>JAWQUS010000023.1:0-10000000 GCA_036365455.1 Macrosoma leucophasiata | reverse complement strand
TTAGCCGCGCGCGTCTGTTGCGGCCCACGGAAGTGGTGCCATACATTTTCATACTGCATCTATTGTCGCGCGCGGCCGCGATCGATCGCGATCCACGGAATTGCACCTTTATAGCGGCAACGGAAATACATAATTTTATTTTGACAGACAGCGGAGGCAGTAACGGCGTCCCGTTTTTACCTTTTAGGTACGAAATCCTAAAAATAAATTTACTTTAACGATTTAGTTTTGGTCCCTAAAATTGAAAGTTTTAAATTTAAGACTTTATGATCCGGGCCCAGCATTAGACAGTTTATTGTTATGGCCGGTTTTATAAATTATAAGAAACTGTAATATATTTTTATGCAAGTTTTTGAACATTTGACATTAAATTCAAAGATTTTATTGATTAAATTCCTCGAAATCCTCTCATTAAGAACACGATTTTAAATAAAAGTCAACGAACGTCGATAACCTTAATTACTTTGTATTTTCGAAGTAATAACACTCACAAAGATATCGATATCATGGTTAAGTAGCACGGACACAACTTCCTACAACGTTTCGACTCGTATCATAGAAGAACATCACTAATGATATTTTAGAAAGGAAAAAACCACACTGATAATTAAAAAAAAGTAAATTAAGTGAAAAATTGTGCTAGGATTTTTTTTATCATTTTTTAATCATTCATGTGATTGTCATAATGCCATGAAACATCTTTATGCAAATAAAATTGAAATTATTGCTACTTAGGTAAGTTTTTTTTTTATTTAACCATTACTTCAGGCAACCAAGGCCCATAACATACAATACACAGATAACAATAAAAAAAAATACATTTTTTTTTTTATGTAATGGAAGTGGTAAACAAGCATGCAGTTCACATTGATGTTAAGTGATGACTGCAGCCTATAGACACCCACACAAAGACCAAGGTCAAAATGCAGATGCGTTACCACTCCTGAGGCCTAAGGTCTTATGCCTCTGTGCCGGAAATTACAGGGCCGTACATAATACAATACTATTATTTATCTTAAAACTAATCACGTCACTTCACATGGGGCGTACATTTTGCCTCCCAAAATCGTCAAAATACCTACCATAGTTATGACGATGCCTTTTCCTATCCCATCGTGGAAATACTAGCGAGAAGGCAGGTTAATAATATGTAGGTAAAGGTATAAAAGTAACTCTAAAGCCTCGTCTGAATTGGTACCTAAAGAGTGTATGAAATTAATATGAAAAATGAAAATTATTATTTATACATACTCGTGGATCGCACCGGCTTCGCACCTATGGGTGCAATTTAAGGTGCTAACATAATATTGCCACTATAAATTGAGATGTAAGCTGTCCTATTTTTCACGTTGGATCGAACTGCACACGGTGTGCAAAGTTTGATTAAAATCGGTTAAGTTAAGGAGACCATCGCGGACAAACAACGTGACGCGTAATTTATATACAGGTTGTCCAAGAAATCAACGATAAACCGAAAACGGGTGACCATATCATGGCCTATCATATCCTATCCTAATAATATTAAAAATACATTACAAACATTTTTTTCACATTTTTCTGATAACTGTCATGACTTGACCTATCACCCGTTTTCGGTTTATCGTCGATTTTTGGGACAACCTGTATATTAAGATTAATATTAGACATTGATTTTTTTATGTAATGAAAGTGGCAATCAAGCATGCAGTTCACATTGATAACTGCAGCCTATAGACACCTACACAAAGACCAGAGGTCAAATGCAGATGCATTGCCACCCCTGAGACCTTTGCTATTATGTCTCTGTGATAGTTATTACGGGGCCATACATTACCATTTAACTGGAACACGATAGTGCTGAACATGATGAACACTACCATTAAGCGGCAGATAAATTAGGTAATGCGGTGGTGCCTACGCCCTCAAGCTCCTACACTGGAACTCTACCACCAGTAAATACGCTGATTCAATACTATATCACAATATTTCGATGCTTCACATATAAACATTTTTTGTAAGAAGCTAGGCATAAAACTATTTTTGATTATTTTCAACTTATATGTGAAATACACAGATATCTAATACATCTATACAAATAAATAAAATTGGAGTGTCTGTTTGTAATATTAAAATAACCGCTTTTTACTAAATGCATATGTATGTATACACGGTACATATAACAAAACAACATTTTTTTACAATTTTTGTATATCTGTCTGTCTGTTTGGCGGGGCTAATCTTGGGAACGGCTGGACCGATTTTAAAGGGACTTTCACTAGCAGATAGCTGATGTAATAAGGAGTAACTTAGGCTACTTTTATACTAGCTTCGCCCACGACTTCGTCTGGGTAGATCCAGAACAATCATAAATTCTTACGCGGACGAAGTCGCGGGGACAACTAGTTATTAAATAATATGAATTATTATCTTCATCATAGACATACTCTATACAAAGTACACGGAATAGTCAAAATTAGATGTATGTAACGGTTTATTATCATTTTTAATATGCTTTAATTAACGACTAGTTGAAAACGAATAAAATCACCAGCTTTTTGCAAAAGTCAAAGTCGAGGTTTGTTAATAAAAACATAATAATCCATATAAAATATATACCGCACACGTGATAGCTTCACTATTATGATATTTCTACTCTATAAGCTTTTTTTAATTTCACTTTGCATCCAAATTTAGGGTTATTTGTTATTATCTCGCACGACAAAAACACGCAAGATCGGGCGACTTGGCACCTTTTGAATTTAAATAATAGCCCGAATGTGCGAATTTTTGTCGTGCGAGATGACGAATAACTTCAAATGTATCATTATGGATCCCAAACATTTTTAATTTTAGTCGTTCTTATTATATTTGAAAATCGAGCGAGTTTAAATCAACCTGTACGAAACTTCGCCTATAATTCGATTACACGTTCGTTAATTCGGTAATTAATTAATGAAAATGTCTGTAAAAGCCTATTAACGTTATGGATAAACAAAAAACAATTTCGTAATTGGAAACATTCACAGTAATGGTAATCTTCATATCGTAAATCACGATCCATTTTCGTTTTCATTACAATGAAAGTTCCCACATAGCACATTAGATTTGTGATTTAGAGAATAAGGCCACTGCCGGTTTTTTGAAATAAAATAAAATTAGATCACAATGTTTCATCCTGATCTAATAATATTAAAAACACATGACATTTTATTTTTCACTTTTTTCTGATAACTGTCATGACTTGGCCTATCACCCGTTTTCGGTTTATCGTTGATTTCTGGGACACCCTGTGTACATATATCTAATACAATATAATATAGATCTATATATGATATCTATATAAGTAATTTATTATATTACATATTATGTATTTATTTATCTTGATATTTTAAGTAGTGTATGTAATAATTTAAATTTAATAGGTATATCATCTATGTATTTACGTATTAACTTAGTAAGTACCTACCTATTTCAATTAATATACATTTTTTTTTGTTTTGTACTTGATATCATATTTATATACTTTTTTGTTTTTTTTTTGTTTTTCGCACCCTAGGCAATTTCTCCCATAATCCCATGGTTGACTCTCAGAGAATGCCTAGTCACATTAAGTCCGCCATATGCACAATGTGCATAAAAGTATAAATAAATAAATAAAATGTTTTATGCATTGTTTGCCGCAATCATGACATAAAAAAGAAAAAGGAAAAAACCAATTTGCACTTACCAATCAAACCAAGGACGATGTTGATGGTACCATAAACACTGTACTCCACTTCGTTGAATCCAAATTTGCGGATTGCATACAAATAACTCACTTGTGAGTCACCTGTGGAAGAAAAAAAAAACTACAATGTTCGTGCATCTTTGTTATCACTTTCATTTAGTGTTATGAGGTCGTTCGCACGTGTGTCAATGACAACGACCCGAATTATACTTGTTTAACTAATAACTATAGCAGACTATAGTCTTTATTATTGAAGTTAGTTTGAGCAGAGTTAATGATCACGGAAAATACGAGTATTAGTAACAATTTGTTTAGAAGTCGTAGTAGTAGCTTGTAAGTCATTGATGCTAGGTTGAGAATTAATATTTTTTATTGATGACTAGCGGCCCGCCCCGAATTCGCGCGTTGCAATTTTACCTCTCTCTTCGATTTATCTAAGCGTGACTAATGGGCGTATTCCTCGATAAACGGGCTATCTAACACTGAAATATTTTTTCAAATCGGACCAGTAGTTCCTGAGATTAGCGCGTTCAAGCAAATAAACAAACAAACAAACTCTTCAGCTTTATAATATTAATTACTAGCGGCCCGCCCCGGCTTCGAGCGGTGCAATGTTGCCTACCCTCTCCTATTCGTCTTAGCGTGATGATTATACATAGATATAGCCTAAAGTCTTCCTCGATATCTTTTATAGTTTAGGCAGCGTACGCAAAATAAGTAGGTAACTTTTCTGGTTGATTTTTTACACCTTGTGTCTGAAAAACCCAAATATCTTACGGAACCTAATTTTTTCCAAAATAAAATATAGCCTATGTTACCCGTGGATAATGTAGCTTTCGAATAGTGACGATATCTTTTATAGTTAAGGCAGCGTACGCTAAAAAGTAACTTTTCTGGTTGATTTTTTACACCTTGTGTCTGAAAAACCCAAATATCTTACGGAACTCTATTTTTTCCAAAATAAAATATAGCCTATGTTACCCGTGGATAATGTAGCTTTCGAATAGTGACGATATCTTTTATAGTTTAGGCAGCGTACGCTAAAAAGTAACTTTTCTGGTTGATTTTTTACACCTTGTGTCTGAAAAACCCAAATATCTTACGGAACTCTATTTTTTCCAAAATAAAATATAGCCTATGTTACCCGTGGATAATGGAGCTTTCGAATAGTGAAATAATTTTTAAAATCGGTCTAGTAGTTATTGAGCCTATTCAAAACAAACAAACAAAAAAATATTACCTCTTTATAATATTAGTTTAGATAGAAGTATAAATGGAGCCTCAATGTTGGAGCTCTATCATTCAGCACTATCGTGTTCAAATCAGGTGGTGGAGCGGCCCTGTGAATTCCGGCACAGAGTCACAATAACTTAGAGAGTGAAAACGAATTGAAATCTCTGTATCCGTAAAATGACCTTAAATAATTATTCAACTGAAACTGAATCGCTATTGGCTTGGTCTCGTTTCTTCATATGCGCTGTCATAAAAGACAAATGAAACATTTTAACAGTGCCTAAATTGTTATTAGACGGTTCATCATGGTACGCGCCTTGATCTTCTGTTTTTATGCAGATGTTTACAAGCTAAAATATTTCTTTTTATTTTTTGTAAGTAACTATCAAATACAATTTCAAATATTTTTGAATAGTTTCAAAGAGATCAAATTATCGGTTGGCTTTGTCTAAAAAAATGAGGATCGATCATTAAAAAAACAGTTTGTTTTGTTATGTTTGGTTATTGTGATTGTGTGATGTATGTGTTTTGCTTTCTGTTTTTGCAATATTAAAACGATCGGTAAAATACTAGCCGTTATCAAACAGTAGCAGTATTTGTTGAATGCGACGTAATTGGCGAAAAATTGTCTATCAACTGAACGGAGCGCAGTTTGTATAAATAAAAGGGTCCTAGTTTGTATGAATTAATATGTTTCAATGACCTGAATATTTGAAAGTACCTACTTAAAACGTTTTATCCGAAATGTATGAATATTTATGTGACCTGATGATAAAATAAATGCATTTTCAGCCCTGTGTTTTCTTGAAGGTCGATATGTACTACTACTACTTTGAAGTATTACTCACGATATCTGTTCTATAATAAAACTGTAGAAATGTAAATTCTGTACATTAAAAATATTGATAAAATAAATACCAGGGGATACTAGATCAATACCGAACTAAAAATGTGATTAAAAAAAATTGTCTATCTGTTTGTTCAAGCATCACACAAAAACTGCTGGTCCGATTACAATGAAACTTGGTATGATTATACTTTAACCTTTGGCGCACACTGGGTACCCGGAACACTTTATCCCGGAAAAATGTCTGTTTGTCTGTGTGTTTGTGCATGTTAATTTCAGAATTAGCATATTCGATTTGCGGTTCACATTTTGTGTTTGTTTAATGTGAATCGGTTCAGAAATAAAAAGTCATGTCAATTTAAATAATCATATCGAATATTTTTAAGCTATTCTGTATCTATCTTCTATCTAGGGGGTTTCGTACGTAAAAGGTTAAAATGGACCCTACGGATTATTTATCCTCCGTTGCCGATAAATAACAAAATAAGGTAAATATTAAACCCATACAACAAACGTAACTTTTATGCAATTATTAAGCTTACTGCATAGCAGCGTCCCAGTATAAAACAATCACCGCTATGATCACCAATCAGCATGCCAAGCGTGGCAATTATGGCATATTCTTTCCTTATGACGCTCACACTTATGAGCATCATCGGGAAAGGCTTTGTCCAGCGGAGACGGATGGACGTCTTTCGGATGTTGGTTATGTCGATGATGGTGGTGGTGGTGGTGGTGATAGTGGTGATGGTATTGGTGGCGTTGCTGGCATTGGTGGTGTTGGTAGTGGTGGTGGTGGTGGTGGTGGTGGTGGTGGTGGTGGTGGCGTTGGTGTCATTGGTGTCATTGGTGTCGTTGGTGGCGTAGGTGTTGTTGGTGACTCTGGTGGTGGTGTTGGTGGCGTTGGTGGTGGTAGCGGTTTTAAGTTGCGATGGAAACATTGGTGACGTTGGGGGTGTTGTTGGTAGTTTAAGGTGCGTTGGTGGCATTGGTTGTGGTAGTGGTGGCGGTTTTGGTGGCGTTGGTGTCAGCTTCAACTTTTCAACTTCAGCTTCAGTGGCAACTTTTACCACTGCAGACCTCAGCCGTTATATATTATGTTTGTGATAATTACCATTTGACAGCAGATAGATTAGGTCATGCGATGGTGCCTAGTGTGCCTACTCCCTCGAGTCCCTATACTGGAACTCTATCACCAGTATATTATTATTTCTCAATATTGCTTGAATGTATGTCATTATGCTTCATTCGTAATATCTTACACAAGAAGTCACGTAAGTCGACGTAACCGATTTCTAACTTTATAGGTATTACTGATACAGATAGCATAAAACATTGTAGGTTAGGATCCCACTGCAGAATCATTTCGTTCATCCAGATATGCTGCAAACCTAATTTTTACGCATATTTATAATCTACAGCATACATATCCACTAGGTTGCCGATCAAAGTTTGGCCGCAAGTGTTTTAAAATAAATTATTTTATTTTTAACAGACAACAACGGTAGCCGTGATTTTTCAGAGCCTTTATACATAGGTATTGCCGTGAGGAGGACGTTATATTATTAAAAAAATAAATAAAAAAAATTCTTTTCAAAAAAAAAATACTTGCGGCCATTTTTTGATAGGCAACCTAGTGGATATATATTTTCTGGATTATAAATATGCGTTAAAATTAGGTTTGCAGCATATCTGGATGAACGAAATGATTCTGCAGTGGGATCCTCATCTATTGGGAACATTATCATATTATAAATATGTAACATTGCTGGGGTCGGGACGACTCCTCCGCCCACCGGGGAAGAATTTTCTTCTCTCAAATTCCAATGAGGCGGTAGTGAGTACGCTATTGCAAAATGGGCAGCATTGTTCTGCGATAAAAACAGGGTTTGGTCCAGCATTGGACATCTTTCGGCTAAGTTTTAGTATCTAGTATTATCGCGGAACGCTGCTGCCCATTAAGAGTTATTACATTTACTGCCCTATTCAACTGTTTTGACCGCCATTGTTCGGTCGCCTAACGACGGGAATTCCACCTCCCGCTAGTGGAGGTGGAATTCTTCCGTTAGTGCATCACTCTTGTTATAGGTATGTAGAGGGTCAAAACATATGGAACGCTCCGCTATATACTTCCTAGTGGCTGTGCTTGAAAAAGTAAGTGTTTTTTGTGTAATTAAAGATATTTACAAGAAAACCACTTCATATTCATCGTGTCACACGTTTTTTAAATATTTTATACATGTTTTCCATAAATAGGTACGTTACCTAAGTAGAATTAAGTTTTTAATTATGTATCTTTCTATTCTTCCTACCTAATAATATTTGTCCCCTGTATGAGCGATTTTATGCGATAGGTACCTATTAATTAATATTCTTATATTAAAATTTCAACCTAAAGTAAGTGTTATTGCAACAAATACAAATAAATTTTATAACTGTTCTAATACAGTTTAGATAAAAATTTGATATGACGAACAAGAAAGTAGAAAATGTAATATCCACGTGTTGAAAATTCTAAGCTTCAAGCGTTCGCTTACATCTGTATTGCTTTGTTGATATGTCGTCGATATTTTCTCAATAGCATTCCATTTATTTAATAATAGACCTTCAAAGATATTATATCTTTATACTTTGTCATACAAAGTATTTTTATGTGGCAGAGTAGCAGAACGTCTATCGAAGTTTTATGTGCTTTACATACAAACAGAAGCGGACCCGCCACCGTTTTGGTGAGTTCGTTATTGATTTTTTTATCATGTCTTGAGTCTTGGGTTTGTACTGTGAAAGATTAACAAATCAAATTAACGACGGGTCAGTCTGCCCGTGATCACGGTAGCTGGAAAGCGACCGAAACGTCGGGTAAGAAAAGAAGTTCGGAGCAGTAGTATACGCGAGAAAAGCCGCAAATATGATTTCTACAATGCATGAAGCTCGCGAAGACGTCTAATTAAATTTAAATGTAGGTACAAAATTTATAAAAAATATTCAATACTACGGTCCAAAGAACGTAAATAATATCTCTCATCACGTGTGCCCTCCCTCATTTATGTTATAATTGTAATTATCATCATTTACATGTTTGAAATTAACATAGGGAAAGAAGGGCATACTGGGTATAACAACAACAATACACTTTATTTTGATGAACCAGGCGTTTGTGTTGTTTTTTGTAAAAATTCTTCAATAATATTTGGTATCGTCAGATTCAACTTGGGATAAATGGACCATCGTACAAATAGCTTGTACCATATTAAAATTACTACTGAGTATTTTTTTACTTCGGTTCCTATACAGACACGTGTCGTTATTTAGCGAACATAAATACTCTCTTTTATATTTAAAATAATACTAGACTTGATGACATAACAGATATGTAGGCAACATCCATAAAGCACTTATGTTCAAAAAAATATGTCAAACTAACAATTGCAATCGAAAATGCTGCATTCCACATTCCCACACTCAAAATTTTACTCTTAAGTTACTTAAGAAGAAAAAAACTATCGCCGAAGGAGAACCATTGTATCTATACGCACTTAAATGTCTTACCAATTCTGTAATAGGAAAAATGAAGCTATCTTCTACCAGTATTGCGTTGATCTCACTTATTCGTAATCTTTGGAGAGTTGAGTTAATAGAAGACCATTGCCCATAATTACCTGTGCGCTGTACCCCTTCTTCCCCTATCCATCATGTAAATCAATGAAAGACTTTCTCATAACCACGATACTGTTTTAGGGTCTGTCTCCCATCTAGACTTACTAGGAAAACGCACCAAGCGTTACTTAATCGTTTCGCGTGACCGTTTCATCTAAGAGTCACTCAACTGTGTCTTAACAGTTCGACCACGTTATCTATTCTGTGAGTTCGACTATACCATCTTGTGGATATGAGACATGATAATAGATAGATACCGAGATATCTGTAACTGGTGGTAGAGTTCCACTGTATTAGCTCGAGTGCGTAGACACCACCGCATTAACTAATCTATTTGCCGCCAAATTGTAGTGCTTAGCACTATTGCTCACTTCCCTCTAAAATGGTCGAGGAGGGCAATGGCTGTCACATGCGTCATACTCGTGAACGGGTGCTGTTGGTGGGGACTGGTCTGTTCTGGTTTGCAGGAGCTACATCACATTTAGTAGATAGCTGTTTATTGCCATAAATGCTATGGACGTTCACATTATTTGATTTTTCACGATAATCTGTACTAGATTTAAGCTCTCATTTAAAAGAGCTCTTACTGAGTTTGTTGGGTAGCGGAGTTCTTCTCAGTAGTGACTGCACTTGGAACTCTGTTAAGTGAATAACTTTGATCTTGACGAATAAGTTTTTCTTTTTCTTCATATATCATCATTGAAGGAATTGAAAAATTGTGTTTTTATTATGCTTTAACTAAGTAGTTTAAATTCTAATTTTTAATTTACTATTGATATATGATTTTGCTTTACTTTACGTAATGGTTATTCGCTCTAAGTATTTTATATTTCTTGACGTTTTGAAAGTATCTGTAAAGATCTATTCGAAATAAAAATATTTTCTATTTCTATTTCTATCATGTTCCAGTTATATGGTAATGTATGGCCCCGTATTATCTATGACAGACATAATAACTAAGTGGCAACGCATCTGCATTTTGACTTCCGGTAAATACCAGTAGTCAAAATGCAAATGCATGTGTCTATAGACTACATCACCTTATATGAATGTGAACTGCATGCTTGTTTTTTGTTTGCAGATAGGTCCGTTCTCGTTAGGGAGCGATTACATTTTTTAAATACTGCCACGAGCTTACCTTGTTTCCAAATTGTCTGCATTTTGGATAAGAACTTCGGTACATGTATTTACACACTTGGCCGACTTTATAAAATATATTTTTGAAATAAAGGTTACCTCTTTTAAAACTACACAGCCTTCAATAATTTGTAATCTTGTCTGTAGGCCACTTGAATAAAATTTCTCCAAATAATGTCACGAGTTTATCCCAAAGACGTAGGCTGAAATCATATTGCTGCAAACCAGAGAAACCGCTTTCTCTTTCATATCCTTATAAAGTTATATGAATATTCATACCAATTAAAATAAAAAATCGGATCAGCAACAAGTAATGGCAGGCGGCATTATACCTATATGGGTGTATTGGGAAACCCCTGAATGCAGTCATTGTATGTTTTTTTTGTCTTCTTTTAATGCTATAGTATCTTTAAGCTCGGAGAGTAAGCTACCTGGGCTCAGTGCCGAATTAGCCATATAGCAGGATGCAGCAAATGCTACAGGCCCCGCGCCTTGGGGGGCTTCGCGCCTGTGCCCAAAAAAAAAACACAAATATGTAAAATATGTAATACACCTTAGCTATTCTCAAAGTGAGCGTTGGCCACACTGTAATTATGTAGGTATATTATTATGTTGCAAGTTGGCAATACCACAGTACTTACAGGAGGAATCCCCTAATCATGATAAGATTTATTTATTAATGCTCATTAAAAGACAATACAGTCCACTTACGAATTAGTACCTTAGTTACTAAAATAATTACGTTAAATAGTATTATATAGTCGTTCAAGAAACGGTCGAAACAGTCTAGTCATAGATATCATCTAATACGTGTTGTTTTAATTTACCTTTTCGTGAATGTTCTGTTTTATTTACATCCTAAATTTCAGTAGGCAATGTAACTCTAGGGCCCCGTGGTCACATTTGCTACGGGCCCCGCACCGGCCTTATCCGACACTGCCTGGGCATCTCGTAGTTTTGAGACGTCCTGGCGCAAAGTCATTTTACTGGCGAAATTCTGGTCTATAAACGTTATTGATGTGCATAAAAAACCCACGATAATTAATACACGAGTTAAAAGTCAACGAACCTACGTTTGCCAAAAAAAATGCATTTTTTTACTTAAGTTAAACTTAAGTTTCTGACATTGAATACTGCTAGTTCTTATTTATCTAATCTAATCCCTAACCAATAATTAATTTTAACTCAACGTTCATAATATTATGTAGGTACCTTTAGTTTTGTTTGTAATGAAAATACCCCATTGGTAGGTACATCAAATTCATAACCAACCTAAAATAATACAACGAACGCTCACAGGCTCACAGATAAGTATAATACAACATAAACCGCTGTTCAAACAACAGAACTGTTTTAAATTGGTAAAACAAATGTAGTTCCCCCAAACTTGTCATCTGAAAGAAAACCCATAATAAAATGCCATTTTATGTACCTAGTAATCGTTACAGTAAGTATATTTCACTACTAGCTCTCCCCGCAACTTTGTTTGCGTGGAATAGTGGCCTTGGGACATTAGGCAGCGCTTTTGGATATACATTTTGGTTAATTTTGGATCATAAACACTTTTGGGTAGCTAAAAAAATCTATTTTGCAGTAATGCTTCTCTGTACACGATATTAGACGTATGACCATCGGGGATAAAAGCACACAGGCTGCTAGGATTGCGAAAAATTGCTAATTATCTGTTTAAACGCGCATCCATCCTATGCTGAACCGTATTTTCGAAAATGCCATTTTAAACTTCTATGCATAATATTTTTTTATAAAAAAATAATTATAAACATTTGTAAACTTTCAGTCAATTTTTAAACATAAAAGATAGATCCATGTATAATATAAGCACTCCGTAAGAGCCGGCAGAAGAGAAAAATTGAATATTAACGTTGTGCATTTTTACTCACTAATGCCACCACCACCACCGCCACAACTACAATCGCCACCAACGCCATCAACGCCAGCACCATAACCAAACACCTACGCCACCAATGCCACCACTGATACAAACACCACCAAAACCACCACCACCACCACAACCAATGCCACCAACGCCCTCAAAACTACCAACAACACCACCAACATCACCAACGCCACCAATGCCTCCACCGCCAGTAAAACCACCGCCAGCACCACTAACGCCTCCAACACCACCACCAGGGTCACCAACAACACCTATGCCACCAACGACACCAATGCCACCACCACCACCACCACCACCACTACAAACACCACCAATGCCACCAACACCACTAACGCCACCACCACCACCACCACCATCGCCATCATCATAATCACATCCGAAAGACGTCCATCCGTCTCCACTTTACAAAGCCTTTCCCGAAGATGCTCCTAAAAGTGTTGTGCGTCATAAGGAAAGAATACGCCATAATTGCCACGCTTGGCATGCTAAATGGCGATCATAGCGGATATTGTTTTATGCCGGGACGCTGCTATGCGGTATGCTTAATGTTACTAACAGAGAAAAAACCGGCCAAATGCGAGTCGAACTCGTGCACGAAGGGTTCCGTACAAAAAAATCCATAAAAATTTCGTTTGTTGGAAGGTAATATACAACATAATAATGGCAACCCATTATACGTCCCACTGCTGGGCACGAGTCTCTCCCCTTTTTGGGGGGAGGCCTGGAGCTTACTCCACCACGCTGCTCCAATGCGGATTGGTGGAGGTGTTGGGGTTAGTGGCCAACCCGCTGTTGGATGTTTTCAAACCGCCCATAAGGCCTACGACAAGGTTTAACGACTGCTATCTATCGATAGCAACCGGGACCGACGGCTTAACGTGCCCTCCGAAGCACGGAAACGCGCATTTAATTTGCCACTAGCGGTCACCCATCACACTACCCGACCGCGCCCGTAGTGCTTAACCGAGTAGATCGTTTACGATCTACACCAGCCGCCGGGCCATGCGCGCTTCTTATATACAACATAGGACCAAAAAATTCTGTGAAAATTTTAAGTGTATACTTGATATCGTTATTGATATCGAGCAAAAATATACGAAAAAAAAACACGTTTATTGTATGCCCCCTTGGACCCCTTAATATATTCATTTTTTTATTTTTAGTATTCAATTTTGTGAAAATTATGTAATAGGGTCCGTTCTTACCTTTTAGAAACGGAACCCTAAAAATATAGATTCAGAATAGTTTAAAAATATTCGATATGATTCTTTAAATTGTCGTATCTTTTTTTTTCTGAACGGATTGACATGAAACAAATAGTAAATGTTAAGTGAAACTTATCACAATATATTAGTAAAAACTAAAAATCGAATAAGCCATTTCTGAAATTAGCGTGCACAAACACACAAACAAACATACATTTTTCCGGGATAAAATGTACCCAGTGTTGTGCGCCAAAGGTTAAAGTATAAATATACCAAGTTTTATCGTAATCGGACCGGTAGATTTTGTGTGATGCTTGAACAAACAGACAGACAGACAGACAAAAAAAATTCTAATCACATATTTGCGTTCGGTATTGATCTAGTAACATCCCCTGGTATTTATTTTTTCAATATTTTTACGTAAACAAAAACATTTTTAGGCGTCTGAATTGACTCTACCATTAAAATATTTGATTATGTTGGTGAGCCTCCTTTTTAACACGCTTTTATAAGGTGGGGTTGTATGTATGTATGTAACGGAATCTTTGAGCTTAATTTTCACCGGTGTCTAGAAGTCTGATCAACTTGAATATTTGCACACGTCTTAAGGACCGATGGCAATGCAATAATTCAATGTAAAATCTGATTAAAATATGTTTAAAAAAATCCACAACTAAAAAGTTTAAAATAAATTGTAGTTTAAAATGTATGACTACCTACTGTTTTATTTATATACCTATTTTTTAGTTCAATTAGTATTAAAGGTAGTTTTTTTAGTTTTTTAAAACTTTAATTTAGTTAAGCCATGATGTGGCAAACAAGCATACAGTTCGCATTGATGGTAAGTAAAACACCTACAAACATCTACAAAGCAGATATATTTTGTTGATGCTTTGCCACTCCTAAGGTCTAAGTTATTATATCTCTGTGCGAGAAATAACAGGGTCGTACACGTTAGTGGCAACATGGTAGCACTGGACACTACTATTTAGCAGCAAGTATATTGGATACAGCTGGTACCAACCTCGCGAACTTCGCTACTGGAACCATACCACCACCAATAAAAAACTTATTGTAGGCTTCCTAGTCAAGGCTGCGCTTCATATCCCCCACATAAGGATAATTTTTCTACCAATTTTTCTTTAATATAATTGTTTTTATATTATTTCGCATTAACACATGCTTGTGAAATATATTTTGAAACTGAAAAGTCTAATAAATCGGTTGCCTAACTAGCATAGTTGCTAATAGATGGCGCTACTGCTACCATAAAGCAATGCAATAGATGTGAAGGAAAGATTCGACAAATCGGGCAGGGCTTCAGTAGCTCAATTGGAAGAGCGGCTGGACTAGATTCCCAGTAGGTCGCGAGTTCGAGCCTCGCCTGAAGTCAAATTTTTCTTTCCATTTTTCTTTAAAAATAAAATATTTTTCTTTAATATGTTTCTACCACAGAATAGATACCTACCTGAACGGGTGTCAGGGATGTACGCGGTGGCACGCGTTGATTGTTTTTACACAACCATGCGTAAGCGATGCACATCCCAGGGGCGCAGGATCAGGACCAGCCCCAATAGCAATCTGAAGGATTGTCTGAACGTTTCGATTATCAATATATCAATCATTGCTCGATGATACATCAATTGACAAAATAAATATTATATATCTATAATATTGTATTTTTAATGTGTATAAGGTGTTGTTGGTGATGTTTCTGTGTATCTAGAGATTTAATTTATATGGAATTCTTTAGTTTGATATAATTATTGATTGTACAAATTTTAATATATAATTTGACTACTGATTTAGTTTTAATTTGTAATTTTTGTAATTTAATTTATTTAACTTCTAATTTTATCACGTCGGAATGAATTATTATTATATTATGTTTTTATTTTGTACCTATGGATCTTTGATCTGAAATAAATGATGGAATAAATTAAAATTAAACAAGTTTTTTCCGTAGTTTCTGCGGATCACAAAATCTATCAAAAAACCGCGACGAACATTACCTTACTTCCAAATTATCGGAATTTTGGATAGTAGCTTGGTTTAGATACATTCAAGTGGCCACACGCCAGGAGCCCGGATAGCGAAAATATCTTGATACCGTTACAAATTATAGATCATGAAAATACCGGTTTCAAATGTTACTCTGTGATTTTCGATCTTTTCTGTTTTGGCGAATTAAAGGAATTGTGTTGCTTACAACAACTTTGTAAGTGTTTCTGTTGCAAGGCTCTATCCTTGTAGCAGAAATACTTACTTAAGTTTATGTCAATAAAAACTGATACTTTACCGTGATAAAAGTTTAGATATGTTGCTGTTTTTACAATATATTAAAGATAAATACCTATTTATGATTTTTATAGAAAAAAAGGGGGAAAAAAACTGTGTGGGACTTGAACTTGATATTTTTTTCCGCATAACCATGGTGTGGGATGTCAATGGGTAGATCTTTAAAAAGTATTGCTCTTTTACAAGTATCACTTTTGCCTTTGTGATAATTACATTTAACCGGCCATACCTACATTTAAGCGGAATTAAAAAGTGCTGTATACTATCCCCGAGCTCAACTTTATTACGCAGGAACTCTATCTAGAGTTTAATAAAATCTTATATTTTTAGTTGCCTCATAATTTGTTAAGTAAATACTTTATCTTAGAGTAAGTACTCATCGTTGTTGTCTTGGGAAATATTGAGCAAGTTTCTGGTTAATTAAGACAAAGAAATTGTATACTGGTGTAGATGAAACCAGAAGATCAGACTTTATTTCTGTCTTGTCTTATCCACTTTATCTTTCTGTATATGTAAGTTTAGATATACTTGACTAGAGCAATGTGTCATACCACTATTATTATAAACAGGTAAAGTTTGTAACTTTTACTATTTGTTTATTGTAGGGGCTGTTCTTCGGAAATACTATACCGATCACGAATATTCTTTCACAATCAAAAAGCTACACTATTTAGGAGTGCTATAGGCTTATTTTTTAAGATTGAACAAACAGATCATAGAAAAATAATGGCATATGTATATCAAGTCAGCGGAAATTGGGCAAGATGATCACATCTAGCCCCGGATGCTTTACTTAGGTACGTGCGCTATTTAATGTTCAAGAAAAATGTGGGTCTCTATTACTTCTACAAAAAAGTCCATGATACTATATAACTATTTTAAAAAATACGCTTACACTCACAGCCCCACAGAAGGTATAAACCTGTTTCGTGGGACACATACAACACATACACAAACCCAGACCCGAAACAAATACCTGTACACCACACAAATATTTGTCTCGGTGTGGGGATTGAACCCGCGACCCTTCGAATCAAACGGTCGTCTCACAAATAAAGTCAAATAAAAAAAAAATGTGCGCCAGTGCGAAGCCGGGGCGGGGCGTTAGTCACATTACAAGGTTGGTGACGGCACCATGACAAACTAAAAGTCACATTCGAAGAAATTTTATGGCGTCTGCACGCGACATCCCACTGACCACTTGTGGAGAAGAATTCTGCCGCTAGTGTTGTCAGTCAACCAATAATGACGGTCAAACCATGT
Source organism: Macrosoma leucophasiata (assembly GCA_036365455.1). Lineage (NCBI taxonomy): Eukaryota > Metazoa > Arthropoda > Insecta > Lepidoptera > Hedylidae > Macrosoma > Macrosoma leucophasiata. Next base: position 9,982,736 of record JAWQUS010000023.1, on the reverse strand, counting down.
CAATAGCAGAGAATATGTAATAATACTACGTATAGAATGACACTTCGACGTCCCGCCCGATTTCTCCGTCTCACCCAACCTCCTCCGCCCTTATGGGAAACGTTTGGTATTCTCAACGTGCTACGCACACAGGTGCACGTGTAAATACACGTCACTGATTGATGTCTGTGTAGTAGAGACCAAATTAAGCGTTTGTATGGCATTTTGGCGGAGTGTCCGCGGTTCGTCAATAGGCAGTAGTAAATAGAGTAACGCCGAATGAGCGGAAGCGTCCCGCAATAAAACTGTCGCCATAGTGATCGCCAACTGCAATACCAAGGGTGGCGATTTACATGTTTGTGAAAAGCTTTTGTCCACCTGTAAACGTCTTTCGGCTAAAGTGATGATGACGATGATGATGATTTGAAAAAAAAGTGCAACAATAAAGCGTTCGAGGAATTGGTGTTTTTTTTAACGTTTTGTCAGAAAACATGTATTTATAATCTGTACTATCGATACAGAGCAATAAAACTACCAACAAGAAAGTAGGACATAGCAGCGCGTAAGGAGCGGTTGGTATTTATTAAGTAACAAGTCTTGAATATGAGGTACTTTGTAGGCACTGACACTTGTCCCTTGCGACAAATATTTATTACGGCTACGCAAAAAATGGAGGTCAAAATGCAGATGCGTTGTCACTTTGAAGCCTTAGTATTTCCGCCTACCCACAAGAATTATCTTTTAATGGGAGAGAATTCTTCCGCAAGTGCAGTCAGGACTATTATTTGGTAGTAGATAGATTCGGCAATGCAGTGGTGCCCACACCCCCGATACTCGAAACTGGAACTCTACTCAAACTAAATATAACACGGTTAAATGTTTATTGGAACCAAGTTTTGGAACACAGTTCCTTATCGCGCGGTACGCTGGCTAAGGGGGCTGGGAGGGGGGCTGGCTAAGGGGGGGGGAGGCGAGCGTCACGAAAAATCCTCACGACACTTTTGCTATAGTGCTCGGAGAGGGGGCAGGCCGAGTATAGGATTTAACTTATTCGTTCTCTCTCTTTCTCTCTCGACAGAAGCCGAAGCAGAAGAGATGCGGAAATTGTCTTGTCGTGTTCGTGTGTAAGTATGTAGTTTTAGTATATATATTTTTTTATAATTGTGAAACTGATTCATTAGAAGCTGAAGAGGAACTTTGTTCCAATCGGGTGTCCCACATGTGACACCTCAGACAGTTTATTTGATATTCAGGGCATAGAGAGGACAATAAGAGAAAGTCTGTTACTTATAGCCTCCAATAATCAAATGAGAATAGGATGTAAAAATGGCAAGATTTGTACAAAAAAAAAGGACAAGGTTCCTAATGCATGTAGCTATCCATACATTAATTTGTTTATGTTTATATGAAGGCACAGTGAACTAATACCAAGTAAGTTTGAAGTATTGCCTTATTATGGCATTAACTGGCGTATTGCCCGAATGGCGCGTTCAATTGGCTTGAAGTCGAAAATGTATGCGAATGCGCACTTGCAGTAGCCAAGAGCACACAAAGAGGCATTTCTTAATCAGAGTGACCCAAAATATAAGCAATACTCGCCTGCAATTAAACAGACTTACCCTACACCGATAGGTGTGCACGTTTCATTAAAAAGCAAATTGCGAGGTGAAATCCCTCGCGAGCAGAGTGTTTTAGCAGTAAATTTAATACCAACAACACAATATGGCAATACGCCCGCGGGCTCAATACATGCCGTGTTGCGTCGAGACGTGAGAACGCGGCTTCGCCAAAAGCCAGATTTCGTGATCGTAGCGTATAACGCTGCGATAAACGGTGTACGGTGTTGAACGCGTAATCGTATAAGCACTGCGACGAGATGAGAAACGGTTCAAAAAGATTCATAGTCTCCGAAATCCGCAACGTTGTCGCATTGTGTGAGACCAACGCTTATGGCGCGTGCTTATTCGTACAAATAGCGCTCGGAGCGGTGATGCGTGCGCACCGAGAGAAGGATATGCATATTTATTAATAAAAAATGTAGGTGCTCTTGAAAATGGTAAACATAAACAGTACAACACATACCCTGACATATCTACAGCCTTTAACAGCAACCTTGAAGACTATAACACAGCACTTATAGTCTACTTTACCGGGAAATTAGAGAGAGGAAAAGGCTCTCAGCTTAAATAAATTTTCACAACTACCTACCTAAGGGAGACCGCTGCGGATCCGATCCTCGGTTTAAGGCGTTGTGAGGGAATAAACAAGACATATGCGATTAGGGCCGGTGCAATTCTTGCTCTAGATATTGGTTGATGGTCGCCGGAATAAGGACCACGGGGGTCGCTAAGATTGGGGCTGGAGATGGGCGCGGTACGGAACGCAGCGGCGCGTTCGCTGGGTGTTATTGGAGATGTTAAAATTAAAGAGACCTTTCAATTTTAATGTACGTTCTTAATTTTAAAAAAAGAACAGAACGTGAAATAAATTACACTCCAAGTAACAAAATATCCTTACAACAAACAGACTCTACGTAAACAACCTTCCTAATGGATTAAAAAACAAATATTAATGTAACTAATTGTATGATTAGGATAAATTATAGTTATTTCGGGGCAGAAGTTTTTTTTTAATTTGTTAATTTTAACTACATTATAGGTACGAGTATAACGATTGCGACTGATATAAATGACGATGCGATCCTTGAACTTTTAAATCGTTAATATTGGTCGAGTTTGGTGCAAAGTTTTGAATGAGCCTATTTATAGTTGATTAACCGGTTGTCTGCAGTATTAGATATAATAATGTCATGTCTAGTGTTTTTACGACTTTAGACGAGAAAAAACCCGCAAATCGGACTATTGAGCGTTTTCATCCATTCAATCGACGCGAATGCGAAGCGGGTGTTGCGATGTAGGAATGGAAACACAATCAGTTCAGCACAGATTCGAAAATCTGAGTCTGTGCAGAGATATTGGATGCAATATCTCTGCACAGACTCAGATTTTCGAATCTATCTGTGATGCCTGGATTGTTGACGATTCGAATTCGTGAAAAAATAGTAGCTCATTATGATTTAATATGAACGTTGTAACAGATGAATGAGGTAAAACTAATTGGAACAATTAAGTAAGTATACAATTAAGTGCATGACCTACCATGACCAAATAGATCGAGAACTGTCTGAGGGTGGGTTCAAAAATCTTAGGAATCGGCGTGCATGTACGAAGAGAATGATGAATGTAGATGAAGCACGGGAGGTGTGTCATATCCGGGATATCTGACGCTCCACACTCTCTACCCCGTAAGGGCTTGGCGTTAAGATACATACATACATTTTAAGGACCTAAAATAGATTGAAAAAAAAAAACATTCAAAGGGATATTAGTAAAGGTTTTACTGGTGGTAGAGCTCCAGTGACGGAGCTCGTGGGCGTAGGCACCACCGCATTACCTAATATACTTGCCGCTAAATGGTAGTGTTCAGCACTATCGTGTTCCCGTCAGGTGGTAATGTATGGCCTTGTAATTTCCGGCATAACACCTTAGGCCTCAGGAGTGGTGACGCATCTGCATTTTAACCTTGGTCTTTGTGTGGATGTCTATAGGCTGCAGTCATCACTTAACATCAATGTGAACTGCATGCTTGTTTGCCACTTTCATTACATAAAAAAAGGAGACCGGCAATCACCCAACGTGAGCCTACTTCGGTAATCGACGGACAGGAGCCATTATTTTATCAAGACACTGTTAAAAATAACACAAATACCAACTCAAGGTATTCGAATGTAAAGTTGAATATCACAGCAACTGACAATGTTGACAATTGAGTTTTCAAGGACATGTCAACTGTATTTCCTTTCTTGTAACATCAAGTAGTCTTTTGTTAATTTTATTTTTATAAAATCAGTAGCCCATTGGTAGCAGGCTAATACTACACTGGGGTCCTTCGATTCCCAGGGCTATCAGAGATAGCGAGATAGCGGTGTATCCTTTATCTCTGGTTCTATTGAGTTTTTTCTATTTTCTGCAAGTTTCCCAGTATCACTGAGTTTGGTAATATATATAGTATATGAGTTTGGTATATCTGGAGATGTTAACAGACTCGCCACCTGTTACATGGGCAAAAACGTAACCGCCGAATCGTGGGTGTTTGTATAAATGCTTGAATGCATGTATTTGCCTCTGCCTAGCCCTTTGGGGATTACAGGTGGGAAGTTGCGTCGTATTTTAATGGTACTCAAATAGTAGTGATAGTTGAAAATGGTGAGAAATATAGATAATGGTCGTATTTTTTTTAGGTGTAAAACAATAAAATTAATGTATTTTTATTTTTAAAGAAAAATGGAAAGAAAAATTTGATTTCAGGCGAGACTCGAACTCGCGACCTACTGGGAATCTAGTCCAGCCGCTCTTCCAATTGAGCTACTGAAGCTCTGCCCGATTTGTCAAATCTTTCCTTCACATCTATTGCATTGCTTTATGGTAGCAGCAGCCCCATCTATTACCAACTATGCTAGTTAGGCAAGTTCGAGTCTCGCCTGAAGTCAAATTTTTCTTTCCATTTTTCTTTAAAAATAAAAATATATTTCACAAGCATGTGTTAATGCGAAATAATATAAAAACAGAAATGAATGTAGCCCGGAGTCCTAAGTTGTTATGTCTCTTGTAATAGTTATAAAAGGGCCATTCATTACCAACCTAACCTACCCTAACCGGAACACGATAGTGGTAAACACTATTATTTACAGTTAGATACAGTAATGCGGTGGTGCCTAAGGCCTCGAGCTCCTGCACTGGAACTCTACCACCAATAAAATAAATTCAGTATTCAATAAGAAAATATTGCACATCGACCTGAGGAACGAGACTCCGGCTTATTTCGGGTCTGTATAGCGTTATCTCTTTCGCACTAACCAATGTGACGTTTGTCGAACATTTTGGTCAAGTTTCGACTACTACGGACTATCACTGATTACGTTTTTTTTATTTTATGAAAGAAGCAAGCAAGCGTGCTGTTCACATTGATGTTAAGTGATGACTGCAGCCTATAGGCATCCACACAAAGACCAAGGTCAAAATGCAGATGTGTTACCACTCCTGAGGCCTACGGTTATGCTTCTGTGCCGGAAATTACAAGGCCTTATATTACCACCTGACCGGAACACGATAGTGCTGAACACTACCATTTAGCGCCAAGTATAGGTAATGCGGTGGTGCCTTCGCCCACGAACTCCGTCACTGGAGCTCTACCACCAGCAAATATGTATAGCGTTATATCTGTCGCAGTAACCAATTTGGCGTTTGTCGAACATTTTGAACAAGTTTTGACCAATACCAGACTATCACTGCTTACGTAAGCAGTGTGCGGCAGAGATAACGCTCTACAAAGTCGAAACTACCCGATTATCTCTTTCGTAGGCTCGATTTGCAATATTTCTTGATGAGCACATTGTACTTATACTGATATGACGTACCTACAATGATGAACTCGATACTCTCATCTTACCTACATTGAACATTCGATTAAGTTATTAGGTATCTGATGCTTATTAGGTGCTTGAACCTGACTCTCAATAGGTACATACATTAATTTACATACATTGTTGCAAAAAGCCATTAAGATTCATAAAGATTCATTATGTAAGAATCAGGGTAATAGGTCCGTTATTTCACGCCTGTAATCACCGAAGGGGTAGGCAGAGGTAAGTGCATTCAAGCATACATGCAATGACCATCGATTCGCTGGATACCTTTTTTATGTTATGGCAGTGGCAAACAAGCATGCAGCTCACATTGATGTTAAGTGATAACTGCTACCTATAGACACCCAAGCAAAGACCAAGGTCAAAATACATGTGCTTTACCACTCCTGAGGCTTAAGGTGTTATGCCTCTGTGCCGGAAATTACAGGGCCGTACATTACCACTTGACCGGAACACGACAGTGCTGAGCACTACTATTTAGCGGCAAGTAAATCAGGTAAAGCATACCCCCGCGAGCTGCATCACTGGAGCTCTACCACATTAGACTCCTCTCGTCATCGTTGCTCTCGTTATACTATTGCTAGTAGATATTTTTTGAAATCAATAATCATTTTAAAGCTACGGAATAGATAAGAAGATAATAGAATTGAGACCTCTACCTTTTTTGAAATCAGTTAAAATATCACGATTCTCTCGCTTGGTTCCTTTGCGCTCGGTTAAATCTAGTATTTTAATTAGTAAGTTGACATATAACACCTACAATTTATTTCGAGCTGTGTAGTTTGAAACGATTAAAACTAACGAGTCACTAATCTCAAGTAGTTAAAAACAAATAACTATCCGTAGATTGTATTCCAAAACATTTATCTTATCTTAGTTTTTCTTTATTGTTAATAGCACGTGATTAAAGTATTATTTATTTTATTTTATTAAACTGTGCATATTACATACTTTTTTGTTATCGAAGTTTATACTTCTTTTGGAGCGAATGGAAAAAATTATGAGAGTAAATTTTTAAGAAGCGGGCGTGCACCGACTAAGATAATCAACAGTCTGAAGTTAGTTTTTTTTTATGTACAGAAGTAGGCGATCAAGCTCGCAGCTCACATTGGCGTTAAGTGATGACTGCAGCCTATAGACGTCTACACAAAAACCAGAGGTCAAAATACAGATGCGTTGCCACCCCGAAACCTAAGCTGTTATGTCTCTGTGATAGTTATTAGGGGCCATACACAGTTGCTAAACAAATAAAAACAACAGTCTGAAGTTAGTTGCTGAACTTTTTTTACGTTTTATTTAATTTCTGGTTTTTGTTAAAAATTGTTACGCTAAAGATGTATAACTTCTAACGTGCGTGCTTACTTTTTTTTTGTTTCATATATGTTCGATTAATAATAAATCGTTGATCTTATTCAAACGTAATAAAAACACCTACCAAATACCTACCTATTTTTTGTAGACAAGTTTTTTAAATGTATGATCGATTTGAAAAGGTTAAGGAAGCAGTACTAAGTTATCCTATTAGCCAGCGTTTTACTTAAGTAGAATATTATGTGACCAATATTATTCAGCCAATATTATTCATTATTTATTACGAATCACCGTACGATATTATTCACCTGTTTTACTTATTCAATTATTTAACTAAGACTCTTCAAGAATTTAACATGGATTGCTATTTTACATACTTCCTTTTCATCAACTTTATGTAGATATTACAATTCTATATTTTATGAATAAAGGTATATTTAAAAATTAAACTTACCATACAAAGGTCCAACCATCAATAAATACAAGATCACGACCAACAGTATCTGTGCCCGCAAATGAAACGCACGTGGTCTGATCACAACCATAACAGTGTTCGCAACGAGTCCAAACACTTCATGAATTTTCTTCTTTAAACTATTTTCCGCACAATCATGTCCACAAGTACGATCATCGTCACTCACTAGATCTTCCAGTCTAAACAAACCGTATAAAAAAGAAAAACAATGTAACACCAATAACAACGTAAACACGCCGTAATACCCAAGTTCACGTAACAAAATGCCACTAAGAGCTGTCCCAGTGGGAGTACCTAAACTTACACAGATTGTCATAAGCCCCAAACGGAACGTCCTATTCTCGATAGTTGTCCGATCTGCCATAAAGCTATACATGCCAATAAATATAATAATATAACTGCCAGTGAACGCAGCAGGCAATGCTTCTATCAACGCCGTCGCAGTCAACGATAATTCGTAGAAGTAGTACGTAGCGAACAACAGACCTATATTCGCAATGATCTCCCCTATGAATGGGAACAGTATGCATATTTTTCGTTTCTTTGTTTTGTCGCTCCACGCACCAATAAACAACACCATTACGGCTGGTATCGCCGTTTGTAGGGGGAATTTCCAAGCGACCACCTGTGCTACTAAAGATTGCACCTGATTCAATTCTTCTTCTAGTCCAGTTGTATTACGATTCCTTATGCGGTCGCATATTTCGTCCCCAAACTGGTAGTTCACTCTGCACGATTTCTCCAAGTGCATATTTTGGACGGCCAGTGAAGAAAGGGCAGTGCATAGCATGTAGGTAAAGAGGCACGGCTCCACAGTGGTCTCCCGAAATAAGTATTTGATCTGCTTGATGAATCTCTTCGATTTTTCTCTCCATGTTTCTCTCTCTGCGTTGTCGGTTAGTCGTATATTTGATTTCGTGAGGTCCGTGGTGCTGCTGAGGTGTACCGTACTTGCACTCATATTAAAACGCGACACTAAAAGTGAGAGTTAGTAAAAGTGGTAGCACTGTTTCGTATTTGAGCCGCGCACCACACTAGTTGGCCGCCAGCGCCCAATACCGACTATACGCTTAATCCGAGGCTTACGTCGATGTCGTTTCCAAAAACCAGAGTTGTTTAATGTGAGGTTGTAAATTGTAGCGCGTTATGAGAGTGCGCCGGCGCACATGAGTCGCTCGCATCTCGACGATAACAGAGGTCTCACGGTAGTCGACGCTTTTAATAAGTCATTTATCTGCCTTACTTGAGTAACGCATCAGCCATTACTGTATAATGTAAAAGTAAATATACTCGTACAATTGTAATGTTTTTCAACTCTTTATCGTTCCCAAGGTCGATGTACGTCACGAGTTTGTTCGCGTGAAAGGATATGGGCTCAAAATACAATAATTTAAAATTATTACACATTTTATTATTAACCTATTTTTTTTATTTTACACCTATAGTTATAATACTTAAATGTTGATGCTAAGTGCTGATATTTTGACAATTTAGTTAATTACGTCCATCAATATTTAATTATCAAGTGATATTACGAGTATTTTATCCACATTCAATTGTACGGCTTACAATTGAATGTGGATAAAACTAAAGTATTAGTATTTGAAAGAGATGAACAGAGAACAAATGCAAGGGTAGTGGTAGATGATGCAGTGTTAGAACAGGTTGATGAAATTGTATATCTTGGATGTGCTTTTAGCAAGGATGGTAGGTACACCACTGACATAGAAAGAAGAGTGCTTGCTGGGAATTGCGTGAATGGAGCGTTGGGTAAGCTACTAGAATCTAAACATCTCAGCCAGCGGGCTCGACTAGCCGTACATAATGCTGTACTTACTCCAACGCTTTTATATGGAAGCGAGAGCTGGGTATGCAGGAAAGAGCATGAAAGTAAGTTGAACGCGGTCGAGATGAGATCTTTGCGCAAGATCTGCGGTGTATCACTCACCGATCGCGTTCGTAATGAAGATGTAAGAAAGAGACTTTGTGTGAATGATAGTATCGGTGTAAAAATGAAAAAAGGCATGCTCCGATGGTTCGGGCATATAGAAAGAATGTCGAATGAGCGAATGACTAAACAGATATACAATGCGAATGTGGATGGTTGCAGAGGCCCAGGAAGACCAAGGCTGACCTACCATGACCAAATAGGTCGAATTCTGTCTGATGGTGGGGTCAAAAGTCTTAGGAATCGGCGTGCATGTATGAAGAGAATGATGAAGGTAGACGAGGCACGAGAGGTTTGTCTGAACCGGGATATCTGGCGCTCTACACTCTCTGCCTACCCCGTTAGGGACCTGGCGTGAAGATACATATATATTACGAGTATAATTATTTAAAATGTTAATATTATTCAACGGTTTTCTAACTAGTTTCTTATTTAACTTAAGTAATCAGTGAAATTTGATGTCAGTTAAAATCATAAGCCCTAGCAACAACAGATAAAAAAGCCTTGGAAGAAGAAGAAATGATTACAACTTAATAATCTGAAAGGCGTCTTTTTTATGACGATGTAGATGCTAAAGTAGAGATGGTAGAGTTCCAGTAATAGAGCGCGTACAAACCACTGCATTACCTAATTAAAAATTGTATTTTTTTACATAGGATTACGGGCATGATTTACGAAATAATAGTTGTAGAATTTTATTATCATAACAATCAATAAGAATAAGTCAGTCAAATATATCGGTATATTATCAATAACTTATATCGGTAGGTATATCAATAAATAAATTGTAGTGTTCAAGATTACGGTGTTGCAGTTTTGTTATAGTTATACGTATTAAATGTCTCGGAAATTCATGTCTTAAAAAAAAACGTAACTCTATGCCTGCAATCCCCGGAGGGGTTGGCAGAGGTAAATGTAATAATTTATGCATACATGCAAACACCCACAATGTGTGAATATCTATTATATAAAAATAAGTTGGGTTTTCCTTCCTGACGCTATAACTCCAGAACGCACCAACCGATTTCCACTGTTTTGCATGCGTTGGAAAGGTCTCGGGCTTCGTGAGGTTTATAGCAAAGAAAATTCAGGAAAAATTGATTTATAAAACATCCATGCGGGCGACGCCGCGGGCAACATCTAGTGAGTTATAAAAGTCTTAATGCAGACTTCTAATTTTTATGTAGTTATTGGATTGTATTTTTTTAATGTAGGAGGTACCTATAGGTAATATATATTAACACCTACAGCATAGAAACATAGAAATTGTTCCCACATACAATTTTGGATCGATTTAGAATATGGCTATTTTTTCTAGTCGAATAAGTCTGCCCGTGACCACGGTAGCTGAAAGCGACCGAAACATCAAGTAGGTATAAGAAGAAGTTTGGGAATGTTGTATACGCGAGAAAATCCGCACAAAGAACAGAGTGCCTAGTGCGAGATTTTATTTACTCTTACGCGAATTCGATCGCGTAAGAGTAAACTCAGATTTGTATGGAATTGAAGAAGCGTCATCGATTCACCGCTAGATGACGCTTCGGAATCGGAATCGAAAATCTCGCACTAGGCACTCAGACGCACTTTGACCATGTGAAAAGAGGTCACGTCCTTTGAGCGTACTTACTTGCATAAATTGCATAGCATACTGTGTCACATACTACGCGTAGTAGTAACACTGTAGCCCTTAAAAATCTACATGAACAAGAGATTTCAATGAAGATGCTTCGTCACTCCTGACACCTCCTTAGGGCTCCGTTATTTTCGGCACAGAAGCATAATGCCTTTATTATGCTTCTGTGCCGAAAATTACGGGGCCGTACATTACCACGTGATCGGAACACGATAGTACTGAACATTACCATTTATCGGCTAGTAGATTAAGTAACCCGCGAGCTCCGCCACTGGAGCTCTGCCATTAGTCGGCCTTATTTTACGATAGTTGGGAAGAAGTTTGATCAGTAATAAAATTGCCCCCAATTTTTTAAATCCTAAACTATGATTTAAAGGTAGCCGAAAATAGTCTGAAGGGCTTGGAAAAAAACATGTTACACCTATAATCTCCTTTCGCTTTATAATATTATAATTATTATTATTTGTTAAATGTCCCCGAATGAAGTTAACAAGTAGGTACTTAAAAAATATCTTCTGAAGAACTAAATTAAAAAAAAAATCGTCAAGGCTGATTAAGTGAGAAATAATAGGTATTTCTAATCGAATCATTCATCATCACAAAAAATGTTTATTATCCTTATTATATTAATTAATTGGAATCGCTAAATGTGAAACAACATTTCTAACCGAATCCTTAAAAATCACAAAAAAACTTTATCTTAAGTTAACATCACGATGACTGTACTACAGTTAAGTCTAAAATCCTAAACAAAGTTCAGTCAACTCTATAGATATTCTTGCGTATTTTCCTTATAATAAAAACTGTTGTAATAAAAAAATAACGTAGCATTCAATAATGGCAGACAGATTTTTCAAGCGAGTTCACATTGATTATTTGATGAAGGAGAAACTCTACGAAGCGCGCATGGCCGTTCGGCTGGTGTAGATCGCAAGCGATCTACTCGGTTAAGCGATACGGGCGCTGTCGGGTGTGTGACCTCTAGTAACAAATGCGCGTTGCCGTGCTTCGGAGAGCACGTTAAGCCGTCGGTCCCGGTTGCTATCGATAGATAGCAATGGTTAAACCTTGTCGGAGGCCTTATGGTCGGTATGTTTGAATCCCCATCCCCATCTGACAGCGGATTGGCTACTAACCCGTATCTCCACTCCACCAACCCGCATTGGAGCAGCGTGGTGAAGTAAGCTCCAGGCCTCCTCCCAAAAAGGGGAGAGACTCGTGCCCATCTGACGGTGGACCACCGTTAGGCGGCTGAGGAAAGGGTGCAGGGCCAACGAAATACGCGTACCTCCCCAGCCGTCTGCTCTCTACAGCAGCGAGTGGCGGGCAGAGCCACGCCAAACGCCGCCCTGTCTGGGTTCCTCTTGGCTTCGCCGGTGTGGGGACAGCTACACCGGCGAAGCTGAAAATTGATATGTATATGTATTTTCTACGAAAAAGTTTTGTATAATATGCTCATTGATGCCACTCGCCACCAGGTGGCGCTGCAGAGTTGTAACTTCTGCCCCGTTCAACCGTTTGTCATGAAAATCAGTATGACCATGTATTTTTACATAGAGAAAACGAATATGACATGTTCATAGATGTAACTCGCCAACAGGTGGCGCTGCAGTCGTTTTTTTTTAATTTTAGTTGTTGGCGTAGCAAGCAACGCGAGGTACAGCTAGTGTAGTGTAGGTACCTATAAAAATATACGAGTATATAACAGTACAATATTTGCAAAAGTACTTAATATTTACTGATAAATCGTGAAGGAAATACTATGTTATACTACCTAGAATAACTTCAAATAAAAATAAGCTATGTTTAAATTAGGTACCCACTTTTTCATACCATATGTTCTGGGCAGGAGTGAAAGCCAGTTTTGTTGTTTGATGGTTGTATTTATTTCGTAATTTTTCTTTTACATTAAGTTTTTATAAATAAGTCTGAAAGTGCGACTTGATACAACGAAGACAGAATGGCAAAAAGAGCGATCTGTCATCTGTCAGCTGTCAAAGAGGAGGATATCAAGAGCGAGTCGGGCTGTCGTAGCCATAAATAACAGGTTTTTGGAAGAATTATTACTAATTGTGATAGTTGCCACACGGGAAAAATAGAATAGAATAACAGGTTTATAAACATATATATAAATTCAGTTTTTAATATCAAAAACTATACACAAGTATCGAAAGTAGAATAGTAATAAATTATCCACCATCCAATATCTATATCCTTGAGCTCGTTTGCAGTGGGTCTAACAACATGCACTTTTTCACTTGGCTCCATGCAATTTGATAATGTTTGAATCGTTGAAGACATAATAATAATAATATAATACTTAAAACTACTGACACTGCGCACAGATTTCGAGAGTTTGTGTTTTCGACTGTCTCCAAAATGTTCATTCATTAATTACATCAGGGTCCCCAAGGGGACGACGACGGGATTAAACCACCGGCAAAACCCACAAACAGACGTTTCATCAGATTGAAAATCAGGTGACACGTCTGTTTGTCTGTCAAACTGTAGACATAAAAATGTAAAAATACGTTTACACTCGTGGCTGTCCCTGTAGCATAAGTAGAGGTAGATACGCATTACAAAATGGTAATAAAAGCTATATTTGATGGATATGGAATAAGTAGAGAATTCTCTACTTATTAACTAACTGCCTCGGTAGCCTAGTGGTAGCAGGCCACTACTACTACGCTGAGGTCCTGGGTTCGATTCCCGGGTAGGGGGTTATCAGAGATAATGGTGAAAAAGCCTTTATCTCTGGTTCTATTGGGATTTTTCCATTTTCTGGAAATTTCCCAGTACCTCAAAGTTTGGTAATGTGCCCGGAGATGTCAACAGGCTCGCCACCTGTTACATGGGCCGAAAAACGTAACCGGCGAATCGTGGGTGTTTGCATGTATGCTTGAATGCATGCATTTACCTCTGCCTACCCCTTCGGGGATTACAGGCGTGAAGTTACGTACGTAGAGAATTCCCGGCATACATTTTATTTCTACGGAAAAGTGTAGACGGTGAACCCAAAAATCGGATACATCACCAAATCTTCAGAGATGTCACTGTTAATCTTCTCCATCGGAAATCATCCGGTAAGTATATTACTTACTTGTATTAACAAATACGTACCCATTATATTATGTATTTACTTTAATTTTGTGCTTTAATTTACTCCCTGGGCCATAGATAGAACTTGCCTAAGAAGTTATAAATATACTTATGAAAAAAAAATATTTAAATATATCATCGTAGAAAAGATTCATATTTGGGATGATGTAATAATGTTCGTATGTGGTTATTCGTGTTTCTGGCTAACCTCATCTATTAAAGTTCATAATCCTTTGAATTCTCAAGGTTGAGTTCAATGGCGTTGAGAATAAAACTCTCCCGTTTTTTTTTATGTTATGGAAGTGGCAAACAAGCATGCAGTTCACATTGATGTTAAGTGATGACTGCAGCCTATAGACACTTACACAAAGACCGAGGTCAAAATGCAGATGCGTTACCACTCCTGAGGTCTAAGGTGTTATGCCTCTGTGCCGGAAATTACAGGGCGTACGGCCCTGTAATTTCCGTAATTTAATTTAATTATGTAATTTAATTCTGTTCATCTAATGTAGGTACATCTCATTGCCTGCATCCACAGGCTGTCTTCTAAATCATGTAAGGTCAGGAATTGGGATTGCCGATTATAAATAAAAACACATATACCCTTCACCATGGACATTATAATAAGCTGTTGCAGGGTGGATCCTGTGGAAGATAAGCAGTCTTGGCCACTCTTGGCTGTCCTATAATTAGCTTAGGTAATGCGATGCCACCCTGCGTTTCATACTGATAAGTTTTGATTCATGTCATGCAAAACCAGGAAATAAGACTGTAGATCTTAAGAAGCGGCTACAGGTACAATTCACCTAAAAGGATGTAAAGGGATTTTCGGGATGAATTTTCTACAGTAGTACCGAGTAAAAGTGTTGACATAAAATTATTTTTGCCTTGTATTATAGGTCAATAGAAGGAATCTGCTTCATTGTAGTGTAGGTAATTGGTCATTATATAAAAATTAATCAGCCTCAACTACAAAAGCTTTGTTTTAAAAATTGGAAAACGTATCAGAACATGTATACTTATGTCATTGCGTTAACGTATTGCAAGCCGAAGAAGTGAATAATGAAGAGTTATCAGCTCATGGCCTTCAATCCTCTTACAAGGGGGTATTGAAGAGTTAATTTTATAGCAGTATTCCATATTACTCACTAAGGAAGGTCACGTGGTGGTTTTAGATGAATAACGGGTGAATAGTAACGTCATGTGATTTTTACGCTCGCTACTATCCTTAGGTAGGTACCTAGTAATGTAATATTATATGTGGGGGACAAATGGCTTTTACACCAAAGTCAAACACAAATCTGCATCGGTGTGATTCACAATGGACTGTATTTTTCGGTTCTGCAATGTTTCATACTATTCTAACTTATTCACTAGCTTATTTCACTATACTATAACTAACTAGCGAACCAGGGGGTCTGGTACTATTCTAAACTTTCACTGGCAATACCTTCACGGTCTGGAAGCACTTTTCTTGCGGAGAATCGAACGAGGACAAACTAGCAACGAAATGTACCGAGTTATATACGCTTCCAAACCGTCTCCTTCCATGTCAAAATGCCGTGACACGCCCAAAAATCGAACGTCACGAAGGTCCGGGTCAATAGAGATAGGACTCTAAATCATTACATATACGGTCTAATTTCCTACCACCGTCATACATCTCTGCTGACCCGCCCCCGCCTTGATACATTTCATACGCAATATCTCTTATTCTATTAAATTTTCTTATACAATTCTTATTAGATTTCTATTCTAATTCAATACACTTTCAAAGTTTTTACTTATTAGAAACACATAATTTTTTAGGGGCTCTGTCATGCTCTATCACCTATGACACGATTGAATATCGCTAGCCAAACCTAAATACAATTAAACACCGCAAACGGCATCTGCCTATCTCCTTTATTCTAAGCGTGAGAGACAATTTTATCTAACAAGTAAGATTAGGTACATTCATTTTTCCTTAGTATGAGTTTACTTACACTCTTTATACATATATCTCCCTGAGGGGGCAACAAAAATACATCTCGTACATAACTTTCAGCTTAATATCTTTGGTACTTTCGAAAATACAGCGACTTTCACCTCTCTCTCCATACAAAATGTTGAATTCAACATCAGCTGTGAACAAACTAATTGAATCTACCTACATACAAATTGATATTTCTAACCGGAACATTTTGTACAATTTGTGTTATAATTTCTCAATTTCTTTACTTTCTACGCGCGCTACGTGGTCGCATCTCCGTGCACGTCTTCGGGCCAGTATGTGTGTGATAAGTATACAGCGAAATACCTAATTTACATTACAGTTTTGTCTAGACTCATCTCATAGTAGTGTCTACTACAGCGAACTTTGCCAGTCGATAACTACTGATCTGCCTATGCCATGCGTGGGGTTGGTCGTGAATATGCATTATTGGACATTCCTACGCCGAGCTATGCCACTGACTGAGCTCTAAAAAAAGTGCGCTGCGTATTTACGCTTCCTCCGCGTCACTTCTCCGCACTTCACCCCCGCCACCGCAGGTGGATCAGGTGCTCTGTCGGTCACCTCTCCGTGGACGACCCTTTCGACTAACCGAAAATACCTACACCTCCAAATTTAATATTTTCTATGGCAATCGCTAGACAACAATTCGTTTATCATCATACTCAAATATTACATGCCTACTATGAGAACCTAACGAGTTATATCGAATTAAAAACTGCCGCTGCATACAACCAACATACACCTAGCGGTCATTGCGAGCTTTACTGACTTTACTTATTTTCATAATGAAATACGACGCTTATTGATTCTATCCTTTACAACTCTCCCCCCGGCGTAGACCTTCGAGCCTCATCATCTACCGGAAGGATAATCAATCTACATACTGGGCGTCTAAATATTCCACCTCGAGTACGAATCTCCGCACTACGTACCACGCCATCAGGTCCCGTGTATACCTTTTCTACTAAACCGCGGGGCCATACATTACGGGGCAACAACCCGTCTGCTATTATCACCAAATTACCTATCTTAATGTTCTCTTTACCGTTATGACTATCACCTCGCGGGGCCAAGGTTGGCAAGTACTCATTTATCCATCGCTGCCAGAACATATCAGACAACGCCTGCGTAGCTCGCCACGCCCGCCTATCCGCTACCGCGCAGTTACCAACAAAGGGCAAGCCGACCGCTGATCCGATAAGAAAATGATTCGGAGTAAGGGCTTCAGGGTCGCTTGCATTAACTGATACGTGAGTCAACGGTCGCGAGTTCACCGTGTGTTCTACCTCAGCGGTGAACGTCGCAAGTACATCATCTTTTGGTGCACGTTCATTCAAAACTATTAATAAAGATTTCTTAACACTCTTTATTAACCGCTCCCAGGCGCCTCCCTGATTGGGAGCACCGGGATCTATAAAACGCCATGACATTCCTTTTGTCGTGGCGAATTTTTCTAACTCAGGCAACCATTCTTTATACGCATTACATAATTCTACATCGGCGCCCCGAAAGTTAGTTCCATTATCGCTTACCATGGTATGGGGCGCACCGCGGCGCGCTCCCATCCGCCTAATTGCCATGATAGCCGCGTCTGTACTAAGACTCGAAATTATTTCTATGTGAATGGCACGCGTTATCAAACAGGTAAATAACATTCCCCAGCGTTTCTCCCTTCTCCTACCTACTGTGACGAGCATCGGACCGTAACAATCTACACCACAATATGCAAAAGGTCGCGTATACGATTCTAAACGGAGGGCCGGTAGGTCACCTTTGACTGGGTCACAGGGCCTCCCTATGCGCGTCCTACACCTGACACACCGCCCTACTATCGTTCTAACTGCCGGACGAAGCCGCGTTATCCAAAACTGATGTCTAATATTGTTAACTAGCGCCTCTCTACCCATATGATTGTTACGTTCGTGTTCACGTTTTATATACAACTTAGCTAACAAGCTCCGCCCGTCCAAAATAGGTGGATTTTTACGCTGAGCTGGTATGTTTGCCGCATCTATCCTGCCATTCAATCTCATAAGACCGTCCTCTCCTATGACGGGATCCAATTTATAAATTTTACTAGACCGATCAACCGTTTTACCTACTCTAAGTCTGTCTATTTCACACGGAAAGCTTGCGCGCTGCGCCTGCGAAATTATTAACAATTCCGCACGTCGTGTGTATTTTGTATCTAAACTTGAAGGAATCTTTTTGCATCTATCTATGAATAATAACACGTAAGCCAGGGCACGGACAAGGCGGTCGTACGATGAAAATCGTTCCACTGCGATTAGGCATGGGCTACACCTCGTGTGTGTAACCAAAACCTCCTCCAGCGGCGCGACCAACTCCTTTCCGAACGCACTCGATGGTGGTTCCTCATTTCTTAAGAGAAACGAGGGGCCGGTGCACCATCTGGAGGAGGGGCCCAATCGCGAGTGGCCAACCCTCGTCGCATCGTCAGCTACATTCGATGCGGTGGGAACCCACCTCCACTGTTCGGTTTTCGTTAATTCTACTATCTCCGCTAGCCTATGTGCTACATACGGTTTATACCTAACCGTGTCATTCCTTATCCATTGTAATACGGTTGTCGAATCTGTCCAAAAATACACCCCTACATCTGACCAGGGATGTTTGTCTATGACGTCACTAGCTAAGCGCGCACCTATTAAAGCCGCCTGCAGTTCTAATCGCGGGATACTTTGAGTTTTTATTGGTGCTACCTTTGCTTTCCCGGCCACCAACGACACCCTCACTACCCCTGAGCTATCTACAAATCGCCAATACGCCACTGCCGCGTACGCTTGTTCGCTTGCATCGCAAAATACATGTAACTGCCTATCCACTACATTCTCACGCTTGTCATAACATCGCGGTATCTTAAGACGGTTAATGTATTCTAAATCTGCCTGCCAATCAGCGAAAGCTACTGCCTGCTCATGGGGAAGCGGTTCATCCCACCCTAGGTCCTGTCGCCACAGTTCCTGTAGGATAATTTTTGCCACTATAGTATATGGACTCAATAAGCCTAGCGGATCGAAAACCGACATGACTGCACTCAATGCCTCGCGTTTCGTAGGTACCCGTGTTAAGTTCCGGACGTCCGTAGGTACCCTAGGCATGCTAGTATTGAAGCCTAACTCATCGCTTTTAGGTTGCCACAAAATACCTAAAGCCCTATCTTCAATAAACGCATTCCCCGCTATTTCCTTTGGTGCGTGAGCGCGATCACTTTCCGGTACCTCAGATATTACAGAGTCGAGATTCGAACTCCAACCCGCTAAATCAAAACCCGCCTGTGCGTGCACGTGACGTACCTCGCCTACCGTGCGCCGGGCAGTCTCCTCAGAGTCAAAACTAACTATCCAATCATCCATATATGTACTAGTGGTAATGGTGTCAAACGCCAGCGGGTGTGAAGTTTTATAAACCGCTGCGTTTTCATCCCTCACACTATGTGCTAAAAACGGCGAACTGCGCGCTCCAAATATCATAGACGTCATTACATACTTTCTGGGGGGGCTCACACGATCCTCCCCCCGCCACAGAAACTGTTGTGCTACGCGGTCCTCCTCCCTAATTTTAATTCTTAAAAACATCTCGCGGATATCCGCGGTCAATGCTATCCTGCCTACCCTGAATCCATATAAAACTTTATTCAGAGACTGTAATAAATCCGGACCTTCTAATAAGATGTCGTTTAAACATTTCCCATTCGATTTTGCCGCCGCATCGAATACCAAACGCACCTTTCCCGGTTTATTAGGGTTTGTAACTGCAAAATGAGGCAAATACCATTCCCTTTGATTGTAGGTATTTGTCTCTCCTAAGGGCTCCGCGTAGCCTTTCTCTATTAAACTATTTATTTGAGCCGTATAAGCCTCCCTAAACTCCTGAGACCTATCCATTTTACGTTCAATACCTACTAAACGGCTATGTGCCATGTTATAGCTAGGCGGAAGGGTTGCATCGTCACTGACCCATGGCAACCCCACTTCATAACGGCCATTTACTTTAGTTATAGTTCTTTTTACTATTTCTATTGCGCGCTCCTCCCCCGGGACTACCCTTGGTTCTCTGCCTATACCAAGAGAGTCAATTTCAAAATGGGACCGCACTATATCATTCAGATTCGCATCTGAGGGACTTTGCGTGGTGTGCACATGCAACACCGACGCCCTATTAACAACAATGCTTTTAGGCATTGACCCATGTATGACCCATCCCAACTGGGTCAGTGACGCGGCCGGTTGCCTACGGCTACCGGTCACCAACTTCCGCGACACTATAAGATGCCAATTATCCGCACCTATGAGAATTTGAGGTCTCACTCCCTCATAACACACCGCATCCGGTGGTAAAGCTCTAAAATGCGACATTTGTAACAATTCTTTACTAACGGTCTGCCTACCTAAAGTGAGGTTCCGTACCGTACGCGCTTTAATCTTAAAGGGGCGTCCGCTCTGCCCGGCCAAGCTAATACCTACTAATCGGCTTTCCGACTCCTGCTGACTAGAATTAGCACCTATTATATTCAGGGCGCGGACTGGGCCCTGGGCCCCTATCGACTTTGCCAACTGCTCGTCGATCAAAGTGATAGTGGACCCCTCATCTAATAACGCGTAGGTCTGTACCCCCTTACCCCTGCCACCCCCTATTGTGACAGGGCAGACCTTAAGAAGTACCTGCGTGCTATCAACTGGCGTATGCGCTGATGCCGTAATTACTGACTCTATTTGTACCTCTTTTACTTCCGGCCGCGGCTCGGAATGCAACAGCATGTGGTGTGATCGTGTGCAATCACCCTTACCACATCGCTTTGCCTTACATTGAAAACGTCTATGTTTCCCGTTTAAACATTGATAGCAAATTCGCGCCTCCCGTGCCCAGTTCCAGCGCTCCTGTACTGACATCGCTACAACCTTACCGCACGCATCGGTCCGGTGCCCACTACCACAACAAAGACATGTAATAGCCGCCTCTGTTGTGTTATACACCGGCCGGCGCGCGCGGTCTAACTTTTTAAACGTAGGCCGCGATGCCGGCGGCTGCACTGCGCGCGCGCTTGCTACTGTGCTTTTCTCGTATGAGAACTGAATAGCCCTATCAGCCTCCTTCATGAGAAAGTTCGCTAATCTAGTTAACTCGGATTCCGGCCCGTCCGCCCTATCGAAAGCATAGTCATACCACTTGTTTTTAAGGTGGGGACTAAGTTTCTCACTTAACATCCTAGGTAGCCGTGGATCCGTATTTCTACCTACCGGATCCACACTTTCAATTACAGTGACTACATTTTGTACTTTAACCGCAAAGATATTTAACTCATTTGCCGATGCCCCCACATTAGGTAGTCGCATTACCTCCCCTACTGCCTGGTCTATAATAGTGCCTGGGCGACCGAAACATTGTTCTAGGGTCTTCATAATTCTATCTGGGTCTGACGCCGAATATAAAAGGGCCGACACCGCCTGTCGTGCCGGACCCCGCAAGCACGCCCTCAACCTAGCCAAATTCTCTATGTCCGTGAGTCTATAATTCTGCGTAGAATCCCTCATCGCTGCTTTGAATGGCAACCACTCCCTAGGGTCCCCATCAAATAAGGGTAACTCCTGGGCCTGTCGTGGTGGGGGTCGACCCCGCGACATATTCTCTAACGCGTACACTAAACGATCCAGGACTTCGTCTTTAGAGATATTGGTTTTGGCGGGCTCGTCTTGTTTACTGTTATTCGGCGCCCTACCATCCCCTAGCCTATCCTCCCCCCGTAAAAATTCCCGCGGGGGATGACTATCCTGTAACCAATGTTCTACCCTTTCGTTTGCATCTATTTGCCCATTCACACTATCTCTATCAGTTTCTTCCGGCGGCGTTACCCTATCCTTAGCTATCTGCTTATCCACTAAACCGGCTTCTATTTCTAACTGCCTAATTCGTGCCTTTAACATGTCTGTTTCCGTGTTAATTTGCTCCCGCCTAGCGCGCGCACTATCGGTTGACCGTCGCGAACAAACCGATGGCGGCCGCGTACCTAAAGTTTCCTGTTCGGTAACTACTTGCTCGGTCCTACTGGTCCCTGGCAATGGTACGTCCTGCGGAGCCTCGGAAGGAGACTCTGGATAGTCTGGTATGACCCTAAGCGCCGCGCGCTTCCTAGTGGTAGGTGGACTCCTTGGCATCATCACTGTTTAACTACCTCAACTACACTGAAATAGGTCCCTACCTCCCTAACTGAGATGGTCCCTACACAGTAACACAATTCAACAAAAATAAAAAATCTAAAAATTCCTAACGGCCTAACACACACACAAATACACTGGCCTGAAAATATACACGGATTACGACTCACTGTATATCCGTCCGTATCCGCGATCCGCGAAGTTGCAGGCGCCGCCGACGTCCCAATGCTCGGCCGCACCCGCCCGATGCCGCTGTGCTGAGCTGTGCAGACGCTGACGCTGCCACGAAGCCGCCGCCGCCGACGCCGTTGACCCGACGTCCCGGCTGCTCCGATGAAGGCGCCCAAGCTGCGATGCTCAGGGCGGTCCCGCCCGAGTTGCGTATGCGCTAGCGTACGAAACGCCGCGCCGTACGCCCCTGCTCAAGGCGGCTGCCCAAGCGGTGAAAACGCTGGCGTTCGAAACGCCCGCGCTGTGATGCTCGCCGACCCGGCCCGCTGCGGTCGCTGACGCTGGTAGAGCGCCCAAGCCGCACGGCCCGTGCTCAAGGCGGTCAAGCCCGAGTATCGCCCGTGCTCAAGGCCACAATGCCTGAGCGATGACGGTGCTGGCGTTCAAAACGCCGAAGCTGCGATGCCCGTCGACCTGGAGCTTGTGTGGTCGCTGGCGCTGGATAGCGCCCAAGCCACGATGCCCGTTGACCCCGAGGTGCAGCTGCTGACGCCTGCTTGGCGCCCCGGTCTCGCTGCACGTCGACCCTGTTCCCCGTCGTTCCCTGGCCTCGCCCTCAGACTGCGAGACCTGGAATGCACGTTCCGATCCGTTAATCAACGCGCCGGTATCCTACTCCGGCTCTTCCTTGCCGGTCGTTACCAGTACCCTCTTGTATCCTTTCCCGGATGGCCGCTGGTGGCCTACTAATCCGGCGTCGATGGACCAGAACTTTGTGGGGGACAAATGGCTTTTACACCAAAGTCAAACACAAATCTGCATCGGTGTGATTCACAATGGACTGTATTTTTCGGTTCTGCAATGTTTCATACTATTCTAACTTATTCACTAGCTTATTTCACTATACTATAACTAACTAGCGAACCAGGGGGTCTGGTACTATTCTAAACTTTCACTGGCAATACCTTCACGGTCTGGAAGCACTTTTCTTGCGGAGAATCGAACGAGGACAAACTAGCAACGAAATGTACCGAGTTATATACGCTTCCAAACCGTCTCCTTCCATGTCAAAATGCCGTGACACGCCCAAAAATCGAACGTCACGAAGGTCCGGGTCAATAGAGATAGGACTCTAAATCATTACATATACGGTCTAATTTCCTACCACCGTCATACATCTCTGCTGACCCGCCCCCGCCTTGATACATTTCATACGCAATATCTCTTATTCTATTAAATTTTCTTATACAATTCTTATTAGATTTCTATTCTAATTCAATACACTTTCAAAGTTTTTACTTATTAGAAACACATAATTTTTTAGGGGCTCTGTCATGCTCTATCACCTATGACACGATTGAATATCGCTAGCCAAACCTAAATACAATTAAACACCGCAAACGGCATCTGCCTATCTCCTTTATTCTAAGCGTGAGAGACAATTTTATCTAACAAGTAAGATTAGGTACATTCATTTTTCCTTAGTATGAGTTTACTTACACTCTTTATACATATATCTCCCTGAGGGGGCAACAAAAATACATCTCGTACATAACTTTCAGCTTAATATCTTTGGTACTTTCGAAAATACAGCGACTTTCACCTCTCTCTCCATACAAAATGTTGAATTCAACATCAGCTGTGAACAAACTAATTGAATCTACCTACATACAAATTGATATTTCTAACCGGAACATTTTGTACAATTTGTGTTATAATTTCTCAATTTCTTTACTTTCTACGCGCGCTACGTGGTCGCATCTCCGTGCACGTCTTCGGGCCAGTATGTGTGTGATAAGTATACAGCGAAATACCTAATTTACATTACAGTTTTGTCTAGACTCATCTCATAGTAGTGTCTACTACAGCGAACTTTGCCAGTCGATAACTACTGATCTGCCTATGCCATGCGTGGGGTTGGTCGTGAATATGCATTATTGGACATTCCTACGCCGAGCTATGCCACTGACTGAGCTCTAAAAAAAGTGCGCTGCGTATTTACGCTTCCTCCGCGTCACTTCTCCGCACTTCACCCCCGCCACCGCAGGTGGATCAGGTGCTCTGTCGGTCACCTCTCCGTGGACGACCCTTTCGACTAACCGAAAATACCTACACCTCCAAATTTAATATTTTCTATGGCAATCGCTAGACAACAATTCGTTTATCATCATACTCAAATATTACATGCCTACTATGAGAACCTAACGAGTTATATCGAATTAAAAACTGCCGCTGCATACAACCAACATACACCTAGCGGTCATTGCGAGCTTTACTGACTTTACTTATTTTCATAATGAAATACGACGCTTATTGATTCTATCCTTTACATTATAAATGCGAAAGTAATTCTGTCTGTCTGTAAAGCTTTCAGTAGCTTTCACTACCAACCGCTGAGTTTTCGCTGCGAGATTGTGATGAAATTAGAATAGAGATAATTTGGCTCCTGTGAAAAACTAGTTATGCCAAAAACACAGAGCACGCTTACAATGTAGCAGGCAACAGCTACTGCGGTGGTGACTACGCAACAACCTTCTCCAACACCACATCTCGAAGGCGTTTACCCGTCTACGGGCATTGGCCTTAAGCGTCCACGTCTCGGCCCCGTAAAGGAATATGGAGAAAATCAGCGTCTGCACAAGCTTTTTCTTGGTTCTTGTTGTGATGTTTCTGTCCTTCCATACTCCCTTAAGCTGGCACATCGCACCCTTAGCCATTCCAATTCTGCGTATGATGTCGGTGTCGCAGGAGCCAGTGTAAGAGATACTCGAGCCCAGGTACGTGAAGTCATTTACTATGTCAAGGTTAAGTGCCCCAATGAGCTCCAGTTTCTTTGTGCGGTCGATCACCATCACTTTAGTCTTCCCTTTGTTGATTTTCAAGCCCAACGAATTGCTGATGCTCTCCAATCGTTCCAACAGACATTTCATCTCGGTTTCCGAAGCAGCTAGAAGTGTGGTATCGTCCGCGTATCGTAGGTTTGTGATCTTGACACCCCCGATGCTAACTCCTCCTTCCCAGCCATCCGTGGTTTGTCTCACAATATACTCCCCATACGCATTAAACAGGATGGGGGACAAAATGCAACCTGTCTCACGCCCGTTTGAAAGCTGAAAGGACCCGATATTGTTGTATCAACTTTCACTACTTCGTAACTTTCGATATAAAGTGATTCAAGTACGGCAACCAGATGCTGGGGTATACTTAATTCTGACAGTACTCTCCACAGTGTTTTCCAATTCACACAGTCGAAGGCCTTACTGTATCCACGAAACACACGAGGAACGGGACGTCAAACTCGTAAGCCTTTTCTATGAGTTGTCTTATATTAAGGATGTGTTCGCGTGTTCACCTGCCTTTCACGAAGCCCGCTTGTTCCTCTGGTATTTGCCAATTTAAAAAGTATCTTATACGACGGTTTATTACAGCAGTGCAGCAGGACTTTGCTGGCGTGTGAAATAAGTGATAAAGTTCGATAGTTATCACATTTCTTTGTTGAGCCTTTCTTATGGAGAGGAATAAAAGCTGATTCGGACCAGTCAACAGGCCATTTTCCTGTACGCCAGATATTGTTGCAGATTGCATGCAACGCTTCGATGCCCCTATTTCCCATGGACTGTAATAGCTCAGCTGTTATATTATCTAGTCCTGGGGCTTTATTCGGTTTTAACTGTTTAAGAGCAGCTGTAACTTCCGAGTAAAGAATGTCAGGCTCATGAACGAGTGAGCTCCAGTCTGCTAGATTGTGGTTCGAATTGCCTACAGGGTTCTCGTACAGTTTTGTACAGTATTCCCTCCAGCGCTCAGATATTTGGTCCAGTTTGTGTAAAACCTGCCCAGACGAGTCTTCTATTACCCACGTTTTAACCTTAAACTGTTTAGCTAGCAAACGAACTTTCTTGAATAGGTCTGCGGATTCAGATCTCTTCGTATGTTTTTCGACTTCTATGCAAATACCTTCTACGAATGAATTCTTGTCTGCTCTACACTGTGCATCTATACGTCTAGATAGAGCAGGGAGTTGGATGGCAGTTTCGCAATTCTTTAAACCCTTTTTCTTCAATTCCTTTCTCTGTTGAACAAGCTCCCAGGTAGCATTGGTGATATAGCTTTTCTTTTTCCTTGGGTAGCTAGGTGTTCTACTAGACCTCACCTTATCTAGGGCAGTTGTAATGTGGGCTTTTAGCTTTGTCCATTGGCCGTTGCTGTCAGCTATTAGTGAGGGAGGCTCTTTCGTCAATATTACCTCGATTGTGTCGCGAAAGGCCACGCGGTCCGAGCTCTCGAGCTGACTTGGCTTTGTCCGCATATTCTTTCCTGTTTTCATTCGGAGGGAGGAATCCATGACAAGTAAATTATGATCAGAGCCGCATTCCGCACCGGGAAAAGTTTTTGTGTTTTTGACCGATGACTTCCAGCGACAATTAATCAAGATGTAATCTATTTGATTTCGAAATCGATCGCCTGGTGACTTGACTTGACTTGGTGAGTTGATCAGTCGCTCTCCACGCTTATTACGTTCACCAAGGCCGTGCTTTCCAACATGCTGGCGGATGTGGTCGTCAGAAAAGGTACTGCCAATCTTGGCGTTGAAGTCACCGAGAACTAGGGTGATTTCCCGATTGGGAATCCCATTCAGTGTTTCCTCGAGTATTCCATAAAATCCCTCGATGTCCTCTTCTGAAGACTGTGCTGTTGGTGCGTAGATTTGCACAATATGAACGTTACAAGGTTTGCAATTCAGCTTCAGTGTAATGATTCTGTTGGAGATTGGGTTGTATCCAAGAACAGATTCATTGATTTTGGACGAAACTAGGATGCCAACGCCATGGGAGCTCGTGGTATCTGCTCCTGAGAGGTAGAGCGTGTTTCCTTCTGTTGTGGAAAAGCGGCCGTTTCCACGCATGTGTGTTTCATTTAAGCCTAGGATACTTAAGTTGTGATTTTCCATCTCTCTTTCTATTATGCTCAATTTTCCTGGCTTAATTAAACCTCTTATGTTCCAAGCTCCAATACGATGATGGATGCGTATTGAAATTTTATTTGAGGGCTGCTTAGGATCGCCAGACGCATTTCTCCCCACTGAAGCCTGACGACTCACCTCAGGGGGGACAGCGGTAGCCCATTTCACACTAGCCAGCCCGGGTACTAGGTAGCGCCGAGGGTTAGTCGGGTCGCATGACAAATCTGTATCAGTTTCTTGTACTTCCATTGGGGGGGGGGGTTTCTTTGATGATCTGGAAAGGTAAGCAGATGCATTCCTTGTGTCTGGGGACCCTTGTGTCTCTGTGTCGGAAAGCACAAGCAGGGGGACATTAGCACCTGACCGAAAAACAATAACGCTGAATGCTACCATTTAGCGGCAAGTAGATAAGATAGTGCGGTAGTGAACCAGCTAATAGAAGCTTTAGTTCAGAACGCGTAAGTTTAAAACTTTGCGATACTAAAAAGTTTAGGCGTTCCTCAATTCAAAATTAACACAACATCGAACTAGGTCAGATTTATATCAATGTAGAATTAAGTTAAATCTTCTAAACGAAGAAGATTTAATAAATTGATAGGAATATATTTTTATTACGTTTATTATTCGATCGATTATTGAATAAGGGGGAGCCCTTATTCAATAATCGACACCAAATATCCCACACATAACTGCGAATTTGCATCGCATCGCAAATATCTGCCAGCATGCACGAATGCATCGCCTACGATGCTGTGTCGCATCGCATCACATCGCAATTTTGTGTGGCCGCCCTTAAAAAAGGCGCTTTTACATGAAGTGATATCCAAAGTTGGGTAAGCATCTTTGTTGTTCTATATTAATATACTTATAAATAAAAATTTAACATTTATATATATAGCCTATTGAAATTGTTGGGCACATTGACAAAAACCGAGTGTGGCACAGGAAACAACAAAATCCAAATATTACATTGGTATGTACTGGTCATTATTTAGAACTTATTGCACAAATTTCTATACATGCAGTCTGTGGACCAGATATACTCAAAAAGCATATAGTGCCCTCCGAGTACAATACAATAACGCTTTCGTAGTGTGTGTAGTGCGTAGTGTGTAGTGCGTCAGGGATGTGCGTCAGGGACGTGTGGATTTTTTTTATGGTGCGCGTGTGCGCAGAGTGCGTGGCAGTACCAATAGCATTCTGAGCATGATCGCAAGCAGATTAGATTGTCTGTACATTAACCATTGCTGTGCCATATCAACTGGAATGTGATGGTCATGAGTTGTACAATATTAATAATAAATGTTTAAAATATATGTAGGTATTTAATGTCATTCACTAATGTAGATTGTAACTAACATAGTTCCAAGTACAACTATACTAACAAAATGAGTCTGTGTTACTTTATAAATAAATTAAATAAAAATAAAATAAATTGGGCCTGCTGCTTCAACTAGACAGACAACCTACTACGACAGTATGTCATACTATACCTCATTCCTAAATTATGAGTTTTAGGCTCACATAATTTTTGCCAAGCCTACTGCTGCCAACGCTCTGCTACAAAACTTCTGCAAAGAACATGGTTTTTGTCATTACCATCAACGTGTGCGGGGAATAAATTTTATTATAATAAGGAAAAATATTGCTTTTAGTATTCACACAGCGATTTCAAAATAAACCGTTTCAAAGTTTTAATTATATTGATATGGTAATTGGTGGTATTGGAATGGTAATGTTCATTAATTAAAATAACTTTCCATTTTTGTGCAGCTACATATTTCTGAAGATAATTAAGTGTACTCGTATACGAAAGATGACTTACGAGAATGAGTTGATTAACATCAATTTATCATTACCTACGTCGTAATAAATTGATATTAATATTTATGATTTTGAACTGGTGGTCAAGTTCCAGTGACCATTTTACCTAATCTATTTGCCGCCAAATGGTAGTGTTCAGTACCACAGAGACAGCAACTAAGGTCCCGGGGGTGGCAACATATTGACATAGGAGGTGCCTGCATATTGACCTCTGACCTTTGTATGGGTGTCTATAGGCTGCAGTCACTGCTTAACATCAATGTAAACTAACTACATGCTTGTTTGCCACCTCCATTACGAAAATGAAACATTTTTACTGGTAAAAGAGTTCCCGTGTCAATTTTTTTTTAATTTCAAACACAGTTTTCAATGTAAGACCTGTAAAGATCCCTATAAATTTTTGCTTTAATAATTTTATTCTTTGCACAGATATGGTCCATTGACCGTTTTATTATTTTAATGTCTATCTAACTGCCTCAGTAGCCTAGTGGTAGCAAGCCACTACCAGTACCCTGGGGTACTGGGTTCGATTCCCGGGTCGAGGATTTCAGAGATAACGGTGTAAAATCCCTTAACTCCGGATCTATTGCGATTTTTACATTTTCTTGAAGTTTCCTAGTACTTCGAAGTTTGGCAATGTGCCCAGATATGTCAATAGGCTTGCCACCTGTTACATGAGACAAAATATAAGAAATCAGCGATTCGTGGGTGTTTGCATGTATACTTGATATGCATTTACCTCTGGTTACATCTTCGAGGATTACAGGCGTGAAGTTACGTCATACTACGCTAAAGCGCTGTATTGTAGGCAATAAATTTTCGCGAAGAACCGATTTCAACTGACAAAAAACAAAAATTCGACGTGTCTATGTTTTTAGTAATAACCACGTATAATTTTTTACTGGGTGGACAGATTATCGTGATTCATTATTTACACTCGATTTATGGATAGAGTAGATGTACTTCAAAGTTAGTCCCATTTAAAAATAACCCCCTGAAATGGTACGAAAGTTGGAGATGATTGCGGTTTCACATACCATCAATGTGAACTGAAAGCATGTTGATGATATAAAACATAACATGAGCTACATTACCACCTTTTTCCATAGATATAGTATTATAGCATGATACTCACGATACGTCCATTTTGGAATTCTACAGCAATTTTTTACTGGTTGCATTGGAACAAAACGCGTGGTCCAGTACAAAACATTCAAACGACTACGAATTCCAACATGTACTCTTTGTATTGGATAAAAAACGGCCTAGAACTTTGAGCAATATTTAAAAGCAGAAGTACTAAACATTTTTATTTATGACACTATTCAGTAATATCTACCTACAAAAAAGAGTAAGATTGGGCCTGTTACACCACTTGCTGATAAACTCCCTGATATTCTGTTAGGAATTTATTTACTGTACTTTTTATTAAAATAAAAAAAATTAAATAAATATAAAAATAAAATACGCTTACACTCACAGCTCCACAGTAGGTATAAACCTGTGTCGTGGGTGCCGTTGTACACATACAACACGTACACAAACACCCAGACCCGAAACAAATATCTGTAGACCATACAAATATTTGTCCCGGTGCGGGGATCGAACCCGCAACCTTTCGAATCAAACGGTCATCTCACACCGCTGGCCTAACCGGGTCGTCATTTAAAACTGTAACATTCGGTTTCACAGGCTACTGATAGACATATCTGGAAGATAACGTATTAGTTATGTTAGGTATGAGGCGAATCCAGAGTCTGTTAAGGACGTATCTGAAGGATAGCTAAAGATTTGGATCGAAGTTTTATTGCTGTCAGTCAACCGAACAATGACGGTCAAACCATTTCACCATTTCATGACATCATAGGTAACGCAACTTGGTCCTGTGATAAAACAATCACAACTGCGATCACCAATCAGCATGCCAAACGTGGTGATTAGACAACACACTGTTTTGGTCATTTTCGGGGAAGGTTTTGTTCAGCAGTGGACGTCACAAAATCCTTATAACTTTTAGTGCCACTTTTTATGAGATACTAGCTGTCACCCGCGGCTTCGCACGTAAATAAATATTTTTTTCCTGAATTTTCTTTCTTACTATAATCCTCACGGAGCCCGAGACCTTTCCAACGAATACAAAACCGAGGAAATCGGTTCGTGCGTTCTGGAGTTATAGCGTCAGGAAGGAATACCCGACTTATTTTTATATTAGGTATGGATGTATTTTGGATTATTTGTATGATTCAGTGATATCGGTGAAATAAACCACAGGTTTAGTTTATCTGAAACAAACAGTTGGTGCAATTATATATCAATTTTAATAAAAGTAGGTATATCGAAACAATAACCCTGGTGTCTTTAACATATAATTTGTCTTCAGTTGCAGTTTTTAGGATTCCGTAGACCACAAAGAAGCCTTATAGTTTCGCCATGTCCGGTCGTACGTCTCTCCGCAGCGTAGATTAGAGACTTTTAGTACTCTAAATCTATTTTTTTTAAATCTATTTAAAAAAAAATATTTCAGGTGGGTTAACGAGTAAACTGCCAAACTGAGCTACCGAATTCCATCATGTAGGTTTCTTATTGGTTAAGCCGCCAATGTGGTAAAAAAACCAACAAATTAATTTCAAGGATTTGTTGGTTTTTTTCTCCTGAATTGTGTATCCCATAGTGTGGATACCCCACAATACACCGGATAGATGTTTAAAAATATTTTATTTGAGTAAATTATCGATCAATTCAATAAATGTACTAATTGGGAAACGAAACGCACTTGCCCGATTTATTGAGGTGTACAGTAACAGCGCCAGTGGCTTAAATAGTAAAGTGTCAAGGTTAATTCCCGAATCGTGTTTGTTGGACTGTTTAGCGTCAAAACTCATAAGTTTTGTACATATTAATACATTTTGTTTTGCTTTTCATGTCTTTTAGTTTTGTAAGCAATCATTTCAAAGGCCATATACACAATAACAATACCCGCGAGACGGCCAAAGAAACAGAGGTACATAAAATAATAGATGGGAGGATGATATCAGACGAATGCTGGCACCATAGTGCCGTAAATAAGAGTGTGCCAACGGTGCCCAAATGGCAAGACTCCATCGCTACCAAGGTAGGATACGGAAACGAACGGCTATCTTTGTAAGAGGTCAAGTAGACCAACTTGGTATTTGGGGCATACAGATGAGAACAGTATTCCAAAGCAATAAAATTAGCTTATATGATATTATTATTCTATAAGATTACCTCTTATTAATCATCAATCTATACTAATATAATAATATTAGTATAGATATGCCGCTTCAACTAATCACTTATTTATTTATTTATACTTTATTGCATCAATAAAAGAAAATTGGTACAAATGGCGGACTTAACGCTTAAAGCGCTCTCTGCCAGTCAAACATTGGCAAAAAAAATGTTGGCGGTGCTAGCAAAAAAACGATAAATAAACAAAATATAAAACATTAAATAGAAACTTTCAGTAGGTAAGGTATACCTACATAAGTATAAAATAAATATATTGTAAAGTTATAATTATATACATATACAAATTATTTATATATATATATATATATAATACTTACATAATTAGCATTATACCTTAAACAGAAATTAAACCAACACAATGATACAAATATATAATAAAACTAATGACGATGGTTTTGCGGATACTTAAGATGTAAGAAAGTGTTCTTTAATTTTATTTTTAAAAGCCTGTTTTGTGGTCAATCTACGGATATCCTTTGGAAGAGCATTCCACAAACGGATCACTTGAATTACAAAAGAGTTGGAGATGAAACCGGAACGGTGAAGAGGTATTGAAAGAATATTAGAATCGATGGAGCGTAATTGAAAAGAATGCGAAGAAGAAAGATATTGAAATTTACATTTTAAGTATGAAGGAGTAGTGGGATCTGAAAGAATAGAAAATAGTTGGCTAAGAAGCCGTGATTGTCTTCGCTGTCGAACAGGAAGCCATTTCAGCTTTGTTCGAAAGGAAGAAATATGGTCAAACTTGCGAATACAAAATATGAAACGGATAGCGTTATTAACGAGTCTATCAAGTTTGTCCAGAAGATTCTCATTCAGATCTAGATAACACACATCAGCATAATCAAATTAATCAATAATGGGGAAAATAAGTGCCTGAACGAGTCGCGTCTTAATTTCAACTGGAAGAAAGTTTTTAAGCTGGTTTAGGGAATGGAGTGTGGCGTAGACAGCTCGACTTACTTCACTAATATGGACCCTCCAGCTAAGAGTTGTATCTATGTGTAATCCTAGATCCTTCACAGCAGAACAAAAAGGTATAATCCGATTTTCAAACGTGACAGGGGCAACAGAACTATCACTTAATTTGCCTAACTGTCTAGAACTACCCACTATGATGGCCTGACACTTATCCGGATTTACTTGGATGCCGTATTTGTGTGACCAAGAACTAATTTTACTGAGATTGGCATTAATCGTACTAACAGCAACATCAATACTTGTGACTTCAGCCTGACTATATAATTGTAGGTCATCTGGCAATATTGAGATAGGCCTATACTCTTTTAATTCACAGGGATTATTAACTTTGGGAAGTGGAGTCACAAAGGCTTTTTGCCAGATAACAGGAAAAACCCCTGTGGTTATCACGTAAAAGAAAACGTAACTCGTACGATCTTTAGTGAACAGCATTAAGCTATAAGCTTTATAAAAAACCACGAAGCTTTTGATAAAAAGTAGGTAAGGCCCTTGCGCCTCGTTAAGTTCGTCTTGGCGTCCACCGTGTACCTAGATTCCTATAATTACCACGCTTCATTCTTTATCATAGAACTGAATTACTTAATGAATTATGGAATGTGTTACTGCCGTTGCCATCGCCTGTGATAATTTTCTTAGCAAAAACTCAGTCATGTAAAATTACATTCGGTAAACAATTCATGTGACTCTCAATGCAAAATTCACAGATAACACTACCAAACACTTTATTTTGACTTGGAGTCGAACTTCAATGTAGGTATTTCTTTTATTTTGTTACACAGTCGTGACAAAACTATTTTTTACCTTTAAAAGCACAACTTGACTAAGTAAAGAACAAATAGAGTACAATTGTACAGTACAGTACAACATTTTTTTACTGACTTCGTAACTAGAGGAAAAGTCTATCAGATTTTTGTAACCATTTATTAGTACTAAATTCTAAATTTCAGAACTACGGTCTTACTGAATTTCAGGTAATACCAATTAAACGTTACAATCTCAACGTGTAGCCCCGTTATTTGTACAATGCGGTTACAATACTTTTGGCTTCAGAAGTGGAAACCGGTACTAAGGACCGGAAACTAAGGACTCTACATTAAAAATGTTATGCAGATAAATAGAAATTGTATACCTATCTATGTGAACTTGCTTATTGCTTGATTGTTATGTTAAACACACACCTTACGCACCCCAGCGTGAGTCGGGGTGCGTACTAAAGGTGCCGCACAATCCGTATTCAAGTACCTAAATATTTCTAAAAAATCTCATCGTTGCTGTGATGAAAAGGTAAACGGAATATAAAAAACTACGGTGTGAAGTAACTGCAGTGAGCACCATCTGTTGAGCAAGATAAATAAACATTTTGTTACAGTTTTTTTGTGATGTGGGTATCTTTTGTTTATCTATCCAGCTGTTAAGACTTTGCATCTAGCCAAACTTCATAATTCCAACAGAACATATCTCCCCACTCTCCTATAGGTTTTCATAATATCTATCTGTCAAAAGAACGTATCTACACGTACGTTACAGTAATTGACAATTAATATTGCACATCGAGCCTGCGAAAGAGACGATCAGCTCGTTTCGACTTCGTAGAGCGTTATCTATGTTGCACACTGCCTGCCTAAGCACTGACAGTCCGGTATTGGTCAAAATTTCATCAACATGGTCGACAAAAGTCAAATTGGTACGGTGCTAAAGAGATAACGCTCTACATACCCGAAATAAGCCGAATTCTCCTTCCAAGGCTCAACGTGCAATATTTATTGTTGAGCACTGTAACTGCTTTAATTTACAAGCATCCCTTTTTTCTTTCTGAGGCTCGAGTCCCTAAAATTATCTTCCACTTACTTGGGTAAGTTTCACACAGAAAGATGGTCAAGACTTGGCACGAAGAATCTTTATAGGTCACTAAATTCAAAATCGAGGCTGTACGTGATTGTAAATAACGTACCTACAATAACAAAATGGTGTTACGTAATTTTATCTGTAACACAAGATTTGCGTAACATTACACGTAGCAATGTAATATTTTCATGTTCGTTTGTTGTTTTGTTCGCTTTATTTCATTTTGTTGAAGTCGATAAAGCCGTGAACGATGCTGTGGACTCATTATTGATTGTAAGTGATTGTATTTACAACTCCTGGGACCGGAAGTAGGGATTTGAAAAATAAAATTGCCAAAATGCATGCTACTTATAATATGTATGTGTGGAGCTGAAAGCTTGGCCATTTGCAATAGACGCATGAAAAAAAAACAGTTATGAAATTCGTAACAGGAACTCTTTGAAAATATTGTTTTCAGTGTGGATGTGGACGCCTTTCCAAAATTGTGAGTCGCAATCAGAATTAATTTCACTACCTAAGTTAAAACTCAGATTTTTTTTCATCAATTACATTTTACGGCCGTGTAATTTCCGGCACAGAGGCATAACACCTTAGTCCTTAGGAGTGGTAACGCATCTGCATTTGACCTTGGTCTTTATGTGGATGTCTATAGGCTGCAGTCATCACTTAACATCAATGTGAACTGCAAGCTTGCTTGCCACTTCCATTACATAAATAAATATATTATACATCTATTAAAATACCTACCTATTAACTAGAAACAATATTATTTTACTATTTATTCCTTTGGGCTTCGCTGGAGTTTTGACCACCACCCGCCTACACTTAGAATTGATGCGATTCACTCAAGAAAAAAATTAGTTAGCACGCTTTAGGACATAAACAAGAGATGTGTCTTTAAAATCTTTTTTTTAGGGTTCCCTGGTATATATCGAGAAAGTGTAGTTTCGCCATGTCTGTTTGTCTCTAGACAGACTCTAGGACAACTGTTTTCTGGATTTTTCAGGATTTGGGTTGAATATACTAAACTGTTAGTCATGTCGGTAATGTGTTAAAATAAAATATTCACCACCATTATACCATGCTTAAAAATAACTAAATTGTCTTAGAAATCAACGGTTCCAATCGGTCGAACATGAGAACTAAAAAATTAACAATTAATTAGGTATTACTACTTACTAGTAACTCGCCCCGGCTTCGCACAGGTGCGATATAGATTGTTACTGGTTATTTGATGCCATTTTGAATCAACAATTCCTACCGATCCAAATTAATGATTAAAAAGATGATTGACGACTGAACGTTATGTCAAGTGCCACAAGGTTTACATTAGAAAAGTTAATGCGATCGTTAAGTTATCTTAAAATTTCAAATTTTATACCTAGACTAGCGGCCCGCCCCGGCTTTCCGCGGTGCAATGTTGCCTACCCTCTCCTATTCGTCTTAGCGTGATGATTATACATAGATATAGCCTAAAGTCTTCCCCGATATCTTTTATAATTTAGGCAGCTACGCAAAAAAAGTAACTTTTCTGGTTGATTTTTTACACCTTGTGTATGATAAACCCAAATATCTTACGGAACCCTATTTTTTCCAAAATAAAATAAAGCCTATGTTACCCGTGGATAATGTAGCTTTCGAATAGTGAAGAATTTTTATTATAGATAGAAGAATTATAAGATAGAATTTTTAAAATCGGTCCAGTAGTTATTGAGCCTATTCAAAACAAACAAAGAAACAAACAAACAAAAAAATATTACCTCTTTATAATCTTAGATCAGATTAATATACCTAGATTACTTATACAATTAATATTTTTACTGGTGGTAGAGCTCCAGTGGTGGAGCTCGCGGGCGAAGGCACCAACGCATTGCCTAATATACTTGCCGCTAAATGGTAGTGTTCAGCACTATCGTGTTCCGGTCAGGTGATAATGTACGGCCCTGTAATTTCCGGCACAGAGGCATAATACCTCGGGCCTCAGGAGTGGTAACGCATTTGCATTTTGACCTCGGTCTTTGTGTGGGTGTCTATAGGCTACAGTCATCACTTAACATCAATGTGAACTGCAGCTAGTTTGCCACTTCCATAACATAAAAAAATAGATTAGATGATGATATTAAAAAGAACGCAGAATGAACGTCATTCTATGAAAATCACTTCACAATTCATTGAGTTCCATCTTGAATCACGCTACTATCTTGTTTACTCGACAGAAAATCAAATTATTTCCACTTTTTGGGAGAATCCATTTATCACCTACGCGATAATAGCACAACTAACTGCCTGTGTCGTAGGTATAGTATTTTGCAAACAAAATGCTTGTTGCGTAAAAACATATTATAATTACTAGCTGTGCCCGCGACTTCGTCCACGTGAGAAAAAATATGATTGTTCAGTATCTACCCAGACGAAGTCGTGGACGCAGCTAGTATAAAAGTAGCCTAAGTTACTCCTTATTACATCAGCTATCTGCCAGTAAAAGACCCGTCAAAATCGGAGACACTCAAACTCTATTTATTTGTATGTAGGTATGTATGTATGTATGGTTGTATGGAGATAAAAGTTACTCTTTATCACATCTGCCAGTGAAAGTCCCGTCAAAATCGGAGACACTTACATTCTATTTATTTGCATGTATGGAGATAAAAGTAGCCTAAGTTACTCCTTATTACATCACCTACCTACCCGTGGAAGTGCCGTCAAAGTCGGATATACTCCAATTCTATTTATTTGTATGTAGGTATGTATGTATGGATGTATGGACATAAAAGTAGCTTAAGTTATTCCTTATTACATCAGCTACCTACCCGTAGAAGTCCCGTCAAAGTCGGATACACTCCAATTCTACTTATTTGTATGTAAGTATGTATGTATGGGTGTATGGTGATAAAAGTAGCCTAAGTTACTCCTTGTCACATCAGCTATCTGCCAGTGAAAGTCCCGTCAAAATCGGTCCAGCCGTTCCCAAGATTAGCCCCGCCAAACAGACAGACAGACAGACAGACTGACAAAAATTGTAAAAAATGTGGTTTTGGTATATGTACCGTGTATACATACATATGCATTTAGTAAAAAGCGGTTATTTTAATATTACAAACAGACACTCCAATTTTATTTATTTGTATAGATGAATCAACTTCTGGATGTTTGCTTGATAAAACTATGATAAAAGTATGCAGTACTATGTTTTTATTAATGGTAGAGTTCTAGTGTAATGACTCGTACCTGCATAATCTATCTGCTGGCAAATGGTACACCGCGGACACTCCGCCAAAATTACATAGAAACGCTTAATTTGGTCTCTATTACACAGACATCAATCAGTGACGTGTATTTACACGTGCACCTGTGTGCGTAGCACGTAGAGAATACCAAACGTCTCCCATAAGAACGGAGGAGGTTGGGTGAGGCGGGGATTTTTTTTTAATGTAACAAAAGTGGCAAACAAGCGTGCAGTTCACATTGATGTTAAGTGATGACTGCAGCCTATACACACCCACACAATGACCAGAGGTCAAAATGCAGATGCGCTGCCACTCCTGAGGCATTAGGTGTTATGCCTCTGTGCCGGAAATTACAGGGCCGTGCATTACCATCTGACCGGAACATGATAGTGCTGAACACTACCATTTAGCGGCAAGTATATTAGGTAATGCGGTGGTGCCTACGCCCGCGAGCTCCGTCACTGGAGCTCTACCACCAGTGATTCGCCACCAAATCGGGCGGGACGTCGAAGTGTACATTCCGTAGGTAGTATTATTAGTGTTCAGCACTGTGTCACACTGTGTGGCACTGTTATGTACCGGTTAGATGGTTATGCACGCCCTTTTATAAATATCACAGAGACATAACCACCTAGGTCTGAGGAATGACCACGCATCTGCATTTTGACCTCTGGTTTTTGTGTAGATGTCTATAGACTGCAGTCATCACTTAACATCCACGTGAACTGCATGCTTGTTTGCCATCTTCGTATGATAAAAAATAAACTAAGCCGGTGAGGGCCGCTAGTAAAATATGAAATACTTACGGCCAATAACTAAAACGTCACATAAATGTAACTTAAAACTAAGTGGGACTTAAAAGTCTTCTGTCTTTATGAAACACGTTCAAACGACAGAGTTGCTTAAAAGGAGATGTTGCGAGCTCGGCTCTGGATTGTACATGTCCTCAAAAAATGGGTAAATTAAAGAAGAATCCAAAAAAAATACAATTAATTTATTCAAGAATATATTTTAGAGTTACAACCACATTTAACTATAACGATTTTATAATTTTCAAATATGTTAAACATGGCGGCGATACGGCCGACACTTGGGATCAATCTATTTTGATAGTATTTAGAAATATTACTTTTGTTCTCCAAGTTCTATAATCAAAATACAATTTAAAAAATGAAAACGTCAAAATGACATCGCCCGCCATATTCGCCATGTTAGTTTTGAGTTGCAATTCTAACTGCAAATTATGTTTTGTAACTGCAAACAAAGCTAAATAAGTTAAAACATGCAGTAAAAAACGTTTTTATATTGATTTTGCCTGTTTAATAATATTGTGTACAATACATGGCCGGAGGGCCATACATTTTTGCAACATCTCCTTTAGTGACGTTTGAGTATTCGGCCATTATACCTGTAAAATAGGTAGGTACAATAGGTACATATTAAAATTAAATTTGATATCGGAGGATAAGCAATCAAAACGTAACCGTTTTATTGTTCAATTGTGATCAAATCCATCATTAATTGCAACACAATACTGTAACACAGCCAGAAATAATTGAATGTTGCCATTTAATAGTTGCCGTAACACTATTAGTGTTTGCAATTACTGTAACAATGAATTTGTTACTAAGTTTGTTTTTACTGGTGGTAGAGCTCCACTGACGGAGCTCGCGGGCGTATGCACCACCGCATTACCTAATATACTTGCCGCTAAATGGTAATGTTCGACACTATCGTGCTCTGTCATTTCCGGCACAGCGGCATAACACCTTATGCCTCAGGAGTGGCAGCGCATCTGCATTTTGACCTCTGGTCATTGTGTGGGTGTCTATAGGCTGCCGTCGTCACTTAGCATCAATGTGAACTGCAGGCTTGTTTGCCACTTTTATTAGATAAAAAAGAAGCAAATTAGATAGAAGTAAACAAATATAATATAAAGAAAGAAATAAATAAAAAAACACAATTTATTTATTATGTTAACTACTTTATGATTTTTATATATATATATATTTTTTAATGTAATGGAAGTGGCAAACAAGCATGCAGTTCACATTGATGTTAAGTGATGACTGCAGCCTATAGACATCCACACAGAGACCAAGATCAAAATGCAGATGCGTTACCACTCCTGAGGCCTAAGGTGTTATGCCTCTGTGCCGGAAATTACAGGGCCGTACATTAGAAAATAAATAATAAATGGAAATATACCGATTGAGCACTGCTAGGTGTCCAGTCGGTGAAGGTGGAATTTTTCTCTTCGGCAAGTCTTGGTAGTGCGGTGTATAATATGAATTAATATGTACTAGGGTTACTCCTATCTCGTTTCTTTTTTTACTCTCGAGTCACGACATTTCTCGATCTCGACCAGGTAATATAATACTTATATGTGGAAAAAACTATCAATCAGAAATCAACCATTTTTTCAATAATAGTAGGTATTTGTATTCTATGTATGCATGTGAACGGGGTAGGTAGATAGTGTAAAGCGCAAAAATATCCGGGATCTTTCACATCTCCCGTGCTTCTTCCACATTCACCACTTTCTTTCAAACATGTACAAGAACCCTCATCCGATTTTGCTATTCTGCATAAAACAAATTAACAATACAAAATACGCTTACACCAGAGAATATGTGTACGTAGTAGTATAGAATGGACACTTCGACGTCCCGCCCGATTTCCCCGCATCACCCAACCTCCTCCCCTCTTATATGGGCGACGGTTGGTATTATGTATGTGCTACGCACACAGGTGCACGTGTAAATGCACGTCACTGATTGATGTCTGTGTAATAGAAACCAAATTAAGCGTTTGTATGGAATGTTGGCGGAGTGTCCGCGGTGTGCTTACACTCACAGCCCCACAATAGGTACCTTTATCTGTGTCCTGCATTTTGACCTCTGGTCATTGTGTAAGTGTCTATAGCTGCTATAGGCTGCAGTCATCACTGAACATCAATGTGAACTGCAAGCTTGTTTGCCACTTTCATTACATAAAAACACTATCTCTACATTTGTAAGTGTTCTGTTGAACTGTTCGATATGGTGCCACTATCTCATATCCTATACCGCACTTCTTGCCAAAGAGAGAAATTCTACCTTCACCGACTGGACACCTAGCAGTCAAAGGCGGATTTCCCTATAGGCCGAGTAGGCCCGGGCCTAAGGCGGCAAAATTTAGGGGGTGGCATAATTTAATCGTTTTTTTTTAAGTAGTTGCCTACGCTCGTACTTGTAAAATCTCAAAAATGTGTTCATATTCATATGTCTCCCGAAAAAATTAAGAAGAATTAACTAAATCACTTACTGACTTCCGTTTTTTTTTTATTTTAATTTAATTTCTATAGTTTAACTAATTTTTTATGCTTTACAGTAGGTACAGGAGGGGGGGGGGGGGAGCTAATGGCATATAGATAGATAGGCGTGGTAATCTTTCATAGGCAGCCAATGTATCAAATCCGCCCCTGCTAGCAGTGCTCAATGGGTATATTTTCTTTTATCTTATCTTATATCTTATCTATATACAATGTCGTCTCTACCATAAGGGCACTCGGGGCCAGTGCCCAGGGCCCCATCCTCAGAGGGCCCCGAAGGACCGACAATTTCTCTCACGATATTACGCACGGATGCATTGTACCTACCTGCTTTTCTCGTTGCACGAACGTCGATCATTTGATCGATCGAATCTAGCTTATGGCCACGGCTTCGCATGTGTAGAATTTAGTCTGCCACATTATGTTTCGTGACGGATTATTTTAAATATATACCTATTTATTTAGCTACTCGTACATAATGTACCGTAATAATTTATAAACTAAGTATTCTGTCAATTTACTTGTTGTGAAAGACAAAGTTTATCGAAATGAAATACTTAGAGCGACAAATGCAGGTATTGATTTTGATTAGAGTTTGATAAATATACTAAAATGTGCATTGTAAAATAGTATCTCATTCAATTAAATTTATTCACAATTTTGATCATAATGGCTTCCAAATGAAAGGTACCCAGCAAGTCATATTGCACATCGAGGCCTACGAAAGAGGCAATCAGCTATACCCGGACTTTTTATTCGATTCCCAATTTGACATTAGCTACTGTCACTTCGTAAAATAATGATACCACATTTAACATAATAGTGATGGACCCAACAATCGATAAAAAAGCGCGATTTTATGTTTATGTAATTATAATATTGGTGTGCCAGTTTTAAGATTAATTGATCGTTTTTATTGAAAAAATACAATTTTAATCACAATAATTATATATTTATTAGTAACCATTGCAATAATATATTAAATGTTAATGTTTTTAAAAAACAAAACTTCTAATAAAAGAGCCTAGATAGCTAGTTTTTTTTAACTTTAAGTGTATTTATTTGTTTCGGATTGCCATCAAAATGAATCCTCAGCCAAGTACATCACAAAAAGACATAAACACATTGTCCCCAACATAGAGCAACACGGAGGAGAGTAGCCATGTGCAGGCTTTCCCCTCTGTCAAAGTACAAGACCAAATGATCTTACGCCTGTCGCCTAGATGTTTAAATGTGTGCGAGAAATTGTTTTTGTATTTTGTTAAAGTCAAGGTGTGAGTTTCGTAGTAATAGACGATTTTTGTAGTGTGCGTGTGTGTCGCACGCATTTCCCCCCGCAAAAAATGACAGACCTTTTTGCATCGGTAATATACGCTAGGGTTACTCCAGTCTGCCGCGAAAAAAAAAACGTTTACGAAAAGTTTTCACGGTTACTAAATAACTAATGATCCGCAACGCCTAAGTACGTGAAAAACAAAACTACTGCGCTAAAATAGTCGTTGTTTAGATAATACTATAAACGAATTGAATCGATTCGGAAATATTTCATTTTAGCGTAGATTAATTTCGCAACGTCACTATTTAGCAGTTGTCATAACGTTGCAACACTGAAAATGTCAAACCAGGAATCGAATTAAAATTCCGGGTATAGTTTCGTATTTCCTAGGAGTTATCTTTGCTGCACACTGCCTAGCTACGCTACGTAAGCAGTCCAGTCAGAGAATATGTAATAATACTACGTAAAGAATGGACATTTCGACGTCTCGCTCATTTTCCCTGCCTCACTCAACCCCCTCTTGTGGGCGACGGTTGGTATTCTACAGCGAGGTTGCGAGCGGCCTAGTTTTGATACATTTTAAATTCAATATATTATTTATTTACAAAAAATTGGTGGTTGTAACGCTATTGTGTTCGATGGTAATATACGGTGATAGAGCTCCAATGAACGAGCTCGAAAGCGTGAATACCATGTCACCTATTTGACCTGCTAGTAAGTGGTTATCGGTTTTCTCCAATGTAAACCGTTATCATGTTCTGGGTAGGTTATATACTGCAATAGAGCTTCAGAGATGGAGCCCCAAGGCGTACGAGCACCACCGCATTTCCCAATTTATATTCCCCTTAGGTACCTAACGACAATACAATGTGGGTGTCAATGTCAGGGTAAAATAGTTATCACCTCATCGATGAGGTGATGATTATTATTACAAAAATGGTACCTCTTTTCTAGTCAAAGATGGCAGACCATGACTATTTTTCCAGAAATATGTTATGGATTTCAATTTTCTGTTACTTGAGGTGCAGATTTTTCAACGCGGACAGTTTTTTTTTCATACGATATGGGTTTCAATTTTGAGATTTCTTGGGGTGCTGATTACGAAATTGACATCTTTTTGGAGATCCAAGATGGCGGACATATTTTTTTCCAAATTGTGATATCGGTGTCAATTTCGAGTTTTCATGGGGTGCTGATTAAGAAAATTGCATCCGTTTTCAGATCCAAGACGGCGGACAGACTTTTATTTTCAAAATATAATATGGGTATCAATTTTGAGATTTCTTGGGGTGCTGATTACGAAAATGACATCTTTTGTGAGATCCAAGATGGCGGACATAATTATTTTTCTAAATTGTGATATGTGTGTCAATTTCTTTCTTGGAGTGCTGATTTCGATTTTTCAGTTTTGAGATTTTTTGGGGTGCTGATTACGAAAATGACATCTTTTTTTGAGATCCGAGATGGCGGACATAATTATGTTTCCAAATCGTCGAGGTTTCTTAGGGTGTTGATAACGGAAATGTCATCATTTTTCAGATCCAAGATGGCAGACATGATTATTATCCAAATTGTAATATGGTTGTCAATTTCGAGGTCTCTTGGGGTGCTATTACGTAAATGTAATAATTTTTCAGATCGCATACCATTTTCGTAGTCAGCACCTCAAGAAACCTCGAAATTGATACACATATCATATTTTGAAAAAAAAATCTATTCGCCATCTTGGATCTGAAAACGGATGCCATTTTTGTAATCAGCACCCCACGAAACCTTTAAATTTATACCCATATCATATTTTGAAGGAAGAAGTTTTACCGCCATTTTGGATCTGAATATTAATAATCTAATCATATTATCGTTAGATACCATTTAGGGAAATG
Organism: Macrosoma leucophasiata; assembly: GCA_036365455.1. Taxonomy (NCBI): domain Eukaryota; kingdom Metazoa; phylum Arthropoda; class Insecta; order Lepidoptera; family Hedylidae; genus Macrosoma; species Macrosoma leucophasiata. The sequence goes on along the minus strand of JAWQUS010000023.1, from coordinate 9,937,875 downwards.
TAAATTGGGAAAGGCGGTGGTACTCGTACTCATTGGAGCTTCATCACTGAAGCTCTACCACAGTATATAACCTACCCAACACATGATAACGGCTTACATTGGAGAAAACCGATAACAACTTACTGGCAGGTCAAATAGGTAACATGTAGGTGTTCACGCTTTCGAGCTCGTTCATTTAGATCCACATCTCATAGTATTAATTATGGGGTTCCTTTTTGGGGGTTATTGTAGATCACGCCCCAAAAAATCTTTTTAAAATATTCAATGTTGAGTATAGTATAGTTGTATGTAACCTATACATTGGCATGAGATAGATGTGCGTGTGTGTGTGTGTGTATAGGTATGTTAATGTGAGTGTATGTATGCATAAGTGATTGTGTGTAGTGTGTGTGTAATTAAGGAGATCACAGTGAAAAAAAAATTAATAGTTCGCTTTCTTTACATATCCAAAAGGGCCCCGAATTCTTGTGTGCCTCCAGCATAGTTTAAGACGGCCCGGTCTATATACCTATATAAAAATCAATTGCTGTTCGTTAATCTCGCTAAGACTCGAGAACGTAGTATACAGAATACATATATAGTAGTTTACAGAATACATTCACCTTTCGTGTTTAAAATTTGTAGGTACTCTTAATATTTTCAGAGTAAAATGGCTATGACATCTGAACGGATGGACAGAAAGACGTGATGAATCTATAAGGGTTTCCTACCTTAAACAAGAATCTATCAATAAATAACTAAACTATTTTAGCTTATTATAGAGCTCGCTTTAATTTTCTTTATTTTTAGATTATCCTACTGCTCTCAAAGATGTGTAAAATTGTTTTAGGAATATACCCATTTAAATTTAACATCCTGATTGTAAGCGTATAAACCTGACTGAGGATGTATGAATTAATTAAAAAGATATATATCTGATCAATATACCTGAGAATAGCAACGAACATAAAAACAGGTTTTAAGAAAGGCTCTACTTAGCGCGTCATTCGTAGATATATAATATATTTGAGGATGCTAATAGAAATAATTTAAATACTTCTATATCGTAAAACATTGTGTTTATGTCCTGTTTCTCACGATTATTTACATTAATATATGTGAGTAAGTAAAATTAATAAAAATAATTGCAATAATCCTGAAAGCTGTTAATTGAGCGCTGATAGTTTAGGCAATGCGATGGTTACAAACGCCGTCAATAAAACTCTACCTACTGCTATTTGCTACCTAAGGCTTGCTTGCTTGTTTACTCAAAGAAAATTACATGTCATATTATATTTGAAAATAGGATTAAAAACCTTAGGTACCTATTGCCCTATACCTAATTGTTAATAGGGCAGGGTTAAATATATGTACGACCCGTTTGTTAAACATTTTAATGTTAATTGAATACCTACCGTGAAACCGTGCCAAAAGGCTACATTCTGTGTATTTAAAAAAAAAAATGTTTTACGGCCATGGATTCAGGTCCTTTGCAACCAATATTTATTGATTTTCATATTCTTCATTTCTTAATAAATGTCCATATGAAAGATAATAATGATTACATGGTAAACTGATGGGGACTTTACTAGGTGCTTTTACAAAGTCCATAATAATGTCAAGAAAAAAGCTGATCAATAGTTGCGGCAACTACTGGCTTTACTGGTGGTAGAGCTCCAGTGACGGAGCTCGCGGGCGTAGGCACCACCGCATTACCTAATATACTTACCGCTAATGGTAGTGTTCAGCACCAGTTCCGGTCAGGTGGTAATGTACGGCCCTGTATTTTCCGACACAGATGCATAATACCTTAGGCCTCAGGAGTGGTAACGCATCTACATTCTATCCTTGGTCATTATGTGGGTGTCTATAGGCTTCAGTCATCACTTAACATCAATTTGAACTGCTTGTTTGCCACGTCCATTTCATAAGAAAAAAAAACTAGCGAGCGCTGCAACCCTGTCATCGCACAAGGCGCCGTGCCGGCTCTCGGTAGCGGCAGCGTACCGGTATGTGGTGGCCGGTGCCGCCCCGTCGACATGGGTCCACGCCTTTTGGTTTGTAAATATGCGAAAACATTACGGCAGTACGGTAATTAATAATAAACACCTTAACAGAATAACTATTACAGCTAAGTAAGCATTATAAATTTACTTAAAGAAATGGAATCGTAAATGGCACGTGGCCTGACACGCAGGTGATCGATTTTCTTTGTTTTCGACGAATTGCCGTCGAAACTTGGATTTATTTTACAAATTATCCCTAATGTATTTAACGATTATTCGAATATTCATTAATCGAAACTATGTCACCAATGTGATATAATGTTGACATATCGTCAATTTAATTCACACTTTTGTAAAGTTGAGTACCTACTTATTTTTAGCAGTTTTTAATAGACGTTATAGCTATAGAATGATTTGTCTTTGTCAGTTGCATTGTCAAATGTGCAGGATAGAAAAAGACAAAGGAGAGATTAGCAACACTTTAGCTAAAATACGTTTATGAATAAGGGGATTAAAATTTAGTGTAGCCTATAGGAACGTTACGAATATTTATTGCTAAAATAGTTAGTAAGCATGGAATAAAAGGCATTTTTATTTTATTTTTATAGGAACATTGCACGTAATGGTAAAAAAAAAATCAAAAAAATTAAGTGCATTTCTTAGGTTTCTAAATATAGCATACAATCTAAACTTTGAAAAATAATATGCCTACGATACAAGGTCACGTTGTTGAATTTCAATGAAGTGCCAAATGTGGCGTATTAAATGGCCACCTGTAATTACCATATTTATAACCCAAAGAAAACTCGAACACATTAATTTAAAAATTTAATCTACATGTGAATCTCGCAAAACTTTTGTTGTTAGGCAATCAAACAGGACATCTTGATTCATCACATACATGAGAGGTTACAAAAGAATCTAGTTTTAGTTGTAGTAACTCTAGGTAATTATATCGTTTCGTTATCGTTAATTTCGTTATATGAATAATCATATTAAATATTTCAACGAAATTAACGATTAAATTTTTTTGCTGTTATCAGCAAAAAAAATTTACCCACTTATTTCAAAAGTTAGATTGAATTAACCTAATATGAGACATACAAAACAGTCGCGTTTTAGTTATAAGTAATAGCTCTAGGTATATCTAAGAGTTATACAGTTCGTAATAAAGCCATTCTCTTTTCATAAATTGGTTTTAATTTGTGAAAAGTGAACGACTTCAATTATGAACCTTGAGACAAAAATTGCTTTTTGATTATGGGCTCATTCACAAACTGTGTGTATCATTGCCAATGGCATCTAATTTAACGGATTGCGCAATGTTCATCTTGACCGACTTTATGGGGGGAAATTAGGACGTATTCGGACGTGACATATTAAATGTACCATTGACCCTATGGCTTTTTGCTGCACCATAATAGTAAATCTGGTTAAATGACCACATAACCCTATTCACGTACATAAACATCTAAAAAACAATAACAGATCGTGATTTAATATACAAATCCAATAGCAATTTAATTTTATATTATAAAACTGTATTTTACATTATCTTTTTTTGTTGTATACAAGGCAATTCTAGCGGGATATTCTATAATTTTCAAACACACTTTTTTGAAAATTATACCTACATGTTATTTTAGTGTGAAGTTAGAAATCGGTTTTTGGCGGGAACATTGAAAGAGGCGTGTGGTGCTCTTATTTTATTTCATTTTCTTGGTTTATTTTTAAGTTATATTAAATAAAGATTGGTGGCATTTTGTTTGATATAGGTTTATTACAGTGCCTGTGTATAGTGAAATACAATAACAGTGCAAAAACACGACCTTTCAGGTTGCCTCCAAAACTTCATTGTAAATGTTCTGGTAAAGTAGCAATCGCTTTACTCGAATAACTTGACTGTAACTCACTTGACTGACATATTATATTGGATAACTTACATACTTGATACTTACATATTATACTTGATGACTATATTATACTAACTTTTACGCTGCTCAAATAAATATGAAATATCGTTTTACTTGACACTGGCAATATGCGTAATAGCGATACCAAAAAAAAAAAAAAACTTTGAAATCTCACAATTTAGCTTTTTCTTTAACATCATCACCATCTTCATCATCATCACTTCAGGTGAGAAACGTCCACAGCGAGACAAAGCTTTCCCCAATGCTGTGCGTTATCGGGGAGAATATGGCCATAATCGCCACACTTGGCATGTGTATTGACCGTCGCAGTGATGACAGTTTTATTACGGAAGGCTGCTGCCCATCCAGCGTTATTGTGTAAATTTACCGCGGTAAACTTGTCCTACACTATTCTATTACGCTGAAGGGATATGTTTTTAACGGCATTCCACCGAATCTGTAACATACAGTACTACAACAATTTATATTGCACATCGAACCTGCGAAAGAGACGATCGGCTCGATTCGACTTCGTAGAGCGTTATCTCTGTTGCACACTGCCTACTTAAGCACTGACAGTCCGGTATTGGTCAAAACTTGATCAAAATGGTCGACAAACGTCAAATAGGTACGGTGCTAAAGAGATAACGCTCTACAGACCCGAAATAAGCCGAAGTCTCTTTCCTAGGCTCGATGTGCAATATTTATTGTTGAGCACTGTACTTACGAGTAGTTTTTTTTTTTTTATGTAATGGAAGTGGCAAACAAGCATGCAGTTCACATTGATGTTAAGTGATGACTGCAGCCTATAGACACCCACACAAAGACCAAGGTCAAAATGCAGATGCGTTACCACTCCTGAGGCCTAAGGGTGTTATGCCTCTGTGCCGGAAATTACAGGGCCGTACATTACCACCTGATCGGAACACGATAGTGCTGAACACTACCATTTAGCGGCAAGTATATTAGATAATGCGGTGGTGCCTACGCCTGCGAGCTCCGTCACTGGAGCTCTACCACCAGTTGCTGAAAATTAAAATTTCCGCTCCCTAACAAATAAATGCGATGAAGGTGGCCACCATTCTTACTTAAGTATGATAAGTAGACACTGAAATCCATTACACAAATCCGCACTTTTGAAGACTTAGGGTGATATTCACAGACCGCATTACGACTTTACTTTGAGCAAAGTATGCTTAGAACTGTTAGTACAGTATGGGTTTTGACAGTTCAAAAGCGTACTTTGCTCAAAGTAAAGTCGTAGTGCGGTCTGTGAATCTCACCCTCAGTCTTACTTACCGAAACGCGATAGTGTTGAACTCTCCTATTTGGTGGCAAATTGTGCGGTGATTTTTACGATGCGACTCTGGAACTCTGCCACTAGTAAACATATTTCATAGTTCTGACTTGGTTCCAGTACTCAAATAATATTTCATCCTATACCAGGGGATGAAGTTTCTAAAATACTATCATTCTGTATTATTTCTCTCAGCAATCAGAATTTTATAGATATAAATAAAAGCCTGAATTCTGTATGTATAAAAGTAACATATTTTGTTTAATTTAATAAATTGAGTAACAACTCCAAATTTCACATTTCTATTAAATGGGATCTGGTTAATTTATCTTTTTATATTAAATTTCAACCCCAATATATCATACACAGGGGTTGAAATTTAAATAAAATATTTCGAATTCAGACTAAATTTTTCAAAAATTTTATGTATTTGCCTGTTTAATCATTTTGTGTACCTATGTAAAAAAATACGCTTGTTCACACACTAGTTTCTTTATGTAATAAAAGTGAAAACGAGCATGCAGTTCACATTGATGTTAAGTGATGACTGCGGCTTATAGACCTACATGAAGACCAAGGTCAAAATGCAGATGCGTTGCCACCCCTGAGGCCTAAGGTGTTATGCCTCTGTGACGGAAATTATATTGAGGGCCGTACATTACCACCTGACTGGAACACGATAGTGCTGAACTCTACCATTTAGCGGCAAGTATATTAGGTAATGCGGTGGAGCCTACGCCCGCGAGCTCCGTAACTAGAGTTCTACCACCGAAATCACTGCCCCACACTTAGTGTAAACCTGTGTCGTGAGTGCCGTTGTACACACACAACACATTCACAAACATCCAGACCCGAAACAAATATCTGTAGGCCATACCATTATTTGTCACGATACGGGATCGAACCCGTGAGCCTCAATTAAAACGGTCGTCACACACCGCTGGACCAACTGGCTCGTCAAATTGTATTTTCACGCCAAGCCCCTTGCCTACAAGGTAGGCAGAGAGTATTAAACGCCAGATATCCCGGTCCTGACGCACCTACGTGCTTCTCCTACATTCATCATTCATTTCATACATGCATTGTATGACCACCCTCAGACCGTATACCGTACCTACCTATTTGGTCGTGGTAATAATTTAATTCATAAATGTGAAATCCAAGTTCGGTGTTAAAGACATGAATATATTAAATTATCGTTTAAACACAGGCTAAAACATTACTTTTTAACGTCTATTAATAAATGAACATCATTTCCTCTTTCATAATTGTTTTCTAACCAAGTATTTATTTTATCAAATATGCATTTAATATTATGTATTTTTATATATATAATTAATCTTCTTTTTTTCGGTTTTCCGATACTCGCCTTTTTAGGCGGTTCAATAAATACCTCGTCCTGCATCCCGCAGAAAAAAGATATCTATTTCCCTTCTTATTATCTCCTTCCCCTTCTTCGAGTGCTGTTTGTGTTCTGAGTGGTCGATGTATGTCTTTGTGTATTATTTGAAGCCTGTGAGTTCGTTGTATTTTGTGTGATGGATGATTGATGTGAGATTAGTGCATGTGATGTTTGTTGTGTCTCCTGTATGTTTGGTGTAGTGTTTATAAATACTGTATCTCCCAGTACCTTACTGAGTATGGTAGTGGTGTGTATGGCTGCTTGTTTTTGTAGAATTGTTATATCTGTTGTTTTATCCAGTTGGTCTATATATCTACCTAAACTATATATATAATTATATCTTTATTTATATCTTTATATTTTAAATTATGATAGGTTATTATGATTTACATTACATATAATTCTTTGTTTCTCAAATGTAATTTCCCTCCTACTTTATTGCCCCTTTGACAGTTCTTTTTGGCTTGTAGGATGACTGGTAGAGAATACCACTTAATACCTAGTGGTAGTGAGTCCGTCTCTGTACATAATTAATGTGCAAAAGTTTAAATAAATAAAAATAAATAAATAAATAATTTTTCACAAACTTTCAGCCCTGTCATATTTACTATACTTACTTACTTATTAAGGGCTAACCCATAAAAATACAAAACACACATACAAAATTATTATTGATAATCAGGAACCCTATAACCAACTATATATAGTATATAGCTGGTTATAGGGTATATATATATATATATTATCATCATATATATGATCCTCCTCTCAGATTCAGCAAATAAATTTCGGTCAATTAGTACGTATTTCGTTCGAAAACTCTATAATTCCATTTTGTGATAACGTTAAAAACCTAGGATTGAATATAGATTCCTGTCTGAAATGGAAGGTACAAGTATATGTATCTTATTATCTTTATATCTATTGTTATATTTAATAAAGTATTTATGTTTTTTCTCTAAGTAATTATTTTCATTTATGTATTATTTTCCGCACCCTACACAAAGCTTTCTCATGACCCCATGGTTGACTGTCAGAGAATGCCTAGTGGCATTAAGTCCGCCATATGTACAAGGTGCATAGAAGCATAAATAAATAAATAAATAAATAAATATATACCCCCTTATTCATAAACGTATTTTAGCTAAAGTGTTGCTAATCTCTCCTTTGTCTTTTTCTATCCTGCACATTTGATAATGCATTTGACAAAGACAAAGATTTCTATAGCTAAAACTTATCTAATGTACGTTTTTGAATAAGGGGGTAAGTATTTAAAAAAATATTATTTGAGTCAACATTGTATACCCGTTTTAATTCGGGACATTCCTTCCTTCCTTATTTCTCTTTATTCCTTAAATGTTTGTAGTAGATCTTTTTTAATTGTTATCATTAGCCTGTTAACCAATTCCTATGCGTTTTAATTCGATATTACGAAGTTTCGTACAAACTGATACCCCTTTTTCATACGTGCCGTAGACTTGAGGTTGAGTATTAGTAAAAAATATTTTTTTTTTTAAATTTTCTAAAAATGTATCTGCCATTGAATTTTTTCGTGCGAACGAATTTACGTAGCCGCCAAACTCTCAAGGTGAGCGATGGGAAGCCTCTTCGATGTAAAATGTCAATATGACTAATCTAAACTGAAGTTTGTGCACAGTATTATTCATCGGCGTGTGATAGTGTGATAAAATACAAATTAAACTCTACCAACGGCCAGCTGATAGGCAGTGGTGAAGCTGGTGCCGTTCACGACACTCGCTGCGTAGCTACATAACGCGCAATCAGTCGTCGCACGCGCATTCAAACGCTCGTACCAATCAATCTCTAAAATACATGCACTCCTTAGCTAAAAAATAAATTTACAATTTAATTTTCAAATACCACATTTGTCTACGTGTAGAATGCTATAAAAACAAATGAAACATATGCTAAAAACTCACAACCAAAATGACGTTACGGGTCGAAGTACCCGGAGAAAAGATCGTGAATGTGGAATCATGCAAGTGCAAGTCCTATGGAACTGAAATAAAAAAGAAGGAAAGCAAGTTTAACAGGCGATTGAAAGAGTTCATCAAAGACACATGGGCGTTCAGATCGAAAATTACAGTGGAACCTTTTGTCGTTTGTTACATATTGCCTAGTGTACTCGCGGGATTAGCTGTACAGAATTTGTGTTTAGAAAAATCATGTCTAGTGAATTTACAATACGACCAACGTACCTGCACGCATATAATGCAGGGAAGAACTGTCAATTACACGGAACCAGAGAAAGATGTACAGAAAATGGTAGCTGGCATGACTGCCTGGAGTTTCCCTCTGCAGACGGCTTTACCTGGTATCCTAGCGCTATTTGTTGGTGCCTACAGCGATCGTACCGGTGACCGGAAAACGTTCATGGTCTTGCCGATTCTCGGAAAACTGATGTCAACATTCGGCATGATACTGAGCACGGTATTTTTTCTCCAAGTCGGGTTGAATGAGACCGCTCTGATCGAGGGTCTACCTCCAGCATTAGCTGGTGGGCGAGTAGCTATGACAATGGCTGTGTACAGTTATGTTACAGATATAACAAGTGAGAGTGAACGGACTTTTCGTTTAGGAATCATAACAGCTATTCTGACTCTAAGCAGGCCCATTGGACTCGCTCTTAGTGGTATTATGACAAAGCGTTTCGGTTACTATGGTGTGTTTACAGTTGCGTGCGTTTTTTATATGACGGGCTTTATTTACATTATTTTAAGACTAAAGGACAAGAAAAAGAAGACGATAGACAATGAGAAATCGCCGACAGTGTTTACGATGTTTTCCGTGCAAGATCTGGTGGCTACATCAAATGTTGCGCTCAGAGAGCGGCAAGGATCCAAACGTCTTCAAATTATTCTGATCCTATTTACGTACATGTTCATCGTTGGACCAGTGCTGGGTAAGAATATTTTTTACCGATTTATTCTCAAACCGATTGACATATTTTTCTGCTGTATTTACATTCAATCACAAACTGATTTTCTATTATTCGAGGCATTATATTACTGTCGTAAAACCAAACTTACCACATGTGTTCAGAACGCTTGATTTTATTAACATTTTATGGCCCGATGTAAATTTTCTTTTGTTCTGATATTGAGTTATAAATCTTGTGCCGTGTACCACGTGACATAAACGAAGGTTATTTCAAGTTTCATATTTATTTGCGTTTGCCAAATTAACGATGAATATGATTTGTCATTTGCCCATTTATTAACGTGTCCCAAATTTAATTGATTGTTACATTTCGTATGATGCGCGATTGGAGTCATTTAGTTTTTTAAATATTTTTCTAATTATTCCGCAATGACAATTGAAATTTAACACTCGACTTATTTTTTATTTATTTTTGATGGTTACATTTTTAAAATGGATATTATCTTACTCGTATGATCTAGGTATTCAGTTAATGCCATAAAATGAAAAAAAGATGTTGCAATGTCTCTATTATGTATATTTTAAAGATGTAGAATATTAGCGTGCTAAGTTCTAAGATTTTTGCCGCTATGCCAGTAATTATGGTGTCGTACATTACCATTAAAAGGAGAATACTATATTTTGGTGACAGATGGACTAGGCAATACTATGGTGGCTTCACCATGGAGTTACACCAATAAAAATAAAAAAATCTTGGCTAGGATCATATTTTACTTGAGCATCATTGTTTAAGGAAACTATTAGTGTTATAATTACGTTGCGACCAAATAAGTGTAACCATTTTATGTGCAATTGCTAATAGCTAATAGCTTCAAGTATTGCATATGTATTTATATTATGAGTAGTGGTTGTAATTTCTATTAACTCGTAATGAATAAATTATTTTTATCGATTCGCAAAAATTGAGACAAATTTCTAATGAGTACATCACTAGACGTGTTTGCTTTAGAAACGTGTTTCATTAAGGGTTAAGGGTCCGACCTGGGTTTGATCCCATACAAACATTTATCTCGTCAGTTAGTACCAGTTCTGAGACAACTTGTTTCAAATTCACTCATAATAATGTCTGTAGACTATGTAGATCATTTGTAAATACATTTATCGCGGGTCGAAGTTTAATTTATACTTCGTTTGTTGTGTTTGTAATTAGAGAATCTGTAAACAAAAATATTTTAAATATATTTAATACGAGTACGTCTCTATTTCACCGAAGGGAGACAGAGGTCTGTACCCATACATACACGTTTTTGCGAAAAAATTTACTGCTTTAGTAGTCCAGTTGTACTACTGCTGCTACTGCGTTCGATCCTAGAATCTAAGTGCTATTGGGCCTTTTTAAATTTTACAGTAGCCCTACGAAAGAGACACATTTGGATGTCAATAGGGTCTTCTTGGCCTTAGTTTACCTAGACAAAACGCACTATGCTTGAATGCATGCATCTCCGCTTTAATTGGAGTTTTTTAGGGGCAATTTTAATAAGGATACTTTGGTACAACTTGTACTGGAAACAACCAAATCCTATCAGTCATCTTGTCGTCAAATTCGGTTAAGTATATATTTTTTTCTCCAATCTTTCTCTAACTATAAAATTCTTGTCTCAGTGTTTGTAAACAAACGGCTTCAGCAATTTTTGTGATTTTTGTAGTGTGTATTCGGTAGGTCCGAGAACAGGTCATCATCATATTATTATCAGCCGAAAGACGTCTACTGCTGGACCTAATCGTCACAAGGGGGATATGCCATAATCGCCGGATTGGCGATCGCAGTGGGTGTAGTTTTATCGCAAGACGCCGTATATATGCGGCGAATATGTAGGGGCGGCCAAGTGCGCAACCGCAGTCGTAATTTTTCAGAGTCTATATAGGTATATTGCCATGAAGTGGACGATATTTTATTGAAAAACAAGCCAAAGACATTTTTTCCAAAATAGCATCATTAGCATCTAACCGGAACACGATAGAGCTAAAAACTACCATTTGTTAGTGATAGTGCAAAAAACTACCTTTTCTGGTGGTATAGCTCCAGGGATGGAGCTCGCGGTCGTAGGCACCACCGCATTACCGAAACGGTAATTGCATTACCTAGCCGCTAAATGGTAGTGTTCAGCACTATCGTGTTCCGGTCAGGTGGTAATGTATGGCCTTGTAATTACACATAACACCTTACGCCTCAGGAGTGGTAACGCATCTGCATTTTTACCTTAGTCTTTGTGTAAGTGTCTATAGGCTGCAGTCATCATTTAAGATTAATGTGAACTGCATGCTTGTTTGCCACTTCCATTACATAAAAAAAATTGGCTTCACATCAATAAAAAAAAAATAATGGTAATGCGGTGGTGCCTACGCCCTTGATCTCGTGCACTGGAACTCTACCACCAGTAAAAAATACAATTTGATTATAATTGTTTTTTTTGGTATTAGATGTCGTAACCGCCACTCTAAGCCGATCTAATGAAAAACAACTACGTTAAGAAAACTTCAAAACTGAAAAGTAAAAAATAATAAAGATTTAGTTGTAATTATATACTACCTATTATTTATATGTGATATTTTCTAATAGGTTTGAAGTCGATGCCAAGCCAAAATCAATAAAGCCACCTGAAAAAAAAATATTTTACTCTTACGTGTCATTGCAATAAAATCCAATAAAATAAAAACAAGCGTTAATCTATTTGTTTTTAGCGGTATGTTGATTTCATAGGCGTTCCAAAAGGTCAAGAAAAGACGTAAATGGGAACAAAAGCGATTGGGTCTCGGTAATAGCAGAGAATATGTAATAATACTACGTATAGAATGGACACTTCGACGTCCCGCCCGATTTCCCCGCATTTCTCAACCTCCTCCCCTCTTATGGGCGACGGTTGGTATTTTTGTACGTGCTACGCACATAGGTGCGCGTGTAAATACACGTCGCTGATTGATGTCTGTGTAATAGAAACCAGGTTAAGCGTTTGTATGGAATTTTGGCGGAGTGTCCGCGGTATGCTCTAAGGGTGGATTTTACCGTCGAAGTTAACCGTGATCAAATCAACATAAACTCGATTAAAGGTCTTAACTGGGTTCAACTATAATATTTGGATTTGTTCGAGGAATATTTTTTTTATGTTATGGAAGTGGCAAACAAGCATGCAGTTCACATTGATGTTAAGTGATGACTGCAGCCTATAAACACCCTCACAAAGACCAAGGTCAAAATGCAGATGCGTTACCACTCCTGAGGACAAAGATGTTATGCGTCTGTGCCGGAAATTACAAGGCTGTACATTACCACCTGACCGGAGCACGATAGTGCTGAACACTACCATTTAGCGGCAAGTATTTTAGGTAATGCGGTGGTTCCCACGCCCGCGAGCTCCGTCACTGGAGCTCCACCACCAGTAAGAATTGACTGCAGTTAAGCTAAACACGTGTTTAAAAATATTCTGAACGGGCGAAAAATGCTCGTTCAAGGCATTTAAACTTTGTTGAAACTTTGATATCGTCTATTATACATTTTGAAAAAAAAATATACTAAACATATTTTTATATTTTTTCATAAACATTTTTAAAAAACAAGTTGCGACCAACGTTTTTTTGTCTATGATTGCCTTAACGCGCTTTTATGGAACAATATCTCAGGAACACCGATGAAATTGGATCGAAGTTGATCGCGTTCAAATGCAAATTTAGAACTCAGTTATGCTATTTAAAACTAGTTTTATTGTCAATTCTCAGAGCTGTGAAATCGGCCCTAAGCGATTGCCTTGCTACACCCTAAAGCCACAAATTGGAATTAAACCATGACCTTAGCCTAACAAATCACTTAGGCACAAAAAATATCTACATAGTTTCTATGACCACGTTTATAGAGAAATCTGGATTTGCCAATGGTAAATTTACTGTTTGTTACAACAGTAACTTGCTAAACCGATTTCCGACCTTGTAAAATACCGCTCCATAGCAAAAAAATACTTTTCATTCAACACCTACCTCGAGCGTTATTTATATCCCAGATTCGTATATAGATATGGTCGCCCTGAAGAGGGTCGGCTTTTCAGAGTTTAAGATTGATTATTCCTTGGTATGTACTAATTCAGAGGAAATACATGCCTATTTTACTATCGCATAGGCACTATCGCATTATCTAATCCATTGCAGCATACACAATAACTAACCATAGAGGCGAGAGAGAACCAGACACTTACATTTTGACCATCCATTTTCGTGTAAAGATCTTGCCGCAGTTTTAATTTGACTGCATACTTTTTAGCCACCATTACATAAATAGGCGATACGGTGGTCTTGATCGTAACATTCGATGTACTGAAAACCCACTTCATTGAAGTTCTATCATCGGTTTTTTTACTTAAAATATTTTTTGTACTGTAACTGTTTTGGTAATGTATTTACTATACCCGTAATAACTATCAGAGAGGCAAAGAACTCAGGCTTCAGGGATGCCAACGCATCTTTATTTTTCACCTTTGATTTATGTATGACGCACCTCTAGAATTGAAGTGGCATATCTCAAAAAAATTAAAAATGACTTATACCTACATCAAACGACTTAAAAGCATGTAATCCATCAAATTATTAATAAATGTTTTTTAAGTTGTTTGTAAAACATGTAATCTATGAAATTAATAACAATTTGATAGATTACATGTTTTTAAGTCGTTTGAAAAGTAATTTTCTTAATTTTTTTAGTTACGCCACTTTAATTTTAAAGGTGCGTACCAATAGATGACTATACGGTGCTGGAGTCATCGTCCATGTGAACTACATGTTTGTTCGTCATCTCCAAAACAAAAAGGAAAGCGACTACATATTAGTGTATAATTTTCTCTTCTCCAATAGATTTCTGCCTATATTTACTGAAAATGGGACAACTATGTATTCTGAATCCGAAAACTGTCACATTAGGCATGAATTTACAAAGAAAAGTGTTCAGAAGTGTTTCCGTCTTTGCTTGTAATTCACTGAAAACGGGTCAACTCCGTATCCCGAAAGTTCGAGGGTACATTTCATCAAAACGGACTGTAACATTCAAAACGGAAGTCATAGTCACATTAGTCGGTTATAATTATAGAAAAGTATTCAGAACTATCTACGCCTTTATGCCCTGATTAACATAACCTCTGCCCTGTATTTGAACAACAATAAATTATATTGTTACTTAATTAAATTGCTGTTTCGTAATATTGTCACGTGTGATAAATTGAATTTACTCCAACGGTCCTTGAGTATTGTGATATAAATGACACACGTATGAGAAGTTCATTTTTTATCGTACATGAATGAAAAAGATAAATTACTCAAACTAACGGACGGCGTCCGTCCGTTCCATTTTTTTTGTTAGAAAAGGTTAGAATGTACTTAACTGAAATTAATAATAACAGATCATAAATTTAAAACTGCCTCGGTGCCTAGCCTAGTGGTAGCAAGCCACTACTACTACTACGTTGAGGTTCTAGGTTCGAGTCCCGGGTAGGGGGTTATCAGAGATAATGGTGTAAAGTCCTTTATATCTGGTTCTATTGGGATTTTTACATTTTCTGGAAATTTCCCAGTACTTCAAAGTTTGGTAATGTGCCCGGAGATGGCAACAGGTTCGCCACCTGTTATATCAAAAAGTAACCGGCGAGTCGTGGGTGTTTGCATGTATGCTTGAATGAATGCATTTACCTCTGCCTACCCCTTCAGGGATTACAGGTGTGCAATTAACTTAAACTCGCTGAAATCACTTTATCGCAAGAAATAACTTTTATCAAGTCAAACGGTAAAGATACAAGCTATAAATCTAAATATTTAGAACCAGGCGATGAATGTAGACGAAATTTATCTTTTAAAACATTGATGGACTAACACTAAAAGAGTCAAACGTCAAATTTATGTATATCATTAAAGGTTACGTGTCCTATCTCCCGAGAGGGTGCGCACGCATTTTGTAAACTCATTTCCTATTGTCTCACACGTATGAGTAGCGACGCATGATAATGTCAGTGTTTGTAAATAATGTGTTGTAAATGGCTGCCATAAAGGCTCGCGAAGTTTTTTCACATTCTTAAACGAATGTGAAAAAACCAAAACCTAACGGAAACACTGACAGATAGATAAGAAAACAGAGCTCAGCCCTGTTTTCAGTTTAAATAGTCAATTCAGTAGCGTAGCTATTGGGCAACACCGGGTGCCACCCGTTTGTGAGTGACACCACAATATCCGCCCCCCGGGTGCCTGAGTAAACTACTACTAACAAGTTTTAATAGACAATGGAAGGATACCAAGTGACCAAAAAGAGATGGAAAAATATAAACTCACTCGATTCTAAGGACCAGAACAGAAGTATTAAATTGTCCACACAGCAGTTACATAACGTTATGAAACATTGAGTAGCACGATAACATAATGTTACATTTTCTTTATTGAGCTCGTCTTAAAACAATCTGTAACTATCAGTTCGGGTATGCCTTTTAAGGAAGATAGTAATAGCTCTAAATAGAGAAATGATGTTGAACACCAAAAATTGTTAACATTTTATTGCAATAATTTTATAGAATAAAACCACTTATAATTTGTCAGAATATTATAATAAAAAGTTAGACAACATTGCTATGCATGATTCTCTAAAGTTATAAAAACAACAACACACAATAACCAAATGACATACAAGCGCTTGAAGAGAGAAACAGGTCGATGGAGTAAAAAACTGGCAGATTTTTGATATTTCAACCATTTTTGTACTGAATTGTAAACCCTGTTAACTTATTTACCTGTACATTCATACACAGAGTAAGTACCTACTTCATCATCATAATCATTCATATTTCGGGTATATCGTCTGAAAAAAAACGTCGAGATAATCTGGAGAAACTGATGGTTATCAGAAAGTTCAAAGAAAAGAGATCTAGTCAAAAAGATGAACTGACCCAAACACTGAACATCAAGCTAAGTGAAGCTATACACAGTGCTTCAGACTATAAAAAATGGCTCTACCACAAGAAAAGTATCTGTTCAATGTCATTATTTCCCCGAGAAAAGTTGATTCGAACAAAGTCGCGGAGACATCTATCTATCTTATCTATATACAACATGTAACGGGAATAATGCACACTCTTAAACACCTCGATTAGAAAATCGAGTTATAATCATAATACATAAACTGAAATAGCATGTATAAGTATTTAATAATTTTTATTTAAGAAACAAGTTGTCCCTAATTTGTACGAACAGTATGCACACTTTTTTTTTTTTATGGCATTGCTATTACGCATATTGCCAGTGTCAAGTAAAACGATATTTCGTATTTATTTAAGCAGCGTAAAAGTTAGTTTAATATAGTCATCAAGTATAATATGTAAGTATTAAGTATATAAGTATGTCAGTCAAGTGAGTTACACTCAAGTTATTCGAGTAAAGCGATGGCTACTTTACCAAAACATTTACAATGAAGTTATGGAGGCAACCTGAAAGGTCGTGTTTTCGCACTGTTATTCTATTTCACTATACACGGGCACTGTAATAAACTTATATCAAACAAAATGCCACCAATTTTATTCAATAACTTAAAAATACACCAAGAAAATTAAATAAAATAAGAGCACCATACGCCTCTTTCAAGGTTCCCGCCAAAAAAACCGTATGCACACTTTATGCATTCTTAACTATCTACCTACTTAAGACCGCACACAAAACACAAACAAACACACACACGTACACTGTCGCAATGTGATGTAGCGTAGGTAACCTGCGTACCTATTAAACAATCGCTAGTAATGAGACTTATTTTCACTATTTTATTTCTTAAATTATTATCTATACTTATAATAAATCTGTAGAAGTGTAAATTCTGTACATTAAAAATATTGAAAAAATAAATACCAGGGGATGTTATTAGTTCGATACCGAACACAAATATGTGATTAGAAAAATTTTTGTCTGTCTGTCTGTCTGTCTGTTTGTTCAAGCATCACATAAAGACTACCGCTCCGATTACAATGAAACTTGGTATGATTATACTTTAACCTTTGGCGCACAACACTGGATACTTTTTATCCCGGTAAAATGTCTGTTTGTCTGTGTGTTTGTGCACGCTAATATCAGAAACGGTTTATTCGATTTGCGGTTTTCACTTATATATTGTGGTAAGTTTTACAATAACATTTAGTGTTTGTTTCATGTGAATCGGTTCAAAAATAAAAAGTTATGTCAATTTAAAGAATCGTGTCGAATATTTTTGAGCTATTCTGTATCTTAAGTCTGTCTTTTAGGGAATTTCGTACCTAATAGGTAAAAACGGACTCTACGGATAACTAATCTTCTGCTGTCTGTCTGTCCGTCCGTCCGTCTGTCTGTCACCAGGCTGTATCTCATAAATAATGATAGCTAGAAAGCTAACATTTACACAAATTATGCTATTTTAAATAATTAATATATTAGCTGCGCCCACGACTTCGTCCGGGTAGATAGATACTGAACAATCATATTTTTTCTCACGTAGACGAAGTCGCGGGCACAGCTAGTAAATAATAAAATGCATGTCATGAATAGCATTTTATTTTGGATAGACGTTAGTCTCATTTTCGTTTGTATTGACTGTCCACCAAATGGGTGACCATAATTTCCTTCACTGTAATTAATTTTGGGACAAAATGTTACATAAATCAAAAATGCCTAAAATCGATTCGGTTATCGATTCTGAACAAACTAGTTTCAGGTTGTACATTCAATCCTGTTACAAGTTGTATATAAAAATCAATTGCTGTTCGTTCGTTAGTCTCGCTAAAACTCGAGAACGACTGGACCGATTTAACTAATTTTGGTTTTGAATGATTTTTGGAAGTCCATGGAAGGTTTAAAAGCTAAGAAAATATGAAGTAATTGATGGAAAAAACGTAAAAACCACAATTTTAATTGTTCCATACAAATAGTCCGTATCCTTCAAACCTTTGACACATTATTTCATTGTGAGACAATACGAAGTTTGCCAGGTCAGTTAGTACTATGTAAAAGCGGCACGTTGTTGACATTATAATTAGCTAGCTGTCAATGACATGACAACTTGTGACTGACCGTTGAAATGTCTTATTTTTATCAAACTCCAGCTGTTCGTGTCGAATTCGTCAGTTATAATTAAAACTCCGCTCTAAGTGACGTACCTAAAACCAATTAAGTACGTCAAAGGGATTGATCAGTACCTAAATGAAAAGGACATGACTTACTCATGCGTTTCTAATGCTCCTTGGACAATTAATTAACATTTTAATTGCACTTAGGGAAAGCATAAATCACTAAATGTTAACTGTGTACATAGTAACCCAAAACATTTTGCAATTAGGTGAAAAAAATACATAACAAGACAAAGAAAATACTAATAGGTTGGGGAAAAAGTCTTTTCGCATTATAGTATGTATGAACTTGTAATAAAATCTCTTTGGCTCTAGTATTTGTATCTGGCTGGTTTTGGTATCATTGAAAGTTAAAATTTTAAAGAACATAATTCCAAATTCAAATTAAGCAAATGTGTGATTTTCATTTGTTTTTCGTACTGTCAAGAAATTCGATACATTTTAAAATTTTACTACAAAAAAGGTAAAAATGCAACGCAAGCCGCGAAAAAAATTTGCGATGTTTATGGACCTAGTGCAATGTCTGTGAGAGTAGCACAAATTTGGTTTAAGCGTTTTCAATCCGGAAATTTTGATGTCAAAGATGCACCTCGCTCTGGTCGCCCTATTGCGGATAAAATGGATGCCATTTTTCAAAAATTGGAGCAAGATCGACATATCAGTAGTTACGACGTAGCTGAAGAACTGAGAATTGATCACAAAACAGTTTTGAAACTGCTATTTAAGAAAAATAGCTTTTCGATTATTACTATTACACAAATGTACGAGTAACGAGTATTTGTAAGTTAAGTGGCAATAATTCGAACTGTTAACTTTTGGCTATTTTTATTTATTTATCTAAGTAAATTTTATTTTGTTATGTAGGTACATCAACGTACTTCTAAAATGTCACTTTAATTTATCTTCGAAAAGTATGTAAACTATATGTGTAAGCATTTTATTTCGTAATACATTTAAATTTTCCCTAAAATACATACTACCAAATACACATATTACCAAACTTCGAGGTACTGGGAAATTTCCAGAAAAAGGAAAAATCCCAATAGCACCAGATATAAAGGACTTTACACCATTATCTCTGATAACAACCTACCCGGGAATCGAACCCAGGACCTCAGCGTAGTGGTAGTGGCCTGCAACCACTAGGCTATTAAGGCAGTTTAGGAATATAATATTAACTATTAACTCTACTACAGCATAATGTTTGTTCTAAACCTAGAAAAGTTTTTGTTGCAGTAATTATTTTATACGTGGATAAGTATTTACACTTAGTTGTAAAAAATAATGTTATTCTAATATATATGACAGACTTGGAATTGGTACAACTATAAAAGGATCCCGTAGAGTCGGTAAATTTCAAACGAAACGTTGGTTTATTTATTACAATTAAACACTATAGTTATTATGTTTTGGTACTAGACACAATTTCAGCAAAAAAGATAGGAACTCAAAATTAAGTTGTGAACGCACGATACTACTTACTCCCGGGCTGTATTCGCGATTCGCAGCGCGACGCAAAGTCGGGAGCTCACTTCCCTGATCTCCGAACACCGCCAGGCAGTCATCCCAGCGTCCCTAACATACACCCACGTCACCTCTCCTTGTATCCACTTTTTTTTTTTTTTTTTTTTTTTTTTTTATGTAATGGAAGTGGTAAACAAGCATGCAGTTCACATTGATGTTAAGTGATGACTGCAGCCTATAGACACCCACACAAAGACCAAGGTCAAAATGCAGATGCGTTACCACTCCTGAGGCCTAAGGTCTTATGCCTCTGTGCCGGAAATTACAGGGCCGTACATTAAAAAAAAATCCACTAATTTAATAAGTGAATAGCGTTTCATTCCAGAGCAGTGAACCCCGCTCGTTTAGTTAGGCACTACGCTCCAACATTATGCGATATACATACCACATAAATAGCGTAGGCACCACCGCATTACCTAATATACTTGCCGTTAAATGGTAGTGTTCAGCACTATCGTGTTTCGATCAGGTGGTAATTTACGGCTCTGTAATATCCGGCACAGAGGCATAACACCTTAGGCCTTAGGAGTGGTAACGCATCTGCATTTTGACCTTGGTCTTTGTGTGGGTGTCTTTAGGCTGCAGTCATCACTTAACGTCAATGTTAACTGTATGCGTGTTTACCACCTCCATTACATAAAAAATAATATAAAGAACGTGATAATATCCCTACCTATGTTTGAATCTGATGCGCATAATATTCAGTTGCATCTAGATCAAGTTTGTAAGTATCGTAGCATCTGGAGATCTCTGTACAGCTAACCTTTTTATTATTAGTATAGTTAATATTAACCAAGACAATAATTACGTTCCAATATCTATTTAATAGCTATCATGTACGTTTCAACATTCCATTTACATACATACTCGTATATCTGACTTTATAAATAAAACAATAAATAAGTACATATTAAAGATAAATCTAAAATGCTATTACACAAGCGATAACTGTATAAATAAATAAACAATGATGAAGAGCAAATTAATGATCGTCAGTCATTAAATAATACATTGGTGAGCGGTACCGGCACAGATATTTTTACTTATCTTCATGCCAAGGTTCTTTCAGAAAGCGTGAAGTGTCAACACTCTGTAGTCAAATACCCATAATATAAAACGCATCTTCTTCTATTCTCTCTCTAACGTAACTTCAGTTTTTTTATTCTCCGGGTAGGTAGTGGTAAATGCATACATTAAAACATACACGCTAACACCGACAATTAGGATAATTCTCCAGTGATGGTTTGTCATTTGTAGCGGAGAGCCGATTAACATCTCCGGGCACATACCCATCTTCCAAGGCTATCTGGGAAACTTCTGTAGGCATAAGGGGAAATTCCAATACCTCCTAAACCTTCTGACTCGGAGATCGAACTTCTGACTACATCGGGGTTCGAATCCAGGGTCTCAGCGTTGCAGTATCAGTGGACTACTATCACTAGACTGCTGAGGAATTCACAGCAAATTCAGTCACACTCTGAAAATTATTTTTTTCGTCTTTCATCCACTAATACTCTAATATTTAGCGGATCTTACTTTTGAGATACTTTTATCACTCAGCTAGTCTTGGCCCTTAACTCATACGTCTGTGAATATTTACATTGTTTCATATTTCTTTGTTTTGTCACTATTAGGCACTACATGTTCAAACCAGCAGAGCATGCTATTAATCGTTTTAAGATCAATACTTTCGTTCACACACAATCTCTTTCTTACCTGCTTCTCTGACTAACGCAATACATGAATATATACCGGTATATTTTATTCAAAGTTCATGAACTCAACAGACAAGATAAAATAGGATAAATGATCAAGAAAATTATTCGTCCAAATATAACGTTTTGATGGCAAATCAAATGAGTAAGGCACAGACAAAAACTTCACAGATCATCGAACTTAAGGGTATTCGACCTCTAAAAGTTAAACGTAAGGAATATATTTATGATACTTACTAAAGTTTTAGTAGTTCGTAGATTTCTGAAACAGAAAGTACAAATGCCAATTTATGGGCCATATTATCTAAATGGGAGATAATTATTATATCAATATTAGTCGATGTTATTAAAACTACAATTTTTGTATGCATTAAAACATTGTATCTTAATATATATTCTTTCTATTATAAACATTCTATCGTTGATTATGAAATAACTCACTCAAAGTTAGAGCTTTCATGAGTTGCAGTTATACGAGTACCTACTATAGAAGGGGAGCCTAACAGAGTACATTCGGATTTGTACAGATTGAGGCGACTAGTTGTACCCTGTTGAGTACCTACACCAAATCCAAGGTGTCTATGTAGAACTGCATCCTTAAAGGACTACCGTTACGAGCTTACATCACATTCAAGTCGTCAGGTTTTTGGATAGTAATTGTGATCGGGTTCACTTAATATCCTTTCTGAGCATCTGAGCATCTGACGTTTTTAATCATTTTTAAGCTACATTTTTTGAAGAGGTAATCAATTTTGAAAAGATCACGACATCACGGGTCAAAGACTGCACCAGATATTCTGAGAAAATATAATTAATTCCATGTAAAATTTTGACGACTTTTTAGAAAAAATGTAAGGCTTTGCAGACACCTTAGATTTGTGTACTCATTAGGGTGCAAGATATTATCAAAAACCCTTCTTGGACTCCTCTACCACTATCAATATTATTTATATTTATGCGGTTTGCGTGTTCGCCACTATTGATTCGACACCTATCCAGCTTGCCGCCACCTTTATTTATTATCATATTATATCTGTAACACATTGAATCTTAATTCAAGCGGTATGTGGATCTATGTGTTTCTATACTTATATTAAGATTATTTATTTACGTTTCATTTTTATTGTTATTTAAAAAATCGAGAGCGTTTCACAAATTGTTCTATTATTTATATACTATGAATTGTTATACTTAGCCTATGTCACCCAGACTAATGCAAGGATTCTAACAATAGGTACATTCAAATCTGTTAAGGCATTCATAAGTTATTGTAAATTAAAGAAACACAAACTTAGGTACATGAACCATAAAAATATAAATTTGTAACACTGTTTTGGGAAGTGTTTAAAAAACATTTCTTTCAAGATGTCTTCCAATACACTCCCATACACTCTACACCATACACTCTAGCTCTCTATCTCCGAACACTTAAAGTTAGAAATCGAGAGACCTATAAAACCTACATATGTTTATATTAATATTCTTAGTCTTCCGTTAATGGATGATTTGTGGTCACTAATAAAAGCATCGATAAGTAAACTGTATTCCAATTACCTTATCTCTAGGCCACGTGGTACCTATTGCTAACGAATCTTAATGCCAAATATCCACATCCAAAAAGTACGTAGTAACAATACGGCCTAAACGATAGGAAAACTACAATGC
Source organism: Macrosoma leucophasiata (assembly GCA_036365455.1). Taxonomy (NCBI): domain Eukaryota; kingdom Metazoa; phylum Arthropoda; class Insecta; order Lepidoptera; family Hedylidae; genus Macrosoma; species Macrosoma leucophasiata. The sequence continues at coordinate 9,914,309 of JAWQUS010000023.1, read as the reverse complement.
GTATGACAAATAGAGTGAATAATTATAACACGCAAAGGTTTTATTATTCATGTACGTAGGTATATGTATTTACGCATTTGCCAGCCTTTGTTTGTTGCGTACCTACTAGGTTTTGAGGCTTGAGGTGTGATGACAACACACAGCTCACAAGAGAAGGAAAAGCCTTTCAACAAAGGCGCTAAAACTATTCCAGGTAGTAAATATAATAACGCTGGATAGGCAGCAGCGTCCCGCAATATAACTATGGCTTTATTTTGGCATATACCCAAGATAGGGAGGCTTTTATTCAGCAATGGATGTTTTTCGGCTGATACCAGCTGTGCCCGCGACATCGTCCGTAGAATTTTTCTTCCCGTTTTTTTCATTTGCCAGTCGACAGACCCCGAGATCCATCCTACTCGAAATTGTCCTGTGAGGTTCAGGACAATTTGGTCTCCATCTATTTCATTTAAATGAATACTTTGAAAGTTATCACAGATTTAAAATTACGCGCAACCAAAAAAAATCCTTTGCAACGAAAATATCGTCGTCACCGCGCGCTTCGGTTTACATTTATAGTTAGGTATATCAAAAAGTGTAACTCTCTCCTTTTTTTTGAGCTCAAAAATGAACTAATTACCAACTAATCGCCGCCATCTTTCAATCGCACCGTCCCGAACAGATTCTATACCTGTGTTAGTACCTAAATTGCACCCGTACGAAGCCGGGGTGGACTAGATCTAGGTCTTCTTAAATTGACACATCACTCTATTTTTTTTTTCTTTCCACGTTCTTTTAAAAGACTCGAAAGTCCCTCGTTGTTGTATTGCATAAATTGCAATAGGTTTAATGTTATTATTTATTAGTATCCAATGGATTTCCTGCCCAAATTAATACATTAAAAACTATTTAAGTACTAACAGTGTGGTTAACACATTATCCTTATGCGACGTGTTGATCATAAACAAAATTAGGTTAAAAGGTCGTTGAGTTTATTCGTCAACACAGATGTTACTAAAATTAATCATTAATATCCCTATGTTATAAAAGACTTAGCTTTAATCGAAGTGTTTTAATAGACTTAAATTTTTTAAAGATGGTGTTGCTAATAATGATTATAATTTAGTTTTTGGGTAATGTTTCTTGCCACAAATACATAGGTAAATAAATACAAAATAATTTATCATTCGGGCCTGTTAAAAACCCAATAAAAATACGAATGCCAGGTGAAGTAGTAACATCATAATTTTGTAGACAACGAAGCTGTTTAGAAAAAAAAAGATCTTACAAATCTTTCATTTAAGTTCGTTCTTTAAAAACTGGTCTCTCTCACTACTCTACCAACTACTTATTACAAGACGCAATAGTTAAGCGCGTGGCTGGTACTAATTCAGTATGGATTACTGTGGATAGTTTACGCATGTTTTGTTCTGGTGTTTAAGCTACTTGCTAATAACCTACTCATCTATTTATATTATGCATCACTCCATCCGATGAGCCTTTTGACCGGCTGGATGTAGACTGATGTTATAAAAATATATGTTCGTAAAAAGGCACAGCCGATCTTGTTTCATATGTTTTGTGTGATAGTAATTACATACAGGCCTATAACGCTGAACACTATCCACTGTTCCATCAGACACAATAATTTAACCAAACGTTTCAAATAGCCACATATGGTACGTAGGTACATGGCAGGGAGAAGGATAAAAAATCAGTTATGAATTTATAATGCATAAGAGGGCTATTCAGCATAATGTTCGCAGATTGCCGCTCTGTCAGCTGATGCTTGACTAATAGATGTTTCATTTGGGATAAAGGTGAGGGGCAGATGACATATTGGTTCACACGGTACAAGTTCAAATTCACCGAAGTCGACTACAGCTTGTTCCTCACATACTCCGTTCTTGTTGGAAGCGTTGGTAAGTACTTTATTATTTTTGAAAAAGTTGACGTTAACTGCTTTAAGATACAAGCTATACCTCCTCCTTAAGACAAGCTGAGTAGCTACAACCACTGTAATACATCTTTAAGACGGCGTTTTGGTTGCTTTTCAACTTCCGTGGTTACAGGCAGACGAAGCTAACATTTGTGTAAAAGTAGTTCGAAAAGTGATTAATGTGAAAAGCAACCGAAACGTCGAGTTGATTTTAAACAATCATTTAAGTTTTAATATACGCTAGGTAATTCCATAAATCATGTTTAATTTCAATGAGTTTAGCTCGCGAAAGCTTGAGATCATCGCTACAATCATTAACACTATAGAAAACGAAAGAAATATGAGCGGATATGTTCTTTATGGTGATTTTAAGCTGGTCAACTTGACCAAGGGGTTGCTAACCAACCTATATGAAAAACAGCCGCCTTGCTATCTAGATTGAAAATTATTTGTGAAGTGATATTTCGACGCTTCTAAGCCTATGGAAGTTATCAGAACTCTAGGCTAGCATTTTATCTTGGATGAAATCATCAATTTAAACAGAATTTCTTTACTTAATATTAGTGAAGGTAACATTTTTTAAATGGTAAAAAATTAACATAAAGTGTAGATCCTCAACCTTTCAATCAATCTAACATTTATACCCGTGACATGGATTTAATTTAAAATATAAATCTATTCATAGATCGTCTATTTTCACTTATGCATCGACCACAACTTCAATTGAAAGGATTTTGTTTTGTTCAATTGTTTAGTTGTTTTTTGTTTGTTGTCATAGGACACGGTGTCTGACTTTAGTGTTGACTCATCAAACTTACCTCTCAAAGTCATTCACTGCTTAACAATGAAATAAGTATCTGACTAGAAGAGAAATGCAAGTGATTTTGAAGGAGACAGTAAAATGTTAAAAATCATTTGTAATCTTGTATAAAAAAATCTCGTTTCACGGGGCTTGTGATCGCTTTCTTTTTACACAGCTTCTAAGTATACTTTTATGTTTTTTGGTATGGCAGGCATTAATTGACGGTAAGTCTATACAAATAAATAAAATTGGCGTGTCTGTTTGTAATATAAAATTATGTATAAAATTGCTAATTGTTTATGACGCTCGACAGAGAGTTTTATTAATAATTTCTCTACATGAGTATATATACCACGCGTTACATTAAAAACATTAATAACTGACAAAGTGTTTTATACATCAGTATTTCTATTTATACGGAACAAGTCTCAATCTACATCTGCTTATAAGATATGCAGATGCATTGATATGCTGCAAGGGCAACAATATACCTACTTTTATCAGTTAATTAAAACCCCAAGACCATGGAGATAGTATAAGACTTGTTCCACTACTTGTTAACGTGTTTCAATTCAAACTAAATCCATCATAATATTCGATACTTACAGATTAAAAGCTACAACATCTATCATAACATCCTATCGTACCGATAGCTCCCAGTTCTGATCTATCATTCCTCCATCTTTGTTGATGCCTCTGTTAAAGTTGGGGTTTATCGCTGATTTACTGTCAGTAATTAATTTCAAAATATCGTAAATGTCATTGTAGTATGACGCTGTTGGCCGATTATGCCCCGTGGTACTACTATTCAAAAATCCCTTAGAAATTGTTGATAATTAACAAAAACGCGTTTTGCTTTTTGAAAAATTTGAACGGCTGCTGTGGCGCGGTAGATATTTTCCATCGTTTCAAGTTATAAGTTTATTATTAATAGCAAGGGCGAAAAAAAGATTTAAAATCGGTTTAAGTGCTACGTCTTGTATTTGGTCATTGTGATGGACGAAGGTAAAGTTTCACCCTTGGAATATTTCTCTGAATATTTGGTCTTACTAAGCGTCGTAAAAAAGAAACTATCTAATTCAAAATATGATAAGAAACAGTTATATTTTTATCAAAAATACATTAGTTCAATAGGCAGATTCAACCTCAGATAAACTTAAACTAATAAATAAATGAAAGTTAAAGTTAAGTTACGTTGTGACATAGGTATACATAGATGCAATAAATAAAATGCGTCCAATACAATTACTAGGTAAATAAAAGAGAATAAATAAAAAAAATATGTATCTATACTTTTAATAAATCTGTAGAAGTGTAAATTCTGTACATTAAAAATATTGAAAAAATAAATACCAGGGAATGTTATTAGATCGATACCGAACACAAATATGTGATTAGATTTTTTTTTGTCTGTCTGTCTGTCTGTCTGTTTGTTCAAGCATCACATAAAAACTACCAGTCCGATTACAATGAAACTTGGTATGATTATACTTTAACCTTTGGCGCACAACACTGGGTACTTTTTATCCCGGAAAAATGTCTGTTTGTCTGTATGTTTGTGCACGCTAATATCAGAAACAGCTTATTCGATGCGTCTGTCCGTCTGTCCGTCTGGCTGTCACCAGGCTGTATCTCATATAGTGATAGCTAGAAAGCTAACATTTTCACAAATTATGTATTTCTGTTACCGCTATAATGTAGACGCTTAAAATTTTCACAGATTTTTTAGGTCTTATGTTGTATTGCAGCTTCCATAATAAATCTTTAAAGATACAAATAAATAATATTGGAGTGTCTGTTCGTAATATTAAAATAACCGCTTTTTACTAAACGCATATGTATGTATACACGATACATATACCAAAACAACATTTTTTACAATATTTGTCTGTCTGTCAGTCTGTCTGTTTGGCGGGGCTAATCTTGATCGATTTTGACGGGACTTTCACTGGCAGATAGCTGATGTGACTAGTAGTAAGTAGTAGTAGTGTGTGTGTGTGAGGAGTAACTTGGGCTACTTTTATCTCCATACATCGATTCACACATACAAACATACAAATAAGTAGAATTGGAGTGTATCCGACTTTGACGGGACTTCCATGGGTAGGTAGCTGATGTAACAAGGAGTCACTTAGGCTACTTTTATCTCCATACATACATACATACATACCTACATACAAATAAGAAGAATTGGATTGTCTTCGACTTTGACGGGACTTTCACTGGCAGATAGCTGATGTGATAAGGAGTAACTTGGGCTACTTATATCTCCATACATCCATTCACACATACATACCTACATACAAATAAGAAGAATTGGATTGTCTTCGACTTTGACGGGACTTTCACTGGCAGAAAGCTGATGTAATAAGGAGTAACTTAGGCTACTTTTATCTCCATACAACCATACATACATACATACCTACGTACAAATAAACAGAATTTGAGTGTCTCCGATTTTGACGGGACTTCCACTAGCAGAGCTGATGTAATAAGGAGTAACTTACGCTACTCTTATACTAACTGCGCCCACGACTTCGTCCGGGTAGATACTGAACAATCATATTTTTTCTCACGTAGACGAAGTCGCGGGCACAGCTAGTTTACATAATAAAATGTAACGGACTGAAATTGTCGCTGCAATATTTGGCTTATGATACCTTCTCCCACAATGATTATACTGTCACACTGCGGCACCGGAAAAAGGTGTTATAGTCATAAACAAAATAAAGAAGCATATACCAGAAGCATTATATTTAAAGAACACAGCAAACAAAATATGACAGCGTGTGAATTGTTGCTCATATGTGAAACTGCGTAAATGCTCAAATCGTTTATTTACTTGTCTTTGTTTGCCCGGATGTATCATACATAAGCGGAGATATCAAGCGCTGTAATTTTTGTGAAATTTTCCCTTGTCAAAAAAAAAAAAGAAAAGAAAGAATTCATAAACTTCATATGTTTTCGAGTGTTTGACCTATACCCGTGAGCTAACTTATTCATAACATTTACCGTCATCATCATTATCCTGTTCGTGACTGTAATTCTCCAAAAAATTTAAAGCTTCAATTACCTACTGATGAATTCGAAAATATGATTCATGGCTCTATAGCCCTGAATCATATTATCGAATTCAATCATAAGTGGAAATGCCCGTAAACGTACCTACTGCTAACGCCTTCCTTATTCCATTAAATTCTACATCCAACTGCATTCATTTCTCGAGCCAATTAGGTCAATCTTGCGTTAATGCCTCTAATGAAATCTACAAACTTTCTGCACAGGTTCCTTCATAACAATATATTTGTTCAGCAAAAGATGGAAGATGGACGACAGCGTTATGGGCGTGCTCGCGTGTGTGAGCAGGATAGCTGCCACTGTTGTGTACGCTATGGCCCCAAACCGCACCGTGTATTTCCTGGGCCCTGTCTTGGACATGTTCAGTTCGGCTGGTGCTACTTCTCTGCGGTCCATTGCTACCAAACTAGTGAATACGGATGAAGTCGGTAAGTTCTTTGTTAATTGATTAATAGTTGTAGGTGTTTGAGACATTTCTTCTAATTATTTACAACGGTCACTGGAGAATTTAATTCCATAGAGTTTTAATTCACTTTGAATTTTATGAGAAAACTAGCTGACCCGGCAAACTTCGTATTGCCTCACAATGAAATAATGTGTCAATGGTTTCATATATACATGTTACTGTATTTGGGAAAATGAAATTGTGTTTTACTATTCCCCTTCAATTTATTCATATTTTCTCACCTTTTAAACCTTCCCTGGACTTCCAAAAATCATTCAAAATCAAAATTAACAGCCAAATCGGTCCAGCCGTTCTCGATTTAATTAATAAATACATTTGAATTAATTTTTATATATTTAGATAACTGAACAGGTATATTCTTATATTTTTTATGATTTGCTTGTTGATAGATCGTGCATTTATCTTGATGTGTAACCAGTGCAACACTACCACAAGTAAAATGACACTATCTGTTCAAAAGTGAAACGTCTAAATATAAAGTGTTAGTTTAAAATGTTTGAGTGACTTTCAAAACTAGGTCAATAAAGTACGTTTGTGTAAGTGCATAATAATAGTTACATCAAATTTCCACTAGCTATGTTAACACTTCTCATGGTGACAATGACAATATGGAAGAACCAACAAAATAATGACAATAATTGGTTAAATAGTCCGTATTTACTATTTTCATAACAAGTGTTTGCTTACCATTATTATAACAAAAGTGAAATATTTACACTCAAAATAAATACAGTGACGACTGGAAAATTCTGAAATGTCACAGTTCTGTGTTCTGTCTTCGATGGTCTGAATTCCATTTCTAAAGTTATTCTTGTAACTATGCAGACATGGTAAACGATAACTATTATTACGTAAACATTAAACTAATGTTTATATTAACACCTTTATGATCACTTAAAGGAAAATATAAGTAGATGAGCAGGTATCTCTTTGAAACGTTCTTGAATTTATAATTTCTCATAAGCTTCTTCTTGCTTCTTATGAAGGTCAGGATTTTTTTAAGGACTGGTGCAAATCCAATGCTACATTTAATTTTAAAATCATAATTGTCATTAACTTTTCCAACGCGACCTACTCGTATGTTATGAGTTATGTTTAAGTTTAATTGATTTTTATTTAGACTGAAGAAACGAATGAAGACTGTAGTATCCTTGTTATTCAGCAGCGTACAAATTATTAGCACAGTAATAAATATTTGTAATTAGCGTTCATTGTCCTTTTTATTTTTTATTGTCATAAGCTTGATTGACATCGGTTATCTCAGGTTATCATACAAAAAATATTTATAAATACATCTAATAATACATTTTATGTCTTTATATTTTCTAATTATTGCGACGGTAGTTTTCTAAGCTTCTGTTTGGTTTTATTTTTATGAAAAAAGCCTTGACCGTTTTTTATGAATTCAGATACTCTGCATACGAGTAGAACTCGAATGCAGAGTATTACGGCACGCTTTGAATGCGTGTTTGTGTGTTTGTTAATCCGTCTTTCACGTCAAAACGGAGCAACGGATTGGTGTGATTTTTTAAACAGAGATAGTTGAGGTCCTGGAGAGTGACATAGGCTACTTTTTGTCCCGTTAGGTATATAGCCTCGCCACCCTAATCTGGGGGGTGGAAGTTTCAAGGTAAATGGCTGAAAATTGGTATATAGTAATAAACGAAATGCATGGGACGAAGCCGCGAGCAACAACTAGTTCAATAATACATTTCTGGTAATCGAAGCAGTTGTAAGAAAGATATAGTTGCTAATTCACCTACATTATTGTTATCTTACACAAGGAAGACTCAGGGTTCAACATGTCATCTGGTATATGAATTCCTCGTGCCAATTCAGATAACAGTATTATTGTATACATTTTGATTAAGCAAAAAAGACTAGTTAGAGATATGTATTCCAAAATATATAAGTCGGATTTTGTTTTAGAGCAATCGGGGGTATACGGTATATGTATATCCATTGACTACGCGGCAGGACCTGATAAATTATTTTTTCGTGGACAAAAGATTTCGACCTTGACTTTAGGAACATTCCATTATTTTATTACGAATAGGTCAAAATATTCTGTGTGATGACGCGACTTACCGCGGCATGTCGTAGCACGTCGCGTCATTCCAGAGGATACCGCGGCACGTTGTGACATTGCGAGTGACGTAAGGCGTTCAATTACTGTTCTGTATTAAGGAAAGTGAGAGCTAAATGTGATAAAATGAGGTTGAATCTAGCTGGAGGCAATCTCAGTGGCTACGCTAGTGCGAGCGCCCAAACAAAGAAATGTGTCTACAGATGTCGTTCACTTCGTCCAGGCATTTACCTCTTTGTCTCGATCAGCAGGCAACCTCTGGATGATTTCGTATGCCAAAGCATGCCGTGACACGTCGTCAGTGGGTGCCGTTCATTACACGCCGCCACGTGGTACGGCCACGGGTCGCCGTTTCCCTGCCCCTACCCTACCTGCGAGTTGAGATTCCGGTTATCAGCAATCAACGACTTGTGCGACAATCGCACCTCCTTACTCTATATATAAAACAAAGTCGGATTTGTTACAACACTTATAACTCGAGATCTGCTGGACCAATTTTCATGGTTTTTGATTTGTTGGATTTTTCTCCGCCCCGAATAACAGAATACATCTTAAAAATAAGAAAAATTGACGAATATTTGAAAAACCCAAAAGTTCTTTAGTTTCGGAGCTGTAAAATTTTTTATTCAAAATCTGTAAGTAATGATTGACATTTATGCATGCGTTAATAAACTATTTAAAGTGTATGAATAAACTGTTACGTGTATTGTATTTTTTAATATTATTGCATCGCTATTACGCATATTGCCAGTGTTAAGTAAAACGATATCTCATATTCGTAATAAGCAGCGTAAAAGTCAGTTACAGTCAGTAATTCGATTAAAGCGATGGCTACTTTGACTTTTTTTTTTGACGACCTAAAGAGGTTGGCAGGAAGCGGATGGGTCCGAAAAGCCGAAGATCGAGTGTGGTGGCGAAAATTGGGAAAGGCCTATGTCCAGCAGTGGACGATCGATGGCTGATGATGATGATGGCTACTTTACCAGAACATTTACGAATTTAATGAAGTTTTAGAGGCAACACGAAAGGACGTGTTTTCGCACTATTATTCTATTTCACTATACACGGGCACTGTAATAAGCCTATATCAAACAAAATGCCACCAACTCCATTTAATGTAACTCAAAAATACACCAAGAAAATGAAATAAAATAAGAGCACCACACCCCTCTTTCAAGGTTTCCGCCAGAACTTATATTGTTTTTTTTTTAAAGATTGAAAAGTGCGTTCAGAAATGTGTAATGAATAACATTTCAATAAATGCTCATTTGAAACTATTCTCTATCTTTTATCTTTTTTGGGCTTCCGTAACTAAAAGGTAATAGGGTCATTACTAATCCTCCGCTGTCTGTCTCTGTCTGTCCGTCCGTCCGTCTGTCTGTCTGTCACCAGGCTGTATCTCATATACAGTGATAGGTAGCTAGAAAGCTAAAATTTTCACGAATTATGTATTTCTGCTACTGCTTTAACGACAAAATTAAGTACAAAAAATAAGAATATGAAAATATTAAGAGATTCAAGGGGGCATACAATAAACGTGTTGTATTTTTGCTCGATAATAATAATGGTAGCAAGTAGACGCCTCAAATTTTCACAGAATTTTTAGGTATTTGGTGGAGTTCGTGGGTGTTGGTGGCATTGGTGGTGTTGGTAGTGGTGGTGGTGGTGGTGTTGGTAGTGGTGGTGGTGGTGGTGGTGGTGGTGGTGGTGGTGGTGGCGTTGGTGGCGTTAGTTGCGTTTGTAGCGTTAGTGGCTTTGGTGTCATTGGTGTCGTTGGTGGCGTAGGTATTGTTGGTGACTCTGGTGGTGGTGTTGATGGCGTTGGTGGTGGAGGTGATGGTTTTTAATCGCGATGGCGGCATTGGTGGCGTTGTTGGTAGTTTTGGAGGAATTGGTTGTGGTGGTAGTGGTGGTGGTTTTGTTGGCATTGGTGGCATAGGTGTTTGGTGATGTTGGTGTTGGTGGTGGCGTTGATGGCGATGGTGACGTTTGTGGTGGTGACGGTGGTGGTTATGGTAGTGGTAAAGTTGATGACATTAGTGGTTAAAAATGCACAATGTTAATATTCAATTTTTAACATCCGCCATTATGGACCTAAGTACAGACATTATATTTAATTTTTTGCTGCCACAGATCTACGGTAGACTCGATCGAAACCTATTTACAATTAAAGATCGTAAAAAAAATAATGATTCTGAGTCGAGAACATGTATCCGCAAAATTCGTATCTTTTGATAATTCGTGAAATAAAAACAATAATTTTATAAATTCAAATGTCAATTGCCCGCCATTATGACGTACACTTTTTATTTTGATGTATTACCGAAACTGGACAGGCCATGCAATTTTCAAAAATCAATTATTGTTTGTTACTTTCGCTAAAACTGTAGTGTATTTTTTAATCTTTACTTTAAAGCGATACGAAGTTCGCCGGGCCAGCTAGTTGAAAATATTTCACTCTCCGTAGCAACACCCTAAGCCCAAGTTGGGAAGTTGAGATCCACAGAGCCTTAGGCAGTTGCTTAAATATTTAGGCTGAGAGCCATTTTCGTGCGTAGTTAAGGTTGTCTCGAGATTTAGTGCTCTATAGGTATATTTACAATTTAAAATGTTCGCTTTGTTCGTAATGTTTTAAAAAAAATTACATTATCTTCACTAGTAGCAAATTTAATAATTAAATATTATAGGCAAGTAAATAAATAAACTTAAATAAATAATATTTTTAAAACTATTGAAAAAATGAAATAAGTTGCTGACTTAAATCGCAAACACAAGTTAAACTATGTTATTTATTCCATTTTAACCGGCAAAGGCTTATTGAACTATAAATCTGAAGTTTAGGTACCTATCGTAATTATTCACATCAAATCGTTAATAATTCATGCTAATCAAATATTTCGTTTTAGACTGTAGGTAATTTTGTTGTTGAAACACAATCTGATTAATCAAACAATAAGCTGTAAAGATAACATTTTTAAGCAAATTCAGTATTCATGTGTGTTTCACCTAACATGTTAAAATTATTTGGGAAATGTCGGTACAATGTTTATTTTACTCGGAATAGATAGTATGTTCGTAGAATCGCTCGAAGCGAAGTTATAAAGGGGCTTATTCATTTAGGAGTGTTTTTACCCTGAACCCAAGTGGACGTTGTGGAGCTTGTTTACTGTGTTTAAAGTTTATTATTTGGAGCTAAAAGTTTTTTTTTCGTCCGCCGTTGTTCAACGCTTTGTTGCACAGAAGTCCACCCCACGCAGAAAGATGAGTTTCATAGCGCGCGCTACACTTTCAACATTTGTATCGTAGGCAGAAAATATGTAATAATACTACTCAAACTCAAACTCAAAAATTCATTTAATCACTTGGAAATAATAGAATTTGCTTGTGATAGGTCAAATTACAAATATAAAATTAAAGCGAATAACAACTGATACGTTGATTAATATGTCAAAGTAAACAACATAAAATAAATAATAGTCCAAAAATACTTAATGATAAAAATAGGTATCAACAGAATGTTCCATACTTTCTTTTACAAACGGCAAAATAAGACAAAACAAAAAAATATGGGATATTCTTTGTCATTCACTGGCAGAGTTCCAAAGCCCACATTACTGAGAAAAAACCTGCCAAAACAAAACTCAGTAGGGTCTTTTCAAAATATGTTCCTTAAAACTATTTTCACAATATGACACTTATAACTATGTTTTACAATATCAAGTACAATGCACATTAATTTCACAAAATTATTGTTTAGTCTTGTGGAGCTAGACTACGTATATAATATATATATATATGGACACTTCGACGTCCCGACCGATTTCCCCGCCTCACCCAACCTCCGCCCCCTCTTATGAGAGACGTTTGGTATCTCTACGTGCTGCGCACACAGGTGCACGTGTAAATACACGTCACTGATAGATGTCTGTGTAATAGAGACCAAATCAAGCGTTTGTATGGAATTTTGGCGGAGTGTCCGCGGTGTGGCGTAGGTATGCAGGCGAGGGCATGCCTCAAGTATCTTGGGGAGCGTTATGGTAACTAAGAGAGCATTTCCTGAATTGCCGACGTAAACTGAAAAACCATTTTTAACGTTTTGCAGTCGAAACTGCGGAGAACGTTGTTAAACTGTTGTGTGTAACTGAAATAGCTAGTTGGGTTATAAAAACATACCCGGATGGACGTATAGTGAGTATTCTTGTAGGATTGAACAGAAATGATGTAGGTACCTATACTTATTATTAAAATAGCTATTGGAAGAAGAATCCAGCTATGGACCGACAGTCAGCTGGTGATGATGTTGGTGAATATGTTCTAAATTGTGTGTATGCATGCTCTTCTATTTACTACACAACCATAAACTAATGCAGAGACCTCTAGCCTCAATTATCGTTATCTAAAGAATAGAGTCCTATTTTCATTGTACCGATTTCAGGAGTTCTATCAAATAAAGCGATCATCAATACTATTGGCACTATTTATAAAATTGCTTAGTTAATTTTATCTTATCAAATTGAGTCTTGGTATTTATAAGTTTAATTACTTTTGATTTTGTAATTAAACACATCGTGCGTAGTTTTCCATAGTAAATCAGTATGAAGGTAGTAAATTAGACATACTATTATGGAAACAAAAACGTTTTCGGTTATGCTATAATCGCAATATATGGTTTAATTTGCTAACGTATTAAGTAATTATGATTTATGCAATAACCCACGCATCTTCGAATTATTTGTGGTCATTTGCTCATAGTGCATAAAAATATTTAATATGATTTTTTTCAATATTTTATTGACAGTGATGTGGCAAGTTGACAGTGAGGACCGGGATATCTGGCGCTCTACACTCTCTGCCTACCCCGTTAGGGACCTGGCGTGAAGATACATACATACCTAATCGGAAATCGTTGAATCCTTTAGTAAATTTTTTGGTAACTAGATGACTTCCACGAGGCCTCTAAAAGTTTTAAAACCAATAATAATTTTAGGACGTCGGGTTTCTTACTGTCTGAAATTGTAGGCAGTAGCAGCATATTATTATCTGCAAACACGCACGATTCGCCTGTTAGGTCTTGTCCAATAGGTGGCGAGCCCACTGACGTCTCCAGACAATAACAAACTTGAAAGATGACAATGGAAAACTTCCGAAAAACATATAAATACCAGTTCCAACAGCACTCAACCCTTCAACCTGGAGATCGAACTCATGATAGTAGTGGCATGGTACAACTAAACTACTGAAGCAGTTGAAGTACCTACCTATCTAGTGTATGTATGATGATGCTTAGAAATCGAAAATCGTTGAAAACTTACATTTTCTGACAACTAGATGACTTACACGAGGCCTCTAAAAGTGCTTAAACCAATAAAAAGTTTAATTTTTGTTTACTTGTCTTATCCAACTCATAGTAGCAAGTTGGCTAATAATCTTCTTAATTGTTTTATATTATTTCGCATTAACACATTCTTATGAAATATATTTTATTTTAAAGTAAAATGGAAAGAAAAATTTGACTTCAGACGAGACTCGAACTCGCGGCCTACTGGGACTCTAGTCCAGCCGCTCTTCCAATTGAGCTACTGAAGTCCTGCCCGATTTGTCAAATCTTTCCTTTACATTCTTCTTTCTTGCCTAACTAGCATAGTTGGCAATAGATGGCGCTGCTGCTACCATAAAGCAATGCAACAAATGTGAAGGAAAGATTTGACAAATCGGGCAGGACTTCAGTAGCTCAATTGGAAGAGCGGCTGGACTAGATTCCCAGTAGGCCGCGAGTTCGAGTCTCGCCTGAAGTCAAATTTTTCTTTCCATTTTACTTTAAAATAAAATAATAATCTTTTTATTATTTTGTTTCTTGAGGAAATTTTGCAATGGCGATTTTTACACTCATTTTTGTATTTAATCTTATTTTACTTACTTACTTTTTATCGCGCTTTTATTAGCGTCAATGTACATAAAAAGCAATGTAAGTAATTAAATACCCATAAAACGCTTAAAACCGACCACTTCTGGTTTTTTTTTATCATTAAACATCGCAACTGTATGATTAATAATAATAATAATAATAAATTTTAATTAAATGATTAATGTTTATTATGATAATATTTTTTTATTAAAATAGCAACACTAAGTTTTGAGACTGATGAGGGAGCTGAAAGTTAGTAAAATACCACTGGAAACTGGGGCGCGATTCATCGAAATTGTAATAGGCATTGTTATTGATGTCAACTTTACACTATACTAGGTATGTGTTGTGTGTAAACAACGGTAGATACCCACGATACAGGTTTAAAACTAGTGTGGGGCTGTAAGTGTAAGCGTATTTAATTAATTATTTTTTAGTTGTACCTACCTCCTATAGGTAATAACGATCACTGTCGCTTGTTTATCGCTTACCTACGAAAGACACAACAGTCAGATTAATTATCACTATTTCTTTTAAAGAGGATACTAACTGACTTGAAAATTTGACAGCAATAATAATATCGACAACTAACTGGAACAAAGGAGAATATTAAAAAAATCGTAACCACGTTGAGACATTATACAACTTTTTGAACACTCGCGTGTCACACTCACCTCACTTGTTATCCGAATCAAATACCTATTTTAAAAATAAATAAGAATAGCAATACAACCCGATCGACCGCCTAAGATTTTGTCTTGTCTAGGTTTAAATCTGTTCCCTTCATATTAGGGCAAAGCAATAGCATAAATCTGAGTGTAGTTAATATCTTCATGCGGTACGAAAGTGATATCGATAGACAAATACCTAATCGCTATTTCTAAAAAAGCCGGTCAAGCCGAACAACTACTTATATAAATATTAATGAGCTGAATCTATCGTTGTACGAGTTGATTATGTTCAGGATCGGCCGAGTTTTCAGCACCTTGATAACCAATATTTGTAGCAAGGCACCTCCATGGCCACAAGATAAGGCAAAACATGTTACTAATAATTTTGGGCATGTAGGTAGTTCGTCGAGAAACTGCTAAAGCTAGATAAAATAAATAGCGACTAATGCATTCGGGGAAAGGTACTTATGCACTATTTTTTTAATCGTTTGGACCACTTATCCGTGAACTTGGCGAAAAAAATACTTATCTGTACTACTAAGCGATGCTTCTAACAACTACACCATTACTTCTTTAGGCATTCAAAAAAATGGTATTGTATGTATATTCACGCCAGGTCCCTAACTAACGGGGTAGGCAGAGAGTGTAGAGCGCCAGATATCCCGGTCCTGACATACCTCCCCTGCCTCATCTATCTTCATCATTCTCTTCATACATGCACGCCGATTCCTAAGAATTTTGACCGCACCATCAGACAGAACTAGACCTATTTGGTCATGGTAGGTCAGCCTTGGTCTTCCTGGGCCTCTGTCACCAAGAAATAATTGTATAGTGCAGTATTTGTTGTGACTAATACTTAATTCATTAATTAATAGCAAACTTCCGTTTCACTTCTGCTAATAGGTAATGTAGGTATCTTATTTCCGACTTCAGCTAGAAGGTTTTCAATATGCCAAAAAAATAATTAGAATTATTTCCAACCTGTTTTCCATTGTCTTTGACGCTGCTTAGAATATGTAGGTACCTACCTACTCTAAGGAATACTTTTTGAGATTGGTAACTTTTGGTGAAACGTGGCATCTTGTCACAATTACAGAAACAAGTTCAATGGAAACGCTATTCTAAAATTACAAAATTCAAAATTGAAATCATTTATTTCAAATTGGTCTACATGGACACTTTTGCGGGTCGGGTGCTATAAGCTACCGAGAGAGAATGACTTTTAATAATTATCCAATAGGTATTCATAAATACCAATTTAAAAATAATATTTAACTGATATGGAAATCATCAAATTTTTCAATTCCTTCATAGAAGAAAAAGAAAATCTGTTCGTCATAATCATAGTCATTCACTTAGCAGAGTTCCAAGTGCAGGTACTACTGAGAAGAACTCCGCTACACAACAAACTCAGCGTGTTGCTCTTTTTTCAAAACCTTAGATTTAATACAAATATTATTAAATAGAATTGATATAGAATAAACATAATGTGAACGTCCATGGCATTTAAATATTTGCATATAAACACATACCCAAATACCCATCAACAGCTTTGTACCGTCATCATATTATTTCAAAGTTGGTATACAATTCTCAAGCTTACACTTAGGTTGGTACTCCTTGGCACTCTTCACGGTCATTGGTCGATTCTGACAAGACGTCACTGACGTCACCACTCGCCACTACCTGTAGCGAATCGAACTTGCAACGGGAAAAGAGACGCTTGAAATTCGTGATCCCGAACGCGCGCGTTTTGTGGCTGGTCCAGGGCCACCCGTGACTCGACACCCCGGCCGGGAGTGAAAACGAAGAAAGAACTCGAAGACCACAGGATCAAGACAACATAAATGCCGAAAGCTGGAACCGCAGGTTAGTCAGACGACCTATTAGACCGTTCTCCCTTGTGGGAGTCCCTGTTTGTGAGACGCCAACCGAATGAAACCGGGCCCTCACAATACATTTTGGTGCCGAAACCCGGGAATTATCCATTTTTCATTAACTTTCGTAAAACCATACACGTACAATTTTTCTTCCTACCGACTTTTTTGAACTCCCTAATTTCGGGAAAGTTGGGAGATTCTGCCCTGTACACGTAACAATTATATTCAATTAACGTGTTGATCGATCGTTAACATTGGAAAGATATCCTCATCTTACGCATCCATATATATATATTTTTTCGATTTCGATTTCTATAAATGAACGATTCTGAATAAATTAATAAATTCGATTTCTATGTAAAAATTTGTAGGTCACCAGGAGTAACATACCTACCTAGTGTGATCTAGTAATCCGAAGGTACAACCGTTGCAAATACCAAGTGTTCCGTTCGGCATAATTATTGTGTGTAGCTACCTAGTTTACAAATCGTTTTCAATATTCAACGTTTAGCGGTTTGGATATAGGTAGGTACGTTTTACGTGAATATACACAAACCCGGTAAAATCCTATTCGTCTAACTGTTGTTTATAACATCGTATCATACGCGTATTTAAGTTTTTTTTAAGTAAATAATTGTTCTTCGCTCCTAGGTACATACCTACGTACAACACAATAATACAATTGCTTGCGCCTTTCACTTATTCGCTTTGGTAAAAACCTATCGTAAAAGAGGAGCAGCATTCTATTGTTGTTTGTTGACACAGGTTTGCCTTAATTACGTAGGTACCTAAAATTCGTCGCTTATCTCATAGACCTACACTATGTAAAAGTGGATAGGTATTCAAGTTGCAATTTATCGTTGCCTAGCGTTGTTTATACATTCTATTTATATCGCGGTATAACATCGCTGGTTCTCGCACTTGTTTATCTGATTCTTTTTAGTGGTGTAGGTAGGTAAGTATGCAACTATCGTAGTTAGGTCGTTTTTTATCGTAATTTACTTACCTATTATAAATGGCTCGTAAATAATTCTGACGTCCTATTCATCGAGTGACTTACCATAAGCGAAATTATTCAACTGCAAACAATAACAATCGTGTTTACGTAACTTAGCTCATTAGGTACTCTAAAGTGATAGGTACCTATCGTGAAGCACCATTATTATTATAATAATAGTGCTCGATCGCTCTCGTAAAAACTGGACCGTGCTATACCTACATATCGTTTAATTAGGTATTCTATTGTTTAACTTTTAATTATTCTCGTATAGTTCCACATCCCCTCGTAATTATAAGAGGACGAGTTCGGTTGGGAACCTGACTCGCGGGATATCGTAACACTAAATCGTTTTAATAGATAAATGGTTCTTCAATTCTTTTAATTAAATTATTTTTCACGTTTTTTAGCATTGCGCGTGCTAAGCCGTAGCTTGTGTACACTGCTTTGTCGTATTTCGTTTGTACTAGTCTCTCACAACGATGTACGCAACTCGGCGACGTTCTAAGCACGACACAACATCGAGGCGTGGCTCACATGCTACTTCCGAATTAACTATGCAAGACTTACCGGTTTTACGGAGGAAGCGTACACTAGCTCTGCGACGTCTTGAAAAAACTTTGGAGGCAGCTGAGCTAGCTCAAGATGATAGATCTCTTCTGAACACGTTTCTTTCTCATCATGCTGTCATGCCGCGACTTTGTGAAAGTTTTGAGCAGGCTCATACGGACATTCTTGGCATTATTGATGGCACATCGGAAGAGAAAGAAGATTTAATACGCGAACAATTTGATGACATTTACATTAAAATTGCTACTATTTATAGGGAACTTATTCCTAGTAACGATGAAAAACGTACTGAACGTGATCGCTCGAGCGTCTGTAATGTTAAATTACCAAAAATCAAAATTCCAACGTTTTCAGGAGCTATTAAAGAGTGGCCTGAATTCTATGATGTTTTTAATTCGTTGATCCATAATAACGAAACATTGTCAGACACTGAACGTATGCATTATCTTATATCAAGTTTGTCAGGTGACGCACTTGGTCTTATTCGTACGTACCCAGTTAAGGGTACTTTCTATAGCGAAGCCTACCAAGCCTTGCTCACTAGGTATCGTGATAAGCGTGAGTTGGCTTTTACGTGCTGGAAAGAAATATTAAATATTAATTTTAAATCGAGTTCTCCTTCAGAATTCCGTCGTGTACTTGATTTAATTAGTGAAAATTTAAATATTTTGAAAAGTCTTGATTTACCTACGGATTAGTGGAGCTTTATTCTGTGTTATCTCATATTATCGAAACTCGATTCTAAGACTCGCTGTGCATTTGAACGAAGTCATTCAACTGCCGAACTTCCCGAATTTAGAGATTTGTATAAATTTTTAAATATGACATGCGAGGCCCTTGTTCGAGATACACATTTTTTTGTCACAAGAGCGTAGTCACTCTACTACCAACCGTGCACACGATAAATCTATACCTAAAATACCACCAAGTAATAAATCGTTTAAATCGAAACCGACTACGGTATTCCTTTCCAGCACTAGCAACACTAAATCTACTGCTGATAAACCTAAAATTCGAACGATTACGGCATCTGAAGCATCAGTCACAACACCAATTGTCAAGTGCTCCTTCTGTTCAGAAAATCATTCGATCAGTTCTTGTGAACGGTTCACAAAGCTTTCTGTTGCGGAACGGATTGAATTCGCTAAAACCAACCGTTGGTGTTTCAACTGCTTAAAACCTTCGCACAGTTTAAAGAATTGTAGATCATTTTTTAGTTGCCAAAAGTGTCGTCAACGTCATCACACCTTGCTTCATCGAGATGATGATGCTAATTTATCTGCTTCATCAAGTCAAGCCGATTCGAGCAGTAGTCCAGAGCAACCTGTAAGAGTACTTACGAGCATAGGTGATAATTCTGTGGTACTGTTATCAACAGCCACTGTGCAACTTCGTGATTCCTCAGGCAACTTCCAATCGTTTCGTGCTCTCATAGATTCGGGTAGCCAGGCTCACTTCATCAGTGAACGTGCTGCCACCATCTTAGGTGTCGCCCGCACACTTACTTCTCGTCGTGTTCGTGGTTTGGGACAAGCATCTTCGTCTATATCAGGTGCAGTTCGCCTTGAGGTTGGTGCTAACAGCAACAGCCTCTTTTCTATCGACGCGCTCACGTTGCCTAGCATTTGTGGTAGGATACCTTCAACTCGTATTAATAAATCGTCGTGGCATCATATCAAGGATCTCGCCTTGGCTGACCCTAACTTCGACAAGCCTGGTCCTGTAGATCTGCTTCTCGGCGCTGAGGTGTTTACTTCTCTTCTCCTTCCTGGCCGTGTGGATGGAGGTCCAAATCAACCCTCAGCTCTGAATTCAGTGTTTGGCTGGCTCTTACTGGGTGGTGCCGGCTGTCAGGACGAAGTTCAATCGTTTTTCGGCCAAGACGATGATCTGCTTCATGAGGAAATCAAGCGCTTCTGGGAGTTGGAATCATTTCCGTCACCTCGACATCTAACCCCTGAGGAAACTCGCTGTGAAGAAATCTTCGCAACTCATCATACCCGTGATTCGGTTGGCAGATACGTGGTCACTCTGCCTTTCAAGGAAGAAGAGCAGGATCGTTCTTTTCCTGGATCTCGTGACATCGCTTTGCGTTTTTTTCACTCAATCGAACGAAAACTTAGGAGAAATCCAGAGTTGCATCACCAGTACAACGACTTCATGAAAGACTATCTCGATAGTGGTCACATGAGTCTTGTCCCTTTAAACAAACTTACAGAGGGAAAGTATTACATCCCTCATCACTGCGTTCTGCGTCCCGAGTCCGCCACAACGAAACTCCGTGTGGTGTTTAACGCTTCAGCTAAAGATGTTAGGGGCGTATCGTTAAACGACACTCTGCTCGTCGGTCCCAAACTCCAATCAAACATTGCTGAAATTCTTCTGAACTTTCGCGTTCACTGCGTGGTCTTTACCGCTGATATGCGGCAAATGTATCGGATGATAATCGTTGATAATGCTGATCTTAAATTCCAGCGTATCTTCTGGCGTTTCCAACCCGATCAACCCATCCAAGAGTATGAACTGAATACCGTGACGTATGGCGTATCGTCTGCTCCATATCTCGCATGCCGTACAATCAAGCAGCTCGTTGCCGATGAGGGTAAAGGTTTCCCGCTCGGTAGTAAGGTTCTGAATTCTGACCTGTATATTGACGATATCGTCACCGGGTTCGATAGTGTTGAGGAAGCTGTTAAAGCCAAGGCTGAGACCATCGAACTGCTACAGCAAGGAAAAATAGAACTTCGTAAATGGGCAAGCAATGTGCCAGAGATTTTGACTGATATCGACCCTGAACATTGTCTCACCGTTCCAGTTACCTTGGATGCCAAGGATAATCCGACGCTCAAGGTCTTAGGCCTGAAATGGGATCCTCGCAGTGACTGCTTCTTTTTTGCCGTAACTCCGCAACAAAGGAAATGTACAAAGAGAAATATTCTCAGTGAGCTCGCTCGCGTATACGACCCCTTAGGCTTTCTTTCGCCGTTAACAATCATCGCAAAAGCATTGGTTCAGCGTCTCTGGATTCTCGGTATAAATTGGGACGAAGATCCTCCAGAGGACGTTGTCAACTTCTGGAACCGCTACCTAGAGCAGTTACCGCTATTGCAATCATTGAAGATCCCTCGTTGGGTATCTGTAGAGAAGCTTAAATCGTGTGATATACACGGATTTGCCGATAGTTCAGAAACTGGGTATGGGGCTGTAGTATACGTACGGACAGTTGCTGCAGACGGCGATGTCAAGGTGTTTTTCGTATGCTCCAAAGGTCGTGTCGTTCCGACAAAATCGACGTCGCTGCCTCGTCTCGAATTGTGTGCTGCAGTCTTGCTCGCTGATCTACTGAAATTCGTAAAGGACATATACTCACCTGTTCTTCCATGCAGTAGTCTTTTCGCGTGGTCTGATTCTACCGTTGTGCTTGCGTGGCTTCGCTCTCACCCTTCACGTTGGAAGACTTTCGTTGCGAATCGCGTAGGGCACATTCTTGATGTCATCCCTGGGGCTCGATGGGGTCACGTGGCCTCTGAGGATAATCCAGCGGATGTAGTCTCCCGTGGACAGCTTCCATCAGCTCTTGTCACTAATCGCTTATGGTGGGCGGGTCCGTCGTGGCTCTCTCAACCGCTTTCATATTGGCCAAGTTCTGATGGTATTCCAGACTCAGACATTCTAGCTGCAGAAGAAAAGGCTCCTCGCTCGTTCCTTACTCATGGTGACGTTCCTAGTCCGTTTATAGACACTCTGTTGGATCGCTATTCGTCGATTCGTAAAATCCAACGCCTTTTGTGTGTATGGATAAAATTCATTGCATTCATTCGTTGTAAACGCACTCGCTGTTCTGATCCCATATCGACTCGGGTAGAACTACATAATGCCCTTATGATTATTGTGAGGTACGTTCAATCACATCATTTTGCATCAGAGATAAGTCACTTGCTAGACAATACTCTTCTTTCGAAACAAATGCGTAAGTTAAATCCGTTTCTCGACGCTAAGGGAACTCTCAGGGTGGGTGGCCGATTGGCCAGATCGGGGCTCGAATTTGAGCATAAACACCCCGCTCTACTCCCTCGCGAATCGAAGCTTACCTATTTAATCATCGAAGCGTTTCATCGTGAAAATTGTCACGCTGGCGTTAACACGATGCAATACCTTCTAACACAACAATTTTGGATCCTTTCACCCAAACGGGCAATTCGTCATTGCCTTTCGAAGTGTGTTCAGTGCTATAAAACGAACCCAACTTCTCTTGAACCGTTTATGAGCGATCTACCTGCTACTCGCGTCAATCAGGTTAAGCCTTTTTCTGTTGTGGGAACGGATTACGGTGGTCCTTTCCGCATCAAACTCGCAAAACATCGCGGTGCGAAAATCGGTAAGGCTTATCTCTGTTTGTTCGTATGCTTAAGTACCAAAGCAGTGCATCTCGAAACTGTTTCGGATCTTTCATCGGACGCATTCCTTGCCGCTCTTCGTAGATTTGTCGGTCGTCGCGGTAGGGTCAACGTCATCCAATCCGATTGCGGTACAAATTACGTAGGCGCGAATAATCAGCTTCAGTCTCTCATGCAATCTGCCGCTCAAACTGAACTGATTGAGTTTCGTTTTAACCCGCCTTCGAGTCCTCACTTTGGAGGAGTTTGGGAAATTCAAATTAAAGCAGTAAAATCGCACCTTTATCGAATTATCGGTGATCAAGTCTTAACGTTCGAAGAACTAAGTACGGTCTTCGTGCAAATTGAGGCGATACTCAATTCGCGACCCCTTTGTCCGTTGAGTTCAGACCCCAATGACTTGGTTGTACTGACACCGGGCCATTTCTTAACCTTGGAGCCTCTAACTACCGTTCCCGATGAGGACTTAACGTCAGTTAATATTAATCGACTTAGTCGTTGGCAGCTCATTCAACGTTTCCAACAGGATTTTTGGAATCGTTGGAAGTGCGAATACCTCCATACTTTGACTCAACGGGCAAAGTGGACTAAACATTCTAAGCCGCTAATCGTGGGATCCGTGGTAATTCTGAAAACCGAAACTTCTCTTCCGTTACATTGGCCTCTGGCTCGGGTCGAGAAATTGCACCCTAGCCCGGACGGAATAGTTCGTATCGCAACGGTTCGTACAGTCGATGGTTCGTGCTTAACTCGACCGTTGGCTAAGCTATGTCCGTTACCTAACCTAGATTAATCCGTAACTCGTTAATTATTAGCTTTAGTCGTAATTAAGTCTTTTCGTAGGTTAGTTATTCGCTAGTTTTAGAAAATACCTATAACGTATTTTGGTGGGCGGAAATGTACCGTCATCATATTATTTCAAAGTTGGTATACAATTCTCAAGCTTACACTTAGGTTGGTACTCCTTGGCACTCTTCACGGTCATTGGTCGATTCTGACAAGACGTCACTGACGTCACCACTCGCCACTACCTGTAGCGAATCGAACTTGCAACGGGAAAAGAGACGCTTGAAATTCGTGATCCCGAACGCGCGCGTTTTGTGGCTGGTCCAGGGCCACCCGTGACTCGACACCCCGGCCGGGAGTGAAAACGAAGAAAGAACTCGAAGACCACAGGATCAAGACAACATAAATGCCGAAAGCTGGAACCGCAGGTTAGTCAGACGACCTATTAGACCGTTCTCCCTTGTGGGAGTCCCTGTTTGTGAGACGCCAACCGAATGAAACCGGGCCCTCACAATACAGCTTAATATCGTGATAGAAAATAACACCCGCAAATCATAACAGACCAGTCCCCACAATCAGCACCCGTTCACGAGTATGACGCATGAGGCAGCCATTGCTCTCCTCGACCATTTTGAAGGGAAGTGAGCAACCCGTCACACGACGCCGCCGAAGGCAAAGACATTAAATTCTGTTAAAAAATAAAAAAATGTAGCATACATATACGCATTCCGTTGCAGCTCGTTTAGTCCTCTTTTAAGAATTTTGAGGCAAGTCATTTGTAATTTTTTTTTTCATGTAATGGAAGTGGTAAACAAGCGTGCAGTTCACATTGATGTTAAGTGATGACTGCAACCTAAAGACACTAGGGTTGTTGAGGATTTCTCTTCCCCTTCCTCATAATGAGGAAGTTCCGCAATATTTTGGGTTCCTCATCCGTTACCGCATCCTCATAAATAAAAATAAAAAATTCCTCTTCCGCTATCGCTTCCTCAAAATTTAAGAAGAATTTATGAGGAATTTCATTGCGCATGTGCGTCGCGTATCCATGGCACCGCACACACACGCCGCAGCGCGATGCCGGGCCGAACAAGCGATCGAGACCTCCCCTTCCGCCACCGGCGCTGTTGCTTACTTGTTTGTTTTAATTTTATTGACATACATTACATACAATATTATTTTTATACGCGTACGCAACTAAAAAATTTTTTAGCAATGTTGGATTGGTATTTTAAAATTCATCATTTTAGGGGGCTAAGAAACCGCTTGCTTCGAAATTAATTTTTATAAAAAATATTCTCCCATATAATTTATTTTGAT
Source organism: Macrosoma leucophasiata (assembly GCA_036365455.1). Lineage (NCBI taxonomy): Eukaryota > Metazoa > Arthropoda > Insecta > Lepidoptera > Hedylidae > Macrosoma > Macrosoma leucophasiata. Next base: position 9,889,436 of record JAWQUS010000023.1, on the reverse strand, counting down.
TAATAATATTCGACTTAAGTACGTACCTACCTAATTAACAAAGAAATAAAGACTCATCAGCATTCTTATTTTCATTTCAATTTCTAAATTAAATTGTAGCATTCATTCATCTTTTTTTGTGTGCGTGTATTGTGTAGATATGTTACTGAACTCGTCCTTAACTGCTGGACCGATTTTGATGATTCATTATTGTGTGTGTTTTGAGAATGGTCTAGATTCATATTTTGGTCCACTGGAAAATGCCCTTTTTTTTGTATGTATGTGCATAGAGACAGGACAGCGGATTTTGGGTTGGGTCCGCATGTATTTATAATCTCGTATCATCCTCTTTTCATCTTTCTGAAGCGCGCAAGGCCTCGCGGCTGGTGTAGAACGCAAGCGATCTACTCGATTAAGCGATACGGGTGCGGTCGGGTATGTGACGGGTGACCACTAGTGACAAATTAAAATGCGCGTTTCCGTGCTTCGGAGAGCGCGTTAAGCCGACGGTCCCGGTTGCTACAGATAAATAGCAGTCGTTAAACCTTGTCGCAGGCCATATGTATGGGCGGTTTGAAAACATCCGACATCGGGTTGGCCACTAACCGTTATCTCCACCAACCTGCATTGGAGCAGCGTAGTGGAGTAAGCTCCAGGCCTCCCCTCAAGAAGGAGAGAGACTCGTGCCCAGCAGTGGGACGTTTCAACGGTTGCCATTATTATTATTAATATTATATCATTAACTGCCTCAGTAGCGAAGTGGTAGCAGGCCACTACTACTACGCTGGGGGTCCTGGGTTCGATTCCCGGGTCGGGGACTATTAGAGATAACGGTTAAAAATCAAAAGACAAAGGTCAAAATGCGGATGCGTTACCACTCCTGAGGCCTAAGGTGTTATGCCTCTGTGCTGGAAATTACAGGGCCGTACATTACCACCTGACCGGAACACGATAGTGCTGAACACTACCATTTAGCGGCAAGTATATATTTAGTATGGTATTTCAGAGAAGACGAGTACTATGTAATGTCGTCTTCAAAAAATATTACTGAAAAAACTTAAAAAGGGTCCTTTTTGAGAAGTTTTTAATGCATTGTAATAATAAAAAAACAGTGGATAGTTGACATTGATTTAAAATTTAATTCTCTTTTTTCGCACGTGGTATAAAACCACACCAAAGCTACACAGGTATAAATTGGGAGTAATTCGAACGGTCTCCTTTTATTGATACGATTAAGAAACGTGCACAAACACGTGTCTTCGAGTATTTCACACGTGATTCTGGTTATAACTGGTTCCAGTCACATGTTTTTTTATTAATTGGATGAAAGGTATACAGATTATTATTAAAATCCTACCTTGATCTATCTGCCTAGCTAATAAACGATGTGTCTTTACATATTAGGGGAGAGTTGGATATATTGTACCAGTTTTCAGTTTTTGCAAAATATCTTTTTTTGATATTAATTTAAATAAGGTCTTTATCTTGATTCACATAGTTTAGAATCTGATTTAACATGTGCCCCGACGTCAACACCATACTCTTATCGGATTTCACACAATATGCGTTTCCCTGAAGGCTTTCCTTCGGTACAATTTACCCAACTAGTCGGAGTAATTGTACCACTGGTTAGGTAAATTGTACTACTAAGACCTAAAAGACTTATTAACATGACAATTAATCAAAATAAAGAAGTATAATAAACAGACAAAATAAATTGATTATATTTTAATTATTAATGAAAAATTCTAACAATTTTTTTTAATTTTATTATTTATTAACTGTCATAATGTGACAAAAGAACAAATGTATTATAGACTAAAAAAACTAAACGTTTATCAAACTTAAACACATTATTCTACATCAATTAAATAATGTATGAAAATATAATAAATCACTTTAACTTTAGAATGTTATTTCCGTTAGTCAACAATTACTTATTTATCTACTTATGTACTGAGACCAAACTCTTTATTTTCTTTAATGTTATTGTAATAGTATAAAGAATTTCGTAAATATCTTGATTCAATGTTCAGGTTACGTGAACCCATTTACAACAACGAACGCACTTTATCTTGTCAATATTTGACCCTCAACTTATTTCGCATTTTGGCATGACTTTAAATTGTTGGTTTTGAAAGCAAATTAGTTTCAGATATCTGGTTCTAGCTCATCTACTTATTTTCCAGAGCCAACAATACCTTTCCAAAACCTCCTGCTTCCGTTTATGATTTATGGTGAATGATGACCATAAATAGTCATCATTCATCTAAAAAAATATAAAATAATACCTAAATAAAGCAACAAGTTGGGTAAATTGTACAGTACAAATAAAACAACCATTGGTGGTACAATTTACCAAACTAAGCGATTTCAAAAATAAATATTTATCACGAAATAACCGCTGATCATAATACGTTCGCAACTCTTATGATTGAAGCGGTGATTATATATGTTATCAATAAAAAATCTAACAAAATTGTAACTTACATTTTCACTGTGTAATCTCCTTAGCTACACACGTCAAAATTTGTATGAAGGACTTTCAAAACACATTTTTTTCTCTAAAAACGAATGTTCTTGCCGGAGGCCGTTACAAAAAGACAAGTAGTTGAGGGCGCTGTAAGCGCTCAGTTTCGTGTTACCAGAAAAGAAAAAAAGTTACAGTAAGTGGAAAATTTTAAGCTGGTACAATTTATCAGGCAGTACAATATACCAGACTCTCCCCTAAATGTCACGATATTCATTAAATCTAGATTTTATTAAATTAATTAGGTACATTAACTGTTTGCGATATTTCAAAATCAGGATCAAAATCCGGTCAGCATTACCTTTTTCATAAAAACAGTCAACTAAAGAAGAGTTCAATCAAATAAAAGAGAGTGAAGACAGACTTTTTTATCAGCTAACGGTCTTTGCTTAATGTTTAGACCATCAAGATAGAAATTTTGTCCCTCAATGAATAGACGTTCAGTACAGGTGCAAAATACATCAATACTAGCTTGTAAGCTACATTCCTTTTTTCTGCCATCGAATTACCTCTTCCGCTACCTATAGATACCTAAGATAGCAGAAAAAATTCGCCCCGCTCATAAAAAATCTAGCACAGAATTAGATGAAATATGCCTATAATGCAAGTTATTCTCGTCGGTGTATTTAGATACTAGAAGATCTTGGAGAGGTAGACAAAGTAGTACGAGTAAGGGGAGGTGTCATTATTCACAATTGACGATTTTGGGAATATCATGACTTACTTGAACTTGCTTGAATGTGATTTTAATACTTTTTGTGTGCATTTAAGCGGGAGTCCTTTACATCACATAAAATTGTTAGTCCAAAAATAATTATCCACATAACTTTTGCTTTTAAATTCATTGTTCAAAAGATCGAAACTTTGTGATTCATAACTTTTACTGAAAATTGTTATTGTAGCAAAATGTTACACTTTCTTATAATATAATTTTACCGTGATACACAATGTTTTGAATCGTAGGCAATATTCTGAATTGATGAGACGGATTATGACTCATGACCCCTACAGTCACCCTCCACTAGGTCTGCCACTGATCTTCGAAGACTAATGTTATAAATTCTTTGTTACCAGGTAAAACGAGCTCTCTAATCAGCATATCGGAGGCGCTGGTACCCGTGATATATTCTCCAGTGTACAGCAAAGTGTACCTCAGCACTTTGTCTACATTCGCAGGCGCATTTTACCTCATCAGCGCTGCATTAGCTGTTCCTGCCATAATTATGTTATTGTGAGTATTGAAAAGTTCCTCTTTTTTAACATTTTAGGAACTCCCTTAGAATCTAATAGAACGGAATATAATATAGGCACCTTAACTGGGTTCAGGAGCCCATGTAGTCCTTTTCTAGAATTTTTACCAGATTTTAAAAATTACAATGAACGCGGTCGATTGTTAAAAAAAATTAAGTAGGTACGATTTTGAAATTACCTGTAAACAGTAATTTTATAAAAATTCTACTCTCAATTTTTGAGAGAAATTCAGAGATGCTAATAAGTGTCCACTTAAAAAAGAGTTAATTACTGGCGGTATAGTTCTATTGTAGGGAATAGAGGGAATAGCCACCACTGCATTACCTAATTTATCTGCCACCAAATGGTAGTGTTCAGCACTATCGCGTTCTGGTTAGATGGCCCTGTGTAATTATTATCACAAAAACTTACCGGCTTAGGTCTCAGGGATGATAACGCATCTGCATTTTAACCGACTTGAAAAAAAAGAAGAGGATATCAATTCGTCGGAATCTTTTTTTTTTGTTGTCATTACTTAACACCCATACATCCATGTGAACTGTATGTAACGAATATGGCTGGTCATGTTCGTTACATTAAAATTAATTAATAAATAAACCAGCGGATTAAAAAAAATTCTACTTCAGCATTTCTAAAAAAAAGTAAAAAATAAAATACGCTTACACTCACAGCCCCACAGTAGGTATAAACTTGTGTCGTGGGTGCCGTTGTACACATACAACACATACACAAACACCCAGACCCGAAACAAATATCTATAGGCCATACAAATATTTGTTCCGATGCGGGGATCGAACCCGCGACCCTTCGAATCAAACGGTCATCTCATACCGCTGGCCTAACCTAACCTAACCGTCATAATCATAAATATCCGTCGTCATAAAGTAAGTGCTTAGGTCATGATAGAACGTTATCGGAGCTGAAAAAGTTTTTCTAATTATTTCCTGAAGCATGAAAAATAAATTCGTTTCATTTGCCACTGATTCTCGTTGTAATGCAATAAGTTATTTTATGTTTGGTTGTGAATATATAATTTGTTATGCTTCATAGACCTCCTGGAATTTACCTATTAGAGCAAGGACGCTCATAAAAAATATCAACATTTTGATATCTGATAGACTTAGTAAACTTATCGAAGAGCATTCTATTGAAGAATTACCAGACGCAACGTGATGGGACAGACATAATAAAATAGATATACCTATATTTAGTAGTTGTATAGCAATATGCATGAGATTTAGGGTAATAAGCCTATTATTGAGTTTTCATGAATGTATGTATCTTCACGCCAAGTCCCTTACGTGGTAGGCAGAGAGTGTAGAGCGCCAGATATCCCGGTTCAGACAAACCTCTCGTGCCTCGTCTACCTTCATCATTCTCTTCATACATGCACGCCGATTCCTAAGACTTTTGACCCTACCCTCAGACAGTACTCCACCTATTTGGTCATGGTAGGTCAGTCTTGGTCTTCCTAACGGTGAGTTTGCATTGATGAAACATTCACATAAAAACATGTTAAAATGATAAGTTTGACAGCAGTGCGAACGCTAGCACCAACAAGACATTCATCGAAATACATATACTTTATTCGACGAGTTGAGAAAAATGTTTTTAGTGCATACTAGGGGTAAGCCTCTGCATCCTGCTTTCTTCAAATTGCGAATCAGGAAATTTGCCCATAAAAATCGGCGGCGGGCCACTAGTTAGGTATAAACCTGTGTCGTTTGTGCCGTTATACACACACAACACATACACAAACACCCAGATCCCAAACAAATATCTGTAGGCCATACAAATATTTGGCCCGGTGCGGGGATCGACCCCCGACCCCTCGAATCAGACGGTCGTCTCACACCGCTGGACTAACCGGGTCTCATGATAAATGCATGATAGATAATGCATTAATCTATATATTCAGTGAACAGTGACGGTTTAATTATAAACCAAGCAATGTTACTGATAGATAAAGAAACAACGAATCAAGTTAATATTATCTCAAATGACATTATGAAAGCCCCGCAAAAAGTGACCTTGCGGTCAACTTAGCAAAGCGCCCTTAATTTTTGTCGATCAATGCACGATTTCTAATAAACTAAACCTTGAACAGACATTTTCTACTGTAGAAGTTTATGCCATTAGTATAAGAACCTTTGCATTTTGTACTTGCCCTACGTTGGTAGAAAGTCGTTTTAAGACTGTTCAATATTGAGAAATTTGCAACGTTTTGTTTTGTAATGTGCAATTTTACCTATATAAATCGATCAAACTAAGCACTGTGGAGTCAGCTTCTTTAGGTGTTATATTAGATTTTATCAAAAGTTGGTTGATCTATCGCTCATCGATCGTCTATCGTGCAGATGTAAGACAGAGCCTTAGTATGGAAAGTAAATGTAGAGACGAAGAACGGCAAGTTTGCATATACTAGGTACTTTTTCGCAGGTTTTCGGGAGTTTCATGCGTAGTAGAAATTAAATATGCGGATTTTCTCGCGTATACAAAACTCCCTACCTACCGTGGTCACGGGCAGACGGTACAAGAAGTTTGGGAGTGTTGTATACGCGAGAAAATCCGCAAATTTAATTTCTGCAATACCTAACAATACAGTAGGTATTGTACGTAGGTACGGGCGTAGGCACCACCGCATTACCTAATATACTTCGCTAAATGGTAGTGTTCAGCACTATCGTGTTCCGGTCAAGTGGTTTGCAGATGCGTTACCATCCCTAACACCTTAGTTATTACGTCTTTGTGATAGTTATTATGGGGTCATACATAAGCATGTAACCGGAACATGATAGTGCGGAACACTACTATAAATTAGGGAATGCGGTGGTGCCTACGCCCTCGACCTCCTACACTGAAACTTGAAACTCTACCACCAGTAAATTCAATGTGCCCTGTAATTTCCGGCACAGAGGCATAACACCTTAAGCCTCAGGAGTGGCAACGCATCTGCATTTTGATCTTGGTCTTTGTGTAGGTGTCTATAGGCTGCAGTCATCACTTAACATCGATGTGAGCTGCATGCCTGTTTGCGACTTCCATAACATAAAAAAAAATGTGCTCATATCTGCTATTCTACCATCGATAGCCGTGTCATGTAGTGTTTCTTTTTGGCCATCGTTATGTCGCCAATCGTCAGTATCCCTAACGGGGTAGACAAAGTGTGTAGAGCACCTGATATCCCGGTCCTGACATACCTCTCGTGCCTCGTCTACCTTCATCATTCTCTTCATACATGCACGCCGATTCCTAAGACTTGACCCTACCATCAGACAGAATTCGACCTATTTGGTCATGGTAGGTCAGTCTTGGACCTCCTGGGTCTCTGCAACCATCCACATTCGCATTGTATATCTGTTTAGTCATTCGCTCATTCGACATTATTACTATATGCCCGAACCATCGGAGCAAGTCTTTTTTCATTTTTACACCGATACTATCATTCACACAAAGCCTCTTTCTTACATCTTCATTACGACAGCGATCGGTGATATACACCGCAGATCTTGCGCAAAGTTCGTTTACTGGACCCCACTTAAATGTTTCCTGTTTAATAAAGATTGTTAATCGCTTATGTAAAAATTGTAAAATATAGGTAAATCGTACCATAACTATAATTATTATATTTGACATCAAAATCAACGATCCAATTATAAAAATATCAGATACGACAAACTCCAATCTCAGATTTCTTAATTGAATTAATTGCAGTAAAGCTATCAATTAGATCAAATCTAGAAACAAAACATGTTTTTATTATGCCTTGAAAAATATTTCAAGGCAAAGCTCACAGTTAGTGTCCGCTTCCTTGGCTCTAAATCCACCATACCAATCCGCATTGGAGCAGCGTGGTGGAGTAAGCTCCAGGCCTCCCCCCAAAAAGGGGAGAGACTCGTGCCCAGCAGTGGGACGTATAATGGGTTGCCATTATTATTATTATTACTGAATAATAGTTAAGTCAATTAATAACTTAAGGCTAAAATAAGTTGGACTATATTATATCTATATATATAAAAATCATTGCTGTTCGTTTAGTCTCATTAATACTCGAGAACGGCTGTACCGATTTGGCTAATTTTGCTTTTGAATGATTTTTGGAAGTCCAGGGAAGGTTTAGAAGGTAAAAAAATATGAAGAAAATGAAGGGAAATAGTAAAAATCACTATTTAATTTCTCCATACAAATAGTCCGTATCGATCAAACCTTTGACACATTATTTCATTCTGAGGCAATACGAAGTTTGCCGGGTCAGCTAGTCAAATCATTTATTTCAAATTGGTCTACAAGGACACTTTTGCATTGTCAGGTTATAAGCTACCTAGAGAGAATGACTTATAATAATAATCCAATAGGTATTAATAAATACCAATTTAATAAAAATAGATATTTAACCGATACGTGAATCATCAAATTTTTCAATTCCTTCATAGAAGAAAAAGAAAAATCTGTTCGTCATAATCATAGTCATTCACTTAGTATATATAGTCTATATACAATGTACCTATGTATCTTCACGACAACTCTCTTACGGAGTAGGTAGAGAATGTGGAGCGCCAGATCAGCCCGGTCGTGACACACCTCCCGTACTTCTACATTCATCATTCTCTTTATACATGCACTCCGATTCCTAAGATTTTTGACCCTACCCTCAGATATACAAAATAATAAATATCAAAACAAACAAGTTGCTATGTTAGTTAGTATCAAAATAAATAATTATATGCAAAAATTAATGTTTTAATTTATTTATAGAGATACAAACATATGTGTACTTTAGACTCCTATGCAACGACATGTTCAACTCTTTAAGAAGTATAGAGATTACCAGTTAAAATATTTTTACTGACCAATAATGTTATTGATCAATAAACATTACGAATTAGCTTTATCAATTCCTATTAGCTCTGTGTCTAGTAGGCTTCAAGATAACACATAACCTAATTAATTTACTAACATGTCATTAAATAATTAAGTACAAGGTATACCTACATAAGTATAATTTATGAATTTATCGTGTCTGATTTTATGGAAATAACCCCAACGACCTACCCCCTAGAACCGCACTTTTCTACATCACTAATAATTGATGCAATGTAATTTATTACGTGAATGATTAAATTATGATTAATGAAAATTAAGAAGATGACATTAATCTATTGCACGATGCGAACGGCCCAATGTTAAATACATGAATAATGCCGGCACTACACGTCGACAGATGCATCTGCAGGCGTCATCTGCGTTTGCGTCCGCCGACGTTAAAATACCTACCACAGACGCTCAAATCACCTCTACACGTCGGCGTATACGTCGGCGCATAAGACGAATTATAAATCTAGATTGAATAGGTAGTTTAAATTATATTTGAATGTAATAATTACTAAATATTAGAATAAAAAATTTGCAGCGCCTGGAAAAGTAAACTAAGTACCTACTGCAGCAATATTATTTAGAACCTTTGTATAAAGTTAGTTGGCAAATAAAGAATATTCTCGCCCCGAAAATCTAAGACATAAGGTTAAATTGGCTATAATCACATCAAAATTACAAATAGTTAATACCGGCCCTTACTCTATGTCAATAAAAATATATAATCAAATTCCAAATTCTATTAAACACATACAAAATAATAAATTATTTAAAAACAAATTAAATGAATTCTTAACACAAAAATGCTATTACACGTTGCAGGAGTTTTTTAGCGATAAGTAAAGATGAAAATAATATTAAAGATTATACATATAAGTACCGACCAAATTGTTATTGCTATATTTTCTGTTTAATCGATGTCATGCAAAATTTTATAATAAAAATATGTAAATTAATAAATAGATACAATCACATATATTAAATAATATGAATAATAGCTCTGAATTTAAATGTCTTCATTTAAGATTATAGTCATAAGTTTATATTGTAATGTAAAATATTATATGTACATGAAATGTTCTCATAATTTTGCGGTGCCCCTACGGGGTGTTACATGTAACTACAAAATATTTAATTGTAAGACCTTATAACCATGTGACAAGCAAATAAATAAATAATAATAATAATAAGAGGGCAGAGCAGCTTGTGGCGAGCTGTTGGTGAGTAGCGACACCACCCCCTACCATCATCTCGAGTTCCTCCGAGAGAACTGGGCTCCGCCTCGTCCGCCACACAGGGGTACGGCCGGACAGAGCATCAGGTCTCTCACCTCTGGCTTGCCTTCATTGGCCGGTCAGAGTGGGGCGCTAGAGGTATGGCATTTGCAGAAATTTAGATAATAGGCTGTTGTCTAAATTTCTGAAAGAACCATACACTCGGGGGTGGAAGTGTCTAAAGGCATAATAGCGGGGAAGCCCGCTCCGAGCTCGAGATTACTCGCTCGTGATGGTGAAACCGGGGCCACACCTCTCGACACCCCCAGCCTCTCTCAACAGTGTTGCCCCCTGTCGACCATCGGGTTGGCTGTTTGGGGGGCCCACCAAGGAGAGGCGAGTCACCACCTGCCTAAAGTAGGATTCGATAATGTGAGATGTTGAATATAGGCAGGTGCCGGATCTCACTCCATAGGCCCAGCCAGCTAGTCCCCCCAGTTCACCCACATAGCCCAAAGTTTGGCAAATCACTTTTCATTACAATAGTCCCATTATATTCTGCGGGGTCTGTCTGTGTCTGTATCAACTATTGATGCAGTCAGAGAGAGGTCCCGCCGAATATAACCCATTACAAAGTAGATCAAAATTCTCGAAAGGGCCTCTACGTGTTGGACCCCCCATGTCCCCGCGCAAGCCTGACAAAGGTCCGGGGTTCAAATTGGACCCCGTGCTGACGAGAGACATAATAATAATATTTAAATATTAACTAATTCGTTTTTTTTTCTTTTCCAGAACCATATTCAGTTTGAGAAGAAAAGAGAAAGAAGATGGTGCCCCGGAGAATAAGCCCAAGGAAAACGAAATTACTCGGTTTTAGTTTAATGTATTATATTATGTATTTATTGTTAAGTTTAAAATGATTCCTATTATGTACCTACCACAAAATCTCAATAAAATTAAGGTTTGTATTATTTTTGTTTCATTTGCACGGAAGGAAAACCTTTTTTATATGTAGGAAAGGTGACAAACAAGCATGCAGTTCACATTGATGTTAAGTGATGACTGCAGATGCGTTGCCACCCCTGAGACCTTAGTTGATGTCTCTGTGATAAGTTATTACGGGGCTGTACATTATCATCTAACTGGAACACGATAGTGCTGAACACTATCTACCATTTAACGGCGAATTGATTAGATAATGCGGTGGTGCCTACGCCCTCGAACTCCTACACTGGAACTCTACCAGTAGAGCTATAGGGATAACCTAGTTATTTATGTAACACTAGCGGCCCACCCCGGCTTCGCGCGGGTGCAATGTTGCCTACCCTCTCCTATTCGTCTTTGCGTGATGTTATATAGCCTAAAGCCTTCCTCGATAAATGGGCTTTGTGTCCTTGTGGACCTTGCGTCCGAAAAACCCAAATATCTTACGGAAACTCTCGTGGATAATATAGCTTTCGAACGGTGAAAAATTTTTAAAATCGGTCCAGTAGTTTTTGAGCCTATTTAATACAACCAAACAAACAAAGTTTGCCTCTTTATAATATTAGTGTACTGTAGATAAACAATCTTTCGACAAATAACATTTTAACACTGTTTTATGTATTCTATGATACAATGTACGTAAATAGGAGACATGGACTTATGTAATAATCGTGTACTTCATAAGATTGACCTGTAAACAATATCTATAAATATATATTTATTCCATGTTACATCACGCGGGTATATTATGAGCAATTAACAAGAAATAAGGGCCTTTGTGCACTACAAGGAATTTTACTGTCCGGCATTCTGACTTTTTACGGTTCGGTGTTACGCCATTAATCTAAATACTAGCTTGTGCACTATACGTAATTTTACTGTCCGAAATTTCACTTTTTCCATTTCAGCATTTCTTTATGCTTCACCGGACAGTAAAAAATTAGAATGCCGGACAGTAACATTCCTTGTAGTGCACAAACGCCCTAACAGGGCCTAATGATATGCAACTCAACTATCGAAGGTTTTTGGCGGGAAGCTTGAAAGATGCGTGTGGTGCTCTTATTTTATTTCATTTTCTTGGTGTATCTTTGAGTTACATTAAAAAAAGTTGGTGGCATTTTATTTGATATAGGCTTATTACAGTGCTCGTGTATAAACATGTCCTTTTGGGTTGCCTCCAAAACTTCATTGTAAATGTTCTGGGAAAGTAGCCATCTCTTTACTCGAATTACTGTGACTCTGACTGACGGACTGATAAATTGCCTGATTGACTCTGACTTTTACGCTGCTTATAACGAATACGAAATAACGTTTTACTTGACATTGGCAAAATGCGTAAAAGCGATGACATAACATTTAAAAAAAAACTCAAGTAACTTCAAGAGTGAATTCTCCGAATGCGTAGACAGAGGTGCGTGATTTTTTTAATGGTGGTAGAGTTCATGTGCGAATGCGTAGGCCACCACATTACACCATAATCTAGGTATCTGGCGTCAAATAGTAGTGCACTATCGTGTTCCGGTAAGATGGTAATGTATGGCCCCGTAATATCTATCAAAGAGACATAACACCTTAGGTCTCAATGATAGTGTGTGTGATAGTAAATGGCAACGCATTTGCATTTTGACCTCTAGTTTTTGTGTAGATGTCTTTAGGCTGCAGTCATGACTTAACATCAATGTGAGCTGCATATTTGTTTGCCATCTTCCTTACATAAAAAAGGCATTAGATGTACCGAGTCGCCAGTATCGTTTTGACCCATCTCACAAGATTAAGTTGTTATACCTCTCTGATAGTTATTACGGCTACTTAGGTCACGCGAATCGAAATGAACTTTTGTATTTTACCTACAAAGTACCCATTTTTGGTTCATGCCACAGATAAAAATACTGATGTTACCAGCAAGTAAATAAATATATTTATCTTTCTCTACTAATATGTACACATTTTATGTATAAATTACAAATCCGTTTGAAAACTGCATCCAATACGTCAAAATTTAAATTTGAAGTCTTTGGATATCGGAGTCTTCTGGTTTTCTTTATCGCTTGCTGGTGTACGATCGATCAGCATATTAATATATTTTCCTTCTTGGTGTGCTGGCAACGATATTCCTAATACTTGACAGTTACGGATGATTTCAGTACAGCCCCGCAAATCTCTCATCCTCACTGAAAAAAGAAGAGAAAAAGGTAAAAATCTCGCAATAATTATTCAACATAATCACCGCAATTTTTGCCAAAGAAGACCCTTGCTGGATAAACGCTAATATACCCCTGGACCATCCTCACACAATGAACAACCCTGGGCCATCCTCATACAGCGATTGCCCGCGACTTTCACAAGGTCGTCGGTACCTACTTCTCTTGGTGGGCCTGCCCACGCTTTGTACTCCGTCACCACTTGAGAACTATTACTCAAACGGCTGGTTCTTCGCGCTAAGTTCCCTGCCTACTGCCACTTGAGTTTCACTATTCGTGTTGTTATGTCGGCTACTTTGGTTCTTATGCGGATTTGTTCATTATTGATTCGATCTGCATAGCAATAATTATTAAAATAGGATAATAAATCACGAGGCTTGCTCGTGATCGAATAGACCCTTCGCTAACGAACTGGACGGTCATCGTGGATTCAAGCAGCACCATGTGTCACTGCAGTGAGCTCTATATTCCTACTGGATAGGTAATTCGGCAGCAGTATTCTTTGACCATTGAGCGAACTAAAGGCCCATTTTCACCTCTTAACCAGTATTGTCCCGGAAGGCGGTACTCCTAGGTAGCAATTCCGTAAAAGCGACGACCGATCGTTTGCTGGGCATTACGTTGATGCCAACATAGGTCTCTAGCTCCACTACTGATACTACTAAGTTGCTTCATTGCTGCCTCTACCACCAGCAATTATTCATCAGCTACCGATTATTTAGAGCAACATACTAACTTCAAAACCACAACAACGCAAGGCCACATCGTGATAACGTTGGCAAACAGGTCAAAAAGTAGGAGTCATTAACAATTAGGACATTAGATTAGCTTTGTAAACTGTCCTTCACCAATCTGTATTGTTTAATCAGTATTATCTTGTGTCAATACATGAGTTAATTAATGGTCTTAAGCAATTATGTTTTTGACAAAAACTTGAACTGATTGAATTTGATCAACAGCCTCATTGGGTGTTTTATGCATCTCGGATTTATTCAATTAGATTATAAGTAGAGTTCTTTCTCGTGAGAGTTTCACTGTTGGAACTGGTAGCGGTAGCGTAGACATTACCTAATCTATCTGTCGCCAAATGGTAGTGTTGTAGCACTGTCAGTCTGTCTTATTCCGGTTGGGTAGATGGTAATGTATGGCCCTGTAATTTCTATAACAGAGGCAAAGCAACTGTAGACCCAGATGTCAACGCATCTACATTCTGCCCTCTGGTTGTTGTGTAGATGCATAATAGGCTGCAGTTTGCTTTTATCGTCCATTTGAACTGCAGGCTTGTTGTTGGTTAAAACATAACCAAACCCGAATATTACCTGATCTAGAATTTAACTCAGGATCACAAGTCTAGTAGCAGTGTTCTTCATAATAGCTAAAACCTTAAAATTATACGGAAGCGAGAGCTGGGAATGAGGAAAGAGCATGAAAGTAAATGACGGTCGAGATGAGATCTGCCCAAGATCTGCGGTGTATCGCTCACCGATCGCGTTCGTAAAGAAGATGTAAGAAAAAGGCTTGGTGTGAATGAGAGTATTGGTGTAAAAATGAAAAAAGGCATGCTCCGATGGTTCGGGCATATAGAAAAAATGTCGAATGAGCGAATGACTCAACAGATATACAATGCGCATGTGGATGGCTGCAGAGGCCAAGAAAGACCAAGACTGACCTACCAAAAACAAATAGGTCGAGTACTGTCTGATGGTGGAGTCAAAAGTCTTAGGAATCGGCGTGTATGTATGCCGTTTGAATTATGAATGAAGCTGAGGCACGGGAAGTGTGCGGGATATCTGCCGCTCCACACTCTCTGCCTACCCCGTTACGGACTTGGCGTGAAAACACATACTTTAAAATTATTTTTTATACTGACATTTGTAGTTGAAAAGTATCTGCAGCACTCCCGAGTATTCAGATATCATCTTGTATTTCAGTAATATCTGTAATAGACGAACTACTGCATCGTCGTTGTATTCCTTTAAGATGCTCACCGAGAACACTGTAGCCCTGAAAAATGTAAATAAACATATGGTAAAGCTTCCTAATGGTGAAAGTATTTATTAAATCAGTCCAGTAGTTTTCATGTGAAAACATCACAAACATACATGCAAAAACACTAATGTTTCCTCTTTATAATTACAACAAAATATTTTATGTTATGTATGTGGCAAACGACCATGCAGTGCACATTGATGTTAAGTGATGACTGCAGTCCATAGACACCATTTATCTGCATATATGGTGGATATGTAGATATATGGTGTGATATTGTTGGCACAATTTTGCAAATGCCAAATGCAGATGTATTGCCATCCCTGAGATCTTAGCTTTTATGTCTCTGTGATAGGTATTACGGGACCATACATTGCCATCTAACCGGAACACGATAGTGCTGAACACTACCATTTGGCGGCAAATAGATTTGGTTAACACTTAATTCTTAACCCTCCTGCAGGCTCATACACAAAGAGCATGTATGTAATCCGTAATCACCATATTCAACAGTCTGTCTTTTTAATGACAACTTGGATGACCCGGTTTGTCCAGTGGTGTGAGATGACAGTTTGATTGGAAGGGTCGCGGGTTCGATCCCTGCACCGGGACAAATGTTTGTATGGCCTACAGATATTTGTTTTGGGTCTGGGTGTTTGTGTATGTGTTATATGTGTACAATGACACCCACAACACAGGTTTATACCTAAAGTGGGGATGCATATTTAAAAAAAAAAGATAAGATGGCAGCATAATTGGAAACACAGTATGAGAGGGCCTCAGGCATGGCAGATTGAAATCTATGGTTTATATGAACATGTTTACAGGTGACAAACTGTACTTTCAAGAAAAAATGTGTATTCAATAACCAACATTTTATTGAATACAGCACTCAAGAATAGCAATGTATGTGCATTGAGAATTTTGATATATATACATAATATATCTCAAGGCTGTGTAAAATCATGAATTTTGGACGACCTTTATTGAAAGGTAACAAGTTTTTTAATGCAAATTGTTGCATTAAAAAACTTGTTACTTATGTTTTTAAGGTGCCTGGTAAAAGAAACCTTTGAAATCTACATTATTTTTGATATAAAGTAAATAAATAAATAAATAATAAATAAAATACGCTTACACTCACAGCCCCACAGTAGGTATAAACCTGTGTCGTGGGTGCCGTTGTACACATACAACACATACACAAACACCCAGACCCGAAACAAATATCTGTAGGCCATACAAATATTTGTCCTTGTGCGGGGATTCGACCCTTCGAATCACACTGTCATCTCACAGCGCTGGACTAACCAGGTCATCAAAGAAAATGTAAGCACACTAATATATTCCCCGAAAGGGGCAGGCAGAGGTAAATGCATGACATGCATAAAACTAGACTACTGTGGTAGTTATTATATTTCTATATGCTTACAGAGGCTCTGGAAGACCAAGACTGACCTACCATGACCAAATGAGTCGCATACGGTCTGAGGGTGGGGTCAAAAGTCTTAGGAATTGTCGTGCATGTATGAAGAGCTTCTTCTACATTGATCATCAATGTAGAAGAAGCAAGACCTCCCTTGCTTCTTCTGTGTCAGGACTGGGATATCTAGTGCTCCACACTCTCTGCCTAGCCCATGAGGGACTTGGAGTGAAGATACATACTTACATGTATATTTTCGACTTACAAACATTGAAATATTTCTAATACTTAAATTATTATTTTAAAAAAAGTAATTATCGAACAAATTTTCCTTACTTTTCTTGAACAATGCATTGCAGTATCACAGATGATTCCAGAAGTTCATTAGCCAACATTTGGTCAGAAAACCAGGTACTAGACCAGCAGATGTGCCATAAGCACACCAAGGGATAATGATCCTTCCATCTCTCGCTAAATTCCAAAACATACTTTTTAAATATCACCAATGATGCTTCCGACCTATTCAATACAGAATCATGAATTAATTCTCTAAAAATTATCCTATAAAAACTCCTCAATCCATTATATTTACTATAGCATTGCTTTAAAATTGTAAGGCCTTTTTCAGAGTTGCCTTTCATACATTGAGCTTTGGCCAAATAATGCAAGAATTCACCATTACGCCTGTGCAAATACGGATCAACTTTTGATGTGTAATTTTGTAATAAAATGACCGTGTCAGCTTTACCCGTAATACTGTAGTTCCTAAACATTTTTTTGACAGTGTTCTCTTGTAAAAACACTTTATTATCACAGCAATAAGTGACGACATGTTCTATGTCTTTATCTTTGCTTTTAGACAGCAGGTCCAGGACGCATTTGTCAATTTCTTCGGGAGACATGTTAGATACATCAATGGGCTTGTTACCTTCAAAATCCATGAAATATCTCAAGCTAATGCCATATACTGCTAGATTTCTTGCTCTTGTTCTATGTTTTTGCAATAATTCGTAAGTTAAAACATCGATTGCGTCAACACTTGTGGCGTAATAACAGGAGATACTTGGCAGTCTTCTCAGTAGCTTCTCAACTTGGCACAGTAACCGAGGATAGTTTAAAGGTTTGAGATGCTGCATTTTGAGAAATAATCTTGTTTATAATCATTTAAATACACTGCACAGGCAACGCACCGGCTATTTGCGTATATATGACCTTAAAGGTTATGTGTGAAATATTACCCGTCATTTCGTGGAAAAATTAAATTCGATCGATAATTAAACATACACGGATAAGCAAATTTATGAAGAACTATTTAATTTAATAATCATTTTTTTAAACATAACAATAAAATGTATTGTTTCAATTCAATGTGTCACGGTGTCATTCACCCGCAGAAAAATGTTGTCATTTGTCAAATTGTTATGTCATGACTGTCAACTATTGGGCGCGTTCCATTTAACTACCGCAACGGTTGTAATGCCCTCTTCATCGTTTCACATAAGGCACGTGGTCCTCGCGAGCGTAAGTTCGACCTCATCATAGATAAGTAGATGACGACACTGTTCACGTCAGTTCACGACCGTATCGCGCCCACTTCGCCTATAAAATGTTGGTGCGTCGGAATACGCTTTCACCAAAATTCTAACAAATAAGATTTTGTAATGCTAAGTTAATAAGTGCAGAGGTGTACTTTTTAACATGAAAATTACTCCATAGATCAGCAAAGCATAATACATTCAGATTCTGTATCCTGAAGGGTTTTCTTTAAAATTTATACAGACCAATGATGTAATAACCGATTGTCTCTATGTAGGAGAGTAAAATCGTTCAATCAAAATTATTAAAATAATTGATGGCAACGACCGCGATCACGACCGTTAAAATTATTACATGACGCCATAGCACTGTCCATTTTTAAACTAAAAACTTTAGATAGCAAAGGATAACAAAACCTATGAAATTCTATCAAAGTGTATTACTACGAAACTCACACCTTGACTTTAACAAAATACAGAAACAATGTCACGCACACATTTAAACTTCTAAGCGACATGTATAGGTCAATTTGGGCTTGTACTTTGACAGAGGGGAAAGCCTGCATATTATCCTACTCCCCTCCGGTGTTGCTCTATGATGACGTCGAACGATCGCTTACGACCACGGGGCCTTATGTGGAACGATACAGTTACAATACAATCGTTGCGGACGTTTTGTAGAACGCGCCCTGAGTGATATCAAAATGCAATGTCAGTCAATGTCAATGTCAGAAATTAATATTGTTAACACTGACATCTCTCATCGCTTGATGGTACCAGAGCCAGCTGCAGATATAACTATAAAGGCATTAGTTATGCTACTGAACCACAGATGGCAGGACGATTATATTCGTTTCAGGACCATGCCTCATTTAATTTTAAGTTATTTTTGGTTTTATCCTAAGAAAAAATCCTAGGATTTGGAGGAATGAACCTAACAACTCAGTAGCCTAGTGGCAGCAGGCCACTACTACTACGCTGGGGTCCTGGGTTCGATCCCGATTCGTCCCGGGAAGGGGATTATTAGAGATAATTAGGATTTTTCCATTTGGTGGATATTTTTCCATTTGACTCCAGTGACGGAGCTCGCGGGCGGAGGCACCACCGCATTACCTAATATACTTGCCGCCAAATGGTAGTGTTCAGCACTATCTGTATATCTAAAGGTAGTAATGTACGGCCCTGTAATTTTCGGCACAGAGGCATAACACCTTAGGCCTCACGAGTGGTAACGCATTTGCATTTTGACCTTGGTCTTTAAGTGGGTGTCTATAGGCTGCAGTCATAACTTAACACCAATGTGAACTGCATGTCTGTTTGCCACTTCCATTACATTAAAAAAACCTCGATGATTGGTAATGTGCCAGGAGATGACAACAGGCTCGCCACCTGTTACATGGGCCAAAACGAAACCGGCGAATCGTGGGCGTTTGCATATATACCTATGCTTGAATGCATGCATTTGTTAAGTTATGGTTTTAGTCAAATTTAACAATAACACTAACATCTACTTTGGCCGTGACTGCGAAATGCGTTGCACCAGCGTATTTTTGTCATACTTAAAGTTGTCAGTTTTGACAGATTTCCTTTCTATCTGACAGACAATTGAGGTTAACTCTAACATTTAACCGGCGCAGCTCGGTCTGCTACAGTGAGCAGCTAAAGTTATGACATCCTTTAACAATGCAACCATCGTAATAAAAATAATACGTTAATAAGTATTATTTTTCGTGATAACACAATGAAAAAATGGAACAAAAAATTTCTGTTCTGGCAGGAATCGAACCTGCGACCTCAGGTTAACCGATACTTTAACAAATTTTCCAAAGTCAAAGTGAGATGATGCATAAAAGCATTGAAGGTTGTTAAATAGTAATGGATTAATTAGCATTCGCATTAACTAATAACATGCTAATGCTGTATTAACATTTCGGAAATTAAATGAAATTGTGAAATTCTGCGAAATGGGAAAAGCTAATTCGCAATTATTTTTGTTTTATATTATTTCGCATTAACACATGTTTTATATTATTTGTTTTGTTTTATATTATTTCGCAATTATTTTGTTATTTTCATCATATATTGAATGAATGCGTGGGATTTTTTAATAAGAATTAGTGTGGCACTCCTTAATATCAATTAATTTGCTTAGTAACAGAAATCATAACTTCATTAGGTATCTATTATTACCATATTAGCAAATAGCATGGCAATAGCAATAAGCATGCTAAGACTCACGAATTCACATGCTTATGAAATTAACGAGAAATATCAGAATCAGAATCAGAAACTCATTTATTCATTTAGGGTGACAGGCACCTCTTATGACACGTCAAAAACAAACAAAATAAATTAAAGCGAATAACAATTGATATACATGTCAACAAGATAAAAAATATATGTAAAGTCAAGAATATCACTAAGATAAAACTAAATGTAATAAACTAATGTAAAAGTATATCAGTAGAATGTCTCATTTCCCCTTTACAAACTGATAACAAAGAGTAAAGAGAAAAGAAAAAGAGTCATTGACCGGCAAAGTTCCTAAGGCCAATATGATCTGAGAAAAACTCATTAATTACCATCGCTAGTTGTTAGGACCACACGTTAATTGTTAGGACGATGACGAATGACAATTATAATACATAGTTCATAATAATCAAACAACAATGAGGTATCTATAATGCCGTTCTCATAATTCTTGTCCCCACTTCCAATAGTGCCCTACGCTCGCCACAGTTCACTACATTTCGTCCAATTAATGCAGTAATTAGTCAAATTAAAATAAGATTAACACTTGCCGTAACAGAGATAGCTTTGGCCATTGAAAAAAGCAACGTTCCAACTGCCATTTTAATAAGACATTTACAGTCTTGATATTTGTTACTAAACAAAGCTCAAAAACAAATGGTAAATATAATATTCTCGGCTTAAAACTTACCCGCAGGCGTACGGTAAACCAACGGTTTAATCGAATGAGTTATGCTTAGTTCATCGAGTGCAGTTATCATCGCTGACAATTTCTGTACCTCTCGAGTTTACTAATGAAAATGTTTGTTACCCTTCTGTCTGTCCATGGTTCATTGTTTGAAGTATGTGTTACGAATTGTTAAGTTTCACATAGTCATCGTCTGTAAGGAGGCCTCTGCACGTTATTACTACATTTCCGGTATCTATTCCTTTGTGTGGTGTCGTTTATCTTGTTCTATGGTTTTGACGATCATCTATAAGTAGGTACATGCTAATGTGTTGGTACTTTATGTATGTATCTTCACGCCAGGTGTTATACTTATGTTAATGGTAAAAATGGGTAAGTGTTAAATGATTCAATTTCATTGTATTTCTCACAGATCACCTATCTGTGCTATTTTTACTTCCCTGAAAGTGTCATCATTTCAGCCGTATAAGACGTTCACTGCTGAACGAAAGCCTCTCCAACAAGGGAGATATGCCAAAATCGCCACGCTTGGCTTGCGGATAGGCGATCGCAGTGGCGGTAGTTCTATCGTAGGACGCTGCTGCCCTGCGTTATTGTACTTACTACCGCCCCATGGAATGGTTTGACCGCCATTGTTCGGTTGACTGACTGCGCTATCGGATGAATTTTCTTCCATTAAAGATTCTTTCACTTGTGGGCGGTGGGGTCGTCACGTCCCGACGCCGACAAAAGACTTAAAAGTATAAAAAAGTGAAAATAAATTACGTAACTTCACGCCTGTTATCCCCGAAGTAGGCAGATGTAAATGCATGCATTCAAATATACATGCAAACATCCCCGATTCGCCGGTTACGTTTTGGCCCATGTAACAGGTGGCGAGCCTGTTGACATCTCCGGGCACATTACCAAACTTCGAGATACTGGGAAAAATCCAGAAAATGGAAAAATCCCAATAGAACCAGATATAAAGGACTTTACACCATTATCTCTGATAACACGGGAATCGAAACCAGGACCTCAGCGTAGTAGTAAAGGCCTGCTACCACTAGGCTACCGCAGCAGTTAAAATAAATTACACTCATTTTAATATGCTCATTAACATGTAACGTCATGCAATTTAAACCTAGATAATACCAACTGCGCCAACTGTCACAGTACCAAAGAAAGAGTACCTAGTCACAATGCGTTGTAGACGTCGATATAATCTGAATAGATGAATATTATCGCTTATCTATCCAACAGTGTGTTGTGTTACCCTCATTGTGCTGTCTACAACCCTAACATTCGAGGATGCTAAAACAGGCGGGGATATCGAACAATAGTTCTCATTCCATGGTTGTCTCGCGCCGACATTATATTATCTGGAGATTTTAACGATTGTCCATATCTGACTCCGATATGATAATCGATGGTATTTTTTGTTTTGTTATTTATAATAATACTTCTATAAGTCGAAGGATGTTTTTATGATGTACGCTGGCATTTTTTTGTAATGACGGTGCCAAAAAACTTCACCATTGAGGTAAATAAGAGTAGACACGGGGAACAAAACATGATTGGTCGTATCTTGAAAATAAGGTGTCCATAATGTCCATTTTGCTTAAAAACAAGAATTTGTTACAAGTGGCTCTTCAAGTAAGTACAGGTACATTTAATGAAAACTTTTTGGAAATTTAGGGAACCAACATAATTAAATATTTTCTCTTATTCATAAACGTATTTTAGCTAAAGTGTTGCTAATCTCTCCTTTGGTCTTTTTCTATCCTTAGTTTAATGTAGGACCGACTTATGACGATTAAACGTTTTTGAAATCGACGCAAGTTGATAAAGTTAGGTTAGAATATGTCCGTAAACTATGCAGATCATGTAAAATCTGGAGTTCTATTTGCATGCGGATAAGTTCCATAGTTCCTGATACTTTTGGAGAATAGTTCTGTTGAAAATAGCGTTGTCAAAGCTTCTTTCGTCAATATCGGCTTAAGGAAAAAGAAGTAACTAATGTTAATTTAAAAATTTACTTCAAGCACTGCATCAAAACTTTTAAACGTATTTAATTTGACAAGCTGTGCTCGCGACTTCGTCCGCGGCGAATTTATTAATATAATTATTGTTCAGTATCTGCGCGGACGAAGTCGTGAGCACAGCTAGTACAAAAAATTGTTATTTTTATATTTTCATGTTTATATGATACTGAATTAAAATAAAAAAAAATACGCTTACACTCACAGTTCCACATTAGGTATTATTTAAACCTGTGTCGTGGATGCCGTTGTACACATACAACACATGCAAAAACACCCAGACCCGAAACAAATATCTGTAAGTCATACAAATATTTGTCTCGGTGCGCGGATTGAACCCGCGACCCTTCGAGTCAAACGGTTGTCTCACACCACTGGACTAACCGGGTCGTCAAAGAAGTTAGAAGAAGATAGATTTTTGTCAGTGAAGAAAAACTGTTCATTCATACAGATAAAACATTAAATATCTATATCATATCCTCGAATCTGCAACGTTTTGAACATAATCACGAATGAATACGCAGATAATAAATCAATACAACGAATGTCAACGCTTTGTTGAAGTGAAATATGTGTGTTATTAAATTGAGATACTAATTATCTGGACAATAAACTGAGTTTCTATGAAAAGAAATGCAACGTTAACAAGAATTATGGTCCAAATTCCTTTTTATAGTGATGATTTGTTGGAAAATAATGTGGTTTCCTACTTATTATGATTTCGCAAACTGCAGATGTCTTTATTGTTAGTGGCTTAATGGTATTATATTACCATTGGCTAAAAAGAACGCATTAAGCTTGACAGTTATTCGTAATGATTATAGATGTCCAGTCGTGGTAAGGCAGCCAAGTTTTTGGGAACCGAATGCGGGAATTTAGTGAAAAAGCGGGAATGGGGACAGAGATCCGAACTTCTGTAACTTTTTGTAATTTGGAAACTATTTTTTTATATATGTAAGGAGGCAAACAAGCATGTAGCACATTGATGTTAAATCATGACTGCAGCCTATAGACATATACATAAAAACCAGAGGTCAAAATGCAGATGCGTTGCCATCCCTGAGACCTAAATTGTTATGGCTCTGTGATAGTTATTACGGGGCCATACATTACCATGTCACCGGAACAAGATAGTACTGACACAGTACAAATATGAACAGTACGGAAACTACGTACAAAACGTTCGAAACGGCACACTAATACAAACATGCTTATCGACGCTCGATGTAGCAAGTGACTCAGTACTGCAGCATCGCGAGAACCGCTTAGAGGTATCGTCGATGCGCATGTTTGTGTGAGTGTGACGTTTCAAGGTTTTGTACGTAGTCTCCACACTGTTCATATTTGTACTGTGGTACTGACTACCATTTGGCTGCTGATATATTAGGTAATGCGGTGCCTATGTCCTCGAGTTCTTGCAATGGAACTCTACTTACCACCAGTAAAATACATACTTAATAGTTTTGAGTCTACTCAAGTCTGGAATTTGTGTCTCCTGCCTTGCAGTGCGACGCTGAGCTCAGTCTGTCTGACTTGGTGATGCGTTCCGACTTGATGACAAAAATGTAAGACATTGCGGGATCCATCCAACGTTTTGCGGGACATTGTAGGACGCTCTTTCAATACGTAACAGCGACTGTGGGAATGCGGGACTGTCCCGCAGAATGTGACTGGCCAGTAATGAAAATTTCATTTGTTACAGGCTGCATTTATATAGGTTTTCATTTACGTGAACACTCATTTTATTTAAGGTAATTTGACTAAAAAATTACTGAGAAACAGAACTCTACATTGTACGTGTCCCGACATGCACTTTGCGGGTTTTATAATTTCAACACTATTCTGGCTCGGCTGAATACTGCATTTCACGGGTCGTAGCATTTTCGCGTTTTTGTACCGATATAAGTAGTTGTCGTTAATCTCCACACAATGTATTATCTAATTCTATTATTTCAATTACGACTAGAACGATCTAGATCCAATGTCTGAGTGAAAGGTCAAACCGACGTCAATTGCGGTTGCGGTGAAGCTATTGTCAAACAGGTCACGGGGAGTTCCATTTACCCAGATTCTAGACTTCTTACATTTTTTATATCATCATGGTACAATACAATGCAATACGCTTACGCTCACAGCCTCACAGTAGGTATAAACCTGAGTCGTGGGTGCCGTTGTACACATGCAACACATATACAAACATCCAGACCCGAAACAAATATCTTTAGGCCATGAAAATATTTGTCCCGGTGCGGGGATCGAACCCGCGACCCTTCGAATCAAACGGTCATCTGTAACCGGGACGTCAACAACAACAATGCTGGCGAATAAGCATGCAATTGTGTAACTATCGAAAGGAATAAGAAATAAATAGTTTATTTATTGATACACACAATACGTCCAAAATAAGTGAAATAGAGAAAAACAGTATAAAAGAACAGGTAAAAAGTGGCACCCATCTCCGCCAATTGCTGTAACTGGCAGTGCAGCGCTGTTATTCTGATAAGGCCGTAAGTGACTTTGCGAATTAAAAGTTGCCCAATTTATCAAACAACCAAGTTAAATAATACTATTCAGTCTATGTTAGCAAATTACTTACACACTATGCATACTTTGTCTTTCTTTGTCTTTCATGCAAGAAAGACAAAGAAAGACTATGAAAAAATAAAGTAATCAAGTTGGCGAAAATGATAGTAGTGAACATCCAGTCAAATATTTCTGGATGTACTTATTTGTTACTAATTGTTTTATATTATTTCGCATTAACACATGCTTGTGAAATATATTTTATTTTTAAAGAAAAATGGAAAGAAAAATTTGACTTCAGGCGAGGCTCGAACTCGCGACCTACTGGGAATCTAGTCCAGCCACTCTTCCAATTGAGCTACTGAAGCCCTGCCCGATTTGTCAAATCTTTCCTTCACATCTATTGCATTGCTTTATGGTAGCAGCAGCGCCATCTATTACCAACTATGCTAGTTAGGCATTTATTACTGCAGATTTCTCAATGGGCGAGTCGGATTCCTTCTTAGTCACTGCTTACGTATATATAAAGATGTATACAGTGGTAATTAAAGCTATGCATGCATCCTGGTTACCTCTATCTTATTTTGCAAAAAAATAAAAGCCCCATTGTTAATCAAATTCTCAGTTCAAACTTCCGCAAAGCTTGCAAGACTCAACCAAATCAATCTTTCAAACGCGAATGTTGATTAAATCTTAAATGTCACTATAATTCTTGTTTGTGTCCTCTTACTGTTTATTTTCGCATCAGTATGCTAATCCAGAGGTCTTGCTATTAATCTGGTAGTCGGTAGATTAATAGTAACTAGTCAGTAGTGTATATTATTAGTCATTACATAAGTTTTGTAGTAAATATACAGCGAACTGGCATCGGTAACACTTAATTATGCTGTTTTAATGAAGCGGTTTTGTATTTATCTTGTAGTCTAGGTTTCTCTCTTATTGATATATTTTTAAGCCATTTCTATAGACCTAGTCCCAATAGCTTTACTTAGGAATTTAGAATATTAACTGTTCCTGGTAGTTCTTCTACATCGTCAAATTAAAGAAGATTTTAAGTGATTTTAAATAATTGTAGTATTCAAACGTTATTTACGTTCTTTGACAATATACAATGGAGACGAAGTGAGCAAATATGAAATATGCTTGCAAAGCCAAAGGATTGCATTTGCTACCGGCTGGTCTAAATGCCCAATGATCATATTTAATAATTCTTGGTGTTACTTAATGAAATAAAGATCGCAGCATATTAAAAGTGATAAGTAGGTACCTTTAATATATTATATAATACGCTTACACTCACAGTCCCCTACACTAGGTATAAATCTGGGTCGTGGGTGCTATTCTTCACACAGAACACATACAAAACACCCAGACCCGAAACAAATATCTGTAGGCCATACAAATATCTGTCCTGGTACAGGGATTGAATCCGAGAGCTTCGGCTAAAACGGTCGTCATACACTGCTGGACCAAATGGCTTCGCAGTATCCAGCTTAAATTGTTTAGGATAGTTCTGAGTCGACCTCATTTATCGACTGCCCGCGACCTTAAACAGGTCGTCGGTTCACTTTGTGATGGGTCAGCCCACGCTGCACGATCAAGTTGCAACCACTGGGAGCAGTCAGATCATTCACATTAGAGACCTGCTCTTCAATCCAGAAAAGTAGATCTAACAGTATCCCTCTTAGAATAATAATAATCCGGGATCGACTGCTTAACGTGCCCTCCGAAGCACGAAAACGCGCATTTTATTTGCCACTAGCGGTCACCCATCACACCACCCGACCGCGCCCGTTGTGCTTCACCGAGTAGATCGCTTATGATCTACACCAGCCGCCGGGCCATGCGCGCCTCTTGGAATCTATACCACGAATTTCCAGTCATGTTTTTTTTTCATATTGTGACTCAACAAAAAACGCGAAACGAAACCCTATATCTTGCTTCCTTACCCAGCTTGAGACCTCAAGCATAAGAGTGGTAATAATAATAAAATCAATCAGAATCATGAACAGTAGCACCCATTCCGATAGTCAACAAACGCCGTACCGCGCCTATCTGCCAAACCACGAATGGCAAACTGAATTGAATTGCCAATTAAATGAATCAGTGGTAAGATCATCGTCGCAAATAGCGTTTCTGGAATATAGATTGCAGTAAATTATCAATGGCCATTACTTACATTATCACTGATTTTGTTAGCACGTCGCTCAGCAATGATCGGCCACAAAGATGCCGAACGCATAAATTGCTTAAGAAAATAGACCGCCCACATTCTGCACACTAAGCTTCTATATTGATGCGATAAAATGACGCTTTTCAAATTACACATATTTGGAATGTGATTCAATCGGGCTTTGTAAGAAAACCATGGAAGTAAAATTACAAATAGGCGCTCATTTTACTTCCATGTTTTTTATGTTAAAATATTGTCAGACTAGTGAACGGTGCACCTGATGGATAGTGATTAACGTCGCCTATGTATATTTGCAACACCAGGGGAATTGCCAACGCGCTGCCAACCCTGAAGGACTCTTTTGGCGCCATTTTTGAAGAACCCCATATTGTATCACCTAGGCAACACCTCTGCAAATTTTCTTCTTAGAGAGTACTTAGCTAGGATCTCGTAATAGATCGCAGAGGTGTTAGAATTTAGGTAGCACATAACTTTATAAACTTTTTTTTGGCGGGGAATTTTATAAACCTGGCTATCCTATTTCCTATCTTTATTGTAAATGAAGTGAAAGCATCTGACTATATTTCCCTAAACATGATAAATGTCATGGATTATTCCATGACATTTATCAGTTTTGCTGATAAAATTAGTAAAAAGATCAACTGAGTTGATCAAATCGTTATCTTTATCAAGTCCACTAGGCATCGAATGATTTTAAGCTTAACTTAAACGCAAATGTATAAGACCTCTTCATATTTTATAATTGATTGGTGACATAAGCAGATTTCTTGCTACTGTAAAAAAATTGGTTGGCAGTATGAGAAATAACAGTGGCAGTGAGTTGGAGTTGATTATAATAAATCAATAAGCACAAGAATAAAAAGTTAATATAAATTGATAGCCACGTAATTTTTTTTCTAATGAAATACGAGATAACCTTGTCAAAACGTCGCAACATGATATCTCAGTGAACATTCAAAAAGTACATTATTATTGGCGCCGTGCCCAATGTTAAGTT
This sequence comes from Macrosoma leucophasiata, assembly GCA_036365455.1. NCBI lineage: Eukaryota > Metazoa > Arthropoda > Insecta > Lepidoptera > Hedylidae > Macrosoma > Macrosoma leucophasiata. Next base: position 9,860,785 of record JAWQUS010000023.1, on the reverse strand, counting down.
GACAAGTGGTGCTTACTGAACAGCAATAGATATTGGTCCAAGAGCTAGTGAACCCTTCGAGTATCGGAACGCCTTTAAGCCTAGAATCTTAATGTGGTCATGAGTCATAATATGCTAAGTAAGATAACCGTTGCCTGGCAAGGATCAGCCCATCACGTCATCTGGATTTCTGATGAGAAAAGTTACTTCCATATTTAAGATCTGGCAGCCATAGTTTTGCGACCATAATTGTTGCGTCTTGTTTACATTTCTAGTGATGTTTCCGTGACAACGGAAGTGTGTTTCCATGGCGATGAAATTGTTAGGACGAATTCAATAAATTATGTATCGAGCGTATCATGTAACGTAAATTGTACATCAATTAGCCTGCTATTGATATAGAGAGAGGAGAGGAGAGAATAACACCTTAGGCCACAGGAGTGGTCTTTGTGTGGGTGTCTATAGGCTGCAGTCATCACTTAACATCAATGTGAATTGCATGCTTGTTTGCCACTTCCATTACATAAAAAAAAACTTTTCGCACCAGAAATCCACGTGACGTGTTCATCCTGGCCAGGCGTTGGTTTTTGTACTTAGGATGTTATGAAATACCTACAAAAATTTCTAGCCTTACAGGGCTAACGTCATTCGGAGGGTTCAGTATCTCTCCTACTATATTTTATGGTTAGATAAAATTTTAAAGTCATTATATTCCTGCTATAAAAAAAAATGTTCCGTGATTATGACATAAGTATTAACTATATCATTCACTAAAAATGTGAGAGAAAATGAACAAAAAAAATGACAGTGAAAGGAATAGCAAAGAGTTGAGAGTATGCATACCAATACTATATATATCTCTGTAGTACAAACATAATTGGCAGCAGTTAATTTATTTTACCGAACAATTGTGACTGTACTAGATTTGTTTCTGATGCGGTGAATTCAAAGAGCTGATAAGATTCTAGATACTATAGTTAAACTGACGTTATAAATAACACGACAGTTAGGCAAATGGGCACGTCTGTAGATGTCGAGTAATGAGCTAACGAATAAATAACAATTAAGGAGTGCATTCTGAATGAAGTGATACCTTTAAAGCTTATCTTTAGGTGATTATAAGATTTAAATCTAGATCGGAGATATAAGGTAAGATTTTGCTATGGTCTGTAGATTGCATGGTGATTGCATTACTTAGATAAATTGTGTAGTAAACAAAAAATACATAAATGCCAATTTCTTAATACTATAGAAATATAATTATATGACTGGATTTAATGGTCCAAGATTACGATTGAAAATTATTATTATCATCCAAGATTACCTACCCCCCATTTAGAACCCCTTATTATAGCACCGAGGGAGCACCTCAGAGGGTAGTTCGTTCCACAATTTGCAAGTTCTGGACAGAAACGACCGCGAAAACCGCACCGTTGACCACTGCCAGGTGTCCAGTCGGTGAGCGTGGAACTTCTCTCTTCGGCGGGTAGTGTGGTCAGAGAATACGTAATATTATGGTGTGGTGTAGGAAACGAGTCGGTGGCACCATATCGAACAGTTTCGCAGAGCACTAACCATTGCAGAGATGGTAAAAGATATAAAAATCTTCCTCACAAACCAGCAATAATCATAAAAGCTCATCACTATAAGCGGTCAGCTGATGCAGTATTACCAGTCCAACTGACAGGTATCATAAATATGCATAAAAGGTACATTAAACAAATCTGCCCGAGTATATCAAAATATGCATTGTCCCGTTGTTTTCGCTAGATCTCGTGTGATCACTGGCGCATTCTATTGTGCGGCCGTCGGCGATCGTGCTCTGTATACTTAGCTATAGTAAGGGAACTCTCTGACTATCGAAAATCAATCAAATATAGCTTTTATTACTAATTTCTCTTTATCTCATACGGTTCTGAAGATGACCGTGTGGTCAAGTGACCAGTTCATTAGTAGTACGGGGTAGGTACAAGCATTGCTTTAAGTTATTGAAGTTACATAACAATTTAGGTCTGTGGGGAGGCAACGCATTTGCAATTTGACCTCTGGTTTATGTGTAGATGTCTATAGGCTGTAGTCATCAATGAACATCCATGTGAATTGGATGCTTGTTTGCTACCTTCGTTTCTTTTCTTTTCATTCTTAAGCAAAACTTTCTTTTTCTAACTGTTCGTTTCCCTTTTTAGAAAAAATATAGATTTGAACATTTAGCCAAATATTACTTGCTACTTCGAGTGAATCAGACTCAGACTTAGAAGCCGTTTTTTCTTCAAAAAACTTTAAATTCATTCGCATGTGTTATGAACGTCCATACAGACGTTCACATTGTAAAATTTTAATGACTATCTGTATTAGATGTATGATAAAAGGGCTATTACTGAGTTCTTCTGAAGGTGATGAAGTAGTGACTACACTTGGAACTATACTAAGTGAATAACTTTGATTTTGACGAATATTTTTTTCTTTTTTTTCGTAGAAATTACTTTATGCCTATGATCCTAAAATCCGACACACGTCGTAATTTTAAACAAAACAATCCCAAAACCTTAAAAAATATTTTTAAAAAGTCAATATTGTCCCGTTTCTTTCGCTACATTGTCTTTCCGTCCAGATATATTTTAATACTTAGCTAAGTATGTACAAAAATTGGATATTTATTGCTATTTTTCAAGAAAACATATAACATTTCAAATAAAAAATGTAAAGATCTAGCTAGCAAACCAGCCCACTGACAAAAAGCTCACTATTATAAGGGGTCAGCTGAAACCGTATTATTAAGGTTTTGTTTGATGTCGTATTATTGACCAACAGGTGCCCCCATAAACATGCACCAAGAGTAGCGCATACAAATCTATATCAAAATAAGCGCTGTCCCGTTGTTTTCTCCAGATCTCGTATGAAATCGAGGCGCATTCTGTTGTGAGGCTGTCGGCGGTCGTGCACATCGTCAATTCCCAGATATGTTTTAATATTTAGCTATTTACTAAAGCATTCCCGGAAGGCAGTACTTCAACGTGAACAAGGCTTGATAATAATAGGATGATATACATAGGCCTTAAATGTATATTTAATATCTATATCTGAACCCGTCTATGACATGTTATTGTATTATTGTGATTCAACTTAGGAACTGCCTATTCATTGAAACAGGTTGCCTCCATGATGATTCCATAATAGGATCTTTAAAGTAGAAAACTGAATTGAAGATAAAATTGATTCAAGTCATTTGGTGTTTTTAAACAAAACTACAATATCTCGATAAAGAAATTACAAGCTATTAGCAATAGGCACTGCGAAAAAGTTAAGTACGATAAGGGGTCAGTTGAAACTGAATTATCAGGCTATTGTTTGATACCGTATTATCAACCAACAGGTGCCGTGCCGCCATAAACATGCACCAAGAGTATCGCATACAAATCTATATCAAAATAAGCGCTGTCCCGTTGCTTTCGCCAAATCTCGTATGAAACCGAGGGCGCATTCTATTGTGAGGCTGTCGGCGGTCGTGCACGTTGTCTATTCCCAGATATGTTTAAATACTTAGCTCCTTACTAAAGTATTTGCGCAAGGCAGTGCATTGACGTTAACATAATACAAAATGGGATGATATCGGCAACGAAATGCATGTTTACGTATTCATGGTTTTATGTAATCAATATCAAATAGGAGGTAAATTTTTCGTAGTCTTCTATGTTTATGTTAGAGTTTTAATATATTCGCAGGATATTTCCAAATGGTCGTATAAAAAGATTTTTTATAACAGAAGATTGAGATGGAGATAAAACTGAATCATATCTGTATAATTAAAAAAATAGGGGGCACATAAATTATGGTGCCTATGCCCTCTAGCTCCAACATTGGATCTACTACCAGTAGTAGTAAATGTCTAAAAAAGGGCTGAAGCCGCTATCGAAGACCAAGATCGTGATTTGTTAACTCTATTTTAGCTATTGTTTATAATCCTATACAGTGAGCAAAAATCTAATCAAATTAGTTATTTTACATGTCACTCAGTGGAATTGGTACCTACGGGTATTTGCTACAAGCCATCTTCATAAAAATACATTTCGTAATAAACACAAGCAAATATTGCAATGTGGAGGATGTAAAGTAAGTAGTTGGTGGCTAAAGATGTAAATTGATGTGTTGTGAACAGCTTTATGGTTATCCCCTATTGGGACAATTAACTGTCATAACACTATTTTCGTGTGAATATAGAATGCAAAGAGCCGTTATCATGACACTTATTTCATTTGTTTAAGTTAGTACCTAAATAATGTTATTTTAGATAGCATGTTGCGTTCAATATCGACTGTGATATTTTACTCGTATATTGTTTCAGTCAGCAGAACAGAGAAATACTTTAAAATGAACTTTAAAATTTTTTTCTGTTATAGTCTAGAAATGGGCAAGTACTGATTGCGGTATGTGGGAATTGCAACAAACATATTTACATAATTAATTCTCAAATTGGTTACAAAACTTAAGTCATTTTTAAACACATTTTGTTTTTACAACTCATACAGATCGTGATGTTAAAATGAAAATAGCAAACTACAAAGTAAATTATTTTTCTACAGGCTGTACCTATAATCTGTATTATCTAAGAATTTTAAGCAGAATGTTTAATTATTTTTACATTATGAGTCATTGAATTGTATGCTCCAGGAGCAGTAGAACTTTGTATACTCGTAATTACGTATATTGACGTAATTTTTTTTTCTAAAGTAATTTTTAATGAGGCCGTAGCCATGGTGTCAAGTGACTTCGTGATGACTGGGAAAATAATAATAGCGTCCTAATTTTAAATAAAACGACATTCATGTGATTGCGAATTGGATAATAATTATATTAATTATTGTATATATAATAATTCCAATCCAATCGGTAAAATCCAGTAACTTTAAGTAGGTGATGCGTGCCATCCCTGCAAAAGATTTAAATTGTCTAAAATTAAAAATCAATTGAAGTCTCCATAGGTCGAAGTATCGTCGCGTCATAGCGGCACCTCTGATGCTGTTAGCCTCCCGGACAATCGCAACATGTCATCGTGACGTACTTATTATCTCGTACCCTTTGCAATACAATAGTGTCGTCAGTGTCGTCACCCTATATTTGAGTCGTTATTGGTCTAACGAAGTTCAAACAAAGGAACTCTCCTTTTTAGGGTTCCTTAGTAAACAACCCGCTGTCGGATGTTTTCAAACCGTCCATAAGGCCTCCGACAAGGTTTAACGACTGCTATCTATCGATAGCAACCGGGACCGATGGCTTAACGTGTCCTTCGAAGCATGGAAGCGCGCATTTTAATTTGTTACTAGCGGTCACCCATCACACACCCGACCGCGCCCATATTGCTTAACCGAGTAGATCTACACCAGCCGCGGGGCCATCCGCGCTTCAAATGTTTAACATAAATAATTTTATTATTCCAATCCAATCCAGGTTCAAATTTGAAAAATAATGTCAGTGATTTCTACCCACATACACCTAAATTGGTCCACAGCCTAAAAAAACATAACATTTGGTAATGGGTATAAATGATAGAATAGTATTGGATTACGAGTCTGTGGTGCGTGAGAATCTTGACGCCTTGGTGGATTGCGGTGTCAAAATTCAAATGTACTTGATTTAATTATGATTATCAAAGTTGTTGTGAATTAATTGTTTTTGAATTGAAAACTTTAAGCCTTGCACTTTTCGTGATGGGTAAAAAATTTAAAACTCATTAACTCATTTAAAACCCGAGATGAATCGACCCTGATCGAAAATGCACAACGTAAATATTAAAATTTTCATATATTCATATGCATTCCCGGAGTGCAGCCCGTTGTTTTTTTTCCTAATTAGGGAATCGGGAAGCAAGTGTGAAATGAATGATGAACTCGAAAACAATGTATACGATAAAGTCCAGCACTATTGCATTCCGGTTAGATGGTATGTATGGTCCCGTAATTTATGTATAGAGACATAACACGTTAGGCTTCATAGGCTAGGATCCCACTGCAGAATCATTTCGTTCATCCAGATTTACTGGTGGTAGAGCTCCAGTGACGGAGCTCGCGGGCGTAGGCACCACCGTATTACCTAATATACTTGCCGCTAAATGGTAGTGTTCAGCACTATCGTGTTCCGGTCAGGTGGTAAGGTAAGGCCCTGTAATTTCCGGCACAGAGGCATAACACCTAATGCCTCAGGTGTGGTAGCGCATCTGCATTTTGACCTCTGGTCATTGTGTGGGTGTCTATAGACTACAGTCATCACTTAACATCAATGTGAACTGAATGCTTGTTTGCCACTTAAATTATATTAAAAAAAAATTGGTAGAAATTTAGTGCTGTGGTGGAATCTCCGTCTGCGAGCTCTGACACTACTGAACACTACTGCAAGTAAATAATATGTAGGTATAATTTGAGAGCGTTCTTGAGTTTTTTATAAATAATCATAGGATGGCGTAGAACTCTATTGAAATTTACTCTAAAATGCAATTTCATATTATACAATTCTTGAAATAAGAACAAAAATACATAATAACAACTGCAAAAAACAAACAAAATGCATCCTAGACTATAAGCGATGAGTTACGATGAAAAAAGTTACAAATGAAGCACTAGTTGATATATATATATTTTTTAATTTTTAATTACACTTTGCTTGACAGCCCTATCGATACGCGCTTTTAGATCTTTCACCTGGTTTAAAGTTTCATTAATTACCCTGGTTTCGAAGTCCTTTTGATATTAATACATCAACACCACTGCATACCACAATCGCGCATTTTGGTACTCACATATTTTTTACAACATGACAAAAAGTGTATGGAAAAACTGAAATAAACATTATACAATGTCGAACGTAGTTAAAATTGATGAAGTAGGCGCTCAATCTTCTAAATTATTTCGAGTTCAGTTTTCTGTTTATTATTTGTAGTAAAATTTGACCAAGATCGACGCATTTCTAATTGTTGTTTTTAAGTATCTATGTACTATGTATTATTTATAGTATTTATTTTTCGAAGTTTCTGACATGAAATAACTTTAATTGATTTTTTTTTGAACTCCTGAAGTTGTTTAACTTGTATCTAATCCTGTTGCAAATCTAATAAAATGAATATTTTATAAATAAACCAGCTACAGTTTGGACAAGAAACTATCGATTCAACGTTAACCGGAATAAGTTTAAGATAAAAAACTAACTTACATTTATATATCCGATGTATTTCCCCAATCTATAGCGTTTCTTATCGAAAGCTTTTTTATCATTTCTTGATCAGTTTTTTACCATATAACATGATACAAGCGAAAGAAATATTTTGCGTAGCGTCATTGACTGTCAATGATTGAGTCGAGTCTCGAGTGACAGCGAATTGTGAGCAAAGTACTCAAATAACAACTTAATTAAATATAGCGGAAGATGTGTAAAAAAGAATGGACAAAAACAATGTAGGTTTAAGCTTGAGTTTCATTAAACATATTGAATTACTTTATATATTATGATAAATAAAATGTGTACACACATTATTTTTATGGTGGTAAGCAGTTCACTTGGATGGGTAATTAATACTAAACTCTTCATGATATTATCGACTGGGACAACATGTTCTATCCCCCATTACCCAATTTTCCTGAAATGTCCCAGTACCATTGATTATTCATATACTTACAGGAAAATGTCAATACATTTACATAGGTCAAAACATAACGAGTGAAATGTGCGCGTTTACATGTTTGTCTGATTGCATGCATTTACCTCTGCCTATTCCTTCCTATAAAATCTTTATACTATGTGGAACGTGATACCTTTATCGAGTCGCTGTATAGTTTCGAACTACAGAATCAAAACAATTCTAACACCAAATTAATTTGACAATTGACTACAGAATTTACAATGTGTTACGTTATTATATCACCATAAATGACTGTGAAGTGTCTGTATTGTTGTGGTGACACAAATTTTATTGCTGTTCGGTTTAATTGGAGGACTTCTTAAATCAGAATAAAACTATTTTTGTATCATTATTCAGCTGTCGGATTGTTATTTGGTTTGATTTCCATTATAAGGCTGGGTTGTAGAAGTGCGCATGGCCCGGCGGCTGGTGTATAGATCATGAGCGATCTACTCGGTGAAACACTACGGGCGCGGTCGGGTAGTGTGATGGGTGACCGCTAGTGGCAAATTAAATGCGCGTTTCCGTGCTTCGGAGGGTACGCTAAGCCGTCGGTCCCGGTCGCTATCGATAGATAGATCGTTAAACCTTGTCGGAGGCCTTAAGGGCGGTTTGAAAACATCCGACAGCGGGTTGGCCACTTACCCACCCACCTCCACCAATCCGCATTGGAGCAGCGCGGTGGAGTAAGCTCCAGGCTTCCCCCCAAAAAGAGGAGAGACTCGTGCCCAGCAGGGGAACGTATAATGGGTTGCCATTATAAGCCTGGGTTTGCTTCAAAAGCAATAACAAACATTTTAAAGTATTCGTTATGGAAAAAAAAATAGTGCACTATTCAAAAATTGTTACATGACGTCAGAACTGAAACTGACAGTATTGTGACAGTAAAAAGTTGAATAAATAAATAACTTTAATTGTTAACTCTATAAACATCCAACATGCACTAGTTTCTGTTATGGTTAATGTCAATTACCTTATTTTATGTAATGAAGGTGGCAAACAAGCGTGCAGTTCACATTGATGTTAAGTAATGCCTACAGCCTATATAGACATCCACAAAAAGACCGCAAGTCAAAATGGAGATGCGTTGCCACCCCTGAGACCTTTGTTGTTATGACTCTGTGATAGTTATTACGAGACCATATCTGTGAGCTGCTCATATTTTACTTGCAACTGTGACAACTTTAACTAGGTCATCATCATCATCATTCCAGCCAAAAGACGTCCGCTGCTGGACTAAGGCCTTCCCCAAAGATTGCCACAAGGAACGGTCCTTGCCCTCATCCAACGATTGCCCGCAACCTTCACCAAGTCGTCGGTCCACCTCGTGGGGAGCCTGCCTACACTTCGTCTCCGGTACGCGGTCGCCACTCCAGAAATCTTCTGCTCCAACGACCGTCAGTTATGCGAGCTGTGATGCCCTGCCCACTGCCACTTAAGTTTCGCTATTCGGTGGGCTATGTTGGTTATATTGGTTCTCATGCGGATATTCTCATTTCTGATTCAATCTTGCAGAGAAACTCCGAGCATAGCCCTCTATTGCTCTCTGAGTGACCTTCAGCCTTCTTATGAGGCCCATAGTGAGCGACCACGTTTCTGTTCCATATGTCATCACTGGCAACACACACTGGTCGAAGACCTTCTTTCCTGGGTATGCTAGGTAAAAATACATCAGTCACTGATAAAGTGATTATTAACTGTTATTGTTAAATTTGATTGAAATCATAACTTTTTTTAAATGTTATGTAAGTGGCAAACAAGCCTGCAGTTCAAATTGATGTTAAGTGATGACTGCAGCCTATAGACATCTACACAAGCACAAGAGATGTGTTACTATTCCTTAGCCTTTGAAACCTAAGTTGTTTTGTTTTGCCTACACGAAGACCAAGGTCAAAATGCAGATGCATTACCACTCCTGAGGCCTAAGGTGTTATGCCTCTGTACCGGAAATTACAGGGCCCGTACATTATCACCTGACCGGAACACGATAGTGCTGAACACTACCATTTAGCGGCAAGTAAATTAGGTAATGCGGTGGTGCCTACGCCCACTAGCTCTACCACCAGTAAACTGTTAACCATTAACTGTTATTGTTAAATTTTCAATAAAATTAAAGATAGGGTAGTTATGGTTTTAGTCAAATTTAACAATAACATAGCGTTAGCCGCCAGGACAGTTAGGAACAAATCGATAAAATGTATGTCACAGACACTAATGGCTTCTGCAGTCATTTACCGTGAATATCAAAAGTGATATAAAAGTTCCCGTCAATGATATCACACGAGTTGTTCGGAAACGACGTAAGACATTGACAGATGAAAGGGAAATGGGAAATCTCAATCATTTGACACCGGCCTCATTTTGTACAACACTACGTTTTTTTTATGGGAAATACAGAAAAAGAACTCTATAATGTCTTTTATTTTCAATTAGTATTTTTATTCAAAGACATTTTTAAAACAATTTGATTTAAAAATAAATTATTTTTATTAAATAATAAAGAGGCATTGCATTGATATACAAAAAACCCAGGCAATGTTAACTGATAGTAGTTTCGAAAAATTGAAATAATAAAATATTATTAATCTGCCCGAGACCACGGAAGCTGAAAAGCGACCGAAACGTCGGGTTCAATTTTTAACCGAGTTCAAAAAACGAGAAGGTTCTCAATTCGGCCGGTATATACATTTTTTTTATGCATGTACGCGAATGTCGCCGAGATTTCTGAACCGATTTACGTAATTCTTTTTTTGTTTGATGCGGAATAGTTTCGAATTGGTCCCATAAAAATTTGATTCAGATAGGCCCATTAGTTTTTATTTTATGAGCATTTTTTTACTTACTTTCACCTTTGACTAAAGGATTATGAATAGACGGCGAGTTGTCAGTGCGATGAATCCACTGACGTCCTAGATAGTCCTATTGCGCATGACAACAAGATGACAACAAGTGACAATGACACATTTACTCATCGAAGACACAACACAGCTTATTTAGCCGTTTTAATACAATGAAATGCCTACTTTAGTGATTTTGGCTTTGCACCGACTTCAAACCTATTAGTAAATAGCACATATAAATAATAGGTAGTATATAATTACAATTAAATCATTGTTATTTTTTACTTTTCAGTTTTGAAGTCGGTTTTTCTTAACGTGGTTATGTTTTAAATAATCATTTTAGTTTAATATACGCGCGATAAATCCGAAAACTTGTTTTATTTCAAAAGTCTAACTTTGAACCCTTATTTTGTCAACGCCTTTTTATGTAATTAAGGTAAGGTGGCAAACAAGCATGCATTTCACAAGGATGTTAAGTGATGACTGCAGCCTATAGACATTTACAGAAGCACAAGAGATAAAGATGTGTTACCATTCCTTAGCCTTTGAAACTTAAGTTATTTTGCCTCTGTGACATTTATAACGAGGGCAACTTGAGTAGGATAGTGATACGATTATTACAAAGGAGATGTTGCAAAAATGTATGGACCTCCGGCCATTTATTGTACACAATATCATTAACAGGCAAAATCAATATAAAACGTTTTCTACTGCATATATTCACTTATTTAGCTTTGTTTGCAGTTACACAACATTATTTGCAGTTAGAACTGCAACTCAAAACCAAGATGGCGAATATGGCGGGCGATGTCATTTTGACAAATTCCACTAATATTCATATTGAAAATGATAAAATCGTTTGAAGTAAATGTGGTTGTAACTCTAAAATATATTCTTGAATGAAATAATTGTATTTTTTTCGGATTCTTCTTTAATTTACTCATTTTTTGAGGTAGTGTACGAACCAGAGCCGAGCTCGCAACATCTCCTTTTTGGCACATATAATATATTAGGTGATGCGTTGCCACCCCTGAGACCTTAGTTGTTATGTCTCTGTGATAGTTATTACATATATTAATATCTAACCGGAACACGATAGTGCTGAACACTTCTATTTGGCGGCAGATAGATTAGGTAATGCGGTGGTGCCTACGCCCTAGAGCTCTATTTTTTACTCTAAGTACATTTAGTTCGTGAATTACAAAAGCGATATTTTCATCATTGCTTATGAATAGAAATAATTGATAAGTTGGCGGTACACAGATTATTATTTTTTTACCTTCCGTGCTAGTCGAAACTGTGTTACGGTAAGGTAAGAATCTCGCCCAAGCATATTCAATTATAACAGATAGACTTAGAAGCTAATTTCTAATGTATCTAAAATATGTAATCTATATCTCGCGTATATTAAACTAAAATGATTATTTCAAATCAAACCAGACGTTTCGGGCGCTTTTCAGCTTCCGTGGTCTCGGGCAGACTGAGGTGACATTTGTCTGACAGCAGTTTGAAAAAATATTATGTGCTGTTACCTCCATCTATTTCGCAAACGTCTTGCGTAGCGTTCAGGATTAACACAAAAGTTACTAGTTGTATCTTGAGGTCTTACAGACTGTTGCGGTTGGGCCCTAATTCTACTGAGTATTGGATCCTATGTTGGTGACAATCGCCAACCTTTTTCTCTATTGAAATTTGGATGTTTTTTAATCTCAATAGCCTCGAACCATTTTCGGAATTGGTCTGTGTTCTGTAGCGAGTATTAGAGTTTTGTCAAACCAAATAAAATGAGTTGGTTTGTCCGCTATGTGATCATAGACTGTAGACCTCCCTGCTCTACGGTGTTTGACATCAGCAATATGTTCTTTAATTCTGGTGGAAACTGCTCACTTTGTTTGGCCTATATAAGAGAGTCCACTCCAATCACAATCGAGTATGTAAATACCGGAATTTTGTAAGTGAACATACTAAGTTAAACTTTAATCCGAAATATCTAATCATATTGCGACCTGTGACTCTCGCTTTAATAATATTTAAAAATCTACTGGTGGTAGACCTTCAGTGTCAGAGCTCGAGGGTGTAGGCACCACTGCATAACCTAATTATCGCTGAATGGTAGTATTCAGCGTTATGATGTTCTGGTCAGGTGGTTATGTACGGCTCTGTCATTTCTGCTACAGAGGTATTTCAGATTTAACGCTAAGGGTGGCAACTAAAATCTCTGGATTTTATGTACCTACAGCATTTACTTATATGTTTGAGGATTCACTTGCTTGTCACTTTCCTGGTATAATAATATATCTTGAGCAACCAAAATAGATTGACTCATTTCAAGATATCGTTTTTTGCATGTGGTCGGAAAATTTTTTTTTTGTATACCTAAGTGGTCGAATTTTCATAAAAAAGTAGAGCAAAAATAAAACACGCGTGACAATGTGAACGGAAAAAGTGTGGAAAAAGCAATTGTAAGCTGTTAAAAACACGCTTCATCTAATGTCTCAACTTGGAGTCAATTGCACATTTTTTTCTATTGTAAACGTTCTTTTATCCTTTTTTGTCTCTTCTAAGCTATTCTAGGCTTTCGATTGTTGTATCTCTTCATTAAGCCTGGGTTGCACCACACCATTTGTTAAAGTTAAAGTTATTGTTACATTGCACATCCTTCTTCTAACTTTAAAGTTAACTTTAAAGTAAGTTAGTAAACAAATATCATGGTGCAACCCAGGCTTAATTTTGTCTACAGTTCTTCATTGTTGCCGCGTACTGCGAAGAAAATAAAGCCTATATGATGTTTCCGTATTAGTGCCTATTCATAATAATATAACATTTTGGTTTCTAGTTTATTTTTCTCTAGTGGTAGTCAGGAACCATAGACTACACGCTCGTAGCACCTCCAAGCTGTGGCTAAAAATTGAATATAGAAGATAACATTTCATTAAGTGTAAAAAACTAGTAAAAACTGTTAGTTTGTAACTTTGTTTTCTATTGCTTATTGAAAAGAAAGTTTTCAAATTTGTAAATGCTAACACAAAAATGAATCTCATTTCCATTCCAAATTAAAACTAAACCAAAATAAATGGTCAAATGACAGAAACGAAATGAAAAAATCTCGTTTCAGCACGGGAACATAGAGTAAATAGTAAAGTACAGCCGGCACTTCGGGCCATAGTCGACAGTACGTCGCGGCGGAGCTCGGACGCGCCTGCCGCCACCATATCGCGACTACCACGCGGTCACCGTACCTACACGAATAACAATAACAAATGAAAAACACCTCGCTGTTCATTGTCCAACGCAACCCAGTTTGTGAATGAATGAAAAATTGTGAATGATTTGCCAGTGATCCGTGAAACTGAGGTTAGTATGTGAATATACTTTTTTGTGTCACGGAAAATGCTTTGTGAAATGGTGAGATTTACGACTTGAAAATTTTGGATTCGTACGAAACCGGACGCATAAATTTCAATGCATTAACCCTTGAGTAACTATATTTGAATTAACGTGTAGTTATTTGTTCGTAGGTTGATTGAGTGATCTAATAAACGGGCAGTTAAAATGTATAAACTTGACCGCAAACGTCTTACATCAGCATTTATCCGTTATTCAATCTTGTCAAATAAATAATTCATAATTGATCATCATATCCGATTCTTATCGTCAATATTGAATTAACAAACTATGAATTAATTAATTCAAATATTTTGTTCCAATTTTTTGTCAACAATTTTTTCGCGAGTTGTAATGATTGACAATGGTGTGTTGTAACGACTTGCTTAAAAATTTATAACTTTTTTTTAATTATAAGTGTATTCATTATTATTTTTATTGATCTTAATTGATTCGTGGCCAATTAATTTAAGTAGTTTTCACAGATGAATGCTATCGTAAATCTTAAAACGAGTTAATATGTTAAAATATTTTTTTAAACAAAAAGAAGTTAAATCGCGACATCCCGTGTATATTTATTTTATTCTCTATGCTTTATCATGTATGCCAATTACACGGTATTTATTAGGTACCGTAAAAACAAGTTGGTTTTTTTAAGTTGTTTGTTAGGTTTAATTGATGGAGCTTTGAGTACTGCTACATACATTAAGCAGATTTTTGTTTGCCGCCAACTGTATAAAGTATCATGTTAATGATAAATAAACATGACAATGTTTGATATTCTATTTTTAGTCGTGTCATGTTAGTGAACTACTGTATTAAGGAATAAATTCGAATAACATACACATACACATTCAGAGGCATAACACCTTAGGCCTCAGGAGTGGTAACACATCTGCATTTTGATCTTGGTCTTTATGTGGGTGTCTATAGGCTACAGTCATCACTTAACACCAATGTGAACTGCATGCTTGTTTGCCACTTACATTACATAAAAAAGCATAGGTATTTTGAGTCATCATCATTCCAGTCGAAAGCCGTGCACAGCTGGACAAAGCCTTCCCGAAGACGGCTTACAAGAGAGTTAGATGTGCGTCGTTAGGGGGAATAATAATATGTCATTGGCGGACTGTGAGCATGACTGACATTCAACTGCCTCGGTAGCCTAGTGGTAGCAGGCCACTACTACTACGCTGAGGTCCTGGGTTTGATTCCCGGGTGGATTATCAGAGAGAATGGTTTAAAGTCCCTTATCTCTGGTTCTATTGAGATTTTTCCATTTTCAGTACCTCGAAGTCTGGTAATGTGCCAGGAGATGCCAACAGGCTCTCCACCTGTTACATGGGCCAAAAACGTAACCGGCGAATCGTGGGTGTTTGCATGTATGCTTGAATGCATGCATTAACCTCTGCCTACCCCTTCGGGGATTACAGGCGTGAAGGTACGTTCATTGGCGGATTGGCGATCGCAGTGGCGGTAATTTTATTGCGGGACGCTGCTGCCCATCCCGCGTTGTTTTTTTTAATCAGAGTGAAATAATTTTTATATAGAGAAAGCTATGATACAGTTTTTAGCCATAGCGAAAAATGCAGGCGTAAAGTTGTGTAGATTTAGGGCAAGCATTTTATGAACCGTAAATCTTGCGACCCTGAAAGTAGAATCTACGACCCACGCTAGGTTTTAGCATTCTACTGCGCATACCGGATTATCAATCTAGTTTTACAAGTACTAGAGCTGTGGTAGAGCACAAAGATTTAACTACGTATCACCTTTTTTCGTGGTGGTAGGATAGTTGGCACCACCGCATTACTTAATCAACTTGCCGTTAAACGTTCAGCGCTGTCGTGTTCCGGTCAGGTGGTAATAATAAATAATAATAAGTTTGTGCAATTATGGACGAAGTGGTAATGACCAACAACTACCGGAAGTTTATCCTGAAGGATGGAACGGTCGACATATGTCGGGCATGCCATCGACCGGGTGAATCAATCAGGCATATTGTTTCCGGCTGTTCGAGTCTTGCCAACGGCGAATACTTGCACAGACACAACCAAGTAGCCAGGATAATCCATCAGCAACTTGCCTTGAAATACGGTCTTGTAGCCGCGGAGGTGCCGTACTACAGGTATGTGCCCGACCCAGTTCTGGAAAATGACCATGTCACGATGTATTGGGACCGATCTATCATCACTGACAGGACTATTGTTGCCAATAAGCCTGATATAGTGGTGATAGATCGCTCGGAGCGCCGCGTAATGATGATCGACATCACCGTCCCGCATGATGAGAATCTCGTGAAAGCCGAAAAAGACAAGGAAATAAAATATCTTGATCTGGCTCACGAGGTTGTCGCCATGTGGATGTGGATTCGGCCATCATTGTGCCGATAGTCGTATCGGTGAACGGGCTGATAGCGAAGAGCCTCGACCAACATCTCAAGAGGCTCTCGCTAGGTGGATGGATCAAGGGTCTGATACAGAAAGCAGTACTCCTCGGCACGGCACGTATAGTGAGGAGGTTCCTGTCTCTGTGTCCCTAACCACCGGCAGCTTGGACCCTGCTCTCGCTGCCGGCGGCACACTATTTTTTAATTTTTTATATATATATTTGTTGTTTTTTTTATACATATATATGTAAAAAATTATTTAATAAGTTGGATCAATAAATTAGTGGAATAATAATAATAATAATGGCACACCCATTATACGTCCCACTGCAGGGCACGAGTCTCTTCCCTTTTTGGGGGGGAGGGGAGGCCTGGAGATTACTCCACCACGCTGCTCCAATGCGGATTGGTGGAGGTGGGTGGGTTAGTGGTCAACCCGATGTCGGATGTTTTCAAACCGCCCATAAGGCCTCCGTCAAGGTTTAACGACTGCTGTCTATCGATAGCAACTGAGACCGACGGCTAAGCGTGCCCTCCGAAGCACGGAAACGCGCATTTCATTTGCCACTAGCGGTCACCCATCACACTACTCGACCGCGCCCGTAGTGCTTAACCGAGTAGATCGCTTATGATCTACACCAGCCGCCGGGCCATGCGCGCTTCAGAACTCAGGTTACAGCCCTGTGATTGAGCAACGCATCAACATTGAAGTCTCTGGTTTGATGTAGATGTTGAAAGGCTACAGTATTACCTACCATCAATGTAAACCGCATGCTTGTTTGCCACTCTTCAACTGGTGGTAGAGCCCCAGTGACGGAGCTCGCGGGCAAAGGTACCACCGCATTATCTAATATACCTTCTAGCCGAAAAATGGTAGTGTTCAGCACTATCGTGTTCCGGTCAGGTTGTAATGTATGGCCCCGTAATTGCCGGCACAGGCACCTTAGGCCTCAGGAGTGGTAACGCATCTCCATTTTGACCTTGGTCTTTGTGTGGGTGCCTGTAGGCTGCAGTCATCACTTAACATCAATGTGAACTGCAAGCTTGTTTGCCACTTCCATTACATAAAAAAACTACACTTAAATAAAAAAAACCTGATGTCTGCCACTAAAAGTCTAAAAGGTTTTGTGGAGTCAACCGATTTTCCGGTTACGTTTTATGTAACCGGTGGCGAGCCTATTGACATATCTCCGGGCACATTACCAAGCTCCGAGGGCGGCAAGCGGTAACAAATACCTTAGGTGGTATGGGCTTGGTATCAGTGAGTCAGGAAGTGTTAGGTACAAAGTTTAAGAAATAATCTAATCTGGCCAAATAGAGTAGGTAGGTGGTAACTATGATCCGCAAAAAATTTTTTGTTTTTTGTATAAAATTCATTCGCTATCTATATATAGGTACCTACTATAATAAGAAAGTAAAAATCGGGTGTCTGTATATTAAATATTTTTCCAAAAAACGAATAGGGAAGCGTTTCAAAACAAGTAACAGAAACCAAAAAAACAATTGTTGATTTTTTTGTCTGTCGGTCTGTGTGTCTGCCTGTCTGCCTGTCTGTCTGGTACGTTATAACTTCGAATCTATTCATTTTGAACGCGGTTTTCACATGCGAATTACATTAATTATTAATGAATAATGAAATTATTAATGAGCAATAGAAGTTATGGTCAATTGAAAATTTACTTCAAGCACTTTTTCAAAAGTTTTAAACAGAGTTGAATGCGATTTAAATATGCGTTACTGGCGTTGTTGGTGGTGGTGGGGATGGCGTTGGTGGTTGTGGCGTTGGTGTTGTTAGTGGCGTTGGTGGGGATGGTTACATTGGTGGCGTTGCTGGCGTTAGTGGTGATGGCGTTGGTAATGGAGGCGTTGGTGTCTTTCTTGACCTTGGTGTCGTTAGTGGCATTGGTGGCGTTGGTGGAGTTGGTAGCGTTGGTGGCGTTGGTGGCATTGCGTGGTGGCTTTAGTGGCGTTAGACTTATATCACTATTACACGCGAACGAAGTCGCGGACACTATATATCGCATTATCTATCTGCCGCCAAATTGGTGTGTTCAGCGCTACCGTGTTACGTTGAGATGGTAATGTATGGCCCCGTAATAACTATCGCAATCATATTAATCAACTTAGGTCTCAGGTCACTTAACGTCCAGGTGACCTTCATGCTTGTCTCCCACCTTCGCACGTAAAAATACTTACCATCGTTTAAATCTACATTATTGTTGCCACTTTCATAAGAAAAATCATTGCCTACTTACTAATTAACAACGTTTTTATTACATTAAAGTGGACATTTATTTTCGCTACGTATCCAACATAATTTAAATTCTCATGAGTACTCATTACGATAAGTACGATTCAACAATGTATCTTCCATACATTTAGTTAACTGATAGTCACAATAGGTTAGGATACCACTGGGGAATCATTTCGCTCATCCAGATATGCTGCAAACCTAATTTTTACGCATATTTATAATCTAGAGAATATAAAATATATCCACTAGGTTGCCTATCAAAATTTGGCCGCAAGCCAGCAACTTTTATTTGCGGCCGATTTTATTTGGCTCCCGTATATCATGGTATGGCCCTGTAATTTCCGGCACATAACACCATAGGCCTCAGGAGTGATACCTAACGCATCTGTATTTTGACCTCAGTCTGTGTGTGGGTGTCTATAGGCTGCAGTCTTCACTTAACATCAATGTGAATTGCATGCTTGTTTGCCACTACCATAACATAAAAAAATCATAATAATGGTAAAAAAAATTGCTTTAATATATTTATATATTAAAGCATATTATATTTACATATATATTAAAGCTATATTGATATATAAATAATAGATGTACGTTATGGACGTTAAAAGTTATCGGGGCGGAACGAAAATATGTAGGGGCGTCCAAGTGCGCTACGGCAGCCGTGATGATTCAGAGTTTTTATATAACTTATTGCCGTGAAGTGGACGATATTTTATTGAAAAAACAAGAAAAAAAAAATGATTCTCAAAAAAAAAAATTAAAAAATCTAGATTATATATACCTAAAAATTAGTTTGCAGCATATCTGGATGAACAAAATGATTCTGCAGTGGGATCCTAACCTACAATGATATATTTTCAATTTATCTACCAATTAAATTGCCTATTATTAGACACTAAGCTTTCTCAGACACAATAAAATGTGTAGTGTTTACACTATAACAATATCATCAATAGGGTTTTAAGAGGCTCTAATCAATTACAGTAATTTACTGTTTCAGAGATTTGGTGAGGAAAGTTGCCAAGTCTGTTTTTTAACGTTCGTCAGTAAACCCTAAGCTAAAGCCATTGTTTTTTATATTTATAACCGCTGTTACTATTTCAAACCACAATAAAGCAGCAATAAAATAAGAGATTAATCAGATAGCTTTTGTCTGCGACCTAGTTTTGCTTATTATTTTTAACAATTTAAAAAAATGTGCTGAATTTCCCGTTCCTCTAAGTTATTATAGATGGAATTATCTACAAATAAAAACAACTTAAAAGCCTTTAGCTTGAAAAAGCAAACCGTCTCTACAATGGTGAGTGCTCTGCTGAACTGTTTGATATGCCACCGTCTCTTTTCCTACACCGTACTACCCGCCGAAGAGAGAAGTTCCACCCTCACCGACTGGACACCTGGCAGTGCTGCCGTTCCTGCCCAGAACGTGTTAATTGTGGAACGAACTTCCCTCTTAGGTGTTCCCTAGGTGCTACAATATAGGGTTCTTCAAAAATGGCGACAAAAGAGTCCTTCAGGGCTAGCAGCGCGTTGACAACTCCCCTGTGCAAATGTTCATAGGCGACGGTGACCACTTTCCATCAGGTGGCTCGTTTGCTTGTCTGTCAACCTTTAGACATAAAAAAAAAGTTTGTGTAGCACTGGTTATTGATGGGTGGAAAGCAGCTTGGTTTTAGAAAAGAGGGGCAGCAGTTTGGCTCTAGGGAGGCGGGTGGGTTATAATGGACCTATGGCAGACGTCAGGCTGATTTGCTGTGAATTGGACATTTTAGGGTTCGATATATCAAAGGGTGAAGGTAAAACCTATATAGTCTCCAGGATTTACTTACTATCGATATAATCTATACGCTCGTTAGCAACTTAAATTCAAATCATGGAAAGTAAACGGGATAGGGGGCATAACCTGTCTATCTATAAACCTGATTTAAAGATGCTGATGGTTATGTATTGCTTTAGATTACCAGACATAACAATTCTAGCCTAAAGACTAGTGAAGCATTTTTGCAAATGTTCATGGGTATCATCAATATCGTGGACTGATCTTGCTTGCTATTTATTTTACTCGTACTTATAATAACACATTAAGAAATATGGTTTGAATAATTATCTTTTTTTTTAGTTGTAGAGTTACTCTTGGTGCCTAGATGATCGAGGACCTACTTCCATAATTCATACATAACTATATTAGCTTTTAAATTTATTTTATTTACTAGCTGTGCCCGGACGAAGTCGTGGGCGCAGCTAGTATAAAAGTAGCCTAAGTTACTCCTTATTACATAAGCTATCTGACAGTGAAAGTCCCGTCGAATTCCGTTAAGCCGTTCCCGAGATTAGCCCCGCCAAACAGACAGACAGACAAAAATTGTAAAAAAAAATGTATTGGTATATGTACCATGTATACATACATATGCATTTTGTAAAAAGCGGTTATTTTAATTTTACAAACAGACACTCCAATTTTATTTATTTGTATACATATACATTATTAATGTATGGTCTCGTGATAACCTATAACACAGACATGTCAACTAAGGTCTCAGGGGTGGCAATGCATCTGCTTTTTTGTATCTGGTTACAGCAGCTTAACATCACACTTAACGTTAAGTGATGACTGCAACCTCTAGACATCTACACAAAAACCAGAGGTCAAAAACCACGATAGTCGTGAACACTGCCTACGCTTCAGAGTCCCTATATTGGAACTCTACCACCAGTAGTTAAAAGTAAAGGCTTAAATTATGTAATGCGGTGGTGCCTTAGTTGTTGAGTTCCATCAGTAGACCTATAACACTTTTTACTGGTGGTAGAGCTCCAGTGACGGAGCTCGCGGGCGTAGGCACCACCGCATTACCTGATTTACTTGCCGCTAAATGGTAGTGTTCAGCACTATCGTGTTCCGGTCAGGTGGTAATGTACGGCCCTGTAATTTCCGGCACAGAGGCATAACACCTTAGGCCTCAGGAGTGGTAACGCATTTGCATTTTGACCTTGGTCTTTGTGTGAGTGTCTATAGGCTGCAGTCATCACTTAACATCAATGTGAACTGCATGCTTGTTTGCCACTTCAATTACATAAAAAAAAAAATACAGCAGCAATAAATGGTGCTCTGCTTAAACTTATATTTTACTAACAAAGAACACTATCTTTGAACTATTTAATCTGCGCGGCAATTTGAATGAAGAGCCAACGTCGTAATATTTTTTGTTACCACATCTTTCAAAGATTTTCCCTACATTTCACAGTTGCACGCGATTATTTATTTACACGTATTAAGCCTTTAACATCGGAGTTGAAACGCGAGGTATTGGAAAAGGAAAACACTTGGTGCATTTGCGCATAAGTAGTCCAGCTGTGAAGATGGTTGAAATGATTTGTGTCAGTTGAATGTTCCCGTTTCCGTGTCCGTTCCTGTGCATTGAATATAAAGCGGTGAAGTGCGAGCCGGACAAGTTCATTAAGTTCCTTATCAAATAATATTTGCCTGCAAGTTCTTTAATTTTTATTGAAAACACAAACTATCTTTGTCATTCATACAATATATTATCTATTTATATAACAATCAATTGTTGTTCGTTAATCCCGCTTAAACTCGACAACGGCTTCACCGATTTGGCTAATTTTTGGAAGTCCAGGGAAGGTTTAAAAGGTAAGAAAATATGAAGAAATTGAAGGGAAATAGTAAAAATCACAATTTAATTTTTCCATACAAATAGTCCGTATCTATCAAACCTTTTGACACATTGTGAGGCAATACGAAGTTTGCCTGGTCAGCTAGTATGAAATATGAAGTTGTATTTTCAGTTTTAAAAATATGTCATAGGTAAGTATATAAATAACTGATCGTTAAGAGTTGTATTTTTACTTTTTATTCTAATCAGAAATCCCAAAGTCACTTCCATACTTAGATTTGAACCTTTTTTTTTGGATACTTCCAATTTTTTTAGTATAAAAATAATTGGTTCACACAGTACATCTATCTACCAAATTTCAAGTATGCAGTTTCGGAGTAAATGTAAATGGATATACTGAGACAGACAGACATGACGAATCTAAAGAAACTTCTATAGGTTCCCTTATTTACCATTCGGCTAAGGAACCCTGAAAATTGACAGCCATGTCATAATTCTTCGGAACAAAAGCTGCATCTATGAGTAAGGGGAACCAGGTTAATTGGTTTGCCAGTATTTCCTGGATTCCATGAAATAAGGGGTTAACTGTGCTGTTTTAAAAAGGATACCTATCATAATTATTTTGGTTTCTTTGTACGGCGAAGTAATAGTTTGAGTTGCTGTCTTTGTAGATATATACGATAGTGAATACCTACACATGTTTGTATAAAGAAGGGTTTCTGTAAGTTTAATTTAAAAAAAAACAGCCAAGTGCGTGTCGTGATAAGTGTAATGTAGGGTTCCGTTTTTTTTTATCAAGTAAATTATATACAAATTTCAAAATTCAAAACTTCAAAGGCTCTGAGTCAATGAAAACATTATGATCGGTGAGGTCAACAACCTCACACCCATTACTTGAACGATACAGTCACGCGTTCGAACTTAAACGTTTTTGTGCAAAACTACCTACTCTGTTGAACATGACTACCTATTACATTTTGTCATTGAAAACGATATAGTTCGAATGAGAATTCAAAATATAACTACACTTACACTCACAAAATAAAAAATAACGTGTTTTATAGATGCTGATCTCCATACATAAAACAAACACCCAGACCTGAAATAAATATCTTGCCACCTATACCTAGTAACTTAAAAAGTGTCACTACCAGAAAGTGAAAAATAACAGGAAACAGATTTAAACTCAAAGGGCAAAGCACGATGCACTTTTGCAATATTTAAATATCGGGACTCATTATCGTCATTTAAGATTTTCGACCCACTTTTTAGTAGTGGTGAGTTTTTGTAGTTGGTTTTTTTTAGGGTTAAATGGTTAAATGTCGATAAGTAATATATACTGTCTAGTATGTTCTGTCATCATGTTGCAGTATTGTCTCCAAAATCCTAACGGTTAACGTGGCTTCCAACGTAAGCTCAGTATGAAATTATGATACCTATTCGGGTGTAATTACTTACATAAATTAAGGAAACACAACTAAAAGCTTACAGCCATGTAAGCTTATATAATATACGTAACTTCACGCCTGTAATCCCCGAAGGGGTAGGCAGAGGTAAATGCATGCATTCAAGCATACATGCAAACACCCACGATTCGCCGGTTACGTTTTGGCCCATGTAACAGGTGGCGAGCCTGTTGACATCTCCGGGCACATTACCAAACTTTGAGGTACTGGGAAATTTCCAGAAAATGGAAAAATCCCAATAGAACCAGAGACAAAGGCTTTTTCACCATTATCTCTGATAACCCCCTACCCGGGAATCGAACCCAGGACCTCAGCGTAGTAGTAGTGTAGTTATATAATATATTATATATACAATATATATAGGTAATACACAATTTTGAAGTGTTGTACTTTATTTCTCACTATGCCATCATCAAAATTGGTCGGATACGAAGTAATCGATGATCACATATAATAACATACAGTATCCAATAAGAATGATTGCAAATTGAAAATAAGAAGGAGACTCGGCTTGTTTCGGGTCTGTAGAGCGTTATCTCTTTCGCACCTTACCTATAGGTCGCGCCAGGTAAAAAGAACGCTGGCGGTCAAGCTGCGCGTCATGTGTTTTTATTTCATTTTATGTTATTCTATGTAATATAGTTTTCAATCTGCCTACCAATACACGAAACCGCAAACGAAAGCTAGATCAAAAATAAACCAATAGGGCTAGTACTTAGGGCGCGAGTGTACCGATGCGCGAACACATCCCTTCTACTTTCTTCCAGCGTTCTTTTTACGTGGCGCGACCTATATCTGACGTTTGCCCACCATTTTGATCAAATGTTGACCAATACCGGACTATCAGTGCTTAAGTAGGCAGTGAGTAGCAGAGATAACGCTCTACAGTCAAAACTAGCCGATTATCTCTTTCATAGGCTCGATGTGCAATATTTCGTGATGAGCACTGTACGTACAATCGAACACTGTTTTTTTTTTTTTTTTTTTTTTTTATTTACTGGAAGTGGTAAATAAGCATGCAGTTCACGTTGATGTTAAGTGATGACTGCAGCCTATAGACACCCACACAAAGACTAAGGTCAAAATGCAGATGCGTTACCACTCCTGAGGCCTAAGGTGTTACGCCTCTGTGCCGGAAATTACAGGGCCGTACATTACCACCTGACCGGAACACGATAGTGCTGAACACTACCATTTAGCGGCAAGTATATTAGGTAATGCGGTGGTGCCTACGCCCGCGAGCTCCGTCACTGGAGCTCTACCACCAGTAAAACCAGAGACCACCAGAAAAGTGGCAGAGTTTCAGTGCAAGAGGGCGTAGGCACAACCGTGCTACCCCTAATCTATCTACAGGCAAACGGTAGTACCAGTGGTGGTAGCACTATTGTGTTCCGGTTAGATGGTAATGTATGGCCCCGTAATAACTACCACAGAGACATAACAACTTAGGTCTCAGGGGTAACAACGCATCTGCATTTTGACCAACAGTTTTAGATGTCTACAGGGTGCAGTAATTACTTAACATCCATATCAAATTCATGCCACTTCGCACCATCGTTACTTAAAAAAAAAAAGAAATTATTATTTTTTCTACAAAATTAGCAGTGTTATGGTTCCATCCTGTGTGACACGATTTAGGGACAACGAGATAACACTATCGGACGGATGGTTTAACGTGTTCGATCGCGTTTTGCTATTGCCTTGGATGTAGGTCGTGATGTAGCAGATAAACTGAACGCGCTGATTACTGTTCTCTCGGCACGCGTGCTTTCATTGGTTTGAACTGAAAAATAAGTCATAGTGGATATTTTTTAACGCTTACACTCACAGCCCCACACTGGGTATAAACCTGTGCCGTGATTGCCGTTGTTCATACACATCACTTTCACAAATGCATAGACCCTACAATAATTACTTTTCAGGCGGTACAAAGTTCACTGAGATAGCTAATATATCCCCTAGGATTTATTTTTTAATTCTGCCTACCTCAGTACTCTATTGTAGTCCAGATAAGGTAAGTCAGATAAGGTAATGCGGAGGTGCCTACGCCCCTAGAGCTCCTGCACTGAAAAGTGCGTTTCTACCACCAATAAAAATGGATGTTAAGTGATAAGAACTACAGGTTTAACTGCCTCAGTAGCCTGGTGGTAGCAGGCCACTACTACTACGCTGACGTCCTGGGTCTGATTGCCAGGTCGGGTGATATCAAAGATAACGGTGTAAAATCCTAATCTATGGTTCTATAGGCATTTTTCCATTTTCTGGAAGTTTCCTAGTACCTCTGGTAATGTGCCCGGAGATGCCAATAGTCTCGCCACCTGTTATATGGGACAAATCATAACATGCATGCGTTTTCCTCTGTCTATCCCTTCGGGAATGACAGGCGTGAAGTTACCTTTTTTTTTATGTAACTACAGGTAATTTATGTAACGATTATACTCCAATATAATCCATTGTATCCACGGTGATTATGATCCATTGTATTCTAACAAATATTTGATATTACGAATAGTAATCTGCTGGCTCTCTAGACACTGAAGGGCAAAATGATTGATATTCACGATCTCAAAATTCATAGATTTCGGCGATCGCTCAGATTATCTTAGTGTCACGATATGCAAAGGTTATCGTCAGAACGTGAGGTGCAGTGTTATGCCAATACATATATCGATTTCACAAAATTGAATCGATTACCAAGAACCATTCAATGTAAGCATAAGTTTAAAACGATTTTATTATTGCTTTAGTGTTATATATTTTTAGAAATAACTAATACGAGTAAGTTTAAAAAAGAAGATGGAAATAAAAAATTGACTTTAATCGAGATTAACCTGCAACCTCTAGATAACTAGCCTAGCCGTTTTATATTTGCTATCGAAGCCCCAAAGATAAAGGTTTAAAACCACCCGAAGAAAAATATTGTTTCAATATTTTGTATAAGTTTAAAACACGTTTAAAATAATGAAAAAAAAATAACCTTGGATCGAGATTGAAATCCGAAATCTCTGGATAAATAGCCTAACTGCTTTACCACTTAGCTACCGAAGCCCTAAAGAACTAAGGTTTAAAAACTACTCGAAGTAATTTTTAGTTTTTTTCCTCCTTTAAGTTTAAAATGATTTTATAATTTTTTGTTATTTTTTCGGTGTTGTTCTTTATTGTTTTTATACCTCATTGTAATACAATTAAATTAAATTTCTATTAAACTTAATATCAAAGCAGTATTTAGTGTACCTGCACTCGAGACAAATAAATATCGAAAACATAAAGTTCTTGTTATCTGTTTCTAAACGGCAAATGAAACAAATTCATATACAAAATTAAATATAACCCTTTCTTCACGCAAAAATGCCGCTAAAGCGAATAATAATTACAGTTTAAGATTGTAATTCTAATACAATACAAACAAATTATATTTCGTCAATCCATCTTCAAGCAAATAAGAACCTTTAATTGACATATTGAAACAGAGATATAGGGGATTTTTAATTAACGAGCGTTTCTCACTGAGAAGATGACAGGCATAACTCGAGTCATTATTGTTAACGGCAAATATTAATAAAATCAACTGGCGAAAACATTATACGCTGAAGTCACTGACCAAATAAACTTGAGTGAAGTTAAAGAAATATTGTATGGATGCCAAACACTGACTATAAAAAAAACAATCAAGTAATTATTATTTTAAAAATATTATCATTTATAAACAGTCATACAACACAAATGCAAAATATTGAGGGAGCTGAAATAAAAGTCCTCTAAATTATGATCTTAGCAATAATTTATTTTTTAACTGGCCTACGACCACCTATCGAAATTGTAATCGACACTGTTATTAGTGTCAATTTTTCACCTCCTTCCAATTATTTATTTTTTATTACCAATTTTGTACCTCTTTTATAAGTTATAACGATAAATAATCTAACTATAATTATTGCTTACCACCTACAAAAGCAAGAACATCAGTCAGGTTTTTACTACTGCTTCTGAAGGTAAAAAACAATGTCGACAATAATTTCGATAAACAGTTTTCTCCAGAACTATTCTACTCTTGTTGGGAAGTTGTGAAGTAAATATATAACCACTTTCATAGCACCCTAGCATTCCAAATATCGATAAACTTTTCTATTTTGCAGTTAAAATATTTTTACATACGAATACCCGTCATTCACATGTATTTTATTGAAAGCAATGAATAGTGAGAACATTACGTAAGTGACTTCAATTTAATCACTTCGCAGTTATTCCCATTCCAGATTAACTCTGACCTAAAACGAAATTCTCGTGGCAGAAGCACTAAAATATAATTCATTTTCAATATGATTTCAAATCCATAATGTCATGATTTTTTATCATTAAAATTTATGATTGTTATAGAAACCTGTAATTAATATCAATGATACCGTAATTCATATTGTTAATACAAAGATATAAAAATTATGAATTAAGAAAGTGACTGAGTGAATACGAATAAAGGCGTAAAAAAAAACGGAAACGACATGCTTCGATGACTTGGGCACTTATAAATAACGTCAAATGCGTGAATGACAAAACACATGGACAATGCGAATGTTGATGGTTACACAGACCCAGGAAGACTAAAATACAGTTCCCTACTCAACCTTGACCGAATAGGTCGAGTACATTCCAAAGCGTCAAGAGTCTTCGGAATCGACGTGCGTGTTTGAAGAGAGTGATGAATGTAAAAGAGACATGGGACGTGTGTGAGGACCAAAATATTTGGTTCTCCTCACTATTTGCCTACCGTAATAGAACTTGGTGTGAAGATATACACAGACATTAGCTGTTGATGATAAGGTTTATTTTAAAAGTGAATTTGAGGCGTTTTTCGTTTTCGTGCGTTTTTCATAAGAGGTGCCTGTCACCCTAAATGAATAAATGATTTTCTGATTCAGATTCTGATTCTTTCAGCTTTACGTTATAACATTGTTCGTTTGGAGAGCAAGCGTTATCAAATTTTAAATTATACAACAACAAACATATTCTCGGTACGACTTTTATACATCATACGTCGTCTCACTATTTATTTACAAGAAATAGGTAAGAATGTCTGATAACCTAATTTATGGTGTTATCTTGGTTGCGTGTTTTAAACTGACGTCCCTTTACTTGGAATCATTACGACATTGGAAATGGGAAGTAGCGTACTTTTTATTATCGGGTTTGAACTTATTGCAAAACTCATTACTTTTCGGTATAGACTTAAAAGTGGCTGTTACAAATTCATTTTGTTTGTTCAAGCGGAAAAGAATTCTAATTTTGCTTTTGCAATAAAAAAAATGCATTAACAATAAAATTATCGTTTATAACTGTTATTTTTAACCAGACATTTGTGACTTCACATGGAACAATATGTCTTTCATTATGACGAACAATTCTTTCATTTCATCTACATGTCATGTAATTTACTATTTACTTGCTTTTTGTTTTTTTTTTTTTTATCGTTATTCGCAGCATTTGATTGTGAATAGATTATTTGACAGAGCAAAAGTGCTTGATAATAGGCTTATACGAATAATCAACTGCTTAATAACATATTCATAGTTTTTTATGAGTCAGATGCAAACAAATACGCAAATTAAAATAGATACAAAGTTTCAAATCATGATAATGCGATTTGGGTAGCATTAAACGATTTTGTTCGCGTCATCAATACGATTGTTAAGGTGTTGAATCGTCTTTTACGTGGAAATAAAGCCATGTATTTTTTTCAAAGATATAATAACATAACTATAGGATTTTTTGCCGTTAAATCTACCGTGAAGTGGTAATGTTCTTTGCGGATTCAAATCTGATAATATAACAGCAAAAAATAATCGAACATATCATGGTCCAGACTGTGAAAGAGGTGAAAAAAGTTTAAGTATCACAATCTGATAGTAAAATATCAATTTCGATAGGAAGAAATAAAAAAAACAGTAATTTAATCACTATGTGACTAAACCACAAAGAGCCAAAAGACCATCCTTGATTAATTTAGACCCAGCTTCAGAAACAGCTAAAGGTGTATTAGATGTTCAATTTCGCTTTGACTTACCGTTAAAGCGAAATATGACGACCCTAAATGCCGGCGGTGTCTCTGCTTTCAACAGCTAATACAAATCTAGCACCAATTAAGACATTCTTACAAGTTTTGACATGAAAAAGTTACAAACATACACAGAGAGTTTTCTTATTTATATTACTAAAGATGTCAGGTTATTTCTCAAAATTATCAATTCCTACACTGATAAAGAGTTACCTAATGTAACTAAATCTGTATAATCGTCTGATAGTACTCGGTCATGATTCATTTTGCCGTGATGCAATATCAAGATCGGGGACTATACAACTATTATCAATCAGGTACACTCGTTATAACAAATTTCTCCGGTATTACTATACTGTGTCTGTGAAAGTTGTTTGAACTTTTGGCGCTGGTTGTTTATCTCGAAGCTATTTTATTTTAGTCACATAGTTAAAGAATTTTTTTTAACCTTATCGATAGTTTGTTTATATAAATTACTTGAATGTACTGCTCGCAATTCTCAAGTTTCCTATGCCATGTCATGTCATTTTTTTCGAGTGTTAATATTATTTAAGAATTGTGTATTACAAAAATGTCTTGTACTTTTTAAATGTTTATTTTAATATCACCCGCACGATAAATCAATGTAGGGTTATCTACTAAAAAAAAAATACCAAATGCATGTCGGGCCACGCACAATGTAGTAGGTACTTGTAAAGCCGACATATTTACTACATTCGTTATATAAACTATTAACGTGTTTTTCTTACATGCCCAAACACAACCGTTTAGCTGGCAGAGGGCCAGGGAGATATAACATAAAATAGCACTTTGAAGGTTAATATTTCAGAAAAACAAATTTCACCAGTTCGTGGTTATTCCTAAAATGTAGGCTAGAAACAAATTACAGCTTTCTAACAAAAAGAGTCCCTAAGC
This sequence comes from Macrosoma leucophasiata, assembly GCA_036365455.1. NCBI lineage: Eukaryota > Metazoa > Arthropoda > Insecta > Lepidoptera > Hedylidae > Macrosoma > Macrosoma leucophasiata. The sequence goes on along the minus strand of JAWQUS010000023.1, from coordinate 9,830,214 downwards.
TAAGCTGCGGACAGACGGTTGGACATGGCGAAGCTATAAGGGTTTCTTGTACGCTACGGAACCAGAGACCAATAAGGAACATTCAAGTTAGTATCTAATTTATCATTCCAAATATATAAAAATATTGCCTCTAGTAAACTGAATTAGAAGTATATTGCAATAGCGGTTCCTACAGATCACAATGTACCTACCTAAAGGTTATTCACTTACGGAAAATTATCTTTGTCAATTCACAGTTACTGGCACAAAGGAGACTAACTCACGCTTTTTGCAATTTTATGTGTAAAATTGTACCTACAGTTCTTATGAATGTTTTTGTACATATCACACTATTAGTCAATTTCAATAAAAACAATTATAAGATACACATGGAGTGTTGTTAAAATTAAAGACGGGGATAAGTACATAAATGTATTGTACCTTGTATCTTGCTACAGTTAAATACTTACAAATACAACGTACAACAACTCAACGATGCCAAATAAAAAAAGGGGACAAAATTTCACGTTCATAAATTTCACATTATGAATATGCTCTTGTTCAAACAATTGTATATTTAACATGTAAATTGGTTCATGGTAACGCATTATTTGCACAGTTGCGTCGCACAGTTCTGCTTATTCAATTGTTGTCAACAATGATTTGACACCATTTCATCTAATTTCGGTCAGACTGAATTGAGGATCCAAGACAGTACAGTTAAAGATATAAAAATTATAGATTTTAATACAATTTCAAAAATTGATTTAATTTTTTCGTTCATGTCTTCAACCGCATCGATTGGTGCGAAAAATAAACCAAAATATATTAAAATAAACTGGTTCAATACTCGAGTCATGAAGTGAATGCGATTAGGACATTTGTTATTTCAGAAGTTGCTTAGTACCATTTCGGAGTTTGGTAATGTGCCCGAAGATCTCAATAGATTCGCCATCTGTTGCATGAGAAAACATAATCGATTTTCAACCAATTTTAAAACTGATCATATTTTAAATTATAATTCATAATAGTTACAATGTTATCAGATTTTACGGAGAGCCAAACCCTTAACTCTCCAAATCTTAGTTCTATAAGCCTTATATCTTGGCCACAACACAGGTTGGTCGCTTCTTGTTCACAGTAAAGATATTGCTGTGGACTTTAGCCAAGAAATTGCTTATGCCTGTGTAGTATATTAAAGTCCAGCGACCTAAGAGAAAATATGTATATGCGAAAAATAATTCTGACAGTTATCAATAAAATTAAAAAACATATTCAGAAAATCATGGTGCACATTTTTATAACGACTTAATTAACACTTAACACAAAAAAAAAACAATCATTCATATTTAGTAATTACATAATATGTAATTGTAAACTCATAGAATGAATAGATGTCACAATCGGTAACAATTCTATTAAACTTAACTTGGATATACCTACGCACGTCCAAACCATTGATGATCTTAGTTGATATGATTAATATACGTAATCCAAGGCCGTGATATACATGTCAAAGTCAAAACAAAAAGAAACAAAACAGTAAAAGACAGGCAAAGATTTATAGTTATTACGAGAGTGGATGCATTCAAGCATTATCTTACACAGGTTAACTATGAAAGAAATTTATTAAGACAAACTCCTGGTGCTTCCGAACACATAAACAATGCGGAAAGATTAAAAACGTGTCAATATACAAATTGAAACGTCAGAAATGTTGATTTGTTACCGCTTACAGACGGCCTAGGCGGTTTGGTAATGCGATTAGATAAATCGACTTACAAATCGTATAACTCGTTAAGTGGATAGCACTTTGAAGTTTATGTTGCGTGAATTTTGTATTAGCGAATATGCTAAGAGTTATTTTGGCTACAATTATTTAGTTGTCTTCTTTAGCTACTCTTTTTAGGGGTTCCGTATCCGAAGAGGACTCTAAAATAGGGGAAAATGGGACCCAATTATTAGTAAGACTGTCGTCTGGCTGTATCTCGTGAACCCGAATAGTACGAACCTACTTAGTTTTGACTTTCGCAGTTTGTAGTTTTGTCACACCTATTCAGATATTCTGATATATTTCATAATCTCCTTGTGCCTTGCTAGTATTCCGTAATAAACATTTAAATTAAGAACTATTTTGTTCACAAGTTTTGAAATGGTCATTCACTCAATTTAATGATAATGGTGACAGAGTCGACAAAAACTCTAGAAGTATTATTCGGATTGGCCAGTATTCGAAAAAATATGGAGACATTTATTACAAGTAGTTTAGTTTTAATGCGAAATAAAACCGTCATCTATACTACAGTTCATCTGATATTACACACGGAGATCGAATTAAAACTACAAGTTAAATGTATTAATTTAGTAATAAAATTAAAATGTTTGTCCAATAAAATTGATATGACACTAGAAACGCCTACATAAAAATACAGTTTGTGGTTAGTACAATGGTTTTGGTGATATGGGAAATGGGTTTTATGCAAATATAAACAAATAGTATAGAAGTAGAATTTTACTGCGATTTTATGGCACGGGACACTTAGATAAGACAATGTCTGGTTTCGGATAGCATAAACAAAACCTGCCAAGTGCGATTCTGACTCGAGCGTAAATGGTCCGCATAATTTTATTGAGAAACATTCTGTTTCACTTTTGGTAACTTCTTATAGGTTTTCTACACATCTATAGTGAATGATTACTTTCTGTATTTAAAAATCTATGGATTGAAGCCCAGTTTGGGATTATTTGGGAGATATATGATGAAGTTTAGACTACTTTCTAAATTAACAATTTCAACTCGATCAGCACAGTAAAATCGAAAAAGAATACTGTGACCCATAGACGTACAATTTAGTAAGAGTTCGGTTTTTTCCTATTGTGGTACGGAACCATAAAAGTATGGAATGTAGATATACCTGAATCGACCACCCAGAAGAAATGCCAGCGAAATGAGAGCGACTCCAATGAAATTGTGTACGTAGTCCAAGATGTCCGGAAATAGAATGTGCTGTTACCATGGTGAGAGCCGCGTCATCTGTCAGGTAGGATCGCATGGTTTGTGTCGGAGTAGGGCTGCCAAATTGTGCACAACCGCTGAGAGTCCCATGAGAGCTTTCATCGAGTTGAGTTTAAACCAGAAATACATTAATTTGTATCTGCATTAAATCATCGTTCTCTATCCCTAGACCTGCAAGTTTATATTGAATACTGCGATTTACGATGCAAATAATAGTTTCCGCCTCATGATTACGGCTAACATTTAAGGTCAATTCAAAAATAGCTTAGTGATTGGCTTTCTTCTTTTTCTTCATTTCGTGTCAATGGCCTATCAAAGGGATTGGCTTTGAAAATTATTCAACATATTTATTTTATGCACTTCTTAATTGCAAGTTTTGGCTTTCGTGCTCGTTCTTTAATTTTTCTTGTTATTGTTTATACACAAACTTATACCTATAATACATGAATATAATAATATTATATATATTTTTTTTTTATTCTCCATTTAAAGAGCTTGGTCAAAGACCATGACGCTCTATACGTTCACATGAATTACATTCTTCATTTAAAAAAAAATAATTAAACAACATTAGCTCATTGACAATTGATATAGTTGCAACAGTATTCTGGCGTCATCCGTAGTAGGATCTGCCAGGACACTGTTGCAATGTCCTATTTCTAATGAAGCCCTGCGATGAGCCTCACCTCGAACACATTCAACCAAAATATTATATTTAGTATAATAAGAAACAATGAAAGCTATAACCTGTATGATGTATTTACATTTTGCATATCGCATGTAGCATAGACTAACTCGACGTTCTCGAAAGCTCAAAGAAAAGGCAAAAACAGTTCTAAAAGTCACTAAAAATAGTCTTTCTCTAAGTTGGCAGCCATAGTGGCCCGCATGCCGTCTTAGCGATTATCGGAAATCGTTGTATATTATCGGCAATCGATATTTGACGTGATGAAAGCAGCGAGCCGACCCGACACGTGTTACGCCTGTCGACTAGTGTCGACCAAGTTTCGCCGATGCTCAGGTTGAGTAATGAACGACGCGCGCGCATACTTTTTTCTTGTGTTGCTTTAAGAAAGCGTGTGTTATATTGTTTGAGTCATGGTGTGACATAATTTTGTTTTTTTTTTAAGACGCGATCGGAAATGTAAATGATGAGAGTGAATCTTTACGATACAAATAAAACCGACAGCCTGAAGATAGTTGCTTAACAGATAAACGCAACAGTCCGAAGTTAGTTGCTAAACTTTTTACTTATTTACCTTTCAAACCCTCCCAGGAGTTCCAAAAATCATTCAAAACCAAAATTAGCCAAATCGGTCCAGCCGTTCAGTTTTAGCGAGAATAACGAACAACAATTGATTTTTATATATAGATAGATTAATTAATCATTTAAAATATTTATTTTGAATATTAGAGGTAAAAGTGATTTAATTACTAGTTTTAAGTGCATTTATAGATTTGTGGTCAATTGTCAGTATGCAAAATGTATTATCTAACGTAACTTCACGCCTGTAGTCCTGGAAGGTCCCAACAGGTGGCGAGCCTGTTGACATCTCCGGGCACATTACCAAAAAAAATCAGCGCTATCCGCTGTTAGTTTGATAATATGTACAGTAGATAATTTAGGTACTCGTATATCGATCCATTTATATTCATTCTGGAACGCAAACGAGTTTACTGTTTTCTGTCAAACCGATTCGGTCAACTTGCAGCTCGTGCCGATCCTATTAAATTGAAATTATGACAAATTTATGTACATACATATTTCATAATCAAAACCAATACAGACCTCACGCACGTTACACTTAGAATATTTTATTACCATATAACGAAATGAACAGTAGCCGACGGAAGTAAATGGCGGTTAAGGTAAACAATGTCATAATAGTCCAGTCATTCGGTAGTTTTACCTAGAAAGTTTACCGGGAGTTTTTGGTGATTTTATAGATTTTGACGTGCTCTTTTCGAATTTTCACTTTGCCAATCGAAACATCTCAGCCAGCGAGCTCGACCCGAGCCGTACATAATGCTGTACTTACTCCAACGCTTTCATATGGAAGCGAGAGTTGGGTATGCAGGAATGAGCATGAAAGTAAGTTAAACGCGGTCGAGATGAGATCTTTGCGCAAGATCTGCGGTGTATCACTCACCGATCGCGTTCGTAACGAAGATGAAAGAAAGAGGCTTTGTGTGAATGATAGTATCGGTGTAAAAATGAAAAAAGGCATGCTCCGATGGTTCGGGCATAAAGAAAGAATGTCGAATGAGCGAATGACTAAACAGATATACAATGCGAATGTGGATGGTTGCAGAGGCCCAGGAAGACCTACCATGACCAAATAGGTCGAGTTCTGTCTGATGGTGGGGTCAAAAGTCTTAGATTCCTTCCTTGGCGTGCAGGTATGAAGAGAATGACGAAGGTAGACGAGGCATGAGAGGTATGTCAGGACCGGAATATCTGGCGCTCTACACTCTCTGCCTACCCCGTTAGGGATCTGGCGTGAAGATACTCACACACTTTGCCACCTCGTATCTTTGCCAGTAGAGATATAAATTGTAGGAAATTTTCTCTACTTAGTTTAATTTATTTCAAAACTATTTTTATCTTAAAATGAGTAGCAACGGAGTAACCTAATTCTCAAAAAAACTGTATTTTGACGCAATTTTTCCAATATGGCGGCACGAGCAAAAAATTCGAAAAGAGTAATCTGTAAAATCACCAATTTTCAAAACTTCCGGCAAACTTTCAACTTTCTAGATAACCCCTTTTTTGAACAAAAATGACTACTACGAGTATAATAAATAGTATACGTAAATTAAGTAGCTTTATTGATTCGCACATTTTCTTTTAATTTCATGAGATTAATTAATTTTTTCTTACCATGCAGTTGAAAGTGAATAGTATAGTCTATGGATTTTATCAAAAGTAATAGAACTATGGTCTCAGTGCAATTTTACTGGTAGTGGTCGAGTAACAGAGCTCGAGAGCGTAGGCACTACTAAACTTAAACCTCATAGTAATGAGGTAGGTTTAGTATTAATTTATCTACCTCTTGGTACCTACAGATGGTGTTCGTTGCTACTAATGTTATCTGCATGTTTGTATAAAATTTTCCTTATATTAGGTACAAATACAAGTATTGTGCGCATACGGCACAAACAGTAACCAAATTACAGGATATCTGGTTGTTTTACCAATACTATCAGGGGTAGATAATGATAATGGTGGTTCTATTCTATATTCTCTCATCCCAACATCTTTCATTGCTGCTGCTGCTATGGCAGGAGTGGTATTTCTAATCATATTTTTGTATGTTTTCTATAGTTATTGTTCTTTTCCAATATGTTATGTAATATGGTACGTTTCATATCATAAAATAAGAGAACCCAATGCAATATATTTTTGAAATCCAAGTTTTTTGTCACAGTCCTCGTAAATACTTTTTAAAACTGCCATGTCCCTATATACTAATAAACATAAGCTTTTGGCTGTCGGAATGTTCAGATTCTAGATTGATTTCATTGCGAAATATATTGACCTAAGAAGAAACCTGAGTCTTGAATGTGTATATATATCAATATAACTGTATTAAAAAAGCTAAATAATCTCATGGTTTCAATTTAGTTTAACCGCAACATTTGATGAATTACAATAGAATTTTAAGCATCCGATGACCGAGTAGGTAAAATAAAATCACACTAAAAAATAAACAGTCACCAACTCTCAGTTAATCTTAAAACATCACACCGCGTTAATTACTATCCAGTTGCATTGAATGCACTGAATCAATTGTTGGATACAGACGCCGCGATGCCGGATGCTGAAGATGCCTTTAATTAGAGTCTCCATAAAATTGCTGTTATAATTAAACTTCTTGCTCGAGCTGACGTCAAAATTAATTTGTAACTGCAAAATGACCTTGTTTCGTAAATTCTTGCAATTTATCGTACACTTTTGTGCAAGTTTTAGTATAAATAAATGCAGTACTTAATTGAATTATTTAATTCTTAACAACATAATCAACTTAACAATTTCTCTCCAAAACAATTTTCAAGCTTCGAAGTTAATGAGTTTTCATATCAATATATCATCGACTATTCCGACTTCACTTCACCACAAAACAAATTATCGATACTACATAAGCTTGTTTCAATAAATATCTATATCAAGTAGATTCGTGTGGGAAGACTCGGTTGAGATCAATACACGACTTACAGAGGTATTTGTTTTACGTCAGAAATTGATCGATCATTGGCGGTCGAGATTTTTTTCCTATTTTCGAGTTGGCCCGCTCTAAAATCTTAACCAAGAAACAGTCATTGTAAGCGCCTATTTTAGGATACATATTTTACTTTAGCGTTGCAATAACAAATTCGGTTATGAATAACTCGTGAAACAGTGTCGTAATATTTGCGAGAAGGTTGAGTTATGAATAATTTTCTCATTTCTTTTTCAGATCCCAGGGCAGAGATGAATGGACGAAGATGACAAACGATGGTGTCACGTAATAGAAAACTTGATCTTTATAAATATTTTACACATAAAATACATTTAAGACGTAGTGCTTAGTGATATTCAGTGATAGTTACTTAGAACAATATCTGCTGTTGATAGTGATACAGAAGTGTATTAGGACGTATGTGGAGCGAACTCTGATCCAGAATGTTTCTTCAAGGACCGCTTCTGTTCTACGTAATCATGTGAGTGTTGAACATGTGTTTCTTATTGGCTAATATTATTTTTGAGGATCTGATGATTTTGTTACTTATACACGTCATAGTAACGTTAATCATCTAATGAAAGTTGTTAAGCTAAATCGATTGAAATATGAATTGATATTTACTGTCCCGAAACAAAACTATAAAAAGATCGTAAAATCGATTTAAAAGAAATTAATAGATTTAGTATGTTTAACTTGTTAGTCTGTCAGGGATTTGACACCCATAAAAGTTTTAATGATATCTTGAACTTTAAATTATGATTTATAATAGGCGTATCATCGATAACTTACCATATACGTGTTCTAATAGTCATACAGGTCTGTCGAGCCTGCTTCATTGTCTAGGCGATTTATTTTATAGCTGCCTCAGTTATTACAATATTTATGCGACATATTTGGTGTCGTTAATATTATTTATTAAGCCCATTAAGGATGTAGCTAGTTGAACAAATACGATTTTAATTTGAGTAAGTTTCTACAACAATTGACGGCCAATGTTCTAAAGTTATTGTTTGTAAGGTTCTCCTTTTAGTTTACATTTTTTACAAATTCATCTTATATTTGATAAGTAGTATTTAGTAAGTAGTTGCCGTCATTGTCTATGTTTGAGAAGATTAAAAATTGTGTTGTAATGAATTATATTTCAGTTGTGGTTTCAAGACGAGATCCATATGTATATTGCTTGTAATTATAATGTTCCAGTTAAAATTGGTAAATGATATGAACTATTGTAATTTTGTGTAAGCGGGCAGTTGCACGTAAGTGAATATCTCTTTAAGAGGCAAAATCATAAATAAAGGTGATTGTGACCTCTAGTAGTAAGAAAGAAATTACGAGATCCTACGAGATGAAATAATCCGTGACTTGATTTGCTACGCATGTGACAATAGAACAAAAAATTAAAATATAATTGCTTAATTACAAAATACGTATCGAATCTATATCAGTTATCTTTGATCCAAATTCAAACTGTCTAACTGTTATCGTTTCGAAAAATAAAACACAGTCTCGCGAACCAGTGTCACTTGATAATTGCATAATTGCGTGGTCGATATTTATGAATGGCTAACGTTTACGTGGGCTATCCTGATTCGGAGGTATCAGTAGATTCTGTGTCAGAAACGGGTGCAAGTGTCTTTGCCAACCCAGGAGAAATGCTCGGAGGGTGTCAAAATACCTGTTCCTATCTTATTTATAGGTCTTGTATATTCAAAGTGTTGTCATCAGTCCGGAAAACGAAAACGGGTACCGTTTTGTCGCGATTTATCGTACCGGTTTTATATACAGATATTTCAAGTGAAACTACTTTGGTGATCGTTTGTGATAATCACGTCGTTTTTTATATTGTATTATGAATTGGAATGGTTATTTAGGAAAATAGAACTCTACAGAAACGTATATCTGTCAATGCAGATTCGTAGCCTTTCTTTCTTGCTTTACTTAATCATGAATTAAGTAAAGTACTACAACTTACTTAATTTACTTAATTGTTTAGGTTTGCTTTAAGCCTCACAGAAAACAAAACAATCTTTTATCAGAACTTATGCTAGCTTAATAATAGTAGTAGTCTGAAATCGGATCCAACCTCTATTATCATCGTGTTTTTACTTTAAGATAGGTATATCTACTTAGTTAAATATCAATTATTAAAGTGAGTAATTTTCCATATGATGTTCAACAATTTTATTAACCTACTCGTATGTTAAACACCGACCATTCCCAAGATACAAATTACGTTAAATGCCTAGAAGGCAAACATACTACCTACCTGTAGGAGTTTTATATAAAATTGTGATAATGTCAATGTATTAATATTCTAACTGAATAAAAATCTAACAATCAACAGTACCTAATAATGCAATCATATAAATATCTAATAATGTAATTCCAACAATTCAGTCAAAGTGCGATGATGCAATCCATTTATATCAGTCACAATACCGGTCACTTTACAGAGCATAATTAGAATTACAGGAAATGTAATCAATTACATCTGTTCACTATTGTAGGTTTCGGCTATTGGTTTACATTGAGGATGACTAGACAGGACCTTCGGTTGCGCTTCCAATTATTCAAACGCTTTCAAATGTCTAGCAAATGAAATGGATCTGTACAAAGCTATTAAGATAGCATCTTTGATATTTTTAACCTGTTAACGGTTTTGTATATTACATACAAAACCGTTAACAAGTTAAAAATATCAATTTCATCAGTTCAATTGAATTGTATTTTTAAATGATAAGTAGCTAACTGTCATTAAATCTACGATGATATTAAGTGATTGGTTCATATAGCATTTTACTAGTGGTAGAGCTCCAGTGACGAAGCTCGCGGGCGTAGGCACCACCGCATTACCTAATATATTTGCCGCTAAATGGTAGTGTTCAGCACTATCGTGTTCCGGTCAGGTGGTAATGTACGGCCCTGTAATTTCCGGCACAGAGGCATAACACCTTAGGCCTCAAATGGTAACGCATCTGCATTTTGAGCTCTGATCTTTGTGTAAGCCTATAGACGGCTGCAGTCATCACTTAACATCAATGTGAACTGCAAGCTTATTTGCCACTTTCATGACATAAACAAAAACTGTTATTGCGTAAAACCACATGGCTGTACCGAATAGACGAAAAGGGTCACAGAGTTGACAAGATTCTTCATTACAGTCGACTGTTAATCATAATAACTAGTAAGATTATTGTGACATGAACAATTAATTATCTTTTATTTATAGATATCACCTTAATAGAGCTATCAGTTTCCGAGATAGAAGAAGTTAATGATGAGTGTCGTAAGATGATCGTATCTCGTATGGAGATATTGTATCATTAATACAAATTAAAGGACACCGCGTTTTTTAATGAATTGACTCAGAATTACACATGTACCTAAAGTTATTATTATTATACCTAGCTGTGTTATTCAATTGTTTCTATTGTAACATTTTAACTTTAATACTATTCGTAGGTATAGTAGACGTGTGTTGAATACATCGCACAGTTTTTCCGATCCTTGAAAACTTTATCTCTTTTCAATATAATTATTGATTACGGATTTAAATATTATTTCCTGACCCAGAAGTGTACCTACTTTATGCTGCAAAAAATGTTTTTTTTTTTTTAATTTTATGTTATGAAGGTGGCAAACAAGCATGCAGCTCACATTGATATTAAGTGACGACTGCAGCCTATAGACATCTACACAAAAAACAGAGGTCAAAATGCAGATGCGTTGCTACCCCTGAGACCTAAGTTAATATGTCTCTGTGATAGTTATTATGTCGCCCACCTTACCGGAACACGATTGTGCTGGACCACTGAAAGATTTATCGGCAAACTTAAAAAAAAACTGTGTTTTATTTAAGAAAAATGGGAAGAAAAAATTTATTTCAGGCGAGATTCGCCACTGGGAGTCTAGTCCAGCCGCTCTTCCAACTGTGCTACCGAAGTCTACACCCGAAAAAACTGTATTTTCAGTGCGTTATGAATTTTATTCTTCAGACAAAAAATTGGGATGGTCAATATATCGAAAGTTTCTGAAACGTTTGTCAAATTTCTACTCACTTAGCAGGTGCGTTAATACTCGCTCGGCTGCAAATTGTGAGTTGCAGGAATACCTCTCACGTAAAATCGCGACGAAGCTGTGATTTATTGACAACAAGATTATCATAAAGTTGTCAAGAAATTTTAAATTGTGGTGTTAGCTAATCGGTTCGTCATATAAAAGTGTTTAAATGTTTTCAAGCTTGACTTGACAAAACATTTTTCGTTGTAGGTAATTAGCATTAACAAGCGTTGCAGGAACTGGCAGGAGTAATTATTTAACTGATTCAACACACATATTCGATCTAGATAGGTTTATGAATTATTTAACAATAAATTAGGGTAACAATTATGTATCATTATATACCTGTAATCGCAGCTACCCATGAAGTTGCCTGTGTAATAGAAATTAAATTCGATTAAAGTGATTTAGCTCATATTTACATATAGGTATTACGGCAAGATCCAATTTAAATAATGTAAATTGAAGTTTAATTATATAGTAAGTTGAATGGACTACTGTTTTGATTAGTTCAGTATTTACGGGTTCTACGGGGATTACAGCTTTAGAGTCAGAGAGGCTTAGGCACCCACCACATTTGCTTATCTGTCTTCCGCCAATATGTACTGTTCAGCACGATCATGTTCTGATTATTAGGTAATTATTTATTTTACGTAACTTCACGCCTGTAATCCCCGAAGGGGTAGGCAGCGGTAAAATGCATGCATTCAAGCATACATGCAAACCCACGACTCGCCGGTTACGTTTTGGCCCATGTAACAGTTGGCGATTTAGTGGTTTATTTATTTTATTTTATTTAGAAGCGCGCATGGCCCAGCGGCTGGTGCAGATCGTAAGCGATCTGCTCGGTTAAGCACTACGGGCGCGGTCGGGTAGTGTGATGGGTGACCGCTAGTGGCAAATTAAATGCGCGTTTCCGTGCTTCGGAGGGCACGTTAAGCCGTCGGTCCCGGTTGCTATCGATAGATAGCAGTCGTTAAACCTTGTCGGAGGCCTTATGGGCGGTTTGAAAACATCCGACAGCGGGTTGGCCACTAACCCACCCACCTCCACCAATCCGCATTGGAGCAGCGTGGTGGAGTAAGCTCCAGGCCTCCCCCCAAAAAGGGGAGAGATTCGCGCCCAGCAGTGGGACGTATAATGGGTTGCCATTATTATTATTATTTTATTTCCGTTATCTATATATATATATATATATATATATATATATATATATATAACTATCAGGCCAAATAACTTAAGTCACAGGAGCACGTTGAAGTGCATTTAGACCGCTGGATTTTGCGATTTAATATGTTATGTTTCTTCTCTCAATATAGCGTACAAGGTGCAGGCCCAAGCTCCATAGATTTTGGAACGTCTCCTTTGGGTGATTGATTAGTTAGCTCATCAATAGTCCAATCCAACTAATGGACTAAGCTTCCGGAATCCTTATGGCTAATTAATTCATACACAAGTCCTGATTTTCTTGCTACATCACCATAACATTTTGTTTTTTTATGAATAAAATTCTAACTGTATAAATAATCACTTTTTCACATATTCATGATTGTATCATCCACATGACCCTATTATCAATTGTGTATTTAATTAATGAATGATTTAACATCTTATTCATGTCCCCAATGACAACCATTGAGTGTGTTTGCCAAACAATAAATTAAGATTATATATAATACGACATAATTGCTGTGAGAATGTGAAATGATAAATTGATTCGTTTTATAGCAAACGCGACTGTCAAGACTTACGAAGGCGCCGCGATAGGTGATAAAATTACTAATTATAATTATTAAAAGCTAAGTGTAAAGCTTGATTAATGGTTTCACGATAACGCGGTGGGTTAACGTCGGTCGTTTGCTTTGGATGGTGATATGCAATGTAGTACGATTATCCTCCAAATACTTGCGTTTTTAAAAAAATCTGGCACTGGGATCGATTTCTCTTATTTTATTTCAGATACGAAATAGGGAGATACTTACCTGAGGACAGATTCTGTTGGTCAAGTCGGCATGTGTCGCTTAACATTTTGGTTGCCACTGTTTTAGCTTAATTATGTAATTAGAATTTCAAATAAAGCACTTAATAAGAGGAATTGGGAAAACTATACAAATAAATAAAATTGGAGTGTCTGTTTGTAACATAAAAAATAACCGCTTTTTACTAAATGCAAATGTGTGTATACACGGTACATACCTATACCAAAACCACATTTTTACTATTTTTGTCTGTCTGTCTGTTTGGCGGGGCTAATCTTGGGAACGGCTGGACCGATTTTGATGGGACTTTCACTGGGAGATAGCTGATGTGATAAGGAGTAACTCAGACTACTTTTATCTCCATACATACATACATACCTACCTACAAACAAATAAGTAGAATTGGAGTGTATCCGACTTTGACGGGACTTCCACGGGTAGGTAGCTGATGTAATAAGGAGTAACTTAGGCTACTTTTAAACTAGCTGCGCCCACGACTTCGTCCGGGTAGATACTGAACAATCATATTTTTTCTCACGTGGACGAAGTCGCGGGCACAGCTAGTCTTATATATAGGTATGTTTCAATTGATGACTTACTCGCTGAGGTATGAAGTTGGAATTAGATAATAGCGTTAATTTCGTAAACCAACGCGGTTGTACTCACAAAGGGTCCAGTGTATGTGGTCCTATTACGCTCTCACTTTTCCCTTTATCTACTTACGAATTAAAGAACCGCCAGACAAGGTCCTCGAGAGATAAGTTTCATATTGAATATAATTAGGTACACTGAGAAATTATGTAAAGGCGATGGTATGTGTATTAAGACTTCTTCTATCTATTTTTTTTTGATAGCGTTAATTCACCCGGTTTCTTGGAAAAACAATTCAAGATGTGCGTTTCAAAATAATGGTCAATCGAAATTAATGATATCATCGATCATCATAATTTTCGATATTATCGATGCACAAAGTTTCGATTCGCAACCTCGTATAATTATCGATATAAGAACCTTCCTTAGGTAGGAAGGTTGAACCTAGATTGAACCTAGATTGAAAAACTTCTTACGAAAACCGGCTTAAAAAAAACTAAAAAAAATAACTTCGACTTCAAAACTAGGATCACATCACTAAAATGTGCCAATTACGCTCATTAAAGATCAATAACTGTACTTCTAGTATAACTTTTTATTCAACTTATTTTTTATCATTCTAGTAGGTATAAGACAAAGGACACAAGAATTTTCTAAATCGGTCCAAAACTGTCTTTCGTTAGTGTGACTACGCTAGCGGCTGGCTAGTCAACTGAACAATGGCGGTCCAATTCAATAGGGGGTAGTTATATCGCGGGACGCTGCTGCTCACTACGTCTTATTGCATTTACCATAATTTATTATATTTTTTTTAAAAATTATTATTCGGTTGTCAAACTGAACTAGCGGAAGAATTTTCTTCCAAAAGTAGGCGATGATATTGTCACATTTGTCACATCCCTACGCCATCGCTTCTTCGCTTCTTCGCATTTACTTCATCGTTATTTCAGTAATATATGTTACTATCAAATCCTTGTTTTGTTTGATGTTTTTAATGTTAACAAATACTTAATATTTTATATTGCCTACTTCCAAGCGCGATCATAAAAATCCCCATAAAAATAAATTGAAACAAAACAAGGCAATGTTACCCAACTTCCGTTAAAATGCACCCACTTAAAAAAGAAGAACTAGTAAATTTTAATCTGTCAGATGAATTTTACCTACGTAGGTACCTATTATGTAGTTCTTGTCAGATGAATTTATTTATATGGTGTTTTATGTTTTCTTTTTTGCAGTAGTTACGAATATTTTTGTACTTTAGCCAGAGTAAATTATTAAATATTTTTGTGTTTTTGGTTTTGAGGCTTTTAAAAAATATACTCTAAAAGTAACTTACAAAAAGTCGCTCGTATCGCGATAGTCAAGCTCACAGCGGTCTGTGTGTTAGGTGCATAATGATTATGATATTTTGTCTGTATTTTATTCTTACAAAAAAGTGAAAAAAGTTTAATTCGTTCGGTTTTTGGAGTTCGGATTTTTTCTTTTCAGGTAGGGACTCCTATAAGTATATAAAAATCTTCATTATCAACAAGCATAAAAAAAACCTGTAAATATGAAGTCAGGAACCGTCCTAGCAATTTCACGCTGCGCCAGAGAGTGTAACTTTACAACGTTTTCCCACTGCGACATTCGAATCAGCGTGAAAGGTATAAATCCTGTAATAACAATAAAAGTTCGTTATATCGATGTTTATGTAGAGTTGTGAAAGGGTTCTTATATCGATAATTAAACGAGGTTGCGAATCGAAACTTTGTGCATCGATAATATCGAAAATTCGAAAATTATGATGATCGATGATATCATTAATTTAGATTGACCATTATTTTGAAACGCACATCTTGAATTGATTTTCCAAGGAAGTGGGTGAATTTTCGCTATAAAAAAAAATAGATAGAAGAAGTAATTATTAAGTAAAATAATATACCTTGGTTGATTGCAAGGTGCAAACAATATGCCTGAAGACGCGAACCTTTCTTCATTCATTCTTCTACTGGCTGACACGACGAACTACGTAAAGGGGAAATGAGACATTCTACTTATATACTTTTTACATTTGGGGAAAAAGTTTTTTCGCATTTTTTAAAATAATTCAAAACATTTTTTAATATAGTTTATTTAAATTTAACTAAAGTATGTATGTACCATTTTGTTCGAAAACTTTTGCCATCTTGTAGATAGGGACATGATCCCATTGCCATAAAAATTTTGGGACTTCTCATCAAAATACCGCGACAAGTGGATTTGGCAGTCCTCTCGTGATGTTAACCTTACATTGCATTAAAAATTCTGAAGAAACCGAAACAGGTGGAAATCTGAAGGTGCAAGGTCAGGACTATACGGCGGATGCATTAACACCTCCCAGCCAAACTCTCTTAATTTTTGCTGAGTGGCTATAGATGTGTGAGGTCTAGCGTTAGCATGATGAAACAGCACACCCCTTCTGTTGATCAATTCCGGCCGCTTTCTCTCAACTTCTTGCTTTAATCTCATCAGTTGTTCGCAGTAGAGTTCAGAATCGATAGTCCACTATGAGCTATTACCACCAGGCGGTGGTAATAGCTCATAGTGAATAATGCCTTCCAATCCCACCACACACACAACATCACCTTATTACGAGTTAACCCGGGTTTCGCCACAGTCTGTGAAGCCTGACCGGCCTTTGACCACGACCTTTTTCGCACGTTCTTGTCGTACGTGATCCACTTTTCATCACCAGTTATCAGCTTCTTCAAAAATGATTCGGTTTCATTACGTCGTAATAAAGAATCACAAATGAGTACACGGTTCATTAGGTTTCTTTCAGTGAGCTCGTGAGGTACCCAAATATCGAGCTTTTTTTTGTACCCAGCTTTTTTCAAATGCGCCAAAACTGTTTCGTGATCAATTCTCAGTTATTCAGCTACGCCGTAACCACTGATATGTCGATCTTGCTCCACTTTTTCAAAAATGGCATCCATTTTATCCGTAATAGGGCGACCAGAGCGAGGTGCATCTTTGACATCAAAATTTCCGGATTGAAAACGCCTAAACCAAATTTGTGCTACTCTCACAGACACTGCACTAGGTCCATAAACATCGCAAATTTTTGTCGCTGCTTGCGTTGCATTTTTACCTTTTTTGTAGTAAAATTTTAAAATGTATCGAATTTCTTCATTAGATTCACTCATCTTGACAGTACGAAAAACAAATGAAAATCACACATTTGCCTGATTTGAAATTGGAATTATGTTCTTTAAAATTTTAACTTTCAATGATACCAAAACAAATAGCACAACCCGACGTTTCGGTCGCTTTTCAGCTGTCATGATTGGACTGTACGGTTATTTCCCACTTCCAATCTATCAATGATTTATAATACCAATACGAAGGTGTTTACAGGTTTCCAACTTGTAAACACGGCCCTGTAATTTCTGGCACAGAGGCATAACACCTTAGGCCTCAGGAGAGGTAACGCATCTGCATTTTAACCTTTGTCTAAGTGTGGGTGTCTATAGGCTGCAGTCATCACTTAACATCAATGTGAACTGCATGCTTGTTTGCCACTTCCTTTACATAAAAAAATATATATAATAAATTGTTTAAGTTGTAACTAACACGTTGTATAAAAATATTTTTTGGGGTTTTTATTTTTGAATTTTATTCTTCCTTGATACCGATATTTTGTGCACCCCTGATCTTAATACCATCATATAGACATTATAAACGTTGCGAAAATGTCGTTTAAATGACTTTTGTTTTTATCGATATTATCGGTTTTCCGACACACATTTCCAACCCTACATGTAAGGTCACTTCGGCGCTATTTTCAACACCGCAGTGGGTGGCCCGTTTCTTATGGATTATGTCTTAGTACCAATGATATTCTATACACCATTGCTTAGTACAGTCAATACCCTTTATTAATGATTATTTTTATAACGTGTTGAAAGATGTAATATACCTATCTTTTAAATCTGAAATAACAAACTGTGTTGCCCATTTATCTATAAGTATTAAGTAGTCTATAAGTAGTAAGTCCAGATTCCTGTCTCAATTTAGGTGTACATCTACCTACCAATCACGAGGATTTTTATCACAATTTGTGTTATAAATGATAAAAAAGAACAAGTGCATCATAACCAAAACTACACTCAAGACATTATTTTTAAAATCACAACAAGTTTAAAAAAAAGAGAGAGATTGGCTAGTACGCATAATGCAGTCTATATATTTAAATAATTACAACGGAACCCTAAAAATGGAAACATTTGAGTCTAATATTTTATTTCGAAACATCTAATTTATTAAAACAATACATGGGGAGTCCATTTATGTTAAAGCTCTTCTACCGGTTTTTTTTTTACTTATTTGTCTATTCAACTTTTGAACCTATTGAATTACTGATGATCCCTATTCTTCAGTTATTTTCAGCTGTTTTCTTAAGGTTATCAACGACCAATATTTATACAAAGTAAAAAATGTCGTTTCAGTAACTAATCCTTTGATTGCCACTTGCTACAATCTGTTATTTTTGCTCGTCAAGTCAGTGACCTAAAATCGCCTACGGATTTTATCATTTTTAAATCTGTCACGTAGGTATCGCCAAATAAAGCTTTGTCTGTAGAGCGTCTTTGATGTTCCCGAATGAGACCTACAGTAAAGAATACATCAGCTCTATGGTCTGCATTCATTCAATAGTCAAGATTTAGTGTGAGTCAAACATCTTTGTTAGTAAATTTTACTTCTTGATATTGAAAAATACAAACACTAATAATTAGCCTTTTACTTTCCTGCACTTTTTAAATAGGTACCTCAGTCATGTTAGGTATGAAAAACATTTATGTTTCAGGCGTATTCTTTTTCTGCGAATCCACTGCCAATTAGCATAAATCAATTCCATCTCAAATTAATTAGCTGTCGGAATTTCTAGTGGACTATGAATAAATCTGCACACATTAATCTTCTGCAAACACGTGCTCTCCAAATATTGGTACAATGTCAATATTGGACGGCTTAAGTAGTTTTACGAATATACTTGGCGCCAGTTGTATGGGCCTTCGTGAAATATTTATAGCGTTAAGCATGATTCAGACACTTCCAAACCTTGACCATGCTAAATCTTAATATATATAAATCTCGTGTCACAATGTTTGTCCTCAATGGACTCCTAAACCACTTAACCGATTATAATAAAATTCGCACACCATGTGCAGTTCGATCCAACTTGAGAGATAGGATAGCTTACATTACGCTATGACTAATAGGAGCAGAGCAGCGCGGGCGAAGCCGGGGCGGGCCGCTAGTCAGATAATAAAATAAATCATCGGTTCGAACGCACTGTTTTATTCAGATAATACGTGTGCGTAAGATAGTGGCTTCAATTTTATGTTATACTAGCTGTGCCCGCGACTTTGTCCGCGTGAGAATTTATGATATTTCAATATCTACCCGAACGTAGTCGTGGGCGGAGCTAGTATAAAAATAGTCTAAGTTACTCCTTATTATATAAGCTATCTGCCAGTGAAAGTCCCATCAAAATCGGTAAAGCCGTTCCCGAGATTAGCGGGAACAAACAGACAAACCAGATTGTAAAAAAAATGTTTTGGTATAAGTACCGTGCATACATACATATGCATTTAGTAAAAAGCTGTTATTTTATTATTACAAACAGACACAATTTTATTTATTTGTATAGATTGATGCTAAAAAAGTAGTTCAAAATTGATCATAAGTAGTAGTATACTGCTACCTTTAGACATCTAGTCGAAAATCGGCGGTCAAAATGCAGATGCGTTGCCACCTCAGAACCCCACGTTGCTTTACCTCTGTGATAGTTACTACGGGGTCATATTTTACAAGCTGACTAGAACACGGCTGTACAAAACACTACCATTTGGTGGCAAATAGATTATGTAAGGTTGTGTTCCATAAGGGAGTAACTAAATGTCACAATCACCACGCTTAGTATTCGGGTTGGCGTTCGATGCGGCGGTAACTTTAGGCAGCTATACGCAGTTGCCCATCCTGCTAATACCGCCATAGCTTGACCGCCATTGTTCGGTTGACTGACTGCGCCAGCAGAAGAAATCTCCACGTACCTGAAGACGAAGCGTAGGCAGGCCCGACAGACGACCTAGTGGAGGTTGTAAGCAATCGCTGGACGAGGGTGGCCCAGGACTGTTCGTTGTGGCAATCTTTGGGGAAGGGAACTGGTGGGTTACTGGTGGTAGAGCTCCAGTGATGGAGCTCGCAGGCGTAGGCACCACCGCAATACCTAATATATTTGCCGCTAAATGGTACTGTTCAGCACTATCCGTGTTCCGGTCAGGTGGCAATGTACGGTACCTGAAATTTCCGACATAGGGGCATAACACCTTATACCTCAGGAGTGGTAACGCATCTGCATTTTGACCTTGGTCTTTGTGTGAGTGTCTATAGGCTGCAGTCATCACTTAACATCAATGTGAACTGCATCGTGTTTGCCACTTCCATTACGTAAAAAAAGGAAGGCTTTTCTCTCTATCTCCAGCTCCGGCACTGTAAATTCAAATTTATATTATTTACTGTAATGTAAACTCCGTACAAGCATATGTGCATAATCCTTAAAGTAGTTTATTGCTTTTAAATATTTAGATGGTTATGTTAAATCAACCCACAAGTATGTTCACACTGCTTCAACTAATGCTGTTTACATAAAACAATATATTTGTTATGTTATAAATTGGTTCAGCCTACACGTGGCCATCATTGT
The DNA here is from genome assembly GCA_036365455.1 of Macrosoma leucophasiata. Lineage (NCBI taxonomy): Eukaryota > Metazoa > Arthropoda > Insecta > Lepidoptera > Hedylidae > Macrosoma > Macrosoma leucophasiata. The sequence goes on along the minus strand of JAWQUS010000023.1, from coordinate 9,809,634 downwards.
AAGCGTAAAATGTAGTTTTTGATCGTTGTGAACGACGTGTATTATAATGATCTCGTTTATTTTATGGTTAATATGAATTCTAAAACAGCAAAATGTGAAAGCGATGAAAAGTTTGATGAATGAAATAGTAATTTAAAGGCTATTGCACAATTTAGCTTACTCACTGGATATCATCTTATACCTATAGCAGACTTATTTTTATCGTATTTAGCCTTGTTATCAGTCACACTATAACACTATAACAACACATATATTCACGCCAAGTCCCTTATGGAGTAGGCAGAGAGCGTGGAGCGCTAGATATCCCGGTCCTGACACACTTCCCGTGATTCTTCTATATTCATCATTCTCTTCATATATGCACACCGATTCCTAAGACTCTTCACCAGACAGTACTCGACCTGTTTGATCAAGGAAGGTCAGTTTTGGTCTTCCTGCTCCTCTGCAGCCATTCGTATTCGCATTGTATATCTGTTAGGTCATTCGCTCATTCGAGTTTATTTCTACATGTCCAATCATCGTAATGGGATGAGTTATTTTATGGTCCCTGAAACAGATCAAACTTCAATAATCAGAATTTTCATGTAAAGTATTTCAACGATTATTGTTAATTTTTAATTTGAAGAATTCGAAGTAGTTCCTTAAACATCATGCAATTAGAAAAACATGTTCTCGAAACCAATTAGGTATTTTTTTAGATGAAGAAGATACAGGTCATCCGAAATGAATATTACCTAAATTTCTGATTCTGAGTGTTAACTAGTCAAGTTTAGCTCAGCAATTCATTTCCTCAACAAGATAACATGTTTTTAGCTATCGGTTGGATAATGTTTGTCGCTTTTTCCAGTCCTGCCAATCCCGTTGAATTTACAACCAGGATTAGTACTCACAGTATGCTAGGTCGTGATATTTCGGGATTCCAGTATTACAAACCTTGAAGAAAATTAACGAAAATAATGCCGACTTGCAAGCACACAGTTGCAGTAATTTTCAAGGTTTGGTTTTGTTTTTAATATATATTTGCGATAACCTAAAGCGTTTCCCTAAACTTGTAGCTGTTTAGCAACAAAGTCGTTCACAAAATTACATTTGGCGAATGTGCTTCGGTATGGGCAGACCTCTTGCAAAGTCGATACATATAACTTTGAAACTGTTCAAAGATTTGTTAAAGTTTATGTAAATTACGGGACCATAATTTATGAATCTATAAATTTGACCATCTTTACACCAATTATAGCTAATAGGCTAACAATTTTAGAAACTACAGCTAAAATAGACTTCCATTTCCTCAAGATGTAGAAAATGGACGAATAATTAAATGTAACGGAAGTATAATGAAAACTAACTATGCAAGTACTTACAGACCTATTATACACCCTCATAACTATTCCCGATAATTTTATTTGCAAACGATAAAAATAATACCAATCTTTAATATTTAGATATAGCTTATTGCATCAATCTTATCAATTGCACCTTCAGTAAAAGAAAAAATAATTAATTCTAAATTCGTGACTTTTGAGGTTCTACCATAAATTTAATCTTATCTCGAATTTCATGTTGTTTCTTTGTTTACCAATATGATTATGAGCGGCTGCACTTGTTGAATTTAGCTTTTGTCACCTGGATTAGAAGAATAATAAAACTTGTAATATTTTAGTAAATATTAATTAAAAGTATTTTAGTAAATCATAAACTTAACGCTCCTTATTTAATTCTTAGACTTCATTGAAGTTTGCCTGGACAGCTTACCTACATAGTAGTATTTTACATAATTCTCTTCTGTAGGATTATATGTATGTATCTTCACGCCAGGTCCCCAACGGGGTAGGCAAACAGTGTAGAGCGTCAGACATCCCGGTTCTGACAAACCTCTCGTGTCTCGTCTACTTTCATCATTCTCTTCATACATGCACGCCGATTCCTAAGACTTTTGATCCCACCATCAGACAGAACTCGACCTATTTCGTCATGGTAGGTCAGTCCCGGTCTTCCTGGGCCTCTGCAACCATCCACATTCGCATTGTATATTTGTTTAGTCATTCGCTCATTCGACATTCTTTCTTTATGCCCGAACCATCGGAGCATGCCTTTTTCATTTTTACACCGATACTATCATTCACACAAAGCCTCTTTCTTACATCTTCATTACGAACGCGATCAGTGAGTGATACACCGCAGATCTTGCGCAATGATCTCATCTCGACCGCGTTCAACTTACTTTCATGCTCTTTCCTGCATACCCAGCTCTCGATTCCATATAAAAGCGTTGGAGTAAGTACAGCATTATGTACGGCTAGTCGCGCCCGCTGGCTGAGATGTTTAGATTCTAGCAGCTTACCCAACGCTCCATTCACGCAATTCCCAGCAAGCACTCTTCTTTCTATGTCAGTGGTGTACCTTCCATCCTTGCTAAAAGCACATCCAAGATATACAATTTCATCCACCTGCTCCAACACTGCATCATCTACTACTATCCTTGCATTTGTTCTCTGCTCATCTCTTTCAAATACTAATACTTAAGTTTTATCGACATTCAATTGCCTTTCTCCATACAATCCTCTTTCATGACTGTGACTAGTGCTTGTAGCCCAGATGGTGTAGAGCTAACAATTACCGCATCATCTGCGTAAAGCAGACAGTTCACCACTAAGTCACCCATACGCACTCCCACATCCATCTACTTCACTCTCTGGAGGCATTTGTCCAGGTATATGATAAACAGCCTAGACGAAAGCACGCAACCCTGTCTGACACCGATGTTAACATCAAACCAGGGTGACATGTTACCATCTACCCGCACACATGCTTGACAGCCCACATACGTGGACTGTATTGCACGGAGCAGACTGCCATCAATACCACACTCTGGCAAAATGTCCCACAGCTCTTTTCGTAATACCCTATCAAACGCTTTCTCCAAATCCACAAAACCGCAGAAAACCTTCTGGCTCACAGCCAGATGCTTCTTTACGATGTTGCGGAGGTAGAAAACTTGATCCATACATCCTCTTCCAGTTCTGAAACCACCCTATGCATCCCACAACAACCCGTCGGACTTCTCTTTCTTTCTTCTTTCTAAGACTTTCCCATACACTTTAGCTGCCAAACTGATCAAACTGATCGCTGGTGCAGTCCATACGTGACCGCACACCGCCAATCCTTTGGGATTCTTCCGGATCTCCAGCAAAGGTTGCACAACACCACCAGAAAGAATCCCAAAGGGCAGCACCACCATATTTGATCATTTCGGCAGAAACCTGATCAATACCCGCAGCCTTACCACATTTCAAACTTCGTATCGCCCATACAATCTCATCTATTGTTATATCCTTACAAGCCGGCACCGTCCAGTCAGCAACTCCGGTGTTGTGTGCAACAAGTGTTCTGAGCATAATCATACATTTCCCCATAATACTCGCTCCATTGTTTTAACACATCTTGCGTGTTCTCAAGAATGTCACCCAACTTAGATTTCATTCTATTCATTCCAGAAACTGGAGAAGAGCTTCTAGACTTTTTCACCTCCCTCCAATAGAGTTTGATGTTAGTCTCAAAGCTCTTCGCCAGTCTCTCATCAGCTTCCACTTTATCTCTCTCACGCTTTTCATTCACTAAAATCTTGGTGTCATTCTTAGGCCGACGGTAAATTTCTCTCTTCTCATCTCTCATACCATTATTCATTTGCAATGATGCTACATAATCCAGCCATGCTTTTTTCTTTCTTTCAACGGAGTCTTGCACCTCCTTGTCCCACCATGCATCCCCTTTCAAGGATTTGCGTATCTTTGCATAACCACATACTTCTTTCGCAACTTCCACCATACTATCTTTCATAACTTGCCAACATTCATCCACGTTCAAGTCCGTAAGACAAACCTTGTCTAACTTTTCACGGACTTGACGTTCATACACTCTCCTTGCACTAATGTCTTGTAACTTTTCACTCTTTATTCTTTCAAGTCCTCCGAAAGGCACACGGACACGCCAATGTCGCCATTTCTTGAACACATCCCTAAACTGGCTTATTACCAAGTAGTGATCTGTATCAAGAGTGGGACCTCTGTAGGCTCTAGAGTCCATCAGGCTCTTCCGAAGATGACTATCAACCATGATCAAATCAATCATACTTTTTTGTTCATTCCTCCCATATGAGTGAATGTCCTTATGACGGAATTCTGTGTTAGACACAAGGAGACTTCGTTCCAAGCATAAGTCAAGAATCAGCTTACCAGCATCATTTACTCTTCTATCACCATCTGGACCTAGAACGGCCGAACCTCGTATCCTGGCCGCCTGGTCCCGACCCATCCATTCAAATCACCACACAAAATTACCCTTTCATTAGCTTCGACCATATCGAGAACTTCCCTTGTAGATTCCCAAAACTTCTCCAGGTCTTGGGTCGTCGCTGAGCTAACCGGTGCATAAGCTGCTACCAAAAACACCCTAGTGACGCCCAGGATAGGCTTAGCTCTCAATAAAACATTTTTCGCTGGGTGACAAAATGTAATGGGACAACTGATTTAATTTTCGCAATTTTAGGGGTGGCCTGTGGTAGCATAATAAAAGTTGTTCATGATCTATACAAATAAATAAAATCGGAGTGTCTGTTTGTAATAAAAAATAAATGATTATTACTAAATGCTAATGTATGTATACACGGTTTTACAATTTTTGTCTGTCTGTTTGTTCCGGCTAATCTCGGGAACGGCTGGACCGATTTTGACGGGACTTTCACTGGCAGATAGCTTATCTAATAAGGCATAACTAACTACTTACTTTTACACTAGCTGCGCACACGACTTCGTCCGGGTAGGTACTGAACAATCATAAATTCTCACGGGAACGAAGTCGCGGGCACGGCTAGTGATAAATAAAATGATCCCTTAAAATTTGGATACTGACTAAAATAACCCTGTAGGTATAATTAGCGTGTCAAAAGATGTTTTATGAATTCAGCAATAAACATCGCATTGTCTTACAACAATACAGCAGTTCATATAATAAATGTGGTCTAGCAATTTGCATAGCCATAAGGAAGCGCCACCGACGTGTGTCCATCTATGTATCAGATGTTATGAGAAATGTCAAATAAATTTGTGATGAGAGGGTAATGGGGCGTGCGAATAAGGCGTTTTTAGATTGAGGGAGGTTTCCATATCGTGTCGAGAAATCGTAAACATAAATAGTAATCATCGCCATCAGGTTTTCGCATCATTATCTTTAATTGGATTATCATGCGTCATGCGTTATTATCTGCATCATATAATATTAAATGATAATTCAATCAAAAATTGTTATCTTGGTCTAGTCTACGATTTGTATTAAGCAAGATTCATAGGTCGGCGATAATTTGAGGCTTAGTGAAATTATTCCATTCAAAAGTTACCTACATTTAAGTTTGGAGGTCTTCTGAAAAACGCAAGAAAAGACCTAAAAAATGTAACATTTGAATGGACTAAATATGTCTTCAGATAGGGTTACCTGGTCACCAAAACTAATAGCCGGATAGATTAGCTACTTTGGCTGGACATTTGGGTAGTAAGACCGGACACCCGCGACAGCAGCGCTCGTTTGTTTGGGAATGTAAAAAGCCTAACAATAGGCGGACACCGTTAATTTTGATCGGATATGCAATCAAGAAGCCTAACTATGTTTGGCTTTATCTGGACGCCTAGCAATACTATCTTGGCCTCTTCAGTGGCTTTTACATCTGCGAAAGATATTATGAATAGTGTCCCAGGGGTTCAATAGTGATATAGGTACCTAATATACAAATATACTAATTTATTTTAATGCAATGCTAAAATATTGTATCGACTATTAAACATATCCGAATATTGATTTAAAAATGCTTATCTCGAATCTTTTTCGTCTTGAACACAGCTTTTTAATATTGAACATCAATAATTCATATTGGCAATGAATAAATCAACGTCAATGAACTATATTCTAACAAATTTAAATATAGTACATTTTATTAGCGTGTATACCTAACCGATGTACAGAAACATTGATAAAGTAGTTTTAAATTAATCAAAATTGTCGCGGTCGATGACTGAATAAATTTTTAGCCTTCGCAATTTTGACGACACGTAGCGCGCACGTAATAAGCTCGATTGTTTGATTTATTTTTAAAGTGTCAAAAAAACTAACTTGTCACTTATTTATCTTTTAATGTTAATGATAAATAAATGACAATTAGGTATATGACAGAGTACAGATTTTGAATTAAGCAGGCTGAATCCGTGGATTGGTTAGGACTGGCGTATGTTATGGGGAGACCCCCAAGCAGCCCGGGTTTTCACCTAGGGGGCCTTAGTAATTGGTGATCGCCTCACACCGGTGAAGCTCTGACGAACGCAGCGAGGGAGTGGGGATTGGGGTGGGCGTGGGTCTGCCCGCCATTCGCTGCTATAGAGAGGAGACAGCAGGGGAAGATGTGAATGGGTACGTGGGCAGGCCTGTACGCTGATCCCGCTTGATGATGGTTCTCCATATTCCTGCCACTAACTGTGTAGTTCGTTGCCGGAACATGGTGGTGAGACGGCTGAATAAGAGGACAGCTTTTCTTTCGAGGAACAGATTACGGAACCCCAAAAATGTATGATAATCAAACAAAACATTGTTAAACTTGTTTAAACACAGTACTTATTGTAACATTTTTGTGGAAAGTATAATAAGTTGAATTAATTAGCCGCTTTAAAATTCAGTTGGACCACGTTCCACGCTCGAATGTTAAGTTTAACCTGGATTTGTTTGAGTTAATATTACTCGCGAGGAAGTTGGGGTGAAATTATACACATTTTAGCGCATTATGTACCTATTATGCAAACAGAGGGAGTTCAGTAAGTATATACAAGTTCTAGAAAATCTATAGGTACTCTTATATTATGTTAACCAAGTTATTATGATATGTACTGGAGGTACAGCTCCAGTAACGAAGCTCGCGGGCATAGGCTTCACCGCATTACCTAATCTACTTGCAGCTAAATAGTAGTAGTGTTCCAGTCAGGTGGTCCTATAATTACCGCCACAGAGTCCTATTATTACCTTAGGCTGTCAACGTATCTACATTGAAATCTCTGGTTTCATGTTGATGTTCATTGGCTACAATATTACTTACCATCAATGTAACATGTATGCTTATTTGGCCTCGTAATAACTATCACAGAGCCATAGCAACTATAGGCTGCAGTCATCACTTAACATCAATGTGTACTGAATGCTTGTGAACCTTTGTTACATCAAAAAAGGTTCAATCATTACAGAAATATAAACGTAATGATTAGCTTTTAGAGTAGTAATCCAACTATGACTTTACTTAGCTATTGTTAAATTGTTTATAGCTGCAGTTATCATTTGAGCAACAACGTAAAGAATACACATTTCTAGCTCTATTCAAATAAAATAATGAAGGTACATGGGTAAATATCCAAAAATAGCTTCATGAGTAAATTCATAAGGCACGTAGTTAAGGAAAATGACTATAATTCACGCACATAATAGCGTTCAAGCGTGTACCTCAGAAAATAAGACCATCTATTATTTTCTTGAATACAGGGATAATTTAACGGTCATATCTTAAAGTGCCTCGCAAAATACAGTCACTTAACCCCAGTCTCCTCTTAATGCATAACGATTTAATGTATGCGGAGCTAGCAAGCGAGCACAAAACATGTGTTACTAATGTATTGTAGCTCAGCTACCGGTTATCTCGGAATTCTTTTTTTTTCTTTTATTGTTTTTAATATTATCTCCGCGATTTAAAGTAGGAAGAAAAATCATACCTATATTTCTCTGCTGTGGTAAACTGAGTTGTATGTACGTATTTCAATTTTTTGTGGTTCTATGTATCTTATAGATGGTGAATTTGTTTTTATTTGTTTACACTAATAAAGTGAGATGTTACACCTACTAGTTTATACATGTCCAAGTCATGTCGATACTCAATTGTATCGATACATTTTGTTAAATATTGTAACTTACGATCAATAACAGTGGCTTTCTTTTTCACAATGGCTAAAAGTAACTGTTGATTTGTAATCGTTTGAAAAAAACAACAACTTCATTTAAAGTGTTGGGGCCAAAATAAAATATTTTACTTACCAGATTTTACTTCATGACGTGTTTTCTGCCTAACTGAAATTTATATTCATGCCAAATTACAGCTTTCTATTATAAATAAATCCTAAGCTAAGCTGGGGACGGACATGGGGAAACCGTTAGGGATCCTTGTGGAGGCTACAGAACCCTAAAATCGGATACGGTTTTTTGACAGATACGAAACCTATCAATCTATCCATTAATTCTCAGCCAAAACAAATCTCGAACCGGTGAAACCAGCTCTAATCTCACGAATTTGAAGTTCAATGAACGTCATTGACATGTATTGATCAAATAGGTGACACTGTATGTCAACACATATGAATGGCAGGTGTAATTACCATGAAATAACGTCATTGGTCGACTGAAAATAGGTGCTATTCGTGTTCCCTATTCACACGATTGGTAATTGCGAAGTTTTGTGAATGGTGAAGCGCAACAGGAAAAGTGTATGGAAATGAGGAAATTGAATGAGGAAAATCTGGTCATGTGGATATCATGCTAGCGGGGACGGTTCCGTAAAATTGAGAGATTTTATTACATTAAATGCCATAGACTTCTTTTGGTAGTATATTTCCATGCATTTTTTTATTAATACATTCGACTAAAAATTTGGTCTTTCTCATACAAAAACTATTTGAAAATCGGTCTAAATTAGATTTGCCTACGTGTGGGCCCTATATCTTAAACTGTTTTCCATATATTTTTTTTTAATTCAGGCGCAGTATATTCATATATAAATGCAAAATTTTCGCCTATTTACTAAACTACTTCTAGTCTAAGCAATTGAAAATTATTAATAATATATATTATGTCTTAGCATGACACTAAAATTGACTTTTAGTTTGATATTGACTCATCTACAATCTACCTATAACCTCAATTATGATATTCGTGTTGAAATCAGTCAGTACATCACTAACATCGGCTTCTGAAGTGACAAAGAGACAGTGGCTCTTTGTAGCTGATGCAACGACGGGTGCGGACGTCACGCATCACATCACTCATATATAGGACACATTCCATTCACACTGCATCCAGACAGTAAATGGATGCAGAATTAGAACGTTGATTGTATCGATAAATCTTAACTGAATCGATTGTATATATGAATCACAAAGACCGCGATTCGATAACATTGATTTATCGATAAACGGCAATAAAAGGTAATTTTGTTTTAATGATTGCAGTATTTGCTGTATTTACATTCGTCCGCATGCGGCGGATAACATACGAAGTGTGTGAAACCTGTGCATACACGTTGTATGTATTGTAGGGGTATACACGTTAAATAAATACGATACATACCTATATTAAATTGTGACATAACAATCACGGTTAAGTACTCGGTTAAACATTACGGACGCGGTCGGGTGTGTGATGGGTGACCTGCTAGTGGTAAATTAAAATGCGGGTTTCCGTGCTTCGGAGGGCACGTTAAGTCGTCGGTGCCGGTTGCTATCGATAGATAGCAGTCGTTAAACCTTGTCTGATGCCTTATGGGCGGTTTGAAAACATCCGACAGCGGGTTGGTCACTAACCCGTATCTCCACTAATCCGCATTGGAGCAGCGTGGTGGAGTAAGCTTCAGGCCTCCCCCCAAAAAGGGTAGAAACTCGTGCCCAGCAGTGGGACGTGTAATGGGTTGCCATTATTATTAATTATTATTATAACCACGATCTAAGGACGAATTAAGGAGTGCCTCCTCTAAGGGCTCCTACGCATCGCATCGCAAATATCTGCGAGCTCGCACGAATACATCGCCTGGGATGTGGCGTCGCATCGCATCGCATCGCAGTTTTGTGGGGCCGCCCTAATGCTATGCAGTAACACAGTGTTTTGTTGACTAGGTAACGGGATGGTGCTCTCGCTTGCCAACACCACATTTTACTGGTGGTAGAGCTCCAGTGACGGAGCTCGCGGGTGTAGGCACCACCGCATTACCTATACTTGCCGCTAAATGGTAGTGTTCAGCACTATCGTGTTCCGGTCAGGTGGTAATGTACGGCCCTGTATATTCCGGCACAGAGGCATAACACCTTACGCCTCAGGAGTTGCTACTCCTACGCATCTGCATTTTGACCTCTGGTCATTGTGTGGGTGTCTATAGGCTGCAGTCATCACTTAACATCAATGTGAACTGCATGCTTGTTTGCCACTTTTATTACATTAAAAAAATATCATCCACCAGTAGGTTCATATATCGTTTTTATTTTTATCTCTCGCATTCATTACATCTACATTAAAGTTGTCTTGTAATAATTGCGTAACCTTAACAAGATAACCACAACAAAATAATAAATTAATTACAACAATTACAATCATAATGGCGGCGCTTCTCGGCTCTAGGTCACGAAACTTCGGCACGCGCTTGTGCTTATAATCGGCTTAACGACAGACTAAAGGGGGATTAAGTCTTGAATGTTAAATAATTGATAGATTTACATGACGCACGTGATAATTGTTCTATGAGTCTTTTGAACATCTACTCCTCTTTGGATGAAAGTCGATGCTTTGTTGTGTTTTGTAAAAGAACTCTACACTGCTTAGTGCCCCAAAGATAGTGGATTCTCTTTAGATAGATAAATATTAACAAGGAAAATATTTAAAAAGTTCATATTTTTCCAATAGGTTATGCAAAATTAATTTAATATACGTCCACGATTAAAAAGATTGAATTTTTGCTACGGGGCCATCACCATCTAACCGGAACACACTACCATTAGCCGGGAGATAGATTAGGTAATATGCCTACACCCTCGAGTCCTTACACTAGGACTCAACTCGACTTTATTACTAAACTTGAAGCACCTGTGTACCTGGGAAAGTTTTCGTTCTGTTATCTATTGATCATTTCATTTTCATACAACAATTTTTAGGACACTCATAAACCAGATAGGGTTTGTTCTGGACACATACAACTTTACTCTTCGATAGGATAATACAATCATTTTCAGCATTCCATTTCTCCGAAATTGGAATAAAATTGTGCGACGAGATGTGTGCGGGAGGTAAAATATAAAACTGGTTGCGATACGACCATTTATTGCGAGGTACAATGATACACTGATTTAAATATAGCACATAAAATATAGGTAAGTATACAAAACAGATGAGACATTATTTGATCATAGATAAAGATAGGAATACAGGAACTTTGACTTATTGTGCCTATACGGCACAGTACTTCCCCCTCAGGGACAAAAAAAAAATAAACACACAGAAACTACAATCCTACATGAAAAATTAAAAATTTGTATATAAAAATAATGTTAACTCAAAAAATTGAATAATAATAAAAATTGTATAAAAAATGGTTCTAAAAAAAATATTTGAATTAAAAAAAAAAATGCTAAAAAATATTGCACCTATAAAAATTGTTAATTATAAATTGACTACATACCTCAGACATAACTTTCCACATTATACAAACAATGACATTAATTTATATTATTTAAGAACGAAACTTAATTTTGGAGTTAGTATAACTTTTTTATACAAAGAGTCTATTCACTATTAGGTACGCTTACACTGACGCATATAATAAACATGTTTCGTACGCGAATTTTGGTAGGTCACACACAACAGAACGCAACACAACACTTAATTGTTTATCTGCTGCATGGATGGCCCGAGAGAGGCTGGGTCGCCTCTGCGGACCACGACCGACGGCAACTCCTGCAGCACCTTCGAATGCTTGGAACGCAAGATGTTTTACACCGTTCCCAATAAAACATAGCCGACGGTGACGACCATCACCAGCAACGTGCACAAAATGTAGATCTCCGGTCGATCCATCCACCTATCTGTACTGGTGGTTTGTGTGGCGGCGCTGTTTCCGGCGCCGTTTTGAGCAGTTATATCTTTCTCTGCGGTAATTTTACTTTGTTCCTAAAACAATCCTGGTCTAACAATGCGCCCTGATCTTGTTACTAGCGGCGCATTGTTTCGTTTTGCTGATTCTGCATTAGGCGCATCTTCGTTATCTCTGTTGCCAGGCATAAATGCTGGCTTGAGGCGATCTATACTAATGCATTTTTCTGTATCTGCTTGCAATATCTTATAATATTTGTCCAATTTTTCAATCACCTTGAACGGACCTGTATAGGGTGGCGTTAAAGGTTTTCTTACTTTGTCATCGCGTATAAAAACATAAGAGCAGTCTTTTAAGTCGTTATGAATAAAAATATTTCCTTGTCTAAGCTCTTTTTTGGGAACCGCTGATAGATTTGATATTTTTTTTCGTAACTCCTGGACAAAACACTCGTTATCGGAAATGTTTTGAGTAACCGGTTGGAAAAAATCGCTCGGTAATCTTATTACTTCTCCATACACTAATTCAGCTGCACTAATTTGGGTATCGTCGCGTAAACTCGTTCTTAAACCGAGTAACACAGACGGTAATTCTGAAATCCATTCTAATGTCTTTCCTCTGCACATCAGGGCTGCTTTTAGTGTACGGTGCCATCTTTCTATCATTCCATTCGACTGCGGATGATAGGCGCAGGTTCGTATCCGTGAGATACCCATTTTCTTTGTGAGATGGCTAAATAAATGCGATTCAAATTGCCGACCTTGGTCGGTGGTTAATCTTAAGGGACAACCGAATCGGGATATCCATCCAGTGTAAATTATATTGGCTACTGTCTCAGATGTTATATCCTTGACCGGATATGCCTCTGGCCAACCTGTGCCCCTGTCCATCATCGTCACGATATATCTATAACCGTTGCAAGTACTTAATGGTCCAACTATATCCATGTGTAGATGCTCAAATCTGTTGCTATGCATAAACTTTCCATGTGGCGAAATCGTATGACGTTGCACTTTGCACCGCTGACAATTTAGGCAAGCCTTAGTCCAGTTAGTAACGTCTTTATTCATAGACTTCCAGAAGTATCTATCGCGAATCATATTTCGCGTTGTGCGTATGCTTGGATGACTAACTTCGTGCACAGCTTTGTAAGCCGACACGCGAAATTCTTTCGGCAAATATGGTCTTGCTACATCTTTCGATACTTCGCAATATATAGGCATGTTACTATGTGGAAAATATAGATGTTTAAATTGTAATGTTTTCGACTGCATCAAATCCTTCAACTCAGCGTCATTTTCTTGAGCTTTAGCAATCATCTCATAATCGATACTTGAGTCTATGGATGAAATTCGAGATAATGTGTCCGCGACAACATTATCTGCCCCGCTAATATGTTGAATGGAGGTACAAAATTGCATAATAAAATCCAAATGCCTTAATCGTCGCGCTGTGTCATTATTGCTCACCGAATTTTTCGTCAATGCATGTACTATCGGTTTATGATCGGTAAACACTGTTAGAGGTCTTCCTTCGATAAGGTACCGAAAGTGTTTTACTGCCATATATATCGCCAATAATTCACGGTCAAACGTGCTGTATCTTTGCTGCGTTTCGCTTAGTTTGGTAGAAAAGAAGCCCAAAGGTTTCCAAGTGTCACCTTCTCTCTGCTGCAGAACTGCCCCGGCGCATGTATTGGAGCAGTCAGTCATCAGGGCGATATCCGCATCTGTTGACGGGAATGACAAAGTAACTGCCTTTAACAAGCTTTGTTTACTTTGTTCAAAAGCTTCGATGCTCTCTTCTGCCCACGGTATTTGGCTTTTATCTTTCTTTTTGGCGTTGATCAAAAATGCGTTTAATTTGGATAATATAGCTGCTGCCTGGGGAAGATGTCTTCTATAGAAATTAATCATGCCCAGGTAACGCCGTAATTCATCGATAGTATTCGGTCTTGGAAATTCCGATATCACCCGAACTTGTTTCTCAAGCGGTTTCAGACCATCTTTAGATACGTGAAATCCTAAATAATCCAATTCCGACTTTCCAAATTCGCATTTTGCCAAATTAATTGTGATACCAAAATCATTCAGACGTTGCAGTACTTTCTTAACATGGATTTTATGACTGTGTGCGTCTGATGCTATGATGACGTCATCGATATATATAAATATAAAATCAAGGTCACGCAGAACAACATCGTTAAGAAATCTTTGAAAAGTTTGTCCCGCGTTTTTCAACCCGAATGTCATTTTAGGGAACTCGTAGAGTCCAAAAGGCGTTGTTATTGCCGTCTTCTCTATATCAGACTCTCGGACTGGGATATTATGGTATGCCCTCTGCAAATCGATTCGAGAAAACATCGTTTTTCCAGCCAATAAATAGGTACAGTCCTGAATTCTCGGTATAGGATAACGATCAGGTGTTGTCATAGCATTAAGCTGCCGATAGTCACCGCAAGGCCTTATTTCGCCATTTTTCTTGCTAACTACATGTAAAGGACTCGCCCAACAACTCTTTGATGGTCTACATATACCCATCTCCTGCATGCGTTGAAATTCGGTCTTGACTTTCATGTATTTATCTGGCGGTAGCGGTCTCGGTCGCGCATATACAGGAGCTCCGTTAGTTTCAATATAATGGACTACGGAATGGCATGGAGTGTTCTTGAAGCACATTGGTTTTGTTATATCCGGATATTCTAATAAAAGATCACTATATTCACTGTTACAATCTATTGTTCGAATTGATGGGTGTCCGGATAAAGTTAGTGTAGCCACGGAACACAAATTTGTCACTGAGTCTATTAGTTTCTTTTTATAAACATCAACTAATAACTTATGGTGTTGTAAAAAGTCCGCGCCGAGTATCGGTTGTTTTACATCTGCGATAACAAAAGACCACCGATACGGTCGACGTAAATTAAAGTCTAAATCAAGAGTTTTGACACCGTATGTCCGAATTTCATTACCGTTTGCAGCATAAAGTTTATAGTCACTGCACTTATCACTATAATATGGTCTTTTTGCCACTGGTAACACAGACACATTAGCACCTGTGTCAACTAAAAAATTTTGTCCACTATTATTGTCCAAAATACATAGGCGGCTAACTGGAGTGATGGCACATATCTCCGCCTGTGATTGTGCCTGCATTAGTTTCCCTTATGTTCGCTATCTTCTTTCCATGCACACGGCTCCACACATTTCCTTGCTCTATTGCGAAATTTGTAGTGATAATAACAGAGCTGATTGGAAGAATCGAGTGTATGACGGTTCATGTTACGTGTATGAGAAGCGGATCGCGATCGCCTGCGATTAAAAGGTCTATTAAAATTTCTATAATTGTTTCTGCCTCTCTCCATATTCCTGATCTTCATGCTCAACTTCGCGATCTCCGCCAAAATAAACGCTTGATCGTTGGTACCGGTGCTGGTGCTGGGAGAACCTTGAACTTCGGAAACTTGAAAAGGTTTCGAGGTCTCCATAACCTTATCTGCGATCACGGCGAGATTTTCCAGATTTTGTCCTTCTGTAACAGCGAGGACGGCTCTCACGTGCGATGGAAGATGCCCTTGCCACATTATACTAAGGGTTTCGTCGGGTATTTTCTCACGTGCTAAATCCTTCATACGACGCAAAAGCTGCGTAGGCTTTTGATCGCCTAATTCCATCTCACTCAGGAGTTTCTGAAATTGACGCATTTCAGATTCCTCGTAAACAGCCAATAGACGCGCTTTCAGAGTCTCATATTTCTTCGATTCCGGTGGTTTCAATAGAATATCGCTAACTTGTTGTACAACTTCTTTGCCGAGTTTCGTGACGACCATGTTAAATCGCGCTTCATCACTTAGTTTTTGAGGACTTAAAACGGCTTCGCACTGCACGAACCAAAGGCGTGGCTGATCGCGCCAAAAATCGGGAATCCTTGAAGAGACTGTGACGGTCGCCAGTTCCACTACTTCTTGTTGTGACTTTGGTTGAGTGGCCATTGCACTTCTTGGTCGATATCAAAGTCACTATCCGCGTTATGATCTCGTCTTCAACCACGTGAATCTAAGCAGATCACGTCGGGGTCACCACTTGTGCGACGAGATGTGTGCGGGAGGTAAAATATAAAACTGGTTGCGATACGACCATTTATTGCGAGGTACAATGATACACTGATTTAAATATAGCACATAAAATATAGGTAAGTATACAAAACAGATGAGACATTATTTGATCATAGATAAAGATAGGAATACAGGAACTTTGACTTATTGTGCCTATACGGCACAAAATGATGGGATTTCAGCTAAAGAATCAGTAAGCTATTTATGCCAATTTGTGCAACAATATCTTTCAAAGCTAATTTGCTTTGTCTTGTGGAAATCATCTCGGCTTGAAAACCTTATCGGTGGAACCTGGTATGGGTTCGCGTGATTGTACCGCATAATGACCGTTTGGCTAACCGACTAAGCTTTACAAATGTACATAGATATGATCTTTCGCATTACGTATACTACGAGACGGAATTAACGCGGACAAGTTGACATAGTATGTTAATGTTTTCGAGAAAACTGAGCTTAGACTGTATCTTAGCTAAATTTTAGTGCAGTTGAGAATACAAATTGGCTAGTTCTTTCTAGGCATACCGTACTCTTTGATGGAAGCAATAGGTTATTTGTGTGCTGTATTTCTCAATAGAGTTACAGAGTCGGAGCTCTAGGGTGCAGGCATTGACATATCACCTAATCAAAATAAAAAGGTATGGGCTAAACCTAAACCTACAGATTATATGTCTTTCACCTATAGATTACAGGAAAAGCAATGGAAAGACATATCAAAGGTATGTATCTTCAAGTCAAGTAACTTACGGGGAGGAAGAGAGCGTAGAGCGCCATATATCCCGGTCCCGACACACCTCCCGTGCTTCTTCCACATTCATCAGTCTCTTCATATATGCACGCCGATTCCTTATGTAACGTAGAAAAATATACCTACGGAACCTTGTGAACGCGAGGTCGACTCGCACTTTACCGGCTTCGAAATATTTGAAACCATAGAGCAACACGGGCCACCGGCCGCGGCGGACCGGAGGGGAGTAGCCATATGCAGGCTTTCCCCTCTGTCAAAGTTCAAGTCAAGGGCCTATGCCTGTTGCCTAGAAGTTTATGTATAACTAGCTGTGCTCGCGACTTCGTCTACGTGAGAAAAATATGATTGTTCAGTATCTACCCGAACGAAGTCGTGGGCGCAGCTAGTATAAAAGTAGCGTAAGTTACTCCTTATTATATCAGCTATCTGCCAGTGAAAGTCCAGTCAAAATCGGAGACACTCATATTCTGTTTATTTGTATGTAGTTATGTATGCATGGTATGTATGGTTGTATGGAGATAAAAGTAGCTCAAGTTACTCCTTATCACATCAGCTATCTGCCTGTGAAAGTCCCGTCAAAATCGGAGACACTCAAATTCTGTTTATTTGTATGTAAGTATGTTTGTATGTATGGTTGTATGGAGATAAAAGTAGCCTAAGTTACTCCTTGTTACATCAGCTACCTACCCATGGAAGTCCCGTCAAAGTCGGATACACTCCAAGTCTATTTATGGGAACACAGACAGTGTTAATAACTATAGGCCAATATCGATTTTGCCTGCATTGTCAAAAATATTGGAGAAGCTTCTGAACACACGGCTTAAAAACTTCCTGAACCGAAACAACATTTTAGCCTCAAATCAGTATGGATTTCGAGAAGGAACATCGACAGAGAGTGCAGTGGCATCTCTATGTGATTTGGTAATAAACAGTCTCGATACAAAGCAAAAATGCTTAGGTATTTTTCTAGACCTCAGTAAGGCATTTGACACTGTCTCTGTCCCGCATCTTTTAGCCAAAATGGAGAAGATGGGTGTCCGTGGGTATGCATTAAACATATTTAGTGATTATCTTTCCCATAGGACACAATGTGTTAAAATAGACCGCTTTATAAGTGACAATAAACCCCTTAATTATGGTGTGCCGCAAGGATCTGTCTTAGGCCCAACACTTTTCCTTATGTACATAAATTCCTTGTGTACCCTTCCTCTGTCAAACTGCGCCATATTTACTTATGCTGATGACACAGCATTAATTGTACGTGGTGAAAATTGGCCGGATGTGTTTACCTGTGCTGAAAACTCCCTCAGGCGTGTGATGCAGTGGTTGTCAGCTAATCTTCTGACGCTGAACCTAAATAAAACCACCTATCTCACTTTTTCTCAGACCAGACTTAGCCAACCGCCATTGGAAACATTCACGCTTAAAGCACATTCTTGCCCAGATAACATCTCCACCTTACCTTGCAACTGCCCAACCTTGACTAGATCTGACCAAATAAAATACCTAGGTGTTTATATTGACAACCTCATGACATGGAAATATCAGATAGCAAATCTTACTGCCCGTGTCCGCAAGATGATATTTATTTTTAAAAGACTGCGATATTCAGGTGACGCTGACACACTGCGTTTGGTTTATTACGCTCTATGTCAATCTATAATGACATACTGCATAACAGTATGGGGTGGAGCAGTCAAGTCATTATTGCTGCCCCTTGAACGTGCACAAAGGACAATACTAAAGATTATGTATTTTAAGTCTTTCAGATTCCCCACAGATCAACTTTTTTCTGAATGTCAAATGCTGACCATAAGGCAACTCTTTGTGCTCGAGACAATTTGCAGAAAACATGCCTGTCTAGTATATGACCCTAATATATTAAATAAACGTCGCGCGCACAAAGTGTGTCGTCTCCCGGTCTTTAAGGGCGCCATTGCTGCACGGCATCATACCGTCATAGGATGCCATCTTTATAATCTAGCTAATGAACACTGTAACATTTATCCTTTGTCAAGATCTCAATGTAAGAAACAAGTGAAAAAATGGCTCATGACGAAATCTTATAGTGATACTGAAAATCTGCTAAAACTTACAGTACTTTAGGTAAATGTTCAATGTACTCTAGGTATCTCTTATGTCCACCCCTTGCGTTCTATCTCACGTACGTAAACAGGAACACACACACACACACACACACACACACACACACACACACACACACACACACACACACACCAGTTGATTTCTAATTTCATGTAATATTAGTGTATATCCATGTAATCTCTACCTGCTCTGTTTATTTCTATTACTCTGTTTAGTTATTACTACATATGTTAAATTGTCTTAAATAAGATACACCGACACGCAACCGTAAAATAATGAATTATGTAAGGTTTGAGAGCCCTGGTACCCATAACACAAGTTAAATCTTACTTTGGGCACCAGGTGTTCAACATTAACTTTGTACAAAAAATGTCTTGCTGTAACCACTTGTGGAAATTTGTGTATCTTTTACGTAAATAAACTATTACTATTACTATTTATTTGTATGTAGGTATGTATGGTTGTATGGAGATAAAAGTAGCCTAAGTTACTCCTTGTTACATCAGCTACCTACCCATGGAAGTCCCGTCAAAGTCAGATACACTCCAAGTCTATTTATTTGTATGTAGGTATGTATGGTTGTATGGAGATAAAAGTAGCCTAAGTTACTCCTTGTTACATCAGCTACCTACCCATGGAAGTCCCGTCAAAGTCGGATACACTCCAAGTCTACTTATTTGTATGTAGGCATGTAAGGATGTATGGAGATAAAAGTAGCCAAAGTTACTCCTTATCACATCAGCTATCTGCCAGTGAAAGTCCCGTCAAAATCGGTCAAGCCATTCCCAAGATTAGCCCAACCAAACAGACAGACAGACAGACAGACAAAAATAGTAAAAAATGTTGTTTTGGTATATGTACCGTGTATACATACATATGCGTTTAGTAAAAAGCGGTTATTTTAATATTACAAAAAGACACTCCAATTTTATTTATTTGTATGTATATAGATTTATTATGGAAGCTACAATACAACATAAAACCTAAAAATTCAGTGAAAATTTCGAGCGTCTACATTATAGCGGTAACAGAAATACATAATTTGTGTAAATGTTAGCTTTCTAGCTATCATTATTTATGAGATACAGCCTGGTGATACAGAATAGCTTAAAAATATTCGATACGATTTTTAAATTGACATAACTTTTTTATTTCTGAACCGATTCATATGAAACAAACACTAAATGTTAAGTGAAACTTACCACAATATATTAGTGAATTCACGAATCGAATAAGCCGTTTCTGATATTAGCGTGCACAAACACACAGACAAAAATACATTTTTCCGGAATTAAAAGTACCCAGTGTTGTGCGCCAAAGGTTGAAGTACAATCCTACCAAGTTTCATTGTAATCGGACCAGTAGTTTTTATGTGATGCTTGAACAAACAGACAGACAGACAGACAAAAAAATTTCTAATCACATATTTGTGTTCGGTATCGATCTAATAACATCCCCTGGTATTTATTTTTTCAATATTGTTAATGTACAGAATTTACACTTCTACAGATTTATTATAAGTATAGATGTGTGAGTTTATATGTTATGATGTGTCAAGGTGTGAGTTTCATAGTAATAGACGATTTTTGGAGTGTATGTGTGTATCACACGTAGTTCCCCCCGCAAAAATGACAGACTGTTTTGCATCGGTAATAGACGCTGTGGCTAGATGGCTACTCCCCTCCGGTCCGCCGCGGCGGACGGTAGCCCGCATTGCTCTATGTTTGAAACTTATGCGTACTAATTGTTATGCTATTCAGTTAAATGAGTTAATATTATCTCACGAGATACCGAGCGCTACTGCATTCATAGGCATCATCTTATGTTGTCACTTCACTCCTCGAGGTATTCCGACAAGCTCGCGCCGCGTTCGGAATAGCTAACGTCAAGCGATTATGCCAATTATCTTTCACTAGACAAACTACTGTTTAATGAAAGTCTACTATGTAGACAAATTGTTTGTTGATTTTATTGGATCGAAAAAGGTTTGAGTTAAGCAAGCTTTGCTTAAACACTCACCCCCTTATTCATAAACGTACATTAGATACGTTTTAGCTATAGAATGCTTTATCTTTGTCAGTTGCATTGTCAAATGTGCAGAATAGAAAAAGACAAAGGAGAGATTAGCAATACTTTAGTTAAAATACGTTTATAAATAAGGGGGTAGAAGTTTCAATGTACAATACTTTCGAAGTATTAAGATTAAGTGCGAGATTCACAGACCGTTCTACGACTTTACTTTGATTTCGAGTCGCTCTTTCAATGTTTATTTTGGTTCATACAGGAGTCAAACTCTTATTGTTCTTTACTCTACTTTTTTTACTTAAGTAAAGGTGCTTCTCTAAGTAAAGCAACGCTTTTGACACGTCTCTGTGCAACAAAAATAAGCGTTGAAAGTTCACATCTAAGTCAAAGTAAAGTCGTAGTGTAACTCGTGAATCTCGCCTTAAGAGTCATGTGGGTGGGTACACTTCACGGCAACTCTCCGCATTTTAGGTATAAACTTCGAGTATAAAGGTGCGTCCGCCTTGGCGAAAGGCAACTCTAATTTACTTACTGCTACAGAAAACATTAGCCTACGCCAAAGAAAGAGTGCCATGATCCAGATAAATATTAAGGAACAAGTTAAGTGTTGTGAGATTGATAAATTGAACTGTTAATGCCTTATACATTAAAGTTTATGGTAATGATATTCTGCATTATTTATGTAGTGAAGGTGGCAAACAAGTCTGCCGCTCACATTGATGTTAACTTATGACTGCAGCCTATCGACGTCTACACAAAAACTAGAGGTCAAAATGCAGATGCGTTGCCACCCCTGAGACCTTAGTTGTTATCCCTCTGTGATAGTTATTACGGGGCTATTCATTACCATCTAACCGGAACACGATAGTGCTGAACACAACCATTTGGCGGCAGATAGAGGTAGAGCTCTATCACAAGTAAAATATTCCGTGGTTTAAGTGGGGACTTGTACAAAAGAAATGTGCTTTATTGTACCCACGTAACTGTATCATCTAAATTGTCACTCCCCATTTCAATAAGCTGGCGTTTGGTGATGCCAAGCTAATAGCAGATAAACTGTTTTGTAGGAAAGTTGAAGACAAATTGTTTGTCGATTCTATTGGTACTGTACGTCTTAATCGAAAAAGGAATGAATCAAGCCAGCTTTGATCAAAACTAGTAGTTGCAATGCATAATTCGTCGAAAGAGTAGAGTTCTGTGCGTAGGTCTACCGCAATGCAAATTTTGGACATAAACTGAATAGGTCGCCCAACTACATGGCACCTAACGTGCCGTATTAAAAGCTAAATGTTATTGCGTTTGATGATTAAAATTAAAAGTTTCCGGCTAATTCCCTGATTGTACATTGATGCATCAACCTTGGCAAAACGCTCTTCACAAAAATACAACATTAACATGACAGAAAGGAAGGCATAATCAAGATTAGGGAAATAGGTTTAGTGTTGTGCGATTGATAAATTTCATTATTATGCCTTTTTTAAAGTTTATGGAAATGATCTTCTGCATATTATAAATATTCTCTGGTTTTAGTGGGGACTCATTCAAACATAATGTGCTTTATTGTTCCTACATAAATGCATCATCTTATCTTGTCACTTCCCGAGGAATTCCGACAAGCACGCGTTTGGAATATCAAACGTCAAGCGTTATACCGTTCAAGCAGACGTTGAATATTTATGCCAATTATCTTTCACTACATAAACAGTTCTCCTACCCCCCCCAAGAAGGGGAGAGACTCGTGCCCAGCAGTGGGACGAATCAAGGGTTGCTATTATTATTACATAAAATGTTTTATAGTCAAAAACCTAGAGTCAAATTGTCAGGCTTCTCTTTCCGATTTTTTCTCTTTCGTGGTATCGCTATCTTACAATTGTACTTTACACGAGAAAGAGAGGATCGGACCACACCTCGGTGATAGAGGTCAGATACGGTATTCGAAATGTGGTTTATATCTTTATTTACAGCTTAATGGTGCTGACCCCTCTCCAAATCTATCCCAGTGTTCATTTTGTCATGAATATAATGCTTTCCCTGGCCATGTTGCCGTGGTTTCTGAGTAAACGGACGTTAAACGTGTTTCTAAGATTTGTTATGTGCTCAAATCAACATGGCGCGAATCATGTCGGAAATGTTCGTTGCATCTTTCGAATTGAACTACACTGTCCATTTACAGTTTTGTTTTACGTTGCTCGTCGGGAATGCTTTTCTTTTTTTATGTAAGGAAGTGGCAAACAAGTATGCAGCTCACATTGATGTGATGGCTGCAGCCTATTTGCATCTACAATTAACCCAGAGGTCATAATGAATAAGTTGCCACCCCTGAGACCTAAGTTGTTATGTCGGGGTTATTAGGTACGGAGCCATACATTTCCATCTAACCGGAACACGAAAGTGCTGAATACTACCATTTGACGGCAGATAGAATCTACCAACAGAGGGTGGGGGGGGGGGCAGTTTTTACTTTACCATTTTGGAAGTGTTTATCTTTCAAACGAACTTTTTCAGAATCTTATAAAATATCTCCCTCTCAACCTCCGCCTCGCCCGATCACATTGTATCGTTCTTGTCACACATTACCCACTTTACTCTCCTAGTCAGACGTACGTAAAGCACATAATTCAAAAAAAGGCTCAAAGACTGAAGCTGAAACGTTAACAAATATTTACAACAATAAAAAAACGCACACTAAAGTGTTATTTAACCAAACCATCAACAAACGAGGAAGTCTATACATATACAACCAAATTCCACACTTTTTATATCTTCCTGTAGCTAATGTTTAATAACGTCCAAGTATAAACATAGTCCTATGTTCGAACGTACGCAGTAGTCATTTGATCTTAATAACTGTACAAACAAGAGAGTAACGTGACACATAACAATTGTTTACTATGTTGCCTTCTAAGGAGGTTGTTTTAATTCTGATACAGGACACCACGGGAACTTAACCACTTGTGAAATAACATTGTTCGATTCGTATTTTATAAGACACGATACTTTATTACATACTGTATTGCTTAGTAGAACTGCAGGACTATAGATGGATTCCCGGGACGTTCCCCAAAGTGGGAACATAGGGTAACATTGTTTATAAAGTTTTTTTTTAATGTAATGGAAGTGACAAACAAGCATGCAGTTCACATTGATGTTAAGTGATGACTGCAGCCTATAGACACCCACACAAAGACCAAGGACAAAATGCAGATGCGTTACCACTCCTGAGGCTTTAGGTAATTATTATGCCTCTGTGCCGCAAATTACAGGGCCGTACAAAATTATAGCTAATTATAAAATGCTTCCATCATTATTTTACACTAAACTTGCTTCCTCAGATTTAAACCAAATGTTTAATATCAATGGGTGCTCTGCCACACTTTGTTAGATGTCGTGCAAATTTTGTTGTATTTGTAGTCAATAGGTTTAGATTTTGCAGACTAATTTAAAACTATTTACTGTTCCCACTTTGGGGATCGTTCCCGGGTACGGCCCATCCCTATGCAGAGTATGCTTGACTATATTCCAAAGAGGAAGGATTCAATACAACCAAATCTTAAAATATTTTATTTTAATTTAAAAGTGAATAATTTAACATAACATTCTAACAACTAAACATTCTTACAAGCATCTTATTGTTACTGTTATTAATATCGAGCAAAAAAAAACGTCAAACTCAAAAAATATACCTAGTTAGTTTCGTGATCTATTTTTGAAGTCGAGTTATCTGCTGTTATCTTCCATATCTGGCAATGGAACAGAATGTTACTCAACATATCCCAACGCCTTTTGCATTGAGTAATATTTGCGAATGGCACACTCATAGTTTACACGAAATAAAGTTAGAGTCAAGTTAAATTGTTTGAGCTATAATTGGTGTTTAAATATATTTAAAGCGAGACGAACTGTTTATATAGGATTAATATTAACATAACATAATGTATGAATTTCCACGAACGGATGGTTGGAAGGGAATAGTCAGTTTGAGCTGGGTTGTAGTTACTATGATTATTATCCAAAAATTGTAAGAAGATGAATCACGCCCATGTGACATTATAATATTTTGTACTTTTTATGTCACGAAGGTGGCAAACGAGCATTTTCACATAGATGTTAAGTGATTATTTGCATCCTATACACACCTACACAAAAAACCAAACTCGCGGATACGTTGCCACGCCTGAGATCTAAGTTGTTATGTCTCTGTGATACTTATTACGGAGTCATACATTACAATCTTAACGGAACGTGATAGTGCTGGACACTACCATTTGGCGACAAATAGATTAAGTAATGCGGCCTATGCCCTTGAGCTCCTGCACTGAAAATTTTCCACTACCAGAAATGTAGAAATATGTCCAGTTTTCGAGAAATACAGGTGTATAAATAATACCTACACAATAACCACAAAACAAGCAGTGTGTCGTAAATCACAATAAAATAATCATAATCCACACAAATATAAAACATTGATGTATCGTTTGTTCTATGGAAAACGTCAATTTACCACCAGTTTATGTTAGGTTCAAATAGTTAAACCAATTTGTGGTTCTTATATGAGATTTATTTATTTTATGCACGTCGGTGTTACCAAAACGAACAAGTAGGGACATGTAGGTAGTAAGGGAGCCAAAAAGAGAATTGAACGCATTAGACACCTTGCGCCGTGTGCCGAATACTTCCACAAAATCTAAGGTTTCCTTAGGGTCACGCCTTTAGGGATGCTACCACGAACTCGCATTAAACAGACGACTATATAGATCGTTGTTTTGCCTTTTGTTTCTGCCATATTAATTAAAAAGATCACTTAAATACGAGGTCTCTATAACTACCCCGATTCTCTACCAATAAAATTATGCACTTAGGGTTCATTAATTATACCAAATTACATTTTCGTCTCATTGCACGGCGTCGTCGAGTCGAGAGCCAGTGGCTTAATTTGTGTGACCTCATATTTTACTCGGCTATTCAAATTTTATGTCTTGTTATCTTTAACAGACCAACCTATGTACAATAGCATTACATCTTAATAGGGAGAACATTTGTCTGTAAGTAATTTGTTAATTATTATTTTTTTTTTATTTTCCTATGATTTCTGTTTCTCTATGGTTTTTTATTCTTATTTTTTTTTGTATTGCACCCCCACAATATGGATCCACTACCACTAGGTCGACTGGTAGAGAATGCCTTATAGCATAAAGACCGCCTAATGTACCTTATTGTGCATTAAAGTTTAAATAAATAATAAATAAACATTTATGCGGTTTTTGCTTAAATATTCTCATTCTTTTCATATCAGACACATTCACACGCGTAGGTACATGTTTTTCAGATAGGTACTCAGACGTTTTTGTCTGTCAATAATTCAAATCTTTTTTATGAAATAAAAATACTACCGTAATATCTAAATTATTATAAACACGGCATTAGGTTCTAGAAAACATGAGCTTTGTTTCCAATGATGATAACAACTACTATTTGATATATTTTTTCCTAAAAACAGACTAATTTAGACAATTTTGTCCAGTCTCTGTACTTTTTTTATGTAATTAAAGTGGCAAACAAGCGTGCAGCTCGCATTGATGTTAAGTGATTACTGCAGCCTATAGACACTTACACAATGACCAGAGGTCAAAATGCAGATGCGTTGCCACTTCTGAGGCCTAAGGTGTTATGCCTCTGTGCCGAAACACTACCATTTAGCGGCAAGAATATACTGTATAAATATTACTGTCAGAATTTGGTATTACAATTACGATCCCTTACTCTTTTTTAGTTAGAAGAAGAAGAAAAATATTTATTTTCATGGCACACACACAACAACCAATAATAATAAAGTTAAAAACAGGTAAAACAATGGTTACATATTTGGTTGTGGGAAGCCAAGAAAAACGGCACCCACCTCAGCTGATTGCTGCAGAGTGACTGCAGCGCTGATATTCTGGTGGGTCCTAGTGGCATCACGAACTTCAAGCTGTCAGGCAATGCCTGAACCTCATAAAAAAAATAGCCAGAAAAAAATAGACTTCATATATATTATTCATATTTAAGTAAACTACCATCAATACATATATATATTACATTACGATAGTAAAATAATAAACATATGTACCTAAAATAAAATAAGTTTAAAAGTTAAAAATACCTATACTTAGTAGGTACTAAGTATAGGTATTTTTATATAGGTATATAGCTTCGAAATAAAATTACGTAAATAGCCACAATAGTGGAGATTGAAAAGAATACATAAATACTCAAACCAACAGATAAATAAAATAAAATATTAAAATATTTATAAAACAATAAAAAAAAATATTAATAATAATAATAAAGGAAAAAAAAAGAATAAAAAGAGACAGTCGCAAAAAAAGGAATCCAGCTACTACCATCGTACGCCATTTTGTTTACTGTCACTGTCGTGAGTGACGTCAAGTGACGTGTCAAGTTACTTCTATTACATTTTGAATAAACCCCTCTACTAAGTATACGATCAACTGTTCTTGCTAAAGATAATACAGTAGCTACAGCAAGGAATCCACAAGCAAAATTCAAAAGTAATATGTGGCCTAGTTAGTGATAGTTGTTGTCAAAACATAATTTCTATTTATAGTAACGCCATTATTCGCTCGTGTCAGGTAAGTCGATAGAATAATGGGTCAAACAATCGAAGTGTATGCAACTGGTGGCGTGCAATGCATTTAAGAGAGTCCCAATCTAGATTTCTCTGACAACACCATAGGCGCCATGTATGCATACTGCATGCCTAGCGGGAAGTGAACACGTTGAATAAAATATTCATGTTTAGAACGAAAGTCTTTGAAGATTAATTTTACAGTCTATAATAAAGCTTACTCCACTATCTCTGGATCTACCGTTATATTCTGAACGATTTTTAGTTGGATTTGAAACTATACTTTTATGAAAGTTAAAGAGTGACCGATTTCACGCTGTCTCTGTTAGAAACATGTCTACAAGCGAAGGTGGCAAACAAGCCACAGGTTACACTGGTGGTAGAGTTGCAGTGTAGGCGCTCAAGGGCGTAGGCACCACCGCATTACCTAATTTATCTCCCGCTAAATGGTTATGCAGCACTATCGTGTTTCGGTTGGATGGTAATGTATGGCCCCGTAACAACTATCACAGAGACATCATAACCCAGGGGTGGCAACGCATCTGCATTTTTACGTCTGGTCTTTGTGTGGGTGTCTATAGGCTGCAGTCACCACTAAACATCAATGTGATCTGCAAGCTTGTTTGCCACCTTCATCACATACAAAAGCATGCAGTTCACATGGATTTTAAGTGACGACTGCAGTGTATATGGCATTTACACAAAAACTAAACGTCAAAATGCAGATGCGACATCCATGTTTGCTGTATGCTTGTTTGCCTCCTATATTACATAAAAAAACCAACAGCAATAACTGCATGAAAGCAATTATAGCTTCCATATTTGATTTGCATACTATCTAAAATTCAATATCCACTAGTGTAGTAAGTACATTTTGATAGGGAGCGGTAACATTTGTAAATTGTCAATTTATAATATATGATTCATTGTTGTTTATTGCAAACATATGTGGCATATCTAATGGATAACACTTCCTGTATCTATTTTTGATAGTTAACTAGCTGACCCGGCAAACTTCGTATTGCCTCAGAATGAAAATATGACATGTGTCAAAGGTTTGATAGATACGGACTATTTGTATGGGAAAATAAAATGGTGGTTTTTACTATTTCCCTTCAATATCTTCATATTTTCTTACCTTTTAAATATTCTCTGGACTTCCAAAAATCATTCAAAATCAATATTAGCCAAATCGGTCCAGCCATTCACGCGTGATGCCGTGACCAAGGAAAACGGATTGCATTTTTATATATATAGATTTGTGAAACCTCATGATAGCACCATTTTGTGTGCGTTTTCACATGGCTAAAGGTTATATGACTGTTTTTCATATGTATTGTAACTCAGTAGTATTTTTTTTTATCTTTAAGTGGTTCAAGAAAATTTGAATTTAAGTTTCTGAATTACAGTACTTACTTCTATAGATAAAAACTGAATAACGACAATTTCTGTTGTACAGAGTATTTGTAAAGGTTTTTGAGTAGGATCAGGGAACTCGCCGCTTATCCAAAATCAATAAAGTATAGCTTTTATTTCGTCAGCATAAGGGCCGTCTAGGTGATGATATGGTCTAGTGCCGAGTTCCCTGATAGCACGCAGTACAGGATGCATAAAACTTAAATCCGTTCGTGAAGAGGGGTGTCTGGGTGAGCACTTCTTTGTGTAGGACATTTAACTTGAGCATAAAATTGGCATTGAGGCCACTAAAATTATTTTTTTTACATTAGCGCAAAGAAGAATGGCCAAATCTCCATAGAGACTGGACTTTCCAGAGTACAGAATCAAATTAAACTGATTTGTGTGTTTTTATTACCCAAACTTATTTCCATTAAAAAAATATATCCTTAGAGCAAAGGTTCGTAAAATCTCCCCGTAAAGTCCCCATCACTTTACTGGAGCCATCTCATCATATTCCACATGGAAGCATCCAATCATCGCCATCTTCCATAAGGATATTTATTATCATAAGAAATGAAGACTTAAATTACTGAAGATTGGCTGTTAAGGACTTGAATCCGTTGCCGTAAAACAATTATAAAAAATAAAATAAAAAATACCGCGGCAGGTCATCGGTCCATCATACGCAATTAGTGAAATATATAAACATATTATCATAATTACTTTTATTAAAATGACCCCAAAAGTAAATAGTAACAGTGCAAAATAATTATTTAAATACATTTGATTGTGCAAATAATCATATTACTTATAATGAACGACTACCAATGGATAGAATATTCATAAATATTTCAAGTAGTCTTAACATATAAAAATGAAACGTTAACGGTACGTTCTGAACATCCGAACAAGATGTCTTCTAAAAATTATCGTACAATTAGATATAAATGAGTATCTTTTTTTTTCTGGATTTTTACAAGAAAAATGTATAACTGTTAGTATTTATAAAAATATTCTGTTTTTTTACATATACGTGGCTTATCTGTTCGCAATCAGGTACGATTTGACCAATGTTCTTTGTTCGGAAATATGTTTCTTCACTCCAATTTCCTTATTTGCAGACAACATAGAACACCAAATACCTATCTGTTTTTACAAACCTTCGGAGCCTCTTCTATTTTCGTCACTCTTTACGTATATGCACGCCGATTCCGATGACTCTAGCCCACCTTCGGACTCGACCTATTCAGTCCAAGCATTTTAAAGAAATAATGTAAGATGAACATGCAAATGGTCGAGTTAATGTGATAGAAGACACTACATATGCATAACGCACATTATGCATGTGTAAAGAGCCTACTAAATGATGGTTGTCCCACCTTCAACACGTAACCTATTAGCCTAATTCACGTATTACGAAACGATTGGATGGTCGTAAAAATTTAGAAATCTACCCATTTAAAGTACAATTATTAAGTAACTTATTCACGTGCCATTTGGGCGTCAATTCAGACCTAATTCCACGTTGTCAACATCTTTGTCTGTCCAATTTCAGTTCAACAATTCACGTGAATTTATTTTACGTGTTGCTGTTATTATTTGATTATATTAATATGTCTTACCACAAAAGAAAAAAAAAACAATGAAAAGGCCCGAACAACACTGTTTTAGGCGTCTTTGTTTCCCAAAGACGCCTAAAACAGTGTGGTTTTGGCCAGCACGTTAAACGTGCATGTTTGTACATATTGCCTTATACGCACTTATACCAAATTTTAATAACAATCGGCCTACTACTTTCAAGAAATGGCTGTGTTAGTCGGACAGACAGACGAGTGATCTCACAAGGGTCCGTTTCTTTTTCCTTTTGAGTTACGAAACCCTAAAAATACTTATACTTTCTGTAGCAACTCTACCATCAGCAAGTGTAATTGTAGTGAGTGTGGTGACTTTATGACAACAGATCCCAATAACAAACCACTTTTAATTTTATATAGTCTCCTCCATTGTATCCATGCTTATCCACTACATATACCTAATCGTTACTAGTCCCACTCCGGACCAGATCTTGTTAATTGCAACCTGGCTGGCTCCCCGTTATTTAAGAGGATTACACACTGTAGTTAGGAACGCAGCGTTTGTTTCCGTATTTGAGGTTTGTATTATTAAATTATTATTTAGAGAAACTAACGTAATATAATGGGAAATAAGTGTTTTTATTTGTGTGCAGAATTGCTATATAATTTGAGAACTATTTATTCGCAATTTTGCACACAAAAACTTTTCAACATTTTACATATTGGTTTTTAGAACCATTCGTAAGTCATACTAACAAATATATATTATATATGTATACATGCAGTCTCCGTGACAGTTACATAGATAATTATTATTGCATGTTACTGTTGGTAGAGTTTCAGTGTAGGGATTTGAGTACGTAGCCACCACCACATTACCTAATCCATCTGCCGCATCTGCATTTTGACCTATGGTTTTTGTATAGATGTTTATAGGCTGCAGTCATCACTTAACATGCATGTCACTTGCATGCTTGCTTGCCATATTCGTTGTAGAAAAAAATCGGAATATCGAAATGCCGTAGGATAAGTACCGATTAATGGATAGCTTATGAAGTTACATCCACAGAAAACGTTACCAGCAGTAAATATTAATTCAACTTTTTTTATTTAAATTAGCTAAATTTCACATCATTACTTGAAGTGTTTATTTAAAAGCAGAAATGTTATGACCTTTATTGTTTATTTAAAACGCAGCGTCTTATCCCAGACAATGTATACGCATCTTTACAATTAAAGCATCCAAAGGCTACCTATATTCTGGTCGTTCCAACTCCTTTCTAGGTCAACAGATTAAGTGTCATGTAAGTTAAAATGGAGATGTAAAATACAACCGTGGCATAACTCATGCAAGTACACCGTATCTAGGAGATCGTAATTGTAGGAATTTATCTAAATCCTACGTGTAAACAATAATTTATAGTTAACATAAAGCTACTTTATTAACTCGTCAAGCCTACGCTGCCTAGACTTTTTAGGTTCACCGTAAAATCTAGACTTCAAAGATTTTCTAACGTGTGAGCTAGAAAAACTAAATATTTACAATTAGATTTTTTAGATGTTAGTGAATTGTTACAATGTCAGCTTTGTTTTTTATTTTGGTGATCATAAAAACTTTGCAATAGGCACATAAAAACGTTTTATTTTTTTGTTTTGACGGAAGATCTTGTTATTGTAATTTTGATTTTCGCAAAAACATATGCACGTGATAAATTCACTTGAAATCAAAGAAATAATGGAAAGAAAAAATTGTCTTCGGGCAGGGATCGAAGCCTGCGACCTCAGGATAACCAGTCCAGCTGCTTTAACACTAAGCTACCGAAGTCCCTGAAGTTATTGCTGGTAGAAATGGAGTGATCGAATGGTATCGCCTCAATCGCATTTCAGCAGGAGACCCTAAGGGCTCCTGCAGAAATGCGCTTGAGGCGTTTGGGGATGGCTTCCCCAAATATACTTACACCCACAGAATAGTATAAAGACCAGGGCTGTGCGTCATTAGGAAAGAATATTCCATAATCGCTGTACTTAGTGGTGGATAAGCGATAGCGGTGGATTAGCGATAGCGGTAGTTTTATCGCGGGACGTGACAACCCCACCGCTCACTGATGGAGGAGAATTTTTTCGCTACTTCAACCAGTCAACCGACCAATGGTAGTCAAACCATCCAAATAGGGCGGAAGTAAATGGAATAACGTGGGTAGCAGCGTCGCACGCTAACTGCCGCCATTGCGATCGCCACATGCCAAGCGTGGCGATTATGACCTATCTCCCTAGAAAAAATAAATAAAATATGCTTACACTCACAGCCCCACAATAGGTATAAACCTGTGTCGTGGGTGCCGTTGTATCACAGATCGATCTGTGCGTTGTATACATACAACACATACACAGACACCCAGACCCGAAACAAATATCTGTAGGCCATACAAATATTAGTCACGGTGCGAGGATCGAACCTGCGACGCTTCGAATTAAAAGGTCGTCTCACACCCCTGGACAAACCGGATGGTCAAGAGAATGACGCATAACCCTGTTTTGGACAGGATTTCATCCAGTAGTAGACGTTTTTCTGGCTAAATGGACGACGGAACGTAGAGCGAGTCCGTTTCGCACTTGACCGCTTTTTTTAAGCATCAAAATTACACACAATTAATCGTAATGTCATTCCAAATTGTAATCACAGTAATTAGTTATGACAAAGACAATGGCTGATACGGTCTATATGAGCGATTCCAAACCGTTATTATTGTATGGGAGTGGTCCAGATATTCGCATGGTAGCAATACAAAAAGTATGATGTCATTGGATTGCATCATACTGATCCTGAATCAAAGTGGTTCTTAGGAATTTTTCTTTTTATTTAAGCATACGTTTACGGTGCGGTACGCTTACGGTATGCTTGTATGCATGTATGTATCTCTACTCTACTACTTCGAGGATTACAGGTATGAAGTTACGTTTACACTACTTCAAATTTTAAAAATTCAAATACCCACTTTTACTGGTGGTAGTGCTCCAGTGACGGAGCTCGCGGGCGTAGGCACCACCGCATTATCTGATATACTTGCCGCTAATGGTAGTGTTCAGCACAATCGTGTTTCGGTCAGGTGGTAATTTCGGGCAAAGAGGCATAAGACCTTAGGCCTCAGGAGTGGTAACGCATCTGCATTTTGACCTTGGTCTTTGTGTGGGTGTCTATAAGCTGCAGTCATCACTTAACATCAATGTGAACTGCATGCTTGTATGCCACTTCCATTACATAAAAAAAAACCCACTATCGGAAACAGACTTTTTGTTGATGAACTTAATATTAGCTTGTAAGCATGTAATTTGTACACCATAACGCCTATTTAACTTTTTCGTAGCCCTCTAATAATACGACAGCCACATCATTAACCGGTACGGTAAACTACAAAATTATACTGCACCTTAAATTAATTACATAACCACAAACCGTGTAATGGGTTAATACACGCTTTGGTACCTCAGACCAATGTTTTAACCCTAATCTGACATCGTAAACGATTGAGATGAATTGCCGCAATTAATTTTATGGTTTCACACAAAGGGCCGATGGTATCGACAATGTAAACAAATTATTAATTTCCATGTTACGCTACTGTTGGGGGGCGGAATGACCAGCGAAATTGTGTACCCAATCGTAAATTCACGCGGCAGGATATGGTTGAAAGGTTTAACAAATTAAATTAGAGAATTAACATGCCTAATGTTTGAATTAATTTAAAACTAAATGGAAATGTTCTCGGGGTAAAAGTAATGATAGTCAATTACCTACTTATTGAAATAAACTGTTTTTACGGATTTATCTCGCGTACATTAAACCAAAATGATTTTTAAAATCAACCCGACGTTTCGGTCGCTTTTCAGCTTCCGTGGCCCCGGGCAGACTGAGGTGACATTTGTCTGACAGAAGTTTGAAAAATTTTAAGTAGAGCTACCGCCATCGATTTCGTAAACGCCTTGCGTAGCGTTCAGGATTAACGCAAAAATTACCTATGGTATCTTGAGGTCTTGCAGACTGCTGCGACTGGGATTTAATTTTGCTAAGTATGGGTTCCCATGATGTTGATAATCGCCATCCATATTCTATTGAAATTTAGGTGTTTTTTAATTTCAATTCAATTCAATTAAATTCAAATCATTTATTTCTTATTGGTCTACAAGGACACTTTTGCATTGTCGGGACTCAATTTTGCAATAGCTTCGCGTACCATTCGTGGAATGAGTTAGATAGCAATACTCGCTAGAGAACACAAACCCATCCCACGAATGGTACGCGAGGCTATTGAAATTAAAAAACACCCATTTTCAATAGAGAAGATGGATGGCGATTATCAACATCATGGGCTCCCATACTTAGCAAAATTAAATCCCAGCCGCAACAGTCTGCAAGACCTCAAGAATTTTAAAAATAATTTTTGTTTAATATACCTACGCGAGATGAATCCGTAAAAATAGTTTTATTTTAATGAGTGTAGCTCGCGAAAACTTAAGAACATAATATAATGACCTACTTGGCTAGATATTGGCGTCCATAATCCATACCGGTGAAATCTAACTGGAATGCGGTACCTAGCTTTATTATGTCAAAATTGTCACAAAAGATGGAATTGTCATATTGATGGAAGTTTATTTCGCAGCGTGATTCTAGACTGAAATCAGTCATGGGCATCCCCATCAGTCTTTAAATAATCATTGGAGATGTCATAGCTCGCAAAAGTGCCAGAAGAGACAGAAAGACAGACAGAAGAAACAGATATACAATGCAAATGTGGATGGTTGCAGAGGCCCAGGAAGGCCAAGACTGACCTACTATGACCAAATAGGTCGAGTTCTGTCTGACGGTGGTGTCAAAAGTCTTAGGAATCGGCGTGCACGTATGAAGCGAATGATGAAGGTAGACGAGGCACGAGAGGTTTGTCAGGACCGGGATATCTGGCGCTCTACACTCTCTGCCTACCCCGTAAGGGACCTGGCGTGAAGATACATACATATAGTAGGGAAGTAAGGATTTTCGCATGAATTGGATTATAACACAGTCAAAAGTTTGTGAAGAGACTACTATTTAGAAATACTGTTACTGGTATTTCTCAATAATAACATGAATACACTATTATGTTTCCACAAACAAACACAAGTACGAGTGTAATGTATGATAGTGTGGGTAGAGCTACACATCACATGTGATTCGTGTGCGGCGTTGTTTATCTGCGGTTGAATCGCTGTTAGGGTTGGCACCTGGCATCTTATCAGTTATTGATAAAATATTCAACCTTAGATTTTCGTCAGTAATACTCACCGATTTAAAACTAGTTTCGGGTGTATCTCGCATAGATATAACTAAAATGGTTCAAAATTCACTGTTGGTAGAGCTCCAGTGATGGAGCTCGCGGGCGTTGGCACCACCATATTACCTAATCTACATGCCGCTAAATAGTTGTGTTCAACACTATCGTGACTGTCAGGTGGTGCGGCTTTCTAATTTCCGACCTCAGGCCTTAATAGTGGCAACGCATCTAAGTATATTGAAATATCTGGTTACATGGGGTTATCAAACCCGAATAACGCATAAATATCAAAGCTTTAAGTTATTATGTAAATGTTTATAAGTGTCAACCTTCAGGATATTCATTTACTTTACCGTGCATTTTTTGATTAACCAATATAATAGTCGTAATACACTCCGGATTTGGTACGGAGCGGACAGCGGATTCGGTACGCTCCGAACCAAATGTGGCCGTGTGTAGAGACAGCGAATTTGATCCGATGCGGTCCGCTCGCACGGGTTTGTTCGCCGGACCGAATCCGGTCGTGTGTAGCGACACCGGATTTGGTCACACGACCGGATTCGGTCTGCTGGATCGAATCCGGTCGTGTGTTACCACTATAACGGTGAAGTTAAATAGCTATTAGAAAAATCGTTTTAAACATTCATATTTTTCTATTTATGCATTCGACAGCCCTATGCGCGTGGCGCCGCCGTACGTTTACCTTTGACCAAGATGATGTGAACTTGAACCTGTCCTAGTCTAAATTTATGGCGAATTAATACATCAAGATAAGACCTTTTTGGAGCGTTTAATTAATGGTGATTTATATTATTGACCATTCATAAATTATGTGATTTGAAGCAATTCCTTAACTAGAGCGATAAATTAAAATTTAAAGAGCATGTTTGTTTTCTGTGGTACGAACTAATTTGTACATTATTCATATTAAAAACTACATCTACATACCTCTCCAGCTGCCTCTCTAGAGCTCCAGGGCGTAGGCACCACTGCATTATCTAATCTATCTACTGCCAAACGGTAGTGTTCAGCACTATTGTGTACCGGTTGAATAATAATTTGGCCTCGTAATCTTATCACAGAGGCAAAACAACTTATGCCTCAGGAGTGGCAACGCATCAGCATTTTAACCTTTGATTTTTGTGTAGATAGGCTGCAGTCATCACTCACTATCCCGGTAAACTGCTTGTTTGTTGCCACTATCCTTTCATACACAAACATTAATAGTATGTACTCATCAGATTGTACTCTGTGACAGTAACTTTCTCTAAAATCTTTATTATTAAGTATAGGACCAGCCAGGAAACTCTCTACTGGACCAAAATCAGTCAAATATAGCTTATATTACGGTCGCATAAAGTCCTCAAGTGGCCAAGTATACATATAAATCATGTCTATACATATTTAACCCTTCAATCGATATACGATTGAATTAAGGACCTCTTGACTCTGAAAAAGACCCGACAAGCCACGAACCATCATTGAGCTAGGGATGACGATTGATTCTGAAAAAGATCGATTTCCGAATCGATTAAAATCGGAGAGTCATTTGATCAACGATATCATCGACGTGTGAAAAACTATTTCCAATTAATCCATCTATTTTTTATTTGAATTATAATATATACCACAAATTAAATCATTAACAACAAAGACGAGTAAAACAAAACATTTTTCATGTCAACATCGGGTTTTTTTTTACTGTGTTCGGGTTAATAGTTTAATACCTACTTTCACTACTTGTTTAATAGTGAATGAAACAAAAAGATAGAACCTTCATTTTCTGGGGTGCAGTGTCTCGCTCGATTGATCCAGTACTACGAATCGATTTAGATAATCGTTTTTTTGGTCAAAAATTCATTTGTCCGATTTATCGATCTCATATTGCCATCCCTACATTGAGCATCATTAGTGCTGAATTTTGGAATGAATAATTATAAGTGACCGCTGACCCTCTTACTTGTTGATTCTGACAACAAGTACCACAACAAAGGAGATGTTGCGAGCTCGGCTCTGGTTCGTACACGTCCTCTAAAAATAGGAAAATTAAAGAAGAATCCGAAAAAAATACAACTAATTTATTCAAGAATATATTTTAGAGTTACAACCACATTTAATTCAAACGATTTTATCATTTTCAACTATGTTCAACATGGCGGCGATACAGCCGACGCTTGGGAACAATCGATTTCGATAGTATTTAGAAAATATTACTTTTTTTTCCAAGTACTATATAATCAAAAAACAATTTAAAAAATGAAAATGTCAAAATGACATCGCCCGCCACATTCGCCATGTTGGTTTTGTGGTGCAATTATAACTGCAAATAATGTTTTGCAACTGCAAACAAAGCTAAATAAGTGAAAATATGCAGTAAAAAACGTTTTTATATTGATTTTTCCTGTTTAATGATATTGTGTACAATACATGGCCGGAGGTCCATACATTTTTGCAACATCTCCTTTATTTTGATTCTTGTATCATTAAATATTTTTTCGAAACAAACTTAAACGTAGCTAAATTATGTAGTTTTCGTGTCAATTAGTGACTTTGTCACTAATTAGTTGTTTGGTGTGTATTTACAGGTAAAATTAGTAAGACAGTCCATTTTTAACATTCTTTTGCGGCGAAAGCATACCTACCTAACTCCGCTGCGAATCACATTTGCGAAATGGTGCAATTGTAATTTCGCAGAGTTTCTTTAAAACATGTCTGTCGTACGAGAAGTAAAACAACAGCGAAATTCCTTGTTCTGTCACATAAATTTGACTATAATTCCACAGAAGGTATAAGTACAACGTTAATATTCAAATTTTTGCTTCTGTTTGTACTCCCGGCGAGCAAACCACCACCACCACCAACTCGCCACCTGATAAACGTAACCGGCGAATCGAGGGTGTTCGCATATATGCTTGTATGCATGCATTTACTTCTGCCTATCCTCTCGGGGATTACACGCGTGAAGTTGCGTTTATTATACAGTTCAACAAATCAAAGTAGCTAACTTAGCTGACTGTTGTTTGTAAGTTTATTTGCGTTCTCATTAATCTTGACTACCTCAGGATTCAAGCTATCTGCATATAAAAATTCATCAGAATTTGTGAAGTGGCTGCATCGCGAATACAGACAGACAGTTTTTATAACACTGGTAATGATGTAACAGGACCTATTTATCACCACGCCACTTGTCTTACAAGACAGGAAATAGAAATGGTATTTTTATAAGTGGATATCAAATTACTAATGAATGTTTTCTTGTGCCTGCATAGGGTTAGGTGTACCTAAGGAGTAAAAGTTTACTGTAAAGAATATGAAATAGTTACATTACATAGGTATAAGTAATTCAAAATCGATTAATCGATATAATTCAAAAGCGATGAGTAGATGTTACTGTGGAATATCAACAATACGTACCTATGAATGATTGTAATATTTTTATTTAATAACACACCCTGTGTTATAGTGAAAAAATAAACATAGATTTAAAAATTTTAAGAAAAAATCGACTTCGGGCAGGGATATAATCTGCGACCTCAGGATAAACAGTCCAGCCGCTTTACCAGTAAGCTACCGAAGCTATCATTTTTTTTTATGTGTGTGTAGTGTAGTGGCAAACAAGCATACAATTCACATTGATGTCAAGTGATGACTGCAGCCTATTGCTGACCCGTTGAGTGATGTTGGTAAAATGCTTCGCAATGGTATATGTAATAGGTACCTACTATAAATTCTTGATTTGGCGACACTAATCAGCTCTCGCGGGGCTGGCATAGTCGCACGACGACTCAAAGTCCCTAAAAAATATTAAACAAAAAACAGTCTAGAGGTCAAAATGTAGATGCATTGCCACCCCTGAGACTTTAATTGTTTTGTATCTGTGATAGTGATTGCATACTAGCTGACCCGGCAAACCTCGTATTGCCTCTGAATGAAAAATGTGTCAAAGGTTTGATAGATACGGACTATTTGTATGTGAAAATGAAATTGTGTTTTTTAATATTCCCCTTCAATTTCTATATATTTTCTTACCTTTTAAACCCTCCCTGGACTTACAAAAATCATTCAAAACCAAAATTAGCCAAATCGGTCAAGCCGTTCTCGAGTTTTAGCGAAACTAACGAACAGCAATTGATTTTTATATATACAGGGCTTTTAGTGGCAGTCCCTTAATCCCTTTTGTCCCTTTTTTTTCAGCAAGTCCCTTAAAGCCCCCTTTTTTAAGAAATTTGTCCCTAAGTCCCTTTTTCTGGCATTAAACTTCAAGTCAACTGCCAAAATATTAAAAGTGGTCTTTGAAATTTTCTCTTTATGAAAGGAAGTTAAAGAACTGAGTAGGTAATGTGCTTTTTACTTCTTGCAATATCCATCTATTTTCCTACAGTGTTGAAACTTATTGATACGTCGTCAATTTTTCGGGATCAACGCAAATCAAAGATCGCATACTTAATAATACTTTTGTGCCATATTTTACATCGTTTTAATTGTGTTGATAATATGTGAATTTAATGTGTATACGTGTTGAAATACTCCCCTTCTAGCCCATCAAGAAATGATTGTTTTGAATAAAAAAAACCGGTCAAGTGCGTGTCGGGCCCCGCACAGTGTAGGGTTCCCTAGTTTTTAAGTTTGAATAATGTAATGAAAAATAAAAATTTTCAAGTAAAATACAGCCAATTTAAGTGTGATAGTTTTCCTTTTACTAATTTCGTTATATGTAGCTACTATTGCCGTAATATTTTTATTTCTAACAACAACCGTTTAGTTGGTAAAAAAAGGCCGGGGACACTTGACTCTAACGAAAATTGGCACTTAAGTCTCGAACAGTGAATCAGTGAACTAAATCGAAAAATGATATTTGCACATCTCTAAAATTTTTGAACTTTTTTACTATATCCCATACTACATAGAAAACAAAAAATGTTTTTCCGCGCGTTACACATAAATTCTTTTTTTTTTTCAAGTTTCTATTCTACCACTTTGTCGGCGTAATTAAGGTGATGTATACTTGTGTCAAACTTTAACTCTCTAGTACCAATAGTTAATGCGCTAAATCACGGACGGTCGGACAGACAGACTGACAGACGGACATATAAAATAATAATAAAAAATAAAATAAAATGTCTTTATTGCATGAATGTAGTACAGAAATGATAACATGGTGACATAAGTACAGTGCAATTACATTCTACCGTCAAGGTGTACAATGTCAGTTGCCTAGCCTGCAAATTATATTTTACAATATTAAAAACAGTCATCACAATACAGATCATTGAATTAGTGGTAAAACAATAATTATATGTATGTATATTTTTTACTGGTGGTAGAGCTCTAGTGACAGAGCTCGCGGGCGTAGGCACCACCGCATTACCTAATATACTTGCCGCTAAATGGTAGTGTTCAGCACTATTGTGTTCCGGTCAAGTGGTAATGTAAGGCCCTGTAATTTCCGGCACAGAGGCATAACACCTTAGGCCTCAGGAGTGGTAACGCATCTGCATTTTGACCTTGGTCTTGTGTGGGTGTCTATAGGCTGCAGTCATCACTTAACATCAATGTGAACTGCATGCTTGTTTAGCACTTCGATTACATAAAAAAAAAAAAATATAAATATAATGTTAGAGTCCATTTAAATTAAATAATTAAATTACAATTTATAAATTATTAATTTGTCAGATGAGTTTGTCAAATGTCATATTTTTGTATTCATTTATGTCATAAAAACAGTGTTCAAGTAACCAATTTTTAATCTTCCTTTTAAATACATTTAACGGCAAACTTTTAAATGCGTCAGGTAATTTATTGTATATTGTTATAGCGTGTACATATATATACATTTCTCTTGTACAGCTCTAAACGGCATATTGGAAGGTATATTTTATATTTACGAGTACTTCTTACTGAGACAGTGGTTCTGTTTGCTACTTGCGAGTGGCTATTAAAATGTTCTGGGTGCTGTTTAACAAATACACAAAGTTTTTTAATGTACATACAAACAAGTGGCATGATTCTATATTTTTTGAAGAGAGGTTTGCAGCTATCCATAAAATGAGC
Organism: Macrosoma leucophasiata; assembly: GCA_036365455.1. Lineage (NCBI taxonomy): Eukaryota > Metazoa > Arthropoda > Insecta > Lepidoptera > Hedylidae > Macrosoma > Macrosoma leucophasiata. The sequence continues at coordinate 9,767,764 of JAWQUS010000023.1, read as the reverse complement.
ACCGGAGCTCTTATACATTTCTTTTAGTACAATAAATGCTCTATGAATATCTGCTGAGTTTCCCCATAGTAATAGGCCATACGAAAGGACTGAGGATACATAGCCATGATAAGCACTTAGAGCTGCTTCACTGGATACAGTTAATCGCAGTGTTTTTATGGCAAAGACGAATCTATCAAGTTTGTCACAGACATACTCCACAGTGATTTCCAGTTACAGTGTTTATCATGTCTTATTCCTAGGAACATTGTATTGTCGGCTTCCTCAATTTTTACATTATTTGCGATTATATTAAGGTTTATTTCTTTTTTCCTGTGAGTCTGAAATTGGATGAATTTAGTTTTGTTTATATTGGGGGATACATGGGGGATACATAGCGAAACTATAGGGGTTCCTTGTTAACTACGGAACCCTAAAAACAGATTGTTTTAGGCTCCATTTTGGTCCCTTTTTGTCCCTTTTTTTGGAAAAATTCAGTCCCTTTTCCCTTTTTTGTAAGAGCGACTCTGCTAAAAACCCTGTATATATAGATAACATTAATGGCGTAACCGTAATAACCGTAATGACACTTAAGTGTCGAAAATAGATAAGTACAGCCAATTTTGAATGACACTTATCCTATAAAATATTCATTAAAGGTTAGGACGGGTCGGTAGTCTGCGATAACCAAATACCTACATCCCGTATAAAGTAAAGAGGGACAAATTTATTAATAGAAAATCAATAGATTCAATGAACATGCAGTTACTCGTACATTATTTTGTAGTAAAATCCTCCGATAAAGTAAACAGACGTCGAGATTAAAGGTTAACGCACAACGGATCACAGTCACGGAACCCTCGCACACGTACAGCAGAGAATATGTAATAATACTACGTATAGAATGGACACTTCGACGTCCCGATTTCCCCGCATCACCCAACCTCCTTCCCTCTTAAGGGCGACAGTTGGTATTTCCTATGTGTTACGCACACAGGTGCACAAGTAAATACCTCCACGTCACTGATTGATGTCTGTGTAATAGAGACCAAATTAAGCGTTTGTATGGTATTTTGGCGGAATATCCGCGGTGTGCCTACAGACCCGCCTGTGTATTTATTGTTTTTGTTTTTTTATTATGTAGGGAAGGTAGCATACCATCTCGCAGTTCAAATGAATGTTAAGTGATGCTGCAGCCTATATTTTAGCCTCTACCCAAAAACCAGAGAAACCTTCGGAGTTAGAAAAGTATCCGATGAATATGTTAATCTCACCCATTACGGAGAGGAGAATGGCGCCTTTCCAATCTCCACTTAGGATTTTTGAAGTTCTCAAGACACGGGGAACATGTGCAGTTTTTTTCGCGTTACACTCGGTTCATTCAATGCGTTCGGATAAGTGTACCTTCACCTTAAAATTAATATTTCCGTAACAAATATCCCAATATTGACGAACGTTTCAAACGCTGCGTCGTTCCTATTTATAGTTTTCGAAGAGCCGTAATTAGAATATCTAGTATACCTATATAGTTATATATTTTATTCGTTTTTTCGTATTATATCATTTGTATTACATACCTATACTTACATATATTTTTTTATTTCTTTATTCGTTCCAGCGAACTTCGTGATATGAAATATGCTTTACGATACGAATGTAGGTTATTAAACCTACCTGTCTCATTTGTGTACTTCTTCAATAAAATAAGGACGTGTGTTATAATTATTTCAAACTAAAACAGATTTTTCATCAGCACATAAACTATACTTCGAATTAGGTTCGTCTCTCATTGGTGGTCGATTTAAGCCCGTGATCTCATTCCGATCCAGAAACTTTAGTGATTTATCGTCAGATTACTGTGTCGATGGTGACGCAATGGCCATCGGGCCGTGACTATGAAGTACTGAACACTCCTCCATGGCTATCTACCTAGGATCGGTTGAGCACTGCGTTCGACATAATTTCGACTAACAAGAAAAAACTTTAAATCACGAATACTCAAAGGTGTATGAATACATTCTAATATGTATTCATGCATATCCCCTGATCTTACTCTTCTGATTTACTGATTTTATTTTAAGGGAGATGTTGTTAGTGTCGATTATCTTTTATGTGGTAATAAGATGCTGCTAGTCTACTGACAATCATCGGATCTTAAACTGATAGCCATTGAATTTTTTAAGGGAAATAAAATCAAAAGATTCACAAGAATGGTAAGTGAACACTACAACTTTATGTTACTAATGAACCGGAATGTGGAAGCATCAAAGTGCATTCAAATAAAAACTTGCATTAGATAAAGAAAATATTATGTAGGTGTTCATGCGGTGCCTATACTCTCGTGCACCACTATTGGAACACTTCCAATAAAGTTTAATAAATTATTAAATTGCTATCAGTGTCGACCTTACCCTGAAGCAGTAAATGGACCCTATGAGGTCCAAGAACAATAAGAAATCAATTGTTATATTTTTCTGGTGGCCTGAGGGATGATAAATATTTCTGAATCGTGTTCAAGATAAAGGTCATTTTCGTGAAAATGAAGATAAATTAAGTTACCTTCTGTTTCTGTACAACGTTCGAACGATTTCGAAATGTTGAAGTTTTTGTTTAGAATTAAAGTACACTAGCGTTCTATATTCTATATTTAAAATATCTTCTAGATACTACCTAATATGAGCAATAATACCCTTATAGCAATACCTCAGACTACCCTGGACTTTTCAAGCAACCACGCCATGGAATACGATCGGACGAAGTGGCCAATCATTTTACCGACCTATTTTAACAGATACCAGTGTGAACTGAAAACGGATTCGTTGTGTCGTGTGACACTACAGCTGATGCCAATCGCGCCCGTGTCAATACGAAACAAGTGCTATTGATTGATGGCGAGTTGTATGGCTTGTATGGCTTGTTGGGGCGATTGTTAAACTTGCTCACCGAATTTGGTCCAGCAATTTCGTTGCGTTCGGATTGTTGTATATTTGATTACTCAATTAACTTTTACTATAGTTTTAATGATTTTGTGGGTAGGTATGCATATTTTACCTATTGGGGCTAATAATAGTGATTTTACAAACTTATAACTAAAAATGCTGAGCCTATTTTTAGGCTTCCGTACAACAAAAGACCAAAAAAACCGGATTTTTATCTCCAAGATCACTCGCGCGTCGGTCTGCCTTTTTGTGCGTCTGTCACAGACTAATTTCTCCGTAAACACAAGACGGTTAAAGATTTTAATCGTAATCCAATGACAATTACGTTATCATTATTAGGTTGGTTGGCATAAACGTCATGGACCAAGAGCGTGCCAGATATTCTAAGAGGGTATAAAATGTGCCCAAACAATGCTCCTATCCAAAATTCTGACGATTCGGAAGATAAGTAAGATCTTAGCGACCTTATGAATTTTTTAAGGGCTTTCGGGCGCGGTTCTATGTCCAAACTTTAGTTTAAGTGGAGGTAACCATCAGGGTAGAAGGTATCTCCCATATCTTAATCTGACGCGCTCTAGTAAATACAGAAATAGAATCCTTGGCTCCCCTACTATCAAGAAAATGTTACTGTTATTAAAGACTAACCCAACTTCATAAAAAAGCATTTTAGCTAAACTGATGCTAAACTCTCCTTTGTCTTTTTCTATCCTACGCAATTGACAATGCGGCTGATAAAGACAAAGTGTACGTAGCGACGTATCTAATGTACGTTTATGAATAAGGGGGAAAAACTATAACTTCAACAAACATTTTGGTGCAACTGAACCTATTATCAGAAATGTGAAGTTACCATACCATTGGTAGATATAAAGTTAGTATGTAGAAGCATAGGAAGGCTGATTGGTCTGTGGTAGTAAGTAATCTACATTATCTAATCCATAACGTTGCAATCTGCCACTATATTCGTGTTGAGAATGTGAAACCGCACGGAAGTTGGTTCAGATATTCAAATGTGAACATTACGCTGAAACAAAGGAACCGAATATCTAAAATGTGATAACGTTATTTTATGAAGTTCGAAGATAGCATTACATTGAGCTTGAAAAGATATTATCCTTTATTATTTTAATATAGATGCCGAGATGCTTAAGCGTTGAGGTATCTCTCAGAGCAAAAACATACTCCAGTGTTGTAGTGTCTATTGTGACAGCCCCAACAGTTTATTGTTTTAGTAGAATGATTTGGTCCTCGGTAGGTATAGTACTCTAAAGTAAAAACTCTAGACATAAAAGGAATTTCGTTTAAAACCTTTATCATAACAAACGAAATACCTTCATCTATACAACCAAATAAATAAAATTGGAATGTCTATTTGTAATATAAAAATAACTGCTTTTTACAACATGCACGTGTAAAAGTACTGTATTTTTAAATGTACTAAATAAATTAATAAATAAAATGTATACCGGGTACATATACCAACATTTTTTCTGTCTGTCTGTCTGCTTGTTTTGGCTAATCTCTGTACGGCTGGATTGATTTGTGTTTGACCCACAACACGCATACGGCTTCGTGGCAGTAAAGGTATTATCAGGAGGGATATTCTGTAACACAAAGGTTGGGTTGCATCATGATACTCTAATTTTAACAAATTTGTAAAATACCGGCTAAAATAATGAGTGGCATGATTCCTAGATTGTTAAATAACGTCATAACTTTAACTTTTTTGAGACTAGTGGTAGAGCTCCATTGACGGAGCTCGCGGGCGTAGGCACCACCGCATCACCTAATATACTTGCCGCTAGACGGTAGTGTTCAGCACTGTCGTGTTCCGGTCAGGTGGTAATATATGGCCTTGTAATTTCCGGCACTGAGGCATAACACCTTAGACCTCAGGAGTGGTAACGCATCTGCATTTCGACCTTGGTCTTAGTGTAAGTGTTTAGGCTGCAGTCATCACTAAACATCAATGTGAACTGCATGTACTTATTGCCAGCCCTGAGACCTTAGTTGTTATTTCTGTCATAGTGATTACCATCTATCCAAAACACGATAGTGTTAAACACTACCATTTGGCGGTAGATAGATTTGGAAATGCGGTGGTTCCTACGCCTTCGAGCTCTTACACTGGAAATCTACCACCAGTAAAAAAGCAGCACTCTACTTACTTTAGTCTTTTAAAAAAAAAAAGCTTGCGCGATAAAGGTGAGACCTCCTCAATCGTCAATGGCAATAAAATGCAGTGATTAAGAAGGTATGCGACAGTATCGACTGCTATTAAAAACACAATGTTATGTCTTGCATGAAAAGAAACATTGTTTCCGGCCTACTCTATTGTTTACCTACCATATACTTTTTGGTTCTCTAGATACCTGATAACTGTGTTTCCTATAACATTTTTGTAGCTTGAATAGCTTGGATGGTAGGTAGGTATAATTATATTATTGATTTTAAAATTAATGATATTTAATTTCTTCCTCCATATTTTGGTCGTTCTGTTTGGAGCTCTACGTTATAAATAGATATTTATCGTCCGCAATATTCACTATATGAATGAACTTTATTAATACCAAATAATGTCGATACATACCCCCTTATTCATAAACGTATTTTAGCTAAAGTGTTGCTAATCTCTCCTTTGTCTTTTTCTATCCTGCACATTAGACAATGCAACTGACAAAGACAAAGCATTCTATAGCTAAAACATATCTAATGTACGTTTATAAATAAGGGGGTTAGAGTTTTGCTTGGCCCGATTTGATTTAATTTTAGTGTAAAATTTAATCGGCGTACCTAAATCCTTATATCGGCGGAAATCGTCAAGATCGAACTACCGTTTTATGTCCAACAATAATTCATTTTGTTAACTCCCTTACCCTGAACCATATATTTTCTATTTGCTGTCTATAAGGCGTTTACACCAAGATTACGCTGTACGCGACGTATCGCCAAGAAAAAACAAGAAGCGCAAACGAATTAGCTGTATCGCTAATTCAAATTAAATCCACCAAGCCCTTTAGTAATTCATACGGGCCCTTTGCGATGTTATCGACCATTTTGTATTCAAGCTGTTCCCCATCGGCGGTATAAAGAGCACGAGGCGAATGTGATCCTCATGACAATTGCCAGGGTTACGTCTGCCATGCGGATTAGCTTCTTTGTCAATGCTACTGAAATCACTTTGATAGCTATTCGGAAGTTGATACGATCGGCGAAGTAATTTCTGGTAGAAAGGCAAAATATTTTACGCTACATGGCCATGCATGGCATGCAGTCTGTTTTTAACCGAGTTCAAAAAACGAGAAGGTTCTCAATTCGGCCGGTATATATATATTTTTTTTTATGTATGTACGCGATTTTCGCCGAGATTTCTTGACCGATTTACGTAATTCTGATGATGTTTGATGTGGAATAGTTTCGAATTGGTCCCATAAAAATTTGATTCCGATAGGCCCATCAGTTTTTATTTTATGAGCATTTTTATTATCTTATTTTCACCTCAGACTAAAGGAATAAGAATAGACGGCGAGTTGTCATACAGTGCGTTGAATCCACTGACGTCCTAGATAGTCCTAATGCGCATGACAACAAGATGACAGCAAGCATAGATTTATTATAAGTGACAATGACACATTTACTCATCGACGACACAACACAGGTTATTTACTCCTTCGTGGATAACTTTTTTTCATTGATTTCGTATAGTCGTGTAATAATTTTGTATCGACACACATATACAATTTAAATTAGGTATCTAATTGTCACGAAGCTAAAAGAGTCAGATTTTACAAATTTAACAGATTTGAACATTAATCTAATTAACAGATTTGAATATTAATCTAATTGGCAATGCAGCAATAAACTAAAAAGTATTAAATAAATATAACTACGTTAAGAAAAACCGACTTCAAAACTGAAAAGTAAAAAATAATAAAGATTGAATTGTTATTATATACTACCTATTATTTATATGTCCTATTTACTAACAGGTTTGAAGTCGGTGCCAAGCCAAAATCACTAAAGTAGACATTTCATTGTATTAAAACGTAACTTCACGCCTATAATCCCCGAAGGGGGCGGGAAGGTAAATGCATAAATTCAAGCGTACATGCAAACACCCAGGATTCGCTGGTTACGTTTTGTTCAGTGTATTAATTTGCTCGTATTCATATATAAGTGATTAAAATATAATTATTTGTTTAAGGCTTGGCACCGACTTCAACTTCGAATACTTTTGGACAAGATTAGTAACATGATCAATGATGCAAAATTTGTGTCTATACTTCGCGAGATGTTGAGCAATCGGCGGTTTCAGATCTACCTGGACAACAAAAAGAGCAGGTGGCGATGCCAAAAGAACGGGCTACCACAGGGAAGTGTTTTGGCGCCTACATTATTTAACATGTACACCAACGACCAGCCTATTACAGACTACACTAAAGGAGGTCGATATAGCGCTAAACGATACATGCCGCATTATAACGGGTTGTCTAAAACCAACCCCGCTAAACATGCTGTATCCCATTGCTGGTATAGCCCCTCCAAATGTCCGCCGAGAAATAGCCTGTGCAGTGGAGAAACACAAGCAAGAATTTGATCCACGGCACCCTCTGCACAGCTGCAAAATCCCACCTCCGCGCCTCTTGAGTCGCAAGAGTTTTCTACGGTCCACCGAACCTGGATTGCACACCTGTAGAAGCCAAAAAACATCTATGGGCTGCCAAGTGTCCTCCTCCTTCAGGCTTTATACCACTCTCGGAGTCCCTGCCTCCTGGCCATAACCTGCAGTGGCCAATATGGAAATCGCTTAATCGTTTGCGAACCCAGGTTGGTCGCTGCAGCGAAAACCTGGTTAAGTGGGGTTTCTCAGCCCACCGAAAAACGATGTGTGACTGTGGAGAATCCGTTCAGACAATGGTTCATCTGATAGTTTGCCGTCTGTGTCCCACTAGCTGCTCCACAAGCGACCTTAGGGGAGCTACGGATAATGCGGTAGCCATTGCCAAGTTTTGGGTCAAGATTCTTTAAAACTTAATACATTTCGCTTTGAAGTAGTTGACATGAATAAGAAGACCGACTTCAAACCTATTAGTGAATAGCACATATAAATAATAGGTAGTATAAAATAACAATTAAATCTTTATTATTTTTTACTTTTCAGTTTTGAAGTCGGTTTTTCTTAACGTAGTTATATTTATAAGATCACTAGCGGCCCGCCCCGGCTTCGCCCGCGCTGCTCTGCTCCTATTAGTGATAGCGTAATGTAAGCTATCCTATCTCTCAAGTTGGATCAAATTGCAAATGGTGTGCGAATTTTATTATAATCGGTTAAGTGGTTTAGGAGTCCATTGAGGACAAACATTGTGACACGAGATTTATATATATTAAGATTGATTTCTGTGTCGATGTCTATAAGTTGCAGTACCTATTCACTTAGTACCAATGAACGGGACGTTCCATTTTACACATTTATTATTTTGAAAATACAAAAAAATATTACACCCGGAATCTGGTTTTTGTAAGAAAGAAGCTGGGTTCAGTTAAACATTCAATTTTCAGTTCTATTACTTTGTTTATTTTGTATTGTGACCTTGTGACACAATGGTTTGGACTCTCGTTCGATTTCTGCACTTTCAGTTCCATTTAAACTTTATTGTAATTACTGATGGGCTAATAAAAGCTCTAATTAAGGATCCGCAGTGCATGTGTTAACTAATTTACGTTCCTCTAAATCGTTATTTTCAGCTACACATGTGTTTTGGTCAAGTGGTAATGTACGGCAGGTCCGTAGTTGGCCAGTTTCTGGCACAGAGGCCTCACATAACATCTTAATCCTAGATGTGAAGAAAGGAAACACATCTAAATTTTGTTAGTGTTTGTATACGCTGTCTATATGCAGAATGCACTTATCACACTTTTTTACCACTTAGGTATCTTAACAGAAATTAAATTTAAAAAACTCATATAAAATGATCAAAGTTAATTACGTTATATTAAGGCTTAATACTCACATACGGCGATGCTTGTGCTGGAGAATGGCTCATTCATTACTTTATCAGCATGATAACAGATACAGCCATATGGTATTGATCGATCCTACTTCGATCCCAAGTGTATTGGTCTCGATCGGATCGATCTTATCTGTCAATAATCTTGTCTACTACGATAAATGAGGCATCGTTAGTATGCGTCGACATCTTTTCTTAAATAAGCAAAACAGGAGAGAATGCAGGTGTTTCTGGCCAAAAATGAAATTTTAAGAAACGATTTTAAAGCCTGAGGCCGAAATAAAGTCAGTTATTCCTGTTTTTTCAATTGGGTATTTGATTTTGAACACATTTTTTTGTAATAAATCGAGAGATGACAATAAATTATCAAGATGTAGAAATACCTTTACGGAAACTATTTTGTTTTTTCTCTGAACTACAGCAAAAGTTACGTAAATAACTGTATGAAATTTAAAATAAGTTTTTAATCTGGAACCAAAAATATGCCGACAGATTTCAAACAAGTTACAGCACGTGAAACGTCCCACAATGATAATATATTTCATATCTGCTCTTAGTACCTATTATGACGTCACAATTCACAATCAGTCGTGGCGTGTTTGCAGTCACGTGATTACAATTTTTCTTATTCATTTTATAATTATCTATACTTATAATAAATCTGTAGAAGTGTAAATTCTGTACATTGAAAATATTGAAAAAATAAATACCAAATAATGAACCGTGTACTCATTTGTGATTCTTTATTACGACGTAATGAAACCGAATCATTTTTGAAGAAGCTGATAACTGGTGATGAAAAGTGGATCACGTACGACAAGAACGTGCGAAAAAGGTCATGGTCAAAGGCCGGTCAGGCTTCACAGACTGTGGCGAAATCCGGGTTAACTCGCAATAAGGTGATGTTGTGTGTGTGGTGGGATTGGAAGGGCATTATTCATTATGAGCTATTACCACCAGGCAGGACTATCGATTCTGAACTCTACTGCGAACAACTGATGAGATTAAAGCAAGAAGTTGAGAGAAAGCGGCCGGAATTGATCAACAGAAGGGGTGTGGTGTTTCATCATGATAACGATAGACCTCACACATCTATAGCCACTCAGCAAAAATTAAGAGAGTTTGGCTGGGAGGTGTTAATGCATCCGCCGTATAGTCCTGACCTTGCACCTTCAGATTTCCACCTGTTTCGGTCTCTTCAGAATTCTTTATGCAATATTAGGTTAAAATCACGAGAGGACTGCCAAATCCACTTGTCGCGGTATTTTGATGAGAAGTCCCAAAATTTTTATGGCAATGGGATCATGTCCCTACCTACAAGATGGCAAAAGGTTATCGAACAAAATGGTATATATATACTTTAGTTAAAATAAATAAACTATATTAAAACATGTTTTGAATTATCTTAAAAAATGCGAAGAAACTTTTTCCCCAACCAATATGTTTACAATTCAATACAACATAAACAGACAGTCGTATGTGATGTTATTGTGGAGACTGGAGCCTGAACTAAAGTTAAAAAAAAACATGTTTTACAGGTCTCCAGGTCCACCCTTCGGAAAATAGTGTTATTGTATAAACAAGGTTGTACATTTAACATTTTGTGATGTTCATTTCATTAACAATAAAAGAATTTTATTTAAATTTGCTTACTAGCTAGTTTATAGCGAGAATAAGTTAGAGTTAGGTACCTAAGTAAATCATCTAGAGTTAGTTACAGATTTTAACATCAATCTAACTTATACATAATTTTATTCACTATATATAGTACGTGTAATTTAAAAATAATATATTTATATTATGTATAGGGCTATGTAAATCTATGTACCGTTACATTTTATAAGTTATAGTTTCTTCTTTACGTTTGTTGTTATTGAGCATATAAATAAATAAATAAAATAAAATACCCTTATGGATAATGAGTACATGATAATATAATACGTATATTTAAACCATTATGAACATTTTAACCCATGATATGTTTTATAGTATTCTAGAAATTAGGGACCTTATATTATTTGTATTAGAATATTAGCGATGTCAGTCTAGTGTAGTGTCGCCAGCAGGGCTTCTGTATATTCATAGTCGAATTGCTGCAGCCACTTATTTAATTTATCTTTTAGTTGGTGTTTTGTCAAAGGATATATTGATAAGTGTTTGTTTGTTTTGTTTTATAGGTAGTTTCCTAGGAAATAATAGAATCTGTGTGCATAATTTGAGTTAAAAGGAAGTGTTGGACAGACATTGTACCTACGTCGAAGATTTACATAAAGATCCGGTTTGTATCCAATTTCGGAGTGTTTCCTAATTATGGTATTACGGATAAAAAGCTGGCGAACCGTTAGCCCCTTACATTGTTCATAGAGGACTTTAGTAGGAAACAAGAAAGGAAGACGACGGCTGACCTTTAGAACTGCTCGCTGGGCTCTTTCCAATTTAAGGATTGACGATTTGGGGACAACGCCCCATGACGTGATACAGTATGTCAGTAAGGATTGGACTAGGGCGTAATAGATAGTATTAATAAGGTTAGGGGTGGAGACGTCACGTAAGTTCTTAAATAGGAATAGCATTTTGCGAATTCTTTAGGATAGTAGGGCAATTTGTGGTTTTGAACTTAGTGTACTATCAATTTCTATTCCTAAGTATTTAACTGAATTAGTTTTATCTAAAGTTGGGCAAGTACACGATGTACTTGACGAGCATGTATATGTGTATGCTATTATTTTTAGAATAGGATTTAGTTTAATTTTGTTTTTTGTGAACGTTATAATATGGTCTTTTGAGTGTTAAGGGTGAGTTTGTTAGTTTGCAGCCATTTCGAGGCAATGTTAAAACCTTGTTGAGCATGTAAAAACACTTCTTCCCATGACTCTGCCCTGAAGAGCAGTGCTGTGTCGTCAGAAATAATTATACCACCCGTTAATTGGAGGCCACATAGGTCATTAATAAATGTCAAAAAGAGGGTCGATCCAGTAATACTTCCTTGTTGTACACCATATGAGATGGGTAGATCATCACTCTGCGCGCCATCCACTTTAACTCTTTGATAGCGGTTAGAGAGGTAATCAGAGAAAAGCTTGAGTTGAGTGCCCCTGATACCTATTTGCTCCAATTTACGTAGGAGAAGAGAGACAGAGACTGTGTCAAATGCTTTCGCCATATTTAGGAATATTACCAGTACCTTGTTCTTTTTGTCGAGGTTGGTGACAATAAAGTCAGTTAGTTCATGAACGGCATCGTTACATGAAAGTTTTGCACGAAATCCATATTGGGATTTTGAGAGGATGTTATTTGACTCTAGATAATTGACGAGGCGTTTGTTTATTATCTTTTCATGTACTTTCGATATGGTTGGTAATACGGATATTGTGGTAAGTCTAACTTAACATTTAGTGTTTGTTTCATGTTAATCGGTTCAGAAATAAAAAAGTTACGACAATTTAAAGAATCATGTACCTATTATCGAACATTTTTAAACTATTCTGTATCTATCTTCTGTCTTTAGGGTGCCGTATCTAAAAGGTAAAAACGGACCCTATTACTAAACCTCCGCTGTCTGTCTGTCTGCCCGTCCATCCGTCTGGCTGTCACCAGGCTGTATCTCATTAACAGTGATAGCTAGAAAACTAAAATTTTCACAAATTATGTATTTCTGTTACCGCTGTAACGACAAAATTAAATACTAAAAATAAGAAAATGAAAATATTTAGGGGTCCAAGGCGGCATACAATAAACGTGTTTTTTTCGTATATTTTTTGCTCGATATCAATAACGGTAACAAGTAGACGCTTAAAATTTTCACAGAATTTTTAGGTCTTATGTTGTATATTACCTTCTAACAAACGTATTTTTTTATGCCATTTTTGTACGGAACCCTTCGTGCACGAGTTCGACTCGCACATGGCCGGGTTTTTCCTCTGTTAGTAACATTAAGCATACAGCATAGCAGCGTCCCGGCATAGAACAATCGCCGCTATGATCACCATTCAGCATGCCGAGAGTGGACGACTTTACTTTGAGCAAAGTATGCTTAGAACTGTCAGTACAGTATGGGATTTGGCAGTTCGAAGCGTACTTTGCTTGAAAGTAAAGTCGTAGTGCGGTCTGTGAATCTCGCCCTAAGATATTTACATCAAAGACAAGTTTAGTATTAAAGCTGTCTGTGTTTTCTGCCTAACCTAAATGTTATTGTTTCAGATTCATCGCAGTATGCTTAACACACCCTCGTATATACGCACAAATTACCAGCACGGAGGTTGGACCGCCGGTGAGTTGAATTTTTGTTATCACTCTCTCCTTTTTGTAAGCAATGTAGGTAAATTATTTTTTAATTTAATGTAAGTTGCAAACAAGCATGCTGTTCACCCACACAAAGACCAATGTCGAAATGCAGATGCGTTACCACTCCTGAGCCGGAAATTACAGGGCCGTACATTACCACCTGACCGGAACACGATAGTGCTGAACACTACCATTTGGCGGCAAGTATATTAGGTAATGCAGTGGTGCCTACGCCCGCAAGCTCCGTGTAGAAAATGTGGGTTTTCTTTTTCTTTAAGTATTGTGACACAGGTATTCACGACTCGGCCCATAAAGTCTTTTTCTTTCTATCTTCCTTGCTTTCTTTCTTCCTTGATTAAATTATTATCTCCCGTTTTCTTGTTAAAGGGCACGACCATCTTTTAACCGACCAAGAATTGCTTAAAACAATGTTTCTGCATTGACTAGCTGACCGACAATTCATTGGTTTCAATTTATGCAGGTTACTATGTGATTAATTATTATAATTTTAATCAGTGCGATGTGCATCAGGTCTGTGTAATTTGAATTAATTTAGAGAATAACAGCCTTAGCTTATCTATACATACTATATATACTATGTATACTATTATATCATCAGTGTGCCGTTGTTTGTGTTTGCCATTTCATGACAATAAAAGAAAATTTCTCTTTTCTGTTAAATTGGCTCCAAAGCTCCCATCCCGTTGGACTCTACATTTTTTTTCCAAATCAAGAAATCTTCTTTCAACTATATTTTATTCTTTACTTCTTAAACTTTGTATTGATACCTACTTCAGAAACTACTACATACCGTCGTAAATTTACATCTTTGTTTTCTATTGACTGTGGTCGTAGTGTGGAATTACAATTCAAAAAACAAATTTTTAATTTGAAAGTGTTTGCATTTAAGCAGATGATTTCAAGTGCGCTCGTATTCTTTGTTATACCTACTTGGAGCAAGTATGAGTGAACATTGTATGAAGTAAGTAAGTCGCGATGTAAGATTACACTTAAAAAGGAATTAAATCATATTTTAGATACTTCTTTTGCGATTTTAGCGCATCGTATTGTACTTAGGTACTACCATATTATAAAATCAAACATTTAAGTTTTTTTAATGCACTAATCTCTGGAACAAGCATAAGGGAATGTATACCGTGTATTAATATATATATGTATCTTCACGCCAGGTCCTACTCCTTATAGGTAGGCATTTATAGGTATTTTTTTATAATGGTGATAAACTAACATTGTTCCGTTTCCATTGCCGGTAAGTAGTTACCTAATAGTGTGAATACTTGTTGCCTAGATCAAATTTATTATGCCTCTGGGATAATTTATTAAGGGGCCATACACGACCATCTAACCGGGACATCATAGTGCTGTGGACTACTTTGGTAGCAGATAGTTTTGGTAATTTGGTAGTGCCTACGCCGTCGACCTCATTAATTCAAGCATACATGCTAACACGCACGATTTTCCGGTAACGTTTTAGCCCATGTAAGAGGTGGCGCGCCTATTGCCATCTCCGGGCATATAACTAAACTTCGAGGTACTAGGAAAATTCTAGAAAATGGAAAAATCTTAATAGAACCAGAGATAAAATATTAAACACCTATATCTCTAGTAGCAAAGATCCGGGCATCGAATCCAGGACCCTAGCGTAGCAGTAGTGTCATGTTACCACTGGATTACTGAGGCAGTTATCATAGTAAATCTATGTCCACGATTGCATAGCAATCATCAAGCAAGAAATGTGTAAAAATGCGTTAAGGCAGTACTCGGCAGTACCTACAATACAATGAGTATCATTTCCTAACGGGAAACAGCGAGTCCATCTGACCCAATATGGATTTTGTAATGATAGGTTAGGGATTAAACAACAGTTAAATTTATCTTAAGGTATCCAAATCTATTTATACACCAAGACAACTCGATAAAACTGTATATAGATTTATACATTATTATGTCGTTTTGTATAAACGAAACAAGGATTGATTTATACTTGTAAACGTTAGCTGCAGACAATAGTAAACCGATAGACTAAATATTTAGACTGTGAGTACACGGGGCTATAACTTAGTTCTGTAGAAACAAACTGTGATTTTTTAAATTATGTTTGAAAAAAAAAAGATCTTGATGAATCAGTTATATATTATTACAATCATACAAGTAGCAAAAAGTTGGAAAACAGCAAAATTCGTGGAATTAAACTTTATTATGGATATTTCTAGAATTTTCAGAAAAATGTATGAACATTTCTATATTCTTCATTCATTAAATTATTGTGAACGTAGAATAGAGAAATCTTTTATCCGCAAGTTTTGCCTCAAAATAATAAATGCCAAACTAACAACCAGTCAACGACAGACCATGACGAAATAGAATTTAATTTGCAAATTGTTTACAACTCGAAGCCTCTGTTTATTTTAATGTCGTAAATTACCATGTCTAGCCATTCCCATCAGATGTCAATTAAGATAAGCAGTGACGAATAGATGTAATGTTTCCTATATATATCAATAGAATGGCATTATTATTCTTATATTTTCCTTGGTTCGCCAAATATTATTACTATTATGTGGGTTAATCGTATATATCTTTGTTTCTCGAAGCATTAAGGATTGGAATAACATATTAAATAAATAAGCTTTTATGTTGAATATACATGTTACGTTGTGGCATCACCGTCAGACAACTTCTATAGAGGATACATATACGTAGGTACTTACAAAGATAGAATTTGGTAGGAAGGCAGTAGAAAAATAGGTAGCAGACGTCCGCTAAAACAGATTTTGGACCGGATTAGGGACCTAATGAATCGGTAAGTATTTCATGTTTTTCAGATCATAAACAAACTCCACGCGGACAAAGATGCGGGCTTCAGCTAGTCTTCATAAAAAGATCGTTTGTTTGAATCATCTTTTGAATTTTTAAGCTTCGAAGAAGATAGTTTATCTAAAAATTTAATTTTGTAAGTTTTAAAAGTATTTTCATGGTTTCATAACATTTTTGTACACCAATAGACCCTTTCACTATCTTGTCCATTATTTATATATTCAGTCATATCAAGTTTATCTAGGTACCTTTCTTCCTTCGCCTATGACGTAGATAGCGATTGCCTTACTTTGTTGATTCGCCGAGTGGAACATTTCACGTACGTCAATGACCCACCAATATAACCAATAGGTAGAGCCAATCAATGATATTGATTTCATGAGTGTAATCAATATTTGGCATATAATATAGTACTCTTGTTAGAAGCGCTTCGCAAATTTGAAAGACTATTGAAAGCTTAATTTAATTAATGAAATTTCAATTGATTGATGATATACGTGTTGACCAGTGAGATAATTCCGTAAATAGTGTCTCTTTTTTTTTTGTTATGAAAGTGGCAAACAAGCGTGCAGTTCACATTGATGTTAAGTGATGACTGCAGCCTATAGACACCCACACAATGACCAGAGGTTAAAATGCAAATGCGCTGCCACTCCTGAGGCATTAGGTGTTATGCCTCTGTGCCGGAAATTACAGAGCCGTACATTACCACCTGACCGGAACACGATAGTGCTGAACACTACCATTTAACGGCAAGTATATTAGATAATGCGGTGGTGCCTACGCCCGCGAGATCCGTCACTGGAGCTCTACCACCAGTAAAAACGTCTCTACGTTTAGGTGCTTGCTGCTTGTTGCACAGTTCCAGTAAAAGGCACCACCGATATACTTAATTTACTAAAACAGCCTGGCAAGATTGGTAGCGCTTAGTCACTGTGTTTCATCATATCAGTCGAAAGACGATTCTGGTAAATAAATTATTATTATGATGTCCACTGCTGGACCAATGGCTCACATAAGGGGTGTATGCCATAATCGCCACGCTTGGCATGCGGATTGGCGATCGCAGTGGCGGTAGTTTTATCGCAGGACGCTGCTTTTTTATGTATTGGAAGTGGCAGACAAGCATGCAGTTCACATTGATGTTAAGCGATGACTGCAGCCTATAGACACCCACACTAAGACCAAGGTCAAAATGCAGATGCGTTACCACTTCTGAGGCCTAAGGTGTTATGCCTCTGTGCCTGAAATTACAGGGCCTTACATTACCACCTGTCTGGAACACGATAGTACTGAACACTACCATTTAGCGGCAAGTAAATAAGGTAACGCGGTAGTGCCTACGCCCGCGAGCTTCGTCACTGGAGCTCTACCACCAGTAAAAAGTCAGCTGCTGTCCATGTTCCGTTATTGCACTTACTTCCGCCCCATTTGAATGGTTTGTCCGCCATTATTCGGCTGACTGACTGCACTGGTGGAAGAAATCTCTGCCAGTGGAAGAAAATTCTTCCGCTAGTGGACGTTGGGATCGTTACGACCCGACGTGCCGATGAATGGTAGTATTCATCGCGATCGTATTCTGGTCAGGTCATAATATACGGCCACGTAGGTAATTTTCGGCTCAGCGGCATTACAGTTTAAGTCTCAGGATGGGTTTCTACATTGAATTTTTTTTTTTTTTTTTTTTTTTTTTTATTAATTCACAAAATCCACAGATCTTAAAGGTACTTACATTTAACTTATATATATATATCTTACATCCAATTACGGATTTACTTTATATATGTAAAAATAATAAAATAACAGTCACTAAAGAGCAGCACGGTGTTGATTGTATACATTACTATAGGTAGGGTACATTAAATTGTGAAAAGATAGTGGTAGGTACACATTCATATAGCAAACAAATAATGTATTGTACATAATGATGAGTCACATAGGTATTATATATGTACGATAAACAAAATTAACTATTCGGCTAATTCCAATAATGAACTTGAAAATGATCAATTATGTTATATCAGGGAACTGGCCGCTTGATCACGTAGGAACCTTTCTTAGTAAGTAGTAGCATGACGTTAAAAACCTTCGCTTTTCGTCCTTAAAATTATAAGATATTTTACTGTGTATTAGTGTGTGTGTGTGTGTGTGTGTGTGTGTGTGTGTGTGTGTGTTTTTATGCAAGATTTATGAAAATAATTAATATACTCAATTCTCTTATGTTTCTAATTCCTGTATTATTTCGATTATAGATTTCTTAAAATTTTGTTTTTTACTATTAAATAAGTCAACCGAGCAAAATTTTTTATTAAAGATTTTTTTCGTTCGATTGATTACTGAATTTTCGAAGTAATTAGTACGGGTACGAGTAGCAGTGGGGTATCTCTACGTCGGTAAGTAGGAGTTCGCAATTGAAGGAATAACTCGGTAAGATGGGGACTGTCGATTGTTCCGTGGCAAACATTATGGAGAAATAGCATGTCAAGAAGAGATCTCCTGTCTTTGAGAGATAAAACATTGTGAAACTTACAGGTTTGCTTATAATCAGTGCATTTGTGCTGCGAGCGGTAATTTAGGTGTTTTAAAAATTTTGATTGTATTTTTTCTAAATCCTGAATATATGATATATATTGTGGACTCCAGATATTACTACAATACTCGAGAACACTTCTGACATGAGCAAAATATAATAGTTTGAGACAGTCAGAGTTTGAGAAATATTTACTGACACGCAAAATAAAACCTAGATTTTTATATGATCTACTAATAATATCAGTAATATGTTCGTTAAATGTTAATTTTTGATCTAGTAAAACTCCCAAATCCCTGACAAGGTGTGTTTTTTTAATAGGTATGTCATTAAACATATATTTAGAGTCTATTGTTTTTTTCTTTCTGGAAAATGACATAAACATGCATTTATTGACATTTACAGTTATCCCATTATCCGAATAGTATTTGTTTAAATTGTTCAAGTCCTGTTGAAGTTTGTCGCAGTCTAGCTGATTATTAATATTTAGGTAAATTTTTGTTTTTATGTAAATGTTTATAGTCTACAGACTCTACAGAATTAATTTACCATCATCGTACACTGTATGCTTGTTTGCCACTTCACAACATACAAAACCGTCCTAGAGCGAGTTGGTCTCGCGGGCAGAGGAATATAACAGTGTCGGGGCTCGCGGGCGTAGGCACCCGGTACCTAATACACTTGCCGCTCAATGGTAGTGTTCAACACTATCGTGTTCCGGTCAGGTGGTAATGTACGGCTCTGTAATTTGCGGCACAGAGGCATAACACCTTTAGCTCTGTGTGAAAGTCTGGTGCTGGTTCTGTGCAGTCCAACAAGCTCGTGGCTTCTCAAGAGTTTTGTTGCTTTGACGTAACCGAACAATGAATGTCAGGAACTTTTTCCTGATAGCGTTTTGCAGTTTCACACTTGTGAAATGATAAGTGCAGTGCACCAATCCCAGAATGATAACTGATTCATAACTTCAGAGTATGGATACTGAAGGGAACAATAAAATCTTTTAATTAGAACCATGTCCAGTACTATATGTTTGTATATTATTTATATGGAACCCTCGGTACGCAAGTCCATCATGCACTGAACCGATTTAGTGGGACTTTAGTCTTGTTTCTAAATAGCTTTCCATATAATTCCAGGTTCAAGCGACGCAAGATATACGAACGAACGTCACGATGTACGCGTGGAGCTCATGGGGCACCTGGAGTAAATGTTCCAGGACCTGTGGCGGAGGGGTCGCTGTCCAGGAGCGCCAGTGTCTTCCTAGGGATCCTACGAGGTATGTATGTAAGCTTATTAAGATTATGTTTTCACGATTTATGCGTGGAGATCATGGGAACGACGGCAGAGAATATGTAATAATACTACGTATAGAATGGACACTTCGACGTACCGCCCGATTTCCCCACTCCACCCAACTTCCTCCCCTCTTATGGGCGACGTTTGGTATTCTCTACGTGCTACGCAAACAGGTGTGCGTGTAAGTACACTTCACTGATTGATGTCTGTGTAATAGAGACCAAATTAAGCGTTTGTGTGAAATTTTGGCGGAGTGTCTGCGGTGTGACCCCGGAATGGGGACTCCTCCGATCAGACAAGTTTTTATAGCGAGTCCCAGCTAGCTTAATGATTATTGAGCTATCGTTGTGCATCGGCAGTTATAATCTATACATCTATACAAATAAATAAAATTTGAAGTGTCTGTTTGTAATATAAAATGCATTGCATGCTTTTTACTAAATGTATACTCGATACATATACCAAAACAATTTTTTACAATGTATGTTTATTCCCGCTAATCTCGGGAACGACTGGACCGATTTTCACTGGCAGAT
Organism: Macrosoma leucophasiata; assembly: GCA_036365455.1. Taxonomy (NCBI): domain Eukaryota; kingdom Metazoa; phylum Arthropoda; class Insecta; order Lepidoptera; family Hedylidae; genus Macrosoma; species Macrosoma leucophasiata. The sequence goes on along the minus strand of JAWQUS010000023.1, from coordinate 9,747,354 downwards.
AACTTATGTAATAACGAGTAAATTAGGCTACTTTTATACTAGCTGCGCCTTCGTCGGGGTAGACACTGAACAATAATAAATTATCACGCGAACGAAGTCGCGGGCACAGCTAGTTATATAATAGAAATACGAGCTGTTCAAGCGAAATTGGTGTTACAAGTTTAGTGGCCTTAGACCTATTTATAGACCTACCAAATATTGGTACACAAAAATATCATTAAAATCGCTCATGTCATTTCGAAGGAGTTCAATAACAAAGTTAAACACTATGATAAACATTTTTGAAATGAGGTGTCGTCCCGTAATAATATATCAAGAAGCTGATTAAAAAACGTCGTATCTAAACATAACTTCCCTTTTTACGCAGAGAAAAAAAATTACAAAAAGTGACGTAACCAGACTGAATAACGACTTATCGGATAAAAAATAAAACAAAAAAGTGTTCAAAACTTTTAATCACGTGTAAGATATCCCATTACACAATAACGAACTAGAAAATAAAGTCACGTTCAAACAACCTATTAACAATCAGAGAACGGATAGAATTCGATAAAACAAAAATACATCCCTAATCCCGTCCCAGTTTAAAAACAAAATACATGTTGGGCACAGGAAAACAAACACGAGGACATGTGAAGAAGATTAATGTGGATAGTTTTTTATCCATTGTTCGACGATTGTCCTAATTGTTTCATTATACGCCGGCACACTATTAAGATAGCTTGTCGTCGGAACAAATATAATATCCCTTTTTGACAGGGATCATTTGCTAGGGTGTCCATTAAAAAGCGTTGCATTTTTTCACATCAAAGTCGCTTCAGCACTTGGTAAATATATTACGGATTAAATTACTCTAATGAAACAATTATTGTCATAAAAGTCAGAATGATGTGATTATAATTATTTATTTATTTTTACGTAGGAAATTAAATCCCTTCACACACTGATAATTCTCATCTCATATCTCATGTTCATATTAATAATCATTTATTTAACGATTTCTGTTACGAAAACTACGATTAAATTAAATTATGATTCAATGTTTATTATTTACTTTTTGTATTGAACAATGTAAGTACTTTTTATCCCACGTGATATACTATGAATACATTTAAATTTAAAAACACATGCAACATTTATTACGTTAGATCGTAAATCCTGGAAGAATGTTGTGTAGTCAACCGCACAAAATGAAATTATAAGTGCATCATAAAAAATCGTGGTAGAGACAAATTGTTCAACCCTGACGATGTCGCGGGCGCACTATTGATCATAGATCACAATGATATCTAATGATACGCCTATCGATAAAGGAGCGTGCCCACCGAGAGAGCCTTCCTCACCGCTGCGGTCGGCCGATTTACTGTACACATCCTTACCATTGACACTCGGTTGTAAAATATTAGACGTGAATAACATGTGAGTATTCTTGGCGCCAATAGTTATGACAATTTCCAATATTTGAAACTTTGTTAACATAACTACAATTGATTTATTTGAATCAAGGGAAAAAATAATAAAATGTTATGTTTCATTGCACTACTTTTTTGCCACAGAAGCTCTGCTAACGAAATACTTTTCAATATGTTATAGTTTTAGTCTCCATTAAATCTTACAATTTATTGATTATGAATTCGAAACTTAAGAATTTCTCCCGTGTAAAATTTTACAATAATGCAAATGGAGATGAAAGCAGACCTTCGCAAAATAGAAATCACTACAAATTTCTTGAACAACAATAATTTAAAGTAAACATAATTACTCTCAAAATACAATCTTGTCAAACACCAAAAGTGGACTAAAAAATTAATGACTGTCTTACAAACAGAAAGTTACAGAATTTGGGGCACTCATCAAATAAACCAATTACATCTCGGACCAGTGGACCACTCTGAAGTGTTAGACAGCTCATCTGCGGGTTAATGCGAAACAATAGGCATCAGACATAATATACAGTATCCACCAAAAAATATTGTACATCCAGCTTAGGAAGGAGACTTCGGCTTATTTCGGAACTGTAAAGCGATATAATATCTATTTCGCACATTGGTCAAACTTTCGACAAACGTCAAACATTTTGACCAATACATCACTATCAGTGCAGCAGAGATAACGCTCTACGAAGTATAATATACGCTCTCTTGAAACTAGCCGAGTGGCTCTTTCGTAGACTCCTCAATCTATACATAAACGTAACTGCACGTTGACAACCCGGTTAGTCCAGCGGTGTGAAGTGACCGTTTGATTCGAAGGGTCGCGGGTTTGATCCCCGCACCGGGACAAATATTTGTATGGCCTACAGATATTTGTTTCGGGTCTGGGTGTTTGTGTATGTGTTGTATGTGTACAACGGCACCCATGACACAGGTTTATACCTACTGTGGCTGTGAGTGTAAGCGTATTTTATTTTATTTTATTTTATTTTATCTCATCTGTCTGTCAGTCGGTTTTTTGGGGCTAATCTCGAGAACGGCTGGACTGATTTTGGACGAGTTGATTTTATACTAGCTACTCCCACGACTTTGTCCGTGTAGATACTGAACAATCATAAATTCTCACGCGGACGAAGTCGCGGGCACAGCTAGTGTGCAATATTACTTGCTGGGAACTGTATGTCACTAAAATATTCGAAAGAATTCGAACGGGTATGTGGTAGGAGGCAGGAACGGGATCCCAGCACGACCGGCCGCGCCGCTCCATCGATATCATAATTTACTTGTTACATCCTTGCGTCGCGTAAAAATCAAACGCATCTAATTTATTGTTGAGCTTAGATTTTATTTCAAGGAAATAAAGTAGGAAACATATTTAGAATGTTTTTTTAGAAATCGTTATTTTATGCATGGCCTAACACACACATAGTTCGTGCATTTTTTTAAAATAAGCATCATCAATTTTTTATACTTAAAAACTTTCACAGAAAGGTGTAAAAAAAAATTCAAGGTCAATCATTCTGATGATAATGACCATAATGATAAACATTCCAAGATGTTTTGCTGACAATCAAAACAATAAATTAAATCAATTTAATACAATATAGTATAGTATATATAATAATATATATATATCGTGCCTATTGACAGTAGTTGCTGTTCAAACATTTCCTAGTTTCAAATAATCATAAATTCGCCAAATCACGAATGCTTTGTTTAATTTCATATTTGATTTCCAAAGACCCAAATATTTACCAGTTCGTTTCACCACACCCGTCTCGAGTCTAAGGCTAAATACACCAAAATGACCCCGACCGCCCTTTTCGCGTCCATACCAAATTAAGGTAATATTGAACGAAAGTCTGGTATGTGAGTTTACTTACAACCGTTCCTCGACAGTAAATGATTGACACACAATAATTTGGAGCCCTTTCGCTAATGCTTGATTGTTATCTTTTTTGTTTGCATGGGTTTTAGAATTTCTTCGACGATTCGGCTTTGCTGAGTCAGCGCATTACGCTTTGTGCATCGTCGAGAGTCGTGTTAACAAGGTATAATAAGTTGTTGAGTGGTTGTTTGTAGGTTCCATCATTGGAACTGTGGGAAAATTAAATTACATGTTTAGCTTTAATGTTTGTATGAAGTTCATCTTCAACATATATTTTTTTAATAACAATGTTACAACTTCTGTCTTCTGTTCACTCCTTTTTTCCTTCAATGAATGTCATATTCGCACAGTTGTAAAATATAATATTATATTTTATAACAATTGAAATACGGTTTTATAAGTAGTCTAAACAACATTATGACAAAGCATTATCACAGTCTAAAAAAAACGAACGTGTTGGCATTATCTTTACGTTTGTAAAATTGATTTAAGTAAGTATTTTAAAATCATTAAATACTATTCATAAATTATTATCTGAAGAGATTTTCATCCATCATGAAAGAAATGAAACGATATCTGACAAAATAGGGTCAGGTATAGGCATTTGCAGAGATAATAAGGTACTTAAGTATGCAAAAAAATCGACTCAATATTCTAATACTACAGACAGTCTGTGATCTCAATGTGCAACTTAGATCCTTCCTATGTTATAGCTGTTCAGACGTACAAAGGACAGTTAATTAAAAAAATAATTGGGCAAAATGATCTCCTTTTGTATCTTGGAAAAAAAAGAATACTTATTCTTTCTTCACTATGTCAGATTCTTTTGGAGTAAACAAAGCAAGAATATTCTTTCAAGAAAGAAAAAAATAACAATCTTTCGTAGTTCTAACTGTTGTAAAGATTGAACATTGATATTAAAATGTTTATTTATCATACCGTCAAATCCATCACAGAGTGGTAAGAAAGAGAACGTTGAAACAATAATAACAAATCTGTGTTTATAGCAAAAGATTACGAGATAACATACCTACTTGTTCTATGTTCGTTTACTCTTAAACCACATAACATAAATTAAAATGAAGAATCAACTTCTGCTACGTCACATCATAATAGTTTAGAGCTTTTATTAACCTATTAAAAGGTTAAAATAATAATAATAAAAACAAGCCTAAATATACAAATTAATAAATGACCGTACGACGGTGAGACGAAATTGCTCAGAATTTATGTTTACAATTTTATGAGCGGAACAGAATGTTTCCAACATAATTTTACGATTATTTGAACTGCGCATGCGTCAGTAGCGTTGTAAAATCAACGACCAACGACTTGGTTCATTATTGTATCTCCCACGTCAATGCAGCCGATTTAACACTGTATACTAAACTAACTATTAATTTTTCACATTGATTTTAAGTGATGACTGCAGCCTATATACATATACATCTATACAAAAACCAGAGATCAAAATGCAGTTGCGTTTCCATCCGAGACCTAAGTTGTAATGTCTCTGTGATAGTTAGTTACGCGGCTACACTACCATCTTACGGAACACGATAGTACTGAACACTACTATTTGGCTGCAGATAGATTAAGTAGTGCGGTGGTGCTTACGCCATCGAGTGCCTACACTGGGACTCTACCACCAGTAAAAAGTGGTGTGGTGTTATAAAGTTCACAATGTTTTTGGATGACCGGAAACTTCCTCGTACACAGAGTAGTACAGGCATAAAAAAATCCGCATCGCTGTCGCTTTTCAGCACTGTTCCCAAAAGGCTGGTGGCATTGTCACATTGAATGACGCTTATTGTCTGGCCGAATAATTGAGAGATTTGGTCACGGGAAGTATCGATCAAATGCTTCGCAATGTCTCCAAACGGGATATTAACTTTAAAAAGTCTGGCTACTATATGGTTCTCATTTACTGTAGATAACCCACCTACTCTTTCAAACGTTGACCACCCACAACATCAGCCTGTAGGTATATCAATCGAGCCTCAACATTCTAAATTAACGAACTTCTCTCTCCATCAGGCTGTAGTTTAAATTTCAATTGTCATTATGTTGCAATCACAGATAGAGATTAGATGAGGAAAGTCGACCACAGAGTGTAGTAAAAATCGATCAAAACAATGGGTATGATCGTGTGAACAATCGACAGAAATCTGTATCATCATCAACTATCTGTTAGATAATTATTGAGGCAACTGACGATGTACGTGATATGCGTTTGATAATTTTTAATTACGAGACAAAAGTGGTGTGTGGCGCCCCGCTGTGACGAAATGCAGCACTGTACTGAAACAATGCGCGTGCGCATGTGACGGGACCGTTACTTTTCGAATATAGATTAATAAGAAAAATAATTAGATATTCTTAGAATACGACCTCGGTTTAGCTCGTACCTTCAATCTTTTGGGTGATGTTATGACATATTTTGTGTTCACATTATACATCCTGAGGAGTACTTTTGTTATTGACCTTGAATGTCCTTGAGTGAAATTATTTATTTAGTTGTACTTTAATGCACCTTGTACGTAAGGCGTATATGAGAATGATATTACCTATCTCTCCGGTTATTGTAAGTTGCGGTATTCACTTATTGTACTTGTTTGCTACTTTTACAACTATGATTTTTACAACTGGTAGAGCTACAGTGGTGGAGCTCGCAGGCGCAGGTACCGCCGCATTAACTTATCTACTTGCCGCTAAATGGTAGTTCAGCACTATCGTGTTCCGGTCAGGTGATAATATACAGGCCTGTAGATAATCCTCAGGAATGGCGGCAACACATCTACATCGAAATCTCTGGTTTCGTGTAGACGTTTATAAGCTACAGTATTAATTAAGTTCAATGAAAACTGTATGCTTGCTTGCCACCTTCGTAACATAAAGAAAATCAAAGGTCCGTGTGAAAGAAGCGTAGACTTTGATCGCTGAGACTTTAGTGTGATAGAAATAAATAAGTAACTAGTACGTAACAGAGAGTGGGGATGGTTCGAGGGTCGAGGATTCGCTCATTCCCCGGGCTAATCTGCCTCTGCCTAATCTGCTAATGGCCTCCCTCAGCTAGTTTTCCCTGCGTGCCAGCATCCCGTTAAAGACCACGCCCCCGATGCTTTGGGGGCAGATAAGCCCGGGGAATGAGGGAATTACGCTTCACGTGCTGAGATGGGGATGGTGATTTGTCAGTCAGTTATGTGTATAAAATGTTATATATAACTGACTCTGTAGTCTAGTGGTAGCAGTCCACTACTGCTACCCTGAGGTCCTGGGTTCGATTTCCGGAAGCTATCAGAGACAACGGTGTGAAATCGTTTATCTCTGGTTTTATTGGGATTTTTCAATTTTTCGGCATTTTCTCAGTTTGTAATGTGCCCGAAAATGTCAATAGGCTTGTCACCTGTTACATGGCCAAAACGTAACCAACGAATCGAGGGTGTTTGAATGTATGTTTGTATACATACATTTACTTCTTCGGGGATAGCAAGCGTGAAGTTTACGTTTTTTTTTATTTAAAATGAGTATATAACAATAGACGCAGATTGATCACGCAAGAGGGAACACATAGGAAAGGAATGTTTGAAAGACACGGTGTCTCTAGAGCTTACCATTTGAATTGGAAATCATTCAATAAAAATCTTGTCTCGTATTCTTTGATTTAGTTTATAGATTGGTGATAAATCAATTGGAATAGTTTGTCATGACATTGATAAATGCTACAAATGCTGCTATATGCCTTTATGACAGAGTTTATAAGTTTGGACGCGTAAATAGATGGCGCAAAAATAACTGAATAGATTTCGATAAAGGTCATCATAAGGTGCATAACCTACGTTGGTCTGATTTGTAACAGATTTTTTATCCCGATATAGGTATTATGATGTTTTCGCAATCGATATCTTGAGTAGATGTTCTTGTGTAGTTTTATTTAATTGGACGTACTTACTTAGGCGGCTCGTCTCAAGACGATACTATAGCCACAGTCTAAAGAAAACGAACATGTTAATTACCTACTTATACTGTGCTATAGCCTACTTCACCGGGTAATCCACAAGCGCAAAGGGCTGACGGCATAATTACATTTTCACATCTGTCTAAGGGAAACAATCTTTGCTTTAGTTCGTTACAGAGGAATACATCACATATAATGCCATTATAGGTTAGGATCCCACTGCAGAATCATTTCGTTCATCCAGATATGCTGTAAACCTATTATTTACGCATATCAATAATCTAGAGAATACATTATTACATTCACTAGGTTGCCTATCCAAAAATGGCGGCAAATACATTTTTATATTTTTTTATGAAAGTTTTTTTTAAATTTGTTTTCTGTTTATAAAATATCGTCCACTTCACGGTAATGTATAAAGACTCTCAAATTATCAGATCTATCGACAGCTGAATGTTAGGAAGATAAAGTCTGTTTCCGATTTATTGTAACGCGTAAATGAAAGGCTCTTCATTATTCCGCACCAAGACCCTATTTCATGCATGTGCATGGATTTGAAGGTATTTATTCCTTAAAACAGTACGAGTTATGCAATACTTGAATACAGTCTCAAATATCCAATGACACGTGTCAATAATAGTCGGTATATTAAACAACATTACACATTACGGTGTCAATATCATTCCGGCGAAAACAAAAATGCCATCCAGTGTTCTCATCGCTGCTTTCCATGAATAAAATTTGTTTACATGCGAATAATCGCATATTAAAATTTATAAGGCCAGATTACGTGGATCGCGTTCTAACGCAATTTATACCGCATTTATCATGTTTTGTTAGCGGCTTTGTTTTAGTAAATAATGTAAAGATTTATGAACGGGTTTCAAACGATAGGCCGGCGTAAACTCGGCCCATCTGATGTTAATAGAAACTTCCCAAAGAAGTGTATTTAAATTATAAACCAACTATGATTGTTCAGTATCTACCCGGACGAAGTCAGGTGCCCAGCTAGTATAAAAGTAGCCTTAGTTACTCCTTATTACATCAGCTATCTGCCAGTGAAAGTCCCGTCAAAATCGGTCCAGCCATTCCCAAGATTAGCCCCACTAAACAGACAGACCGACAGACAAAAATTATAAAAAATGTTGTTTTGGTATATGTACCGTGTATACATACATATGCATTCAGTAAAAAGCGGATATATTAATATTACAAACAGACAATCCAATTTTATTTATTTGTATAGATGTATAGATGTGTAGATAATACAGAATCAGAATGGCCATCGTCATGATTCTGTACATACAATGGTTTAAGCTCGGCAGTCACTGAGAAACATTTGATTCAGAAATAAATCTTACGCATAATTTGGTATGACGATAACCAAGTTGTTACGCGAAAACAAATGTCTAAAACAAAATTATTTGTTTCAAAATCACGTAAATTTTGTTTCTGACACAGTGTTTATAAGCAATTGTTTCATAGTTAATACATAATATGGACCAAAATCGTAATAATATAGCAACTGCATTATTGATTTTTAAGTGCAATGGAGAAAGTTGTTTTCCCAAAATTACGTACAATCCTGTATGGCTAGTGGTTCTAGATCCCAGATTTCAAGTCAACATCATAATCCGTCACAATTCTAAAATTAAAATTCTTACTAATTTATTGTTTTAGTCCTCTTAAACCAAACGTCCACGTCTACCCCTTCGCCAAATAAACATTTTGGGTCAACTCCCGCCCAAACAATAATAGATTCGCCATTACTACGGACCTTACAACTTTCATGACTAAAATATAAGCTCCAGATTATCTATGCGTACACAGAATGTTTAGATAAATTTCTCATTTACAGATGGCGACGTAGTAGAAAAAGAAGGAAGCTGGTACGAAGTACTGATCGGGTGCGGCGCACGCGCAATTTGCCTGGTGAGCCAAACTGTCCCGGTCTCGCGCGCCGGTACCACGAGTGTAATACTGCGGTGAGTTTTTCTTTTGTCATGAAGTTGTAAACAAGCACACTGTTCACATTGATGGTAAGTGAATACTGCCGCTTGTATAGACAAATCAAGCTAAATTACAATTTAGATGCGTTGTTATTGTTGAGGGTGTGTTGAGGCCTACTTTGTTATGCCTCGGCAATTAGGTGGCCGTACATTGCCACCGTCACATTAAAGCGTCGTGTTGTGTCCCAAAACGCTTCGGTCAGCAGTGGAAGTCCTTCGGCTGAAGTGTTAAATGTAACTTCACGCCTATAATCCCCGAAGAGGTAGGCATGAGTAAATGCATGCATTCAAGCATACATGCAAACACCCACGATTTGCCGGTTACGTTTTGTAAGTACGCTGAAGTAAATAACTATGGCCTTACCAAATGTACAGAACACGATAGTGCACAGGGCAAAGAACAATACCATTCAGCAGCACGTAGATAGGGTAATGTGGTAGTGTTTTCGCTGTTAAGCTCTATTCCTGAAAACAGAAGGTACCTACTGGTGGTAGAGCTCCAGTGACGGAGCTCGCGGGCTTAGGCACCACCGCATTACCTAATATACTTGCCGCTAAATGGTAGTGTTCAGCACTATCGTGTTCCGGTCAGGTGGTAATGTACGGCCCTGTAATTTCCGGCACAGAGGCATAACATCTTAGGCCTCAGGAGTGGCAACGCATCTGCATTTTGACCTTGGTCTTTGTGTGGGTGTCTATAGGCTGCAGTCATCACTTAACATCAATGTGAACTGCATGCTTGTTTGCCACTTCCATAACATAAAAAAAAAAAACCTATAGGTCCTAAACAAAGGCAAGTTATATTTTCTCTACTCTTAATAATATCGCTCAATTGATTCCTTCCAGCCGTGTCCTGGTCCGACGCGTGACCCGCGGGCCGAGCAATGTGCGGTCTACGACCGCAGACCGTTCCGCGGGCGATTTTACACATGGGTGCCTTATGTGGACGGTGAGTGCTATGTGACCCTTTCTACCGGTTTAACACGGTTAAAGGCTCTAAGAAGGGAAATCATGCCCGTTCTACCTAAGTTATTGATTATCTGCAACTCGACCTAACTTGGTCGCTTTTGACTTGGCTACGTTTATGATTTTATTTTGTCTTATTGTAAAGTTGTAAGCAAAAGACATAATCATTTTTTTTAAGTCAAGGGATTGACATACACGCCAGTTTTGAAGAACCCCTTACTTTAACGCCTTTCAAACACCCAGAAGGAAATTCGTTCTATAGTTTGCACTTTATAGTATTTTGGGCAAGTATGCTGCGATATTCAAGATTGCAAGTATGCGAATTCGATTGATTTGGTGCCGACGGTACCAGAACAAACACTTCAACTCACCATTATAGAGGCTGCAAAAAATGCACAGATATTTAACATCTCTGCTTCGATTGACCAGTCTATCTGCGAGTCTCAGGTCTTCAACTATTGGTATCGCTTTCATTTCATACCAACTACGAAAAAATTAAGACCTGATTATCGCTATTGCTTGGCGATACTAAATGGCAAAATATATACTTCTTAAAATAATGACTGCACTTAGTCCGAAGTGCAGTCATTATTTTATCCCCTGGAGATCGATCTTTGGATCCAGGATTTAAAATGATGTTGAGATTTTTCCTGCTTACCGTATTTTTTGCCCTAAGATTGGAAAAAAATGTGTCCGATGATGTGGATTCGCGCGTTCTTTATTACATGGGTCATAAATAACAACTGGCGAATCGTGATAATTAAATGCATTTCTGCATGAATACATGTAGATAATATAAATAGATCTATGACGGGATGCCTTTCACATTATGGCAAAGACGAACAAGTGGTCGTAGCCAACAATGCTAAAAAAAACCTAATAAAAAAAATAATATCTCAAGCAATATCATAATATCTCTACTTGGCTTAAAATTACGAAAAGAAGAATCCGTAGCTCCGTAAAAACTGGCATAAATATTTTATGTTGTATTTGAATTAACCAATGAATGATATAAAATGTCTCTTTTTTTTCCATTTTATTATCTCGCTTCCTTTTCCGGTTTCTTCCATGTAAACTTCATGTTTCTTGGCCTCCATAGTAACATAAAAAATTTTTCGTCAATGTTGTTTCAGGAAATGCCCCGTGTACCCTGAACTGCCGACCTCGAGGCCAGCAGTTCTACGCGTCCCTGGCGCTGGTCGCTGACGGCACCCCTTGCACCAGGCCTGGCTTTCGAGCATTATGCGTGCAAGGCTCTTGCAAGGTAAGCTCTAATTTTTTTATGTAATGAAAGTGGCAAACAAGCTTGCAGTTCACATTGATGTTAAGTGATGACTGCAGCCTATAGACACCCACACAAAGACCACAGGTCAAAATGCAGATGCGTTACCACTCCTGAGGCCTGAGGTGTTATGCCTCTGTGGCGGAAATTACAGAGCCGTACACGGTCATTGGTTCCACCTGGCCGGAACACGATAGTGCTGAACACTGCCATTTAGCGGCAAGTATATTATTAAAGGATTGAAAAAACATATTTAAAAAAAAAGCTATTATTATATCTCACATTGTCAAGAGATCTAATGTAGAGCCAAGTTTCTAACTTTACATGCCCTAACTCTACAAGCCCTGACCTCACAAAATCTCCATCTCTGTCAAAATGCGTGGCTTGTCGTTTCATGACAACAAGTTCTATTGTATAACTTTATAGATATTATGAATAAAGCATACATTTTTCATCTTACGCCTATGTGACGGTAGCAAAACGGCCAAGCTACGCATTTTGACAATTTACACAGTTTGTGAAATTATGGCGGGTAAAATCGGGGTTATTTAGATATAAAATCTATAGTTCTAGAGTATTAGAACATGGCAATTAACATTTTACGCTTCAAAAAATTATTCAGTGTCGTGTGTATTTATCTGTAGCTTCATGATTTTTATTCATTCAGGCACAAGACGTATCTTACAAATAATTGTTGTGAATAGCGCCATCTAGCGCTGAATAGTCGAAACTTCATATTCCACTACAATCTCAGAGTTCCGCGTGGGTTTTATGATGTTTATTTATTTGATCGCGCAAAAACTATAAAATTATCCAAGAAATTTGAATTAATGTAAAAAATAGAATGGTTTTCATTTCGATAGCTGCACGGATTAAAGAAGATGCCTATGACAAGTACCAGCTACCATCTACCATAATCTTCGCAATTTATTTAGGAAAAATTTAGAAAATTAAAATTAAAATTTTTCATTCTTATAGAGGAAATACTTTAGGTCTGAATGTTCAATCTCGACAAGAAAACATCTATTTAAGAATGTAATTAAGTCCCGTTTTTTAAGTTTTCAACCTTTTTTTTTTCAACTCTTTCGGATCCTAGTGCGTTCCCGAAGTGGCATATTTTTTTGTTATACACAATAAAGTTCTTGCGAGTGTATACGGGCAATTTTATTGACATTTTTTTAATCTGGTTGCGCTTTTTTTTTGTTTTTCAACTTTATGACTGATTAAACTGTTTAAGTGTACTTATGATGAATTTGGTGAAGTTGTTGAACGATGTGCATGTGCTTTCTTTTGTGGCTGTTTCATTCCACAAAACCTTCAACGACCTTTTACACACCTAAAACTCTAGTGTACTTCTAGACGTTTTTTACTTATATACAATTCTTAGTTATTTAAGATAGTTAGGATAGGGACATCTTAAAATAGTCGAAATAAAATTCTCCCTCAGATCCTTATTCCTGTTTTATCTGGCGCCATCTAGTGACAAAACGATTGTATTTGCAACTTATGACGAAGGTAATTTTATGATGAGATTTTAAGTATCACAGAAAGTTCAAGAATTACTCTTGATACTACAAAGTACCTAAATTATAGATGTTATTATAACATAACCTCACGCCCGGGGTACCCAGAGGTACCTATACTATGTGTGTCAGGACCGGGATATCTGGCGCTCCACACTCTCTGCCTACTCCGTCAGGGACCTGACGTGAAGATACATACATACATACATACATACATATCTATATTATTATGCAAGTACATTATATGGGTAATAATAGATACACTTAGATACCTACTTGTTACCTACGCTTGGTGGAATAAAAAATCAAAATTCAAATCATTCAATTGAAATTGGTCTACAAGGACACTTTTGCATTGTCGGGTTATAAGCTACCTAGAGAGAATGACTTATAATAATAATCCAAAAGGTATTTATAAATACCAATTTAATAATAATATTCAACCGATACGTGAATCATCATATTTTTCAATTCCTTCATAGAAGAAAATGAAATATCTGTTCGTGAAAGGCTTCGGGACTTGACGACCTCATCGCCCTCTAGTGGAGGAAAATTCTTCCACTAGTGCAGTAAGTCAATCGAACAATGGCGCTCAAACCATTCCAATAAAGCGGTAAATATAACAACGCGGGATGGGCAGACGCTCGATTTTTTATTAAAAAATGATTCAAATGTTTAAAAGATTGTGAGACTATTTAAATTCGTAAAATCACACGAAATTCCAAAACGGCGCTACCTATTAGAAACCATCTACTCACATGTGAAATCTTCAAAGATCGAATTGCTCTCTGATCGGAGATCTATTGGAAGCCAAGCCTAGCAGTAATATATTATTATTACGATTGATATAATTTTACAACGAACAAAATTGCTATCGATAGATATAATGTCACCATAAAATTACACTTAAACCAATTTAGTCTCATATTTAGACCAACACTTTCACATAGGAAAATTGTAGGCTTATAGTACAATTTTCCTTCACAGAAAACTAGTGAGACCACTTTCTACGTCGCTACCTGCCATATATTGATGAAATATGCCTAACCGGATGTAAGCACTAAAGTAACAATTATATGTGTTACTTTTTATGGCGCTAACAGAGGATCCAGAAAGCAAAGGCAGGCGCTTCATTACTTACTATAAAGTTTACCTACGTCTTTGTCTCTGTACTAACTAGATGCCAACGCCATGTTCCTTTTTGGGTTTCGTAGTTAAATGGCAAAAAAACGGCACACTTACAGATTCGTCATGTCTATCAGTCCGTCCATTTCTTTCTGTTCCGTTCCAAAACAATTAGAACTGTAATGTTATCTTTGAAAGTTGCAATTTCTAAATACATTTTTCAATCGTTTGAAACAGACACTTTTAAAGAGTAAACTGGATCACCCTCCAACTTTTCAAATAAGAGCACGTATGTGCTTTATGGAAAAGTCCCAACGCCGAGCGTCCCGACGCCAAACGTCCCAACGCCTAGCGTCCCGACGCCTAACGTCTCGACGCCTAGCGTACCGAAGCCTAGCGTCCCGACGCCTAGCGCCCCGACGGCTTGCGTCCCGACGCCTAGCGTCTCGACGCCCAGCGTCCCAACGCCTAATGTCCCGACGCGTAGTGTCCCGACGACGAGCGCCCCAACGCCGAGCGTTCCGACGCCTAGCGTCCCGACGCCAAACTTCTAGACGCCGTAGTGTATCCGTTTTACCCTCCCTAATGTAAAAAGTAAAGAAGGAGACATTTTTATAAACAATGACAAAATTCAATTTGTTGATGACGCTACCTTCTTGGGAATAACGCTTGACTCGAAGTTACAATGGGGACCACATATTAGGCAGTTAGCGAAACGTCTGAGTGCCGCAGCTTATGCTGTTCGAAAACTTAGGCAATTAACTGATATAGACACTGCAAGACTTGTTTATTTTAGCTATTTTCATAGTGTCATGTCCTATGGTATTTTATTGTGGGGTCGAGCGGCTGACATACAATCAATTTTTGTATTACAAAAGAGGGCCATTAGAGCGATGTATAACTTACGTAGTCGTGATTCTTTGAAAGAACTATTTAAAGAAATAAATATAATGACAGTCCCTTGCCATTACATCTATGAAAATATACTTTTCGCGAGGAAAAATCTACATCTGTTTGATAAAATCTCCGATAGGCATAGTTATAATACGAGGAATAAAAACAAGTTGTCTCTGCCAAGTTTTCGACTGACGAAAACTAATACATCTTTCCTAAAATATAGTGTAGAATTTTATAACAAGATCCCAGCCGGGATTGCTGAACTCACCGATGGTAAATTCAAAGCATTAATTAAACGCACTCTATGTAAAAAGGCTTACTATAAACTCGAGGACTATCTCAAGGATAGAAATGTTTGGCTAAATGCTAATCTAGCTCCACAAAGGTGTTAAATGTAATAATCAAATTGTAAAGTTGATATTATATTGTTATTTTAAGCTTGTTTAAATTATGGAAAATTGTAAAAATATGCCTAAGAGATATTTTTAAAAGAGCCGACTGAGTTTTTTCTGGCAAGTTTTTCTCAGATCATATTGGCCTTTGGAACTTTGCCGGTGAATGACAAAGAATGACTCTTTTTCTTTTCTTTTCACTCTTTGTTTAAGTAGTTATAAGTAGTTATAAGTTTGTAAAGGGGAAAAGAGACATTCTACTGATATACTTTTTACATTAGTTTATGACATTTAGTTTTATCTTAGTGATATTCTTGACTTAACATATATTTTTTATCTTGTTTGACATGTATATCAATTGTTATTCGCTTCAATTTATTTTGTTTGTTTTTGACGTGTCATAAGAGGTGCCTGTCACCCTAAATGAATAAATGAGTTTCTGATTCTGATTCTGATTCTGATTCCTAGCGTCCCGACGCCAAACTTCTCGACGCCTAGCGTCTCGACGCCAAGTGTCCCGACGCCAAACCTCCCAAAGCCTAGCGTTCCCATGTCTAGCGACCCGACTCCTAGCGTCTCGATGCCTAGCGGCCCGACGCCAAACGACCCGACGCCTAGCGTCCCGACGCCTAGCATCCCGACGCCCAGCGTCCCGACGCCCAGCGTTCCGACGCCCTGCGTCCCGACGCCCAGCGTCCCAACGCCCAGCGTCCCGACGCCCAGCGTCCCGACGCCCAGCGTCCCGACGCCCAGCGTCCCGACGCCGAGCGTTCCAACGCCTTATATCCCGACGCGTAGCGACGCCCAGCGGCCCGACGCCAAGCGTCCCGACGCCTGGCGTCCCGATGCCCAACGTCCCGACGTCTGGCGTCCCGACGCTGAACGTCCCGACGCCCAGTGTCCCGACGCTCACCGTCCCGACGCTCAGCATCCCGACGCCCAGCGTCCCGACGCCCAGCGGCCCGACGCCAAGCGTCCCGACCCCTGGCGCCCCGACGCCCAGCGTCCCAACGCCCAGCGTCCCGACGCCCAGCGTCCCGACGCCCAGCGTCCCGACGCCCAGCGTCCCGACGCCCAGCGTCCCGACGCCCAGCGTCCCGACGCCGAGCGTTCCAACGCCTTATATCCCGACGCGTAGCGACGCCCAGCGGCCCGACGCCAAGCGTCCCGACGCCTGGCGTCCCGATGCCCAACGTCCCGACGTCTGGCGTCCCGACGCTGAACGTCCCGACGCCCAGTGTCCCGACGCTCACCGTCCCGACGCTCAGCATCCCGACGCCCAGCGTCCCGACGCCCAGCGGCCCGACGCCAAGCGTCCCGACCCCTGGCGCCCCGACGCCCAGCGTCCCAACGCCCAGCGTCCCGACGCCCAGCGTCCCGACGCCCAGCGTCCCGACGCCCAGCGTCCCGACGCCCAGCGTCCCGACGCCCAGTGCCCGACGCCAAGCGTCCCGACGCCTGGCGCCCCGACGCCCAGCGTCTCGACGCCTAACGTCCTGACACCTAGCGAACCGACGTTCACCGTCCCGACGCTCAACGTCCCGACGCCTAGCGTCCCGACGCCCAGCGTCCCGACGCCCAGCGGCCCGACGCCAAGCGTCCCGCTGGGCGTCCCGACGCCCGGCGTCCCGACGCCCAGCGTCCCTACGCCCGGCGTCCCGACGCCCATCGGCCCGACGTCAAGCGTCCCGACGCCTGGCGCCCCGACGCCCAGCGTGCCGACGACCAGCGTGCCGATGCACAGCGTCCCGACGCCCAGCGTCCCGACGCCCAGCATCCCGACGCCCAGCGTCCCGTCGCCCAGCGTCCCGACGCCCAGCGTCCCGACGCCCAGCGTTCCGTTGCCAAACGTCCCAACGCCGAGTGTCTCGACGCCGGCAGGGCGTGGTCGTCACCATCGAATGAAGTGCTGCTAAAGCTAGTTCGGTTCCTTACAGTAGGTCATTTATGGGTAAACAACTGTTCGTTGTATAAAAAATGGGTCCAGCACAATAAAGCCCTGGATAGGCGTACGATACCTATCACACAACATATTTAGTGGAACTTTTTTATTTTTCAATTTTTTCCCCAAAACTGACCCGAAGTCGCCCGGTTCTTTCGGAGAAAATTGGCTGAGACGGACAGAAAAACAATATAGACTTATTATGTCTATCTACATAGGGTTCGGTTTTTTCATTATCAGTTACGGTACCCTAAAAACAACGCCAAGTGCAAGAAAGTAGAAACAAGCCAGCCAGCATCAAACAGCAGCTTATTAATTCTCAATAACAGCAACAAATTACGCGCCAACACATCTCCTGATACCACACGAATGGATTATCCTACCACAATCCGCGCCCGCAGCCATAACGGTACCCAGCTCCGTTGCTATTGTTTTGACAGTAATTGTCGATCGTCTAGGATTGCCATAGAAATAATCCAATGGTTATGGCAATTGGACCTAGGGATGCAAACATCGTGAAAACAAAATATCGACTCTACACTTTTTCTTTACTTTCTAGGGTTTCGTAGTAAACAAGGAACCCTTATAGTTTCATTTTGTCCGTCTGTATGTCTGTGCGTCCGCCGTTTAGCACAAAAACTATTGGTACTAGAGACTTGAAATTTGGCACAAGTATACACCTTTATCACGCCGGCAAAGTGGTACAATAAAAACATGAAAAAAAAGTATGTATTTGTATTTAGGGTACCTCCCCAGAATGTATCGTTTATTCTTTATATTATTATATATTAACGTAATTTTTTTTTTGTTTTTTTTATAGTTTGAGATATTTTTGGTTAAGTAGGTCTTTGAGAAATGCTATATATCATTTTTCGATTAAGTTAACTGATCGTGACTTATTAAGCTTTAAAGTGCCAATTTTTAGTTAAAGTCAAGTGTCCCCCCGCCCCTACCAACTCAACGGTTGTTGTTGGAAATTTAAACGTTACGGGATTAGGAGCTTTATATAATTACAACGAAATTAAAAAAGAATACTATCACACTTAAGTTGGCTTTACAAGTTTGCGAGTGGTAGTTGACTAAATGTATTTTACTCGAAAATTTCCAACAACTCCATAGAAAATATGTTTTTATTTTTTCATTACATTATTCAAACCTAAAAACTACGGTACCCTACACTGCGCGTGGCCCTACACGTACTTGACCAGTTTTTCATTGTTGCTACTGGAATTGATGAGTGCTTCTACCCTATTTATCAAATACGATATTTGTGAAACATCGATGTATCTGCCTATTTGGACCATCCCTAATTGGACTACAAAGATTTATTCGCAAGCGGAAACAAATCGAAAACTGACCGAAACAACTGCCACAACTTATCTCTTCACAATCATTGCAAGGTTTATTTATGGCGAAGGACCTAATATTGTTGTCCATATAAGCCGAATTGTAAAGCTATACTGTTTGGAACAGACAGGTGTTCGAGTTAAGCCACCTTTATGTTCGATAGGTGAGAAAATGTGTCTCGTTTATTCTATTTTAACGTCTATCTAACGTTCTATTTTAAGTCGCATTATTATTTTGATTCCAACGTTTGTCTAGTATATGATTTAATCATATTAAATTAATATTACAAAGTAGTTAGGTAAGATTCAGCCTCCGTCAGGAGAATGATACTGTTCCATACAACACCTGGGGTGTTGTTAACAATGAACAAATTATGTCATTTTCAAATGATGATGTATCTTCACGCCAGGTCCCTAACGGCTACCCCGTTAGGGACCTGGCGTGGCAGAGAGTGTAGAGCGCCAGACATCCCGGTTCTGACAAACCTCTCGTGCCTCGTCTACCTTCATCATTCTCTTCATACATGCACGCCGATTCCTAAGACTTTTGACCCCACCATCAGACAGAACTCGACCTATTAGGTCATGGTAGGTCAGCCTTGGTCTTCCTGGGCCTCTGCAACCATCCACATTCGCATTGTATATCTGTTTAGTCATTCGCTCATTCGACATTCTTTCTATATGCCCGAACCATCGGAGCATGCCTATTTTCAAATGACTATAAAATAAATAATTAATATTCGGCCATTTTTTGGATTGCCAGTAATTGAAGTAAGTATATAAGTTGGGAACTATATTACATAATGTACTGTGTGATTGGTTAACCTATAACGATTTTACGGGCTCAAAATGACCGAATATGAGTAAATATCGTTAAAAGATAATATTTTGCGTAAATCGTAAAAATTCGTAATCGTCAAAAATTCGGAAGATAGAGACTTGTATGAGATAGGTAGGTACAGGAGGCGCTACGGAGATTTTAACGTTTTCTTTAAGTTCCCCAGCACCACTTTCAGAGTTTGCTAATGTCAATAGGCTCGCCGTGCATGTAGGTATGCTTGAATACATGCCATTACCTCTGCGTACTGCTTCGGGGATTACAGACACGAAGTTTCGGTTCATTAAATACCCCTGCCGTAGATTGTCACTTAAATGACACAGGGTAACGCTGAGCACTACCATTTATCAAACAATAGGTAAGTTAGGTTATTAATCACGCCTTTATTACCATTATCATCATCATTTCAGCCAAAAACGTCCACTACAATCACAAACAAAAGCCCAAGATTGCCACTACGAACGGTTCTGGACCGCCCTCATCCAAGGATTCCTTGCAACCTCCACCACGTCACCGGTCCTCCGTGTAGGGGCTGCCTACGTTTCGTCTTCCGGTTCAGTTCCATGTCGTCTACAGAATCCTACTTCGTGCGTGGTCCGACATGCATCTGACTTATTTTAATGGACTTAATAGAGCAATTAGTTTGCTACGTAGGTAGTTCAACCTAACCATAGTGAATACCTTTCATTAAACTAGATGATGGTACATTAAGGTGCGTCGGGGTAAACGCGGACATATTGAAAATAGCAAATACTAGTAGGTGTATTGTGAGGGCCCGGTTTCACTCGGTTGGCGTCTCACAAACAGGGACTCCCACAAGGGAGAACGGTCTAATAGGTCGTCTGACTAACCTGCGGTTCCAGCTTTCGGCATTTATGTTGTCTTGATCCTGTGGTCTTCGAGTTCTTTCTTGGTTTTCACTCCCGGCCGGGGTGTCGAGTCACGGGTGGCCCTGGACCAGCCACAAAACGCGCGCGTTCGGGATCACGAATTTCAAGCGTCTCGTTTCCCGTTGCAAGTTCGATTCGCTACAGGTAGTGGCGAGTGGTGACGTCAGTGACGTCTTGTCAGAATCGACCAATGACCGTGAAGAGTGCCAAGGAGTGCCAACCTAAGTGTAAGCTTGGGAATTGTATACCAACTTTGAAATAATATGATGACGGTACATTTCCGCCCACCAAAATACGTTATAGGTATTTTCTAAAACTAGCGAATAACTAACCTACGAAAAGACTTAATTACGACTAAAGCTAATAATTAACGAGTTACGGATTAATCTAGGTTAGGTAACGGACATAGCTTAGCCAACGGTCGAGTTAAGCACGAACCATCGACTGTACGAACCGTTGCGATACGAACTATTCCGTCCGGGCTAGGGTGCAATTTCTCGACCCGAGCCAGAGGCCAATGTAACGGAAGAGAAGTTTCGGTTTTCAGAATTACCACGGATCCCACGATTAGCGGCTTAGAATGTTTAGTCCACTTTGCCCGTTGAGTCAAAGTATGGAGGTATTCGCACTTCCAACGATTCCAAAAATCCTGTTGGAAACGTTGAATGAGCTGCCAACGACTAAGTCGATTAATATTAACTGACGTTAAGTCCTCATCGGGAACGGTAGTTAGAGGCTCCAAGGTTAAGAAGTGGCCCGGTGTCAGTACAACCAAGTCATTGGGGTCTGAACTCAACGGACAAAGGGGTCGCGAATTGAGTATCGCCTCAATTTGCACGAAGACCGTACTTCGTTCTTCGAACGTTAAGACTTGATCACCGATAATTCGATAAAGGTGCGATTTTACTGCTTTAATTTGAATTTCCCAAACTCCTCCAAAGTGAGGACTCGAAGGCGGGTTAAAACGAAACTCAATCTGTTCGGTTTGAGCGGCAGATTGCATGAGACACTGAAGCTGATTATTCGCGCCTACGTAATTTGTACCGCAATCGGATTGGATGACGTTGACCCTACCGCGACGACCGACAAATCTACGAAGAGCGGCAAGGAATGCGTCCGATGAAAGATCCGAAACAGTTTCGAGATGCACTGCTTTGGTACTTAAGCATACGAACAAACAGAGATAAGCTTTACCGATTTTCGCACCGCGATGTTTTGCGAGTTTGATGCGGAAAGGACCACCGTAATCCGTTCCCACAACAGAAAAAGGCTTAACCTGATTGACGCGAGTAGCAGGTAGATCGCTCATAAACGGTTCAAGAGGAGTCGGGTTCGTTTTATAACACTGAACACACTTCGAAAGGCAATGACGAATTGCCCGTTTGGGTGAAAGGATCCAAAATTGTTGTGTTAGAAGGTATTGCATCGTGTTAACGCCAGCGTGACAATTTTCACGATGAAACGCTTCGATGATTAAATAGGTAAGCTTCGATTCGCGAGGGAGCAGAGCGGGGTGTTTATGCTCAAATTCGAGCCCCGATCTGGCCAATCGGCCACCCACCCTGAGAGTTCCCTTAGCGTCGAGAAACGGATTTAACTTACGCATTTGTTTCGAAAGAAGAGTATTGTCTAGCAAGTGACTTATCTCTGATGCAAAATGATGTGATTGAACGTACCTCACAATAATCATAAGGGCATTATGTAGTTCTACCCGAGTCGATATGGGATCAGAACAGCGAGTGCGTTTACAACGAATGAATGCAATGAATTTTATCCATACACACAAAAGGCGTTGGATTTTACGAATCGACGAATAGCGATCCAACAGAGTGTCTATAAACGGACTAGGAACGTCACCATGAGTAAGGAACGAGCGAGGAGCCTTTTCTTCTGCAGCTAGAATGTCTGAGTCTGGAATACCATCAGAACTTGGCCAAGATGAAAGCGGTTGAGAGAGCCACGACGGACCCGCCCACCATAAGCGATTAGTGACAAGAGCTGATGGAAGCTGTCCACGGGAGACTACATCCGCTGGATTATCCTCAGAGGCCACGTGACCCCATCGAGCCCCAGGGATGACATCAAGAATGTGCCCTACGCGATTCGCAACGAAAGTCTTCCAACGTGAAGGGTGAGAGCGAAGCCACGCAAGCACAACGGTAGAATCAGACCACGCGAAAAGACTACTGCATGGAAGAACAGGTGAGTATATGTCCCTTACGAATTTCAGTATGTTTGATTGGAGTTTGGGACCGACGAGCAGAGTGTCGTTTAACGATACGCCCCTAGCATCTTTAGCTGAAGCGTTAAACACCACACGGAGTTTCGTTGTGGCGGACTCGGGACGCAGAACGCAGTGATGAGGGATGTAATACTTTCCCTCTGTAAGTTTGTTTACAGGGACAAGACTCATGTGACCACTATCGAGATAGTCTTTCATGAAGTCGTTGTACTGGTGATGCAACTCTGGATTTCTCCTGAGTTTTCGTTCGATTGAGTGAAAAAAACGCAAAGCGATGTCACGAGATCCAGGAAAAGAACGATCCTGCTCTTCTTCCTTGAAAGGCAGAGTGACCACGTATCTGCCAACCGAATCACGGGTATGATGAGTTGCGAAGATTTCTTCACAGCGAGTTTCCTCAGGGGTTAGATGTCGAGGTGACGGAAATGATTCCAACTCCCAGAAGCGCTTGACTTCCTCATGAAGCAGATCATCGTCTTGGCTGAAAAACGATTGAACTTCGTCCTGACAGCCGGCACCACCCAGTAAGAGCCAGCCAAACACTGAATTCAGAGCTGAGGGTTGATTTGGACCGCCATCCACACGGCCAGGAAGGAGAAGAGAAGTAAACACCTCAGCGCCGAGAAGCAGATCTACAGAACCAGGCTTGTCGAAGTTAGGGTCAGCCAAGGCGAGATCCTTGATATGATGCCACGACGATTTATTAATACGAGTTGAAGGTATCCTACCACAAATGCTAGGCAACGTGAGCGCGTCGATAGAAAAGAGGCTGTTGCTGTTAGCACCAACCTCAAGGCGAACTGCACCTGATATAGACGAAGATGCTTGTCCCAAACCACGAACACGACGAGAAGTAAGTGTGCGGGCGACACCTAAGATGGTGGCAGCACGTTCACTGATGAAGTGAGCCTGGCTACCCGAATCTATGAGAGCACGAAACGATTGGAAGTTGCCTGAGGAATCACGAAGTTGCACAGTGGCTGTTGATAACAGCACCACAGAATTATCACCTATGCTCGTAAGTACTCTTACAGGTTGCTCTGGACTACTGCTCGAATCGGCTTGACTTGATGGAGCAGATAAATTAGCATCATCATCTCGATGAAGCAGGGTGTGATGACGTTGACGACACTTTTGGCAACTAAAAAATGATCTACAATTCTTTAAACTGTGCGAAGGTCTTAAGCAGTTGAAACACCAACGGTTGGTTTTAGCGAATTCAATCCGTTCCGCAACAGAAAGCTTTGTGAACCGTTCACAATAACTGATCGAATGATTTTCTGAACAGAAGGAGCACTTGACAATTGGTGTTGTGACTGATGCTTCAGATGCCGTAATCGTTCGAATTTTAGGTTTATCAGCAGTAGATTTAGTGTTGCTAGTGCTGGAAAGGAATACCGTAGTCGGTTTCGATTTAAACGATTTATTACTTGGTGGTATTTTAGGTATAGATTTATCATGTGCACGGTTGGTAGTAGAGTGACTACGCTCTTGTGACAAAAAATGTGTATCTCGAACAAGGGCCTCGCATGTCATATTTAAAAATTTATACAAATCTCTAAATTCGGGAAGTTCGGCAGTTGAATGACTTCGTTCAAATGCACAGCGAGTCTTAGAATCGAGTTTCGATAATATGTGATAACACAGAATAAAGCTCCACTGATCCGTAGGTAAATCAAGACTTTTCAAAATATTTAAATTTTCACTAATTAAATCAAGTACACGACGGAATTCTGAAGGAGAACTCGATTTAAAATTAATATTTAATATTTCTTTCCAGCACGTAAAAGCCAACTCACGCTTATCACGATACCTAGTGAGCAAGGCTTGGTAGGCTTCGCTATAGAAAGTACCCTTAACTGGGTACGTACGAATAAGACCAAGTGCGTCACCTGACAAACTTGATATAAGATAATGCATACGTTCAGTGTCTGACAATGTTTCGTTATTATGGATCAACGAATTAAAAACATCATAGAATTCAGGCCACTCTTTAATAGCTCCTGAAAACGTTGATTTTTGGTAATTTAACATTACAGACGCTCGAGCGATCACGTTCAGTACGTTGTTCATCGTTACTAGGAATAAGTTCCCTATAAATAGTAGCAACTTTAATGTAAATGTTATCAAATTGTTCGCGTATTAAATCTTCTTTCTCTTCCGATGTGCCATCAATAATGCCAAGAATGTCCGTATGAGCCTGCTCAAAACTTTCACAAAGTCGCGGCATGACAGCATGATGAGAAAGAAACGTGTTCAGAAGAGATCTATCATCTTGAGCTAGCTCAGCTGCCTCCAAAGTTTTTTCAAGACGTCGCAGAGCTAGTGTACGCTTCCTCCGTAAAACCGGTAAGTCTTGCATAGTTAATTCGGAAGTAGCATGTGAGCCACGCCTCGATGTTGTGTCGTGCTTAGAACGTCGCCGAGTTGCGTACATCGTTGTGAGAGACTAGTACAAACGAAATACGACAAAGCAGTGTACACAAGCTACGGCTTAGCACGCGCAATGCTAAAAAACGTGAAAAATAATTTAATTAAAAGAATTGAAGAACCATTTATCTATTAAAACGATTTAGTGTTACGATATCCCGCGAGTCAGGTTCCCAACCGAACTCGTCCTCTTATAATTACGAGGGGATGTGGAACTATACGAGAATAATTAAAAGTTAAACAATAGAATACCTAATTAAACGATATGTAGGTATAGCACGGTCCAGTTTTTACGAGAGCGATCGAGCACTATTATTATAATAATAATGGTGCTTCACGATAGGTACCTATCACTTTAGAGTACCTAATGAGCTAAGTTACGTAAACACGATTGTTATTGTTTGCAGTTGAATAATTTCGCTTATGGTAAGTCACTCGATGAATAGGACGCTAGAATTATTTACGAGCCATTTATAATAGGTAAGTAAATTACGATAAAAAACGACCTAACTACGATAGCTGCATACTTACCTACCTACACCACTAAAAAGAATCAGATAAACAAGTGCGAGAACCAGCGATGTTAGACCGCGATATAATAGAATGTATAAACAACGCTAGGAAACGATAAATTGCAGCTTGAATACCTATCCACTTTTACATAGTGTAGGTCTATGAGATAAGCGACGAATTTTAGGTACCTACGTAATTAAGGCAAACCTGTATCAACAAACAACAATAGAATGCTGCTCCTCTTTACGATAGATTTTTACCAAAGCGAATAAGTGAAAGGCGCAAGCAATTTTATTATTATGTTGTACGTAGGTATGTACCTAGGAGCGAAGAACAAGATCTGATTTATTTACTTAAAAAAAACCTTAAATACGTGTATGTTACGATATTATAAACAACAGTTAGACGAATAGGATTTTACCGGGTTTGTGTATATTCACGTAAAACGTACCTACCTATATCCAAACCGCTAAACGTTGAATATTGAAAACGATTTGTAAACTAGGTAGCTACACACAATAATTATGCCGAACGGAACACTTGGTATTTGCAACGGTTGTACCTTCGGATTACTAGATCACACTAGGTAGGTATGTTACTCCTGGTGACCTAAAAATTTTTACATAGAAATCGAATTTATTAATTTATTTAGAATCGTTCATTTATAGAAATCGAAATCGAAAAAATATATATATGGATGCGTAAGATGAGGATATCTTTCCAATGTTAACGATCGATCAACACGTTAATTGAATATAATTGTTACGTGTACAGGGCAGAATCTCCCAACTTTCCCGAAATTAGGGAGTTCAAAAAAGTCGGTAGGAAGAAAAATTGTACGTGTATGGTTTTACGAAAGTTAATGAAAAATGGATAATTCCCGGGTTTCGGCACCAAAATGTATTGTGAGGGCCCGGTTTCACTCGGTTGGCGTCTCACAAACAGGGACTCCCACAAGGGAGAACGGTCTAATAGGTCGTCTGACTAACCTGCGGTTCCAGCTTTCGGCATTTATGTTGTCTTGATCCTGTGGTCTTCGAGTTCTTTCTTGGTTTTCACTCCCGGCCGGGGTGTCGAGTCACGGGTGGCCCTGGACCAGCCACAAAACGCGCGCGTTCGGGATCACGAATTTCAAGCGTCTCGTTTCCCGTTGCAAGTTCGATTCGCTACAGGTAGTGGCGAGTGGTGACGTCAGTGACGTCTTGTCAGAATCGACCAATGACCGTGAAGAGTGCCAAGGAGTGCCAACCTAAGTGTAAGCTTGGGAATTGTATACCAACTTTGAAATAATATGATGACGGTACAAGTAGGTATGCTTTATTCTATAGTACCTACAGAATTAAAATTACGAAAAAAACTGTTTCTTTTTTTCTTTTACAATTGAGATTTCCTAAACTACCTACCATAAAGTTTTCTTATAGGTTTTTCGGTAATATTTAAAGAAATATTTTCAGTAGGTAAGTATTTACAACGTAAAGGAGATGTTGCGAGCTCGGCTCTAGATCGTACACATCCTCAAAAAATGGGTAAATTAAAGAAAAAAATGCAATTTATTTATTCAAGTATATATTTTAGAGTTACAACCACATTGAATTCAAACGATTTTTATCATTTTCAACGATATTCAACATGGCGGCGACAGCCGACGCTTCTTTAAATTGGATATCGATTAGTTTAAGTTCTTAGTATTAACACATGAAATCGATTTCGATAATATTCAGAAAATATTACTTTTTTCTCCAAGTTTTATATAATTAAAAAAATTAAAATGTCAAAATGACATCGCCCGCCATATTCGCCATGTTGGTTTGAGTTGCAATTCTAACTGCAAATAATATTTTGTAACTGCAAACAAAGCTTAATAAGTGAAAATATGCAGTAAAAAACGTTTTTGTATTGATTTTGCCTGTTAATGATAATGTGTACAATACATGGCCGGAGGTCCATACATTTTTGCAACATCTCCTTTAGGTCCTACAATTTCGAAGATAAGTGGAAAAGGGAAGTGGTCATTTTTCGCCTATTTTCTTAAATAACTCTCAAATATGTTTGAGATCCTTACAAAAAAACAATTATTTGATAATTATGTAACACAATATTTTTAGTATTCTTTTTAATCTTCATTATCTATCCCCCAAAACTGGTCTCCAAATTTACAATTCATTTATTTTCGTTACACGTCCATTTTTGGTTCACTGATTTACATTATGTGTACCAAAAATCGGCTGTGACTGACAGACGAACAGACAAACAGACGCACTAGTGACCTTAAAAGAGTTACGTTTTTTCCTTCGAAAGTATGAAACCCGAACGAAAAGACGAAAAGAAAATATATTTTTCGCCTAACACAGAAAAACCGTAGCGGAGAATCCTCCTTATTTCGGGAGACCATAATCAAAACTTTACTGGTGGTAGAGCTCCAGTGTAGGAGCTCGCGGGCGTAGACACCACCGCATTACCTGCATTTTGACCTTGGTCTTTGCGTGGGTGTCTATAGGCTGCAGACATCACAACATCAATGTGAACTGCATGCTTGTTTACACTTCCATTACATAAAAAAAACAGATATTCAGACGTGCTGCCAAGTATTTGAAGTTTTGTAATGGTTTACATAATATGGTTTTCAGAATCATCTAGACTACATTTAGTTGTTCAGCTCTCACCCAACGGGAAAGAAGGAAAAATATCGATGAAACTCTATTCCTTTCAATTTCACTTAATAACAGACAAACAAGACAACACGATAAAGTTAAATGCAGTTTGAAAGACAAAATTGCCACCGTTTCCCGGGGTACAACATCTACAAACGTAATATTACCACGCGCACCACATCGAGCTCTGTTCTACAAATAAACGAATTTAAACTGAGCTATAATCAGAGAGCAATGAATAAGAAATTGAAATGTATCGTCGTAGCAATCAAAGCTTACATAATGACGGCCTGCAGCTGTGTTTGGCTTGCATGAACGACAAATTAATTGTACAATAATGACAAGTCGGCTGTCTTGATGTACTGATGGCTTGTTAGTCGATTTCTATCGGACATTAAGCTGGTACTATGTTTGGGCTTTGGGTCACGGCGTGTTTATGGATTATTGAGCTTGGGTAGAAGCATGTTTGTTTTGATTTATCAAGTAGGTATAGATGTTTTAGATAGATGATGCAGTTCTGTAAGCCGATTAATTTTATTTATCTGAGTTCACACGAAAGATTGATCCTATGTGCCGGGCTATATTTATATTTTCCTGGAGTTAGGAGTGCAGCTGGAGTTTTGTAGATTCACTAGAAAATTACAGTTAGACTAAATAAAAATAAAACTGGCCATATTATTATGTTTAGTATATTTAAGAAGATGTCGGCATGAAAAAGTCATTTAACAAAACAGTTTTTAAACGATACCAAAAAGTTCACCAGTTTTTAAGACCCAAACTAATAATTTAGATTAACGTTTGGTTGCAAAATGCCAGTTTTTGCAAAGTAAATTGTGTTTATGGACTCTTATATACTCTTAT
Source organism: Macrosoma leucophasiata (assembly GCA_036365455.1). NCBI lineage: Eukaryota > Metazoa > Arthropoda > Insecta > Lepidoptera > Hedylidae > Macrosoma > Macrosoma leucophasiata. Next base: position 9,718,168 of record JAWQUS010000023.1, on the reverse strand, counting down.
ATATAAGGTGTCGCATAAAGCTCCAACAATATTAAAAGGTGTTATCTGTATCATCATTTAACACAAACATTAAATACAAAACTACAACTTTTTGAAAATTTGTGAAAAAATGGAAAGAAAAATTTGACTTTGGGGCAGGAATCGAACCCGTGACCCGTGAATGAGTCCGTCCAGCCGCTTTCGCCGAGAATTTTCCTTCCACTTTTTCTTATATTTCTAAATTAACTCGAATGTGTTATTGCAAAAAATCAAAATATTACAATTACAACTTTTTTCCATACAAAGTTTAAAAATTAATAAGTAGTTATTGTTGTATTTATTTGACAACCCTATCCAGCTGTAAATGACCACGTGCCTATGCATGGCACGTGTGCGTGTATCCATATGCACGTTGCATATGGACACACGCGTAGCGTTCGCCTCTCTATCACATTTTAGCTGTCAGCTGTTGTTATCAGTATTGAAATGCATAAAATGTAAATCAAAATTTGTCTCGTAATAAGTGATGATTTAACATTATAAGGAGAAAAACACCTTCAGTGGTGAAGTCCACATCACTTCAAAAGGAAATAATGTAATACAAGCTTCCAATAAAGATTATATTAGTGCAGTAAACGTTGTCGAAGTTTAATATGCAGATTTAATACTGCTACTGTATACGATATGTCGTTCAATCAACAGGTTACTTGCCATGAGGAATTACTATGAAATAAAGTGCAACAAAACATATTGATAAATAATTCAGCCAAGTGTTTAATCTTAATTATAGATTTATGGCTGATTTGTGATTGATAAATAGATTTGTAGGCTCCTTTGATACATTTCACACAATTACAAATCCATCATAATAATCATAAACATGCATTGCACCTCATAATAACTTAGTGTGTGTGATAGGTGTGTATAATGGACTACGGTCCATTCTTTTTGGTCCGTTCAGACTAAGTACCCGTATAACAGTCTTAACTTTGGAACATTATATAAGTGTTTATTGACATCTATAGTTACCTCTTATACATCTTTCACCATCACCGCTAAATATTTTTAAAATTTAGACTAGATAATTACGAAATATAAATATCTTCTCGTCAAGTTCGTATCAAATCGTAAAGGTTTAAGCAGAGAGCGAAGATTACCAAATATCTCTTTTTGTACAAATATGTGTTTTTTTTTATTTGCACTCAGATACCCCCATATATACTTCAAATGTTTCTTAGATACTATTATACTTAATTACTAATTTTATAAAGCTCAAGATTTTGATTGGTTGAATGCTACTTTTGTTTGAATTAAAAATACTTATTATTGCGTTTGTTAGTATATTTATTCAGGAAGGCATTCACGTGAACAGCAGCGGTGTACCAATGAAAAATTTGTAGCAACATTAGTAGGTATTCAAGTACCTATAAAAGAAACTTTTTGTTTAACGATTCTTATTCTTGTTCACGAAAAAACTTTTAAACAAGAGAGAACAACAAATACTAATGCAAACATCTGTCTTAATATTAAATAGCTGAATTCAGAGCAAACCACGAGAAGGCTCTGTAGTCCATTAAAGAGCACTCCGTAGATTTATTATACTTATTGAAGTGCCTACGTCATCCGATGACCCACTGCGCATTGAATGTACCTAGACTAGTGAACTCAAATATGAGCCTAGATTGTTCCTTACAAAATGTTACGTTTATTGAAGTTACAGAGAATTTGAAATAATAAATACACTTTAACGCAATATTGTCGGACGGTATCCTGAGTTAATCCTAAAATATTACGTTAGGCGTTTACGAAATCCGTGAGAAAAAAATTGAGGTACCTACTTGCGAATATTTTTTCAAATAGTGTCAGTCAAAATTTATGAACAGGCGGATTTAGTTGTTTAGCCTACTACTTTTAAACTTCTCAAAAAATCTAAGTCAAAGGAGGTTCAAAGAAAAAAACTTTTCGATTTCGTGTACTTTTGGAAGTTACAAAGGAAACTAAAATTTGCATGACGTGCATTGCATAGAAAGAATCATCACACTCTTGAATCCATATAATCCACAAAGATAAATTGATATAACGTAGCATCATCACGTTAACGTCTTCAATCATCTTAATTAGGTGTACTGCTGTCAGGGATAAGTGCAGATGAGATTGTTCAGAACCGAATCATTAATATTATTGTCCGCAACGGAATTTCGTGCTAGAATTTGTGAATCGTCTTTTACAATATACTGGTGATACACAGTGCTAGTACCGGAGTTCGAGAATTTCACAGGGTTACCCAATCTCTTTATTGCAAAAAGTTTATTCAAATTAAAACTTGGTTACAATGATTATTTTAAATCCGAAAACTTTTTTAACTGTTTTGTTTCAATGGAGGTAGTTTGCGAAAACGTGAGGTCATAATTGGTGATACTGCATTCAGTGTAACAAAATACCTTTCAACAGTAAAATAGAATCCGGTAATGACCGGATTATAGATACCTATACGCCGACTAATGTCATCATCATCATTTCAACTAAAAGACGTCCACTATTATGTGATATAAGACTTCTCCAAAAATGTTTATAACGAACAGTGGGTAGATAATAATGTTTGGCTCCATAATAACTAATAAGAGGCAAAACAATTTAGATTAACCGGAAAATGACGAACATTAGAATTTAGCTTTATATAATTTAAGTAATGTGGTAGGCTACATCTTCATACTCCGTCATAATCCTCTTATCGCCTATATATGAATTCGAAAGCGATTCAGATTCCCATGAAAGAGAACTATATATAAAATCCCAGTACGATTAGCTTTAGTCAAGGGAACATACAGCAATTTTCACACTAACCGCCGTGGTTAGGGTTGAGAGTGACGTGCGAATAGCTGCAATTTGCCAATTAGTCTCTGATCGGACACTCACGTTTCGTGTTGTTCTGGAGATGTTATTTGCGTTGATAATATTCAGTCCTGTCTGAACAAAATATACCACCACTATACATAATAACTGTGCTCAGTCAATGAGACTGACAAATTAGATAGATAATTACAATGGATTGCACTGAAGCGATCGTTGCTTTTGTTAAATAGGCGAAAAAAGAAAAAAATAATTACACTACCTATGTACTGATGGGATCGACGACACAACGCTGCTTTTGATGGTGACGAGATGGTAACAGAATCTCTTATAAGTTCTTAATGATGGAATTCACAAACAACTTAAATCAACTCTCAATTCAGTAACGTGTTGAACATCTCGCCTGATATAATTATAATACTAATAGCGTTAAGTAATCTAATTCGAAATACTTATCAAAGAAGTATTTACTCTAAGATTTCAATGCACTTCGCATATATTTGCATTACTAGATACTAGATAACGAGTACTTATTATAATATTTTCTAGTGACGATAGGATCGTACAAACTTTTCTGACTTCTTGCTAGTGGCGACTTTAGGATTGTCTCACATATTCTTATCTCGGAAACGACTAACTATATATCTTTCCGAATTATCTCCCTAGTCCAAGGACAAAATTAAATCACCCTTACCACAAGTGCCAAGAACCACAAGTGCAGTTTGTTAAGCTCTTCAGGTAATTTGTTGAAATTGCTGTAGATGCCATCTATATAACTGATCGTGTAGTTGAGGAGTTTGTGACGAAGTTTGAAGGTGTAGACGCTACCACATTACATAAATAATAGGTTGGGGAAAAAGTCTTTTCGCATTATAGTATGTATGAACTTGTAATAGAATCTCTTCGGCTGTAGTATTTGTAACTGGCTGGTTTTGGTATCATTGAAAGTTAAAATTTTAAAGAACATAATTCCAAATTCAAATTAGGCAAATGTGTGATTTTCATTTGTTTTTCGTACTGTCAAGATGAGTGAATCTAATGAATAAATTCGATACATTTTAAAATTTTACTACAAAAAAGGTAAAAATGCAACGCAAGCCGCGAAAAAAATTTGCGATGTTTATGGACCTAGTGCAGTGTCTGTGAGAGTAGCACAAATTTGGTTTAAGCGTTTTCAATCCGGAAATTTTGATGTCAAAGATGCACCTCGCTCTAGTCGCCCTATTACGGATAAATGGATGCCATTTTTGAAAAAGTGAAGCAAGATCGACGTATCAGTAGTTACGACGTAGCTGAAGAACTGAGAATTGATCACAAAACAGTTTTGGCGCATTTGAAAAAAGCTGGGTACAAAAAAAAGCTCGATATTTGGGTACCTCACGAGCTCACTGAAAGAAACCTCATGAACCGTGTAATCATTTGTGATTCTTTATTACGACGTAATGAAACCGAATCATTTTTGTAGAAGCTGATAACTGGTGATGAACAGTGGATCACGTTCGACAAGAACGTGCGAAAAAGGTCGTGGTCAAAGGCCGGTCAGGCTTCACAGACTGTGGCGAAACCCGGGTTAACTCGCAATAAGGTGATGTTGTGTGTGTGGTGGGATTGGAAGGGAATTATTCATTATGAGCTATTACCACCAGGCAGGACTATCGATTATGAACTCTACTGCAAACAACTGATGAGATTAAAGCAAGAAGTTGAGAGAAAGCGGCCGGAATTGATCAACAGAAGGGATGTGGTGTTTCATCATGATAACGCTAGACCTCACACATCTATAGCCACTCAGCAAAAAATAAGAGAGTTTGGCTGGGAGGTGTTAATGCATCCGCCGTATAGTCTTGACCTTGCACCTTCAGATTTCCACCTGTTTCGGTCTCTTCAGAATTCTTTATGCAATGTTAGGTTAACATCACGAGAGGACTGCCAAATCCACTTGTCGCGGTATTTTTATGAGAAGTCCCAAAATTTTTATAGCATGGGATCATGTCCCTTCCTACAAGATGGCAAAAGGTTATCGAACAAAATGGTACACACATACTTTAGTTAAATTTAAATAAACTATATTAAAAAATGTTTTGAATTATCTTAAAAAATGCGATGAAACTTTTTCCCCAACCTAATACATAATCTAACTGAACACTACTATTTAGCGACAGATAATTACTTGCAAATAATTATAATTTAACTATGTTAAATAATTTGATCTCGAACTCCGACACTCAAACTCTACCATATAGTAATCTTTTTTTGTATAAATTTCAGAATACTAGTTTTGTAGTAATTACCGTTTTTAGCCATCAACCCTCTTCCTGAGACTCTCTTATTTGTGGGATAGAGAAAGGCTCATAAACTCAATAATCAAATTAAAAATGCTTGAACATAAAACATAAGTATTATAGAATCTTTTTTCATAATTTATACCATAAAATGAAATCTATTTAACATTAAATTAGTTTTGAATAGATACTTTACTCAAGCAACAAATTATAAACAATGCGGAACAGCAAAATATATCTATTTTAGTTCGGTTGTAGATACATCTTATCTTTTTTAAGCAACGTTGACAAATTAGGTGTATTCATGTAATATGATCTAAAACGCCCACGAAGCTATTTCAAGTTAATTATATGTATGTAAATATACAATACCTACTATAAAACGTAAATTATATTTTGATGTATTCTCTTCTCAGAACAACTTATTTTGCCATTTTAATACTAAAGGTATTGTATTTTTAATTTGAAATAAAAATACCATTACCTATGAAATCTGAGATTGTTTTATATGACGTGATTTCTCTTCTTCGAATTGTATATTTTGCCAGTATTGATACATGCGGAATTTTTTATGTCTATGTAGATACTATTGAGGTGTACCCCAAGTTGTTTACGTGTTCATGTTATCGTGGAAATAGTAAAAACCACAATTTCATTTTCCCATACAAATAGTAGTAGTTTATATCAAACCTTTGACACATTATTTAATTGTAAGGCAATACGAAGTTTGCCGGGTCAGCAAGTAATTTCGTTTCATTTTTCATTCAGTCAAGATTCGTTGTCATTGCTGCTTTCATAACCAAATCTTATAAAATTCATCAGTTGATGTAAAGCAAGCACAGTGCTAAACTAAACACCCTAGTTTACGCGGGTTTTTCTTTAGTGGAGCTGGTCATTTGAACTCCAATGACGGGACTTAGGCACCATCCTTATTTGCCGCGAAATGGTAGCGTTCGGCACTATACAGTAGGTGTTAACGTAAGGTTAGGCCTCAGTGTGTGATGCCAACGTGTCTGCAACATTGAACATTTTGTATTTCTCGTTTTTAAGAACTCGTAGATGCTAACAGACTAGAAGAAAAATCCTAGTGCCATTAAGTCCGCCTTTATGTACCATCTCTGTGCATATATAAAGAATTAGCTTCCGCCTGCGACTTCGTCCGCGTGGCTGTCAAATAGAAAAAAAACCCTCCGATTTTGTTACATTCTTCATTGGCGCTCCGCTCCTATTAGTCTTAGCGATATAATATATACTACTACTACTGATGATAGAGCTCCAGCGACGGAGCTCGCGGGCGTAGACACCACTACATTAGCTAATATACTTGCTGCTAAATGGAATTGTTCAGCACTATCGTGTTCCGGTTAGGTGGTAAAGTACGGTCCTATAATTTCCGGCACCACAGAGGCATAACACCTTAGGCCTCAGGAATAGTAACGCATCTTTATTTTGACGTCGATCTTTGTGTGGGTTTGTGAAAAGTTTTTTCTATAGGCTGCAGTCATATCCAAGCACAGAAGGGGATAACATCAATGTGAACTGCATGCTTGTTTGCCACTTCTATTACATATAGACTATCCCCCTTATTCATAAACGTATTTTAGCTAAAGTGTTGCTAATGTCTCCTTTGTCCTTTTCTACCCTGCGCATTTGAGAATGCAACTGACAAAGACAAAGCATTCTATAGCTACAATATATCTAATGTACATTTATGAATAAGGGGGTTAATTTACACCTATATAAATGAGCTATCTAACACTCACACAAATAATTTTTCAAATCGGACCAGTAGTTTCTGAGATAAGCGCATTCAAGCAAACAAACAAACAAAATATTTGTACAAAAGTACTAGAAGTAAAGATAATAAGTAAATAATAGTAAATAAGTAAATAATAGTTTACACTTACAGTATTCACTTAACCAATGTGAACTGTGCCGATTGAAAGTTGCAACTTTGATGGCATAAAAAGTATAATAATAAGTTTAATATGGAAAAAGTAGAAGAGTGAAAGTCCGTTAGAAATTTAGCACGTAAAGTGCGCCAAATGCCAGTAAAACATTTATAACAGGCGGACAATCGTTAAAGTAAATGGCATATCATTATATTATCCATAATATCCAATGTCGCCGTGATGATAACTGTCACAGTTTAGGGATGGCTATTCTTTTTGAAAAAGATCGGTCTTTGAATCGATCCACGACTAAATCGACGTGGGAAATATCTATTTCCGAATAATCTAAATATTTTCGATTTGGATTATAATATACGAGTACATCAGGCTTCGCGCGGTTGGAATGTTACCTACCCTCTCCTATTCTATATCTTAGCGTTAATATGATGTTATATAGCCTTCCTCAATAAATGGACTATCTTACACTAAAATAAATTTTAAAATCGGTCCAGTAGTTTCGGAGCCTATACAATTCAAACAAACAAAAATTTAATTTTAAAGAGAAGAAGACGAATTAAATCTTGTATAATAATTGAAACCGAATCAAAAAGTTCAAACCTCGATTTTCTCGGGTGGAGTCGATTTTCTTGGGTGAAGTATCGATTCTCTGGATCGATCCAGGACTACGCATCGATTTAAATAATCTTTTCTTTTTGGTCCAAACATTTTTTTTTCCCATTTATTGATCTCAGATTGCCATCCCTATTGGAGTTTACAACTCTATACTGTCTCAGATTAGTGGCTTTACGGGTCGCTAACAATGACTTATTTATAGTATCGTCGTCGTAGTAGGTCGTCGTTCTTGTAAGTATTCTGGAGAATAGACAAATATTGCGATTATAATAAAAGATTGTTATTATTTTGTACTGAATTCAACAACGGAGCAGGTTCTATGTTTGGCTGGATGTATGCTTTTTTCTATATGATCACCAATTACTCCGTCAATTGTATACCAATTCTTTAAAATCTTGCTTCTTTTGATATGGTACAGTTTCAAGTTGGTTTCATTGCCACCAAGGAGCTGACGGTGGCATCAAGAGGAAATTGAGGAAAACCCTAAAAAATTGTACGATCTTATAAGATTTCAACTATTTTTTATATATATGTATTTGCATCTGAAAATCATAATTTAAGGCTACTGAACTCACGTTGGAAGCTACAGCACTCCTTAACCTAGAATACCAACTATCATACTGATAATATACCTAACACCTCAAGTCTAAAGGCTGGCAATGCATCTATATTTTAATCTCTGGTTTTTGTATAGATGTCTATAGTCTGTAGTCATCACTTGAACTAATTTGCCAACTTCGTATTACAGATACATTAATAATCTTGTCTTTCTGTGAGTGTATACTTTAATGCAGGCACATAAGATGTATATGTACATTTCTCTTTAACAAAATGAGTCCAGGAAGGTACGGTTTACAAATAAGTTAATTATAATTTTTGGTAGCTCGTTATACGTTCGGATAAGGGGTGCTTCCCAGAAAAGTTTTAAAAGGGATTTTCCTGATTTCCTGAATACTGGGCCAATTAACGAATATTATATTACAACTTTTAATTAACCTGCCTTGTTGAGACTAAGTGGTGGACAACTGTACTGTGTCGCTACTGTACAAATGGAGGCCTAGATCCGGTACCTGGTTCAAGGCGTATGAAATATGGGTATTATCTCATAGTTTTTTAAGTGAGGGGCCAATTAATATCGAATTCGGACACAATTTGATTTTGGGTAGGTAACTACTCCTTTGAACAATTCTAATTGGGTTTATCCTACTACGCGTAGTATCTCTGGTATTTCTTTTCATTTCTAAAAGCAACCGAAATGTTGGGAATAAGAAGAAGTTGTACGTATTTTTTATGCGATAAAATCTGCAAATATAATTTGTACAATTTATTTTAAGTTAACAGGTGACATTTACTCATACTTTGGAACTCTATTAGACAATTAATTAAAAAGTATCAATTGGTACAGCGAAGGAAGCTAGAAGTTTCTGAGCAACTCTATTAGACAATTAATTAAAGAGAATCAATTGGTACAGCAAAGAAAGCAGAAGGTTTCTGAGCTCTAAGAACCGACAGTCATTGGGGCAGAAGAGTTCTCGAGTGGTGATATGAGTAGGAAGACGAAGCGTAGGTAGGCCCCTCACAAGGTAGACCGATGACTTGATGACACAGATCCCCATCTATGCTTGGTGACGGTAGCGAGCAATCGCTGAATGAGTTTAGGACCGTTTGCTGCAGCAATCTTTGAGGGAGACTTTTGTCTTGCTAATTAATACATGATAATGATGATGAGGTTCCGTTATTTACCTGATGTATCTCTCTAACCCCAGAAGTAACACACTGTATCTGAAATTTCTGTTGGATATAGATGTCCATGGACTAGAGCAATGTACTCGTATTATCATCAACAGAATTGCATACCAATTTGTTATTTCATTCAACTAAATTACGTAAAGGCTAATATTTGCATAGTTATTAGCTACTAAAGAAGTATGCGACACGCATAATTAATGAAACACATATTTCATATCAAGATATTATATTAATTTGAATTTATTATATTGAATTCAATTTTGAACAAAATATTAATTTAATTGGCAAGATTCCTAGTAAATGAATGCGCTTAATTGCGAAAAAAATAGATATCATTTATAAACCAAGGGCATTTTAATTTTTTTTTTAATGAATTACATTCAACTTAGAAATAAAAAATAAGAAAGTATGACTACATCATAAAATAAAAAAAAAAACTTTTTGTGACGTCACCAAGTTAACAAGCACATATCATTCACATCATGCAGACTAATAAGAGATCTTCTAATAAGAGAGAGAGAGAATCTTTTGCCAGTGCACAGTTAGGGCTCGCACCCATATAAACATTATCACTTCATCGAAAATGAAAGCTAAGTACTTTAGATACCATATATAGATAGATACTGGTGGTAGAGCTCCAGTGACGGAACTCACGGGCGTAGGCACCACCGTGTTACCTAATATACTTGCCTCTATATGTTAATGTTCAGCACTATCGTCATCCGGTCAGGTGGTAATGTACGGCCCTGTAATTTCCGGCACAGAGGCATAACACCTTAGGCCTCAGGAGTGGTTTCGCATCTGCATTTTGACCTTGGTCTTTGTGTGGGTGTCTATAGGCTGCACTCATCAATTAACATCAATGTGAACTGCATGCTTGTTTACCACTTCCATTACATAAAAAAAAGATAGCAGATAGTTCACACAATAAGGTGCCGCCTAAAACGCCGTCAAAGGAGTCCTACACCAAGTAACGAGTCGTATTTTATACGACATTCGCCATTGCGGTTCCAAAATACAATCATAAGTAGGTTTAGAAGGTGGCGTCGTAAAAACAGTAACAGTGTTTTGACAGCCATTTAACCAAATACATTTGACTAACAATAGCAATCAATCTTTATGTGTATGTCTTCTGGCATCACCATTGTGTCGTTGTTATGATTCTGTATTGTTATAACATTGTTATCTTATTACGAAAGGAATGTGAACGCTCTTATTGGACATTCATTCTCTTTTATTATTACCGTAACTATGGTAAGATAGTAAAAAATAGTAGTAAAGCTACTGTTGAGATGTCTAAGAACGGTCGCATCATTATGTCTATGTGAAGTTTTTTATGTGTGACAAAAGTTGTGAATGGAAATTGAATCCTGATTGATAGTAAGTAATACTTACATCGATTGTCATCAATCAGTAATAAAGGTTGTTCTTGAGAATGTGGCAATGCGAGGCCGTACTTGTTTTTGTTATAACACGGTTTTAGGACTCAATATATTGTTCTCTCTTTGACTGATATTTGTTCAAAGCCTAACAAGAATCTAAATTAAAAAAAACATTGCTAATAATTACCAGCCTTTTGAAATAACTAGAATAACCAGCCTCTAATAGCAATGCCTATCCGGACCGACTATCAACACATAGTGATGATGTGCATAAAATATCATCAAAATAAAATTATATCACTCAGTATCTTATTTCTGCATAAATCTACTATTTATTTGTATTTTTCAGTCCTACTCGTGTCCATTTTGGAGTTAGCCTACTGAAATCCGTAGCAAACGTTTCTTTCCAATTTGAAAAAACAAAAATCCTTGATCCTGGTGGTAGAGCTCCAGTGACGGAGCTCGCGGGCGTAGGCACCACCGCATTACCTGATTTACTTGCCGCTAAATGGTAGTGTTCAGCACTATCGTGTTCCGGTCAGGTGGTAATGTACGGCCCTGTAATTTCCGGCACAGAGGCATAACACCTTAGGCCTCAGGAGTGGTAACGCATTTGCATTTTGACCTTGGTCTTTGTGTGGGTGTCTATAGGCTGCAGTCATCACTTAACATCAATGTGAACTGCATGCTTGTTTGCCACTTCAATTACATAAAAAAAAAAAAAAAAAAATCCTTCATGAACAAAACGAGAAATCGCTCTTTGACTGAACTGAAATCTACCAATTTCGACTATCACTAATTGTAAGTATAGAAAAAATATGTTATTAGAATTAGCTCCAATTTAACCCACATGTCTAATATATTTCATTCAGTGCGGCACCCCTTTTGATAATTTGATATGTGGGAATTTTGGTCTTTTTATTATGATGAGATATATTAGACGCCGTTTATCAATTTAGGTAGAGTCTGCACCTAATTTGTAAATCATTATTTCAATTTATTGTACTTAGTTTGATTGTTCCTTTTTTGATTTGATATCTAAAATTGAGTTCGTCTTCTATTCTATATTAGATTTGATTTTTGGATCAATCCTCAAATAAAATTTTACAAGTTCAGTTTTAGAATGTAATTGAATGAAAATCTATGTAATTTATTTATTTCAAAAGAAAATCTTGAATTTTCGAAAATGCTTAGTTCCCCATTTAAATATCTGTTTGATTAACAGCTTTTACAACTAGAAGTTTATTGGCAAAAATCCAAAAAAAAATAATGAAGTATTTGAGTAATGAAGAACAAAACTCTCTTCGTGTTTTTAGAAATAATTGGAATTGATGGAACGATTGGAGGAACAGATTGAAAACCTCCTTTTTCGCTTAAGATTTATAGAGTAACGATAACTTTTATTTTTAGATTTTTTAGATGAGAAGATTATTTCTTCCATATTCAAAACTATGGAGTCATTTCATACTAAAGATACAGATTTGTATCTTTAGTATGAAATGACTAGTAGGTATATAAGATGCCCGCAAAGTTTTGTTACTGTCCCATATTCTTAGGTAAGGGTAGAATTTTATAAAAGTTGTGAAATTTTATAGATTTTGTGAAATTATACTGTTAAGGATATAATTAGGTACATTCCAATGTTGTAACATATTGCAACTGGATAGTGAGTGACAAATCATAGATAATATTAGCGTTACCAATAACTAGCCTGCGGGTAAAAAGAAAACTTAATGACTATTCTACGAGGCTGGTTGCGGTTCTATGATCAACCGTTGAATTTCTTAATTTATAGTTCGCTCTAGATGTAGTTTGTTAGATTTATGAATTTAAAATCTAGACCAATCTTTGTGTAAATTGCTTTTAAAATTATAATAGTAAGATGTTAGAGGAGACGGGTAATTTTGGGCTCAGAGAATCGATACTGGCTAACCCTTCACACAGAACCTTTACAAAACGTATAGTTGACAATTACTGGTAATTCAAAAATGCCCTAATTTGAAATTATTTATTTTATTGTCATTTGAAAATGACAAAATTTTTACAGTGTTACCTAACACTGGGCCCAGAAATGTATGAACGGTATCATTGTCCTTTAAATATTAAAAGATAACGTTAAGATTTTCTCTACGTGATATAAAAGAGATTTGTGTAGATACATATGTGCTGCGTGTCTACAACGGCACTCTCGACATCTCGACTCAGGTTTATACCTGGTGCGGCTTAAAGCTATGAGCGTATTTTATTTGTTTTTCTTGGTGTTTTAGAAAATGCAGAAATTATTTTTGTTTTACTAACGTTAAATTACTTACATAATTAAGACCTTCTCTCTCTCCTTTCTTAGACAAAATAGTCTGTATTCACGATGCCGCTACATTTTATTAAATATCGTTTTTATATTTATGTAAGTATCTTCATTATGTCTTTTTTCCTTTCTTTTTTATATTAAAAAAAAACTATTTTTAATATCACCTTGTATTGATCAAATATTTACATTAATTTTAGCTAAACGACTAACTCTTCAAGAACCGGTTTTTATTTTTTTGTTATAAGTTACAAATTAAATTGTGACGTCACTCAATATCCTGTTCCTGTAACATTTTTCTGTTCTGTTTCTAAATTCAGTTCTTTTTCAAGTATTTTATTACTTATACCTACTCATTTAAAACTTATTTGTAACTTTCTACAAAAAATCATTCAGTAGATTCTATTAAATAGTCTCACATATTTCATAATATGCAGATTAAAAAATGCATGCAAGTCGCATTAATTTCCTTTTTGGAATTAAGACTACCTCAGCTGTGTTTATCTTAAAAACCTGCATCCGTAATTTATTCAGCAAAACATCTAATTTTACTATGAATTCACATGCAATTCCTAAGTGTAATTTTTCTTTATAAGTAACCCTTTGTAACCAGACATTCAATTGCGTCATTCTACAAGACGCTGTTTCTATAACATCTTTCTATAACTAATGTCGATTTTAAATATGTCATGGGAGTGATGACTGCATTAGTTACGAATAGAGCTATAAATAAAATGTTAGAAGATAAACATCATAGACTTCACATGGAATACCGATACTGCTTTATACATTGGCGCCAAGTGTTGGCGCATTGACCGAATATAATCATGTGAATCATGCGCATGCGCATACGGTGTTACTTAACATTCCTATCGGATGTTAATCACATAATAACTGAAATAAATCATCTCATAGTATACTGGCTATTATTAAAGTATTTGATACATTTTAAAATGTTGCAAGTCTGGATTATTAATAGTTGACCTGTTTGGCGGTGTGGCCAAGACCTTCAAATCAATCGCTAGTTCAATATCCGTACCAACCAAATGTTTTTATACATTTAAACGTGTAAAAAAATATGTACTATTTTATGTAAGTATCTTCACGCCAAGGCCCTTAAAGTGGGCAGAGAGTGTGTGAGTTGGAGCGCCAAATATCTCGGTGCTTACAAATCTCTCGTTTCTTTAAGACTTTTGAACCCACCTTCGGACACAGCTCGACCTTCCGCAGTCTCTTCAATCATCTAGTTAGTAATAGTAGTTACACGTAATTGTCATTCGCTTTTTCTATACTCTCTCTCTAGAAAAAAAAATATGTAAAATATAGGGTAGGTGTGTATTGTGGGCCAATTTATGTATGAAGGCAGAGAACAAAATGTTATATTTATTATTGGTGATGGAGTACCAGTCTCAGAGCTCGAGAGCGTAGGCTTTCTATCGCCGGTTAGGTATAGCCCTTAATAATTATCAAAGTGGCAAAACAAATTAGGCCTCAGGTAAAGGTATTGTATTGTATCTACATTTTGACCTCCGGTTTTATGTAGATGCACAAACACCTGATGATGATGATAGCATGATCATCATTTCAGCCTAAAGAAGTCAACTGCCGGACAAAGGCCTCCTACAAAGATTGGCTCAACGAACGGTCCTGGGCCGCCCTCATCCAGTGATTGCCTGCGACCTTCACCAGATCTTCGGACCATCTCGTGCTGGATCTGCATACCCTTCGTCTGTCTGTATCTAGACTACAATATTCACCTACCATTCACGTGAAACTTATTAACCCCCATCATAACATAAAAAATATAAGAATTCAAAACTTATCTTAAGGCAGGTAAACTTAACACATATCATGGTTTCTATCACATAATACTTGCACGGTCAATTTTGTGACTTACGTTGAAATACATCTGGTTGAAATGTATATAATTTAATAATTATACCAAATCGAAAATTATTCCATCAAAGCAAAATATCAGTGATTTGGATAAATCATTCAGATAAAAAATAGACGAAGCATTCGAAACAGACATAACTGAGCCAGTAGAACACGATAGTAAATAGATAACACTTACAATAGTCGTACGTGATAACGCGAGAATTCATATAAATGTATGGCCGTCAACTCCGTCGTGTTTGTATGTAGACATAAGTTACGATCTGAGAAAATTTTCGGTATTTGTAACCAAAGAAAAATGTGGCATTGTGTACGTACGGGACCATGAATCTAGATAAGCTTTGAACAAATTTGTTCTTCGAGTCGCGTGTAAATTTGGTTAAAATAGGCTATTTCCAACCAAGGTCTCAGGTTCAACGCGCCGCTGTCTTGAGATATAATAATATGTTCTTACGTAAGATAATGCTACTAGCACTGATTTAGGCTTGTTGAAATTATCATTTGTTTATAAAAAAAATTAAAAAAAAAAATTTTACGGATAAAATTCCAAAAAACACAGTATTTTTTTTGTGCAACTTGTAGAACTAGTCCAGCAAATTTGCAGTGTCCCACAGGAAACAGTTTCAAATCTCGCCTAAAATATTTTTTTCTTCCTAGTTTTTACTAAAAATCTTTGAATGCGAAATATAGTAACAAGTATTAAATAGAGAAGTAAAAAACTGTAAGGTAATGATAGTACAAAAAAAGCTGTAGTGCTTAGAGCGATCGCTCTACCATTATTTCTGACATTAAAATAATTTGGCGGTATTTTAGTTAATTTAGAGGAATCTGTCTATTAATTGATAATCCACGATTAAATTTACTTAATTCATGATCTTAACTTAAACAATGTTGAGCTTAAAGACCAATTCTTCAGGTCAGATTATCTGGGATAACCGATATCGTACAATAGAACACAGATTACAATACATTTGGAACAATGAAACAGCATGGTGTAACATCACTATCAAGCAAGTGATACAAAAAAGAAAACACTCTTCTTAAAATAAATTCTATAAAAAACATACCTACTCAATAAATTTCACGTAATTAAACGACGCGGTAGCTGACGAAAGTGAAGTGATCTTCAAATGAATGTGGCTAATGAAAACGCCACATCTATACGTTTTATAGCCGCGGCACGAAGTGTGAAACCGTTCGAATTACGAATTACACCACATGATTTATGAGGGAACCAACTGACAGTTTGTTGACCCTTTTATGGGAAATCTTTGCTTTGTGATACCAGGCGTACGTTTTAGGTATCAATAACACTGATGATGTATTCAGAACAATGATGCGAAAATGGAACAGCGTATTTGGTCGTGAAAGTTATATTCATAAAGCGGCGCCTTATCCGAGCAGCATTTTTAGTGTAAACACCGCGAGTAGGCAACGATAACTCAAATTTGTGTAAATATTTTTCACGAACAGAATCAGTGCACATTGTTGAAAATTATGCTAGTTATGCTCGCTCGGAATGCAGTGTGTAAACAGCTTTATTAACTTTGGGATAAATTGCATAATATTTTACAAAATGCTTACAAATTTACATTTATGGAATTTGAATTTTATTTTTCTTAGACACCCTGTGTTCGCTTTTGACGTTGCGAATCTGTGAAATGTAGAGATATGTTTCAAAGTTTTTTTCTTATGTATAAAGAATCTTTGTTTATTTTTCTAAAATCTCTAAGATTTGTATTCATTTCTATATCATCATCACATCATTTCAGCTAAAAGACATTCACTGCTGGGCAAAAGCCTCCCCCAAAATTTGCAACATCGAAAGAGCCGCCCGGTCAACCAGCGTTTGCCCGCAACCTTCACCAGTTCGTCGGTTCATCTTGTCGCGGGGCGTAATTCTTATATAATGTAGATCTCTATAGATTACAGTACATGCCTAACATTAAAAAAAATATTACTTTACTGTTGGCACTGTAACTCCTTAAAAAAAATTACTACGCAGTAATTTTTGGATCCTTCCGAGCAGTTAAAATTTGTTCTTACACGGTTCGATGTCCTTGCTCATGGCGCCACGATATTTGCTCTCTGATTAACGATGCTGGTTAGGAATTTATACAAAACCAACAATATCGTATCCGGATTGTTACGACGAGTTTGTGTTTATCAACATAATACATTATTAAAACATACATTATTCGATAATAGAAATTTTATTGTCATTTCTATAAATATTTGACTGGCGCTTCGAGCATTATTGATTAGCATTTTTATGCCTCATTTATTATATTAACAAACCCGCTTTTTATTTCCAATTTTATTATTAAATTAAGGTTTTATGTAAGATATAGGCAATTTGTCAACGATGTTAATCGCTTGTTCTATAATCCAATGCGATATACATGTCTAGACTTAAACAGGTTTAAATTTTCCGCGATACCATTATGTGATATGCGAATCTACTGACTATGCTGTAGTATACTTAGACCTCACAGTGATGGAAAGTGAATACTGTACCCTATAAACATCTACATTAAACCAATTTCAAAGCACATGCGTTGCCACTCCTATGGCCTAAGTTGTGCATTTGTGTCGATAAATATGGAGCCGTGCATTAGCACCAGTCCAGAATTGCGATGGAATACTGTCATTTAGCGACAGTTAGATTGGATAATGCAGTAATGCCTACGTTCTTGAGCCCCGTCACCAGAGCTCTATTACCAATACTAATAAAAATCAAAACATCTGAGACTCGAGGGTGACAACATATCTTAAGACCACCAGTTTCAACGTACAGTATCCAACAAGAAATAATGCACATCGACCTCATGAAGGAGACTTCGGCTTATTTCGGGTCTGTAGAGCGTTATCTTTTTCGCACCTGACCAATATGACGTTTGTCTTCCATTTTGATAAAATTTTTACAAAGACTAGTGTTTACGTAGACAATGTGCAGCAGAGATAACGCTCTACGAAGTCTAAACTAGCGGATTGTCTCTTTCATAGGCTCGATGTGCAATATTTCTTGATGAGCACTGTATGTGTCTACAGTATGTATGCATCTGTCATAAAATGTTAACAGGGAATTCTAAAGTAGAAAACTTTTTGAAAAATAATAAGTAATTTTGGAACAAATTAACCATTATTCCGAGGTAACTTACACTCAGACCTAGGAATTAAAATCACTAGTGATACTTCAGGTTTAGCATCAAACAACTGAGACAATTCATGTGTTTAGAAGATCTCGAAACATTTCTGAAACACAAAGGCCTCTTCAAACGCGACATGACGGGTATCATTTGCAAAACAGTTTGAAAGCTTGTCTAAACGAACAATTATTAGGGCATTAACAAAGGTATCTGTTTGATACTAATGTACCAGCTGCCGTTTATTATAAGCACTTAGATTTTGCAATTCCATTATACTTTGATATAATTTGTAATCTTAAAGGGCATCGTTGTTTACTTTGGCCGTCAGTTTCTATCCCTTATCACCCGGCTTCCATTTGCCGGTAGCTGGTGTCTAATTACACCTGTCCGTCAAATGGCAGTTATCTGAAAGGCTTTATCAACCATTTACCCGATCGCGTTAAGGTTCATGTATACATGATAATATTGACAGTGTAGGAACTGTTTCGGTGTGCTAGTAAGTGGTTTTATAACAGCTTTTTATTTAACTTGATACGCACGTGACACTGATACTTTAAGAGGTCTGGATAGCAATGATTATTAAGACGAGAACGTAAATAAAAGATAAGGATTCTCGAAATGGACTTTCAAATATAATTAACTTTTTATACGTGAAATATTATCTTAAAAAATGGTAATTGACAAAAATAATTGTAGACCACGAATATAACAATGGTAATGGCAAATGTGGTAAAATGATGAATTACTTAATTGATAAAATTCTTTTTCACTGGCATGAAACCAAAATGGTACATGTGAGTTCTTTTACACGCGTTTGAAATTATGCATCGTGTTCTTTGAAAATGGAGTCAAAAAAATCTTCAAATCTTATAATATCTCGGATCCAAAAAACATCTTAATGTGTAGATTATTTCTCCAAATATTGTTTTCCACATTTAAAAGATAATATGATGCATAAATCTTAACAAAGTTCGGCAAACTTACAAAAGTGTAAATCTAGACGCAGCGTGTGCATGTGTTACTAAGTCTAACGTTACAAAAGCTATCGATCTACATTATTGCCACTTGGTTAAACTCGGGATAGCTGTAAAATCTAGTCCACTACAGGATTTAATGAGAGTATTTATTGCGGACCAGTTTTGCGCTTTCGTTTTAATCTGAAACAATCCTCCCCTTAACGGAAAGTTGGGAAGGAAATCAAGATTCTCGTATATTTATTTGTTTAGATTAAGTCTGAGTGTCACGACACTGTAAAACCAGTGTAGGAGTAATCACTAAAATTGAGATAGAATTGGAACAAAAACCTTTGATATTAGAATTTAATTTACATTGCAATATGATAATATTATATATTAACATTTTCCTTTGCAGGTAAGGATGACTTAGGCGAGAAGCCAAGATGATTTGTAAGTCTTAACATTTTTCTAATATAAGGCTCCAATATGGTACACAAAATCGATATACGGGTGGGTGGCGGTTATGCTTAAATTTAGTATTACGAGTGCTCATTATTAAAAATATAAGTACAGTTATTTTAAAAAATAACGTGAAGTTACGCATGCAATAACTATATTTTAACTATAACCACAGTATAAAACGTATTAAGTACATAACACCGTGATTATGTATAATATCGTTAGATATCGGACCAGACATGTTTTTATATTTCATATCTACCCGTAGAGATCATACACAAACACGATTATTAATTACACATGAGGACCAGCATCCTTTGAAAATTATACCCCTACGTGTATCCATCGCTTATTAAAATAACAGACGTCGTAAATTGATTTTCCGTTAGATATAAGTGACTTTTGAACATTTTATGAAGGTGGCAAACATACATTCGTAATAAACGTATAATATAATGATTATAAAAAAAACTTTAATAAACAAACAGATTGCACCGACTAAAAGTCGTAACACACGTCCGGATTTGGTCCGATGCGGTCCGCTCGCGCGCGTTTGGTTGGCAGAGTCGCTCCGCCGGACCGAATCCGGTCGTGCGTAGCGACACCGGATTTGGTCGGTGGATTCGGTCCGCTAGATCGAATAATAATGGTAACTCATTATACGTCCCACTGTTGGGCACGAATCTCTCCCCTTTTTAGGGGGAGGCCTGGAGCTTACTTCACCACGCTGCTCCAATGCGGATTGGTGGAGATACGGGTTAGTGATCAAACCGCTGTCGGATGTTTTCAAACCATAAGGCCTCCGACAAGGTTAAACGACTGCTATCTATCGATAGCAACCGGGACCGACGGCTTAACGTGCCCTCCGAAGCACGGAAACGCGCATTTTAATTTGCTACTAGCGGTCCGTAATGCTTGACCGAGTAGATCGCTTAAGATCTACACCAGCCGCGGGGCCATGCGCGCTTCATCCGGTCGTGTGTTACTACTATTATATATTCACGTGTAATGACGCTCTTACGGCTGCACCATAACCTTTCAATGTCTACTTAAACTGATTATTAGTTCTCATTTTCTTTGTCTCATTTCATCTTATGCACTATCAAAAAAGACAAATTAAAAACTTTGACAATGCCTAAAAACTAAAACTATTGCAATACTTTCACGGTGAAGCTATCCAAATTATTTGAAATTACTTGAACGCTATCTCGCTCACCTAAACGGAAATCACCTAGAGCACATTGATGATATGATGATATAAATTATGCAAATCATATCAATTTACGTAACGTTAATAGAACTTGCAACCAATTATCTCATCACGTCTCTATCGGGTCTAGAAATCACCGACAAAACAGCATATTTATCTATCTAGCTTAGGTTAGGGCTAGGGCTGCCATACACCGTAAATAAATAATTGAAGTGTCCAAGATTTTTGAAGGATATTTCCAGAGTTAAGATAAGAGTCTCATTTCTTTGTTTTGTTTCTTTCATTAAATATGAAGTTAACAACTAAAAGCGAAGATATTGTGATCCCTTCGAGAGAAGTCGTTAAAGTTATTTGAAATTACCCGTAAATTATCTCACTTACTTAAAAATAAATAATTTAGATAATATATTGATCATATTAGTTATCCGAATCAATTAACGTAACATTAATACAACTTAGAACCAATTAATAATTTCATCTGTTGTCTCTATCTCGCTGTCTCTGTCGCGTCTTAGTTAACTGTTATTTGCATGCCAATTTCAATTGTCCAGTGGCTTGAACTGTATGTTGATAGATCGTGTAGTCAGTTTTGTCTTGGATATAATAGAATAGAATCTTGCATATCCGAAAAAAAAACACCTATGTCCGAGATTTCTGAATTTTTTGTCAGATTTCTGTAATTTTGATGATGACAGCCCTAACCTAGGTCTTTGCACTTACGCGCTATCATTCAACTTTCTGGAGGTAAAAGCTATTGCAATGTGATTCAATTCCGTTTAACTGGGGTAAATCAATTTAGCAGAAGTGGGTACTTGCAGAGATTAAAAAATTCCATTGAATGATACGCTCTCGGTAAATTTGCTCCATTCACTCCCTGATCTCTAATTAATTGAAGGACTGAAGAGATAAGGGGTCGGACCGCAAATAGAAGCCTTAATTTCACTACAGAATTTAACATTTACTTAATATAGATATGTACCTACTTACACAGAGCGGTTTCTTTTTATTGACGATTATATTGGATGACACAGTTCGTTAATTTCTATGAAATTCCTGTTGTTTGATGAATCAGATTTTTTTTTTTTTGTTAAGTATCAGAATGTTTAATAGAATTTCTGTCATAATTAGGTACTTACACAATAAGTTTAATGAAGGTTATATTACATCGCGTGCACACTGTTGAAACAGATGAAAATAAATAATTAAGGAAGGTTGCTTTTTACCTTTTTTTATTTTGTTTTATGTAATGTAAGTGAAAACAAGCATGCAGCTCACATCGATGCCAAGTGATGACTGCAACCTATTGACACTTATACAAAGACCAAGCTCAAAATGCAGATGGGTTACCACTCCTGAGGCCTAAGGTGTTATGCCTCTGTGCCGGAAATTACAGGGCCGTACATTACCACCTGACCGGAACACGATAGGGCTAAACACTACCATTTAGCAAGTATATTAGGTAATGCGGTGTTGACTACGCCCGCGAGCTCCGTCACTGGAGCTCTACCACCAGTAGATATATTAGATACCTAAATATGTATATTTTGCTAACCACATCACCCTCTAGCTATAGCTTAGAGCACTTACTGCAGCATATAGCATTACTAATTATTGTCTAATAATACCAGTGTAGTATGTATGTATGTATGTATGTATCTTCACGCCAGTGTGGTAATACGAATAACCCGCTGGAAACCTTTTTATCATACAAATTGAAAAGCGAGTTTCAGTTAGGGTGCTCCAAGTTAGCAATTAGGCGTCGCTGACCGCTCGTTTTCCTAATTTATATCTATGCTACAAATAATAGAGTCTGCCGTTGGTATTACGGTTAGTAATTTATGTCCCCGAAGACAGAAGTTATCTGACCTCAAGAATAGTAAAGTAAGTGCATTTCCATAAAATTGGCATAGTTTTAATATATAAATAACCCGTCAGTCGTGGATCATAGTCAGTGTAATTAAGGATATGTATTTCTGGGGATGGGGAAGGAACTACGAGAAGCTGAACCCCCATTCCCCCGTCCCTCCTCTATCATCCAAATTCAGTTCATTCAGTAATGTTTACTTTGATAAAGCCTGTCCTCAGGTGATCAAATGCTGACTTTTCATTATTCTCTTCATAACATTCTGGAGCCACTACTGCCACTCCTATTTCGTTTTCATAAAAAATAGTGAGATTAACCAACGTTAAACAAATCGTACTTTTATTTCGCAAGAAATTGTTCCAGCTCTGATTTTAGATAAATCGTTGATTGCGGCCTACTTCGACCTATTGTATAAACATAAAAATCGTATTATAATTGACGAGGTGAACTCAGGATGGGCCACGTGATATCCAGAGAGTAACACTACATTTCTGCGTCACGCACATAAATCGTAAGGTAGTAGATGGGGCGCAGCGCGACCGCGGCACAGTCCACAGAGAGCGCGCGAGCGCGCCACCGTGCCACCGACCGTAAGCCGCGCGATCCGGAAAATTGGCGCGAAAATGCGGAACTGTCAAAACGCTTGATTGGCGTTTTAATTTCGTTCGGCAACGGACTCGAGCTCAAACAGCCGACAGTGAAGTGTTACAAATTGATACAGTTTCTGCGAGAGAACATTTTGTGCAAATGTAATTCGTAGTTACATCTCTACTCGTGACAGTTTACGTTTTTATAACGCTATAAAATTATTTGTTAATTGCTGCCATATGTTACTTTTAACTAAATTGGTCATTAAATTTAGCACAAGGAGCACATGATAACAGAGGCAAAGAGGCGAATAAAGTAAACCAATTAACACCATGTCAAACACGAGTCTAAATAGCAAGACGTTAAAAAAACAAACGGAGATGTTAAATCTAATTCTTGTGTTTTGACTATTTTAATGAGTTTTAGACGTCTACAGCTACTATTTCTGTCTGTGGTATTACCATTTTCAGTAATAAATCTTTAAAGAATATGGAGTTAGGAATAATTCATAAGACTACATAATTATAGAAGTTATCATCACTTTCAGATAAGTAGATAATTATAAAATATGTACTGAATTACGTATTAAATTAAAAAAAACGTAGCAAAGAGGTAAATAGTTATTAACTGAAATTCTTAATTTGAGCATTAAAAATTAGTTGTTCCACCAGAGCATGAATTTAATGAACAAGTTAAAAATCTGACTGTGGTCACACTAATGGTGTATTTCCAAACTAATGTATCGAATAACAAAAGGACAAAGGCAACAAGGATTTTCCGTAACAAATATAACGATAAAGATCTTAAGGGCACCAATTTTCACATGCGCCTTCCATTTAAAACGAGTTTGCTTGTCAGGGACATCGTAATCTAGAACGAAACAAAAGTGAAGAACTGCGTACTAAAAATAAATTAACGCGTAAACGTTTTGTATACAATCTCATTCCATCTTGAATCTTTCGTATTGTGAACAGACAAATAGACGAGCGACAGAATACACATGAAGAACGAGGTTATCAGTACATGAAATTAAAGGATCATATTATTATACGCGATCTGTTTACTGACGAGTTCAAAATTGTTACTAATCCTAGAAATATAATTACAGTAGTACTTACTGTTTATACTGTAGGCAATAACACATCGCCTAAAAATAAACACGTTTATTTAAATGAAATCGAATTTCGTCCCTGTATTTTAGTGTATCGATCTTATAAATTATACAAAGAATTTTAATGTAGTTTCCTCCATTATTTCATTAAATAATTCCCCAGCTTTATTGTCAACAGAATCGGATTTAGTATAGGTACTAGTATAAGAATGAAAGGATAGCATTCAAAGTTTAACGTATCAATCTAATAAATTATACAAAGAATGTTAGTGCAATTTTCTCCATTATTTTGTGCATTCTTTCCCAAAGTTTGATAAAAAGCAGAGCTGGATTTAGTTTTCTTATTTAACTTTAAAATGATAGCATATTTCCTTTGAGTGTTTATACAATAAACATACAAGATATCTTAATGCAATTTTGTCCATTATCCATCAATTCATCAATTCTTTCCTGTAATTTAATATATACCAGAGCCGGATTTACTTTATTTGTTTTGCAATAAAATACCTAGTACTTAATTTGATGGTGTGAGTTTATGCTCGCGTTATGTTTACTTTTGCTTCAGTGTAAAAATCATGAGAAGACTAAAGTGACGTTAATTTTTATTTCAATTCAAATCACGTTCAACCCAAGGTCGGAACCCAATGTCAACGTAGGTGAGGCTGTTATCAGTTTATCTCCCTAATTTCTCTTATCAGCCCAGCTAACTAGGTTACACGAGCTGAAATCGTTGTATGAAAAGGGCCCCTAGTCTAATAACTGTAAGTACCTATCTACCTTCATTATGAAAGATAAGCAATGAAATGTTCATGTGCGTAACTTAAAAAATTGTATGGGAAATATTGAAGGAGATAATTTGGTATGCTTTTTTAATGTCATGAAGTGGCAAACAAGCTTACAGTTCACATTGATGGTAAGTTATACTGTAGCTGATAAACATCTACATGAAACCAGAGATTTCAATGTAGATGCATTGCCACGCCTGAGGGCTAAGGTGTTGTGCCTCTGTGTCGGAAATTACAGGGCCGTACATTACCACCTGACCGAAACACGACAGTGCTAAACACTACCATTTAGCGGCAAGTAGGTTAGGTAATGCGGTGGTGCCTATGCCCGCGAGCTCTGTCACTGGAGTTCTACCACCAGTAAAAAGAATAATAAACATAAGCTACTAAGTAACAATAATAATAAGCATTACTTTCTCCAAATAAGTGTTTCAAAAAATAATATTTATCATACTTTATGGACTGATTAAGCCATTTGATGTTTGAAGGGAAAAACGGATCACTCTAAAAAGTTCATTCACCCAAACATATGACCTTTGAAGAGACATCTCAGTCACTAGCTAAACAAATCTATCAAGTGCTGGGTGTAAGTTTTTTTTAATAAATTTTGTGTTTTGGTTGTTTTTTTCAGGTTTAGCACCGTTAAGTTTACTTACATTTTTGATCTAACGAAGGTGGCAAACAAGCAAGCAGCTCACAAGGATGTTATGTGATGACTGCAGCATAGGCTGGTTTTTGCGTAGATGTCTATAGAGACATATCTAGACTAGTCTATAGAGGCCTCAGTCATGACGTCATGACTGAGTTATGACTGAGGCTAAATTACACCACAATCTGGCTGAAGTACTAAGGTAGTGGGTAACTGCCATTGTAATAACAAAGAAAAAAAAAAGAATATAAAAGCACTCAATTGCACAAATTAATCTTTAATTATGAAAGAAAATTTACTTTTCCCTAATACCTACAAATATTAGCTCTTTAGTCATATACTTTTAAATGAATGTGATCAGAATGAAACAATTCCTTTGTCTTTCAATGCCCTAAAAAGATTTTTTAAAAACAACAGTTATATAAACATTTCTACTAATATAAGGTGCTGACCTACCTATGTTCCTATTTACTTATTTCTATTGTTTTTATCATCTATACATGTGATTCGCATAAAAAATAAATTAAGCAAAAAAAAACAAAAGACGTATACCTACATTCTTAAAATCGGCCACACGCGCTTGTATAAATTAGTAAATAGGCTAAAAACAAGAAGGTTGTGCACTAAAATCCACTGGGCTTAGCCTACAAAAAAGTTATATATTATGCAAACTTAGCACAGAGCACATTGTGTCCAGGCTAGTTTTTTTTATGTTCGTAAATCGTAATAAATTTAAAAGTGTTCTATTTTTTGAACAGCTTTATTTTATTATACCCCGGGGAGTCTCTGAACACGGAAGTTACTATGGCAACGGGATACGCTTAACAAACATTAGCTAATACTGTTAATTTGTGTATCAACTCCAACATGAGATGTTACCTTTTAGCCACAGTTATCATCAATAGCGTGAAATAAGCTTTTGCTAATTAATCTATGAACGAAATCGTAGTCCAAATCCTAATTATATCCAGTTCTATATTTGAATAACGTTTAGATTGGTATGTTATTTTAGTAATTAAAACTGTTACTTCATTGACCTATACGTACTAAACAAAGTATTATAGACAGGACCGACAAGACACTTCCCTTGGACATGGTTCCAGTTTTTTTGCATTAAATTTACCTCACTTTATCATAGTAACATGGCAGGTGACGTGAAAACGTTTTTTTTTCAACCCTTTGGATCCTTGTGCGTTCCCGAAGAGGTATAATTTTTTTATACACAACAAAATTCTCGCTATTGTCACCGTTATGTCATTACAAACAATATTTTCAGAATATCTCTAGCCACTGACAGGAGAATGATGAATGTAGAAGAAGTAAGGGTGTGTCAGGACTGGGATATCTGGCGCTCCACACTCTCCACACTCACACACTGACAGGCGATGAATTATTGTTATTTCAAAGAACATTCATTGTGTGTTATTTGAACTTAAATTACGCACAGTTTTAATTTTACTGTGTGCGTGTAGCTAGCAACTGTACCGAACAGTACGGTAGCAAAAAATTTTGCACATCGAGCCCACGAAAGAGACAATCACCTTATTTCGACTAAGTAGAGCGTTATCTTTGCTGCACACTGCCAACGTTAACACTGATAGTCTGGGATTGGTCAAAACGTGATCAAAATGGTCGACAAACGTCACATAGGTAAAGTGCGAAAGAGATAACGGTCTACAGACCTGAATTAAGCCGAAGTCTCCTTTCCATGATCGATGCGCAATATTTCTTGTTGGATACTGTAGACGATGTAATTTAAAAAAAATGAAAGAAAATTTGACTTCGAGCATGGATTCCTTATGGGGTAGGCGGAAAGTGTGGAGGGCCCATAGAGCAACAAGGCGGACCGGAGGGGACTAGCCATAGCGTTTATTACCGATACAAAATAGAAATTCGTATGACACACACACACAACAAAATCGACGTGTGGCACACGGGGACTGCCGCGGTAAAGCTATTGCATAGCATTTTGTATCAACTTATGCAATTATAATTATTTATTTATTTTAGTTTTGCAGTATTTCTTTTTTTCTTTGATATTAATTCAAGTTACACTTTTTGAGTGTGGTGACCGATAAGAAAACATTTTTTTTCCTTTATTAAATAAAAAAGTTAATATTGTTTGAAATATTTTTATTATTTTACAATACATATAAACAGCTGCATTCTGCATGCTTTTGTATTCATCCGATTTCGGAGCAGCTCGTCTCGATTCGTGCGAGCTTCGTAGAGTCGTACAATACGTCTAGTTGAACGCACACAAACTCCGTGTCGAAGACTGCCGAAAAGAAACGACGTTAGACAATGCACGGCCTTTAAGCCACACCTTCGTGCCTGTCGGAGTGGGGAGCGTGAGGTTTTTACGTTACGGAATTTCTGAATTCGTTCCCCGCGCTCAAGGCCCGCGATAGAAGGTATGCAATAGCTTAAAAATCGTCTATTACTATGAAACTCACACCTTGACTTTAACAAAATACATAAACAATTTCACGCACACATTTAAACACTTCGGCGACAGGCATAGTCACTCTTGTACTTGTACTGTGACAGAGGCTACTCCCCTCCGGTCCACCGCGGCCGGTGTTGCTCTATGGGAGGGCCAGATATAGATAAACACGCTTATTTCAAAGACAACCCACGTTCGGACAGTTCTTACCTATTTGGTCAAGACTTGATCTTCCTGGGCCTACAATATACTACTACACCTACAACATTATTTATTTTAATTACACAACATGTGTTCGGGAGGGTGTATGAGTGTAAAAGTAAATACACATTAGCGACACGATCACACAGGATCGTGAGTAGCATTCTGATGGTGTCACAATTACACTGACTTGTTTTCAATGCGCTGTTCGATTTTGAATTCATTCCATGCAGCATTTTAAGTTTTTCTCCAATTTAATTTCATATTTAATAAAAAGTACAGCATATGGTACGTGTGCTTTATGCCGCTCTCCTCCACTCACTACACACAAGGGGGCCTTGTCAGTATCGGATCACCCGGTTAGTCCAGCGGTGTGAGGCGACCGTTTGATTCGAATATG
Organism: Macrosoma leucophasiata; assembly: GCA_036365455.1. Taxonomy (NCBI): domain Eukaryota; kingdom Metazoa; phylum Arthropoda; class Insecta; order Lepidoptera; family Hedylidae; genus Macrosoma; species Macrosoma leucophasiata. The sequence continues at coordinate 9,689,382 of JAWQUS010000023.1, read as the reverse complement.
TTCTGTGATTCGAAGAGTAGCGGTTTTTATCCCCGCACCGGGACAAATGTGTTTTTAATATGTGTTGTGTGTGAACCACCCACGATAGAGGTTTATACCTAGTGTAAGGCGATGAGTGAGAGCGTAATTTTTTTAAAATCTATTTATCTATGTTATCTATCTATCTATCAGTCTATCCGTTCGTTTGTCTATCTATTTATTCCTACAACCGCCCACCCGTTAACACATTGTTGTTCCGTCTCACGATTTGATACCTATCTAGTAAGTGTATTACATTTGCTTGGAACACAATAGCTCTATATAGCGTAATCGGACACATTTTAAATAATAAATTTAATTTATGTAAGGAAGGTGGCAAAAAAGCATGCAGCTCATATTAATAAGTGACGACTGCAGCCTATAGACATCTACATAGGTAAAAATGGAGATACGTTGCTACCCCTGTGACCCAAACTGTTATGTCTCTGTAGGCCATAAATTATGGTCCTGTCGTAATAAACTGCCTCGGTAGCCTAGTGGTAGCAGGCCACTACTACTACGCTGAGGTCTTGGGTTCGATTCCCGGGTAGGGGGTTATCAGAGATGATGGTGTTAAGTCCTTTATCACTGGTCCTATTGGGATTTTTCCATTTTCTAGAAATTTCCCAGTACCTCGAAGTTTGGTAATGTGCCCGGAGATGTCAACACGCTCGCCACCTGTTACATGGGCCAAAACGTAACCGGCGAATCGTGGGTGTTTGCATGTATGCTTAAATGCATGCCTTTACCTCTGCCTACCCCTTCGGGGATTACAGGCGTGAAGTTACCATAAAAAATCCATGATAGGTAAAAATACCTGACATAACAACACATTATATAAAATCTCTAAGTTGTACGAAATCATATCCATCAAAGTCCATTTTGGATTGATCAAAATCTGGCTAAGTGAGCCAGATTTTGATTATAAAAGTAACGAAAAAATTTAAGACCAAAATATTTAAAGCAGTTATGAAATATTTTTATATGCCAGCTAAAAACAACGCTGAGGCTGACGTTTAAAAATGTAATACGAATTTATGATTATACAGCGGATTAACGGAGGGCATAAAGTCAAGGTTCGCGGAGAATTTTTGTTACACCCTGTATACACACGTTATTAAACTTTCACAAGCCAGAAACATTATTGACATTTGAATACTAATTTAATATCCTTTTAGCCTAAATGCGTTGCTATAAAAAATAACTACCACATCATGAATATTAATCTCTGAGTACTTGACTGATATTATAAAAAAAACGAGCACGATATCTCAGATATCGATGTTACAACACCGAAGAGATACCGGGCCGAAAATTGGGCCATTTACAAAATATTATAAATATTGCAAAGGTTTATTCTGAGTACCCAACGTGTCCTCGCCCAAGCATAACAGTTTACTTGCCCTAAATCGGTGAAAATATAACGCATTTTTTTTCGCATCTCTTTGTGTCAATTTTGCATTGAAACTCGACTACTGTGCGTGAGCCTACATTTAAATATTGGACCGGTTTTACGTAGAAAATGTTCAGCGATAAATCTCGAAGCTGTCATCCTTTTTACTATTGTTAGCCGTGGATTAATATTTTGTATCTGTCGTACGGCCCGTTTAAATAATTAATTGTAATGCCTTTCGATAAACTTGTAATTAAAGTATGAGTTATGGGATAGGACTATAGGACAATAAAAGTGAAACATTTTGCAAGTAACAATGAATCATTGACTTACGTATATTTATTGTGGTGAGGTATATTCTTGAGAATATAGAGCGGATATATCTGCTGATTGTAGCATTTTTTAAAACAAACAGCATGTGTTTGATTTAAAAGTAGATGAACATTAAATTTTGGTGAAAAACATATGCCGATTTATAAACAAGTGCGTGGCGGGCCGGTTGTTGGCTCATTATAGTGGAATCTGAACAATTTCCTTATCTGGTTTTAGCACAATGAAAATGTTTACACATCGCACTTATTGTGTGCTCCTACGAACGTTAGCTAAATATTAAATCATATGATGTAATTGTTGATGATAGCTTAAACATTTTTAGTATGGTTGTACAAAAATATAGTCATCATATAGCTACGCGTGTTCCCCACCACGTAACCATAGACCTAAGATTATGTAATGCGGTAGCGCCTACGCCCTCGAGCTCCAATATTAAAACTCCACCACCAAAATAAACGTAGAAAACATTAAAAGGCAGCAGCATACATGCATGCAGTTCACAATGATGTTAAGTGATGACTGCAGCCTATAGACACCCACATAAAGACCAAGGTCAAAGTGCAGATGCGTTACCACTCCTGAGGCCTAAGGTGTGATAGTGCTAAACACTACCATTTAACGGCAAGTATGTTGTATTTATTTTATTCATATTGTTTTTTTTTTTACTTCTGTAGTATCGTTGAATAAATTGTGACGTATTGAGTCAGTATGATTCGTAGTTTAAGTACTTTACCAAATCTCGATATACCTGGTCATGCTGAATTTTCAGTATTATAAGTACTATGACATTATCTTACACTAACATAGCCAAGAAATCTGTATCACACTTATTAATCTGCTACATAGAGATAGTAGGTAGTATTCATTGAACTCAGATTTGAGAGTTTGATGTTTTGGTTTTTACATAGTTTTCACAAATTTTACCAAAAACTTGATAATCTTAACAATATACAAAATGATCGTAAACAATAAAGTAACAAGTTGTCGTGATAAAAATGTAGCTATTACATTCGTTAGGAGCATTCGTTTTAACAGTTGTGGACAATAAATCTTTCTGAATTATATTGATCACGGGCAAAATATTAAAAACGTTCATGAATCTTATTTTAAATAAATTTTATAACTAACCACTCCCTTGATTGAGCGAAGCTATTAGAATTCGACCATCCAATTATTCATAATTAAAATAATAACATATTTTCTTTCACCATCTTCAAAATAATTGCCTTCTTTTTGGCATTTCATGGCGCAGACGGAAAGAGAAAATATTGGGTGAACTTGAACGAATTAAATATATTTATAACATCATAAATATCAGCAATATAGTTCAGTGTGTCATTAAATTATAGGTGTTTAACTATAATAGAGAAGATGCTAACGAGTCATAAGCCATAAATAAACCGTGATAATGGGTGACAAATAGGTGCCGTAAAACAAAACCACGATTTCATTATAATTTTATATATCCCTGAAGAAGAATCGGAATCATTTAATAACCACGTAAAAATGTTAGCGGTCGCGTAAATACTCATCTTTATGTAGGCACTTCACGAGACGGTTTTCGTGTTGAAACAAATTAATTGATTTATTATTTGTCTGGCACTAGTTCTGTTGAAACTTTGAAATGTATTGTGGAAACATTTATGAACTCTTTTTCTTAATCTGTGTACATAAAACCAACTCGTGCCAGTTACACCGGCTAGATGATTTTTGTGATTTTGGATTTGTTTTTGTCGGGACTATGAGAATAAAAGTTAAAATACATATATTTCATAATCAAAGGATTAAAATATGATATTCAAAAATAAAAAAAAACAATAAAACTGGCAAAACATCGGTGATAATAGCGAAGAAACGGAGTTATTAAATAACCACATCAAAATGTTAACGGTCGCGTCAAACTCATCTTTACTTCACGGGACGGTTTTCGTGTTGAAACAAATTAATTGATTTATTATTCCTCCTGGTTCTTGTCCTAGTTCTGTTTTTACTGGTGGTAGAACTCCAGTGACAGAGCTCGCGGGCGTAGGCACCACCGCCTGACGTAATATACTTGCCGCTAAATGGTAGTGTTCAGCAGTATCGTGTTCCGGTCAGGTTGTAATGTACGGCCCTATAATTTCGGCACAGAGGCATAACACCTTAGGCCTCAGGAGTGGTAAAGCATCTCCATTTTGACCTTGGCCTTTGTGTGGGTGTCTATAGGCTGCAGTCATCATTTAACATCAATGTGAACTGCATGCTTGTTTACCACTTAACTACATATAAAAACCATGTAACGTATTTGTCGAGATTTTATGAACTAGGGAATCATTGCATCAAAAAATTTGATTATTAACCCGTCGATTCACAAGAAAATAGGGTATGACATTTGATTTTTTTTAAATTCAATATTTTTTAAAGGGGTTTTGTCACACGACATGTCAACAATTGATTTCAATTGTGTCTCCGCCAATATTGGCCTCCTGAGTGCCTAGTGCGAGATTTTATAAACACTTACGCGAATTCGATCGCGTAAGAGTAAACGCAGATTTGTATGGAATTGAAGGAGCGTCCTCTGTTCACCGCTAGATGACGCTCCTTCAATTCCATACAAAGGAGATGTTGCAAAAATGTATGGACCTCCGGCCATGTATTGTACACAATATCATTAAACGGGCAAAATCAATATAAAAACGTTTTTTACTGCATATTTTAACTTATTTAGCTTTATTTGCAGTTACAAAACATAATTTTCAGTTAGAATTGCAACTCAAAACTAACATGGCGAATATGGCGGGCGATGTCATTTTGACATTTTCATTTTTTAAATTGTATTTTGATTATAGAACTTGGAGAAAAAAGTAATATTTTCTAAATACTACCAAAATCGATTGATCCCAAATGTCGACTGTATCGTCGCCATGTTTAGCATAGATGAAAATGATAAAATCGTTTGAATTAAATGTGGTTGTAACTCTAAAATATATTCTTGAATAAATTAATTGTATTTTTTTTTGGATTCTTCTTTAGTTTACCCATTTTTTGAGGACGTGTACGAACCAGGGCCGATCTCGCAACATCTCCTTTGCGTTTACTCTTATGAGATCGCGATCGAAAATCGCGATCGGAAATCTCGCACTAGGCACTCAGATCGGTGAGAGATTTGTGTGAACTTAATAAACAACTGTTTTACCTATCTAATATAAAAAAATACTTTTTTTGCATCCACTCAAGTGTGGGGAATAGCTTCACACAACAGGTAAATCGTGATGCATGTATGCATCATTATTGTATACCTTTTTCCATTTCTTTCATGTAGGCAGGAATACCTGTGTAAAACAGAAGCGCGAAATATCGTTAATTTGAGTACAATCTGTCGATTTTAATTAAATACCAGTCACTTAAATTGAATATTAAACACGGTTAACTTTCTTAATTATTAATATAATCAATCAGATAGCGTAATTTGATTATGACATGCGATTCAAAACTTAATTAAGTATTGAGAACGTAAATATATCGTATTACAGGTATTGACAGTTATTATAGATATAATTATTCATGTGTTACGCGCAGGGTGTAAGTGTCGTATGTGGTATGCATAAAATTTAACACTTCGTTTAACACCACAACAAAATTGGAACACCAACCGTAATCATGGTTGGTGATCTAATTTTAAAAACTTAACTTCATGCCCTTAATCCCCGAAGTGGTAGACAGAGGTAAATGAACACAAAAACACATAGGCAAGTAGGAATATAATTCATGAAATTGTGCTTATATTTGTTTTTTTTTCTGAAATATCAATTCTTTTATGACACACTGCCACCCTCGATATTTATCTAGTCACTACGGCGGCTTTTCGCCCTACTTGGAAAATGTTGACTTTGTAAGCAGATTCGCAAAAACACACAAGATTCTGGTTTTCAGAGATGGAACTATCAATTTACTGAAAAAACACAACAAAATAACAAAACAAAATAATTATCTATATTTTTTCGACGATACTAGTACATCAGTATGACATCATTCCTATCTCCACAGATCAATACCTCATCAATCATATCAAAAACTTTTATTGGCCAGAAATCAACTGCTATTGGTATTTTTGAAACATTATTTTGAAATCCATAAATAGTTCACGGTAATGTCTGTGTGTCAGTATATAAGCCTCCAAGGGCGTTGCAGTTAAAGCAAACAAATTTTATAACGTATAAATAACTTTTATATCATCCGCAAATAGATCGACGTGTATTGATTTCAATTTTATTAAGGAACTGTTTTGTATTTTGCGTCATTACATTTATTCTTAGTTGTTCTGATTAAAAATTAATAATTTGTAGGTTTGAAAATGCTACAGGCTCGTACATTGAAATGACTAGTACGAATGCACATAGGTATATGTAAGATTGTATATTAGGTAGTAGGTATATTTTATTAAATTTTATCTTAGGGTGAGATTCACGGACCGCACTACGACTTTACTTCGAGCAAAGTAGGTATGCTAATGCTTAGAACTGTCAAAACTCATACTTTACTGACAGTTCTAAGCATACTTTGCTCAAAGTAAAGTCGTAGTGTGGTCTGTGAATATCACACTAAGTGATGTTCTTGATTGAACTTAGTATCGCCTTAGAGGTATAAAAAAATTAAATCTCCAAAAAGCAGAAAAAAAAATTGGTAAGAATCATCCTTACCATTAAGGGATATAAGAAATAGACTATAACCGATTCTCTTACCAAATATACACACAAAATTTCATAATGATCGGTGCAGCCGTTTCGGAGGAGTAGCCTGGGTTGCACCATGACTTTTGTTAAAGTTAAAGTTATTGTAACATTTCACATCCTGCTCTAACATCACATTTCACATCCTGCTCTAACATCACATTTCACATCCTGCTCTAACATCACATTTCACATCCTGCTCTAACTTCAACAGATTTCTTTAAGTTAGAAAAGGATGTGAATGTTACAATAACATAAACAAAAGTCGTGGTGCAACCCAGGCTAATTGTTACAAACACTGTGACACGAGATTTTTTAATTAGATTTTTGAAAAAAAAAGTATGAAAGGACTGAACATATGTCTGGGAAGATAAAGCTAGTAACAACACCCGTTGTATTTTAGTTGACAACGTGTTTAAAGAATATCTCGATATTTATTAGGACCCTGATATAAATGTTATCACTAAAGTAATAAAAATAAAAATATGGTATCTGACTAACCCGTATGTTGTATTACAGTTTCAGTATAAGTTAACACTATTTGTATCCTACTATCGCCTACCTAATAGTTTAATTAATATATTATGAGATAAGAAGAGTTGTTAGTTAATTTTGTGAAAACATTAATTTTCGACTAAATATATTATAATTCCACGCATGTACTCCCCCCCGAAGGGATGGGCAGAGGGAAATACATAAATGTATACATGTTATATCAGTAATACGCAAATAACTTTCTTTTGGATCTCTTGTAATATTTAAATATGGCGAGCAATAGGCATATTATCAAACTTCAATGTTGGCTTGGTAATGTTCTAAAATTGAATTTTTTACTCGTGATAAAGTTCCAGTGTAGGAGCTCGAGCGCGTATATACCACCGTATTACCTAATTGACCTGCCGCCAAATGCAAGCGTTCAGCACTTTCGTGTTCCGGTTAGATGGTAATGTATAGCTCCGTAATAACTATCACAGAGACATAATAACTAAGGTCACAGGGGTGGTAACGCATATGCATTTTGACCTCTGGTCTTTGTGTAAGTGTCTATAGGCTGCAGTCGTCACTTAACATCAATGTAAACTGAATGCTTGTTTGCCACCTTAATTACATTATAAAACATCCCGATTAGTCCAGCGGTGTGAGATGACCGTTTGATTCGAAGGGTCGCCGGGTCGATCCCCGCACTGGGACAAATTGTGTTGGCCTACAGATATTTGTTTCGGGTCTGGGTGTTTGTGTATGTGTTGTATGTGTACAACGGCACCCACGACACAGGTTTATACCTACTGTAGGGCTGAGTGTAAGATTATTTATAAAAAACCTCAATAGCCATTAATTTTTTAATTCGGAGATTGTGACCTCAGCATAGTAGGTATGTGCGACTTGTAATCTCGATAAGACCTCTTTTTTTTTTAATGTGGCAAACAAGCATACATTGGGCACAAAACTTAGATGCTGCTAATTGTAGTTTGCATGCTTAATTTTTGCGCCAATCTCTTACCTCGTAACGACCACACAGATGAGACAGGGAGAGATTTCCAATGTTGGTCCTGTTAAGGCTAACTATTGCCATAGATGCCCCTTCGCGTAGCCCGCCTATACCATAAAAGGACATTGATGGTACCTTTTTTTTTATAATTTTTTAGGGACTTTGTGTCGTCGTGCGACTATGCCAGCCCCGTGATAGCTAATTAGTGTCGCCTAATCAATAATTTATAATATTCCATATACCATTGCAAAGCATTTTACCAACATTACTCAAAGGGTCAGCTAAGATGCTTTGGATTTCACCTAAATTCCTTGCATCTACACCGTGCTCTTTTAATATTTTGTACCTATTTAATTCTAAGATTTATTGTGTATTTATTTTATGGATCAAATGGTCTGAAATAAAAGAATTTAATTTGAAAATTTGAATGAATATTAAAGTAGCGCTCCGTTCACACTCCACCACAATGTGGTAGATGGTACCTTAGTAAATCTGCCTATAAACGTGTAGGTATATAAGAACCAAAGATTTCATTATACAAAAAGATGAATTGCCACTCTTGAGGCATAAGCTGTTATGAGCATCACTAACTGGCTTAACCACGATAGCGACTATTTAGCGGCAGGAAGATTAGGAAATACGGTACTGCCTACACCCTCGAGCACCATCTAACCTCGAGCAGTACCTACAGAAAATTATAAGCGTGAAATAAAATGATGTATTTTTTGTATAATGCTACGGATGAATAAATATTTATTTCACCTATGATAAATACTCACACACAAATCTTACTTTTGCACTTGAAATATTAAATAGAGATTTGATAAATGAATCATAATATTAACACGCCAATTACCATAAGATTTATGAAAGAGGAAAGAAACAAAAATAAAAGAAATAGAGATTTGTAGCGTAGTAAATTATTACGGGAACAAAGGTATATTAGTGATATTGGATACATGCCAGCAGTTTGTCCATTCACTCTCGTCATTCATAGAACAAGTAAACGACTGTGATATGAATTAAATATACCTGCCGTCGGCGAGAATGCAATACCGCGTTAGTACTAATTGAAATACATAAGTCTTTAAAAATACGTTTGTGGAATACAGATTACGGTACACAACACACAGGTTATGACCGCAATGGGACACATCTTCTTCATGAACACATGAAAAACGCTTTTTGAGTCCTTTGTTATAGTCGGTGAGGCTATTAATATTTACCAGGAACATTATTTTACTCCATAGGTGGCGCTAAAAAATGTTTCTGTTGGAAATATCTGAATGACAGTTCCTCCCTAATTCGGAGAATCGAACCTGAGACCTCAGCATAGCAGTAGTGACCCGGCAGTCGCAAAAGCTGTTTCACTCGACTTTTTCCTAGTAATAATACATAAATAGCCTTTACCCTTTAGCTTTTTACCCTATAGTTCCAACTACCTCCATGTTTAATTTCATCATATTCGGCTGAGCTGCTTTGTAGTGAAAGCTTAACAGACAGACAAGCGGTATTAAATTCATATTTATGTATGAATTTTAGTTCGAATAAAGCTTTGAAGAAATTGTAAACACTTACATTACACGGTGTTGCACACACACCGGCTACATTCATAAATATTTGAACTGGTTTCTCGCAATCAGACATAATCGGAACCGATCAGTGATCATATTTCTATACGAGTTTTTACGTATTCATTAGATTTTGTCATGTCAACAGAAATGGACAGTGGACGGATGTCCGATGTTAATTATCAGTCGATGTTTACTCTGTAGAGTCGGTGGTTGATCGCTCTACATTTATTTTTAATTGGACGTAGAAACATATTTATGGCCACTATTTTGGTCCGTTCGGACTAAATACCCACAAATTTTTCGTGATTTTAAGTAACCTATACTTAAGTTTTACGATGACTCCAAACTTTATCAATTTAAGGGGATTGATATACAGATGTCTCAAAGAAAAAGAGTTAAACCAAATAGAAAGTAATCAACCATTGAAATCCGTTTTCATTTGCAAAAAAATATATCGGAGCTAATTAGGTATACTGGGTAAATTGGAGATGATTAAAAAGTAGATTTTCTTCCATAATGCCTAAAAATATTATTCTGCCAAATTTTGTGGTTCTATATATCAAAGACACTTTTGATGTGATGCATGTTGTCCGATAATTTAGTGATCGAATTCAATAAAATAGATAACCTGACACTATTGCAAGAGTGGCGATTCTGACAAATTTTCCCTAACGACGCAGAAAACTGATGTGAGCGTCTTTCGGAAAGGCTTTGGTCCAGCAGTTGGACGCTTTTCGGACTCGGCTTGATTAAAAACATTTGTATTACTTGAGTTTGAAAATTTTCTAAAATCGTATTTTTGTTAGTATACCTTTAATAATTTACTTAAATGGGCAAAAAAAAATTTTTTAAATCTACTTTCTCCTTCAAACCATTTTTCTAAAATCTACCTAATATGTACAAAAAAAGTATAGAAAGGTTTATAAAAATACAATACATAAAGCTGCTTATTGGTATTTCTTTGTTTTTTTTTTGATAATTTTACAAATATACTGAATTTAATTCAATCGCATTCGAAAGCAGGTGTGTTACTTTATCAACATTAAATACAATAATTTACTATCGTGTATTGAACATTGTAGGATTTGACAGTATATCACTGATTGGTACATCAAACGATATATGTGTCTATATGAACATTATATAGCCATACTATCGTAGCGTAACCTGCGTAACATAGTGATTTGCATAATTGTATTACAAGATTTTATTGATTGAGTGACTGTTTTAGCTTCTAATCGGTCAGACAAGTACCATAAAATCTCTTGATGAAATTATTTCCTCGCAGTATTATTTCAATCAGGTGATTGCAGAGAAATTATTTAACAAGCAAATACGGCTGTTGTTAATGCTGTCGATTGAATCATAAAACCGTATTAAGGTTATCGTCGCTGTTATGAAATCGTAAACTTTCCGAGTTATCGATGACACTATTTCGATATTTAAACTAAAAAATCAATCGACATTAATGAGTGGAGATGTGATTACAAATTAGATTATAATCAGGAAAAATACATCGTATGAGAAATCAAAAAGTGTAATATTGAACGAACAATTCTTGCTTGACAAATCAAACATTTGTCTTGTAGAAGAAGTGACTGAAATAACAAGTGTATGAAATACGAAAATGGTGCGAATACATTTGATGTTACTGATCGCTGCATTGCTGGTAAGTTTATATTTATTTAATTTCATAAGACTTATGTTTCTAACAAAAAACTGAAGTAAATAAAAATATTACGTAAGAACATCTTTGAAGAATCCCTGTTATAACAACAGTATGAGGACAATCAAAAACAGAAGTGAACAGGAACTCCCAGAATATTATTTAAATCTTTCTACTTGTTCCACTTTTAGGCAAAGATTTGTAGATTCATGAATACAAGTAAGTTAAATATAAAGAGAAACATAAAATAACATGATTGTTTTCTTTAGACTGTGATAGTAGATAGTATAAGTTAGCTCGGAGTTTCATCTTTGTAAGCGGACATGACAAATTTGAATGGATGTAAGTGTGTTTCTAAATCATACGTATGCGTTCGTCGCCTTTTTGACATTATACTCTTCTTTATTCTGCTGTTCATCAGGGTTTTATTATACTGCTTCTGCCAAGGTCACGTTACAGGTTTATTGTTTATTTTTAATACATAACGAGCCAACGACAATACTTGACCGAGAATGTGCGGGCAGACGACAAAAGACCAATAATATCTTTCTGAGTAATTTTATTTTAAGTACTCATTAACCTCGATTCATTTGGCTTTGATGTAGTCAAGTAGAAATGCTTAGTAATCATTGGTTAGGTGTGAATCAGTGTAAATTGGACTACTGTCTAGACGGTCAATTTTCAATGGTCACCTAATGTTGATTGGGATATTTCACCAGTGACAATTGCTTGTTGTTATATTTTGTCAATTTGGGTCGATTCGGTTTGTTCATTTGGTGCGTATACTCCCAAAAGCTTTCGAGAGCTTAAACACCAAACTGTTATATCCCTTACGGGGTAGGCAGAGAGTGTGGAGTGCCAGATATCCCGGTCCTGACACACATCCCGTGCTTCTTCTACATTCAACATTCTCTCCATATATTATTATGCATACCGATTCCTAAGACTTTTACCCCACCCTCAGACAGTACTCGACCTATTTGGTCATGGTAGGTCAGTCATGGTGGGCCTCTGCAACCATCCACATTCGCATTATATATCTGTTTAATCATCCGCTCATTCGACATTCTTTATTTATGCCTACACTGTTACATTAATTCATTGTCGATTTTTTTTTACAAATTTCCTTTTTTTTGACTCAATATAGTTAACATACTAGTTTCAATCGCCTGCTGTGGTGAATGTTCAAATAAATGAACTTAATCAAAATTCAACTTGTAGTCTCTGTATCAGAATCATAATCGTCTATGGCGATACGAAAAATTAAAGTCAATTAATATTTGCTCTCCAACTCAGTGATCGAATCCTAAACTTCATTCTTATCAGCACGGTACAGCTCATTCTTGAGTAAGATAATTCAGTTAATTCTTGTAGTGACATTGTGAAACTTCAACTGCTTTGTAAATTTCCTACAATACTAAAATTCATCTTGCGAACTTAATGCTCTATAATACAATCAGTTTCAATTTCTTGTCAAATTCCCTCCAACAGCGCAAGCATTATACAAATTATATTTAGTCGAAGTCATACTGAACATTGTCTTTGGTGCTAGTTTGAACTCGTCTGAAAGTTACTCTGAATTTCTACATGCTTAAATTAAGCTCGCACAACTTCGTAACTTTCCTTAGTTCTTGAATAAATCAATCTAGATTAATATCTAAGTTTTATCCGTGAACAGTGCATATGTGGAGAGCAGGTATTGTTAGAACTTTGACGGCAAAATTATCAGAATAACTTACTTCTTTTGTCCATGTACATGTAGTAATCAAATATTTAGAAAATAATAATGAAAAGGTTTAACAATTTTTGAAATTATAATTAATTGGTAAATTCCGCCTGGTTTTATTTAGGTATTTTCATAAATCGTTTCTATCACGATAATATTGAACAAAATAATAATGAAAAGAGTCAATCTTGATTCTCGTCGAAACTTGACAATCTTCATTGATAGCTATTCTTTGTTTACCTTGAGTTAACTTACCTAAACAAATGTACTATGATTACTGCCACAAAATTTCTTATGAAGGGTCTATTGTATAGCCCACTGGGTTGGCCCCAGGGTTTATAACTTTATACGGTTATATTTTGGTTCTTGCTTTCCCACAGCAAAATGGTAGTATTCTAGTAGTACAATCGATCTGTAATATTCTTTTTTTATTACTTATGCCATATCACTAGGTACGTGAACTTATTTCGGTCTGAAGGTTTATAAATATTCACTGTATTGTTTTTCTTTCTTTTCGTCAGCGTATGTTGGTGCGTGTACTAGTTCAAGTGGTACATACGTTTAGTGAATTATACCTACTTTTATATCATTCCTCATCCTTTCGAGATGATGATATTTTTTATGATACTACTGAAAGCAAATCATTCTGCCGCAGGAAAACAACTACTAAAATTTCCCAGTCTATAGAAAAACTGGGGTAAGTACATAATTGTTAAAAAAAATATTGAGAATTAAAACTTCAAACCCTGGGTTTCAACCCTGACAGTTTCATAGTAAATAATAAATGAAGACCCAGAAAATGACTAACCGAAACACGATAGTGCTGAAGATCACCATTTGGTGGCAGATAGATTAGGTAATACGGTGATGCCTACGCCCTCGAGTCCCTACACGGGAACTCTAAAACCAGTGGCGACCAATGCAGAATACTTCAAAACTCTGTTAGTAAAAACTAGTGCAGTGCAACCTTCAACTGTTCAAATTAAAAGTGACATAATCAAAGCAGTAGGTACAACTAGATTCATTCGTACTCGTCGAATAATCATTCGCATAGATGTCGTTACAGCCAACTAAACAAAAACAATCAAGGAGAACTGCCATCTTGCGGTCTAATTACTCAAGTAATTTTAGACGGCGCCTAATCATTAGGTTCACATGTCAAGTCCATTAGATGATTCAAATAACAAACGTCATATTCAAATTGAATAAGGAAATCAATCCATGTAGGTATGCGTTTTTCAATAACTAGTAATTAATTATATTAATATCTAAAGTAATTAACATTAAAAATACGTAGACAAAAAATTTAAGGAGTTTTTAAAATTAAAAATTTAGAAGAATACCTACCTACCGACGGAATCCTTGACTGCTATAATTGCCAATCAAGTTTATCAATAAAAAAAAATTAGTGATGAAAATATTTTTTGCCATTGAAAGAAAGCTTTCTTCAAATACAAAAAAATTGCTTTTTACAAATATAATAAAAAAATCTCAAATATATTTTATAAGATCAAATAAAAAAAAATGATTGAAATTAAACATTGGGTGAAATATTTAAAAAGCTGGACTTAATGCGGGAAAAAGTTATCTTATGAATGCATAAGTAGGTACATTATTATATTGTTGCGTTTGAAATGGGTTTTAACTGGTGAAAAATTAATTTACATAGAATTATTACGTACCTACCTAGTTACAGAAAATTTTATAAAGTTAATTTAAGATGGAGTAAAAAAGCAAAGAGGTTAAACGACATAAAACTTATTTCGAGAACTTTTGTTTTTCGCACGTTTTTTTAATTGCGAAAAAGAAAAATTGCAGACATTGTGCAAGTCTTAACTTGCACAATGTCTTCAATTTTTCTGAAAAGCAGTTTTATTTCGGATATTTCGAGTTCAACGTTTTTTGCCGATTTCTTAACCAACTGAACCAACATAAAAAAACCAAATTCCGCGAACACTGAGAATAACATTTACATGCGTTTCGTTTATTTGCCGGTCATAAAATTTGACATTGAAACGGCTAGAACATTTTTTAGTGTCGGGGTATCAGAGTATCAACTATTGTCAAAAGATAGACTTTGCTTGTTTTACTCATGACAGGCCATCTATGAATTATGTCACACGAATTTACAGTATCCACACACGAATTTACAGTATCCAACAAGAAAAATCACCAGATTATGGCAGAATTATTACTAATTGTGATAGTTGCCACACGGGAAAAATATAATAATACCCTAACAGGGTGTCATTGTACAATACCACCTATGTACCCATATGACATAACGCAATAAATAATTTGAATTTGAATTTGAATTTGAGAATAGAATAGAACACAGAAAATATTGCACATTTCATTTAAACAAACATTAAACACCGCCGTACATTAAACTTTTTAATGTACGGCCCTGTAATTTCTGGCACATTTCTGGAATAACACCTTAGGCCTCAGGAGTGGTAACGCATCTGCATTTTGACCTTGGTCTTTGTGTGGATGTCTATACGCTGAAGTCATCACTTAACATCAATGTGAAGTGCATCCTTGATTGTCACTTCCATTACATAAAAAAAACATCGACCTATGGATGGAGACTTCGACTTATTTCGGGTCTGTAGAGCGTTATCTCTTTCGCTCCTTAACTATGTCACATTTGACGACCATTTTGATTAAGTTTTGACCAATACCGGCCTATCAGTGCATACGTAGGCAGTGTTTAGCCGAGATAACGCTCTACGAAGTCGAAACTGCAGGATTGTCTCTTTCATGGGCTCGATCTTCAATATTTATTGTTGGGTTCTATATAAGTATTTTATTTTACTAGAATTTTTACATTAACACATGTCATTCTAGTGAAATATTTTGAAGCAAAATGTATAGAAAAAATTGACTTCAGGCGGGACTCGAACTGGCGACTACTGGGATTACTAGTCCAGTCACTCTCCCAACTGAGCTACCGAAGTCCACACCCGACTGATGAATTTTTCGTTCACATTTTATTGCATTGCCTTGGGCTGGCAGTTAATTAATAAACTGTGGACTTATTACAAATTTTTAAGCCACGCGACCATAGTGGAGTAAAGAAGGTCAAGTTTTCGCCGCATACAGATAATAATGGCGCAGAGCGCGCGCGTGCGAATAGCCTTAATTCTGTAATTTTGCGGGATAAATCGGTCAAAAATTCATTACCTACCTATTTTTATTATATTTTATTTAAAATATGTTATAATATCATGCATGAAGTTCACATTGACGGTAGGTGAACATGTCTATTCACAGTCAGACCCAAAAATCAAAGATTTCAATGCATATACATATATGCATGCATATAGCAGATAGGTACTGTACCAGATAACATATTTCTTTACAATACTTACCACTTTTAGCGACAGGTAGATTGGTAATGCGATGGTGCGTACAGCCTCGTGCTGACCGTTGCAATTCTTCAACAAGCAAAATAAATAGGTACAAAGAATTTCATGTAGTTTATGTGTCCGCGAGTGTATATTGTCAGTGTCTGTTTATTAGGTAAAGCTATGCGCTGGCGCCGACTATATTCTGTTTGATTTTCGCAAACGGATATCACGTACACACAGCAAACTTTCAATTGAACACTCACGCATTTTTCATTTACTCAAATAGTTAACTATTGCAAATATTTAGCAATGAAATACCGTATATTGTGTGATAGTTTAAAAGTCAAGACTAGTTTTGAAACGTTAAAATTATAAAAATAACCTGTGTTTTCCGAAGGATTTTATTAATCCGAAAGATGTTTACGGCTAGACAAAAAACTTCACCAAAAATTGCCACTAAGCACGAAGAGTTTTTCGCTCTTATCCAGTGATGGCCCGCTACCTTCACCAGCGGCTCGACCGCCAAACTGAATCGCTATTACGCTCGTTAACGTCTTTGAATTTCCTTTTTGTACAGCTTACGAGCACAATAGCAATAATCTAACTGTCGTTATTACTTTATAGGCGATATTATAGCGATAGCGATAATCACATTATCGATATGACTTTATTTATATATTTTCCTAATATCCCATGAGATCGAGGTAGGGGTTTCTAAATATTCCAGCGATAATTTGCTAGTTATTATTATACTACAGAATCTCGGGTGTTTGCATGTAGATAGGTATGCATAAATACATGGATTTACCTCAGCCTATCACTTCGAGGTAAACATATATGATGTTACATAATATATTTTATGATTGCGAAATGTTGGATTTTATTGTCATCGTCTAAGAGCGTAATCTGAATAAATTTAAGACTAGGGATTGACACAAAAAGTGTTTTTCCAGTTCAACCTTGTGGCACAAATACTTTTGTATATATTTTAGTTTTAGCACCTCGGTGGCTTAGTCGTAGCAGGAGATCGCAGGTTCTAATTCTGTTTTATTAATGATATTCTTTTCTTAAAACTCGTGATGCACTGGTAGGACTCGCCAATTACTGGAAAATCTTGGCTGAGGAAACCTAGCTCTGTTTACGCCTTGTTGTAATATAGACGTAAAGTTATAATGAATTATAATGCTACGTAAACGCACGTTATTTAATATTAATTGTCACATTATTTGCGCATCTACAATGTGTGTTATTATGTTTCACGATAAAAGCTGGGCGACCTAGTTGCCTGGTGCACTCAGTGTTTGTATAAGCGCTACGTACTGTACCACCTTTTGTCTTAGTCGCCTGAATAGCTAATTTATGTTGAACGTACACTTGGTCGAGCCTAACGCGTCGATAAAATGGAGATCAAGGCATCCGCGAAAGAGGCGTATTACTCGTATGTATTTCCATTGACTTCAAATCGCCCAGATCGCTATGGGTCATACTCCTCCGCAACACCCTTAGCTAAGGACCGCTAAGGATAAGCGTGCAATTACTCAACTGCCTAAGGGATACCCCCCCCCCCTTAGGCACGCTTAATTAGAGCAATATCGTCTTTTTTTTTTTTTTTTTTTTTATGGAATTGGTAAACAAGCATGCAGTTCACATTGATGTTAAGTGATGACTGCAGCCTATAGACACCCACAGAAAGACTAAGGTCAAAATGCAGATGCGTTACCACTCCTGAGGCGTAAGGTGTTATGCCTCTGTGCCGGAAATTACAGGGCCGTACATTACCACCTGACCGAAACACGATAGTGCTGAACACTACCACTTAGCGGCAAGTATATTAGGTAATGCGGTGGTGCCTACGCCCGCGAGCTCCGTCACTGGAGCTCTACCACCAGTAAAACCACCATGTCTCTCTCGACATGTTTCCATTTTCGTTAAAAATCGAATGCATGCAAATATTTCTATCTAACTCTTCGGAGAATGCAGGCGTGTTTATTGTCTCATTCGTCTCGTTCGCTATAGCTCGGATAAGTGTGCGCTCAACTTTACAATCCTATCCTATTTATCTGATTCAGTTGTTCAACCGACCTGAATGTGGCTCTTCATAAATTCCATGCTCACGTCATAAGCGATTGGCATTCCATTGTCTGATCGACGTCGCATTTTTGTATTGGTGTCGGAAAATTGAGAACAAATGGTCTTTATATTAGGACTTAATAACGAGAGGCCTCGATGTTAGGTTATTCACAAACTGGAGCCTTTTCCGTATGCTCAGAGTTCTTACCCTCGTATATGAACAGTCTTCAAAAGGCGAATAATTTAAGTATGCACTTTTCATTGTAAATGAGTAGTGATAAAAAAATTAAATCTACGTTTACGGAAAACAAAAAGTTCTTTTTATTTTCACTCTCTGGACATTCGTAAATATTCTAGCCTGGCAAGTTGAGGAAATAACAAATGCTTTTTTTATTCAAACTCTGGTCGCATGCGTGGCCAGTTCCCCATGTCTTGTTAGTGAATAACCCTAATTTTGTGGACGTTCTGGCTTCTGACACATTTTATTTGTTTCTGAATGAAGTTCCATTACACTACTAACTATAGAATCATTATTTTGTTTCATGATTAATAACTGTCGTGTGGACTAGCCCAGTGCACTCAGTGTTTGTACAGGCGCTGTATACCTACCTACTTTACCATCTTTTGTTTAAGTCGCCTGAATAGCTAATTTACAATCCTACTTATCTGATTCAGTTGTTCAACCGACTTGAATGTGGCTCTTCATAAATTTCATGCACACGTCATAAGCGATTAGCATTCCATTGTCTGATTAATGTAGCATTTTTGTACCTATGTCGAAAATTGAAAAATTGAGAGCGAGCGAGTAGGTTTTCTTTGTGTTGTTGAGTAGGTTCCCAAATCCTTCAACTATTATTTAAAGGATCTTTCTCTTAATTATCTGATTCAGAAATATGGCAAAAGCGCACAAGACTAGACTAAATGTAAATATTATGAAACTCCTTAGAAACAACTATGACGCTATTTCCCTAACAGGCTACGCTGCGCATGGAACATCAACCTTCTTCTTCTTCGACACGCAAGTAAACTCCATAAACTCTTGATCCCACCTTCGAACAGTATTCGATCTTTTTGGTCAGTCTAGGTGTTCTAAGACTCTCGCAACCATTTATATCTGTTTATCTGTTTTCCTATTCGCTAATTCGATTTTTTATGTTAGTTAATGTAACGTAACAAAAATAGTAACACCCAAAATTCACAGGTTACATTTGGCGCATGTAACATGTAGTTATTGTATTGAAATCCAAGGCATTTTAGCAAACTTCGAGGTGAGGAAAGAAAAACGAACAGAAACAAATTTTCAGCAAAAGTTTTTCTCCCAATCCCAATAGCTCCAGAGATAAAAGATAAAACATCTGATAGCCTCCAACTCAGGAATCGAACTCAGGATTCCAGCGTAGCAGTCGTGGCCTGCTGCCACAAAACTACTGAGGCAGTTTATATAATAGTAATAAATACGTTTTAGAATTGTATTCGACGATTGGAATTAATAGACGTAAAGATATCAACTGTTGAAACTTTCCAGATATGTCGCGATCGCTTTTATTAGCTAGATACAAACCAGTGATCGGTTTCTCTACAACAATTTAACGGATTGGTGAATATTATTAAAATCAAAGCGCAAACACTGTCTAGGTCTTACCGTTGATGTTCAATAGTGATATACTTAACTGTTTACAAGGCAAATGCTAGCAAAAGGAGGAAGGTAACTGCAAAAAGATTTAGAAAGCCTTATATTTTGTTACTTAGTGCTTATTTGTGGAATTAAACCTCAAAGATACTTAAATATTCCACATTTTTTAATCTAACGAACGTGGCAAACAAACGTACAGTTGACTTGGATGTTGTGATGACTACAGCCTATAGACATCTATACCAATAGGTACCACAGGTCAGAATGCAGATGCGTTGTTACCCCGGAGACCTATGTTCAATATAATCTGTATGCATGTTTGCCAAAACAAGCATACAGTTTACACCGATAAGTAAATCTGAGATTATTCAATGCAGATACGTTGCCACATGCCACTTCTGAGGTCTAAGGTATTATACCTCTGTGCCGGAAATTACACGGCCGAACATTACCACCTGACCGGTAACGATAAAACTGAACACTACCATTTAGTGGCAAATAGATCAGGTAATACGGTGGTACCGCCCGCGAGCTCCATCACTGGAGCTGTACTACCAGTAAATACGTTATTATTTGTTACAATTAAAATGATTCCACGTTGTCATACACCGACATCAGAGTGCGAACAGGCCGGGGGAGTGAATCCGCTAATAAATTTATAATACCCGACGAGCGAACCTCATCGCGTATGATAATGGAAAGTCAACGACTGGTCTAGTTAACGTTGGCGAGTAATAAATTAAATAACAATCCCTGAGCCCTTTAATTACATACGTATTGCGATGGAAAGTTAACCATTTATCCGCCAGCTTTATCCCATCTTATTTCGTCCTCATTTCGTATGTATGTTGTTAATTTTTTAAACATAATTAATTTAAAAGTATTCCAGTACAATTTAAGGTTTTATATGCTATCTTACTAGACGCGAAGTGGGCATCATTGTTAATCTCTAGATTGTTTATAAGAACTAAGACATAAAACACTAGCGGCCCGCCCTGGCTTTTTTTTTTGTGGCAAATAAGCATGCAGCTCGGCGATGACTTCAGCCTATTAACGTTGACACATGAACCAGAGGTCAAAATGCAGATGCGCTGCCACCCCCGAGACCTAAGTTGTTATGTCTCTGTGATAGTTATTACGGGGTCATACATTACCATCTAACCGGAACACGATAGTGCTGAACACTACCATTTGGCGGCAGACAGAGGCAATGTGGCGGTGTCCACGCCCGCGAGCTTCGTCACTAGAGCTGTACCACTAGTAAAATTCGCAAAGGTACAATGTTACCTACATTTCTACTACTAAAACGGTTCTAATTTATAGGATTGCGAATGTGGTTATTCTCCTTTAAACCAACCCTGCTGTAGGTACATATCTATTTCATACATACTATCAACCCCAAAAACACATCCTCAAAGGTCGAATTTCACAATATACCGTCTTCGGTAGCACTTAAGTACTTGAAAAATCCCTATGCAAAAATTGTAACTCCTAGCATTTGTAGTGATGCAATTTCATGCAAACTTTCAACCCTAAAAACCTTTAGGGATCGAATTTCATACAATCATGTCTTAGTGAGCACCTACATCCTAAAAAGAACCTCCATCAGAGAGTATGTAATAATACTACTACCTCCATGCAAAATTTAAAAAACTCCTGGCACTTGTCTGTTTTGAGATTTCGTGATGAGTGACCTTTCGCTTTTATTTAAGTATATAAAATTCTAGCTGATGTCCGCGGCTTCGCCCGCGTGGATGTCGAAATGGAGCCTATGTTCTTTCTCAAAGTCAGCTCTATCTCTGTACCAAATTTCATTAAAATCGGTTCAGTCGTTTGGACGTGGAAAGGTAACAGACAGACAGTCAAATAGAGTTACTTTCGCATTTATAATATTATATATAATATATAGTAGGGCAGTAGGGCTATAGATTAATACGGAACGCTAAGAACGGATTTTGCGACAGGGCTCGATTAAAGAGGTTTTTAAGTTCTCGCAACTTTGTGTGCAATTCCTTCATTTCTGCGTAAACATTTAAATTTGGCAGAGAAATGGTTGATAAATGTTCGCAGGCCCATCTAATGTAAAATGATTTGTAGGTAGTTTGTAGTAGTGGTAGGTATTACAATATGTTTCTCTCAATCGACCACGCGGACGGAACCGCGGGTAACAGCTAGTCTCAAGATAAACCATAGTTCAGGCACTAACAGTAACATATGCATTGCATACCCTAAAAGTTCCGACCTTGCCAATGTTCGTGAGCTTTGTACCATAAACGACAAACAATTGAAAGTAATAAAGTAACTTATAATTTAAACGAAGACAACTGATTGCATACGAATTCTTAAATGAATATTCTGTTTTCGGTGAACGCTCGCCTTGTTTTTAAGATTCCGTATATTATAAAAGAAAAACGGCACCCTTATAAGATCAAGTGTGTTTGTCTGTCCATTTGTACTTCTGTCACAGCTAATTTTCTTCTAAATTACTGGGCTGATTGCGTTGAAATTTGGTTCACAAAATTTGTGAAATCAGTAACCCGAACATTGACGTGTGACGTCGAAGCAAAGTAAAATGATGTTTCGCAAACTTATGAGCCTATTTTTATTGCAAGGTGTAAAATAGAACTTTACCTTTAGTAAATTAAAAACTTATAAGAAATCTGAGGTATTTAAGGCAACAAAACAAACCGCTCTATTGTACGGAACTATGAACGTGAATCCGGTTCGCACTTGTTTCTTTTTGTCATAGATCAAGGAATGGTTGTTAACAACGCCAATAATGGTCAATTACTGTATTAAGACATGAATTGAGATTAATGCCAGCTAATAGATGTTCCTAAATCTTTTGTGTGATAAGCCTTTTGAGTCTTGAGTTTTAATCAGTTTTAACCGTGACAATAATTTTGTTATTTTCATCATATTTAGGTCATTCCAGTCTATATTAAAATTTATATTTTGAAATAGTATGTCTCTGTGGCTTAGTGCTAGTAAAACGGTTTTTTTTTGGGTTTTCGGCCAGGTGGTGGGTTTTAGGTCAAGATAAGGGATTAAACAATGTTGTTAGGAAACAAATAAACAAAATATAAAATATTACAATGAAATAATAACATTAGTCCTTTAAATAAGACAAAAAATAAATTAAAATAATAACATTCACTTATTTTGGGAAAACAAACCAACAAATTATAAAAAACGAAGTGTTATTGATCAGACTTGTCATAGAGAAACAAAAGAAAAAAGAAATAAAAATTAAATATCAATATATTTAATAGTGAAATACGACTATTTATGACGACTTTGTATGAGACTGTCCTTTTAAATTATTTTGAAATAATTTTAAGACCAATCCTTTGGGACGTAGACGTTCTTTGATTACGGTCGAATGGACCACGGTCCATTCTTTTTGATCCCTTCAGACTAAGTACCCAAATAACATAGGTATAAAACTGAGTCAGTCCAAACAGCCTACTCTATATTATCGTCACAAACATCCTTTCAAGCGACTGTAACCATTACATCATTTACACCTGAATACTTTATTAGTCATACGTAAATAGTAACCCGATTACATTTATTTAACTTGTCTGTCTGTATAATAATTTCACACTTGTTAAGATGTGAAGGTACATTGCATTTCGAATATTGCAATTTTCAATTACCATAATTAGTAAGTCTATAAACGAATAAATAAATAAAGAAAGAAAGAAAAAAAATAAGAGTTGATATTTTTTTACTGGTGGTAGAGCTCCAGTGACGGAGTTCGCGGGCGTAGGCACCACCGCATTACCTAATATACTTGCCGCTAAATGGTAGTGTTCAGCACTATCGTGTTCCGGTCAGGTGGTAATGTACCGCCCTGTAATTACCGGCACAGAGGCATAACACCTTAGGCCTCAGGAGTAGTAACGCATCTGCATTTCTACCTTGGTCTTTGTGTAAGTGTCTATAGGCTGCAGCCATCACTTAACATCAATGTGAACTGCATGCTTGTTCACGACTTCCATTACATAAAAAAATCCTCATTGACTAAAATTACAGAGCCATTCATTACCTACTCCTTTTTTTAAGTATCCAAGATGGTAAACAAGCGTGCAGCTTATATGAATGTTAAGTGATGACTGTAGCCTATAGACATCTACACAAAAACCAGAAAATGTAAAAATGCAGATGCATAGCCACCTCTGAGACCTTAGTTGTTAAGTCTCTGTAATACGAGTAGTTATTATTGGGCAATACACTACCATCTAAACGGAACACGATAGTGCTGCACACTACCATTTGGCAGCAGACAGATTAGGTAATGTGGTGGTGCATACGCTCTCGAGTCCCTACACTAACTCTACCACCAATAAACACTAAAGGCGTTATCTAAATAATACGGCAAGCGCGCATGGTTCCGTTGCTGGTGTAGATCGGAAGCGATATACTCGTTTAAACGATACGGGCGCGGTAGGATGTATGATGGGTGACCGCTAGTGGTAAATTAAAATGCGCGTTTCCGAGCTTCGGAGGGCACGTTATGCCGTTGGTCCCGGTTACTCCACCACGCTGCTCCAATGCGGATTGGTGAAGGTCGGTGAGTTAGTGGCCAACCCGCTGTCGGATGTTTTCAAACCGCCCATTAGGCCTCCGATAAGGTTTAATGACTGCTATCCATCGATAGCAACCGGGACCGATGGCTTAACGTGCCCTCCGAAGCACGGAAGCGCGCATTTAATTTGCCACTAGCGTTCACCCATCATACTGCCCGCGCCCGTAGTGCTTAACCGAGTAGATCGTATACGATCTACACCAGCCGCTGGGCCATGCGCGAGTTAAGGATAGTCCCCCTAGCGAAATACGCTTCATCAGCCCAAAATAAGTGCTAACAGGTTGAATCACACGCTGAGCGGGCTGATGCAGCGTATAACATGGGAAGTAATTTAATATAAGTTTATTGTATAAAATCATGAACTAGGATTTAATAATAAGAGGGATCACTCTGTATCTAGCCGCTAACGATACCACATGTATTATTATATCCAAATAAACATTGTTTAAAGTTAATAAAGGTTTTTTTTGGATTAAATATCGGTGGATAACTTGACGTCTTCTTAATATTTACTTTATTTATTAGCTTACTAATATTTAAAGGCAGCTCGATAAGGTTAATCGGTAGTACTACTTATTATCAGTAGTAAATCTCTCAAAAAGGTGACATTGAAGTTACGTCAGCAGTAAATTGGAAGGAGAAATGGGGACTATTATATTGCTATATATAATAAAAATATATTGCTTCATATCACGGGAATATACTCCAGCTGAAAAACGTCCACTACTGGACAAAACCTTCCTCAAGAAGCCCACATCAGTGTTGTGCGTGAGCCATAATCGCTACGCTTGGCAGGCTGATTGGAGATCGCAGTGGCGGTAGTTTTAACGCGGGATGCTACTACTACCTACTCATCCCGCGTTGTTATTTTTCATAACGGGAATTCTGAGATAAAATCCAAACAACTTCTTCTCGACAATTTGATTTTCTATATAATATAGTTCGCGTGTTTACTGTAGATTATTACAAAATCATTATTGATTCTGGGTGTCAAAGAATTCCAGTAATTTGATTCGAATTGAAAGCAAAGAATTTTTATCGACCCGACCCGTCTCAAACACTCGAATAACTGACAACACTCGTAATTTAAGCTTTTAACTACTAAACTAAATTCGGTAGAGCTAAACAATAATGAGTGGGTTTTTTTTACGGGGGCGTATAATGCTCCCGGTTACAAAAACGCTTTCGATTCATTAAGAACTGGTTTCACTGTGATTGCTCTTAATATTGACCTTCCATAACATCTTGATTATGGATGAAGTTATAAAATGTCTAATGTGGCCTTGTACGGGTCGCAGAAGCGTTGAATGTATGTATTTTTAAACAAAGAATTTTCTTAATTTGGTGCCATGGACACAAGAAGTATTTGAGTCTTCACTGTATTTTTTATTTTTAAATAATTTGTCTTTGTTTTATTCTTGTTTATTATTTCTAACGTAGAGACATGTAGAGCAGGGGGTGAACGAAGACGGAATCTTCCGACCAGGAAAAATTATAGTACCTGATGGGC
This sequence comes from Macrosoma leucophasiata, assembly GCA_036365455.1. NCBI lineage: Eukaryota > Metazoa > Arthropoda > Insecta > Lepidoptera > Hedylidae > Macrosoma > Macrosoma leucophasiata. Next base: position 9,663,317 of record JAWQUS010000023.1, on the reverse strand, counting down.
CATAGTCCCATTGTTCGGATTGGTAAATTTTATGCAAGACAGCATTGCAGTATGGTAATTTCGATAACGCGATTTAGCATAATTTGTACTCTCTTGCTTACTTTTCACAAGGGCTTAGTTTTTTTTTCTATTTCACTACGGGGTGTTATTCTTTGGATTAAATGTATGATGGCAAGTAATGGCATAAACTCAATTTGTTTGGTAAATATTTTTTTTTTTATACAGTAAATGAATTTAATTTTCAAAAAAAATTTTTTTTATGTTTCCCTAGTATCTATTACGATCTAGATTCATTTCAGCCGAAAAACATCCACACTTGTCATGTAGATTGGTAATTTTGACCGCCGTGCCTGAATTCTCTTACATTAATGGGGTTGTCATGTTCCAAAGCCTTAAGACCTTTTTTTTACCAGGACAAAATGCGTTACGCATACCCACCCTTGGGGTGAGGGGGAATCTGGGAAAAGACATCCGTCTACCCACTAAAAACCCCCAGGGGTTGTTCCGATTCGTCCGCCATTAGTGGCGGGGTCACGGAAACGCTGTCGCCCACATTCGCAACCCCACCGGCGGCTGCCCGTTTCCGAACCTTCCTCAGAGCATTTCGGCTCCAACCAACACTAGTGACGTGCGGAACACTTACACGCCAGCCAGCCCGGGACCTCCATTCGGGCGACGGACTTCTCCTAGTCCCGCGCCCGAACCACGTCCACGTCCCTATCTGACGGAGGGACCACCGCTAAGCGGCTGGGAATAGAGTGCAGGGCCAACGACCAACCCGTACACCTCTTCCCCAGCCGTCTCCTCGCCACAATAGCGAGAGGCGGGCAGAGCTACGCCAAACGCCGCTCCCTCTCTGGGCTCCTTTTGGCTTCGGCGGTGTGAAGCCAACCACCGGGTACTGAGAACGCCACGACAAGCCGAAAACCCTCGGGAGCGAAAGTCTTAAGACCTAGATTAACTCAATCAAACTCAATACCAGGTATCCAGAAATATTTTTTTATATAAACCTAAAGTTCCGATTATATTAAAATTCGAATGTCGGAAATGGAAAACAAAGAACATCTACTCGATCAAACGGTCGATTATGAAGCCAGATGTTCACGATAGCTGGCAATTCTTTTATCCAGATTAAATTGGTATTTTTTTGTCCGATATTTGCAATAGAAAATTGTTTCTACTTCTAGAGTTATTCACAAACTTAATATTATATTAATCTATTTATCTTTAAAAGTTGACACATAATAATTTCTTTGATCAGTTTACCTTGTAACGTTTCTTAGTTCTTTTATTATTTACTTTTTACTGGTGGTAGAGCTCCAGTGACGGAGCTCGGGGGCGTAGGCACTACCACATTACCTAATATACTTGCCGCTAAATGGTAGTGTTCAGCACTATCGTGTTCCGATCAATACGGCCTTGCAATTTCAGGCACAGAGGCATAACACCTTAGGCCTCAGGAGTGGTCTAAATTTTGACCATGGTCTTTGTGTGGGTGGATATAGGCTGCAGTCATCACTTAACATCAATGTGAACTGCATGTTTGTTTACCACTTCGATAAGATAAAAAAAATCACTCCCAAGCGCCTGCAATCATTGAATATTTTCTTACAAGGCTATACTAAAAAATAGCTACATTTTTTCAAATGCTATATGAAAACACTAAAAACGCAAATTTACGGCCTCATCACATTCACATGATGTGTGTCATTATACCTTAGGTGCTAACTATCCAGATTATTTTATGTAGTGAAGTGGTGAACAAAAATAAAGTTCACATCGGTGGTAATACGGGCCTATAAACATCTACTCGTATATACTAGAGATTTCAATGTAGATGCGTTGCAACTCCTAAGATCAAAGTTGTTATGCCAATGTTCCTGTGTCCAAACCTGTGTCGTGGGTGCCGTTGTATACAAACAACACATACACAAACACCCAGACCCGAAACATATATCTGTAGGCCATACAAATATTTGTTTCGGTGCGGGGATCGAACCCGCGACCCTTCGAATCAAATGGTCATCTTACACCGCATCAGATGCTTGAATCCTTTAGCTTGGATGATATTAATATCTACGTTAGTACTTACAACTAGTCTTATTACAAACAACTGAGGCCTAAGATCGTTTTTCTCCGTGTCGGTAAATTCCTGAGCCGCGCATTTTTTTTTTTTAAATACGCTTACACTCACAGCCCCACAGTAGGTATAAACCTGTGTCGTGGGTGCCGTAGTACACATACAACACATACACAAACACCCAGACCCGAAACAAATATCTGTAGGCCATACAAATATTTGTCAGGTGCGGGGATCGAACCCGCGACCCTTCGAATCAAACGATGGTTTCACACCGCTGGACTAACCGAGTCGTCAAATATATTGAATAATAACTGCAATCCACTAGCACTTGTCATTTTATTAATTAACCGATTTGATGTCACTTTAATTAATGCTCATAATTCTTTTCATAAAAGTAAGCCTAGTAACACGTTAGGTATGTATGAGATTCGTAGTTAATTAAATGTGGTACTTCAATTTACAATGTGTTACCATTATCTTAACAGATATAAACTCTATTGCACACATTAATTAATTAAAACCAGCAACGTTACTACTAAAAGGAATTTTTCTTAGTCATATATTGCTGTGTTTTTTAAAGGACTAGCTAACCCGGCAACTTCAAATATTGGCCAGATTTTAACCTTTTCTCGAGCCTTGTCTGGCAATTAAAAATTACGGCTAGGTACCTAGTACATGACATAATATATCTATATAATAATACATAAAAATCAATTGCTGTTCGTTAGTCTCGCTAAAACTCGAGAACGGCTAGATCGATTTGGCTAATTTTGGTTGAATGATGATGTCACTTTTGTGTTTGCATCTGTTTAGACACAAACATAAAAGCGGACTACGAAATCAATAAAAACACTTGAATAATAACAAAGTTCCCTTTGGCATTCAGCGATTAAACCAATCTTTCGCTGACCAGAGATTTAGATGTCATTATCATGTTGAGAAGCCTCATAAAAGAAGCATTACTATTCACTAATGTTCTACGCGCATTAGTGTCACATTCAGTGTTACGAAATGATGTAAGCTTGCATCTTGACTATGCATTTTATAGGCAAGCTCGCTTTGAACGTTTGTTATTGTCACACAAAAATACTCTACTCTACTCTTTCATTGCTCTTTATTAAAACAAAAAAAAAACACCACTGTCGTTCTAAACCCTTTATGTGTTTTTAGTTGATGTAAAAACCACCACCCACTGATGGTAGAGCTCCAGTGACGGAGCTCGCCAGCGTAGGCTCCACCACATTACCAAAACTACTTACTAGGTATATCATTACTTACTAAATTAGTACTATTAATATAATGGTAATGTTCAGCACCATCGTGTTCTGGTCAAGTGGCGCTGTACGGCCCTGTAATTTCTGGCATCAAGCCGGGGAAAGTTTTCGGTAAAAGCTGACGCAAATTTTACCGTAAGTAACAAATAAAACAGTTTGCATATTAATACGAAAATCTCGATTCTTAAAAAAAGTGGCGATAAAACTATTTAAGTATATCATTTTTTTTTCATAGCTTATTTATTTTTTAGAGCTACATTAGCGTTTTCTCATCGAAATATTGAGTCGTCTTGAGTAGATAGTCGTGAAATTATGATTACGACGTCTCTATTATTTTATTAAGCCTACAATCACCATTAGATATGCTGGCATCGTATAATTTATCAATTAGTAAAGCTTATAAATTCATATTGTTAATCAAACTTTAGTGTTATTTGAAATGGCTTCCGTTTCTGATTGATAAGGCTTAGCACGCACCATGATTTTTTGACGAGCTATAATTTTGCAGCAGAAATACAAAATACCTATAGATTTGTATGTACGTGCGCACTTATATGACAAATACATTTTAGTTATTAATAGTAGTGATATTAAAATTGTAATTTATCACATTTTTCTGCGACAGCGCGCGACGCGATTGACGCATAATTTAATTAAAGCGTTTGAAGTTCTGTCGACTCGTGCGCACAGCGATTGAAAATCGCTACTGAATCGCGCGACGCCGCTCAGCCCTCAGATAATCTTGTATTTTTGTATTCAATTTGTGATACAATATTTTTTTATAGTTTGTTAAATGTCCCAATCGTAATTTTATATTATCTTCATAATAACCAAACCATTTTCCTACATATTGTCCAAGATTTGTTTTTCAGATAAAAGACCTTTAACACAATAATATTTTTCTGCTATAAAAGGATTAGTCCAGTATTGATGTGTTCTTTTATTCTTTCTCTTCTGAAGATTCAAAGCAATATTTATGTCTAAATAAAGACTAAATTAAAAGTAAACACCAATTATATGTTTTCATATATAAATATCTATAAAAGCACGTTTTTATGAACAAAAAAAAAGAAAGTAAAAATCTATGACTATTTGGGACTATCTTAGGCTTTTGCTTATCATCTATTATCTATTGAACCGCATTCAAACCATAACCTAGTCATTGTATTTTTAAATACTGTAGGTGAACTTTTAAACAAATCAATCTCAGGGTTTTCAATCAATTTATTCATAATTTGTACACCGTATGAAAAAATAATTTTATTAAATTAATATGAGTTATTTATTTGGAATCCATATTTGAGAATTAACCATTCATTGCAATCTTTCATCTTGATGCGCGCAGTGTTTTAATGTAATTTCATAAAACGATTTTAAAATGATGTCGCAATAAATGAAATCGCAATGCGCGCTAGGCCTTAGTCCTTTCTTTATGTCAAATACGCATTTTGTGTGTGAGTTTCTAAACTAAGAAATAACACGAGAGACATCTCATTTGATGATTATCGCAACGAATTATTTTAATGAGATCATTTGTATTAATATTATGTATCACTGACTTATGTTCTGATTTTATCTATGCCAAATAAATATGAGAACTTGAAATAAATCTTATAGCAGCAAAAGACATATATTACATATAGAGACATTGAAAGAAATACCTACAATAGATTAATTCTATTTTGTCAATCATGAGATACATTATATGTAGTATGTATAAAAATATACATACAACAAAGTTGACGGCCTAACTTAACAATTTTGTTCTAGCTTAGTTCATTATAATATACCTATGTAATAATGTATTTTGGTCCATGAATGCCATGGTGATGATAGTCAGAATATGGCCTCAGGTGGCAACAGTTTTTGTGTAAGTAGATGTCTTTAGAATGCAGTCATTACTTAACATCCATGTGAACTGCATTGCACTGCAGCCACAAAATGACCAGTGATTAAAATGTGGATGCGTTGCCACTTCTGACGCCTAATGTGTTATGCCTCTGTGCCGGAAATAACAGAGCCGAACATTACCACCTGACCGGAACACGATAGTGCTGAACACTACCATTTAGCGGCAAGTATATTAGGTAATGCGATGGGGGTCGCTGGAGCTCTACCACCAGTAAAAATGAATATTACGATTTAACGTCAGATAGATGATAGATAGATAAATGAGGAAATGTATTATTTCGAATCGCCACAGGAACTCTTCTATCGGTAAAAACAATAATAGTCAGTAAGCAACATAAACCATTCTCTTCGTTCACGCAACTTTAGTCGAAGCTTGCAATATCGAATATACGTACAGTTCCAATACACCCAAAGGCAACAGTAATGGCTATCTCTATTTCATACTCAATAGATCGGTTAATAATATTATTGCAGCTTTCCCAGCACCAAAGAAAATAATCTCTTGATGGAGAGCCAATGTATTAAATTCTAAATTACTGTAAGCTCAAGAATCGGCTTCGTCTATATTGTGTTCCATGCAAGACATTACTTTTCCTTATCCGCCCACCATAGACGAATAATTCTTGAAATGACCATGAATAATAGAAATCAGTAAAACTATCGTATCTTCATGATACACTTATCTCGCATCTGCACTGTTTTGTAACATTTCAAAACAAAGATTACCTCTTGTTTTTAATTACACCACTTTGAGGTTATAAAATGGAAATTGGTATCGTTCGTTCGGATGTTATCTCATCAAAGCTAACACATCCACTCTGTGTGGAGTCCGATTATTAACGACTTTATTAACGTGATGAAATTGAATAAAATCTGATTCAATGAACAAAACATTTTTATTGTATCATGAACGTACCATGAGTTTTGTGCTGGTACACCTCCAATGGGTTAGATTGCGTTATCTAATCTTTCGCCTTTCTATTGCTTTATGGTAATTTTGAAAGATGCCGTGTTCCGCTGAAATGGTAATTTATGGCCTTTTCATGATGAGTGTTTTTTTATGTTATAATGGTGGCAAGCAAGCATGCAAATTACTTTGATGGCAAGTTTGTGTATATGTCTGTAGGCTCCAGTAGTCATGGAGCCTATTTTACACTTATACACAAAACCGGAGGTCAAAATACAGTCACCCCCAAGGTCTAAGATGTTTTGCCTCTGTGATAGTTTTCTACTCATATTACGGAACCATATATTACCGGGTCACGATAGTGCTGAATATTTGGAGGACACATTAAGTAAAGCGGTGGTGCCTACGCCCGCGAGCTCCGTCACTGGAGCTCTACCAACTTGCGAAACTTTTTAGTGAATAACGTAATTAGATTACACGCAAATTATTTATTTAGGTTGTGTCCATGACAGATGTCTTCCAGCTGAAATGATGATGGTGATTATTAAGGTTAATTACCTACATATAATTATTGAATACGATAAAAAGGCAATTCCAATATTAGACAATCTTAATACGTACCGAAAGTACATACAACGTATTGAGACTGTCTATTGTTGTTTTATTAAATTGCCAATAAAACATAAAAGATCTTAAGTAACTAATTTATCTCATGACTATACAAGATGTTGATGTTGAGAATGAAAATAACTGATAAAATACGTATTTTAAATAATATGTATAGTAAGATTTTTCCTTTATAATAATGATATTGCAAAACTAAGACGTACGTTAAACATTGCAATCTTGATATAATTATTTTAAAAAAGTCTAGATTGCGCCGGCGCAGCGACATCCGTGAAACGCGCTGACTTGTTAATCCGTACATTACTCGAACTGCAGACGGAACCAACGAATGAAGATATGCGTACCTAATTAAATATTACAGCCTCTGTAACACAGAGAGCTTTGAAAACCGTGAAGACATCTCAATAGATTTTATTTCGTACTATTATTCTTCTTTCATCTTCAATTTAACGTCTTCATTCCTTTCTATTTCAAGTTTTATTATTGTGGTTAATGTTTGCAACTTTAAATGCATTTGTGCGAATTTTAATTCCATTTTGTCACATAAATGTCGAGTAATATTGATTTTCAACGCGCAGTCGAATCGGAGAATGTTGGACAGCAATATTTTATTATGCACTAATAAAAACTGCGATCATATCGACGATGATTTTGCCAGCTTTTAATAGTTTCCTGGAAATCAAATGCGTTCTTAAAACAATGAATATACGGAATTGAACACATGCTAATGGAAATTTATTACCTACTCCTTTCTTGGGACCTAAATACCACTTGCTTGTATTAGGTACTTACCCTCAAAGGTGGTGGAGTATATCTGCGAATTACCTTTTATGTTTCTTTCCTTTTGGCCTCCAAAGTTGCGAACTCAGCATAAAATTTAAAAATTTATTAGAATTTTATCTCTAATGGAAAGTTATTTGGAGGTGTGATGTAACGAATATTCGCATTCGCATTCGCATTCGCGAATATACGCGTATTTCTGGAGATTCGCATTCGCATTCGCATTCGCAAAATTTATGCGAATATTTTGCGAATATGTACATCCGAAAAAATAAATAAGATGTCAATAACAAAAAGGTAAATTACCTAAACAAAGAAATAAAAGTTTTTTTAAATATTTTTACAAAATCTTACAGACAGTTATCTGACGTTTAAAGCTATCTGCCAGGTAAAGATTTCTGATAACTTTTTTCTGTTTCGCCATCAAACTCCCTGATTATTTATTATTTCGAAGTTATAGCGTACCAGACGAGATTAGTACGAGAATAGACGAGATTAATACGACTCTCAAACAGCTCAAAAACAACAGGGCGCCGAGCGATGACGGAATCACTGCTGAACTCCTGAAAGCGGGCGGAAGGCCAGTATTAGAAGCTCTTCAGTTGATGTTTAATTCCGTCATATCCGAGGGCAAACCGCCACAGGCGTGGCAGAAAAGTGTGATGGCACTGTTATTCAAAAAAGGTGACAATACCCTTCTTAAAAACTACAGGCCCATCGCACTTCTAAGTCACGTCTATAACCTATTTTCGAGAGTGATTACGAACCGTATATCGTAGACCCGACGATTTCCAGCCTCCCGAATAAGCCGGGTTCCGTAAAGGTTTTAGCACCATAGACCACATACACACGCTATATACGTATAGCCACCAGCCCCTATGTTAAGCATTTGTGGACTATGAGAAAGCCTTCGATTCAGTCGAGATTTGGGCTGTACTACAGTCACTCCAGAGGTGCCAAGTCGACTACCGATACATCGAGATGCTAAAGAGCTTGTACGAAAACGCCAATATGTCGGTTCGACTTCAGGACCAGAACCAGAAACCTATCCAACTTCAGCGAGGTGTGAGACAGGGAGATGTAATATCTCCGAAACTGTTCACCGCTGCATTGGAAGATGTCTTCAAGCTTCTGGACTGGAACGGACTCGGCATCAACATTAACGGTGAGTACATCTCCCACCTGCGATTCGCGGATGATATCGTAGTCATGGCTGAGACCCTGGAAGACCTTGGCACAATGTTTAATGGCCTCAGGAGGGTCTTCCAGCGAGTGGGCCTTAAAATGAACATGGACAAGACGAAGATGATGTCGAATGTCCTCGTTACGCTCACTCCTCTTATGGTCGAGGGTACTACGCTTGAAGTTGTTGACGATTATGTATACCTGGGACAAACGGTCCAGTTAGGTCAGTCCAACTTCGAGAAAGAGGAGAGAGGAGTGGCGACCGCGTGCCGGAAGACGAAGCGTAGGCAACCCCTCTACAAGGTGGACTGAAGACCTGGTGAAGGTCGCGGGCAATCGCTGGATGAGGGCGGCCCAGGACCGTTCGTTGTGGCATTCTTTGGGGAAGGCCTTTGTTCAGCTGTGGACGTCTTTGGGAAATGTAACATGAGGCGGACTTAATGCTAAGTACAATTCTCTGCCAGTCAATATTCTTCTCTTAAACTTTTATCAGTCTTTACATTAATTTTCTACTGTTTTGAAGTTCAAGTAATTCTTCTATTTTCAACCCAGAATAATAATAAACAAAACAAAAAAGATAAATAGAGGTTATTTTTTTTATTTGTTTATTATTATTCTAAAACGTTTTTTAGATAAAAACAAAATTCACACTAGGAATTATAATTATCACACATGTTCTTCTCCTAATGTAGTTAAAGTTCTTACAAAAATCTACTGCCTATTAGGTCAAAAAAAATTTTTCATCTTTTAATGAAGTGAAAATATTAATATCAAACAAGATAATATTGCACTATTGAACTTATTATACTATACGTAAAATAAGTCCATAATATTTTACTAGAGACTGATTTACTCATCTTAATAAATCATTAAACTCACTCTAACCTCAATTTTTTCGTATTTCTGCTAACAATCTTTCGTAAAGTAAACACAACATTCATCGGCCTTGTTCGGATCGGCTCGACAATGCTCGGAAAAACAAATGACAATGACAAACGCGTGCAAAATAATGCCATAGACAAATGGCGCCAAATTGGAAAGTAAATATTCGCATTCGCATTCACGAATATCAACGGCAGATATTCGCATTCGCATTCGCATTCGCGAATGTCTAAAAATTGATATTCTTCACATCACTAGGTATGTACCGACATAGTATTGTTACATATTCTCGTATCGGCCCATGTAACAGGTGGCGAGCCTGTTGACATCTCCGGGCACATTGCCAAACTTCGAGGTATTGGAAAAAATTCAAGAAATTTGAAAAATCCCCATAGAACCAGAGATATTCTCTGATAACCCCCTACCCGGGAATCGAACCCAGGACCTCAGCGTAGTAGTAGTGGCCTGCTACCACTAGGCTACCGAGGCAAATGTCTCGATTTCACCATACAAAACGCAGGCACTGCACGGTTACGTGATATCCTGCACTTTTATATGAGCCATTTCACATCTCTGTATTTTGTCCGTAGGTGGTGGGTCGCGAAGGAGTATTAGCATCGACGGCCAACCGCGATGTCCATTGCGGTCGTCGTCTGGTGTCGGGATTGTTTTCCAGACCAAGGCTACCATTGGGATACTCCTACGTGACGACCGTACCTCGAGGTGCCTGTCGGCTGAATGTGTCGGAAATTGTACCTAGTGAAAACTATATCGGTGAGTCAAAGAAACAGACAAATCATCACGCATACGGTGTACTTGGTTCAGTGGCAGGAAGGAGAATCTATTCTTCATATTCTGAGTACGTACCAAGTTATCCGACCTATCTTTTATTTTTTGTGTAAGATACTGGCGACACATTGTTTTTATTCATATATATATATATATATATATATATATATATATATGGCACAGTATTGAAAATGTATTGAATAAAATTTTTATTGGCACTTCTCCACTGAATAATCTACCTATACGTTGAAACGCCACTGTTCACTGTTCAACTCACATTTATGCCGAAGTAGATATGTAGTATCGTAAATTTAAGAAAGGTTAATAAGTAGACTGGTTGTGGTACAGACTCATGATTACTTTATTAGTCTCCAAGGCCTTTCAATATAGCTTTTTGGTTACAATAGAGCTAGCCAATATGCATCAATTTTTATTGGAGTGATTTGGTACACAAATAGTAGGTCACGAGAGATCTTAATAGAGAGATGAAGTGCGCACTAGTGCAAAGATCGATGTCGAATCGATTAATTGAAATTGCACACACGCACCATCGAGTTTGCCAGCGCATCTTCAATAGCGCCTACGCTGCAAATTGTGAGATAAATGGAGATAGTTATCTGCACAATTGGCGGCTAATTATTTGCATGACGCAGAATGTTTCGGTAACTCTAAACGTTTCTTCATAGCTTTGATATCTGATTTCTGAATCTGATTTTAGCATTACGAGTCACAAATGGCTCGTACATTGTGAATGGAGAGTTTGCTGTAAGCGCACCAGGAACTTATGAAGCTGCAGGAGCACGATTCATATATTCACGTAATGCTGGACTCGATAATATTTTCGGAATGGGACCCATACACCATCCAATCGATATTATGGTAATTGATATCCTGATTGAACTTTGTATATATATAACCAAAAAGCATGACAATTTACACAATAACATGATTTTAGGTACTGTATACCCAACCAAACCCGAACATAAAGTATGAATACCTTACTGATTCATTAGGAGATGAAACAAGTAATGATATTCCTCCAGCAAACAACCTTCCCCCGCATCATCCGATGCAACGACACCATCGCCACCATGTTGCCGAATCCCATACAAAATCGCTGGAAGTCTCCAACACTGGACCTTCTCTAGTAAAGCAGCCAGAGTACAACTCAATGGAAAATAAGTTTCAAATTGACAGCAACATTATTGGCGACAGGAAGTTCCTATGGAAGATACTGTCTTATACGCAGTGCTCTCGAACGTGCGGTGGGGGACTTCAAATAGGAAAGTTTAGATGTGTTGAAGTCGGCAATAAAGACGACCGAGAGGTTTCACCTGCACATTGTAGAGGGAGTCCGCCACCGTCTCGTCGTCGACGATGTGGCAGCGTTCCGTGTCCCCCCCGGTGGAGAGCAGCCTCATGGGGACCCTGTCCTGTTTGTGGGCCTGCACACCGTACGAGGATTGTAGGCTGTGTTCAGGATCATGCACGAGGCATCACAAAGGTAAATGACTTGGCGAATTTTAATTTTACTCCTTGTACTATATAAATTGGTGAAATCTCTAATCCTGGATAAGGAACATGGGGATGTCTCAATTTCATCCCTGTTTCTCTGCAAATTCGTAGATGATTTTGTTTAGATTACAGACGTAAAGATACGTTACCTACGTTTTTCACGTTGTTCCATTGAATTTGTAAAGATGAAGAGCTTCTCGTCTCGTTTATTTTAAATGGCTCTCAAAATACAATAATATTTTCTTCAGATAAGTGACCAAAAATGCCCGCTTCCAATGCCACCCAGCAGTGAACTCTGTGATATTCCTAACTGTGATGGTACAGCCGTAACCGAAATCACTCCACGACTTGACACAAGGCGTCAGGTCCGACCAAAAGACAGGACGGATACTTTCCGCGACGGACCAGTTATTTCTTTAGCTGCTAACGTAACAGAAAACGAAGTCAGTCCTGCCAAGGAACAAGCATATAGCTTTAGTGCCTCTGGTGGTTGGCTATACACTGAATGGTCTGAGGTGAGTAAGAATAAATAACCAAGAATTTAAGTGATTAAATATAATCTTAATTCATCCTTGGTAGAATTTGAATTAATAATAACGAAGTTACGTTATTATTAATTCACATTTTTTGATAACTTAAGATAACAAATTCCTAAAGAAAATATTTTACATTAATCAAAATTGTGTGTGTACAATGTAGAAAAACAACGCGCTATGGAAATTGATAAAGTTCTCAAACGCACTCTTGGAAAATATTAATTCATTAAATATAATCGACAGCTGTTTACCTCAATTGAGATTGACTGCAAAGGAGACGGTCGGAATTTGTATGGAGTTTAGTGTGTTTTGTACCAGGTGTGAAAAGGGAAAATATTTTTTTAAACCAATCCCAACTACAAATCCACGAGTTCTTTTATATTTCAATGTAATAAAGTATTAAACACTCCAAAAAAGTACTAATTGTAACATGTTAATTGTTAGTAGGTATTTAAAATTTTATCACACTTTTTTTTTTGTTATTATAATACGTGGTACGAAATCACACCAGATACGGATATCTCCTTTCCGAATCCAATCAGTTAAACAAAAAAAACATTTGAATATATATTTTTCCCCAAGCCGTTTTCGATAAAATCCTATAAATCTAACTTTCAATTACATCTGTACCTACATTTGATTTGTTTCTTTTTTTTTACGCCAGTGTGTGGGATGGTGCGTTGGAGGAGGGGTGCAGTCTCGAGGAGTGCGATGTGCTGAGCCCGCCGGGTGTGCGCCGCACCGCGCTCCGAGATCCTCGCAAACCTGTTCCCCCAAAAAGCAGTGTGATGCTCAGTGGTTCACCAGTAAGTCACAAATTTTTGGGGTATCCTAACTCGTCAGGAAAACCAAATCCTTATGGGAGTTAGTGCTAGTTAGATTCGTGTGTCTTGAACGGTGAAATTTTAGGGGGATTTTTCCAGCAACAGGTCGATTTGCCTTCAGTAGTAGGTAATATTTAAAAAAAAACATTAAATATTTATAATTTTTTTTTTTATAAATATGTAATGTTTTAACGTTTCCAAGTAATAATAAATTGTTGTATATGTATCGTTACCCCAGGCGTCTTACTGGGTAGGCAAAGGGTGTGGAGCGCTAGATATTGAAATTATTGACGTCTTGAAAGCGAGAGAAATGACAGTAATACACAAAACGTAATGTATTTACTACCATAATTTCCACTTTTAGATTATCTACTTGAAAGTCCATGCACATTACCGTGCGCTGGCGACAAAGTGAAAAATCAGTGAATATTCATAAATGTTTACTGTGATTTTGCTCTCTATCTCGTGACACGGTATACCGCATAACTAATAAAATAAGAATATTGAAGACGGATTTTTTATAATACGTACCTTATATGTATTAGGTATAGATAATACTGCGTTTATTTCCTTTGCATTTCCCTTCTATTCCTTCCCTTCCCTTCCATCGATCATAATAATATTATTATATTATTACGAGTATATATGTATATCCATGCTGTAAGATACCTACCGATCAATGTGTACTATTATGATAATTGATATGAATATCTTATGATATCGATGTCGGACGAATTGATTGATGATTATGGTGATATAGGTAATTATTATTAAATTAACATAAGCAAAAAATAAGGTTAATTTTATTACAGACTCACGAACATAAAGTTCTTACGTTAGAGTTCAAATAGCGACATCCTAATGTGTAGTTACTATCACCGTCGAAAAATAAAATTGCACTGATTCTAAGCCGCTAAATGGTAGTGTTCAGCACTATCATGTTCCGGTCAGGCGGTAATGTACGGCCCTGTAATTTCTGGCACAGAGGCATTACACCTTAGGCCTCAGGAGTAACGCATCTGCATTTTGACTTCTGGTCATTGTATGGGTGTCTATAGGCTGCAGTCTGCAGAACTGCATTCTTGTATTACATATGCCACTTCTATGACATAAAAAAGTAAACTTAACGTTTTTGCCTTAATACGAGTAATAGCGAAAACGTCAGGTAGATATATTGTAATTGTAAAGATAAGGGACGTTCATCACAGTTATTACTTGGATGAGTAGACTTAACCTAATGTCTTGAACAGCTCGTATCAGCTCGCATCACGCCGAGTCAGTCACGTGGGTCAGCTTTTAATATCATACTAACTTTCGTATAAGATATGCTGAGTCCCAGACAATTTAGTTGCAACCGGGATTAGACCCCCGAAGAGAGAAATAGAGACGTATGAACATAAAAGATTTCAAGGTACTTAGGGATGAATCATCTTTCTCGAAATTATATTATCAAAACAGAATATGCTCAATCTATGTAAATACAGTGGTAGATAAAAAGTGGTAGACCTACTACTGCTACGCATAGATCCTAGGTTCGGTCTCCGAATCGAAGGGTAGGCTTTATTCGGATTTTTCCCTTTTACAGAAGTTGCCTAGTGTCACTTTAAGTGTTTGTCAGTTTGTGTCAGTTTTCGCCAATTCATCTTCGTCTGAAACTTCAGCACCAATAAAAAAAATCCAACCAAGTGAAAGACGGACACGCGCATAAAAGTTTATCTATAAAAACCGCCAAAAAAATCACGTTTGCTGTATGGGAGCCCCTCTTAGATATTTATTTTAACGTAATAAATATTAACTGTCTATTTAAGCATCTACCTACAGTTACTGTTATTAATATCGAGCAAAGAAAAACAAGTTTGTTGTACCCGTCCCTCAAATATTTATTTTATTATGTTTTTAGTATTTGGTGTTAAAGGCAACAGAAATCTATGTGTACATCTGTGAAAATTCCAACTTTCTACCTACCACGGTTCATAGATACAGCCTGGTGAGAGGCAGACAGACAGACAGACGGATGACGGATCTTAATAATAGAGTTCCGTTTTTATCCTTTGAGAACAGAACCCGAAAAATAATATACCATTTATTAGTTTCCGTTATTTTGACCAAAAACTTCTATCAGGTGAATGGTCTCCGTGTTCCACGAACTGCGACGGCAGACAGATCCGGGGAGTGATCTGTGTAGGTGGAAATGGAAGAAGGTTGAGAGACCCTTCGTGCAGAGCACCTAAACCGGAGGCGGAGAGGACATGTGGCGGTGACTGCGCGCCTTCCTGGTACCTCAGCGATTGGGGAGAGGTAAGTTACTAAACTTGACTGCCCGTATCTTTACGTAATATATAATACTCCTGTACGTATGTAGATGTCGCCTTCGATGGTTTAGATACACAAATCAACCCAGCAGATAACGCTGCACTCGGTATCTACGGTATCTACGTATCATGCATGTCTGTCTCGTCCGCTTGTATATACTCGTATACTTATATATTTGAAATAATACTACCCCTTCAAATTTGTCTCACATAAATATTTAAAAATTATGCTAACTTTCCGGTCGCATTTCATCTTCCGTGGTTTCGGGCAGACCGAGGTGACATTTAACTAACTAAAATTCAAATTTTTAATATAATGTGCCTACCTCTATCATTAATAATTTACGTAGAGTCTCGAATTAACCCATACTCAATTTATGCTATATTGAAGTCAAACAGGTTCATTGACAGTTATAGTAACTACTAGCGACCCATCTCGGGTTTGCACGGACATAATGTCACTACTACTAATACGGTACTAATCCATAGGGTTGCACGATTATTTTCCCTTAAACCGACCCTACTGTATCTGTTTCATACATACTATCAACACCTAACACCCTTCGGGGTTGAATTTCGCAAAATCCCGTCTAATTGAAAACCTACGTCCTAAAAAGAACAAAGAAATGTGCCACCGACTTCAAACCTATTAGTAAATAGCACATAAATAATAGGTAACATAAATAATAATTAAATCTTTATTATTTTTACTTTTCAGTTTTGAAGTCGGTTCTTCTGAACGTAGTTATATTTATCTTCGATAGATACCTACATTCGAATGTAAAAGATATTTTGCATAGATGACGCGAAACCAATGCGTAATCCACAGCCAGGAACATGATTTCATATTATCGACAGTAGTAATTTCACAAATTAATGTGAACTAAATGCTTTGCATGTCCTTCAACTGCTATTAGTATTAACTGAAGTGTCTCCATCTGGAGTTAATGGTTTGTGAATTCCTGTAATCTTAAAAGTGGTTTCCTTTCAATTAAAAAGGCGGTTTTATCGTGCTTATGTTCATTCAGTTTGATTTTTATTTAGTTTTTTGCGTCTTACTTATCATCTACCGCCAATTGGTAGTGTTCAGCACTATCGTGTTTCGGTTAGATGGTAATGTGTGGGCCCGTAGTAATTATCCAGAGACAAAACAACTAAGATCTCAGGGGAGGCAACGCATCTGCTTTTTGACCTCTGGTCTAAAATCAATGTGAACATCATGCTTGGTTCCAACCTTCATAACACAATTTTCTTGTGGAGGGAAGGTGGTAAACAAGCATGCAGCTCACATTAATGTTAAGTGATGACTGTAGCATATCCAGACATCTACATAAAAACCAGAGGTCAAAATGCAAATGCGTTGCCACCCATGAGACCTAAGGTGTCATGTCTCTGTGATAGCTTTTAAGGGGCCATACATTATCTTCCAACCGGCACACGATAGTGCTTAACTCTACCATTTGGCATATAGATTAGGAAATGTGGTGATGCCTATGCCCTCGAGCTAGCTTGCCACTCGACTACTGAGTTACACATTTTCTATTCTTTTCACTTCTAGTACTGTCTAATTTCATAACACATATCAACCCATCCTAGTGCACGGGTCCGTGCGAGGCTGGCTTAGAAACACGGACGGTGTGGTGTGCCCGCGGCGGTGCTAGCGGCGCGTCCGGGGCGGCGCGCGACTCGGAGTGCGCGGGCGTGCGGCCCCCTGCGCGGCGCTCCTGCGTGCCTGCACGCTGCACGTCGCGCCCGCGTCCTCAACCTTCGCCTGTGCCTAGTGGTATGTGTACCTAGCGTCTTATAATGTAGGCGTGCGCCTCCCCGCGCCCTGCGGTACCGGTTGTAAAATAGGACTGAGGTATCCTCTGCATGTCGTAAGAGGCGACTAAAAGAGAGAATGTACCGCGGACGGTCAGAGTGGGGGCTCTAGCCGTCCAGCACTCGCAGTTCCGTAAGGACGTAAAAATCAAGTCGCGCTCGCGCCCTCTACTTGCTCCTGTGCCTAGCGGTATATGGACCTAGCGTCTTATAAAGTAGGCGGGCGCCCCACTGCGTGACGCATTTGGGAAATCGTCCGCAATGCGCTGCCGCATGTGGAGAGAAGTCGCTTTATACTTGAGGTCTGACATTTCATATTACATGTTAAAAATTCGCACTACATGGTATTTTATCAAGAGATGCGTCGTTCAAAGCAGTCTACACGACACTACGTGCGGCGAACGAATGGATCTGCCGAACTGTGTGTGTTCTCGCATAGTTGCCGTACGCTTGCCACACCCACATTACCATTCCATCTTTATTTATCTATTCCGTGTTTTTACCCCTTTGGTACGCTATATGACATTTTATTGCATCGGCAGTACAGCAGTTTGTTGTTCAAAATTATTATACTGATTGTTTTTTTACAAGTTTTCATATCAAATCATTACATCTATAAATATAATGCTAGTGTGTACTCAAATATTATTCTTATATGATAAAAAATTGATGGTCTAAAAAGTCAACCCTGACTCTTAGATTTACTGAATCTTCGAGAGTTGCCTCTAATATTCAGATTTGTTTTCAGTTGTGATCAGGAAATAAATTATGTCTTCATGGCCAACCTTGAAACCGTGAATAAATAAAAGCTTAAGCTGTATGTTTGACATTGTTGTTTTATCAGTTTCAGATCTTCAGCAACGTGTGACGAGGCATCAAGAAACGCAAAATGTCAAAGAGCGAACATATGGCAATGGTGAGATTGCATAATATGAATGTTAATATTATATATTATGTGACAAAAAATAAAAAATTGAAAGTAAGAATAATAAAAAAAAGAAGCCATACGGAAGAGTGCTTTGAGATTTTATTATTGACATAAAACAAGTCACCTACTTGTTTGTGTTTTAATAAAATAACATTTTGTTAAGTCTGATACATAATTTTGTTCTTTGCAACCGATTTTTAGCTAATTGAATTTTAAAAGACCTCGCAAAGTTTACAAATAGAGTGGTAAGTATAATTTATACTGGACTTTTTATGAGGTCATAGTTTAGAATCTTATAAACTTCTTTATGACTTTTTACATAAACACTCAAGGATACATATTAATTATTTTAAATTTGATAACAGGATGTATTTATACAAAAATATTAAAAAACTAACATTAACATTTCGATTCAAGGTCAACTGTTTCTTTTAAATACTTGACGCTATTAGATAATGAAACTGCAATTGGGTCCTTCAGTTTCTAAACCTAGGCTGCAGTATTCGCTTACCACCAATAGAAAATGCATGCTTTTTGCCACTATCGTTAAGTACGTAAGATATCTCTCGTATGGGGCTTTTGTCCAGCTTTGGACATCTTACGGCTGAAATCACCTGATATAAGTTTTCCATCATTATTTTTTAATTGACCACGATTAATTTATTTTTATCATTCAGGTGCATGTGTGGATAAGCTAACCAACTGCGCTCTGGCGGTACAGGCGAGGCTCTGTCACTACCACTACTACGGTGACAACTGCTGCCACTCTTGCCATGGACGATAAATGGTTAGGTTAGTCTAGTTTTTTATAAATATAATTCTTCTGTGTGTTCATGGTGTATACGTGTCTAATCGGCTGGAGAGATTTTGATAATTATTTTTGTGTCTGCACTGATAATATGTATGGCCACATAAAAACTATAAAAGAGACATAGCAACTTAGGTCTCAATGGTGGCAACACATCAACATTTTGACCTATCACGTTTTTGATTTAAGTTATCACTTAAAATGTATGTGAACTGCATGCTTGTTTTCCACATTCGTTACAAAAAAAAACATCAAAAGTCGTATGAAAACATCAAAATAGTCTAGTTTATTAAAAGAAAAGGTTGCTTTTTCGCCCCCATAGGGCAACACGGGCCACTGGCCGCGGCGGAACGGAGGGAAGTAGCCATTATGCAGGCTTTCCTCTCTGTCAAAGTCACAGCCCTCAATCTGTTGTCAAAATACAAGCACAAGTATTCCTATGCCTGTCTCCGAAATGTTTAAATGTGTGCGTTAAATTGTTTATGTATTTTGTTAAAATCAATGTGTGATTATCGTAGTAATAGACGATTTTTATAGTGTGTGTGTGTCACACGTACCTATTTGACTAAATGACAGACTGTTTTGCATCGGTAATAAACGCTATGGCTACTCCTTTCCGGTCAGCCGCGGCCAGTGGCCCGTGTTGCTCTATGTTCTCTTCTAATATCGCACAACACTGTCGTGGGACGTCTCTGGGGAAGGCTTTGTTCATCCGTGGACGTCTTTCTCAGATGGAGTGATGATTTCGTGATTTAAAATGGATTTTAAGTTATAAAACTACATGTTATTTAATTACTTACTACTTTATGATAAATGAAAGAATAGTACCTAAAGCTATTTAAAAAGTAAAAAATGACTATTAGGTACGTATTTTTTTATGGCCACAAGTTTTTACGCAAATGCGTTCGGCGTTGATATTGATGATTCAATTTTACTTCATTTATTTTTAATTTTTGCTCAGTCATCTTTAAGTTACTCGTACTTGTCTCGTCTTGATATGTGAAACTAAGTGAAATATTAAACTGTTTTTTTTTTCTTCTATTTTCAAAGGTGCCGCCAGCAGTAGTGCGCAAAGGGGCTATGACTCATAGTATTGTGATACGAATGGACGCGTAGTGAAATATAATTGCGTATTCTATTTCAAAAGGATCGACACTAGATAGGGCCTGTGCACACGCAGGCGAAACAGAAATCTCGAACATAAATACCTATAACACCAGATATATTATACTTTTCAATAATTTAACCGTGTGTATGCGACGTACAAGTGCCAAGAAAATGAAGGGATTGACTCAAAATTATGGACTTTTGTTCAATTTTTTTTTTTCGAGTAAATATGTTAAAGTTTGCATCATTTTTAAAAATTATTATATTATGAACCTGCTCTTTTTAAAAATGAAAATTGAAAAATATTTGCCTTAGTTTAATACCATTGAATTTCTTTAAACAACCTACATAAAAAATCTAAAGCTGCTTTTCTAGATACATTTCATAATACGCCATTTTCAATCGAGATGTTAATTGTCTTTAAGATTTTGTAAATTGTTTGAATTATATAATTAATATTAATTTAACAGAATCATCTCATTATGGCAGTGAAAAAAAAACTTGGCATATGTACGTTGTTAGTCTTTCGTTAGACTTTTGTAACTTAGGAATAGTTTTGTGATCTCCAGTGAGTAGTAGAGTATCCGAAGGAATATAATTTATGCATTGTAAAGTACACCTTACGTGAAATCACTTGACTTTATTCTATTTATCTTTTTACATCCCACATTTTGATATTTGTAACTTTTTTGCATTTCATTTAATCATAAAAATATTTTTTTATCCACAAATTGAATAGAGTCAACTGATTTACGTTAATTTATAGCAAATAAAATGTGTTTCTAGAGGAGAAAATAAATAAAAATAATTATGTCTTGCACAGAAAGTAGTTTTTGCACTATAGGAGGTAATATAACTTACCTGTTTACTCTGCCAAATTTCGACTAATTACGCATGCCAATTCATTTGAAATCACCTACATCACCAACTTTTCGAATAAATTTTACTTTAAGAGAATCATTATACGTAATAAGCACCCATTGTGAATTAAATAAGTAACATGTAAATATATTTCTTCATTATTATTCGCGTTTATAAAAATTTTATTTGCTTATTTCAACGTTTTAATGTTGTTTGGGTCGAATTCGTTTTAAGTGTGTTCGATAGCACTCACTGAGATAGTATTATTACTGTCAGCTTAATTCATTTCGGGTGTAATCATAATTATTATTAGACAAACACTGAAACTGTTTTCATTAGACCATTTATGTTTAATCTAGGCTATGTTTAGAATTAAGAAAATGATAGTATTCCATAAATTAATTTGTAACAAAAATATTCAGCTGTTACTGTAATTTTCAATTAGGTACTCTTAGAAAGTATGACATTGTGTTCATAATTATTTATTGATTCTGATTAAACAAAGGATCTTTTTAGAGTCAAATTGTGTAAATAATTACTTTTATATGTATAGTGCATTTATTTACCGGCTGTTAAGTATTTATGTAATAGTTAAACAGTTATGTTATACAGTACCATCACAATTAGTTTATCCATTGGTTTTCTTTTTTAGAATTAACGCATTTTAAAGTAGGATTTCAAAAATTTTCTGTACTAATAAAGCATATAACAACGTACAAAAATAATAAGCTTTAAACACTGACAGTTGTTTTTATTTCATCCTTGTGGTAAATCATTTATTTCATACAGACACTGGCACAATAGCGTATTCCCGCCAAGTCGTGTGGAGCGTCAGATAGTCTGATCCTGCAAGGGAAGTGCTTTCTTCTACATTCATCATTCTCTTCATACATGCACGCCGATGTTCAAGACTCTTGACCCACTTACAGTATCCATTTGGTCAAGGTAGTTCAACAGCGTAACGTTAAATGTTTAAAAATATGAAAGAAGAAATTACATAGCAGTCTATATAAGTGATAAACATAAAACCAATTTTGATTTATGAAACATTTTCAATGTTAGTGACTAGTGAATTAATGAGAAAATGGAAAGAAGAATTTGACTGCGTACCGAAGTTGCGACCTCGGAAGGACCTCAGTTGGGCTTCGGTAGCTTAGTGGTAAAACGGCTGGACTGGTTATCGTGAAGTCGCTGGTTCGATTTTTTAAAATAGGCTAAGTTACTCCTTAGTACATCAGCTACCTACCCGTGGAAGTCCCGTCAAAGTCGGATACACTCCAATTCTACTTATTTGTATGTAGGTATGTATGTACGTATGTAGGTATGTATGGATATATGGAGATGAAAGTAGCCTAAGTTACTCCTTATTACATCAGCTACCTACCCGTGGAAGTCCCGTCAAAGTCGGATACACTCCAATTCTACTTATTGTATGTAGGTATGTATGTATGTATGTATGGATGTATGGAGATAAAAGTAGCCTAAGTTACTCCTTATCATATCAGCTATCTGCCAGTGAAAGTCCCGTCAAAATCGGTCCAGCCGTTCCCAAGATTAGCCCCACCAAACAGACAGACAGACAGACAGACTGACAAAAATTGAAAAAAATGTGGTTTTGGTATATGTACCGTGTATACAAGTGTGGCATTTAGTAAAAAGCGGTTTTTTTAATATTACAAACAGACAATCCAATTTTATTTATTTGTATAGATGTAACCTTTCTTTTACACGATATTCGGTTCCTAACGGTAAAGGATTTTTTTTATGTTTTGCGCGCAGATAGGCACTGTACACCGCTTAACGGGCTCCTGTATGGGACCGAAACAGAAAGTTGATGTATAAAAGCACTGTTGGCTATAATTTCATCATCATCATTATCAAGACCACAGCCGCTTACAAGCCATAATCGCCACGCTTGCCATGCGGATTGGCGATTACAGTAGCGGTAGTTTTACCGCAGGATGCTGCTGTTCATCTTGCGTCATTACACTTATTACCACCACCACCTTGGCATGGTTTGACCGTCATCGTTCGGTTGACTGACTGCACTAGTGAAAGAATATCGTTACAGTAGAAAAAAAAATCTTCCGCTAGTGGGCGGTGGGGTCGTCACGTCGCGGCGCAAGTGGTTGCCTGACTGAATGACTATAATATGTAATAATAAAAATAAGTAACTTCACGCCTGTAATCCCTGAAGGGGTAGGCAGAGGTAAATGCATGCATTCAAGCATACACGCAAATACCCACGATTCGCCGGTTACGTTTTGGCTCATGTAACAGTCTGTTGACATCTCCGGGCACATTACCAAACTTCGAGGTACGGGGACTAAATTTCCAGAAAATGGAAAAATCCCAATAGAACCAGAGATAAAGGACTTCACACCATTATCTCTGATATCCCACGACCTGGCAATCGAACACAGGACCTCAGCGTAGTAGTAGTGGCCTGCTACCGCTAGGCTACCGAGGCAGTTAAGAGTGTGATAATAATTTGTCGTAATTTACATGAATAATATTTTACTACTATCTGCTTAGGTATCAACGAGAAAACAGATGCAACATAATAGACTGATGCTCATAGACATTTTACAAAAAGCCACAGATCTGTACTTAGTACAGATTGTTTAGTTGTCCCCGATGCAGTGAGTGTGGCACTAATTACTTGCACACTTCTAGAACGAAGGCATCATTAGTGTAATTACTCTCAGGTCCTTCTTCAACATACCCAAATGAGGTTTTTCTAAAGTCCTCTTTCCATAAATAGTACAAAGACAATCCTTGAAATGGACCACTATTACATTTTTTATAGGTATGGAAAAGTGTTGGAAATCGTAAGGATTCAACAGTTGCCCACTTGTTACATAAGTGTGTGTACTTTCAAGCACAAAAATGTAACATGAGGCGGACTTAATGCTAAGTAGCATTCTCGATTCCCGGGTCGGGCGATATCAGAACAACAATAACGGTGTAAAGTCCCTTATATCTAGTTCTGTCGGGATATTTCCATTTTCTGGAAGTATCCCAGTCAGTGCATGCATTTACCTCTGCCTACCTTTTTGGGGATTACAGGCGTGAAGTTACGTTTTCCTTCTACATTGTGTGATTTGAGTAAACTCAAGAGTATCTAGTTATCAAATCCGTGACCAACGGCTTGTCGTCGATTATTGTAACAACCGGCACTTCTCGAATCATTTCACTTCACCTTGAAAATATTGACAGTTAACTACTATCTGCTACTACACTCGAGTATTAAATAAACTGCAATCAAGAGTATTTTTAAATAGAAAGCTATATAACGCAGGCTTCAGTTAGAAACGATGGTTCTTATCGTACAAGTTTTCGGTCAAGTAGCTTCAATCATATAAGTATTTAATATGGACAACTTGTCGAACGCACCAAGACATTACAATGATGTGAGATTAAAAGATAGTGGTTTGCTGAAAACTGTGTTAGTGATACTTAACGTTTTGGCCAATATCCTCATAGCGTTGACTGTGTTCGTATGTTTGTTGTATTCGTGCAATACACCAACACTCAGTGCTTTTCATTGGCACATCATACTTTGTGTTTTGGGGGTGAGTTAAAAGTCAACACGAAATTTCGACAGATCTCTCCGCTTTGCCAAATCAGTATAGCTTTTA
Source organism: Macrosoma leucophasiata (assembly GCA_036365455.1). Classification (NCBI taxonomy): domain Eukaryota; kingdom Metazoa; phylum Arthropoda; class Insecta; order Lepidoptera; family Hedylidae; genus Macrosoma; species Macrosoma leucophasiata. The sequence continues at coordinate 9,638,526 of JAWQUS010000023.1, read as the reverse complement.
TAGTCAGACCATTATGGTCAAGCGGCCAGTTTACTGATAGTACATAAAATACATCTTGATGATACTCCAATATAATACTAACAATTCGAGCGACAATGTGTAGAAATGGTGCTTCAGTCACATCAGGGGACACGTAGGTACCTATAGTTATATACCCAATCGGATGAATATACTAAGTGTCCCAGGGATAAGTGACCGCCCGGCGTTTTTGGAATATTTGTACAAAATTAAGGATAACTCTTTTATATGGGACTTACCGGCTTCGTTTTTTTTTAATGAGTTTTAAAAAAATATATATTAAATACGCGTGACTTGCTGCAGTTTTTTACGATATTTCCTTAGTTTTTACATCTTTTTTCATGATTTTTTTTATTGACTAGCTGAAATCATAGTTTATCAAATAAAATTATCAAACGTAACTAAAATTTATTTATTTAACTTTATTGCACAAATACAATGTTGTACAAAAGGCGGACTTAATGCAACTAGAAGGCATTATCTACCAGTCAACTTTTGGGTAGAATCGAAAACAACGAACTAGGCGCGGAGATCTTAAAAAAAACAATTAGGAGAAATTACTTAAAAATAAAATACTTATACATATCGTAAATACATAATATTTATACAAAAAGATAATAGAAAATAGATACAGGATACATATATATAATATATATAAATAAATATATGAATATAGGTATATATGTATAAATAAGTACATATGTATACATACATTTAGATAATTGCGAAAATAACGACCAATAAAAAAGATAACAAATACGATAACGATGATGAGCAAAGTGAAATGATAACGAGCGAAGTTACATGTCTACGGCGATGTTTTTAAGAAATAGTTACGAAGATGATGTTTGAACGTCAACTTACTCGGAGCATTTTTAATTTGGGCGGGAAGCGTGTTCCAGAGCTTGATAGCTGTGACGGTGAAAGAGTTGGAGATGAAGCCAGTACGGTGGGAAGGGATTTCTAGGATGAGGTTATCTGTGGAACGGAGGTTAAAATTATGGGAATCACCAAGAAATTTAAATTTGTTTTTTACATAATGGGGAGAACGTGGATCGTGAAGAATGGAAAAAAGAAGACAAAGAATCCGCATGGACCTTCGCTGCCGAATGAAAAGCCATTTAAGTTTGGCGCGGTAAAATGAGACGTGATCGTACTTACGGAGCCCGTAAATAAACCGAATGCAGTTGTTTAGTAAACGATCTAATTTGTTTAAAAGTTCTTGAGATACGTCAGAGTAACAATCATCTGCATAATCAATGACTGGAAGAATGAGTGATTGTACCAAGAGAAGTTTAGTTTTAGACGGTAGAAAATCCTTGAACCTATAAAGAGAACGTAGTGAGGCAGTAACGTTTTTACAAATATTGGTGACTTGGAAGTCCCAATTAAGAGTATCGTCCAGATGTAAGCCCAAGTCCTTAACATTATGTGAAATTGCGATTTGAATATTGTCGAGAAGTAAAGGTGGTAGGTTGTTTAAATTAATCTTGCTAATGTGATAACGACTGCTTAAAACAATAGCTTGGCATTTGCTGGGATTCACTGAAATACCAAACTTTTAACTCCACACAGAGAGTGCTACTAGGTCAGCATTAAGTGAGTCAATAACGCTATCATTATTGTCGTAATGCGCTTGAGCATAATTCTGTAGATCATCAGCATACAAATGGTAAGGACATTTGAGGTTGAAAGTGACAGAGTTTATGAATAGCGAAAACAATAAAGGAGAAATAATTCCGCCTTGAGGCACGCCAGCGAACAGGTCATGCCAGTCAGACGAATCACGGTCGACACGGACTGCCTGCTGACGGGCTCGAAGATAAGAGGAAAACCATTCCTTGACTAATGACGAGGTTCCAATTTTCGAGAGGATGGCAATTAAGATGTCATAGTCAACGGCATTAAATGCATTAGAGAAGTCTATGAGGACAAGTACAATTAATTGAGCATGTTCCATACCGGACCTGACATCTTCGATCACCTTGAGGAGAGCTGTTGAAGTGCTGTGGCCAGGTCTAAAACCAGATTGGAATGGGCATATGAGGTCGTGTTCAAGGATGTATTTACTAAATTGAGAGTGAACCACGACCTCCAAAATCTTAGAGAGGAAAGGTAAAATGGAAATTGGTCTAAAATGGTTGACCAGACTGGGATTGGAGATTTTGGGAATGGGAGTTATAAAAGCATTACGCCAGATTGATGGAAAGGTTCCAGATAGCAGGGAGAAATTGATTATGTGGATAATCGATGGCAAGATATAATTTAACAGTGGAACTAACATCGTACGACCAACTTCATCATGGCCAACAGCTTTGGATTTGAGAGAATTGAAGATTTTTGAAACCTCGTCAATAGATACAGGAGAGAAGGAGAAAATGTGATTAGTGAGATTTGGTATGGAAGCAAGATAAAGAAGGGTGTCAGATTTAATATTTTGGTCAAGTGACGAGACTTTAACGAAAAAGGGATTAAGTTCATTCAGAGATAAATTTAGAGTGGCAAAATTGGGAGATGACTTAGTGAATCCAATAGATTTTAGAAACTTCCATACGTCAGCTGGTGAAGAATGCATAATGTTGTCATGGGTGAAACGGCGTTTGGCTGTCCTTACCATTTGATTACAACGGTTTCTTGCCTGCTTATACACATCCCAGTTTACGTCAGTACGCTCCCTTTTATGGGTTCGAAAGGCTCTATCGCGACGAGTCATCGCCATCCGTACACCTCGGGTAATCTAAGGCGCCGGAGAACGTTTGATACGGACAGCATGAAGTGGAGCATGGATATCGTATAAATTCAAAATAGACCTATTAAGAAATAAAACTTTCTCATCAACCGTAGTCTTAAGTTCTACTTCATCCCAATTAATAGACATCGCATCTCTTTACAGTTATTCCATTTTCATTTTTGCAAAATTACGCAGAAACACAATTTGCGGACGTAACTTAGGAGCTCTAATATTATAGCATAAATATAGTAAATCATGTCTCGATAAGCCCGGTGCTTCAAATTGGCCAAAATTGGTAACTTTATCGACTATAGTGGTAAGAATGAGGTCGAGCCAAGAGTCATCAGATTCAATATTGTGATGCGTAGGGTTGAAATTGAGAAGGGATAAATTTGATGACTCGAGGATCGACATCAGCGTGCGAGATCGAGAATTACATTTTAACAAGTCAGTATTAAAGTCACCCATGATTATGAGATGTTTGTACTCTGAAGAAAGTGAGGAAAGGAGATTATCTATAGAAGAAAAATAATCGATAGTGGGAGGACAATAACTAACACCGAGAACAGCCTTCACGCCTTTGACAATTATTTCAATAAAAATGTATTCAGGATTTTCTGCATAAAGAGGAAGAGAAGATGTGAGGATTTTAAAAGGTATGTTGCTACGCAAATATATCGCAACACCCCCGGCTCGTTTACCTATGCGATCGTTGCGAATTAGGACAAAGTCTGGTAGACTGAAAAGAGTACCCTCTACTCTTAAGTTCAGGTTTGAGCCGTAAAATGTAGCCGGTAAGTCCCATATACAAGAGTAATTATCCTTAATTTTGTACAAATATTCAAAAAATGCCAGGCAGTCACTTAGTGGGGCCCCGCGCCTGTGCTCAAAAAATACCACAAATATGTAAAATATGTAATACCTATACCTTAGCTATTCTCAAAGTGAGCGTTGGCCACACTGTAATTATATAGGTATATTATTATGTTACAAGTTGGCAATACCACAATACTTACAGAAATGACGTGAATCTTCTATTATTGTTTTCGATTCCTTTTTGTAAATGTTCTGATTTATTTACATCCTAAATTTCAGTAGGCAATGTAACTCTAGGGCCTAGTGGTCACATTTGCTACGGGTCCCGCAACGGCTTTATCCGGCGTTGATTATTAACCTACTTAGTAACTATTAATAGACTAATAACGGCATACGCCACTACTGCTACTTTAGGGTCCTGGGTTCATAATAGATATAGGTATCTGTAAAAATAGTTTTATATCAATAAATGTAGCTCACGAGAACCAATCATTAGGTGTAAAAAGGTCATTGATGATGATCATCATCACAACCATGATACATTTATCATCATCTGATATCATCTATCATACACAGATACATCTATTTTACTATAGCCAGGACGAAATAAAAAACCATCAATTAATGAATGCTAAAAAAATCACTATACTTATATTGCTGTATGTTTTCGTACTGAAATCTCTTACTAAATTTGGAATGCTAAACATGATAAAACTCTGACGATAAAAGTATCTAATTGTAAGGCCGAGTATTATCAGATAACAGAAACAGAGAAGTGGTGAAAATTGCCTTCGAACAGATAAGGTGCCTAATGCAATGCTATCTATACATCCGTATATAACTGACGCATTTCAAAGCTCAAATTTCAATTTATCTTTACAATTCATACAAAAATCCACATTTTGCTAGTCACGTTATTTTGAGTCATAGAGCAACACGGGCCACCAGCCGTGGCGGACCGGAGGGGTGTAGCCATACGTAGGCTTTCCCCTCTGAAATCGTTTATGTATTTTGTTAAAGTCAAGGTGTGAGTTTCGTAGTACCTAATAGACGACTTTTGTTGTGTGTGTGTGTCACACGTATTTCCCCCCGCAAAAAATGACAGACTGATTTGCATCGGTAATAAACGCTATGGCTACTCCCCTCCGGTCGGCCGGTGGCCCGTTTTGCTCTATGTTTTGAATCATATGTAATTGGCAAGTCTCCAGAACCGGAGATAAAGGGCGTAGCCACCACCGCATCGCCTAATCTAGTAGGTACTTGCCGCTAAATGGTAGCGTTCAGCGCTACCGTTTACACGTTTACGTTTTGACACGCATACACAATGCATCTACATATAGAAATGTTTGATGTTGATGTTTTGATAAGGCTACGTACACTTTTACTTACCTACTGTCAATGTGAACTGTGAGTAGGTAGCTACGCTTTTTTCCCGCTTTTTGTTTTTTTTTTTATGTAATGGAAGTGGTAAACAAGCATGCAGTTCACATTGGTGTTAAGTGACGACTGCAGCCTATAGACACCTACACAAAGACCGAGGTCAAAATGCAGATGCGTTACCACTCCTGAGGCCTTAGGTGTTATGCCTCTGTGCCGGAAATTACAGGGCCGTACATTACCACCTGACCGGAACACGATAGTGCTGAACACTACCATTTAGCGGCAAGTATATTAGGTAATGCGGTGGTGCCTACGCCCGCGAGCTCCGTCACTGGAGCTCTACCACCAGTAAGTTTAAGTATGCATTGAAAATATTTCGAGTAAAAGGTGCTCAGTGGCACCATTAGAATTCGTAATATAATTAATGGCAATAGGCTCATCCCCTATAGGACATGAGTAATTTTTCCATTTTCAAAAGCCGATCATTGTTCATAATGTTCTTATAAAATAAGTTATTGACTATTCATGTAACATTTGTTTCAGTATCAATTTTTCATGTCCCAAGGAATTGTAGTACTATCTCAACATAACAGCTGGACAATATACATTAAAAGAAGGTACAAGAAGCACCTGCATTGGACATTCCAACTTATTGGAGCAATATTGGTAACAACAGGCAGCGTCCTTATAATCAAAGATAAAGCGGTCAATTTCAATACAGTTCATGGAGAACTTGGTAAGAATAAATATTGTAGCCATATTTTGATAGGCAATTTAGCGGATATTATATTCTCTAGATCAGAGGTTCCCAAACTATTTTTTCTTGTAGACCCTTTACATTTTTTTCTGGTTTCTATGGACCCCCGTCCTTGCTACATTTATATCACATTCCCATACTTCCATTATTTATTCGCGCATACGTAGACCTCCATCGAGTCTCCCATGGACCACTTTGGGAATCACTGGTTTGATGTAAGTAAATTGGTACTATCAGTGTATGTGTTGAGATCCATTATCGTGGACCCCCAAATTTAAGACCACTTTTGGGAATCACTGCTCTAGATCATAATTTAGAAAAAATAGGTTTGCAGCATCTCGATGAACGAAATAATTCTCCAGTGGGATTCTAACCCATAATCTCATAATTTTCTCCTTTTTTCTGTTACCTACTAATGATGACGTACAAAATTTTATTTAACCAAAATGGCAAACAAGAATGCAGTTCAAGAATGTTAAATGATTATTGCAGCCTATCAACATCAACACTAACCAGAGGTCAAAATGCAGATGTATTGCCACCCTGAAATCTAAGTTGTTAAGTATGTCTTTATATCTCTGTGATAGTTACTAGGGGGTTATCTACATAGTTAGTATATATACATTACCATTTACCACCTAACCGCAACACGTTAGTGCTGAACGCTACCATTTATCGGCAGATAGATTAGGTAATGCGGTGGTACCTACGCCCTCGAGCTCCTACACTGGAAGTGCAGTGAAAATGTTCTAGAACTTTAAATCTAGAACAGTTGGTTGTGACTTCAATACAACTCGAACGGGTCATACTCTGTTATTGGTATTAACATCCCTGTTTTAATCTATAATATAAAAATGAATTGCAAAATGTGTTGGTAAGCACATAACTTAACAACACCGGGACTAATTTGGCCAATTCTTTTTTTTAACGTTCGTTGAATTTCAAGGATGGTTTTTACGGTGAGAAAAATTCAAATAATTGATGGGAAAACCCTAAAATTAGCCCTTTTTTCCCATACAAACAATTTCTAACTGAAACATAGAGTTAATTTGAGCTTTATTGCCTTTGTATGTTCATATTGAATTACAAGCACTCACTGTTGTCTAAGCAATGTAGGTGTGTTCCTAACGTCAAACCAGGGTGACGGTTCTGTTCAGGATAATTTATTAACCCGACTATAAAACAGGTAGGAACAAAAAACTGCCAAATTATAAATCTTTTTGACAGGGTGAAGTCTGTTGGGTCTGCTAGTTAACTATATTATTAACTTTTCGTCGACGTCTGAAACCTTTCCTGCCATTTGTACTCTACGTCCAGTGACGATACTCGAGACCGTATGCACTACCGCATTAGGTACATAATCTATCCGCCAAATAGAAGTTGTTGAACTAGTTAAATAGTTCTGAACTCCTTAGTTCAGTTATGGAACCAAGGAGTTCCGATTAAATACCTAAGGGCCTGTAACTCCCATCACAGAAGCAAAACAACTAAGTTAAGATCTCAGGGATGCCAACAAGTTGTGTTTTAGGTACCTAAGGGTTTTCGTTTGATGAGTATAGACTACAATACTCACTTATCTGCATTTGCAGTTACAACCTCCATGACACAAGATCGCTTATGAACGCACTTGAGCTCTGTCACTAGCACTCAGCAGTAAAATGTTATTGATTTTTTTCGTAATAAATAACATACCGATCATTAAGTAATAGATTGCCTTTGAATCAATTAATTAAATATTATGAACATTACGCCTGCATAATAAAACAATTCATTTTAATGAAATACCTCAACATTTTGAAATAAACGAAAATTGTGATCTCTATCTTTAAAGAATATGAGAGAAAAATATTGATGTTGCAATATTATTATGTTAACAAATAGTATGTAAAATATTCTTTCACCTTGATCAGAATAGTACGAAAAATAGATAAGATATCTCTAAAATCAAGGCTGTTTTACGTTTCAGGTCTAGCCGCACTTATTTTTTGCTTAATAAGCATATTGAATGGAGTACTAGCAATGTATGCATACAAATTAGTAAATTGTGGATCATTTTGGATAAAACTAATTCACTACGTCACAGGAACAGCTTCATTATTTTGCGCTGCCGCTTCTCTTTGCTTCGGTTTCAATAAGCATTCATTCAAAGTTTGGACAAACAACGACAGGGTTATTCCTGTTTTGATGGCAATTACATGGCTTTTCACAGTCATAGTAACTCTTGAATTTTGGTTAACTACTACAAAAAAACTGCGCAATCTACTTTAATTATTCTCATGCTTAAAAACTGCAAGATCTTTGTTTTTGTTAATAAAAATATGACATTTGATTTTTGTTTTAAATTTCTTGATTCTTTTAGTTTTCAACATTAAAAAAAATTCACAGTTTCACAGTTTCCTAAACCCAAAGGTTGTCTGGAAGAGATTGCAGTTTTGTGATAAGACCGCCTTTTGTTTCGTCTATTTCTTCTATTTTTTTGTCTCTTTAATGTATTGGTGTACAATAAAGTAAAAAATAAAAATAAAATAAATAAATATTCGTACACTTTAATTACCTTTAATGTATTAATGAAATAAGCTTCGGAAGTGTCTCAGATGTAGGTTTAGCTTGAAGTCCTGGCCCAATGGACTAATTAAAATTATTATCGGTGTAGAAAATGAAATCAATTTACAGAATTTTCTTGTCATCCTCATAATTAGTCATGTCGCATATCGATGATGACTCACGAAGCTAATGTAGCTTCGTTTTCGATAGCGTCAACGATAATGGCTTATCATCATGGCTGGCGCGGGATCGAGAAGTAAGTGATGATAGGATGTTTATACTAGGCATTTTTTTAAATTTCATGAGATGCCAAACAAGCATACAGTTTATATCGATGGTAAGTAACTGCTGTCACTATTTCATTGTAGATGCGTTGCCACTCCTGAGGCAAAGAATATGTAATAATACTACGTATAGAATGGACACTTCGACGTCCCGCCCGATTTCCCAGCATCATCCAACCTCTTCCCTTCTTATGGGCTACGGTTGGTATTTTCTACGTGCTACGCACACAGGTGAACGTGTAAATACACGTCACTGATTGATGTCTGTGTAATAGAGACCAAATTAAGCGTTTGTATAGAATTTTGGCGGAGTGTCCGCGGTGTGCCTGAGGTCTAAATTCTACCTCTGTGCCGAAAATTTATCACCAGACCGGAAAACGATAGCACTCAACACTACTAAACTAGGAAATTCGGTGGTGTCTACGAGCTCTGTCACTGGCTCTCTACCACCAGTAAAAAAACAAGAAACTTTCTCGAATTTTGGTTATATCCCCGATAAAAATCTTTCATCAATAGTATCGCCTGCTACAAGGAACCCTTTATGATATAAATATTATTTGCCTAAATTCATGCGAACGTATATCATTGTATACATATCTACTTGATCTATGTAAGTCATCCTTATGTAATTTCTATAAATCTATGATAGTCATGGAAATCGTCACAGGCTTTATTCGGTATAAAAAACTAATTTGCATTTATTGTTCCTACTTTCCCAGTAAATTATGAATAAAATTATTGTCACAACCGCCAATAACTCATAATTAAAAACAAGTTAGATAAACAGCTTCCAACATTATGTAGTTATTTAACAGTTGCTAAAGTATAATGAAATAATTATGTTAATTTTCCAATAATTTATGTTAGTGCAATTCATCAATATGGTAGGAAAATTTAACAGTTTTTTATAATCTTTTATATTATCATTTGACGTTTTTAGGGTTCCGTAGTAAACAAGGAACCCTTATAGTTTCGCCATGTCCGTCTGTCTGTCTGTCTGTCTGTCTGTCTGTCTGTCTGTCCGTCCGCGGATTAGCGCAAATACTATAAGTACTAGAGACTTGAAATTTGGTACAAGTATACATCTTAATTGCACCGATAAAGTGGTAGAATAAAAACATGAAAAAATATATATTTAGGGTAACCTCGCCTACATGTAACTCGCAGATATTTTTTTTTATTTTCGATTTTCATATAGTGTGTAGTTTCGTTGGATAGGTTTTTAAAAAATAGTATGAGTGTCTGAACATCATTTTTCGATTTAGACAAACTGTTCGTGACTTATTACGCTTTAAAGTGTAAATTTTCGTTCAAGTCAAAAATTTCGAACAAGTCCTTACAAAATATTTATTATTTTTTTTTATTTCATCTTTTACTCTGTAACTAGAATACCCTAAATAAATCCTATTCTATGTTATCGAGTCTAGTTTTAAATTAATAAAACATAGGTATCACAAACCTAATAAAACATATCGCATTCTTCACCCACGCGTAACTCATATACGAGATATCTAGAAATCTGTAGATAACCGATCGATACATTTTCGACATAAATATTTGGGATATCAACGTTGGGTGTCCACTTGAACAGTGCATTGCGTCACACCAGGTGTTCGTAGTTAAAACTGTTGTATTTGTATTAAACATGCCTCCACCACCGCCTCCGATGATGCCAAATGAAGGATACTCAGTGCCCCCTGGAAAACCACCTTCTCTTATAATGACCTGCATGAACATTATAACTACTTTCACTCATTTATTTTTGGGTATGGTGGCGTTCAGTGCTATATTATTTATGAATATTTTTGAAGGATCTTCTTCGCTGAAACAACATGTATATTTGTGTGTTATTGGGGTGAGTCTTTTTTATTTATATTTAAATAATATTAAAACTGTCAAAGAAAGTTTGTCTGTCTATTGGTTACGCTTTCATGATCAAACCAAACATGAAAGTAGTTTCATCTCGAAAGATATTCTAATATCTCCATACGATTTTTTTTATGAAATAAGTGTTTGCTCACTTACGGGAATGCCACCATAATAATAATTTTAGTACACTACTGCTACGTTGCGGTCCTGGGTTCGAATCCCGGATCGGGATTGTGGTCGCAATATTATTTTATTGCAAAAGACAAGTTCCATGTTGGGCCCGCGCCTTGTACACTATATCAAAAGATAGAGCAAAATACGTAGAATCATGGAAAAATTGTCAATACTTGCCGTCAAATTTTGATAGGCAACCTACTGGATATGCATTCTCTAGATTATAAATATATATTATTATATGAACGAAATGATTCTGCAGTGGTATCCTAACTTAGATACATTAGACGCGATTTTTAATTCTGTGAATGATAGATCAGGGTCGGATTAAGAGAAAATAATCACTTTTGCAACCCTATACATAGATTAGTACTGTATTACTAGTAGTAATGTAGGTAACATTGCGCCCGTGCGAAGCCGGGGAACATAGAGCAACACCGGAGGAGAGTAGCCATATGCAGGCTTTCCCCTCTGTAGAAGTACAAGCCCAAATGGGGCCTATACCTGTCGCCTAGATGTTCAAAAGTGTGCGTGATATTGTTTCTGTATTTTGTTAAAGTCAAGGTGTGAGTTTCGTAGTAATAGACGATTTTTGTAGTGTGCGTGTGTGTCGCACGCATTTCCCCCCGCAAAAAAATGACAGACTGTTTATCATCGGTAATAAACGTTATGGCTACTCCCCTCCAATCCGCCGCGGCCGGTGGCCCGTGTTGCTCTATGCCGGAGAAGGCCGGTTTGAAATAAAAAGAGTTGAAGTTAGGTACTTCTATTTACATAATGTTGTTCATGAATCGTTGAATTTGTTTTCACTGGTGGCAGAGCATCAGTGACGGAGCTCGTGGGCGTAGGCACCACCGCATTACCTAATATACTTGCCGCCAAATGGTAGTGTTCAACACTATCGTGTTCCGGTCAGGTGGTAATGTACGGCCCTGTAATTTCCGGTACAGAGGCATAACACCTTAGGTCTCATAAGTGGTAACGCATCTGCATTTTGACCTCTGGTCTTTGTGTGGGTGTCTATAGGCTGCAGTCATCACTTAACATCAATGTGAACTGCATGCTTGTTTGTCACTTTCATTTCATAAAAAAAATGTACCTAAATATTGTATTATTACTTTCAGTACGTAATATTAATGAGTCAAGCGGTGTTATCACTCAACCCCCACTCAGGCTGGTCGAATGGATTCCAGTACCACGAAAAGAAGATGATCCACTGGGTGATGCAAGTGATTGGGTCTATCTTAGCCATCGCAGGCTGCAGTGTAAGGATTGCAAACGTTCAAAACAATTTCCAAACAGCACATGGAATACTTGGTATGATTTACAAAAATGATAAAACTTTTTTTATGTTTTAAAGGTGGCAAACAAGCATGCAGTTCACATTGATGTTAAGTGATGACTGCTGTCTATAGACACGTCTCCCCCCTGGTGAGATAAAGTGATATTTAGCTGAACCCCTTCCCCCCTCCCCCACCCTTCTCCCCTCTCCCCTCCCCGCTCACAATCTCACGAATTTTTGTGTATCTATGTGCGTTGAATTTATTCTAAGCAGAAAAATATTTGCCCAATATGTGTATGTATGTATGTATCTCCACGCCATGTCACTAACGGTGTAGGCAAAGAGTGTAGAGCGCCAGATATCCCGGTCCTGACATACCGCTCGTACCTCATCTACCTTCATCATTCTCTTCTTACTTGCACGCTCATTCCTAAGACTTTTGATCGCACCATCCGACAGAATACGACCTATTTGGTCATGGTAGGTCAGTCTCGGTCTTCTTGGGCGTCTGCAACCATCCACATTCGCATTGTATATCTGTTTAGTCATTCGCTCATTCGACATTCTTTCTAAATGCCCGAACTATCGGAGCTTCCATTTTTTATTTTTACACCGATACTCTCATTCACACAAAGCTTCTTTCTTACATCTTCATTACGAACGTGATCGGTGAGCGATACAACGCAGATCTTGCGCAAAGATCTCATCTCGACCGCGCTTAATTTACTTTCTTGCTCTTTCCTGCATACCCAGCTCTCGCTTCCATGTAAAAGCGTTGGAGTAATTTCACCATTATGTACGGCTAGTCGAGCCCACTGGCTGAGATGTTTTGTTTCTAGCAGCTTGCCCAACGCTCCATTCACGCAATGCCCAGCAAGCACTCTCCTTTCTAATATATGTCAACGGTGTACCTATCATTCTTGTTAAAAGCATGAAAAATTTCATGATCGGTTCAGTATTTTCGAAGATTACCCCAACAAACAAACAATCAAAGTTAGAAACATTTCCTCTTTAAAATATAAGTATGGAAAATACGAGTGTTTAATACTGCTCAGAAAATGGTGAATGTTTTGAGTGATGGGACATGTTTTACTAAAATTTAACACTGTTTTTCTGTATCTTCTTTGGGCTGAAATAAAAAATACGTGACCTAATTAGAGCGACCAGAGCGCCTCGGTCAGCCTGACGCCCTAACTACACGTTAGTGTGAGTGTGCCGTTTTGAACGTTTTGTACGTAGTTTTCATACTGTTCATATTTCTACTGTGACTAAGTTAGGGCCCGGTCGACCGGATAGTGAAATAAGCGGCAACCTGGCGCGAAGCCACGTCCACCCTTTCTGTCGGACCCTGAATACCATGTCGTGTAAATAGCCTTTTACGTTAATGTTTGGGATTGGTCCGATAATTATTTCTTTACCATCAATCGAAGGCATTGCGCAGGTACTCTTTTTTAATGCGCATTTTTTGACGACCTTACAGCTGTGACTCACTGATTTTTAATTAATATGAGGAACTATATTCGTAATCTAGATTAGGCTGTACATATTGTACTCTTTAGGCTATAAGTGTCAAATTAGCGTGCCCGAAACATGAGTCACGTATTATATCGTTGTTGTTATAAATTTGTAGATAAGTGTATAGATACCATACCGTATAAAATTTATCAACATTATCGATTCATGGATTTATCTTGTGAGTACATGAAAATTGAACATAGTTGTAAACATAAAATATTAGGCCTGAGTTTCCCCAATTACAAAGTAAGTACAATTTAAATCGCACAGGCACCTATAAGGTATCATCAAAGCGTATTTTTATAAAGAAAAATGGAAAGAAAAATTTGACTTCAGGCGAGACTCGAACTCGCGGCCACTGGGAATCTAGTCCAGCCGCTCTTCCAACAGAGCTACCGAAGTCTTGCCCGATTTGTCAAATCTTTCCTTCACATTTATTGCATTGCCTTATGGTGGCAGTTGGAAGAGCGGCTAGACTAGATTCCCAGTGGCCGCGAGTTCGAGTCTCGCCTGAAGTCAAATTTTTCTTTATAAGAATATATTTTCACAAGCATGTGTTAATGCGAAATAATATAAAAACAATTATCATCAAAACGATCATGTCATTATACCTAAAATATGGAATGCTTGGCCTACCATGATATGCCATGATTCCGAAAATCTTCGACTTTTTCATCTTATCGCTATTAGGTACCGATAGTCCTAACGTGAATCTCTCGTTCGACATCATTTCTAGAACATCTGAGCATGTCCTTTCTCATTTTCCTCTTTATTCAAACAACAGTACTTTCGTCATATCTCTTCTTACACCATTATCACTTCAGCCGAGAAATGTTCACAACTGTACAAAAGCCTTCCCTAAATATGTTACAATGATGTTGTACGCCATAAGGGGATGCCATTACCACGCTTGACATTCGGATCGGCGGATGTTTTATCATAGGACGCTGTTGTCCATCCAACTTTTTTATATTTATTGCCACCGATTTAAATAGTATGGCCTTGTAAAGCATAATAGTATGGCTATTGTTCGATTGACTTACTGAACTAGAGGAAGAATTCTTGTACACTTGTGAGCGATGAGATCATGAACCTCACCATCACCTACTTTCTTAATAGGAGTACATTATGTCGCATTGCTACTCAATTATTATTATCCCTACTTCCCTACTATATTATATATTAATTTTATAATAATTATTTATTATTAAAAATGCGAAAGTAACTCTGTCTGTCTGTCTGTTACCTTTTCACGTCCAAACGACTTAAGCTAGTATTTAATAAGTTTTTGTTTTTATTTTCAGGTCTCATCGCATTGATCTTCACTATCATCAGTTTAATTGGTGGACTTGTTAATTTATATTCATCGAAAATACCAATGAATTTAAATGTAATCAAACTTTTACACAGTTGCGTTGGATGTATAACACTCATAACAGCATTTCTAGCCCTCATTTTTGGTTTTGATAATCTCTATAGAAATGTATTAGGCGATGTGAATGCAGACTTATCAATAGCTTTAACTGTGTTCGCTCTGGTCGGTATATTAATATCGCCGTGTATGAAGTTTTATATTAGATTAACACAATAAGTGTCAGCATTATAATATTGAAAATAATTTCAGAATTGCTTAAGGTCACTCTTGTAACAGTCAGAATCGCATGTAGGTATCTAGTAAAAGTCCCCACTCGTAAAACTGTTCCCTGCGAACTTTCATGTTAAAAATTTACTTTACATGAACAGTCGAAGACGTTGTCAGCCATGATGACGTTGAGATTATCTGTCATATGACGTCACTAGTGGATATACTAATCGATACCATTGGTAGATGACGGGTTAACATTGTTTTTATATTATTTTGCATTAACAGATGCTTGTAAAAATATGTTTTTTATAAAGAAAAATGGAAAGAAAAATTTGACTTCAGGCGAGACTCGAACTCGCGGCCACTGGGAATCTAGTCCAGCCGCTCTTCCAATTGAGCTACCGAAGGGTTAACATTGGTTTGTTTACAACCTGTTTGATGTAGTAGTAACACGACTGGCAGATTCCAGAGAACCAAACCCGTGCGAGCGGACCGCATCGGACTTGATTAATAATAATTATGTCCGCCGGACTCCTCTACACACGGCCAGATTTGGTTCCGAGCGTACAGAATCCGCTGCCCGCGCCGCACCAAATCCGGACGTGTGTTACGAGTTTACGACTAACCCATCACATCATGGCGGATAGCGTTTTAGGAATAAAAAAAAATACAGATTAAAAAATTATTTTTATCAATAAAAAGCAGTTTATAATATCCTGCATTCTGACATGAAATAAAAAAAGATTTGCATTAAGTACTATTTTTAACACAAGTCAACTAGCCTGTTCTATTTGTGGGGCTCGAAAAACACGCTTTAGGTACCATGTTTCGGGTAAATGCTAATGTACCTACAGCCCGTTATTTGTTTAAAAGCAAAACATCTTAGACCTAAAATATCTAGATGTTTATGAAGACGAGATAGAAACGTCCTTAAAGTTCCAACTTGAACTTTTTTTTTTCATGAAACCAATCTTTATATTATGTATAAAGATTATGTTACATTATACATTAGAAAACACACAACAATTAAAGATAAGCACCACAAAAATGATAATGAATCATATTTCCGTCCTTGTAATTATCTGTGAGTGATGTTAAAAATACAAAAGGGATTATATGCAAAGACTTAATCATACTTACCTATATTTGATACTAAGTACGTATAGTCACACCGCGGACACTCCGCCAAAATTCCATACTAACGCTAAATTTGGTTTCTATAACACAGACATCAATCAGTGACGTGTATTTACACGTGCACCTGTGTAGTGTGTGCGTAGCACGTAGAAACTACCAACCGTCGCCCATAAGAGAGGAGGAGGTTGGGTGATGCGGGCAAATCGGGCGGGACGTCGAAGTGCCATTCTATACGTAGTATTGTTACATATTCTCTGACCTTAGGAAGGAGACTTCAGCTTATTTCGCGTCTGTAGAGCGTTCATAATTTTGAGGGCAATCCGGAGGCAGAAGATGTTATTCGATTTTCATATTTTTTTTTAGTTTGTTACATATATATATATGTGTAAGATACATTTTTATTGCTGTTACCTACATGCCAAAAGAGAAACATTTTTTTTTCTCCATACAAAAGTGACCCACCCTAGTAAGCACTGACAGTCTGGTATTGGTCAAAACTTGATCAAAATAAACGACAAACGTCAATGTCCGGTGCGATAGAGATAACGCTCTACAGGCCAAAAATAAACCGAAGTCTCCTTCCTAGGCTGGATGTGCAATATTTATTGTTGAGCACTGTACACTTCTTTACACTTGTTATTCGTCGCTTACAATAATAAAATTGTAACCGAGCAATGACGGTGCAGCCAAGCAACACTTTATTTATCAAATAGGTTAAATAAATATGTTGTTTAGGTATTTAATTTTAATTAAGGTATATAGACAGTATTAAAATAAAAACCATAAAACTTTTTACGTTTTATTTTATTGGTCTTCTATTTACAACATACATAGATTTTATTAGTGCAAATATAACTCATTCAATTTTATTCGTCACTTCATCTATATCTTAAATACATACAAGTATTAAAAGTCATGTTTGTATTATATAATTATCTAAATTACAACTAAATTGTTAATGTTTGTATAATTAAATATCACACCAAAACATACAAATTTGTTAATACTATGCTTACAATAAATTTTACTTTGTAAAATATCGTTTAAAATGCTTCGTCTATTAGTTTTTCATCGAGGTGGCAGTGTTTTCATTTCCTTCATATTATTATCTTCATCTTATTGAAATATCAATTGAACAAACGAAAAAAAATTATACACTACAGTTACAAGCAATAATATATAAAATATTCTTCCCTAATTATGCACATGTTGTACATTATTCTCATATGCAATTTCATTTGTTTACTATAAAATTATCATCAGGACTATGAACATTAAAAAAAATATCCTGATCTATTTTAATATAAGGCAGTTAGACATTTCACTATCGTTATTTCATCAATTATTTATCTTAAATAATGATTGAATTTGAATACCCTTAATTTGTTAAGATTTCCACGTGAGAATCATAACAATTTTTTTTTTTTAATTATTATGACATTGCTGTGTCATAAAATCAGCGAGGTCGTAGTTAAAATACTCAAGGATATTATAGCGTCACAACGCCATATTGACATATCTGTCAATTTTGAATTTGAATGGAACCAGCTTTTATTCCCAGAGTCTTCTTGATACAGAGTAAACTGATTGGTAACATCACTTTATTATTTGGTCACGATTCATAAGACTTGGACACCAGGCATTTTTTTTAATTTTCTGGGAATACCTATATACCTAATGAAATTACATTTTTAAATGAAATCATAAATTACTGCTCGTAACTATACAGTTTCTTCCTTAAAAATAAACATTAAAGCAATTATGGCGTTCTGCAGGAGTCACAGCAGTTTTGTATATAATATTTGTAGTGGCAAAGTCTTGCTTGAACCGCAAGTGCGCAGTTACTCAGCTTATCTTCACAGTCTGAAAAAAAAAAATGCAAATGGTAATATCGCTGCTAACAAGAAAAACGTTAAGACAATTCTTAGGTTTGGTTGCACCAAAACATTTGTTGAAGTTATGGTTTTTGTCAAATTTTGCAATAACAGTAACATTTACTTTAGCATAGTTAGGTTCAACCGAACCTTAGTGCGAGATTCATAGACCGCACTACGACTTTACTTTGAGCAAAGTATGCTTAGAACTGTCAGAAATGTATGGGTTTTGACAGTTCGAAGCGTACTTTGCTCGGAAGTAAAGTCATAATGCGGTCTGTGAATCTCGCCATTCGAGTTATCAGGATTGACATTTAAGTACTTTAACAAATAAGTTGTACTGGACCGATTTCGGTAACTTTTTTTTTGTTGTATCTATATCAAATTGTCCGGAGAAGGCTATTACGGAAATAAAAATTGTATCGAGGCAAATTACAAATTGAAAGTATACTTAACGACCATATTAAATTTTCTATTATAAACCTTATAGTACCGAGTAGATCGGTATATAAGGTATATAACGATCAATCGATTGACAGTTGGCGGGATAGATAGCACGACTGCTGATATGATCATTTTAAACAGATGAAAACATCAAACTACCTGTAACAATCTACATTGCGCCCGCGCAAAGCTAGGCGGGTCGGTAATAATACTCAAAAAAATCTAAGCTTGATTACCTTTCCTATCGTGCACATGCAAGTTGACACTTCTATGCGTAGTAGTGATCTCTACCGGTGGTAGTTTTTGTGATTCTGTAATAAAAACATTTAAATTAAGGAAACAGAGTAATTAGGTTCGATTGTCGAGCCGCTAGAGTTATTGCTTTAAATATTAGTAGTTTTAGATTCCACTTACAAACAGACAAGCCTGGTGGTACAGAGCTCACCCCACAAGGAGGCTCACACGGCCTACGCCCTAATTCTCGTAACACAAAGTCGTTGAATCGAAATAGAATCTATTCATTAGAGCAGGACAGGGCACTGATTCAAGTTCGATTCAACGACTTTTTGTTACGAAAATCGGGCCTCTGATGCAAGCGGTCTGGGCTCACATCAGGCCATGCGAGTAACATATGTTCCACTTACCAATAGACAAGCCAGGTGGTATTGAAAGGTTTACGACACATGTGGGCTCGCAGGGCCTGGTTGCGATCGGTCTGGGCTCAACGCAATCCGTGTCGCGCGCTATCCCATCGTCAGCGCGTGCGCACACCACCGACCGTCGTTGTATCCCCACACCTAGCGTGCAGTTGCCTGTGCACTGTATAGATAATAAAATAAATAAATTAATACGCTTAACACTCACAGCCTTACACATACAACACATACACAAACACAGACCCGAATCAAATATCTGTAGGCCATACAAATATTTGTCTCGGTACGGGGAACGCACCCGCGACCTTTCTAATCAAACGGTCGTCTCACACCGCTGGACTTAACGGGTCGTCATTACGAATTGATGTCGTGTTTGATATTTTCTTTTTTCTCTAACAATTTATTCTATGTAAATGAAACCAGATATTTCTATGTAGATGCGTTGCCACTCCGGAGGCCAATGGTATTATGCCTCTGTGCTGGAAATTATATTATTACCACCTCTCCCGAATGCGATAGTGTTGAACATTACCATTTAGGTAATGCGGTGGTGCCTACACAACTATGATCTCAGTGGTGGCAACACATCTGCATGTTGACCTTTGGTGTGTGTAGATGTCTTGCTGCAGTCATCACTTAACACCTAATTGAACGGCACGTTTGTTTGCCCATCTGCGTTTCAAAAAAAGGACAATTTTTTTTTCCATTTGTCTGTAAGTTCTTAAATATGGCATGCCATATCATGAAGCATAATATGCCAATTGTAAAAGTTAATTTTAGTTCAGTGGAGCTTGTAAGCATGGCTGTTGAGTTCTTAATCTTGAATCAATCAGTAAATCACAAAGCAAGAACACATTCTTTCGCGTACAGCATTTTATGCATCTCCTGCAACATCTAAACTTAATTACCCAAACAGCTTTACCTTAATAAGAGTTCAAGATCGTAATTTAAACCTGTCTGCGATCCGATGGGTCAGATTAAACTTGCATAGAATTTAAAATGAATCTTCAAAGGTTTTAAATGTTTCTGAAACAGCTAGCAAATACTAGAAATACGAATGTTAGTCTTTTTAGCGATAAATATACCAAAATGCATTAGGTTTATTCAGATGTGTTCCTATCAAGGAAAGAGAATTAAATCGAATAACTACTTACCTAATGTTAGTCTTTCGTGTGATGAACATACCCAAAATGTTCCAAAATGTATCAATATTTTTAAGCTCACCTGTCCCCAATCACTATAAAACCAGGCAGGCGTACAGTCTCCCCCACAGGTCCGTTCATGATCTGGTTTCGGTGCTTTACACGCGGAGTCCCGAAGATGTCTTCCACTGCCTCCGATGCAGAGCACACCACGAACCTGCTTACCACTGCATGGTGCGGAACACGAGGACCAGTCACCTAGGGAAAAGGATTTTGTTTATTACCGTTAAAGTCCTTGACACGCACAACACTGTTGTAAGCATCTTTGGGAAGGACTTTCTTCAGCAGTAGACGTCTTTCGGCTAAAGTGATTTTGTTTTTATGTAATGGAAGTGGCAAACAAGCATGCAGTTCATATTGATGTTAAGTGATGACTGCAGCCTATAGACACACACAAAGACCAAGGTCAAAATGCAAATGCATTACCACTCCTGAGGCCTTAGGTGTTATGCCTCTGTGCCGGAAATTACAGGGCCGTACATTACCACCTGACCGGAAAACGATAGTGCTGAACACTACCATTCAGCGGCAATTGTATTAGGTAATGCGGTGATGCCTACGCCCGCGAGCTTCGTGACTGGAGCTCTACCAGTCACAAAGTAGTAAAATCCGCCAAAGTAATAATTTTACATTACTAAAATTATTAATAAGCTCCTCGGTGAAATCTTTTATTCGTAGCTGGATCTAAATCTGTGTCAAACCAAAAGAGTACCTAAGTAATTTATTGATGGCGCTTCAATAGATCACGGCAAGATTTGTACAAAAAAAATTAAAGAAAGGTACAAGTTGTAACACGGACACATTTAAGGTTTGAAATATTATTGGAAACATTTACCGATGTTTAAAATATAAAGTTTAGTAAGAAGTGCTTCCTACTGTTAGTAGGAAGTCAAGACCATTTCTTAAGAAATATTTTAAATACAAGGGAACGTTCTTTAGGTTCCTTAATAAACTTTTAAAATTTATTTTACCTTGTACCTGTTTTCACTTTTTCTGTACAAACCAACGTATGTCATTATTTTTTGTGTGCTTAATGAATTCATGCTTAAAAAAAGTAATATAATATTTGCCTGTAGAGATAAGTTAAAAAAAACTGTTGTAGATATTTGTTATGCATTTTAATAAAAAAATACATTCAAGCACTGCAAACTAAACAATACCTAATGTAAGCTAAATTTGATCATGATAATTATCATTCAGGTTTTATTTGTAACTAATGCGATAAATAGCACAATAATGATGGGTTGCACAAAGATTGATAAAGTTATTGTAACATTTCACATCCTTCTCTATAGCAGGATATCTTGTAACTAAACTTACCAGTAAACCACTGGCCGTCGTGAGGTTCACAGGCGAATTTCGGAGTGCACGCCCGAAAAACTTCCGGTGCTTTCCTTGGACCACATCCCGAGGGATCCGTGCATCTTACAGCTCTCGTCTGAACCCCATTGCCTACACACCAACCTACGCACTGCAAACATCACACACATAATATAATAAAGATAATTCATCATTCTCTGAAAAATAATCCATACATCAATGTTCATTAGATGAATTAAATGGTAACTTTCGGTAACCTACACAAATTTGAAGAAAAAGTTAAACTGCAAACACTAGTCACGCTCATAAAAGATTATGAAGAAAGGCTAACTATTGAATACGAACAAAACTAAAGTCTAGTACATTTGAAAGAAAGGAACAGAGAACAAATTTAATAGCAGTATTTTACAAATTTAGTATATCTTATAACAGACGGGTAAAATTGTATACATGTCTTGGGTGGTTTTTTAAAACGGATGGTAGGTTTTCCAGTGAACTAGAGAGAAGGATGCATGATGGGAATTGCGTGAATGGAGTGTTGGAGCTACATTGCTTACTGATTGCGTTAGTAACATGTTTGTAATAAAGACGCAAGAAAGTTGTTCTGTGTGAATGAGAGCATTGGTAAAAAAATAAAAAAGTTGTTCTCCGACAATTAAGGGATGTAGAAAGAATGTTGAATGCGCGAATAACAAAAGACAATGCGAAAGTTAATAGTCAGATGTCCAGGAAGATCAAGACGTTGGTACCTACATACCTTGGTCAAAAGCGTCGAGTACATTCAGAAGGTGGTAGTCTTAAGAATCGACATAGATACTTTTAAAACAAAAACTAGACTATCCTCCTTTCTTATTCATTTCTTTAAAAGGTCAGATAAAACAGTTTTAGGAAACTAAACGAATATACTGAGTGCGCAAAGTAAATTGGAATGTGAAATATAAGTTAATGGACATTCTTATTTTAGTTGATGAAACAACTAAAGTGAGATACGGGATAGGGGTGACAGCATATATAAATGTAATAACGACATTGAGACACACATAAATACTCGTAAATGACACAACTTTTGCAGTACGTTGCTACTGTCTACTGTTTAGGAATTCGGTCATATTTTCTGAATATGGAAAAATATCGAAGTTTAATACTACTACCGTTGGCTATATGCAGACTGGTTTGGGGTGAGATAGGTCAGATTGATAAATTAGTTATATCTCACCCCAAACCAGTCTGCATACAGCCAACGGCAGTAGTATTAAACTTTACTTCGATATCTTTGTATGACCCGGTAATTTCTATCACAGTGACAAAAGTGAATAACTTAGGCCTCAGGGGTTAAGTCCACCAGGATACCCTAGCTTGATCCCTCAGGGAATACTAGAGAACTCGGGAGTTCATCAGAATCACCTGCACGTGAAAATACCTAGTAATATACATTTATATTACTAGGTATTTTCACTCACGAAGATAGCACAGACGAGAACGAAAGCGAGTTTCAATGTTGGGCTGATAAAAGCGAACTACTGCCACATTTTTTTCCACCATACCTTCCATACCATAAAATCAACTTCGCCACATTTATGGTAGATACTATGGGTATTTCATGCCAAATTACATTTTTATAGTAGATACTAAGAATGTCTAATGTCTATCCATCTGTCTTCGGACAGACAGATGGACGGACAGACAAAGGGACGGATGGATGCACGGACGAATCATGGCGATACTATAAGTGTTCCTTATGGGAACCCTAAAAAATAATTAACAATTGTTAACTTCTTTAAAGTTTTATCTTATAATTCAATTCAAATTTTAAATCTTACCTCAGACCAGTCTGTATACAGCCAGCCGGCAGCAGCACTAAAGCTGTACTCTGGTCCGATATCGACATCCGAACTGTTCACGGAGACCGTGTAAACGGGTCCATCGCGGAACGTTTCAATCCGATGACGTTCTTGCTTCGGCTCCATTTGGCTCACTTCTAAATTCGAGCAATCTGTTACGTTGCAGGGTTCTGATGTCGGTGGCTTCGGAAGTGGACATTTCTGGTCACTGACCTAAAGTGGAAATTAAGTTAAAATTAAAATACATGTAGCCTGAATTTTGCAGAAAAAGTAGGTTAATTTATCGAGGTATTATATATGTCGGCAGGAGGCCTCTCCAGTCAGGACATCTAGGACATCTAGGTAGTATTGTCTGCGTTTCTTTCCATAAGCTGAGATGTTATTCGTGTTTGTGGGCGTCTGTAGGTTGGAACTCGAGCGGGTGATGAAATAAAGCACAGGGTTTGGCAGAAGGTGAAGCAATAGTCGTTTATTGCCAAAGATCCGCCCATTCGATTACTTCCGGCAGGGAAGAACGGGCAAGAAACCCTTCGAACCGGGAAACCACATTTACCAGGATACGATACTACTACTATCACTAGTCTTCTGCCCATTTAATTCAAAAATACCCGCGTTATATCACTTTAATATCACTGACGTTCACTGATAATAATGCGATTCACACATAATAATTCGATTCAACTGTGTGACTGTGACTGAATGATCGTTACTCTATGACTGACCGTCATGAACTATTTGCTAGCCTTTACAAACCCGATATCGGCAAGTCAATATCCTCCTCTAAGGTAACAAATCCAAGAACCTACGCCGACCGTGGCGCCACCTAGAATTCTCTATTAAACAATCTAGCCTAGTCGTAATTAGGTTACGTCTCCGATAGACTAGATGGCGCTAGTAGTCACGTTTAGCTTCCAATCCGACATCTCTTAATATATATAAATCTCGTGTCACAATGTTTGTCCTCAATGGACTCCTAAACCACTTAACCGATTATAATAAAATTCGCACACCATGTGCAGTTCGATCCAACTTGAGAGATAGGATAGCTTTCATTACGCTATGACTAACAGGAGCAGAGCAGCGCGGGCGAAGCCGGGGCGGGCCGCTAGTATATTATATACAGAAAATCTGTTAACAACGTTAACATGTAATAATGGAGAAACCGTATGTACCTAATGTGTACATAAATTATGAAAAAGTATAAAATTAATCGGAAATATTTCTTTTAAATTTGAGAGGTGTCATAAGTATATTTTTGTAATATGCTATTGGATCATTGCCGAAAAATTATCATTATCACCACATAAGTATTATTAAAGAATACTGCAATATCGCGTAAGAAGTAATGTCTTGTTCAGTGCTTTTGTATACTACTTATTACAACCCACAGACATCGGCAACTTAATACTTACTCAAACATTAAACATTAGTTTTACAGCAATTGTCAGTTGCGTAGTTTTGCGTATATCGCGGCATTATAAAGGCCATAGGCCTACACCAAGGCCTTGTACCATAGGCTACTATAGTATCTACCCATAATTTTATTTACCCTCAACTTGAAACAGCTGAATGTTCGTTAGCTAAAAAAATATTTACATGTCATACCTTAGTTATTCCTCTAGAATGATCTTGGACACAACCAACAATCCTGGACCTTGTAGCCGGTCCACATTGCGGGCAAGTGGACCAAGCTGCTGATCTCCATCGTGGTGGACAAGAAATGTTGCCGCATCGACGTCTTCGGCCCGGTGGAGAAGAACCAGAACAATGCACTGGAGAAACTTCTCTGTCGGCACCATCTATTGTTTCTACACACCTATATTTGCCAACCTAAAATAAATAAGACAATATGTATCCTACTCGTTCAGAAACGATTTAATAGACAAGTTACATTAATATGGCCATTTTTATTTATAAATCTTTGGTAAAATTTTCATAAAATCACCAATTGATGCTGAATTTGAACGACATACATTTTTAAATTTCCCTACCATCCCTACATTTTCTCCCTTTAGCACACAATTCACTGTCCATTTTTGCCTTTACGTTACGAGAATAAAGTAACTAACTATTGCAGAATTGTTGCAGGACTGCAAGGCAGTAAATGGGTATACTTTAGAAACAATAGAGTATTTACGCCACCTAATTAATATTAAACTGCCTTGGTAGCCTAGTGGTAGCAGGCCACTACTACTACGCTGAGGTCCTGGGTTCGATTCCCGGGTTGGAGGTTATCAGAGATAATGGTGCAAAGTCCTTTATCTCTGGTTCTATTGGGATTTTTCCATTTTCTGGAAATTTCCCAGTACCTCGAAGTTTGGTAATGTGCCCGGAGATGTCAACAGGCTCGCCACTTGTTACATGGGCCAAAACGTAACCGGCGAATCGTGGGTGTTTGCATGTATGCTTGAATGCATGCATTTACCTCTGCCTACCCCTTCGGGGATTACAGGCGTGAAGTTACGTAATTAATATTATAAACGAATTATTTAATTAAGACCAGGGCTATTTACGCTCTCTTCTTGTCCGCTGAAGTCAACGATAAGGCTGTCTTAAGTGTAGCAATATACACGCGCCATCACTTTATAAAACTCTTTGAGGATACATATTATATAGAATGTTTTTTTTTTTCAGATGTATAAAAGAAACCGTCCGCTCGAAATAGTCGCTACGTGTTGTGGTTGGTCTAAAATACTATAACGCATTCCGAGCTATAGTCAAGACAGTTTCGCCGACAAATTCTGCAAGTTGAATTGGATTGAAGTTGATACGAAAACCGCAACGCGTAGTGGTCAAAAATTATGCCAAGACTCGAATATCATATTTTGTGGTCTTTTTGAGTAAACTGCGATGTGATTTGAAAACTTGTCTTTATGTCAATTTAGGAACTATAGACGATTGAATTTCGAGTTCGGCTGATTGTTTACAGGAAAATCTTAATACTCAAAAGGAAAACAACAAAAAAAGGTTCAATGAATTACTTACTTGCATACCACCACCGCATGATCTAGAGCACTGAGTGTATGATAATATCTTCCAAGTAAATCTTCTTCCACCAACCAAATTTTCTTCCACACTATTTTCCGAATTCATTTCCCTTGCCAGTCCAATCAAATCTGGGTGCCTTGGTGAATTTATTCTATGATAACCATCAAAACCATGATGCCTTCGTATATGTTTTGTTGGCACGGTAGATGGAATTTCAGTGAGACTAGGTCTAGTAACAGACTCTTCACTGACTTCTCCAGGAAGAGTTTCTGTGAAATACTCATATTTTATACTCGGATTCGGTTGTGTATACAGGATCTGAAAAAAATCAATTCTGCTATTATGATCAAACAAGGTTTAAATAGTGGACTAATTATCACTATTCAATGTTAAGCGCAGTCTTTGAAAGTATCATGGTTGTTGAAATTGCGCATAACTTGGGTATTTCTTTCACGATTATTATTTCTTATTTAGAAAATTAAAGAAGGTAATATTTTTTATTTTTGTTTTATTTTCAATTCATCGAAGGAGTCGTGAGTTCTTTCTCCCCAGACTGCAACTGCCAACAGTGCTTGCGTAATAGTAATCATGCCTTTCCAGAATTGGCTACACCAAGTCAAGTATAAACTAACTGACCATAAAATGATATTCAGAGATGCAATCTTACCATTATATCTATCGGGTAATGGATGGGTCCTAGCGCAAATACGGAGTCTAGACCGGCAGCGCGACTGTACAAAAACCGGGCGCCCGCTGCATCGTAGGTGCCCGGTGCGCTCACTGCAAACTCTCCATTCATGATGTATGAGCCATTTGATATCTTCAATGCTAAAAAATAAGAAGGTATTTTATTAGTAAAATGGTGAGATCTCGGTTTATCTCGATCTCTTTGTTGTCAGTTTGTAAAGGGGAAATGAGACATTCTACTGATATACTTTTTACATTAGTTTATTACATTTAGTTTTATCTTAGTGATATTCTTGACTTTACATATATTTTTTATCTTGTTTGACATGTATATCAATTTTAATTCACTTTTAATTATTTTGTTTGTTTTTGACGTGTCATAAGAGGTGCCTGTCACCGTAAATGAATAAATGAGTTTCTGATTCTGATTCTCGGAGGTTCGAATTAGGTTGCAAAGGATCATTCAACCAAAAATATGAAAGGTACAAGGTATAAACAGGTTGAAAATACTATTTCGAGAACCTTAAGGTTTTTTCTGATATTTAAAATATTTATACCTCTCCGGAACCAAAAGTTTAAAATTGAAGTTTGTTGGTAAAAAAAGGCATTCTTATTCCAGTGATGTAAAAATATTTGAAATACCCGTTACACGTTGTACCAAGTTTTCATTTCATCAATACATATTATTCAATTATAATTTATTATTCATTAATATCAATATATGGAATTTACCATGATTATTTGAATTGGAATAGTAAAGCTATGTCATTCATCCATTCATCTGGGTGCAAATAATTAATCCAGCGATTGATCAATAAGTTATGAAAGGCAACCACCAGGTATAACTACTATTCTGATAAGTTAATAAAAAATATAGAGCAGATGTGTGATTCTTGATCATTTATCGACCACCCTCATCCATGAAGTAGAAAAAGTACCTATCTAATTTAAGATCGAATAGTTATGAATCAATCGTGACATTAAAACGCTTTGAGTGATACATGTACAGCGATTAAATAATTTAGCATAGAAGAACATACAGAATGCAATAGCCAAATTGATTCTGAATAAGATTCAAAGGCGAGGTGAACTCAACTATTCACCTTCGCGCAGAACAACGTAGGCGTCGCCATTGTCATGATTGTCAATGATTTACGACCAATCTCATCAACAATACTGATTGATAAGTGGATGACCAACCTCATGTTTGCAGCCCATTTACCGTCATCAAAGGACTATTGAGGATCACAGATTGATCAATGTCTTTACAAACAGATCGTTTCTCAACATGGATTCAACAGCTGTGTTAATTTTCAGCAAATCATGATAAATTACCTACGTCGTTACATTCGCATAAGCTAGATATTATCAGTCTACGTAATCGACTAGATACTATCGACAAAATCCAGGTTGATAAAAGGCGCATTATGCTTCCTTTGAAGGATTTATAGTTGAGCTATATTCGCATTCAGAGATCATTATCATATTTATGAAACACCATTATATAGTATATAGTCATCAGATTTCATATCAGATCATTTTTGGTATAGTCTTTGTCTTTTGTAAAACTTTGCGACTTTTGAAATTCAGGTCAGTTTCTTAAATGGTGTGCATCTGTTTAACTAAAGAAAGGACTTTAATGTACGAGTATATTTCTTACGTTAGCTAGACTTCCTACACATGTTATCTTAATGAAAATTTTCAATAATATTCATTTTTGTTACACTATGTAGGTATTTAATTTCATTTATTAAGTTTGTGGCGACAAATAAATAAATTAGCCTCCATCAATTGCCTTTTAAGCTTGCAGTATTTTTAGGAGTCTTATGATAATGCTTAAAATTTTTTACGGTTTATTTTGACGTCCCCCTCATCGAGAGGTAAATGTGAAACAATTATTATAACAATAGGACCATAGCAATATCTCATATTGTATACGATCAGATATAAAGTAAAGCAAAATTAGATATTAGTGCGAGTCTTAATAATAATTAGCATTGCATATGGATTTTTAAAGGTAACAAAAACAGACATACTTACATGTTGCAATGTTTCTATATATCTGTTTTATTTAAGTAATGGAAGTGGTAAACAAGCATGCAGTTCACGTTGATGTTAAGTGATGACTGCAGCCTATATACACTTACACAAAGACCAAGGTCAAATGCAGATGCGTTAGCACTCCTAAGGCCTAAGGTATTATGCCTCTGTACCGGAAATTGCAGGGCCGTACATTACCACCTGACCGGAACACGATACTGCTGAACACTACCATTTAGCGGCAAGTATATTGGGTAATGCGGTGGTGCCTACGCCCGCGATCTCCGTCACTGGAACTCTACCATTTATCAAATCCCTTTACTTACCAATATAATTATCACTGGCGACAATCTCGGAGACATTAAGCCGGCATGCGCCACGGGGTACCGTCGTGACATAGGAGTAGCCGAGCGGCAGCCGCGGTCTCGCAAATAGACCGGAGACCAGACGTCTTCCGCAATGCACTTCCCGAGAGTTGGCCACCGCTAACACCGTTTCACGGCCAACCGCCTGTCAAATGGATGAAGATTAACACGTGTGTTTATTAATGATGTCGCTGCAACTAAGGCCCGTATTAATAGACAGATTTTAGTCCCAGAACATGTACATGGCATTAACTTCTCGTGTTGTATGAAAAAAAGTTATCTTAAGATAGTCTCAAGGACTGTGATCTGTCTAAAACTGTCGAAACACGACAGCCCGCCGGGGGCGAATGAACAAATGAGATCGATTGTCATATTTTTCTCGCGAGCTGATGGGTTAATACGGGCCTTAAGACAGCAAATAGGATTGCTATTACATTTTTGTTATTTCCTTGGTTACTACTATATTCTAAACAAATTTATTTTTTACTGGCGATACAGCTTTATAGTCAGTGCTTGAGAGCGTAGTACCCATTGCAGAATTTTTGCCGTTTTCGCAATATTTTTTATTGCTGCTCCTCTCCGATTCATCTTAGCGTGATGTTATATAGCCTATAGCCTTTCTCAATAAATTGACTATCTTACACTAAAAGTGATGATTTATTTCTCGATAAATGAGCTATGTACTGAAAGAATTTTTCAAATCGGATAAGTAGTTTCTGAGATTAGCCCCTACATTCAAACAAATAAACAAAGTTACAAACTTTACCCCTTTAAAATATTAAGTATAGATAATCTCAATCGTGTTCCTTGATCAGTATGACTGTATCATAATATAAAATGCCTATTGCAGTTAAAATACAGGTAAGCACAAGTCAAATAGCACATTGAATGTAACTGATTTGCTTAAATTGTGTTTAAAAGAAAGAACATTTTTTAGTTAATTTGTTTGCAGTAAAGTTGCCCACTTAAGAGCTATAGATTGCCTATTAGTTGTTAATGTATGGCTCAGTAATTAGTAGCAATTAACAATTCCGACAATGAGTACGGTGCTGGTTCGTTACGGTGACACTCTGACACAAGTTCTAAATAAAACAACGCCTGAATTAGCTAGATCCTTTTATATGGAGCTATAACCTTGTCTAGTTGAACAGACAGATGTTTCTTGTCCTGTCTTATTAAGTTGTTTTGTGAATTAATAAAAAAATATATCACATTGGTGTCTATTGCTTGAATTTTCATATTCGCATTCAAGATATTATGAATTCAGTTTTTACTTTTAGACTACTTTACAATTCATAAATCTTATTTAAATTAGAAACATATATACAAAATGGTATGTTAATCATTTCAGTCGATCGGAAATCATCCGGCCAACAACGAATATAATTTCTCATAGATTTTCAAGACGTTTATAATAAATGTAGACTTACCCCCTAATTCATAAACGTATCTTAGCTAAAGTATTCCTTTCCTAATCTCTCCTTTGTCTTTTTCTATCCTGCACATTTGACAATGCAACTGACAAAGACAAAGCATTCTATAGCTAAAACGTATCTAATGTACGTTTATAAATAAGGGGGTTAATGTATGATATTTAGTTTGTCTCATACACCTTCCAATAATTTTCCCATTTTTCTTTTCATTTTCATACATTTTAAAGCCAAAAGGCTAGTGCAATCCCATTACCGAAAGTGAAACATTTAATCTTTTCTTCAGTGCCCTACTTCACTTGATTTCTATGTCAACCAGTCGATGATTTATGTGTGTTTATCGAAGGCGAAATAAAACAATGTTAAAATCTGTTACAGCTAAACAAATAAACCACGAGTTCGGGATGTTATTCTTTGCTGCAGGCAAGATTGTCTGAGTGACCCCGAAACGGGCTCAGAGAAATATGAGCGTCCGAAACCACCGTTTGGCATTAGTGCCAGCATAAATAATAAATAGAGGAACAGTCATAATACCAATTAGGTACTGGGTAATAGTTTATGAGGCGACGGACAGACGCCATCGATGTCCAGCGTCGACAACTACAATACAATGCTCAATCGTAATGGCCTGGTCCACAACATTGTTTGCTAGTCTACGGGATCCATCTTGGCTATTGTACACTCGCATTGCGATGTATCTTGGCGATTACGATTTCTAAAGACGATTATGGAGTCAGCCACGGGTGCATTTCCATTTAAACAGTTGACATTCAATATTGCCTGTTTCTTTTTGTCATAATACTGTCTTTATCATTTATCTTGAACGAAGTTCAAATGATGAGTTTATTGTAAAATAGCACAATGACTTTAAAATAAATTTACTAGTAACCTTTTCACATATGGATAGTCAATAAGTATCATATAGCAAAACAAATACTAAATCTATGCCTATTGGCTCTTAATGACGTATATTTGTGTAAATTATGTAGGAATTTGCTAATTAATGCTCTGTTGATGAGAGAGGCGCCATTGGCAGTGTTCATCGAATGTACTAATTATGGAAGATACATTTTTCATCACGGTTTTTTTTATATTTAGAAAAAATACGATGGAAATGAATTCTTAATTATGAATAATAATAATAATCATTTGTATAAAAGCGTAGTTTTAACTATACGAAATGAAACGCAGGCCATAAATGGCTAGAATTATTTCGAATAGTATGTGACGCATCCACTTATTACTGAAGTACTCACAATCTTCCATTTACTTTTATTTTTAAAACAGCGAGGATATACGAGATAATAATTAATAAAAAAAAAATAACAAAATAATTAAAAAAGGCAAATCAACCGGTGGTGTGGAAGCCCATATCTTATACTTATGAAATTACATGTAAATCAAAAACAGGAAATTGATTCGCAGGATTTTAGCATTAATGTTGGATGCAATGATAGTATGTAAATTAATTCTGTAGAGTAACTTACGTTGAGACAGCCCTTAACTTATTTTGCACTTACAATGTCAACTATTTAAGCAAATATTACAACATCACAATGTTGACTGTTTTAAGAATATACAGAATCTCTGGCTACCACTTACAAGCTAATGTCTTCATTACCATTTTATCGCGTCAAAAATCATTTCCTTATCAATCGTGTGTAAACGCGTATACCTACTCGTGTTTTAAAACCATATAAAGACCTTTTGATAAGATCCTTCTTTTAACTTGTATAATGCAAATGGCTTGTCCCTTCATAAGGTGTATAGTTTATGTTTATTATTAAAAGTCATTGGTATTTGGCATATAGAAGTAGCTGGATTCTAAATTTAACTTTATCGTGTTGTGCAAGATTATACGTGGCTTAATTATATTTTATAACAACTTCTTGTTCATTCCTACCAGTTAGGTACTATGTTTCTCATCAACATGGGGTATTAAAATCCCGTACCTTTGTTAGGCTTGCGCAGGGACATGAGTCCAACACGTAGAGGCCCATTCGAGAATTTTAATATAGATTGCTGGTTGGTAGGTCTCTCTCTGACTAAATCAATAGGTGTGTAATAATGCTTCCACAACTACAACGCTTTATCCAATAAATTAAAGGAGACGGGTAATTATGGGCCCGCAGAATCATTAGGGTTAACCATAAGCTAAGTTATTGAAGTAAGTTTAAAAAAATGTTATATTTTTTTAAAGGTAATAAACAAAATGCACCTTAATTTTAAGTGTACAGAAAGCAAGAAAAGTTCGAAAAACAAATAACACTAAAGAGAGAGTACATTAGTACAGAGTTAACACCTGGGCCCAGAAATGTATGGAACGTTATCATTCTCCTTTGCTGTGGACAAAGTAGTTTCAATACTGACGGATTTTACTAGCTATCGCTAGTGATATCGCGAGTGTTCTTTTGTCTCCTTTACTTTTTAATTATAAATAAAACAAACGATTATGTATACCAATTACTGAAATTAATTTCAACTTTTAATAACATTAATATGTTCGATACGATTATATATACGATCTAAATTGACTTGAATCTTTTTTGAGTATATTGTTTTTAGCGCGATTCAGACATTATTGTAAGACTGCGACACATGCTTCTAACCGCTTACCATAATTCAACACAAATTATCCACGTAGTCTTATTTAGCCAACGAACTACTTGAAAGCATTACTGATCTTTATTCGTATTTAATAGCTTTATTCAAATGTAAATCAACTTCCAAAAAATGTATTCATGTTCAAAGCGGCGCCGATCTTACCCTTTTTTAGGAACGTGTAACACATATATAACGTTCCATAGATCTTTGAGCTTGGGAATGTTAATGAAGAGTTTCTGTACTTTATAAGTCTTTTAAAGTTACTAAGATTGTGGACTGTCTTTAGCTATATAAATTCAAACGAGTTGCGATGATTATGCCTCACTTAAAGTTACTGTGTCATCATCATCATCATTTCAGCCAATAGACGGCATATTCCATCTAAAGATAGGGGAATATGCTACAAACTCCAGTCTTGGCTTGCGGTTTGGCGATCACAGCGACAGTAGTTTTATTGCAGGACCGCCGATGAATGGTTTGACCGCCATTATTCAGTTGATTAACTGCACCAGCGAGAGAATTCTCCTCTACTAGTGAGCGGTGGAGTTGTCACATTCCTAAGTCTTAAGTGACTTTGTAATTAGAAATTAAGAACTCTTATGACCTTTGTTGACGACCCTGGACCCCCATGGTCCTGGAATATGTGACGATCATTTGATTCGAGGGTCACGACTCCTGCACGCTATATGGCCTACAGATATTTGTTTCTATTCTAATCTTCACGCCACGGCCCTTACGGGATGGTTTTATTTAGCATGTCTTAAGTATGCTTTGCAGCATCCTGCAATAAAACTACCCCTGTGATTGTCCATCCGCATGCCAAGCGTAGTTATTATGGCATATTCTCCACTAATGACGAACAACAATGTTGCGGGCATCATTGGGGAAGCTTTAAGCCAGCAGTGGGCATTTTTCAGCTGAAATTGTGATGTTGGTAGTCTTTATTCTCTTGTGTCAATAAAAGATCATACGGCCATCCTCTGACGGTAGCTAGGTGATGATGATGATGATAGGCCCGTGTTTTTGAAAGTTTTTTTGCATTTTTTTGTCCACATGATGTACGGAATCAACACATAACTGTAATTTTATTAACAATAGTTATGTAAGGTCAACTACGTCTTGTAATTAATTTTCTAAAGATAACTAATGTGTGTTTTGTGAATAATTAGATTTGTATACGTTGGATATGCGGATTCTATCGTTTAACCATTAACTTCACACAAACATAAGAAAAAGAAAAGTAACAATATTGAGCCCATATCAATAGTTAATTTAACATTCATCTATAATCACCTCACGATTGAGCACATTAATATGGATAATTTGATTACAATAATCTAGGCGGGCTCATTTATCACCGAATACTTAGTAGAGAATTATAAATCAAACCTATTGGTAATTGAAAATGTCCACTAATAGCCTATTAATTAGGATTAAGCGTGAGTTAACGAATTACCTGTCGTTGGTCGGTCTGTCACTTTGAACTGGTGATTTGTGCCTAATGCGCTCAGCAAGGGCAACAGCAATGTATTTGTGCTATCAAAACAATATCTTACCTATGACAGATGTTGATGAACTCATCTTTTAATGAACTGTCATGATAAATATAGGAATTTAAAATGATAACAGATTTGATTGCAAAATTGGGGTTTACGCGAAATGATTGTATAAAGGGCACGATAAAGAAAAATTTGAAGTATGTGATATCTAACGAATTTAAAAGTGAATATGAAAATTATTAGCAAGGTATTTATATTCTTGAAAGATCTCAACATATTAGATTTAAAAATGTAAGAAACATACACATGAAAGAAAATAAGATCATACAAAGGGTGTAGAAATAGGTACTATGATGTCCTAAAAACGTAACGCAAGCCTAAAGAAGATAAACACTACATCAAGGCTGTACTGAAATTCAAACGTTGCATCGCAAAAATTAGGTCGTAAAGATGTAAACAAAAATGTAAAAGAATAAGTATGAGAGTTAAAAAGTTCAATATTCAATCTCATATAGACAATTTTCTCTTTTTAAAAACTGATATTTAGCTAAAATATTTGAATAAACTATCTCTGAATAAAAACAAATCTTCTAGAAGCCGTCTGTGTCATTGGTAAGATATTTTAATTGGAGTTAATGTGATCTTTTATTTAAATGAATAAACATCGTTTAGTCTACTCTGTTTAATTCGACTAGGTCATTAGACGTGGTGATTTATAATTAGTGATGTTCATGGTAAACGATTCTGATTGACTCCAAAACACTTAAGGACAAAGTAAAAAAAAACTAAACTAACCAAGAAAATTACATCTGTTACATATCGTATAAAAAGTATGTAAAAAAGTAATCGATGAAGATGTTTATCATGCAAGTTATTTTTAATTTTTATCTTTATTTTATAACAAAAAAATAAAGATATTGTTTATATTTTTACATAAGCTGAATTATTTATGAATATTCTATTTACTTCGATTACATCTTTACATTCGATCTACTTGCGGACACCATAAAAACATAATATATCTACTGTTACTATAACATTAATGTAATATTTTATGTGATATCTAATAGATATACTTACCAAAGAAAACAATGTTATCAATAAGCTGGAAGTTAAAATCATATTAAACGTCTTCATTTCACTGGAACTCAGTTCACGCACTTTTCACTTCACTTTATCCAACTTTGTATCAATATAATTCATCATACATTCAATCACGGTAAACCACTTAATTTATGCATTCAATTGTATATTTTCTATCGAGATTAAACATCGAAATCCCTAAACGCGATACGTCATTCATCGTTCATCGCGCAATTGTTACGAAATGGTACATTCAAATAGAATCGGTACTACAGCAGAACCGGCAAACAACTGCTATTACTCCAAACCATTTACGACACCCTAATATGAGTAAAACAAATGGAACAGTGTAATTCGCATCGTAAATAAGACGAAAGGCCCTGAAGGTTACCTACACTGACGCCGACGCCGCGGCGCGTGCGGCCAACTCACACATCTGATACTAAACACGCATCAATTCTGTTTCAATATTTCTTTCAATTTCATGATCATCATTTCCATTGACATGAATTAACAAATCAAATATGTGTATGTATTTCCATTAATTAATAAAATAATTATACGGTAATGCAAATTAAACGATTGAGAAAACTGAAAAATAATTTATCTATATTATAGGTATAAAAAATCACACCTAAAACAGCATTGCATCTCAATTCTGTGTGATTTTCAAACAGAAGCCCATCAAGACTCAGGTCTCGATCCCATTCTATTAAATAAAACATCATAAATTGCTATTTTTGTCTGGCAGTCGTACCTACTGTACCTAATTTGATTTTGATTAGCCAGTTCGTTGCTGTTCATCACGATATACTTGTGTTAAGTTGTGTTCAATGTCTTTCAATACGATAGTTTTAATTTGATTGATCCGAGATGTATTAGATTTACGAAGAGCAGTTAACTCCGCACATTTGAACAAGATTGCTTTATTGTCGACGATGAATCGTAAGGGCTGCCAAGAACACCGCTTTGATCTCGTAATATGAATTGAAATGACCACTAGCCAAATCCTCATTGATATCTTTATAATACGATATCGCTTTGAGCATTGCATTTAAACGTTTCACGTTCGCAACGGAATTTAATTTGCGTAATTGCTCATATTTCAATTTCTTTGATTGGACATTTACATAATATGGGTAATGCAATTGCTTATATATCAGGATCATAGTGTATTTGTCTTATTCCAAGCACGCCATTTACATTTTACAGTTTTAATTATATTGGTCCTGTTTAATATTATAACGGCCTCGCGCATATATTATGATCCACTTCTCATTGATGCATGAGTATTTTAAAATTGATTTTTAATGTTTGTGACTGTATCTAGCTCTATAGTAATTCTTTAATATAATTCTCATTGTTTTATTATATTTCGTAATAGGTGTGATAATTCTTATACGATGGTATTTTGTGTTTAAGTAAGCGTAACGAATAACGCAAATGAATAACAAAGATTTGGAAAAATAAAAAATTTATAGCTCTTTAATTTAAAGTTACATACCTAACTCATACACGTAAAATGGTTATGATGGATAATTTTATCGCTAATTAGTCACCAGCTCAAAGTCACTTTGATTGGGATACCAAAAAAGATCTTATCGAATCGCAACGAGCTTATATAATTAGAAAATTAGTAAGCATTATTTCCATGCACATACCAAACGGCA
Organism: Macrosoma leucophasiata; assembly: GCA_036365455.1. Taxonomy (NCBI): domain Eukaryota; kingdom Metazoa; phylum Arthropoda; class Insecta; order Lepidoptera; family Hedylidae; genus Macrosoma; species Macrosoma leucophasiata. The sequence goes on along the minus strand of JAWQUS010000023.1, from coordinate 9,600,731 downwards.
TACTTTAAATTTCCATCATCCCATAAACCAGTCGATGGCTGTTCGCCAAAATTTGTGCAATGCCACGATTCATTGAGGATCAACATAACGTGTGAGTAAATCTTAAATATTTGCACAGCACCTGTTTCGAGTGATACAATATTTTATTGCTATGATCAACTTTGTAAAATAGAGCCAATGTTATGACAGACAAAGATTTGATGCTTTTTTTGTCAATGCTTTCAATACCGGGAAGTTTCTACGCGGCTTTAACCCAATTTCATTCATAGCTGACCCTTCTAGTTATAATTAATTGTCTTGTGCAAATAAAACCATATCCAACAAAACAATCCGTCATGTTACAGACGCCATAACCTTCAATCACATTTGTTACGGATAAACTACAAACAACCGCTATAAGTGGCGATGACAATGTTGTATGACAGGCATATGTACATACATTGTAATGCTGTTTTTAATCCTGATCTTGAATACTTATTCTTTGCAAAGCCATAATTGTCCAATATCATGTAAAATTTATTTGGTTCATAAAGTCTCTGGTTTGCGTATAGTGACATCAGAATCTTACAAAAGCAAAACTTGTTTGTTTTCAAGTTTCGTTACGTTTATCATGGTTAAGCTATGTATGAGTAGCGAGCATTCAAGTAAGTGAAATAATGTCAAAAAAAGATATTAGAATTAAAAAATCATAAATTTACTTATAACGACTACTGGAGAGGAGGGTAACGTTTAAGACTGCACAAAGGGTCATGCATCAACTTACTTTAGAAATAAAAAAAATTGTTAAAGCACCGGTTAAGCCAAAAAATATAGCACCATTTGAAAATTGTTCAATGAGATCATTACTATAACTGTAACCGTCCAAGGTGCGTTGGTTGAATTTATTGCTAATGTCAATTATCTGTCAGAAGTTGTTATTTTATTTGCTACCCTGATAAAAACTTTATATCAAATATACGCTGCTGCAACGGATTTCGCAGTCGCTGATAAAGTTACTGTTACTAAAATCATAACTTTAATCACTACTGTGGTGCCGAACCGTAATATGCTACAAAAGTATAAAAATAGTGATATCAATAAAATAGATCCAGTATCTACTTCAAGACGTCGATACCACAATAGTTGTACGGTCGTTAATCAATTTAAAATATCACTGTCTAACCCTATTTCGGTCACGTGCCGCCGCCAAATATTTCAATTATTTTTATTATCATATTTTTCACCCCGGTGAACTCTTTGGTTAAATTTAATACCGATTCGTGGTAAAGATATATGGACAATTGAGCTACTTAGATTTATGTGTGTCTAATAGGCCAATCAAGTCATCACCCTCTCTTTTTACGAGTACTTATTATATTCTGAAATAGGACGAGCTCTAACATTTTCATCGGAGCTAGGTAATAAATCGATAATAATGCCCCTATTATCCAGCCACGATAGATCTTTTAACGTATTTTGAAAATAACGAGGCGGTGATTTTATATTAAAATGAATAAGTGGGTGTATTTTTTTATTTTTCACTTGTGAATTATTGGAATCATATTTTAGACGCACAATTAATATTTGGTTATTGATGACAATCACATTTAGTTAACATTGTAACAATTTAAAGTTTCAATCAGAAACATTTGGGTAAAATATTATTATGACGAATAAATTATAGTCCCTAAAGTTTTTTATGCTTATAAAAAGGTATTTTTAAAAACAAAAGACTATTTCAACACTGACTGATATAGTTTCTTGTATGTTATGAAGGACAAAGAATAGCGTGTAGAATGTCGCAAAATAATTGCGTACGAAAATATCAAGTATGAGTTTTGTACCTACGATTTATTTATTAATTGACGTATCACATCTAAGAACTATGAAGAATAATGATTTAAAAACTAACCCCCTTATTCATAAACGTATTTTAGCTAAAGTGTTGCTAATGTCTCCTTTGTCCTTTTCTATCCTGCACATTCGACAATGCAACTGACATAAAATTATATTAAAATTAAAAAGAAAAAAAAAATTTATAGGGTAAACAATGATGGAAAACACAAATAGTCACAATCCTATTTAGCCATAAGAATAGCATGCAAATGTTTTACATAAGGAGTCAATATGAATCTAAATTGTGTAATTAAGAATAATAGGATAATAAGAATTGATTAAATTGATACAAATAATATTTATGTCATAAATTCATTGATTTTATAAAAACATTTGTCAAGTAGCCATTCATTTAATTTAATTTTAAACCTATTTACAGGTAATTCGCGAATTGATTTTGGTATTGTGTTATATATCTTAACAACCATAAAACTGCAGTTTCTTTGGTATAAACTCGTGTTTGAGAATGGTAGGCACAATTTTGTGGGATCTCTAGACAAATGTTTCTTATTTTTATTTGCTTTCACAAATATATCAGGATGTTTCTTCACAAATAAACCCGCCTCTAAAATGTACAAGGATGCTTATGTTAAAAGTTTTGATTTCCTAAATAGTGGTCTGCAAGAGTCTAATGGACTTGCCATAAAAATAGCCCGAACACATTTCTTTTGGGCGATAAAGGCTTTATTTAATAAAGTTGAATTACCCCACAGTATTAGTCCGTACCTCAAGAGTGAACCTACTTATCCAAGATAGGATCCAGAGGTTTCCTTCAATTTTTTAAGCGCATAGACAAATTTATTTAATTGCTGACACAAATTGTTGATATGCGCCTTCCAGTTACAGAAATTTATTTTTTTAATGAATTTATTTATTTACTTCATAGACAAAGCATTCTATAGCTAAAACGTATCTAATGTACGAGTACGTTTATGAATAAGGGGGTTAGTTGTCATGAGGTTAACGGCGTGAATGTAAATTCAATTTCCTTATGTTTATAGCTAAATGTACTCTGGCGTTGTACCATTTTAAATGAAAATCTTCATTTATTCTTAAGTTTCATGTTAAAAACATTGTATCATAATAAAACTATGTACCTATTCACACAAAAGATGCTACGTATAAGTAAATGGCAAAAGTTTTCAATGCTAAAGCAATAACATTTTGTAACTGGATAAGACATTAATAAAAGTTGTAAAATGTCACCACAAGCTAATTAAATAAATGTTCATAAGATCAAGGGAACGATGCAAGAGATATGAATCAGTTTATATTTAGAGACATAAAAAAGCGCGATGTCACTAGTGACTGGACCTTGCAAATTTTTTTTATATTATTATGTAATTCAATATTGCTTCGAAAGCTTAATGGTAAATAGTGGCTGAGCTAGTTATCCAGAGGTCGCAGTTTCGAATCCCACCAAAGCCAACTCTGTTTCTCTGATTATATAGACTAGTGGTTCCAAGTAAGATATGTAGTAATTTTTCCTTTACTTTTTGAAATAGAAAAATATAACTCTACTCTAACACCCTATTCTTATATTCGGTAACAAATCAAATTGTTACATCTGTAGACTTAGTTGGACCAACATCGTACGTGCGTCGAGATAAACAATAAAAAATAAGGAATGGCTATAAATCTGAAAACTTAGTCGTTCATGTCCAATACAGTATGGGTAAAAGTAATTGTTTTTTCAAAGAAAAATATTATGACAAAGAATGAGAAACTAGAAGAACTTATGAAAATCATCTATTCAGAAACAAATTGCGAGGAAATAGTACATGTCTCAATAAATTTTAATACTGAACTGAACTGAAGAACATTAATCCATTGTTGAATTAAAATCATAACGGAGTAGTGCTAAATAGACCACAATGAATGTTCTGTGTACCATAGTGACTTGTAAAAGGTTACAAGTCCATTAGAACATGCTATCTCGAAAAGATTAATAGGAGCATAGGAGCAAGAGGTCATAAATCTTACATGTTTAAGGACCATAGTGTCGTAAATGTAGTTGTCATAGAGGATGTTAAAATTGTTTATGATTTCATTCTCCATATTGGTACACGTGAGTTGGTATTATTGCGTTTTGAAAATAAATGCTGTTGAATACATCTGATACGAGTAATACCTATTTTGGAATGTAAATCACATGCATTATATTTGGGATCATAAATACATTTTATTACTAGCAAAATGACGTCTGTCACAATGTATAATGATAAAAAAAAACTAATTTAAGTGCTTTTCTGTTCCGTATTTAGTCGTTATTACTATGCAGTAGGTATTGGCAATTATTTTATAGGTCGTCAAGAGGCATGAAGCCATCATGAAGCATACAAATACAGTACTAGCAGCCAATATTGTTACTACTTAGTTTAACATAGTAATTAATTTCGGACAAACAGTATCATAAGTGATTCTTGTAAACCAATGATGATAAATAACCATTTTTCCCCTTATTCATAAACGTATTTTAGCTAGTATTGCTAATCTCTCCTTTGTCTTTTTCTATTCTGCACATTTGACAATGCAACTGACAAGGACAAAGCATTCTATAGCTAAAACGTATCTAATGTACGTTTATGAATAAGGGGGTATGACTTTGACAATCAAATTTTGACAAGCAAATCAAGTCATTGCTATTTACCTCTTTGAGTCTCGTTTCGTTTGTATTCTGTCTCACATTTTTAGTCACAGAGTAGTATTAAATGTCGCATATTATTATGATCACCGAATAATTATTGACTGGTGGCAGAGCTCCAGTGACGGAGCTCGCGGGCGTAGGCACCACCGCATCACCTAATATAAGTACCTGCCGCTAAATGGGGTGGTAATGCATCTGCATTTTGACCTTGGTCTTTGTGTGCGTGTCTGTAGGCTGCAGTCATCATTTAACATCAATGTGAACTGCATGCTTGTTTACAAATTAAATTGCATAAAAAAAAGATTCTGTAACCGACGAATAATGAATAATAACGTATAATGTACTCGTATCTACCCATAAAATTTAATTGAGCCTTATTATTAAATTAGGTTTCCCTATGACCTTAATTGCTCTAAGGGCATACCTTAGAGCAATTTAACTAAATAAAAATTGCTAAATGTTTAATAACAAACACTTCATTTAATTTTCTGACGATGATATAACTGAACTGTGGTGACCTGAAAATAACTTGTGAATTCAAATCACCTTATACTTTGTTAATCTGGTTAACAAATAAAAAGCATCTCAAATGGACATATAGAAAAAAAAATGTTTAACAACACACATACACGATTTCGAAGAATCGGAATGATGACAAATGGTGTTACTTCGGAATAAAGACGTCCCATACGGAAAATTAGGGCTGACAAATTTTGAAATAAACACATTTTCGTTCAAGTTCAATGATTAATATTACAGTTTTAAATAAGCTTTAGTGCATTTTGATACCGAATAATTATTTTCTAGAAGGTAGGTACCTAACTTTGCTTTCTTTTAAATATTTAATTACTTTTTGTTTATGAAATCAAAGTGGCAAACATGCTGTTCACATTGATGTTAATTGATGACGGAGGAGCTCTAGCGACGGAACTTGCGGTCGTAGGCATCACCGCATTTCCTTATATTCTTGCCGCTAAATGGTAGTATTCAACGCTATCGTATTCCGGCATACATTCTTCATTAGGCGCGTCCACACAGAGCGACCTGCCTTGCCTGCCTTGCATTTACCCCGCGCCTATTGAAGTCGGTTTTAATTTAAATGTTAATAGGCAATAGTATTCTCTTAACATCATTGTAAACTGTATGCTTGTTTACAACTTTAAAAATTGGTAACCATAATAAACTCGAAAGATCACTAGATATGATTAAAATCTGATCTGACCAACCCTACACAACTCTTAATAGACGTAACACTAGCCCCAATTTCTTGATCGCTACTTGTGAAGTTTTTATGGCGGCGTCCTAATAAAGTCTTAACAAAAAATTAACACCATCTCGTCACAAGTGACGCTCGCAAAATAAAATACAGCTGCAGCTTATAGCGCCATGCGACACGCCATTTGTCAATGATGACGGATCCGTGTTGGAAATATATAGAGCGGATATTAAATTACATTTATAGAAAAAATTATATGTAGGTAGTTCTAATCAATTATAAGACGTGTATATGGAGGTTTTATATATTTAAAAATAACAAACAATTAAGAAGTAGATTTTTGGAAAATATTGTTTTGTAGAAAAAATCACGACACCAGTGACGTTTGCAAAATACGGCTGCAGCTTGAAGCGCCAAGCAAGATGTAGTTTGTCAAAGTTTCTGTGTTAAAAACATATAAGGTACTAGCTGTTGCTCGCGGTAGTAACTAAGTAGCCTTTGTTCTTTTTCAAAGTCAGCTCTATCTCTGTACCAAATTTCATTAAAATCGGTTCAGTCGTTTGGACGTGAAAAGGTAACAGACAAACAGACAGAGTTACTTTCGTATTTATAATTTTAGTAGCGATTAGAGGGCGGGATTAAGATACATTAAATCGAACAATGAAACGGAATTCAATTAACATATAACACGTGTATGGCAAATGACAAACTTTTAGAAGTTGATTTCAGAATATAAAATAATAAATATATAAGTGCAGGACATCATGCTTTCTCCGTCATAAATTTATATTGACCCTGAATCTGTCTCATCTAATCAATCCCACATCACGAAAAACAGCTCTTAACATTTCCACCGCCACGCGTGTTCGCACGACAAATGTACCGTTTGCCATCAACATTCATAAAATAAATTTTACTTCCATTAATAAACTAATAAGCGTGAAATCCTGTGTTGTACGATATCAAAACTGTGTACTCCAGTGATGGGATTCTAGGGCGTAGATACAACCGCATTACTCTACCTACCACAAAATGGAAGTAAGTAAACAATAGTGTGAATAGTTTCATTGCTACAAGTTCCACAACTGCAACGAATTCTATCTCGAAAACATCTAACGAAACATCTTCCACATTAAAACCTTTTAATTTCATGTAGATACCTCCATACACAATTACGATTAAGTATTGTTGCTTCTCCCTACTCTTCGTTATGAAACCTATTTAATTATTTTACTACTACTACGCTGAGGTCCTGGGTTCGATTCCCGGATAGGGGGTTATCAGAGATAATGGTGTAAAGTCTTTTATCTCTGGTTTTATACATTCTGGAAATTGCCCAGTACCTCGAAGTTTGGTAATGTGCTCGGAGATGTCAACAGGTTCGCCACCTGTTACATGCGCCAAAAACGTAATCGTCGAATCGTGGGTGTTTGCATGTATGCTTGAATGCATGCATTTTCCTCCGCCTACCCCTTCGGGGATTACAGGCGTGAAGTTATTAATTTTTTTATTACCATAAAAATATTCTTAAATTTTTGTCACTATATAGATATTTCACGGTATTCAATGTAGCTCATTGAAGCTGCGTTGTGTCGTCGATGAGCTCATTTAACTCAACGTTCGAAATCTGAGAAGCTCTATTATTGAAGGTAATATTTTTTCCCATATTATGTCACTTCCGTTTTCAATACTGAGCCCGTGCTTATAACGATGCAATTTGGAAACTGCTAAATTTTTGTCTCATTTGTTTATGTGCCAGTGCATTATGAAGAAACGAGATAAAGCTAATAAAACGGCCCTGGAAATAACCCAGGAGAGTCCTCCAGAATCTCTGGTTTTTATGTAGATTTTCTCTACAGTATTCACTTACCATCAATTTTACTGGTGGTAGAGCTCCAGTGACGGAGCTCGCGCACTACCGTCGAGGCACCACCGCATTACCTGATATTTATACTTGCCGCCAAATAGTAGTGTTCAGCACTATTGTGTTCCGGTCAGGTGGTAAAGTATGGCCCTGTAATTTCCGGCACAGAGAACCTTAGGCCTCAGGAGTAGTAACGCATCTGCATTTTGACCTTGGTCTTTGTGTGTGTTTCTATAGGCAGCAGTCATCATTTAACATCATTGTGAACTGCATGCTTGTTTGCCACTTCCATTACATTAAAAAAAAACAATGTGGACGGTACGCTTATTGGTACACATGACAGTAAAATAGCGATTCAGTTGCTTTTCGCAAATAATGGTACGATTCCTGTGGCCGTACCATGACCTGCTAAACTCAAACTTAACCGCTATTTACTTCGTCGCTTTTCTTCTTATGAGCTGTCATATAAATAAATTAAACAAACAATCGGCAGTTCCTAATTGAATCGCAATAAGACGTCTTGATACGAATTTTAATGACGATTTTCAGCTCCTTAAAAAACAGTAGTGATAATCTGATTGTTTTTCTTGCTTTCGTAGGTGAGAAACAAGCGATAATGTTAGATTATTTCGATATTGTTATTTACTTAAAGCAAAAATCGACATTAAAATTTGTCAGCAATGACAACGACAATAGCAATGTCGATAGGCGGTCGCACCTCTGAACTCTATTAATAAGGGCCCTACCGCCGAAACTATGAGGAAGGATGCCTTTCCAAAAATACGTAGCGCCAGTACTTCATGCCCGTTTCCTAAGTAAATGTCACCATGTGCCGTGACAAATTACTGTGCAATAGTATATTTAGATTTCCACACGTCCTTAGCGTATTAGCAGCACATTAAATTTTAATATTAGCACACTGGACGCCAATTTTCTAGACATGACAGTAAGCCGTTGTTGGTAGTCATTTATTTTACTGGTAGTAGAGATCCAGTGCTGGAGTTGGAGGGCGAAGGCAACACCGCATACTCAATCTATCTTGACGACCCAGTTAGTCCAGCGGTGTGAGATGACCGTTTGATTCGAAAGGTCGCGGGTTCGATCCCCGCACCGGGAGAAATATTTGTATGGCCTACAGATATTTGTTTTGGGTCTGGGTGTTTGTGTATGTGTTGTATGTGTACAACGCCACCCACTACACAGGTTTGTACCTACTGTAGGGCTGTGAGTATAAATGAATTAAAAAAAATAAAAAAAAATCATAAATATCTGCCGCCAACAGACGGTAATGAATAGCACAAGTAAAAAAATATTATAGCGATTTTTTTTTTTAATTGCGGAGAAGTGTATTGCTGGGCGCAATAAAAGTTGATTCTAAAATTACTATCGGGAGGTTTGGAATAGGCAAAATTATTAGGGACGATCTATAAATTTACGTAAGATAATATATCAAGAAAACATTCGATGCTTTGGCAACAGTACCTAATTTGTTTTATATTATTTCGCATGCTTGTGAAATATATTTTATTTTTAAAGAAAAATGGAAAGAAAAATTTGACTTCAGGCGAGACTTGAACTCGCGGCCTACTGGGAATCGGGCAGGACTTCAGTAGCTCAATTGGAAGAGCGGCTGGACTAGATTCCCAGTAGGTCGCGAGTTTGAGTGTCGCCTGAAGTCATATTTTTCTTTCCATTTTTCTTTAAAAATAAAATATATTTCACAAGCATGTGTTAATGCGAAATAATATAAAAAAACTATTATTAAGGGTAAAAGCGACTTCTTTACGATATTCAATAAACTGAAAAGTCTATTATATCGGTTGCCTAACTAGCATAGTTGGCAATAGATGGCGCTGCTGCTACCATAAAGCAGATGTGAAGGAAAGATTTGACAAATCGGGCATGACTTCAGTAGCTCAATTGGAAGAGCGGCTGGACTAGATTCCCAGTAGGCCGCGAGTTCGAGTCTCGCCTGAAGTCAAATTTTTCTTTCCATTTTTCTTTAAAAGTACCTAATTTACTCAGATTAACGACATACATAACAAATAATTGTCCGATGTCTTTACTGCTTTACTTACGAGTATACACTTTAACGCTTCAACAACTTTGAGTATGTACATCTATATATGCTGCTATTATTAGTTCATTGCTATTAAAGTTGATGATTATTCACAAAATATATTCATTTTAAATAATTTCATTACATTCATTAATTGATTTATGTAGTAGATACAACAGTAATCTTTAATTTGAGAGATGACGTATTTTTCCAATATCACTTCAATGATAATAATATGATGATATCACCTTTAACGAAAATAGACGTAAATTTTAGCCCGGTAAATACCCACCTAGAATTTCGGCGGTAGCCCTATCAAAATTTTGAAACATGACAGGGGTATAATTTAGTTTTATTCTTATACATTTACAAAGGAAATCCTTTTCTTTAAGGATGTTACTTTTACCATCGGGATAGTTACCTTTTACCTACATTTTACGTACTTTTTACTGGTGCTAGAGTTCCAGTGTAGGAGCTCTAGGTTAGGTACCACCGCATTACCTAATCTATCCGCCGCCAAATGGTAGTGTTCAGCACTATCGTGTTCCGGTTAGATAGTATTGCATGGCCTTGTAATAACTATCACAGAGACAACAACTAAGGCCTCAGGGGTGGTAACGCATCTATTCTATTCTTTCTTTTTAAACACCTTCATTACTTAAAATATGACATACCTACGTAAGCACACACATTTTATACCGGGTCGTTAGGCGATACTATTTTCGATAAAAATATACCTACGTTTTTTACCATTCTTTTTATTCCGACGTTTCGACCGGCGAAACGACCCGGTTCAAAATATGTGTGATGAATGTGATGTATATTGTACCTACGTAAATAATTAATTTCAAATAAACTCTAGTTTAAGCACCAAGCTTTCATTAATTTATATTCTAAACTATTGACCCAGCAAACTTCGTATTGCCTCAGAATGAAATAATGTGTCAAAGGTTTGATAGATACGGACTATTTGTATTAGAAAATGAAATTGTGGTTTTTACTATTTCCCTTCAATTTCTTCATATTTTCTTACCTTTTAAACCTTCTCTGGGCTTCCAAAAATCATTCAAACTAAAACTAACCAAATCGGTCCAGGCGTTCTCAAGTTTTAGCGAGACTAACGAACAGCAATTGATTTTTATATATATAGATAAATAATTTGGTTTCCACGGTTACAAACACAAAAAACTAACAAATATTTAACATTCTCATATCAATCACTAATCAATAATATCCGAATGAAAAGTAAAGGTACGGATTCACAAATGAACACATAACCATTCCTCACGCTAACTGACAGCCATCAAATTAACATCGGATCGTCATTGAGTGTAAAGCTTACATCACTTAACACATTGAGGTATTATAATTGCCGACGATAAGAGATTTTTAACGGAAATCAAAATTTATTGCAGCCCACACATACACGAGGATGTGATTTATTGATACACCATCGAGAACTTTACCTGTAAAAAATACTTTAATAGGCTCGTTAACAACTACTGTATTGTTAATAATATTCTCATCTCATGTTTCTTTCTCCTGGCATTTTTTTTTAATTTGGCTACGACGAGGAATATTGATCATTGGTACGGAGTTTTCAGAACTTTCATAATTATATTAAATCAATAAATTCCAAAAATTTGAGCAAACATTTTTGTATTCTCCTGACTTATTTTTGGAAAAAATAAATTGTAGTGTCTGTATGACATTACAGTTGCTTGTTTTGATTTTTAAATTGTTTAATACATATATAAATATATGTGTATGTTTAATGTAATTACGAGTAACGGTTGTTCGCTGCACAAAACTTTTAATTGGGCAGGCAATCCAAATGCGTTGCTAATTGTATTTTGATTTTCATTTATTATTTTCATTTGTATCCTCGTTCATCATCTTTTTTATGTCTGTATTTTAAATGATGTCTGAATAACTTAATTAAAAAGTGTTTCTATTTCAATTCAATTATTAATTTTGTGAACGCATTTCATGTTAACCGTTCATGTCGCCGTCCGCAATGGGGCGGAGCGTTTGTACCAAAAAGAAAATTGGGACAGATTATTTATTCTTGTAACGCGTTACATTTTTATTGTATGATTAATTGCAATATGGAATTCATAATTATTTTTTAAAACTATATTTAATTCTGAAAAAATGTTCCGACTTTCTTATTTTATTGAATGCAATACTTCATACACAAAGGTGTTAAAAAAATCACATTAATTAAAAAAAAAAACACTTCTAACTTTTTAATTTTCGTGAATGCGCGTCGTTGTCGCGCCGCGCCGTGCACTACTGGCAGTGGCATGCGTCTCGTACTATGTTGTGTGGAAAATCGTCGATCGGGCAAATGCACAGAATTAACCGTTTTACTGCATGTTATTAACTTTTCGTTTCTTTTTATTAGCGTTATTGCAATTGCGAAGCAATATAATCATACTAATCCTCGATATTCCCAGAGATGCAACAAAATAGCGAACTTGTTAAAATATACAACAACTTTGTTGGCCAATTAATATTCATCATTACGGTCACTATATTTACACATTTTATACTTACGTAACTTCACACCTGTAATCCTCGAAGGGATAGCTAGAGTTAAAAGGATGCATTCAAGTATAAATGTAAACCCCAACGATTTGCCCGTTACGTTTCCATGTAAACAGGTGGCGAGCCTGTCGACATCTCCGGGCACATTACTATACTCAGAGGTACTGAAATTTTTTCAGAAAACAGGAAAAACCCATTAGAACCAGAGATAAAAACGGAGGTTGTGTCGTGGTTAAAAAGAGAAAAAAGCATTTCGTCTATGACTTTAAAACATTTATAAATAAACAGTCTGCATACGACTTCGAGTTTTTGCTATTGTGTCGTACATCTTTGCAGCTTACTTTCATTATTTATTACCTGTTTGTTCTCACCTCGTCTCCTTTTTTACAAGGATCGGACATAAATATCAAAGAAAATGAATAATATTCATACTAATATTATTACGGCAGAACGACGCTTGCCGAATCAGCCAGTTTTTATGTTAAAGACTTTTCCATTTCCCAACATCGGTATGAGAGACGGCTTTGAACTAAGTTTTTTTCATGCACTCAATTTTTGCGACAATTTCTAAGATATTATTGTTTATTTTATAGTGTAATCCTCTATATATACATAAATCAATTGCTGTTCGTTAGTCTCGCTAAAACTCGAGAACTAGTCTGCCCGGGACAACGGAAGCTGAAAAGCGACCGAAACGTCCGGTTGATTTTACAATAGTTTTATTTCTTTGAAAGTAAATGATATTTGAAAAGCCCCAAAAGACAATTAAATAGGAAAAGACAGTTAATAAATTAAAAAATAAACCGCATAATCGATTTTAATAAAAATTGTTACAAAGACAGATCACAAGAAAAAGAGTCGAAATACCTATTTTCACAACTATTTTATTTTTCTATAATAACTCCTAATAGACAGGAATAGGGGATGGATGTTTTTTTTTTGTTTAATCTAAACCACTTTAAAGAACCGTTTTCTTCATTAATTTTAATGATAAAATTAATGAAATTCTGCCAATGTAAAATTCTGTATATTACGAATCCGCAGACAAATTCGCGGATAAAAGCCATTAAAAACGAATAAAATCATGTTCAGATAAGCGGAAAACCCTGAGCGTAGAGTTAAATATAGAGTCGAATGAGGTGGGGTCAAGAGTCTTAGTAATCGGCATGCATGTATGAAAAGAATGACGAATGTTGAAGAAGCACGGGAGGTGTGCCAGGACCAGCATATCTGGCGCTCCACATTCTTTACCTTCCCCGTAAAGGACTTGATGTAAAGATATCATCATCATTATCAAATGAGGTGTTGCGTGGATGTATTTTTAAACTGTAATTGGGAATTTGAAAATAAAAAATGTATTGATTTTTTTAATGTTTTATAAAATTTCGTTATTAATTATATTGATGTGTCATGCGAAAAACTGAAAAAAAAAATTTATCATTTAATTATCAGCAATTAAAAGTTGATAAAATTAAAAATAAATCACGTGACTATGAACGCGCCACGATTGGTTACCCCTAATTGTGACGTCATAATGTTATAGCTGTTCAAGAATAGTACAGCGTTTACGGCAATAACCTACATGTGACTTGATAATAATATCGAAATTGCTAAAAAAATATGTTAGTTGATTCCGTGTAGGTATGTGTGACAAAGGATTTATAAACGCAAGGTCTGATAATATTCCTGATGTTGATATATTTATGACAACCAATTTTTTGACAAATTATGTTCGGTTCAATTCTGCTTAAGTTCGAAAGTAAGTAAGTTTAATCTATACATCTATACAAATAAATAAAAATGGAGTGTCTGTTTGTAATATTAAAATAACTGCTTTTTACTAAACGCATATATGTATACACGCTACATATACCAAAACAACATTTTTTTACAATTTTTGTCTGTCTGTCTGTCTGCCTGTTTGGCGAGGATAATCTATGGAACGGCTGGACCGATTTTGACCAGACTTTCACTGGCAGATAGCTGATGCGATAAGGAGTAACTTAGGCTACTTTTATCTCCATACATCCATACATACATACCTACATACAAATAAGTAGAATTGGAGTGTATCCAACTTTGACGGAACTTCCACGGGTAGGTAGCTGATGTAAGAAGGAATACATACATACATAAATACCTACATACAAATAAGTAGAATTGGAGTGTATCCAACTTTGACGGGACTCCCACGGGTAGGTAGCTGATATAATATTAGGAGTTACTTTGGCTACTTTTATCTCCATACAACCATACATACATACCTACATACAAATAAATAGAATTTGAGTGTATCCGATTTTGACGGGACTTTCACTGGCAGATAGCTGATGTAACAAGGAGTAACTAAGGCTACTTTTAAGCGTAGCGGCCACGACTTCATCCGGGTAAATACTGAACAATCATATTTTTTCACACGTGGACGAAGTCGCGGGCACAGCTAGTAAGTAATTAAAATAATGTTATGAAATACTCGTACTTACATCGAAATGATCTTCACAACAAAAAAAAATCGATTTTGTTTTTGGATTATCACGGTGCACTGCTTGAAACCATTTATTTCGACGTTTTTCATCTTGGGGAACATTTAAAAACATTTGTTTTTGTAGTATTCGTACATAACGGTACAAAACAAGAACGATAACTTTTAAGATTCGACATTTACAATATAAGTTTGTGTTTTTATATCAATGTCAACAGAATTAATTAGATCAAAACACTGTACGTATTGTCTCTGTATCAATTGCTTTGAGTGGAAACTAACATTATGACGTCACATGCACTCGGGTTTGTTCGGGAGCTGTCGGCGTGTCTTCGGTACTGGATTCAAAATCTTATTTTTATTTTGATGTAACTTATGAATTATTGCAAAAAAAATAGTTTTGTTATAAAACTTAGGTATATACATATAATCTTTCTATTTATCGCCAAACATTTTTTTTTTCAAGAACCCAATTGGGGTAGAATTCCCGAGTCGGGAGTCGAGGGTGCGCCATAACATTATCAGATCTATATAGATAAATAGATACTAACTAGGTATCTCTAATCTAGGTTGTTAGAAAAATCAAATTGTGGGTTAATAATTGATGCGTCATGTCACTATGAGGACGTTTTATTGCTGTATTACTTTTGGACTTAACAGGTAAACTGAACTCAGCCTTGGATATTGAATTCGAAGCAGAGAGGTTGTGCAAAGCCATTGTGACCTCGTGGGTAAGCAATTGCCCAGAGCATAAGGTAATTAGTAAAAAGGAACCATGGTGGACTCCTGAGGTAGCGAAGAGCCGTCAGGAGGCCAGACGGGCCTTCAACACTGCCAAAGCTTGTAAGAACTTTGAAATATATTCGAGGGCCCTTACACTGTACAGCAATGCAGTTAGGAAGGCAAAACGCAGGGCTTGGAGAGATCACTGTAGTAGAATTACTAGTGCCCCAGAAGGGATGCGACTCTCGAAGGCGTTGTCGACAACCAAAGACTGTCCACTTACGACAGTCCGCAAACATGACGGTCGACTAACCGAATCCGGGAGGGATACGTTAGAGGTAATGCTAAACACACACTTTCCGGACTCTATTGCTCTACATGATGATGAAGATGCGATTCATGCAGAAGAAGTGCAGTGCCACACTCGTAAACATGACTGGATGACTGCGAAAAAGGTAGTAGACGATAAAAAGATTGCCTGGGCCATGGGAACCTTCCAGCCATTCAAATCCCCTGGCCCGGATGGAATCTATCCTGTAATGCTACAACAAGGTATGCCTATACTTAATAAACATCTTTGTAGGTTATACAGGGCTTGTATCGCCTTTGGTTATATACCGAAGGCTTGGAGACAGGTAAATGTGGTATTTATACCAAAACCGGGTAAGGCAGACTACGAGGAGGCTAAATCATATAGACCTATTAGTCTTCAATCATTTCTGCTTAAGGCAATGGAAAAATTAGTGGATAGACACATACGGGAGGGTCCACTAAAGAAGAAACCATTGCAGAGACTTCAGTGCGCCTATCAGCCTGGTAAGTCAACTGAAACTGCACTACATTATGTGGTAAGTCGTGCTGAGGCAGCCCTAGAAAATAAAGAAATATGCCTAGGAGCATTCCTGGATGTGGAAGGAGCATTTGATCGCACCACCTTCCTATCCATCAGAAGGGCTGCAACAGAGCATGGTATTAATGATACCCTTTGCAAATGGATCGAATGCATGCTAAAGGGGAGGATAATAAACTCTACTGTAATGGGTGAGTCCATAAAGGCGAAAACAACGAGAGGGTGCCCGCAAGGGGGGGTTCTATCA
Source organism: Macrosoma leucophasiata (assembly GCA_036365455.1). Classification (NCBI taxonomy): domain Eukaryota; kingdom Metazoa; phylum Arthropoda; class Insecta; order Lepidoptera; family Hedylidae; genus Macrosoma; species Macrosoma leucophasiata. Next base: position 9,584,218 of record JAWQUS010000023.1, on the reverse strand, counting down.
CCGCTTTTGTGGAGCCTCGTTGTAAATTCGCTCTTGGTTAAGCTCAACGAGGGTGCTTTTTATACAGTGGGCTATGCGGACGACCTGGCCATTATGGTCAATGGTAAGTTTCCGGGTACTGTAACAACTCTAATGCAGAAAGCACTGATGATGGTTGAACACTGGTGTAAACACAATAGTTTGACTATCAACCCGTCTAAAACTACGATAATACCGTTTACAAGACGAAGGGCTCTAACAGAACTAAGGAGACTAACTCTTTGTAATGTGGAGCTGGAATGGTCCACAGAGGTAAAGTATTTAGGTGTAACACTAGATAAAAAGCTCACGTGGAAGGGCCATGTTAACTGTATTACCCAAAAGGCTCTTAGAATTTTTGGCTGGTGCAGATCAACGTATGGCAAAACCTGGGGTCTGAAACCACAGGTAATAAAATGGTTGTATACAGTAATGGTTCGATCCATTCTGTTATATGGTAGTATAGTGTGGTGGCCAAGAACCAAACTGACGACATGTAGAGAACTTCTACGAAAGATACAGAGAACGGCATGCATGGCCATTTCTGGTGCTTTCCGCACTACACCCACAGCGGCCTTGGAAATCATTTTGGGACTTGAACCACTTCACATAACAGTTGAGGTCGAAGCTAGGAAAGCACTCCATAGACTGGCGACAGCTGGTTATTGGCACAGCTCCATGCCGAGATTGCAACACACGCGATTCGAGACCAACACTGGGCTTGATAGAGTACTGCACATGGTAAGTGACAAATGTCTAACTACGTTTGTATTCCATAGGAACTACAACGTCACCATCCCGACAAGGGAGGAGTGGAAAAGGGGAATGCGCTCTCTTGGATCCAACAGCGTAGTCTGGTATACTGATGGATCCAAGATGACTGCTGGTACAGGGGCTGGAGTATACAGCTGTGACTACGAGTGTAGTCAAAGTATGGGTAAATATGCCACAGTTTTCCAAGCAGAGGCTTATGCGATTGTGGCATGTGCTAAGGAGAGTCTGTCAAGTGGTGCAGCCGGGAAAGACATTTACATTCTCAGCGATAGCCAGGCAGCTCTGAAAGCCCTGACATCGTTTAGGGTTAACTCGAGGCTGATACTTGAAGGTGTGCAAACCCTTAATAAATTAGGTAAGCACAACAGAGTTAGGCTAATATGGGTGCCGGGGCATGAAGGCATCAGGGGCAATGAAAGGGCCGATGAACTAGCTAGACTTGGTTCCAATACCAAACTAGTGGGTCCTGAGCCATTCGTGGGAATTTCAGCAAGCACCACATACACTGCCTTAAGGGCGTATGCCGCAGAACGACATCTGAAGGAATGGACGAACGTCCAGGGACAGGTACATTCGAAAAGGTTTCTAGGGGTCGACACGATCTACAATAAGAACATCCTACGATTAAATAGGCAAGATTTGCGAATGATTGTGGGAGTTTTCACAGGCCATTTCGGCACGAGGCAGCACCTACAGCGGATGCACCTGGGTGAAGATTCACTGTGCAGAGCTTGTGGTGAGCACGAGGAGACAATGGAACATCTCTTATGCCAATGTGATGGCCTTGCTGGTAAGCGTATGAAGATCCTCGGGGTGGCATATCCTACACCGGGTGATTATAAGGTACTGTACATCAGGGACACCATCAAATATATCTCAGATATATTTAAAGGGACCATGGATGGAAGTATATAGGGTCTTGGGGGTGAACACAAAAGATCCCAATGGGTCGAAGTGTCCCAGTGTAACAGCTGGCCCCACAATAAGATAAGATAAGATTTGGACTTGGAACTTATAGTGTTTCTTACAATATCACATTAAATCTCCTAAGTGATGCTTTGACCTCACGGGAATTGTAAGCCATATAATGAAGTCTGTACCAACAGTATGACAGTATGACCTACTACAACAGTTGCGTCGCAACAGGTAAAATAAAACTTTTGATCGTATCAAATAGAAAAGCTTTTGGACCAATTTCATTTGTTTATTATAATCGAACGTTTCGTAAAATAAAAGATTCGTGTTTGAAGCTGTGCACACACAATTTTGAATCAAATGTTTTGATGAATGGAAGTTGTGGTTTCGACTTCGTAGAGCGTTATCTCTGCTAAACATTGCCTTCGTAAGCACTGACTGTCCGGTATTGGTCAAAACTTAATCAAAATGTTCGACAAACGTCACATAGGTAAGGCGTGAAAGAAATAACGCTCTACATACCAGAAATAAGCCAAAGTCTCTTTCCTAGGGTCTTAATGCAATATTAAATATGTGTAGTAATTAAAAATAAAATATGACATTAGCAAAAAGCATTTAAATCTCTTCTCCTCTTACTAATAAAAATCTATTGCTGTTTGTTAGTCTCGCTTAAACTCGAGAATGGCTGGACCGATTTGGCTAATTTTGGTTATGAATGATTTTTGGACGTCCAGGAAAGGTTTAAAAGGTAAGAAAATATGAAGAAATTGAAGAGGAATAGTAAAAAACACAATTTAATTTTCGCATACATATAGTCCGTATCTATCTTTCAAACCTTTGACACATTATTTCATTCTGAGGCAATACGAAGTTTTCCGGGTCAGCTAGTAGACATTTGACGACCCGGTTAGTCCAGCAGTGTAAGATGACCGTTTGATTCCAAGGGTCGCGGGTTCGATCCCCGCACCGGCACAAATATTTGTATGGCCCACAGATATTTGTTTCGGGTCTGGGTGTTTGTGTATGTGTTGCATGTGTACAACAGTACCCACGACACAGGTTTATACCTACTGTGGGGCTGTGAGTGTAAGCGTATTTTATTTATTTATTTATGATTATAAGTAATTCCGTAACACCATAAATACAAAGTACGCTTAATCTCTGTAAGACCTTGATGGAGACAACAATAAAATGTTTTTCATAATATAACTACATGATTGCTTTGAATTTCACACCAAATTAAACTGGTTAAATTATTTTGTCAGCAAGCAATTATGTCATCAGACATTTTAATGGCAACGAGCGTAAATTTTCCCATTTGATATTTAACGTTTGCTCATATAGAGTGGATACTTATACAGAGTTTACTGTAAAATTTAATACTTTATGATTATTTGCGACAAATTATCTGTATTTACAATTCATATAAAATTTAAAGAGAATTAATTATAACAGTTAACTGCCTCAGTAACCTAGTGGTAGCAGGCCACTACTATTAAACTGGGTACCTAGGTTCTATTCTTTTCTAAGTTTCTATTCTAGGTGTAAAATACTTTATCTCTGGTTCTATTGGGATTTTTTTCAATTTTCTGGAAGTTTCCTAGTACCTCGAAGTTTGATAATGAGCCTGGAGATGTGAACAGGCCGCCATCTGTTCCATGGACCAAAACATAACCGGCAAATAAAAAAAAGAAGTTACGTTTTTACGTAAATAAACGTTTACGTTTTTTAACGATAATTAATAGGTAAATTCACACTTACCTAATTAACTTCTTCAACAACATAGAGCAATGATATTGTAAGAAATAGATTATTAGCACCGCATAGACTTATTGACTTCATAAAAAAGGGAAACGTCCTCGGTATGAATCGAACTCACTTGATTCAAATTGACCCCGGTTGTTTAGTGGTATAAACTTAGATCCGTGATTTTGAAGAAAAATATTACTTTACGTTATATTTTCATCAAATAATTAAAATGCGATTTCGAATCCCTGAATCGAACGTTCCCTCCGCAACGCCCTAAGCCGAGGTTCGGATACTCAGGGGTCTCCCTTAGGCAGTTGCGATAACGTACTTTATTTAGGCTGATAGCGCCCTCTGCGCGCGCCGATATGTTTGACAGGTCGATCATAAGTATCTTTCTTCCGAGATGAATGTAGTCGCGACACTATGTACCTACAGCATCCAACATCCATCATTACAACCCTAGGAAAGAGTCTTCGGGTATGTAGAGCGCTATTTCTTTCGCACCTTACCTACATATGTGACGTTTGTCGAACATTTTGATTAAGTTTTGACCAATACCGGACAATCAGTGCTTACGTAGGCAATGTTTAGCAGAGATAACGCTCTACGAAGTCGAAACCACACCTACCATTCATTAAAACATTTGATTCAAAATCGTGTGTGCACAGCTTCAAACACGAATCTTTTATTTTACGAAACGTTCGATTATAATAAACAAATGAAATAAGTCAAAAAGCTTTTCAATTTGATACGATCAAAATGCTGGCACTTAGCGTACAGTAAACAAATTTAAATGGTCATGGCATATTTAACGTTGCTGCAGTGCCAAGAATTAAACGGTTTGAACTAGTAATCTTGGTACATGATAAAATATCTTATTTATCTATGTTTTCGAGGGCATACAATTGAACAAATACATCCATGATATCTGGATGTAGATGGATTTGAACGGAACAAAATATATTTACCCGGAAAACATTACAATAGTCAGTTTAAACCTGATATTATGGTATCATTTGAGAATTAGAGAGTTACGGTTACAATAAATTATAATAAATCCGTACATTGTATTTTAGATTAGGATCCCACTGCAGAATTATTACGTCGTTAGGGTAATGCAAGGTGCATTACCCTGACGACGTAATAAAATGCACCTTGCATTACCCTGACGACGTAATAAAATATCATTAAAACTCACAGTGGTTGGGTCAGTCATTTTCACAAATTTTAATAATAGCAATATTAATTACTTACATGTGTACAACGGTTTAAATATATCTAGAGAATTATTTATCTATCTCTTTGCCATTCGATACGGCGTGTTTATAAACGTCTTTCGCACTTTCAGTTTATTCGTTCAGTTTCTTACTAAATTAGTCACGGCGTCTACATTTATGATTATATTCTTAACCGTTAAAGTTTTTATCGTATTAATCATAACACCAGGAACCTGTTACTGTGGTTCTTGTTTATTTTTTACATTCTTAACCAAGTTTTGTTTATAGATTTATATCTGTAGTTCAACATCTCGCAACGCAAATAACTCCAGTAACGGCGAAAGAAATCTTTGTGATAGAATCTTTCATTCAAATAAAGAAAATTTGATTAAAAATGCTATATATAGGTGGTGCTGAAAAATATGCAGCTTAGTCTTAGTCTGTACCTACTGAAAAAATCATAATAATATCCGATACTGAAATAATATGTTCCTAGTAGTAGTAGTATGCGTACCCAATGGACATAGAAGAAGCCGAGGAAGGCAATATGAGAAAGAAAGGTGGAAAGATAAAATGAAATTAACAGCAGGACCAAACTGGTGAAGAGCTGCCCAAGATAAGCAACGGTGGAAATCGTTGAAGGAATCCTATGCAAAGTATTTGTTAAATTTTGTAGTATAGGTATTAAACTAAAATTATATTTAAAATCAACCCGACGTTTCACACGGCTGAACAGCGACCGAAACGTCGGGCTGATTTTAAAAATCGTTTTACGTGAGATAAGTCCATAAATTCGTTTTGCAAAAAACATGAACAAATAAATAACATTTTGAAGTAGTAGATTTTTTGTTGTAAAAAAGTTATAACTGTTAATGTTAATTCTAAATAACAAGATTTATTATTATGAGAATGATCTTCATTATCATGTTTCGATTCGGTAATAAGGCGTTCATATCGTATCAATTTTTTAAACGTAATATCTTACAATAAAGAAACAAATAGATACAAATTATGAAGTACCTAATAAATAACGTATGAAAAATTGAACTTATGTGAAGAAATCAATATATTATTCGCCCTGCACTATGGTCTACCTATTGTCAATTAATACTAAATATTAATTTTGTAAAATGTGTAGTTCATACTTCGTGAGGGACTTGACGTGAAGATGAAGACAGGCAGAGAGCGTGGAGGCCTGATATTTCACTTCCTGTGTCTCTTTTATATAAAGTAAAATGCATATCGTAATTAAATCATGCATTACTTTTATTTTTACGTTTTACTGGTGGTAGTGCTCCAGTGACGGAGCTCGCGGGCGTAGGCAACACCGCATTACCTATAAACTTGCCGCTTAATGGTAGTGTTCACCACTATCGTGTTCTGGTCAGCTGGTAATGTACGGCCCTGTAATTTCCTGCACAGAACACCTTAGGTCTCAGAAGTGGTAACGCATCTGCATTAAAAAATGCACAACAAAAATACATTTCAAGTTATTTTGATGAAAAAATGCAAATAACTTGAAATTTCTAAATATAAAATAAATTGAATAATTCAACTTTATATAAGACTCACTTCGAGGGATAATAAAGAATTAGATGCAAAGACAGATTGTAATGATCGTCCGTAGCCATAGTAAAAGCACAGTTTAATGTGGCTACACGTATTCTAAGCACGAAACCATTATTTAAGGCAATTTATTATTAGCAAGTCTACTATTTAACTCCAAATAAGGCAAGTGATTACATAGCGTCGCTAAGTCGAACGTATGGCATGCCACCCAATTTACTGTACCAGGTGCCGAAGTACTAAAGGTTATTCCGATGCAAGAGGTGTTAATAAAATTAATAGAATTCGACAATTGTTACGCTAAAGAGTTTATTGTTATAGGTGTGTGACTTTGTTAACCTTCACTTGCAACATATTTTTCTAAGATTTAAATAAAAAACTGTTTACGATTGTAATTTTAGACTGAAGTAAAGTTCAAAGTATGTGATAAACATTGAGCAGTCGAAACATTATCGCGTAATAACTTACAATAACAATACACCAAATAATTTACGGTTACGAATAGAATGTCCTTGTGGACTGTTGTCATAGTCACTGGTGCAGCGATTGAATAGTTTATAGATCATACGTGGTTTCATTCTGTCAATAGAACATTTATGTTTTACGAGCTGTGCCCGCGACTTGGTCCACGTGAGAAAAAAATATGATTGTTCAGTATCTACCCGGACGAAGTCGTGGGCGCTAGTATAAAAGTAGCTTAAGTTACTCCTTATCACATAAGCTATCTGCCAGTGAAAGTCCCATCAAAATCGGTAAAGCCGTTCCCAAGATTAGCCCCGCCAAACAGACAGACAGACATTGTAAAAAATGTGGTTTTGGTATATGTACCGTGTATACATACATATGCATTTAGTAAAAAGCGGTTATTTTAATATTACAAACAGACACTCCAATTTTATTTATTTGTATAGATTGCAATTTGTACGCTTAAAACAAGAACTAATTAGATATCTTTATAAAATATGTACAAAATTGCCAGTAATTTAAATAGAGTTCGTAATTTTCTTTCTTACTTGAACATTCGTTTTCAAGGCTTTCAATTTTTTTCTATCGTTTTCATGTGACAAGCGCTTGCGCAAGATTTAGAGAGAGAGGGAGATGTTGATCTATCCGTCCGTTCTCCAGAACGGTTTAATATAATAATATACTTATTCCAATACATATTTAGCATTTTCCCGTGTTTAAATCTCAAGTACTTCATTGAAATATGTCAATACTAAATCCCCATCATCTAAGCACCAAACGCTAAATGTTTAATTTAGTTGCCTAATGATGAGTGTTCATAGTTACTGGTACTATACCTAAGCTGAAAATGACTGGTTCAAGTGGATCACCCTGCCGGTAACCGACCGCTGAAAAGATTCTTAATTTTTGTACATAAACACGAATCTAACATTTTGCCCCTATTTATACCAGTATATAATGGCGAATATTACCATCTTTCTGAAATAACGTTTAATATTTGTTTTATATTATTTCGCATTAACACATGCTTGTGAAATATATTTTATTTTTAAAGAAAAATGGAAAGCAAAATTTGATTTCTGGCGAGACTCGAACTCGCGACCTACTGGGAATCTACTGGAAATTCCCAGTAGGTTGCGAGTTCGAGTCTCGCCTTAAGTCAAATTTTTCTTTCCATTTTTCTTTAAAAATAAAATAACCTTTAATATTTTAAACATCAGGTCGATTAGATAATACGATTGTACTTGACTCTGTAGCTCCTGTTTACCACCTATAAACAATGAATATAGACAACATGACATCTATTGTCATGTGCACGCTTAGCCCCGATTATTCTAGGAACACTAGAATGCAAACAAGGACGAAACAGTAAATTTATTAGTAAACACAGAAGTAGACAACGCCGGTACTGCAGTAACATCAAACACAAGGTTAATTGATTGCAGTCAACTAGTTGACTGGTAGATACTGAAAACTGTAATGTGAGAACCTATTGTGTAACATCTAGGAAATGCATATTGTAATTATCAACTGTTTTATCAAGGTTTGGCTTTGATTTCCATTTTAAACTTTTTTACAAATCTTTACAATACCTACTCCTGAAATTTACCCAAAGTTATTGAAAATTAATATAGATTTTAATTATCCTTAATCATCTAATTCATTAGTTGTGTTCATCTTTATAAGTAGTTATTTATTTATCGATATTGCTACGAAACATATATCACCAATCCATCATCTTCGACGATTGCCCTTCATCATGATATATGTAATAAAGTGTCATAAAATCGGGTTCAAATTACTTCCCAGTTAAAAATTATCCAAATCAATTAAACAGTACACTTGTATTGTTTATAAATTGTGAGGGTGCAAGATATGCACCCTCACAATTTATTTCACACAACCCCTATATAATTATTAATGTCTAGTTATTAAGTCCGCCGTATGTACAATATGCAATAAGGTGTAAATAAATAAATAACAGTGGCCATGAAAGTAAATAAATAGTAAGAAAGTTGTATATTATCGTTCTCTGTACCTACAGAGATTATAATTAGGTACCTACCTAATTATAATCATGGCAAATACTTTTAATATTGTCTTCATTAACTTTTAAAAGCATAAATTATGTACATAGGTAGGAATATGTGCACGTCACGCTGTGACTAACATGTCTCTATTTTTGTCATCCTTCGATGTATGTACACATATGCACACATGTTTATGCAAATAAATATTATCTTATCTTATCTAAAGTACGACATAGAGAAAATTTTAATTAAGAAATAACATCATAAGTTGGTACATACCATGAATGGAGGATAGAGATTCCAAAATTCTAAATCACAAAAATCCGCCGGAATTTTACCTAAGTACATATGTAAATCATCGTCTTGTATAACACGATCTTAAGTACAATTTTCATACTTGCCTTACAAGTTCCTTGGACACATATTGCCCTAAAGCCAGGCTTGGTGCACGGGGTGCCGTCAGCAGCGACAGACAAGGTTGCATAGAACTGCTGCCCCAACGGTCTGCAGTTCAGCATGCACGGCGCATCCCCTGTCAACAATGTTACAATAATCAAAACAATATTACTTAACACAGGACATAGATATCTACGAAAAGGTCAAATCCACAAAGGCGTTGGTCCTCGAGATATGTATAAAGATGTTTTTCCGTGGTGCAGTGGTTTAGTCGTGAAACTAATGTACATACATGTATAATATTATCATCAATATTAGCATGTTATCTCCACCAACCCACATTATAGCAGCGTGGTGGAGTAAGCTCCAAGCCTCCTCCCAAGAAGGGGAAGACCCGTGCCCAGCAGTAGGTCGTATCAAGGGTTGCCATTATATTATCTATTAACATGTTACGGTGAAAGGATACTCCCAAAGTAATCATAATTTCGTTTAATTTTATTTAACTAAATATGGGAAATCCTCACTGGTCGTCTCTTATAAAAGGTTGCGTAAAGGCTTAGAGAACCACTTGACTATCGGGCTTAGCTTGTCACAATGCCAGCTAAAGAAAAAAAAAGTTACGTCGTTTCTGCCAACTCACCCACAACTCCCACCACCTCTTATAACTACCACAAGAGTAACTGCTCTATTCTTTCAGGTATTGGCTTACATGGCCACATAAAAGTTTGCCAAAACGCTACTTATATAATCTGCAAAACAGGGCCAACGATAGAAATGAGTTGAGTATAACCTACCGCAGAACGTAAAACAAGCAATAAACATAATTCAGCTTTGATCACACCTCAGGCGCATAAGATATTACCGTCAAAGTAAACGGTTAATATCAGTTATTAATTATAATTATATAGCGTGAAATTAACACAAACACCGCGAATCAACAACATAGCCTTCGGATGTTTAAGCAAGGAGGTATATTTGCGCAAGAGTTGGTAAGTACAATGATTTATTTTCATTCTTTCTTTCATTCCAATAATTATTCTTAATTGTCGAATAAAGTAATAATATTACCTAGTGAATAATTATCATGTTTTATTTGGACGTACCTGAGTTTATAGAGGGCTCAGATTAGTACATAACTTCAATCAGGATTTTATTTTACAAAAAAATTGGTCTATCTATATAGCCGAGCATGAAATCTTTGAAGGGTTAATACCTAAATAAGTTGTTGATTACTTACTATGTATGCAGTTTAGATTATTCTGTTAATTCTTTTATTTCATATAATTAGGCTTCTGGAGTGCACTTTTACATTCTATTTTTTAAAACTACTTAGAGTGAATAACCACAAATAATAGGTAATCAAAACACCAAATTTAATAAAAAGAAACGAAACAATTATAATATGGAAGGAATTAATTTTTAAAAAATGCCTCCATATTCCCATTTTATAAAGAAACTGAAAAAAGGAATGAATTTGGTCGTCATAATAAAGGTGCAGTTAATGCTGCGAAGAACTCGGCCACTGAAGAATTAAATGCATTTTTATAAATTCTGAAGAAATACTCAGTGTTCATAATATAAGTACCTACTTAATAATTAAAACCATTGATAGATTATTTATGATACGACATCCGAACGATCTTTTTGGATTTACAGAAATATTCCTCAAAAGTGAAGACCATAGGGCTTTATATCAGATTCAAAAGGTTTGAACTCGTCTACAATGAAACTAAAATTTTGTCTTCTTTTACACGCTCACTACCTATTAAAAAAAAAACGTAACTTCACGCCTGTAATCCCCGAAGGGGTAGGCAGAGGTAAATGCATGCATTTAATCATACATGCAAACACCCACTCGCCGGTTACGTTTTGGCCCATGTAACAGGTGGCGAACCTGTTGCCATCTCCGGGCACATTACCAAACTCCGGGGTACGGGGAAACTTCCAGAAAATGGAAAAATCCCAATAGAAGCAGAGATAAAGGATTTTAGACCGTTATCTCTAATATCCCCCGACCCGGGAATCGAACCCAGGACCTCCAGCGTAATAGTAGTGGCCTGCTACCACTACGCTACTGAGGTGTGCTGGACATAAGGCCGTAATTATGGATAATTAATTCTGTTTTTTTTTTTTATTCATTTATTACTTACGTATCAATGAAATGATTGGCATAAGTAATTAAAATTGAGAGAAAACTATATCTATCTGTGTGTAATGAAAAAAAAAGATGTTGCTCAGCTACCTATTAGCAACTGAGCAACATCTTTTTTTTTCATGGCCTTGGCAAGTATATTGGCAAGTATATTATTGGCCTTATGTCCAGCACACCTAAAATCTGAGAATCAACTCCTTCATTTATCGTCATGGAGCAACAGTCAATATATTATAGTCATTATGTTGTAATAATAAGGATAATATTAATTATCATAACCGTTGCCGAGTACCGTAACCTAACTTATAAGTTTTACTGGTGGTAGAGCTCCAGTGACGGAGCTCGCGGGCGTAGGCACCACCGCATTACCTAATATACTTGCCGGTAGTGTTCAGCACTATCGTGTTCCGGTCAGGTGGTAATGTACGGCTCTGTAATTTCCGGCACAGAGGCATAACATCTAATGCCTCAAGAGTGGCAGCGCATTTGCATTTTGACCTCTGGTCATTGTGTGGGTGTCTATAGGCTGCAGTCATCACTTAACATCAATGTGAACTGCACGCTTGTTTGCCACTTTTATAACATTAAAAAAAAAAGTACATAATTATCTATTGTTGATTTTCCAGTGATTACGGACTTATTCAAAAAAGCAGGACTAGGTATACCTATCTAATACTATGTTGTTATGCCCGTTGTAATCAGGAAGGCGACCATTCCTTAATTTTTATTTCACAAAAAAAACATTTACTCTGGGAGTCCCAGTGTAGGGACTCAAGGGCGTAGGCACCACCGCATTACCTAATCTATCTGCCACCAAATGGTAGTCATCAGCACTATCGTATTCCGGTTAGATGGCAATGGTCGGAGCCGTAATAACTTTCACAGAGACATAACAGCTAAAGTCCCAGGGGAAGTAACTCATCCGCATTTTGACCTCTTGTTTTTATGTCCTTGGATGTCTATAAGCTGTAGTCATCATTTAACATACATGTGAACTACATGCCACCTTCGTTACATAAAAAATCAATAGTTAGATTACTTTAGCATATACTAGATACTAAAATATTTATCTGAGCTCTGAATATGATCATATTGATCCCATAATATGACTTAATTATTCCGGCACAGGGCATTTTTCGCTTAGCTGCCATCTTACGCTCTTGTCGAGAAGCTACCCCTTTGTAGACATAAGTCTGCGCATCGACCGCTAAAAAAGCCCCATTCTTTGTAGCGCCCGAATTCCAGGGTAACTCAGATGTGGCTTTGAAAAATTGTGAAAATAATGAATTTGATATTTTCTCAATTTTTTTAAGCCACCACCAGCCAGGGTAAAATTTTACACTATCGACAAGAATTATAAATTGTTTTATATTATTTCGCATTAACACATGCTTGTGAAATATATTTTTATTTTTAAAGAAAATGGAAAGAAAAATTTGACTTCAGGCGAGGCTCGAACTCGCGACCTACTGGGAATCTAGTCCAGCCGCTCTTCCAATTGAGCTACTGAAGCCCTGCCCGATTTGTCGAATTTTTCCTTCACACCTATTGCATTGCTTTATGGTAGCAGTAGCGCCATCTATTACCAACTATGCTAGTTAGGCAACCGATATAATAGACTTTTCAGTTTATTGAATATCGTAAAGAAGTCGCGTTTACCCTTAATAATTGTTTTATATTATTTCGCATTAACACATGCTTGTGAAATATATTTTTATTTTTAAAGAAAATGGAAAGAAAAATTTGACTTCAGGCGAGGCTCGAACTCGCGACCTACTGGGAATCTAGTCCAGCCGCTCTTCCAATTGAGCTACTGAAGCCCTGCCCGATTTGTCGAATTTTTCCTTCACATCTATTGCATTGCTTTATGGTAGCAGTAGCGCCATCTATTACCAACTATGCTAGTTAGGCAACCGATATAATAGACTTTTCAGTTTATTGAATATCGTAAAGAAGTCGCGTTTACCCTTAATAATTGTTTTATATTATTTCGCATTAACACATGCTTGTGAAATATATTTTTATTTTTAAAGAAAATGGAAAGAAAAATTTGACTTCAGGCGAGGCTCGAACTCGCGACCTACTGGGAATCTAGTCCAGCATAGTTGGTAGTAGATGGCGCTACTGCTACCATAAAGCAATGCAATAGATGTGAAGGAAAAATTCGACAAATCGGGCAGGGCTTCAGTAGCTCAATTGGAAGAGCGGCTGGACTAGATTCCCAGTAGGTCGCGAGTTCGAGCCTCGCCTGAAGTCAAATTTTTCTTTCCATTTTCTTTAAAAATAAGAATTATAAACATAACCACAATAAGAACACATGCAAAAAGTAATTTCAATGGAAGATTTAAGCAAATACATGCTTTTATAACAAATAGAGTTCTAATTAAGGACAATAGGCATTTATTAATTAGTAGTTACCAGGACTTTGTGGCAAGTCATATTTTCGATGTAATATATAACCAAAACAATCGAACACATAATTAGTTGTTAGTTAATAACTATATAAGAGGTTTGAATTTAATGACAATACCATTTACAATTTGTCTTTGTCCACATCACATGTGCTTTTTTTGATAATATTAGTAACTTGAAAATGTTCGAATGCAGCCAGTGTGTCGATAAACGTGAATTAGAAGAAATATGTGAAGATATAGATCTGATAAACATTTGTGAACAAGTTGAAATACACTTGAATAACCAATACTTATTTGATTCAACATACGATGCTGAGATGTGTCAGATTTGTGCAAATATTGAAGAGAATATTAGGTAAGGAAAATATTATAAGAACAATTTTTTTTGCGTAATAAATACAAACAAACAAAAAATATAATTTATAAGTCTATAGAAATGCACAAATTTTAAACATCTAAACGTAACTTAATGTTTTCTTATAGACAACGATCTTTAGTTTTAGATGTATAATGATCAAATTTTTTTTTATATAAAAATCAACAGATATCTTGATGAATATAGAAAAATGCAGAACCATCCATCTTTTTATCCTATTGACAAATACTTACACAGATCTTAACACGGATTTCAAATGCTTGAACTATATGAGTGTATCTGACGGTTAAAGGAAAGTATTCCTCTAATTAGTGCCATGCAAGAATTTGCTAAAAATATATATATACATGTCATGTTTTCTATCAAACAATTATTGACATTGTTTGTTCCTAATGCTCTCTTCCTTGCTTTACAGTCAGTCATCATCATCATCGTATCTAGTTCCAACCGCCCTCGGAGGAGTGCTGAAAAGAAGTGCTGAAGCTGATGCTGTAAACAACAGTGCTGCAAAAAGACATAGAAATGAAGAAAATGCCTCTACCTCTTCAATGATACCTCCAGATTTAGGTCATAGGCTTGATAATGGAAGTCATTTTGTTAATCATGTTCAAACAACTATTCATAAAAATAACGTTTTAAAATCTCATAACTCTTTAGAAAATGTATCTATCATAGAGTCAACGTGCAGACAGGATATTATCACTTATAAAATCGAAACTTCAGAAGTATCTGTCGAAGCTTCTCGAACGCTTGCATCATTTCTTGAATCTATAAAAAGGGAAATATTTTTCTTAATTAATGATACCTTTACTCAATATCCTACCATTGAAATAAATATCGTCTTACATGCAAATTTTATTCAGAAAACTGAAAAAAATACTGATTCATTTAATTTTCAAACGAGTAATTTTATTATATCTGAAACAGATAATTTAAATATTTTCATGATGTCCATACGTGACATTTTAGCCAACAAAATATGTACTTTTGAAAAAAAGGATAGCGGATGGAGTATAACAAAAATTAATTGCCTCGAACTAAACATAAATAAGTTAAGTCTACTTAAAGGACACTTCATTGATTTACCGAAAGATATCAAAATAAAAAAAGCAGTAATAAATGTTAAAAACTTAGATAATTTATGTTTCAAATGGGCATTACTTTCAGCATTCTATCCAGTAGACAAAAACTCTGATCGACCATCATCTTACAGTGCTCATGTTAGTAAGCTTAAATTTGATGATGTGTCGTTCCCAATCAAGTTAGCTGACATACCTAAAATCGAAAAACAAAATAACATCAGTGTTAATGTTTATGGATTAGAATTTGACAACATATCAAAAAATCATTCTGTAACAGGCCCGCTTTATTTTACCAAAGCTCTCAAAACGACACATATCAACCTATTATTTATACAAAATGGAACTAGCGGTCACTATTGCTACATAAAAAATCTGTCGCGATTATTAAGTAAACAATTATCTAATTCTAACGGTGCTATTTACATATGTGATGGATGTTTGTTGCGTTTTGCCAGTGCAGATAGGTTAAATCTTCATCAACAAAAGGACTGTTCTTATATTACAACATATTTATCCCGGTTTTTTACTTCCAAAAATTGGTTTGGAGTACCAGCATATCGTGTTTTACGAAAATCGAATGAACTCATCTGAGTTTTCTGTTTCGCCGCATTTTTTGTAGATTTTGAGTTACTGCCATTTATTCATCTTCATCCGAAAGCTGAGGTTAATTTTACACATGAACATGTATTTATTTAGCAGTATTGTTGTTTGCTATTGTTTTTTTTATACCTAAGTATATTATTTGATGTCTAACATAAGCTAGTTTTACATAACTTTTAAGAATTATATAGTAAGTTAAAGAATAAGAAACAAGGATGTTGTTTTACAAGACCATAAAAATATTAACCCGATATTTTAAATAACCCGAAAACACACGGATCTTTCGGATCCTTATAAGAATACTGTCTGTCTGTCCGTCTGTTCTGCCAGATGTCAGATAGTATTCTTCGTCACAGCGCATTCTTTTTGAAATTACTAGTATTGTAAATCACTGACCCATAAAAGTTTTATGTATGTAACGTAAATAAATGCAATGGAAAAAAACGGGATGGCACTTTTTGGGATAAATTAATCATAAATTAAAAAAAACATTAATTGAGTAAGATTTGTAAGGATCTGTATAAATATGTTTTTGTTAATAATTTCGGTTGAATCATTTCTTAATATGATTTATTAATACATCTACAAATTGTAAACAAATGAGTTTCTTGGTAATTAGCTAAATTAGGATATCGTTGTTAGGTTATAGGTAAATTACAGGCAGAGCTAAGACGTGAACATTTTCCTAACAAAAGCTGGTGATTAACTAACGATTATATATATATTATATATACGATTATATATATATATATATATATATATATATATACAGTTGTAATTAAAAAATAAATAATATAATTTTGCCCATTTAATATATGATGACGCCACAGATGGCGACATCTCCAGGCACGTCACTAAGAAACTTACAGAAAATGGAAAAATACCAATAGAAGCAGAGATAAAGGATTTTACACCGCTAACTCTGATATCCCATATCCCCCGACCCTGGAATCGAACTCAGGTCCCCAGCGTTGTTATAGGTGCCTGCTACCACTAGGCTACTGAGGCAGTTGATATAATACATACCATCAATGTACGGAACCCAAGTGTAGAATCGGCCTCGAAACGGCCGGCGATCGTATGTGGCACACTGCTCGGCTCGGGTGTCTCTGTCCACCCCATCACACGGCTGCAACATATTATTTTATGTCATTATGGTGGCAAACAAGCAAGCTGTTCACATTAATGGAAAGTGAATATTGTATGTGAGAGAAATAAAGAAAAATTTGACTCAGTCAATTTTTTTTTTATTTTTAAAGAAAAATATATTTCACAAGCATGTGTTAATGCGAAATAATTTAAAAACAATTATTAAGGGTAAAAGCGACTTCTTTACGATATTCAATAAACTGAAAAGTCTATTATATCGGTTGCCTAACTAGCATAGTTGGTAATAGATGGCGCTACTGCTACCATAAAGCAATGCAATAGATGTGAAGGAAAGATTTGACAAATCGGGCAGGGCTTCAGTAGCTCAATTGGAAGAGCGGCTGGACTAGATTCCCAGTAGGTCGCGAGTTCGAGTCTCGCCTGAAGTCAAATTTTTCTTTCCATTTTTCTTTAAAAATAAAATATAATAAGAACCGTTATTTTTTTTATGAAAATAATTATTTTAATTAATTTCTGTAGAACAACAATATGTCAACCTATTGCTACTATGACACTCTTGTTTTTTAAATATACTTACGACAGTTAATTAAACTTATACTTACTTAGTTATTATAAACGATTTGAATAGCTGAAAATTATTTAGTGTTTTATGCTTCTTCTCTCATATAGCGTACAAGGTGCAGGCCCAAGCTCCATAAATTTTTGGAACGTCTCATTCAGCTTCTTCCATTCATAATAGTGAAAACTTTAACCACAGCTAGTATAGGTAGGGTATGTTACCGCGGTCTCATTATGAAGATGAAAGACAGCTAAGCTAATTCTTCAGCGATTTACAGCACCAACCTCGTTCTTGGGCTTTTAAATGTTATGAAAAAACAAGCTGTACCTGGTTCATAACCTATCTGTATATAGAAACTTAATGCTTGTTCGTGTTCTTAAGAAATTAATTTGCTTGACTTCTCATACTTTCTAGTCGTCTTCAATTGTTTTGCGAAAACTTAAAATTACTTAATTATATAAGTATAGCTTTAATTCATTTTTATTAAAAAAAACGTAACTTCACGGCTGTAAATCCCGAAGGGGTAGGCAGAGGTAAATGCATGCATTCAAGCATACATGCAAACACCCACAATTCGCCGGTAACGTTTTTGGCCATTTATTTTTATATTTTCACGTAATCTTTTCGACGGTTAATTCTTTGCGTAAACGTTATTATCACACACGACATCTTCAAAATATAAAAGAATTTTATCTTCTAACCATTTATGATATCTCGCCTAAGAAGCCAGAGCAAAATAAGTAGGTAGGTATACGTCTAAAAACAATGAAATGAAATAAATAAATTTGTAAACCACCTTCCCGCTACATAAATCAATAGGCACATATAATATTTTTTAACCTAGAAATTTCACCCATGTAGCTATAAGTAAGCAAAACAAATACAAACATATAAATTCATGTTAAAACTTTTACGACTCAGTTTAGTATCCATAATTCCTGCTGAATGAACGGAAGAATCCTAATTACGGATATATTTACGAGATACGGTCTTAAATCAACACTGTCGTGCGAAATAATTGAGATTTCGCCCTTTACGCAGCTCGAATAACATAATTTCACGCCTCTGAAGGTACCCCTTTCATCTATGTACAGTATTCGTTTTTATTAGTTATGCCGTATCAAAGGCTCCTACCACAGTCTTAAGAAAACGAACATGTTAAATGATCCTACTATACGTAGGTCTCACCAGCCACACTCACACGTGGTACACCCACTATTCCCTTGAAATGGTTGGTTATGTAGAATACAAAAATTTATTAAGCAAAAGGATTATTCGCAGACAAGGTATTTTTGAAAGCTATTGAGATTCTTCTTCATTAAACTGAACTAAGTACCGACAACAATCACTCACAGTTCTAATATTTACTGAAAGAAGAAGCAGACAGAGAAGAGCAGTCCTCATGTAGCTAGAGATACAAAGATCAACATTCTTTACCTCCGACGTAGTTCTTTAACATCATATACTAAAAACATAAATTGATGGTGTTTTTCAATGGTTTTCAATAAACATTAACCAATAGAAATCAATTCATATTCACCTGCAATAAGAGCAACGCGCTGTCATTGCCGGTATATTTCTACCATTGTATCAGAAATTAAGGAGCAAGTCCGCCACGAGCTGGTACGGTCCCTGGTCATCGGTACATCTCGGAAGGTCGTAGGCAATCAATGGGTGAGGATACCCCCAGGACCGTACTGAGGTTCTTGTTCAGCAGTGAACACATATCGGATGAAATAATGGTAAACATACAACAACTACCATCTGACCGTCACAGCAGTGACGTTGAATATTTCTACCATTTAACGGCATCTGGATTAGATTATTTAATACGGTGATACGAGTATCGACACCCTCCACTCCCCGCTTCCCACGAGCTTCACCACTTGCGTTCACCCAACAACATGCAACACGGGCCTCGGGCCGCAGCGGACTGGAGGGGAGTAGCCATAGCGTTTATTACCGATGCATAACAGTCTGTCATTTTTTGCGGGGGGAAATGCGTGCGACAGATACGCACACTACAAAAATCGTCTATTACTACGAAACTCACACCTTGACTTTAACAAAATACATAAACAATTTCACGCACACATTTAAACATCTAGGCGACAGGTATAGGCCCATTTGGGCTTGTACTTTGACAGAGGAGAAAGCCTGCATATGGCTACTCCCCTCCGGTGTTACTCTATGCAAACCAGCATATAAAACCTAAAATAAAAAGATAAAAAAATAATAGACATATCTACCGCCTTACCGACATCATCAGGAAATGAAATTCAATGTACGTCACATAATACAAAGTGTTTACAGCGTGTAATGATGATCTTTAAGCACTGTAGCATGATATTATAGTGATGATATCCCCTCACTATAGATGCGCGTAATTTAGCTTCGTTCGAATTGCTAGCAACAATGTTATGGAGTGTGGTGCAAAATTAAGCGTCGGCCAAGTCAGATAGACTGTGACTTATTGTCGACTAGCTATTTACAGCGACTCGGTCCGTGCACGATTTCCTTTCAAACGAAAACTTCAAAATATATCTGTTCGCTTGGTTATATCGTGGAAGCGTAACAGATAGATAGACACACAGAGTTTCTTTTACATGTTTAGTATGGATTAGAATATATGAGTTTATCATACTTGCTTACTATTTTAATTTTGGATTATGATAAATCGGTAATATATCTAAATCGATACATTCGGAGAGTTTGGAATATTTATTTCCTTTGCAAGAAACGTAGATCAGGTATTTTATTTTTAAAGAAAAATGGAAAGAAAAATTTGACTTCAGGCGAGACTCGAACTCGCGACCTACTGGGAATCTAGTCCAGCCGCTCTTCCAATGGAGCTACTGAAGCCCTGCCCGATTTGTCAAATCTTTCCTTCACGTCTATTGCATTGCTTTATGGTAGCAGCAGCGCCATCCATTACCAACTATGCTAGTTAGGCTGGACTAGATTCCCAGTAGGTCGCGAGTTCGAGTCTCGCCTGAAGTCAAATTTTTCTTTCCATTTTTCTTTAAAAATAAAATATATTTCACAAGCATGTGTTAATGCGAAATAATGTGAAACAAGTAGATCAGGTACTTTGTACCTGTTTACTATATTTGTCTTTGTCAGTTGTGTAAGTTAGAAAAAAAGAATTTGATTTTAGTCCCGTGCAATACTTAGAGAACGAGTTATATTAAACGAATTTTACAACTCCGGATTGCTAACGAAAGAAATTAAACTACGAAGAAGAAATATACGTTATACGTTTATAGGTATACGTTTTTTAACAGGTGCTGTAACAATAGACCAATTCGATGTTAGAAGATCATTTTAAATACGTAAAGGTACGTATATCGTACATTAAATAACTTTACATACTAATTTCTTTGTCATTTATCTTAGTATAATTATAAATTTAATCATAATTAAAGGAAAAAAAAATAATTACATATTTTTAAAATACAATATTACCTATTCATAATATAGTTAACTACAAGTTACGACTTTTCAGTCGCACAGATCTGACCAAAGCTTTAGCGATTCATAGTTCTCTATCTAACTTCACTTTATTAATTTGTATAATGAGACGTAATTGGCGTAGCCGATCAAAGGATTAGACACGGATTGATGATGATGATCGTGATCTGCCTAGGGCCTATCGATGCACTTAACCTATGTTATTCGTTCTTAGTAGGTATAATCTATAAGAAATTTATGATATTGAGTCGATATAATCGAATAGAATAACTATGGAGCGACCCTCGAACCAAGCGGTCGTCATACACAGGTTATCCACAACCGAGTCGTCAAATAATGGGCCCTGAATATTAAGAGTCCCTTCACATTTGTATTTTCCAGGGTAGACGTTCAATGAACGTATCATCATCTCAGCGGCAAACAACACGACGTGTGCCGCGCGTTGTTGCGAAGTTTCTTCGATAGCAAATTAAACGCATACGCTCGACAAACGCTAGTGTGAGTATAGGCTCTGAAACTAAGTAATAAAATAATGAATGTCTCACAGCAGTATTACACTCGTGATATCTTCTGGCTCCTCCGAGGCAGTCGTGCGTCTGTCGGGAGACTCGCACGAACACGGGAGGTGGAGTCAAGCTGCCATTCGCAACACCAAGAGACCTGCGGACAATATTTATTGATAAGTTTTAACAATGTTGAATAATCGCAGCGCCGGGACGTGAAGACCACCAGGGGAAGAATTAAGAATATCTTCTAGTGGAAAATAATTCTCCCGCTGTGTAGCTAACAAAGAATCAATTAAGCGTAATTAACAAAAAGAATACCAAAAACCAAATAACTAAATTTTGTATCAAATATAGGGTAATTACCCTAATAAATCGTTTTAATTGGAGCCTCGTTATAAATTTTATACAATTTATGAGAACAAAAAGTGGGCGGCTTAATATAAAGAGGCTTGTAATGAAATCAACGGGACGACTAACAAATAGCTTCAAAAGCGTTAATCTAATTTAAAAGAAGTAAAAATAAAAGTGTCAGCGATAAAACTTGTTACAAACATTAAATCATTTCAAAATTTTCTATCTTTGGAGCTGTTACGTATGTAGCTAGCTCCGCGGTTGCTCCTTTAGCTCCAAGAAGCTCTATCTATGCTTATTATAATAGGAAGTCCTCCGCCACGTCTGTCTGTCTGTTCACGATAAACTCTAGCCCCTTTATTCATGTGCTTTGTCTTCGTCAGTCGCATTGTCAAATGTGTAGGATACAAAAAGGCAAAGCAGAGATTGGCAACTCTTTAGCTAAAATACGTTTATGAATAAGAAGGAAAGACTATAGCATACTTTCGTGCGGTTTTCTCTTATAGATAGAATAATTCATGAGGAAAGTTGGTGTGAGTATATACGTATAATTTGATAAAGTTTTGTGTAAATTGGTTCGTATAAGTATAACGTAGAAATGTTGGAGGTGTTGTAAAAACAAGCCACTTGGGAGCTTTCATCGAAGACGCTGCCTAAACCGTTTAGGATATAACGAAATAATGTACAGATTGTACAGTATCCAACTAGAAATAATGCACATCGCCTGTCATCGACCGCATGAAGGAGACTTCGGCTTATTTCGGGTCTATAGAGCGTTATCTTTTTCGCACCTTACCAATATGGCGTTTGTTCACCAATTTGATCAAGTTTTGACCAATACCGAACTATCAGTGCTTACGTAGACAGTGCGCAGCAGAGATAACGCTCTACGAAGTGGAAAGTAGCCGATTGTCACTTTCATAGGCTCGATGTGCAATTTATCTTGATGAGCTGTGTACTATGTCTAATGTAATATTCTCTCTTTGGTTTATCTAAAAAATGCCATGACATATTTTACTATATCTATCTTTGATTAAAGTATGTGACATTGTATGTATGTATGTATCTTCACGCTAGGTCCCTAACCAAACCTAATGCAGACAATGTGGAGTGCCAGATAACCCGGTCCTGACACACCTACATTACCAACCTATTGTACATTGTGCCTACCTAATGTGTGTACTTAGTTTATTTAAGTAGGTATTTCTGTTTTTATTGTACTTTGAATTTTTCTTCCATTACACTGTATGTAATGCATCTAATGTTTTAAATCAAACGTTTTACCTAACATTTTATCATTTTGGACAAGTAATCTAACTTTATATATCATTGTTAAGTAAGTTTACCGGTTATCAGCTCGACCATTCAATGGCAGCCACAATGTATCATCACTGGCCTCACTAACGAACGTATTTCTCCATAATTGTGTATTAGAAATGTTGTTAGTACAAATTCATACGCCGTTTCCCTGAGATTGTATCTAGAGAATTGATTTATTTGTGTTTACTGCGGACTCCTGTCTCCATATTATTGTTTATCTTTCAACATAAATGCATCTGCACTGTAGAAATACACGATTTACTATACTTATAACACATTATGGTAAAAGTATTTTATTGGTTAAAAATCAGCCAAGTGCGAGTCGGACTCATGCACACGGATCCGTATATTTGATACGACGAGATACCTGGTTTTCCTGATTTCTATATGCAATATTTAGTTTTCAAAAGTAAGGCTTAGTAGTTTTGGCGATAAGGGAAAAAGTCATTTTGACCACTCCTACTCTTTAATGAATCCAATTTTTCATGTCAAGACGTAACAAACAATCATATAGTTAACATTGGTGGTAAGTGAATACTATAGCTTATAAACATCAACATAAAACCAGATTTCAATCTAGATGCGTTGCCACTCCTGAGGTCTAAGTTGATATACCCCTGTGCCAGAAATTAATGGGCTGTACAATTGAAATCAATTAAACAATAACTCTATCTCCTGTAAATAGTTATTTCATATTAACAATGACAAATCTACAGTGTGAATGGCATTGATAACACGAGGCATCGGCGACTAACTCATAAGCCCATTAAAAGCTTACAGCCAATACTCAAGACGAGAAATGAATGAAGACACCTTAACGACTCGTGTTATAAAAGCGAATCCTTGTACTAAGTACCTAACATTATAATTCTTCAAAATTCAACTTGACAACGAATTTAAAGCAATATTTCACTCCCGCTTTATTACCCAGTCGGGAGATGTGTCCCTATGAAAAGGCGCTTGCCGTATTAGGCCAATCAAGTTTAAAAGTATCGTAATGATCTTCTTCTCAAGAAACTTCGAATGTCAATCATCATAATAAAAATGGCTATTATTCATACTATAAAAATACGAATATTTACTACACAACATTAGTTAAAAAGATCTAAAATGTGTGTATTTATTTTGTTTACACTATGCTATACTTATATTAGTTTGTTAGTGTAAATGTGAAAATAACTATAACAGACGCTTAGATAACGGTTTTTACTGGTGGTAGAGCTCCAGTGACGGAGCCCGCGGGCGTAGACACCACCGCATTACCTTATATACTTGCCGCTAAATGGTAGTGTTAAGCACTATCGTGTTTCGGTCAGGTGGTAATGTACAGCCCTGTAATTTCCGGCACAGAGGCATATCATGTTAGGCCTCAGGAGTGGTAACGCATCTGCATTTTGACCTTGGTCTTTGTGTAAGTGTCTATAGGCTGCAGTCATCACTTAACATCAATGTGAACTGCATGCTTGTTTGCCACTTCCGTAACATAAAAAAAAACGAGTTCCATAACCAAAAAAACTCTACCCTTTTTCAACTTATTCGCTTTAATTGATTTTGTTTGTTTGAGACATTTCATTAGTGGTGCTGTCATTAAATGAATGAATAAATTTCTGATTCTGTTTCTGAAATCACAAAGTTATAGCCAATAACTACGTAAACCGCAATATCATCAATGGTACTTACTGATACAGTAACAGCCAAGTTCACGATCGAAAATTAAATTAGAGAGAGAAGAATTTCCAAGCACAGCAGAGGTCCTAACAATGACAAATACTGTCGCGGCTAATTTGTCGGGTATGTTACCGGCATCCTATCAGCAGGATACTCACTGGAATATTTAATGAACCGATGTATATCATACCGGTGATCTACATAATTTATTTCTAACGGACATTGGTTATAATGTATCGGTCACACATCATACGAGCACCATTTGGTTAAACAGGCCCAATAATGTTACATAGTATGGTAGTTGAAGTATAACTCTTTGTATGTTGTTTGAAATGACCATTTTATGTGATGTATTAAGTGCCTATGGATTAGCATATTATTATGGAAGTTTATGCGTTATCAATATTTATGTTGTACATATTTATAGCAGGATCATAATCATATTCAAAATTTGGCATTCGAAGTAATTAATTTACTTATCAAAAGAAAAAAAAAGAAACCTGAGGAAGACCAGAAGAATGAGGAGATTGAGGAGCACCGGGTGAGCTACTCTTATTTAAAAATTATGAACTTAGTAGTATTTTTGGCGCTTATTATATAAAAATTGTATCGAGTCAAACAGATAAGCCTAGAGAGATACCTTCATACGATGCTACGAAATATGAAAAATATAAATACTTAGGTTTAAAAAAATATATAAACTAAGCCGTATCTTTGAAACCAAATCAACGAGTGAGTAAATGTAGTGATTTCTGTATCCCCTACGTAAAACATATATTTTTTTCTTTTCTATACTCAATGTACTTTTTCAGTGTATAAAAAAATGATTTTTCCTATAAACAAATAAACAACCAAATCTTTATCGTGCTTGCTTCCATCTTCCTTTAATAAATAGATACATTCATAATTTAAAAAGGATATGATACTTCTCTACATTTAGATACCTAGAAACGTTCTTTTTAATTATCTTGATTTGACATAAACGGATGAAACAGGTTCGTCGTTCAAACAAAAACTTAATCTTTATCATAAGTAATTGTATCGTTTTTCAAGAAACGAATAGTTTTATAAATAGTTACAATCATAATTAAAAAAGGATATAACGCTCCACGGCATTTAGATATATTTCCAAACGTATCCAGTATCTCAACGGGCCCGGCTCGCCCCCGGCACCTCCCCTAATTAAAAGTGACGGTATTTTGATTACCTACTTTATCTATCCAACAGCATACCTTAACTGGTCGTATGATTACATCCAAAGACATCATAAGAAAAAGACCGACAAAACAAACGTTTATCTACTAAGAAATTTCGTTCAACTGTTCTCCAACCACAAAGAGATGTTGGAGAAATC
This sequence comes from Macrosoma leucophasiata, assembly GCA_036365455.1. Lineage (NCBI taxonomy): Eukaryota > Metazoa > Arthropoda > Insecta > Lepidoptera > Hedylidae > Macrosoma > Macrosoma leucophasiata. The sequence continues at coordinate 9,558,125 of JAWQUS010000023.1, read as the reverse complement.
ATTGCGCAAATACAAGGGCCGATGAGGTGCATTTGTCTCGCCACAGACATATGACGGCCGAATTTACACCGCATAGACATTCATTGTCGAATAAGCAATAATCGGGTCGGGATTGGCCGGAAGAGCCCGGGTAGCTTCGCCCGGGGCATAAGAGTGGCTCGGGGACTTAACTCATATTCTAAGTCGTAATCTCGACCTTACTCAATGGAATTGGTATTGTTAGTTGTAACTAATAACGTCAAGTCGACATTCTGCCTCCGTTTGAGGTAAGACAGCAATTCATCAAACTCCAAGGTACGTCTCGAACTGACTTAAAGTTTCGAGGAGTATATAGATTTACGCCATTTTTGCAAATATAATAAAATACCATATTTTTTTATAAAAATGGATTCACAAGACTGTGAATTATTTATTTATTTAAAACTTTAATGCCCATTTAGGTACATTAGGCGGACTTAATGCCATAAGGCATTCTCTACCAGAATACCTTATGGCATTTCTCCATTCTCTTTAATTATCCATAAGATAATCCATACACATGAGTTACTGTCAAAATACAACCAAGAATATGGATTTCGAGGCGTCCTCATAAAGAATCTTAAGCTGACTATGAGTCAAGCAATGTTTCAAGTAACGTCTTAGAATATGGGTGTTAGAGTGGAAAGTGGACCCGGGATTTAAAACAGATGCTTTGGCAAGCCCCGCACGCCGATGGGAGAACCCTAGTAGGCTATATGTTTCTAACACCGTACTTCGTACCGTAACTGTTTTGACTATGCGGGGTTATTTATGACGACATGAAACCATTACGTGGATTATTAAATACAGAATTAATGTGCAATTGGGTTTATATTTATTTGACCTTGCTTTTGCCGGATAATCGTTTCTGCCCACTGGTCTTGATCCGATGTGGTTTACGGCTCAGTTACGGGACTTATAACATTGTGCATAAAATGCTGGACTCTCGAGTACTGCAGTCGTTATTGTAATGTGTTCATTAGAGATGGAACTATTTATTTGAACATAACGATTATTACCGTAATATATGAGTTAAGGAGACGTTCAAACTTATTTATTGTTTGCGTCCCTATAGGATTCATCATTTCATTCTATTATTAGGTTCTTAGTACTAAGGGCGAGCTTCACAGACCGCACTACGACTTTACTTTGAGCAAAGTATGCTTAGAACTGTCAGAAATGTATGGGTTTTGACAGTTCGAAGCTTACTTTGCTCGAAAGAAAAGTCGTAGTGCGGTCTGTGAATCTCGCCCTTAGTGTCTGAAGACAAACTTTTAGTTCATAGTGGTTAGAACCTTAGCCAGAATTTTGCTCCCTAACTAGGAACTATATCTGAAGCTGCTGATTGATAGTGTTTTAATTTTAACTTAATTACATTTTTATACGGTTTAATTTTAATGGGCTAGTAATAATTGATCATAAAAAAACATAAACATCATATAATAAATTTAATAAACGCCTTAATATTTATTCGTTATCAAGCAAAACATTAAAAATAATCGTGACCCAATGGCTTCAAAAATTAAATTATGTAAATACAGAACAATAAATCACTGGTAATTGAAATCAAAAAAAAATGTAATAACTCGTACTACTTGCAGGCTAGCAGACTTCACATATAGAATAATCACACCTACACACAAACACCCGCACACACACACACTCTCTCTTTCTATCTCACTCACTCACTCACTCACTCACTCACTCACTCACTCACTCACTCACTCACTCACTCACTCACACACACACACACACACACACACACACACACACACACACACACACACACACACACACACACACACACACACACACACACACACAACACACAAACACACACACACGCCACTTACATATACATTTATTCATTTATATACATTTTTGCCATATATCATTCCTTTACTATTTTTTACATTAGTTTCGATTTTTTTGTACACTATATTTATTTTATTAACCTTAGTTTTCTTAACTTTAAGCTGTTTGCTGATAATCGACAATAGTCACAGTCTTACGCTTATCATTACAAACTTGTAATAAATGGAAATATTTTACACAAGGGTTGGGACTAGTGCTTTTAACACAAGTTATTCTTAATAACTTAGCAAAAGTGCTAGTTGCGACAAACATAATATTATGAAATCATATTACTAATAAGGATTCCTCATAAATGTACTACTGTGTTCTTCATTTTATTGTAATTTGTTATATGCAAATAAACTTATATTATTATTATATTATTATTATTATGTTTCCCTAGATTTTTTAAGAAAAGTAACTATAGAGGTAAATTTTACTGGTGGTAGAGCTCCAGTGACGGAGCTCGCGGGCGTAGGCACCACCGCATTACCTAATATACTTGCCGCTAAATGGTAGTGTTCAGCACTATCGTGTTCCGGTCAGGTGGTAATGTACGGCCCTGTAATTTCCGGCACAGAGGCGTAACACCTTAGGCCTCAGGAGTGGTAACGCATCTGCATTTTGACCTTAGTCTTAGTGTGGGTGTCTATAGGCTGCAGTCATCACTTAACATCAACGTGAACTGCATGCTTGTTTACCACTTCCATTACATAAAAAAAAAAAAAAAAAAAAAAACATATTAATCTAATATTAGTATGTTATAATTGATTGATATTTATGTATTATAAAGTAATATAATTAAGCTGTTCGAGCGAACTTTGTATCATCACCTTAGCGGTACTAGCCTACGCCTAACGTGTAGACTGAAATTTACCAATTGAACACAAAATCATCAAGACGTTTCAGAAGATCCGATAACAAACACATTGACACGAGATTTTTATACATTAAAATGTACAGTAAGCATAACCATCATTAGCTTTATAATATTGACAGTAATTGCAAGCTCATTACGTCAAACATGCACCCCGATGGGTGTCAATCAGCCGCTCATCGTTCGGCACAATAACCGCTTGTTATAAGTTTAATAAAGGCATACGCAGACGAGGTAATTTTTTACGCGAAGAAGTGTTAGTCCAGATACGGAAAAAACTGACTGACTGAGGGCAACAGGCACAGACTATACTACGATTTTACTTTGCCTTAGATTTAATATTTATGTATGATTCGGGGAGGTAGGCACGCTATCTGCTCCCAAATGGTAGTGTTCAGCACTGTCGTGTTTCATTTAGATGGTAATGTATGGTCCTATAATAACTATCATAGTGATAGACGTATTTTAACAACATTGGCTTCAAGGATGGAAACGTAAAGTTCGTTGGCTTGGGACCTCCAGGCCTCTAAATCCAGCCCTGCGTGTAGATATCTATAGGGTGCAGCATTCACTTACGTTCAGTCAATAACTTAGCATGAACCGAATGTAAGCACATTTTGTATGATCATTTGTTCATCTGAAGTAAGCAGAAGCAATATGGAAGCTTCAAATAGCGACCGCGAATCGAAAGATGAAGTGATATCGGTAGTTAATCTTTAATTATGTCATCCATCTAAAAAACAAAATGTGTTATTTCGTCCTTGTATTTAATATATGTGCGATGTTTAACCCCGACTTATGCGAATTCGACTCTAGAATTCGCTAATTAAGCTCTATTACTTAAGACCTGCGCGTAATTCGGTACCGACGTGGAGAGCAGAATTACCGAGCGGGTTTCGCTCAGGTATTTATATTGTAAGAAGTTCCACGATTAGAGCGGAACATAGCCGCGAAACTTCATATACCGCATCACCACGCGGTATCCGCTCCTCACGTCGGTAGCGAATAAGGCGCAGGTCTAGAGCAGGAATAGAGCTTTACGCTGCTCTTACTTGGTTCCACCTTAAGCGTAAGTTCGAGGATTACTGTATACCAACTCAACACAAGAATTTTCTGAATTTGTCCCCAACTGACGGAGTAATCGGTGAACAAACATAATATTTTATTTGTTTTGGATTTTGTAGGTACTTACGGTCCGTATAATGGAAGTCCTCGATTGTTTAGAGATTTTTGCTAATGCGGCACTTATAGATCGTCACGCAGTTATAAGGCTTAGTTTTAAATTGTTTTTATTAATGTATCCCGAAAATTATCCCACGTCTGCGGTAGCCTTAACGCTACGGGGCCTCTATTACCTTAATGTACACGGTAAAAACCTTTGGCGACCCTTCGTCGTAGCCTTTGACCTGACCATCTCCATTGTTTGGCAAAAACGTAAAATTTTGTTAACTTCAGATTGTATAGAAAAAATATTTTGTATTACAATTTATCATAATTGCTCAAAATACGCTGCACTGACGCATATACCTAATGGCGAATTTGTGAAGATATTTCGTGTCCTGTTCGGAATTTATAAGCATAAGATTTTTCGTTTTTTCTCAATAAAGAACGTGAAAAGTACTACTACACGGACTATGTAATGCTTGTAGTATTCGGACATTTATCTGGCATTGTTGACTTATACATAAAAATTTTAACTTACTTCCCCTGAATCTGAAATCAAAATTGAATTGAATTTGAAAATTCGAGAGAGTATAATTAAAGGAGCACACAATTAAATGTAGGCATTAATTATATTAGATATATTTATTTGTAAACATACTTCGAATTTATCCTTTACTGGCCTACCTCATGTACCCCTACAAGCATTACATGTGTAATAGGACATAATGATCACTCGCATATACAATTTAGTTATTAATTTTTCAAAAGTCTGAAGGTGTAAAGAGATTACGAACAATTACTGTAATAAGCGTGTAAATGCATGTAATATTTTTTGTTTTTACTCTGCGTGCAATATTACCGAGACAAACTGTCGGCACTTTGGAAAATAACTGAACAACGAGCTTATTAAGCCTGTAAGTACCTATTCAATCGCTTTTTAATAATATACATTTTGTTCTCATGATATTAAATTATGCTTAAAAATATAATTGAATGAATTAAAGATTTTAAGTAAAATTTGTGTTGTTTTTTATATTCTTTTTTATTACCAAGTGCTAATTTTGTTTTATACAAAAACGATCAAGTTCATAATTATTCTTTATTACGCTGAAAACCGGCATTAAGGGTGAGATTCACATACCGCTCTATACGACTTTACTTTGAGCAAAGTACGCTTAGAACTGTCAAAACTCGCGGATCCTACTGTGGTCGGGACTGAGTAAGTGTGGGTACCTAGGCAAACACTGTCGCTCCTGCACCGAGACGCCTCCACCACAGGTCTTCGAGCATGGAGACCAGGTTCCCCATGCGCTCCACGCGTAACCTTCGCTCATTTCTTCTGACACCTGGAATGTACGAAGCATCGCGTTTATTTTAACCATTTTTACTGGTGGTAGAGCTCCTAGGACGGAGCTCGCGGGCGTAGGCACCACCGTATTACCTAATATACTTGCCGCTAAATGGTAGTGTTCAGTACTATCGTGTTCCGGTCACGTGGTAATGTACGGCCCTGTTATTTCCGGCACAGAGGCATAATACCTTAGGCCTCAGGAGTGGTAATGCATCTGCATTTTGACCTTTGTCTAAGTGTAAGTGTCTATAGGCTGCAGTCACCTCTTAACATCAATGTGAAATGCATGCTTGTTTGCCACTTCCATTACATAAAAAAAACCATAGAGCAACACGGGCCACCGGCTGCGGCGAGCCGGAGGGGAGTAGCCATATGCAAGCTTTCGCTTCTGTCAAAATACAAGCACAAGTTTAGTGTACCTGTGCCGGTCGCCTAGATGTTTAAATGTGTGCGTGAAATTGTTTATGTATTTTGTTAGTCATGGTATGAGTTTCGTAGTAATAGACGATTTTTGTAGTGTGAGTGTGTGTCATATGTATTTCCCCCTAAAAAAATGACAGACTGTTTTGCATCGGTAATAAACGCTATGGCTACTCGGGACTCCAGTGGGCCGCGTCCGGTGGCCCGTTTTGCTCTATGATTTTTAAGTAATAAAATCATCATTAAATACACGCGCGAAGCACAGGCGTGCCCCAGTCGTAAATTCCTGCTTAGTTATACTTAAGTAATCGAGGTAAAATTTGAGCGTCTTCAATAGGTGTTGCTATTGTTCTTGCCCGTTTAAAAATGTGGTGCGGGCAGCGTTGATGCACAAACGTGCAAACGGTTCAAAGTATTCATAGTTGAAATCTCTGATTCCATGTTTACGATCTTTATACATATCTTTTTTGTTTATTTTTTTTTATGTAATGGAAGTGGCAAGTGATGACTGCAACGTATAGACACCCATACAAAAACCAAGGTCTAAACGCAGATGCGTTACGACTCCTGAGGCCTAAGGTGCAGATTTAAAGTGATAACTGCAGCCTATAGAAATCTAAACAAAATCCAGAGGTCGAAATGCAGATGCGTTGCCAGCCCTTATCTTAGATGTTATGTCTCTGTGATAATAATTACGGGGCCATACATTACCATCTAACCGGAGCACGATAATGCTTAATACTACCATTTAGCAGCAGATAGATTAGGTAATGCGGGAGTGCCTACGCCATCGAGTACTCCAGTGCAGGGTTTACTATAGTTACAACTTGGTATTACTTGGTAGAGTTCCAACTCTACCAGCAGTAAAATAACATTCCTGGTTATTTCGTAATGTAGATAACCCTGTAATTTATGGCAAAACAACTTTAAAACCAGAATATTCACTTGCCATCAATGTGAACTCTGGTCTTGTGTTAAATCAGAGGTTCCCAAACTATTTTTTCTTGTAGACCCCTTACAGTTATTTTATTCACGCCTACGTAGACCCCCATCGAGTCCCATGGATCCCAGGGGGTCTATATGGACCACTTTGGCAATCACTGTGTTAAATAAACAAAAAGAAATAGTACCTGAGGAGATTCCGTAGTGTTGTTAGTCGCTGTCGTGATTATAGCAAATTGCATTATGACCGCAGCCCTGAAATTAAATAACTCATTTCAGTCGACACGTTTTGCCATACACAACAAAATCCATATTAATAATGTAAATGTAAAGTCTGTCTGTCTGTAACGATTTGCCGACCAAACTGCCGTTTGTAGCTTGAGGCTTTAGAGATCTCAAAACTATATATTTTACTGCATGTAACCTCAACTATACTAATATACATTTATTTGCTGTTTCCCGCGCCTTTTCGTGCGTGTTATTTTGTTTTGGGATGTCTAAAGCTTCAAGCTACGGACGGCGGTTTGGTGGTCAAAGCGTTACAGACAGACAGACTTCACATTTTCTTTCTATAAATATAATATAATAAAAATGCATCACCGAAATGTTTGTAAGCACATAATTTCAAAACGACTATTTTTATCTAACGAAGGTAGCAAACAAGCATGCTGTTCACATGGATCTTAAGTGCTGACTGCGGGCTATAAGTAGACATGTACCTACACCAAAATCAGAGGTCAAGATGGGTTTCCACTCCTGAGACCTTAGTTGATATATCTCTGTGATAGTTATTACGGGTTATTACAGGACCAAAAAATATCCTAATACCGACTAGCTGCCCCAGCGAACTCTGTATCGGCTTAGTGGTATAAAAAACTGTATTCCCAGACGTACCGAATACGCGAAAAAAAATTTTTTTTTGATAAATTTGGATTTAGGACCTTAGCTCATAGTGGCCCATTCGAAATGTGTAATTGGATGATGAATTGGTTCTCGTATTTGGAGATAATCCAATCGGTATTTATATATCTATACTGCAAATACATTTGTCTGTCTAAGCATCCTCTCCATAATTTACTGCTCTCACAGATCCAGGACGATAATGAGCACTAACTATATGCAAGCATTGTCTAAGTAAACATTAAGGTGGTGATGAAACACCTTGATGATAATTACGATAATAATATGGTTCAATGTATATTATTTTAAATTAAATTTTGACAGTAAGCGAAAGTGTAAAATAATATCTACAAAATAGTTCAGTCTTAATATTTTGATTAACGCTCATGATGAAGTACAGAAATTCGAAAATTTATCTAGAACTTGGACATTGAAAAATTAAATTTACAATCAGGGTTCTCACCGCGTATCCAAAATAAATCAAATATAGCTTTAATTGCCACCATATATGATGCCCATGTGGTCGAGCGGCCTATTCCGCGATCGTACCGTATACTTCTAAAAATCCGCTACGTTTCGTTTTTTCAACTTCCTCAAGCAAACGGGCTTGTTACCCTATTAATAATTATTTCATATTATTGGATTTTTCCTGAAATATATTTAAAAGAATAATGGAAAGAAATGTATTGTTGTAGAAGTTGGAAAAAGTAGTAGCCTGCTACCACTAAACTACTGAGGCAATTAAATAATAATAAATAGTTAAATAAAATAAAACAGCAAAATGTCCCTTTATAGCCGTAAGCAAATGACACAACAATCAGTTAACCAACTGATGGTCATGGAAATTACGGCTAGTAATCGCTCATGTCTATCAAACATGTGAAGTCATTTAATGGTCACCATTCTGTCGCACGTTTGACGTCTCAACTCCTTAGACGTTAAGCTCACGTAGGTGTGAGTACGACTTAAAAATATTTCACAGATGAGTCCATGGGTGACGGACTACGACACAGATGCACTTTGTCTTTCCTATTTACTTTGCTTTCTCAATTTGAAAAAGCAAAGTAAATAGGATAGATAATGATAATAGGTTTAGGATACAAGATAATAGGTTTTTCTGCCAGGTAACACCAGGCCTAGGTAACGTACAAATTAATTTCCGGAGTTACTTTAAACTGTCGTTAGAATTTGTAGCAGTGATCAGCAACCGTTTGGATTGTAATTTGAAACTTCAGCATTTAACTCGTTCAATTAGATTTTGCTGCGATGGAACGCAGCATCCTGGGTGTGAAGCGAGCGGAGAAAATACGTAACACTGTCATTCGCGAAAAATCGGGTATCGTGGATGTAGGCCTTAATGCAGCGAAGTTGAAGTAGGAGTGGGCGGGTTTGCATGTTTGCAGAATGTCGTGCGAAAAATGGGCAAAAATAGCTTATAGCAGATACTCGGCGCTACCGTGGTAGACCTCGAAAACGCTGGCGAGACGATATCGATCGCTTTGAACCCAATTGACTCAAAGTTGCAAAAGACCGTGACAAGTGGAAGAAAATAGGGGAGGTTTTTGCCCGGCAGTTACAATTAAAGCAACATATTAAAAAAAAAGATTTTAATACTAATATGGTAATAGAAAACTTGATGATGAAAATCAATTAGGTAAGTTAAATACCCAAATAAGGTGTCTAAACGTAATTTATTGAATGCGATTGAAATGTTTAATTTTAATTAATATGAATTTCAAATGTACATAGAACTTCAATCCAGTGTGTTGATTCATCATTTTTTTTTGATATTTCTCAATTTTAATAACTAGATATCATGACTAAATGATTGGACGAGACTTAAAAGGTGCGACGAATAAGACCAAATACGGTGTCGTTTTTATAACTCAAGGATTTAATGGCCAACAATATCATTTTTAACGAGGTTAAGAAATAAAATTTAAGCGATCGTTTCAATTAAAGGGTTTTATGTAAACCTTTGCATTTCAAAAATAAATGTATTTATACATTTAGGTTATTTACTATTTTGTTTGCTTGCTATCTTGTTATTGCTTCTTGATCCTGCTTTATTTATAGGGTTTCGTGGCTACGATGCTTATTGGCTAATAAAGTACTCTTTTTCTACTCTCTCTTGAACTTAGTTTCGCGATGTCCACAGCCGCCTGTCCGCAGATTAGCTAAATATGGTTGAATTTTCTAAATACGTACATTTTGCTGTGGTGCGCCCAAAGTGAACAACATTCGGTACTCTAAGTAAACATAGAATATTAACGGGCAGTTCCCATTCTACATGGCAGAATTAAATGATACATAGCTATTATATATTATGCCACAGTTAAAACTAGTTTTTTGTTAGAACTCGTATTCCCTTTTTTTTTATTAGTTGAAATCAGTGTTATGGGTAATTAAGTAAATACTATTTCTAACCAGAAAATTCGCGTCTCTTATTAAAACTGGTTATAAGTATGACTTAATTTTATTCTAGACGGCTAGTGAATCATGGGACATAACGCCCTTTATGGACGTAATAATTCAGGATCATACAAAAAATATTAATAAAGATAAACTACATAAATACTTATAAATAACATAGAAATCCTTTATTTCTCGTCAAATCACGTAATAGGGTGCGGGTGATTTATCCCTTTTTTAATTTTGCAGGAACATTAAATCAAAGTTTACGTACATCAATTATTAACTTACATTGCTCGAGAATCGAGTACTAAGCTTCTTGTGTGCTAATATGTGTGTGCTAATATGTCCCATGATTTATCAGTCACCCGGTATAAATTATTATTTGATTTAAAAAATTGATAAATAGAATATTTATTTTATTTATCTTTTAAATTAAACAATAAGCTTAGAAAGAGACAGCCCTAACGCCCTAACCCACGCAGTTCTCACCGCATTGTGCAATCCGACAACTCCATTAGACGTTTTGAGACTGCACCGATACGTTGCCCGTACGCACCCGCGACGACACACATTAAAACTATCAAACGACTATGTAGAACGCTCTAATGAACTTCTAAGTGGTTTATTGAGTGCCGATCGCCATTATTTTTATGTTAAATCTCTCCACGGTCTGTTATCAGCGAGTATTCCCATGGCACATCTGCTTCGCCGATTTTATTGCTCTGTTGCTATTAATATGTGCATTATTTACGTTTAGACTGTTAAAAAAAACTTTAATGAACGAATTCTAATAATTTAACTAATTATAATAGGAGAGCTATTTTATGGCAAAATGACAAACAAGCATACAGTTTTAAATAAAATAAGCATAATTAGCGCTGAAAAAATTATAGGTGTCTTAACGGTAGTTATTAGAATATTACTGATCTCCTGTTGTATTCTAATTATTTAACTAATTTTAATAGGAGAGCTATTTTATAGCAAAATTACAAACAAGCATACAGTTTTAAATAAAATAAGCATACTTAGCGCTGAAAAAATTATAGGTGTCTTAACGGTAGTTATTAGAATATAACTGATCTCCTGTTGTTTGTTCATTAAAAAAAAAATATTAATATTTTGTTATAACTTACAGTACTAACAGTTAATTCGTTAGTAAAAGCTACACAAAGCAAGCAACTTACAAAAGGTCGATGACGAACCGATGGACGACAAAATAGTATCTAATCTCCATATGTTATTAGTGATGTGCCGGATATCTGTATCCCGGATCTCTATCCGATCCGTCGATATCCAAAGTAAAAGAAAGATCCGTTTTCGATACTTTTGTAGCGGATCTTTTATGTTATTTAATTCTTATTTATTAATTTCAGCCGCGAGACGTCCACTGCTGGACCACAGCCTCCTCACCAAGGGAATATACCATAATCGCCACGTTTGGCATGCCGATTAGCGATCGCAGTTTCAGTTACAAAATTTGAATATATAGAAGCAATTCTATAAATAAGTGATTAGGTAGCATTGAAATACTTTAAGTAAATTCCGTTCAGATTTATTTTAGTTCTTAAAATAAGTTTGAGGAAGAATGTTAAATCCGTTTCCATATCCACGGATCTTGACACCAAATATCCGTAATCGGATGCGAATCCGTCGGTCTAAGTTTTTAACGATCCGGTACATCACTCTGAACTGATTAATTTATTAAGTATAGTGAAACTGTTTGGGTCAAAACCAAAAATAAATATGTCAATAACTCTACAAAAAAATTATTACATTAACTGGGAAAAAAAAAAATCAACCTCAACACATTTTTATTAAATTATAGTTGCCATGTATTTTAATTGATAAAAATGGTCATTTTAATGATATTTGTGCAATGTAAAACTGAATATTTCACTGTAAAACGGGACCACCAATTAACTTACATTTTGAAGTAAATTAACGTAACTTCACGCCTGTAATTTCCGAAGGGGTAGGCAGAGGTAAATGCATGCATTCAAGCATACATGCAAACACCCACGATTCGCCGGTTACGTTTTACGTTAAGTAAATAAACCTCGGTTAAAAAGGGGTATTAATAACTAGGGTTATAGGTATAGGGTGATAGCCAGTGCCGGATAAAGCCGGTGCGGGGCCCGTAGCAAATGTGACCATGAGGCCCTAGAGTTACATTGCCTACTGAAATTTAGGATATAAGTAAAACAGAACAATATTCCTTATAAATCAGGGGATTCCCCCTGTAAGTATTGTGGTATTGCCAACTTGCAACATAATAATATACCTATATAATTGCAGAGGCCAATGCTCACTTTGAGAATAGCTAAGGTGTATTACATATTTTACATATTTGTAAATTTTATTTGGCTAATCCGGAACTGGTGATAACCTATCGAAATTTAAACCAAAAGTGCTGGGATAACCTTTTTTTATAACCGTTATTACTATAACAATACTTAATAGTAGAATTCGACTCTACCACTAATGTATTCATCAGTGATAGAATTAAAGAATTCAATAAATTAGCTATATCACACGTCATAATATAAAGAAGACGGGTAATTTTGGGCCCGAAAATCGTTACTGGTTAACCCATCACACAGTACATTGTGTAATCAGTAGCCTGAGGTAGTTATAGCTAAAGATGAGCTACTACTGAGGTAATTATAAAAATAACACACAAAAAAAATCATAATAGTCGATCTAGCCATTTTGGAGGAGTAGTTTTATAAACACTGTGACATTCGAATTTTATATATTACTAGCGGCCCGCCCCGGCTTCGCGCGGGTGCTATATTACCTACCCTCTTCTATTCGTCTTAGCGTCATGTTATAAACCCTTCCTTGATAAATGGGCTATCTAACACTGAAAGAATTTTCCGAATTAGACCAGTAATTCCTGAGATTTGCGCGTTCAAACAAACAAACAAACTCTTCAGCTTTGTAATATTATAGTATATAGTACAGATATTTTTTTAAATACAGCTAAAGTGATACAAAGTTCACCCTAAAGCAAACATAAAATACCGATCTTAATAGGTATTAGTAGGTAGATAAACATAATAACCAGTATCATAAAACACTGTCCGTGGCAAATCCGTTACAATATAAACTTTATACGCTGTGCAGCATAAGTAAGTTTTTCAGGATAATTTATCTTATGCAAACAAGCATTCAATTTAAGTGAAATATGTTTGTTCGTTGCTGGTAACATTACAACGGTATCAGGAATCGGAACTGTTTGCGATACCAATAAATGTTTGCGTTGCCAATAACTGTTTGCGTTGCCAATAACTGTTTGAAGCAATGTTAAATTGTCGCTATTCATATTTCTCCTTTCCTTGCCCTTGCGATTGAGATGCACAATGGAAATAGCCATTATTGTATTGTGTTGTAAAAACACAAAATGACTTTATGCATTGCGAAGATTTTGTTTTTTTTTTAACAAATGAATAATCAGTTAGAAGAAATCACAGTTCGTGTATGTATAATTATTTTTGTATATTTTTTACAAAAGAAGGCGTGATATTTTGATTACGCAGGTGTGCAGAAAGGAGAAGTAAAACATAAGTACATTTTTGGATAAATTCCCAGTGCCGTCATCAAAGCTTGGGAATTTGCTTGGTGCTGTAAATAGGCTTGCTACTTGCTACATGAGACAAAACGAACCTAATCAGCAATACCAAACACTCCCCGTGTTTGCATTTATGCATGAAATCGTTCATTTACTTCTACCTTTCGGGCAACACAGGCGTGAATTTATATCATCGCCTGTAAAAAAAAAATAAATTATCGTAGTTATATATTTTATGCACTCAACAACAGCACGGATTATTTTCCGCTGCAACGCAAAGTGGTTTATCGAATAACATTTCGCGGAGCTTTCCACAAAATACCAAGCGCTCTTAGCGCTGAAACTTCTCAAACTATGCACTATTTTTGAGTAGCTCTCTCCAATTTACGGCTTTATACGAGCGTGTTTCAAGATGCTATATTTATATTGAAAATGTTAAAATCTCGCTTAGATTTCCATGAATACATAGCATTAATATTCATATAGCAAACTCCCGTGTAACGCTATTTTTTAGCTTCTTTGTCCATACATGTTGCGCAACTGTTGACGGACATAAACAGTTGCCCAACACCATAAATCAACATCGCCGCCAATCGCCGTAACCATAGTATGAGCTATTTTTAACAGCAGACAGTGAGGCCACATCTTTTAAATATAACCCGTTATTAAACTCCAGGGACAAAAAAATATTCCCAGGACATTGTAACAACTTGCACTTGACTAGGGACGTGCGATCTGAGTCGATATTGATAAAATAATCTTTTAAAATTATATGTATATTAGATCGTATTTTTATAAGCATCGGAAGAAAAAACAAATTACTAGGAAGTTTTAAAAGTAAAATAAGTAACTAGCGAAACCTATGTTGTCGCTTAATTTCTATCTTAACCTTAACCTTTACCTGTCTACCTTATAGGTAGACAGGTAAAGGTTATTTCATTTTTACTGGCGCTAGAGCTCCAGTGACGGAGCTCGCGGGCGTAGGCACCACCGCATTACTTAATTTACTTGTCGCTAAATGGTAGAGTTCAGGACTAACGTGTTCCGGTCACGTGGTAATGTACGGCCTTATAATATCCGGCACAGAAGCATAACACTTTAGGCCTCAGGAGTGGTAACGCATCTACATTTTGACCTTGGTCTTCGTGTGGGTGTCTATAGGCTGCAGTCATCACATAACATCAATATGAACTGCATGCTTGTTTGCCACTTCCATTAAATAAAAAAAATCTTCTTTGTTCATATATGTACATTCATGTAGGTATTTATCTTTTTACTGCAATCTCCTGAAAATGCTTACCTGTGTTAAACAATTTGTCCTATATGCACTCCCACTAACGATCAACAATTATTCATATGGATCTATTTCAGATCGCTGATCAATTCAAAGGGTGATCAATCAATTTTTTCGATCGTATTATTCAACACGATCGAAAAATTGATTCACGATAAAAAAATCGGGCATCCCTATACTTGACCTTATTTTTTTAATCCTGATCAAGCGCGTGCGCTCTTGGTTTTGAATGGACCGTATAATTTTTATTTACTTTTACTCTCTAAGGAGTCTCAAGTAGTCCAAAGTTTACCGTTCTGAGCGCGTAAAAAAATATTTGTTGTGAATAAATATTACTGTAGCGGTCATTGTGTGAGAAGACATTGTTTGCTTCCATACATACTTCGTAAAGCGTCGTGGGACACAATGTTTAATTTATTTGAATTAGGCAGCAAATTGTGATTTTTTATTATTTGATTTAGTTTTAGCATGTTCTATGATATGCTATGCGTCATTGACAAAATATGTACCTACCTATTTTGTGATCTTGACGAAATACCTACATTTTTGTACACATTTACCAGTTCTTGATAATTAAAAATTGTGTTTCACAAAAAAAATGTAGATGTTTATAGGCTACTGCATTCACTAACCAGCCATTTGAATCTGCGTGCTTATTTCCTATTATCAGAATATTAAAAAAATGTTACGGACTTAGCAGCCGGTCAAATACATTCGATTAAACGGTGGATTCGTAATAATCAAGGTAATTTTGGCGCAAACTATCGTTTTCAAACACACTCAAAAATAAGTACCAGCGAAGAAGTTTGATGTTATTCAAGAACTTTCAAAATTAGACTATAACGTTACTATAATGGGGCACCAAAACGACCGACCGGATATTTCTTCGATGATACATAACTTTCGCTTCCCTGTACTTACTGGTGGTAGAGCCCCACTGTCGGAGCTTGCGGGCGTAGGCGGTGGTGCATTACCTAATATACTTGCCGCTAAATGGTAGTGTTCAGTACTATCGTGTTCCAGTCAGGTGGTAATGCACGGCCCTGTAATTTCCGGCACAGAGGCATAACATCTTTGGCCTCAGGAGTGGTAACGCATTTGCATTTTGACCTTTGGTCTTTGTGTGTCTATAGGCTGTAGTCATCACTTAACATCAATGTGAACTGCATACTTGTTTGCCACTTACATAACATACAAAAAAACTTAAGATTAACTTTACTTACCAAAAGGACTTTTCTGTCCAAAAAATGTATCTGCGTCTCTCCATCGGTTAAAAAGGAATCTTCTTTTACAGTCTAATGCAAATCTATCACACTTGTCACTTCTATGTCTGACGTGTCCATTTTTAAAACTAACTAGATTAATTTATTTAGAGGAACTTCATTTTAATTATAGTTAATTACTATTATTTATTATTTTGCAAAAACATCATGTTACACCTCGATTGATCATCATTGATTTGGAGTCCGTAATGATTGTTAGATCCTTGAAAGTTACTACCTGAAACAAAATAAAAAAATATCTTATTAAAATAAGTATTACATACATTTAGGAAACACATATGTCAGGACCGGGACATCTGGCGCTCTACACTCTTTGCCTACCCCGTTAGGAACCTGGCGTGAATATACATACATACAAAATAATATGTACTAATATGCAATTTATTATTATCTTTTTTAGTCTACTTCACCGGACAATCGGCGAGCAGAGGGCGCACCAGCCTAAATAAAAGCTAGCGCAACTGCTAAAGGGAGACCCCCGTGAGTCCGAACCTTGGCTTAGGGTAGGAAACAAACGTTATTTCAATAAAAGTTAGCGCAACTGCTTAAGGGAGACCCCCGTGAGTCCGAACCTTGGCTTAGGGTAGGAAGGAAACAAACGTTATTTCAATAAAAGTTAGCGCAACTGCCTTTGGGAGACCTCTGTGGGTCCGAATATTGACTTAGGGCAGGAAACAAACATTATTTCAAGAAAAGTTAGCGCAACTGCCTAAGGGAGACCCCTGTGGGTCCGAACATTGACTTAGGGCAGGAAACAAACGTTATTTCAATAAAAGTTAGCTCAACTGCCTAAGGAAGACCCCTGTGAGTCCGAACCTTGGCCACATCGCGGACACTTCGCCAAAATTCCATACAAACGCTTAATTTGGTTCTATTACACAGTCATCAATCAGTGACGTGTATTTATACGTGCTCCTGTGTGCGTAGCACGTAGAGAATACCAAACGTTTCCCTTATGAGGGGAGGAGGTTGGGAGAGGCGGGGAAATCGGGCGAAACGTTGAAGTGTCCATTTTATAAGTAGTATTATTACATATGCCTTGGCTTAGGGCAGGAAACGAACGTTATTTCAATAAAAGTTAGCACAACTGCCTAAGGGAGACCCCTGTGAGTCCGAACCTCGGCTTAGGGCTGGAAACAAGCGTTATTTCATTTGTATATCTTGTAATATGTAGGAATATAATCTGTCTAAAAATTGCTAACCGTACTTTGTGTAAGAACTTATAAAATTGTATAGAGGTAAAAGATCTACAGTGGTGTGTCCAATGAACTGTGTTCTCACGCAATATTTATATCTTATCTCATTACTTCCTTCTTGTCGGTTGATCAAACAACCCACGTGTTGTTCGTTGAAAATTAGACGTGCTGTGGTTAACGCCGTGTTAGTAGGGAGGCAAACGATAAATCGAGATTTGTAAAATGTCGATGTTTCTTTAGAGAAACAACGATTTTTATCACCATCTTACTATTCGTAGAGCTTGTTACAGAGTTCGAGAGCATCATTCTTTCTTTAATCTTCTTGGCGTTCAATGGTAATGTTTAGCGTTTGGTGTCCCGCTCAAGGGGCAAAGTAAGGCCTTGTCTTTGCCGGCAACGAGGCATAAAAACATAAACCTCAGGACTACTCAGGAGTAGCATCGCAGCAACATTGAAATCTTTGGTTTTTATGCAGACGTTTATTAGTTGATATTGATGGTAATTAATTAATCAATATGAACTGTATGCTTGTTTGCCATTTTTATGTCATGAAAATACCATCGTTCTAAGCTATAGATCTTATTTGTCGCAAAATTGAATTATAACATTTCGAAATTTTAATTTGTTGTTAAGAATAACGTGAACATTTTACTTTGATTTCGAGTAACTTTTTTCGAGTAACTTTTTTCGAGCATTTATTCCGATTTTAGAAAAGTCCTGAGAATGTTATCACTACTTATCACTGCGGCTTGTCCTACATATTAAGTTAAAGCATTTATATTAATGATAAAACCAATTGGAATTGTACAAAATTCCAATTAGACTAGGAGAAAAGCCGGTTTTTCTAAACCTATGCTTCAAAAATTTGGTCCCAAACCCCTAGTTGTGGAATTTCATAGGTACATAGATTTTGAACATTCCACAGACGAGTGGTCATTATTCGCTAACCAATCGTGAATAATAACGTGTTTCAATAGCATCTTTTAAAAATAACGATGCTTTCTAAGCTACATTTTATGATTTTTCTGAAACGCAAATGTACGTTGTACCTGTATCTTTTTTTTATGTAATGTAAGAGGCAAACAAGCATGCAGTTCACATTGATGTTAAGTGATGACTGCAGCCTTTAGACAACCACACAAAGACCAAGGTCAAAATGCAGATGCGTTACCACTCCTGAGGCCTAAGGTGGTATGCCTCTGTGCCGGAAATTACAGGGCCGTGCATTACCACCTGACCGGAACACGATAGTGCTGAACACTACTATTTAGCGGCAAGTGTATTAGGTAATGCGGTGGTGCCTACGCCCGCAAGCTCCGTCACTGGAGCTCTACCACCAGTAAATCAACCGACAAGTACCTATCGACATAGGATAGACAAATATAAGGTACCTATCGAGAATCGATGTTTATGTTTACGAAGTTTACATCACTACGTGTTGGCAGACGAAAATGAGAGATATTTCACAAGGCCTAAAATAGTAGCTTTAGCAATCTAGTTACTAGAATAAAAGTATTAATTGGGTAGAGTAGCGTCTGTAGCTTGTGATGAAAAAATCTGCTAATTACGTTTACTATAAATAGTAAAGACAAATTTGAAATTTACATACTCACAAATGCAGAATGCTATTTAGCTTCAAGCTGCACAATTAAAACTGAAAAGAGACCAACCCATCACCGCGTCGGATACATAGAATTCCAGTGTAGGAGCTCGGGGGCGTAGGCACCACCGCATTACCTAATTTATCAGCCGCTAAATGGTGGTATTCAGCACTATCGTGTTCCGGTTAGATGGTAATGTATGGCCCCGTTATAACTATCACAGAGACATAAGATCTAAGGTCTCAGGGGAGGCAACGTATCTGCATTTTGACCTCTGTGGGTGTCTATAGGCTGCAGTTTTCACTTAACATCAATGTGAAGTGCAAACTTGTTTGCCATCTTTGTAACATAAAAAAAAATCTATTGACCGTAATTTAAAAAATATGCATTGTGGAGGCGCCATCTAAGGCCAAGGAGGCCAATACCTACCGTATGGGCTTATTTTAAATAAAGTTTTTTTTTTTAATTTCAGCAAGTTTAGTTGAAAAGCAATAACTTAAAACAGTGATATTTGATTGTAATATTTTTATTTTCACAATCACACATGAGAGTGAATATAGAGATATTAAAGAAAAAATTGACTTCAGGCAGGAATAGAATAACCAGTCGATTCGACGAAGACGACGAAGGCGTCGAAGGACTTCGGTAGCTTAGTGATGAAGCGGCTGGACTGGTTATCCTGAGGTCACAGGTTCGATTCCTGCCGGAAGCCAAATTTTACTTTCCCTTTTTTTTTTAATTTCTCTTAATTAACCAAAGTCAAACAAAATTTTACTCATCGAGTTACCAGCAGCTGTCTCAAAAAATAAATTATTAATTAAGGATATTATGGGCTAACAATTTATTAATTTCTTTTTGCATTCATATACACATATCCCTACTATTTTATATAACATTATAAATGCGAAAGTAACTCTGTCTGTCTGTCTGTCTGTCTGTTACTTTTTCACGTCCAAACGACTGACCCGATTTTAATGAAATTTGGTGCAAAGATAGAGCTGACTTTGAGAAAGAACATAGGCTACTTTTCGACGTTCACGCGGGCGAAGCCGTGGGCAACAGCTATAAAGAATATATAAATGTCCATAAAAAGCGATATTCTAGTTCTACTATGCATGTGAATCTGTTACATTATTCCGTGCAAATGACATTATCTCCGTTTGGCTAACGTACACAAACGTTAAACTGTTACGCCACACTGCAGTGTGTCAGTGTGCTAAACTGGATAACACGTTATCACTGACATTACTTACTGATTACACTGTGTGCACCTCCGTTACCGGTTTATAAGCCGAATTATAATTTATTAATTGAAAAACGGCCAAGTGCAACATGTGGTAGTGTAAACCGGGGACGGAACAATGTCAAAATCTCGATTAGGCTAAAATGTTTTATTATACATTTTTTTACGTAATGTAAGTGGCAAACAAGCATGCAGTTCACAATGATGTTAAGTGATGACTGCAGCCTATAGACACCCACACAAAGACCATGGTCAAAATGCAGATGCGTTACCACTCCTGAGGCCTAAGGTGTTATGCCTCTGTGCCGGAAATTACAGGGCCGTACATTACGACCTGACCGGAACACGATAGTGCTGAACACGACCATTTAGCGGCAAGTTTATTAGGTAATGCGGTGGTGCCTACGCCCGCGAGCTCCGTCACTGGAACTCTACCACCAGTAAAAAATACATCATACAGTTTTAAGTATGGCCCATCTCATTAACACACAGGCAATTAAAACGATGTACAGTTTTTCAATAACTACTTGTAACTACGATATTACGAGATTTGAATATTTTAATGAGACCAAGAAATTGAACCTGTCTCTGTTAATCCTTAATTTTGTCGTTAATAAACCGGACTTTCTACTGAGACCGCGATAGTTAGCCTTAAACAGACTGTCCAATTCTATACAAGTAAGAAAACGTCGGTGTACGCCTGCTTTCTTGATATCTCCAAAGCATTTGATTCAGTTTCATATTTATGATGTGCTATGGGAGAAGATGGGGAGAGCAGGTGTCCAACCGGAATTGCTCAATAAATTACGGTTTTGGTATGCAAACCAAATAAATTGTGTCAGGTGGGGTAAGCAACTGTCTGACCCGTACAGGTTGGAGTGTGGTGTGAGGCAGGGAGGAATAACTTCAGCCAAGCTCTTCAGCCTGTACGTGAATGAATTGATCGTGGAGCTCAGGGGCATGCCCGTCGGTTGTTGGGTAGATGGTGTACAGTTTTCACCGCACAATCATGAATGATAGAAATTATAGACTTGATTGATGTAAGCCAATAATTTATTGATATAACTAGCTGCTGCCCGCGGCTTCGCCCGCGTGGATGTCGTTTTATAATCTTGAATTTTTCTTTGCTACAAACCTCACGGAGCCCGAGACCTTTTCAACGAATGCAAAACCGTGGAAATCGGTTCGTGCGTTCTGGAGTTGTAGCGTCAGGAAGGAAAACCCGACTTATTTTTATATTATAGATTTGTAATGCTAATTGACGAACACACGCGGCATGTATGAAATGCTTGATGACCGAACGTGAACTGATTTTATGAATGATTGACAATTTCAATGTAGCGCGGGTAAACTGCTGACATGAACAAAATGTATGGTGCTTGTACTATACAGATGGGGTATGTGTAAATAACTTAAGTTACGCTGACGACATGGTGTTGCTGGGACCACGGCTGGTTCAATCAGAGAGATGTTGAAGGTTTGTGAAAGTTACGCGACTAGGCATGGCTTAGTGTATAATGTTAAAAAAAGTGAATACCTGATCTTTAAAGCTCCACGTAAACAGGTTCAATATGAACCTATAATAACATTGAATGGAATTGATATAAAAAGGGTGTATCAATATAAATATCTGGGTTACTTTGTTACGGAAGATCTTAAAGATCAGGTTGATATTGAACGAGAAAGAAGGGCCCTTGCTGCGAGATGTACCATGTTGGTTCACCGGTTCTCCCGTTGTAGTAGAGAGTCAAAAATATCACTCTTCAAAGCTTTCTGTCAGACCTTCTACACGGAAAATCTGTGGTTGAACTATACGCAGAAAGATATTGACAGTTTAAGGGTTACCTATAATAACGGATTTAGGATGCTGTTGGGCTTGCCACGATATTGTTCTGCATCCGGTATGTTTGCGGAAGCACAAACAGATGACTTTTTTGCAGTCATTAGAAAGAAGACCGCATCCCTACTGAGAAGGCTGCGCTCAAGTTCAAACAGCATCCTAAATATGTTAGCGGCTAAAAGTGATTCGCCGATACTAAAGCACTTTCTAAAAGTGCTAATAAGACAGCCATAGTGTAGTCTTATTATTGTTCCTATATTGTTTTAAAATGTAACTTTACTAACTTAGTCATAAGATTTTTGTAATACTAACAAGTGAGCCCAAGTTGCTTCAAATAAAGAAATTATTATTATTATATATTATAACTGCCTGCTGCATTATTTACTAAGAAAAATCTTTTATTATTTTAAAGTTATTTTTTTTATTCAAATCTGCAAATTTCACATTCAAGTCTCATCAGATCAAGTAAATAGTCATAGTTTGACTTTAATGAGTATATCTCGCAAAAACCTGTCAACCCGCCGAAGAGAGAAATTCCACTCTCACCGACTAGATAACTGGCCCTGCTCAACGGTGCGGCTCTCGTGGTCGCTTCTACCCAGAACGTGCAAATTGGATTGGATTGGAACGTACTTCCCTCTGAGGTGTTCCCTCGATGCTACAATATGGGGTTCGCCAAAACAGTCCTACAGAGCTGGTAGCGCGTTGGCAACTCCCCTGGTGTTACAAATGTTCATAGGCGGCGGTGACCACTTTCCATTAGCTGGCCCGTCTGCTTATATGTCAACCTAATGACATAAACAAGACGAATACTATATCTTCTTTGCTAAATTCGGTGGCACAATTTCATTATAGCTTTATTTTGTAACAAAATTTCAAGTGTTTAACCTAACCGTTATTTGCCGCATGCGCGGTAAATGTTTACGGAATAAATATTGTTCGTGGTGCAATATCGTGATATAAGTTTTTCCCTCACGTCATAGCTTACATTTATAATTTTTCGATATAATGCATTTATTCATAGATGAAAATAATTAAGATAGAAGAAGCTCCCAAAAATATCTTCGTAATTATTTTATTCAGGAGCTGTAACAGCTACCACTTTATAAAAATAACTTACAGGTATGTCATTTTTAAAGTTAAATATTTAAGTTTAACTTAACATTTTTTTCGTTTTCCTTTATAAGTTGTAAAAATAGTTTAAAAAACACTATTTTTCATTGACCACCACCTTGTAACCATTTTCTCCCTCAGTATTGTCAAAGAAAGTACGTATCTAAATAGTAAAATCCCAATACCACATATTATTATCTCCTGCCCGAATATAATAAATATAACTACGTTAAGAAAAACCGACTTCAAAACTGAAAAGTAAAAAATAATAAAGATTTAATTGTAATTATATACTACCTATTATTTATATGTGCTATTTACTAATAGGTTTGAAGTCAGTGCCAAGCCACAATAACTAAAGTAGGCATTTAATTGTGTTAAAACGTAACTTCACGCCTGTAATCCCCGAAAGGTATGTAAGTTTTTTTGCAACTATACTCATTTAAATAACTTTCTATGTATTTACTATGTTATTTACGAATTCAGGTAAACTGTACCCGAGACAAGGAAAGAAAAACCGAGCGAAGAAAATTGTATTCGCTGATTTATTTTGTGTAAATTAAAATGATTTGTAAAATTAACCCAACGACCGCTTTTCAGAAATGAAAGCATTTCAGTTAGACGGTCGGCCCCCAGGGAAGCTGAAAAGCGTTCGTCGGGTTGATTTTACAAATTATTTTATTTTATACGAAATAAATTCGCGAAAACAATTTTGTTTCAATAATAAAGTGTTAAGTGATTACTTAATACGAGTATCATAATATACCTACACCGTCGACGAGTTCATTACACTTTTCTACCGTACAATTCAAAATTACTACCATCCGGTATTTTAAAATGCTACGTGTGTATGGTATAATGCGGAATACTTTTGAAATATTTTAACTAAGCAATATATTCCGACGCGTTTTGTAACAAGATAAATGGTAAAAACTCAGTTGTATAATTATTTAAAAATGATTTACGCTTTTTATAGAGCTCTATTTTCTGAAGATATAGTATTTGGACGGTAATAAACATATTATCGTAAAGGACTTAAGTGGGCACAATACCTAGGTTACGTATATTTTTTTGGTTTTTATTTCGCAATTCCTGAGCATGCTTTGTACTGTACACGTACTGTAAAATATTAGAGAATTACATAATCTCATATTCTACATTGTTTTTAGTATATTTCATTTATAATTTGTTATTACTAGATTAAGTTGATTTGTAGGTAAGCTTAATAAAATTAAATTTAATAGTTAAGATAAGCCGCACACTTTCACTGACGCTAGCCATACATTTATACTATTGTTTTCGACCTAATATAGCACTACCAATGAATCCTAAAATACGAGGATGACTCAGTTTAGGATTCAATGCGTACTCTTATCTAAGATATTGTACAAACACTTTTTGCATGCTAATTATACTTATTAAGCTACTCTCCTATTGTTCTGATTGTTTGTACTTTAATGCCAATAAATCAATCTTATTTTTATTCTTCTTATTATTCTTATTCTTACTAAAGTAAATAAACTTTTTACAAAAAATATACAAATCCGAATAATTGCATCACTAAAAAAAATAACAGAATATACCTAGATTTAGTCCCAAGCAGTCGCACGTTATAATTTTGGCATATTTAGAAGTCGGGCCATAGATCTATAGGCCATAGACCAACTTGTTAAATTATCCTCAGGCATTGTGAAAGCTTAACTATTTTCAAAATTCCTGAACAACTTTGAGCTGTTATCCTATCCTTATCAAATCATGAAAAAATACTGACTTCAAAACCTATGTGGTATTCATAGGTTTTGAAGTCAGTATTTTTTCATGATTTGATCACATCACTAAAAAGTTAATAAAAAGGATTTAGTCACAAAGAGCATACTAGAAAATCATTTGTCCACCAAAAAAATCCTTTATCAAGCTGTGCCGTGCCGTGGATGCCGGCCCTTAGAACAAGATGCACTGAACGTGACTGGGTACCGACAGGTTGAATTTTGAGTCACGACCAAATAGTTGCTCTAGCAAATTGTAGTCACATGGCGCTATATGAAGCGTTACAATATATCTTTTGAGTGCCTTTTCCGTTTTTGGCACGTGGAACATCTTCTCGTTCGTTAGTATGTATGTATGTATGTATCTTCACGCCAGGTCCCTCACGGGGTAGGCAGAGAGTGTAGAGCGCCAGACATCCCGGTTCTGACAAACCTCTCGTGCCTCGTCTACCTTCATCATTCTCTTCATACATGCACGCCGATTCCTAAGACTTTTGACCCCACCATCAGACAGAACTCGACCTATTTGGTCATGGTAGGTCAGCCTTGGTCTTCCTGGGCCTCTGCAACCATCCACATTCGCATTGTATATCTGTTTAGTCATTCGCTCATTCGACATTCTTTCTATATGCCCGAACCATCGGAGCATGCCTTTTTTCATTTTTACACCGATACTATCATTCACACAAAGTCTCTTTCTTACATCTTCATTACGAACGCGATCGGTGAGTGATACACCGCAGATCTTGCGCAAAGATCTCATCTCGACCGCGTTCAACTTACTTTCATGCTCTTTCCTGCATACCCAGCTCTCGCTTCCATATAAAAGCGTTGGAGTAAGTAGTCCTGGGGAATAAGCATGTTGTACAAGACTTACCTACTGGACATCCTCAGGTATTGCGAAATCAGTTAAGCTGACAATCTCTACTATCCCTACTTAATAATATAAATGCGAAAGTAACTCTGTCTGTCTGTGTGTTACCATTTGAAAAGGTCGTCGTTTCATTAAAATTGGTGGATTTTAATTAAATTTGGTACAGAGATAAAGTTGACATTGAGAAAGAACATAGGCTACTTTTTAAACGACATCCATGCGGGCGAAGCCGCGGGCTATTGCAAGTAACGAATACATTAAAGAAAGATTTACCCCATTTAGTGCCTTCGTTTGGAATTTTGTGCCTACAAATATTTAAGTGATTCATTTTAGGGATCCGTATCTATATGGTAAAACCAGAACCCTTATTCCAATAAGGGTTCTGGTTTTACCAGTTTTGTCCGTCTTTCGGACGGAAAATGAAGTAATGGACGGACGGACGGAAAGGTCGCAGGTAGCACTTTACTTCTAATAAAAATCTCTATCCAAAATATGAGACGCCTAACACTTGCAATAACGAAGTTTCATGCAAACGATCAACCCCAGAAACAAACCCTTAAGGGTTGAATTTCTCAAAATCCCTTCTAAGTGAGCGCCTATATCCTAAATAGAATCCCTCTGCAAAATTTTAAACTCCTATGTAGCTTGTTGTACCTACTTGTACTTGTAGTTTCTGAAATTTCGTGATCTTTCGCTTTCATATATATAAAATTAAACAAATAGATAGCCTACAGACTTTTTCGATAAATGGACTAAAAACACAAGGAGATGTTTTCAATTCGAACCACTAGTTTCTGAGATTAAAGCGTTTAGCCAAAAACAGACAAACAAACAAACTCTTAATATTATGTAAGATAAATTCAAATTACCAAATAACGGACAAAACTAAACAAAAAGATGAAATTTCACAACTTCGCGATGCGGCTTTTCGTGTAACTTATCCGTTTACATGTTGATGAAACAAATTAGGGCACACTTTATCATTACGGTTGCATTGCTAAGGTAAATACGGCAGCTTGCCCGAAACTAGATCATACGCTGCGCTCTTTCATGTTGCCATACAAAACTGGCGCGATGATAACTAAACTATCGGAGAACGTAAATGAAGTTGTTTATTTCGCTTCGTTTTTGTTTTTTTTAGTTTTCCTCACAATTTTGTTGCACTGAAATGCTACCTGCAATATACATACCTAATAGTTGAATTTTATTTATTAAACTTAGGTAATGTTTATTTTTAAGTGAGATGTTTATCTAAATTTTTGTTTTGATATTTTGTCAATCATTATTTTAGTTATAATCTTACAAGTGTTCGTGAGCAATTGAAAAATATTTTTTTAAGCAATTGATAAATTACTTCTCAATTGATTGAGCGATATAAGTGATAATAAACAAAAACGTATATATAAAGCAATAATTTTTTGCCTCAAATATCTCTTGCTACTTAATTATTTTGTTGAAACTGTAAATTTGGTACAGAAAACAAAATAGGTATTGGTATATATTCATAAAACCTACTATAATCTCTATCTCTATCTAAAACGCTTTTCTTTCCAGTTTCTATGTTATATATATTTAATTATTAAACCGTAATCGAATTAAAAAAATTAGGTTTGTAAAAACTTTCTTAAACAAATATTCAATATATTCAATAATCTCGCTATTTATTTCATTTTAAGACAAAAATCTCATAACAAACTCACACTATATCTAATTCCGAAAAAAGAAAATAAACTAAAATGTAGTTGAACAATGCAACCAAAACTTAAACGAAACACAAAATATATCAACTCACCAAAACACTGAACAAAACTAAACGTCCAAGTAGGCACTACCGAAATATTCAAATTTACCGCATCACTCCCAAAGGGCACGTGCTCGGATGGACGGCCGTGTAGGTAAGTCGCGTTTCATAGACTGGACGTATGCCTTCTAAAGAAATCGAGATTAGGTAGTAAGAATCGTCAATCCAGTAGAAATAGTTACGCATGGATAGCGCAATTGAACACTAATTGGAGCTTGATTAATAATGATGCGATTGTAATTTATTCATCAATTAGACACTTGAAATATTTTGCCTCTTATTGTTGGCACGTTGGATTCACATCATGGACCCTTGGACAGGCAATAAACTTTATTATCGTTTCTTACTTTAATGAGGTAACTATTGCTTTCAGAGATATTCACACATGAAAGAGTAATTTGGTTCTAATGTAGAGACTGGTAAAGAATAAGATTGGGGACTGAATGTTCCACATAAATGTAGGTATATAAATTAAATAAATTATTTCGTTTCTAACCTGTTGGTTCCGAAATTATTTAAATCATATACTATGGCAGTAAGATTCATACCTACTACAGATTATGATCAGTTACAAAAAAAGTCACAGTCACAGTTACATTCATAAATAAGAATGCAATACTTGCTGACTAACATTAATCCTTCAAGACACGAGAAAAATATGACAATTGAAATTCAATTGTGTCTCGCCGCCGGTGGCCGTACGATCCTTGAAGGATTAAATACAAAACATTTTATAATCTTTTCATCTAATTGATTCAGATATATAATAAAATTGATAAAGGAAGAATTATAAACGAAAAGCGATCCATTCCACTTTTACCAACGTGAAACGTTACTAGAATATCGATGAAAAACAACACTAAAATTATCGCGAGTGTCGTCGACTCCTATTTGATTTTACTAATAAAAAACAAACGTCGATCGTCGCAAATCATAACGAGAATTTATTGGGAATCGATCTCTCGGCATACCGCAAAAATATCATTCGTCATTCAATTGTTAGTCGAACATATATGTCGATGCCAATCAGCGGTTTAATGACGCAATATTTCAGCCCTGTATGCTTCTTAAATATTTCTATAATATATCATTTTTACGTGAGTAGCGTAGTTTAAGGACCGACCATATATTTTATGATAAGTGACAATACTTTTCAAAATATTTTACAACCAACGTGAGGCTTGATTATAGAAATTTAGACTGAGAGTTCTTTGCATTCCTTTAATACCTGCTTATATAGACAACGACCATACCGAGGCAATGTGTTGTACAAAGTTGTGAATAAAGAGTATTACTAGTATGCTAAAAATAAAATATATACCTTCCGAATTGAGAACCTTCTCGTTTTTTGAACTCGGTTAATGAAAACAAAGTTTGCCAACTTTTATCTCTTGATGTCAGATCAAGATGAGGAAATGATGATGTCAGAAAATGGAAATGCGACACGTCACAGGAATCCTTGTTAATCACCCAACGAGAAAATCTATAAATTTGAAGGCTAAATATTGATTAGTAATAGTACAGTAGTGGTAATAGTCTGTATTAGTCGATCTCTTTGCCCGGATATTCCCTATTTTTCAGTGTACCATTTTTATTTGTAAAATTTTGCTCTGATCCTTTATGGAAATGATACGTAAAGTGTGTAACCGGTTTAACAAATATTTATACTTTTGCAAAAACCATACTCACATACCTACACATATCTTTGACATCGGATACCTTTAGCAACAAAAATATCAAGCATTTTCCACCTTATATCGTGCCCATTAGTACACAGTTAACTCGAACACGGCCTTACTTTAACAAATACCATCAATTCGATGTTAATTTAGAGCATCGTGGTTCCCGAATCACGTCCATTCGCCTAACGAGACAACGACATGCCTTTCACCATCACTCCTGGTGGTCTACTAACACCATACTATTTCATTACACCGCCACTAACTGTTCCGATAAACTTTTATTGTCACACGTGGCCCATTTCACTTTAAATCCATTAGGTTATATAGACAAATAGTTGTGAAATTACGACGGTTTAAAACGTCTTAAATGTTCATAAATAATTTGATACATTTCGTAGTGAAGAATCGACGTAGAATGATAGAATTTATGGTCGAGGGACAAAGCTTGAAGACGTCGGTGCTACCGTATTACCTTCTAATTATGTTTGTGCATATGTAAGAGTTCACGTTGATTTTTTATGTAACGGAGGCCAACGAGCATGCAGTTCACATGCATGTTAAGTGATGACTGCTGCCTAAAGACACCCACACAAAGACCAGAGGTCAAAATGCAGATGCGTTTCCACCCCTGAGACCTTAGATGTTATAAATGTCTCTGTGGTAGTTATTACGGGGCCAACTTATCACCTACCGCGAAATGTCGAAAACTGCTTGAATAACAAAGATAAAATTTGGCAGGGAGGTAGTGTAGATATTTGCTAATAACGGATATTGCGACAGGACTGGGTTAAAGAGGTCTAGAAGTTCTTGCATCTTTTTATGAACGTCCTTCATTGTTTTGCTAATAACTTTAAGTTTAGCAGAGTAATTAGTAAATGTCAGAAGTAGTTAGTAAATGTTCAAAGCCCTCGCAGAAGTATAATTATTAAAATGATGAGCATTACCTGTTTTTCAGTTCAAAAACAACACCAACAACAAAAACATTCAGTTCCACGAAGTTTCGGTACGATAACAACATCGACAATATTTTTTGTTGTAAGTCCATCATACTGTACTTAGAGAATACATGAACACATAATAAAGTACAGCATAAATGGCGGCTTTATCGCTCAGCAGTGATTTCTGTTAGTACTGGATGAATTCAGCGAATCGATACTCTATGCTTGAAATCAAGGTTTTTGTTTGATATTTTTGTTAAAAAACAAACAAATAGTGACATTGTATTAATAAATTGCCATCCCTACTGTGATTATCATAAAAGGTAGTGAACGAACTAGCCTAACTAAATTTCTTAAAAGCGTAGGGGTACCTACGCTTAAATTGCCATCCCTACTGTGATTATCATAAAAGGTAGTGAACGAACAAGCTTAACTAAATTTCTTAAAAGCGTAGGGGTACCTACGTACATTGAAATGTTGAATTTAACCAATCATTTTTTAATTAATTTATCAACAACGCTTATATTTATTCCCTTACCACTTTCATAACATAAACAAATACGAACCTGTTAGTTTTTAATCCAACTTGAACATATTTTCATTAATGTACCTAAACAGATACGAAAATTAGGCGTGAAGGACTAAAAATAAACATAAGGGCCGACCGTTTAAAATTAATGTATTCACAACAAAACCCTTCAGTCATTTCGCTGACTAATGATTTCAAATTTAAATACGAATAATTAAAGAGAAAGTTGTCCTTGTGTAACTTTCGAAACCCATAATCCTGCACGGTGTTGTTCTAATTAAAACTAAGTACGCACTCATGATATAACGATTGACAGTCAAGCACCATCTAGATCTTTACAAGCAGGAATTGAATTGATGCGGAAGCGATATTTACTTTGTTAATAAAAATAAAGTTAGTTTATTAGAAAACGAACAGCGTTATTGTGGAGACGGATTTGTGACAGCCCCAACAGTATCAAAACTGTGTCTGGGAGATTTGATGGACCCTTTTTGTAGCATTGGACTCATATGCATTTATCAGTGTCAAATTTTGCTTCAAAGTAGGTGCCGACGGATTTGTGTGTTGTTTTTTGTAATAATAATGTGTTATCTTGTGTATACTAACCTCAGTTCTTAAGTATTATTGTTACAGTATATGGATTTTGGTCTGCAATAAAATTATATTGTTAAAATTATAAATTTTAATTTTGTTTGTTATTATTTACTGCCTCGGTAGCCTAGTGGTAGCAGGCCACTACTACTACGCTGAGGTCCTGGGTTCGATTCCCGGGTAGGGGGTTATCAGAGATAATGGTGAAAAAGCCTTTATCTCTGGTTCTATTGGGATTTTTCCATTTTCTGGAAATTTCCCAGTACCTCAAAGTTTGGTAATGTGCCCGGAGATGTCAACAGGCTCGCCACCTGTTACATGGGCCAAAACGTAACCGGCGAATCGTGGGTGTTTGCATGTATGCTTGAATGCATGCATTTACCTCTGCCTACCCCTTCGGGGATTACAGGCGTGAAGTTACGTATTATTTACACTTTGTTTCGAACCACTAAGCCAATGTTTATATCATGAAGGTAGGAAACAAGCATGCAGTTCACATGGTAAGTAACGATTGCAGCCTCTAAGTCGGGGAGTGGTAACGCAGATACGTTACCACTCCCGAAGCCTTAGTTGTTTTGCCTCTGTGATAGTTATAACGGGCCCATAATACATTACCATTTAATTAGAACACGATAGTGGTAAAACATGCTCAACAATCCTATTTGGTACACGATTTGGTACATCGGTAGATAGATTAGGTAATGCAGTGGTGCCTACGCCCTCGACTCCCAACACCTGGAACTCTACCACCATTACCTGATATTGTGCCGATTAGAGTTTATAACATGTAGATAATTTCAACTTTAAGTAAAAACATAGGCTGGGTCAAAAAATAAAAATAAGCAAGTAGGCGCTAATAAATTGAGAAACAGATAAGTTTTTTCATCACAAACTCTTTGCTTTGAAATAATTACAAAACAAAACACAATGTTAATGCACAAATGAACAAAAGAATGACTTAACAGATATACAATGCGAATGTGGATAGCTGCAGAGGCCCAAGAAGACCAGGACTGACCTATCATGACCAACCAGGTCGAGTGTTGTCTGATGGTGGGGTCAAACGTATTAGGAATCGGCGTCCATGTATGAAGAGAATGATAAATGTAGAAGAAGCACGTGACGTATGTCAGGATCGGGATATCTGGTGCTCCACACTCTCTGCCTACCCCGTTAGAGTCCTGGCATGAAGATACTGAACAAAAGAATAATTTTTCATTTCAAAAAATCAAGTAACCATAAGTTTTTTACTGTTGGTAGAGCTCCAGTGACGGAGCTCGCGGGCGTAGGCACCACCGCATTATCTAATATGCCGCTACATGGTAGTGTTCAGCACTATCGTGTTCCGGTCAGGTGATAATGTACGGTCCTGTAATTTCCGGTACAGAGGCATAACACCTTAGGCCTCAGGAGTGGTAACGCATCTTCATTTTGACCTTGGTCTTTTTGCGAGTGTCTATAGGCTGCAGTCATCACTTAACATCAATGTGAGCTGCATGCTTGTTTGCCACTTCCATTACATAAAAAAATAATAATAGAATGATAAATGTAGAAGAAGCACGTGACGTATGTCCAGACCAAGATATCTGGTGCTCCATACTCTCTGCCTACCCCGTAAAAGTCCTGGCATGAAGACACTTAACAAAAGAATAATATTTCATTTAAAAAATCAAGTAACCATAAGTTTCTGAATCACAAAGGCAACACAATCACGTTCTATACGCCCAAGAATAAGCCATAATACATTTTTCGGCACAAAGCTACCACGACATCATCAGTAATGGAACCAATGGTATATAACAGTTAAACCAAACATAACTCGAATTACTAACATGAGTGATGCAAGTTAGGGTCCAATTATCACCTGTTAGCGTTTGAAAGGGCACCTACCTTTGACCCCAACCACGGTCTCGATACACTGACCTATTTGAAAATTCTTTCAATCGACAGCTTAGGAGTTAATTCGTTGATTCAGTGCATTTTTATTGCATCTGAGTTAATACAACGAAAATTGCGTTAAGCAATGTGCAAATTATGAATTGAAAGATACATTGAGCCAACCTATGAGTATTTTTTTATACAGATTTGTACATCCAGATGAGTAAAGTTCTTTATTAGCCGCCACCGCACTAGCTCGCCTATCCGCAGAAACCAAATGCTCGTGTGCAGGAAGAATTAGTGGTGAAGATAGCCAACTTGTGAAGGAACGGTTGCCATTGTTTCTTCCATTAAAATTACTGATTTAAATTAAATTATTTTTTACTGGTGGTAGAGCTCCAGTGACGGAGCTCGCGGGCGTAGGCACCACCGCATTACCTAATATACTTGCCGCTAAATGGTCGTGTTCAACACTATCGTGTTCCGGTCAGGTGGTAATGTACGGCCCTGTAATTTCCGGCACAGAGGCATAAGACCTTAGGCCTCAGGAGTGGTAACGCAT
This sequence comes from Macrosoma leucophasiata, assembly GCA_036365455.1. NCBI lineage: Eukaryota > Metazoa > Arthropoda > Insecta > Lepidoptera > Hedylidae > Macrosoma > Macrosoma leucophasiata. Next base: position 9,524,422 of record JAWQUS010000023.1, on the reverse strand, counting down.
CTGCATTTTGACCTTGGTCTTTGTGTGGGTGTCTATAGGCTGCAGTCATCACTTAACATCAATGTGAACTGCATGCTTGTTTACCACTTCCATTACATAAAAAAAAAAAAAAAAAAAATTATGAATTGAAAGATACATTGAGCCAACCTATGAGTAATTTTTTATACAATATACCGGCAGATATGTACATCCAGACGAGTAAAGTTATTTTATAGCCACCACCGCACTAGTTGGTCTATCCGCAGAAACCAAATGCTCGTGTGAAGGAAGAATTAGTGACGAAGATAGCCAACTTGTGAAGGAACGGTTGTCATTGTTTCTTCGATTAAAATGGTAGATTCACGGACTTGGCGGCCCAATGATTAACGTTGTGAAGTCGTATGTATGTATTTAATGCAACTCTTATGAAAACTTCGTATGTGCGATGCAATGCAGTCATACGCCATCTTCCGTACTAGATAAATATTTGTGTTTCCTCAGTGTTCCACTAGGCGGCATTTTACGCAGTGGGCGCTACAAATCACTTATACTGAGGTTTCTCACGATTTTGACCAATCCTTGGAGATTAGATATTCCCGTAGGAATGGATAGGGGTCTAAATAACACTTATATTTGCTGTTAGCCACGTAAATTAAAAATTAATTTAAGACTTTACAGAATTTAAATTTTGTATCGCATTAAAATTGCTATAATATTGAAAAATTTATTCGAGTTCTAAATGATCTAAGAAATTGAGGATGATGTTTATTTATGAACACATAATTTAAACATATCTACAGGAAGCAGTCAGTTCACCTAGGGTTACCGGCAGCAAACTACAATAATATTATTTATTGCACACCACATTAAATAGGTATTAAATGCATTACAAATACAACAAACAAACCACCGTTTTATCACTATGCTCTGACTTATGATTCTGATTCTGATTATACAATGGTAGTTGCAGTATAAGTAGCTACATGATATCGACACGTCTCATTTTGAATCTTCGATCAAGTCGGCTGCCTCAGTTGTAGTAGAATTCTAGTGGTAACAGGCCACTAGGTACTGTCACGCTGGTGTCCTGAGTTCGATCCCCAGGTCGGTGTTTTTTGGAAGTTTCCCAGGGTCACCTCTCCCTTCGGGAAACACACATTGTATTCAGGAAATACAATCAATTATGAAGATACGATTTTATATACATATTTCATGATTGGTAGACCAATCATGACCAAATAGTTGTACCAGCAAAATTATGCGTTAGCTCATAGACGTACTACTGAAGGCGCTACATAGAGATACCTGAAGTATAACGATAGAGGACTAAATAAGATCTACACACGTACGTTATTCCCCAGTTACAGATTTCTCACTAATGAGAAATCTAACACTTTAAATTATGATCACTACAATCTTTTAACCTTTTCAAACAATAAAAACATTCCTTTGTTCCTTTATCTAAAGTAACAAGTTTTTTTTTATATCATTGTAATGTCCTCCATTGAAAAAATGCTACATTAATGTCATTAAGCCTTTAGTGTGGTGCTTAGAAAAACAATGTAAGTGTCGTGACTGAATGCATTAAGTCTAACCCGGTCTTTATTTATGTTACCTGATTTACGTGGTTAACATACTGTTTATATATAGAAGTGCACACGTGTTACAGCTTATAACTATCTTTAAAAATACCGATGTCTTGCCGTTCATAAAGCTCAAAGTTTTTGCATCTTTATTCGAAATAACATGGCTTTACCTCTACAGACCCTATACTCCACGTCACGGTAGCTACAGATTACGGTAATGCGGTGGTGCCTACGCGCATTTTTCGAACGATCGCGAATTTAAATTTAAACAAAAGTCAACCGCAATTCGTCGAATGTCATAAAGACATTTCCTATTTTATTGATAGGCAGTAGGTTACGTTCGTGACATTTTACAAATTCTTCAATCTAAAGACAAACGCGAAATATTGTTTTTTAAACTTTCAAATCTGTGACGATTCTTCTATCTCTGTGAATAAATCTGGCTGAGTGACACATGTTCATTTTTCTCGCGGTTTTAGGTTAAAGTCGACCGGAATTGCAAAACGTTATAAAGATATTATTCTGTTTTGATAATCGACAATGTACACTACAGCTTCGTTAACAACATAACGATTTCGCTATCTTCGGCCATTTTTTAAAAACCGCGCTTTTTTAAGATAACAGGTGAAAAATTATGTTTTTAAATTTCCAAAATTGTGCCAATCTTTACAACCGCGCCGCGTCTCTGAAAGTGAGTAGCTGCTTACACAAGTTCACTTTTCTTGCGGCTACAGGTAAAAGTTGACCGCAAGCGCAGAGCGTCATAAAGTCATTAGCTATTTTGTTATTGGGCAGAGTAAAGTTTCGTTTACGATTTCTTTCTTGTGACACTTTGCAAATTCATCAGTCAGTCAGTTCTATGGTCAAGCAAGCCAAAAGAATATTTTTTTTTACTTTCAATAATGTGACAATATTAGAAACCACATCTCTACTTTTTTGTAAAGCTAGGTACTGAGATTACTGACATAATGTTATATTTCTGCGGTTTTAGGTAAAACACCGGCACAAAGATAAGCTATTTTGTTGTTTAAGTAAACCTAGATATTAAGATTACTGACACATATGCAGTATAAAGTTACCTTTATAATTTTACTTTCTTATGTCATTATGCAGATTCTCCAGGCTGTGGACAGACGCGAAATTATTAATATGTTTATTTAAAATTCTACTAACCGTTTCTCTACAAAAAGTAAATATCCTGACAAATGTTCATCATTTTCTCTCAGTTTAAAATAAAAGGTGCATGCAAATGCATGCCTTCATAATGATATAAGCTATTTTGTTACTCCAGTGTGAAGTGTCCTTTATGGTTTCGCTTTCGTGTGATAGTTCGCGAATCCACTACAATATTTTTAAACTTCCCAAACTGTGACAATACAGTTTGGGAAGCATTAATAACAGCATCTCTAATTTTGATTACACTAGGTACTGAGATTACCGACACATGTTATTTTTTTGTGGTTTTAGATAAGAGACAGCCACAAAGATAAGCTATTTTGTAGTTTGGCAATATACAGTAACCTTTACGATATCCCTTTCTTGTGGCATTTTACAAATTCCCGTCCATGTTAACACACGTAAAAATATTGTCGTGTCCAGACGACGAAATAACAAGTCATAATAATTTCATATTTTACCAACTGGACACACGTGTGTCCGGTCATTTGTGTCGAGTTGACGAATAACCCAATGAACAAGGCAGAAAATTATGTTTTTAAACTTCTAAAATGTGTCAATTCTTTTCACCGCATCTCTAAATGCGAGTAAAGCTACTTACACGTTCATTTTCTTGCAGTTATAGGCAAAAGATGACCTCAATCCCAGAGCGACATATTCATCACTTTCTTGTATAATTTCGAAAAATTATCGCAACGGGCAAATGCTCACGGAAAATATTATTGTATCAACGTGGATGCAAAGAGGAAAGAAATTAACAGAAGTTATTTGGTAAGTAACTATATATTATTTATGCGGAAATTCTGATCATTTAATAACGTGTTCATTTAAAAACAACTTTTGCAGCAGTGTGCATCCCCCTTTCTTTTCTGGTATGTGAACACAAAGCCACAACCGCTGCACCCAATCTATCGCCATTAATCGGGAATGCGTCGAAGCCTATTTACTATCGAACAAGTCAGCGATTTTGTATGAATACGTTTGTTGTTATAAACCTATGATGCTTAGATGATATTAGAGTTACGGTTGATACTCGACGTAAAATTTTATTAAAAATAACCGAATGTTAATGTAAGTTCGCTAAATTTGAATGCCATACAAAGTTCGGTTGCACCACAACATTTGTTAAAGTTATGGTTTTTATCAAACTTAACAATAATAGTAACATTTACTTTAGTTGTGACTATGAAATGCGTTGCACTTGCACTTAGTTAAAATTATCAGGGTGGACAGATTCCTTTATCATCTGATAGTAAATTTTGAGATTGAGCGCAGTTCGGCTAGTTACGGTGAGCAATTAAAATTATTACATCATTTAACAATTTTCAAATGGCGCAACTAATCATCATCATCATCATCATATCAGCCATAAGACGTCCACTGCTGAACATAGGCCTCCCCCAAGGACCTCCATGCCGACCGATCGGAAGCGACGTGCATCCAGCGGGTACCTGCAGCTTTGATCAGGTCGTCGGTCCATCTTGCAGGTGGACGTCCTACGCTGCGTTTGCCGATACGTGGTCTCCACTCGAGAACCTTTCTGCCCCAGCGGCTATCGGTTCTCCGAGCTATGTGCCCTGCCCATTGCCACTTCAGCTTGGAAATCTGCTTGGCTATGTCAGCGACTTTCGTTCGCCTACGGATCTCCTCATTTCTGATTCGATCCAGTAGGGAAACGCCGAGCATAGCCCTTTCCATTGACCGCAACTAATGTCTTCACTTAACCGATGGTTAGACAATTTTGTTAAAAGCTAAAGTAAGATCATGTTATGTATCTTCACGCCAGGGCAGAGAGTGTAGAGCGCCAGATATCCCGGTCCTGATATACCTCTCGTGCTACCTTCATCATTCTCTTCATACATGCACGCCGATTCCTAAGACTTTAAGATCATGCAACCCAGGTTATTTATCGTGTAATAGGCGACAGATACTTTCAACTTTTTATCTTATACTTATCTCACACACACACCAAAATATACTTAATTTGGGCTTAAAAAAGTTTGTACTTTAAAAAAATTGTATTTACATACCTCCCGTTTTATTACTTATCTTATCTACCAATTAAATTAAATAATTACCAGTTGCGGATATTTTGAAGGGCTATAAACATTCAGATGCTTTACTACTTTACACAATACCTGTTTAACCGATATAAATCTCATCAATTAGATTTATTAGAATATATTACAAAAAATCTTAAAACCTTTTAAAAAGATATGTTTAAATAAAAATAAACATACAACTATCAAACCAGTTTTTTCTGTCTAATCCGTAAGGGCATACGTTTTATTTCATATTGAAAAACTAAACGTCTCTCGGACTATCTTTCGTTAAAGTTTTTTGCACGCGAGAATTGGGATGTTTCCTACTAAACTAACGTAGGTATAAAATCACTATTTTTTATCATATCACATGAAAGTATATGGTATATGAAGAAACAACATTTTATGAAATATTGAGTTGAATCGTACGAGATAGAAGAACTTAAGTGTAGAAGTTATCAATAGTGAACAAAAAAGTTCTCATTTTTGTTAAAGTGAAAGTTTATGTAAATTTTTACATCCTTCTCTAATTGTGACAAGTTTGTTAAAATAAGAGAGGGATGTACAAGTTAACATTTACATTAACAAATTTAATATTTTGGTGCAACCGAACATTACTGTTTTTAGGTATTTACCTATAGACAGTTCTCCCATCTAGAAGTGTTGTTGAAAAACTTTATGCCGTCGAGCTGTTTTATATTCATCCTTACGTTTCTCTACCATAACTTTATCTGAAGACCTTGTTAGCATGTTTATATTAATTTTATTTACTACAGGAAGGCTCTTCAAAAGGAAATTAAAAGCTCGCACATCCTCAGACACCGTTAGTTTTACCGATCAGGTTTAAGACTACATACTGTGTACACAATGTTTCCTACACCATTAAAACAAGATGTTGCTTATAAGGGTCATAGCTCAGTACAGCCACCCGGCACCCGACTAGCACCGCCTCGTTTAACGGCGTCTACTCCTTGTCGACGGGTGGTCCACGGGTGAACGACGCGATGTTACTTGTGAACCACTCACGGACAGCGCGCGGTCTCCTTGGGCACAGCGTATTGGCAATGAAAAGTCAACGCAAGGCAATCTATCTAGTGGTCACCGAGTGGTCCACTCACTGTCCGCGCGTGGAGGCGATACGGAGCGGCGTTGATGTAAAGCACAATGAACAGTGAGGAAACTACGTACAAAGCGTTCAAAACGGCACACTCACACAAACATGCGCATCTACGAGGCCTCTAAGCGGTTCTCGCAGTGCTACAGTAGCGAGTGTCGCGTCAAGACGAGCGGTCACGTTGCGATTTGTTTTTGTTTCCAAGAGTGTTTTAAAGATGCCACGAGCGTATTACATGGTACTGTTTGAACTCTGCATCATCAAAACCGAAGCTATCGTTTTTTAAACTTCCTGGTGATTTTGAAAGGCAAGAATGATGTATTGTTATATATAATATCTAACATATTAAAAAAATTCTCGTGTGACAGTGTTTGTAACAATACGAGGAGTATTACGCAGCGACTCGAACAATCATTATGAAATTTTGTGTGTATGAGAATCGGTTGTAGTCTTTTTTTATATCCCTAAATGGTAAGGCTGATTCTCACCATTTTTTTTTTTCGATTTTTTTGGCAGTTCATTTGTTTATTTATACCTCTTATATTTATTATCCTGCTTACCCGAGTGGGTGAGGGGAAGAGAAACTTGCCCGGTCTCGACAACTCGTTGCAGTATTCCACAGATTGTACTCTCGTCAGAACTATAAAAATCACCCAAGTAATTAGCATTCAGTTTTGTTATTTTTAAGACAAAACAAAAGAAACAAAGATCTACAAATTATATCAATATTAAACTGTTTGCCGTACTTAAAACTATAATAATAATAAGATCAAGGTTGGATCATGGGTCTAATACAGAAGGCGGTACTCCTCGGCACGGCACGGAGACAGGAACCTCCTCACTATACGTAGTGAGGAGGTTCCTGTCTCCGTGACCCTAACCACCGATAGTTTGGACCCTGTTCCCGCTGCCGGCGGCGCACTATTTTTTAATTTCTTATAGGTATATGTTTGTTTTTTGTAACTATTTATGTATGTAAAAAATATTAAATAAGAACAAGAATAAATGAGTGAATAGTAATAATAATCGTCTTTTGCTGGGATTAACCAACACCATAAGATTATCTACATAGACTACATATTATTATTTGTAAACTGTGTTAACGCGGTGTGACGTCATAACGGGCTGAAATTTTATATAAAAATAAAATACACTTACACTCACAGTCCCACAGTAGGTATAAGCCTGTGTCGTGGGTGCCGTTGTACACATACAGGACATACACAAACACCCAGACCCGAAACAAATATCTGTAGGCCATACAAATATTTATTCCGGTGCGGGGATCGAACCCGCGACCCTTCGAATCAAACGGTGGTTTCGCACCGCTGGACTAACCGGGTCGTTTAGGCCGTTTTGAGTCATTTCACTATTTGCAACATTTTGAATCGTTATTTATCCAATACTATTACAGGGTAACCAATAAAAAATAGTCAACATCCCTATACGATTGACTAAACGTCAGTAAATGCTAAAATAATAACACCATTATTTAAAAAATTTAGTGACATCCCTGTTGCTTCAATGGAGTGTAGGTAAATATTTTATAAAATGGGCTTAGTTTCCATACTGTTTGTATCTATTTACTGTGCTCGAGCACAATGTAGTATCTATTTACTTTGGCTCGAGGCTGTCAGGCGCTGGTCAGGTGCCGGGTGGCCGTAGTGAGCTGTGACCCTAATACTTACCTGGGATATTGAAGGTAATTATTTTAATGTACGTCATAAAGCAATTTTGTGAGTATCTCCAAGAATTATCCGACACTAGAAGGTAAACAAATAATCGTTCATAACACGGAACCACAAAAGATCTTTTCTGGTGGAAGAGTTCCAGTGTCGGAGTGCGACGGCTCAGGCACCAGCTCATTTATATGCCCCTTCAATACCGACCAATCACAGAGGCAAAATAAGCTAGACCTAGTAAGATGCGTATAGGCTGCAGTTATCACTTGACATCAATATGAGCTGCAAGCTTGTTTGTCACCTTCCTTACATTAAAAAAATATATAAATATATGCCATCGCGGACGTTTTTATAGATCTACTAAAGAGAAAATATTCCACTGTACATTGTTTTGTTACATCACAAAAGGCTAAGGCAGCATCTTCGATGAAAGCTCTCCGGCGGCTTAATTTTTACCGACCCCTGCGAGATTTATCTTTATATTGCAAAAAAATTACACAAAAGTTTAACAAATTACATAACCTTCCCCGAAAATCACTCTATCTATTAGTGAAAACCGCACGAAAATCCGTGCAGTAGTCTTTAAATTTATCGCGAACAGACAGACAGACACCGGGGAGGACTTTGTTTTATAATAGGTATAGATAGATAGATAATAATGTTTACTAAATGTCAACTCAAACGGCCTAGTATTGAACAGAATTGGCAGTGACAGACGCATGAGCAACTGCTCCTGTAAGAGCTCCGTTTGTCCTATTAAGGTACGGAACGCCTAAAAGAGAATCTTTTTTATAGTGTAGCCTGAATTTGTACAAAAAAAATTCAAGGACAAAAGACAAACGCGAATAATTGAAATGATAGGTACATAGACGAAGCTTGATAGAGATCGTTGGGTCAACAGGCGACAACGACGAACTATTGGACATAATCATATAAATATTGAACACCCGTGATTTCAGAGGTTCAATGACACCCCGGACTGTTATTAAGGATGCAAACGATACATCGACGTTTCTGTAACATCGATATTTCAGTATTGCAAACAATCGATGTTATATTATACGAAAAAATAAACGTAACTCACGCTTGTAATCCCCGAAAGGGTATGCAGAGGTAAATGCATGCATTCAAGCATACATGCAAACACCCACTATTCGCCGATTTTTTTTTTGGCCCATGTAACAAGTGACGAGCCTGATGACATCTCTGGGCACATTACCAAACTTCGAGGTACTGAGAAATTTCCAGAAAATGGAAAAAGCCCAAATAAAACTATAGATAAAGGACTTTACACCATTATCTCTGATAACCCCCTACACGGGAATCGAACCCAGGACCTCAGCGTAGTAGTAGTGGCCTGCTACCACGAGGCTACCGAGGCAGTTAAAACAAGTTAGAAACATCATATAAGCTATGTTTTACGATACCAGCAATGCTCTCACCTTCCAAATTACATTTTTGTACGTCAACCAATTTTCGATATTTCGTAATTAGTGACCTATTTGTCCTGTCGCTTTTATAGATATTGATGTGTAAGTAATAAACTATCATGTAATACATGATATCTAAAAACTATACAACATTAACCACTCCTGATATATAGACTGAAGCAGTCCTTAAGAAGGGTGCATCGTAGAAGTCATAACCCTTTCCCTCTCCTAAATCAGATGCAGGAATTTGAAATTCACACGAAAGTTATTAAATCGTACCTACTTATACAAATTATGATTCCTCCACAAACTTGCAATTAAAATTGCAACTGTCCGGAGACTCAAGATGATATTGCGGGGGAATTTAATACCGTGTCAAATTACTATCGCGTACGAAAAAACGACAAAAGATAAACAGGCCTCTCTCTCTCTCTTTCTAAACCTCAACATAATTTCCGATTTTCAAAATAATTTCACTTCACTGGAATAAATACTTAAAAGTTAATGTTTAGGTGATGTAAACAGCTAAGACGCTTAGTAGAAACGCGCATTATATTCTAGTGAAATAATTGTATTTTAAAAACCAAAAAATGTTCTTTAGGTTTTCAATAATTCGCGTTGTAACATTTTCCTTTTTTTTAATAAATTTAATATAAATTGCGCTTTTGATTGCAAGACATAAGTCTACCAATATTTTCTTAGCGATATATTTTTCTCTATAGACCATATACGATTCGTCGATTGATTCTTCGATTGTATCGATAGATCGGTCTTTATCTCTCAGTTTGCATCCCTAACAGTAATGTGAGAATGTGGTGGTTCGACCACACATCGTGGTAACATGTCGCCAACTAATTGTAGAGAGGCGCTGAAATGCGAAGCGCGATTGGGAGTTTAGCCATTATCAATTAATCAAAACCTTTCTGTGTTATTAGTGTGGGCAGAGGACGTGGCAAGGACAATATTTTGCGTGTAAAGGTTCACTGTTCTAATTAGACTGGGCGATAAAACAATGTTAGGAATCTGTTGTTAAATTGGATGAATGCTTGGGCCATGAGAATGATATCTATAATTAGAAAACTTGTCAAATATACCCAATTTAAAATATTAATCAAGGTTGCTAATTAACGTAACTTCACGCCTGTGATCCCCGAAGGGGTAAGCAGAGGTAAACTCATGCATTCAAGCATACATGCAAACACCCACGATTCGCCGGTTACGTTTTTGGCCCATGTAATAGGTGGCGAGCCTGTTGACATCTCTGGGCACATTACCAAACTTCGAGGTACTGGGAAATTGCCAGAAAATGGAAAAGTCCCAATAGAACCAGAGATAAAGGTCTTTACACCATTGGCGCTGATAACCCTCTACCCGGAAATCGAACCCAGGACCTCAGCGTAGTAGTAGTGGAAAAAATAAAAAAATACCAAAGTTATCAAAATAAAGTAGATATTGCCTACCTATGTACGTAACTTTACGCTTGTAATCCCCATAAGGGTAGGTAGAAGTAAATGCACGTATTTAAGCATACATTCAAAGTTTGCAAACACTAACGATTTACAATTTAGAACACGGCGGTTATGTTTTGGCCCATTTAACAGGTGGCAATCCTGTTAACATCTCCGGGCATATTACCAAAGTCAAAACTTCCAGAAAAATTTCAAAAACCTTAATAGAACCATAGACAAAAGATTTTACACCTTTATCTCTGATAGCCCCGACTCGGGAATCGAAACCGGGCGGGACCCTAGCGTAGCAGTAGTGGCCTGCTACCACTAGGCAGTTAAAGTAGTAGGTATTGCATTCTCACATAACATTTTTCCCATGTCAAATGATTAATCTGGTTTGTGGTTCTTATGTTTAAATAGTTATGAACTAAAATCCGATAATGCAAGTAAATTCTACCTGGGAATAATTTTATCGGACATCCATTAGTTAGAGAATCGTGACTGTTCAAGTGTCCATATTTTATATAACTTTGGGTAATCTTCCTCAGCGGTTTATGAGGAATATTTTAGGTACCTATATTGAAAAGTATGTAGGTACCTATTTTTTTCTAAGAATACTAGCTGTTTACCGCGACTTCGTCTAGTTTTGCAACAATAAGTCGTCTCTAGGTCTTCTAAGGGCTAATTACCTTCATAAATTATATCACAATCAACGCGGGTTGACTGACAGAAACGCAGAGTTATTTTTCAATGTATAATATTAAAGTAAGCAATGGATTAGCTGTAGCCCGCATTTTCGCCTGAAATTCTTTGCCGTAAAATAATAATACAAAACTTCTTCATAAAGTTATATCCCACACATTTTGACTAAGGTGTGAGAGTTAGAAATATAAAAATCATATATATCACCTACTAACTAATAAGACCCATCATCAGGCATAACAGGAACCATTTTCTACACAAAGTGATCAAAATAATTGAGGCAATAAACAGCAATCCTAGCTTTAAATAAGTAACGAAGTGTTGCAACTGCATTTCCGTTAAATATGACGTCACTTGCACCAACATTACCTAAACACAATTCAATGTGGAAATTGATCTCAATTTTTAAACCTGGTAACAATATAAATAACGTTGTCCTGAATAAGCAATGAAATGTTTTCTCCATTATTCGCTATCAAATATAATGGGTCATTTAACATTCCAATTACGGCTTTACAAAGGATCCGTAAGTACACGCTACTCTTTTAATTTAATTCAAGCTTTCTAAACTATGTGGCCACATACGTGTGACTCTTTTCATCCTAATAAAATAATACGGACCGGTGACAGAGTTTCAATGTTGGAGCCCGAAGGCATAGGCACCAGCCTACCTAGGCACATACCTAATCTATCTGCCACCAAATGGTAATGTTCAGGAATGATATGCTGATAGGTATGGTCCGGTAATTGGTAATGTATGGCCCTGTAATAACTATCACAGAGTAAAAACAACTTAAGCCTCAGTGTTTTTTTAAGTGATGACTGCAGCCTATAGACACCCATACAAAGACCAAGGTCGAAATGCAGATGCGTTACCACTCCTGAGGCCTAAGGTGTTATGCTTCTGTGCCGGAAATTACAGGGCCGTACATTACCACCTGACCGGAACACAATAGTGCTGAACACTACCATTTAGCGGTAAGTAATAGGTTGGGGAAAAAGTCTTTTCGCATTATAGTATGTATGAACTTGTAATAAAATCTCTTTGGCTTTAGTATTTGTGTCTGGCTGGTTTTGGTATCATTGAAAGTTAAAATTCTAAACATTCTGTTTCGGTCTCTTCAGAATTCTTTATGCAATGTTAGGTTAACATCACGAGAGGACTGCCAAATCCAATTGTCGCGGTATTTTGATGAGAAGTCCCAAAATTTTTATAGCAATGGGATCATGTCCCTGCCTACAAGATGGCAAAAGGTTATCGAACAAAATGGTACATACATACTTTAGTTAAATTTAAATAATCTACATTAAAAAATGTTTTGAATGATCTTAAAAAATGGGAAGAAACTTTTTCCCCAACCTTATATATTAGGCAATGCGGTGGTGCCTACGCCCGCGAGCTCCATCACTAGAGCTCTACCACCAGTATTGGCAACGCATCTGCGTTTTGACCTCCGGTTTTATTATAGGCGTGTATAGGCTACAGTATTCACTTACCATTAATGTGAACTGCATGCTTGTTTGCCATCACCGTAACTTAATATTTTTATTTTACGGAGATGGCAAATAATAAAATAATGTCCATTATATCATTAATCAACGTTGCATGGACGGTATTATCCGCCCCGAAGGACCATAAAAGTAGGTATGTCCCTCAGACCATACATCTTTTTTGCTAAGTATAATAGATATATTTGAAACTGCCATGGGTATTTGTGGCTGGACTTATGATATAATGAAATGATAACGATTGATAGATAGATAAATAAATTATTTCTTTATTTCTCTTAAAATGCTCAACTCTATCACAATTTTATTTCATACAAAACAAGATTATACAATAAAATATGATATATGATTGATGGTAAGGCACACGAGGCTTTCTTTCGGAATCCAAATTGATCCAACTAATCTACTCTGTGGTTGTAGGAACCTAACTGTTATTTTAAAACTTTAATACATATAACCTCGTTTTATAACTTTTCCCAAACAAATATGCATTAAGTATGATAGTAATATACTATAACCAATAATGATTTTTGTTAGAAAAAACATGTTAAATTTTCATCTAATATATGTAAAATATGCAAAATATTCGCTCATCCAACTAAATTAACCTACATGAAAAGCATGTTTTTTTTTTTTTTTAATGTAATAAAAGTGGCAAACAAGCATGCAGTTCACATTGATGTTAAGTGATGACTGCAGCCTATAGACACCCACACAATGACCAGACGTCAAAATGCAGATGCGCTGCCACTCCTGAGGCATTAGGTGTTATGCCTCTGTGCCGGAAATTACAGAGCCGTACATTACCACCTGACCGGAACACGATAGTGCTGAACACTACCATTTAGCGGCAAGTATATTAGGTAATGCGGTGGTGCCTACGCCCTCGAGCTCCGTCACTGGAGCTCTACCACCAGTGAAAAATGTAGTTTCTCCATCATTACAGAAGATTCTTCGCTGCGCGCGATAAAAAACTATAATAAATCATTCAGTAAGGTAAACGCACGGATTACGCGCCTATTTTCAAATTGCATGATTTAGAGTAATTTCCACGATATACGATAAGCAAGTTCAAGTACCTACCAGTTAACCTAGCTTAGAATAAAGTAGTTATTACTTGTAGGCGGAACATCTGATACTGTTGATTGAAAGTGACTAGCTCGGATGATTGACCACCAAGAAAGCTCAGTGCACCCGAGTGATGATAAAATCAAGCGCCACATAATGGAGTGGCGCTAGTTTTTTATGCGGAGGTAGGGTTACCATTTGGAAATTTTAAAAGTCCCTAAAAAAGCCTGACATTTCAAAAAAGTCCGGATATTTTAATAGAAGATTACATTATTGAGATTATATCAGATTAGACGGTCAGATCAGATCATTGTTGATGATTCAATACAACCTTAAAAATATGAGGTGAGTGGAAAATTAATTTTATACTACATATTATTATGTCAGTTTCCTTGTTATTCCTCATATTCCATCTAAATAAAAAATCCGGTCAAGAATAGGTAGGGCCGGACTAAGGTCTAGAAGTCCGGACATGTAAGGATTAATCCGGATGAATGGTAACCCTATACGGAGGCAGGATCGGAGATTTCAATCATCGTTTTACTATCACTTCAAGTACAATCTTGCTAGTAAATCTTAATACAGGTTCAATGATTTCTCAGAGTTCTTTTGTTACCGTTAAAAAAAAGTTCTCAACTCTACCTTTTTACAAATTAACGTATTTTTAAAACGATTTTATTTTTACTGGTGGTAGAGCTCCAGTGACGGAGCTCGCGGGCGTAGGCACCACCGCATTACCTGATTTACTTGCCGCTAAATGGTAGTGTTCAGCACTATCGTGTTCCGGTCAGGTGGTAATGTACGGCCCTGTAATTTCCGGCACAGAGGCATAACACCTTAGGCCTCAGGAGTGGTAACGCATTTGTATTTTGACCTTGGTCTTTGTGTGGGTGTCTATAGGCTGCAGTGATCACTTAACATCAATGTGAACTGCATGCTTGTTCACATTGTTCAAGCTTCATCACTTCAATTAAATAAAAAAAAAAAAAAAAAAAATTTGCAAATATTTAACAGTGTACCTTAACCCCCTTATTCATAAACGTATTTTAGCTAAAGTGTTGCGAATCTCTCCTTTGTCTTTTTCTATTATACAATTATATATTCCTGCACATTTGACAATGCAACTGACAAGGACAAAGCATTCTGTAGCTAAAACGTATCTAATGTACGTTTATGAATAAGGGGGTCATAGCAACGGAAAACAACGGATCAAAATTATTTTCATTAAATATTAATTTTACAATTTTATTTAATTTTTCCGTCGACATAAGAATTATCCCGCGCTATTCGTCGGGTAAGAAGAGTGTGAGATTATAAAATGAATGAAAATGAGGAAGAGGAACCATTAACTACGTCAAAAAGTAGCAGTTTGTTGTATAAGTCGGAACAAAATTTATCGCCAAAGAATATTTTGTCACAGGAAGATATGACTATATTAAAATGCAGTGAAGTGAGACGTGAAAAGAGGAAAATAATTGAGGATACTAGCGATGAAATTAATGACGAAGAATTTATAAGAGTTACGAGACGAAAAGGCAAACGTTTTATTCGGAGCGACTCGATAGAAGGTGAGCAAAACTTGGGCGTAAACGGAAATAATAATGAAGAATTTAAGAAAGAACCGTACGTTGTAGGTGTTACTTCACAAGAAAAGATGCCTAAACCTATTTCATTTGCGAAATTGCTAAGATCTGAAAATATTATAGATGTGTTGAAAATTCAATATAAAAATATGTACAAAATTTACGTTCATTTCAACACTAAAGAAGATGCTATTAAGTTAACTCAATGTCCGAAACTACAAGAGCTTGGCTTTAGATGTTACATGTTATTTGAACAGTCATTTTCATATGGAGTTGTCAAAAATATAGACCTTGACATAAACGAATCTCAATTGATGAGCATTTTCGAGTCCGAAATGGAAATAGTAGCCGTAAGAAGACTGAGAAGGTTGGATTTAGACAGTAAATGGATCGAAAGCGAAGCAGTTCGAATTTGTTTTAAAAGTAATACTTTACCGTTATTTATACGAGTATATGGATGCCGTTTTGCTATTGAACCTTATTCATTTCCAGTAACACAATGTAGCGGATGTTGGCAATATGGGCATATTGTAAAATATTGTCCCAAAAAAACTATTTTGTGTCCTAGATGTGGTGGTAAACATGAGATCTGTGATTCCCAGAATTTGAAATGCCTAAATTGTAAAGGTGATCATTTAGCACTTGATAAAAAATGCCCTGTGTTCATTAGAGAAAAATTAATAAGAGATATAATGTCAAAAAGTCAAGTGACATATCGTAGAGCACTACAGATTTACCTAGAGAGAGAAAGGATTGAGAAACTTGAATTTAATAATGAGATAAATATGGATATGTCCTGTGGTACACAATTGAATATTCAAACTAGTCGTAAAACATATAGTAGTGTAGTAGCTGAAACGTGTTCATCAAGTAAAATTGCTGAAGAACAGTCTGAACATATATTACCTAACGAAGATCATAATGTAGAACAAAGTTTCAATCAAACATCGCGACAGAAAAAAACAAAAAATAAAAAAAGGAATAAACAACAGACTGAGAATTTAATTAATAAAGGTGAAGACAGTGAATTTTCATGTGCAGAGAGTTCAGGTAAAAATCAAAATGAAAATGAAGAAAATGCGTCAAATAGCTTTTTAAAAAATAAATTTGATCATAAAATGATTTTAATTAAATTGAAAAATATTATAATGTCGACAGAAAAATTTGAAAATAAAATTGTACAATTTTTTAAAGTGATTTGGGAAGAAATTAAAAATGTTTTAGTAAATTTAATTGTTGGAGAAGTAATGGTTTAAGTTTGTATTGGGTACGATGGGGTTGACATGTCGTTAGACAAAACCCCTTTAAAAAAATAGAATTAAAAAAAATAATAATAAGGGGGTATGTTTACGGCCAGTGGCCTTAAGTTTACGCGAGCTTCACTTATTATAAAATATATCGAAACCTTCCAAGTGTACTATGAAATTTGAAGAGTTCCCTCGATTTCTCCAGGATCATCACATATTGACATGGTTACAATGGGACCAACTGTGCAATATACCCTTTCAAACAAAAAAAAATATATCCAAATCGGTAAAGGCGTATTCAAATGATCGCTGAAAACACGGCATAGATAAATAAAGATGGAATGGTAATGTGGGCGTGGCAAGCGCACCACAACTATGCCTGAACACACACAGTTCGGCCGAACCATTCGTTCGCCGCTCGTAGAGTCGTGTGGACAGCTTAGAACAACACATCTCTGGGTAAAAATGCCGTTTTGTGTTATTGTAACACGTAAAATGAAAAGACCTTCAGTAAATCGAGGAGGTATAGTTAAAGATATTTAATACCACCGTTACCCTAAAAACCCTTTAATAATTATTAAATTGAACTAAAACGAAAATCTTCACTAGTGTTGTGATATATACAATATCGATATTTTTTTATGGTCCATATCGATATTTGTATAGTTACATATGTAGATTTTTTTAAATATGACAGTGGTGGATGGAACATTAGCATCTGAAACACTAAACTGTGCCGAATCATTTTATGCATCATTTAGAACATTCGGAACATTTAGAACATTGCGTCAAAGATATGAAATACAGATCAACTGCTTAGTTCCGGGTGGTGTACCCGATGGTATGAAAGTGATAATAAGTTAATGTGACAATGTTTCATTATACTTTTATACAATTTTTTAAAAGAACACTCAAAACCGATTACTCTTCATACTTCATCGATCAGCAGCACCGCATTATATAAATATTTGTGTAGTTATATTAATATGTCTATAATTTACCTGCTGCTAGTGCAGTAGTAACGTATGATGGTAGAGCTTCAATGGTAGAGCTCGAAGGCACACAATTATCATGTGAGTAATATGGGTATGGGATGTCAGTTAACCTATAATGATGGGTGTCAATTTTGTGGTTTCTTGGGGTGCTGATTACGAAAGAGGCAACCGTTTTCGGATCCAAGATGGCGGACAGACTTTTTTTATCATAATGTGATATGGGTATCAATTTCGAGGTTTCTTGGGGTGCTGATTACGAAAATAGCATCCGTTTTCAGATCCAAGATGGCGGACAGACTTTCTTTTTATAATATTGATACCCATATCACATTTTGAAGAAAAAAGTCTATTTGCCATCTTGGATCTCAAAACGGATGCAATTTTCGTTATCAGCACCCTTTTGTTCCCATCGGCCCCCTCTGAGACCGCCACTGGGGTGGCCGTTGGGAAAAAATAGTGCCAACGGCCACCCCGGTGGCCGTTAGTTTCATTTGCCCCCTTCGTAGTAATACTGCAATGGTTTATTCGCATTTCGCATCGGACGTTAGGTACCAATAGTAAAAAATTGACTTAGGTGACAATTTTTCAATTTGACAATTGGTGTCAAAATGTAAATCCAAGATGGCGGCTGCATGGAGTTGTCAATTTTTTCGTCATGGGTGTCGTTTTCATGGTTCTTGAGGGTGTTGAATTCGATAGTGGTGTCAAAATGTAAATCCAAGATGGCGGCTGTATGGAGTTGACCACTTTTTCGTCATGGGTGTCGTTTTCATGGTTCTTAAGGGTGTTGAATTGAATAGTGGTGTCAAAATGTAAATCCAAGATGGCGTCTGCATGCAGTTGACAACTTTTTCGTCATGGGTGTCGTTTTCATGGTTTATGGGGGTGTCGAATCCGATAGTGGTTTCAAAATGTTAATCCGAGATGGCGGCTGCATGGAGTTGTCAACTTTTTCGTCATGGGTGTCGTTGTAATGGTTATTGGGGGTGTTGAATTCGATAGTCGTGTCAAAATGTAAATCCAAGATGGCGGCTGCATGGACGTGTCAATTTTTTCGTCATGAGTGTCGTTTCCACGGCTCTTGAGGGTGTTGAATTCAATGGTGGTGTGAAAAGGTAAATCCAAGATGGCGGCTGCATGGAGTTGTCAACTTTTTCGTCATGGGTGTCGGTTTCTTGGTTCATGAGGGTGTTGAATTCTATAGTGGTGTTAAAATGTAAATCCAAGATGGCGGCTGCATGGAGTTGACATCTTTTTCGTCATGGGTGTCGTTTTCATGGTTCTTGAGGGTTTTGAATTCGATATTGGTGTTAAAATGTAAATCCAAGATGGCGGCTGCATGGATTCGACATCTTTTTCGTCATGGGTGTCGTTTTCATGGTTTATGGGGGTGTCGAATCCGATAGTGGTTTCAAAATGTTAATCCGAGATGGCGGCTGCATGGAGTTGTCAACTTTTTCGTCATGGGTGTCGTTGTAATGGTTATTGGGGGTGTTGAATTCGATAGTCGTGTCAAAATGTAAATGATTTTAGCTATTAAAAAATATTAAAATTTTGTGATAAAATTTTCTTATATTGGTGCAAAAAACTGTGACTATGCTAATTTTTATTTCCTACTTAAGAACGGTTCCATATAGAAATGTCATAAAACGAATAAACAAACAAAATAACACAATAATGACGAAACACTTGAAATTTTAGTACTTATTTGTTATAACATGTTTATTCTCCACGTAAATTATTGTAAGAGTATCTGCTAATATACCCTAGAAAGAAATATTAAATTTAAAATATTCGTTAAATAATTAAGGTAAGAAAATTGTTTTTATAATCATTAGAAAATTATGAAAACATTCCAAAATTATTTACCAATATTAAACTTTCTTAATACTCAAGTTTGTTTCAATTAAATTTTCATTGGTTCTTACCGTCAATTCAACATCCTCAAGAACCATGCAAACGACACCCACGACGAAAAAGTAGTCAACTCCATGCAGCCGCCATCTTGGATTTACATTTTGACACCACTATCGGATTCTACACCTTCATGCACCAAGAAAACGACACCCATGACGAAAAAGTGGTCAACTCCATGCAGCCGCCATCTTGGATTTACATTTTGACACCACTATCGAATTCAACACCCTCAAGGACCATGAAAACGACACCCATGACGAAAAAGTAGTCAACTCCATGCAGCCGCCATCTTTGATTTACATTTTGACACCACTATCGGATTCAACACCCTCATGCACCAAGAAAACGACACCCATGACGAAAAAGTGGTCAACTCCATGCAGCCGCCATCTTGGATTTACATTTTGACACCACTATCGAATTCAACACCCTCATGAAACAAGAAAACGACACCCATGACGAAAAAGTTGTCAACTCCATGCAGACGCCATCTTGGATTTACATTTTGACACAACTATTCAATTCAACACCCTTAAGAACCATGAAAACGACACCCATGACGAAAAAATTGACAACTTCATGGCTGCATGAAGTTGTCAATTTGCCATCTTGGATTTACATTTTGACACAAATTGTCAAATTGAAAAATTGTCACCTATCACCTAATACACCATTGCAGTATAACTACGAAGGGGGCAAATGAAACTAACGGCCACCGGGGTGGCCGTTGGCACTATTTATTCCCAACGGCCACCCCGGTGGCGGTCTCAGAGGGGGCCGATGGGAATAAAGGGAAAACGGATGACATTTTCGTAATCAGCACCCCAAGAAACCTCGAAATTAATACCCATATCACATTTTGAAAAAAAAAGCCTGTTCGCCATCTTGAATCTGAAAACGGATGCCATTTTCGTAATCAGCACCCCAAGAAACCTCGAAATTGAAACCCATATCATATTAAAAAAAAAACCTTCTAGCCATTTTGGATCTGCAAACAGATGCCATTTTCGTAATCAGCACACCAAGAAACCCCGAAATTGATACCCATATCATATTTTAAAAGAGAAAATCTGTCCGCCATCTTGGATCTGAAAATAGAAGTCATTTTCGTAATCAGCACCCCAAAAAACCTCGAAATTGACTCCTCTAATACATTTTCAAAAAATTATTATGTCTGCCATCTTGGATTCGAAAAAAGATGTCATATTCACCATTAACTAAAAACACTTGTGAATGTGCGACCACCTGCGACAATATTAGCTTTAGAGCACGGTTTTCACTAAACATCTCAATTGAGGTCACATTCAATACTCTTAAATAAAATAAAAATAATTCATTAAAAATATTGTTTAACAAAAACACCAATTTCGATAATAGGATAAAAAGTCGATAAAATATAAAAAACATCTCTTAAGCTGGGATACCAGTAAATATTTTTTTCCACGAAATAATTTGTGAAAAATTAGTATCAATATTGGATGTTTTTTTATATCATGATAATAACTATTAGAAATTAATTTAATCGAACGTAAAAAGTATGCCACACATTTATTATCATTATGTCAATGGATTGATGTGCATTTTTGGCATTTTTTGTTATCTATGGTTCAGTAATTGCACAATCATTGTGGAAATGTTATAAAATGTTATGACATCCGAATATTTCAAATCAAAACGTCTTAACTTTGCGAAATCAGAGCATACGAAATTACTTAAAAATTACTTAAGTAGAAAGAGTTAGTTTTGTGAGAAGTGTTTGGGAGTGGTCTATTTCAATTGACCAATTGCAGTTTGAATTGTCTCTGTAGTGTCAATGTCAATGCGTGCAACTGGCGACAGCGTTTTCAATATGAAAATGAGTCTTTAGCCATTCCATCCTTATATAACTTTTCTGTGGCTGAAAATAATAGGTTGGGGAAAGTCTTTTCGCATTATAGTATGTATGAACTTGTAATAAAATCTCTTTGGCTGTAGTATTTGTATCTGGCTGGTTTTGGTATCATTGAAAGTTAAAATTTTAAAGAACATAATTCCAAATTCAAATTAGGCAAATGTGTGATTTTCATTTGTTTTTCGTACTGTCAAGATGAGTGAATCTAATGAAGAAATTCGATACATTTTAAAATTTTACTACAAAAAAGGTAAAAATGCAACGCAAGCCGCAAAAAAAAAATTGCAATGTTTATGGACCTAGTTTTTTTTTTTTTTTTTTTTTTTTTTTTTTTTTTTTTTTTTTTTTTAGGTCGGGCTTTGTGTAGGCGGCCTGTCTCGAGACGGCACTAGTCGGGCAATCGGCGAGCGCAAAAGGCGCTCCAGCCTAAAACTTTAGCGCAACTGCCTAAGGGTGACCCATGTGGGTCCGTGCCTCGGCTTAGGACGTTGCGGAGAGACATATGAGACATATGCGATTATGGGCGGTGCAACTTTCGCTCTACTCCATTCGGTTGGCGATAACCGGAATGTCATCGGCCTCGCGGGGCCGGAGATAGGGTCGGGATCAGGGGCGGGCGCGGCGCGAAACGCGTCGGCGCGTTGTATTATTAGCGGTTTGTGCAGTGTGATTCTGTAATCGATTGTTCATTGCGGCGATGGCCAACGTGGTCTCATCGTCCGGATCTTTTAAGACGTGCCTTGGACGTCTCCTTTTGGCGCGATCAAAAGGAGATATATGGACCTAGTGCAGTGTCTGTGAGAGTAGCACAAATTTGGTTTAAGTGTTTTCAATCCGGAAATTTTGATGTCAAAGATGCACCTCGCTCTGGTCGCCCTATTACGGATAAAATGGATGAAAATGCATTTTTGAAAAAGTGGAGCAAGATCGACATATCAGTAGTTACGACGTAGCTGAAGAACTGAGAATAGATCACAAAACAGTTTTGGCGCATTTGAAAAAAGCTGGGTACAAAAAAAAGCTCCATATTTGGGTACCTCACGAGCTTACTGAAAGAAACCTAATGAACCGTGTACTCATTTGTGATTCTTTATTACGACGTAATGAAACCGAATCATTTTTGAAGAAGCTGATAACTGGTGATGAAATGTGGATCACGTACGTCATGAACGTGCGAAAAAGGTCGTGGTCAAAGGCCGGTCAGGCTTCACAGACTGTGGCGAAACCCGGGTTAACTCGCAATAAGGTGATGTTATGTGTGTGGTGGGATTGGAAGGGCATTATTCATTATGAGCTATTACCACCAGGCAGGACTATCGATTCTGAACTCTACTGCGAACAACTGATGAGATTAAAGCAAGAAGTTGAGAGAAAGCGGCCGGAATTGATCAACAGAAGGGGTGTGGTGTTTCATCATGATAACGCTAGACCTCACACATCTATAGCCACTCAGCAAAAATTAAGAGAGTTTGGCTGGGAGGTGTTAATGCATCCGCCGTATAGTCCTGACCTTGCACCTTCAGATTTCCACCTGTTTCGGTCTCTTCAGAATTCTTTATGCAATGTTAGGTTAACATCACGAGAGGACTGCCAAATCCACTTGTCGCGGTATTTTGATGAGAAGTCCCAAAAATTTTATAGCAATGGGATCATGTCCCTACCTACAAGATGCCAAAAGGTTATCGAACAAAATGGTACATACTTTAGTTAAATTTAAATAAACTATATTAAAATATGTTTTGAATTATCTTAAAAAATGCGAAGAACCTTTTTCCCCAACCTAATACATAAAAAACGATCCGGACGAATTGAGATCCTCCTCCTTTTTTTGAAGTTGGTTAAAAATAAAAAGATCTTTACGAATGTATCAAGCGTAAATTAAACAAATAATGTTCTTATAATCTTTGGGGGTAGCTGCAAATAATTTTTAAATTACTGTCAGATACGAGTATTAGGTACCTGCCTGCCTGGGACCGTGGAGGCGACCAAGACGTCGGATTGATTTTAAAAACCATTTGAGTCTTCTATACGGGAGATAAATCTATAAAAATAGATTTACTTCAATCTGTTTTAGTCGTTACAGTTCTAGTAATTAATTAGATCCCGTTGATCCGTTTAGATATGGAATCTTATATGATAAATCATTATTCAACTCCACGACATACGCATGATGTACGATATAAGTATCGACAGCCCTGTATTTAATAAATATCCTTATAGAGTAACTAGTTCTTCTCTTATCTCAACTTTAATTGCATTAATAACGGGTGTATTAGGCACTTCAACGAGTATAGTCATGTGGTTGTTTACTGACAATTTCTCTCCAATGGAAGGGAATTCTTCCGCTTGTGCTGTCAGTCAACCGAACAATGGCGGTCAAACCATTCCAATAGGGTTATAAAACTACCAAGGTGGGATGGACAGCAGCGTCCCACGACAAATTCACCGCCAATCCGCCTAACTAACAAATTTATCGCGGGACTCTGCTGACCATACCGCGTTATTGTATTTACTACTGCCCTATTGGAATGGATTGCACTAAGGTAAGAATTCTCCTCCACTAATGGGTTGTGGGATCATCACGTAACCAAAACCCTTACCAAAAATATTAACCGAGATCTCATACAGATAGGTAAGTAATGAAAAATTATGAGACCATACATTACCATTATCACTTAGACTCTACCTTCAATAAGAAAGTGCAGCGTGTATAGAGCAGGAGGAAACTCCATTCAATTTTAATTACATTAATCATGATCGATAAGAGGGTATTAACACCTCATGAACCCATTTGAGTGTTTCCTGTAAACCTCACAAACCGAATGTTTAAATAGTTTTTTAATAACTATCGACGGAAAACGAATGATCGAACAATATAATTACATTATCGGTCGTAAAACGTAATCAAAATGGAATGCTACAAGCTTGTTTATATCCACTCATCCGAGGACCCGAAATCACTCGGCCTTTCTATCTGTATGTAAATAAATTAAATTTTACAGCGTGTACTACATTAATCGGTTGACAGTGTAATGCAATCATGGCCGCGGTATCTAATATAGAGCTGTTAAGCTGTTCGATAAATAGGGCTGTTCGGGGATATAACTCCGACACTGAAGGTTTAGTTTCCGATTAATTTTACATCTCCGCTCCGAACTTACTTTCGATAATTCTAAATCAAATATTACGGTAAAAATTGATATTATAGCTATGCGGTCGTATATATTCCAACTTCAACTTCTCGAAAACATTTTTTTTTTATATGTTATGGAGGTGGCAAACAAGCTTGCAGTTCACATTGATGTTAAGTGATGACTGCAGCCTAAAGACACCCACACAAAGACCAAGGTCAAAATGCAGATGCGTTACCACTCCTGAGGCCTAAGGTGTTGAGCCTCTGTGCCGGAAATTACAGGGCCGTACATTACCACCTGACCGGAACACGATAGTGCTGAACACTACCATTTAGCGGCAAGTTTATAGGTAATGCGGTGGTGCCTACGCCCGCGAGCTCCGTCACTGGAGATCTAGCACCAGTATCCATAATATTCGTTTCATTATCAACTTATTTTGATTTAGTTGTTGTATCTTCGATTCACATGAAAGGAAATATAACTTGTTATCAGTATTTTGTAGAGTATGTACTTTGAAAATAAATTAGTTCATTGACAGACTATACTTAACACCGCTATTAGGATGTTTTAACTGGTGTATTAACATCAGCTATAAACATTCTACCCGTTGTCTAAATTTAGGAACGTCTACAGCCGAATTGAACTCCTACTCTGACTCATTTCGATAAAAAAACTTCGTTACATCCCTAATATCGATACATAATTAAAATACCGCCTACATTCTCGGAATACTTTGAGACGCAATAAAAAAGTCATAATTTTATATCGCAAAGCTAGTCGATAACGTCGACACGGGTAGCTTTGCTTAGCGGGATATTGTTTATTAATTTATTAGTGAAACTATACACTTAGATTGATATTCAAGAAGTTAAGTTCATAAATTTATTGAAATCTAATTTTGTGAATATTGAAAACAGAATAAATTTTATTACCATGCACAGCAATTTCGAAGTTTCAGTTAGGAATCATATTTGAAATATGTCTTATATGAAAACAACTCTACGCCTTTGCTCGTTTTTGGTATAGGTAATTATACTTATACGTCTTGCTGTCGCCTGATTATTTATTTACTTTCAGGATCTTCAAATTCTATGAAACTGATATTCAGTTTTCATGGCTTCTTCCATCTTTAAATAATAAATGAGAAATAAATGGAGTGCGGCAAGATTTGCTACCCACTAATTCCATTTTGAGATGAACATGATTATTGTGAGATGTTTTCCTGTTTTCTCCTTTATCAATAAACAAACAATTCACATACAGATTAATTTTAACAACAGCTCCATATACATCCAAATGCGATGCACTAGCTCAACATGCCCCTGAGTGGCTTGAACAGAAATCAGCTGGCGAGTGAGCCCGTTGTGTGAGAATACCCTTCCGTTTGAACGGACGACCTATGGAAATAAATGAACCATTATGCAACTGCCATACGTCATAAAATTATACGTAGTTCGCAATAAAGAGTGTAAAAATATTACACCAATCACTATTACGAATTTCCTGATCTTTACGTTCCTACTCCATGGCGATGAAGCTTACACGTCTATTTCTGTTCATCCATTGATGCATTTGTGACTTTAGTTTTTCTTAATTTCGTGGAATAGCATGCGAATGTTTCGACAATCGAAGGACACAACTGAGTGCCTAGCGCGAGATTTTATTTACTCTTACGCGATCGCGATCGAAAATCGCGATCGGAAATCTCGCACTAGGCACTCTGTTTATATTTTTATAATTCTAAAGGTTCCAATTTGCTCCTAGCCGGGGATTTGGCCAATTTATTTAAGGAGTGGACTATATTATTATCTTCATTGACTTTTAAAAGAATTTTAAATGAGTAGAGTCATTAGTGGATCCAGGTGATATACATTATATGCAATGATTTATATCTCTACATACATACAATCTAGAAACATAATTCCATTCACAACTAAGCGAAATTGATGCAATAGACAATGTAAAAAGCACAAAATCAAACCCGAGCACCGACGAGCGACGAGGACGTAACATAATACACGAGTAAGTTGTAACGTCACAAGTGCGTACGCAGCTTGCCATTAGGACGCGTCGCGAGCACACGGTGTCAGGTTCGCTTCCTGTCTGCGTATATCACCGATATTCTGTTATCATTTTCAATAATTTTGTAAAAAAAAAATTTTTTACGATATGACACTACCACTGTTTCAGACACAACAAAAAAATGCACTAAATCCTCGTCTCTTGCGTTCTTTCCTTCAAATCCGAATAGGTTTTAAGCTCTATTTTGTCTTTGATTATATACACGTATTTTGTAAACGATTTCGACCTCGCGGATCTTTGAAAACTAAAAACCAGTAAGACCATAAAAATCTAAATATTAATCTTATTTGTGTGAGTAGAACCATGCTGGTATTTTATGGCTCCCACTTACATGTTGATTTCAATTTACTAAATTAAAAAAACAGTCACATTAGTTAATATTCGTTCAATGACAAAAAAACTTCTAGGATCTCTTGTTGTAGTAGATATTTGTATGTATTAAATTGATATTGATGACCATAATACTATCAATGAAACACAATCAATGCGATCATTTTCATGTACCCTTTCACAAAACATTTTAATTAATAAGAGGCTCAAAATTCCTTCTTCAACGCAATTACGACATTAGTTATATGCTCTAATAATAGGGAGTTAAATTTGCAAGTTATTTCTGTTTGGAACAGAAGCACTTATTTGCTTCTATCGTATGGCTTCATAAACTATTAAGGATTAAGTGGGAAGTGACAGATTTAGAACTGCCGGTAACATACGTTTATTTATTTGCTACTCTTATAATTGTCTGTCGTGAAAACGTTAATATTCAGTACATTAACGTCTCTTTCGTTTCTAGAAATCCGGAAAATGTTCTGCGTAATTTGATACTTGTTATCCCAACAATATTTTTAAAAGAATTTTTGGCGCTCCTTTCTGCCTACTCCATTATGGACTTGACGAGAAAATTTAAACACACATACTTTTTTTTTTAAATTGATACATTTTCTGAATAAGGACAATGATGTTTGATTTATATAAGATTACATTCTTATCAAAAAATAAAGTCATCAATACGATAAAGTGTTTTATTTAACGAAAAATGGAAAGAAAAATTTGACTTCAGGCGAGACTCGAACTCGCGGCCTACTGGGAATCTCTAGTCCAGCCGCTCTTCCAATTGAGCTACTGAAGTCCTGCCCGATTTGTCAAATCTTTCCTTCACATTTATTGCATTGCTTTATGGTAGCAGCAGCGCCATCTATTGCCAACTATGCTAGTTAGGCAACCGATATAATAGACTTTGCAGTTTATTGAATATCGTAAAGAAGTCGCTTTTACCCTTAATAATTGTTTTATATTATTTCGCATTAACACATGCTTGTGAAATATATTTTATTTAACGAAAAATGGAAAGAAAAATTTGACTTCAGGCGAGACTCGAACTCGCGGCCTACTGGGAATCTAGTCCAGCCGCTCTTCCAATTGAGCTACTGAAGTCCTGCCCGATTTGTCAAATCTTTCCTTCGCATTTATTGCATTGCTTTATGGTAGCAGCAGCGCCATCTATTACCAACTATTTTTCTTTCCATTTTTCGTTAAATAAAATATATTTCACAAGCATGTGTTAATGCGAAATAATATAAAACAATTACGATAAAGTGGCTAAATTTCTTAAAGGTTGGTTGGTAGGCTCTAAAAATGTGTAATTATACTTTATTTACAACTTGCCAACGATAAGTTGTATGTAAGGCAACTCTAGCGAAAACTTCGTATGTGCGATGTAACTCGGTCATACGCCATCTTCGGTATTAGATAAGTACTTTTATTTCAGTTTTCCACGAGATGGAGCCTTATCTATTGAACGTTACGTACCTACTCACCTACTCAAGGAGAATTAAGTATGCACCAAATTAGGTATACACTCTCTGCCTACCCCGTTAGGGAAGATACATACATACCAAAGTAAAATATAGCAAACACTGAAAACATCACAGTTTCTATAAAATAATTAAGTTTAGTTAATAATTTTACTCTAGAACAATATTGTTGAACAAAAAAAAACCTTATAATCAGCTCTAAAAGAATAATCTCGTTAAAATGAAGACTTAAATTTTGTAGTCATTTTGCAATTTAGATTTTAATTGCGGATACAAAGAAATAGCTTTAATAACTGAGGCATAAGCATTATTTTCTTAATAAACTCCGCCGCAATCTTCGTGTATTTATCTAAAACCATCATGGGACTATTAAGCTACGTAGGCGCCAATCATAATTTTTAGCATCGATATTAAATCTTAAGATGCTGTTCATCCGGCTACAAGTGAGGATTATAGCGACATCCTGCTTAGCTATGCTCATTTGATACCGCCTTTGGGTATTCATTGCTTTATCACTTACATTGCAGTAGATAGTTAGTTAATGAGTAGGAATCTTACATTCCCACTTATGATTATGAAGGTGGGAAGCATGTATATTTTTTCCAATATAAAACTATTCAATATTTCTACAAATTCTATATTTTCAATACGCTATTATCTTTTAATATGTTCTTGTTACTAGTCCTCGTTGCTATGGTTACATCCTTTTATATATCCATACCTATAAATTAACATGTTCGTTTTCTTTAGACTGTGCCTAAATATTTAAAATTAATAAAATTAGTCAATCATTGGAATACTGGAAAGAGAATTTGTAACAAGCCTAGGAAGGAGAATTCGGCTTACTTTGGGTCTATAAAGCGTTATCTCTTTCGCACCGTACTTATTTGACGTTTGTCGACCATTTTGATCAAGCTTTGACCAATACTGGACTGTCAGTGCTTACGTAAGCAGTGTGCAACAGAGATAACGCTCTACGAAGTCGAAACGCCGATCGTCTCTTTCGCTGGCTCGATGTGCAATATTAATTGTTTTGTACTGTATATGCATTGGAAAAGTATTCAAAAATATATATGTAAGAAATTATCTTATAATTATACCCATTTCAGAATGAAATCTACGAGTACATCAAGTAGATATCTACTCGTACATTTAACTCGGGAACCTTATAAGTATGCCGGATGCTGTAGTAAGCTTTTGCCTTCGTCCTGTACGCGGCCGGTCGATAATTAGAAATTAATTTACGACAGTCTCATAATTGTTTATGGTACGAGAACGATCTGGTCTACTTTCTTCGAGAATGTTGCATCAGTGATAATTCACTTGCCAGTCATGGTGGTGGCTATTATTTATCATAAATGTTTATAGACTGCTAAAGCAACTCTATTTTAAGGGTTCCTTACCTCAAAAGGAAAAAAAAACAGAAATCAAATAACATTACTCGTGTGTCCGGGTAAAAATATACGGTGTCCGGGTTTTGTTAGGCTTTTTACATTTCATAAACGAGCGAGCTCTGAGCACAGCCGAACGCTTCTATCGCGGGTGTCGGGCCTTTTTACCCAAATGTCCAGCGAAACTTGATGGTCTGTCCGTCTATTCGGTTTAGCGAACTGGCAACCCTACTCGCGCATCTGTTTACCTGTCTGTCTGTTCGTCTGACACAGCCGATTTTTTGCGAAGGTCCTGAACCGATTGAGTTGAAATTTGGAACATATATGCAAATCAATCACCCAAACATGAACGTGTACCGAAATGAAGTACATTTCAAACAAAGGGCTACTTTTGAGTGGTAAATTAGGAAATAAAAAAAATCTTTTGCCATTTACTTAAATAGTATGTCCTCAGATTTTTTTTAAATCTTACGATATTTTCTCAAAGTTTTTTTTTTTATTTAAACATAAAGTTTTTAGATATTTGAGAGAACATACTAAAATTCACCATTCACCCCTTCATCTCAGAAAGTACTAGGCATCAATTATTTCAAAATTCTTGAAAATATTTCTTTACTTAAAGATAACGTGAAAAACTAGATAAACATAATATTATTAAAAAAGTACCGGAAACTGTTTGGATCTTAAAGGTTTCCATCCAACATAATATTCCACTTGTTTCAACTTGGATTTTCTTTCATTATAAAATCAATAAAGCCTTTTAATGCATCACATGCTCATACGTAGGTAACTATTATCCTGAGTCCGCTGCTCTTATCGTCAAACGGATCACTAGAAGAGGTAGTTCACGAGTCAACAGCGCTACTGGCTATGTAAATACAGTTTCAAAGGCTGCCACGCTGTTGATATCGATCTTTATAGCCCAGTAATAAGTGTTGTGCGAACCTTGTTTGTTCCTGAATAATTTTCATCGGCACCATTCAGAACAAGTGAAGCTAATGCAAAATGCAGATTCTTTCCACGGAGATGATGCTTTAAAGTAACGGTACTTAAGTAGCATTTTTGTCTTTGAAATAATTGTTAAAAGAATGAAGACTAATATTTATTGGAAGTGAAACTGCCTCAGTAGCCGAGTGGTAGTAGGCCACTACTACTACGCTGGGGTCCTGGGTTCGATTCACGGTAAGGGGGCTATCAGAGATAATGGTCTAAATCATTTATCTCTGGTTCTATTGAGTTTTTTCCGGTTTATGGAAATTTCCCAGTAACTCGAAGTTTGGTAATGTGCCCGGAAATGTCAACAGGCTCGCCACCTGTTACATGGGCCAAAACGTAACCGGCGAATCGTGGGTGTTTGCATGTATACTTGAATGCATGCATTTACCTCTGCCCACCCCATCGGGGATTACAGGCGTGAAGTAACGTATCTATTGTAACACTAGGGCAATAGTATAAGAAAAATATAATACCTACGTTCTGAGACGTTCTGAGCATTAGAACCCTGGCCCTACATGAGCTCTAAGAACTTTTTGACAGTGTTCGCCATAAAGTATCAAGAGGTCATTATGGTCTCGTCTTGGCAACATTTTACAGGAAAATGTTTTTGGTGGTATATTTGACGGATTTTTCTAAAATGTCGTCAAAGCAGGCCTTCAAGGTAGTCGTTGAGTGTTTACTGGAACAACTATAATAGTTGCAGTTACTGCTAGAAATTGTCAGTGTACGCTCATCATAGGTATACATATAGCTAATACAAACCTAATCTCTGAATCTCATTATCTTTCTGGACTTACTGTGTAATAATAAGAGGAAGGTCAAAGTTAAAAGGGTGCCTTTTTTTAAATATATATAGACCAACGTTTGACCACCAACTCACCTGATGGAAAGTGAAGATGTAGCCGAAGATGAAGCACGTTGGTCTAGAAAGTATCTATTCACTCTAGATTTGAAGATGCCCAGATTGTAGTTTTTTGGAAACAAAGAAGTCGGCAAAGTATTCCATAACTTAGCTGTACGTATAATAAATGTAGAGCCGAAACGCTTCGTTCTAATTTGTGCCTATCTACAAAGCAAAAAAGCTTTGTCACCCAGCTCTAGTGAACTTCCTGAACATCACATTATGAACCCCGAGATAGAATCGCTTTATAGCTCGCTGTTCCCGTCAACATGTCGTTAGGTTTAGGCTGAATAACCTGTTATCGTGCACGTGGTACGGCGGGCAAACAGACGCATCGCGATCTACTGCTGCCGGCACCGCACCGTGCCACAAGTACGGATAGCAAACAAATAGGTTCAAGAATACAATATCTATACAAATAAATAAAATTGGAGTATCTGATTGTAATATTAAAATACCGGCTTTTTACTAAATGCATATGTATGTATACACATATTTACCATTTTTGTCTGTCTGTCTGTCTGTTTGGCGAGGCTAATCTTGGGAACGGCTGTACCGATTTTGACGGGACTTTCACTGGCAGATAACTGATGTAATAAGAAGTAACTTGGGCTACTTTTATACTAGCTGCGCCTATGACTTCGTCTGGGTAGATACTGAACAATCATATTTTTTTTCACGTGGACGAAGTCGTGGGCCCTGCTAGTTTTACATAAATTAAAACGTATTTTGAAGTGACACATAAACACATAAATTCATAACATTTAACGTGGGAGAAAATAAGATCGGAATCTGTTCGTTAGTCTCGCTAAAACTCGAGAACGGCTGGACCGATTTCGTAAATTTTGCTGTTGAATGATTTTTGGAAGTCCAGGGAAGGTTTAAAAAGGTAAGAAAATATTATATGAAGAAATTCTAGGGAAATAGTAAAAACCACAATTTCATTTTCCCATACAAATAGTCCGTATATATCAAACTTTGACACATTACTTCATTCTGAGGCAATACGAAGTTTGCCGGGTCAGCTAGTAAAGATATGAATTTGATTTTGTTTTTTTTTCGCATTCTCGCATTCATTGTATACAAGCATGCGGGCGTTACTGTATGACGTGAACTTGTTTTATGTCATAGAATTAAAATCGAGCACAATAATTACATTTACAATTTCATTTTAATTTTGGAAAGTATTAAAATACTCAATGTTTATTTACATAGAAGAATTTGGCCACTACTGTTACGTTAGGTTCTGAATTCGATTCCCGAGTCAGGGAGGAAGAGTTATTGTGATTTTTCCATTAAAAAAAAAACAATGACATTCTGGGTGTTTGGTAACGTCCCTGAATATGTCTATTAAGCTCGCCAAGTTTTACATTTACCTCCGCCTATCCTTTCGGAGAACACCGTGAAGTTGATAAGGAAGAAACATAATTAATTTTGCTGGCTGTACCTCAAGATGTTCATGATGCCAAGCTCTTGTGCAAATCACACGGCTGAATTGTACCTGTCCGGTTTACATTGACGCATTTAATATTTTGTTCATGCGTTACTTTCAACAGCATAATATCCATTATTGATAGAGCAAAGGAGATCCGACACTTTGTATCGGCATTGGTACATAGTTGTACATCAATAAAACTTTTCGTCCTCAGACATTAGTACATATACTACTATTTAAAACATATTTCACTTCGTTGACGCGTGGGGCTCATGAGATATACGAATTTAAAAATTGTAAGAATGAAGTCGTTTTTCCGCCATATTATTTTTATTTTCGTACTAATAGGCGCTAATTTAAAATTGACGGTTCGTAGATTGCTATTATCGCTAAGAAAGTGATTTGTACACTAAATAATCACGTTTGTATCCACAAATACCTACCTATAAATGCTTTTCACTAAACACCGAGCACTTTTTTTTGGCAAACTCCAGTCTGTTTTTGCAGATTATAATAAATGGTTTACAGAAAAACTAACGAACACGATCCGACTTGAACAGAAACCTCTAGCACTACCTACGTATTCCAAATCGCAAAAGCACTCGAAATTCGTTTCAACAAGCACATAAACAAGCCAGTAGTCAAAACAAAGAGAAGTCACAGAACGCCAAGTGAATGACGTGACATCAATCATCAATGACGTGACAGACATGAGGTGACATATCAAAGCGTCAAAAAAGGATGTGTCAACATAGGCGGCTGTCACAAAATATCGATGTTTAAGAATATCGATCCATTGATCGGGTCACTTAGTCTTTTGTGTTGATTTTAAAACCTAAATGAATGTATTTCAGTAAATCCTCATCTGGTTGTTGGCAAATTAAAATGAAATCTAACGTGTACTTTCACTTATTTTTCTATTTATTATGTAACCGTTTTTTTAATATGATTAATCGATACTTTCTGATACAATAATTATATCCTACGCCATTACATTTCGTTACGTTCCTTTCTACGGCATCATAAATATCAAAAGTATAGATTTTTTCAAAAACTGTTTTAAATATTTTTCCGGTGGTTTTCAGTATAATATTATACTAAAAAATTCACAGCTCTATGCGCACAAATTTTATGTAAAGTATTTGGTCATGTACAATCTATGTACCATTATGGCTGATCTCCTTTGCATAGTAAGTATTTTCTTCTCTATCGACTTTAACGCAGACGGTGAGTGTTACTGAATTCCCGTGTAGGTATATACTTACACACACGATTAAAAAAATTTGTTGAAAGATAATTTCTCATGCTTTAACTTGAGGCTTTTGTTTTACATAATATTCACTAATCAGGGTTTTTTAACCTAATTCGTCGGAATTATATTTACAGAAGAAGTATAAATGATTTTGCTGACCGTACCTCAAGATGTACCATGTACCATATCGAGCGTTTGTGCAAATCACACCGCTGAATGTACCTGTCAGGAGTACATTGACGCCTTTAATATTTTGTTTATACGCTACCTCCAAGCTTCCAACGACATGATCTACTGATCACTCGCTTACTCGTTATTGAAAGAGCAAGTTTGCATAACAAATATTTTCATTTCAATCGATCTCGACACAGACAGTGTTAGACGGTTCTACATGATTTCCATATAGATAGATAGATTACTCGTATTATCATATTAAAGATATTGGATACACACTCATTTAAAAAAAATATACAAAGATAATTTTGAGGAGGACAACAAATAAGGTCTGATTTTTTGAACAATTTATTGGACCCAAATTTTAACACATTCGCCGAGAAAAAAGAGCATAAAAATTGCTTATCAAAATTGATTACTGCAGGAGAAATCACAAAAATATTTGATGCCAAAACACAATTCAAGCAAGCAAATAGGTAACTTATAATTGAAAACAGCTTACCCCAATGTTTTAGAACCAACACTCAAACACATCACATTATGAGAACGAAATGTCAGAGTCAACCGTAATTTAAATCGGACCATATAAGGTTATGGCATGCACCGGATTTTCTTAGCGAATGACGTAGCGACATGCGCTTGCGCAGGCCCGCAACTAACGCGAGCGGCGGCTTTCAACTGTTTGAAAAAGGGCTTCCTACTTCCAGAACTTGGTTATTGCCAGAGTGGAAAGTAAAAATGTTATAAGTAAAAGTACCAGGCAATTATAAGATAGTGCTACACTGGTTATACCTTATAAACATTGATTTCCTATGACATGTATGTGTGAATGTATTGCGTTGATGTGTCTTGAAGTGAATTGAATTTATCTTGAAGTGCTCGAAGCATGAGAACTGTGAGTAAATGTATTAACTCAATGGGGATTCACTTTCTCAGACTGTCTTTTACAAATTGATATTAGATAGGACAAAATGGATGTGCTTGTTGAATAAATGGTGACACGTAATATTTTGGATGTTGAAATATTGATAAGAGCATGAAAATCAAACAAAG
The DNA here is from genome assembly GCA_036365455.1 of Macrosoma leucophasiata. Classification (NCBI taxonomy): domain Eukaryota; kingdom Metazoa; phylum Arthropoda; class Insecta; order Lepidoptera; family Hedylidae; genus Macrosoma; species Macrosoma leucophasiata. The sequence goes on along the minus strand of JAWQUS010000023.1, from coordinate 9,488,821 downwards.
CTTGCTAGAGAGAAAACTATTTCTGCAGAAAATCTCTCATATTAAGCTAGTGGATGGAATGGTAGCTAATAGGCATGGATTTCAAATGGATGGTAAGTGAATATTGCAGCCTATAAGAGATCTGTAGATGCATTACCAAATCTTGATGCCTAAATTGTTTCGACTCTAAAATAGTTATTACAGAGCTGAAGTAAGTTTCTGGTAATGTTGCTATGTTGATTCGTATTAATTTTACGTAACAGACGGACGGACGGACGGACTAATTTTTTTTATAATATGTAGATCGATTGATAAGTTTCTTGGCTGCTTATACTATCAATGAGCGAAAATACTAGAAGACATCTAGATATAATCTCTAATTTCTATAATTAATTTTAATAGCTTATGGTTCTACTTAGAGAATTATATGTCTGCATAATAATATTATTGTAGCATCCACTAATCGCACGAATTTTTCATACGATACAACTTCCCATCGTAAATCATTTGACCGCGGCCCGTTAGGCGCAATAGCCTACCTAAGGTACCTTACCCGATTGGAGGATCTTCCCTTTTAGTTGGAGGAACAGTGATATCCGTTCCTCCATAGTGGTGACCCCGACGTGATTGGAAGCAACCTTCTCACCAACATCTTCAGCAACTTCGTCATCATCCTCACTTCAAAAGCAAATGATCGAGCGGTAATACAGTCGCACCAGCCAGCACCCTCGGCTTCATCGGGGATACACCATACGTTCGCAGCGGTCGTGCATGCCTGGACTACCCTGCGGCCACATCAGCGTCAGTATTGCGTGAACGGACTACATCGCTTCAAAGGGGACTTCCACTGCATCGCAGCACTTTATAAGGCGCCACCTAGTGGAATACTGAAGATACACAACTAATTGTCTGGTACGGAAGATAGCGCATGACCGCGCTAAATCGCACTTACGAAGTTTATCACGAATTGCCCTAAATATACTTCCTAAAGGTGCAATTCCGCGGGTCGCGATCGTTCACGGCCGCGCGCGGCTATAGATGCAGTATGAAAATATATGGAACCGATTCCGCGGCTCGCGACAGACCCGCGCGGCCTTGTTAGGTTAATATCCCACTGCAGAATCATTTCAATTGCAATTGTTCCAACTGAGATTATTTTCTTCAAAAATATATTTATTTTATAAAAAATATCTTCCTCGGTAGTGTTTGTAAGCAGCGATGAACACATAAACACGTCTTCTTCAAAATAACTTTTATATGGATATCTCACAATAACCAGCAGGAAAGCCAAACCAGCGACATCAGTCGACTCGTCCATTTGCAAGGCGTATCGTGTATTTTGTAGACGTGTAACTAGTTTTTGTTTGACGTAGCTTGCCAGATCATGGATTCGTCGTGAAACAGTATCGTTTGATAGCGGAACAGTAGAAAGATGCTTTGCAAATTTTTCATCGAGCATACATTTTGTTATGTCTAATACACATTTATTAATTTCCCAGCGATAGTATGCGCTTCACCTGCTTGTGCAATGCGATAGCTAACAAAATATGATGCCTCCGTGGCATTTTCGTTGATAGTTTGTGTTACATGCATCATATTTTTTTGACTTTGTAATAACTGATCTTTTTTGCGAACAAAAAATTATTTATTCTTGTCTTTAGACTCGGGGTGTACAGTTTCTAAATGTCGGCGCAATTTGGCAGGTGCCATGGAACTATTAGGAAGCAGTTTACTACAGAGCATGCAGAAAGGTGAGCCGTTGGAATCAACAAATCCGAAACTGATATAAGATTCATCATACTTCCTTCTTTTCGTCTTTGAAACCGTCGAGCTTGACGTCGTGGCACCATCTTCTGGATTGCTATATTCTCCGCGCGCACTGCATTTGAACATTCAGCGTCATTAGAAGATGTTGTTGCAACACGTTTAACACCTTTAAGCCAACGTTCCATTCTTCTTTATTTATAATGTTTCACGTCAAGATAGTGGGGTTTAAATAATGCACAATCGTTACTGCGTATAAGAGACTAAATTTAGTACCTACAGTGAAGAAATGTATAAAACTAAGTTAACAGAATACAGCAGGCAGTAAAACAATGAACACTAGTTTCTCGCTAGCGAGCTTGTAAGTAGCTTGCGGAACCCCGACAGAGGTATCACGGAACCCTAGGGTTCCGCGGAACACACTTAGAGTATAGCTGTGACATACTGCATCTATAGCCGCGCGCGGCGGATGACGTCATCGGCCGCGCGCGGCCGCGATCGATCGCGACCCGCGGAATTGCACCTTCACACCAATCGTTGGGCATCATCTTTCTTTGTCGGAGGATAGGGCATGCACGTAGCTATACTATACTATTATACTTAAATACTTGACGCTCCATGTTCTCTTACCCCGAGATAGACTTATACATTCATACGACCCAGAAAACAATTTAAAAGAAATAAAGATAAAACTTTTCGTCTGTGTTCAAATATTTAAATTATGCACAAGACAAATATCAAAAGAAACTCGTAGGAAAAATTAACTCATAAGCATAAGTAATGGAACAACTTGTTTCTGTAGTTAAAAGCTTATAATAAAGTTCGAACATAGAATAATAAAATATAAATCCATCAACCTTATCTTGTTAAAGTAGATTTTATAGAATTTGATAGTATATGAGATACAAACACTGCAATTATTACAAAGTCAAATCTAGAAAATTAAGTAGCCCTAGACTATCTACAGCATCTGAAGGTCCGAGCAAGTACTGGCAGCCTATCAATCGCGGCAAATGCACTAGTCTAGCCATTTATTAATCTATGATAACATCATACAGTGAATTATTCTGGAAAGCTCGAAGAAAAGTATTTTAACCAAGAATCTCTTCTACGTATGTAGTAAGTAGTAAGTAGCACAGAGCTATATATACTATATTTATTCATAAAAACGAAAAAAAAAACGTAACTTAACGCCTGTAATCCCCGAAGGGGTAGGCAGAGGTAAATGCATGCATTCAAGCATACATGCAAACACCCACGACTCGCCGGTTACGTTTCGGCCCATGTAACAGGTGGGGAACCTGTTGCCATCTCCGGGCACAATACCAAACTCCGAGGTACTGGAAAACTTCCAGAAAATGAAAAATCCCAATAGAACCAGAGATAAAGGATTTTAAACCGTTATCTCTGATAGCCCCCGACCCGGGAATCGAACCCGGGACCTCCGGTGTAACAGTAGTGGCCTGCTACCACCAGGCTACTGAGGCATATTTATTCATTAATTCACAAACACGACAGAGATACATTATAATTATTTAAATACTAACTTTAACCCGCGAATTCGTCCGCTTGGACTTCAAGTATAAATAGCGGTACTCTTGAAATATTTACAAATATTAGGTAATTAATAAGCAGTAGTTATTCACCGGTAAGTCCTATTGTCGAATTGATATAGGTCGCGCCAGGTAAAAAGAACGCTGGCGGTCAACCTGCGCAGTAGACGATTTATCGATCTATTTGGTGGTATGAGGTGCGGCGTTTTCAATCTGCCTACCAATACACAAAACCGCAAGCGAAAGCTAGATCAAAAAAAACCAATAGGGCTAGTACTTTCGTGCGCGAGTGTACCGATGCGCGAACACATCCCTTCTACTTTCTTCCAGCGTTCTTTTTACGTGGCGCGACCTATAATTAACATCAATCACGGTGTCAGCTGGCATCAGTCTACGAGTATCCGTGCGTATATATGCAAAAGCAATTGTAATCAGCAACTTATTTGTCATTTTTTTATGTAATGGAAGTGGCAAACAAGCACGCAGTTCACATCGATGTTAAGTGGTGATTGCAGCCTATAGACATCCACACAAAGACCAAGGTCAAAATGCAAATGCATTACCACTCCCGAGACCTAAGGTGTTATGCCTCTTTGCCGGAAATTACAGGGCCGTACATTACCACCTGACCGGAACACAATAGGGCTGAATACTACCATTAAGCGCCAAGTATATTAGGTAATGCGGTGGTGCCTACGTCTGCGAGCTCCGTCACTGGAGCTCTACCACCAGTAAAATCAATCAATATGAAGATCTTTTTAAAAAGAGGTACCTACTAGGAAACTTCCAGGAAATATAAAAATCACAATAGAACCATATAAAAATCACAATGGGCTTTGTGTGAATGATAGTATCGGTGTAAAAATGAAAAAAGGCATGCTCCGATGGTTCGGGCATATAGAAAGAATGTCGAATGAGCGAATGACTAAACAGATATACAATGCGAATGTGGATGGTTGCAGAGGCCCAGGAAGACCAAGACATGGTAGGTCACTACCATGACCAAATAGGTCGAGTTCTGTCTGATGGTGGGTCAAAAGTCTTAGGAATCGGCGTGCATGTATGAATAGAATGATGAAGGTAGACGAGGCACGAGAGGTTTGTCAGAACCGGGATATGTGGCGCTCTACACTCTCTGCCAACCCCGTTAGGGACCTGGCGTGAAGATACATACATACATACAATAGAACCATTTTATACCGTTATCTCTAATAACCCCCGACCCGGACATCGAACCCAGAACCCCAGCGTAGTAGTAGTGGCCTGCTACCACTAGTGAGGCAGTTCGTTCGTGACGGAATCACAAATTCATAAAATAGGTACCGACGTAAGCATGAAAACGCCATCCCATGTCTAAAAGTAAGAAACATTGCACAAATCATAGCCTACCGCAATTTGAGTAAATTACTTTTTTATCTCGACTCTTGGAAATAAATAACGTTTAGCTCGAGCAATACAATTAGTTCGCATGTTGCATGTGGGTCACGAAAAACAATTACCTACGTACGTTGTACAAATACTAGTTATTTTCAAAGAATTAACCAATTATTCGATCGAAACGGACAGTCCAGATTATTTTTACAAGATACTAGCTGTTGCCCGCAGCTTCGCCCGCGTGGATCTCGTTTTATAAATATTTATTCCTGAATTTTCTTTGCTATAAACCTCACGGAGCCCGAGACCTTTCCAACGAATGCAAAACCGTGGCAATCGGTTCGTGCGTTCTGGAGTTATAGCGTCAGGAAGGAAAACCCGACTTATTTTTATATAGTAGATGTACCTTGCTTTCATCGATATAGCTTTTATCCAGCACCTCAAACTGAATTAAAACAATTAATTAATTGTGTTACTATGAAATAGATTTAGTTTATAATTGTAAGTTTAAACTTTCTGCAAAATATAAGGTGTAAATTTATAAGTTGTAACCTATTTTTACACCGCTAAGGCGATACGTTCGCCGGGACAACTACTTTATAATGCTGTTAAACTGTCATCAGATTCTTTTATGTTTATCCTTTCTGGTTTCCCCTGACATCAAAATAAAAAAAAAATCGAATCATTTATTTCAAATTGGTCTACAAGGACACTTTTGCATTGTCGGGTTATAAGCTACCTAGAGAGAATGACTTTTAATAATAATCCAATTGGTATTCATAAATACCAATACAATAATAATATTTAACCGATATGGAAATCCAATTTTTCAATTCCTTCATAGAAGAAAAAGAAAAATATGTTCGTCATAATCATAGTCATTCACTTAGCAGAGTTCCAAGTGCAGGCACTACTGAGAAGAACTCCGCTACCCAACAAACTCAGCGTGTTGCTCTTTAGTCAAAACCTTAAATTTAATACAAATGTTATTAAATAGAATTAAAATAGGATAAAGATAATTTGAACGTCCATGGCATATAAATATTTGCATAAAAACACATACGCAAATAAAAATCAACAGCTTAATATCGTGATAGAAAATAACACCCGCAAATCATAACAGACCAGTCCCCACAATCAGCACCCGTTCACGAGTATGACGCATGTGGCAGCCATTGCTCTCCTCGACCATTTTGAAGGGAAGTGAGCAACCCGTCACACGACACCGCCGAAGGCATCTTTTTACATTCCTGGCCGTAATATTGAATCTAATTAAGTATACGAAACGTCTCTTGGGAAAGGAGTAGACGACACAATGTCTCTGCCTGTTACCATTCTCGGTCGTAACCTACTGCATCTACATGCGCTTATTGCATCTTCATTATTATGAAGATTTCCATTTCCATGAAGGTAATCGAGAACACGGTGTCGTATTAAATAAATCTTTGGCTACATTGTTAGCTCAATTTGATTCGTTGCTTGTTTGTTACCGATTCTTTATTAAATAGGAGTAAACCATCGACAAGAATCATCGACACCGTTCATCCCTTCCACCCGGACAGACGGGACCACACATAGCGTGTACGATTATCCTAGCCCACCCCGTACGTCTGTAATCTCTATTGCTTTCTTATTAAGATATTAACTACTGGTCGCAAACGTTTTATTAATGGCACAGACACGCCGCCACAATCGCCTGTAACTCGCTTTATGGTCATGATTTGAGGCGGAAGGTACGCATTATCAGGGAAAAGTCCGCTTATATCCGACCACTTTATCTAGTGGCAATAAAAGCTATATTTGATTGTCTTTGTATAAGCGGAGAGATTCCCGGACTGTACACTGTACATACTGTTCCGTATTTCGCAGTATATCATTGTCTTCGTGATATTATACTGTCGTTCTTGAGATACGAGGAACTGCTCTTAATGTAACAGAAACAATTCATTACTTATCTTAGTCTTAAATAATTGTTGTGGATAATGAACAAAAAGATTACAACACGAAAGATGTATCGCTGTGTAGCAACTAGGCTTTATTGCCCAAAGGTTGAGCAGAGTCGGAATGGGATCAAATAAAAGCAGGTTGCATATTATGAGCAGTTTGTGCCTCAAACCATTAAAAAAACTTAGCTCTATTGGGTTGGTCATGTTGATAGTAAAACTAATCTGTTAGGTTGTCTAAACAAAAATGTAAAGTTTTAACACTTGCTTATTAGGTACTTTGGAAGAAAGTGACATACATTTGTATTGCCATGTATCCTTATTCGTATCATCATCATAATTTCAGCCAAAAGACGTCCACTGCTGGACGAAGGCCTCCCCAAAATTTCCACAACGAACGGTACTGGGCTGCCCGCTGGATGGAATTCGTTCCCCGCAACCTTCATCAGGTCGTCGGTCCACCTCGTGGGGGGCCTGCCTACGTTTTATTTTCCGATACGCGGCCGCCATTCGAGAAGTCTTCTGCCCCAACAGCATCAGTTCTTCGAGTTGTATGCCCTGCCCTCTGCCACTTAAGTTTCGCTATTAGGTGGGCAATGTCGGTTACACTGGTTTTCATGTGGATTTCCTCATTTCTGAATAGACCTCGCAGAGAAACTCCAAGCATAGCTCTCTCCATTGTTTTGTGCGTGCATCAATAACAAAGAAAAGTCTGGTGTGTCTTCATGCCAAATCGCTTACGGGGTAGCCAAATGATGAGGAGCGCGGTCCTTACACACCTCCAGTGCTTCTTTCATCATTCTCTTCATACATGCACGACCATTCCTAAGACCCTTGACCTCACCCTCTCACCCTAATCTGTGCTAATAATGTAATAAGTAGGTAATTAACTTGTGAGATGTTCTTATTTAAATAGCGCCAATGCAGAAATAATAAAACAGATAATTGTAACGAAACTAGATAATTCACGTGTGCTATGCAGCATTACAACAATAAATCTAATGATAATAATAGAAGACAGACTAGCGCTCTGTCGATTTATAATAACGATCGATATTGATGTGAGCTGTGAGCTAGCTCCCCTGATTTACTTACTGTAGTGTTTCGCTTAAAACCTTTGAACTTTGCGAAACCAGCTATTATTTGAATGAATGCAATACATTAAGCATTATTTCACGACCTTATTACGATGAAAGGGTAGATACGAGTTTGTTATAGATCTATATAATGATAACTAATTCATTACCTAGGTAGCGACACATGATCTTTCAAGTGTTTTTCATTTTATTAAGATGCTCTTGACAAGGCAATCGTATTCAGGCATTTTGTTAAAAAGTGTGCAGCATTTTAACCCTACAATTATATTTCAAATTCTTTAATTTGATATTTTAACAATTGCCAAAAAAATATTCTGCTGATGACTATCGTAGAAAAGCCAGTCTTGATGTCGAGTTCATTAAGAATCAAGGGAATTCGATATACCTACACAACATCCGTTTCCTTCACCTAAGCTCCAGATGAGTTTTAAGGCTCATGTAAAAAATAAAAATTAGAGATCTGAGATCTAAGCTGTTGTGCCTAATATGTACCTAGAGCAATACATCAACGTCTGAGCGGTACACAAAACCCCTAAAAACTACCAATTAACGGCAAATAGATTAATTAGGTAACACGGCGGCTATTACGGCCTTCAGCTCTGTTTCAGCTTCAGGAGCACTAGAGTTAACCACCAGTATATTGTTTATTATGATATTTTTTTTATATCATTAAATTGACAGACAAGCAGACGGGCCACCTGATGGAAAGTGGTCACCGTCGCCTATGAACATTTGCAACACCAGGGGAGTTGCCAACGCGCTGCCAGCCTCAGGACTCTTTTGACGCCATTTTTGAAGAACCCCTTATTGTTGCACCTAGGGAACACCTCAGAGGGAAGTTCGTTCCACAATGCCGATGTTTTCACAGTAGATATACCTAATATGATATGAGTATAGATGCTTACGATAATAACCTATTCAGAAGTATCTTGAACTTTATTTGCCGTCTAATTCATATCTTTGCGCTTCATCATTTCACCAATAAACAACATCATTATTCCGCATAAACGTTATAAAATCACGCGGTGAATATCGCATCGACGCGTCTATAAATCAGAATCAATAATCGGCTATAATCGATATACGATCCCGATACTGACAATCGATTTATAATATACTAAGTCGGGAAGTGTAATATTGCATGCAGCGTCCCTTCACGAGTCTAGAGATAATGGTCTGGGAGACTAGACAATATCATAATTTTAGTAAAATAATGATGGGTAAGTACATTATTATGATCTTCAGTAAAGCATGATATACCTATTTATAGAAAATTATTTAATGTAGATACTTTAACTGCCAGATTAACATAGAAGCAATTCGAATAATAATAATATCTAATAATTCGAACACGAATTAATAGATTTTTTCTTAAAACGCGGCGATTCCTAATGTGGATTTCACACCCCCGTTTGTTTTGCAAAAACAGTAGAAAAAATTACGGCCATATTTCCTCTTTTCTCGATCTGACATAAAATAATTAAAATCGAGGAAACACAAGAGGCAAGCACCAAGAAGTTCAATTATTATAATTTAATTTTGAATTTGTAATCAATTTTTATGCGGTTCCATAAAATAAAAAGACAGTTTTTTTATATCATGAAGTGGCAAACAAGCATGCAGTTCACATTGATGGTAAGTAATACTGGAGCCTATAGACGCCCACACAAAGACCAAGGTCAAAATGCAGATGCGTTACCACTCCTGAGGCCTGAGGTGTTATGCCTCTGTGCCGGAAATTACAGGGCCGTGCATTACCACCTGACACGATAGTGCTGAACACTACCATTTAGGGGCAAGTAGATTAGATAATGTAGTGCATACGCCCGCAAGTCACTGCCATTGTTACTTTGACTGACAAAAGAAAGTTAGCTTGTTTTAAATAGCAATCAGTGAAGGCAATTTTCCAAATATTATGTCAATTGCCTTATAAATATGTAAGGCTCTACACTTATCACAGTGAACAATAAAACGAATTCATCCACAAGTACTACAATAACATATCGATGTAATTTATTACATTTAACCAACTTTAACTGGCTGTATCATATAAATAACAGTAACCGAAATACCGACAATGACCCATGATTATCTAGTGGTGTGGTGACAAATGGGTAACGCCTCATATGGGCCTGAGTAGGGGTGCAAACGAAATATCGATATTTCTAAAACATCAACTGCAATACATCGATATTATTTTAAACGATGATTTAATATGATTAGGTAGAAGAAAGTCTGTCATTACTATGTTAAAAAAAATACGGATGCATACAAACCAATTTCATTATTTTTATGCAAGTGACAAGGTTAAGATTTTTGTGGCAAAACAGCATACAGTTCACATTGATGGTAAGTGGATACTTACTGTATTGTAGAATATAAACATAAAAATTAGAGATTTTAATGTTGATGCGTTATTTTTCCCGAGAACTAAGCAAAGGCTTTACCTAAGTCTGTGTGACGGTAATAACGGGGGCTAAACAACTACCTGGACTGTCCTGGCCACGACAGCGCCGAACACTACGATTTACCGGCAAATAACTTAGGTGATGTGGGGGAGAATGTCTGTGCTCTCGAAGTCCGTCCCTGAATCTCTACCACACCACCAGTAAAAACTCTATCACAAATAGAGATTTCAAAAACTTTATAAACTATGTAAGCATTAAAGTGCGTTTTTCAATGCATTCTCATTTCATCGAGATGAACGTGATATGTCTCCATGCCAAATAAATACGGGTTGGGAACTTATGAAAAATAAATAAATATTCTACGAAAACCAATTCTTTAGGTAGGTTTATTAAAAAATATTTGTGGACGTGTTCGGGTGGAAGTGTTCCTCCGGCGAAAAGGGAGGATCCTCCGACCAGGCGAAGTGGTAGGGCCACTAGGGCCTGGCGGGCCGCGGCCCAACGATTGAAGTTGGGAAGTTGTATATATGCTAACTCTTGAGAAATGTTCGCATGTGCGATGTCATTCGAATGCACGCCATCTACCGTACTAGACAAGTACTGTGAGGTTTTCATATGTGTTCCACTAGTTGGCGCCTTAATGTAGTGGACGCTACATCACTCCCCTCCAAGACCGGAGGTTGATATGTATCGAGGCAGCTGTCGATGTGCCAATGTCATAATCCCATGCCGCAAGTCCCAGTGAGTCGGGTGCGAAGGTCCTCAGTGAGTCGAGGTAGTCGCTGAGCGGTGACGCGAAGGTCCCCTTTGAGTCGAGGTAGTCGTTGCGTAGTAGCTACTGCGTCCGTCCACGCAGTACTGACGCTGATGTGGCTGCAGGGTAATCCAGGCATGCGCGCTCGCTGCAGGCGTGTGTGGAGTATCCCTGATGAAGCCGAGGGTGCTGGCTGGCGAGACTTGGTTACCCGCTCGATGGTGCTGGTGATGTGAGGGATGACGTCGTCGAAGGCTGCTTCCAATCAAGTCGAGGTCACCACGGTGGAGGAACGGGTGGAAGTGTTCCTCCGGCGAAAAGGGAGGATTCTCCGACCAGGCGAGGTGGTAGCCCCTGGCGGTGGCGGGCCGCGGCCTAACGATTGACGTTGGGAAGTTGTATAAATGCTAACTCTTGAGAAATGTTCGCATGTGCGATGTAATTCGAATGCACGCCATCTACCGTACTAGACAAGTACTGGGAGGTTTTCATATGTGTTCCACTAGTTGGCGCCTTAATGTAGTGGACGCTACATATTTTATGTTTTTTTTTATATTATTTCGCATTAACACATCCTTGTGAAATATATTTCATTTAAAGAAAAATGGAAAAAAAAATGACTTCTGCCACCATAAGGCAATGCAATAAATGTGAAGGAAAGATTTGACAAATCGGGCAGGACTTCGGTAGCTCAGTTGGAAGAGCGGCTGGACTAGATTCCCAGTGGCCGCGAGTTCGAGTCTCGCCTGAAGTCAAATTTTTCTTTCCATTTTTCTTTAAATAAAATAACATAGTTTTTCTCACGATTTTTTTCTAAATCTTCTATGTATCAATATGTAGCATATTTATCTAATCGATGCATACATCCCTAGTCCACAGGTAGGAATTCATTAGCTCCCTTATTAATTTGAAGGCGGCCTCAGCCCCTCCCCAATGACAGTGCCGAATGATGCAAGCTTTAATAGCCTGCTTGCGGTGGAAGAAATGATAATTGCTGGATACATTTAATAGCCTTAATAGCGATGAAATAGAAACAAGTTTTTATGTAAATTACCTATTTAGTAAACGATCGTGCATTTCACGGTGAAGGCATGCGACTACCGCCGACGGTAGTTATCAAAAAAGTGGGTGAAGTAGATACGATTCGGACTCGCTCACAAAAGGTTCCGTGCCATTATCTATAAAAACGGCAAAAAAAAACAAATTTGTCGTATGTATAGGAGGATATTATTTATTTATTTATTTAATCTTTAATGCACAAAGTAAGTACATAAGGCGGACTTAATGCCGCAGGGCATTCTCTACCAGTCAACCTTAAGGTAGTGGGACATGATAGTGAGGGTGCAATTTAAAAACCTAAGAGCAAGTATAAAGAAACAGTCAAATATTTCCATATATTGTATCATAGCCAAATATATACTTAAGATATTTATTGAGAAGAGTATATTAAACTTAAGTATTATTATAAATATCTATAATACCAATGCATAAACATAATTATAATTTATATTATTCTGTTTTTAATATTTGTTGTAATCGCAGCAATTGAAAAATCCCAGGAAGTATGTACATAGCACCTACTTATTTATATCTATAATATCCCACCTCATCGGACTCAGGAGCCAGGGCCCCATACCAGTGGCCTGCTAACACTAGCCTGCTGGGACAGATCTAACTAATCATGACGCCATTAATTTAACGCTTTAAAAAATATTAATATACACCAATGAAGTAAAAATGTATGTAGTGCCATCTAGTATGAAGTAGTAAAATCAATTCTTTTTAATACATTTATGTTGAGACGTAGTATAAAGTTTACAATTTTATTATTCACTAGTAGCTCGCCCCGGCTTTGCACGGGTGCAATTAATGTAATATTTAGATCACTCAGTGGAGATGCAGCTTTCTAAGGGAGAATTAATTTTTGAAATCGGTCCAGTACTTTTTGTGTGATAACATTGCATTCATACATACTGTTTGTAGAGCTCCAGTGATGGAGCTCGCGGACGTAGGCACCACCGCATTACCTAATATACTTGCCGATTAATGGTAGTGTTCAGCACTATCGTGTCTGGGTAATGTACGGCCCTGTAATTTCCGGCACAGAAGCATAACACCTTAGGCCTCAGGGGTGGTAAACATAAAAAAGAACATATGTTTTCTCTTTATAATATTACTATGGATTATATGAACATAGAAAGCACAAATATTTGATGAGTATCTATTCACCACTAGATGGCGCTTTTCGGTATTTAATATAGGTACTGGATGCTAGGGCACCGATTAGATACAGAATAATCAGATGTTTGTAATATAATTTTTGTCTGTCTGTCTGTTTGTTGGGGCTAATCTCGGGAACAGCTTCACCGATTTCGACGGGACTGTCACTGGCAGATAGCTTATGTAATAAGGAGCAACTTTTTTTTTTCTGGTTTTATGGCATTGCTTGTACGCATATTGCCAGTGTCAAGTAAAACGATATTTCGTATTTATTTAAGCAGTGTAAAAGTTCGTTTATTATAGTCATCAAGTATAATATGTAAGTATCAAATAAATAAGTTATGAAGTATAATATGTCAGTCAAGTGAGTTACAGTCAAGTTATTCGAGTAAAGCGATGGCTACTTTACCAGAACATTTACAATGAAGTTTTGGAGGCAACCTGAAAAGTCGTGTTTTCGCACTGTTATTCTATTTCACTATACACGGGCACTGTAATAAACCTATATCAAACAAAATGCCACCAACTTTATTCAATATTACTTAAAAATCCACCAAGAAAATGAAATAAAATAAGAGCACCATACGCCTCTTTCAAGGTTCCCGCCAAAACTAAGGAGCAACTTATGCTACACTTTATTTATTTATTTATTTACCCACGACTACGTCCGGATAGCATAAATTCTCACGCGGACGAAGTCGTGGGCGCAGCTAGTCAATAATAAGAATAACAATGCTGGAGACCTTATACCAACTCCCGTTACTGAGTTTGAATAGTTAATTTCTTCTCAGTTGTCTCTAGTCTACTCAGGTACGTAGGTACCTATTTAGTTTTAGACTTAAAAAATGTATGAACATTTTAACTGTCAGTTTTGAATTCGTAATATATATTATGTACGTAATAATTATTCACTGTAGACAATTTTTATAAGTAAAGATGTATTGGAAATATTTTTTTCCTTCCTTCTATGAAAGAGCTCGAAATTGTAAGTAGCCTTACCTTATCAGTCGCAAAAAACACATTTATAATGTTATACAATTCACGTCGACGGTACGTTAATACATTAGGTAAGTAATTACGTACACATTAAGGTAGTTAGGTTTACCAACATAAGTAAACAGTATTTCGCATTAACACATGCTTGTGAAATATATTTTATTTTTAAAGAAAAATGGAAAGAAAAATTTGACTTCAGACGAGACTCGAACTCGCGACCTACTGGGAATCTAGTCCAGCCGCTCTTCCAATTGAGCTACTGAAGCCCTGCCCGATTATCTGCTGCTACCATAAAGCAATGCAATAGATGTGAAGGAAAGATTTGACAAATCGGGCAGGGCTTCAGTAGCTCAATTGGAAGAGCGGCTGGACTAGATTCCCATTAGGTCGCGAGTTCGAGTCTCGCCTGAAGTCAAATTTTTCTTTCCATTTTTCTTTAAAAATAAAATAAGTAAACAGTAGCTCTGATTTCAGATGAGTTTCCAATCGGAAAGTCTGAACACACTACAAACTAAAAAGATTTTTTGCTTCATTGCTAGCGGGCGTCAATACATTACAATACAAGTGAATCGCGATAGAATATGTAATTACACTTAATTCCTATTTGAGTATTATTCTACCGCTAGTGCAGTCAATCAACAAAACAATGACGGTCAGATCATTCCAACAGGGCAATAGTAGGTACATTAATTAGTGACGTGGGATGATCGCTAATCCGCCTGCCAAGCGTGGAGATTATTGCTCTCTTCATGACGCATAACACAACGCTGTTGTGGGCGTCTTTGGAGAATGCTTTGACCAGCAGTGGACGTCTTTCGGTTGAAGTCTTTCACTATTCTGTAAAAATATTTAGGTCAATATGTCAAACTCGCCAAAATGTTGAACCACAGCAGGAAATTTCAACATTTCTCAACCTATGGTTAAGATAAAAGTAATCTGCCGAATTCGTATCATCACCTATCAGCGTTACGCAAGATACTAATCTCAAAACTGTCAATCCCGATAGGTTAGCCGATCGAATTCTCTCGTGTTATCAGCTTTACTTCAGTAGTACGTAAGGTTTCCATGTGACCTGTGTTTGCCGGGCTTGAATAAGGGTTGTGGGGTTGTGTTAGAGATGGATAGACCGAGCACCAGTCAGCAGTCGGTGGAGAAGGTGGAGATGTTCGAGGTCAGGGAGCATGTGCCTTATCGGGCGGAGTTGACAAGGGCACCAGCCGCATATGACGAGGAGAGTGGTGAAATGTACAATAACTCGTGGGACTCCGCGTGGAAGTCTATTTGTCAGCTGGTGAACTTGATCCATCATATGCAAGTAGCTATCGTGGTGTTCTGCCTTTGGAACTTCGCTTTGACTTCGTCTCTTAACGGATCCATTACTAATCTGCAATTGCACATCGTGTTCGCTGGGACTGGTGTACGTACTGATTTGATTTTTGTTGGAGTAAAACCTCTTTATTCACGCTTGACTTTAGGAGTAAGCTGGTGCGTGACGAAAGCGTTACCAAAAGTGAGATCGGGCATGGCGAACGGGAGTTCTTTTTAAGGAAGGAAGTTGGTAAACAAGCGTGCAGCTCACATTGATGTTAAGTCAATCAGACCAGGGGCGGATTTGATACGTTGGCTGCCCTAGGCCTATGAAAGATTGCCGGCCGCCGAGGCCCGGGCCTACTCGGCCTATAGGGAAATCCGCCCCTGGTGATGACCGCAGCCTATAGACATATAAACATAAACCAGAGGTCAAAATGCAGATGCATTGCCACCTCTGTTAAGCCACCATGTTGTTGACTTTGTGATAGTTATTATGATGCATGCATACATTACCGGAACAAGATAGTGCTGAACACTACCATTTGGCGGCAGATAAATTGGGTAATGCGGTGGCGTCTACGCCCTCGAGCTCCGGCACTGGAACTCTGCCACCAGTAATTGTAAGTTGAGAGTTATATATAGGTACCTAAGTTAGTGAAGATAAAAAGAGATGGAGCTAAAAAAGTTTTACTTCAGTCGTGTGGTCTAAAACACGGTCGTTATTTTATTACAATCGGCTCAGTTAAAAATTGTAGTAGGTACCTACTTTCCTTCTTAGTTTACAAGAACCAGCTTTATAGGTATACAAAATGCTTTGAGGCATAAAGCTGTTGGTAGAGTCACAGTGTAGGAACTCGAGGCCGTAGGCACCATCACATTACCTAATCAATCTGCTGTCAAATGGTAGTGTTCAGCATCGTGTTTGTCGTCAATAACTTAATAAATTACTAATTGTAAATGGTAAGTAATGTAAAGTGTAAATGGTAGTGTTCAGCATCGTGTTTGTCGGTCAATAACTTAATAAATAACTAATTTATTAAGTCATTGACCGGCTATTTATAACTTAATAAATATTTAAATAACCGTTATAATAATATTTATAAAAATATAGTATTTGAACATCCACAAAGGTAAAACCGACATTGATAAATATTTAATAACTAAAAGAATTTCTTATCAAGATATTGCTATCTACTGCAGTATGTGATATAGGTACACTCATCTTCAGCAGAAAAACATAAATAAGTAGGTTGTAAGATTAAAACAAAAATTGATGTAAGATGTAGAAAGATGTTGCGGAATCTTCAATAATTCCTACGTTTTTTATCGCAATCATAGCAAATCGTTGCTATATGATTGAATTGTTGTTTGTGAATTGTGATTTATAGGACACGGGTAATTTTGGACCCGCAAAATCGTTAATGATTAACCAATTACACAGTACATTTTGTAATATAGTTAACAATTAGCAATTAGCAACAGTCCAGTTAGGTCGGTCCAACTTCGAGAAAGAGGTCAATCGCCGAATCCAACTCGTTTGGGCAGCGTTTTTTTTTTTTTTTTTTTTTTTTTATGTAATTGAAGTGGCAAACAAGCATGCAGTTCACATTGATGTTAAGTGATGACTGCAGCCTATAGACACCCACACAAAGACCAAGGTCAAAATGCAAATGCGTTACCACTCCTGAGGCCTAAGGTATTATGCCTCTGTGCCGGAAATTACAGGGCCGTACATTACCACCTGACCGGAACACGATAGTGCTGAACACTACCATTTAGCGGCAAGTAAATCAGGTAATGAAATCAGGTAATGCGGTGGTGCCTACGCCCGCGAGCTCCGTCACTGGAGCTCTACCACCAGTAAAAGACCAAAACCAGCGTTCGGGAAGCTTCGATACATCTTCTCATCCGACTTACCGCAGTGTCTCAAGAAAGAGGTTTTTGACCAATGTGTGTTGCCAGTGATGACTTATGGGACAGAAACGTGGTCGCTCACTATGGGCCTCATAAGAAGGCTCAAGGTCACTCAAAGAGCAATGGAGAGAGCTATGCTTGGAGTCTCTCTGCGAGATCGAATCAGAAATGAGGAGATCCGCATGAGAACCAAAGTTACCGACATAGCTCACCGAATAGCGAGACTCAAGTGGCAGTGGGCAGGGCACATAGCTCGAAGAACTGACGGCCGCTGGGGCAGTGCAGTTCTTGAGTGGCGACCGCGTACCGGAAAACGAAGCGTAGGCAGGCCCCCCACAAGATGGACCGACGACCTGGTGAAGGTAGCGGGCAATCGCTGGATGAGGGCGGCCCAGGACCGTTCGTTGTGGCACTCTTTGGGGGAGGCCTCTGTTCAGCAGTGGACGTCTATTGGCTGAAATGATGATGATGATGATGACAATTAGCGATCTAACCCAACTTTTACTTGATTATATACTTAATATGTATTTCAATTACCGGCAATGCAAAAACTGCCCGAATTTAAAATTATTTATTTTATAGACATTTGAAAATGACTTATTTTGTACAGTGTTAACACCTGGGCCCATAAACATATGGAACAGTAGGTATCATTCTGCTATATTGTCAAGTATAAAACTAAACCAATATAAAACCTTTCTGTCCAATAATATTATTATAATTATTAAGTACATAGTACTGAGTGGGTTTTTTTATGTCATCGATCTGAATTTATTTATATTTGGTGAATTTGCGAGTATGATAAAGGTACCCTATAATAACAGTGTCAATATAGGTACTTTGTTTAGACTGTGGTATAGGCATTATTAGGAAAAAGACAAGGAAGTTCAGTTTTTTTATTGGAGGTCGCCGAAATCTATTTATATCTGAAAGCTTTCATTTCTGTTTTTTTATGGAAAGATGGTGGCAAACAAGCATGCAGCTCACATTGATGTACTCGTAAAGTGCAGCCTATAAACATCTACATAAAAAGCAGAGGTCAAAATGCAGATGCGTTGCCACCCCTGAGACCTGTGTTTTTGGCAGAAAATTTACCGCAGACAAATTTTATGTAACGCGTATGTCTCCACAAACTCGACCCAGAACTTTCTACCAACATTAAACATTCATTCCTCTAATAGTTTTATTTTTTAACTGCCTCAGTAGCGTAGTGGTAGCAGGCCACTACTATTACGCTGGAGGTCCTGGGTTCGATTCCCGGATCGGGGACTATCAGAGATAACGGTTTAAAATCCTTTATCTCTGGTTCTATTGGGATTTTTCCATTTTCTGGAAGTTTCCCAGTACCCCGGAGTTTGGTAATGTGCCCGGAGATGGCAACAGGTTCGCCACCTGTTACATGGGCCAAAACGTAACCGGCGAGTCGTGGGTGTTTGCATGTATGATTGAATGCATGCGTTTACCTCTGCCTACCCCATCGGGGATTACAGGCGTGAAGTTACGTTCTAATAGTTTTCTTATTCTCATTACAGTACCAACTATTTCTGGTGGAGGCGGTGCTAACATTGCACAGACACAACTCATGGTCATTCCAGCTGTCTCAGGATAGTAAACGTGTAGTGCACGGATGTCTACAACTGATAGGCTCAATATTCGTGATAGCTGGCACATTCCTTGGTCTCGCCGAAGCTAATATGCAGATAAACACTGCTCATGGCATATGCGGTAAGTGTTTTTAGGTTTTTCACAAAATAAATAAGTTGTATAACTAATTACGGAAAATTGCTAAAATAAATGTCAATTCCTGCGACACTTAGATCATCACACACTTACATCATTCTCTAACAGATTTCTTTAAGTTAGAGAAGGATGTATAATGTTACAATTACTATAACTTTAACAAATATCATGGTGCAACCCAGGCTAAGTTGTCTTGTGCTTCCTAAAGTAAAGCATGTAGGAATATTGACACGTCTGCAAAACAAAATACGCACTGGTTTCGTAGAACTCTTCATTTATCTACTTTACTTATTTTTTACTAAATAAAGATCCATGGACTCGCCAAAGTAAAGGAATAGTTTTGAAACATCTGTGAAATAAAATAAACATTGTAAGTTCGACTTGAAGTCAAAGTTAAGTAACCGTGTAAGAAAAAATATGTTCTTAGACTGTGGTAAACTCGTAGTGCAGTCTGTGATTCTCGCCCCTAGTGATTAGATAATAAAATGGCAGTAGGTACTAGTTATATAGATGTCGCAGGTTCAAATCCCTCCCAAAGTCAATTTTTGCTTACTTTTTTAAATATTTACGACGAGAAATGCACTATTAAGTGCCCACTTATGACTTAAGTGTCAAAGTATAAAAGATTTCAAGAGAAAATTATTATATTACAGGAGTAATTGCGTTGGTGTTCACGTTCATAAGCTTCATCTCGGGGATCATAGCACTCTTCTCATCAAAAGTCCGCCTACTGATCAAGAGTGGCCCCGTGAAGATATTGCACATCGCAGTCGGCTTGTTCGCCATTTCTATGGGACTAATTACTATAAGCATCGGCGTCAACATGGACTACTTCAGTGCTTCTCAAGGAGGGTTAGCCACTGCAATTATGGTGTTCGTTGTCAATATATTAATATACGTGCTAGTCCAACCAATTTTCGACTTAGTATCTACGACTAGGAATGCAATGTGACTAGTCAGCGTAGCTGGATCCACTGGCGGTGATAGCGATGCTTAGGCTTCATTAATATAGACGTTGCTTAGCAACTGATTGAGTTTAACATTATGCGCTTCGGGCCTTTTTTGCGAATCTTAACTGTATCGCTTTGTCTCGTTTCATAGTACACGCTGTCATATAAACAAGTTACATAGTTTTTTGATCGCAATTTTAAGGGCAACTGATTAAGGGCAATTAGGCTATAACTACTTCTTGGCTAACTAACGTCAGAGAATATGTAATAATACTACGTATAGAATGGACACTTCGACGTCCCGCCCGATTTCCCCTCACCTAACCTCCTCCCCTCTTATGGGCGACGTTTGGTATTCTCTACGTGCTACGCACACAGGTGCACGTGTAAATACACGTCAATGATTGATGTATATGTAATAGAGACCAAATTAAGCGTTTGTATGGAATTTTGGCGGAGTGTCCGCGGTATGCTAACGTACAGTCTGAGAACTCGCCGCTTTTCCCAAATCAATCAAATATAGCTTTTATTACTTCACCAAAGGTCCCACGTGGTAAAGCGGCCAGTTCCCTAATGGCACGTTCAGTAAAAGAGAATGTATATGAATGCAATTTAACTCAACAATTGCTAAACACCGTTTATATGTAAGGACTTTATTGTTATTTTTTATAAATGTAAGCATAATTTAATTTAAATTTACTATAATATATACCCAATCGTAACGTGTGATTGAATGCGCGTGAAATTATATGTACGGGAAAATTCTTATGCGTAATTTTGTTACGTATAATAATTTCGTCCTTTGTCTCGGATTGTGCGTATTCAGGTGCGCTTTATGATTTAGTTCCTAAGCAATGAGGTTAATAAATAGAGAAGACACCGGGAACAAACAGGCGGTTCCGTTTTTAAATTGATTTGACAGATATTTTATGTAGGTAAGACTTTTTCACGCTAGCTGTCATTTTACCTATGGCAAAGTGTGGTAAATTGAATACAAGCTACCAAAGGTCCTGTCTACTTGTAGGTACTTTAGTACACATAGGTCAATGTTCCTAAATAGGTATTTTTCATTGTGGACAATACAATAATGAAGTAAAAAAAAATCTTGTTTGGTATTTCGAAAATCAAAATTACTTGTATTGTTATTGTTGTATAATAATATAAAGTAGAATTATGTGACCTAATACGTGTTTGTGTGCGAGTGATTTCTAATAAAGTTAATATTTTTTTAATCGATCGTTTCAATTTAAATCAAACCTGAAATTAAACGTACTTAAATATCTTAATCATCACATTAGCATAGTGGTACCAGGCTATTTATGCTACGCTGAAACCCTGGGTTCGATACCCGGGTCGGGGATGTAAATGCTATTGGTTTTTTTTTATTTTTTAATGTAATGGCAATGGCTAACAAGCATGCAGTTCACATTGGTGTTAAGTCATGACTTCAGCCTATAAACACCCAAACAAAGACCAAGGTCAAAAGGCCTAAGGTGTTATGCCTCTGTGCCGGAAATTACAGGGCCGTTCATTACCACCGGACCGGAACACGATAGTGCTGAACACTAACATTTAGCGGCAAGTATATTAGGTAATGCGGTGGTGCCTATGCCCGCGAGCTCCGTCACTGGAGCTCTACCACCAAAAACATTGGATTTAACATTGTCTGGTAATGTACCCGGAGATGTCAATAGGCTCCCCACCTATTATATGGAACTAAACGTAACTGGCGAATCGTGAGTATTTGCATCACATTTGCATATATGTTTGTACAGTATCCAACAAGATCGCACATCGACCTAAGGAATGACACTTCAGCCTCGGGTCTATAGAGAGTTATCTCTTCTCCACATTTCTTGACCATTCATTAATTACATTTCGTCGACCACTTTGGTCTAATTTTGCCCAATACCAGAGAATATGTAATAATCCTACGTAGAAAATCGGTGCTTAGGTGTGCAGAAGAGACAACGCTCTACGAACTGATTGTCTCTTTCGTAGGCTCGATATGAAATATTTCTTGCTCGGTACTGTACGCATGCATTTACCTTTGTCTCCCAACAACAAGCGTGAAGTTACGTACCTACATTCACCTATTACATTACAGTGCAATCACTTTTTTTATTTTTTTTTTATTTATGGAAATGGCAATCAAGCATGCACTTCACATTGATGTTAAGTAGTCTATAGGCTGCAGTCATCACTTAACATCAATGTGAACTGCATGCATGTTTGCCACTTTTATTAGATAAAAAAAAATAAGTGATGACTGCAGCCTATAGACACCCACACAAAGACAAAGGTCAAAACACAGATGCGTAACCACTCCTCAGGCCTAAGGTGTTACATCTATGCCTCTGTGCCGGAAATTACAGGGCCGTACATTACCACCTGACCGGAACACGATAATGGTGAACACTATCATTTAGCGGCAAGTATGTTAGGTAATGCGGTGGTGCCTTCGCCCGCGAGCTCCGTCACTGGAGCTCTACCACCAGTGAACTTTACCCTCAAACTAAATTTTACCTAAATATTGATTAGAATAAGCCTATCGCCCACTTAACATCACTTAGCCTGGGTTGCACCACGACTTTTGTTAAAGTTAAAGTTATTGTAAAATTTCACATCCTGCTCTAACTTTAACAGACTTCCTTCAGTTCAACAGTTACTTTAACAAATATCGTGGTGCAACCCAGGCTTAACTTTAAGCATCCCTCTAATATAAGCTTTCTCTGTTGTTTGCGTGTGTTATAGACACAAGATTGAACTCGCACTTAGATTTAAGTGACATTTCAGTACTTGGCCGTATATAACATAATATTTTTGAGTCCTAAAACTTTAATGAAACTTACTATTCTTGTAAAATATTTAATGACCCAATAAAATTATGCAAACAATATAAAATTACGACTTGGGAGGCTGTTTCTTAGCGGCTTCAGCTTCAGCCTCACTCTTCTCAAATGCTTGTATTAACTTCTCCACTTCAGTATTCGAGAGTATTCTGATCACAGTCTTGTTGTCCTCGCGCGTTAGAGTCGCCATTTCCACTGAAAATAAATATATATATATATATGAGATCAGTGCGTGGAATGAAAATTAGGCTTTACTAGTTGACATCAAAACCACAACTTGAATGGCAGAACGAAAATATTGTCAATTTTTCTATACTATCTACTGAGAATAATATACAAATAATATTGATTCAATAAATAAAACAAGTATAATATCATCAATTCTTCTATTTCTTCATCACAAAGATTGCTTGTAGACTTTCCCCCTTATTCATAAACGTATTTTAGCTGAAGTGTTGCTAATCTCTACTTTGTCTTTTTCTATCCTGCACATTTGACAATGCAACTGACAAAGATAAAGCATTCTATTGCTAAAACGTATCTAATGTATGTTTATGAACAAGGGGGTTTAAGTATTAGAAAGCTGTAACTTGGCACAAATATACATATAAGTATATTAGTTATGCGGAGAAAGTCTGCCAATAGAATGTTGAATCATATTTCTTAGGGGACTGTAAGGGAACACATAAAGTGAGGCTGTAATTTTTTTCCTCATGCATCCCAATGTTTAGTAGTGTTTGATACTTAGGTTTCTTCAAAATATTGTAAGTTTGAGTAGTAAGGCCTATTATATCACAATAAAAAGAATAAAACATTGGTTTTCTGTCAGCTTTCAACATTTTAAAAGCAATTTTAGGTTTAAATAGAAAATGATATAGCTCACCTTTCTCTGGAGTAAGCTTAGTCATATCTAGAGTCTTGCTTAGAACCTTAACAGCAAGGGCTTGAGCTTCAGCCAGGGTTGTTTCATTCTCCTTATACTCCTGTTTCAGGCTTGATACCGCTGCCTGAATTATTAAAAAGATGAATTTATCAAATAATAAAATAATTGATAGGTTGTTTCGCAACAACCTGTAAGTAATTGATCTACTCAGTGGCGGCATTAAGGCGTGGGTGGTGTGAGAACAATACGTAGCCTACGGCCTCGCGGTGTATAGGGTCTCACACCTTAGTGCCTATCAGAGGAAGCCTGCCACCCCTCACACTAATAAATCCCACATTCAGTTTCTTAACAGTCAGAGTGCCTCACGAAATGTGCCTATTAAGTTTGAGTCTCGTGCTGCCACTGGGTGTACTTATATCTTTTTAAACTGGTTGTTGAGTTCCAATGTATGGACTCGAGGGCGTAGGCCCCACTACATTACCTAATCTATCTGCTGCCAAATGTTAGTGTTCAGCACTATCCGTTTAGATGGTAATGTATGGCCCCTAAATAACTAAAAAAGCCACAAAGACAACTCAGGTCTGGGGTCTCATTTTCACCTCTGGTTTTTGTGTAAATGTCTATAGGCTGCAGTCATCACTTTACATCCATGTGAACTGTATGCTAGCGTCTCAAACAATATCCATGATAGACATTGTTTGGAGTTTCACTCACAATTTAAAGTATGTTGTCACTCTGTATGTTGAGTCTTGTAGTGCCAATTGTAATTCCAATTTGAAAGAGTTAAATTAAACAAAATAAAAACTCACAGCACTGTTATTTCCGATGCAGGTGGCTTTCCATCCGCCGTAATTTCCACTGGGGTCTGATTGGTACAGTTGGTAACCATAGTGCTTGTCCCAGCCCATGTATAGGATCGACACACCAAATGGCCTCTTTCCTGTAAAAATATGAGACAATTTAAATTAACAAATAAACTTATTTTTAAATGCAATTTTTTCATATTTTTAATTACACAGTAGTTTGAGTTTCAGCTTTTTTCGTTTAATTTCTCTGAAAGAAACAATGTAACTGTAAAATTTAATTATTTATTATAATGTTATAGTGTGTCTGACCAAAGCATCAGCTTCCATGTATGGCAAAATAAAAAAAAAATAGGCCCATGGTTTTTAGGAGTTACGACCAAACTTTGGCAGAATTACCCTGAAGTTGGTAATTTCCAATCACCCAAAGAAGAGAAAGTATTTGGAGTTAATATAACACACATATCCGTAGTGTTAGAGCATAGAACTAAATAGAGCATTACATACCTCCATATTGTGTATAAGCTTGTTTAACGTCACACAGCCAAGACACCAGTTGTTCACAGGGTATAGATTCACCATACTGCAGCAGATATCTCTGAGCAATCAGTCTCAACTCATTTGTTAGCACATTTGCATCAGAAGTAATGCCAGCCACTGAGCACACCATATCATCATTAAGTTTGTAGATTTTCTCTGAGAAGAACACTTCATCTAGCAGTTTATTTGTGTTCCTTCGCTCCGCAGCCAATAATATACCATCTGTAGCTAAAATGCCGAGAGAAGTACCGGCGTGGCTAATCGCTTCCATTGCATACTCGACTTGGTACAACCGACCTGCGGTATTTATAGGATTAGTAAATAGACAATTTGAATGAGTAAACTTTTACTTAAGACATAATATATACAGACTTACCTTCCGGGGAAAATATCGTTGTACGGGTATCATAACGCCGAGCCTGTACAAAAATTAAAAAACAATGGTTTACAACGGAATGACCAAGCACTAAGTTGATAACCTAACAGGACTTGAAATTTACTTAGACACAAACCAAAACTCACCATTTTTATTAGCAAACAATATTACAACGAACTACACAGCGAGAGAATAGTTTTTAACCAATTTTATAGAGATTAGAAATAAATTTCGCCGGAATTGTGACAAATTAATGACACCAATTGACACTGACAGAATGACAAGCAACAATTCTGTGTTTTTTGTTTTTCCTCGATGGTGAAAGGGCATGAAATCGAAATCATAACGCTAATTATTTTAATCAGGAAATAGCTGATAAAAATTGTATTGTATTTTTAATTCAATAACGACTGTAACTAAAATGAAACGAAACTCTTTTGCGTAGAATATCACTAGTCTCTATAGATTAATATTGTAAAATAAGTTATTTTTCCAAATATTATGTGAGTCTTTTATTTCGGTCGGTCGGTGTCGGAATTTTAAGCATTCATTCTCAATATCCAGTATAATGAGAATGAATGCTTAAGGAATAGGTCAGCGGTTCAAAATGGGCTTGAGTCTGTTTGAATAACCGATCAAAACCAGAATAATGTTTAAGCGTTTGCGCTCGAAGGCGTTGCGGACGATAAATGAAATGTAGCCAACTCAAAGGGCAAGAGCACAACTGTCAGATTAACAGACTTGACGTTTAAGAATCAAAACAAATCCACGTCTTGGTGTAATTTTTCTTTTTGAAATAATTGGAATAAATCGCTTCAAGTTAGGTTTCTTTTCCCTATATGAGCGTAGTTATTATTTAATTAAGTTAAATTATAAATATTATATCTGACCATGACATCAGGAGTAGTATCACGGCATACTATGCCGAAAAGAAGCAGATTAGAGATGAATGTTCGCCAACTCTTAAATAAATGTGAAGAAATAGCAAAACAAGAACCAATAGACTCAAACTACAGATTATCCAAATATGTTCAGTCTCTCAGTCAAATGATCACCGAGCTGAAGACTGGCCCAGAGTAAGACATATTCCTATTATTCCATTTTAACTATTTGAGTACTTTACGAAGCCCTTACGCCAATAGAACTTATATTCTATAATGAAATGGGAGGAAATCACACAAGCATGCATATGTACCAGCCCCGTATCTTAATTTTTTTTAGGCATGGCAGAAACTGACGTATGCCGCCTCCACCGACTTTTCTTTATCATCTTTATAATTTCAGCTATCAAATGTCCACTAAGCCATAGGCCTTCCGGAAATAATGCATCAATTGCTGTTATTTATTTTGTGGTCAAAGTTAACTAAATTATGAGTTGTCTATTTGTTTGTAAATAATGAATTTGGCTGCCCTCTGAACTTGCCGCCCGGGACATAGGCCCTGGCTTGCGCCCCACTAGATCCGGGGCTGACATGTACTGTACACTCAAACCACAGGTTGAAGTGCAGATGCATTATCACCCCTAAGGCCTAAGTTGTTGTGCCTCTGTGATAGTTACTATAAAAATGTAATTCTTTATTTATGTCAGTTTTTTTTTCGTTTTTTACATAATGATAGTCACAAACAAGCGTACAGTACACATTGATGTTAAGTGATGACTGCAGCTTTTAGACACTCACACAAAAACCAGAGGTCAAAATGCAGATGTGTTGCCACCCTTGAGACCTTAGATGTTTTGTCTCTGTGATATTATTACGGGGCCTATAATATATGATTAGGATGTTAAACTGACCCAACTTGGTCCTGAACAGTCCTAAAACAGAGTTTAAAATTCAATAAAACTTGACCCCCTTATTCATAAACGTACATTAGATACATTTTAGCTATAGAATGCTTTGTCTTTGTCAGTTTGTATTTTCAAATGTACAGGATAGAAAAAGACAAAGGAGAGATTAGCAACACTGAAGCTAAAATATGTTTATGAATAAGGAGGTTAGAGTGTAATATTCTACAAGGAAAAAAGTTGAAAATAACATAATATCAATAATTTCAGGAAAGCAGAGAAAGAAACTTTATCTGAATACACAAAACGTGTCGCGTTTTTGAAGGGATTACTGCAAACTGCTACACTGAACAGCCCAATTGAAAAGGTATATTATTTGATTAATCCCACAGGCCACGAGGAAAATATGACAGTTGATTTCTTATTGTTCTCGTACCCAATCGGATCCATTGCAGCTTCAGGCATTAATAATATTATTTACTTTAATGTTACTAAACAATATGGCCCTGTAATAACTATCACAGAGACATAATTACAATGTCTCAGGGGTGGCAACGCATCTGCATTTTGACCTCTAGTCTTTGTATGGATGTCTGTAGGCTGCAAGTCATCACTTAATATCAATGTGAACTGCATGCTTGTTTGCCACCTTTATTATATAAAAAAAATGGCATAATGTAAAATTTATATGATGAATAGCTCAAATGTAAATGGACTAACAATAGATTTAATTTCTTTAAAAAGAAATAAACTCTTTTACTTATTACACCTTGTCCACGCATCTGTCTCTGTCTGCCTGAATTTGTCACACTAATTCAATTGATCTTTGATCAATCACACTCATTGATCAATCATCACAATTTCAAGTCAATATTGACTTGAAATTTGGTACATGTTATTAAATCAGTGGCTCTCACCTAAACTGAATAATTAAAAAAATAGAGGCCAATTAAAAAAAAAAAAGTTTTTCGAACTTTATTATGTTACCTATTGCAAGACAGGCCTTATTGTAAAATTTCCGCAAGGTTTTTTTAAAAATATAATTTTAACAAAATAGTTTAGAAATTATTAAAAGAAATTGATGATTACCACTTTATCGCCGCAACTATATAGCTTTAATTAATAAGGATATATGTATATACTATAAAAAGGCTGTGGTATTTATGATAACATGGAAAATTAACATTAATTGTACTACTCGCACTTGGTTAAATATGCAAATTACAAAAAACATTGTTATAACGAATTACCATTAATAATATTTCTGCCTACAGTTGGAAGCTGTGCAGCTGCTATCGCATGGAGTAGCAACAAAGACCACAGATGCTTCTGCTCAAGAGATACACCAGAAAACTGTAGCAAAATATGGTGTTGAATTGCGCTCTGAGTTATTTGGCTTAGGTAAGAAAACAAATACATTCTTAAGTTATACATATACTTAGTATATTTCGAATCGTTTCTTTTACTTTCCACTACTATTACGCTACTATTACGAGGACTATCAGAGATAACGGTTTAAAATCCTTTATTTCTGCTTCTATTGGGATTTTTCCAATTTCTGGAAGTTTCCCAGTACCCCAGAGTTTGGTAATGTGGTTCAACAGGTTCGCCACCTGTTACATGGGCCAAAACGTAACCGGCGAGTCGTGGGTGTTTGCATGTATGCATTTACCTCTGCCTACCCGTTTGGGGATTACAGGCGTGAAGTTACGTTTCTTTTAATTAATAGATAGTAAAAAATAGTACATTTATGGAATAGCCTTAAAATATTTAGATTTCCTCTTTTCTTTTTCAATAAAACTATTCATTCAGATATGAGCGTTCAAAATAATAAATAGGTAATTGTTTTATATTATTTCGCATTAACACATGCTTGTAAAATATATTTTATTTAAAGAAAAATGGAAAGAAAAATTTGACTTCAGGCGAGACTCGAACTCGCGGCCTACTGGGAATCTAGTCCAGCCGCTCTTCCAATTGAGCTACTGAAGTCCTGCCCGATTTGTCAAATCTTTCCTTCACATTTATTGCATTGCTTTGTGGTAGCAGCAGCGCCATCTATTGCCAACTATGCTAGTTAGGCAACCGATATAATAGACTTTGCAGTTTATTGAATATCGTAAAGAAGTCGCTTTTACCCTTAATAATTGTTTTATATTATTTCGCATTAACACATGCTTGTGAAATATATTTTATTTAAAGAAAAATGGAAAGAAAAATTTGACTTCAGGCAAGACTCGAACTCGCGGCCTACTGGGAATCTAGTCCAGCCGCTCTTCTAATTGAGCTACTGAAGGCCTGCCCGATTTGCGAGTTCGAGTCTCGCCTGAAGTCAAATTTTTCTTTCCATTTTTCTTTAAATAAAATAAATAGGTACTTAATCAAGATAATTACCCAAATCACAGTAGATATGAATGAGTATAAGACATAGCGTGCGCATCGCACTGTTTAACTCAGTGGCTTAATTATTATTCTGATGCTTGCTAAATAAAAAAAAATCCGTTGAGTAGTTTTGCCTGAAAAGTAACATATCCAAATTTCATATTTTTACTGTTCATGTTATTATTCCAGAAGATGAAGATGACACATTAAGGCAACGGAATATAATAAAAGCACCAAATTTCACAAGCAATAACAGTAGCCAAGAAGATATTGACTCATTATTGAAATACCATCAAAGTATGCAGGAGAAGGTGGCGGACAACATGGTGATATTGACCAAAAGTCTGAAAGAGCAATCACAGATTGCCAGCAGCATAATTAAAGCAGATACAGAGGTAAAAGATCTCAAATCACGAATATCAATACCTATAGGTACTACTACAAACAACCTATACATATACAAGGTGTCACTGAAGGCTCCAATAATATTAAAACTGGTCAAGTGCGTGTCGGGCCAGGCGCAGTGTCGGGTTTCGTAGTTTTTAGGTTTAATAAAAAAAATACATTAAAAAAATATTATATGGAGTTGTTCAAAAATTTTGAGTATTACATTAGGTCAACTGTTACTTGCAAACTTAATTTCGATATATGTAGCTACTATTTCCGTAACGTTTGAATTTCTAACAACAACCGTTTAGTTGGTAGAGGGGGGGGGACACTTGACTCGAAAATTTGTTCAGCACTGTTGTTCCGGTTAAATAGTAATGTATGGCCTCGTAATCTATTATAGAGGCAAATCAACTTAGGCCTCAGCATGTACAGGTGGAAAAACATCTGCATTTTAATGTTAGGTTTATGTGTAGATGTCTATTGGCTGCAGTCGTCGCTTACTATACTTCTTTGCCTCCTACATTACCAAAAGAAAACTTGAATAATTATTACATTTAACAGGCATTGAAGAAGTCCTCGGACCTGACAGATCGCAATATGATGTCTCTGAAAACGGAGTCGGAGAGGCTTCAAGAACACAGTCGCAGTGCCTGGAAATGTTGGCTCTGGATCATGTTGGCAGTTGTAATGGTCATATTTATAAGTAAGTAATAATTATTTTATTATAATAACTAGCTGTCCTGGTAAACTTAGTATAGCCTCACAATGAAATAATGTGTCAAAGGTTTGATAGATATGGACTATTAGTATGGAAAAATGAAATTGTGATTTTTTCTATTTCCCTTCAATTTCTTCATATTTTCTTACCTTTTAAACCTTCCCTGGACTTTCAAAAATCATTCAAAACCAAAATTAGTTAAATCGGTCCAGCCGTTCTCGAGTTTTAGCGGGACTAACGAACAGCAATTCATTTTTATATAATAGGTTGGGGAAAAGTCTTTTCGCATTATAGTATGTGTGAACTTGTAATAAAATCTCTTTGGCTGTAGTATTTGTATCTGGCTGGTTTTGGTATCACTGAAAGTTAAAATTTTAAAGAACATAATTTCAAATTCAAATTAGGCAAATGTGTGATTTTTATTTGTTTCTCGTAATGTCAAGATGAGTGAATCTAATGAAGAAATTCGATACATTTTAAAATTTTACTACAAAAAAAGTAAAAATGCAACGCAAGCCGCGAAAAAAATTTGCAATGTTTATGGACCTAGTGCAGTGTCTGTGAGAGTAGTACAAATTCGGTTTAAGCGTTTTCAATCCGGAAATTTTGATGTCAAAGATGCACCTCGCTCTGGTCGCCCTATTACGGATAAAAAGAATGCCATTTTTGAAAAAGTGGAACAAGATCGACATATCAGTAGTTACGACGTAGCTGAAGAACTGAGAATTGATCACAAAACAGTTTTGGCGCATTTGAAAAAAGCTCGGTACAAAAAAAAGCTCGATATTTGGGTACCTCACGAGCTCACTGAAAGAAACCTAATGAACCGTGTACTCATTTGTGATTCTTTATTACGACGTAATGAAACCGAATCATTTTTGAAGAAGCTGATAACTGGTGATGAAAAGTGGATCACGTACGACAAGAACGTGCGAAAAAGGTCGTGGTCAAAGGCCGGTCAGACTTCACAGACTGTGGCGAAACCCGGGTTAACTCGCAATAAGGTGATGTTGTGTGTGTGGTGGGATTGGAAGGGCATTATTCATTATGAGCTATTACCACCAGGCAGGACTATCGATTCTGAACTCTACTGCGAACAACTGATGAGATTAAAGCAAGAAGTTGAGAGAAAGCGGCCGGAATTGATCAACAGAAGGGGTGTGGTGTTTCATCATGATAACGCTAGATCTCACACATCTATAGCCACTCAGCAAAAATTAAGAGAGTTTGGCCGGGAAGTGTTTGTCCTGACCTTGCACCTTCAGATTTCCACCTGTTTCGGTCTCTTCAGAATTCTTTATGCAATGTTAGGTTAACATCACGAGAGGACTGCCAAATCCACTTGTCGCGGTATTTTGATGAGAAGTTCCAAAATTTTTTATAGCAATGGGATCATGTCCCTACCTACAAGATGGCAAAAGGTTATCGAACAAAATGGTACATACATACTTTAGTTAAATTTAAATAAACTATATTAAAAATGTTTTAAATTATCTTAAAAAATGCGAGGAAACTGTTTCCCCAGCCTTATATATAGATTATTTCAAGGCGTCAGCAAATGACGACCTCACTGTCCTTTAGGGAGAGTTCTCTCACTACTGCAATCAGTCAACTGAACAATCCAATAAGGTGACAGTGGGAAGCAGCGTCCCACGCTAAAACTACCGCCACTGATCGCCAACCCGCATGCCAAGCGTGGCGATTATGTTATATGATGCAATATTACCCCCTGGAAATTACTATGGGTCCGTTCCTCGACTTAGGGCGTTGTGGGGGAGATATGTCTAATGATATGTCTGTCCCTAATCGCATATGTCTCATAAGATATGTATACCAAGGCGCGCCTATAACTACGTAAAAATAGATTTCACTGTTCACTGTACTGTAGGTACCGTCAAAGATGTTTCCGGTGATCCAGAACCATTGCAAATTATACTTTATCGTCATACTAATAGGGCACCGACGTGATCTACTGGATATTTCTTCGATTGTACATAATAGTACGAATAAGTACCTAATCAAGGTATTTTTGTTTCAGATATGGTATTATTCATGAAAGTTATGAAGAAAAAGAAATATGAACTTTGAAGTGAGTATATACCTATTATTATATATAGGTTTTATAATATATATCAACTTAATCGAAATACTGTTGTAATTAAATTTGAGTGTAAACAGTGCTTTGGTATATTATTATATAATTTATTAAATGAAACACTTCTGCATATTATGTATGAGTTTATTTTAATATATATGCGTTATATATTCTAGTTATAAGTGTTGACTGTATATAGAAATCTAATTGTGAACATGACAATCCTCTTTGGTCCATTTGTGTACATTCCTGGCAGCATTATTATGCTGTGTATACATATATTTACTAACACTTAACACGAATAAATGAATGGAACATTATGAAATATATTACTATATTTATTTCAGGACCAATAAATTGGTTGCACAGTTTTTGTTTACGTCACTTAAATAGTAGGGGTAATTACGGACTAGTCGGACAACACATCTGCAAAAAAAATCTGAAACCCCTGTTGTATTTTTTTTTATGTATAAAGAGTCCAGTATTTTTTTATGTAATAAAAGTGGCAAACAAGCATGCAGTTCACATTGAAGTGATGACTGCAGCCTATAGACACTTACACAATGACCAGAGGTCAAAATGCAGATGCGCTGCCGCTCCTGAGGAATTAGGTGTTATGCCTCTGTGCCGGAAATTACAGGGCCGTACATTACCACCTGACCGGAACACGATAGTGCTGAACACTACCATCTAGCGGCAAGTATGTTAGGTAATGCGGTGGTGCCGATATGTGAAATGAATTTATTTACCCTCAATGTTTTCTGCTCGACATTTTGCTCCCAAAACGTGCAGTGCATTCTAAACCAAATTTAGGTATGTATATTTAAATGCTACACAATTCGAATTTTTGAAAATTTACCTTTGAGTAACATATGGGAAATAATGTAAATATTTTATTTCTGTGCGTGTTTACATACGTATTGGACCTCCAAATTTCGGTACCGAAATCTGATCATTACGTACTAAAATAGATAGAATATGTATAAATATATTTTTATTGGAATAAGTTCTACAAGTGAAAATACACCTAAGTTTAAATTCAGCTAGGCCTTAACTACTTTCTGGCTCTAATAAGTAAGTATGTGGGGATATAGATAAGTTGTTTGTAGGACGAAATAAAATCACTGTTATATTTAGCTTAAACTAAATTAATTAAATAGCATTCCAACTAAATTCCTATATCAATGCCAACCAGCAAAGTTTTCTATGCTTATCTTTACATTTTTTATGACTCCAAAGCAAAATGAAATATGCTCAGGAGTATAAAATAGAATAGATAGACTAGACACTTGAGCAATATGCGTTAAATGACCAATGAAATGCGTGAATGAATGATGAAAATTATATTTGGCAATTTACAAATGAAACCAAGTGAATCCTCTACTTAGGTACATTTAGTACAGCATTATTATAATAATCTAATCATGCATATATTTCATGACATAAACTATTTATTTAATATACTGTTAACTTGATCTCATGTATTAAATATTATTTGTTTTATTTATTTATGAATAAAATACGTAATAAAAATATTTGCATTTTATTCGATTTACATTTTCTAGCCAGTTACCTGCCGTATCTAAAAACACTTTTATATTGTTTATGAATTTAAAATCGTTGGATAAACATCAGTTTATAAATTGGTTACTTTTGAATAAGAAATGTAACCAACTTAATTTCGACGTAGAAAAATTCAAATCTGTAACATTATCCATAAAAACGAAAATAGTTTCATATTTTATTCTCATTTTATAAAAAGATCTGCAAATGGATATATTATAGACATTTGCTCATTCAGAAGCATATTATGTTGATTAATACGAAGCATTAGGTATCTACATTTTTAAAAGTGGTTGAACACATGAGATCGATGAACAACAATACAAACATAGCAGCTAATAATTACTATAAATTTTATATGCTGCCATACAATCATTCTACTTTAAATTTAATTTATTTTTAATTTAACATATTATTAAATTATTAATTTTGCGAATCATATCCGCTTTAGCTATATAATATTTTGATAACAAAGCAATTTATTTATTTTGAATTGAGTTTTCAAATTACACTCATTATTGGCCGATCTACTTCTTATCGTAAACGTCGGTTAATTCAAATTTCCATATCTTATTCGGTCCTATTTCTGTGACATAAACATGCGATCCGTTTCTTGTCACTGCCAAGGAGTGGGGATTTGTGAAGCCCTGGAAAATAAAGTAAGAAATATATTAATTTTACATTTAACTTAACATGTAATTCTTTAAACATGTCTGTGTTTATTTGTGATTTATATGGGAAAACTTCTGTTGAGTCGTAGCGTGAATCACTTCTAAACCCGGTATTCTGGTCTGGATTCATTCCATTTCATCATTGATATATCTAAATGTACTTATTCTCGAACCTCTTAGTCGAACCAAATCATCGGAACATACATTCGATATTCTAATCAACATGTTTTTAAATCGATATTTGAATCAACATTTTACTTTTCTACAATACATGTATCCCTTAGTTCTTATTCTTAGATATAACTCTGAAATTCATTATTAGATAAATTGTCTATAAATATCCAACGTTCATAGTTTCTCTTTGTCCTATCATAACCCGTTTGAAATGTGTATTGACAACTTTGAAAAAGGTTACCATGTAAATTTCTGCGAGTGTATATAAAAGGTACTATTTTTGGCAATAAAATACCTAGTTCAGTTTAATTCCAAAATCACATATTTACAAATCTGATTGTTTTTGTTCAATATCTATCAACCAATATTCTGATTCGTATTTTTTTTATTTCATAAACTTTGGTAATACCTATTCACGAATTCTCTACTGATACACCTATACACGTACTACTAAATTTAAAGCCATTAAAGTAAATATAAACATCAGAAAACTCACCGTGCTCGGCTCCCACGTGTCCAAAATATTGCCATATACAGCGTTGACGGTGAAGCCCCGCACCGCGATATTCTGGGACGTCGGGCCATTTACGGCATATATCATGTCGCCGTGCGACGCCACCGCAAACACTCTGCCCAAAGTTGGATCCTCGATAACGGTCGCCGGCTCTAACAGTTCCACGTAGCTCTTCAAGCCGGCCTTGGGGCAAACGATCCTCATGTTCTCACGGTCAGCCACGCACACAACGTCCAAGTGTTCCAATAGCGTCACGCTGTGCGGAAGATTCAATGTCAGCGTGTCGGTGAATGATGGTATGGCGAGGAGGAGGGTGCCTGCCGCGTTGAATTTTAAGATTTGGTTGTTGCAGTAGCCATCTGCGACAAATATCTCGCCTGTGGTCGCCACTGCAACCGAGGTTGGCATGCAGAGTAGGACGCGTCTCCTATAGGGGTACCCCGCTGTGAAGGCTTCGCCGATGGTCAGGCTAGGGTACTTGTGGTTATTTGGTGTATACTGGAAATTAAATAATGATACATAGCTATAAAACTGTTCTTAGTTTTCTCTATATATATGGAGGTAGTGTTCAGCGCTATGTTGTTTTATTTGGATGCCTCAGAAATAAGGTTTCCACGGTCGCTATACTGACTGGGTGTGTTCATACTAATATTTGCATTACTTTTTGATGTTTGACACACGAAAATATGTTTAACAAATATTGATTTTTTTTTATGTTATGAAAGTGGCAAACAAGCATGCAGTTCACATTGATGTTAAGTGATGACTGCATCCTATAGACACCCACACAAAGACCAAGGTCAAAGTGCAGATGCGTTATCACTCCTGATGCTTAAGGTGTTACGCCTCTGTGTCGGAAATTACAGGGCCGTACATTACCACCTGACCGGAACACGATAGTGCTGAACACTACCATTTAGCGGCAAGTATATTAGGTAGTGCGGTGGTGCCTACCAGTAAAATTGAAAGTTTAAAATGAATGTGATGAATGTTTATAACTTCCGCATTTCAGTAAGAGTAATAAGGGCCCTTTCTAACTTTAAATATACATACCTTAAACACCTGATGCTTGGCTACATCGGTCACCCAAACGTTGTCGTGGTGATCAACCGTCAAACCATGCGGCATGTAAAAGGCATAAGCACCCCAACTATGAAGCACTGAGCCAGTATGCGGGTCCAGTACCAAGATAGTGTCTTCAATTATTGGCCCCTTATCCAGATTCTGGTAAACATTCGACTCGTTGAACGTGCTACAAAAATGATCAAGAAAGTTATTATTTTTTAAATTACTATCGCAAAACTCGAATTAACTGCTATCTACTCTTCCAAGGTAATGATGGCGTGAGGTTATATTGACAAAACAATTCTTTTTTGCCATAGTTTGATTTGATTTTGAAATAAAAAAATGGTTTAGTGAAAGATACCTTTCGTCCCAAACTCTTTCCGCTCGGTGGAAAATAACTGGTTGTCCCAAAGAATTAATAGAAACTGCGGTTATTTGCCCCACATTCAAAGATTGTTGTGGCCAATCCTTCACTTCCTGAGGACGCAGTACGATTTCGTCTTTGGGCTGAAAATTTCAGAATTTTTCTTCAAGAACCTTTTATTACGTAAAGAAAATTGTTTTATAACATGTCTTAAACTTACCAAATGAAATTCGAGATTCTTCAGAAGATTGTCTTCATTGCCATAGCTGAAGTAATCAAAATTATCTCTCACTGTTTCTGGTTCACAGTTAATACCAGTAAAAATTAGATATAATAGGAAAATTGCGAACATTTTGCTAACGATATGCTGATATTTGGCTATTGTTGGAAATCGTTTGCTGTGTACTGAAACTGTATTGATTGTTGGTTCACAGTTAAGTTGCCGGTCAAAATACGCATGCGCTGTTCGGCACTGCTTTCTGAGTTTAAACATTCATCAATTTAATATCAAGGTCATAGTTATACAAGGACGTCTTGTACAAATAAAACTAAGTTGTATTAATCATACATTTATTTTGCACATCATTTCAACAAGTTACAACAAAATTGGTCAAGAGCAAAAGTATAGGACCGGAAATAACTTCCCCATCATTTAAGAGACACAAGAGAAATGCTTAGGCTAAATACGAAAATAGAACATGAAATTTAATTTCTTTTAACTGTTTCAGTCTCAGAAATTCGTTAGAATTTTGGCACGTGCGATGTTGTTTTATTTCTTGTGGTATCATTAATGGTCTTTAAATAATTCATAGTGATTTCTGTTGTCACTGACCGCGCCATTGGGAATTTGGCTGGTCCCAAATATAGCCGGTTTCTGTCATGGAACACACCGCATTATAGTATCTGCCTGGACTCCGGCAGTACGACCAAGATGGGCATTTGCATCGGAACAGTGTCTGGAATTCTTCCTTGCATATTTCATTCCACCAGCATGTTCTCTGAAAGTATACGATTAATCACTTTTTTTTTCGATTTCAAAAGTTTATTAAGGTTAAAAAATTTAGAATATCCTTGATATCTGTGAGAAATGTGTGTTAAACTTGTAATAATAAATCTACGCTCACCTCAGTAATATATCCCCTCACTGATTGATCCGAATAGCTTCTTTTTGTGATCGCCGCCTCAAACATTGCATTGCACACAAGTATACACACGATCGTTACATATTGCGCCTGAAAATCCACACTGAATAAGCAAACACTTCGTTACTCCACAACAACTGCATTTTAACGTCCCTTACCTTAATCATAGCAGGGTTTTGGTCTAAAAATAGATTTTATTGTTAGGCTACGTAACGTTTTCATTTCACGCCCCCTGCCGGAGCTTAGAGGCTCCTCTGTATGCCTGTGTGTCAGGGGTGGGACGGTATGACGATTATTTATTCAGACACCGGGTTTGGCTGGCCGCTATTCGATGAATTTAAAACTGTTTCTATTCTATTATTGTTTTGTTATTGGAATGCGGGAGTAGTGATTGCATATTCGAGGACGGATTAGATAGTCTTGGAATATGTCGTGTTTTATCAATATTAGCACAAAGTAAGTGTTTGTCTTCAATGATTGATTTACTTTTTAGTAATAATGAGTTTTCAAATATATTTTATTAAGAAAGTATAATAGTTATTAATAATATCGTTATAACTTTTTTCTTTTAAATCTTTAGTGAATTTTCAACAAAGAGAAAAAGAAATAGAATAGCTAGTTTTTTATTTATTTTGGTGTCTTTAAGTAAATAGGGTATAACAAAATTAATAAAATCAAATTCTTCAGATAACACAACACCTTTAATATTCTGTAAATCTCGTAAGCTACATAATTATTAACAACTTTACAAAAAACACTAGCTAATACCTATATTAACTAGTAGGACTTTCACGATACCTACACTTATACTAAAAATGCAACAATGAATCATAGAGATGGGAAATAAAATAGGTTAGAAATGTTACAATAGATTAGAATTAACTTATTTGGCTCTAATTAATGATAAATAAATAAACATAACTGCACGTCTGTATTACTGAAGGGGAAGGCATAAATTAGGGGCATAGGTATATTACACATGCGTACATGCATTCGCCAGTTGTTTTAAGAAAGGGAGTAAACCTATTTACCTATATTTACAAATTTTCAAACACTGCGTAAGGGTGGCACAACAAAGGCCCAACCTTTGCTTACAAAATCAAAATAGGCTTTTAAAATCTTGATCTCATGTTGTTACTAGTTTATTAAATTAATATGGGCCTAAGAGTGACACCACGCTACGATTTTGACTAAGGTCTGTAAAGTCTGTATGAATAGACCGATCTCAGTCCCAAGATATGGCATTAAGAACCTGTTTAGTATATAAAACGTGGTCTTACGATCGTCTCAGGGCTAAGATCTGACTACATATTTTATTAATACGAACCTTAGGCAAATACGGGCCTAAGAGTCGAACTTTGAATGATAATTTTGTTTCACACATATCAAAATAAGTTTGATTTTACTTTACTTTTCTTAATCTTAACTTACTTAAGATATGCTTTGCCAAGTAGAAGTAAGAGTTTTGACACATCTGGGAAACAAAATTATTATTGGAAGTTATTTCATTCAAAGTAGAATTTACAGTGCTGTTCGTGAATCTGGCACTTACACCGAAATTCGAAAACTACTACGACTAAGCATTCGAGACAGTTAAATTGATATTTTTTTTAATATAACTTTACCTACTGTGTAAAAGAATAAGAATCAATGGTATAGGTCGCGCCACGTAAAAAGAACGCTGGAAGAAAGTAGAAGGGATGTGTTCGCGCATCGGTACACTCGCGCACGAAAGTACTAGCCCTATTGGTTTATTTTTGATCTAGCTTTCGCTTGCGGTTTCGTGTATTGGTAGGCAGATTGAAAACTATATTACATAGAATAACATAAAACGAAATAAAAACACATGACGCGCAGCTTGACCGCCAGCGTTCTCTTTACGTGGCGCGACCTATGTCATTTATTATTTAGACTTCAATATGGCGTCGGCTTTTTAAGACGCAAAGATGTCCCTACTCCAACAATTGGAATACATACATACACGTTAAATCTGCATACAAAATTAGACAGGAGCATAATTGACTCATTCAATCAGTTTTTCATGAATATGGAGGACAATACGAGAATGTAGAAGGAAGTGAAGTGGAGACCAATTAATCGTGTTACCAATAGTAATAATAAATTTATAATATTATGTTTTAGTCAGGAACATATTTTATATATTTCAAGCTCCTTCAATATTATTGATATTTCAGTCTTTAAATATATTTTTTTGTTGATTAATTTAATGACTACGAGAAACAATATAAATTCTAATAAAAGTTTTAGTGATTACAGTAAGTAACTTGATTTATCAAAATTAAATAGTTTTATTGTGCAATCATACAGATTTGTGTTGAAGATATAAATACTTAAAAACATAAAAAATAGGTAGATACTCCAAGATGAAATTCCATCCATTCCATGTGCGACATTACACGGAATTGAGGGCATT
Organism: Macrosoma leucophasiata; assembly: GCA_036365455.1. Taxonomy (NCBI): domain Eukaryota; kingdom Metazoa; phylum Arthropoda; class Insecta; order Lepidoptera; family Hedylidae; genus Macrosoma; species Macrosoma leucophasiata. The sequence continues at coordinate 9,448,069 of JAWQUS010000023.1, read as the reverse complement.
TCTACTAAGCATTAAGTATTCAATGGCACTTTTATAAACATAATAAATTCACAAATGTAACATTCTCCTTATTACTAGGAGGACGTGCAATATAGCCCATCAGGAAGTTCGTGGTTTTGATCCCAGAGGCCCATTGTGTAATACGGTTGATATCGATTTGATGAACATTATGCATTGCATTGCTGTTTTGCCCTCCTTTTAGGAAAATGACGAAGTACTGCAATATGCTCATCAAATGGGGCATTTGAGAGAGTATTTTACTCCTTTAAGTGACATATTCCGAAAATATTACTTTCGGATTATTGACAGTAATTGCAATGCGTAGATATAAAACAAAAATCGGTGCATTAATCACAAATAGATTCTTTGTACGAATCCCAACAACTTTTATTAAGTATTTAAACTTTTTGCGAAAGCGCAATATTTTCGAATATTAAACGAAGATATTTTTAGATTTTCGAACTATTCGTCACTGATGTCGTAGTTATAGGTATATTTACGAGGTTGTGACGTCACAAGCAAATCAGATTTTGTATTAGCCCACACAAATTGCAACTTTTTCAATGGTGATATTTTAGTTATAGACTAGTAAGTAGTTCCCAAGACGATATTTATTTGATTTGTGCTATACTTACTTACTTCAATACTCCTGAAAATACAAAAAGATAAAACCCTATTTATTTCAACCATCGACTATGGATCCAACTGATTGGTCTGTGATTTCAACCGAGCTACATAATACGCCCTCAGATCAACTTATTGAAATAAACTGAGCACGGAATTGAGTAACTCAGAGAAATAATTATTCGATGTGATAACGTAAAATAATATTAATTGAAATAAAACTGTTTTTACTGATTTATCTCGCGTATATAAAATAAATAACTAAAATTATTTTTTAAATTTACCCAACGTTAACCAAGATAACTTATTTAATATGTCGATTCTGCCTAAGTCCTTAACGCTACACGCTACGCAAGGCGTTTACGAAATCGATTGAGGTAGCTGTATTTAGCGGTAGTTTTGAGGTAGCGGTATTGATATACAAAAAAACCTTTTTTGAAAAACGGGTTTTTTGTATATCAATGAGGTAGCTGCATATAATTTTTTTTTCTGCTGTCAGACAAGTCACCTTAGTCTGCCCGGGATCATGGAAGTGCAAAAGCGACTGAAACGTCGGGTCGATTTTAAAAATCATTTAAGTCAAATAAACGGGAGATACATTCTTATATCGTTTTATTTCAATGATTGTAGCTCGGGAATTCTTAAGAACACATCATAATGTTAATTGTTGCTAATTAATACTACTTGTCTATTTAATCTTCTGAAAATATAAGATTATTATATGCTATCAAATTATTTCGCAAAGAAGTTGGTGACTTTCGTTTCTATTTCTTCTAAAACTTATGTGTATTCTCTATTTCCCTTCTCCGTGCCAGTTTTGGGTAGGGTAAACGCAAACGTTTGTAGGTATCAAAATCGTTCACGTATTTTTATTGAGATTCACAGTATTCAATTGACTTTGGTTAGAAACTACCACTACATTTGGGATAAGTTACTGTTTTTCACAGGCGCAATCCTAAAGGGGGAGGTTATAGGAGCCATGACCTCAAATCCAGACCCCATCAAATGAAATTCTTAATATAATATCATAATCGTCATGATCATGATCTGGTCCTCCAAAACCTTTTTTATGATTATGACCTCCATCTAAAATCTTTGTTAAGGACCGCACCTGATCACTTTTTCACACATGCGAGAGGACATTCTAGTAGTCATGACGCCCAAATCTAGACCCGACCAGGTGAAATTCGTACAAAATCTTTGCTTGCAACCGATGAGATCAATTACCCCTTTTCAAAATCTTTGTTTACCACTCTTGGTTACAGTTTCCTGTTTTGTTTCTGAAAAGAGAAGTTGAAGGGGTCATGCTTCTCTGTCCAAAATCTATGTTTGGGACTTATAACCCATGGAAGGTTCTAAAGGCCTTAATCCTCTTCCCAAAATCTTTGTTTAAGACCGTGTCTGGATTTGTTTCCAGGCGCGTTCCTAAAAGTGGAGATAGTAGGAGCTATGATCCTCTTCTCAAAATCTTTCTTTAGAACCGTACATGGTTTCACACTTATGTCGTGTGAAGGTGGAAGACATTGTATTGGGCCGTTACCCCCAAAATCTTTCCTTGCGACCAATAACCTCCCAAATTATTATCTAAGACTGCGCCCGGTTTCACATGTATTGTTGTGTGAAGCACACTACATCGCCTGCACGTCTATATTGTTTTTGTCGACGCTTTCTTCTTGCCGCCTGTGAATGTCTTCCGCATCTTTACTGTGAACAAATTAAACATGATCTGTAAATTTGTAATTAAATTTGCGACATTGAATTCCCTGCCTACATTTCTGATTGTTGTATTGTTGTGACAATTTTCAATTTTGTCTTTCTTCATACTATCTATATTAGTATGCTAATAACTTTGAAGATCTTTTTTGCTCAGACTTAAAAATGAAATCTATTAGTTGTAGTGTATGAACCTACCTACTGTAATTTATATCTTTGGACTATTGAAATTGATAGTGACCTACCTCGGGTCCTTTTTCCATTTTGATTGAAATCAAACCAATATTTTAAACTTTGCGATAACATGAAGACATCATTCTCATTCTTGTATTGTGTTTCGCTCATCAGAAACATATTTTACCCACTTAATTTATTGCCCTGAATATACCAACTAGGGGCGAACGTAATAAAACTTGTTTCACACATTCTCAAACTCCGGGTATGCCATTACCTCAGTGGTAATTTCGGAAACACTCGTGCAAGACGTGCCAGTTCGCATAATTCGCATATTCGAACAAGAAATCAACAAAAATTTTGCAATGGAATTGGGCAATTCCATATTTCAGTTTAATCTTTATGATTAGCTCGTATGACATGCACCGCTGTAAATATTAAAACAAGCCAAAAATGAAATAAGATACTTACGAATATTTGTTCGATGATGGCATGAATATGCTCTTTGGACACAGTCTGTAGTAAGGCCAGCATTCGCCGCCTGTCTCACCAGCACGCTGGGCTTCTACATACTCGAGCAAGAGGCTCGCGTACGGTGATTTGTTAGGGCTGGAAATAAATAAAACAGCCACTTAATACTGACTGGAATGTTTCCCGATTGTAATAATATCTTCACCTAAATCCCTTACGAAGTAGAGTGAGGCCACCTTCACATTTCAGTCCTCGCAAACCAATTTTTATACTATCAGTTTTCAGGCCTCAGCGGTGGCAGGTGCAACAATGCTATATGTAGTTTGTATTTTAATGTTTTGTCTGCGCTTATTACCATCAAAGTGGACTGCACGCTCATTTGCTACTTAAATTGTAATTTTGACCGTGTATCAGTGACATCAGCTCTGGTTAGATGGTAACGTACAGATTGCCATCTTACCGAGACACCACCATTAAATAGGTGACACGGTGGTTTCACAAAATTTCTATCCTCCAGTAAAATACAAAAACTCTACTAAGTATTGCAGTAGCTTACCTAAAGAACAACTTCATAACTTCGCCGAGGAAACCGAAGTTTGTGAGTGGATGTGCATGCACTTCACATATTGCTCGTAGCAAACATTCTTTGCCGTCAAACCCGAAATTAGCTAACAAATCTTCCGCTGCTCCATAAAGCAGTGCTCTGAAAATAAATGTATCAATTGTACAAAAAAAGTCACATAGAAAAAGTAAAAGTCCATTGTTTGAAATCCCTGTTTAGAACAGAATATGGTTTGATTGGTGAGTAAGAGTCTCACTACCCATCGGCTGTTCCCTTAGATGGCTGGAAACCCATCACACGCACCCCTACCATGGAGTATTAGAAGTATGTTGGAGGTATTTACTTGTACTTATCACTATGTAAAGTTAAAATTCATACAAACACGTATAAAAATCACACTTATGCAAGACATGATACTACTTTCAAAGATTGTACCGATCTCCTATCCCATACATAATCTTTATCAGTGACAGCGCCTGCTTTGGGAACCACTAGAGGTATATTATTAGATAACGCTCTGATTCTAATTTAGTCCAAGCATCCAGAAAATAAACATCTACCATATCGCGTTTACCATTCCATATGTACTTGGCAACTACTCCACAAGTCATTCAAACATGTTCGACTATTTAGCTACTTTAAATCAACGTTCTGAATACTAATGAGACAACCCGTTGTCTTTGCTGCACTTCAATAGCGTTACATAACAATTCACGGTTTTCGAATCGTCCGATGAATTCCAAACGGTATTTGGTTCCTTTAAACCATGGCCAACAACATACCGTGAAATGAATTCCTGATCAGCGTTAGAACGAAGGTGAAAGCAACACTGATGATAATATTACTGTCATACTTCCTTGCGAGTATACATAATTACTCTACGAGGTGGTCGCAGTGGGTGCATGTTTACAGGATCGCCAAACCTATGTGCTTTGTTTTAATCTAGATTTGTACATAGCCCAAGATGAAATTCTGTAATATTGTCCTGAACTCACAGTCTTTCGTAATGTATTTGGGGCAGATAATTAAATAGGCTCGAAATATTGTTCTATTTGCCTTGATTTATGCATAAGTAATTTCGCAGGGGAATACAAAAAATTGGATTATATTAATGAAGCGGTAGAGCGTTTGATATATCAAAGATTGTATCATCTTTTGATAACTATGCATAGAAATTCATTAGGATTTATCGATTAATTGTATCTTATGTATTTATATATAATTTTACCTTTCTCCTCCATGAAACCGATCGAGCACCACCTTTTCAGTTTCGGGTGGTATGGCTTCTCTCTCGGATCGTTTTCCCCGTCTCGTATCCAAATATTGTCCTACGTAGTCCGCCATGACTGACGCAGCAGCGCGTCCCATCGACCTCGCAAAAATGGGTGGCAAATCTCCATAGGGATTCTCGTTGTCCGTTAGACCCAGCTTATCGAAATCGACTGTGAAGATGATGGGTTGATTTTAATTGTTTGTTTAAACATACCCTGTCGTCTTACGCGATCAAATTACCTGTAACTGTATCGCCCCATTATGTTTCATTGAGTTTATACAATGTTTAGGTAATCGGATAAAATATTGCGATTCAGTTTACATTCGTAATTGAATAACGTAAAAGTACGAGCTTTGCTTTCCATAATGTGTTAATTTTAAAAGGTACAATTGAACAATCTCATTGATCGAAGTGTTATGAAATGGTTTTACGTCATAAGTTTAACTAATATTATACAGTAACTTATTTATAATGGTTAAATAATTATTTATCTAAAATGAAACGTATATTTTAAAGAATGTAGCTCTGTTAGGACTAATGACTACACATTATTAGTTTTAAAATAACACTACGCTACATTTTATTTCTAATTCTCTCTATAGCTATTTTTTTTTTCAATTAACGTAATTTTTGATACGTTATCGACAACTTGAGGCATTTCCATTAATATTCGGTAAAATGACACTAAAATTGATTTTGGTTCTATTTAATACTTAGGGGAGACCGGGGATGGTAGACTAACTTTTGACTTAAGCCCGTATATCTCTGATGTTTAACTTAATACGACAAAAACAACAATTGCTATAGATAGAAGAACTGTTCAGGTACCTAAAGTACTGTAATATGACCTATATATTCACCATTCTAATACTTATCAAGCCGATTTTATAAACCTCTGACGTTTGGTCAACCTACCCCATGTCCGGGGTAAGTTGACCATACGCATGGGGTAGGTTAACCTAGGCAGTAATTGGTGTAAATAAAGAGGATTAATATAAAATAAAACATCAAAATTTACTTAATGATAGACACTTTTTATTTAAAATAAACAAAATTAAATTTGAGATCCATTCTTCGTTCACAAAGAACTTGAATAATCTGATATTCTCTTATTTTTAAAAATAACAATAAGTAAGATTAATTCCTTGTAATTTCTGTTCCAACCTTAATTGTAACTTCGATTATTGTAATAAACCGCTAATCACATTGCTGCCATATTAATATTATTCAACATACATAAACTTGCGTGTCTCATCCGGTGTCAATCTATAGTAAATATCAGCAGCCGTCTTCAAATAAGGTATCAGTTTGTTTTCTTCATCATCGCTAAATATCTGCCTATCTCTTATGTACCCGGTCGTATCCAGGGTCAAATCAGCTCTGCTCTGAGGTTGGGATTACTTTCCAACTTTTGTCTTAATATAGTTACATAACGTTGCAAAGTTTTATATGGAATTTCGTATTTCTTTGATGTAGCGTGTATGCTGTTATTATCGAAGATTACTGCGTGGCAAGCTCTTTCTAAGATAACTTTTGGAGCATTACCCTTTTCAGATTTTCTTTTGAACGTAAAAATACAACTGTAAATTAGTACGAGTATGTAACAGAAGACTATAATAGTGCTTACATTGATGATGTATCACACATTAATTATTAGCATACACAATTCTAAAAATAAGTATAAAATGTCAAATAAATAATGTATCCTATCCATATTTATTTTATTTAATTACTCACAGACTTAAAATTGTTAAAAGTACAAATGTTTTCCATCATTACAACCAACTTTTACCTACAGTAGGATCAACTGGGGTTGCTTGACTTATTAGTCTACCTACCCCGAACAAAATTTGTCAACCAGCCCCTGACGTCATTTTGAATTTTACCTGCTCATCATATGCAAACTCTGGCACTAACATAGAAGCAATATTGTGTTATATATAATAGAACTACTATATTTTAATTTGGTATAAGAACAACATTTGTTCTAACGGATTTATAGGCACAATAACAAAAAAAGTACAAACGAAAAAGTTACTTACCGAGACCAAAAACACAACATGTGATCTCACTCGCGAATGCCTCGCGGCTGCAGCGGCTCACCTCGCACAAGTTCGCGGGTCACGAACAGGCATCTAAACTCATGATTGGTTGATAAAAATCACGCTATGGTGACGAGTTATTGCTGTTTAGTCTACCTGCCTATAGCCAACCATCCCCGGTCTCCCCTACCATATGATGATTTAAAGAATGTTATTAACTGAATAAATTATGTTCTATTTTTAGGCTTGGTTACGATTTTCGAGACCGTACGTCTATAAGAACATCTTTTTGAATCCAATAGTCTATAGTAGGGTAGGGCGGGGCTTAAAGGTCCAATTAGATTATTTCGAATAATACTGTGAAAACTGACTCTACTATATCAAAATAAAGAACACTAATCAAACAAACAGTTATCTGAGTATGTTTGACTCAATTTTCAGTTGAATTATTATAATAGAAATATGTGTTTTACAACTTTTCTAGACCTTGTCGTCTGTCCCTTTTTGCCCCATAGTAGGGGTAAAAAGATACAGGCAGGAGGCAAAAAGGTTTTTATTTAAAATCGATTTTATGGATCTAAAACAATATATGGTTCAATAAAGTTTATTTTTATTCCAAAAACAATAAGTTAAAAATATTTTAATTTTTAAACAAACCAAAAACTTTATTATAATTCCAAGATACATATTATTTAAAAAGTCTCTATTCTAAAAGAAAATACTTTTTTAACAAACAAAATTTATTTTTTTCTAAATGTATTACAACAGTAACAGTCGAACTAATAATTTATAACTTTGTTAAGCTTATAATAGTTTAATCACTTATCAGTCTCTATTGAAGAACACAATAAAACAAGACAGCACTATTCATTATGGATGTTGACATAACTTGAATTTAAAATCTTACATAATCTTTTAAAAAAATTGACAAAGAATACTTTAAAAATCAAAATATACTACTTCTTTAACCGTAACACAAAAATTTAACTCTTCTTTAATTATCAACTTCAACAAATTAACGTCATCAACATGTCTTGGTATTTCTTTATTATCTTAATCAGACTCATCGTTTTCTGAATCACATTTATTACAACCAAGGTAAATGCTGTCTCTGATTGAGATACATTTTTCATGGGCCCATTGTTTGCAAGGATTGCATTGAATCCAACCATCGCCTGGAACACTGTCACTGTACTTCTCGCAGCAAATCAAACAGAAGCATCGTCAGAGCTGGAATCACTATTTGCGTTAATTCACATATTAATGAGGGGCTAAAAGGTCCACATTGGACCTTTTTACCCCAACCACGTGTAAATATTTTTTATAGGTTATAACGAAATAACCGTTAAACCGAGCCTAAAACTAATAATAAATCGTGAAAAACAAATAAATCACATAAACTAATAAATTATGTTTAGGTGTGATAAACGAAAAACCACTGCTCGAAACTGAAAAGTAAAATGATGAAAAAATTACTTACGTTAAAATTTTTAGATCTAGTCGTACATCTCCGGCTAGCGACGCTGCTCGACTGCCGGCGATGCCCCGTTACGCCTCCCGCGCTTCCTTCATTCCGCGTACATAGTTAGAACGCACAATATACCGCCAGTTTTTTAGATACTTATGGTGGACCTTTATACCCGCGGACCTTTAAACCCCGCTCTACCCTACCTACTAACTTTGCAACACGACAATTTTTGATTTAATTCGAATTCTTTACAATATCTATATGAAAAATGATCGATTATGACCTGATCTAATTACAACACGTCAGTAGGAATGCATCCTCAAATTAACTACTTGATACTGTTAAAACTAAATTATACTCACTATTAACTACGTTATTAATTTAGTGTATTTAGTGCTCTACATTTCATTCTACGCAAACTTAACCTGAAAGTACTGACTTTTAAATTCCAGCTCATATGTCAGTTTACCTGTAAACACATTCTAGTATTCAAAACACAAACATATTAAATGTATTTTATGATTTATAAAATAACTCTTGAAACTGATATTGATAATTAAATCAAACATAATTATACTAAAAGTATTTATGGTATCTATTTCAATTCAATTTCTATATTTCTTATATTGTATAAGCGAATAATATGGTTGATTAATTATGACAAATGAAAATATACGTTAATGCTTGAGCTATAATATCACACTTGCGATTTTCAAGCGAGATTTCAGCAAAGTAGTAGTTAAGTGTTGATCACCGCGAGTCGCACTCGCGTAAGCGTCGCGTCGTCAGTACGCAGCAGGATCGCAACGTCATCATGACACTTCTATTATCTTTTACACTGTTCTTTTTTATATAATGATGGTGATAAATTAGCATACAGTTTATATAGATGGTAGCTTGTAAGTGACCTAAGTGTAGATATCTAAACAAAACCGGAGGTCAATATGCAGATGAATTGCCACCACTAAACTGTAAGTTGTTATGGCTCTGTGATAGTCATTACTGAGCCATACATTTCATACGTAACACTGTCACAGTCCGAAACATACTCGTAGATTTAACACCGCGCACTCGCTGCCTACTATGCGCAGTTGACAATTTACAAATTTTGTAGAGAATAAATATAAAATCTTCTTTGTTTTTATTCTTTCTTAAATGTGTGGAATCGATATAAAAATCAAATGAAACTCTAAGCAGTACTTACTTGTGAAAGGAAAACTAACAGTCATATTTGATAAAAACCCTTTTGGCGGGTGCCTGACGAAGGGCATCGACAACGAGGGTGTTATTGCCATCGTTGTACCTGGGGGTAGGGCCAACCGCCCGTCATTTGTTATCCACAGTATCCTCTTTTGCCTCGAATGAGGCTCGTTCTCTTTGGAAGTATCGTAGCTGTTAGGTGACGCAATTGACAAAAGAGCTGCTAATGCTAAGCTGATTAATACACGAGGTATTGTCATCTCCATCGCCATACAACTGAAATGTTATACATACAAGTTTTTCAAAAATAATATGGTAATTAATAGATACGTTCTTTAGACTGTGATAATATAGGTTAAAGGAATTTATTCTCAAAAAAGATAATATGGTGTAATGTAGGCACTTTTGATCACGAGATTGTCTGTCGAGCCACTGTGTTGAACTGGTCGTGTACTTTGGAGGACTTAAGAACTGCAAAAAATGCAACAATTGATGTGGGCCTATTATATAAAATGTGAGTCGATCCACTGACTCGAGAAGAAGATGAGATGATTATTAAATTTTGTATGTCACGTCATTCTCTTATTATTCCTTGGCTTCCTCTTAATATTAATAATTCATTTAAATATATTCTATTGCTGCTAGAGTGCTCCTACTTGACTCTATTTCAAACAATTACAGTAGGAGAGCTCAAGAGGGGTTTTGAAGGCTCTTTGAAGGTTTTGGGGGCTCAACTTTTGAATTTAATCAAGCGCATCAGATTAAGATATGGGTGATACCTTGCACCCTGTTCAAGACCTCCACCAAATCTAAAGTTTCTATAAGCTCGTGGCGGAAACCCTAAGGGTGCCTCGCATCCAAATCGTCAGAATTTTAGACGGGAGCTTTGAGGTTCAGTTTATATCAAAAGTTCATTGATTTATATCCTCTGTGAGTAGCTGACATTCATCAGTAATTTTTCTCCTTCATTTTTGAAACAATCAAATGTTTTTTGAGAAGGGCGCGTCATCAACGTCATGGGTCAAGGATCGTGTCAAATATTTTAATAGTATGTAAAATGTGTCCAAACAATGCTCCTATCCAAAATTCAGACGATTTAGTAGAGATGACCAACAGGGTTCAAGGTATCTCCTATATCTTAAACTGACGCGCTCGAGTAAATCCAAAAACAGCATCCTGGGCTCCCCTATTATTACCAGTAACAAAGCCAACTTAATTTTAAATGCAATCTCCTTTCAATCATCAATTTAACTCAAAGACTCAATAATGTCAAAGAAGTATGCCCTATATAGTCAATTTGTTGTCAATGTTGAGTGATTTTTAACGCTTTTACAAATTTAGATAAATTTACCTAATAAAATAATGAAAACAAATTTATTAAATTGTACTCATGTGCGCATAAGAGGAAATAACAATCATGAAATTGAAGTAGAAGAATTAGTGAAGTTTATAGAAAAACAATACAATGTAGACATAAAATCTATACCGCAATGGCAAGACCTCATACAATCTTTACAAAACATGAAGTTTCATTCCCAAAGAAAAATACAGGATGCATATCATCGCAAGTCTCTCATCGTAAACAAGTTGTACGTTCAAAATTCACGACAATCGCCGTTCCTATTAACTGATAAACTGGCAAGAACAGCAAATCTGTGGGGAAAACTCAAACTGAAAGACAAAGATAAGATTTATATACAAATTGAACCCGATATTACATTAACTGATAATGCTCATAGTGATAAAGAAATATTAGGAGAAGTTAGTGGCATTGAATTAACCGCTCATCCTAATACTGAAACTGTTGACTCAGATATTGATAAAAAGAAAATAGATTCAGAAGTAGAAAGTAATAAAAGTTTACCAGTACGTATATACACAAACCAACATAAATTATTTACTTCACTTGACACACAATATACAGCGGTAAGTTTTAAAAGAAATACGAGTAAATTATTCGACTCTGGTAATGAATATGAAAATGGAAATAGAAGAAAATATATAAAATATACAAAAACCATTGTATGTAACCCAGAGAAAATTGTTATTACGGATAGCAACGTTCACAAACAAACAATTTCATTTTCTTTAACAAATCGTAGTACAAAATACGTATATATTAAATTTGAATCCATTACAAATATGAGCCCTTTTCATAAAATACGAATTTTACCCTCGATCCCAAAAAAGATATATCCGGGTTTAAGCGTGGCCTTTAAATACATATTTCAATTGGAAAGAAATATGCAAGAATTCACTTCGTCAATTTCTTTCAATGTGTGCAATAAAACTTCATTACAAGAATATACTAAAAGTTTTGTTGTCCCTGTTATAAGTTCATTTATGAAAGATCGTTCGATAACTGTTTCTGAAACGGTTTATATCAAACCAGTATTTTCTTACGTTATAGAGAAAAAATATCCATATCCAAAAGGGCTTATCAAAATTAACAACAATGAAAAATTTCACTACCACTTACACATAGTGAAGAGATCAGTAAATTTCTTTAATGAATCCAGTAATAGTATACATGCATCCTGCGATTTAGAGTCCTCCTCAAATACAGAAAATTATATGCAAAATGCAGAACAAATTGAGTTACAAACACAAAGCATAGTACTATCGTCTGCTCGAAAGAACAATAACGTACTTAATAACGATGAATCAGTTAAAATCCAAGATATTGTTATTTTATTATTAAATGAGATTGTAGATCTTGCTCTAGATGCATTTGTTTTGGAAAATACCTATTCTAATATACTGCCACATTCCAAACTGATAATACCTGTATATTTCACTAAAGCGGAACATGTTGGTTATCATCATAGTGTGTATGATTTACATTTCTATGGTCAGGAGTTTGAAGATTTAATAACCACAAAAACTATTAAGGTTTACGCTGAAATATTACCTCACCCAATACAAATAACTCCACCTATTCTAGACATGTCAGATTCTCCTATTCGTCATGGATTTTGTGAAGATTATTTTACGATTACAAATACAAGCAAACTCTATCCAATTACCATAAAAATTAAATTAACGCCAAGGATGGAAAAAATGTTTAACATTTTGCCTAGAGATTCAGTGATACAAGCTAAGAAAAGCGGAACATTCAAAGTTAAACTCTGCTCTTCAGTGTTCAATATGAAAACTAAAATTGAAGAACACATACATTTCACTATCAAAATGATGGTTTTTGGTTACAGACCAGTTTTCCAAAATATCCCTCCTGTTTTTTACGAAATCATTTCGCCGTGTCTTCCGGAATATACAAAAATTTATAATAAAACGAATTATTTATTTGAATCTGACTACCACAATAAATAAGCATTTGATATAAAGAATGTTTTCTTCTTTATTAAATACTGAAATATATTTCATAATACTCATGCTAGTATTATTGCTATGCCAGAGTACATAGTTTACGGATTATTTCCGGACCAAGATCATCGTGTTATGTTTTTTCCGATCGGCTATATTCTCAATATTGCTGTAATAAACTGAGAGTAGCTCTTTTGGACTACTTAGAAGTTTCCTATCTTAGTTCAGTTGAGGTAATTCACATAACATACTCGTCAAACATCCCGCAATCCTTGAAGACGAAAGTCTTTAATCAGTGCGTTTTGCCGGTGATGACCTACGGTGCCGAGACGTGGTCTCTCACTATGGGCCTCGTACGAAAGCTCCAAGTCACTCAGCGGTCAATGGAAAGGGCTATGCTCGGCGTTTCCCTACTGGATCGAATCAGAAATGAGGAGATCCGTAGGCGAACGAAAGTCGCTGACATAGCCAAGCAGAATTCCAAGCTGAAGTGGCAATGGGCAGGGCACATAGCTCGGAGAACCGATAGCCGCTGGGGCAGAAAGGTTCTCGAGTGGAGACCACGTATCGGCAAACGCAGCGTAGGACGTCCACCTGGAAGATGGACCGACGACCTGATCAAGGCTGCAGGTCCGCTGCACCCGCTGGATGCACGTCGCTTCCGATCGGTCGGCATGGAGGTCATTGGGGGAGGCCTATGTTCAGCAGTGGACGTCCTATGGCTGATATGATGATGAATTCACATAAATATTTCGGAGAAACTTATTTCATGCAACCAACAAATGTATACCAAATTGGCGAATCCTTTTCAATGCACGTATGCATAAAAGCAAGTAAGTACCTTTACAAGACTGCTTAATCTGCTTACCCCATCGAAGATATACAAATAAGTAGCTGTTTCTATAGTTAATTCTATAGCATAACTGCCAATTAAATCCGTACACTGATTAGAACACTTGAACATCATTAAAAGAATACGGTTCATTGAAGCTAAAAAATGTAATAAATCAGATTTTAAAAGCAAAACAGTCGCAAAGAGTAATGGACTGTTACTTTTGTAATAAAAATTACATTAACAAGAAGTTTCCCAAAGAATGTAGCTGGTGGGGACGGCAAGGATTAAACCTGTTAACTTGACCAACTTATATGTGTTACAGGTCGGCAAGTTGATTGCCTGTACCCGCATAATATTCCAGTTGTGATCTGCAGGTCACACGCGGACCGGTTTTATACGACAATCGATTATAAATCAACATCGACATTGATTGAACCGATTGCAATAATATTGATTATCGTGAACGCACGGTTATCTTATCGGTGATGTTGTGGGAATTTTGTGGGACATATTGATATTAAAACTCATGTCGATATTTGAAATTGCAAGTCGTATTATTTGTGATTAAGGATATCCTCGATAAGTTAATGGTAGAACATCATAACTACTGTGAGTTCGGGAGAAAAATTATGTCTGGGAGAAGAATCCTAATAATAACCTATTAGCAATCGTTGAGCACAATACTTCCGGGGAGAACATTTTAAATCTTCTTTAGTTAAAAAAAAATATCAAAATATCGGTTACTTATTCAATGTTTTCGCCTATTTAAAGTTGTAAAGTAACAATATAAAGATAATTGTTGATTCGGGTGGAAATTGGACCTCAAAAAACAGTTCATATCAAAAGGGAAGGAAAAAAGCCACGCACCTATACTGCTTCGGTAGGCAAGAGCTTTGTGGTAAAGTGAAATGGCAGGTTATTTTCTATTTTCCTTAAAAAATATAAAAGTGCGTGCATCATCATCATATCAGCCAATCATCGTCATCCTATCAGCCATAGGACGTCCACTGCTGAACATAGGCCTCCCCCAATGACCTCCATGCCGACAAACCGAAGGTGAGTGATGTATTCGCCGTTGACATTGATGCCTAGTCCTTGCCATTCCAGGAGCTTGAAGGCGTCTGCCATTGCATTGGTGAAGAGCAGCGGTGAAATGACATCTCCCTGCCTTACTCCCCTCTGCAAAGGAATCACCCTCGTGCATTGGTCCTGTACTCGGACTGATATGGTGGCGTTTTTATACAGACACTACAACACTTCGATGTACCGATAGTCAATGTGGCAACGCTGTAAAGACTGCAGCACAGCCCATGTTTCAACCGAATCAAAGGCTTTTTCATAGTCCACGAACGCTAAGCATAATGGCCGGTTATACTCTTCGGACTTCTGTATAACCTGCCGCAGCGTGTGTATGTGGTCTATGGTACTATAGCCTTTTCATCAATCCTGCAAGCGAGACGGTTCGTGATCACCCTCGAAAACAGCTTGTAGACAGTGCGTAAATATAATTTCGAAAAAAAATGTGTCATTGTAAAAAACTTAAAAATTACTTTTTATATTGCTTCCCTCACAATCTTCACCTGTTCGTAGGCAGTGCGCAACCACCCGCACGCGCGAGTCTACCCGTCACAGTAACACGTGTTAAGTACGCATTAGAAATCATTAAAATTTTAATGACAATGATCCCTGTACGCTGTGCAAGCTTTCCTAACAACCGTTACAGCTCCATTCGGCCAGTGGTGTATTGTTTTCTCACTAACAATCGTTGAAACGGTCACGAGGGTCTCGTGTTTAACTATTTTGAACATTTACGTGCATTTTAAAACAGACCCTGAACTACAAATATTAACAATATTAAGTGGGCTTTAGAATTTCCAGAGAAAGCATATTTCACGGTGCGTGTCGAATTTTTACTGTTAGCATTATAATAAAGTGTTTTCATTACCTGAATGACACACGCTTTTTCTTGGTGGCTAGGCAAGTCCTTACTCGCCGCTGAAAAATATGTGTCGTCAACAAACTATTAATGTTTCTCGCAAGCACTGGATATTTTGACCCCGAACCTTTGTTAGATTTTCGCGATAACGTAGGTCTAACATGTAGAACCCTTTCGAGAAATTTCATCTTATTTGTAATGCGATTGCTTTCGGCGAGACCTCTGTCTGCATCAATATCTACTTATTGTTTTATTATTATTACTGGTAATGCGTTGATAATGCCAGATCGAAGGTTCCCGGTCGGTCAATAAGTAAATGTTAGTCTTAGGACGAAATTCACACACTACGACTTTATTTTGAAACAAAATGCATGAATGCATTATACAATAAATACATTTTAGTTCAAAAATAAGAAGACTCCATTAGTTTACTGATTCTTTACTTGGTACCTATATTAGCAATTCTTGTTACTTCTGAGGTCTCTTTATAAATATTTGTTGATCTGTTATTGGGTTATCTGTGTGTAAAGGCTTAATTATTATTTTCGAGAAGACACTGATTAAGTTAAAACCAAAAATGAGAAAATAATATGATAGTAAACTAAATATTAGAATCTCATGACGTTGGTTAGTCCAGGTGTGAGATGACCGTTTGATTCGAAGGGTCGCGGGTTCGATCCCCGCACCGGGATAAATATTTGTATGGCCTACAGATATTTGTTTCGGGTCTGGGTGTTTGTGTAAGTGTTGTATGTGTACTACGGCACCCACGACACAGGTTTGTACCTACTGGGTTTATTCCCGTTGTCCCCCTACTGTGGGGCTGTGAGGTTAGGCATATTTGATTTTATTTTTATTTTCATGAAGTCAACCATTTGTTCGTTGATATTCAGAAACATTTTGCCGAACCTCAGACAGCGCCATTAATTTGCATGCAGAGTAGCTTTCCAGGTCAAAGTCATCCTCGTGAGTTCTGTAAAAGCGGCTTCTAGTCTATCATCCCTTTTTTTAGATATCAAAGCTAATAGATTTTGCAGTAAGCCAGTGCCAACAAATCAATGTAGGTTAGGATCCAACTGCAGAATCATTTCGTTCATCCAGATATGCTGCAAACCTAATTTATACGCATATTTATAATCATTTGACGAGCCGGTTAGTCCATGGTATGAGATGACCGCTTGATTCAAAGGGTCGCGGATTCGATCGGGGATCGAATCCGCGACCCTTTGAATCAAGCGGGATCACCGGGATAAATATTTGTATGGCCTACAGATATTTGTTTCGGGTCTGGGTGTTTGTGTATCTGTTGTTTGTGTACAACGGCAACCACGACACAGGTTTATACCTACTGTGGGGCTGTGAATGTAAGCGTATTTAATTTTTTTATTTATTTTTGTTATTAGAAAATGTCTCTCGTTTTTTGTGTGTTTAATATAAATTTTAAATTACATGTACTACATTTTTCTGGCTCTGAATGTATGCTGAATGCTTCTACATTATAATAATATATTTCGAGTTCTTTTTGTATTTCCAGCCAAACCGATTTCTATTCGAGTCCCTTATTTGTTCAAGTCAAGTCGACGTGTTGTACACTCATTTATCATTCACATAACGAATTTACGCATCGAACACCTATACATAGGTGGTCACTTGAGAATCGATAAAGTATCGATTAGATTCAGATTGAAATAACGAAAGTAATCGGTATGCGCTACGTATTCTACTTTCACACTGAAAAACGTAAGGGGACATCCGCGTGGATTTTGTATGCTGTAAATCTTTATTATGTTGAAACTAGTTTTGCATATCGGTAGAGCGATATTCGCTGAGAGGAAAAATTATTTAACAATCCCAATGTGCTATTAAATTACTAAGGAAGCGCGTATGGCCTGGCGACTGGTGTAGATCATAAGCGATCTACTCGGTTAAGCACTACGGGCGCGGTCGGGTAGTGTGAGGGGTGACCGCTAGTGGCAAATTAAATGCGCGTTTCCGTGCTTCGGAGGGCACGTTAAGCTGTCGGTCCCGGTTGCTATCGATAGATGGCAGTGGTTAAACCTTGTCGGAGGCCTTAAGGGCGGTTTGAAAACATCCGACAGCGGGTTGGCCACTAACCCACCCACCTCCACCAATCCGCATTGGAGCAGCGTGGTGGAGTCCTCCGGCCTCCCCCCAAAAAAGGGCAGAGACTCGTGCCCAGCAGTGGGACGTACCTATAATGGGTTGCCATTATTATTATTATGATTATATGTGCTATTTCATCTGGCATTACCAGATCATCATTTTTCACAATCGACAAAAAAGAATATTCCTCACGGAATGGTATTCCTCTCTTTCTTATCATACGTAATACTAATTATTCCGAAGTTGTTATAGCCAAGTGTCCCCACCCCCTACCAACTAAATGGTTGAATTGGAAGGAGAGAAAAAAAATACAGAAGTACTTTAGGTATATAGCGAAATTAAAACGAAAACTATCACAGGTATACTTCACAAGTACACAATACTGAGCGTAACCCGACACGTGTTTGGCTGGTTTTATTTTCTTATTGATGACTGTCTTTAATTTGATAAAGACAGTCAGATAATGCGCGTAGTGAATATGTCATGATCAGTGATCAATCCTGAAAAAAGTTATAATTAGACTGCTTTGCTAGGCTTAAAATAAAATATATTTTTGTAGTTTATTCTGTAGAACTAACTAATGCATTCGTAAGTTAAAGTTCAAATAAATATTAGACTTATTTTGTAAATTGATTAATTTCAACGAATATAATAGTAATCCACTGTGGTGTCGGAACGTGACAAAACTACCGCCCACTACGGGAGGAGAATTCTCCCGCTAGTGCAGGTCAACCGATCAGTGACGGTCAAACTATTCCAATAAACGATAGTAGGCATTCATCATATCAGCCATAGGACGTCCACTGCTATATAGGCTTCCCCCAAAGACTTCCATGCCGACCGATCGGAAACGACGTGCATCCAACGGGCCTGCAGCCTTGACTAGGTCGTCAGTCCATCTTACAGGTGGACGTCCCATGCTGCGTTTGCCGATACGTGGTCTCCACTCGAGACCTTTTCTGCCCCAGCGGCTATCTGTTCCCCGAGCTATGTGCCCGGCCCATTGCCACTTCAGCTTGCAGATCTGCTTGGCTATGTCAGCGACTTTCGTTCGCCTAAGGATTTCTTTGTTTCTCATTCGATCCAGTAGGGAAACGCCAAGCATAGTCCTTTCCATTGATCGCTAAGCCTCAGCGACAGTATTAGAAATACAATAACGCGGGATGGACGGAAGTATCCCGCCAATCGCCAATCCGCATACCAAACGTGGCGATTGTAGCATTTTTCCGTAATGACGCACAACATTGTTGTCACTATCTCTGAAGAAGGCTTTTGTCCAACGGCGGATGTGTTTTGGCTGGAAGTAATGACAGTGATGATGATGTTGAATGCAGTAAATTAATGTCGAAGCCAAGACCACTACTGACAACACGTTATAATAATAGCCTCAATCTAAACGCAGATGCGCTGTCATTCCTTAGACCTAAGGTGTTATGTCTCTGTGCCGGAAAATACAGGAACACGATAGGGCTGAACACTATCATTAAACGGCATTAGAACTGCAATACCTTCTGTATTGCAGTGGTGCCGACGAACGCCCACGTGCTCCGGCACTAGAGTTCTAAATATTTCGAATTTCATATAAAAATTTAAACATAAGCCAAGAAGATAAACAATTGATCCATCACCTATCGCATCCGATTAAGAATACAGCGTATCCTGGGTGTAAAAATGCAAATATCTATAAAGTTACTAGACCCCTATCGAGTCTACCAACAATATAAAATAATGTCCCTTGCGTAAGTACACGTTTTTAGAAGAACAAGTGTAACTGTAAAATTATGAGAAATTCTGCGTCATGAAATATAATTTGTTAGACCACTAGTATATTCTGCCTCATCTAAATCTTGATCATGCCTTAAAGCTTGAGTATGGGTGTCTTACAACAAAAAAAATTATAAAGCAATGATCTAAAATTAAGAAGATTCGTATTCTGCGAATACAATAGACCTGTATGACACAAAACAGAATATTTTATTTTTATCACTGCATACCAATGTCAAAAACAATAGCTCACAAATTGTGAGTGACCTAAAGAAAATCTAGAACTACAGCGTATTGTAAAGACATAAAGTCGGAGAAGGTATTGCGACATTTTCATCGCCGCAAAATGTGTTATTGTTTTAACTCGGCCCGTTTTATAGCACGCGGCCATATGGTTTTATGGTGAACTTCCAGCTCGAGCTTTAAACTGTGCAATAAATAACATAAATTGATGCTCTACACCAGTAATTTCTAAATTTTAAGAGGAAAGAGTATATATGTTAACAATCTCGTTTATTTTATGAAACTAAATTTTTTTTTACAAAATGAAATACTTCGAATGTCATAAAGTTGGTATCAAAGTATGACTGAAGTCGCGTTCTGTATATGCTTGTCGAATCTGTAAATTTTTCGCATAATGATTATTAATAAAAAGAAAAATGAGGTTCGTCCGTAAAATAATTTCGGAAAAATATGTTTTATTTAGATAAGTATACTGTCGTAAGACAGAATTTGGATTGTTTAAATATATATATTTTTATTTAAAGAAATTCATTTATCTCTCTTTTGCAAACTCCTTTTAAAACGGCTCTTGGATTTTTTAGAGCATTAATATTAGATCCATAATGTTTCTCCGTTTTCATTTCCATACAAGGAGACATTCATATTTTTGTTCTTGAAACTATTTTTTATTAGTAGTATCGCTTTCAGTATAAATGTACCTACTTCCATAACGCATGATGCGATGTACGACCTTATTTACAGCTGTGGTTTGGCAGCTTCATACCCGATTCCAAATGTTTCATACATGTCGCATAATAAAAAAATATATATAATTCAGAAATTGTTTGAATGTAAACAGGTTCACATCCGCATGTCTAAAGCAGATAACCTCAAAAATGTCCCCACACTTCACTGTTATTTGAACAGGATTATCAAATTAGATTAGGCATTAGAATCTAATTAACAACATTAGATATATTTATCGAATGTCACTTTTTTCGCATTATACCGGTTGATAGAATCGAGACATTAGTTCTGAGAACAAATGTTCGATGAAATTCTATTTGAAATGTAATTACGCTCACATTGATTTAAATATGTTAAGCACTCGTTGCAATGGCTGGTTTTTATTGTATTTAATAAAAATGTTATTTGTATTTGTAACTCTAGCGCGTCTTATGACATCTTCTAGCTAAGAAAGTGTCCTGGCCCTTAGTCCTTCGCTAGAAGTGTGTTTATTAACGTTCCATCTAATCCCAGCTCATAATTTTTAGGAAGTAATTTGGTAGTCAATCTAATCAATGTACATAATCTATGTATACAAAATCAATCGCTTTTCGTTAATCTCGCTTAAACTCGAGAACACCTGGACCGATTTGGCTAATTTTGGTTTTGAATTATTTTTGGAAGTCCAGGGAAGGTTTAAAAGGTAAGAAAATATGAAGAAACTGAAGGGAAATAGTAAAAACCACAATTCCATTTTGCCATACAAGTAATCGTATGTATTCAGTATTGTCTACTGAAAATATTAGACGGTATGTCATTGTGGATTTACGTTTAAAAGCAACGGCATTTGCGATATTGAAAACTAGCATTTATCGAGGCTACGTACATCAGTACTTAAACATTCGCTAATTGGCTAGAGTTATGTATTACTGGTGATATTAATGATGAAGTAGTAAAAATGGACTCACCACGAGGATACAGCTAGAAAACGAAATGTTCCGTCAACGCACACAAATCACGCAAGCCACTTTGATGTCCCTGTGAAACCGCACAATTAATCACTTAGAACTGCGTTCTTCACGGGCGGTCATCACAAGATGTATCAGCTGATTGCTACTTTGCTGTGCACGCGCCTGTTTCGTTGCGTCGTTGCCAAAATTTCGCTGACTTTCGGGCACTCTCGCGCATAACAAACACTATTCCATAAAACTGTTGTCCTCCTTTGAAATAATCCGCTTCGAATTTCCCCTTGCGTCCATCAGTTTCAAAATGTAGCCACGCTAGTCCTTCGGACCTTGGGCCGCGTCTGTAAATCGTCGGGCGGCCGCGTTATCGATGATGCCTTCGTATTCACTCGCCGAAAGTCTCCTCACTAATTGCGATGCACGTCGCGTCCCTCGCTTTCCTCTTTGTAAAACAATAGAGTGTCGACGCACCCCGGGGTGATGGGTGGCCCGTCATCGTAGCGTTCACGCATTGTTGTGTATCATAAGGTCGAGTATTTGCGACACGCGACGATCATATTATCCGTAATGAGTGTCAGCTATCTGGTTGCGAGCGGTGGCGCGGCTGTACCGGTATGGAATGGTGGCTCGGGCGGCGTAATCGGTCGACGTCGGCTCGCCAGTTGGCCACTGGGTTAGCGGTGTTCCTTTTCCTGCTTTGCCTCTTTATAGATGTGCCTACTTGCGTAGTTCTTTCCCGAAGGTCTCGTAACTGACGTTTATCTAGCAGTTTATCGTATAAATATGATTTGGCAAAATAGTCACGAATATCCGTGACACGCTCTACTTTTTGTTTCATAAAAACAACACATAATTAATTCGTATCCTTGTATCCTCCTACTACTTAAACTTAAACAGTTTTAAGTGAACCTAATGTTCTTGCAGAATAATAATAAAATTAAAATTCCTCCGATAGTTTATGCAATGTAATGAAAGCGAAAACTAAGGAAGATAATAATACGGACAATAGCGTCGCTGGGCTTGTAATCTGGCTAGTCAGATAGGCTCGTTGTATGAAAGAACTGGGCCGGAACACGTCGTGAGGAAGCTCTCAAATATTTCGTGAATGTCATCAATGAAGACAATAGTGATAACATGGAAGCTATTGTATAATAGATTAAGGACAAATTCAAATGGACGAAAACAGAGACAAATACAAATTAAAGTTCAGATATAAATACACAGTAATGAGGATGAATTTTCGATTTTGTTTTATAAAGTAAGTATTGATTAAAAACATGTCTCTTAGCCTGGGTTGCACCACGACTTTTGTTAAAGCTTAGATTAAGTACCTAGTAGGTACTTAGTCTAAGTGTTAAAAATTTTGTAACATTTCACATCCTGCTCTAACTTTAACAGTTTTCATTAAGTTAGAAAAAGATGTGAAATGTTACAATAACTTTAAGTAAAGTCGTGGTGCATCCCAGGCTAAGAGATTCTGTCTATATTTTCGGGGAAATTAATTCCCCGAAAATATAGACAGAAGTAGACACACATGTACCTACCTAAGTACAAGTAAGTTGTGCAAAAATGTTTACACCTCTGTCAACATTTTTTCAAACCTTGTATGTGTATTACCTCAGATGATTTTCTTGTACCTACCTATATATTGAATGTTTTTATAGTTATGTGATTATGAAGGTACTTTTGAGAATAAAATAAAAGCCTTGACTCGCTCGTACTCAATCCGGGATAGGTACAGTAATCGCTCGTATAAAGTCACGGAAGGTAAATTCCCTCCAATAAGGCTCATCTATACATATAATAAAACAGTAAAATCCGCGTGTCTGTACATTGTATATATTTACAAAAAACCAATTGGGGGCGATGTTAAAATAGTATTAGAACACTGTTCAATGATTTTTAAATTTTTTGTCTGTCTGTTTGTCCCTTTGTCCAGGCTAATCTCCGAAGATACTGGACGGATTCGAATAAAACTTTTTGTGGTGTATAGATACTAAGCCTGGCCAACATTTAGGCTACTTTTTACTGCGGGAAAATGACTCATTCCCACGGGAATCTCTACATTTAATTTCATTTTCTTATACAAATAGTCCGTATCTATAAAACCTTTGACACATTATTTCATTGTGAGTCAATACGAAGTTTGCCGGGTCAGCTAGTTTTTAAAATAAGGGAAATTCGATCAATATTCATCCGCAACTAGGTAAGTAGGAACATCCTAAGCTACAAAATTACTTGCTGGTAAAACAAATTGCATTTTCCTGTATAGTGCACATCTCGGGTATCTGAACAGGTTTCGAATGTTCTTATAATAGGAATCTTGACTTTATCTGCAGTAAACCCATATTAATTCAGTGTTGGACCACATCTCCGTAAACTTTTCACTTTAGCAGGTCCTAACTTTCCTTTTATTACAATACGTCTCAAATTCAAATGCACTTAGAAACTTCATCCGTTACCAAAGCGGGCACCCATCAACTAACTATAAATAATGCATTTTACTACTGCATTGTTGTGGTAATTAACTATTTAACCCACATCCGACTGGGGTGAAATCTCCGTGATTTGCATGCAATTTGACAAGGGAAGTACAAAGTGACGTCGAAATATAGTAAATTGTTTACAAGAAATACTTATTATGGTTGTACAAAAAGTTTTATTGCCGATGCAATAAACTTTTATCGTATCCAACTATAAATATTGCACATCGACCTTAGAAATGATATTTCGGCTTATTTCGGGTCTCATCATCACTGGTCTTCGTGCGCACCATTCGCGCGACGCGGATGCAGCACCGGGGCATCCCCCTCTGCTACAGCTTCTTCTGGCCTGTGGCTGCAGGGCGCTGTTTGGCACCCCCTTGAGAGCTGTGATGGAGAAGGTGGACACCGTGGACTCATGTCGCCATGGTGTTGACATCCAGGTCCGGCTGCGCTCAACCCCTTCTCTACGTTACCTCATACGCACCTTACCTGTGGGACGTTTGTCGACCATTCTGATCAAGGTTTGACCAATCCCGGACTATGAGGGCTTACATAGGCAATGTGCAGCAGAGATCGAAGCGAAGTCGAAACTAGCCGATTGTCTTTTTCGTAGGCTCAAAGTGCAATATTAATTGTTATTGTTATTTTTAATTGTTGAGTACTGTAACTGGTAGTAGCGGTGTAGTGAAGGAGCTCGCGGGCGTAGACACACCGTAGTACCTAATTTACTTGCTGCTAAATAGTAGTGTTCAGCACTATCGTGTTCCGGTCAGGTGGTAATGAACGGTTCTGTAATTTCCGGCACAGAGGCTAATAATACCTTGGGCTTCAGGAGTGGCTACGCATTTACATATCTGGTTTCATGTAGATGTTTATAGGCTACAGTATAACTTACCATCAATGTTAACTGTATGCTTGTTAGCCACTTTATGACATAAAAAAGATACTTTGCCATTTCTGACGTTAAACTACTTTGCCTTTGTGTGGCAGAATCCCAAAGGCAAAATATTCAATTTCATCTGGTAGCCTCACTACGTTAACCTTTCTAAGCATAATATCCTACTAATATTGTAAATGTGAAAGTTTGTGTTTGTTTGTTTGTTGGTTTCTCCTTCACGCAAAAACTGCTGAACCGATTTTCATGAAATTAGGCACACACATAGAGGGTAACTTAGATTAACGCATAGGATAGTTTTTATCTCAAAATAAAGTTTCCACGGGTTACGCGAAATACGACCTACACGCGGGCGTAGCCGCGGGCAACAGCTAGTCATTCATAGATATAATATTTCTTCCATTACAATTTGTTTTTTACCGTCCATTCATTTTAGAAAATTCCTGATTACTTACTCATGAAGAACTAAAATAATATCATTTCTAATTCATTGGAAGGATTGGAAAGATATATTACTTTTGTATAGCATAAATATTTTGTTTTCTTACAAATGACGAGCATGAGTGATCTTATACTTAAGGGTTACGTTTTTTGCTTTTGAGGTATGGATCCCTAAAAATGAAACGTTTTAGTACCCATTACAGCATGAGTTTACCTGTGGTTTAGCTGCCAAGTACCTACTATAGTAAAAGAAAACATGTAACTTCACGCCTGTTATCCCCGAAGGGGTAGGCAGAGGTAAAATAATGCATTCAAGCATACATGCAAACACCCACGATTCGCCGGTTGCGTTTTGGCCCATGTAACAGGTGCCGAGGCTCGCCACCTGTTACATGCGACATCTCCGGGCACATTAGCAAACTTAAAGGTACTAGGAAATTTCCAGAAAATTGAGAAATCCCACAAGAATCAGAGATAAAAGACTTTACACTGTTATCTCTGATAGCCCCCTACCTGGGAATCGAACCCAGGACCCCAGCGTAGTAGAAGTAGCCTGCTACCACTAGGCTGCTGAGGCAGTTACCTACCTACCTACTAGTTGTTATCATTTAGTGATATTCTGGCTATAAGATGAACATTTAGTCTGATCAGAAAATTATAACTAACTTAGACTTGAGACTTGTCTAGCTTGTTATTAATTATACAACATTGTTCCTGATCAAGTTCCTGGTTTCGAGAGAATGTATGTATGATGTATGTACTCTCAGCAATGTTATTGAACTTATACAGTACTTAGGTAGGTAGGTTTTTACTGGTGGTAGAGCTCCAGTGACGGAGCTCGCGGGCGTAGGCACCACCGCATTACCTAATATACTTGCCGCTAAATGGTAGTGTTCAGCACTATCGTGTTCCGGTCAGGTGGTAATGTACGGCTCTGTAATTTCCGGCACAGAGGCATAACACCTAATGCCTCGGGAGTGGCAGCGCATCTGCATTTTGACCTCTGGTCATTGTGTGGGTGTCTATAGGCTGCAGTCATCACTTAACATCAATGTGAAATGCACGCTTGTTTGCCACTTTTATTACATTAAAAAAAAGGTAGTTCAAGATGATACGATATATTCATATCACGTTTTGTGAATATCATAGAGGAGATGAAACTGAGTGATACGGTTCAGTCGCAATTTAAGGAAATATTCAGAATAATTCACTTATCGTATTGTTCGTATCAACACGAACGTATACTTATGTCGTGGGGCAAGCAGGCTAGTCGGTAGTCGGCTAGTCATTCCTGTTTATATAATTTAATTTTTTCTAAACTTAATGAAAAAAAATCTTTATAATAGTAGAACAAACTACATTTTATGGCGATTTTAATGTAGAGTAAGTGTGTCATTTATGGACCACTGTAAGGATTTTGTGAAGTAAAACTCAGAATTGTATTTTTTTATGTATCTGCAGCCTATTCTGCAGCTTTAGACGTCGGCACCACCACTTAATTGCAGTTATTTTCTACCTACTAAATGACACAACAATTCCGATTAGATGATCATCTACGGTCACGAACCTAAAGGTTACTAGATAAGTACATGCTGCGCAGATTTTGATTGAATGATGTGATTTGAATTACAAATATACTTATTATGGATAGTGTTCTTTGCCCCCTTTCAAAGATTATAACGTAACTTCACGCCTGTAATCCCCGAAGGGGTAGGCAGAGGCAAATGCCTGCATTCAAGCATACATACAAACACCCACGATTCGCCGGTTACGTTTTGGCCCATGTAACAGGTAGCGAGCCTGTTGACATCTCCGGGCACATTACCAAACTTTAAGGTACTAGGAAATTTCCAGAAAATGGAAAATTCCCAATTAAACCAGAGATAAAAGACTTCACCATTATCTCTGAAAACCCCCTACCCGGGCATCGAACCCAGGGCCTAGGCTAGCGAGGCAGTTGTCATAGATTATACACTGTTATTAACCAGTGGTATAATTCTAATGTAGGAGCTCGAGGCCGTAGGCAGGCACTACCGAATTACGTAATATACCTAGTATCTACCGCCAAATGGTAGTGTTCAGCACTATCATGTTCCGTTTCAAAAGCATTATACCCCGTTATAACTATTACAGGGACATAACAATTCAGGTCTCAGGGGTAAGGTAGCAATTTAATTTGCAATGCATCTATATTTTTACCTCTGGTTTTTGTATAGATTTCGTGTTAACTGCATGCTTATTTGCCACGTTCGTCACATAAAACAATAAAAAAAAAAATCCTTCACAAAAATAATACTTAGGTGTTCCAATGTATCAAGATATCAACGAGTAATCTAATAATATTTTAGTTCTTAGATGGACATAGGCAAGGTTCCAATTACTTAAAAAAATATGCGTCATAACTGTAGCTCTAATTGGCTAATGATTATTAACCAATCGCATATCCAACTGGCACACTCCTAACATAGACTAATTTCAGAAATATGTCTAGAATTCGAGTTGTTTCATTAAAACCAGTGAAAGTAATTTTATTCTTGCTCTGATTTTATTTATGTCGGCAACACTAATTGATATTTACTAGTGCGAAATGTAAAAAAATATTGAAAGAGTCTGCGATAACAAGCCAACCGTGTTATGTCCAGCTCAGATATTTCTCATCTAGTTAACATGAAGTAGGTAAGTATTGCAATTTACCTTATAATTTTATTAACGATATAGCAGGACTATCAAACTGTCAATTTTTAGGGTTCCATAGCCTACAAGGAACCCTCATAGTTACACCATGTCGGCCCTTCCGTCCCTGTGTTCGCAGCTAAGCTCAGTCTGTTTATACTACAAAACTGTAATTTGGCACGAATATACACATTAGTTGCGGGTACGGGACGTGATGACCCCACCGCCCACTAGAAGAATTGTCTCGTGGAAGATAATTCTTCCGCTCGTACAGTCAGTCAACCGAACAATGGCGGTCAAACCATTCCAATGGAACAGTGGTATGTGCAATAACGCAAGATGGGCAGCAGCGTCCTGCGATAAAACTACCTCCACTGTGATCAATTTGCCAATCCGTAATCTGTACGCCAAGCGTTGCAATTTTATGAGTGTATGTAGAGGCGAGGTGCCGTGCCGCACCGTTAGTATGCGCGGACCCTTACATTTAGGAGGGTACCTACTCCCTGACCCCAGGCTCAAACTAAGGATTGCAGAGCAGCAGTAGTAGTCTGACTAGTCTACTAACACAACACCACCGAGGCAATGAGTTGAGCACACATGAATCGTATATTTACGAACAACAGAAAAAAGCTGATATGGCTATGTGAAATCTCAAATAATGAACTAGCTACGTCTGATATTCCTCCCCGTGTTTTTTGTGAGTGCGGAAGCAATCTTGCCTGGAGTTCATATTTTATGGGTAGGTAAGCAATTAATACAGCCAGTGGATTTATCAAGTAAAGTCTTTTTGAATTTCAGAGAAAAAGTATCGAATTCATACTTATATTCAACCTCTCCCTCCCGGCCTCAAAATCTCCGTCTGCAGCCGATGACACGTTAAAATTTTCGGGGACAGCGCCAGCATTAGGTAAAACTGTACTCTGTCGATCAATTTTAAAATAAAAATATGTCTTAAAACCTCACAAATATTTTATTAGTGTAAAGGAGAGATCAAAACTCTTAAATGCCTGTTTATGCTAAGAAACATTATAGCTAATGATGTTTAAATCCTTCTCAAAAACCTTAGCCTTATTATGTAGAGTCCCCGAGTTTCAATATATTAGTAGCTCTAATACAATTTGCCTCTTCGAAAATGAAAGGTGCATTTAGCACCTTTCATCGGACGACATGGTAAAAATTACCACGGGGGAACTTTACAGTTCCTTACAAGTAATTTTTATACATTTAGATTATCATTTATTCGTACTCGGCTAAAATAGAGAGTTCATCATTATATGGATGGGTTAGAGCAGCGATTCTCAAAGTATGCTCCGCGAAGACCTAGGTAGAGAAAACCATCTCTCGAAAAAAAATGAATAAAGAGGCGCTACCCTTTGATCGACATGTCATATAACTAAAAGCGAGCCACACTCTATTTGATCTTTAAGGCTGTGCAGTAAAATCATCAATGTAAAATTTAGCTTACCTAGTTTATAATCTGAGATAATAATGTAAAGCCATTTATGTGTGCTTCTGTGTGTTACTTGCTACTACTGCTCATTTTGATTTTTGAAATTGAGGTGACTATTGTACATAACATAGTTTTTTTGATTATTAAGATTTTAAATAAACTTAAAAATAATGTATAAAGTTTTATTTTAAATTTTCATAAATATTTTCTAGAAATTAACTAAGTATAATATCTGTAGTTAACAATTGATATCGCTAATGACCCAAAAATTATTAACATTTCTGTATATTTCATTAAAAAAGTTTGGTGCGAAGTTTTTTCTGTTTACTTTATTGATAACCATATCTAGTTTACGTATCTTGTTGTCTTTACTGTTACTTAACAATTCAACTTATTTGTTTCCAACTACCATATACTGTTGCTAAAGTCTCGTTTAATTCTGCATTCTGCCAGTCCAGGGATGTCAGACTGCTGACATTCTCAATGCATTGCGAATATTGAACACATTGCAAATAAACAACGCACGCACCCGTTCGATTGTAATTCAATGAAAGTTTATTGCTATTCAAGTTCCCTTCATATTGAAACCGTGATTCGGAAGTTTTTCGACTGTAAATTAGGTTGAGTTTAAATTTACATGTATGGTATATTTAAATCAAGCTTTTGTATAGAAGGTAAAGCACTAATATTGTTACAGGTGCTGGATCAAGTTTACCTTTTTAAAAATGGTGATGAGCCGTTTGAATAACTGCACCGTTTAAATGTTTTACTGGTCGTATAACCTCAGGTTCTGTTACTTCAGTAGTAGACACAATCAACATCTTTTTTTTTGTTTTGTTCATTGCCCGCGTTGATTCTATCTGCCGCTAAATTACTGTTCTGTGCCTACCCGATATTTTCTAGAATCTTGGCAATAGACTTCATGATTTAAAAATTCATGAGATTATCCAATTTTTGCAAAGATTTTCGTATCTCTGTCATTCACTCTTCCACCATTATAATCTTTGTCAAAAGAATAGGTATATTCATGCAAACTTTCTATCAGGGGTAAGTATCGTGTAAGTTTTCACGAATATAAAATTCGTATACTTAGTATTAGTAGGTATTCATGCATAAGTGTGACGTTGATCCTTTTTTTTTTGTAAAAGTCTCTACTAAACTTGTTTTTTTGATTTGGGCGGAAGAGTGTGATCTTCCCTATGACACATTTGGTTGCCAAGCGCTTAAGATGTAGGACATCTAGGACATGTCTTTTTTATGTACCTAATGGAAGTGGCAAACAAGCATGCAGTTCACATTGATGTTAAGTGTTGACTGCAGCCTATAGACAGCCACACAAAGACCAAGGTCAAAATGCAGTTGCGCTACCACTCCTGAGACCTAAGGTGTTATGCCTTTGTGGCAGAAATTACAGGGCCGTACATTACCAACTGACCAGAACACGATAGTCTTTTTTTTCGGGTCCAGAAATACCAAATCTTCACTGTGTGGATGAATAACTTAACACTTAAAGTATCAGCAGTCTAGTTTATAAGTTAGTCTGGAAAACGGCGCATGCGCAGCGATGTGCGATAAACATTCACAGCCTGTAAACTTGTTCACCCTGATCTGCCGGATCGTCTTTGCGTAACACGGTTATATTTGCACATCCCTCATACTTAATCATTTGAAATAACTCGTTAATTCGTGTTGTTGCTGTCTGAGGAAGAGGGCTATTAATACTCATACAACTTACGAAGTAGTGATTCCCTGAAATAATTATTTTAGAAAATAAATAAAATGACAATCCATTACCAACATGTCTATGCAAACCGGAATACCATAGTGCTGAACACTACTATTTGGCAGCAGATTGGACCTTTTTTACTGGTGGTAGAGCGCCAGTGACAGAGCTTGCGGGCGTAGGCACCACCGCATTACCTAAAATACTTGCCACTAAATGTTAGTCAGTAGTAGTTCAGCAATATCGTGTTTCGGTCAGGTGGTAATGTACGGCCCTGTAATTTCCGGTACAGAGGCATAACACCTTAGACCTCAGAACTAGTTAGGTACTAACTTAGTGAATGCATCTGCATTTTGTCATCTGGTCTTTGTGTAAGTGTCTATAAGCTGCAGTCATCACTTATTATCTATGTGAACTGCATGATTGTTTCCCACTTTCATTTCCCATTGTGACAAAAAAAAATAGATTAAGTAATGCGGTGGTGCCTACGCCTTCGAGCTCCTTGGAACTCTACCACCAGTAATGATGCCAGCATTTGAGCTACTCCAAGCGCCGTAGAGGAGCACTAGAGCTTTACCACTAAGAGAAAGAAAGAAGTTTTTTTTATGTAATGTAAGTTGTAAACAAGCTTGCAGTTCACATTGATGTTGAGTGATGACTGCAGCCTAAAGACACCCACACAAAGACCAAGGTCAAAATGCAGATGCGTTACCACTTCTGAGGCCTAAGGTGTTATGCCTCTGTGCCGGAAATTACAGGGCTGTACATTACCACCTGACCGGAACACGACAGTGCTGAACACTACCATTTAGCGGCAAGTAAATTAGGTAATGCGGTGGTGGCTACGCCCGCGAGCTCCGTCGCTGGAGCTCTACCACCAGTAAGTAAGTATCTTCTCGACGCAACTCACTGGACCACCCGAGTAGCTTTTATAAACTCATGCTTATTATATCCTTTTTAGGCGCAGGGACGAACGCGTGGTACGTTGTGGTATACCGTTAGGTTGTGATGATCATGTAAAATACGGCAACCTCGAATCCCACATTTGTTTTTACTTTCTCATCCAACATAAATAAATAAAACACAAAGCAACTGCTTTGAATACGATTGTTTATTATCGATAATACTTAAACTCTTGCGTTATGTCGTGAGTTTCTTTAAGTGTCGACTTAACTTCCTGATATGAAAGTTATTTTTATGGGAGTAAAATTAATTTGACAGATAGCTCTGAAGTGAAACAGTTATAAGGTAAGTACTGTAGCTTGTAAAGATCTATGTAAAATTAAATACAATAAAAAAAAATTAAAGCGGCTCATAAAATAGGTAGGTCCATCTGCTAAGTTTCATCTATGTAGTATGTAGTCTTAAATTAATAGTTTCAGAATAAAGTGGCTGTGCCACACAGACGGACAAACAGACATGACGAACCTAAAAGAATTCCGCTCCGACAACGAACAAGTAAAAATTAACAAAGCGGCTCATAAAATAGGTAGATCTCTCTGCCAAGTTTCAACTATGTAGTATGTAGTATGAATAGTTTCAGAATAAAGTGGCTGTGCCACACAGGCGGACAAACAGACATGACGAAACTAAAAGGATTCCGTTCCGGCAACGAACAAGTTGCCCAAATCTTTGAAGTTGCCATTCCTCTTCGGAACCGTAAAAAGGAGTTGAAAGGCTATTCATATATAAATATGAATTTCTATTAAAGGTTCACACAGAAAACAAGTTAATTTATATTTAGAACTTTACCATTATTGTCGATGCATCTATATCTAAATTTGGTGATAATTGTTATCCGATTAGTTAATCAACAACAATTAGAGGCCGTATCAAAAATACTTAATAATAAAAATAGGTATCAACAGAATGTTCCATACTCTCTTTTACAAGTATAGGTACCTACTCTAGGGTCGTGGAGTCGTAGTCTATTATAGAATTGCCACTTTTTGAAATTTTCACTGTACTTTGACCACATGATGGTGCATGGTGCATGATGCACGAGTCAATAAAATTAGATACAAGAAATCAAATAATCACCGACAGGGGCGATGCAAGCGCTTTGATTATGGGCTATCAATTGCTGCTCGTTATCACAGAATAGATAAAAAATCTATTCCGTGCTCGTTATTCTTGCCAAAA
This sequence comes from Macrosoma leucophasiata, assembly GCA_036365455.1. Classification (NCBI taxonomy): domain Eukaryota; kingdom Metazoa; phylum Arthropoda; class Insecta; order Lepidoptera; family Hedylidae; genus Macrosoma; species Macrosoma leucophasiata. Next base: position 9,414,836 of record JAWQUS010000023.1, on the reverse strand, counting down.
CTCGATAACGGCCTTACTGATATAAATAATTTTGGTTTTAAATTATTTTCAAAAGTACAGGAAAGGTTTAGAAATTGTAAGGGAAATAGTAAAAACAACAATTTTATTTTCCTGTACAAATAGTCCGTATAATATATATCAAACCTTTGACACATTATTTCATTCTGAGGCAATACGAAGATTGCCGGGTCAGCTAGTACCTATAAAATAAAGAGCTCTAGGACTCATAATCAAAATCAATACTTACTAACTAATTGTGGGTAATCTAATCAATAGTAATCATTACGTCAAATTGGTAAGAATAGATAACAATATTGTGGCCGATTCCAAGGAAAATGTTCAGTGCGACAATATTTATCGTGTGAGCTACACAAAAATGGCAGATAAATCGAAAAAGAAAACCTCTTTATTCAACTTAAAACGGTGGAATAGTTACAAATCTCATAATGATGGACCGCCCATCACACCGGCTACACCCACGGGACAAAATGTTCCTCAGTTGATAAGGGCCCAAAGTGTTACTCCTGTTCCAACGAAGTCTGATGGACATAGTTTTACAAGTACAGAGACAAAACCTAAAAAGTAAGTACCTTTTTAACCTAGGTTAACTTTACATCGTGTAAGTGATAAAAATGTAGTAGAAATTATACATTAATGAGTTGCTTTTTACTACCCCTAATCACATAAGTCTTGTGTCTCCCCGCAACGCCCTAAGCCGAGGATCGGACCTCATAATGTGATCTTCCTTAAGGCCAGCGCAGACGAGGTACTTTGCCCGGGGTACTTTTTTATCCATCTCTTGTAAACTGTATGAAATAACGCACACAAAGGACTAAAAGTATCCCGAAAATTCTTTAAGAATTTTTGTCCTTTAGGATAAAAGTGCTTCGTCTGCGCAGGTCTTTAGACAGTTGTAAATCGTTGTGAAGATTATACAGGCTTAGAGCCATTTGCGCTTTCTAATTGCCCGGTGGAGTGGACCAGTGCCGTATCGAGACGAGCCTGTTACATACGTCCAAGCAAAAAAATGCTTTTGCATATAGTGATACCAGGTCGATTTTTTTTTAGTTTGATAATTTACTATGTATATAAGGTGATGCAGTGGTGCCTACGCCCGAGAGCTCCGTCACTGGAGCTCTACCACCAGTATAAAATAAATATTGATTGCACATCGACCTTAGGAAGGACACTTTAGCTTATTTCGGGCCTGTAGAGCGTTATCTCTTTTGCGCCTTACCTTTTTGACGTTTGTTGACCATTTTGATCATGTTTTGTCCAATACCGGACTATCAGTGCTTACGTAGGCAGTGTGCAGCAGAGATAACGCTCTACGAAGTCGAAATTGACCATGTTTTGTCCAATACTGGACTGTCAGTGCTACGTAGGCAGTGTGCAGCAGAGATAACGCTCTACGAAGTCGAAATTGACCATGTTTTGTCCAATACTGGACTGTCAGTGCTACGTAGGCAGTGTGCAGCAGAGATAACGCTCGAAACTAGCCGATTGTCTCTTTCCTGAGCTCGATGTGCAATATTTTTTGATACGTACTTTAATTTTCCGAACCCTGACACAGGCGATCTACATTCAGTAAAGAAATAAGCCAATAATCCTTTTTCCACATGTTCCCAATAGTTTTCTTAGCAATTCACATGACATGATACTTTTTATGTTTATACAAAGCAAAGCATACATATCAACATAATGGTCTACTTAAGATACACTTGGCTGGCTTTAGTGGCTATTGGTGCCAAGTTTCAAAGTATTGCGTTGTTTGGTGTATTTTAATATTAATGGGTGGTTTTCTTTTAGGTTTCTCGACAAAAATGCGTTGATAATATTTTTCGGAAGCCTTAAGTGTTACTGAATGACAACAGAAATCTAAATAACAAGACAATAGATTGTCTTGAATATAGCTATAACTACGTTGTAGATATCTGTTTAGATACTTTACTTTTTACTGGTGTTAGAGCTCCAGTGACGGAGCTCGCGGGCGTAGGCACCACTGCCTTACCTAATATACTTGCCGCTAAATCGTAGTTTTCAGCACTATCGTAGTCCGGTCAGGTAGTAATGTACGGCCCTGTAATTTCCGGCACAGAGGCATAACAACTTAGGCCTCAGGAGTGGTAATGCACCTGCATTTTGACCTTGGTCTTTGTGTGGATGTCTATAGGCTACAGTCATCACTTAACATCCATGTGAACTGCATGCTTGTTTGCCACTTCCAACATAAAAAAAGATAATGCCCAATAAAACTGTATTGTATAGTTGTTACCGCAATGGGTGCTGAAGTAGAATATCAGAAAATATCATTTTTTTAAGTTACGTTTTTTTTAACGTAATGAAAGTAGCAAACAAGCATGCAGTTAACATGGATGTTAAGTGATGACTGCAGCCTATATACCTACATCTAGGTACAAAAGAACTAGAGGTCGATATACAGATGCGTTGCCACACTTGCCACCCCTGAGACCTCAGTTGTGATACGGTGTCATACCTAATTTCATGTCTATAATATTCCCAAAAACAGACTGCTGAGTTTTGTGTTAGTATCTACCACGAAAAATAAATATAGAAATAGAAATAGAAAATATTTTTATTTCGAATAGATCTTTACAGATACTTTCAAAACGTCAATAAATCATAAACTACCTAGAGCGAATAACCATTACATATAGTAAAGAAAAATCATATATTAATAGTAAATTAAAAATTTAAATTTAAACTATTTGGTTAAAACATAATAATCATAAAATTTTTCAATTCCTTCAATGATAATAAATGAAGAAAAAGAAAAACTTATTCGTCAAGATCAATGTTATTCACTTAGCAGAGTTCCAAGTGCAGTCACTACTGAGAAGAACTCCGCTACCCAACAAACTCAGTAAGAGCTCTTTTAAATGAAAGCTTAAATCTAGTACAGATTATCGTGAAAAATCAAATAATGTCAACGTCCATAGCATAGATGCAAATAAACTGCTATCTACTAAATGTGATGTAGCCCCTGCAAACCAGAACAGACCAGTCCCCACCAACAGCACCCGTTCACGAGTATGACGCATGTGACAGCCATTGCCCTCCTCGACCATTTTAGAGGGAAGTGAGCAACCCGCCACACGACGCCGCCAAAGGCAAAGACATTTAAGCGTGCATGACTGTTCCGGATATGCATACGGCAAAATAAAAGATGGAATTCATTTTCAGCCAGGGTATTCACATTATTCAACCCTTAACAATAGTAGATACTAATTACTGAATACACGAAATCACAGGATCATGAAATAGCCTGGCAGCGATCGCTATAATCCCAAGACGTATTATCATTAAGATAATCACTGGTCTTATAGTAATTACATTTATATAAACGTTCTTTCATTACTTTCTTAAATTTATTGATCGATAGACTTTGAACGTTTTTGGGGATTTGATTAAAGAACCGTATACATTGACCTCTAAAAGAATTACTGACCCTATTCAGCCGCGTTGCATGCATGGACAACTTGTATTTGTTCCTAGTATTTATACTGTGATTGTTACCTATTGTAGGAAACTCATTAATGTTTTTACGGACATATAATACATTTTCATAAATGTATTGCGAAGCTACAGTCAGAATATTTATTTCTTTAAATTTATCTCTAAGAGATACCCTCGGACTCAACCCGTAGATAGCCCGGACAGCTCTCTTTTGCAGTACAAAAATAGTGTTGACGTCGGCGGAATTTCCCCATAGCAAAATGCCATAGGACATTATACTGTGAAAATAACTAAAATAAACAAGGCGAGCCGTCTCGACGTCTGTTAATAGATAGTAGATAGACTACTTTACTCATGCGTGTAGTAAGTTATAAAACTATTTTACCAATATTTAGAAGTCATCAATATTTTTTTTTGCCCCTGTGGACCATTGGTTACATAGAAACTTTACTTCCTTGCGGAGAGTAGGTGCCTCGGGACCAAGGCACCTACTTAAACTTAGAGCTTAGAGATTGAACTTAGAGCTTCAGGCCACCGTGGCTCGTGGATACGACTTATCAAACGAGTTAGTTAAAGTGTAACTTCACACTCGTGTTAGCCGAAACTGTAGGCCGAGATACATATGCATACAGTAGTCATCAAAAAATATTGCAAATTGAGCCTATTAACTGCCTCAATAGCGTAGTGGTAGCAGGCCACTGCTGTTACGCTGGAGGTCCTGGGTTCGAGTCCCGGGTCGGGGGCTATCAGAGATAACGGTTTAAAATCCTTTATCTCTGGTTCTATTGGGATTTTTCCACTATCTGGTAGTTTCTCAGTACCTCGGAGTTTCATAATGTGCCCGAAGATGGCAGCAGGTTCGCCACCGTTCGGTTTGTTATATGGGCCAAAACGTAACCGGCATGTCGTGGGTGTTTGCATGCATGCTTGAATGCATGCATTTACCTCTGCCTACCCTTTCGGGGATTACAGGAGTGAAGTTACGAGCCTATGAAAGTGCCTACGTAGACACTGATAGTCCGGTATTGGTCAAAACTTGATCAAAATGGTAGACAAACATCTTATATAGGTAAGGTGCGAAAAAGATAACGCTCTACAGACGTCGGGTCTGTAGAGCGTTATAGCCGATAGTATCAGTACCGGTATAAGCCGAAGTCTCCTTCCTGAAGTCGATGTGCAATATTTCTTGTTGGATACTGTACATACATACCCACATAATATACCTACACTATAGACATCTCCGCGCATATAATACGTCTTGGATGTATTGTCTATCAAAAATATGTTCGAACCTCGATGTTACTAATGTATAGTATCAATTCACTGGATCCAGTACTAAGGATCGATTTAAATAATCGATTTCTTGCTTATCTAAATCTTGCGATTTTCTGATTATTGACGTGACTTGACATCAGATTATGATCCCTTACTAATAATACAATAGATTTCAGTTTACAGTACAATACTAAATGTATGAATAATACCTACTTAATATGGAATTATGAGCAGGTTATCAACGGGTGGCATCAAAGAGCTGGTGCAATGCGCACTGTGTCTGGACGTGCTGAGCAACCCCAAGATGTTGCCCTGTCAACACACATTCTGTTCGGAGTGTCTTACCACTTACATAGCAGGTAATTTCATCACAGTTATTTTGCTATCACTTTATATTAATTTGAACTATATATAGATGTAATTAGGGGATAATTAAGATCGCAAATCTAGAAACAGACCTCTATCGAAGAGTTCTAGTACCTACCTAGAACTCTCCAAATCCAGTCTAACGCGCATAACTAAGTAAGAAGAATACTAAACGTAGAAAGCTGAAATCTGAAATAATTAAGAGTCCATACACTCTAAGGGCGCGATTCGCAGACCGCACTACGACTTTACTTTGAGCAAAGTATGCTTAGAACTGTCAGAAATGTATGAGTTTTGACAGTTCTAAGCGTACTTTGCTCAAAGTAAAGTCGTAGTGCGGTCTGTGAATCTCACACTTTGGATGCCTAGCAATCACTCAGTCAATAACGGAATAGTTTGTTTTAATGCAGATCTGTGACCAGAATTCGAACCTGCCTTTGACGAACTTGCATTGTCACGCAATGCGGTGTAAGCAATAGAAATCTTAGGGTGATCTACATTTCTTTCACCATAGATCGAAAACGGCTAGAATTGTCGAATACGACTAGAATTGCAGGCTTCATACAAAAGATTATGGTTTTCTTAGGGGGCCGTTCAAGTATTACGTAAGCAGATTTATTACAATTCTTTACCCCCCCCCCATCCCCCTTGTCAGCAAAAGTAAGCAAAGCTCTTACCCCCCGCCCCCATGCTTACGTAAACATTTTTCAATTAATGTTTTGTTTTTTTTTTAAAATAAGAAAATAGATTTAGGATAGAGATTAGATTTTACTGATGTAATAAGTAAATAACTACCGATGACGTAATCATCATCTAGACTCCCCTACCCCCCATGTCATCCAAAATAAGCAGAGCAAAGACCCCCCCGCCCCCCCATAGTGCTCACGTAATACTTGAACGGCCCCTAGGATGCGACACCTATTACAAAATACCTTCCAAATTTTTCTAAATTTTAATTCTAATATCAACAATAATTTGTCTGGTTACAGATCTCCCAATAATAGATTGTCCAATATGCCGAACCAGAATTCAAATATATGACGACGACTACGTGGAACGGTTGCCTTCCAATTTATACATAGACACTCTATTGCAAATGGTTGGAGTGAGTACAAAGACGCAACCCGAAACACCTCCGATCTCGCCAGGGGGATCGCAGAGCGTAGATTTGTTTGCGGGCGGAGTAAGATGTACCCACTGTCGGGCTATGTGCGATTGCTCGGATGTTACTTTCTGTCAACATTGTAAATTGGTACGTATGGTTGGACTTTTATATGTGACTGAAATCGAGAATCCTATAATAAACTGTGAACCTTCTTCTCTTAAAGATTAAAACGTAACTCAATATACAGCAAATCTCATTAATAATACCAACCTACGTCTGAGGGAGAGGGGTCTCAGATCAGCATTGTTCACCCTTGATCCAAGTTGCTCTTTTTCACTCTTCTATAGGTGACTTACCTTCTGCCGGGCTATTATGAATAAATACAAAGGCGTAACCTGAAACTTCGCTAATCAGGAGGAGCACCTACACCTCACCTTTTATTTTATGTAGATTTCTCTAAGAACACCCCCTCCCCCAGGCCTAAGGTGTATGCCCTTGTACCGGAAATTACTGGGCCGTACATTACCACCGACCGGAACACGATAGTGCTGAACACTGCCATTTAGCGGGAAGTACATTAAGTAACGGTGGTACTTACGCCCCCGAGATCCGTCAATGGAGCTCTACCACCAGTTAAAAATATAAATAATACTCGCAAATAGTACTAGAGGTAGAGCTCCAGTGACGGACCTCGCGGGCTTCAGGTGATAATGTACGGCTCTGTAATTATCGGACAATTATTTGAAATAATTATTTTTAATGTGCACACAGAATTTCTGCGGCGTATGCTGGGCACAACACTTGGAAGACATGCGAACACAATTGGGATCTGTCTTAAAGCAACTCGACTCCGCCGCAAATCGATTGGACCATAAAAGCGAACATTATAAGGTAATGACCAATTAAATTACTATAGAAACTAATTTTATGGACTGTCATAAAACTACCGCAGTTATGTCTGTAAGATTCTCAGTATTGAGGAGTTCTTCTCAGTATTGACTGCCCTTGGAATTCTGCCAAGTGAATAACCTTTATTATGACGACCAAATTCATTCTTTCTCAGTTTCTTTTGAAATGGGGAAATGGAGGAATTTGTAAATAATTGATGCTTTCCATATTATACAAAATTGTTCAGTGTCAATTTAATTTATTATGTGTTTTTGATTATTATTAGTGGATATTCACTCTAGGTTAGTTTAAAAAAAAATGACGATGTAAAAGTGCTCTCCAGGAGCCTAATTATATGAAATAAATGAATAAACTGAATAAATTCTTATCCAAGTGCAAGGTGAGACGAATCCAAAAATAAAGGTACCTACCGAGTATTTTTTTAACTCTGAGTAGGTACGATAGAATGTTGTTCAAGTGTCTAAAATCTTTTATGGAAATGATTTAGATGAATGAAGAGACGGACAGACTGAGTATTGAAATATTTGCCGGTGTTTTTACTGGTGGTAGAGCTCCAGTGACGGAGCTCGCGGGCATAAGCACCACCGCATTACCTAATATACTTGCCGCTAAATGGTAGTGTTCAGCACTGTCGTGTTCCGGTCAGGTGGCCGGTCCGGCCCTGTAATTTCCGGCACAGAGTCATAACACATAAGATGATTAGCCTTTGTCCTGGAATTCACTGGACCATACCAGTTACCACGATAGCACTCAACACTGCCATTTGTCGACAAATAGATTAGACTAGACTATAGTCTAGTCTAGTCTATAGACTAGACTTTGCCCTCGAGATCCGCCATTAAAGCCACCATCAGTTATGTATGTCCTTTGCAGGATCGCTGTGAACACATAATCGATCAAATAAATGTAGTAGCAGACGAAAAGATTAATGCAATTCTCGATGCTAAAATAGATTTGTTGCGAGAAGCTGAAGAGTTGCAGAAGACTGGCGCCATATCAGCGCTGGCTCTTCAGACGTCCTTGGATGAAGCGAGACGTGTCGCGACACAGGCTATGAACGCGGATTATCACCCCACTGATCAGGTTAGTGGTGTTGGTATTGTCTGCCAGTTCCAGAATCTTGAGCCATCACACACTGTCGTTTTAACCAATCATAGGAAAACTATCATGCTATGGGGGCTCAATTCCATCACACAAATCACTAAAGTGCTTAAATATTGTGTCAAGCCCACCTCACCCAAAATTTCGATTTGGAAATTCGCCACTGGATACACGTATCCTACGCCTGTAGAATGCAAAATTAAATTAGAAAACCAGGAAATGTAAGGATACTTTCATTCCATGCTACTTTTCTTTTCAACAAAAAAAGCATGTGCCAAAATGTATGTATTTAATATTTACCTAAGAGAATAAATTAATGAAGCCTGGGGCTGAAATCGGTGAACACTTTTATCAACGTAGTTAGGTACCTATGATGTTTTATCTCGATAATCAAAATAAATCTTTGCCAAAGTATCTGGGAGATTAACATCACAGATGTTTTAGTTGTGGCTTGATTTAATTAAGATTAGGTAACCGCAAATTATTATTGTCCAGCTACCGAGTTCGTGAATGTTTTGGGGTAGGAACGGGCAATCTGCTCGTCTAAAATCAATCAAATAGGTATAGCTTTGATTACCATCGCATGAAGTGCCTACTTACCTACGTAGTTACAATTTTATTCATAGTGTTTTTTTTTACCTATGGAAGGTGGAAACAATCATGCAGCTCACATTGATTTTGAGTGATGACTGCAGCCTATAGACAACTACACAAAAACCAGAGGTCAAAATGCGGATGCGTTGCCACCTCTAAGACCTAAATTCTCATGTCTCTGTGATCGTTATTACGGGGCCATACATTACCATCTAACCGGAACACGATAGTACTGAACACTACCATTTAGCGGCAGATAAATTAGGTAATGCGGTGGTACCTAGTAGTACCTACGCCCTCGCGCTCCTGCACTGTACCATACCTGTATTTCACTCGCATGTGTTAATGCGAAAAAAATATTTAAAAACAACTAAGTAGGTATATCTGTACCTGCTACGTCATAATTTACCCACATGCCATGTAAGTAAAATAGAACGTTAGACCTAATAAATGTGGCATGGTAGTCAGGTACCTACTTTATTAGGTACTTACTTACCCTTACTATGTTCCTGTACTTATCTTGTGTAAGTCACAAGAAGTAGTAGGTAATAAATCATCATTTTAATAAGATTCCTCGAACTCGTTGCTTTTCAATTGTGTAAATATTTACCCACTAAAGGTCAAAACAGACCTGAATATGTTTAAACGAATAATTAGCGAAGTAGTTTGTCGAACAATGGCGGTCAGACAGCCATTATTACTATGGCGGTGGCCTATCCGCGTACCAGGTGTGACGATGATGGCATATCTCTTTAGGCTTCTATCCAGTAGTGGATGTCTTTCAACTGAATTTATGATGATAAATTATGTACAGCTTGTTCATCTCCGTACAAACGTATATTATTAATCAACCACACAACTTTAATGAGAGTGCCTACGTTCTAGAATCTCTTTCGTAAACACTGAAAACGTTATCTAAAAATTATAAAACAAGATAGCATTGTGTTCCCAGGTAACAACATTCATAAACTTGCACCAAAACACGTTGCAACTGCTATCGGACGTATCAAAATGGGATGTGGACAGTTTCGTGTTCGATAAGGAGAATTTCCGGATCGAGTCAGGCCTGTCGACGCCCGTGGATGCGGAGTCTGATGAGCCGTTGCCTGAAGCAGCTAAACAGAACAATCCTTTGGAGAGTGAAGACACACTTGTCTTGCACTACAGGTACCACTAACTTACAACATTCCTCACCCCATTGCCCTTTAGTCCTGGAGAATTCTTCCACTAGTGCAGTCAGTCAACCGAAAAATGGCGGTCTAACCATTCCAATCGGACGGTAAATATAATACCGTGGACAGCGGTGTCCCGTGATAAAACGACCGCCACTGGGATCGCCAATCCGCCTACCAAGCGTGATGATTATGGCATATTCTCGCCTAATGACGCACAACACTGTTGTGGCCGTCTTTGGTCAAGGATTTGTCGAGCAATGGACGTCTTTCAGGTGGAGTGATGATCGAAGAAATATCAGGTAGATCACGTGGTTTTGTGTCTTATTTGTGTAGTGATAAAGTATACCTAATTTGCAATGGTTTTGGATCACCGGGAACTTATTTGATAAGTACTACAACTCATTCAGACTCCGAAGGGTTAACTCTGCCGCTACAGATACCTACATTCAAATGTTTGTAATTATGGTTGCGAAATATATTTTATTTTAAAGAAAAATGGAAAGAAAATCTAGTTCAGCTGGACTAGATTCCCAGTTCCCAGGCCGCGAGTTCGAGTCTCGCCTGAAGTCAAATTTTTCTTTCCATTTTTCTTTAAAATAAAATATATTTCACAAGCATGTGTTAATGCGAAATAATATAAAAATAATTATAGTTGCTATAGTAACTTGACGCAACCCAAAGTTACTCTTTAGAGTAAAGTTGTACTTCCCAACGTCCCAAAAATTGGATACATTATTGAAACAAAATAAACATTAAACGTTGCATTTAATTGACGACCCGGTTAGTCCAGCGGTGTGAGATGACCGTTTGATTTGGAGGGTCGTGGGTTCGTCCCGCACCGTGACAAATGTTTGTATGGCCTACAGATATTTGTTTCGGGTCTGGGTGTTTGTGTATGTGTTGTATGTGTACAACGGCACTCATGACACAGATTTATACCTACTGTGGGGCTGTGATTACACTCACAGCCTCACACCGCGTATTTTAAAAATGCGGTCTGTGTATCTCGCTCTAAAACCTTTTTCTCCCAAAAAACCGCAGAGCACGCAACTTTATACCTCACTACGTATGGCGCAAGACATCGCGTCCCTGTGGCGTCAGCGTTAGCCCGTGGAACAACCACCTATACATCTGCGGCATGGACAGCCACAGCGTGCTGGTGGTGGAACGTACCCAAGCCAAGATCATCACGCGGTTTTCTTGTGAAGAGATGCTGTGTCCCGTGCATATAGCTTTCATGAAGAGTTTGGGAGAAATCTACGTTACTGGTAAGTTGGGGTGGAGTGAACATAGCTAAGTTTGTTATGTATCACTCGCAGGTTATTTGGGATAAACATACTTAAGCGCGCATGGCCCAGCGGCTGGTGTAGATCCTAAGCGATCTGCTCGGTTAAGCACTACGGGCGCGGTCGGGTAGTGTGATGGGTGACCGCTAGTGGCAAATTAAATGCGCGTTTCCGTGCTTCGGAGGGCACGTTAAGCCGTCGGTCCCGGTTGCTATCGATGGATAGCAGTCGTTAAACCTTGTCGGAGGCCTTATGGGCGGTTTGAAAACATCCGACAGTGGGTTGGCCACTAACCCACCCACCTCCACCAATCCGCATTGGAGCAGCGTGGTAGAGTAAGCTCCAGGCCTCCCCCCAATGGGGAGAGACTCGTGCCCAGCAGTGGGACGTATATTATGGGTTGCCATTATTATACTTAAGCTCATAACGGATGTCGTTCACCGACCCTAAATCAATTAAAAATAAAATAAGACAAATTTTAACATATCGGTGTGGGACTTCGGTAGCTCAGTGGTAAAGCGGCTGGACTGGTTATCCCGAAGTAGCAGGTTCGATTCCTGCCCGAAGTCATTTTTTTCTATATTTTTTCTATATTGTAGCCAGTATTCTGGGGACGTTGAACGATGGAGACGGACTGGACGTGGCACTTTGGGCTTAATTTCTTAGTTGTGCTTTACATATAAATAATAAAAAAGGGGTCATTCATATAAGATTAGAAAGGTGGTGCGATATGTATTGCAATCTAGTTCTATATTTTTTCTTGAATTTTTAAAGTTCACTCGCATGTGTAATCGCGAATAATAAAAATTTAATATTACAATACCTTAGCTCAGTTTGTCATCTAGCACTCTCGAGAAAATATTCTCCACCCTGCAAAAGAACTGGCCGAAAGTTACATTAAAGGTAACTTATTCAAAGTACCTTTTCATATCATGAAAATCGTATATCGCGCGGATATCCAAGAGATGGCGACATGTCGGAAGTTACAAGCGTGCTGGTGGTGGAACGTACCCAAGCCAAGATCATCACACGGATTTCTGAAGAGATGCTGTGTCCGTGCTGTGTGTAATAAATATCGTGATGAGGTGGTATATGTTTAATCATAGAGCTACACGGGCCACCGGCCGCGGTGGACTGGAGGGGAGTAGCCATAGCGATTATTACCGATGCAAAACAGTCTGTCATTCTTTGCGGGGGGAAATGCGTGCAACACACACGCACACTACAAAAATCGTCTATTACTACGAAAATCACACCTTGACTTAAATAAAATACAGAAACAATTTCACGCACACATTTACACATCTAGGCGACAGGTATAGGGGGGCGACAGGTATATGCAGGCTTTCCCCTCCGGTGTTGCTCTATGTGTGTAATATTCACTTCACAGATTAGTGGATTTAGTGTCCACGAAGAATTTTGAGAAATACATTTACGTAGCCAAAATATACCCCAGAAATGTGGGGCTAACCACCGGGTTGGATCCTTACCGGATTGAATTACAATAGAGCATAAACAGCTTAGTTAGGCTATTACGCTACTTAAACTTCCCATATTGTTGGTTTTGTTTTGTAGCAAAATGCTTATTTTCATTTTAGATAAATGGAAGCACTGTATCCACGTGTTTTCTAAAGACGGTGAATACCTGAGATCCATTGGCCAGAAGGGCAGTCGTGGCGGCATGTTCAGATCTCCAGAAGGCATCGTGACAGATAACGCGCAGCATCACATATATGTTGTGGACACAGGCAACGACCGAGTCCAGGTAATTCTCACCTTTTATTATTATTTAAAAAATTAAAAAGACTCTTAGTGTAGTGGTAACAAGCAAATACTGTGCAGTCGCTGTTGTGATTTTACCATTTTGTGTACCCGGATATGTGAATAACTTGCTTACTGGGTCTCACAGTGACAAAACGCAACTAGCGTATAGTGGGTGTTTGCATGTATGATTTAATGCATGCATTTACCTCTGCCTGTCCCATCGAAGATATAGGCGTTACGTATAGAAGAAATGTAATGCGTGTGGGGGTATAGAAAAAGGTGGCTGCTAATATGCAGCACCCTTAGTGGAATATGGAACGTGAATTAACCATGTGCGGTACATATATCCATTCGTGAAATTCGAGCATCCGTTTAAATTATAGTCTTCTTTTAAGAATTCAATATCGCTTCTATTCGTCGTTCGATCTTTGAATCTTTATACAGAACTATATTTTGCATAGAAGTGGGAGCCCAAGAGGGATTTTTTTATATCACTATGTAGATTTAGAGACGTAGACCCCAATTTTTCAAGATTTGGCGGACTCAATGCTATGAAACATTTTGAACCAGTCAACCTTATAGTTGGCTAAAAAAAGAAAAAGGGTGGTTCACTGAAAATTAGTTTCAAGTATAGAGTCGTTGAACATATTTATTAATAAACAACTACTCTTAAATTACTAAAATCACAAAGGTCTACATGCTAGCCCGATTCATGAACACTAAGTCTGGGTTGCACCACGATATTTGTTAAGGTTATTGTAACAATTCACATCCTTCTCTAAGTTAAAGAAATAAAAAATAAAAAGTTAGAGGAGGATGTGAAATGTTACAAAAACTTTAACTTAACAAATATCGTGGTGTAACTCAGGCTTACAGCTGGGCTACAGAGATATAGCTACTACAATACTCGCATAATATTTTCAGATACTCCAACCAGACGGAAAAGTCGTGGATATACTGGGTATTGCGATAAAACAGCAAGCAATGCATACAAGCAGCGTATGGGAGACCAAGGAGATAATTTGTACCGAACTAAACGCGCCTACTGCGGTCGCCGTCACTAACGATAGGGTCATCATACTAGACAGTGGTAATCGCCGAGTTAAAGTGTACAACAAACATGACAAGTCGAAAATCCTAGAATTTGGGTCTTTAGGCACTAGGAAAGGGCAGTTCAGACAGCCTGAAGTACTAACAATCGATTCGTTGGGATTCATCCTAGTTGGGGATTCCGGTAATTGTAGAGTACAAGTTTTCAAACCTAACGGGCAATTAGTCAGAGTTTTTGGAAGATATGGAACGGAATCTGGGAAATTCGGATGGATTTCCGGCATTCATGTCACCAAGCAAATGGATATTATAGTTAGCGACTCAAAAAATCATAGCGTCAACTTCTTTTAAGCAGAACCTACGTTGAATTGTTAGTCGTTCTAGATCCGGCAATCCTGGACTCGTGAACCTGAATCTAAACGTCATGGAAACGATGATGAGATTTTATCGCTTTTTAAATTCTTAATGCTCAATCAAAACGAAGCTTTCGCAAACACATTCATGATGGTGTCCAGTAGTGCTGAATCAAGACTACTTAATACCAGGCAATTTTTAGAACCCCTCCGACCTTAGGGTTTTATAGACTTAAAGTTAACTATGAATATAATTTTTCTACGATTAATATCTATACAGGGTTACTGGTAACCAGCGCATTATTCTTAAAGCGAGGCTTTGGCTCATCAAGACTTACAACTTTGTTCTACAACTTTTTCTCACTCAATAATTTTTTTTACCATAAAAAAATAATAAATAGAATTTGCAGTTCTAATACTTCTTAACTTCACATTGAGTGTCTAAGTAAACACATCACGCTATACCTAAAGGGGTCGATGCGGCGTAGGACGCGGCTGGTGGTGGGTAGGCGTGGCGGTGACCTATGCTACAGCGGAACGAATGAAACGTGGCGATAGAAGTCCCATTTGAAACGATTTTATTTCTTATCATGTACTGCGTTATGATGTACTGCGTTTTGGCAAAAGTCATAGAACAAAAGTTGTTAGTCTTAACGTATCTAACTCATCTTTGACGATTTATGCGTTAGAAATCTGTAATCCTGTATAGTATTTATTAGGAGATAGGGCAAAGATTCATAGACAAAAGATAGCCAATCGATCGAAAGAGCACCCAAAATTAATTACTACTATTCGACTGATCTATTTTTTAAGAAAAAAAAACTAATACAAACAACATTACCGAATCCCATCCATTTCATGTGAAAATTATCTCACAACTATCACGTGCATCCCACTGCACGTTACACGTCACGACGAAATATTAATTTTACAAGTCTGGATTGTTCAGACTAATTGTCGTTTCCATGACTGAGTTTTCTCAGCTCGGCATTTCGCGGTACAGAACGAACAAAATGTCCACCACAGACCAACAACGTATTTTTTATGATTTAGCTTTAATCAAATAGATATAATGAGACCTTAATTTTAAGTAAAATAAGAGTCAAAATATGCCAACAAAACTTTATTTATTTGAGAAATAAACAAAAGTAGATATATAAAATATTTTTATACCACTGGTTTACAGTAAACAAAAATTGTAAGTCAATTTTAAACGATAAGAGATTCCGATTCAGTTTATGATGTTTAATAAAAATACTTGTATTCATCTTTGATTTTCATTTCTTCATATACATAACATATTTTTTTATGTTGAGACTAACGGCTATGCATATTATAACAACTAAAATCTATGAGGCCTAGATTTGACTAACTATAATCGTATTCAAAGACATTATAAGAAATAGACAGACAATACTCGCGGCCGCTAAGCGGTTCTTTCTACCAACGAGTGAGATGACGTGTACTGTCCAAGCGCCTACGAACCGAAATTTTGTGAAGAATAAATAAACCATTAAAAATGCCAAATTGTTACCTACAAGTTTTGGTGTCAAAATTGAACAATTTAATTACACAGCAACAGCAGTCTTTGTTTTTAACCGAACTGAAAAAGTCCTGCTTTTTCAGTTCGGTTAAAAACAAGTTCGACTCACTCGGCAGCACGTTCAACTGTACGTACAACTGTATGTATGTTCACCGATAACTCAGGCGACGGTGGACCGATTTTAAAAATACTTACACTCACTTCCTACTTGATCCCATTATTGTCACCAATAATTTGTTCACCAATTGGAATTTGATTATGGCATCATGGAATATTTAGAAGTAAGGCCGCCAATTTCGCTATCTAAAGATCTGTGGCCCGACTTCCAATTATTCCAAAAGTATATTTTCACTTGCGTGATGCGATTATATTGTTTTTAAAGAGAGTATATTTTTGCCTTGGTAGCCTAGTGGTAGCAGGCCACTACTTCTACGCTGAGGTCCTGGGTTCGATTCCCGGGTAGGGGGTTATCAGAGGTAATGGTGAAAAAGCCTTTATCTCTGGTTCTATTGGGATTTTTCCATTTTCTGGCAATTTCCCAGTACCTCAAAGTTTGGTAATGTGCCCGGAGATGTCAACAGGCTCGCCACCTGTTACATGGGCCAAAACGTAACCGGCGAATCGTGGGTGTTTGCATGTATGCTTGAATGCATGCATTTACCTCTGCCTACCCCTTCGGGGATTACAGGCGTGAAGTTACGTATATTTTTGCGAAAAGTTTATTCAGACCACAGTTTATTTTACAAAAAAAACTAAAGCAAACATCGTAACGAGTTGTTTATTTCTTACAATGTCTTTAATAGTAGTATCGTTTTCACTACCATTCATTACAATTATTATTCTATCTGGGAAGAAAGACGTAATGCCTGCCTATAGCTTTACCATCCCAAGACACACTCAAACATTTTCATCGAAATTGATTCAGTCATTTTCAAGTTTTTGCAAGACTCTGGAACCGAAACATATTTCTTTTACATAATAATAGAGCATCACTAAACAAAATAAATATATTACATTCGTTTTGCATATAGGTATTGTTTGATGTCTTAAATTATCGCATACTCCATCTTCATACATATATTTTTCACAAAAAAAATAAAATTGTAATGAATGACAATGTAAGCAAAACTGATAATTTATAGTGACAATGTTTTCGAGGTTCCTAGTTTTTGCTATCACACAGATTTTTATTTAAATACAAAGTAAATAATATTTGCTTCGGCAAGTATAATAATATATTAAAATAATCTTTAAAAAAATATATCAAAATTATATTGAATAGTTTTTGTTCGTACGTCATTAATAACAATAATCCAATAGTTATCCTGTAGTTCATAGAAGATAACCAAAAATAAACAATTCTGTCTTCAAACGCAAGCCAGTTAAATTATATCGGGTCAATATTGTAAATAGCGTAACGTATAAAATATATGCATAACACATGCGTCTGCGCAGATTCACGGTATCATGCTACTTCAAGTTCAGGGGGTCTACTGGGCACTACGGGTAATAATAATGGGATCGTCCAATAATCACGTGATGTTTTAAGCAACATTTTTTTTTCTACCTGCCTTTAGATGACCGTACAAGTTTTTAAATTGACTTTCCCCACTCCTCTTTAGGGGAGTAGCCAGCCCTGGGCTCAGTGTGGGCAGCAGTCTAAAATAATAATATTATTTTAGTTACATAATTCTTAAATTGACTTTCCCATCCCTCTTTAAGGGAGTTAGAGCTACTCCCATATAGAGGGATGGGAAAGTCAATTTAAAAATTATGTAACTACCAAACTATACTCGCTCTTACTCCAGTTATTTTTTTCATACAAAAAGGTTACACCCACACCTCATAGCACCTTGTGGTATATCTGTATGTGTAATTCGACTGACGACTGTCGAGTGTGAACTTTCCTACGGATATTAAGTACTGTAGTTAGTACCTAGATGATTACCGAAGTTTTTTAGGCTTGATTAGGTACCTTACAAATCAGAGCCAAGGTTGGGCAAGCGCCCCACTCTGCCACACGGTGGATACGCCCATGCCGCTCTAACTAAATAAATTTATTTCAAACTAACCGGCGCTTGTTAAATTGGTTCTAGATGTAAATTAAATACAAAGACTTCGACTTTCTATTATATAGAAATTACTTCTCTATATAAATCGCTTTCAAACCTTTATTTATTTACATGTATTTAAAATCTATTATTTATGTACATTTTATTATTAGAACTCAATACATATTAGGTGGTATTTTAGAACATATTTAACTGAAATATTATTTAGCATGGCTTACTTTATAATCTTTTTACATATATATATATAGGTAATTATGTTTTTTTATTTAACAATCCTAGTACATATATACAATAACATTTACACTCCATGAATCAACAATTTGAACAAATGTCTAGAGCACTGTATAGTTTAAAAATTATAGTAAAATGGCGACACAGTTCAGTCTCTATTCGAGGTGGTTTTAAATATCAACAATTATCTCGAAACTGATTTACTTATCATAGTAAAACAACTTATAACTATTGAGAATTCATTGCTAGTTAATGTAATAGTTAAAGCATACAATACAATTGATATTCATCTCTCATTAAACCCAGCGAACATCTACAGCGTGGCGTGTTGTAACTCTCATAAACAAGTACCAAATATAACGTGACCATACGTCCCGTTTTGAACGGGACAATCCCGTTTTCATGCAGCCCGTCTCGGTGTCCCAAGAAAACTTTTGGAATGCGAAAATGTCACGCTATCGGTAATCTCAGCAATAATATATAGGAAACTAGCGTACCCGACTGAAGTTGGTCGTCGTCAATCCGAAATTTTAATATTTTTTGAACAATTTATCATAATCTCAAAAGCAATCGATAGCGATACCAGAGAACTACATGTTCTCTGGTATCGCTATCGATTGCTTTTATAATCCTACGTAAAGAATGGACACTTCGACGTCCCGCCCGCGATGTGGCGATACCTAAGATACTTAAAGAAAGGCGTTATAGCTGCGCGTTAGTAAGTAAGCCTCTTCCTCCCCTGGTTTCTTGAAAAGTAATTTTGAAAATGTCCCGTTTTGGGTCATGATAAAAATGATCACGTTAACCAAATACGACTCGAGAGTTACTACTGGTTACTCTATCATTTTTTTAATACATCAAAATTGGCATAATTGAATCGCTTATTAATTTTGTTTAGAACAAAACAGAGTTTATGTAATACCTACACATGTCAAACATATGTGCAGTATCCAACAAGAAATATTGCCCACCTAAGGAAGGAGACTTCGGCTTATTTCGGATCTGTGGAGCGTTATCTCTTTCGCTCACAACCTACGTGACGTTTGTCGACCATTTTGACCAAGTTTAGACCAATAGCGGACTATCAGTGCTTACGTAGACAGTGTGCAGCAGAGATAACGCTCTACGAAGTCGAAACTAGCCGATGATCTCTTTTGTAGGCTCGATGTGCAATATTTATTGTTCAGTACTGTAGATAATAATACATGTAAATATTGAGATACACCTGAAAAAATGTCGACAAGTGATTCGGTAAAAATTATTTATATTTTACTAACAATCAAGTATGCATTAAGTCTTTCAGACTAGAATCTAATTATTTCGTTCGTCTTTATTATATATATATTAGTAATATTTACTTTATTTTATTATTTTTGGAAAGCAGACAGTGAAAATATAACAGCATACAAATATAATAGTTAAAACTATACACCATTTAGGAGCTTTCGCATATATGTAAGTATGTACTGTGTAATTTGGTTCAAATTTTACATTATTACTTCTATATTAGTATAGTTCATGAATTAAATAAAATATGTAATTAATTAAATTTAAACTGCCCCAGTAGCCTAGTGGTAGCAGGCCACTACTACTACGCTGGAGGTCCTGGGTTCGATTCCCGGGTCGGGGACTATCAGAAATAACGGTTTAAAATCCTTTATCTCTGGTTTTATTGGGATTTTTCCATTTTCTGGAAGTTTCCCAGTACCTCGGAGTTTGGTAATGTGCCCGGAGATGGCAACAGGCTCGCCACCTGTTACATGGGTCAAAACGTAACCGGCGAATCGTGGGTGTTTGCATATATGCTTCAATGCATGCATTTACCTCTGCCTACCCCTTCGGGGATTACAGGCGTGAAGTTACGTATGTAATTAATCCGTCTAATTTGTAGCATGTTATAGCAATAATTAGCATTCAGAGCGAGATTTGCAGATTGGAACGAAATTTATTTTCATTTAAGATTCATGTTCCATACACATCAAATTAAGAATTTATGAGCTGGCGGGCTGAAGGAGGTGGTAATTTCAACAGCTTAAAGTGTAATTTGATTCTTTGCTCGTAGTAAGCGAAAAGGTGCAAATTCGAAATAGTCTGGACGAAAAAAGTTAAAAACATAATATTGTTCACCTCTTCTCTATGTATTAACTAATAAATATAAATGTGCACCGTCGGCAGAGATAATGTTAATTGCTCTCCGGTATTCGTACGTTATAGAATCTGATTCCGATGTAGACATTTATTATATAAAATTAAATAAAAATATTTTATGTAGTAGATAATAATAAATGTCATCCTACAAGCGTCATTTTAAGGCACTAGAAAAAAGTTAATAATGAAATTAATCACACAATTTTAAAGCCTTATATCTGTAAAGGTACATGAGTAATTTACAGAGACTGGCTGTCAATTTTTTATTTTCTTTTAAGTTGGACTTATGCAGGTACTTCACTGGGGAATCGGCGAGCGCAGATATACCTCAGACTAAGTGCGAGATTCCTACGACGATGAGACCTCACTACGACTTTACTTTGAGCAAAGTACTATGCTTAGAACTATCAGTAAAGTATGAGTTTTGACAGTTCTACGCGTACTTTGCTGAAAGTTAGTAGTGAGGTCTATGAATCGCACACTAACAACAACCATTAGGCAACTGCCTAAGGGAGACCCAAAAAATTGGTCCGAATTTTTGAGCTTAGGGCGTTGCGGGACATGCCAGAGCTTACTTACCCTGTGACGAGATGTTTAAGATCTCCTTCAGAACATATTTAATCGTATCGGATCCATTCAAAATATCAACTGGTAAGAAATAAAAAAGCCAATAGTACAAACTCGACAGCTTAATAAATTATGTTTTTGCAATACCTAAACAATATAATACTATCGTAAATAACAGTCATGCCGAAAAATTAATTTAAAAAATATAAAATACACTGATTTGCATAAATAAATATCCATACGTTACATTTATTTTAATGTAATAAATTTTATATGCACCATTCTCACGTTATTTGCAGAAAAAAATACAGGTGTGAACAGAGTGTTCTTACCTCCTTATTCATAAACATACATAAGATACGTTTAGTGACAACACACACTGATAATACACTGGCCACACAGAGCGAGCAGCCTCGCGAGGCAGCTCGCTTTGTGTGGACGCGCCTAATAATTCTTGAGACATACAGTACCCGCCAAGAGACAATCGGCTAGTTTCGACTTCGTAGAGCGTTATCTCTGCTTCACGCTGCTTACGTAAGCACTAATAGTCCGATATTGGTAAAAAGTTCACCAAAATGGTCGATATAGATTATGTGCGAAAGAGATAACGCTCTACAGAGCCGAAATTATCCGATTTTTTATTTCCTAGGGTCGATGTGCAATACATTTTGCTACGTACTGTAACATCAGTTGAAAAATATACGAAATACTTTTAGTAAGTCGTGTATACCAATAATTCCATTAAGTTCTTCCATATCTGGTTTCCATAAGAAACGCACACTTTTGCGACAAATCTTTGTGACTGTTACAATAAAATTATATTTACAAAACTTTCATAGCCATTTTCTTACATTAAGCGCGTATCCACTGCAACAATTGATGGGAAACATGTGGCAAAGAAAATATTGCGCCTTTTACAATACTACTGTACTATAACTACAAAAATATGGAATAAAAGTTTTAAAAAGCTGTGACAGAAACAGTTGCGGCATATTATTTAGAAAACCTCTGTAAATATTTGGTGCCGGTATATCATATATTTTTATTAAAAAAATTAAACAGTTCACCTTGGCCTTTTTTTATCCTTGGTTGAATATTAGGTAATAATAAGTTGTTTCTTACGTCCTAATATTTTGCTATGCAAGGTGTAATAAGTCTCTTTAATGTAAAAGCGCATATTCTACCCTCTTTGATGTTTTCTTTTCTTGCGCAAAACACATGTTTTGCTATCCTGATTTTTCAAATACAATATCGACCATCACAATGATTAACTCAAAGCAATAATTTGTTTTTAGTGTATTCAAAGTTTCTGAAAATACATAATACTTATATATTTTTTTTTAAATAAAGCAAAATGGTTAGAAATAATTTACTTCGGGCAGAAATTGAACCTGCGACCTCATGATAACTAGACCAGCCACCTAACTACTAAGCTACCGAGGCCTCGGTTGAGTCAATTTTTCTTTAATTTTTAATATTACTCTCAAGTGTTATTGCGATAAAAATATGACATTTACTTGTTGTAAATGGATACGCGCGTTAAGTATACACTAAATTGTCTAGTTTCTGTACTCATATACTTATGAAGAACGGCAAGGTTGACATCTGGTCACTGAGTGACTCTCTCCAAGGACCACTGAATCCGATTCCGCTGGGGGCCCTTCACAGCTATCGTGCTGTCTCTGTAATTAAAAAAAAAAAAAATTAACATAATCTGTCATATTCGTATGGGGCCGTCCATAAAATACGTTATGCTAAATAAGCCTTTTCTGACCCCCTCCCCCTCTATTGTCACGCTGTGTCACACTATCTGTGATACCCCTAAAAATATTACGTCACAAAAACTTAAACCTCCCACCCTGAATACGACAATTCATTTTTAATCAAGTCTTAACGAAATATTAATTTGAAAAATATTATAATGAACTGCGAACGTCACGTTGCCGTGGACCCCCGTCACATTTTTTCACGCTCAGCGACAGCCCTCCCCTCTCTGTATGCGAACATATTTTATAGAACGGCCCCTATGATTTACCACTTGTTGTCTAAGCCTTTTATGATTCTTTCCCCCCCTATTGTCACGCTGTGACACACTATCTGTGACCCCCCTAAAAATATTATTTCACAAAAACTTCCCAACCTGAATGTTTTTTTTATAAATCAGTAATAGTTTAACAAAATATTAATATGAAATATTTTAATGAACTGCGAACGTCACGTTGCCGTGGTCCCTTCCTGTCACATTTTGTCACGCTCAACGAGACCCCTCCCCCTAGGATGCGAACGTATTTTATGGACAGTCTTTTCATTAGGTCTAAGCTGTTATGCTTCTTCGACGAATATAGGGGGCCTTTACATTACCACCTCATTGGAAGAAGAAAGCAATGAAAATTACCAGATGCAAGTAGATTAGGTCATGCGGTGGAGCTCTACCATCAATCCTGCGAGGAGAGTACTGCTTAGACTGTTATAGAAGTCGCGATCGTAACAACAAGCATTTATAATAAATGCATCAAGAATATAAATACAATTTATATTAAAAAATGCTTGAAGTCATTTATCTTTGCACACTGTCATGTCTAGTTACAATATAAGCAGTAAACAAGACTAGGTATTTTCTAAACACTGATTTCAGACAATATCCATTGTTTAATAAATAACCTTCACTTCATTTGAAATTGGCAAACTATTGCCATTACTAAAAGCTGAGAAATTTCAGTTGATTTCACAATAAGAATTTTAAAAGTGAATGCTACTACTACTCAAATGTGGCAAAATAAACTACATACATGATAGTTTTATCATTTTTCAAAATAACTAATAACTATTGTCGTAATAGTAGGAACATATTTTTCCATGTCACAATGTTAGTTACCGTTTTCTCTGAAACGGCTTGACCGATTCTGATGAAATTTTGTGAGCATATTAGGTAGGTCTGAGAATCGGCGAACATCTATTTTTCATAACATTTTTTGTCATTTTTTTGGGTGATACGAAGTTTGCCGGGACAGTATTCTATAGATTATAAACATGCGTAAAAGATAAGGTTTGCAGCATATCTGGATGAACAAAATGATTCTGTAGTGGTGTAACTTAACATATTTGTACATAGGTGTCATATATGTGTTTTATATTCTATCTGAACTCATTTGCCTTATTCGATAATAAGATGATTGTAGTGGGTAGGTAAAATATAAATGTTACAAGGTACTTAGGTTTTTGCTACTTAGCTCAATAAATGTGTTAACAAAACAATTGTGGTTTATTTGGACATAATAATAGGTAATTTTAATTATACTCAAGAAAGTTGTCTACATATTGCTTAGTATTGCTTATGTTTTTTGCATAAGTTACACATTTTTAATTCCATGTAAGTAGGTGGAGAGTCTATTACCATCAATACAGCACATACGCATATACCGAAAAAGCCACGGATATCTTTTTTATGGCAAAGAACCACAACAAAATATTAATCATGTAATATTTTATACAACTTACCTTTAGCTCTGTCGCAAGGCTTTTGAAGGTGTCCTCAACATTTGTATTATCTTTTGCCGACGTCTCCATAACAAACATAATTTCAGGTACATAACGACAGAAAGACTTTGGTTCATCAGGCTCCACTTCTCTTTGTTCTGAGAGATCACACTTGTTTCCAATCAATGAAACAATTACATTTGACGATGTATATCTTCTAACTTCTTCAATCCATTTTTGTAATGATAAAAATGTTGATCTCTTTGTTATATCATATACTGAAAAAATATTGTTTTTTATTATTTACACTTATAATTAAGCACCAACACTCAATATACCAAAAAAAAAACAGATTTTACAATACGGTTCAGTCATAAGTCACTGCATAATGCTGCAGAATAACCAGTTCAGGGTAGTACAGATAGTTATCACTATTGTTCTACAGCCGTGTCCATCCTATATGTACATAAATAAATTATTTTGGAGATTTTCTCAGTAATGTGGGCTTTGGAACTCTGCCAGTGAATGACAAAGAATGTCCCATATTTTTTGTTTAGTCTTATCTTGCCGTTTGTAAAAGAGAGTATGGAACATTCTATTGATACCTATTTTTATTATTAAGTATTTTTGGACTATTATTTATTTTATTTTGTTTACTTTGACATATTAATCAACGTATCAGTTGTTATTTGCTTTAATTTTATATTTGTAATTTGACCTATCACAAGCAAATTCTATTATTTCCATGTGATTAAATGAATTTTTGAGTTTGAGTTTGATGTTTTGATAAGATTTCAACTGGTGGTAGAACTCCAGTGACGGAGCTAGCGGACGTAGGCACCATCGCATTACCTAATATACTTGCAGCTGGTAGTGCTCAGCACTGTCGTGTTCCCGTCAGGTGGTAATCTACCGCCCTTTAATTTCCGCCAAAGAGACATAACATCTTAGGCCTCAGGAGTGATAACGCATCTGCATTTTGACCTTGGTCTTTGTGTAGGTGTCTATAGGCTGCAGTCATCACTTAACATCAATGTGAAATGCATGCTTGTTTACCACTTCTATTAAAAAAAAAAGATTGGGATTATAGCAAACGAAGTAATGCCAACCCCTCATGGTTATAGAAAATATGCCATTAGCTTCAAAAACCTTTCACACCATCAGAGAAGCAGATTATTAGGCTACTTTTTGTTCCCAACAATCAAACCTCAGGCAACAGTAATTTATCAAATGAGTCATTCGTTTACTGCAGTGTTGAGTGTATAGCAGAAATAATGTGTGGGTGTCATGTAACATTCACATACCAATAATAACTCCGTTTGCAGACCGATAATAGCTTTGCGTGATAGTTCTGAACCGCTCCTGCCCCGCCGTGTCCCATATCTGAAGCTAAATTACATTTTCTAAGCACCATGGCAAAATATATAACGCAGTTGCACCCATAATAATTAAATAAGCTTACCTTGACCTTCTTCCCGTCTACTATTAATGTTTTCATAGAAAAGTCGACGCCTATTGTATTTCCGTGTCTTTCTATGAAATTTCCGGATTTCAGTCGCTGCACTATACATGTTTTACCGGTCCCACAATCACCGATTAGCACTATTTTAAACAAGTAATCAAACTGTTCATCGGGCACACTCATAAGGGTATTGGGGTTGCGGCTACTCATGACTAAAATTAATTAAATTGTAAAGAATTTCTTTCTGTTTACGTTGTTCGCTTGACAACCATTTCCAATAAACTTTTGACTTTTGACAAATGAAATGACATCATGACATTCATTCCATTGACTTAATTGCCTATAGATATGGACTGGCCCTCCCTACAGAATTGGTGTGACTACCTACGAAAAGAAGAATGGCCAAATCTCCATAGAGACTTTCCAGAGTACAGAATCAAATTAAACCTTAAACTAAGTACCTATAGACGTAGCCATGTTCGCCATATGCTTTGTGGAAGTGAGACAGATATATACAAAGAACATAAGAAAGTTGAAATAGAGCATCGTATCTTTTGTTCCTCACGGCGTGCCGGTTTTTGCTTGGCGAACTTCGTAAGTGACAGCAAAAGTTAGCCAAACAAATATCTGTCATCGTCATTGCTGTAAAAGATAACTTCTCGTATACGCATTTAATTATTGTTTTCGACGTATATCGGCGATTATTAATAAGTTATTGGATATTTAAGAGAAAAATACTCTATTAGTTAAGTGACTAGTGTATAAGGTGTGCAGTAAAATAGAAGGTTGCAGTATTTTAGGCTGTAGAAACCGTACAGAAACGAGGCCTTTATACGACATCACTTTACATTCGTAAGTAAATAGATATTAGTAAATAACGTAATATGTCAATTGAACAAAATACAGGTTAAACCTGTATTTTGTTCAATAGACATACGTCTGTTGAAGACTACTAGTGTTCGTTCTTGATTATAATGAAACTCTTCAGAAGGTTGTAGTAGAATATATTTTTACACAAAAAACAGCACAATTTATACAAAAAAGGAAAATTAGAAAAACCAATAAAATAACAGATAAATAATTAACAACCAATAGGATTTTAGATAATTGATAATGCTATCTCAATTTCTGTCTCTTTTCCGGCACGTGTCGATTTATCGGTCAAGGTCAGCGCGGGAGCAATGCGCGCATGCGCGATACGTTCGAAGTTCGGTGAACTCCAGTGCGCATGCGCCAGTCACCAGTATAAGTATGTGCGGCGCTCGCTGGCTCGCTCTTTCGCTCGGGGCTCGCAAGATGAACGCACGCGTCGCGGGAGCTCGCCGGCTGATGACGCGTGCCGAAGATGTAGACTGAAGCGGAGACTGATGTGGCTATGAGTTCAAGCTGGATCTGAAGTCGTGTGGTGAGTATTGAAGTGGAGACGTCGAAGACTGAAGATGTTAGAGCGTGGTTGCAGATGAAGAGCTCTAACAGCTCTTTTCAGAGCTACCATCCTGTCTCTGTCGAACGTCATCTGTACAGCATATAGTTCTTTTAAGAACTTTCCTGTCTCTTGTGCGTCAATGCGTGCTGTACTGAAACAGTTCTTTTAGGAACTATTTCGTCACCGTTTCTGCTGTTAGTTGCTGCTACAGTAACCCCCCTCAAGTGAAGCGTACCGGCAGTTTGACAGCTCGGCCTCGACTTGTCACTCGGTGAGTCGATTGCTGTGATGTGCTCGAAGTGCTCGGTAACTGATCTTGAGGTATAGGTATAAGGTTTTTAGGTAAAGGTAAAAGGTTTTCAGGTAAAGGTATGTGATTCTGAGGTAACGGTAAAGGTTTTTGAGGTAAGTGGACTTGTGGTAAAGGTAAGTTTTCAGTGTCTTCCACAACATAGGCAGGCTTGAGTCTGTCGATAGATATGTTGGTTTGACGCTCGGGTAACTGGATCGTAAACACTTTGTCTGTGCGATTTACGACCTTGTAGGGACCTTCATAGGGTGTTTGAAGCGGTGTGCGTATCGCGTCGACTCTAATAAACACATGACTGCAGGTATGTAGGTCTTGATGAACGAAAATGTGTTTATTGTTTCGTGCGTTACGTTGTTGCGGTCGATTTTAGGCGTGGTCGATGTGCTTGCCTCGAAGAAATCGCTGGGTAGACGTAGGTTATGTCCGTAGGTTAATTCGGCGGCGCTTACGTCACTATCGGAGCGGAGAGCGGCGCGTAAACCGAACATTACGGTCGGCAGTGTTTGATTCCAGGAACTTCGCGCGTCTGATAATTTGGCGCGTAAAGATGATTTTAGCGTGCGATGCCATCTTTCGACGATTCCGTTGCTCTGCGGGTGATACGGAGTTGTTCGTATTCTGTTTACTCCCATTATTTTCATTAGGTTTGTAAACAAATTACTCTCGAATTGTCTTCCTTGATCCGTAGTTATTGTTGTAGGGCATCCAAATCGACAAATCCAATTGTTGTAGATAACTTCGGCGACTGTTTCGGCGGTGATGTCGGTAGTAGGTATAGCTTCGGGCCATCGGGTGTGTCGGTCGATCATTGTTACTAGGTAGCGATGTCCTTGAGCGGTCGTAGGTAGCGGTCCTACGATGTCGGCGTGAATGTGAGTGAATCGCTCGGTTGGCGGGAAAGTTCCGATCTCGCTGTGGGTGTGACGATGTATTTTGCTTTTCTGGCAATTTATACATTGCTTCGTCCACGTTCCGATGTCGTTGTTCATTGCCGGCCAAAAGTATTTTCTCGTAATAAGTTTCCGTGTTGTTCTCGTACCGGGATGACTTATGTTGTGTATACTGTTGAATACTTCTTGGCGATATTCGGTAGGTATGTACGGTCGAACGTATGTAGTGGAGGTGTCGCAGTATAGTTCGATGTTGGTATTTGGTATACTGATTTTTTTAATGCATAGGTTTGGTTGTTGCATTAATTGTTGGATGCTCGGATCTTTTTCTTGTGATTTTGCAATCTCTTCGTAGTTGATGGATGATGGACAGGATATGGCTTCGATGCGGCTGAGAGCGTCGGCACAAACGTTTTCTGATCCGGATACGTGTCTGATATCTGTGGTGAATTCGCTGATGAAGAGTAGTTGTCGCGTTCGCCGTGGCGTCTCGGTGTTACTCTGCGTTTTGTTCATCGCGAATGTCAGTGGTTTGTGGTCGGTGAAAATGATGAGTGGTCGCCCTTCGAAGATTTTACGGAAGTGAGTAACTGCCATATGTATAGCTAGTAACTCGCGATCGTAGGTAGAGTACTTCTGTTGCGCATCGGAAAATTTCTTCGAAAAATATCCAAGTGGTTGCCATGTGTTGTTTATGTATTGTTGAAGAACCGCTCCTGCGGCCTTGTCTGAGGCGTCGCTGAATATTGCGAGAGTGGCGTGGTGAGACGGGTGAGCGAGTAAAGCTGCGTTACTGATGCTGACTTTACATGCGTCAAATGCTTGATTCGCGGCGTCGGTCCACTCGATGACTGTCTTATCGCGCTTCTTTGCATCTGGATCTGAAGTCGTGTGGTGAGTATTGAAGTGGAGACGTCGAAGACTGAAGATGTTAGAGCGTGGTTGCAGATGAAGAGCTCTAACAGCTCTTTTCAGAGCTACCATCCTGTCTCTGTCGAACGTCATCTGTACAGCATATAGTTCTTTTAAGAACTTTCCTGTCTCTTGTGCGTCAATGCGTGCTGTACTGAAACAGTTCTTTTAGGAACTATTTCGTCACCGTTTCTGCTGTTAGTTGCTGCTACACGTCATTGAATAATATGACATATAACTCTTGATTATCAATTCTAAATAAAGCACATGAAATTCTTGATTTTCATTCAACGAAATCCCACGTACTTATTTTGGTGTGTTGCTATAAATTTACTTCTATATTCTCCCTAATTTCGTAGACTTAAAAGTTTTTGTTCTAACAGTGTTAGAATTGACAATAAGCCATATCAAAATATTAAGTGGCTTTGGTAATTCTTTCCAAGGTGGTGTACAATAAAGAATATTGTTATTATAGAAAAAAATTGGAAAGAAAAATTTTACTTCGGACAGGAATCGAACCTGTAACCTCAGAATAATCAGTCCAGCCGCTTTACCACTAAGCTACAGAGGTCCCACACCAATGCGTCAAACTTTGCCGTTCCTCTTTCTATTTTTAACCGATTGAGGGTGGGTGAACGACATCCATTGATAACTAATTATTAGCAATACAACCGATATAATACACTTTGCAGTATATACGTTAAGATATTCGTCAATATCGCTGGTCTCTTAATAATTGAATTATTTTATTTTTCACAATAAATCATGCGAGTGAAGTTTAGAAATTAAAGGAAAAACGGAAAAGAATTTTTACTGGCACGTGTTATTGCGAAAAATAAAATATTACAAATATTGTTGTTGTTGATGTGTTAGAACTATGTTCATAAAAGTTTTGGAGACATAACCGACTATTTCGCTGGAAACACTGCTAGCTTCATAACGGAGAAAGTCATGTAACATGTTTTATTTACATTGTGTTTCAGGGCATTTGTTGAAAGCCAACTGATAAAATGATTTAAGCCATTTTGATATATAAACTAGTATACTTCATTCCATGTATTGGTGTCAGAGGCTTAACTTTTCAGTGATATGTGTCAGTATATCTGCATCGAGATCTAGAGATCTCAATGTTTTAAACATGTTAACACATACAAGTTATCTATAGGCTGCAGTTTTCATTTACTCGGTACCCACTTATCGATGTGAACTTGTTGATCAATGTTTGCCGGTGTATGTTGCTTGCTTTTAATGTTTTAACGGCAAATTAGCCAAATCGGTCCAGCCGTTTTCGAGTTGATCGGAGACTAATGAACAGCAATTGATTTTTTGAAAAATAGATTATTAGAATGTGCCCTGTATGTAGTATTTCAATGATTTGAAAGTAGTACGTGTCGAATTATGACGAATACGAAATATCGTTTTACTTGACACTGGTAATATGCGTAACAGCGATGCCATTATATATATTAAAAAAAAAAGTCAAATGTCAATTCCACAGATTCTAATGTCAGATGAATGGGGAGTCTGTGTTTAGATTTTCTAGAATCAAATAAAAGAAGAATCAGTCGTAGAAATCATAGCAAATTAATTTATGTATAATTGTTAACAATGCCCACTGCTATAAAATTAAGTTTTTTCTTGTTTGTTTTTGTTTTCATTGTCAATTTTTGCAAAGGAATCGAGGTAAACAAGTTTCATTCACCAAAACACTGTACTCTGATATAAAAATTCTAAATTAAAAAGTTATCTGCAGATACCCGAGCAATTCCAAAAGTCGAACCACACAAATAATTGGGCCGTCTTGGTGGATACGTCGAGGTTTTGGTTCAACTATCGTCATGTAGCCAATGTGTTATCTATATACCGAAGTGTGAAGCGATTGGGTATACCTGATAGTCAGATCATCCTGATGATATCGGATGATATGGCATGTAATCCTCGCAACCCACGGCCCGCTACCATATTCAATAATGCTCATGAACAAATAAATGTGTACGGAGATGACGTTGAAGTGGATTATAGAGGTTATGAAGTAAGATAGAATTAACAGATTACAATTTTCCTTAATTTCTATCTTGAATACTTTAATCAGATGACATCCAGTAACTCGTCTGTTAGCCAATCTTAACCATTATTTCCTGTTGTCCGCCACCCTGCTCCATGTCACACCATCATTCACCTTTACCATTCTTTTTAAGTTAAGTTGTCTGTTTTTAGTGTGAGGACATTTAGGTATGAGGTAATTTGGACATTATCTTTGTAGTTGTTGTTGTACATTTCATTGTTGTGTATTTTTGGTTGTGATGGATGTAAAGTTTTATTAGAACACAAAAAATCCCAATGTAATATATGGCCCCTAAATAGGATAAGTTGTTTATTATGTTTATGTGACTACACAGTTATTTAGTATGTGAATTGCATAGTTTTTAGTCAAATACTTAGTCCCTTAGTATATATACCAGCTAGCCAGGTTATTTTATTGATTAAAATATCTTCACTGCTGAGAAAATTGTTCAATGCAAAATATGGCTTATGTGTGAATGTGTGTGCTTTATGAACTCATAATGCTGCCATCGATATATGTATTTACCCAGTATAAACAATTTACATATGTTTATACACAGTATAAACATTTTGTAACTCCTATTTTTCCAATTTTTTTTTCAATTCTAATGACAGATGTCAAGAGATTCGTCATTACATTACTAAAGATAAGAAGACTACGTACCCTGATAATTACACCTTTTCCACCTATTCAATTCTTAAACAATGCCAGTTAAATGTTGCTACCAACCTGTTTTTTTAGAGATAACGGCAGAATGTCTGACACAGCATTATCTTAAGAGCAACAACTCATCTATTCTCCACTTAGACATCTAGTAAATACTTGTTGTAAGTTTTATTTAAATTAATTGTTTTGGCAATTACATTTGCCACTATCATGATATAAAATTGATATAAAAAATATGCTTACACTCACAGCTCCACATTAGATATTATATAAACCTGTGTCGTAGAGGCCGTTGTACACACACAACACATACACAAACACCCAGACCCGAAATAAATATCTGTAGGCCATACAAATATCTGTTCCAAATCAGGGATCAAAACTGCGACAGAGAATATGTAATAATACTACGTATAGAATGGACACGTCGACGTCCCGCCCGATTTGCACACATACACAACCCCTTGGGCGACGGTTGGTATTTTGTACATGCTACGCACACAGGTGCGCGTGTAAATACACGTCACTGATGGATAGTAACCAAATTAAGTGTTTGTATGGAATTTTGGCGGAGTGTCCGCGGTGTGCCTGCGACCCTTCAAATCAAAGGATTGTTTCGCACTGCTGGACTAACCGGGTCGTCAATAATTCTCCAAACCCTATCAAAAATAAAAAAAATATTTAATGTTGTATCCTTATGTTTACTTGATATTCGAGAGATTTATATTATTATAATTTAATCTACATAATGTGCTAGGTTTCAGTGGAAAACTTTGTCCGTCTCCTAACTGGAAGGGTCCCACCAGACACACCCCGTTCTAAACGCTTGTTAACTGATGAGGGGAGCAACATACTTATCTACCTCACTGGCCACGGTGGAGATGGTTTCCTCAAGTTTCAAGACTCTGAAGAAGTAACCAGTCAAGAATTAGCTGATGCCTTAGAGCAGATGTGGCAAAAAAGAAGGTGTGTTTTGTTTGTTTAATGCAATGATGTTATAGTATTTATAAGCTCATTGGTTTAATGATAATCTCTTATTTGTACAGTGTTAATTTTGTTTTATTGTTAGTGTACTTATGTACAGATTGTTAATAACTTTTTCAGATACAATGAAATATTTTTCATAATAGACACGTGCCAGGCATCATCTATGTATGAGAAATTCTATTCACCAAATATACTTGCTACAGCTAGTAGCTTGGTTGGTGAAGATTCACTTTCTGTAAGTATATGTTTCATTATAATGATGTAGTGTAGATGTGAGGAGTGTAGTTTTTGTGTATAAACTGAGGTGTGGGGGCTACCTCACCTCAAAGCTTAATAAGGTAAGCCTAGTATCCACTATGTTGCACAACAATCGTCGAAATTCAACAAGAATCACGTGCTTGTTGTTTTAGAGAGCACCGTTAGTTGGGCATCTATTGTTGTCAAGTGAAGACATGACGCGCAACGTTACAAAACAAAAGTGTCGCGTTGCCGACCAATATGAGCAACATATATGTCAAATGTTGTCAAATGGATACTTGACGTCCTGGAAAGACGTTTTAAATAAGGGGGAAAATGTTACTGTAGCAGGAGGGTGAATTTTTCTACAAACTGATCACTTTCTAATATCTGTGTTATAAGTATGAAGGCATATTGTTTGACTATAACTCCATAACTTGGGTAACACCCAAGTTCTTTTTGTAAAACAAACATTTTCTTAGCTCATTGTCTGTATATTTTTTCAGCATCATGTAGATACGGCTATAGGAGTCTACATTATAGATAGATACACCTACTATGTCTTGGAATTTTTGGAGAATGTCTCACCAAATAGTAAAAAGACTATGTCTGAATTTGTAAGTATCAATTAATTGCATTATAGTATTTTTATAAGTTTTACATGTATAAAGGACTAATATCATCCAATAACTGTCCGCCAATCTTATGTAGCTCGTCTCCAGTAAACGCCTACACCAGCGTTTCCCATTTCCCGGATCGCGACCCAGTACCGGGCTATCAAAATACCGGGTCGCAAAATTCCCCCCTTATTTTAGAAAATAATAGCCACTTGATCCATGCCTTGTAAATATTCTTAACAAATGTGTATTAGTTTACCTTAAGGAACCAGCTTTGGTTTAAAAATATTATTAAGCGGGTCACAAAGAGACAGTATAGCAGAACAATGTTTGGGAGTCTCTGGCCACACCATTGTTTAGTGGTGATTCAATGGTGATCAATGGTGATCAAATCATTTCGCTCTAATTGCTCTGTGTAGTACGAAATGTATGAATCGGACGTAGTTTTTTTAAATAGCGTATTTATTTTCTTTCAGTTGGCTGTCTGTCCAAAAAGTGCTTGCCTGTCTACAGTGGGGGTCCGGCGTGATTTGTTCAAACGGGACCCAAGCAAAGTCCCAATTACAGATTTCTTTGGATCTGTAAGACCTGTCGTCATTACCACAGATCCCATAGAGATAATGGATATACCAAAGAGAAAGAAGAAAGTGGCTGTTGAGTAAGTCTTTTGGTACTTATGCTTCATCATATTATCCCAAAGATGTCCACTGCTGGTCCAAAGCCTCCGCTTAAGTGGAATATGACATAATCGCCACGCTTGCCATGCGGATTGGTGATCGCAGTTTTGATAGTTTTATCGCAGGATGTTGCATTTACTACCGCGCATTGGAATGGCTTGACCGCCATTGTTCGGTTGACTGCCTGCACTAGTGGAAGAATGTAGAAACAAACATGTAGTTAACATTAGTGGTAAGTTAATACTGCAGCCTGCAGAAGAACAGGCAGACAGAGGTCACGATGGGCTGATGACATTAGTGCCATTGCTGGCTCAAATTGGATCAGACATGCAAGGGATAGAGACAACTGGAAGACACTGGAGGAGGCCTATACTCGAAAGGGGTCCTCAATATAATTAAATTAAAAACTTACTATGTACTTTACTATTTAAGGAATAAAACACATTTTTTTTTTAAATTTTTTTATTAATTTTATTTTATTTAATATTGCAGCCTATAGACATCTAAACAAAAGCCCGAGTTAAAATACAGATGCGATGCTTTGCAGAAGTTATTTTGTCTCTTTTTTTTTAATAATTAATGAATGACAGCTAGTCAATGGTTTCACTTTGTAATAATATATTTATATATTTCTTTTTCAGGAATAGAACCAAAACATCAGAAAAGAGGATGTATTTACCTCAATTCCCTATGCATTTAGTTCAAACAACACTGTAATTGATCAAATAATTTATAAAATATACCTGTTTAGTATTCAAATGAAAATTATCATTTTTGTATGAAGAGTCCTTATCTTGAATGAAAATTAAGTTCTCTACCTCAGTAGTCTAGTGGTAGCAGGCCACGAATACTATGCTGGAGTCCTGGGTTCGATTCCCGGGTCGGGGGCTATCAGAGATAACGGTGTGAAATCCTTTATCTCTAATTCTATTTGGATTTTTCCATTTTCTTTAAGTTTCTCAGTACCTAGGAGTTTAACCGGCGAATCAAGGGTGTTTGCATGTATGAGCAGTGTATGTATGAGTATTGCAGAGGATTACAGGCGTGAAGTTATGTTACGTACGTTAAAATTTAGACAGCTTATCTATTAATCCCTGAACAAGATATTACATATGGGTCACATATGTTTAGAGTTGACAATACCACTGTTAATGTTAGTCTAGTCTATAAACAATACCTACATCTACATTAAAAGGAAAGATTTCAACGTAGATACTTGCCACTCCTGATGCCTCAGCTGTTATGTCTTTGTATCGGGAATTACGGGGCTGTATGTAGGGTACATAACGACTACCCTGGAACACCTTAAGTCAAAATCTTAATTTATCATTTAGGATTTAAACAATCACTTGTCATAGGTATGTTAATTAGTGCTGAACACTACCACTTAGTGACAAGTAGATTAGGTAATACGGTGGTGTCTATACTGTCGATCATCGAAACGAGCTCACAGTGAAAAGTGACGTGATAAATTTATAACAAATAAAAACTCACATAGCAGTAAACTCATATTTATTTCTCTATAAGTACTAAGAATAAAATTTTCTTCGTTAACATTATGTAAACACAACCGATTCAATGACAGTTGGAATTTATAACACAATACATAATTAGCAACAAGTTCGCACTGCATCCATCTCACAATCTGATATGAGATCAAAATCTAAACAACTATAGCACCATTTCAGTTTCTATCATAGGCCATACTTTTTGGTCTAGAATTCATTCCGTACAATACTATATACAAACAATTCTCTAACTAAACTCGACCTAGAAGCGAACAATTATTCGAATATTTCAAACTGCAATATTCTTAATGGTATTTTATGTAATCGTATATAAATTATGGAAAAATTGATGCTTAACTTTTTAACTGTAGTACCTAAAGGATCATGGCAAGATTTGTATAGAAAAAATGAAAAAAAGGTACACGGTAAAACAGCATGGAAATATTATCCAGTGAACCTAAACAACATTTCCTGATACTTAAAATATTTTTAACTCTCCGGAATAAAAAGTTTGAAATTGAACTTTAGTATGGAGTGCTTCTACCTACTGTTGTTAGGAAAGACGATTTTTAATCCGGTGATTTAAAAATATTTTTAATATCAGAAAATGTTTTTTAGGTTCCCTAGATAATATCTCTAATCCGTTTTACCTTGTACCTTTTTATAACTTTTTTTGTACAAATCAATGTATGGAACTTGCCATGATTCTTTGTGGTCATATGGAATTCATATTTTGTTTATCTCACTTATCAACAACGCTAACTTGTTCATGTTTGAAGTATAAAATTGAATGCTCATAAATCTGAATATTATATCGTTTATTAAACATTGTTCCATTTCTTTGATTCTTTTGAGGTCAAATCACATTACTTTATGCCGTTCGATTTGTTCCTGTTAAATTATCAGTTTTTGTGGAGTTGTTAAGTGAGTAGCTACCATTAAACATCATTAAGGCAGGTCTATTCACATGATAAGTGGGCATAAAAGGTACCTATAACTATCGTAGGCAATTAGGTAAATATAGCTGTAGGCGTAACATGTCTGGTAAAATCGAACTTAAAGTTTATAAAAATGCATAATTTGTATACTTATGTATATCCTATTTACTACTTTCATTACTTAGTTACGTAGGTAATTACTCCCAAATAAATCAACGATTTTAACATTTACAACGACAAAAACAAATATATAAAATCATAATAAGCTCAGAACAATTATATTACATCTATACAACAAAAAACTACCGACTAGTTAATTGATAGACTGAAAAGTAATTCAAAATTACTGTATTGTACCTATTTATATATCATGAATTACATATGGGATTCACTAGCCGAGAAATAATTCAACTATTTTGTAAAACATAATGATCCCACTCTTTATAATTATTGTATCTTTATTTATTTAAATCTACATGATTAACAATTCGCCATATAAGATATCTTTTTCCTAATTACATCATTTTAAATATTAATTATAGTATTACGCTTATTCAAATATTTCTAATACGTATTGTAGTATAACAATATAAATAAAAATAAGTTCACCTTAATCGAAAAATCAATGCGGCCTTTGGCCTGCGGCCATATCATCATGTAATGTAACTTTGTTAGTAAAGAAGCGTTATAGCAAACTTACTATAAGGCATGACATGCGGCATACGTTAAAACAAAGTTGTATTTAAATACGACTGTTGCAAGAGATGGTGATATGGCCCCTAACCAATTTTAAAAGCTTAAACATACTAAGCGAGAGCTGGGTATGCAGGAAAGAGCATGAAAGTAAGTTGAACGCGGTCGAGATGAGATCATTGCGCAAGATCTGCGGTGTATCACTCACCGATCGCGTTCGTAATGAAGATATAAGAAAGAGGCTTTGTGTGATAGTATCGGTGTAAAAATGAAAAAAGGCATGCTCCGATGGTTCGGGCATATAGAAAGAATGTCGAATGAGCGAATGACTAAACAGATATACAATGCGAATGTGGATGGTTGCAGAGGCCCAGGAAGACCAAGACTGACCTACCATGACCAAATAGGTCGAGTTCTGTCTGATGGTGGGATCAAAAGTCTTAGGAATCGGCGTGCATGTATGAAGAGAATGATGAAAGTATACGAGGCACGAGAGGTTTGTCAGAACCGGGATATCTGGCGCTCTACACTCTCTGCCTACCCCGTTAGGGACCTGGCGTGAAGATACATAAACATACTTAAAAATTTAACAAGAAATATTTTGAAATAATGCTTTCTTTTATGTCAAATAAAAATAGGTTCAGAAAAGATGATGAGACTTTACCGCAATATGAGATTATAATGAAGCAAAACTGGCCTTTAACGTATAAAACAAAAGGTGCTATTTGTTCAATTTGTCATTACAGTAAAGATTTAGTTACTTAGTTTTAAAAAAATCTATACTGAACCATTTTTTAAGTATAGGTATCATAATGTAGCGTTAAAATATCTGGGTTATTAAGTATTGCATAGTTTTAAAAGTTTCAACAGTTCTCAGAAACCAAATTACATTAATTCATAATTTTTTTCACCGTCTGTCTTAGTTTGTTTATCTGTAAAGTTTAATTCTTGGATAATTCCGAAATCGGAAGCTATCCATTAAAAGATTAGGTACGCTACAGAACATAGTGGGGTGGAAAATGTTGACTACTCGACTTTTAGGACTACATTATAGTCCAATAGTCAAATTGGCTTTCGAGACTTATTTCATTTACAATGTCAAAGTATAATAATTGGTAATAACTTGATCTTAAAAACTTAGATAATCCATATAACTTACTCGTACTTATTGCTTTTATGATGCTTATAATAATGTTGCTTAATTGCGGATATTTAAGTATCACTACACACCTATTTAACAAAATTATCGTAATGACATAAATTCAAAATTTGGTAACTGTGAATATGAATAAAAGATTTTATTATGCATTTAAGATATTTATGCGAAATATATTGGATTTTAATAATAATAACTCCATTTTATTAAACTTGTCAGTTACACAATAAAGAACTTAATGTAGTCAAAGAAATAAATACAATAAGGTATATTTTAAACAATCGACAAAGTTATTGCGTTTATTACGTCATAACTTAAACAAAATCTTATTCCGTAAATCTGTAACTAGCTAATACAACATTAAATTAGTCTTTATTTATTGGTGCCATAGTACCTACATATATCATGTTTTTTTTTTAAATAATGAAGAATCGAGGTATAGTTTGATGAACATGGTAGAATAAAATAGCTGATTTGTGGTTACCATTATAAAATATTTTTTGCGAGTTTTCTATTTTTTAGACAATGAAAATTATTGAAAATGTGGGTAGGTATAGCATCATGTGTGAGATATTACAAATAAGCAGTTTTGAAATATTAAATGATGTTATTATTATTTGAATATTATTTAGTGATTTTAAAGTTGCGAATATCTTAGGGCAACGTTCCGTTCTAAATAAAGGACTTGTAATGACTTTTTACAAAATCGCTTATATCCGCCATATTTGTTTTCGATGAAGAATAAAAGACGTCAGAGATCGTTACTCGGCCCTTCATTAGTAACAATGGCAAATTGTTGATACTTAGTTAAGTACTTACCTAATTACTGTATCAAGTGGCGTCATTGCAAACGGGTATTTGTTTTTTTATTTAAATAGAATAATAAATAAGATGTAAAATACAATATTGAGAGAATAAACAATGGAAATAAATAAATTTGGAAAATTAATTTAATACATAACCAAGTTAATAATTTTTAAAACTAAAACAATAGATACTTATAGATTTCCCCAAAAATTACGAGAAATAAATAAATTAATATATATTTTTTTTTTCATTTAACTTGACCTTTTATTTATCTTTTATTAACGTCCAAACCTAATATCTTGTATTTTAGATGCAAAAACACATTACAAGTCTTCGTTCTTTCTTTTTAGTTCGATGATTTGAAGATTTTTATTTTTACATACAGTTCGATCATTATTTTTTATTAAATATGGATATTTGAAACGTATGATTTGACTTGTCATTTATCGCAACGATGAAATATGATTTATTAATCGTAATTTTGTATTAAAATAGATACTTTTTTACGTATCCTTAGTATTACTAATTTCCATAAATCTATCATAGTTTATGGAAGCGCTAAGAAATTTTGTACTATTACAAAATATTTATGTAACGTACAACATTCTATATCAATGCTATTGTAACTACTCATCCATTTCATAAGTCATTGTGAAAAGCTAAGAGATTAAAATCTCAACTTAGTAAGATGCTAACCATGGCAAAAGTTTAAATGCAGTGAAACTTAATTTGGAGCGAAAGCTGTTCGCACGCGACCCAACCTTATTCGGCACTCTTATCACAATAAATACATGGCAATAACGTAAATTGACTTCGCTTTCACTTGGATCAATATGTAGGCAATCAATCTATGCCTAATGATCAGTCTTTCCTTTCTTGAATATTCTCCCTATGCGTCGGGTAATGCGTCACCCCGATGGGAGCGCTTGGAGTAGGCATACGAAATAGGGTGTCGGCTCAACCGTGACTGGCCTTGTCGTCTAGTAGGTCGTAGTAGTTGTCTATGGTGTAGTTGAAGAGCTGGAAGTCATATCTGCAATGGAGAAATGAAGAATGTGAGTTGAATTTTGAAAATATTACTGCATGAACAATTTAGTCAGCCTAACTAAACCTATTCGCTGGGTTAGTGGCAATAGTGGTAACCGTGGCGATTCTAGAGATGATTCTAAGGAGAATGGGTAGTAGAGGTTTTAAACAGCACCCCCTAAGTTGCACAGGATAAGATGAAATTCATACATAAATAAAGCAATTATAATGCAAATCACGACCTCGCGACCTCAAAATCGTTGCTTGCGAATATTGACGCTCTCCCAAAATATTTGTCTTAAATCGCGCCTGAGTGGCAATGAGTCCGCTATTCTAAGACCTGAGGTTTCCGGTTTCGAGAGTAGGTGCGTGATATTATTTGCTCCTCATTACACAGGACCGTGCTTCGGAGGGCACGTTAAGCCGTCGGTCCCGGTTGCTATCGATGGATAGCAGTCGTTAAACCTTGTCGGAGGCCTTATGGGGCGGTTTGAAAACATCCAACAGCGGATTGGCCACTAACCCAACCCACCTCCACCAATCCGCATTGGAGCAGCGCGGTTGGAGTATGCTCCAGGCCTCCCCCAAAAAGGGGAGAGACTCGTGCCCAGCAGTGGGACGTATAATGAAAATGAAAATGAAAATATGAAAATATATTTATTTCAGCATAAACTAACAAAACATACTTAACCTAATAACTGAATAACAAGTTGGAAATGGTTTATGCAGAGGTAAATTTACAAACAATTTTGACGGTGCTGCCCACACTAGGCAAGGCCTGTATCGTGGGCAACTTTTACGGTGTTACAAAAAGATTTTACCTCGGCTGTTTGTATAACACAAATAATAACATATTATAGTACATTTAATTTAAAAATTTAAAACCTGTATAAACATTTAAAAAAAAAAAATGTATGTATGTATATATATATATATATATGGATATAGTGACTGCTCTTTCTTTCTTTTAATATGAATAAAAATAATGGGTTGCCATTATTACACAGGACCCGTTAAACAGATTACATAGTTGGGTTGAATCGTTGGTGGGATGCTAGTTGATGCTACGATGCATGCGTAAAACAAAACAGGAAACAGAAGTAGGCCTATGCATGATACACGTTTGAATCTTTTTTAGGACGAACCTATGTAGGCGGCTTGTTTCGAGATGGCATTAGTCTACTTCACCGGGCAATTGGCGAGCGCAGAAGGCGCTCCAACCTAATCAGCAGATTTCTGTATTCACGGCATATTTACGGAACATATACCCCGAATAAAGAGCTTCTACTGTACTGACAGTTCTAAGCATACTTTGATCAAAGTAAAGTCGTAGTCCGGTCTGTGAATCTCATCCTAAGAGAAAATCTTATTTTACTTTAACTAAACATAATCGTGTTAACTGGGTCATAATATCTACATAGTTGCATCACAAATTGATTATAAGTAGTTTACCCACGCGGTCTAGAGTTGTAGTAAATTGTATCGACCTACAAACTTACATATCCGCGGTGCAAGATAATCGTAACTCGCGATCTGAAGTAAATTGATGTAAATGCGTGATCACGCTTATACCGAATTCGATATAGATAATTTGATTGACTGTCGAATAGCTACGGTGTAGAACAGCGAGTAGTGATGTTTTTGAAAACCTCCCGCAGGCTTCTACGGTGGTACTTGGTAGTAGGCTCTATGGAGCCAGACAGAGAAAGCGCTTCCTACAATCTATCTCTTTCTGTTTGGCCACTATTGCCGCTGTAACTACCTGCCCCTGTAACAACCAGTCTCCCTATGTCGCTTTTGTTTTGCAAGTAGACCCTCTGTATTATGAACGCGATCGGTGAGTGATACACCGCATATTTTTACACATCTTTACATTATTTATTCATCGACCTACCTGTATAATTTGTAAAGACCATCAAGCTGGGATTTCTTGAGTCGTGAGTAGAGATGGTTGATATTGTGTAGCGTGTTGGTGCCTTTGCCGCTGTTCCGCCATTCCGGCTTTATCACCTCTTGGAGACGCGCCATCTGGATCAGGAACTTTTGATCTTCCTATAAAGAGGAACATGAACTGATGCATACTTTTACATGCGACGTCATACTTGTAACAACATATCATTATTTATATCTGCTACCTGTGCTAAGAAAATGCATGGCGTAAACACATTGACCTAGGTATGGCTGACTTGATAATTTTTTCAGAGCAAGCTTAGGTAAATGTGTATCGCATTTTGGACAACATCCCTAATGCTCCGTTTAATATCTGCAACAAATGCTAAGCTCATGCCTACATTCTCGAAAGGGTTGACAGGTATACATTGAGCGTGCGACCGCTATTCGTTAGTCTTTATATCTATATATTCACCTCTGCCTACCCCTTCGGGAATAAGGGATGATGGAGTGTATGGAAGGGATCGGTGTGTATTAATTCTTGCATATCTACTTTTAAACACCAACGATTTGCCCGTTACTTTTTGTCCCATGTTACAGGTGGCGAGTCTGTTGACATCTATATTTACACCGTTATCTCTGATAGCATCCGACCCGGGAATCGAAATCGGGAACTCAGGACCTTAGTCTAGTTGTAGTGTAGGTACACATATATTTAAATGTGGTATAATAAGTTTATAATATTTACAATAAAGATTTGTTTTTTTTTATCTGAATTTATTTGGAGGCTTTTTCCACTGAAGGATATGTCAGCCCCATCATAACTTAATCTACAATATAATACACTTATTCATTGAGAAAGACACTTATTTATGCAATGATATAATACTTAATAATGATTTTGCTGCATCAGTAAACGGTTGTCCGTAAAATAAAGATAAACTTACATCAAGTGTTTCAAACTTGAGTATAACGTCGAAATTAAATTTGCATGGCGTGCAGAAGTCCGTGTAAGGGGTCCAATGCATGTCCAAAGTCCGTTTAGCTTTCGCCTCGTCTAATACATAAGCAACGAACTCCTCAAACACGGGGTATCTCTCCGTAGGCGCTGGTTGCGTGCCCGATAACTGAAATATGGAAATCGAATGGTAATTCACGATATTATACTGTATTCCCTTGTTTTCCCGCTTATTTACTGCTATGTTCTTGTTTGAATTATCGTTGTCATGGAGATGATTCGATTGTTTATCTTCAATTTGTTGGCTCTATTTATTTCCTATTTCGTCTTCATTATTATTTTGGTTAGGAATCTACAATAATCAACTGCTTCTTGGGTTTAATTCCAAACTTAACCGTTATGGAAGTAATATTTGAAGTTAGGGGGAGAGGATAGAATATAATTACTATAAACTCAAATGATGAAGTACCATTTAGTACATACTTAATTATATAACAGGCGTGGACAATCTTATCGTTCTACATACAAATACTAGCCTTTCTAGAGGATCTATCACCATACATCTTAAGGGAACTCCATAATCTGGTCATGACCAGGAAGATTATAGTCCCTTTCTACAGTTGAGTTCGCGTATTTCAGGACTCAGGGATCGTCGGATCTTTTGTATTTCCTACTTTGTCTTCCTTTTGAACAGGAAATGAATGCTATGAAATATCTACTGACCAAGATGGACCCCAACTCATCAAAAAAAGTCTACAAAACTACAATACACTAATAACACTTACCTTTCTATATTTCCTAATAATCCTTTGTCCCATTTTGTCATGAAAAGATTTAGGCCAGGCGTGAACAATCTTATCGTTATACGCCGATGCCAGCCTTTCCAGAGGATGTCTCACAATTAGGAATGTTACGGAGTCCCCTTGAGCCTTCTTTATCATCTCTACAGTAGGTCTTGCGTATTTCTTCCTTGCTAGTTCTAACGGTACCTCCTTCGTTTTGTCCAGAAACGCTGCTGTGTAATTTGCCATCAAGTTGAAA
This sequence comes from Macrosoma leucophasiata, assembly GCA_036365455.1. Classification (NCBI taxonomy): domain Eukaryota; kingdom Metazoa; phylum Arthropoda; class Insecta; order Lepidoptera; family Hedylidae; genus Macrosoma; species Macrosoma leucophasiata. The sequence continues at coordinate 9,370,077 of JAWQUS010000023.1, read as the reverse complement.
TTGTACATCCAAGATGTTGAAGCTGCTTTAAAAATGTTGCACCTGTAATGTTTGTTAACGTTATCGATGCTCACGAGAAAAATATTATGACAATTGATTTCATATTGTTCGTGGCCGATATCGGTTGCATTTGGTTCAATAGATTAATAACTTATAGGTAATGTAATACGTAAGGCGTTTTAGCGAATTTTAAATCCCTCCTTTAAATCCTGAGATTTGGCTCAACCCCCTCCTCCATTTCAGGTATTTTTATAAAATGTGTGTATCGGGTAATTAATGGACGTCCCATTATTAAACAATTATGGCTTAAAATTGTAGTATTCATTCTGTCGGTTTTAAATTGTTCCATGTACTGGATTACACGATAAAGGTACTTATTAGTGGTTGCCGGGTTAAATTCAAGAATGTTCTAAGACCGCAATAAAATTGCTCGACTTTATAACACGGCTACGCAAAAGTTCGAGCTAAGCCTGTTGCCACTGCCAGCTATAGTCTTACCATATAACATGATATTGTCTATTGATGAGATATTCCCAAGCGTAAGCTTTGTGACTAGAGCTGTCGAGGCCGAGACTGGAGCACTCGCTCCTGAGGTAGTCTCTCCTGGCGTCCATCCTGGCGCTGACCTCCAGGAATTTGTCACGGGACAGCAGACTTTCGTCGTGTGTTCCATTCTCGAAGATGTACTGCAACAAAATACGGAACTTTTTAATAACTAAAGTATAACGTATCGCAGGTACACCTGTATCCCACAAACCGAAAGAACACTTTCCAATACTTATTTACAATTTTTTTGTTCACCGGAATAAAATCTTGTAGTTTCTTATGGAAGGCCACAAGACCAAGGTACCAAGTACCTACAATAGAATAGGATATTTTTTTGTTCCGGTGAGATAAAAGGATTAATGTTCTAGAAGTTCTTATGAGAAATAATAATATATTTCCCCAAGGGTTTCACCATGGACCTTTCAAAATTTTGAACGTCTATTTGTTTTGGAACAGGGAAAGGTGATCCAGTCAACACGATCAAAACAACCACAAACAAAAAAGTACCAACATTCCTCCTTCACCACCGACACCACTAACCTCTGTTTTATATTTCAAAATTCAAACCAAAGTCATTGAATATAAGTATTTTTCTTTTATCTCTGGTGTAGCTGAGCTTTATTGCTATAACTGTAAAGAGAGTTACAAGCAGTGCAGTTTCAATTAACTTGGTTTAAAATTATGCTGCTGATGTTAAAAGTTCAAGCACTTAAAATTAACATTTGGTATTTAAAACAGGCTCTTAAGTATAGTTTACTGACTTAAATCGAAGACCCAAGTTACTAAGTAGGTAGTCCCTGATTAATTCAAATATATCCGGCATTGGCTCTAAACAAAACCGAATATTATTTTTTTTATAAAATATAGCCTAACATGTAGACGAGGCACGAGAGGTATGTCAGGACCGGGATATCTGGCGCTCTACAATCTCTGCCTACCCCGTTAGGGCCCTGGCGTGAAGATACATACAAACATACATACATAGCCTAACATTACAACAAAAATAATAATTGTTTAATTTTATTGTATTTTTGCAATGTGTTATTGCGAAAATGCGAGTGAAGTATCATAATGATAATTTAAAGAAAAATTATGCATTAGTAATGGCAATGGATGTCGTTACAGGCTTACAGCGGCTCCAAGGCGATGCAATAAAATGTGCAAGAGAAATTGAACTATCGAGTATGGTGGGGCTTAACACAGTTTACACCTCGTCGAAGGACTTTGCTATCTTATGGCGAGATTCACAGACCGCACTACGACTTTACTTTGAGCAAAGTATGCTTAGAACTGGCAGAAATGTATGGGTTTTGACAGTTCGAAGCGTACTTTGCTCGAAAGTAAAGTCGTAGTGCGGTCTGTGAATCTCGCCCTTAGAGGTAGAGCCATAGGGCCATAGAGCATCACGGGGCCCTGCGCCGGTGGCCCGTGTTGCTCTATGAGCTACTTAACTGGGCCAGTGATCCAGCGGTCGCAGATTTGTATACTTTTACCCGTACGTTTCGAAGTCAATTTTTTCTTCGTATTTTTGATTAAAAATGTTCATAACTAATTAACTAGTGGCTGGCTCTGGCTTCGCACGGTTGCAATGAATATGCCTATGTCACTTAGTGAAAATGCAGCTTTCTAATGGTGAACGAATTACAACAACGTTACAATACAAACATACGAACAAAAACACAAAGGAGATGTTGCGAGCTCGGCTCTGGTTCGTACACGACCTCAAAAAATGGGTAAATTAAAGAAGAATCCGAAAAAAATACACTTAATTTATTCAAGAATATGTTTTAGAGTTACGACCACATTTAATTCAAACGATTTTATCATTTTCAACTATGTTCAACATGGCGGCGATACAGCCGACGCTTGGTATTAATCGATTTCGACAGTATTTAGAAAATGTTACTTTTTTCTCCAAGTACTATTTAATCGAAATGCAATTTAAAAAATTAAAATGTCAAAATGACATCGCCCGCCATATTTGCTATGTTGGTTTTGAGTTGCAATTCTAACTGCAAAGAATGTTTTGTAACTGCAAACAAAGCTAAATAAGTGATAATAAGCGGTAAAAAACATTATTATATTGATTTTGCCTGTTTAATGATATTGTGTACAATACATGGCCGGAGGTCCATACATTTTTGCAACATCTCCTTTTACCTCTTTATAATATTAGCATAGATTATTATTATTACAACAACAGTTAATTGCCATTTATTTCTATCAATTAAACCTAAGTACGTAGATTTACATACGGTACCTACGTAGGTATACTTACATGAGGAAGAAAAATAAGAGGATTAAATTTCCATTATCATACCAGGCAAGCAAGTTTATATGGTAAAAACTTAATTGATCAGAAATTGAGTATGGTAACGAAGTCTTAACGACATTTAACACAAAAACTTTTCGACGCTGCAATTGGTATGTACCTATTCCCTATCGATCATTTTAGTGCACATTTGCTGATGGTAACGTATTTTGTTACTTTTTAGACAAGGTACCTACCAAAATAATTAACAGTTACTATTTAACAGTTACCTACATGAGTTACCTACTGTTGATACATGTATTAAACACCTATCTATTTAAAGTAACATTTTGAGTTTTTGGCGGGAACCTTGAAAGTGGCGTGTGGTGCTCTTATTTTATTTCATTTTCTTGGTGTATTTTTAAGTTATATTGAATAAAGTTGGTGGCATTTTGTTTGTTAAAGGTTTATTACAGTGCCCGTGTATAGTGAAATAGAATAACAGTGCGAAAACACGACCTTTCAGGTTGCCTCCAAAACTTCATTGTAAATGTTCTGGTAAAGTAGCCATCGCTTTACTCGAATAACTTGACTGTAACTTACTTGACTTGTCATACCTTATGAATAATTGACTGACTATATTATACTAACTTTTACGCTGCTTAAATAAATAAGAAATATCGTTTTACTTGACACTGGCAATATGCGTAATAGCGATGCCAAAATTAAAAAAAAAAAAAGTAACATTTTTTATAAAGCTACCTAGTTATATTTTTTGACGTAAATAATATATACATTTAATTCAAAATAGGTATTAAAAGTTTATTTAATACGCTAGGTGACATCACGCCCCGTAATATGTTTTTCATACACTTTTAGTTTAATTTGTTCAGTTTAATTTAGTTGTTGTGAGTATAAAATTACTTATTTCACAATATGGAGTTAATTTTTGAAGATGGTTTAACTAAATTATCTGTCATTTAAGTACTTAATTATCCATACAATTATTACACCTATAAAAAAAGGATATTTATCCCTATCCCTTAGCATCTTAGGGGATGAATAATTAAAAAATATTTTACACCTACATCGTAAGACCATCCCACGTGATAATTTCAGCGTTCTTGGCCCTGACTCACTGACTACTATCAAGGCTGACCGTCGAGTTGATAGTAGTCAGTGAGTCAGGACTTATCTTTTTACATACCTTATAGTTTATGTATTAAACTAGCCCCCCCCCCCTTCCCCGGTTTCGCACGGATGCAATTAAGAAAACAAAGAAAATATGGATTATAATTATTTATAATTTCTGAGATTAGCGCGTTGCAACAAACAAACAAACTTCAGCTTTTTAACATTAGTTTAGATTAGATTATAATTTCCTATAGGTAGACAGCGAGTATCAGAGGCACAAGGAAGCCGGTAGTACGTGATCTGACTTTTTCTGGAGTTTTTTTTCACGATCGAACGTAGAACGAAAATTAACATTGGGACGAAAGTTATCAATAAACATGATTTGATAAAAAACAATTACTAGCTTATTTTTTTTCAATTTACATTTCACCAATTTACGTCACTAGTGCCGACCCGTGTAAAGTCGGGGTTGCTAGTAAAAATATTCATATTTGTACCCATTTTTCTAATTATGTGCTGCCGGGGCGTGTCTGGTATCCGCATACCTAAATATTTAGTAAGAAGTAAATGTAAACCTACTTAAATTGTAAGTATAGGTACACTAAGTAGTCGTAGGTATATCTATAGTCGGTTACCTAGATGTAAATGAACAAACTTACCTAACCGCACAAACATCACGTACTATTGCGAATATGTTTTAAATAGGTAGATTGTGTAGTTCATGTATGTAAATCATACCTACCTAGGTACTTACCTATATTGACGTCCTCATAAAAATTCATATTAATTAACTGTCGCGTTATGCTAATTAAAATGTGTTTTCTACTTAACACGCATGCATGAGTCCATAGGTATACGAATAAACTTCCGCTAATTAAATACTGGATATTTTGTGGTTATCATACTCAGGTACAGTACCTACCCATCACGAAATATTGTACATCGAGCCTGCGAAAGAGACCCGTGAAAGCGACAATCGGAGTTTCGACTTCGTAGAGCCACAGTAGATAGATTGCAAACTATCTACTATGGTTGAACTCTTTATTGTCACACAATACATACATGATATTGGTACAAATGGCGAGCTTAACGCTAAAAGCGCTCTCTACCAGCTAAACCATTCGCAGTTTAGAGAGTTCATTCTGCTGCACACTGCCTACGTTAGCACTATGTTAGCCTGTGTTGGTCAAAACTTGATCAAAATGGTCGACAAACGTTACATAGGCAGAGAATATCTAACGATACTACGTATAGAATGGACACTTCGACGTCCCGAACACCCAACCTCCTCCCCTCTTATGGGCGACGGTTGGTTTTTTCTACGTGCTACGCACACAGGTGCACGTGTAAATACACGTCACTGTTTGATGTATGTTAAAGAGACCAAATTAAGCGTTTGTATGGAATTTTGGCGGAGTGTCCGCGGTGTGACATAGGTAAGGTGCAAGCTCTACAGACCTGAAATTGAAATAAGCCAAAGTCTCCTTCCTAATGTCGATGCGCAATTTTTATTGAGCTGGTAATATTTCTCCTGGATGGATATTTTGTACGTGCTACGCACACAGGTGCGCGTGTAACTACGTGTAAATACACGTCACTGATTGATGTCTGTGTCAACCCGCTGCAATATAACTATTACCACCGTGATTACCACGATATTGCTGAACACTACCATCTAGCGGCAGATAGATTTGGTAATCCGGTTAGGCTTACGCCTTCGAACGCCTACACTGGAACTGTGCCACTAAGTCCACTAGTGAATGTTGTGATACTTATGGCTGGTACTTACATCTATTTCACCAAATATCACTGTTGTATTTGGCTCAAGGTTTTCTAGATATTAGCAGCAATTAGGTGAGAATATATACCTACATATGTGTCCACCAATCCGCATTGGAGCAGCGTGGTGGAGTAAGCTCCAGGCCTCCCCCCAAAAAAGGGGAGGGACTCGTGCCCAGCTGTGAGACGTGTAATGGGTTGCCATTATTATTATTATATACCTACTTAAGTAGCGTACCTTCTTGTCGAAAACAAACAGTTCTTTATTAGGTAAGTAGCGTATTCGCGACTTCCTTGACGAAAAGAAACATTACTTTAAAAGCTTTTATGCAGGTAAAGCTTTATAGGTACAGCATCTTATTTTGTTCATGAAAACTTATATTATTTACGTTGTTCCATTAATCCAAGTTTCTTGACTCCTTTTACAAATTACCTAGATGGATTGTTTGCATTTTTAATACTGAAATGTCTAATGAAGTAAGAAAAAAGTCACTGACTCATTTACATCGTGCCTTAACGATTGAAGGTAGATACAGAAATTCAAGGTTATGGTTTTTAATTATTTTAAAGAGAATAAACATTTTATTACTGGTCGTTTTTACTGGTGGTAGAGCTCCAGTGACGGAGCTCGCGGGCGTAGGCACCACCGCATTACATAATATACTATGGAATAGAATAATTTTAATTTGTTCAAAATGTAGGTCAAAATGATGGTAAAAGGGATAGATGTGGTGACCCTATACATTTATCGCGAAACGACGTACAATTTTTCTTTTACAATATTATCTAACATTTATATTTTCTATCTTTATATCTACTTGCCGCTAAATGGTAGTGTTCAGCACTATCGTGTTCCGGTCAGGTGGTAATGTACGGCCCTGTAATTTCCGGCACAGAAGTGGTAACGCATCTGTATTTTGACCTCTGGTCTTAGTGTGGGTGTCTACATGCTTGTTTACCACATTACATTTGAAAAAAAAATCGTAGAGTTCAGTGTAGGAGCTCGAGGGCGTAGGCACTACCGCATAACCTAATCTTCAGGCCGCCGGTAGTGCTCTGTTCAGCACTGTTGTGTTCCAGCAGAGAATATGTAATAGTACTACGTTGTTTTATATTATTTCGCATTAACACATGCTTGTGAAATATATTTTATTTAAAGAAAAATGGAAAGAAAAAGGCCACGAGTTCGAGTCTCGCCTGAAGTCAAATTTTTATTTCCATTTTTCTTTAAATAAAATAGTACTACGTTACCACAAGACCAAGATCAAAATGCAGATGCGTTACACAATATGTGGGTGTATATAGGCTGCAGTCATCACTTAACATCAATGTGAACTACATACTTGTTTTCCACTTCCATTACATAAAAAAAATGTAATAAACAATTGTAAGCATAGAGGTATGATTGTAAGTATTTCTTAAACTATGTTAACAATTTACAAAAGCTAGTTTAGCTACAAAGTATAGGTACCTACCTACCTAACCTCTTCAAGAGAGTGACGTCACAACTTGCGTTGACAAGTCATTCTAAACATAAATGGTTTCCTTACTGCATTCACCATACACATGTTGCGTATACTTTCTAAGCACATCGTAAGATCTACGTAGTTTTCTAGTCTTACAGCTTTCACTAGACTCAGTGTACTGGAAGAAATATTTATTAATGACTAAAGATACAACAACAAATACCTACAACTGCAATAAATACTTAATATTATTATGAAAGTATTTTTTGTAGGTCATGAAGTGCGCAAAACAAGCTTATCTACAGTTCTTTTTTATGTAACGCAGGTGGCTAACAAGCACGCAGTTCACATTGATGTCAAGTGATGACTGCAGCCTATAGACATCTACACAAAGACCAGAGGTCAAAATGCAGATGCGTTGCCACCCCTGGAACTTTAGCGCCCTAACGCACTAGCTGTTAGCCGCGGGAGCGGGTAGCCGCGCGGCTAGCCGCTTTTACAGTTTAATATGCAACCGCCTGATTGTTTTTCTTGCTTTCATAGGTGAAAAACAAGCGATAATGGTAGATTATTTCGATTATTGTTATTAAGTTTAAATAAATTGATATTAAAATTTGACAGCAATGACAACGACAATAGCAATGTCGATAGGCGGTCGCACCCCTGACCGCAACACGATAGCTCTAAATACCATTTATTGGCAAGTAGGTAGGTACATTAGGCAATGCGATGGTTCTTACGCGGGCTCTAACATTGTAGCTCTACCACAAATTAAAGAAATAAAAAGTTTTATTTAGAAACACCATTAAATGAATGCATAGTGCCTATCAAATTAGTATCCACTTCATTATAAGTCGGGTGAGCTTTATTACCAATTGCCTTTATAGGAAAAACTTCTCGCTATGAAAGTATTGGATCAATCCTCCACAAAAGGAAATTCTGGAACTGTTGTCTTTGTGTCTAAAAATAAATACAGAATATACTCCATACGTTCACAAGAACATACTGCAAAAACGTACTTTCGACTCACCTTTGCCTCGGCCTGAAATTACGGTGATTTATTAATTGGTAGAAACTGTTAACAATGCCCATCAAGAAATATGGTATGTAAAAATATATCAAATGTAGTTTCCTATTATTATATTTCTTTTTATCAGCATCTATCTTACGTTTTCAACACAACCCAAAAGTCGGCTGGTTGATAATGCCATGTAGTAGCATTAAGTCCACCTTATGTACCTTTGTGTGCATTAAATTTAAATAAATATTACACATTGAGCTTTCCTAAGCTCTTTCCTAAGAAACAATAGGTTAGTTACGGCTTCGTAGAGTTACTCTGCCGCACACTACCTATGTGATGTGTGTCAGTCATTAATCAATTACTTAATTAACTGTAAGTGCTTATTTCATGAGCATGCTTCAAACATCGACACAACCATGTTGAAAATTGATACCGATCGACCACGATCACATTTCGAATGGCAATCATAGCGATTTATCTTACACGACGTACGTTTAACTGAGGGTAGGCAATAAATCACTGGCGACAGGATCCGGTGCTTTATTATTTTTATCAACCTTATCGTTGCCGCTTCCAGTTCCATTCTGATAAACAACCGTCGCTTTGCAGATTCGAGAGAAAGTTGACAAACTATATTGTAATGCTGGTGATTTTAAATAAAACGCTTTTGTTTATTATTTATATTCTTCTGACCAACAGCAAATCTAGGAAAGGCAAGCCCCTAAAACAATCCAAATCCAGTCCTTAGTGTTTTGATGACTGCCTTGATTACACCTATCCATCTTTTCCCTTCTTTCCCAAGATGAAAGTAAGTAGGTACTTGGTCAAGTCAAGTCCCCTCTAAACGAAAGTCTTATTCTTTTCAGTCTGTGTTTTTGGTTAAAGAATACACTAAAATGTTTATTTATTATTGACTTCCTAGACGGAGTATCAATGGCAACTGAGGATAATCGTGACAAGGAAATGAAAAACCTTCTTTTTAACCGAGTTCAAAAAACGAGAAGGTTCTCAATTCGGCCGGTATATTTTTTTTTTTATGTATGTACGCGAATTTTGCCGAGATTTCTTGACCGATTTACGTAATTCTTCTTTTGTTTGATGCGGAATAGTTTCGAATTGGTCCCATAAAAAAATTATTCAGATAGGCCCAGTAGTTTTTATTTTATGAGCATTTTTTTACTTACTTTCACCTCAGACTAACGGAATAAGAACAGACGGCGAGTTGTCATACAGTGCGTTGAATCCACTGACGTCCTAGATAGTCCTAATGCGCATGACAACAAGATGACAACAAGTGACAATGACACATTTACTCTTCGACGACACGGGTTATTCGTCAACTCGACAAGGACGACCGGACACACGTATGTCCAGTTGGTTAAACTTGAAATTGTGATGACTTGTTATTTCGTCGTCTGGACACGACAATATTTTTGCGTGTGTCCACATGGTGAAACTTAAATAAAACCACTTTTATGTTTTCACCAACTGGACACTATCACTTTTATTTTCAAAAAAAGTACAGTCATGTGCATAATCTTCTGGTTTATTACATCCTATTTAATATTGAAATGCTAAAGTTGGTGAGTATGGATGTTTGTACTCTTTCAAGAAAAAACTACTGGATGGATTTGGATGAAACTTTACAGAAAAGTCAAGTAGACGAAGTCGCGAGCAAAATCTAGTACTACATTGTGGAAATAATCTGACTCATATTTTTTGCTGATAAAACCTAATGGTTTAAATTTTAAAATAAAACAAATATGTTTCAAACAATCAAATTAAAGTAGGATTTATTAAAATAAAGATACGGTTTGACTACCTATAGGAAAAGAGTGAAAATAGCCAATATTCTCTAAATATACACAATAATTTAAAATCATTACTTCAAATATCACAAAAAATTAAGTAGGTAGGTACCAACACATAATTTAAAGTAGCAATTAAATTTCTGTATTTATTATCAAAGCCAAAGAAGTTTTGCCCTTTAAAGATATACTCCTTTTCTATACAAACTTGCAAAGCTTGTTGGCTTGTTTACTAAATGTAGTTGCAATGAAGTTTGAACGAGAATTGTACTCGGAGAAATAATGAAATAAAATATCACAAAAATAATCAATAGAGCATAATTATGGCATCACAATTCTAAAATGTATAATTTTACAAATAATAATCATTCATCTTAACTCTGTAACAACAATACTTGTCACTTTTACATAGTATTTCAGTAATAATTGAGCTAGGCACTTGTAGGTACAACAATCATTTTAACAAGACTAAATTCATGTTGCAAGGCCTGTTTAAGGTACTTTTTAAAATCACAACCATGTATTCGTTTCTGGGTGCCACTGCGGTATTTGGCTTTTAATTAGACAAAATAACGTTTTATAAGTTTTTACTGTTTTATTGGGAAGCAGAGCATAATTAGTAGGAATAATGTTTGTATGATATTTTGTACGCCCAATATCGACATGAATCGTGAATAGTTGATGGCATTTTCTAACACATGTTTTAAATCATCACATAGAATCTCTTTGAATGGGCAACAATTTCTCACATATTGTGATGGGCAAAAACGAGAATACCAATGCGATCTACATGCTGAAACTGTGCAAGTTTAACTGTATAAGCCATATTATTACATACCGTCATTATATACATACCCTCATATACATATACGGATACATAGCCTCCCCTCTGTTACAATCGCCACGCTTGGCATGTAAATTGGCGATCGCGGTGGCGGTAGTTTCATCGCAGGACGCTGCTGTCCATCTTGCATTATTGCACTTACTTACTACCGCCCCATTGGAATGGTTTGACCACCATTGTTCGGTTGACGGATAGTTTGGATAATAATAAATAATAATGGCAACCCATTATACGTCCCACTGCTGGGCACGAGTCTCTCCCCTTGTTCAGTGTATTAGTTTGGATATTGGCAACTAAATGAAGTTCTTTGTCTTGAAAAATAATCTGCGTGACTGTACTTTGACATGAATTCGGTTAAAATGTGAACGTGTGTCCAGTTGGCGAAAACAAAATGGTATTTTTTTAAAGTTTTACTATGTGGACACACGCAAAAATATTGTCGTGTCCAGACGACGAAATAACAAGTCATTACAATTTCAAGTTTAACCAACTGGACATACGTGTGTCCGGTCGTCCGTGTCGAGTTGACGAATAACCCGACGACACAACACAGCTTAATTACTCCTTCGTAAATAAAATTTTTTCATTGATTTCGTAAAGTCGTGTAATAATTTTGTATCGACACACCTAAACAATTTAAATTAGGTATCTAATTGTCACAAAGCTAAAAGATTCAGATTTTACAAATTTAACAGATGTGAAAATTAATCTAATTGACAATGCAGCAATAAACTAAAAAGTATTAAATAAATATAACTACGTTAAGAAAAACCGACTTCAAAACTGAAAAGTAAAAAATAATGATTTAATTGTAATTATATACTACCTATTATTTATATGTGCTATTTACTAATAGGTTTGAAGTCGGTGCCAAACTTCACGCCTGTAATCCCCGAAGGGGTAGGCAGAGGTAAATGCATGAATTCAAGCATACATACAAACACCCGCGATTCGCCGGTTACGTTTTGTTCAGTGTATTAATTTGCTCGTATTCATATTTAAGTAATTAAAATACAATTATTTGTTTAAGGCTTGGCACCGACTTCAAACCTTTTAGTAAATAGCACATATAAATAATAGGTAGTATATAATTACAATTACATCATTATTTTTTACTTTTCAGTTTTGAAGTCGGTTTTTCTTATGATTTATATCATTTCCAACACAAATCTCTTTGACTATTTGCAAATACCCTAACATTCTTAAATCTCGACACTTAGTCTGGGTTGCACCATTTATTGCACCGATATTTGTTAAAGTTTTTTTTTTTTTTTTTATGTAATAAAAGTGGCAAACAAGCATGCAGTTCACATTGATGTTAAGTGATGACTGCAGCCTATAGACAACCACACAATGACCAGAGGTCAAAATGCAGATGCGCTGCCACTCTTGAGACATTAGGTGTTATGCCTCTGTGCCGGAAATTACAGAGCCGTACATTACCACCTGACCGGAACACGATAGTGATGAACACTACCATTTAGCGGCAAGTATATTAGGTAATGCGGTGGTGCCTACGCCCGCGAGCTCCGTCACTGGAGCTCTACCACCAGTAGTTAAAGTTATTGCAACATTTCACATCCTTTTCGAACTTTAACAGATTTCTTTGAGTTAGAGAAGGATGTGAAATGTTACATTAACTTTAACAAATATCGTGGTGCAACCCAGGCTTAATAGTTTAATGTTGCACGTGTGTGTACCTATTTCTCATAATAACACCAGCACAGCTATTACGGACATGCTATTAACCGTAGAGCGTTCATGAGATTATACTGGCATTACATACGTACTGTTTATTTCGCGTGTACATCGGCCATGTTCTATAATAACTAAGTTTTAGCGGCATTCAAGAACGTTTCAGGGGAGGCAATTCCATTAAATGCAGTCACGTGCACGAAGGGGATGTTTCACGCTCGTTATTATTTATCGGCTTTCATCGCTTTGCGTGTTAGTACCTATTGTTGCAGCAGTTTCAATATTTTTAGGCATCGGTGGATACATTTCAACTGTTCCCATTTTTTAGTTTCCGTAGCCTTTAAGGAACACTGTAAAGGTCCAAAACGTAACCGGCGAATCGTGGGTGTTTTCATGTATGCTTGAATGCATGCATTTACCTCGGCCTACCCTCTCGGGGATTACAGGCGTGAAGTTATGATTATAAGTTACGCCGCTTAAGACAGGTAAAACACTTGAAATACAATTTTTGAGGGTGCGTACCTCCTTTGATAGGTTGGCTCCTGTCATTGGGTATGTCTATGAAAAACAGAGGATTTGAGAAAACCATTACTCGTTAAAGAAGACCATTAGTGAAATATAATTAAAGTGTAAATTTTTATTGGTCAATTTTCACCCCGTACTTGGACGTCAGAAAAAATCATGATAATAGCGTATTATAACTAATTTAAAACAAAAACTATCACAGCTAAGTAAGCGTCACAAGTTTATACAACCGAAATAGTGTATTGAAAACGGAACTCTACAGTCTACATTGTGCGTGGCTCGACACGTACTTGACCGCTTTTTAGAATACGGAAGAGCACAATATTTATACAATATTGAGGAGGCATTTGACGTGGCAGTTTCGGCCCTCCCCACAGGTCTGGCTTGTGGGGCTTGCCGCAAGTGCCCGACTATCCAGACTTAGGCTCCCCGTGTCTTTGAGGAATCACCGATCCGGGTTTTTCCGGTTTGACCCTGGGAATATCCCCTTCATTATTGGGGCACTGAGTTCCAGGTTAGGAGTTGGAAGTATATACTGTTAAATCGCCAATGTGTTAAAATTCGCCAAGGCGGCGCACTGCATGATTTTCGCGGCGGCGCGGCGTCATAATCATGGCGCTCAGATACCTATGAGTAGAAGTAATCAGATCATCAACAACACGTTTGCAATTTTCGCTGTAATTAGGTTCGTAAAATGTTTCACCGCGTCATCGACACGCTTGGCGCTGTCGTTGCAAATTTTAATTAAATTCCCTCACATATTTTCATCATGACGGGCCGTCTAACAAATAAAAAAGGAGAGACAAAAAAAATTGTACCCTCGTATCCGCTTTCACTGCCTTTGACATTTTCTCTTTGTTATTTTTTAAGTACGCGGTATGTTCATATTATTTATCGATTTTTCTGGTCTAAGAATAGTACGATATTAACTATTGCTAGGCCTGAGGTACCGGTTCGATGCCTAAGCCGTCAAGTAAGTGATATTGTATAAAAATATAGGTAGGTACCTATTAGCCATTACTTTCCTATTCGTATATAGGCGTATTCCATTTCTAGCTTTCGCCCACGACTTCGTTCGCGTGGTACCTACGTTATCGAGATATAAATAGCTTATGTGTTAAATCCGGTGAATCATCTGTTTCCGAGATTTGAGATAGGTATTAAGTACATTATATCTATACTTACCGCTGTTTTCGAAAGGCTGTTGCTATGAGAAAAAGGCTACCTATGTGATTCGTTTGGTCTACATTTACCCCCTTGTTCATCAACGTATCATATAGGTATACCTATATGATACGTTATACTTAGTTATGATATGTTTTGTCTTTGTCAGTCGCATTGTCAATTGCGGCGGAAAGAAATAGACAAAGGAGAGATTAGCAACATTTTAGCCAAATTGCGTTTATGAACTAGGGGGCAAAGCTTTTAATTGATTGGTTTAATCCACGTTAGTTAAATTAAAAAAATAAAAACAAAATTCCATAAATTTACCTATTTCAAATTGGTCTACAAGGACACTTTTGCATTGTCAGGTTATAAGCTACCTGTAGTGAATGACTTATACCTAATAATAATAGGTATTAATGCATACCAATTTAATTAATAATAACATTTAACCGATATGTAAATCATCAAATTTTTAATTCCTTCATAGAAGAAAAAGAAAAATCTGGTCGTCATAATCATAGTCATTCACATAGCAGAGTTCCAAGTGCAGGCACTACTGAGAAGAACACCGCTACCCAACAAACTCAGCGTGTTGCTCGTTTGTCAAAGCCTTAGATTTACTACATATACCTATTATTAAATGGAATGAAAATTAAAATAGAATAAAGATAATGTGAACCACAGGCATGTAAATAAAATCCCTTTCACTACTATGTTTAGAGACATCTTCCTCATTACCATTGAATTAATCACAAAACTCGTTTTTTGCCTTCGAAGGCCCTATAACGAATACCTACGTGTTACTTGTCACATAGTGATCCTAATTTGGAAAACATAGCCGGAACGTTTAGTATGCCACCAGCGTCCGAACGACTTCGGCTCTGGTTCACGATCACCATTTACGGTAGACCAATAAATGCGAACTTGGCATTCGTTGACAGGGATTTCATCGTAGTCAATACTGGTTCTTTTTCTGATAGCAATAAATAAGTACATTTCTATTAGTTCAGTCATTCAGATCGAAGCTTTTTATACTAATCAATGTGTTATACGTGAAGCCATAGAACAAAGCGTGAAGCAAACACTTTTATAAACCTACCCCTTTTTACGAAAATTACTCAAAAAGACAAAAAAATTAAAAATCATTGAATAGTGTTCTAATACTATTTTAACATCGCCCCCAATTGGTTTTTCGTAAATATATACAATGTACAGACACGCGGGTTTTACTGTTTTATTATATGTATAGATTAATGTCAATATCTCAAATCATATGTGCTGCGTAGGTAGGTACCAGCCACATAAATTTAGATTTCTGTGGTACCTACCTACCAGCTTGTGGTTAAATGGTATGAAAACAAAGTAGAGATCTATAGGCTGCCGTCATCACTTAACATCAATGTGAACTGCACGGTTGTTTGCCACTTTTATAACATAAAAAAAAAACTTTTTGCTGTCGATGTGAATCATTCTAAGTAATAAAATAAAAATTCCCACTCGTTTAGAGATGTTTTTTTACGCGAGTGTGAACATTCAACATTTGATTTTAGGGTTCTGTTCGTAAACAATGCAAACCTTTTCACACATAAGAAGGTATGTTGCGGATATATTAAGTTCAATATACAATATACAAGGTGCAGCCGGAAAGGTCCAACAATAATAATATTTCAACAGTCCATGCCTATGCTGATGTTGACTTCATCCCCCAAGGTCTTTTTCCCCTGAGAATGTAAAATCATCATGTGCGCAGGTAATTGCTGAGATGCCGCATTTCATACGCACACACGCGTATTGTTCTCCTCACGTCACCACACATGGCATGTGTGTGTGAAAAGTGGAGCGTTTTCATTGACGACTTGTTAGGGTTGTCAAATAAAATAAAAAATAATTAATTTTTAAACTTTGTACGAAAAAAAATGTGATTTCGTTGTTATTGTTTAAGTCAATGATTTGAAACTTGATATAGATAGAACACCTTTTAATGTTGTTGGACCTTTCCGGCTGCACCATGCATAAACAAATTTAAAAAAAAGTTTCAATCAAATGGACCTCATAAAAAGCTTGAAGAGCGTAAGAAGAAGAAGCTGTATTATAGATTCTTAAGACCACTAAAACAACTAATTACTTAAGTACCTTAACAAACCTACAAAATATATAAACACTTAGGTAGATACGTTACAAACTGTCAGTACCTGACACATATTTAGTACATTGATTTTTAACATTTTAGTCGATGTTAATTTATTAATACGAACGTTTATGTAGTGGTATTTTATATGGAAAACCTCATGTGTCAATTCGACTCGCACTTGGCTGTTTTTTTTATTTTCTTTTACTTCTAATGGTCGTTGCGCAATTTGACATATTATTTAAACGCAGGTAAGTGAGCTCAAGTCATGCCGGGTCGATGACGTTATTTTTTTGTGTGTTAGAAAAAATCGTGGGAAAGAAAGCAAAATAGAAATACTGAGTAGTCCAGATTCACAGACGGCACAACGACTTTACTTTGACTTTGAGCCGAACTTTCAACGCTTATTTTGTTTCACAGACTTGTTAATAGCCTTAGATGTTGATGATTAACTTACCATGAACTGGTATGCTTGTTTGCTACTTTCATTGGGAAGGAATGGGAGGAAACTATGCAAAAGACAGCTATAAGTTGTGGTGTAGGATCATGAAGATGATGACCGCCACGATAATTAGAGGTTTGGGATTAATTTAATTTTTTAAGCGTAGGGATTTTAGGTAGGGAGCGAGTCATCACATATCAGTAAGCGAATACCAGGATACAGGATAATACTGCAGGAACATTTTAATAAAACAAAAACCAGATATAATCCCAAAGTAAATCAAACGACATGTAATCAAATCAATGGTCCTAAATACATGAAATACCACCAATTTCACAGCACATGCCTAGTTTTCCAAAGTAACCATTAAATAACGGGTTTTAGACACCAATGTAAAGGTAATGACCGTGAAAACGTAAAAGGCGTTCACGTGTGATCTCACAACTCGAACGGTTTGACAGTTTACATCGCTGACACTCGCTTCGCGTTTACGACACCGTTCGGAGCACATTTTATGACTGTCATTAGTGTTTACGCTCATTTTGTGGTTTCTCGGGAAATTGCTCCCTTTGAAAGGAGATAGTAGCGCAAGTTGTGTCGGTTAACGGTTGATTTATACGCTGACATGTGGCGTGTATTTGCGACACGCATAATTGGCGTTTTGAAGTGACATTTATCTAACTGACAGGATAAAATAGAAACTAGAGATTTCCGATTTTACTTCCACGTGTACTTACTTCCAAGAGCCCTTTTTCGTTTTTACTGTACCTATGGTCTAAGAACGGATCAATAACTGATGCGCGACGAAACGTTATTACCTACGTGGTGAAGCTTATTTATAGTTCGCGAAATATTTTCAAAATTTTCATGAATTTGTTAGTCAGTTATTCTTCAAACCTCATCTGAATCCATACCTTTGCCCTATTAAATTGTGCTTTTTCAAAAAAGGCGTTCTCGTGTGATCTCACAACTCTAACGGTGACAATTTACATCGCTGACACTCGCTTCGCGTTTACGACACCATTCGGAGCACATTTTATGACTGTTATTAGTGTTTACGCTCATTTTGTAGTTTCTCGGGAAATTGCTCCCTTTGAAAGGAGATAGTAGCGCAAGTTGTGTCGGTTAACGGTTGATTTATGATACCTATCTATGTAAGCCACATGGGCTTATATTTCTACTGATGGTAGAGCTCCAATGACGGAGCTCGAAGGCGTAGGCACCACCGCATTACCTAATATTACTTGCCGCTAAATGGTAGTGTACAGCACTATCGTGTTCCGGTCCAGTGGTAATGTACGGCCGTGTAATTTCCGGCACAGAGGCATAACACCTTAGGCCTCGGGAGTGGTAAAGCATCTGCATTTTGACCTTGGCCTTTGTGTGGGTGTCTCTAGGCTGCAGTCATCACTTAACATCAATGTGAATAGCATGCTTAGCCATGCTTGTTTGACACTTCCATAACATAAAAAAAATTGCTACACTCTTAATTGATGATTTGAAGTGTAACTTCTTTTGATGCTGTCGTTTGTCTACTAATGGGCTACTAATCTAAAATAGGAACTGTTAAGAAAAATGAAAGAATTCATTTCATATTTTACTTCATACTTTAGGTTGGGGATTGAGAATGGATCAATAACTGATATACAAAAAAACGTGAGTCACGTGGCTGAGCTTGGTGGATCACAAGCTCTGCCTCTGAATTACTACACCGATAAACTTTTCTTGGCGATTAAAGTTGATCTTTCTAGGAGTGATAATTGAAGTGAATTTTTAGAGAAAAGTAGTTGGCCCCATTTGGCCCAGAGTGACACAAGACCGCTCAGAATGGAACCTGGAAGAGGCCTTCGCGTCTACTGATGCACTAGAAATATAATGATGAAGAAAGTGATCGATGTACTATTTGTTTGTTTTTTATAATGTAACTTAACTGTGTAAAATTTTCTAGTTAATAAAGGCTTAATAATAATAATAAAACTACACCGGCGATATAAGATAAAACTACAAATATAAAATAGGAATTGCGGTAATAAAATCAACTTTGGCCGGGAATCCAGCTACCGGTTGTAGTGGAACGCATTAGAAATGAATGTCAATGCCATCGTCCCGAATTGACTCAGTTGTTGGCATTCTACTGTTCGCTTTTACGATTTTTCTGCTAACCATTAGGAACTCGCTCACGGTGTAGTACCTATTTTTTATTTAAAGGAAATGAAAAAAATATGGCTATTTCGCAGATTTTTTTTTGTCATTGGTGCGTCTGTTTTTGCTTATTTATCAGCTTTTTGATAGGTTTCATAATGCCGTTGTACTACTCGTACTTAGAAAATTTTATAAAAACGCTCTTACGGGTCTTTCACAAATTATGATTACAATATGATATTATCACTATTGTAGCGGTGCGAAACCACCGTTTGATTTAAAGGGTCGCGGGTTCGATCCCCGCACCAGAACAAATATTTGTAAGGTCTACAGATATCTGGGCGGGGTCTGGCGGGTCTGGGTGTTTGTGTATGTGTTGTATGTGTACAACGACATCTACGACACAGGTTCATATAATACCTAATGTGGAGCTGTGAGTGTAAGCGTATTTATTATTTAATTATCTTTTAATCTCAGTACGTACTCATATCTTTTATTTTTACTGTACAAACTTATGTTTTTCTTCGTAAATTGTATTGGTCTATTATCTATTTATAAACCTCACCTATTTTACAACGTTGAGCTGTTTTTAATAGATATTCAGGAATACAGGCACAGGCATCCGATTTACCGTCAACGGGATTTTTTTCAGAGTTCGATGACATAAGAAAGTCGCTGTGAATAATGTCATCCTGAATATTACTCAACTTCAACTTGGCAAAGTTTCAATGTTAAGAATTTGTCGTTCGGTTCTACCAGACGATTTTGCAATGGGAAATAAAATTGACCTAGCGATGGAATTTTTCGGCCAATCTAAATATTAATATGAAGCACAGATATAGCAATCACCATCACTCCAGCTGAAAAACGTTTACGCTGGACAACGCCTTCCCTAATGACGCCCACATCAGTGGTATGCGTCCATAGAGGAACGCGGCCCACCGGTCGCGGCGGACTGGAGGGGAGTAGCCATAGCGTGTATTGCCGATGCGAAACAGTCTATCATTTTTTGCGG
The DNA here is from genome assembly GCA_036365455.1 of Macrosoma leucophasiata. Lineage (NCBI taxonomy): Eukaryota > Metazoa > Arthropoda > Insecta > Lepidoptera > Hedylidae > Macrosoma > Macrosoma leucophasiata. Next base: position 9,350,114 of record JAWQUS010000023.1, on the reverse strand, counting down.
GGGGAAATACGTGCGACACACACTCACACTACAAAAATCGTCTATTACTACGAAACTCACACTTTGACGTTAACAAAATACATAAACAATTTCACGCACACATTCAAATATCTGGGCGACAGGTACAGGACCATTTGGTCTTGTACTTTGACAGAGGGGAAAGCCTGCATATGTCTACTCCCCTCCGGTCCGCCGCGGCCGATGGCCCGCGTTGCTCTGTGTGCGTCATTTGGGATGAATGTGCCATAATCGCCAGTATCACCACGCTTAGCAGGCGGATTGGCGATCGCAGTGGCGGTAGTTTAATCGCGGGATGCTGCAGCCCATCCCGCGTCATAATTACTACCACCGGTCACTAATGGTTTCACCGCCATTGTTCGGTTGACTGAATGCACTACCGGAAGAATTCTCTTCCACTAGAGGGGGATGGGGTCGTCACGTCCCGATGCCTTGGATATTATATTACGTGTATTCTTATCATTATCTATTCTTAGAATACACGTAATAAATTTGACGACCCGGTTAGTCCAGCGGGGTTCGATCCCCGCACCGGGACAAATATTTGTATGGCCTACAGATATTTGTTTCGGGTCTGGGTGTTTGTGTATGTGTTGTATGTGTACAACGGCACCCACGACACAGGTTTATACCTACTGTGGGGCTGTGAGTGTAAGCGTATTTTATTTATTTATTATTTATTTTATTTAATTATAGTGCGAAGCGATTTGAAATAACATTGAACAATAAAACAAATGAAAAAACGTAACTTAAAGTTGAAATAAAACTATTTTTACGGATTTATCTCGCGTATATTAAACTAAAATGATTTTTAAAATCAACCCGACGTTTCGGTCGCTTTTCAGCTTCCGTGGTCCCGGGCAGACTGAGGTGACATTTGTCTGACAGAAGTTTGAAAAATTATATGTAGCTACCTCCATCGATTTCGTAAACGCCTTGCGTAGCGTTCAGGATTAACACAATAATTACTTATGGTATCTTGAGGTCTTGCAGACTGCTGCGGCTGGGATTTAATCTTGCTAAGTATGGGATCCCATGATGTTGATAATCGCCATCCATCTTCTCTATTGAAATTTGGGTGTTTTTTTAATTTCAATAGCCCCGCGTACCATTCGTGGAATGGGTTTGTGTTCTCTAGCGAGTATTTGAATTTTATCAAACCGGATGTAATGGTTTGGCTTATCCGCTATGTGTTCACAGACTGCAGACCTCCCTGTTCTTCGGTTTTTGACATCAGCAATGTGCTCTTTAACGCGGGTGGATACAGCTCTCTTCGTTTGATTTTAAAAATCATTTTAGTTTAATATATGCGAGATAAATCCGTAAAAATAGTTTTATTTCAATGAGTGTAGCTCGCGAAAACCTAAGAACATATCATGTAACTTAAAGTTATTAGTTAACGTATATTAATGTTTGTTAATATTAATGATTCAATGAACTTGATTGTTAATCAAGTCCATTGAATCATTATTATTACATGTACGGTACCTATTTTATAATCAACTAGGTAATTACCTCCTTTTGAAGTTGATCTTTAGAATCCCCTGAGATGCTAATCCTTATTTCGCGAAATCAACGTAAATTAAAAGCTTTTAAATGTTTACCGCAGTGCACTCGATAAATTGAAACAACATTCGTCCAGGAAATGCATACTGATCGTGCCGCAATACTGCAGAACCGCTACAGATTATCTGAACACCGAGTGGATTGAAAGGAACACTATCGCTACCTTCTCCATTGTGGCCAGTTGGCGATCAGCGATATTCTATATGCAAACTCACTTAGGCTTGCTCATGGAATGTTCTAATGTTCTAAATCTGACAAGAGTTGCCTGGCTTTTGTTAGTTTGCAACGTAGCGGAATGAGTTATTTTTAGATAACTGCACTGGAATACGTACTCACAAAAGTAACCATAAAACAAAAACTAACCACAATAACGTTGAGTGAGTGAATAAACGTTCATTAGAGCTTTTACAATAAACCTAAGACGTTAATCCAATTTAATTGACCTACAAAATGTGTTATTTCTCAATTCACGTGCAACACTGAAATTTCATTTAATTTTCTTCCAGGAAATACACACTGGCCGCACCGCAGAATCGCACACCGAGTGGATTGAAAGGAACACTATCACATCCGCTCAATGGGCCAGTTGGCCCTCGGTGGTATTCTATTTGCAGACTCACTTTAAACTTGCCCGTGGAATGTTCTAAGTCTGACAAAATTCTTGTCAGACTTTTATTATTCTGAGATTTATAGTATAGTTTATACCTAATTAGACACTGAAATAAATGGCTACGAAAGTGTTAAATAACAAATAGGTAACCATTAGGTATAATGTTGAGTGTGAGAATCAACGTAACCGCATTTTCTTTAAACATCAACAAATGTTGTTTACCTACTTATAAAATGAACGAAAGAGAACAATTTTAAATACATTTTATTTTTCAGTTCATGCGCTATATTGAAAGCCTATTTCACTCAGGAAATGCACGCTGACCGACCCGCAGCACCACACACCGAACGGATTGAAACGAACACTATCACATCCGCCAGTGATCCGCCTCATTGTGTCCAGTTGGAACTCGGAGGTATTCTGCTAGGTTATCTGCAGTCCCACTTAAACTTGTACCCGTTTGCTCGTGGAATATTTTAACCCTTTTAATCTCGGGTTTTGTTAGTTTGCGATGTGGAGGAATAGGTCAAGTTCATACGCTAATTAAAGTTTATTTCTTACAGGAAATGCACGTTCGCCGTACAGCACACCGAGCGAACTGAAACTAACATTATCGCATCCGCTCCATTGGAGCCAGTCGGCTCACGGCGGTATTCTATATGTAGACTCACTTAAACTTGCTCGTGGAATGTTCCAAATCTGACAAGAGATCCTCGGCTTTGTTAGTTTGAGGTTTGCAAGAGGAGTTTATTTTTAGAAAAGTTTACTGGAATATGCGGACACAAAATAATAGAGCAACATGAGGCCATATTTCTTAACAGGTGCAAAGGTGCAAAGTAGTGAATCTAAGTGGTTTATTAACTAGGTGAGGTAGAAATCTTTATAAGTTGCCCATATGCCCATGTAGTGGAGGTGTTGCCTCTTTGTGAAGAACCATAATGACAAGTCAATTGCCTACCAAGTATCGTTTTATGTCATTTTCATTTTATTAAATTACTACTTTGATCCGTTATTAGCTTAATAACTTAAACTTTGCTCTTATTTTTTTATTAAGTTGAGATAAGTCAACTATTTTTAAGTTCCGTACCCAGAGAAATGTAGGTACCTACTACTGTGAGACTCCGCTGGCCATCTGTCTGTCCGTCGCAAGCTGTACAATACACATACATATTCACTTTAAGAATAAATATTAAGGTAAATTAAATTATATATTTAAGAGGGAGGGATGATTTTTTGCCGTTTTTAATATATCATCTAGCGAACCTTTCGTCGTCCTCTAATCCGACCCGCACTTGTCCGGTTTTTTACTATTTACAATGTTCAGTTGCAAGTATCTAATTATTGTTCTAAATATTACCTTCATTACTGGTGGTAAAGCTCCAGTGATGGTGCTGATGGTGGCGCGTTACCTATTCTACCTAGTCTACAAACCGCTAAATTATAGTGATCACCTCTAAAATTAAAGTAGAGAGAGGGAGCTATTGAAATATAATAAAAAGGCTTAGGTATTACATCTACCTACATATAGTTGAAAGATAAAGGTATGACTGAATAGTTGAAATGGTTTAGGAAGGTTGTAAATACGTGGACGATAATAACAGATAACGATAACAACTATTTATAAGGAATTATCTCCATCTGAACTAGTCTAAAATAATCAATGACTACACGACAGATGTATTTTGAACTTGCTGTGCCCGCGACTTCGTCCGCGTGAGAATTTATGATTGTTCAGTATCTACCCAGACGAAGTCGTGGGCGCAGCTAGTATAAAAGTAGCCTAGTTACTCCTTATTACATAAGCTATCTGCCAGTGAAAGTCCCGTCAAAATCGGTCCAGCCGTTCCCGAGATTCAGCTGGAACGGCTGAGACAGACAGACAGACAAAAATTGTAAAAAATGTTATTTTGGTATATGTACCGTGTATATTCGGAGCCCCCTGAACGCAAGTCTGACTTGCACTTGGCCGCTTTTTTTCCAAAAATCAAGTCTAACATTTTAAATATTACGTATTTCTCGCGAGCAATGTCGCAGGCAATAGCTAGTTCTTCATATTGCCTGATTCTGTCTGATATTCCTCAGCTAATAAGGGTAAAGGAAAGTTTTATTGTTCCTTTTATAGAGAAGATAAATTGACGTATCATTTTCTTCCAGTATTGTTACTTAAGTACTTACTTATAAATGTAGAGTCGTATAAAGATCTATTGTATTTCTCATACTATTGTCTACTTTCCGGGATCATGTATCGTATTACAGCAAGATTGTTTTAATGGCTGACCTTACGTTATTTTTCACTGTATTGTTCAGATAAACAATTTCGTATTTGTAAGCCATTTATAGTAAGTTAATTCCTTATATGATATTAATGGAATTGCTACTGTCCTTGTCTCACACAAGTCAAAAAGTGTATACATACATAAAATACCTATAATTGTTCTGTTTATTTGCCGAAACTAACGTGGTTACTAAAGTTTTTATATCATTTTATGATACAAACTAACAATTTAAATGTATATTCACGATGATTTCACAGCGCGTTTAAATGCATAATAGAGTAACATACGAGTACCTAATGAAACCGAGTTTAAAATTGACTAAGTTTAGTGATGTAATTAAAATGTTATTCAATTATTTTAGTTCATTGATAAAGTTATAGACAAGAGGATTTAGAGTAAAAAGGTCAAACAGGTTATAGGTTTAAAGGTAATTAAATACAATTCATTACAATTTTTTTTTTAAAAAACTTTAATTAAACTATCTTAAAATAAATAAAGCAGTAATGGAACGAATGAATGAATTAATGAATGAATGAATTTAGAACCGAATGGTTTGGCACGTGACGATGGAAGGAGACCGGACGGCATGTCATTAATGCCTTGGAAGCTGGGCAGGCCTTTGGTGTGGGACGCTACATGCGTTGACACCCTAGCGCCTACTTATCTTCCAGGCACGGCGTCCGCTACCGGCACTGCTGGTCAGTCATCACTTAGCATCAATGTGAACTGCATGCTTGTTTGCCATTACCATTACATAAAAAAAATCATTGCTGCACCTACTTCCGTTATCTTAACTACCCAAAGGTTGACTGGTAGAAAATGTCTAGTGGCGTTAAGTTCGCCTTATGTATAATTTTGTGGATAAAAGATTAAATAAATAAACTTGTGCATTTTACACAGAAAGTTTGGTTTTAAATATTATAATAACATGCCTATTGAATGAACAAGGCTTGGAATCTAACATACGAGATTCTCATGTTGGCTCGGCAACAAGATGTACGGTTGACAACCCTGGTACGGGCCCGCTCTCGATATTGGCGCAATGCGGCACGACCTTGCAGTGATGCATCTCTCCCCATCAGCCTCATTGTGCTCTATGCTATACGTATTACGTAACTTTGTCGTGCAGTTCTTATGTTGAATACCTTTTGATGTTAGCTAACTGTAGGAGTGGGTAGGACTGATTCTTTCTTGTGATGTAATTTTAATACATTCAAAGAATTATATCTTACTAGCTGTTGCCCGCGGATTCGCCCGCGTGGATGGCGTTTTAAAAATAACTAAGTAGCCTATGTTCTTTCACAAGGTCGGCTCTATCTCTGTACCAAATTTAATTAAAATCGGTTCAGTCGTTTGGACGTGAAAAGGTAACAGACAGATAGACAGGCAGAGTTACTTTCGCATTTATAATATTAGTCGGGATAATAATATATAATATATACGTAGTGGTCTGAAAAGTTTCCGACCTAACAAAGTTACAATATTTTTTTTCAGAATTTTGTTTTTGAATTTTCAACATAATCTCCTTGTAACTCTACACACTTTTTCCGGCGATGCTAGGAGCATCGCCGGAAAAAGTGTAACCTTTGTAACCCGTCAAAATACTACTCGCCGTTTTTCTCTACAGAATAATTGTTCACGAAGGTGATTGCTTCTTCATTTGACGAAAATCTTTGTCTTCCAAGCACAACTTTTAGATGAGGGAACAAAAAGAAGTCGCTTTGTACTAGATCTGGTGAGTATGGCGAATGATCAAGGAGTTTAAAACTATATTTCGTGGATTTTGGCCATGGCAACCGTTGAGGTGTGAGACGTTTGTTGACTTGGTGAAACAGGATTTTCTTTTTCTGCAAATGTGCCCATTTTTTCGCAAGTTCTGCCTTCAGCTTGTCAAGTACTGATGCGTAGTATGTTCCCGTAATAGTTTTTCCTTTGTGAAGATAATTGAGTTAAATAATTCCATGACTATCGCAAAAAACAAACGCCATCACTTTCCCAGCCGAAAAAACAGTTTTTACCTTTTTTGGAACCAGTTCCCCTCTTTCAGTCCACTGTTTGGACTGTATTTTTGTTTCGGGCGTATAATGGTGTATCCGAGTTTCATCTACTGTAATAAATCGGCGCCAAAACTCGGATTTATTACATCTAAACTGCGCCAACAGAGCGTTGGAAATGTTAATTCGAACACATTTTGGTCCAACGTTTGCAAACGCGGCACCTAACGCGCGGTCTTCTTTCTCATGCCTAAACATTCATTTAGAATGTGACAAACACGTTGTATTCATAACCTCTGCTATCTCTTTCACTATGATTCGGCGATTGTTTAGCAACATTTGGTGAACTTTGGCGATGTTTTCGTCGCTAGTTGCAATTTTTCGACGTTCGGTACGTTCATTGTCTCCCAAGCTCTTATAACCACGTTTAAATTGAGCTGCCCAAAATTTCACGGTGGTAAATGATGGTGTAGAGTCCCCATACACAGAATCCAACGCATATTTCATTTGCGTAGGCGTATTGCCTTTCAAAAACAAAGATGACAGCTCGTTACTCGAATTAGTCAATTTCCAAAAAATAACTTACATCAACTGACTCAAACAACTGTAACATAACAATTGCGCGTCCAAAATTGCTGAAACTGTGGTGAGGAACTGTCGATAGGTGAACAAAGAAATTCCCAAATTATTATTTACAAGTGCTGCCGTTTTCATGTTCAGGTCGGAAACTTTTCAGACCACCCTAGTATATGAGTAGGGATTTACATTATATAGATACATGCATAACTTTCTACTCTTGAGACTAATAATTAAGAGGAAGACGACTAATTAGGTAGATCCGGAAATGACGGATTGCGCAAATGCAGAGAAAAACTAAATTATCTGTAACGAACAGAGCAATGTGTTATATTTTATTGCTATTCGATTTAAAAACCAAAAGCACAGTTTTACAATCATTCTTTAGGTAGGTACTCTGAAATACCATTCTCTGTTCTAAGCGCCCCTAATCGCATATGTGTCGTGTCTCTTCACAACGCCCGATGCCGAGGATCGGACCCGCAGGGGACTCCCTTAGGTAGTTTTGTAAATTTAGTTAGGGTGAGACCCTTTGTATTCCCTGATTAAAGTAGATAAGTGCCGTCTCGAAACGAGCCGCCTACGTAAGTCCACCAAAAATCTGTTCCGTGCCTTTAATCTGAGCCCAAACTGAATCGTTCAATTTTGTTTTATTTGTGCCTAAAGTATCATGAGTAAAGAAATGACACAAAATAATTACGATTTGTAGATTCGTAAACAAATGTTTTTTTTTTATTGGACTTCTGTAGACGGCCAATATAAAGACAGTAACATCGTTTGCTTCACCGGGCAAGTGGCGAGGGCAAGTGGCTCTTAGCCTTCTTATTTGAGCAACTATCTAAGAAATCCCTGTTGGTCCAACCCTCGGCTTTAGGGCATTGCAGGGAGAGTTTGAATTTTTTTTTGCTAACAACCTTGCAGCTCGCATTGATAAGTGATGACTGTAGCCTATGGACACCCACACAAAGACCAAGGTCAAAGTGCAGATGCGTTACCACTCCTGAGGCCTAAGGTGTTACGCATCTGTGCCGGAAATTACAGGGCCGTACATTACCACCTGACCGGAACACGATAGTGCTGAACACTACCATTTAGCGGCAAGTATATTAGGTAATGCGGTAGTGCCTACGCCCGCGAGCTCCGTCACTGGAGCTCTACCACCAGTAAAGTATGACTTTATAAGATTATAGGGGAACTGTCAGGCAGGCAATTCATGGAGGATGTAGGCTATCGTATGTGAAAACTATCACAGAAACAACAACTTAGGCCTCAGGGGTGGCAACGCATCTGCATTTTTACCACTAGTTAATGTGGATAGTCTATAGGCGACATGAGAAATCGATGCCGCAGTTATAACTAAATAGTGTTAATGTGAGCTGCCTATTGCCACCTTCTTTACATAAAAATGTCTATCTCTTAGCATAAAAAATACATGTGAAATGACTCATGCAAGTAACACAATGTAAATAAAAACTGATGATACATTTTCCAGATTAAAATTGTAACACGTATCAAATCATTGTCAGCGATGTTGTTATGTGTACTAAACATGACTTTATTATTGTGGACACAATTTAAATACCGCTGACCGACATCTTGACATCTTTTTGTTGGAATTTAGACAATGGGATAGGATGTAGTGTAACCATGCACAGTGCAATAGGGTTGTCACCATTTCGTACGTCCAGGTAATTAAACAGATTCATAAACATAATGGCACAATCAAAGGGCCGAATTGAGTCATCGTCATCATCATTTCAGCCAAAAGACGTCCACTGCTGAACAGAGGCCTCCCCCAAAGAATGCCACAACGAACGGTCCCGGGCCGCCCTCATCCAGCGATTGCCCGCGACCTTCACCAGGTCGTCGGGCCACCTCGTGGGGGGGCTGCCTACGCTTCGTTTTCTGGTACGTGGTCGCCACTCTAGAACTCTTCTGCCCCATCGGCCGTCAGTTCTTCGAGCTATATGCCCTGCCCACTGCCACTTCAGTTTCGCTCTTCGGTGGGCTATATCGGTTACTTTGGTTCTCATGCGGATCTCGTCATTTCTGATTCGATCTCGCAGAGAAACTCCGAGCATAGCCCTCTCCATTGCTCTCTGAGTGACCTTGAGCCTTCTTATGAGGCCCATAGTGAGCGACCACGTTTCGGTTCCGTATGTCATCACTGGCAACACACACTCGTCATCGGTATACATAATCGTCATCAACTTTGAATGTAGTACCCTCGACCATAACAGGAGTGGAGGTGGTGGTATGGGTGGGGTAACAAGGACATTCGACATAATCTTAGTCTTGTCCATGTTAATTTTAAGGTCCACTCGAATTGAGTGTCTTGACCTAATTTATTTTCGTTGAAAGCAGAAGGAGAAGATTTCAAAATCAATTATTTTAAAAAATTAACGAAATTAAGAATATTTCCCTTCTTATTGTAAGGATTTTTTTTTCGGGGTAGTAGGTAGGGTTTAGAATATTAATGGACATAAAACAAGTTAAGTAGTAAGGCGTTTTTCATTTTCTACTTGTTCTATAAAAGTGACGTAGAGCTGCCAAATGGTACAGTTTGATTGTATCGTGTGACGGTTAGATGGTAATGTAAGGTATAATAACTATCATTGGAGCACATAAAAATCAAAGATAGCGCATCTGCATTTTGATCTCTAATGTTTGTGTATAGGTTACAGTATTCACTAACCAACCATGTAAACTGCATGTTTGCCAAGATTTTTTAAAAAAAATTTTTTGTAATAAAAGTGGCAAACAAGCATGCAGTTCACTTTGATGGTAAGTGATGACTGCAGCCTATAGACACTTACACAATAACCAGAGGTCAAAATGCAGATGCGTTGCCACTCCTGAGGCCTAAGGTGTTATGCCTCTGTGCCGGAAATTACAGGGCCGTACATTACCACCTGACCGGAACATGATAGTGCTGAACACTACCATTTAGCGGCAAGTAGGTATATTAGGTAATGCGGTGGTGTCTACGCCCGCGAGCTCCGGTACTGGAGCTCTACCGTACAATGAATAAGTAGACTAAATTAATGTTAAATAACACTTTTTTTAAAAGTAACATTTTACGAGTGCCAACCCTATCGTACACAGAGTAGGCCCGCAGTGTCGAGTGTCTAGCGTGAGACTAAGGTAACGACTAGTGCTATTGTATCATTGTTTTACGTAACCCCATAAAGTCTAAATTTTTTTTTTTTTTTTTTTTTTTTTATGTAATGGAAGTGGCAAACAAGCATGCAGTTCACATTGATGTTAAGTGATGACTGCAGCCTATAGACACCCACACAAAGACCAAGGTCAAAATGCAGATGCGTTACCACTCCTGAGGCCTAAGGGTGTTATGCCTCTGTGCCGGAAATTACAGGGCCGTACATTACCACCTGACCGGAACACGATAGTGCTGAACACTACCATTTAGCGGCAAGTATATTAGGTAATGCGGTGGTGCCTACGCCCGCGAGCTCCGTCACTGGAGCTCTACCACCAGTAAAAATGTGCATAAAAGAGGGGAGTTCATGTATAAAGCTCTCTGGTTTTTATTTAATGTCGTAGCTCTACTCTAGTTTTGTGTAGTAATAAAATGAGCATGGCAAAATATGTGTTCTTTTAAGATTTTTTTTCTTTTCATTATAAAAAGTAAACATGTTAAGTACCATGATTTGCTTGTAAATAGTACAAGTATTTAGTACTAGATATACGTAGGTACTTCTTAATGGTGGTAGAGTTTCAGTAATCGAGCTTTAGGGCATAGGTAGGTACTACCGCATTACCTAATCAATCTACTTGCCGCAAAATGGTAGTGTTCATCACTATCGTGTTCCGTTCAGGTGGTAATGTACGGGCCTTCGGGCCTATAATTTCCTGAAATAATCCTAACTTAGTACAAGATGCCTCCAACTTTTTTGGGAAGTTTAAACACTATTATCACTGTTGTCACTTGCTATCCATTTGGAATATTTTCGTCTGCATACAAATCCACTACTATTAATGCTAATAACTTTTTATTACGTACGGATATAAGTATCTCATACATCCGTATAACGGATAATGTGGATAAACCTCCAGCTCTATTGCTGTAATTACTTTATTATAGGCATTAGCGATAATAAGCAATTAATGTTACAACACTTATATCCGCAGTTACCCTAAAAAGATAAGTGTGATTGTTTATTAAAAATTTTACATAGCTTGATAATGAAAGAGGATGTTTGTTGACAACGGTAATATTTTTTGATTTTATGTTCTCAATACTTCTTTCACTCGGGCATTTGTTTCTGAGAGAAACAGTTTTTTGCAAGACCCGCTGAACTAGCATGTCGATACCGTAAAAGTGAGCAATGTTGCGCTTCGCATGAGTGTTATTTAAATTATTGTAATATATAATTGTATTGTAAAACTGACTTGGGAAACGTCGTTCTGTAAAATGTTAAGGTCATGGCCGTAAAATAAGTAAAAAAAATTAAGCGGCTCACATCGTCGGTGTGATCAATGCGTTCAAATTATTTTCTTTTTTTGCGGCAACTTCTAGGATATTAATTTTAATCATATGATGCAATATATTCTTATATCGTGTATGAAATGCTTAAGATAACTAAAGTATTTAATTTGATAAGGATTGTATACTGTAGGTATTGGTCCAAATATTTTCTTATTGCCGCATTGCATTGCCAATTTTTTGGGTATCCTTAAAAGCTATCCCTAAAAGACAGACAGGTATATGCCATCTCGATTTTTTGTAGTCTACCAAAGAGGAAATATTCCACGGTACATTGTTTTGTTACCTATATCTCAAATGGTTTAGGCAGCGTGTTCGATGAAAGTTCTCAGGCACACTTGATTTTTTTCCGATACCTCCAACATTTAGCGTTATATTCCAACCAATTTACACAAAACTCTAACAAATTATTGATACCTGAACCTTCTTCAATCACTATCTTATGGTGAAAACCGCATGAAATTCTGTGCAGTTGTCTTTGAGATTATCGCAAACAGACAGACAGGCATACAGACACGGCAAGGGACTATTTTATTATATGTAGATATAGATACCTACATCTATAGTTATTTACATAGGCATTAACCTTTCTTTTGTTAAGATTTTTGTAATTTCACTATTCATGAAAATTGAATTAAATACCGAGGCGTAGTTTGAAAGATCCAAGCGTGCAGACAGTGGAATGCGGATATTTTTTTACCATGTAGAGATTGTAGAGACGAAAATTTGTCGTTTGCCAAACCTTTTCGTTTACTTACAATCAAAAGGCACATATGAAAAACATAACAAAAAATATGTCTTTAAGTTAAGGTCAAATGAATATCACACCGATCCCTGCCGGCGCGACTTGTCAGGTTTTTTACACTATACGGTACTGCGCTCGAATGTTCTGAGGTGTAACAAAAAAGTGTAAATAAAAAATGGCGCGAGGGACATTTTTATCGAAATCAATTTAAAACGACAGTACCGGCGTTTTGATTGATTATGTCGTTTTATCTGTCCCAGATTTCATTCTTATTTATATTTTCCCTTTTGTAGTATATTTTGTACGACAGTTTCATTTGTGTCGATTTGTTATTCTTATTAAAATGTGATCACGATAGAGCTGAACACTATCATTTTGCGGCAATTAGGTATTGCGGTGTGGCCGCGAGCTCCGTCACTGGAGCTCTATCACCAGTCAACCTACTATAAATACGTACCATTACACTTTTTATAGGTAAATGAATACCATTATTTCTTAAGGCTTTGTACTCGTAACATAATTGAGCCAGAGAACTCCAGCGGGGAGATCGCTCGTAAAACGCTGATCAATCAATATTTGCTCTACTACCTATATACTTAATAGAGATGTTAACAGCGTTAAGGTAAATATTGAAGCGAAGTATCGATGTCGATGCATCTATGTTAAAAAAATCGTAAGAATTAACTTAAAAAGTTGTTTTTTATGTAATGAAGTGGCAAAAAAGCTACATAAATACAGTTTACTCCACCTTCCTCAATTCCTCTCCATCGGTGGGATGGTCCCAACCCGACGCCTACTGTAGGTATCTAATACATCCATTCACCATTCAGGGTAGCCATGATAATGATATGTATAAGTTATCATTTATAGACCTTTTTTCCCAAATCAAAGTATTATATGAACACAATTGCTTTCTTTAGACTGTGGTATTATTATCGAACGTAGATGTTATTCATATTGCTTGACCAAATAGAAATAGGTACTGTCTGAGGTTGGGGTTAAAACTCTTCGGAATCGGCGTGCATGAGCACGAGAGAGGACGGAGGTGTGCCAGGACCGGGATATGTGGCGCTCCACACTCTGTCCCTACCCCGTAAAGGAATTGGCGTGAAAATACATACATGCATTCTTATAATAACTTCTACATAATATACCAACATCGATGGTATGATAAAGTTTCGACATCGATTCTTTTATCAAAACAATCGATGGATCGCTTGCATCCCTATACAGCAGGGTTTCCCAACCTTTATTTTTCCAAGCCTCCCCGTGCCATAATTAATATTTTCATGCCCCCCTAGTTACCTAGTTACCTAAGTAACTCTCAACAAAAATTACGATCGCACATTTTTTATCAATTAAATTATTTAAATTTCGGTATTTCAAATAGGTTGAATACAGATGCAATATATTAATCAAGGATAATGAACGAAAGAATACATTTGGAAATCATTAAGTACTTTCACATTTACATTTTTTATCAGTCAATCAATCAACAGGCTAATACCGTCCACAGTTGGAGGCCTCTTTCAGGTCGAGCCACAAATCTCTATCCTCCTAAAGTTGTCAGCACAAAGACTCTTACACTACTAGGCCTAGACGTGGTCTCCTCTTTAGGACACGTCTGCTCCAACAATTGTCGGGCAAACATTACCGGCCTACTGCCACTTCAACGTGCTAATCCTATGTCAATAACTGACTTTGCCTTGGATTATTACTCCGTGACATTTTAAGTTACATTTTAACTATAAAAGATCAACCATTAGCGCGGCTCTCAATAAGCTCAAAAACAACAGGGCGATGATGGCGGAATTACTACTGAACTCCTGAAAGCAGGTGGAAGGCCAGTATTAGAAGCTCTTTAAAAGTTGTTCAATTTCGTAATACTCGAGGGAAAAACGCCACAAGTGTGACGCAAAAGTATGGTGATACTGATTTTTTTAAAAGGTGACAATACTCTTCTAAAAATTTAAAGATGGACCGACGACCTGGTGAAGGACGGGGGCAATCGCTGTATGAGGGCGGCCCAGGTCTGTTCATTGTGACAATCTATGAGGAGGCCTTTGTCCAGCTGTGGACGTCTTTTGGCTGAAATGATGATGATGAAAAGACCAACCAGAATAAGCCAGTGCAGATAGCTTTGAAATTGATGAAGAATTATAGAAAATAGTTATTTTATAATACTTAATGATACCCATTGATCAAGGAACAGAAAGTAATAAAAATAAAATGAAACGTTAATTACGATTTGCGATTTGAGGTCAGGAAGTGGGAGGATATCGGCTTTTTAGGTTTGAAATTGGTTTATCACGATTCTGCAAAAATCTTACTACTGCACATTTGTGACATAAAAGCGAACATTTTCGCCAAGTTTCATAAAAACCAGATTTGTTTTGAGTGAGAAAAAAACCATTATTATTAAGTAATTATTTTGAGGTTATGTGAAAAAAAGTGTGAAGATAAAAGTTGTAGTATTTTTTATGGCCTACAACTTTGCCATTCAAGGTTTTATAGTAGGACTTGTAGTACTTCCTGAAATGCTAATATTAAACTTAAAAATCCCAAATCCTCCCACTTCCCGACCTCAAATCACCCTTAATTTATTTTTACTGTTATTTTTTCGTCTTTTTTAGATAAATTTAATCCAGTATCTATTTTTTTTTAAAATATCTGTAGGTACCTACTAGCTTACCATGCATTATTAATTGGTGGAGAAACTTGGATTTTTATGCGAACGAACTATTAACAGAACGAAGTCGAGTACCTACTAATACCTACCTAGGTACGGCACGCAATTGAGTGGATGATGGACAGGAGCGACAGATGGATGCAAGCGGGAAGGTAGGTCGGGGAGCATGTCACACGTCGTGTTGTGATTTAAAGAACCTTGTACAGCAGCGATTGAATGGCAATTAGGAGCAGTTAAATTTACCTACTTCTTAATATCATCTTTTTGGAAATTTAATTTTTGTACATATTACGCCGCGCCCCCCCTGACATCTCTCTACGCCTCCCCAGGGGGGCGTGCCCCCCAGGTTGGGAAGTCCTGCTATACAGGATGTTGGATCAGAAAATAAATGTCGTGTCATTTGTTACCCGCGGTTATAAAATATTACGAGTAATATAGGAACATTACTTGCTCACCACTATATATCCAATAGCAATTCAATTGGAGGGACTTTATGTATCAAAAGATCGGCCAAGTGCGAATGATGCATCTCAATGCATCTTTGCCAACGCATTGGTAGCTTATTGATGTCCTTCTTGATAAATCAGCTGGCATTTTGTACTGCCTCTCGGGTATTGTTTTTTTTGGCCAAGAAGTTATCCAAATTCTGGAAAAAGTAGAAGTCTATAGGCCCAAGGTCTGGTGAGTACATACGGCGGATGACGGAGAACTTCCAATGTTCCAACCCCAGCTCTTGTAGCTAGGAGACCGTTTGCTGTGCAGTATGAGGTAGCGCGTTGTCGTCGAGGAGCAGTGGAGCCGAACGATTGACAAAAGCTGGTTGGAGACGTGGGAGCTTATCCATCATTGTGTTCAGTTCTTCACAGTACACATTTGCAGTTATGCTCGTCGAGTTTAGTAAAAAGCTGTGATGAATTACACACGCGTTAGACCACCAAACAGTGACCATCAATCACTTTTCTAGGTTATAAATACCACAGAATAGATATAATTACTGACCCCCTTTTGCATAAACGTACCTACATTAGGTACGTTTTATTTATACCTAGTATGTTTTGTTTTTTCAGTCACGTTGTCAATTATGTAAGATAGATAGAGATTAGCAACACTTTAGCAGACTTTAGCTAAAATAATTATAATGTTTATGAATAAGGGGATTATGAATTATGTCCGCTATAACACTTATTACTGATGGTAGAGTCCCAGTGTAGGGACTCGAGGGCGCATTATCTAATCTATCTGCTGCCAAATGATAGTTTCGGTGAGATAGTACCTAATAGATATACTTATGGCGTCGAAATAACTATCATAGAATTTTTTTTTATGTAATGGAAGTGGCAAACAAGCAAGCAGTTCACATTGATGTTGAGTGATGACTGCAGCCTATACACACTCACACAAAGTAAAAAAAAAAAAATACTTTTTGGGTTACTTACACATTTACGTACGTTTATCAAGTTTTACCGAAATCGGCCTAGGAAGTTTGAAGAAAATTTTCTGTGATTGACAGACACACGAGTGATCCTATCTAATCCTTAGGTTTTTTTTTTTGAGATACGGAACTTTAAAGAATGTGGTAACTACCTATAACCATGTAGAAGGTGGTGTAAAAAATCTTATAGATCAGGCATCTCAATCCAGTCTTGGCCCATTTTTAAGCTCTCGAGGCAGGCAAATTGTAATAATCGTATGAATCTTACTACTATTATTAATGTGAAAGTATGGATGTGTGTTTGTTTGTTGCTCAATCACGTTAAAGCAGCTTTCCTTATTTCGATGCAATTTTGTTTATATGGCTGTAACGCATAGAATACTTTCATTTAGTTAAAGTAATGTAGGTAATATTTCACCCGTGCGAAGCCGGGGCGGACCGCTAGTTATAAATATAACTCCAAATTACTGACCACAAACCAATTTATTTTGGAGCTACTTACGAACATAAATATAAAAAGAAAAAGGTACACAATTAAATTAATTTCCCTGGAGTACTCCTCCCAAATATGAAACCCACATTAATATATTCCTGTCACATGCTAATGCTAATGTGTGACATATAAACATTATTTGCTTAAATTCAAGGGTCTTCAAATGCCAGCCGACAAAGCCACCCATTGTGGCAACCGTAATAAATAACTCACGAACTTGTAACCTTAAGGTCGTTGTTCTACTTTATTCCACTTCGCAACTGAACGCAAAAAAAGGTAGTAACATCACATCTCTATAGATAATTAATGCTAAACTATCGGTAATAGATCGACAGATCTAACGAGTTAGCAATGTGTGAGAAGAAAAGAAAAAAAACGTAGATAAACTGTTAGGTGTAGCATAACGGTTGGGGAAAAAGTTTCTTCGCATTTTTTAAGATAATTCAAAACATTTTTAATATAGTTTATTTAAATTTAACTAAATTATGTATGTACCATTTTGTTCGATAACCTTTTGCCATCTTGTAGGTAGGGACATGATCCCATTGCTATAAAAATTTTGGGACTTCTCATCAAAATACCGCGACAAGTGGATTTGGCAGTCCTCTCGTGATGTTAACCTAACATTGCATAAAGAATTCTGAAGAGACCAAAACAGGTGGAAATCTGAAGGTGCAAGGTCAGGACTATACGGCGGTTGCATTAACACCTCCCAGCCAAACTCTCTTAATTTTTGCTGAGTGGCCTCAGGAGTGGTAACGCATCTGCATTTTGACCTAAGTCTTTGTGTAAGTGTCTATAGGCTGCAGTCATCATTTAACATCAATGTGAACTGCATGTTTGTTTGCCACGTCCATTACATAAAAAAAAATACAGTTCGTCTAAAGAAAACGAACGTGTTATGTGGTATTACGGACGAGACAAAGTTTTTCAGTTTTTGTTCTCGAATATAAGATTTACGCCCGGACTTTCCAAATGAATAAGTTTGTCCTTTCGCGTAGTCAACTCATATTTTTATAAAAAGTTAGTACCTACATGTTATCTTTAACTACTTACAAATATTTTTCTCAGTTTATTTTATAAAATTTGTCTAGATTTGAATCAGGAATACTTCGAGCGAATATTGTGAGTGTCTAATAATATCGTTAAAAGCAAAATAAATGCACGTTAATTACAAAATAATCAAATAAATAATAGGTTGGGGAAAAAGTCTTTTCGCATTATAGTATGTATGAACTTGTAATAAAATCTCTTTGGCTGTAGTATTTGTATCTGGCTGGTTTTGGTATCATTTAAACCAAAAACTTTTCATCACCAGTAATCAGCTTCTTCAAAAATGATTCGGTTTCATTACGTCGTAATAAAGAATCACAAATGAGTACACGGTTCATTAGGTTTCTTTCAGTGAGCTCGTGAGGTACCCAAATATCGAGCTTTTTTTTGTACCCAGCTTTTTCAAATGCGCCAAAACTGTTTTGTGATCAATTCTTCAGCTACGTCGTAACTACTGAAATGTCGATCTTGCTCCACTTTTTCAAAACTGGCATCCATTTTATCCGTAATAGGGCGACCAGTGCCAGGTGCGGTGCATCTTTGACATCAAAATTTCCGGATTGAAAACGCTTAAAAAACCAAATTTGTGCTACTCTCACAGACACTGCACTAGGTCCATAAACATCGCAATTTTTTTTCGCGGCTTGCGTTGCATTTTAACCTTTTTTGTAGTAACATTTTAAAATGTATCGAATTTCTTTATTAGATTCACTCATCTTGACAGTACGAAAAACAAATGAAAATCACACATTTGCCTAATTTGAATTTGGAATTATGTTCTTTAAAATGTTAACTTTCAATGATACCAAAACCAGCCAGATACAAATACTACAGCCAAAGAGATTTTATTACAAGTTCATACATACTATAATGCGAAAAGACTTTTTCCCCAACCTATTATTTATTTGATTATTTTGTAATTAACGTGCATTTATTTTGCTTTTAACGATATTATTAGACACTCACAATATTCGCTCGAAGTATTCCTGATTCAAATCTAGACAAATTTTATAAAATAAACTGAGAAAAATATTTGTAAGTAGTTAAAGATAACATGTAGGTACTAACTTTTTATAAAAATATGAGTTGACTACGCGAAAGGACAAACTTATTCATTTGGAAAGTCCGGGCGTAAATCTTATATTCGAGAACAAAAACTGAAAAACTTTGTCTCGTCCGTAATACCACATAACACGTTCGTTTTCTTTAGACGAACTGTATTTTTTTTTTATGTAATGGACGTGGCAAACAATCATGCAGTTCACATTGATGTTAAATGATGACTGCAGCCTATAGACACTTACACAAAGACTTAGGTCAAAATGCAGATGCGTTACCACTCCTGAGGCCTAAGGCGTTTTGCCTCTGTGCCGGAAATTATAGGGCCGTACATTACCACCTGACCGGAACACGATAGTGCTGAACACTACCATTTAGCGGCAAGTAAATTAGGTAATGCGGTGTTGCCTACGCCCTCGAGCTCCGACACTGGAGCTCTACCACCAGTAGAAGTGTAATGTCGACAAAATAAAACAAAAGTTTTGTCAGTCCCTAAAATTGAATAGTCAATTAGGTACAATACTGCTGCTGATGCTGTATTCTGCCTGTGTGTCAAAAAATAAAAATAAAAACATTATCTGCATTACAATTCAACGATGAGATAACGCACTGAATATCTACACAGACTAGAAAATTGCCTCAAGCTTCGCCACTTGAGCTCTATCATCGGAAAAAAATCTCTATGGTGGAAGATTCATTAGATAGTTTAGCATGCACGTTGTATTCTAGTTGCTATGGATACCGTCGCTCGTTTCTTTAAATGACTGTCGAGTTATTGAACCAGAAAATTGTAATATGTCCCCTATGTGCCCTGTTCCGAGGAAAACAATGACAACTTGTCTGTGAAGTGCTTAACAGAACAGAGGTTTTAGAAATTACGTGAAGAGGCGTTATGTTCGCATATGAGTCAAACATACAGACATAAAGATTACATACCTAGATCGTAAGGTATGAAGCATACTTGCTTCTGTAGGTCAGCATGAATTCATACCAACATTTCTGTTGTGTTGTCAAAAGATTCGCTGCAAATGATTAATGGTAATAAACACTAGTGCTACTGAAAGCCTAAGAGTTTTTGATTTAATGATTTGTCCTGACAAAGAAAAGCCTTGTCGAAATATTTTTGTCCTCTTATGGATACTTCATCCAAGATCCCGCAAGGATCTAATGTCTAGACTTCTGGTGGCTTGAGATTGTTAGAGCCGGTTAAAGAATTGTACTTATAATAGAAGTTACTAGAATACACAAGTTCTTCGGATATAGCCGATTATTTCTCTTTCGCGGTACCGTTACCATGAACTTTTGTCTCTATATAATATCTACAGAGACAATACAGTCGTGAATCGTGATATAGCCGCTCGGTAACGCACGAATTTGTCGACGACAGTCTGTTTAACGTTGTCAGGGTTACACGTCCGGGTTTCAATTTTCTGGGAACAAAATCCGGAACGTTAAGGCATTTTATAGGTGGGCGCGCAGGGTTACTGTCTTCTGTCTAGTATGGACTTTGTGGATTGGCGTTTGTCAGATGCAGTATGGAGCTGTGTCTGTCCGACGTCGCCAAGAACGTGGAATACTGCGGAACGCATCCATCGTTTTCCGGGACATTGCGGAGAGGTTTTTCAATGTTCAGTCTCGTAGAATGTGGGACGATTGGCTACCTTAGATTTAGTTTATCTTGCTGACATATTAAATTGTAGCACTTCAAAGGTACTGCTAGCGTCATCTCTGAGCCGCTCAATCACCGCGTGGCCAGCAGTTAGCTGCCGCGCCCTAACTGGATAATTAGGACACTTGTGTTGCTATAATCGGTGTCTTGAAAATTTATGTGAACCTACTCTCCGTAGGTATCTACAATGTTTATAAAATTTTATGAATCCCATTGTTTAATTTAGGTCCACTCCTAGATTTAGAGCCAGATTCACAGACCGCACTACAACTTTACTTTGAGCAAAGTACGTTTAGAACTGTCAAAACTCATACTGTACTGACAGTGCTAAGCATACCTACTTTGCTCAAAGTAAAGTCATTGTGCGGTCTGTTAATATTACACTAAGGGCACGTTTTAAATATTAAACACTACGATTTAAGTCGTTCAGCAGAACTTCGAGATGACAACCCTCGCTGTCGGTGGAATATAAATATATGTATGATCACGTTGTCGGCGACATAGGCCTTCATTGGCCTTGTCACTGTCTTATTTAATACTTCTATTTAGTCTTAATATTATTCAATGAAGGTGCGAGTAATAAAACGTCTAATACCTAATTTATTCCAGTCATCCTTCATGAAATAATATAACGCTTATTCTGCGAAGGGGTATGCATGGATGCACCAACCATTTGCGTAAACATTTCAGTTTACTGATATTCATCGGGCAAATTGCCAAATGACACTAGAATGTTCCTTATTGGATAAAATCCAAAATTACTTTTTCCTTGACCTTAAGCCGAATTGAACCAGCCACTGAGGCAAATAGTAAAAGACGAGTGAGTGTACAACTGACAAATAAAACAAGCAAGAACTCTATTTCATTCAGATGAATTATCGTTTTTGACGCCCAAGAAATTTGTCTCATCGAAAAATACGAGACCGTAGATTACCGGACCATAGTATGGCTTCAATCACAGAATGGTCTATGAGCTGAACATTACAACAGTAACTACTTCTCCACGGCAAATAGAATAGGTCGGTAGTGCAGTGATACCTACAGGATGTACACCCTTGAGCTCCATTACTGAAGAGTACTGAACTTCTTCAACTTTTCTTCCTCAACATAAAAATCCTATTTTATTCTTATCCATTCCTTTTTATCGCCGAATATCAACTAAAATAACCGTAACCGATCAACTTCACGCAGTAATTTAAGGCAATTACGGATTTTTTGTACATTAACATAAGAATATGTTACTTTTTGCCGTATTCGCCTATTGTGAGTTCGTTCTCAGCCATTGTTTCAATTTTGTGTCTAACTCGAGACCCGTTACGTCGCTGACCTAAGGTTAGGGTACGAATACCAATTGGACACTTGATATACGTACCTATTGTAGAATATGACTGTTATTTTAATAATGAAAATGTTGAACAAGCAGGGTCCCAGGTGAAAATCAGTGTTAAGTAGATTCATGTTATCTACTCACCCATTTGGATCAGGCGTGAGACTTAGATGGTTTATTTTTTTGTATTTTATAGTGTAGAGCACTATGGTGTTCCGGTTAGCTGCTGGTAATATACGCCCCATGCTATGATAGAGACATAACACCTAACCTTTTGTTCGTATTATTTTGACGTGGTGGTAATCTCTTATCATCATTGTTTGCTGGAGTCTGTAGTTATTTATACAGAAATCAAAGATCTCTATGAACCATTACATTAATAATTTTATTGATCTAAATATCCTAAAGGTGGTAGGCGATGTTCTATTCTGTTAGATGGCAATTAGATATGCACATGCTTATAAACGTAATAGTAGGGAAGCCCAAGAGGGGATATTTGAATTTACTCCAGTGGGTCAGATTAAGATATAGGAGATACCTTGCACCCCGTTCAGTACCCTCCACCAAATCTAAGAATTCCATAAAGGGCTGCCGCCACGAGCTTGCCTCGCATCCAAATAGTCAGAATTTTGGAATTTTGGATGGATGAACTTTGATTGGGTTCATTTTATATTCTCCCTGAGTATCTGACATTTTGGGAAAAAAATTAACCTTCATTTTTGAAAGAATCAAATATTTTTGAAAACGGCGTAGCATCAACGTCATGGGTCAAGATCGTGTCAGATATTCTGAGAGGGTGTAAAATGTGCCCAAACAATGCTCCTATCCAAAATTCAGACGATTCGGATGATGAGTACGATCGTAGCGACCTTTTGTTTTTTAACGGCTACCCTTCGGGCGCGGCTCTATATACAAACTTCAGATTTAGTGGAGGTAACCAACAGGGTGCAAGGTATCTCCCATATCATATATACTAATCAGACGTGCTCGAGTAAATAATAGTATTAACAAACATAATAATAATAACAAAAATAGCATCCTCGGCTCCCCTAATAAAAATAATAATTAAGTAACTTTGGCTTCAGGTTCGGAATTTGATAGGCACCTGGTGTACCGTCCTTAATTAAGTAGCTATTCATTTTACGGACCATGAAATTGTTGGCCATGAGTTGCTAAACAAAAAGCCAATTACACTGACCGAGCACTTTTTTACCTTAAATGTTCTGTCTTAGCCTCTGGTGTAGCGACCCATCACCACTTGGACTTTAATCTTTGAGTTTTGCAAAGTCTGCAGTAATCACTTTCATATCGCCATTCCTATGAACGTAATGTTCATTTGCTTCTTTATTCACATGAAAAAAACTCAGTTACCGTCGAATTTGCAATATTTTTACGATACGCTTTGAATTTATGACGATATCAACATGCGGTTTGCATAATTTTTTATTAGGTATATTTTATCATGTGTGTGCGTGGAACACGTCATCCAACAAAGTAAGCTAGTTATGTGACCTCGCCATTCGTTTAGCAAAATTATTTTTTTAAATAATTTCCTACTGTGGGCAGTAAAAAGGTGCAATTAACATTATGTCTTCTTATTTATTTATTTAAGCTTTCTTGCACAACAAGTACATGAGGCGGACTTCATGCTAAGAAGCATTCTCGACCAGTCAACCTTAGCGTGGTGTTGAGAAAAAGAAATATGTTGTCTTACTGTTTTAGTGTCCGTCGTTTTGCTCAAATTTAAGTGACCATCATCTACAGTCTGTTGTGTTTAATATTCATAAATGCTTTGAGTGTCATTTTAAATTAACTAATTATTATTGTATTCATAACATACGAGTATATGTCTCTAGTCTCTACCTATCCTTCATTGTTTCTTCATAAAAATTGTCATGATGCCTGTAATTTTTTATAAAGAAGCTTTTAAATAAAAATAAAAGGCCGAACTTCCAATGTCTATTTGAAATACTACACTACCCAACTATTACCTACTATCTATATATAAGTGGAGTGAAACTATAATATAGTAACATCTTATAAACAGAGGTCCAACCACCGCGAGTACAAAAGAAGATTAGTGGCTTCCATTTATCTTACTTTTACGATTAATTTATACTTACAACCTTTGGTTGAAATATATACCTACCTACATTAGATAGGTCTTTGATAACTACTCTATTTGTTCTCATAATTAGGCATGCCTTTATGACTAAGCATCCATGATAAAAAAGGCCTTCAAAAAGAAAACAAGAAATTCGTATTTACAAAGGTACCATCGCGATCGAAGAAATTGCCGGTCTACGTCGGTGCCTTATTTGTGTAGAGATAATTTGAAATGATTTTGGTCGACCAGAAATTTGTTCGATGTTAGGTACCTACCCCTCAAAGTATTTGACTATATCTTGTTTACATTCGACAAATATTTGTCGTAATACACGGGTGACCTCAATATCACTTCGGAACATTTCACATTGACCCTAGTTGTCGACATCGTTCATGTAAAGAAGCTTATGCCATCCATTATTTGAGATTCTTATAATTCGTCTTCTTCGTAAATTGTTATGTTTGTTAATGTTCACTTCACGCCTTTTCCGGTCGGGGCGGAAAATTGGCATGGCAGGATTTGTACAAGAAATACCTACTTCAGAACCAGTCAAAGTTCAGATCAAAAAGTAAAAAATAATAGAATACAAATTTAATCCCAAAATGCCATTGCACTTCATACTTTTAAACCCCATTTTTACAATTCGATAAAATAATAAAAAAAAGAAATAATAACATGTGTACAATACACAGGTGGTAGAAGAGTATTTCTCCCACGTTAAATCTTATGAATTTATGTCTGTCGCTTTTACATCGACTTTCAAATTACAATGCTAAAGATGTTTCCAGTTCAAGAAGTGAAACAGATCTACGAATTTTTTTTTATAAATTTAAAACACATTCACAGATGTTTCAAATAATTTTACTTCACCGGAATGTGAGAGGGATAAGCCCGTGTCTCGGATTTGTGCCATTCGAAGACGAATTGTGAAATTTCCAAAGAAAACTTTTTTATATCATGCCAAACTAGTATACGTGATGATAACTGAAATTAGAATAAGTGTCACTTTTCATATCAAATCAGTATGCACAAAACTTTTTCACGACTTAAAGGTAATCACTTATCTACCTAGCCCGTGACATAAGAAGTATTTTCCCTTTTAGCACCTACTTATAATTTGAAAGCTTTGATGGGATAGGGGCCATCTGTATGACCCACCCTTTTTAACCGAGTTCAAAAAACGAGAAGGTTCTCAATTCGGGTGTTTTTTTTAATGTATGTACGTAAATTTCGCCGAGATTTCTAGACCGATTTACGTAATTATTTTTTTGTTTGATGTGAAATAGATTCGAATTGGTCCCATAAAAATTTGATTCAGATAGGCCCATCAGTTTTTATTTTATGAGCATTTTTTTACTTACTTTCACCTCAGACTAAAGGAATTAGAATAGACGGCGAGTTGTCATACAGTGCGTTGAATCCACTGACGTCCTAGATAGTCCTAATGCGCATGACAACAAGATGACAACAAGTGACAATGACACATTTACTCATCGACGTCACAACACAGCTTATTTACTCCTTCGTGGATATTTTTTTTTAATTGATTTCGTATAGTCGTATAATAATTTTGTATCGACACACCTAAACAATTTAATTAGCACGAAGCTAAAAGAGTCAGATTTTACAAATTTAACAGATGTGAACATTAATCTAATTGGCAATGCAGCAATAAACTAAAAAGTATTAAATAAATATAACTACGTTAAGAAAAACCGACTTCAAAACTGAAAAGTAAAAAATAATAAATATTTAATTGTAATTATATACTACCTTTTATTTATATGTGCTATTTACTAATAGGTTTGAAGTCGGTGCCAAGCCAAAATCACTAAAGTAGGCATTTCATTGTATTAAAACGTAACTTCACGCCTGTAATCCCCGAAGGGGTAGGCAGAGGTAAATGCATGAATTCAAGCATACATGCAAACATCCACGATTCGCCAGTTACGTTTTGTGCAGTTTATTAATTTGCTCGGTGATTAAAATATAATTATTTGTTTAAGGCTTGGCACTGACTTCAAACCTATTAGTAAATAGCACATATAAATAATAGGTAGTATATAATTACAATTAAATATTTATTATTTTTTACTTTTCAGTTTTGAAGTCGGTTTTTCTTAACGTAGTTATATTTTTACTTTCAACTCAATTTACGAGTAGTTTAACCAATGTTATGCAAAACATCAACAGTAACATAGGTCCACAATACACATAATCTAACATCAATGCATTTACGAGCATTGCCTCAATTGAATCGCACTACGGACTAGTCACGCAACTCGATTGACATTTAATTGATTCTAAATCAGGAGTGGTTGGAGAAATATGGAGACGACTCGATGAATCTCTATGTTGGGTGCATAGATATTAATAGTCAGAAGTATATCGATTGGATTACAGGTTTTTTTTAAAGTTAGTGTTAAAGTGCTTCTTCAAAGCTTGGAGGTGGCTCTCCTGGGAACAAGCGTCATTGAGATATTTTTCATCTGAGGCAATTCATAAGGACTCTCTAAAAGTTCGAAAGCCTGACGAGCATCAATAAGCTCGAGCAGATAGGAATCAAAGAAAAGATTTTAAAAAAATTTTAAAAATATTTCTTTAACAAAATATACTTATTTATAACTATAAACAAGTGCTAGGACCAATCCAGTAGGCTATAGAATAGAAGATCTGGCGAATCGTGGATATTCTCATGGAGATTGTACTGTATTTATAAGTTTAGATCTTGTAAAAGGGGGGCAAGCCTATTGACATTGACTGGGAATACTTCCCCCGCCCCCGCCAGCGAGTCATTATCTCGGTGTTCATCGACTGATGACTGGAACGACAGTTTCACCTCCCCTATTCTTTATTTAACGTCATGAAGTGGTAAACATGCAGTTTGCATTGATGGTAAATGCATTATAGTTCCAAGGTTTTCAATAACTTTTCAAACATTTTGAAATCATATTCAATTTTCTAATTTATAAGTGGGACCATTGATAAGATTCATTTATTTATGTTACCAACTTTCAACTCGTTCTGCCCAGTACTTTCAGAGCAAATGACTATAACAGACGCCCCAGTGATCATTTAACCAATTTTAACGGTTTCATTCATTGATATATCAATGGTTCCGTTATTTCCTTTTAAGGTTCGAAACCTTATAAAACACATTTCCAAACTATCACAATCTTCCCAATTGGATAAACTGCTGTTTCAGCAAAGTGACATCGTTGCCGCCATACCAAATTAATCGATCACCAAACTACACCCGCACTGTTAAGTAAGTATTAATTAGCTTTCTTGGGAAGCACTACTCCATACATTTGTATGGGTGTGCTTATACCGTGTATCACATGCGTTGCCTTCATTATCATGTCAGTTTTTACTTTTCATTGTAATTTCCATCTTCTCCAATAACGTCTCAATAAACTAATTGTACCAATTCACATGATCGTTATCATTGGAAATATCTGGTTAGTTTAACAAAAACTACATCTAAAAAACGTGATCAAGACTGATTTATTACACTGAGCGGCCACGACATAGTAACCTTACCATAAATTTATTGAATAGGACCATAATGTCTGTATGCGTGACGAGATATAATATTCTACATATACACTGAGTAATTAACTATAAGTTATTGACTGAATACTCACCTAAATCCAATTAACTTTTAATCAATGAAACTCGGACCATATTAGGCGTTTACCTACGAATGTATAGATAAGGAGCACGGGAGATGTTTTGGGGCCGGGATATCGCTTTACACTCTCTGCCTACTCCGTGAGAGACTTGTCGTGAAGATACATATTAGGTTGGGGAAAAAGTTTCTTCACATTTTTTAAGATAATTCAAAACATTTTTTAAATATAGTTTATTTAAATTTAACTAAAGTATGTATGTACCATTTTGTTCGATAACCTTTTGCCATCTTGTAGGTATCCCTATCCTATCCCATGATCCCATTGCTATAAAAATTTTGGGACTTCTCATCAAAATACCGCGACAAGTGGATTTGGCAGTCCTCTCGTGATGTTAACCTAACATTGCATAAAGAATTCTGAAGAGACCGAAACAGGTGGAAATCTGAAGGTGCAAGGTCAGGACTATACGGCGGATGCATTAACACCTCCCAGCCAAACTCTCTTAATTTTTGCTGAGTGGCTATAGATGTGTGAGTTCTAGCGTTATCATGATGAAACATCACACCCCTTCTGTTGATCAATTCCGACCGCTTTCTCTCAACTTCTTGCTTTAATCTCATCAGTTGTTTGCAGTAGAGTTCAGAATCGATAGTCCTGCCTGGTGGTAAAAGCTCATAATGAATAATGCCCTTCCAATCCCACCACACTCACAACATCACCTTATTGCGAGTTAACCCGGGTTTCGCCACAGTCTGTGAAGCCTGACCGGCCTTTGACCACGACCTTTGTCGCACGTTCTTGTCGTACGTGATCCACTTTTTATCACCAGTTATCAGCTTCTTCAAAAATGATTCGGTTTCATTACGTCGTAATAAAGAATCCCAAATGAGTACACGGTTCATTAGGTTTCTTTCAGTGAGCTCGTGAGGTACCCAAATATCGAGCTTTTTTTTGTACCCAGCTTTTTTCAAATGCGCCAAAACTGTTTTGTGATCAATTCTCAGTTCTTCAGCTACGTCGTAACTACTGATATGTCGATCTTGCTCCACTTTTTCAAAAATGGCATCCATTTTACCCGTAATAGGGCGACCAGAGCGAGGTGCATCTTTGACATCAAAATTTCCGGATTGAAAACGCTTAAGCCAAATTTGTGCTACTCTCACAGACACTGCACTAGGTCCATAAACATCGCAAATTTTTTTCGCGGCTTGCGTTCCTTTTTTACCTTTTTTGTAGTAAAATTTTAAAATGTATCTAAAATCTTCATTAGATTCACTTATCTTGACAGTACGAAAAACAAATGAAAATCACACATTTGCCTAATTTGAATTTGGAATTATGTTCTTTAAAATTTTAACTTTCAATGATACCAAAAGCAGCCAGATACAAATACTACAGCCAAAGAGATTTTATTACAAGTTCATGCATACTATAATGCGAAAAGACTTTTTCCCCAACCTATTACATCTTGTTAACATTTTAGTATATTATTACCAGAGCATATACTTACCTTTAAAATCGACATAAACGACGCAATAAATAAATGACTGTTGGTCAACACACAACATGTTCTTTAAACAAAACATTCACAATTAATTTATACGTTTTCAAACAAACAGTATAAACAGAAACGGCTGTAGGTCTATTTCAGACGAGACGAGTATACAAATGCTTGAATACCACATTTTTAACACGTATACCTACATATATGTGTAAGCTTACCATCTGTGCACATAGAATAAATGATATAAAAGTACTTAGATAAATAAACATAATTACAATCGGCTAACACTTGACTGCATATTTTTTAATTTTAATAAGCCCCGGTGTACTTGGCGTCGCAGCGCCTGTTTTTAGTTTTGTATTTTTGTACAAAATCAAGCAGTGTATTACCGGAATATTAACGAGAAAGGCATTGGATTCTAAAGCACCTAAATACTAGGACAGACAAACAATGACTGTGTACGTGCAAAGTCGTCGTCAGACCTTTGTTAGTATGCTCGGTTTTAATGAAGCTCAGTGCAATGTGTTGTTATTTCTTGGTTAGGTGTACTTATTATGTTGCCAGAACTCCCGAACCTAGTCGTATCTATATTCGGGAACGGTTTCTTAAAATATCGTCATGTTGTCATGTATTGTTGGTAAGAGTTGCCAGTTGATCGATTTTTTGTAGGTAAACTCCCGGCATTTAGCTAATTGCTAAAATACTTTTGTTAAAATTAGTATAACATAATGAAAATTGTCAATTCTTTATAGTAAATTAACTTTATTTTTTAAATACGATATTTGAAGCAACTCTTTTGGCAACACTATAAGGTGGCATTGAACAACTCTGTTACCTGTGTCCGTAAAAAACTGGGTGTTGTTATCGCGTATGCGGGCGGATAATACGTTCCATTTATTTTATAGAAGTCGCTCTGGAAAAGAAGAAATTTGACCTGAATACACCTTTCTTGCCATCGGAACAAACCTCATTGATCGAAAACGGGGGCGATGTAGCTCAAAATTATTTTGCATTCTGTTTCTGACATGAAACACATTTTACACAGTCTATTTTCAACAAAAATGTTTTCGCACTGCCAGGATAGACTGATATTTTTGACAGGAAATTGATAAATTAAAAATAACTCGTGTTCAGTGCACCACTAAATCTGTTGTGGACTAGATCGAAACAGATTACGAATTAATGTAACAATATTGTAGGTAATAATTAACATAATATAATACACATTTAATAACAAGTTCAATTTAATTTCTTTAACAGCAATTATCCATTACGCTGCTTTTCGATATGAAAGACGGCTCCTGATAAAAAAAATCTAATCGATATAACTCGATAAAGGAACGCCAAATTATTTTCGTCAAATATTTGATATGAATGTTTCGTATCGTTCATAATCTTATCAAAAAATGTATGCGTTTCCAGTACCTATTGTTATTCAAAAATTGAAATGCTGTACGGTAAACACCACAGAATAGGTAATTTATCTATTCCGTGATAAACACGACATAGACACAAAATAATAATATCGAAATTAGTGCTTTGGTAATATATTACCAATTATTACCTATATTTACCTATTATTTTAACTTGAGCGACTATAGTCGCTCAAGTTGAATCTGATGTTGTTTTTATTGCAACACCTAATAAAAGGAGATGTTGCGAGCTCGGCCCTCGTTCGTACACGTCCTCAAAAAATGGGTAAATTAAAGAAGAATCCGAAAAAACTACAATTAATCTATTCAAGAACATATTTTAGAGCTACAACCACATTTAATTCAAACGACTTTATCATTTTCAACTATGTTAAACATGGCGGCGATACAGCCGACACTTGGGATCGATCGATTTTGATAGTATTTAGAAAATATTACTTTTTTCTCCAAGTTCTATAATCAAAATACAATTTAAAAAACGAAAATGTCACAATGACATCGCCCGCCATATTCGCCATGTTAGTTTTGAGTTGCAATTGTTAGTTTGAAGTGCAAATTGTTTTGTAACTGCAAACAAAGCTAAAAAAGTGAAAATATGCAGTAAAAAACGTGTTTATATTGATTTTGCCTGTTTAATGATATTGTGTACAATACATGGCCGGAGGTCCATAAATTTTTGCAACATCTCCTTTAACTTGAAAACACTATTGATATTGCATTTTAAGTCCTGTTACATTTTTAAGCGATGATACCTATTAGATGTTGTACACAATGCTCTATGTTTAAGTGTACCTAAAGTTGATGATTTGCTGGCTCTTTGCTAGTCTTTACAGAATCCTGAAAATAAAAGTACCTATATATCGTCATACATAGAATATAATTAATTATATTATAATTTGTCAACAGAAGATACCGGCTTAATTCCTCTAAGTATAGGTAATAATTCGTCTAAAAAGAAATACCTACCTAATAAAAGAATGAAAATGAATTAGGTATCTAATGATATGCGCGAAACTAGAGAATTCAATAGTTAATATGTGAGGCTCTATAATTAATAGGTGTTGTTACAAAAAAAACAACAAGCTTACTGCAGCTTTAAAATGTTAAAAATCAAACCCACTATGTTTTCTAAATTATGAATTTTGCTCCATACCTACAATGATCCGACCGCCTAACTCAATCATTTTTGTCCTTATTTAGATCTTGGATTTTTTTTTGTACATTCGTATAGGTATGAGAGCAGTAGCGATTATCTATTGGTCGATATTACAATCATTATGATTAGATAAATAATATCATTTTAGTAAGCGCTATCATCATACTGATGATCAGATTATAGCTATGAGTATGAGCGCCAAAAATGTCATACACGTAAGGGGAAATACACAAAATGTTAGGCCGTCGAGCCGTACGATAGTGTCGGGCTATCTCGAGATAAAATATTTAATGTAGGTATGTTCAAAATGCCCCAAATCGACTGTACCTGAAGAAATAAACATTTTAGATATCATACCCGCTAAGAAACGAAATATACCTATATCTAATAGCTGTGAGTGTAATTGAAATGATACTTCTGTGTGCCTCTATTTGTGTTGCAAAACTTCGAGTAATAGCTTACCTCCTGATAGAACACCCGTTTAGAGCTGTAACTGAAGTTGTACTGCTGGTCCACCACCATCAGGAGAATGGTGAACGGCAGAAGGAATGCCGCGGCGGCCAGGAAAGCCACGCATCTCCCCAACCGCATCATACTGACGTTCCTCCGTCCCATTGTCACTTCATCATCACTTTTTAGGATTCTGTCACACTTTGGTCTTATCCATTGTTCACTTTCAGTATTGTTTCGTTATTTTATATCACTTACTAAAAAAATAAACTTATTAATAGTATTCGAGGGTTTAATCTTGCTTCATTCATTTAAGGATAGTTCGACAAGTGACTTAAAAATATTATCTGTTAATTCATGTGTTTGTAGTAAAATCTTTTTTTCTATTATTTTTTTGTACCCTTTAAGAACCCTAGTTGTTTATACATGCCTACTAGTGAATAGGACACAGCTTTTAAACCTAACTACCTGCATACTACTATCCTACTTTAAAGCTTTACAACTTGAGTGTTGTTTAACACTGAAATCAATCGCTATTGGATTTCATTAAAATTGATTAAAATGCAAAGTTAAATGAAACAAGTGGGAGGTATGTAACTTACTTACTACTTTATGGAATAAATAATAAAAAAACTAAAAATCTCTGCGTTATCGTATTCAAGCTGGTTCAGAACATAAGGTTAATAAGGTAATACTATGCCGCAGAAGCAACGCACCGAACTGCCGAGAAATAGGTACCTAAATGATGACAAAGTAAGTAAAAGCGTAACTTCACGCCTGCAATCCCCGAAGGGGTAGGCGGAGGTAAATGCATGCATTCAAGCATACATGCAAACACCCGCGACTCGCCTGGTGGCGAACCTGTTGCCATCTCCGGGCACATTACCAAACTCCGAGGTACTGGGAAACTTCCAGAAAATGGAAAAATCCCAGTAGAACCAGAGATAAAGGATTTTAACCCGTTCTCTGATAGTTCCCCGACCCGGGAATCGAACCCAGGACCCCCAGCGTAGTAGTAGTGGCCTGCTACCACTACGCTACTGAGGTAGCTGACAAAGTAAGTACCTACCTATAGTAAGAAGTATTATTGAAATGTCATTATTTTCTTCTTAATTCTACTGATTATACTACCTCAGCCCAGTTTGAGGAAATATCATTATAACGGAGTTCACGAAAAATACAGGAAATTAGTAAGTAATGTCGGATTTACAAACAGTATACACCTATAAAAAGCTACGTTAACTGTATCAAAGAGATCATCTACAATTATTGCTGTAAGATCACACTTACCTTTCTCAAACTGTCGACGGAAAGTTTTTATTTCTTGACATAAAACGATAAATCATCAGAACAAACCAGTTTATGACTCTGTTGAACCAAAATGTTGGCATTGTATATTTCGTGTTTGCTATTCATGTCATGTTTTTTACCTTAGGCATGTTATTTGATTAACATGTTGTGCCTGCGCCATAGAGCAACACGGGCCACCGGCCGCGGCGGACCGAAGGGGAGTAGCCATATGCAGGCTTTCCCCTCTGTCAAATGGGCAAGTGTTCCTACGCCTATCGCGGCTGTCGCCCCGATGTTTAAATGTATGCGGGAAATTGTTTATGTATTTTGTTAAAGTCAAAGTGTGAGTTTCGTAGTAATAGACGAGTTTTGTAGTGTGTGTTTTTTTTTTTTTTTATGTAATGGAAGTGGTAAACAAGCATGCAGTTCACATTGATGTTAAGTGATGACTGCAGCCTATAGACACCCACACAAAGACCAAGGTCAAAATGCAGATGCGTTACCACTCCTGAGGCCTAAGTTCTTATGCCTCTGCCGGAAATTACAGGGCCGTACATTACCACCTGACCGGAACACGATAGTGTTGAACACTACCATTTAGCGGCAAGTATATTAGGTAAGTATAAGTATATAAGGTAGGTAGGTACGTGTGTGTATCACACGTAGTTCCCCCGCAAAAAATTACAGACCGTTTTGCATCGGTATTATACGATATGGCTACGGTCCGGTCCGCCGACTCCGCCGCGGCGGCTGGTGGGCCAGGTGGCCCGTGTTGCTCTATGGCCTGAGCAATAACATCATTATGGTGCACGACTGAGAAATACCGATTTTTGAATATACACTTCAATTCATGTGATTTGAGATTTAGCCAAAATTTATAATGTTCAGTTATGATATAGGTATTAATTTTAATTCTTATTATTATTGTTTATATTTTACGGTTTTACTATGGTATGATAGGTACCTATGATTTAACAGCAAAATAGATTTTTCGGAAAGTATTACTTAGAAAGGAGACCGAAACAAAACAGTTTTTAATATAATACCTAGGTACCTATTAGCTGCCTCGACGAACTTCGTATCGCCTTAGAAGAATAAGAAAAATAAATGTCAAAAAAATTGAAATATGTACTTAGAAAGACTACAACGGGTTCTCATATTTCTCATACATACCAAATATACACACAAAATTTCATAATGATAGGTCCAGCAGTTTCGGAGGAGTTGGTTGGTACACACTGTGACACGAGAATTTTATAGGTATACTAGCTGCCCCGACGAACTTCGTATCGCATTAGAGAAAAAATATTTTTTTTTTTCAAAATTAAAAATACATTTGGTGAGAATCACCCTTACCATTTAGAGTTATAAAAAATAGACTACAACCGATTCTAATACCTACCAAATGTACACAGAAAATTTCACAATGATTAGTCCAGCCGTTTCGGAGGAGTATTGTTACAAACACTGTGACACGAGAATTTTATATTATTAGACTAGCTGTCCCGGCAAACTTCGTATCGCCCTAGAAAATTAAAAAAAAAAAATGTCCAAAAATGTTATGAAAAATAGATGTTGGCCGATTCTCAGACCTACTGAATATGCATGCAAAATTTGGTTAAAATCGGTCCAGCCGTTTCGGAGTTCAAGTTCGAACACCGTGACACGAGAATTTTATATATAAGAAGTATATACCTTTGTATTACATTTTCCACAATTAAAGAATCACCGAATCAAACCGCGGCCAAAGACCTATTAAAATATTTTTTGAAGTTTACCTATAAGCACTCATACGATAATCTCTATTACATAAGCAAAGCAATCCATTCTGATTATAAAGAAGGCGCCCGTTTGTAAGTGATATGGCAAAAAGTGGGTGGAGAAAAAAACTACTTAGTGTCTCTAACTGTGTTATTGTGATAGTTAAGAAATCTGTCATTGAATCAATCTGTTACACCTTTTATCGATTAGTTCCTAATGCGTTAATTTTTAGGTAAGTAAATAACTCGTATAAACGTGGTCACGAGCAGTGTGCCCGTGACCACGTTATCAAGTAGGTAATATATGATAAAGTACCTATTGGTACAGTAACTTCCGGATTATAACAGTCATTTTGCCCAAAAAGCTTCTTGAAGCTTCCAAATGAGGCCGGCCGAGGTAGGTACATGATATTATATTATTATGTCCCTACTTCATAATATTTGAAATTCTTATCATTACATTTCTTTTTTTTTTTTAATTATTAGTATGTCTTGGCCAAAGGGTGACGACCCTTACTAAGACTTTACCGTCTGTCAGTCACCAGGCCGTACCTATTTTATGATCCCTGTTAGCTAGACAGTTGACATTTTCACATGTAATGTAAGTACTTCTGTTCCCGCTCACTACAACAACAAATACCTACTTAAAACAGAAAGACTACGATACAATAAACGTGTCTGTGAGTCCTACTTGCACATACCTAGTAGGTTTTTTACTTTACGAACCACGTTAGCTCTGCCATCTTAATGAACTTAGTAGGTATGTTCCGTTTCCGTACCGTACATTATCATACTTCGAATTGCGACCTCAATATTTCTGGAATGTGTGAAGGACTGCTGAATTTCTCTTTTGTAATTTTATTAACAAATAAATGTAATCAAAATACCTATATATATGTCCAAACCAGTACTGTGGGTGGTTAGTTATACATTACATAACAAACCAGTCTCTTCGAAGATTGTTTTTTTAAAAGATGTCCATCGCATATTAATAAACTTGGAACACGTTTTCAACGAGCAAATAATAAACCAAATGACAACACAATACGACTTTCAACTACTTATTATCTAATTAAAAATATTCTGGGAGAAGGAACATTTTAAACTTGTACCTACCTATTCTTAATTTAATAAAAAATGTAAAGGAACTCAAAGAAAGAGCTGAGAGTAGAATTAAATTTTTAAGTGATTACCATCTTCTTTAAGCACAAGAAAATTGTTTTTCAACATTGAATTGATTTCCCCGGCTATAAGATGACCTAACAACGTAGGTGGGTAAGTAAACTTGTTCATATAATGTTATTATTTCTATAAAAGAATCGAAATGGATGGAAAGGAAAAAACGATATTTCAGAATTCATTAAGTAATATAATAAATATAATAATGGCAACCCATTTTACTTCCACTGCTGGGCACAAGTCTCTCCTTTTTTTTTTGGTGGGAGGCCTGGATCTTTCTCCACCACGTTGCTTCAATTGGTGGATAATGTGGATATAGGTAGGTACGGGTTAGTGGCCAACCCGCTGTCGGATGTTTTCAAACCGCCCATAAGGCCTCCGACCAGGTTTAACGACTGCTATCTATCGATAGCAACCGGGACCAACGGCTTAACGTGCCCTCCGAAGCACGGATTTTTTAATTGCCACTAGCGGTCACCCATCACACACCCGACCGCGACCGTAACGGTTAACCGAGTATATCGCAGATATATAAGGTCACAAGGGTCACAGGGGTGACAATGCGTTTTGTGGTAGATTTCTTTTACACTGCACTGCACCCTGCACTTTACATGTATGTGAACTGCATGCTTGTTAGCCTACAAAATGTGTACAAAAATCGCGTGTTTGTAATCGAACTCCTCAAGTATATTCGGTGGGTCTGAGAATAGGTCACAGTCATTTTTTATACCTATAAGGCGATATGAAATTAGCCGGAACAGCACTGTTTATAATGTAGGTACCTATTTACTTCAAAGTTTTTTTTTGCAATTGGTGGTAGGTAATATACAGTGTACCTAATAACTCATAATTATGGTTATTATGTAGATACAGCCGTTGATCACTTTACTACTACTTGTAATTATTTTCACTAACACCTTATCTTTATCTACACATGCAGGTAGGCGGTTAGGTAAAAAAGCAGTCAAGTGCGAGTCGGACCATCGTTCACGGTTCACGGACAGGGTTCTCAACAATAACTGAATTTCCTAGGTCTTGCGCCTGGCAGGGCACATAGCTCGGAGAACCGATAGCCGCTGGGGC
The DNA here is from genome assembly GCA_036365455.1 of Macrosoma leucophasiata. NCBI lineage: Eukaryota > Metazoa > Arthropoda > Insecta > Lepidoptera > Hedylidae > Macrosoma > Macrosoma leucophasiata. Next base: position 9,312,503 of record JAWQUS010000023.1, on the reverse strand, counting down.
GGAAAGGAGTGGAGACCACGTATCAGCAAGCGCAGCGTAGGACGTCCACCTGCAAGATGGACCGACGACCTAGTCAAGGCTGCAAGTACCCGCTGGTTGCAAGTCGGTTCCGATCGGTCGACATGGAGGTCATTGGGGCAGGCCTATGTTCAGCAGTAGACGTCCTACGGCTGATATGATGATGATGACGCCTGACCTGGTTTTCATCTCATAGATAAGTATGTAATGATCGCTATGATCGTGGTGGAGGTGGTGTGGTGGTGTGGCGTGTCATTAGGGGAGAATATGCGATTGATAAAAATAATAAATAAAGAGATATTGGTGGATTGGCGATCGCAGTGGAGGTAGTTTTATGGTGCTGCTGCCGCATTATTATTTTACTACCGTCCTATTGGAATGGTTTGACCGCCATTGATCGGTTGACTGACTGCACTAGGGGATGAATTATCTCCCACTAGAGGGCGATGAGGTTATCACGTCCCAACGCCTTCAAAATGTTACTTGCTACTACGGAAGCCCTCATTGGCGAAACCAGCTCGCCCTTGTCCCTTTTTTTCTTTTAAGGTACGAAACTCTAAAAAGTATTGTTAAACAAATGATGAACCTACATGCCATTAGGTATTCAGAATGTTCTGTAATTGTGGTAATAGACCAATTAGATGACACTGTTTGAAAGCATCATTATTGTAACCTATTTACGTAACTGTCTGTTATGTGTTGGCACGCAGTTAATTACAGCAGAAATAGTAATTTTAGAGAGGCTAAACTCAATATTTGAGAATTGAGTTCAAGCATCATTAGTGTTCTGCAAATGTTTCTAGATATATCTGATCATCATCAGTATCGGTGCACGTGCAAACGACAGAGATATCTTATAATTGAGGGTTGCTTTAAATTAAGTGACATTTGAGTAACTTTTAAGCCATAAGACTTTTAATTCCCTTAGCAAGGTTCGCCTGTGTGTTTCCCAAGTTTTCTCCTTGATGAGCAAAAAAGCAGAGAAATGGGGAGTATTTCTCTTTTTTGTATACATGTATGAGGATATTTTGTTTTTACGTCATCAAGAGAAATAGTGATGAATTCCTTGTCCTCTGGTGTCCTCCCTCCGCCACGATGCGATCCCCTAAGGAATTGCTTAATTTGCTTATGGTGTAATCAGGCACTGATGATCATTTTTATTGGTAGGTTAATTCATTATTCAGTTTCTTTTCTCCAAATTGTTTAAGCGCCTTTTGTTTCCCTATTCTATAAGTAAAACAGTCAAAGCCTCAAAGGTATTCTTTAAAAATGTTAAAAAGAAGATTTATAGATGAATTCATAATAATATTATGTATTGATTTAGTAACTACTATCTTAAAGTAGTAATTAAAAAATCCTTTATTTGCATATTAACATATTAAGTAGGTAGGTACTTATAATTATTTAAGTATATAATTAGTAATAATTACTCACGGTTTAGTATCCAATAAATTAAACTAAAACTTATTTTAACATCTATCTCCAATGTTTCAAATTCTAAACAGTTGCAGTCAATTCACATATACAATAATTACAATCGAACTTTTTTTATCTAAAGCTGCATAGCATGTGGTTTCAGAGTTATTCATAGATGACCTTGTATTTTTCGAACAATGTAAACATTCCCATCTCGATAAAATAGAGTGGTTAGATTGTGGGAAATACCAATGTCTGTTTTTATACCACTGGTGATATGTCAAAATGTCTGTCTATTGCACGAAGCGACGATAGAGGCGTTAATGACATACCTACATAATTTTGGATGGAATCCAAGGTTCCTAGTCACCTAGTATTCTAAGAACGAAAATCAAATGCTACATGTAACGTTTTGCCCACAAAATTATTTGGTTTTGCAATTTGGAACATGCAGATTAACCCCCTTATTCATAAACGTACATTAGATACGTTTTAGCTATAGAATGCTTTGTCTTTGTCAGTTGCATTCTCAAATGTGCAGGATAAAAAAAGACAAAGGAGATTAGCAACACTTTAGCTAAAATACGTTTATGAATAAAGGGGTTAATGTAAGCAGGAGCTGCTTACATTAGTTCATTCTTCTCACTTTAAATAAAGGTAACCTATATTGACGTAATCGATTAGTCACATGTTTTTTGAAATTGATAATGCGGTGCTAGATCCTAACTACCAACATTCCCTAGGTGTATATTGGTAGTAATACCTACCTGTATAATAGTTCCTACAATTCATTTATGCCGATATTTAACGCAAATTAAAAATATACCTAGTCGGTTGAAATTATTGTTTATGTCTTTACATCTAGAAATTTTTGAAATAAAAGGTGCATTGGTTTAATAATGTAAAATATGGTTGCAAAGCTTGCATGTCAACATCATTATTCAATTATGGTTGATGATCCACAACAGTCTTTCAATTGCAATCATAGTCATTACGGTGGTATAAAACTTTCATCGTAAATTGTAACCGATTGTCGTATTCGTATGACAAACAATCCAAGAATGGTCCAGTATTAACTATCATAGATACATAACAACTTAAGTGACTTTCTCACATAAAATAATCTTTAAGTAACACAATGTTAATGCAACGATTTACCAGTAGATACCTAGGTTAGATAGATAGAGTACATAGGTAGGTATTATGTACAGCCTTTTTACTACCAATTCCATCATTGCATGTGACATGTAATGACGTGAGCTTTATATTTTCTGTCAATAATTTATGCAGGAAGGCATTCTGAAAAGTTTAAAATAATACAGTTAGTCAAAATTTGAAAAAAGTGTAACTTTAACTACGCTTTGTCTTTCTTTATAACGAATTTGAGAGCTCAGCTTTTAACTGTTTGTATGCTTCATTTCTAACTCTTTACAGCCTATAACATCATTGTGTTAATTTGTCTTGTGTGGCCAATTGCTCGGTTGGCATTCACCGACTAAAGGAGCATATTCTATGATCGGCTATAGGTATTTTGTTTCCTTTTTGTATTGGGATGTTCACCGATTTCTACGTGAATTTATTGTGAACCAATAAAAAGAAATATTCTACATTTTCTTCTTGTCAAGGCTTCAAGGGAATTCGAGGGAAACCCAAAAACTTTATAAGGATATTAAAGTGTGTTCGTAGGTTTTCATATCTTAACATATTTGCATTTCAGATTTATCGCTTCATACTTCTGAGCTAACGTTGGAAGCCAAAATACTCTATAACTGATACCTAGTAATTAGTATTAGGAAGCATCGACTGAGAAAATCAGAACATTGCTAGATACACTAAAAAGCTCTAATGCACTAGGTACTTTTGATTAATGGAAATGTAACCCTCCCGTTTTTTGGGGGGAGGCCTGGAGCTTACTCCACCACGCTGCTCCAATGCGGATTGGTGGAGGTGGGTGGGTTAGTGGCCAACCAGCTGTCGGATGTTTTCAAACCGCCCATAAGGCCTCCGACAAGGTTTAACGACTGCTATCCATCGATAGCAACCGGGACCGACGGCTTAACGTGCCCTCCGAAGCACGGAAACGCGCATTTAATTTGACACTAGCGGTCACCCATCACACTACCCGACCGCGCCCGTCGTGTTTAACCGAGTAGATCGTTTAAGATCTACGCCAGCCGCCGGGGGCCATGCGCGCTTCGAAATATTACATATCGATCTAATATATTTTTGTATACCTATACCATCAGTATGGTATAGGTACCCATCCACTTAATTATAAATTTAACTATCACCGATCACAAAATAAAAAAGTCAACTCGTGCTTATAACATCATATTTGTCACTATCAAGGATTTGTACCTTTTATGAGTCAAGTCAAAACCTAAATTAACTTTTTCATAAAGCCATACAGTAGACTGAATTGATAAGATACCTCTCTCATGACTGTTTGGAAAAATAGTAGAAAGGTTTAAAATAATATGTACCATTATATTCATCATTATCATCATTTCAGCCAAAAGACGTCCAATTTAGGACAAAAGCCTCCTCATACGAAAAATATTATGCCACGCTTGGCATTCGGATTGGCGATAGGACACTGCTGTCCATCCGCGTCATTGTATCTACCTTTTATTTATTACCGCCTTATAGGAATGATTTGACCGCCATTGTTCGGTTGACTACCTACAAGTTACTTAGACTTTATTAGGCTTTACATAGCGTATTCAATATCCGTAACATGTACCTAATATAAGTCTTCCGAATCCATCTAAGTGGATTGAAGACGATACATATAATTAAGCAATCTACATTGAACAGTATCTAACGCCAACAAGTCTGGGTATTCTCTCGATAGATTTTAGCTAACTTATTATGTTAAACAATATCAAAGGATTGTATAACTTGACACTACATACACTACTTAGCATAAATTAATGAACAGAACAGTCTGTGTGTATTTGTAACCGTTATTCTTTACAACCCTTTGATGTTTTTATTCGAATGTAGGCCTATAAATGGAAGATATTTCTAATAATACCTAATTTATTAGAATAAAACGAGTAGCTTAATGATCAAGAGAACATAACGAAAAAACATACACACAATAGGTATATTCCTTAAGCTGTAAAATTATCAGTAGCTTTATGTGTTTAAATAATATCCGGTAATAAAGGAGAGGAAAAGATATTGTATGAATGCGGTAACACACTTGTAACGAAATAATGAAGTATGTTACTTAATGATAATTTTGTATAGGTATCTGATCTAATAAACTACATGACAAACAAAACGGAACAACTCATTGACAAACAAAAACACGAGCGAAACACCAGCATGCGTTTGCTGTTACTACACTTGGTACAGATACACTTCGGAGTGACGCCTATAAAATCACGGTAGAATAAAAATTCACGCCCTCTCTAACCGCACCTCAATACAAATTCTAATGTGGTCCAAATATAGCTTCAGAGATCGAGATGAGTCCGCGACTTGCCTTATTGAGATAAAATGGGGATGTCACTCAGCAATACCATTCAACCGATAGCTTAGAATTCATTAAAGATAAGAAATGAAAGGTGTGTTCATCAATCTCAATGGTTCTGTCATTAAGGAATGTGACTGCAGTGACTATTTTTAACAGAGTTCAAAAAACGAGAAGGTTCTCAATTCGGCCGGTATATATATATATATATATTTTTTTACGTATGTACGGGAATTTCGGGATTTACGTAATTCTTATTGTGTTTGATGCGAAATAGTTTCGAATTGGTCTCATAAAAATTTGATTCAGATAGGCCCCTCAGTTTTTATTTTATGAGCATTTTTTTACTTACTTTCACCTCAGACTAAAGGAATAAGAATAGAAGGCGAATTGTCATACAGTGCGTTGAATCCACTGACGTCCTCGATAGTCCTAATGCGCATGACAACAAGTGACAATGACACATTTACTCATCGACGACACAACACAGCTTATTTACTCCTTCGTGGATAAATTTTTTTCATTGATTTCGTTTATTAGTGTAATAATTTTGTATCGACACACCTAAACAATTTAAATTAGGTATCTAATTGTCACGAAGCTAAAAAAAGCCAGATTTTACTAATTTGACAGATGATTAATCTAATAGGCAATGCAGCAATAAACTAAATAGTATTAAATAAATATAACTACGTTAAGAAAAACCGACTTCAAAACTGAAAAGTAAAAAATAATAAAGATTTAATTGTAATTACATTCTACCTATTATTTATATGTGCTATTTACTAATAGGTTTGAAGTCGGTGCCAAGCCAAAATCACTAAAGTAGGCATTTCATTGTATTAAAACGTAACTTCACGCCTGTAATCCCCGAAGGGGTAGGCAGAGGTAAATGCATGAATTCAAGCATACATGCAAACACCCACGATTCGCCGGTTACGTTTTGTGCAGTTTATTAATTTGCCCGGTGATTAAAATATAATTATTTGTTTAAGGCTTGGCACTGACTTCAAACCTATTAGTAAATAGCACATATAAATAATAGGTAGTATGTAATTATATTATTTATATTAACCGTTACGTTGGGTTTCGTAAAACGTACCAGTATTATTAGTCATTAGTATCTTGCATTTTCTTCTTCTATCGAATGTTAAATGTTTAAGATATAGCTGCTTACCAAGATCACCGATAGGTGTTTTAAACAAAAATATATTTCTTTTTTAAGTAATGCAAGCGACAAATAAGCATGCAGACCATGCAGTACACATGGATGTCTCTACAGTCATCTGTTAACACATCCATGTGTACTGCATGGTCTACAGTGTAGACTATAGACATCTAGACTTAAGTTGTTATGTCTCTGTAATAGTTATATATGACGGGGCCTTATACTTGATTGCTGTTGGAAATTTTAGTAGCAGTAGCTGAAGTAAAGTCACTGAGAAAACAATGAATCAATATTTTCCTATGTAACCTAATTATCGCGTCATTATCTCTTAAAACTCTACTAGGCAGGTAATTCTATTTTTATGAGTTTGATAATATACAATGATAAGTGATTTAAGGTCAGTGTAATCAACATATTAGTAATATTCAAAGATTAAGTAATGAAGATAATTGTGTTTGTTCTTTAATTCACACTAGGATTTGCGGTTTATGTGCAATGAGTGATTTATGAAGTCAATTCGAAATCAATAAAAAAATTACACAATGTGTGTTAACTTCTTAGTTGTTGAATATTTTGCAGTAGGCGTGATGTTAAAATTTAGGACCTTGACATACTTGTGACGATGGAACAAGTTATCGATCTCACTGCGTAGATAATGTCATCTCGTATAATATCATCAAGAACACGAATAAGATTATCTTTATTTAGAGAATATCGAAATAAACCCGTTTTTATTGTTACATAATTGGAATTTGTTTTAATTTTATTTCAAGTCTATCTTTTCTTCCATTATTGTTCGTGTTTCTTTTAGAGTCTTCTGTATCTATGTATATAAAAATGAATTGCTGTTCGTTAGTCTCGCTAAAATTCGAAAACGGGTGGACCGATTTGGCTAATTTTGGTTATGAATGATTTTTGGAAGTCCAGGGAAGGTTAAAAGGTAAAAAAATATGAAGATATTGACGGGAAATAGTAAAAACCACAATTTCATTTTTCCATACAAAGAGTCCGTATCTATAAAACCTTTGACACATTATTTCATTGTGAGGCAATACGAAGTTTGCCGGGTCAGATAGTTATCGATAAATATTTTACAGGCCATATCAATTCTACTTCAGCACATGAAAACATGAATAAGCCTAATTTGAATACGATATTGAAATATTTTAAGCAATTATTTTTGTTATTAAATTATTCTCTTATCTTGAATAATTTAGGTAAAAGGTAAAACTTCAGGACTGAAGAATCATGTTGCTGGAACCGTGAATAATTCGCATAGAAACAACGGTCGATTTTAATGAATTGAAAATACTAAGAAAGAATTGAAGTATTGCTAAGTATATTTTTTACTTTAAACAGAGATCCCTGAAAATAATTATTTGTTTAATCTATAATCTAATTTCAATACGATCAATGTTCAATGACAAGGTATTCAATCTAATCATTTCCTACTTTAAACGGTAAGCGTTTCATTTAAAATCTTAACTGCAACATATGTTTTGAATTTTTACGAAAACATTAATTGTGTGGATGAGTTGAAAAAAAATTAAGATTCTGATGGTTTATTGAGTAAGATAACATTCAGATACGTCTAAAAGGTAATGTGACCCCACCATTATTTTGAAGCCACTAGTCGACCTCGACCAAATAACGTGATTCATTCAACTATGGCGCAAAATAATACAAAAAATACCACAGACGGAATTGAATCTATTTGAAATTGATGATTAGAATAGGAAGTGATCATTTTTTCGGTTACAAGTATAATAATGTAATGTGTTATTTCATCAGCCAAAACGTGAAATACGTTGATGGAACTGGTGAAGCTGAAATGCTATTTCAAAACAGATGATAATCATCTTTACAATACTTAATTAGATTTTGAATTGATGTAAAGTAACATTGTTAAAGGATGAAATTTTGGAGGTTTATTTATTTTTAAGGAATCCGTTAGATATATTTACTTCTTCTATTTAAATGCATTGCATAGTCAATGTTTACCAGCTGTGATAGCTAGCTCCATTGTCATCTATTCAGAGGATCGTCACAGTATAATTATGTAACCGATTAAATACTTTCTAATCTATTGTTAATACCTAATACCTAGTTTCCATTAGAGATGATAGTTCTTATGAATCACCGCTTCCGATTCGGAAAATAACAATTAGGTAATGAGATCGCCAGTTATACAATTTGTTAAACGTAATTAACACCTAATTAAGGGATTTCTCTGAATAATAATAATATCAGAATGAATATTGTGTATTAATGTTATATTTATGTATGTATCGTAGCATGATTTACTATTGAAGACTGTAGTCGGATCATAGAACAATAATGAAGTACACACATCCCGTCACGTGCGTTGCGGTGACAACGATATACTCGTACTTACTAGACGCAGGAAGACAGCATCACAATCACAATAGAAAACGAGACCTTTCAATAAAACAGTACCAAGAATATTAAATTGCGTTGCATGGAGAATACTGCAAATATGCATTGATGTATCTTAATAGTATAGGAAAGTTATCGTCGTAAAAACAACGTCAGAAGATTATGAATATAGAAAACAGGCATTAAATAGTGTTACATATTGGGGTTAATTATTATTAGCCCCATTTAATTCAGTAATACTCGTAAACATTAGTTTGTAGTGGGAAATCATTTGAAAATCAAATGTTACTTATCTAGGTTAATTAAAATTTATGAAAATTTCGCATTTCAATTTATATTAGCAGAGAACTAAAAAGCACTGCTTTCGCACTTTTTGCACTCCGATAAATAATTAAGGTACAAACTTAGCTTTTGCTAAGATCCTTTACTATTTAGTGTACCTTTATTATTTATCGACGGGATGATGGATCGGTGTTTTTATTATTATTCCAATAAATAATAACCACGTTGGTAAACACATCCAAACATTTACCCGACACTTAATATACGATGCTTCAAATGATTTTATTTCTTGTGTCTGTTATTACTTTTGATGGCGTATCGAAAACGAATTAAGAAATCGAATAGAACTCAACGTTGTTTGATATGGTTTCGTCACGCGAACCACAAATTAGATACAACAGCATACAGTAAGGTGATTTAAAGTTCATATTATGATTAGTTATATCAACACAGAAATCATTATAACTCTGAATATGATTTCAAGATAAAAATAAAAAAACCTAAAGAAGAGGCTTTTAAACATACAGAATTGTATGAACGTGTAAATATAAAAGTTTACCCATTAACAAACAGGTGCTATAGATATGAAGTAGTAGTAAATATTGCAAACCAAAGCTTCAATTTTTCATTTGATCATCATGTTGAATCCGATCGCGTGATGTGTCTTGTTACTAAAACATTTCGAATTATGGTTGAATAAAAGATGATTATTGTAATACAAGAAGAAACACTGTAAATGTCTACTTCATTTTTACTTTCTGTGAAAATGTGAAGAAAGTTGATCTTACTAAAGGCTAAATAGGTTTCAGTGATTAATTGTTGACCAACTTATACATATCAGATGATGATAATTTAATTGAATGAATGCTTAGCGTTATTATTACAACACGATCGTTTTCTTTAGACTGTGTTATTACTATGCACTGAACGAATAGTGTGTGTGTCAGCATTTGACATGGATTCACTTGTTTCATTTAAATGTTCATTGGATTTTTCATAAATTATAGGTACCTTGATGTCTGCGTTATCTAACTCAATGAAAACAACTAAGATTTACCTTGTTACTTGCTTGTTAATTAAAAACAATAAATTAAATATCTCTCAGGTTCAGAGAATGGCACGTGCGCTTTCACTTTTAATTCAATATACCTACATACAGATTTGAATATATTGCACTAAAATTTCACTTTACATCATTATTTAATTAACTAAAATGTTAAAATCGTGAGATAAACATGATATATTCAAGACCGAATTATCGTTTGGGCGTTGTTAGATTTTGTTTATAAAAGACATTCACAATGTACGGGATCAAAATGCCGCGATGAAAAAGTGGCACAGCGCGGCGCGGCTGGGGGATAAGGTACACCCGCGCACGACAACAGGCGCGTCAACACTGGCCGACTCGACTGCGACGTATCGACCTCCCGACATCACAATGAATGGAGGCAGAGCATCGAGCACCGCAGTCTGCCGTTGCAAGCTCACTACTGCAGTGCAGCTTTATTTTTGGCAAAACACCCCGTTACCAGATGAGAGTCTACTCATGACGGAATGCTCTGCAAATTGTGCCAAACGACCCGGCACCGTGATGTACGTGAGCCACTGACCCTCTTTCGAAGATGTCTTCGAGATATTACGGCTGTACTCGCTCGTACTCCCCCAGATATTTATTTCAGTCGAGTTTGTAACCGGTCATAAAATTAAATACGCATGCGTGACACAGCCTGCACAGCCGCAGCAGATGGAATGACCTTGCTTCTACATTAATTGTCTGTTCGGCTACACAGACCTTTAGAGGTTAAGAGTCCACGGTCGGCTAAACGTAGCAAGTATGATTAAATTTATGACATCAGTCTATCATTACATGATCCCCTCCTCCTGCTTAGATGATGTTGTGAAATATGGCTCAAAACCCTCCCCGATCACCCCATTCCCTAATCTCACGTATTTTTTTTCAAAATGTGTGGATGTAGTTATTGTAAACGCGTTGAATTTATCCAAAACAGAAAATAATTGTCCAATATTCATAATGTGTACGGGATCTAGATCTGGGTACGTTTTGGGTGATGAAACATGTTTTACTTTGTTTAACACTGTTTTTCTTTTTTTTCCTTCTGCGGCAACAAATTACGTGATATTTGCCGAGATCCCCCTCTCCCCTAAATGAGATTAGATGAGATTCGGCCTTAGCCCCATTGCCCCTTTAACATCTCACTTAATTAATGGATGCCCTCAGAAGAATCCTCTTGCAAATATCCAACATCTCTTAAATTATCTGATGTTGTGTAAATTACACAAAAGCTCGAGAGGCCGTTGCTACTACTTACTCGTGTAATTAAAAAACATCCTGAATCTCTGGTCACGTCTGTACACATGTATCATGTACATCTATTGACTTATTCAGAGTTTGATTGAACTCAAGAACTAGGTTAGTTATACAAATTGCAATGCTAACATTACGTGACATTCAAATTGTAATACACAATATGACCCCACCGGGTTTTAAATGAACGTAGTTGTTATAGATGGGAGTGGCCAGTACAGTTTTTCGTACACGTATCGTTAGTGTATGTGAATATGAGTATGAAGGTTGAACAGAGCTTCGGCATTGTTTGGAAGCAGGTCACAATGGTGATTCTGCAGTATCACGTTATTTATGATCACGACTCGTGTGCGATGAAATGAACAAATAACTAGGCCTCTGCTGGGGTTTGACCAGAGTTGGTGTTCCAATTGTTTTGTTCCTATCTATTTGGTATCTCCAATTGGTATTGTTCAGCGCTATCGTATTTTGTACGACAGAGAGGTATAACACATCTACGTTGAAATATAATTTTGTTTTATAGATGTGTATAGGGTAGGTATATAGTAACTTAGTAAGTACCTATACATATTCACTTTAAAACACTGTGAATGCTTGATTCCCATTTGCAAGACAAAGCTTTGTTAGGAGAGAAATTATAAGATGCTCTGCGTTTACAAAGAAGAGAGAAAAGAAATTAAAAGAAGAAAGAAGTGACATTTAAAGAATATAGAAGAGAACGAGGAAGTAGTTTAGGAAGGAAAGAGATATTGGATGCTCTGCGTTTGGATGCCACCGAACAAATGTCCAGTCGGTAGTGCTTTATTATAAAGTATTCGTCGATGGTATCTAGAAGATACTCTACGAGATTTGAGACATGAAGATACTCTCCGAGATTTACAGTCCAAAATAATATAGGAAGTGATTTTAAGCATTTGGAAATGTGTTTTTCGTTCAAACTTGCAACTTCATGCGTATGTATGTATAAAATTCCCCAGATGGGTAGGTAGTAAGGCTCTGATGCCGGTTAAATTTTCCAACCGGTTTCGCCATAAGTAGGTAGGTAGGTACGTAAACATTATATTACGGTTTCGTTTTGATGAAACGGGTAATATTTCAAGAGATTCGTTCCTTATTTCTGTTTTAAGGTTAGGGTTAATTAGAAATTGAAGAATTGATTAGCCGATACGAGTGTTATACGAGTATTTCACAAGATTTCACAAGTATGGACTTGTATTCATAGGTTTTTTTCGTTTATGCTAACGAAATTATTAAGGTTAGCGTTCTGTATAAAACGACGATTTTTAGTTTCCGAGAAATTTTCGGACCAACAAATTAGCATGAGTACGAGCTTGGAAGCCTAGATAGTAGATAGATCTTCATACTTAAATAATCAATTCCAATAATCTTACATAGATACATGTCATGTCAAACTAATCACCTCCTTTTTTGAACGTAACGTAACTTGACGCCTTTAATCCCCGAAGGGGTAGGCAGAGCTAAATGCATGCATTCGAGCATACATGCAAAGACCCATGATTCGCCGGTTACGTTTTGGCCCATGTAACAGGTGGCGAGACTATTGACATCTCCGGGCACGTTACCAAACTTCGAGGTACTGGGAAATTTCCAGAAAATGGAACAATCTTAATAGAACCAGAGATAAAGGACTTTACACCATTATCTCTGATAATCCCCTACCCGGGAATCGAACCCAGGACCTCAGCGTAGTAATAGTGGCCCGCTACCACTACCGAGGCAGTTTGTGGTAGAGTTGGCGGCGTCGAGTGGCGGGTTGCTCACTTCCCTCTAAAATGGTAGAGGTGGGCAATGGCAGCGTCGTGTGGCGGGTTGCTCACTTCCCTCTAAAATGGTAGAGGAGTGCTATGGCGGCGTCGTGTGGCGGGTTGCTCACTTCCCTCTAAAATGGTTGAGGAGGGGAATGGCTGTCACATGCGTCATACTCGTGAACGGGTGCTGTTGGTGGGGACTGGTCTATTCTGGTTTGCAGGAGCTACATCTAATTTAGTAGATAGCTGTTTATTTGCATCTATGCTATGGACGTTCACATTATTTGATTTTGCACGATAATCTGTACTAGATTTAAGCTCTTATTTAAAAGAGCTCTTACTGAGTTTATTGGGTAGAGGAGTTCTTCTCAGTAGTGACTGCACTTGGAACTCTGCTAAGTGAATAACTTTGATCTTGACGAATAAGTTTTTCTTTTTCTTCATTTATCGTCATTGAAGGAATTGAAAAATTTTGTCATTATTATGTTTTAACTAAGTAGTTTAAATTCTAATTTTAATTTACTTTTAATGTTTTTGCTTTTACTATATGTTATGGTTATTCACTCTTGGTATTTTATGATTTCTTGACGTTTTGAAAGTATCTGTAAAGATCTATTCGAAATAAAAACATTTTCTATTTCTATTCCTTTTTTTGAAGTCGGTTAAAAATAGCTTCGTCCAGATTGACATTTATTGAAATAAATTGAATTACCCGATTACAACAGTTAGATGACGGAGCATCTATTTGCAACTATTCTACGTGACTGGATTGCCTGATGTAAAGGTGACTCTACAAACTACAAACGTTGGAAATCTTTTTTTTCACGTGATAACGTCGGGTTTTTTTGGCGGGAACTTTGAATGAGGCGTATGGTGCTCTTATTTTATTTCATTTTCTTGGTGTAGATTTGAGTTATCTATACATCTATACAAATAAATAAAATTGGAGTGTCTGTTTGTAATATTTAAATAACCGCTTTTTACTAAATGCATGTGTATGTATACACGGTACATATACCAAAACAACATTTTTTACCTTTTTTGTCTGTCTGTCTGTCTGTTTGGCGGGGCTAATCTTGTACTACAGTGCCCGTGTATAGCGAAATAGAATAACAGTGCGAAAACACGGCCTTTCAGGTTGCCTCCAAAACTTCATCGTAAATGTTGTGATAAAGTAGCCATGGCTTTATTTGAATTACTTGAATTGTGACGCAAGTTTTCATAAACGAGTATAATAAGGTAGGTAGGTATGTTATCACGTAAAATTATCGTCCGTTAACCGACTTTACAGTCAACCATTTTTTTTGTTATATTCTCGCCAAGTCCCATGTGTAGAAAAATAGATAAAGATTAGTAACCCAATTTACTCAGTTGGTCCCGTGGTGTATGAATAACGCTTGATCTGAGGATCGCGGGTACAATGTCGTGCTTCGCAAGAATCGCGAGTTGTATGTACAACGTCGGATTAAATAAATAAGAGGGAAAAGACCTTTACTTCAATTTAGTATTGGGATGGGACTAGTGCCACCGCTTGACTCCCACCATACCAATGCAACACTATCTCTACAATCACACATAAATCTCAGGACAACTATTTTGCGTCAGCTAAGACTAGACTGCTGTAGACAATAGACACACCTACACGCAAAACGCTAGCGCTGGCCTGTTGGTAAAACCAAACTGAGATTAATTGACCATAGATTTTCAGTGGCTGAAGTGTAGCCGACGCATTACAGCAGTAGGTACGAGTACATTGCAAGCGGAGATGGTAATAGCACAGAATGACAGAATAAAAATGTAATAGAGACCGACATTTCTATACATGCCTGTGGTTTGCGTTCATTAGGCGAGTGCATACCTACCGAGCAATGTATTTTTTATGTCATTAAGTGGCCAACCAGCAGTTTAAACATTGGTGGCAAGTGAATACTGTAGCATAAACATATTAAACATCTACATAAAATCAGAGATTTCAATGCGTTGGAGCTCCCGAGTTATGAAATATTATTCTTTTTTATGCGAAGCGCGCCTGGCCCCGCGGCTGGTGTAGATCGTAAGCACGGTAAATATAAGCGATCTAGGCGGTTAAGCATTACGGGCGCGGTCGGGTGTGTGATGGGTGACCGCTAGTGGGACTTATAATGGATTGATATTATTATTATTTTCTTTATTCTATGCCTGAGATTTAAGTTGTTCACCTAATGTTTGGAGGAAATTACAAGGCCATACTATACCCTGACCGGAACACGATAGTGCTGAACACATTTAGCGGCAATTAGATTAGGTACCAAAGTTTGAGTTACTTAATCTGTCTGATGACCCAATTTGGGAAATGCGGTGGTACCTATGCTCTCGAGCTCCAACACTGGAACTCTACCACCAGTACAAAACTAACAACGCTGTCTTGTTCTGGTTATTTTAAGATAATGTTAGTACCTATAGCCCTTATCTATAATATAAAAATAAGTCGGCTTTTCCTTCCTGACGCTATAACTCCAGAACGGACTAACCGATTTCCACGGTTTTGCATTCGTTGGAAAGGTCTCGGCCTCCGTGAGGTTTATAGCAAAGAATATTCAGGAAAAACTTCAACGCGGGCGAAGCAGCGGACAACAGCTAGTCTCCTTTAAAAAATCGTATCCAAGTTAATATCCTGTCACCTTTCAAGATTGAATGTATAAATAAGTAATATACCTACCTAATAGTTATGCAAGGATATCAACAATTATATATATCCTTGCCACTGACCTCTATACAACGCGCTGGACTGGTTATGTCATACATAACGAGACCACAATGTCCTGCGTCTTAGGGACAGTCCAACTAGGGCCAGGTTTAAATTAATGCCGCCCCTGGGCACCGCAAAAATGCCGCCTCGATATTGAAATTTCGTTTAAACTTTTACTCCCTTATTCATAAACTTTTCCTATCCTTTGTCTTTTTCTATCCTGCGCATTTGACAATGCAACTGACAAAGACAAAGCATTCTATAGCTAAAACGTATCTAATGTACGTTTATGAATAAGGGGGTTAATTTATACGTATATCTCAATTTCCGACCCGGCGAACTTCGTAGCGCCTTTTTTTGGTTCTAGGTTTCTGTCTTTTGGACATCAGTCAGACCATATTTGGGCCCCATCAGTTAGGACAGGCAGGATTCACTTTTCGATCAGGTCCCGCTCAAGGGACAGCAGATGATCTCCTTTCATAAAGTTCTTCATGGACAGTATCTCTTCCAAGCGTTGTTAACCCTCCGGCCATCTTCTTTGTCTTGTCTGTTTTCGAAACGGGGACCGACGGCTTAACGTGCCCTCCGAAGCACGGAAACGCGCATTTTAATTTGCCTCTAGCCGTCACCCATCACACACCCGACTGCGCCCGTATCGCTTAACCGAGTAGATCGCTTACGATCTACACCAACCGCGCGCACCATGTGCGCTTCATATTCATCGACAAAAAGTATTTCCTGTCCATCTATGTCAACCCTATATCTCGTGCTATTGGTAATTAATTTTGTACCTATTGGACTGATTTATTTGAAGTCCAACCTCAAAGCTTGCTGTGCTCAGATCTTGGAGCATTTATTTGAGTTCCACAGCGCTTTGGGAAAACAGAACTACGTCGTCAGCAAAACGCAGTAGTTAGGTTTTTCCCTCCGATATCGTGGATCCCTCCGTGATCTCCTTCATTGGGCGCCCGGTAACCTAAATTGATGTAAATTGGGATGAAATTAGTTTGCCGATTGCGCTGAAGTTCCGGGTCCAATTACTGTAGGTTTCGATTAGAAAAACAACATGTCTAAAATTATAAATATTTTTGGTTTGTTCATTCCGTTTTGCGGTACCTACCCGTTTTACGGTATATGTTGAAATCTAATTAAGATATTATCAACATTTGTCGGGCTTTTCATTAAATTATATTTTCAGCTACCGTTGCCAAAAGGATCAGGGGCCATAGCACCATGTCTTATAGCAGTGTTATTGGAATCTTACTTTGTTTGTATGACGACAACGAAAAGTAAGTTTTAGAACAGTCATAATTTAAGAAGGTAATCTGAATTTCCCTTGATCTCGGTGACGTTTACCATAGTCAAAACAAGGTACAGTACAAGAAATATTGCACATCGACCTTAGGAAGAGACTTCGGCTTATTTCGGTTCTGTAGAGCGTTATTTCTTTCGCACCTTACCTATGTGACGTTTGTCGACCCGTTTTGATCAAGTTTTGACCAAAACCGGACTATCAGAGCATTATGTAGGCAGATGTATGCAGTGTACAGCAGAAATAATCGATCTACTGGTGGTAGAGCTCCAGTGACGGAGCTCGCGGGCGTAGGCACCACCGCATTACCTAATATACTTGCCGCTAAATGGTAGTGTTCAACACTATCGTGTTCCGGTCAGGTGGTAATGTACGGCCCTGTAATTTCCGGCACAGAGGCATAAGACCTTAGGCCTCAGGAGTGGTAACGCATCTGCATTTTGACCTTGATCTTTGTGTGGGTGTCTATAGGCTGCAGTCATCACTTAACATCAATGTGAACTGCATGCTTGTTTACCACTCCATTACATAAAAAAAAAAATCTACGAAGTCGAAACTAGCCGATTCTCTTTTGCATGCTCGATGTGCAATATTTGTTGTTGGGTATGAGTACAAGCATGAAATCTCTGCCTTATGAGATGGTGGTATTGACCCAGGACAAGATTTGTACTTGACAAAGAAATGAAAAAAAAAAACAACAAGGTACGAAGCCTAAGAAACAGCTTTAAAATGTTATTTTGAGCACCTTAAGAACACTTGCCAGCTAAAGTTTAAAAACGATAATGACATGTTTAATAATTGGACGATCCATAAAAAAAATACAATCACGGAGTCTCAAGTATGTAGCCCTAATTAATAGTTTTGGAGGAAAGTGGCTGCGACATACGGACGGACAGATAGACAAACAGATATGAGTAATCTAGAATGATTTCATTTTTGCCAATTGGCTACGGAATCCTAAAAATGTAGGTAAGTATTTATATTTTTCCTACGAGTTTGAGGTTGAAGATTTCACGTCAGGGACGTATGTGTTGGTATGCACTGTAATCATTGCCCATCATCATCTTATCAGACGAATGCTTTAAGTTTCTAATGAGGCTAGTGAACTCGCCAAATTGTACCTCTTGTGATAGGCTAGAGGATGTGTACCACATTGTGATAGAGTGTGAACGGAGCGCTACTTTAAGATCTGTTATATTAAAAGATCACGGTGTAGATTTAAGGAATTTAGGTGAAATCCAAAGCATCTTAGCCGACCCACTGAGTGATATTAGTAAAATGCTTTGCAATGGTATATGATATATTATATATTGTTGATTAGGTGACATTAATTAGCAACCACGGGGCTGGCATAGTCGCACGACGACCCAAAGTCCCTAATAAATTCTATACAAAAAAATATATATATCAGACGAAAGATGTCCACAACTGGACCAAAGCCTACCCATAAAGGGGGATATCGTTATCGCCACACTTGGAATGCGGACTGGCGATCGTGGCGGTAGTTCTGTTGCAGGATGCTACTGCCTGCTCCCTGCGTTATTGTACTTACTGCCGCCCCATTGGAATGGTTTAAGTTTAACCGCTATTGTTCGGTTGACTCACTGCACTAGTTTTTTATTTAATGAAAAAGTGATGACTGCAGCCTCTCGACACCCACACAAAGACCAAGGTCAAAATGTAGATGCGTTACTGTTGAGGTTCGTGTTTTAATGAAAAATAATTGTTTATTAATTTTCACAAGATCGATTTTATTCGTAACTAAGACGTAAAAATTCTAACAAAAATGTATATGACAATGACATTCTATTTTTATAAACAATTAAAAATAAATCGACGTCCAAACTCCTTTAACATCCTCCCTTTTGGACTAGCCCTATATTTGCTGATATAATTGCCATTCTTGGCCTATGTAGAGCTTTAGTCAGGATGTCAGCCAGTTGGAATTCCGTTGGCACATATTCTACGCATATATCGCCATTCGTCACAAGTTCCCTGATATAGAAATGTCTTATAGCAATATGCTTGATGCGTCTATGCATATCAGGATTTTGGGAAATTCTGATGGCAGCTATGTTATCAACCTTAAGCTTGGGTACTTCTTTCAGGCTTAATATTTCACCGAATAATCTCTTAAGCCATACAATTTCTCTTGCTGCTTCACTAGATGCCACTAATTCAGCTTCAGTGCTCGATATAGCAACACAGGTCTGTTTTCGACTACACCAGGATATAGCAGCTCCTGAGTACATACATATGATGCCAGACGTCGAACGTCCTGTTGTCATATCTCCTGCGTGATCTGAGTCGCTGTAGCATTCTAAAATGCCTGTCTTGTAGCCTTTCTTATAAATGATGCTCGAGTCTAAAGTTCCTTTTACATATCTTAGAATACGCTTGACTTTGACAACATCATCTTTTGTAGGTTTATCCAGAACTCTGGATACCACACTCACAGCGTAAGCTAGGTCTGGTCTACTTCCTACCATTAAGTAAGCCAAGGCTCCCACAGCTTCTCTATAAGGAAAAGAGTTTACCTCTTCAGTACCATTTTCAGATTCTGTAGGTCCATCTTTTATTATTGGTGTTGATACGGGCTTACAGTCCGTCATTCCAAAGCGATCTATGACTTTGGATGCATAGTGCTTTTGTGATAATCTCACGCCATCTTCCGTTTTGTCAATCTCGAGACTTAAAAAGTATGTAAGTGGCTTTGCAGTTATCTTGAACCTTCTCTTCAGCTCTAAAATAAATTTATCTGAGTCCTTAGGGTTCTTACTTGCTACAAGTCCGTCGTCAACATAGAGAGCCAATATAATTTTATTGCTACTAGTGTTCCTTGTGAACAAGCATGGATCATTATCACATTGATTAAATCCAATACTTTTCAAATAATCTACTATGCATCGGTTCCAACATCTAGGTGCTTGTTTTAACCCATAGAGGCTTCTCTTTAGTTTACAAACTTTACCTGTGCCATCAGTATAACCTTCCGGCTGTTTCATATAAATTTCCTCACTCAACGTACCATTAAGAAAGGCTGTAGAAACATCGAATTGAGTTAAATTTAGACCTTCATTTGCAGCAATGCTCAATACTGATCTTATTGTAGTCATTTTGGCCACTGGACTAAATGTCTCCTCATAATCTATTCCTTTCTTCTGTGTGTATCCTCGAGCAACAAGCCGAGCTTTGAATTTGTCTAGAGATCCATCAGCATTGGTTTTAGTCTTGTATACCCATTTACAGGAAATGGTTTTTCTGTCTTTTGGTAGTGGTACTAAAATCCACGTCTTCATCTCTTTGAGAGATTTTATCTCACTATCCATAGCTTTTAGCCATTGTTCTCTTTGAGGACTTGTCACAGCTTCTTTGTACGTAGTTGGATCTTCTTGACACAAACTTTCAGCGTATGACATCATTACATAGTCATTATATCTGATCGATGTTCTTATCTTGGATCTATCCCTTAACCGATAAGTCCTTTGACCTTCATCTTCAATTTCTCTAAAAGATATTCCACCTATCTGATCTAAATCTTCTGGCATTTCAACTACTTCATTTCCTTCTTCAGTACATTCGTACTCCAAGGATGTAGGTAAAACTGATTGATCTTCAGATCTCTGGTCGCAATGTCTAGAGGTCTCTGAAACAGGTTCTATAATAGAAGAAACTGGAACTGAATCTGAATCACCATTTCTTTCAAATAAATCATTCGATTCAAGAGGCACATCAATAGAATTAGGTTTATCATTTGTACGAAATTCTCTATGATTACTATTATCCTCCCTTGCTTCATGCATTGGATGATTTTCTGTGTCAATTGGTACATGAATGTCTATCACTTTCTTATGTTCAAGTTCTTCTTCTTCTAGACCTACTGATTCAATGACATTTTCTTTAAATGTTACGTCTCTAGATCTGATCAGGTTATATTTGCCATTTTGATTAGACAAAAGTCTGTACCCATCGTCTCCGTCATAACCAATCAATATACATTTCTGAGCTTTCCTTGACAACTTTGTTCGCTTCTGCTTGGGTACATGGGCGTAACACTCGGTGCCAATTATCTTCAAATGTTTAATTGATGGTTTCTTATTAAACCAGAGTTCATGTGGTGACTTCTCTTCTTCAGAAGTTGGAGCAGTTCTGTTAAAAATATAAGATGCTGTCATAATTAGTTCTGCCCAAGATGCAACGGGTAATTCTTCATGAGCATACATCATACTACGAGCGGCCTCAACCAAAGTTCTATTTTCTCGCTCACTACACCCATTTTGTTGTGGTGTGTAAGGCATAGTCAACCTTTGTTTTATACCTTCTCTATGTAGTATTTGTCTTACTTTTTCATTATCGAATTCACCTCCATTGTCACTGATAATTTCTTTAACAGTGTGTCCATTTATTTTACATTCCTTTATCATTTGTTCTAGCTTCATATGAACTTCAGACTTATGTCTTAGGAAGTACACATGTCTGTACTTACTGTAATCATCTTTGAACAAAAGAAAATATTTATATTTATTGAAAGAATTAGGAAAAGGACCACAAACATCCGTATGTATTCTTTCTCCGGGATTATTAGCTCTATCTCTTGTTCCGAACTTCCTTCTGTGCATCTTTCCATATATGCATCCGGTACATAATTCAGAATCTAGATTAACCTTAATACCGAATTCCTTTTCTATTACTTTCTTTACATGTCTTTTATTCTGATGAGCAAACCGTTCATGGTATAGTTGCAGGATATTATTATCTGTCGATGTAATAGTGTTCAAATTTGGAGTTATGTTCTTCAGTGTATGAACATGTAGTTTATATAAACCTCCATTCTTCACTCTTTTACCTACGAGCATAACTTTTCCATTAACTTTGAGTGAACAGGTTTCTCTATCTGACATAAACATGCTTTTGTTTAATACGTCTTGTGCAGCCAAAACCGAAAATAGATTTCTCTTTATATCAGGAACATACCATACATCAGTCAATCTAATTCTTGATATCTTACCATTGACTTTAGCTTCTATATCAACTGATCCTTTGCCAATTGCCTTAATTACACAACCGTTTGCTATTGTTACTGTAAAATTATCTCTGAAGAATTCGAAATTGACAAAAATATCATTTCTGAAAGTAACATGGCTTGTCGCACCGTTGTCCACATACCATGTGTCATAATCTTCAGCAATAGCAGTATTTAAAGCTGGTTCTGTGTTTATATGCATTAGCACTAGATTTAAGTTGGTACTGTTGTTAGTAATCTTTGGTGGTTTTCCGTCAGAAATCCATTTCTTACATTTCCGTACTCTATGCCCAATTTCTCCACAGTAGTTGCACTTACAATTCTCAAATTTCTTTTGTACTTGCTTATTCTTTTTAACATATAAGGCTTCCTCTTGACTTGTGCTAGTATCTGTTTTATTCGTCAAAGCTCGTTCATGGGCGCACAACTGTGTTGTCAGACTGTCTATGTTTCTATCATTCTTCGACATGAGTAACCAACTTGATTTAAAAGTGAAGTAATCTTCTGGTAAAGTTTCAAAAATTTTGCATATTATCAAAATTTCTGGTAAATTTTCTGTCATTTGAGAAGATAATTCTTTATTTAAATCATGCCATAGATTTTTCATATATGACATATGAGTCGCCATATCATGAATTGGATCTTTCGTGTACTTAAAGAATTGCATACATAAATCGTAGGCACGATCATCTGAACAACCATCATATAGTCTCGCTAGTTCATCCCACATCATCTTTGCACTTGAGCACCTCATCACTTTTTCTAGAGTATCCTCAGTCATATTCGTAGTTATCATAAGCAATGCAATACTATCGACCTTGCTAAAATGTTCTAGTTCTGCATTGTAATCTGCAAGAGCTTTAGCTGAACATTCTTTGTCGGGAGGGTTTGGCTTTGTTAGAGTCCCATTTACAGCCTCTAACGCTCCAGGTGCAGTACGTAACAGCAATTGAATTTTATATTTCCATACCTTGTAATTATTCCCATCTAGGTTTCCAATCTCCATCTTCATGCCTGACTGCATGATGACTTGTTTGAGGGTCTAACCGTATGTGAACTTTCCGTAAAACAAAATATACTCATTCAATTTTTGCTGCAGTAAGCCTTTATAGCGAACTTTACTTATCGTTCTGAACGCTCTGCTACCATGTTGAGGTTCGTATTTTTACGTCTTAGTTACGAATAAAATCGATCTTGTGAAAATTAATAAACAATTATTTTTCATTAAAAACACGAACCTCAACAGTTACCACTCCTGAGGCCTAAGGTGTTACGCCTCTGTGCCGGAAATTACAGGGCCGTACATTACCACCTGACCGGAACCGGAACACTACGATTTAGCGGCATGTATATTAGGTAATGAGGTGGTGCCTACGCCCGCGAGCTCCGTCATACAGTACAAGAAAATTCTGAAGCTAGTGGGCGGTAGGGCCGTCACGTCCCAACGTCAGCGATCATTGCTCAAAAGTTTACTTTTATCTTCGTCAAACTTCACTAATACTCTTGATTTAATAATAATAATAATGGAAACCCATTATACGTCCCACTGCTGGTCACGAATCTCTCCCTTTTTGGGAGGAGGCCTGGAGCTTACTCCACCACGCTGCTCCAATGCGGATTGGTGAAGATACGGGTTAGTGGTTAACCCGCTGTCGGATGTTTTCAAACCGACAGCGGGCGGGATAAGGCGTCCGACAAGGTTTAACGACTGCTATCTATCGATAGCAACCGGGACCGACGGCTTAACGTGCTCTCAGCACGGAAACGCGCATTTTAATTTGCCACTAGCGGTCACCCATCACACACCCGACCGCGCCCGTAATGCTTAACCGAGTAGATCGCATATTATTATGATCTACACCAGCCGCGGGGCCATGCGCGCTTCACTCTTGAATTGTTGTGTACATATTCGATAGGACGGTATTTTCCGCGAACAAACAACGTTTCACATTTGCCAACTAGATGCGAGGAGTGTTCAAGGTTATACACATAGGTTAGGTACTTCCACTTATGCATGTTCCACACTGAATACTAATCGAATTAAAGTATTTAAATATGATTAACTACTTCGTAATAATAATAATAATAATAATGGCAACCCATTATATGTCCCACTGCTGGGCACGAGTCTCTCCCCTTTTTGGGGGGAGGCCTGGAGCTTACTCCACCACGCTGCTCCAATGCGGATTGGTGGAGGTGGGTGGGTTAGTGGCCAACCTACTGTCGGATGTTTTCAAACCGCCCATAAGGCCTCCGACAAGGTTTAACGACTGCTATCCATCGATAGCAACCGGGACCGACGGCTTACCGTGCCCTCCGAAGCACGGAAACGCGCATTTAATTTGCCACTAGCGGTCACCCATCACACTACCCGACCGCGCCCGTAGTGCTTAACCGAGCAGATCGCTTACGATCTACACCAGCCGCTGGGCCATGCGCGCTTCGTAATAGTATCAACAAATTCCGAATTTATGGCGTCGGAACTTGACGTTCCAATGGGGCGGTAGTAAGTGCAATAACGTAAGATGGGCAGCAGCATCCTGCGATAAAACTAACGCCACTGCGATCACCAGTCCACAAAAGTTTTATATTTGATAATATATTTAATTGCATTTGCAATAACTCGAGATGGGTAGCAGCGTCCCGCGATAATTTTTTTTTACTGGTGGTAGATCTCCAGTGACGGAGCTCGAGGGCGAAGGCACCACCGCCAAATGGTAGTGTTCAGCACTATCGTGTTATGGTAGTACCTATATGGCCCCGTAATAACTATCACAGACTTAAACTTATCTATACTTAGAATAAAACTGTAGAAGTGTAAATTCTGTACATTAAAAATATTGAAAAAATAAATACCAGGGGATTTTACTAGATCAATACCGAACCCAAATATGTGATTAGAAAAAATTTAGTCTGTCTGTTGGTTCAAGCATCACAGAAAAACTAATGGTCCGATTACAATGAAACTTGGTACGATTATACTTTAACCTTTGGCGCACAACACTGGGTACTTTTCATCCCGGCAAAATGTCTGTTTGTCTGTGTGTTTGTGCACGCTAATTTCAGAAACGGCTTTTTCGATTTGCAGTTTTTACTAATATATTGTGGTAAGTTTCACTTAACATTTAGTGTTTGTTTCATGGAAATCAGTTCAGAAATAAAATAGTTTTGTCAATTTAACGAATCATATCGAATATTTTTAAACTATTCTGTATCTTAGTTCTATCTTTTAGGGGGTTTCGTACCTAAAAGGTAAAAACTACGTTTTGCTTGATAATAATAACGGTAGCAACTAGACGCTTAAAGTTTTAACAGAATTTTTAGGTCTTATGTTGTATATTACCTTCCATAATAAATCCCTACTAATATTATAAATGCGAAAGTAACTCTGTCTGTCTGTTACCTTTTCACGTCCAAACGACTAAACCGATTTTAATGAAATTTGGTACAGAGATAGAGCTGACTTTGAGAAAGAACTTAGGCTACTTTTTGTCTTCCTATATTCCCCCACCCTCCTAAAATAGGGGATGGGAATTTGTATGGAGCATTACACAATTTTCAAGGTAGAAAGTTAAAACTCGGTATGCGAACTCTTTGAGCTTAACAAACAATACGTACATATTTTTTTTTAGAAATCTGCCCCCATTCCCTTAAAACAGGGGGTGAAACGTGAGTTGAAGGTATTGGGCTTGCCTGCTGTGTTCAAGCTGAAAAGCTAAAAATTACTATGCGGACTCTTTGTAACTAAAAAAAACAATGTTTACTTAATATTGAATATTTTTTTTTTGGAAATCTTAAAAAATACTTGCTGCCTTTTTAAGATAAAAAGGAAGGCAAAACCTAATTAAGATTATTAAGATAATTTCATTTTAACGGGAAAAAACACGTAACCTATTAATTATTATAAGAAAATTACTTTAATATGGGCTACGTACCTACCTACTCATAGGTTTGAAGTCCGTGTCAAGCCAAATAAAAAAAATTAGAGCCTATTTCACTGCGTTTCAAATAGCCGCATTTGGTAGCTTAACATTGCAGGTACTATAACAACACAACATTAGTCCTAAAGCGCAGGAAGCACTATTGGCTTGGCAATTGGCACCGACTTTCGACGAATTGATAACCTCCTCCATTTTTCGAAGTCGGTTAAAAATACGTGCTTTAGTATTTTGTCAAAATCACCCCTAAAATTTTGAAATTAAATAGAGATTTTTAAAGTTGTAACCGTTATTTAGTACTCCACACATATTATAATGAGATACGCGACGAGAAACTTGATAAGGACATTTCCACGGGATCGTTAAATTATTTTTTTTTATAAAACGACATCCACGCGGGCGGAGCCGCGGGCAACAGCTAGTATCTAGAATAATCTAGATGTTTACTATTGTTTACTTACAGTTAAAAAAATATACGAAAAAGACAACTTAAATCGTGCCGTCTGCAGCACGCTTTACAATACGAGATGCATCGTTAACTTTACTCTTTACGCAAGCTCGTAAAACTCGTTAACCGCATGGAAAACTAGAAATATCGTTTTGTTTCATCGTGACGTCTTCACGCCTTTTCACTGGCACCTCGAGTACCTACTTTGTGTGTTGACGTCAAATAGTGGTGAAGTTACTAGGAAAAATGTTATACCTATTACCAAAAATAAATAAAAAATCCGGCATTTCGTCTAATTCCAGCAAAGACTTTTTTTTGTTAGTTAGCTACCTAACAAAAAAAAGTCTACTAGTTATTATAGAAAAAGCTGAAAGCCTGGTATTTGTAGCTGCACCTCCATAAAAATACAATTTTTATTTGCAGGTTTATAAAGGAGACCACAGAATACATAAATAAGGATTAAAAAATCAGATTGTTTCCCAATTCATCGAATCTTTCCACTTTCCACCGTAATGATGTTCTGCCCTTCCATATTGTAAAGAACTCTCGGTGTGTTCCCGCTTCACATTTAGGTTTTTCAACTACAATAGAACAACTAGATAAATCATTCCATTTAACTATAGGTACAAGCAAACACGTTGTCATTGGTGTCCGGTGTCCGCATCGTCACCGTCCAGCTCAGAGGAAGTATACCATTTAAAGACTATTTTAAGCTCACCCACACCCACATAGACATCGTATACGATTTGTGAAGGTCCACTTAGATAATTCTGAAATCATAAATCACACCAACGCGATGTAACTTTTTGTAAAACAACGTTTTTCGTGTTAAACTTGTATGAATGTGTCTTTTTACTTTCTTTGGCTCTTTGTTTATCAGTTTTTTAAAAGGAATATGAGACATTCTTACTGATAGGTACTAATATAGGTATATTGTTTAGTTTTATCTCTAGTTACCTACATTCTTGATTATCTTTTTTAAATTTGTTGATTAACATTTGTACACGTATATGTTGTTATTGATTAAAATTTACTTTTCTTGTTTTAAACGTAATAAGAGGGGAATGTCACTCCAAATGATTTATTTTATTTTGATTCTATTGAACAACATCTGATACATATTCATTAATTTACCTATTTTGTTTGTTGTTCTTTCATCTGATTTCATGTCGGTAAGTAACTTATATAGTACGTACGTGACGTTACTTATCGACATTGAGGTAGGTACATAAAAATTAGAATGTAAAAATCTTTAAAAACACTTTCCACTTAAAAGTGAAAGTAACAGAAAACAGAATTAGACTCAAAGAGCAATGAAGGAGGTTACTCATTGATCAATACTCAAAATCACTTACGAAGATGCATTCCCGTTTTTAGGGTTCCGTAGTAACCCTTATAGTTTCGCCATGTCCGTCTGTCTGTATGTCTGTCTGTCCATCCGCTGTTTAGCGCAAAAACTATTGGTACTAGACTTGAAATTTGGCACAAGTGTAGCTTTATCACGCCGACAAAGTGGTAGAATAAAAACATGAAACATAAAATTATTTACTGTACCTACCTCCCTTACACCTACTGTACCTACCTCCCTACACGCGCGGATATTTTTTTTATTTTTCATTTTCTTTATAGTGTGGGATATCGTTGGATAGATCTTTCAAAAATGTTGGAGATGTGCTAAAATAATTTATTATATTTTATATATTTATTTAGTTAACTGTTCGTGACTTATTAAGCTTTAAAGTGCCAATTTTCGTTAGAGTCAAGTGTCCCCCCTTCTACGAACTAAACGGTTGTTGCAGTGCCGGATACAGCCGGTGCGGGGCCCGTAGTAAATGTGACCATAGGGCCCTAGAGTTACATTGCCTACTGAAATTTAGGATGTAAATAAAACAGAACATTTACGAAAAGGAATCGATATATAATTACAGATTATAATTACATTTTTTTATGGGCACAGTCGCGGGGCCCCCCAATGCGCGAGGCCCGTAGCATTTGCTGCCTCCTGCTATATGGCTAATCCGGCACTGGGTTGTTGTTAGAAATTCAAACGTTACGGCAATAGTAGCTACATATATCGAAATTAAAAGGAAACCTATCACACCTATGTTGGGTTTACAAGTTTGCAAATAGTAGTCGACCAAATGTAATAGTCGAAATTTTTGAACAACTGCATAGGAAATATTTAGGTACTAGTAGTATTAATTTTTACATTAATCAAACCTAAAGACTACGGAACCCTACACTGTGCGTGGCCCGACATGCATTTGACCGGTTTTTACTGGAAGTTCTGATTGCAATGGAAGCTTTTCTAATAGTTTTAGCCGGGTTTAACTAATAGGTATAGAATTCAAAGGAAACTGGAATACCTTTTGGTATTTGTTTCGTCAAAAATAGTTCAAGGTGAGGTATGTTTGAGTATTGGGAAATACGGGTACCACCAGGGTTGCCAATATTCAATATTTCTTGGGCAAATTATTGTATATAAAACGTAATTATACGCCTGTATTTCCCGAAGAGATAGGCGGAGCTAAATGCATACATCCAAGCAAAGCAGCCATCGTGGGTATATGCACATGTAAACCCCCACGATTCGCCAGTTTGTAAAAGATGGCGAGACTATTGACATCTCCAGGCAGTCCCGTGATAAAACTGCTGCCACTGCCACTACGATCGCCAATTCGCATAGATACCAAGCGTGGAGTAGGTACCTATTCTTCTAAAACGTCGCACAACACTATATATGGGTGCCTACCTCTTATTTTTAATGAAGGCTTATGTCCAGCGGTGGATGATGAATAAATTCTACATAAAGTATGTATGTATGTATCTTCACGCCAGGTCTCTAACGGGGTAGGCAGAGAGTGTAGAGCGCCAGATATCCCGGTTCTGACAAACCTCTCGTGCCTCGTCTACCTTCATCATTCTCTTCATACATGCACGCCGATTCCTAAGACTTTTGACCCCACCATCAGACAGAACTCGACCTATTTGGTCATGGTAGGTCAGTCTTTGTCTTCCTGGGCCTCTACAACTATCCATATTCGCATTGTATATCTGTTTAGTCATTGGCTCATTCGACATTCTTTCTCTATGCCCGAACCATCGGAGCATGCCTTTTTTCATTTTTACACCGATACTATCATTCACATACAGTCTCTTTCTTACATCTTCATTACGAACGCGATCGGTGAGTGATACACCGCAGATCTTGCGCAAAGATCTCATCTCGACCACGTTCAACTTACTTTCATGCTCTTTCCTGCATACCCAGCTCTCGCTTCCGTATAAAAGCGTTGGAGCGTTACATAATAAGTATTATTAGGATTGTAAGGTTACCAACCCTAGGCTGCCGAAATATTTATCGATGAATGTGCTGTATTTACATTTGCGTGGCTCGTTTCATCGAACTGTCAATTATTTCCAATTTTTCACCTGCCAGCTTAGTGCGGGTCGACAGATAACACAATACACACGCAACGATGTTTTTGGTATTTTTAGGGTTCTGGAGGCGTATTCTGTATTTAGATGGTCATCGATTTGAAAGCTACTTTGCAGTACATTGATGATATAATGTAACGTGATGATTAAGATCATTTTAGGAAACGAGCTATGTACTGTGTAGTTACTTTGAAATTGATGGCCACCACCCCTGCTATAGCTCAAAAATAAAAGAGAAAGGAATCCTTGTATGATCACTGGTGCGTCTGTGTATTTCTCTGTATGTCCATCTGTCGTAGCTGATTTTCTCTGAAAGTACTGCGCAGACCTAGTTGAAATTTGGCACACATAAGTATTATTATGTAAATCAGAAACCCAAACATGGACGTGTAACGCAAAATTCTCAAAGACTTCGGGCGGGACTTGAACCCGCGATCATTGGATCACTGGCCCAGTCGCTCTACCTACTAAGCTGCCGAAGTACCACAGCCGACCGCCGAATTTCTCTTCCACATCTTATTGTCTTGGAGTTGCAGTGACGACGTTTATTGCCAACAATGCTAAGTAGTTAGTTAGTTTAATTAAGGTTTTTAGATCTCGCTCTCTTCAGGCTAATAGAAACTTGAAGATTAATATTTGAATTATACTTATATTCGCTAATTAAAATAGCTAGATTGGCTACCTACCTACATATCATTTATGATACGTAAAACAGTAGTAATGTTCGCTTATTCATTGACATAAAAAAGGACGAAAATTCAGTTGATCGTGACTGAAGGCCAGTTCATTTGTATCAGAGATTGATTGGCGTCCAATGCCCCGGAAGACCGGGTCATTCAGAACATCATGTATCACCCGCGCCCGTCAAATAGGTAATGAACCGTATCATTATATTTGTTTGATGGTGATTTTTAGAGTAGGTACATACTCAACGGGAAAAACGGCAATAAGTACCTATTTGGCTATATAACTTCCGTTGTCACTTAAGATAACATTACGTTTGCAATAGTAGGTAGGTAATCAGTAAATGCGTAAATACAATGCGAAGCGCGCAGCGGCTGGTGTAGATCGTAAGAGATCTACTCGGTTAAGCGATACGGGCGCGGTCGGGTGTTTGATGGATGACGGCTAATGGCAAATTAAAATGGGCGTTTCCGTGCTTCGGAAGGCACGTTAAGCCTAAAATTAGTCTGGAGCTTACTCCACCACGCTGCGCCAATGCGGGTTGGTGGAGATAAGGGTTAGTGGTTAACCCGCTGTCGGAAGTTTTCAAACCGTCCATAAGGCCTTCGATAAGCTTTAACGACCGCTATCTGTCGATAGAAACCGGGACCGACGGCTTAACGTGCCCTCTGAATCACGGAAACGCGCATTTTAATTTGCCACTAGCGGTCACCCATCACACACCCGACCGCGCCCGTATTGCTTAACTAGGTAGATCGCTTGCGATTTACATCAACCGCGGGTTCATGCGCGCTTCTGGAGAGATTTATTATCTTTTCCCCTTTATGGGAAAAGGTCCAAGTATTTTGTAGGTTTGAGGTATTCCGTGAAAATGTATAAATGTTATGTGTATACTCGTATTAGATACATTTATATACATCGAAATCCTACATTGCGCGTGGCCCGACACGCATTGGGTCGGTTTTTATTCACCATCAAGGCGCTGCGGTGGCTGCAATTTATACCATTTGCAATTTATACCATGTATGCTACATGGTATAAATTGACATTTTATAAGACACAATATGACTACTAAGTCACATTATTGAAACAAACTACCAAACTGATTCAACCTTGACAAGAGTGGATGCGATCTAGACCTATTTACGAATCAAAATATAACAACAGTCATTACGAGCATGATATACCTATTATCATTAGGTATTATGATACTGCGTTTTACGTGATATTAATTTCCGTCCACGAGAGGCATTGTGTTCGGAAGGACACCTTGTTATGGTTAATCACATAATAACTATCAATGAAAACGCTACATGACAATGATAGAGTAGTTTTATTTTTAACTGGACGTAAGTATGTAGAGTAGGTCGTGATGACCCTATCACTAGGAGAGGAGAATTCTTACGCTAGTGCTGCCAGTCAACGGAACAATGGCGGTAGCAAACGAATCAAATCCCTACTAATATTATAAATGCGAAAGTAACTCTGTCTGTCTGTTACCTTTTCACGTCCAAACGACTGAACCGATATTAATTAAATTTGGTACAGGGATAGAGTTGACTTTGAGAAATAAATAAATAATAAAATACGCTTACACTCACAGCCCCACAGTAGATATAAACCTGTGTCGTGGGTGCCGTTGTACACATACAACACATACACAAACACCCAGACCCCAAACAAATATCTGTAGGCCATACAAATATTTGTCCCGGTGCGGGGATCGAACTCGCGACCCTTCGAATCAAACGATGGTTTCACACCGCTGGACTAACCGGGTCGTCAAGAGAGAAAGAACATAGGCTACTTTTTAAACGACATCCATGCGGGCGAATCCGCACGCAACAGTCAGTAGGTAATAATTGCAAATTTACAATATCATAAGACGGGCAGCAGCATCTCGCAATGAAACTACCGTCACAGCGATCATAAATCCGATATTAGATATTTCGATTATGGCAAATTCTCTCCTTATGACGCATACCTAACCCTGTTTAAACATCTTTGGGAAAGGTTTGGTCGTGGTGGTAGTGGTTATCTTTCTGCTGAAGTGATGATGAAGATCATAATATTGTAGAGTAAGTATTGTAGGAGGCTAGTCTAGATATTCTCGACAGCTTTAAGGTCTATTTTGTACATTCGTTGGTTCTGTTTTTCATAACACAAGCGCTTAAGCTAAGTAATTGGGGTCAAATCAACGAATGTGATGTTGATTTCATATTTATTATCATTTGTACATAATTCACAACGTTCGTACATTATATTACTTCAGAGGAATTGTATGTACAAATGTTGATTACAGGTGTCGTTGCTGCAGAGAATTCTCAGCAGCAACATTAATTTGCTTTTTTCCTTTAAATTTAAAGTCGTACATTCACAAACAATACAC
Source organism: Macrosoma leucophasiata (assembly GCA_036365455.1). Classification (NCBI taxonomy): domain Eukaryota; kingdom Metazoa; phylum Arthropoda; class Insecta; order Lepidoptera; family Hedylidae; genus Macrosoma; species Macrosoma leucophasiata. The sequence continues at coordinate 9,279,686 of JAWQUS010000023.1, read as the reverse complement.
GTACGTCATTATCCTTAGCCGTACATAAAAATGGGTAAATTCATAATAAAAAAATATATGGTGGCGTTGCTGCAGAGCACACACAACACTCTGTTACAACACCAAGTGTCGGATCTAAATATTAGGATGATCGACATATAGACGTAATTTCACGCCTGTACTTCTGGAATGAGTAGGTAGAATTTTTGTTTGCTCTACGATTCGCAAGTTCGGTTGTACACCTTCTATCAGCATCAATTTGGCTCAATTTTTACAACTGCATCGTTAGCAACAGTTAATTATAAACAACAATGCATGCAGGTATAATCAAATTGTAGTCTTGTGACAGTAACTCGGTGCTATTGTTAGACCCACATGCTTACCAGTCAAATCATGCGCACATAAAACGTATTGTTTGCGACAGCTGCGACGAGACGACGGCGGTAACTGTTCAGTTAGATGCGGTACGCAAATAAAGAATGTGATGTAATAAGGTCAGTTTGGATTAAAATTAACCAGTTATTTATCTTAGGTTGACGCTTAACTTTAATTTGCACTTTAAAGCTAAATAGCTATTTAACTAAATCTTCATCAATCTTTATTTAAAAGATTGTTTATTCGATTTTTTTTCGCAAATCCACAATATTTTTTAAATATCATTTTAACAATACCCTGAAAAAATAGCTTCCCCACTTTACGTGTAAAGGTATGTACCTAATCTAAAAAATATGTTTTTCAATTTCTGTCCTTATTAATTACTAAGTAATAGAGTATGAGCATAGCCAGAAAATATGTAATAATTGGCATAGCTGCGGACAGACGGAGGGACGTTGAAACTGTAAGGGTTCTTTTTGGATACGCTACGGAACCCTAAAAATGAAAAAAAAAAAAATACCGACACTTAAACTTTGTACCACTATGTTACATAAATAAAGTTTTTTTTTATTTAGATGTGGGGCATCGATAGCGAAGTGGTAAAGGGACTGGGCTAAGAAGTTATTCATTATTCAGAGGTCGCTGGTTCAAATCCAGTCTAGAGTTAAATTTTTCTTTCCAATTTTAGCGCCGGCATTTTTGACATTTTCTTTTTATGCCTGTCTTTGTCTTTCTTTTTATTTGAAGTACCTACTTCCGTACTGTCTGTCAGTTTGTCTATACGTCTGACTATCTCTGAAAGTACCTACTGGACCAATTGAGTAGAAGAAGCCACCACAACACATACCTACGACACGCAATTATTATAAACATAGTCAAATTTTAATGTATGTAATCGATAGCGTTTTGGCGCGCTACGATATAATATTGTGAACTTGGTATACCTATTTTTTTTTTATCTAATGGAAGTGGCATACAAACATGCATTTCACATTGATGTAAAGTGATGACTGCAGCCTATAGACACCTACACAAACCGACCGAGGTTAAAATGCAGATGCGTTACCACTCCTGAGGCTTAAGGTGTTTTGCTTCTGTGCCGGAAATTACAGGGCTGTACATTACCACCTGACCGGGACACGATAGTGCTGAACACTACCATTTAGCGGCAAGTATATTCGGTAATGCGCTGGTGCCTACGCCCGCGAGCTCCGTCACTGGAGCTCTACCACCAGTAAATACCTACTACCTAACATTAATAGTACAAAATGTAATAATATAGACTCTAGTCTTGCAATGTCATTTTTTGTACGTATAGGACAAAATGTCCAGTTTCCTACTCATCAACACTATAAGGGGAGCTCAGAGTGCTAAATGTGTAGTCCACCTTAGCTGGCACCGACTCCGAAAAAAAAAACGATGAAATCCGTTATATAAAATAATAGCAAATAAATAGGTACTTATATAATCTATACTAATATGATAAAGCTGAAGAGTTTGTTTGTTTGTTTGAACGCGCTAATCTCAGGAACTACTCATCCGATTTGAAAAATTATTTTAGTGTTATTAGATAGCCCATTTATTGAAGAAGGCTTTAGGCTATATAACATCACGCTAAGACGAATAGGAGAAGGTAGGCAACATTGCACCCGCGCGAAGCCGGGGCGGTCCGCTAGTTTTCAATAATTAGGTACGCTAATTCTTTTTAATAAAGCTTTATTTAGAAATCACTATTTACAACTTTTTTGTGTTAGTTTAAACTTGTACGAGTACATTATGTATAAGAGGTAGATATAGTTTTTATATCAATTTTTTTTTAAATAATTTTATTACAGTGTCATGTCTATTATATTTTATTACTAGCTGTGCCCGCGACTTCGCCCGCGTGTGAATTTATGATTGTTAAGTATCTACCCGGACGAAGTCGTGGGCGCATCTAGTATAAAAGTAGCCTAAGTTACTCCTTATAACATCAGCATCAGCAGCACTTGCAGATAGCAAGTGAAAGTCCCGTCAAAATCGGTCCAGCCGTTCCCAAGATTAGCCCCGCCAAACAGACAGACAGACAGACAGACAGACTGACAGACAGACAAAATTAAAAAAAAAATGTTTTGGTATATGTACCGCGTATACATACTTATGCATTTAGTAAAAAGCGGTTATTTTTATATCACAAAAAGACACTCCAATTTTATTTATTTGTATCGATTTTACTGTTTTAATAAATGAATAGACTAGCTGTGCCCGCGACTTCGCCCGCGTGAGAATTTATGATTGTTCAGTATCAATCCGGACGAAGTCGTGGACGCAGCTGGTATAAAAGTAGCCTAAGTAACTCCTTATTACATCAGCTATCTGCCAGTGAAAGTCCCGTCAAAATCGGTAAAGCCGTTCCCAAGATTAGCCCCGCCAAACAGACAGACTGACAGACAGACCGACAAAAATTGTTGTTTTGGTATATGTACCGTGTATACATACATATGCATTAGTAAAAAGCGGTTATTTTTATATTACAAACAGACACTCTAATTTTATTTATTTGTATAGATGAGGTCGAGCGGCTGACGTGGAATCAATTTTTGTAATACAGAAGCGGGCCTTTAGAGCGATGTAAAACTCACGTGGTTGTAAGTTTTACATACGTGGTACCTTGCCAATACATCTATGAAAATATACTTTTCGCGAGGAAAAATTTACATCTGTTTGATAAAATCTCCGATATGCATAGTTATAATACAAAGAATAAGAACAAGTTATCTCTACCAAGTTTTCGACTGACAAAAACTAATACAGCTCTCCTGAAATATAGTGTAGAATTTTATAACAAGACCCCATCCGGGATTGCTGAACTCACAGATAGTAAGTTTAAGCATTAATTAAATGCACTCTATGTAAAAAGGCTTACTAAAAACCCGAGGACTACCTCAAGGATAGAAATGCTTGGCTAAATGCTGATCTAGCTCCACAAGGTTGTTAAATGTTATAATCAATGTATAATATTGATATACAACGTGTAACAGGATTGAATGTACAACCCGAAACTAGTTAGTTCAGAAGCGATAACCGAATCGATTTCAGACATTTTTGACGTAGGTAATATTTTGTCCCAAAGTTCATTAAAATTAAGGAAATTATGGTCACCCATTTCGTGAACAGTTAATACAAACGAAAATGAGACTAACGTCGTGCTTTTTATTATAAATAATAATTTAAAAATAAAATAGTGGAAAATAAAAATTAATCTTATTACTAGCGAGTGTTATTAAATAAGGGTACGCGAGTTACGATACATCTCTTTTTTTCGGTTCGTGTTTTATGTGTAACCGTAGGTGGAGGTAGGGTAAGTATGCATAGGGTGTGCATACTGTTTGTACAAATTGAGAACAACTTATTTCGTAAATAAAAAATATTAAATACATAAACATGTCATTTCAGTTAATGTACCTAATAGGATTATAACTCGATTTTTTAATCGAGGTGTTAAATAGTGTGCATTTTTATTCCATTGTTACATGTTGTTTAATGTTAATTTTAAGTTTGTTTATATTACTTATATTGTTTGTAAAATTATGTCTAAGAGACATTTTAACCTTGTACCTATTTATTAAGACTTCAATAATTTTGTACGTTACTGTAGTTTTTATGAGGTACTAACACCCAGGACAAACCCCATCGGTTTTTTGGGTGTTCTATAATGTTAAGTCTTACTGTATGAAAACGAAATAAATAAATAATAAATAATAGAGCTGACTGAGTTTTTTTTTTGCCGGTTTTTCTTTGATTTTATTGGCTTTTGGAACTCTGCCGGTGAATGACAAGGAATGACTCTTTTTTTTTTCTCTTTACTCTTTGTTGTCAGTTTGTAAAAGGGGAAATGACACATTCTACTGATATAGGTAGGTACTAACTTACATTACCAGGGGCGGCTTAAACTATAGTGCAGGGTGTGCAATGCACACGGGCGCCGCCGTCTCAGGGGGCACCGCGACGCTCCCTGAGACAGCTAAGAGCATCGTCTTGGACCATCATGGTCATGCTTAGGGGGCGCTAGGGTTTCATTGCACACGGGCGCTACACGAGCTAGAGCCGCCAAATATAATGAACAGGACATTAGTACATTACATTTAGTTTTATCTTCGTGATATTCTCCATTACTTATAATTTTTCTTATTTGTAATTTGACATGTATATCAATTGTTGTTCACTTTAACTTTAATTTATTTTGTTTGTTTTTGACGGGTCATACCTAGGTGCTGCTTGTCACCCTAAATGAATTAATGAATTTCTGATTCTGATTCTGAAACTTTGTGGGTGACGAAATGAGCGAAAATGGAGCAATAATTTTTTTGCTCTCCGAATAAATAATCTTGATTTTATTCTTGAAAGTTGTCATTAACTTATTTTCCAAATGACGGTCAGAAAATGAAGTAATACTAATTGAATCGGACAATAACTTACATTGCTCAACTATTAATCTGAGATATTCACTCTTGACGTGGTCATAAAATAAACATTCATTTTTATTTACAACATATTCCTCCACTATTTTGCATAGTAAGGCATAAGCTATATTTGTAGCTTTCCGCTTTTTAACGAAATCACTTTCTTCACCTTTGGTAATGACCCGCAAATAATCATCTTTACAGCATTTATGATACGGAATTTCAGAGTCATTCGAAAAGGAACTAATTTTTTCTAACATTTGTATGTCATTAAATTCAGTAGCAACACTTTTTAGAATTTCCACGGTTTTTTTTCTGTTGACTGCTAAAGGTACTTCACGAGCTTTACGTCGTTTGCGTGTTTTTTCGCAAATAAAGCATACCCGCATCGGCAAATTTTCATCATTACTGCACTCATTTATTGGAATGTGATCACTCGTATTTTCAATTTCGTTTTTTTCGTTATCATTGTGTAGTGGCTCCAGTCTGAAAAGAATTTAGATACTTATCAATAAATAAGTAGGTAATATTTAAATTGTAATAAATGTATCTAAAAAATTTGATAATTGTTGGCTTTAGAGTCCCTTATTTTTGGAACTTGAAATTAATATGAAAAAAAAAAGTTTTAATCAATCCTTAATTTTTTTAAATTATGTGCGAAATAGAATTTTAATTTTAATTTTTTTATAGGTGTTAAAATTTCAATTACGTAACTTCATGCCTGTAATCCCCGAAGGGGTAGGCAGAGGTAAATGCATGCATTCAAGCATACATGCAAACACCACAACTCGCCAGTTACGTTTTGGCCCATGTAACAGGTGGAGAACCTGTTGCCATCTCCGGGCACATCACCAAACTCCGAGGTACTGGGAAACTTCCAGAAAATGGAAAAATCCCAATAGAACCAGAGATAAAGGATTTTAAACCGTTATCTGTGATAGTCCCCGACCCGGGAATTGAACCCAGGACCCCCAGCATAGTAGTAGTGGCCTGCTATCACTACGCTACTGAGGCAGTAAAATTTCAATTGTACATGTAATAGAGCTAGGTGACTGTGAAACTAGCCAATTATCAAAAACTTATTTGGTACTTTCTTGCAGCAATAAAAACAAATTATATTAGGAAAATAAATACTTATGTGTTGAAAAAATTTTTATTTAAATTAGCATTTATTTTTTAAATTTACACAAGGTAGGTTTTAAAACAACTTCAGGTAAAACTCTTTTTACATTATCATTCAAAATTTTTTACTTATTTAATTTTTTGTTCCAAAAATATTTTTTTTAATCTATTCATAAATAAAATTAATGTAAAAAACAGTAGAAAATATATTGTGTTACTAACTACCTGGCAAACTTCGTTTTCTCAGAATTGTCAAAGGTTTGATAGATATGGACTATTTTCACTACTTGCCTACAATTTCTTCAGATTTTCTTACTTTTTTAAACCTTCCCTGGACTTCGAAAAATAATTCAAAAGCAAAATTAGCCAAATCAGTATACCGTTCTCGAGTTTGAGCGAGACAAACGAACAGCAATTGATTTATATATAGATTAGTGATATTAGTACTTACTCATCTGTTGAAACATGAGCAGCCTGAATGGCCTTAGAAGAGCTTGCAATAGACAATTCTGTTGCTGATGTATTAACAGTTAGAGTAGTGACAGAAGCACCAGGAGTAGACTGTTCTGATAGTGATTCAGCTGTTTGAGTTGTCGTAGAAGCAGGGTTAGATAATCCGGAATTCTTTCCTGAAATTTCCAATACAGAATTGATGCATTCTGTTTTTTTTTTTAAAAAAACTGCCGGTATTTTAATTGCAGTGTATAATTTATAACACTTAGCATGATAAATGTCATATAAAGATGTTTGTCCAGATAATTTAATCTCACGATAAATGCTACGTGATTTTCTTTGAGCTGGTTTGGTTTGACGATACTCCATAACCACTAAACATTTTTTCAATGTTTCAGGAGTGAATTTTACAGTTTTGTCGAATGTCTCTTGTGCACAAAATACACACTTCTTTTCATTATTATTATCACTCATTATTAATGTACATTTACATTAAATTCACTGCATTTAATTCATAAAATACATGTGAAAATATATTAAACATCACAATAATAAACAGCAAAACACACTCAAGCGTTGGAATTTGACAGATTTGACATAACCTCCTCTAATAGTTTGACATTTTTCAATGACCAAAAAAATAAGTTCCATATTTAATTGTCATTAGAATTTATAGTTGGAATGTAAAAAATATATTTTTAAGCTTTTTAAAAGCCCATTTATGGCTTTTTAAGCGGTAAGGGGATAAGCAGTTAGAATCAGTCAGTCAATGATTTATTATATCAGTCAAGTGAGTCACAGTCAGCAGTCAGTATTTAGGCAACCTGGAAAAACCGTGTTTTCGCACTGTTATTCTATTTCACTTTATACTGTAATAAACCTACATCAAACAAAATAGGTACCACCAACTTTATTCATTATAACATAGAAATACAACAATAAAAAAAATGAAATAAAATAAGAGCATCTTACACCTCATTTAAGGTTCCCGCCAAAACTCTATTTGAACACTTGAACCTTGAACTCTTTCTTGGATTTAATTAAATAAGGATTAAAGGGATGACGATTCTGCCTGAATAAGACTGATTTTGAACGATTTGAAGTTAAATCGAATACGTGTTAAAAATCTATTTATAAGTAATATTATTAACCTTTCTTTTTTCAATACAACAAAAAACGAACAAAAAAGTTTTTGTCTGTCTTTGTTGTATAGGGTTGGATTTTAAATGTTACAGTAATACCTAACTTTACTATTTGTATGTATGTTATTAAACAAAAAAAAACAGTATGTGTGCTTATGTACACACGTAAGCAATTATGTACTTCTTTAGCGTAACAATCCAATACAACTAAACTTTATAAAATGTTAATAAAAAAAAAATCACTCTCATATTTTTATCCCATTGCACCAAAAGTAGTACAACTTCAATATCGAACTTCGATTTTCCATGATGCAGAATTGATTCAATAAAGATCGATTCAATCTCTTCGGTCAATAAACTCGATAATACGACTAATCGAACTCAGATGACTCAGTTCACTCAGAAATACTCAGAAACTCAGATCGCCATCCATTGATTCTTAAATCTTATCTTAAGACCACACACAGACTTAACCAAGCTAGTGACGGTTTTTTTTTGGCGGGAAAAAAAAATCGAATTAATCGAACCCCCTTGATTTTTTTTTATTTTTTTTTTCGATCGGACAGTATTGCTGTTGGCAAAATGCCTCTACAGCGTAACCGGGCATGATGAGGGAACCTTGAATGAGATGCTCTTATATTATTTCATTTTTTTTCTTGGTGTATTTTTAAGTTATATTGAATAAAGTTGGTGGCATTTTGTTTGATATAGGTTTATTGCAGTGCCCGTGTATAGTGAAATAGTATTTTTTTTTATTATGGCATCGCTGTTACGCATATTGCCAGTGTCAAGTAAAACGAAATTTCATATTTATATAAGCAGCGTAAAAGTTAGTATAATATAGTCATCAAGTATAATATGTAAGTATCAAGTACATAAGTTATCAAGTATAATATGTCAGTCAAGTGAGTTACAATCAAGTTATTCGAGTAAAGCGACGGCTACTTTACCAGAACGTTTACAATGTAGTTTTGGAGGCAACCTGAAAGGTCGTATTTTCCCCCTGTTATTATAATTCACTATACACGGGCACTGTAATAAACCTATATCAAACAAAATGCCACCAATTTTATTCAATATAACTTAAAAATACACCAAGAAAGTGAAATAAAATAAGAGCACCATCCGCCTCTTTCAAGGTTGCCGCCAAAACGCCTAGTGAAATAGAATGACAGTGCGAAAAAACGACCTTTCAGGTTGCCTCCAAAACTTTATTGTAAATGTTCTGGTAAAGTAGCTATCGCTTTACTCGAATAACTTGACTTTACTTGACTGTAACTCACTTGACTGACATATTATACTTGATACTTACTTATCATACTTGATGACTATATTATGCTGGCTTTTACGCTGATTGGTTAAATACGAAGTATCGTTTTACTTGACACTGGCAATATGCGTAATAGCGATGCCATAATAACAAAAAAAATAAACAACTTCTGCGAGACAAAACAAATGATTTTAGAAGTTAAATAATGAGTTTTGGCGGGAACCTTGAAAGAGGCGTATGGTGCTCTTATTTTATTTCATTTTCTTGGTGTATTTTTAAGTTATATTGAATAAAATTGGTGGCATTTTGTTCGATATAGGTTTATTACAGTGCCCGTGTATAGTAAAATAGAATAACAGTGCGAAAACACGACCTTCCAGGTTGCCTCCAAAACTTCATTGTAAATGTTCTGGTAAAGTAGCCATCGCTTTACTCGAATAACTTTACTGTAACTCACTTGATTGACATACTTAATAAAGAATTGACTGACCTATATTATACTAACTTTTACGCTGCTTAAATAAATACGAAATATCGTTTTACTTGAGACTGGCAATATGCGTAATAGCAATGCCATAATTAACAAAAAAAAAAAAAAAAGTTAATTAATACCAATATTAAAAATTGTGTCGTGAATCGTGAACAAGTATGAAATTACTTAGAAGACTGCAGGTGTAAATTGAAGTTCAATCAGTAACATATAATAATCATGTTTTCACAGCAAACAAAATCCTTGGCCTATTTGCAAGTAGCAGATAATGTTCGGAATAATTTACTAAAGGTTGTGCCGGCAGGTGCCGTTTGTGACATCAGCTGTTTCGTTTTTTACGACAATCACCCACGAGACCTGAAGAAATTGGATGTGACAATTTGTTCAAAGTATGGGGAAGTAAAGGAGTTTTACCAACGCCATTTAGTATCATCTGTTGTAGTGGAAAGTTCAGATAATTTTACAGAAATGATTATTCTCAGAAATAAAAAATGTAAAATGTTTTACTTGCTAGTCTCCAGTGATGAACTTGTTATTTTGTCAAGAAAAGATAAGTTGGCTGTTCACAAAAGAGTGCCAAATGTTGACTCCTTTGAAATAATAGACCCAGAATGCAGTGGACAACCATATCTAAAGATTATTTGTAAGGATGATGCTGTGCCATTAGTTTTAGATGACAACTTTGAAGAATTTCAAGAACAAGTTACTATTCCGAAGAAAATGGAGAGTGATGATTCAGCCCCAATATTGACACATTTGAAAAGAAAATTAGTTGAAGCCGCTTATAGTTTAAAATGTAATGAAAATGCATATGGAGAAATAACTAGTCTCCGTCAATTAACTGTATTTTCTATATATCAGAAACTAAATAATAGTGTGGATCCCACCTCAAAAGTTGGTCTCAAAGATGTTAGAATAATTCCACTTATATGTATTTTTAATATTTACTTTAAATGTAAAGACTCTCTGCCTCTCTTTCGACTGTTTGATTCAAAGCTTAGAGTGTTCAATCCCCACACCGGGACAAATATTTGTATATAAAGATATTTGTCTTGGGTCTGGGTGTTTGTGTATGTGTTGTGTGCGTGCAATGGCACCCACAACAGGTTTATACCTAATGTAGGACTGTGAGTGTAAGTGTATCTGTATCTATCTATCTGCCTACCCCACAAGGGACTTGGTGTGTAGATACATGTATATTTACTTTGTGAAATTATATAACATTCATAAGTTCTTAATATACATATAAAATATGTGATTTCCATTATTATCTCTATCTCATTAACTTTTCAGATTGCTAAAGCCCTAAAAATAGACACTAAGAATCCCTGGATAAGACTTTGCAACAAGAAAATTGTCATTGTTTTGAATATTTGTAACAGAAATTCTGTGTAAGTATATCCTATATTTCTGTAGATATATTTGATATATTTCTGAAAAAATTGTTCTGTGAAATCAATATCAGACATAAAAATATTGAATAATGTTATTTAATTTTGAATTAAAGCTGCTCAAGGGCACCCTAGTTGACAGGAGTAGTTTTTTTATTGCAATTTAATAACATCCCTATCACTATCTCTACATATTATAAAATAAAGTCCCTCTCAATTCTCTGTCTGTATGTATGTGCCAATCTTGAAGAGGTGTGAACGGATTTTGTTCCTGTTTGAAATGTTGGAAAGAGGGTTTTCTGAGGTAGGTTTATGTCTACGATTTATCAATATCATACTTACATTTACTGAGATATCACGGTTTTTGTCAAAGAAGGCGGGTGCGTCCCTACATTATAATAAATGCTACCCGTGCGAATCCGAGTGGGTCGCTAGTTTTATACAAAAGGACAAATAATGTCATACAAAATCAAACTCTGCTCTGCTCAAATATGGCATGTGGCCTCTAATTGTATAATAGTGTTTAGCACTCACCTTGTTCTTGTTAGATAAGCTATCTGGTAAGTTATGTAATGTTGGGCACAAAGACAAAATATCTGACATTTTTATAGAACACATTTGCAATGGTACAGGAAAAGAAAGGGCTCATCACAATTAACTAATAATACCATTCCATTGAAACTTTCATTGGTCCATAACAGTCTAAAAGAAGACTTTTTAAAGATAATCCACAAACAAAAACCATGGTGGGGTTAAGATATCTCTTGAATGCCGTATTCCTTTTACATCATTTTTTAACATCTATAGGGTTTATTGCAATTTATTTTATTGAATAGTGTTGTACCTATTTAATAAAATAAATTGCAAGAAAAAAACATGGAATTAACAAAGAGTTTATTCATTCCAGGCCAATAAATGAAGTCGCCATACTGTTAACATCACATGATCCCAGAAATAAATCTACATCATACTCTTCAAAAATATATAAACGGACAAATGATGCTCCATATTGGAATGAAATAGAGTGTAAAATATTAAAACCTATGGAAGAAGCTGCAGTGGTCGCTGTTATAGATGTTAATGAAGTCAAACTTACTGTGACTGACAAAATAAGTTATGATGTTGTAATATGTTATAAACCAGATGCAAAATATAATCTACTTCCATTTGAACCTGTTACTATATCAGGTCTCGATATGATGGGTAGTAATTTTGATGTTTTATCCAGTAACAATGAAGGTAATATTTTAATTAAACTTCTTACCATTTTAGGGCGTCCACACAAAACTGCGATGCGATGCGAATTGCTGCGATGCTATCTGAATTGCTGTGATGCTATGCGAATTGCTGCGATGCGATTTCAGTTTTTATTGATTGTAGCGATAAATAAATTGATTGTAAATCAATTAGTTTGTTTATTTGTTTACAGATATTCATGAAACAATTTTGGCTATCTTAGCAACTTCTGAAAAGACTGATTTGTGCATAAGACATATTACTAAGCATGACGAAAATATTACACTGCTGGATTTGTTTTGTGATAAATTGAAAATGGAAACTCTTGTTAATACAAACAATATTGTTGTACATAGACAGTCACCATATCACATACTATATGGAATTATGCTAGTTCTCCACAAGACCAGCGAGGAAATAAATTCCAAATTCAGATTTACATTCAGTGTATATGCTAGGTAAGTAAATGTTAATATGAATATAAAAAATAAATTGTAATTATGTAATACATTGCTTTTGATGTTTGCTTTATCAGGTACAATATTCTGTCCAGTAGCCTAGTGGTAGCAGGCCACTACGCTGGAGTCCTGGGTTCGATTCCCGGGTAGGGGACTATCAGGTATAACGATGTAAAGTACTTTATCTCTGGTTCTATTGGGATTTTTCCATTTTGTGCAAATTTCCCACTACCTCGAAGTTTGGAGATGTCAACAGGCTCGCCACCTGTTTACATGGGCCAAAACGTAACCGGCGAATCTTGGGTATTTGCATTTTACCTCGGTCTACCCCTTAAGGGATTGCAGGCGTGAAGTGACGTTTTTTATTCTGCCAACATTTCAACTTGTAAATGAATTTCTGAAAAGTGGCTGACCCATCCTTTAGCTCTGGTGCTGGATAAAAGCTATCAGGCTTGCCCCGCCCATTGTTCGTCATGGCTCTTAATCAGGGTGGAGCAAAAATTGTCTTTCACCACCCTTGGTCCTTGTTAATTTCAAATCACATAGATTTCAGTTTGTGATAGGCATAACATGGTGAATATCAATACAAACTCAATTATTAATTTCCTTAAAGCAACAATATGGTAGTTATTTTAAATTTAATTGTATTTGGAATTTGGCGTTTTGTCACTTGGTCTAACACTCCTAGGTCTTGCCCAGATCTAACATGAAAAAAAAAACAGAACCCTACATTGCAACTGCGAGTGTCCGGACACGCACATGGCCGGTTTTTAATTTAATCATTAAAAAATAATGGCCTATATAACATAGAAAATATTGTTTATGTTAAATAGAAAATAAATAAATAAATATTTTTATCATTATCATGTCAGTAACTCTTGTTACTCTATTATTAAAATTTAACACATGATTATATTTTGATTTCAGATCACCTTCGCAAATATTGGGCCTAATTCATCTTATTCATGATACTATACAACACAGATTGATAATAACTACTGTGGATTGTAAAATTAAACCAGTGGTAGAAGAATTGTCGAAGTATAACGAAGAAACTGTGGAAACAGGTTCTATGAAGCAAAATTATTCAGAATATGGAACGTCTATGATAAAGCAATCAAAAATGGTGCTTCAATATTTTGATGAATGTAGAAAAAAAATGGGTGAGAGCAGAAATCCCAGTATACAAGAAATAGTGAGCAGTAAAATTGATATGTATGCTGCAGGCAAAGAAAAGTTTATAGAATTCAGAAATAAGATGATTGCAGAATTTTCATCAGGTACTGAAGTTTTCATAAGTAAAAATGATTTTATCCCCAAAGTGGTAACAAACAGTTTTGAGATTTTGGACATGGATAATGACTGTGTGGTTTTAGATAGTGATTGATTTGTGTTAAAGAGTGTGAGGGTTAGATATATTAAGTTTGAAATCTTTAATAAGGCAGCATCTATTAATTGTGTGAGGCGTTTAGGGGCTCAAGCCGAATCTCATCTAATCTTTGGGAAGAGGAGACACCTCAGCAAATGTCAAAACAGAAACGATGCGGGTAAATAGTATAAAATGAAGTCAAACATGTTCCATCACCCAAAAGGTGGCTAAATCTAGCTGAGAGCGGAGCTTTAGAATATTTAGGTAAACTATATTCGTAGGAACATGGATGATCTCACCAGAACGAAAGGTTCAAAAGTCGCTAAAAATGTTTCACGTAATTAATGGATGTCCTTAAGACATCTGTGATCGAAATGGCATGTAATGCTAATTGTAGTTTAAATTAAGATAAATAAAAATAAAACTCATTTATATATAAATTTAATTTATTATTGGATTTTCATCACAAAACATTTAAATTCCCTGTCAGGGTACCGACAAAAATAAATAAAATACAAAATATGCTAGCCATTTATTTAGAATACTGGCTGTAAAGGGAACATTATTAATTATAGTGTATATCTTATTACTACAATTTACAACATAATAGTATCTTATATTTTATAATTTGAGCATTTATAATGTACCTTAACCCTAAATATAACAAAGTTGTAACGTTTGTTTAAAAATATGAATTATATTTAGAATATCATTGAAGATAAAACAATTATATTATTAAACTAATTTATGCTATTACTCAGAAAATGTTTCAGATTAAACATTACTTCTTGTAATAACAAAATATATATTTACCCTTATTCATAAACGTATTTTAGCTAAAGTGTTGCTAATCTCTCCTTTGTCCTTTTCTATGCTGCACATTTGACAATACAACTGACAAAGACAAATCATTCTATAGCTAAAACGTATATAATGTACGTTTATGAATAAGGGGGTTAATGTATTGTAAAAGCTACTGCCACAGTCTTTTAGTTGATTCATAAATGATTTATTGTACAGTCAATGACTGCTCAATCCCTATATAAAAAATCATTGCAAATTAGCCTCCATTACAAGTGTATAAAGTGGCCACGAAATTAATTATACTTCCTGCTTGATATCGTTATTTCCTGATCAGTAAAGTTTTGCCATAACTTGACAGTTAAATAATACATTTCAACTGCTCGCAATAAATGACGCCAAATTGTTGGAACTAATTTAATATTTAGATATAATTGTTTTTGTTATAACATGATTAATAATACTTCATTATTTCAATGTTATGATAATTAAAAACCTAACAAATATTGCGTAACACTGTAATATTTTTTATATCTACAATACACATTACACACACTATCATTATAAAAATATACATTTTTCAATTGTTGCAAAAACTCTTAATAATTAAGTATCTATTCATTATACCCGGTTTTCCTGTTTTTTCTTAGCACCATTATATCAGCTGCACAGAAATAACTGTATTTTTTAAATGTATATGTTGTATATATTATTATATTAAAAATACTAATTTATAGTAAGTACCCACAACCATATTCCCTTAAAGTTGGTAACAAGTCATCCAATGTCGGTACTATCACGTGTCATGTTGGGTGGTTTCGGGATATATTTATAGTATGTTTTATTTCAGTTCGACATGTAAATTTAATAATTTCAATGTTACATAGGTACTGTAAAACTACCGCAAGTCTACAATTAAAAACTGTAAAATAACAACTTTCTGTAGCTCCTTTGTTACCACTGAATAATTTGAAATATTAATCAAAAATATAGTTTGTCTTATAGCATACAAATGCACATTATTGAATAGTTTGATAAAGAGCTTTAATTCTTTGAATGTAACTACTCGAAAGTGTGTGAAGACTACTTGTTCCCAACATTTAATGCAACCAAGTGTGCTCTGGGACATTCACAGAGAGGATGTCCATGGTGATCCTCTCTGGAGCACGATACAACTCGACAGGTACTAGGAAGCTAAGTTTCGCTGCCTGACTCCTCATATATTTACAATGTTAAAAAACTAAAATATTTATCTAATTAATTTAAAAATAAAATAACTGGGTTGGCATTGAAGGATTTCAGGGAACTCATGTTTAAAACGATTTTTCGATAATATTTGCATTTTACATACAACGGAATATAGTTTAGATACCTAACGATCTGAAATTATGTCTGGTATGGTTTATACTTGAGTGTTTTAATTAATTATTTAGGGGTTGACTGCCATCTGGCTATTCAAGTCTCGTGAAAACCTTAGATTTTTTAAAGTATCCGGGGAAGACATGTGAACTGATTCATGCACTTGTAAAATATTCTAAGAAACACCTCTTGTCCATAAAAAGTTTTTACAAGGACTAGAAGAGAAAAGGCCCTAAAGGTGAGAAAATAGCTGACAAGGTTGACATTCAACCTTGTCAGCTATTTTCTCACCTTTAGGGCCTTTTCTCTTAATATGGCATAACAGCGCAGTTTAAAATGAATTCGAGTTTAGACTGGATATAATAGTTTTGATTGGGATGATGAAAGAAGCTTCCAACAAAGAGAGATCAAGAGGTGTAGGTAATTATTCATTATCATAATTACTTATATTTTAGGGTAAATTCATCTATATTATCTTGATTTATTTGCAGCTTTGAAGATCTTTCTGGCACTTTAATGTAACCATTATTTTTGTTCTGTTACAATACTTAAATCTATATTTATACAAAGTAAATATTTTAAATATTATACTTCGACAATATTGCATGGTATTAAATAAATAGATCATGCATTTGTATGTTCTTACATTATAAGAACTTATATTAAAATTATAGCTATCATTGCATTGCACGTCCGGCCTTTATTATAACTAAATATGTCTATTTCTATAATTATTTTCATTGTTTTCATTACATATTGCAATTTATAGAGGTATTGAATGTATCCTTTTCATTATTAGACATGTATTAATATTAAATATTATAATTATTACATACACTATATACATAATCGACGTATTGCACAAATGTATATTGCACATGTTTCAATACCTACATTTCAATTTAAACTAATTTACGCTATTGTTACTTTTCTTAGATTTTTTGCTACTACAACTACTTCTAGCACCTTTACTATTTCTAACACTATAGTTGTCTTTTGTTGGCACTTTTCTAAAACTACCGAAATAAACGGAATGTGTTTCTATGCTTTCAGCACCAGATTCACTTCTAGCTTCGTTTTCAGTATCATCACTTTCGCTACTGTTTATTTTTGCTATAACTAACTTTCTTTGAAATTGTCTAGAACTCGTGGAGTCACTGCTAAGGTATCCAGAGTCTTCTATCACTGATCCTTTTTTCCGTTTCGATCTCATCTTAACTTGCCCTTCAATTGTGTTTTGACCTTTGATAAACGTATTAGAATCTATCCCAAATTTTCTCATAGGGATTCTACTTTGTTCACTACTATTGGCGCTTTTATCTTGATGGTTTCTTAAATCATCATATTCGGAATTTTGTGACTGAGCTGAAACTCTTAAAGGACTGCAAGAGGGTCCATAAACTGAATCACTAGGACTGGTGTCTGTTTCCGTTATTGGATTCATCATAAAAGCCTTGGGGCTAAGGCTCCTGTCTTTTACAGGTTTTGAATATGTTTCCATTTCCAATCTACTACTTTCAACTCTTCTTGGTGGTATGGTCGGCTTTTCGTAGATGGGATATTCTTCGGTGGGTGGTAAAGGTGGCAAAATGTCTGGTCGTGCTAAATTCTTTAATTGCTTGATTGTGGGGGGAGTGCACTGTCTTTGTCTCTTAGAATGTCTTAATTCTAAAGTTAATATTCTCCCTTCTTCAGTAGACCACATTGCCTCTTCTTCCACAGTAATAGCCGAAGTATCTACAACTTTCTGAGATCCATTGAACACATTTGTGGTCAGTTTAGGACGGCATTGTTGATTTTGTTGTTCGTTCCTGACGCTATTAAATTTAGATGTGTATTCAATTTTTCCGTTTGTTTTCATAAACGTACCACTGCTTCGAAGTTGAATACGATGGCTGATTTTATTATTGCAATCGTTTAATTTTAAGAAGTCATATCTATTCAATTGAATGTTTTTCATTATTTGTTGATGTTTAGGATGTTTGCGATCCAGCGTGTCAGGTTCAAAATCGTCTGATTCGTGGATTTTAATGTAATTTTCTGGCGGATCCTTTACTTCAATGGTTAGACAACCTGGCTTTTCTTCTAATTCCTTTTTCGTTGAATTTAGTTTTCTACTACCCATTGAACATTCAGAGCCACTAGGTGAAGTTGGAGTACTACCGAAATTGTTATTTACGTAAACTTCACTCACTAAACTGAAATCATTATTTTGTGTGATCACTGATTCTTTTGTTTTATTTTTCTTGATTTCAATAGTTTCGTAGTGATTTTGGTCTACACGAATATCTCGTGGTGGTGATGGTGTATTACTGTTGCTAGAATTGTGTTTGTATACAGCGTTCCTCATTGTAAGTTCTTCTTCTAAAGGTAAAGCGTTGCTTAGACTGGGACTAGCTTGTGAAGATGGTACCTCTGGATATTCGGTAAGTGTTGAAACACTTTTTTTGTTTGACGCTCTTTCTAAACTGTCTGTTTCATACTCATTACCTAAGGGACTATCAGAATTATTTCTTACGAAATCACTATGCGGTTCTCTATGGTTGTCGAATTTATTACTAAATCTTTCGTCGTCAGAACCGTGTAATTTAGACGACTTGGAGAATTGGTCTATAGCAATTGCTTCGTTGACCATGTCAGGTAAAGAATTATTATTATTAAACAATTTCATGGATCTATTCATCTCACTATGGCTTCGGAAACTATTGGAACGGTGAGGGTTGAAACCGATAGGACTTATATTGTTTGCCCTTGAAACTGTTTGACAATAATCTAAACTACTACTATCTTGAGGTGCAATATTTTCAAATTCTGGCAAAGGTATCCCAACGTTATAAGTGCGTGTTGGTGGTTCTGATCTTACAGAACGCGATGAAGTTCTCTTGGATGATGAAAAGTTTTCTGTCAATAACATTGAATTTGCACCCGAGAAACTACTGTGTTTTCTTATGTGATTTCTATTTTCCGCTGATGGAAGAGACATTAGTGAATTTGCTAAATTCATTTGATTACCATTAGGTATAAAATCATTATAAAATTGAAGTTTCCCACTGGGTATGTTTTCTAACCATTTTCTGATGCTATTTTGTTTGTCGCCTTTATTATTGATACAATTAGAACAAGCTGTGACATTGAACTTTATTTGATTTTGGACTTCATTGCCATTATCAGTCTTGCATCCTGGACAGCCAACACAATTAATGGATCTCTTTCTACTGTTTTCTCTTTTCAAACTGATTGCGCTTCCACTACGTAAACTTCCTAGACCTAAATAGAAGTCCATACTATTGCCATTAGATGGATACGTCTCTTCTTCAGGTATTTGATTAAGAACTGGTTGAAATCGTTTTGTTGTCATCTTGTGTTTGGCAATTGATATCACTTCACGGATTTTGATTAAAAATTCTAGAGCAGCAGCTGGAGGATCCTGAAACGTTTAAACCGTTTATTAGAAAATAGTATAAATAATTTATACATGGGATCAATTTTGTGATATTTTACTTACCGCCATTAGATGAGGTTCAAAATAGGCAGGATTAAAATAAAGTTTGCGCCTTGTCGTGCCCACAGGTCTTGTGATTTCCCGATCATCTATTGTTTCCACAATCGACACGTGCTCGTCAGGAAGACGTTCAATACCGGATTCATCTCTATGTGTTAATTCTAAACCATCAGTTTGATGCCGCAACTCACTCCGTTGATGAATTACAGCTGAAGTAGTTTGACTCTGTAATAAGAGAAGTAACATGAAATCATAGTTATATGTTTAGTACGTTTTTATATTAAGAAGTTTTTTAAATGTACATATACAAACATTAAAGTGGTTTTCTTCACTCAATGCACTGCTGTCAGGAAAATCTTCAGAATCTGATATATTGCTTCCTGAGTCACTTGTAAAGTTTGCTTTATTTTCGTGAAATTGTCGACCAACAGTCAGCAAAGGATTTTTCTTAACAACCCCATCATCTTGTCCTAAGACGCTGGGTAGCGATGGAACGCGTTCATTATTAATCCTTATTATATCGCGCTCTGTTATTACGGATCCATCTTTGTTTTTGAGACCTTTGAGTCTTCGTAAGGTGGCTTCATCAGAAGCGGCTTTACGTCGTTTTCGGATATGCAGAAAAAGGAATACTGATGCGACGTATATTAGACCTAAAAGTAGAGAACTGATGCCGATAGCGATATATTCGGTAATAGTGAGTCCCGATGCGGTCGATGTGTCTGATGTTTGAGCGTTAGGAGAAAATTGCACTTCGGTTACGTCTGAAAAGAAATGTAAGGTACAGTATCCAACAAGAAATAATGTGTAAATAGTGTAGCTCGCGAAAACCTAAGAACATATCATGTAAGAAATAATGCACATCGACCTCAGGAAGAGACGTCGGCTTGTTTCGGATCTGTAGAAAGAAAGAAAGAAACAAACAATTTATTCAGACATACAGCACGGAGACAAATACAAACGAAATAAAATAAATTGAAAACAATTAACAAAAAACACATATATACCTATACATACAAAAATAACAAGGGTGGAGCATATTAAGATTGAGATTGTAGAGCGTTCTCTTTCACACCTTACCTATTTGACGTTTGTCAACCATTTTGATCAAGTTTAGACCAATACCGGACTACGGATGGTTACGTAGGCAGTGTGCAACAGAGATAACGCTCTGTGAAGCCGAAAATAGCTGATTGTCACTTTCGTAAGCTCGATGTGCATTATTTCTTGATGAGCACTGTACATTGTTAAGTATAATGAGTTTATAAGTATTTTATTTCTGTTATTCTTTTATTTTGGTGCCGGGACGTGACGACGGTGACGACCCCACCGTTCGCTCGTGGAAGAGAATTTTTTCGCTAGTGCAGTCAGTCAACCGAAAAATGTTTTTATTTATGCGGTAGTAAAATTCAAATCAATTATTTCATAATGGTCTACAAGGACACTTTTGCATTGTCGGGTTATAAGCTACCTAGAGAGAATGACTTTTAATAATAATCCAATAGATATTCATAAATACCAATTTAATAATAATATTTAACCGATATGGAAATCATCAAAATTTTCAATTCCTTCATAGAAGAAAAAGATAAATCTGTTCGTCATAATCATAATCACATAGCAGAGTTCCAAGTGCAGGCACTACTGACAAGAACACCGTCACCCAACAAACTCAGCGTGTTGCTCGTTTGTCAAAGCCTTAGATTTACTACATATACCTACCTATTATTAAATGGAATGAAAATTAAAATAGAATAATGATAATGTGAACGTCCATGACATATAAATATTTACATACGCAAATACCCATCAACAACTTAATATCGTGATAGAAAATAACACCCGCAAATCATAACAGACCAGTCCCCGCAATTAGCACCCGTTCACGAGTATGAGTATGACCATTTTGAAGGGAAGTGAGCAACCCGTCACACGGAGTGTAAGGACTTCTAACGCAGGATGACTGCAGTGTACTGCTGCTAAATAGTAATGTTCAGCGCTATCGTGTTCCAATGAGGTGGTACGTGGTAATGTATGTGTTGTGATGTAACAACTTAGACTGGAGTGCTAACATATCCACTTTGAAATCTCTCGTATTTAAGTAGATGTTTCAAGGCTACAATATTTACTTGCTGTAGGTATGGCATTAATGTATGGCCCCGTAATAACTTACATAGATACAACAACTAAGGTTTCAGGAGTGGCAACAGTTTTTACATTTTGATCTCTGGTTTTTGTGTAGATGTCTATAGACTAGTCATCACTTAACAAACATGTGAACTGTATGTTTGTTTGTCAATCTTCATGACATAAAAAAATACCTGAAAACTTACTAGTGATGTGCCTCGGAGGCGTTCCCTGAACTCTGAATGCTACGCAGGGTGTGAACACGCCGCGCAGGTCTAGAGGCGAGGTTGGGGTGGCGGCCACGTCACGACACAGAAGTCTGACTACCATCACACGGCCGGACATGCGCGCGCGCACCTCGTCCTCGCCACTCCACTGGAACAGACGAAAAGGTATGTGAGAGGAGGTAGGTACATTCAAAAGAATAGTCAAGTGCGGTTAAACTGCATATTCAATAACTGGAGATGAATGAATTAACTGACCATTCTAGAAAGTCGATGGATGTCTACAGTGTTGATGGATAAAACATTAAATCAATATCATCATCACTCCAGCCGAAAAACAGGAACTGCTCGACGAAGCTTACTCCAAACACTCCCCTAATAAAAATTGTCCGGCATGAAGGGAGCTAAGCAGTTCAAGCTGCTCCCCCAAAATTATGCAAGTCCGGTTCAAGCATATGAAATTTTATTTAGTGCTTTAGTATTTAGCTTGACAGAGCCTGACCTCAGTTTTGTCGAAACGTAACCAGAGAATTATAGGTGTTTGCATAGGTTAGTTGACGTTATGTTACGAAGTTACCTCTTAGTTATCTACTAAGTTATCTTATTATTTTACTTACTTGCAAAAAAGTTCTTCCCTCGTCACGAAATAAACTAAATGGCACATCCGCGTCCAATGTATTACGGAGGTCCAAGAAGCCTTTTCTAGTCAGGAATTGTGCTCCAGATACTGCACATATCGGCGTTTTAACATCTGTAAATGTGTAATTTTTTTTAAAAAAATTCCCCTCTACGCAAGTCATTAGTGTTGTGCTGAGATTTCATGTTACATCCCTAGGTCGGGGAGTAGTGTATATTGGGATTAATTCACTAGGAAAAAATTCCCAGCGGAGCTCATGGAGTTTGGTAACGTATCTGGTGAATGTCAATAGGCCTGCCAACGTGGAACAAAAATCGTAACTGGCGAATAGTGTGCGAATGAATGCTTGCATTTACCTCTGCATACCTCTTTCGGCGATACCTAAAAGATGCCGGATTCAAAATTAATTTAATCACTTGGAAAAAAAAATCCTCTCGTGATAAGTCAAATTACAAAAACAAATTCAAGTGAATAAATAATTAATGCTTGAAATGAAATAATGATGAAATTGATTGAAATGGCAAATTAAACCTTAAAAATACCTTACTTAGCAAGCAAACAGCTGAGAATTCAACAAGCCTTAAGTTACAGACCCCAATCCGGCTGGTCACCGTGGGGTTTCAGACCGTAACCCTCCATATCCGACATTACATATTACTTACAATAACAGATCCCTTGCGACTTCAGAGAAAATAGTTCAACTAAAAAACGCCTTGAGTAATATCAAATTCGATGTCATAGGCCTTGCAGAAGTTCACGATGGGCTGATAACATTAGTGCCATTGCTGGCCCAAATTGGTTCTGACATGCCAGGGACAGAGACAACTGGAAGGCGCTGGAGGAGGCCTATACCTGAAAGGGGTCCTTAAAATAGCTAAATTAAAAATGAAACTTACTATGTACACTATTTAAGGAATAAATGGATTTTTATTTTTTATTTATTTTTTTAAGTTACGTTTTTTTGTAAGAGATTGTAAAGAGATAGGTTCTTTAGATAGGTAGGTATTCATATCTTAACATTATTTTGTTATATGCTGACGTACCTACTTAATACCTGACTATCTGGCTGACAGTTCCTCAGGTGTGGCGATGCTCTTACATCGAGACCTTTATGTCTATATCTGAACCACCCGAAATCGCTGTGTTTTTAGATGAAATTCGCTTTCAAACAGACAGACAAACGCGGCGGCTGCGCTTTGTTTTTTAATGTATTGCGTTTAGAAGGAGTGGAGTCCATTAGAATTATGCGGC
Organism: Macrosoma leucophasiata; assembly: GCA_036365455.1. Classification (NCBI taxonomy): domain Eukaryota; kingdom Metazoa; phylum Arthropoda; class Insecta; order Lepidoptera; family Hedylidae; genus Macrosoma; species Macrosoma leucophasiata. Next base: position 9,256,058 of record JAWQUS010000023.1, on the reverse strand, counting down.
CCCAGAAAAACCAGGTTGTTAGTGGCAGTTAGCCTTTTGACCTCACGGACACAAGACAATAGCTTTCGTTTTTTGTACGTACATAAAAATATATAAAAACATTATTTTCTGTTCTTTTTTTGTTTTGAATGCCGACACGGAATTTTTAATTTAACGGAAAATATGAAAAGTTATCTCTTTTTTATTAAGTATTTCACATCTGTTTCTATGTTCGCTTCAAACCTCCATCAATGAATGGAAATTTATTGAATGATTACAAATGGCTTCGGCATCTTAGTGGTAAAAGCGGCTGGACTGGTTTTCCTGAGGTCACAGGTTCGATCCCTGCCCGAAATCAAATCTTTCTTTCCATTTTTCTTTAATTTCTACACATGTGTAATTGCGAAAAATAAAATTATGATAAGTAGGTAATATTTTAAATTAGGTAGGTACTCACTTTGAAATGTAATTTCTCTAGACGGATGAATGATTTGTCCCTTTAGTGGCAAGTAAACAAACGGTATGCGCTGCAAGCCGATGCCCGACCCAAACGTCGCCAAGGAACATTCTGGAACCGAATAATTTAAAAGTAAAAACCGGCCAAGTGCGAAACGGACTCGCGCACGAAAGTTTCCGTATAAAACGACAAAAAATATCACGTTTGTTGTTGTATTAAGAAATATTTATTGTTTAAGAATTTTTATTAAATTCTATGTGAATATTTCAATTGTTTACCTGTTACCTACTGTTATTATTATCGACCAAAAAATCTAGGGATATTTATTAAAAGGGAGCCCTTAAATATTTATCTTATTCTATTTTTACTATTTGTTGTTATAGCGGCAGTAGAAATACATCATCTGTGAACATTTCAACTCTAGCTATCACGGTCCATGAGATTCAGCCTGGTGACAGACGGACAGATAAACTGACAGACAGACGGACGGAAAGTAAAGTCTTAGTAATAGGATCCCATTTTTACCCTTTGAGTACCGATCCCTAAAAAGTATTAGTCAAATTCGATGCAGGTAACTTCATTCGAGAATTTATAAATCTAACAAATGTCCCATCGGTAAGGGAATTAGTTCAACGACTTGTCATTCGTAACTTCGATGTTAAGCTCTGCAAATGTACTACGAACATTAGTAACGGTTTTGAAGTTGCACCCACAAAATGCAAGATTGAATCCAGCCGTGTGTATTCACATTTCACCTTGTCACTAATTTATTTTGAGATTTGGCAAAAATAATGATAATACGACATATCGTGGCGATCGTCCGAAATATATTGCAGGGGTCGCTTTCAAAAATTATTCGGTAATATTTGGGGTTATAATCGTTATTGAGAAAGTTATGTACTAAATCTGATTACACTCAAACGGTATTGGGATGAAATTGTGCATAAAATAAAGCTTGGTGCGTTTAAGCCTACATTACGATGGTTTTATGTCGTGTCTACGCTGTGATATTGTTGATTCGAAAATATATAAATTAATCTGAAAATGATGACTTACGAGAATGGATTTAGTGAAAAATTAAATACTGCCGTCCTATCTTAAAAGGCGGTTAAGTGACATTGGCCTGAAATTGACTTTTATAATATTCCTTTCTCTGGGTTTCTGGTATCTTAAAAGGCGGTTAAGTGACATTGGCCTGAAATTGACTTTTATAATATTCCTTTCTCTGGGTTTTTTACACTGGACATTATTTTTCTAACTGCCACTTTAATCCATATCAATTATCTATAGATTATTAATAAAATAAAAAATACGCTTACACTCACAGCCCCACATTAGGTATAAACCTGTGTCGTGGGTGCGACACAGGTGGGTGCGCGTGTACACATACAACACATACACAAACAAACACCCAGACCCGAAACAAATATCTCTAGGCCATACAAATATTTATCCCGGTGCGGGGATCGAACCCGCTATCCTTCGAATCAAACGGTCATCTCACACCGCTGGACAAACCGGGTCGTCGCTTCGATTATAATGACGGAAATTTGAAGACACCGTACCTACCCCGATAACTCCAAATCCTACTACATTCCTAACATTTGACTAGGATTTTAGAATCGAAAAGGATTTACTCGTAAAAAGGTCGATAAGTGGTAACGGCCTTTTTGGATAGGACGGCAGAATCGGTAATAGAGTTTTCATACATTTGTAACCCTAACTCGATATTACAATCCTAAATGTTTCTTGTAGGCAATAGTCATAGAAATCTACATAACAAGAAGAGAGATATGTAGGTACCTATATATACCTACGTAAAGGTACCTGCGGTAAACTTGTTTTTACGGATACCTTTTTGCTTCCTATGATAGATTGTCAATAATTGAGTACATTCTACTTAAGTTCAGATTCCTAGTCATTACTTTAACTGCTCTGTGGTCTGGTGGTAGTAGCAGCCCGAGTGTGTCCATTGTAAGCATAAGAGCTTCCTTAATATGTTTCAGTAGATTAAATATATCAATCATCAAGATCAGTCATTTCACTAAAAAATATCGTGTCCATTGCACAAGACGGTTGATGAGTTTGAAAAAAAAAAGACCACGGTGAATCGACCTTAGATATTTTTTTATACTTAGGTATACTCACATTTCCACATTAGGTATTAGGTATTTAAACCTGTGTCGTGGATGCCGTTGTACACATACAACACATACCTACAAAAACACCAAAACCAGAAACAAATATCTCTAGGTCATACAAATATTTGTTCCGGTGCGGGGATCGAACCCGTGACCCTTCGAATTAAACGGTGGTTTCGCACCGCTGAACTAACCGATATTATCTTGAGAACTTCTATTAAAAATAGTGTAGGTAATCTCGGCCTGAGAGAGTGGATACTGTTGGACCGGATACTGTTGGAAGGTCCAACACCGGACTCCGACTTTACTTTGACTTGAACTTTCAATGCTTATTTTATTTATATTTTACAGACTACGGTAATACGGTCTATGAATCTCGCTCTCAGCCTCACTCTTCGAATCTCTGTTGCTCCTCGTCAAACAATGGGTTTGCTATTTGGGAAGCCCAACGAGGGAAGATCTATAGGCATGTGCCGGATCTCACTCCATAGTCCAGCTATCTATTCCTCCTATTTCATTCACATATCCCAAAGTTTGGCGGTTAGACATAAAGCAAATAGTCCCATGTATTTTACGACCTGTCTGTCTGTATTATACCATTGATGCGACCAGAGAGAGATCCTGCTGAATGCAACCTTTTACTTTTTTTACTTTATCTATTCTATGAAGTTTCCTCACCTGGTTTCGGCTTTTGTATGGCATTTTTGTTGAGTGCGCCTGTATTCTCGCACAAGTTCAGTAAAGGTTCCAGGGCTTAAATACCCCGTGCCTTCGAGATAAAACATAACAATATAAATACCTGGCAAGTCATCGACGCATAATTCTCGGTCCTCCCTGAAGAGGGGCGCGCGCTGCGGGCACGCGCACGCGCAGCTCGCGGCGTGCGCGCTCGCGCCCGCGCCGTGCTCTGCACACTGCGTTGGCCCGCACTCGTTGCCTGAAGGGAACATAATATTTAAACTTGTAAAATTCGTGTGAAAGAGTATTATATGAATCTTTAATCGTTCCATTTTTCTCTCTTTCTTGTTTTTTGTATCTATCTATCCTGTTATCCTTATTTTCATTTTATTGTATCTTACTACGTATATTATGTAAGTATCTCTATCTTCTTTCTTCCTTCTGTGTTTATTGTTGTTGTTTTTTTTTTCATGTCTTGTTGTTTTTGTGTTTTTGTGTTTTGATTATTCTTTTTTTTGCGTTTAGTTGTTGTTTTGTTTTTTGTTTAACCCTACAATGTTGGTTGGAAGAAATCGCTGTGCAGCGATAAGGCCGCCATTTGTGCCATTTCCTTGTTTTTATTCTTTAATATGTTTTATTTGTGTGTGCAATAAAGAGTATTGTATTGTATTGTAGTATATTTTATGTAGTTATGATGGTAGCAAATAGTAAACAAGCATGCAGTTCATACTGATAAAGTATGAACTGCATGCTAAAAGTAAGTAGTAAGTGATAAGTCTAAATATATCTCCACTCTCCAAAACCGGCGGAGGTCTAAATGCTACTCCTATTAGGTTAGCATCCTGAAAAATGCTAGGTTTAAGATGTTATGTCTTTGTAATAGCTATTACCGGGCCATGTTTTACCTAATATCTCACCGGAGCACGATTGTCCTGAACTGGTGGTAGAGCTCCAGCGACAGAGCTCGCGGGCGTAGGCACCACCGCATTACCTAATATACTTGCCGCTAAATGGTAGTGTTCACAAACTGTCGTGTTCCGGTCAGGTGGTAATGTACGGCCCTGTAATTTCCGGCACAGAGGCATAGCACCTTAGGCCAGGAGTGGAAATGCATCTGCATTTTGAACTTGGTCTTTGTGTAAGTGTCTATAGGCGGCAGTCATCTTACTTACTTACTTACTTAACATCAATGTGAACTGCATGCTTGTTGGCCACTTCCATTACATCAAAACTCTGCCATTTGACGGCATGTAGGTAGATAATGCAGTGGAAGAATAGAAAATTTCCCTCCCATCCTTCAGTTCTTCAAATGTTGTGTCATCAGAGTCCTCCAGTTTTGGCAAAGTGTTGCCATAGGCAACTGACATTGCAAAATAATAAATGTCCATAGTATTTGCACAGTCTAAAGAAAACGAACGTGTTAATTACCTACAGTCATCCAACGAACGTGTAATGTCAGAGCAATCGTGCGGGGCGCGCGACGCGAGGGACGGAGGGGGCGGTACCAAGTAGCCCATACAAAAACTGTCATCTACTTGGGACTTAGCGTTAAGGGGTGCGAGATTTAAAATTTCTTTTACTAAGTTTTTGGAAAGAAGATATTGAAGAATTTGATGATATCTTTATTGATAATATTTATTCTTATTTTCATTTATTGCCGTGCCCGCGACTTCGTCTACGTGAGAAAAAGTATGATTGTTCAGTATCTACCCGGACGAAGTCGTGGGCGCAGCTAGTATAAAAGAAGCGTAAGTTACTCCTTATTACATCCGCTATCTGCCAGTGAAAGTCCCGTCAAAATCGGAGACACTCAAATTCTATGTATTTGTATGTAGTTATGTATGTATGTATGGTTGTATGGAGATAAAGTAGCTCAAGTTACTCCTTATTACATCAGCCATCTGCCAGTGAAAGTCCCGTCAATATCGGAGACACTCAAATTCTATGTATTTGTATGTAGTTATGTATGTATGTTTGGTTGTATGGAGATAAAAGTAGCCTAAGTTTCTCCTTATCACATCAGCTATCTGCCAGTGAAAGTCCCGTCAAAATCGGTCAAGCCGTTCCCAAGATTAGCCCCGCCAAACAGACAGACAGACAAAAATTGAAAAAAATGTTGTTTTGGTATATGTACCGTGTATACATACATATGCGTTTAGTAAAAAGCGGTTATTTTAATATTACAAACAGACACTCCAATTTTATTTATTTGTATGTATGTATGTATATAGATTTATTATGGAAGCTACAATACAACATAAGACCTAAAAATTCTGTGAAAATTTTAAGCGTCTACATTATAGCGGTAACAGAAATCCATAATTTGTGAAAATGTTAGCTTTCTAGCTATCACTATTTATGAGATACAGCCTGGTGACAGACAGACGGACGGACGGACGGACGGACAGACAGACAGATAGACAGCGGAGGATTAGTTATCCGTAGGGTCCGTTTTTACCTATTAGGTACTAAACCCCCTAAACGATAGAACTAAGATACAGAATAGCTTAAAAATATTCGATACGATTCTTTAAATTGACATAACTTTTTTATTTCTGAACCGATTCACATGAAACAAACACTAAATGTTAAGTGAAACTTACTAAAATATATTAGTGAAAATCGCAAATCGAATAAGCCGTTTCTAATATTAGCGTGCACAAACACACAGACAAACAGACATTTTTCCGGGATAAAAAGTATTGTGCGCCAAAGGTTAAAATATAATCATACCAAGTTTCATTGTAATCGGACCGGTAGTTTTTATGTGAGGCTTGAACAAACAGACAGACAGACAGACAGACAAAAAAAAATCTTATCACATATTTGTGTTCGGTATCGATCTAATAACATCCCCTGGTATTTATTTTTTCAATATTTTTAATGTACAGAATTTACACTTCAACAGTATATATTATTATAAGTATAGATGTCTGTTTTATGTTTACTTTATGTATTTACATAGTAGTTATTAGCACTGTACCTAGTGTCTTTTTTATAAATCTGTCCATAGGCACTAAATAGATTTCTTCGACAAGTCGTATTTCTAGTTATTCTCTGCAGATATTTTATTTCTTTGTTTGTTATTGGGATGAACGTTTAAACTCATGGACGGCAGATAAGAAGATTGGTAGAATGTTAGACTTCTAGACTGGAAAACCGTCACACTTCTTCGTAGACTGGTAGAATGGCAGACTGGCAGATTTGTAATATGATAGAGTAAGATTTAGGATTAACGTGACAGAAAATAAATTTTGGGATTCAATGTCATTCAAAAGTCCTCAAGTATTAGGTATGGCCCCGTAATAACCTATCACAGAGAGAAACATCAATGTGAACTACATGTGGTATGCCACCGTCATTTCATTAAAAAAAATCAAAGGAGATGTTGCGAGCTCGGCTCTGGTACCTACAGTACTTGAAAAAATGGGTAAATTAAATAAGAATCCGAAAAAAATACAATTAATTAATTCAAGAATATATTTTAGACTTACAACCACATTTAATTTAAACGGTTTTATCATTTTCATTAAGGTTATTAGCGGCATTTGTCAAAATGACATCGCCCGCCATATTCGCTATGTTGGTTTTGAGATGCAATTCTAACTGCAAATAATGTTTTGTAACTGCAAACAAAGCTAAATAAGTGAATATATGCAGTAAAAAATGTTTTTATATTGATTTTGCCTGTTAATGACATTGTGTACAATACATGGCCGGAGGTCCATAAATTTTTGCAACATCTCCTTTCAAGGATTTTTTTTGTAATGATGGCGGCAGACAAGCATGCAGTTTACAATGATGTTAGACAATGACTGCAGCCTAGACATCTTGACAAAAAGCAGATGTCAAAAAGCAGATGCGTTGTCACCCCTGAGACCTTAGTTGTTATTTCTCTGTGATAGTTATTATAGGGCTATACATTACCAACTAAACGGAACACGATAGTGTCGAACACTACCACTTGGCGGCATATAAATTAGGTAGATAATACGGTGGTGCCTATGTCTTCGACTCCCTACACTGGGACTCTTCCACCAGTAAAAAACTTTTTTGTGATGGCGGTGGCAAACGAACAATGTAGTTCACATGAAAGTTAAGTGCATTCTGCAGTTTATAGACATTTAGACAAAAAAACCGGAGGTCAAAATGCAGATGCGTTGCCACCCTTGAGGCGTAATTTGTTTTCCCTCTATAATTGTTATTACGGGTTTTTTCTTGTTTCTTTTTACCTATTTCGATAACCTACATCATAAACTAACGTAAAACCCGATTGTAATTAACTAAATACTAAATGTGGCAACCCTGAAGCATTTGGGTATATGTGACTGTGGTATTTGTATACTCTTTGGTCCATAGGCGACGCGACGGAAATAAATTCAAATATGTTGGTGGCTCGTCTCCTAAAATTTTGATGTTGCTGTAGGTACATCGAAATAAAACCAATAGGTAAAGTCAAATATGGGTTTAGGCTAGACTGGCTGTCCCACCTGGAAAGCAAAGTTAAGGGAAAAAGCTAGTAATGTACTTGCTAACCAACAAGCGTGAAGACATCGCCAGTGTCCCGTCGCGCGATGTCGCCCAGAGTGGCAGCAGCCGCGACTGAGAACAGGGCCAGTAGCAGCATGCTAGCCCGCGCCGTGCGACCGACTGCCCGCCCGCCGCATCGCACCGCGCCGCCACACGTGCCTCTGCAAACAATTTGTTGATTGTTAATTCTTGCACAGAAGAATTACTTTCTACAAAACAAATGTCGAAATAAATTACAATTAAACGCAATACGTGTCCCCCCCCAAATTTTTGTACATAAAAGTATAGATTCGCTGTCATTTACTGTATGACATTTCTGAAGAACCCCCTTATTGTGGCACCTAGGGAACACCTCAGAGAGAAGTTCGTTCCACAATTTACACGTTCTGGGCAGGAACGAACTGCCAGGTGTCCAGTCTGTGAGGGTGGAACTTCTTCTTCAGCGGGTAGTACGGTGTAGGAAAAGAGGCGGTGGCACCATGTCAATCAGTTCAGCAGAGCACTCACCATTGTAGAGACGGTACAACACGCACAGACTCCCAATGTCTCTGCGCAGGCTCAGACGTTCGAGCCTGTCAGTAAGTTCTGGATCGTTAACAATACGAACGGCGCGTTTTTGTAGGGAGTCAAGTGGACCAAGCTGGTATTTGGGTTTTATGGTAGATACCTATTATAGTCTGTGATATGTTTATAGTATTCATCAATCACTATGTAATACCTAAAAGGAGGTTTGAATTGTATGCCCTGTTTATTTGAGGGCATCGCATGTTTTGAAGAAGAATATTATATGACAAAGATATGTTTTATTACTATCTGCATAATTGAGATGAGTGTAATAATAAAATTACGTTTGACGTCTGAATGAAAGTATTCGAGCGAAGATCTTAGTTTGTGCCGAGATAAAATGTAACATGACACAGTGAAAGCTCGCGCCGTGTAAAAATACAGCAGCATTGTACTGTTCGATTTCACTTAGTTCACATGATTACCTATCCTATGGGGCACAAAGGTACACTTCGAGAATCGTCAATGGGAAAAAATAAAGTCAACTTTGCATTCATAAATTCCATGACGTCTAATATTCAGTCGATTTCCATTGCTAATATGAAACAATAGAAAGTAATTTCTCGTCTTTTATTTTGGTAATGTAGTCCGTGAAATAATTACAAGTCGCCGAGCGTAAATCAACAATGATCTAACATAGAACCACACACGAATTAACAGAGAACTGCCAATGATAGTGTAATTTTCCAAAATCAATAGTCGACGCTCTTAGTAACAGTTGGAAGTAACTGTTAACTCAAAAAAAATGTTACGAATAAGTGTAATTTAAAGCACCTCCTTAGTGCGCACGCGTTTCTGTTTGCTTAGAGTAAATCTGATTCCACGTTCGACCAGCTTTTGGTAGATGTTTGCTCAATTCGTGCAAACAGCACTAGAGATACACGGGAATGAGGTTCCACCGGAGCGACAATATTTAATGTACTTATGTTAACAAAAACATCAATACATTGTCATTTCGTTTTATTCCCATTGAGTGGTACGAAACATAATCAATGTTTCGTATAACAATTCCAGAAAATATTATCATAGGAAAGAAAAATACAAGGTATGTAAAAGGGCATGAATAAAATAAATATAGTTGGTGGTTCACATTGATGTTAAGTGACGACTGCAGCCTATAGACACCCACACAAAGACAGGTCAAAATGCAGATGCGTTACCACTCCTGAGTGTTATGCCTCTGTGCCGGAAATTACAGGGCCGTACATTACCAACTGACCAGAACACGACAGTGCTGAACACTACCATTTAGCGGTAAGTATATTAGTTACCACCGAATTGTTGTGTGATTAGTAGGCACTTAAATATTAATTATTATAAATTTACCTAGTTTTTTTTATGTAAGCAAGGTGGCAAACAATTATGAGTTCACATTGATGTTAAGTGATGACTTCAGCCTATAGATACCCGCACAAAGACCAGATGTCAAAATGCAGATGCGTTGCCACCCCTGAGCCCTAAGCTGTCATGTCTTGATAGTTATTATAGTTTTATTATGTAATGAAAGTGGCAAACAAGCACGCAGTTCACATTGATGTTAAGTGATGACTGCAGCCTATAGACACCCACACAAAGACCAAAGGTCAAAATGCAGATGCGTTACCACTTCTGAGGTCTAAGGTGTTATGCCTCGGTCGGAAATTACAGGGCCGTACATTACCAACCGACCAGAACACGACAGTGCTGAACACTCCCATTTAGCGGTAAATATATTAGGTAATGCGGTGGTGCCAACGTCCGCGAGCTCCGTCACTGGAGCTCTACCACCACCAAAGTAAGGAAGATAATAATTGAAATATTTTATTTTTCGCAATAACACATGCGAGTGAACTTTAGAAATTAACTGGGCTGGCTATCCTGAGGTCGCAGGTTCGATTCCTGCCCGAAGTAAAATTTTTCTTTTCATTTTTTCTTTAATTTCTAAGGAAGATAAGTATTGAAAACTACGGGTACCTAATAGAAAATTAATACAGTTTACCTTATTTACTTTACTAGGTTAACGAATAGGAGAAATTAGTAATGACATTGACAAACTAACAGGTAAAGCGGACCTCCCAAGCGCAATATCGATAAAGAACAAGTCAATAACTTGACGGAATATCGATCTCGCGATGTCATGTAAACCACAATTTCATCTAGACTTTATTCTAGACAAATGATACCATTCAACATTTTTAGGGTTCCGTACCTTAAAAGGAAAAAAGGAACCCTTATAGGATCACTCGTGTGTCTGTCTGTCTGTCTGTCCGTCTGTCACAGCCAATTTGCTCCGAAACTACTCGACCGATTGAGTTGAAATTTGATGAATATATGTAAATTCGTGACCCAAAGATGAACACGTCAAGTAAAATAATAAATTTTAAACAGGCGGGCCACTATTGGGGGGTAAAACAGAAAGTTAAAATAAAAAATCGTAAACTGTGTCGTGTGATATATCAAATGAAAGAGGTTGTTGTCAGCATCTCAGATATATATTTTTTTATAATTTTTGCACAAACAAATTTGAAGTTATTTAAGAAAAACGACGAAAATTGACCATTCTCCCCCTATCTCCGAAACTACTGAACTTAAAATTTTGAAAAAAATATGGAAAATAGTTCTTTGCCTATAGATTACTGAAAAACCTATAAGAAGTTTGAGTATTCAAATTAAATCGAAAATTCTTAATAATACGTATAACCGCCCCTGCCGGTACTATAGTATAGGTAATATAATTAGTGGTCAACGCTCCCTTTGAGAATAGCTAAGGTGTATTACATATTTGTGTTTTTTTTGGGCACAGGCACGGGGCCCGTAGCTTTTGCTACTCCTGCTATATGGCTAATCCGGCACTGTTTGTTAGGAAAGGTGAAGTCCCAAAGGTCAAGAGTTTCAATGTTTGTTATTGTTTATTCTAATTTATAGTTATTACTGGTGGTAGAGTTCCAGTGTAGGAGCTCGAGGGCGTAGGTAACACCGCATTACCTAATTTACTTGCCGCTAAATGGTAGTGATTTGAATGAATGGTGGTAATTTAGTTATCGGTGAATGGAGTATAGGTTTACTATTTAATTATTATTACGTGTTATAATTCGAAGATCATCTAAGTCTTCGTTACTAAATAATCCTGTTTCCACATACACTTAAAACAAAATTACCTAGGCTTCTGTTTTGAAGAGCAAACGTGTTTATTTCCAAGCCATGGCTGTATTCATCAAAGTTCATACGTTTTGCCCTACAGTGAAACATTAGTTAGCTGTTTCTTCACATAAAACATGTTTTCCGTTACTTCTGAAATTACTTTTCTATCCATCATTGTAAATAACCCACATTCTGTAGGGTTCGAGACGGAAAGTAAGGAAACAGACGATATTTCTCGCGCGAGGACGTTTGTGTTTGTAGATAGGCTATTGTTATTTACAAGTCGTCATTTGGCCTCATTTGGTCCAACCTAACAAAGACCACACAAGGTTTCATTTATCTAAGTTTTACTGCAACAATGCTGTTCTTTAAATAAACATATATGCTGATACAACGAAGAGATTTTATGTGTTTTAGTATTTACAATTTTTAATGTAGGTACAACGAATCAACCTCGAGCGGTTTGAACAGAGTTACTTAGAGAACAGTTTGACATTTAGTGTAGTGTAGATGTAGATCGGTGAAGTTAATACTGCAACTTATGCGCATCTACATAAGAACTAGATAGTGATCTCAATGCAAAAACTTTGCCATTTCTGAGTCTAAGGCGTTTGGATCTTGTGTCAGTTTCAAACACCAGATACAGTAGCGCTGAAAATTACCACATCGTCCCAACTAACAAGTTGATGTAGATCTATATTAAGTATATTGTGAACTGTGTCGCTTCTTGTTTATCATTAGCTTTAGTTTTAGAGTTCATGACATAGACAAAGTAATTTATCAGTTAAGTACAACTTAGTCAGTGATAAAATATGATAGCAATATTAGGAAGTTAACGTCACAGACAGTCGCGCGGTTTAAGTCTAGATTGAGTTAAGTGATCGACAGCATGTTAAAGAAGAACATTGGTACTAGAATGTAAACGATGTGTATGGAGTTCGCAGGACTGATTTCTCAGAAAGTTTATGAACTCAAGAATTATTGTTTTGACGGAAGAAACAGAAATCTTCGTTGAAGTATCATTAAATGCTATGGAATTTCTAGACAATAACAAAGATTAAAGCTTTACCTGCAATGTGAAAACAATCTTATAATTTTTTATGATGCTTTATCGTCGTATTTATAAAATGTAGTAAAGGCACCTAATCGAAACGATAAAATAACTATAAAACATGTTCCTTAATAGGTAATTATTTTACCGAAAAATCTAAAAGGAAATCTGTAAAGTAAATGCTGGTCTTGATGGTTTAAATTCCTATAGTACTGGAATCTGTTTGGCGGTGATACGTCAAATATGGCTAATTACGGCTCCGTACTTCAAAAAAAAAAAAGAGTGTAACTTTATTGTCCGTGTGTCTATCTATCTGTCAAGACTTTTCTTCAGGTGTAAACATATATTGAAATTAATTCTTAATATTCAAGTCTGAATTCCCTTGCCGCTCTGAGATAATCAAATTTATCGGAGATAATCGGGAATTTTATTTTGTACTTTACAATGTTGTTGTTGTTTAGCTTGATGAACCAAACTACTAAAAACTACCTTGTAGTTACTGGTGGTAGAGTTCCAAGTGTAGAAGCTTGAGAGCGTAGGCACCACCGCATTTACCTATCTGCTGCTTAATGGTAGTGTTCAGCATTATCGTGTTCCGGTTAGATGGTAATGATGGTAACTCCCGTAATAACTATCACCGAGACATGACACCTTAGATCTCAGGGGTGGCAACGCATCTACATTATTACCTCTGGTTTTTATGTAGATGTCTATAGGCTGCAGTCATCACTTAACATCTTGTCAGAAATATAAGTCATATTACGACTGTTTATGTAGGTAGGTACATATTTTCATACATTTTAATATGTAAATCAAAAACCTAGGTATGCTTTCCGTTGACTTAGAATTATGAAATTTGTTAAGAAAGTTGTATAAGTTCTCAAAAGTTATTGGTATTTATAATAACATACGAAACTCAATTACACGTCAATCGGCCAAATACTCAAACGTCACTTAAATCCAAGTGGAACTTAAAAGTCTTCTGTCTTTATACAACACGTTCAAACGAAAGAGATAGCGCACATTTGAGAGTTGCTTAAAATTGAGCGACGTTTGAGTATACGGCCAAATATGTATCTAATAATAAGTACTAGGACGGAACGTGACGGAACTCTACGCATTTGACCGGTTTTTTATAAATCACTGGCTTTAGTAAACTAGGGTAAGGTAAACCGTTTACTAATAAGTATAAATAAAGTATCAAGCAAAATTGTTCCACTTTAATCTTAGCAGCAACTAGCTAAATTCACACCAGTCTGTCGATTCTTTTTTTTAGCTTTTTCTAAGTGTTCTGCGAAGACTACTTGTAGGTCCCGTTGTTTAAATATAGTTATACCCAACATTTACCAAATACGTTGTTTTACTGTATTTCAATGACTAAGTACAGTAATGTGGAACACATGTTTCTTAATAATAGTTCTACAAGCTACCATTACTTCGCAGATGCGGGTCCGATGGAAACGACCCTGGCTTGTCTAGATGCATTGATAACATCAGTGAAGATTGATGCATTGCCACTGTTCTGACGGATACCGGTTATATCAATATTACAAGACAAGTAGGATAATGTTATTTGCAATAAATGGTCGGTCATATCGATATGTCTCACTTAATATCTGATTCTATTAATTGTGTGCCTGAGGATGACTCTCAGGTGGGGTATGGGTCCTTTATATAGTGAATCTCCGAGTTTATGCGTGTGTTTTTCTATTTCGGGATTGTTTTTCTAATTATTGTTTAATCCATCTCATAATAAAAGCTATTCAGCCGTAATTAGTCTCATAGTGCTAAGACCATAGATTTATTATCTACTTTAGTGTTATAAATCTATGGCTAAGACTTATAAGTCAATCTAAAATTGCTGCCTAACGCGTCATACTCGTGAACGAGTGCTATTGGTTGGGACAGGTCTGTTCTGGTTTGCAAGAGCTACATCTCATTTAGTAGATAGCAGTTTATTTGCATCGATGCTTTGGACGTTCACATAATTTGATTTTCATGATAATCTGTACCTACTTGATTTAAGCTCTCATTAAAAGAGCTCTGTTAGGTAGCGGAGTTCTTCTCAGGAGTGACTGCACTTGGAACTCTGCTAAGTGAATAACTTTGATCAAGACGAATAAGTTTTTCTTTTTCTTGAAGGAATTGAAATATATATTTTTTTAATTTTACTATGTGTAATAGTTATTTACTCTAGGTACCTAATTCATGATTTCTAGACGAGTTTAAAAAAAAATGTTCTACTCACTTTTCATCCCAGTAACAAAAAAGCATATTTAAATTCACCATAAAACCATCATAGAATATCGATTCTTGTTTTGGCTTTTCCCAAGCAGTATCAGCGTACCTACTAGTATTTATAGTTTCCGTTGTTTTAATATAAACTTCACTTGATATTAACCAAAAAGCAACGTAGTTTTACTGTATTTCAATGACTACAGTATTGTGGAACACAAGTAACTTAATAATAGTTCTCTACAAGCTACCATTACTTCGCAGATGCGGGTCCGACGGAAATGATCCTGGCTTGTCTAGATGCATTGATAATATTGATATCACCAGTGAAGATAATAATTGATGCATTGCCACTGTTCAGACTTATACCGGTTATATCGTTATATCAATATTACATACCTGACAAGTAGGATAATGTTCATTCCATTGAATAGTGTGTCATATCGATATGTATCACTTGTATCTGATTCTATGAATTGATTCTCCGAGAACTGCATCTAGGAGGTTTAGATTATATTTCCATCTACACCTAGTTAAAACACAATAATATACCCTGTAACAGTTTTTATAGCGAGACTAAATGTAGCTTGTGGTAACTGGTGGTAGGCAGGCTGATTGGTCTGTGCTGGTGGTAGAGCTCCAGTGACGGAGCTCGCGGGCGTAGGCACCACCGCATTACCTAATATACTTGCCGGTAAATGGTAGTGTTCAGCACTTTTGTGTTCCGGTCAGGTGGTAATGTACGGCCCTGTAATTTCCGGCACAGAGGCATAACACCTTAGGCCTCAGGAGTTGTAACGCATCTGCATTTTGACCTTGGTCTTAGTGTGGGTTTCTATAGGCTGCAGTCATCACTTAACATCAATGTGAACTGCATGCTTGTTTGCCACTTCCATTACACAAAAAGCTTGTGCTTAATAAGTAGGTACTTCTCAGTTTTGAATGTCGGCGTGGATCAACTTCAACGAAAATAAATCCACTTATGCCTGACCTTCGAGTAATGGTTCAGTCTCTGGTAAAATATTATTACCTACTCGTATCTGCCGTCAAATGAGTGTTCAGCATTCATATTTCTGTTAGTCTTGTAATCTGAATTTAGGCCTCCATTATTGTGTTACCTAATGTAAATGTTAACTGAATGCATGTTGGGTAATGAAAAATTAATAACCCAAAAAAGTTATTTCCTCAAAAAAGTCATCGTACCTATATTATTTATTTGTAATGAATCCGGTCATTTTAGGTTTTATGTTACTGGCATTCCTGTCCAATTTTTGCAAAATTACATAGAAGCTTAATGATAAATGGAATGGAACATTATCAGGACGCGTTACGGTCTATTTTCGAGACACATCGTTACACCAGAAACGGCTTGCTTGTGCCAGGCAACGGGGATTGACACCAACAGAACCGGTTAATAGTTTGTTATTATTTACTTCTAATGCACAGTTCTTCATTATACTTAGGAAGATTAATTATTAGTAGGTGAAGGATTTCTCATAAAAGTGTAGAGCCGGTCCGGTAATAGTCATATTTAGTTTATGCCATTACGTAACTGTTTGCGATAATTTATGTTTACAAGTTGACGAGTTTCTGTTTCGACTTGAGTACCAACCTATGTACGAGTATACCATTGTCATCGGTTTGGGTTCTATGTACCATCGTAGAAGTGTCCGGTAGGTAGATCACATCACATCGCCTTGTATGTGTGGCGATAAAGTCTAATTTGCAATGGTTTTGGATAACCGGAAACTTCTTCGGTGGTACATAATTTGTGTAGTAAGATACCTAGACAACCAACAACTATTCCCAGAATTTAATTTTGCAGACATTTTATTTTAGTTTATTCAAAATCGCAAATATCCCCAAGTTCCTTACCGATTATTTCGAATATTTCACACAATGCATTCTTATACCCTCAAGTTTTTATGAGTTTATGAAATCTGAAAACTCAATAGAGTCTCACATCAATATTTATCTACAGCGAAGGATGCTGCAGCTCGCTAATGGGGTTTCATGAACATGTTTTGCCACATTTAGCCAACGCTTTTAGCAACGCGTGGCAGGGTAAGTTTAGTATTAATAAATATCTAATAATTGTTTATGACCAAAAGCGATTAGTTTTACAATTTATTATGTTGTAGGACCTGCATTTATGTCATAAAATAATGAATTAACCTTTATCCTCAGTGGTTTGAAGGAAGCGATAAAGTATGCTATCATCCTGATTTTACTTCAATCCAACAAAGTAGAGGCTCATTAAGTTAAAACATTTTATCAGCAAAGTTTAATGGACTGATATACCATAGGTCACCTGCAACAAATTATTTTAGATCAGTTTATGATGATAGTATAACTACTTACAAATATAGTGGCCGTGAAGTGAAGTAGGCAGACTTAACTTAACGGCCTGTGTATGCATTCAAGCATACATGCAAACTGTCACGATTCACCGTTTGTTAGGTTCATGCAACAGGCAAACTCCGAGGGTGGCACTGGGAAATTTCCAGAAAATGGAAAAAAGCCCAATAGCAGGTACTATTGGGACTACCAAAGAATACACCTTTGCCTGTTAGAGATTTTCCATTTTTCGGATGTTTACCTAAGAGTTTAGTTATAGGTCCTGTGGTTTTTTATGATGTGGAAAACAAGCATGCAGTTCTAGTCTACAGACAACTTTATGAAAACTAAAGATTTCGACGCAGACGCATTGCCACTCCTGAAGCCTAAGCTGACATGCCTTTGTGCCGAAAGTTACAGGGTCGTACATGACCACATCAACGGAACGCGATAAGGCTGAACATTATTTAGCGGCAAGTACCTAGATTTTGTAATGCGGTTATGCCTATGCCAGCTCCGCAGTAGCACTCCACCACAAGTCGTACTGGCAATAGGCTCGCCACCTATTCGGTATATGGGACCAAACGTACCTACCTGGTGAATCGTGTTACCATTACCACTACCTACCTCTCCGGGGAATAGAGGCATGAAGTTATATTTTAGTTTATGGATATTCATATCTTAAAACAATCCGTATTTGAAAACGCATAATTACGCCCAATTAGGCGTAAAACCAAACGTAAAACACTTAAGTTGATGAATCGCCATGAAGTCTATCAATCTCGGGCGTCATGAGTCATTGTATTACGGCATGTTGTCGGAAATCACGCTATTTATTAATAGGTAAATATTTGGCCCATTAGTTCCACCTATCCTATTACAATATTTTGAATCATCTAGCTCCGAATTTAGCATCTTTTTTTAGCATCTGATGGGCCTAGGTCGCTTTTAAGTTATTGTGAGAGGCTCCTTTTCCACAGTCACGTTTTTTTATGGTAGATCTAATCTGATAGTCATTTTTCGTGGTATTGATTAGGGGTGTGTAGCTTCACGTCAAGTCTCTCACGGTTTTTTTTAAAGTGGCAAACAAGCATGCATTTCACATTGATGTTAAGTAATTACTGTAGCCTATGGACACTCACACAAAGACCAGCGGTCAAAATGCGGATGCGTTACCACTTCTGAGGCCTAAGGTGTTATGCTTCTGTGCCGTAAATTACAGGGCCGTATATTACCACCTGACCGGAACACGATAGTGCTGAACACTGCCATTTAGCGGCAAGTATATTAGGTAATGCGGTGGTGCCTACGCCCGTGAGCTACGTCACTGGAGCTCTACCACCAGTGTCTTGGTGGATTGCCAAATATTCCCGTTCCTCCACCTCCCTGGCTTTTATACATTCATCACTCTCTCCATGCATGCACACCGATTTTGAACACTCTTGACCCCTTTACCTTCCGACAGTACCTTCTCAAACTTTTTGGTCCAGGTAAGTCAGATTGATCTTCCTTCACTGCCTTACCTCCATATACCTAATTAAAGGCCTCCATATTAATTAAGTTTTGTTGTTCTTTTAATGCGAATATGGATGGTTGCAGAGGCCCAGGAAGACCAAGACTGACCTAGGATGACCTAATAGGTCGAGTTCTGTCTGATGGTAGGGTTAAAGGTCTTAGGAATCGGCGTGCATGTATGAAGAGAATGATGAATGTAGATGAGGCACGAGAGGTGTATCGGGACCGAAATATCTGGCGTTCCACATTCTCTGCCTACCCAGTTAGGGACCTGGCGTGAAGCTACATACATATTGTTCTTTTAAGCTCAAAGCTCGACAGCCTGAAAAGTGCGTGCTGTTACTATGCTTTGATAAAATAGTGATGTGCCTATACCTAAAGGCATTTCTCTTTTTAACCAGAGCACAGTTTTTTTCGGACAAGTTTATATCCTTTAAAAATCAATTACCATAAATACGCAAATAGTATGTATATAGTATTCAAATTGAAATAAAAACCAGTGAAAGTCCTGTACCGTCGAATGTTTAAGCGTCTTATTTATCAACTATTTTATATTTGTCGGGGTAAAAGTCATAACATCTTGCAAAAATTTATCGTATCTTATGTCTTATGACCAATAGATTTGAACAGATTAGCAATGGTCCATAATCATCTTTATTGAAAATTTGAGTAGGTACAGAACAAAAAAATATTTCTTTTTTTGACTAAGTATCCAATAATACATGGGTAACTAGTAGTATTGGCTAAGGCTGCTGTTTTGCTTGAAAAGAAAAAAGTATCTAGCTAAATGAAAAGTACACTATTGATTCGGGGTTAGCCCAACAGCAATTTTGTATTTTTGGCATTTTTAACCCAGAACTTGAAAAACTAACCTGCCCGATCAAAAAATGCCTTAAATAATTAATACACATCATTACATAGTAATATGCTAAAAATATTTACCAATTCCTAACGACAGCTTATGAGCAATTTGAGCAAATATAAGTGAAAAAAAAAACAACGATTTGCTTTGAGTACATATTTTGAAAGGACTCGTACAAAAGAACGATGTACGGTGGATAACTAGGAGTATATCTCGAGTGGTGATCAATATTTACCCATCTGTGAGCTACAGCCGACCTAACTGTCTCAAGTAAGCTCTTGTGAGCTATTTAGTTATGCACGGCCGGCATATTTGAGATACCATCATATTGTCTAACATGGGTAATGAACGATTTTATTTACTCTGCAGATACCATTAGTAATGGTTGATAGCAAAAGTAACCGCCGTGCGTTTCGGTTAAACGTAAATTGTATTTTTTTGTTTAGTTATTTTATATTTTTCTTATAGCTTTTACGGAACTAGGTAATGTTAAGAATGTTGTTTTTGAAGCAGTCACTTGTTAATTTTAAATGTAGTTTTCGCTAAACCGGATGCAGAAGCGTACCTACCTATATTATTGTGTTGTATGAGGCAGACAGAACCCGTGCCTCGTCCTCGTCCAATCAATATATAGCAGGTTATTTAAAATTGGTTATCTTGATGTGTGGTATTCAACAATAGCGTTTTCATGGAAATTTTGCCAATACGAGACCATATTGCATATAGCTCGCACTGACAGAAAATTATCAGATCTCGCGTAGAGCCTAGTTTCTAACTCTACAAGCCTGTCTTCACATTTCATATTTCATATTATATGCCATGGACGTTTACATTATCTTAATTCTATTTTAATTTTAATTCTATTTAATAATTTAAGTATTTAATCTGAGGCTTTGACAAAAGAGCAACACGCTGAGTTTGTTGGGCAGCGGAGTTCTTCTCCGTAGTGCCTGCACTTGGAAGTCTGCTAAGTGAATGACTATGATTATGACGAACAGATTTTTCTTTTTCTTCTATGAAGGAATTGAAATTTTAATGATTTTGGTACATACCTGTTCAATTTTAAATTGGTATTCATTAATACCTATTGGATTATTATTATAAGTTATTCACTATAGGTAGCATATAACCAGACAATGCAAAAGTGTCCTTGTAGACCAATTTGAAAGCAATGATTTGCGACAAATGTCACACTAGATTTTTTTTTCACTAAGTCTAAAGGCGTTCCTTGGTCGTTTTGCTGCCGTTACATAGACGTAAGAAGTGAAAAATTAATCCAATATTACTAATTCAAACTTACTTTTTTGTTAAACATTGTATTATTTGTTCTTATATATGTATCTTCACGCCAGGTCCCTAACGGGGTAGGCAGGGGTAGGGGTTGTTCTTGTAGTAACGAAATATCGATGCGATTATTAATTTGAAAATTGAAATACAGATGGAAGTACAGGAAGATGTTTGCGGCTGTTGGTTCACTACGAAGAATTAGGAATTTTTTGCCCACTGCCACTAAAATTATGCTTGCCCAATCCATCCTACTTCCTATTCTAGACTATGCTGACATATCTTACCTTGATCTAACACAGGAGCAATTTGGTAAGCTTGAGCGTCTTCAAAATATTTGTATACGGTTCATATTTGGCTTGCGTAAATATGACCATGTTTCCGAATTTCGTAAACAGCTCAACTGGCTACCAATCCGTCTTCGCAGGAATATGCATATTCTTTCTCTTCTCTACTGCGTACTATTTTACCCGCATTATCCCCAATACTTAAAAGACCGTTTCCAATATCTTTGTCAATCAAATTCCCTCTTTCTACGCTCGTCCAACAACCTTCGTCTTGCAATGCCTTCCCACTCCTCTTATTTCTATGCCAAATCCTATACTGTCGAAGCTGTTAAGCTTTGGAACTCCTTACCTTTACACATCCGTCAAGCTCAAACCCTGACGTCTTTTAAAAAGCGTCTAAAGGACCATTACCTAACTTTGTAACTTTAAATTGACATGCTATCTAATATAGTAAGACTTATTTTTTTCCCTCAATCGATTTAGGTACATGAGTATGTATATATTAATATATATTTATATATATATATATATATATATTTAAATTTATATATTTTATCTTCTTATGTATGTGTATGTATTGTATTTTTGTGTAAGTACATATATTTTAAATTATTACATATGTGTAAGTTTATAATGTTACAATTATCTATTATTAAAACTTTGTGTATTATTAGAAGCTATAAAGTATACCATAGTTTTGTAAGTATTGTTATTTTAATTTATATTCTAACGTTGTGTTGTACACCCCTTTTTCTGTAATTTGTCTCTTTCAATCTAGGTTGTCTGGCAGAGATCGCTTTAAGCGATAAGACCGCCTATTGTGCTTTTTACTTAAGTGCTATTGTTTCTGTATTTTCTTTTTGTAACGTGTACAATAAAGAGTAAAATAAATAAATAAATAAATACAGTAGGTAGGTACTCGTACATAGTGAGCAAGTATAATTCATTATTTGCAACAATGAAGTGAGACAGTAGTTGATTTTCCTTATTACCCACAGATTACAGCTAAAGCACATGTAAAATCATTAACCGTAATTATTATCATTTCGAACAGCCTTTGAGGTCAATAAATAGTGGCTGTACAGAGTTTACGGCATAGGCTCATGTATTAAGCTTTACGTTAGTAGCGGTTGATTTAATGGTTATAAAATACAATGTTATAGTTAATTGAATAGCCAGTGAATTTTATGTATGTAATGTTATAAACGCAAACATATAGTTTATACTATAAACATAACATATAATAACTGTCAACTCAGAGTTCAGTTTAGACTAGTAAGTCTACTAGGTAATATCTCTTCGAGAACTCTACCTTGATAATAATATATTCATCTGTCATCATCATCACATAATCATCTAAAATTTTAGTTTTAAGTGTAACGTGTATGTTCCGGTAAATGCAAAATAGGTACCTTCGTGGGTTTTAATTGTATCTAAGTAGGTATATTCCATTTTATTATCATCATCATACTGCTATAATCTCGAGATATATTAGGTTGGGGAAAAAGAATATATCGAATATTTTAAAACTATTCTGTATCTATATTCTGTATTTTTTAGTGTTTCGTATCTAAAAGGTAAAAACGGACCCTATTACTAATCCTCCACTGTCTGCCTGTCTGTCCATACATCCGCCTGTCTGTCACCAGGCTGTATCTTATAATCAGTGATAGCTAGAAAGCTAAAATTTTCACAAATTATGTATTTCTGTTACCACTATAACGACAAAATTAAGTAGTAAAAATATCATGGGGTCCAAGGGGGCATACAATAAACGTGTTTTTTTCGTATATTTTTTGCTCGATATCAATAACGGTAGGAAGTAGACGCTTGAAATTTTCTCAGAATTTTTAGGTCTTAGGCCAAGCGTGGCAATTATGTCGTATTTTTTCCTTATGACGCACAACACTTTTAGGAGCATCTTCGGGAAAGGCTTTGCCCAGCGAAGATGGATGGACGTCTTCCGGATGTAATTATGATGATAGTGATGGTGGTGGTGGTGTAGGTGGCATAAGTGGGTAAGAATGCACAACGTTAACATTCAATTTTTCTCTTTTGCCGGCTCTTACGGAGTGCCTATATTATGCATAGATCGAGCGTCCCGACGTCGAGCGTCTCGACGCCCAGCGTCCCGACGCCCAGGGTCCCGACGCCCAGGGTCCCGACGCCCAGGGTCCCGACGCCCAGCGTCCCGACGCCCAGCGTCCCGACGCCCAGCGTCCCGACGCCCAGCGTCCCGACGCCCAGCGTCCCGACGGCCAGCGGCCCGACGCCCAGTGTCCCGACGCCCAGCGTCCCGACGCCCAGCGTCCCGACGCCCAGCGTCCCGACGCCCAGCGTCCCGACGCCCAGCGTCCCGACGCCCAGCGTCCCGACGCCCAGCGTCCCGACGTCGAGCGTCACGACGCCCAGCGTCCCGACGCCGAGCGTCCCGACGCCCATCGTCCCGACGCTCAGCGTCCCGACGCCCAGCGTCCCGACGCCCAGCGTCCCGAAGCCCAGCGTCCCGACGCCCAGCGGCCCGACGCCCAGCGTCCCGACGTCGAGCGTCTTGATGCCACGCGTCCCGACGCCCAGCGTCCCGACGCCCAGCGTCCCGACGCCCAGCGTCCCGACGCCCAGCATCCCGACGAGCAGCGTCGACGCCCAGCATTCCGACACCCAGATCTATCACGGTAGTTTTTACCAAGTGCGAGTCGGACTCGCTCATGAAGTAGCAAACTAATATTATTACGGCAAGAATTTTTTTAGGAAGGCTTTGGCTCATCAAGACTAACACTTCTGTTGTGCATTTTTTTCTGATCCAATATTTTTTTTTACTATGCAAAAAATAATAAATAGAATTTGCAGCTCTAATACTTCTTAAAAGAAGGCTTTGGCTCATCAAGACTAACACTTTTGTTGTGCAACTTGTTCTAATCCAATATTTTTTTTTTACTATACAAAAAATAATAAATAGAATTTGCAGTTCAAATACTTCTTAACTTTACTTTACATTGAGTGTTTAAGTAAACACATCACGGTATAATATGCTGGTACCTATAGGGGTCGACGCGACGTACCGCGGCTGGCTGTATCTATGTAAAAATATACCTATGAAACGTAGCACTAACAATTGATAGAAGTCCCATTTGAAACGATTTTATTTCTTATCACGTGATGTACTGCGTTTTGGCAATAGTCAAAGAATAAAAGTTGTTAGTCTTAACGTACCTAACTCACCTTTGACGATTTACGCGTTAGATATATTTAACCCTGTATACTTACCTCAATGTTTTTTTCAAAGACTTATCTTGACTCAATCCATAGACACCTTACACGCATAGAGGTTCGATTAAAACATTTTTAGTTTCAGTTTCAAGTCTGGAGGCCGCCAAATTTTCACAAAGTTTCAGGTACCTTAATAGTAATATAATCTTAATAGTTTCGGAGTGAAGTGGCTGTTGTGTGGCACTCAGACAGACGAACAGACATTTACTAGGCTATTATATACATAGGTACTCTAAAACGGTTCCAATTTTTGACCATCATCTACGGAACGCTAAAAGTGAAATGTCAATATCATTTTATATTTATAAAATATATAAATATTTAACATTCGAATGTTATCGTCCAAATCGAAGAATAATAAGGCATCAAAGTTCATGCACCTCACACTTACCAGAGATCATCTTAATACAAATTGATATTAAAGTGCTCTTTAAACATCCTTTTTCGTAACAAAACAACCTATGCTAAAGGGCAGACTTCGTAAGTTGTATACTCAGTAATTACAATTTAAATAATATTTATCGTAATTTTTTGTTGAGAAACAAAAAACAAGATGTTTTTTATATTATGGTATCATTTCGGAAATGTAGCTTTTAGTAATGACTGTCTGAAAAATGACTGTATTACCAACTAGTAATAGAGTTCCAGTGTCGGTGTTAGATGGCGTAGGTAACACCGCATTACCTAATCTGTCTGCCATAATGAGATTATTCGGTGCCACCCGTTTGGGGGTGGCACCGGTGCACTACCATTTGGCGTATACCGAATAATCTCACGTAACAACTATCACAAAGACATAACAACTTAGGTCTCAGGGGTCGCTTCGAACGAATCTGCATTTTGACCTCTGGTTCGTGTAGATGACTGCAGTTAGGGTAACTGCAGTCATCTACACGAACCAGAGGTTATATACCATATACTGTATATCTATGGTTATCACTTAACATTAATGTAAGTTGCAAGCATGTTTGCCTCCTTCTAAAAAAAATTTTGAAATGTAGAGTCGCAATCTTCATAATGTTCAAATAATACCTACTGTTTGACCGCATGTCTACAATTTTACCTTAAACACAGTTTCATAGAAGGGTATATACATGTGTGAAAGAAATCAAATAAAACAACACTTCCAACACTGTTTGTGTTTACTTAATAAGATCGTACTTACAAAAAGAATGCACGGACCAACCGCATCGATTGCGATCGTTATTTCAATGATATTTAAATCTCATGTCGACCATAGCCCCGTGGACTAATTATAATTACCTGTTATTTTGTCGAACCTTCTTAAAATTCCAACATTGTATATGACTATAGAGTTTATCGATATTGTATCGAATTCGGAGCGTGGCCGGTTGTCGATTGCGACGGTCAAAGTATCGAAGTCATCGTCGCAAATGTTAAACATATCGACACACAGTGAGCGATTGTCTTGTGAGTTAAAGGTTAAAGAAGATTTCCCGTTATTTAAATCATTGCTACACTTGATGGAACTAGTCAAGAGTAAATATTTTCATTCATATTTCTGAGCTTTGAGTATTTCACGACAATTTTAAATTACTAACGACCAAATACTCAAACGTCACTTAAATCTAAGTGGGACTTAAAAGTCTTCCGTCTTTATAAAACACGTTCAAACGATAGAGATAGCGCACATTTCAGGGTTGCTTGACCCATCTCTCTTAGGCCATAAAGCACGCATTTGACGATAAGATTAAAGATGTAGTTAATGGAAAAGAAAAATTCATACTAAAATGGAACTAGAATGTCGGACTAATTCGTAAAAAAATAATAGTTACCTACTATTAGAATGTCGGACTTATTCGTAAACTTATACGTGCTTTAGTGTTTTAAAACATTGTCGTAAAATACTCAAAGCTTCATGTTCAGAACTATGAATGAAAATATTATTATTTGGTCTTGACTATCAACCAGATAGGTTTTAATGATTTTTTAAATACGCTTACACTCACAGCTCCACATTAGGTATTATATAAACCTGTGTCGTAGATGCCGTTGTACACATACAACACATACACAAACACCCAGACCCGGAACAAATATCTGTAGGCCATACAAATATTTGTTCCCGTGCGGGGATCGAACCCGCGACCCTTCGAATCAAACGGTGGTAACGCACCGCTGGACTAACCGGGTCGTCAAATCGTATCGTATTGATATTGATAGGATACCTACTAATGCAACAAAACATAGGTACAAAGGAAATATTGGAATATTGGAAGTGTTAGTAAGTAGTTAAGGAAATATTGGAAGTGTTGTTTTATTTGATAAGAAATCAAATAAAACAACACTTCCAACACTGTTTGTGTTTACTTAATAAGATCGTACTTACAAAAAGAATGCACGGACCAACCGCATCGACTGCGATCGTTATTTCAATGATATTTAAATCTCATGTCGACCATAGCCCCGTGGACTAATTATAATTACCTGTTATTTTGTCGAACCTTCTTAAAATTCCAACATTGTATATGACTATAGAGTTTATCGATATTATATCGAATTCGGAGCGCGGCCGGTTGTCGATTGCGACGGTCAAAGTATCGAAGTCATCGTCGCAAATGTTAAACATATCGACACACAGTGAGCGATTGTTCCTGTTAGTAGTTACTACATTATGATTATAAAATACCTGCAGATACATTTTATTTTGTCTTTTCAGATATACTGCAATTCGATACCTTCTAACTTTACTACTATTTAGCTACACATTGACATTATGATTTCACTTCTTAGGTGTTTTTGAAGAATCGAACAGTGTTCGATTGAAAATTGATTAAGTATAAGATATTTAGAGCGCTTGCTATAGGTCTGGCACTTTAAACATTTGTGTAAAGTAGAGAGTCATCGAGAGTCGTCAAAAAGGCTAATTTGTGAAAACCTAACGACATCGTAACTGCGTGCCTTTTGCGTACCTTTTTTTCGGCAGACTTAGAGTAGGTGCGATTCAAAGATGATTTTATCCTTTATTTTTACTACTCCACGTGTAATTTCTGCGATATTATAAAACATATCATATAAAAGATTGAATTTCGTATTAAAATGTTTTGAGCTTGTAAATTGTAGTTACAAAATAATTTTAAAGATCTTTTTATGTTATAAGTATGAAAAAAGTAGTAAGTGGTCATCCAGTTCACATTGATGGTAAGCAAATACGAAGTCCATAGATATTCACAAAATAGATGAGTTACTATGCCTGAGATCTAAGTTGCTTAAGGAATTCTAGCCAACTAAAATTGTTATTTTAGGATAAGATCGTCCTAAAATAATAATTTCAGGTTATGAAAGAAGCAAACAAGCATGCAGTTCATATTAATGGTAAGTGAATACTACACCCAAAAAACCTCTTTCTTAAAAACAGAGACTACAATGTAGACCGACATGTTGCCAAACCTGACGCTAAAGCTGTAAGCTGTTATGCGCTATCAAACGACTAGAATACTGAAACGTAAAACGTAACTTAACTTCACTCCTGTAATCCCCGAAGCGGTAGGCAGAGGTAAATGCATGCATTCAATCATACATGCAAACGCCGGTTACGTTTTGACCCATGTTTTGGTCTCCACATTACCAAACTCCGAGGCACTAGGAAACTTCCAGAAAGTGGGAAAAAATCCCAATAGAACCAGAGATAAAGGATTTTACTATTATCTCTAAAATCCCCGACCCGGAAATCGAACCCGGACCCAGCGTAGTAGTAGTGGCCTGCTATAACTAGGTTACTGAGGCAGTTAGAATACTGAATACTATAATTTAGCGGCAAGTAGATTATGTAATTCGATGGTGCCTACGTCCTCGAGCTCCGTCACTGGAGCTCTAACACCTGGAGTAGATTTACTCCCCATCACCAATTATGTGATTCATCGATGTTAAAGATGCCTACGCTCGCGAACTTCGTTACTAGATAGTCCATGAGTGAAGATAATAAATTTTTTATCACAAATGTGACGACAATAAAGGTTAATTCAATGTTCATAAAGAACTTGGTTAATTTGTGTGATTGAAATAGCTTTGAGGTCGTTAATCATTATTTATGGAAATAGGTATTGCTTTTGCGTCGGCTTCCATGAGATTCTAATCAATCATCTAGCTAGACATCTAAAGCTGGCTTTATGCCGCTTATTGAACGTATTAAATTATGTTGTAGATTTTTAATATATCTTGATTATTTTTTACCTAAATTTACAACGGGCCAAATGCAAGTAGGACTCGCGTGCACAGGTACCCGTACGATTTAGAGATTTTTGATTTACTGAATACCATAAATTTCTTAAAGGTTTTCGTGTAATTATGGAAAAGAAAATGGAAAGAACCGTTTCTTTACATTTTTCTTTTTATTTAAGGCTTAGAAGTTTGATGAGGTACAGGGGAATGAATGATTTTCGCTTAAGTTCTTTAAAAATTTCAAAATAATTTAATTTAAAGTTAATAGATTATTTATATATTTGAGACTATTACATTAAGACCTTGTATTTCATGTGTACTTGCTAGAGGGGCTAGAGAAAATGCGGCTATGATAGATAGACACAAACAAACAGACGCACTAGTGATCTTAAAAGGGTTCTGTCCGTTTTGAAATACGGAACCTTAAATATACAATCAAAAGAAACTATCGGTTGCTAATTTTCAATAAAAACGTGAGTAAGCAAGCGTCTTGTCTTATCCTCGATTCCACAGTTTATAAAATCTTGTGTGGTCTGTTTAGGTAATATAAAAGGTTGAATGGGTAATTGAATGTATGGTCATTAGGGTATCAAAGTATTATCTTTGAGTGGAAGCTGTCATCATGTTGATGTGAAGATATTTGGTTATAAAATTGGCAAATAAGCATACCTGCAATTCAGTTTGATGGTAAGTGAAAATGTAAGAAGGTTAGGATCCCATTGCAGGATCATTTAGTTCATAATTTTTATGCACATTTATAATCTAGAGAATATATTTATATCCACTAGGTTGCCAATCAAAATTTGGCCGCAAGTATTTTTTTTATATTTTGTGGGAAATACATCTTTTAAATTGTTATTTCAATAAAATATCGTCTTCACTAATATACTTCACGGCAATATGTACAAAGACTGAAAAATTACGGCTGCCGTCGCGCACTTGGCCGCCCCTACCTATTTTCGTTCCGCCCCGATAACTTTTTACGTCCATAACGTACATGTTTTTTATATATAGATATAGATGTTATATATGATATGATGGGAGCCAAATTAAATTGGCCGCAAAAAAGAGTTGCGGGCTGTTAAAGATAAAAAAAATCATTAAAAATACTTGCGGCCAAATGTTGATTGGCAACCTAGTGGTTATATATTCTCTAGATTATAAATATGCATGAAAATTAGGTTTAACCTATATAGTTTAGAGTGTTAACATTTCAATAGAGGAGAATGTAGGTAAGTAGGTAGGTACATGCTCCGAAAGTGCTCGTTAATAATCTTCTTTGTAGAAAAATAGAAGCTACATACTTGTTTTACGTCCCAAATAGGTACCGTAGGTACTACCGACTATGGAAGTAAATAAAAAATATATATTATAAAAAAACAAATCGTATTAATTTTTTGGTATTATCTGCCACCAAAAAGCTGAATAATCTGTGAATCGACTAGATTATCCGGGAAAACCATCAGTTTCATACTCTACCACCAACAGTTCCCTTTAAGACATTTGAATTGAACACTGATGTTTTAGATACGCGATAGATATTTTTGTAACCATAACCCAAATTTTATAAAAAGCTGTAGAAACAATTTAATAATAATTGATATGCCATGTCATATAAGATACTATTGATGAACAGACGCCTGCCTGACTGTAAACTGCTGTCGACAATCAAGTTTTAATTGTTTTCAAATCAATAACACACACTCATATGCTAAATGCCTGCCGGCATTATTGTCTATTGTTAGATTAATTATATATTCTGACACTAAAAATATTTAGTGATTTTATAAGTGTCTTATTATTGTTTTTAAATACGAAATTGAGTTGGAAGACTGGATGTTTGTTAAATTTTCACCCGATAAGTCGTTAACGGATTGAGATGAAACCTATATCTAGACTAGAGGAGGGCAATGGCTGTCACATGCGTCATACTCGTGAACGGGTGCTGTTGGTGGGGACTGGTCTGTTCTGGTTTGCAGGAGCTACATCTCATTTAGTAGATAGTAGTTTATTTGCATCTACGCTATGGACGTTCACATTATTTGATTTTCATGATAATTTGTACTAGATTTAAGCTCTCATTAAAAGGAGCTCTTACTGAGTTTGTTGGGTAGCGGAGTTCTTCTCAGTAGTGACTGCACTTGGAACTCTGCTAAGTGAATAACTTTGATCTTGACGAATAAGTTTTTCTTTTTCTTCATTTATCATCATTGAAGGAATTGAAAAATTTTGTGATAATGATATTTTAACTAAGTACTTACTACTTTAAATTCTAATTTTAATTTACTATTAATATATTATTATGTTTTTGCTTTTACTATATGTAATGATTGACGTTTTGAAAGTATCTGTAAAGATCTATTCGAAATAAAAATATTTTCTTTCTTTCAGAAGGTTTCATCCCTCATCGTCTGATATTAAAATACACGTTGGATATAAAAGACCCAGGCTACCTTGCCCAATAGATTGTATACTATCTGAAGGTGGGGTGAAAGTATTCGGACCCGGCGTGCATATATGAAGAGAGTGATGAATGTGAAAGAGGCACAAGAGGGGTGTAAGAACGGGTAAAATTGGCGCTTCACGCTCTCTACCCATCCCGTAAGGGACTTACGATGAGATTCACAGACCACACTACGATTTCACTTTGACCAAACTACGCTTAGAACTGTCATAACCCATATTGTACTGACTGTACTGACAGTTCTAACCATACTTTGCTCAAAGTAAAGTCGTAGCAGTCTGTAAATCTCACCCTTAGAGTGAAGATACATACAGACGTATAGGTACGTTGGAGATCTTTAATGCAATTGTTATAACGCCTGCAGACGTTTACTGTCCTTAAAAGTATTAAGAGACTTTTTGTCCCAATACACCCAAGAACCAAAAACAATTCAGGATGACTTATAACTTATAGCATTAACTTATAGAATTTCGCTGATATGATTATGATAAAACATCGTAAATCCTGAATTTTTAGTTATGACTTTGTTATAGGTATAAAAAATTGCATGTAATTCATTTTCGAAGGTGTACCCTTCGAGGATAAAAAAACCTCAAAATATTTGATAGGACAAAACTACTTTTAAAACAGTTTACCTAGTCTCCTAAGGTTTTTTTTTTAATATTTAACGACATCAACAATAAAAAGTTGAGATACTAAGTGGCAATGGAATCTAACTAAACTGCGTCCATCCAACAAAGAGAACAATTTCAACATTCGTTTAATTTAATGCCGTCTGTAAAAAGGGGAGTTATTAAGAAGTGATCCGTGTGAAACAGCATCGTGAGATATGAACGGCAAATTGTCAATCGCTTGTTGGGCCCGGATCACCTCGGAGGTTCCCATAGCACGGCCATTTCGCAGGCACACGTGACTGTCGAGATACCACACTCATTATAACATGGCAATTTTGTCTTGATACCTTAATTGTGAGATTTGGAATCGTTAGGAGTTCGCGTAGAAATCTATCGTTCACTTGTCACCGTGGCCTAATAAGATGGAATGTTAATATTCGCACCCAAAAATACTAACCGTTGAAGAAACCGAATTTATTGACGAACTAGCTGTTGTCCGCTGCTTCGTCTGCCAGGATGTTTTTTTTTGACCTGAAAAACATGTAATGCCTACCGAATGGGACATCATGAGAGGGGGCTGCGAACGGCTGCGAACGAACGAAAGATTTGACCAAAAAAATTAAAGACCTTCATATAAAATTGCAAAAACTTTAAGACATTTTCAATTCTTTTTCTCTGCCAAATTTCAAGTTTTTAGCACAAAAAAATTAAGCACCTACTTTAATGAAAATTTGTGGGAGTCTTTAGACCTCCTTAATTCGGCCCTGTCGCAAAGTCCGTTCTTAGCAAATGTCTACCACCTACAAACTAGCACCCTGCCATATTTCATCTTTGAACGTCAAGCAGCTTTCGATATTTCGTGATAGACCTTTCGCTTTAATTTAAATAAACTGTGATATGTAAGTATCTTGTTTAAAAAAATCTTGTTCGGAAAACATTTTTAAGCGACCATTTCGGAGGGTTCTTGATAGGTAGAAAATAACTCCGTTTCAATTTGTCAAGACGTCTCAAAATAATTGGCACACAATAAAAAATTAACCAATTGACCACTTTTCCTTTTGTTTGAAGGCGGTTAAAGGCGACAGCCTTTTACCTACCTTGTTGAAGTTGATGTATCGCACCGAATACTGTAATAAAATATTTTACAAATAATGATATTGTTTGTATCAGATTTATGTATCATTTTGAGTTTTTACACCCCACAAATTTTGTCTCCAGCTGCCCACTGCGTTATTATCGTAAAAATGTATTTAATTGATCTCTTTCAATAAGTGAATGTTGTTATATTTTTGTTATCAAATCTCCATAATTTGTCGCCAATAAAACGGAGGGGATATAATGAAATGAAGATGTGACGTACTAGCCAATTTATTCGGCAATCTCATGAAATCCGTCGAGAATTATAAAATCGCCATATAATTGAAATAGGTGTACCATAAAGCAATAAAAATGTGTGACAACGGATTTTACAGTACTGTTTATTGCAGTCAGTGTAAGGATCGCTGTATAGTTATTCGCGAATATTCACTTTAATCGGCTTAAGAGGGGCGATGATAATACATTTGATGCAGCACATTATCTTCCAGAGTTAAATGTTTTGGATCAAAACAGTTATTTAATGAAATATGACATATTTCAATAAAGATTATGAAATTTCCAGAGCTCAATGATCTTTGAGACAGAATCATTATATAAAAATAATAATTGTAAATAAAAACTATGTAGGCACAACATCGTAATAAATAGTAGATTTTAATTTGAGGTGCATAATGTTACTATCACAGTGTACTTTAGAATCTGTCTCTATCTATCTGTTTCCATGAATTATTACCTACAAGTTTTTAATTATGATTTTGAAGTAGGTATACCTATTGTCAATAGGGATACTAATTTACCTACGTTTTTGAAAACGATCCAGAATCCTACCTATGAACGAAAGATATGACACTATTCCAGAAAATTATGTAGGTAGGTACCTAAATAAGGTATACAAACTTATTTATTACTTATTTACAAGGGTATGTGGTTCTTTGATGTCGATTTATGATAATGTATTGATTCTTAACAATCAATTCGTCTTAGAGAATTTACGGCGGTAACATCAACTTGTTTTAGTGCAAGTCACAAATGAGTGCGAACAGTTATCGTTGACGCCGTCACTTATACAAAATAACCCATAATTATAAAGGGAGCTCAGTATCGCACCTCGTAACTTACTGAATACCAATAAAACGGATTTTATGACCGTTGTACCCGATTCGGATGAAAACAACCATAAAGCACCGACTTGCTTATTTAAATATTTATTCAATATCTTTACAAATATTTGAAATTTGTGAATTATAAAAAATTAAATATAAATATTTTTCCGATACCATACACGCTTACACTACTAGTTTTGATAATAGTCCGGGGATATTCCCCTTTTTTCTACTCTTAATATGCAATAAAGGTGATTTACATGAAATAAATACTGATAAATTGGACACGGTGTGGCCAATTAAGCGTTATAATTTGTGTAACTAAATTATGTGCATAGACGTGTTGTCAAACATATTTTATAGCTACCAGACAGTTATTATTTTTGAACCAATAGATTTAATGTTGAAACAACATTATGAAACTCGCTCTTAATTTGCATTCTGTGTTAACTCATGTTTTTTGATGCAATTAAATAATAGAAATATGTGAAATAATATAAACATAAATAAATATTTGTTCATTTAATAAACTTCTTTCATAACTGTTTGTATCGGCATATACTTGTTGATATTGTATTATTAACTTGGTTAAAATGCAAATATTAATCTGAATTGTAAAAGATTCTCTAGCCACATTAGCGACTAAGAAAAAATGCATAGCGTCCTTAGCACAGAGCAACATCGGAGGGGAGTAGCCATATGCAGGCTTTCTCCTCTGTCAAAGTACAAGCCCAAATGGGCCTATACCTGTCGCTTAGATGTTTGAATGTGGGCGTGAAATTGTTTCTGTATTTTGTTAAAGTCAAGGTGTGAGTTTCGTAGTATTAGACGATTTTTATAGTGTGCGTGTGTGTCGCACGCATTAGCCCCGCAAAAAATTACAGACTGTTTTGCATCGGTAATACACGCTATGGCTACTCCTCTCCGGTCCGCCGCGAGCCGCGACCGGTGGGTAGGGTTGCCACCTCTCCCGGAATTCCGGCAGTTTCCCGGATTTTAGCTCTGAAAATTAAAATCTCCCGTCTCCCGGAAGGAATTTAAAATATACTAAATTCTCCCGGAATAACAAGTTGTTCAAAAGTAATGACACGCGATGTCGAAATGGCTTAGAGCGGCGTAAATCCTCGGCAGCATTCTTGCAGCCTTCTCGCCACTATCTCGCCACTGATGGCACTACTCGCCAGTGGGTAGCTAGCTAGTTTCATATAAACTGATACCCGTGCGTGTAGGTACCTACTTTATTTTATTGTCTCGTTCTGAGCCACGTGCGTGTGAGATTGCGTCGTCTTTGTCTCACTCATTTTCGTTCCTCATTTGTTTGTTATAAGTTTCATTCGTTCGCTTATTAGTCTGTATCCAACAGCAATCCATGCACTTGTGTCGTATTTTGATTAATTACAATTATTTCTGGTGTTATTCATAAAAAAAAGTGATTATATTCAATGTTTTTTTTCTCCCGGATTTAGACAGCTAAGAGGTGGTAACCCTACCGGTGGGCCGCGTTGCTCTATGGTCATTAGCGTCGCCTTAATTAACAATCCTTCTGACTTACTGATTGACCGAGAGTGCGAACAGGCGCTCACATCGCACCCCAGGGGCCCGAATGCCTTTGAAATTGTTGTCGATATTGTTATTTCTGTCAATTTGTACCTCTTTTACAAGCACAAGTGATAATCTGACGTTCTTACTTTTGTAGGATTGTTTTTTTTGTTTTGTAGGCAAGCTTTAATGATAGATTATCGTTATTGTTTTTAAGGTTTTTTTTATTGGCATGAAAAATTGACAGCAAGTTAGTTAGCATTGTCCTTCTAGCTAATTTACTTATATTGCTACAGGTTCAACAAAGTGTAGCGCTCTTATATTACGACTACCTAACTTACGAGTAATATATTCGTAACAAGACTATTAAACAGTCAAGTTTTTTAATGTAATTAATAAAGGTAACAAACAAGTATGCAGTTCACATTAACCCGCCATAGTAAGTGAATACCACGGAATAACTTATTTATCTATTTTGTGGTGAATACTGATCATCAATACCTCAAGACATCTTTACAAAAACTAAAGGTCAAACTGTAGATGCGTTGCCATTCCTGAGGCCTAAGTTGTTTACCATCTAACCGGAACACGTTAGACAGTTCTAAACAGTAGTTACTATTTAGCAGCAAATAAATTGGTAATACGGTAATATCTACACTGGAACTCCAGCATACGTAGACGTTGCAGCTCTAATACACGCCGAATTACATGAGAGTTACGCGCCTCTTTTCCAGGTCACTGTCAAGGTCACTAAAGCCAACAGCTACTACTCTCATTCTAGAATACCAATCTTATTGCAGTTTGAGAGCTTATCTAAAACCTGGTAAAATATGCGTTAGCAAAAAACACATTGCATCTACGTTTCCTACTCCACGCGTCAAAAAAAAAATAGTGAGCGACTCTACATGATGAATGTTTTTTAGTCCGATGTTTCTTTTGAGTAGGAAATATAGCTCACTTTAGACAAGTAACTGTTTGTTTGCATATTGTACTTGATTCCAGTTGATTCTTTAATCTGACTGAGATAAAGGATTAATGTAAGCCGGTTAGCAACTAGACGAGCCGTCTCCGCCGCCGCCAGGTAAACCAGGCCGTAGTTGGAGGAAATGCTTGTATCTGTGATTATGGTTTACTTTTTATGAGTGTTTAATATCTCTAGACCTGGTAAGGATACGTGTACCAATATTGCTTATAGTCATTAAAAAATTGTAAAAAATATTGCAATGAATTCTTGGCTTAGTGAATATTCCTATATTTTTATAAACTTCTGCCTAAAGTTTAGCTGCTATTTCCTTGTTGTATTGCCCGCCAAATATTTAATAGGAACATACATACACGGAAATATCACTTAACTTGGAGGACAGTCTATAGGTAGACAAAGAATTAAAGTTAATATGTTCTACCTTTAGAAGTAGTTACAATAAAAAAATATATTTATTATGATCCTTTGTCAACGGAAGAAAACATAGAATTACTATTAAAACTTTAGTCCTAACTTCAGATCAATCCATAATTAAGGTGTGTTGATCTTAGTTTAAAGAAGTGCCACAGAATCGTATGAGGATCCACTTAATTCTACAGTTTATCAGTCCGCTATTCATGCAAAATTATTAAAGGAGTGTAGATAATCAAAACAAGAATAAAAAAACTCATCTGAACAAGAAACTCAAGTCAAATTTAACATTCATATGCAGTCAATTGCCCGGTCTATTTGCTTAACATAATATTTCACACTGAATAAAACATTGTTAGATTCTATCAATCAATTTTTTATGATAAAAATACAAGTTATAAGTTTGAAGGCATCTTAATGCTTGTAAGTGTCGTGTCATCTTTGTAAATGGGACGGCACGAGGTTTTGGTGATACACCACTATTATTAAGTGGCGCATTCACTAGTCATCATTTTGAAAATTAAACTGTATTTAAACAGTCAAAAACCGGTATCAGGTTTGATATTGTATTTTTTGGTACAATCAAGGTAGTAGCGTTTGTCGTTCAAGTTTTAAAGTGATAATTATTATATCGTATTATTTTACCTTTCCGATGATTAACAGGTGAGTATACCACCTATATTTTTAACGATATAGATACAAAAAAATATTGTCGCATCACTAAGAACCAATTTAATAAACTGGCTAAGAGTTCCGTACAATAATTTAAAAAATGGCCAATAGAAATCATGTTTGATGTATAGGTGGGATGCCCCCTTTTAATATTTATTATATACTGCAAACGAGAGCCATCTATGAGATTTTTTTGCTTGATTGGAAGTTGTTCGAGTAAATCAATAATTGGTCAAGTTGCACTCAAGTTCAAACAACGTAATTTGTATATTTCAGCGAACAGCGTACTCCTACATATTATTATTCAGATCACGTACTGCTTGAGACGATCTTAAGATCCAGTTTAATGTGGAAAACGTATTAAGTTCATCTCAAGATACATTTGTATATTAATAATATGGGCTGCTTATTTTTGTCTCAATATGGGTAGAAGAATGTTTTGAGTAAGATATATGAAGCGTTAAAAAACCCGAAAAAGTGGATATCAAATGGTTATCCGGGTTTTTCGGTTCGGTTGTATCTAGTACGAGCGTACCAGTTACCAGTGAACCCTAGCCTTTATGCTTCGAGAGAACAGCGTATGTGTTTTGTCAAATGCATAGTGGACAATGACCATCGTTAGGCATTTCGGTCGGACTTACGAGCGTGGCCCGTTGACCCGCGGAAATTTTTTTCGGATTTCTTTGTAAATTCTGTCGTGTATTTTGGAACGTTGTCTCGGAACCGTGTTTACTGTTAATCATAAAATTACAGTGACAGGTAGATATAGAATACCTACTCACTTTCATTTTTAAATGATTTCAGTTAAAGTTTGTTTATTTATTTTTTTATGTCAAAGGATTGACAGACAAGCAGACGGGCCACCTGATGGAAAGTAGTCACCGTCGACTATGAACATTTGCAACACCAGGGGCGTCGCCAACGCGCTGCCAGCCCTGAAGGACTCTTTTGACGCCATTGTTGAAGAACTCCATATTGTAGCACCGAGGGAACACCTCCGAGGGAAGCCCATTCCACAATTTACACGTTCTGGGCAAATAAAAGCACATAGGTACCTACTTACGTAAGCTCAATAGAGCTTAAGTAAGCTTACATAGTGTAGAAAATCTTAGAGATAAAATAGATACTTACCTAAACGTAAGTACATATTCTACTTTGCTTAATACTACATTGATACCTAGGTAGGTAAACATATTTTCTTGACACCTAGGTAGTCTAATCTCCTTATCTGTCATATTGAATTTAAATTTGCGTATGATAGTAAAAGTTGTATTAAGTATTACCCATACCTATGTTAGTATCATTAAGTATAAATGTACTGGTGGTAATAAGATCAATAGTCGATGCAGTAAAACAATATACAAATGTGATTTTCTCTAAAGTAGTATATGGGTAAAACGAATTTCTTTTTTATATTTTTAAAGAGAATAAGCATTCTGAACTAACTGTATAAATCTTATTTATTTTTCTTAATAAACGTGTCGTTCGTAGTGTTTTAGTAAAATACAGTGTGTGAAAGCGAGATACAAGGTGCGTGGATCAAAAGTTCCCAGCACGCGTCGTACTTATTGTAATATGTATTGACACTTACGAAGATGCTTCACACATTGTTGAATCTGCATTATCTTTTCATACTTGGCATGTTGATAATGATCTACGTATTAAACATACAAATATATACATAAGTGTATTATCATGTTACTAAACATGTCGAATTAAGTGTTTTCTATGTTAGTTCCGACAAGTTTTGTAACTTGTGTATCTATGTTGATTTATTTTTTTAAACGACAGAGGTTGAATACTTAGCTGATGTAGATGTTTGGAACTTTCCATTTGATTTTTTTGTAAATAAGGTTCAATTTACCATTAACGAGATCGTAAACATGTTCATAATAACACTTATGTGGCTGATCGAGGACCATGTCAGAAATATTATTTTAAACTAAGATTAAAATAGATAAAAAGTGTTAGTGAAGTGCTAACTGGTGTAGACAATAATGAAACATTGTATATTTATTAAAAAATAAATATAAAGGCCGCCTTGTTGTTGAATTCACATTGTGATACGTAACATTGGCTCAGAAGATCGAAAATATCCATTCATTGAAATCCACGGAGCTCTATAAGAGCTAATCGAGACCAACTTTCACAGAGAAAGAAAATATATTATTTAACATTAGATATCAAGTCTTTGTCAAGATATACAATGCGAATGTAGGTGCCTAGGAAGACCAAGACTGACCTACATTGGAAAAATATCTCGAATACTGTCTGAATATGGAGTCAAAGGTCAAGAGTATATAAGAAATCGTCGTGCATTTATGAAGGGAAGGATGAATGAAGAAGATGCACAAGATGTGTGTGAGAACCGGGATATTTGGCGCTCCGCACTCTTTTACTACCCTGTAATGGACTTGGCGTGAAATAACATATAAAACATACATACATCCAGATCTTGCTATTCAATATTATTATTTGTCTACATTAAAATTTACTGTTGATCCTGACAACGCACGCCAATAAGATGGCATTTTCAATATTTCTCTATTTCGAACCATAACATCTAAACCGATCGATTTAATGATAAATTCGTCTCGCTCTTGAGTTTAGTTACGTGTCATTATTAGCGTTCATGTAACGGATGGGTGGACGTGTATTGCATCGGTTCGATTCCCGGCGCGAAATGTAGAATAATCGTTTATTACACACGCACCGCGTCCCGATGCGACGTGACGTCGACAGCTGCGCAGGCGCAGGTTGACCGTAAATACTTTGCTTTCTTGTTTTAAATCTTTCTACAATGTATCCGTAGATAATGTCAGTGTGCTCTGATTCTGATATTAACAAGGTACTATTTTGCAAATTTTGTATTTACTGAAGTCGGCTCTGAAAAAGGTTTTTGAATTTTATTTCAGGGTAAGAGGCTTTTTAACATGACTCCCCCATGAAAAGACTGCCGTATTGATAAACATCACCAGGTAGGTTGATGAGATGATGCTGAGTCGCTAAAAACTGCACACCAACTCCATGCCCATTAACGAGTTTATCATTATCAATAACAAAAGTATATCTAGCATACCATATGGGTATGCCTAGATCAGTGATTCCGAAAGTGGTCTATATTGACCCCTGGGGGTCTATGACAACCTGAAAGGAGTCTGCCACAGCGATAAAAAAATTTGGGGGTCCATGAAATGAAAATGGGGGTCCACGATAATGGATCTCAACACATACACTGATAGTACCAATTTACTTACATCATACCAGAGATTCCCAAAGTGGTCCATGGGAGACTCGATGGGGGTCTACGTAGGCGTGAATAAAAATTGGAAATATGGGAATGTGATATAAATGTAGCAAGGATGGAGGTCCACAGAAACCAGAAAAAATTGTAAAGGGTCTAAAAGAAAAAATAGATTGGGAACCTCTGGCCTAGATAATGCGTAAACAATTAAAAAAAAATCTTTTTTTGTGACGAAAGATTAAAAAACCAATTAAAATTGCCTTTTTTTAAAGTCTCTTAATTAAGTGTCAGTGAATTTTATCCCGATATCCTTCGGGCTCGAGATTAACGCGAATGAAAGCGCGACAAACTGCAAGTCATGAATAAATTGTTTAATCTTATTCCAACTCTATATGTGGGGTGTGTCAATATAAATTAATACACGAGACTAAATAACTCGGTTGGTCGGTTACTATAAGCTAATCTAGACGTTGTCTTGTCAGTGAAGTGCACTTTGTAGGTTGTGCTATTGGACTTGAAGGCTGAAGGCTATGTTGGAATTTATCAATTACAATGTGATATGTAGTACCTACTGCAAATGTTTCATTTTGATTGTTTCGGTAAACTGCTGATAACTTAGCACGAGAAAGATTGATAATGCCATTAAAGGTAATCTTTTATCGCCTTTCGTCCAAGTAACCTTTGTGACAACAGTTTTAAAAAATACTTTCAACGGATGTCTACAATAAGCCATAAAAAATTAAACAGATATACATAAAACAAATGTCAAATTTTAAAAAGTCAGATATGTACCTACTGTGCTTTAAAGTGCGGGCTTTTTTTCAGTAGCCTATATCGGCATTTTGAACCCTGCCAGTAAATGACAAAGAATGTCTCTTTTTCTTTTCCTCAACTTTTTGTTATCAGTTTGTAAAAGAGGCAATAAGACATTCTACTGATATATAGATAAGTATGTTTCTTGATTAGCAATTTTTATGTTAACTGAATGTCATGTGTGTCAATTGTATTCACCATTTTGACTTTTGATAAGATATTCTTGTAATCCAACGACAAATAAAATTGATTTTGGAATCGCTCCGTAAAAAAAGTCCACCTATTTTTATCAATTGATAACCGTAAAATATCGAAATGTGAAGGTCCTTTGTTAAGGAAACATGATGTTTAAAGGAGAAAAGACTGGCACAAAGGTCTAACGGGACTATCCACTCTACCATTCCATGAATATAGATCTAATAAGGTGTCAATTTTTATATTAGGGACCTTCTCAATTTATGTTTATTGGGTGCATTTAACAAGTTTTTATACTCATATTAATTAATTGAAATTGATGCGAAATATATTCACAACAATGTAACACCATGTTCGGTTTTATTATGGATAGAAATAATTGATTTATGGATGTGCAATATTAGTAGAGTGGAAAGATACTAGGTATACTTTATGCTATGGCAGAAATCAGTAAAATAAAACAAAGAAAATATAACGTTATGGTCATACCTATCTAGTTTTAGTTTTTACAAGAACACATGCCGAGTGAATTTAGGAAGTAAAGAAAAATTTTGGCATGAACCGAAGTTAAACTTTTGTTTCCATTTTTTCTTTAATTAATTAGGAACTAAGGTTTTTAAAAAGAATGAAGTTAGTACAGTCATTCCTAGACTAAACCGTTAAAAGCACTTCGTTGTCCCGAAATAATTTCAGCTGTTAAGACAGCAGAATTCAACAGATTGATAATGATTTTAGTATCTACGTAAAGGGAATAAAGGTATCGTAAACGGTTCCGAAAATATCGCGATCTATTAATCAAATACTCTCCAAATCGAAATTAGACGTATGAAGTAGATATTTTTTGACATAAAATATTAATTTTACAATGGTATTATACTTGTTATTTTGTTAACATTACAATATCTAACATTTTAATTATGCTGCTAAGATGATGCTATTTACTAAGTTACAATTACATAAATGAACTCTACTCTACTACACTACACCTCTGAAGAAAATAGGTATACACAAACCACAAAATGAATAATTATTTCTGCAATCACAATATAATATCTACTTCGAAGTAATCGCGATACAATGTACCTACCTACGTAAGTACATATGTACCTACATAATATCGCGATTCTTGGTAGAAGAAATACCTAATACACAAATAAAATGTATCATAAAATTGAATTATAATGAATCATGTCGTCCTTTATAAAATTAAATTAAATTATATTTAGCAGAATAGTTAGTTTTAGAACTACATAAAGGTAAATCATATGAATCGCATTCATTAGAGCAAGATATTAAAAGTACCTATACATGTCAGAACAGCCGATCAAACTGTCCAAGTGATTTAATGTTTATTTGTTCAAATAATGGCCCTTAGGCGTGTTATGATGAAGAGAAGCCTTTTAATAACTAAAGCTTACTACATATACTTAATGAATTTGTAAATAAATAAATATAGATACTTACCTACACTAGCTTCTAGTCCATGATATGGATCGTTTTTTTTTAATTTAGTCACGTATACACCTATGTACGTAGTAGTATTAATTTGCTAGTTATAATTTTCAAAATTAAAAGTAAATTACCACTTCATAATTCACACACGGATTACAAAGCTGCTTGCACGTATCACGCTTAGGGTCATAGCTTACTAGAGCCACCCGGCTCCTCGCCTCGAGCGGTCTACGCTGGTTACATCAACTCCTCTCCGTATCGTCTCAACGCGCGGACGGCAAGTTGACCACTCGGTAACCACTAACTTGTCTTGCGTTGACTTTGCATTGCCAACTCGCTGTTCCCAAGTGGACCGCGCGCGGTCCACGAGTGGTTCACAAGTTACATTTCGTCGTTCACCCGTGGACCACTCGTCGAACATCCGTCGGCAACGAGTGGACGCCGTAAAACTAGGCGGTACTGGTCGGGTGATGGGTGGCTGTAGTGAGCTATGACCCTTATACGTAGAACAAACTTCATGGAACTATTAGGTACTGGTAGCCGCGTAGTTTTCGTTGCGAATTCCACGCCAGTAATGTTGCGGGAAAACCCTAGTCAATAATTAAACTGTCAACCCGAGTAAACATTACAATGCAATGGAAAAACTCTACATTTCACTAAAAACTTGAAATGTAGAGTCTGCCTATACAATCAGAGAAATCAAACAGATAAGAAAAATAAAACCTACGCTTTCGTTAAGAATACCAATGATGATTTAAAACGAATAATCATATGGCGACGCGGCTGATATCTAAGCAAAGCCCAATATTAAACCAAGTATATCATTAGTGGAGCTACCGCAAGCGAACGTCAATAATGAGAGACGACGAAATAATAGGGGACAAAGTTATTCTAGGAGTAATCGTATTTAAATAGACAGTTAATTAAATACCCCGTCCGACTAAGTGTAGTCGTGTGCCAACAGAGCACCATTTAATGTGGGCTCATGAAGTAAATCTGTTGTTTTACTACCGGATTTGAAGTAATGTAAAACTGTAAACACAGCTGTAACTGTATGATAGGATTTCCAACAGATTATAATGGAGATGTAGAAAGGTGCTTCGAGATTTTAGTAAAACAACATATCTTCACGCTCTTCATATGCACGGTGAAATTTAAATCTGAACATCCTTGATATGAAAACGAATGATACATTTTTTTTGAAAAAGTCGACATTTTTCGAATCGCATCATGATGTTTAGAAAATTTATGACTTTGAAAAAAGAAGAAAAAGAAATTATCTAAGTATCGGTGATTCATTACAACGTTACTCAGTCGTTTATAAGGTGCTAGTTAGCGATTGAAAGATATATTCATAGAAAATTTTACAGTTACAAGTCGAACAAAACAGTGTATTTTTTTTTCATAGCGGACGGTTGATGCCGTCGCTGCTAACCTAAAAAGGACTCTTTTGACGTCAGTTTTGAAGACCCTCATATTAAAGCGCTGAGGAATCACCCCAAAGAGAAGTCCGTTCCACAATAGTTTTTCAAAATGTTCGGGTCCAGAACGATCAACATTTTATTGTACCTACTCTCATAAAATATGCCCTCTGAATATATGTCTAACGAGCCTGACGTCTGACATTGGCCACGTATGTCGTACATAACCTAACTC
Organism: Macrosoma leucophasiata; assembly: GCA_036365455.1. Lineage (NCBI taxonomy): Eukaryota > Metazoa > Arthropoda > Insecta > Lepidoptera > Hedylidae > Macrosoma > Macrosoma leucophasiata. The sequence goes on along the minus strand of JAWQUS010000023.1, from coordinate 9,211,323 downwards.
TAGAGATGCTATTTATAACATTTAAATAAATGAAAAAGACGTAATCTATACTTATAATAAAACTGTAGAAGTGTAAATTCTGTACATTAAAAATATAAGTCTGTCTGTCTGTCTGTTTGTTCAAGCATCACACAAAATCTAAAAGTCCGATTACAATGAAACTTGGTATGATTATATTTTAACCTTTGGCGCACAATACTGGGTACTTTTTATACCGGAAAATGTCTGTTTGTCTGTGTGTTTGTGCACGCTAATATCGGAAACCGCTTATTCGATTTGCGGTTTTCACTAATATATTGTGGTAAGTTTCACTTAACATTTAGTGGTTGTTTCATGTGAGTCGGTTCAGAAATAAAAAAGTTATGTCAATTTAAAGAATCATATCGAATATGTTTAAGCTATTCTGTATCTTAGTTATATCTTTTAGAGGGTTTCGTACCTAAAAGGTAAAAATGGACCTACGGATTACTAATCCTCCACTGTCTGTCTGTCCGTCCGTCCGTCCGTCCGTCCGTCCGTCCGTCTGTCTGTCACCAGCCTGTATCTCATAAATAGTGATTGCTAGAAAGCGAACATTTTCACAAATTATGTATTTCTGATACCGCTATAAAGACACAATTAATTACTAAAAATAAGAAAATGAAAATGTTAAGCGGTCCAAGGGGGCATAAAATAAACGTGGTTTTTTTAGTATATGTTTTGCTCGATAATAATAACGGTAACAAGTAGACGCTTAAAACTTTCACAGAATTTTTAGGTCTTCAGTTGTATGTTACCTTCCATAATAAATCTATACAAATAAATAAAATTGGAGTGTCTGTTTGTAATATGAAAAATAACCGCTTTTTACTAAATGCATATGTATGTATACACGGTACATATACCAAAACAACATTTTTTATAATTTTTGTCTGTTTGGCGGGGCTTATCTTGGGAACGGCTTTACCGATCTTGACGGGACTTTCACTGGCAGATAGCTGATGTGATAAGGACTAACTTAGGCTACTTTTATCTCCAAACATCCATACATAGATACATACAAATAAGTAGAATTGGAGTGTATCTGACTTTGACGGGACTTCCACGGGTAGGTAGCTGATGTAATAAGGAGTAACTTAGGCTTCTTTTATCTCCATACATCCATACATACATACATACCTACATACAAATAAGTAGAATTTGAGTGTCTCCAATTTTGACGGGACTTTTACTGGCAGATAGCTGATGTTATAAGGAGTTACTTAGGCTACTTTTATCTCCATACATCCATACATACATACAAATAAACAGAATTTGAGTGTCTCCGATTTTGACGGGACTTTCAGTGGCAGATAGCTTATGTAATAAGGAGTAACTTGGGCTACTTTTAAACTAGCTGCGCCCACGACTTCGTCCGGGTAGATTACTGAACAATCATATTTTTCTCACGTGGACGAAGTCGCGGGCACAGCTAGTTTAAAATAATTAAGTAACTTACGTTTTGAAATTTCATAAAGCGCTTCTAACGATACTTTTGTTATTATAGCAAATCGGCAACCGGTTTATAATAGCAATTTATTATAGCTCCAATCTATTGACAATATCAGCAAATTGATGCTTAAATTCAAATAAAGTGCCAGTTAAGAATGCTTAGATAAACCGGTAGCGCAATGAATTCAAGAATGAGATGACAATTCTATGCGAGTGCATTAACGAGATCAAAATTATATATTATAATGAATCAAAGACTTGACATTCTTGTATTTCTAGTTCTGAAATTATGAAATCACTTTCAGGGTTAATTTTTGACCATAATTATTTGTCCACGAGACGAACATACTGAAAAAAAAAATGGTGTCTTGCGCCCAGAGGAAGCCCAAATTCTTAGGATTCTATTACCTGTTATGTTTCTGATTGATAAGTTTTTAAACAAGAATGTGAAAAAACTAGAAAATCAAACAGAATACCGTTAATTTGTATTTTGAACATAATTTCGAACTTCAACAACATTTTGTCATAAGTTTAACAATTTAACTCTAACTTAATACTAATAAATAAAATATCAATCAATTCAAATATAAAAGTACATGTGCCGTACTAATCTTGGATGCCTTTTTTTATTAGACTATTAATATGTTATTTGGTCATAAGTGTTGACTTACCGAGAGATTGGGAATTGCTTAAATCACGAGTGAATTGTATGTTCTGACAAATCATGAATCGTAATTACGTGTTTATAGAAATAATGATATTAAAGCCTTTACAAATAAAGTAAGTATACGAGTTTTGAAATTACTGAATCGGTGCCAGTACAATTTTAGACGATACAAAGAAAAAAAATAATTTGCATGGAATTGAATGGAAAACTCTCATCAGTGGACGAGAAAAAATGATGATACCGGGATTTTTATAGAATTGTACTTGTACGGTGCATAATAAATAAGTAACTGTGTACGTCTATACATAAAAGGGCCCTTAGTTGTGCCTTAGTGTAGTAATGTAGGTATGTAGTAGTGGTGTCATGTGTAATGGGGAAGCAAGGGCCTCCCTTGCTTTTTCTCTTTTTTTCCCCTCTCATTTTGTCCTGGCTCACTCTCTGCCTACCCCGTAAGGGACTTGGCGTGTAGATACATACATACAAAATTAATATTCATAAATTATAATTCTGATATGTGAAACCGTATCCAGATTATATATTTTTTTATTTGCGTTTACGGTAAACTACTTATGATATTTTTTTTTATTACAGAATAAATAATATTGAAGGAATATATAATACAGAATAAAAAACATTGAACACATTTTTATTATTTAGATTTTTTATTATTTATTGTAGACATACATTTTAAATATTTCATGAACCCAATTTTGTGGGTCCACGCAGATGAATTATTTTAAGAGTCAAAGTAGTATAGCATATTTTATTAGTGATCACCGTTTATCTACATTATTCATCATCATCATCATCATTTCAGCCAAAAGACGTCCACTGCTGAACAAAGGCCTCCCCCAAAGAATGCCACAACGAACGGTCCTGGGCCGCCCTCATCCAGCGATTGCCCGCGACCTTCACCAGGTCGTCGGTCCACCTCGTGGGGAGCCTGCCTACGCTTTGTTTTCCGGAGATATCCGGTTATATCCTACATTATTAACATAAAGTAACATTAATTCGAATGTAAAGGTATATCTTTTTTATTAATACAATGTTAATAAAACTCTAATAGAGTATCAATGCAGCTGATTAACTGATGTATGGTGTTTGATTGTACAACCTCTTTTGATTCTTGTCGCTTTTAACTGATTTACCAACATGTCTTAATAATTACTTAATTTAAACAGCAATTGTGGCCATTGTCACTTTTTAAATACGAGATAAGTACAGGTTCTCACGTTTGTCGAAAATTATATTTTACGAGTACAATAAAAATACTTATTAGAAGCGTAAAGCATTGTGGTTTTTTTATACATACCTATAACTAAGGTGACAATCAAGCATGCAGTTTATATGCGTGTTTGGTGATGACTGCAGCCTATAGACATCTTCACAAAGACTTTAGTTGGTATGGCTCTGTGATAGTTATTATACAATAGGTAACCATCTAACCGTAACACGAATCTGAACACCATTTGTTGGCAGATAGATTAGGCCTACGCCCTCAAGTCCCTATACTGGATCTCTACCACCAGTAACTGTGTTATTTTATAATTTACTTTTTTCTGGTATAGGCAATAGAAATAATTATGTAATCTAATCTGAAGAGACTAGATAATTATTTTTATTTATTAGGTATTAGCTGTCCCCACGAACTTCGTATCGCCTTAGAGGCATAAAAAAATGTCAAAAAAAAAAATTGTTGAGAATCACCCTTATCACTTAGGGGTATGAAAAATTGATGTTGGCCGATTCTCAAATCTACCCAAAACGCACACAAAATTTCATTGGAATTAGTCCAGCCGTTTCGGTGGAGTATGGTAACTAACATTGTGACACTATAATTTTATATACATATACTATAGAGATTACTATTGTCGCACTTTCGGAGACTATCTCGAAAATGAGTGGTCAAGTTTAGGAGAACACTAAATTCGCACGGGATTGGTTATTCGCGTACAAAAACAGGGCAAAAGCTTATCATTCATAGTATTTTAACGATCCTCGAACTGCCGTTTATGAGAATATAAATTAGTCAGCAAAGGCCACTACATTGATGCGAAAACGCCTAGGCTTAATCTAGGGAGTGTCAGGTAAGTCGGTGATTTAGGTAGTGTCATTAAAGCTGTTAATTGTGGACTCTACGAGCGCTGTCATTAACAACTTAGTACAATATATTATGGACACTGACGAGACGGTACTATATTAACATAAGTGATTGTGATTATATAGCCTTTCAAAAATATAGTGGTTGTAAATTGATTACTATTTTTTTCTTTTCAATTAATTAAATCTTACCCGCAGTATCTACTAGCTATGTAATTACACTGCGGTTGTATATATTGTGTCTGTTTATCCAGAGAAGAAATAAGATGTATTATGTAACTCGTTTGACATCATTCCGATAGCCGCTTTGCATTACATTACTTTTTTGACGTAACGTAATAGTTACGATCATTTTAGGAAAACAAGAATGTACTGCAAAGTGACTTTCAAATTGATGACTGCTAAATTACATAATACGCCTACTTTACAGATCAAACCGTTCATCAGATAATTTCACGAACAAATTAATCGAAAATATATACAGATCCGATGTGTCAGGGATGGTATGCATCTGCAATTTGACATCCGGAATTTGTGTCGATGTCTACAGGCTGCAGTATCCACTTACCATCTATGAAAACTATATGCTTTTTACCACCATCATTACATTGAATAAACTTATAAGTACTCAAAATAACTTGAAAAATACATATTGGGATGAAACTCACGTCTAAATTCGCGGTAAACAATTGAAACAATCTGAGGTTTAATCTTATGCGTATATTGACTTCAGGTCTTCAAATAGGTACACAGCTTCTTTAAACTAATTATTTACCCCTTATCGCTACTAGATCTTAGTATCGCATACTAATGCACTTGCCCTCATTAGGCTACCTGGAATCCATTACAGGTGATTGATGAATTAACTCACTATCCGTGGATTTACTGTACCATCTTATTTATTTTCACGCGCTACCATGCTTTATTAAGACGTCAAACATAATTAAGTTAGTTCAGCGTTAATAAACTGCACAAGATGGATAAAATTAAGTTTAAGATCTAGTTTTAACGGATTTGCTGATGTTAGAGTTCTATTGCTAGCGATCAACGGATAAAACCGTCACTTCACCTATTTTTTATTCCGCTTGGCTTCAGCTTCGTCGTAATTTTTGGCACTGAGACAAAACATATAAGAAAGCTATAAAAACCATGGGCCAAATATGATTACAGGATACATTTTCATTGATACTTCTTTGTGGCTCTTCTACTAGCTGCGCATTAACATCCAAAACATATAAGTAAGCACTGAACTGAACCATAATTTAGCAACATAATGGATAGTGCCGAGTACCTACCATCTATGAAGTGCCAACTTAGTAATGGTAGCCTTAAAAAACCTGGCCAAATGCGTGAACGCGTAATGTACCTAATCTGTTCCTCTATGTACACATTTCTAAAATTGATGGACTCCCCAATACTTGTAAACTTGTAAAACCGTATTTATTATATTAAAGCTGTATTTAGCTGTGATAGAGCTCCTTTTAACTTCGTACCACCCTACCAGCTAAATAGTTGTATTTGGACGTATTATTAACGACGAAAAATTAGCACCTTTTTCTATAACATGTGGTAATGTTGGCTTGGTGGATGGACACGGGAAAACAATAAGCTTGGGTTGCACCACAATATTTGTGAAAGTTTTTGTAACATTTCAACTCCTTCTCTAACTTAAAGAAATCTGTTAAAGTTAGAGAAGGATAAGAAATGTTCCAATAACATTAACTTTAACAAATATCGTGGTGCAAGCCAGGCTAAGGGTTCCATTGAAGTTACGGAACGCTAATCATATTAATCCTTCAAGGATTGTACGGCCACCGGCGGCGAGACACAATTGAATTTCAATTGTCATATTTTTCTCGTGACTGGAGATATTAATAGGTTCTTAGATGAAGAAAGACCGTGTTATGACCCTAAAACCGTTGAATAGAGGAAGTAAGGTTTAATTGCATTGGCTCCGATATTAAGGTAATGTGCACATATAAGCACACAATAGGACATTCGTATTGCTTGCGATTCCAATACTACTGTCGTGATGAAAAACGGAGAAAAATCTAAGAAATACTATTGTTATTATACCGCTTGCATTAACGAAGCTAAAGATTTATTTGGAATAGCATTGTTTTTAGAAGCATTCAGGTTTACATTGTATTAGTGGAAAAAATACTAAAAGCCATTATATCTTGTAGGAGAATATAATACTTACAGAAAAATCTACGAAGCTTCAATATGGGGTTCTTCAATACAGGACGGGTCTAAAGAATCTTTTAGGCCTAGCAACTACCGAACTGGTATTGCAAATGCTCGACAACGACGCTAAAAAGCTTCGTGTTACATAATTATCCGGTTATCTGTAGAAATAAGATGTCTTGTGTATGTTTTTAACTATTGTTATCGAAGACAACTTATTAATAAGAATCTTTTATACACGATATTCACTGCCCGAAAAGGAGTGTTGTCTCTCACTGAATTGCGACAGTCAACCTATTTCATCACTTTCATTTTCGCTGGTGGTAGAGCTCTGGTGACGGAGATCTCTTGCGTAGGGAAGAACCATTATAAATCTATCTGCCACCATATGGTGATGTTCAGCACTATTGTGTTCTGGTTAATTTATTTATATTATTTCTGTCTGTCTGTCAGTCAAGCGGATTTTGCATGCTAATTTTTACTAGAAAAGTATGTGAAACCATTGCTTAGTTTCTAAGACCTGACATGTACTTACCATACTTTTGGCAAATAAATCTTTGAATCTTGAATCTTTGAATCTTTAAATGGTAATGCATGACCCCGTAATAACTATCACGAAAGACGTAGCAACTTAGGTCTCAGGGGTGGCAACGCATCTGCATTTTGACCTTTGGTTTTTGTGTAAGTGTCTATAGGCTGCAGTCATCACTTAACATCAATATTTGCTTGTTTACCTTCCTTACATAAAAAAATCAGTATATTGTTTTCTATGATGAATGTGTTGTTCTGGCTAGCCTATTATTTTACTACTTGAGAAATAAATAATTGGCAAACGTACCATAAAACGCACAAGTTATGCAACCCATATGTATATACAATATGAGTTTCCGCTTTGGCAATGGACATCATGTTTAACACAAGTTAGTAAACGACACAAAGACCTGTGATTGCTTCAAAGTCTATACATCCAAATATGGTGCAAGTCTGTTCCCAGGCAGACACGTAAACAAGTCAAGAACAAGTCCTATTCAAACTCGGGTATATTTCATTCATTTCACTCCCACATTCCTGAGTGTTTTACACGTTCATAGCAATCTTAGCAGTTTAAGAATGTACTGTCTCTTAATTGCCCTTTGATGTTATTACTAGTATTAAGAAATAATACTATTATAAATGCGAAAGTTTGTATGTTTGTTTGTTTGTTGCTCCATCACGCAAAAACTGCTGAACCGATTTTCATGAAATTTGGCACACACACATAGAGGTTAACTTGGATTAAAACATGCGATAGTTTTTATCCCCAAAAAATGCTCCGGTGGGATGCCATGGGATGATTTCATGAAATACAAAATAAACCTATTGAGGTTACACGAAAAGCGACCTACACGGGGGCGGAGCCGCGGGCAACAGCTAGTAACTTATAAATAGCAGCTCAATCGTTTTATAATCTTAACTACGCGATGATTGGTAGGTTAATATAAAATAAGAAATTGGTGGTAGAGTTCCAGTGTCCGAGCGTGAAGACGGTGTTGGCAACACCTCATTAAATTTATCTAATCTGCCTTCCGCCAAATGGTAGTGTTCAGCACTATCGTGTGGTGTTCCGGTTAGATGGTAATGTGACCTTAATGTTGATTTTATGTTTTTTATGATATTAACAATGAGTATTTGATGAATTCTTATTTCATGACCACGTCTATAGCATCTTATTATTCGTAACCGGCCAAGAACCGGGTTAAAAACGTCGAAACGTCTGCAAAAACTACATTGAATGTTTTTTTTTATTTCAATAAGCATTGCCACGAAGTAACGTTTTTGGCATTGTAATATTATAACGTAACGTAACATTACACTTATATTCCGCGAAGGGTTAAGCATACCTCTAATACAAACACTCACGAATCTCACGATTTTCCGGATGTTTTGTTCCATATAAAAGGCGGCGAGCCTACTAAATACCTACTTAAATCTCCGGGCACATTACCAATAGCCGAGGGTGGTACTGAAAACCTTCCAGGAAATGCAAAAATCCCAATCTCAGCACCAGAGATAAAGGATAATAAATACACTTTTTATCTCTGATAGCCCTCGACCCGGGGATCAAAGCCAGGGCTCCAGCGTAGCAGCAGTGGCCTGCTCCCACTAGACTACTGAGGCAGTTATATTAACGTCATAGATTTAACTGTATATTATGTTATTTTTAGGGTTCCGTACCTTAAAAGGAAAAAAGGAACCCTTATAGGATCACTCGTGCGTCTGTCTGTGTGTCTGTCCGTCTGTCACAGCCAATTTGCTCCGAAACTACTCAACCGATTGAGTGGAAATTTTATGAATACATGTAAATTGGTGACCCAAAGATGAACACGTCAAGTAAAATAATAATTTTTAAACAGTGGGGGGTAAATCAGAAAATTAAAAAAAAAATCGTATACTGTGTCGTGTGACATATCAAATGAAAGAAGTTGTTGTCAGCATCTCAGATATATTTTTTATAATTTTTGCTTATCAAATTTGAAGTTATTTAAGAAAAACGAAAATTGACCATTCCCCCCCTATCTCCGAAACTACTGAACTTAAAATTTTGAAAAAAATGTGGAAAATAGTTCTTTGCCTATAGATTACTGGAAAACCTATAAGAAGTTTGAGTATTCAAATTAAATCGAAAATTCTTAATAATATAATCCCCCCTGCCGGTACCACCGTAACCGCTATGTCCCTGCATTTTAAATCTGTAATATTTTCGAAAATATTTATTTAAATTACGGAACCCTCACCACGCGAGTCGAACTCGCACTTGTCCGGTCTTTTATTATAATGAAGGTGCCAAACAAACACGCCGTTCACATTGATGTTAAGTGATGACTGCAGGTTATAGGCACCCACACAAAGCCCAGAGTTCAAAATGCAGATTGCCTCCCCTGACACCTTAGTTATTGTGTCTTTGTGATAGTTATTACTCGGCATTATACATTAAATTAATACCTTCTAACCGGAACACGATGGTGCTGAACACTACCATTTGGCGGCAGATAAATTAGGTACCTAATGCGGTGGTGCCTACGCCCCCGAGCTCCTACACTGGAACTCTACCACCAGTAAAACATTCACCAGTACATCATAATGTTCAACATTGGAAATGCTTAGAGACATTGAAATCCGTTTGTTTTTTTACACGTGATTATTTCGACCCTCCACAGCCCTGTTCCAAATCCCAAAAGTTTACTGTCAGAGAATGCCTAGTGGCATTTAGGCCGTATAAAATAATTCTATAATATTACATGACAAGGTAGTTGACTATTTAATAAGTATTCACAATTTGACCTAACCGACTTACTATTTACATACTTTAACAAGCCCGGTTCAATTTCTTTACAATTGAAATACCAAATCATTAGGCTTTTGTAGTCCATCGCCGGACGATGTTAGGAACTTAATGAACAGTCAAATTATCATATCTTTTTTTCTTTTACAGTTACAAATTCTTGGTATATGCATCAAATCACAAATTATATTTTATTGATTTGATTTGAAGGAGTTTCCATATTCATGGGGTTCATTAGTTTGAAATCAAATAAGAAACTTTACAGTTCGCTATGCATTGATGGTAAGTGAATACCATGTATATACAGTTATATAAAGCTATTTACATAAATGTAGACGAGCATTAAAACTTGATGCCCCAAACGCACATGCAAAGGCACACAAGGCCTCTATCCATAAACATAACAATCACTTACCACTCTTACTCCGTGATGTGCAAAAACAGAATATTAGTAGTAAGTACCCTGATCTGATTAGCAGTATATCTCGTATATAGTAGAATGTTAAAAAAAAACTCACAGTCTGATGCCCCTCCAAGATGTGATGCCTTTTGCAATTGCTTAATTACTAATGCTTATGGGCTAATCCAGCACTGGTAGAAATAATAAGACAAAGTGTAGGTCAAACTTACAATTCAACCAGAACACAGGAGATTCTTCCAGCTACATAGCTCGAAGAATTGGCCGTTGGGGCATAAGAGTTCTAGAGTTTCGACCGCGTACCGGAATGCGAAGCGTAAGCAGGTCCCCCATGAGGTGGACCGACGACCTGGTGAAGGTTGCAAGCAATCGTGGGATGAGGGATGTTCGTTGTGGCAATCTTTGGGCCTTTGTCCAGCAGTGGACGTCTTTTGGCTGAAATGATGATGATGATTATGATGACACGAGATTATGTAAGTAATGCAACCTATGAAATGCTGTCTCTACTACACCTCCATGGCCACTGGTGTTAGACCGTTCAGTAAAATATTAGTTTTCTTAAACGAATATTTAAAGAATAACCCCCTTATTCATAAACGTATTTTAGCTAACGTGTTGTTAATCTCTTTCTATCCTGCACATTTGACAGTAGAACTGACAAAGACAAAGCATTCTATAGCTAAAACTTATCTAATGTACGTTTATGAATAAGGGGGTAAATATATAAATAATTAGGAAAATACTAGGTATTAAGTTAATCTAATATTTTTAGATACTCGCTTACCTATTTACCCCCTCGTTTAAAATGTAATTAACTTCTATAATACGAGTATAATATACGTTTTTTATATTGAAGGCTAATGAGATTTACTTTCTGGAAAATTCCAATAAATTTATTTCAATTGTTGTTAGGCAAAATAGTCTCATAGGAAAAAACAGAAAGTAAGAACCAAATAAATATCTTAAATCCAGTCAATATCGAATGAATAGATGTGATTTTTTGGGTTATTCGTCAACTCGACACTGACGACCGGACACACGTATGTCCAGTTGGTTAAACTTGAAATTGTAATGACTTGTTATTTCGTCGTCTGGACACGACAATATTTTTGCGTGTGTCCACATAGTGAAAATTAAATAAAATACAATTTTGTTTTCGCCAACTGGACACACGTTCACATTTTAACCGAATTCATGTCAAAGTACAGTCACGCAGATATTTTTTCAAGACAAAGGAATCTATTTAGTTGCCAATATCCCAACTATCCGTTAACCGAACAATGGCGGTCAAACCATTCCAATGGGGCGGTAGTAGGTAAGTGCAATAATGCAAGATGGGCAGAAGCGTCCTGCGATGAAACTACTGCCACCGCGATCGCCAATTTACATGCCAAGCATGGCGATTGTGGCAGGGGGGGGAGGGTATGTATCCCATCATCTCCTTATGGGGAGGCTTTAGTCCAGCAGTGGACATGTTACGGCTGATATGATGATCTCAACTATCCAAAGTGTAAACAAAAAACTGTATAAAAAAGGAAACACATCACTAGGCGTTCAGTGGATTTTGTTCAATAATATGGCTAATACAGTTGAACTTGAACAGTTTCAGCATGTAGATCGCATCGGTATTCTCGTTCAAGTATTGTTGTTACAGAGTTAAGTAGAATTATTATTATTTGTAAAATTATACTTTTTAGAATTGTGATGCTCTATTGATCATTTTTGTGATATTTTATTTCATTATTTTATGTCGCATGTAGCTCCGAGTACGATTCTCGTTCAAACTTCATTGTAACTACATTTAGTAAACAAGCATACAAGCTTTGCAAGTTTGTATAGTAAAGAGTGTATCTTTCAAGGGCAAAACTTCTTTGGCATTGATAATAAATACAGAAATTTCATTGCTACTTTAAATTATGTGTTGGTTCTTACCTACTTCATTTTTTGGGATATTTGAAGTAATGATTATAAATTATTATGTATATAGAGAGAATATTGCTTATTTTCACTGTTTTATTATATTGTTATTATATAACTTAATTGTTTTATTTTAAAATTTAAAAACCATTACGTTTTTTTACCAAAAATAAGAGTCAGTTTATTTTCATTATGTAGTACTAGATTTTGCTCGCGACTTCGTAAAGTTTCATCCAAATCCATCCAGTAGCTTTTTCTTGAAAGAGTACAAACATCCATACCCACAAACTTTAGCATTTAAAATATTAAGTAGGATGTAATAAACGAGGAGATTATGCACATGACTGTACCTTTTTTGCAAAAAGAAGTGATAGTGTCCAGTTGGTGAAAACATAAAAGTGGTTTTATTTAAGATTCACCATGTGGACACACGCAAAAATATTGTCGTGTCCAGACGACGAAATAACAAGTCATTACAATTTCAAGTTTAACCAACTGGACATTCGTGTGTCCGGTCGTCCGTGTCGAGTTGACGAATAACCCGATTGATTTTTTGAATCAACACTTATTCATCAAAAAAATATAAGTAAGTAAGTATCTCGACAATCAAAGCTACAGAAATGATAAAACATGTTTCTTTAATGGAAGATCATTATAATGTATGAATAAAGTTTCTAGGTATAAAAACATAATGAAAGACACAACCTTTGGCCCGTGACGGGACAATAGATACGTCTGATAGTCGACATTGTGCCTGGATCCTGTCTTGATACCTTCGCCATAAAACTGAGCTTTGATCTTTTTTGTAACCGCCATGTCTTAGGTGAGAGGTCGTCTCGTTGACTATCTTACTACATTCCTATTAATGATTTGTACTCAGGCCACACCAATGAACCATTAGATGTCATTGTTACAATATTAATGTTTTGAAAATAGAAAAGTGAGAAATACCTAGAAAATGTTTCAACATACATAGGTATTTAAACGTAAGTGTAGCATTATATACGTATTTTTAAATATATACTAGTTTCTGACCGTCTCCAATTCTTCAGCACATTTTTAATGACAATTAGTCCAGTGGTGTGTGTCAACCGCTTCAGACGAGAGTCGGAAGTTCGATCCCCGCACAGGGGACAAATATTTGTATGGCCAACAGGTATTTAATAAAGTAATTAATATCTCGTTCAAACTAAATTTCATTGAAAGTTCGCATTAGGTAAGGACTACAGCGTATAATATAATATAATTTACATTTTTCACTCTCTTATTTTACTCAAAAGTAAGAGGGGATTCGAGTATACAATGTACTTACTTATTTCACCACTTTGGAAGTGTCTATCTTTCAATGGATTGACATTAATAAAGAGAGAAACAAGTCATTTATAAGAAAAACATGGTTTTTGAAACCGCAATGTCATTTAAAAGACCCTATCTACAGACACGTATACAATATACATAAGTATTTTTTAAATTATTTGTTATTTTGTATGAAAATACTCGTAATAAATCCGTTCACAAAATTCATCTGTCTACTGAGGTTCAAATTCAATGTACCTAGTCCTAATAGTAGTAGTCATAATAGTTTCGGAGTAAAGTGGCTGTGACGTACGGACAGATAGACAGGCAAGTCTATAAGGGTTCCTTTTCGTCATTTGGCTACGGAAAAATAAAAATAATATTTATCATTATTTAATATTTATATTCATAAATGATGACACACATGCAAAGAGAATAAGAACACTCTCACACTTTCCATAGGTATATGGAATCTCTCAGTCGAGTACATTACCGATGCCGGTAACATTATGCAAGCTCTACTTTGCAACATATCAGAATGACTACCAAATCTGTCTCGGTCGTAAAAAGGCGAGTAATTCAAACACGTTGCCATTGAGAAAGTTTCATTTCCACTAGGAAAGTGTTTATCATGAAGAACTGTACGAGTTTTGATGGAGAAAGCGACGATTCCTATTGCCACGTTTAGGAGTACGTATTGCCGGTCTATTATACCTACGCACATTTTTTTTTATGTAATGAAGGTGGCAAACAATGCAGTTTCAAATTGATGTTAAGTAATGACTGCAGCCTATAAATACTTACACAAAGATCAGAGGTCAAAATGCAGATGCGTTGCCACCCCTGAGACCTAAGGTCATGTCTGAGATAGTTATTACAGGTCCAAATTTTTAATCTTATTTAATCATACTGTTCATTCATGATGGCATTATGATATGTGTATTATATGTATTTTCATGCCAAGTCCCTCAGGGGGTAGGCGGAGAATGTAAAGCGTCAGATATCCTGACACACCTCACGTGCTTCTACATTCCTGATTCCTAAGACTCTTTAACTCCATCTTCAGAGAGTACTCGCCCTATTTGGTCAAGTCAGAATGACATGACATTAAGATGTATTTTTATTATTTCTGCACTTAAATTTAACATAATTACCAAGGTTTAGGGTTCCTGCAACTGTGACTCAAAGTAAATGACGGAGGCACCTTTAAATGAAAAAAATGACTAATATTGTCTGTTATCATAATGCGAATTACTCGAGTATGTACCTACTCGTCCTGGCAAAAAGGATAGATTATTAAGCTTCGATCCTCAAGCTTGTTTACATAATTTATTTGTGTCGACTAATGGACACAAAGCTTTAGAAAATTTACTAACTGTAATAGGTAAATGAAGTAAGTATACAATAACTTTCAGAGCTTTTTAAAAATAAGAATATTTATAATTTCGAATAAACATTACGAGAAAATACATTAGAAAATACACAAAAAAATATACCGGCCGAATTGAGAACCTCCTCGTTTATGAACTCAGTTAAATACATACACTGTTAATCTTTGTAGGGATTTGGATTAAACTCAGCAACGATATACCTACCTAGATATACTTTGGAATCATTCATCACAAGTGTCGCTATCACACACAACCTTCTAGATTTACGAATTATGACTATATTTCAAAGTTTATTTCTTCTATATTACTCCATAGATGTGACTTCTTGGAAGTATCTAATATATGTATATTAATAACGGTATTATTATTTTTGTAGACAAAGGAAACTTAAAATGGTTGTGAGGTATGATGGGTTTGGATATACACAAAACCATTATCATAAATAACCTACTTTGGCCTAAATCTTTATATCTCCTAAATACCTCACATAAAGATTAATTTAATTTAATTCTTACAGTAAAAATCAAATTGCGAAGACAATTTGTACGTAATTATGATAAGACAGATTATATTTGAATAACCGTGTAAAATATATCGTAAAGTTGGACAAAGTAATTAGGTAAAATAAATAAGTATTACATAAGCGTATAGGAATATAATAAAATACAACCATTACTCTTTTAAATACACATATGTTATAGCATAGACTGTTACGACCGAGTATGAAAATTATTCAAAGCTTATTAATCTAAATACGTATTATTATCATCGCATTCGCAGTTACGTGGCTCCATTATTATTCAAAATTATATATATTTATGCGTAGCTTTTTATGCGCCTATATCTCATTATGCTGCTTATTTCGTGTTAAAATAGATCTAGAAAGGCAAGTTCTTTGTTGAAAGGGCATTAGAATATAATATCAGCATAAGAAAATGTCATTAATCAATGAACACGGTGTAGGTAGCACACCGCGTGAATCTTAAGGCTCTCCGCAAATGAAGCGACTCAAAAATTACGGAACTGATGAGTAATTACACACCAGTTAGAAATTGTACCTTGCACATGACACTACTCAGGTTGCAATGCAAGGTTATAATCAGAAATACGTAACAAACAAGGGGAGGTAACATTTCAAGTGGATTTAGCGAGATGTATTATATCTACCTACTACTAGCTGACCCGGCAAAGTTCGTATTGCCTCACAATTAAATAATGTGTCAAAGGTTTGATAGATACGGACTATTTGTATGGAAAAAAAAATGAGGGTTTTACTTCCCCCTTTGCCCTTCAATTTTTAAATATTTTCTTACCTTTTAAACCTTCTTGACTTCCAAAAATCATTCAAAACCAAAATTAGCCAAATCGGTTTAGCCGTTCTCGAGTTTTAGCGAGACTAACCAACAGCAATTGATTTTTACATATCTCATCATCCATAGACAACGAAGGAATCTTGGCAGGTTTTGGATTCACCCATAAATTCGTTAGTAATTTGAGTTTGCTACTAGTTATTTTTAAGTAGCCCCATGTGCGAAGGACCTTAATAGCAAACGCGTGCAAAAACTATGTTTATATCCAAATAGGAAAATAACAACCTGCTCCACGGCTAACCAGAGCTTGATTTATCTTTGCTGTCTATCAAACGTTAATCAAAGATACATTACAGCGATTTCATTACAGAACAATTATAGACGAGGAAAGTGTGCCGAAGCCGCGATATTATATGACCTCTATTGGGTTGTGACAGTCGATAGGGAATAGTGCAAATCATTGCGAAGAGCAAACATTTTTTCTATTGGTAGTGTTCTCTCTGTGACACACATAACTGTGCCCAACTAATTCTATGTTCATTGTTAATGAACCTTCTATTATCTAAACAAAGATTTGTACTAGCGGTCATGGTCTTTTGGTCGGCATTTTGAGTTGTAGTTGTAGTAATTCTTATCGATTTCTATATAACGCAGTCTAATCAAATATTTTATATTAACTGAAATTTGAGTTTTTTCACACTCCGCATGACATGTTATTAATATTTTAAATGGAAAGACATGTTTGTACTTAAATGCCTCTACGAAACATAATTAATGTTTACAATAAATATGCATAGGTAGGGTTATAAATTTAACCTATTGTTAATTGATTGTCGTGTCTTAGCACTATATTCTGTAACGCTGTATTCTGACTTAATAATTTTGTCAGCAGAATAGAGCAAGTATAAAATATCAACTATATAAAAATTAAAGTTCATTTTAGCTTTAGAGGTTTTATGTGGTTTATGATCCATCCTTAACGCCTTAATTAAAAAGTCTGAATTAATGTTTTTATTGGTACACATTAAGGATGAAAATGTGTCAAATATATGTCGAACCTGATCTGTTCAGATACATTACCAAACTGGGGGATACTATAAATAAACTATATACTCTGAAAATATGTCCAATTTAATTTAATCTAAAAAAATATCAATAACTAATCTCCTTCTGGGATTAATTTTAAGACCTCCGCAGTGATGCCTTCTAAACCAATGATCCAGTAAACACTTTGTAAGTTATAGATTTCTCTTATCATTAAAATAGTCGGCATGCTGTACACATTCTTGCCATGCATTATTCTTCACATATTTAATATACAGTCGGGAATGTTGATAGTAGAAATTCCACAATACGTTATAGTCAGATGGTAAGCGAATGTCTAACTGCGCGGACAACGGCCCAGTAGCGATTTCCGCTTTGGGGAGCTCCAGCTAGGGTTGTGAACTGTCCGGTTTTCGCCAGAAATGTGTGGCTTTTTGTGGTCATGTCCGGATAAATATTTGCTATACGGATTTAGGTGTGATTTTCGTTTTTAGACATAATGCACCGTACGCAACGCCTTCAGAGTTAACGCATTAATTTAAGGTAAAAAGTATACATGTAAGACATTTCTGACCATAAATAATATGATGTTTGGCATTTAGTGCAGAGTTGGGCTTTCATATTTCAGAAGATGGCAACCCTAGCTACAACAGAATATTGTCTGGTCAATTATTGTCTATCCGACAGATGGGCGACGTAAAAACCACATGCCACAGAGACAGTGCGCACACGCCGCCCAATCATTATAAAGGCTTATACGCACTGACTTTAAGAAATGTTACAGTTTGATTTGAAATGTTAATCTAATAGAGTTTTTGATATTTTACAACAGATTTTTGATAAGAAATGAATAAATTCATAATAATATGTTTATTTTTATTGACTTCATTTTAGGACGGTAGGGCTGAATTGGAGGAAAAACAAAAGCAGTAAAAAAGCAAGTATAGCTCGTAATAACTATCCCAGAGCTAATAAGTAGGTACTACTATACACTTAGGCCTCATAGCTAGAACACTAACAACTTAGATCTCAGGGTGGCAACGCATCTGCATATTGACCTTTGGTTTTTATTTAGATGTCTGCAGTCATCACATTGTTTACTATACCACAGTCATATTTTACTAACAATACATTGTTGATTGTACTATTTATTATTCGCTATAACACATGCGAGTGAACTTTAGAAATTAAAGAAAATACGGAAAGAAAAATTTGACTTCGGACAGGTACTTCGGTAGCTTAGTGGTAAAGCGGCTGGACTGGTTATCCTGAGGTCGCAGGTTCGATTCCTGCCCGAAGTCAAATTTTTCTTTCCGTTTTTTCTTTAATTTCTAATACATTGTTGAAATTATTATAATGAGGTGTCCCCACTGAAAAATACCTCTAGATACGCCCATATTTATCACGATTAAAGAAGGGGTCGAAAGTAAAAATTGAAAGAAGAGATTATCTTATTTTTATTATATTTTTTTTATTTTCTTCAGTTTATGGGCCCTTTTCCGTAAAATACGCCAAAACAAAACAAAGCTGAAGCTTTTGCTTTTTTAGCAAAGACATGACAAAAAAAAAATATTGCATACTGCAGTGTGTATGACACCGGTCGCGTGTCGGGCATGGTGCGTGGCTAATGCCACATTTGCGGTTGGCTACACCGCCGTATTACCTCGGCTATGTAATGTCTCGATGAAATAACTGTGCCACTTCAACGATTCCCTTTGGTGAGTGCGCAAAAAATGCTAATAAAATCTGATGGATAAATGTTATTATTTATTATTAGAATGCGTAAATTAGGCGGGTATCTATATAAACTCATCCCATGCCAAGCGGCCTGCCAAGCGTTACGTTATATTCTCCCCTTAATGACGCATAACATTGCTGTGGGTGTCTTTGGGGAAGGCCTTGTCCAGCAGTGGGCGTCATTCGGCTGGAGTGATGATAATCCCATAATTTACCATTTTTTATTATTTTCCACACGTATGCCATAAATATAAAGGGGACTTGGCGTGAAGATATTAACTAAAGACACATACTTTGTCCCATGATCCGTGATAGACACCTACGTTATTTAACAGATAGAATTACCTACATAATTGAAAAAAAACATGTTTTACGCCTATTCACAAAACAGTTTTAGGTTCTAATGGGACGTTTACCAAACAGTAATATGATCGGATGATATCATGATATCATATTATCTTGTCAATATCGCTGATGGACTTTCGTAGAAGCTTACGTGATTGTTAAATGAAAGGCGAGATGACCATCTGATACCATGTTTGTAGGCTTAATTGACACGTACTTTGTTGATCTTTACCTAACAACCGCAGACATTTTAATCCCTTGGATGTTCTTTTTATGTTAAACGTCAAACAACTATGTATGTGTACACAGTTAACACACCGATGAAAAGCGATTACTGCAGATACCTATATTAATTTCAACGATCCGGGGTGCTACCGCTTATTGACATTGCTATTGACGTTGTCATTGCTGTCAAATTTTCATGTCGATTTGTAGCTCCTTTAAAAGCAGTAGTGATAATCTGATTCTTTTTCTTGCTTTCGTAGGTATGAAACAAGCGATAATGGTAGATTACTTCGATTATTGTTATTTAGTTAATGTAAAAATCGACATGAAATTTGACAGCAATGACAACGACAACAGCAATGTCGATAGGCGGTCGCACCCCCGGTTAGTCCAGCGGTGTGAGATGGCCGTTTGATTCGAAGGGTCGTGGGTTCGATCCTCGCACTGGAACAAATATTTGTATGATGTTTGTTTTGGGTCGGGGTGTTTGGGTATGTGTTGTGTGTGTACAACGGCCACGACACAGGTTTATACACCTCATGTGGGGCTGTGAGTGTAAGCGTATTTTATTTATTTAAACGCCGAACGTATATCCATTCACGAGGCCTAAGATCTCTTTGTCCCTGTGCTTTAAAATTGTGTCATTTAAGTTTTTAAATGAAATGTATATGGTTATAAGTGAATACTGTAGCCTCTAAACATCTACATAAGGACCAGACATTTCCATATAGATGCGACGCCATTTCTGAGGCTTGTGTTGTAAATGCTTCTGTGCCGGAAATTACAGGCAATACATTACAACATTTACAACCTAACCGGAACACGACAGCAGGCACTGTTCACTACCATTTAGCGGCAAGTAGATTGAATAATGGGCATGCCTACGCCCGCGATCACCGTCACTGGAGCTCTACCACCAGATAGAAGCTAGCGAAAATCTACGAAAACGATATTAAACAATATGTTTATGTTGTTATTGCCTTTCTCTACTGTCTCTGTTGTGATTTTTATAATTCGAGACCATTAATTTTAAACGGTACACGAAAATATATCATGTAGAATTACAAAAACTAAGTGATAAATAAATTTCTATAAGAAGTTGTGTTTGATACGCCCTAAATATGGAAGTAACACATAATGATAAAACAAGGTAGAGTTCTCAGAATAAATCGATTTGAACCCGAGTTTAGCGTGATATTATATTTAGATTAATATTCGATTATTCTCGTTGATACCACTAGTGATGTGACTCCTTAATCATAATTTATTCATCTTCAATAGGAATTAAACCGGGATTAGCTACCTTATCTAATTTTTAAAGGACATTAATTCAATGAACATTTAAAACTCAAAACGCTAGCGGCAAATGCGCTATGATAGATTATGTGCTTCGAGGCGTGTAGTAGCAACGGTGTTATTAGGATTATAAGAACATTGAAATGCTTATATTTTAAACAGTCGTTTGTGTAAACCATACCGCACCGTCTTGTTTTGATTTTAATGACGGCATTGGCTTTTATGAATTAAGTGCAACAATTAATCTTTTTCATAAATCTTTTTGTTGTACTCTAATCGAGATAGGATTCAAACGGTAGTTTGCTGCTAAGTTTTGCAAAATCTGTGTCTGCATAATCCATATCTACTTGAAAAATAGTAGAAATGTGAAAGTAACTTTGCCGATTCGTCTATGATTTTGCGACCAAACCGCTGATTGTGATAAAAGGATCATTTTAAAATTTTCTACAAAAATAATGAAGAAGGCTTTTTAAATAATAGTTCAAAGCTACTTGAGCTTTGAATTGTTATTAACATAGGTCGATATCAATATCGGTTCTGCATAAAATTCTGTAGAACAGTTCAAAGTTTGTCTTACAGTTTAAAAAAGTAGCATAAGTATATTATTATTTAGTCGTTAAATCGTCAAAAGCTGGAATTGATTCACTGAAAGAATTCTCTTTCCGCAGAACTCACTTTGTTAATAGAAACATTCGAGGGGTAACTTTATATCTTATAAATAGAATCAATTTCAAAACAATGATGTTTTGGTTATAAAATTAACTTTTCTAGGCGTAAATTGTCTAAGCCTTTAAAATATAATACTTGTGATTAAATAACTATGAAAACGCAGCGTTGAACTGGACTCCATTTCATAAGAGTACGGAAGTGTCACAAATTAACCTTACCTTATGACTTCATCGTAGCTGGGTGATATCGGGCATCTGCAATAAAATAACTTTCTTAGTTTACTACTTTTCTTGGATGGTTGGCTCAGCACTTATGAGCTATAAAAAATACTATTATCTATATATGTAAAAATCAATTGTTGTTCGTTAATCTCGCTAAAACTCGAGAACGGGTGGACCTATTTGGCTAATTTTGGTTTTGAATTATTTTCAGAAGTCCATGGAAGGTTTGAAAGGTAAAAAAATATGAAGAAATTGAAGGGGAATAGTAAAAACCACAATTGAATTTTCCAATACACATAGTCCGTTTAAATCAAACCTTTGACACATTATTTCGTTGTGAGGCAATATGAGTTTTCTGGGTCAGCTAATAGTAGGTATTATAATAATTTCGCAGTAGGTTGGTCTAGTAAAGCCCATTTTTTTCTAACTTCAAAATTTTGCAAAGTTAGTACCTATATGTTCAATAAATTCAGTTGCACACCGTGTATTTATTGTAGATTTAAGAAATATATAATAATATAGACTCTTTCTAATCTGCTGTTTTTTTAAATCTTATTTAATGAAAAGGAACTTTTGAGCATTTGTTCATGCCAGTTCCATCGTTAATCTGCTGTTAATTTTGGAACAAAGGCTAAGCTTGTGTTTTTAAATGAGTATTGTTTCACTGTATAGATTCCTACTATATATATATAATATTATTATTATGTTACCAGCAATAATTGTGCAGTAAACCAAGGAGATACATCAATAAAAAATATGCAACTAAATGTTGCAAAAAAAACCTGCTCCTAGTTTCAAAATAGGTTTTTTTCTATTTTCTGATATAAGGTCTTAGTTATGTCTAAGATAAATAAAACAAAAAATATTTTTTTCTATTTGAATCAATATTAATCATCATGCTGCCGTTACACTACCATTTAGCGGTAGATAGATAAGATAATGCCACCGCAATATTTTCTAGAAACTTCTGATCACTGAGCTTTTTGTAATACACACAAGAATGCATAATATGATAAAAATATCCAAAGAGTATAGTTTCAGAGTATGATCAATTGTTTTGTTTCATTTGTTTATAAACAATAGATCTTAATATTTACCAAGTTCTCTGCTTCCGATCGCACTTAATTATTTCTAGGAAACCATTACAAATATATTTACCGCAAGCTATAGACGATAATCGTCAATAGAAATTTCAAATAAACTTTGGACAAGAAGCTTATATTAGATATTTGAATAAAGCATAAAAACACTCGTAACGTTAGGGTTCCGGTGACCGCTATTAATCGGATGATGAGTTTCTGGTTGAACAAACATTTGATCAATCAACACCAACTAAGAAACGTTTGATCAAACATTGTAGAGCTTGTTAATTGTTATTTCGTGTTGTGCCACCTATTTCCGCATACATCAAAAGATCATTATTTAATTTAGTTTGTCTTTTTTCATATTGAAGTACCTAGCAAAGACAGGTGGATATAGGTAAAATTAACTGTAGTGAATTCTATAGATAAACTAGACCAGTGATTCCCAAAGTGGTCCATATAGACCCCCTGGGGTCCATGGGACTTGATGGGGGTCTACGTAGGCGTTGGAAATATGGGAATATAATATAAATGTAGCAAGGAGGGAGTCCACGGAAACCAGAAAAAAATTGAAAGGGGTCTACAAGAAATAATAGTTTGGGAACCTCTGAACTAGACTTATCTCTAGGATCGTTGTTACTCTGAGCTTCTAATTATGTTTGGTATGTGTGCCAAAAAATGCCTTATTTAGAATTCTCGCAACTCGCAAAAAGTTTTTTTTATGTAACACGTTTTCCGAGCATCAATAACAGCGAAATAGTTGAAATTTTCCGAATAACAAAATCGTTGTGCCCCTTTCACTGAGAAATGAAAAGAAAATAATAAATATAGTACCATTTTATATTATACGAGTGCAAGTTGCAAACACGACTAACACGAGTGTACCGTTTACATTAATGGTAGGTACTTAAAAGAGTACTGAAATGTTCTCCAGTTCATAACATAAAAATTAGAAATTTCACTGTCATTTGAGAACTCGTTTTTTCACTGAGTTAATATAAAAAAGGTTCCTTGTCAGGCGCAGGCACATAAACTAAAAAAAAGGTTCATTCATTCTATTAGTTAGCTAGATTAGAAGTCAACGTGATGGTGGATGTTCCTAATTAGGAAATTTATCCATAAAAGGAATCAACGGAAGCGCCAAATAACTAGGTATAAAACATTTTCATTTTATGACAAACAATGTAAGTATTAATTTCTTAGTTTAATAACAATCTAAAAACGTATTTATGTTTAAAATACAGGGCTTTTGGTTTCAATTGGCTTCTACGACCGCGTCTCGTGCGTCATACGGACCTTCGTATTCAGAGCATGCAAGAATGGTTCAATTTCACTTTATTCTAACCATATTTTATATATTTATGAAACAAGCGTCTTAATTTTATTTCAACGACAGTTACTTATTCATGGTTTCACTTACACATTTTCTGTCTCAAGCATAAATGACAAAGCCTGATTAGATTCATAATTATAAGATAAAAAGCAAGTTTATGTTTTCAATTATAGAAAGACACACTAACTATTAGGTACCTATAAGGCAAAAAGTAATTGATTCAAATAATCTAAAAATTAAATTCGAGTTTATTCGTTAAAATATTTCACACTTAAAATGAACCACGTTCAATTTTCATTCACAGATATACAATGCGAATGTGGATGGTTGCAAAGGCCCAGGAAGACCAAGACTGACCTACCACGACCAAATAGGTCGAGTTCTGTCTGGTGGTGGGGTCGAAAGTCTTAGGAATCGGCGTGCATGTATGAAGAGAATGATGAAGGTAGACGAGGCACGAGAGGTATGTCAGGACCGGGATATCTGGCGCTCTACACTCTCTGCCTACCCCGTTAGGGACCTGGCGTGAAGATACATACATACGTTCAATATTTGCAAGGAATGTAAATAATTAGGTACTTAAATAGAAAACAATATCTGAGGAAGCTTCAACATATGCAAATTATTTAATGAGTGAGTTAGCGTGTTTATAACTGGTAGGGAACTTATATACCGTTATACAAATCAGCAATTAATCACTGAATATATTTAAGGTTACAACATAACACAATTAATATATGCGCATAGTTCATTCACTTAAAGAACAATTATAGTGGTCTTGAATGGGGTATTAACGTTCATAAGGCACTTTATTAAGGCATGACCATACTCGATGGAATGAAGCAAAAAGAAGCAGCTGAAAGCAAATATCTATATACAAATAAATAAAAGTGGAGTGTCTGTTTGTAATATTAAAATAACCGCTTTTTTCTAAATGCATTTATATGTATACACGGTACATATACCAAAACACATTTTTTTACAACTTTTGTCTGTCTGTCTGTTTGGCGGGGCTAATCTTGGGAACGGCTCGACCGATTTTGACAGGACTTTCACTGGCTGATAGCTGATGTTATAAGGAGTAACTAAGCTACTTTTATACTAGCTTCGCCCACGGCTTCATCCGGGTAGATACTGAACAATCATAAATTCTCACGCAGACAAAGTCGCGGGCAGTTGAGTTGATAATAATATGTTAAATCAACTCTTTTAATATTTGGATACACTTTTTTCTTAAGGCCCCATCCACATTACAGGGTTGGTCTCAGTTCGTTTTCGGCCCGATCTCGGTCCAGTGACATATTGTCAAACAATTGACAATGAGTGTTCTCATACCATCTTATGGATGGTATGAGTCAAGTTCAGTAGTACAGGTATTTTTCTAAAAAAAGACAGCTCAAATGTTCATGTTCTATTCACATTTGCTTTGTTTTATCCTATATGGTTAAAGTTTCGACCCGTAGCATGATATAGATGTTATTGCGATTACATTAGGATTGTCACGATGTTGTTTCATTAGTTTATATGACAGGGCCTATGAAGAAACGTAACAAAGCTATATTTAACTAAACTAAAATGCTGTATTTAGTTTAGGGTCACAATAAAAGACCATAGTTCGCCCGCTGTCACCAGCGGTAGAAGAGCGGTATTTAATAGGTAGAACAATATGAATTTTATCCCTAGTAACACCTCAACGATTAAAGATACATATTATTATTTGTATCAATGAAAACACCGTAAACAAATATTTGATAACGAAGTTACTAAAATTTTTGTTGAGCCATGATAAATATTTACATACTTCTAACTTATTTCCAACGAATCATAGTTCAATTAAAATGATCAAAGATAAGCCGCGTGCTGTTGCCTCGGTTCGCCGCGCAAGTATGCCCAGTGCGGGCATACCTTAAGATACAATAATAAAAAAAAGTATGACGTGTGCAATATGGTGTGCTGGCCAGCGCTGAAGCGTGCAAAATAACTGCCCAGAATACATACCTCGGTTAAAGTTTCTTCCTGGTCTTACTTGTCAGAAATGATAGGGGAAGATTGATTAATATTAATACTTTTACGTAGGAATATCGCAAGCGGAACCGAACTAGATATGTTAATTGTTATTTTTATCGCAATACTTATAATAGCTGCGATGTACAACTTTTTAACAAATCGTAAAATTAAAAAGAACGGGCAGCTATAATACATCTCTTCCAGTGTGTCTCAAGACAAAGGTTTTTGATCAATGTGTGCTGCCAGTAACGAAAAAAGGAGCTGAAACGTGATCGTTCACTACGTTCCTCATAAGAAGACTCAATGCCAAGCAGCGAGCAATGGAGAGAGCTATTCTCGGCGTTTTCCTGCAAGATAGAATGAGAGAAATGAGCAGATCCGCATGAGAACCAAAGCAACCGACATTACCCATGGCCATAGCTTAAAGAACCGATGGCCATTAGGGATAAATGTTTCTCGAGTGGCGACGGCGTGACCGGACGTGACCCGGAAGCCGAAACGTGGATAGACGAACCACGAGGTGGACTCACTGGTTAATATTACGAGCAATCGCTGGAAGAAGGCGGTCCAGAATCGGTCGTTGCGGCCATCTCTGGAGGAGCCTTTTGTTCAGCAGTGGATATCTTACTGTCTTACGGCCTGAATTATGATATTGATGAAATAAAGAACTTAAACAGGTTTCACTTTTTAAGTTGCAAGTACTTAGTACTAAAATAAATATAAAATAATAGATTATAACGCTTAGTTGTGGCTAACAAATTTAAAATCATTAGGTTAAAATAAAGATGGGCATGAATGTTTTTCTTAGTAACTTAGTGTCCAACACTAAAAATATATTTTCTATTCTTAATTAAAAACATAATTCCGCAATTTAAAACCTAGTTAAGCCTCGTTCCCACAGTAGAATAAATTCACAAAACCGCAGTCGGTGAAGCTAAGGGCGCATGGTGGCTAATATTATGTAATAAGCATGCTTATCGCGTCGTAAACGAGAATTTATGCCTGTATTCACGTTCCAGTGCAGGTCATGGGCCTGGCAGGAGGCGTGCCAATGACACTGACCTTATTGTAGTGATTTTGATAGTGATCGATGACACAATGTATACTCAGCTTGATATCACGTAGGTTAGGTTTGGCAAGCAGCAGACAATATGCAACCAATTGCTATCTGGACCCTTACTCCTGACACTGATTCGAATTTGATTAAGTTTTGGATTTCTAATAGAACTATCTACGAACCGTGGATGAGTGATTTGAATAAGAAATATCGAAAGCTTGCTGTGCGATTTCAAAAGTATGATTGAAATAATTTTGAGCTCAAATATGCTAGAAGAATACAACAGGAACTATTTGAGTAATATTTATTTGTTGCAATCACGTTGCAGTAGCTAAATTGTCTCTTCGAAGGTAATTCTCTATACATAGTTAGATCCAATCTCTTTATTGTATTATTGTATTAAATTAAGAAAAAAAAAGAAAACAGGTGGTGGCGACGGCTATAAAGAAGCGTACGTACTAGGTATCTGATGTTACATGTATTATAATTTAAAGAAAAGCATCTCAATCGCAATCAAACGTGATCCGTCGATTTACCTATAATCATGAAATATAATACGAAATTATATTATTACTCATATGACTTGTGAAGGAAACATATACATCCATATGATGTGTATCTACTCGGATTGACTTTCGACAGTAAAGTAAGTACCTAATTAAAGTGAAAATTAAAACTAAAAACTTGCTACAGTAAAGTGCGCTGAATACTGGTTATTAAAAGGATGCTATCTCGATCAGATGGTATAATTTTAAATAGCTACAACTTTACACCAAGATCACGTAATACGTACTTACTGCAACACTTATTTCTCATCACTCAGAAGTATTAGCTATTACACATAATTACACTTAAATAAAGGAAGTGCTAGCTAGCAAAAATAGCACGTTTACACGTTCAAATCTGAGGTGTTTATTTCAATTCGTATAAAGCCGCAGAGCTACGTTTGATATGATAACACTTTCATTTCAATTGAAACCACTAACTGCTTCTACATGTCGACGATATTCTGTCATAAGAAGCAAATTTCTAGTTTTGACGTAGACCATGTAAATATTTTTTTTTCTTAAAATATATCGTTCATATTTTTTTTAATAAGCTTAACACAAAAGTTTCAGTTTAATTCCAATTCAAATTCCAGTTAAATTACCTTAACAAAATTCAATGGCAATAAGAAAAACATAACAGTATTTATATAATTCTACACCGACTTATTCAGACCAACATTTAGTCCCCGTAACAAATCAATGTCTTTTAGAATTTTAAAAGAAGCTAGTTTTCTTGAAAGTCTCTGGATAAGCTGGTAAATTTATCATTGTACCATCTTATTCAAATAAACCGAAAACAATGTTACAATTTATCTAGAGACATTTTTTTGAAGTGATGATTCGAATTCAAATCACAAAATGCATGGATTAAGATGTGTGTTCCCCAACATTATGTATTCGCGGAGAGTCAATTCAAAAAACCTATTTCGACAATTTGCGTTGTAGATACTCGTAGAAGTCTGATGTCACCGTGCTCTTTATTGCTTTGTATATCTTTAAAATGAACAAGAGCTTCGGATAAACATTCAATATCTACATCTGGCAGGTTAATCACCTCCAAATTTGTGCTGCGTTATACAACGTTATCTAGTGCATTAACATTATCGCTATTATTAATTTAATCACTCGCGAAAACAAACCTGGTTTGTTTAATTTAGTAGTTAAATATGTTTATATAATTCATTGGTAGATTAAAAAAGTAAGACGAGCCTCCCTAAAGAAGCTGCCAGATCTTAAAGCAAGTTAATGTTAAAGATACACCAATTAAGCATACCTACCTCATATTCCAAAATGTAAAGTTTCAATAGACAGTAAAAATATGAAATTAGCCAAATTTATTTTTTAATTACTCGTAGGTACTTTAGCAGTCTTCCGAATCAATTCTCAATAGTATCTATTTAAAATATTATTATTATTATTATTTACGGCTGCCTAACTAGCATAGTCTGGCAATAGTTGGCGCTGCTGCCACCATAAGGCAATGCAATAAATGTGAAGGAAAGATTTGACAAAATCGGGCAGGACTTCGGTAGCTCAGTTGGAAGAGCGGCTGCACTAGATTCCCAGTGACCGCGAGTTCGAGTCTCGCCTGAAGTCAAAATTTTCTTTCCATTTTTCTTTAAATAAATATGTTTTCACAAGCATGTGTTAATGCGAAATAATATAATAAACAAACATGGATCACGTTAAGGGTACATACCTAATTCCTGAAGTCACTAGAGCTCAATGTTTAAACCAAAAAATCAATAAGATGTAGTGATACTAGTGATCACTCTTTCGATGACTTCAAATAATAAAAAACATGATTTGATACTATAAAGTATATATATATAAAGAATGTGACTTCATCGTCTAGCTTATTGAAGGTACTAACCTTCAATAAGCTAGACGATGAAGTCACATTCTCAGCGTTTAATATTGATATGCTATTTACCAATCAAGACTTCTTTTTTCAACGTAGAAAAAAAGGTCAACCAGTATAAGAATAATACCGAACCATCGATCTTCAATCTCCCCGTGTGGAGAACCATGAAACACTCAACATTTATTATTTAATTAGATTCAAATCACCAGACGCTAATGGATATCATGAGCAAGTTGTGGCACGAGTCTCATTTTATTATCTTTAAATGTTATTTCGCAGTAATCGTTTTCTTTTTAGGGTTCCGCAAACAAATATCACGATGGGAACTGTATGTCGCGTCATCGTTTTTTTTTTGTATGTCAAATATTGACAGACAAGCTGACGGGCCACCTGATGGAAAGAAGTTACCGTCGCCTATTAACATTTGCAACACCAGGGGAGTCGCCAACGCGCTGCTAGCCCTGAAGGACTCTTTTGACGCCATTTTTGAAGAACCCCATATTCTAGCACCGAGGTAACATCTCAGAGGGAAGTTCATTCCACAATTTACACGTTCTGGGCAAATCGAACGTGAGAACCGCACCGTTGAATATTGCCAGGTGTCCAGTCGGTGAGGGTGGAACTTCTCGGCGTTCGGCGGGTAGTACGGTGTAGGAAAAGAGACGGTGGCACCATGTCGAACAGTTCAGCAGAGAACTCGCCATTGTAGAGACGGTATTTTGCATATATTGCATAAAACGCATAGACTCCCAACGTCTCTGCGCAGGCTCAGATGTTCGAGCCTGTCAGTAAGTCCTCGGTCGTTAACAATACGAACGGCGTCTTTGTAGGGAGTCCAGTGGACCAAGTTGGTATTTGGGAATTGGATTTGGGATTTTATTGGGATACTTTTAACAAATTATGAACGGTGCCAGTGCCATGACATGAATCTCTACGATGTCATTTGAATGAAGCCAACCAAGTTACATATACGTTTGTTATAAGTTTATAACTGAATGATGAAGAAAAGATTACGTTGTCACTAAACTAAACTAAAAAAAATAAGTTATAAAAACAAAACTCAAGAAACCGAGTCTTTTTTTTAGGGTTCCGTAGTAAACAAGGAACCCTTAGAGCTTCGCCATGTCCGTCTGTCTGTCTGTCTGTCTGTCCGTCCGCGGTTTAGCGCAAAAACTATTGGTACTAGAGACTTGAAATTTGGCAAAAGCATACACCTTAATCACACCGACAAAGTGGTAGAATAAATTTTCACTGGTGGTAAAGCTCCAGTGACGGAGCTCGCGGGCGTAGGCACCACCGCATTACCTAATATACTTGCCGTTAAATGGTAGTGTTCAGCACTATCGTGTTCCGGTCAGGTGGTAATGTACGGCTCTGTAATTTCCGGCACAGAGGCATAACACCTAATGCCTCAGGAGTGGCAGCGCATTTGCATTTTGACCTTTGGTCATTGTGTGGGTGTCTATAGGCTGCAGTCATCACTTAACATCAATGTGAACTGCACGCTTGTTTGCCACTTTTATAACATAAAAAAAAAAACATTAAAAAACATATTTAGGGTAACCTCCCCTATATGTAACGTGCAAATATTTTTTAAATTCTGGTTGTCCATATAGTGTTGTGTCGTTGGATGGGGCTTTTAAAAATATTAAGGATGTGTTAAAATCATTTTTCGATTTAATTAACTGTTCGTGACTTATTACGCTTTAAGGAGTCAAGTGTCCCCCCCCCCTACCAACTAAACGGTTATTGTTAGAAATTCAAACGTTATGGCAATAGTAGCTACATGTAATTAAATTAAAAAGAAAACTATCACACTTAAGTAGGCATTGCAAGTTTGCGAGTAATAGTCGACCAAATGTATTTTACTAGAAAATTTCGAACAACTCCATAGAAAATATTATTTTTTTTCATTATATTTCTTACTCTGTGAATACACTAAATACGCGCAGTGTAGGGTTCCCTATACTGCGCGTGGCCCGACACGCATTGACCGGTTATTTTAACATCGATACTTTTACGGGAAATGCTGTTCGTATCTATCTATACCTTTAGTTCTGCATTCATTACCTACTCACTCAGATATTGTGCAGGTGATATTAATTTATGCGACATCATAATTTCAAAACTTAATAAACACATTTCATGTACAATAGATATATTATTTCTCCTTACCTTTTACTATTTTATTATCATTGCTTATGTAAAAAACTCTTCCATATGTCCCTGTATACACTTGACCGATTCTAGTTTATGTAGTTTTTTAAAGACTTATTTTTCTTCTCCTTCTAGATATAAGTGACTAATGAGTTAAAGATATTAGTTTCGTATTTTGTCCAAGATAAGATTGAAGTAAAAAAAATATTCATAGTTATCTGTGAAAGCATCAATCTTAATAAATCCTGTTGTAACTGGGGCCATAAATTTATATTCTACAAGTTTTTTATTATATTGGACCACGGCGTGTGGTTTTTGAATGCTGGTTTGCGTTTTTTATTTATCAAATATTCCCTGCGCGTTGGGCAATGTTTATCATGTATGACTTATCAACAATCCAGAGTCCTCAAATACAGCTGGGATATTCTTAGATTTAAAATCCCTTATCGAATTACCTTAGGTATTATCTTCTGATAAGTTTCGATTCTACCATGAGGTCAGTATCATGGGGGTATCAATTACTTGTGTGAAACAAAAGGAGATAGTAGGTAATATGTTAAACAATTAAGTTGGCGGTCATGTATTACATCATATTTTTTTTTTTTTTTAATGTAATTGAAGTGGCAAACAAGCATACAGTTCACATTGATGTTAAGTGATGACTGCAGCCTATAGACACCCAACAAAGACCAAGGTCAAAATGCAAATGCGTTACCACTCCTGAGGCCTAAGGTGTTATGCCTCTGTGCCGGAAATTACAGGGCCGTACATTACCACCTGACCGGAACACGATAGTGCTGAACACTACCATTTAGCGGCAAGTAAATCAGGTAATGCGGTGGTGCCTACGCCCGCGAGCTCCGTCACTGGAGCTCTACCACCAGTAATTTAATTTTGAAGCGTCTTACATTTACTTAACCTAATAAAGCATATGCAAGATTTTATGAAATATAATAATAATAAATAATAATGGCAACCCTTGATACGTCCTACTACTGGGCACGGGACTCTCCCCTTCTTAGGAGGAGGCCTGGACCTTACTCCACCAAGCTGCTCCAATGCGGGTTGGTGGAGATAAGGGTTAATGGTCCGACAACGGGTTCGTTGTCGGATGTTTTCAAACCATAACCAAACAAATTCAAACCAAACCCATAAGGCCTCCGACAAGGTTTGACGACTGCTATGTATCGATAGCAACCGGGACCGACTGCCCTCCGAAGCACGGAAACGCGCATTTTAATTTGCCACTAGCGGTCATCCACACACCCGACCGCGCCCGTATTGCTTAACCGAGTAGATCGCTTCAGATCTACACTAGCCGCGGGGCCATGCGCGCTTCTGTGAAATATAAGTTTGTATGTAATTACTGCTCGAACAAAATTGGTTTGAGAAAGAAGACGTAGGGGCCATGCCTGCATTAGGCACTTTTTTGTCTCTAAATCAGCAGTGTTCAGTGCTACTATATTCTGATTAGTTGGTAGACAATTCATAGTATGCGGATAATATGCTGTTATACGAACTTTCTGAAAGTCGAATCATCTGACTTCAGTTATGTCAACGCACTTGAATTTAGATTTAATTATTTAAAATGCTGCAGTGTTTACTTACCATGCATAAAATGAACTATCTCGTTGAACACTTTCATTACTTAGTATAACTTACAATAAAAACAAGACGACATCTACATTACCCTTTTGACTGTTACCCACTTCTCGTTAATATTAAAGTAATTTCTGATCATTCACCTAACATAATTATTATTTACTTTGCACTTTAAAAGACGTATTGCGACGTCTAGCGAACTTACTTTCATAACGAGCTCTTCGCTGATTTAAAAATAGTATACTTTTCACATATTCACTGACAAAGTAATTAACATAAATTTACTGCGAAAGGCAATCGTTATTTTTTGTGCACAATCCACGAAGTTAGAATAAAGAAATATATTTTAGAACTCGATATTTTGTTGCAGGATATTTGATGTGTTTTACTGTTATAGTCAATTTCTTGCATATACCATAGTGTCTAAAAGAACTGTATTTTTTGTTAATTGTCACGATTTGTGCAAATATTAATTGTCATAAACACA
Organism: Macrosoma leucophasiata; assembly: GCA_036365455.1. Classification (NCBI taxonomy): domain Eukaryota; kingdom Metazoa; phylum Arthropoda; class Insecta; order Lepidoptera; family Hedylidae; genus Macrosoma; species Macrosoma leucophasiata. Next base: position 9,177,571 of record JAWQUS010000023.1, on the reverse strand, counting down.
AGTGTTTTGAATAATTAATCAAATATACAGTTAAACTCCAAACAAAATGTTGAGCATGTAAATTACATTATTTAGGTATGTTTGTATCTTCCCTACAAGTTCCTTCATTATAATCATTCCCCCCTTCGTCATTACTTTTTTATTCATAGTCAAATTCATGTGATTAAAACTGAACACCGTATTCAACATTCAAATAATTTATTTCAAATTGGTCTACAAGGACACTTTTGCATTGTCGGATTATAAGCTACCTAGAGAGAATGACTTATAGGGACCGTGCACGAGTTCAGCGCCACCTAGCGTCTGCAACTTTGTGGGACCGTTGCTTGTCTGACCATAATTACATATTACCGCGAAATTTTGATAAAATATTATTATAATCAAAAATTATCTATTAATCTTCTTCCAAAATTACTCTGATACCTTATCTTGGGTAGAGAAAGGGTTGTGAAACAATTTTTGATCATTCAAATCAAATAAGTTGAGTAAAATTTATTCAAAAAGTCTGTTTTATTTCGAATATATGTCAGGGTTTGTTTAGTTCATTTTTAGTTGTAGTTTTACAGTAAAACAAGACAATATAGCTATTTTATGGGATACTTGCAATAATTATAAACATATAGAATTGTTCTTGTATCGCTAGTAATAAATTAAATGTCGTTTTCAAATCGAAATGAGTATTATTTTAGGATCCGGGTTTGTGAGTATCACACACTATAAAATTTCAACCACAAACATTGGTTTCTGCTGGACATGTCCTTGATTGAGAGAAATTAAGAAGAAAACAAGGACAGAGATCAATGATTCAAGCTGGCATCATAAGACAAACATGTAGGTATTTTGATACCTTACAAAACTTCTTAAACAATTAATCTCAGTTTGAAGTCAGAATCAATTTGATTGGGTTGTAATAGACGTATTATTTAAATAAAATGCAGTGTGAGTGTGAAATTTTAATGTAATTGTGTGTTTGTTTTATCAATTTCTTGAATTTTTAAATTTTCCAAGTAGCTCTTGAGAATGAATCGTGTATAGTAAACTTGCGTTTACTACGGCGGGTGGCTCACTTTCCTTTGAATGGTCGAGGAGAGCAATGGGCATGCGCTATACTCGTGAACGGATGCTGATGGTGACTGATCTGTTCTGATCTGCCGATGCTACATTTCATTATGGTAGATAGTTGTTGATTTCTACTTATACAAATGGGTACATATATTATGCTATGTACGTTTAAATTACTAGATTTGAATGACTATCTGTATTAGACATAAGTTATAAAATTAAAAGAGCTCCTACTGAGTTTCTTTGGTAGAGGAGTTCTTCTCAATAGTGACTGTACTTGGAAGTCCGCTAAGTAAGTAACATAGATTTTTATATTGACGAATAAGTTTTTCTTTCTCTTCTTATCTAGTGTTTAGAAGGAAGGAATAGAAATGTTTTTATCTAATAGTAAGTTTATTTTATCCCTATTTTAATTTACTTAATTATCTGTTTTACTTTTACTTTATGTTTTCACTTTAAGTTATTATTGACTTCTAAGGACTATTCGAAAACGGTTGTAAAATTTTACTCGAAATAAACAAATTTTCGTTCTTTCTTTCTCCCTTACTACCTTTACTCTTATTTAAAACTGATATTTTTGCAGTTTACAACACAAAAACTGCTGTTTACCATTTTGTCGGCGGTTAAATGTGTTAATGAAAATTACATATCCCAGTCTAAACAGATTACATTGAGATGACAAGTCCCACATTATTGCTACTTTTCGCCACTATGGGCGCTGCGATCGATTACATTACCCCCACCTAATACTTCGCACGGTCCCTATAATAGAAATCCAATAGGTATCAATAACATTATTTAGTATTTACACATTATTAAACAAAATATCATCAAGACGTCTCTATACGTATACTGAGGGTAACCGTAAAGTAAAAAACTGTAGTAAGGATGAATGTCGTTCATCAGTGATGTTTGTAGTCAAAAGAGGAAGAAAAAATTGAGGCTGGCCTTCGGTAGATTAGTTGTAAAGCGGTGGGACTACCTCCTCGTTCAGAAAGTTCAAAGCCCGATACCAATCAAATTCATTTTTTTTTCTAAATTCACTTATACACTTGCCATATTACGTAAAATACAACATAATCAGAGATAAAAGTAGTTTCCTCTTTATTATGGGAAATAATGCTTCATACTCAAGGTAATTTTGAATATTGCTTTTCTTGCGAATGTTAAGTTATTCAAGTCGCGTACTCCTGTTACATTGCTTTACGTAGGTTACAAGAACGTGATCCTACATTGGTGTTGCTAGTTAAACACGCAGTTAATCTTCGTCTACGTTTTAAATAGGGAGGAACCGTTTTCCAAATACATCTTGCTTTTGTAATTAAATATATTTGTTAGGCTTAGTGTTGACAATAACTCCATTATAATAACTTGTATTCGTTAAATCAACCAAACTTGGCTCATTCGCCGTTGCGTGACTTTGAGCTTTCTTAAGGAATCTTTAGGCTTTGGGGATTTGTTTACCATCAATCTAATTGTTTGCCGTTTGCATAATAAAAAAATATTGTATGACAAAACAGCTGTTCGTCTATTTGTAAATGAACGTCATGTAAAGAGACCAACAAGTATGCTACCATTTATTTCATTTCTTTATATATGTACGCAAGTCAATAAAAACCGCTTCTAGTAGCAATTAGAAATCATAGATGAATAATTGACATCAGCGAAGTCATGAGAAAGAATGCTAATAAATGAACTCCCTCCTATTATAGTACTTTTATGCGTTCAGCGATATTCTGGAAAAGTTGACTGAGAAACATAAATAAGCTAAATGTTATTCTTGACTAGAGAATGATACAGTATCAATTGGTTGAAATTATTTTAGCTTGTCTTATATTAAGGTTTGTCCGACCATTGTATTTAATAGAGGCCAAAGAGTTGTTTGTCATTAAAGTATTTTCATAGGTAAAATACAATAAAACTTTAGCAAATTAAAAATTCTTTAGAATCACGAATAATAAAATAAGGTATTTAAGCGTATGACTTAAAAAGTATATAAACAAGAATTGCTTGAATATTTTTTAATAATTCTAGCTAGACCATAGTTATCGTTGGCCGTTACAGAATAACAATTAAAGATCTATTTAAAAACTTGCTCATCTAAATAAATATTCATTTTGTGTTAACGACAGATATAACTAAGCGATTTTTTATATCACGAAGCGTTATAATTTTAATTGCGTGCATCATTATAAAATATCAAAATCACGGTTGTTTTAACATTGCTATAAAAATACTTTTAAAAGTCGAATACCGTACATGTCCACTTTACATATTTTCAAACGATAAAACTGTACGTATAACCGTCATAGTCAATCACTTGATCTACATCTGTTACAGAAAATCGCGTGTTATGCCCGCACCCGTTACCTTGGTTAATACCTACACTGTGCCGTTACCAAATTGGTCATAAAGGATGATTCACGATACGCCGCAGCAGTGGACACCGAAATCATTAATTACTTATTTACATTTTATCAGACCACTTTTAGGGTATAAATTGCGACAGTTAATTTAATTCCTGCCAATTGATATAATTATGGATCTGTCTGCTTGATACATATTTATTAGTAAACCATCATATCGAATTAAAATAAAATTTCCAGACGGCAGGTTCTTCCCTAAAGAATGATTGTGATCTTCAAATCTTTAATTGCAAAGTAATAGTCGACTTTATAATTCATCATTTGAAGATCACAGTTAGTAGTAATGAAGCTAGTTTACGACGTGATCAGAGGAAATACCTAATAATGAATGTATTGCTACGTATATAATAAAGCGTCATCATATTTGAGATGAGATTTTCACAACACAGGACATTCTAAGTCAAACGTGTTTCCTAAATTAATATTATTCAATTGTGATACAGCGTTAACAGCATTTGATCTTGAAGCTATAAACTATTTTTTATTATACCAATAACGTTATGTAAAAGCCTATAGAAACCTATAAGCTTTTCTTCATAACTACCATCGACACGCGACCGATTACATGAACGGGTCTCAATCAGGCGTAACATGCATCATCCTCAACAATCTTAACACGAACCAAATAACGGATGGCGGGCGCGTGCGCAACGAACTTTTTAATTATTTTTATGATTATTTCAAATAGATGCACGCGCGTACCACAGAAACAACCAATTTTACGATTCATAAATTATTCATTAATGTTATGCGTAGACTACTTTAGAATACTTTGAGCAGCATTTCATATTACTTAAATAAAGAAGCAAACAGGTATGCAATACGCGCTATTGGTTAAAGAACACTACTGGTCGTGAACGTAGATACCTATCGGTATCATAAAACTATAGGAAATTCCATAAATGTCCTCGTACGATTAGTATTAGTATTGTATTCAAATATAATGATGTTATTTATGAATATTCTCTATTTTTTTTATTTTCACTTTTCATTTTCGTAAACTGCTGACATTTCTCGTATATTTTTAGCTAGTTGTTGCCGGCGGGTTTGCTCGCGTGAATGTCGTTTAAAAAGTAGCCTATGTTCTTTCTCAAAGTCAACTCTATCTCTGTACCAAATTTCATTAAAATCGGTTCAGTCGTTTGGACGTTAAAAGGTAACAGACAGACAGACAGAGTTACTTTCGCATTTATCATATTAAATACTGAAGTAGGGATTTATGTCATTATTATTTATACAATGTGTGTAGACAAATCGTTCTACTTCAGGAAAAGAACTCCTATAATTTCACCACGTAGGTATATATTTTTATTAGTGCGCTATTTTTATCTCCAAATTTAAAATAAACGCCAACGCAGACGATGTTGCTAGTTAAACATAAATAAAATGCTCTTTAAGATGAATAAGTTATAACAATATTTCATTATTGTCAGCATTTGCTTATTAATAACCACAGAACTACAAATTAATATTCAACCTCATCATTTTATCGATCTGACAAATCCAACTACTTAACTAGAATTTATGCTAATCGCGAAATTTGATTCCTTGTATTTAATAATTTATTGATTGAAGTGGAACGCTCTTATTTTTTTGTTCAAATTATGTTTATAAACTAGACATCATATTTGAGATTTGCATTCATAATATATTAAATATATTCTATAAAATAGAGAAGAAATTAAAAAAGACAGAGCTTGCTCTATAAATGTTTGATTTACTATCTGAGTTCTAATTTCGTGCGATGTTGATAGCTGATTTGTTGAAGCGACAAAGTAACAATTTAAAATTAACTGACTGCAAGGCGTTCTCATAAATTATGTATCAAGCAAATTGCATTTCGTATTTTAGTTAAATTTCAAATGTACCTTTTATAATTGTTTAAAAGATACAATGCGGAATTTGAATTTCTTGCTCATGTTATCTATATACCTTTTTTGAAGATTCTGTTTTGAAAGAGACTCTCTTTAACAATCTGGTCAACTCAAATTAATGATAAAGCACAAACAATAGCCCACAGGACATAAAAACTATTAAAAACAAAAGTCTCAATGAAAACTCCTTCTCAGGTTCCTTTATGATGTTTTGCCTTCGTTCGTTGTGTGAATGCTGTTGTGGTGTGTTGATGCTTAATAATAACAATAAGACTTAGTAATGAAATAATGCTGTCTATAGCTTTCAGCTATTGTAGGGTACCTTACTAAGTCTCTCTAACTTTTGTGTATCTGCTTTGATTTTTTTTTCTTTCTGCCTACTCTGCTCATTATATGTTAAAGCAAAGGTGTAAGTAGAGCGAAAATTCATAATATTGCCACAATATTGCTATAAAAGAATCTGCGACGTCGCAAGTCGTTCACGTAATCACAGACAGCATGTGAAGTTCGTCGCGCTCACTTTAAATAATGAGATAATCTCATTTGTATTCTCCTTAAATTTGAATTTGGATTAGGAGAAAATATTTACTTGTGAGCGTATTGGCAAATAGTACACGTTTTTTTGCGTGAACAATTGTGTAATCTTTTACGGTTGATACATCTTAAGTTTTATTTGTTATATCACTTGTATAGTGAATTTTACTTAGTGGTTGGCTCTACTGTCCCTGACATAAGATAACCTAACGACTTGTTGCAGCGTATCTGCAGCGTGGAATAAATGATTATATTTCCAAAGAATTAGTTCACCAGTCATAAGGCCAATCATACCATTACGGCCGTTGGAGTAGAGGAGTTCACCGACCACCTGGTGAAGGTCGTGGGCAATCGCTCGATGAGTAAGACCCCGGACCGTTCCTTGTAACGATCTTTGAGAGAAGCTTTTGTCCAGTAGAGGACGTCTTTCGGCTTCATCACCATAGGCTTCATAATACGAATTATAAAAAAAATCTCCCCGAGTTTCTAAACTGGTTGTTTTTCTATCAATCCTGTGATAGAGTTTAGCGATTGTTATATTCTTTTTATTACAAATTAGTATTACCTATTCGATATATTTGTTTAAATACTTACTGAAATATATACTTACATCAGGCTAAAATATTAAATTTTCTTGCTCTTTGGTTAATTTTTAGCCAAAGTACGGCTAACCCAGACATACAGAGTAACAACCGTTGCAGAAGAGTAGGTGTTAAATAAACAAAATAGCCCGCATGTGCTTGTATCTAAGCGTTAACAAAAATCAGCTAATCTTATCATATTATTATGTAGAGATGGGAGCCATCGCACTAAGAACAAGAACTTTCATATAAAACTGCGAACTCAACCGACCGCTTCCAATCGCGAAATGCATAATGTAAAACGTGGCAGTAATTATTTTATCAATCGTTAGATTATCCTTGAGACAAACTATCAATCCTCCGATTGCCAATATTTATGTGTTTACGTTTCAAACTATGGTCAATTTACGCTGAAGTTGAGGGCGTGTCAATCGCCAATGCTGCAGTAATTTACAGCACAGACGAACAGCACAACCCACTCAGTCCTTAATTAAACACATATCTTCAACAGAACAGAGTCGCCTATTTCGCTAAATAATAGGTGCTCCCAATCGCGACAGCAACAACCCACAGTCAGACAGTATCAATCTTCAAAAGGACAAAATAACCTTGAGAGTGCGAACTAAACCGAACGCTCCCAACTCTCATTTGCGAACAGCTACACAAACACTACAGCAACCCTATTAATCCTTAATCATTCACATGTAGCAGCCCTAAAGGAGTGCGCAATACGGTAGCCGTGGTCAGCAATGGTGGGGACACACCGTTAACTCGGCACATTGGCTCGCGGCCTCACAGCACCGCCTTCGATCTGCAGAAGGCGGCACCGATTATCAAATAATAAGTACGTTTAACTTACTCGTTCAAGTGTAGGTATTCGATTTATCACTTAATAAAGTATATTGGCAAAACCATGGAAATATTCAGATAAATATAAATTGCAAATAATAATCGTTTTCATTATGTATATCATCAAATCATTTTATTTTCAAGTGTACTCGCTTCGGCAACTTAATAAAGTATATTGGCAAAACCATGGAAATATTCAGATAAATATAAATTGCAAATAATAATCGTTTTCATTATGTATATCATCAAATCATTTTATTTTCAAGTGTACTTGCTTCGGCAACTTAATAAAGTATATTGGCATAACCATGGAAATATTCAGATAAATATAAATTGCAAATAATAATCGTTTTCGTTATATATATCATCAAATCATTTTATTTTTAATGCATTGTAAACAAGCTGTTCCGGCGAACTTCGAACTGTCCTAGTAAATTATTTTAATTATTATAAAATTATTTTTTTCATTTTCAAATAGATACCTACTTCGTTGCAAAAGTATGACGGAATTACTAGGTACATCTAAAATATTGGGCTATCAGAGGTTTCTTTTTCGATAATGGCATACGGTATGTACGTGAGCTTTTTGCAAGTTTTACTTAGGTAAGTATATGAATAAAAAATCATAATTTTAAATGTTTTGTATTTAGTCACGAACGTATTTTTATCCCGCTTTATGAAGCCTAGTCATAAGTAAAGAACTGTTTCCCTCACTGATTATTCTAACAAAAGATTTTAACTTTTTTTTTTGAATTGAAGTGGCAAACAAGCATGCATTTCACATTGATGTTAAGTGATGACTGCAGCCTATAGACACTTACACAAAATGCAGATGCGTTATCACTCCTGAGGCCTAAGTTGTTGTGCCTCTGTGCCGAAAATTACAGGGCCGTACATTACCACCTGACCGGAACACGATAGAGATGAACACTGCCATTTAGCGGCAAGTATATTAGGTAATGCGGTGGTGCCTACGCTCCGTCACTGGAGCTCTACCACCACTAACTACACACAAACGGGAACACTAGTATCAGCCATGTATGGCCCAGTAATACCTATCACAGACATAAACACTAAGGTCTCAGGGGTGGCAATGCATCTGCATTTTGACATCTAGTCTTTGTGTTGGTGTCTATAGACTGCAGTCATCACTTAACATCAATGTGAACTGTGTGGATGTTTGCTACCTTCATTTCATAAAGTAAAGCTTGCCACTTGATGACACAAAAAAACAATTGCTAGATGACCGCTGTTGTTATTAATTAAAATATACATAAGTGTCATTACTTGTTCACACCGATACGTCTTCAATCCATTGTAAGAATCTTTGCTGCATATTTAATAATATACCTTAGTACAAAACACAATCACTTATTATGTATATTGTAGTGCGCCGTCAATTATCTGTTCTTATTATCGTGAAGTTTTCTTTTTGCCGCGGCCTCTGGTGGGAACTCGCCGGAACAATATTATCGGAAGTGTTTCAAGTACCCATACATGAATGTTTTTTTTTTAATTTGGATCTTTAAATTTACATTGAAATTATTGTTGTTTAAATTGGCAGATTATTTTAATTCGGTATCGGCGTAAGTGGTTGTTGTTTTAGCTAACGTTATTTTTAAGTTATCAAAGTTTTGGCCATTAAAATAAATAAAGTTATCTTTTTGAAAAGATCTTTCAAACTATCACCTACTTTGGGCGTAGTTAAAATTAAGTGAAATAAATTAAATCTTTCAATGTTGATTTTACTTATTAATATCTCATTATCTACCTACCTATAAATCCAGTTTCTTATATTTAACAATAAAATATTTATTTAACTGCCTCAGTATCCTAGTGGTAGCGGGCCACACTACTACAGTACTACTCTGTGAGATTACGGTGTTAAATCCTTTATCTTTGGTTCTATTAAGATTTTTACATTTTTCTGGAAGATTCCCAGTATGTACCTCGAAGTTTGGTAATATCCCCGGAGATGTCAATCGCCAACTGTCAAACATTTTTCATGTGTCTTTCTTTTCTATGTACCTATTTATTGGAAGTTTTTGCTATAAAGCCGTTATTGATTAACAATTAAGACGAATGGGAGTACCTTGACAAACCTATTCAAGGTTTTATGGTGCTTTTTGTTTTATACTGTATGTACTCCCTATATTTAAATAAATAAATACAATACAAAATACAATACCTGTTACATGGGCCAAAACGTAACCCGCCAATCGCCGAGTGTTTGCATGTTGCTTGATTGCATGCATTAACCACTTGTCAGGTGTGATAACTTCACGCGTATTTATTTTTTCATTACATTTCACAAATTTTAATCTTAGTACTTACCTAAATTCTCGGAAGAAGAAAAATATGTATAGTTTCTTAACATAGACAATAATAGACATAGACATACAAGTGTAACGGTATTTTATGAACATTTAGATGTTAAATCATTTTCTCACGTAGGTACCTATGTCTATATATTATCAGTATTAAATAATTCGTTACAAATTCTGTGTTCATTCACACGTGTGATTCACATATGCATACATCAGAAAACTTGCTTTAAAATTGTGAATTACGGATAATGATAACTTAATACACATGTGTTTCGTAATTAAAAATATTATTTAAGATCTTTGTATAAACTTAGTTGGCAAATAAAGAATTGAATTGAATTGAATTATGATAATTTGATTTTTTTTATAGTCGGAATTAAAATACTGCACGTATTTTATTGACAGAAGTAGATGCGAGTGTATTTACCTATTTGTTTCGATAGTTAAATAAGTATTTAGGTTATACTGGATCAAACTAATTTTAATTTCAAAACAATTGAATATCATTCAGGTCTGATATTAATATGCATTTGGAATACATTTGTTCAATTTGACTGCATGTATCAAATCTTACTTTTTTAATAAGATCAGTAGATCTGGAAAACCCAATTTTGTAGAAACTTCAACAAAATCTGCAGTGGTCAAGGAAATCACGTAAGTAAACATAAATTAGAAAAGCTAAGTGAAACTACGTAGAGGCCGCGAAACTTCGCCTACTGCAGACAAGGTTGTTGCACGATGCTTTTAAAGAAAAATTCAGTGGATGCGATCATTTTAAAAAATGGAACTAATGACTTTTGCAAAACAAATATCATTCTTTACTCAAATATTATGCAAATAAAAACAAATAAAAACAAGTTGAGTGCGAGCCCTACTCGCGCACGAATGGTTTCGTTCCATTTTTATAAAACGCTGAAAAACTAAAAAAACCGTCAATTGATTTATGTCACAAAAAGGAAAAAGTAGCATAACGCCAAATCTGTTATTAATCAAAATGAAATGAATCATTAAATTTTATTTTTATGTGATATTTGACTAAGAATCTTCCTGCATTTGATCGGGTTCGAAAAATTTTAGTCTTTGCAATGAATTCATAGGAAGAACAGTTTCTAGACTCACTTAGGCTTCTCATAATCTTTCAGATAGTTGTTTTGAAATTTAAAATGGGTAGTTAAAATAATATTAGCACTACAGCTTTCAAAACGGATTAAATAACCGTGTAATCATATTTTAAATATATTCAAACGAAACTTTGACATTCGTCTTAAAATATGCACAAACCGACATTTTCTCCTATTGTTTTGTTTTAATATTTATGCTTAGTAACTTCTTGTAATTACTTACAATTAGGTAGTTTCGTATCTATTGATAAAGATATATTGTCATAAGACAAACATGGTAGGTATAGTTAGGAACCTATTCAAGTACATATTTTCTAATGCATTTTTTTTGTAATTTTACTTTATCACTATGAATAGGGTTAGATTTTGATTATTTGATGCTTATCATACATAAGTTTAATAAAATTATTTTCTTTTGCGAAATTCTATTAACTCTGTGCAATCATTTTTTAAAATCTTATTACTAAAACAGCAAAATGTAGATTAATAATATGTATACGTAGTTATGTAATAAATAATAATTGGTTTAGTATGTAGTAAAAGCAAAAAAATAAATATGTCTCACCAAAAAATATACTTGCAGTGAAACTTTCAGACCCGGGAAACGGTGCATTTCAAATCACATTTGACAGTTCACTACGTCACAAACGAACATTTTTAATTTTTAAATTCCGAACTTGGCGCGTTTGTTTTCTATGACGGAATTTGCGTCACCGCATGCCCGTGGCGACTCGCCAGTACCGCGCGTGGTGCATAAATGGCGGACCACCTGTCATTCTCGGCACACGTATGGCACGGGGATGAGAATCACGCTTCGATTATCGCGTACGATGCACTTGGATTTATTGCTTTTTATCTTTATGCCTATAAAATATGGAACGGGTCTCTACATTTTTTTAATTAAAAATTTCGTTTGTCTGAATTCAATGTAGAGTTGTAGAGTTGCTTGTCTCAGTACTTAATTATTTTGTGTTACCATTATACCTACATACATTTGAAAAGACACATATCATAGCATCAAATAAAGTTACTATTTTTTTACCTCCGTGATTGACGTTACATAGAGTATTGTAGAGTAAAATGAAGAAAAACTTACTATGTAGGTACCTACATCTGCTCTTCCTCACTCTGCAGAGCAGAGGGCGCTATTTCTTAACATTATCATAAATAGGATTAACCCTGTCATAATTTGTAAATAAGTCGCAAAAGCGACGATAATCCCGCGTAAATTCCATGTATCCGCAATGAACTCGCTGCGGTCACGTTCACCTATCGCTGGTAATACGCACACAAAACTTTATTTTGATGCCTTTACTATAGATTTTTTTTTATCTACAATATTGGTTACTAGGTGTATTTTTATCTCATCTTAATTGGTATCTTAATTGGTATCTGAACTTCTGAACTTAATTATATTCCATTCATAGGTGCAGCAAAAAAACCAACATATTGAATTGAGTTTTTAGGCAGGTTAGGTTACCTACTGCGAATCAAAATGAATGGAATACCATGTTAAATCCTGAATGCTTTGATTACTAGATGTGATAGTAATGTTTTTATTACTAGATAAGATACCGACTACGTGGGTGAAGCGAGCGACACGATGATTTCATTTATATAGAGAGAGGCTCTATATAAATCAAATCATCACGGTAAAGGATTATTAGCTTTATCATCGTCATCATTTCAGCCAAAAGACGTCCACTGCTGAACAAAGGCCTCCCCCAAAGAAAATTTTTACTGGTGGTAGAGCTCCAGTGACGGAGCTCGCGGGCGTAGGCACCACCGCATTACCTAATATACTTCCCGCTAAATGGTAGTGTTCAGCACTATCGTGTTCCGGTCAGGTGGTAATGTACGGCCCTGTAATTTCCGGCACAGAGGCATAACACCTTAGGCCTCAGGAGTGGTAACGCATCTGCATTTTGATCTTGGTCTTTGTGTGGGTGTCTATAGGCTGCAGTCATCACTTAACATCAATGTGAACTACATGCTTGCTTGCCACTTCGATTACATAAAAAAAAAAAAATAAAAAAAAATGCTACAACGAACGGTCCCGAGCCGCCCTCATCCAGCGATTGCCCGCGACCTTCACCAGGTCGTCGGTCCACCTCGTGGGGGGCCTGGTCGGACCAACTCTTCTGCCCCAACGGCCGTCAGTTCTGCGAGCTATGTGCCCTGCCCACTGCTACTTCAGTTTCGCTATTCGGTGGGCTATGTCTGTTACTTTGGTTCTCATGCGGATCTCCTCATTTCTGATTCGATCTCGCAGAGAAACTCCAAGCATAGCCCTCTCCATTGCTCTCTGAGTGACCTTGAGCCTTCTTATGAGGCCCATAATGAGCGACGATTAGCTCTATACACAGAGTTAATATGTGTTGATTTTAAATCTTATCAGCAAACAAAATCTTAAGATACCTAATAGAGATTACCAAAAAGTTCTACGTACCTACTCTACATATAAATAAATACTTGCGGCGGATATATATACCTATATATACTATACTACTATATTACTACTATACTATATGTACCTGGTGAACATCTGTAATCTCTTTGCCTCATACTTTCAATCTAACTTTCTTTCAAGTTCATCAGTTTCTTCCGATATGGACCTCCTTGGAGAACCGACGGTTGATCGTTACTGCAATTCTTTAAATTGTATTGAAATAAAACCCGAATGATTACTAAGACACTTGAAATCCGTCGATTTGAAAAAAGGTGCTGGCCTGGACTTCTTAGAACCTATTTTTATATCTAAATGCGCTGAAGGCTTATTAAAACCATTGTTGATATTATACCAGCGTTTAGTATTTGAAGGTACAGTGCCAGACATTTGGAAGTCAGCTTTTATTACGCCAATTCACAAATGTGGCAATAAAAATTTAATTAAGAATTATCGTCCTATCTCTAAGCTTTGTATATTCGCAAAGATTTTAGATAGTTTATGAGCAAGTTTATAATAGTTTAGCTGACATTTTTATTCCAGAACAACACGGTTTTCTGAAAAAGCGATCAACAACCTCTAATCTTCTTGAATTTACTGAGTTTTTAACTATTAACATGGAGTCTGGAGGCCAAATTGATGCGGTATTTACCGATTATAGTAAGGCATTTGACAGAATAGACCACCTTATATTGTTGCAGAAACTTTTACTTGCAGGTATTCGTGGTAATCTTTACAGGTGGTTCTGCTCGTATATTAAAAATCGTTCGCAAGCAGTAGTCACTAATGGTTACTGTTCTGCCTGGAATATTATCCCTTCAGGTGTGCCTCAGGGCTCCTTGCTGGGTCCCCTTCTATTTAATATCTATTTCATATCTTTATTAATGACATAACTACAGGTTTAAACATTCTCAAGTCATTTTATATGCGGATGACATGAAAATTTACAAAAAAATAACCGATATAAGTGATTGTTGTCATCTTCAGCAGGACTTAACTAAATGCATAAAGCAATGCAATAAATGTGAAGGAAAAATTTGACAAATCGGGCAGGACTTCAGTAGCTCAATTCGAAGAGCGGCTGGACTAGATTATTAAATAATATATATTAAATATATTAATTTTTATTAATTTTTCCTTCCATTTTTCTTTAAAATAAAATATATTTCACAAGTCTTATACTGCACCTTTGTACGTAGCATTCTCGAGTATTGCTCTCAAATATGGAATCCTCAGTATGAGTTTTATATTGATGGGCTTGAGTCTATACAACGCCGATTTATAAGGTATTTGCAATACAAGTGCAGACATTATGATCCTAATTATGAAGATAGATGTCACCGGTATCACATACTACCGTTAAATGTGAGAAGAGATATTGCCGATGTAACATTAATAGTCAAGATAGCGCAAAATAGATTAGATTCCCCCTTCATACTTTCTAAACTTAACTTAAACGTGCCAAATAGAACAGTAAGAATTCCTTATTTTTTGTCAGCCTCCTGTTTTGCTACTAAATACAGACATAATGCATTTTTTATTAGAACAATTGACAAATTAAATAAACTCGCTGACCAGCATGAACTGGATTTATTCAATTCTAATCCTCACATTTTTAAAAGCCTATTAGCTAATAGATGGTTTGATGGTTCTGAAACCGATGGTTGAATCATTTATTTCAACATTGTTTTTTTTTTTTCTTTTATCATGCGTATGTAGGTAAATGCCTATGATGTGTGTACATATTCTTATACATAACATATTGAATAAGTACTTATTTAACTTAAATTTTTAAGCTATTGTTATTCCTTTCAGAACTAAACGTGTTAGTAGATATATTAATGCGGAAACATATTAATGGTTGTTAGTTTTTAAGAAGTACGAGTATTTTACATTGTTATGTCAACTGTTTGTTTTCTTAAATAAATAAAAATAAATATATATATTATGTTATGGAAGTGGTAAACAAGCATGCAGTTCACATTGATGTTAAGTGATGACTGCAGCCCATGAGGCCACTCCTGAGGCCTAAGGTGTTATGGCTCTGTGCCGGAAATTACAGGGCCGTACATTACCACCTGACCGGAACACGATAGTGATGAACACTTCCATTTAGCGGCAAGTATATTAGGTAATGCGGTGGTGCCTACGCCCACGAGCTCCGTCACTGGAGCTCTACCACCAGTATAATATAATAAAACCAATGTATAATCTCTAGATTATAAATATGCGTGAAAATTAGGTTTGCAGCATATCTGGATGAACGAAATGATTCTGCAGTGGGATCCTAACTGTCTCACGCACCATCTGAGTAAAAAAAAAGTGCCATAAAAAACTAATGGCAGCGGTGGGATTCGAACCCACGCCTCCGAAGAGACTGGTGCCTTAAACCAGCGCCTTAGACCGCTCGGCCACGCTACCCGATGACTGTTCCGTCGAAATTGTCCTACCACCACAGTTCTTCTATTTTGACACCAAAATAGAAATACTAGTTTCTCTCGAAATGATTACAATATGACGTAAAGTTAAAACCTTGTGTCCCTTTTTACGACAATTTCACGGACAGAGGAGTATGGAATTTGGCACAGTTGTAGTATTTTTAGAGGTAAAGTGCAGAATAGTTATAAATAATTTTATTATTGCATAAAAAATATCTTTAATCAATGAAAATACTCGTAATTATAACCATGCATTTGACATACAATAAAGTTCGTTCACATTATTAATGCCAAATTTCAAAACATGTGCCGTCTACCAGCCTGTGGTAAAACGGTTTCACTATTAGAGACTATCATACGGGTTCGTCATTCCGACTTACGTAAATTTCATGTACCTATTTATTGCGGTCTTGTTTCGAACATTGGGCATGACGTTATTATAGATAGTTAAAATTAATCTATAAGGTTGACACTGGTATGTTAGGTAATTAAATAAAGTATTTCAATTTTATATGTATGTATCTTCACGCCAGGTCCCTAACGGGGTAGGCAGAGAGTGTAGGGCGCCAGATATCCTGGTTCTGACAAACCTCTCGTGCCTCGTCTACCTTCATCATTCTCTTCATACGTGCACGCCGATTCCTAAGACTTTTGATCCCACCATCAGACAGAACTCGACATATTTGGTCATGGTAGGTCAGTCTTGGTCTTCCTGGACCTCTGCAACCATCCACATTCGCATTGTATATCTGTTTAGTCATTCGCTCATTCGACATTCTTTCTATATGCCCGAACCATCGGAGCATGCCTTTTTTCATTTTTACACCGATACTATCATTCACACAAAGCCTCTTTCTTACATCTTTCAATTTTATACACTGTAAATTATATGAAAAATCTTATGCTGAATGTTGGTAGAGTTCCAGAATAAAAAAACGTTCAGTCCTCCTGTTATAGGGTAACGACCATTTAATTATTACAGATACACAAGCAAAAAATCTTTCCCCTTGGAGTAATAAAGTATCTATATTTATGCATTTTTTATTTACTTCTGATTGTATACACTATCTGCATAATAAGTAAACTTGGAAGTGTTATAAGCTTTTTTTATGTGCGCAGAATAATTAAATGAATATTCTGTTCTCTATTCTATAAACTGCCCAAATAATCTATACTTATAATACAACTGTAGATGTGTACATTCAGTACATTGAAAATATTTAAAAAATACATAACAGGGGATGTTACTAGATCGATACCGGAAACAAATATTTGATTAGAAAATTTTTTGTCTATCTGTCTGTCTGTTTGTTCAAGCATCACACAAAGTCTACCAGCCCGATTACGATGAAACTTGGTATACTTATACATTAACCTTTGGCGCACAACACTGGGTACTTTTAATAGGAAAAATGTCTGTTTGTCTGTTTGTTTGTGCACGCTAGTTTCATAAACGGCTTATTCGATTTGTGGTTTTCACTTGTATATTGTGGTAAGTTTCACTTAATATTTACTGTTTGTTTCATGTCAATCGGTTCAGAAATAAAAAATTACGACAATATTAAAAATTATATCGAATATTTTTAAACTATTCTGTATCTATATTCTGTCTTTTTTAAGGGTTCCGTATCTAAAAGGTAAAAACGGACCCTATCACTTATCCTCCGCTGTCTGCCTGTCTGTCACCAGGCTGTATTTCATAAACAGTGATCGTTAAAAAGCTAAAATTTTCATAAATTAAGTATTTCTCTTACTGCTATAACGATAAAATTAAATACTTACCCCTTATTCATAAACGTACATTAGATACGTTTTAGCTATAGAATGCTTTGTCCTTGTTAGTTGCATTGTCAAATGTGCAGGATAGAAAAAGACAAAAGAGACATTAGCAACGCTTTAGCTAAAACACGTTTATGAATAAGGGGGTAAAAATAAGAAATAAGAAAATGAAAATATCAAGGGATCCAAGGGGGCATACAATAAAAGTGTTTTTTTTTCGTATATTTTTTGCTCGATATCAATTACGGTAGCAAGAAGACGCTTGAAATTTTCACATAATTTTTAGGTCTTAGGTATATTGTATATTACCTTACAACAAACGTAATTTTTATGCCATTTTTTTACGGAACTCTTCGTGCACGTGTTCGACTCGCACTTGGTCGGTTTTTTCTCTGTTAGTAACAATAAGCATACCGCATAGCAGCGTCCCGACATAGTAGTACTACAATGGGTGCCGTCGCATGCTGGTATAGAAGGTAATACAATGGTTGATCGACTAGCTAAAGAAGCTACAGTGGAAGGTGTGGAAATATTAGTAGAACCATTTTATACGGACTGTCTTTACTTGATGAAAGAAAAATGTTACGAATTTTCGCAGGAATACTTTGATCAAAGATCGAAAGAGAAAGGCATCTGGTATAAGACCATACAAGTTGAACCTTTTAAGAAACCCTGGATTCAAAACACTACATTGAATAGAAATGATATTGTCATTGCGTTACGTCTTCGTTCCGGACACATCCCATTGAACAAGTTCGCCTATTTAATGGGTAAAGTACCGTCACCCAATTGTACTATCTGCGGTACTGTGGAGGATGTTTACCATATTTTAATGGAATGTGTCCGAAATGAGAGTATGAGAAGGTCTATGTTCAGTATTAATGAATTGTTGCAATCTACCGGTGGTTTGAATATAATGTTGAGTGATATTTTCTCAGATTCCATTAGGTATTTGATTGATTTATATAAACTCGGTGTGGAAGCCTGAACTATAATTAGTAATTAGGTTATAATTTTCGATAATATTTAATGTAAAAATTGTGTTCTTAACAGAGCGACGTAGTCGCAATGGCGACCAAGCTCTTTAAATAAAGATAAAAAAAAACCCTTACATTTACACAATTACAAAATTGAACTATCATGGTGAAATCGATACCCAAATCGGACTTCAAAAAACATTTTAACATTATCGTCTGTTGAAGGAAGATAGTAGATTTAACATCTAGGCAGAGCAATTCTAATTTAGAAGTAGCTGATATACCTAACAAATATATGCAAAAAACAGTTTTGGCAATTTAATTTTGCACTATGTCAACAGAAGAATTGCAGCGATTTCGTGGAAATAACGTATTAAGTGAACAGTACATACATTTTCCTAAGAAAGCTGTAAAGTGTACGCGGGTGTCACTTTATGAGTTGTGCACAACGTGACTTGTTGACTGGTCAATTGTTATGTTCCAATGAGAAATTTTGCGGAAACACGCAAAATTTAGAACATTTTATACTCGCGTTCGCTTTTACTGTGACCGAAAATATGGAAAATATTTATTTTTACGTAATTATCTTTTTAACTGTCTATAGAACCACAGTTACGTGGTCACTGTTGTATTATCAAATCGATCTCTCGCTAAATATTAGTGATGACGTGACCAGTGAAACGGTCTTCTAGTTGGATAAGGCTGTGATTTGTAACAGAGGCAAAACAGCTTCTATCACAGCAGTGGCAACGCATCTACATTGACCACTAGTAAACTAACCAGTAATATATCTAACAATTTAATTAATTTATACGTCCATCCATCTCTTCACTGCATCCTGTAGGTACGGGTTTAATTTTATAACGAACATTGTAGTAGACAACACCGTAAAGTGTGATTACAGTAGCTGCCCTATTTCTATGGCTATTGGTGTAATTTCCTTCAAAAAGACATGGCGCTCATTAAAAAGCAATTGAAAGGTGGTTATGATACTAAGTATCATAAGTTATATATGTTATCTATACAATTAAATAAAATTGAAATGTCTGTTTGTAATATAAAAATAACCGCTTTTTACTAGTTGCATATGTATATTATGTATACACGGTACATTTCTCACGCTGGCGAAGTCGCGGGCACGCCCGCAGTGAAAGTCCCGTCAAAATCGGTCCAGCCGTTCCCGTGATTAGCGGGAACAAACAGACAGATAGACAAAAATTGTAAAAAAATGTTGTTTTGGTATACGTACCGAGTATACATACATATGCATTTAGTAAAAATCGGTTATTTTACATTACAAACAGACACTCCAATTTTATTTATTTGTATAAATTTATTCTAAATTTCTTTGTTCGATTAATTAAAAAGCCATTGTAATATTTTATTTGGAGAAAGATCAAATAGTTAAAAACTTTAACGGCATTAAGAAATACTCTCTTCTTAGGTATATAGACTTTATCGAAAATGTAACACCTAATACGATTAATTTCCGCTATTTTATTTGTTAAATTATTTTTTTATAATAAAAAGCACGTCTCAACAGTTCTAATAAACTTGTTGAGACTAGCATTTTATTTCGGATAGATGTTAGTCTCATTTTCGTTGGTACTGACTCTTCACCAAACGGGTGACCATAATTTCTTAATAGTAATTAATTTTGGGACAAAATATTACTTATAACGAAAATGCCTGAAATCAATTCGTTATTCGATTCCGAACAAACTAATTTCGGGTTGTACATTTAATCCTGTTACGCGTTGTAGACACCCACACAAAGACCAAAGGTCAAATTGCAGATGCGTTGCCACCCCTGAGACTGATTATGTCTGTGTGGTAGTTATTACGGGGCCTTACATTAGCTTTTTTTTTTCGAGGCCGATAAATAGGGTAATTCGGTACGTCCTCGAGCGACACTGGAATTCTAGCACCAGTACAATTGAGACATGATGACAGACATGTCATTTGTAAATAAGGTTACGCTAGATCACATTGCAACAGTGTGCGTGTGTGAGTAGGTAGAGGTAGGGTAAGAATGCATAGGGTGTGCAATGTGTGCATAATGTTCGTACATTTTAAATTTTGAACATTGAGAACAACTAATTTTTTAAATAAAAAATATTATATACATAAATATGTAATCTCAGTTCATGTTTTATGATTATATCTTGATTTTCTAATCGGGTCGTTA
This sequence comes from Macrosoma leucophasiata, assembly GCA_036365455.1. Classification (NCBI taxonomy): domain Eukaryota; kingdom Metazoa; phylum Arthropoda; class Insecta; order Lepidoptera; family Hedylidae; genus Macrosoma; species Macrosoma leucophasiata. The sequence goes on along the minus strand of JAWQUS010000023.1, from coordinate 9,156,969 downwards.
GAGGGTGTGCATTATTCCCGTTACATGTTGTATAGGCTGCAGTCATCACTTAACAACATTGTGAACTGTATGCGTATTTGCCACCATCATTACATAAAAAAAATGTCTAGCCAGCCTAGCAGTCTAGTAGAGCCATATAAAAAACGGGCATTTGTATTTATAGATAAAAAATATGTTTTCTAATGAAATCGCTGGTAATATTTTTCTGTTAATACCTCTACGGTACAAATCCACATCAGAAGCAGACCGTGTCCTTTATCAATAATGTTAAATTTAGACGATCCGATTAGTCCAGCGGTGTGAGAGGACCGTCTGATTCGAAGGGTCGCGGGTTCAGCTATTTGTTTCGTGTCTGGGTATTTGTCTATTAGGTATATTGTGTGTGTAGAACGGCACCAACGACACAGGTATATACCTAGTGTAGCTGTGAGTTTAAGCGCATTTTTTTAGCTTACCTATTTTAAATACAAAGATTAAATAATAATTTATTTCACTAACTTTAGAATAATATCCGTTTCATTAATAGAGTAACAAATAATAACGCCATGAACGAAGCATATTATTATACATGTACATACATATGTTTTATTATATATAAATCATGACATTACAATTTTTTGTAATGGCCTTAAAATAAAATTAAACACTACCTTCCATGGTGGCATCAAAAACTTACTTACGTACTTACTCGATGAAATTAATTCGATTTAGATTATTACCTGATACCCAGAAAGCTTTAATTAAATGCCACCTACAAATTTACGTGTAGGGTAACCATTTTACCCTTCATGCTTAGGATAATATTAATACATAAATATTATACATGTCATGATCGTGCTAAGATATCGTGATTTATTATGCTACATGAAAAAAATATACTAGTGACTGCACAATTAATGAAATTGGACCGCATTATGAGATGTACTGAAATCTGAATTATATACAGATCCTCTATGACATATGTATACTTTGTTTTGTGAAACCGTTTTTCCACAGGCTGGTAGTGTATATAATGGATTGAGTGTAATTGTTATGCATTGTTTTTCAAATATATTAGCATTATGCACTCCTTCTCTATGTAAACTATAACTGATACAGTTATAGTTCACAGTTTTATATCATACATACTCTTAGTGAATTAAATAATTAATATTGATACTAAGTTTTTCCTTCGCGTATTAATTTAACGATTATTTACTAAAACAATAATGTATATGGAGTATATGACATGATTCTTCATATTTAAATAATTGAACCAAATTGTATTATGTGAAATTTATTTTGGGCTAAATTATGTTCCTGGAAAACTATTTATTTCTAAACGTGATAAGGTAATAGATAAGTAAATCAGACAGATTACAGATTGGCAGATAGTGAGCGTATGTACCTACTTATTTGTTTTTTTTTTTAACATAAATGTCCTACTCGTTCTAACAGCATGGGGGCCCTATCAACAGGTAGCGTACGAGAGCCCAACAATATCAATAATTACGTTTTTCAAATAAACTTTTATAATTGGTTGTGATTACACATTGAACTACGATTAAGATGAGCCGCCATTTTGTATTTCATCTGTTGCTTTTGCAATTATTTATACATTATCCTATAACTTTTATTCACACGTCATATCTTAATGCAACAAAATATGATGGTGGTCTTCAAAGCTTGTCTATTCACCAAATTCAAAAAAAAGAGGTTATTTATCGTAACGGATTTATTTGTGAGGAAAAAAAATAACTAATCACGTTGAAGTAGTTGTAACTAAATTTGTAGTATTGGAGTTCGAGGGCGCAGACAGCACCGCATTACCTGATCTATCTGCCGGTAAATGGCTATGTTCAGCACTATGGTGTTCCGGTCAGGTGGTAATGTACGGCCCTGTAATTTCCGGCACAGAGGCACAATATTTTAGGCCTCAGAAGTGGTAACGCATCTGCATTTTGACCTCTGGTCTTTGTGTAAGTGTTTATAGGCTGCAGTAATCACTTAACATCAATGTGAACTGTATGCTTGTTTGCCACTTTCATTAAATAAAAAAAAACTATCTCGTTCCGGTTAAATGGTAGTGTGGTCACAGTGCAAATATGAACAGTGTGGAAACTACGTACAAATCCTTGAAACGTCACACTCACACAAACATGCGCATCGACGAGGCCTCTAAGCGTTTCTCGCGGTGCTGCAGTACTGAGTCACTCGCTACATCGAGCGTCGATGCGCATGTTTGTGTTAGTGTGCCTTTTCGAACGTCTTGTACGTAGTTTCCATACTGTTCATATGTGTACTGTGTACTGTGGTGTGGTTGTGGTATGGTCCCGGAATTAAATGGTTGTTCAGCACTATCGGGATCCGGTGAAATGGTAGTGTTGACCCCGTAATTTCTATCGCAGAAGCGAAACGAAAAAAGGCGGTCTTGGTTGTCTCAGCTCTGTGTCGCGACTTCTAAGGTTTTATGTAGATGTCTATAGGCAGCAGTCGTCATTTACTTACTCAGGTATAAAACCGAGAACCCGACCGTAGTAGTAATGGCCTGCAACCACAGAAGCAGTTCGCACGAAAAGGGATGTGATTACACAAAAAAAAACTTTTGTTTGTAATCAATAGCATTCATATTTCTAAGCCCAGAAATATCATGAAGTTCCATACAAATTATTACCCCTGCCCCTCATTCACGTCTCAGGAAAAAGTTATTTCCATTCCATGCCTTAGGAGTGGCAGCGCATCTATATTTTGACCTCTGGTTATTGTGTGGGTGTCTATAGGCTGCAGTCATCACTTAACATCAATGTAAACTGCACGCTTGTTTGCCACTTTTATTAAAAAAAAAACAAAGTATGACATTGGTTCTGATTGTTTTCATTTTAAAGGCAAAAACGGACGGATGACGTCACAAAGCTGTTATTGTAATAATAATAATTAATATAATTACTATAATTAAATTAATAGGGGGCAGAGCAGCTTGTGGCGAGCTGTTGGTGAGTAGCGACACCACCCCCTACCATCATCTCGAGTTCCTCCGAGAGAACTGGGCTCCGCCTCGTCCGCCACACAGAGGTACGGCCGGACAGAGCATCAGGTCTCTCACCTCTGGCTTGCCTTCATTGGCCGGTCAGAGTGGGGCGCTAGAGGTATGGCATTTGCAGAAATTTAGATAATAGGCTGTTGTCTAAATTTCTGAAAGAGCCATACACTCGGGGGTGGAAGTGTCTAAAGGCATAATAGCGGGGAAGCCCGCTCCGAGCTCGAGATTACTCGCTCGTGATGGTGAAACCGGGGCCACACCTCTCGACACCCCCAGCCTCTCTCAACAGTGTTGCCCCCTGTCGACCATCGGGTTGGCTGTTTGGGGGGCCCACCAAGGAGAGGCGAGTCACCACCTGCCTAAAGTAGGATTCGATAATGTGAGATGTTGAATATAGGCAGGTGCCGGATCTCACTCCATAGGCCCAGCCAGCTAGTCCCCCCAGTTCACCCACATAGCCCAAAGTTTGGCAAATCACTTTTCATTACAATAGTCCTGCGGGGTATTCTGCGGGGTCTGTCTGTGTCTGTATTAACTATTGATGCAGTCAGAGAGAGGTCCCGCTGAATATAACCCATTACAAAGTAGATCAAAATTCTCGAAAGGGCCTCTACGTGTTGGACCCCCCATGTCCCCGCGCAAGCCTGACAAAGGTCCGGGGTTCAAATTGGACCCCGTGCTGACGAGAAATATAATATGTTTACCTTTTTGCTTGTAACAAAATTATATAGGTATGTAATTATGTGAAATAATTGCGTGCCTCCCCGTACCTTAAATAGTAATGTATTATACATTTTTTTATTTATTCTTATTTTGTTATTAAACTTGATGATGATTAAGATTATTATGTTAGATATACATTGATAAATACCAAATACGCTGCCTATCTAAATTGTAAACTGTAATAGAGTATGATCCCACGGCCGCCAGCCCTTACTTATTTTTGTATTTAACGACCCGGTTAGTCCAGCGGTGTGTGACGACCGTTTGATTTGAAGAGTAGCGGCTTCGATCCCTGCACCGGGCACTAATATTTGTATGGCCTACAGATATTTGTATCGAACCTGGGTGTTTGTGTATGTGTTGTATGTGTAATTTAGTCATCACCAAATAATAAATGAGGGTAATTATTTCATGGTGGTAGTGCTCCAGTGACGGAGCTCGCGGGTGTAGGCACCTCCGCATTACCTAATATACTTGCCGCTAAATGGTAGTATTCAACATTATCGTGTTCCGGTCAGGTGTACGGCCCTGTAATGCCCGGCATAGAGTAAAACATCTTAGGCCTCAAAAGTGGTAACGCATCTTTATTTTGACCTCTGGTCTTTCTGTGGGTGTCTATAGGCTGCAGTCATCACTTTACATCAATCCTGCTTGTTTGCCTCTTTCATAACACAAAAAAAAAACTGATACGGTATCTAGTACTATATAAAACTATCTCACTCAAAACTCGATACTTCAATAATATCACCCTATCTTGATCGGTACCTACCTAGATATGACGGATAAAGTGCAGATATCATTAAGCCATAAACGCTTCCATACAAATAGTAGCAATAAAATTAATCTGAGATGGGCAAGAAGGCGGGACGGCAATTAAATGTAAATGTACAGTCGACGACAGATCAACTCATACAAAACTATTGCAAAATAAACTCTATAACAACATCATACAGATGAAAGCGATCACGAGTTTTGTTTGACTTGTCGCTCACTGTACACCGTTACATGTTGGTGTGTGTGGAAATTAAAATTAAATTAACGGACAGGAATTATTTTAAAAAATTGGGCGTTATCTACTTGGTTTGAATTATACAATTTGAGTCTAATTTCGATCACCATTAATTTTGAAATCACACATACGTCACTCGAATCATTTCCATGTCTAGATTCTAATTGTAATTTGCTCCTACAATAGTCTCATCTCTGTTATCTCTGTCATACTTATTTCTAGAATGAACATGTTCTAATCCTACTTTAATGAACTCCACTGATTGCAGAGTTATAGACTCGAAGGACCAAATAACCAAAATCTGATCTAGAAATGTTGCTATTATTACGTTATTCATGAATTGAACTCAAATAAAGTTAACCGACGACCTGGTGAAGGTCTCGGGCAATCGCTGGATGAGGGCGGCCCAGGACCGTTCGTTGTGGCAATCTTTGGGGGAGGCTTTCGTCCAGCAGTGGATGTCTTTTGGCTGAAATGATGATGATGAATAAAGTTAAACGTGATTGATCTTATGACACTTGTTTACGCCGATCTCCTAGTTTATCAGCCCGCCGGCAGGCTCTTGACCCTTGACACTTTAAACATAAATAATAAATCCAGTTCAATAAAATACATAAGTAGTATTTCAGTTGTGGAATATTGAGATTGACTAATGTCCGAGAAATTAAAAAAAACTCTTTTGGTGTAAGTCGTGAGTAATTTTATATACATAAATCAATGCATTATTAAAACTCGAATTACAAGCGACGTAAATAGGGCCAAGTTCTACTTGGAGAGGCACACATAAAAGATCCCGTACCTCCGAATCTTTATTACTTGTCCAGTTACAATTTTTGATCATCTTACTAACTCATTGAACATAAATTGAAAGATAAAATTTAAAAATGAGTAAATAGGGTACTTATTTATTTTAAGGAAAGGTAGAAATTAAGGAAGCAGGATAATTCTGAGAAAAAAAATCTGTAGGTAAGACATTGCAGTGAAAGAAATCAGACATAAACAAGTTATATTTTTTACTGCCCTTGACATAAATCTTGAACACATCATGCGTGTGTCTAAAAATGGATGGAGACATGAAGAGTCATGAGAGATATGCGATAAAATAGTTACGTAAAGAATTTTCGCTGTCCTCTCCATCGGCCCATTAGCTCAGTTGGTTAGAGCGTCGTGCTAATAACGCGAAGGTCGCGGGTTCGATCCCCTCATGGGCCATTATTGTTTTTATAGTAATGTTTTATTTAAACTTTATTATAATTTTTATATTTTTATTTCAACTTTAGTTTTGTTATGTCAATGTCATATTCTGAAATTATATAATAATATATAATATAATCCAAGTTAATACGTAATACTGAGCGTCGTACTAATAACGGAAAAAAAAACATGCAGGTATTAGACACGTGTCCTCAACAATGCCAAAGTGTTGACTGTCTATTTTATGTTGAAATAATATTGATGTGGCTCGTGTCCATATTGATTCGTTATATCAATAGAATATTTTGGCGGCGTCGTGTGGCGGGTTGCTCACTTCCCTCTAAAATGGTCGAGGAGGGCAATGGCTGTCACATGCGTCATACTCGTGAACGGGTGCTGTTGGTGGGGACTGATCTGTTCTGGTTTGCAGGGGCTACATCGCATTTAATAGATAGCAGTTTATTTGCATCTATGCTATGGACGTTCACATTATTTGATTTTTCACGATAATCTGTACTAGATTTAAGCTCTCATTTAAAGCTCTTACTGAGTTTGTTGGGTAGCGGAGTTCTTCTCAGTAGTGACTGCACTTGGAACTCTGCTAAGTGAATAACATTGATCTTGACGAATAAGTTTTTCTTTTTCTTCATTTATTATAATTGAAGGAATTGAAAATTTTTTATGATTATTATGTTTTAATTAAGTAGTTTAAATTCTAATTTTTAATTTACTATTAATATATGATTTTGCTTTTACTATATGTAATGGTTATTCGCTCTAGGTAGTTTATGATTTATTGACGTTTTGAAAGTATCTGTAAAGATCTATTCGAAATAAAAAAAAAATCTATTTCTATATTATAAAGTTTTTTATTGAATACTAACATATCTAAACAAAGACTGAAACATTTTTTTTTTTCATAAGTTTTATCATTATTATGGATCATCGCTTTTTAGACATTGGAAATTAGGATAAAAATTATTAAGATGTATTCGAATCTATGTCCAATTATCTGAAATAACCTATACAATATATAATTCTGTGAGAAATGTAAATAAGTAAAACAATAGATATTTTCCGAATAATATTTTATTTATGCATAAATATTTCACAATTTTCCTATAATTTCCTATGCATAACTGAAATATAACAATCTCATTCACGGATCAATAAATAAACTAGCCTCTTGACATAAAATTTTGAATCAAGGGGATCTACTTTAAACTTCAAACTTGATCATTACATAGTCAACAAAAAAGTTGATTCCCTTAAGGAATTGTGGATAAATTTAAATTTATATCTACAGTACGATAATTCTATAAGAAATAAGTTTTAATAAAAATTGAGTAGATACATGGGTTAGTTGTAAGTATACGAATACAAATAGTATGGGTACAAAAAATTAAATAATTAATGGCAATATTTTAAAATAAAGTCACCTACATTTGATTTCCATTGACAAGAAAAGTACAAAACTGTATAAAGACGAGTGATAGTAGCCCCTTCAGCCCAATTAATACGATAGCCAAAAATCTTAAAATAAATACGTAATTGCACAACCGGCCGGTCATTAATTTACAAACGTTTAAGTGCGAACCTATTTATTTATATTTACACTGCTAAAAAATAATCTCATGACTGGTAATAGTTTATTTAGAATGAGAAGTAGATATTTTTTTAGTATTGCAAGCCAACAATTAATTGATGATGATTCGACAGATTTAATAAGAAAAATTAACACTCTGAATTAAAATATTATGAAAGAGTAATATGCTACTTGCACATTACTCTTTCATAATAACGGACGGTTTTATAAGAAATGGCAAATACTTTCCTATGTTAACATTCACAAACATACAATATATCAATCTAGAATAACAATTTGATAATTAAACGGTTATTCGAAGGCCGGAGTTACGCTTTCAAATTTTGATTACGTAACTAATGAATATGAAACCATTCGAAAAATGTATTGAAAGGGTTTTATACAAGTATATTTATAGTACAAGAACAATACAAGTGCCACTCTTTTCACATTTGTTACAAACGTATGTGATAAAACGTTAAATACATTCGCATGAAGAGGCAACACCGGCCCAAATAGTAACCGTTAAAGTAAAGGGTAATAATTATGTAAAATTATACTTAATCCAAATTACATTGAGGTAAAAATCGGTGGCTTTATGACCTAAATTTGTTTTATGACTATTTTTTTTAGTAATAACATCTACAGGTAAACGAAATACAAATTTCAAGTAAATCATTGTTATACATTTGTATATTGAATTTAATTTTTTTCTAAATTAATTATGATATTTACAAATTAACATTCAACAGATTGTATATATGGCGAATCGTCAATCTTTTTGATCGAGGCAGCAGAAGCGCGGCCGTCACGTCCTGTTATTATAGAAATTACACTTCTATGTTCAGAGTCACTGTCTCCACTTAAAATTATGTTTGTCTCACCAACGAACCCCGAATCGATTTGTTCTTGTTGCCTTAACTTCTTTTCATTTTCAAAACCACGTAAATTTAACTCATATATTTGCTTTGAATCGTCAATATTACCAAAAAATACGGAATCTGTTTCAACACTTTCTCCACCTGACTCACTACGGCCGTCACAAAGTGATTCCAGATCGTCTGTGTCCGATTCTATTTGAGGACTTCGATTTATCGGTGGCGTCGCAAATATGGGCTTGGAAATGAGTTCAGGCGGCGGAAATTTTGGTTTCAGTTGCATCAGGTACCTTGCCCTTCTTTTTGATTCGTTGGAATCTGTACTAAGGTATCCAGAATCTTCTGGTTTACATAATTTCTTTAAATCAATTCGTCGCGATCTGGTTCTTGCTGACCGACGGCCCGACCGTCGAGCGTTTGAACTTTCTCCCCTTGAATATAAGGGAAATCGGTCTCTTTCCTCAGAAGAACGCTGCCTATCGCTCGGAGGGCTGTCACGAACTGAACCAGATTTAATAGAGTATTCTGACCCACGTCTTTGTTTAGGTGGAATTGGTGGCTTAGGGTCTCTTTTTCCTTCACTATGTCGACCCAGGTCAAGTGTTCGAACAGAGTTAACATAATTCGCCAGTTCCTGAGTACCATAAGGAACGCTACCTCGTCTTTCATAAAATGGTCGTATTATAGAAGAATCATCTTCATTTTGTGCTTTTGTTTTCGCTTCATATATTTGTCTTAGACTTCCTATCTTCCTAGTAAACGCTGCTTCTGGTGGACTTCTATGTTCTTGGAATTCATGCGTTTCGGATGATATTTGTTTATATTTAAAGCTACCACCAGACTTAAGTAGTATTTTTTCGACATGTTTCTTTCCTTCTTTTTTAGGTTTTCTATCAAGTGTGTCGGGATCAAAATCTTCACAAACATTTTTTCGTTCTTCTATAGGTGACCCACGAACCTCAATCATTAAAGGTCCTAGCTTTTCAATATTATTGTACAAAGGATCTATACCTCTTACAAATATATCTTTAGTGTAATTATCAGTGTCTGACTCTATATTGATTGTTTGTGACGAAGTATTATTACTTTGATTGCAATGATTTAAATCTCTCCAACTACGGGATAATGTTTCTTGAGAAGATTGCAAACCCATACGACTACTGATGCGATCTTTTTGGCCTATATCGGAGCCAAAATCTAGAGAAAATCTTCTCTTTTTATAAGAAGCACGATCTAAGCTGTCAAATTCAATAGAATTATCGCATTCTGAATTACTATCAGTTTTGCGATATTCTGAAAATATGTTGTCATCGCTAAAGTAGTGTGAATCAGCTGCAATCACAGGTATGACTAATTTAGGGCTTTCTTCGGTACGTTTACATTTATTCAATTCTCGAATGACTGCCTCCATATTCTTTTTCACCTCAGGTAATATGGGCTCCATATCTTCAGTAGTTGGTGACTGTACTATGTTTACTGGAGGTGGTGGCGGTGGGGGCAATTTTTTTCTAACCCGACGCGTAGCATGATTTGAAGGACTTTTTCTAACTTGTGTGATAACGGTAGTCACTGGTACCAATGTTGCATTTTTCTTGACAACATTGTGTTCCATTAGAGTTTTAGATTTTTCTGAGTCTCTCTTATCATTATTTGCCACCGATGTTTCTATGACCTGTACGTCATTAATATATTCCTTTAATATCGATTCTGTTATTTTCACAGTTTGTGATTCTTCAGTCCTTAGAGGTTCTACGGGATTTACACTGACCTCCTCTTGAACTTTAGGTTCTACAACTCTAGGAGTACCACTTACCTTAGCTACTGACTTCACGGGTTTCGCGACAGTTGAGCTAGGTGATGGCACCTCTTCAAGCCATTTTTGAACTATTCTTTGTTTATAATCGTCGCTAACGCATGTCTTACATGAATTAGATCTTGATAAACCATTAGCTTTTTGTCCTCGTGCATTACTATCGCATCCCGGGCAGCCACCACAGTGGATTGCTCTACGACTATTTTCGCGTTTAAGACTTATAGCACTAAATCTACGACCACGTCTCGCACATGGAATATCCCAACCGAGGTCAATTGTGTGATACAATTCTTCCTCTGGTATATCTGACAAATTTGGGATAAATCTTTTTGCAGTCATTTTCTCTTTTGCAATGGACATTACTTCACGTAATTTTATTAGAAACTCAACAGCTGCTGGGGGTGGATTCTAAAATAAAAATAAGTAATTATGAATGAATAAAATGAAGATAATGTAATAAATGATTAGTCACAAAAAATTATAAGAAAGTATAATTGTATTAACCTTCAGATGTTCAGTTTCAAAGAAAACTGGATTGAAATAAAGTTTCCTCCTAATTACTGGTTCTCCATTAGAAGATGGAGGAAGATCATTGCTGATATTATTTTCAGCGCTACAATCAAGTATAGACAAGTCAGAATGAGGCGCCTTTTCCAGTTCCGGCGAAGCAGAGCGTCTTTGCAACCTGTCTGTTAAACGTTCCGGTGTTGATGTTGCTCTTACTGTGGGCCTCACAGGTTTCTTTCGGCGTGTGTGTACCATAGCAGATACGACATTTGCATTTGTATTCTGAAACTATAAAAAAGGTTAACAAAGAGAAACCGAAGAAACTCAATATTTTGATGAAATAGATAACAATTTCGTTACCTTAGGATTATTTTTAGGTGAAAAGTCCAATGTGTCTTCAGTGTGTTCACTGACATCCGACAAACCTGCGTCACTTAGAAAATCATTTCTCATATTGTCCAATTTCAACAGCGGATTTGTTTTCATACACTGAAATAATTAAAGTTATCGATTAGGTGAGCTTATTAAACCTTTTTAACAATTAACAAAATATTGGTATAAATAGTACCATATTATCGATGTCGATACGCGAGTCAAGCGTTGATGTGTTATCGGTGGTTATGGTGTTAGAAAGATTCATTTCTGGATCTTTATCCTTCCGTTTCTGCCGTTGCTTGTAATGTATGTAGAATATGATCCCGGCTGCATATACAAATATCAGCATAAGAACGCAGACGCCAATTGCTAGGGACTCCAAGACGCTTAATCCTGATCCTTGTGTTGTAGGCTCTGCAGTTACTGTTTCACCAGCGTGGAAAGGTATAGACCTAACATCTGTAACATAAAATGATAATTTAGTTTCTTTTACTCTTTGTATTTTCTTGATCTTCTCTTCTGTGTCTAACTTCACTCCATGAAGTTAGAGATAGAAGAGTCCAGTTCTTTGTGTAAAGTACCTACCAATTAAAATGAAACTATGCTGCCTTGTGATGTGGTTTATGCAGGAAAAGTCCGCCTATGTCAGCGTTTTATGTGGTGGTAATAAAAGCTAACGGTTCCCAAAAAGTTCCCCGACTGTATCTACTCACCTATACTGCATAAGGCTGTAAACATTATGATGAGTTTTTTAAACTTACCTAGCAAGGCGTTATGTGAGGCACCGGCAACCCGAAAGGCTGCACATGAAGCCGCCAATCGGTTTGGAGTGGGCGCCGAGCACAGCACATGAGCTGCAACCAGCCGACCCTCGAGACGGGCGTGGAGCGCCGCTGAGCCACGCCACTGCACAATACATAGTATATCTTCATTAATCCGTTTATTTATGTAATGCAGGTGTCAAGCAACCAGAGAATATGTAATAATACTACGTATAGAATGGACACTTCGACGTCCCGCCCGATTTGCACACATACACAACCCCTTCCTCTCTTATGGGCGACGGTTGATATTTTGTACGTACTACGCACACAGGTGCGCGTGTAAATACGCGTCACTGATGGATAGAAACCAAATTAAGCGTTTGTATGGAATTTTGGCGGACTGTCCGCGGTGTGAAGCAACCATGCAGTGAACACTGTATCGTATAGAAATACAGATGCGTCAGCCTCAGGTGTGCTTGAGCTCTAAATTGTGTCCTTGGTACCAGAAATTACGAAGCCATTAACAGCGAACCGGAACATTAGCAGAGCTGAACACTACGATTTAGGGTTCAAAAAACGCCGAGCGGTACTTGGGTAGTTGACATCAGCCGTCGCAACCTATCGATGAGAGCTGTCGGCGAGCCGACCGGCATCGGCTGCCGTTATATAATAAACTCGGAAAACCCTAAGAAAACCCTTAGCGGTAGATCAGATTATGCGATGGTAATGACCTACAATTGTTTTTAATCGATATCTACCGGATTTAGACGAACTTTCCAGAATAACTTATATTTCACCGTAGGTATATTTTATATAATTAAAATTTGTTTTAGAAAGCGATATAAAATATGACCTATTCAATAGTAAGGCCTACATTTATAACATACGGAAACATGTATTTATTTTGAACTCCAGCCAAAAGTTAGTAATAAATCTTAAGAATAAACCAAACAAGCTTTTATAAAAAAATATGTTGTTATAATAAGTGTACAACGATGTCTTTCTCGTAAGCTTTTGTTAATATAGTGTCCACAACTGCAACGTTATACTCGCACCGAGTGATTTATGGGACGGCTGCGTCGTATCACGTCGAATTATCGGCGTAAATAATCTAAAAGTTGAATATTTGGACAGATTATACAAATTGCTCCTTTGACGCCTTTCCCACTATCGTGACAGTGATCGCGGCACGAAGCATTCCGACATTCGGTCCCAAAACACGGCTTCCGCTCATTGAAGACGATTTGTAAATATTTCCTTGCAAGAACCGCCTAACGCGATATAATCTTCAAATTTTCAAGAATGCACTCCATAGCTCCAAACAGTTGAAGATTGATCAAAAGTAATTTTAACAAACTGCGTTAGTTGTCGTTTTAATCAGATATTAAATTATGACGTATGTGATGCTATCAAACATTTGGCATAAAAACATTGGTAACGGAAAATAACATAATTTCTACTCATATTCTTACATAGTATTAATAACTTTTAATACGTTTACGGTAGATGATAAAAAAATTAACAACAGAAACAAGTAAGTACTCAAACAAATAAAAACAGTCATTAAAGATACAAAGATTAAAATGTTTATCTCAAATTTGAATATTTGAAATGCAAGGCGTTATAAAAAACTGGCCAAAAACCAGATTATTATTATGAAACGTATTAATTTCCGGGTGGCATGCGCCGAAGCTATGTTTATTAGTTCGACTCGTTTTAATTTTATATTATGAAACTTGGAAATTGTTGATAAAAATACGTTTATTTTTTTCGCTCTGGCACGTGCGACAATTAATTGTATCATTAGTAGCGTCAAGTTGCTTTCTACGACTTTGTGTTAATTTTAAAAACATGTTTGCAATTAATATTATTTAAATTAAAACAGTATTTTTTTCTGGTATATCAAATCTTTAAATTCCACATGTTTCGAAGGATATCCTTAAGTACAGTAAGAGATTTATTAAATTTTAGATCAACTGAATTCAATAAAGTTATTTACAAATACAGGCCAGGATTGGATCAATGTTGATAAGGGATTGACCCAAAACGCAGTAGATGCAACAATATACTGAGATTGTTGGCACTAGGCAGCTTACATTTCGTTGTCAATTCTTAGAACGACTGTGATTTCTTAGCATTGACGATAATATCTCAACATTAAACTCGAATAGACGACACAAGGATCCGTTTTATCTTCTACTTACTAGTTCTACTTGAATTTCAGGAATTTCGAGTAACCGAGATAGAAATACGTTATGTTTTAATATTATTTTGTTTTTAACACCTCGTTTTTGTTTATGTTTAATATAACTCATCACTTTTTGAAATAATACTCACTGTGAGCTAGTTTATGCATTTGCATGCCTTTTGTAATCTTGTTTCTTCATTTAAGATAAGTCGTTTTTCTCACGACATAATTTAGTGACATGAATTAACTTTATAATAATAAACCAGAGAGATTAATTGGTCGGACATTTTGGAGTTATTATACCTATAAGTATTAACTAAGAAATTCTCTTACGGAGCAAGCTGAGAACAAGTAGTGCCAAATATCTATCTCTATTAAATCAATATTCTATGCACGCGCATCGATTCTAAATTTCGGTGATTAAACAATATACGAACAAAGATATAATAATAATAAGAGAAATAAAAAAAAAACTGACACGTAATTATTTTACACAGAAAAGACCACCCACACATAGGTAAACGTTATTTTTGATTTCTTTCACGTTCTATTTAGGTTACCTACTAAGTATTTTATGAATTATAAAAATATAGATTACGTGTAGGATTTAGATAAGGTTTTTCTACTGGTGGCAGAGCCTTGGTTGCAAATTGCAAGTGCTAAGGATGTGTCACTTTACTATACCTATCTGCCACTTAATATTTGATGGCAATAAGAATGAATAGCCTGCATGTGTTAAATATAGGTCAGGTACTTCATAAAAAATCAAACCTAGGTGTATAAACGTAAGCATAAGTATTATGATGTTAAAATCTTTTAACACCGTGATACCTGGCTTAATTCGTTGTTATTAACCAGAGTACCTTTAAAGCAGAAAGTACAGAGATGTTTACATTCTACTTCAACTTTTATTAGGACAGTAATTAACATATAAAAATTGTCCACCTCTACATATACACTTATGGTGCTACACAAATAAAGATTTCGATAATGAGTTCGACTTAAGTGTTTCCTTAATTTAAAGTAAACACCACGCGTTAGAGATGTTTATGGTATTAATAAAAATGTTATTTTAACGTCTCTATAAAGATGATTCGCGATTTTATGGGGTTCCGTATGTAATTCGAAACCTTGGAGTTACATGAATTAAAGAGTGCCTACTTGAAGAAAAAAAAGTCTATCATATACACTTTTTTGTGGCGTGACGTGACGCCATTAGTGGAGGGGAATCCTGAAGTCAGTCAACCGAATAATGGCAGTCAAACCATTGCAGTACGGCGGTACAATAACGTGGGATAGGCTGAAGAGTCTCACGATACAACGACCGCTACAGCGAACGCCGACCCGCATGCCAAGCGTGGCGATTATGGCATATTAATAACCATAAGGGGACTGATGGGGAGGTCCAGCTATCGTCCAGCAGTGGACTACTTTCGGCTAAATTGATTAAATACTTTTTGACATATCTCAGACAATAGTCTACTAGGTAGCAGGCCTACAACTAATTCGAATAGGTTATGATAGACCCATAAAACTAGCATTAAGACATACCATAAAGCAAATATTATATACCTACCCCTTCAGGGAATACAGACTAGAAGCACACCGCGGACACTCCGCCAAAATTCCATACAAACGCTTAATTTAGTCTCTATTACACAGACATCAATCAGTGATGCACGTGCACCTGTGTGCGTAACACGTAGAAAATACCAACCGTCGCCCAAAAGAGGGGAGGAGGTTGAGTGATGCGGAGAAATCGGACGGGACGTCGAAGTGTCCATTCTATACGTAGTATTATTACATATTCTCTGCTAGAAGTTAACTTTGTTTTAGATTTTCAATAAGTTCCTTACCCATTTTTTATGTGAGCTATGACAGTGACCCAAGATCCTTTAGACTGACAGCCGATTAAAAAGAAAAAGTAGCGTCAACTTTCAAAAAAAATTTTACGAAATCTATACTAACTATAACTATACTAATATTAAAAGCTGAAGAGTTTGTTTGTTTGTTTGTGTGAACTACTTTTCCGATTTTGAAATTTTTTTCAGTGTTATATAGCCCATTTGTTGTGGAAGCCTTTTATGTATATATAACAACACGCTAAGATGAATAGGAGAGGGTAACATTGCAACCGCGCGAAGCCGGGACGGGCCGCTAGTGTTGAATAAAAGTGTTTTAGAAATTAAAATATATCGTATTCTAGTCCAATCTTGGTGACTATGTGTTATGTAACGTAGAGTAACACAAGGAATTACTGTTGTCGATTTAACTAAACGAAATTAAGTAAAACTAACGCATTTTCTTACAAATAAACGTGGCTTGAATTTTTATGGAAAGAAAAGAAAGAACATCAGATGGATTTTTGACATCATAGGTATATTTGTAATATAGTGAGAACCCATACTGTTTTAATAATATTAAAAAAATGTAGGTAAGTCTGGTAGAGCTCCAGTGTCGGAGCTCGCGGGCGTAGGCACCGCTGCATTACCTAATATACTTGCCGCTAAATGGTAGTGTTCAGCACTATCGTGTTCCGGTCAGCTGGTAATGTACGGCCCTGTAATTTGCGGCACAGAGGCATAACACCTTAGGCCTCAGGAGTGGTAACGCATCTGCATTATGACCCTGGTCTTTGTGTGGGTGTCTATAGGCTGCAGTCATCACTTAACATCAATGTGAACTGCAAGCTTGTTTTGCCACTTCCATTACATAAAAAATTACCCTTGTGGCATCATTTAATACGTATATTATCCTTAGGTCTCAAGGGTGGCAACGCATCAGCATTTTGACCTCTGAATTTATGAAGATGTCTATAGTCATCGCTTAAAATACATGTGATGCATGCTTGGTTTCCAAACTTGTTACATAAAAAAACTAAAACAGAAAAAAAAAACGAGTTTTACCGCGTAGGACTAAAAAGAGCGTTGATAGTCCCATTTAATATTATTATTATGTGCTAGCTAGGCACTATTTTTCAATAACGAAATGTTTCTGATTAATAAAATTTGGAAACGGCATTTATAACGAGAAAGACAAAATTGCTGGAAGTACTTCAAATATACGTCTATAGTACTTTGGGTATGAGTACCTCGAGTAGAAACTCAAGGGCTTAGACACACACCATTGTTTAATCTACCTGATGGCAGTTGAAACTGCTGTTTTTCTACTTGGGCGGTAATGATTAAGTACCTCAAGCAATCAAATAAAATGTGTGACTAGTTGCGCCTCACAGTTTCTCCTGTGTTTTGAAATGGTTGGTATGGCAACAACAGTTGTTAACGTACCACTGATGGACACGAGTCTCTCCCTTTTTTTATTTCAAATGAGTTGAACCCGTAATGTCGCCATATCACCCAGTATGAGCAAAACAACATAGAGATTTTTTGGCGGGAACCTTGAAAGAGGCGTATGGTGCTCTTATTTTATTTAATTTTCTTGGTAGGTATATTTTTGAGTTATATGTATTAAATGAAGTTGGTGGCATTTTGTTTGATGTAGATTTATTACAGTACCCGTGTATAGTGAAATAGACTAATAGTGCGAAAACACGGCCTTTCAGGTTGCCTCCAAAACTTAATCGTTAATGTTCTGGTAAAGTAGCCATCGCTTTACTCGAATTACCGACTGTAATCTCTTGATTGACTTTACTAACTTTTACGCTGCTTAAAATACAAATACAAAATATCGTTTAACTTGACACTGGCAGTAAGCGTAACAGCAATGCCATAATAATTTTAAAAAAAACAACATAGGCCTCCGGGTAGGTAATGACATCTACATAAAAAAACTACGATTTCGATGTAGATGCGTTGCCACTCTCAGGTCTAATGTGTCCTCTGCCGGAAATTACGTCACTCTACCAATTTTTTTTATTTTTTCTTAAGCTTTGATGATAACATCATTAAGCTTACCTGAACTGTAGAAATGTGGCGCCCTGATGGTAAAGGACCGTAATATTAGATTCTGTTGTGATAAACTTTGATAACAATCTTTATTTATGTAAGTATTACTTTTAAAGTCATTTCAATATTAAATACTTAAAATATCTCTTATCACATTAAGTAACCAGTATGTATAAATATTATTGCGTTTATTACTCGATTAAAGTAAGTAAGAAAGACAATTAAAAAAACATAACTTTAACGCCTGTATTTCGCCGAAAGGGAAGACATGCCTACTACGTTCTACGTTATATTATTTTTTTTATGTAATAAAAGTGGCAAACAAGCGTGCAGTTCACATTGATGTTAAGTGATGACTTCAGCCTATAGACAAGACACCCACACAATGCCCAGAGGTCAAAATGCAGATGCGCTGCCACTCCTGAGGCATTAGGTGATATGCCTCTATACCGGAAATTACAGGGCCATACATTACCACCTGACTGGAACACGATAGTGCTGAACACTACCATTTAGCGGCAAATATATTAGTTAATGCGGTGGTGCCTACGCCCGCGAGCTCCGTAATTGGAGCTCTACCACCAGTAAAAAATTGAATTTGAATAATATATTTGAATTTGTTTGTAAAAACTGTCTCAGTAGCCTATAGTACTACTAGATAGTAGGCTACTACTACTACACTGGGATCCTGGGTTCGATTGGTGGGTCGGGGGCTATCAGTGATAACGGTGTAAAATCCTTAAATATTTCTTTTATGTCAAAAGATTGACAGACAAGCAGAGGGCCACCTGATGGAAAGTAGTCACCGTCGCCTATGAACATTTGGCACACTAGGGGAGTCGCCAACGCGCTGCCAGCCCTGAAGGACTCTTTTCACGCCATTTTTGAAGAACCTCATATTGTAACTTTGGTTCTAATGGTGTTTGCCCATTTTCTGGATGTTTCTTACTACCTCGGAGCTTGGTAATTTACCCGGAGATGTCAACAGGCTCGCCACATGTCGAAACTTAACCGGCGGTATGCATTTATCTCTGCCTATCCCCTTCGTAATTACAGACGTCACACGTTAAACTTACGTTTTTTTAATTTCTGTAACTAATGGGTTTAAAAAAATAAAATGAATACAGAATTAACCTTTAGAATACCTATAGGAAAACCTGTGAGCAGTCTCTGTTATTTAAAATAGCATAGAAAAAAAATACAATTGTACGGAACCCTCTGCGTACGAGTACGACTCGCTCTTGGTTGCTTTGTAATATTTAGAACTCAAATTATTTAAATTACGCTCGATTGGAGGTCAGAAAGGGAAGACGGCAAGGTTGAGGGCAAGTTTTCTTATATATTTTATTTTACTTTTCATCGTTTTTCAAGGCTTATGCACTGGTCTAACAAGCATACAAACATTTTTGACAGTAAGGGTCGGTTGCACCAAAATAATAATATGTATTTGTTAAAGTTAATATAAATTTTATATCCTTCTATAACCGTGACAAATTTAAGAAAGGAAGTTAGAGAAAGATGTTAAGTTTTACATTACTTAACAAATATTTTAGTGCAACTGAACCTAAGTGAATACTGTAGCCTATGAACAACTACATACCTAAATGCCTGGATATACCTAGATGCCTTGCTCTCTCTTCTCTTGCTTACTCCTCCCTAGCTGATATGCCGGTAATTACAGAATTAAGTTTTTACAGTGTCCTTGTGTTTACCTGCAAGTAAGTGCTGCCCTCGTCCCGATAGAGACCGAAGGGCACGTCATTGTCTACGAGGTCTCGCAGCGTCACCCAGCCCGATGGAGACAAGTACTGCGCACTCGTCACGGCACAGATCGCGTCTTCCACGTCTGAAAATGAAAGAATTTATTAATTTGAGCATTGTTTTTAATACAATCGATATTCTAGTGCGTCATTTAATACTTAAAAGTAGCCTGGTCGTTACAGGTGGAGTTCAAGTGTAGGGATTCGAGGGCGTAGGCGAAGTATTATTAAATATTCTCTGTCGTAGGCACCACCTCATTACCTAATCTATCTGCCGCTAGATGGTAGTGTTCAGCACTATCGTGTTCCAATTAATAATGAAGAGCCCCTTCAAAACTATCATAGAGACATATATATGCATTTTTTAAAATAAAATATAATGGTATCGCTATTACGCATACTGCCAGTGTCAAGTAAAACGATATCTCGTATCCGTCATAAGCAGCGTAAAAGTCAGAGTCAGTCGGTCAATTATCAATCAGTCAGTCAGAGTCACAGTCAGTAATTCGAGCAAAGCGATGGCTACTTTACCAGAACATTTACTATGAAGTTTTGGAGGCAACCTGAATGGCCGTGTTTACGCACCGTTATTCTATTTCACTATACACGGGCACTGTAATAAACCTTTATCAAACAAAATGTCACCAACTTTATTTCATAGAACTCAAAAATAAAATAAGAGCACCACACGCCTCTTTCAAAGTTCCCGCCCTATATGCATTTTGACCTCGGGTTTTTTGTGTAGATGTCTATAGGGTGCAGTCATCATTTTCCGTGTGAACTAAAAGGGTGTTTGCCACCTTCGTTACAGAAAAAAAATACTTGCGACACATTTCTAGTGATTCTAAGGTTGATGCTTTACTTCGCTTGTTGAAGTCAGTAAAATTGTGCTTTATTAGGCAGTTGAATTAACAATTAATAATAATTAGGGTTGGTCTCTACAAAAATTTTAATTTTTTTTTTCTTTTCCTTCATAGCTAGGTTTTGGAAGAGAGGAATTATTGAATATTTTATATTTTTAGTCTAAATATTTCTATTTTATGTAATTCATTGTAGATGGCGTGAAGATACAATCATACACTGTTGGTAATATTAATACATTTTTGAAGTGTCTGTAATATAATCGAAATAAAATTATTCTTACAATAGCTAAACAAAGTATGTGCTAAACATATTTTTCAATATTTTATTCCTTTTTTAACATATTGTAGGTGACGAGCAATTTAATAACTCAGCTTAAAAATCTGGCGCTTAACACTCTCTGCCTACCCCATAAGGGACTTGGCGTGAAGATACATACAAATCTAAGGGCTAATAATAAAATGTACCGAAAAATAATCTCAGGCATTTGATGGTATTGATGACAACAAAAATGTGTTGGGAAAATTGTTTCATCTCAAGCATCTCCGGTATGGTCTAGTGGCTAGGATACCTGGCTCTCACCCAGGAGGCTCGGGTTCGATTCCCGGTACCGGAATTTAATTTTTTGGGGCGCTCGACATATTTTTTTTTGATGCAAATTATTTGATTTATGCAAAAATGCTTGCAATTTTATGCTTGTAATTAAAATTATTTTTTCCAAGAATGATATTGGAAAAATATTACATTTTTGTTTGTGTAATTTTTTCTGTTTTAATCGAATAGGAATCTCTTGATTAATTATCTGGTATCATGTGCCGTATAGGGACCGTGCGAAGTACTAGGTGGGGGTAATGTTATCGATTGCAGCGCCCATGGTGGCGAAAAGTAGCAATTATGTGGGACATGTCATCTCAAAGCAATCTGTTTAGACTTGGATATTAATGAAAGTAATTTTTATAATCTTATTTAACCGCCGACAAAATAGTAAACAGCACTTTTTGTGTTGTAATCTGCAAAAATATGAGTTAGAAATAAGAGTAAAGGTAAATGAAAGAACGAAAATAGGTTTATTTCGAGTAAAATTTTACAACCGTTTTGAACAGTCCTTAGAAGTCAATAATAGTAACTTAAAGTGAATAATTACTTATGACATAAAGTAAAAGTAAAACAGATAACTAAGTAAATTAAAATAGGGATAAAATAAACTTAATATTAGGTAAATATATTTCAATTCCTTCCTTCCAAAAACTGGATAAGAAGAGAAGTAAAAACTTATTCGTCAAAATCGAAATCTATGTTATTCACTTGGCGGAGTTCCAAGTACAAGCACTACTGAGAAGAACTCCGCTACCAAAGAAACTCAGTTGGAGCTCTTTTAAATTTTTAACTTATGTTTAATAATGATAGTCATTCAAATCCAGTAATGTAAACGTTATATAGCATGTGTATTTGTATAAGTAGAAATCAATAACTATCTACCATAATGAAATGTAGCACCGGCAGACCAGAACAGATCAGTCCCCACCATCAGCACCCGTTCATGAGTATGGCGCATGATCATGAGCCACCCGCCGTAATAAACGCAAGTTTTATCGATTGATTCTCAAAAGCTACTTAGAAAATTGAACAATACAAGAAATGGATAACAAACACACAATTACATTTCACACTCGTGCTGCATTTTACTTAAATATTACGTCTATTACAACCCAATCAAATTGATTCCGACTTCGAAGTGAGATTGTTATTACCTAAAGAAGTTTTGTAAGGTATCAAAATATACGTTTGTCTTATGATGCCAGCTTGAATTATTGATCTCTGTCGTTGTTTTCTTCTTAATTCCTCTATATCAAGGACATGTCCAGCAGAAACCAACAATGTTCCTTTAAAGATTGTTTGTGGTTGAAATTTTATAGTGTGTGATACTCACAGACCCGGATCCTAAAATAATACTCACTTCGATTTGAAAACGACATTTAATTTATAACTAGCGATACAAGAACAATTCTATATGTTTATAATTATTGTATGTAACCCATAAAATAGCTTCATTGTCTTGTTTTACTGTAAAACTACAACTAAAAATGAACTAAACAAACCTAAATATATTATATATTATTTATATTCAAAATAAAACACACTTTTTGAAGAAAGTTTACTCAACTCATTTGATTTGAATGATCAAAAATTGTTTCACAACCCTTTCTCCACCCAAGTTAAGGTATCAGAGTAATTTTGGAAGAAGTTTAATAGATAATTTTCGATTATAACAATATTTTATCAAAATTTCGCGGTAATATGTCACTATGGTTAGACAAGCAACGGTCCCACAAAGTTGCGGACGTTAGCTGGCGCTGAACTCGTGCACGGTCCCTATATTAATATTGAGATATTATGGTATCTTGTTGAATGAAAAATATCTGTAAGAAAAGGGTTTATTCTTTAATAGCTAATTTAAAAAATATTTCATGTTTTGTAATGTAGAGACTGAATGTAGAGACGCGAGTAGTGAGTTACTCGTACTGTGAGAAGTAGGTAATACATCAGACAAGTGACGAACTGTGTGAATTTCTGAAGGTACTTCTACCTATTTGTTTATCCTTTCAATGGAAATTATATTCTTGCTAAACATCTGCTTAAATTATAATATCTCGACCACTGACGTGGTAAATTTGAATAGTATATTGAAGAATAACATTCTATATCTCACGAGTCGCCTCACGCGGGCTGCGTAAAGCTGCCAGGGAATGTAAAGGAATATGAAGAAAGAAAGAAAAAGAAAGAAGAAAGCAAATGAAAGAAGAAAGAAAGAAAAGAGGTGCCTAGGAGGAGGAGGTAGAAAGTTAAATCCAGCAATACCAAACATCCGACCGACCATCATCACACAATTTCGTCTAGGTAAAATTAATCAAAGTGAAAATAATTTTGACGGCCCTGTTAGCCAAACGGTGTAGGACGACCGCTTGATTCGCGACAGTCGCGGGTTCGATTTCCAGGACAAATATTTGTAGAGCCTACATATATTTATTTCATGTCAGTGTGTTTGTTTCTGTACAACGCCACTCACAATACAATTTTATATCTATTTCTTTCATAAAATAATGATATTTATTTATTACATTTATATTAAGTTAATAGATATTAAAGAAGGACGTGATAATAGAATTTATCTTGATTTTTATGTATGTCAGTATTCAATAGCAAACTTACCAGTAAATATAATTTCCTTGGACGGATAGACGATCTGTCCCTTGAGCGGTAGAAACACGAAAGGTATTTGCGGTTTGGTAGCGCCGCGTCCGAAGCTCGCCATCAGACACTCTGAAATATTCAACATTGGAATTTAATAGGTGCACAAAAATGTCCCATAGGCATATAGAAGGGCTTGTAATAACATCTAGGTATCTAAAATTTATAAGGTTCCGGAGGTAAATGGTAAAAGTGGAACTATCCGTCGATCCACGGTCTAATCCGCAAATTAAAAGCATCCAACTGGAGAGTTCTACTTATTACCGACAGGAACACGATAGTGCTGAACACTACCATTTATCGGCAAGTATATTAGGTAATGCGGTGTTGCTTACGCCATTGGAACTCTACCACCAGTAAAAAAAACATTATTTCAAGTAGTAGGTAATAAGATAATCTTAGATAACAATCTTTTACATGCTCCTGCCTTGATACAGTAGGTACTCTTACGTTAATAATAACGGGACTAAGTACATATTAAATTAATTAGAATAAATACCATAAGGCTATATAACTTTATATGCATGTTGAACTCCAGCTCGTTTACCTATCAAACAGTTAACTCTGTAACATTCCATAAAATTTTAAATTGTATAATTTGAAAGAGATGTTCAAATATTGAATCACAATGGCGTCAAATTACAGGCATCGCAACTTGACACGACTGGAGGTTATTATGACACAGTAATAAGTTACATTCCATTCAAACTAGAACCAAATGACCCCTAACGTTTATGGGGTCCGGCAATTACTTGACAAAACCAATCTGCGTCATTAAAATTAAATATCGAGTTCAAAAGCCTGACCCTACAACCTCACTTTTGTTCTGTGGACCACATTTTCTGTCGTCTTGTATGTATAATGAATTTTATGACTTAAACTTTGGCTTAGTATTTAATCATGTTTAGGTACTTGCTAAAGTAATCATGTCTAAGTTACTAATGCGCTAGCATAGCGCCGTAATTTCTTGCAAAAGCCAAAAGTAATTAAGCTTCAGGAGTGGCAACGTACTTGAACTGATGTGGTTGTTTGCTTTAATCAGTTGTTTCCGAAATATCAATACCTATATTATAAGTTCTTAAAGGTTGGTTGATGATGCAAAATTGACGATTTTTTTTAAGGGCTTGAAATGAAACTTCTTATTTGAAATTGTTCCTTGAGTTTAAAAGAATATTTACGAATATTGAAATACATATCTAACCGGAATAAAATGTGTAAATTAAAACGAAGGGCTTCTAGTGTCGGTAAGAAGAACACTTTAACTCCATTTTAAATACAGGAAAATGTTCTAAAGATTCTTGAGCTAATTTTCCACAGCTGTTTCACCTTAAAAACCATCTTGCCATGGTTATTTCATATTATTTCGATCGTTTGATTTCTAGCAAAAAATAACTATTTTTACGAACTTAGCATTTAAATTACAGTAATTGGCATTTGACAAAAACAAATCATGAATGAAATTAATCAATGACAAATTATTCTATTCGGTGAGTACTCAGTTTGTGACTGCATATAATAAATAAATTCATGCATTCAAGCATACATGCAAACACGCTCAATTATCCGTTGGCGTTTTGGCCCATGTCGTCTCCGGGCACATTACCAAACTCCGAGGTACTGGGAAACATCCAGAATATTGTTAAATACCAATAGAATGAGAGATAAAGGATTTGACACTGTTGTCTCTGATAGGCACCACCGACCTGGGAATCGAACCAAGGAACCCAGCGTAGTGTTAGTGACCTCCTACCACTAGACTTCTGGGGCACTAATGTGACTGCATGTGAAAACATATCATTACGGTGTATGAAACTTGAGATGTGAACCATCTTTAATTGACCGTACCATCGTCTTTCCTACCAATCCATAAATAACTTACCTACTTTCAACTTTCTCACAACACCAACATCACAATTCAACACAGTTTGTATTTTATTATTTTATAGATAAAAACCACCACCATTATCAATAAACACCAATGATTAATGATTAAAATTAGCGAACAGTTGAAACCGTGAATCGAACGCGGGCGTCTCGCAGAAATCCATAAGCTATTATTTTAATATCATTCAACTTACGACTTTTTAGATGTCTAGAAATAATGTTTGTATCTGATAATGCTACTTTCATCTCTTAAATTATTCATTTTTATACATATTTTATTCATAACCGTTTAATTCTGTGCCAAATACATGTTGGCAATTTTGTGCATATTATTATGATTACGGATGGTCAATGTTGTGGAGATAGTCCGTGTTAAATACAGTTTTTCTAATCTTGATGAACTTTTGAACACTTTTGTTTGATGATAAATGTTTAGCCTACAGCTCAGCAAAAAGCTATAGGCTGCAAAGAAAATGTCTCATCTTTTGAAGTACAAGATCTTTGACCAATTTGGTAGAAATTACGAACTAAACCACCCTGAACGCTAACATATCATAGCAGATAAGTTAGATTTATCTGGCGCTCTACACTCTCTGTCTACCCCGTACGGGACTTGGCGTGAAGATACATACACACATAAATTAGATATCTACCGAATCCAATCTTCGCGGAAAGCTTTATTTGACACTTAGCTATCTCGTAAAAGACCAGCGTCCCCCTTTGTGGTTAATGCCTAGATGTGCCGTTACCATCTAAGATATGTTTTAACCATCAAAGTGGTTAAAACATATCTTCCGATCCTCGCAAAAGGATTGTATCCTCCTTAGTGGCGGACTACGGGGAGGGGGGGGACGTCAAAGATCGACTGGTCGCTGGGAATCATAAAAGATTTGTAGGAGCAGAGAGAAATGTCGTTTTTTTTGCTCGCGCGTTCTTTTTTATTTATCTTTTAGAATTTATCTACTGTGATACCCAATGGTAATTGACTCACCATCTATGATTCCCAATGGTAATTGACTCACCATCGACACGGTTGGCACATATCTTGCGGTCTTCGTCCTTCATAGAAAGCAAACGATTACCTATATGATTAGTAAGATGTGACATTGTAAAATTGCGTGCCAGAACCTTAATGGTAATTGACTCACCATCGACGTGGTTGACGCATATCTTGCGGTCCTCGCGGAAAGCGGGCGTCTCCCTTTGGCACTGGCATACGCAGCCGCCGCCGCCGCCCAGCGCAGCCAGCGCCGTGCCGTGAGACACCTCCATACAACGCGTCAGCCCGCAGTCGGTACCTGTTCAGATATCGCACATTAACAAAGTTACATTCGTCGGGTAAGTTTTTTTTAATGTAATTTAAGTAGAAAACAAGCATGCAGTTCACATTGATGTTAGGTAATGACTGCAGTCTATAGACACCCACACAAAGACCAAGGTCAAAATGCAGATACCACTGAGGCCTAAGGTGTTATGCCTCTGTGCCGGAAATTACATTTCCGTACATTACATTGCCACCTGACCGAAACACGAGAGTGCTGAACACTACCATTTAGCGGCAAGTATATAAGGTAATGCGGTGGTGCCTACGCCCGCGAACTCCGTCACTGGAGTTCTACCACCAGTAAGTAACCTAATCTGCAAACTCTAATTAATACAAAAAGTTTAACAATTAACGAGTAAAATACTTATGTAGGTATGTATATTTTTTTTACCTAAGAGCCGATGATCCAAAGCAAATAATTACCTAGTGGATAATACGAGGCAAGTAACTAAACAAAATTAGATAGATACTTACCAACTAATGAAAAAAGGTCACCAGTTGCGAATCTCGTCACATTTGCTAACGCCATCTCTCCGACTGAATTGGAAGCGCCCGCACCGATAACAACCATCAAAATCAGTACTACTGCCATCTTTGTTCTTTTTTTAGAGTTACCCGACGAAGCTTTCTCTTTTGTCATTTTGACAATTTCCACCAGATGTCAGTGTCTTCATGTTCGTTGGATTCGGCTTTGACACGCAATCTCGCCTTCATTTTTTTGGTGTTTTTTTTGTTTCTCAGCAGATTGATTTAAGACGTCTGAAACAAAAATATTACTTTAGTAATAAATATAACTACGTTAAGAAAAACCGACTTCAAAACTGAAAAGTAAAAAATAATAAAGATTTAATGGTAATTATATACTACCTTTTATTTATATATGCTATTTACTAATAGGTTTAAAGTCGGTGCCAAGCCTTAAACAAATAATTATATTTTAATCACTTAAATATGAATACGAGCAAATTAATAACAACACTGAACAAAACGTAACCGGCGAATCGTGGGTGTTTGCATGTATGCTTGAATTCATGCATTTACCTGTGCCTACCCCTTCGGGGATTACAGGCGTGAAGTTACGTTATAATACAATGAAATGCCTACTTTAGTAATTTTGGCTTTGGCACCGACTTCAAACCTATTAGTATATAGCACATATAAATAAAAGGTAGTATATAATTACCATTAAATCTTTATGATTTTTTTTTCTTTTCAGTTTTGAAGTCGGTTTTTCTTAACGTAGTTATATTTATTTAATACGTTTTAGTTTATTGCTGTATTGCCAATTAGATGAATGTTCACATCTGTTAAATTTGTAAAATCTGACTCTTTTAGCTTCGTGACAATTAGATACCTAATTTAAATTGTTTTGGTGTGTCGATACAAAATTATTACACGAATATACGAAATCAATGAAAAAAATTTAGCCACTAAGGAGTAATTATGCTGTGTTGTGTCGTCGATGAGTAAATGTGTCATTGTCACTCGTTGTCATTTTATTGTCATGTGCATTAGGAGTACATATCCAGGACGTCAGTGGATTAAACGCACTGTATGACAACTCGCCGTCTATTCTTATTCCTATAGTCTGAGGTGAAAGTAAGTAAAAAAATGCTCATAAAATAAAAACTGATGGGCCTATCTGAATCAAATTTTTATGGGACCAATTCGAAACTATTCCGCATCGAACAAAAAAAGAATTACGTAAATCGGTCCAGAAATCTCGGCGAAATTCGCGTACGTACATAAAAAAAAAATATATATACCGGCCGAATTGAGAACCTTCTCGTTTTTTGGACTCGGTTAAAAATAAAGCATCTTTCATACACGTTGAACTTTTCAAAGTGACAACTAAACCATAAAATTAAGGTACCTACCTACCTAATTGATCTAAATCTACACGAAAGAATAGACGCTTACTTAGGTCAGAGAATACCTATGTAACTGGTGGTAGAGCTCCACTGACGGAGCTCGCGGGCGTAGGTACCACCGCATTACATAGTAGGTATACTTGCCGCTAAATAGTAGTGTTACTATCGTGTCCCGGTCAGGTGGTAACACAAGTAATTAGGCACAGAGTGTAAAGCGCCCGATATCCCGCTCCTGACACACTTCCCTTGTTACTTCTTTTTCTTATACCTACATTCATCATTATCTTCAGACATGCGCGCCGATTCCTTTAGACACTCGATCCCACCCTCAGTTACCTTAAAAGTTACCCTAAATTTCATTCGATTAACTTGCAGAAAGATAAATTTAAATACGTAGATACGTCAGGATTTTTGGAAGATCAATTCTGAAGAGAAAAAGAAAAATTATGGTAATGAGGTTCGCAGAAAAAGCTTCTCTTTGATGAAGTCACTATAATATACTTACGCCCACAACCGTACCTACTGGTTGATTCGGTGAAAAAGATAATTTGTTTATTGATTAGGTCGTAAACACATTTTAAAAACATTTAAATCACTTATAAACCATGTAACATCGACTGTTTTAAAATACTTTCGAAATAATTGGTCTATAAAAAAAACAAAAACACAGTTAATATACATTTCTCTAGATTCTTCGAATGATAGTTATTTGACTGTCTGATTTTATCATACTTTTAATAATAGGTAACATTTAGATACGAGTGAGAACATTATGGCCAATTTTTGAGCAACTTTCCAAATCGTACTATACTGCCTATTAATTATGCATTCCATCTTCGATCTTAAACCTGAACCTGTTACAAATCTCAGCGAAAAGCGATTTTACTTAAACTAAATTTCACTTCATTTTTTATCGGACAAGTCTACAGAAATCTTTATTCACAATAAAGGGCCGATAACGGTATAAAATTAAATATTTAAGAAGGTAGAATTTTTGATAACATGAATTATTTATTAGTTCACGAGAACACTAAACAGTCATGGAATTAGCAGGAAAGGAATCATCAGTACAAAGAATAAATCAATAATAAATACAAGAATAAATATAGTAAATTGAAGGAGATATCTAACTTAAATATTTGATGGCTAAATAATAAATAAAGAATGTACAGTACCCAACAACAAATATTGCACATCGTGCCTACGAAAGAGACAATCGGCTTGTTTCGACTTCGTAGAGCGTTATCTCTGCTACACACTGCCTAGGTAGTCAGACGAATGACAGTCGCGCGCGCGAATCGCGCGGCGCGGATGTAGCACCGGGGCTGGCCTCCTCTGCTGCGGCTGCTTCTGGCCTGCCATGCAGGTCGTCGTTGGGTGCCCTGGGATTCAAGGGCTTCGGTGGAGGAGGAATGCATCGTCGAGAGAGGGGTGGGGGCTTTATACATTTTATATATATATTTATTTATTTTTTACTGCCTACGTAAGCACTTATAATCCGGTATTGGTCAAAACTTGATCAAAATGGTCGATAAATGCCATACCTATTACCCATATGACATTAGGTACGAGAGAGATAACATTCTACAAAGCCGAAATAAGCCGATGTGTCCTTCTTGAGGTCGATGAGCAATATTGCTCGCCCATGAAGGGTTCCGTCCGTAATAGCAAGAAGATAATATTAATCGATAGTTTTAGTAGCAGTTTTTAAAAATATGTAAACTCAAAAACTATAAAGAATACTCATTCAAACTAATTTCCGTTGAAAGTTTTCATTAAAAGTTACAGCGTATACTTACCCACTTACTTTTTGTTAAGATTTTTCACTATCTTATTTTAATAATAAAATAGGGATCCGCCCCTTTCATCTTATAAAAAAATTGTATAACCTTCCTAATTTGCGTGTAAGGTAGGTACCTACCCAAAACAATATTTTTCTCGTAGGTATATTGGTACCAAATTATAGCTTTCTAGTAGGCCTAGAATCTCGGAGATAAGTTGTGGATAGACGGACTGACGAACATGGAAATAAACCTAAAAACTAGAGTTCGCAATGAAGATGCATTTCAATTTCTGAAGCCATAGATATTTTACACTAACTTTAAATATTTAAAAGTAGAATGGTTGATCGCCGTTGCTGTTATCGTGCACACAGCAAACAGAGACCTATAGGAGTATTATTACATATTCTCTGCTATAGGCGAATAGAATACCTTTAACTAGAGGTACCTTTAACTTCTCACTGGAAGAAATCAATTACATTCAAATCTCCGTTATAAGCATGTGCATATTACTCGTTTTGGGCATTAAAAATTGCCGTCATTATGCACATAATCCGATTAACCGTACGCCGATATTTTAACATAAGTTACTGATATATTACTTTACAGAAACAGTTTTTAGTAAGTGCCGTATTGCAATTTATTTTGTTTATGTGTGTACGAAGCAAAAACAGTATTTTGGTGAAATATAATTTTATTTTAGTAATTGGCGGTAGAACTGTAAAATTGCATAATTGTATTGCCTAAACTTCCTTACGGTGGAAACGAAATTAAGCATTTATGAACCTACTCAATCATTTTGTACTGGTACGTATCTGTAATTTTTTATAACCGAGCAATTACACAAAATATTAATTTTGAAAAATTTACAATTTTTATTTTTTTTATTTTATAATAGGTAATCATGTGTATATGCATATTATAGAAATAGATACCTAACCACTTGAATTGATATCTTAAGTAGTTAGTAAAATTATCATTACGGTTTTTTACGTACTTATTCGTTCTATGTACCTAAAACATTATCTGCAGTTAAAGGAATTATGGAAAAAGATAAAGGATTAGGTAGGTACCTATCTCTCGCAAAAATATAGGTCTCAAGACGAGATTCATCACTACGATCATTCACACAACACTACGATTCTACTTTGACTTTGAAGGCAACTGTATTCTATATTGAATTACCATCAATGTGAACTGGTGTTAGGTATGCTTGATTACCACTATTTGCCCAATGTTGTTTCATATAAATCTTTTGAAACACCTATCAAACAAAATTACATAATAATAATAGTAGGTAATTTATATACCTGCTAAATATACCTTATATTGAAATATACCAAGAACGTAATTTGTCTTATTTGTAAGTCAACATTTGAAAGTATCATTTACTTATTTCGTTTATTTCGACATTTTTTGACGGACACAATTTCATGGTTCCGCGGGGTCCAGGGTCGCAGGTTACGTCAAAATTAAATGTTTGCTTCGTAAAGCGACTTTCTTCATACGAGTATCACATGATCAAAAACATTTAAACGTAACAATACGGTGTTCCTACCTACTTTATTATTACTTATAAGTACTCAATTGATTCTCTTGTGATTATTCCTTAGTTATGTTCGATATTATTATGATAATAAGTATGATTAAGTACTGTTTACGGTTTTATAAAGTTACCTTTATACCAACAGCATCTCTATCACCGACACAGTGTTAACACTTGTAGGAACATAAAGACATACTGTTAAAACTGATAGATGAGCCCGACGTACTTCGTATTCACAAAGTTTCATAAGAATCGGTCCAGCCGTTTCGGAGGGTTGGATGGGAATGGAAGGGAAGGATGAGAATTTTATATATATAGAGAGAGAGATAGAGAAGAGAAAATATAGAGAAGAAGAGAAGATATCATCATCATTATCATCATTTCAACAGAAAGATGTTAACAAAATCAAATCAAATCATGTCGATTAAACACTTATTTTTTTTTTATTTATCGGAAAATGTTCTTAAGGTTTCCAATATATATACAGGTAACAAAACAGTTTCACCTGTTTTATTTTTGTTCAGCTACTTTCTCTTGTGTAAGTTACTGGCTGTGAGCTCCAACGCCGAAGGCTAAGCTAGAGGGCGTAGACATCTTCGCACTAGTAAAAAGATCATAGCTGCTGTATTTTGTTTGTATGATCCAGGGGCCGACCGCCTAACTCTTACTTTCGATTATGACGTTTTCTTGTCAGTTTCGTACTGAAAAGTTAGGTGGTACGAATCTGACCAGATAACGTCCTAATCGAAACCATTACGAAAGCATTAGGTACAGTTAAGCGGTCGGCACCTAATGTCTTCATTAAAATGTTAGTTTTTTGTAGAGGTGACCTGCAGTATTTTAAATCGATGTAAATTACCACTGGGTTACCACTCAAAATCAAAATCAAAAAGTTTATTTATTATTTGGTATTATAAGAACCGCTTTTAATAGACACTGACTTCTTTGTTTTAATGTTTATTTTGGGACGGTTATCACTGCTACTTACTCTTCGGAGTTTTGGTGCCGAATCTGGGATGGATGAGGTAGTAAGTATAAAAGCGTAAGAGAAGTAATCAAAACGTACCTCCGAGTTCAGACTAATGCAAAGTTTAGATTAGCTTTCCCATAATTTGCAATTTTTCATTTATAAATTAATCATATTTTTGATTAATTTCATAGTAAGACTATTAGTTAAATTAACATGTCATTATTTACATTCGACTGTCGATAGAATTCATGAATACTTAATGTTATACACATACCTATCTATTATACCCTACCGTCATATCATAATGATCAATGAACATCAAATGCTAATGCCTGGGCCACCATGAGACACCATGATGAATATATTACCACGAATATATATTTTGTACGTCTTTTTGTGGATTTTTATAGTCAAGTCAAAGGTGTCGCTACCATATTGTAGGCTTTTGTTGTCAACCTTCACATTTTATTGGCTTTCATAATCGTTTATATCTCAACAATGCTTATTTATAGTATTTCGTGTTGATTGAATATGGAACTTTATTGATCAGATTATTTAAATTTAAGGGCTCGATATTTTAATGGAATTATTAAGTTTTCATTATATTTACCTTTTAGCGGAGCAAGAGTTAACATGGCTGTGCAAGTGAATAATGCAGCCTCCACACAAATACCTACCTACCACAGATTAAAATTCAGATGCGTTGCCAAAGCCTAAGTTAATTGGCCTGTGTTATAGCTTTGATTTGGAAGCATGCATGGCCCCGCGGCTGGTTTAGATCGGAAGCGATCTACTCGGTTAAGCGATACGGGCGCGGTCAGGTGTGTCATGGGTGGAAAATTAAAATGCGCGTTTCCCTGCTTCGGAGGGCACGTTAAGCCGTCGGTCCCGGTTGCTATCGATAGATAGTAGTGGTTAAACCTTGTCGGAGACCTTATGGGCGGTTTCAAAACATCCGACAGCGGGTTGGCCACTAACCCTTATCTTCACCAACCCGCAATGGAGAAGCGTGGTGGAGTAAGCTCCGGGCCTCCTCCCGGAGACTTGTACCTAGCAGTGGAACGCATCAAGGGTTATATTTATATATGCGGTTTTTTATCCATGCCTTATTGCTTCTTCGAGCGACGAGCCAGTTGGTCAGTTGGTGTGTGACGAGATGACGACCGTATGAACTGAGGCTCACGACTTCGATCCCCGAACCGGACAAATATTTGCATTGTTTGTGTAGGTATGTGTTGTACGGCTCCCATGACTGGTTTTTATCAAGTGTGGGGCCAACCCGCTGTCGGATGTTTTCAAACCGCCCATAAGGCCTCCGACAAGGTTTAACGACTACTATCTATCGATAGCAACCGGGACCGACGGCTTAACGTGCCCTCCGAAGCACGGAAACGCGCATTTCAATTTGCCACTAGCGGTCACCCATCACACACTCGACCGCGCCCGTATCGCTTAACCGAGTAGATCGCTTGCAATCTACACCAGCCGCTGGGCTATGCGCGCTTCTAGCATATATGTACATTTATATTCCAAAATCAAGTTCGGATTTGACTAAAATAATTATAGGATTTTTACCATGAGTGTTCTTTTACTAAGATTAGAAATCTTCCAACACGCGACCCGATTTATTGGTCATGGATTTCGCTAACTATACCCATGAATATTTATGTGTCTTAGTCGCCCAATAAATGTAAATAAGACTAGATTGTATCTATGTATGTTTATAATAGTATAAGTCTGTCCAAAGTATTAGTAGTATTATTACATTCTCTGCCGCAATACTCAACTTGCGGCCGCATGTGGCCCGCTGAACACTTATTTTTACCTACATTATAAAAAAATACATTAAATTATTTCTAACACCTCTTACTACATGCAGAAACATTTGATTGTATTAATTAACACGTTCGTTTTCTTTAGACTGTGATTGTATATTATCTTGTAAAAGTATATTTTGGTCCGTGCATTCCCTTAGAATGTATAATAATTTAAATAAAGACGCAGATTTCATGCCAGATTTCGATGCATAAAAATATTTTTAATTGCAAATACTGCTAGGTATTCTTTTACATTAGATTCTTCAGTCTTAGACATTAGATTGGTCTATTAATCCTGTTGGCATTAGTGAATTCATAAACACATAAAGCAGTCATTTCCTAAAAACACCCACACAATTTTCGTATTTTGTTTACATTCAATATTAGTGACGCAGGCAGTTGATAAAGCAATAAAATAAGTTTTGTCTTATTCATTGATTGAGAATTCAAAACTATTCATTTAAAGCCAACAAAATAGAATTATAGTTCATGACGATATAGTTTTTATTGATGCTAACAATTATCAGATACATGCTAATTAATTCATATTTTCATGTCAGTTATTCGTTGTAACTATTTATTAACCAGAGTTACTTTATTTCGGTATGACGTGCATCATATCGGTACATTTAAGCCTTCAGTATAAATTACTACTTGTGCGTCATATGAACGTGAAATGCTTAAAATATTTCTGGTGTTCCGCAAGGGAGCGTCATGGGCACAATGTAATTTGTATCTATTTACTGTGTCATGGGTCCTATACAGTTAACCAAATTCCCTTATAAAATTGTTAGATACATTTTAATATATGTAATCATTTAAATTATAATTCTGAGCCAAATCTGCAGTCAATAGAAATTTAACACGTTAACTTTTTTTAATTCAAAATAGTGGAACTGCAATCAATCAAACAGGCAATAACTCACATTTTAAGTGCCATGAATGACTAAATGTCAGTTGAATGTATTGATGCAGAAGCGCCGCTCAGATATAAAAAAAAAATTGTTTACGGTGAATGATTTATGTGTCTTAAGTGATTAAAACGGGATTCAACAAACTAAATATAGAAATCCAGTTTTACATAGGTATTTACATATTATTATTTTAATTTTAACATGGCAGGTGTTTAAGGTAGAACTGTGTGTACCTAAGGACGAACAATATCTTCGATTGGAAACATTTTGAGTAAGATGTTTCTAAATCATAATTTTACGTTTATGTAATACGTTTTTACTGGTGGTAGAGCTCCAGTGACGGAGCTCACGGGCGTAGGCACCACCGCATTACCTAATATACTTGCCGCTAAATGGTAGTGTTCAACGCTATCGTGTTCCGGTCAGGTGGTAATGTACGGCCCTGTAATTTCCGGCACAGAGGCTTATCACCTTAGGCCTCAGGAGTGGTAACGCATCTGCATGTTGTCCTTGGTCTTCATGTGGGTGTCTATAGACTGCTGTCATCACCTAACATCAACGTGAACTGCATGCTTGTTTGCCACGTCCATTACATAGAGAAAAAAATAATATATTTGACCTTCTTATTGATTTTTTGTAGATTTTTTATGTTTATATACTAGCTAACCCATCAAACCTCGCATCGCTGTATTAGTAGGTATAAATAAAAGTTAACCAGCGAACCAGGGTGACACGCTCTACCGGTCTTCCAATAAAACACTGTTTCACTATTAATTTCCTTCTTCTGATTTCTTCCTTTGGTAGTGATCCGAGAATTCCGAGTGCTGTCGACGAACTGTACCGGCCATTTTTTTTAATTTTTTTTTTAGCTCGGGCTTTGTGTAGGGGGCCTAGGGGTCTCGAGACGGCACTAGTCTACTTCACCGGGCAATCAGCGAGCGCAGAAGGCACTCCAGCCTAGCAAAAAAGTTAGCGCAACTGCCTAAGGGTGACCCATGCGGGTCCGTGCCTCGGCTTAGGGCGTTGCGGAGAGACATATGAGACATATGCGATTACGGGCGGTGCAACTTTCGCTCTGTTCCATTCGGTTGGTGATAACCGGAATGTCATCAGCCTCGCGGGGCCGGGGATAGGGTCGGGATCAGAGGCGGGCGCGGCGCGAAACGCGTCGGCGCGTTGTATTGACGGATTGTGCAATGTTATTCTGTAAGTGATTGTTCATAGCGGCGATGGCCAACGTGGTCTCATCGTCCGGATCTTTTACGACGTGCCTTGGAAGTCTCCTTTTGGCGCGATCAAAAGGAGTGGAAATCGCGGCCGCTCTGACCAGCGGATTCGGGTGGTGACTCGCCCGATCGAAATAGCGAGCTGAAGCTCGCTTCATAAACTGCCGGATGGTAGGCAGATTTGCGTCAATGTGCAAGTTTTTATTACATACGTACCAAGGCGCGCCTACGGCTCTACGTAAGAATCGATTCTGCAAAGTTTGAAGCTTGCGTAATGTTGTGTTTTTCGCGTGGGCGAATACCGGGGACGCGTAACATAATATGGGCCTTATGCAGGACGTATAGGCACGGTATCGGCCATACAAAATTGCCCTACTTTTATTCTAAAATCTCAAGGTCGCCTGGTGATTGGTTATCGGTTCAAGTAACCAATCACATAATAATACTCTAACGCTATTGGTCACTTAAGCACTGTCTACGTTCCGACAACGTATACTATTGTATACTATGCTATTGACGACTACACAACGCGATTGTTAACGTACACTATTGAGGACTGTATGGCCGATCACTATCAAAATTGTTTTTTAATCACAAACACTGTACACTATTCACGAGCGTCCTGCACAGTATGTATACACGGTACACATAGCAAAACTTTTTTTTTTACAATTTTTGTCTGTCTGTCTGTCTGTTTGGCGGGGCTAATCTTGGGAACGGCTGGACCGATTTTCACGGGACTTTCACTGGCAGATAGCTGATGTGATAAGGAGTAACTTAGGCTACTTTTATCTCCATACATCCATACATACATACATACCTACATACAAATAAGTAGAATTGGAGTGTATCCGACTTTGACGGGACTTCCACGGGCAGATAGCTGATGTGATAAGGAGTAACTTGGGCTACTTTTATACTAGCTGCGCCCACGACTTCGTCCGGGTAGATACTGAACAATCATATTTTTTCTCACGTGGACGAAGTCCCGGGCACAGCTAGTATAATAATAAAAATAATTAGTCAATCAATAACCTGTTGCCAGTTGTCAACATTTTAAGCATCTAGTATTCATCTGAGTTTTTATATGGATGAGGAGATTAATAGTTGTATAATGCCTGGACAACATGAATAAGAACAGTTTGAAGTGGCAATATAATAAACATCTCATTTTATTAGTTTGTCTTCTCTTTATTATGCTAATGCCGCTATAACACCTCAAGCCAAAGCCTCAGTCATTTATTTTAATGCTAATGCCAACTGCTACAACAGTTCTAGTAGCTAGTAATATAATCCTAATACCTAATACAATAATATTTGATTGACTCGGGTATAATCTGAACTGTTACATATGGTATTACACATGTCATTTCATTCTACGTTTGAAATCGAGGCAGATACCGGATTCTCCTTTATGCTGTTGCTATTCGCTAGTTGCTAACGGTTAATTTATGATTATATTATCTATCTCATTATAATGTTATCCCAGACACACGCCACGCCTAAAAAGATTGATTATAAATTAATGGAGCCTACGAGTGGCACAGAATTACCGTCATTACGTAGTCATGTTCGCAGGACCGCGTGGAAATAATTGCTTACGTAGCATTGCGAACTTCCCTTTACCATATAATCAATGCCTACATAGTTGGAATAGATTCGAAATTAGATAATACTTAGCTTGAGATTGATATTACGTCAATCTTTCAATCTATATCACTATACCAATATTATAAAGCTGATTTTTTATCTCAGGTGGTTCGAATTGAGAAATTCTTTATTTTTTGTATGGATTCGTGTAGACGGCACGTCTTGAGATGGCCCTAGTCTACTTCGCTAAGCAATAAAGTTATTTGTTGCATAGCCTATTTATTGTGGAAATTACAGGAGATATTATTAAATGAGAGCAGTGTTCATACTTTAAGTGATCTTTGGGAATTAAATTTTAAAAGCAGATGAAACTGTTTGCTTGTTTACCACTTTATGATATGAATAAACATTTCCGTTAAGTGGGTAGGTACCTACTAAGTGAGTGATTGAGTGACTCGAGCGACTAATAGACAACGCACAACCAAAACTGGTCGTAGAGACGTAGAGAGCTGAAATTTTTCATTTTAGTTCCTTAGAGCACAGTGAACACTGATGAACGAAAAAAGCATTATTATATTTTTTAATAAGTTCAAGTCCCCGGATAAAGCTGGTAGGTAAACAAAAATAAAACGATTCATACTAAATATTTACACAATACTAATTAATTATACCTAGTACCTATTCAAATAATGTTAACGTACTATACATAAATTGTTGTTTTATAATATTGTTTTAAACTATTTTTAGTACGTCTAAGTGGTAGGTATAAGCGGCTCTGAGATACTAATTGTAGCCGCCGGGCCTATGAATGGCGCCTAAACGTCTCAAATGCCAAACGTTGTGTCGTCGATGTCCAAACACGGCGTACGGGGTCTCCGGAAGAACTTAAAGACAGATTGTTTTTTAGTTTTTTTAATAAAATTACCTATCTACTGATTTGCGTCATTTGGGGTCGGGCGAGCCTGTTGACATCTCCGGGCACATTACCAAACTTCGAGGTACTGGGAAATTTCCAGAAAATGGAAAAATCCCAATAGAACCAGAGATAAAGAACTTTACAGTATTATTTCTGATAACCCCCTACCCGGGAATCGAATCTAGGACCTCAGCGTAGCAGACTAGCCGAATGAGTCAGAAAGATAATTTAGAAACTGTGAGTAAAGCGCTTCGATCGTATAAGTTCAATGTAATTTGAATACTAATTTATTTTTAAGCCACGCAAGTAGCACATATATTACGTTGGGGAAAAAGTTTCTTCGCATTTTTTAAGATAATTCAAATCATTTTTAATATAGTTTAATTAAATTTAACTAAAGTATGTATATACCATTTTGTTCGATAACCTTTGGCCATCTTGTAGGTAGGGACATGATCCCATTGCTATAAAAAGTATGGGACTTCTCATCAAAATACCGCGACAAGTGGATTTGGCAGTCCTCTCGTGATGTTAACCTAACATTGCATAAAGAATTCTGAAGAGACCGAAACAGGTGGAAATCTGAAGGTGCAAGGTCAGGACTATGCGGCGGATGCATTAACACCTCCCAGCCAAACTCTCTTAATTTTTTCTCAGTGGCTATAGATGTGTGAGGTCTAGCGTTATCATGATGCAACACCACACCCTTCTGTTGATCAATTCCGGCCGCTTTCTCTCAACTTCTTGCTTTAATCTCATCAGTTGTTCGCAGTAGAGTTCAGAATCGATAATCCTGCCTGGAGGTAATAGCTCATAATGAATAATGCCCTTCTAATCCCACCACACACACAACATCACCTTATTGCGAGTTCGCCAGAGTCTGTGAAGCCTGACCGGCCTTTGACCACGACCTTTTTCGCACGTCCTTGTCGTACGTGATCCACTTTTCATCACCAGTTATCAGCTTCTTCAAAAATGATTCGGTTTCATTACGTCGTAATAAAGAATCACAAATGAGTACACGGTTCATTAGGTTTCTTTCAGTGAGGTCGTGAGGTACCCAAATATCGAGCTTTTTTTGTACGCAGCTTTTTTCAAATGCGCCAAAACTGTTTTGTGATCAATTCTCAGTTCTTCAGCTACGTCGTAACTACTGATATGTCGATCTTGCTCCACTTTTTCAAAAATGGTATCCATTTTATCCGTAATAGGGCGACCAGAGCGAGGTGCATCTATGACATCAAAATTTCCGGATTGAAAACGCTTAAACCAATTTTGTGCTACTCTCACAGACACTGCACTAGGTCCATAAACATCGCAAATATTTTTCGCGGCTTGCGTTGCATTTTTACCTTTTTTGTAGTAAAATTTTAAAATGTATCGAATTTCTTTATTACATTCACTCATCTTGACAGAACGAAAAACAAATGAAAACCACACATTTGCCTAATTTGAATTTGGAATTATGTTCTTTAAAATTTTAACTTTCAATGATACCAAAACCAGCCAGATACAAATACTACAGCCAAAGAGATTTTATTACAAGTTCATACATACTATAATGCGAAAAGACTTTTTCCTCAACCTATCATTTACAGTAGATATCAAGTACACTGATTGTGAGATGAGTAATCAGTCAAGTCTTTAATATAGGTATGTACCTATGAAGTTTATAATACATATATATACAAGGTGATCGGTTAATCATGGGCCATACCTATTAAGGTTTAACAAAGGTCTGCCTCAATGACGTCTTATTGCATCATATGGGAGATATAACATAGTTGCCAACTAAACGGACGCATTTCGGAGCTTACCGGACGTTCGCCAATGTTAGTACCTATACTAATTAACTACTCTAGTTACCTTTATAAAGAACTAGCCGCCCCCCCCCCCTCCCGGTTTCGTACTGGTGCAATGTTGACTGCATTACCTACTACTATCATAATAAAATATACCTATGCCTATAGCACTCCTGAATAGTGCAGTTTTCTGATTGTGCAAGAATTTTCATGATCGCTTCAGTATTTCTGAAGATAAACCCCCTACCAAAAAAATAAACAATCAAAGCTACAAACTTTACCTCTTTATAATAATTAGTAGACATAGGTAGATCTACACGCACAATAAGCCATAACCCACTAAAACGATAAACATCGAAAGATTTATGATAACACATCGATAAAACATGGTATGAATTTTAAATGTAACTATTAAATTTTTTGTCATTCCACATTTAGACATTTATATCGGATGCCTTAGGTAAAGAAGTAAATCAAATACCAAACCGCTGATTCGTTAGATCCAAAATTAGGTAAGAAATGTGATACGCCTAGAATATAATCGAATAAAAATCAGGATCTATCATTTATGTTAATTAATTGTGTCTAAAAATGCTATCATAAATATAAATACCTATGTCCACATTCGATTTATCAATATACTAGAGAAGGCAGTTTTATTACACCTCAACTCTCACTATCACCGTTATTTATCTAAATTTCATTTATTTTATCTAAAATAGTACAAATACAAATTAAGTTAATTTGTTATGTACAGATTGTTATACTTACAAAATGAAGTAAGTATGTGTACAATAGATTTGCTCAAATTATACTTATTTATTTATCTATATGATGAGCATATTTTCAATCTCTCCCGTCTGGTGAGATTTTGTAACATTTGGATGAATCCCATCCCCCCCATCCTTAAAAAAAAACATCAAATGTGTTTGTGTAGTTAAGATAAATACGTTTATTCTAAGCAAAAAATTTTTTGCTAATTATGTTTATCTAAAACTAGTTTTTAATACTGCTCAGAAACTAGGTAAGCTAGTTTTTTGTTTAGGTGATTGGACATGTTTTATTTAATTGAACACTATTTTCTCTGTTTCTTGTGGAAAAAATACGTGACACGTGCCGACCATAAAAGGACTTACCTGTACAAAAAGGAACCAGTCCACAAACACGTCAAAATCAGTAAATTACAAATCACATCATCATTCATCAGTTGATCGTATGAATTTCAAATAGAAGAAAAAGCTTTATCGTGTCATATCATAATACCGCAGCGTCGCGTTAGTAACATTTGTTTAACTATTATTGTGTCCTTAACTTTGTTCGTCGTGGGGTTCCTCCTTTTTGGCGCAATATGATCTTTTAAAAGGACACTATGACTTAACTAAATTTTAACTAGTTTTGATATCCTATTTCCATAGTTTACATAGTTACTTCCTACTTATTACCAGTAGTACAATACTAAACTGTACCAGTGGTACATATATAGGAAGGTAGTACAAAACGAATAGAGTGTGGTTTTTACTTATCTGTAGATCATCAATTAGGTAGGTATACTTTTTATCTATATCTAAAGTTCATATGAAAGAAGTCGCGACCGGAATTCAGCATTAAATAACTATGAGTATTATATAGGTATACCCGATTAATTGTAATAATCACCATAATGACTAAATGTTATAAAAGGCAACTTTCTAATCCAAGAACCACCGAATGTCTAATAAGATGCAGTCTGTGGGCTATAATGTAAATTTAATTGCCCAGAAATGCATTTGATTTTAAAGTTTGGTGTATACAAAAATAGATATTGGTGACCACGGCTTCTTTCATGCTGAGTTGCTAAACCTGATCTGAGATTGAGAAAAATATGTTCAAGAAAGTATATTTATGTATTTTCTACGAGCATTTAAGCATACTTAATTCGGTTACTAGGAAACGATTATTCTGATTATTTTTAGCATCAATTTCCAATAGTTCTCCGGAATTTCTACTGGTTACGATGTTTCGATTGTTATCTACCTCCGCTACCAAGTTTATAAAAAACGTTAATACGGTAAAATATCTACGTAGGTGAAATGAGATGAAGATAAAACTAATAGAAACACTAACCCCCTTATTCATAAACGTATTTTAGCTAATGTGTTGCTAATCTCTCCTTTGTCTCTTTCTATCCTGCATATTTGGCAATGCAACTGACAAGGACAAAGCATTCTACAGCTTAAACGTATCTAATGTACGTTTATGAATAAGGGGGTAATTATTTAGATATTTTTTCAATATTTATAACTCACAAATACTACAACAACT
The DNA here is from genome assembly GCA_036365455.1 of Macrosoma leucophasiata. NCBI lineage: Eukaryota > Metazoa > Arthropoda > Insecta > Lepidoptera > Hedylidae > Macrosoma > Macrosoma leucophasiata. The sequence continues at coordinate 9,113,197 of JAWQUS010000023.1, read as the reverse complement.
ACTTTTTTAACATTTATGAGGTAAACATAACACTCGAAAAAAATTAGTAAAACTGGTCTAATGAAACAAAATAGATCAGCTGATTTCATTGGTTGGTAATGACAGTAATTGAACCGTTAGTACGATGGCCCTTTCCCATTTTAATACCTTACCGATTAATCTTGTAAATCGTCGCCGATTCCAATAAAAATTTATCCTCAATTTTATTGATATGTACATTACATAGAGCGTTGATTTTCTGTCAAACTTGGTGATACTAAACGTCCCCTTTGTGCAGTTTCCTGCATCAAAAAATTGTGAAGTTAAAAGAAAGGAAGCGCTAATGTATTTTATATCTTCCACAGTTAAAAATACGGAGCTGTCATCGATTTCCACAAATTTTTGGGACATTTTCTCAATGATAAATTATAAAGATTGATCGAAGTTTGTTTCAATGCCGTAAACTTGATTTCAAAGCCGATGATCCGATTACGATTAAATTATCAAAGTGTTCCGGTTATATGGCCTAGTGTTGATAGGTCATAAGTGTGCCGTCCCACCTACGTACAAGGATTGTATTTGTAATTTTTGGTTCAGTGGACGCAGATATTGTAGATTGATTTTTAATTCTACTTAATTTATGCACGGGTATGTAGTATATTATAATTAATGATATGCAAAAAGATGTAGACTATAAATATCCACATGCTTACTTTAATTTGAAATTATCTGAGTTATTCTGATAAGCACGTGGACGTTTTTTGTATTGATTAGGTGATATATAATGTATGTCTAGAAAAAAGCGGCTGGTCCGCTGAAATTATAACTAATGGATTACTGAAATTAGTACTTATCTATTTATAGCGATAAGTAGATGAAGCGATATTCGTATTATTTATGGTAGTCGAACATTTTTTCAAATTAAAAGTGGGACATTGGCAGTCAGTAACTTAAGTAGCTACATCTGTTAAGGTTCTTCTTCTTGACCTTCAACTAATGCAGCTGAAAATCAACTATATAGTAGTATCAACATACTAGTAGTTTCAAATATGAAACGGAGAGCGGTAATAATTTGGGAGGTTACGGGCTACGTTGGCCATCACCGCGATGAACGATCGCTTACAACACTACAAGCACAGCACCTACGTGCGACCACAAGAGCCTAGCAAGAAAATGAACGCCGAACCACTTCACCCCTAGAAATACTGGCCCTTTCAGCCATCGAAGTAAGGACTGTTATAAAATTCGTTTCGAACATAGCTGATACATTTCGAACGCATGCTGATATGTAAACTTATGTCATCAGCAGTTCAGCACGCACACGCAATACGCATGTTGGTAAAGATGTATATTTATACGTTACAATTAAACGATTCACCTGTGCGTTACTAAATTCGAACATTATTTTCCCCATTTACTTAGAAAAGAAATGTAAAAACAATGCGGTCACACAGAAACGTATTATATATGTGTCCGCGTCGTATTTTATGGATAAACTGGAAATTTAAATTCGTTTAATTCTCTCACGACGTCAGGGTTTTTCCTAAATCACAGGTCGAAATGCAGATCCCTTGCCTTTCTACCCCTGAACCAAGTTTTGCCCGTGTGATCACACACACACACGCGGAATAATTCTCCTCCATGGAGCGATGGAGTCACTACCATTCTAGTTGCTTCCCTAAAACCACATACAGCAAAATATATTTTATGCAAAGTATAAAATCCTGAACGGTCATTTACCATAATGAGCGTATTGCAGACCGCTTATTGCAATTAGGCGCATCAAATAATGTGCTAAACACGACACGCTGTCAAATTACACTAATTATATCACTTGGTTTTGCACACATTATAGAGTTGATTAGCAGCTTTATCATGCGAGACTATGAATAAATGCGAGAATAATAAATAAATATTGTAGGTCCAATGGCCGTTTGTTGGCAGCTCGTATCGAGACGGCCATAGTCGACTTCATCAGATAATCGACGAACGCAATTTTAAGGGCGCTCAAGGCGTTGAGAGGCGGCTGAGCGCCTTTTATGGAGTCATCAATCCAAAGTACTCCAAATGCACGTGCAGCACCCGACAATAGATTACGCTTAACTAACGCTAGACTTTTCTAGAACCTATGAAATTATGAATAGCTTCTTATGTGTGTGTTATGTGTTAAAAACTATTAGACAAACGTAGGCAGATTGTGAGATAGAAAAGTCTCTCGCTACCTACCAACTCTCCAGGACTAAGTAGCGTGTCCAAAATCTAATTAAACAGATCTTACCAATAACGTGGAAACCGGGTGATATTAATCATACTTCAATAACATTGTGCAACACTGATAGGAGTATTTAGAGCGTTACTGCACTTGTTCAACCAGTTAACTGATTATGATTGCATCTATACAAAATTTTACGTATAGAAATATACTGAATGCTTAGAATTGTTAATGTAATGGTATAACCTATTTTTTTTTTCACTAGTCTACTACTTCACCGGGCAATAGGCGAGCACAGGAGGCGCTCCAGCCTAAGCAAAAAAGTTAGCGCAATTACCTAAGGGTGACCCATGCGGGGCCGTGCCTCGGCCTAGGACGTTGCGGAGAGGATTTTATTTGTCGAGACGAGTACCCCGTTTAAGGGTTAAAACGAAGGTCTTCGTTGAATGAAAAGAATGTGGATTCTACCAAAAACATAAAAGGGAAAAACGGGAGCCAAGTTCAACATTACAATATACTGAGGTTGTAGGCTCCAAAGACAAAAGCATTGAGATCTAAACGGATATATTATAAGATCGCTGGACGATCTTTTTTTAAAAAAATACTCTTACACTCACAGCCCCACAGTAGGTTAAACCTGTGTCGTGGGCGCCGTTGTACACATACAACACATACACAAAAACCCAGACCCGAAACAAATATCTGTAGGCCATACAAATATTTGTTCCGGTGCGGGGATCGAACCCGCGACCCTTCGAATCAAACGGTGGTTTCGCACCGCTGGACTAACCGGGTCGTCGAATCTCTCATCGTCGAAAATCTTGAAAATAATAATATATTCACGCGGCGGACGGCGGAATCCATAGTCCTAAATTTATGCCAGAAATATATCAACAATATTTAACTTTACGTCGCATTTGTACGATTCATTGAACGCCATGTTTACTGTGTTGCCAGTTTTTTATTTAAAATCTTCCCATTGAAATATGAAGTTACAAAAAAAATCTATATAAAATATATGTTTAATATAATAAGTACATTATTTTAATAACCCCCGATGGGAAAAGAGGGGTGTTCTAAGTTTGACGTGTGTATCTGTTTATGGGTTTGTAAATTCCCAACTAATGGATCCATTCCAGATTTTGATTTTGTTCTTAAAAATGAATTTATTTTTCTCCATGATATAAGTAATTTACACTAAGAACAAATAAAAACGAATAACTTAAGCTAATACATGAACCTATACAAACAAAAACTTAAAAATATCTAAAAACGAATAACTAAAGTTACTGTGAGACGACCCGACGAATATCGTAATATTATTATCACACACTAGGAAATAATTGCACTCGACTTAAGCTAATTTTCCCTAATTTTAGGGGAAAATTTCATAAGCAAGTAACATTGTCACCAGTTGAGTAGTGTGTGTCAAGCGAATAAAATATACGTATTAGTGTGTGTTACACGCAGACAAGGGTTTTCAAATTGGGACATTGTTTTTGCAGCGTTTATAAGGCGACGCTCCATCTAGACGTGTACATAATCAAAGCACTGTTAGCGCGTTCAAGCAAACAAACTCTTCAGCTTTATACTATTAGTATAAATATGAGGGTCATTTGATTTTAGATTATTGTGAAATGATATAAAATGCTTGATGAATGAAATAAGTCTTAATCAGAAATATTTAGAACACGCGTGGCACAGCCAGTAGGATTCGAACCTACGCCCACAAAGGGAATCTGATTTCGAATTAGATTTTTCTGCTGTTTAAGCGTAACGAGATAAATACGATCATTTAAAGAAAACAGCAATATATATAGCAAAGTGGATTTCAAATGGGTGGTCACCCAGTAACAGCTGCTAGTCGGTGGAACAATGTCACCCGTTTCTCCACACATACATTATTTAAACTCTCGAAATTTCACACCATAGGTACTTACATTTTATCAAATTATCGCTATGATTATGGGACATTCATGTTAAAACTTACAAACCTGTTTTATATCATAGCCCTCTGTTTTGAATAAGTGAAATTAGATCTAAAGCAGTGTAGGCTGTTGGTGAGAGTCACAAATCGCACTACGACTTTATTTTGAGTAAAGTACGACTTAGAACTATCAAAACCCATGTTGTACTGACAGTTCTAAGTATACTTTGCTCAAAGTAAAGTCGTAGTGCGGTCTATGAATCTCACCTGTTGTATTCACTGAAGATCAGTGGATTTTCTTGTACGAATTTAAGTAATGTACCTACCACGCACTTGGTCGGATTTTTAAGTAATCTTTGTTCACTACGTTTATTCTATTCCAATCGAGACATGCCATTATAGCCACTTGACTAATTTATTATGCCACGGACTATGCTCTTTCTATCTTCTAAATATAATTTACATAAAAGAATCGAATTACTAATTAATGAGACAATTAAACGTTAACGCGGCCACGTTCCAAATATAAATATTTTATTATTTTATTGCGTCATCAATGCAGTGATAAGTTGCTGTCAGGAGAAAACTGCGTTCGTTACCGATTCATTTTTAATTTGAGCTCAAAAAACAAATAAACAATAAGTACCTACATCTCGAATTTGTTAAGTCTGAAACATTGTTCCAAAAGGTACATACTACTACCTTCCTACCTATTAGCTGTCTACCAATTCAGTTTTGAAGAACTTTTTAACAGTGTTAAAAATTTGGCTAATTAATTAGATTAATATATTAAGATCCTAATGACGGCCCCGTAAAACACCCGAAACATATGATGAGGTCTCAGGGGTGGCAATGCATCTGCATTTTGACCTCTGGTCTTTGTTTAAGTGTCTATAGGCTGCAGTCGTCACTTAACATCAATGTGAACTGCATGCTTGTTTGCCACCAAAGTCATAATCCAAATAAACGCGTGACACAATTTATTATTTAGTTACCTATAAATAAACAAACATCTTCAAGCGTATGCGCATCACATCGCATGAGCATAATTAGATATAAATTATTATTAAAGCGCGTTACTGTGTTACTCAACGAATTAAAGTTAGGTCATTGACATAGCACGAATTACCATAATTACCAGCAAATTGTAGAATTCTTTATAAAACTCGAGAGTAAGTGATAGCTTTTCCCATGGGAATCATAAGGGACGTGTTTATAGAGTAGAAATGAAAATTTGTCACGTATACGTGTGCATGGCCTGAAGCTATTGCAAGGCTGGATTGGTTACAAAATTACATACGAGCGAGAAACAATCTTGTTATGAATATTACATAACTAGGTATGTAAGATGTCTCAAATCAGGTGTTGCTAAAAATTACGAAGTGGAAGTTTTGAAAGATTTCTAATTAATATACATCATCGAAATGCTGATATCGACATATTTTTGTTAGTCTCTAAATCTGCATGTATTTTTTTAAATCGGCACCTAATTCGGAGTTGGGGAAAATAAAAAGTTGTTTTTTTTTTTTATTATTTTCAAAAATTTTCATTCATTTTCAATTATTTTCATTTTTATTTAATCCCCTGTGCCCTTAAGCTTGTGCAGTCAGTCAATCGAACAACGGCGGTAGTAAATACAATAACTAGTGATGGGCAGCAGCATCCTGCGATAAAACTACCACCAGTGCGATCGCAAATCAACCTTGCTAACGTGGCGATAATGGCATTTCCCCTAATGACACACAACACTGTTGTGGGCGTCGGACGTCTTTTAGCTGGAATGCTGTTTTTTTTGTAATGACTGACGGTGACAAACTAACATTCAGTTCACTTTGATGTTAAATGATAACAGCAGCCTATAAACACCCACACAAAGACCAGAGGTCAAAATGCAGATACGTTGTCACCTCTGAGACGTTAGTTGTTTTATCTCTGTGATAGTTATTACGGGGCCATACATTACCATCTAACCGAAACACGATTGTGCTGAACACTACCATTTGGCGGCAGATTAGGTAATGCGGTGGTGCCTACGCCCTCGAGCTCCTACACTGGGACTCTACCGCCAGTAATGGCAACAAGAAGCTCATTGCAATCTTACATAATTAATAAATGGGTGCAAACAAACAATTAACCAGTTGCTACATTGGTGCACCAACATTTATGTATTTTTCATGCAAACGCTATCTTGAGCTTGAGTAATTTTACATGCAACAGTTACAATAGAAATGTTTAGATTTCACGTAACATACTATTGTTTTGTTCTAAATTAAACAATCATTGTTTATAAAATATACGTATATTGAATGTATTTGCGTATTTTAAACTCGTTCATATTAAAGTCATTTATGTAATAGAATATTTGAAGTCGTTTTTCAACCGCTATCTGATGACCGAGTTATTTTACGTTTTATCTAAACCAGTGGAATTTAAATAACGTTGATTAATAATGACAGATTTTTAAAAACATTTCAATTTGTATACAGGTGAGATGCGTGTATGTATTTTTACTGATGGTAGAGCTCCAGTGACGTAGCTCGTGGGCGTAAGCACCACCGCATTCTCCTAATCTACTTTATTATCTACCACTAAATAGTAAAGTTCAGCGTTGTCGTGTACAGGGGGCAATGTAGAGCCCTGTAATTTTTGGCAGGAATGGCAACGCATCTACATTGAAATCTTTGTATTTATGTTAGCGTTTATAAGTGACACTATTCGTTTACCATTAATGTTCCTAAACTGTTTGATTGTTTGTCATTTCATGACATAAAAAAATTAAGCGGAGCCATAAAGCTCATACACATACACAAGCCATACACATACTCAAGCTCATACACAACAAATGTGAATTTTGCCATTTTTTATACATAACGGTACGGTACTCCTTATTCGCGAGTCCGACTCGCTCTTGGCCAGTTTTTAAAAAGTACCCACATCCTACGGACTCCGGAGTGTGCCACGGGAACTAAATCTACTAGAAAATAAATCATGTTCTAGTGAACTTCTACTACTGAACTGTCATTGTGCGATGTTTTAACCCTTAAAAAAGTACAACAAAGCAGAATACGGAACAAATCATTAGAAGATGAGAAAGTTGATAACAAAAACTCTATAAGGTGAACTCTATAGCAACACCTGTATTTATTAAGCAAATACATTACATCCCTCTCTCAAGATTTAACTGATGGTAGAGTTGTAGAAGCAGCAGCTCGAGGGCGTAGGCACCATCGCATTACTTAATCTATCGGTAGTATTCAGCACTATTGTGTTCCGGTTAGATGGTATTGTATGGCCCCGTGGTTTCCAGTACTACGTAGGTAGTACTGGAAATCTTGTGAAAATGGAAAAAATATCAATAGCACTACCTACGACTCTCATCTCCAAGCTTAGCGTCCATTGCCACTGCGCAAACTATATAGAACTGTTCTATAACTTAGCAATATTTTATATACTTGCTTGGACGCGTATAAACTAGTAGATATAAAACTACCAAAGTTAAAGAAAAAACAAATTGTATAAGTATATGGTTTATAGCCTAAATAGATCTATAATAAAAAAGTTCGCGAATTCTACATACGCCATAAAGTTAACGGTTTGTTTATTACAATATTTATCATTTAATGTGACGAACGATTTTTTTTATTTTAAACTAGCTGACCTGACAGACATTGTCCTGTTATTCCAAGAATTTCATTCGAAGCCAGATTTATGATGTTTAAAGTATTCAAAAAGAACAATTTGCAGACTATATCGTAATTTTTCTGCCTCTAAATCTGAATTAGCACTACAATATGTTTATCTCATTGTGTGTCACACAATACATGTACGGTCTTATTCATAAAAAGTTATAACACCTCTAAGAGCTCGTTATAGTATGCTTTAAGAAAAACGTTATTCATAATAGCATTTTAGCGCTAAAGCACTCTATAAACCCACTATAAAGTTATAGAGGCCAGAACCCTACTATAACCCTAATAGAACAGTGCTATAAGGACAAAGATGGCCGACATTCAACAGCTGATTGTTGAAATTGACATTGGGTGCGTTCCATTAATCGACATCAACGACCGTAGTGCCCTTTGTATTGTTCCACCTGAGGCCCGTGATCGTCGCGAGCGGTCGTTTGACGTCATAAATAACGTCACTGTTCGCGACCGCATTGCGTCCGCTCCGATCCACCAATATTTTGTGCTTTCACCAAAACGGCAATTTCAGCGGTCTTGGTCGTGGTTGTTGCGGTCGATTAATGAAACGAAACTAGGAATGCCTTAACATAACTTTATGTCACCTGTGACATTGATTTTTTTCCTTTTATTCGAAATAAGGTAATTTTCACACGTAATTTGTAGACAATTTGGCGTGTTTGATCTCATGTTGGATCCATTTGTCAACTGAATTCCTTGCACTGGCAACATTTTGTCTATTAGCAGAATTTTAACTATGGAAGGTTTATAGAACGTTTATGAATAAACAATTTTAAAGAACGTTTGATAGGCTTATAGAGCATTTTAACTAATGAATGCTATAAACCTTCTATAAGCGTTTTTTATGAATAAGGCTTTTTTTTTCTACTCCTCCATTTATCCCTTAAAAAACACCCTATGCTTGAATGTATCTTATTTTATATATAACACGTTCATGTTTGGGGTTGATTTACATACTTGCACTAAATTTCAACACAATCGGCCCTGTACTTTGAAAGAAAATTGGCTATGAAAGACGAATAGACAGACAGACGTACGAGTGATTATATAAGCATTCCGTTTTCCGCTTTCGAAGTACGGACGGAACCTTCAAAAAAGTTAAAGTCCCCTTTTTTCCCTAAAAATGCCCAACCAAAGTTTCTTCCATATGGTAAATAGTAGTAACATTGTTCTCAACGCCAGTTACAACAAATTGAATGTACAATATTGTGCTGATAACAAATTCTAATCAGACTAAAAATATGTTTACCTATATATGAAACCAGTCATCTCTTTTAGTGTCTGAGATGCCAACGCATACAAAAAACAGTCCTTATGATATAATTATAAAACTGGTCATAAATTCAGCCGCTCCGCCACAAGGCAATTAAACCTCGGGGTAGCGGTAGCGGGCCACTATCATCAAACTTGGGACCTAAAGTAATCAGTATAGATACGTTGATGTCCCGACTTTGATTCCTGATTATACCGCCCGCAGTAAGAAATATACGTCTGAACAGACTTGATTACAACTGCACACTACCTATTTGATAGCCACCTACACCCTAGGTGCCCGGTATGGTCCCAATGTGATGATTTAAAGTCATATTGCTTGTGTAAACAGGTAAAATTAGCAGTGAGACCGTGATGAGACCCTTTGAATGTTGGATATGTTCTTCATAAATATGCTCTCTAAACTCCCTCTCTGTCATAGTTCGTTATGAATGGAAGCATTTAGCCTGGGTTGCACCACCATATGACATGTGTCAAAGTTATTGTAACATTTCATATCCTTCTCTAACTTAAAGCAATCCGTAAAAGTTAGAGAAGGATATGAAATGTTACAATAACTTTAACAAATATCGTGGTGCAACCCAGGCTAAGTATTATAAGGAGTCATCTCATTTGGTGCCTGGACGTTGTTCTGTTTTTAAATCTCTGCTTATCTCTTCAGGGAAATGCTATCTGCAATTATCACTAACACCATGAATATACTAGTATATTCGGTATAGGTACCTAAGTACTAACAAAATATTATTCTCATCATACATAATTGTAACATTATTAATACCAATTATATAGTTCTAAGCGTATAAGTAAGCGTCATAACTTATCACATTCTATTTCTACAGACAAAGTGGTACTTTAAGATTGTCATTTATCATCAGACCCTGGTTTCCGCCATCATAAACTGTGTGATTGATATGATGTTGCATCTCATAAACCACAGAGTTATAAATCTCAGTAACAAACCAAACTAACAATAGACTGCTTTACTCGATTATTCGTATTGCTGCTAACACCTCTGTGGTGAATTTATTGTTTATCTAACGAATGGCAGGTTTGCGATTGATTTATTGGATTATTATTTATTTTGATTGTCTATTTAGAATAAGTTAAAAAGACGTAAAACTAAAAACGTGTATTTTACTTTGATGAGTGAAATATAACTCGTCCTTCAACACTTGTTATGAGGAATAATCACCAGTGATGCGTATACGCATAGGTACGCGTAATCAAACATTTTTTTATGATATTCTACTCGTCATTATCCAATCAAAATATTACCGCAGTGAATTCCGATAACTACTAGTTATTTGAATTTAGCAGTAAATTCGCGATATTCCTAAATTTGTGTTATGTGTAACTTGTACTTTTTTATTGGTGATAGAGCCCCAGAGTGGAGACTCGAGGGTGTAGGCATTACCTAATCTATCTGCTGCCAAATGGTAGTGTTCAGCCCGTAATAACCATCATATAGACATAATAAAGTTTCATGGTGGCAATGCATGTGAATGTGAATTTTGACCTCTGGTTTTGTGTAGATGTCTATAGGCTGTAGTCATCCACGTGAACTGCATGCTAGTTTGCCACTTTAGCTACCTACATTAAAAAATTACAATATCACAATATACAAGTAGGTACCTACTTCATAAATACTTTATAAATTGAAAGTATTACCTAGTTAGTTGACCCGGCAAACTTCGTATTGCCTCAGAATAAAATATGTGTCAATGGTGGCTGATAGATACGGACTGTTTGTATGGAAAAAAGAAATTGTGGTTTTTATACCTTTTAAACCTTCCCTGGGTTTCCAGAAATAAGTCAAAACCAAAATTAACCAAATCGGTCCAGCCGTTCTCGAGTTTTAACGAGACTAACGAACAGCAATTGATTTTTATATATGTTTAAAGATTATGTAATGTTTGATTATCATTGATTCAAAACCACATAAAATTATTGTCTCTCAGTCTGCTTAGCATATTATTATTTTAGTTTTTATATCGTACAATAGATATCCAAAATTTTTCAGTTACATTCTTACAGGTGCCATGGCATAAGGACGAGTCTGAACGAGTTGATATTTCGACCCATTTTCCTAATTTCCCATTTCACTTTCTTCCCAACCCGGGCATGGAACTCAAGACGGAGTAGTGAATTGTTGGTATACAATTAAGAATATACAACCACTACTAAATTTGGGTGTGAATCATTAGCACAACTGGGTACGCAAAGCATCGGAATCTTAAAGAAATGACACCAGCATGAAGTCACCATTTGATAAGTAGCGGTTTCGCTCAACCACAAGTGCTTCATTAACACTCATATTAAATTAGTTTAAGATAAGACAAGCCGAGCCCATTCCACCGGCCTTCGAGAAATTTCGTCAAGAATATAACAGCAATTTGATTCACCATACAAAATTTGGCAAACTACTTAATTACTAATGGTGAAACCAGCTGAACCTTAGATTCTTAATATATACTCCGAGAATTGTCTCTTTACGATTTTCACTTTCACATGCTTCCTTATTCAAACATGTAGTTTCAGAACCTTCATTATAATAACAGATTAATATTCATATTACAGCTTTTATGAAACAGCTTTCTAACAGTAAAATTCAAATTGCACGCATCATCAAGGGTTACTGGTAAATAGATATCCTAGCCATCACTGTATTCCTAAATAGATGGAAAGTTTAAGATGCTCTGAGGTCAATCAGTATAGATTTCACTTAACATTTGAATATTATAGTTACGTTAATAGATAATTAAAACAACTTTATATATTCAATTTGAAACAAGCTCAGAAAATTTATGTGTTTTGATAATGATCACCTCACGTTAGGTCAAAACTCAAATGATTTGGGAAATACATTCTTATTTCGAAGATTATGACTACTCTGCAACACCAATACAATAAATCAACGTCTCTAAATCAGTTTCAGATGCATGCGGCATTTAAAGTGATATTCGTTTCGAATGTTTTACGAGATAATATATCAATGCTAAGCTTTATAATCTGCTAATCACTTTCAATAAAACAAAGTCTTACTAGTTTTTAATATGATGAACGGATCGGCTGTCCTCCTCAGCTCCTTCAACTGATACAATCTTTCCATGATAGTATGCAGGGTAGAGTCGTGTTCAATGGCATAACATCTGAGCCATTTAATGTGAGAAGAGGCGTGCGCCAGGGTTGCGTGCTAGCTCCTATACTTTTCGGCATCTACTAATCTTTTCTTTGAGATGCTTTTGTAATATAAATGTGTTTAAAATAAAAATAAAAGTTAGTTCAAGAAACACAATTTGTGCTAACAAGAGGGATATTAACCCGTCAAGTCACGAGAAAAACATGATAGTAGATTTTCAAATGTAACTAGCCACCGGAGGCTTTAGGTTCCTAGAAAGATTAATGAAGCAGGGAAAAGCTTTCAAAAGAATTTGGTTACAAAATTCCTCATCGCAAACTTCCGTGTTATTACGTCAAAATCTTGTTTAATATAGGTACCTATTTAATAGTGTATGAACAAATAGTTATGAGATTAGTTTCAGATCGTTCAAATTTATGGTCAACAATTTGATCGCAACGTCACGGAATATATATTTATACTTGATAGCGTATTTTAATATAGAAAGCACAAACCATTGCACAAATAGGTTTATACATACCTATTATTGCAATGTAAATTAGAAAACACAACAATTATTAATGGTCATTAATGACATAATAAATATATAATTTATTTATTTAAGTTTTGAAGCGCGCATGGCCCAGCGGCTGGTGTAGATCGTAAGCGATCTACTCGGTTAAGCACTACGGGCGCGGTCGGGTAGTGTGATGGGTGACCGCTAGTGGCAAATTAAATGGGCATTTCCGTGCTTCGGAGGGCACGTTAAGCCGTCAGTCCCGGTTGCTAACGATGGATAGCAGTCGTTAAACCTTGTCGGAGGCCTTATAGGCGGTTTGAAAACATCCGACAGCGGGTTGGCCACTTACCGACCCACCTCCACCAATCCGCATTGGAGCAACGTGGTGGAGTAAGCTCCAGGCCTCCCCCTATAAAGGGTAGAGACTCGTGGCTATCAGTGGGACGTATAATGGGTTGCCATTATTATTATTATTATATTTAAGTTTTATGCACAAGGTAAGTACTTAATATACGTACTTAATAAGGCGGACTTAATGCCGTTAGGCATTCTCTACCTGTCGACCTTAGTACGACCGACCGAGATAGTGGGACAAGATGATGAGAGTGCAAATAAGAAAACCTTCAAGAGAATGTATTTAAAATAGAAAGATTAATCCTAAAACTAGATATTTATATTAGATATTTTAAAATAATATTGGATTTTATTTCTAATAAGTCTCAAACAATAACTGTGACGGATGAATCAGTTACATGGAGAAAATGGAAAAAGATCAGACTATGAAATACGAAGCCTGATCCTATAGGAAACAATCATACTTATAATGTCTGTATTGCTCTTCATAGCAGATCCGAGGGAAGGATGGGCAACTTGAGCCTATATGCTTAAATTAATTAATATGCATACCCTTTAAGTTTCATTTGGAGGGAAAGATGGGCAACTTGAGCCTATATGCTTAAGTTAATTAATATTTTATGTTAAATATGCCTAAATATGCGCAATATTTAGGCAAAATTTTGTTATAAGCCTAGAGCGGCATTAGACTGGAAAAAGTTTTCATTTGAGAGAATAAAAATAATAAATAGGTAATAGCAACAAATTTAAAAAATCCAAACTGCCACTAAGAATATAACTAAATGCTTAACGATATTATCAGTAGAACGTCTCATTTCCCCTCTACAACAAAGAATCTAGGAAAAAAAGACGATACATCAAGTTAACCAAGATCAAGAGAAGTGAGAGGTGCCCAAAAATAAGGGTTTTCTGGCTTTTTCGTGTTCGTCAGGCGACCCAAACTCTTCTCACGTTGTAAAATTGATTAATTTGTTGAATGATATTGATGTCAATTGTAGAATATGAGACCTAAGCTGTTTTTAAAATGAAGTCCCCGCTTTATTAATCAAATGCGTCAAGTAGCTTTTGAAGTTCAAGCCTAATGAACTTCAAATTTAACCTCGTGAATAATATGTTATTAAAGACATTACAGAATTTTTAGGGATTTCACTTCATAACATCCCGAAAGTGGTAAACATAAATCAGAAAGAAACGAAGGTCGTTGAAAAAGCCTTATTGCTCTTATGTGCCATTTTGTTAATAAGTAGTTGAAATATATGGTGGAAGTAGCAGATTAAAATCACAAACATTTTCGTGCAGTATGTTTTCTTTCTTTATGATGATTACATAATATCGTAGCTATTGACAATACAAACTTAAAGATCCTTCCGCAATTATTTAAATCGGGCTTGTAATCTGAATAGTTATGTTAAGTGATAGAAACTAATCCGTAAAAGTCCTGTTTGAAATTTAAATTCGTTTGAGACACATGGAATGTTTTCGCATATCTAATGTAAAATAATATAATTTATCAGGACGCTGCTAATCAATTTTGTATTTTTAATGTCGTTTCAAAGATGTTTCGAAGCTACCTCATTATGCATAACTGTATCACTTGCTTTTACTATTAAATGTGTCGACTTTTTTTATATGACTTCAATTTAATGTATCTCGTCTACGTAAAATAAACAACTGTGACAAAAAACAACACACATTGAGACGTAGGTGTTTAATCTTCTTAGAGATTAAACGTCTAATGAGACCATAATAATATTTAAATACCTACTAGAGTACCGACTTAATTATCATATTGTAAGTAATACCGGCTCTTGTGTCTTTTTAAAATGTAAGTACAGATAGATAGTCACAAGGCATGTATAAGATTTTAAATAAACAGATAAGTAAACTGGTTTGAATTAAAAAAAAAAAAAGATTTCTTTAATAACTTATCTGCTACAAATCTGAGGAGCTGGTTAATAAAATTTAAACAGCGAAAGCTGTCAAATGTATTATGCAATAGAATTTATCTAAAATATAATGTTGCAAATATTTTCTGGACGTTATATTCATGCCGTCATAATATTTAGAAAATACGAATAATGTAATAAATATATTATCCTCGAGCAGAAAAAATTAAAACGGCGTTTCAGTTTCAAATAAAAAGGGAAAACTCACCTATCAAAAACATACGCAAGTCCAAAAATCCATAAATCACATTAAGTTCAGCGATCACCAAATACTGGAACGAAAACACTTATTCAATTAGGCATCATGCTTTGAAACCTTTGCCACAAAATAAAAAAAACGGAATGTCAATTTTCCCGCGCAATTTTCGCATTGAAACGAAAGCGCCACGGTTGTACCGGCGAGACGGCCAAGCAACAAGTGTAGCCTTTCATTGCTCTTCGATACGAGCCGCCCTCGTCGGCATATCGCTCGATGGCGTTCGGTATCAAACATACCCGAAAAGAGGGTCACTGTGATATATTCGAGTGACTATTGGGTTCAAATGTGTGCCAGTTTGGCCATGTTGTGTATCAGAATAATTGAAAGTATATAGTGATCTGTGTTGAAGACTTCGGATTTCATGATGACATTCAAAAACATTGATTCTATAATGATTTAGAGAAAACTACGTTTGGCTTATCATTAGGAACACTTGTGTACTTAATTTGTATTTTTAATATTTGATTGGTCAGGTTTGGATAATTTATAAGTAGGTATTGTTCGTGTTTAACTTCCTGTATGGCTAAGTGGTTGTACTGTAAGCCACTTTTGCTGAGCAGATTTCGACAAAAGTTGAAGATTAAGCGAAACACTTTTTTCTAATTCTATAAAATCTCGGCTTGTCCTGATTTCCTGAGTTTGTGTTTTTATGTCATGAACAAGTTCCTATTATAATATTGGTCTAAGATCCCAACCTAGGTCGATCTTCACCTATTTGTTTACTGAATGAAACATTGTTTTCATAAAATTTCACATATTCTATGAACAAATTTTGATAAGCAATACATGCTAGACGTGTTTGTTTATGTATGAAATTTGATAAAAATAATGTTTAATTCGGCAAACAGATGGGTGAAGGTCGACCTAGGTTCGGCTTCGCTCCCCCCGAGGGGATCCACCACGTCGTGGCGGGGGAACTTAGAACCCGGTGGTTGCATATAGAGCGGTGTTTGGCGTGGCTCTGCCCGCAACTCGCAGCTGTGGTTGGGAGGCGGCTGGGGAAGCGGTGTATGGGTATGTCGTTGGCCCTATACCCTATCCCCAGCCGCCTAGCGGTGGTAAAGCCGTCAAATTGTAACGTGTTGGGCTGTGGAGGGGCGGTCGAGGGTCAGTTCGACCCTGGCACTCCCGCTCCTCCGGGGCCAAAATGTGTGCCCCTGGACCCCTCCACCCGGGCGTCTTGGAACGCCTGGTGTTGTGAGTGGTCGGGGCAGGGACCTTGGGGTGTTAGACAAGGGGAAGGAAGTGTCGGCCGAATGGAGCGGTCCCGGACTGGTTGGCGTGCAGGTGTTCCGCTCGCCACTAGTGTTGGTTGGAGCCGAAAGGCTCCGAGGAGGGCTCAGAAACGGGCAGCCGCCGGTGGGGTCGCGGATGTGTGCGATAGCGTTCACGTGGCCCCACCACTGATGGCGGACGAGTCGGAACAACCAGGGGTTTTTAGTGTTTAGTAGATGGATGTCCTTTCCCGGAGTCCCACATAACCCACCCCTCTCTGTAACACGCCTGTAATTCCAGAAGGGGTAGACAGGGGTAAATGCATGCATTCAAGCATAGTGGCGAGCCTGGTGACAATTTCTAGAAAATGAAAAAATCCCAATAGAACCAGAGATAAAGGTCTTTACATCATTATCTCTGATAGCCCCCTACCCGGGAATAGAACCCAGGACCCCAGCGTGGTAGTGATGACCTGCTACCACTAGGCTACTGAGGCAGTTCATCAATTAAACGTTTTTTACAGATCTTTGATTGAGAGACAGAATACATCAGTGATTGACATGATTTGTCATGTTTATTTCATTTGCTAGGTTTGCTGTCGAACACGTCGGTCCATGGTCGTCCGATGCAAAAACTCCAGCAAATTCGTAACAGGCTGGCAGCTATTTTGCTCAGAGGCTAAGCCTCACCACTTCTTGGTATGTAAAGAAGCAATGCTGCCAGAAGGGGGAACGTCCAGGCTGGAGCAACGTCTGGGAGCAAACTGGATTTTCATTAGATCTTTCTGTAAATACTTTACTTTTTATTTTTTTAGCACATTGTTTGTGAATATTTAATATTTGGCTTACAAAAATATTTAATGAACGGATTATCTGTTGAAATAAATTAATGCATTAATGCATAATTTCTCTCCGAAATCTTCTCTTATCGCTGTTTTTTATGTCATTCTAGATCCAAAAATCCTATACTGGTACTATAAATTGTACATAAACTGATAACTTATAACACATAGTACCTGCCTACTTAATTGACGTTGGTCAGTCGTTAGCATAGCAAGGTGTTAGTGAACAATTTATTATAATTAGAAAAAGTGCTGCTACAAACACGCATCTTTTCAGTATTCACAACAATCTAGGTACTCACAACAATTTATTTACCTTACTAGGTAAAAGTACCTAAACAGGCAGAGGTAACAAATAATACGCAGGTCCATATTATTCTTCTGTACTTACTGAAAAGTACCTAAAAGTACCTCTGCCTATTACGTATTTTTCAATAAGTACAGAAAATTTTAATTACTTAAAAACATGGTTCTCTACCAGAAATTTTACTCGTAAAAGTGTTAGGTACTGTAATTTAATTTACACGGCAATTATGCATAGCAATTAAAATATATGAATAATGAAAAAATGCAGCACTTTTTTGACAAATCGGCATACAAGTACGTTCATCATTTATAAGGTATTGCAATGTTTTATGAAAAGTTTTATAGAATCTATTTGAATTAATTGCCCGTTCAGTCAAATTACAGAAGTAGAGGTCACTTTTGCAATTTGACTGAATAAGAAATTTATATTTCTGACAGGTATAGACGAACAAAATATTCCCGTCGTTAGTTCTCAATTTCATGTGACTCAGAAATATACAAGAATTAAAAAAAACGGCGTTCAACTCTTTGCAAAATTAATTGATTTTTTAGATAAATACCTGACATTGTTAAATGATAATTATTAAAATAAATGACATATTAATAATTTCAAATTTTAACTCATTTGTGAATAACATATGTAATGCAATTTTCTTATGATGATACCTGCTTACTTGTCAGTTACAAGTAGCAACAAACATTGAAATTATGACAAAAAAAACAGCAATTTAAATAATAACCCAGGAATCGGCTGGAATACCTATGTTCTGATAGGTAAAATTTTATAAATAGGTAAGTATTTTTTATTTTTTTTATATTTCTTTTTTATTTTTTTATATTTCGTTTTTATTATTTTGTGAAATGCAAGCGAAAGATGCAGCAAAAATTCCTGCCTGGCAAAATTTTTTATAAAAAAAAAACATAAATAACGACAAAACAAACAACAAAACAAATAACACATACACATAATGTATTACGTAATGAGAAAACTCATAAATAACGCATTCATGCAATGCAAAAGTAATAAATATACCTAGTAATAGTGAACAATGCATCGAAAGGTCGTCAATCATTACAGTAATGAGCTTTTATTAAAAGTAAAAGAGTAGACATAGAAATTACTAGGTATAGACTAAGAGATATCAAACCAATTTATCACAATGACATGACAATGACACAATTTTACTGGTGGTAGAGCTCCAGTGACGGAGCTCGCGGGCGTAGGCACCACCGCATTACCTAATATACTTGCCGCTAAATGGTAGTGTTCAGCACTATCGTGTTCCGGTCAGGTGGTAATGTACGGCCCTGTAATTTCCGGCTCAGAGGCATAACACCTTAGGCCTCAGGAGTGGTAACGCATCTGCATTTTTACCTCTGGTCATTGTGTGGGTGTCTATAGGCTGCAGTCATCACTTAACATCAATGTGAACTGTATGCTTGTTTGCCACTTTTAAAACATAAAAAAAAAAAAAATGACAACGAAATCAATTTTATTCTATTTCCTTCTGTCTTAATTTTGAGATATATAAAATACAAATGACATTCTTTCTAGTATGTGACCAGATAAGTGGAAAAGTCTATAAAAATAAGTACAACTATCAAAACACAGAATATTGGCCCTTATGCGTCGGAAATAAGAAGTTCCAAATATTACGAACACGTCGCCAAGTCGTCTTTAAGAAACGACCTTGTCAAGATCATGCATACTTTTTTTGCTTCTTAATTTTACATATTAAATGACTATTCAAATATATTTATTTATTACCGACCCACTGGTTGTAACGGAACATTATGAAAATATACAAATTTAACTATCTTATAATTACCTGTACCGGTTTTTTAAATTTCAATTTGTAGAATGTGTGAAATGATTGGTGATGAGATGATTATACTTTGCTTGAGGCTCCTCTCACGTAATTCTGTTTTATATTTCCCCCAACGTGAGATTAGATATTGATGATATCTATATGAATGCTAATTTAATTAATAAATTTATTATAATTTTAAATATTAAACAGAAACAAAAGTCCATGAATAAATCAGTCCCAAAAATATATAAACTCTAGACTTTTTAATGGAAAACATAATATCAGTTACCTACTTTTGCTGTAATAAAATAGAAAATATAAATATCTATAATATAAAAATAAGTCGGGTTTTCCTTCCTGACGCTATAACTCCAGAACGCACCAACCGATTTCCACGGTTTTGCATTCGTTGGAAAGGTCTCGGGCTCCTGAGGTTTATAGCACATTCAGGTATTTTAAAGAAAATTGAGGAAAAAATAGTTATGGAACTACATCCACGCCGGCGAAAGCGCGGGCAACAGCTAGTTACTTATAAATTAGTAAGTATCTCATTTACAACATAGGGTACCTATACAACAACAAATAATTGCACATTGACCATAGGGCTCCCACACGTAACTGCGAATTCACATCGCATTGCAAATATCTGCGAGCTCCTATATCTCTATGTGACATTTGTCGACCATTTTGATCAAGTTTTGACCAATCCCGAACTAACAGATCTTGCGTAGGCAGTGTGCACCAGAGATACAGTTCTACGAAGTCGTAACTAGCCGATTGTCTCTTTCGTAGGCTCGATGTACAATATTTCGTGCTGGGTATTTGATTTTGAACTAGTTTAGGCAGTTAATTTTTGTATAGACATTTAATTATTAGATGCACTTATCGAGTAGGCTAGGTATCTATTGTAAAGTTTTATGTAAGTATTTTCCGATGTATTGTGAGGAAGAAATTGTAGATCATTATTGAATTAATTAGTCTTGAACTGAGTTTTCGGGACTGATAAAATTTTCATGGTCTATGTAACCAGGATTTTAGCGTTCCTAGCTTATAAAATGTAATTTTATATTTCACGTTTGCATATAATACGGAAGTCCGAAGCTACATTCCATAAATCATAGCTTTCACTTGAATTTTATTAATAACATACTAACATTAAATTAACATACTTCATCAACATCACTAATTGTAATTTTGTGTCAGTGCCATTATTAATAATATGCCTAGTTGACTGGGCGGATTAGTAAACACGAGATTCGGATTTGATCCCCAGAAAATAAGGTCGATTTTTTTCAAATTCGGAAAGTTCTTAGGGCCACTCCTAGTATTAAGGGAACGTGCCCGATGAATATGAATAGAAGCTATAAAACCTAGAAATATCATAATAACCTAGATTTTTCATGTAGGTACCTAATCAAGGTGGAAAACAGGCATGCAATTTTACATTTGAATGAGGAGTTTTTTTTTTATTCTCCGTTTAATGCTTGGTCAAAGACCATGACGCTCTATACGTACGCATGAATTACATTATTCATTTAAATAATTGTAATTAAGCAACATTAGCTCATTGACAATTGATATAGTTGCAACAGTATTCTGGCGTCATCCGTAGTAGGATCTGCCAGGACACTGTTGCAATGTCCTTTTTCTAATGAAGAATGTGGGTTACTGTTTTTATATATTGTTTCACTTCGCTATGAATAACTTTCGTGGTAATATTTACGCAGGTTATCGCGAGCTTTACACATTTTGGAGAAAACGTTTTCGATATTCCCTCTCATGTACAACACTGCCAACTCTTCCTCATTCACCCGACGTTTTGATCGCTTATCTGCCCGTGATGACTGTGTTGAGCGAAATTCGCAAATATAATCGTCGCAAAGTTTATTTTTTATAAAATTGACAAGGTTTTATATATTATGATAGTGGCAACAAGCATGCAATTCACATTGACGGTAAGTGAATACTTCGGCCTCAAGATATCTGCACAAAACCGGAGGTCAAAATGCAAATACAGTGCCACAGACTAAGCCATACGGTAAGTGTGAGATTCACAGACCGCACTAGGACTTTACTTTGAGCAAAGTTTGCTTAGAACTGTCAGAATTGTATGGGTTTTAACAGTTCGAAGCGTACTTTGCTCGATAGTAAAGTCGTAGTGCAGTCTGTGAATCTCGCCCTTGGAACTATCAAAATTCATACTTTACTAAGCATACTTATTTTGCTGAAAGTAAAGTCGTAGTGCGGTGTATGAATCTCACCCTAAGTCGCTTTGCCTCTGTGATAGTTATTACGAAATTATGTATGAACTCGCATTACGATACTTCCGATATTTTCAAAGGTCTTTGAAAAAGTTATTTTTAACGCTTTTTACTCTTTTTTGGACTCTAACAATATTTTAGCTGCAGAACAGTATGGTTTCAGAAAAAATAAATCAATGAACATGGCAATTTATAATCTGCTTTCTGCCATAATGCCCAAAATTGATAACAGAACTCCAGTTGCAGCTTGTATCTCGATCTTACTAAAGCTTTCGACCACGTGGACCATGATATACTTTTACAAAAACTATATAAATATGGTATTAGAGGTAATGCTTATAATTTAATTAAATCTTATTTATCAGACAGAGAGCAATATACTGTAGTCTCAAAATTGTCTTTAGTATATAAAAGTATTGTCCATTATGAATCTAAGTGTAGGAAAATAATAACGGGAGTGCCCCAAGGCAGCGTCTTAGGCCCTCTACTTTTCAACATATATATTAATGACCTTCCCAAAGTAATTGATAGTCATGTTACGATGTTTGCAGATGATACGACTATTTTATTTACAAATATAAATCTAGTTGACGTAAAAAGTGACATCATTTCCACACTGCCATCTTTGGTTGTCTGGTTTAAATTGAACAACCTACAATTAAATTTAAATAAAACAAAAATAATGACATTTAGGCACAGAAAACGTGACAGTCAAAATATATTCATATCAATTACGAAGACAGTACCATCGATGAAACAGACATCACTAAATTTTTAGGACTATATATCGATCAGGACATGAAGTAGAAATCCCATGTTGACTACATTTGCTAAAAATTAAGTAAACTTAGTTACACGATCCGTATGCTTAGAAGGGTCGATCAGAGAGCTTTACTTACTGCATATCACGGTTGTGTCTCCTCGACTCTTCGATATGGTGTAATTTTTTGGGGCAACTCTATTAACCAAGAATCTGCTTTCAAAGCACAAAAGCGGTGCTTGCAATCAATTTGCAATATCACACAAAGAGAGTAGTGCAAACCATATATTAAAAACCTAAAAATTTTAACGTTACCATGCCTGTACATTCTCGAATATGGACTATTTATAAAAAACAATTTTCATATGTTTGAAACTTCCAGTAGCGCTCGTAGAAATGGCATGTTGTGCGCTGTACCTTGTAAGACTCACTTGTATAAGCAAAGTATCTTTGGTAGAGCTCATGCCATCTACAATAAATTTCCAAAGACATTTCGATCTTTTACAAATATCGAATTATTTAAAAAGAAGCTTCATAATTTACTTTTAGACAAGAGTTATTACACGTTGCATGAATTTTTAGATGAATAATGTAAAAAATATTTAATAAGTTTTAAAATAAATGAGTGATATAAATATTGTACGTCCATCTGTGGCAGGAATTTGGCATGATCATTGTATCCTAACTAACATCTTTAAAGTACCCTTATTCCACAATAAATGAATTCTGATTCTGATTCTGATTACATATACCATCAAATTGGAACTATAAAAGCACATTAAAAACATTGAATTACATTACAAGCGTATTTACCTCAATGATTAAAAAATATTTTTGTTTTCTATAATTTTACCGTTCTATTAAATTTAAATTTAAAATTGTTGTTATTATACACTATACCAAATACATAACACAAACCGGATACAAAAAAAGCGTTATATAAAAGGATATTGAGATTTCACGGAAGCACGTGGATTTATGTAAATCGAACGTAACTTATTATTCATGTATTATTTCAACTTATCAAGATGAGGATTAACTCACGACATAACTTATCTTGTGGCTATCAAACATCGGTAAATAGTATAAAACAAAGTCGCTCTCCACCTCTGTCTGTCTGTTTTTAAGCTTTCTTCTTCTTTCGTCTGCTTGTCTGTCAATACTTGGACATTAAAAAAAAAATGTATTCATGCAAATTTGGAAGTGCATACACTTAAAATATTTTTTCTCAATTTGATGGCACTAAAAGTTCAAAATAAAAAATAAACTCTCAACCTTTAGATAAAATTATACAGAAATTAGCTATTATAAAAACGGACTCTCACCGTGGACCGGGACAACATTATAATGCAAAATAGGTACATGTCGTAAGATGTTTAGTTAACAATTATTTAGGAAAAACTTGAGGCTAGCCACTGTTGGAGGCCGAGCATGAAATAACGTGTATGTTAACCACAGTTCAGGGTTAAATGTTAATATAAACAATCAAATTGACGACTTTATGATCAAACTTTGTGGAATGAGCTTTTACTGCACCTTATATACCTATATGACGGTTATTCTAAAGTGTGTACTCTCCCCGTAGAAGTATTTACGAGGTAGTTGATGTTAAGTCAAGTTTGTAAATACCGTATTTTATTACGTAAATAAAAAACCCATTCACTTACTAGGTAGTTTCTGAAAATATTCGAGTGAAACATTTCTCTCTTTATATTAAATTAAGACATAAATTTTGAAATTCTTTGCGTATCTTTATAACATTTATGAAGTTGCTTGTAAAACTAGGAACTAAAAAAATATATGAGAATGTAAATACTTAGTAACTGCAGAGTAATTTAGTGGTAGCAGGCCATCTTGGGTTTGATGCCCGTGCCCGGATTAATGCTATAGAGATTATTCCGTTATCTGGTACTCTCTCAGAACCACCCTCAGATATTGATTATGTGACCGGAGATGTCAATATGTCCGTGTTTGAATTTATGTTTGAATTGCTGCATTTACCTCTGCCTAGCCTTTCCAGTGCACAGGCGTGTAGTTACGTTACTTTAGAAAATATGTAGGTACATAGGAAAAGGTAAACAAATATCTGTGTAACATTATAGGTAACAACTTATCGTTATATCTTGTAACATTGCCCATAATAATATGTTGATCGCTCTGTTCGACACTACAAATGCCATCAATAAAAGCTCTACCACCTGTTGATAGTGACACACCTATTGTCACATGATCACCTATTAGTATTTATAAACTGTCCTATTCAAGCAAAGTCGTGAACTATACAAACAAGAAATTTGCAATGAAATGGTTCCTAGAAGTGTGATACGAAATATATGATAATGCGATATTTATATGTAGCATATTATCATACATTATTTACTGTCCAATGGGTTTAACTGTTGTAGAACTACCGATTTGATAGAAAATAATATATACAATTTTAAGCCATTGACTGACCTGGTCATTGGAGTTCAATGTCGGCAGGACAGTATATTTTTAAAACGTAACTTCACGACGGGTAGGCAGAGATAAATGCATGCATTGAAGTGCTTGCAAACCACTACACGAGTGCCACGATTGGCCGGTTACGTATTGAATTTAAAAAAAAATCAAAATTCAAATCATTTATTTCAAATTGGTCTACAAGGACACTTTTGCATTGTCGGGTTATAAGCTACTTAGAGAATTTTGTTGAATATTGACATCTTCGGGCACATAACCATACTTCGAGGTACTAGGAAACTTCCAGGTAATGGAAAATTACCAATAGAACCAGAAATAAAGGATTGTAGAGCGTTATCTCTGATATCCCTCGACCCAGGAATGGAACCCTGGACCCCATGGTAGAAGAAGTCTGCTACCACTAGGCTACTGACGCAGTCATATTTTTAAAGCTTTTAGGTAAGTATTTACATATGTTATGTTTTATGTCTTTAAAAAACAAACTAAAGAGTGAATACACAAAACACAGAGATCTCAATGTAGATAAATGTAGAAAAATATCTGTACTATCACTATTATCCCCAAAAAAAGTCAAGCCGTATAAAATACAAGCAGGCCCGCCCCGGCTTCGCGCGGTTGCAATGTTACCTACCCTCTCCTATTCATCATAGCGCGATGTTATAGCCTTCCTCGATAAATGGGCTATCTAACACTGAAAGAGTTTTTCAAATCGGACCAGTAGTTCCTGAGATTAGCGCGTTCAAGCAAACAAACAAACCAACAAAACAACTCTTCAGCTTTATAGTATAAGTATAGATTACACGTACCAATGGTGTATCAAAGGTTATTCCACTCATTCATACAAAAACATAACTTAAAGATAAACAAACTCAAAGATCTCAGAATTAGACATTACTTGTATAATGATATCAATTACATCTCTATTATCGCCATGTAGATACATTAGCGGTCCATCAGGCTTATGTCATTGAGGTACAGTAAGCAAATGACGATAGAAGAAAATATGATGTCTCATTGCCCTTCTTTACGTTGTGAAAGTTCGATTACTCCTTTTATAGCGTTTCTTATAATAAGTTGTTAAATTACTTTATGCTACTACCGATCCGCCCCGGCTTCACATGGGTGCAATGTTACCTACTACTAATACGGTAATCATTTACCTATGCTTCTTTACTTACTAAAATTCGAGCGACAAAATCGTGACGTAACTATTGAAACTATAGTCTGTAGACTTGATGTCTCTGAAACTCAAAAGAAGTATCTATACTGGCACTTCTAGTTTAACCTATAAGTAGAGTTTCCTAAAGGTTAGATATTGTTAAAAATGTAAATACCTCATAAATTGTTGAACACGGAGGGTTGCGAAAGCTGTTATTTCTAAGTCAAAGTCCAATAGTTTATTTATCACTAGGTGTGCCCGCAACTTCGTCTACGTGAGAAAAAGTATGATTGTTCAGTATCTACCCGGACGAAGTCGTGGGCGCAGCTAGCATAAAAGTAGCCTAAGTTACTCCTTATTACATCAGCTATCTGCCAGTGAAAGTCCCGTGAAAATCGGAGACACTCAAATTCTATGTATTTGTATGTAGTTATGTATGTATGTATGGTAGTATGGAGTTAAAAGTAGCTCATGTTACTCCTTATTACATCAGCTATCTGCCAGTGAAAGTCCCGTCAAAATCGGAGACACTCAAATTCAGTTTATTTGTATGTAGGTATGTATGTATGTATGGATGTATGGAGATAAAAGTAGGCTAAGTTACTCCTTGTTACTCCTTGTTACATCAGCTACCTACCCATGGAAGTCCCGTCAAAGTCGGATACACTCCAATTCTACTTATTTGTATGTAGGTCTGTATGTATGTATGGATGTATGGAGATAAAAGCCGCCTAGCCTTAGTTACTCCTTATCACATCAGCTATCTGTCAGTGAAAGTCCCGTCAAAATCGGTCAAGCCGTTCCCAAGATTAGCCCCGCCAAACAGACAGCAGACAAAAATTGAAAAAAAAATATTGTTTTGGTATATGTACCGTGTATACTACATACATATGCGTTTAGTAAAAAGCGGTTATTTTAATATTGCAAACAGACACTCAAATTTTATTAATTTGTATGTATATATTTATTATGGAAAGGTAATATACAACATAAGACCTAAAAATTATGTGAAAATTTTAAGCGTCTACATTATAGCGGTAACAGAAATACATAATTTGTGAAAATGTTAGCTTTCTAGCTATCACTATTTATGAGATACAGCCTGGTGACAGACAGACAGACAGCGGAGGATTAGTTATCCGTAGGGTTAGTAAGTCGTTTTTACCTATTAGGTACGAAACTCCCTAAAAGATAGAACTAAGATACAGAATAGCTTAAAAATATTTGATACGATTCTTTAAATTAACATAACTTTTTTATTTCTGAACCGATTCACATGAAACAAACACTAAATGTTAAGTGAAACTTACCACAATATATTAGTGTAAACCGCAAATCGAATAAGTCGTTTCTGATGTTAGCGTGCACAAATACACAGACAAACAGACATTTTTCCAGGATAAAAAGTAGCCAGTGTTGTGCGCCAAAGGTTAAAATATAATCATACCAAGTTTCATTGTAATCGGACCGGTAGTTTGTATGTTATGCTTGAACAAACAGACAGACAGACAGATAGACAGACAGACAGGCAGACAGACAGACAAAAATGTTCTAATCACATATGAGTGATTTTCAATAAGTTGTCCACTTTTATGAAAAAAAAATGTCCGTATGGTTAAACAGTGAAAATAATTACAAAAAATAAATTATTTCGAGTTTTTACCAATAAAAATAAATCTTTACTTGTTAAATATCGTTATATGTATGAAACTATATAACTAAATACATAATAAGTTTGTAAAATATACGTTTATAAATACGTCAATAAATTGTCCACATCGTACCTTTCACAGTTTGATACGCTGTAGTTTTTGTTCTACAATAATTTTCTATCTGGAAGGGTAGTAATACCACACTTTTGTTTAATTTAAATAGGGCATCCCAGTCGTAACCCTATAGACAAAATCCAATCTTACCTGCTATTTTAAATTCGTTGTTATTGGGAAAAACTACTTCGGATTGTCTGCAAGTGTAAAAAGTTAGACACTTTCTTGACATAATTTTGATATGTATAGTTTGTACTGTTCTCATTCAATATTAATTATTGTTTACAATAACTTTAAAGCACATTATCCAATGTTTGTCACATGAATAAGTATGACAATTTAGTAATAATTTAAAGATTGAGGTTCTTTCGTGATGTCAAGAATGAGACAATTTCATGACATCATCAAATTGTTACCTGATTTGGATGGCTTCATGCAATATGTTGAAACTATTAGGTCTTTGGATTTTATACCATTGATGTAGATCAGTTCTTGCCCAGAAATAAATTGAGTTATTTTTATTTTTAAAGAAAAATGGAAAGAATAATTTGACTTCAGGCGAGGCTCGAACTCGCGACCTACTGGGAATCTAGTCCAGCCGCTCTTCCAATTGAGCTACTGAAGCCCTGCCCGATTTGTCAAATCTTTCCTTCACATCTATTGCATTGCTTTATGGTAGCAGTAGCGCCATCTATTACCAACTATGCTAGTTAGGCAATAAATTAAAAAATAAATTGAGTTAATTTTTATACTATTGGCTTAGTTGGCTGTTGCCAATAACTCATTTAGTATAGGTTAAAAAATTTATTGGTTGTGGATATAGCTTATCTTGTTTTGAAAAACAAAACATGCTGTCACATTTTACGAGTAATGAGGATGCTAAACAGTGCACATGCATGTTTAACTAGATAGCAATTGTTTGGTGCAAATATTTAGTGAACCCTGTATACCTACCTATCATCACTCTCAAAAGAAGAATCTGAATACTGTATTTCAATAAGTATATCTAATACAGAGGTATAATATAATACAGATATCCAAAAAAAGCGGCTACACAATCCAAACTGATTGTGTACCCGCTTTTTTTGGAACCTTAAATATCTATGCATATTGTTTGAGCTCAATTTAAGCATTGAACAGAACATTTTCAGTTTAAAATCCAAACCCAAAACGGCAGGCTCGGCATGAGATATAAAAAAAAATCACTGGACATTCGGCAGGCAAGGCATTGAATGGGTTAAAATGTTCACACTAATTGTCTTTGCTTGGCTGTAAATATTACAGACGTTCATCATGCATAAACCCATTATTTTTCTTGACATTTCTTGACGATACAATTACCTGACAATTTCTTGACGGGACAACTTTTTGAAAATGACTCTTAATTGTGTTCGGTATCGATCTAGTAACATCCCCATGTATTTATTTTTTCAATATTTTTAATGTACAGAATTTACACTTCTACAGATTTATTATAAGTATAGGTTTGGGATTTCAGAAGCCACTTATGATTTGACAGAAATTAATAACTATGTTAAACTAAACTATAAGGTAAATAACAATAGATACACATGTCATTCGCAAAATCCCGGCTTAGTACCTAAGTACCTATGTCCTAACAAGAACCCCTATGCAATTTAAAACTTACTTAGCACTTGTTGGTACTGACATTTCGTGACGCGTGCGTACGCGAGTAGAGAAGTCCTAAGTACCTACTTATTTAATTAACAAACTTCATAACATGACTGACATAAAAAACCTACTTATTTTACTTCATTTCTAGTGCTTGTCCTATCTCTATAGAGCTTTGTAGATAACTATTAGAATAGATAGTAAATAGAATCGGAAAAAGGAAAATCAAATGAAAGTCGTTACCCATTTCATCATGAATGGGAATCGGTATTTGCTCATTTAAATAACAAAGTACCACAACGGAAAGGAAATGTTGACAATTTATGCTCGTTTGGCGAAGTTTTGAAGAGCTCAGCCTGAAAACAATGGGGTAATTGTGTTGATTGTATCGATTTCTCATTTCCCGGATGAATATTTTTCTCACAACACCACTTCCTTGCATGTTATTTACCTGGTGAACTATAAAAACGCAAATTATTCAATTGCTATGAATGTGATAATTTATTCAGACGTTTATACAAATGTGCGGGTAACCGCAGTTGTGGCTGGCACCGAAATATGACCGGAATAACTAATTCGAGATTTACAAAGTTCACACGCAAGTAGGAAAGATGATAGCGTGAAAATGTTACACCAATTTATAGGTTATTTACGAATGCATATAAAATTTTTATATGGATTTAAAAGTTTAATATAGGAACCAATTAAGACAATATTTGTTAATGCGTCTACGTTTAATGGTCATATACCTTTATGTTTGTAAGTTTAGTTTCATTCAATTGAGAATAGGAAAATATCCTTTTTTTTATGTAATGGCAATGACAAAATAGGATGCAGTTCACATTGATGTTAAGTGATCACTGCAGCCTATAGACATCCACAGAAAGACCAGAAGTCAACATGCAGATGCGTTACCACTCTTGAGGCGTGTTATTCCTCTGTGCCGAGAATTACAGGGCCGTACATTACCACCTGACCGAAACACGATAGTGCTGAACACTACCATTTAGCGGCAAGTAGGTATATTAGGTAATGCGGTGGTGCCTACGCCCGCGAACTCCGTCAATAGAGCTCTACCACCAGTAAGTAAGTATTTATCGGAAGTTTCTCAAGGTCACCCTAGGAGTTTGGTAATGTGCCTGTAAATGAGAATAGGCTCGCCATCTAATTACACGGGACAAAAACGTAATGTCGATTATGTACTTGTATATTTGGATGTAGGTAAGTATGCTTGAATACATGCATTTACCGGAATTTTCATGGAATGTAGGTGTGAAGTGACGTAGAATTTAACTTCAAGTTCGTAATAAAAACATTGTAGATATATTAATCAAACAGCAAAGTAATTGCCGCAAATTAATTAAACCGGCAGATACCTACGTAAGTACAGTTAGCTAAAGGGCCGTTAAAAGAAAATGAGTTGAATTATAATGATTAGAAATCACTCAGATATTTTTATTGAGCGTCTTACCCTTCGATATTTTCAAATGAGTGAAAGTAAAGAAAGCTTATGGAAGTATTTTCCATATGATGAAAGAAACTTCGAAAATTTGTTTTCGATCTACATATAAATTGTGACTCAGAGTCTCTTAATCTTTTTTTTTTTATTGGTAACAGATGTTAATTCAGGATATAATGATCCTGAATTAACATCTGTTCCAATAATCTGTACCAATCTGTCTAAATCTGTACCAATAAAACCATCTGTCACAAAACCTAAATTGATTGAAAATAAAAAAAAATGTAAGTGTATTAGATCGGGTCCTACAGTATTTCGAAAGATACTTAATTAGAACCAAATGGTACTTATTAGCCAATTGTATGAAAATAAAACTCGTACATACTCGTATGTCATCTGTTTACTTATCATGAATATTCATTCTATTTTATAGGTATTCATCTTTGATATAGGTAGGTATTCTTAATTTTTTTCTTATCACAATTTTTAGTTGAAATCACAAACATTAAATAAATTTGTGATATTTCAAATAACTCATGTTATTACCTAAATATTTTGAATTGAAATTAGAATGACAAATAGTTCATGCTTAACGGTTTTTTTTTTAATTATCATCGAGGTCAAGGTCACTTACGAGGAGTATTTTTTGGGTCACATAATAAATATTCGAACTTTTCTGATACAGTCTAAAGTAGGTAAATATTTCGACTATGAATCAAAACTTATGGTCAAGAATTAGTTCTAATAGAACCTGTTTCATGACCAAAACTTTCAGCGATTAATAAAGTTAAATTAATCTTTCAAATTTCATGAGACCCAATTAAGACATAGCGCTTCTTGCATTTCTCATTATTTTTCGTAATAAACGGTTCGGACATGTAGGTACCATTCGTATTACCTACCTGTTTATTCTATTTACCATACAACCTAGATTAGGTTACACGGCAAATAGAATAAACAGGTAATGCTGCTAAATGTAGTGTTCAGCACTGTCATGTACCGGTATAGCCCCGTAACAATGCCTAATTACAGAGGCAAACCAACTAACGCCTCACGGGGAGGCAACGCATCTACATTTTGACCTCTAGGTTTTGTCTAAATAACCTATAAGTAGGTCTCAGTATTTGCTCATCTGTAAAATGCATGCTTGGTTGAGATCATCATAACATAAAAAATAAGTACCTAAATAGAGGAATCCTAAAATAGGAGTTAATCACTTACCATAAACGAGTAACGACAACATTTTTGGCACTTGTATCTTTAAAAAAACTGTTCTGGGCAATACTTTTTTTTCTTTTATTATAGGTAGTATAAATTAACAAAAGATTTACCATTATATCACTTAATGCTAACATTGGAAAACCACTAAGGTTTTAAGGTAAGTATGCTAACCGTCGCTAGGCAGGTAAAAATCTGTACATACAATAACGAAGACCTTAAACAACAATAACTGATAATAATGGAATACATGATATTTAGAAAAAATAGGTTACAAAATGTTATCATCCCGGGTCGGGCGACATATCAGGTCCTCCAATTTAATAATTTAGTTGCAAAGAATCTATACACACAAGATACATAACTACGAAGGAAACAAAACATGCAATACAGAGTGTAAGAGTAAGTTAGATCAAATCTTTAGGAGGTAAAAAGCACTGAATCTTCGTTTTCTAATTCTATTTCATTCGATATTCAGTTGTATCTGTCACAATTTGATATAAGGCCGTGATTCCAACAAACCACTTATTTATTATTTATTGATAATTTGAAATGGAAATGACATTCAAATTTGAGAAT
The DNA here is from genome assembly GCA_036365455.1 of Macrosoma leucophasiata. Lineage (NCBI taxonomy): Eukaryota > Metazoa > Arthropoda > Insecta > Lepidoptera > Hedylidae > Macrosoma > Macrosoma leucophasiata. Next base: position 9,080,436 of record JAWQUS010000023.1, on the reverse strand, counting down.
TAATTATCTGCTGCCGTTAGCCCATTAATCCTAAAGTTTTTAATCTGTTGGCCCTAAACTTTTAACCTAATTATGTTCTGTAGAAAGAAACATAATGCATCTGTTCAAATAGTTTAATTTATACCTACTATGTTTTTAGTCGGTTTTTGGCGGGAACCATGAAAAATGCTTGATATAAGCTTATTACAGTGCTCGGGTATAGTGAAATAGAATGACAGTGCGAAAACACGTTTTTTCGGGTTGCCTCCAAAACTTCATTGTAAATGTTCTGGTAAAGTAGCCATCTCTTTACTAGAATTACTGACTGTGACTGACTGACGGACTGATAAATTGACTGACAACTCTGACTTTTACGTTGCATATAATACGAATACGAAATATCGTTTTTACTTGATACTGGCAATATGCATAACAAGCAATGCCATAAAATTTAAAAAAAAAAAGTTTTTAGTCAGATACATTCCATTGCACACAATAACCAAATGGAATCTTACTTAACTTACTTTTTGAAATTGTAGGTTACTTTAGATTTGTGAGTTCGTTTTGCAATTTTTCGAGTCACAATAATATTATCAACAATGTTTTCATGCACAGATGAAACGTTCGATGATCTATCTTGGACATCTTACCTATCGATACCAAAATAGGTAATCAGATAACTTAAAACACTACATTATAATAAATTTATCCCTTTGAAATTAAATGGTGTTAATTTATATTTAAAGAAAAAACAATACAATATAATTAGATGTAATTGGTTTGATACGTTCCATTTCTCTAACTAATTGCATTTAATTGCCGACAATTAACTCGTATACTCTCACTAGATTAAGAAAAGGAATGAAAACAAGTTATAGATCATTAGCACCTGTCCACAGTTAGCGGAGATCATAGAAGTGATAGCGGATGTCGCGTTGCAATGACACCTTACTAGATTTTTTTAATGCAACGAATGTAGTAAACAAACTTGCAGTTCACGTTGATGTTAAGTGATGACTGCAGCCTATAGACATCTACACAAAAACTAGAGGTGGAAATGTAGATGCGTTGCGACCCCTTAGACTAAAGTTGTTAAGTATTCAGATCACATTGAGTCCGCAGTCTGTAGACATCTATTAAAAACTAGGAGTCTCAATTTCCACTAATCACAGGCTGAACACTGAGACCTGGGGCGTACGTAGGCTATGGATCTCCACCACTGGTGCATATCAGAACATCACCTTTTACAATTAATAGGTACCATTTTATTATGTTAAAGGGTTCCGTAGACGAATGGCAAAAAACAAAACTTTTGTAGATTCGTCATGTCTTTGTGTTCGTCCATATGTCACAGCCACTTTTTTCCGAAAGACTATATATTTTTTAGACTATATAGCTAAAAATTGATTGGTAGATGTATTGATTGGTAATGTGAACCGCTATATGATTTTTATACCAAAATAAAAAAATACATGAAATTATAGTGGATCCCCATACTTGAAATTAACATCTAAAAAAAATCATCTAACGCGATGAAAATTTTCAGCAAGATTTACTTTAATTTGGCGAGATACTATAGTTAACAGTTTTTGAGAAACAAGATTTTTTCAAAATTGTTATTTTACTTATTCAAAATTTATTTGCAAAGTTTTACTAGACAAAAATTATAGTGAAACATTGGCGAAACATTACTTGCTACTACGGAACCCTTAATGGGCGAGTCTGACTCACGCTTGGCCACTTTTACCCAATCCTCAATGATTGATCTCACTTGTTATACACTTATCTTACACACTTATTGGAACAGAAATCTACTTGCCGGCATTATAATTAAAACTTTTTGATAATTTTTGACCAGAAAAACTTCTTTTGAGATAAAACGTTGGTATTTTATGAAAGTATAACAGATAAAATTTTCGTTAGATCGAAAACCACATTAGACGTGAATTCATTTCCATTTCAAGGGATATTTTTCAAAACTCGTTAATAAATTGTAATTAATTATAAACAAATTCTACATGTATGTAATAAATATCAGAAAGAAATTGATATACCCCAATAATATTTGGATTTATTAAATGAGCATATTTTTATAATTTATTGAATATGAACATAGTCTGATATATGAGATAAAGATCAAGTATCAATACCCATACATCACGCTTAACATATAGTGTGGCTGTTAATGGTGGTCTACCTATTTCCTACTAGCTTTTACCAACGATTGTATTTTGAAATTAGTTTAATCCCTTTGTGAGGAAACACATCATTTCATGTATAACTCGAACTTTAATTTCATATATATACTCGACCTATAATTTAAGCGTGTCAAATCCAATGTTTAAAAATTAAAATATTAATAGATTAGCTGTGCTGAGTATTCTTTTTTTTATTAAATTTTGTTATTGTACCTAGTATTTAGGTTATGTTTTTTTTAATAAATAGAAAATCAAATTTGGAGAGAAATTTGTGGCAAATTGATGATTGGACTATACATTCTTATCTGATCTCCCTTTTAATTCAGTAAAGGTGAGGAAACAATTATAATTTAAACCAAAATTATTAATTTACTTGTATATACATACACATAACATTAACATGGAACGAATTATGTAAAGGTCGCTGCCGGAGTACTTATAAAAAGACATTTTTATAATAAAGTAACTAATTTATTAAATTATTACATATCAAACTACAACTAAACTAAAACTAGTGACCCTAAGCGATGTTAGCTTTAGAATGTTCACATTTATCACAACCGAGCGCATCAAGACTACGCGACCTCGTAAAACCGCTGCCTCAGCTTCCTCATTCGGTGCCCTGGTGTCGCAGTTACCTAGTGTTCTAGATGTTAGGTGATGACTGCGCGTCCTTGTAAATCAACGCCTCAGCTGCCTTGAATTGTGGAATTGTCATTCGGTGCCCTCGATGTCGGAATTAGGTTCGTTATTCGTCAGCATACCCCTAATGGTTTAGTGGTGTACGTAACACCTCCACCCGCAGTTCAGCGACTATTTTAAAACGCCTAGTGAAAATGTTGCTGGTTGCGAAATTCTTCTAGGACTATCAGGGCTGGCGTAATCATCAGCTTCTTCTACTCTGGTTGCTACTACTGCCGTTGCTGGAATGGATCTGGTAATAAATCTTCTCAGCATGATCATGATGGCCAGTACAACTGCACTCGACAGTACTGTATAGTGATATGTACGGTAAAGTGGTATGGTACATCGACACGGCGCCTTGCTCGACTGGTCTCTGTAGTCCAAAGATCCAATAGCTTGCTATAGATTAAGTTTTGATAGCAGTTCTCCAGTTGAAGGTAGTGGTTAGTCTTCTGTTCGCAGAGATACCGATTGTAACTAAACTTCGGGCATTCAGCCTCTATGTACATGAATGCCTTCCCATTAGTTGCTTATAAAGGATAGGAGTTATAAGGGACTGATGGGCTTTATTGGGAACTTTAGCGAGTCTATATAAATTTAATACGTATATTGAAACTATTGGCAATTAATAAAAAAAAATATATAACTGTTATCCTAACGTCGTAATATTGAGCGGACTTAATGACGTCATAACTTATTCTAATTGTAAAATTTGATTTCTATTATAAATTTTCATAAGGTTTATGTAACATGTCCTTTAAAATATTTAATACATACTATGATAAGTTGTCATAGTGCGTATAAATGACAAAGAACTGTCTGCTATAATCAGTTCGGTCAAAAGATCCTCTATATCTTCTCCCATAATATTCAAAATTTGCGAGAACTTTGTAAATTTTATAAGGCTGGAGTCTTTTTGCACTTCGCTGTCTAAAATCAACTGTAATGTCGTTTTAATTTTGCTTTGATTTGTGACTAAGTTACTAATTATTATATCTGAATCATAGAGGTATAACGCTGAATGATAAATCATCTATTCTTTGCTAATTAACTTCATCTATAATATACCCCTGTCTATTCTGTAATTTTTTTAACGCATTATTATAAATAATGGCATCCGAATAGTCAAGGTTTTATGTAATACTTTTTTTTTTAAGATACATCCTAACCCGTTTACAAGACTTCGTTTATCACGACCTGGCTCTAATAGTGTTTTCAACTGATTAACTAATTAGGTATTTTAGCTGATATTCATAAAAATAAAAAAAATTACATCATTAGGGTCGTTAAATTAAAACAAAATTACGGTAATTGAATGATCGTTCCTAGTCGTAATTGCATGAATATTAGTGACCTCAAACGGGTAGCAATCGGGTGCAAAATTAAAAAAAACAATTCAATAGTGGGGCTTATAAATGACTAACTAGCCCCGGTATCAATTCATAATTTTAAAGGGGATATTTTAAACTACAATCTTATTCCTCTTCGAATCTGAAACTAATTTACGGCTATGTCTACTTGATGTAGACTAAACTACATTATATATCCCTATACGAATCTAATACCAATTTACAGTTATGTCTACTTGATGTAGACTAAACTACAATATATATCCCTATTCGAATCTAATACTAATTTACAGTTATGTCTACTTGATGTAGACTAAACTACAATATATATCCCTATTCGAATCTATTACTAATTTACAGTTATGTCTACTTGATGTAGACTAAACTACCATATATATCCCTATTCGAATCTAATACTAATTTACTGCTATATCTACGCAATGTAGACTAGCTAAGTTCAAATTTTTCGGGGTGAAAATTTTTGGAAAATTTTTAGGAGACACAGGATGCAACACATGAAAGTATTCAAAGGTACTTACAAGCACTGCATGTCGGTCTCTGGGGTCGATTTTTGGATCCCGTTCTCTCCCGGCAGCACTCCTTAGGTTCTGAATACTCGATTAGACTTGATAGTCGGGTCAGCCGCCTTCGCGTGGTCTATCGATATTAGATAGGCCCTAACCTCGAGTATCCTACCGACTGCGCCAATTATGTAAAGGTCGCTGCCGGAATACTTATAAAAAGACATTTTTATAATAAAGAAACTAATTTATTAAATTATTACATATCAAACTACAACTAAACTAAAACTAGTGACCCTAAGCGATGTTAGCTTTAGAATGTTCACATTTATCACAAACGTGCGTTATAGTGAAATGTAAAACAAACAACAATATTTGCAAAACAAGAATTAAATCTGAAAGACAAGAGTGTTGCTTGAAGATAAGACTATTAAATTGTTACCAGTTAAACTCTAAAAAAGCTTTTCTAGTTCTGGCAGTAAAACACAATTATGATCAATGCGAGTAATTTGCAAAAACTGAATACAAATAATTTTTTAAGTCTCTGATACAAAAGCTTACGGATAATTAGAACTACTAAAAGACCAAACTCTAAATGCTCATCACTAAAAGTTTGAACTGGAGAAAAAAGTATTCTCACTATATTCTCGAAACGATAATTAAAATCAAAATATACGTCTGTACAACATAAGAGCGAGAGTACACCGACGTGTATGATATCCAAACAGCATTCTTTTCAAAACACGAACCGTCTAACTATGGGAAAACACGAAGTGTTTTGCTTGCAAATGAGACACTTGTTTATAATTGAACACTGGATCTGCGTGAAACACTACTGTAATTAAGCTGTTAGGCTGTATAAATGGACGCTCAGTGACCACGTCTCTGACAACAAACAGTGTAGGTGCACTAAACTCTATTTTTATCGAGTTGTTTCTAGGATAAGGAGAAAATACAATGTTGGAGAAAACTAGCTGCAAGATATCTTGCGTAAATTGAAGATCTAATACACATTTTGCCTCTGACGGACACTTAAGTTTCAAATATAAGAAGTTTCATTGAAGTAATCATTTTCTTTCGACTATTTTTAATTATTTATTTCTTGTCGTACACCAAACAGAAACAATTTACATAAATAGACGACAGTAAAACAGGTACAGTAGGCGGCCTTATCGCTCAGGTAGTGATTTCTGCCAGGCAACCTTGCATAAAGGATCACAAATTTAAAAGTCGGTAGGGTGTACATACTTAATGTAACAACTGTGTAACATACAATATACAAATAATGTCATATGTGCGTCAACAAGTTTCACGGAATGCAAAAAAAAAACACAATTGATGAGTAACAGAAATAAAGGGAATGAGAGAGATAGGGATAGGAAAGATGGAAATTGAAAGTAAATACTAGAACTAAGAAAGTTAAAGACTAAGGTAAAAATGTTTAACTTGTTTCTTGAAGGTAGCAATAGATTGAGTTTTACGAATCTCGACAGGCAAATTATTCCAAAGTTGAACTGCTTTAACTGAAAAAGATTTGTGATAGAATAGAGAGGAGTGTAAAGGAGTACTAAGGGAAAGATTATTGGAAGAACGAAGTGAAAGGGAGTGATTATTATCAAGAAAGTTGAAGCGATCCCTCAGGTATAGTGGAGTTGCAGGGTTAAATAGCACATTGTACAGAAGAGAAAGAATGTGTGTATCCCGGCGATGGTTAATTGGGAGCCACTTGAGCTTTTTACGAAATTCGGAGATATGATCATACTTACGTAAACCAAATATGAACCTTATGAAAATATTTTGGAGACGCTCAAGCTTATTAAGTTACTCCTGGGTCACATCAAGATAGCTTATGTCAGCATAATCAAGTATTGGAAAAAGAAGAGCATGAGCTAGCGCAATTTTGGTAGGAATTGGTAATAAGTTCCGTAACCTCCTCAAAGAACCTATTGTCGCAAAGACCCTCCTGCTTACCTCACAAATCTGAGGCCCCCATGAAAGATTACTGTCTAATATGACACCCAAACTTTTAACATTCTCTTTATACGGTAAATTTATTCCATCAAATGTAACGTGTGGCAAATTGACCCAATCTATTCTATTTAGAAGACGTCTACTTCCAATGATAATGACCTGAAAATGACCTGACCTTCCAATGATAATGACCTGTCTTTTCAGGATAAAAAATTAATCCTGAAAAAGGATTTAAAAAAATCCGTTTGATCTACTCCAACTCGAGATATAAGCCAGATCATCATTAATGGTAGATATTGCATTGGGGAGATCATCCAAGCGAGCTTGTGAGTATATTTGGAGATCGTCTGCATAGAGATGGTAGAGAGAAGTAAGAGGAAGACTAATAGAGTTGATGAAAATTGCAAATAAGAGAGGAGACAGTACACCACCTTGAGGTACACCGGTTACAACATCACACCAAGTCGAAAAGTTGCCCTTAATCTGCACGCGATGCCGGCGACCAATTAAATAATTCTGAAACCAGTTAATTGCTGCTGGAGATATGTTAACGGAACGTAAAGTGGCAAGTAGTATATCAAAGTCAACAGTGTTAAAGGCATTACTGAAGTCCAATAATGATAACACTGTGAGCTGTTGCTAATCCATACCGAGCCGAATGTCATCAGTAATTTTGACTAAAGCGGTAGTCGTACTATCTCCTGGACGGAAACCGGATTGGAAGGGATTAAGTAAGTCATTTTTGGAGAGAAAGGAGCTAAATTGTTGATATATGAGACGTTCAAATACTTTAGCAAGGAATGGTAATATGGATAAAGGACGATAAATGGAATAATTACTGAGCTACTGAGGTTAGGTTTCTTTGGTAATCCTACTACTATTATAAAGGCGAAAGTTTGTATGTATGGATGTATGGATGTTTGTTACTCTTTCACGTAAAAACTACTGAATGGATTTGAATGAAACTTTACCACAATATAGCTTATACATTAGAATAACACATAGGCTATAGCTTATACATCAGAATAACACATAGGCTACAATTTTTGAGGTTTTTAACGTGAGGTCGTAGAAAAAACACATTTTTTGCGCTTACATTGCAAACGCTGACTGAATCCTACAAGATAGATCAAAACAATTTACTACAGTACTGTATAACTTAAAAAGGTCTACAAAAAAGTCCGTGATGGTATATGTTTATCTCTTAGGAATAACCCACAATAACCATTTTTTATCCTTTACTTTGTACGAGAAATAATGGCTTATTTACGAAGCGATTTTAAGCAATACAGTATTAATCCTTATCCAATTAAGTATCTTAAATACATTGTGCATTTAATAAAGATCAATATGGCTTTTTACAGCATGTAAATTAAATAAATATTTTCGAAGATATCACAGATTTAAAATGCAGAGTCATAGCAATTTCGGCGATAAATACCGTTTCGGTGATAAATACCGGCAGCGGCGCCAGGCGAACGGGGCGTGGGGGGAGCGGGGTAGGTGCGGTGGGGAAGAAGTGGCTCATCGCTGAGTGCGCGACCCGAACACGCATAGATTATACAGTATATAGGGTACGAACACGGGCAGACGCGTGAGGGCAGACGTCGTTGACGGTTGTGTCCGTTTTGCGAATTTTCAAGGCACTAGCGATTTCTTTTTGGTTAGGAGTTACACGTACAAATTAGGGCTCTGCAGTGCTTAGTTACCGTATTTCTTACTTATTACTAGACTAGACGGGACGAACCTGAAGTCCACGCGAACGAAGTCGCGGGCAAAAGCTAGTGGAATTATATAAGCGTCTTTCCAAACAGAGGGAAATGTACCAGACGACAGGGAATAATCAAAAATGGATGTGAGTACAGGAGCCAGGATATCAAGTATAGGAACGATCATGTTAAGACTAACGCTGTCTCCGCCAACGGCATTCGAATCGATAGCCAGTACGTTCTTCTTAACATCACAGTCAGTAATTTCACTAAAGACAAATTCAGGAAAGCGAGGGGTAGGGATACCAGAAAGGCGCGATAGGGTTTAGGATTTAATTGCCCTATCAATGGAATCAGATGATGAAAAGTACGGGTTCAGCAAATCTATATTAATATTATTATCTATATAATTAATAGATGGACTAGCTAATTTGAAGGATTAATTACATCTTTATCATAATTCGTTATTAAAACGTAAATTAGATACGCCGCGTGCCAGTTATCGCAATTATAAAGATGTACTAGTAGTTATATAAATGTTTGAAGCATTGAACAGGATTGGTATCACTTTAATTCGTTTCACTTTTAATCATGCATTAATTTGTCTTGTAACATTTTAAAGTTTGAACTGCAGTTTAAGGATGTGTATTTGGAATTGCGTTGATATTAAACGATAATAACTGTTTATAAAAGCACGAGATTTCTTAGATAATTCTGATGTTACTGATGAGGTTAAAATTTGCTATCAAGGCCAATAATTATCACAATCTCATTAACAATTTATTGATGTGGTGTAAAAACTTAATTACCTAGTTAAAAGAAGAAAACTTGTATCATTCCGTAGATTAAAATTCGAATGCCATATGTCGGTCATATGGACAGATGGAAAGAAAAGTGTGGCATGTGTGCTCCTAAATTGAATTTCTAGTGTAAAGTTTTCTATATGAGTACCTATACTTTTTATGTATCTACCAATTTGATCCAAATTTGATTTGATCAATTCGAAGAACCTAGAAGAAGATAACGAAGCATTTTTGTAATCTGCCAACTTATATTGATATTCCAATTGGTATTATTAAAACTTAATAATTATTTAAATACAATTCTTTGTTTGATTGCAATCACCAACCATGAGAGATTAGTCAGTAATATAAACGAAGTTATAATTAAAAAAAGGTAAAACATAAAAATCGATTAGAACACTCGTATATAATAAGCTTAATTGTTTTTTAATTCAGTCGTATCATAATAGAAACAAGTTGTTCACAGGCATCGGTATGAGTTTTGAGAAAGCTTGGACATAGTGACTAGTATTTGGAAGTCATATTATATTTCTGATAAATCAAGACACATGACATGTAAGCAGCTGAGGAAAAATGCATTTCAATCATTTAATACGAAGGTACATATTTACCCATTTTATATGACAGTTAGCAAAACCTACCGATTTCTTAGCCATTATAGGACCTACAACATGAAAGATCATCGCAGTAGAATTTAAACCTATGAGTCAAAATTTCCGTCGGCACCATACAGCAAAACTGACAATTTAATACTCGTAGGAATACCGTAATATCGGTCTCGCACCGCGTCAATGGACAGACAGCCTTAATTGCGCAATACTGCGTCGCGCTGCCAATGAGCCCTTGCCTCACTTGCCTTTACTCTGTCTTAAACCACAAGAAGTTTTCTCTTCAATAATACTTTTAATCATTATTGAATGAGACAAGTCCCTAAACATCAAACGAAATCAATTTCATAGTAATTTCCAATATAAAATACAGCATGTAAAAGTATGTTTTCATTTAATATCATATTAATAGCTAACCCAGTAGCCCACCAATCATAGTTTAATAACTCATTATTTTTAGTGATATTTAGAATAATTAACATAAGTTCATTATTAACAACATATGTACGTAACAACAGTTTTCCATTAATCAAATACGGTGGAACATAATTATGGTGTAAGTCAGTGATGTGTGTAATTTTTTACAACCTTAAAAACATTAGAGGCGGTCATGTATTACGTATAAAGGTACGTTATGGTATATTAATAACTTCCTACTTTCTTCAGTTATTTTTTAGTATGGATTCTTGTAGTTTGTAGGGTTGCGTACCTAAAATTGACATAATAAAAGATGAAATTCAATTGATATTCGGTAAATCTGTGTGATTTCACTGGTAGTAGAGCTCCAGTGACGAAGCTCGAGGGCGAAGACACCACCGCATTACCTGTAAGCCCCGAAGGGGAAGACAGAGGCAGTTGCGTGCATGCATTCAAGCATACATGCAAACGCCCACGATTCGCCGGTTACGTTTTGGCCCATGTATAGCATAGCAGGTGACAAACCTGTTAACAACTCCGGGTTAATTACTAAGTGCAGTAGTGTTCAGCGCTATCGTGTTCCGGTCAGGTGGTAATTTAAGGTAAAGTTAGGTAGAGTTAGGTACCTTCTACTGGTTGTAGATATAGATAGATACTACAGGTGTACTAAAATTTGAAAATATAGGAACAGTTTAACCTATATATTTTTTATCTTTGTCATAAATGGTTTTGAAGTTATTCAAGATAATGATATTTGACAAATTATTTTGGGTCCAGTAGTTTCGGAGTTAGGTACCTACTACTGGTTGTAGATATAAATACTACAGGTGTACTAAATTTTGAAAAATATAGAGTTTAGTTATTCACCTGTAGATTACAAGAAATAATAATATATTAACATAAGCAGACAATTCCTGAATTGTACGGCATCGTGAAGACGTGCGCCGAACTCGAACTTGGATGCTTTTTTTATTGAATTCATTGCTACGTAATCTGTTGTCGGAAATCATTAACATATTTCTAGAGCTAGATATATTTTACATCTATACACACATATCTTAAATCAATATTCATACAGATATAATTTCGTAAATAAAATTAACTAGAAAAAAAAATCTGAAGCGTGCTAATTTTAGGGTAGTAATCATTAAAGGAGACTTGTAATTATGGGTACGCAAAATCGTTAGAGCTAACCATAAGTTTTTGTAGTAATGTAGAGATGACGCTCTACAGATCGGAAATAAGCCGACGTCTCTTCCTGAGGTCGATGTGCATTATTTCTTGTAGGATACGGTAGTTTACATTGGAATAATAACACAAACACAACATATAACAAGTAAGTGAATACTGTCCGCCTATAAACAAGTTATTATGCATTGCTAGAAATTACAGAAAAAAATTACATTATCACCTAACCGGAGTACGATAGCGCTGGACACTACAATTTAGCACCAAGTCGATTAGATAATGCGGTGGTGAATACGCCCGCAAACTCCGCCACTGGAACTCTACCACCAGTAAGTTGAGGAGTAAGCTACGAGCTTATTGACATACAGATTATATTACCTAACTTCGATTTATTCTAATGAAAGAAAAATCCAATAATTGTCGAATAATTAGTGGTCGGCTACCACTAGATACACATTACCGAGTCAATTTCAAGTAAATATTTACAAACTAGAAATGGTTGGAACTATTGCGTGATATTGTTATTTATTTATTCACTGTCTGTTTCCACTTTCATCTGGCCATTTCGTCACTCTTAAAGTGTTTTTCCAACTCGATCCATTTATTTATTATTCCAATTTCTCCAACGCCGTATCTTTAAAGCTTTTTCGATCCAAAATTAACTTATACCGCATACCTAATGTATGGTTTACGAGTAGCATATATACAACGTGTAACAGGATTGAATGTACAACCCGAATCTAGTTTGTTCAGAATCGATAACCGAATCGATTTTAGGCATTTTTAATGTAGGTAAAATTTGATCCCAAAATTAATTACAATTAAAGAAATTATGGTCACCCATTTAGTGAATAGTCAATACAAGGTGTATGGGTATGTCATTGGCCCTGCACCCTATCCCCAGCCGCCTAGCAGTGGTCCCGCCGCTCGATAGGGACGTGGTGGGGCCGTGGGGGGGGTGGACGTGGGAACCAAAATTTCTTCGACGCTCCCCCAGGGCCGAACTGTGTGCCCCTGGACCCCTCCACCCGGGCGTCTTGGGACGCCTGGTGTTGTGAGTGGTCGGGGCAGGGACCTTCGGGCGACGGACTAGGGGAAGTTCATAGCCCGACTGGAGAGGTCCCGGGCTGGCTGGCGTGCAGGTGTTCCGCCACTAGTAGTGGTTGGAGCCGAAAGGCTCCGAGGAGGGCTCGACAGCGAGCAGCCGCCGGTGGGCTCGCGGATGTGTGCGATAGCGTTCCCGTGACCCCGCCACTGATGGCGGACGAGTCGGAACACCCAGGGGTTTTTAGTGGGTAGACGGATGTCCTTTCCCGGAGTCCCACATAACCCACCCCTCTCCCCAAAAAAAAGTGTACGTGTGTGAGTTGGTTTGTGTTTTATGTGCGGTCGTAAGTAGAGGTAGGGTAAGTATGCATAGGGTGTGCATACTGTTCGTACAAATTGAGGACAACTTGTTTCTTAAATAAAAAAATATTAAATACTTATACATGCTATTTTAGTTTATGTATTATGATTATAACTCGATTTTCTAATCGAGGTGTTTAAGAGTGTGCATTATTCCCGTTACATGTTGTAGAGCATTAAAAACTGAACTGAACCTTAAAGAACATGTCATTGTGTTTCTTTTTCTGTCCACAAAGTAACATAGATTGTTTTTATATTAATAGCTGCCCCGACAGATTTTGTTCTGTCTAAAGTTATTATAGATTGTCGCATTCTTATAGAAATAAATAATATTGAAATACTTGAATAGTACTTAACTAATTTGATGAAAACGTTGTCGTTTTGATTGTCGTCAAATGTTTGATAGAGTAGTTAGTATGATAAAAGACAATCTATTTAAAAGTTAATTTCCACCTTTTTTACAATTTTTCTCTCCATAAGTACCTTTTACAAACTTCAGCAAATACGCTATGCAAGAAATCAGCAAAATCGGTTCAGCCGTTCTAGAGCTTTACGCTTAGCAACACATTCACACAGCGATTCATTTTTGTTTATATACAGTTTAATAATATGCTTCGCTAACACATTAATTTAACGTATACGACGAGGGTCTCGGTTCACTTCATTACATTCAGCAAAGTACGCTTTGAACTGTCAAAACTCATACTTTACTGACAGTTCTGAGCAAACTTTGTTGAAAGTAAAAGTCGAAGTGTGGTCTGTGAAATTTACCCTTACCTGTACACGGTATCTATAACACAATATATTTTTACACAAAATCATGCAACACTGTAAATCTGTGCAAATCTCAATTTGCATGTGGTTCGATGACTGGAAATATAGCTCGTATCAATATTTGCTTTTTATCTTGTACCGACGAATGTTCACCGACACATTGAACGCGTGCCTGTAGTAATCGTTTATCATCAGAGAGAATTGCAATTCTTGTTAGACCTGTTTGCTTCTTAAAAAAGATTTGATTGCGTCTGTAGTTATTCCGCTAAATTAAATCGGCGACCAAGAAGTGTGAAAGTTAATGTTTGTTTAGGTTCATATTTACGACACTCATTAGGTAGTTGTGCAACAGGAAAATTGGCTTGGATTTCAAGAACATGTTTTTCTGTAGGACGCTTTCTTTTAAGTCTAGCTAGCTTTTAGGTGTTAATTGCTACAGTGTTCGCTCAGTTGTCGAAATTTAGGCGCTATTCGAATTTTGGACCATTTTTTAACCTTTGTTACAGTGTTTTCATAATGAAGATATATTATATATAATTTTTATGTAACGACGGTAGCAAACACTCATGCAGTTCACATGAATGTTAAGTGATGACTAACATTATATATAACCGTTTCTGTTGTTCACGTGCATAATAATATTACTACTTATAAGAATTTTACAAATTATTTTAAAAACCGTCATATTACCGTCAATCCTAATAAACGAATAAATTGTCAATTTAAATTAATATAAAGGCATACATTTGATCTATAATTAAATTATGAAAAATCATAATGTTAGCATGTTTATCTAAAGATTGATCATTTTCATAGACCAGTTTGTCTGGTCATCCGCCTAGCCTACGTGAAGAAGTTTCGAATATTTACGAATCAATAAATAAGGTCGATTGCAACGTATTTCCATTTTTAGTGATCATTAGAGATCTTCCCATCAAAGTTTGTATCTTGAAAAGTTTGAATTTAAATCTTATTCATGAATGTTATAGAGATACAATTTCATTAATGTAACGCTACACCATGATAACGTATTGGACGTTTTACAATGGTATTGTGAACGTTTTTCAAATTCTTATCGATAAAATTATATTCAATCGAGTTTTATATTACAAACTTCATTTCGACAACTGTCATCGTAGCTATCATCTTGAGAACTTGTGATTCTATTTCCATTTTTATGCTTCTTTCGTCGTCTTTAGTGGCTGAATGTCTCAGTCAGAGCCAACAGAAGATTTAGAGACTTCACAATTTCTTATCATGTTTGTTGATAGTTCTAGACCGGGATCCCTCGCCCTTTTTCGTAAGTGATTACTAACAAGCAAATTTTTCGTCAGTAGCTTCATTTTGACGAGACGCCCAACATTAGCTAGTACAAAAATTTCGTAAGTGGTAGCTAACAGGGGTAATGAGGACATAATTTGTTGATTTAGTGGTTATCAAAAATTCATTACTAACTGGTTTTTTTATTTATAATTCTTATAATAATAATCTAAATTAGCTGAAAAAATATTTGTCCTACAAAATGCTAGGTTTGATCAACGAGGTCCCATTTTTGCAACATGTACTATTTACGAGGTCATGAAAAATTATTACTAACCAGCTGATTTTTTTTTTGTTGGTTAGTTAATAATTATATAATTTAACGCCCACATTGTCCTACACATTACGTGGAACGTTTTTCTAGTCCGACACTCTTAGGTTGTAGTACAAATACTAGATGTAAAAATAATTAGTATCAAGTTGAAACTTCGTGAGTAGCTTCTTTTCAATGAGACGCCCAAGAATTTCTTTTACGAAAAGGCTCGATTGTGGTAGCTAACAGGGGTAATGAGGACATAACTTGTTGATTTAGTGGTTATCAAAAATTCATTACTAACTGGTTTTTTTATTTATAATTCTTATAATAATAATCTAAATTAGCCGAAAAAATATTTGTCCTACAAAATGCTAGGTTTGATCAACGAGGTCCCACCTTTGCAACATGTACTATTAACGAGGTCATGAAAAATTATTACTAACCAGCTGATTTTTTTTTGGTTGGTTAGTTAATAATTATATAATTTAACGCCCACATTGTCCTACAAATTGCATGGTATATTTTGCTGATCCTCCAATGGAATTTGAAATTCATAACAATAAAAATCTATTCATTCTGTACATTTTTCTATTGGAGTTTAGTTATATTAGTACGCATGCGCGCGATGCTGCGTACTGTGTTTAGTTACTCCATGCTGAAGCCGACTAGCGGTGGGACGAGTCGCAAGACCCCTAAATCTGTGATTATTAATGAATTACTAGAATATCAAACCGAAATTGAAAATCCTCCAGAAGCAGACATTCACTTAATTGATGGATTTTATTTATTACATACGCTGAAAAACGTTCCAAACAGATATGGTAAAATCTCGGAACATATATTAAAAATACTTACATATAATAAAAAAGAAGTACATATTATATTTGACAAGTACAAAAAACCCAGTATCAAAGATTTTGAACATGATCTGAGAGGTGAAGAGGATACACAGTATGACGTCATACGTAGAGACAATAATTGTCCTGCGGATTTCTGCAAATTATTGAGGAGTAGCAACTTTAAAGAAAAATTTGTCGAATTTTTAATTGAAGATTGGACAAGAGATGATTTTTTTACCTTGATTGAAAGGAAGACTGTTAAACTTAATTATGATCAATGTTACACTTATGAGGTGTCTAGTGATAATAAAATAACAAGAATTATTGATTATAATCTTTCTTGTTATCATGAAGAAGCTGACACCAAAATTGTGTACCATGTTTGTCAATTTAATCGTAACTATCGTGTGCAGATACATTGTACAGATTCTGATATACCAATAATAATGTTGGCTAATTTCAAGTATTTAAAAGATAAAATACAAGTAATAATTAATTTAAGCACAAATAAAAAAAAAATGTACCTGAACATAAATGAAATTTATGCCAAGCTTGGAGATCAATTATCGTGTTCATTTGCTATATGCCATATTTTTACAGGAAATGATTACAATCCCGCTTTTTTCCGTAAAGGAAAAAAAAGACCTTTCAGTATTTTTAAGAAAAATAAAAATTTTCAAGAGGCTTTTATTCAACTCCTACGAAGTGATCATACAGTATTAACAACGTCAAATGAAATAGTTCGAATTATTGAAGAGTATGTATGTAGAGTGTACTCATTAAAAACCAAAAATGATATCAACAGAGGACGGTATGAACTATTTGAAAAAGGCTATAGATCAAAAAGTGGAAGTGAAAAAGTATTAAAAAAAAATATTATAGGATATGATCCTTCCAGTTTGCCACCAACAAAACAAGAATTGTTGCAACAAATTAAAAGAACGGTATTCATCAGCAATGTATGGTGTAATGCACACATGCGGTGCCCCACAGATAAAGTACCTGAAAATTATGGATGGACAATAATTGATGGTAAATACGAGTATTATTGGTTTGATGGTCCTCAAAGCCCATCCTTTGAAGAATTATCTTCTCAATTGCAAGGTACCCTATTAATATTATTGAAATTTGGTTTTTAATTTTTCGGCGACATTAATTAATTTTTTCATATTATTACAGATTTAGATACCACGGAAGATCAGAATGAAGAAGATACTGATGAAGATGAGGAGAGTGATGCCAGTAGTGGGGATGAATGTTTTTCTGATGAGTCAGATGAAAATTAATTTCTTTTTTGTATAAAAGTATCTACTTTTTCATGTATGTTACATAATAAAGTTGATTTATTTCAATAAATATATTTTCACTTTACCTCATGTTGCACATGTGAAAAACGAAAATTACGATTATTGTAGGACTACGGATGCATACCAGTTTTTTTGTAGGACATTGTTTTATTCGGATAAAAAACACACTAATGTATCACGTGATACTTTTGTCCTACAGTTACTAATAAAAAAAATGGTCCTGTGGTATGGACAACTTAGGAGTCTAGGACTAGAAAAACGTTCCACGTAATGTGTAGGACAATGTGGGCGTTAAATTATATAATTATTAACTAACCAACAAAAAAAAAATCAGCTGGTTAGTAATAATTTTTCATGACCTCGTAAATAGTACATGTTGCAAAAATGGGACCTCGTTGATCAAACCTAGCATTTTGTAGGACAAATATTTTTTCAGCTAATTTAGATTATTATTATAAGAATTATAAATAAAAAAACCAGTTAGTAATGAATTTTTGATAACCACTAAATCAACAAATTATGTCCTCATTACCCCTGTTAGCTACCACTTACGAAATTTTTGTACTAGCTAATGTTGGGCGTCTCGTCAAAATGAAGCTACTGACGAAAAATTAGCTTGTTAGTAATCACTTACGAAAAAGGGCGAGGGATCCCGGTCTATTCTTTTAACTGTAGCTTTAAGCACCCCGTAACGTTTAAAGAATTAAACTAATATGATACTTGGAGTACTATTACATTTACTTACAGGACAGGATATCATCAGTAAATACATAAAAAACTGCGTTGTGTCGTCGATGACATAAAATTAGCATGCTTTGTTTACAATATGTGTTGCCTATCAGTCAGTCAGTCAGTCAGTTCGTCGACGAACTATTCATTTAACCAATAAATAAAATAACTTGCATTTCGGAACGCCTTTTTTAAATTTTTCCTTTCATACATGCCATTATTATGAACACAACAATCGGCAAAATAGGTAGAACGTAGGTGGAACTAGTATATGATTAAATACGTTTATGACATTTACTTTTAAATATCATAAACGTATTGAAGATGAAGAGTAACCTCTGCGAAAAATAGAGCAGTAGACACTCTCACTCTCAACGTAGTAATATTAAACGTACGTATCTATTGAAAGACGATTTAGAACAAACTGTCAATATTGAACCAGGTACAAGATTTCTAAATTACTATCAAGATATCGCCGGGGGTGGCCTAGGCGTACAAATGGCATTTCTGAACGAACCGCACCGGTCATCCACTCCATTGTATCTAACAATATACTTCCTTTATCATTTTGTATACTTTATGAATGCTTGAATGAATACTGGGCATGTGTGCTTTAGTATAATGATACGTTAGTTGAATGGATAATAAGATTCTAGATTCTAAAGTATATTGTAACTAGTTTTGAAATTATGGAGGTGACTTCTGTCCTGTCGTGAATAACATTTTAATATAATACTTAAACAATGTAGGACTGATCTTTTAGTAGTGCAATATTATTCACTAGCTGATTGCCGCGACTTTGTTCGCGCATACTTAACGCTTCTGTAAAAAAATCGGTAAATTTTATTTTATCTTATTGCTCTCTTTCTCTTCACTTCGAAACTTCATCAGCTTTATGAGTACAGTAGTTTGGGCTGTACTTTGTCTGTTAGTTCGTCAATCACTCAATCTATCACTCAGAAAGAAAGTTTTTTCAGTTATTTATTTTGTTTTTATTGTTATGCATATAAACATTTTGTTTTAAAGAATATAGGGCTAAGCATTATTTATTCATTTAAATCTATTTAAATGCGTGTTAAATGAACACTTTCCTTTCTATACATTGAAATTTGTTTTTTTGTAAAAATGGATGAGGAAATCATTTTTAGAAAGTTCGTGCGTAACTTTGTTAATAGAATTGTAGAAATTTACACCATTTAACAAGAAAATCGATAATCTATCGCGTTAACTATTCATAAAAAATCTGTCAGACACATTTGATAAGAATTAATAGTGTGTTGGTCTAAATAGCTTTCCAATAACCGCATTGTATATCTATTACCAATTTTTTGGAAGTTTTTTTTTTTTTTCTTGCACAGTAACGTACATGCGGCGGACTTAATGCTAAAAAGCATTCTCGCCCAGTCAACCTTTGGGTAGTGAATAAATATTTTATCTAGTGCAATGAGATGGGAAATGTAATGGGTATAGTTAACTAGGTATCCATAAAATATAGATATGTGCCATCGCGGCTTCTTTTCTTGGTCTACCAAAGAGAAAATATTTTATTAAGTATCTATACATTATTTTGTTATATCTCAAACGGTTTAGGCAGCGTCTTCAATAGCAGCTCCCAGGCGGATCGATTTTTTCCGACACCTCCAACATTTATACAGGTTTTTAAACTATTTAAATTCGATCCAATTTATGTAAATAATAAATTAGGTACATAAGTACACCTTCCACACTCTCTCCCTACCCCGTTAGGGACCTGGCGTAAAGATACACACACACATACACGTTTCTCATGAATCACTCTATCTATTGATGAAAATCGCATGAAAATCCGTGCAGCAGTCTTTGAGTTGATCCCGAACAGACAGACAGACGCGGCGGGGGTTTTGTTTTATCATGTGTATAGATAGATAGATTATTCGTAGGGATTGTATGTTATTGTTTATGGGATACGGTATTCACTTACCATCAATGAGAGCTAAAAAACTAGCATTTTCTACCGAAGAAGTGTCGATTCGATCACGATTTTGCCTTATTTATGTGGCGTATATAGTCAAATTTGTAGCTTATTTGGATGACCGGCAACTTCCTCGATAGTACATTTATGCAAATACCCATGACTTATGAGAATTATCAGTAGTAGCCTGCTGTGCTACTACTAAGCCCCCGAGTCATATATTTTATGGTGAAGCTAAACTACTGCCTACGTGTTTTAATGCTAGCGTGGACTTTAAATGCTTGACTGATGATTTATGATATACGAATTTTATTACTTAATGGGCTGATTTAATTGGTAAAAGGCTTCTCTAATGGATAATTTGTAAGTCAGTTATGAATGTGTCCAATAATACTTAAACATATATGAAACAAAATATTTATAGAAATTAAAGAAAAAACGGAAAGAAAAAATTGACTTCGGACAAGAACTCAAATTAATTTCTAAAGTTCACTCGCATATGTTTATGCGAAAAATAAATAGTACAAAATATTTATATTCTATAATTTTTTCCCTAGGTCCCTAGCCATGTGAAAATCCAGCAGGCGTATTCTGTAACTCGATGACCATCAAATTAAAACCAATCTGTAGTTGCTGCTTTCCTAAAATTATCGTAATTATCCAGTTACATCAAAACAGTACCTAATGTACTGCAATATTGCTATCGAAATTAATTAATACACCTTCAGGTTTGAGGGTCGTGGTGTCTACTGTTTGTTCAATTCACTTCTACCTCTTTCGCACGGGCATTCGGTTGTGTGGGTTATGTATTTAAGATCCAGTAACAGTACCGAACGTACTATAGAAACAAATACGTCGTAAAACAGGATCTCGCAAAGTACCGAAACTGTATGCGGCTGTGTGCAAGCGTTGTCACCGCCCCTAATCGTAGGTATATGACTTATGTCTCTCCCTGCAACGCCCTAAAGATCGGACCCACAGGGGTCTTCCTTAAGCAGTTGTAAATTTATTTAGGACAAAAGTCCTTTGTTCTCGCTAATTGTTCGTTGAAATAGACTAGTGCCATTTCCGAGTTCAATTAAATCCAATTAAAATGAATTGAAATCAAAGAGTAATTATATATTTCCGGAGCGATTCAATGTGTAATTTCGAACATTACATTCGTTGAGTCTTTGTACAAATTGTCAGCTTGCACAAACCTTACGAGACTGGATCAAACACATCCGACAGCACCAATTAGACCGGGGTAACATGTTATGAAACATACAAACGCAGTGAAAGTCGTGATTTACTGTTTCATTAGAGGCAAATTACCCTAGTGTTACAAATTACATTTTAATCGCAACAGTTTTTGCCTTTTATTTCAATAGATCACAGGTCTAATTGAATCTCGTGTTATTTTAGCAGTGTAGCCAAAAAAGTTTTGGAATTAGCTGTTTTTTTTTTTGGATTCCGTACACAAAGTGTAAAAATGGGATCCAATTACTAAGACTCCGTTCGTACGTCCTTTTCGTCCGTCCTGTTCGCCCGCACAGATAAATGGAAAAGCGACTTGGACTCGTGGAAAGCGACAAAAAAATAAAAAGCGAGTTTTTTAATTTTTTGCCGCTTTTCCACGACTCCTGCAATCATACTCTGTTTAATTTGATTTAATAAATTAACCAGGACCAATAAACCCTTGATTTAATAAATTAACCAGGTAAGTATAGGTGCAGTATACCAGTTTATGGTAATGTAGAGCTCTAATCTATTGCTCTTCTCTATAATATTTACTTTTGCTACCTACTTGACATATCATAAGCGATTTATAAAATTCTAAGTAGGTACACATACTACATATGCGATCATTATTCAATTAAATTGATTAACACGTCGTGGTCTCACACATGGACATGGCATTAAGATTTACAAAAAATATATACTTAGCTATTTGAACATTATGAATCACAATACAAAACATATTTTCAGTTCACTGGACACACCCAAACGATCATAAGATGCACTGCCCATGAAGATTCCGATGAAACGTTGCTTTCTATAAGATATGGTTAACAGTCAAGCTAAGTTAACTAAAGTTTAAGTTAACTAAATTGTTCTTTATTGTTACTAGGTTGATCAAAATCTGGGATAACTCTATTAAATAAATAACAAAGAACTGTAATTTTCTATTACAGACATTGAGATGCGGTCACATCGAAGGAAAAAGACAATAAGATTAAGGGCGAGATTCACAGACCGCACTACGACTTTACTTTCAAGCAAAGTACGCTTCGAACTGTCAAAACCCATACATTTCTGACATTTCTAAGCATACTTTGCTCAAAGTAAAGTCGTAGTGCGGTCTGTCAATCTCGCCCTAAGAGACTTTGGGTAGAATACATACTCCAAATGACACTTAATTTTAAGCAACCTTCAAATATATGCTTTCTCTGTCGTTTGCACATGTTTTGTAGAGACAACAGACTTGTAAATATCACTTGGATTAAGGTGACGTTTCAGACCGTTAGTGTATATTGCTGACATTATGAAGTAAGATAGTACTTAGTGAAATTGACTCTACATTTTTTTAATGTATTGACGGTGGAAAATAAACGTGCAGTTCTTATAAATGGCAAGTGATGACTGCTGGCTATAGACGTCGACGTTACGTTAACGTAAGGGTGGCAACACTAACGTAACGTTAGTGTTGTCACCCCTGACACCTAATTTGTATTGCCACCATGGGCGATAGGCAATACGTGCAAGATGTGCTTGTTTATGTATGAAATTTGATAAAAACAATGTTTCATTCGTTAAACAAATGGGTCGACCTAGGTTCAGATCTTAGACTATTAGTCCTTCGGATAAGTCGAAAAGTTATCTATAATCTATAGTATTATAGTAAAATATTATGAAGAGGGAAAGTCAGAAACTTTGTTTGTTTGTTTGTTTATAAGGGCTTATCTTCGGAAATACTGAACCCATCATGAAAATTCTTACACAATCAGAAAGCTACACTATTCAGGAGTGCTATAGGCGTATATTTTTAAGGTATGATAATAGTAATGTAGGTAAAATTGCACCCGTGCAAAGCCGGGGCGGGCCGTCAGTGTTATACAAGTTGTAGTACCTACTCCAATTTTATTTATTTGTATAGATATTACGTTTACATGTTATAACAACAGTTTTGCGTGGTTTGCAGCTCACCACATCCAGATCTATAATTTTCGTATTATGGATTTATGCAAAAAATCAGCATAATCACCTACCTATTGTTACATTAACATCATTACATCGCACCAAAGAAAGTTCCGGGAAATCGGTGTTAATTTTTTTTACGTGTCTGTAATGGAAGTGGCTAACAAGCATGCAGTTGACTTTGATGTTAAGTGATGACTGCAGCCTATAGACCAAGGTCAAAATGCAGATGCGTTACCACTCCTGAGGCCTAAGGTGTTATGCCTCTGTGCCGGAAATTACAGGACCGTACATTACCACCTGACCGGAACACGATAGTGCTGAACACAACCATTAAGCGGCTAGTACATTAGGTAATGCGGTGGTGCCTACGCCCGCGAGCTCCGTCACTGGAGCTCTACTACCAGTGAAAGCTGTGCAAACTGCATATCATAATTGACCATTTTAATGTAGGGCTACCAACCGTCTTATTTCCCCAGGGCGTGATCTTGTTTTGATGTCCTGGATATTGAACAAGTAGAAAATTATCTTCGATTAACTCTTATAATGGTGGTAGTGCTCTAGTGACAGAGCTCGAGGGCGTAGGTACAACTACCTTACCTAATCTACAGTACTCAACAATTAATATTGCACATCGGGCCTACGAAAGACACAATCGGCTAGTTTCGACTTCGTAGAGCGTTATCTCTGCTGCCTACGTAAGTATTGACAGTCCGGTATCGGTCAAAACTTGATCAAAATGATGGACAAACGTCTATTAAGTACGGTGCGAGAGAGATAACGCTCTAAAGACCCGAAATAAGCCGAAGTCTCCTGCCTAAGCTCCATGTGCAATATTTATTGTTGAGCTCTGTACCTTCTTACCGTTTCAGGCTTTACCCTTTTATTCATAAACGTACATTAGATACGTTTTAGCTATAGAATGCTTTGTCTTTGTCAGTTGCACTGTCAAATGTGCAGGATAGAAAAAGACAATTTTGTCAATTGTTTGGTAGAGCTCCTGTGACGGAGCTCGCGGGCGTAGGCACCACCGCATTACCTAATATACTTGCCGCTAAATGGTAGTGTTCAGCACTATCGTAACGTAACGCATCTGCATTTTGACCATTATCTAAGTGTGGTTGTTTATAGGCTGCAGTCATTACTTAACATCAATGTGAACTGCATGCTTGTTTGCCACATCCACTACATAAAAAAAGGCAAAGGAGAGAATAACAACACTTTAGCTAAAATACGTTTATGAATAAGGGGGTTAGTATTTAGTGCGGTCGTGCTCCGGTCAAGTGGTGACAGTGTGATTTTCTGGAACCTGGAATCCCAGCATAGTGGTAGGCACTCATGCAGTTGTGTGCAACTCCGTCTCATTGGAATTGAAATTCCTTCTCAAAGGTGGTAGAGCTCTAGTGACGGAGCTCGAGGGCGTAGACACCACCGTATTACCTAATATACTTGCCGCTAAATGGTAGTGATCAGCTCTATCGATGTGATCTGTTCCGGTCAGGTGGTAATGTACGGCCCTGTAATTTCCGGCACAGAGTAATAACACCTTAGGCCTCAGGAGTAGTAACGTATCTGCATATTGACCTTGGTCTTTGTGTGGGTGTCTATAGGCTGCAGTCATCACTTAACATCAATGTGAACTGCATGCTTGTATAGCACTTCCACAACACAACATTAAAAAAAAAATCTTGCGACTCATCTGCCATCAGCTACCGGGTCACGGGAACAGTTTTATATAACTACCGCAGGATGGTAACCCTACATTAAGCCAATACTTCAATACCCATGAGATAAGAGTGAATAGTCTAGCATGTTGATGTTGATCTTTATACGATAGATAAAGATCAACATCAACATGAGTAATGAGAATTAATCGAGTTAATCGACGTATTGACGCGTCGAGTGACTCGATGTATCGATAGTGCTTTTTCTCGGGACACGACCTATCCTCAGTATGCCGATGGAAAGGGTTATCTGACATCTTCCTGTACATCATTTGCGATTAGGATCTATTTGATATTAACTATTCAAAAGGTAAGTAATTGCTTGTGAGGAATTGATGCAATTTATGACCGAAGTTATATTGTATATACCAACGTAACTTCACGCTCTGATCTGACGTAACATTTCACATCCTTCTCTAACTTTAACAGATTTCTTTAAGTTAGAGAAGGATGTGAAATGTTACAATAACTTTAACTTTAACTAATATCTTTACCGAATAGATCACCGCTTTTATTACAGGAAGTGGCAAACAAAAATATAGCGAACATTAGGCAGAGGTAAATGCATTCATTCAAGCATATATGCAAACACCCACGATTCGCCGGTTACGTTTTGGCCCATGTAACAGGTTGGGAGCCTGTTGACATCTCCGGGCACATTCGAGGTACTGGGGAATTTCCAGAAAATGAAAAAATCGCGATAGAACCAGAGATAAAAGACTTTACACCATTATCTCTGATAACCCCCTACCCGGGAATCGATCCCAGGACCGCAGCGTAGTAGTAGTGGCCTGCTACCACTAGGCTACCGAGGCAGTTACCATTTTATATTTACTAATATTTTACAATATTTCCCCGGTGCTATATAGAAAGCATCGTAATCTGCGATCGCTGTCTCCGCAGCTCGATCACGTCGCCTGTTATTACCTGCTCTGATTACCTCACGGCACGCCGCATCTCGCCTTGCCTCATTATAGTTATTTGCCAAATGTTGCGGTTGTCCCTCTTAGATAGTCTTTATTTAGGGCTCCGTCCTCAAATCGCCGGTTTGTTTCATGCAGCTGGTTTACTTGGAAACTATCGGAAACTATTAGCCATTTAGAGGAATTCAAGGTTTTGTAAGCAGCCATTTGTTTTGCAAACACTTGACAAGTTGTATTTCTTCAATTACACATGCGAATGAATTTGAAGATTTTTAAAGAAGAAATGAAAAGATATCTATATGATCGGAATCAACATAAAATCCAAATTAAATCGGCCGCAAATAAGAGTTGCTGGCTGTTAAAGATAAAAAGAAAAATCAAAAATACATACTACCAAATTTTGATTGGCAACCTAGTATATATTCTCTATATTATACATATGCATAAATATTAGGTTTGGAGCATATCTGGATGAACGAAATGATCTACAGTGGGATCCTAACCTATGAGATATACTTAGAATAGGTATACCTAAGAAGCGCTGCTGCCCATCCCGCGTTCTTATGCTACTACCTACTGATGCCAAGTGAGTGCTAAACCCTGTAGATATCTACATAAAGAAGATAGAAGTCTAAATCAGCAGTGGCGTAGCTATAGGAGGCTGGCGGGGCCGGCCCGGTACCACCCGTTTGGGAGTGACACCTCTCTTCACTCTTTATATATATATACGAGTATATATAATATATCCTCTATATAGATCTTAAGCCTAGAATACCTATACATTTAGCAGAGCCGTAACTAACATAGGTGGCACCCGGGGCGGATAAGCAAAAAAAAAGAAATACCTACTCGTCATTCTCTTGTATCATAGTTCTATATATATAAATATAGAGATAAGGGTCTCAAAGTACAGAATCAATTCTATAAAACAGTAGACATTGACATAGATATCTGGGAAAGATTTCGATAAAAATAATCCAGTTCTTGAATTCTAAGTTAAAAAACCCGGCCTTTGGCTGGATGTGAACTTACGACCTCAGCATGAATGCTATAGTCACTTTGATATTTTTTTTCATAAATACTATATTTATCATTGGAATAGGTAATTTACATAAAACTGGATTAAAATCGACTGTCACTTATGCTTGTAAATATTATAGAGTTCTATCGGATAGGACTTATAAAATGATGCTGATGTTTTAAATAACATATAATTAAGTGTTAAGGTCTTTGGATGCGTCGATGACCTTGAACGTTGTATATTTGAGAATACACACCAAATTTTCATATTTTCTTATGAAATACATTATTATTTTGTAGAAATTAAACTTGCGGATTTTCTCGCGTATACAACACTCCCAAACTTCTTATTCCCGACGTTTCGGTCGCTTTCCAGCTACCGTGGTCACGGGCAGATTAATTCGACGATGTTCAGCCTGGTCTTATATAGCTGAGGCTGAGACGGAACACAACCCTAGTGCGATGTAAACTACTAGTGGCGCCTAGGTGTAAGTTTGGGAGTGTTGTATACGCGAGAAAATCCGCAAGTTTAATTTCTACAATGTATGAAGCTCGCGAAAACCTACGAAAACCTACATTATTATATTATTGTCGATGAATAAAATAAGCCCTGATAAACAAAATAGAATAAAATGAAGGCAGTGTTGATATATCGGTCGCCTAAGCGGTAAAAAAAATACCTTCGACGTAATCTTAGACCTACTAAATATACCTACACAAAAAATCAGGAGTTCGATAACAAAAACTGTGTTATGAGATTTCGATGAACCTATCTAATGTAATGTTACATTTATTTAGCCTGTCTACAGAACATAAAATAAAGCTATACATGATAGATCCAACACGCGCTTTTCACGTTACTCATTCATGACTAATCTATGCGGACAGGGATCCCAATTCCTTTGCCAATTTTTAACACAAATAGGTACCTACTTGTCAAGTCGACCTGACCTGGATTATTTTATGGGATTTAAATCTACCTAATAATTTAGTATTAATAGGTAAATGTCCTATAAATTCTAGTTTTGATGAGTTATGATCAATAATGAAAATGTACAAAAAAAAACATAAATAATTTTATTATGTTAACGCTGCCAAACGTTTGAAATTCATTAATGTTAAGTGTAATAACATACATACATAAATAAATTTATACTTCGAATCGAATCCTGACTTCTGTGACATTTTTAAAACGTTAATCCTCTATTTTTTATTTGCAATAACATGACAGGCAAATGATCTCTATAATTTGCTATTGATATACTCGTATACATTTTTTGTCATGTATTAGAAAATTCGAATACAAAATAGTTATATAGCGATATATACAAAATAGTTATATAGTTTATAGCGATAACGGATCTATAATTTAGGTGATAATATAAATACCCTGTATAAATAAACAGCTATTCTTGAATGTCTTTTTATGATGTGCGCGTATGTTAAGCGCATAAATATTGAGCAATGAGGTGCTGTTTATTTAGAATATTAAAATTTACTGTCACTAAGTTAGTTTCAGAGTAAAATGTAAACAACTTCAAAAATTATACCATTTTACATAGTTTGATTATTTTTAGATTACAAAGTGACATTTACACAGAATTCAAATATAAAATAAGTAGGTAGGTACACACATCATTATCGTTCCTTTATTTAATCAGAAACGCGAATGAGTAATGATGGAGGTTATCTCTGATTTTATTAGAAAATAGCAAAACCCAACATTCGGGTCGTAATAAAAATGTATTCTGTCTAATGATTGCTAGGCCGCGCTTTTTATTCCCATCAATTATATCCAATTTATACAAATGATCAGTTAATTAATAACCCGTAGGTACCTTAAGTTAGACCTATCATAAAAATATTATAAATTAGAATAATATGATCGTTAACACACATTCCTCTCTCCTCTTCATATTAAGTCACTAATCACGTGTAAATATATTTTATGATTAATCTTCAAAAGATCATGATTGTGACAATTCATTATATCAAACAGATAGCTTCTATCGCACAATTAAAATTGAATCTGTTGAAGTTATTGACTGTCATCAGAATACATGATTATTCCATTATAGTCTTCATCATTCTTAAATACGTTTTAAATAACAACAGATGATTTAATGGCCTATTGATTGTGTCAATAAAATTACAATATTATTAATAAAAAAAAGTGTGTGTATGTACGCTCATAAGAAGTTATACTTCTGTAGCGTAACAATCCAATATACCAGAAGTAAAACAACGACAAAAAAGTTTAAAAAATTACTTCAGACTGTTGCTTTTATCTGTTTAGCAACTAACTTCAGACTGTTGCTTTTATCTGTCGGTGTGCGCGCCCATCGTAAAAATTCATTCTCATAATTTTCTCCAATTGCAACAAAAGAAGTTTTTCTTCAAAAATAAAATACGCTTACACTCACAGTCCTGCACCATGTATAATACCTACTTTTTATGTTTAATATTTTATTTGTAATGAAAGTGGCAAACAAGCATGCAGTTTACATTGATGTTAAGTGATGACTGCAGCTTATAGACACTTACACAAAGACCAAGGTAGAAGGTCAAAATGCAGATGCGTTACCACTCCTGAGGCCTAAAGTGTTATGCCCCTGTGCCGGAAATTACAGAGCCGTACATTACCACCTGACCGGAACACGATAGTGCTGAACACTACAATTTAGCGGCAAGTATTAGGTATTAGGTAATGCGGTGGTGCCTACGTGCTCCGTCACTGGAGCTCTACCACCAGTTTCTATCTTTTTTTAAGGCCGGACTTATGTAGTCGGCACGTCTCGAGACGGCACTAGTCTACTTCACCGCGTAATCGGCGAGCACAGGAGGCGTCTAACCCCAAACATCTAGAGGCCATACAAATAAAAAATATTTATCTCGTGTTATTTGGTGCTAGGATCGAACTTACAAATCAAGCGATCGTCTGTGTCTAACTATGTTTAACAATTTCGAATAAGTTCGTTAGTCGCGCTAAAACTCGCGAACGGCTGGACCGATTTGGCTAATTTTGGTTTTGAATGATTTTTGGAAGTCCAGGGAAGGTTTAAAAGGTAAGAAAACATGAAGGAATTTAAGGGAAATATTAAATATAAATATATATATTTTATTTTCCAATACAAATAGTAGATATTTATCTATCAAACCTTTGACACATTATTTTGTTCTGAGGCAATACAAAGTTTGCCGAGTCAGCTAGTAATCTAATAAGATTCCACAAAAAAATGCATAATTTGTGTACTCATTCAATTATGTTGATTTACAGGTGGCCTTGTCACAGATCTTAACAGCTTTTTTTTTAATTGGACATATGTTGTCCAATAATTATGTATCCGAATATTGCAGATTTTTCTGATAAGTGGTGTCGAGACCGTTTTATGGTCTACTTCACCGGACAAGTGGAGAGCGCAAAATTTCTCTCAGCATAAATGTTTTAGCAACTGTCTAAAGTGACACCCCTGTGTGTCCGAACCTCGGCTTAGGGCGTTAAAGGTTATTACACGACACGGTATTCAGTGTCCGGCAGAAAGGGTGGGCGTGGCCTCGCGCCGGGTTGCCCCTTATTACACTATCCGGTCGACAGGGCCCTAACTCAGTCGCAGTACAAATACAAACAGTATGGAAATTATTTACAAAACGTTGAAACGGCGCAATCACACAAACATGCGCATTTGTGTGAGTGTACCGTTTTAAATGTTTTGTACGTAGTTTCCATACTGTTCATATT
The DNA here is from genome assembly GCA_036365455.1 of Macrosoma leucophasiata. NCBI lineage: Eukaryota > Metazoa > Arthropoda > Insecta > Lepidoptera > Hedylidae > Macrosoma > Macrosoma leucophasiata. The sequence goes on along the minus strand of JAWQUS010000023.1, from coordinate 9,049,843 downwards.
TGTACTATGTGTAGATATGGCGTTAGGCTGATCACTTAATCGTAATTATTTATTCACAGACAGACAACAATTTAGTTCTCAGGGGTGGTGGTAGAGCTCCAGTGATAGAGCTCGCGGGCGTTGGCACCGCCGCATTACCTAATATACTTGCCGCTAAATGGTAGTGTTCAGCACTATCGTGTTTCGGTCAGGTGGTAATATACGGCCCTGTAATTTCCGGCACAGAGGCATACACCTTAGGCCTCAGGAGTAGCAACACATCTGCATTTTGACCTCTGCTCATTGTGTGGATGCCTATAGGCTGCAGTCATTACTTAACATCATTGTGAACTATGATTATTTTCCAATTTCATAGCATAAAAATTAATCATTTGACATCCATGCTTATTGTTAAAAAAAACACAATTCAAAAAACTGGAATGCAGTGGTTTTAGACATTGTCACCTATCTACTGCTAAGAAGCAATTATATTGATACCTACGCAATTAGGACTGTTGAGATTCGAATTTAGAACCAACTTTGGCGAAAGTCTAGCGACGCGTTGATCCGAGTATTATTAAAAAAATACATTAATTGATTAGCAACTATGGTATTTTAATTATTGATTTATAATTTAAAAACTAATAAAGAAACAGTTATTTGAAATACTATAATATTCAAATAAGTGTAATTAGAATATCTTAAATCAATAAACTGACAGTTTAAATGCTCAATAATAAAATATCAAACGGATACGGATCCGATTGCAGAGATGTCTGGGAACCTTACATTCACTTTTCGCGGGAAACCCGTCATGGACACCCCGCTGTCTAGGGGAACAGACAGCGCGGCGGGTAGTCTGTTATCCTACCTAAAACATCCTCACTCACTGAAATCCCCGTGTAGGGTTATTTTATGGGCGCATGAATGAATGCGACCAAATATGTGGAGTTCTGTCTGATGGTGGGGTCAAAAGTCTTAGGAATCGGCGTGCATGTATGAGAGAATGATGAAGGTAGATGAGGCACAGGAGGTGTGTCAGGACCGGGATAACTGGCGCTCCACACTCTCTGCCTACCCCGTTAAGGCGTGAAGATACATACATATGGATGAGTGAATACACTTTATTGTACACCAGAAAATATTCAACAGATATTATACAAAATAGTAAGTGGTACAAAACGCGGCCTTATCGCAACACTGCGATTTCTTCCAAACAACCTCCAGATCAAGAATAATAAAAAAAAATTAACGGCGGTAGCACAGAATCCGGTAAGTGTGTACCAACCACACAAATTAATTATGTTATAAACTAAAGTGGTAAAGTGGAATTAATAATAATGACAGAAGGATAAAAAGTTGGGGTTTAGGGAGCTTAAGAGAAGCGGATTGCAAGCAAAGAGTTGGAGAGATAAGTAGTAGGTATTCTTTGACTATATTTAAAAAAAATTGATTGGGCTTCACGAATTGTGATACGTAAATTATTCCACAAGCAAACAGCTTCTACAGAAAAAAAAAACTTATAGAATTGGGAAGAATGTGAAGGAAAATTAAGTCAAAGTTTTTAGATGATCGTAAGGGAAGGGTTTGAGAGGAACAAAAACACTAGAGCGTTCTTTAAGATAAAGTGGAGCATATGGATTGAATAGCACGCAGGATAAGAATGAAAGACTGTGTGTATCACGGCCAAGACGGATTGTGAGACATCTGGGCGCGTGTAGGGGGTTCGTCTCTATATGACACTAGTCTCCTTTACCAGGCAATTGGCGAGCGCAAAGGGCTAAAGGGCTCTTAGTCTAGATAAATTTACACGACTGCCTGAGGGAGAGCACTGCAGGTTCGATCCTCGGCTTAGGGCGTTATGGGAGACCACACATTTAAGTGGGACCCTTGGGATTGGCATTTAGCACTTCGATATTTATTTTATTCAGTTTTTAGTACCTATTGGTTATTCTAGCGACAACACAGATCTACGTAATCAAACTCAACAGACATTGTTACACAGTCTGTAAATAAATTAACTCTCTAGCTATCACGGTTCATTAGATACAGCTTGGTGACAGACAGACAGACGGAAAACCTAGATTAAGTAAAAGGGGCCTGTTTTAACCCTTTGGTTACCATACCCTAAACAATACATTTACAGGGGCCTTATTCTGCTAAAGTTATTAGTCGTACCTAATTATCATTGGATCGCGATTAAATCGCTTTCTTATCTTGCTCTAACAAACGCCGCGCGCATTTTTCATAGCAAGGTAGCAGAGCAATTCAATCGCATTCCAATTACAATTACGACGTTAGCAGAATTAGACCCCAGGTCGTTTGTCACTGGTTGTATGAACTACAATACGCTATCTTTATTGATAATAATATCACAAAGAACAATCAACAATTGAACAATAGGATGCCTGGCAAGCGTGTTACATGCAATGCACACGGCACACGAGCTCTCATTGAAAAAAAAACTGCCAAGTGCGAGCCGGACTTTACGACCATTTTTATTCCGGTGATTCAAAAGTATGTTAAATATCAGGTAATATTCTTTAAGGTCCCTAGATAAAATTTATAAGCGGTTTACCTTCGACTTTTTTTTATTTTTTTCCGTACAAATTAATGTATGTCACTTGCTATAATTTCTTTTGCTAAGCTGCAAAATTTTGTCATTTTCGTACTGCTAAAATGTCACCTGTAAAGATACTTACTGTATCAATTTTGAGTTGTAAGCAGAATAACCCAATATAACTACCGCAATAGCCTAATGGTAGCAGGCCACCACGACTACGCTGGGATCCTGGGTTCGATTCCCGGGTCGGGGACTATCAGAGATAATTCTTTATCTCTGGTTCTATTGGGATTTTCCATTATTACAGGCATGAAGTTACGCATCTTTTATACGGATTCCTATAAATAAGAAAAACCGATCAAGTGCGTGTCGGGCCACGCGCAGTGTAGGGTTCCGTAGTTTTTAGGTTTGATTAATGTAGGTAATGAAAAAATAAATAAATGTTTTCTATGGAGATGTTCAATATATTCGAGTAAAATGCATTTGGTCGACTAATACTCGGAAACTTGTAGTCAACTTATGTGTGATAGTTTTCCTTTAAATTTCGTTATGTGCCTTAACGTTTGAATTTTTACCAACAACCGTTTAATAGGTAGAGAGGGGGGACACTTGACTCTAACGAAAATTGCCACTTTAAAGCTTAATAAGTCTGGTACAGTTAACTAAATCGAAAAATGATGTTAGCACACCCCTAACACACTATACAGAAAACTAAAAATAATAAAAATATCCCCACGTTACATGTAGGGGTGTACCCTAAATAAAAAAAAAATCATGTTTTTATTCAACCACTTTGTCGGCGTAATAAAGATGTAAGTATACAACACATGCCAAATTTCAAGTCTCTAGTACTAATAGTCTTTGCGCTAAACCGCAGACGGACAGACAGACAGACAGACAGACGGACATGGCGAAACTATAAGGGTTCCTTGTTTACTACGGAACCCTAAAAAGCGTATCCACTATCCAAGTATTATTTTACAATGACGTCAAATTTACTGACCTACAAGATTTGTGAAATTTCTCCAATCAAGGATTAGATAAGATTATATTCGTTAGCATTTTATTTCGCTAAATTAATGAAACCACGCCTAAATAATAAACTTAATAAAAATAATCATTACCTAATGAATATATCTATAAATTAAATTCAATTTCTCTAACGACCTCGGCGGCTTATTGGTAGCAGGCCTCTTTTGTGAAGCCTACGGTTCTGAATTAGATGATTGATCCTGGCTTGAAAAAAATTATAGTTTAGTATGTTCTTAGGATTTCGCGAGCTACTCATTGAAATAAAACTAGTTTTCGGATTTATCTCGCTTATATTAAACTGAAATGATTAATTACAATCAAACCCGACGTTTCGGTCGCTTTCCAGCTTCCAGATTAGTCTGCCCGAGACCACGGAAGCTGAAAAGCGATCTAGTTTTATTTCAATAAATGTATGATTGATATATTGGGGTCAAAAATCTTAGGAAACGGCGTGCATGTATGAAGAGAATGATGAAGGTAGAAGAGGCACGAGAGGTATGTCAGGACCGGGATATCTGGCGCTCTGCACTCTCGGCCTACCTCTAACCTAATAACCTACCCCGTTAGGGACCTGGCGTGAAGATACATATATTATTTTATTGTTTGCATCGACGGCACGTCTTAAGACGGTCCTAGTCTACTTGATCGGCAAGCGCAAAAAGCTCTCTGCCTAAATCGTCCATTTGCGTCTGAACCTCGGCTTAAGACTTAGTTTTAATCATTAAGATACTTTCGGTGTGAATACAGCAAAATACGGACATCACATACTAATTATTCATAATTAAACCCATTAAAATCAACCCATAAGGCAAATAAAAGATAATCTCTACCATAATCTCTAAATCTCTGACAGACGCCGATGCTTAATTCAGATGCGGCAGTATTTCTTAATTTAGTTCGAATAACGTATGTAAAACACGGTTATAAAAATTTGTAACATTAAAAGAAGCTCATCACATAATTTGTACAAAAATAAAGCACTTTGTTGTAATAATTTAAACTTCAGACCTCTATGGGCGGCTCTATGGCTTTTAGACTGCGAGCCCTTTGCGCTCACTGATTGAAATAGATCTAGGACAACGCTACAATCATTTGGAAACGAGCTATCTACCTAGTCTATCTAGTCTAGGGACGTCCAACAAAAAAATAAGTCTATGTAGCGACTCTATATAGAGTTTTTTTTTATGTAATGGAAGTGGCAAACAAGCATGTAGTTCACATTGATGTTAAGTGATGACTGCGGCCTATAGACACCCACACAAAGACCAAGGTCAAAATGCGGATGCGTTACCACTCCTGAGGCCTAAGGTGTTTTGCCTCTGTGCCGGAAATTAAAGGGGCATACATTACCACCTACCCGGAACACGATAGTGCTTAACACTACCATTTAGCGGCAAGTATATTAGGTAATGCGGTGGTGCCTACGCCCGCGAGCTCCGTCACTGGAGCTCTACCACCAGTAAAAAGTTATCTACATGTTGTAACAATAGCCAAATTTCGTACTCCTCCGTCTGCGCAATTTTCGTAAAAAGAAGTCGCCTGTTTTTGCTTGTTGAATTAAAAATTATGATATTCGTTTCAATTATTGTTGAATTTGTATTAGCTTGCTCTAATACCTACGTACCTACTAATGAATAAACTTGTGCTTAATTAAGTAAAAATGTAACTTCACGCCTGTAATCCCCGAAGGGGTAGGCAGAGGGAAATGCATGCATTCAAGCATACATGCAAACACCCACATAAATGCAAACAAACACATTCGCCGGTTACGTTTTGACCATGTAACAGGTGGCGAGCCTGTTGACATCTCCGGGCACATTACCAAACTTCGAGGTACTGGGAAATTTCCAGAAAATGGAAAAATCCCAATAGAACCAGAGATAAAGGACTTTATACCATTATCTCTGATGACCCCCTACCCGGGAATCGAACCCAGGACCTCAGCGTAGTGGCCTGCTACCACTAGGCTACCGAGGCAGTTAATTAGTTAAGTTAATTAAGTAAATTCCTTTAACCCATCAAACGCAGCGGTATTATTTTTAGGATACAAGCTGCTAACGAGCATACAGCTCACATTGATGCTTAGTGAATACAAGCTGCTAACTAGCATATAGCTCACATTGTTGCTTAGTGAATACAAGCTGCTACCCAGCATACAGCGCATATTGATGCTTGTTGAATACAAGCTGCAGAGACAGCCTAAAGATATCTACAATAAAAGAGGGGATGCCATGGTAACTATATTAGAGTTACATGAATTAAATATAAATACAGAATCGTTACCATAACCTAAACAGCTTGGAATTCTACCTGTTTAGACTCTGTACCAAAAATGTAGGCCATGGTACATTACCATCTAACCGGAACACTGTTCCGCTGAAAATCACCACATTTCGATTGATGAGATTTAAATCAAATTATGCTGTGGTGCCTACGGCCTCGATTTCCGTCACAGAAGCTCTATCGAAACCAGAAGGCAATAGATTATAGACGCAGGTAAATAAATCGTACAAATAATTTAAGTAAACTTTTTAAAAAATTTCGCATTACCGTAATTACCATATTTTCTATTCAAACTTGGCACCGGTGTACCCGGTGAGACGCGCATGCGCTCACGCCTCACGCTTTGATTATAGCGCCACGCAGCGGCGCTTGCGCACAATTATTAATGCATCAACTTCACTTGCTATGCTAAACAATTTCACCCAATCAAACACACGAAAAAAAAACACTAGTTGTATACCTAGAGAACATGCAATGTAAATTACACGCCTAGTATTAATAACATGCAAACATTAATTACCAAGTCACCCAACACGGGTAAAAAAAGTTGGATAAAACATTTAAAATTTGTCGGTTAAAAAATCGATTAACTAACACAATTTATGACTTAAAACAGCAGTTGATCAACATTATTCCCACATTTTGTAATGGAAAAATTCAACGTCATGCATTACCCGATTAGACTTCGCTACCAATAACAATTTTGACTAAATATTTTTATGAATATATTAATAATTTAAGCCCGCACAGTTAATCTCGTGAATTCGTGTGTCGTATGCAGCCAGTTGGCCGTTATAGATGATTTATTCTAAATGCCACGATACAGTCACGTTCTAAAAGCACAAAATTTGAATATCCTATAAGTCAGTTTGTAAAACTGACAAACACGCCTAATTACTTTTGCACGGGACCGGTCTGATTTAAATATTAAAAGCAAACGTAAAGCGGTATCATCACGACTTTTTTCAACTTTCTAACTCGAATTTCGTGACCGATCGATGCTAATCAGGATACCGATAGGTTTTTCAATTTCGAATGCCGTTTAATAGATAATCTCATATTTATCACTTTTGTTAATAACCAAGTCTCTTGTTTGCTCGACCCGAGATTGGGGTCGAAAATGTCAGAATTGTTGAATTTCTAGATATTTAATTTTGAACTCTGTGAGCTTTACTACTAAGCTGTCAGGTTAACTGAGGTCGAATTATCCTTTCGCATATTCAAATAACTCAGATGTGTTAATTCTCAAACACAATAATAATAATAGATGGTTAACTCTTTTAGCTACTTAAAATATTATTTGTGTTTAGGAAGTAGGTACCTACCTACTTTAGTATGCATTTATTTCCTAATATCAGTTGACTGGTATGACCAGCATTTTCACTTGTTATTGCATTGGCTTGTCAATCCTGTACAAGTTCGTATGTTTTTTTGCCACTTCGATTACTCCAAAGCATCGACGATACGACCGACACTCTTTCGTCGATGCCCCAAAGTGACATAAAAATCTGGAATGCGTAATTCCCCACATATTTATAAAAGTTGTTATCACAATCACAACCACATTTTTCTACATCTTGTTATATTCACAAATTAAATTACCGTAAAGACATTAAGATAGAGACGTAATGTGAAGATAGAAATGTAATAAATAGGCGTGATTAATTACTAGGTCAAACGTAACGTAATACCCGTATTCCCCGAAGATAGCGTTGCCAGGTGTCCGAATAAGGCCGGACATAGTTAGTTCTTTCGATTGCGTCTCCGGTCAAAATAAACGATGTCCGGCTTTTGTTAGGCCCTTTACATTTCGCAAACGAGCGCGTGCCGAGCGCACAGACTAATCGTTAGGGTATATCGTCCAAGGCCGAACGCTCCTGTCGCGGGTGTTCAGTTCTTTAACCCAAATGTCCGGCCAAACTGGCTGGTCTGTCCGTCTATTAGGTTTAATGACCTGGCAACCCTACCCGAAGGATTAGACTCAGATGAATGCTTGCATTCAAGCATACATGCAGACACCCATTAGGTAACGTACGTTCACCAGTTACATTTTGTCGCATCCCATAACGTGCGGGCCTAATGACATCTCGGGCACATTACCAAACTCCGAGGGTGACACTGGGGAACATCCGAAATCGACCAGGAAATCGAACCCAGGACCTCAGCATCGTTACAGTGACCTGCTACCACAATACTTTTGAGGTAGTCTACTAGATACCATATCAGTAAAACGTATTATTTACCGATATCAAAAAAGGAGGTTCTATGTTCGACACGTATGTACTATCAAGGAACTAGCCGCTCGACCACATGCGCAGCTTACAGGATGGTAGATAGGTACCTACACTCCAGTAATACGAGTAGCAAAGGAATGTTACCGGGCTACTGGATGCTTGGGTACCCAGGGCCCTGGACTGTAAGTGGAAATGTACATAGGTACCTAATTAATCGGTAAATTAATCCTCGCGTGCAAAAAGTCGCAAGTTCTATAGTTATTGTACATAGGTATCACAATCTAAACACTGTGGTAATAGTTTGTATACTTAGATACAGCACTGATAATGTATTGATACTAAACTAAACCTTTTCAGGCTGAGGATCTACCATTCAAGTAGGGCCAAAAACCGGACCTTTTTGGCTAGAATATGGGTGAAATTGTTTAATATTTATAAAGTTTCAATCATATCTAGGTATCACTATGTTTCATTCATCATCATTAGGTAAATACATAGATTAAATTAAACTAATGTTAACTTAAATCTACTATAGACCGATCCGAAAACAATGAAATTAAATTCCAATATAAAAAAGGTTATTAAAACTGAAATTAACTTACGCTTACATTTTTCGCCAAAACCTGACAACAACAACTGAGAACAAGTTTTCACCAACACAAGTCAAACACCGCCTTAACAAAAACTCTTTCAAATCACAACGAAAAACATTGCTATAATTTGTCTTTCGCAGCGCAGCCCTAGAATAACTTAAAAAAAGAAAACTTGCAATTTGCCACAGATTACATTTTCTTAGACGTGCACAATGTGTGATGCGCCTGCGACGTGTGAGGATGCGCTGGCGTGCGTATCACACGAGACAGTTTTTGCGTGTTCGTGTTACATATTCCGATTATGGTATTTTACGAAAGTTACCCGAGTATCGATACGGGATGGATGATCGGCAATTGTTACGGTTGTGATAACGGGCTAAAACGCACGCCCGCCAATGACCCGTATCACTTTGATATGGGAAATAAAATTAATAATAACTTCATGCCTATATTTTATTTCCCTTCGTAACGGCTTTAGAAGCTTAGTGACATCATCATCATCATTTCAGCCGAAAGACGTCCACGTCTGGACAATGCTTCCCCAACATAGAGCAACACCGGAGGGGAGTAGCCATATGAAGGCTTTCCCCTCTGTCAAAGTACAAGCACAAATGGGCCTATACATGTCGCCTAGATGTTTAAATGTGTGCGTGAAATTATTTCTGTATTTTGTTAAAGTCAAGGTGTGAGTTTCGTAGTAATAGACGATTTTTGTAGTGTGATCAATCCAGGCTGCCTAAATACGTGTTCTATTCTCAGTTGAAGGATGGAAAGCGCCGACCTGGGGGGCTATACCTGCTATATAAGGATGTTTTGAAACGGCATCTGACTGCGTGTAACATTTCATCTGATAATTGGGAATCACTTGCCCATCAAAAACCAGAATGTAGTACTGCAGTCGATAAGGCTGTTTTAAGTCCTCCTCCTAAGTTTTAAGGACCTCCAAGCCAAAGGCCTTGCCAAGAAGGATCAGGCAAGACCCTCTTACCAATATACATACAACCGATCTGGCCAGTTGTCAAACTTGCACTTGCAACAGGACTTTAAAAATTAAATTTGGTTATGCGAGTCATATACGCTCGCACCCTCAACTTTAAGTCAAGCTTCTTCGCCGTTGACGGATCACGTCAAGGAGGACATCATCATCATCCACTAACACCGGAATAATATATTGTATACCTATGGTATCATTTATATTAAACTATTAAAATCATAATCAATTCGGAGCCAAAGACCGACCCAAAACCCATTAAAACAAACAAACGAATACTCAGAAATTCGTACTTGAAAAAAATTTAATGACTGAGAAAGTGATTACATAGAAACATAATTCTTCACTCACCGTGGAACAAGGTAAATAATTAAGCTTCCCATACAACAATTTAGCTTCAAGTAGGTAAGACCTATCATAAACTGAAGCCATGTGAATCTTTATTACTTTCTATTGTAACCGCCTTTCCCACAATTTCTTCCAAATGTTTTGATCTTGTATCAGGAAATCCTGGAATGTTATAAGTGTAGGTTTTCCATGCCGGTACTTTATGACTAAAAACTAAATATGACCGCCGACGCCTTTGCGATTATCAACACATTGGGTCACCCTTAAACCACTTACGAAAAAATATATGCAAAATGTAACTTCACGCCTGTAATCCCCGAAGAGGTAGGCAGAGGTAAATGCATGCATTCAAGCATACGTGCAAACACCCACGATTCGCCGGTTACGTTTTGGCCCATGTAACAGGTGGCGAGCCTGTTGACATCGCCGGGCACATTACCAAACTTTGAGTAATAAAAAGTAAGTCCAATATATGCATAATCAGCTTCAAGAAGGTCCTCACCAGATGAGTGCTCACGTGATCATTTTGACGCTCTTCTACTTTAGTTGCATTTGACTGTCTAGAAGGTAGTATATTAGTTCTCTATTGCCCAACGCTACCGTCAGAGAATATGTAATAAACTGTCCTATCTCTTTTTACATAAGTATTTGATACATAGGCCTACGACACTTCTTCAACGGTCAGTTTACTCCATATTTTTGTATTGATTATAATGACGGAGATCAGAAGACTCCGTATCCCGAGTATCAGGATAACGAGACTTAAAACATTTAAGTATCCTGGATGTTGGATGGATGGTCCTACATACGTAAATATTCGTCATCATCATTATTCTAACTGGTGGCAGAGCTCCAGTGACGGAGCTGGCAGGCGTAGGCACCACCGCATTGTTCAGCACTATCGTGTTCCGGTCAGGTGGTAATGTAAGGCCCTGTAATTTCCGGCACAGAGGCACAACACCTTAGATCTCAGGAGTGGTAACGCATCTGCATTTTGACCTTGGTCTTTGTGTAAGTGTCTATTGGCTGCAGTCATCACTTAACATCAATGTGAACTGCATGCTTGTTTGCCACTTCCATTACATAGGATACTCCAGCCAAAAGAAATCGACTCCTGGACAAAGCCTTCCCCAAAGATGCCCACGACACCGTTGTTTGGGGAGATATGCCATAATCACCACGCTTGGCAGGCGTATTTGCAATCGCAGTGGCGGTAGTTTTATCCCTACTTTCCATCCCGCGTTATTATATTTACTACCTATTATACTAAACTATTGGAATAGTTTGACTGCCCTTGTTCGGTTGACTTACTCGTACTGCACTACAGGCAGAACTCTCCTTTACCATCGCAAATATTTCCTCTGATTCCCTCTAAGGAATAGGTACCTATTATAACAATCTTGACAAAGGGCACCGAGCATTATATTCAGCTAGACCGTATCGTACTAATACACACGTCGTCACGGTCTTGCAGATGAGTTCTTTCACTTCTTTCTGACGATACATTTTGATTAGACACGCGACGTGAGATTAATCGCGTGTTAGCGTTGTGTATTTTCCAACGCTATTTCCTGAACGATGATTATGCGCTTACAAACATTACGGTGACTAATTTTTATTTCTATTCTTACCTACATAATTAAAATACTATGATTTTCAAAGATTCTGTGGCGACTCTTAGTGTATAGAAGCTGGCCTTTTCAAAACATTGCCCGGTGGCAAATGCTGTTATTTTAAAAGCCCATCTTGTCACCGTGCCGACGTTCATTGAAACCATGAACGCCTAATTATGCGTTTCCGTTGCAACGATACATTTTGGTGCCAATCGTTTAGCTGACATATGAATATAGTGTATATCCCGTCAATTACGTATGTAACCTTCCTTGTAACATTATGAAATCTAACGTTATCTCAGAATGTCCGTTAACATAGGTGCGAGCCAGACTCGCCCATGGTGGGTTCCCTAGAAGCATAGAGGTACCTAATATTGGACTGAATGGTCAGTAAGTCAGTATGTTCACCACATCACCACTGTAAATTATATCAACCCAGTACCCTGGCGTAGTAATAGTGGCCTGCTACCACTAGTCTACTAAGGCAGTCCGTGGCACGTCGCATCATACCGCGTATTTCGACTTTCGACATGCTCCTTATTTGGGCGCTCGCAATCACAGAATCGTTTTTGTATATCAATGCACAGAATAGAATAATTATAATCCGTTCTCGCAATAGCCGCTAAGACTGCCGGTCGAACGAAGTAAATTCAATTCTATGGATCTATTGATGTGATATAGGAAATTTCTCAATTACTCGAGAACCCTCTGCGCGCGAGTCCGACTCGCACTAGGTCAGTTTTTTGTCTTGGATCTATCTTTATTTATCACAAACTAGGGAAAAAAGTAACACAAGAGAAGTTGTCTCGTGTTTGTGAATTTTCAAAATTCCTGCATTCAAAGTTGTAGATTTTCTTTTTATGTTTAGGTTGGCAGACAAGCAGACGGACCATCTGATGGAAAGTGGTTACCGTCGCCTATGAACATTTGCAACACCAGGCGATGCCAGCCCCTTCTTAAGAACTCCATATTGTAGCATCGAGGGAACACCTCAGAGGGAAGTTCGTTCCACAATTTACACGTTCTGGGCAGAAACGAACGTGAGAACCGCAAGACCGTTGATCAAGTCAAGACCATAACGTCGGGTAAGTAAGGAAGTTAAGAATATTGTTTACGCGAGAAAATCCGCAATTTCATTCCCCACAAGCAAAATAAGATTTGTTTTTTTGCTTGTGGGGAACCACCTGCGGTGGACTTTCCCTTTTACGCTTAACAATAAAACAAAATGGATTATAAAAGTAGAATGGAATTTATTAATACTAAACTTAACAAACTAATCTATACGAAATATATCGCCCGGCCGTTTCTGATGATCTGATAATCTTCACCACCTGTAACAAAAATGCATTTAATTTATAATAATACACTTTTCTCCCTCAACAGTGAACAGGACACATGTTATGGGAGAAACAAAAAAAATGGAGTAAAATCATCAAAGACTGGTACCCCAGAAATACTTAACCAAACCAGACCAGAGGTAAAAATTAAGATGGGAGGACGAATTAAAGCTTACAGAAAGTCCGAACTGGAGACGAGTGGCTCGTGAGAGCTCAGTAGAAAAAGCTAGAGGCCTTTGTCAGGAGGCATACTGAATTATGAGACAAACTTTAACTTAGAAACCCACAACAAACAATTCGGAATATAAATACACTGTTCATATTTGCTGCGTATTGATTGATACCTACTCCTCCTAGTGACTCCTCTATAATAATTCGTAACCTTACGCCTGTAATCCCCGAAGGGGTAGTCTGCCTATCCCTTCGGGAATTCCAGGCGTAAAGTAGACACGCCGATATGATTAAGTTAGTCTTTAATATAAATAAACGTTAAAGTGTAAAAATCTATACAAATAAATAAAATTGGAGCGTCTATTTGTAATATAAAAATAACCGCTTTTTACTAAATGCATATGTATGTATACACAGTACATATACCAATACAACATGTTTATAAATTTTTGTCTGTCGGTCTGTCTGTCTGTTTGTTCCCGCTAATCTCGGGAACGGCTGGACTGATTTTGACGGGACTTTCACTGGCAGATAGCTTATGTAATAAGAAGTAACTTATGCTACTTTTATACAAGCTGCGCCCACGACTTCTTCCGGGTAGATAATGAAAAATCATAAATTCTCACGCGGACGAAGTCGCGGGCACAGATCGTATATAATAAGCTTATGTAATTTATTTTGAAAATTAGTCTTAGTAAACCCGCGTATAAAGGACAAGTTCCACGTTGGGCCCGCACCTTGTACACTATATCAAAAGATCGAGAAAAATCCGAAGAATCCATAGATTTATTATCTACTTCGTGAATCATTCAAAAATAATTTGTATCGTTGTTTTTTGTCGGAAATATTTATTTTATGCAATTTTTCTTCTTTTTGAAATATACTTACGACAATTAATTGAAGGTACCTATTATAAACGATTTGAATAGCTGAAAATGATTTAGTATTTTATGCTTCTTCTCTCAATATAGTGTACAAGGTGCGGGCCCAAGCCCCGTACATTTTTGAATGTCTCCTATAAAAAGTATTTTCAACTGTACCTGTCCTCTCTTCAGTCCAAAATATCTGGCGACAGGGTCACCCGCTTGTATTCTCATCAACATGTTTTCCTTTAATTTACTGATGCAGGAGTCAAGGTTATTGTTTGGAAACAATGGAAGCTTATGTCACCATAAATCTCCATAATAATAATAATAAGGGGGCAGAGCAGCTTGTGGCGAGCTATTGGTGAGTAGCGACACCACCCCCTACCATCATCTCGAGTTCCTTCGAGAGAACTGGGCTCCGCCTCGTCCGCCACACAGAGGTACGGCCGGACAGAGCATCAGGTTTCTCACCTCTGACTTGCCTTCATTGGCCGGTCAGAGTGGGGCGCTAGAGGTATGGCATTTGCAGAAATTTAGATAATAGGCTGTTGTCTAAATTTCTGCAAGAGCCATACACTCGGGGGTGGAAGTGTCTAAAGGCATAATAGCGGGGAAGCCCGCTCCGAGCTCGAGATTACTCGCTCGTGATGGTGAAACCGGGGCCACACCTCTCGACACCCCCAGCCTCTCTCAACAGTGTTGCCCCCCGTCGACCATCGGGTTGGCTGTTTGGAGGGCCCACCAAGGAGAGGCGAGTTACCACCTGCCTAAAGTAGGATTCGATAATGTGAAATGTTGAATATAGGCAGGTGCCAGATCTCACTCCATAGGCCCAGCCAGCTAGTCCCCCCAGTTCACCCACATAGCCCAAAGTTTGGCAAGTCATTTTCATTAAAATAGTCTCATTATATTCTGCGGGGTCTGTCTGTGTCTGTATTAACTAATGATGCAGTCAGAGAGAGGTCCCGCCGAATATAACCCATTACAAAGTAGATCAAAATTCTCGAAAGGGCCTCTACGTGTTGGACCTCCCATGTCCCCGCGCAAGCCTGACAAAAGTCCGGGGTTTAAATTGGACCCCGTGCTGACGAGAGATAATAATAATACCGATAGTCGTATCGGTCAATGGCCTTATCGCTAAGAGTCTCAACCAACACCTTAAGAGACTCGCGTTGGGCGGCTGGGTCAAGGGCTTGATGCAGAAGGCTGTACTCCTCGACACGGCACGAACAGTGAGGAGGTTCCTTTCTCTGTGTCCCTAACCACCGGTAGCTTGGGCCCTGTTCCCGCTGCCGGCGGCAAGCTATTTTTTATTTTTTTATATATATTTGTTTTTTTTTATACTTATATATGTAAAAAAATATTTAATAAGTTTTAAAAATAAATGAGTGGTATAATAATAAAATAATTGTTAATAATAATTGTTGTTTTTTTATACATATACAGGGTTATTTGTGACTAGCGCATAATTCTTAAAGGGAGGCTTTGGCTCATCAAGACTAACACTTTTGTAATACAACTTTTTTTATACTTATATATGTAAAAAAATATTTAATAAGTTTTAAAAATAAATGAGTGGTATAATAATAAAATAATTGTTAATAATAATTGTTGTTTTTTTTATACATATACAGGGTTATTTGTGACTAGCGCATAATTCTTAAAGGGAGGCTTTGGCTCATCAAGACTAACACTTTTGTAATACAACTTTTTCTAATTCAATATTTTTTTTTACCATACAAAAAATAATAAATAGAATTTGCAGTTCTAATACTTCTTAACTTCGCGTTACGTAAACATCTGACATCTGTACCTATGTAAAAATATACCTATGAAACGTAGTGCTAACAATTAATAGAAGTCCCATTTGAAACGATTTTATTTCTTATCATGTGATGTACTGCTTCTTGGCAAAAATCATAGAACAAAAGTTCTTAGTCTTAACATACCTAACTCACCCTTGACGATTTATGCGTTAGATATAATTATTTAACCCTGTATATGTAAAAAAATAGTTAATAAGTCTCATGAATAAATAAATGGAATAATAATAATGGCAACCCATTATACGTCCCACTGCTGGGCACGAGTCTCTCCCCTCTTTGGGGGGAGGCCTGGAGCTTTCTCCACCACGCTGCTCCAATGCGGATTCGTGGAGATACGGGTTAGTGGTCAACCCGGTGTCGGATGTTTTCAAACCGCCCATAAGGCCTCCGACAAGGTTTAACGACTGCTATCTTTCGATAGCAACCGGGACCGACGGCTTAACGTGCCCTCCGAAGCACGGAAACGCGCATTTAATGTTTACCATTAGCGGTCAGCCATCACATTACCCGACCGCGCCCGTAGTGCTTAACCGAGTAGATCGCTTACGATCTACACCAGCCGCCGGGCCATGCGCGCTTCTTAAATCTCCATAAGAGTACTGAATGGCGAATCTTTATTTTCTGTTACGTTATGGGAATGTTGATTCGGTATGAAGTCACCACTTTATCATCTATATATATAAAAATGCAACCCGTTTTCCTTGGTCACGGCATCACGCGTGAATGGCTGGACCGATTTGGCTAATATTGATTTTGAATAATTTTTGGAAGTCCAGGGAATGTTTAAAAGGTAAGAAAATATGAAGAAATTGAAGGGAAATATTAAAAACCACCATTTCATTTTCCCATACAAATAGTCCGTCTATCAAACCTTTGACACATGTCATATTTTTATTCTGAGGCAATACGAAGTTTGCCGGGTCAGGTAGTATCATATAAAAGTTTATTACTGGTGGTAGAGCTCTAGTGACGGAGCTCGCGGGCGGAGGCACAACCGCATTACCTAATATACTTGCCGCTAAATGGTAGTGTTCAGCACTATCGTGTTCCGGTCAGGTGGTAATGTTTTGTTTACTTTTGTTTTTAAAGTTCTTTAACTGTTGTGCCGCTCAGATATCTCTCTAGACTCCCGATGGTTAACTGGAAAAGAGCGCTTTTAGCGTTAATTTCGCCACTTGTCAATATATTTTATAATGTGGCAATAAAGTATTAAATAAATAAATAAATAACACCTTAGGCCTCAGAAGTGGTAACGCATCTGCATTTTGACCTTTGGCTTTTGTGTCAATAGGCTGCAGTCAGCAGTCATCACTTAACATCCATGTGAATAACATGCTTGTTTGCCACTTTAGTTACATGAAAAAAAAAACCGTTTGGCGGCAGTTAGAACTCTACCACCAGTTTTAGGAAAACATCAACATACTTTTTTTATGTTACAAAGGTGGCAAATAAGCATGTAGTTCACATTGATGTTAAGTGATGAATGCAGCCTAAAGACATCTACACAAAAACCAGGGATCAAAATGCATGTCTCTGTGATAGTTATTACGGGGCCATACATTACCATCTAACCGGAACACGATAATGCTGAACACTACCATTTAGCGTCAGATAAATTAGGTAATGCGGTGGTGCCTACGCCCTCGAGCTCCTACACTGGAACTCTACCACCAGTATCAGGAACTCGCTGCTTGACCACACGGGCACTTTATGCGATGGCAATAAAATCTATATTTGATTGATTTTGTATAAGCAGAGAGTTCCCTGATTGTAATTAATAGTGTATGATAGGGCTGACATATCCTCCAGTGGACAAAAGCTTCCAAAAAAATGTAGATTAAAAAACTTTCCACTTAATAGTGTACTTGTATGATGGCTCTCGAGATACACAATACGCCCTCAGCACTCTGTGATAAATAAAAAGGATACTATCTAGCTAGCAGCTCTCGTTTCTCATCGGGTGTCAACACAATGTGTTCAGGCACCAGCTCGTGCTCCGTGATATTGATCAATAGTTCCGATTCTAGGAACTGTTCCAGGATATATTTCGGGGCCATGTCCACAAGTGATTGTTTCGCTGATGGTGTCATACCTGTAAGTTGAGATTTTACAAGGTCAAATTTCTTTATCTATACATACATACCTACAAATAAATAAAATTGGAGTGCATCTTGTGTAATATAAAAATAACCGCTTTTTACTAAATGTATGTATACACGGTACATATACCAAAATAATTTCTTTTACCATTTTTGTCTGTCTGTCTGTCTGTCTGTTTGTTCCCGCTAATCTCCGATTTTGACCGATTTTGACGGGACTTTCACTGGCAGATAGCTTATGTAATAAGGAGTAACTTAGGCTACATTTATACTAGCTGCGCCCTATACTTCGTCTGGGTAGATACTGAGCAATCATAGATTCCCACGTGGACGAAGTCGCGGGCACAGCTAGTTAGTCATAAAACTGCCTACAAACCTACAGTTGACATTGATGTTAAGAGAATACTGAAGTGCAACTTAGAAGCATCTACATAATAATTAGAGATTTCAATGTAGAGACCTAAAGTGTAGTTAGTGCCTCTTGCTGGATGTTACTGGGTTGTACATTGCCACCTGACTGGAAAACGATATTGCTGAACACTACGAGAAAAGGTACGCGACACAATAAAGCGTCTATTGTAGCCGGTATTGTAATAATTATAGCCGGAGATTAGTGTTGTGCAATTTAAATTGAACTTTATTGTGTCATATCAAAAATTGATTTTTATTCAAATATTTTTGATTGTATCTATCTTTGCTATAAAGTATTCTGTAATAGCTGTAGGTGTCAAATCTTCTAATATACAGAATTCTGTCACAGAGTTGGAAAAAAGGCTTGTCCGATTTTATATTTGGTAGGTTTTTACAATATATTGTAAACAATTTTTTTATATCGCTAAGCCAATACCTAGAGTTTCTGGGACTGCTAGTTAACTCCATTACCTGCTTGAACCACAACAATGGCTCTATGTATATTCTCTTCTTGCATTCTTGTACAGTATGTTTTGATAGTTTTGATACCAATCTTTGCATCATCAGGAAAGAACACAAACATTTGATCAGTTGGATCATCATTGTGAGCTACTAAAACTATCAAATCACTACGTGCTGGTCTCTTCTCACTGTAAACAAAAAAACTAAGACTGTAATAATATAGAATGTATGTTTTTTTTAAGTAACAGCAGCGGCAAACAAGCATGCAGTTCACATTGATGATAAGTGAATACTGTAGCTTACAGACATCTAATAACAGCAGGTCAAAAAGCAGATGCCCCTGGGCCCTGAGGACTAAGTTGTTTTGCCTGTGTGAAAAGTTACAAGATCAACATCGAAAAACAAAATTGTACTGGTGGTAGAGCTCCAGTGACGGAGCTCGCGGGCGTAGGCACCACCACATTACCTAATATACTTGCCACTAAATGGTAGAGTTCAGCACTATCGTGTACCAGTCTGGTGGTAATGTACAGCTCTGTAATTTCCGGCACAGAGGCGTAACACCTTAGGCCTCAGGAGTGGTAACGCATCTGCACTTTGACCTTGGTCTTTGTGTGGGTGTCTATAGGCTGCAGTCATCACTTAACATCAATGTGAGGTGCATGCTTGTTTGCAACTTCCATAACATATAAAAAAATAAACAGTTATTGATAAAAAATAAAAGTAAAAATATTAAAATTTAGGAAGGCACTTTTGGATCTGTAGAGCATTATCTCTTTTGCATCTTCCTTATGTGACGTTTGTCGACCATTTTGAACAAGCTTTGACCAATACCAGACTATCAGTGCTTCTGTAGGCAGTGTGCAACAGAGATAACACTCTACGAAGTCGAAACTAGCCAATTGTCTCTTTTGTAGGCTCAATGTACAGTATTTCTTGTTGGATACTGTACCATTGTATACACACTGTTCCTAAAATCCTCTTTGGTAAATACTGAAAATTGATTGAGAAGAATCTGTCAACTGTAATGACACAAATGACATAATTATGTCTTAACACTAATTTAAAAAAGTTCATCTAAATCAAACTATTAAAAATGCAAGTGTTAGATGAAAAAATAAAGAGGAGTTTAGTGGAAAGAACAGTGTCACAAACAGCAAAACTGTATATAGGTGAGCATTCATACCTGGGTTTGTCACCAAATTGTTCTTTGAATTGTTCTAAAGTTTGATCCAATTCATCCTGGGTCACTAAGTATCCTCGGTCGTGACATAACTGGAAACATAAAAAGAACATAAAGGTTACAAGTAGTAAAAACTGGTAGATATGTAATAAACACCAAATCAGTAGCTCTCAAATTGCTCTTAATTGTATTAAATTATCTATACTATACTCAGGCTAAATTTATTAAATTCTGAATAAGATTTCTTCCCTCTAAAGAAAACAATATCTTTTTAGAGATTTGAGATCTTGATAGGCAATAATAATAGTTTAAATGCGATCCAGTCTTTAGAAAACACAGGAAAAAGATAATCAAATAGGTAACCTAAAAAGTATTATTAACCTGCATAACAGTCTTCCGGATTCGCCACAATTTGTATGTTTCAGCATCGTCATCCATGATATAAACTGATTAATGTAACGTGCAATCAGAGTACCTTAATATTTATAATTTATTTTCAATTTTATTCAAACTATTCACACAACTCAACCAAACCAAAATTGTTGTTGAGTTTGACTAGTGCATGACTAGTGTAATCTATGAGTGTAATGTTGTTGCAATAGTAATAGTCTATCGACAGTATTGTGATCTACGAAAAACAGTCACACAATTGATAGGACTATCGAAAATATCGACATGCTGCAATACTATCATTAGCATCGATTGTTAAAAATATACTAAATACTATTTCCAAAGTACAACAATACTATATGTATTGCAGCATGTTGATATTTTCGATAGTCCTATCGATAGTGTGACTATATGTATTAATAATCGATACTATCGATAGTATTGCAGCATGTCGATATTTTCGATCAAGAGTATGCGTGTCAAATAGTATCGATGGTATCGTCAAGGGTCGATAGTTTCGATAAGACCATCGCGCTATCGACTGTTTTTCGAGGTCAACTATCGATAACGCAACCATCGATAGTTTAGTAACACTAAGTTTGACAACTTTGACAAGAATCACAAGTTTGTCTGGCTTGACCACAGACTAATCACCAACTACCTACCTACTTGACAGAGACCACGGTGCCACGGAACAACAGACCATTAAATCAGAGTGGACGGCTCGAGTGTCAGCGATATCGGGTCAGCGCTAAACTTACAAACGATTAAACAACACGCCGCCTCTGGCACGACCCGTATTTTTTTTAAATATTTTATCGTATTTTTCGGTTCACAACCAAGAAGAGAGAAAATTGCACAATAGTCTACCCCTAATACTATCTACATGCTATTACTAATTAACATAATAATTTTGTGATTAAAAATTATTAACCTATGAAAGGTAACACCATCTTTTTGTTAACTTGATGTAGCAGATTTCTCTTTACAGCAAAATAACAGAGCAAGTCGGCATATATTAGGACGTCAGTTCAGTCTACACTGCACAACTAGATTAATAACACCCATAATCTAAGATGTTACTTGAAACATTGGTTGACTCACACTCAGCTTAAGATACTATATGAAGCCTCGAAATTCATATTCTTAGTTGTATTTTGAGAGTGACTCATGTGTACGGATTATCATATTAATATAAAAATATCACAAATTCTTGGAAATCCATGATATTTAATTATATTTCTAGACAATTTCGACACGAAAAACTTATTGAGCTCAAAAATATGACGTAAATGTAAATACTCCTCGAAACTTCAAGGTAGGTCGTGAGTTACCGAGTACGTTAGTTTGACAATTGCTCTCTTACCTCAAACGGAGGCAGAATATCGAGTTGACGTTATTATTTACAATTAAGAATAGGTTACAATTCCATTGAGTAAGGTTGAGTTAAGGGAGAGATTATGACTTAGAATACGGGTGTTAGTCTATTGAGCAGTCCGGCTGCAACTAGTTTTAAGCTATTGCATAGCTTCTATCGAGGGCCTTGAGCGCGGGGACCGAATCCAGAAATTCTGTAACGAAAAAAACCACACGCTCCCCACTCCGACGGGAACGGAGGTGTGGCTTGAAGGCCGTGCATTGTCTAACGTCGTTTCTTTTCGGCAGTCTTCGACACGGTGTTTGTGTGCGTGCAACTAGACGTACTGAACGACTCTACGAAGCTCGCACGAATCGAGACGAGCTGCTCCGAAATCGGACGAATACATAAGCAGCTGTTTATATGTATTGTAAATTATGTATTATGTATTGTATTATTAAAAATATTTCAAACAATATTAACTTTTTATTTATTTATTAAAAGAAAAAAAAATGTTTTCTTATCGGTCACCACGCTCAAAAAGTGTAACTTGAATTAATCAAAGAAAAAAAGAAATACTGGATAAATAAAATAAATAAATAATTATAATTGCATAAGTTGATACAAAATGCTATGCAATAGCTTTACCGCGGCAGTCCCCGAGTGCCACACGTCTTTTTTTTTATTATACGCATAGGACTATTTGGGCTTGTACTTTGACAGAGGGGAAAGCCAGCATATGGCTACTCCCTTCCGGTCCGCAACGGCCGGGGGCTTGTACTTTGACAGAGGGGAAAGTCTGCATATGGCTACTCCCCTCCAGTCCGCAGCGGCCGGTGGCCCGTGTTGCTCTATGAATGTTTATGTTCCTTATTACAGGTACTAGTACAAAATCGATTAATTTTTTTTTTCGGTCCAATATCGGTTTTCTAAATGAATCGATCTTTGATCGCATCCCTAGTCCCTAGTCTTCAAACCGGTTTTTACATCACTCAACAGATAATTTCACGAGATTCCATTTGATGTGAATTATTTTAACATAAACTTTGTAAGGATAATAAATAGTAGATTGTATCAAATCTTACTTCATCCTCAAAAAATAATGGCTGGAATTAAAGGTATAATCGGAAGTTATTTAACCTTAATTTTGGCGTTAGTTTCATTTCTAACGCAATGACTCATTATTTTACCATTGTATCTTGATAATCTAATAATATTTACAAACAATGTCCTTTCAAATTTGTTAATCAATTTAATTTTCTATTTCATGTTTTTTTGGATGAATCAACAACAATCCAGGGTAAGTGAATTTAGAAAGTACTATTATTCAATTTAAACAATGCTGAGCCATGTAGAATAGGCATTTTCTTCTCACATTTTTGGTATTATAAATATGCAAAGGGAGAAAAACTCCTCTATATTTGCGACCTTATTCCTATAGCAATAATGCAGTGCCTAAACTCAAACTCCTTGTCTTTTTTTTATTAATTTATGTTATCTTATTAAAAAAAATATACTCACCATGTGTCATAATCAATATTTTTTTAATTTGCAGATTGGTTTCTTTAGCATTTGCGGGCTCAATTGGAATGACATTTGTTATATTAGCATGTGCCTTACCACAGTACAAGTGAGTATTTGATCTAACTTTAATATAATATACGCATATTCATTATTATTTAAGTAAGAATGTGATTTTCTACAAAACAGGAAAGCATAAAAGCTGTAATCGTTAAAAATTGGAAGGAATTACAAAAAAAAAAATTGATGTTGAATTAGGTTGCTCAACCCATTATCATCATGTAAAATTGTAAAATTTTATTCTACCTATATACTAGCTTTCTTTGTTCATAACTTCATTTCAATACATTTTTTGGTGTAAAATGCTAGTGGACGAGTATTTGAGAAAATGAGGCTCTGTTACAAGAATAGTAACAGAGCCTCTTTTTCCTTGTCTTCAATTATATTTTAGACATATTTGTATCTACTGAGTGCAGTCATTTTGAAACTGGATTTGATTATTGATAAATATTGGGTCTGGGACAGTCTGAGTCATAGGCCTGCTCACCAACCATCCAGGTTATATGGTCCTACTCTAGGGAAATGTGCACAAACAGCTCCTCACTTTTGCCCTGTGTGTTGCATCATAAGTTTGACTCGAACGTTGCATGTTATACTTTCACTTTTTGATAGACATTGATAAATATCATCCTGATTTTAATTTTGACCTATAATATTTTTATATTTGTAATATTTGTAAATTGTGCAATGATCTTCCCTCTGAGGTGTTCCCTTGGTGCTACAATATGGGGTTTTTCAAAAATAGCGTCAAAAGAGTCCTTCTAGGCTGGCAGTGCGTTGGCGACTCCCCTGGTGTTGCAAATGTTCATAGGCGACGGTGACTACTTACCATCAGGTGGCCCATCTGCTTGTCTGTCCAAGCTTTGAAAAAAAAAAAAAAACTTTGAAAATACTAACCATTTAAGGAATCTTAGCAAGTGGCATACATTGATCTGTACAATTATTGTTCTGTATTAATTATTGAACCTTAAGAACAACCCTTTCTCATACTTTTTTGGAAATCCTGCATAGATAAAAAAAAAAATATGCTGACACTCACATCCCCACACTAGGTATAAACCTGTGCCTGGGTGCCGTTGTACACATACAACACATACACAAACACCCAGACCGGAAACAAATATATGTAGGCCATATAAATATTTGTTCCAGTGCGGGGATCGAACCCTTCGAATCAAACTGTCATCTCACACCACTGGATTAACCGGGTCTTCAAGATAAGGAACAACATACTATAAGTTGTTCTTGTCCACTGAATAATCATTTAGGTTATATTCATGAGATAGTTTGTAAAATGTTAACTATGGTAGGTTATAGATTTTTTTGACAAGTACCTATTCTATGTGTATTTCAGGGTATGGTGGCCTTTCTTCGTTGTGTTATTCTACATCCTGTGTCCTATTCCCACAATGATCGCGCGACGGCACACAGACAGCGCCGGTGGCACCAACTCGCCCTGCATGGAGACAGCCATCTTCATCACCATGGGCATTCTTGTTAGCTCCTTCGCTTTGCCTATCGTTTTGGCTAGATGCGGATCGGTAAGTTTAAGTTTTGTTTAAAACAATACAGGAGTACCCCCGACTTACGCTAGTTCACAAGATACGCTGTTTTTTTTACAACCGCGCGCGCGTCTGCATCCATACTCATCATCCAATAGATAATGAATTCAAAAGAAAGAAAAATAGTAATTTGACCGAGTATTTATATGCAAAAATGAATCCTGACTTATGCGAATTCAACAATTCAATTCGACTTACTCTGCTATTGCTTGCTCCGACCTATAGCATAAGTCCGTGGTATTACTGTGGTGCTAATTTTCGAGTTCTAGCGTCGGGACGTGTCGACCCCACCGCCCCCTAGCGGTAGAATTTTTTTCTACTGGAAGAGAATTCTTCCACTAGTGCAGGCAGTCTAAAAAAATAACAATAATAAAGCCATTTATTCTGAAATTACATTTACACAGTTATCTAGTTACAAATAGTTTTTTATAAGATGTCTCTAATCTCAGTGTGTCTCTTGACATAGGCTTCCTCTAAGAACTTCCACTGGGATCTATCTTGAGCCAGTCTTCCCCATCTTGGGCCAGCGGTCTTCCTGATGTCATCCTCCCATCTTAGGCACTGTCTTCCAGGGCATCTTGTGCCGTCTCTTGGATACCAATCTGTTATAATCTTGCTCCATTTTTCTCGGTTATCACGCATCATGTAGCCAGTCCATCTCCATTTTTGCTGGTCGATACGTAGCAGAATATCAGTTACCTTTGTTTTTGTCCTGAGGTCAGTATTTCTGATTCTGTCCTGACGTTTGAACCCTGTTATTGCATTGCTCTTTGACATCTGGCGAATTTGTCTCTAAGGGATTTGGTGAGTGCCCAAGTTTCGCAGCCGTAAGTTAGACATGGGAGGATGTATGTATTGAATGTTTTTCTTTTAAGTTCTATACCCAGGTCCTGAGATTTCATTATTTCTTTGAGCAACCAGAATTTCCTCCAACCATTGACAATCCTTGTATTTATTTCTTTTTGTTAAATTAAACGAGTATTTTGTGTAAAAAAGGCGATAACAAATGTATTGTTCGGAAAAATACAAAACACATTAGAACCGTATATTGCGATGATGCAAGAGAGCACAGAGAATTAGGGATGTGCGTACATTATAGAGATGGGATAACAAATTCCACAGAGTAAATAGAAGGCGCCAAATTTACTACTTCTAACACTTTTACTATAAGGTCCTTTGGTGAAATAAGCTGCCCTAGGTAGGTGTATTCGTTCACATACTCCAGCATTGCTCCGTTAACTGTTATGTCTACCTTTGTGGAGGAGTTGGACATTACTTTGGTCTTGTTGAGGTTCATTTTCAGTCCGACTTTTTGGCTTTCAAGGCTTTGTATCATCACTTCCAAATTTGCAGGGTTTTCATCAAAAAGTACGAGGTCGTCGGCAAAGCGGAGATGGTTCAGTTTGGATCCATTTATATGTAAAGAAATACTATTTCTTTCTTCGCACTCTGTGTGTTTATTTACCATGAAGTTTGGTTATAGTTTTTAACTTTTTAATTGTCTGATTTTAAAGAAGAAACGAATTCAGAATGTCAGAGACAGATTCAAATAAGAGTTGATTGACAATTGCATAATTAATGAAAATTTTAATATTATATTATTTTATGTTTTAAAAGTGAAAGAATAAACTTTCATTGTCGTTTCTTCTTTTCAGCAACACAAGGTTTATTTTTTTCATGTAGTAAAACAGACTTATATATATTTAAACCAAAGCCTTCCCAGTTAAGGTTACGGAATATGTTTTCAAGGACTGCTGAGAAGAGCTTTGGGGACAAGGGGTCTCCCTGTCTGACACCTCTGTTTATTGCAAATTCCTTACCCAGAGTTTCTAGCTGTATTCTGGCCTGGCTGTTGCTGTAGATGTTTTTGATTATGTTGATGTAGATTGCAGGTATCCCTTGATGTTTTAGGGTTCCCCATATATAGTGGTGGTTCAAGCTATCAAAGGCCTTTGCATAGTCTATGAAAGCGATGTAAACCTTACCTACCTGTATTCATTGTACTTCTCTAATATTTGCTTGACAGCACGAATATGATCTATTGTACAAAAGCCTTTTCTGAATCCAGCTTGTTCGACTGCCTGCTGATCATCTAACGGCGTGCTCAACCTTTCCAATATGATTTTAGCAAGTATCTTGTAGACATTCGACATAAGGCTTATTGGCCTATAGTTCTCTATGTCTTCTTTATCACCTTTTTTGTGTATGAGGATGATTGAGATTTTGCCCATTGATTTGGTATCCTGCCACTTGTCAATATATTGTTAAATATGTCTGTGAGAATGGGGGTTAGCTCTTTTATTGTATCTTTCATCAGCTCGTTTGAGATTTTGTCTGGCCCTGGTGATGTTTCCATTTTTTGGCTGTTTATCGCTTTTTCGACTTCACATGGCATAATATCGGGAACATAATCTGCTTTGGTTTGAGGAGTTATTTGGTTGGCTGGAGTATGTTTGTCAGTGTGTGGATCATGACTTGCATAAAGTTGAGTGTAGAACTGGGTGGCTAATTCGTTGATATTTTTCCAATTTGTGATTGATTTTCCTTTTCGCTTTAGCTTTGAGATCCATTGTTTTCCTGATTCACGTAGTTCCTTAAGAGCCTTTTTAACACCTCCTGTTCTTCGTATGTGGTACTCCAATGTTTTAACTCGTTAAGTTTTGCGATCCCTTTTGATGCTTTCTTTGATTTTTTTGCTGATTTCCGCTATTGCCTTGACTCTTTCTCTTGATACTTGTTGGTTTATGTATTCTTTTCTTTTGTTTATGAGTTGTAGAGTTTGTTCGCTCAGTTCATATTTGTGGTTTTTTTTGTTTGTCATTGTAGTGCTGAGGCTTATTAGATGTTTTTCTAAGACTTCATATTGTTGTATTGAGTCTGATATTTTGTTTATATGTTTCATTTTTTTTTGAAGTTATCATCATCCTGATTGTTTTTGCGCCTTGATTGATTGCATCCTTGGATTTGTGAAACATATACAAACGTGATCGTCTTTCTAAAGCCTGTTTTAATGAACTACGCACCATACGATGGTTTGTGTTGAAGTTTAGCTTTGTTATGACCATTGTATCTGTAAAATCTTTTGGAAAGTTGGTTATCATATAATCTATTTCATTCTTATAGGTGCCGTCAGGGGATATCCAGGTCCACTTGTTTTTGTATTTTTCTTAAATAAGGAGTTGAGTATTACTAGGTTATGTTCCATAAGGAATTCAATCAATCTCTGTCCATTGCGACTTCTTTTCCCATATCCAAACTTTCCGATTACATATTCATCCTTACTTATTCTTTCTCCCACTTGGGCATTAAAATCTCCCATTACAATAATGTGGTTTTCAGTATACTTCCGTATTGCTAGTGACAAGTCTCCATAAAATGAATCGAGGATGGTTTGTTCTGCTTGCTCAGTAGGCGCATAGACTTGTATTATTGACCATGGTTTTTTGTAGTTTGGCAAGTTAATGTTCAGTACTGCAAGTCTATCAGAAATGCCAACTATTTCTTGGATGTATTGTTTCCAGTGTTGTTTAATTAAGAAGCCTACCCCGTACTGTCCGGCTATTTTTCCTTTTTGGTATAAAATATAATCTGCATGCTCCTCGATTTTTTCCTCGTGTCTTCGCATTTCGTTTATACCTAATATATCGAACTTGACAGTTTCTAAGGCTTTTTCTAACTCCAGCAAGCGTTCGTGGGTCCGGAGGGTTCTGGTGTTCAGTGTGGCTATGTTGTATACTTTGCATCTATTCTTTAGAGGGTGGTGGTCTAGATCTCCCGCGGGGACCAGCCGAGTTGGGAGACATTGTGTTTGTTGTGGTTCGTTAATTTTCGTATATCCAGTTTTCGGTGATGGTTCGTTAGTTTTTGTTGTATGTATTCTTGTCTGATAGCGAATAAGAACTTTCACGCATGAATTGAAATGTATCCTTTCTTTGGACTTTATTCTTTTGATTTGCTGTCTCGTTTTGATTACCTGGGCTTGGGGTTTCAGATCTTTTTCTCTTTTCATTTTCATTTTGGTACTTGTTTTTTCCTTCTTTTTTAAGTTGTAACACTGATTTAGGTAAATCATGGATAATGTAAGAATTCGGCTTCATCTTTTTATTTTTGAGTATCAAAATTTTCTTCTGCAGGGTTGTTGTTGCTAGCAAGATTGGTCTTATTTTTCCAGTCTTGTCTTCCTTTTTTCCCAGTCTCTGCAATCGGTCGATCTCTCCGTTTTCAACTTTAACCCCTATTTCGTTTAGAGTTGATATAACAAGAGTGTTGAGGTCAACATTATTTTCTTCTTCTTTTTCAGGAAGTCCATGAAGTATTACATTGTTTCTCTTGCTATTTGTTTCGAGGTTTTGAATCTTTTTATTTAGTTGTTCGACTTCATTTTTCAATTTTTCATTTTCTTCAATTATTGGCTGAATTTTTTCATCTACTTTTTGTAGAACGGCAGCAGTAATGTTTTCGGTTATAGTTAATGTTTGTTGATTCAGCTGTTCCGACATCTTTGAAAGAAGTAGCAGCATCTCGGGTGAAAACGGAACGCTCAACAATCGAAAAAGTTTCTGGACTATGGTCTGGTAGTCTATGGTTCTTATGTTGGCAGCACTGCGTCTCTATTGTCGATGATAGGATAACAGGAGACAGTCTGACGTATTTTGTATCACAGTTAGACTTTCAAAAATCACACTAGTCGTATTGCTGAATTCGAAAATTTTCACTTTTTCTTCTGCACTAAGGAGTGTTCTTAGTTGGATTCGGTGGATTGACTCGAAAAAATTTTCCTGAGCGACACTTTTGCACGAAGTATTTGTTATTTCTCACTGTTTTTGGCAAAATTATGGGAGCGTTTTCACTAAGCAGTTGACGTAAACAACACCGGAAACGGAACCCCCTAAAGTCTAAAAAAAAGTAATACTTAATATTACATCAATTATTTCTTTATTTTATCTTTTATGCATAAAAACTTTTGTTATGAAATTATTAACGCAGCCCGTTCTTACTGATCACAATTATACATATTATAACCAATTTTTTTTCTCAGGTTATGTGGGGAGCATGTTATCTGACATTGGCTGGCAACGTCATAGTATATTTGACTATCCTCGGCTTCTTCACAATCTTTGATATGGATGACTCCGATTATGCGATGTGGTGAGAGATCTAGAACCTGTCTTTGATACAGAGACATTTTTTAAATATTTTTTTTTGTATAATAAGAATGTTGTGGTTACATCTATCGATATTAATTTAAGTCTGAATAATAATACTAATTTTATTCTTTCGTTAAATTTCATGATTGTAAAATTATAAAATTGTAACAATAACCACATGAGTATTTTCAAATTTCGCTTAAGACGATATTACACAGTTCTCCCAAGTGGATGCATTTAGATTGGCAAGTTTTTTTTATGTAACGAAGGCAAACAAGCATGCAGTTCACATTGATGTTAAGCGATGACTGCAAGCTATAGACACCTAGACAAAGACCAGAGGTCAAAATACAGATGCGTTGCCACTACTGAGACCTTAATTGTTTTGTAATTGTGATGGTTATTATGGGGCCATACATTACCACCTAATAGGAACACGATAGTGCTGAACACTACCATTTGGCGGCAGATAGATTAGGTGATGCGTGATTAGGTGGTGCCTACTACGCCTTCGAGCTCCTACACCGAAGATCTGTGTAAGTATCTTGAACTGATGTTAAGGGTAGATTATTGAGCTTCAAAACCTTATAAGAAAGAATTTCCCTCCTCTTCTATCAGTTACTTGTAAATATTCATACCATGAGTCTTGAGATCAGCTTTTTACATTAAAGCCCATATTTAGTGGTAGATTTATATGTTTCTATCGCGAATCAAAATTTATTGCGTACTGTTAAATTTGTCATCTCTGTGGATATCAATATGGCCTTGAGAAATTTTCTCTGTCTGAAATTTTGAAGCTGTACAACTAACCATGAGGACTATAATATATATCCACTGCGCTCTGATTCTTTCATAAAGCATTACCACTAGGAAAAATAAATATTTTTATATATTTATTAGTGATCATAGGAAAATATTGAGCAGTTTAACAGTTACCTCTTAAGCTGCAGTTGACCGATATTGGTTCATTTTCATTTGTTTTGTTCACAATTTAGTGAGTTGACGGGCTATTAAATAATGATTACATATTCAGTTTCATACAATAATGTGTAATTTGGTTTTGATAAGGTAAAAATGAACTGTGTAATATGGTAATGATTGTTATGACACCACTGGTTTATGTATTGGTAACTTAATTAAATGTATAAGAAATTATTATATATTTACATATTTTTTTACAAATCAAATAGGTAAATTAGTCTTTGAACCTGTATGCCACGTCTATATTATTATAATCTTTATACTTATTATTTTATGTGACTAATTTTCCAATGTTATTTATTCATATAGTTTCCGAGACATGCGTGGGTTCAAAATTATACTTATATTATAATAAGTCCCTTTTGCTATTATAGTTATTGTTAGATTTAATTTAAATCCAATTTCACGAAATGAGTAGCAACTTTTTATTATTTATTATACCTAATATATTTAGATCTTAACATGTTAATAATCATAATAATTCATAATGCATCTACTTTGACTGACAATTCCGTGAAGTTTCGTGATGTTGGAGACTATTTGTTGATAGGTAGTTAACTTTTATTGCGTTAAAGAAATCCAGAAATAACTTTTACTTTGTGTTGTTAATAACTAATCAGTGATAATTGTATGAATCTGCAAATTTTTACATTAACAAGTCATATTTGGATCGGTGTTTTTTTTTCATGTCAGTTTTCAAATCATATTGTGATATTTTTATATTTGAACAATTGATAAATAACATAACATAATGTGACTAACATTTCATGTAGTAACACCCCATAATTTTGAATGAATCAATATTGTTTCAGATAAATGTACTCGTTATAGTTTACTATATGAAGTTGTTGAACGAGAGCTGTCATATATGGATTCTGATGAAAGTATTTGGTAGGTAATATTGATGCATTGCATGCGTTGCATTTTGCACACAAAATTCGTTTGAATTTAATTTTCTGGATTATTGTTAAATGATTCAAGTTTCAATAATACTGTAAACATTGACATAGTTCTTGATAGATGTCCAAAGACAAAAATACACAATATGGATTCCGCGACCCTTCAGAGGCTTCTTAGGCGAGGCGTATTCTCTAATTCATTTAACATCAGAGCACGATTATATCTATTACTGTTTTGACGTAACGCAATAATTACTGCATAGTGCTCATCAAACTGATCTTAACCGCATTAAATAATAGGTCCTCAGGGCTGGTGAAGCCCACCCTCGCTTCCTCACATGCGTCTGAGTTCTCTAATCTCTCTGTTCTCCCATCTGTCAAAATTATTGTCTGCTGTGGGTATATTATACCACAACTTCCTTTGAGGGAGGGGGAAGGGAAACATTATTCTACTGTTTAAAGAAAGGCTGACCTAGTCCTGACCTAGACTAATCTAGAGCATTTTACTCCAAAGTCCAAGCGATTTTTCATCTTCTCTCGTTTGACAGAATAGGTTTCATCAAGCTGCGTGAAGCTTATTCACCAAGTTACTGCACTAAGTCCATGGTTCGATAATATATTTGTTTACATTCCTTAAATAATTGGTCTCGAATTTGTTGCAGTTATAATGCTCATGTTAACTTTGCAGTTATAAAGGTATACTACATCATGTATGAGTGACAGTAAAATAGTTTGGAACTGATTTTTTTGTATGAATATGTTTAATTGCACACTGTTTTAATTAGGTATGAGATGTCTATTGTTTTGTTTTGTGTATTATTATCGAAGTATATCCTTCCTCAAAGTTCAACGGCCGGTATCGCAGTTATCACATTCAACTCTTTATCTGAGAAATATGTTTGATATAATAATATTATAAAGGTTTCTGATTTGGTGATCCATCACGTTTTTCGTTATCCATGTGAAAACTATCAAGATTATTTCTTTAGTTAACAGTTGACTGTTTAAACACCGGCCCTCCCATAAATTTATAATTAGGTAGTACTTGTTGAATATTTTGAAAAGTTAATTTATATACGATAACTAAACTAATTTACGCTTTATCTTTATCGCTTAAGATGGTTAAAGCAGCTGTACCGTGTAACAATAGAGTGAGTGCGGATTTGTTGACAGTAATAATATGCTGAAGCATTTTCCTGTTATATTTTATACTAGGAACTTGCGGGCTTACCTATATTTGTACAGAAGTTTTACATGTTATAAAAATAGAAAACATGACGAAAGAGGAGGGGGAGGGGGTCGAAAATGCCGATAATTTGCGTGTCGAAATTTATGAACCCCTAATGCGAACCTAATAGGTTCAGATCCCACTGCAGAATCATTTTGTTCAACCAAATATGCGGCAAATCTAATTTTTACGCATTTATTTTATAATTTAGAGAATATCTAGGTGACCTATTAAAAATGGCTGCGGGTATTTTTTTTTATTTTTTTTTGGGAAATATTTTTTAACTTGTTTTTTCAATAAAATATTGTCTAATTCACGGCAATATGTGTAAAGACTTTGAAAAATCACGGCTGTCGTTGCGCACTTGGCCGCCCCTACATATTTTCGTTCTGCCCCGATAACTTTTTACGTCCATAACGTACGTGTATTATTTATATATCAAATTAAAGCTATTTTTTCCTCATTATTATAATACACGGGAGCCAAATAAAAACGGGCCGCATATAAGAGTTGCTGGCTGTTAAAAATAAAATAATTAAAAATACTTGCTGTCAAATATTGATAGGCATCCCAGTGGATATATCATTTTCTCTAGATTATAAATATGCGTAAAAATTAGGTTTGTAGCATATCTGGATGAAGGAAATGATCCTCCAGTGGGATACTAACCTATAAAGATCGCTAAGGCATTGTGTTGTTTCATTTCATACGCCTTATAAATAAACGAGTTTTTTTTTCATAAGTTGTTTTATACAACTACAAGTTATTAGACTAAAATTTATACACTTAATTTTCCAAAATTAGTGTATATTGTCGAAAAAATAAGCGTTCAAACTTCAAAAATACGTATGCGTGAATGTAAATGGGTATGTAGTTTAAAAGCGATCTGAAATTAATTGTTAAGTGGATCTAAGATTTATTTGTCTTTTAAATCGTACTTCACAAAAATGTTTCAACATTATTTCTCGGTCGCTTCCACACTCACTCTTACAACATTATTTTGTATCAGTAAATTATAGTTAGGTAATTTTACAGATACATTCCTGTAATGTATGATTTGTAAATATAGCCTAGAATCAGGTCACAATAAAATATGAATACTGCCTGCTTGTATTGTTTTGTTTTATTTTCTTACAATAGTATCCGATGCCTCTGAACTCCGAGGTCGTTCACATTTTGTAGGCGTTGATTGAAGTGAAGGTAATACAGTACCAGACATAGGTAATGAATCTATGGGTAATACAGACAGCCTACATATTGCCAAAAAGATTGAAGAAGTTTTAGGTACCTACATACCTACCGTCGAATCCTCAATCAGCTCCTACTCTCAACAGTTAGGGTGCGTTTCCATTGAAGCGGAGCTGAGCTGAGACTTTCAAACAAAAATTTACCAATTATATTGCTCAAGTAAGCTGAGTTGAGAAGGACTATATTAAAATGTATAGTGTGCTGTGCAAAGCGGAGCTTTGCTGTGCTAAGAGTTGAGCTGTGCTTGGTGAAACGAGGTCAGGCGGAGCTGAGTGGGGCTTCAAGTCAAGCTGAAGAGGACTGTCTGACACACTCGCTCACTTTACTAGAGAGAAAAGCTAATAGGTAAGTCGGTAGTTCGTTGGGAGATCAATTTGAATACTGTGATAGTTACAATAAATTTGTCTTCCTTTTTAACTGTAATTTTTATTAGTCCTAAATACCTTTAAAAGTTTGAAAAGAATTGAAAAGTCGGCAGTGGTGAACGAGGGCCTCCAAAGATCGACTAGTCGCTGGAAATCGAGAAAGATTTGTAGAGCTTACGGAAATGTGGTTTTTTTTTTGCTCGCGCGTTTTTCTTGATGTTTATTTTAGAATCTGTCTACCGTATCAATCTTATGGGGGGTGCCCAATATATGTGTGGACGGGCGCTCCTTAATATTACTTCATGATCTTTTTTTTTGCTCGTGTGTCCCGCTAGTGGGCGTCCAAATGCCAAATGCCGCCCCGGGCCCCTGATGACTTCAGTCTGCCACTGAAAGTCGGATAAATACAGTAAATCTGGGTCCATTTTCATTATTTTGACATCAGCAAGTCGCAATCTAAAAATCGCTGTCGTGTAGACCCCGCTTAAAAACCTAACACTCAATCTTACGCAAAAGCACCGATAGAATGCTTCCAGTGTTCGTCAAAATTTGTTTATTTGTCATGTTATATTAATGTATACGATAATTAGGTAAATTTGTTTTTAAGGCACATAAATTTTTCATTATATTTCACTAAGATTAAACTATAACATTGATTCGATGTTTGATTTAAGAATTTTATATAATGAAATTGGAACGTCACGTGTTTATTCATCGGATGACTGACTGACATTTGTTGTGCTGCTGACATTTTACTTTGCATTTGTCATCCATCCACTGTTTTCCCAATTTTATTCATTTCCCACTTCCCACGTCAAGAATATTTGGCGTTAACTGTGCCGCGCCCATAAATACGAGATAGTGAGGTATTTGTTTTAATAGTGGACAAGTGCATTTCTCAACAATCATGGGCGACCACCTGCCGGCGTGCGTCATCGATGTGGGCACAGGATACACGAAACTGGGCTTTGCCGGCAACAAGGAACCCCAGTTTATCATTCCATCAGCCATAGCGATAAAAGAAACTGCTAAAGTCGGCGACCAAAGCACCAGGCGGATGACTAAGGCCGTCGAAGACTTAGATTTCTTTATCGGGGACGAGGCATTCGAAGCGACTGGGTATGCAGTGAAATACCCTGTACGTCACGGTTTGGTCGAAGATTGGGATCTAATGGAGCGGTATATTGAGCAGTGTATATTCAAATATTTGAGAGCCGAACCGGAGGATCATCATTTTTTGATTACCGAACCACCATTGAATACGCCTGAGAATCGGGAGTATTTGGCCGAGATAATGTTCGAGTCGTTTAACGTACCAGGACTGTACATCGCTGTGCAGGCCGTGCTAGCGCTCGCAGCGTCGTGGAAGTCCCGTACCTCTGCCGGCCGTACATTCACTGGTATTGTTGTTGATAGTGGTGACGGCGTCACGCATATCGTGCCTGTAGCTGAGGGCTACGTCATCGGATCCTGTATTAAGCATATCCCGATTGCTGGTAGAAACATCACTTCATTCATACAATCACTTCTCCGTGAACGTGAAGTTGGGATCCCACCGGAACAGAGCTTAGAGACTGCAAAAGCCATAAAAGAGAGGTACAGCTACATTTGTCCTGATATTGCTAAAGAGTTTGCCAAATACGATACAGATCCAGCTAAATGGATGAAGAAGTATACAGGAATTAATTCCATAACTAAGAATCCATTTTCAGTAGACGTTGGTTACGAAAGATTTTTAGGACCTGAGATTTTCTTCCATCCAGAGTTTTCGAATGCTGATTTCACTGTTCCTTTGAATGAGATGGTGGATGAAGTTATTCAATCATGTCCAATTGATGTGCGAAGAGGTTTGTATGGAAACATTGTACTTTCTGGTGGTTCAACAATGTTCAGAGATTTTGGACGGAGATTGCAAAGAGATATTAAAAGGACTGTTGATGCAAGATTGAAACTGTCAACAATGTTGTCTGAGGGACGTATTACACCAAAACCTATTGATGTGCAAGTAATTTCGCACAATATGCAGAGATATGCGGTATGGTTTGGAGGAAGTATGCTCGGCTCTACACCCGAGTTCTATCAAGTGTGTCATAGTAAACAGGCGTACATGGAGTATGGCCCAAGTATCTGCAGACACAACCCAGTCTTTGGAACCATGACATAATAAAATAAAAAAGAAATTACACTGCCAGTAAAATTTAGTCGAAATATAAAATCCACAGAGATTGATAAAGGTTCTTTGTATAGACCAAATAGGTATTTTAAATTACTTTAAATCTTAATGTTATTGATAATAATTTTTATTTTGTTAAAGAAATTATAGTTTCATGTATTATTTGATACTAAGATACAATGATTTATTGTATTTGGCTGGGTGTGTTGTGTATATTCCGAGCATTTATATGTGTTGCATTCCAGCTTTTTACCAAATAAATATACTCTCTATATTCATTGATTTCTTTTTTTTTTTCAATATACATAAGATTTGTAATTGTTTAATTATCTAGTTATTAATTATAATGTTGGTCAAATATCATTTTGTTTTCATTTTGATATAGTCATTTATAAAGTCAAAAATTAACCTGCCTTCTTACTTTATTATTACTTATAAAATAAACAGAATGAAGGCAAGCTTGTTTTATGATATTAAATCATATAGAATACTATTGATGAATAAGTGTGAATTTCTACAGGCGCCCAAGAGGGGATTTCTGAATTAACTCCAGTGGGTCAGATTATGATAAAGAACGGAGATCCCTTGCATCCTGTCCAGTACCTCCACCAAATTTAAGATTTCCATAAAGGGCCGAACCCTTAGGGCTTCCACCACGAGCTTGCCTCGCATCCAAATCGTCAGAATTTTGGATGGGAGCTTTGACTTGATTGGGTTCACTTTTCATCCTCTCTGAGTATCTGACATTCTTAAGTAATTTTTAACCTTCATTTTTGAAAGAATCAATTGCTTTTTAAAAAGGGCGCGGCATCATCGTCATGTGTCAAGAGCGTGTCAGATTATCTGAAAGGGTGTAAAATGTTCCCAAACAATGCTCCTATCCAAAATTCAGACGATTCGGAAGATGAAGATGTAAGATCGTAGCGACCTTTTGATTTTTTAAGGGCTATCTTTCGGGTGCGGCTCTATACACAAATACTATATTTAGATTTAGTGGAGGTAACCAACAGAGTGCAAGGTATCTCCCATATCTTAATCTGACGCGCTCGAGTTAATACAAAAATAGCATCCTGGGCCTACTAACCTATTCATAAATCATACATA
Organism: Macrosoma leucophasiata; assembly: GCA_036365455.1. Lineage (NCBI taxonomy): Eukaryota > Metazoa > Arthropoda > Insecta > Lepidoptera > Hedylidae > Macrosoma > Macrosoma leucophasiata. The sequence goes on along the minus strand of JAWQUS010000023.1, from coordinate 9,011,817 downwards.
CAAACGTCTCGCTATCGTTCATGCATGGCACAAACACGTTTAAATAAAGGAGGACATAAAATTATAATTTAGATAGATAGATGGCTTAAAATGTGTATCGATTTCTGCTCATTGAATTAATTTAAATATTTCTCATTTTTAATGATGAATGTTGAAGTAATAGGTACAATAATAGATACCGTGTAATGACATAAAAAAGGTGAATGGGTGCTTATTTTGTTCACATCCCAAGCATTGAATTTGAATGCCACTTCAGTTAGGTAACAGTTGTTGAGTCTCAAAAGGCATCCAATTTAGACGAATACCATTTTCAGTTTTCTCTAATTAATGTCGTGACACAAGCTCACGGATAGGTATTATACAGGACCTACCTGTATGAAAAGGTAAAAGCATATACCTACATATAGCTACTGAAGCATCAAATAGCTCTCAAAGTACATTTTTAGATTTTCTGAAACCCTGTATATTTGCCAGTAGGTAAGTAGGCACAATTTGGTAATTTATAACCATGACAAGTGAGAAAAAATGTACCGGGCCCGGGCCATAATTTAGATGCTTGCAAAGAGCCAGATCAGCACGGTACGGATTAGGCTGGGGCCCAGCTGCCAAACGCCACCTCGACTAAGTTAACTGTATGACCAGTCCTGATAGCGGTGCCTCTCTCTTGCATTAGAAAAATAAATTCGAAAACAGCTGCCAAACGCCACCTCAACTAAGTTAACTGTATGGCCAGTCCTGATAGCGGTGCCTATCTCTTGCATTAGAAAAATAAATTCGAAAACAGCTGCCAAACGCCACCTTAACTAAGTTAACTGTATGGCCAGTCCTGATAGCGGTGCCTCTCTCTTGCAATAGAAAAATAAGTTAGAAAACAGCTGCCAAACGCCACCTCAACTAAGTGAAACTGTATGGTCAGTCCTGATAGTGGTGCTTATCTCTTGCATTAGAAAAATAAATTCGAAAACAGCTGCCAAACGCCACCTTAACTAAGTAACTGTATGGCCAGTCCTGATAGCGGTGCCTCTCTCTTGCCTTAGAAAAATAAGTTAGAAAACAGTTGCAGAATCGTTCTATCACGCAACCGATGTCATATGAAAAGATCAGTGTAAACCTGTAAACCTGCAAGCATTTATCTGTAATACGTAGGATCTCCAACGTTTTTATAAAAGTCGCTCTAATTAGCGAGCTCTCGAGGCGTGCCTAGGCTTTATGTAGGTACTCACAAAAGGCTGACCTGAAGCTTCGTCGCTTATGGCGTGGTTTCTAAACTACCGTAGAAAAGCAAGCTCTATTGAATGAACCTATCCCAGGACGACTATGAACACGGTAGGTAGGTATTAGTTTCACAAAATATAATAATTAATAATAAGAAGCCCGCCACCCGCAATCTTCACGGTACGGCGCCGACCGGAAAAAATCACTTGTTGCGTCCAGCTGTGCCGTCGACGCAACTGTATGTGCCCAGACTACACTGGTCTACGAAGGTGGAGGATGTCGTCGAATACATCCGGATAAAGACGAATTTCACCCTGAGAGTCGAGCGGTTGGAGTCTCGCCATAAAGTTAATTTCAATTCTTTTTTGGTGAGAGTCCCGACACATGACCTGCCGACTTATACAAAGGAGGAGTTCTGGCCGCAGGGGGTATTATTTCGAAAATTCCGGGGACAACTTCCTGCTGACAAACCGCCTATCACGTCGCCGTCTTCACGTGACAATTAGTGTTAGTTTAAATAAATATGTATGTTAGTTTTTAAGGTATATATTTGTATGGGCCTTTTGTCTTACTTTAAGTGTACAATTGTTGCCTGAAATAAATAAATAAATAAGGTTCAAAAAGTGATTAAGTAACTTACTCATACATATTAATTATCTATTATTTACCTACCGAAGCGCGCATGGCCCAGCGGCTGGTGTAGATCGGAAGCGATCTACTCGGTTAAGCGATACGGGCGCGGTCGGGTATGTGATGGGTGACCGCTAGTGGCAAATTAAAATGTGCGTTTTCGTGCTTCGGAGGGCACGTTAAGAAGTCGGTTCCGGTTGTTATCGATAGATAGCAGTCGTTAAATCTTGACGGAGATTTGAAACATCCGACAACGGGTTGGCCACTAACCCGTATCTTCACCAACCCGCATTGGAGCAGCGTGGTGGAGTAAGCGCCAGGCCTCCTCTCAAGAAGGGGGGAGACTCGTGCCCAGCAGTGGGACGTATCAAGGGTTGCCATTATTATATGTACCTACCTATAAGTGGTGCCTATATCTTTATATTCTTTTTTACTTCGCGGAAAGTATATAACTAATTATAACTAGGTAGGTACTTACGTTTTGCTTTCGTTTGTATAAAATAATTATAGGTTTTATTTAATGTAATGGAAGTGGCAAACAAGCATGCAGTTCACATTGATGTTAAGTGATGACTGCACACCTATAGACACCCACACAAAGACCAAGGTTAAAATGCAAATGCGTAACCACTCCTGAGGGCTAAGGTGCTATGCCTCTTTACCGGAAATTACAGGGCTGTACATTATCACCTGATCGGAACACGATAGAGCTGAACACTACCATTTAGCGGCAAGTATATTAGGTTTATTTATATAAGTATATTTATTTTTCCTTACCTGCCTACAGAACATGGCATTACCGTGCCTAAATATTTCGAATATCGAAGAAATATTCGGTCGGTTACTTCAGTGCCTTAACTGTGTGGTTATGAAGTCTAATTTGGAATGTTTTTGGATGACTGCAAACTTCTTATGGTACTATGAAGTGGCAAACAAGCATGCAGTTCACATTGATGTTAAGTGATGACTGCAGCCTCTATACACCCACACAAAGACCAAGGTCAAAATGCGCATGTTACTCCTACTTGCCTGTTCATTTTTTCTTGTTATTTTTGTTAGTGGATAGGTTACCTAAATTTTTACAATACCTGGTTTTTATTTATTTATTTACAAGAAGTACATAAGGTGGACTTAATGCTACTACATGGCATTATCAACCAGCCAACCTAGTCCTTATTTTCATTCGATAAATGGAAATTAACTCGTTCTCTTTTCCAACTAAGGTATTAAGTTTATAGTGTGCAACCAGTGCAACCCTTTTAGCGAAAATCTGTTTTCCGGCTGATCTTTATACGCTATTACTTATCTACCTACTAGTTTTTATAAGATTCAGCATTTGCTATTTTTGCGGAAACTACGAGTACACAATACAATTTATTGTACCCGCGCTTGTTCCTTTCTCGTACTATTTGCTTTGCAAGAAGCGAGTTAAGTAAATAAAACAGTTGGATTCTGAGAAAGTTGAGGCGGTAGAAGGCTGCGGTAATAGGAAATCTTGCCAACTCTTGAAACGTTAGCAGCGAATGTAGTTTTACGTTTAAAAAACTTGTTTATGCACTTCTACGAGTATTTAAATCCTGCATTAGTAACTTCCCATTAACAAGAAATAGGAAATGTATAGGTATAATATAGCTTGACGCCTGTATTTCTAAAGGCTTAGGGGTATGCATCCATGCATGCCTGCATGTATTTTTACGTAGAGCCATGGGCGCGCCTTGGTACGTAGGTACATAACAAAAATCTCCATGTTGCCTTCCATCCGGCAGTTCATGAAAATGCAGGGGTCTCCCTCCCCCCTTAGGCAGTTGTGTAAATTCATTTAACTTTATAAATCACTAGTTGAGTCGATTATAGGATACGGATTGTCTAGTTACGGGAGAACTTTCAAAAGTCATCTTGATCGTATATACATACTACAACTACGTTTGTTGAAACAAGTTGTCCCTTTAAATATTAAAACAAAATTCAAAGAGAACCACCATAAATTATTCGAATTTTCCAAAATTATTCCAGTGCATGAAAAAATCAGATTATGTATATTAAATGAAGAATTTTTCAATTATAATAAAACAACACATAACTTAGACAATTCTACTGACGTAAGAACCCGTAGCTCTTATAAAAACAAATTATTGTTACCAAAATACAATAATCTTTATGGCAAAGACCCTTAAAATATACCGAACCTTCTTTTATAAATGAACTGCCAACAGAATTGAGAAATGAAATAAATAATAAGAACATTAAATATAAATTGAAACATTTTTTTATAAATAAATTAACAACAACAACGTAAGTAATAATACACGAATTCTAAAAAAAAAAAAAATTACACTCACATTATGTACTTTTATCAAACAACATGCTGTATACACACAAGTCAGGTGGGTCGGTGCAGCGCTCAGGTTCGACGGAGTGCTCGCGCTCGCCATTATATTACCTACTTACCTACATGATTGTAATACGCATGCCTAGTCTAAATTAATTTGATTTTGTAGGTAGGTAATTAATGTTTTAAATAATATGTTGATGACACTGACGCGCGGTAAAACTCGAACGAGTTTATGTTGCGTCTTACTGTTATTGTATTCACCTAATTATTGTATGTTTTTAAATAAATAAAAAAAAATATATATATTTTAGGCTTTGCGTTTGCGCAGGTGAAGTAGACTAGCGCCGTCTCTAGACGAGCCGCTTACATATGTAACCATTCACCCCTGAGGCCTAAGTTGATATGCCTCTGTGGTAGATGTTAATACGGGGATAAACATTACCATCTAATACAATGGTGCTGACCACGATAGTGCTGACCATTAGATACCGTTTAGATAGATAAGGTAATTTGATGATGGCTGCGCTGTCGACCTCCGACAAAGGGCCTTTACTATCAACAACGATATAGTCATAGGTAGGTAAGTTTGTTTTTGCTTTACAAGTCTATAACTACGTATTGAAAATAGGTTCCTACATTGAACTGCACCACCATGCAGTGATTACGCGTTAATCATCGTTGTAGACATACGAACGAATATAGGGGTGCCCCGAGGTAATAGCGGAGTGCACCTTTGTTTCAGCCATGCTTTTTTTCCACTCGACGAATCATGGCTGTTTTTTTAATCAAGCTAGTTTGAGACAATATCTCTGCAGACTGTTTCAAAGAATTTTGAAGAAATACGAAATACCCGGCGGGATGGTGGTGAATACAAGCCTGGGGTAAGCCAAAACTCCTTGCTTGCACTGAAGAAACGTTTAGCTATAGGCACAGTTTAAAGAATGTATCTGTCGCAGTAAGATAGATAAAGCCGTAGTATAGATATAGGTATCCCTAGGAATATAATTATATACCGGAAGATAGCCATATGAAAGCAATTCATTATTATCTTACTAGGAATATAATTAGGTAGGTATAATACGGTTCAAGTCTTGTGATATAGTTATGTTACTGGATTAAGTTTAGTCAGGTTTAGTGAAATGATTCAAGGAGTGTAGCGCGGGGGTGCGGATAGCAATTCATTACTATCTTACTAGGAATATAATTATAAATGTACTGTCTACATTGATATAAGATGAAAATAAAATAAAAATACCTAACACCGCATCCATCGACCTAACCTAGCCAAGTCGGGGATGTCCAAGGTCCCAACCAAAACGAAGTATGATAGTACGTATGACTTGATCCCGGAATATAACTATATTGCTAGGGATATAACTAATTATATTACGGCTTTATCTATCATATTGCGACTACCTCCGCTACACTCCCACAATCATTTCACCAAACTTAATCCAGTAACATAACTATATAACTAGACTTGAACCGTATTATAATTATATTCCTAGTAAGATAGTAATGAATTGCTTTCGTATTACTATCTTCCGATACCTATATAATTATATTCCTAGGGATATAACTATGTATATTACGGCTTTATATATCGTACTGCGACATATCTATTAATTACCTACTATTAGATAAGTATTTGTAGGATGCTTGATAACACACAACCTAATACCCTCTACACCATAATCACCATTTTACAACAGGACATCAAGAAGAACGGCGGCATATCATCCGTACACAGTAGATGTTCCTAAAATTCGAACCAAACGTTTCGGCTCTACGTTTATAATGCGAACAGCCAAGGAATGAAACCGGTTAAATGCCGGTTACTTTGTTTCCGGAAAATTATAATCTGGGAATTTTCAAGTCTATAGTGAATAGGTACTTTCTAGACAAGCGTGCTACATCTTCACTTACCATCAGGTGAAATGGTGGACAAATGTCTTGTCTACAAATGTAAAAAAAAACTTTCGAATCTTAACGAAATATTAACATATTCGTTCTTGGTTCGAAATCTAGCAAGAATTCAAACGTTACTTACATTTTTTTTTTTACATTGTGTTGTAAGATCTTCTGCCTTATGTTGGTCATCACACCACAGAAGTAAGTAGGTACGTATATAAATTGTCTTATTATTTCTGAGCTTTCAGTGATTTTTTGTTGTTGAGGTTTCTGAGTTGGTCCAATTTTATCTTTTTACCTAATTTACATGAAAAATTTACTTCACATAAACGCTTTGAACGATAGTAAGGTTTTTAGTGTTCTAATTGGTCTACATGGATAATTTTCATTTTCATTTTGACTCCAATAGTAACGCTTTTGTTCACAAAAATAAATAGGTACTTGTTAAGTAATCGAACAAAGTCACGGATAACAAGTAAATAAATAAAATTGTCTGCAAATTACCGCCCTTTCGTGTAGGTAGTATGATTTTGCTTTTCAGTTGGGTTCTCTGAATGTGAAAACTTTTCAACGCTTTTCCAATCAAACCTATAAATTTTATGGTGCCTTTTGTTGAGCACTGAAAGGATTACCGAAGCAAAAGTAGGTACAATTGTAAGTTTAATAGCACTGTAAATAATATGTACCTATTGTGAACAATTCTTTTTGAGAAATGTAGTATCGATGAAGTTTCGTTTAATTAAAAACAATAACTTAGAACATTTTAAATCTAAATATGTAGACACTGGTTACATACTTATGCTTAGGGTATGCGAAATCCGGATTTCTATGCGGATTACTGGACTAACCGGGTCGTCAAACAAACATGACACTGTAGTGTATGAATATCCATTAAATTTAGCGGAAGACAAGAAAACTGCTTACAAAATAGCTAGCTTAAATTATAATTTCTTTCTATTTTATAAGTACTCGTATAGGGTCGCTGCTGTGGAGAGGACGGCTGGGGAGGAGGTGTACGGGTATTTCGTTGGCCCTGCATCCCCAGCCGCCTAACGATGGTCCCGCCGTCAGATGGGGACGAGGTGGGAAGACGGCTGGGGAAGAGGTGAGAGGTGTATTGTATGGTTATCTCGATGGCGCAGCTTAAGGCCGAACTGTGTGCCCAAACCCCTCCACCCAGGCGTCTGGGACGCCTAGAATTGTGAGTGGTCTGGGCAGGAACTTCCGGGCGTCGGAATAACGGTGTCCGTCGCCCAAATGGAGAAAGGTTCCAAGCTGGGTGGCGTGCACGTGTTCCGCACGCTACTAGTGTTGGTTGGAGCCAAAGAGTTCAACCTGTGGAGGGCTCGGAGACGAGCAGCCGCCGTCGGGGTCGCGGATGTGTGCGTAAGCGTTCCCGTGACCCCGCCACTGATGGCGGACTAGTCGGAACACCGCGGGGTTTTAGTGAGTACGACTATCACACTACCCGCCGTCTTTTCCCCAAGACAGCAAGGGCCCATAAGGGTTTCACCACGTAAAAAAAGGGTATCCTTTAAAGCTAGATTTAGAATACCTACATAAATTTTAATAAAATCGCGAAACGACGGATATTTTATTGAAATTTGTATTGCATATTGATTGACAGTCCACAATTAAACCTTTAAAGTCTTCAGGACGGTCCGTATATTGTATGACCGACCTCTGCTCAATTTCTCATTTTAGCTCAGTCGAAAATATCTCTGAAAATCAATACTCACTTTAAGCCTGCAGTGACGGTGAATATTTGGTAACTTTATATGGAGAGGTAAGTATCTATTTTTAACGTACAATTTTTATTTGTAAAACTTTATATGTAGGTGGTACTTTCTTTTATAAAAAAAAATCGAGAAGTGTGCCAGTAGGTACATCTTCTCACACACATTTCTCTAGACGTATATTAAACCTACTTTTTATCTTGGTTTTCATTTAAATGCTAGTAAGTGTTTAGAGCCAAGTTCGGACTGCGTCGGAAGGACCCTGGTGTCAGAGTGGCTGCATAGAGGAAAAGGGGTTTCAATGCCAGACGCTAACATTACCAACATATGTGCATAATGTAATTAAGGACGCCTAGTTTTAACTTCCTTTAAGCTATTGTAATCGTAATGCTTATCAACAATGTGAATTGTATACCTACTTGGCAATTGTCCCAGATTCATACAATTCAGTTTCCTTAAATATCTTACTTATTAAAGGTATGCCTATCAGTGGCGAAGAACTTAATTCAAATAATTGGATTATCGGTTGCCATATTATTCTATCCTAGCGTTTAGAACATTACGAAAATTGAATTGAATCTTGGCGCTCGTTCTCCAAAATTTACCACAGTCGTGGCGGCTTTCGTTTCCCAAGATTATAAGATAATCTTATGGGTGAGGATGAAGCTGTGGCATTCAAGTTAAGAGCGTTTAAAAACATCGATGGAAGATTAAAAGTGATTATTTAAGTTTAAGCGATTATTCAGGTGAAGATTTTTATTTCATATTAAAAGTTCTCTGTCTGTATAAGGTTCTGTGGTCGCTCACTATGGGCCTCATAAGAAGGCTCAAGGTCACTCAGAAAGCAATGGAGAGAGCTATGCTTGAAGTTTATCTGCGAGATCGAATCAGAAATGAGGAGATCCGCATGAGAACCAAAGTTACCGATATAGCTCACCAAATAGCGAGACTCAAGTGGCAGTGGACAGGGCACATAGCTCGACGAACTAACGGCCGTTGGGGCAGAGCAGTTCTCGAGTGGCGACCGCGTACCGGAAAGCGCCGCGTGGTGGGCAGGCCTCCCACAAGATGGACCGACGACCTGGTGAAGGTCGCGGGCTATCGCTGGATGAGGGCGGCCCAGGACTGTTCGTTGTGACATTCTTTGGGGGAGGCCTTTGTTCAGCAGTGGACCTCTTTTGGCTGAAATGATGATGATGATGATAAGGTTCTGTTATAGATACTATGTGGGTGCCTACTCAGGCAGTACCGCAGTATCCACATATACATATACCTATGTTGTGTGTAACTTTTGCTGGGTTAGGCTAGCCTGTGATTTTTAAAGCTCTTACTACCAAATATTTAAACGTCACTTACAAGTTATGTGGGACTGCAAAATACTATTTACGAGAACATCTCTTTGACAGTAAAAAAACACATACGGAGTACCTATGGGAAAGAACCCTTACCTCGCCAATTCATTAGCAGGTTGCCTTAATATAGAGGAGCTCTAAATGTTGCCATTTAAATCAGTGTTTACAAACTTACCCCCTTATTCATAAACGTACATTAGATACGTTTTAGCTATAGAATGCTTTGTCATTATCAGTTGCATTGTCAAATGTACAGGATAGAAAAAGACAAAGGAGAGATTAGCAACACTTTAGCTAAAATACGTTTATGAATAAGGGGGTTATACTATAAAGTACGTACCCATTAGTACACTGGTAGGTTATCATTATTTATGTGAGTACTAACGAAATCTAATCTGTGCAAGGTTTGACATGTCAAAAAGAAGAACAATGAATGTACGGCCCTGTAATTTCCGGCACAGAGGCATAACACCTTAGGCCTTAAGAGTGGCAACGCATCTGCATTTTGACCTCTGGTCATTGTGTGGGTGGCTGCAGTCATCATTTAACATCAAAGTGAACTGCACTTGTTTGCCAATTTTATTACAATAAAAAAAATTGTACGTACGTATAAAGATACCTTCTTTTTTACTTTGTACATATTTTGTAAATTGGTTGATACCTATATATTTGATGAGCACTATGCAGTAGGTACATTAGGAATACATCTTTGATATCAATTAAAATATACATAAATAGCGGCCCGACCCGGCTTCGCGCGGTGCAGTGTTGCCTACCCTCTCCTATTCGTCTTAGCGTGACGATTATACATAGATATAGCCTAAAGTCTTCCTCGATATCTTTTATAGTTTAGACAGCGTACGCAAAATAAGTAACTGCCTCAGTAGCCTAGTGGTAGCAGGCCACTACTACTACACTGGAGGTCCTGGGTTCGATTCCCAGGTCGTGGATTATCAGAGATTATGGTGTAAAGTCCTTTATCTCTGGTTCTATTGGGATTTTTCCATTTTCTGGAAATTTCCCAGTACCTCGAAGTTTGATAATGTGCCCGGAGATGTCAACAGGCTCGCCACTGTTACATGGGCCAAAAACGTAACCGGCGAATCGTGGGTGTTTACATGTATGCTTGAATGCATGCATTTGCCTCTGCCTACCCCTTCGGGGATTACAGGCGTGATGTTACGTAAAATATAGCCTATATTACCCGTGAATAATGTAGCTTTCGAATAGTGACGATATCTTTTATTGTTTAGGCAGCGTACGCAAAATAAGTAACTTTTCTGGTTGATTTTTTAAACCTTGTGTCTGTAAAACCCAAATATCTTACGGAACCCAATTTTTTCCAAAATAAAAAATAGTCTATGTTACCCGTGGATAATGTAGCTTTCGAATAGTGACGATATCTTTTATAGTTTAGGCAGCGTACGCAAAATACGTAAGTTACTTTTCTGGTTGATTTATTACACCTTGTGTCTGAAAAACCCAAATATCTTACGGAAACCTATTTTTTCCAAAATAAAATATAGCCTATGTTACCCGTGGATAATGTAGCTTTCTAATAGTGAAAAAATTTTTAAAATCGGTCCAGTAGTTATTGAGCCTATTAAAAACAAACAAAAAAATATTACCTCTTTATAATATTAGTTTAGATAATATTATAAATCGCCCTCCGTTCAATGCTCTTGCCTTTGTTGTGTATGCCTGTATCTTTACACCTTTACCCCTTCGGGCAAATAAATACCTGCAGGCGTGAAGTTATGCTAAGTATGTTTAGGTGAAATGGAAATTAAAGTTATCCGATCCGATTTACAATGCAGATTTGTTAATCTGCTGGATAAAAGCATTACGTGACCGGACTTTAATTTATTTCAGTAAATGGTCGTCTGTTTCAGTCGAGTTTTTGCATATGAGATATAAAACGATCCGATATATTATCTAGTGAAACCTAGCGATACTTTTATATCGACTAGCTGACCCGGCTAACGTCTTTCAGCCATACAATAATGTTAGAGCCATTGAGATATTTATTTTAATTACTTATACTCCCTACTTAATATTATTAATGCGAAAGTAACTCTGTCTGTCTGTCTGTTACCTTTTGACGTCCAAACGACTGAACCGATTTTAATCCAGTTTCAAACTGGTGGTTTCTTGTGGTTTTTACTGGTGGTAGAGCTTCAGTGACGGAGCTCGCGGGCGTAGGCACCACCGCATTACCTAATATACTTGCCGCTAAATGGTGGTGTTCAGCACTATCGTGTTCCGGTCAGGTGGTAATGTACGGTCCTGTAATTTCCGGCACAGAGGCATAACACCTTAGGCCTCAGGAGTGGTAACGCATTTGCATTTTGACCTTGGTCTTTGTGTTAGTGTCTATAGGCTGCAGTCATCACATAACATCAACGTGAACTGCATGCTTGTTTGCCACTTCCATTACATAAAAAAAAAGAACCGATATGGATGAAATTAAATCCCAAACGCAACAGTCTATAAGACCCCAAGACACATTTAGTAACTTTTATGATGCATTTGTGGTAATCCTGAACAATACGCAAGACGTTTGCGAAATAGATGGAGGTAGCTGCACATGCTTAGTATTAGGTAGGTAGGTATTTTAGACAAATTTAGTCATATCATCTCAGTCTGGTCGAGACCACGGAAGCTGAAAAGTGACTGAAGGGACGAGTTGATTTTTAATAATCATATTAGTTTGTTATACGCGAGATAAATCCGAAGAAATAGTTTCATAACAATAATTCGTGTTGTCTACTATCCCTATAAGGGATTCAGCAAGATAGTTCGTTGTATTTAGTAAGACTAAGCGTCATATTCGTTACATAATACTATTTATAGCGTACGTGTTGCTGAGTTGCTACGAATATCCTTTCTTGTTGTTCTAGGGGAAAAACAGCCTATCATCAAAATAGGGTTATCAATATTTCCATGATTTTGTTTTATTCAAGTGTTTTTTTTTACGAAGAAATATTTTTTACCGATTTGCCGAGGTGTATGCAGCTTTTGAAGTCTATCTCAAAGCTTAGCCATAAAACACTTTTCCTTATTTTAATTAATTACTATTCATAAATAAAAAAACCCTTTGTACTATATATTTTTACTGATGGTAGAGCTCCAGTGACGGAGCTCGCGGGTGGCCCGCGTTGCTCTATGATTGCAGGTCATTTCTTCCCGTTTCGCGTTATTGTATTTAATACTGCAATGGAATAGCTGACTGTACTACCGCAATAATTCTTCATCACCTAGTGGACGGTAGGGTCGTCTTATGACCAAATTATGAGTCATAATTCAATTGTTATTATTTACAGGCACACATGATATGCTGTATGGTCAGTGTATGATACCTATTCTTACTTTACATCATTGACGTTTCGTTTTTAAGAATCATTTTAGTTTAATATAAGTGAGATAAATCCTTAAAAATAGTTTTATTTCAATAAGTGTAGCTCGCGAAAATCTAAAAACACATCATAATTGTCGTATTTTCTTATCCACTCTGTATTGTATATTTGGTATAATAATATTACCTACATTACCGCTAGCAACCCTATATCAAAGGGAAAAAGTTAATATTGTGTATCATTTGTTACACTAATCATTTTGGACGTCGCGTTAACTTGATGGATCGCTCTCAAGAGCATTATGTATCGAATGTCTTCACATCTGCTTGAGGAAAGGATACAAATTATGTTATTGTTAAGTCAAATGTATAGAAAAGATTTCATATACCTATATAGTTAAAAGCAAATAGAATTGACATCAATATTACCAACTCATTTTAATGTTAGTAAAGTAATTTAAAAAGTAACTAAATGTGTTCAGTTTGATCTCGTAGGCTGGAGAGCGTAGGTTTAGCGTAGCGCTACCGTGTTTCTTCTCTATCATGGTGACCTTACGTAACTTCACGCTTGTAATCCCCGAAGGGGTAGGCAGAGGTAAACGCATGCATTCAAGCATACATACAAATACCCACGATTCGCCGGTTACGTTTTGGCCCATGTAACAGGTGGCGAGCCTGTTGACATCTCCGGGCACATTACCAAACTTCGAGGTACTGGGAAATTTCCAGAATATGGAAAAATCCCAATAGAACTAGAGATAAAGAACTTTACACCATTATCTCTGATAACCCCCTTTTTTTTATGTCTGAAGATTGACAGACAAGCAAACGGGCCACCTGATGGAAAGTGGTCACCGTCGCCTATGAACATTTGCAACACCAGGGGAGTTGCCAACGCGCTGCCAGCCCTGAAGGACTCTTTTGACGCCATTTTTGAAGAACCCCATATTGTAGCACCTAGGGAACACCTCAGAGGGAAGTTCGTTCCACAATTTACACGTTCTGGGCAGGAACGAACGTGAAAACCGCACCGTTGAGCACTGCCAAGTGTCCAGTCGGTGTGGGTGGAACTTCTCTCTTCGGCGGGTAGTACGGTGTAGGAAAAGAGACGGTGGCACCATGTCAAACAGTTCAGCAGAGCACTCACCATTGTAGAGACGGTACAACACGCACAGACTCCCAATGTCTCTGCGCAGGCTCAGATGTTCGAGCCTGTCGGTGAGTCCTGGATCGTTAACAATACGAACGGCGCGTTTTTGTAGGGAGTCAAGTGGACCAAGCTGGTACTTGGGGGCTCCCGCCCACAAATGAGAGCAGTATTCCAGATGGGGCCGCACTTGGGCCTTATAAAGCTGTAGTAGCTGCCCCGATGTGAAATACTGCCTCGCTTTGTTAAGCACCCCCAACTTTTTGGATGCCAACTTGGTCTTACACTCAATGTGACTCCCAAATTGCACTTCGTTCGATATGTCAACGCCCAGGATACCGATACTCTTACCAATGGCAAGCGGAGTGCCCTGGAACTGTGGTGCTACAATGAATGAACGAACCCCTACCCGGGAATCGAACCCAGGACCTCAGCGTAGGCTACCAAGGCAGTTATTTCTGGGATTCAGAATCCGTATCACGACGTCTTATTGTGCTTCAGTTTATATTTATGTAATATAATTTGGATCGCTTTCAAACATCGTAATATGGGCATTTCTTGCCACTGATGAAAATCACGTGAAAGTTACTCTCTCTGTCTGTCTGTCTACAACAGATAGATAGACAGAGCTAAACAGACACCGATTCACGGCTAAATTGCTACGCCGATAGTGATGTAATTAAGCATGGAGGTAGTTTGAATCCTCAAAATACTTTCATAGGATTCAAACAACAACCTGATAAGACAAAGGCTACTTTTTGTGCAAAAACTCAATAGCATGCGGACGAAATCGCTAGCAATACTTAGTATACACATAAACATACCTATTAATATATATACCAATAACTATAGTAGGTAAATATTTCGCGAATAAATCAACCGAATAAAATAAGATTAAAACCGTGAACAGAAAGAAGATGGAGTGTATTTATAGATATGTAAAGTTTTCCGCGAGACTAGTCTATTTACATATTAAATTTTCATATTTTCATGATCATGGTGACATTTAAGTTTTCGAGGAGATTGAGCGTTCAGCTGTGAAAGTGGAGCAAAGCCTTTTAATCTTTCGTGATTTCATCGCGGATATTGGAGCTGTTCAGAAAAAATAATATCTTATAACATCTTACACGGCTTAGTAAAGTTCTTAAAAAAACACATAAGTGACTAAGGAAAAACCCCATTTTGTCTCGTTTTCAGATTATTTTTGTGACTTTTTTAATTCTAAAAAACACACTTCACACTTTTTTCAAACGGGAATTCAGTTTCTGATGGTAATGGTGTTTTGCTGTAGGGTAGTGAGTACCACGAGAGATCGACCACATTTTATCAACTTGAATATCTTTTTTATTTCTAAACAATTAATAAGTACGTTAGTGTTATACGTACCAACTATTAATAATTAATATGTTTTACTCTAACGTGACACTATCATAATTATCTTGTTTGTGGATATAATCAGAAAAAAAAGTACTCGTAATTTCGGTCTATCTCTCCCGTACTATACGGGTGATTGGGACCATTCAATTTGAGAGAAGAGGACCTAACAAAAAAAATATAACACTTCTTATACGTACAAGAAAATAAATGTATTTTTAATGTGTTTTTTAATCTTCTTCACATTTTAGGCAGCAATGTAGCATTCGGACCGAGAACGTCGCTTTTAGTTGTTTTTTTTATATTGTCTTACAACAACAAAAGATATTCTTCACAGTCAGTAAAAAAAAAAAGACATGTTTTCAAGTTAAAAACTTTTAGGCAGAGTACAAAAATGGCGTACCTACAATCGTGTAGGTCCTGCCTCTGGCACTGATTGATTACCCCACTTCGCCAAACAAAGTTACGCCTCTAACGATTACTAATGTTTGTGATCTATATGATACAACTAAATGAGCTTAAATGCGTTATCTTGGACGATATAATAATATATGAGTAAAATATGTAGGTATGCATTAGATATGTGTAAGAGGATGATTCTGAACATGTGGGAGCTTACTATTTGAGTTAGACATGGATCAGAATCATCCTCTTACGGAAAATATTATAACATAATATATGATAAAAAAAAACATCAAAATACATAAAAAATAGCTGTCCCCGCGAACTTCGTACCGCCAGCGGAAGTTTTTAAATATAAAAATATGGAAGAAAATATGTTTCAAATCCTGGCAATACAATCTTATGTTCGACATGTCTTAAAATACTATAAATTGCACGACATTTATTCTTATGTCCATAAATTGTATCGAACCTTCACTCTTTATTAGTTGAGTAGTTTTTTTTTATGTAATGAAAGTGACAAACAAGCATGCAGTTCACACAGAAGTGATGACTGCAGCCTATAGACACTGACCAGACACTGACTATACACAATGACCCGAGGTCAAAATGCCACTCCTGAGGCCTAAGGTTTTATGCCTCTGTGCCGGAAATTACAGAGCCGTACATTACCACCTGACCGGAACACAATAGTGCTAAGTGTTCAGCACCAATTAGCGGCAAGTATATTAGGTAATGCGTTGGTGCCTATACCCGCGAGCTCCGTCACTGGAGCTCTACCACCAGTAATAGGTTTTGTTATTGTGGTTGTAATGAGGTGGCATCAAAGGTTACAGTTAATTCATTACTGGTCGTCGAGCTACACCGTCAGAGCTCGCGAGCATACGCATCGCATTATTAAATCTACTTGCCGCTAAATGGTAATGTTCAGCACTATTGTGTTCCGATCAGTGGTAATACACGGTCCTGTAATTTCTAGCACAGTATAACTTAGACCTCAGGAGTGGCAAGAAATCTACATTTAAACTCAGGTTTTTACGTAGATCTTTATAGCCTACCTATTATAATTATATGTTCACTTACCATCAATGGGAACTGTATGCTTGTTAGCCACAATATGACATAAAAAGAAAATGACCACCACCGCTAAGTATTTCAGTTGTGTCTACAGGTTACTCCAATGGCATAGGGGTCGTCCATTAATCACGTGAGGCTTGAAAGGGGGAGGGGGGTTCAGGAAAAAATCACGAAACATCACAAAGAGGAGGGGGGAGTATATGGAGATATCACGTGTATTTATTTCTTCTTTGAGTGCCCAATTTCAACCGAAAATTGGTGCGTGATTTCGGCAACAATTTGAGAAACTTTCGTCTCAATTATCAGTCATTTTCACGCCAAATACCTATATGGTTAGTATTACATTTGCGCGATTTTTATTGCCGATGCCTTATTTGGCGCTAAATAAAAAAATAGGTACCCACCTATGTAATTTCAGAAAATGCACGTGTTCTTAGGTGGGGTTTGGGTGTTAATCTAAAATCTCACCACGTATCTAAGGGGAGTCCAAATGAAGCTGAAAATCATCGCAACGCATCTGCATTTTGACCTCTGGTCATTGTGACGGTGTCTATAGGCTGCAGTCATCACTTAACATCAATGTGTACTGCATGCTTGTTTTCCACTTCCATTACACAAAAAAAGCAAGAATGATTGCATATTGAGTCTACGAAAGAGATAGTCGACTAGTTTTAACTTTGTAGAGCGTTATCTGCTGCATGTTGCGTCCGATAGCACTGATCGTCTGGTATTGGTAAAAAATTGATCAAAATGTTCGATAAAAGTCACATAGGTAATGTGCGAATAAGATAACGCTCTACAGACCGGAAATGAGCTTAAGTATCTAAACACACTATGCCAAAGCTACGAAAGTTCGGCACTATTACTTACGCCTGCAATGCTATTTGAATTACCTTTTTAGTGGCAAACAAGCGTGCAGGTCACATTGATGTTAAGTGATGACTGCAGCCAATAGACACTCACACAATGACCAGAGGTCAAAATGCAGATGCGCTGCCATTCCTGAGGCATTAGGTGTTATGCCTCTGTGCCGGAAATTACAGAGCCGTACATTACCACCTAACCGGAACACGATAGTGCTGAACACTACCATTTAGCGGCAAGTATATTAGGTAATACTGTGGTGCCTACGCCCGCGAGTTCCGACACTGGAGCTCTACCACCAGTCAACTGACGACACATGTCGAAATTACGCTACTTTATAGCGCTACAGCGTAACTTCGGTCGGGCGTACGACCGAAGTTCGGTTCGATTGCTGAATTCACACACACCACACTGAACTGAAGTTCTGCCACGTAAGTTTGGCAGTTGTAGTGTGTCATATCAGCCGAATACATCGGAACGTAAAATCAGTCGCCGAACTTGAGTCGCGAAGCTTCGGCTTAATGTGTTTACACACTAAGGGCGAGATTCACATACCGCACTACGACTTTACTTTCGAGCAAAGTACGCTTCGAACTGTCAAAACCCATACATTTCTGACAGTTCTAAGCATACTTTGCTCAAAGTAAAGTCGTAGTGCGGTCTGTGAGTCTCGCCCTAAGTCTTGCTCCTCTAAGGTCAATATGCAATATTTCTTGTTCGATACTGTACCTCCATATGCTAAAAACGAAAAACGTTGCGTAAAGGGTTGACAAGAACATAGAATGAAAGGTTTACCGCAAAATTAATATCGACCATTCCTTTTTTGAAGTTTGATTCGGAACGATTTATTGCAGGCCCATCCTTTTCAATTACTGATATTACTAATCCCATAAAAATACGCGGGATTCTCGGGTTGACATTGCCGAACCGATATTTTTCCAGGCAATACATTAATCTCCCATAATGTTTATTGAAATAGGTATTTCATGAGTTTGAACGACTTTTTAACGGACTTTAAAAAAGGAGGAGGTTCTCAATTCGTCGGAATATTTTTTTTTATTTATCTTTCACAGATTTGGTAGTTTCCACGTTCACATCCTTTGTCAATGTTTAAAGTGATGAAGGTGGTAAATGAGCAAGCAGTTCACATTAATGGCAAGTAGGTACTGCAGCCTATAGACAGGGTCGGCTCTAGCTCGTGTAGCGCCCGTTTGCAATAAAACCCTGGCGCCCCCTAGGCCTGACTATAACTATTAACTTTTCCGTCGTTTGACACCGCCGCACTACCGGCGCCGCGCTGTCTGGCCGCTTCGCTGCCGCTTTATTTCGAGTTGAAACAAAAAGTTCGAAATAGAAGCCGCCCATAGGGCGCTCGCGTTTGATGACTGCCACCATTTCACTGGCTGGCCGCTTCTGTCATATCATTGTTGTACCATGATGCCATGATGGTCCAATACAATGCTCTTAGCTGTCTCAGGGAGCGCCGCGGTGCCACTTGAGACGGAGACGCCCGTGTGCATTGCACTATAGGTTATGCCGCCCCTGCCTATAGACATCTACCTAGTACTTGAAGACCTAGTATTTTGAACGTCCACTGCTGGACTCAGCCTTCCCCAAAGATGCCCACAACAGTGTTTTGCATAAATACGGCCCTGTAATTTCCGGCACAGAGGCATAACACCTTAGGCCTCAGGAGTGGTAACGCATCTGCATTTTCACCTCGGTATTTGTGTGGGTGTCTATAGGTCTATATCATCACTTAACGTCAATGTGAACTGTATTCTTGTTTACCACTTCCATTACATAAAAAATAGTTTGGGGAGAATATGCCATAATTGCCACGCTTGGCAGGCGGATTGGCAGTGGCGGTAGTGTTATGGCAGGATGCTGCTGCAATTCCCACGTTATTTACTACCGCCTATTGGAATGGCCATTGTTCGGTTGACTAACTGCACTAGTGGAAGAATTCTCTTCCATACAAAAGAATTCTATCGCTAGTGGGCGGTGGGGTCGTCACGTCCCGACGACACATTATTTTTTTTTATCACATGATAATAAATATATTTTATTGACGGCCTAACTTATAAGAGACGGCCGCTGGTCTTTCGTAAATGATAGTCGTTAAAACAATTAGAGAGTTACTTTTACGTATTAGCTTGGCTGGCAGCCAAGCACATGGCCCCATTCCAGGGCTGGTGTCGTTTCGATGCTGTTGATGGTGCTAGCGAAGTTTAAATGTCAATCGCTGCGCCAAACAACCTCCTATATTACGATATAGATTTTAGAAGTTCAGACTTTGGGCACATGCTACTTCTGTTCGTTCTAAAAATAATTGATTTGAATGTCTTACTTTTATTTGCGTTATACTGAGTGAGTGATAGTTCAACAAATTCACACACAGGTTATTTAAATAATTGAAACAATTAACAGCTAACTTGATTATTGAATTGCCATTTTCATTATCTGATGGAGTTTGTACTGTTTATTTTTCGCAATAACACAATATGTGTTATTGCGAAAAATAAACCATTGCGCGAGTGAACTTTAGAAATTAAAGAAAAACGGAAAGAAAAATTTGTCTGCGGGCAGGAATCGAACCTGCGACCTCAGGATAACCAGTCCAGCCGCTTTACTTTTACTTCGGTAGCTTAGTGGTAAAGCGGCTGGACTGGTTATTTTGAGGTCGCAGATATGATTCCTGCCCGAAGACAATTTTTTCTTTCCGATTTTATTTCAGAAAATCACACCTTCGGGCCAGAAATCGGGGCCAAGGAATATCTGCAGATGTTTCGCAGGGACACGCAGCTTGAAAGAGCAGAATCTTGTAGGTCTGTTTGACTTTAAAGCTTCTATCTCTTCCTCACTCCGACCTCTGATCTTCTTAGACATATACTTCTGGACGTCGGTGATGGTCGTCTCTTCATTTAACTGACACAGATAAACGAAGGCGTACGGTTCGGCAGCCTTCAATTAAAGCTTATGTCACGGACGGAAACGATCTTATAACTCAGCCTTAGGAGAACCTACGCATGCAATCAGACTTTTGGTTTTATGTAGATGTCTGTAGGCTGTAGCATTACCTAGTTACCTTCACTGGAAAGTTATTGTTTGCCATCTATACATAAATGTAATCAATTTACAAAACAATACTTTATTACATGTAAGTTATTCCAAAAAATGATCTATGCATGCATTTACCTTCGAGGATTACAGGGGTGAAGTTCGTTTTTTTTATTCCTAAAAAAAAATGAAATTAATGCCAAATGTCAACAAAACAGTAACCGCGAGTCCCAGTAAGCCCAAACAAATACAGTTTGGGGCTAACCAATGACGGATAGTGAGTGTTATTCTTGCAATATTTTTTGGGCATGACACTAATTGGATTTGGCCAAAAATACGGCTGCGTGATGTATGAGTCCGTACTTTCTTGATTTATTCGACAATTGCCTTTTTATGTAAAGATGGCGGAAAAAACTCACGGCTGGTGAGTGAACATCAAAAAAATACCTCAAACTCAAATATTTTATTTCAATTTGGTCTACAAGGACACTTTTGCATTGTTAGTTTACAAGCTATATATGATAGAGAATGACTTACAAAAATAATTATTATTCAATAGGTATTAATAATAATCAAATTAAAATATTCAAATTAAATAAAATTAAAATTTAATTGATTTTAAAGATCAAGTCTGACATATTGAATTACTGTATTTATGACGAATTGGTTTTTCTTTTTCTTGTATGAAGGCAATTCCTTCATAGAAGAAAAAGAAAAATCAATTCATTCACTTAGCAGAGTTCCAAGTGCAGGCACTACTGAGAAGAACTCCGCTACCCAACAAACTCAAGAGTGTTGCTCTTTTCTGAAACTCTACTACTAGTAAAAAAATGTTCAATACTTTTTTCAATCGTTTTGTGAAATTGATATCAAATAATAAAAAAAGTAGCGGATAGTCTTCCTCAGTTTAATAAATCAAGACAAAATGAATGGTAAATACAATTTATGAGTATTCGTTGAAATTCCTCACCCGTGCTTATGTTGTTTGGGGCTAACCAAGGACTGTTGTAATATGAAAAAGTGTAGTTATTCCTGCGATATTTTTTGGGCATGACACTAATTGGATTGCACCAAAAATGTAGCCGTGTGACGTATTATGGGACCGCACATTTTCTTGATTTATGAGATAATTGCCTGGATTGTTTCGCCTTATTCATTTAAGAATATAGAATTATTAATCTGTGGCGTTTTTATAAAAGTTGCATACAAATACAATTATATTATAAATCAAATCATGTTTTTTTTATGTAATGGTAGTGGCAAACAAGCATGCAGTTCACATTGATGTTAAGTGACTGCAGCCTATAGACACCCACACAAAGACCAAGGTCAAAATGCAGATGCGTTACCACTCCTGAGGTTTATGCTTCTGTGCCGGAAATTACAGGGCCGTACATTACCACCGGACCGGAACACGATAGTGCTGAACACTACCATTTAGCGGCAAGTATATTAGGTAATGCGGTGGTGTCTACGCCCGCGAGCTTCGTCACTGGAGCTCTACCACCAGTAAAACGTAAGTGTCAAATGTAGCCTATAATGTCTAATTAGGTACTTAAAAATCAGAATTTTTAAAATTAACCGCTTGCCGCTTCAGAGGCCTAATCTGAATACCCTTGTTATAATTATCACAAAGGAAAAACAAATTCATTGATCAAAAATTTGTATGCGACCACTAGTGTTTTGTGCAGATGTCTATAGGCTACATTAGTCACATATCGTCTATATGAACTGCATATTTGTTTACCACCTTAATGATGCCAACCCTCGATACGTCCCACTGTTGGGCCCACCACGCTGTTCCAGCAGGTCAATCAGCAATTCCTTAAGTATTTAGCCACATTCAAAAATTTAAAGGAATACAAAACAAAATAAGATTTATTACGAACATCAAATCTATGATAGGCACTAATTTTAGATATAAACTAGCTGTGCCCGCAACTTTGTTTGCGTGGAATAGTGGCTTTGGGACATTAGGCAGCGCTTTTGGATATACATTTTGGTTAATTTTGGATCATAAACCTTTTGTTTATGATCTAAAAAAATCTATTTTGCCACCAAAGCCATCAATGCCATCACCATCACCAAACACCTACGCCACCAATGCCACCACTGATAGAAACGCCACCAAAACCACCACCACCACCACCACCACCACAACCAATGCCACCAACGCCCCCAAAACTACCTACAACACCACCAACATCACCAACGCCACCAATGCCTTCACCGCCAGTAAAACCACCGCCAGCACCACTATAGCCACTAACACCACCACCAGAGTCACCAACAACACCTATGCCACCAACGACACCAACGCCACCACCACCACCACCACCACTACAAACACCACGAATGCCACCAACACCATTAACGCCACCACCACCACCACCATCGCCATCATCATAATCACATCCGAAAGACGTCCATCCGTCCGCTGGACAAAGCCTTTCCCGAAGATGCTCCTAAAAGTGTTGTGCGTCATAAGGAAAGAATACGCCATAATTGCCACGCTTGGCATGCTGAATGGTGATCATAGCGGAGATTGTTTTATGCCGGGACGCTGCTATGCGGTATGCTTAATGTTACTACTAGAGAAAAACCGGCCAAGTGCGAGTCGAACTCATGCACGAAGGGTTCCGAACAAAAAATGCCATAAAAATTTCGTTTGTTGGAAGGTAATGTACAACATAAGACCTAAAAATTCTGTGAAAATTTTAAGTGTATACTTGATACCGTTATTGATATCGAGCAAAAAATATACGAAAAAAAACACGTTTATTGTATGCCCCCTTGGACCCCTTAATATTTTCATTTTCTTATTTTTAGTATTCAATTTTGTCGCTATAGCGGTAACAGAACTGTCTCTATCACTGTTTATGAGATACAGCCTGGGGACAGACAGACGGATGGACGGACAGACAGGCAGACAGCGGAGGATGAGTAATAGGGTTTAAAAATATTCGATATGATTCTTTAAATTGTCGTAACTTTTTTATTTTTTTTATTTATGAACCGATTGACATGAAACAAACAATAAATGTTAAGTGAAACTTACCACAATATAAAACTAAAAATCGGATAAGCCATTTCTGAAATTAGTTTGTACAAATACACAGGCAAACATACATTTTTCCGGGATAAAAAGTACCCAGTGTTGTGCGCCAAAGGTTAAAGTATAAATGTACCAAGTTTCATCGTAATCGGACTGGTAGATTTTGTGTGATGCTTGAACAAAGAGACAGACAGACAGACAGACAAAAAAAATTCTAATCACATATTTGTGTTCGGTATCGATCTAGTAACATCCCCTGGTATTTATTGTTTCAATATTTTCAATGTACAGAATTTGAACTTCTACAGTTTTATTATAAGTGTAGATTATTCTTAAAGTAAACTAATTATTTAAAAATCCAATATATTGCAAAACAACTATTCTCGTTGCCGAGAAACGAAGTTAAAAGCCGCCTCCTAACAAATCCGTGTCACTGACAACGTTCTCTATAGGCACCTATACGACCCCCCTCTTTTTAAGAACGTAGTCCTGCCTCATAGAATAGGCATCCGACCTGCCTGCACTCACCTGTGACAGAACAATGAAGACCCCTCCTCCCTGCTGTCCCTGCATCCCCAGCCAGCTAACATTAGACTTGTGTCACGAACGAACTAGTTCTATTCGAACAACAAGAACTAGTTCCCGAAATGGGTTCGTTAATTCGCCGTGGGATATATATTATTAATTGACATACCTCATTCCTAGACTTAAATTATATACATACATAACTTACGTTCGCAAAATTTGCTACTTTATGTTAACATTTAAATAAAAACGTAACTTCACGACTGGATTCTCCAAAAGTGTAAGAATCAAGCATTCAAGCAGATATTCAAATGCCCGCTATTCGGCAGTCAGTAGTGTTTTTGTTTTGCCCGCACATGTATGATAGCCCTATAAACTAATAGAGAAAGATCCACCTTTCTCTTGTTCAACACGAGAGCAAATAGTACGAAATATTGCCGGGGTTCCTTCATATACTATAAATACTATGTGTTACTGGTGGTATAGTTCCACTGTAGGAACTCAAGCTCATGCTCTGCATTTTTATGTCTGGTCTTTGTGTAGACGATTAAAGGCTGCAGTTATCACTCAACATCATGTGAGCTGGATGCTTGTTTACCTTACCACCTGCGTTACATTAAAAAATAGTAAAGACGTTGGTACGTTAAATAAATTCGGCATTTTAACATAACGTTTTGAGCGAACTAGTTCGTCATGGAGGTGCGAACTAATGAGAGCGCTCCCGATCGCACCTACTATTGGCAAGACTAGCTAACACCCCCTTCGACGTGCAGCGGTGTCGTCGCAAATTTTCAGAGTTGAAATTTTGATGCTGGCTCGGCCAACTTTTTTGTTCTAGCCGAGTAATATTTTTAGTGGTTGACCCAATTTTTTGTTCATCCATCACATCCTGTAGTGGATAGTGATGTTATATCAACGTGGTGTACTCGTAAACACATTGAGAATCAAAGTTAGAATGCATGATGGCATATTGTTTTACGACATCCAACCGTAGTTATTGGCATATGTGAAGGTATGGTAGATATCACTAAAATCCTAACAAAAATTATAATATTCTTCTATTAGGATTTTAATGTACCTGACTATCTAATTTTCCATAATATATACAAACTATAAGAAATTGTATTTATATATAATTTAATTAGATACTAATACTACAGAAAAAAGTTGTCTGCTTCCCTTTTGTAAGAAGCATATCCAATAACACGAAACAAAAGTCACTTTATTTTAAGTGATTCAAATTTCACGCTGTCTTTGTAATTTCAACATATTTTTCCACTGAGAGATTATGAGACATTAATCAGTGTTGAAGCCCTGTGGTGTAGATGCTGTAGAATTGCTAAGTAATTTTGGATCAAATAGTATAAGCATCAGTGTGTAATCAAAGGTCCCTGTTTTTATTCCTTGTTGAAAATATTTAGAAGCGATTTCTTTTTTCTTATTATTGTTTCTCATTGGTTCGTTTACCCTGATAGGGAAGGAGCAATAGCCCCTGTACCTAGTCATATGGTCATAATTCAAGGCCCGAAATAGACAAGATAATAATTTTCATTATCATCGGATATTTCATTTTCATTCATTCTTCAGTCTTTAACTATTGACTTATTTCTGTTAAATCTCTATTGAAAAATGACACTAAAACACATTTTATTTTCAGTGCTGCCACGACATTGCTATGTAACTATTTTTTAAAGAACTTGAACCCGCGACCACTGGGATCACTGGCCCAGCCTCCACTGAGCTACTATGAGCAGCCTCCACTGAGCAGAAAGTGCAGCACACTTGTGCATGAACATCGTTCATTAAGCACGATTTTCTGAATAGCAACACGTGGAAGGATGCTAGTACACTGCTTGCATGTGTGCGCACAAAAGGAGATAATAGTAGTAGTGAGCGAACATTCTTAAAGAGTTCGCGCACAATTTGTTACTGTTTGCTTAAGTGAGTCGGTGAATAATCATTTGTGTCGCATAATATGCCTTAAGAGTTCCGCACAGTTTAGCATATTTATATTATTATGTCTCTCGTCAGCACGGGGTCCAATTTGAACCCGGGACCTCTGTCAGGCTTGCGCGGGGACATGGGGGATCCAACATGTAGAGGCCCTTTCGAGAATTTTGATCTACTTTGTAATGGGTTATATTCGGCGGGACCTCTCTCTGACTGCATCAATAGTTAATACAGACACAGACAGACCCCGCAGAATACATGAGAATATTGTAATGAAAAATGACTTGCCAAACTTTGGGCTATGTGGTCGAACTGGGGGGACTAGCTGGCTGGGCCTATGGAGTGAGACCCGGCACCTGTCTATATTCAACATCTCACATTATCGAATCCTACTTTAGGCAGGCGGTGACTCGCCTCTCCTTGGTGGGCCCCCCAAACAGCCAACCCGATGGTCGACGGGGGGCAATACTGTTGAGAGAGGCTGGGGGTGTCGAGAGGTGTGGCCCCGGTTCCACCATCACGAGCGAGTAATCTCGAGCTCGGAGCGGGCTTCCCCGCTATTATGCCTTTAGACACTTCCACCCCCGAGTGTATGGCTCTTGCAGAAATTTAGACAACAGCCTATTATCTAAATTTCTGCAATTGCCATACCTCTAGCGCCCCACTCTGACCGGCCAATGAAGGCAAGCCGGAGGTGAGAGACCTGATGCTCTGTCCGGCCGTACCTCTGTGTGGCGGACGAGGCGGAGCTCAGTTCTCTCGGAGGAACTCGAGATGATGGTAGGGGGTGGTGTTGCTACTCACCAACAGCTCGCCACAAGCTGCTCTGCCCCCTTGTTATTATTATTATTATATTCTTTATTGTACACCACATGAAAGATAAAACATTGAACATAAAGAAAATAAAAATAACAACGCAGGCACTGCAGGCGGCCTTATTGCTCAGACAGCAATTTCTTCCAGGCAACCTTGTTACATGGATTACAAAATCAAGGAGCCGGTAGAGTGTACTAAAAATTTACATGTTACTTATGCAGTAATAATAAACAGTATCAGAACTATAACATAATAGAAGCACTCTTAAAAGTTTCAGTGATCGAATGAACAACACACATAAGGAAAGGAAAGAGATAACCAAAAGAACATGAAGGAATTAAAAATGATAAACAAACTTATAAATTTAGGTAAAAATCTTTACCTAAATTTATAAGTACATGAAAGCATATTGGTGGAGTTGCACCTTTACCTCATGTAACACTTAGGACACAAACTATTTCCATGTTAAAGTTCATCCCAATCGATAAATTTAGTAGTCAAACCGCTCCACACTCGTATTGGTCAAACCAAATTACTTTCGCATTATTTTCTCTCAAGCAAGGTGATGAAGGTTAAAAATAATGGCCTTAACATAAGCCCTGATGTTTATACGAATAGAGCTTTTGCGCAAAAGCTTGCGAAAAATAATATTTTTGAAATAAAACTATTTTTACGGATTTATCTCGCGTATATTAAACTAAAATGATTTTTAAAATCAACCCGACGTTTCGGTCGCTTTTCAGCTTCCGTGGTCCCGGGCAGACTGAGGTGACATTTGTCTGACAGAAGTTTGAAAAAATTATATGTAGCTACCTCCATCGATTTCGTAAACGCCTTGCGTAGCGTTCAGGATTAACACAATAATTACTTATGGTATCTTGAGGTCTTGCAGACTGCTGCGGCTGGGATTTAATCTTGCTAAGTATGGGATCCCATGATGTTGATAATCGCCATCCATCTTCTCTATTGAAATTTGGGTGTTTTTTAATTTCAATAGCCTCGCGTACCATTCGTGGAATGGGTTTGTGTTCTCTAGCGAGTATTTGAATTTTATCAAACCGGATGTAATGGTTCGGCTTATCCGCTATGTGTTCACAGACTGCAGACCTCCCTGTTCTTCGATTTTTGACATCAGCAATGTGCTCTTTAACGCGGGTGGATACAGCTCTCTTCGTTTGACCAATATATGAGAGTCCACAATCACAATCTAATTTATAAATGCCAGAATTTTGTAATGGAATATTACTTTTAATGGGTCTTAAATACTGATGAATCTTTTTATATGGTTTAAAAACTGTTTTAATTGAATTCTTTTTTAAAATGTTGCTGATTTTATCTGTGACACCCTTAACGTAAGGTAGTATAGCTGGTTGTCGTTCTACTGTAGGTGGTTTCACGCGGCCTCTGTGACGGACGGGTGGTACATGGAGCTTGTTGTTATGTAGCACCTGGCGTAGGTGTTTCAGCTCCCCCTGAAGATGGTGGTCGTCACAGATGCCTCGTGCTCTCTGAAATAGAGATGAGCCAACGGCAGATAAATGTGCCGGGTGATGGTGTGATTCACCATTAAGGTACCTATCAGTATGGGTAGACTTCCTAAACACAGTGTGACTGAGTGTGTTATTGGTTTTTCTAATTAATAAAGTATCTAAGAAGGCTAATTTATTGTCCTGTTCCAATTCCATAGTGAATTTGATTTTATGGTGTATGGAATTGAGATGTGAAAGAAAAACAGAAACATTATTGCTATCCAATATGGTGAATGTGTCATCTACATATCGTTTATAAATGCGAGGTGTTATGGTTGTAGTGCTCAGGGCTCTCTCCTCAAAGTCCTCCATGAATATATCGGCGACTATGGGAGAAACTGGGGAGCCCATGGCAACTCCGTCTATTTGTAGGTAGAATTCCCCATTCCACATTAGATAGCCAGATGTCAGGCATTAAATAAATAATAATATATAATAATATTTTGTATAGTGTGGATGTGAAGCTATGTATACAAAGATACGTAATCCTTTATGTGGGGTAACAAAACAAATTGTTCATACCCTGATAAACCTAGCCCAGCTTAACCTGTCATGGAGGCCTACGTATGTGTACTTCATTTAAACGGGTTAAGGCTACATTTTAAAATTTTTGCATGTTGTTCAGGTGTTCTGTGAAAAATTAAATATGGTATCCCCGGTTGCTAGTTAGTTTGAAGTAATTTTTTCGTTTTATTTTTGTAATATTGTTAACATACTAGCACATTTGAAATGTTCTTGATAAAATGTAAATAGAACCATAAAGGTGTGTTAAAATATTACATTTGTGAAACGATGTAACTAAGTCTAAGTTAATATGTGCGCGTATGTAATTTTTGAATATTTGGGTGCACCCAACCGACTAAAATACAATAATAAAAATACGAGTATAACAATATAAATATAATGCGTTATATTACGTTTTGTATTTTAAAACAATTTGCATTCAGGGCAGTCGACTTATGTCGCCGAGCGTACCTACGTGTGCCTGTTTAATTAATGCTAGCCGAAATTCATTCTGTTGTTCTCTGATATTGTCAATTTATATTTCAGTACATAATGTGGGCAATGGAATATTTGAATTTGTTCTAATTAAGGTTAACAATTATTAATAAAATTATAGTTCGTGGCTGGCGATATAAAGTTGATTTTGAAGATCTTGTTTAATTTTATAGATTTCATCTATATATATTATTGCAATATAATTTTATCTTATATATATATATATATATGTATGTATATATATATATATGTATGTATATGTATATATATATAAGAGGAACTCATTTTACTATTAACTATCACAGTCCAAACTTGAATGTTGGCATTTCTAAACAATTGAACTTAACCAAGTACAATTCATTGTGAACATTTCAATAGTACATTTTAGGACCACATGATTTTTTTGTAAGTATATAAAAATCTTTAATTAGGTACACTAGGTATATTTAGTACACCTTATTGTACTTTGTAATACATCTGTGAAACGATGTAAGTACGTTTAAATGAATATGCGCGCGCATGTATTTCGCTGAACGGAAACAAATTTAGGTGCATTACGTGTTGTTTTAAAACAATTTGCATTCAGAGCAGTCGACTTGTGTGGCCGACTGTACGTGTGTCTGTTTAATAAATGCTAGCCGAAATGCATTCTGTTGTTCTCTGATATTGTCCATTTATATTTAGTCATGTGGGCAACGGAATATTTAAACTTCTTCTAATTAAGTTTATTTAAAATTCTTGGCAGAAGGGTATAGGCAGCGTCTATAATGAAAGCTCCCAATCGGCTTGAATTTTTCCGACACCTTCAACATTTATGGAAAAGGTTGGGGAAAAAGTTTCTTCGCATTTTTTAAGATAATTCAAAACATTTTTTAATATAGTTTATTTAAATTTAACCAAAGTATGTATGTACCATTTTGTTCGATAACCTTTTGCCATCTTGTAGGTAGGGACATGATCCCATTGCTATAAAAATTTTGGTACTTCTCATCAAAATACCGCGACAAGTGAATTTGGCAGTCCTCTCGTGATGTTAACCTAACATTCCATAAAGAATTCTGAAGAGACCGAAACAGGTGGAAATCTGAAGGTGCAAGGTCAGGACTATACGGCGGATGCATTAACACCTCCCAGCCAAACTCTCTTAATTTTTGCTGAGTGGCTATAGATGTGTGAGGTCTAGCGTTATCGTGATGAAACACCACACCCCTTCTGTTGATCAATTCCGGGCGCTTTCTCTCAACTTCTTGCTTTAATCTCATCAGTTGTTCGCAGTAGAGTTCAGAATCGATAGTCCTGCCTGGTGGTA
This sequence comes from Macrosoma leucophasiata, assembly GCA_036365455.1. Lineage (NCBI taxonomy): Eukaryota > Metazoa > Arthropoda > Insecta > Lepidoptera > Hedylidae > Macrosoma > Macrosoma leucophasiata. The sequence goes on along the minus strand of JAWQUS010000023.1, from coordinate 8,981,179 downwards.
ATAGCTCATAATGAAAAATGCCCTTCCAATCCCACCACACACACAACATCACCTTATTGCGAGTTAACTCGGGTTTCGCCATAGTCTGTGAAGCCTGACCGGCCTTCAAAAATGATTCGGTTTCATTACGCCGTAATAAAGAATCACAAATGAGTACACGGTTCATTAGGTTTCTTTCAGTGAGCTCGTGAGGTACCCAAATATCGAGCTTTTTTTTGTACCCTTTTGTTTGTATTCAAATGCGCCAAAACTGTTTTGTGATCAATTCTCAGTTCTTCAGCTACGTCGTAACTACTGATATGTCGATCTTGCTCCACTTTTTCAAAAATGGCATCCATTTTATCCGTAATAGGGCGACCAGAGCGAGGTGCATCTTTGATATCAAAATTTCCGGATTGAAAACGCTTAAACCAAATTTGTGCTACTCTCACAGACATTGCACTAGGTCCATAAACATCGCAAATTTTTTTCCCGACTTGCGTTGCATTTTTACCTTTTTTGTAGTAAAATTTTAAAATGTATCTAAAATCTTCATTAGATTCACTCATCTTGACAGTACGAAAAACAAATAAAAATCACACATTTGCCTAATTTGAATTTGGAATTATGTTCTTTAAAATTTTAACTTTCAATGATACCAAAACCAGCCAGATACAAATACTACAGCCAAAGAGATTTTATTACAAGTTCATACATACTATAATGCGAAAAGACTTTTTCCCCAACCTATTATTTCAACTAATATATACAAAACTTTAACAAATCATGCAACAAACCTTCCTCTGGAATCACTCTATTTCTTGGTGACCACATGATAAGTCTTTGAGTTTATCGCTAATAGACAGATAGATAGTCTTGTTTTATAATATGTAGAGATATTATACAATGTATCCCAGGGATAAGTCACCGCCCGGCGTTTTTCGAATATTTGGACAAAATTAAGGATAATTACTCTTTTATATATGGGACTTACCGGCTTTAGTTTTTTTTAATGATTTTTTAAGATATTATCTTCCTAAGTTTTTACGTCTTAATTTTTTTTTATTAGCTGAAATACATTTAAGTTATGTTTGAAAAACAAAAATAAATGAAAAGAGATGTTAAAACTTAGGAAATATCGTAAAAAAAACTGTAGCACGTCACGCGTATTTACTAGAAAATTAAAAAATCATGAAAAAAAAACAAAACCGGTAAGTTCCATATATATAAATAATTACCTTTAATTTTGTACAAATAATCGTAAAACGCCGGGCAGTCACTTATTCCTGGGACACATTGTATAATCTATATATATAAAAATGCAATCCGTTTCCCTTGGTCACGGCATCACGCGTGAATAGCTGGACCGATTTCACTAATTCTTTTTTTGTTGTATTTCTTATTATTAGGAAAAGGTTCTTAAGGAAAAAATATTAAGAAAATCTCTCAGAAATATTGAAAAATATACATTTAATTTTGCATATTTGCAAAAACGCGCGTAACGAATGTCAATGTCATTCACAGCCATAGACTATATTGAAAGAGCATCGTTTGTTCGGAAACGTGATTACTTAATTAAATTCGAGCATCATTTGTTCGAATTAGTAATCTGTGGTAGTACATTAACTTTCAAAAAAAAATTGTGGTAATCTGTGATAGTGATGTGCCAACTCGGAAAAAATATTACTCGATTTAACTCGAGTGAAATCCAATCATTTATTTAAGTATTTAAATAATATTTACTATCAATTAAACTATTTTTATAATCAGTAATCACAATATATATTTTTTAATGACTGACTGTGACTGACTGACGGACTGTTAAATTGACTGACAACTCTGACTTTTACGTTGCATATAATACGAATACGAAATATCGTTTTACTTGACACTCGCAATATGCATAACAAGCGATGCCATAAAATTAAAAAAAAATGTATTTATTTACGAAAAACCAATTGGGGGCGATGTTAAAATAGTATTAGAACACTTTTCAATTATTTTTAAATTTTCTGTCTGTTTGTCCCTTTGTCCAGGCTAATCTCCGAAGATACTGGACGGATTCGAATGAAACTTTTTGTGGTGTATAGATACTAAGCCTGGCCAACATTTGGGCTACTTTTTACTGCGGGAAAATAACTCATTCCCACGGGAATCTCTACATTTAATTTCATTTTTCTTTACAAATAGTCCGTATCTATCAAACCTTTGACACATTATTTCATTGTGAGGCAATACGAAGTTTGCCGGGTCAGCTAGTATAATATAATTTAAATGTCTTCATTTGAGATTATAGTCATCTTAATATATATAAATCTCGTGTCACAATGTTTGTCCTCAATGGACTCCTAAACCACTTAACCGATTATAATAAAATTCGCACACCATGTGCAGTTCGATCCAACTTGAGAGATAGGATAGTTTAAATCTCAATTCATAGTCGTAATATTATGTAAGTACCTAAATTGCAACCGTGCGAAGCCGGTACGGGCCGCTAGTCTTAATATATATAAATCTCGTGTCACAATGTTTGTCCTCAATGGACTCCTAAACCACTTAACCGATTATAATAAAATTCGCACACCATGTGCAGTTCGATCCAACTTGAGAGATAGGATAGCTTACATTACGCTATGACTAATAGGAGCAGAGCAGCGCGGGCGAAGCCGGGGCGGGCCGCTAGTAAGTTTATATATTCCAAGGTAAACTTCAAATTATTTTTTTTAGTATGTATAAGAAATATTATATGTACATGAAATGTTGTCACAATTTTGCGGTGCCCCTACGGGGTGTTACATGTAACTACAAAATATTTAATTGTAAGACCTTATAATATACCTTATGACCATGCGACAAGCAAATAAATAAATATCTTCATACAAAGAATACCACAACAACACGACATACCTCCAACAACAATAAAGCGTAAGTAAAATAGTTGTGATCGAGAAGTTAGTTCAATTGGAGTATCAGGATTGTAGTGAGGTTGCATTTAAAAAGATGGTTGAGTTAAGACCGCCACTTGACGTGGATACAGCGCGCATGCGCCACAGGGCCGCTGCACCACCAACTAAATATTATATTTCATCATAAATAAGCTGAGCAACTTATGATAAACAGTCACGCAACTTCGCTTGTCTTTATTTAAAGAGGCAAGCAAACGAAGTAAATAAATGTTTTATATTATTTCGCATTAATACATGCTTGTAAAATATATTCTTAAAGAAAAATGGAAAGAAAAATTTGACTTCAGGTGAGACTCGAACTCGCGGCCACTGGGAATCTAGTCCAGCCGCTCTTTCAACTGAGCTACCGAAGTCCTGCCCGAGTTGTCAAATCTTTCCTTCACATTTATTGCATTGCCTTATGGTGGCAGTAGCACCATCTATTGCCACACTATGCTAGTTAGGCAACCGATACAATAAACTTTACAGTTTATTAAATATCGTAAAGAAGTCGCTTTTACCCTTAATAATTGTTAAAAGTAAATAAATGTACATTCAGAATTCTCTAGTTAATTATTTTTGAGTTTAATTTATAACCGAAATCCGGCCTTATCCATTGAAAAAAAAAACGCATGTCACTTATTCCTTTATCCAGAATTGAACATTGGACATTAAGCTTAGTATAGAAGGAGTGGAGTAATCGTTACCAAGACTGTTTCTTTTTTGTTGATTAAAGGTACGATTCTGAATTCCACTGCCGCAACAAAGCTGCCGCCGCAATGCTGCCGCAGCACTACTAGTCTCCAATGGATAATATTTGGAGACTCCATATGTTGTCAATAAGTTTATATTTCCGAGCTACGAGGCAAAGTCGCGTCCGCAGGCAGTAGAAAATAGAGAAATATGGTGCCGCGTCAGCACCACGGCGGCAGCACTGTTGCGTGCAGCAGAGTTCGGAATCGTACCTTTATAATATGTAGCAAGTTTACGCTACGAATACGCCGTAGTAGCTACGAAGCTACGAGAAGACTTGTGCTACGGTGGAAGAAATTTGTTATACGCACTATTAGATTTCGCGTGTAGCCAAAAAGATCGCAAATATTATTGAAAATGCTTTATAAATAATATTAATTTATTATGATAATATCTATATGGCACATTTATCATGTGCTACTATTATGGTAATCAATATAAACACAGTTTTATTGATAGCTTTGGGTACGAAACCTGAGAGTTTTAGGTGATATCATATATTTTTTATTCACCTATATCCTCATATGATGACAGTCCATAAATTATAAATTGTGTTACACAGTTTTTTTTTGACATTCCTAAGACTTATTCAATCAGTTTCTGAAACTGAAATCAAGACTTCATACCTCGCAGTAGGAGGTCACCACCACCAAGCCGTGGAGGCAGCTAACCTCCATATAATAATAAGTATAGCAACACCGTTATATAATTCTCATTATAAGGGTTGCTAGGCAACGACTGAAAATCCCACAAACGGTTAATTTCGTGGGAACCGCAGGCCCTGCTTTGGTCATACCTATTGAGGTGCTGTTATCTCACAGAATTTGCTAATTTACAATCCTCGGATGAATATTTAATGGGTGTGTGTCACCCCTGCAAATTCGGCGTCTCGTAGTACCGGGCATAGAATGAGCGGTTTACGTTGTACACGCAGATGCGTCATTCACTGGCAATTTTTTTACCTTTGCTTAATTTGTCTCTTAGAGACATCTACTTGATCAAAAATGTTATATGCAAAATATTTTATGATACATAGTCCAGTAAGTGCTAAGCTAATAACATTATTGACAAAGTCACGAAATTAAACTTATAACTGAACTTGGTATAAAGAATGAAAAAAGAATGTTCTTCATAAAAAAACAGACGCTGTAGAAAAATCTCTCTGTGGACAATATTAATATGATGAAAATTGAGCAAGTCACATTAGTTCCGAGTTCCTAAACGCTTTGTGATTGTTAAAAGATATCTATAATCTTAAGACATTGAATATTTTGATACCTCTTTCACAAGATCCATCTTTATTTCACAATTGCCATTAAAATCTGTGTTCGGAATATGTATATAAACCAAGGTTAAAAAAAAATATAACTGGCATTTTTTTAAAGAAATAACCCCATTGTTTTGCATTTTGTTAGTTTAAATGAAATCGCTGTACATCACATTAGTTTTGCAAATTATATTATTTTGCAAATATCAACAACAACAACAATCAACACAAAGTAGAGATCGAATGTTATTTCATATAATAATTATTTTTGTAGCTAGTGTCGCTTCTATCTCAATTTAAAACGTAGGCTACGCGAGGCTTGATGGCGGATCGGGAGGGCGGGGCGGGGAGCGACGCAGCCTCCCTTCCCGGCAACGATTACTGATTAGTATGGCGGCGTGAGCGGCAGAGCCCGGAGCGTCATGCCGCCAACTCGCAAACTCGGATTAACTCGTAAACTCGAATCAACTCGACTGAATGAGTGCCGCACCTATCAGTCGGTACACGTAACGCGCGCCCAGTACGCGGTACCGCGAATCAATTGATTATCACAAAAGAACAGCTGATCGGCCGCGTGTCGTCGCGCCTAGACATGTGCTCGGGTATTCGGTTTGTGCAATGTATATGAATATATCGTGTGGTTGACGGATATTTGTCGTGCAGTGCTCGTTTTATACGCTTAGGTAAGTTCCTACATAAATGTTTACTAATAAATGGGTGTATAGTAATACTTGTACGTGTTGATGTCTTTATTACGGCCGTAAATGTTGCTGTGTAGACATCGTTAATACTATGATGGAGCAAGGAGTTTGTTTTGTCCTCGTAGAGTCAACGCAAGAGCTGTAATCCTGTTTTACGATGGGACAGGAACACTATTTAATTATGCTTGTATATTTTTATGCGAACCTTGATCTTGCTTTCGTTAGCTTTACATTTGTTCACTGTTTTACATAACCTATAAACTTGTCTTTATGTTTATTTCGGCTATCAAGAATGATTACAGTCGTATAAATAAATATTTTAACAGAAAAATAATAGGAAATTTCCTGTGGAATGCTGACTTTTGAAAAACATTGTTTATTAACTCCATTTAGTTTCGAAAAAAGAATGAATTGCGGTCTTACCTTTGCTGTTACATTTTGCATTGTATCGGCTTGCAGGCGTTACGTATTATATATATATTCATATTTAATGCTACAGTTGCATCCGAGAAACAATCGAGATTTATTTTCAATCTATTGTTATTCCTGGGAGAAATACGGAGAATCTACGGCACTGAAACATTTTCTTTCTATGCAAACATTTTTAATATCCTGCCAATACCCAATACCCAGTCAATGATCTCAAAAAAAATTATGATTCATATGAATTACTGGAAATAAAAATTACCTGTACTGAATTGAAGCTGTGCTATTGAAAGAAATATGTATTTTTTATGTCATAACGTGGCATTCAAGCATACAGTTCACATTCATGGTAAGTGAATACTGCAATAGATGCGTCTGACTCTGTCCTGACTCGTCTGATACTCCTGAGGTCTAAGTTGTTATTCCTCTGTGCTATAAATTACAGGACCGTACCACTACCTTTTATTAATTGATCGGAACATGATAATGCCGACTAGTACCATTTAGTGGCAAGTAGATTAGGTAATGCGGTGGTGCCCATATTCGCGAGCTCCGTCACTAGAGCTCCACCGCTAGTGACTAAGCTCGCGGGCGTGGGTACCACCGCATTACCTAATATACTTGCCGTTAAATAGTAGTTCAGCACTATCGTGTTCCGGTCAGGTGGTAATGTACGACCCTGTTATTTCCGGCACAGAGTGAATTAGCTGTCCATTCGACAGCGAAGACAAACTAGACTTCTTACTTAATTACATTCTATTCTTTCCGACCCAACTACTCCTTCATATTTAAAATTCAAATTTCAGTATCTCTCAGACTCTCACTCTTTACAATTACGTTCTAACAATTCTAATGTCCTTTCTATACCTTTTCACCGTACCAGCTCTGTATCCAGCTCTTTTCTACTTCAAGCTACACGTCTGTGGAATGCTCTCCCGGAGGAAATTCGAAGACTCACCAAGGGGTCAAGGCTCATTATGCGTCACATGCTTCTCATAGTCATCATTAGATTCGTATGTGTATATATAACATCTATATATGTTTAATAATATGTATTATTGTATAAATATGGTATATAATATTTATCTTAAAGTATAATATTGTATGTGAGTAAAACATTAGATTGTAAGTATGTGATATTCTATTATTAGATTAGATTTATCTATTATATAATATCTTTATTCGTTACACCGCCTACTATTTTCTCTATACTACCAATGGTTCACTGGTAGAGAATGCTTTTAGCATTAAGTCCGCCATTTGTTACATAATTTGTCAATTATTTTGTAACAATAAAGAATAAATAAATAACACCATAGGCCTCAGGAGTGGTAACGCATGTGCATTTTGGCCTTTGTCTTTGCGTGGGTGTCTATAGGCTGCAGTCATCACTTAACATCAATGAGAACTGCGTGCTTGTTTGCCACAACCATTACATTAAAAAAAGTATGGCCCCGTATTACCTATCACAGAGACATAACAACTAAGGTATCAGAGGTGGCAACGCATCTGCATTTGACCTCTGTTTTTTGTCTTGATGTGAGCTGAATGGTAGTTTACCACCTTCGTTACATAAAAAAAAGGAAAAACAGAATTTTATTATTGTAACAAAATTATCTTTTATATACGTTACTTCACGCCTGTAATCTCCGAAGGGGTAGACAGAGGTAAATGCATGCATTCAAGCATACACGCCGGTTACGTTTTGGTACCATGTAACAGGTGGCGAGCCTATTGACATCTCCGGGCACATTATCAAACTTCGAGGTACTGGGAAATTTCCATAAAATGGCAAAATCGCAATAGAACCAGAGAAAAGGGCCTTTGCACCATTTTCTCTGATAACCCCCTACCCGGGAATCGAATCCAGCACCTCAGCGTAATAGTAATGGCCTGCTAACACTAGGCTATCGAGGCGTAATAGTAATGGCCTGCTAACACTAGGCTATCGAGGCAGTTTTTTTTTACGTTATCTTTTATATTTTGTTATAAATTTGAAAGAAGCGGTAGCAGGCCACTGCTGTAGAGCTGCGAGGCGCTGGGCTTTGTTTTCGGATATGATCCATCCACGTTTTTTTTAATGTAATAAAAGTGGCAAACAAGCATGCAGTTCACATTGATATTAAGTGATGACTGCAGCCTATGGACACCCACACAATTACCAGAGGTCAATATGCAGATGCGCTGCCACTCTTGAGGCATTAGGTTTTATGCCTCTGTGCCGGAAATTACAGGGCCGTACATTACCACCTGACCGGAACACGATAGTGCTGAACACTACCATTTAGCGGCAAGTATATACGGTAACGCGGTGGTGACTACGCCCGTGAGCTCCGTCACTGGAGCTCTACCACCACCACGTGTCGGTCAATAATAGTTATTGATTCTTTCTATCGGTGGTTGTAGAGGTCCAATGACGGAGCTCGCGGGCGTAGAAACCACCGTATTACCTAATCTACATGCCGCTGAATGATAGTGTTCAACAATATATCACTATTTATTTTTCGCAATTACACGTGCGAGTGAACTTTAGAAATTAAAGAAAAAAACGGAAAGAAAAATTTGACGTAGGGCAGGAATCGAACCTGCGACCTCAGGATAACTAGTCCAGCCGCTTTACCACTTAGCTACCGAAGTCCCAAACCGATGCGTCAAATTTTGCTTTCCCTTTTTTGATGTTTAACCGATTTAGGGTCGGTGAACGACATCCATTGTTTAACTAATTAATAGCTATACAACCGATAAGAAGAGGCCCAGGAAGACCAAGACTGACCTACCATGACCAAATAGGTCGAGTTCTGTCTGATGCTGGGGTCAAAAGTCTTAGGAATCGGCGTGCATGTATGAAGAGAATGATGAAGGTAGACGAGGCACGAGAGGTTTGTCAGAACCGGGATATCTGGCGCTCTACACTCTCTGCCTACCCCGTTAGGGACCTGGCGTGAAGATACATACATACATACATACAACCGATATGATAGACATTGCAGTTTATACGATATCGTTAAGATGTCGCTGTTCCCTTAATAACTGTACTATTTATTTTTCGCAATAACACATGCGAGTGAAATTTAGATTTTTTTTTAATATATTTTTTTTAATTACTAATTCACTAGACTATTGCCTCAGTAACCTATTGGTAGAAGGCCACTACTATTACGCTGGGGTCCTCGATTCGTATCGGTATAAAGGTGTAAAATCCTTTATCCCTGGATCTATTGGCATTTTTCCATTTTCTGGATGTTTCCCAGTACTTCGGTAATGTGACTGGAGATGTCAACAAGCTCACCATCTATTACATGGGTCAAAATGTACGTAATGGCAAATCGTGGGTGCATATTCCTATGCTTGAATACATGCATTTATTGACTGCCTATGATTGATTCCAAAATAATTTGATTTGATCATTGTACTTTTTTTTTCATGATCACTTTAACTTTTCATTGCTATGTATACATTAATAGCTAGGTCAAATATTTTTTTTACCAATTATAATACACGGAACATAAAAATTATGTCGATGATATTACAGATCAACTCAATATGCCATATTAATAAGCATTCATGAACAAAAAAATCTCTACTTAACTTTGTCTTCAAACACCAACTTTAAGCGTAACTGAAATAAATAAGCATTCACCGTAGCTCGGTTAGATAACAATAAAAAGGTGAAAGACGAAGTGGCAGACATAAAACATCGCAAAGGCTACACTGAATAAAATAATATTGTATTTTGAAGCTGAAATATAACCCTAAATTGGTTTGTACTGCACGGTATTAGACTATGAATATAAATACAAAACTTCTTTTTGTGTCCCAGCTACGACATTCCTTTGTTTGAAGGCGCTATTGAAATATGATTCCGATTGTATTTTGTATTATTACTCGTATATCTTGGTTACGGGAGGATTAAATAAATTTGTTTTACGAGAAAAGTATGCGAGATGATTACATTTCTTGTAAGCTCTCGGCTTCAAAGCGAGAGGTTAAATGTGTTTGTTTTATAAAAACAAGGGAGTTAATTACATGCTTAATTCTATGTTTCAGCAGTAAATCCGAGGAATACAACAGTTTTTTTCTTTGTCATTTTAATTTCATGAATATTTAATTAATTCTTTTTGAATAGAGAAAACTAATTACGGAAGGAGAGGCTGCAGTAATTGTCCAAGATATAATAGCACGAGAATCGATTAAAGTTATGAACTTATAAAATGTCATAACAAAACTTGTTAAGGATCTTAAGGTAGGTTCTTAAGCTATTTTAAGCTCCATACCATTCCCAAAGTTTCTTTGTTGTTTCGCTACAAAATAAAGTCCATTATTTTTTTGGATATATCTGCAACCCCGTTAGCATGTTTACGTGCAAACCATTTAAAATACTTTCTGAAAACGTAATTCTGAAATTTATTGTGTACTAGCTGCTGCCCGCAACGTCGTCTGCGTGAAGGCAGTACAAAACCAAACATACCTAAGATGCCAATGTCGCTTTAGCATTATAAGCAAACAACTTTTAAAATAGCATTAAATTAAAACTATAAGTTTTTTTGCAAGCGAAGCAAGTGAAGTCATATGGGAATCCTGCTGAGTTCAGTCATAAGATATGACTGAAGGAAATAGAGAAAATAATGCAGGAATATATTCCCGGACACAAAAGAGTAAAAATACGTACAAAGGTATCCTTACGACACTTTCCTATAAACTACGTTGGTAGTTATTCTGCCGGGAACCAAATTGTAAAGAGGGTCATGACTGGTGACGCGGTAGCAAGCGACGTACAGTTGCCCGTGTGAGAAGCAGCTCGTCCTGAGGTTAATACCCGCTGCCCTCAGTGTCTGCCTCTGCGACTTATTGATGGTCATCGCGAAGCAAACATTCAACTGTACGCGCTTGAACTGGAATGTGAAGTTATGAGGTATGAGGGGAATGCGTGGTATAAATTCTGCCTCACCAATGCCACAACCCGTAAGAATTTCCGCCTCAATGGTGTCTGTGAAGCGAGATGGCTTTAAGTCCCGTTATACAACTTCGGAGGAAATAAGTTCCGAAGGAGCATAATTGGGATACCTACCTTCAGCTTGATAGTATTCGATGGAAGTCCGCTTGCTGACAGGACGTTCAGAAATGCCATGGAATAATGTGCGTCATCTTGCTCGACGACAGTATTTATGGAGGTGTAGACTACTTCATTTCCTATTAAGTGCTGCAGCCTGATCATTTTTGGGCGTCAAAATGGCCCGCTCACACACCCAAAACGTTGTATTCTGCTGGTGCGGTATACGACTGATGTCCCTGTAGACACCAAGAATGAGTTCTTCTAAGCTGGATACTTCTCTGCCGGAAGACTCTGGAAGCACCATCTGTCCACCTCTCTCTTCTGATAGAGTGCTTTCGCGAATACTTAGAAGGACATCAGAAAATTCTCGAGCACGTGCATTGTCGCTGAGCCGAGGTCTCATATTAATGGTCAAGGGCAGCGTACGAACTCGTTAAGATCGTGACAACAAAGCATTCACCTCGTCGGCCCTCGAACTTCACGTCACCAGGAAGCGTTTGCCGGAAATCGTCAGTGAAGAGTTATGTGGCACCACCCACTCAAATATTCGTTCCTACGGATGTCCTGCTGGGTTCTGTCCACGGCCTCAACTGCCTTTCTATTGGCCTTCGTACACTCATCCCATACAATCAGGAAACAATCCTTGAGCACGTGTCCCTTATCACTGTTACATGACACATCAAAAACAGTCGTTTCGGCGCTCTCTAAATGTAAGGGAATTTCAAACATGGCATGTGCTGTCTTGCTTTCCGGAAGCAGTGTGACGGCAATTCCCGACGCTACAGCAATAGAAAATTTCAAAATTCAAGAAAAACATTTAAACCTGGTTTTGCCCAACGCTTTCAAGGACGGTATCATAAATTTGTTTTTGCTCTGAAGAGAACAAAGTGACATGGTCATTTCGCCCGAATCGTAATTTGTCTCCGCGTTATACTCGCAATTTCTGCGGTCTTGATGGGGTGATGATTGGGGAGCTGGTAACCCATATTTGATAGTTCAATCGGCGGTGGAAATTACCACATCTTGAAATGAACTAAGACAGGTGTTCAGCATGCGTTCATTAGTTACTTCGACTTCGTTTCCAGTAGTACGCGTCTCAAAGCTCATAGGAAATCTTCAGACAGATGATGGCGATACTTCTCCGTCACTGACGCTTGCCTCCACGAGGGTGTCATTCCAATTTTGGTCACCATCAAGAAGGTGACGTGCTACGCAGCCTGCGCGGTAAGTGGGTATACTCCACGCCATCAAATGTCCTCAGAAAAGCGAAATACGTTGGGCCTCGGACCGTGTGAAGTAACAACCGCAGGCAATAGTTTTCGCCATTATTTGGATGCACGATAACTATTAACCTTACCCAATGCGGTGGGATATTCATGCGAAATTTGAAGTAAGTCCATTAAGTCCACTAAACTCAAAATTGAGTTTAGTCCGGATATACATACAGACAAACAACAACAGACAAACAAACACTATATTTGGCTTCGATATCGATAGTAGATCACGCCCCAAATATTCTTTAAAACAAAAAAAACAATGTACAGTTTTGACTTTTCTCGATTTTAAAGATTCACAGCTCTTTCCCTGTAGGAGATAACATGACACACGTAGCCTATGTATTGACCGGACCGGTTAGTAATATTCATGCAAAATTTGAAGTAAATCCATTCAGTACTTTTTTAGTTTAGCCCGGACATACATACAGACAAACAGACAAAAAATCTGAAAACTATATTTTTGGCTTCGATTTCTATTGCAGATCACGTCCCAAGTATTCTTTTAAAAATTATTCAATCTACAGTCTTTATTTAATTAAGATTTTAGTAAATGTAGAGATTCCCGTGGCAATGAGTGATTTTCCCGCAGTAAAAAGTAGCCTAAATGTTGGCCAGGCTTGGTATCTATACACCACAAAAAGTTTTATTCGAATCCATCCAGTATCTTCGGAGATTAGCCTGGACAAAGGGACAAACAGACAAACAGACAAACCGACAAACAGACAGACAAAAAAATTAAAAATGATTGAAAAGTGTTCTAATACTATTTTAACATCGCCCCAATTAGTTTTTCGAAAATATATACAATGTACAGACACGCGGATTTTACTGTTTTATTATAAGTTTAGATATAGATGTGCTTAAATTATGAGCAAGATTGAAACGAGAAACAATAAATATGGAAGATAAATAGAGGCTGAACCGGGTGCTATCTGAAAAAATACTGCCTCATAAAAACTGGTTGCGTGGATTTTTGCTAAGTGTTCCCATCTGATTTACACAACATTTCATATTTATTTGTTCAAATAAACACATAATTTGTACTCGCATATTCAAATTCAGCTTTGTTTTTTACATCGGCACGTGTAACATTTGTTATTTGGAATTACCTACATTGCGTATTTTGAGTATGCAAATCATGTTTAATAAGCGTAATTCCTGAACTAGTGCAAAATTGTGAAATTAACATTGTATCCATTATATGACATAGTTTGTTGTTAATACAATATTGCAGAAAGTAAATGCGGTGATGAGGCATTTATGTGGCTTATTATATTAAGTTCCAAAACGTAACGTTTTTATGTGGGTGGCAAACAACCATGCATTTCATATGGATGTAAAGTGATAACTGCGGATAACCTATAGATATCATCATCAAAATGCATATGTGTTGTCACCCCTGATATCCAATTTGTTATATCTCTGATAGTTATTACGAGGCCATACATTTTTTTATTATATTTTTAATAAGAAACATACGCTGGTAAACGAGATTTTGCACGGGAACAAAAACTATCGTGGTGTTCAGCACTATCGTGTTCCGGTCAGGTGGTAATGTACGGCCCTGTAATTTACGGCACATAATTATAACCTTAGGCCTCAGGAGTGGTAACGCATCTGCATTATGACCTTGATCTTTGTATGGGTGACTGTACGATGCAGTCATCACTTAACGTCAATGTGAACTGCATGCTTTTTTTCCACTTCCATTAAATAAAAAAAAAACAAGTGCTACAAGTTTCAAGGTTTTTTTCAGGACGTAGATGCTCACTAAGACGGGCTTTTATGAAACAGATACAGCTGGGTCAATTTAAGGGAAAATAACAGCTCTCGCTACCCTATAAATTAGTATCGTGTAAGTAATTCTAATTTAGGTAACATTGCACCCGTGCAAAGTCGGGGCGCGTCGGGCTAGTTTTTATTTTTTTTATTTTATGGAAATGGTAAACAAGTATACAGTGCACATTGATGTTAAGTAATGACTGCAGCCTATACACAAAGACCAAGGTCAAAATACAGATACGTTACCACTCCTGAGGCCTAAGGTGTTATCTCCGTGCCAGAAATTACAGGGCCGTACATTACCTACCACCTGACCGGAACACGTTAGTGCTGAACACTATCATTTAGCGGCAATTAGCGGCAAGTATAATAGGTAATGCGGTGGTGCCTGAACCCGCGAGCTACGTCACTGGAGCTCTACCACCTGTCGAAAGTTACTTTATATTTTCTCGTTTATACCTGAAGTAACTTAGAAAAAGAGATAGTGTAGGATAATTGTCCAGATGTTCGTTGCGGTGATTTTAACAAGGCAACAAGGAATGGCCAACTGAAGTGTATGTTAAACTTCCTTAGTGCCTCGTAAGTCTTGGAGAAGCGAAAAGGTTTTACCTGTACAACACATCTGTGCTACTGTATCCTATGCAATTTACGGACTTGTTACGGGTGTGTTTGAATTTTGGAACTATTTGATGCTCTTTGAGTTCAGATTGTAAGTATCCGTTAATATGTTGAATTAAAGAAGGTAAATGTGTTAAAATAAGGTACCGAATGCTTTTCACGACGGGGCAATTTTGTTTTTTTTTTACACTCTGTATGTTATATATTTTAGAGACTAAACAAAAAAATTAAGGGCAATAATAAATATTGCTCTTGCCAGCAAACAAAAGGCATTCTGGAGAAAATTTCTATAATAATCAGACTTGCTTATTCATAAAAAATACTTATGTTTTTACTGGTGGCACAGTTCCTGTGCAGGAAGTGTCGAGGGCGTAGGCACCACCGCATTACCTAATTTGGTAATGCTCAGCACTATCCTCTTATGACCTCTGGTCTTTGTGTGGCCGTCTACACGACCCGGTTAGTCCAGCGGTGTGTGACTATCGCTTTCACATCAATGTGAACTGCATGCTTGTTTGCCACCTTCATTACATAAAAAATATAATCTGTTTAGTTATCACAACATAATTTACCTGCTTTTTTGTAGAAATAAGGATTTATGATCAAAAGATGTAAACGCCTTACAATTACAATTAATTTGGTCACTGAAAAACTTTGCAAAAGGGCCATGTGCCAACAAATTGCAAAACTCCTAACTTTTCTCCACCTTCAAGTTAGAATAGATTGATTGAACTGGAATATAGATTTAGCTTGGCACTTAACCTGAAACGGTTTTCAATTAACGTGACTTCAAAGGTCAAGCAGTCGTGCCTTAAAATAATTCTTTATATTCAAATTTTCAAACGAAGTGGCTTTGCATGGTACTTATATATTTATAGAACGTAATTACTGAACCAAAACTTTCGTATTTTCGTCAAGATTATATTCACTATACTATATTATATGATTATATATACTAAGATTATATTCACTACATAGGTCATTGATTGTAGATTGTAGATGCTCATACCCATTTTATAAATATGAAGTATGAATAAGAAGTGATGACTCCAGCTTATAGATACCCACACAAAGACCAAGGTCAAAATGCAGCTGCATTACCACTCCTGAGGCCTAAGGTGTTATGCCTCTGTGCCGTAAATTACAGGGCCGTACATTACCACCTGACCGGAACACAATAGTGTTGATCACTACCATTTAGCGGCAAGTATAATAGGTAACGCGGTGGTGCCTACGCCCGCAAGCTCCGTCACTGGAGCTCTACCACCAGTTAAAGTAGCACCAGTAGGTGCGTTGCCACGCCTGAGACCTTATTTGTTATGTCTCTGTGATAGTTACGGGGCCATACATTACCATCTAACCGGAACACGATAGTACTGAACACTACCATTTGGCGGCAGATAGATGAGATGATTGTTTTTTTTTATATTATTTCGCATTAACACATGCTTGTGAAATATATTTTATTTTTAAAGAAAACTGGAAAGAAAAAATTGACTTCAGGCGAGACTCGAACTCGCGACCTACTGGGAATCTAGTCCAGCCGCTCTTTCAATTGAGCTACTGAAGCCCTGCCCGATTTGTCAAATCTTTCCTTCACATCTATTGCATTGCTTTATGGTAGCAGCAGCGCCACCTATTACCAACTATGCTAGTTAGGCAACCGATATAATAGACTTTTCAGTTTATTGAATATCGTAAAGAAGTCGCTTTTACCATTAATAATTGTTTTTTTTAATATTATTTCGCATTAACACATGCTTGTGAAATATATTTTATTTATTTTATTTTTAAAGAAAAATGGAAAGAAAAATTTGACTTCAGGCGAGACTCGAACTCGCGACCTACTGGGAATCTAGTCCAGCCGCTCTTCCAATTGAGCTACTGAATCCCTGCCCGATTTGTCAAATCTTTCCTTCACATCTATTGCATTGCTTTATGGTAGCAGCAGCGCCATCTATTACCAACTATGCTTGTTAGGCAACCGATATAATGAAAAGATGAGATGAGATTGGTAATGCGGTGTTGGCTACGCCCTCGAGTCCCTACACTGGAACTCTACCATCAGTAAAATCTATCATTCATGAAAAAATAAGTGCATCTACGATCAAACAATGATTTGTATGGCCCTGTAATTACCGGCACAGAGGCATATCACGTTAGGCCTCAGGAGTGGTAACGCATCTGCATTTTGACCTTAAAATAACAAGGCTTAACAACTTAATACAAGCAACAAGGAACCATTTTCCCCCGTCATGAGTTACGGAGGCATAACCTCCGTTCCAGCTGACGTTGCACCGCTGACACCGTGAGGTGCCGGGAAGTCTCCAGCGTCGGGTTTCACGCATTGTTTTACAGTATTATAATAAATTCAATCTGTTTCTGATATTAGAGCAATAAACATCTCTCTTTAAAATTTTGTAATAAAATATTAGTTTTTAAAAACCCTAATTCCGCTAGCTAGAACATAACTCATGTCATAAACTTTTTTATTATTACCAAGATAGAAGCTGCACCAGACTTAAATGACTTGCAATGCCGAGGAAAGTTCTTTTTAATACTGCAAACTCTTAATTGACGTAAGTACATAAATACAATCGTGCTCATATAAGTTAAGACTTACGTCCTGACCGCCGCGTCGTTGACTTAGATGTTCTTAGTTTGTTTTTAAATTTCTGTAAAAGTAAAGTAGGTACTTTGTTATTGGATTGGATGGAATTCCTGTGTTTATGGTGTATCTAGTATCTACTTGAAACTATAACAACGCAAATGCTTCATGTTACGTAAAAAAAATACTGTTTTGGCCCCGTAATAACTATCACAGATACATAATAATAACTTAAATCTCAAGGGTGAAACCCATCTGCATTTTGATTTCTAGTTTTTGTGTAGATTCTACAGGTTGCAATCTTCACTTAACATCTATGTGAAATTTACGCTTGTTTGCCACTTTAGTTACATAAAAAAATTGGGTTACCTACATACTTTACTCCAGAGAAACTTGTCAGCACGTACCTATGCGAAATATAAAAATAGTACTACTAAAAAAAACATTTAACTAACGCACGTTCAACAAATCTATATATATTATATTCTTCATTGATTTTTTACACACTTCCTTTATTTCAATGCTCAATATCTACATATTATTATCTAAAACAAAATTTTCGTGTCACAGTGTTTGTAAAATTACTCCTCTGAAACGGCTGGACAGATCATTATCTAACTGCCTCAGTAGCCTAATGGTAGCAGGCCACTACTATTACGCTAGGTCCTGGATTCGATTCCCGGGTAGGGAGCTATCAGAGATAATGGTGTAACGTCTTTTATCTCTGATTCTATTTGGATTTTTTCATTTCCTGGAAATTCCCCAGTACTTCGAAGTTTGGTAATGTGCCCGGAGATGTCAAAAGGCTCGCTACCTGTTACATGTCAAAAACGTAACCGGCGAATCGTAGGTGTTTGCATGCATTTACCTCTGCCTATCCTATAAAGTTACGTTTTTTATACTTTTAAGGCGATACAAAGTTCATTGGGACAGCTAGACTACTTATATTTTACCTGAAATATTTTCCTAAAAATTAGATACTAGTATGTTACAAAAATTTCCAAGAAAAACTACCATTTACAGATCGGTAATGACATCATTTCGAAGATCAATTATACACCCAATTAATTGTTGAACTGCCCCTAACCGCATATGCCTTACGTGTTTCCACACAACAACCTAAGTCGTGGAGGACCTGCTGGGGTCTCCCTTAGGCGGTCTCTGCGGGCTTTTTGAGCTCTCCAATTGCATGTTGTAGTAGGCTAGTACCGCCTACATAAGTCTATTAAAAATACACATAATTAGGAACATATTTTATTTTTAGAAAACAAAGTTTTGAGAAGTACTTAATCAAATGTGAGACAAAATATCAAGGAGAAAATAACAGCAAATTAATTACGGCAGTGATACTAATTGTATTGTTTATATATTCCGATATTTTTCCTCGGTGCTCTCCTGAAATACTTGTCCACTAATTAGTTTTGGCCGCGGGCATTTTGGCGTAGGTAGGCCACTAGGGACAGAATTTCCACATAACTCATTATATTTTTATTTTTCGCCTCAAATAATATTAATTCATGAGAGCGCTGTAATAAGTTGAATAAAAACGTTTATACACATTTTTCGTACTTGTTTCAAAGGTCATGTTTCTGGCAGCTATGTTATGTTTTGACCAGTCTATTTTTTAGGAAAGACCTAGATTTCTTTATGTAAAATAAGGTGTCACCCTCTCAGTGAGTTCGCTATTAATCTACCTACATATAGTGTGTTTGTAATTAGCAAAGAGCGAGTTCTCCTAAAACAAAGGAGATGTTGCAAGCTCGGCTCTAGTTCGTACACGTCCTCAAAAAATGGGTAAATTGAAGAAGAATCCGAAAAAAATACAATTTATTTATTCAAGAATATATTTTAGAGTTACTACCACATTTAATTCAAACGATTTTATCATTTTTAACCATATTCAACATGGCGGCGATACAGCCGACGCTTCTTTAAATTGGAAATCGATTAGTTTAAGTTCTTAGTATTAACACATGCAATCGATTTCGATAGTATTTAGAAAATATTACTTTTTTCTCCAAGTACAAAAAACAATTTAAAAATGTCAATGTCAACATGACATCGCCCGCCATATTCGCCATGTTGGTTTGAGTTGCAATTCTAACTGCAAATAATATTTTGTAACTGCAAACAAAGCTAAATAAGTGAATGTATGCAGTAATAAAACGTTTTTATATTGATTTTGCCTGTTAATGATATTGTGTACAATACATGGCCGGAGGTCCATACATTTTTGCAACATCTCCTTTTGCTTAAAAGGAGACTAAAAACTAAAAGCTATTCATTAAGAAATCAAAATATAATAAAAATGTATTATATCTCTCGTCGGAGTATTTTAAACCCAAAATCAAATCAAAGAGTTAATTTATGTGTATGTATCTTCACGCTAGGTCCCTAACGGGGTAGGCAGAGAGTGTAGAGCGCCAGACATCCCGGTTCTGATAAACCTCTCGTGCCTCGTCTACCTTCATCATTCTCTTCATACATGCACGCCGATTCCTAAGACTTTTGACCCCACCATCAGACAGAACTCGACCTATTTGGTCATGGTAGGTCAGCCTTGGTCTTCCTGGGCCTCTGCAACCATCCACATTCGCATTGTATATCTGTTTAGTCATTCGCTCATTCGACATTCTTTCTATATGCCCGAACCATCGGAGCATGCCTTTTTTCATTTTTACACCGATACTATCATTCACACAAAGTCTCTTTCTTACATCTTCATTACGAACGCGATCGGTGAGTGATACACCGCAGATCTTGCGCAAAGATCTCATTGAGTTAATTTATCATTTGGTATTACATGAGTCGCTTATGTAATGATATGTTACGAAATTAATTACTATTTTAAACTATGGTAAATAACAAAAGACACGTGTACAATGTGACGTCAGTCAACAAAATACAAAAATTGATGATCAAGAAATATATACTTATGTATATCAGTAGGATGTCTCATTTCCTCCCTGACCCCGAACCTTTGTTAGGCTAGCGCTACATGGGTCCAACACGTAGAGTCCCTTTTGATAATTTTTATCTACTTTGTAACGGGTTGTACTAGACGAGACCTCTCTGGCCGTATCAATAGTTAATACAGGCACAGATAGGCACTGCAGAATACACGGGATGGCATAGTGGCATACTATTATAATGAAAGTTGACTTGCCAAATTTTGGACTATGTGGGTGAACTCGGAGGACTACCTAGCTGGGTTTATGGAATGAGATCCGTCATCTGCCTATATTAAGCATCTCACATTACCGGTTTCATCACGAGCCAGTAATAGCAAGCACGGAGTGGGCTTTTCCGCTATAACACCATTAAGACACCGCCACCCCCGGGTGTATGGCTCTACAAATGCTATACCTTTACTATCTACACTAGCGGCCCCATTCTTACTGGCCAATGAAGGCAAGAGGTGAGAGATCTGGTGCTCGGTCCAGTCATACGGGGGACGAAGCGGAGCTCTATTCTTTTGGAGGAACTCGAGGGGCTGGTGTCTCTACTCAACAGCTCGCACAAGTTTTCTTTCCTCATATTATTAGGTACTATAACTATATAGTATATTAGGTACTATAGGCCTCCCCCCAAAAAAAAAGGGGAGAGACTCGTGCCCAGCAGTAGGACGTATAATGGGTTGCCATTATTTATTTATTTATTTTATTTACTGTATATATGTATCTTCACGCCAGGTCCCTAACGGGGTAGGCAGAGAGTGTAGAGCGCATAGTACATGTATTTACTGTAATTTGCATAATTACATAATATTCGTTTTTACATTATTTTTCGCAATAACACATGCTACCGATTTTTTTTTCTTTAAAAAATGTACATAATGTTCATTGAATTACGTCACATTAATTTATTTTATTACACACCTAAACATATAAAATATATTTATTTGTATTATTTAAAAAACATATGTTAATTAAATAATTCACTAAAAACTAAAAACACGAAGTATCCTTTGCATTAAGAATCTATCTTCATACATTACAAAGCTTTTTAAGATACCTACATACATACATGTAAGTACAAACGGTCCTTTTATCGTACCTACATCGGCCTACACATTTTTCGATATTATATATGGGTGACTACCTTATAATATAGAATAATATTTTCATTATACACAAATAACACATATAATATTATAATATATAATAATAATATATTATAATATATAATATTATAGCTGTGACATATTTAACAATACACCTATCAAACCACCTCTTAAAGCCTGCTGTATATTTAATATAAATATTTTTAGACTATATTTCTGTTGTTCAGCTTTGTGTAGCTTTAATTAATTTCTAAAAGACTTGGACGCTGAGTGTTCCCATGGATAGCGTCTTTTTAATAATAAACAAAACACACCCGCCACCATTCATAGCCGAGCTACAACAATAAGCCCTCCAATAAATTAGAGCTCGTGTTTGTTAAAATAAAATAGCTGGCGAATAAAAGAGGGCAAATTTAAATAGGGAAGCGTCAAAGGGCGTCAGACGTCACGTTTCAAGATGGCGTCCTAAGGTAACCACTTTGGGAGGGAAACGTGACAGGAGCTTAGGCTTTCGTACAAAATCTGAAACAAACGGGATATGCATGGGAAATATCCGACTTTATAAGTTGGCGTGGGTGAACCATCAATCTCTGTTCTTATGACGGATACATATGGGTTATTTTGTTAATACTAATGTAAGCTGGTAAAAAGATCCTTACCCACTGAAGGTGCTAGTATCTGTCCGAAAAAGGTAAACACTCTTATGGTTTTATTTAACAGTTATTATCACAAGCAGAATTTTAAACGTAAATTCGAACTGTGAACGTATCGTAACTAAGCAAATACAAAATACTATTCAAACAAATTATAATTATTCACATAGAAAAGTAACATACGAGTACTTACTGATGGATTTGCAGTATCTAATAATCTAGATATTTTAAGAATTCAGTGGTCCTTTACCACAATGTCTTAAAATACTCCACTGTGATTTAAGGTAGGTACTTCAAGAGATATGTAGTTCATTTAACAGCAACATTCTTTTGTTTCGTATAGCGTGGTAGGATTTCCTGAAATTTATTGCACTCGAAGTACTTAATTCTTAATATTAGACAACGTAAGCAAAAATTTTAATTTGAAAACTTGAGAAGTATCTTAATTGCAGCTTTTGCTGTTTAGTAAAAACGCCGTATCTCCTTAGTTCTTCATCAAAATTAACAATATTTTTTTATGAAACGTAATAATTGAACAAAACAAGTGATTGCTCTGATGTTCGATGGAGCTTTCCTTATACAAGCGGAGTCAAGCAAGTAAGACAGTCATAACTTATTTCTATAAAAGGCGAGTTTTGCTAAAGATATAATAAGATAACATACTAAAATTATTGTTATTCAGATGTTGTATAGTAGTTTATTGTTTACATTCGATGTTTCGATTATGATATTGTTTAGGAATACGGTTCAGTTACTCCTAGTGCATACAGCGTTTTATGTTTACATTGAAGCTATAAACACAGTATAAGTACATAATTAACACGTTCGTTTTCTTTAGACTGTGGCTATACTATTTATTTCATATTCTCTGACTATGTATTCAAGTGTTTGTTATCTATTGGTACAGTTTTTTAATTGGTACTTCTATTGATGTGAGTTGAAACAATCATATTCCTGCGAATGTATGTATACTAACATATATATTATTTGAACAAACAAGCAGTTCACATTGATGTTAAGTGATGACTGTAGTCTATAGACACTTACACAAAAACCAGAGGTAAAAATGCAGATACGTTGCCACCCCTGAAACCTTAGTAGTTTTGTCTCTGTGATAATTATTATGGGGATGGCCCCGTAATGTATGGACAGTAACATCTAACCGGAACATGATAGTACTGAACACTACCATTTACGGCAGACAGATTAGTTTGGTAATGTGCCCAGAGATGTACAGGAAGAGACGTACAGGCTCGCCACCTGTTACATGGGCCAAAACATAACCGGAAAATCGTGAGTAAAATTACGTTTTTTTTGTCTTTTTTTTTTAGATTAGGTAATGCAGTAGTGCCTACCCCCTAGAGCTCCTGTATTGAAACTCTACTACCACCATCAATATTATAATTGTATAGTTGTAGTTATATCTGAAATTGAATCTGAATATTTGGAAATAAGTAAACGAAACACAGGTAATGTTTAGAAGCTTAAATGTAATGTTTCATCATCTAAGTGCCCGATAACTATCAAAATTTTGGTCTATTCTATCCAGTTTGGTTACAATGAATTCGTAAATTATGTTACATAGCACGATAAGTTTCCTGCTCAAGCATTAAGCAGTTTCGGTTCGTGTAACTTCATAACGATAGACACAGATGCGGCTCCAGTATTTGCCAGAGAGGGTATCAATGAGATTTAAAAATTATGTAGCTACGAAGTTTGGATAAAGGCCAGTGTATACCGAACGTATTATAAACTTCCCGAGTTATGTAATCGAAACTAGTGACTGCGTTAGTTTAAATTTTAATAAGAAGATTTTAATAGCTTGCCAATAGTCTTCATTGAAAAATTCCCAGTACGTTACTTCTTATTCCACTACCCAGGAATTCTGCTGTTACCTGAGGTATAATAATGGCCTATCTATGTATTATTATATCTCAGCATAAAATATTTATTTTGATGACAATACATTATGCAACTAAGCTCGAAACTGCTAAATGTATCGTTTCCCCCATTATGGTACAACAGGTATCGAAATCATATTAAACTTATCAGCTCTCCCAAAATGACGTGTGTTCCTCAATAATGGGTGAGATGAGTTCATACATATCCACGTTATCTTTATTGCTAACAAGTGCGAATTCTACACACGTTCGCATGTTATATTAGATGAGTGTGGAACAATAACCATCGAAACAATAGCCTGGGGCAAACGATACGTTCATTTAATCTCAACTCTTAATTCATTATGTTAGACATTTGTAAGGGTAAACTTAATAAATTTATCCGATTCATTTGTATTCAATCTTTTGTCATATTTCTTATTAGTATGTGCCTTGCATTTTAAGCTCCTAATAACAGATTTTACTTTATGTAGACTTCTTGATTATTGCCTACAACCTGATGTGTAAAATGATTTTCCAAAACAATGATTACAAAAGTAAATAGTTTTTTGTTTGTGTGCTTAACAACGATAAAAACAGTACATTTTGTAGAAAAATCTCTACAAAATCATAACCTGCATGTTACATAGGTACTTACTAATATTGCTAATGCAAAATTAACGCTATCTGCTCCACTGGAATTCTACAAAATGATCTTTATTCCAACAACAATACATTATTCAACGAACCTACCAAACTGCCAAATATAGGTAATGAGTTCCCCTTTAAAATGCAGCAGGTGTTGAAACGATCTTAAACTTATCGGCTCTCCCCAAATGACGTGTGGTCCTCGCTAATGGATGCCACGTTATGTTTATGGTTTACATGTGTGCATTCTACACACTTTCACGTGTTATATAAGACGACTGTGGAACAATAACGATGGGAACAATAGCCTGGGGCGAATGATACTTCATGTTATCTCAACTCTAAATTAAATGTTAGACATTAAATATTGGGAAATGTATTCGATTCATTTGTATTCGTATTTGATCTTTTATTGTATTTGTTACGAGGTAGAATGTGGCATTTTAAATTATCTGATCATAATCACTGCATTTTTTAAGAAGTAAGGTAAACATTTTGATTATTCTACGTCTTGAAATCTAAATAGGTTTCCCTAGACAAAACAATAAATAGAAACGGAAAACAAAATTTTGCGAATAAGTAGCTAACGTAACTTCACGCTTGTAATCCCCGAAGGGGTAGGCAGAGGTAAATGCATGCATTCAAGCATACATGCAACCCACGACTCGCCGGTTACGTTTTGGCCCATGTAGCAGGTGGCGAACCTGTTGCCATCTCCGGGCACATTACCAAACTACGAGGTACTGGGAAACTTCCAGAAAATGGAAAAATCCCAATAGAACAAGATATAAAGGATTTAAACCGTTATCTCTGATAGTCCCCGACCCGGGAATCGAACCCAGGACCCCATCGTAGTAGTGCACTGAGGCAGTAACTGTAAATAATAGCATTTTGTAAAAAAGAATAACAAAAACATACAAGCATAATTAAATTTGTACTGGTGGTAGAGTTCCTGTGCAGGAGCTCGAGTGCGAAGGGCATCCGACCACCGCATTACCATTTGTTTGTCAAAATATCCGATATTATTTATTTATACGTTCAATTTGCTGGCTGAGAAAATGTCACCCATACTATTCTTCAAGGGAGTTTGAAGTCGAAGTTCCAAAGTCTAATTTAAAAAGTTGGACTCTGGCAAACATTCACTCTTGTTTGCTCTCTGAGATTGTTAAATAAAATGACAAATAATAAAATATGTCTGCTGTCAAAAAAAGTTATGATTATGTTCTAGAAATGCTTTTTGTTTTACATTTTTAGTAAATACCTAGCAGGTACTAACCCCCTTATTCATAAACGTATTTTAGCTAAAGTGTTGCTAATCTCTCCTTTGTCGTTTTCTATCCTGCACATTTGACAATCCAACTGACAAAGACAAAGCATTCTATAGCTAAAACGTATCTAATGTACGTTTATGAACAAGCGGGTTAGTTTCGGCGTTGTGTGTAGTAGAAGTTCTATACCATTATTTATGTTATTCTTTGCCATCAAGAATACAAGACATGCAACTTTTCTAGTTCAAGTAGTTGGTCCATAGAGTAAACCTCATTTTCATTTTTAGGGTTCCGTAGTAAACAGGGTACCCTTATAGTTTCGCCATGTCCGCCTGTCTGTCTGTCTGTCTGTCCGTCCGCGGTTTAGCGCAAAAACTATTAGTACTAGAGACTTGAAATTTGGCACAAGTATACACCTTAATCACGCCGACCAAGTGGAAGAATAAAAACGTGAATTTTTTTTTTAAGGTCACTTCCCCCTACTTGTAACGATTTTCATATAGTGTGGGCATTTTTGCATCGTTGGATAGGTCTTTTAAAATTATTATGTGTGTGCGAACATCATTTTTCGATTAAGTTAACTGTTCGTGACTTTTTAAGCTTTAAAGTGCAAATTTTCGTTAGACTCAAGTGTCCCCCCCCCTACAGACTAAACGGTTGTTGTAGAAATTCAAACGTTACGGCAATAGTAGCTACATATAACGAAATTAAAAGGAAAACTATCACACTAAATTTGGCCTAGCAAGTTTGCGAGTTATAGTCGACCAAATGTCTTTTACTCGAAAATTTCGAACAAGTCCATTGAAAATATTTAATTTCTTGCTCTGTAACTACGGAACCCTAAACTGCGCGTGGCCCGACATGCACTTGACCAGTTTTTTTAATATTTTCTCATTTATTACAGTTTTGAACCGTCAATTTTCTTCAGTTTATTTGTTTCTCTTTAAGCGTCGTTCTTTCTCCATTCAATTATTTCATTTTACTAAAATGTGTTACTGTCACACGTACTCGTAATGTTCAAACTTTCCTAGACTTATAAAATAAGTCCAATGTTTATTTTATTGTTGTAAGTAGTCATTCATTTTCTTAGGTTGTTATATTTATGAGGAACTACTATTTTTATTACTAGAAGAGAAATTACTATTTTTATGAGGAATCTTTTAAATATTGATGTGAACAAATTGCATGAAGATGTTCTCTCTCTGGACTGGACAGTGATGGACTTAGCGACAACAATCGATGATAAAATTTCTGTATTCAATCGCAATATTTTAAAGGTATATGACGTTCATGCTCCACTTCGGGCTGTACGGATTAAAAGATCTCCGGCACCTTGGCTAACCAGAGGTGTACGTATTGCTATGTCCAAACGTAACAAAGCTTTTCGAAAGTTTAAAAGAGACCGTAGCGAAGATAATTGGGAACTTTATAAGCAAGCTCGAAATCGCTGCAACCGAATGGTGAGAACAGCTAAACGCCGCTATATTTTCGATAATATCTCTGATTGTTCTTCGGCTGATGTGTGGAAGTTTTTAAAATCTCTTGGCTTCTCCAAACCCATGCTCGATTTAGCAGCTGCTAATTGTTCAGTAAATGAATTAAATCAACATTTTGCAAAAAGTTCCCCTTTAGAGCAGCAAGCTAAACACTCTGCTATTCAATATTTGACTTCCTTGCCTATATTCCATTCGTTCTCTTTTTCTCGAGTTTCTAATGATGAGGTTAAAAAAATTTTTTGTTCTATAAAATCTAAGGCAGTAGGCTGTGATGACGTGAGTAGAATGATGATAATCTTGATACTTGATCACATTATTCCCTTTCTTACGGAAATTATCAATTTTTCGTTGGAATCAGGGACATTCCCATCATTATGGCGGAAGGCCCATATCATACCTCTTCCTAAAGTATCTAATCCCTGCTGTACCAACCATTTCAGACCAATTTCTATTTTGCCTTTTCTTTCAAAATTATTAGAAGCGGTAGTTCAGAAGCAACTGTCTCGACATATTTTATCAAATAATCTTTTATCGGAATACCAATCTGGTTTTCGCCCGTCCCACAGCACAACTACTGCCTTGTTAAAAATTACTGAGGATGTAAGAGCTGCCATGGAGGATTCTCGGCTGACAGTCTTGGTATTAATCGATTTCTCGAATGCATTTAACCACGTGGACTATGATATCTTGATTTCAATCCTCAGGCAAAGTGGCGCCTCATCATTAGTTCTAGATTGGTTTTCGTCCTATCTTCGCGGTCGCAAGCAGGCAGTTCGCGTCAATCGTGACTTGTCTGATTGGTGCGATCTGGCCTCTGGCGTACCGCAAGGCGGTATATTGTCTCCTCTTTTGTTTTCATTATTTATAAACTCCCTTACTGAACGCCTCAATTGTTCTTACCATTTGTATGCCGATGATTTGCAGCTTTATGCTCAGACTGATCCAGACAAATTGGATGACGCCATAACAAATTTGAACCTTAACTTGCAACAAATATTACTCTGGTCTAATCAATTTGGTATAACGGTGAATGTCTCCAAATGTCAAGCCATTATTTTGGGTAGCTCGTACTTTGTGAATAATATTGATATAAATAACCTCTCGCATGTTGCATTCAATGGCTTGCTCATTCCATTCTCACAAGAAGTTAAAAACCTGGGTTTGTATATGGATTCCACACTGAGTTGGAATAAGCAAGTCACTCATGTGAGTAAAAGTGTAACAGCTTCGCTACGGTCTCTATACCGGTTTAAATTTTTTTTGCCATCTAAGACCAAATCACTTCTTGTTCAATCACTTTTGCTCCCCATACTCGATTATGCTGATGTTTGCTATCCTGATCTTTCTCAAGAATTTCTAAATAAACTGGATCGTATTTATAATAATTGTATACGCTTTATTTTCAATTTACGCAAATTTGATCATATCTCTTCCTACCGCTGTAAGTTGAAATGGCTGCCTATTCGACAGCGTAGATCCATCAGATTATTATGCTTGTTATACTCTATCATTAACGATCCAAACTCTCCTGATTATCTCAAAAGCAAATTTCAAATCCTGGGTAACTCTCATGATCTCTGTCTTCGTTCTTCTAATTATCTCACCCTTATCATTCCTTTTCACCGAACAGGTTTCATGTCTAACTCATTCACCATTTCGGCAATAAAGCTTTGGAACGCACTCCCCGTGGACATCAGAAAAACTACGACTAAATTATCGTTTAAACGAAAGCTACGTGAGCATTATTTGAGGATGCTTTGAGTTTCTTGTACATTTGTGACAGTTATCTACATGTTCTTCACGCTATGTCTGCTTTGAGTTTACTATTTTTCGTTGCATTTATTTAAATATTTTTATAGGTATTTAGGTATATGTATTTGGATATATATGTGTATGTGTGTTATATATATATATATATATATACATGTATTTATAAAAATATATATTTAGCTTATATTTATATATATATATATATATATGTATTATTTCGGTTTAAGTAATATATTCCATATAACAATAGGTATTCTTGTGTTTGTTACTTTTAAAAATGTTATTTATACTTATCTTTAGTCGTTATAACTAGATTAGATTATTTGCAATGTTCTGCACCATTTTTATGTTTTCTATACAACTCAAAGGTTGACTGGCAGAGAATGCTACTTAGCATTAAGTCCGCCTCATGTTACATTTTTGTGCTTGAAAGTATAAATATTTGACAAAGTACCTAAGGTAATATCCTGATCTGTATCACAGCTTATTATTACCTAACTACCGTTAAAATCCGGCGATCGACCGATCGAGTGCAGGTTTTTAAACTGATTTAAAAGTCCAACCGCTGCAGTATCAGTTCGAAATACTTTTTATATAAATTTGCATGAAGTTTCAGCTTGTTATTGATATCTAACGAACGATACTTTGTTGGTAATTTATGTATTTTTTAAAATCATAACTACTGACATGTTTTTGGAATTGCGACTTACAATATCTCAACATTGGCAAACAAACGTTTTATGTTTGATTCTCTATTTTATTATTACCTAACTTTTTTATTCATATTCAAAAATGCCATAATTTTAAGTCATAATCATCATTTGTCTTAATGATAACTTATCCGAATTTAATGTCACAAAATGGAAACCACTTAACACATTATGTTCAATAGTTTGTACAGTAAAAAAAATAAAAAATAAACCGAAAGCCGCGCCCTTCGACCTAACCTGACAAGATTGTGACACCCACAGTCTCAATCTCGCGTAACGCCACGAGATATTTATTTTACTTTTCTTTCATGACAATAATATTGTTCTTATATAACTTTCTACTTCTTGATACATAATGTAGTAAACTTGAAGCCGCCGTTCGGAGAATTTTTAATAAATTGTCATGAAACATGTTTCGCAATAACAATCATTATGTAATTATTATAGAATATTATGTTTGTTTGTGTTACCAACTTGTATATTTACACTTATGTAGTGAAGCACACTGATACCGAATAGAAATGTTTATTTCACTGATGGTAGAGTTCGTAAGGGTGTAGGCACACCGCATTACCGCATCATTTGTCGCCAAATAGTAGTGTTCAACTTTATGGTGTCCTGCAGCTGCTTAGGAGGTAATGTATGGCCCTGTCATTTCTATTGACCGGGCCATACATTTATACACAACTGAGATTTCGCCTCAGTTTCAGGTTTAGCAGCAGAAAGATAAGGTAATGGGGTGGTGCCAAGCCCTCGAGATCCGACACTGATTGATACCTACTCTACTCCTCGTTCAAATTTTGTATTTATATCGTCATTTCAGCCGACAGACGTCCAGTGCTGGCCAAAAGTCTCCCCATAAGGGTGACCGTAATCACTGAGATTGATACGCGACACTTTTAAATGTGCGACCCATTAATGCAGGATAGGCAGTAACGGAAAACGTCGTAGGCCTCAGGAACGCAACGCATCTTCATTTTGATCTATTTCCATCGCTGGATGAGGATGGCAAAGGCCCGTTTGTAGTAGCAATCTGTGGAGAGGCTTTTATCCTGCAGTCGACAAACGTCTTTCAGCTGAAATTATGACGATGAAGTCTACAAGCTCAAGCTTGAAAGTCTACCACGAGTAGTTTAATTAAGTAGTACCTAATTACATAAGTATCAACTCTTACACCAGTCTCACCAAAATGGAATGGAGTGTATGTAACACAACCTCGTAAATTATAAAATTCGTATCGCGATGAAAATAAAAGATTCGGATATAATCAATTCCACCTATATTTACCTTGAGTTATATCTAACACCCAGCGTTCCAACAAACTTGTCAGGCCAACTATAGTCCGCCCTGACGAGGGTCACGGCAGACGTATCACGTATAACTTCCCCAACTTAAGGGGTATAATGTTTCTCTTTCACTAATTACGTGGAAAATATTTGTTGTCATGACATTTATCTTTCTGCGTTACCGGCTTTGAGTCTTACGCCGAGTAATGAGTATGGACCTTTTACAAATTACTTGCTTGTGTTAATGATTTTCATAGTTTTATCTACGTTTTATCATATAGACGCAGAATTAAAATTTAATATAAACAACTATGAAAAAAAACTTTGAATAGTGTAATAACATAATACAAACTTCAAATTCAGAGCGGGTAGGTAGTCTAAGCTGCTGAAAACTTACACAGCTAAGTAGGTTTTACCGATCAACTTACAAAATGTACTTGAAACGAAACCGCATTTTACTCATGACCCGTGGTTTTTTAAATATTAACTTGATAGATTCCTTATTTTGCTGTCTTTATCTGCTAATCTATAAAGCTGTTCAGGTATAGATAATAGTAATAATATTTATGCCTCATTTTTCATAAAATAAAAGCAAAGAAAATAATAGAAAAATAAACATCTTATTACGCGTGAAATTTGTGAAGAAGTTCAATCGCAAAATCGAAAAATGTAATATCAATAATCTTCAAGTATTGGCACTACAGCAAACATTCCATTTGGCATTGGGCAACCATTTAGCGTGAGCTCATACGTCTCTCTCGGCCGCTCTCGAATGGGATTGAGTAGGGGATTATCAGATGTAGTTGGGGGGTCAGGATAACTCGGTCGATGTGGATGTAGCCCTCAAATGGGTTAATCGTTCGCAGTCGTTGGCAGCAGCTGCACCTGACGGACTGAATTACGATATTACGGCTGTAATAGGCACGTTCCCGTATAAAAAGCAGTCTGCAGAATGTGGGGTTGCTTCTGTTTCATACCGTCATTGTTATGGCCGTCTGAATACTTTTTCGTATTGCGCAATTAAAATATGAATTATACGTGCGTACTTAATTGCTGTTTGAGTTTTAGCTTGCCTTTGAATAGCTTTTGAATTATTTGAAAGCCGTGTTTTAAATACTTTTAAGAGTGATTATGTTCGGTTTGCTGGATAAATATGTCATTACGCATAACTTGATTTCATGCTCGCTGCTGAAGTTGTATGCAGTATGTACCAAGTACTTAAATATATATAAAAATCAATTGCTGTTCGTTAGTCTCGCTAAAACTTGAGAACGGCTGAACGGATTTATCTTGTCTTGGTCTTGAAATGTTCGTGGAGGTCTAGGGAAGGTTTAAAAGGTGAGAAAAAAATAAAAAACCCTAAAAACAGCCCTTTTCTTTTTTCCGTACAAACATTTTCTAACTAAAACGTAGACTCAATTTGAGCTTTATTGCTATTCTATAAGGTTAATATTAAATTACAAGCACTCACTGTCTAAGCAATGTAGGTGTGTTCCTAACGTCAAAGAGTCAACAAATCTTTTTGACAGACGAAGTCTGTCGGGTCCACTAGTAAAATATGAAAAAAATAAAATACGCTTACACTCACAGCCGCACATTGGATATAAAACTGTGTCGTGGGTGCCGTCGTACACATACAACACATATACAAACACCCAGACCCTAAACAAATATCTGTAGACCATACAAATATTTGTCCCGGTGCGGGGATCGAACCCGCGATCCTTCGAATCAAACAGTCATCTCACACCGCTGGACTATCAGGGTCGTCATTTCACTCACTTTGACACGAATACCCATATTTGGTCAGTTATTGTAGGTTTAGCGGGGAAGATAATGTAGTGAGTTCACGCTAT
The DNA here is from genome assembly GCA_036365455.1 of Macrosoma leucophasiata. Lineage (NCBI taxonomy): Eukaryota > Metazoa > Arthropoda > Insecta > Lepidoptera > Hedylidae > Macrosoma > Macrosoma leucophasiata. The sequence continues at coordinate 8,948,140 of JAWQUS010000023.1, read as the reverse complement.
AACTTTAAAATATTTCAAGAAGTTTCAAGTTGCCCCGCAATAATTGGCTAAGGGGAGCGGAAATCACTGCGTGGATATTAATACTTTAGAAGCTCCTATTTACATACAACTGAAATAAGCACCGCTTATGCTGTTTAAGGCTTTATAAGTCACACTGACATTGTAATAAAATAAAGTCTGGAAAGCATAATTTAATGCCATTGTAAATGACTAGCGGTCCCCCCCGGCTTCGCACAAGTGAAATTTTATTTCTACCTAAATAAAAAGTATCCTAGGTACACGATACTCAACAAAATTTCATCGAAATCCGTCTAGTTGCTTTAGCGTGATTGAAAAACAAACAAACATCCATACTCTCACATTTATAATAGCAATAAGATTACAGTTCTACTAAACTTCAGTCGAAATGTAGGCACCACCGCATTACCTAATCTATCTGCCGCCAAGTGGTAGTGTTCAGCACTATCGTGTTCCGGTTAGATGGTAATGTAATGACTATCACAGGGATGTCTCTGTGATAGTCATCAACCCATTACACCCATTACATTACGGAGTGTCCGCGGTGTGTTAGTGGTTATGTAAACACTAACACACCGCGGACACTCCGCTAAAATTCCATACAAACGCTTAATTTGGTCTCTATTACACAGACATCAATCAGTGACGTGTATTTACACCTGCACCTGTGTGCGTAGCACGTAGAAAATACCAACCGTTGCCCATAAGAGGGGAGGTGGTTGGGTGATGCGGGGAAATCGGGCGGGAAGTCGAAGTGTCCATTCTATACGTAGTATTATTACATATTCTCTGCCACTAAGGTCTCGGGGGTGGCAACGTATCTGCATTTTAACCTCTGCTTTTGTGTGGGTGTATATAGGGTGCAGTCATCACTTATCATCAATGTGAATTGCATGCTCGTTTGCCACCCTCATTACCTTAAAAAGGTATATCTTTACTAGAAAATGACGGATATTGAAATTCAATTATTTATAGCCACATTATTGCATCGAAACGCGAGCCTGAAAAATAAGGGATAGGTACCCTCACCCGAACAAACACACAGTTACACGAAATAGGTAAGGTACTTTTCACCTGTCAAATATTGTCCATCAACGTACCAGAAGGGCTGGGTGTCGTTTTATTTGATCAAATATTTACATTATCTACCTAAAACGTGGGTCTGACATTTTTCCCTCGCATTCACATTGTCAATAATGAATTTTGTAGGTTGAAATGGAGTTGTATTACGGTTATATTTATTAAATACTAGCGTCCAACCCGACTGCGGGCGGATACAATGTAGTACCTACATTATAAGTAGGTACTATATTGTACTCGTGCAAGTCGACTTTGCCTCGTATTTATTACATAGGTATACGTTTTAAACCTATTAGTAAAACTGCGTTATAATCCGTTGACAGATCTAGGTGTATTTTTTTAATTCTATGTTTTTTTAAGGGACTTTAAATCGCCGTGCGACTTTGCCAGTCTCATAATAGCTAATTAATGTCACCTAATCATATAGGTACTTATAATATTAGGTTGGGGAAAAAAAATCTTCGCATTTTTTAAGATAATTCAAAATATTTTTTAATATAGTTTATTTAAATTTAACTAAAGTATGTATGTACCATTTTGTTCGATAACCTTTTGCCATCTTGTAGGTAGGGACATGATCCCATTGCTATAATAATTTTGGGACTTCTCATCAAAATACCGCGACAAGTGGATTTGGCAGTCCTCTCGTGATGTTAACCTAACATTGCATAAAGAATTCTGAAGAGACCGAAACAGGTGGAAATCTGAAGGTGCAAGGTCAGGACTATACGGCGAATGCATTAACACCTCCCAGCCAAACTCTCTTAATTTTTGCTGAGTGGCTATAGATGTGTGAGGTCTAGCGTTATCATGATGAAACACCACACCCCTTCTGTTGATCAATTCCGGCCGCTTTCTCTCAACTTCTTGCTTTAATCTCATCAGTTGTTCGCAGTAGAGTTCAGAATCGATAGTCCTGCCTGGTGGTAATAGGTCATAATGAATAATGCCCTTCCAATCCCACCACACACACAACATCACCTTATTGCGAGTTAACCCGGGTTTCGCCACAGTCTGTGAAGCCTGACCGGCCTTTGACCACGACCTTTTTCGCACGTTCTTGTCGTACGTGATCCACTTTTCATCACCAGTTATCAGCTTCTTCAAAAATGATTCGGTTTCATTACGTCGTAATAAAGAATCACAAATGAGTACACGGTTCATTAGGTTTCTTTCAGTGAGCTCGTGAGGTACCCAAATATCGAGCTTTTTTTTGTACCCAGCTTTTTTCAAATGCGCCAAAACTGTTTTGTGATCAATTCTCAGTTCTTCAGCTACGTCGTAACTACTGATATGTCGATCTTGCTCCACTTTTTCAAAAATGGCATCTATTTTATCCGTAATAGGGCGACCAGAGCGAGGTGCATCTTTGATATCAAAATTTCCGGATTGAAAACGCTTAAACCAAATTTGTGCTACTCTCACACACTGCACTAGGTCTATAAACATCGCAAATTTTTTTCGCGACTTGCGTTGCATTTTTACCTTTTTTGTAGTAAAATTTTAAAATGTATCGAATTTCTTCATTAGATGCACTCATCTTGACAGTACGAAAAACAAATGAAAATCACACATTTGCCTAATTTGAATTTGGAATTATGTTCTTTAAAATTTTAACTTTCAATGATACCAAAACCAGCCAGATACAAATACTACAGCCAAAGAGATTTTATTACAAGTTCATACATACTATAATGCGAAAAGACTTTTTCCCCAACTCATTATATCGTATACCATTGTAAAGTATTTTAGTAACATCACTCAATGGATCAGCTAAGATGCTTTGAATTACACCTACACCCCGCATCAGGACTGGCAACGCATTGAAACGTCAGATTTCATCTGGATATTTATAGTATTACTTGCCATCAAAGTAAACTTAGCTTATTTGCCACTTCATGACGTAAAAAAAAATATTCAATTATTTAAGTGCTATTTGTTCTACTCATGAATATATATATTCATACTCGTGAACGGGTGCTGATTGTGGGGACTGGTCTGTTGTGATTTGCGGGTGTTATATTCCATCACGATATTAAGCCGTTGATGGATGTTTGCGTATGTGTTTATATACAAATATTTATATGCCATGGACGTTCACATTATCTTTATTATGTGTAATAATATTTGTATTAAATCTAAGGTTTTGACAAAAGAGCATCACGCTGTGTTTGTTGGGTAGCGGAGTTTGAAAAATCTGATAATTCACGTATCGGTTAAATATTATTATTGGTATTTATTAATACCTATCGGATTATTATTATAAGTCATTCTCTCTAGGTAGCTTATAACCCGACAATGCAAAAGTGTCCTTGTAGACCAATTTGAAATAAATGATTTGAATTTTGAATTTTGAATTGATAATTTCTCATCTTTGATGATAAAATTGAAAATCAAGGTTTAGTTTCATTCGAAACTTGTAAAAATTTAATTAAGGCTACAGTTACAACCACAAAAAAAAAACACAATTCGATTACGATCGAAAATGACTATAAGTCATTAAAAATCTAAATGTCTACTACATTTTTAAAAATCCATCTTATGACTTCCTCAATTATCTAACAAATGACAACTTATACGCATAAAATACGTAACAGAACAAGTATAGACAAGCACCACACGTCGAGTGCACAGATACTAGGAAGTTATAAGAGCTATCACTAGGCAGACACTCAACTTTCCCGCGCGGTACGAGCTGAAAAATTTAAGTAATAAAAAGAGCTGATGCAGTGGCACGTTCCTTGTTAGGTGCGGGGACGTGTGCTCGATGCGCTCCCACTTACAAGTCTTGCAACATACGTATGCATGAATGAATAATACTTTTGGACTTGAGATGGCATGGCACGCTTTGTTGTAATGTGTCTTTTGCGTTATTCGAATACAGATTACTGAATTTGTTCCATATTTATTGGTTTATGTTTGAGGCTTTATTAGTCGAAGCTGGTCGTCAAGTGCCCTTAACTTACATGTCGATTTTAAAAATATGTTCACTGCCCCATTGCAGGTCATATTTGGGCTGTTTTGCTGATAAAACGATGGCGATAGCAGATTGTATGTTAAGTTTAAGTTAAATTTGAAGTTTGAAACAACCTAAAGCTATCCAATTTCTAGAAAACAATGCTAGTTGTTGAATAAAAAGATTTGAGAAATTTCGACTACCATTACTTTGAAAGTGACTACTTCAGTATTTTGTATGATTTTCAAAGAAGCGTAGGTGTAACCAATAAAATTGCTAAAAAATCAAATGAATTGACAATGATAATTAAAAGAACATTCAGTGTAACGTAACAGAACAAGTACACAAGCTTCACTCGTCGAGTGCACCTATACTAGGAGGAAGTTATAAAAGCTATCACTAGGCAGACACTCAACTTTTCCGCGCGGTACAAGCAGAAAAATTTAAGTAATAAAAAGAGCTGATGCAGTGGCACGTACCTTGTTAGGTGAGGGGATGTACGCTCGATGCGCTCCCACTTACAAGTCTTGCAACATATGTATGCATGAATGAATAATACTTTTGGACTTGAGATGGTATGGCACGCTTTGCTATGTGACTGTAGCGTTATTCGAATGCAGATTACTGACTTTGTTGCATATTTACTGGACTATGCTTTATTTAAAACGGTTCTTGAAGAGACCTGAATTAAGCCTCCGTTTTAATTAAAATGTGTCATCCAGAGGACTAGTAACTTTCATTAACTTTAAGATATTTAGGTTACACAATTTTCCGTTATTTCACCATTTAATTTTTGCGCAAACAATTGAGTTTCTATTAAATTATGTACAAGAATTTCCAAGCGACAATATCAAACGTTTAATCGACGAGGAAACGGGTGACACGGACACAATTTAAAAAATGATGAATCGTTTAATAAGAGCGGTGCAGCTGAGCACGTACCACAACACATCTCTGTTGGAACAACCGCCAATTTAGTTTAGTTATATCACACACGCCTGCGATATCTGGCTAAAGCTTGCTTCTGACTTACTTTCGCACTACAATCTTATTTGTCAGTTTTTTTGTTGATATCGTCAAGTAACCATTATTATATTGGTCGGGTTGGGTGTTATTTTTAATACTTTTGTCATCTGGGTGTCCATAAATATAAGCATAATGCACATGACTCCACACAAAGACACGCTGTTTAAATCATTCACGACACAATACTGATGAAGAGATGGGTTTGAACATGGTATATCTGCGTTGAACTGAAATAACGAACTTTAATTGATGAACTTTTGACTCTTCACAATTGCAGTCCAGATGTCCTTCAGGGCTGGCAGAGTATTGGAATCTCCCGTGATGTTTTTAGTGTCATCACGCAACGGTGAGCACTTTCCATCGGGTGGCCTGTATTCTTAAGCGCTAGGTCTGTAGATACCTAATCCAGACATTAGGGAAGGTATAAAATATTTTTGTTTTTATACTGGCTGCCGAGCATTAGCGGGATGACGACTAAGTAGAAAGGATAACATATATTATAAAAGCTTTACTTGGTAAACACATTTATTTCAAAACAGACGAGTATCGACAAAAAACATTTTGATTCTATACGACCGATCGTGAGAATTTGCGGCGTGTTCCAACGCCAATTCCACGCGGAGGTAATCCGTATATTCTGAAATACGTAAATACTTTTAAAAACGCAAAAGTGTGTATGTACAAATTTCGGATTTTTTTATAATTTAGTATCGTGGTATGCCATGCCTAGAAAGATAGTCTGACGAGTGCAATTCATGATTATCATCACTCCAGCCGACAGACGTTTACTACTGAACAAAGTCTTCCACAATGACGCCCACAACAGTGTTGTGCGTCATTAGGAATATCCCATAATCTGGTATTTTTACTGGTGGTAGAGCTCCGGTGACGGAGCGCGCGGGCGTAGGCACTACCGCATTACCTAATGTAGGTACTTGCCGCTAAATGGTAGTATTCAGCACTATCGTGTTCCGGTCAGGTGGTAATGTGCGGCCCTATAATTTCCGGCACAGAGGCATAACACCTGAGCCCTCAGGAGTGGTAATACATCTGCATTTAGACTTCGGTCTTTGTCATGTCGGTCTTGTCTATAGGCTGCAGTCATCACTTAACATCAATGTGAACTGCATGCTTTTTGCCACTTTTATACCATTAAAAAAAATCGCCACGCAGATTTTATTTAAGGCATTTACAGTGGCGGTAGTTTTATCGCGGAAAGTAGCAGCCCAACCCGCGTTGTTACTTTTACTACCACCCTATCAGAATGGCTTGACCGCCATTGTTTGGTTGACTGACTGCACTAGCGGAAGAATTCGCCTCCATTAGAGAGCGATGGGGACATCAGGTCGCGAAGTTTTTGTGTTCAACAATAAATATTGCACATCGAGCCTATGAAGGAGACTCCGGATTATTTCGGGTCTGTAGAGCGTTATCTCTTTCGCACCGTACCTATTTGACGTTTGACGACCATTTTGATCAAGTTTTGACCAATACCGGACTTCTAGTGCTTACGTAGGCAGATTGCAACTGAGATAACGCTCTACGAAGTCGAAACAAGCCGATCGTCTCTATCGCAGGCTCGATGTGCAATATTAATTGTTGACTAGGTACCTACTGTACGTAATTATGGTTCAGTATCAGGCAGTTATATTAAAATGGTACCTTTTTTATTCAACGTCCTCTATCATAATTAGGGACCCTTATGAGAGTGCTTCCGGCACTGTCGCCAGTCACCACGCATTCAACCCTTCCTGGACGTCCAATATATTGGTAATCGATACAACGGAAATCAAATGTCAATATTACCACATCATTACATTTTGTTTAAAAGTGGTGGCGTCATAAAAGGTAATACGGACTATACAGCGATGTTTGTACTAATAATGGATGGCCAATTTTGTGTCCTAATGCGATCGGGTTCCGTCGAGTCCGGAGCGTCGATTGCCTCATTAATATCCGGTCATATGTACATTGAGTATGGTGTGAAACTGCGAACCCTGTTCCGATGATTTGTGATCTCACATAGACGTTTGAGTTCATCGCGCTCGCCCGTATTTGGTTCGAATCAGTTATTTCCTGATAACCGGGCTATCATTAGCTTGATGTGTAAGTTTGCATATAACAATCAACCACAAATTAAATATAAGAAAGTTTTTATATACAAAGAATTGTCCAAAAACATATTTAAAACATTATATCAAAACATATTATTACTAGCTGACTCGGCAAACTTCGTATTGCCTCAGAATAAAATAATGTTTCAAAGGTTTGATAGATACGAACTATTTTTATGGGAAAATGAAATTGTGTTTTTTTACTATTCCTCTTCAATTTCTTCATATTTTCTTATCATTTAAAACCAAAATTAGCCAAATCGATCCAGCCGTTCTCGAGGTTTAGCGAGACTAACGAACAGCAATAGATTTATATATATATAGATACTATGATAGAGCAGTGGTTCTTAAATGTTATGAAGACTGAACATATTGTTAGTTAAGTTTGTTTTATGTGTGCCTACTAATAATTAAATCATATCATGTTCATACATATTTATCTAGGGGGTTAAACGTTCTAACAGAAATCTGTCACACCAACTTAAAGCAAAGTTCGTTGGCCTTACCGATTCCATAGATAAAGATTTTTGTCTAAACGTCCTTGAAGTTTTGAAATTTTGTCTAGATTTGTTTAAAAATTTAAACTAAAAAAAAATTTAAACAATGTTTGACAATTATCATAGGGATCAAACCGTCAATAACGTCAATTATTTTTTCTTTATGTTATCTTTATGGGAAATTTAAAGCTGCGGTTAAAAAAGTGCCCATCTTCATTACTAAAGTACACAAAGATACAACCGAGAGCAACATAACGGAATATATACTAGAAAAAACACAAGAAAAAATTGAGTTAGAAGAAATTATATCAAAGCACGATCGGGACTACAAGGCGTTCATATTTTTTGTTTCGGAAAACAAACTGCCCATGTACCTAGACATCAAACTGTGGCCTGAAAGAATAATATTTAGGCGTTTTGTAAACTATAAGTCAAGGTTTCAAAATACGCACGATGCTAAATATGACAACGTACATGGTTAATAACAAAACTTTTATGAACTGTTTATACAATTTTATAAGTTTTAACTGCAAGAGTGTCAAGCGCTCGGTTGAAAGTGTAAGACAGTTGTGTCGAACATCGGAAATAATTGCTCTACAGGAGACCTGGTTGATGCCGGATGATATACATTTCTTAAGTGAGATTGATAGCGAATACAGCTACACTGGGACCTCTGCCGTGGATACTGCAGCTGGCATGCTGAGAGGGAGACCGTACGGCGGTGTCCCACTGCTATGGAAGAAAAGTGTTTTCGACAACGTATTGATAATGCAATGTGACAACCCGCGGGTGTGTGCCATAAAGGTGACAATAGATCTTAGATCGTTTTTGGTGTTTTGTGTGTATATACCCAACGATAACGGTGCAAACCTATCAGAATTCACGGATTGCCTTGGGTTGGTGAGTGCTATTATTAGTAATAGTAATACTGAATGTGCCTATTTACTTGGGGATTTTAATGCACATCCTAATGAGCAATTCTTTAATAAACTAACTTGTTTTTGTGCGGAATCAAAATGGCAGTGTGCTGATGTCAACTTGTTAGGCTTGGGCTCAGACACATATACTTTCATAAGCGAAGCGAACGGCTCGAGGCGATGGCTCGATCATTGTCTAGTTACGAACGCTACTATGAACACTATTGTTAACACATATGTTCAATATGATGCTCTATGGTCTGACCACTTTCCACTAGTTACTCAGTGTAAGTTAGAAGAAATGCAATGCAAATTTTATGATACAACTAATGACAATAATAATAATTTTCTAAACTGCAATAAAATACGATGGGGGGAAAGAGAACCTACTCAGATTGACATGTATTCCAAATTATGTAGCAATAAATTGACTTTCCTGTACAATTTTGTGAATGTAGTGACTATGTTTGTAATAACTTGGACCACAGAAAAATTATTGACAGATTGTACTGTGACATTGTTTATGTATTATGCCAAGCTGCTTCTGAAACGTATGAGGGGAATATGTTAAGAGGTAAGAAGCCTATTGCTGGATGGAATAGGTATGTGAGTGAGGCTCACAGGGTAGCCAGGTTGAAATTTGAGCTCTGGGTGTGGCATGGTAAACCCCGGGAAGGTCGTATGTGGAGGGACATGCAGACGAGTCGCAGACGTTTTAAATCTCGCCTACGATGGTGTCAAAACAATAGTGATCAAATTAGAATGGATATCCTGGAAGTCCACAAATAAGTTGAATGCTAGACCAGGCCTGCCTGTGAGCGTTGATGGCATTAGTGATGTAACGAGCATAGCCGAATTGTTCAGAGAGCATTTTAATGTAACGTCACCGTTGGGGCCATCACAGTCTACTTGCATTGCGGGTTGTAGTGGCGTCAAGGTGAAAGCCCGGTTCATGTCAAAAGATGTTGAGAAAGTAGTTAAATCTATGTCAAGGGGTAAGTCTCCAGGTCACGACGATCTGAGTATAGAACACCTTAAATATGCAGGATCTCATTTGTACAGAGTACTAGCTATGTTTTTCTCTGTGTGCGTTGGACACAGTTACTTACCTACGCCAATGATGAAGACGGTGGTGGTGCCAATAGTTAAGAGTAAGACCGGCAATGTCAGTGACAAGGGTAATTATAGGTCCATCTCATTGGCCACTGTTATCTCGAAAGTGCTTGACAGTTTGCTTAACAGTCAGCTTGAACAACATTTAAATATACACGACAATCAGTTTGGTTTTAAGTCTGGTCACTCCACCGAAACAGCTGTTTTATGTTTAAAGCAAACTGTCAAGTACTACACTGACAAGAGCACACCAATTTTTGCTTGTTTTCTTGACCTGTCGAGGGCATTTGACCTGGTTTGCTATGACATCCTCTGGCAGAAACTGGTACAGACGTCGATGCCAGAGGAATTGATACACATTTTTGAATATTGGTACCAAAATCAGGTCAATGTTGTTCGGTGGTCAGGTGCTCACTCGTCTCCATATATGTTGCAATGTGGGGTAAGACAAGGGGGGATCAGTTCATCCTTGCTTTTTAACCTGTATATAAACGCGCTCCTTGAGAAGCTCAGCAGCACGCATGTCGGATGTCATATTGGAGGAATTTGCCTGAATAATATTAGTTACGCTGATGACATGGTGCTGCTGAGTGCCTCTGTGTGTGGGTTAACGAAGCTGCTTGGCATTAGTGTGTAACGTGAACAAGAGTGAATGTATGGTTTTTCAGGCCCGGGGAAGATGTCTTGATGATATACCAGCTATCAAACTCAATGGATATCCTCTAAAAAGAGCAAACAAATTTAAACATCTCGGTCATTTCGTGACCTCGGACCTGAAAGACGATCTAGATATAGAGAGGGAGCGTAGGGCGCTGTCTGTTCGTGCGAACATGATAGCCCGCAGATTCGCTCGCTGTTCGAGGGATGTCAAAATCTCGTTGTTTCGAGCATTTTGTACATCCTTCTACACGAGCAGTCTGTGGATGAATTATTCTCAAAGACAGTACAGCGCACTGCGTGTCCAATACAACAATGCATTTAGGGTGCTGCTGGGACTGCCTCGCTTCTGTAGCGCCTCGGGGATGTTCGCCGAAGCGCGTGTGGATTGTTTCTATGCAACCATGCGCAAGCGCTGCACATCCCTTGTGCGTAGGGTGCGCGCCAGTCGCAGCATCATCCTAAGTGCATTTGCAGAACGCTTTGACTGTCAGTACCTGAACCACTGTAACATGGTTGATGTACTGACTAATATTTAATATTTTATATAATGTATTTTTATTAATTATTTTTATTATTTAGTGAATTGATTTATTTATTTTATTAATTATTATTTGTTATTGTAATGTACTATGATACATGATGGTCGAACAATAAATTAATTGAATTGAATTGAATTGTTATACAAAATGCTACATTTGGATTTAATTCAATCGACATTTTTGGCGTATGTTACCAGATGTATCGTAATAGTCATCGACCATATAACCATCTTCTATATAACCTATAGATATGGTGAATATTCAAAGTTTTGTGTCATGCAGTGCATTATATTATATACATCATAACATGTAAATAATATTATCTGTTGTGCTGTTGAATCTCAATAATCAGCGAACATGGCAATTTGTGATTAACCAACAATAACTGAAAAATCCATCCGCAATAATGCAGCGTTTCACAGCTGTGTCTGATAGCTTATTTATTTAACTATATTTTTAAGCTAGATGTGCACTGTAGTGATAACTTTATTTTCGAGTAATGGTGTGAAGCGCGCATGGTCCTACGGCCGGTGTAGATTGCAAGCGATCTACTCGGTTTAGCGATGCGGGCGCGGTCGGTTGTCTGGTCGCGGTCGGTTGGTGATCGCTAGTAGCAAATTAAAATGCGCGTTTCCGTACTTCGGAGGGCACACTAAGCCGTCGGTCCCGGTTGCTATCGATAGAGAGCAGTCGTTAAGCCTGTAAGAGGCCTTATGGTCGGTTTGAAAACAGCCGACAGCGGGTTGGCCACTATAACCCGTATCTCCACCAACCCGCATTGGAACAGCGTGGTGTAAGCTCCAGGCCTCTCCCCTCAAAGGGGAGAGACTCGTGGGACGTTTCAAGGGTTGCCATTATTATATTATGTATTAATGGTGTGAAATGATTTGTTTTTTTTAATGTAATTGAAGTGGCAAACAAGCATGCAGTTCACATTAATGTTAAGTGATGACTGCAGCCTATAGACACCCATACAAAGACCAAGATCAAAATGCAGATTCGTTACCACTCCTGAGGCCTAAGGTGTTATGCCTCTGTGCCGGAAATTACAGAGTCGTACATTACCACCTGACCGGAACGCGATAGTGCTGAACTCTACCATTTAGAGGCAAGTATATTAGGTAATGCTGTGGTGCCTACGCCCGCCAGCTCCGTCACTGGAGCTCTACCACCAGTAATCATGGTAATTACTTCGCAATACACATATTGTTTCTGCCTTTTATTCGGAGAACAATATTTACATTACGTTACATATATTATCATAACATTCTGAGCTTGGAAGCATTTCTGAAGCATTCCAAAAGCTGCCATCAGGTGCCTGCCTATAGCTCATAACAAACAAATCTATGGGAACGTATGGATGTAGCCACTTCATTTCCTGCCGATATGGGGAGATAGTTCTAGGGTGCGTCTGTGAAAACAAATGTTACCGGAAATGTTTATAATTCAGCATTCCGTAGAATGTTCTAACTGGTACTTCGACACGTGTAAAGGTATTATATCAAACGAAATAACGTCTCAAAGTGCAGTGACATTAATTCGTTTTGCGAAAGGCACTTGTCCAGATGAGATAAATATATATATTATATCGAATTTTCAATAAGTGATATGTATCGGAATAACATATCTTTTCATTCTTACCTATGACATTATAAAAAACAATATATCACACGTTTCTGTTTAGAACTCAGTGGATATAAGGAAAAATGTAATAAGTATGGATATTACTCATTCAATTTTCTGGAAAACACTTTTTTTTATGTACTGGAGGTGGCAAACAAGCATGCAGTTCTCGTTGATGTTTAAACTAAAAATACCTAAATTCTGTCAATGGTCAGTCTAGTGTAGCACTTAGCTTCTCAATTTGACTTTGCAACGTCGAAATAATGGAAAAAGAAAAGCATATTATAAAACTTTTAATTTAGAAATTCGATGTTTTTATTTTTCAAATACCTACGTTCAGTCAGGGAAGTCGCCACTTACCCAAGGGCCGATACCTTCGTTAAAAAGTCAAATTAGGAAGCGGTACGAAGATATAATCAGGCAACTTGTCATATCTTAAATATGTATCAGAGGTAACAGAGGGCCAGCGTAAAATATAAACATTAAAGCCCAAATGAATTAGCTTGACCAATTAAGTATGACCTCACTCCACTGAAGTTTCAAACTGTATCCACCCTTCAAAACCTCAAAACAAACCCCTTGACGTACACACACATAGACAACACGTGTGCCTTCACCAATGTTCACAGCAATCACTGTTCTACAGAGTAATATGTTATCTATTACGAACTTTCGTAATAAATCAACTACGCGATACCGAATTTCAGATGTAGTTTATTGCGGAAATATTTACCAAAGCTTCTAAATTATAATCCCAAGTGCCACTTACTATGAGAAATTAAAGGATAGAAATGTGTTCTACTACTTCAGTGTGCTACTTGCAGCAGCCAAAAAAGTGTAGTCTGGAGGTTTAATCCTTGAATCTTATTGATTTTTTTCGAAATTAGTGACGTTCTGTGCATTTTTAAATGAAGAGATAAATAAAAAATAGATAAATTGAATAGCTGCATAATATCAACTGGTTAATGGTTTTGAGGGTAAAGTCGCATCAGCTTTACAATCATGGGTTAAAACTATCACAAAATCTACATACCTCAAGTAGTTAGACTAGCGGTATAAAAAGTGTTTAAATCTCTAATCCTTAGACAAGCCTTAACTAAGTCTTCTTAGTTTAGTTCAATATTTTAAATTAATGTTTTAGAACTTAATTTTGCTGTTTTAGAACACTGTTTAAGAACTTAGTTTATGTCAATGTTCGTGGGTTCACAGTACCTAATACTACCTTTATGTCATGATGGTGGATAACTAGAAAGTAGTTCTCGTTGATTGTAAGTGATTATACAGTCTATAGATGACTATACAACCACCAGAGTTCAAAAAGCAGATGAATTGCCACCCCTGAGACTAAGTTGTTCTACTTCAAGTACTATCTTAATAGCATAAATGGATGGAGTTGGTGCTCATATACCATTTTACTGACCTAAAAAACTTTTAAAATCAAAATAAGATTACGATGAAACTAGCAAGTTCAACTTTTGCCATACGAAGTACCACATTGTTTGTTGTTCAAGGTTCAAGTTAGAAAAGTCTAGAACAAGTTTATGAAAAGCTGACGTCATCCGACGTTAGTTTACTGGGTTTGCTTTTCTTACCCGTTTTCCAGTTTTGCTCGCGTTGAATTTTGCTGTGTTTTGTTTAAGTCCAAATTAAATGTGAATTTGCTTTGCAAGCGGTAATTGAATGTTGGGCTCAGGCCGCTCAGGTATAAAAGATAAAATTCACTGCATTTTCACTAAGTGTGAATGCAATCAAATTAAGCCCAAATTTCAACGTCGGGACGTGACGAACCCACCACCCACTAGGGTAAGATTTTTTTTCTACTGGAACAGAATTCTTCCACTGGTGCAGTCAGTCAACCGAACAATGGTCGTCATACCATTCCAATGGGGCGGTAGTAAGTGCAATAACGCAAGATGGGCAGCAGGCTTTTCAGGCATATCCACTTATGAGAGGCTTTGGTTTTTCGGCTGAAGTGATGAAATTTATAGTAAGGCTTAATCGCTCACATATTGTCTTATTGTATACTCTCCAGTGTTTTAATTGTATGTGAACTCGAGTCCAACTCGCATTTGACCGATTTTTTATGTGTCGAAAGCTTCTAGAATCTGAGCTCGACATTTTCACAAAGTTCATAAGCGACTCTACATGATTTCCGGTCTTGGTTGGTGAATCATAAAGATATCAAAAACTTAAAAATACTTTACGAAACATTTCGAATATTATAATAAGCGTAGCATGTCGTTTCCTAATACATCGCAGTCATACAATTTCTCCTGGCACAAGATAAGTTCATTCGAGTGTAATGCAGACTTCAAACGGCACGGAAAACTTTTTAGTACGAGATCCAGAGCAATACTTTTTAATTGAACGTGAGGTTGGTGACTTGGCGTATGTCTAGGAATTCTAAGGCCACTCGCTTCTATAATAGATTAAATTATATTATAATAACATGTTCCACTGGTGGTAGAGCTCCAGTGACGGAGCTCGCGCGTGTAGGCACCACTGCAATACCTAATATACTTTCCGCTAAATGGTAGTGTTCAGCACTACCGTGTTCTGATCAGGTGGTAATGTACGGCTCTGTAATTTCCGGCACAGAGGCATAACACCTAATGCCTCAGGAGTGGCAGCGCATCTGCATTTTGACCTCTGGTCATTGTGTGGGTGTATATAGGCTGCAGTCATCACTTAACATCAATGTGAAATGCACGCTTGTTTGCCACTTTTATTACATAAAAAAAAAATCACAAACCGATTTCCTTTTTTATTGCAAGAAGGTATGTATATTATCATCTCGAGACTTATCGTCTTCACCGAGTAAGGGCCCTGTAATTACCGGCACAGAGGCACAATACCTTAGGCCTCAGAAGTGGTAACGCATATGCAGTGTGACTGCGATGTACATAGTAAGATAGGTAGCATTCTCACTCAATATTTGTTGCTCGTATGGAGATGACTATAATAAATTGCCGTGAAACAACTTCTCGGTACAGGTAACGTGTAGTGGAGCGAAGTGCCGACTTTATAGGACACGGACACGTGCATCTTGCCAACTTTAAACTGGTTATGTACATTAGTGTCGCTGGAGTTAGCTCCGACTCTTCATCATAAACATTCTTCGTTCCAGTGAAAGACCAAAGTTTAGTCTTTTACAGTCTTAGTTTACAGCGTGCCTTAATTTATTTCAAAAACTAAAAAGTTGTATTACAAACAAATATTTTTTTTGCTGATCGACAATAACTTTTTTCTTGTAGCTTTCTTTATTTCACTCTAGTAAAAAATCTGATACCAGTGAAGAATATGCGAAACAATAACATGATATTCAATTACAATGGAACAATTCTCAGGTAATGGTACAGGTAATGCGCAATGGAGCGTGGTACCGACTCTCTCGGCATAGACACTTGCTACTTGCCAACTTAGTTAGAACAAGATATTCTCGACAGTTTTTGAGATAATATGATATCTTTTCAAAAACTGAAAATACAACTTTGAACATTAATGCAAATATTACTACCTAATTCTTAAGTCTCAGAATACCTTGTACTTCTGGTGTGTTTGCTAATATACGTATATTGTCAAGATAGATCTATATTAAAGTGCACGGGAATAATTTCACAGCGCAGGTACCAAGCAAGCGACACGGACACTTGCAACTTGCCAACTAAACTGGTTATGTGTGTTAGTTACGCCGGAGATAACTCCGACGGATATGGTCGTATGTTACGGTATCACTCGTTCAAACGTTTTATTAAATTGATGATTTGATTTTTAGGGTTCTGTTACTCGAAAGGAAAACACGGTACCTTTTTAAGATCACTCGTACGCCTCTGTGTCTGTCCATTTGTCACAGTCGATTTTCTATGAGAGTACTCAACCGATTGAGTTGAAATTTGGTATACGTTTGTAAATTTGTGACCCAAGATGTTGTGTGTTTAAGGTAGTGTTCTCTCAATTGTACCTACCGAACACTGTAAACGTGAGTCCGACTCGCACTTTATCACTTTAGGGTCGAACCTAGTTCTAGTGTACACTTATACCTCCACCTTGTCCTTAAATCCCTAAAGCCACTGCGATAACCATCATTAGTTTAGTGCCTATTTGAGTATAATTTGGTATATAACGTAATTATGCCTCAAGCATGTAATTTATTACAAGCTTTAATAAAGACTCTTCATTCTGCACCAGAAATTGTTGAGTTACGACGGGTATGTCGATAAGATATATATAAGATAAAAATAATAAGATAATCATATTTTTTTATAACAGTGTATATGAATAATATTTAGCTCCATTAAAACTCAATTTTACTGGAATAGTGAACACTATCTCGCAGCGTAACAAAGACAAAGCACGTCATAAATCATTCAGACAGCTTCAGACAAAAGACGTATCTAGTATGGCGCTGTACACGAATCATAAACAAAGATTAATGTGGAGTGCATTCTTCGATACTTCTTTCACATCCTTTCAACTCTTTATGTCGTCTCTGTTAGTTCGATGCTCTTGTTTACGGTGTACTTTGAATAAGAAATGACTCGACTGACTAAGACGTACACAAAAAATCCAAAAAGAATCTAAGTCACGTGCTACTACTACACTAATGTGCACAAAATAGCTAACTTAATTTTTCCACATAATCTATTTCTGATGTTTCATCGCTAGGTATCAGATAGGGAGAGCTATTTTTAAAAATGTTTAGTTAGTTTACTTATATTATATTTAAAAGTATGACATAAAAACTTAAAGTAAAGCAAACCACAAGTAGGTAAGCATTTTAATGCTTTAGTTGGCTTTGTCGTATTTGTTTAAAGTATTTTATAACGCTCATGCTCCAGTTTTTATGTTTAGCTAGTCTTTTTGTGTGACCCGAACTGTCCGAGACACGTGCTTCTAAAGTGAGATATGAAACACTATTAATTCAGCACTCGTAGACAATTCTGGCAAATGAAATTTGCTGCTCATATTCATTTTGCATTAGTTATTGTGCTTTGTACTAGCCGCGTATGAGTTGTGGAGTAATAACGTAAAGTCTTTTTGAGTTGCTCGATATAGTGTGAGAGTCAACTTAGGTATATAGTTGGGTAAATCTTGTCGTCGTTAAACTCGTAATATTTATGAATTTCTTTTTTTGATTAGTTTTACTAAATTTCGTAGATTTTTTAAATTTAGATTTATAGCATAAACCTATATTTTTTTTGATTTTTCAATGTTTTATTTTTAAAGTTCCCCCCTCTCTCCTCTCTTCTCACTCTTTTCATCACTTTGGAAGTATCTATTTTTCAAACGATTGAATTTCAGAAACATAGTTTTCGAATCGCGTTTTTTCCATTTGGCTACGGAACCCTAATAAAAATGGATGCGTAACGATACGAAACCTTTACGAAAATGGATGCGATATTTAAACTCCCCGAGGAATATTTTGATGTTGAAATAATTATTTTCTCATACATAAAGTTCACGCTTTTGTCTTTGTATAAACCCTTAATAAAAGTGTGGGCTAACTTCCAATTTAATTAAAATGGACGACATATCCAACGTCAGCTATCCAGTCTTACTTAAAATAGTTGAACCTATTTTACAGAACTTGATTTTATTCCATAACTTATTCATAGTTCTAAAAACGCATTGTTTGAAATGGGGCTTGATAACGCGTATATGAGAACTAAGTTTGTATATTATATAAAGCTTTAAAGATATCTTTCAAGGCCCGTTTGGTCCAAACCTCTGGACCAAACGGGCCTTGGTGATAACCTCTGGAACTGCTAATGCTTCGTTTAGGACGTGTTCTTGTCAGTTTTGTACCGCCTATTAAAACATTTTGCTCGTATACTTGAGGACGAAAACAATTCCAGGAAAGATGATGTCATAATCGAAAGCTTTACAAAAGCATTAGAGTTCGGCCCCCTGAAAAGTTAAGTCCCCACAATGGGACAAATATTAAAAAGCCTACAGATGTTTATTTTGATATTTACTTTTTTTTTTCTCTTTATTTTTTAAGGGACTTTTGGTTAAAACCACGCCAGCCCAATCGTACCTTAAGTTAAAACATTTTCTACATACAAGTATTATGGTACAGTTCTAAGCTTGAGACAACAATTAACAAATTTAACTAAGCATTTAGCACTATTACTACAAGGAAAACTTACTATGCTATGAATTACTCCTAAATCAAGGTATTTACTTGAACGTGTGTATGTAATGACACTATTTATTAATTAACGTATAGTGCTCAACAATAAATATTGCACATCGAGCCTAGGAAGAAGACTTCGGTTTATTTCGGGTCTGTAGAGCGTTATCTATTTCGCACCGTACCTATTTGACGTTTGTCGACCATTTTGTTCAAGTTTTGACCAATACCGGACTGTCAGTGCTTACGTAGGCAGTGTGAAACAGAGATAACGCTCTACGAAGACGAAACGAGCCGATCGTCTCTCTCGAAGAGATAGAAGTTATTGCATAAATTCAGGCATAAATTCAATCAACCACGATTTGCCAGTTATGTATTTTCTCCTATGTAGGTATTAAAAAGTGGTGAGAATTCAGATGGCCCATTGCCCACTTCATACGTTACCTACTTCTAAATTTTTATTAGAGCTTAGATGTTCAATCTAACGCATTAAAGAAAGCAATTGTAAAAGAGAATATTTTTATCAACAAACATTTTATTCCGATATTTGATGATACCCATCGAATCATTCTTCGAAACACGATCTTAGAATTTGATGCTCATTACAAATATGTAAAAAATACCTTCCGAGTGTGATCAACTTTCGTATTTTCAAATCTTTTTGCTTACCTGCAGCTTTGATGTAGGTATGAAGGTAAAATTGATCTCATTCATTCACTTTCCATTGTGGTATTAAATGATCTTGAATATGATAACGCAAACTCGCTGGGGTATTTAATAAATGAGTATGTTTGACTGCGATTTATGTCGTGACCAATGTCGTGGCAGCATGCCGTAGAAAATAGAGAAATAAGGTGCTGTGGCAGCACTGTTGGGTGCAGCGGAGTTCGGAAGCCCACTACTGATACACTGGGATCCCAGTTTCGGAGGAGTTTACCAGTGCCACCTACGTAGTTACGAAATATGCTCGGAGGTATCAATAGTTTTGTCAGGTGGAGACAAGGGCATGGGACAAAAAGTTACTAGCGCCTATCTCGGGCTATAATTTCTGGGAATACAGGCGTGAAGTAAAGTACTATTAAACCAAGATTAGTTTACTATAGGTACAGATCTCTAATGTAATTGGAAAATTATAATTTTAATTTTGCCAATCAACAAACAGCGCCCAGTACGAGATTTCTATAAAAAGTTGTTCAAAGACCCTCCCTTCAAACTGGAGGCGGTTTCCATTCAAAGTAATATAGTATGCTACATTTTATTCCTAATATGAACTTATTAAAGTACCTGCTATGTAAACGAATAAGGCCATTCATTGTATGTAGGTACTGTTATAATTGATTTAATTATAGTGTTCGGATTACATCATCGAAAACAATCAGCGCCCAAGATTAGGAAGTTGAAATTTACTCATACAAACACCTACTTTTAACTGTCTGTGTGTGTGAGTGTATAAAAAAGCCCTCCCTTAAAACCGAAGACTGGTTCCACTCAGGGTAATCTACCGTGCTCAATCTATCCCGAACATGAATTTATTATAGTACTATATAAACGAATAGGCCATTAGATTTATATACTGCTTTAATTAAACCAAGTTTGGTAGGAGACCCTAAATAGCTAAGGACATTCCCGAGTTGGTTGGCTGTCTCCTGCCGAACATTACTGTTCTTTTAGAGGAAATCGTTTTTCAGGTAGTCAATTTGCGTTTCGCTGTATACAAACTTTGTTCGTTTTAGCACACCTGCTCCCTAACTCGGCGGGAGGTCTGACATTACCCATAAAATGATCACTCAATACACAGATTTACGTATTCACGTATATTTTGCATGTATCTGTATGGATAATGGATATATTATACCTCAATGTCGGCCGTGTAAAACAGATTCGTGTATCGGATTCGCGAAGTTTCAATGGGTGTGACGAATATCAAATTTCGGATGAACGTCTGAATGGAAATATGTCAGTAGGATTTTGGTTTATTTTACTAGTATTAGTGAGTTTAATATTATTTTGGAAGATTATGATGCTTACTGTGTACTTTCAATATAGTATTCGTTACTAGAGCGTCTAAACATAATAATATTTATGTGTTGTTCTTTGCTGTTTCAAATTTTGTTTTTATTCCTTGCTTAAGATTTAGGTAAATATTTATATGAAATTGGGTCTCTACTTAATTTATTCTTCTCTGAGTCTAATTAACTCATATGCTAACTTAAATATCGGCTCACCATAGTCGAAAGTAAAACAACATAATATATCTTTAAGACCCGGCTTCAGTCATCGGCCTTAGACCTAAAAGTGGCCTGAGTGTTCCACTGTGTCCACTACGAAATCAGGCAGACAGTTTTTTTTTAATATAACTGAGACTTATATAACGACCACAGGTCAAAATGCAGATGCGTTACCACCCCTGAGACCATAGTTGTTATGTCTCTGTGATAAGTTATGACGGGGCAACATACAGTTACATAAAAACTTATTTCTGGAAATCCTGTACCAATATTGGGCAATTATATCTTACTGCCGTTGCCCGCGACTTCGCCCGCGTGGATGTCGAAAAGTAGCCTATGTTCTTTCTCAAAGTCAGCTCTATTTCTGTACCAAATTTCATTAAAATCGGTTCAGTCGTTTGGACGTGAAAAGGTAACAGACAGACAGACAGACAGACAGAGTTACTTTCGCATTTATAATATTAGTAGGGATTTTTCAGGCGGAACACGTGGTGAATTATTACCGTCCAATCTAGCTGAAACATATATTAAAGAAAGTGAATTCAGCAGTATTGATTTCACACTAGTGAGCACTAATTTGTTCCATTCGAAGGTATCCGAGTATCGTCCCTTTCATGCTTTACGCTTGACACAAACCGAGATATTAAAGCGTTTATCGACGAGAGAAAATACTTTTTATTGCTATTGCCTTTGTAGCTTCCAGTTGTAGTTGTTACGTGATCTTTAATTGATATTTTTTCAGTTAGGTATCCGTGCTTAACAGTTGTGGAGGAAGGGTGGAAAAGTTCCTCTGACGAAAGGGAGGATCCTGCGACCAGGCGTGGTGATAACGCCTGGCGGGCTGCGGCCTAACAACTAAAAGTTGGGAAGTTGTACGAGTATATATCATAGTAGATCATATAATCATAGTAATTCTTTTAAACATTATGTTAAAATGTATTCAAAGATATTTAAAAAAGTGTGTGCCATAGCTAAGTCACTACATATTAAAAATAGAATTAAAAATTCAGCTAATAAAATTAAAGCGACATGGAATGTCATTAATAGCGAAACTGGAAAATGTACTGAGCGCAACTCTGATTTTAATTTAATTATTGACAACGCACTTATTTCAACTGACAAAGAAGTTGCCTCAGCATTCGAAACTTTCTTTGCCAATATTGCAGTTTCTACCACCGAAGACCTTATTTCTTCTCCTACCGTCGCTGAATCGTTATTACTACATAGTGTAAAAGAAAGTAAATTTAAGTTTAATTTTAAGTTAGTAAGCACTGCAGATGTTATGCATGCTTTTAAATGTATTAAAATTAAGAATACTAGTGATTTATGGGGCATATCTGTAAAAATTGTACACTCAGTAATAGACATAATCGCACCATATTTAGCGACTATGTTTAACAACAGTATTGTAAGTGGTGTGTTTCCTGATTTAATGAAAAATAGTAAAGTTATTCCATTATTCAAATCCGGTAGTGCAAGTGACCCCACAAATTTCAGACCCATTTCTGTGCTACCCACGTTAAGTAAAATTTTTGAAAGGCTCATTTTAAATCAATTACTTTCACACTTCAATCGTTATAAACTTTTACATGTAAAACAATTTGGATTTACCAAGGGTTGTTCAACTACTGATGCAGGTGTTGAACTTGTCAAACACATTTTTGAAGCTTGGGAAGAATCACAGGATGCTCTAGGGGTATTCTGTGACTTATCCAAAGCATTTGATTGCGTCCAGCATGAAACATTGGTCAGAAAATTATACCACTACGGAATTCGAGATATCGCTCTCGAACTTATGACTTCATATTTAAGCTCGAGAACCATGTATGTTGATATAAATGGAACGAGATCTCCTGGCACTTCGATGGATATGGGGGTCCCGCAAGGCTCAATTCTGGGTCCATTTCTGTTTTTAGTTTATATTAATGACTTGCCATACATTGTTGACGATAATCAAGAAATGATATTATTTGCAGATGATACCTCTCTCATATTCAAAATGAAAAGGCAACAAGTAGCTTGTGACGATGTAAACAATGCCCTCTCTAAAATAGTACATTGGTTTAGTGCTAACAACCTACTGTTAAATAGTAGAAAGACAAAATGTATTAAATTTTGTACACCTAACGTTAAACAGGTTGCAACCAATGTGAAACTAAACGAGGAAGCATTGGAATTAGTAGACTCCACGGTATTTCTTGGCTTAACCGTGGATACAAAATTGCAGTGGGGTCCTCATATTTCCAATCTAGCCCGTAGACTAAGCTCCGCAGCGTTTGCGGTAAAAAAGATACGATCCTTAACTGACGTTGAGACGGCTCGATTGGTTTATTTTAGCTATTTTCACAGTATTATGTCCTATGGAATTTTACTATGGGGGCATGCCGCCGATGTCAACACCATTTTTGTTTTACAGAAAAGAGCTGTGCGTGCTATCTACGGGCTAAGTCCGCGAGTGTCTCTCAGAGATAAATTTAAGGAAATAAATATATTGACTGTAGCTTCGCAATACATTTACGAAAATGTACTCTATGTACGTAAAAATATTAGCGAATTTCCTAGTAGAGCTAATGATTATATGAATACTAGGAACAAACACAAGTTGTCTGTGCACACAACACGACTGCATAGGGTGAGTAATTCTTTTAGAGGTCAATGTATACGCTTCTTTAACAAAATACCTGAAGATGTTCAAAGTCTTTCGATTAATAAATTTAAGAAAGTTATCAAAAAACGCTTGTACATGTGCAACTATTATAAAACATGTGATTACCTTAATGACACTGCACCATGGGATTGAAGCGATCGCTCCCAGGCTATTTCGAAAACCTGTACTTTGGATTTACAGACTGTATTAGATTTAAGTTTATATTCAAAAGAGCTGTACTGAGTTTCTTCAGTGGCGGAGTTCTTCTCAGTATTGACTGCCCTTGGAATTCTGCCAAGTGAATAACCTTTATTATGACGACCAAATTCATTCTTTCTCAGTTTCTTTTGAAATGGGGAAATGGAGGAATTTGTAAATAATTGATGCTTTCCATATTATACAAAATTGTTCAGTGTCTATTTAATTTATTATGTATTTTTGATTATTATTAGTGGTTATTCACTCTAGGTTAGTTTAAAAAAAATGACGATGTAAAAGTGCTCTCCAGGAGCCTAATTATATGAAATAAATGAATAAACTGAATAAACTGAATATATGCCAACTCTTCAGAAATCTTCGTAAGGGCGATGTAATTCAATTGACACGTCATCTTCCGTACTAGACAAGTACTTTGGTGTTTCGTCATTGTTCCACTAGTTGGCGCCTTATGTAGTGGATGCTACACAGTGGCCCTACCGCCAGAACATATCAGGCTAAGACATTGAATATAGCTCAAATATAAAAATGCTTATTATTAGATATCTCATTTCTGATGTTGTTCTATTAAGGTTCAAGATTAAACTACGATTAGTCTCGCGTTCACTTGACCATAATCTTTCACTACAGAGACTAAACAAGAATACAGAAGGACGCCTACCCCTGCGCTGGCATGATTGCTCTATTGCACATCTGCTCACAGAGCCATCATGCCATCGGGGAAATCTTCGACTTGGTAGCTCTTTCGTTTAGTCTCTACAACACACAAAACAACCAGGCATCTCACACAATGATAAGCTTATAAAAGCGTATAAAAAATTAAATACGCTTAGGGTCATAGCTTACTATAGCCACCCGGCACCCGACCAGCACCGCCTCATTTAACGGCGTCCACTCGTTGTCGACGGGTGGTCCACGGGTGAACGGCGCGATGTTACTTATGAACCACTCGCATATTGTTCGCGGTCCACTTGGAAACTGCGAGTTGGCAATGCAAAGTCAACGTCAGACAAGCTAGTGGTCACCGAGTGGTCCACTCGCCGTGCGCGCGTCGAGGGGATACGGAGCGGAGTTAATGTAATGAGCGCAAACCGCTCGAGGAGGTCGGGCACTGGTCGGGTGCCGGGTGGCTTTAGTGAGTTATGACTCTTATAATCACAATCTACACTTCTAAATCTACACTTACAAAAAATGTATAAGCACTTAGGATGTCATTTTTCAAAATTCTGGAAAACCGTCCCAACAATGTCTTTCTCCAGATGGAACGTGTGGCGTATTCTTGCAGCCCGAATACGGATCAAATTAACTGAATGATAATGAATGCAGCCCGTATCGATCTCGTACTAACTCGGCCTACTCGAGGGCATCCAAGTGTTATCACTTCATACTGCTCGCCTGACCCAAACCGAGAAGTTTTATTGAAGTGTTAATTAACGCTCGAGAGTATTCTTGCAATTACTTTTACAAACCAGGCGGTACGGTTGTTTTGGTGGAAATGGAAAAACTTTTGGTGTCTACATTTTTACTCCGTTACCTTTCGTGTTCGATAGGTATAATAATGTATTAAATATATCTTTTTTACTCACATAATAATATCACTAGTGCGAGACCGGTTTGAACGCAAATACCAAAGTACACTGAGTTAGTAAAAATGTAGGAACTAGAAGGTTAGGTACCTTCTTATTACGGAAAAGAAACATTATTTACGTTCAAGACTAACATCACCTAACGAGTGAATTTAGAAATTTAAGAAAAAAAGAAGGAAAAAAATTACTTAGTAACAGTACTAAGTAATTTTAAATCGGTTGTATAGGTATTTTATTTATCAATGGATGTCATTCACCGATCCCACATATCGGTTAATTCAAAAAGAGAAATTCGACGCTCAGATGTAGGCCTCCGGTAGGTTAGTGGTAAAGTGACTGAACTGGTTAGCCTGAGGTCACAGGTTTGATCCCTGCTCTATTTTTTCTTTAATTTTCAACATGGTTATTTTTGCCAATTTTTAATTCTCTTCCATATTGTATGAAGCTGATTAGATCCATCTTTGAGATTAATCCAAAGTAAACATAGCGATACGAGTTCACTAGTTAATAACAATAGACTTAACCCCTTATTCATAAACTTATTTCAGCTTTAGTGTTGCTAATCTCCCTTTTGTCTCTTTCTATTTTACGCGATGGACAATGCAACTGACAAAAACAAAGCTTATTATATTTATCTAAACGTGTCTAGTATACTTTTAAGGGAAGATACAAAATACAGTAGTAGATAACAGCTATTTTAGAATTTACATTAAAGACTGGAAATAAGACTAAAAAAAGGAATACTTATTTCAGGGCTCAATATTCTTATTAATGTATTTATTCTTAGAAACCGTGTCTATTCTTTTTCTTTTCAGACGGGATGTATGGCGTATTCTTGCTGCCCGACCGCGGCATATATGAACATTAATGATTATGAATGCAGCCCGTATTGATCCCGCACTAACTCGGTCATTCATCCGAGTGTTATCACTTCCTACTTTACGCTTGACCCGAACCGGATTATCGGAATAAAATCTGGAGTTTAGTTGAGGTTTACTACAGATAGAACTTTAGTTTTCAACGTGTTTAATAATATATATTTTTAATTCTATGATTTTATGTGTAAAATAGATGATGTTAGTTATATCATATATATTACTTTTTGCAAATAAATAAAATCTTGAAACAAATTTGCATGATACGAAAAGTAAAAATCTACGAGCAGAAAGGTCAAGACACGTTGCACGCTTGTATATTATTATTTAATTTAGAAACTTAAGTGCCACCAAATATTAAAATCTTTATAATGTAGACTTACAAGAATGTATAACATGCACTTAAGAATTTAATGTTGAAAATCCTGGAAAACCATATTATATAAAGTTATTCTTCAAAACCATTCCTATTATTTCTCTATGCAGCCGGAACGTGAGGCGTATTTTTGTCGCCCGAATGCGGATCAAATGAACATTAATTATAATGAATGCAGTCCGTATTGATCCCGCACTAACTCGGGCCAGTCAAGGGCGTCCGGGTGTTATCACTTTCATACTTTACGCTTGACCAAGAAATTATAACATACTTATACATTTTATATTAAGAAATTCTCTAATTTTGCAATAAATTAGAAAATTTCTTAATATAAAATGTATAAGTTTATCAAAAATTTAAGAATTTTCGTTTCCAACGCATATTAATGACACTTTTTAATTGTACGCAGTGGTGTGTTAATTGAATAGGTTCTTTAGATAAAGCTAGTTATTATTTACCAATCATCTTGAAAATAAATGAAAAACACTTGTCGTTTCCGAAAACGAGGCGGATTTTCACGTTAAAATAGCGGAAATAAACAAAACATTGATTGAACACTTGTATTTCTTTTTTTAGGAATTGTTATGTCACTGTTGATAATATCCATAAAACACGAAAATATAAAATCTGGATAATACACTTCCAAAAAAATGCCTAAGCACTTAACAATTCAATGTTTAAAATCCTGGAAAACCGTATTAAAAAAAGATCTTCAAAACGAAACCTATTATTTCTCTTTCCAGTCGGAACAGAACGTGTGGCGTATTCTTGCCGCCCGAACGCGGGTCAAATGAACATTAATGATAATGAATGCAGCCCGTATTGATCCCGCACTAACTCGGGCCAGTCGAGAGCGTCCGGGTGTTATCATTTTCATGCTTCACGCCTGACCGAAACCAAGATATTAAACCGTTCAGTGAGAGTCTTTCATTAGTGTTTGCACTTTGCCCCACAACTTTACAAAAGTTTGTAGTTAACAAAATTTAGAGCCCGACGCGTCAAAGCTAAAACTTTGGAAAGTTAAATGGAAGAGTATTTTTATATTTTATCATTAAATTGTATACAGTTCATATAATATTTGTAATTTACTACGTGAAAAGATCATGGTCAGAATGCTAACAAGTTCTAAGTAGACAGAGCCGGGCGATAAGATGGGATTGACTTTGTGGTGGGATTGAAAGGATAACGCCTATTAGCCCTGTTATAAAACCAAAACGAAGGTGAAAAGACTTCGACCTCAGATGTGACAAATCTATCTGCATTTTTACCTCGTGTTTTTGTGTAGATGTCTATAAGTGTGCGTTCCACTAAGCGTTCACAACGATCAAAACGCTCCTTTAGTCGTTCCACATGACGACCGCAGTCGTTGTGGTCGCGGCGTAAACGTCACTCATGACGTCATGAATTACGCTCACGCGAAGCTCACGACGACCCATCTAAAAAGGTGGGTCGAAGTGATCGTTGAGAAAATTAGCGGCATTTTCAAAAGTCAAAACATAAAAAATGGCGACCGTAAAGCTTACGTTATTTCATGCCGAAAAAGATATATTAGTAGAAGTGAATGTTTTTGCAGCGGATGCTCAACGTGCCTCCACAGGTAAATATAATTATGTAAAACAAGTTTAGAAAAATTAATTGTAGTTTATAATTAATATACATGTATACCAAACATCCAAGTGCCGCCGCAAAAGACATTTTAATTACATTTGAACATAAATTAATTAAATACACCACTGTTATTAAATATCAAAAAATTAAATTATATTTTTTTTCAATATAAATCGATTTAAACGATAATTAATTAAGTTTATTTTCAAGGCTTACAGATTATAACCTAACCTCTTAAATCTTTTGCATTTTTTTTATTAACTCGCCATTTGTATTATTGACCTCTACGCTCAAAACGCTCTATAATCCATTCCACTTGAGTTTACGACAGTAACGCTCACAAGCAAGTGGAACGGGAAAAACTGCGGTCGTGAGCGTGATCGTTGTGAACGCTTAGTGGAACGCACCCTAAGACGCAGTATTCGCTTACCATCTATGTGAGATTCATGGTTGTTTATCACCATAATTGCGTACAAATACATTCATATAAGTACAATAATCGATACGATTGAGCAGTGTTAGTTGTCTCGGCATTGTAGAATAATATGAGTCTATATTATGCTACAATTCACATCATTCAACTCATTTATTATTCATACTTATTTGATATTTATACTTACTACTGTATTTTATTATATTACTAGCGTTCCGTATTTTATTATAAGATATAGGTATAATAATACCTACAGTATTACTAACCACGTGCGGCTAGCAGCGGCTTCGCGCGAGTTAAATTAAGTTGACTAACTTAAACTAAAAGAATTTTTCAAATCGGTCCACTAGTTTTGGAGCCTATTCAATACAAACAAACAAAAAATCAATTGTTTCCTCTTTATAATATTAGTGTAGATACATAACAAACAACTGAGAGGCTCCTTATCCTATATAGCCCTTCTTCCATTTTCAATGATTTATATCCTTCCGGAATAGGATAATATCTGGTTAATACAACACCGTTACCTGAATATGGTAATACTATTTACCGCATTTATACATAAACATATTATGAGGATGTAATCTGCATAATAATAAAATTGTGTACGTGTATATTTCGGGTGTATAATAAATTATGGCTGTGTTTCACTGACAATAATTGGGTTACCTTCATTAGGGCGTCCAAGTCTGAAGGCTCGTAGAAACCCGTTGATAAATGATTTATACAAGATAAATGTCATCTACAGTGAGTTTGATGGAAATCTATGTCTTGTACTGAAATTTATAATACAATTTGTAACTCGCGATGCGTATAATCTTACAAACAGGTATTTATTGTGCAGATGATAAATCGTTGCCATGACACGATTCTAAAGCTGATTGGGAAAAGATATTCAAAGCTTTGTGGTGGCGTCGAGCTCGGATTATTCTGGATTTAGGTATGATAGCAATATCATAATAATGATACGTGAAGCAAAAACTTTGGAGCCCTTTTTGCGAAATTTGTGCAGGCGGTATGAAATGTAGCACAATAAGCCTGGGTTGCACCAGTATATTTGTTAAAATTAAAGTTATTGTAACATTTCACATCCTTCTCTATCTTAAAGAAATCTACTAATGTTAAATAAGGATGTGAAATGTTACAATTACTATAAATATCTAATATCTTGGTGCAATGCAGGCTTATAGTTTACTAACTGTTGGCCGCGGTTCAGCCCGCGTGTAGGTCGCTTTTTGCGTAACCGGTGGAAAGCCATCAAATCGTCCCATGGCATACCACAGGAACATTTTTCGAGATAAAAACTCCTATGTGTTAATCTAAGTTACCCTCTATATGTGTGACAAATTTCATGAAAATCGGTTCAGCAGTTTTTCCGTGTGGGAGTATAAATAAAACATAACACACACTACCATGCATTTATGAAACATTACACGCACTATCATGCATTTGACAACACCATAAGTTACGTTTACATTGTGAATATATTTTTTTTATGTCATAAGGATGACAGACAAGCAGACACCTGATGAAAAGTGGTCACCGTCGCCTATGAACATTAGCAACACAGGGGAATTGCCAGCGCGCTGCCTGTTAATTCAACAATTTTTTAATGTGTTAAAGGTGGTAAGCAAGCATGCGGTTCACATTGATGTTAAGTGATTGACACCCTTAAGACCTTAGTTGTAATGTCTCTGTGATAGTTATTACGGTGTCATACATTTATAATTTAAGATTTTTACTGGTGGTACAACACTAGTGTGGAAGTTCGAAGGCACCACCGCATTATCTAATCTATCTGCTGCTAAATGATAGTGTTTAGCATTATCATATTCTGATAAGATGGTAATGTATAGCTTTTATATTATGTAGGTAATATATTGCCGTTAAGTGGGCGGGTGGGCGATATTTTATTGAAAAACGAAAAAAAAAATTCTTAAAAAAAAAACACTTACGGCAAAATTTTGATAGGCAACCTAGTGGATATATATTCTCTAGATTATAAATATGCCTAAAAATTAAGTTTGCAGCATATTTGGATGAACGAAATAGTCCTGCAGTGGGATCCTAACCTATCTGTAATAACTGCCTGTCACAGACGCATAACTACTTAGGAGGGGTAGGTAACTACGAGAACGCCTCTGCATTTTGACTTTCAGTTTTTGTATTTGTCTACGCTGAGGTGATGGTAAGTGATCAGTGATCAATGTCATGATGTTAACTCACTGTTCACTTACCATTAATGTGAACTGCATGCTCGTTCGCCGTTATCATAACATAAAAAAATATAGAATAGGTATATTTATACTATCACATCCATAGAGCTGCTCGTGATATTTTTATAAAAACTTTCTATAAAGATTGGTGTAACCAATGAGGCGCGAACACCGGTAATTTCCTCGGTTTAACGCTATTTGGGTAAAATGTTCAGGTCAAAAAATGGTTGGTCGCACTTTACGTTTCAACGCCCCATTTCCCCGGATGTCTGACCTTACCTTATACATTGATAGAAAAGCATTTTTATTTTCAGGGTTCCTTACATTCAAATTAAAAAAACAGAATCCTTATAAGGTTATTCGTACGTCGTAAAATATTCATAATCGTAAAATAACTGTGATAGACGGATAGAAAGACAGGCGTCTGTCTATCCGTCTATCACAGCTATTTTTGTTCAAAACTACTGGGCCGATCGAGTTGAAATTTGAGACGCATGTGCAAAACAGTGATTTAAATATGGATTTGCAACGTAAATAAATAAATGTATTTCAATAATGACGGGGTGTTTATGTATAGACTAGATTAATTCAAATAAAGTTTTGCTATCCTAGATATATTAATTCAAATCTATACTTATAAAAATCTGTAGAAGTGTTAATTCTGTACATTAAAAATATTGAAAAAATAAATACCAGGGGATGTTATTAGATCGATACCGAACACAAATATGTGATTAGAATTTTTTATAAGTAGTATTAGAAATATTTAAAAATTCTATCTGTCTGTCTGGCTGTCTGTTTGTTCAAGCATCACATAAAAACTACGGGTCCGATTACAATGAAACTTGGTATGATTATACTTTAACCTTTGGCACACAACACTGGGTACTTTTTATCCCGGAAAAAATGTCTGTTTGTCTGTGTCTTTGTGCACGCTAATATCAGAAACGGCTAATTCGATTTGCAGTTTTCACTAATATATTGTGGTAAGTTTCACTTAACATTTAGTGTTTGTTTCATGTAAATCGGTTCAGAATTAAAAAAGTTACATCAATTTAAAGAATCGTATCGAATATTTTTAAGCTATTCTGTATCTTAGTTCTATCTTTAGGGGGTTGCGTACCTAAAAGGTAAAAACGGACTCTACGGATAACTAATCCTCCGCTGTCTGTCTGTCTGTCCGTCCATCCGTAGTGATAAATAGTGATAGCTAGAAAGCTAACATTTTCACAAATTATGTATTTCTGTTACCGCTATAATGTAGACGCTTAAAATTTACACAGAATTTTTAGGTCTTATGTTGTATTGTAGCTTCCATAATAAATCTATATACATACATACATACATACAAATAAATAAAATTGGAGTGTCTGTTTGTAATATTAAAATATCCGCTTTTTACTAAACGCATATGTATGTATACACGGTACATATACCAAAACAACATTTTTTACAATTTTTGTCTGTCTGTCTGTCTGTCTGTTTGGCGGGGCTAATCTTGGGATCGGCTTGACCGATTTTGTCGGGACTTTCACTGGCAGATAGCTGATGTGATTAGGTGTAACTAAGGCTACTATTTTTCCATACATCCATACATACCTACATACAAATAAGTAGAATTGGAGTGTATCCGACTTTGACGGGACTTCCATGGGTAGGTAGCTGATGTAACAAGGAGTAACTTAGGCTACTTTTATCTCCATACATCCATACATTCATACCTACATACAAATAAGAAGAATTGGAGTGTCTTCGACTTTGACGGGACTTTCACTGGCAGATAGCTGATGTAATAAGGAGTAACTTGAGCTACCTTTATCTCCATACTACCATACATACATACATAACTACATACAAAATTTGAAGAATATACATAGAATTTGAGTGTCTCCGATTTTGAAGGGACTTTCACTGGCAGATAGCTGATGTAATAAGGAGTAACTTACGCTACTTTTATACTAGCTGCGCCAACAACTTCGTGCGGGTAGATACTGAACAATCATACTTTTATCTCACGTAGACGAAGTCGCGGGCACAGCTAGTAACTAATAAAAGTGTTTTCGTTTTCAAATTATTTTTAAAAAATACGCAAATATTGACAACCTGATCTCAGCAACTACTAGGCCTAACATTTTGAAAAAAAAAAACAAAACGGAAAGAAGTTCCGTGCCTAAATTACAGGAAAACTTGTCTCATTAAATTAGTTATCAATTTCTCAAAACTTATTCAATTAGTTATCAATAGATGTCGTTCACCGACCCTAAATCAGTTAAAAAAAAAGGGAAAGCAAAATTTGGCGTATCGGTCTGGGACTTCGGTAGCTTAGTGGGAAAGCGGCTGGACTGGTTATCCTGAGGCTGCAGGTTCGATTCCTGCCCGAAGTCAAATTCTTCTTTCCGTTTTTTTTTTAAATTTTCTAAATTGCACTCGCATATGTTATTGCGAAAAATAAATTGTACAATCTCTCAATTGTATCTACGATTATTACGGAAGCCTATGAACGCGAGTCCGACTCTTGGCCGGTTTCTTTCATTCATAATCGCAGCATTAAATTTGCTACATAAAATGTAATTCAAGTCTAAAGTTTCTTATGGAATTACAAATAATAGGATTTTTTGTTTGCTTAGAGTTTTGGACTATCTAGCAATATTCGGAGATGAATCAAATTCCACTCAGACGTTACAAAATAAAATGTACAAATCTAATGAAGTTCTCAAAGTAAACCAAATTAAATCGTGTTTTTCTTTTGCAGGAAACTTGGGAAGATGAAGCTCTGTACATATTTGCTTCTGAGTTTCTTGGGTAAGTTGCTATTTATCTTACTGATATTCCCATTTTATATTTATTTCAGAAAGTTTGACGAGATCGCTTAATACGCGCGTTCCTTTTGTTGGAGTGACAGACACAAGGTTCTTGCTTCGTTTCGGTAAAAAAAAAACATAATAACAAATCTATACTAATATTATAAAGCTGAATAGTTTGTTTGTTTGTTTGCTTCAACGAGCTAATCTCAGGAATGTTATAGTATATGTTATATAACATTACGCTAAGATGAATAGGAGAGGGTAGGTAACATTGCAACCGCGCGAAGACGGGGCGGACCGCTAATATTCGATATTCTGTATGTCAAAATAATTATGGCTTTTGTCGGTGCAAAATATGATTTATTGTAGTGACAGACACTAGGTTCTTGCTTCGTTTCGGTAAAATAAAAAAACATGATAATAAATATTCGATGTTTTGTATGTCAAAATAATAGTGGCATTCGTCGGTGCAAACAATGTTTTTTTCTTAAATTATTTATTAGTAAGTACATTATTGTATATTATCGGCTAATTCTTACTTAACTGCAAATACAATGTGATTAGTGTTGTGCACTTTTAAAAAAAAAGAGTCATTTTACTGATCATTATGAACAAATTTTAATATGGAGCTAACTTTGAACTCACGAAAATATGAACAAGCAGCTAACTAACTCTAAATGAAAAAATATCTGCTGCTTCCTGTAGCATGCATTACATGTAGGCAAATAAATACGTAGAACTCACCTTACGACGTCATCAAAAAATTTAACACATACCTACTTTAAAATAAAGTTGGACTTTTGGTTATATTATGAGGTTATATTGAGCAGGTTCAGTTCCTGGCCGAAGTCAAATTTTCTTTCCATTTTTCTTTAATTTCTAATTTTACTAGAATTTTACTAGAATGTGCTATGGCGAAAAATAAAAAATATGATTTTTTACGACCAATCTATCCAACCTGTAAAAACAATAAGCTATAGATAATATGCAAAGGTAAAATTTTTGAGTTTCTCTATTTTCACATAAAAATACAAAAAAAATTAAACAACATACGAAAATGTTTCCATTGTATTACCGGGTTGAAATAATTACATTGTGTGCATTCCACTTTGACATCAAAACAAAGGACACGCATCGCAAATTGTATATTTGATTTGATGGGTATTAAATTTACTTTCATTTACCCCATTTGTTTCACTGATGATCTGTGAACTGAAAATGAAGCAAATATAAGGTAACTTATCGATAGCGACAAGAAATCGCCATACATTTTTCTACGTTTTTTAAGTAAAAAATATGGCAATCTAATATGGAGTTCCCATGCATGTTAAGTAATGACTGCAACCTATAGACATCTATATGAAAACCAGAGGTGAAAATGCATATGCGTTGTCACCTCTTGAGACCGAAGTTGTTATGACTCTTAGCCTGGTTTGCACCAAGATATTTGTTTAAGTTTAAGATATTGTCACATTTCACATCCTTCTCTAACTTAAAGAAATCTGTTTAAGTTAGAGAAGGTTGTGAAATATAACAATAACTTTCACTAATATCTTGGTGCAACCCAGGCTTACTTATTTTTAGCCTCTGGTCTCATCACAGGGCTGTATAGCTTCTATAGGCTTCTATAGCATTATCGACTGCAGCCAGTCCGCCGCGGCCGGTGGCCCGTGTTGCTCTCTGATTGTAGCAGGTCAACTTGGGTTACAGCTCCTTTCACTCAGCCACATACCGTGTCGGTCCAATGCAGGATCCCGTTTTGTGGTGTATGAGTTTACGTATGTTATTAGCGTGTTCCCATGAGCATACTATTATGGTATCGCCATGTTAGTATTACCACGTTAAGTAACTCGTGTGGAGATACAGAAAATCGTTACCTACCGTCTGAAACCGAATGTGACAAAGTTGTGCTGCGTAGCTGGTACATAACGTCATCGAGTTTGCGGGTTATAATCGTACAAGCGCGTGGTACTCATGCGCAGGAGCTGCTGTACATTAAATAGTTTTTCTGTCACTATTAGGAACTAGTTATTTAGTTTTTTTCAAACTTTTTACTTTGACTACCCGGTTAGTCCAGCGGTGTGAGATGACCGTTTGATTCGAAGGGTCCCGGGTTCGATCCCCGCACCGGGACATATATTTGTATGGCCTATAGATATTTATTTCGGGTCTGGGTGTTTGTGTTTGTTGTATGTGTACAACGGCACCCACGACACAGGTTTGTGGGACACTGTGGGACTGTGAGTGTAAGCGTATTTTTTTTTGTTCAAATATTTTGATTTTGCAAATTATTTTTAAAAAGGCAAATACTTACCATGAATCCTTTTATATGGTATGGTGTTACCTTTTTTGTTAATAGCTCGCAAAAAATTGAGATTTTCCGTTCAGGTAAATAAAGAAAACGCAAAAAAAGTTCCAGATAAAGAAAAATTTATAGTAAACAGTGCTTTCACCTATTCACAAAACATACTGTTTCGGATCTATGCAGGATCTATGTTGAAGTGTGTTTTAGTGGATGTAGCAAAAAACTGTTACCCGCAAAACCGAATGTCCGTGTGAAAGAAGGATAATAACCGTAAAAGTGCGGTTTTGTCTCGAGAGATGCATAAATCTTCTTATACTGATCACTAGGGCACAACAAGGCCCCGAACTTACCTAAACTCTTAACTATTTGTATCCCTCGAAAAATTTTTGTAGGTTAACTTTTTGTAGGGCATATTCTCTGGCTTGACCAAAGGTAGGAGGAGAAGGTTTAAACAAATTTTCGTTTTTTAATATTTTTTTCTCGTACTACAGTTGTTATTTCACGCAAAATTCTGTGTTCAAACTCTTTTAACGAATTTTTACTTTGAACACGCCGAATTAATGCTAAACTAAATCGAATATTGAATGATAAATGTTTCAAAAATATACATGAAATTAATAGAAAAAACCGGTCAAGTGCGTGTCGGGCCACGCGCAGTGTAGGGTTCCGTAGTTACAGAGTAAGAAACGTTATGAAAAAAAAAATTTTTTTTTTCTATATGGAGTTGTTTGAAATTTTCTAGTAAAATACATTTGGTCGACTATTACTCGCTAACTTGCAGGGCCAACTTAAATGTGATAGTTTTCCTTTTAATTTCGTTATATGTAGCTACTATCGCCGTAACGTTTGAATTTCTAACAACAACCGTTTAGTCTGTAGGGGGGGGGACACTTGAGTCTAACGAAAATTTGCACTTTATAGCTTAATAAGTCACGAACAGTTAACTAAATCGAAAATGATGTTCGCACACCCATAATATTTTTAAAAGACCTATCCAACGATACAACACTATATGAAAATCGAAAAAAAAAAAAATATCCGCGTGTTACTAGTAGGGGTAGGTTACCCTAAAAAATTTTTTTTTTCGTTTTTATTCTACCACTTTGTCGGCGTAATTAAGGTGTATACTTGTGCCAAATTTCAAGTCTCTAGTACTAATAGTTTTTGCGCTAAGCCGCGGACGGACAGACAGACAGACAGACAGACAGACAGACGGACATGGCGAAACTATAAGGGTTCCTTGTTAACTACGGAACCCTAAAAACGTGAATGTGTGACATTATTTTATAACAAAGCTGACCCGGCGAACTTCTTATCAACATCGGAGATTTAAAAAATATTGCTATATTTTTTTCAAACAAACCTTTTTCTGCCAATAACGAACAAATAAAAGATTTATGATACTTACTGGTTCCAGAGAATATGTAATAATACTACGCTGGTTCTAGAGGCCTAGTGTCGGGACTCGAGAGCATAAGTACCACCGCATTACCTAATATATCTGCCGCCAAATGGTAGTGCCACACCGCGGACACTCCGCCAATATTCCATACAAACGCTTAATTTGGTCTCTATTACACAGACATCAATTAATGACGTGTATTTACACGTGCACCTGTGTGCGTAGCACGTAGAGAATACCAAACGTCTCCCATAAGAGGGGAGGAGGTTGGATGAGGCGGGGAAATCGGGCGGGACGTCGAAGTGTCCATTCTATACGTAGTATTATTACATATTCTCTGGTAGTGTTCAGCACTACCGTGTTCCGGTTAGATTTTAATGTATGGCCCCGTAATAACTTCCACAGAGACATAACAACTAAAGTTTCATGGGTGGCAACGCATCTGCATTTTGGTCTGGTTTTGTAGATATTTTTAGACTGCAGTCATCACTTAACATCCATGTGAACTACAAAGTTTGTTTGCAATTTTCATTAAATGCGCGCGTGGCCCCGCGGCTGGTGTAGATGGTAAGCGATCTACTCGGTTAAGTATTACGGGCGCGGTCGGGTGTGTGATGGGTGACCGCTAGTGGCAAATTAAAATGCGCGTTTCCGTGCTTCGGAGGACACGTTAAACCGTCGGTCCCGGTTGCTATCGATAGATAGCAGTCGTTAAACCCTGTCGGAGGCCTTATGGGCGGTTTGAAAACATCCGACAGTGGGTTGGCCAGTAACCCGTATCTCCACCAATCCGCATTGGAGCAGCGTGGTGGAGTAAGCTCCAGGCCTCCCCCAAAATAGGAGAGAGACTCGTGCCCAGCAGTGGTAAATATTAGGCTGCCATTATTATTTATTGTTATAAAAAAATATCCAATTTGTGGCAGTCGTTTGGAACACTTACAAATGTTTCAGTGTATATATCGACACAACCTTGTTTGATTACAATATTTCAAATACCGAACAAGATACACCAGTATCAATAAACTTGGCATGAAATAAACGTATCGAATAAAAGTTTGAAGATCAATGTTCATTGTGCCCGACATGATGCCGCAATAGTTGTAGGAGTGCGTGCGGTAAGGAGTTCACGAGGCAACTTGCTCATGTGTACTTTGTTCACCTCGATTTCCGTCTCCACGATGTCGTATATGCAGTAAAGTACTTTTATCTAGTATGGCAGTTGTTTTGATTCGTTTTTTGGGAGTTGAAAATAAGTTACTAGTTTTTTTCTTTTTTTTTATGTAATGGAAGTGGCAAACAAGCATTCAGTTCACATTGATGTTAAGTGATGACTGCAGCCTATAGACACACAACGACCAAAGTCAAAATGCAGATGCGTCCACTCCTAAGGCCCGAGGTGTAATAACTCTGTGCCGATAATTACAAGGCTGTACATTACTACCTGACCGGAACACGGTAGTGCTGAACACTACCATTTAGCGGCAAGTATATTAGGTAATAGTTACCTGCGAGATCTGTTACTGGAGCAAACCACCAGTAAAATATAATAAAAGCTATTTTAAAATTATCAATCTCATTAAATCTTTTATATCTCACTAGTTGATCTCACGTACTTCGTACCGCCATCAGGGATTTTCGAATATTTGGTATAAATTTTTTTAATATAATTTGTTTGGAAAAGGAATAATATAAATTATTCCTAACAATAACGAACACATTAAAGAAAGATTTATTCAACTTGGTGCAGTCATTTCGGTGATAGGTACATTTATATTTATGGATAAGAAATGGATTGAATGCTATACATATTTTTAATCTCCTCTATAAAAAAGCGATTGAATTGTAGACAACGCATTTATCAAATATCAGAATTGTATGTGCATTCCAAGTTGAATTGTGTCAGATGTTTTATTTTACGTTTTGTAATTTAAAATTATAATACTCATGTTAGCCGCTACAGGTAAATTTTACCTGCAGAACACAATAGAGACCTGTAGGTATTCTAACTTCAATGTATTCATTGTGCGAACTAAGCCACGGGCGAAAGCTTCATATCTGACGAAATAATATTTCATGAAATATAACTATCAGAATATTAAACACATTCTCGAGGTACTTCTAGTAATCCTTGGTTGCGAATAGTGTACATGATTCACCAGCATCAACAGAAACTTAAATTCACCAGCAGACACTGCTTAAAATAGACATAACGCGCTCGAAGTGTTTTAAGTTCTTCAACGTTTTGTCCCCGACATGAACCCGAAATAGTTGTAACAATGCGTTTGGTAAGGAGTTTACAAGAAAACTTCGTATGTCTGTCTTGTTCGTCTCGGATTCCTGTTTGGCATCTAATACAGTGCGATTCGTTAAAGTATTCCATTTTAATTTGTTTTTCGTCTCAATTTAATAAGTATCTTATTTATCCTTATAATCGGAAAAAGTAAAAAATATATATATCCTAACATCAATTTTGTAAGAGAGTTGCCGTAAATGCCGTAATAAAAGAAAGATTTTGTGGGAAATTATTTATATTACTCTAATATTGGAATTTAATATCATGATACTGGAGATTTTTTGTAGTTCTGTTCGGCAAATTAACAATTCGTTTTAATTTGGCAATTTATCAACAATTTGACAATTTTGGAAAGTAATAAAAGGTAATTTGTTGAATAATGGAACATAAACACTTTTCTGAATAAATATATTACCTAGGGTGAAAGAATCAAACTTAATCCAATTAAACAACGCTGGTAACACTTTCAGGCATCGTGGCAACGGGTGCAATGGAATGGAAGAGCGAGCAATCATGACATGACAAGACTGTGTGCCAAAAAAAGTTCTTCTATTTTGCCCTTAGCCACTCACTGTAATGGCCGCCCGTTTAAAATGAGCGGATTACACCCTTCACCGGCTGGGGATTCATCAATGTCTACATTCATATTGGTCTTTCAACCTTTTGTTGTTATCGTTTGATGGATTCTGTTTCCATTCATTAATTTGATATGTAAAAATCACACGATTCGCCGTTTTTGTTCCGAGTTATTCGATATTAATATCGACTTTCGGATCAGTTTATTCAGATTTATGGGTTACATTTTCAACCGAGATTTCATCTGATTATCGTCCCCCAAAACTAAATATTACGCGGGATCTGTCTTAATTTTAGTGACCTTCTATCGCTATTATATTTTTGAAACTCAATACAAAACAATGTATTTATCCTAATAAAATATGTATTCTATACTTTATACCACAGTATGGATGGCATGGTAGCGATGAAATAAAAGAGCAAACAATGACGACATGACATGACCGTCTGCCTAAAAATGTTCCTCTATTTTGTCCTTTGCCTCGCTCACTGGCCGTTCGTTTAAAATTGCTAGTGGATTATACTCTTTACCGGCTGCGGATTAATCAATATCTACATTCATATTGGTCTACAAACTTTTGTTGTTATCGTTTGATGGATTCTGTTTATATAAAAATACTAGCTGTCCCGGCTAACTTCGTATCGCCCTAGAAAATAAAAAAAAATGTCCAAAAATGTTATGAAAAATAGATGTTGGGCGATTCTCAGACCTACCCAATATGCTCACAAAATTTCATGAGAATCTGTCCAGCCGTTTCGGAGGAGTATGGCAACGAAAACTGTGACACGAAAATTTTATATATTAGATTATCCATGTATTCATTCAATTCGATATACCTACAAAGGTCACATGATTCGCCAGTTATGTTCTGTTTCACGTCCCATATATTTAGAGATCAACTTATTGAGATTCATGGGTCACATTTTCAAACGAGATTTCAGCGGATTATCTGCATCCAAAACCAAACATTCGGTGACCAAATACGGGATCTGTCTTAGTTAGAAATACTTTAGAAATCGCTAAAGTATTGAGATATTTATTCCAATAAAACAATGTGTGTATGGGACAATGATGGGATATTATAATCCATACCACAGCATGGATAGCATGGTAGCGATGAAACGGAAGAGCAAACATTGACGACACGACAAGACTGTCTGCCTAAAAAATGTTCCTCTATTTGTCCGTTACGTCGCTCACTGCCCGTCCGTTTAAAATTGCTAGTGGATTATACTCTTTACCGGCTGCGGATTCATCAATGTCTACATTCATATTGGTCCACAAACTTTTGTTGTTTATGTTTGATGGATGCTGTTTTGTATGATATGGTAAAAGTTTAATTCAAATATAGTACATCTTAAATACGAGAAGCCCACAGTATCGTCGTCGTCGTAGGTCGTCGTTCTTGTAAGTATTTTGGAGAATAGACAAATATTGCGATTATAATAAAATATTGATTCATCGTGTAATACAATATATCTTAAATACGAGCAACCCACGTATTTATTCGACTGGATATGCGATGGGCACACGATTCGCCAATTAAATTCTCCTTCTAGTTACTTAAGTAGGCGATCAGCTTAATGAGACGCGTTTCCAAATCACAGGTTTGCAGCCTCTAATCTCTCCCGATAACACTCATTTTAGAAACCGAAATGCGAATCTCAGTCTTCATTTCAGTGACCTTCTATCGCTAAAACATTATTTTTAATTTAAATACAAAACAATTTATCCCAATAAAACAATGCACAAGCCAATTTATAATCCATACCATAGTATGGATGGCATGGCATGCGATGGAATGGAGGGG
This sequence comes from Macrosoma leucophasiata, assembly GCA_036365455.1. Lineage (NCBI taxonomy): Eukaryota > Metazoa > Arthropoda > Insecta > Lepidoptera > Hedylidae > Macrosoma > Macrosoma leucophasiata. Next base: position 8,906,088 of record JAWQUS010000023.1, on the reverse strand, counting down.
CAAACAATGACGACACGACAAGACCGCAAGCCCAAAAAAATGTTCCTCTATTTTATACCGACTGTAATGGCTGCCCGTTTAAAATAGCAAGCGGATAACTTTGTTCACCGACTATGGATTTATCAATGTCTGCATCCATATAAGTCCACAAAGTTTTGTTATTGTTATCTACATCATCATCTTCTCATGTACATATTTTTAACTAATTACAGTTATTTGGGATATTTTTGACTGTAAACAAACTATAAGAAGTAAATCTTTCTAAGAACTTTACTTAAGCTTCTGGTTTATGTTATACCTATATATAAAATTATACAACAACAAATCTCGGATTTATGTCATAAGAAATTTACCTTCAAGCATGAAGAAAAATAATCTTGTGTTTTTATAATATGAAAGGTAGTTGTATAGTATCCATGGAAATAAGGTTTATGATGTTATCTTTTTATTGGCTTGAATGAAAATTTATTATTATGGCTCGATGCAAACGAGCCTTCAGTCACAGATTTTTTTTATAACATTTGCGGAATCTCCACTCACAATATGGCCACACATTGCAGTAATAATGCTATGGTACCTACTATTTGGTAATTTACTGGCATTGACCCACATCTTCTTTATTCCTGCATTTAATATCTTATTTTCACTAAGCTTCTTTAACTGTGTCATGTATTTGCTATTTGTCTAAATATTATTTTTTGTTACCGTACATATAAAGGTAAATTAAAATACATTTTCGTGTGCTATCCAATACGTTTTACTCGTGAATATTGTACTGAATATATTCGCCGAACACATCCAATCGAAGTGAACTCAAGTACGCGTAACTAAATTCAATCGCACGCTACAAATTTCGATTTGATATTCCTCATAGGTCTTCAATAAGTGTATCACGTGCCAGTTGGCGGTTGTCGAGCGTAAAATTCACTAACAGTCTGCAAACAAACTTCCTTCAGGCTGTCAACTGGGTTGGCAGCAGTTCCCCGAAGGAAGCTTATTCAACTCCAATATGTATTATACATTGTACTGCTTACCTTTGCATAGATTATTGATATTAACTTTGCTGGTATTTCAATGGCACTGAATTCTATAGGCTACATTCAAGGCTAGATGTGTACATGTCCTTATTGTGAACACAGCTCTGTGAACATTTTTATCTTTACATTCAATGTCAATATACATAATTATATATTTCCACGTAGTCTGTTATATAATCTAACGTACCAGGTACCTACGTATTAAAACTTTATTAGATCGGCTTATAGTGAATCTAAATAAAAACGGAATTGTGAAATTTGTGAATTGCCATATATATATCAGAACAATCCTACATCTTTAAATGTCCAAAATAAATGAAGCTATTCTAATTTATTGTATTTATACATAATGAATTTATACACTCTCTGCCAACCCTGTTAGGGACCTGGCGTGAAGATACATACATGCATAGTAAGTTTGTTTACCCTTTTTATGTAATGAATGTGGCAAACAAGCATGCAGTTCACATTAATGTTAAGTGATGACTGCAGCCTATAGACACTAACTCAAAGACCAGACCAAAATGCAAATGCTTTGCCACTCCTGAGACCTTAGTTATTTCTGGGATAGTTATTACGGGGCCATACATTACCATCTAACCGGAACACGATAGTGCTGAACTATTTGGTGGTAGGTAGATCAAGAAATGCAGCGGTGCCCACGCCCCCCACTCCCTCCCTCCCACATTGGAACTCTACCTTTTATGAAAATGGATTTAAACAACAGATACGTACTAATGTGACAGTGTGATATTGTAGATAAATTAATGATTTTTCAAAATATAAGATAACCCCGTAATGTCGATAGGCTTTTTTAAATTACTTATCTTGTATATTAAGATAAAAATGCATTCTAGTAGGTATTGGAGGCCAATACTCCGAGACGAAATTTTGGATCACTGCGTCAATAAATCACCTTTGCGAGTAGATGTATGTATTATATATCAGATACTGTTTGCACAGTGCGAATACTAAACCTGGGTTGCACCACGATATTTGGTGATGTAACATTTCACATCCTTCTCTAACTTTAGGAAATCTGCTAAAGTTAGAGCAGGATGTGAAATGATAAAATAACTTTAACTTTAACAAATATCTTAGTGCAACCCAGGCTTACTGTTGCGGAAGCGAACAAAAATCAATAAATCTAATGTTTTTCATCTATTCCACACCGAAGTTGATGGCAAAGAATTACATCGTATTAAACCCTCTCCTCTCCCTCCCGGGAGATACTAAGGGACTGGCATAACGCCAGGATTATGTTAAGCTAGGGATGTTTTAGTACGTTTGTTTTTCGTTCAAGAATACATAATCTTTAATGTGGGTTAAAATATTCATATTGCAAATATAAAAGTTTAGGTACTAAAACGTTTATTTTTCTTATATAATGAAGTTTCGTGAGAACGTGGGGTGTTGTAGAATTATTTTATTTCAATGAAACGTAATGTAACGTCACGCTTGTAATCCCCGAAGGGGTAGACAGAGGTAAATGCATGCATTCAAGCGTACATGCAAATACGATACGATTCGCCGGTTTCGTTTTGACCAATGTAACAGGCTCACCACCCACACTTCTAGACTCATCGACCTAACTCCGAGTTACTGGGAAGCTTCCGGAAGATAGAAATATTCCAACAGAACCAGAGATAAGGGGTTTTACACTGTTCTCTCTGATTGTCCACTACCAGGGATACGAACCCAGGACCTCAACGTAGTAGTGACCTGCTACCACTAGGCAGTTACATTCAATAGTAATCATTTCCATAGGTTAATGTTAAGTTAGATATAGATTATGTTTAGTAGTGCTCTATATAACCACGTAGCTTTACGTCTGTCCTACCTGGAAGGGGTAGAAAGAGATGCATGTGTAAGAATAATGACAACGACATGTATTCACAAATCATGCATACATGGATTCCTTTTTCTTTAACCTTTCATCTAGTCCGAGAACATTAGCAAACTCTGATGGCAGCACTTATAATCTTCGCAATTTTATAACAATCAATATTTTTCACCACCTAGTTTTTAAGTATCTTTTATACTCGTAACATTCAGAATTCATATAATCAAGAATCTTACGCCCTAATTCATAAACGTACATTAGATACGTTTCAGCTATAGAATGCTTTGTCTTTGTCAGTTGCATTGTCAAATGTGTAGGATAGAAAAAGACAAAGGAGAGATAAGCAATACTTTAGCTAAAATACGTTTATGAATAAGAGGGTTATAATTAAAAAATCAATAAATTTATAAGAAAAATAAAATTTGTTTTGTTTGATTGCCTAGAAAAGCAATTAAAAATATGCAGCTATGTATTAATTTTGTAACTTTAAGAGTTGGTTCTCAGAAATTCAATCGAGGTCGTTCTCACCCCAGGGTTGCAGGAATATTACAACAGCCTGTTGCACAGCGTTAATGGGTTGTGCAAGTTAAATGACGTAGTATGCCCCGCGACTGTTTAATACCTTCATTAGAAACTTGTACTTAGCCAAAATCTAGCGAAGACTAATTGTTCCTCGCTAATAAGTGATGCCTATATTGTATGCATTTGTTGTTTTTTGAAGGCTAAGGGAAAGAAAACCTTGACAGAATTTTACACGATTTTTACACAGGATAATTTATAATAGGTATATAGATATTTTGAGTTATTTTCAAAATATTTTTTTTTTACCTTTTGGAAGTTTTGTAAGAATCATGAAATAAAATATTGCATTTAGTATATTATAAAAATCTGTCAAATTATCAATAGTTAATATTTAAAGTCTTGTTTTTATTTTTGGTACCTAACAAATTTAAGACCTAACATTCCGAATAAAATTATTAGTTACAGTTGCCGTTATTGGAAATATTAAGTTATTATAATGTTTATGTTACTGGAGTCACCTGTCTGTTTATTTACTGGTGGTAGCTCTAGTGACGGACCTCGGGGGCTACGGCACCACCGCATTACCTAATATACTTACCGCTAAATGATAGTGTTCAGCACTATCGTGTTCCGTCAGGTGGTAATGTACGGCCCTGTAATTTCCGGCACAGAGGCATAACTCCTTAGGCCTCAGGACTGGTAACGCATCTGCATTTTGACCTTGGTCTTTATGTGAGTGTCTATAGACTGCAGTCATCACGTAAACCCTCAAGACACGAGAAAAATATGACAATTGAAATTCAATAGTGTCTGGGCGCCGGTGGCCTTACGTTCCTTGACAGGTTAATATCAATGTAAACTGCATACTTGTTTACAACTTCCATTACATAAAAAAGTCATCTTTGATATATGCTTGATGGTATCATTGTCCGGACGTCATCGGCAATTTTCAATGACACCTAAGTGGAAAGTCCCGAGCGTCGCGGATCAACAAGATCTTATTCCCGATAAGCAAGTTGAGGGGACTTGTTTCCAAGTTAGCTAAGTGACTTAAAATTTTAAGTCAATTTCGCTTCGTCTCCCTATGACACCCTCTTGTATCCTAGCATATTATTAACTTTTCATAGGACGAGAGTTAACGATATTACGTCTTTTTGGATGCTTGGGGATTTCTGAGATGTTTGTGTAAGTTAAATGTGTACCTATTCTTGTTATTCAGTCCTCTATGTGATAGCCAGAGAAACATCTTTTTCCTTGTTAATTTCCCAGGATTCTTTATGCATAGATAAGATAAGATATCTGATATCTTATTGCTGTAAGATAATCACATTATTAGAGTGATACATAAAGAAGCTTTTGAATAAACTAAACTGAATAAACTTCATTTTTGTGTTGATTTATGTACAAAGAGCTTTAGTAACAAAATAAACTTACAGTATAGTATGATAAATACAACAAGTTTTTTTTTATGTAATGGTAGTGGCAGAAGAAGTGGAGAAGAAAACCAGTGAAGAGGTGCTTGCTTTGGTGAGAGAGAAGAAACAAATATTAAACATAATTGAAAACAGACGAGGCAGAATGCTACCGGGTACGACACGACAATTACATCATGACGATCGTGGGAAAATTGAAGGAAAGAGAAGCAGAAGGAGACCAAGAAAAAGTTATATAGACCAAGTGAAAGAAAAAGTAAAAGTTGTGTCGTACCAGGATGACAAGAGGTTGGCACAGGATAGAGAACGCTGGCGGTTATTCCACCGACAAGAGCACAGCTCTTAAATATAGAACAAGAAGAAGAAAGAAAGTGGCAAACAACCATGCAGTTCACATTGATGAAAGTGAACTATAATACGTGATGATGATTAAGTGATAACTGCAGCCTATATACACCCGTACAGTGCCGTACCTTAGGTAATGAGAAGGTGCCTACGTCCCCGAGCTCCGTAACTGGAGCCACTCTGAACTCTACCACCAGTAAAAGTAATTTTCAGGTACATATTTGTTTTATTTGCGATGAGGGCAGTATTTTTTTATAAATAAATTACAAACCACTTTTTTAGAAGCAAGTACGTTCCCATTCAGACTTAGATACCATCGAAGAAGTTGCCGGTGATCCAAAGCCATTGCAAATTAGACATTATCGCTATCCCAATAAGGCTCCTGGAAATTTCTTCGGTCGTCGTCATGTACCTACCTATTGTGGTCGAATTTCCACCATTGGACGATCACTAGTTTGTTAAATTACGCAGTGGTTCTAGCTGTAACTTACATATAACTAATGACTCATTTAATTTAGGTATTACTCTATTCACATAGATATTATAAGCTTAATTCAACAGTCCCATAAATATAAACTTCCAACAATGACCACTAAATTATGCTTAACTTCGACCAACTAGTGATTATTTCCAAGGGACACACAAATATCCAATAGCTAAATTCTAACATTATAATCAAATTAGTCCGAATACAGACTCACGTACGCCACATACATAAATACGAGACGACGTAGCCAGAACATATGGCGTACAATAGCAGGGAACAATGTGCACATAGCCTTATCCTCATTAGCATAGCATACATTCCTAATGCCACTTCAATGCATAAACTATAATCATACTAATTACTGTTGCCCCTTTATATGAAAATATACTTATCAAAGACGCTTTTGGTAGAAACACTTAAGATATATCCTTAACGGCGGTTCAAGTGCTATTTTATTAGGGTGAAGGCTTTTGCATAATTTAACAATCCCCTTACAATTTGCAGTGCGTTCAGAAAATTATATTTTCTCCGTTTAAAATATTAAACGTATCATAAACGTTATCAATTTTGGGAGAGAGAAATTATTTATTAAATAATATTTACCTATTATGAACGAAGTAGAATACTTAACATAGAACGTAGAACATCAAAGAATATAGAAAGTATTAAACATTTACTTTACCTAAATCAAATTTGACATCAATTGTTTTATGAAAGTTATTTTTACATATATTATACACCACCTACATGGGGTGGCTTTATTAATAAATGGAAATAGACCGTTAAAAGAAAACATTATGTGAATGTTGTTAATAATAGCATTTGTCACACTTTTGTTTTATCCAGACATACAAACTTTTCCGTTTTTTGTAGATATCATTACCCCTTTAATATTGAAATATGGATCACATGTTTATATATATTATTATACATATAGGATATTTTCCTAACTTTGTTTTTAAATCACCTAAGAAAACGGAAACAAATTCCCCAAAAAAATAAACGTTCCAAAATGTTTTCCTTATGCTTGATGGCGTGAAAATTGTCATGACACGTAATATATCTCTCGGAAACGCGTAAAAAATATTGGTAGCTTCTGGAATGGTCTCGAATTTCAAAAACCGTAATCAGAAATGCTTTCCTCCATAAACAGCTTTATATTTTCTTTATCGAAAATCGGTACAGATATGAAAAATCAATCGTCATTCAATCAACCATGAATGGGGTCACCGAGTCAAAGAAAAATCAATTCCGTTTCAATAACCCAACGAATTGGGGTAAGGAATACTTGAAAACATGAAGCTGTTCATTGATTCATATCAAAAAATAAATATTTTGGGTGGTATACATTATTATTTCCACCAGGAAATTCATATTTACAAAAAATATTTAGACTTGAAAATCAAACAACTCCAACATTTAAGAGAAAATGTAAATGACAACATGTAAATAACAAAATAGACAATGTAGAAAACATTTAGAAGTTGAGCCATAGACCGTTTATTTTAGTGATGGAAATCGTTTGAAATGATTTTTTTTCCATTTTTTGTAGTTACACAACAGGAAAATTTCATCGTCCAAATTAACAAAAAATCTCATAAAATAATAAAACCAAAACTACGGCGCTAAACTAATTAAAATTTTAAGGGACTAAATGGCAACTGAATTTGTCGCCATTTGATACTTTCGTTTTACATTTACTACTTTAAAATCTCGACGTAATTGGCGTGATTGTAAACAGATAAATATATATTATATGTCTATTACTTGCTACTTGCTAATTATTATGTCGAGGGATAAATTTTATAGTAAAGTAGCTGTAAATCATTTGTCACGAACCCCGTAGGGTTCGGAATCATTATCCGGTATAATGTATTGTCAAAGACCTATCCATAATAATACAAATGAATTTAAATAGGTCATTGAAAATATAAATAACTACGTTAAGAAAAAGCGATTTCAAATCTAAAAAGTAAAAAATAATACAGATTTCATATTAATTATGTATTACCTATTAATACTCAAATACTCAAAAACGCATTTATTGGTAAATATAAATTTACATGTCACATTTTGTTATTATAGATTACAATTATTTATCTGTTTATAAAAATTATAATTATTGGTTGATTCGAAATTACGTTGTGCGTTGCATGTCATTTGTGACTTACCAATTTTACTTGCCGCTAAATGGTAGTGTTCAACACTATCGTGTTCCGGTCAGGTGGTAATGCACGGCTCTGTAATTTCCGGCACAGAGGCATAAGACCTTAGGCCTCAGGAGTGGTAACGCATCTGCATTTTGACCTTGGTCTTTGTGTGGGTGTCTATAGGCTGCAGTCATCGCTTAACATCAATGTGAACTGCATGCTTGTTTACCACTTCCATTACATAAAAAAAAAATAAAAAAAAAAACCATTCAAAAGATATACCTCCTCGCTTTATACTTGAGGTCTGACATTTCATATTACATGTTAATATTGGCACTAGATGGTATTTTACCAAGAGATGCGTCGTTCGAAGCAGTCTACACGACACTACGAGCGGCGAACGAATGGTTCTGCCGAACTGTGTGTGTACACGCATAGTTGTCGTGCGCTTGCCACGCACACATTACCATTGCATCTTTATTTATCTATTCCGTGGTGGTCACATAGATCAAAAGCTCACGTCATATCACATAGTAATATTGCAACATGCTCCGAACACTCCTTCCTTTGCATGATCCCATGAATTACCATTCTTATTACTTCAACGCATGATCTTTTCTTTCTATACGCATACTGTTTGCTACTAATAATGTTATTTTTCTCTAAAAATGAGTTTAATCGTTTGGTAAGACCATATTCAAATATTTTTGCTATTGCGGGTATAATAGCTATAGGTCTGTAACACTCTATTGAGTTTTTAGGCCCTTTTCCTTTATAAAGGTACTATTTTTACATTTTTTAGGGATTGTGGATATCTGCCAAATTTAAATAAGTTGTTGAAAATTTTTACAAGAAATTTAAGTAACACAGGTAGTATAAGTTTTTAGCAAATTTGTTGAAATATCGTAGACGTCTGCAGTGTTTTTACTTGCAGCACCGTGTAGGACAGTCTTTTGTAGTTCGTCGACAGTAAATGGTAGGAGGTGGATGGACACATTCGCTGGTGCACATGCATTGGACAGGAGCTGACGAGCGCGCGCGGGGCAGGCGGGTAAGGCGCGAGCCGTGCTGCCTGCTGATAGGAAAAATATGTTTATATCCGTAGCTTAATGTTTTAATGAAGTATACTGACTGATTATTTATATGTGTTATTTACTAATAGGATTGAAGTCGCTGCCAAGCCTTAAACAAATAATTATATTTTAATCACTTAAATATGAATACGAGCAAATTAATACAATGAACAAAACGTAACCGGCGAATCGTGGGTGTTTGCATGTATGCTTGAATGCATGCATTTACCTCTGCCTACCCCTTCGGGGATTACAGGCATGAAGTTACGTTTTAATACAATTAAATGCCTACTTTAATGATTTTGGCTTGGCACCGACTTCAATCCTATTAATAAATATCACATATATATATAATAGGTAGTATATAATTATTATTAAATCTATATTATTTTTTACTTTTTAGATTTGAAATCGGTTTTTCTTAACGTAGTTATATTTATTTAATACTTTTTAGTTTATTGCTGCATTGTCAATAAGATTAATGTTCACAGCTGTTAAATTTGTAAAATCTGACTCTTTTAACTTCGTGACAATAAGATAGGTACACAATTTAAACTGTTTAGATGTGTCGATACAAAATTATTACACGATATACGAAATCAATGAAAAAAAAAAGATTTTTGGGGAAAGTAATCATGGACTGTTAACTCTATGCACGAAGGAGTAAATAAGCTGTGTTGTATCGTCGGTGAGTAAATATGTCATTGTCACTTGTTGTCATGCGCATTAGGACTATCTAAGACGTCAGTGGATTCAACGCATTGTTATGACAACGCGCTGTCTAATCTTATTCCTTTAGTTTGAGGTGAAAGTAAGTAAAAAATGCTCATAAAATAAAAACTAATGGGCCTACCTGAATAAAATTTTTATGGGACCAATTCGAAACTATTCTGCATTAAACACAACAAGAATTACGTAAATCGGTCCCGAAATCTCGGCGAAATTGGCGTACATACATAAAAAAAATATATATATTTATATACCGGCCGAATTGAGAAATTTCTCGTTTTTTTGAACTCGGTTAATAACGCTAAGGTTTCTGAACCATTTTTTATCAAAGTCGATAATTTGAAAAATAGACATTTCCAAAGTGGTAAAATGATAGTGGCGGTAGGGGGGGGTTTGAGAGAAGGGCAGAGAGGGGCTCTACTTCTATACAAATAAATAAAAGTGTCTGTTTGTAATATTAAAATAACCGCTTTTTACTAAATGCATATGTATGTATACACGGTACATATACCAAAACAACATTTTTTACAATTTTTGTCTGTTTGGCGGGGCTAATCTTGGGAACGGCTGGACCGATTTTGACGGGACTTTCACTGGCAGATAGCTGATGTGACAAGGAGTAACTAAGGCTACTTTTATCTCCATACATCCATACATACATACATACCTACATACAAATAAGTAGATTGGAGTGTATTCGACTTTGACGGGACTTCCACGGGTAGGTAGCTGATGTAATAAGGAGTAACTTAGGCTACTTTTATCTCCATACATCCATACATACCTACATTCAATTAAGTAGAATTGGAGTGTACCCAACTTTGACGGGACTTCCTCGGGTAGGTAGCTGATGTAATAAGGAGTAGGCTACTTTTATCTCCCTACATACATTCATACCTACATACATATAAATAGAATTTGAATGTCTCCGATTTTGCCGGGACTTTCACTGGCAGATAACTGATGTGATAAAGAGTAAATTAGGCTACTTTTATCTCCATACAACCATACATACATACATACAAATAAATAGAATTTGAGTGTCTCCGATTTGACGGGACTTCCACTGCCAGATAGCTCATGTGATAAGGAGTAACTTAGGTTACTTTCATACTAGCTGCGCCCACGACTTCGTCCGGGTAGATACTGAACAATCATATTTTTTCTCATGTGGACGAAGTCGCGGGCACAGCTAGTCTATAATAAAATACTTTTGTAATAAAAGAGTAAGAATCTAAAAACTGTATGCTGTTCAATTGTTGACAGAAATAAATAAATAAATATAAGTATATATGTCAAAGGATAAATTGTACAGTAAAGTAGCTGTAAATTTATAATTTGCCACGGTGCGAGGTTCGACATAATTTTCCCGAATAATGTGATGATGCGAAAATTGTCATGGCGTGTAATCTATCACTTGGAAATACGTTGGGAATACTGACAGCTTGTGGAGTATTGAATGCCAAAATAAAAATACATAATCTAAAGAGCTCTCGTTTTTAAAAACATAGTTTTATTTTTTTAACCGAAACTAGGTAAGTTTAGTAAGAGTGTAGTTCGATTGCTAGTGTTGGCTGAACTAGGGCGAACGGTATTTACTTATAAGTGTAAAATTAATAAGTTTACATTTTACTAGCTGTGCCCGCGACTTCGTCCACGTGAGAAAAAATATGATTGTTCAGTATCTACCCGGACGAAGTCGTGGGCGCAGCTAGTATAAAAGTAACCTAAGTTACTCCTTATCACATGAGCTATCTGGCAGTGGAAGTCCCGTCAAAATCGGAGACACTCAAATTCTATTTATTTGTATGTATGTATGTATGGTTGTATGGAGATTAAAGTAGCCTAATTTACTCTTCATCACATCAGCTATCTGCCAGTGAAAGTACCGGCAAAATTGGAGACATTCAAATTCTATTTATTTGTATGTAGGTATGAATGTATGTAAGGAGATAAAAGTAGCCTAAGTTACTCCTTATTACTACTAACATCAAGATCAGCTACCTAGCTGTAGAAGTCCCGTCAAAGTCGGATACACTTCAATTCTACTTATTTGCATGTAGGTAGCTATGTCTGTATGTATATATGTATTGATGTATGGAGATAAAAGTAGCCTAAGTTACTCCTTATTACATCAGCTACCTACCCGTGGAAGTCCCGTCAAAGTTGGGTACACTCCAATCTACTTATTTGTATGTAGGTATGTATGTATGTATGGATGTATGGAGATAAAAGTAGCCTTAGTTACTCCTTGTCACATCAGCTATCTGCCAGTGAAAGTCCCGTCAAAATCGGTCCAGCCGTTCCCAAGATTAGCCCCGCCAAACAGACAAAAATTGTAAAAAATGTTGTTTTGGTATATGTACCGTGTATACATACATATGCATTTAGTAAAAAGCGGTTATTTAAATATTACAAACAGACACTCCAATTTTATTTATTTGTATAGATGAATAGATGTGTATTATTTTCTCTATATCTATTTACTCATAAATAAAAATCAATTGCTGTTCGTTAGTCCCACTAAAACTCGATTACGGCTGGACCGATTCGGTTAATTTTAGTTTTGAATTATTTCTGGAAGCCCAGGGAAGGTTTAAAAGGTAAGAAAATATGAAGAAATTGAAGGAAAAAAGTAAAAACCACAATTTTATTTGGTTTTATACCAAATAAAATTGTAAATCTCAGAAAAATTATTTCATTCTGAGGCAATGCTTGCTGGGTTTGCTGGGTCAGCTAGTATTATATAAAATTGTTAACAATGTTATTTAAAGATGGCTGGACTGATTCTCGTGAAATTTTGTGTACCTATTGGGTAGGTCTGAGAATCAGCCTGCAGCTTCTGTTTTTTTCATACCCCTAAGTGATATGGATTCTCCGCATTTTTTCGTTTTTTTGACATTAAAATATTATTTTTTATACCTCTAAGGTGATACGAAGATCGTCGAAGCAGCTAGTTTTTAGTAGGTATAGATTAAAAAAAAACTAGCTGTCTGTAAACAGGATCAACAGTTATTTATTACTTAAGACTTTCCAGAAAATAAATCATTATTATTCTTCAATCCATTTACTATCTGTGGACGTGGGAGGGTCTGTGAGACCTCAAGAGTTATTTGCTCATTTTCTTCAACCTAACGACGACGGGGCACATTCTACGTACAATCTCCGACGTACGATACGTTGTTATGGGATTTATAATATCATGTGGGTGGAACGAAATGGCCAGATTGATTTATAAAACTAGCTGTATGTTAGTCTAGATACTGTGGATACATACATAGTACTAGTGACATGTTGCTGATAATCTAAGATGCGAATCTATATCAACCTTCATCTACTTAACTGTTTATCGAATGAAACATTGTTTTATTAAAATTTCATACAAACCTACACGTCTTGCATGTATTGCCTATCAAGATAATTATGTTCATAGCTATCATTAAAATAAAAAATAACTTGTTTCACCCATTTGTTAACCAATCAAATGTGTTTGAAACTAAAAGTTTTAAACATATATATTAATGCATAATGCGTTCGAAAAATTGTACTATAAAAACAGAATTCATGTAGGGGTTACGTGAACAAGATACCACGTAAAAGTTATCAAAATTCCTATATATTTTCATAAATAATTTGCATAATTATGAAAAAAAATATCTAAATGATGTAACAATGAAAAAAACGAGAACGTGACGAGAATAAAGGGAGGCAGATACATTAATTAACCTTCCGACCTTTTTATAATTAATTTCATTGTGCGCCTTCTTTATATTTTAACTTTTTTTATTATTTGAGTGGGTAAATTAATACTGTACCTATTTCTTTGTGATTGAATTTACTTATTGATTTTATTTTTAAAATAATTAGTAAGTATTCCTGCTCGCCGAATTATTCTAGAAATTTTAGAAATAGTTAGTTTAGTAAAAAATATTGATTTAGGTTGAAGAGAATTAGAAAACAGGTGTAATGATTTCTAAATTCTTTCAGAGATTCATGGAAAAATATATTTCTTCCCGCGTGGGTATCACAAAGATAGGTATAGATAGAGGCTAGGCAGAAATATATAATTTGTGAAAACGTTAGCTTTCAAGCTATCACTATTTATGAGATAGGTACAGCCTGGTGACAGACAGACGGATGGACGGACAGACAGACAGACAGACAGCGGAGAATTAGTAATCCGTAGGGTCCGTTTTACCTTTTAGGTACGAAACCCCCTAAAAGATAGAAGATAGATACAGAATAGTTTAAAATATTCGATATGATTCTTTAAATAGTCATAACTTTTTTATTTTTGAACCGATTGACACGAAACAAACACTAAATGTTTAGTAATACTTACCGCAATATATTAGTGAAACTGCCAATCGGATAACATTTTTACAACAGACATTTTTCCGGGATAAAAAGTACCCAGTGTTGTGCGCCAAAGGTTAAAGTATAATTATATCAAGGTTCATCGTAATCAGACCAGTAGATTTTGTGTGATGCTTGGACAGACGGACAAAATTTTTTCTAATCACATATTTGTGTTCGGTATCGATCTAGTAACACCCTGGTATTTTTTTTTAATATGTTTAATGTACTGAATTCACACTTCTACAGTTTTATTATAAGTATAGATAACAGCTAAAGGTCACACACTCACTCATTCTCTCACTTATCACAAAATTTCAAATACTACAAGTTAACTACTTGTTTTTTTTTTGCATTGAGTTTTTTTAAGAAGTAGGTAGCACTTTTGGGGTTGATAGTATGTATGAAACTTCTTCTTTCTACCAGTGCTAAGAGTCTCAAATTTAGCATAGGTCTTCTTTGTAGGACGTAGGTTCTGTCAAAGTACCGAGATTTTGCGAAATTCGCCCTTATGTTTTGGGTTGATAGTTTGATATGTATGAAACAGATACAGCGAAAAAGGGAAAATAACAAACATTTATTGGGTAGATACTTATATTTTCTTACAATAGCTAAACTTTATGTTAGTAGTTAATAATAGTTACATCGAGTTAGTTATTGCTCGTTTTTAGCATAGAAATATGTACTAGTAACGTAGGGAACATTGCAACTGTGGAATCCAGGGCGTACCTACCTACTTTTACTTTTTCCCAGACTTACGGATTAAGTCCAGAACAAGTATCAAGTGCCCTCAACCACAATCGATTTTTTGACTTGGGTGACAATTTTATTATAAAATTGGCAAACAAACTTACAGTTGAAATTGATGGTAAGTGACATCGCGATAAATTATTTATTTTGTGTTTTATTTATGACTGTAGCATACAAAAATCGACATAAAAACTAAAACTTTGAATGCAGATGCGTTGATGTTGATCAAGTCGAATCAGTCATCAAAAATGATCACGATTTTGTAATTGTGATCATTTTTGATGATTGATTCATGTCTTCAACTTGTGTTGAAAACTTGAAGATTGTAATAAAGATCGTTCCGTGTTCAAATCGATAAGTGGAGCAGTCGGTTTTGTTGTAGCTATATTTTTCAAAAGATTCCTGTTTCCACGTTCCAACGTATTTCTTTTGTGACGTGTGCAGCTCGCTAATATAAAATTCCGCGACATATTGCAATGCGAAAATGAATTCTTTGGTAGCAATTCCATGATAAAATGAAGACTATATTTTCAACTTTGAAATAGCTTAAGTCAGAAACTTAATCTTGAATTGAGAATAGGTAACACATTATTGGAAGCATATTTTAAGGATTCTTTATTATTTTCCTTTTCTTGAAAAGTAAGAAAATGAATTTCTATCATCTTCGACCTTCATGTCCAATTTTAAGAGTGAAGTGAATGATTTTTTTTTAAACGATATTTACAAACATAAAATTGCCACTAAAGTAAGCTATAGGTAGGCATCTATTTATTATCCTTACTATATTTACAAAAAACAGAATGCATCTTAAAATTCCGCATCACTGAAATCCTGTATGATACCTAGAAGGCTGGCAGCATTGCCTCGTTGGATGACAACGCTGATTCTCTGACCTAAAAATAGGCCAGCTTTCTGGTCTCGGGAAGTATCGCCCAGTCGCTTCGAGATCTTGATGAACAATACCCGTGCACTGGGACCCCATGGACCAAGGGTTTTGACCCCGAAAGGCACAAATATATAGTCCCCTGAATGGGTACTATACCTACAGGGCAAGTACTATGCCTACTATACCTATAGGGCCTACCCAGCTTCCAAGGCATCAATGACATACCGTCCGGTCTCCTTCCATTGGCACGCACCAGGCCGTTGGGTTCTAATATGGCTGGCACGCCGGCGGTGTTAAATCTGCCGGAACTTCTACTGCAGGAGAGACCATGGTGCCCCAGGCGGTCGACTGCTTAATGAATGATTCAATCCAAATCAATAAATTTATCTTTTTCAATTATCCGTTTCCACTCATAGTTTGTTTAAAAGTATGACATAATTTAATTTTTATATCTAAAGTAGGTAGCACAAACAAGCATGCAGTTCACATTGATCATAAGTGATGACTGCAGCTATAAACATCTACACAAAACCAGAGGTTAAAATGCGGATGCATTGCCACCCTAAACGTAAGTTGTTATGTCTCTTTGATGGTTATTATGGGGCCGTACATTTTCGATCAGAGATCTGTAGCTACCTCGGTTTTTTAAAGTAAATCCTTGGGGTAAAAATAAAGGGTTGCAAAATCAATATGAATTTTGATCGTTGTCGGTATCTGCACCGAAACTGGATACAGTCGAACGGTACGGATACCGACGAGCATGAAGAAGTTAAAAAAAATGTATGCTTCAACATATTTATAACCTTTTGTCATCACATGAGCCTGTCACATCCTCGTCTAATCCTTTATTCTATCCCTCCAATTTTATAGGACTGCTTCTATTTTTAAAATTTGAATATTTTATCAATTTTATTTCATTTTCATTGAAAACATCTGAGCTTAAATTGGCAATACAACATACCATTTCCATAGTTATTCAAGCGTGGCGGAGGAGGCTCGGTGGCATTTTACACGCCTGTGACTATAGGACCCTGGGCCTAAGATGGGGCGTTGGAGCGACTAGGTTGGGACCCAACTAGCAAACGCCACATCGACTATATGGCCAGTCCTACACTATTTTTTTTTACGACGGTCTTATGTTATGACATTAAATTTGGTGCATGTGTACCAAATGTAAAACGTAAACAAATGCCAAACAATTCCATAACATTGCGATATTGAAAAGTAATATCTGGCAGCACTTTGGTGTTTTGCACTCAGTCATACGTTCTATATTGAATAATACGATTTTTTGTTCCAAACTATTTACCAATAACGTATTTATTTTTGTTTTCGCATCCGTGCGTAGTTTTAGCTTGTAAAAACGAATGTAAATACGAATTGTTTTTTCTGTGAAACAAGAAAGTACAATAAAGTTTAGTTTGCCTAAATATTAGGTAGCATAATTTGAGCACCCAAATGAAGAGGTTTAGGTTTCAGTTCAAAGAGTTATAGAACCATTAGTACCTGGTAATCTTTATGACAGATTACGGTGAAAGAAAAAAGTTAATGCATATTGTTTTAGTCATTAATTAAATATTATTCTATAATCAGTTTTATAATCTTTGATGTAGAAATACTGGCGCAAATTTAGTGTTGATCTTCCATTTATTCCATATCTTAGTAACACACATTATATGTATAAGTAGGTACCTCAAACCACCTGTGCATTAAATGTGCAAAATTTAATATTGATGTAATGACAGTCGGTTTCTGGTGTGGTTTTGTGCCGTGTAGCAAAAATACAGAGAAAATATATAACAAAATTTTAAAGCCCGTTAATTAAAAAACGTGTTAGAATAACATTAAAAAAAACGAACGGCAGTCAAGTTAGAATCCTGCTATTTTTAGTGTAGTTTCCAAGTGTTTCGAGTCCATTACTTCGAATTTATAAGAAAGCCTACGAAAGTTTCGGCATTAAGTAGGGATAAGTAAAAATGGACGGTCAAAGACATAGAGGATAGGATGTTCAGTCAGGAAACTTTTCGCTTATCTAAAATCAATCAAATACCTATAGCTTTTATTACCACCTCATAAGGTACATCGTAATGCAAACGTCGTGAAGTTTGCCTTGCCGAGGCTGCTCGCTCTGTATGGACGGGCCTATAGGATTTACAAATAATTAGAGTTATAGGCCCGTTTACATTGATAGATATTGTGTGGACCAAATATATACCAATAATTATAGTCTAATGTACGTAGAGAATTATATCCTATTTTCTTTTTCTACGTATCACAGGATGTTCATCCCAACATATTATACATTGGCTAAACATGAATTCTAGGAGTGGGCAACTATGAAGACAAGGGGCGAAAGATGTGAAATGCTGAAATATACTACTTTTAGTTATCCCATCCCTAATTTTGAAAATTTGATTTTGATCTTTTGAAAAGATTTCATCCACTTAAACTCAGTTTTGATTACTCTTGACATAAATAAGCACTTGTTGATATAAACTAAAAATTATGCTATTAGCTCTGTCAATAATCTTTTTTTATGTAATGCAGGTGGCATGCAGTTAAGTGATGACAACAGCCTATAGGCCAGACAAAAGCCAGAGGTCAAAATGCAGATGCGTTTTCACCCTTGAGACTTCAGTTATTATGTCTCTGTGATAGTTGTTACGGGGCCATATTTTACCATCTAACCGGAACACGATAGTGATGAACACTACCATTTAGCGGCAGATAAATTAGGTAGGTAATGCGATGGTGCCTACGCCCTCGAGCTCCGACACTAGAACTCTATCACCAGTCAAATAATAACTTCAATTTTAATAGAGTGAGATATTATATGCTGTTGTACATCACACACTAGAAATTATTATAGCTGGAGTTAAACAATTCGTATTTCACTATCTTAAGTTTAACGTTTCATCCGATAAGTATAGTAAAATACATTAATATTACTTCATGAAACAACAGAGCTGATCCGAAGGAGCTGAGTATAATCTGTAGCAATCCAATACGTGCGTTTATGCGGTCATGAAATACAGCAATTATCATAAACGCGACGTTTTCGTCATTCCGTGCGCGCCATTATGGTTCGCCTGCCGACAGAATGGTGGGATGGCGGTCTTTATGTATGTGTGGGTTTATGTTTCATAAATACTGATAGACTGCGCGGCCACTGCTTATGTTCTTGGATATTTATGATGTTTGATTTTGTGGATATGAAATAAATGAAGTTTTATTTGAAAGGAGATGTTGCAAAAATGTATGGACCTCCGGCCATGTATTGTACACAATATCATTAACAGGCAAAATCAATAAAAAAAACGTTGTTAAGCTTTGTTTGCAGTTACAAAATATTATTTGCAGTTAGAGTTGCAACTCAAACCAACATGGCGAATATGGCGGGCGATGTCATTTTGACATTTAAATTGTTTTTTGGTTATAAAGTACTTGAAGAAAAAAGTAATACTTTTCTTAATACTATCGAAATCGATTTCATGTGTTAATACTAAGAACTTAAACTAATCGATTTCCAATTTTCAGAAGCGTCGGCTGTATCGTCGCCATGTTGAATATGGTTGAAAGTGATAAAATCGATTGAATTAAATGTGGTAGTAACTCTAGAATATATTCTTGAATAAATTAATTGTATTTTTTTCGGAATCTTCTTTAATTTACCCATTTTTTGAGGACATGTACAATCTAGAGCCGAGCTCGCAACATCTCCTTTCATAAATATTCCAATGATTCATTTTTAGTGTTTCTTAAATTAGGAAATTTAAAAATTGAGGCTGTCCATGTGTATTTTTCTAGTTCTTTTTGTCATGATGGTGGCAAACAAGCCTATGGTTGACGTTCATCATATTAACCCAAAGATGTCACTGCTGGACCAAAGCCATCTAAATCGCCACGCTTGGCACGCGGATTGGCGATCGCAGTGGCGGTAATTTTTATCGCAGGATGCTGCTGCCCATCTTGCGTTATTGCACTAATTACCGTCCCATTGGAACCGTTTGACCGCCATTGTTCGATTGGCTGAGTGCACTAGTGAAAGAACTCACTTCCAGTAGAAGAAAATTCTTTCGCTAATGGGCGATGGGGTCGTCACGTCCCGGACGCCAGCAACTTATGGTCAACGTCAAGTACAGTGTTCATCAAGAAATAATGCACATCGAGCCTATGAAAGTGACGATCGGCTAGTTTCGGCTTCATAGAGCGTTATCTCTGCTACACACTGCCTACGTAAGCATCCGTATTGGTCAAAACTTAATCAAAATGGTCGACAAACGTCAAATAGGTAAGGTGCGAAAGAGATAACGCTCTACAGGTCTCCTGAGGTCGATGTACATTATTTCTTGTTGGATACTGTAAATACTGTTTAATATATCATGTTACGAAAATATCAGTATTTTAATAAAGACGAGCTATATTTGGACCACCTGCAAAGCTGTCCGCCAATATAGTAGCAAGGGACGGACTTTAATTTAATTTCAGCGCTGACGCCAAGTTCTGGCAAGTTTTTAAACGCATTGGAAGCCCGTAAACACCGCCGAGCCTTTTAAAAGTTCATAACGTCGTTTAATAGTTAGAACCTGTCTTAGTATATGGTTAGTTTTTTCTGAATCACAAGAACCGGTGATATTAAAATGAAAAATAATAAAAGTTGTGACTTTGTATGGCCTTTTTATCACCAAAGTTTTCAATGTTTACAGGCGAGGTCATTTCAGTTGCCTATATAAATTATTCAAAAGCCTGTTTAGTGGTATAAGTGTTCCTGTGTGGTTAAGGTCACTGGTGGTAGAGCTCCAGTATCGTATTAAAAACATCATAAGTTTTGGTGGTAGTGTTCAGCACCATCGTGGTTCGATTAGAATAGTTAGATGGTAATATGGCCCTGTAACAACTATCACAAAGACTTATCAAATTGCCATGTCATATAAGAAATACGAGCAAGCCGGACTTAATAATTGTTAATTGTTAATTTTAAACTTGTTTAAATTATGGAAAATTGTAAAAATATGCCTAAGAGATATTTTTAAAAGAGCCGACTGAGTTTTTTCCGGCAAGTTTTTCTCAGATCATATTGGCCTTTGGAACTTTGCCGGTGAATGACAAAGAATGACTCTTTTTCTTTTCTTTTTGCTCTTTGTTATCAGTTTGTAAAGGGGAAAAGAGACATTCTACTGATATACTTTTACATTAGTTTATTACATTTAGTTTTATCTTAGTGATATTCTTGACTTTACATATATTTTTTATCTTGTTTGACATGTATATCAATTGTTATTCGCTTTAATTTATTTTGTTTGTTTTTGACGTGTCATAAGAGGTGCCTGTCACCCTAAATGAATAAATGAGTTTCTGATTCTGATTCTGAATAAACACTATCCCATATATCCAAAGTTGGATATCGATTTTTGGTAGCGATAAAAAACATTGCTAGATTGTATTTTTATAAAGAAAAATGGAAAGAAAAATTTGACTTCAGGCGAGACTCGAACTCGCGGCCACTGGGAATCTAGTCCAGCCGCTCTTCCAACTGAGCTACCGAAGTCTTGCACGATTTGTCAAATCTTTCCTTCACATTTATTGCATTGCCTTATGGTGGCAGTAGTGACATCTATTGCCAAACAATGCTAGTTTGCTAGTTAGGCAATCGATTGCTAGATTGTATTTTTTCTGTTAACAACCTTCTATTAGCCAATAGGCCACTGAGACAAGTACCTTGACGTTTTTAATAACTCATTGACGCAATTACTAGCCCACCGAAACAGTTACTAATCCACGGACGCAGTTACTCACTCCAGTCGTATTTACTAACACATCGATGTAATTACTAACCACCGCATTACTAACACGTTGACGACATTACTAATTCATCGAAGCATTTAGTTTACCAATGTAACTCACTTTTACATAGACACATCAACCTCAAATTATCTGAATCTTTACACTGGTGGTAGAGCTTCAGTGACAGAGATCGCGGGCGTAGGCACCACCGCATTACCTAATATACTTGCCGCTAAATGGTAGTGTTCAGCACTATCGTCACAATTTGTATCTATTTACTGTGCTATCGTGTTCCGGTCAGGTGGTAATGTACGGCCCTGTAATTTCCGGCACAGAGGCATAACACCTTAGGCCTCAGGAGTGGTAATGTATCTGCATTTTGACCTCGGTCTTTGTGTGGGTGTCTATAGGCTGCAGACATCACTTAACATCAATGTGAACTGCATGCTTGTTTGCCACTACCATTACATAAAAAAAAAACCTTACCCCAATGTTTATCAACAACAAACCCCAAAAACTTTTCTGCGTTGATGAGGGAACAGACTTAATGATTAGCAAATAACACGACCCACGTAGCTGGCCATGATCATAAAACGTGCAACAATTCTCTGCGTGTACCAAATATTCAGTTAGGGATATTCTCAGAGATCCAAGAATACGTGACCAGAACGCAGACCGCAGACGCTGGTCATCTAATTCTACTTATGAATCACATTTTTACGTTTAAGGGTATCTTTTATAGCCTTAGATTTATTTTATGTCAAGTGAAAAACGAGCGTCTTGTTCACAGCTGTAAGAATTAAATTTTTCTGTTTGTGTGAAGGTATGAAGAACCTACAAAATGTGTTTTGAACAAGATTGTTTGTTCAGCAATTAAAACCAAAACTTTAACTATGGTTCTTTATTAAACACACTGAACTAAACTTATTGTTTACGCCCAATTCTTATGGTCGTGCAAATAAAGTCGCATAAATTGACTCTCGACTACATCCTAATATTTGTACCCTCTAGTTTTACTAGGTGGCAGAGCTCCGGTGACGGAGTTTGAGCGTAAGCATCACTGCATTATGTAATTTACTTGTATGTAAAATGCTTCAGCGCTATCGCTTTCCTGTCAGGTGGTAAAGTACGACCACGTAACTTCCAGCACACAAGCATAACACAAGGTTTCAGGAGGCAATTCATCTATATCGATATTTCTAGTTGTTATATACATAATATTATTAATATTTACCATCAATGTGAAATGTATGCTTGTTTGTGCCACTATGATGACATAAAAAAAATCCTTATGTGAGTCTTAAAACAAGCGGATTTTTTGAACTAGGTACTTACTTAGCCATCAAAAAAGCTCTTAGTTTTTTTGCTAATATCTATAATTTAATTAAGCTGTCGAATTACTTAAACAATAATTTCAATTGAATGCGTGTTAACCACTTACTTGTAAAAGTATGTTTATTCATTGAAATAAAACTACTTATAAGTAACAACATTTGTCGGATATTTTCTAAAAGTTAAAAAAATGAATTATATCGTTCGTAAGTATATTCAATGTAGTCTACAATTTTAATCACTATTATGATAAATGTAGGCGTTAATGTGCCTCTTCGAAGATAATTTCCATAGTATGACAATTTAATTATTTTGTACGTAAACTGCGCTACGTTAAGCACGATCTTAATGAAACAACAAGTTCCGGTGTTTACGCCTTTTGTTACCAGGCTTATTTAGCTCCTATATAAATGCTGTGTTATGTTTTTCTATATTATGTACTAAGAGGAGCGAGGGTTTCGAGTAATCCTTAAATTGATGGTAGATTAGCGGTCTTTTCAGCTCTTGCCATTTTCAAGATATTTTAGGGATGGATAATATTTATACATCGATACAAAATACTCTGTTGCCCGAATACTGAAACGAGACATAATTTTTAACAGTTGGTCCACCGGTGTTTGAATCGAGGCTCACGGGTTTGATCTTCCTATCGGATCAAATATTTGTTTCGGGTCTGGGTAATTGTGTACAGTGCTCAACAATAAATATTGCACATCGAGCCTAGAAAGGAGACTTCGGCTTATTTCGGGTCTGTAGAGCGTTATCTCTTTCGCACCGCACCTATTTGACGTTTGTCGACCATTTGATCAAGTTTTGTCCAATACCGGACTGTGAGTGCTTACGTAGGCAGTGTGCAACAGAGATAACGCTCTTCGAAGTCGAAACGAGCCGATCGTCTCTTTCGCAAGATGTGCAATATTAATGGTTGAGTACTGTATGTGTTGTGTGTGAAGAACGGCACACCCACGACTGGAATAGGCTTACGTTCACAGCCCCTCACTAGATAGGTATAAACCTAATTAATGTGGAGCTGTGAGTGTAAGCGTATTTTTTTGTATATTTTAAATACCGCTTGAAATGTCTTATCGTCTTTATTATTTTTATCCATATATCGAAATGTCGATGTATTTTTTATACTTTGTTATCGTATAAATATCACTGTATTGTTGAATTTGTAGAGATGCAGGCTACTTAACTAAAACACTTAATAATGTAACTTTTACAGGCGGTAGAGCTCCAGTGACGGAGCTCGCGTGCGTAGGCACCACCGCATTACCTAATACACTTGCCGCTAAATGGTAGTGTTCAGCACTATCGTGTTCTGGTCAGGTGGTAATGTACGGCCCTGTAATTTCCGGCACAGAGGCATAACACCTTAGGCTTCAAGAGTGGTAACGCATCTGCATTTTGAGTCAGAAGAGTTCAGAGCACATCACATTGGGCCATCGAACCGGATTTGCATCAGTGACAGAAGAATACAATCGAAATAAGAAAATTTCGGCAAAAATTGAAGAAATATTAGCCACCTGTACAAACTAATAGGTAGAGGGAAAAAATTTTTTTTTTTTTTTTATGTAATTGAAGTGGCAAACAAGCATGCAGTTCACATTGATGTTAAGTGATGACTGCAGCCTATAGACACCCACACAAAGACCAAGGTCAAAATGCAAATGCGTTACCACTCCTGAGGCTTAAGGTGTTATGCCTCTGTGCCGGAAATTACAGGGCCGTACATTACCACCTGACCGGAACACGATAGTGCTGAACACTACCATTTAGCGGCGTAAATCAGGTAATGCGGTGGTGCCTACGCCCGCGAGCTCCGTCACTGGAGCTCTACCACCAGTAGAAAGTAAAGGTCAAAGAGGAGTTCTTGTTCATGAAAAGAGGATTCTGTGGAGTGAAAAGTGACAAAGTCGGTATTATTCCACCAGACCAATGTGATGTGCTCTCGTCTTTGTGTTAGTGTCTTTAGGCTGCAGTCATCACTTAACATCAATGTGAACTGCATGCTTGTTTGCCACTACCATTACATAAAAAAACATACATGTATACAAAAGATCGTCCGTCTTATAGCCGGTTAAGTGGTGTCTATACCATTAAAATCCTCCATTTCAAGGTTCCAACACCATGTGTATGGACTTATTCCATGTTCAAGATTTCTACATTTCCTTTTTATATCACTTTACCTCCGTGTACAATTTTCGGAAGTAGGCACACATCTATAAATAATAAAGAAATTCACGATTCACTGTAACAAATATTATTAGGTTTCACATTATTACGGTATCGATGTTTTTTAGCCCATCCCTAGTCTGCTTATGTATTATAGGAGAAAGGGTTTTTCATACTTGACGTAATTTTTTTTTGTCCTAAGTGTTACTTAGCTTGTTATAAGAAAACGCATATTGGTTGTGAGTACCTAATTAAAAAGTAGGTACCTAGAAAGTTCTGAAATTTTGTATCTTTTTTTATTTACTTTGAAATTGGTATATAGTATTTTGACTCATTCAGAAGTAATTTGGTATTTTGTGCACTTTGAATGGTTTCTTTATCGGTGGTACAGTTATAATGGTAGAGTCTGAGAGGGCATCACAATACTATCTTCAGTCTCTTATCGTTGATGGTACTACGCCTTTGAACTCCGACACCGGATCCCTGAAATCAGATAAAATTGAGATGTGAGAATGTATGGTTACATCTACTACTGTCGGTAGAGTTCGAATGCCAGTGCTCGAGGGCGTAGGCTTCTCAGCATTATGTACCTAATGTATCTGCCGCAAATGGTAGCAGTCAGTACTGACGTGTCCATGGCTCCGTCATAACATGCACAAAGGCAAAACAAATTATGCCCAAGGATGGCAATGCATCCGCATTTTGACTTCCGATTTTGTGTACATGTTTAAAGGCTACAGTATTCAGTCTACTTACTATCCACGTGAAGTGCGTATTTATTTTCCGACATCATTACGTAAAGAAATAAGAATATTTTTACAAATGTACAGTACCTAATAATAAATATTACACATCGAGCCTACTTTACTACCTAAAGAGACAATCGGCTAGTTTCGACTTCGTAGAGCGTTATCTCTGCTCCACACCCGGTATTGGTAAAAAAAAAAAGAACTCTTCGTCAAATTTTCTTTTATGTCTGTAGGTTGACAGACAAGAAAACAGGCCACCTGATGGAAAGTGGTCACCGTCGCCTATGAACATTTGCAATACCAGGGGAGTTGCCAACGCGCTGCCAGACCTGAAGGACTCATTTGACGCTATTTTTGAAGAACCCCATATTGTAGCACCCAGGGAACACCTCAGAGGAAAGTTTGTTCTACACGTTCTGGGCAGGAACGAACGTGAAAACCGCACCGTCGACTACTGCCAGGTGTCCAGTCAGTGAGGGTGGAACTTCCCTCTTCGGCGGGTAGTACGGCGTAGGACGGTGGCACCATATCAAACAGTTCAGCAGAGCACTCACCATTGTAGAGACGGTACAACACGCACAGACTCCCAATGTCTCTGCGCAGGCTCAATACGAATAATACGAACGGCGCGTTTTTGTAGGGAGTCAAATAGACCAAGCTGGTATTTGGGAGCTCCCGCCCACAAATGAGAGTAATATTCCAGTAAGGTCCAAGTACACAATATCCCCCATATTGTGTACTTGGACCTTATAAAGCTGTAGTAGCTGCCCCGAAGTTAAATACTGCCTCCCTTTTTGGATGCCAACTTGGTCTTACACTCAAAGTTAGGTGCGAAAGAGATAACGCTCTACTCGAACTCGAAATAAGCCGAAGTCTCGTTCCTGAGGTCGATGCAATATTTCTTGTTGGATACTGGACAACTACCTACTTATTGTATTAAGTTGCATTCAGTTATCGAAATAAAACCTTTTTTACGGATTTATCACGCGTATATTAAACGAATATGTGTTTACCTTAGAACTCATCATAATTCAGCTAGGCCGAATTAGGAATTGAATCCAAATGCCGCAGCTTCGCTTCGAGTGTTAATCCTCTAAGCTGTTCGGTCCATATTATTCGGTAACTATAGAAAAATACAAGAATTTTCCTTATGGAAACATTCCAGAACATAATTTAATAAAAACAATAATCAATTAGAAAAAACAACCAGAATACATCGATAGATTTAGGAGGAAACATATCTCTCGGTAAGTGTAGTGTGAAAAATTATTTCCTACTAGCTGTGCCCGCAACTTCGTTCGCGTGGAATAGTGGCTTTGGGCAGCATTTTAGGATATAACTTTAGGTTAATTTTGGATTATACAAGAAAAACAAAATACCTATCTACTGCGTGCGAGTAGCACTTTTAACAAGCTATCTGAAGATACAGATTTAGATCTATTTTGTACCAGTGTGGCATCGGCGAGGCGGCGACGCGCTCGGCGTCGGGGCGATCGGCGTCGGGACGCTGGGCGTCGGGAAATTGGGCGTCGGAATGCTTGGCGTCGGGACGCTCAGCGTCGGGACGCTAGGCGTCGGGACGCTGGGCGTCGGGACGCTAGGCGTCGGGACGCTGGGCGTCGGGACGCTAGGCGTCGGGACGCTGGGCGTCGGGACGCTGGGCGTCGGGACGCTCGGAGTCTGGACGCTCGGCGTCGGGACGCTGGGCGTCGGGACGCTGGGCGTCGGGACGCTGGGCGTCGGGACGCTGGGCGTCGGGACGCAGGGCGTCGGGACGCTGGGCGTCGGGACGCTGGGCGTCGGGACCCTGGGCGTCGGGACGCTGGGCGTCGGGACGCTCGGCGTCGGGACGCTTGGAGTCGGGAAGATCGGCGTCGGGACGCTAAGCGTTGGGACGCTAGGCGTCGGGACGCTCGGCGTCGAAACTCTCGGCGTCGGGACGCTAGGCGTCGGGACGCTGGGCGTCGGGACGCTAGGCGTCGGGACGCTGGGCGTCGGGACGCTGGGCGTCGGGACGCTGGGCGTCTTGACGCTGGGCGTCGGGAAATTGGGCGTCGGAATGCTTGGCGTCGGGACGCTGGGCGTCGGGACGCTGGGCGTCGGGACGCTCGGCGTCGGGACGCTCGGCGTCGGGACGCTCGGCGTCGGGACGCTCGGCGTCGGGACGCTCGGCAGCGGGACGCTCGGCGTCGGGACGCTCGGCGTCGGGACGCTCGGCGTCGGGACGCTCGGCGTCGGGACGCTCGGCGTCGGGACGCTCGGCGTCGGGACGCTCGGCGTCGGGACGCTCGGCGTCGGGACGCTCGGCGTCGGGACGCTCGGCGTCGGGACGCTCGGAGTCCGGACGATAGGCGTCGGGACGCTGGGCGTCGGGACGCTGGGCGTCGGGACGCTGGGCGTCGGGACGCTGGGCGTCGGGACGCTGGGCGTTGGGACGCTGGGCGTCGGAACGCTGGGCGTCGGGACGCTGGAAGTCGGGACGCTGGGCGTCGGGACGCTTGGCGTCGGGACGCTTGGCGTCGGGACGCTGGGCGTCGGGAAATTGGGCGTCGGAACGCTTGGCGTCGGGACGCTGGGTGTCGGGACGCTTGGCGTCGGGACGCTGGGAGTCGGGATGCCAGGCGTAGGGACGCTGGGCGTCGGGACGCTGAGCGTCGAGACGCTGGGCGTCGGGACGATGGGCGTCGAGACGCTGGGCGTCGGGACGCTGAGCGTCGGGACACTGAGCGCCGGGACCCTGAGCGTCGGGAAATTGGGCGTCGGAACGCTTAACGTCGGTACGCTGGGCGTCGGGACGCTGGGCGTCGGGACGCTGGGCGTCGGGACGCTGGGCGTCGGGACGCTGGGCGTCGGGACGCTGGGCGCCGGGGCGCTGGGCGTCGGGACGCTGGGCGTCGGGACGCTGGGCGTCGGGGCGCTGTGCGTCGGGACGCTGGGCGTCGTGGTCGGGACATCGCCCGGTATTTATTATTTTTATATTTTTAATGGACAGAATTCACACTTCTACAGTTTTATTATAAGTATAGATAACTGAAATTTACAGATTAGTTATACCTATAGCAACCGTAATTCGGTTCAGTAGTCTTTGAGTGATACGAACACTTTTTTTGTTGTGAAAGTGGTAATTTCCGGCACAGAGGCATAACACGTTAGGCCTCAGAAGTGATAACGCATCTGCATTTTGACCTTGGTATTTGTGGGGGTGTCTCTAGGCGGCAGTCATCACATAACATCAATGTGAACTGCATGCTTGTTTGCCACTTCCATAACATAAAAAAAAACTAATATTAAATTTCACATTGATGGCCTCATTTATGGCCCTATTGTGAAACAAAAGAAGCGTTGAAAGTTCGATTCCAAGTCAAAATAAAGTCGTAGTGCGGTCTGTGAATCTTGCCCTTATTTAAGGAGTTAATCATTGGGATAGATCTAAATTAAGTTTCATTTCTTATTTTACCGCCACAGCCAAGGTGCTGACAAGCGTTTCACTAAATAAGATTTTTTTTAAATGATGAAGAAAGATAAGTGGCTTTTTTCTTTGAAATTTCATTAATAATTGTATGACTTCATTCACGGGCGGCAAGCCCGCAATGTAGGGTTCCGTTTTTCCAAGCATATTTTTTTATATCAGCCGAAAGAGGTTCACTGCTGGACCAAATCCTCCGCATAAGGGATATGCCATAATCGCCACGCTTGCGCATGCCAAGCGTGGCGATTGGCGATCGCAGTGGTGGTATTTTTATCCCAGGACACTGCTGCCCATCTTGTGTTATTGTACTAACCACAACCCCATTCGAATGGTTTTACCGCCATTGTTCTATTGATTGAATGCATGGTCAGGAGTCTTAGGAATCAGCGTGTACGAAGAGAATGATGAAGATAGATGAGGCACGGGAGGTGTGTCAGGACCGGGATATCTGGCGCTCCACACTCTCTGCCTACCCCGTTAAGGACCTGGCGTGAAGATACATACATACATACTGAATGCACTAAGTGGAAATCACCTTGAGAACAACCAAAGTCGGAATGATAGAACTAATAAAACGCTTGGATGTTTGAACGGAAGTGTGTTTTATTCCTTTTTTTACGGATGTTACCACATACAACAAATAGGTACACATTGCAATAGACTAAACACATTCTGAACAGATAATCAAGACATAGACATAATAACTTATTTTGATATGCAATACTAACAAGAACATTATTATTCCGGTGAAATAAAAATTAAAAGTGTGTTGTTCCCAATGATAATTATTATTTCCGAAAAGTTTTACCTTTAATTCTTTGTTCACATTTTTCCGAAATACTTTGTATTACAGAGGAGTATTTTAATTGTTCTATCAATTCACTGTGATAAACTAAAGATTTAACTTGTTCTAATATATAACTTCAAGGTAAATTAAGGCTAATTTTCTGTTATGTAAAACTTACCCAAATGGCCGAATTATGAAGAGAGGAAAACAGTTTTTGAACAATTTCTGAGAAAAAAAAGAATTGAATTGGATTTCACGTTTTCAAGTACCCCTGAACCGCTCTCTCCTCTTTAAACTCTCGATATTTTTTCATGACCCGAATTGCACGATTTTTTGCAAGCCTGCAGTGTTTTTACTAATTGGAGATTTTGGATAATTACTGTTTACATATAGCAAATTGTTAATACACGTTTAAATATACTCGTACAATATGTATACCCATGCCGACAACTTTTGGAAAGTCAACAGATGTTTTGCCTCTATGGTAGGAATTACAAATACGTAGGTAACAACGAATTAGATCACGGTAGCATTGAAGAAAGTGTTTCGTGGCTTTGAAATAAAGGGATAGTTGTGTGAACAAATCTATTATATTCTATATCTCTATCATATTCATGTAAGTCGTTCAATGGAAAGGGATACTGAGCAGTGTAAAAACTACGTCACGCTAGATGGCGTTAATACTATAAATAATGAAGCAATGTTACAAAAAGTGCACATTTTTGGGGACGAGCAGGGTAGTGGCGTGTGTAAATACCTACAAAAAACTCTTGGCAACAACTATAAGGTATTTAGCGACTTAAAACCAGGTGCTACGACAGATAAAATTCTTGAATGTATGCAAACAGATTGTAAAAATTATGGTAAGGATGACTACATATTAATTCTAACAGGAAGAAATGACAAAGATCCCATGAAACTCAGATCTTATTTATATTACCACGCGAGCCAGCTTATAAATACAAATATTATGTTTTGTGAAACCGACAAAAATAATTACTTGAACACAGAGCAGATCACTAACGTATTCAAACTCCTGAGCACACAATTACAACATACAAACTTCATCGACTTGAGATATTCGTATTTAGGTCGACCACGAAATAATCTAAATCATATATGCAGAAATGTTTTACAAGAAATAATAAGAATTCAGTATAAACGCAGTAATGATGAAAAATATAAAAATATTATTGACAGTGGAATAAACAAACAAAATTATACAAAATTACAGGAAAAAATAATAAAAAGAATTAGTGCTGAAGATTATCAATCAAAGTTTTTTCGATCATAATCTCACCATCCTCTATCAAAATATACAAGGTCTAACCAACAAAATCCAAATTTTGGAAGAATTACTATCTGATACACAAGTGGAAATCATTTGCTTATCCGAAACTTTCTTGACAGAAACAAAAATTAAAAATGTTATTGTCGAGGGCTACAAAATGGCGACATATTACTGTAGAAAAATCAGAAAAAGAGGGGGTGTGGGAATTTTAATTCAAGAAAATATAGACTACGTCGAACGTAAAGATATTGCGGAACTTTCACTGGAGTTTGTAGTTGAATTTTGTGGAATTGAAATTTATAATTATAATTTACTAATAATATGTGTTTACAGAAGTGAGCGTGAAACAGAAGAATTCTTAGAAACATTCACTAAATTACTAAATAAATTAAAACACGAGCAATGCAAAAATATCATATTGGGTGGAGATTTTAATATTAATATGTTTGAAAATACTGGACTACCATCGCAATTTAAAAACTTACTCCTTACTTATAACTTAAAACAACAGGTAACTACGCCAACAAGAATATGTACAACAACCTCAACTTTAATTGACTTGGTTTTCACTAATTTTAACCATACTCAGACTAAGGTTTTTGACTTCGGACTATCTGACCACCACGGAATTATAATAAAAAGTGACATCACCCCAATAGTTAAAATAAATAATATATTAAAATGTTATAAGCGGTCGTACAAAGAATCGCAAATATTAGAATTTAAAAATCATCTTAAAAAAATAAATTGGACATCACTATTAAATAAATCAAATTTAAATGACAATTACAATATTTTTCATGACATAATTCAAAATCTTATAAATACTTGTTTCCCTAAAAGATTGATAAAATCAAAAATCAAAACAAGAACAGGCAAATGGTTAACCAAAGGTCTAAAAGCGTCCTGTAAGCACAAAAGAATTTTAAGAACACTCTTAAACTACAGCAATAATAAAACTATTAAATCGTTCTACAAAACATACAGTAAAATTTTAAAAAAGTCTATCATCTGTTCCATAAGATTAAATTATATTAAGCAAATGGCAAATTCCGTAAATAAAACCAAAACAATGTGGAACATAATTAATAATAAAACAGGCAAAAATATAGTTAAAAAATACAAAAATCTAAAATTAAAAATAAATGACAGGACAATAGAAAACCCCTTGGAAATTGCCAACATATTTAATATTTTTTTTGGCACAATTGGCGAAGGCAGCGCAAGCTGTACGGACAACTTACATTATGACTTTAAAAAAGATGATTGCCCAAGTCATAGCATGTATCTAACCCCTGTTGACGATAACGAAATTAAAACAATCTTAACAAAATTAAAAAACAAACGGAGCTTTGGGCATGATGAATTACCTACAACAGTCCTGAAAAAATGCACTAGTGAATTTATACAACCACTAGTACAATTAATCAACCAATCATTCCTTTGCGGCGCATTTCCTGACATTCTAAAAACCTCTATTATTAAGCCTATCTACAAGAAAGGCGATAAATCTGATCCTTCTAACTACAGACCAATTGCACTGCTTCCATCAATATCAAAAATTTTTGAAAGGGCCATGTCCAACCGCTTATATTCTTACCTAGAAAAATACAATATTCTAGACAAAAACCAATTTGGTTTTCGAAAAGAAAAGTCCACCTCTCTGGCCGTGTACACTTTTGTACAGCAGGCATTAACATACATCAATGAAAAAAAATATGCCGTAGGAATCTTACTCGACATGACAAAAGCCTACGATCGAGTAAGGTACGATATCCTGTTATCTAAAATATATGACTTAGGAATACGAGGAAACCCATACGAGTGGCTAAAATCATATCTAGAAAATAGAATCCAATATGTAGAAATTGATTATTGCCATCCTTACAACAATAAAGTTACGAATTACAGATCTAGTGTACATAAAATGAATGGTTCTATACCCCAAGGCAGTGTCATGGGATGTATATTATTTTTAATATATATTAACGAACTATCTAAAAATATAGACACTCAATGCTAACTATTCGCCGACGACATTTCATTGTTATTCAAATATAACAATACCTCAGATTTTAAAAATAACTTGACTAAAACTTTCAGCAGGGTCGTAAGTTGGTTAAATAAAAATAATTTACTGGTGAACTATACTAAAACTAAATTAATAGAATTCTTGCCACACCAAAAAACACCTTTGAACACAGAACTTAAGATAGATAAAATTCGTCTGGAAAAAGTGAAGTCTTGTAGCCTCTTAGGTATAGAACTAGATTCAAATCTTAACTGGAAAGCACACATTGAAAAATTAAAATCAAAATTGTCTAGCTTTACCTATGCATTATATGAATTAAAAAGGAGTACAGATCATAAAACAGCTATTTCGGCTTACTACGCGTATGCTAATTCCTGGCTTAACTATGGTATTATCTTATGGGGAAATAGTAAGCACGTACCAGAATTGTTTATAAAACAAAAAAAACTAATAAGAATTATATCAAATATTGACAGTACAACTTCTTGTAGACAGCACTTCAAACAATTAAAAATATTAACATTAACATGCCTCTACATTTTAGAATTATGTAAATTTATGAGGAAAAATCCAATGCTATTTGAAAAAGCAAAGCCACAAAATCATTACACAGCTAGACATCAATTAAAATATAACTTTTGTATGCCAAATATTAGAGTAGAAATGTATAAGTGTAGTCCGTACGTAAGCGCAATTAGAATTTACAATCACCTTCCAAATGACATAAAAAAACAACCTAATTTTAATTCATTCAACAAACTACTTAAAAACTTTTTGACAGAAAAAACATATTACACTTTGAACGAATTTTTCAGTGACAAATAGTTATATACCTATATAGTAATACTGTTTCACATTCACTCTTTGTAATTAGAAATACCTACGTATTGGACATTGTTACTACTTACTTATTTATTTAGAAGATAAATTGTGTTATATAAATTGCTACGCCCAACGGGTATCATGTCGATCATAGATTGTATTCACAAAATATTTTCCATCTCAACAATTGTACATGAAAGCAATAAAATACTTTGACTTTGACTTTGACAAAACTTTCCCAAACGCCCACTACAGTGTTCTACGTCATTAGGGGAGAATATGCCATAGTTGTCACACTTGGCAGGCGGATTGGCGATTGCACTGGCAGTAGTTATATCGCGGGACGCTGCTGCCCATCTCGCGTTGTTATTTTTACTACCGTTCTATTGGAATGGTTTGACCGCCATTGTTCGGTTGACTGACTGCACTTGCGGAAAAACTCTCCTCCACTAGAGGGCAATGGGGTCGTCACGTCCCGACGCCTTCATAGTTAACATACCATCATTTCAACATAACAACAATGTCCTGCATAATGCCTATCAAATATATTATTATGTTAACTGAGTTACTTATTAGGCTAGAATTTGTGAAATCTATACCTATATAGGTATAATTTTTTTTTATACTATGGACATGTAATTTTTTTATACTGTTAAGGCGATACGGAGTTCTTCGGGGCAGCTAGTATATATATATATAATACACATATATATATATATATATATATATAATATTTTCGTATTATTCGATTGTATTACTGTTTCTCCCTTCAATTTCTTCATATTTTCCTACCTTAACAGCAATTGATTATATATAGAACGAACATATATATATTTATATCAATTGCTGTTTGTCCTATATATCATATATAAATTAATTGCTGTTCGTTAGTCTCGCTAAAACTCGAGAACAGCTGGACCGATTTGCCTTATTTTGGTTTTGAATGATTTTTAAGAGAAGTCCAGGGAAGGTTTAAAAGGTAGGAAAATATGAAGAAATATAAGATGATATATATGAATATAATGAAATATATATAATTTTATTTTCCCATACTAATAGTCCGTATATATCAAAAACCTTTGACACATCATTTCATTGTGAGGCAATACGAAGTTGGCCGGGACAGCCAATTAAACTTAGTTTATCGGTGGTAGAGTTCTAGGTTCGCAACTCGAAGGCGCAGGCACCACCGTATTACCAATCTTCTATCTGCCGCCAAATGGTAGTGTTCATCACTTCGTACCTATGGTGTTTCGGTTACAGGGTAATGTTCCCGTAACACCTATAACAGAAACAATTTAGGCCTCAGAGATGACAACGCATCAGCACGATGACTCGTTGTATTAATTTCTGACTCCGGTTTTTGTATTAATTTCTATATGATGCAGTAATCATTTCATCAACGTGAACTGTATGCTCGTTTACCACAATACGGCCCTGTAATTTCCGGCACAGAGGCATAATACCTTAGGCCTCAAGAGTGGCAACGCATTTGCATTTTCATCTGGTCTTTGAGTGGGTGTCTATAGGCTGCAGTCATCACTTAACATCAATGTGAACTGCATGCCTGCATGCCACTTATATTACATAAAAAAAATACACTCGACATCCGAAATCCTGATTCATTATTAACCAAAATTGCGCACATATTCAGTCAGTTATAAATAAATTAGGCGTACAGAATCTGGTAAAATTATGTATCGAAATATCTCCATTGCCGTTCACGTGGAGTCAGTTTATAGCGTGTGTTCCACCATGTGTTCTATGTTTGGCAAACACAACTTCGGTCTGGAATCCAGACAACTTGTGTAAAATATAACTACACCCCCAAATTCTACTTGCCGCTATATGGTAGTGTGCAGCGCTATCGTATTCCGGTCTGGTGGTAATACGGACTCGTAATTTTCACCACAGAGGCTTATCAACTTAGCCTTCCGAGTGGCAATGTATCGAACGCATTGAAAACTCTTTTCTTTTCATGGAGAATGTTATTATACAATATATATAAAATAGAAGGAAAAAATTATTTTTTTTTGTCTCAGACCAAAGCATGGAAACCATCCATTTTAAAAAATTTCCTTTGTATAAAAATCATTAAGCGGTTCAAAGTACATCTACTTCAAAGTTTCATGTATTTACTAGTGATAGAGTTGCAGTGTAGGAGCTCGAGGGCGTTGACACCACCGCACTACTTTTTCTACTTGCCATCAAATGATAGTGTTCAGCACTATCGTGTTCCGGTTAGCTTTCTTTTTACTCTTTGTTATCAGTTTGTAAAGGGGAAATGACACATTCTACTGATATACTTTGTACATTAGTTTATTTTAGTTAGTTTTATCTTAGTGATATTCTTGACTTTACATATATTTTTTATCTTGTTTGACATGTATATCAATTGTTATTCACTTTAATTTATTTTGTTTGTTTTTGACGTGTCATAAGAGGTGCCGGTCATCCTTAATGAATAAATGAGTTTCTGATTCTGATTCTGATAGTAATGTATAGTCCCGTAATAACTCTCACAGAGACAAAGCAACTAAGGTCTCAGGGGTGGCAACGGATCTGTATTTTGACCCCTGGTCTTTATGTTAATATCTATGCTGCAATCATCATTTAACATCACAAATGTCAACAACTTATTTGCCATGCTTGATTGCCACCTTCATTACAAAAAAATATGTAGTCGTTATAATTCAGTGACCACATACGGACGGACAGATTTGCTGAAACTATAAAGGTTCCGTTTTTTTCCCATTCAACTACGCAACCCTAAAGACTAACCTTAGCATAAATTACATATTTATAGTATCTAAATGTTGCCTCTAAGTGATGAATACGATGGGTGTTTAAGGTAAACATGGAAACAATCCATGTATGTATACGTCTAATACTTCCTGTAATACATTTTTATGGCTATAAAAGTGCTCTGCACACGGTATTCAAAGAGCTAAGCGAAGTTTTATACGCGGTTAGGAAAATTTCTTTGCTCAATTTACTTGGGCAATAATTTGCATACACGTGTTTCGCATTCAGTAATGGCTGTCTCTTTACGTTTGAAAAATTGCATTTCTCGGGAAGTTTTTTCTTCGTCGCTGTAAATTATCTTTTGTACAGAAATTATCTTCAAAAGAAAACGGTACCTTTACATTTGTTTTACAATCTTGTGGTTTACAATGATTTTAAATCGTTGAGATTTTGGTTATGTTTTTGGCTTTACTCGTAAATTTACGTGAATAATAACAGTAAAACTTAAAAAAAAAACATAAAATGTGCAAGACGTAATTGTTTATATATTTTTTTAATTTACAATTTCAAAAATTAATTATTTTTTAAAAGAATACGACTATATGACTACTGGAATGTATTAAATAGACTATACAGAAGTGAATTAAAGTCTTTTTTTTATTCAATTTATACTACAATAGTAAACAATCGATATCGATTAAAAATAAATCTCTACCAGGATCGCTTTTTCGAAGCATTCATTTGAAAGAAAGAAAGAAAGAAGTTTATTTTTTGACACACACAATACATCACTAAATAAACATTGATAATAAAAAAAAAAACAAAAAAACAAAAACATAATAATAAAAATAGAGACAACTTAACGCAACTAACGGCATGATGTTCGTGATTATGTTATTTAATTGAAATGTCAGCTTCTTTATATCGTTATATTGATGAAGACAATTTATTAAGCAAGTAATTGTCGTTAAAACCATCACGATATTAAGTGGTATAAAGTGATCTAGATATTTTTTTATCTGGATTTAGATATATAATCCGTTCCGATTACTGCCGATAGGAAGTGCGGAAGTGAGAACGCTGTGGGACACATAAAAACATGACCGATGCTGAACTTGACCTGTTTGAAGGGTTTTTCATGAGTAACTTAATTTTTGGTGTCTGCTTTAAGCATAGTAATATAGGTATTCAAAGTCTTTCTTTTGGATTTATACTGCCTATCAATAATCGCAAAAAGAAAAATGGTAAAAAAAAACATTTAACGTTCTTCAACCATTATACCTTATTATCTAAGCGAAATTATCTAAGCCTTACAATTTTTTTTATAACTTGTCTCAATGATATAGATATTTCGATAAAAACACTATTTTACCTTTATTCCGACGTTTCGGCATGGTTGCACGAGCCGTGGTCGCGGACGGACTGTTGTACCAGCAAGATGTCAGTTTGCGGGTGGCTTGATGCTCTTCTACCTTCAAGTTTGCGCGATTATTGTGGAGGCCGGCACACAACACTCACTGTATCTGACGATAGATCCGATGTTACACCGCGCGATCGTAAATTGTTTATGACTGGTGTCCATGTCGGAGACAATTTAAATCCCCGTCACGACCCGGTTCGTAAAAATCAGTGTAATGAGTGTTAAACGCGGGTGTTTTAAAAGTTATATTGTCTCAATGATTTGTCAACGTACACTTTCTACAAAAAAGATAGGCACATAAGTGCACGCATAAATTTCTCGGCAGGTAAAAATTCCGAGGGTGGGTACCATTATCTAAAAATGAGAACTATTATATGGGAATACATTCTATTCATTGTGGGAATGTACCTACATTAAGGTTGGTATTTTGGCAATTGGCCTAGTCTATAAGTATAAAGAAAAGTACAAAAAGTTTGTTACCTACGAAATTACAAAAAAATCGGCCAAGTCAGAGTCGGACTAGTATGCTAAGGGTTTTGTAGAATTGAGAATTTCAAAACTTTTAAAATTAAATTTATGCTCTAAAAATGGCTTCATATTTGAAATCATTAAAATAATTTATGGTTTACGTCCATGTTTGTATACCTACCAAATGTTAACTGCGGCTGCATTGTTTTAAATCAATTTATATTTGACCCAATTTGATTTTTGTGGATACTACCCCAGTGATCTCTAAGTATTCCGTTTTTCCTTTTTAAGGTAAAATTATACAAGTCTCCACCCAGGAAGGCTGTTTTACTGGTGGTAGAGTTTCAGTGACGAAGCTCGCGGGCGTAGGCACCACCGCATTACCTAAAATACTTGCCGCTAAATGGTAGTGTTCAGCACTATCGTGTTCCAGGCAGGTGGTGATGTACGGCCCTGTAATTTCCGGCACAGAGGCATAACACCTTAGGCCTCAGGAATGATCTGCATTTTGACCTTGGTCTTTATGTCTATAGGCTGCAGTCATCACTTAACATCAATGTGAACTGCATGCTTGTTTGCCACTTCCATTACATACAAAAAGTTATAAGCCTTAATGATAATATTTTGAACCTTCAATATTCAACAAGCATAGCGTGTTACTTAACGCTACATTATTTCCCATTAAACATCATATTTTTCGACCCACCTAGCATAGGTATATGTGATGTATGAAAACTGCCCTACCAAAATAAACTCGAATTTAATCGAGTGTCCCTTTACACGTCCACTTTTATATCGTCATTTTAAATAATGAAAAATTACAACCGCCAAGGAAAATCTCATTGAATCAAGCAACCATATCACGTAGCCGTACCCGTCCAATGAGTGAATAACATGGAGCAACATTTAACATTTTGACGGGTAATTTGGCAGCGGCACACGTGCTTTGTGACCAATGAAGTATAGTCTCAGTGTTATTAAATATTTTGTTTTGCGTCGCACAGTTTCTACAATGAAAAGGCGAGGGTAGAGCTCAAGTTATATTGGGGACTCGGTCGGCGATTACCCGTATTTGTTTATAGACTAGTTAGAGAGCGGGTTTGTTTTGAATTGCAGAAATTTCGGCTTTCATGGCTTAGCTGAAGGGGAAGGGCGTCGGTAATATAGAACATTTACCCACACC
Organism: Macrosoma leucophasiata; assembly: GCA_036365455.1. Lineage (NCBI taxonomy): Eukaryota > Metazoa > Arthropoda > Insecta > Lepidoptera > Hedylidae > Macrosoma > Macrosoma leucophasiata. The sequence continues at coordinate 8,866,220 of JAWQUS010000023.1, read as the reverse complement.
GCGCCCGTATCTCTTAAATGCGATACTACCGTTCAATGTGACATAAGTAGATTGTATTTTTGAATGTGTAAATCTAATACCGGCGTGTCGGTTGTCAGAGGGATGATGAATGCCCTCATCAGCATGGGAATCTCGAGGTGTTCCACTTTCGTTTAGCTGTATCAATCACTTCCTTATGATGTTTTATAAGTGTTTATGATGTATAGCACCCATGTTGCAATGTGACAAGCCCCCATGTTTTAATGCGAAATATTCGCTCTGGCCAGGTCGTGAATAATGTCATCTACGTAAACACGTTACTTAAGTATTGAAGAAAATAGACGAATATTGATCATTTCTTTCTCCCCGTTATTACTGAAAATAGGCCTTTACCTATATATTACAGGTAAACGTATAATAAATCTATGTTATGTATGATAACATGCGAAATTCATTAATTGTAAGGAAACCTGTAAACACGACTCATACTTGGCCTCTTTTTCTAAGGCTTATTTATATCGCAAAAGTACCTCCATTTATTTACGTTACACGTTCTTCTTTGGATACCTGATACACAAATATGTTGATGTGTTCAACTCAATCGGCCCAATATTATCAGGAAAATTGGTTGTGATAAACGGACGGACAGAAAGACGCACAAATGGTCTTAGTAAGGATTAGATTTTTTTTTGTTTTACGGAAAAAAACCGGCAAAAAAAACGACTCGATACTGTAATCCAATAGTCTTTTTGAGTTTTCGCAATTCTTTCAAATTATTTCTTATCCGTAAATTCTCAATCCGTTAAAACAAAGGAATAAAGACGGTATCAAACAAAAGACATTTTTCATTTCCTTTGATGGCTTTTAAATCAAAATTATCAAGTTTAAGATTTATCAATAAAACTGGTTTCATTTTTCACAAAGGGACGAAGCAGCTAATCGTTGAAACACCTCCGATATTAAAATATGAATAATTTGAAAAGCGAATCTTTTTGTAATCGTGATTCTAATCTGAGCGTGGTATGGACCGTAATTAGGGGTCTCTTGCTTTAAAGCCTATTTTTTTTTCATGTTATAAAGTGGCAAGCAAGCATACAGTTTACATTGATGGTAAGTATTACTTACTGTAGTAGCCTGTAGCTTATTAACAACTACATGAAAGAAGACATGCGTTGCCACTTCTGTTTCGAAAATTACAGAGCCGTACATTCCCACCTGACCGGAATACTATACTGTTGAACAGTTTTAACACTAATATTTAGTGGCAAGTAGATTAGGTAATGCGGTACTGCCTACCCTCGTGGGCTTTGTCATTACAGCACTACCACCGATAAAATCTTCACTGTAACTTTAACTCGCTGTTTTCAATTACACGACCCTGTAGACAGGGTCCGAGAAATCGTGTTGTTGTAATGGGCCTTTTCGTCCTACACCGCAGAGGATTCATCAATGTCAATAGGTACCTACTTCTAATTCTCACGTGACTGTACAGACTCATTTTGACGTGACTCATTTGAAACGCGATATTTTAAACATTTCAGCTGAACATGAAATCTAAAATAGATGAAAGTTTTTAATATAATTAAACTTAATATTTCTTGCTTTTTTTTCTGCTTCTTTAATTGTAGCTATGTTTTTAAATTTACAACCTACAAAGTCTAAATCTTAGCTAAAATTTTCGTCATTTCCGTTATTTTTGGTTCATATATAAAACAATAACGAAGAACGTTAGAGAGTAGGATAAGGATTCAATTAATTTACATACTTCTGATACTCCACCACAATCTATGAGTACATGATTTCTATCAATCGCTCAGTACAGAGGAGAATCGAAATATCAGCTACTATATTATTAAATAGGATAGTTATAGTTTGCCACGCTATTTGCAATGAAATTGCTCAATGATAAAATGCGACACCAAACGCAGACGTGGCGGAAAGCAGTAAAAAATAAAATTTCCGATATTTCGAGTTCAAGCAGTTATGAGTCACATTTTGTCTTGGTGAATGCCTCATAGCTTTTAACAACGATACTTCATTGTTAAAAGCTAGCGAGGCATACTGTAGGAAGGAGTACTGAAGGAGTATGCTTTTGTTTACGAATATATAAACATACTCCCATTGCTTTTTATCGATGGTAGGTACTATAGATGTCGTAGAAAATTTAAATTGGGCTTTGGCATAAAATCCGCTGAGCACTGAGTTAAGTTAAATGCTGGTGCAGCCTTCATGACATAACGTAACTTCACGCCTGTTATCCCCGAAGGCAGGAATAAATGCATGTATTCAAGCATACATGCAACACTCACGATTCGTCGGTTACGTTTTGGCCCATGTAACAGGCGGCGAGCCTGTTGCCATCTCCGGGCACATTACAAACTCCGAGGTACTGAGAAATTTCCATAAAATGGAAAAAGCCTAATAGAACCAGAGATAAAGGATTTCAAACCGTTATCTCTGATAGCCCCCGACCCGGGAATCGAACCCAGTACCTGCAGCGTAGTAGTAGTGCTCTGCTACCACTAGGCTACTGAGGCAGTTTATGACATAGTTCGTAAATTAATCGTTTTTACTTAAAACTCACGACGTCATTAGGATTGATATTTTAAAAATTTTAAACAGTAGTTCATTGCTTTCTTTTAAGTTACTTGTGTCTGAAGGAAAACAAATAATTGACTTCGAGGGAACTTTATCTAGTATACATAGTCAGTTTCCTATTAGCACTTACCAATTCAAAGCTCGGGGCAAAGTTAGTTCTTTTTCTTTAATTTCTGCTTCCTTAATTCGGCTGGGCAGAGTAGATAACTCCATTAGGTCGAGTATTTCAAGCGGGTTTTCTTGGGCTTCTTGGTCGGGCGTAAAGTTTTCCCATCTGGGAGAAACTCATTTCCTTCGTTTTATATTTTTGATCGAGATGGCGTTACTTTTTCTCGCCATTTTTTTGTTCGGTTGCCAATCGCTAATGAATTCGCGATAACTAATGGAACCGACTTGTAACAGTGACTGTTGAGAGGAACATCCTATAATATAATGTAGTCGACCTCGTTAAAGCTATTAATTAATTTTATTTGCCAGTCACGTAACTAATCTTTGGAGCTTTTTCAATATTATATTTTCCTTAATAAATACACGAGCGTGATATCGATAAGCAATTATTGGAATTGGGCACAGGCAATCATTTACCCCAAAAAACGTAAACTGTTTTTGTTATGAAAGTGGAAAAATACCGTTTGATACCTATAAGTAAACAAAATGTAAAACATCTCTCGATGGAGATACTTTTAGGTACCTACCTACGAGTATAACAACTTAGAATGAAAATATTTTTTATTTCGAATACATCTTTCTAGACACTTTCGAATAGTCACTAAAGATTACCTACAGTGAATAACTGTTACAAAAAGTAAAACAAACATAAATTGTCATTTGTCACTGGTGGTAGAGCTCCAGTGACGGAGATCGCGGGCGTAGGAACGACCGCATTACCTAATATACTTGCCGCTAAATGGTAGTGTTCAGCACTATCGTGTTCCGGTCAGGTGGTATTGTACGGCCCAGTAATTTCCAGCATAACACATTCGGCCTCAGGAGTGGTAACGCAACTGCATTTTGACCTTGGTCTTTGTGTGGGTGTCTATAGGCTGCAGTCACTGACAATGCGGTATTGGTCAAAACTGCCTCGGTAGCCTAGTGGTAGCAGGCCACTACTACTATGCTGGAATGCATGCATTTACCTCTGCCTACCCCTTCGGGAATTACAGGCGTGCAGTTACGTTTTTTTGATCAAAATGGTCGACAAACGTCAAATTGGTACAGTGCGAAAGAGATGACGCTCTACAGAACCGAAATAAGCCGAAGTCTCCTTCCTAGGCTCGATGTGCATATTTATTGCTAAGCACTGTATTTCCCTTTTTTTTCTAAATTCTTCTATCTATAAAGTTTGTATTTTTTGTTCCTGTATACTCGTACTTTTAAGTGATATATAAGGTTGGGGAAAAAGTTTCTTCGCATTTTTTAAGATAATTCAAAACATTTTTTAATATAGTTTATTTAAGTTTAACTAAAGTATGTATGTGTACCATTTTGTTCGATAACCTTTTGCCATCTTGTAGGTAGGGACATGATCCCATTGCTATAAAAATTTTGGGACTTCTCATCAAAATACCGCGACAAGTGGATTTGGCAGTCCTCTCGTGATGTTAACCTAACATTGCATAAAGAATTCTGAAGAGACCGAAACAGGTGGAAATCTGAAGGTGCAAGGTCAGGACTATACGGCGGATGCATTAACACCTCCCCGCCAAACTCTCTTAATTTTTGCTGAGTGGCTATAGATGTGTGATGTCTAGCGTTATCATGATGAAACACCACACCCCTTCTGTTGATCAATTCCGGCCGCTTTCTCTCAACTTCTTGCTTTAATCTCATCAGTTGTTCGCAGGAGAGTTCAGAATCGATAGTCCTGCCTGGTGGTAATAGCTCGTAATGAATAATGCCCTTCCAATCCCACGACACACACAACATCACCTTATTGCGAGTTAACCCGGGTTTCGCCACAGTCTGTGAAGCCTGACCGGCCTTTGACCACGACCTTTTTCGCACGTTCTTGTCGTACGTGATCCACTTTTCATCACCAGCTTCTTCAAAAATGATTCGGTTTCATTACGTCGTAATAAGGAATCACAAATGAGTACACGGTTCATTGGGTTTCTTTCAGTGAGCTCGTGAGGTACCCAAATATCGAGCTTTTTTTTGTACCCAGCTTTTTTCAAATGCGCCAAAACTGTTTTGTGATCAATTCTCAGTTCTTCAGCTACGTCGTAACTACTGATATGTCGATCTTGCTCCAATTTTTCAAAAATGGCATTCATTTTATCCGTAATAGAGTGACCAGAGCAAGGTGCATCTTTGACATCAAAATTTCCGCATTGAAAACACTTAAACCAAATTTGTGCTACTCTCACAGACACTGCACTAGGTCCATAAACATCGCAATTTTTTTCGCGACTTGCGTTGCATTTTTGCTTTGTTTGTAGTAATATTTTAAAATGTATCGAATTTCCTCATGAGATTCACTCATCTTGACAGTACGAAAAACAAATGAAAATCACACATTTGCCTAATTTGAATTTGGAATTATGTTCTTTAAAATTTTAACTTTCAATGATAACAAAACCAGCCAGATACAAATACTACAGCCAAAGAGATTTTATTACAAGTTCATACATACTATAACGCGAAAAAACTTTTTTCCCAACCTATTATTATTATACAATATCTTGTAATTTGTAAGCCCCTTGTTATTTATGTTGTATTTTTCTTTTTTTCTGGTTGCCTGGAACAGATCGCTGTATAGCGATAAGGCCACCATTTGTGCTTATGTCCTGTTATTGTATCTTACCTATACCTGATTGGTGAACAATCCTGACTAATATTATAAATGCGAAAGTAACTCTGTCGGTCTGTCTGTTACCTTTTCACGTTCAAACGACTGAACCGATTTTAATGAAATTTGGTACAAAGATAGAGCTGACTTTGAGAAAGAACATAGGCTACTTTTTGACATCCACGTGGACGAAGCCACGGGCAACAGCTAATAAAGAATATTGTTGTTACTGTTGTCTTCTTGGTCGCTCACCTATGGGCCTCATAAGAAGGCTCAAGGTCACTCAGAGAGCAATGGAGAGAGCTATGCTTGGAGTTTCTCTGCGAGACCGAATCAGAAATGAGGAGATCCGCATGAGAACCAAAGTTACCGACATAGCTCACCGAATAGCACTCGAATAGACTCAAGTGGCAGTGGGCAGGGCACATAGCTCGTCGAACTGACGGCCGTTGGGGCAGAGCAGTTCTCGAGTGGCGACCGCGTACCGGAAAGCGAAGCGTAGGCAGGCCTCCCACAAGATGGACCGACGACCTGGTGAAGGTCGCGGGCAATCGCTGGATGAGGGCGGCCCAGCACCGTTCGTTGTGGCATTCTTTGGGGGAGGCCTTTGTTCAGCAGTGGACGTATTTTGACTGAAATGATGATGATGTTGTCTTCTTAAAAAGAACCTACCCAAGTACACTTCTCTTCTGCAAAACAAACAACAAACAAATTGCAAGTTGCTAAATGCAAGTTGACATTGTCCACTTTCATTACACACTGCAAATTTTCCTTCATGTCCGCGTGTATAAGTTTCATAAGCCCGAGATTCATTTCCTATCACGGAAATGATTTGAAACTGCACTCAACTTATACAGAGGTGTGAAGCGTTCAAAAAGCAATTTTCAATTAAAATTTTGCCCTTCGCTGCTTTGATAGACGTTTCATTAACCTGGTTCCAATTCTACAGTCTCCAATATTGTTGTATGACTACCGCGTTGACTATCGGTTAAATGTTGTTGTCAATTGTTGACATTGATATGTAAATATATTTTATTTAATTGATTATTTTGACAGTTTTTAGCGTTTTTAGGGTATTTAAAAACAAAACAAAACTTCCAGTGGTAGCTACAGGATGTTTGGCCACACATGTATTTCTAAAGAAAATAAGTACCCCATACCAATTCTATTGCGAGATACTGAGGTAGGCTCCGCCTGTTCTTTCGGGTAATACCTAAAAAAATGAGAATCGGTTGTAACTATTTTTTATATCCCTAAGTGGTAAGGTACTCCCCAAATATTTTTTTTCGGTTTTTTGGACATGTAATTTTTTTATATCTCTAAGGCGATCCGAAGTTCGTCGGGGCAGCTTTAGATAATATCGGACCAGGTAGGTATCATACAATTTTTGTCAATTTTGTCTTCTTATCTAATACGACACCACTGAATAATTTAGAATACAAACTGATCAAAAGCTAACAAAAATAATCCTTCATCTCACCTTTTCATCTCTTCAGAGTCGTTTAAATAAATATTAAGAAACAATTTATTCGAATCAGGAAAATTACTGAGATTGATTAAAATTAATTTGAAATTTGCGAGATTTGTAAAATAATAAATTCGTACGGTTAGAATTTTACAAAGAATGTAACTTCACGCCTGTATTCTCTGAAAGGGTGGGCAGAGGTAATTCACCGGTTATGTTTTGGCCCATGTACCTAACAGGTGGCGGAGTCTGATGCCATATCCAGGCATATTACCAATCTCAGAGGTTCTGGGAAACATAACGCCTTATTTTTCAGGAGTGGCAACGCATCTGCATTTTGACCTTTGGTCATTGTGTTAGTATCTATAGGCTGCAGTCATTACTTAACAACAATGTGAACTGCATGCCTGTTTGCCACTTTTATTATATAAAAAGAATAAAAATAATAGTACTAGAGATAAAGGATTTTACACCGTTATCTTTGATAATCTACGACCCGGGAATCTAATCCAAGTAGTAGGAGTAATTAATAATAGCCTGGTACCACTGGACTAGGCAATTTCATTAAGAAGGGTCCATAATCCAAATTCCAAATTTTCTTTCTACGGAGGTTGTAAATTTAGATTCACATTAGTAAGTTCACATTGAAGGTAAAGAATACCTACAGTAGCCTATAAGAAATTACAATGTAAGTAGATGCGTTGATATAGACAGACAGACGTACAACAACTTAGATCTCGTTACAAGTAAGTTCAGTCCTTTACAACCAACTTTTAAGTAATCTGTCTCTTCTTGAATGGTGCCTACCAGAAAACGATGAGTAGGCAGATCCCACACGAGGTGGACCGACGATCCGGTGAAAGTTGTGGGAAATGAATGCGATGAGCCCTGGACCGTTCGTTGTGGCAATAGACTTTTGTCTAGTAGTAGACATATTACGACTCGACGAAATGATGATGATTGAATTCTACAAAGTCATTTAAAGAAATAAAATACTAAGCAACGACGACCCGGTTAGTCCAGCGGTGTGAGTTGGCCGTTTGATTCGAAGGGTAGCGGGTTCGATCCCCGCACCGGGACAAATGTTTGTAGGGCCTACAGGTATTTGTTTCGGGTCTGGGTGTTTGTGTATGTGTTGTGTGTGTACAACGGCACCCACGATACAGGTTTATACCTACTGTGGGGCTGTGAGTGTAAGCGTATTGTATTTTATTTTATTTTTTATTTTTAAATTGATTCGAATCAATGGACGCATTACTGTGATTAGTCGTCATTATTTTGATAATGACTGTAGTCGTCACAGTACACGATAAATCACTCACATTATCTGGAATGAGCACTTGGAATTAATACTTGGATATTTTTTATTTTAAATAATGTTGGTTTAGAGGAGAGAGGTTCCCAAACTATTTTTTCTTGTAGACCCCTTTCAATTTTTTTCTGGTTTCAGTGGACTGTTTCCTTGCTACATTTATATCACGTTCCCATATTTCCAATTCTTATTCACGCCTACGTAGACCCCGTCGAGTCTCCCATGGACCCCAGCGGGCTCACCTGGACCACTTTGGGAATCACTAGTTTAGAATTACAAAGGGGGTCCATAATGTAGCCTGATGTACGGAGGCTGTGAGATTCAACTGAATCGGGGAGACAGCGTAAGCTGCAGTGTTATAAATGCGATAGGCCATTGCTCTGGAATTTATTTCCCCTGGAAAAAATCCCCTGTTTATAAACATGAGAATATTCCACTGAAGACGTGATATGGGATGAGTGATGCTTTCATAAAATGATATTCGAAAGAAGCTCATTTAGAGACATTATCATACTTTATTTGTATTTCTCGAGGCGTATTGTTGAATCTGTTGTCGTATTGTTGTAAATTTTGTAAGAAATTATGTTATGTTAATATTGTTATGTATAACATACAATTCCTAATTGTACTGTCTGTAAGGGTTTTTGTGAATTAACATTAAAATAAGCTGCGATCTAAATAAACAGGTATGTTAAGAAATGGAATAAAAGCAATCTATTTCGAATGGCATTAGAACCAATTTTTTTTTTGAGTCATGGGTATTATGATCAGTTTATTTCTGGTTGATTCACTTCATATACGTGCAGTTTTAACCTCCAGTTTTAAATGATACCTTCTAAGATAGTTCGATAGGGAACTGTTTACTTATGCTGAAACGATATAGGTATTAAACCTCACTACTTTTTCCAAAAATAATAAAAGGCATGCTTTGATGGTTCGGACATGTAGAAATGTGTCGAATGAGTGAATGATAAAATAGTTCTTATACAATGCGATACATTCGTATGTATAAGTATTTGGTATGATGATTTGGACCAGGAAGACCAAAATTGACGTACCTACCTTGACTAAATAAGTCGAGTACCTACCTACTGAGGGTGGGGTCGACAGTACTCGGAATCGCCGTACATGGTATGAGTTGTTTTTTTTATGAAATCGAAGTGGCAAACAAGCATGCAGTTCACATTGATGTTAAGTGATGACTGCAAGACACCTACACAAAGACCAAGGTCAAAATACAGATGCGTTACCGCTCCTCAGGCTTAAGGTATTATGCCTCTGTGCCGGCAATTACAGGGCCGTACATTACCACCTGACCGGAACACGATAGTGCTGAACACTACCATTTAGCGGCAAGTATATTAGGTAATGCGGTGGTGCCTACGCCCGCGAGCTCCATCACTGGAGCTCTACCAAAAGTTAAGTAGTATGAAGAGAGCACATGGTATGAAGAGAGGGTTGAATGTAGAAGAAGCATCAAAGGTGTGTAAGAATCGGGATATTTGTTGCCTACCCCGTAAAGGACTTGGCACGAAGATACATACATACCTACATAGAAACTAGAAAATATCTCTACTGAAGTACAAGCGCATAAAAGTCACGCTAGTTATGAGAAAAAAAAACATTCCTATATTATTAGAAACATCTACAATAAATCAAAGATTTCTACGTAAGATGCGTGTACCGGAAATTACAGAGCCGTACATTACCACCTGATCGGAACACTTTAATGCTGAACGCTACCATTTAACAAAAAGTTAATTAGATAATGCGGTGGAGCCTACGCCCACCAGTGCAATATTCACATATAAATACATTCTCCTACAGCTATAAACGCGTAAAATGAAAAAAAAAAACTTTAGGTCACAGAGCACTGTAATTTGTATAGAACAGCCCTACGAATTAACCCTTTAATCGGTCGCCTCGGCATCACATCCCAGTAATTGATGAAAGCTTGCTTTTTATTTTCCGTGTGCCAATATGGTGGGGTCGATGAACTCGCTAGGGCTGTCACATCGACGTCACGTTTCGTACGAGACAAATTGACCCTTTTAACAAACGCATCGGTGGCGCCACGTTTTAGATTACTGGGATCGTCTTCATCCCTTTATCTGATATTGCCTGTAAGCCGCTTTCTCCGTATACTCTCAACCCTATTTGTTTATGGCATCTGAATGGAAAATAGGATAAAATGATTTTCGTCTCACGGTACAGTAGGGACATGTTTTGGAAGATGTAATAGAATGATCTTGTAAATCTTCGTAGCCGCTGTGACAATTTATAATCTTTCGAAACAACACACACTCACACAACTTTCAACAACCCAGTCGGTCCATCCAATAACCACTTGATCCGAGGGTGCGGGTTTGGTATCTGCAACTGGGCAAATATTTGTGTGGCCTACAGATATTTGTTTCGGGTCTGCATGTTTGTATAATGTTGTACAACGGTACCCCCGATAAAGGTTTATTTCTAGTGGGGACTGTAAGTATAGGAGTATTTTTTTTCTTTTGTTTCCAGTTTTATGACTGATTCATACATATCCCTGCAGTCACAATTCCGGCACGGTACACAGTACATTTTCTATGAACGTGATCGCCGGCGGCGGCACTTTCACTGAGACTACTGTGTCGTTACTGACACTGACTGGTGTAGATACGTTCATGAATAATATATTTAAAAAAATATTACAGTTGCGGTACTGTGCCAAAATTGTGACTGCAGGGATATGTGTGAATCGTCCTTTATATAATATAAGAAATTTTTACTGGTGGTAGGTAGGTAGTACTCAAGTAACAGACATTGACGTCTTATACATCACCGCATTATCTAATTTATCTGCAACTGTATGTCGTTTGGATTAAATTGTAGGTAGGTACAACCCTATAATTTAGAGTACACGATCAGAAGGTCTTTGGCCTCAGGAGTAGTAACGCATAGGCACTGAGTCCTCTAGGTTTCATTTAGATTTATAATACAGTGCAGCAATCGATCTTAATCTAAGTAGGTAGGTATTCATTGTTTTGTATGAAGTTTACAAACAATAACCAAATTGGTATTTTGTAAATAACTACGCTGTTTTAAGCACAGGGTGAATGAAAATCATGATGTTTGGTAAACTAAAAGTTTATTTACGGAATGAAGTATATTCAAACAAAAGTTTGTTTCATTTTTTTTAAAGCTTTCAGTTTATATTGATTGTACCGTGAACTGCAAGCTTGAACTTTTCAAGAGCAATCAATCGCGGATACTCCGCCAAAATTCCATACAACCGCTTAATTTGGTTTCTATTACACAGACATCAATAATTGACGTGTATTTACACGCCCACCTGTGTGCGTAGCACGTACAAAATACCAACCGTCGTCCATAAGAGGGGAAGGGGTTGAGTGATGCCAGCAAATCGGGCGGGACGTCCAAGTGTCCATTCTATACGTAGTATTATTACATATTCTCTGCCCATGTGATCAAGTCACCAGTTCCCTGACTATACATCACGCACCTCATCTTACGTCAGTCATATCAAAAATGCCCCGAATTCGCCGCGCACTTGCATCAACTGGTGACTAGAGCGAATATTGCACCCCACTAATCGCATATTATTGCATGTATCTTCACGCCAGGTCCCTAACGGGGACATCGCATATTATGTCTTATGTATTCCTCCGCAACGCCCTTGGCCAAGGATTGGAGTTGATTGGACCCACAGGGCGCCCTTAGGCGGTTTACACACGGGACCGCGCGCCACCACAATTGCGGTGGAGGTGAGTAAACGAGTCCGCGCGATCGGGCGGTGTAGTGTCAATGGTATCAACGTATTTAATAGAGAGGCCAAGCGACATGAAATGCGCTTCACGGCCTACCGCGGCGGCGCGCGGTCCTGTGTGTGAAATGCCTTAGGCAGTCGTGTACATTTTTACGGTTCCGTAGTAAACAAGGAGTTAGGAAAAGCTTTTGATAAAGTTAATTGGAAAAAAAATATGAGAATATATAAGAAAAAGAGCAAGAATCAGACAAGGGGTAAGACAAGGGTGTCCGCTTTCACCATTAATATTTAATATCTTTATAGAACTTGCCATCAGAAGAATAACTGAGTCAGAGAAAGGAGGAGTCACTTTTAACGGAAAAAAATATTTTTTATTAGGTTTGCAGATGATATAACGGCACTGGCTGAAACTAAAACCGATTTGGAAGTACTTATTGGTGAAATGGATAAAGTGTTCAATGAATTTGACCTGAAAATCAACACCAATAAGACTAAAACAATGATGTGTTCAAAAGGAACACCAGTCAGTGACCCAATTATAGTTAATAATGTAACAATACAACAGGTAATTAGTTTCAAGTAATTAGGAAGTGTTATAACGCAAATTCGAATAGGCCGGTCATATAGCCCCGATATGTGGATAACAGATGGACCATAAATGTAACTACATGGAAGGGCCCGCCAGGCAAACGCCGCGCGGGGAGACCCTGCACGTGATGGGAGGACGATATTAAGAAGATTGCAGGTCCTTACTGGTTGCAATCAGCTACAGATAGGGAAAGATGGAAAACCTTGGAGGAGGCCTTTACCTGAGAGGGGTCCATGCTATTGGAACATAATTTCGCATCATAAATAAATAATACTACACATAAAACAAATAACATCCATTAATAAATCAATTAAAATGTAAATGTAATAAAATTATATAAGTTACTAATATAACAATTGAATAAAAATTATCTAATAATGCATGTTTACTGGTAGGTAAAGTAGATGATATGGAGGTGTTCACGCCTTCGAGCTCGTTCATTAAAGTTCTATCACTATACAGTCATACATAGCACAACAGCCCACTATTCTTATGTACATAAAATATTAAGTTTTTAAATTATCCAACATTAGACCGTTCCCAACGCAGAAATAACTAACGAGCAAAAATCAAGCAAGTTTCGCTCGCTACCCGTATCAATTGCGAAAGTTGTATTCAAAACCGTTCTAGTAGTATAATCACTGTGATGCAATATTAATAAGCACAGCAATGCTTGTCTCTTCTACAATTACTTAATCTTTGATCTTGTCGACCAAAGATTAAGTACAGCGAGTATCCGCTAGATTGCTTCTATTTTGACAAATATTTGATGAGCTCCGTTTTGCCAAGGTCATTTAGGCTACTTAACCCCTTAAAACTATAATAATAATATCAAGGTTGGATCATGGGTCTAATACAGAAGGCGGTACTCCTCGGCACGGCACGTATAGTGAGGAGGTTCTTGTCTCTGTGACCCTAACCACCGATAGCTTAGACACTGTTCCCGCTGCCGGCGGCGCACTATTTTTTAATTTCTTAAAGGTCTGTTTGTTTATTTTATAACTACTTATGTATGTAAAAATATTAAACAAGAACAAGAATAAATGAGTGAATACTAACATAGTTACTTTTGCTGGGATTAATCAACACCATAAGATTATGTACGTAGCCTACATATTATTATTTGTAAACTGTTGTACCGCGGTGTGACGTCATAACGTGCTGCAATTTTATATAGGCCGTTTTGAGTCATTTCACTATTCGCAACATTTTGAATCGTTATATCTGAACAACTTTTAAGTACTTATTGACTATATGTTTCAAAGACACGTAGTATTTATTTATCCAATACTATTACAGGGTAACCAATAAAAAAATAGTCAACATCCCAATACGATTGATTATAATAATAATAATAAGGCATATTGTGTCCCGCTGTTCTAGTCTTGCCAACGGCGAATATCTGCACAGACATAACCAAGTGGCCAGGATTATCCATCAGCAACTTGCCTTGCGATACAGTCTTGTGGCCGTGGAGGTGCCATACTACAGGTATGTGCCCGACCCAGTTCTGGAAAACGACCATGCCACAATGTATTGGGACCGGTCTATCATCACTGACAGGACTATTGTAGCCAATAAGCCTGATATAGTGGTGATAGACCGCTCGGAGTGCCGCGCAGTGATTATCGATGTCACCGTCCCTCATGATGGGAATCTCGTGAAGGCCGAGAAAGACAAGGAACTTAAATATCTTGATCTGGCTCACGAGATTGTCGCCATGTGGGACGTAGATTCGGCCATCATTGTGTGCCGATAGTCGTTACGGTCAACGGACTTATAGCAAAGAGCCTCGACCAACACCTCAAGCGGCTCAAGCTAGGAAGTTGGGTCAAGGGTCTGATGCAGAAGGCGGTACTCCTCGGCACGGCACGTATAGTGAGGAGGTTCCTGTCTCTGTGTTCCTAACCACCGGCAGCTTGGACCCTGCTCCCGCTGCCGGCGGCACACTATTTTTTAATTTTTTATACATATTTGTTGTTTTTTTATATACATATATATATGTAAAAAATTATAAAATAAGTTTTATCAATAAATAAGTGGAATAATAATAATGGCAACCCATTATACGTCCCACTGCTGGGCACGAGTCTCTCCCCTTTTTGGGGGAAGGCCTGGAGCTTACTCCACCACGCTGCTCCAATGCGGATTGGTGGAGGTGTTGGGGGTTAGTGGCCAACCCGCTGTCGGATGTTTTCGAACTGCCCATAAGGCCTCCGACAAGGTTAAACGACTGCTATCTATCGATAGCAACCGGGACCGACGGCTTAACGTGCCCTCCGAAGCACGGAAACGCGCATTTAATTTGCCACTAGCGGTCACCCATCTTACTACCCGACCGCGCCCGTAGTGCTTAACCGAGTAGATCGCTTATGATCTACACTAGCCGCCGGGCCATGCGCGCTTCTGTACGATACGATTGATTAAAGGTCAGTTAATGCTAAAATAATAACACCATTATTTAAAAATATAGTGACATCCCAATTGCTATTGCTTCAATGGAGTGTAGGTAAATATTTTATAAAATGGGCTTAGTTTCCATACTGTTTGTAGCTATACTGTGGTTTTGTTATTGATTCGTATCTGTTTCTAATCCATTCGCACTTACATTCTTTGTTTGTCCACTGTTGTCTCTCCCATGATTGGCGCCAGTTTGATCGGCACGGACAAATCTTTGTTTTTTTTTGGATGACCGTTGTCTTTCGTTCACTTGCAGTAGGTAGTAAGCTTTAATCTTTTTCTGGAATGTCTAGTCCCTGTGATGCTCCGATAGATTTTTGATGTTTTAAAAGATATCAAATACTTTAAAGAATCACATAACTCGAGAACAAAATATATATATATTATATTGTAGGTACAATTGGTAGGTATTAGCTAATTAATTATTAATATTGAAAATGTTGTATGTAAAAATTGGTATAAAAGAAAAATCAGAGGATTAGAATCAGATACGAATCCTAAGATCTTTTGTCTTAAGACTGTACCTACTGTTCTAATATTATAAAGCGGAAGAGTATTTTTTAATTGAACAGGCTAATCTCACAGGCTATCTAACTTTATCTCTCTCTTTCTCTATCTAACTAAAAGTTACAATTGAAGAATTCGTTTTGAGTGGGATAGTTTATTAATTTCGCATGGATGTAAGCTACTCATACATATAACTATCCTATACCTTATCTGTAGAAGCAGAACAATGGTTAATAGCCACCGGGTCTACACTTGAACAGTGAAATGGGGATTTTTGAGAAAACAATATTAAAACGCAGATAAAACTACGCGAAAAATAAAAATCGCCATAAAAATAAATCATTATACTCAATTATTTGTCTTAGCACATAAAATTACGTGACAGTTACACATTAAAGAAGAAGTACTCTAACTGATGTTCGCGAAAGGTACTTTGTGAAAGCGGTTTCGGCTTTTATATAGTAAAAGGCAATCAAAATCGGCATAATTTATATTTTAAGGCTCGTAGCGCGGCCATTTCTCACCTTTACGGGGATCGTATTTTAACGAGTAAGTAAGCACGCAATCTGTGCTTCTAAAGGCGCATACAGTTATTGCAAGGCATGTGCCACGCAAACCAGAGTAAGAGCTTGTGTCTCCTAGACTTTTGTCATGAACTGTCATATGCATGTATGTATCTTCACGCCAGGTCCCTAACGGGGTAGGCAGAGAGTGTGGAGCGCCAGATATCCCGGTCCTGACACACCTCCCGTGCGTCATCTACCTTCATCATTCTCTTCATACATGCACGTCGATTCCTAAGACTCTTGACCCCACCATAAGATACTGTCATTCACACAAAGCCTTTTTCTTACATCTTCATTACGAACGCGATCGGTGAGCGATACACCGCAGATCTTGCGCAAGTATCATGGCATAAAAAAAACCCGAAGTAACTTTTCGGGTAGTAGAGGTAAATACGCATTTAAATATAAATGCATGCAGCGACGATTAATATTTTTCTGCCATGATAAAACCTTATGTCTATATTCATTTGTTCGATTCCTAAGACTCTTGACCCCACCATAAGATACTGTCATTCACACAAAGCCTTTTTCTTACATCTTCATTACGAACGCGATCGGTGAGCGATACACCGCAGATCTTGCGCAAGTATCATGGCATAAAAAAAACCCGAAGTAACTCTTCGGGTAGTAGAGGTAAATACGCATTTAAATATAAATGCATGCAGCGACGATTAATATTTTTCTGCCATGATAAAACCTTATGTCTATATTCATTTGTTAAAGCAGCGTTTTATGGTTGAACGTACAGTCAGAGAACTTTCTGGTCTTACAAAATTAATCAAATATAACTTTTATAATCACTGCATAAAGTACCCACGTGCACTACCGAACTTTTCTTATCAAATTCCGAGTTGATTTATTTTGTTTCTCACACGTATTCACGTAAAGTGTTAGATTGTGGGAGGATATTATTTAACCCAAGATGAGATACGTTCGGGTGCCTTAACATTAAAATACTATCGTTATTAAATAGGTCCCTACGTAAATAGGGTACCGTACCATAGGGTATGTGGTATGCAGTGGTTTGTGAGAACGAAGTTTTATGAATGAACGTATCTTTTATTTCTCTTCTTATATTCAGAATGGAGCAAGAATAGAACAAAATCGGCATCATAATTATTATCATAAAGTTCTTTGATTATTTAGTTGCAACACCATCTTATACTACCTACATTATTTACCTTGTTAAGCATTATAAAATAAAATAGAGTTTGAACTTCGTCGGTATATAATATTATCATATTACTAGCTGTTGCCCGTTGCTCGCTCGCGTGGATGTCGTTAAAAAAGTAGCCTATGTTCTTTCTCAAAATTCAGCTCTAACTCTGTTCCCAATTTCATTAAAATCGGTTCAGTCGTTTGGACGTGAAAAGGTAACAGATAGACAGACAGAGTCACTTTCGCATTTATGATATTAAATATTGTAGGGAAGTAGGGATTAATGAGTATGAGGCAAATTCATATTGAATTTTCAATACACAGATCAAATTAATGCAAACCGAACCTACCCGAAATTTAGACTGTTTAATATTAAAATCAAAGGGCCGAATTTTGTACTAACGAAATAAGTTTAAAGACGAGACATAAATTTTCATTTTATTTCGTTAGGGATAGGCGGCGCCCTGCAAAACTTTCGAAGGCCAAATATTTGTCAAAATCAAACTTCGTTGTACATTATCCTTTAGTGATTCAATCCGAAATTTAATTAAATTCACAGAGTTATACGCGTTTATGAGATTTTTGTTTGTTTTTGTTTATAAAGATTAAATAACATCGGTAATTTTGCTAGACTGCGTAGCTCAGAATGGAAAAGAACTAATTTAAATTGATGTCAATATTTTGGAGGGCTTAGTTGTATAATCAAACTAGTCCTGTACAAATATATTCAAGAGGTAAAAGAGATTAATTATATGTTACGAAAAATTTTATCAGCCGGTTTTATTTATTCTGAATGCAACAAAGCGATTATGTAAAAGTTAACCAATAAACATTACGAAAATAAGCCAGGGATTATCCCATTCAACACAAAACGAGGAAACATTAAGTCGAATTTCCGAAATCCCCAACCAAGGCCCATTCAATTGTGGCCGCTCATCAGTATTAGGTTAAGATCCCACTGCAGAATCATTTCGTTCATCCAGATATGCTGCAAACCTAATTTTTACGCAACTTTATAATCTAGAGAATATACACTAGGTTGCCTATCAAAAATTGGCCGCAAGTATTTTTTATTAAATTATTTTATCTTTAACAGCCAGCAATTCTTATTTGCGGCTGATTTAATTTGGCTCCAGTATACCATAATAATGAGCAAAAAAATTAGCTTTAATTTGATATATAAATAATACATGTACGTCATGAACGTAAAAAGTTATCGGGGCGGAACGAAAATATGTAGGGGCGGCCAAGTGCGCAACGGCAGATGTGATTTTTCAAAGTCTTTATACATATTGCCGTGAAGTGGACAATATCTTATTGAAATAACAAAGAAACAAAAATCGTATCCAAAAAAAAAATATATATATATATATATATATATACTTGCGGCCTTTTTTTGATAGGCAACCTAGCGGATATACGAGTATATTCTCTAGATTATAAATATGCTTAAAAAATAGGTTTGCAGCATGTCTGAATAAACGAAATGATTCTGCAGTGGGATCTTAACCTATATAAGGAACAAGAGGGAGGAAACCGTCTACTCAGCGGTGGGGCGTTTAAAAAACTAATATTAATTCGGAGCACGAGCACGTCGGGAAGACTGAGGCGTGAAACTCAATAAATGTTGTGTACCACTGAGACACGACCGACGACGTAGCGACTTGTTGAGTGCACCCACTCCCCCCCTTCCCCCTAGCTCCCATGGATTACATAAAGTTTAAACTGCAACATCGTCATTGCTTTACTTACTGTACTGTGTGTGATTTAGAATTTGTTCTTAACTCTCGCTCGTCTCGGTGCTTTTAAAACTTTACAGTATATATAGCTTTCGCTAAGAGTTGAATTTGTGAAAAAGTAATTGGTTTGTTAATTAAGAAATGGATGAAGTGAGAACGCGGTGGTTATCTAATCTATCTGCCGATAAATGATGGTGTTCAGCGCTATGAGTATTTAGACATCGTGTTTTAGGAAGATAGATGAGTATTAGGTTATCACACATGTTTTGTAATAATATTTTATTCAAAACATTATCCCCTTATTCATAAACGTACATTAGATACGTTTTAGCTATAGAATGTAAATAAATAATAAACTGTCTTTGTCAGTTGCATTGTCAAATGTGCAGGATAGAAAAGAACAAAGGAGACATTAGCAACACTTTAGCTAAAATACGTTTATGAATAAGGGTTTAAGTTTTACCAACATTTTTAACCGTGTCCAACACAGGAATCTAAATAATTATTCTTATATCTATCGAGTTCAGTATTGAATTTGAGTTCAAGTTATAAGTCAAGCAATTTGTCTCTAATCTAAAGAGCTTACTTTTGTTTTTTTTGCAAAATTTTGCGAGTTTAAACAATCGAAGCGAATAAATGTGTTCTTTATAAATAACTTATTTATGCATTATTTAAGGTAGATGTCACTGCCGGCTATTCTGAAATATAAATAGCTAGAGGCCTTCCCCTGGCTTTGTAAATTAATATCCATGGACTGTATCGCTCATTTAGATACCCTTCTATTAGCGTTGATAAGATGTCCCATTGCTCCTATTTCACTTAAAACAATATAGCTAAAATAACAGTTCAATATTTCGGAGATGCTGCAGACATTTAACTGTCAAACTGAGGTGAAATTCTTTGATGGTTTAGAGAACTGTTCTCCAAGATTTGCTACAATGACCATCACATTTTTGACATGTGTCTTGAATTACTTACATCGCATGTTTCCAAGTAAGTAACATCAAAACAATTACGTACTAACAAAAGATCAAAAGCGGACTTTCAAACTAGGTTAAATTCTCTCCGATATTTACCTCTAAAGTCATTGTTAACGGTATTGAAACTGTAACTGGGGCGGTTAGAATCCTTAGGTATCCCATGTGTACAATACACACAATATGGTTTCCAATCAAAGGTAGGTTAACTGAACGTTATTTGCTGGTCCTTGTGATGTGTTATTCATATAATAGTTGAATATCTTGTTCAAAATGAACTGCCTCCGTAGTATAGTGGTTAGCCATTACTGCTACGCTGAGATCCTGGATTCCATTGCCGGGTTGCAATATTCAAAACGCGTTTAAAAAGTTATCCTAGAAACTCGAGCTAATCTAGTTCTAAGTTGTTGCCTAAATCTGGAGAGATATTGATATCGCGCACGTTCTAGATCCATCTCAATCTGAATACTATGATTCCGATGGTATGTAACAAGATTTTGATCGCGAATCTTACAACAAACTTTGATCGTTATTTGATGTCTCAATTATCACACACAATTTCTAAATTAGGTATAATCGTGAAAGTTTCAAGGAAATCGATTATTTTATACCCTACCCATACATTTATACCCGACAATTATTTGGAAAAATATTTAAACTAGCTGTTGCCAGCGGCACCGCTCGCGTGTACGTCGCTTTTCGTGTAACCTGTGGAAACTCATCAAATCATCCCATGGTATCCCACAGGAACATCTTTTCGGGATAAAAACTCCTGTGTTAATCCAAGTTACCCTCTATGTGTGTGCCAAATTGCATGAAAATCGGTTCAGCAGTTTTTGCGTGAAGGAGCAACAAACAAACATACAAACTTTCGAAGTATGAGTATGATGACAAGCAATTACAGGATTTGGGTAGGTAGTGAGATTCCAGCACATAATAATAAACATCAGGCTTGGAATTTGTCGAAATTAAAGAGACAACACAACTAGGCTATTGTAATTAGTAGCGACTATCTGCATAGACTTCAATTTGATTCCATGGTAGGTATCATTTTATTGAAAAGTTATCAGCGTTACATAAGTTTTAGGATATAAAGATGATGTCTTAGAACTTACAAATTAATAAATTTAAAATCAAGAAAACTAGGTAAAAGCTTGCATAATTGGTGACATAAATGAAGTAAATTTAATCGTCAAGCAGTTCAGTGAGACATTTAATAGTTACTCTTTAACAAATGTAAAACTATCTAACCACTTCCTCATAAAAGGAACAAGAGTAAAAATTCCACCGGCACGCGCTTTACTACATTTTTGAATATAACTTAATTTCCTTGCATTTTCAAGCGATTTTAAAATTTCACTCCTGCCACTTCATAAAACGATGACGCCGCAATTTTAGGTGTCTCTTGGGTCGTACTTGAGAACGTCCCCTATGCTAGTCGATTTCACTTGGCTTTTTTGCACTTAGCAAAATTATATGGGTGATTAATCTTTCCATGGAAGGGAAACGAAGCAGACCGAGGCGTGCTCTATCTATTCCAATCGGTTCTGCAACTGTCGGATGTACGGTGCCATCGCGAAAAAATATCTATTCAAGAACCATTAAGACAAGGGTCATTAGTTGCAGGTATGCCTTCAGATACTACGCGGTGTTATTTAGCGAACGTATTGTTGGTGATACTTCAATTTCTAATTTGAGATGAGCTCTCTATAACTTTGAATCGTGATTGTATTTCAATTTTGTTTATATCTGTCAATTTCTATTTTTGGTGCTCGTTATTTGGGTATATTTGAATTAAGCTTGGAGGAGAGGAATTTTTTACACGACACATCACAAGGAATATTTTTAGAAACTTAATTGTTTGCTAAGTATTTTTATTGTCAATATCATCATATTATACTTATACTAGCTGTTCCCGCGACTTAGTCCGCGTAAGACTTAATGATTGTTCATTATCTATCCGGCTGAAGTCGTGGGCGAAGCTAGTATAAAAGTAGCCTTCGTTACTCCTTATTACGTCAGCTATCTGCCAGTGAAAGTCCCGTCAAAATCGGTCCAGCCGTTCCCAAGATTAGCTCCGCCAAACAGAGAGACAGACAAACAGATAGACAAAAATTGAAAAAATGTTGTTTTGGTATATGTACCATATATACACATGCATTTAGTAAAACGCGGTTATTTTAATATTACAAACAGACACCCTAGTTTTATTTATTTGTGTATACCTAGATTAATATCATAAATGCGAAAGTTTGTATGTTTGTTGGTATTCCTTCACGCAAAAACTGCTTAACCGATTTTCAAGAAATTTGGCACACACATAGAAGGTAACTTAGATTGACACATAGGATAGTGTTTATCCCAAAAAAATGTTCCTGTGGGATGCCATAGGATGATTTGATGAGTTTCTACAGGTTACGCGAAAAAGCGACCTTCATGCGGGCGGAGCCGCAGGCAACTGCTAGTATTAACATAATGATTGTACCGATATTCATAGATATTTTACAAATTTATCTCGCATTTATTAAACTAAAATGTTTTTAAAATCAATTCACGTAGGTAGGTCGCTTTTCAGCTTCCGTGGTCCCAGGCAGACTAAGGTGACATTTTAGTATGTATATATTACTCTTTCAAAGATATTATGTGTAATACTAATCCTGCGTAGACAAAGTCGCAGGTACCAGCTAGTATTTTATAAAAATACGTGTGAAAATCACCTCGGAATATGATTCCGGTTTTCGCTTAGATAAGTTACGTTCAACCATAAAACTCTGCGCTCACAATTCACTACAAACTAAAGATTTTAGCACCGCAGAAAGTATAAAATGCTCCGTAAAATAAAGTCAGGTCAGCCGGGACTTTAAGATTGGAGCTTACATCGATATTCGATATACTGTTATGAATGAGTGAACGCGGGGCGCTTATTCTTATGTGCTGTGAGAATATTGACCGCAAGTACGTGATTGATTGATTAAATATTACAGCGAACAGTGAATTAGAGTGTGATATTGATACAGTATTCAAAAATAAATATTGCACATCAACCTTAGGAATGCGCATTGAGAAGCGCGCATGGCCCAGCGGCTGGTGTAGATCGCAAGCGATCTACTGGGTTAAGCACTACGGGCGCGGTCGGGTAGTGTGATGGGTGACCGCTAGTGGCAAATTAAATGCGCGTTTCCGTGCTTCGGAGGGCACGTTAAGCCGTCGGTCC
Source organism: Macrosoma leucophasiata (assembly GCA_036365455.1). Classification (NCBI taxonomy): domain Eukaryota; kingdom Metazoa; phylum Arthropoda; class Insecta; order Lepidoptera; family Hedylidae; genus Macrosoma; species Macrosoma leucophasiata. Next base: position 8,843,102 of record JAWQUS010000023.1, on the reverse strand, counting down.
CGGTTGCTATCGATGGATACCCCGGAGGCCTTATGGGCGGTTTGAAAACATCCGACAGCGGGTTGGTCACTAACCCATCCACCTCCACCAATCCGCATTGAAGCAGCGTGGTGGAGTAAGCTCCAGGCCTCCCCCAAAAAGGGGAGAGACTCGTGCCCAGCAGTGGGACGTATAATGGGTTGCTATTATTATTCCACTCATTTATTTTAAAACTATTATTATTATAACCTTAGGAAGGAGACTTTGGCTCATTTCGGGTCTGTACGTTACGGACTTTTGTCGATCATGTTGATCAATTTTTTTTCAACAATTTTAATGACTACTCTCATTATGCTTCTTCAAAATAATACCAGCAGAACATAACCTTAAAAATGTACCTCTGAGGTACAGATATATTTCACTCAATAAAACATTTTTTTTTTATTTTATGAAGTGACAAACAAGCATGCAGTTCACATTGATGTTAAATGATGACTGCAGCCTATAGACACCTACACAAAGACCAAGGTCAAAATACAGATGCGTTACTACTTCCGAGGCCTAAGGTGTTATGTATACAGGGCCGTACATTACCACCTGACCGGAACACGATAGTGCTGAACACTACCATTTAGCGGCAAGTATAGGTAATGCGGTTGTGCCTACGCTCGCGAGCTCCGTCACTAGAGCTAATTAAAAATAAAACCTTAATATTATGGTATTACAGAAATGTCCGTAATGTAATTTAAACAAACATAAATAATCAAGAATGGATGCAGATATTCAAATCCGAACTTATTAAATTTAGTGAGAGTGAGGCAGGACGGCCTCCATAGGCAGCCGCACGCAATGAATACAAACCACAAGCCATAAATATTTGTTACTTTCGCCTCCAAATCCCATGTAATAAAGATACAAGGCAGTGTTATTGTATCAAATGTTTTTTAGCATATTTGCAAAAAGTTAAGTTTTATAGGCTATATTAAATCTAACTTATTTTTTGGCGTTTTCATATCAGTCGGGCTTTGTGTAGCGAAGTTTTAACGATCTACGGTGGAGTTGGTGGCTCTTTGTTAAAGCGGGACGGCCATTTTTAATTACGGATCGGCGCCATTGTGGAGTGCTCGACATATCCTCGATGAAGCCTGATCGACAGTGCTATGAGTAGGTACCGTCAAGCGTGACTAGGTATGAAGTCGCATTTCTATCTTCAGAACACGTGATTATTTGTACTATTTATTTTTCGCAATAACTCACGCGAGTAAGGGAATGAAAAATTTGGTCTTTCAGGAATCGAACCTGCGATCTCAGGATAACCAGTCCAGCCGCTTTACCACTAAGCTACCGATGTCCGAATGCCGATGCGTTAAATTTTGCTTTCGTGATTATTTACGAAAATGTTTATGAAAATACCTATATGAATTTGAGAAAATGTGTGAATTTAAAATATTTTAGAGTTGAAGAAAACAAATAAGCTATTTTAAGGATTGTAGAGATAATGAAATTGGTGATAGAATACTCGTGGAAGAGCTCCAGTGACAGAGTTCGCGCGCGTAGGCACCACCGCATTACCTACTATACTTGTCGCTAAATGGTAGTGTTCAGCACTATCGTGTTCCGGTCAGGTGGTAATGCACAGCCCTGTAATTTCCGGCACAAAGACATAACACCTTAGGCGTCGGAAGTGGTAACGTATCTGTATTTTGACCCTTGGTCTTAGTGTGGGTGTCTATAGGCTGCAGTCGTCACTTAACATCTTGTTTGCCACTATCATTACATACAAATAAAATAAAATAAAAAAAAAATTTTGTAATACCTACACGAAACGAGCAAGTTAAACCCTAAGTAAAATCTTCTAAAGTTTTATCTTTATGGATGAAAGTACTTTATCGGGGTGAAAACCGCAATAATATTCCGATGTGATGCTCACACGTATTCTCATAAAGTGTTTAGATTGTGGGCGAAATAATTTGGCCCAAGATGATAATATTTGCGAGCGTCTGAACATTAAACTCCTACCTTTATTAAATACTAGCGGCTCGCCCCGGCTTCGCACGGGGGAGAATGAATGTCCTTTAGTTTATGTCACTCAGTGAACATGTAGCTTTCTCATGGAGAAAGAAGTTTTCAAATCAGTAGTTTTTGTGTGAAAACGTTTCCTCTCAAACAAAACAAACACAAATATTTCCTTTTTATAACATTAGTAGGCATAAACTCCACATCTTGATGGTCTCATTAAATTCCTTGTTTTGAATAAAAATCGTAACTATGCAATATTTAGATATACTGATTAAATTTAGAACTGCCTCTGTAGCCTGTAGTGGTAGCAGGTTACTACTTCTACGCTGAGGTCCTGGGTTCGATTCCCGGGTAGGGGGTTATCAGAGATAATGGTGTAAAGTTCTTTATTTCTGGTTTAATTGGGATTTTTCCATTTTCTGGAAATTTCCCAGTACCTCGAAGTTTGGTAATGTGCCCCGGACAACAGGCTCTCCAACTGTTACATGGGCCAAAACGTAACCGGCGAATCGTGGGTGTATGCTTGAATGCATGCATGCATTTACCTCTGCCTACCCCTTCGGGGATTACAGGCGTGAAGTTACGTCAATTTAGATCTATGCGCTGGTGGTAGAGCTCCAGTGACGAAGCTCGCGGGTATAGGCACCCCCGCATTACTTATTGTACAAGCCGCTAATGCTAGTGTTCAGCGATACAAAAAAAATATTTTCCTAATAAGGCCAACACAATATTAGGTTCACCAGTTTTCAATAAATCTCAATGCCCCATTACAATAGCGCTTTGAGAAGTCGTTAGGCCTCTCTCATAACAGCGTTTATTATCGCACCGTGTTCATGCCTGACTTTATTCAAACGCTTATTTATCGTTACAGTTTTCAGGAATGATAAGCATAGCATAATAATACTAGTGGTTTACTGGTGGTAGTCTCAAGGATAGGAGCTCGAGGGCGTGATACTCGTAGTATCCAGCACTAGCGTGTTTAGATTAAATGGTATTAAATGGCCCTGTGATGACCATCACAGAGATAGGTATATCAAGGGTGGTAACGCATCTGCATTTTGACATTTGTTTTTGTTTAGGTGTCATGATCTATGTGAACTACTTGGTTGTTTGCCACCTTCAATACTTAAAAATGTACTGTGTAGTGATAGTATCATCAATATCATGAAAATACCACGATAGAAATTCTTTCAATAGATTTGGATTGCGTCGGTGGATTTTTATTCTTCGTGATATTGTTTGATGACATTCAATTAATTATATGCAGCGTAATTATGGTTCTGAAGACATGTACTGTAGGAGTCCTGATGACAAAAATCGAAAAACATATGTTTGCACTCTGTGAACATGTCCGAAAAGCCCAACCATTATATCCGGTTCGATAAGCTATGGATAGTCGCTCAAGAACACCAATCCATGCCCCGAATGATTCGCGAGGCTATTGAAATTAAAAACCACCAAATTTTAATATATAAGATGGATGGCGGATTGGATGGATGATTCAACATCATGGGAAGCTGTAATACTAAATCACAGCGTGGGACCATAATACCATGTATCATTTCTGTGTTAATCCTGAACGCTGCACAAGGCTTTCACGAAATAGACGGATGTAGATGGTAATCATTTTACTTTATTTTATTTTAGTTTGCAGTAAACGAGATACATTCGTAAAATAGTTTTTTTTTCAATAAGTAGACGTTATTTTCATGCACATTGAGCAGATATTGCAGTAAAACACACGTTCAACAATCGCGAGTATCACAACAACCTAAGATTCAATAATTAATTATGTTCAATCCCTATACATTGTTTCACAGTTGTATTGTTTTCGGTATATTGATTTATTTGTGAGTCACATATTCCCTTAACGCAGGCCCTACGAAATGAAATATTGAGTAAATACGAATATGGCGATATAATTTTAAACTGGTCTTGGTTTACGCGATATGAAATTTCAATTTATTGCGAGCGTGGGCACTTTGTGTCACGTGGCGCTAATGCGTAGCGGCTAAATTTCTTACTTAATTTCAATATAGGCCAGGCTACGAACATTCAAAGCGACGCAATTGTAGTTTATTAAATTATTTATGAAGAAGCAAGGACTAAAATGTGATGAGGAATGAAGAGCTAACGTACGCAATGCTTCAAAAGGACATTGTGGTTATTTGCTGCTGATTTCAAGTTTGATGACAATTTGATCTCGTTATGATAGAGACTTGGGGTGAGATTCACTGAACGCATTACTTTATTTTCACTTGGAGTCGAAGATTCAAGGCTTATTCTGTGTCACAGAAGTGATAGAACTCTTACTTTACTTTGGAAAGGACATTCTTACGAAGCAAAAAATAAACAGAGTAAAATAAGAGTTTAACTCGTCTGTGAAATAAAATAAACGTTGAAAGTTCGACTTCAATTCGAAGTAAAGTCGATGTGCAGTTTGAGAATCTCACTCTAAGATTTTACCAATCCAGATTTAAGAGTATCAGTACATTTGTGTAGTATTTACCTATGTTGTGTTGTAATTTTTGTGCCTTATGAAAATGGTAAACAAGAAAAAAATATATAATTCACATTTTAGTAGGTAATTCTAAAATACTACTAATAGTTTAAAAACAAACAGATATGTTTAAATGTTAATAAGTAATTTTAGAGATTATCACTCCTGAAATCCCTAGTTTTTATGTAGATGTTTCTACGATACATTATTTACTTGCCATCAACGTGATCTGTATGCTTCTTTGTCACTTCATGACATAAAAAAACTACCTATTATCTTGCGTATGTTCAAAAAGAAATGATTGGCATTTATTTTTAAAATCGTGTTACTTACATATTATTATAACGCAAGAAAGATAATTAACACACAAACTTATTAGGTAACTTACAAAAATCTCAACATTCGCTCTGTATTTAGGCATAAAAAATACTTTTTACAATTCTTCGCTTTCATTCGCCACCTTGAATATTGATGCCGCCTGGTCTATTCCTTGAGTATTTCGCTAATTGGTAGGTATTAGGGGCGTTACGGGTATGACATTTCAGAGTGCCTAGTGCGAGATTTTATTTACTCTTACGCGATCGCGATCGAAAATCGCGATCGGAAATCTCGCACTAGGCACTCTAATCTAGATACGGATATAAGAAAAATATTATACCGATATCCGTGACGGTTTATGCCTGTCGCCCAGATATTTAAGTGTGTGCGTGAAATTGTTGATGTATTTTGTTAAAGTCAATATGGGAGTTTCGTAGTAATAGACGATTTTTGTAGTGTGAATGTGTGTCACGCGTATTTCCCCTCGCAAAAAATGACAGACTGTTTTGCATCGGTATTAAAAGCTATTATAGCTACTCCCCTCTAGTCCGCCGCGCTTGGTGGGACGAGTTGCTCTATAATTGTATGTAACTAAAGATCATATGAATAAAAAAACTGATTTAATTAAACAATGGCTCAAAATGCATTTCACTCATTCTATCCAGTTCATCTAATGTTATACTTACAAGAATGTTATAGGTACTTGGTCTGATAAATAAAAAAGATGAGATTAGAAAAACCGTGATAAAATATTTTAATTGGACAGCGCCGATATCCGAATGAATCCCAAACTTTTATAAGGCATTCGTTTATGGTTACAGATAGTAAAATATTTCGGATATTCGATGGTTTCGGTGGCAGTTACAAAGCTCCATAACATCCCTAATTGGTGTCACTGAATCTTGTTAATAATTCTCGCCTCGGAACTAGCAACACATTAACTTTCAATTCGCGCCTGTTTCTTATCTCATGCAAGTATATATAGATTCATAGATATTATATTATAATATCTTTGTGTAGATTGTTGTATCGGCTGACTGAATTATTTTTAGGGTTTCGTAGCCTACACATATACCTTTATAGTTTCGCGATTTTTGTCCGTCCATCCGCAGCTATGCTCGGAGACTCTCAATACTAGAAAGGTATAATTTGGCTCAAATATTTGTATTAACCGGCGAAATTCGTGCAATAAAATCTTGAAATAATTCCTACTACACGTAAAGTGGAGATGTATTTTTTTTTCACGAGGATGCCAATGTTTGTCAGGTTGTTGGATACATCTTTAAAACATATAGCGAGTTTTATAAGATCATTTTCGGATTAGAGTCCGTTTGTGGAATATTTCGCTTTTAAGTGCATTTAAGTAAAATAAAACATTAAATTCTACGACTGTAAATGCCATTCTCTAGTTCATAGACCTAAATATAGTTATCTCTTTTCACACGTGTAGGTACACACACATAGTACTATATTCATCAGCTATGAATTTGCATTGAAGATATACTTATTTACAACTTGAAATAATAAAAATGTATGGGAGTAAAGTTGCGTGTGGAAGGTAGTACCTTTAATAAAAATATTACACAATACACGTTCATGATTCTGGTGGTCGGCATTAAATTGTGGGCAGATGAAGTATTTATTCACCCCGCGCCATACTTGTTCAGTATTTGCTTTGCGCCTAAATCAACATTATTGTAAAATCCAACGTCTATTATTATTATTGTAACTAAAAAAATACAGAATAATTATGGAACATTTTATTCGTCAACAGGCATTTTCGTAACCGGTGAACTTTTGAAACGAAATACTTTTCGTGGTAAATAAAAAATCCAAATCAAAGATTTATAAACAGAGCCAATCCTATGTTTTTTTTTAATATGTGGCGAAGGTGGCAAACAAGTATGGGGAGTTCACGTGGATGTACATTTATAACTGCAGCCTATAGACATTTACACCAAAACCAAAGGTCAAAATGCAGATGTGTGGCCATCCCTGAGACCTTAGTTTTGATATCTCTGTGATAGTTATTACATGACCATACCTACATTACAATCTAACCGGAACACGATAGTGCTGAACACTACCATTTAGATATATTAGGTAATGCGGTGGTGCCTGTAGGCACCTTCGTTACACCAAAATCTACCTATAAACATATTTACCCAGAGACTAAGTAAATTAAGACTCGTAGATGTTCAAGATAAATAACAAAAACGACTCAGTAGATAGCTAGGTAGGTACGTAAGATGTGGTTCCAATTAGAGTGTAACATAATCTGCTCGTTATTTCAATACAGTACGTACAAAAACTATAGGTACAATCTATCACAACACAATCAACGTCAAATTTATAAGCGATGCGCTAATGCGATAATGTGCAAAATATAAAATTACAAATTCATAAAATATTAAATTAAAAAATTGACTGAATTAGAGATACAAAATAGATGAAAAGATAGACATTCATTAAAAGAAATAATTTAAATAGACTTATTTTGTGTAAATATTTAGTTACTGTCTAGTTCAAAATGGAAACAATGCATATAGTAATGGATTAATTAGTATTCGCATTAATTGATAGCATGCTAATGCTGTATTAGCATTTCGCAAATTAAATGAAGTTATGAAAACCTGCGAAATGTGAAACGTTAATTCTGAATTATTTTGTTATAACCTATTTTCCATTTGTTTACGATCCTGAAAGGAGCGTATATTGAATGAATGCGTGAGATTTTTGAGTAACAATTAGTATTATTAGCACCCTTTAACATTAACTAATTTGCATATTAACAGAAATCATATATTTCATTAGGTATCAATCATTACTATACCTATTAACAAATAGCATAGCAATAGTAATTACCATGCTAAGACTCACGAATTCACATGCTTATGAAATTAACAAGAAATAGCATTAATTGCCATCGCTGCAATGCACAATCAAAACTTCTTATCGTAAAAGGCTAAAATGGTAAGAATAGGTACGTAATAGGTACTACGAGATTATATATACAAGCTATTCTAATAGACGTGAAAACCTAGAATGAAGATAATCCTCTACACTAACATTTTTACGACAATGTTGCACCTAACATGTGTTTTGTTTTTTCTGGTGGTAGAGCTCCAGTGACGGACTTTGCGGGCGTAGGCACCACCGCATTATGCTATACTTGCTTCTAAATGGTAGTGTGCAGCACTACCATGTTCCAGCGAGGTAATAATGTATGCATGTATTTTCACGCCAAGTTCCTTACGGGGTCGGCAGAGAGTGTGGAGCGACAGATAACTTTGATTATACTTACTGATATGTAAAGAACTGTATTAATGGTGACATTGCAATATTAATAAATAAATAAATAACCCGATCAGTTACAGGATAGATAAACTGGGCCCTGTAATACCCTAGGGATCAGGATCGCATCTACATTGAAATTTCATGTAAATGTTTATAGGCTACAGTATTACTTATCATCAATGTCAATTGTATACTTACTTGCCACTTCATGACACAAATAAAATTTGTAACAATTCTAAATACAGCCTGCAGGCATTCATACATTTTACGCATTTTTACATACAATTTGCCGGTTGCCGATGCCCCGGTGCGGCCTGATTTTCATCAGTGGGTCGCCCTTTGTTTGGCTCCTTTCACAAATACATTATAACTTCGCAATTTATTAGGGTAATGCTTTACAATTCGTGTTTTATTGGACTGTATATTATTAAAATCCAAATGTATGGCAATTCATGACATGTTATTTAAAAGCCTTTGAGACTCCACAAAAATCAGACAACCTTTAAACGTTACATTTATTTTCAACGCTGGGCGTCGGGACGCTTGACGTCGGGACGCTGGGCGTCGGGATGCTAGGCGTCGGGACGCTGGGCGACGGGACGCTTAGCGTCGGGATGTTGGGCGTCGGATTGCATGACGTCGGTACGCTGGGCGTCGGTACGCTGGGCGTCGGGGCGCTGGGCGTCGGGATGCTGGGCGTCGGGACGCTGGGCGTCGAGACGCTCGACGTCGGGACCCTGGGCGTCGGGACGCTGGGCGTCGGGACACTTGACGTCGGGACGCTGGGCGTCGGGACGATAGGCGTCGGGACGCTAAGCGACGGGACACTAGGCGTCGAGACGTTAAGCGTCGGATAGCTTGACGTCGGGACGCTGGGCATCGGGACGATGGGCGTCGGGACGCTATGCGTCGGGACGCTATGCGTCGGGACGCTTGGCGTCGGGTCGCTGGGCGTCGGGACGCGGGGCGTCGAGACGCTGGGCGTTGAGACGCTGGGCGTCGGGACGCTGGGCGTCTGGACGCTGGGCGTCTGGACGCTGGGCGTCTGGACGCTGGGCGTCTGGACGCTGGGCATCGGGTCGCTGTGCGTCGGGATGCTAGGCGTCGGGACGCTGGGCGACGGGACGCTTAGCGTCGGGACGTTGGGCGTCGGATTGCTTGACGTCGGTACGCTGGGCGTTGGGTCGCTGGGCGTCAGGATGCTGGGCGTCGGGACGCTGGGCGTCGGGACGCTGGGCGTCGGGACGCTGGGCGTCGGGACGCTGGGCGTCGGGACGTTGGGCGTCGGGACGCTGGGCGTCGGGACGCTGGGCGTCGAAACGCTGGGCGTCGAAACCCTGTCGAAAAGCCATTTCTAAAATTAGCTTGCACAAACACACAGACAAACAGACATTTTTTTGCGGGACAAAAAGTACCCAGTGTTGTGCGCCAAAGGTTAAAGTATAATTATATCAAGTTTCATCGTAATCGGACCGGTAAATTTTGTGTGATGCTTGAACAAACAGACAGACAGACAGACAATTTTTTTGTTTTCGGAATCGATCTAGTAACGTCCCCCGGTACGTATTTATTTTTTTATATTTTTAACTTACAGAATTCACACTTCTACAGTTTTGTTATAAGTATAGATATAGATGTCAGATGAGTTCGAATGATTTCAGCACACAATTAGGTATATAATGTTTATAATACTCGTATGTAAACAAAACAAACAGTTTACTGGATATATTTTAAAAACCGTTTGATTAACAAATTCCAAGCTTCCCTTGATCGAGGATAACATGAAAAAGATTGATTAAAAAAGTCTTTCCAACAATTTGACCGCGAATTTTTCGGTCATTTGGCCGCAATAAATTAATCTTCTTCGTATTCATTTATTACGATGAATATTTTGAAACCAACTGTCTGCCATTAATTTTAATATTTTAGTAATTAAATCAAAAGCATTTAAAGGATTTCTACGTTTTATTAAATGTATATCGATAGGCATGAAGCTTCATTCATACACATACGTAACAATTGTAACGAAAAATACTTTTAATAAATTCGAAAGCTTCTTTTCAAATGTTTGTTAAACTATATATATAATCTATACAAATAAATATAATTGTTGTGTCTGTTTGTAATATAAAATTAACCGCATTTAATAAATGCAGTTGTATGTATACACGGTACATATACCAAAACAACATTTTTTACAACTTTTGTCTGTCTGTCTGTCTGTTTGCTCCGGCTAATCTCGGGAACGGCTGAACTGATTTTGACGGCGTTTCACTGGCAGATAGCTTATGTAATAAGGAGTAACTTAGGTGTAGTTCATGCATAAAAACTAAAAATAAACCTGCAACCCACCTGCAAACAAAAATAAACCAAACACAACTAGCCTAGGAATGGAGGAAAAACAAACCATTTATCAAATTACGAAGGCTAGTTTATGTGACATGAGGGAACCAAAGAACAAACATAGTTCACTGTTAATTACAGTAATAACCCATTTTGTAAGGTCATCATTCAGTTAATATCTTAATGTGAGTGCCTATTTACACCGTTCAAAGTTGCATTTAACAGCTTATGTGCATAACCGTACCGCGGAACTAAAAAAAAAACAATGAAATATGTTGATGTTAAATAGTTTTGTATATAAAATTATATACGTAATGTCAGTTAAAATACATTCAAACTAAATACGTTGTTTTTACTATTCATTTCGTAAACGTTCTCTAAATCCTGTTGGGAAAAACAAGAGTGAAATTACGTTTACGTTATAAGGTCTCAGGGGTAGCAACAAATTTGCAATTTGACCTCTGGTTTTTATGTAGGTGTCTATAGGTTGCAAAAATTAAAATAAAACCTATTTTACCTAACAAAAGGTTTTTTTTAAGCATTTACGGGAAGGTACTCGTAAGATTTATTCGTTATGTAAGGCACAACCGCACGAAACGGCGCGGCGGCTCTGCGCGATACAAAGTATGCTGTGGCTTTCTTTGTTCCTTGTATCACGACTACGACCCTTACTCGGTGAAGACGATAAGTCTCGAGATGATAATATACATACCTTCTTGCAATAAAAAACGAAATCGGTTTGTGATTTTTTTTTTATGTAATAAAAGTGGCAAACAAGCGTGCATTTCACATTGATGTTAAGTGATGACTGCAGCCTATATACACCCACACAATGACCAGAGGTCAAAATGCAGATGCGCTGCCACTCCTGAGGCATTAGGTGTTATGCCTCTGTGCCGGAAATTACAAAGCCGTACATTACCACCTGACCGGAACACGATAATGCTGAACACTACCATTTAGCGGAAATTATATTAGGTAATGCGGTGGTGCCTACGCCCGCGAGCTCCGTCCCTGGAGCTCTACCACCAGTAAAATAGTAATAGTAAATACTAAAAGTAGAGCTCCTGTATCGGAGCTTGAGGTTATATCCACCACTTTTGGAAATTTCTGGTTTTTAGATGTTTATTTTATGTCAAAAATTTACAGATAAGCAACCGGGCCATCTGATCGAAAGTGGTTACCGTTGCCTATGAACACTTGCAACATTATTGCCACCATTGCAACAACAGTTTTCAACGCTCTCGGCCCTGAAGGACTCTTTTCACGCCAGTTTTAAAGAACCCCGTTTTTTAGCGCCGAAGAAACAAACACCTGAGAGGGAAGTTCGTTCCACAATTTTCACGTTCTGGGCAGGAATAAGCACTTTCAAGTATCCATTCTGTGCGAGTGGAAGATCGAATAGTTCATCAGAGCATTCACCATTATAAAGACGGTAGGAAATGCACAGACATCCGATGTCTCTACGCAGACTCAGATCTTCGAATCGATCTGCGATTCCTGGGTCGTTGACGATTCGAATGGCATATTTAGGGGCTCCCGCCCAAAGATGAGAGCAGTATTCCACTAGAGCTGTAGATATGTGTTTAGGCTACAGTATTCAGTAACCATCAATGTGAATTGTATGCTTTTTTGCCACTTCATGGGAGGTATACAAAAAATCAGTTTAGTTTTGTTAGGCAACTTAAGCACAAACCACATGCGGCGGCGCTGTACAAAGAACCTGTGGCTTTCTTTGTGTAGTTCAGTTAAGGTAACGCTATCAGTTTTGCACGAACTTCCCGGAACTTTTCGTTCCGGGTCAACGGCTCAGCATTTCCTTTTTCCTCTTAATGAATTTAGTGCTTTACTTACAAAGATATAGGTACTTGTCGGGTAGCAGCTTATCTCTACTTCTAGTTTTATTAATATCTTTTATTTATATCCGAAGACGAGTTATAACTGCCTCAATAGTCTTATGGTATCTAGCCGCTTCTGCTTCGCTGAGAACCTGGGTATGATACCTAGTCGGGGGCTATTAGAGTTGAAAGTGTATGATAGTATATTAGCTCTGTTACAATTGGGTTTTTCCCCATTTTCTGGAAATTACCCAGTGCCATCCGCGCAGCTTGGTAACGTGTCCAGAGATGTCAATAGGCCCGCAAAAAGTCATGAATTTCCTTTTTGAGATTTATACGTATTGATTAAATTATTAATATCGAAGCATCAGTTAATTATACGTTATCACTGTGCAAGTTCTTTGGCACTCCTGAGTCTTAATTTAATGCGGTACTTACACCTACAAGTATTTCCATTTCAGCTCTATCGAGTAAATATTAACTGGAAGCCATTAACCACTTTTATCATTTTAAAAGTGTTTTTTTACTCGCAAAGAAACCTGTGGCTTTCTTTGTGCAGTTCAGTAGAGGTAGCGCTATCAGTGTTATACGAACTGCCCCGAACTTTTCGTTCCGGTTCGACGGCTAAGCATTTCCTTTTCCCTCTAATGAATTTAGTGGTTTATTTACGTTGATTTTTAGAATACGTAGCCTCTAGTGTAATCACAGTGTAATGGATGCTTGACTCTGGGTTTTATGCTTATAATACTTTCAGTGTTTGTTTATAGTAACGACAATCATGTGAATGAGGTATGAACGCAGGTTCCATGACATATTAAGCGAACATTGTAAGTAAATAAATCAAACATATCCAAGCTCCAATGGTGCACCTAAGAATCATTTTTAAAAGAGCCGACTGAGTTTTTTTGGGCAGGTTTTTCTCAGATCATATTGGCCTTTGGAACTCTGCCGGTGAATGACAAAGAATGACTCTTTTTCTTTTCTTTTTACTCTTTGTTATCAGTTTGTAAAGGGGAAATGAGACAATCTACTGATATACTTTTACATTAGTTTAATAAATTTAGTGATCTTAGTGATATTATATCTTAGTGATATTCTTGACTATGCATATATTTTTTATCTTGTTTGACATGTATATCAATTGTTATTCACTTTAATTTAATTTATTTTGTTTGTTTTTGACGTGTCATAAGAGGTGCCTGTCACCCTAAATGAATAAATGAGCTTCTGGGCACAATGAGGTCAATATGTAGAGTAGACACCGCGAACTAACAGCCGGTTCAGTTTTTAAATTGATTTGACAGATATTTTGTATGACGTTTTCACGTCAGCTGTCATGTTACTATGGGCAAGTGCAGGTATACAAAAAACTGGAACCATGGTATCAAGAGGAATGTCTAGTCTAGTATTTTAGTACATATAGGGTCAATGCGTGGGCATTAAGAAATCTATCTTTAAATTGTAGTGCTCAGCACTATCGTGTTGCAGTTAGATGGTAATACATGGCCCCGTAATAACTCTCACTCATTTGCATGTTGACCTAGGTTTTTGTGTTGATGTCTAAAAACTTTACTGATCATGTGTACTGCATGTTTGTTTGCCAACTTGGTTATATGAAAAAAACAAACTCACATACTTCACCGACGCAGGCATCGAACACGGGATCTTGAAGCCTTACCAGCAATTTGAGTAAACAGAGAAACAGCCTAAACAGCCGACATCCGAAATCGATTAAATCCCAATATATGGCAAACAAACATACACATCACGCCGTTCTTAAAAAAGAAAATAAAAAATCGATCGTGGTGGAAAATGTTCGTTCAATTTGGTTTTATTGGCTAATTCTTCGAATGATGGCTATGAACCGGCCGATTTCCCGCTATATTTGGCAAATCCTTGATGCACGGCCCAGAGTAGCTCACGTTTTCCTTCTGAAGAGCTTTTATTACACTGCGTTTTACATACAAATAGGCTTTCGTGACGCATTACTCTTTTATTAGCTATAAAGGAAAAGATCAGCTTAGATCGGAGGATATAAGACGTTGATATAAGGGCTAATAGTGATTTGTTTTTTTTTCTATATTCAAAAAGTTCACCTTTTTATAAACTTTAGGTTGCTGATTTATTATTACTTGATAAAGAATTGCATAAAATGTATACGTTGGCAACTGTCTTCTGTTTCTTTTATCTTCACTTAATCCTCCAAAAGTAGAATCTAACTTATTTCTGTTACATATTCATGTTTGGGTTACTGATTTACAAGTGTGTACCAAATTTCAAGTCAACCGGTTTAGTAATTTCGTAGAAATCAGTTGTTGCAGACGGACAAACAGACAGACGCACTAGTAATCTTATTCATATCAGGAATGTTTAAATGAAGATGGACGTACAAGAACTTTACGTTTTTTAAAATTGATAGATATGTACAAAAATAATTAAAGAAATTACATTACAGGATTGGGTCGTTTTACTTTGCCGACCTACTACTTTTTAACATCAAAAATTAAAAAACGACCTTAAATGTATATAAAATAGGTACCTTGAAATCATATTTCAAAAACCGTTATCTTAACCATTTTAAGAAATATTACACTTAACAATTTAGAATAGTTAAATTTTAATGGAATATCAATTAACATCATCTCATATAACTCAATTATACTGTCTATAATTTTTCGTTTCACAAAAGTAAAACTACCCTAGTCCTAGTCCAATTATGAATTTCTCAATTTATTCAGAGCTTTGTAATAATGTGCTATAGGTATTTATACATAGGTATATTTCGCAATTGCAAACATATCATAAATACCAAATACAGACTTACCTACTCTTCTTTCACACAGGCGGTTTTGCGGGTGGTGATACTGGAGTGGCGATACCACAACAGGATGGCCCTGCAAGAGCATTAATGGGTCATAGCTGACTACAGCCACCTGGCGCCCGAACAGCACCGCCTTGTTTTACGGCGACCACTCGTTATCGACGGGTGGTCCACAGGTGAACGACGCGATGCTACTTGTGAACTACTCTTGGACCGCGCGCGGTCCACTTGGGAACAGCGAGTTGGCAATGCAAAGACAACGCAAGACCAACAAGACAAGACAAACAAGTGGTCACCGAGAGGTCCACTCGCCGTCCGCGCGTGGACCGCGCCCCGCCCACGCGTTGACTGCTTGCGGACGAGGCGTCACGGAGCGGAGTTGATGGAATGAGCGCAGACCGCTCGAGGCGCTCGGGCGCTGGTTAGGTGCCGGGTGGCTCTAGTGAGCTATGACCCTATGGCTTATGGCCCAGTAGTAACTATCACAGAGTCACAACAGGCCAATAAGGCCCCGGGGATGGCAAAACATCTGCATTTTGACCTCTGGTTTTTGTGTAGATGTCTATAGGCTGCAGAATGATTAGTTACCTATATGAATAAAGTACAAAAACTTGTCTATGTACAATACACCTTTGCACATCATAAAGGCGTATTGTATACGTAGATAAGTCTCATATTTGATGAAATATCTAATTATGATTTCTTTTTAGTTTACAACCCAGAATCACTGGATAGCCATAAATTTTTACAACTGCGTTCTAGTTAGTTACTTAAAGAAATTCAACTAAAGCATACCAAGAGATCTGCATGAGATCTTTAAATAATAGTAGCATCGTCTTCCGATTTCATTTCTCCAGTATATCGAATATAAAACCATCAATGATTCAATCGGATTTTATGGCGAAAGTACATTTTAGTGGTCGTGCCGCGGTAACATTTTATTCGGAGTTATTTATGTCTTTTACCAAAAGGGACGGGTCTGGGGACTGACAAACCGCAAGATATTCTAAAGTGTACTTACGTATCTACTCTACTATCTGTTGGGAAACTTTCCCCGGCCTCAGTCTGTATGACTTTGATCTTGAATTGAGATTTGGGAAAAAACTTTATATTCTATAGACTGCGAAAATGTTTATGCTCGGAAAGTCGTAGATATTGGAGTGAGTAGTATTCGTATCAGGCGTAACTCAGACTGGCGGAGAGTTAAAGTGAAGCAACGCGTCATGTTTTTCACCTTTACGATATTCATCTCTATTTTTCTATTATTAAGGTACTGTGTTATGTATGAAAGCGTGCGCGGTCGCCACGTAATAGATAAATAAGGATGGAAAGGCCTTTGCTTCAATTTAGTATTAGAACCAGTGTCGGCGCTTTTCTCCCACCGTGCAATTTCTTACACAAATGTAACACCATCTCGACAATCACCCACACATTAATCTCAGGGCAGCTATTCGTTTGCGTAAGTTTGCATACTAAGATGTAACGCCCGTAGACAATAAACACTCGCACGCACACAACAATATACTCACCAATAAACTAGTCGAAGTGTAGCGAACGCATTACATGCTGTACATTGCCAGCGGAGACAGAATAGCGTTAATTGAGCGAGTGCTTAACGAGCAATTTATTCGCTAGCAGTAACGTTTAAATAATGCAGTTTAAGTTCGAATATTCATATTCCTTTGTATATTTATATGTTTTTTACAAGTATTATAACAATAAATGTTATTTGTGTCTTACCGATCAAAAGATATACCTCCTCGCTTTATGCTTGAGGTCTGATATTTCATATTACATGTTAAAATTGGCACTACATGGTATTTTACCAAGAGATGCGTCGTTCGAAGTAGACCTGAGTCGATCGTGAGCGATAGAATCACTTTGATTGAATCACGATCCAAACACAAGTGATCGGATCGTGACGTACAAAAAAAGTCGATCATTTGGGTCCTTTGGGTCATTGGGTACTTTGTTTCTGGTGAACTCTATCATATTATGCATAAAGTACACTTCAGTTTGTTTACAGTTTTATCGATCAAGCTCCCCTGCACCATGTCATCTAATTGTAAATTTTATGCTATATACCTATAAAGTTTATGAATGAAATTATAGTGATAATTAATTGAAATGTATTAAAATGAAAAATAGCCAGCGACATAATGTGTGGATCGCAGTCTCGAGTCTCGCATCCTTATCAGATGGGTCTCTAGGTCCTAATCACGAGAATCATGAGCTACAGTATACGTTTGAGCGAAATCGAGTCGCGACCTAAATGACCCAAACGATCGAGTCATTTAGACTCGATCACCTTGTCGATGGGTCGCGATCGACCCGAATCCCGACGAAGGAGTGATCGACTCAGGTCTAGTTCGAAGCAGTCTACACGACACTACGAGCGGCGAACGAATGGTTCTGCCGAACAGTGTGTGTACACGCATAGTTGTCGTGCGCTTGCCACGCCCACATTACCACTCCATCTTTATTTATCTATTCCGTGGCGGTCGCACATCGACGCGCGTTGGTACGCGCATTCGTTGATCGACGTTCGGCCGGATTCAAATGGTTTCGGACGTAGTGACGCATCAAGACGCTGACCACAACAGACTGAGGCGAAAGATATTATATAGTTTTTTTTATTATTAAGAAAATGTGTGTTATGTAAATCAAGAAGTGCGCGGCATTGCGCGAATTCTCACATCACCACGCGTTTTAGTTAAAAATCATAACGCTCTGCGTCCCTTAACTCTACGCTAGTATATTATGTTGAGCCTTAGAACCCATGCACACCACGTTTTCTCACGTGCCATCGACGCGCGTTTCACGCAATCAAACGCGATGTTATTAAAATAAATATGTGGTTTGCCGACGACGACTTTTTCACGCGTTTCTAACACGCAGTAAATCAATATAGACGCTGTCACAGCATATTTGTTTAGCTGTTGACACAGCGTTCTTTGACTGTGTATATTCATTATTACACACAGCTCGTTCGCGTACGTTTGCGCACAAAAAAGCCAGATCTGAATCATTAACGTAACGTAACTTCACGCCTGTAATCCCCGAAGGGGTAGGCAGAGGTAAATGCATGCATTCAAGCATACATGCAAACACCCACGATTCGCCAGTTATGTTTTGGCCCATGTAACAGGTGGCGAGCCTGTTGACATCTCCGGGCACATTACCAAACTTTGAGGTACTGGGAAACTTCCAGAAAATGGAAAAATCCCAATAGAATCAGAGATAAAGGACTTTACACCATTATCTCTGATAACCCCCTACCCGGGAATCGAACCCAGGACCTCAGAGTAGTAGTAGTGGCCTGCTACCACTAGGCTACCGAGGCAGTTTCTGAATCATTGACCTATATTATTATGTACTAAAGTACTAGACTGTACATTCCCCTTGATAGCATGGTTCCAGTTTTTTTCCATACAATTACCTGCACTTTGCCATAGTAACATGACAGCTAACGTGAAAATGTCATACAAAATATCTGTCAAATCAATTAAAAAACGGAACTGGCTGTGTGTTCTCGGTGTCTACTCTATATATTGACTGCGGCAATATCAGGAATCCATATAATATTATCTACTTTATGAATGCCAATAGTCGCAAAAACCACGGTATTATACGTCCAAAGGATAGCTGCCTCCATAAATAGTTTCGTATTGGCATTGTGAATCCGTATTTGCCGGATCCTTTGAAATATTTTATCGTTACAAGCATCGCTCTTGTTGAAGTTAAATGAAACTCTATAAGAATTTATTTCTAAAGAGAGAAAGGCGTAAAGAAATATATCATAGTTGTTTTATATCAAATTTTATATGGTATTTTGGTTTATGTAGGTAGAAAAGTGTTCAAACATTCAAAATTAGTCTGAAATCACTACTAAAACAAATAGGAAATCTTAATAAAATTACATGTTAACAAGATGTGTTGCTTGTATTCTTGTTTTCGGAATTTGATAGTTACGATCAGCTCCGGAAACTGGAAAAAAACCGGGCATTTACACTAGGTCGTGTCGTTTTACACACACACACACAACACACATACGCAAACACCCAGACTAAAAAAACATATTATTATGTGTAGGTATCTGTAAGCTTTACAAATATCCGACCCAGTGCGAATCGAAATCGCGACCCATGTATCTATCGAGCGGTGGTCACACACTGCCACACTAAATGGGTCGTCATTCTGTTTTAAATATTTATCGAACCATTAATAAGCTAAAGCAATTTTTAAAATCACTTTTGAATGATGGTACTGAATGTAAAGCCTCAACAAAAATATAAGCGCTTCCACGTGCTTCTACCGAAGATGGTTTATGTGTCATTAAATTTTATGTTCTCATTTTTATACACTAGATTATTCAGAGATATATCAGAGATTCTGATAACTCACAGATTTTTTAAGAGATTTATTTAGATTTACGGCATAATCTTGATGTCGAAATTTAATACAGGATTTTTGTTTTGATTTTTTTTTTGTGATTAAAGTAGCAAACTGGCTTGTTATTCGTCGGAGTAATTTAGATTGTCATCATCATTTCAGCCAAAAAATGTCCAAACTGGACAAAAGTATTTAGCTCAAAAAAAATCATAAAACTGTTGCCAAGTTATTCACGGATCATATAGAGCTGCACACTCGAGTAATTCTCAAATAAGAGAACTAGTTCAACGCATTTTTTTTTTATATTTAATAATCGAAAACGACGAAGGACCATTTGTATCATAAATGATTGCGGTGTTCGAGTGAAACGAATGTATGGCGAACACGTGCCGCCTGCCGCTACAGCCGCAAGATAAATCAATGTTAGCGCAACATTTGCGCTTGCTATAAAATTTTCATTATAATGATTATTTATTTGGGCTATTTATTAGGTTATTCAATTAGTTTAATTTGTTTGTTAGGTTCGATTAACGATTTTAATAGCTAAATAGTAATTATCGACTTAATGCTTTTAAAGCTAAAGTTACTTTTCACTCTTCTGTGTGTCGTGATTGTAATTTTATACGTTTAATAATCGCATACATCAAAGAACTATTTATGTCGTAAATGAACGTGGTGTTCAAGTACAATAAATGTATGCCAAATTAGTAAATAATTGTACAGGACAAGCAATATCGATTTAGATTATAGTGACAATATTTTTTTATGGGTTTTTCATGTGCTTGTCAGTTTCGGAACATGTCTTACGGGCATCTGAGTAAGCTTAGGTATCAACAATTACCATACTTTTTATGTAACAAAGGTGGCAAACAAGCATGCTGTTCACATGGATGTTAAGTGATGACTGCGGCCTATGGACATCCACACAGAAACCAGAGATCATGCCCAGACGCGTTGCCACTCCTGAGACTTAAGTTGTTTTGTCTTTGTGGTAGTTATTACGGGGCCATACATATACTTATATTTGTTGGTATTATTTAAATCTCAAAAATTCTGTCTTATTTTTTTACTTCTGCCTTATTACCAAGAATCTGTTTGGAACGTTGGATGTCTGATTCAAACGAAAAATAACTTTGCTTGTTCTACTTTTTTATTCAATAATTTTATACTGCGATGGACCATTTGTATTGTTAATGAAAGCCGAGTTCGAGTGATACGAATGTGAGGCGAACACGTGCCGCCTGCCGCTAAAGCCGCAAGAAAAATCAATTTTAACATTTGCGCTTGCTATAAATTCTTCATTTAGATGCATATTTATTTAGGAAATTTATAAAGCTATTGAATTAATTTGTCTGTTGGCTCACAACACGATTTATGGCCAACTTAGGCCACATTTATAGGTGCATATAAAGCTGTTCTACATTCCCGTCACTCCATCTAACAATTTATACATATAAGTAAAATCAGACGAATGACAAGTTATTAAATTTAAACAGAGTAAGTAAGTAACTAGAAAACAGGTTCAAACCCTGCCGGAAGTCAAACTTTTCTTTCCATATTTTCTCTAATTTATAAATTCACTCTCATGTGTTGAAAAAAAAATTTTTTTTTTGTTTTTTTGGCGTGCAATAGCTAACACAACAAAAATCTTCCCTGGAATAAATTCTATTAACGACATTCCTGGTCCAGTCAGAAAAATAATATATTTTATGTCCGTGTGTAAAAATGCGAATTTTCTCGCAATAAAATAATCCACAGTGAAATGGAATGAATGAAAATATATTACAAATTTCACCGTTTTCAGTTCATATCGGGGGACGCAGATGTGTCCACGGCTGTTTTTTTCCGACCCGATCTGACCATCTGGTCCGAAGGGAGTCCCATTGTGTCCTGGAAAATATAATTGATATAGAACTATGTAGAGTTCCAACAACGTTTTTATGTGTCAACGTTGTTAAATGTAAAACAAGTCATTCTGTACAAATTATTACGTTAAATCAGTTTTTCATAATAATATCTATGCTTTAGCATCTATTTTCTTTTCTATAGACATGTATGTATGTATGTATGTATCTTCACGCCAGGTCCCTAACGGAGTAGGCAGAGAGTGTAGAGCGCCAAATACCCCGGTCCTGACATACCTCTCGTGCCTCGTCTACCTTCATTATTTTCTTCATACATGCAAGCCGATTCCTAAGACTTTTGACCCCACCATCAGACAGAACTCGATACGATATAAGAACTCTATAGATATGACTGTTTAAAAATGATATGTAAATATAAATTCTTATATTTATTATTATTAAAGTATAGCCCCAATCATTGTTATGTAGTACTTCATCATTTTTTTTGTTCTTGTACACCGTACTATTTTTTTTTGTTAAATATTTTCCTTATCTATTTCGGTTGTATATAAGAAATTGCTCTTTTAGCAATAAGACCGCCATTTGTACTGTGTACAATAAACAGTAATGTTGTTGTTGTAAGCTACGCTCCTTTGTGAGATCCTAGTATATCTAGTAGTAGGTAAGTTTGTAGTAGTAAGCACAAGGCAACTTAAAAAAATGAGTTGAGTACTCACTTCTTTTGTCTACTAGGGAAACATTTAGGTTTTATCTGTTAGTTTTTATGACATAAACAAAACATGCGCATAAATTCGCTGTGTACTATACGGTTGCATATGAAACTACATATCATACGAGACCCGGACAAAGCTCTACAGTATATCACATGTTAGATTACGGTCTTACGGCCCGGATGAAGTCGACAAGTGAAATAAACAAGGATCATTTAGCCTCAGTCAGAATAGAGTATTCAATGCTTAAAATGCTAACAAAGTTGTGAACTACTGCAATGATTTGCATTTTTCATTTTTGTACGTACAAAGACTTAAGAAACATAGCAAAAATTAAAGTGTTTGTACACACAATGTTAATGAAAATAATAGGCGAGATATGCCCCAATAAAATTAATGTCTTTTTTATTCGTATACCTACTATATTTTATTGCAAATGCAAGTTTTTTAAAGACATGCATTAGAATGAACTATGCATAGTACGGTTGCATTTATAATTAGATATTGTATGAGACAAAACTCTATAGTATGTCACATGTTAGATTACGGTCTTACGACTCGGATGAAGTCGACAAGTGAAATATACAAGGATCATTTAGCCTCAGTCAGAATAGTCAATAGAGTATTAAAATTTAACGAAGACGTGCGTGTGTAATGTGAACTGGAATGTTCTGCATTTTGTATTTATGATCTATGTACGCACAAAGACTTAAGAAACATAGCAAAAATTTAAAATTTAAACACACGATATTGAAAATTATTGCTGAGATACGCTCCACGCACATGAACGCTAAAAACTTATTGGTAATGTCTTTGTTATTCGCAGTATTTCCTTTATTTCAAATACAAGTTCATCTCTTGTTTTTGTAGAGACAAGAATAAAAACTACCTAGGTTTTATTCTTATCTAGGTTTTATTGACACAGTAGGGTTGCATTTTAAACAAGATATACGAGACCCGGACAAAGCGCTACTGTACCTACATCACTGTTAGATTACTGTCTTACGGCCCGGATGAAGTAGACAAGTGAAATAAACAAGGATCATTTAGCCTCAGTCAGAATAGGGTTACTGGTACATTAACTTTAGTATTCAAAATGCTAGGAAGGTTGTTAACTACACTAATACAGCCAAACAAAGAAACACCCCTTTTTGGAAGTCGGTTAGTAATAATTTGTTTTTGCTGTATGCCTACCTCGTAACAGATTTGGTGTGTTTAATAAATAGTAGGTAAATAATAAACTAATTTCGTATGTATTTTTTAATTACAAACTGCTTATTACAATATATCAATTATATGTTAGAGGATCATTAAAATATTTTCTAATTCAAAAGTATCTCTTTTTTCTTCTTTTCTATCAACACTGAACAAATGAGTGTAAAATACAGATTTGTTATAAATAGCCCATGAAAACGTTCGACGAAGCGGCGAAAACAGCTCTATCTAAAAATTTTCAAAGATTCATAAAATAAGAATCGTATGAAAGCGTGAGTTCAAAGTTGAGTTTGACCCCATTTGAGTTA
Organism: Macrosoma leucophasiata; assembly: GCA_036365455.1. NCBI lineage: Eukaryota > Metazoa > Arthropoda > Insecta > Lepidoptera > Hedylidae > Macrosoma > Macrosoma leucophasiata. The sequence continues at coordinate 8,819,497 of JAWQUS010000023.1, read as the reverse complement.
TCGCCTGGAAGTCGTCCAATCTTGGGCCTTTGTCTTAACTAGGAATTTTGAGAATGAACACGTTCCACTGCTCGAGGGGATGTCGATTGATTTGAATCGGACTACAAAATGGTTTTAGAAATTGCCGCAATTATTATTGCTCCTAATTAGTTCAAATATTTTTTTTTTTGATGATATCAAATACTTTGTGATATGATGTATAAAATAAATATGATGAAATTAACTTTCAAGAACATATGATTGGTTTGTTAACAAGAAAAGTTCTTACTTATTCACATAATTCCTATTCGTGTAGGCATTTCGGGAAATAGCTTGTTAGTGTTCCCCTACACTCCACAAGAAATACTGCCTAAAAATATGGCATCATATCATCATACGGTAATTTGTACAAATTGAAAAAAAAAACAACGGTTTGCACTCCGGAAGTGTCGTCAAAAGTCAAAACTTGAACATTAACGTAGAAAAGCGAGTTTAACATTTTTTACGCATGGAAAAATACACTTTAAAAATTCGATTCTCGATTTCTGGTCAAAGTCAAATTTTTCTTTCCATATTTTTTTAATTTCTAAATTAGCTGTTGTATCTCCGTGAAAGTGATTATGTCCATACACAGAGGCACGTTAATCCTACACGAGAAATAATATAATGTATCATGTAACGTAAATCTATTTCCAATTCTACATTTCCCAATAGTTTAAATTTAACATACGTTTGTATATTCATCAGATATGTAGTAGGTATTCGAAGTTGAATGTGACTTTGTCCGACCGCCATTCACGCTCTATTGGTATAAAGGATTTGCTCGCTGCTGCAAATATCACGGTCCAGGGTGTACGCTAGAAGAGCTTCAACTACATAGTATCTATTAGTTTTCTACGAACGTTTCATCACGTAATGCCCCACCACAGAAATCAGAATGGAAATGGTACTATGTTGCAAAAATCCATGGGGATGGCATGTTGCTGGTATGTATATTCACTACTACACACACTTAACGATTGCAGTGGCTGTAGTTTCAGTTTTTATTTTTCTTTATGTGACGAGGGTGGCAAACAAGCATGCAGTTCAAATTGATGTTAAGTGATGACTGAAGCCTATAGACACTCACACAAAAACCAGAGTTCAAATTTAAATGTGTTGCCATCCCTGAGACCTTAGTTGTTATGTCTCTGTGAAAGTTATTACGGAGCCAAACATTACCATCTTACCGGAACACGGTAGTGATGAACACTACCATTTGGCGGTAGATAGGTTAGGTAATGCGGTGAGGCCTTGCCTACTGTCCCCTGTCACTGCAACTTTACAATATTTAAGCTCAAAAGCACATAAACCTAAGAATGTTATAAAAATACGAGAACATCTATGTTTTATAGAACCTGCTGCGTGTTTATGGATTCTCATAGGGATTCTAATAAAGGAAAAGATAGAAGAAGTTTTAAACTTTAGAATATTATGCAATTTACGTAAAAACCTAAAGCATAGAGGTCATTTGAATAAATGAATAATGCAAAAACTACGACACTGAGAAATCAAGAAAGAAATATTTTGACAGTTTTAAGAATTGTAATTGTAAGGTTTGTAGTGTACCGTAGCCTAACAAGGATATTTCTGTCCGCAGTTTAGTTCAGACGTTTCATAGCAGAAAGGAGAAATTGCAAAAATGTATGGACCTCCGGCCATGTATTGTACACAATATCATTAACAGGCAAAATCAATATAAAAACGTTTTATTACTGCATACATTCACTTATTTAGCTTTGTTTGCAGTTACAAAATATTTTTTGCAGTTAGAATTGCAACTCAAACCAACATGGCGAATATGGCCGGCGATGTCATTTTGACATTTTCATTTTTTAAATTGTTTTTTGTACTTGGAGAAAAAAGTAATATTTTCTAAATACTATCGAAATCGATTGCATGTGTTAATACTAAGAACTTAAACTAATCGATTTCCAATTTAAAGAAGCGTCGGCTGTATCGCCGCCATGTTGAATATGGTTAAAAATGATAAAATCGTTTGAATTAAATGTGGTTGTAACTCTTAAATATATTCTTGAATAAATTAATTGTATTTTTTTCGGATTCTTCTTCAATTTACCCATTTTTTGAGGACGTGTACGAACTAGAGCCGAGCTCGCAACATCTCCTTTGTACTTACCTAAAAGTATAAGTACTTACTCGTACAGTGCTCAACAATAAATATTGCACATCGAGCTTAGGAAGGAGACTTCGGCTTATTTCGGGTCTGTAGAGCGTTATCTCTTTCACACCGTACTTATTTGACGTTTGTCGACCATTTTGATCAAGTTTTGACCAATACCGGACTGTCAGTGCTTACGTAGGCAGTAAATGCTCTACGAAGTCGAAATCAGCCGATCGTCTCTTTCGCAGGCTCGATGTGCAATAATAATTGTTGAGTACTGTATGTATTTTTATTCGCACATCTCATAGTGTGGGTTGTCGTTGGAAAGATATTGCAAGATATTGGTGTCAGTCGGTTGGAGAAAAACATTTTCCGATTAAGGTGTTCATATCAATGTGTACTATTGTGTAGGACATGTCCCTCTCCCTTCTTTCAACTAAACAGTGTTACTTGGATGTATGGGAAAATTCACGGTAGTAATACATAGTAGGTATATATGAACGAAATTAAAAGGAACATTATTTCGATTAATTAAAATGTACTTGCAAAACATTGCGTTTGGCCCTACACGTACTTTGTTTTATCCTGGACCATATCGTACCATCAAGAGCTCTTATATATTATGATCCTCTTCCTGTTAGTTATGACTAGAGTAATAGCCTTTCTTCTTTTGCAAAAATAATAAATCGTACGAAGATTATGTTTTATATCCACATCTTTTATAGCTCTTATGTTGAAGTAGGGATCAAACTGTACTGATTTTATGAAGGTTGATATAATAGTTTTGTAGTATGCTTTATTTATATTACACTGCTTTCACCAGCACACCGCAGCCACATATCATCTTGAATTTTTTTTCTATATCATGAACGTGACAAATAAACATGCAGTACACGTTGATATTAAGTGATGACTCCAGCCTATAGACACCCATACAAAGACCAGAGGTTAAAATTCAGATGCATTGCCAACCCTGAGACCTTAGTTGTTTTTGTGATAGTTATGACGGAGCCATACATTGCCATCGATCCGGAACACGATAGTGTTGTACACTACCATTTGGGAACAGATAGATTAGGTAGTGCGGTAATAGAACCTGATTTCGCTAATACGAATATATGTCAACAGAAAATACTCAACAGTTATTGGATTGGATAGACATTTACGTGTAAGTACTTAGCGACATTAAGGGTGCTAGTCCACCAGAGATGTCTTATACTACGTTTGATATCCACCAATCATTATCAATATTCATTGGAGCACATAGCTTAGTACCTACTGGTGGATACGGATTCAACAAATATAATTATATGTTTTTTATATGGAAGGATGTGTGCTATGGATGCGTACTATGGATATGTGCTATAGATGCGAGCTATTAATGCGTGCTATAAGCTGTCGCGAGTGGTTTAGCTGTAGCTTGACCAGAAGCGCTGTACCGCGGCCTAGGTAAACGCGGCGAGTCGGGGGAAGGGTAAAAAAGGAAAAAGGGTAAAGTCGGGCCATAGATCCTCTCATAGTTAGTGTAGGTACCTAATTGGCTTGACTTTGATTTTGAGAGTACATTTTTTGTACTGAATAAAAACTACACACTATGCATCCATGCATAGTCTCAGAACAGTAAATAAAGTAGTATAAGTAATCCATGTAGAACGTGAAATTCATAACCCTTTAATTGACGTTTATTGTTAGAAACGAATAAAATAGATATTCGCTTAGGCAACGAAAATAATTCATGAACGACATTCGTGATCTTAATAAATTCATGATATTTTTTGCAAATATTATTTTCCAACTTGGTGTACTAACCTCGTGAATATTTAAACGGTCCGTTAACCCACGTTTAGGCGGTCTCGTGGTCTCCGTCGAACAATTACTTAAGAGCCTGTTGACCTATTTCTCTTAGACTCGATTATTCCGAAGTCGACGATTTCTGTCGTCGTTGAGGGTATCTGAATAAAAAATTTGGACCTATAACCGTTGTTACTCGATTTCGTGGCTTATTTTGTGGTTATGGAGATGGTTTATAAGCTTTATAAGGATGATATTTCGTGTACTTTATTGATATGGCCATTCTCAGCGTATGTTAGCGTGTGTTACGCATTCCAATGTTGCGTATCATTGCCATTATTTCCAATTTTACGTATGTAAGTAGTATTGACTTAGTAAACAAGTGGTAGCAGATTTACACTGAGATCACAAGTTCGATTTCCGGATCATGATAAATACTAGAAGGATTTTTCCAGCTTACGTAGTGTGCCTGTGCCACCTTAAGGCGTTTAGTAATAGGTACGGAGATGTCAAAAGACTCGTCTATGGGTCGAAACGTAATTAACGAATTGTGTGCGTAGGCGTGGGTAGCATAAATACTAGAATGCTTGAATTTATGAAAACTTTGTTAATTTCTTTCAATATTTAACGTTGGAACTCGAAAAACAGAAAATCTATATCTATCGCTTTGTTTCTTAGGCAACATTTGCAAGTAAGTAAACTTGCAAATGTTGCCTCAGAAACAAAGCATTTTATAACAATAACACAGCTCCACCAAAACACAGTTCCTAGAAATCTTAGAATCTGTATATTGTTATTTACCCGCGAAGATTTCCCCAGATGTTAACCAAACTGTAATAAAGGTTCACTAGAACGTTACTTTTGATACGGCCTGCGTGAGTGAATGACCCATTAGGTAAGCGGTTAACTTATTTACAACTTCATTCTATTCAACACCGGTAATAACACAGTGTTAATATCACCCTTATCTGAAACAAAGGCGGTGAAATTCGTGAGATTATTATTTCCGTTTGTTCTCGACAGTTTATTTTTGTGTATCAAAAAACTTACGGGTTTGAACTAAATGAAAATACATTGTGTTTGCATCATGTTTCATTTTTTAAGGTTTTATACCTCATAGGGAAAAAATAGAATCCTTATAGAATCATTCGTGCGTCTCTCTATCTATCCATCTATCACAAAAAAATCCTTTAAAACTACTGGGCCGAATAAGTTGAACTTTAGAAAGCATAATAAAATGTAAATCAGTGAACCAAATATGGACGTGCAACGCCAATAAAATTATTTTTAACATGAGGCTACTAGTGGCTAACAAATAAAAGTTTTTTTTAAGGATATTGTGTGACATAAAAAAGAAAAGATCCTTAGGTGAGGATCACTAATATATATTTTTTTAGTTTTACATAACTCTAAAAACAGAAAATGTATAACACAGTTGAAATCATTGGCCAAAAAACAGAGGTTCCATAACAATAACACTTTGGGTAAGTGTTTTACCACCAAAATACAACGCCGTACAATCTTAGAATCTGTATATTGTTATTTACCCGCGAAGATTTCCCCAGATGTTAACCAAACTGTAATAAAGGTTCACTGGAACATTACCTTCGATACGGCCTGCGTGAGTGAATGACCCATTAGGTAAGCGTTTAACTTATTTACAACTTCATTCTATTCAACACCGGTAGTAACTCGGTGTTAATCTCACCCTTATCTGAAACAAAGGCGGCGGAACACGTGATGAGGGAAATCATTATTTTCGTATATTGTGGACATTTTCTTTCTCTTGTAGTAAAAACATTGCAAATTGATGGAAACGTGTTGACAACATTTTTTGAAATGCAGCGTGTTTCGGCTTTATAGGATTCGTTACCTCAAAAGCAGAAAACGGAATCTTACAAAGATCACTCGTGTGTCTGTCTGTCTATCTGTCCGTTCATCTGCCTCTATCTGTCCATCAGTAACTTACACATGGACGTGTAACATATAGTACTGAATTTGAAACATGGGGTCCACTTTTGGGCAACAAATATTTTTTTATATGTTTCCAACGGATGTTGGGCGATATAACAAAGAAAAGGTATTATTATGAGGATCCCAAATTTTTTTTGGAACCCTGCAAACACAAAACGTGTTACACAATTGAAAACGTTGCCTAAAAACAGAAGTTCCATAACAATAACCCTTACCCAACAAAATACATTTCTGTATAATCTTAGAATCTGTATATTATTATTGTAATTATTCCGTGAATATTTCCCCAGATGTTAACCAAGCTTTCGATGCAGCCTGTGTGAGTGAATGACCCATTAGCAAGCATTTAACTTATTTACAACTTCATTCTATTCAACACCAGTAACTCTGTGTTAATCTCGTCCTTATCTGAAACAAAGGCGGCGGAACTCGTGATGAGGGAAATTATTTATATAAATATTACACGTTTATGTTATACGTGTGGCCAAAAACATTGCGAATTACCTCGGTTGCCGTGTTTTCAGGATTCCGTTAATAATGGTATGGAACCCTTAGTGCGCGAGTCCGACTCGCAGTTGGTCGGATTTTAATTATGGGAGGACTTCAGTGAATTCGGTGTGCTAAACGGTAGAGCTCATAGAGCTATGCTATTAGCTAATATGGTCACAATTGATACCTAATGAAGTATACGATTTCTGTTAATATGCAAATTAAAAAATTTTAAATACTGCGCCACGCTTATTATTATTCAAAAATCTGACGCATTCATTCAATATACGACACTAAATGCAAACAAATGAAATAAAATAATTGCGCTAATTCGTTTCACATTTTACAGTATTTCACAACTTCATTTAGTTTGTGAAATGCTAATAAAGCATTAGCATGCTATCAACTAATGCGAATGCTAATTAATCCATCACTACGTGAAAGAGATAACGCTCTATAGACCTGAAACAATCCTACGTCTCCTTCCTAAGACAGATGTGCAATATTTCTTTTTTTTTTTGTAATTATGGCATCGCTATTATGCATATTGCCAGTGTCAAGTAAAACGATATTTCGTTTTTAAGCAGCGTAAAAGTAAGTATAATATAGTCATCAAGTATAATATGTAAGTATCAAGTATATAAGTTATCAAGTATAATATGTCAGTCAAGTGAGTTACAATCAAGTTATTCGAGTAAAGCGATGGCTACTTTACCAGAACATTTACAATGAAGTTTTGCAGGCAACCTGAAATGTCGTGTTTTCGCACTGTTATTCTATTTCACTATACACGGGAACTGTAATAAACCTATATCAAACAAAATGCCACCAACTTTATTCAATATAACTTAAAAATACACCAAGAAAATGAAATAAAATAGTAGCACTAGTTCTAGGTGCATTTGTTTTATGTATGAGTGTATTAACATACTTACCTATCTACTAATACGTATAATTTATTGGACAAGGAAAAATAAGGAAAATAACAATAAGGAAAAAGCATTGAATATATATATTATAATTAGCAAATAAATTAAGCTATGATATCTAGTTACCTTATTGTAGTTACATGCCTGGAGTTCACCGATCTGATATAAACTTGAATGACATTATAGGTTAGGATCCCACTGCAGAATCATTTCGTTCATCCAGATACGCTGCAAACCTAATTTTTATGCATATTTATAATCTAGAATCTAGAGAATATATATCCACTAGGTTGCCAATCAAAATTTGGCCGCAAATATAATAATATTTTTTTTTGTCTTTATCAGACAGCAACTCATATTTGCGGCCGATTTAATTTGGCTTCCGTATATAATAATAATGAGAAAAAAATAGCTTTAATTAGGTATATAAATTATACATGTACGTTATGGACGTAAAAAGTTATCGGGGCGAAACGAAAATAGGTGGGGCGGCCAAGTGCGCAACGACAGCCGAGATTTTTCAGAGCCTTTATACATATTGCTGTGAAGTAAACGATATTTTAATGAAAAAACAAATAAAAAAAATCTTTTTCAAAAAAAAAATATAAAAAAGTGCTTGCGGCAAAATTTTAAATGGCAACCTAGTGAATATATTTTTTCTACATAATAAATATGCATAGAAATTAGGTTTGCAGCATATCTGGATGAACGAAATGATTCTGCAGTGGGATCCTAACCTATTATCTACTGTAAAAATTACGTACTGAAATCTAAAAATAACAATTTAAACCGCGTTTAAGTGTTGATCAGTGCTGTCAAACTTGCAATTTAATTCTAGTCCCGTTTCAAACTAATGGTGGAACTTTGGTGGAGTTGACACTAATTTCATGACATAAAAATAGATTATAAAAAACGTACTAGAGTTCTGCTAACTTCATTAGTCGTAATTGGCATTGCATCGACACTAAAAAAAGCAAGACAACGCAGCGATTCATTCGCGATCCATTGACAATGACAATTGCGACTACTGCTAACTTTATAAGCAGAATTAGGCCTCAATTGCCAAATCGTTCAACAAAAGATCTCAGAGAATATCAGAAAACTATAGAGGCTTGCAATACTACTATACATATATCTACAAAATATTACCGCATTTCACCCTTATAAAAAATATTTAACAAGAATTTGTTTGTTTCTATTATACTTAACACTTTAGTATGAATTAAGCATGGCGAAAAAATACTTAATCATAAAATATCATCAACAGCACATTACTTTTACAAATCTGCTGACGAATTAAATTACAATATAAGAGTCTTCCTTTCCTAATTAACAAACACACAATACTGCATTTAAACAAAAAGTCTCCCCTTTGCAAAAAGTACAATGAAAAAATATGTTAATTAGTAATTAAGTCAAACAGTCCAGGAAAGTCCAAAGCAGCTTCCAACATTATTCTAACTGGGGAAGCCTTTAAACAATGAAGTAGACTAATGGTCAGTCTCAATGAGGGAAACAAATTATATCTAATTAATATGAAAGAAAGGAAATGTAAGCCAGGCTTAAAATAAATGTTGTCTTAAGTGTATCTTACTTAAATACTTATTAGGAACTTCTTTTTTATTTATCTTATATCATATATATCTTATATAATTGATGTGATAAATATTTATCACATCAATTATTGTCATATCAGGATTTTTTGATGTGTAATGAAAGTGGCAAACAAGCATGCAGTTCAAATTAATGTTAAGTGATGACTGCAGCCCCACACAAAAACCACACAAAAACCAGAGGTCAAAATGCAGATGTAATTTGTTATGACATTTTATTATTGTACCCAATAATATTTTTATTTTCTTTCGTAATGCGCCAAAATTTCTTTTTTTTACAAAACCTTAACTGTTGACTGGTATAGAATGCTTCCTAGCATTAAGTCATGTACGCTCAATGTGCACGAAAGATTGATTAAATAAATAAAACATCAAACAATTTGAAACTATTCTAAATAAATCTATTCATAAACTTATATCTATTCCTTCATTTTCCCTCTGATCGATTTTAAAAAGCTTTGTCGTGTATGTCATTAATGTGGTGAACTCATTTAGATGATTAAAAAATTAAAGCGCCGGAGCTAAATACCGGCCAAAAACCTCCTTCAAAAACGGTAAAAGTATTTAATAATTCTCTATCATAGAGCAACACGGGCCAGCAGCCGACCGGAGGGGAGTAGCCACGGCGTTTATTACCGATGCAAAACAGTCTGTCATTTCGGGGGGAATCTGTGTAACACACACACAACAAAAAAGTCTATTTCTACGAAACTCACACCTTGACTTTAACAAAATACATAAACAATTTCACGCTCACGTTTAAACATCTCGACGACAGAGGACCACTTGCGTGTGTACTTTTGCAGAGGGAGAAATATTGCTACTCCCTTCCGGTCCGCTGCGACCGGTGGGCCCGTGTTGCTCTATATTCTCTATTTTTGAATTCATATAGTTAATGGTAAGTCAAGCAAAAGCCTAATCCTATAGCTTCTAAACTCTTATGATCAATCAATACTAATATGTGAAAGTAACTCATTCTGTAAGTCTATTCCTTCACGACCAAACCGTTAAGCCGATTGTAATGAAATCAAATATGGAGATAGTTTGAAATTTGAACTCTCCAGAAAGACAAGCTGCCATACTCTCATACTTTTGGGTATGTAGTAAGCAAATCCAAATATCACATGCTTTACTTTCCATTTTTCTTTAATTTCTAAATTCACTTGAACTATTTTTCGCAACAACAGCGAAAAATATTTTACTTAATGCGATTTAGGTACCTATGTTTGAAATATTTGTGGTATACCCCTAAATGTAGATTCATTTAGGAGTATAGCTGGGCACTTTTTTACGGGAGCAAATCTACCATTTTCTTTATAGTGCTAGCCGAGCATGTGAATGGTATGTTCGTTCGCGTCGGATCGCGCCTCCCGCGCAATATAACACGTTTTTCATTATACAACTCTACTATTTAAAAATTCTAACAGTGCTATGCTGAACTCTTCGATATGGTGCCACCTCGGTGCTATAAAATAGAGTTCTTCAAAAATGGCGTCAAAGGAGTCCTTCAGGTAAAGCGTTGGTAACTCGTATTGCAAATATTCATAGGCCACGGTGCCCACTTTCCATCAGGTAACCCGTCTGGCCTTCAGATAAAAAAATCTACTGTTTAATTATGAAAATCTCGAACTTCAAGTAACTAGTCAACACAATAAAAACGACCATAAATGCGCACATGATTTCTCTTTTTGAATAGGAATCAAAATCTTTTGGTATATGTACTGTCATAACTCTGTGCTGATAAAAAATAAAAAATAAAATAAAATATGCTTACACTCACAGCCCCACAGTAGGTATATACCTGTGCCGTTGTACACATACAACACATACACAAACAGCCACACGAAACAAATATCTGTAGGCCAATACAACTATTTGTCCCGGTGCGGGGATCGAACCCGCGACCCTTCGAATCAAACGGTCATCTCACACCGCTGGACTAACCGGGTCGTCAACCGATAATATAATATCAACACTTTTGTATAGGATCCAGTTAGATGGTAATATGTGTCCTTTATAGGATCATAATAGCGACAAGCTCGTCTAATTGGCGGCAGATAGACGTAATGGAGGAGGTCGTATATACTCCTCTTGCTCTATCAATATAACTTCCTTGCGTTTCCTTTGTCATCGTTAATTATGTGATGTCTCACAGCTTTAGTAATTGCAGTATCATCATTATGTCAAGTATATTAACTATTTTATCTCATAGAATTTGCGACACAGACATTCAGTTCTGCGAGTAACAGTTTTACCCTACAAAATTTTATACTACAACAGTGTGCTTGTTTGAACGTGCGTAGGTAAATAAACACATACGCCAGATGAGATTCTATACTACTAATAGACGACCAGTAATTGCCATCTTATCATTGTCTCAACTATCGGTCTTAATTATCAGTAATCTTAATTTAATTATATACAGTATAATAGTGTAGTAAAATTTGAGAGTACGTTCACGACCCAGTACTTCCACTCCTCACGTTAAGACGCTGTAATCACGGAGTCGCTCTGAGAGTCTTCAGATTAATTTCCACTCGCGAAAGCTGTTGAGATTAAGGCGCCTTGCACACTTACGAACGGACTACTTTTTTGTCGTATAATAAATAGAAAGAGAAACCAATATCGGGGTACTTAAGGATCATTTGCGATGTCTGATAGGTTAAGATCCCACTGCAGAATCATTTCGTTCGTCCGGATATGCTGCAAACCTACGCAATTTTACGCATATTTTTAGTCTAGAGAATATAGATCCAGGTTGCCTATCAAAATATGCCCGCATGTACCGAGGCAGGGTAATGACCTGCCTCAGTGGCCTATTACTTAGTTTGTTAGAAATTTAAACTATTTTAACACGAAACACTCTCTCTCTCTCAAGCCTAATGGTAGCAGGCCACTACTTCTACGCTGGGGTCCCGGGTTCGATTCCCGAGTCGGGGGATATTAGAGATAACGGTGTAAAATCCTTTATCTCTAGTTCTATTGGGTTTTCTCCATTTTCTGTAAGTTTCCCAGCACCTCGAAGTTTGGTGATGTGCCCGGAGATGTCAATAGGCTCGCAACATGGGCCAAAACGTAACCGGTGAACCGTGGGTGTTTGCTACATGCAATGATTGAATGCATGCATTTACCTCGGCCTTCGGGGATTAGGGGCGTGAAGTTACGTTTTTTTTTATGTTTTTAACACGAAACTCTCTCGTAGTATATATCTAAACTACATCTCACTGAAACAGCAAAATCAATAAACTATTTTTGATACAGTTGGCAACTGGACAAATGAAATGTTATTCTTCCCAGTCTTTTGGGATTAAAAGTAAAGACTGGAGCATTTTTCTTCAAGTAATACTCCAAGACTATTATATAAGAGTATTTCTGATGTTTTACATGAGATAAAAGGTAAATTTAGAATCACATGTATAAAATAGTCCAACCGGTAGGTTGTTTTTATATAACAGAGGTGGCAATAAGCAAGTTTGCAGTTCACATGATTTTAAAGTGACGACTGCAGCGTATAGAAAAAATATAGAAATGTTGCTTTTTTTTATGTTATAAAAGTGGCAAACAAGCGTGCAGTTCACATTGATGTTAAGTGATGACTGCAGCGTATAGACACCCACACAATGACCAGAGGTCAAAATGCAAATGCGCTGCCACTCCTGAGGCATTAGGTGTTATGCCTCTGTGCCGGAAATTACAGAGCCGTACATTACCACCTGACCGGAACACGATAGTGCTGAACACTACCATTTAACGGCAAGTATATTAGGTAATGCGGTGGTGCCTACGCCCGCGAGCTCCGTCACTGGAGCTCTACCACCAGTAAAAACTACCCCTGAGACCTTTGTTGTTAAGTCTCTGTGATAGTTATTTTGTGGCCACACATTACCATCTAACCGGAACATGATAGTGCTGAAGAGTACCACTTGGCGGCAGATAGATTAGGTAAAGCGGTAGTGTCTACGCCCTGTAGTCCCTACACTAGCATTCTACCACTAGTGAAATTTAAAACGTTTTTTGGCTAAATAGTCGAGCCATTGTAATTGGCACTTAGAAAACATTTATCGTTTCTAGACAGGTTAAATTCAGATCCAACATTTAATTTCTTATAATTGAGTGACATTTTAGAAGTTATGGTTTCAGTATCTAGTAATTAGTCTCTATTTTATAAGACAGTACTTTATTTGTTCCAATTTCAGTCGAAGCGAGGACTAAGTAATTGGGGTATTATTTGTAATTAAGTACTGTTTTATTACCTTTAAACCTATCACTAAAGCGTGGTTGGTTAATTTTATGAGACTTGCAGGATTTATTTAAAAGATGCCTTTCTTGGAAGTGTTTACCAACTTTATAAATCTCGATTTATTTAGTTGAGTTAACTTGATTGTTGTATACTCGTATAACCCTTAACTTCAATCGGGTATTGATCACTATTTAGATTCAAATTAATAATTGGATTTCAGTTTTATAACTTTACACTTGTTTTGGCATTTAAATTGTTAGTTAAATAAACATATTTTATGTGGCTACAGGAATCAGGTATTCACAAATTTCAATTTCATTTCACATAGAAAAATACCCCCTTATTCATAGACATATTTTAGCTTAAGTGTTGCTAATCTATCCTTTGCCTTTTTCTATCCTGCACATTTGACAATGCAACTGACAAAGACAAAGCATTCTATAGCTAAAACGTATCTAATGTACGTTTATGAATAAGGGGGTTAGAGTCTAAAATTTGTCGTCCAATGTCAACAACATTAATTTATCTATCTCCTAGTTATCAAGATAAAGACACTCGTAAATGAACGTTTAAAGAAGTCCTTAGACAAAAACATGAGGTGTCGAGAAATAAGTCCCGAATTGCCAACATTGAAGCCGTTAAGAACTTCAGCATGTTCGCACAATAGCTACAATTAAGCTGCAGACGTTGGTCTCGCGAAATAAAATGTTACATTAAATTGTGACAGCCATTGTACTTGACTATTGTCGAACAGTTTTGTGAAGGGACGAATAGAAATCGTTTTCCTAGTGTACAAATAAAACGTTATTTCCGTCAATCGTTTTGTCATTCCCTGAAATAAAACGTAAAAGAGCAGATAGTGGATGTTTTTTATAACTGTAATAGTGTATTTCAAACTACCTCTCAGGGCAACGGAGGTAGTTCAAACATTCTAAATCGAGTTTAACTCTGAACGTCGGACTGCATACTAAACGGGTTTTGATATTAAATTCACCACTTCTTCAATAAGCTTTGATCGATTTGAATGGTTATCCTTTATTCCGTTATTGGTCAAACATTTTGGAGTAAGTAATAAAAAAACACGTATAGTTAAATCCGATGGTTTTATCTCTTTTCTTTCGGAGTAGGTCAAAAATCCACGCGAGTATTTTGAGCAGCATTGTGTCTCAGCCAGATGCTCTCTAGGTATTCCGTTATTCATTACGTTTACTGAGAAAGTTTAATTACAAGATACCCTTGGGTAACCTGTTTCGTATAATTATATTGCAAGTGCTGTACCATGGATTTAGTGACCTAATTATATTTAACCATTAGGTCCTAACGATATTTAAGTATTCAGAATTAGCTTTGTTACAAAAGCTGTTAATGTTAACAACGACGGTTTAAGATAACTTTTTATAAACGACGTCGTTAATAAAATCATTGTCACTATACGAAATTAAGTTTTCCGTCGCGCTCAGTATATTATGTTGAGGTAAATAATCTCATAAACTATTGTACTGTATTGGAATATTTTTTTCTGAATTATGCAATTAAATTATGAATTATGTAAATGTAATTGTTTTGACTCATGGAAGCTCAAGAGCGTCAGCACCGTCATGTTCCGGTGAGATGGTTAATATTTTCGTATTTTTGTTACAGTTTCAAAACAACTCAGGCCTCTGGTTTTTTTGTAAATATCTATAAGCTGCAGTATCCACTGGAACTACGTGCTTATTTGCCATGTTGATAAAATTTGTAAATTTTAATGTCAATTCTCTTTCGGAGTAGGTTAAAAATCCACGCGAGCCTTTTTTCACTGGGTATCCCGTTATTCATTACGTTTACTGAGAAAGTTTAATTACAAGGTACCCTTTGATAACTTGCTTCGTATAATTATATAACAACTGCTGTACCATGGATTTAGTGATCTACTCGTAATTATATTTACTCATTAACTCCTAAAGATATTAAACAACGCCATTTGAAAAACGACGACATATTTTTTTTTTTTTTTATGTAATGGGAGTGGTAAACAAGCATGCAGTTCACGTTGATGTTAAGTGATAACTGCAGCCTATAGACACCCACACAAAGACTAAGGTCAAAATGCAGATGCGTTACCACTCCTGAGGCCTAAGGTGTTACGCCTCTGTGCCGGAAATTACAGGGCCGTACATTACCACCTGACCGGAACACGATAGTGCTGAACACTACCATTTAGCGGCAAGTATATTAGGTAATGCGGTGGTGCCTACGCCCGCGAGCTCCGTCACTGGAGCTCTACCACCAGTAAAAATACGAAATTTAAGTCTCCTACTGCGCTGAGTTTGTTTCATTTACGTTTAGTTAATCTCACAAAGAAAACTAATTTAGTGATTATCATAACAGAACTAACATTCTCCAGTTTTTTTTCTTAGGTATACCTAATAAAATGAAATTTTGAATTGCAGAAGTGTTTGAATTCTAGTTCACAAGTGGAAAATGATGAAAAATAAAGGTAATTGATATTTTTTCGACCATTATAAAATTTTATTTGAAGTTTACTACTACTTCACTGAGCTAAGTATGAAAAAAAATGGAAAAATATAAGAGAAAGGAACTTCGCATCTGATGTCTAGAAAAAAAGTGTAAAAACCGTTTTTTTGCAAGTAAATTTCGAAAAAAAAACAATGAAGCAAAAACTATACTTAGCATTTTGCCAACATTTTATGAACTACTAGCTGTGCCTGCGACTTTGTTCGCGTGGAATAGTGACTTTGGGACTATAGGCAGCACTTTTGGATGTTTTAAACTTTTATGCATAATTTTTTTTTATAGACAATTAACATAAAGTTTTGTAAAGTTTCAGTCAATTAGTGCAGACTGACAGAGAATGAAAGATGAAAGATAGATCTATACAATAATAAATATGCACTCCGTAAGAGCCGGCAGAAGTGAAAAATTGAATATTAACGTTGTGCATTTTTAACCACTAATGCCACCAACACCACCACCACCATCACCACCATCGTCACCACCTCCACCATCAGCACCACTATCACCACCACCACCGCCACCACCACAAACGCCACCAGCGCAGAGTTCCGAACAAAAAATTGGATAAAAATTATGTATGTTGTATGGGTTTAATATTGAATTTACTTCATTTAATTATTTATTCTGGAAGGTAATATATTAGGTTGGGGAAAAAGTTTCTTCGCATTTTTAAAGATAATTCAAAACATTTTTTAATATAGTTTATTTAAATTTAACTAAAGTATGTATGTACCATTTTGTTCGATAACCTTTTGCCATCTTGTAGGTGGGACATGATCCCATTGCTATAAAAATTTTGGGACTTCTCATCAAAATACCGCGACAAGTGGATTTGGCAGTCCTCTCGTGATGTTAACCTAACATTGCATAAAGAATTCTGAAGAGACCGAAACAGGTGGAAATCTGAAGGTGCAAGGTCAGGACTATACGGCGGATGCATTAACACCTCCCAGCCAAACTCTCTTAATTTTTGCTGAGTGGCTATAGATGTGTACGGTCTAGCGTTATCATGAATAATCATGAAACACCACACCCCTTCTGTTGATCAATTCCGGCCGCTTTCTCTCAACTTCTTGCTTTAATCTCATCAGTTGTTCGCAGTAGAGTTCAGAATCGATAGTCCTGCCTGGTGGTAATAGCTCATAATGAATAATGCCCTTCCAATCCTACCACACACACAACATCACCTTATTGCGAGTTAACCCGGGTTTCGCCACAGTCTGTGAAGCCTGACCGGCCTTTGACCACGACCTTTTTCGCACGTTCTTGTCGTACGTGATCCACTTTTCATCACCAGTTATCAGCTTCTTCAAAAATGATTCGGTTTCATTACGTCGTAATAAAGAATCACAAATGAGTACACGGTTCATTAGGTTTTTCAGTGAGCTCGTGAGGTACCCAAATATCGAGCTTTTTTTTGTACCCAGCTTTTTTCAAATGCGCCAAAACTAACGCTTAAACCAAATTTGTGCTACTCTCACAGACACTGCACTAAGTCCATAAACATCGCAAATTTTTTTCGCGGCTTGCGTTGCATTTTTACCTTTTTTGTAGTAAAATTTTAAAATGTATCGAATTTCTTCATTAGATTCACTCATCTTGACAGTACGAAAAACAAATGAAAATCACACATTTGCCTAGTTTGAATTTGAAATTATGTTCTTTAAAATTTTAACTTTCAATGATACCAAAACCAGCCAGATACAAATACTACAGCTAAAGAGATTTTATTACAAGTTCATACATATTATAATGCGAAAAGACTTTTTCCCCAAACTATTACAACATAAGACCTAAAAATTCTGTGAAAATTTTAAGCGTCTACTTGCCACCGCTACCGTTATTATCGAGAAAAAAATATTCGAAAAAATAACACGTTTATTGTATGCCCCCTTGGACCCCGTAACATTTTCATTTTCTTATTTTTAGTAAATAATTTTGTTTTTATAGCGGTAACAGAAATACATAAATTGTAAAAATGTTAGCTTTCTAGCTATCACTATTTATGAGATACAGCCTGGTGACAGACAGACAGACGGACGGACAGACAGACAGACAGCGGAGGATTAGTAATCCGTAGGGTCCGTTTTTACCTTTTAGGTACGGAACCCCCTAAAAGATAGAACTAAGATACAGAATAGCTTAAAAATATTCGATATGATTCTTTAAATTGACATAACTTTTTTATTTCTGAACCGATTCACATGAATCAAACACTAAATGTTAAGTGAAACTTACCACAATATATAAGTAAAAACTGCAAATCGAATAAGCCGTTTCTGAAATTAGCGTGCATAAACACACAGACAAACAGACATTTATCCGGGATAAAAAGTACCCAGTGTTGTGCGCCAAAGGTTAAATTATAATCGTACCAAGTTTCATTGTAATCGGACCGGTAGTTTTTATGTGATGCTTGAACAAACAGACAGACAGACAGACAAAAATTTTTCTAATCACATATTTGGGTTCGGTATCGATCTAGTAACATCCCCTGGTATTTATTTTTTCAATATTTTTAATGTAATGAATTTACACTTCTACAGATTTATTATAAGTATAGATAAAGAGTTAAGAATAAAGCACGAGAGGTGTGTAAGGATCTGAATATCTGGCGCTCCACACTCTCTCACTGTCTCTCTCCTACCCCGTAAGGGATTTGGCGAGAAGATACATAAATACAATTTATTACTGTCACGATTTATATCCTACTTTCTTTTGAATTTCACCACAGCGTTTTAGGTTACAACGACAAAGATATGAGGTTCTCGGAATATTTTACCGGCCTCAAGTTACAGTTTAGCTGCGATATCCGATGTAGACACTTCAGTGATATCTAAAGCCTCTGAAATTGCGTGTTCATCTTGTGAAACCGTTGTGCTGACAAGATCCTCTTGAGTTACTCTTTTTTTAATAATATTTGGCACTGAAATCTTTTTCACATGTTCCTATAAATATTACATTACAAAATCCTGGAACTTGCATTTAATACTTCAGATTTTGATGAATATACTTGCTTACCCGGCAAACTTCGTATTGCCTCAGAATGAAATAATGTGTCAAAGGTTTGATAGATACGGACTATTTGTATGGGAAAATTAAATTGTTTTTTTTACTGTTTCCCTTCAATTTCTTCCTAATTTCTTACCTTTTAAACCTTCCCTGAACTTTAAAAAATCATTAAAAACCAAAATCAGCCAAATCTGTCCATCCATTCACGAGTTTTAGTGAGACTAACGAACAAAAATAGTTTTTTATATATATAGATATTCAGTAATCACCATCAACTTTACACAAAACAGATTGAAAAGATTGACTGATAACATCGTCTAAATTAAACCTTATTACTTACACTAAGATATCGACCACTTGAATTAATAATAATATGAAACGAACAAATCTTCAAAAAATAATATTACTTTAACATTTGGAATTATATTAATCTCTCAATTTACACCCAACAACATTCTTATGAAATTCGCTCCAGTGTTATAGGTTACGACGGAGAGGATATGAAGTTCTGGGAATATATTACAGTCCTCAAGTTACAGTCTTACTCCGATATCCAATATAGACACTTCAGTGACATCTAAAAGCTCTGAAATTGCGTGTTTGTCTTGTAAAATCGTTGTACGGACAAGTGTTCTTGACTTACATTTTTTATAACATTTGGTTCCTAAATCTTTTGGACACATACTTATAAATTACATGAATGAAATCCTTGGGCCACATAAAATGAATCTACATTTAAAATTGTACATTTTTGTGGATGTAGGTACCTAATAATCACCATCAAATAAAGAATTATAAATAAATAGCGTCGTCATTAGCGTCATTATATTAAATTAATATCATCCACTTGACACGAAGCTGGTCTCGGTTCCCTTTCGGATCAACCGTCACACGTAATTTCTTTTTTAAATGTTTTAATCATTTTTTTTTTAAATCACTTTTTTGTGTCTCTCTGTGGTTTGAATTTTGTTTCTTTCTTTCAAACTGATAAGATTCTGCCTTCTGATACACTCCGACACAATAATGTGAACCTTATCTGAACGTTATGTGTAACATGTCTGAGTTACAGTATTAACCTTCCATTATAGAATTGATTGATTTTCCACCATTTTTATGGCATAAAATATAAATCAGGAGGCGGCAACCAGGTGCATGAAGGCGGCAAGAATGTCATCAGTGCAGTTATTGCGACGCGGCTGCGAGTTCAGCATTTCAAACTGCACCAGGAATGCCTATAAATATTCGCTGGCATAAAATTACTTTCGACTTCAGTGACGGAGCTCGGGGGCATAGGCTACCACACTACCTAACCTACCACACTACCTAACCACACTACTAGACTACCACATTACCTAATATACTTGCCGCTAAATGATAGCGTTCAGCGCTATCGTGTCCCGGGTAGGTACGGCCCTACAATTGTCGACACAAAGGCATTATACCTTATTCCTCTGTAGTGGCAACGCATCTACATTGAAATCTGTGATTTCATGTAGATGTTTATAGGCTACTTACCATCAATGTAGTATGCTTGTTTGCCACTTCATGATGAAGACAAACAAACGCACGAGTGTTCAAATATATGAAATTTAACTTATTTACCGATAAAATAGTATTTTCACCCCTTCATATCATGTTCAAATCGATTACTTATTGTTCCGGGATAACTCACCGCTAATACCCGGGATCTGTTGAAGTTGAAAACCGGCGGATGTAAGTTTTCGGTTATTAATAAGTTAAGGTTGTGTGCTTTCACGTAGAAACTAACTTGTTTGAGGACGGCTGATGAGTCCGATGACTCAATTATCATATTTATGTATTTATATGTTACTAGCGGCACCGTTGCAATGTAAAGTCGGCTCTACACTCGCTTGAGACGGCGCGCCGTGAATTAACGCCGTGATCCGCGCGTGAACTGTATCCCTCCACACTCGCAAATCTATTTTTTGCCGTTGTCGTTCACGCTACGTACCGATCCCCGACACTGATCGGGAAAACGGCGTAAACAACATCTACACTCGTGTCGCGGGCTTTCGCGGCTATTCGCACAGCGAGTGTAGAGCCTTTACATAAATAATATAAAAGGTAAAATAATATCATTTATTTCATAGCACATACATTGCTTTATACTACTAATACGGTGCTAATCTATAAGGTTGCGAAAACAGCTATTTCCCCTTAAACCAACCCTGCTGTTTCATACAATCTATCAACCCGAAAAACACATCCAGATCGAATTTTGCAAAATATCGTCTTATGTAGCATTTACGTGCTTAAAAGAATCCCCATACAACATTTGAGATTTCTAGCACTTATAGTAACGAAATGTCATACAAACTATCAACCCCAAAAACAACCCCTAAGGGCCCTAACCCACTAGGGTGCCATGGCCGCGTTGCCGGGTACGTCGAGGTACATTACATTAAAATAGTAAAAACAATACCAATTTTTAAACATTATTGTTATACCTCATGAAAAAAACAGTTCTCGTTAACTCCAAATAAGTGCTTCAAATGGAATGTTCGCAAGGAAGTCTCTTGATCACAGCGATCGACACAATAGCAACTCATTAACTAAAACCCACCAAACAATCATCATTGGATAGAATCCATCATAAAACGAGAACCTAAAGAATACGAAAATAAAAAACACGAACAAAACAATCCTGCCATTGTTTTCGCGTAGTCGGCAAATAATACGAAACAGGAATACGGCCAAAGTTTTAAAGTCAGTGACGTGACGCAAATTGTATTAAGTCACGTCTCTGACGTAGGCTCCTTAAATTCCGCATTGCTTTTAAGAGACGTAACTAAGTGATATTACTGGAAAGGGAGTATCAGTAACGGAGGTCGAAGGCAAAGACGCCACAGTGTTACCTAACTTATATATTGCCAGCAAAATATGTTTTTTTAGACAAGTAACTTAGTGCTGTTACTCTAGATAGAGATCACAGTTTCAGTTACGGAGTTCGACGGCAAATCCGCAACTGCATTACCTAACTTATCTATTGCCAGCAATATTTATTTTTATATTTAGGAACTTCACTCTAGGTAGAGATTCGATTACGAAACTCGAGGGTGTAGACAATTAAGATCAGAGTACAAGAAATGTGAAGAGTGTCAAGAAATATTGCACTTCGAGCTTAAGATCAACTATCGGCTAGTTTCGAGTTCGTAGAGCGTTATCTCTGCTGCACACTGCCTACGTAAGCACAGACCGGTGTTGGTCAAAACTTGATCAAAATGATCGGCAAACGTCACATAGGTTGTGTGCGAAAGGGAAAACACTCTACAGAGCCGAAATTATCCGAAGTCTCTCTCCTAAAGTCGATGTTCAATATATCTTGCTGCGTAGGTACTGAAGAGATATATGTCGCCAAGCAGTGTTACAATTAAATAATGTATAACTCCATAATTTCTAACGGCAAAAAAAAGAATGAGAGTATGAGGCTTTAGGAGTGTCAAAGTATGTGCACTTTCCTAGGTTTTACTTTTAAATGCAACTTCAATGTTAGCTGCAAGTATTTATTAGGGGTTAGCTGTGTCAAACCACCAATAGGTATATATAAACTGTAATTTTAAGCCAAAAATAAAGGAAAACTTATTTTGTAAACAACGTAGAACGTAAACAGACAGCGTAAAATCGATGGGGTGACCACAAAGCGGCGTCCTCAGTCACCCGTGAACCCGGGTCATTCGGTAAATTACCACCCTTTTGTAAATGTCTTTCCCATTTCATCAACCAATGCTGTAAATAAACAGGTACATGATATGGATATGTAACATTCTTTAAATACTCTTAGCATCACTTCAGCTGAAACTGGACTACTGCTGGACTAAAGGAGGACCCAAAGACAGTTGTACATCATCTGGGGGTTCCATTAAATAAGTTTGAATTTCTTATGAAAAAACTGATTCACCAAACTGTGTGATCTGTGGTTGTTACTGAAGATGTCCAACATTTGATCTTGGAGTGTGTTCGGTATGAATCGGAATTAAATATTTTTTTAATATGTTAGATATAAATATGTTTGACTTAGGAGTAATTCATAGCGTAGTAAGTTTTCCTTGTAGTAATAGTGCTAAATGCTTAGTTAAATTTCTTAATTGTTGTCTCAAGCTTAGAACTGTACCATAATACTTATATGTAGAAAATGTTTTAACTTAAGGCACGATGTATCTGGCGTGGTTTTAACTAAAAGTCACTTCTATACATATAATAAAACAGTAAAATCCGCGTGTCTGTACATTGTATATATTTACGAAAAACCAATTGGGGGTGGTGTTAAAATAGTATTAGAACACTTTCAATGATTTTTAATTTTTTTGTCTGTCTGTTTGTCCCTTTGTCAAGGCTAATCTCCGAAGATACTGGACGGATTCGAATGAAACTTTTTTTGGTGTATAGATACTAAGCCTGGCCAACATTTAGGCTACTTTTTACTGCGGGAAAATCACTCATTCCCACGGGAATCTCTACATTTAATTTCATTTTCCTATACAAATAGTCCGTATCTATCAAACCTTTGACACATTATTTCATTGTGAGGCAATACGAAGTTTGCCGGGTCAGCTAGTAAAAAATAAAGAGAAAACAAAATGATCTGGAGGATATGTCATAATCGCCACGTTTGGTATGCAAGTTGGCGATTGCAGTGGGATAGATTTATTGCTGCCCATTCCGCGTTATTGTGTGTACTACCGCCTTATTGGAATGGTTTGACCGACGCGACGTTGGTCGATCAACTGAGTGCATTCGCGGCAATATGCAGGTCCGTTATTGGTCGGTGAGGTTGTCGCGTCTCAATTTCAAAATGTTCTCATATGGGTAAGCAAATGGGTACTTTTATTTCTAGAAATAGGGATACTCGACCTCGAATTACAACGTATCTGAAATTTCACCTGTGGTTTTTATACAAATGTTTATATGTTAGGAAATTCCTATATTTTATCAGAGCGTAAGCTTGTTGTCTGCCTACATTGGTTACAATAAACAAGCAAGCAGAAGGTAAACACAGCGGGACAGCGTGAAATCAATGGGGCTACAATGGGCTGACCATACAGTGGTGTCGTCTGTGACCCGTGAACTGCCGGCTCACTCGCTAAATAACTACCCTTATACAATTGTCTCTCCCATTTCATAAACCGACACTAAAACATTTCTAAATATATCTGTCACTACACTCGATAAATGACAGTATTCAATCCAATTTTTTTCGATAATGCGTAAGGTATAATTATTGGTAAGTACAGAAACTAACTGAACCATATCTATCTTAGTTTTTACATAACTTGCGTATTACATGGTAGTATACTAAGTAAGTGAAGCGCGCATGGCCCAGCGGCTGGTGTAGATCGTAAGCGATCTGCTCGGTTAAGCACTACGGGCGCGGTCGGGTAGTGCGATGGGTGACCGCTAGTGGCAAATTAAAATGCGCGTTTCCGTGCTTCGGAGGGCACGTTAAGCCGTCGGTCCCGGTTGCTATCGATAGATAGCAGTCGTTAAACCTTGTCGGAGGCCTTATGGGCGGTTTGAAAACATCCGACAGCGGGTTGGCCACTAACCCACCCACCTCCACCAATCCGCATTGGAGCAGCGTGGTGGAGTAAGCTCCAGGCCTCCCCCCAAAAAGGGGAGAGACTCGTGCCCAGCAGTGGGACGTATAATGGGTTGCCATTATTATTTATTATTATTATACTAAGTAAATTACGTAGCTTACTTTAGTGACAAAAACACCTTTTATGACAAAATATGTGGACAATGTAGAATGTAAACAGATGGCGAGACAGCGTGAAATGGATGGGGTGGCCATGCAGAGGCGTCGTCGGTGACCCGTGAACCACTGGCTCACTCGCTAAATTACCACCCTATTACAAATTGTCTCTCCCATTTCATAAACCAATGCCACAGTATAAAAACGCGACACATACGTTTATGACCACATACACGTGGACAACCTAGGATGTAAACAGGCAGCGAGACAGCGTGAAATCGATGGGGTGACCATACGCGGCGTCATTAGTGACCCGTGAACCGCGGGCTCACTCGGTAGATTACCACCCTTTTACAAATGTATCTCCCATTTCATAAACCAACGACGTCGTGCAAAATAAACGATTTATGATTTGTAAAAACTGTGTAAGTATAATACATACGAGACTTTTTTAAAAGAAGGAAAATCAACACAACATAAAATAATTTCAACTAGAAATTCCAGTGTTGAAGTTCGAGGGAATAAGGAAACTGCATAATATTATCTATTTCAATATTACATTTACATATTCAGCAGTATCTATTTACATATTGCAGCCAACCGAACAATGGCGGTCAAACCATTCCAATATGGTGGTAGTAATGGCAATAACACGGGATGGGCTGCATCCCGCTATAAACTACCGCTACTGCGATTGGCAACCCTCATGCCAACCGTGAAGATTATGATATATACTCCGCTAATAAGGTATAACACAGTAGTGGGAAGGCTTTTGTCCAGCTGTGGACGTCTTTCTGCTCTAGTGATCGGTAGGTTCATAAAATCGTGAGGAAATGCATAAATTCACTTATACTGCTCCAGATTATTCCTGATCATCGTTTCTCACCAACCTGGAGTCTTAGGGTATTATCACCACCGCTTTACTAAATCTTAAAATATGCCTAAGAGATATTTTTAAAAGAGCCGACTGAGTTTTTTCCGGCAAGTTTTTCTCAGATCATATTGGCCTTTGGAACTTTGCCGGTGAATGACAAAGAATTACTCTTTTTCTTTTCTTTTTACTCTTTGTTATCAGTTTGTAAAGGGGAAAAGAGACATTCTACTAATATACTTTTACATTAGTTTATTACATTTAGTTTTATCTTAGTGATATTCTTGACTTTACATATATTTTTTATCTTGTTTGACATGTATATCAATTGTTATTCGCTTTAATTTATTTTGTTTGTTTTTGACGTGTCATAAGAGGTGCCTGCCACCCTAAATGAATAAATGAGTTTCTGATTCTGATTCTGATTCTGATTCTTACGGGTAGTAGAGTTCCAGTGTCGGAGATCGAGGGCGTAGGCACCACCGCATTACCTAATCTATCTGGCACCAAAAAGGTAGTGTTTGGTACTATCTTGTTTGGATAAATTTGTTTTACCTATAGTAAAACGTGATTGAAATATTTAATATAAACTATAGCTTCTTTAGTGCAAATATTTTGGGGGGGATATGAATTTATTATGGCGTCGGGACGTGACGACCCTAAGAATTTTCTTCTACTGGAAGAAAATTTCCGCTAGTGCATTCATGAAACCGAAAAATGGCGGTCAAACCATTCCAATGGGGTGGGGTTAAGTGCAATAACGCAAGATGGGCAGCAACGTCCTGCAGTTATACTACCGCCACTGCGATCGCCAATCCGCATTCGTATAAAAAAAGAAAAACTAGTCAAAACAGCTTGCTCATTATCTACTTTAATGACTCATTTGCACCTGGTTAAGCCACTGAATCTTAAAGTGCTGACATTTTAAAAGCTGACTTGAGTGATAAATCAGTCTTTGTTTATTTGGAATACACGTGAATTCCAGATAAATAACTGGCCTATTTAATGGTGCAAATAGCAATAACACATCGATCCTTAAACACTTAACATTCTTGGTGATTTTGAGATGAAGCTTGATAGATGACATATTTTTTTTTATGAATCGAAGTTGGCAAACATGTATGCAGTTTACATGCATGAGTTGACTGCAACATATAGAAATCTGCACAAAAACCAGAGGTCAAGATGCTTTGCCACCCCTGACACCTCACCTAGTTGTTATGTCTCTGTGGTAGTTATTACGGGGCCATACACAACCGGAACACGATAGTGATGAATACTACCATTTTGCGGCAGATAGATTAGGTAATACGAGGGTACGGTAATCTAAGGTCCGAGTGCACTTTGATTTGGATTTCTCTGATTTGGATTTCAAGCTTAAACGTGTTTTATTAAGCTCAGTTCTCAGAACAAACAGTGAAATCCTGAGTCCCTACATTGGGACTCTACCGTCAGTAAAAATAGACATAAAGCTTATCCTTTCTATTTTTTCGTTAACAGGTCTATTATAAAAAATTGTATTTAAAATGTTACGATCAACATGATACAATTAGGATTTTTTAATTAAATTTTACCTTTATTCTCCAGATAGGCTGAAGTTGAACCCGTTTTAAGAAAAAACATAGTTTTATTTATCATCTATCTATATATCTATACTTACTATAGTAAGTTAATAAAGCAGTTAAAATCGAGTGTACAGACATTAAATATTTTTCCAAAATACTTATAAGGGGATTAAAGGAGAGTAACAGAAAACCAAAAAAATATTTTTGGAATTATCTGTTTTTCTGTCTGTCTGGTACGTTATAACTTCGAATCTACTCAACGGATTTGAACGTGGTTTTCACAGGTAGATTACATATAATTAGAAGCGTTCAAAACTTTGTTTCGAAAAAAATGTCACAATTCCACGCAAACGAAGTCGCGGACACAACTAGTATAAAATAAGTAGGTACCAATAAAAAATAAAACACATTATTATTATTCGTGTCATAATATCTGAGTTCAGTTTAACTATCGTAAGTAGGTTTACTAAAGGGAAGCGGATATAAAATATTAAAAATAAATAGCATTTACATTTTTCTATAAAAATACTTAAAAAACAGCACGCCACACAATTATATTTATATATTATATTTTAACTGTATTTCTTATGCGCTAAAGTTAAGCCGATAATATACTATATTTATTACGTATCAAAGGAGATCATAGATAAGGTGGCAAGGTTAGACGTAAAGGAAGTTAATGCTAATTAAGGCAGAGTTAATGCTAATTTGCCCGCAGATGAGATGGGGGGGTAGTCGTAAACATGTATAAAGATCATACCCGTTTAACTTGGCCAGACCCCCCCGACGACCTGGAGAACATTGAAGTCTCAGTTTGCCTACTAGCGATGACCGGTCATCAGCCGATCACTATAGTGTCGGCGTATCTATCCCCCCAACGCGATCTCTTAGTAGGCGACCTAGATCGTCTATTTAAACTTGGCGACTCCGTCATAGTGGCAGGAGATCTCAACGCCAAACATATAATGTGGAGCTGTAACTCGTCTAACGCACGAGGGACAGTTCTTGAACGTTATCTTGACAGAGCACCTATAGACATTCTAGTGCCACTCGAACCCACCCACTATTGTTATGACGACAACATGGGACGACCCGACATACTCGACCTAGCGCTCGTAAAGAATGTAAACTTGCGTTTACACTCTATACGAGTGCTACACGAGTTAGACTCTGACCATAGACCTGTTATTATAGAATTTATCCCCCATAGCGGTCCCACCGATACAGGTCGTAGCGACATCCCGATGAGAGTGGTGACCGACTGGTCTCAAGTGAGATCCAAGTTGGCCGCCACCACATCCGCAGACTTAGATTCGATCCCCTCCCTGATAGAGACCACTGACGAAGTCAATAGTGCGATCCTTACTCTCACTAATCACGTACAATCTGTCGTAGACGGATGCTCAGAGGAAAAACCCGCGACTGTACCCAG
Organism: Macrosoma leucophasiata; assembly: GCA_036365455.1. Classification (NCBI taxonomy): domain Eukaryota; kingdom Metazoa; phylum Arthropoda; class Insecta; order Lepidoptera; family Hedylidae; genus Macrosoma; species Macrosoma leucophasiata. The sequence goes on along the minus strand of JAWQUS010000023.1, from coordinate 8,791,208 downwards.
TCACGCCGTTATCCCTGAGCACGTACGGGAGATAGTGAGGGAAAGGAATGCAACTACCAGAGCTTACTACTCTGCCCCAACGGCCGATAGAAAATCCACCATGCGATACTGGCAACGTCAGGCCAAGAAATGCAAGGTGGAAGTCTATAACGACCGCTGGGAGCAAAAGCTCACTGACCTTGACCCCTCTCATACAGAGTACTGGAAGCTTTTCAAATGCTTCAAATCCCCTATGGAGGCATCCATGCCTCCCCTCATTCGCCCTAACCAACCGCCAGCCTTCGATGACTTCGATAAGTCCGAATGCCTGGCGAGCGAACTCGAGATTCAATGCTCTCCAAGTACGATGCCGATAGCTGCCGATCATTTAGACAAGATCAACTTAGAAGTCGAAAGTAGGAACGCGAGACCACCAACCCCCCCGCGCGAAACCGGTCCCATTCCCGACACGCCAGTCGATGAAAACGCTAACGGTAATAGCGAAAATAATGATGATCCTCTCAGACCTGTGACAGTCGCAGAGGTGACAGACCTGATCAAGCGTCTAAAAGTGCGGAAAGCGCCGGGTGCGGACGGCATTTCCAATCGCACAGTTAGGAATTTTCCCCCTTTGCTCATTGCCCTTTTGGCTGCGATACTCAACGCAGCGTTTAAAAATAGTATGTTTCCACCCGCGTGGAAAGAGGCCACAGTTATCGGGTTTAAAAAGCCCGGTAAGCCGAGCAACCAGGCCTCGTCATACAGGCCGATAAGTCTGCTCAGTTCTCTAAGTAAACTCTACGAGCGCGTCGTGTACGCTCGACTCTTAGATTTCACCCGAGTGCGGCACTTGATCCCGGACGAACAGTTCGGGTTCCGTGCTCGCCACTCCTGTGTCCATCAAGTGCATCGAATCACTGAGCATATACTCAGTAAATTCGATACAAAGATTATGACGGGAGCCCTCTTCTTCGATATCGCTAAAGCATTTGACCGCGTGTGGCACAACGGCTTATTATATAAGCTGTACACTCTCGGAGTGCCCACCCAAATCGTGCACATCATTCGCGATTTTCTATCGGACAGAGGCTTTCGATATCGAGTAGAGGGCACCCTCTCGAACCGTCACACCACAACAGCCGGTGTTCCCCAAGGATCCGTACTCTCCCCCCTCCTATTCACGCTATACACTAGCGATATCCCTGTCCGCCGCGGCGTACAGGTGGCAATGTACGCTGACGACACCGCTATTTACGTCTCTGGCAGAAAACCAGAGATCATAAGGAAAGCCCTGCAAGCGGCGGCCAAAGACCTTGAGTCTTGGTTCCGCCGCTGGCGTATAGAGGTAAATCCGAGCAAGAGCGCTGCCATACTCTTTATACGGGACCGCGCTCCCAGACCCAACGTAGCCCCAGTCCTTATGTTTGACGAGCCCATCCCCTGGATGGACAAAATCAAATACTTAGGAGTGACGCTTGATCGGCACCTGTCCTTCGCTGCACATGTAAGAGCAGCGCGCGCAAAGGCTGCATTCGTGCTATCCCAGTTACATTGTTTATTAAACAAAAAGAGCAAGCTATCGGCCCGGAACAAACTCCGTGCCTATACGTCCTGCATAAGGCCCATTTTATGTTACGCGTCCCCAGTATTCGCCCACGCGAAAAAGACAATATTACGAAAACTTCAAACCTTGCAGAACCGATTCTTACGTAGAGCCGTAGGCGCGCCTTGGTACGTACGTAATAAAAACTTGCACATTGATGCAAATCTGCCTACCATCCGGCAGTTTATGAAGCGAGCTTCAGCTCGCTATTTCGATCGGGCGAGTCACCACCCGAATCCGCTGGTCAGAGCGGCCGCGATATACACTCCTTTTGATCGCGCCAAAAGGAGACGTCCAAGGCACGTCTTAAAAGATCCGGACGATGAGACCACGTTGGCCATCGCCGCAATGAACAATCGATTACAGAATCACACTGCACAAACCGCAAATAATACAACGCGCCGACGCGTTTCGCGCCGCGCCCGCCCCTGATCCCGACCCTATCTCCGGCCCCGCGAGGCCGATGACATTCCGGTTATCACCAACCGAATGGAGTAGAGCGAAAGTTGCACCGCCCATAATCGCATATGTCTCATATGTCTCTCCGCAACGCCCTAAGCCGAGGCACGGACCCGCATGGGTCACCCTTAGGCAGTTGCGATAAATTTTAGGCTGGAGCGCCCTCTGCGCTCGCCGATTGCCCGGTGAAGTAGACTAGTGCCGTCTCGAGACAGACCGCCTACACAAAGCCCGACCTAAAAAAAATAAAAAAAAAAATAAAAAAAAAAAAAAACTTGGCCAGACCTGTCTGTGAATAGCGGCGGCCAATTAATCCTAGAAGATTATGTCCGATATCCGATGTAGACATGTCAGTAATGTAGCCTCTGAAATTGCGTGTTCATCTTGTGGAACCGTTGTGACAAAATCTTCTTGATTTTTACATATCAAGAATATATGGTCCTGAAAATTACATAAGCAAAATTCTTAGCCCTCTTTGAGGAGTAGCAGAGCATCGATATTTCAAAATTCAGATTTTTTTACATGTACATATACGTTACACAGTCCATCAATATTAATGGACAAATCTCAGTCCTATAGTTCAGGCTTGTAGAAAGAATGTCGAATGAGTGATGGACTAAACAGATATACAATAAGAATGTGGATGGTTGGAGAGGCCCAGGAAGACCAAGACTGGCCTACCTTCACCAAATAATTCCGTCCGTACTCGCCTTATTTACTCTTAGCAATCAACGCGCATGTTTGAAGAGAATGATGAATGTAGAAGAAGCACGTGATGTGTTAGGACGTCCCGTCGCGACATCTGTTTATTGTATATGCCCAAAAAACCGTAAAAGTGTTTAAGAAATACCTACATTTATTTCTTTATTTGATATCAATTGGCAACAATAATAATGGTAAGAATATAAGAAAACGCCCGACCACGTCCCAAGGCGTATGTTGCTCAAAACGAGTTTATACTGCAGCGGCAACGACGCGATTTATTGTTTTCGCCTTTTATTGACTTTATATTGAAGTTTCCAATATCGGCTGCAGTTCTCTAATCTTGGTCAATATATATTAATAGAACCAACATTTGGAGTTGAGCAAAAGATTTATACGCCGTTTCTGTTCACTACTTTGAAATCAAAACAATGTGATTCTGGTTTATTATTAATATCAGGCACGTACTAATGTTTTTTGACACAGCGAGACACATATAACAGACATAAAACATAGATAACAAAGAAAAGACAACACCTATACCTACACGTAATATGTGTCTCACGGCTGCCAAAAAGGTGTTCAGCAAATGTCAGATACCTTCATAAACAAGGTACCTGACGCTGGAGTGAGTGCACCACGGATGTCAAATTTATAATAGGTTTAATTGTACTAATACTTATACATGGTACATACATACGGATATAATACAGATAATAAAACCATTAAAATAACATACTTAATAAAACGATAAATGGAATACATACTAGTAGCAATTAACACGTTCGTTTTCTTTAGACTGTGCTATTAGGTACAAATAATAATAAATAAATTAATACCAAAGTAAATAAAATATAAGTAGATATAAAACATTATATTAATATCTTAATAATAATATGCAATGGTGTGGTGGCGCGTCGAACGCCGGGACCCGGGAGTGGTGCGTCATCCCCACCTCAGGCACCACAGCGCGATAATGACCGGCCGAGCATACCTACAACTTTACACATGAGTATACCTACAAAATTATCTTCTTCAACGGTTTCTATAACATCTCATCAGAGATGCTGTTACTAATACGCCAAACTATATTTCACTGATAAAGTATTTGGCAAACATCAAGAAATCAGCTATCGAAACAAAACCGCTGAGAATACACCTTGAAAGAGACAAAAGATGGACGTGGGCGAGCAAGTCACGCGATAAGCTTTCGAATAACTTTAATTCGTCTCCTGGTTACACTCTTCATTTTTGCTAACATAAGGAACCTCTGACTTGACATTTTTGTTATTTTCATTGAATTTAATGTTTAACAAGGTAGATGGCGATTGGTGCATTATCATGCAACGTGTAAAAGAATGAAGAAGTAATATTTCAGGTTCTTTATACAGGGTTATTTGTAATTAGCGCATAACCTCTTGCAAGCAGCCTCTCTACATCAATCCCAAAGACATTTGCTTTACGACTTTTTAAAATTCATAGTTACCAAAATTAAAATTTTTCCCATTAAAAATTTTTTTTGACTCTAAACTGGCATTCTATCTTAGCGTAGTTATACTATGCACCTTTGCCTAGGCAAAAACCATCGCCACGTGCAGCGGGGAGCGGAGTTGCGGGGTGAAGCAGCGGCGGCTATGCTCTTTTGAACTTATGAAATCATTTTATGTTAATTTTTTTTTGGGGTACTTATTTATCAAGATTTGTAATAAGTCGTAGAACAAATGTTATTGGACTTGATCTAGAGAGGCTGCCTGCAGGAGGTTATGCGCTTATTTAAATTAACCCTGTATACAGTTTATCTTGAGTCAAAGGCAAACTATCGACAGCGACATCCACAGCGCTATGTTTAACCGAGTTCAAAAAACGAGAAGGTTCACAATTCGGCCGGTATATATATATATATTTTTTATGTATATACGCGAATTTTGCCGAGATTTCTGGACCAATTTACGTAATTCTTTTTTGTTTGATGCGGAATAGTTTCGAATTGGTCCCATAAAAATTTTATTCAGATAGGCTTATTGGTTTTTATTTTATGAGCATTTTTTTACTTACTTTCACCTCAGACTAAAGGAATAAGAATAGACGGCGAGTTGTCATACGACTAGTATATAGTGATCTGTGGTCATACAGTGCGTTGAATCCACTGACATCCTAGATAGTCCTAATGCGCATGACAACAAGTGACAATGACACATTTACTCATCGATGACACAACACAGCTTATTTACTCCTTCGTGGATAACATTTTTTCATTGATTTCGTATAGTCGTGTAATAATTTTGTATCGACACACCTAAACAATTTAAATTGGGTATCTAATTATCACGAAGCTAAAAGAGTCAGACTTTACAAATTTAACAGATGTGAACATAAATCATAAATCTAATTGGCAATGCAGCAATAAACTAAAAAGTATTAAATAAATATAACTACACGTTAAGAAAAACCGACTTCAAAACTGAAAAGTAAAAAATAATAAAGATTTAATTGTAATTATGCACTACCTATTATTTATATGTGCTATTTACAGTACATAATTACAATTAAATCTTTATTATTTTTTACTTTTCAGTTTTGAAGTCGGTTTTTCTTATCGTATTTATATTTATTATTTATCATACTATGTTTATTAAAAAACTATACAACCCTGAACATACACGGACTTGCGAGGTCATACAATAACGTTTTCTGAAACGCCAATTTTGTACTGTGTAATTCATTTTAAATCTATGAAGTAGAGATCACTGACGTCAAAAAAACTTTGACCTTGATTTTCTCCAAAACTGTAAGCTCCGCAATTGCCTGATTGCACTACTAAATTATAAAATACTACGGAATCTTTACACCCCTTCAGATTTATTTCTTCATTCTTTTACACGTTGTATATTAAGAAGATAGTACCTGGTTCACCGAGCTTCGCTCCGTAGACTAATGGTTCTTCTATTCATCAATAGATGGCGTTAGTCGTCGGTTATGAAGAAAATTTATTATTAACTTAGAACCGAGCTTTTCTTGGCCCTGGAACCTAAATAAATCGATTTCTTGACCCGAAAAACCCCTAATCGGTAAGTTTCAAGAAAATCGTTGGAGCCGTTTCCAAGATCTTGATTCTATATATATATATATATATACAAGAATTGCTCGTTTAAAGGTATTAGATGTATAACTAACCAAAAAAATACTTATATCGTTGGTTTCTAACGATATTTTAAAGGATAGGTATCATACGAGGAAATAAAATCAATTTCTGAAAAAAAAGAAAGATACCTACGTTTAGGCGTTTTTTTTAAAACAGAGACTTTTATAAAATTAGCTTGAGACAAGATGGACGGCGGGCAAGTTACGCGATAAGCTTTCGAATAACTTTTTATTTGTCTCCTGTTACACAAAGATACTCTTTATTGTGTTTTAGGTTAGTCACATTTGACTTGTGATTTTTATTGTTTACATTGTTATTGTTGTTAACATTATTTCAATTTAATAACAAACATTTTTTATTTTATTTTTTATGTAGGTAACGAAAATGGGCAACTAGCATACAGTTCACAGGGATGTCGAGTGATAACTTCATTCTATAGTCATGTACGGCCCTGTAATTTCCGGCACAGATGCATAACACCTTAGGCCTCAGGAGTGGTAACGCATCTGCATTTTAACCTTGGTCTTATTATGGGTGTCTATAGGCTGCAGTCATCAACATCACATCACATCAATGTGAACTGCAGGCTTGTTTGCCACTTCCATCACATTAAAAAAAAATACACAATAACCAGAGGTCAAAATAATTATGCGTTGCCATCCTTCCATGGGTTTTTATAACTTAAAAATGAAGCACGTCAACACTAATTCCCTTTTATTTATATAGTGACTAGTTGACCCGCCAAATTTCGTATTGCCTCACAATGAAATAATGTGTTAAAGGTTTGATAGATACGGACTATTGATATGAAAAAATGAAATTGTAGTTTTTACTATTTCCCTTAAATTTCTTCATATTTTTTTACCTTTTAAACCTAAACCTTCCCTGGACTTCCAAAAATCATTCAAAATCAAAATTAGCCAAATCGGTAAAGCCGTTCTCGAGTTTTAGCGACACTAACGAAGAACAATTGATCTTTATATATTAGGTTGGGGAAAAAGTTTCTTCGCATTTTTTAAGATAATTAAAAACATTTTTTAATACAGTTTATTTAAATTTAACTAAAGTATGTATGTACCATTTTGTTCGATAACCTTTTGCCATCTTGTAGGTAGGGACATGATCCCACTAACATTGCATAAAGAATTCTGAAGAGACCGAAACAGGTGGAAATCTGAAGGTGCAAGGTCAGGACTATACGGCGGATGCATTAACACCTTCCAGCCAAACTCTCTTAATTTTTGCTGAGTGGCTATACATGTGTGAGGTCTAGCGTTATCATGATGAAACATCACACCCCTTCTGTTGATCAATTCCGGCCGCTTTCTCTCAACTTGGTGGTAGAGCTCCAGTGACGGAGCTCGCGGGCGTAGGCACCACCGCATTACCTAATATACTTGCCGCTAAATGGTAGTGTTCAGCACTATCGTGTTCCGGTCAGGTGGTAATGTACGGCCCTGTAATTTCCGGCACAGAGGCATAACACCCTTAGGCCTCAGGAGTGGTAACGCATCTGCATTTTGACCTTGGTCTTTGTGTGGGTGTCTATAGGCTGCAGTCAACACTTAACATCAATGTGAACTGCATGCTTGTTTGCCACTTCCATAACATAAAAAAAAAAAAAAACTTCTTACTTTAATCTCATCAGTTGTTCGCAGTAGAGTTCAGAATCGATAGTCCTGCCTGGTGGTAATAGCTCGTAATGAATAATGCCCTTCCAATCCCACCACACACACAACATCACCTTATTGCGAGTTAACCCGGGTTTCGCCACAGTCTGTAAAGCCTGACCGGCCTTTGACCACGACCTTTTTCGCACGTTCTTGTCGTACGTGATCCACTTTTCATCACCAGTTATCAGCTTCTTCAAAAGTGATTCGGTTTCATTACGTCGTGATAAAGAATCACAAATGAGTACACGGTTCATTAGGTTTCTTTCAGTGAGCTCGTGAGGTACCCAAATATCGAGCTTTTTTGTGTACCCAGCTTTTTTCAAATGCGCCAAAACTGTTTTGTGATCGATTCTCAGTTCTTCAGCTACGTCGTAACTACTGATATGTCGATCTTGCTCCACTTTTTCAAAAATGGCATCCATTTTATCCGTAATAGGGCGACCAGAGCGAGGTGCATCTTTGACATCAAAATTTCCGGATTGAAAACGCTTAAACCAAATTTGTGCTACTCTCACAGACACTGCACTAGGTCCATAAACACCTCAAATTTTTTTCGCGGCTTGCGTTGCATTTTTACCTTTTTTGTTGTAAAATTTTAAAAAGTATCGAATTTCTTCATTAGATTCACTCATCTTGACAGTACGAAAAACAAATGAAAATCACACATTTGCCTAATTTGAATTTGGAATCATGTTCTTTAAAATTTTAACTTTCAATGATACCAAAACCAGCCAGATACAAATACTACAGCCAAAGAGATTTTATTACAAGTTCATACATACTATAATGCGAAAAGACTTTTCGAAAAGACTTTCCCCAACCTATTATATATTATTTTACCCACAACCGCAAATAAATGTTATGCCTTCTATTTTCAGTGATTGTTTGGTTTTTATGTTCATTTAGTGCCAATAAACTTGAATAAGCGATCACGTTGCACAATGCTACCTAACCTTCATTATGGACACAGCATTATCGGATTGATTCATAACTAAACTAAATACAATCCTATTTTTTTAGACCCTAATTGACGCATTTATTTATCCTTCACCTTGATAAATATAGCACAAATTTTAGAACACAAGATCTGTCCCACAGTTGCAGCTACATTTTGAAATTGTCCTAGGTGTAACTGTTAATATTATATTATAAGGGAAGAATCTGTTTGGAAAACAAAAATGCAACCCGATATATTTCGTTATATGCACACTCTTAAACACCTCGATTAGAAAATCGAGTTATAATCATAATACTGAACTGAAAAAGCATGTTTAAGTATTTAATATTTTTTAATTTAAGAAACAAGTTGTCTTCAATATGTACTAATAGTATGCACAACCTATGCATACTTACTCTACCTCTACTTATGACCGCACACAAAACACAAACCAACTCACACACATACACTTTTTTTTTATCCAGGGGAAAATGCGTTACGCATACCCACCCTTGGGGAGAGGGGTGGGTTATGTGGGACTCCGGACAACGAGAAGACGTCCGTCTACCCACTAAAAACCCCTGTGTGTTCCGACTCGTTCACACTAGGTGGCGGGGTCGCGGGAACGCTTTGGCACACATCCGCAACAACGCCGGCGGCCGCCCGCAACCAGGCCCAACACAAAGAAAACGGGGTCATGTTATGACCCTCTGCCGCGCTAGTGGCGTGCGGAACACGTGCACGCCAACCAGTTCGGGACCCATTTCAACCCGGGCGATAGACGTCCCCTAATTATAATTAATGTTGGGTAACTTCCTTAATTGTAATTAATGTTGTGACAAAATGTTACCGTTATCAAAAATGCCTAAAATCGATTTAGTTATCGATTCTGATCAATGTAGTTTCGGGTTGTACATTCAATCCTTTTACACTTTGTATAAGCTCAGCTCCAGTATAATATATTACATATATCGGTGCCACTAACATCCTTCAGCACTGAAACCCTTTTTTTTTACCAGGGGAAAATGCGTTACGCATACCCACCCTTGGGGAGAGGGGTGGGCTATGTGGGACTCCGGGAAAGGACATCCGTCTACCCACTAAAAACCCCTGGGTGTTCCGACTCGTCCGCCATCAGTGGCGGGGTCACGGGAACGCTATCGCACACATCCGCGACCCCACCGGCGGCTGCTCGCTGTCGAGCCCTCCTCGGAGCCTTTCGGCTCCAACCACTACTAGTGGCGTGCGGAACACCTGCACGCCAGCCAGCCCGGGACCTCTCCAGTCGGACGATGAACTTCCCCTAGTCCGTCACCCGAAGGTCCCTGCCCCGACCACTCACAACACCAGGCGTCCCAAGACGCCTGGGTGGAGGGATCCAGGGACACACAGTCCGGCCCTGGGGGAGCGTCGTAGAAATTTCACCGCTAGGCGGCTAGGGATAGGGTGAAGGGCCAATGACATACCCATATACCTCTTCCCCAGCCGCCTTCCCACCACGTCACCATCTGACGGCGGGACCACCGTTAGGCGGCTGGGGATAGGGTGCAAGGCCAACGAAATACCCGTACACCTCCTCCCCAGCCGTCTCCTCTCCACGGCAGCGAGTGGCGGGCTGAGCCACGCCAAACGCCGCCCCCTCTCTGGGATCCTCTTGGCTTCGCCAGTGTGAGGATGACCACCGGGTACTGAGCCCCCCCGCCACGACAAGGCGGAAACCCTCGGGGGGGTCCGACACTGAAACCCTACCACAAATTTAAGCAAACAAAAATCTCGAGCTTGCTTAACAAAATAATATCATTATAAAGTAAACTCATGTAGATTAATTGCTCAAAATTTAGAGACAACATCCAAAGTAAATTAAGGATATTCTAAAATAACTAACTTAAGCCCTTATATCTCTTGGTGGTACTCCATCATCGTACAAAGTTACGGCAGCTCTTAATGTAAGTTTCTGGTGGTTAATTAGTCTTGGTCAGGAAGTTGTTCCTGGTATGAATATGTATGTTATACTAAATCTAGGCAAAGGCGATACAAATTAGTGTAGTAAGTGTTGTATAAGTAGTGTAGAAGTTCCTTGTAGAGCTAAATCATATTCCATAAAAACCTCGACTTTGAACTTGTAATTTGTGATTAAAGTAGGTAGGTATATAAGATTCCGCATCTTTAGTCAGTTGAAATTCAATTGAGTCAATTGAATATTTCGAGTGGATTGTTGGATTAGATTTAAATTATAATAGACTAGCTGACCCGGCATACGTCGTTCTGCCAAACAAAGCTATTGCTTTATTAAAAAAAAAAAACAGACGGGTCGTTGGTGTGAGCAACGCATTTGAAGTAAGTTTAACTTCATGCGCGCTTTTTCTTGTAAAAACTTCTAAGAAATTTATTTTTTATTACAATTGAGGACAACTTATTTCTTAACTTATTTATATTAAATACATAAGCATGTTATATCAGTTCATATATTATGATTATAACTCAATTTTCTAATCGGGGTGTTGGAGATTGTGAATTATTCCCATTACATTTTGTATAGTGTAGTTAGTGTATTAAAATAATGTGCATGAAATGCTTAAGGTAACAAAATTTAACTGCCTCGGTAGCCTAGTGGTACCTAGCAGGCCACTAGGTACTACTACGCTGAGGTCCTGGGTTCAATTCCCGGGTAGAGGGTTCTCAGAAATAAGGGTGTAAAGTCCTTTGTGTCTGGTTCTATTGGGATTTTTCTATTTTCTGGAAATTTCCCAGTACCTCGAAGTTTGGTAATGTGCCCGGAGATGTCAACAGGCTCGCCACCTGTTGCATGGGCCAAAAAAACGTTTTGCTCTGTTTGTATATCGCACGTCTGTAATGGAATAAATAGAATAGCGAATAGTGGGTGTTTGCATGTCATGTATGCTTGAATGCATGTATTTACCTCTGCCTACCCTTTCGGAGACCCTACAGGCGTGAAGTTACGTTTTTTTTTACAAAATTAAAGGATGAGATAGATAAATTTGATAAGAGTTCATGCTGTTATGTATTGGTCTAAATAGCTTTCCAATTACCATATTGTTGTTTGTCACCAATTTTTTGGAAGTAATAATGGTTATAATAATCTATCCATAAAATATGGATATATATATGCCATACAGGCTTATATTCCAACCAATTTACAGCAAACTTGAACAAAATATACGCGAACCTTCCCCAAGAATCACTCTATCTATTGGTGAAAACCGCATGAAAATCCGATCCGTGTAGTCTTCGAGTTTATCGCAAACAGAGAGACAGACTGACTTCAAACTTTGTTATAAAATAAGTATACTCGTGAAATGCGAATATATATATTTAAATGATTTACAGGAATTTTTATTTCAAAACATAATCTTACGAAGACCTAAAAAAAAGGCATAAATGAAGAATTTCTTAGAAAATATGATGAAAAACAACAACCTTTTGTCGTTAGGAATAATGCCGAAGTAATTTCAGGACATTTTAATAATGTCAATGTTGAGTGACACTGGCCACGATGAATAGAAGAAAAAATATACTTTGCCGTCTCGAATGAATAGGGACGAAGACAATAAATGAAGATTATTATTATAATGCATACTAATTTTAAGGAAAACATTGATTTAAATATCCTTCAAAGTCTGTGTTTTTGTTTAGAGTTTGTAAAAGAAAAAAGAATAAATACTATTGATTTCAAATAGAATACGGGCTGATTAATTATAAATTGTCATGTTTTTAGTATTTCAATTACTTCACTTAGATTTAAAAAATCCTTCAATAGTTCAAGAGTTAAACTGTTGAACTAAACCTACTGGAAAGCAAATAAATACAAATTAAAGATACATTATATTTTTATTTTCCTGTTTTTACAAAAATTTAAAAAATCTATAATTGCTACGAGTATTAAGCAACAACGTAAAATAAAATCACATCAAAGAACGACAAATTGGGAGTCAGATTCGCACATGAATAGTCACGTATTTCCGGGTTTTAATTATTTTTCGTAGTGGAGGCCATGCGTGTTCTGTGAAAATTTCAAGTGTCTTCTTGTTAGGCAGGGTTCCCATTACGCCGGACCGGCAGATCTGCCGCGCCGGTAAATCTGCCGGAAGGGCTAGTGGCTGTACAATTTATATGAAGCTTTTCACATTATCCCGGGTCCGGCATTTTTACCGAGCGTTTTGTCACTACGAATTGCCGGTAGAACGACCGGGCCCGGAGTAATGTGAACGAGTTTGTGCCGGTATCTATCCCCCGCTCGCCCCACTCGTGCTCCTCTCGCCCCACCCGTTTTCCACTCACGTCATTCGGCTCGCATTTTCTGGTAAAAGTAGACGTTTAGCATGGATATTCAAGCAGAAACTTTAATTACGCTTGTCCAAGAGAGACCTGTTCTGTGGGATAAGACCGAAGACGTCTATAAAGACAAAAACTTAAAGTTAGCAGCATGGCGTGAAATATGTTTAATACTGAAACCAAACTTCGATGAACTGGATGAAAAAGAAAGTGTCTGATGACTGTCTGAATTTCTGCCGGGATCCGATGTAATGTGAACACTCTGTCCGGTGTCCGGTTTTTCGGCAGATCTGCTGGTCCGGCGTAGTGGGAACCCTGCCTTACGGTTCAAAAGATACAGCCATGTGACGGTTGACTGAGACTTACTATTAAGATCTAATTGCTATCGAATACAAAAATCTGAAATGTTCTATCGTCATCGAAACAAACAGTTACTTAACTAATGAGCAGTAATTTAAAAGTATAGTAGGTAAATCACGGTGATAAATATAAATCCAATATATAAATAAAATATTCAGTGACTTAAAATCACTAAATGACTGAAAGATTTCGGTAATAATATAATTAACGATTTCCCTTGAGCAGGTCCCAAATGCTTGTGGCATAATATTAACTTATGATGACTCTCAACAGAAATAAAAAATACACCTACCATAAGCATACTTACAATTACCTGAACCAGTTAACATATTTCCAATCGATACCTTCCGGTTCTTTAGACATGACACGAGCCGAATCAAGCTTGCAAATTTTACTTATCCGAATAAATTCTCATAAAGCTTCTAACAGCACAATGATGCAGTCAAAATGTAGCCCAACTATTGATTCTATAATCAAGAACACAACAGTTGCCAGTTATGATATATTAAAGTAGAGTTAAAATGACAATACAAAATGAAGAACTTAAAATTTTTAAAAAATACTACTATAAAAATTGTAGAAAATGTCGAGTTAATTAAGTATATGATAAACCTAGTGATTAAGAAAAAAAAAATGTAATGACTATAATAAAGAAGAATATAGCAAGGCATATAGCTCGAAGAACTAGCGGCCGTTGAGGCAAAGGAGTTCTTGAATGGCGACCAAGTACCGGAACAAGAAGCGTGAAGATTATGGGCATCGCTGGAGGAAGGACAAGAAGGAAAATATTTTAGACAAAGCGGCAAGTGATTTGTGACAATTGCTCACAGTAATAAAATCTGTGAGGAGGCTTAAAACACATCAAATGCCACAATTATTTCAAAGAGAATGACTCGTTTTAGCCAACTAACTCTGCAATAAAATTCATGACTCTTCCCATTACAGCATCAAATAAAGCAATCTTTATAGGTGTTATCAAACTTCGCTCAACTCTCATAACTTACAACGAAGAAAGGGTCCGCGTGTCTGTTTATACCCGCAGTTATTTACACTGGCCATTGTGTTGAGGTCCATTGTCCCGTTAATGAGCGATCGCCGCGACTGGGTTCACGCACGTCTCATATTCAATGCGCCTGAACTTTCAAAAGATAGATTTGCAAGGGCGCATTTTCGAATTATCTCGAGTACTCTTTTGAAATAATATTATCTATAGATCTATTTTTTTTGCAATTGGGCTTCGCTTGTTTGAAGATGTTTTTTTATTTTATTTTATTTTATTTAGTTCGTTTTCATACAGTAAGACTTAAATTTATAAAACACTTAAAAAAACGTTTTTTATTGTATCATGTATATTCTTTTTCGGAGTCGATAGGGAATAAAAAGAACCAAACTTGAAACCAAATTGAGAAGCACCAATATTAGAAACGTGTTGTAGTTCACGGTTGCGCATAGCGTTTCCTTAAATGTTATGAGTAGCTTATCTGGTCCATCCTGTGACTTCAAAGTTAATCTATTTTACCGATGTTTGCCTTTGATCATCGATCCATTTCGTCTATTACTAACCTTGTCTTGCAGAAGTAAAGTGGACTGCTTGGTGCATGATCGGTCCGGTGGTTTGATACAAAGGGAATACAGCTCAGAGTCCTCCACAAAAAGCTGTGACGTCTATCTATATATTTGAAAGGAAATGGCTACAATTAAAATACCTAAATAGGTATATCATAATTTATTCGCGTTTCATAAGTGTAGGTACTAGTCGTGTATTTGAATAACTATATTCGATTAAAACATAGGTAATGATAATTTCATGACACCCTCGAAACCAACACAGTCAATTATTGCACAAATCGTTTATATTAGTTTAACTGGTGATAATATTCAAATAGACCGAGATAATATCGATCACATTACTGGCACCGCTCGCAAATAGTTGTGCTGGTCGCGGCTTTGTTCTAGTTAGATGGTGATATAATATCTATAATAGGCATGTGATGTTAGTTCCAAATAGCATAAGACTCATGACTGTCCATTTGGGTGAATATAAAAGCAAAGGAGAATAGATCATTATCCTTATTTTTAGTGGTAAAAGTCCAGTTATTTTACCATTAGGGAACCCTCCCTAATGGTAAAATAACTGGACTTTTACCACCAGGGAGAGGCGCCCAAATATATATTTTTGAGAATATCTTCGTGCCCACTCAGTTTACGATGACAATAGTTATGTAATAAATTAAACTAGAGATTCTTTCCTTGCAACGGTTAGTTATTCTCAAAAAACTGTATTTAGGCGACATTTTTCCAATATGGCGGCGCGAGCAGCAAAATTACGAGAGGCAAAATAAAATTTCGAAAAAAGCACGTTGAAATCTATAATATCACCAATTTGCAAAACTCTCGAAAAACTTTCTAGGGAACCTCCTTTTTGAGCACCAAATGACTGTAGTATAACACTATTTGGATTTCACCGACGAAAATATTGATCGTAACAAAGCTAAAATTGGGTACAAATTTTAAACTCAGTTAAGCTAAACCCCAATTTACTAAACTCAGTTCTCAGAGCAAACGGTGAAATCTGCGCTTAAATTATCCTGACCATAAGTTTTACTGGTTGCACAATTTAGTGGTGGACTGCGAGAGCATATGCTATCGCGTTATCTTATTAGGAACACAAAGCTTAGCTTTTACCGCTATCGTGTTTCGATTAGATATTAAACTTTGTGAATCTGTAATTCTACTTAAGTTCACCAACTAGGTTAATACATAGAGACCATGCCGGGAACAAACAGCCGGTTCCATTCTTAAATTGATTTGACATGTAAAAGTGTAGTAAATTGACTTCTATAAACTGGAACCGTGCTACCAAAGGTCCTGTCTACTACTTTAGTACATCTATATGCACCTTGAAACATATAGATGTACTTCCTAAAGAAAAAATCCTTATTGACCTTGAACGAAATTTTATTTTATTTTCTCTTTCTATAAAGCTATTTAACAATACATTACAAGAATAAGCCCGTGGACAATCTAAATCAAATAACGGAATACTGCTATTGTTTATGAACCGCAGGCTCGAGTGGCGTGAATAATTTTAACAATTATTCCCTCATTATTAGAGTCAATAATTGTAGGTAGTATTAAATACTAATGTATTTATTTAGTTCGTAATATCTCAGTCTACTTGAATATTATCACTAGTTAATTTAATTTAAATGATTTGCAAAGTAATTGAATCTGGTGGTTAGGAACATTAAGGTCGATTTACATCAAACGAACATAGAGCTAGAGCTAGAACAAGAGCATTCTTTCGTAATCTTTTAGTGTAAACAAAAGCTAGAGGTATCGATTTACATCAAACGAACATAGAGCTAGAGCTAGAACAAGAGCATTCTTTCGTAATCTTTTAGTGTAAACAAAAGCTAGATCGAATGTTCTTTGCTCATTCGTGTCAATTCTGTGGTTGGTATTGGTAGTGCTTCGTTATGTCTGACTCTGACAGCGATATAATTATTGCAAGTGCTGCATTTATTATTTTGTCGCAAAAACTCAAAAACAAAAGAAGGAAGAGACGTTGGTGGGTTACAAATTTAATGCATCGAAGGACACTGGATAATGTAGGTGAAACAATGACGGATATGCGAAAACAAGAAGAAAGTGGACAATTCCAAAACTTTTGTAGAATGGCGCCAGAGGATTTTGATCATTTACTATCTCTGACCATCAAAAAAATTCGAAAATCAAGTACGAATTTTAGAGACTCGATTCCTGCATATGACAAACTAGCAGTGACTTTGCGATTTTTGGCAACTGGAGATTCCTATGAAAGCCTGATGTATTTTACTAAAATGTCTAAATAAAAATACGTAAACAATCGCTAGAACACAAGAACGCTTTGATGAGACCGCTCAGTGGCGCGAGCACGTCCGAACACGCTAGAACGCTCTAAGCAACTGTTCGCGCGCTCTTGCGCCGTTTACATCAAGTGAGCGAGCATTCTTAGAATATTCTATAGAATCTTTGCGAACGCACTAAGAACAACGAAATAATGCTCTACGCCTGTTTACACTAGAAGAATTTGATGTAGTGGGGATAGAATGAACATTCGCTCGTTTGGTCTAAACCCACCTTTAGACACAATACTGATATACTTTTTACATTAGCATATTATATTTATTTTTATCTTAGTGATATTCTTGACTTCACATATATTTTTTATCTTGTTTGACATGTATATCAATTGTTATTCACTTATTTATTTTGTTAGTTTTTGACATGTCATAATAGGTGCCTATATGAATAAATGAGTTTCTGATTATGATTCTGATTCTGAATACCATGAAATAACGTTTTCGCAGGTTTTCACGAAATTCATACACTGTAGAAATTATATTTGCGGATTTTCTCGCGTATACTGCTATTCCCAACTACCGTGGCACTGGTAGACTGACCACGGTAGCTGGAAAGCGACAGAAACGTCGTAAGAGAAGATGTTGGGACTAGTGGCAAACGCGAGAAAATCCACAAACATGATTTGTACAATACCATACAAGTAATGAAAACTTAAAATTCTCTAGCCACCGATAAATATGGTAGTTTGATATTTTTTGTAAAATGACGTAGGCATTTTACAAAATATATTAGTACATTTAGCGTTTTAATTTTATATATATATTACTAATTTTCTCTCCAAAACACCGAAAATTGCATATATATATATATATATATATATATATATATATATATATATACATATATATATATATATATATATATATATATGTGCAATTTTCGGTATTTTGGAGAGAAAATTAAACTCATTCAATTACATAATTATCATAATAACAAGAAAAATAAAACGGACTCAATAACTCAATTGTTATACATAATAATAATTTAATATACGTATTCCATTTTCAAAACCACTTCAAACATGTTATGACTAGGGAGGGTACACAAGAACCACAAACTTCCCCAAGCTATTATTGTGCGGGAGTAAATCAATGTTATCCATAAGATAATTTAGTTTCAGTATATTTATTGGAATCGCAATGTAATTGTATCAGATAAACATTAACATAACTAATAGCTGAGTCCGGAGTATGTCGATATTGGTGTATTTATTCACCGCGCTAGGAGTAGACTCTGTAAAGGTTTTTAAGCAACGATTTTGTGCTTATAGTAATTAGCATTTAAGCTGAAAGAGGAGAGAAAGAGTGACAAAACTTGATATCCGATTTTACGAGTGGAATTCGATTAAGACCAAATAAAAACCTACTGCCTGTCTGTGAAAGTATTTATCGTAAGATCCATTCAATGGTTTTATTTTTTGTAATTTTTTTGTGTGTTTACGCTAAATGTACCTACGTCATTTTACAAAAAATATCAAACTACCATATTTATCGGTGGCTAGAGAATTTTAAGTTTTCATTACTTGTATGGTATTGTACAAATCATGTTTGTGGATTTTCTCGCGTTTGCCGCTAGTCCCAACATCTTCTCTTACGACGTTTTTGTCGCTTTCCAGCTACCGTGGTCAGTCTACCAGTGCCACGGTAATTGGGAATAGCAGTATACGCGAGAAAATCCGCAAATATAATTTCTACAGTGTATGAATTTCGTGAAAACCTGCGAAAACGTTATTTCATGGTATTCAGAATCAGAATCGGAATCAGAAACTCATTTATTCATATAGGCACCTACTATGACATGTCAAAAACTAACAAAATAAATAAGTGAATAACAATTGATATACATGTCAAACAAGATAAAAAATATATGTGATGTCAAGAATATCACTAAGATAAAACTAAATATAATATGCTAATGTAAAAAGTATATCAGTATTGTGTCTAATGTTCCTAACCACCAGATTCAATTACTTTGCAAATCATTTAAATTAAATTAACTAGTGATAATATTCAAGTAGACTGAGATATTACGAACTAAATAAATACATTAGTATTTAATACTACCTACAATTATTGACTCTAATAATGAGGGAATAATTGTTAAAATTATTCACGCCACTCGAGCCTGCGGTTAATAAACAATAGCAGTATTCCATTATTTTATTTAGATTGTCCACGGGCTTATTCTTGTAATGTATTGTTAAATAGCTTTATAGAAAGAGAAAATAAAAGAAAATTTCGTTCAAGGTCAATAAGGATTTTTTCTTTAGGAAGTACATCCATATGTTTCAAGGTGCATATAGATGTACTAAAGTAGTAGACAGGACCTTTGGTAGCACGGTTCCAGTTTCTAGAAGTCAATTTACTACACTTTTACATGTCAAATCAATTTAAGAATGGAACTGGCTGTTTGTTCCCGGCATGGTCTCTATGTATTAACCTAGTTGGTGAACTTAAGTAGAATTACAGATTCACAAAGTTTAATATCTAATCGAAACACGATAGCGGTAAATGTAGGTTAAATTAAGAATTTCAACAAAAGATTACTAAATTTCTGTAATATTGCTTGTGATCGACCTACTTGCGGACATGAAAACGTATTGCCACCTTATGTGCCAATCAAATTTTAGTTTAGTTTGATTTCAATCAAAATTATTCAAGCAAGCATTAAATTGAGAGGCCTTCTATAGGTAGGAACTCTTTGACACCCTGTATATACACCTAAACTCAAAGCCCGTACCTAATCTACTGTATACTCACCTTACATCTTGATATTGACTCAAAACGCTGCGTCCGTAAACCATAACGAGCACTTCTGTCAAGTCATCCACAAGCATACTTACTTCTTGTATTCATAAAGGAGGGGAAAAACTGTAGGTACTATATGTCCACCTGTTTAAAAAGTTTTAAGACATGTAATTGAAAACGTAAGTATACATTTTTTTCCTTTTATTTCTAAAGTTCACTCGCATGTGTTATTGCGAAAAATAAATATTACAACGTACGTATACATACGAATTACACAAAAGCTTAACGACTGAAAAAAGAACGACTTTAAAGGAGACTTTTTCTTTTCTCTAGTACCTAGTAAAACAAGCAGTTGCCTCATGATTGGTTCTCTACAAGTTCAAATCTTGCCCAGAAACAAATTTTCCATTTCACTTTTCTTTAAATCGTAAGTGAAATTTCGAAAAACACAATAATAATGTCGTTAAAAGAGAGAGAAAGATGTCATAAAAGTTCCATATTTCGTACTAAAACTCCAATGGGTTCCTCTCACTGACTCCTAGCTGCTATCTCTTTCTAGACTCTACACTTTTCCTCGATAATAAACTGAGATGACTTTAGAACTTTCAACTTATATTACTATGTATTTATCAAAAATGTAACTTCACGCCTGTAATACCCGAAGGGGTAGGCAGAGGTAAATGTAACAGGTGGCGAGCCTATTGACATCTCCAAGCACATTACCAAACTTCGAGGTTCTGGAAAACTTCCATAAAATAGAAAAATTCCAATAGA
The DNA here is from genome assembly GCA_036365455.1 of Macrosoma leucophasiata. Taxonomy (NCBI): domain Eukaryota; kingdom Metazoa; phylum Arthropoda; class Insecta; order Lepidoptera; family Hedylidae; genus Macrosoma; species Macrosoma leucophasiata. The sequence continues at coordinate 8,770,633 of JAWQUS010000023.1, read as the reverse complement.
ACCAGTGATAAAAGGATTTTACACTGTTATCTCTAATATCCTTGACCCGGGAATCGAACCCAGGACCCCAACGTAGTAGTAGAGGCCTGCTACCACCTGGCTACTGAGGCAGTTTGAGAGAGTTGCATTTATTAACTCTCTCAATAGTAGGTAACATACAAATCAAGCCGCGGGCAAAAGCTAGTTCAGTTTAAAAACGCTAAATGTAACCGCAGAGCTGTTGAATAGAGGCAATCAGTGTTCGCGGAGATTGAAGCTGCTTACCGCTCTACTCTCTATATACGAGTTTATATAGCACAGATTGTTGCTTGCCCTAAGTTTCAACTAGCATTGTTTATTTTAGTAATTACACAGATCTAGAACGCTTTGTCTGTTCTAAAGAGATATTCTCAGCTTGCTCTAAACGACTACAATTATTTGTCGAGATGTGGAAATGTTTACTTATCTTCATGTTTTTATTTTATTTTATATATGGTGGCAAACAAGCATTTATTTCACATTGATGGTTACTGAATACTGCAGCCTACAGACTGCACTAAAACCGGAGATAAAAATTCAGATGCGTTGCCAGTTGCTACCCCTAACGCATAAGTTATTTTGCCTCTGTGATAGTTATATGGCCATACATTACGGTCTAGCGGAAACACAGTAGTGTTGAACACTACCATTTGAAGGCATATAAATTAGATAATGCGACGTTGCCTGGACCTGGATGCCAATACCATGGTGACATGAGTCTAACGTGCACACCTCCTCCACCACTGCCCCCAAGGGGGTGCCAAACGCCGTCCTGCAGCGGCAGGGCAGAAGAAGCTGCAGCAAAAGGGGATGCCCCGGTGCTGCATCCGCGTCGCGCGAATAGTGCGCGCGAAGACCAATGATGATGACGGTGCCTACGCGTATAGGCCGCTACAATAAACCTCTACGTGCAGTAAAAAATATGTTCTATTTTAAATTTTAATAGGTGGCGGTAACATTCCAGAAATTCGATTACTAGATTGTGTAGAAATTATCAACTCGCTTTTCGAATTGTTTGTCTTGTCCTGGTATTAATCATTTGTGTATGCATATAAAAATAATAGATGAATTTGAGGTTGAGAAATTGTGTAAGTGGCTTTTTTCTGATGTATAACCCGGTCAGAATAATATTTGAGAGAAAAATTAGCATTAATTAACATAAATCGAACAAATATTTTTATAAAAGATGGCAATGCAAATGAAGTCTCATTAAACAGATAGATACATTAATATCCACTGATGTTTAATAATACACATCTAGCGAGAAATACAAATTACTTAAACAAGCCAATATTAATACCGAGAAAACAAGTGTTTATAGGGTAAAATTAATGATTCTCTAGAATACAATGGACTAGCAGAAAACAATAGATGATATTGCCCACGACTGAATTTGTAGATTCAATGTAATCGATATTTAGGGGATCATTTTAGCGTCCGATACGCTTTATGGACCAACGGATCATAATATCAAATGTGTTGTGTGGTTATTATAATACAAAATAATGTGTTTCTATCTTGCCATAAATTTATACATATAATAAAATTTTAGTGGGATAGGCAAATCATGATGTCACAACTTATATTAGACTAGCTGTGCCCGCGACTTCGTCCGCGTGAGAATATATGATTGTTCAGTATCTACCCGGACGAAGTCGGGGGCGGAGCTAGTATAAAAGTAGCCTCAGTTACTCCTTATTACATAAGCTATCTGCCAGTGAAAGTCCCGTCAAAATCGGTCAAACCGTTCCCGAGATTAGTGGGAACAAACAGGCAGACAGACAGACCGAAAGACAGACTGGCAAAAATTTAAAAAAATGTACCGTGTATACATAATGTATCGTAACATATGCATTTAGTAAAAAACGGTTATTTTTATATTACAAACAGACACTCCAATTTTATTTATTTGTATTACCATGTGCAAGTTTACACATTTGTTGAGATATTTGTATGGATTTGAGTTCGTCTCTTTGAAATTCAGCTTTCATAGAAGACGCTGTTTGGTAGATCTTCTTTGGTAGATTTTAAGGATATCTTACTATATACATTATATCTTCCAAATAATTGATAACTTACAATACCTACTGTAATTGTAAAGCTATTTACACCAATATAGTATTAATCCTTACCAAATTAAAAACTTTAGTTACCTCAAGCATTTCATGCATATTATAATACTAGCTGTTGCCCGTGGCTTCGCCCGCGTGGATGTCGTTTTATAAATAACTAAGTAGCCTATGTTCTTTCTCAAAGTCAGCTCTGTCTCTGCACCAAATTTCATAAATCATAAAATCGGTTCAGTCGTTTGGACGTGAAAAGGTAACAGACAGGCAGACAGACAGAGTTACTTTCGCATTTATAATATTAAGTAGGGATAAGAGGGATATAACACCATATGATTAAATTAATATTTTAGAAGTTACCGCAGAAAATAGCAGGCAGGAAAATAAATTTAATTCTAATGCATGCCTCAAACCAAGGATAGCACTGTCATGATGATGGGTCACATAATCTATACAAATAAACAAAATTGGAGTGTCTGTTTGTAATATTAAAAATAACCGCTTTTTACTAAATGCATATGTATGTATACGCGGTACATATACCAAAACATTTTTTTACAATTTTTGTCTGTCTGTTTGTATGTTTGATCCCGCTAATCTCAGGAACGGCTTGACCGATTTTGACGGGACTTTCACTGCCAGATAGCTTATGTAATAAGGAGTAACTTAGGGTACTTATATACTAGCTGCGCCCACGACTTCGTCCGGGTAGATACTGAACAATCATAAATTCTCACGCGGACGAAGTCGCGGGCACATCCAGTTATAAATATATTACTCCTTTACGAATATTTATTTTAAAAAGAAAAATAATAATATCACTTGCATTTAATATCTACAATCTTAACAGACGTGTTTGTGCAGTGAACTCGATCTGTTTCAGATAAGTCTGTGCAACTTCCGGATATACGGCATTATTTTTTTTTACCTCTCTGTTTATTGTTTTCTTTAGCTCTTAATTTCCTTTGCAATGTTTGCGAATACAATATCGATTTTATAATTTCCTTTCCAATGAAAAACGTTACAGCCATTTAATAGCGGAGTCATAAATACAATGCTAGAATTAGAACTAAGCTCTATTGATAAACGACCTCGTAAATAACAATGAATTTCATTTCGATGCGAAAACCGCCCGACATATAAGAATTATTATTTATGTCATATTTGTTTCGGTTAAATTAAACCCTTCAAGTGTAATTTACGGTGCCTATTTCATTCTAGTTAGGATGGATTCATATCATACGACTTCTCAATTTGTATTGAGGTTGTTCAATATTAGGTTAGAAAATAGATTCATTTCAGAGAAACTAAATATTATAAAAATGCAATACACTTTCAGAATTCAGTGAGTACGAATAGAGCTAAATTATTATTTGCTCCCTACAAACAATTCACCTAAAACTCTTCACATAATGTGTAAGGTATATAAAGGCAGAGAGACACGGCGCTCGCGGTTGTCATGAAATTAAACGGAAATCGAATGCTGCGGCTTGCGGCTGCCTCCAAGCTCAGGTACTACGACTGTCGCTACTACCTCCGCATTCCATCCCGCAGTGTCGCCTGGCTGAGTGGTAGGGCTAACTTCAACAGAAACATCATGTCCCATATTGTGAAACGTGAAGGATCGTTGGATTCTTTGTGTGCTACTCAGTCAAGCAAAAACGATTTTATATAAATAGCTCTAATTTAGCTCGCATATGGTTAGTTTACTGTCTGAATGAAGGTATAAGTTTATCTTGATGATATCCCAAAAATAGAATTGAAGCCAGAAGCTTTTATTTTAGTAATTAACCTCTTGATTCTGGTTTATTATTATTAACAATCTCGAAATTACAAGCGAATGCAATTTCAGCATTCATTAAGTAGAGCTGAACTATTCGGTCTCTTTGAAACATTCGTTCAAACGATTAGGAAACCATGACAGCTGAAAATCCCCACATAATGTGCAAGGTATATAAAGGCAGAGAGACACGGTGCTCGCGGTGTTCGTGAAATTAAACGGAAATCGAATGCTGCGGCTTGCGGCTGCCTCCAAGCTCAGGTACTGCGTCTGTCGCTACTACCTCCGCATTCCATTCCGCAGTGTCGCCTGGCTAAATGGTGCATTAACCTCAACTGGAACATCATGTCCAATATGAAATATCTAGGTTTGTTTGATTCTTTGCATGTTACTCAGTGAAACAAAAACGATTTAATGGAAATGGCTGAAATTTAACTCTGGAGCTGCTAGCTCTTACTGTCTGGATAAAGACATAATATATTATCTTAGTGACATCTATACAAACAAATTTGTGAAGTAATTTTGTTTAGTAATTAACCTGAATTAACCTCTCTATTCCGATATATTACTATTAAGAATCTCGAAATTACAATCGAATTTCAGCCTTCATTTTATAGAGCTGAAATTTGAGGTGTCTGTGAATCATTCGTTCAAATGATTTGGAAACCATGACAGCTGAAAATCTCCACATAATGTGCAAGGTATATAAAGTCAGTAGACACGGCGCTCGCGGTTGTCGTGAAATTAAACGGAAATCGAAAGCTGCGGCTTGCGGCTGCCTCCAAGCTCAGGTACTGCGTCTGTCGCTCCTACATCCGCATTCCGTCTCGCAGTGTCTATTTTAAAAAATGCAAATTGCATAATTTATAATAAATGCATTATTTTCCACTTGAACATCTTGTCCCATTGTTATGTCCTACTCATGTAGTAGGATTGGATTAGTTGTCTGTTTGGATGTTACATAATCGAGAGAATGCAATGGAACGAATCGGTCTGAAATTTGTCTTGCAGATAGTTTATGGTCTGGAGTAACGCACAGGATTTATCTTGGTGATATCTACATAAACAAAGTAGTAGGCAAGAGCTGTTGGTTTAATAATCAATGCCTATCGACAAATAGAAAATTTGTAAAATAACGGGTTGCACTCCGGAAGTACCGGCAGAAGATATTAACGTTGTGTATTTTTGACCACCATCATAACCTGACTTTCGGGTTAGGAAATCACAGATGTCTTCTGAATTTAATGTTACAATATGCATTATTTTCAGATAAAACACTCGAACGTGATATAAAATATATAACTTGTTCAAAACTCACGATAAATTTTCAAGGACAACACTATCTGAATCGCGGTGTTTTTCCCTTTTCTTTTCATAATGTTCCCTTTGAGGATACTTCGGTATATCTAACGTAGCATTATTGTAAGTTTCGCCATAAGACCGTAAATTCTTGTTATTTATTTGCAAAATTTGAGAGCAATGTGAGCTTTTATTGCTGTTTAAACTTTCTGCATAATTTTCATATTTTCTAAGCTTATGTTTGATTGATTTACTTTGTGTTATTTCTTTAATTAAAATGGATCAATGTAACACCAAGTTGTAATTTAACTGCGTGTATATCTTATTAAGTAACTATGTTGGTACTTGAAATTTCAGGACCGGGATATCTGGCGCTCCACACTCTCTGCCTACCCCGATAGGGATCTAGCGTACAGATACATTTAAAATTTGACGTCTCTAATCGAACATGAAACCGATTACAATTCCATATTAACTAGTATTCATATTATAAAATCAAATAATGATATTATATGATGATTCTCATAATTATGCGTCTCAAAAAAAAAATTAAGAGAAGCGAGCAACAATTTTTTAACAATACGTAATTTCGAAGTGCACACAATTTGCATTTTATAATTTTTAAGTAGTTTTCGAATACTCAACATTTTAATGCTAAATCCTTCAAACATCTCACGGCGCATATTTCCAAATGCTGTTCAAAGGTTTAAGGTACCGATTACAGGTGCACCGACGTAGTCATAAAAGAGTAATAAAAGGCAAAAGAAGTGGAAAAGCGGAGTTGTGTAAGAAGTACCTCAGAAACTTTATTCCATTAAACCAAGCCTGAGCCTCTTCAACGGTAGGATGCCATGCGGAAAACTGACTTAAACTGTCGCGTGTATGGTTATGTAAACAAAAGTTAGTTATTTTCAGATATAAGAAATGTCGTATGTAATGTATGTAAGAGATGGCCAATGTCGATTTATTACTCAATACGTTATTGAGTTAAACAGAAACTGGTGGTAGAGCTCCAGTGACGGAGCTCGCGGGAGTAGGCACCACCGCATTACCTAATATACTTGTCGCTAAATGGTAGTGTTTAGCACTATCGTGTTCCGGTCAGGTGGTAATGTACGGCCTTGTAATTTTAAGCACCGAGGCATAACACCTTAGGCCTCAGGAGTGGTAACGCATCTTCATTTTGACCTTGATCTTTATGTAAGTGTCTATAGGCTGCAGTCATCACTTAACATCAATGTGAACTGCATGCTTGTTTACCACTTCCATTACATAAAAAAAATAAATTAAGTTAGCAATTATTCAGACAGAAAATATATGAAATACCATAATAGCTGTGGCTTGCTACCACTAACATATGAGGCAGAAAAGAATTAAAGATAAAATACTTCATTTCTCAGTCACGTTTAATCCATGAAACCCATATTGACAATTTCTATTTTTCACAGCAGTGCGAGCATCGCCCGAGCCCCGCCGACCGCCGGTGATACTGGAGCCGCCGCACCACGTGGAGTTCACGAACGACACAGGTGCTACCATCAGCTGTTCCACGCGGGGCCAGTATCAGGTGAGTGTAAGGTTGGTTTAAAAAGCCGGCCGGGTAGGTACATCATCATCCTATGAGCCAACAGTCGTCCACTGCTGGACCAAAACCGGGGAGGTTTTAGTCCAGCAGTGGATAAGGAGGACATGCCATAATCGCCATGTTTGGCATGTGGATTGGTGATGGCAGTGGCGGTAGTTTTATCGCAGGGCGCTGCTTCACATCTTACGTTATTGCACTTACTATGGCCCCATTGGGTTGGTTTAACCGCCTTTGTTCGGTTGACTGACTGCACTAGTGGAAGAATTGTCTACCAGAAGAAAATTCTTCCGCTAGTGGCTAGCAGTGTCACTCTACCCGCAGTCTAATCCTCAATACGGCGGTTGCCAAGGTGTTTAATACTGACATTGATGTTTTTTTTTTTTTTTTTTTAATTCGGGCTTTGTGTAGACGGCATGTCTCGAGACGGCACTAGTCTACTTCACCGGGCAATCGGCGAGCGCAGAGGGCGCTCCAGCCTAAAAGAAAGCATTATTTAACTGAAGTAGATTTGATTTTTGCTAAATACGTAGTTTCTAGGGAAACTGGCTGTAGATGGACAAACAAACAGACGCACGAGTGACTATATGAATGATTTTTTTTTCCTATTGAGTTACGAAACCCAAAAACCTAACTTTTCATACATTAGTTGTTATACAAACTTGTGAGCGATTCCCGTTAGACACATTAAAGCTTTAACAGCGCGCGTGTGTATGAACGCCATTAAATACCTGCCCGTGGGACATAATGTGTTCAGTCATAGTAACTCACATTATTAAACACTGGCGTTACAGATTCCTGCGGTGACATACTTAGTAAGTTATTAGTTGTGTGATGTTTCTTAATGTGTTGAAAGCTGGCATTGTTATTTCATAACATTAACATTATTGTTTTCTTCTTCACCAAGAAAGCGTTTTTTTTTGTCCTTATTATTTATCTTATTGATTTTAAGTGAGATAACTACAGTGTGTAAAAAGGGAATTTACTATCATAGAAATATATATACGAGTATACATCATAGAAAGGGTTTTTCTTCTATTGAACCTGTTTAACAAACATTATAGACGAGTAATCTAATGCAGCATTTTCCATTTGCCGGGTCGCGACTCGATACCGGGCCATCAAAATAAAATACCGGGTCGCAACATTCCCGCCTTGTTTAAAATATTACCTACTGTACATCGACGCATCGTAAATATTCTTAATAAATGTGAATATTTATTTTACCTCATTGAATCAACTTAGGTTTAAAAATATTAAGTGGGTCACGAAGAGGCAGTGTGAAAATTATCGGGCCGTGACAGAACAATGTTTGGGGAACACGGGTCTAATGAATAGTGGGCACTGACACATATGAATTATAAAATATTTACAACATCGACTACCCTTGATTCCCCTGAAACCCTAGAGTCGACCTGATGGAAAATACTGACAATCCATAAATCAAATTACTATTTTCTAGTACTAAGAGTCTCTGAGCAAAACTGCAGACAGAGGGACGGACGGACATGGCGAAACTATAAGGGTTCCTTGAAGGTTACGAAAACCTAAAAATGGAGATACCTAAACCATTTCAGGAAAGCATATTAAATAAAGTAAATCCTACTGTACCTACTATTTTGAATTAACATTTAGAGAGTAATCATTTGTAACAAAATATATTTAGTTTGTTATTCAAAAAGGACATTCACTTAAGTATTATTTGTTATGCTCATCATAAAGGCTCTGAAATGAAAAAAACATTGAGATTGAGACAGATGGCGGCTTAAACGGAATGTTTTCCAATTTGTTTCCGCCCTCATAATTCTTTCAGAGAAGAGTAAATAAATCGCTTTTAGGGGAATACTCAATATTGTTGAGGACCTCTATGACAAATCCTTAAGAGAAATAAAATGGCATGAAGGGTATTCCTAATAACTCATAGTATATTGTGAATGTGTGATCGAGTCTTTCTGACCCTTGCCTTTATAGTGCTGAGTTCCCAATTTACGCGTATTTTAATCGATATTGTACCAAGCTGTAATTGGAAAAGTGACGAAATTGAAAAATAATTAGGAAATCATTTACACTTATAAAACAACCAAGAGGAATATCTGACTTATATATTAAATTAAAGTGGTAGAGATTAAGAAGAATTGAAGTCATCCAGAGCTTTCCCTCTACATTTAACATTTAGAGTTTGCTTATTTATTGTTTAATATTACAATGCTAATACATTTTTACATATATTTTTATTATCTTTCTGGGTATTGGTAATTATTGCCCCTTTTAATGTTGTAAAATGATTTCCATTTAGAATTACTCCTAATACATAATACCTGTACCTTGCTAAAAAAATTATAAAATAACTTACCACGTAAAGTATCTATGCAGAATTATTATTATACAAGCTATGCCCACCACTTCCTCCGCGTGATAATGTATGTTTGATCAGTATCTACCCGGACGAAGTCGTGGGCGCAGCTAGTATAAAAGTAGCCTAAGTTACTCCTTATTACATAAGCTATCTCCCAGTAAAAGGACAGACAGACAGACAGACAAAAATTGTAAGAAATGTTGTTTTGTTATATGTACCGTGTATACGTATATTTAGTTAAAAGCGGTTATTTTAATATTCCAAACAGACACTCAAACTTTATTTATTTGTATAGATATTCATATCTTTCAGTTTTTCGGCCCCACACACTTCATATGAAGGTATCACGATCTCTTGAAGGCCTATAACGATAAAAATCATATTTTATAACTTTGCCTACGATATCAACGAAATATCCTTTATTGCAAAATTTTCTTCTATTTTTTATGACTACTTATGTCATGATGTTTATCGGATTTTCTCTATTAAACGCTCAAATACATTCAGTATTATTTATTAACCGAGTTCAAAAAAAAGAGAAGGTTCTCAATTCGGCCGGTATATATATTTTTTTATGTATGTACGCCAATTTTGCCGAGATTTCAGGACCGATTTACGTAATTCTTGTCGTGTTTGATGCGGCATAGTTTCGAATTGGTCCCATAAAAATTTTATTCAGGTAGGCCCATTAGTTTTTATTTTATGAGCATTTTTTACTTACTTTCACCTCAAACTAAAGGAATAAGATTAGACAGCGTGTTGTCATAACAATGCGTTGAATCCACTGACGTCCTAGATAGTCCTAATGCGCATGACAACAAGTGACAATGACATATTTACTCATCGACGACACAACACAGCTTATTTACTCCTTCGTGGATAAATGCATAGAGTTTCCATGATTACTTTCCCCAAAAATCAATATTTTTTTTCATTGATTTCGTATAGTTGTGTAATAATTTTGTATCGACACATTAAAACAGTTTAAATTATGTACCTATCTTATTGTCACGAAGTTAAAAAAGTAAGATTTTACAAATTTAACAGATGTGAACATGAATCTTATTGACAATGCAGCAATAAACTAACAAGTATTAAATAAAAATAACTACGTTAAGAAAAACCGACTTCAAATCTAAAAAGTAAAAAATAATACAGATTTATTATTAATTATATACTACCTATTATTTATATGTGTTATTTACTAATAGGATTGAAGTCGGTGCCAAGCCAAAATCATTAAAGTAGGCATATCATTGTATTAAAACGTAATTTCATGCCTGTAATCCCCGAAGAGGTAGGCAGACGTAAATGCATGCATTCAAGCATACATGCAAACACCCACGATTCGCCGGTTACGTTTTGTTCATTGTATTAATTTGCTCGTATTCATATTTAAGTGATTAAAATATAATTATTTGTTTAAGACTTGGCAGTGACTTCAATCCTATTAGTAAATAACACATATAAATTATAGGTAGTATATAATTAATATTAAAGCTGTATTATTTTTTACTTTTTAGATTTGAAGTCGGTTTTTCTTAACGTAGTTATTTTTATTTTAGGAATTTATGTGCGAGAAAATAGACTTAAATATGACAGCAAATTTCGTAGTCAAAAGTCATATCAGAAAAACAGTACTTATACTAAGGGTCGCATATTTACGTTATGACTTTGAAATTGAACAATATTATTTTTATGATAAAAGGATGACTAACACTTTCGATTCGTCGTAAATTTATACCTATTAACAATAGAAAGGTATTCGGCCAATAATTGAGATTAGACCCTTGGAAATAATACACCCATTTTGTTTTGTGATATAGACTTTTTTGAATTTTGGTATCAAATGAAAAAATAAACATTGAATACATAATTTAAACATATTTTTAAACTGCCTCAGTAGCGTAGTGGTAGCAGGCCACTACTACTACGCTGGGGGTCCTGGGTTCGATTCCCGGGTCGGGGACTATCAGAGATAACGGTTTAAAAAAATCCTTTATCTCTGGTTCTATTGGGATTTTTCCATTTTCTGGAAGTTTCCCAGTACCTCGGAGTTTGGTAATGTGCCCGGAGATGGCAACAGGTTCGCCACCTGTTACATGGGCCAAAAAAAACGTAACCGGCGAGTCGTGGGTATTTGCATGTATGCTTGAATGCATGCATTTACCTCTGCCTACCCCTTCGGGGATTACAGGCGTGAAGTTACGTTAAAACATCATTTAATTTATTAAAAATTGAAAAAAAAATACTGTTCTATAATTTTATCAATATTATGCGATAATATGTCAAAAAGGTCAGAGTCAACAAAGTTACGGATGCTAGGTGGCGCTGCACTATTCCACAGATCCAATATAGCACCATCGCGATCGCTACAGCCAAATAAGAAACGAAACGAAAATCGTAGAGTGTGGAACAAAATGCAGCAAAGTTACGCATACTGGACCTGCTGAGCAATAAAACTAAATACGAATTACGTTCAAACCACGCCCACTACGTGTGACAATCTGATTTAATATTCACAAACCCGCTCTCCCAACTCAAATATAAATAAAGTTCTTCCATCCGACGGAGTTTGGCTGAAAGTTAACGGTCGCGCAGACCCCACCGGGAAATAAAGATATGCGCGACTCTTTTGCAAATGGAAAGAGTTGTGTACTCTCGCTCATTTACGACCCACTACTTAGTTAGATAGTTGAATATTATAGTTTATGAACTAGTCCTTTCAGATAAACTTTTGTTTAACTATCTTACGATGAAAATTGATGTCATTTTCGTAATTTAGTAGATATGAATAGTAGTAAAAATATGCGATTTGACCATTTAAGAACTATTTAACAAAATAATTAACGTGGTATAAAAGTTTGAAACTAATGACCAAACGAATTAATGTAAGTATCAATCTAGGCGAATTAAGTAATTTAATATTAACGTTGATATATCCAATATGTTTAGGGAAAGTCGGAATCAAACTCTCGACCTAATAAACGTGAATAAACGGATATTCGATACTCAACATACGTATTCACAGGTTACTCGAACTAATTGAATGCCTGATCAATGTTCTAATGAATTCTAGATTGAAATTTTGTTAACATAATAATATTTCATATTATATACCAAAAGATGTCGGGGCATTTGTTTTTTAACAAGAGCATAATCTACACTAATATTATAAAGAGGAAAAACTTTGTTTGTTTGGTTGTATTGAATAGGCTCAATAACTACTGGACCGATTTTAAAAATTCTTTCACTTTTCGAAAGCTACATTATCCACTGGTAACATAGGCTATATTTTATTGTGGAAAAAATAGGGTTCCGTAAGATATTTGGGTTCTTCAGACACAAGGTGTAAAAAATCAAATCATCAATGCAACATTGCACCGAGCGAAGTCGGGGCGGGCCGCTATAATTTAGCATTAAAACACCCACAATGCTCTTAAAATGGTCAAATGATGCAGGTCTGGTTATTAAGACACAAAAAACCAAGGTTATGCATATATCAGCATATAACAAAATTAACACCACTACTGATATTGATTTGATTGCACACGATCATAGATGCCTGCATGAAAATAATTTGTATTGTAAGTGCAAATGCATTTGACAAGGTCTCACAAATAACCTACCTTGGTTTAACTATAGACGCCAGGTTTAATTGGGCTACCCACATTAACACAGTATGCAGTAAACTGCGTGCCATATTAGCGAAATTCAGTATTTTGAAGTACCGAATACCTTTTCCAATATTACTAGATATGTATACAGATACTAGATATGTGTAAGCGTATTTTATTTTAAACCTTGGACACATTATTTCTTTGTGAGGCAATACGAAGTTTGCCGGGACAGCTAGTGTTAAATAAAGAAAATTTCAATTTTTCAAGCAGTCATCGACTTTATTACTCAAACTGACGTAGGTATGTATTAAAAATTAAATTTCAGCTTGTATGAAAGACCGTCATGTGAGAACAAACCATTTTTTGTTGTATTTTCAATTATCAAATCAAGGTTTGAATTATGGAATTATTAAAAAAAGGTTAATGAAAATTTAAAAAAAAATGGACGAAATTTGGCAAAAACAACGCATAGACAAAATTCTTAGCAGTTAAATGACCTTAAAAAGTCATGGGCAGTTGTAAGGAAAGACCATTATTATTCTGATGAATTAAAAAAGATTTAAATACTAGGATATATTCTTTAGGTTCTCAAAACAATATTAAACACTTGTTTCACCGTTTTCACTTTCTTTTTTTTGTACAAATGATCTTTTATTTGGTATATGTATAGTAGTGTTGCCCAAAATCGGTCTTGGTCTTGCAGTTTAGGTCTTGGTCTTGCAAAAATGCAAGAACAAGACCAAAACTGCACGACCAATTTTGGGCAACACTAGTATATAGATTCCTTGTAGAGTGTGTGGCAGCTCCGCTACCTTTATGTACAACTATGTTATGTAAAATTATTAATACAAAAATATTATACAAGACCATATATATAATTTTGTATCTTAATTGATTCCCGGGTAGGAGGTTATTACAGATAATGGTGTAAAGTTCTTTATCTCTGGTTTTATTGAGATTTTTCCATTTTCTGCAAATTTCACAGTACCTCGAACTTTGGTAATTTGCCCGGAGATGTCAACAGGCTCGCCACCTGTTACATGGGCCAAAAACATAACCGGCGAATCGTGGGTGTTTGCATGTATGCTTGAATGCATACACTTACCTCTGCCTACCCCTTCGGGGATTACAGGCGTGAAGTTACTTTGAGTCTTAAAGGACAGAATACATTTTGTGATTTAAGTTCTAACCATAACCAAGTTCAACTTTCAAAACTGTATCTACTACAAATCCCCACTGTAATCTACAGAAAGTTTTATATTTCGGATGCAGTGTACGTGTTCCATTGTATTTTTTTTAATGTTCGAATTTGATAATATCTATTATACGAAATTCTCGTGTAAGGCAATGAAGTGAGAAACATTTTCACGAAATATTTTTTCGATTTTTTGAACATTTTTTTTTTATTACATTAAAGCGATTCGAAGTTCCACGGGGCAGCTAGTAATAATAGAAAAGTTGATGTCACTGTTAAGTTCTTAAATCTACTTGTATGATACCCGCAATACCTGTATAGGTATTACGTACTAATGCATATAGATTATGATGATACCAGTTTTGAGAGAGTAAGTTTATATTTTCTAAATGTAGCACTGTATGTAAAAATATTATCACCTGCGATAGTGCAACATTTCATTAATTTGATTTTAACTTAGCAAAATCGAATTACGTTAATAATTTAACAACGATATTCATCTATGTTCGTAAAGTCAGTAACATATCGTAAATGAGCGACACTACGCAACTCTTTCCATTTGTGGAAGACTCCGCGCACATAGCCCTGTAATTTCCGGCACAGAGGCATAACACAGGCCTCAGGAGTGGTAACGTATCTGCATTTTGACCCCGGTCTTTGTGTTGGTGTCTATAGGCTTCAGTCATCACTTAACATCAATGTGAACTGCATGCTTGTTTGCCACTTCCGTAACATAACAAAACATATGTTCATTTCCCGGTGGGATCTGGCACTACCGCACATTTTCAGCCAAACTTCGTCAGAAAAACGATATTTATATGGAGATGAAAGAGAAAGTTTATGAATATTAAATCAGACTTCATGTAGTCGATGTAGTATGAGCGTAATCCGTGGTCGACGACGTAGTGTAGGTATTGCAAGTTGATACACAAGTTGTAATACCTGCTTATATGCTTATAAGTAGGTATCATAACTTGACAGTTCCATCAAACAACGTATCTACTACGATATCATCGAAATTAAACAGTTCAAAAATTTTTAAGTCGGAGAGATTGCATCTGTTAACTTTCCGTACATTGCGTACCAATTTGCGGTAGAAAGTTGAACTTATTACGTAAGGATTTGAAACACAAAATGCATTTTATGCCATTTAAGAATACCTTCTTAATTAAATGTTGCTTTATAACATTTATGAAATGAATTATTATGAATTTCGTAGCTTCCGCCGGTGATTCTCAATCAAATATATATTTTTTTCGATTTTTTTTGAAATTTTTTAATACCTCTCTCTACCTATGGCGCTACGAAGTTCGTCGGGGCAGCTAGTTAACCATAATACGAGTATTATTCTCAAAACAAATGTCTTGATATCGTTAGGTATATAAAACGTGGAATAATTTTATGTAATCAATATCTCAATACCTATCGAATTAATTAGTAAGTTTATCAGGTATCCAATTAGTTCGAGTAAGCTGTTAATACGTACGTTCAGTGTCGAATTTCTAGTTATTATTCTAGTTTAATTTCAACTTAGCCTAAACATACTGAATACACTTACGTCAATATTATGTCACTTTATCCGTGTAGATGAAATACATATTATTATACATACATTAACTAGCTGCCCCGACTCTTCCACTAAGCCAGCGAGGCAATAGGGATCGGTACGTCTATACTACAGTTTCTGAAACTGAATATTACAATTTTACTAATTAGTTTTTGTGAAGCTTTCGCAATTGAAAGCTTACCCGTTCAAATAAAATTTAATACTTTTCTGAATGTTTCAGAAGTTTTGGCATTTATTTTGGTAATGATTTATTTACTTTTATATACCTACGATAATATTCAGAGGCCTCAGTGAAGATTAATAAAACTAAATCTCTATTTTTGTATGTTATCAAGTAACAAACAAGTTTAGGTACCTACCTAAGTACAATTTACATTTACGGAAAGTGATTACTGCAGTATATTCCTACATTTACATAAGAAACTAGAGGTTTCAATGCAAATTTGTTGCCAGTCCTGAGGCTTAATCTGTTTTGGTTTTAGCTTTTGATTTATATATGCATTGTGAACATAAATCATAGATTATTTCAGTAGACGGAAGTTCACATTTCCAATTTTTTTTTTATTCGAATCTGTACCTATAAGATTTAAGTTTTTATTGAAAAGAACACCATACTGAGTTTGATGAGTAACAGGGTTCTTCTCAGTAGTGAATGCACTTGAAACTCTGCTATGTGAATGACTACAAATGTATATAAGATATCCAACACGGGGCTCCAAAGAATACACTATTTTATTGCAAACTATTTATTGAATGTACTAAAAATTAACAAATGTACAGTATTCGATTTTTATTTCTTTTATATAACTATCTACGTCTACCCGCCGTGCCGACCGTTATCGATTGACAACCCAACTGTCACTTGTCATTGTTTGGTATATTGTTCAGAAATTGTAATACCATTCATATATTATTATCTTTTGCGCAAAATTAATTAATCATATTTTTAATTATATTAAATTTTTAATTTTATTATTATTGAACTTTGATTATTAAGATTAATATTCTTAATCGCTAACAGTCGGCCGTCCTGTTACAGAAATGTCCCTATTTCTGGACCCTCGGCCTTCCTTATAGGGGTAATGACCTCATACCCATACTGATTTAGTAAATATTTATTAATTTTATTGTAATGCAATTGTACATAAGAATAATCTCTATATAATTTCTTTTTTAATTTATGTTTAATGTTATGATCAATTGTCACTTCAAACTCTTTACAGTAACACGTTAATTTCACATTATTACAACAAAAAAAAAATCTGATTTCAATTATTAGTACTATTTAAAACCATTTACTGCCTTTGTATCATAATCTTGTTAGTTTCATGTGATAGATAAATGACTACCGTTTGCCACCCTCGGGACACGGCCTGTCAAATACCACCAATTTAATCAACTACCGTTTGTCACCTACGGAACACGGCCTGTTGTATTGTATGATTGAGAAACTACCGTTTGTCACCATCGGAACACGGTCTGTTGTATTTATTATATGATTGAGAAACTACCGTTTGTTATCATCGAAACACGGCCTGTTTCTTAACTCATCAGGAAGCTACCGTTTGTCCCCATCGGAACACGGTCTGGTTCCTTATTCTTCTCGTAGATGCGATGTCATCCACGTGCGCTCGTCATCAATATTGCCAATAATTTTCCACTTGAGAATTACCATCATCACCAGGCACAATCATCATTCCTGGTTCATCCTTTGATTTATAATTGTTGACCTAAGCTGGAATGGAACGGAATAGGATCAGGGGAATATAGGGAATGAATAATATTACTAAACAGCACGATCGTGTCGCGTGCCATTTCTCAAAATCACCTAATCCACCGTATCGGCTTCATCGCTACCACTATTGCTAGAGCTTTCTTCAGTCGCTGGTGGGGAAATACGGAATGTGACCCAGGGCTTAAGATGGTCCGCTGGATATATGCTTTTATACCTCTTTTGAGAGTGACCTTCAATACTTGATACTTCGTATCTGTCGTGGTCTAAAACAGAAGTTATTTTAAAGGGTCCTCGAAATTTAGGTGCTAGTTTTTTACTCTTTCCTTTCTCTGGATTATGATTTGGAATCATAACTAAGTCTCCTTCTTTGAAAAGTTTGGTAGGTGCACGTGTTTTATCATACGTTTCCTTCATTCTATTTTGTGTTTTCTCAATATTGTCTTTTACAGCCTCTCTTACCTTTTCACGGTTATCTGATTCTAAAGTCCCTTTCAAAATATTTTCTGACTGTCCTATCGTTCTCTGGCCAAAAACTACTTCTGCTGGTGCCTTTCCAATTCCCTTATTTAGAGTATTGTTAAGGCTCCATTGCAGTTTTTGTATATTTAGATCCCAGTCCTTTTCATCGAGACCATGGTTCATTGCTGCCAAAGAGTTCAAGATTGTTCGATTGTACCGCTCAATCTGTCCGTTTGCTCGCGGTGTCGCAACTGCATTAAGGACATGCTTAATTCCCAGTGACTCTAGAAATACCTTGAATTGGCTAGAGGTGAAACTAGTCCCTCGATCTGAGATAATAATTTTAGGGCATCCAAAGTCAGAAAATATTTCCTGAAGGGTCTTAATAGTCGTTTTCGACTTTGTATTTCTAACAGCCTTCACGAATATGTACTTACTAAATCCGTCAATAACACCCAATATATAGGTATTACCCCTCTTACTTTTAATAAAAGGACCTAGGTGGTCTACATGGAGTGTGTGGAATATTGATGTAGTTTTCGGAATGGGATGTAAGTAGCCAGTTTTCTTACCACCCATTTCCTTGTTATACGCACAGTTTATGCAGGAGGAAACATACTTCTTTATGAAACGTTTCATTTTGGGGAACCAATAATCAGAACTTATTTTTTTCTAATGTTTTCTCCGCGGCGAAATGACCTGCTTCGTCGTGATTCATCTGACAAATGCGCCATCGTGCACCATGAGGTACTACCCATTTTAATTTTCGACCAACACGTCTATATAACCGGTCATCTTGTAGAACATAATTATTTTTAAAATCCTTACAATTTTCTTCGCTTGTATTTAGAATAATTTTAATATGTTTTAAATGTGGATCTGTCATCTGTACCGTATGCAACCAATCATTCGTTGTGATTTGAAGTATTTCAAGCTCTTTATGTTCTTCTAGGGGTAAAGGATTGCGGCTTAGTGCGTCAACATGCTGCATATTATGCCCGGGCCTATACTCTATGGTGAAATTAAATTCTTGCAACATTAGCCACCACCTAGCAACTTTGGGGAGAAGGTCTCTTTTAGTAAGCGTTGTACGTAACGCAGCGCAATCGGTCATGACTTTAAATTCCAACCCAAGCAGATAAACACGAAACTTTTTAAGGGAGAGTACAACAGCCATAGTTTCAAGCTCGTATGAATGCCAAAAAGATTCTTCACGAGTCGTTTGTCGACTGAAATAGGCCACTGGACGCAACTTACTATCATCTCCCTTCTGGAGCATAACACCACCAACTCCTATCTTGCTAGCATCACAGTGAACCTCGGTTGCAAGGTCTGGGTTGTACAAAGCTAGTATAGGCCGGTTTATCAACTTTGACTTTATCTCCTGAAAAGCAGTCTCCTGTTCGATACCCCATTCCCACGCCACATCGCTCTTAGTCAATTTTGTAAGTGGTCTAGCAAGGCAAGCAAAGTTGTAAACAAAACGACGAAAGAAGCTTGCTAGGCCTACGAACTGACGGACTTGATGAACATTTGTTGGCGTTGGGAATTCAGATACTGCACGAATTTTACGAGTACCCGGACGAAGTCCTGCCTCGGAAATTTCGTACCCTAAATAGTCTATTTCTGACTGAAAAAAAGAGCACTTCTTTAGATTTAAAGTCAAACCGGCATTGGAAAGTAAATTAAGGATTTCTTCCAATTTTTTAAAGCCTTCTTCGAAGGAGCTACCTGTACTCAGCAGATCATCTAGATACGGAATCGCCAGATCGAATCGTCTATTGCCGAGTGCTTTATTAATCATATTCTGAAACACCGCTGGGGCATTCACGAGACCAAACGGCATTCTCGTATACTCATAATGGCCATCTGGTGTCACAAATGCCGTTAGATGGCGTGAGGACTCGTCCACTGGTATTTGGTAATAGCCCGATGCTAAGTCTAGACTAGTAAAATAGGATTTACCAGATAATCTGTCCAGCTGGTCATCAATAACTGGCATCGGGTAACTGTCCTTTACTGTCTTCTTATTTAGTGCCCTATAGTCGACGCAGAGTCTATATTCATTGTTCTTTTTTTGTACAAGAACTATAGGACTCGAATAAGCGGAGTGAGATTCCCTAATTATATTGTTACTAAGTAATTCTCCTACCATTTCTCTTACAATCGCACGTTCATTATAAGGAAGTCTGTATGGTTTATAAGACACCGGCGTGTCATCATTTAAGCGAATGGTCATTTTCGACACATGTGTTACACCGAGTTCTTGCATGTCAAATGCGAAGCAATTCCGATGACGATTAAGAAGCGAGAGTAATTTCTGTTTTTGATCTTCAGAAACCTTAGGACCTATGTTTAACATGTCCATTGTAATTGGGGCCCTGGCATTTTCATTGGGCGCCGTTGAGTCATTTTCTGATATAGAGGTAACGTAAGCATTGAGAGATTCTGTTTTTAAATTCTCCATATCGGGTAGTATCGTCGCACGCGCAAGAGCCTTATTTTCACCTAAACTAAGAGGTTTACCAGAGAAGTTCATTATGACAACGCAGCCCTTCCCCTCAGTAAACTCATATAACCCCTGTAACACACAATACTCACTACCCTGCTTAAAACAAAAGTACCCCGATATATATAAAAGACCCGTGTAATCACTTTCTTTAACTCTAACAATAACCTTCGCCAAACCTTTTACAGAAGTATTTGAATGATTTAGCAAAGTTACACGGTTAAGTTTCGTATCATCGCAATACAAAGTTAATTGTGAGCTTGTTTTATAAACTGTAACTGAAGGTAACTCCGTAAAGGATTGACCTATCAAAATGTCGGTATTTAAAAGATCATCACTTACTACGTACGCATCAACATCTGCCGTCACAGAGTCAACTTCTAAAGTTATCGTTACGCGACCACGTGGTGTAACCGTACCTAATCCAAAGCCGTTTATGACAGGAAGACCCGTTTTATCTAAAATCATATTACAGTCTTCAGCAACCCCTAATTTTACTAGGGTACATTGACTACCAAAATCAATGTAACCTGAACGACGTGTACCATTCAACAGTATTTGTTTAAAATATTTACCGTTTTGTACGTCTTCTTGCGATATTTGTAAGACTTGTTTGCTTGATACCTTCTCTTCAGTCGGATTACGATTACTCGGGTTTGATTCCCTATGTTGTAACTTAGAAATCCCAGATTGCTTACAATCCCGGCCTTCATGTCCAAATCGAGAACATTTGTCACATTTCACTATCGGTTTTGTGCAAGTCTGCACGGTATGGCCAATTGCTGAGCAGTTAAAACAACGAACGTTCTTAAGTCTATCGCTTCCTTTGCTAGAGTTGGACCTTGTAACACCAATGCGAATAGTACTTTCTCTTAAGTCGTTGTTATTAAATCTACCGCTCAGTGGAAATTTTCGGATTTGGCTCGTCTTTTTGGATATACGTCGCAAATATGTAAGTAATTGCGACGGCCTCCTTATACCTAATCCCTGGGCATTAAGTCTTACATTATTATCATAGATTCCGTTTATAACGCAATCCACAGCATTTCGATCTTTTATTCCACACATCTTGACAAGCCTTATTTTATCGTGATAGTACTCTTCAAGGGATTCCTCTCTTTTGCTTTTTCTATCCAGCATCTCGTAAAGACGGTCAGCATAATTTCGATCATCTGGAAAAGTTCTGAGTATCCTACGCTGCCATTGGCGCCAGCTTAATTTTACGGAACTACGGCCTTGGTACCATTTTTTTGCGTAACCAGTTAGCTTAGGAATAGCATGGTAAATAATCTGTCTTTCACTCCAACCATAAATAGCAGCTGTGTCGTTGACTTTACGAATCCAATCTGTTGCTGTTTGCGAGTTCGCATCAGGATCAAACTCCGGGATAACATTGTGTGCGCCTTCATATGCGCTAGCTTTATTATTTATTAATTTGGCTAATTTCATTAGGAAGTTCTCTCCCCGATCGTGACTACTAGGAGATTTAGTCCTTGATTTCTTTGAAGGGGGCTTGTAACGAGTATTTCTGTTCTTAGTATTTGAACGTTTTCTTTTTCGAGACTCTATTCTCCCTTCCGCATCATCAGTAGAGGTTTCGTCATCCGAAGAATTGTATGAACTCGAACTATCAGAACTCATTGACGTAGAGGATCCTAATCGCCTTCGATTAGTGGGTCGGTCGCGATTACGACGCCTCTTGGTATCTGAGTCGTCTATGGACGAAATACTAACCGAGTCAACCGAACTGCTTCGACAAATATTACGGCGGCGAGAAGCCTCACTGTGAGCATACCGTTTCCGCAACGATCTAGATTTCATCCTTGTTATGGATCGTCTTCGCGTGTCTACACCACGGCTGGTGCTTCGTGGCGCTCTATCGCTTGTATCAGAAATGTCCAATAGCGGCGGGGTGTATGTTCTTTCCGCCATCACTCAAGCAATATATATAAAAGTGGCTAATTCGTGGTAAATTCTAGGTAAGTATGGGGTAATAAGTGTAAGTAGGGAAGATAAAACAAAAAATGAAACAATAAATTAGTAAATTATGTAATTATTATTATTTCTGCGTGTATAATAAGCAACCAATAGCTTTCCCTATTTAGCAGATTTATAACAGGTGTATTCAAAGGAAGTAATAAGTACCTATAATAAATAAATAGCGCCACACATTAGGAGTGCGCAACGCAAATACACGTCACGAATAAACAGAACCCGAAGACAAACATTTATCCGTCACACAAATGTCTGTCCTTACCAGGAATCGAATCCAGGCCCTATTGCTTTCAATGACAGAGCCACGATCAAGTCCAAGAAATTATGACGAGTTTCAAATTTTACAACAAACAACAATCAATGACATTAAGTACTAATAAACATTATTTCCACAACGTTCAGATTTTTTTTTTTTTTTTTTTTTTCATCTTATTGTTACAACCTGAATGAGGGACCCACGCAGTTGCGCCCGACTTACTTTGTATGTAATTTTATCTCTCAATGTCAGTAAGTTAAAATAAAGGCATTACATGCATGAGAAAACAATCATGACAATTAAAGTAAGTACCTACTAAATTAATAATTATCGATACGATACTAATGCCTACATGTATATAATATAATGGATCGCCTTTCTATGATACCTACATCTATTCACAAAGCCACACTACCTACTTACATACATACATGTATCACTTCTAAACCGTACAATGCGATAGTAACGCAATTATTCAAAGGGAAATAAAACAGCGTCTAAACATAATACAATATGTGACATAGTCGGTACATACCGTCTTTTGATTGAGTCATTGCTATAGATTCAGGCGAACACATTTGCAAAAATACTGTAGGTACTGGTACATAATTTGTTATATCAATAAGCGATTTATAACACAAAAAAAACTAAACATTAATACATCACGTGAAGCATATCACGTATCGTAACGTAATAATTTAGGTAAAAGTAGTCTCAATAACAAGTAAACTTTTATACATACCAATGGGCTTTTTCCAACGTTCATCCCACTTCTGATATAAGATATCCAACACGGGGCTCCAAAGAATACACTATTTTATTGCAAACTATTTATTGAATGTACTAAAAATTAACAAATGTACAGTATTCGATTTTTATTTCTTTTATATAACTATCTACGTCTACCCGCCGTGCCGACCGTTATCGATTGACAACCCAACTGTCACTTGTCATTGTTTGGTATATTGTTCAGAAATTGTAATACCATTCATATATTATTATCTTTTGCGCAAAATTAATTAATCATATTTTTAATTATATTAAATTTTTAATTTTATTATTATTGAACTTTGATTATTAAGATTAATATTCTTAATCGCTAACATGTAGAACAAATTTTGCTTTTTCTACTATACGAAGAAATTGAACAATTTGAGAAAAATAATATTGTTGTGAAATGCTGATTAATTATAATGATGATGATGATGAATAATGCCTATTTAATTATTATTATAAGTTATCCACTCAAAATAGTTCGTTAAAAACCAAATTTGAAATACACAATAACATTTTCAATACATAGGTCGTCATTTTAATAATTAAGCATTATATACCGACATTGGTATCGCGAAAGTAAAATTACAAATATGTGCGCTTAATATAACTCTAACTTGGGTGTATTATAGGTTCTGCGTGAAATATTTAAGTGAAAATAGGCGGCTTCAAGGGTGATAAAATTGCTTTCTCTCCGCATTCGCACAGGACCTTTCTATTATATACCTCGTAAAATTCCTCCAATGTCCTGATTGAATATCGTCGTCGGGTATTCATGCGACCCATCGAACGTTTCCTCCTTTTTATCTATCGCAGGAACGTTATTCATAATCGAGATCAATGATGAAGCGGTAAAAATGTACTTATCGACGTCATTATTATTGAAAAGAGCTTGAGATATTCAATCGTATATTATGTGTGGTTGTTTCATTGTAATTTAAATGTTTGTATATGACTTCATCGTAAAATCTTTGACTGAGGTTCATAATCTTGTTGATATACATAAATTTCACGTCACAGTGTTTGTCCGCGATATGTATGTGTGTATGTATGTATGTATGTATCTTCACGCCAGGTCCCTGACGGGGT
This sequence comes from Macrosoma leucophasiata, assembly GCA_036365455.1. Taxonomy (NCBI): domain Eukaryota; kingdom Metazoa; phylum Arthropoda; class Insecta; order Lepidoptera; family Hedylidae; genus Macrosoma; species Macrosoma leucophasiata. The sequence goes on along the minus strand of JAWQUS010000023.1, from coordinate 8,746,333 downwards.
AGGCAGAGAGTGTAGAGCGCCAGATATCCCGGTCCTGACATACACAGAACACAGAACTCGACCGATTTGTCCGCGATGGACTCCTAAACTACTTAACCGATTTTAAATCAAATCAAATCAAATCGTTTATTTGTGCAAACATGGGTACAAACAAAGATGTGATAATAATAATTAGTCCGCCACGTTTCGCCAACACTGGCATACAAATATTTAAATTAAAATTATACAGAGAAAATATGTCAAATAATGTTGCAAATAATATTAATCATAAGAGTTTAAATAAGAATATTGATTGGTTAATCACATGTACAGGCATCAATTATAAATTTATTTATATTAGTGTAGTATCTTAACTATTAAGGTATTCCTTTACAGAGTAATAGGTTTTTTCAATTAAGTAGTCCTTCAATTTTCTATTGAACAAATTCCCATTTAATGATTTTATTGCATCAGGTAGTTTATTATAAATTGTAGGTAGTTGTTAATCAAACTTAGCACACCGTGTGCAGTATATACAGAAAGATACAGTGTGCAGGTGTATCTAACCTCAATTTATAGTCGCAATATTATGTTATACAAATTGCACCAGTGCGAAGCCGTTGCTTGTCGCTAGTATTAGGTTAGGTTTCAAATAATTGAAATATCTGTAAATAAATTTACCGTAAATATTGATCCGTTAATATCTTATCCAACATGTATTTACTCTGCCATTATGAACATATTTACTAAAACGAATCGAGACCCAAAGATATGTTATGTTTCATTCAAACAAAAGAATGCGTATCAAACACATTCTTATTATTTTTTTGTTAGTGGTAGTAGAGCTTCAGTGACGGAGCTCGTGGGCGTAAACACCACCACATTATCTATTTGCCGCTAAATTGTAGTATTCAGCACTATCGTGTTCCAATCAGGCAATAAATGGCTTTGTATTTTGTGGCACAGAGGTATAAGAACCTAGACCTCAGAAGTGGCAATGCAAATTGAATCTCTGGTTTTTATGTACCTAGATGTTTATAAGCTACAGTATCCACTTACCATCAATGTGAAATGCATGTTTACCACTTATATTTAGTATATATATATATATATATATATACTAGCTGTTGCTCGCGGCTTCGCCCGCGTCGATGCCGTTTTATAAATAACTAAGTAGCCTATGTTCTTTCTCAAAGTCAGCTCTATCTCTATACCAAATTTCATTAAAATCGGTTCAGTCGTTTGGACGTGTAAAGGTAAAAGACAGACAGACAGAGATAGAATAAAGTGTAAATAAATAAATGCTGAAGTAGAGCATTTATTTATTTACACGTTATTAGACCACCTCTAAAAAGTCAGCTTAAGTATAATATGATAATATCAACCCCTCACAAATTAACTGAACCAAACAACAATAAGCCATATTTTTGCCACAAATAGCTTAAAAATTTGCCGTGACACGAAATTGCAAACTTTTCACATTGAGCAGAGTTAGACAGAATTTCGGCGTCGGAACTGTTCCCGGGAGAATGTTAGGTACCTGTACGTGTAGCTTGCCAAAATTCCCCGATTAATTCTATAACTTGACATCGGAAATGTTATTTGTACCCCCACCCCTAAACTGAGACACTTACGTCGGTGATCGGTTCACCATTAGTAATAAATTACGGTAATAACCGCCGTAATGTTTCCATTTCTTTACGATGTATGGCGTAGTTTCATCTGGAAATGAGTTGATAACTGATATGTATGTATGTATCTTCACGCCATGTCCCTTACGGGGTAGGCAGAGAGTGTGGAGCGCCAGATATATCGGTCCTGACACAACTCCCGTGCTTCTTATACATTCATCATTCTTTTCATAGATGCACGACGATTCCTTAGACTTTTGGCTTCGCCCCCAGGCCCCGATAATTAATATGACTTATATAGGATTTTAATGCTAATGCTATACTCAAAGATTTTCCGACAAAATTAATCATGATCGAATGATAATAATAATAGATTAGACAGGAAATAATAATAATTTATGTGCACTTTGTTTTTGTTAATTGAATTATCGTAATATTTATTTTTCGCAATAACACATGCGAGTAAGCTTTATAAATTAAAGAAAAAACGGAAAGAAATTTTGACTTCGGGCACGAATCGAACCTGCAACCTCAGGATAACCAGTCCAGCCGATTTACCTTTACTTCGGTAGCTTAGTGGTAAAGCGGCTGGACCGGTTATCCTGAGGTCGCTGGTTCGATTCCTGCCCGAAGTCAAATCTTTCTTTCAATTTTTTCTTTAATTTCTAAATTGAATTATGAATTGGGTAAGATGAAAAAAGATAAAAAAACGCCTGTTTAGCTCATATCCGTTTATGGAGTCAGTCCCCTTCTGCGTGTGTGACACTAGATATTTTTATACAAATTTCAAAATAACTTTTTAAGTTATTTAAATTGTCTTTTATCGTTCCATATTTTATGAGAAACACGAGAAACTTTCGCAACTTATAAAATGACAAATCTAAATTTAAAGCTCTGCTATGACAGTATGAGCAGTAGCTATACTTAGTTTCAAAATGAAGTAGAGTGAAATGAAGTAGAAATACTGACTGACGAAAATACGTTTCAGTGCGGCGAAAACTTTCAAACATTAAGAAATTCCATTGAAGCGTCGAAGCTAAATTCAAAAATCCTACACAAAGCCCAAGGGGTCATATTATCTCGGGTGTAAAAGCATCCGCGCGCTGCAAAGCTAGAGAGGCGACGTAAACAATCAAGATGAGGCTCCTACAGAGGAGACACTAATGAAGTGCAGACATCACATTTAGAAACAATGATATCTAATGATGTATTCTACTACATGTTGTAATGTATGTTTCTATCTTGAAATAAAATTTTGAATTGATGTTTATGGATTTTTATTATTATCTATGTACCTTTAAGTATTTAGATTTTTTTAAATTACATTTACCCGACCCAAGCACCTAACCAAGTGACCCGTAAGCACGTATAATGTAAAATAATTAATTTTGAACGGCCATATTCCACGCTCATTAATCTTGGGCTCTTTTAACAAATGTCTCAATCGAGATAATTTCAATTATTGAACTCAAACCTATAGACGCGAGTCCGACTCGCATTGGACTAGTTTTTACTATGATCTGGATGAGCTATATTAACTATATATATAAGCTATATAACACCATGGCGGCGTATCCAGTCGCCGCTACCAACTAAATGTATACCTACAGCTCTATAGATCGTTTCTCATCTGGTGTCTGTTTAGTTGCGCAACCAATTTAGCGGTGCGACCAGCTCGGACGCCACACAATGTTACTGATCGCGCCGCCACGCTGGTTGCGCCACCACTAATTACTATTAGCGCTGTATGGTGTCTCACTCAGTCCGGACACCAGTGGAGCTACTAGATCCTCGCTATGTTGTCCCGGTGAAATATAGCCCTAAAAGTCTCTATCTAATCCCATCTCGTTTAAAATGAAAATTTTTATCTACTAAAACAAACTCTTTTCAACAAACCGTGAATTGAAATATTCCAACGTAAGCTCTATTTTACAAGCGCTGCCATCTCTGGAGAATCTCACTGCCATTAAAACTTTGTTTACGTAGCTACATATTTTGGACAAAAATGGAAAGTTTCATCATAACTATGCATTGTACCTGTTTAATCTTATATTATTTTGTAATTACCTGCAGAAGTTTCAAGTTCATAATAGCGACGTTAAGGACGAAGTCAGTTAAACAGTGAAACCTTGTAGTCGTGCTGAACAATTTAATGGATTTAAGAGTATGTATTTACCCGTGACTACGCCTTCGGTGATTACAAGTGTGAAGTTACTTGTTTACGTTGGGTTTCGTTACATAAATATATTCTTTTACTGGTGGTAGCTCCAGTGACGGAGCTCGCGGGCATAGGCACCACCGCATTACCTAATATACTTGCCGCTAAATGGTAGTGTTCAGCACTATCGTGTTCCAGTCAGGTGGTAATGTACGGCCCTGTAATTTCCGGCACAGAGGCATAACACCTTAGACCTCCGGAGTGGTATCGCATCTGCATTTTAACCTCGGTCTTTGTGTGGGTGTCTATAGGCTGCAGTCATCACTTAACATCAATGTGAACTGCATGCTTGTTTGCCACTTCCATAACATAAAAAAAAATCAATTTTAGCCGAAAGACGCTTAATGCTTTACAAATTCCTGCCACAAAGATGGCTAAATAGTGTTGTGCGTCATAAGGACGACGCAACCTTGCAAAATATGAAAGCAATTTTTTCTCAATATTAGAAGGTAGGTTTTCTTTTGCTTTATTTTGTTTTGAGCCAATTTCAAAACAAAATAGGTATTAACCTAATTTAGCGATTTAAAACTTCACTTCTATTTTTGTTAATTTTAACATTTTATAACGATACACTAGTATTATACCAATTTGGAATATATAAGATTAAAAATTAAAAAAAAAATGAATGACTGATCATGTAAACTTTCCTCTGTTAATTAAAATCGAACCGCAGTTATTTGACAAACGTTACGTAAATTAAACTTATATCTGTTCACTCAATATCTTGTTAATTGGTCTTTCTAATGTCAATAAATAGAACAAATATCAATACATTGTCAATTCCAATGTCTCTACATAAAGTTATTTATTTTACGCTTATTTTTTCAGTTTTATGCTGACAAAAAATATTTCGAACCGCCAAAGCCTATAACTGTTTAGTCGGCGTATCTTTTAGTAAAATATAACTCGTATATTTTCCGAGCTGAATTGAAAATATGATACGTATTTGCATATGAACACAATACTCTGCAAATACTAGGCTCCAGAGAAAACTGCCAGCGCTCAGAGATGTCCTGTTCAAATAGGCGACCTTTTACCCGACCTCGATATCGCAAACTGCTATATAAGTATTTTCTACAATCGTAAAATTGCGGGCAAAAAACCATGTACAGTTTATGCCTTTCATAACAAAACTTAACTCCGCGGCTGTACTTCACAGTTACTTTTTTTTAATGTAACGCATGTGGTAAACAATGATGCGATTCACACGGATGTTAAGTGATGACTGCAGCCTATAGATATCTACATAAAAACCAAAGACCAAAATGCTGTACCACCCATGAGACCTAACTTAGGCCTTTGTGACATCTATTACGGGGCTATAAAATACCATCTAACCAGATTAAATAAATAACCGGAGAAGGAGAATAACACGAGCCGGTTAGACCAGCGGTGTGTGATGACCGTTTGATTCGAAGTGTAAGCGTATAAAAAATATATAATACCCAGTATATAAATCATCATCATCCAAATGATGTCCACTGCTGGACAAAGCCTTCCCCAAAGACGCCCACAGCAGTGTTGTGTGTCATTATGGTAGAATTTGCCATAATCACCAAACTTGGCAGGCGGATTGGCGATAGCATTGACGGTAGTTTTATCGCGGGACGCTGCTGCCCATCCCGCGTTGTTATATTTAATACCGCCCTATCGGAATGGTTTGACCGCCTTTGTTCGGTTGACTGATTGCACTAGCGGCAGAATTCCCTTCCAGCAGAAGAAAATTCTTCTGCTAGTGGGCGGTGGGGTCACGTCCCGACGCCAGTAGTGTCTAAATAGTTCACTGGTGGTAGGGCTCCAGTGACGGAGCTCGCGGGCGTAGCACCACCGCATTACCTAATATACTTGCCGCTAAATGTTAGTGTTCAGCACTATCGTGTTCCGGCCAGGTGGTAATGTATGGATCTGTAATTTCCGGCACAGAGGCATAACACCTTAGGCCTCAGGAGTGGCAACGCATCTGCATTTTGACCTCTGGTCGTTGTGTGGTTGTCTATAGGCTGTAGCCATCACTTAACATCAATGTGAACTGCATGCTTGTTTGCCACTTTTATCACATTAAAAAAAAAGTTTACTTGCTTCTTATTTCAAAGAGTTGCGAAAGTATATTCCACCTGAAGTAGAACCCTAAAAGTCAATATTATAAATTACATAAGTGGAAAAAACAGTAGTCCAATCTTTTTCCGTGCCCGAGAGCAAGACATCTAATGCCGTGGGAGGGTTACTTGAACTCTTAACGGCCGCCCCTAGTCCCTATAAACAAAGACCAAGTTCCATCAAAGCTGAAAGTATAAAGAAAAATATAAAACTTCTAAGTTTCAAAGGGATGATCCCCTTTTTCACTTTCTGTTGTTTCGCAATAGCATTGGCGTGATAAATTGTATTTGATTGCTAAAACCAGACAAATAATAACACACAAATGGAAGCCATTTTGGATTCGGCAAAAAAGGAAGTGGACTTTATTGTTAAATATTTTTTATGAATTTCGTTTGTAATCCTCTTTGGCACTGATTACATTCTATAAAATAAATGTTACTTACTAGTGTTTTTTCTTTAAGGGAAAACATTGATTCGTTAACCATATTTTATGAGATCCATACCATAGGGGATACATATACGCGAGCATTCGAGCATATTTCAATACTCATTTAATTTAACTATTGCGTAGCGATTAAATCTTACCTGTATTCCCGAAGGGGTAGGCGGAGCTAAATCCAGGCAGTCAACATGTATACATGCAAACGATTCACTAGTTACTTTTTGTCCCATGTCGATATTAGATAAAAAATGCATTACGATGATATTAGATAAAATTAGAAATACTATTTCAAAGTATATGCGTGTAAATGTAAGTTCGATTAACATAATCAGTATAATGAAGAAATCTAAAAGAAAAATATGAACGCTGCTACAATATAATGTACACGTCAAGGATCCAGAAAAATACTTAACAATAATAAGGTGTTATGCCTCTGTGCCGGAAATTACAGGGCCGTACATTACCACCTGACCGGAACACGATAGTGCTGAACACTACCACTTAGCGGCAAGTATATTAGGTAATGCGGTAGTGCCTACGCCCGCGAGCTCCGTCACTGGAGCTCTCTGCGGTCTGCGGTCTCTACCAATCTCTATATGTGTTTTACTCTATATACATAGAACTATATGATGACAAAGTACACATAAGTATTAATTTATTCAAACTGATCGTCTCAATTATTCAGTAAAACCATAGGTAAGTATTGTCAACGCCTTTTACTAGCGCTTAACATATTATGTTTCCTTCAACAAACACGCGAGTTATTGCATTTGTTACCACAATCCGATTACGACGAAGGATAAAAGGAGATCATAAATTACAATGGATTACATTGCATAAAGCCTATGATATTATTTGCAACTAGCTGTTGCCCGCTTTTCGCGTAACCTGTGGCAACTCATCAAATCATCCCAGGGCATCCCACGGGAACATTTATTCGGGATAAAAGTATCCTATAATCTAAGTCAGCTAATACTTTATCTGTATAACAAATTTAATCAAAATCCGTTCAGTAGTTTCGCCGTGATTGACGGGCAAATATCGAAACAAAGAAACTTTAACATTTATAATATTAAGTGTGATAGTGTGATGATATGAATTAGCAATAATGCCAAAACTGATCATTATAACGATAAACAATCATCAAGAAGCAAATCACATTTGATTACTACAAAGGATGAACTAAGATCATAAGAGTTGTTTGATAAAGTTATAAACAAAAACTTGCCACAAAAACTTTCTTGGATCCATCACGTACCTGATATGACTTAGACTATTAGTGCCGTAATACACCTGTTTCACTCAATACAAATGGCACTTTGTGATGACAAAGCACACACTGGCTTTGATTTATTGTGGCTGAGCGAACCAATTATTCAGTAGAGCCGTAGGTATTGTCAGCGCGGGCTTTGCCTTCTACTGGCTAACGTATTGTGTTTCCTTGAACAAACACGAGCGTGATTACAATTGTTACCACAATTCGATTACTACAAAGGATGATCTAAGCTCATAAGAGTTGTTTGATAAAGATACCAAATTATAAACAACGGAGGAGGGCTTTGCATAAGATCTTCATACAGCTTTAATATGATATCTAAAAGCAAAATGTGGATGCTGGTGCTATAAAGTACATGTTAAAAATCTCGACAAATTCACTTTTAATCCATAAAGTAAAGAAAAATATTGACCAACATTTTTAGATTAGGCACCACCAATACCAAAGCTGACTCTTAAAGAAACAAAAAGAAAAAGAAACAAAAGAATACATGAATGGCTATCTTATTTTCTACTGCAACATTTACATAGTAATGGTATATGACTAGTGTCATACGTGTTTCATTCAATGCAAATTGAACTATGTATGACAAAGCACACACTAGCTTTGATTAATTGTGGCTGAACCATGGCTGAGCGAACCAATCATTCAGTAGAGCCGTGGGTGTTGGTAGTGCGGACTTTGCCTTCTTGCTCTATGTATTATGTTTTCTTGAATATACGAGAGTGATTGAAATTATCACCGCAATTCGATTTCTACGAAGGACGAAGTCATTCGACGTAGCTACTAAATTACAACAGAGAGCTTTGTATAAGATCTTCGAAAGGGCATATTCATCTGTAAACGTAACTTCATGCCTATAATCCCCGAAGGGGTAGGCAGAGGTAAATGCATGCATTCAAGCATACATGCAAACACCCACGATTCGCCTGTTACGTTTTTGGCCCATGTAACAGGTGGCGAGCCTGTTGACATCTCCGGGCACATTACCAAATTTCGAGGTACTGGAAAAATTGGAAAAATCCCAATAGAACCAGAGATAAAGGACTTTACACCATTATCTCTGATAACCCCCTACCCGGGAATTGAACCCAGGACCTCAGCGTAGTAGCAGTGGCCTGCTACCACTAGGCTACCAAGTCAGTATTAATCTGTCTCGTATTATTATTTCGTTGATGTCAATCTGCTCTCACTACCAGGGCTCTCATATTCATATCACGTGCCTTTTTAACTGACTTCCAAAAAAAGGAGGAGGTTCTCAGTTCGTCCGGATCTTTTTTAAATCAGTATTCAAGTTTTCGAAGTATATGACGAGAAACTCCACAAATTAAATTTAAGTGTACATCTTAACCTTGGTAGTGAGAGCAGACTCCAGGAAAAAAATGAATATTTGATGGATGTTATTGTTGATTAACTCGGATATTGACTCAAATGTTTATAAGCAATCATGCCAAAACTGATAGCTAAAATGATAAACAATCATCAAGGCACAAAAACAACTTATTTCTCTACTAGTAGGTATGTCTGCCCTTTATTCAGCCGTAAATACGTCGTTGGCAGCCACACCACGTCGACGGTAGCGACGTTTTCCGTTGAGCCAGTGGTCTGTTTTATACAGACCACTGGCTCAACGGAACCCTTACCTACACTTTTTGTGTCATTATATACGTGCTTCATTAGATACAGACTGAGAGGTACTGATAAGACTAAGACTGACCTACCATGACCAAATAGGTCGAGTTCTGTCTGATGGTGGGGTCAAAAGTCTTAGGAATCGGCGTGCATGTATGAAGAGAATGATGAAGGTAGACGAGGCACGAGAGGTTTGTCAGAACCGTGATACCTGGCGCTCCACACTCTCGGCCTACCCCGTTAGGGACCTGGCGTGAAGATACAGACATACATACATACATTAGATACAATTGGAACTATATGATAACAAACCTCACACTGACTTTGATTTATTTTGGTTGAGCGAATCAATTATTCAGTATAGTGTTGTCTACACTGACTTTGCCTTACTCGGCTGGAGTATTGTTTCCCTCAACAAACACATGAGAGACTGCTGACTTTGTTACCGCAATCCGACAACGGCAAATGGCTGACGGAGCTTACTTACAAGATTTTTTCATGTGGATCATTCTTATATAATATCCAAAAATAAAATTTTAAGTTCTGATGCAATAAATTGTTTATAATTTCAACAAAAAAGCAGTAAGTTTAGTCAAGAAAATATGTTGAACAGCATTCGACGGATATGGTTGTTTATTAACACGGAAAAGAATAATGAGTAATTAAAATCAATGACTTTAAGGCAGTCTAAGTAATAAGAGGTTTTTTTCATTCTTAAACAATCCTACTCAAACGTCCCATTACGGCATTTTAAGATAGAACGGCAGAATATTACATTGTCCGTGAGCTATTTAAGTCAAATACCAGTACTAAAGTAGGTCAAATAATTGGACCATGAATTAATGTGAGGTTCAGTGAACTTCCCTATTTGCACCTAAGTTGAGAGCGCTGTTTGCGTGCAAATAACACGCTCATTTGGTTTCGCTTGTCTCTCCAAGATGAACGTTTGATGTATATATGAAAGGATAACATGCGGAACCACTATACAGCGCCAGACGTTAATCAGTTGGCAAGCAAATACGTTTATAGGAATGTTTTGTAGGTGATAGCTAAGCTTTAATCATTCATATCAGCGTACACGTAGTATTCAACCGTTCTAACGACATTGCTTACACTTGCGCACTCGGAACACATATGAAACATAGGGTTATAGGAGAGCAAATATTTTGCCACTCAGCCGAATTGGAAACGAATGTTTTGTGGCATGGGAAAGGCAAAACAGCGCAGTTTGCGAGGAACCACAGCCGGTCTCCGATCACTTTCGCCAATGACTGAAAGTCTAATTTTTGTATAGATAGCGCGGCTTTTTAAGTAATTAAGTTCTTAATTCGACTTCTTAGAATATGATATCAGACTATAATATTACAGATATATATTATCGTCTGATATTTACTTCACTTACTAGGTTTCGTATTTCAATAAGTAAACCTAAGTGCGTAGTAAATATCAATCAGTATTTTTTAATGTAATGGAAGTGGCAAACAAGCATGCAATTCACATTGATATTAAGTGATGACTGCAGCCTATAGACACCCACACAAAGACTAAGATCAAAATGCAGATGCGTTACCACTCCTGAGGCCTAAGGTGTTATGCCTCTGTGCCGGAAATTACAGGGCCGTATATTACCACGTGACTGGAACACGATAGTGCTGAACACTACCATTTAGCGGCAAGTATAATAGGTAATGCGGTGGTGCCTACGCCCGCGTGCTCCGTCACTGGAGCTCTACCACCAGTGAAATGGAAGTATTTAATATTTCTTAAACTTTTCTAATATTATTATGTAATTTCATGTTCTCAAGATCTATTCGTTATTATTTGTTTCCATATTATACGTAATAGACGTTGAAAAGATAGAAATTTTAAAAAGTAGCTATAATTATTCTTAGTCCAGCATTAATCATTCATTTAAGCGTACACCTAGTATTTTACCATATCTCACTACTTTGTATACACCTGCGCACTCGGACCACATATAGAACAAGGACACAGGAAAGCAAATATTTAGCCACTCAGCCGAATTGGAAATGAATGTGTCGTGGTATGGGAAAGACAAACAGCGCAGTTTGCGGAGAACCGCAGTCTAGTGGCAGAGAATATGTAATTATACTACGTATAGAATGGACACTTCGTCGTCCCGCCCGATTTCCCCGCCTCACCCAACCTCCTCCCCTCTTATGGGCGACGTTTGGTATTCTCTACGTGCTACGCACACAGGTGCACGTGTAAATGTCACACACATGTACACGTCACTGATTGATGGCTGTGTAATAAGACCAAATTAAGCGTTTGTCAATTAAGCAAAGTATCCACAGTGTGCCGTAAGTCCTTGAAAATAATCAGTGTCAAAAATTTAACTTATAATTTAATAAGGTTAAACATTTCTTGTACCAGACCGTTTTACAGGAGTAGGAGTTCGAGGAGCTAGAGTACTAATAGATGTCTAATGTCTCAGGCATATCTATAAATTGACAAATGCCAATTTAATATAAGACATCGCAAACAAGGCTTTTTAACATTCATACTTAAAATAATACCATTACATATTAGGTTTCATCTTTAGTCTTAATTTGCATGACAACTTGTCAGGTTTTATTCACACATTCAAATTCACTCAATAGCAGAAGCCTGAAACTTAACCAATAAGTGTCAATAAGCTCACCCCTATTACACGGGTCAATTCATACACACTGATAATGAATTGAACTGGGAAGTGACATGTTTATTCATATCAATTAAATTTTCTAAAGGAACAAGTATTACCGATGCTTATGAATGAAATTTAATATATTTTATAGCGTATAACACTATCTATAATATATATACTGGTGGCGGTGTTCTAGTGGCGAAGCTCAAGAACCCTGGTGCCATTGCATTAACTTATCTATCTGTCGATAAATTTTAGTGTTCAGTAGGTACCTAGTAGGTAGGTAGATAGATAGTCATGGACCCCTAACATCCGATACAGTTGTAATTATAATCAATTTAAATAGAATGCAACAATAAATTTAAATTGCGGCAGAAAATCCACTTTCAAATTGTTAGGTAACGATTTGAAAGTGGATATATCCGTGGATAAAAGATTTTACGGATCAATAACTTAATTAATTTTACCAGTACAAAACAAACATTAAGTACTCCGATATACCAGTATCACTATTAATTGGTAAACCTACAAATAAATATACCAGAAAAAAAGTGTGTGTGTTAGCTCCGACGCATGACGGGAGTTTACTCGGAGTGTGTAAGGAAGGAGATCGCTAGTGTGCGGCCTAGTGAAACACGTCCACTCAGTCGCAGAACTCGCAACAGAACGCTTCAACTTTCGTGTGTCATTTGATTTTACTTCTCATAAAATTTCAGTACCTACGGGACCTTATTATTCAAATCGTACTCTGAAAGTATTATATTTTAACATTTTACATTGAGTCCCTTAAAATATTCCACTCAGGCTATAGTTAAGGTGCGACAATAAAAACAAAGATATCACACGACACAGACGCAAAATCATTAACGAACGTAAAAATGAGTTTCCCCAGCGAATACCATTTAATTAATTAAGAAGTCCCGTATTGATCTTCATAAAGACGTGGCCGGAATAAAAGCTCGGATGTTAATTTATTCGATGCAGCACACTCTTAAATTAGTCGTTGTTTTCCTATAAAATTATACGGGAAGAAGTCTCTTTAGGCTCGGCAGCTTTACTTTCCCATAATTCAATTGAATCTTTCCTTTGTGCTCGTTTATAATTAACCTTATTTTTTAGGTTCCGTTGTCAAGGGTCACATTGTAATAAATTAATATGATAACCTAATAGACATTAGCTCCAATGACGGAGCTCGCAAGCGTCTTTACTACTACATTACCTAATCTACTTGTCGCTAAATGGTAGCGTTCAGCGCTATCGTGTTTCGGTTATATAGCTACAGCCCTGTAATTTCCAGCACAAAGGCACAAAAATTCTAACCTCAGGAGTGGCATCGCATCTCCCGCAGATGGTAGTATTTAGCACTATCGTGTTGCAGTTAGATGGCAAAGTTTGTATGTCCTCATAATTTCTCACACATATCCATAACAACGTATGTCTCAAAGAAAGACATGAACGTTTCAACCTTTAGTAATTGTGTAAATATCTAGACCGTAGCGTTAAAGACCCGTGTGAACTAGATGCTCGTTTGCTACCTTCATAACATAAAAATGTAACGGTTTCTTTGTTACCTTATCGTTTTGTCAAACATTCTCATGTAATAGTATAAATTTAATAGCGAGTCATTTCTATTAATTTTACTATCATAAATAATGTTATAATTTAGTTTAGAATGCGCTTATCACAGTCAAATATATTGTTAATTCGGGATTCCCCGTTTTTAATTTTTCTCATATAACTTAAGTATCTAGGTTTAATCTCATTTAAATGTTACGTGAACACATTATCGTCGTTTATATACTTATAATAATAATAATAGCGACCCTTGATACGTTCCACTGCTGGGCACGAGTCTCTCCCTTTCTTGGGAGGACGTCTGGAGCTTACTCCACCACGCTGCTCGAATGCGAGTTGGTGGAGATAAGGGTTAGTGGCCAACCCGTTGTCGGATGTTTTCAAACCGCCCATAATGCCTCCGACAAGGTTTAACGACTGCTATCTATCGATAGCAACCGTTTCCTTCGAAGCAAGGAAACGCACGTTTTATTTGCCACTAGAGGTCACCCATCACACAACCGACCGCGCCCGTATCGCTTAACCGAGTAGATCGCTTCCGATCTACACCAGACGCGGTTCCATGCGCGTTTCGTTCTATCGTCGCTTACCTTAAACATATTTATTTTGAGTTATTTTATATGAGGCAAATATAGCCGAGGCGAAAGCAATTGCGCTGCAAACCGGAGTACACAGAGGGAAATGACGAAGAAAGATGCAAATACGATCGAGCCGCAAACTATCACGTCCCAAATTTTAGTCCTATATTTCTGTTCGTTTTAAATACCAAACCTTTTAGAAATCTTGTGTACAGTTCTTATGTAGCAACTCATTTTTTTATTCTAATGAAACAAATTTTAATTATCCACTGTTTATACAAAAAGTGAGTTTTATTACATGTTTATAATTTTTATACAAGAAAATGGCCTAAAAATTGCTCGCACTTGGCTAGTTTTATGGGCTTACTGGAGGCCAAAGAATTTTTAATCGGAGCTAGGTAGATAACAATACCGATGGGAATTTCTATATGAAAATACCTTTAACTTATCAACCTCGCAGTTCTAAAGTAGAATATATTTTTAACAAAGTTTTATTTTGTCTCTCAAGAACAGTTATCGTTGTGTATAAAATCACAAAGTTTAAGATTATTATTATTTTTACAGTAAATGTATTATACTTATTTCATAAATGTTTTGAGTCGTGAAAACACCGGTCAAGTGCGTGTGGGACCACACGCAGTGTAGGTGTTTAAGTTTATATGAGGTAATAAAAATAAAAAATCGATGGAGTTGTTCGAAATTTTCGAAATTTTCGAGTAAAATACATTTAATCGACTTTTACTCGCAAACTTGTAAAGCCAACTTAAGTGTAATAGTTTTCCTTAATTTCATTTATTCATTCATATATGGCTACTATTGCCGTAACGTTTGAATTTCTAACAAGAACCGTTTAGCTGGCAGGGGGGACACTTGCCTTTAACGGAAATTGGCACTTTAAAGCTTAATAAGTCACGAACAGTTAACTAAATCTAAAAAGTAAGTAAAAAAATGCTCATAAAATAAAAACTAATGGGCCTATCTGAATCAAATTTTTATAGCACCAATTCGTAACTATTCCGCATCAAACAAAAAAAGAATTATGTAAATCGGTCCGGAACTGTCGGCGAAATTCCCGTAGGTACATAAAAAAAATATAGCGGCCGAATTGAGAACCTTCTTGTTTTTTGAACTCGATTAAAAATGATATGTGCACACCTTTAACATTTTTGAAAGACCTATCCAACGATATTCCAAACTGTATGGAACACTTCCAAAAATATGTTCCAATCACCACTTTCTCGGCGTGATTAAGGTGTTGATATACTTGTGCCAAATTTCAAGTCTCTATTACCAATAGTTTTTGTGCTAAACCGCGGACGGACAGACAGACAAACACAGTGAAACTGTAAAGATTCCTTCATTACTACGGAACCCTAAAAGCGATGATTTCTTTCGTGAATCCATTTGTAAATTTATTTTATGATTTTTAACACGTGATATGGTCAAAATTAAAGAACAAATTTTTCAAATAAACAGAAAGATGGCTGGGGACCTTTTTTGTAGTATACGTAGATACCTAGGACAATAGTGCTACGCTGGGGTGCTGGGTTCGATCCCCAGGCCGGGTGAGTGCTATTGAGATGTTTCATGTTTTTGGATCCAGATGCCACCTTCAGAGTTTGATAATGGATCAGGAAAAGTTAATAGATTTGCTAACCATAACATGGGACATGACGTCCTCGTACTTACCTAATTGGCGAATCTCTGCCTACCCCTTAGCAGCATATAGACGTGTATGTATGTATGTATCTTCACGCCAGGTCCCTAACGGGGTAGGCAGAGAGTGTAGAGCGCCAGACATCCCGGTTCAGACAAACCTCTCGTGCCTCGTATACCTTCATCATTCTCTTCATACATGCACGCCGATTCCTAAGACTTTTGACCCCACCATCAAACAGAATTCGACCTATTTGGTCATGGTAGGTCAGCCTTGGTCTTCCTGGGCCTCTGCAACCATCCACATTCGCATTGTATATCTGTTTAGTCATTCGCTCATTCGACATTCTTTCTATATGCCCGAACCATCGGAGCATGCCTTTTTTCATTTTTACACCGATACTATCATTCACACAAAGTCTCTTTCTTACATC
This sequence comes from Macrosoma leucophasiata, assembly GCA_036365455.1. NCBI lineage: Eukaryota > Metazoa > Arthropoda > Insecta > Lepidoptera > Hedylidae > Macrosoma > Macrosoma leucophasiata. The sequence continues at coordinate 8,730,165 of JAWQUS010000023.1, read as the reverse complement.
TTCATTACGAACGCGATCGGTGAGTGATACACCGCAGATCTTGCGCAAAGATCTCATCTCGACCGCGTTCAACTTACTTTCATGCTCTTTCCTGCATACCCAGCTCTCGCTTCCATATAAAAACGTTGGAGTAAGTACAGCATTATGTACGGCTAGTCGAGCCCGCTGGCTGAGATGTTTAGATTCTAGTAGCTTACCCAACGCTCCATTCACGCAATTCCCAGCAAGCACTCTTCTTTCTATGTCAGTGGTGTACCTACCATCCTTGCTAAAAGCACATCCAAGATATACAATTTCATCAACCTGTTCTAACACTGCATCATCTACCACTACCCTTGCATTTGTTCTCTGTTCATCTCTTTCAAATACTAATACTTTAGTTTTATCCACATTCAATTGTAAGCCTTTCTCCATACAATCCTCTTTCATGACTGTGACTAGTGCTTGTAGCCCAGATGGTGTAGACGTGAATAACGTATAATATAAAACCTTACCCATTAACACCTCAGGACTCAGGAGCAGTTACGCATTTGCATTTTGATCTTGGTCTTCGTGTGGCTATGGTGTCTATAGGTTGCAGTCATCACTTAACATCAATGTGAACTGCATGCTTGTCTGCCACTTCCATTATTTACATATAGATGTAGATAATCTATATATATAAAAATCAATTGCTGTTCGTTAGTCTCGCTAAAACTCGAGAACGGCAGGACTTTGGCTAATTTTGGTTATGAATGATTTTTGGCAGTCCAGGGAATTTTTAAAAAGGTAAGAAAACATGAAGAAATTAAAGGGAAATAGTAAAAACCACAATTTTATTTTCCCATGCAAATATTTTTTTTTTTTTATTATTATTTAATAAGATCCTCTGACGTGGTGATCAGAGACGTTTTGCATCTTTAGGTTTAAATGTAAATTTTGATTTTTGTGAAAAATATTCCTCAAGGGTTAGTTCCTAATGTTGTCTATTACCATTATTTATTTTAATTACTTTTATGGATTTTACTGCTTTATTGTTTTTACTTAATTTCTTTTATTATGTATTTTTATATATTTACTATATATGTTGTACATAATATTTTCTTACTTATTTCTTTTTATTGCTATTTGTGCTATTTTAATACAGTATTTTATGAATTTATTTCGAGAACTTTTACCTGCTATAATTTCTGAAATATTGTTTTTGTTTATTTTTACATCTAATCTGCTCTCTATTTCCAGTCCGTGGGTGCTGAACCTTGGACAATCTATCAAAATGTGCATTACTGTTTCATCCTGCCTCGGGTTGCACTCGCACGCCTGACTGTCTTTGCACTTGAACCTGTGCAAGTACTCACTGAACCCGCCGTGCCCAGTTAGTACCTGCACTAAGGTTGGAGTGAGTTCCATTTTACCGACAGTCCGGAATGCTGTTATTGCGTTCGGCAGGAAGATTTTGGTTACTCCTGTTGTCTGGCCCTCTACGTAGGGGTCTCCATGGTCTCCATGGTCCCTTCTCAAAGCACTCTTTTTACGTAAGACACTGGACACTTGTCGTAGTTCGCTCTGCATTTTTTCTAGCCGGCCTGCTTAGCAAGCATATCCGCCCTTTCGTTTCCGACCGGCCCTTGTGCGCTCTTATCCTAAACAATTTAACTTCGCAACCTTGTGTCGTCAAATCAAAGATGTTGTCGCGCACTGCATGTGCCAGAGGATGGAATGAGTCTTGATTTTTAAAAAGCTCAAGGGACGATCTGGAATCATTCTTGCTGAGCATTCTCTGGCCGCCTTCAGCAGGTCTGTTGCCTGATACAGGGCATACATTTGCGCCTGGCACACTGTGCAATAGGAGCTTGAACTTTTTATTTTGCACCTCTTCTCCTTCCTTCCAGCACGTAAGTGCAGCTCCCACCTTCCCGTCCATCTTACTCCCGTCCGTGAACACTAGCATCCCTTCGATTTGGTGTTCATGCATAGTCGCCGGCTCCAAATCTTCTAGGCACTGAAATTCTATGTTCACCCTTTCGGAGGGATGTTTTGCTCTGAGATGACAGATTCCTTTCTCTAGTCTCCGGTCTTTAAGATCAGCTACCATTTTGCCTCGTTTGGCCTCGTGCAGACGAGCGGCTTCTTGGATCCGGAGGTCTAGAGGAAGGATTCGAGACAGGATAAGTGCTGCGTTTAGGGACGTGGTGCGATAAGATTTTGAAATATTTTGCGCGAATCCTCTTTGCACAGCGCTCAGTCGGTTCTGTATTCCTATCCTCTCCACTGCTGGTGCCCAGGCACTTGCGGCATAGAGAACGATAGGCTCAGTCACAGCCACGTACATTGTCCTGATTATCTCCGGATTCAAGCCCCACGATATTTTAGCTGTTCTTGCGAGTTGCTTATAGATATTTGAAACCCTTCGGCATACATTCGCTACGTGACTTTGGAATGTGAGTTTTCTGTCTATAATCAACCCTCAGTTATTTCAACTGAGTTCCGCCGGGTAGTCGGTCTGCTTTCAGTATTGGAAGCAGAAACTTTTCTAGTCAATATTTTAGTGGCCAGCGGAACGGATTTCTTGGGAGAGACCGATGATTGTCGAAGGTTTGCTGTGCTCGCCGTTTCCCATTCTCCAATGCTTCTCCTAACATTTTTTGGAGAGGGTCCTGCCCTATCTGTCGCGTGGTTGGAGGAGCATTGGTGATTTGGGTCTTCTACTACTGGTGACCTCTTAACTGGTGACCGAATGCTGAACATTGTATCTTTTCGGTGAGTCAACTTGAGTCCAATAACGTGTCGAAAGGTTTTGGGTCAATAAACCCAGTGTCGTAGCACTTTAGGCAAAAGCCAAAGTTGGGTCAAAAAAACCCCGTCAAGTAAAGATAAAATACAATAACTACAAAGAAAACCAACGAAGTGCGTTATGTTTGATCGGTGTATGTACTCGTATATACACTCTAGTAAGGCTACATCAACTTGAGATAGAAAAATAAAATTTGGTGGAATCCCCCTATTGAGACGACGTTATCGACAAAGTTTTAATACCAAGACAAAAGAGGGAGGGCAAAAGGTGAAATTTTGCCAATTTTTCGGCGATTTAAGTTCGTCGAGGTAAACTAGTAAGTGTCCACCGGGAGGAAGGGTGGGTCCGATTCGCGCGTTTTTGAAGTTAGGGGGGCAAATTTGGTATTGGGGGATAGGGAAAAACGAGAGCTATTTAATGAGAATAAAAAAGTAGGGGGGGGTCAGTACAAAAAATTAAAGTTTAGGACGAATAACGGAATTTCATAACGAAAGTTATGTTACGAGTTAGGTTAAGAATATTTTAGTGCCAAAGTGGCCGAAAGTGACTAAAAATACGATGGAAAAAATTAATTGACGGTTGTGGCAGAACACAAACGCAAGTTGGATGAAAATCTTAAGATTTCGAATATGTTGAAATTCTTTATTTCGATTCACCAAGTTACCTCGGTTTAGGTATAAAACGGAAAACAACTACTATTTCGCGCGTTTTTGAAGTTAGGGGGGGTAATTTGGTATTGGGGGATAGGAAAAACGAGAGCTATTTAGTCCATGCAAATAGTTCGTATCTATAAAACCTTTGACACATTATTTCATTCTAAAGTAATACGAAGTTTTCCGGGTCAACTAGTAAATAATAAAAAAGTTAAGTACGTTTATATATAAGGGGGTGAGTAAACAAAATACCATTGTAAATGTTAATGACACATTCCGCCATGTCTATATTTCTGTTATCAGGCAAAACTTTGAACATTATGCGGGGAATAAATAGCGGGGAAAAAAGACGTTGAAGCGGCAAGACACACCGGGGAGCAAAATTTCGGGACTCATAACATTCCCGAACACTCCCGAAAGGATTATAAATATCGCGCTGTAGCATATGAACTGTCGCAAATACCGCAACATATCAACGACTTCTCTTTTCCCACAGTATTTTAATAAAAAAGAGGATTTTTTTTAACAAAATTTCTACTTACGATATAAATTATATGAAGTACATAGATGAAACAAAATAATGCATTGTAACATTATAAAATGTTGCTGATATACGTGAATATACTTTTTTAGGGTTCCGTAGCCTAAGGCTTAGGGTTAGTTTAGGCCCTAAGCTATATAGGTACCTAATACAGGCTTAGCTATACCTAAGGGTTGTACAAAAATCAAATAAAAAAACAACGGCTGCACTCCGGCAGTGCCGGCATAAGTAAATACTTGAATATTAACGTTGTGCATTTTTACCCACCACCACCACCACCATGTCACAACCAACACGTAATTCTGACTTACAGAAAAAAAATCGACTGACGTGTCAGTCTTACGCATTTTCGATCAGAGTCACGTGTGCTGAAGCGAGTTTAACATTTTTTTACGTATCACAAAAAGTGCAAGGCGCCGCTAAAGAAGTTCAAACACTTCAAAAATTTCAAAAATAGACTACGGACAGAATTCGATCTCGCGACCTCTGTGTTACTAGCCTTGCCGTGTTTCCTCTAAACTTCCCAAGCTCCACATCTGGCTATAATCAAAAGGCAAAAATATTTGACAAATCAGATGTAAGGTTTTAATAGCTTAGTGGTAAGGCGGCTGGGCTAGTTATCCAAGGCCGTAAGTTCGAAATGTTCAAATCCGCTCGAAGTCAAATCATATTTAACTTAAAATAAGTAAATTGTTGCAGCTGGACTGGTTGTTCGCGGACAACTCGGCAGTGACGTCACTGGCAGGGCTACGGCGTGTGCTATCAAACGGCTCCCTGGAGTTCCCGCCGTTCCCCGCCGAGAGGTACCGCCGCGACGTGCACGCTGCCACCTACAGGTGCCGGCTCAAACTGAGCAGCGGATACGTGGTCCTCTCCAAGAATATTCACGTTCATGCAGGTATGTCTGGTATGTTTTTTTACCTCAGCTGACAGCTCTTGGTTTTTGTTTTATTGTATCCGTTGATGGCAGCGGTAAAATGAGTGAAATGCAAGTTGAGAATAAAATATTTTTTGTTTTTGTTTCATTTGTATATCAGCCACACCAACAGTTTAACAAAGAAATCTGAATTGTTGTGAATCTTCACGCCAGGTCCCTAACGGGGTAGGCAGAGAGTGTAGAGCGCCAGGTATCCCGGTCCTGACATACCTCTCGAGCCTCGTCTACCTTCATCATTTTCTTCTTACATGCACGCCGATTCCTAAGACTGAATTGTTGAATTTGTGATATCCAGCTTCAAAGATCCTAGAGGATTCAGGACAATTTAATGTGGACATCTCCTTTAAGCACCTTTTTTTACATTACATTAAAACATACTCGGACTTAAATGTATTATAACGTACAAAATATCTTTCATAAGTTAAGCGTAAGTACGAATCATCCATATTATCTTGAGATATGTTCCAAAACAAAACATTTCGATTTAATTTCAAAGATCACTCAACTATCATAAATAATATATCAATATCGTCTCCCAGTTCTTCTGAAATGTAATTTATTTACACTATCAATAAAAATATGATGCTCATATTTCTCTTCTAACACGCTTCATATAAATGTCTGTAAAGCTTTTTTTCGATTAAGTTGAACTTTTTGAATAATTTATATACCTGGAGACAAAGTGAGGTGCAAAAGGATTAACCTCTATCTTGCATACATAAAAAAGAGCACATTATCAAACTCCAATGGTGGAAAATTTTCGAAATATCTCAAAAGTTACTACTCCGGAGTCAGCTTAACTGTATAAGAAATTAGTTTGATTTTTTTTTCAACAAAAAAATGCTACGCATAGAAATTTCAATAGATTCTTCATATTTCTTGTCGCTAGGCATATTTCAAATAATTCAGTGCCTACGCATAGAATTGCACAAAAAGAGTTTTGTTTGAATATAACGGTGTAAAATAGAGTCTACGTGTACGAGAACGTAACTCTTCATAAACAACAAGGTCTCAATATCGTACAAAGCTTTGACCTGCAGTTCTAGAATCATGAACGGAATTTGAATACGAACGTTTCACCGAGAACGCATCACTTCACATAAGGCACCTCTCAAATGTTAGGAACGTTACTATTGTTTTGTTCAATGTTTATTGAAAATATACGTAGACACGTTACTACATGCCTGTATTCTCAGAAGAGCTAGGTAGAAATAAATGCATCTATCACGTAATATTTTTGTCTCATACAATAGATGGAAGGCGTCGGGACGTGACGACCCCATCGCTCTAATGGACGAAAATTCTTCCGCTGCAGTCAGTCAAACGAACAATGGCGACCATACCAACAAGCCGGTAGTAAAAATTAAAACCGGCTAAATGCGTGTCGGGACAAAAAAATGCATTTTCTATGGGGTTGTTCAAAATTTTCGAGTAAAATACATTTAGTCGACTATTACTTGCAAACTTGTAAAGATAACTTAAGTGTGATAGTTTTCCCTTTTAATTTCGTTTTATGTAGCTATTATTGCCGTAACGTTGGAATTTCTAACAACATCCGTTTATTGGTAGAGGGGGGACACTTGACTCCAACGAAAATTGGCACTTTAAAGCTTAATAATTAACAAACCGTCAACTCAATCGAAAAATGATATTTGCACACCCTTAACGTTTTCAAAAGACCTATCCAACGATATCTTACAATATATAAAAAATAAAAAAGCTATCCGCGCGTTATAATAATATGTAGAGGAGGTACCCTAAATAAAAAAAATGTCATGTTTTTATTCTACCACTTCGTCGGCGTAATAAATATGTATTCTTGTGCCAAATTTCAAGTCTCTTCTTCTTCAAGTAATAGTTTTTGCGCTAAACTGAGGACGGGTAGACAGACAGACAGACGGACATGGCGAAACTACAAGGGTTCCTTATTTTCTACGGAACCCTAAAAACGTGGGATGGAGAGCAGCGTCCCACGATAAAACAACCGCCACCGCCAGTCCGCCTGCCAAGCGAGGCGATTACGACATATTCTCCCCTAATGTTTGATCAACACTGTTGTGGAACTTCCGAAATATGGAATTAAAAATAAAAAATAATAATAATACGCTTACACTCACAGCCCCACAGTAGGTATAGACCTGTGTCGTGGGTGCCGTTGTACACATACAACACATACACAAACATCCAGACCCGAAACAAATATCTGTAGGCCATACAAATATTTGTCCCGGAGCGGGGATCGAATCCGCGACCCTTCGAATCAAACGGTCGTCTCACACCGCTGGACTAACCGGGTCGTTTATTTTTAATTGTCTCAATAACAGCGCAGCAGTAGTGTTTTACTACAACTAGACTAGTGAAGAAGACAATAAAATTGTGTTAATAAAATGTAAATGTTGTTTTAGATGATATGAAAATCTATGTTATATTGTAAACAGTAAATCTCACCTCGCTCGAGGCGAATCTGAGAGGACAGAAAATTTGATTTACTTTATAAAGGACAAAAAATATCAAGTGGTCATAGGGTCACCGGTATCTGTAACAAAGGGAAGATTTTTGGGTACACTTTACATAAACTTTGAGTTGATGCGATCCGATATGTATATTGCCTTTACCTTTTCAACAGCGAAATCTAGTTATCAATATTGAGTATAATTAATTTCTTATGTTATTTTACTTTGTCTATTTGCAATAAATGGTGTATGATTAGTGTAAGACGAAGCGTAGACAAGCACCCCACGAGGTGGATCGATGACCTGGTGAAGGTTGCAAGCAATCGCTGGATGACGGCGGCTCAGGACCGTTCGTTGTGCTAATCTTTGGGGAAGGGTTTTGTCAGCTGAAAGATGAGCTGAATGATGATGATGAGGATTATTGTAAAACGTAACTTGTTATCCTGTAGTGGTAGCCAGCGATTAATGCATGGATTCAAGCATACATGCAAACACCCTCGGTTCGCCGGAAACACAATCAATTGAAATGGTAATTTGGCATCAAGTCGATATTATATGACGTGTCGGTTATCTAACTGCACTACAATACCTACAATGTAGCCAAGTGCATTTTGTAACTGATGACAAAATTCATTCATAAGAATGTTGTAGCAACTTGCAAGGTTAGCATAGTCAGAATAACTCCAACGTGGCTGCACAAGGTGAACGAAGTCAATGCCCCCGAGGAAGTACGATGGATCCTAACGATTTTATTCTTTGAGAGTATAAAATGTTTGAATTATAGTTCAATCTTAAAACGAGATAAAGGTTTGTTTGAGTACTTTTAACTTAATATATACATAATAATATCAAGTACCTTTTCGGTTCCATGCAAGATGCCGTTTATTGGCGTAGGTGTGTGTACGCACGTGCATTTTAGTAGGTCGAAAAAACCGATGCCCGCAGAATCAAATGCCCGTGTGAAAGAAGGATAATTTTCAATCTTCTACTTTCCCTCCGGGGACATCTGCAATGCATCCTCTGCACTTCAAACACTGAGTATCTCTTGATCCCGGTTTGGTTTTTCCAGCAGCGCTAGCATTTTGCATGTCTATTGTCTACTAAAGTTTAGTCCGAGTATGCAAAGGAATAGCTCCCCTGAGATTTATGTATGAGTGATTTGTGTTAGAAATGAAATGGTGGGAGTCAAGCGGCGACACTGATCCCAATACTAAATTGAAGCAAAGGCCTTCCCACAACCTTATTAATTTATTGCACGGAATAAATTAATTAATCCTTTATTCATCCTATGTTATGTTTGCCTAATGATGATTTTATTGCAGTCCTTAGTATACCGTGGGAGGTACACGTGCCGGATGAATACGTGATGGCGGGCAATGCGGCGGTGCTGCGCTGTACGGTGCCGACGCACTACGCCGATCGCGTCGATGTCACCGACTGGTTCACCGACGACGACACCAGCGTCTTCCATTACTTAGGTACAAATATGTAATTAAATCATTGTCATACAATTATTTTCCTCTTCATCGATCGAATACTGAGTAATAGCATAAAGCTGCACAGCACACTATGCCGACTGTGTTGACATCGCTGACTGGTTAATCGAACACGACACCAGCATCTTCTATTAGGTACTCCAATAGTCACTCTTGTTATCATATCCTGTGTTGTACTGCACTCTGTAGACGCTCTACGCCAACCGCGTTGACGTCACTGACTGGTTCACCGATGATGACACCAGCGTCTTCCATCACTAAGGTCGATTAAAATCTTTGAGGTTTTAGTCTTTATACTTACGAGTTGGACTGCCGATTTGGTAAAGATTGCGACCAATCACCTAAGACCATATGATGACCTAAGACCAGTCATTGTAGGCGTTTTTAGGGAAGGCTTTTGTTCAGCCGTAGATTTTTTTAGCCTGAAATGATGATGATATCTTTGTCTTCTTTATACATCTTACTGTGACTTTTATATGTAAATGTTTAAGGTTTTGTAGCTACATTGTATGTACAGTGAGGACCCATAACGTCGACTAACGTGACTTTGGAGAAACTCTTGTTATTGTATCTCTATAAATAATGTCTTCATTATTGCAATATGCGAGTGGTAGAGCTTTTTACGGGTGGTAGAGCTCCAGTGATGGAGCTCACGGACGTAGGCACCATTATCTAATAAACTTGCCGCTAAATGGTTGTGCGCAGTACTATCGTGTTCCGGTCAGGTGGTAATTAATGTACAGCCCTGTAAATTCCGGCACAAAGGCATAACACCTTAGGCCTCAGGAATGGTAACGCATCTGCATTTTGACCTCTAGATCAGAGGTACAGTCATCACTCTTGTGATACCTTTTTTAAACAAACATTGTGTAGCGCTCACACCTTACGCCGACCCTGTCCCTGTCCAGGTCACTGACTTCGACATCATCGTCTTTGTGCTTCATCGTTCATAGGTTCTTTATATTGTACAATCGAAATCAAATTAATCTCTCCAGACACGAGAAAAATATGACAATTGAAATTCAATTCTGTCTCGCCGTCGGTGGCCGTACGATCCTTGAAGGATTAACATGAATCGGAAACTTGGTGTGTATAGTCCAAATGCTTTAGCCATGTCGAATCAAACACAGTTCACTGATTATGTCATTAACTTGTGGCTATAATTGGTTAATCAGTTTAACAAGCATACGTACATTTACATACATAACAAGTTTGTTTAATCTATATTGCACACCTATATTGATTACCTCTGTCTCTATATAGGTATCAGGTCAGGTGGTGTTAACACACACATATAATCTTAATTCATAAAAGCAATCCGTGTATCTAATTCCGATGCGAGAAATAGGTATCTTATTTACGATTAAGTTTAAGCTACAATCGAACTTAGAACCATGATCACCATCATAACATGATCATCAATTTTTCTTAATGTTATCTTTGATTATCTACCAACCGATTCAAAGTGATAGTGTGGTGTGTCAATCTGCCTGCTCATCAAAACAGTGCTTCCCTCTCTGTAAGCACATCTTGCTAATTGCATCAACAATATATCTGCAATGGCTCTCGGCAACACTTCGAAGTTTGCCGATCGAAGCCCTCCATTGTGATGTCTTCGGCACGTGTTACATATATTTTCCACCACTACCTGGGACACCAAGTACAATGGACGACCAAATCTTCTACACCCTCGAACCCTCGATCTGCAACCCTAAGGCCCATTTAGGCATATCTTAAGAGAACCAGGGGGATACAGTTACTTAATTCAATGAGGCTTTTATTACAGAACAATAATTGCTAGTTGACTTCATCTGAGTATAGGTAAGTATAGGTTCTACATTCATGCTTTGGAGGCCAGATTTACCTATACTTACCTAATATTTTTTTACATTTATTTTACCCTATATTCCGTTTGAAACAAAATGTCACTCACATAAATAATCTCTCACGGTAAAATATACTAAGATGAATTCCCCTTTAAACCGTCGGGGAATTTTGTTCACAAAATTTTCTCATCAAAACACTTGTCAAGTGAGAGACGACATACGCAATTACATTTTCAGCACACATCGCATAAGCTATTTGTATAAAGAAAGTCGGCGGACGTTTTTAAATGGGATTTGAACGTCCATTTTATAAGTGTATATATTTTCCAAAAATTAAATATTTGACATAATGTTTAAACACAACGTTTGATATTACTTATGGTAATGGTACCTAAATAAATTAAGCAGGTTGCTCTTGTCCACTGAGATCGCCAATGTTCATGCCAAGAGTGATGATTATGGCTTATCGCCCTTATGTCAGAGAATATGTAATAATACTACGTATAGAATGGAAATTTCGACGTCCCGCCCGATTTCCCCGCCTCACCCAACCTCCTCCCCTCTTATGGGTGACGTTTAGTATTCTCTACGTGCTACGCACACAGGTGCACGTGTAAATACTTACTTACGTCACTGATTGATGTCTGTGTAATAGAGACCAAATTAAGCGTTTGTATGGAATTTTGGCGGAGTGTCCGCGGTGTGCTTATGTTGAGGCCTTGGTCCAGCAGTGGACGTTTTTCGGCTGAAATGATGATGATGATAGAATTACATACTATGAAATTTTCTACTATCGGACAGCCGGGCTCGCTTGAGGGCTGTCTTGTTACTGAACCTAACTTTATTGTACTTATTAAAACAATGCTAGTTAAACCATGTCCGAATCGTAATTAAGTAAACAGAAATAGTGGTAGTGTTTTCAACTCAGGCTCAGACATAACGTAAAACACAGGCAGAATGCACATCCAGGCTTAACTTTGAAATTCTCTTTTGAGGGAAGCGGTCTGTTGTTTGTTTTGTGTATGATAATTTCCTGTAGCTAATAACGAAATCTAGAACAGAAGCGGTTAGCAGAGCTTAAGTTTAAATCACATTGAGCTCGACTGAGTGAGGATTTCCTTGGGGACTGAATTGTTTACTGCTTTGAAATGTTTATAAGGTTCAGAGTGTTTCAGATAATTGAATAAGGAAAAATATTTATAAAATAGGAGGATAAGAAAAGTTTCTCGGACGTAATGGAAGGAATTTGCGATCAGCGGTCGTACGATGCCCTTTTATTGTCAACCTAAACTATCTCTAGAAATTAAAGAAAAAAACGTAAAGAAAAATTTGACTTCGGGCAGGAATCGAACCTGCGACCTCAGGATAACCAGTCCAGCAGCTTTACCACTAAGCTACCGAAGTCACTTCGAATACTTCGGTAGTTTAGTGGTAAAGCTTCGAAGTCTGCCCGAAGCCAAATTTTTCTTTGGGTTTTTTTCTCTAATTTCTAGTTCACTCGCATGTGTTATTGCGAAAAATAAATAGTACAATTAAACTATCTCTGTTAGCTTTGTCTTGATTCTTTATATGCGCTGTCATATTAGATAAATGAAACACAATTTTGGCAGCGTCTAAATTCAATCGCAATGAGACGTCATGGTACCAGCACAGGCATCGTAAAATTATGTCTTCCAACGCCTTCGAGCTCGTAAATTTATTTAGGCTGAGAGCCCTTTGCTCTCGACAAAAGTTCCGATGAAGCAGAGTAGTACCATCTTGAGACGAGTCACCTACATACCCTCGAGCTCCGTAACTCGAACCCTACTTCCAGCATAACGACAAACAATATGATGGTGCGCCAGCTCATTCATCTTTTGATACGTGGTCGCCACTCGAGAATTCTTTTGCCGCAATGGCCGACGGTTCTCTGAGCTATGCTGAGCCCACTGCCAATTTCGTTCAACCAATGTCTCTCAGCTAACACACCACCACAGCCACATCCAACCGACTATAGCTCTCTTTTGACTGCAACTCGTCGTACATCGTCGGCTGTTTTTGTATGTACACTTTTTAGTAAATTTTTTACAAGATGCTCGAACGAGAACAATCCATGGCACAATGTTCTTCCTACGCCAACATCGTTTAAAAAGTAAAGTTATTCAACTTGACGTGTAACATAATTAAAATTAGGCTTTAATTGTACCTACTGCTACTGTAATTTAGAAACTCATTACCTCTTTGAATCAATTTCATATACAAATATATTTCAAGAACCTCAATTATTGTTGTATAATTACACCAACTTTATGAAACACTTAACTATTTTACCTTTACCTTATCTTCAGCCTAAGCAATACAGCATTTACAACGAGAATTTGCCCTGTCATTTTCGTCAAAGAGGCAAAACAATTTGGACCTCAGCAATGACAACGTATTTGAGTCTCTATTTTTTATATATTTACATGCATTTACCATCCATGAGCACTCCATGATTATTTGGCATCTTTATAACAAAATAGGACATTGTTTTTTTATTTGTTTATTGCATAATATATCTTATCCCACTTCCATAGCTATAAAGTCTATGGAATTTTGTTTAAATCCTTCGTAGAAGCGTGTTTGTTTATGAGCGAAATTTGATAAAAACAATGTTTCATTCGGTAAACAGATAAGTGAAGGTTGATTTGAAGGAGGTTGAGGTTGAAGGATCTATATTCCATACTAACTTCACATCTATCCGATTACATGCCGATTGGTTTACATTAATCATAAATACATAATCTGCACCATATTGTGGCTGAATATATGGGTTGTGATAAGGTTTATAATACACAATCTCTTGTCCCCAGGGTCGAAATACGAGCGTCTAGACGACGGTTCGCTGTACATAGCCGCCGTGAGACCGGACGACCGTTATAGTGCGTTCCGGTGTCGGGTCCGGGACCGGATCACCGGCGAAATGTATTCCAGTCAGTACTTCGGTGAGTAATCAAAGGGTGTGTGTACCGTAATTATGTTTGTTTACACTATAATGGTGTGAGTGCTGGCTAGAGCAGTGTGCAGTCCGACATCTTGCCTTTGCTGATATCAAAACAGTGTGTGCCTCTGCATCTTCGATGTGATAATAAACTACAGGTAATTATTTTAATTATTCACATTAACATATGCGAAATACTTTAAAGAAATTGAAAAAAGGGGGCAAGAAAAAAAAATCTTGAGGGTATTTGAAGCTGCAACGTCTGGATGACTTCTTTGACTAGCCTAGCTAAGGGGACCACTTCATTGACCACTGAACTACCAAAACCCCAGTTCGAAGTATGAGCGTCTAGACAAACGACAGATCGCTGAGCTTTCAGGGATCTGGTTGCTTAACCACAGGTCACCTATGTATTGGTACTAAAAGCTATATTTGCTTGATTTTGGATAAGTATAGTTTCCTGGCTTTATATAGATAGCCGCCGTGCGGCAGGACGATTGCGATATAGTCCGACATCTTGCCTTTGCTGACATCGAAAAAGTGTGTGCTTTATTTAATTGTTGAGTGAACTATCCGTGTGATAATAAACTAAAAATAATTTTAATGATGTCATCCATTTTTAATAACGTTTAGGCGGATTTTGATGAGAAGACAAGAAGTCGCGACCACTGGATCACTAGCCCAGTAAAGTTGTTCTATCTGCTTACCTTTGATTTTATTCGTTACATATTTTTATTTTTTGTTTATTGTCCAGGTCACGTGATAGTGACTGAGCCAAAGGGCAGTGTGCGGCCGCGACTAGCCGTGGAGGCGCGGACGAGACGCGTCCAGGTGGGGCAAGACGCGCGACTGCCCTGCGCTGCTCACGCTTGGCCGGTACCCACTTACAGGTGACTACATCTTCTAAAGATTCATCTAAGTCAAATGTTATCCACGGTATGGGCCTTGAGGCTTCAAGCAGGAGCAACGGAACCTTCAAAAAGTCTGTGGAATAACAGAGTATATAAGCATTTTGCAATCTCCGTAATCGTATTAGGGGACACGAACGTAACACTTTTTGGTGGGGTAGGACGCGCAGCTCTCCTGCGCCGCTCAGGCTTTGCCGGTATCCACTTGCAGGCAACTACATCTACGGCCAACGGTGCCGCGCTGTGGACATGGGGCCACGCCTTAATGACGGAGTCCAAAGTAATCTTGCGGAATACGATCGTGTCACCTCACGCCTAGTTACTTGTAAGTGGGTACCGGACCCACTTACTAGTATCTAGAGATATCTATTGAATTTATATAAACTTATATGAATTTATATAGGCCTGTTTGGGTACGCAAATTCCAGGATGACTGTAAGTGCCCTCTTACAGGTAACTAGTGATATGATCAATTCCGGAGATTGTACCCGAAATTGTATCTTACTTTATCATCACATTGGAACGCTTTGGGAAACACTGAACACCACCATTCAAGCAGATATAAATTGTGTAATACGATGGTTTTCACTTCTTCTATCTCTAAATCAGAACTCCACTTCTATTAAAAAGCTAACGAATACGCCCTCTCCAAAATACTAAATCATTTCTTACAGACAGATATTATATCCACGTGAACACAAGATAACGTATGAAACGAAGCACAATGGGTACACACAAACGGATGGGCGGTACATTAAATACTTCGGCAAACATTTTAAACACTTAGTATGACAACACAAAGCGGTTGGGCGGTGTATCCGAACGTTTAAAAGGTTTTACTTGTGCACTAAACAAACAAGTTTGAGATAGAAGCCTAAAAGTCGGAGAGGCTCATCACAACTTTATACCGTGAGTACCGTGACAGGTTAGAAGAGCCAAGAAATATGAAATATCGTAGTTACAATATGACTGCATTAACTTATATTCCTTTCGGGAGTGGAATTTAGTTCAAGTTCGAAGTATTCCAACAACAAAAGCGAGGTCAAAAACGAACAGTTCAGTTTCAAGGACTATCAGTTGAATTTTTATTTTCAACGTTCTAAACTTTTTTAACTTTTTGGAGGATGATATGAGTGGGAACTTTCTTCCTTGAGCATGTTTTGAACCAGTTAACTATTGCACCACTGTAATTATTAAAGTTATAATTTTTGATAAAGGAAATGTTGCGAGCTCGGCTCTGGATCGTACACGTCCTCAAAAAATAGGTAAATTAAAGAAGAATCCGAAAAAAATACAATTAATTTATTCAAGGATATATTTTAGAGTTACAACCACATTTAATTCAAACGATTTTATCATTTTCAACTATGTTAAACATGGCGGCGATACAGCCGACACTTGGGATTAATCGATTTTGATAGTATTTAGAAAATATTCCTTTTTTCTCCAAGTACCATATAATCAAAGTACAATTTAAAAAATTAAAATGTCAAAATGACATCGCCCGCCATGTTCGCCATGTTGGTTTTGAGTTGCAATTCTAACTGCAAATAATGTTTCGTAACTGCAAACAAAGCGAAATAAGTGAAAATATGCAGTAAAAAACGTGTTTATGTTGATTTTGCCTGTTTAATGATATTGTGTACAATACATGGCCGGAGGTCCATATATTTTTGCAACATCTCCTTTAATATTATCAGCAACATTGATATATAGGTTAGGATCCCACCGCAGAATCATTTCGTTCATCCAGATATGCTGCAAACCTATTTTTATGCTTATTTATAATCTAGAGAACATATATACACTAGGTTGCCAATTAAATTTTGGAAGCAAGTATTTTATCTTTAACAGCCAACACTCTTATTTGCGGCCGATATAATTTGGCTCCCGTATATCATAATAATGAGAATATCTCACCACCTCCCATTCCCCTTCGTACCTTTCGGTATACGGGGCTAAACATGGGATATCAAGAAATACATAAAAACGTCTGCTTCCATGCATTTCAGGATCTCCCTACAAGTTATTTACTTTAATTTGTTCTTATTATGTTACCGCTCCTCCCCGAATGGGGTGTATCACAACAAAACAGAGGAGACACAGAGGACTTCGGTGCGGTATGCTCGCACTAGGATTGATAAAGAACTTGACTTACCTCTCAATTTACGCAGCAGCTCAATTCAGTAACTACCTGACGTTGTGGCAACGATGTGCAAGAGTGCGCAGCAGGTCAACATTTTCATGACAACAAATTAAATCAAAATAATAATGAGAAAAAAATAGCTTTAATTTGATATATAAATAATACATGTACATAACGTACATTTGGACGTAAAAAGTTATCGGGGCGGAACGAAAATGGATAGGGCCGGCCAAGAGCGCAACGGCTACCGTGATTTTTCAGTCTTTATGCGTATTGCCGTGTAGTGAGGTGAGGTGAACGTAGTGAGGTGAACGATATTTTATAGAAAAAACAAGTAAAAAAATTACATCGTTTTAACTTATAATCGAAACCGGCCGAGCTTAGCTTGTTAATGTTTAAGTTAACCTCAATAATTTGACAGACGTAGAGGGTAATCGATCGCAGTGACGGTAGTTTTATCACGGGACGCTGCTGCCCATCCCACGTTATTATATTTACTGCCTCCCTATTGGAATGTTTTGACTGCCATTGTTTGGTTGACTGACTGCACTAGCGGAAGAATTCTCTTCCAGTAGAAGAAAATTCTACCGCTATGGAGCGGTGTGGTCGTATCGTCCCAACGCCAGTTCGTATGTATCCAGTTAATTTCACAGTCACATTTCTTGAAGTAGATAAACCAAGCTATGCTTACATTTTCTGGTGAATACGTGAGATAAATGTGTACAGATCTTCGGAACCTCGTCTCTCTCGTCACGTACCTCGCGCCTTACACGAAAATCGGTTTGGAGTACGAATTAAAATACACTTGATGTGAATTTCAAAATGTTTTCCACATTCAGCGTACGTATTTTATTTAGGAAACCTAAATTGGAAGTAGCGCGCCGCAACTGCAAATAGAATGGCGTTGAACAATATTAAAATATTACACTGGTAACACTCGTAGCGTGGTATTTTTTTTTTTCATTACGCACCAATATGTGATGATAATGAAAATAACATGTAACAAAATAAAACAGATAATATATGGAAAGTGAATAAGACACTACGAAATTAATTTAAAAATAGCAAGTAGTATAACGTATGACGCGTTCACTTGTTAGAGATAAAATATAAAAATAATGCGTTAGGGTTGTTCGTCACTTTATCTTGTCTATCTTACGTACAGTTCAGAACCCAGCAAGAAATATTAGAAGAACCAAGAGAATAAATATTTACTACGAGACTACGAAAGAGACAATCGGCTAGTTTCGACTTCGTAGAGCGTTATCTCTGCTGCACGCTGCCTACGTAAGCACTGACAGTCCCGTATTGGTCAAAACCATCGACTAAAGGATTGGTCTGTGGTCAAAACTTGATCAAAATGGTTGCCAAACGTCATTTACTTATTAATTTCTTTATTTATTAAGTAACCCAGACTCATTTTGTTAGTACAGTTGTACTTAGAACTATGTTAGTTACAATCTACATTATTGAGTCACATTAAATACCTACGTATATTTTGAACATTTGTTATTAATTAATATTGTACAACTCATGACCGTATCTTTCCAGTTGATATGGCACAGCAGTGGTTAATGTACAGACAATCTAATCTGCTTGCGATCATGCTCAGAATGCTATTGGTACTGCCACGCACTCTGCGCACCAGGGACGCGCACCTCTTACGCATAGTAGCATATAGGTAAGCTGCGAAAGAAATAACGCTCTACAGACCCGATATAAACCGAAGTCTCCTTTCTAAGATCGATGTGCAATATTTCTTGTAGGATACTGTATATACTAACCCTGTTATTGATAAACGTACATTAGATACTGCCCCAGTAGCGTAGTGGTAGCAGGCCACTACTATTACGCTGGAGGTCCTGGGTTCGATTCCCGGGTCGGGGACTATCAGAGATAACGGTTTAAAATCCTTTATCTCTACTTCTATTGGGATTTTTCCATTCTCTGGAAGTTTCCCAGTACCCCGGAGATTGGTAATGTACCCGGAGATGGCAACAGGTTCGCCACCTGTTACATGGGCCAAAACGTAACCGGCGAGTCGTGGGTGTTTGCATGTATGATTGAATGCATGCATTTACCTCTGCCTACCCCTTCGGGGATTACAGGCGTGAAGCCACGTTTTTTTTTTACATTAGTTACGTTTTAGCTATAGAATGCTTTGTCTTTGTCAGTTGCATTGTCAAATGTACAGGATAAAAAAAGACAAAGCAGAGATTGGCAACACTTTAGCTAAAATACATTTATGAATAAGGGGGTAAATATCCAATCATTCATAGTTCATCGAATGTGAATGAATGTGGACCTACCATGACCAAATAGGTCGAGTACTGTCTGATGGTGGGGTGAAAAGTCTTAGAAACGGCGTGCATGTGTGAAGAGTTGATGATGAATGTAGATGAGGCACAGGAGGTGAGTCAGGACCGGGATATCTGCCGCTCAACACTTTCTGCCTTCTTTATGTTATGAAAAGGGCAAACAAGCATGCAGTTCACATTGATGTTAAGTGACGACTGCAGCCTATAACCTACACCCACAAAAAGACTAAGGTCAAAATGCAAATGCGTTACCACTCCTAAGGCCTAAGGTGATATGCCTCTGTGCCGGAAATTACAGATCCGTACATTACCACCTGACCGGAACACGATAGTGCTGGACACTACCATTTAGCGGCAAGTATATTAGGTAATGCGGTGGTGCCTACGCTCGCGAGCTCCGTCACTGGAGCTCTATCCCTGGTGTGAAGATACAATATAAATTCATAGTTAAAACATAAACACACGTATAGTAATATGTTTATTAGAATCCGTAGTATCTCCATCAATTTGAATATTTCATTTTTGATATACGCCCCGTCCAATTTGGTCGTTTTATTTTGTCGTGAAACTGTTTTGATCTTGCGTCGGGGTTTCACCACAATTTTATAATCCCCATGCGACGTGATTCGTTTTAACTGTCAAGGAGCAATTTGGCCGACGAAACCCGCCAAATAGCATTATGCCCTCGTAAAATGTATCTGTGTCGATTACAACACATAATATGAACATCGTTTATCATATCTCTTGCACAATTTTGTATCAGCCTAGCCGCGGTTCTTTTGTTGATTCTTTGGTGGAAAAAAAAATTTTTTTTTGTCTAAAAAATGCTTTCTTTATTGCAAAACTCTGCTGACATAATTTTCATTCTTTACTAAAAAACCACCTAAATTCGCAATTATCAATACATAATGAGAATTTAGACTGAAATAAAAACGAATATACCTACTATAGTTCCACTGATCCACGCAATGTTCTAATCCAAATAATTTCATCGACGTAAAACGATAAAAATAAATATTTGTAAAAACGAAGTGCGGGAAAGAACCTTTATTACTAAATTCCTAGATTAATAACTGTTTACCTACATAAATTATTGATAACGTCATCCAATTCGTAGACGATGATAAATCAGTCACCCAGTCAGGTGGATTGATCGCTGGTGACGCTCATTTCAGCGGCCATTCGTGGCTATATAGCCTTAGATCAGATCCAGGTAACATTCAACATGTCAACATATGCATTTAATTTCGATTCATGAGTTTGGTAAGCCAATGATGCAAGATTTATATTCAGAGTGAATTAAACAAATAGGGTATCATCTAAACATTTTTTTATAATAGAGCTCACATTGATGGTAAGTGAATACTGTAAAAACATCAATATCCTATAAACATAACTAGATATTTTTATACTAGATTAATTATATTAATTATGTATATTATATTTATATAGACTATTTTTATACAACTAGACACTGACGCGTACGCGAGAAAGGAAGGGACCTCCTGCGATTTAAACTGTTATGCGTATGAGTCGAAATTATGGGCCCGAACATTACCACCTGACAGGAACACGATATTGCTGAACTCTATATTTAGCTGCAAGTAGATTAGTGCTGCGCTAATACTTTGCCACCAGTAAAAAAAAATAGTGTGTAACTTCTGAATGTAACTTAAGGATCCATGATTATTTTATTATATAATCACGGCTGTACTAACGAGACATTGGTCCATTATGTAGAAGACAAATAACACAAATAATCTATACTTATAATAAAACTGTAGAAGTGTAAATTCTGTACATTAAAAATATTGAAAAAATAAATACCAGGGGATGTTACTAGATCGATACCGAACCCAAATATGTGATTAGAAATTTTTTTGTCTGTCTGTCTGTCTGTCTGTTTGTTCAAGCATCACATAAAAACTAATGGTCCGATTACAATGAAACTTGGTATGATTATACTTCAACCTTTGGCGCACAACACTGGGTACTTTTTATCCCGGAAAAATGTCTGTTTGTCTGTGTGTTTGTGCACGCTAATTTCAGAAATGGCTTATTCGATCTGCGGTTTTCACTAATATATTAAGTAAGTTTCACTTAATGTTTGGTGTTTGTTTCATGTGAATCGGTTCAGAAATAAAAACGTCATGTCAATTTAAAAAATCGTAAAAAACGGACCCTACGGATTACTAATCCACCGCTGTCTGTCTGTCTGTCTGTCCGTCCGTCCGTCTGTCTGTCACCAAGCTGTATCTCATAAATAGTGATAGCTAGAAAGCTGACATATTCACAAATTATGTATTTCTGTTACCGCTTTATAGACAAAATTAATTACTAAAAATAAGAAAATGAAAATGTTAAGGGGTGCAAGGGGGCATACAATAAAGGTGTTTTTTTTCGTATATTTTTTGCTCGACAATAAGTGCAGCAAGTAGACGCTTAAAATTTTCACACAATTTTTAGGTCTGATGCTGTATATTACCTTCCATAATAGATCTATACATCTATACTCTATACAAATAAATAAAATTGGAGCGTCTGATTGTGATATTAATTATAACCGCTTTTTACTAAATGCATGTGTGTAACACGGTATATATACCAAAACAACATTTTTTTCAATTTTAATCTGTTTGTCCGTCTGTCTGTCTGTTTGGCGGGGCTAATCTTGGGAACGGCTGTACTGATTTTGACGGGACTTTCCTTGGCCGATAGCTGATGTGAGGCTGATTGGCCGATGGCTGAAGGAGTAACTTTTATCTCGCTACATCCATACATACATACCTACATAAAAATATGTAGAATTCGAGTGTATCCGACTTTGACGGGACTTCCATGGGTAGGTAGCTGATGTAATAAGGAATATGTCAGGCTACTTTTATCTCCATACATGCATACATACATACATACCTACATAAAAATAAGTAGAATTTGAGTGTCTCCGATTTCGACGGGACTTTCACTGGCAGATAGCTGATGTAATAAGGAGTCACTTAGGCTACTAGCTACTACTAACTTAGGCTGCGCCCACGACTTCGTCCGGGTAGATACTGAACAATCATATTTTTTCTCACGTGGACTAAGTCGCGGGCACAGCTAGTAGTTAAAATAAGTTTACTGACACCTGATTGACATACAATGTCAAAAAAAACCCATAAAAACCGGAAGTTCAGCTATATACATTATAACCACAGTCTAAAGAACGTGTCTGTTATTTCCTTATACTCGTACTGTTTTATCGATCAGTTTTCTATTGAAAACAAAATTAAATTTACGATCGCAATTTAATATCGACACCACAAATATCAGCCATATTTGTTGACACGCTGAAGAAATAAATAAAACAAGTCACAAAACTGAAACCAAAGCCTCGGGGTAGCCTCTGGGAACAAAGCTATAACGGTATTGATGACGCGACCAGATTCGGCATCGAAAGGAGTTCGCTCCAAACCGAACATTCAGCAACATTGTACGGTATATATGTATTTGTTTAGGTGAGCACAACTTGGGATCGTCAAAGTTCGTTATGTTTAGTTAAATAACTATGCAAACGCCCGACACAGGTCCATAGTTAACTCTAAACTTGAATGTTTAACTTCATGCAATGGCATACTTTATGTGCTAGAATGGCACATCACTTCTATGCTATACGATACTGAACGTATAATCAGGAGACACACTTTATTTCGCTGACAACACTGAGAAATACTCATAAAGGTTATACAAATTTCAAACGTTTCATGAATACTTTCAAAATGTTCAAGTTTCCCTGGAACAGATACGTTAAAACTTAATTTTATCTAACAGCATCACTCTCGTACACTAGTAAGATGAATGTAAGAACACGTTCATCTGATAAACAAATTTTATGTTTTCCTTGGTGTGAGAGAATTATGAGCCGCTAGCTACGTCACAACTTTCATATCCAACTACTGTCGAGAGAAACCTTTTAGAATGCAAATGTCTCGCTGCATTTCAACTCTTTTCAAAACTATTTCTAAAAGGGAAGCTAACTCGCAGAACATTGAAGATTTCGAGCCACAGCCATTCCGTTTCCGTGAAATTTTGCACAGGATATTAGACGACATTTGCCTGTAGCTTTTCTTCGGGCATAAGCACGCTGGAGTTGCCAGTACAAAAGTTGAAGTAGCCTTGCCAAATATACTCAGTTGTGTGATAAATTGGATCATTAAAGCGATGAAATAGACAAAGTTTTTAGTAATAGTTATCTCAGTGTTCATTGATATACAGTTAGGCAGTTATGTTAAAGTAGACTTATGTACGTATGCATGTATTCACGCCCCAAGCCCATAACGGGGTAGGCAATTGTGAGTGAGAGAATGCGGAGCGACAGATATCCCGGTCCTGGCACACCTCCCGTGCTTCTTCTACATTCATCATTCTCTTAGTAGATTTAATAATTCTATTGTTTGTGTTTATAGCTAATTTACGTGGCTTATGTAAAAACTTATCGATATTAAATACTGTGTATTAAATAACTTCCTCGTCTGTCACTAAATAGATGAGAGTATGACTGATGATTTGTTACTAAGAGATTAGAATAGAGAGGATAAAAGAGAAAATCTAAAAGCGGCGGTATTAACTTGCCATAAATTTAATGTATAATGTACGTTTCTTTCATGACATTTTGTTTTATAATTGTTTGATATTATTTCGCATTAACACATGCTTGTGAAATATATTTTATTTTTAAAGAAAAATGGAAAGAAAAATTTGACTTCAGGCGAGGCTCGAACTCGCGACCTACTGGGAATCTAGTCCAGCCGCTCTTCCAATTGAGCTACTTAAGCCCTGCCCGATTTGTCAAATCTTTCCTTCACATCTATTGCATTGCTTTATGGTAGCAGTAGCGCCATCTATTACCAAATATGCTAGTTAGGCAACCGATATAATAGACTTTTCAGTTTATTGAATATCGTAAAGAAGTCGTTTTTACCCTTAATAATTGTTTGATATTATTTCGCATTAACATATGCTTGTGAAATATATTTTATTTTTAAAGAAAAATTCAGTAGCTCAATTGGAAGAGCGGCTGGACTAGATTCCCAGTAGGTCGCGAGTTCGAGCCTCGCCTGAAGTCAAATTTTTCTTTCCATTTTTCTTTAAAAATAAAATATTTTGTTTTATATCAACTCGCGGTGAATTAAGTTCTAAATTTTAAAAATAATTCTATATTCTGAGTTGTTATAAAACCCGTTCTCAGTAAGATCTGATAGGTAGACAAAATCTGTATAACAGAAGCAAAAATCCAATCAAATTTAATGCTAAATGATCAAAATAACCCAAACTAAAACTCATCAAATTGTATAATACAAGTTCTAACGTAAACCGACTAGACAAGCCGGAAAATAAACAATACTGAAGACGGGAAGTTAGCCAGAAGTTTTTACCAGTCTGCACTATTTCACCGATTTTATACGATACGTTTGCAAACTTTCCTAAATCTGCTGTACCAATCAGAAAGTCCATTGTTCACGTATTTGGAAGACAAGTAGAATACGTCTGAATTTTTATATTTTCATGTTAAATATGACATGGATATGAATATGGATGACATATTTTGAAGATTTTGAAACTAAAGAATACCAAATTTCAATTGTATTCAACTCGAATACCAATTGTATTTGACTTGAAGACGACTTGACAGTAAAAAAAATACATCTAAAAATATCACAAGTGTAATCAAAATTGTGAAAAAAATTGCTAACTCCTAGTGAGTTAGCAATTTTTTTCACACTGTCCCGCTCGAATTGCTTTAGCGGTATGAAATATACTTTACGACCTCGTATCTACAACGAAATGAAAATCGGTCGAACCGTCTCGGACGAATGCGGCTAGAACCACCGTGATACGAGATTTATAGACATTAAGAGATATTTAAATTTTTCATGCTAATCAGCCGTTTCATAAATTACATATCTCTTTTTTTATGTAATGTAAGTGTTAAACAAGCATGCAGTTCACATTGATGCTAAGTGATGACTGCAGCCTATAGACACCCACACAAAGACCAAGGTCGAAATGCAGATGCGTTACCACTCCTGAGGCCTAAGGTGTTATGCCTCTGTGCCGGAAATTACAGAGCCGTACATTACCACCTGACCGGAACACGATAGTGCTGAACACTTCCATTTAGCGACAAGTATATTGGGTAATGCGGTGGTGCCTACGCCCGCGAGCTCCGTCACTAGAGCTCTACTACCAGTAGAAAAAGTCTCTTAGGTACATATTGTAAAAAATAAGAGTACTTCCCTCTTCACTACTTTTTTTATAACATTCGTAATTCACATTATGAAAAAGTAAACTCAAATCTATTATGTAATGAAATGAATATTCATTTCCTGATCACTTTTTTAAATATCTAATAGGTGTCATTAATACATTAATATCACTATGTATATTATGAATAGGTAAATATCAAAATTGTGACATTATCTCTAAAATTCTAATGACATTCAACATTTTGTTTAGGTGGTTTCGAGAACACCACGAGGAACTAACAGCAATAGAGAAGACATCAATGTGGCCGCGAGCGACAATACTGGGAGGTCTGCTGACCATCCAGAGCGTGAGGCGTGAAGATAGCGGCAGGTTTGTCTGCTGGCTCAACAATACAGCTGGCGACGAATCTGTGCACTTCACGCTCATTGTAACAGGTACGAATGAGGTTCTATTGTGAAAAGCACCATTCATCACGTTAACTTTTTAAGTTGCCAGTTCGTGTTGAGTTCAATTGGTAGTTGTATATTGCTTGGGCAACTTTTGAATAGAACTAAAAAGTATTCTTTTTTTTAACTTACACATCTTACACTATTTTTTAAACTAAAGTACATTTTTGTTTGTATGTATCTTTACGCTAAATCCTTACAGGGCAGAGAGCGTGGTACTTCAGACATCTACTATATTTAGTTGTGATTAATATATTCTAGTTTTCTATAGTAAATATTATTATTTTCTCGTGAAATGTTCTTTTTATCTTTCGTGCGGGCCGACCGCCTAACTGTAATGCTTTCGTTAAGGACGTTATTTTATCAGTTTTGTACCGCATAATAAAACATTTTGCTCTTAAGTACAGTATCCAACAAGAAATAATACACATCGACCTCAGGAAGAGACGTCGGCTTATTTCGGATCTTTAGAGCGTTATCACTTTCGCACCTAACCGATTTGACGTTTGTCGACCATTTTGATCTAGTTGACCAATACCGGACTACGGTACTACTACCGGTGTACAACAGAGATAACGCTCTATGAAGCCGAAACTAGCCGATTGTCACTATCATAGGCTCGATGTGCATTATTTCTTGATGAACCCTGTAATATACCTGCGATCGAAAACACTTCCAGGAAAAAGTTAGGTGGTACGAAACTGACAAGATGATGTCATAATCGAAAGCTAAACGAAAGCAAGAGTTAGCGCCCTAACTAGCACTAGCGGTAAGCCGCGGGAGCGGGTAGGTAGGAAGAATTCTCGTCCAGTAGAAAAAAAAATCTTCCGCTAATGGGCGGTGGAGTCGTCACGTTCCAATGCCATAACAATTATAATAAAGGGTAATCTTTTTTTGTTGATGATTCTTTGCAATTGCAATTTATTACGCGAGCAGTTGCACATAGCCGGTTATGCACAACTCAAACAAAAAATGTGTACGGTGAACGGACATCAGCGTATTTTTGTTACCTAGGTTAATTAATGCACTACCCTCACATGTGCGTGATATTATAAGTCCCAAAAATATTCAAACATTTTTTATATGCACTGTTATTATTTGCCAAGTGTATGTTCTTTCAATTTGATAAATATATATATTTTTTAATTATCTTTTAACCTTACTTTACACACATATTAAATCTACTTTCACTCCGTCAGCTTATTTTGAGAACGCATTATAGAAACCCATGAAATAGTGAATTCGTGTCGTAAAAGCACTCACGTCAAGGTAATACCTGCTCCACGAGTTAATCTCCAAGTGTTGTAGAAAATGTTCCGAGCGAAGTTAAATGTATAAGATAAACTGACACTGGCGTAAAGCATAGCTCTTACAATATTTTTTTTAATTCTTTAAGGAAAGTGGCAAACAAGTTTGCATCTCACATTGATGTTAAAAGATGACTGCAGCCTATTGACATCTACATAATAACCAAAAATGCAGATGCCTTGCCACCCTCCAGATCCAAGTTGTTATGTCTCAGTGAAAGTTAATACTAGGCCATAAATTACCATCTAACCGAAACACGAAAGTGCTGCAAATATATTAGGTTATACGGTGGTGCCTGCGCCGTTGAGCGCTTGCACTGGTAATCCACCACCAGTAAGAATTGCTGGGAATGTGAATTGATCCCGCGTACCATAACGTCTTTTTGATATTCAAAATAGGAACAATCAAAATGTTGATACATTTGTTTATACAGGGTGGACAAGACCATATGACATTAATTTAAATGGTTATAATAAGTAATGGTAAGTATGTCCTGCATCACAGAAAAACTACTAAGTGAAATTAGAATTGATTTTTTACAGTTATATTCGGTATGTTGCTTAAGGTCTAACTTAAAAATGTAAATGTGAATTCGTCACATAGAATTTGAGAAATAAACAATACATTTATCCCGTTCGAAGCCGAGGCGGGTCACTAGTTTATTTTACAATTACTATAATTTCAACAAAATTCTCTTAATCATGTTTTTTTTCTTTTACAGAAGCAATTGCCGTCCGAATGAAACCAGAAATGTTAAAGACAAAACTGAACGCGGACATTGGTTTCGAATGCAAGGTGACTGGCCATCCTATAGAAGTGGTGTACTGGGTCCACGATGGCAGGACTGTGAAGCCAGGCGAGAGGGTCAGGGTCACTGAAGATGGTCTCAAACTACATATCAAGAACTCGCAGTTGAGCGACCAGGGAATATACCAATGTTTTATAAGCAACACGCGAGACCAAGCGTATGCGATCGGAGAATA
The DNA here is from genome assembly GCA_036365455.1 of Macrosoma leucophasiata. Lineage (NCBI taxonomy): Eukaryota > Metazoa > Arthropoda > Insecta > Lepidoptera > Hedylidae > Macrosoma > Macrosoma leucophasiata. Next base: position 8,702,172 of record JAWQUS010000023.1, on the reverse strand, counting down.
TATTATTGATGGTAATTACTAACTACATTTTTTGTATCTGTATTTCTTTCAAAAGTACCGATAGAGTGTATATTTCTGCATAAATTTATATATTCCGAGTCGATTAAAAATGTTGAATGCTCACGAATTGAACTCTATCTAACAGCAGTTTTTCACAATTAGAAGGAATCGGCGCGCGTATATGAAGAGAATAATGAAGGTAGATAAGGCACGTGAGGTGTGTCAGGACCGGAATATCTGGCGCTCCACACTCTCTGCCTACCCTGTTAGGGATCTGGCGTGAAGATACATACAAAATTCGGCTTAGTGGCTAATGTCTTTCTAAGGACGTGTTCACATGAGCCTGTTTTTGCGATATCGCCTCGTCGGTATTAAACTAGCGTAGCGATACAGCGAAAAACCGTTCATAACTCCAACTGAAAAACGTCCACTGCTGGACAAAGCCTTCCCCAAAGACTCCAAAGACGCCCACAACAATGTTGTGCGTCATTAGAGGAGAATATGAGAGAGAATATGCCATAATCACCACGCTTGGCGCGTAGATTGGCGATCGTAGTTGCAGTAGTTTTATCACGGGACGCTGCTGCCCATCCCATGTTGTTACGTTTACTGCCATTAAATTAAATCAGACGAAACTGTTGTTCTGCTAGTTAATAATATTGATTTACGTAAGCAATTGAAATGTTTTCTCTAAAAGAGCTTTTCAAATGCCGGGCAATTGAAAACAATTTTAATCAAAGGCAGGTAATTAAGGTCTGAGGTAAAGCTACGATTTCAATTAAAATTTATATCTTCAAATAAATCGCTTAATAATCTAAAGCTCAATTAAAGCGAACCTATAAACTTCGCGTAAGTATTTTATTAAGAAAGTAAGGCAATTACAATGATTGTCTAATAATGTGAAGTGAAATACAGAGTGATTTAGAACGTATGTTTTATTTTTTATTTTATATACAAATTTATAAATTAATATAGATTATCTCTATCTTAATATTAATAAAACATAACAACACATTTTGTTACTAGTGGTAGAGTTTTAGTGTTGTTGTTCGAGGGCATAGGCACTACCGCATTACCTTATCTTTCTGTCGTTAAATCGTGGAGTTCAACACCTTCGTGTACCGATCAAATGGTAACGAATAGTCCCGTAATAATTACAGACAAAATAACTTCGGCCTCAGGGGTGGCAACCTATCTGCATTTTGACCATCAATTTTTGTGTAAATAACTATAGGCTTGTATTCACTTACCATCAATGTGACCAATATGCTTATTTGTTTAACCATTATAACATAAAATACACCATCAGACATATGAAACAAGTCGCTGATTATCACGTGCCCTAAACGGTGAGAAACTCTACGTTCGTAGACGCTCTACGACCGACTCGTAGCACACAATACTACAACACGTAGCACATTACTACAATTGAAACATCACAAATATATTTACACAAAAATAAATATCTGCCCCAGTAGCCTAGTGGTAGCAGGCCACTACTACTACGCTGGAGATCCTGGGTTCGATTCCCGGGTCGGGGACTATCAGAGATAACGGTTTAAAATCATTTATCACTGGTTTTATTGGGATTTTTCCATTTTCTGGAAATTTCCCAGTACCTCGGAGTTTGGTAATGTGCCCGGAGATGGCAACAGGCTCGCCACCTGTTACATGGGTCAAAACGTAACCGGCGAATCGTGAGTGTTTGCATGTATGCTTCAATGCATGCATTTACCTCTGCCTACCCCTTCGGGGATTACAAGCGTGAAGTTACGTTTAAATATCTGGTTAAACCAGATATTATGAGACAAAACATAACACCAACAAATATGGTCTAACCGAATATGACACCATTTTGTTGTTTATCATAAGTAGTAACTTTACGTAAATACTGCAACATACAGAACAGTACGAAATTGTGGTTAAATATTCATGTTTTCAACTATTTTTCGTCGTGAAAGCGTAACAGATAGATAGACTTTCCTATTCATAATACTAGTTTTTTGCAACCCCTTTCAGGGTTCTTGTGCGTTTCCGAAGAGGCATAGTTGATTTAATCACAGTCACACACAACAAAGTTCTCGCTAATGCATATGGGCAAAAATACAACTTTGTTGTATTTTTGGTTTGGTTGCGCATGTAATTAGTATGGATATCTATATAATTACCTAATTGTTGCATTATCTCGTTAGAGTCAGAATCGCGTGCGCGAGGGTCGGGCAACCGTTCGAGACGCGCGCCCTACGCCCGCAGCGCGACACACGATTCCGACTGGAACTTCACGGGCACTAGAGGTAAGTATACCAAATTGAAATGTATAAGATTTTTAGGTACTTTTAAGAAGACAATCTGATATTTATCGGTAGACATAGCTCCACGCCACGCAGTGTAGCACAGGAATGCAAGGAATATAATAATATACTTAAATGGAATCATTTTATTGGTTTCATTTAATCAATTTTATCTCTCACTTTTAAGGTCTCGTAAAAATGTATGTATCAATTTTAATAAAATGTATACATGAACTTGTTAAGGCGTTCCAAAGAATCCTTATGTTGTTAGAATTAAGTTTTTTAACATTGCTTCAGCGGTAGGAGAGTACTGGTAAAAAATATAAATAGGAAACGAAAATTTTATAATTAAAAAGCATCATTTCTTTACTCTCTCATCTTTACTTGTACAATAAATTAAAATGGGTAGGTCAAACGCGAGAATGTTCTCTTAGACAATGCTCACGACCTTTGTCTATACAACCTCATAAGACGGCTTCTTTCAGAGGCAGTTTCCGCTATGCGGCTTCTAAAATATGGAACAATATCCCGCCACCGATAAGACAAGTCAGCTCTTTATGTACGTTTAAGAAATATCTCAAACAATACCTACTAGAAGAGCAGCGGAAGCTCGCTTCTTTCGTGACCAATAATACGTCACTTTTATGAGTTACGCATAGAAAAAGAAAAATAGGTAGGTAGGTTGATGATCGATAGTACGTAACGTGATAAGTGAATAGTAAAGTTAATTAAATAAAAAACGTACAAAAAAGAATATGGGTAAGGAAACTTGCTTCATTTCATGTAGGTAGTACCCGAATCCTAAGTTTGCGACGGCGAGCTAGGTGCTGACTCGCCAACTCTGATTGGCGGACTGCCCATAAGCAGGGAGAACCTTCACCCGTCGTCGGTCATCACTGCATAACATCCTGGAGACCTGGAAAGTTGTATAAACGATCGTCAAATATGACTACATCGTCAACAGCAGTTGATGTATTTTTTAACGTTAATACCTACCTACCTCCCAACAGCAATGGTATTACAATTTTCTTTAGGCTGTGGTATTCATATTTTTGCATTGGCAAATTATTTTATATATTATTTTTCCTCTTATACAATATTAAATTATATCATTATAAAAAAAATATAAATATAGTAAATTTCTAATTAACCATTAGCAGTTTTTAATTTTTTAAAAAAGTTACCTTGTATTTGCGGCCTTCAAACATATAATGCAGTAGTAGGTATATAACAAGGACGTTCTCCATTTTGTTTATATCTTAGTTTATTTTTCTTTCACTGTGCACCGCCCTTTCCATATGAATATCATTAACTGCCATAGCGTTCCTCTGTAAATTATATAATAAGGATATATGTATAGGTACATAGTGATCATAAGGAGAATTGTTCTCATAAATAATTCATACAAGATGAGTCCACAAACCTTTGTAACGTTGTATACACGTACTACGCCGTATCACTTGTATGGATTGGTACCATGAGTGAAGTATTAAATACTTAATATGCCCACAAATATCGGACGTAAGTTACCTTAACGCGGTTTCACGTACGCGACACCGGCGCATCGGCATCGCAATAAGGCCTGCTGCGCTCGGCCGGTCGTTGTCGCGCTGTGGTGCTTGAGGTGGGGATGACGCACCACTCCCGGTGACTCCCGGCTCCCGGCGATCGACGCGCCACCGCACAATTGCGTTATAATTCTTTTTATAATTTTTATTATTATGATATTTAATAAGATGTTTTTTATCTACTTATATTTTATTTACTTTGGTATTAATCTATTTATTATTGTTTGTACCTACTAGTATGTATTACATTTATCGTTTTATTAAGTATGTTATTTTAATGGCTTATTATCTGTTTTATATCCGTATGTATGTACCTTGTATAAGTATTAGTACAATTATCCTTTATTATAAATTTGACATCCGTGGTTCACTCACTAAGGGTCCTGTTGAAAACCAGCGTCAGGTACCTTTTATATGAAGGTACCTGACATTTGCTGAACAGGACACCTTTTTGGCAGCCGTGAGACACATATTACGTGTATAGGTATGTATTAATTTTTAGAAAATGTGTTGTCTTTTCTCTGTTACCTGTTACGTTTTATGTCTGTTTTATGTGTCTCGTTGTGTGTCAAATAAATGTTTCTTATCTTATCTTATCTATCTTATCTTATCATCGTTTGATTCCATCCAGCGTAGGTTTGAATGGTGTGTTAGTTAGACAAAAACGGGTGGACGAATAAAGATAGTGGTAATGGTACTTGTTTCTGTTAAATCTATTATTAAACAACCGCTAAAGAATTGTGGACATTATCTAGCAGTGCTCGTGTGCTACTTTTAAATATATATTAAAATAAAGGTTACGACCAAACTTTTCCACTTATCCCATGTCACATGTACTCAGTCCAACTTAACATAAACTAAAGTTGCGTAATAAAGTTTCGCCAATAAACCTCGCACGGGATATGTTTCGAGCAAAAGGTTCCGTCGGCATCAATTTGATTCTTGACCCTATTTGCAATTTTGATATATAAACTTTTGATATTATCTGCAAATAATAACGAAGGAGTTGAATGTAAGCTTTAGATATGAAATCTACTTCATTTGAGCTGTTTATTCAAACACATGAAGTGAACATGTCATGGGTTACAGGAAAAATCTCTTCAATTTCTGAATGGCCCGTTAGCAATAACATTACGTACCTATGTAACGTAACTGCACACCTATAATCCCCGATGGGGTGGGCAGCAGTAAATGCATGCACTCAAGCATACATGCAAACACCCACGATTCGGCTTTTACGTTTTGATCCATGTTTGATTTGATGGCAACCCTGTAATGACATCTCCGGGTACATTACCAAACTCCGAAGTACTGGGAAACTTCCAATATTTTTCCATTTTATGGACCAGAGATGAAGGATTTTACATCGTTATCTCTGATAGGCTCCGCCCCGGGAATCGAACCCAGGATCCCCAGCGTAGTAGTAGGGGTCTGCTACCACTAAGCTACTGAGGCAATTATATATATATATATATATATATATATATATTATGTACCTACAAAACCGATAGTGATAGCCTCAGGAATAAAAACGCGTGTGTATTAAAGGCTAACTTTTGTAGAAATTCTGCAGAATTCACATTTTTTACCATTAATATGAAGTGCGTGATAAAAATGTATCATTTCGTCTAATTTACATAAAAACGAAATGAGTGAAATAAAGTGATAGACCGATAAAACCATAATCTTTATAACCTAGATGTACAACCGAATTAATCCAAGTAGTCAACTTAGTTAGACATTATAATGACTATGATTCTCAGAATAAAATAATCCCTACCTATCGGCATATACTTATATATCTAAAGCATAATTTATATTACTACACAGTAATTACAAACTAAGTTATTCAAGAAAAAGTTAAAACAAAGAGCTTGATTTCCAATGGACTCGCATTACAAAGTAAAGATTGAAAGTCGATCACAACATATGTGTAAACCCAACATTTTATGCATCCCCATTTCCGACATCTTCATAAAATATTTAAAAGTCCATTTTTAAGCGCAGATCCGCTGCAAGCTATTAGAGTCAGCTCTTCAGTTCAAACAAAGAGGTTCAGTGACGCAGGCACGGCTGCCGCGGGCGCATCCACCCGCCGCCGCACTAAATACTATACCGGGAATTCGGTAATTAAGATCCTATCTCGCAGCTCACAAGGTCGATTTTACCCGCCACCGAGCAGTAATATAAGTCGCTTTGTCTCATTATTAATTCGCTCCCTGCTATTTGGTGTCGCTGCTCTTCAGGGCTTGGCAAGAAGGGCCGGTGTACACACGTTCGCTATTGAAATATAGGGAGCCGTATTTATTACCGAAGTCATGGCTCGTTTACTGTGAAATGTGCATTAAAATAATTTCATAAAGATTGCTCCGATAAAAATATATGGATTAGACTCGATTAATAAATTATACACTCGTTTAACCTCGTATCTCATTTATTTCTGCCTACATAGGGAGGATTGATGTATATGGCCCCGTTGCAGATGTTCGCTGTCATAGAGGCAAAATAACTTGAGCCTCAGAGGTGGCAGCACATCCGTATTGTTACCTCTGGGTTTTTGTGTAGATAGGCTGCATTATTCACATGCCATCCGTGTGAACTGTGTGCTTGCATACCACCATGATTATCATCACATAAAATAGGGTTACCCTCAATTCCTTACGTGATATTAATATAATGTCTGCTTTACGCAGATGATGCGGTAATTGTTAGCTCTACACCATCTGGGCTACAAGCACTAGTCACAGTCATGAAAGAGAATTGTATGGAGAAAGGCTTACAATTGAATGTGGATAAAACTAAAGTATTAGTATTTGAAAGAGATGAACAGAGAACAAATGCAAGGGTAGTAGTAGATGATGCAGTGTTAGAACAGGTGGATGAAATTTTATATCTTGGATGTGCTTTTAACAAGGATAGTAGGTACACCACTGACATAGAAAGAAGAGTGCTTGCTGGAAATTGCATGAATGGAGCGTTGGGTAAGATGCTAGAATCTAAACATCTCAGCCAGCGGTCTCGACTAGCCGTACATAATGCTGTACTTACTCCAACGCTTTTATATGGAAGCGAGAGCTGGGTATGCAGGAATGAGCATGAAAGTAAGTTGAACGCGGTCGAGATGAGATCTTTGCGCAAGATCTGCGGTGTATCACTCACCGATCGCGTTCGTAATGAAGATGTAAGAAAGAGACTTTGTGTGAATGATAGTATCGGTGTAAAAATGAAAAAAAGGCATGCTCCGATGGTTCGGGCATATAGACAGAATGTCGAATGAGCGAATGACTAAACAGATATACAATGCGAATGTGGATGGTTGCAGAGGCCCAGGAAAACCAAGACTGACCTACCATGACCAAATAGGTCGAGTTCTGTCTGATGGTGGGGTCAAAAATCTTAGGAATCGGCGTGCATGTATAAAGATAATGATGAAGGTAGACGAGGCACGAGAGGTTTGTCAGAACTGGGATATCTGGCGCTCTACACTCTCTGCCTACCCCATTAGGGACCTGGCGTGAAGATACATACATATTAATATAATTTTGAAGAGTATACTAACTAGTTTAATAGTCTTCATTATTCGTGAATACTACAAACTTGATTCCAACAATTTGTGTCAAAAACATTTGAGCGCTACCTTCTTGCATAATATGCATAATTTAGAGATGTTTAACTCACGACCACAAACAAGATTGTTTACCACTTCTGAATATTTGATACAAAATTTCTAGACACGGCGAACTCGTAAATCTATCCATTTGGAGTGTATCTAGACACCAGTGGCTTTTGCTAAAATTATTAGATTTAGTGGTAATACCTACCATGTTTTTCGTGAAATGAAATTAGACTAATGGTTGCATAAACAATGACATGTACGTAAACCGGATCACGTTTAGACGATTTAATTTCTTATGAGATTTGTGAAACACATTTGTTTACTTTGTATGCCGTTAGCTGTTATCCTCGGCTTAATCTTCGTAATTAGATGCGCTATACCAAGATGCCAAGTAAAAGCAAAATCTAAATAAATTATTAATAAAGTATTACCTAATAAAGTATTCATAAGCATTTTTAACTTTATATATTAACAATAACATGACTTCATCTATAGGGAGGATTTTTAAACTTTCCAATCAATCCATAGATATCACCAAGGAGCCACATTCTTTGAACAAATTTGGCTCTTCGGACGAGCTATAATAATTATATCGTCGTCTATTAATACAACTCTTCTGTATTGGTGTACTATCTAGCTTCAACACCAGAACGAGTAGGACGGCGGCGGACATTAAGGTCCTACAGAAGACACATTTATAATATAAGTAAGCTCCAATTAATATAAAACATGATATTTGGCGGAGCAGCGTTTATGATAATGCAGCGAGAAAATTATAAAAAAAATACGCTTACACTCACAGCTCCATGTTAGTTATTTAAAAACCTGTGTCGTGGATGCCGTTGTACACATACAAAACATACACAAACACCCAGATCCGAAACAATTATCTGTAGGCCATACAAATATTTGTCCCGGTGCGGGCATCGAACCCTTCGAATCAAACGGTGGTTTCACACAGTTGGACTAATAATGACAATTGATTTCATATTGTTGGTGGACGATGTCGTCTCCGCCTATTAAAATACCTAATAAAATATAATACAATTTGTTGAAACATTTACATAATTTTCTAAGATATTTTAAGTTGAATGAAGTTATTTCAAGAAAATGGGTTTCAAATTTCACAATCCTTTAATTCTCTGAAAGGTTTGACGAATTAATAGAACAAAGATATTAAACAGATACACAAAAAGAAACAACTGACAAGACAGAAAATGTTAATAGTCTTTCCAGCTTAAAATCATAATAAGTAATCTTGATTCCCAGAACTTGGTACATTGATTCACAAAAGCCGCATTCCTAGATTTGAAGAAGAGATAATAAATGAGTACTTCATTTTCTACATGCATTATAGGATAGGTATCTCAGTAATATTCATGTGCATGTAATTCCAGTACCTCGAAGTTTGGTAATGTGCCCGGAGATATCAACAGGCTCGCCACCTGTTACATGAGCTAAAACGTAACCAACGAATCGTGGGTGTTTGCATGTATGCTTCAATGCATGCATTTACCTCTGCCTACCCCTTCGGGGATAACAGGCGTGAAGTTACGTTTATTTCAGCTCAAATTTTATAAAACAATTCGTGAATTCTACCTAGAACTAGGTTATATCTGGCCAAAAGTAAAACAATGAAACAAAGACCTAGTCCGCGCATAATCCGATTTCAGTTAGGATATGAAAAATTATACAATCGTTGCGAATCCGGAGCGGAGTCGTGCCGGAGAGCCTTCCCGCCGGATTTGTGCAGTACCCGTCTGACGGCTGCTATAATACCGAACTTAACTACTTACACCACGTACCTTTTGAAGAACGATCAGGAAAAATTCAGCTTGTACGCACGGACACTACTGGAAAGCTACCGACATAAATGAAACGCCTCTTTGTCTTTCTCTGGGTGTTAATGGGCTTTATTTTGCTTATCTTGGATACACACCGAACCAGTTTTTCTATTTAAGGGTCGAATAATGTCGTTATTTTTCTGGAATAAACAAACGTTTACGCTTTTGTTTTTTTAGATAAACGTAATTAGTCGGTTTTGCTGGGTTTTAATTGTCAGAGCTATTTTATTATTGAGGCTATTTCAAATTGATTCATATCTTCGAAATTAAAAAAATATATATTTGCCAGTTTCATCTGAGATTTTGGACATTTCGTTCTTGCAAAATAGCATTAAATTTATTATATAAAATAGGTTGTATCTGTATAACAATAATACATGAAAACAAAGACTTAATTCGTGCGTTATCCGATTTACTTTTGGATATGAAAAATTATACAATCGCTTCGAGACCGGAGCGCAGTCGTGCCGGGGAGCTTCTCTGCCGGATTTGTGCCGTACCTCTGCCGTACGTCTGACGGCTCTCATAATACCAACCTTAACTGCTTACAATACTTAGGAAGTAAATAAAATATTATTAATAATGGCAATCCATTATACGTCCCACTGCTGGGCACGAGTCTCTCCCCTTTTTGGGGGGAGGCCTGGAGCTTACTCCACCACGCTGCTCCAACTTAGGTAGTACTTACTGATATAGAAGAATCAGTCACAACTGCGCTTGTACTCGTACAACGACACTTCATAGCGTCGTAATAAAGCCGTCCGTCGTGTAAGCGAGGCAGATATTTAAATGTATCTTGTACTCAAACGTATCTTTGGTTTCTTATATTATGAAGTGGCAAACAAGTATACAGTTTACATTGATGGTGAGTAGTACTGTAGCCTTTAAACATTTACATGAGATAATACCAGAGATCTCAGTGAAGATGCGTTGCCACTCCTCAGGTCGAAGGTAATATGACTCTGTGCCGGAAATTACGGGGCCGTTCATTACCATCTAACCGAAACACGATAGTGCTGAACACTACCATTTGGCGGCAGATAGATTAGGTACTGCGGTGGTGCCTACGCCCTCGAGCTCCTACACTGGAACTCTACCACCAGTAGAAAACTGTTGTTAACGGATTTTGTTCGTCTTATAATCTCAGATACACACAGAGCCAGTTTTTCTGTTTTACATCATACATCGTCTGTACTATAATTGCAGTCTGTTATTTATTACGAAATAAAGAAAATGTAAAAGCAATATTTATTGAAATCTTAGAACTAGTACGTAATTGATCTACCTATCTCTTTTGATTGCGAAGTGACCTTCGCATCGTATTTGTAACATTCATCAATTTTATTGCAAACTAGTTGTGCCCGCGACTTCGCCCGCGTGAGAATTTATGATTGTTCAGTACCTACCCGGACGAAGTCGTGGGCGCAGCTAGTATAAAAGTAGCCTAAGTTACTCCTTATTACATCAGCTATCTGCCAATGAAAGTCCCGTCAAAATCAGTCCAGCCGTTCCCAAGATTAGCCCCGCCAAACAGACAGACAGACAGACAAAAATTGTAAAAAATGTTGTTTTGGTATATGTACCGCGTATACATATGCATTTAGTAAAAAGCGGTTATTTTAACATCACAAACAGACACTCCAATTTTATTTATTTGTATAGATGATTTCTTTTTTGTTAATGCTAAATGACACCTATCTAAGCATGAAGGCTGATTGGTCTATGTATCTAAGACAGGGAAACAATAGGTATTGTTAGTAGGGAAGCCGTACAATTTGATTCACAAGCGTTTATAGACAAACACTGAATTAAGCCGTAGTCACGACGACTATCGAATTGACTATAAACAGATTCCTGTCGTTTCACAGAATCGAAACCTGAACTGGTGTATTGGTTCTCTGAGCAAACCCTTCAGCCAGGGCCCAGTGTCTCGCTCAAGTGCGTCGCTATGGGCCACCCACCTCCTCAATTTAACTGGTTGCTCGATGGATTTCCAATTCCAACAAATTCCAGGTAAACTATCACATTATTATACAACTGAAGTATTACGAATAAATGTAACACTGTACTTTATTTTGCTCAATGTTATTCTCTTTATTACGTAGATTTTATTGGACGCTTATTTATTAATGTTTAGAACATTTAACTCAATGTTAGAGTTTGTTCATTAGTTACAGCACAGAAAATGTATTATAATTGTGTATACTTTTCCTTCAAGTATAAGCAAACAGGCACGTTTTTTTATATTTTGATGGACCATTTCAATAACAAAAATCAAGATGCGATCTATAGTACCTTTATTTTAATAGTTTACAGTTTAGGCAAGCTAGGTTTGCGGTATGCGGTACTCCATAGTAATTTTCATAAAGATTAAGGACGTAACTCATAGATAAAGAGTAGTAATTATAATATATTTATCATCAACGTGGTCTGCGTACATTTGTTAATTTTCCAACTTTGTCAGACATTTTGCACTGCAAATACTCCATTTTCTATCTTTTGTTAATTGTTATTAAAATAAGTGCAAACTATATCTTCGTCCTTGCCTATTCTTATTTAATTTAGATTCGTGGTGGGGCAGCATGTGACACTCCAAGATGACGTCGTCAGCCATCTTAACATCAGCCGAGTGACTGAACAAGATGGCGGCGAGTACGCGTGTGTTGCCAGCAATTCCGCGGGAAAAGCGGTTCATGCCGCTAGAGTGAACGTGTATGGTCTGCCATACATACGGGAGATGCCCAAAGTGACAGCTGTGGCAGGGAGCGACTTGAACATCAAATGTCCGGTCGCCGGCTATCCGATTGAATCCATCACATGGGAAAGAGGTATGTAATAAGATTTTGCGTTAACCATTTCCTTATAATGACAATTTAAATGACGTGGGGGTATTACTTTGACGTTTAACCAAAATAAGCAGTCAAAAGAACAATGGCGAACTCCCATACATGTTTTTAGGTCAGTGAAATACTCACTGTCTTCAGCTCAAAAATATTGCTTATTATTCAACATCAATTCCTGAGTTGCGTGATATACAGTTTTTTCGTCAAAACAGCCAGGAAAAAATGATAAATAGGTTTAAAGTTTTATAGGCTTTGTTACTGATATCAAGTTGTAAAACAAAATCGGAATCTTTCGGAAAAATCAGCTGCACAAGAAGAGCAATATACGAGATATTATTCCACAAACAGTCCTGAAATTCAAAAAATCCTAAATAATCGAAGAAAACACTACGTACAAAACAATACACCGCAAAAGTGACAGAATCTGACAGAAGTGACAGATAACACTAGCACTGAATGACAGACAGCGTACAGATTACAAATGAATCGATATCGATTATATATCGATCACATTGACTAAATTGAATTGAATGTTAAACTGGAGACCTCATATTCAGGAATGATTATGATTGATTTAATCTAGTTATATCGGACGAGTAGTAATAGTATAAAGAAATAAAATTACTTTCTTGGTATCTGGTATAGTATACACAATATACAGCAATATGTTCATATACAACATCGATTTTGGAATCGATATTTCGCATAAATAATGTTCAATTAAATTCTTTTTATTTTTGTTTTTTAACCTAGCCTTTATGAAATTACATAATTTGTTCAAAAAACGTAGAAATATATTTAAATACGATCTGTGCAAATGGTTTATAAATACGCTCCGACTTTTGACACATAAACTTTCGCCATTATTCTTTACTACTTCTGGTAGGGCACTTAATAATTATCAAATTATATTGATTTTATATCTTAAAAAAACATTTATTATTATTATTTATATTCGTTTGTTTTTTCAAAATTATCATAAAAATAAATAGTAGAATTCAACCAATTCAAATCTGAAACATGCGATAAACCGACAGCACCTCACTCCCATTATGCTATAAAATATGTACCTCCTATCTATGATTTTAAACAAAATTTAAATAAGTCGATTAGGAGCTGGAAGATTAATGACGTCTTATGAGACCCTTGAATCTTATTTTAATGATAAATCCTCGTAGATACAAACAACTCGTTAAGGAGGATAAAAAATGGTATAAAAATATTTTTCGGCAACTTCACAGACATTTTTGCAGTATTACTCATAACCCTCCATGGTCTATTTCACCGTAATTTCAACTAATGGGTTAAGAGGAGTGACAATGTATCTGCACTAAAACCTCAAGGTTTCTCGTAGATGTAGACTAATATCCACTTTCTACCTGGTGTACAAAATATTCGATAATCGCTATGTTTTTTATGAATAATGACACTAAGACCCTTGAAATAATTACTTCAGGTTCTTTCGAATCACGTTCCCTTCGTCAAAATCCGGAAATAGCTTTACGAGATCCGTTTTGGAACAATACCGTCCTTCGGATGACGCTATTTAAATTCTTTCAAGGTAGGTATCTGTCAACTGTTGTATTACTTCTTTGATTATAAAATATAAAATGTTACTTCTGTAAATATTATATTTACTGGTGGTAGAGCACAAGTGATGGAGCTTGCGGGCGTATTAGTTTATCTACTTGCCGCTAAATGTTAGTGTTCAGCGCTATCCGGTTCCGGTCGTGAGGCCCTGTAATTTACGGCGCAGCGGCATTATAAACATGAATTCAGGAGTGGCAACGCATCTACATTGAAATCTCTATTTGTAGGTACACACAAAACTCTAACCTCCTTATTCATAAACATATTTTAGCTAAAATGTTGCTTATCTCTCCTTTCTCTTTTTCTATCCTACACATTTGACAATGCAACTGACAAAGACAAAGCATTCTATATCCAAAACGTATCTAATGTACGTTTATGAATAAGGGGGTAAGTGTTCATAAGACTCATAATTAATCCATCAACGTTAACCAGACATCTTATTATCAATGAAATATCCAAGTAACTTAAATCAAAATGTAGAAATATGAAAAAAAGATTTCAAATTTCGCAACGAAATCCCAACGCCTTATTTAATCATAAAAAATTGAAGTCATTTTCGCGCCCACATTACGTGGCGAAATTGAATTGCCGTCGCGATGCTTCTTCGGAGATCATTTTATTTTCATCTCTACGGCGGCTTGATGTCTCTCGTCTTTTTGTATCATTACTCACGCATTCCAAAACAAGCAGAGGTCATTTCAAGTTAACGAGGCACATAGACAACTCGAATCCAAAGCTCGTTACTGAGGTCGACGGTGAGGTCTCCAAATCCCTGGCATTAAGAGACAGATTTAATTCATCAACTTGTCCGTCTGCTTCAGCTGTTTCGTGCATAGCTTAAGTTTTAATAATTGACATGTATTTCACATTTTATTTAACAACTAGCTGAGCTGACCCGGCAATCTTCGTATTGCCTCACAATGAAATGATGTGTCAAAGGTTTGAAAGATACGGACTATTTGTATGGAAAAATAAAATTGTGTTTTTCTTCATATTTTCTTACTTTTTAAACCTTCCCTGGATTTCCAAAAATCATTCAAACCAAAATTAGCCAAATCAGTCCAGCCGTTCTCGAGTTTTAGCGAGACTTACGAACAGCAATTGATTTTTATATATAATATATAAATAATAGGTTTGGGAAAAAGTCTTTTCCCATTATAGTATGTATGAACTTGTAATAAAATCTCTTTGGCTGTAGTATTTGTATCTGGCTGGTTTTGGTATAATTGAAAGTTAAAATTTTAAAGAACATAATTCCAAATTCAAATTAGGCAAATATGTGATTTTCATTTGTTTTTCGTACTGTCAAGATGAGTGAATCTAATGAAGAAATTCGATTCATTTAAAAATTTTACTACAAAAAAGGTAAAAATGCAACGCAAGCCGCGAAAAAGATTTGCGATGTTTATGGACCTAGTGCAGTGTCTGTTAGAGTAGCACAAATTTGGTTTAAGCGTTTTCAATCCGGAAATTTTGATGTCAAAGATGCACCTCGCTCTGGTCGCCCTATTACGGATAAAATGGATGCCATTTTTTAAAAAGTGGAGCAAAATCGACATATCAGTAGTTACGACGTAGCTGAAGAACTGAGAATTGATCACAAAACAGTTTTGGCGCATTTGATAAAATATGGGTACAAAAAAAGCTCGATATTTGGGTACCTCACGAGCTCACTGAAAGAAACCTAATGAACCGTGTACTCATTTATGATTCTTTATTACGACGTAATGAAACCGAATCATTTTTGAAGAAGCTGATAACTGGTGACGAAAAGTGGATCACGTACGACAAGAACGTGCGAAAAAGGTCGTGGTCAAAGGTCGGTCAGGCTTCACAGACTGTGGCGAAACCCGGGTTAACTCGCAATAAGGTGATGTTGTGTGTGTGGTGGGATTGGAAGGGCATTATTCATTATGAGCTATTACCACCAGGCAGGACTATCGATTCTGAACTCTACTGCGAACAACTGATGAGATTAAAGTTGAGAGAAAGCGGCCGGAATTGATCAACAGAAGGGGTGTGATGTTTCATCATGATAACGCTAGACCTCACACATCTATAGCCACTCAGCAAAAATTAAGAGAGTTTGGCTGGGAGGTGTTAATGCATCCGCCGTATAGTCCTGACCTTGCACCTTCAGATTTCCACCTGTTTCGGTCTCTTCAGAATTCTTTATGCAATGTTAGGTTAACATCACGAGAGGACTGCCAAATCCACTTGTCGCGGTATTTTGATGAGAAGTCCCAAAATTTTTATAGCAATGGGATCATGTCCCTACCTACAAGATGGCAAAAGATTATCGAACAAAATGGTACATACGTTCTTTAGTTAAATTTAAATAAACTATATTAAAAAATGTTTTGAATTATCTTAAAAATGCGAAGAAATTTTTTCCCCAACCTTTTAAAATATTAGTGATCTTTCTTGAACCATAAAACAACAATGTGATTCGTCTAAAAAGAAAAGAGATTTATTCATTAAAATAAAATAACATTTTAGTCAAAGTTTTTTATAACAAAATATCAACCGCATGAAATAACTTATTTACCTAAAAATATAACTACGTTAAGAAAAACCGACTTCAAAACTGAATAGTAAAAAATAATAAAGATTTAATTCTAATTATATACTACCTATTATTTATATGTGCTATTTACTAATAGGTTTGAAGTCGGTGCCAAGCCTTAAATAAATAATTATATTTCAATCACTTAAATATGAATACGAGCAAATTAATACACTGAACAAAACGTAACCAGCGAATCGTGGGTGTTTGCATTATAGCTTGAATTCATGCATTTACCTCTGCCTACCCCTTCAGGGATTACAGGCGTGAAGTTACGTTTTAATACAATGAAATGCCTACTTTAGTGATTTTGGCTTGGCACCGACTTCAAACCTATTAGTGAATAGCACATATAAATAATAGGTAGTATATAATTAGAATTAAATATTTATTACTTTTACTTTTCAGTTTTGAAGTCGGTTTTTCTTAACGTAGTTATATTTATTTAATACTTTTTAGATTATTGCTGCATTGCCAATTAGATTAATGTTCACATCTGTTAAATTTGTAAAATCTGACTCTTTTAGCTTCGAGATAATAAGATTGTTTAGGTGTGTCGATACAAAATGATTACACGACTATACGAAATCGATAAAAAAAAAATATCCACGAAGGAGTAAATAAGTTGTGTTGTGTCGTCGATGACTAAATGTGTCATTGTCACTTGTTGTCATGCGCATTAGGACTATCTAGGACGTCAGTGGATTCAACGCACTGTATGACAACTCGCCGTCTATTCTAATTCCTTTAGTCTGAGGTGAAAGAAAGTAAAAAACTGCTCATAAAATAAAAACTGATGGGCCTATTTGAATCAAATTTTTATGGGACCAATTCGAAACTATTCCGCATCAAACAAAAAAAGAATTACGTAAATCGGTCTTGAAATCTCGGCGAAGTTCGCGTACATACATAAAAAACAATATATATACCACACGAATTGAGAACCTTCTCGTTTTTGGAACTCGGTTAAAAAGAAAAGAGAATCAACAAATAAATGTCCATGCTTTCTTTACAAACATAAGCAATTATTAAATTGAACGAAATTAATAAACATTTCTAGTTTTAAGACGTTATAGCAATTGGAATAATATTTTTCACTAAACTGATAGACAATGTCAAAAGTCAAATTTATATCTTTTAAAGGTTGTCAAATGTCTATAAAGGTTTCATATATGTATATATATATTGTGAAAAGTACAAGAATACCTAACCTAGTGTATCCTAATCATCTTGTGAAAAGAAACATGACCAAAACCGTTTTGCTAGTAATTTTGTTTAATTTGTTTGATTGAAAAATATCGCATTCATATAAAACGCAACAATTGTTTCCAACACAAGTAATCTTTTAAGTTTAAAGCGTGTTAAAGCGGCGGGTATCAGCTAGTCAGGAAATAAGAACGTTCTTAACAGATAATTTCATTTTCATTACTACTTCGGCTTGATATATCTCTCGTCTTTTTAAGTTTATAATGACTTGTCTTTAGCTTATTTAGATTCAAACCAATGGTGTACTAACCTAACAATTGCACGGAGTAGAAACAGTCGCTATAGACGTATACTTGCTCTTAGAAAAAGTGTTTTTTTTTTTGAAAATTAAATATTAATGGATTTTCTATTTACTGGTGGTAGAGCTCTAGTGACAGAACTCACGGGCGTAGGCACCACTTACCTAATATTCTTACCGCTAAATGTTAGTGTTCAGCGCTATCGTGTTCCGGTCAGGTGGTAATGTACGGCCCTGTAATTTCCAGCACAGGGGCATAACACCTTAGGCTTCAGACGTGGTAACGCATGTGCATTTTGACCTCTGGTCTTTGTGTGGGTGTCTTTAGGCTGCAGTCATCACTTAACATCAATGTGAACTGCATACTTGTTTGCCACTTTCATTAGATAAAGAAAGGGTATAGATTTACGACTTTGATTTGATTTTCAACTATGTACAACAATAGATTTATTTAATGCCAGACACGATGACCTTGTCCAGACACGATGATTGGTTCTGGACAAGTGTTCAGACACATTAGCAAATTGACTCAGAATTTCTTAAAAGAAAAGGGGAATATTATTAATATGTTTATATTTCGGAATCGTTTAAAACGATGAATCAACATTATAATTATACATTTCAATTACATTAATATATTATCTGAATGATGTTTATTTTATAACGGGACGGTACATAAACATATTGATAGACTGTTATAAAATGAGCCATGTATCTTATTTCCATATAATATTTCTTGAGTGATAGTGTAAATCCAGTGATAGAACTTTAGGGCTTAGGCATCACAGCTTTACTATATGATAGCCTTACCGTGTCGCTCACCTACATTGAGATCTCTATCTTATAATAAAATGTGCACATGTGATATGTGGAGCACAGTTAAACTAAAGTAACGTGTTATAGCATCCACTTATGAACAAAATAATTTGAACTTAGGTAATATTTTGACGATAAATGTTTATTATGTTATGTTTACTGGTGCTAGAGTTTCAGTATCTGCCGCCAAATGGTAGTGTTCAGCACTATCGTCTTCCGGTTAGATGGTAATGTATGGCCCCGTAAGAACTATCACAGTGACATAGCAACTTAAGTCTCAGGGGTGGCTATGCAACAGCATTTTGACCTCTGGTTTTAGTGTATATATCTATAGGCTGCAGTCATCACTTACCATCTATGTCAACTGCTACTGCTTTGCCACTTAAGTTACATAAAAATAAAGAAAAATGCTTTAATGCCGCTTTTTTATAACATCAATAATAATAGCATTAATATCTATCTACAAAACTCCAAAATATTATATAGTTACCTTTAAGTCTGAGAGTATCGAAACTCGAGGGAGGTCACAGAGTAACTTTATCTTTTCTCATAGCAACAGGTCGTTAAGGAAACTGGGGTAAGCAAGCACGAAGCGCAAAGGTATGCCAAGCTTTCTCAAACGCCCTTTATGTTGGCCTGCGTTGTTACACCTGGATTTGTTAAAGAAATTTAAATATCTTTTCATACCATTTTCATACCTTTTGAAATAAGCAAAAACTCGCTCGGCTCATATTTGATTAAGACGCTTTTTTGTGGAATTATCTTATGTATGTTTTCCTCGAGTTTAAGGCAAATAATTTAATTTATTATAATTTTGTAAAGCGTTCTATGACAATGAATTGTAATGGTATATTGACTTATTTTTTAAGTGATTCCAAAAAGTAGAAATCATAATTTTTAAACATAACGATTTGATTTTGTTTGTAGTGAAATAATTTAAATTGACTAAACGCACGGTAAACACGTGTGGATTTCAAGGTGAAATCGAGATCTTTCTTGATCGTTCATAGTTCGTTTTTTGCAAAGCTAATATACGCTGGAACTGCTCATCTAAAAAATAAATAAAAGTATCTTTAAACATGATATATTTAAAAAATAAATAAAGGTATTCTAATGTGTACTTAAGACGCGAACTGAATTAAAAATATACAATTAGTCGAGATCCTGAAACGGTTCAGTTAATTTCTGCGGATGCCATAGGCGGAGGCACAACGGACGAAAGCTATTTTTTTTATTCGTGTGTACCTGAACATTGTTACCCCACAATCCACAACACCACAATATCCTTGCCACGCCAAAAATTGCGCAACGCAATCTAATAATTCTTGCGCCTCCACGTCTAATTAACGTGGAATTCAAATTATTCCACTTTTTAATGCGTAATAATTTTTGAACATAGTATTGTATATTTGGTATTTAATACAGTCATTGCCTTTAAGAACTTTTATGGTCATCATTATGAACAACTTTCGTTCTAGGACTTTTAAAATAAACTGGTAATTTTTTCTAGACCTATACGTCCCTTCTTAACGCTATTGTGGCATGGATTTTTTTTAAATTAAACACCGCTAACGCGACACAATGTTGCCGTCAACCGGTGATCCAAAAATAGATGCAGTTTATCTTTTATATTTAAAATGAATGAAGGTATTCTAAAGTGTACTTAAGACGCGAACAGAATTAAAAATATACAATTATTCATGATCCCAAAACGGTTCAGTTAATTTGTGCGGAAGCCACAGACGCAGGCACAACGGAAGAAAGCTAAATTCTTTATTCGTGCGTACCTGAACATTGTTACCCCTTAATCCACAACACTACAATATCTGGCGCTCTACACTCTCTGCCTACCCCGTTACCCGGACCTGGCGTGAAGATACACTCACCACAATATCCTTTCCACGCCGAAAATTGCGCAACGCAATCTAATGATCCTCGCGCCTCCACGTCTAATTAATATGGAATTTAAATTGTTCTACTTTTTTTTTATAATTTCATAATGTATAATGCATAATTTTGGGCATTCCGCTCGCCGTTGATAAGAGTATCGGTATCCTGGGCGTTGACATATCGAACGAAGTGCAATTCGGGAGTCACATTGAGTGTAAGACCAAGTTGGCATCCAAAAAGTTGGGGGTGCTTAACAAAGCGAGGCAGTATTTCACATCGGGGCAGCTACTACAGCTTTATAAGGCCCAAGTGCGGCCCCATCTGGAATACTGCTCTCATTTGTGGGCGGGAGCCCCCAAATACCAGCTTGGTCCACTTGACTCCCTACAAAAACGCGCCGTTCGTATTGTTAACGATCCAGGACTTACCGACAGGCTCGAACATCTGAGCCTGCGCAGGGACATTGGGAGTCTGTGCGTGTTGTACCGTCTCTACAATGGTGAGTGCTCTGCTGAACTGTTTGACATGGTGCCACCGTCTCTTTTCCTACACCGTACTACCCGCCGAAGAGAGAAGTTCCACCCACACCGACTGGACACCTGGCAGTGTTCAACGGTGCGGTTTTCACGTTCGTTCCTGCCCAGAACGTGTAAATTGTGGAACGAACTTCCCTCTGAGGTGTTCCCTAGGTGCTACAATATGGGGTTCTTCAAAAATGGCGTCAAAAGAGTCCTTCAGGGCTGGCAGCGCGTTGGCAACTCCCCTGGTGTTGCAAATGTTCATAGGCGACGGTGACCACTTTCCATCAGGTGGCCCGTTTGCTTGTCTGTCAACCTTCAGACATAAAAAAAAAAAAAAAAAAAAAAAAATGTACCTAATACTCGTAGTGTTTGGTGTTTTGTATTTAATACCGCCATTTTCTTCTGTAGATCGTCATGAAGGACTTTTGTTCTAGAACTTCTCAAAAAGTATTATCATTTTTTTCTAATCCTAATAATAAGAAGGATCATGTGCACATGATCCTTCATAATATTAGAAAGAATCTTCTTCTTAACTCTAATGTGGCATATACTCCTGGTAAAGACACGACAGTGAACTCGTAGCACAAAGTTACGTATCGTAGTAGTCGTAGCTAAACGCTACGCAGCGTAGTCAATCACTACTTATTCGTAGAATTTAAAAATAGTATAATATATTATGCTGGCTGCCTCTAGGCTGGGTTGCACCAAGATATTTGTAAAAGTTAAAGTTATTGTAACATTTCACACCCTACTCTAACTTTAACAGATTTCTTTAAGTTAAAGGAGTATGTGAAATGTTACTTAAACTGTAACAAATATCTTGGTGCAACCCAGCCTTAGAGTTGAAGAAATTGATAAATAAATGAGTATGTATACAAATATTTCTTTCATTATTCTGCAGCCATCATGGAAAAATTTAATACATAAATGCCATGTTCATAACTACACGCCGGTTATATTTTGACCCATGTAACAGTTAGCGATATTATTGACCACGCGCGAACATTACCAAACTCCAAGCAGGCACTAGAAAACTTCCTCTAAATACCCAATAGCACCAAAAACAAAGGATACATCTTTGTCTCTGTTAGACCTCGTCCCGGGAATCGAACCTAGGACCCAATGGGCTTAGCAGTAGTGGCATGCTACCACTACACTACGGTGGCGTAACTGCCTAACATCACAGATTATCCCATAAGGATGGTGTTTACCAATGAATAAGAAAATTAACCTATTTTCTATCCTTCCCATACATCAAGAAATATCAAGAATCGCTTGTTCGTAAAGTCCTTTGTAGTCGGTCTAACAGAATTACCGCGCAAGATAAAATTAAGAGTCAGGTCGGTCACTCCCTCGTAATTTTCCTCTTCCGTACGACCTTTCTTGACAACGCAGTCTCGTTTCCATGGAATAGATAAGGTAATAAACTGAGATTTAAATATTTATAGCCATTTTCATGGCTGCTTGTTAAGTTTTAATTCAGTTGGAGAGATACAAATTATAATGTATTTGTATAAATACATTATAATATATTTTACTGATGGTACCGCATTACCTAATATACTTGCCGCTAAATGGTAGTGTTCAGCACTATCGTGTTCCGGTCAGGTGGTAATGTACGGCCCTGTAATTTCCGGCACAGAAGCATAATCATAATCTAAAAATCAATAAATCTTAGGCCTCAGGGGTGGTAACGCATCTGCATTTTGACCTTGGTCTATGTGTGGGTGCCTATAGGCTGCAGTCATCACTTAACATCAATGTGAACTGCATGCTTGTTTGCCACTTCCATTACATAAAAAAAATACTTTAAAATTGTATAAAACGCATTTGTATAACAAAACTAGATTTGACAAATATTTAACTTGTGGTAGAAAAGTGGCTGTGCGAAGCCTCTGTAATTCATTGTGGCGTAGTAGTCATACTCATCTCAAAATCTTTTTTATTCACTCACTTTACTTGCACCTCCTTGAAGAGAGGAATATTAAAAGAAAATAGCTTTAAAAAAAGTTAGTGTTGTGCATGCACAAGTTCACATTAGCGGCGTTGTGTCGTCGATGACGTAATAATATACGTGAATTTTATTTACAAGTTATCGGTAAACTCTCAACTAATTCGAGTCGCGTCGACGCTATTTTTACACGTCAAGTACAGCTTTTTTGAGAGATCAAGTCTTTGAGTTTATAATAAGACAGAATGTTTAATTCTTTATACACAAGATGTTGGATATAAGGACTTGAACGCTTATCTGTCTTAAATGTTATCTGTGCGTGTATCTTTTGTGTGTAGCGTGTGTTTTTTGTCTACTGTGAACTCTCACTTGTTCCTTCCGTCCGGTTCTAATTGTCATGTCATGTTATGTTTCATTTCAATCCGTCTCAATAAATGATTTATATGTTTCTAATTGCCTTTGTATTGATTTCATCACGAGATATCTACAGCTTCTATGTGACCACTTTTTTTTAAAACTCATAAATTGTACCTTACTTATTCCTGCCGTTTCTTACAGATGGCCAAACTCTTCCGTTGAACCGCCGCCAAAAAGTGTTCCCTAATGGCACATTAATCGTGGAGCAAACGCAAAGAGGCGAAGACGCTGGCACATACACTTGTCAAGCTGCAAACAGACAACGGCATGCCGCTAGGCGTGATGTTGAAGTTCAAATATTGGGTAAGTTGCACCTTAGATATTGGCTAAATTTCATCTTAACAACAAAGATCCCAAAAGCTAATAATTCTGATTCATTCTAGTAGAATCTTTACAGCCTACATTGAATTGGACAAAATTGGATACACAGTTTCATTTTGAACGCAATATTAGCAATAAATATTCGCACAGAAAAATAAAAACTTAAACACTCCAATATTGAGTAAATTGCACCAAAATTTTACTTTGATACAACAAACTAGGTCAAAACCAAATTTAATTTTTAATAAAATAAAGAAGCAGTTAGAAATTAACTTATATTCTTACAAAATTAAATTCGGACCGTACCTATTCCGTAAAGGGATTTATCTGCATGGGATTTATACAATACATGATACCAACTGATTATACCGCTTTAGATGTTAAAATTCTGATAGCAGTTAAGTTGTACCTTAATTTTGAAATAACTACAGCCAATTACCTGCTAAAAACAAAATTCTAAATTAAAAGCAGTGTCTGCAAAATAGTTATATATACCTATAGGTACAGAATAGTGAGAGTTCAGAGAGAGTTAGATGTTGAAATTCAGAATTAAGTTAGCTGCATGTGTATTACATTGGGACTGCGAGATTACCACAAATGTATTTGCAAATAACTTAAAACTAAATTAAATTCTAAACGTAGTAGCAGAAAATATGTAATGTAGTAGATAAAGCAAATCCTGCACCAGATTTATATCTATATACAGAAAAGCTTAGACAGCTTGCATAAATTATTGAAAATTGATAATTAAAAGATCTTTTCGTATACTTACGGCAATTCTGTTTTGTAGAATTAGAGCAGAATTTAAGTATAATATAAGAAGGTAAACAGGAATATTAATTCGTCGATCTTTTTTAATAATCCACTTAAGGATGACAAGGGTGTAAGATCTTAATTGATGGGGACTATTGTGGACTACATATTTGTTTGCTATTTTGCTAACAAAAAAATATGGGTGGTTTCTCATAACGTCACAGGTGTTCATTTCGAATAAACAAGCGCTTTCAACCGAAAAGTAGCTGCGAATTACTTCAACAAGTAGAACAATGTCACTAAAATTACTGTGAAGGGATTTCAGCCCATAAACACACCTACTTAAATTTGGACCTAAACTTTTTAATTTGCCGTAGCAAGATTAAACTCACAAATTCAAGAGGGTGGAGTTACTCATCCGTAATTCATTAAAGTTAGCACGTTTACCATTCTCGCGGCATCTACAGAGCTTAAACTTCCAGCGTTACCCGGTTAATAGGGCAATAAAATAAAAGTATAAAAATCCAAATAGCGTTCCGCAAGCAACCCTCCGAGGTGGCTAATGCTGAAAAACGTATAAATACAACTTAAAGGTTCACATTAATTAGTCGTTAAAAACAACGACGCAAATTTTACATGTTGCTGCCGATGAAGTTGTTCCACAAATTAGAATATAAATCGATACAATATTTATCATACCGAAAAATGTATACCCGCCTTCTATTTGCAGTACAGCCGAAAATTCTACCTATTCAGCCTTTAACGAATTTATTGAGGGAAGGCATGCGGGCGGCAATTTCTTGTCAAATATTGGAGGGAGATCTGCCAATCGCGTTTCGATGGGAAAAGAATGGACAGCCCGTGACGTCATCGCCGTATGCTCCGAGTGGTATTATAACGAGGCGAATGGATGAATATAGCGCGTCTCTGGTGATCGAGCACATTACTTCGTTACATAGTGGAAACTATACTTGTATAGCATCGAATATCGCTGGATCTGAGCGGTTTACTGTACCCCTCACTGTTAATGGTAATACTTTGACCTTTGGTTCCTTTTTATGTTTAATATAAACTTTTAATAATACATGCGTCGTCTTCAGTTCCTCCTCGATGGCGTTTGGAACCTAATGATTTGGCGGTGGCAGCTGGTCAGGACGTGACGCTCCAATGTCAAGCTGATGGCTATCCGAAACCAAACATAACGTGGAAGAAGGCTGTTGGTAAGAATAGAAAGCTTCAGACTTAGGCCTCCTCCACATTAGGCGTGCGCGGTCTTCGGGCGTGCGAGAAGCGCAAGCGCGCTGCGTGAGCGTCGCGTTTTGCTGCCCTGAGGACAGACTTATTTCTTTGAATTAATGGCTTTGTTTGCAATTTTGTGATATAAATATATTAAAATAGGTTCAAGAAAATTAAATAACAATAGAAAATTATTTTACAAGCTAATTAATTACTCCAAAATATGTAATTCATTAGATAGATCTCTGTGAGACAATGCAGCAGTTCGTATTTGCTATAGGAATTCCTTTTCAACTTTCTATGTATCACTTTAAATATTTTAGGAAAGGAAAATAACATGCTCGAGATTAGAATGCTTACATGCGGTACGTCAGCAAAATATTCTACAAAATATTCTTTTTGACAGACACATTCCATAACTCTAGCAAGGAGCTAGACTTGCTGTGAAATTTAATTTAAAATTTCCACACGGACTAGACACATTGCGATTTCAGCACGTGCTGAGAAATGCCAAGTAGAAATTAAATTACTCCATATTTTTCCTTCGAGATTAATCCGTAATATCATCAATACAGAAGCACCTGCGGTCAAATCGAACGCCACTCTAGTATATCTGTATCGTTTGAACGTTTGTTTTATAAAGACAAGACTTTTAAGTCCCACTTAGATTTAAGTGACGTTTGAGTATTTGGCCGTTAAAGTTCTTCTTCTTTCAGTCACAAATCCTTAATTACAATTTAATGAGATTTACTTGTTCATAATTCAAACTTTAATTTAACATAAATCAGCTACACTTTAATTCTAATAAATCATCGCACAATGACCGTCTGTCACCTTTAAATACACGCATTTCGTGTCATTCTAATCCATTAATCACTGTCATAAACAAGCCGTTGGATTAAAATATTCAAATATTTCATTTTCATACAAAATGGCAACAGTGAGCAAGTCGTGTCAGTCTGTAATGGACAATATTTCCCGTGAGATTTCGCCGTCCACCTAACCGATTACAAATTTTGTTATTAATGATTCAGCTCAACTATCCCGCCAGCTAAGTAACAAACATTTTGTACTCGTCTACTACCGTTACTGTCAAATCGATTTTATGTATGGTAGGTACCTACCGTCTAATCTGAACTTAAATTCCTGACTATTTACTGACGATTGTTTATCGTAGTTTGATTACCTCTATCAAAATTAAACAGATAATTTTATTGTCAGAAAATTTCTAAAAAGTAGTATTCTAGTATTCTTTAGGAAGAGAAGAACTAAAATAGTAACTTTTTTTTTAATTTAATTTTATGGCATCGCTTGTTTTGCATATTGCCAGTGTCAAGTAAAACTATATTTCTTTAAAGAAAAATGGAAAGAAAAATTTGACTTCAGGCGAGACTCAAACTCGCGGCCTACTGGGAATCTAGTCCAGCCGCTCTTCCAATTGAGCTACTGAAGTCCTGCCCGATTTGTCACATCTTTCCTTCACATTTATTGCATTGCTTTATGGTAGCAGCAGCGCCATCTATTGCCAACTATGCTAGTTAGGCAACCGATATAATAGACTTTGCAGTTTATTTAATATCGTAAGAAGTCGCTTTTACCCTTATTAATTGTTTTATATTATTTCGCATTAACACATGCTTGTGAAATATATTTTTTATTTTTAAAGAAAAATGGAAAGAAAAATTTGACTTCAGGCGAGACTCGAACTCGCGGCCTACTGGGAATCTAGTCCAGCCGCTCTTCCAATTGAGCTACTGAAGTCTTGCCCGATTTGTCAAATCTTTCCTTCACATTTATTGCATTGCTTTATGGTAGCAGCAGCGCCATCTATTGCCAACTATGCTAGTTAGGCAACCGATATAATAGACTTTGCAGTTTATTGAATATCGTAAGAAGTCGCTTTTACCCTTAATTTTTTTTTAAATTTTAAAGATTCCCAGTAGGCCGCGAGTTTGAGTCTCGCCTGAAGTCAAATTTTTCTTTCCATTTTTCTTTAAATAAAATATATTTCACAAGCATGTGTTAATGCGAAATAATTTAAAACAAAACTATATTTCGTTTCGTTCGTTAGGTTCAGATGTTAATTAACTCGCCACCGAGCCAAAACATAACCGGCGCGCGGCGAATCGTGGATGTTTGCATTTACCTCTGCCTTCCGCTTCCGAAAAAAGAGGAGTCGTTATGTTTTATCCTCTTATGTCAATGATATTCTACAAGAAACATACATACAAACAAAGTTTTCCTCTTTATAATATAAGTGTAGATCACATCCTTTGTTTTATTCTCTCCTTTTCCTCGACAGGTAACACCCCAGGGGAATACAAGGATTTCATGTTCGAAGGGAATTCCAGGGTTCTAGAAAATGGTTCCTTGGTATTCGAACGAGTGGCCAAAGACAGCGAAGGACATTATTTATGTGAAGCCAGGAATGACATCGGCGCTGGTCTTAGCAAACTCATCTTTTTGAAGGTTAACGGTAAGTTATCATGGTGTTATTATTTATTTATAACTCATTTGTTTTTTTTTTATTTTTAATAGGAACAAGAACGTGAACTGTTGCATTAATAATATATATAAATACTCGCTGTGCCCGCGACTTCGCCCGCGTGACAATTTATGATTGTTCAGTATCTACCAGGACGAAGTCGTGGGCGCAGCTAGTATAAAAGTCACTCCTTATTACATCAGCTATCTGCCAGTGAAAGTACCGTCAAAATCGGTCCAGCCGTTCACAAGATTAGCCCCGCCAAACAGGCAGACAGACAGACAAAAATTGTAAAAAATGTTGTTTTGGTATATGTACCGTGTAAACATACATATGCATTTAGTAAAAAGCGGTTATTTTTATATTACAAACAGCACTTCAATTTTATTTATTTGTATAGATCAAAATGAAAAACTTACAATTAATAGTACAGATGCCTAAGCTTATTTCATCTTAACATCCATTTTTTATGTCACGATGGGGCAAACAAACAAACTATTCATATTGATGAAAAGAGAATAATATAGGCTCTCAATGTTTTATGAGACACAGAGATTTCAATGTATTTAGGTACCTGTGATATGCGTTGCTATTACTAAGGTCTAAGCCGTTATGCCTATGTGCTGGAACTATGGGGCAGTATCTTTTTTTTATGTATTGGAAATGGCAAACAAGCATGCAGTTCACATTGATGTTAACTGATGTCTGCAGCCTATAGACACCCAAACAAAGACCAAGATCGAAATGCAGATGCGTTACCACTCTTGAGGCCTAAGGATGCTAATGCCTCTATGTCGGTAATTACAGGGCAGTACATTACCACCTGACCGGAACACGATAGTGCTGAACACTACCATTTAGCGGCAAAAACTATATTAACTAAATTAAATCTATATTAACACCTAACCGGCACTG
Source organism: Macrosoma leucophasiata (assembly GCA_036365455.1). Taxonomy (NCBI): domain Eukaryota; kingdom Metazoa; phylum Arthropoda; class Insecta; order Lepidoptera; family Hedylidae; genus Macrosoma; species Macrosoma leucophasiata. The sequence continues at coordinate 8,673,042 of JAWQUS010000023.1, read as the reverse complement.
AACATTTATACGTAATTTTAGCGGAAAGTAGATTTAAATTAGATAATTCAGTGATATCTTCGCTCTCCACCGTCGCTGGAGCTCAATCCCGGAAAACCTATGACCGCATCAACACTAGGTATATGAAACCTTAACGTGCAGGCCTTATAAAAGAATAGGCAAATTCATTAAACCTTTTTATGTAAAAATATAATTTTTATATTATTTTTCGCAATAACACACGCTAGTAAATTGAAACTCATTCGCATAAGTAAAACAAAACCAACAAAAACGGACGGGAAATATTATAATAATATTCAAATTTCATTCTATTTTTTTTTCTGAGACATGGTGGCCTATTAAAACAGTCATTAAAAACCAATTCAGTGCATAGAACTCTTGATATTGATAGTACATAGAGACATGTTTTTTAACGAACTCCACGTTATGAAAAGTTGTGGAATGTCTTAATGGCTGATCCTCGAGTTTGTTGTGACATGGAACCTTATATTAATGAAAATAATTTTTATGATAACAACTTTGTGCAGACGGTATAGACTATGTTAAAAATATATATACTAGCTATGTTAAAAAGATCATTATAGATATTCATGAAGTTAAACATGCCAAGTAAGATTTTATAGTAATCCATCCATACATGCAACAACCCTTTTAAAATTATTTGAAACGCGAACGCGTAAGCTTTATTAAAGAATAGACAAATTGCACTTTTCTGCTTTTCTATTTTCATGCTTTAAAATTATTTTAAGCTGGAACCCATTAGCGCACGAACAAAAAACGGGCTGGGAATATTATTATAAATATATTATTCATTTTTTTTGTTTGTCCGAGAGTTTATGACATAATAAAGCGATCATTAAAAACCAATTCAGTACATAGAGCTCTTGATATTAATAGTACATAGAGACATCTTTTTTCGAACTGTACGCTGTGAAAAGTTGTGGAATGTCTTAATGGTAGGTCCTCGAGTTCGTTGGGACTAGGAACCTTACATAAATGAAAATTCTTTCTTGTCATTAAAGCTTTGGCCTTATATTAAAAAGATCATTATAGATGAAGATTTTTCGCAGTGCTAACCTAAAAATATTTTCATGCTGTTTGTTATACGGTGGATCCAAAAGTTCGTGGCCCAAACTACAAGGAGATATGACATCTTTTTAAAGGAGATGTTGCAAAAATGTATGGACCTCCGGCTATGTATTGTACACAATATCATTAACTGGCAAAATCAATATAAAAACGTTTTTTACTGCATATTTTCACTTATTTAGCTTTGTTTGCAGTTACAAAATATTATTTGCAGTTAGAATTGCAACTCAAACCAACATGGCGAATATGGCGGGCGATGTCATTTTGACATTTCATTTTTTAAATTGTTTTTTGATTATATAGAACTTGGAGAAAAAAGTAATATTTTCTGAATATTATCGAAATCGATTTCATGTGTTAATACTAAGAACTTAAACTAATCGATTTCCAATTTAAAGAAGCGTCGGCTGTGTCGCCGCCATGTTGAATATGGTTGAAAATGATAAAATCGTTTGAATTAAATGTGGTAGTAACTCTAAAATATATACTTGAATAAATAAATTGCATTTTTTTCGGATTCTTCTTTAATTTACCCATTTTTTGAAGATGTGTACGATCTAGAGCCGAACTCGCAACATCTCCTTTACCGTCATTTGTTAGTATGTCTTCTATTGATTTATTGTGCGCAGTTTCATTCTGATACTGCACAATATAAATTTTCTGTGATTATTTGTTTGAAGCATTCTGACGCGATTTTCAATAATGGAGAAAATTGAACATCGTGCAGTCATTAAGTACCTCAATAAAGAAGGCCTGTCACCACAAGACATCCATCAAGATATGGTGGGCACTTTGGGGGAGTCTGCTCCATCGTATTCCAGTGTCAAGAAGTGGGTAGCTGAGTTTAAGCGCGGTCGTGAAAGCATTGAAGATGATCCTAGGAGTTGACGGCCTACAACCTCTACCACGAAAGAAAACATCGATAAAATTTGTGATCTCGTACTGGGTGACTTTTAACCATTGGTAAGATAGCTGAGACAACAGACATTAGTTATGGCCGGGTGCAACACATAATAACGAAAGAATTGGGATTCCATAAGGTTTCTGCTCGCTGGGTCCCGAGGTTGCTTTCAGCTGAACAAAAACGAGTTCGATTCACAATTTCGCGAGACTGTTTGGAACTTTTTGAGACTGATCCCGAGGACTTTTTGTCTAGATTTGTTACCATGGATGAAAGCTGGGTTCACCACCATATTCCTGAATCAAAGCAACAATCCAAACAGTGGAAAAGATCTGACTCACGTACACCGAAAAAGGCTAAAGTCGTTTTGTCGACTAACAAAGTCATGGCTTCTGTTTTTTGGGATGCGAAGGGCATTATTTTTGTAGATTATTTACCGAAATGTCATACTATTAATTCTAGTTATTATTGTAACCTTTTACGAAGACTGCGAGAAGAAATAAAAGAAAAAAGGCCGGGAATGTTGCGTAAGAAAGTTTTGTTCCATCAAAACAATGCACGTGTTCACACTTCGGTTGAAACAATGTCTGTAATCCATGATTGTGGCTACCACCCACCTTATTCACCGGACTTAGCCCCCTCAGATTATCATTTATTTCCAAATTAAAAAAAACATTTGGGTGGCTCGAAATTTTCGACCAAAGATGAGGTGATAGTCGCAGTAAACGAGTATTTCGCCGACCTTCCGGAATCTTTTTTTTCGAGGGGATAAACAAGTTGCAGTTCAGGTGGAAGAAGTGTGTTGAGCTAGATCGAGACTATGTCGAAAAATAAAAATAAAATTAGACCCACTTTTTTTTCATTTTCTTGGTCGGGCTTCGAAATTTTGGATCCACCCTCGAAGATTTTTTAGTAATCCATCCAGACACGCAAAAAATATTTTTAAATATTTTGAAACATTAACGCGTAAGCCTTAGAGATAACGCGTAAGCGTAAGAATAGACAAATTGAACCTTTCCTGCTAAAATTATTTTCATGCTATAATTATTTTAAACTGAAACCCATTAGCACTAGCACGAACAAAGAACGGGCTGAGAATATCGTATTATGTAAATTTTGTTTTTCTTTTTTTTTTTTCTAGAGATGATGGCATATTAAAGCGTTCATTATAAACCAATTCAGTACATAAATCGCCTGATATAAATAGTACTTACATAGAAACATTTTTGTACGTCGCGTCACGTCACATGAAATGAACGAAACCTCAAGAGATAGGCATAGTGCCTAATGCCAGCAATAACAAATATGTCGTAATGCGTCAGCCAGCCTAATCGTCATAGCTTAGTCACGTGACAAAAACTTAAAAGATCGATCTAAGAAATGAATGGACCTGTATCCTATATCACTTATATGTAACTAGCTGTGCCCGCGACTTTGTGCGCGTAAGAATTTATGATTGTTCAGTATCTACCTGGACAAAGTCGTGGGCGCAGCTAGTATAAAAGTAGCCTAAGTTACTCCTTATTACATAAGCTATCTGCCAGTGAAAGTCCCGTCAAAATCGGTAAAGCCGTTCCTTAGATTAGCGGGAACAAACAGACAGACAGACAAAAATTGTAAATATGTTGTTTTGGTATATGTACCGTGTATACATACCTATGCATTCAGTAATAAGCGGTTATTTTTATATTACATACAGACACTCCAATTTTATTTATTTGTATAGATGTAGACATTTCAGTGTTAATCATACACCTGAACCATTTTCTTTTTCAATTTAACTGTCCGACCATCTAACTTCGGAAACTTCAATAACTTTTATACCAACACGCCGTCGGATGCTTTATTTAATTCTGCAAAATTCCGGGACGCTCTCGATAACTCGTACAAATTGCTGAATTGGCGCCCTTCTATTCTATACCCATATAAAATTAAAGAAAGTCCATTTTCCCACCATTTTACAACGCCTTCAATGAAAATGGGGTGCTAGCACAATTCTTAACCCATTACCCTCGATACTCGGTAAAATGCGCCTTTGTAGTTGTCGCTTTAATTACTATAGGTATCTTAATAGTGTAGAGGATAGTTAATGGAATTTAATTATTTAATACTTCACAAGTATTCCCAGAGGAGTAATAATTTTATCTTCTCCATCGCTTTTCACTTTGTACGGACTCTTGAATGAAGTCTCTTATAACGATGGTTGAATCCTGTAATTATATAAGATCAAAGGAGTCATTGGTGGCCTGATTTACTGGAGATCGGAGGATCATTAATAACAATGTTAGTATTTGTCTATAGAATATCGTAGATTATCATATTATTATTAATAATAATTCCAACTACAAAATTAATTGACATAAAACTATTTTTACGGATTTGTCTCACACAATATATATTTTTTTTTTTAATCAACCCGAGCTACGCTTCTGTCTCTCTGAGCCATTAGTGGTCCCTATGAGTTTTTATTGATTTTGATCCCATGACGAAAATTAACTTTCGAATTCAAATACTGATGTTAAAAGTGTATCCAGAAATAACAAAAACATTTTCCGGTCGTTTATATGAGATTCTAACAGAACGGTATAGAATAAATAATATTTGTCTCTGCGAGGACATTTAAAAGATAATTGATCGGTTGTACCATCGCATCGTCAATAACGGTAATATATAGCCGGAAGCCACCCCCTCCGTTTGTTTTGCCTTCCATACTTTATTTTCGAAAACCACACCCACTCAAATGGCAATTTATCTTGACTTTTTGTTTTTAATGTCTATGATTTTATAGTAGATCATAATTTTAGTTTTGAATGCCTCTTTCCCAGAGCAACATCAAATAAGAAGTATAATAACAGTACCTAGTAGGAAAACAGTAGTACCTATAAGTAAGATAATATTGATTTTAAGATGAAACATTATCATCAGTTCGGATTTCATCATAGTTTTTTTTTTAATAATAAAATTACAGTGACAGGGAATAATATCATATACCTTAGAAATATAAACATTGAGATATGAGCACGAAATAGGTATAGCATAACAATATTTTTATTAGGCAGGTATGTATGTATGTATCTTCACGCCAGGTCCCTAACGGGGTAGGCAGAGAGTGTAGAGCGCCAGACATCCCGGTTCTGACAAACCTCTCGTGCCTCGTCTACCTTCATCATTAGGCAGGTCTTATATTTTATATGCTTTATAGCAATATATTGTACAGTATAACGACATCATAGTATTGTAAACGCTGAGTTGTGAGATTTCATATCAAGTAGATAAATATATACAAATATAAAATCAGATCAGCAGATATTAGAAAAGTAAAACGTATTATTTTATGGCCATGATTATATTGTTAGATATATAAAGGCGGAAATGTACAATTGTTGGTGTGAGGCGGATGCGGTGCGCGCCTGAGCAGAAAACTCAATGACCGAGTGTCTCAATACGTCTCCTCTTTATTGGAAAACGAGACAGTTGGCTTCCACTAGAATAAGTTCGTCTACGTGTTCGTATTCGACGATATTGGCTTTTGTGGTGCGAATATATCGCTATTCGCCATCCGATGTGGTGTTCACGCCGACGCCACTTGAAACGCGGTACGTCAATGTAAGCGTGTCTTTTATTCAATTTGTGAAATGATGGAATGAAAAGGTAGTCTGTGTTTGTGTTACCTATAAATAGATGTTCTCCTGTTTATTGGTATAGACCTACGGATAAGTATAGTCTAGACATAGAAAAACTGATTACTGATTTCTAGAGATTCGTTTTTGTTACGTTACTTATTATTATTCTTTTTTTTGTCAAAAATCCTCTTGGGACGTTACCTAAAACTTAATCAAATATTTAAATGAAGTCTTTATCCACCATATCACAATAACCAAAAGCATTTTGGGATACCTATAGTCATAGGTATCCCAAAAATGTACTGACTTCATTTTTAAACGCAGCAACTACACGCTACAATGATACGCTGACCCAAACGAAACAATATTCAATCGCAAATGTATACCAAAAACATGCGAAAGTCTCCAGAGAAAACAGCGGTCTGATTTATGTAAACTAACAAGTTACTAGGTGTCCAAACATCCGTGAAAGAGTTTTCTTCGTTCGTATCTCGAACGCGTCCCAACCCCGCATACGATCACGGGCTAGTCCAGTTTGTAAACATCCCGCGTCCAACTCTAATCGTGTTTCACTAGTTCACCTCACCTTGACGTAAGGTTTACCCGCACAAGTTTTCAGGAAAACGTTCAATCCTGTTGAGGTCGGATGCATATAAATAATGGATCCGCTCAGATCAAACTTTCTGAAACATGCTCAAGTCCCAATGAGCGTGAATAATAATTTTCACCTTTGTTCGTCTCAAACAAAACCGTGAATTGGATTCATGGAAGGCGGATCAAAAGGCTGAATATTTGACGGTAAAGTCCCATTGCAGGTGACACACTTCGGGCAGAGAATATACAATAAGACTAAGCTTTAGAGCAAGAAACCCTTTTATCATTTGCGTACACATCTAAATTAAGTGGTCCCACAAATTGCTATATCTATTTTATTCAAAGTCTCCTTAACCTCAAATATTACGACTCGTTCGACGGAAATCGTTTTAGTCTACGAAATAAGTCCATAGTTCAATAAGCATATTATCTTTACTTACGTTTAAAATCAAAGTTCGCATTATTTAACCATTATTTAACTTATAAAATTTAACCGTTCTTATTCATGTGTGTTCTGGTTTCCAAAATAATATATAAATTTCTCCCCATTTTCAAAAGCGTGAGGATCGCAAACAAACTTTAAACCTTACCACCTTACTGCGTAACCGCCTTGCCGCGTAACCGCCTTGCCGCGTAACCGCCTTGCCGCGTTACCGCCTTGCCGCGTAACCGCCTTGCCGCGTAACCGCCTTGCCGCGTAACCGCCTTGCCGCGTAACCGCCTTGCCGCGTAACCGCCTTGCCGCGTTACCGCCTTGCCGCGTAACCGCCTTGCCGCGTAACCGCCTTGCCGCGTAACCGCCTTGCCGCGTAACCGCCTTGCCGCGTAACCGCCTTGCCGCGTTACCGCCTTGCCGCGTTACCGCCTTGCCGCGTAACCGCCTTGCCGCGTAACCGCCTTGCCGCGTAACCGCCTTGCCGCGTAACCGCCTTGCCGCGTTACCGCCTTGCCGCGTAACCGCCTTGCCGCGTAACCGCCTTGCCGCGTAACCGCCTGGCCGCGTAACCGCCTTGCCGCGTAACCGCCTTGCCGCGTAACCGCCTTGCCGCGTAACCGCCATGCCGCGTTACCACCTTACCGCGTTACCGCTTTACCGCTACACATATTTGTAAATCCTTGTCTATTTTGTAGCACCAGCAAGATTCCCCATGAAGAGCAAAACGGTGCAAGTGACAGCTGGTGAAGCGGCTCACTTGCAATGTGCTGCATCGGGTGATGCGCCGCTCGAAGTGAGCTGGCGGAGTCCGCATCATCACACCATTGCTCACCATCTGGATCAGAGGTACGTTGTTATGTACAAGTGACAATTTATAATTTGGTGCAGCTCACTTGCAGTGTGCCGCATCAGGTGACGCGCCGCTCAAATTTGAAGCTAGCCGACAATTTAGCTGTTACAGCTTACATATGCCAATGTGAACTGTAAAAGCTATTTCTGTTATCATAATGTTTTCAATTCGAAGGAATACTGTCCCATGAGGGTAATAATCACGGTGGTAATACTATGTGTACCTATTATAACAAAATCTTATGCTTATGAATATTGTCGGACAATCCCCGTATCTATTCTTGGCTCTTTCTCTACAAACCCTAAGCTCGATTGTAATATCTGAAAATACATTTTCTCTGATGAACGTTAAAAATTAACAGTAAATTTAATGATAGCAACATTTACCGAGTGTTACCTTCCCGACTGCGGTCGCTGAAAATACGACCCAACGTCGTGTTGAACGGAAAACAAACGGGGAGAATTTAAATGGACTAAAATAAATAATGAAATTAAGCAAAGGGTGGAATTAACAAAATTATCGCTGGCACGTGTTCCTAAAAAACATCGCCTCTTTTGAAGGATGTTTTTATAAATATCAAGATCCGTTTTTTGGATGCTTAACGTTGTTATTGCCGCACGATTTAGATAAAATCTTACTAAGGCTGGTTATATATATTATTATAAAGACAGATTAATAAGGGCGAGCAGTCCTTGAGACGATCTTAAATCACAATTTTTCCATACTTGTAGGTATCTGGCAACAATCCTTTTTACGACCCACTGCTGAGCACGAGTATCTCCCCTTTTTGGAGAGGCCTGAAATACGGGTTAGTTGCCAACCCGCTAACGGATTTTGTCACCGCCCATAAGGCCTCCGACAAGGTTTAACGACCATTTATCTATCGATAGCAAAATTCAAATCATTTATTTCAAATTGGTTTACAAGGACATTTTTGCATTGTCGGGTTATAAGCTGCCTAGAGAGAATGACTTATAATAATAATCCAATAGGTATTAATAAATACCAATTTTATAATAATATTTAACTGATACGTGAATCATCAAAATTTTCAATTCCTTCATAGAAGAAAATGAAAAATGCAACCGGGACCGACGGCTTAACGCGCCCTCCAAAGCACGGAAACGCGCATTTAATTTTGGCACTAGCTGTCACCCATCACATACCTGACCGCGCCCGTGTCGCACTGCCGAGTAGATCGCCTGTGTTATATACCAGCCGCACGGCTATGCGCGCTTCCATACTTGTATACGGGATCTTAATGCCGTGTTCGGGGACCAAGATCCTAAAACTAGGAAAGTAAATAGTCCACCATTAAAATGTCTAAAATACGATATTTTTTAATATCATGAAAAGTATCGCACAGATTAGATTAGATTCGCATTAGATAAAACTGAAAATAATTATTCGTCACAGATATGTACATACCTAAATCACAAGACTGTCTACAAAAATGGTCCATATCTTTTTTTTCTAAGAATCATAATTCCTAAGATCGCAATTCTTCCAGTTGAAGGAATTTCATAACAATCCACGTCTAATAACTGATTCAATACATATATTTATAGATACACCATTCGAGAGCAAGTATTAGATGACGGACTGGTTTCGGAACTAAGCATACTGCAGACATATCGACAGGACACGGGGGCACTCACCTGTCGGGCTTCAAATGCATACGGACAAGATGAAATGCTCATACATTTGGTTGTCCAAGAGGTAAATCATATTCAATCAATGAAATCTAGAATGGATGTTCGGGATATCTGTATTGATACTCAATGTGTACCTATTCGTTCTGGAATCAACATAGAAAATATTTCAAAATATGTCTTAAGTATAAAAATTGACCGAATCAAGGGCAACATTAGATGCCGTACGATTACAATAACAAAACTGAAAAAGAAAACCACTTGAAAATCCGTGCAGTGCGTCTTCGAGTTTATCGCGAGCAGACAGACAGGCAGACGCCGCGGGGCCCTTTATTTTATAAAAGGTATAGAAATAGATAGACAACTAGTTACTATTAAGAAGATAAAAATGAACGCCTATGTACAGTTAGAGAACTCACTGGTCATCCAAAATCAATCAAATATCGCTTCTATTACAACCCCATGAAATGCCTACGTAGTAGGTACTACCTGACTATTCTTTGATAGTTTAAAAATAACAAAATGCACAGCTTGCTGCGTACAAATCGAATAAACCTATTATTTGTTTCTGCAGGTGCCAGAAATGCCAAAAAACATAAGAATAATAGATCAACAGTCACGGTCCATTCAGATATCATGGACGCAGCCGTACGCTGGCAACAGTCCAATTATCAACTACATCGTTCAGTACAAGGAGGCTTCAGGTATAATATATTCTTAGTTACATCTATTGTTCGTTTTACTATATTCTAGACTCATTTATACTTCCCGTCTTCTTAAATGAGATGATTAGGTATAGTACGTTTTCGCTATTTGAGAAAATTAAATAGTAGGTTGTTTCAACTAGTCTAATTTCTAAGCAAAGATAAGACAATTCATTAATTTGATTGTAAGTGAACATATTGAAACGGTTTTTATCATTGCATGGTCTTCCTTTTTAGGCTTTACGTATTATGTAGGTTAGGTTAGGTACTTATTTTTTTTATGCAAGCAATCTTATTACGTTCGATGGATAAGGATATACACATTAACAAATTGGACGTGTCCGTTGTTTTATATTTTAGTTTAAGGATTTTTTATTTTAGTAAGGCTTCAGTAATAACGCAATCTACATTAATCAAATATTTGCCTGCGACTCCTATGATTCGTAACAAAATAATTAGAATTACTTTTAGCAGGCATTGAACTACATTACCTACAAGTCAGCAGGTTTCTTTGTATCACCTTTTCAGTGGTATCAGTACCTAACCAATTACAACTGACAGACATGGGTGTAGTTAATGCAGAACTTTTCGTTCACATACGTTATCTATACACCTATACGCTCATTGCCCAGAACCGTGGCCCACGACGCCGCAGAAGGTGATCGTACCGGGTAGTGTGACGTCAGCGAGCGTACAGAACTTGCAGCCGGCGACTTCGTACCACCTGCGTATCATTGCCGAGAACAGACTGGGACAAAGTGAGCCAAGCCAGCTGGTGTTGCAAGTCACCACTACTGAGGAAGGTATGTGCTATTTCGATTACGTTTTACAATACGCTTCAGAGCAGTGGTCCACCACGTCCCTGATAGTGACAATGCCGGACAGTGTGACGTCAGCGAGCCTACAGAACTTGCAGCTGGTGACCGTTTATAACAGATTGGGCAGAGTGAACCAAGCCAGCTGGTGAATATGGTTATAATTTACATAAATCGCACAATATGTTTTACCAAACCGGGACGTAGGGTGACTGCCGAGCGGCGTAACGTAGGTAACGAGAAGAACTTACAACCAGGGGGCCGACCACCTAACTCAAATGCTTTCGTTTACCTTTCGATTATGACAACATCTTATCAGTTTCGTACCGCCTAACTTTATCCTGGAAGTGTTTTCGTTCGCAGGTATATACGAGTTAAGCGCAAAATGTTTTAGTAGGCGGTACGAAACGGACAAGATAACGTCCTAAACGAAAGCATTTCAGTTAGGTTGTCGGCATATATATTTAAAAATTATACATAAGGCGGCCTTAACGCAACTGGGCATTTTCTACCAGTCAACCTTTGGGTAGTTTAGATAACAACGAAAGTAGGTGCAGCATTGGTACTAATATTTGATAATAGGAAAAGAAAACAAATACTTAATAATACATAATTCCTTCGGGGACACATCTTTGAGCCAGAGTGATCCTAATCAGTTGTTCAATGTATGGCACATTGTATTGACATATCACAATCTTTATTGTTATGACGACTGATTTGGCGGTATATACCTAGGTATGTACAATTCGTAACTTTGCTTCTTAAAGTTTTTTACTATATTTTATTGACTTTGGAAAATATTTAAATGCCTGTATTCCGCCTTCAAGGAGTAGGCAGAGATAAATGCATGCAATCAAGCAAACATGAAAAATCCACGATTCACCTGTTGAGTACGTTTCTGGCTCATGGAACAGGTGGCGAACCTATGGCGGATGGTTGCCAAAAAATTATAAAAATCCCCATAGCACCAAAGATAAAGTATATTACACCATACCTACGCCTTTATCTGTGAGAGCTCTTTACCCAAAGATCGAATCTAAGACCTCAACGTAGCAGTAGTGTTGGTACAGTAACGTACAGTAACCAAAACGACTAAATATAGATATGAACTACACTCATTGAATAAAACGATTCACCATTACATTTATGATGAAGACAAGAAACTGGATTAGTTCAGTTACGTTTCTAATTATTGTCACCTTAGAAAACACAGTAAAACTGAATAAAAGCATATACAATTTATTCAGGTAGATATTATACAATTCTGTTAAATTCAAATTTGAATCAGTATTTTCATCCGCAAGCTCAGCCATTTTTGCTAAACAATGCCAACAATACATGCAATGCGTATAGTCCGCTTTTCAGCGGATGTTTATTTAGTTAAATTGAAACTAGCATACAATGAACAATTCGTAGAAATCAACAATTTGGTTTGTACTTATATTTTTTCTTATTGTGTATTTTTTATAATATGTTACATGTTATTATCTTTTTATATGTTGGAGTCATTCATATCAACTCTTATCTGGTCAAAAGTAGATACTAAGAAAAATAGACTATAGAAGTTTTGCCCGAAAACCATTGGTATACTTATGCTTATATCAAAGCTGAAGTAATAAAATTAAATGTGTAAATTTTATAATATGCAATTCATGTTATCTAGCAATTATAACCTTTATAATATCTATTCAATCTATTCAAATTGATAATTTTGAATTACTTCGTGTTGTCTCATTAGGCAATTAGGCATTAATTATCACTTTATCACATTTTTTTTACTTAATCAATCACATTATTGTGACTGATTTTGTAAGATAAGCTGCTGCATGTAACTATTGCTTCACTGTTACCCCGGGAGATAAGAGCTATTGGGATTTTCTGTTTGGCGATTTTTGCTCATTTTGATACTTTGGTTGGTTATCCTTGCAGTTTGGTACTGTATCTAGATTCTAAATATATCAGTAGGCTCGCTACCTATTACCTTCGTATATAGCCAACCCTACTACTTAGTATTTTACCTACCAACTAAATTGCATATAAAAAAATGTTGAACTTAAAACAGTACCAAATCATTTACTTAGTACTTTGACGGGGTATAGTTTTGACTGCAATATTTTTTAGTTACATTACGATTACAATTGTAATCTTATATATTTCAATTGGATTTTTAATTCACAGTACCAAGTGGACCGCCGTTGGATGTAAGGGTTGAAGCGAAAAGTTCAACAGAGTTAATAGTCAGCTGGGACCCGCCGCAACGAGATCTCTGGAATGGCAACATACTTGGTTACTACGTGGGGTTTCAAGAAGTAATTATTTGTTATTATGTCTTCTTCTACGTCTAGACGTCACTTGGCTGGACTAGAAACTGCAATTAGTTCAATTTACTAGAGCTCTGTAATTATGTACGGTCACGTACTGTCGTTATTAATTGTTGATTCTCATAGTCAATACTTAAGAATGTGTTTTCTTATTACGGCTTGAAAGTAACAAATAAACATACAGTTATTATGAGCAGGTACTTACTGACTTACATTAAAACTTTATAATTGGGTTTTGAAAAAAAAAATGTTTGGCTATAAATAGAAAGATTATATGTATATACCTAAGTTTTATAACAAAACTATTTTTTTATTTGCAATAATTCTTATGTTATATCAAAATAAAAATAAGTTTTTGAATCCAGTACCGAAGACACGCCGACAGCTCCCGAACAAACCCGAGTGCATGTGACGTCATAATGTTAGTTTCCACTCATAGCAGTTGATACAGAGACAATACGTACAGTGTTTTGATCTAATTAATTCTGTTGACATTGATATATATATATGTATATATATATATATATATATATATATACATATGATATAAAAACACAAATTTATATTGAAAATGTCGAATCTTAAAAGTTATCGTTCTTGTTTTGTACCATTATGTACGAATACTACAAAAACAAATGTTCCCCAAGATGAAAAACGTCGAAATAAATGGTTTCAAGCAGTATGTATGTATCTTCACGCCAGGTCCCTAACGGGGTAGGCAGAGAGTGTAGAGCGCCAGGTATCCCGGTTCAGACAAACCTCTCGTGCCTCGTCTACCTTCATCATTCTCTTCATACATGTACGCCGATTCCTAAGACTTTTGACCCTACCATCAGACAGAACTCGACCTATTTGGTCATGGTAGGTCAGCCTTGGTCTTCCTGGGCCTCTGCAACCATGCACATTAAAGTAGCCAAAGTAACTCCTAATATTACATCAGCTACCTACCCGTGGGAGTCCCGTCAAAGTTGGATAGACTCCAATTCTACTTATTTGTATGTAGGTATTTATGTATGTATGGATGTACGGAGATAAAAGTAGCCTAAATTACTCCTTATTACATCAGCTATCTACCCGTGGAAGTTCCGTCAAAGTTGGATACACTCCAATTCTACTTATTTGTATGTAGGTATGTATGTATGTATGGATGTATGGAGATAAAAGTATCCTAAGTTACTCCTTATCGCATCAGCTATCTGCCAGTGAAAGTCTGGTCAAAATCGGTCCAGCCGTTCCATAGATTAGCCTCGCCAAGCAGGCAGACAGACAGACAGACAAAAATTGTAAAAAAATGTTGTTTTGGTGTGTACCGTGTATACATACATATGCGTTTAGTAAAAAGCGGTTATTTTAATATTACAAACAGACACTCCATTTTTATTTATTTGTATAGATGTATAGATTAAACTTACTTACTTACTTTCGAACTTAAGCAGAATTGAACCGAACATCATTTGTCAAAAAATTGGTTGTCATAAAAGGCTGATTGGTCTGTGTCATAAATATATCAACATCAGGAATATTGACAGACCTTGCCTTTATAAATCCTTTGTCACACATACCTACACGGAATCAATTAACAATTTTTTTAGCAATTTCGATATTATTGTCAAGTCACATGTAGGTTATTGCCGTAAACGCTGTACTATTCTTGAACAGTTATAACATTATGACGTCACAATTAGGGGTAACCAATCGGGGCGCGTTCATTGTCACGTAATTTTTATTTAAATTTTATCAACTTTTAATTGCTGATAATTAAATAAAAAAAAAAATTTTTTTCAGTTTTTCGCATGACACATCAATATAATTAATAACGAAATTTTATAAAATATAAAAAAAAATCAATACATTTTTTATTTTCAATTTCCCAATTGCTACTATTAGAGGTACCTATACTTAGGTATTAGAGGTATACTAGAGGATTACTTAAAAATAAAAAATAGTTATATTGACAGATTACTAGAGTCAGATTCCTACCTAATATTATTTGAGTCAGGGGTTGAAATTCGTCAAGTACCTACATATCATTTCAAACATTATAACTAAACTTAAGTCGACGCCATTTTGATTACTAAGTACTAGTTAATTTTCAATCTAACACGAACGAAAACACTTACCCCCTTATTCATAAACGTATTTTAGCTGAAGTGTTGCTAATCTCTCCTTTGTCTTTTTCTATCCTGCACATTTGACAATGCAACTGACAAAGACAAAGCATTCTATAGCTAAAACGTATCTAATGTACGTTTATGAATAAGGGGGTATGTTTTTGATCGTAGGGATTTGGTCCTTTGCAAAACATTTTATATTATCTCTCACTTTTCAAGACTATTCCGAACTATGCACATTGTGCAATTATTGTGCGATGCAGGTGTCAATGTACTACAAGGCAATGAAATTAACACAGTAAAATATTTGTCACACTGTTTTAGCTAAACAGCAACAGTACAGTGCTGAGCGCGAGTGGACCGGGCGGCGCCTCGTACACAGTACGCACTGTGGAAGGCACTGGAGTTGCTAGAGCTCGCACTACGCTCTCTGGTCTTCAAAAACACGCTGCGTACGCTGTCGTCGTACAAGCGTATAACAGCCGTGGTGCGGGCCCAGCCTCCCCACCCACTACCGCCACTACTATGGAAGATGGTGAGTATTATCTTTGTCAGCTTAGTCAGTTCGCACTGTTAAGGGCGCCAGAGTTACTCGGACTCGCACTATGCTTTTCACACAACAAGCGTACAACAGCCGCGTCGCGCGGGTCTTTCTCTGGTATTAAATATCTGGCTAGCGTTGTGTGATCACCATTCTAACCTTTTTTTTTATATATATATAATAAAAGTGGCAAACAAGCATGCAGTTCACATTCATGTTAAGTGAAGACTGCAGCCTATAGACACCCACACAATGACCAGAGGTCAAAATGCAGATGCGCTGCCACTCCTGAGGCATTAGGTGTTATGCCTCTGTGCCGGAAATTACATGGCCGTACATTACCACCTGACCGGAACACGATAGTGCTAACAATATCCGGCTAACCTAGCCGGATAGTTAGCCGGATATTGTTGTTTCGATTCAAAAAGAAAATTTCATAGAAACGAACGAAACGTTCATAGGTGAATTGTGCTTTCAGCGAATCTCTCGAACACGACAAGTATGTATGTATCTTCATGCCAGGTCCCTAACGGGGTAGGCAGAGTGTGTGGAGCGCCAAATATCCCGGCGACACTACAAGTCTTGTTGGTAATCAATCACTCCAAAGGAGAAACTACTGTCGGGGAACGCTAGCGCTCCCTAAATATTTACCTGTCCCATTCTTTGTCACCTAATCATTTATGTATATTTTAACGCTTTCAGCACCAAGTTTGCCCCCTGGTGCGCTGCAGTGCACTACACTAAGTTCTCAGTCGGTGCGTGTGACATGGGAACCTCCCCCGATGCGCGGCCGCAATGGCGTGCTACAAGGCTATAGGGTCACGTATGCACCCGTTACTGATTGGTATGGTAAGTTGTTAATAATGTTTAACCTGTTTCCTATTGTATTTAACAATAAGTTTTAGGTACAGATATTCTGGGTTAATTACTGGGCAATGGACTCTCTGGAATTTTCAATTTCTTCTTCCTAATCAGATCTCGATACCGTCCGTTCCAGTAAGAAAGTTTAGTAGCGTCGTTTCCACAATTAATAATTATCATGATACAACCCTACATTGTACTTATAGCCAGTATTGAAGATGCCAGCTCACTGTCAGAATTCACTGTAACATCCCAAATTATAATAATCCTTCTAACATCCCAAATTATAATAATATATAATAATCCATAATCCATAGATTATGGATTATATCATGTGGTTACGTAATTCAAATAACCACATCAATTTCATGACAACCAAGACCCACATCACAGAATGTCATAAAACGGACACTCGAAAATACCCACTGAAGTCTAAATAGGTCCACTTTGAATAATGAGAATTGTTGATCTCGTCAAATTGTACTATATTTACGAATCTAAACAATACGCTTACACTCACAGCCCCACAGTAGGTATAAACCTGTGTCGTGGGTGCCGTTGTACACATACAACACATACACAAACACCCAAACCCGAAACAAATATCTGTAGGCCATACAAATATTTGTCCCGGTGCGGGGATCGAACCCGCGACCCTTCGAATCAAACGGTCATCTCACACCGCTGTACTAACCGGGTCGTCAAAAATATAATCTTGAAATACGTTACACCAGGCACTATCTGCACACTATCTGTACGTCTTTTCTTTCTTTCAAACTGAATGTTAAAAATACAATGTGTTTTTAGGTAGCGAAGAAGCAGTGACGAAGCAAATCTCAGGGTTGCACACAACATTATCGGGCTTACGTCGCTACACCAACTACTCTGTGACCGTTTGTGCCTTCACCGCGGCGGGCGACGGCGTCAGGGCCGCCCCTGTATACTGTCACACTGAAGAAGATGGTACGGTCCAACTTTCTCTTCAAACAAATCTTGTTGCAAGTTTTTAGGCAACGAAAAAACAATGAAAGTAGTTAAATTTAAACAAATTAACTGGCCCATTGTATTCCTTGCGACTGGTATCCTTCCATACAGTTCTGTCTCTCTAAAGAGGATAATTGTATGTTCCACCAAGTAAGCGGAATAATTGGCTATCGAAAATAGAGCGACCAGGTGCACATGCCATGGAGCCGAGCGCTCTTCTACCTGGTTGAGGCACTTGTACTCGTAAAGCGTGGTCAGAGGACTTTAGAACCGCACCAGCTCTCCACCATATGCTTAAGAGTTGAGTTAGGATCTATTTGATCTTGTTCGTGTGGCGGATCTTAAAGTATTTAGACCCAGCCGCACGGACAGTCTTCACAAACCTGCCCTCCTCTCTCCTATTTTGTGGTGCCCTACTGGTCCATAATGATACCTTAATAATGTAACACCACCTACCGTGCTAGATTCTGGAGTGCAATAAAGTATTGAGTATTGCATTCGTCTACGTAAGTACTCAGGCATTTGCACAATGGTCTACATCAGTGATTCCCAAAGTAGTCCATATAGACCCCCTGGGGTCTTGGGGTCTATGGGAGACTCGATGGGGTCAACGTATATGCGTTAATAAAAATAGGATATATGGGAAAGTGATATAAATGTTAGCAAGGGGGTCCACCGAAACCAGAAAAAATTGAAAGGGGTCTACAAGAAAAATAGTTTGGGAACCTCTGGTCTAAATAGTCTTAAATCTAAAAAATCTAAAGGTATCAAAATATTAATCTCTCTTCCTCTGCATGTATTAGTACCGTCAGCGCCCGCGGACATCAAGGCAGTGGTGTCGTCGCGCAACAAGATCCTGGTGTCGTGGCTTCCTCCCACCTCGCCCAACGGTGTGCTTGTCGGGTACACCTTGTACATGAGCGTCATTGAAGATGGGAGAGAGGTAAGCTAGACAGAATATCTAAGACTAAACTAAATACAATTCATATCTCACTAGCACTTATCTGGTAAAAAAAGACTGATTATGATTTCGTTAAGCGAAAATCAACACGCTTGCAATTTAAGTTACCAAGCAGTTAAACATTGTGTTAAATGTTACATAAACATATTTTTGAAGCTTGGGAGGATTCTCAACATGCAATAGATTTTTCAAAAGCATTTGACGTAGCTCACAAGACATTAATTCAAAAAAATTGTCACTAATGATTGGAGAATAAAGTCTTTCAACTAGTTTAATCTTGTCTTGAACAGGAACAAGTCGTCCAAATTAATGAGGTGAAATCTCTAGGTTCAATCATAGGTAGAAACGGATTTGAATGATTATTTACTAAAGTACCAGATAAGACACTCCCGTTGGTACCATGGTTCCAGTTTCCAGAAGTCAATTTACCACACTTTCTTATGACCATGACTTTCAATATGACAGATGACGTAGAGACGTCTCACATAAATATCTGTCTTTATTTACAAATTATTCCCGCTATCTTCTCTATACAGGGTGTAAAAAATTACAATAAAAAAATTGTAATATTAGAATTTTTGTAGGGGAGAGTCGGATATATTGTACCAGTTTTCAGTTTTTGCTAAATATCTTTTTTTGATATAAATTAAAATAAGTTCTTTATCTTATCTCACATAGTTTAGAATCTCATTTAACATGTACCGCAACGTCAACACCATAGTCTTATCAGATTTCACACAATATGCGTTTCCCTGGAGGCTTTCCTTCGGTACAATTTACCCAACTAGTCGGATTAATTGTACCACAGGTTAGGTAAATTGTACCACTAACATTTAAGACACTTATTAACATGATAATATATTAAAGTAAAGTGAGTGAGTTTCATAAATAGACAAAATGAATTGATTATATTTTAATTATTCATCAAGTATTGCTAACAAAACATTAAAAATTTCTTCAATATTAACAGTCATAATATGACAAAAGAACAAGTGTATTGAGAACTGAAAAAAAAACAATATTTATCAAATTTAAATACATTATTCTAAAATTAAATGATATACTCGTATGAAAATAAAATATATCACTTTTATATGATATTGAATTTGAATATTGAATATGAATATTATTTCAGTTAGTCATCAATTATTTATTTATCTACTTATACACTGAGATCAAACATTTTATAATTTTTATTTCCATGTAATAGTACAATAAAATCGTAAATATCTTGATTTAATGTACAAGTTCCGTGAACTCATTTACAACAACGAACACACTGCATCTTGTTAACATTTGACCTTCAACTTAATTCGCATTCTGGTATGACGTTAAATAGTTGGTTTTGAAAACGAATAAGTTTCAGATATCTGGTTCAAGATCATCTCCTTCTTTTCAAGAGCTCTTTTCCAATTCGTCCTTCTTAAATTTATAATACTACTAGCGGCCCGCCCCGGATTCGCCCGCGCTGCTCTGCTCCTATTAGTCATAGCGTAATGTAAGCTATCCTATCTCTCAAGTTGGATCGAACTGCACATGGTGTGCGAATTTTATTATAATCGGTTAAGTGGTTTAGGAGTCCATTGAGGACAAACATTGTGACACGAGATTTATATATATTAAGAAGATTTATGTATTTATGGTCTTCATTCATCGAAAAAAATACAACATAATAAATATTGCACCAGGTTGGGTAAATCGTACCAGTACAAATAACACAACTGTTGGTGGTACAATTTACCAAACCAAGTGATTCGGAAAATAAATATTTGTCACAAAATAATCTTTTAACATAATACGTTCGCAACTTTGTGGTTAAAGCGGTGATTATAGGTCTAATCAATAAAAAATATAACAAAACTGTAACATACATCTTCACTGAGTAATCTCCTTAGCTACACACGTCAAAAGGAGATGTTGCAAGAATGTATGAACCTCCGGCCATGTATTGTACACAATATCATTAAACAGGCATAATCAATATAAAAACGTTTTTTACTGCATATTTTCACTTATTTAGCTTTGTTTGCAGTTACAAAACATTATTTGCAGTTAGAATTGCTACTCAAAACCAACATGGCGAATATGGCAGGCAATGTCATTTTGACATTTTCATTTTTTGAATTGTTTTTTGATTATAGTAATACTTGGAGAAAAAAAGTGATATTTTCTAAATACTATCGAAATAAATTGATCCCAAGCGTCGGCTGTATCGCCGCCATGTTGAACATAGTTGAAAATGATAAAATCGTTTGAATTGAATTGGTTGTAACTCTAAAATACATTCGTGAATAAATTAATTGTATTTTTTTCGGATTCTTCTTTAATTTACCCATTTTTTGAGGACGTGTACGAACCAGAGCCGAGCTCGCAACATCTCCTTTGTATGAAGGACTTTCAAAACACTTTTTTTTCTCTAAAAACGAATTCACTTGCCGGAGGCTGTTACAAAAAGACAAGTAGTTGAGGGCGCTGCCAGCGCTCAGTTTCGTGTTACCAGAAAAGAAAATAAATTACAGTAAGTGTAAAATTTTGAGGTGGTACAATTTATCAGGCAGTACAATATGCCAGACTCTCCCCTATATACTTCTTTTTCGTCATTGTATTCAGAATCGTGAGTACCTACTATTACCAGTTTTAGTTTTCGGAAGCGGTCTTCTTACAACTTCCATATTAACTGTCTCTCTTATGCGGTGATTGACACCGTAAATGAATAAATTAATTTCTGATTCTGATTCTAACCTCGTCGGTTAAAATATTGATATAAAATTGATTCCAGGAAGGTACGCACAAGCGGATGCTGTCGCCGAGCACCGTGTCACACGAGACAGCGCGTTCGCCGCCGCGCGCCACGCACCAGTTCTGGGTGTCGGCCTCCACGCGGCTCGGTGAAGGGGACGCCACGCGCGTCGTCACCGTGCTGCCCTCCGACTCCGGTGTGTACCGCGCGCGCGCGCGTGTGTCTGTGTGTGTATGTGTGTGTATGTGTGTGATGCACTATTGTTGTACTCACGGATTTATCTATTCTGTCATTGTAATAATATATATTTGTACTACTTTAGATTATATATATACTATTATATTATAAAAAAATATACTCAGTAAATAATAGCGAAGACGTCGGGACGTGGCGACCCCATCGCCCTCTAGTGGAGGAGAATTGTTAGTCTTTAGCGATAAAACTGCCGCCACTGCAATCGCCATGCGCCTGTCAAGCGTGCCGATTATGGTATATTCTCCCCTAATGACGCACAAGACTGTTGTGCGCGTTTTTGGGGAAAGCTTTGTCCAGTTGTGGACGTCTATCAGCTAGAGTGATGATGATGATATTGATGTTGAAATAATAGTCGCTCTGCGGCCGAATATGGTTCATTGGCGCGTGGCTAGTACGAATCACCTAGTAGATCGATGGTCGAAAGGAAAACTTGGCGGTCGCGTATACTATCGGTCTCAATGTCTTGTAATCTCTTTAATTTTGAAATTTAACTTGGATCTGTATCATGTATCATTAATAAATATCGAATACTAATTCCATTTTACAGTGCCAGCAAGAATAACCTCGTTCAGTCGTAGTATAGTGACACCGTGGAAGGAGAACATTTCGCTACCTTGCAATAAAGTTGGTGTTCCTATACCTTCCACGACCTGGAGTATGAACGGTGCCTCCCTGGAATCTACGCTCAGGAAGAATGTTACCAGTGATGGCACACTTATAATCAGGTAAGGTAGTTCAATAATTTTTGGCGCCATTGGAAAAAATGATGAGAGTGTATTTTTACGATGCACGCGCACGCCGGCAGATAAAAGCGACAATATGAAAGTCCGAAGTTTGCTAAATCATTGAATTCTTTCTGAATTTACTTTCCAAAATAGTAAATAATATTGGAAAGGGACCAGGGGGGCGTGCGACTATCGACATTGCTATAGTCATTGTCATTGCTGTCAAATTTTCATGTCGATTTGTAGCTCCTTCAAAAGCAGTAGTGATAATCTGATTGATATTCCTGCTTTTGTAGGTGATAAGCAAGCGATAATGGTAGATTATTTAGATTCAGGTTTCATCTTACACCTCCCAAAATTTTTGAAAGGAAATTAAGAAAGGATTCAGAACTACTATTTATCCAGAATTATAATTTACGGTGAATTTCCACTGCAGCATGACGCAATACGCAGACAGCGGCAACTACACGTGCACAGTAGAGAACAGCCACGGGCGGGACGAGGTGACGTACGGCGTAGAAGTGAAAGTGCCGCCGCAACCACCAGTTCTTGCCGTCGTCGACAGCTACGCTGACTCGCTGCATCTGCAGTGGAGCGACCAGGGCGACGGAGGCAGCCCTATTTTAGGTATGTTACCAACTAGGATACACACACATGCACCGATGAAAACGGCCCAGAGTGTGACGAGGTGACGCATGATGTAAAAGTGAAGATGTCGTCCTCAGCCGCCCATGCTCTGCGTCTTCGACTCATACGCCGAATCACTGCATATGCAGTAGAGCGACCGGGGCGAGGCAGCCCTATATTGGGTACATGGACATTTCAGTAATTACGATAATAAAATCCTTACAATTTAAAAATACCGAACCCATTTGTTCCAGGTTACGTGATCAACTACAAGCGCGAACACGGCGACTGGGAGGAATTGCAAGTGGAGGCGGGCACGTCGGAACATATCCTGCCGAACCTTTGGTGCGGCACGCGCTACCAGCTCTACATCACCGCCTTCAACCGCATCGGCACCGGCCTGCCTTGCGATATCGTCCACGCTTATACCAAGGGCACTGGTAAGTTACCTACCAAATACAACGTATGCAGTGATGAGGTGGGAGAGAAGCTTTTGACATTTTGCCAAATTGGGAATGTAATGTCAAATATATCTAATACCTACATCAGCGTGTATAATCACATCGGCACACACCGGCAATATGCAGACCATGGAATGTTATCCAGATAGGTTTCAGAACTTAATTGGTTTCCACGTCAGACTACACGGGCACACATATTAAAAACCTAAGGTACCTTACCTCTCTAATACTCAATAATAAAATATAAACCTGAAATAGTACTGGAAAACAAAAAATGCAAACTTTACTGGGATAGGACAATACTGACCGACAAGACTATACACTACAACAGGCCAGATATTACATTTTACGACAAATGCAGCAAAACAGTATATATAATTGACATAGCCATACCTAATACACATAACATACAAAGTACAATATCAGACAAACTGTCCAAGTATCAGGATTTAGCTATAGAGATCAAGACGCAATGGAAAGCAACAACTGTACACATAATACCAATTGTATTATCATCAACTGGAGTAATTCACAAAAACCTTCGCAATAGCCTCACTACACTCAATATTCCGTCATACTTAATTAGCCTTCTCCAAAAAGCCGCCATACTAAACACGTGTCGAATTGTGCGAAAATTCTTAACGACGTCTACCATTTCCTCATGAAGAAACCATAAACCACTTTACTTGGTAAAAACCCGTAAAGTGGTAATAGGCCCCCAACTGAGGGAGAAAGTAAAAAATATAATACAAATAATAATAATAATAATGGCACCCATTATACGTCCCACGGCTGGGCACGAGTCTCTCCCCTTTTTGGGGGGAGGCCTGGAGCTTACTCCACCACGCTGCTCCAATGCGGATTGGTGGAGGTGGGTGGGTGAGTGGCCAACCCGCTGTCGTTAAACCTAATTCTAAATTCTAAACTCAATGCCAGCTCTATATTACCGTGTCAAATTTTCGCTCGTTCGCGCTATGCTTCTGTACCGGAAATTAGGGAACATTTCTTCGTTTTCGTTTTCATACAAATTATATTTTGACAACAGTAACTATAATCTCTCAAAAATCTCAGTGAAAGTTCTAGTTCTAAATTTAATAACGAGTTTCTTATCCGGATAGAAGAATGTTGCAAAGATATTGTAATTGGTTTCAGTGCCAGTGAAGCCAAAACATTCCCAGATGATAACGCTGAACACGACAACAGTGACTGTTTGGTTGGACTCGTGGGGCGACGGCGGCTGCGGTATACTCTACTTCGTCATCGAGTATAGAGAAATTAGTCAATCACAGGTAAAGTGTATAACAATTTATTGAGTTCAAGTGTAAATATTTGATTAGTAGTAAATAAGAGATAACTACAATGATGTTAGGATAAGTAATTGGGTAATCCATTAAATCTACCAACTCCAACTATTCACGTGTTTAAAATTAAATAAGCTAAAAAACTTACCACTCTGATATGAACGAGCGAGTGTATCAGATATGTATCAGAAGATAGTAAAATATTATCTTCTGATATACGGAAAACATATTCAGGCTCAAAAAAAATTACAATATCTAGTCTGTCCATTACAATAGTAGTTTGCATCCGTAAAGGCTCGAAGACGGTTGTCTCCATTAAAGCACGACTGTATTGTCGGCAGTGGCGGCTGGTGTCGAACAGCGTGCAGGCGACGGAGCGAGTGTTCAGCGTGGGGGGCCTGGCGCCCGCCACGCACTACCAGCTGCGCATCACCGCGCACAACAACGCCGGACACGCACTCGCACTCTACAACTTCACCACGCACTCGCTCTCCGGAAGTGAGTTCTCCTGCTTACTTACCCGATAACGTATTCCCTAGCTATCTGTGTATGCTGTGTATTTCGCAAAAACGCCCACAACAATGTCAGACTTGCGCTCGTCGTATATAACTTCTGCACACTTCCTACTCGCTTTTCGGGTGTGGGTTCTCCTCTCCTGCTTGCTTTTCCTTTGGACACACGTTGATGCTCCAAATTTTTATCACGCACTTCCACTTATATATTCATCATAATAACTTCTCTTAAATCACGCACTCTTTTCCAGTTTTCTTCAATTTTTTCTCTGTTTCACTTGTTTTCTCGTGATTCCTTCGATACAGCACTCGGTTATCGCACCATTAATTTCAGTACTCGGTTTCCTGACGTTGTGACATCGAAGTAACAAGATTGTGTATTACAGCTGACAGCACATTCATTGCCCGGTTTCATGAAGTTACAATAATCCTCAGTGCTGGAGGGCGAGGTGGGCGGCGCGGTGCCGGCGGCGGGCACGCGGGCGCTGGGCGGCGCGCGCGTGCTGCTGCCCGCCGCGCTCTCGCTGCTCGTGCTCGCCGCGCTCGTCGCCATCGTGCTGCTCGTGCGCAGGAACAGTTAGTGTCCTCCACACCCCCACTACACCCCTACACCTCCACACCTCCACACCTCCACACCTCCACACCTCCACACCTCCACACCTCCACACCTCCACACCTCCACACCTCCACACCTCACATGCCACCACACGCGTTCTCACCTACAGCGCGCGTTTTCTACTACCACCACGCTATCGCTGCACCAGATAGCTCACAAAGAGTTGTCCACCACCAAAAACATTAAATATACTTACGATTTAAATATATTATACTAGCGAAGCCTTATTTTATACATTTTTTCACACAAACATAATTTATCCAATTTGGTGCAGTCGTTTGGAAGTTATACGCTTACTACTAACATTTCGGTAGTTGATTTTTTGTTTATACAGATACATATAGATTTCACAGTATAAATAATTATGTTTTTGCGATGTCAATTATAATTTACGACTCTATAAGTTTATAAAAATTACCTCCCTATTAGTAAACACCATGAGATATCAAAACAGATTTTTATAGTAGGTAAGTGACAGTAACTACCTTCTTATCAAAACCCTTGTGTTATTATTGTTACGGCTATATAACTTATGGTGGAGCATGTGCGTACGGCTCGTAATGCATAGGTACCTCGATATAACTTTTTCTCAAGAAAACACACGCCGTAACACCAATATGAACATCCCCAAATTTGCGTAACGTGCGATGAGGGCCTTTAGATGCCTTTAGATGTTACCAGTGTTAATTATATTCCCGTTATTTCTAACACGGCCATTCACTGGTATTTAATATTATTTTTTATATTATGTACGTACAATCCTTAATAACAACATATTATAGTCAAATGCACTGTCTGTGTAAGACGTCGCATGATGACGATGACCAGCGCGTCTGTCGGCAGAAGCGGGCGGCGCGGAGACGGCGGCGCCCGAAGGCGGCGTCGGCGAGTCCCCCTCCGTGGCGCAGCTCCAGAACAAGGTCAACCGCGACCAGCAGTACCTCGCCACGCGCGCCCAGCACCCTGCGCCGCAACATCATTACAAGCACGCTTCCAACGGTGAAAAAGTCCCTCTCTCACTTTTCCTGCACCCATATAAATGGACATAGTGAACTTAAAGCGGCGTGGCTGATAGTTCGTCGTTGCCGCGCAGCTGCAGAACGGTGAAAACCTGTACTTCTCCTACTGTCGGTACCTACCTTTATTTAGTGAAATTATGGTAATGTCGAGTAGTCCCCTACGTTGAACAGCTCCAAAGGTCAACCGCGACCAGCACCCTCCGCCACAACATCACTACACGCCTCGACCTGTCAGAACTTTTACCGTCGCTATATTCCAGTACCCACATAATTATTCAGTCACCTGACGGTGGCTTTCCTACAACAGAATAAATAAAACTGCACCTAGCAGAACCTCACCATTCTGCACTCCAACATAAGAACACTTTCAATGGTAAAAACAGTATGAGAACCCTTATTCTATCCTTCTTTCTGTACCTGTTTAAATATATTGTGAGCTTTTCGGCAGCAGGCCCATGGGAGAGTCCCCCTTCGTCGTGCAAAACAGGGTCTTCTCACTAAAACAAGGATCTTAATTATTATTATTAAACCTGCAAAATAAGGTCAACTGACTTCAGAATAGAAAGGAATCGGTACCTTCGTCGCCTCCACTCACAATACTGCAGCATCGTGAGCGGGCCAGCTACAAGAACGCAACATCTGTCACCACAACACCGTTACAATCTTCATTTTAGAATGTATTAAAGA
The DNA here is from genome assembly GCA_036365455.1 of Macrosoma leucophasiata. Lineage (NCBI taxonomy): Eukaryota > Metazoa > Arthropoda > Insecta > Lepidoptera > Hedylidae > Macrosoma > Macrosoma leucophasiata. The sequence continues at coordinate 8,645,656 of JAWQUS010000023.1, read as the reverse complement.
TCAGCCTTCTTTCTGTTTTTCCTTTTTTGTGCTCAAAACACCATAAGGTAAATTTGATATTTAATAGATAGTTATCAAAGTTAACCTTATGCATTTTGTTTCGTATATTCTAGAGTACATAGAAGACATCTGCCCATACGCAACATTCCAGTTGACAAAACCTAGCGCGTACAGCGAGAGCAGCTACAGCGGCAACGTGTACAGCGGCCCTTATCACTCAGTGCGCGGCTCCTTCGTGTACCACGACCTCAAGCAAAACGATAAGTACAAGGTTAATAGCAAACAATGAACTATACAGTTAAAAACGTTCCAGCAATATCTTACCATTCACGTTATAAAGATAAAGTAAAACATTTGCTACTTTCTTCACATAATAAAAACTGAGCTCTCAATCATTTTTAGTAGAGAGTCGAAGCTGTTACATAGATTAAAAATATCAAAGTTGTCCCTCAAGGTTATCCTTTAGGACCCTGTTTCCATATAATTGATAAGATTGGATGTCAAATCTAATATTACCCGAGAAGTTTGTTAAAGAAACTAGATTAAGTAGAATATATTTAATATGGAAATTTTTGCTACAGGGAAAGGAGCCAGAGTATACGAAAGTAAGAAGAAAAGGAAATAGACTCCGCGACCCGCACTCCGAGAGTCAAGGTACGCACATATAACTACCTCCAGATTGCTATACTAACTTAACAGAGCTTATCTATAAGTAGTTAGCTACATTAGTTTTATTTTATGTAGATTGCACTTTCTATTAATTAAGTTTACTTTAACCCATTTATGTTTAAGTATTGAAATTCGAATTTGACAAAATGATCGCCTTTTATGCAACCATGTGGGAGCGTAACTGGTGTTGTAATTTATAAAGGTAAGCATGCACACAGTGTATTGTAATATTCCTGGCGATATTTATTTTATATTTTATTTTGTATGTACCTATTTAGACTCTTCATTAATGTCATGATGTAGAGCTATGGAGGCCCTGTCGATAGAGCTTAAACATTCCCTCCCTGGTCTGCTATCTATTATCATCGCTACTGCAACCATTGTGAATATAACATTACTAGTTATTTGTCATATTTAGCAACATTACATCGTCATGTGCTTTAACCACTGCGATAATAATGCCACGAAAGGGAAAATCTGTTGTTAAAATTTTCTTATTTTCATCAACGTTATTGATGAAATTTGCCAGAAATAAAATATCATAGAAAAAAAACTCAACTTACAGAATTTTACCAAATACTCTTGATGTCAAATTTCGTCAATAACAAAGCACCTTCGCTTCCATTCATTTCGTTTTCGTGTCAATATCGCAGCATCATCAAAACTGTTATTTAAAGCGGTCGTATAACAAGCTAAAACATTACATTACAGAGTCGGACAACTTGGGGTCGACGGATTCCGAGGTGAAGAAGATTCTAACGCTGCACCTGCCCATTACAGAGTACGAAGACGATGCGAGCGATGACGCAAGTGCGCCTCACTCGGACAGCGAACCGGCCGCCAGACTTCGCCCAACTCACCCTCCTACATGTAATTACAAGTTTCATGCTATTGTCCCTATGTACGTTTAGTTACGAAAATACCGACTTTTTTCATCTCCTGAAGCGCTTTAGCGAGAGATGCCAAAATCCAAAGATGATAAATATATATTTCTCCGATTTATAGGAATTTTAGGCTAAATTTTTCCCAGTTTACACCGTAATCCAATAGTTTTCATCTCTTGAGAACTCTCCTCCTAGTAAATTATATATTATCGCATGCCAATATTCAGATTAGATTAAATATGAGAAGGTCTAGTGTTATGGGGCCCATATTCCCAGAGATTGAAAAGATTCCCTGTGGTATTATTAGAGTTTGGGTTATGAGCCCGATGAAGTAGACAGCTGGACGGGGTGGTTCGCAAAGGTCTTCCGTCGCGCAATTGGAAGGCGCTACTGCTACGTCTACGGTCACGGATTCGAGCCCTTAATTGGGGTGTTAGTGATAGTGATATTAACGTTTTCGCGAGCTTCGTACATTGTAGAGAAATTATATTTGCGGATTTTCTCGTGTTTACAACACTCTCAACTTCTTATAACCAACGTTTCGGTCGCTTTCCAGCTACCGTGGTCACGGACAGACCGCAATACAATGTCTACAAAGATAGTGATACCTACTTCTTTCGGACCGCAACCAGTTTTATAAGCTTGGAAGAACGTTCTAACAATGAAACTAATATCGTCGGAAGATTTAGAGGCAAAAATGCTATTCGATATGTACCAAAAAGAGAATTTCTGAAATTGAATTTGAAGTATTTCTAGCAATTTTCCTGCCTATTTTTAACGTTGTTACTTTTCTAAAGTTTTTCATTAATTTTGTTTCTCAGATTTTATTTCTTTAAATTTTTATTATCTCCAACGTTCAAGACTGATCAGAGTTAAGTAATGAATAAATTGCATTTTATTTAGTTTTCAGAGGTGTATATGAATATTTTATGATTTAGAAAAGCAATTTTTGTACTAGTAATAGTAAACAAAATGTTTTTTTAGTGTTTTAATACGTGTTTAACAATTATTTCGCTACATTCATCGACTGTCCAATAATTGTTTCCGACTGTCCAATAATTATAATTTTTGTCCAATCCAATTTTTTCAAATATATTACTATTTTTTAACTGTTCAATAGAAGTACGATTTTTAAAGATTCTTAGGATAGCTCATTTTATCTAGTTTCAAAATATATCTACAGTTTCTAAGATACTGTAACAGTCGCAGGAAAAAAAATCTTCAAACTATTTTATTCGCTTAGTTGTCCAATGGCTGTCTGTTTACCCTATTGTAATTTTGTTTTGTCATTAAATATTTCCATCGATACCCTCGGAGTTTGGTTATGTATGTTTGGGGATGTCAATAAGCTCAACACAAAAATAAAAGTTACTACGAGTCTTGGGATTGCATTGAGAAATTATGCGAGAAGTTTTGTTTTTATGTGTACTTACCTATATGACAATCAAAATACGTGACTATAAAAAAAATTGGATGACAAAGCAACAGTGAGGTCCTCAGACCCGAGCGTGGAGCGGGAGGAGTCGTCCTCGTCGTCGGAGAACTCAGTGGGCGGGGTGGTGCGCAAGGCGTTCCCGTCGCGCAAGGGCAAGGCCGGCGTCGGCAAGCGCCACGTGCGCTCCTCCAGCGGCTACAGCAGCCACAACGACGAGACCACCTTCAGGTGACGCACGCACACTCACACACACACACACACACACAAGTGACAAGTCACGATAGCTCTGCATTCATTATTAAAGTTTCGAACACACCATGGATAGTAAAAGGAAGGAATGATAACTGATATGTATGAGAACTGGAAAAAGAGTCCAGCGTACGTAGCATAAGAGTAGCTAATGAAGTTGAATGAGTTTCTAGTATCTGCCACAATAGCACTACCGTCTCAAAAAGTAGATACGTTATGAATTTCGACGTTTTAGTGGGTGCAGTGTGCTTATTTAAAAATAAGTCGTTTCATGACTATATTTATGACTAAAGTATGTAGTCAATAAAATATCTCAAATATTTGTTTAATCCCAAATAAGAAAACATTAAATAAGTGTAACCAAAAAAGCCTACTGTTAAAAAATGTGTAGTGAACTCTACATAAAATTTAATTGCTGGTTATGAAAGATGGAATTGAATCAGCTATCGTTTGTAATGTTTTGATGGATACTTTTTCAATAGAGAGAAGTGCACCTTTATCAGAGATAGTTTTTGGCACAAGGAATTTTGCAAGGGCTAACTTAACATTTGAAATATCAGATAATAAAGACTCAATTCTTTAACCCTTTCCAAAATAAAATTGGGATATTCATTATCGAAATCAATCATTTCATTACACACCACACAGTATACACGTTATTAAACAGATGACTTGTAAATCATTAAGCAACGATAAAGAATCATGGCAAGTTTTATACATTTATTTTTACAAAAATAAATAATGAGAAACAGGTCTTAGGTGAGACAGTTGTGGAATATTCTCATAAAAAAGTCTCTAGTACATTTGCATTAAAATATTTTACCTCACCGGAAAAATGCTCTAACCACCAACGCTGGTAGCTATCGCACAAAAATATGTTAAAAGAGAAGTGCTGTGAGTGCGTAAGGTACATTTGGTGTCTCTTCGATACCAATTCCAGTAATCTATCGAGTCTTGACATATATCTACGTAAATGTAAAATTTTATGTCTGTAAGCGAAACAATTAATTGTATTTTGAACCTTCACGAACGCATTTACGGCTCAATATTTAAAAATACTTTTTCATTAACTCTGTTAGCGTTAGCACCTTCGTAGTTATTTTTAATGTATGTAGTAGTGATTATACAAACCGGCGACATGCTTTGCCGTTGGTTTTTAACAACCAAGACATACTATACATCTGTCGTCTTGTTATTTAGATTTCTGTGAGCCATCCATATTAAACTTTCTTTTTTGTCCGATAAAAAAAAGAAAAAATATATATATTTGTTAAGATGGAACGTCCTTTAAATACTCAAGATAGTATAACTTCATAGCTGTTTCACCATGGATCTTTTTCTGCACATCAAACAAGCAACAATAGAGTGCCATCTCAATTTAATAGCAAATATTAATATATTTGTAAGTAGATGATAATAATATTTATACTACCCACGTGTAGATAAGACATGCTAACTATCCATTCATTTACATTGAAATATGTAAAATGTTAATTACTTATTTACCTACATATATTGATATAACATACATTGGATTCTTGACATTTAATAATTTTATAATGCAAGTTAACAATTTTATATAACAAGATTTAGTTTCATATAGTCAATCGGTCTCACAGATTAGACTTTTTCTTTGTTATAGTTACTCAAAAAAATCCACTGAAAAACATTCGCAGGTTGGTCTTTCTATTTTAATTCCATACTTAAGTTCAATTTATCAATTACCTTTTTTATATAACAATAATACTATCAGTTCTCATAACATTTTGGATAAATAATTCTCTATTAGTAAAATAAAGAGTGATGGTGATCGAGAAATAAAAGTATTTCATCGAGCCACGAGCTAATATGCGTACCAAGTACGAAACTGGTGAAGAAAAACAAAAATCCACATATCCAAAATGTTAAAATTCAAAGACTTCTTACCAACCCACAATGGGCCAGCTTGGTGGATAGCCTTTTCTATATTTTCTTATCAGTAAGCATCAAATTGTATGGATTCATTAAGAATACGAAACTGTTGCAGTATATCTAACTACCCATCGTTCAACGAGCACATCCACCCGCCGTCGCGGTTCTCGGACGACTGCGAGCCGAGACGCAAGCGCGACCACAAACTCTCCAGGGAAGCCTTCCAGATCAACGTCTAAGCTCAAGATACCCGTCTGTGTTAACCCACAGAATTAGAATTTCATATTGAATGTAGATTTATTAACTAAAGGGAGATGATTGAGATGGTTGGATGACGATGGAGATGTTCATTTATAACCGTCCGAAAGAAACATATTTCGATACCACAACGCAAACGCCTCAATCATACCTCCGCCTTCCATTTTGCTTACATTCAAAACCAGTAACACTGTCATATGATTGTTTTGGGAATAATTGTTAATATTGCAAAGACAACGGTACCGATTTTTAGCATTCACCCTTTAGTTTATAATGTCACTGGCTGAATTTTCTAGCATAATACCGATAAATTTGATAACTATTTTAATAGCCACCGTGCTTGGTAAATATAATAAGTCATGTGATGTTCAATTTGTTGTACATATTGTTGATCTCTCGGCGTAGTACTAGATTAGTAATCCAGTACAATCATTGTAAGCATTATCCTATACATTATTAAATTTTAATCAGTCAAATGTTTGATATTATCTCGCTTACTGTACTGTGATTATAATGGACTTTACTAAATCACACGTCAATATAATGCCCAGTGAGATTCACTAAACGGAAGATTCTACGTCCTGGGACATTTTACATAAATAAATATTCATACTTGTCTTCATACACTCCTTCGAACGGATTGAGATGAAAGCGATTGAGACAAAAAAAATACACTTTTAACTAGTCTCTCTTTCATGTCTAAGAACATGTTTAAATAATTGGTGCCAAGAATAATCGTTTTAATATATGAATTCTTACATCCCGATAATTGAATATTTCAAAAGAATAGTTTTATACTCTTTAGAATAATTCTTTTGACGACTTAAAATATTGAATTAATATTTTCTTGTTAGCCTAATTTCAGGCCTACTAAGATTTGAAAATTAGTCCGAAGTCGATAAGAAGTTAAGCTGTTAGTCAGAGACGACTAGAACGCTTTAGGTAATACTATACTATAACTGAAATTGTTGCCAAAGTTATACCGAATACTTCTTTACTTGTCGTGTATATACGAATGTAGATAGATAGGTATAGCCAATTACGAATAATCGTAGCGCCACATAAAACAATAACCAATTTTGTACTGTGTACTCTGAAATGTATTTTTAGTGTATGGAAAAGTTTGGGAATCGTGCGTCTGTAATTAAATATATATCCATGGAAGTCAAATGGAAGGACGCTTGAACGTGTAAATATTGTTGTAATAAATGTAAACAAGTATCGAATATAAATTAAGAAGAACAATAATTAAAATAATATATATATGTATTTTAAACTTAATGCCTTATTGACCAAAGTCTTAAAACTAGTTACGGATGTAAATCTACGATTATATCCCATGTTTAATTATTGATTGTTTGAATGTTGTAAAGTTTATGAAAACATCATTTTCATTGACAAATCTTATCATTCTCTATAGAAGACCACTTTAATATAAATGACAAATTTTGAAGTACCTACTTACCTATTTATATCGTAGCCTCTACGTATCTGGTTACCTACTTATGACCTATGTACAATGCCACATGTTTAATTTTATTGCTTTTAGTGTAAACTTATAATAGTTCTAACGCCTTTTCACTACAATAACTACTGTATTGAGGTAATTGACGGTCGTGACTATTATTATAATACGGTCATTGTTAAATATTACATAATAATATGTACTTAATTATAATTATTATAGATATAGCTGTTCTCGGCTAATGCTTGGGAGTGTTATGCGAAAAATATTTTTAAATAGAATTTATGACTTGCGTGTAATATCGACGCGGCCGTCAGATACCGTCGTTTCACGTCTATTTCCACTATCTTACCTACGCGTAATATGTAATTAATGAAGCGTTAGTATAACGGTACAATCCTCAGTAAGCAGTAACACAAGACAATACACTTACCTATAGTTTTTTGGTGAATACGGCAGAAAGTTAACTTTGTAATGTACATTTGAACTGTATCGAGTAGTTATAGTTTTGGAGTGTTGAACACTTGACACGTTTTGTATTCGACGGCATACAATATAAGCGAGTTGTATGTGTTTTTTTAATGATTTACAATCGTTTACGTTGACTCTCTTTCGTAATTCCAACGAAGACTGCCCTATATTTAATTGAAATCTATTTTATATAATCTAGACACAAATATCTTATGCTAGTCAATGAAACTTAAACATTATGTAGTGTTTAGTGAAATATGGAATACACGTGTAGCTCGACAATGAGCTGTATGATCGAGAACATGTAGTTATATACATTCTGTTTTCATATTTTGAACTGAATCTATATGTACCTACTAAATAAGAGAAACATCATCTGCGTGTATGTGGAATGACAGAATATAGAATATTTCTATTGCTCTACGGGGTGTAAGGTAGTACAAATTCGAAATCGCGTACCGCTCGCGTTTTGACTACTAACCATTGTAATTTTAACAAAGAAATTTCATTTACACGTTTTACTATAAGTCGTTCCCTGAAGCTTATAAAACCGATGCATTCATTACCACACTTTGAAATATCACAGTACAACGAAGTCATCAATTTTCTATCAAAAATCATGACGCATCTCATGCTCCTCGCAACAACTACACACACAGAGTCCAATACATAGGTTAAACGACCTACTAAAATTGATTAACCACTACGAAAATTATCATTTCGATTCTAGTCAATGTACCATATCATTTTTAAACATTTTGTTAATATACATGGATACACATACATAATGTAAGAGTTAGTTAATCATGTTGTTACAGATATGTTTTTATATTTATAAAAACATGAGTTATTAGGAACAGTATGATGTGAACGCAAATAAAAATTCATTTACTTGATTTAACGCATTATTATTTCTCCTTTCATTATTATTTCAAAATATTTAAAACTATCAAAAACAAATTTGTAAAACCCGATGAGGAGTATTTGCAGGATGAGATAATATAAAACGTAATGTACGTTTTATTTCATAGTAATAAATACAAATGAAAGTTTTTGACCTTCTTTGTTTAGGTATAATCTAAGATTTTCAATAAAAATTGTATCAATAATTATACAAGCTGTAATTGTTCTAATAAAGAGCATGGCGAATTTCACAAAATCATAATTAAGTTCCAAATGAAAGCAATACGCTAATCACTGTCACTATCGTCCGCAGTAAAGTCGTACGGACGGAACTTCTGTCTGAATTCCGTCACATGCGAAATTTCCTCCTCTCTGCTGAGAAGACATTGTCTCCAATCGGCCTTGTCTTCGCAGTTCAAAATCGGTGGGCTTGATAACACGTCCCTGAAATAAAAAGTATTTCAGGTTAAAACTGCTATAATTTACTTTATGGTGAGTACTCTGAGTACTAACCCCCTTAAGAGCCATTTAGATGGAGAGAGTTCTCGTACGTTTGCTTCGAGAAAATCGTACGCTACTGTCACGAGCAATAATCGCCATAACATAATCGTGTCAAAATGTTTACACACAGGCAAGAACTAAAATCTCGTACGATTATGTCATACGAGATTCGCCAGGACATATCGCCAGGCGATAATTGCCTATGTTTGTTTACACGACGAAATTATCGTAAGCAGATTCTTGCTTAAGAGAATCTCGGCTTGTCTAAACACGATCTCGTATGACATATTTTCAAGTTCATACGAGTATCCGAAACCGATTTCAGTGCGAGATATGTCATCTTTGAAATTCTGTTTACACGGACACAATAATATTCCGTTGCGAGGCGATTATCGCCCATGGCAACGAGCGAGAAGAGCGAGTGTTTAGACGAAGAAGAATGTTTTATGTTTTATATTCCTTCGAAACGAGAAACTATCTCCGTCTAAATGGCTCTTTATTCATAAACGTATTTTAGCTAAAGTGTTGCTAATCTCTCCTTTGTCTTTTTCTATCCTGCACATTTGACAATGAAATGAAAACTTATCTAATGTACGTTTATGAATAAGGGGGTAAGCCTATAGCCTATATACCGGTGGTCAAAATGCAGATTATATTTGTAGTCTCTGTGTTAGTTATTACGGGACCAAAATAGGTAATGCGGTGGTCCCTACGCCCTCGAATCTCTGGAACTGTACCACCAGTTAAATTACTAATCGAGTATAACTCTAGAGTAGAGCGAAGAACTCAAATGACTGAAAACTCAAACCTATTCAACTCGCGTTAACGTGGTTGAAAGAACTATTCCTCCCCATAAATGAGGGTGGTTGGCTCCACGTTCGTTCCTGCCAGGAACGTGTAAATTCTGGAACAAACTTCCCTCTGAGGTGTTCCCTAGGTGCTACAATATGGGGTTCTTCAAAAATGGCGTCAAAAGAGTCGTTCAGGGCTGGCAGAGCGTTAACAACTCCCCTGGTGTTGCAAATGTTCATAGGCGACGGTAACCACTTTCCATCAGGTGGCCCGTCTGCTTGTCTGTCAACCTAAGGTCATAATAAAAAACTTCGTTTGAAATAGACGACCTCCACATACTTTTCTATTTCACCGGGTCAACCGGACGCAAACATTGTCTATGTAATTGTGTGTTAAAGTTTGTTATGATTGGCGTTAGTTTGTTGGCGTAAATGGAACCAAAATCGAAGCGATAATTGTTTGTGAGTAACATTTCTATACATGTGAAACCCACCTGCCAAACTGTAGCGGGAAAGAGGACTTGGCCTTGGCAAATATCTGGTCTCCGGACGGCAGCTCGGCGTGGAAGTACGGCGAGCCGGGCAGCGCCACCTGCGCCACGTCCGTGTATTGCGGCATCACCTCCATGTTGATACTGTTTATGCCCGCTTCGTCCTGATAAATAGTTTGGGACGTAATATTAAACGTAACTTCACGCCTATAATCCCTGAGAGGGTAGGCAGAGGTAAATAAATGGTAAACAAACGCACATGCAAACACCCTCGATTCGACGGTTACGTATCGGCCCCTATAACGTAACCGTCGGCGTTGGTGGCGATCCTATTGACATCTCCGGGCACATTACGAAACTACGAGGTACTGAGAAACTTACAAAATGGAAAAATCCCAGGAGTTTTGGCGGGCACCTTGAAAGAGGCGTGTGGTGCTCTTATTTTATTTCGTTTTCTTTGTGTATTTTTGAGTTATATTAAATAAAGTTGGTGGCATTTTGTTTGATATAGGTTAATTATAGTGCCCGTGTATAGTGAAATAGAATAACAGTGCGAAAACACAGCCGTTTAGGTTGCCTCCAAAACTTCATTGAAAATGTTCTGGTAAAGTAGCCATCGCTTTACTCGAATTACGGACTGTGACTCACTTGGCTGACATAATAGTTAACTGTCTGACTGATTCTCACTTTAACGCTGCTTTTATACGAATACGAAATATCGTTTTACTTGACAGTGGCAATATGCGTAAGAGCGCTGCCATTTTAATTAAAAAAAAATCACAATCAGAGATAAAGGGTTTCACACCGTAATCTTTGATAGCACCCTTCCAAGAATTCGAACCCAGGACCCAGCGTAGCAGTAGTAGCATGCTACCACTAGACTACTAGGCAGAATATAAAGTTAACGTTAATGGAAAGAAAAAAATTACTTCCGTCTAACTTCCGATAGAAGCCTTCAGGATAACTAGCTCAGCCGTTTTAAAATTCAACTTTGTAAGGCCCAGATCCAAAGGAGGAATTTTTCTTCACCTTTTGATTTAAACGTCTCTGGGGAGGTGAACAAGATCCATTCGTTTCATCTTTCCTTAATCTATATATATAACAATCAATTGGTGTTCGTTAGTCTCGCTAAAACTCGAGAACGGCTCTACCGATTAACTTTAGTTTTGGATTATTTCTGGAAGCACAGGGAAGGTTTAAGAGGTAAAAGAATATGAAGAAAATGAAGGGAAATAGTAAAAACCACAATTTTATTTTCTTATACAAATAGTCCGTATCTATCAAACCTTTGACACATTATTTTTCATTGTGAGGCAATAGGTACTAAGTTTGCTGGATCAGCTAGCATCTTATAATTCACTGGCATGTGTTATCCCAGAAAATATAATATATAATACATTTGGGAGCGTTGAAGTAAAAAATATTGTACGTCGAGCTTAGGAAAGAGACAATCGGCTTGTTTCGAATTCGTAGAGCGTTATCTCTGTTGCACACTGTCTACGCAAATGCGTTACCACTCCTGAGGCCTAGGGTGTTATGCCTGTGCCGGAAATTACAGAGCCGTATATTACCACCTGACCGGAACACGATAGTGCTGAAAACTACCATATAGCGGCAAGTATATTAGGTAATGCGGTGGTGCCTACGCCCGCGAGCTCCGTCAATGGAGCTCTACCACCCGTAAAAAATATTTCTTGGTGGGAACTGTAAGTGTAGACAACTTCACAAAAACCGGAGCTCAGACGCAAGTACGTTACAACCTCTAAGACGTAAGTTGTTTTTCCTCTGTAAGTTTTTAATTAGTGGGACAAAAAGCCACATTGTATTCACTCACTTGAAACACTTCTAAAATCTGCGGCTCGCTAATACGGGGCACCGGGACGCACTGTATCTGCATATGAGATGTCTTGAAGTTACGCTCGAAGAACACCACCAGCTTGTCCATGGACGCGTAAAATTTCCTTAACACATCCTTGAAACGCTTTATCTCGGTGATTACCTCAACAGGCGCCTGAAATGAGCGTCAGTTAGTACGTTTTTATCGAAGGTAGATAGAAAGTTATTCAATATTTCGGATTATGATGCCGAGTCCACACCCTTGCCACAAACTCCAAACTCTACAAACTTTAGGCATTATTTTGAGAAACAAACATTGCCGCTCGCCATCCACACGTTTGCAAGCGCGTTAGTGTGTTCTCAACGGGCAAACGATCTTGTAACGGCTATAACATTTGACTTGAATCATTTTTATTACAAAAACAAGAAAATAAGCAAAAGAAAAAGAAACATACGACAAAGAAACTAGTGATGGATGGTTAGGAAGGGGTGAATACGTCCTCACTGGACCAGACCACAAGATGAGCGATTTTGTCACTCCAAAAATGTACGCCCATTCACCGCTAATGTTCGAACGAAACTTGAATGCAGCATAAACGTGTGGACGCACCACAAGCGCTTGCGGCAAACTCCTTAGATATGTGTCAATAAACCGACACTGATTGGGTTGTTTACAGGCGCTTGCAAACCTACGCACACCAAGTCAAACGCTTCATCCACATGTTCGGACGTGTGGCCCCTGACAATAGGGAATATGCACATATTTAACCAATTGTAAGCGGCACGCGGGGGAATAGCTGAGGGGATGAAAAGAATATGTCCATAAAAAAAAGAATCAAAGGGTAAAAAACATTAAAAAAATATATTTAAACAAAAAAATAATGGCTCCCCCTCGGCGAGTTTCCCTGTCTGGCACCATATATTAGACCACGCCTCCGACGCTTCGGGAGCAGATGAGCCCGGGGAAGGAGGGTTGCACCTCGACCCCTGAACCATCCTCTTCCTCTGTTACGCTTCACGTGCGGAGGGAGGGATGATGATTATTAGACATGTTTGAATTTGTGACAGTTTGTTGTGGACGCCTGAGATTAATAGTTGAATTAAAAGGCAGGTTATGATTAACTTTCATTAATCATCCAATATTCATTGACAACAAATATTGTTCATTTTAACTTTCTGTTGAAATTTCACGATTTAAAACGTATTTAAAAACGATGCGCGCATTCATGCAATGCAAGCGCTATTCCAAACCAACCTTATGCAGAAAAAAAGAAGCAGAAAGATTTTAAATTACCTTGGTAACAGACTGGTGATGTGCAATAGGCAGTATAAGTACGTGATATGGCGTGAGGGGTCCTTTAGGTAGCGCCAGGTAGCAGTGGGTGCCGACGCAGATAACGAGATGCTTCTCCACCGACGGAGACGACAAACAGAACCAACACGAATCTGCAATGGTGATGCTGATAAGGTTTGAAACGAATACTATTTACGATATCATATTATGATTACAGAAAATAAAGATTAAAAATGGCATTGAATCCTATGACAGAATAGGGTTGCTGAGGATTCCTCTTCCTCTTCCTCATAATGAGGAAGTTCCGCAATATTTTGAGACCCTCAACAGTTTCCGCATCCTCAAAAATTAAAATAAAAAAATCCTCTTCCGCTACCGCTTCCTCAAAATTTAAGAGGAATTTATGAGGAATTTTGTTGCGCATGCGCGTCGCGTATCGATGGCAACGCACACGCCGCAGCACGGTGCCAGGCCGAACAGGCGAGCGAGACCTTCCCACCCGCCACCGGCGCTGTTCCTTGATTGTTTGTTTTAATTTTATTGACATACATTATTTTGTTTATACGCGTACTCAACTTAAAAAATCGAAATATTCGGGGCTTTACAGAACTGTATCTTTACAATACCTATCTTCTCTTCTATCAAATGTACCAGCAAACGACTTTTTAGCAATGCTGTATTGGTATATGATGAGCTATAAAACTGGTTGTTGGGGAAACAGCGTCCAAATATTTTTTTTATAACAATTAACCTCCCCCCTGTTTAAAATAAATTTCGATTAATAGTATTCAATTCTTTTATTTTGATCAATAATATTCGACTTAAATACCTAATTAACAAAGAAATAATTATGTCTGTAGGTTGACAGACAAGTAGACGGGCCACTTGATGGAAAGTGGTCACCGTCGCCTATGAACATTTGCAACACCAGGGGAGTTGCCAACGCGCTGCCAGCCCTGAAGGACTCCTTTGACGCCATTTTTGAAGAACCTCTTAATGTAGCACCTAGGGAACACCTCAGAGGGAAGTTCGTTCCACAATTTACACGTTGTGGGCAAGAACGAACGTGAAAACCGCACCGTTGAGCACTGCCAGGTGTCCAGTCGGTGTGGGTGGAACTTCTCTCTTCGGCGGGTAGTACGGTGAAGGAAAATAGATGGTAGCACCATGTCAAACAGTTCAGCAGAGCACTCACCATTGTAGAGACGGTACAACACGCACATACTCCCAATGTCTCTGCGTAGGCTCAGATGTTCGAGCCTGTCAGTAAGTCCTGAATCGTTAACAATACGAACGGCGCGTTTTTGTAGGGAGTCAAGTGGACCAAGCTAGTATTTGGGGGCTCCCGCCCACAAATGAGTATGAGTAGTAGTACCTGCCCCGAAGTGAAAGTGAATACTGCCTGGCTTTGTTAAGCACCCCTAGCTTTTTGGATGCCAACTTGAGTCTTACACTCAATGTGACTCCCGAATTGCACTTCGTTCGATATGTCAACGCCCAGGATACAGACACTCTTACCAACGGCGATCGGAATGCCCTGGAACTGTGGTGCTACAATGCATGGCGTTTTTTTAGCGATGAACGTGCAGACTTGTGTCCTCGAGGGGTTGAACTGCATTAAATTAAGTCGACCCCAATCCGAGACCCGCTCCAGAGAGTGCTCGATTTCAGACACAAGTCCAGTCCTTCTTTCCTCGATGATAAGTGTCCGAGAGGCATTTGCACGGCTAGTGTAGTGTGCATATCCCGTACTATCATCGGTCTAGCAATGAAAATTGGGAGTTTTGCTCCAACATTTCATTGATGTGCAGAAGAAAAAGCGTGGGAGATAGCACAGAGCCTTGCGGCACACCAGCGTTGATAGGTAGTCTGTCTGAGCGCTGACAGTCAACTAAGACTTGTATATAACACTCAGACAGAAAGCTGGCTGTCCAGTTGCATAGCCTCTCGGGAAGACCGTAGGATGGAAGTTTCGCGAGAAGTGCCCTGTGCCAGACTCGGTCAAAGGCCTTAGCAATGTCGTTGTGTAGATATGTCACTGAACTCGTCCTTAACTGCTGGACCAATTTTGATGATTCTTTATCGTATGTGTTTTGAGAATGGTTTAGATTTTAGATTCATGGTAAAAATAATTAAAAGAGCATTTTGTAGTGGACCAACCACTACAAAATGCTCTTTTAATTTTTTTTTTGTATATATATATATATATATATATATATACTTAGTTAAGTAGATAGAGACAGGACAGCGGATTTTAGGTTGGGTCCGCTAGTATTTATATCTTCGTATCATCCTCTTCTCATCTTTCTGTAGCGCGCAAGGCCTCCCGGCTGGTGTAGAACGCAAGCGATCTACTCGATTAAGCGATACGGGTGCGGTCGGGTGTGTGACGGGTGACCACTAGTGGCAAATTAAAATGCGCATTTTCGTGCTTCGGACAGCAGGACGCCGACGGTTCCGGTTGCTATCGACAGATAGCAGTCGTTAAACCTTGTCGGAGGCTTTATGGGCGGTTTGAAAACATCCGACAGCGGGTTGGCCACTAACCCTTGCAAGTAACTCCACCAACCCGCATTGGAGCAGCGTGGTGGAGTAAGCTCCAGACCACCCCTCAAGAGGGGGAGAGACTCGTGCCCAGTGCCCAGCAATGGGACGTTTCAAGAGTTGCTATTATTATTATTATGTCATCTGCTTCCTCTTCCTCTTACTCATCCTCTTCCTCGTAAAAATATCCTCTGCCTCATCCGCATCCTCTAAATTGGCGCATCACAATTCCTCTTCCTCCTCCTCTTCCTCATAATCACTTCAACAACCCTAATAGAGAAGACCAACCATCATGACAATCGTAAACAGCACCTGCTTACAGAAACATAACAATGATAATTTTCCAGAACTGGAAAAGTCTGTATCTATCCAAAGGTTTTCGCCAATCAATCAAACCAGAAAGAGTTTTGATTAGATAAGTTGATTTAAAAATTATACCAGACCTGGATCAAATTCGATCTTTTTCCTCTCTGGATTGTCAGGATTTCTTCTTTTTCTCTTGCCTTGATGTTCATCATCAGCTGAATCCATATTGAAGAAATATTGACCATTACCTGAAAACTAAATAGTATACAAATTACATTACAAATTGTTGATTCGGTTTAAATATAATTGATGGTAATAGATTATTGTTTTTTTAAATAACATAACTGATATAAGAAAATGGAAAAGGACAAAAGACTATGTGGA
Source organism: Macrosoma leucophasiata (assembly GCA_036365455.1). NCBI lineage: Eukaryota > Metazoa > Arthropoda > Insecta > Lepidoptera > Hedylidae > Macrosoma > Macrosoma leucophasiata. The sequence goes on along the minus strand of JAWQUS010000023.1, from coordinate 8,629,264 downwards.
AATCAATATTTTTTTTATGTTACGGAAGTGGCAAACAAGCATGCAGTTCACATTGATGTTAAGTGATGAAGGCAGCCTATAGACACTTACACAAAGACCGAGGGCAAAATGCAGATGTATTACCACTCCTGAGGCGTAAGGTGTTATGCCTCTGTCCCGGAAATTACAGGGCCGTACATTACCACCTGACCGGAACACGATAGTGCTGAGCACTACCATTTAGCGGCAAGTATATTAGGTAATGCGGTGGTGCCTACGCCCGCGAGCTCCGTCACTCGAGCTCTACGACCAGTAAAAAATTTAAATATGCTATTTTAGTCCTGCCCAAGCATTTAGCTATAGCATAAATAATAACATATCTGAACACTACAATCAATTTAACTTTATGCAATTCTGAGGCAAACTGTGGCACAAGAGCTTAATATATTTTAGTAGAATTGTCTTCTTTACACTTACAGGGAGCAGTTTGATTACAAGATGTGTATCATTACATGGGTCATTTATATTACAAGACTAAACTTACCTTAACCACTTTCCCAGGCTGGTGCTGTTTTAGTAAGTCTGGGTTAAAAGGACACGCGGTTTCATCTGTAGTGCCTTGTAGTAAATCTGTCATACGCATTTTAGAGATTGGCTGCAAGGAACAGGCATATATCCATTTTTCCTTAACTTTATTGCCTACCGGAGCCAATGCTATAAATCTAGTTGCACATTCCCTGTAGTCTTGATGAATACTTTGGTTTCTGAATGATAAAAAAATGTATGAGTTAATTTTTCTCATATTTTTTTTTTATTGAATGACCTTTATTTGAATAAGTAACAAAAAATAAGGTAAGAGAGAATAATATCAGAATTAGGAATTTATATTTATTAATTTAGGATGACAAGCACCTAGTAATAAGAAAAAGGTTAATTTTAATTAGGTTTTAGAAGTTTCTTAATAGGCTTTTATGAAACTTCTAAAACAAATACATGAGTTTTACCTAATAAGGGGGATAATAATGGAGAGGGAGGGAGTTGACGAAGTGTAACAAGGTGTTGTGTGACAAGGGGTGGGGATAGGCCCTAAATTTAGTGACATACTGAGTACACCTATTAATAAATAACTAATAATTCCAAATTCTTCGAACTCTGTAAACATAATTGTGATTTTTAGTCTGTTTTGTTTCTAAATTTCCACTCTCACTACACTATAATTAAACGCTATATTTTAAATTGTGGTTTACTTCAATTATAGCGTACCTATTTATTATATTGTCAATAGATTACCTGTATGGTTGCCTCTCAAAATATTTATCCATGGATGGTACAAAATGATATCGCGGCTTGATGTGTATAGTTAACCAGGCTATTAAATCAGACAATTTTTCTTTGGGGACATCCACCTGCAATGTACAAAATCATGCATTTTAGAACAAAACGTTTATTTCAGTAAATTGGATCTACCTTCAATGTACCTCTAAAAAGAATAGGATCAAAAGTAATATGAATTGATACATAAAAAATATTTACAATAAAAAAATAAAACTTTGCATTTGTGCTGAAATGCAAGCATTTATCTCGACCTACCCCTTCTAGGAACACAGGCGTAAAGGACAAGTTCCACGTTGGCCCGCACCTTCTAAACTATACCAAAAGATAGATAAAAATATGTAGAATAAAGGAATAATACTCAAAAAATAACTGGAATCGTTGTTTTTTTTGTCAGAAATATTTATATTATGTATTTTTTGTATGACAACAATATGTCACCTTATTGCTACAGACATTCTTGTTTTTGAAATATACTAACGACAATTAATTGAAGGTATTACAAACGTAAAATAAACGATACGGTAGGATAAACGATTTGAATACCTGAAAATGAATTAGTATTTTATGCTCCTTCTCTCAGTATAGTGTACAAGGTGCGGGCCCAAGCTCCATACATTTTGGAATGTCTCCTTTACTTTTTAGTAGCTTTTACTAAAATAACAATAATTAACGTTACTAGGTACTTGAAATATTTTTTTTTGTTTAATTTACATTTCATTTCTTTTCATTTTTTTTATTGTATACTGATAATTGACTTCTATTTTTTTTTTAATGTAATGGTATTGGCAAACAAGCATGCAGTTCACATTGATGTTAAGTGATGACTGCAGCCTATAGACACCCACATGAAGACCAAGGTCAAAGTGATCTGCACTTGGCGTTACCACCCCTGAGGCCTAAGGTGTTATGCCTCTGTGCCTCTGTGCCTTCTACAATCGCTAAATACGGTTGAGACAATGTTTTAATACTAATATAATATATCATATAGTACTTATTTTAACAATTACTTAATATTTAACTAAAACAATAATTAAAGAAAAAAAAAAAGAAAGAAAAAATATATATGTATCGACGACACTGGAGCCACCTGTATATTCGTTGGGAATAAAACTGGTTATCATCATTCATTGCAAACAGGCGCAACCATATGAGTTGTTTACGTCACATGCGCAATATTGTATTAAAAAATTGTATCCTCTCTTAACAGCCGCCTTTGATCGTTGAATGACAGTGATGACAGTATTAATATAGCTATGACAGAAGGTAGATACCTAATTATGTAGATTCTGTTGTATTGACCCTTACGGGGCAGGCAGATAGTGTGAAAAACATTTTTCATGTGTCTTTTTTTTATTTATTGGCAGTTTTTGTTATAAAGCCGTTATTGATTAGCATTTAAGACGAATGGAAGTACCTTGACAAACCTATTCAAGGTTTTATGGTGCTTTTTGTTTTACACTGTATGTACTCTTTATATTGAAATAAATAAATACAAATACAAAATACAGAAATTACAGGGCCGTACATTACCACCAGACCGGAACACGATAGTGCTGAACACTACCATTTAGCGGCAAGTAAATTAGGTAATGCGGTGGTGCCTACGCCCGCGAGCTCCGTCACTGGAGCTCTACCACCAGTAAGACAACACACAACAAATGTTTGTCCAATAATTTGTGACATTCTATGGCATAAAATCATGTTATCAACAGGAGAAGCCACTGATTCCCGAAATACAGTGAAAACTAGTTCGGGAATCTATGGATTCAACATATAAATTGATGTAACTATCTTTTTGTCAATAAACAAATTATTTATTTATTTATTTTAGTTACTCTCTAATGCACCGATTAGAAAATCGAGTTATAATCATAATACATGAACTGAAATTACATGTTTATGTATTTTATATTTTTTATTTAAGAAATAAGTAGTCCTCAATTTTTTCGAACAATATGCACACTTTATGGAATGTTTCCCTACCTCTACCAACGGCCGCACATAAAACTGGTCACATTACACATGCACACTGTTGTAATGTGATGTAGCGTAACCTGTGTACCCTTATTTAACACTTGCTAGTAATAAGATTAATTTCCAGTATTTTATTTCTTTAATTATTATGTATAATAAAAAGCAAGTCTGAACAAGTTCTAATAAACTTTTTGAGACTAGCATTTTAGTTTGGACAGACGTTAGTCTCATTTTCGTTTGTATTAACTGTTCACGAAATGGGTGACCATAATTTCTTTAATGTTAATAATTTGGGACAAAATATTACCTATATCCAAAATGCCTGAAATCAATTTGGTTTTCGATTCTGAACAAACTAGTTTCGGGTTGTACATTTAATCCTGTTACACGTTGTACAGTTAATAAATCTATACTAACATTATAAAGAGAATATATATTAAAATATACCTTTTCATTTTCATCATGTTGAATCCCAGCTGGCCACAAGGTTGTGATCAATAAGTCCACTCCTCTGTACTCACTCTGACCTCTAAAACATGCATCTCTAACAGCTGTGCAATCACTTGGCTCAAACATACACATAGGCACATCCTTGCCGAGTTCTCGCCGTGACAATCCTGTGAGATATGCTATCTTAACATCAGAACTGGTTGTGAATATACCTCTTTTACCTAAAATGTTTTAAGATATTTGAAGTTATTAACTTAATACCTACCTATATTTTACTTTGCTAAATAACAAACTAACTTTGCATATAATTATTACTGAATTCTGAATGGATCAGCTTTCACTTATACTACAGACATTTAATAATTTAACATCGGTGAATTATTCAAATTTATTATTATATGGAAATACCTAGATATCATCAAATTTTCATAAAATTATAACGAGCAAAAAAAACATTGAGATCAAAATTCTTATAGAGTATTTAAAGACTTTCTTCACATAGACATTTATTTTATTAAGGTAGGTACATAAACATATTATCTAATACATATATCAACCAATAATGCATTAGTGAACAAATTATACTTACCCATATAAATAACATTTGGTACAATTTCATTTCCTTCTTCACAATAATATGAAACATGTTCATTGTTTGATGGACCAAATATATATGTTGTTACGGGAACTGAAAAATAATAAATATTGTTGTCTAATTTTATGGGATTATGGCAAGATTGTCCAAAAGAAATGAAAAAAACTAGATGGTAAAACAGTTATAATTCTCTGGATTATAAAGTTTAAAATTGATGTATAGTATGGTGTGTTTCTTTTAATGTTGTTAGGAAAGATCATTTTTATTCCAGTAATTTTATTTTTTAAAATGTTATGTAGGTACTTAGTACATATGATAATACATGGTGGGACGTGTAAATAGTCACACCAAGGCGGATTATAAATCCTAAGTACAGTATGATGATCACCCTCAAAACTTCGGCACCAGATCACCTATCCCTCCGGATCAAACACCCCAATAACTAACGTGCAAGCCACTCACCAAATTGGAGACTGTACCGAGGTACCGCAGATCAGGTTATTGTTCATAATCAGGTAAATGGGCATAAAATTCAGTGCAAATTCACAGATTTTTAATTATTATAAAATCGTGTGTTCACGGTTGATAAAGTAAGAGAGCAATGTGAAAAAATCGTCATGTTTTTATTCTTGTTCGATAATTTAAATTAACTTTTTTTTTCTTTTGGCCAGTGATGGTCGTGCTAATTCTCATTAGGCCAAATAAAAACTCTTTGGACGTCCGGCAAATCAAATTAGTGCTAGCGATACACATCAGCCATTAGGCATTCAATCCAGAGGGACAAAATAATAAAGTACAAAAATTAAGAGGCTTCACCAATATATATATATATTTTTTATTATTATGGCATTGCTATTACGCATATTGCCAGTGTCAAGTAAAACGATATTTCATATTTATTGAAGCAGCGTAAAAGTTAGTATAATATAGTCATCAAGTATAATACGTAAGCAAGTATGTAAGTTATCAAATATAATATGTCAGTCAAGTGAGTTACAGTCAAGTTATTCGAGTAAAGTGATGGCTACTTTACCAGAACATTTACAATGAAGTTTTGAAGGTCGTGTTTTTGCACTGTTATTCTATTTCACTTTACATGGGCACTGTAATAAACCTATATTAAACAAAATGCCACCAATCTCTATTCAATATAACTTAAAAATACACCAAGAAAATGAAATAAAATAAGGGCACCACACGCCTCTTTCAATATTCCCGCCAAAACTCTATGATAATATTTCTAAGCTGTTTTACCATGAACCTTTTTTTCGTTTTTTCTGTACAAATCTTAGAACTTGATGCCATTTGTTGCCAAAGTACCTATTTGTTTAGGTAATACCAATAATAGCCAAAAGTACACCAAAAAAAAAATTATGGCTTACCTTTCCTTGTGCCCATCCGATATGCATCCAATTGTGAATTATCAGTACCAAAAAAATTTCCAACACAAAGCAATACATCAAATGCTCCAGATTTTTTAACAATTGACTCTACGCGGGAAAACAGCGCGTTAAAATTTCCGTTTACGTCGCCACATAATAACCTAAAAAAAGGTATTAACGCAATATTTTATGATACCACAGTATCTAAAACAATAATGTTCATGAAAGATGTTAAATATACTGTAGAAATATTTACGTTTTCTGTTTATCACACATTGAAGTTCTTCTTCTTTATTATAATTAATGGCTACCTTACCCAAGACTAAGGGTAATTCTGCCGGAGACGCACGCACAGTTAAATACAAACAACAATAAATAAATAAATGAAATTGATCGGTGGACTACAGTCTAAAACAGACTGTCGTCGCAGTTTTCGCAGTTTTCGCCACGGACTAAATTCACTAAATTCATGCAATGCAACATGCAAATGTCAATTTCCAAAATAATGATACCAGCTTTCTGGTATTAGTGTTGTACGATACCGGTTTTATGAATCGTTATAGGTCGCGCCACGTAAAAAGAACGCTGGAAGAATGTAGAAGGGATGTGTTCGCGCATCGGTACACTCGCGCACGAAAGTACTAGCCCTATTGGTTTATTTTTGATCTAGCTTTCGCTTGCGGGTTCGTGTATTGGTAGGCAGATTGAAAACTATATTACGTAGAATAACATAAAATGAAATAAAAACACATGTTTATTTCAGACTATAATGTTTAATTTTCATGGTAGGCCATTCTTTTTCCGTGTCGTGGAAATTGTGGATCATTCGTTTTATTACACCCTGGTCAAAGCTGTCCGGTTCTGTTACTGGTTTTTGTTTAATTCTTTTATTTTTGCCGGGAGTTCGGAATACAGAAAGAAATTCCGAATCTTTTGAACCTTTTACAATTCGTCTCACTGTAGACACGGAACATTTTGTTGCCTTAGCTGTCCGTTTCATACATTGTTTTAAATTAACAGCTGCATTATTATCAGCTTCTGTCTTCATAAAACAATATACATTGTAAATCATTTTCCTTTCTTTTCTATGTAGAACCATTTCGTAAGTAAACACTTTATTCTTTACAAAGTGCGCGATGGTAAAGCAGACGTAACGTGGACACAGGGCGGATAGCAAAGGTCGACTGACGAACCAATAGCGCGGCGGTAAGCATGCGGCGCGTCACCCGCCCGCCCCGCGCCGCACCTCATACCACCAAATAGATCGATAAATCGTCTACTGCGCAGCTTGACCGCCAGCGTTCTTTTTACCTGGCGCGACCTATTCTTTATACTTTACCACATAATTTTAATATTATTTGACACTAGACAAATCTTTGAAAAATTATGCTTACTATGGAGTATCACAGATTTAATTTAAATTACTTATTGCACTAAGTAAACACGACAATTATTTATTTGTTTGAGGCAGTTAAACGAGGTAATTATTACGAGGCCATATACAACACGTAACGGGAATAATGCACACTCTCAAACACTCTGATTAGAAAATCGAGATATAATCATAATACATCGACTGAAATAACAAAGGATCATGGCAAGATTTGAAGCGCGCATGGCCCAGCGGCTGGTGTAGATCGTAAGCTATCTGCTCGGTTAAGCACTACGGGCGCGGTTGGGTAGTGTGATGGGTGACCGCTAGGGCACGTTAAGCTGTCGGTCCCGGTTGCTATCGATGGATAGCAGTCGTTAAACCTTGTCGGAGGCCTAATGGGCAGTTTGAAATTAAAAAAGGTACACGGTAAAAAAACAGCATGGAAATATTATCCAGTGAAACTAAACAACATTTCCTGAAACTTAAAATATTTTTAACTCTCCGGAATAAAAAGTTTGAAATTGAACTTTAGTATGGAGTGCTTCTACTGTTGTTAGGAAAGACGATTTTTATTCCGGTGATTTAAAAATAATTTACGGACTAGAAAAGGTTCTTCAGGTTCCCTAGATAATATTTCTAATACGTTTTACCTTGAACCTTTTTCTATTTTTTTTGTACAAATCAATGTATGAAAATTTGCCACGATTCTTTTTTATGTATTTTTATTTAAGGAAAAAGTTGTCCTCTGTTTGTACGAACAGTATGCACACCCTACTGCACTCACTACCTTCGGCCGCACATAAAACACAATCCTACTCACACACGCACACTGTCGCAATGTAATGTAGCGTAACCTGCTCACCTCTATTTAACACCCGTTAGTACTACGATTAATTATAATTACTAATATTATAATATAAGCACGCGACTTGAATGGCTAGAATGGCTAGAGCGGCTAGAACGGCTAGAAAGGCTAAAAATGCTAAAAGGCTAGAAAGACTAGAAAAGCTAGAAAGGCTTAAAGCTACAAAGGCTAGAAAAGCCAGAAAAGCTTGAACAGTTGGAACGGCTAGAAAAGTTAGAACGGCTAGAAAAGCTAGAACGGCCAGTGCTAGAGAGGTTAAAAGCTAGAATGGCTAGAAAAGCAAGATAGGCAAGAACAGCGTGAAAAGCTAGAGAGGCTTAAAAAAGCTAGAGAGGCTAGAAAAGCTAAATAGCTAAAACAGCTAGAAAACCTAGAACGGCTAGAAAAGCGAAAACGCCTAGAAAAGCTTGAACGGCCAGTGTTAGAGAGGCTAGAAAAGCTTAAAAGCTAGAAACGCTTGAAAGGTTAGAAAAGCTTGAAAAGCTAGAAAGGCAGGAATGCCCATATAAAATTGAGCGGCTAGAAAAACTAGAACGGCTCGAAAGGCTAGAAAAGCTAGAAAGGCTAGAAAAGCTAGAAAGGCTTGGACTGCTAGAAAGGCTAGTACGGCTAGAGAGGCTAGAAAAGCTTAAAAGGACTGAAAGGCTAAAAATTTAGGAAAAATAGAAAGGCTAGGAAAGCTAGAAAAGCTGGAATGGCAAAAAAAAGCCATAAAAGCTTGAACGGCTAGAAAATTAAAACGTCTAGAAAAGCGAGAAAGGCTAGAAAGGCTACAAAGGCTTAAAAGGATAGAAAAGCTAGAAAGGCCAGGACGGCTAGTGCTAGAGAGGCTAGAAAAGCTTTAAAGGATTGAAAGGCTATAACAGCTAGAAGTGCTAAAGGCTGGAAAAGCCAGAAAGCTAGAAAAGCTAGAAAGGCTAGGAAAGCTAGAATGGTTAGGAAAGCTAGAATGGTTAGGAAAGCTAGAATGGCTAGGAAAGCTAGAAAAGCTTAAAAGGCTTTCTTGCCCTTCAAACTCTTTAAAGCTTTTCTAGCCTCTCTAGCACAAGCCGTTCTAGCCTTTCTAGCGCTTCTAGCCTTTTATGGCTTTCAAGCCATTCCAGCCTTTCTCGCTTTTCTAGCTTTTTAGCTTTTCTAGCTTTCCTAGCCTTTCAATCCTTTTAAGCTAGTCTAGCCTCTCTAGCACTAGCCTTTCTAGCCTTTCTCGCTTTTCTAGACGGTATCGTTTTTCTAGCCGTTCAAGCTTTTCTGGTTTTTAGCCTTTTTAGCTTTTTTAGCTTACCTAGCCGTTTTAGCTTTACTAGCCTTTCCAGCTATTTAAGCTTTCTTTGCCTTTCTACCTGTTCTAGCCTTTCGAGCCTTTGTAGACTTTCTAGATTTTTAGACTTTTTAGCCTTTCTAGCTTTTTTGGCTTTTCTAGCCTCTCTAGCACTAGCCGTCCAAGCCTTTCTAGCCGTTCAAGCTTTTACGCTTAGAAACGAACGAGCGGCGGTTTCTAGAACGGCCAGTGCTAGAGAGGTTTAAATCTAGAATGGCTAGAAAAGCAAGATAGGTAAGAACGGCTTGAAAAGCTAGAAAAACAGGGAAAGCCAGAAAAGCTTGAATGGCTAGAAAATGCCAGAAAAGCTAGAAAGGCTAGAAAAGCCAGAAAAGCTTGAATGGCTAGAAAACTAGAACGGCTAGAAAAGCTAGAAAGGCTAGAAAAGCTCGAAAGGCTAGAAAAGCTAGGACGGCTAGGACGTCTAGAAAAACTAGAAAGACTAGAAAGGCTAGGAAAACTTAAAATAGCTAGAAAAGCTTCATCGGCTAGAAAAGCTAGAAATTTATACTTAACACTGCGGTAGTAAGGAAGAAATGGTAAAGACGACTTATTGCATGTCAAACCAGTGCCTATAGAGAACCCTCTTATTATTTTGAGGTTTATTAAAAAATTAGGAAACGATTAGGAACGGATTAATGAAAAACGATACTAGATTGTAAATTACGTAAAGTTACGGTAGTGGCACATCACTATTAATGATTCCCAAAAACCTAGCCACACAACTTTTGTCAATTTAGTCCGTGGCGAAAAAAAAACAGACTGTAGTTACTCTGTGGCGTTAACTACTGCGCTAAATTATGAGTTGTTTAGATAATACTATAAACGAATTGAATCGATTCGGAAATATTTTATTTTCCTATCGATTCATTTCGCAACGTCACTATTTAGCAGTTGTCATTACGTTGCAACACTGAAAATGTCAAATCAGGAATCGAATTAAAATTCCGAGTAACCGAGTTTACGAGATACGAGTGTGACGAGTTGTTCAATTCAAATTTTCAAATAGGTTGTTGTCACGTTGTTGTCTTGTTCATGTTGATCTGTCTGTGGCTTAGATTAAGTAGTTTAACTACTGTGGCTGTGTGGCTCTGTGGATGTCGAATTTGTTGATGTTGGTTTATGATTTAATTTTGGTTATGATTTTATCAGGGTGTATAAACCTAAGGTATAAACCTTAGATTAAGTACTATAAACTTAGTACTAATGCGATGGCAATCATATCAATGTAAAGGCAAGTGAACGTTACTAACACGTAACAACAGATGGCGCGCATATTAGTTCCAATAATGTTCATAGAGTTCATTGAAGTTCATTCATAATGTCGTCAGACGTGGTACATACATGTCATGATGCAATTGCGTCGTATGTAATATTGCTTAAAAAGAGTGTTTTTTAAGCGTTTTCCGTGATTTTTCCGTCGAGTTGAGATGTATGGAATACACGTCACAGATAGATATACAGAAAGCGGCCCAAAATACTGTTTTTATAATGGAATAGCAGTGAATAGCAACGCACGGGCTATTGACTTTAGGTTGTAGTTCCAAAACGAAACACCAAACTCGCCAGACGGCGTAAGTGAGCTGTTGCCTTCTTTGATATCGAAAATTGGTCTCTATTTCGGTATGTATTATAGTACTGGATTTTATTTACGTCAGTGCCGCGTTCGTTGTATTTAATTGTTTTCAATTTCTGAATACTATATGAACAAAATTAAGACACTTAGAACGCTTAGAACATGGCATCATCAAGTAAATTTCCCGGTACGGGTCTCGAGGATGTCGGTGTACCCGGCCAGACTTATTTGCGCGATGCTCTCACAAGTTGCACCGATCCATTGAAAGCGATTGAAGAATTTCAGCTAGAAAATGGTATTCTGTTGCCGTCTCTTAGACCCATGTTGCCTTTACTGGATCTCCACGGCGTCCGGCGTCTCGACTTCCACACTTCAGTTTTAGAAGAACTCCGGGACAAGCTGATTGCACATATCAATGAAGTAGGCGCTAAAGAAGGAAAAGAACATGATAAGAAGCTGAAAGAGTTACTATCGAAGAGTTTTGCAGTAGTCAGAGTGAAAGCCCTTAGACCAGTTATAATGAGTATCTTGAAAAATACACCTCACATTGATGATAAATATCTGAAAGTTTTGGTTAGAGATCGCGAACTTTACAACGACACAGACACAGAAGTGAAAAGGCAGATTTGGCAGGATAACCAATCTCTGTTTGGTGACGAAGTGTCGCCACTACTCAGTCAGTATATCAGAGAAAAAGAAAACATTCTATTTGATCATGAAAACCTCACAAACTTATTCTTTTCACCATCTCCTAAAGTAAGGCGACAAGGTGCTGTTGTACAGAAACTTGCTCACATGATTGGTAATAGCGTTAAACTGTATGACATGGTATTGCAATTTCTACGTACTTTATTTTTGAGGACTCGAAATGTTCATTACTGTACGTTACGAGCAGAACTCCTTATGGCCTTGCATGACTTAGAAATACAGGATATCATATCAGTTGATCCATGCCATAAATTCACTTGGTGTTTGGATGCTTGTATTAGAGAGAGAAATGTTGATATAAAGAGGTCCAGGGAACTCCAAGGATTTTTAGATAGTATTAAAAGGGGACAGGAACAAGTTCTAGGTGACCTATCAATGACCCTGTGTGATCCATATGCAATAAACTTTTTAGCTACTTCGGCTATAAAAATTTTACAACACTTAATCAACACTGAAGGTCTTCCTAGAGATAATACAATTTTGATTCTATTGTTGAGAATGTTAGCACTTGGCTTGAGTGCCTGGGTAATGATTGACTCACAGGAGTTCAAGGAACCAAAACTTGATAGTCAAGTTGTCACTAAATATCTGCCTGCCCTTATGTCTCTAATGGTAGATGATCAAGTCCGTTCTTTACATAATAAATTACCACCAGATGAAAGAGAGTCTGCTATTACAACCATTGAACACTCAGGGCCTCCACCTGATGCCTGTGAGGCTTATATGAGAGAGAGTTCAGTGTGTGGTGTGCTAGCAATGTATTATACACTTCATGCAGCAAAGTTACGTGATCGGGGAGCTTTACTCCGAATCTTAAGCATCTTGGGCAGTTGCAAAGATGGACGAGCATATGAAGATCCATTCCTGCATGCTCTCGTGGCTCTGTTAATACAACTACCTGACGAATTTCAAGGAGAAGACTTCAGTACAGTTTTGTTTGATGAATTCTTTTTTGCTGGCTTATCAAAAGACAATGTAACAAGACATTTACTAAAACTGTTGTGGTATATCCATCCCAAGTTGCCAGAGACAAGAATACAGACTCTAATGAAGGCTCTTCAGCCAGGCACGCAACATAATGACTCCGTTCATAAACTGCATGAGGCTTTGCAACAAAAAATGCATGCTCAAGTAGAGCCTGCACCAAGCACCAGCGACATGGAATATTTAGACTCGCCACTCATGAGTGTGCCCACACCGGCGCCGTATCATATGTAAAGCAAATTATATTTATAAGATAAGTGTTAGTTACAATAGCTGTTTTAAATAGTATCGCTTTACGACCATTAAATTATGTTAATAAGTTTTACTCTCATGTGTTTTTTTCTAAGTATGTATGTTAAATACCTATATTGAGAGGTATTTTATTGAATTAACATTGATAACACAAAACATTTAAATTCATTTACAATTTGTAATTTGGAAACAATAAATTTAAATATGCCAATTTCTGTCTGGACATTTAGAGGCAAAGTTGGGACATAGGTTAATTCACAGAAAAAAGTAGATTGACATAAAGTATATTTTAAATAACTTGCACTTTGCAACTTTTTCTTCCATACAGGAAGAAAAAGTAGCAAAGTGTAACAGTCACATGTTATAAATGAATTTCCTGTTATAAATAGGTCTAGATAGATTAGGACTTGATAATTTACCATAGATTTCTTATAGGTTTGCCTATAATCTGTAGATAAAGAATTACTTTCTGGATTTTAGTTTTGGAGATAGAGGGGGATATCTATCCCCCTCTGTAATTCTTTATCTACAGATTATAGGCAAACCTATAAGAAATCTATGGTAAATGATCAGGTCCTAATCTATCTAGATTAGTGTTAAAATTATAAAAAAAAATTTTGAGATCGCACGGTTGATCTTATTAGGGTTCCTAGGAACTGTCTCAGTAGTCAAATGATAGCAGGCCACTACTACTATGCTGGGTCCTGGGTTCCATTCCGGGGTCGGGTCTATCAGAGATACCCATAGATTTATTATCTACTTATGGAGATAACGGCGTAACGTTGCCACCCGGCAATGTATGGTGATAGAACTCCAATGAAAGAGCTCAAAAGCAAAAACATGCCGATCAACGGTAATGGCATGTGAGTAATATGGATATTTATTTATTAAAATTTATTTAGATGTTTTTTGGAATGATGATAACAATTTACTGGTGGTACAGTTCCACTGATGGAGCTCGAGGGCGTATCACAGAGACAACGTCTCAGGGGTGGCAGCGCATCTGCATTTAAACCTCTGGTCTTTGTGTGGGTGTCTTTAGGCTGCAGTCCTCACTTAACGTTAAATAATTTAAAAATAACATCCTTTCGGCGACCCGGTTAGTCCAGCGGTGCGAAACCACCGTTTGATTCGAAGGGTCGCGGGTTCGATCCCCGCACCGGATCAAATATTTGTATGGCCTACAGATATTTGTTTCGGGTCTGGGTGTTTGTGTATGTGTTGTATGTGTACAACGGCATCCACGACACAGGGTTATAAAGTTTATGTAATACCTAATGTGAAGCTGTGAGTGTAAGTTTTTTTTGGGCATCTATTTTGACAGCCTAAATGGCGGACATTTTTTTCCAAAATATCACCACCATCATTCATCATTTCAGCATAAAGACGTCCACTGCTGGATAAAATCCTTCCACAAAGATGCCCACATCAGGGTTGTGTATCATTTGAGGAGAATTGAGAACGCTACGCTTGGCGCTGCAGACAGAGAATATGTAATAATACTGCTGCAGATTAGCGATTGCAGTGGTAGGAGTTTCATAGTGGGACGCTGCTGCCCATCCCGCGTTTTTCCATTCGAATGATTCGACCGCTATTGTTCGGTAGACTGACTGCACTAGCGGAAGAATTCTCCTCCACTTTTGAGCGGTGGGACCGTTACGTCCCGATGCCTAGTATATTGTAATAAAATAAAACACTAAATTGTAAATAAGTATTTTTATTAATTAGTACTGACTTACAATATAATATGCTTTAAAATAAGTAGGTCATTAAAAATTTTAAAAAATTACACCTTTACATAAATTTATGTACGGACAATACGATGAGCATGATTCATGGCAGTTGAGTTTACAAGAAAATGCAGATTTGAGAAATTATGTTAAGATTTTATCAAAAGGTATTTATATATCAAGCGTGGTGGTCGCGTCTGTCTGGCTTTAGATCCAGCGAGTGTAAGGAGCGAAGTGATCGCGAACGTTCAAAAAGGGAAGGGTCAGTGTAGATTGGTTCACTGCCGTCGTCGAATGCATTCGCCAGGCGACCTGAAGAACCTGCCTCCTCGACTACTTCGGAGAAATTTCTACCCAGACCGCTGAAACAAAAATAAGATAATATTTATGTTTAAACAAATACATATTCGAGACAATTGGAATCCTGAAGTTCCTATAGGAATTATTTTGTCTCTTGTAACTTTAATTTTGAATTTTGTAAATACTAAGTACTTATTCTATTTCAATGCTGTCGTATTCCAAGAAAATAATAATGTGTTACTTATAATGGTAATGAACGGCTTTGTATTTTCTAGTACAGAGGCAATGTATCATAATCTTTAGGTATAGACCTAAGGAGTGGCAACTGGCAACGCATCGGAATTGCGATTTCTGATCGTTATGAATATGTGTAGGTATTGACTACAGTACCTACCTACTCCATTACACTAGTTAGGTACCATCAATCACACAGCCATTCAACAGCAAACCTCATCTGTACCCCTGTCCTCCCTCTCTGTAGGACTGATCCTAAAGTTTTATTTTTATGTCATGAAGTGGCGAATGAGGATACACATAAAAACAGAGATTTCAATATAGATGTGCCACTGCCTTGTTATTTATATTGTTGTAAACGATAGCGCTGGACTTTACCATTTAACGGTAATTTCATTAGTTATACGTCATACGCCTGCGAGCTCCGTCGCTGAAGCTCTACCGTAAGAGAAAAAGATAATATGTACCTACTTATCTTTTTGTGCCGGTGCGTGGTCGGGTTGACTTCTCTGATCTTTCAAATCATTAGACCAAACAGTTCTTCAAAATAATGAGAATGGTGTTTACCTCAATGAGAATGGCTTATGCAGATGCGAGGCAGAGAACAGAGAGGGGCGGGTGGGTCGAGGCCCTGGCGTGACGGGGCGCAGTGACGGCACAGGGCTCGACGCCTGAATGTTCTTGCGTAGCACGCGCCAGTAACGTCTGAGAAAAACAAATTACAGGAGCATGTACTTAATTCAGGTAAAATTACAAGTTATACCTACCATCGAGTTCTTTATCGACTCGTTCCTCGAGCACACACAGTAGAACTTAAAATATCTCGCCTGAAATTTAGCAAGTAGGTAAGTAATTAAAAATGGTAATACGCAAACACTCTTATTAGGTTTAAGTCTTGGTTGGTTTTTTAATTAGTTCAACATGAGTAGTGGTGCAGTTGCACATTGACACAAACACGCAAACCCGACACATACATTCATCTTCATGGCATATAGGTACGTATTTAAACCGGTGCGGGGTTCAAACCCGTGACCAAAGGATAACACAGTGCTGGAGTGCACTGCTGAAATTGCTAAACATGCACAACAAAAAGCTAAGAGGATCAAGTATTTGGGTGCTCCTCCCACCCACAGATGTGAGTAGTAGGTATGCCAGATGAGGGCCCCATCCCACTTGGGAATTTTAAAGCAAAATAGGTACTGCTACGCTTTACGCCCCCCTTAAATAATAGGTGCCAACTTGGTCTTACACTCAATGCGACTCCCGAATTATTATTGCACTTCGTTCGATATGTCAATACCCAGGATACCGGGCCGATACTCTTACCTACGGTGGGTGGATAACTTTGGAACTGTGACGCTACAATTATTATTATTGGGGTTTTTTTAGGAGTTTTTCCTAGTAGAAATTTGAACTGAATAGGTAGTTGCTAGCCTACGAATCGATTAAGAACTCAGTGCACTAAGATTTCTTGAATTCACGACCTTATTCATTTCTTAGTTAACAGTTGTTAATAAACGAAGGTAGGTACTGTATTTTAATTCTATCATGACAATAATGTTATATCATGATGTCATTTCATAACATCATAATGGGAGTTCAAAAGACAAAACCGGAAACCACGGAGACCTAATAAATCATTGAAGTTCATGTAGGTCACTACTGGATACAAAAACATAAACAGGTTTTAAATCAACAGAACGACAGGCACGGCGAAAGTATACCATTAACTCGTAAATATCTACCTATTGATTTGCCGCAGTCACGATAACGAAATTCAAAATAAGTAGGTACTTTTAAAAATAATAATGTGGTAGGTATAAGGAAGAGGTAATTTGATTGAATTTATCACAAAATTACCTCATTGGTTTAGTGGTAGCAGGCTACGCAGTGGCGCGTAGCTATGAGGGGGTAACCCGCACCGGGTGCCACCCGTTTGGGGGTGACACCCTTCTCCAGTGATCATCTTCTTTTAAATAACCTTTGAAAGTTAGCGATTTAGATTTTTTGCTCATCCGCTTGGTGCCATCCATGTTAGCTACGCCACTGCTGCTGCACTGGGGTCTTGGGTTCGATTCCCGGGACGAGGGTTTTTATGAAATTCGACCCCTAAGATCCCTGACAAAACTAATATTGCCACTAGTATACCATAAAATCGCTTTCTTCGCGGCGACTTGTATCTAACTCCACAGGCGCATTTCAGTTTTGCGCGTATTGTAGGTGTAGGTACTACCTACTACTACTTACCTATAGATAAACAACGCAGCGGTCAGCATGGCCAGCAACAGCGACAGTAATATGCAAATAGCCACCAGCAATGCTCGGTAGTGGTATGGCGATACACATACACCTACTGAAGCCACCACCGGGGACGAATCCGACGCTCCATTTTCTTCCAACAATTCGTTTCGATTGTCGAATACCTATAAAATTGATTAAAAAAAAAAACTTTAACTGGTTCAACTGGTAATTTAATT
This sequence comes from Macrosoma leucophasiata, assembly GCA_036365455.1. Lineage (NCBI taxonomy): Eukaryota > Metazoa > Arthropoda > Insecta > Lepidoptera > Hedylidae > Macrosoma > Macrosoma leucophasiata. The sequence continues at coordinate 8,611,730 of JAWQUS010000023.1, read as the reverse complement.
GGATACAACAAAACATTAAAGTAAATATTGACGCGGAAATAGAATTGTGAATATTAAGGAAATTAATCGATTTTCATTGTCAACATACAAAACCAGGCGCGAACTTGATTCAACACCGGCATGGTCATTTTTTCATAAAAAAATACTGGTGACAACAATTACTACTTACCTATGATCAATTAATTAACATAAATAGATATTGAACTCACAAGACACTTATTAGATACTTATCAACATTAAGATAAATGCCCGCGTTTTAGTTAAAATACTATTAGGTATCTATGTAATTTCCACTTTGCTGGGCAAACATAATTAGTACCAAGCAATTTATAGTGATTCCGTATTTCGTAACCAACAGTTTTATACCTTTGACTGAGTAATTACGCAAATATAATACAATATTTTCATTTTTGGAATGACTTAGGAATGTGACAATATCAGTTAAGGTTGAGTAGAAAAGTCCGTAACATATTCATTTTTACTATAAGCAGTGACATTTGTTAAAATATAAAATAGCTCACAAACTCAACTTACCTCAATCATTTTCCTAACATGACTTGGCGTCTCTACCTCATCCTTTAGATATTTGTCTACGCTAGTCTCTTCGTGCGAGACCTTGTATACAGTTCCATCACTGTCTCCAGATTTGTTTGAATTTGCATCTTCTGGTCTCACTTCGGCAGTATCATTGCTCTCCACCCCAATGGTAGAGTTTACATCCCTTCGACGCCGGCCAAATGAAGGTTCGGAGCGTCCAGTTTGACTCGGACAATAAGCCTAAAATATAATATCGATAATGTGTTATCAGTGTAATTTGTTAAAATGAAGTTGAGTTGTCTCAGATAGATATTTTAGAGAGTTACCTAAATGAATTTTCTGAACACAAAATCTGTTTAACGTCAAATTGTTCAACAAAATATAATACGTATTATGTAAAAACATATTTAACATGAAGTGAAAATTCGTAATGAAATTTTCCCGGTCGCCCTTATTTGTTTTACTAGTCACCAATGATTGAGCGATGTGTCAACGATCAATTCTAATTTTACAGTACACTAGGTGCAGAACACCAGTCTTAATAACAAGACAATACAAAAGGGAACAAGCACAAGAGATAGCATCTCTGCTCTCATAGCACTTCCACTTTCTGTTGTATTTAGGATTTCTGTGGTGCAGAACGATCTTAATTTCACAATGAATCAATAAGAATAAACAAATTGCATGCATGTATCACGTGACAACCACGGGAATATGCCCATAAACGAGATAACAAATAAACTGATAATAATAATGTGCCATCCATGTTATGATGATTAACTTTGCTCAGCGTTTAGATAACCTATAGCCGGTAAATGATTGATAAGCAATAACTGGCGATCTTAATTTTTCATCCATTGACGTAATACAGTTATCGTCTTGTTTGTTATGTCCTATTAATAACAGAAACAGAATCGTTATCTCTTTGATGCATAATAACCTGCGATACAAACTTAAAAAAATATAAATTTATTCACTTATATAGCGAATATAAATAAAGTTTGTATGTCTGTATACGCGTCTACTCGTTGTACTGTAGCGCGGTTTGCTTTATATTTTCTTCCCAAAGATTTAGACTTTTAGACTTATAATAAAACTATAAAAATCGTACAAATTATGTTAGTAGGTACAAGTTATGACAATCATTTCTGAATCTACTCGGGCAATTGTTACGTGGTGCATGAAACTACACCATCGCGTCGTTGTAAAAAATTTTGTTTTACTTTCATATAACGGAGACGTGTTTGACGCTTTGAAGATAAAGTGCAAAATATTTCACTGTTACAAATCTTGTCCAGTGCGATCGATTTTGCGGGCATGTCTAATTGAAATATACCTAAATAATAATTATATTAGTTGATAAGTATTATCTTACCGGCTGGCATCCATCTCGGCAAGTGCGTACAGTGGCTTCAAATACCAAGAAATTCGACTCTGGGATCTTAAAAGCATTGAATCTCGCTTCCAATGAATCACCATTACGGCCCTTATCCAATTCAGGGAATACATCTGGGTCCACAGGACAGCTAGAAACCAGAGAAAAATCATTTTAATCAAATTCATACAGGTACATGTTGTGGATATATGCCACGAGTTCAGTGCATGTTTACAATTCAGTAGGCAGATGTAATCTAGACAAGTGGATAATATTATAAGAACCTTACATAATTGTAATTAACAATCTAAGATTAGATTTATGTGACACAACAGTGTTGTGACTTCCTTATTGCACTTACCCTACTCGATCGATAAGTTGTACTGATCGTCCAGAATATGGGTCCCTCGCGATCACGTTGGTTGCAAATATATCTGTCGCATAGTTGTACCCGTCTTGAGCTTCCAGTCTAAAGGTCAGAGGGTCACCAACCGCAATAGTAGTTGTTGGCCTGCCTTGGTACAATATCATCAGACGCACCTTGGAGTTCAAGGAGCTTTCTTCAGGGAGATACTCGATGGGTATGGGACTTCCTGATCTGTCGATGAGATTGTACCCCAAACTAATGTTAGACTTGAAGATAATTTTCTTTATATATGTCATTTGACTTTGGATGAATTACAATTAGTTGATATTGATTTTAGAGACTTCTTCTCTTGAGTTGATATTGATGTTAAAATTGTTCATGAGATATGAAAATTCATCCAAAGTCGGACGTTAGTATAGCTGTTAGTTAAATAACAGCACTCAAAGAACCCAAAGGTACACACCAAAATATAAGCTAAAGTACAATAGGACTAACCACTAATAAAATAAAATCAAACTCACAAACACAAAAAGCCCAACACTAAACAAAAAAGAAAATCAGACATTTAGGTACCGCCTTAAATAATTTTCTAAGTAATCATAAACTTACTATTTTATTATGAGTTGAAATTAAATATTTACGAAGCTTTCAAGACAGCTCTGCTAAGCACTCAAAAGCCACACAAGCTCTGTTATCTGTTAATCCTGTTTAAGTAATCACAACGTTGTGTCTATTTGAAAAACATACACACTCACAATAAATATTCCATAAACACGCCTTAAAGCATGCGTAGATATAGATATTGTGGAAAGCAAACAGTTTTGTAATTGCTTAACTGTATTGCTAAATATGAACTCAAAGTTTAAAAATGAAAGATGAATTTGTTAAAACGGTAAACAGTTCACAATTATTATTCACAACAAAGATCCCCTCAGAAAGGAGAATACAATTCACAATATTTATACCTTTATCACTCACAATATTTCTAATACATTAATTAAACAATGCACAAAAAATCTGGTACTTACGGCCATCGGCAAACGTACTTACAATATATTTTTTACGTATTTTAAGAAACTCAACACAGGTACGAAATTGGGTAGGTACCTATTCCTCATTAAACAATGACCCAAGTTCCTTTCGATACAAATCATAGAAAGCCTAAAACCTGCTAGTTGGGGCACTTTACAAATTGTTAACAACGTTCGACAATCTTTAAAATCACCCTCATCTCAAGATGAATAGACCACTTCAAACAATAATAATGTCAGGTCAATGGATACAACTTAATTTTAAAATTTATGTTTAGAGATTCATTTACTGAGACCACAGAAATAATTCTATAAATTTCTGTGGTTGAGACTAATGGCAGCAAAATTTGGGCGAAAATGGTCGTTTTGTAAAATCACCCGTTTAAAAATTAACCAGTTGTTTGCCGATAACTGTATACAGTAGTATGCACAACCATGAAGCTACAGTACAAGTTTTTCGGTCAATATATGAATAGACACAACGTTTCACCCGGCTGATATCTCACCCAGCTCCGATGTAATTGGAGGTGACAACGGCTTCAGCGGGCCCCCTGAACAAGCAGGTCAGGTTGAAGCGTTTGTCACGCGACGTCTGCACATTGTCACTAAATTGGACGACCACGATGTTGGTCATTGTGTCGCCGTACTGTAAAATATACGTTTACATGTAGTTCTATTTGTAAATTTAATATTGCGTATTCAATAAACACAAAAAGAGAAAATGAAGAAGTATTTTATAAATACTTCTGCGGACCGGGATGACTGGCGCTCCACACTACGCCGTAAGGGACTCACATAGTACATACGTGAAGATACATACACAGAGGCGGCGTAAGGCGTGGGTGGTGTGGGCCACCGCCTACGGCCTCGCTTTGCAAAGGGCCTCGCGCCTTAGGGGAAAGACCTAATAGGTACCTACTAAGCCTCCACGTGCTTATAAATCCCGCATTAAGTTTCTAAAAAGTTGCTCGCTTTATATCAGAGGGCCTCGCGAAATGTACCTTGCCCACGTTAAGTTTAAGTCTCGCGCCGCCACTGTACATACATACTCCTTAACGAAAAATACTGGTATGTCAATTTAGATACATTGCCATTCCTTAGATCATACCTCTGTGTCAGAAATTGCAGGACCAGGATCCGAACACGATAGCGCTGAACACTACCATTTAGCGGCAAGAATATTAGATAATGCGATGACACATACGCCCGCGAGGTCCGTCACTGGAGCTCTACCATCTTTTAAAGATGATTTAACTTCGACGAGTCAAAAAATGTCTCAATGCTAAATTAGAAAAATATAGGTTAAGACTTAAAGGAATGAAATTATATGAGTAAAGATACTAACACGTTGAGTACCACATTCCGGGTAACCGTGAGCTCCTGTTATCCGTAAGGCATTCACCACACCCCCGTTTCCTCGGAAGAAACATCGGTCGTAGAAACCGTATGTGTACATGCGTCCGTAGAAGCCTTCAGGTAGACGCAGCGTGAATTCCATTCCATCCTCGTTACAGACTTGAGATACTAGAGTCGTAGTGGAAAAGATAGTAAACATACTTATGTTGAGAACGACGAATGACACGCAAATCTATAATTTTTGATGAACGTAACGTAAATTCAGTATTCCAAGAAAGGTTAGGTAGAGGTTAATGCATGGATTCAAGAATACAGGCAAACATCCACGGTTCGCCAATTACGTTTAGTCTCATGCAATAGGTAGGTAGGTGGCAAAATTAATGATATCTCCGAGCACATTAAGAACCGAACGTCGAGGATGGCATAGGTGAATCCCAGTATCCTTCAATTCGGGGACCAATCCCAGGACCCCAGCCTAGTTTGTAGCGATCTGCTACCATGACACTTCTGAGACAGTTCTAAATGCCTGATGAGTATTTTTTAAGTCACCCAAGCATCAAATAACAGACTATACCACCATTAAAAACATATTTCAGTCCCATTTAGATCAAGATACTATTGCATTAAAAATAATTGGCAAGGTGAATCTAAAACAGAGAACTATAAAAACTCACCGTTTTAGATCTGTTGGTAAACTGAAAGTGTATCGAGTGTAAAGAACTGAATTGATTCGATGTAACAGTTTTATATCCAGTGTGTTTCTTAATATAAATTGATCTTAATGAAACTAAGACGTAGGTGAAGAAAGCAGGAAGGAGTTTTACGATTATGTTTTAATGGCAATAAATAAATATAACATGTAGAATTTCTTACAAAAATGAATTAACATCAAAATAAGTTGATTACAAAGAAAGAACAAATAAATAGGAAAGTTTATACGCTAAGTAGGTAGTAGTGGTACATAATCCAAGTGGTGGGATTTGTTTTAATTAGGATATTTTTCACTATAGTTTAAACAATGAAGAAGAAAGAAGAGGGTACATTTATCAAATTCTGAGGCTTAGAAAGGATCCTATCGAATGATAACAGACTTGCCAATCATTGGGTTCAACAAAATGAAACTGGCAAATCATGGATGTTTGCATGAATTCAAGTAAACATGCACTGTATTTTCCACTACTCATCCCTTTGAGGAATATTATTTTGCATTAGAATTATTACCATCTAAACAATCATCTGCAATCCGGCCCAAGGCTCGTTCATAGAAATCATATTCATTCGCGGTATTGTCGAAGTGGGATGGATTAGCTGCATCTAACTCTCGTGTGTCACGGTCACTCAGTTCGCAGTTGTCTCGAGGCTCTGCGCCATATGCCACCTCCCTGTGAATATGAATGGAAGTTAATAATATAAGTTTGCAGTTATAAAATAAGTAGGTAGTAATATCACTTATGAAGTCTTAAGGTACCTACATTCGGCGTTTGGATACTTGTCCGACAAAATTCAAAGAAAAAGTCGACGAAACCTGTCATGGATCTCAATACTTAACTATCTACTTAAACTGGCAAATCGCTATTTCCTTGAGACAATACAAACATGGAGATCAAGAAAGGTTATAAATAAATACAAAAAATATTTTCGAACATTAAATAGATGGATAAACAAACATTATTTAAAACGTCTCAAACACACGACCGTAATAAATAAATACCATAATTTTGTAATATTCTATAAGGCATTCGTCCATCAGTCTCACACACATGCGTATCTTTGTTCAATTACATAATATCTACACGTACCTGTAGTTGAATGCCCGGCAAATGAAATCACGCGCTTCTATGCACTCTCGCTGGCAGTGAGCCAATGAATGGGCCGTTGTGAAACGTCGAACGAATCGTCTCTGCATACGCTGCCTTCCAACTTGTCTGAAGCTATCTTCCTCACACCGAGATCCTTGCCATGGCCTTTGTCCTGTTGGAGGTCTGCCTACGGGGCCTCCAACACCACCCCCCAAAGGTCCTCCGATGGGCCCACCGATTGGTCCTCCCACTGCGCCTAATGGTATAGTGACTGGTCCGCTAATAGGGCCAATAGGGCCATCTGGTTCATATCCACCGTATCCGCCACCACCTTAGAAAATAAAACAAAATTAATAACCGCTTTCTGCATAAGAAGTAGTCAGGCAGACAGCTAACCAGTAATTTTAAAAGTTGCAAAGCCACTGCTACATTTGATTAACCTAAAACAAATGTACCTAACAAAACATACCTATGGGTCTATCTAACGATGAGGGAGGATAGCTGCCGCGGTAACCACCAGGTCTTTCTGCTGGTCTCCTTATGCCGTATGATGGTCTTGGTTCTGCTGGATATCTAAATAAAGACAAATGTGCTAAGTTAAAATAATACTGCAGCTATCAAATCTGGACATTTTTTTCTCTAGAGCACTAGTCATTCACCTTTCTGGGGATCCAGGACGACCGCCTCTATCGGGATACCGATCGCTTCCCGGGTAATCTGTTCCATAATAACCTCCTCTTCCATAGCCTGTTCAGAATAATCACACCAATATTGTTGAAAAATTAATCTAAATTAGTATACCTATATTTTTGAAGCAACTCTAATCATATTAGTATCCTTACCAGGCAATGACGATCCGGTCGGCGGATATTTGTCATAGAGATCCGGATACCGATCCCCGCCCAGCGGCACCGGGTCTCGGTTCACTCCGACAGGGTACCGGGTGTACGGGTAACGGCCGACGTCATTCGTGACGGGGTAACGGTCCTGGTCGTATCTATCAGGATAGCGGTCGGGGTACCATGGTCGGGAAGGGTACCTCCCACCGCCACGTATCGGATATCTGTCTGCTGGATACCGATCCGCGGGGTACCGGTCGGAGGGGTACCGGTCGGCTGGGTACCGGTCTGCCGGGTACCGGTCTGCCGGGTACCGGTCAGAGGGATACCTTTCGGGGTAGACATCAATAGGGTATCTGCTGATTGGATATCGATCGGCCGCCGGGTATCGACCAATATCGTTCGATGGGTAATCGTAAATCGGATATCGTCCACTGTCAACTGGGTAGCGATCTCCTGCAGGATACCTGCCGCCCGGTAGTCTGTCTGGGTACCGATCGACTGGATAACGATCAGCCGGATAGCGATCCGGGCCGACGCCGGGTGGATATCTGTCGTTTGGATATCTATCGCTCGGATATCTGTCGTCTGGATATCTGTCGGCCGGGTATCTATCCGGGTCGGGGCCGGCCGGGTAGCGGTCATCGGTCGGGTACCGGTCCGGGCGGCTGCTGTAGCGATCGTCATCGGTGTATCGATCGTCGTCTGGATACCTATCGCGATCGCGATCTACGCCCGGTGGATATCTGTCTCGATCGCCACCGTTGTTGCTTCCAGCTACAACACGTGAGAGATGTGTTAGAATAGAGATTATCATTGAAAATGAAACTACTTATCTACGTACTTAATTTGAAACTACTAAAACATGCAATTTTTCTTTCTATAAGCCATGCTTTCAAGCTTCAATTCTACTTACATAAAAATTTCAAAAGCATCTAAAAAACAGTTAAATAATTAATATACATAGGTACACGACTCATACTAAACACACTCATGCTTACAATAGATTAAAAAATCGTACTTTTTATGTAGGTACTCTAACAACTTACAAGTCTATACTACGTAGGTACCTACTAAAGATAAAAACAACTGCAAAATGTTACAATCTAGGTACCTATAGCATCTATCAAACTTAAATAAATTAATGTCTGCAAAACTACCTACAAACACTGTTATAAACTATATTTAACACAATTATATAATTTGTTGATGAGATTACAATAATGTTGTATTATGTTATTATGTTCCATTGACATAAAATATGTACGAGTATAATCCAGTTGAAAGAAAATGCAACTGGGTAGGTACCTACACGAGGGTAAAAACTTCTAAAAATAGGTACAAAATTATGGAATTCAGGCAACTACCTTGATAGCGGTCTTCAGTCTCACGCGAAAAGTCTCGCCGAGAAATCTTGCCGAGTAATTGCGCAAAAACCGAGAAGGCATAAAATATACACTCATGCGAACGAGACGGCAAGAAAGCGATCACATTCACCCTTCTCGGGTATTTTCGGGGGTTCTCGGACTGAGTTTGGAGGCGTTTAACACAGATGAAATTTAATATACAACATTATTCAATCAATACACTACATACTGATACTGGAGCATCTGTCAAACCCTACAAAACGGCATGCATCGAACCTGCAGTAGTGGGTCTGCCCCAAGGCGACTGGGATCCGCTTGCTGTACCCCCTGGGACCCCTGCGTCGCTCTCACCACTTACTAGCTGATCTGGACCCCCAAATCATTCCATAAGTATAAATAAGTAACAGGCACAGATGTTCTTAGAATTTTGATGTTTACAATAAGGCCAACCGTGACCAATTAGCTTAGCATAATAGCAATATAGAACAATTGACCTGTAGTTATAAAGTAGTAAAACTAGGTTTTTAAAAATACAGTACCAGTAATACAGACCCGGGAAACGTCATTCTACCATACAATAAATAGGAAGGTTAAATAGAACACAGACGTTGCTCACTGCTCACACCGAAGATTCGACTCGCGTCGCATGATGTTTTTTTTGCTATGGCAATGGTGTTGTTTTTTGCCGGGTCAGTTGGTATTTATTAAATACACTTATAAATTAAAATACTAGAAAATACTATGTATAGAAATTAATTTATTTATCGACGAAATTGTTTTGACGATCGTAAAAAGTTTAAGTTTTGTAAAAATGTACTTAATAGAATGTGAAATAGTGTCCATGATAAGCTAACACATAATCTAGTACCTATGTATTATAAAATTGAAAGGAAGAATTAAATACTTATTCAGAAACTTAGAATTGAAACTTTAAGATTTCGAATATGTTATCAATTGTAAGCAAACATAAATCATGGGTATTTTCTCACAAATCTAATTCAGACATCGAAATTTTTGAAATTTGATTTATTCATTACCACCTACTGATCACTTAGAATAATATTAGTATCTTTAGTAAATATTTTCCACTGAAATCTGTCTCTGGATCCTCCGTTGACTCAATACGTAAGAGATATCGTGTATCTTGATGATGCTCTACAATACTCTACATAATGCTCTACAATATCATCGTTATTTAACCACACTAATAGATCCAATAGAGGGCATTCCATTTCTGTTCCGCAAGGGTTCAATGTCGACTTGTTATGATAATTTGACCACTTACTGCACTAAGTACCTCCTATAGTAGCTAGTTGTGTGTCATATTCACATACGATATAGGGTGTCACATGAGATCCACACGATGATCATAGACAAAGAGCTTTCAAATGAAATATTACAAAATTATAGAAATGTATTTGTTTGAGATTGACTTGATAAGTAACGCTAGAGGTGCCCGAAACTAATAGAGACTTGAAAAGACATGTACTTTTGCCTATCTAAACAAACAGATTAACTCCCCAATCATGGTTTCTAAAATCTCCACTTATTTGACGTAGTAGCTAGGTAATAAAGAAAAAAGTGCTTTATTGCATTATCTACTTGTATCATCGTACCTTCCCTCATCATCATTATAAGAGCTTTATAAAAATAATAAATAAATAAATAATAAATAAAAATCGGTTAAAACTTTTCAGAGGAGTTTGGTTACAAACACTGTAACCCGAGAATTTATTTAAAAGAAGATTATATATTGATGAGTGATATACTGACAAAAGAAGATCCAAAATAGACGATGTAAAGATTCTTATGAAAAGTAGGTAATTATGGAAGTTTCGTATGTCCATTTACAAACATCAAACATCACAACGCAGGTGAGGTCAGATATTATCCAATGATGGGTCAAGAGTTTCCAAATTTGAGGTGCATATTGTTATATACCTACCTAAAGAGAGTGATGAATATCTAAGGACGAAAAGGAAAAACATTTAAAAATATGTTCGAATGTGAAACAGGTCCTAAAAGTACCTCATTTTCCCCATGCTTAATTTTTTTTTAAATAGGTATGTCCTATAAATTTTTAATGTAGAAACTTTTATATGGACCTACCATTGGTAAGAAAAATGTTTAAGAGTTTCTAAAAATATGATTCCACTGCTTTTTGAGTACGTATAAATCAACGCATGGAACTTAATGTTTGGAGATCCATATTTTCTGCCTACTGGACTTGATTAATGTTTATTTACAGCTAGGTGTACCTATAAAGATATTTGAAGTAGACAAAATAAATAAAAAATAACATAGATAAAAAAATGTTGTTGGTGTGTTGTATAGTGACATCTATAAATATAAACATACGCATATATAAATACTTTATATTGAAAGAGCAGTAAATTTCAATTGATTTCTGCGAACTGTTTTATTTCGACCATCGACACGTTCTACTTTTTGTAAATCAACCGCGTAGATAGTGGATATAAAAAGCATGGGCTCATTTTTATATACACGAATAAAACCTGAAATATTATTAGGTAGGTAGGTACTAGGTTTTGCCCGCGAATTCGTCCGCGTGTACTTTGAATGATTTAATTGTACCCTATCTATAATTATTCCAATGTACAACCAATATTATTGTAAAGTTTCATTCAAATCATTGAATTCAAATACGTAAACTAGTTTTTCGTGAGAGAGTAACAAACGTCCATACTCACAAACTTTCCCATTTATAATATTAGTAGGATGCCAAGTAGGTACCTATGCAACAAAAAGGAGCCTAATATGTTATCTAAATATCTAATACAGTAAAGCGTCGATTATCCGAACTAATTGGGGGACGTGGGTGTTCGGAAAACCGATATTTTCGGATAATCGAACTAATGTACATATATTGATTCAGCCATACAAATTTACGTACAGGTAAATGAAAACCATATTATTTACATTTATGAATATTTTTAATGACAAATAGGAAATAAAAGAAAAAAAAGGGATAACCAGTCCAGCTGGACTGGTTATCCTGAGGTCGCAAGTTCGATTCCTGCTCGAAGTCAAATTTTTCTTTCTGTTTTTTCTTTAATTTCTAAAGTTCACTCGCATGTGTTATTGCGAAAAATGAATAGTACAAATAGGAAATAAACAAAAGAAGTGCAGACAATCTTGTAGTAAAACTAGTGTTTACGAATTACAATTAACGCTTTAAAAAATTTTGAATCTTCGTCTGCCGAAGCAAGCCTACCCGCTTACGAGCGGCTAGATCGCGTACTTTTTTGAGAACAGATATTTGATACTGGTCGCTCTCGGCCTATGTTTCAAAACAGCGCAAGGCAATATCTAAGCAAGTAAACGCTTCAGAAGCACTAACTATGTTTTCAACTTCATTATCTGAACATACGAGTACAATAACAAGTGAACGAGTCGCGACAAATGGGCGAAAACTGAAGCGCGGGCGGCATTGACCCGCGCGTTACTACGTTCGGATAAGCGGTCGTTCGGTTAAGTGACGTTCGGATAATCCACGCTCCACTGTACATCAAAGCTTTTGAACATTTATTCTGTACAAATCAATGTAGGTATGGAATGTGCCGTGAATTTGTGCAGGCCACAATAAAATTTACCAATAAATAAAATATTCTTCCTTCAATCATCATGTTGTAGACTTATTATGTCACCGTGCGATAACGCTATATTGGAAACAGAATCAGGATAAATTATTTCACCAATTAAGGCGCTACATCCAAGGGTAGACATTAAGGTCAGTTTATACAACATTACGATACGTGTCAAAAAAGGTCAATTGCGAAAGGATAACTACATAAATACATAGAATGTTTACGAATGGAGTACTTATTTTTACAGTAAGATAAACCACTTTTTGCCGCAGCCTGCAGCCTTCTGTATTATTGTATAATGTGAATATTAACGTTTAGTCACTGACAAAGGCTAAGAATATAGATGGCCAAGTTGGTATCTCGGTCTTAGAGCGCGATTCACAGACCGCTCTACAAGTTCACTTGAAGTCGAACTTTCAACGTTTATTTTGTTTCACAGACGAGTCAAACTCTTATTTTAGTATACTCTATTTTATTTTACTTAATATTTCCAAAGTAAAGCAAAAGTTCTGACAAGTCTGTGCAACAAAATAAACGTTGAAACTTCGACTTAAAGTCGTAGTAGGATCTGTGAATATAACCCTTTTATGACTCTTAGTCTTAGACCCCTATTATTAAAGAGATTTCAGTCCCAAAACACCGCATTAAGGGGTAATATGAAAAAACGTGATCTTAGACTGTCTCAAGAACATAGATCGGACTACAGGCTATAACAAGTATCCTGTGCTTATTCTATAAACAACACTGTCTTCATATATGCCGTAGACGATTTACAGTACTCGTCTTATTTATACAAAGTCTTCAACCTTCAAGTCTGTCTCCAAGTCTGCAACCACCTTTATTCATATATATCCATTTTATCATTCAATCATTCTTACTGCATCCAAGCATGCCTTAACTCATATTTTTCAGATTCTCTGAATAGGTTTTCAAAACAAATCGAAAATAAAAATTGCTTACGCATAAGATTTTCATAATAATCGAAGTCAGGGTCATAAAGAAGTCGCATGCCATCCTTCTGGTTGTATCTGCTGAGACGGCAAGTCCTGGCTCGGTCACTGTATACTGCTGACCTGTTACATTACATGGTAATCAACATCAAAATACATTTTAAATTTTGTCTTTAATGATATCGTATAAATTCGTTTCAAATTATTTATTTTATAGTCATTTTCAAATGACTATAAAATATATAAATTGAAATTCGGGCATTTTTTGAATTGTTAGTAATTGGAGTATATAATACCTTTATTTAGTTATTTACTAAGATTTGTTACATAACAACATATGAATAAAAGTATATGGATACCACAAATCCCTTATTGGGTTTGTCCTGGCACCGTTACTTACGAAGCTCCCTACTAATATGATCAAATAAAAGTTGGGTTAGATTGCTAATTGTTAACTATGTATTAACTCAATGTACTGTGTAATGGGTTAATTAACCAGTAACGATTTTGCAGGATCAAAATTACCCGTCCCCTTTATTATCCATATGAATTTTACGAACTGCATACCTGTTTGCCACCATTTGTTGGTGGCAAACAAGTATGCAGGTTTAAATGATGTAATAACCCTGATGCAAGAGTAAATAATAATATTATTCGCCCAGTGCGTACACATTTGGTTTCAAATTACATGTAAGTAGTAGTGCAAAGTGAGAAAACAATCGACGTAATTGATTCTAAAAGCCAAGATATAAATGTTGATGATTACTCTAGAAATTCGTGATAGTTCAATTCTTTATTTTTAACGAAGTGGGTGTTGGCGAACTAAATAAACATTTAAGTTTCAAATGAGTTTCATACACAACACGTCATGAGTCAATATTGTTGTTATGTGTAGTAGCTACATAAATATATTACTTACTTATTTGATTAGATTATATTAAGTATTGTTCAATCTCATAGTCTTGAAGATTGTGAAGTGTAATGTCCCTTTTGTTCCCCTTGAAATATTCTAAATAAAGATGTTGTGTGCTTTTATTTTATCGTGTAGGCACAACAATCTTTTATCTACTTTATTTCTGAAATTAGTAACTCTAACAATCTTTTGGTTTCTTTGTGTTTTTTTCGTTACTTTGTTGTTCACTTACGCATAATAGTACTGTTCAGCACTACACCGTATTGGCTAGTCAGATTTAAATAATAATGTCATGTCATGTTGATACAATAATCTCTAAACTGGGATATAACATAAATCTTACATATTCTGCTGCAAGAATCGAGACTGAATTGTTGTAAATGTGTCCTTTAGGAAGTATTAATTTACCATTAATGTTAGCACATTAACCTTCTTCGCAGAACCAAACACTTCACATGGGCATTTGGTTCGGCGGATAACAGTTTTTGCTAGATCCATTAAACTGGTGGGACGAATCCGCAACCGTATGCTCATCTGAATGTGAGAAGTACCTCTAGACATCATAGATTTAAGTATTACTTTACTACATCATAGATAGAAACAGTAGAAACGCATAAGTACACCTCTAAATGGGATCCTTCAAGGAACCGTAACTGCATGTGGACATATGAGACTATTCAACTAAAAATATATTACCGATATCAATCAACTTTACCTTAAACTTCTCTATAATAATTATTAATTCGTAAGTACTCGTACCTGCATTGGAAACTCGTCTGTCTCAAGCACTCATCCAAACATTCGCTAAGCGAACGGCCGGTGATCTCCGAATGGAACTCTCCGGTTATCCTGCTGTTCCGGTACCTCTGGAAGGCGGTGTCCGGCCTCCGCCCGGGCGAAAACAGGTGTGACGTCACACTGTTGTCCGGATATTCGGTCCCGCGAGCTGTCACCCGATGAGAGACTAATCATTGTGAGAGAAAACCTTATTGGGTTTCATGTTAATAGCACTAGACATGTTATTTTAAAAGGAGTTGTTTACGTCTATTTTAAAACAAAGACTTTTAAATCACACAAGTTAAATGTTATCTGTCAAACAATACTTACGATTATCGAGACAAACAAGATCGTAGAAGTGATGTGTTGGTGATGCGCTCACGGTCACATCGTCTTTTTGCGACACTGAATCCTCTTCAGACAGAACGCATTGCCTCGTCATTGCGTCGTGCTCGATTGATCGACAGAAATATCTAGATAACAATATTATTCATTTATATTTATGTATCTTCACGCCAAGTCCCTTACGGGGTAGGCAGAGAGTGTGGAGCGCCAGTTATCCCGGTCTTGACACACCTCCCGTGCTTCTTCTACATTCATCATTCTCTTCATACATGCACGCCGATTCCTAAGACTCGATTTCATTTATATTCTTAATATTCATGTTCATATTAGGTACTTTACTGGTGGTAGAGTTCCAGTGTCGGCTCGGCGAGAGAGCGTTGGCACCATCTCATTACCAAATTGTAGTGTTCAGCACTATCGTGTTTCGTTTAGATGGTAATGTAGAGCCCCATAATTTATATCACAGGGATAAAAGAGGATGAGGGGTGACAATGACGACACATCTGACATCAGGTTTTTGTAAATGTCTGCTCCAATCGTCACTAAACATCCATAATATGAACTGCTTGCTTTTTTATATTAAAAACCTTAGAACGTAAATAGCTCAAAAATATAAACGAACTTACTTTTCAGCACGAACACACATCGATTGACATTCGTCCAAAGTCATGTTAGAGAAAACGTCCGCTTCAAAAGGTCCGCCGAGGCGTTTATTTTCTTCTTTGATAAATACGGCTAATCCATCACATCTTCTCTCCGCTGCGAAATAGAAATCGTTAGAATACTGGTTTATTTTTGATACTGTAAAGCTTATCAAGCTTAAAGGTGCTTTTCCACCAGAGATGTACTATGCATGAAATCTACGCTACGAGATTCGTAGCGTAGATTTGATATGACCGTTTCCAATAATATTAAGCTACGTAGCTTAACGAGGAAGATGCGCCGCCGCACAGCGTGTGGCATACTGTAGGTACTCTGCTCTGCACATAGCTACACCAGTCGCGATGGCTCATAGCACGCACCCATAGCACACCAGACATCCTTTCATATAAAAAACATAGCTTACGTGGGCACCGGCACCTACTGTGGGGCTGTGAATGTAAGCGTATTTTATTATTTATTTATTTTATTATTATCCATAGCAACGTAGCTTAGCACTTAGCACACATCTCTGGTGGAAAAGCACCCTTAAGCTAATATTACCATTAAGACAGGTGTTCTCCAAATAATCAGCATTATGGTCATCTTCTAAGAGTTCCGGATGAGTTCTTCGTGTGAATCTACTCAATGAACAGGTTCTCAGGGCCGAGTCGTAGGTGGCCGAACGGCAGACGAAGCTAAACTCGCCCAAACATTTGTCTTCGCATTCTGTGCGGTTAGCAACCATCATCTCTTTCAAATCGGAGGGCGGTAGTTTGAGACGTTTGCGCGCGTGACGCTCGAAGACATATCGCCGGGATGGACATTCGCGTTCAGGACGATTTGCTGAAAATAATAAATATTTCTACTGATTCTGTTATAATAAATCCATAGGTAAATCCTGGGCGTTACACATTTTTGTTACTTACAGTTTTCTGTTGTTAAGCCTATTAACTGTATGTCTGAAATCTCCGAAATCAATACTAATAATTAAAAAAAATCTGAAACCGAGAGCAAGCTCACCCTTTACACCTTTCGATTTTAAGCTTAGAGCTTTAGGTTTTGATCCTGAGGTAGGTTAGGTAATTATATATAACCTTAATTTTTCAATTTTATTATTTTTTTATATTAAATGCTCTTATACCTGAATTATTCTTATTTTATTATTATCTAATACCTACAAAATAATTACTCACAGTAGAACATATAAAATATTTGGACGATAAAAAAAATGTTGAAACGACTTGTCTTATTGGAATAAAAATTTTAATGTTTTCTTTCTTCTTTTTTTCAAGGAAAATATCATCACATTTCGGACAAATTAAATCAATGAGATTTATCATCCATATTTTCATGTCATTCTAGTGTGATTTTGTGTGTATATTTGGTAGGTATGAGAATCGGTTATAGTCTTTTTTTTATATCCCAATGGTAAGAGTGATTCTCCTCAAATATTTATTTTCGATACTTTGGACATTTACTTTTTTTACCTCTAAGGTGATACGAAGTTATTCGGCGGGGCAGCTAGTATCATTTAAAAGAAAGTTTTTTCTAAGAAATTAAAGAAATTATTTTGAAAACAAGTACTCAATCAGATAAAAATGTTTTCTTTATCTATTTCTAATCTCCTGTTTTTTGTATTATTGCATTTGTAATCTCAGCTAGCTGTCCTCAATTTTCTTCATATGAAATATTTCGTCACCTTGTTAAAACGAAACCAGAATGATCGATTGCAATCTTATTACAATTGGAATACAAAGACTATTGTTTGGAAAAGTAAGGTGACAAAAAAAAATATTCTGTAGAAATTCTGAACGAACCTATTTAAAAAAAAATTCTAGTTGAAAACGTAGATTAATAGACAACGAATAGAGAATAATTAGGTACATAATTAAATTAATGATGAAGGGTACTTTATGTTTACGTTTCACCTTTATCTACATAGCATTTAGCTATCTACATATATCAGGGACAGTACAGTCAGTGAACTCTCCATTTATCTATTAAAAAAAACAAATATCGCATTTATTATCACCGCAAAACATGCCCATGTGGTGAAACGGCCAATTCCCCGATATGCCTATAAATCATACATTGTTTAGGAAGTCTACGAACGAATGTAGTGCTGAATCAACCCAGCCTAGTTATCTGCCATTGGCTTATCGTTATTCTAGAGAGCAAGGGGTATCTGTGACGATGACCTTCATTCTAAATAGCGAGCTGAAGCATTTATTCAGGGCATCATTTTTTATTTGGACTCATGTAGGTGGCACGTCTTGAGACGGCGCTAGTCTACTTCACCGGGCAATCGACGAACGCAGAGAGCGCTTTCAGCCTAAATAAAGTTATTGCAACTTTTTTTATGTAATGAAAGTGACAAACAAGCATGCAGTTCACATTGATGTTAGATGACTACAGGCAATAGACACCCATACAAAGACCAAAGTCAAAATGCAGATGCGTTACCACTCCTGAGGCCTAAGGTGTTATGCCTCTGTGCCGGAAATAACAGAGGCGTTCATTACCACCTGACCGGTACCATTTCGCGGGAAGTGTATTAGATAATGCGGTGGTGCCTAAACCCGCGAGCTCCGACACCGGAACTCTACCACCGAACTCGAAAGCTTACACCGGACAATAAATTAATATTCACTCACAAGTTAAGCAAATCTCGTTGAAATGCACGCTGTTTGGAACAATCATGAGTGTGCCGATGCCCTCAGGTGCTGCCTGTTCTCTGGTCAGATAGCACGTAGATTCCTCGTACTCCGGTTCAGGACTGAAGGCAGCGATGCGAGCTCCCGGCTGGAAGTCGATGGAGTTGCAGGTCCGGACCAAACTGTTTCCTGAACGATCCCGAAGACACAGATCTTGGCATTTCTCTAGTACCCTGAACGGTGGAGCTGTTTCGCGAACCTGAAAACAAAACACAATTCTTTATAGAACGTAACTTCACGCCTTTAATACCCGAAGGGGTAGGCAGAGGTAAATTCATGTATTCAAGCATACATACAAACACCCACGATGCGCCGGTTACGTCATAGAATTTGCTACAATAACAGTTCAAGGCAAGTTCATCTCATTGATTTGTTTAAAAAGAATTTAAGAAAAATCCAAACTGATACAACTGTTAATTATTATCGTAAGATCCTCGGGAACACTACCCCGTTTATAAAATATTTTGACACCTTATCGGAATAAAAATAACAGATATGTCTGACTAAACTTAACATTTTTTTTTGTTCTGAAGAGGCAAACATGTTTAAGCTACGAGTAACGTTATTTATTAACCTTCTCAAGATTTCAAATATAGATATTTCAAAATAGTTTCATATCGAACCTTTTTTTCGTACAAACCTTACCATATCCTTTATTATTGGCAATAGTTATGCTGCTATAAAAGAATAATAATCAAGTTGAAATACAAGTGCATCATATACAGCAGAAAACAAAACCAATATAAAATACGTACAACGTCATCATCGAATCCATGTAGCTGTTGATTGGGTAACCTCTCGTACATCACTCGTCCCATTCCTTGGTTGCATGTTGTCTGAGCTGGGGGATTAAATAAAATTAGGTTTAGATATTATTCAACATCGGTCACCAAGGACACATTGTCATTTACTATTTACCTCCATATATATATTACTAGCTGTTTCCCACGGCTTCGCCCGCGTGGATGTCGTTTAAAAAGTAGCCTATGTTCTTTATCAAACTCAACTCTATCTCTGTACCAATTTTCATTAAAATCGGTTCAGTCGTTTGGACGTGAAAAGGTAACAGACAGACAGACAGACAGACAGACAGACAGACAGAGTTACTTTCGCATATAAAATATTAGTAGGGAAGCAGGGATTTTACAGAGGCAAACAAGCGTTCTTTCACTTAGTTTCTAAACATCTACACCAAACCAGAGATTAAAATGTAAACGCGTCACCACTCCTGAAGCACAAGTTAAAAGTAATGTCATGAAACTTTAAATTTTTTTTTTTCAACATATTTGAAAAATAAATCAGATAAGTATCCCAAAGTATAGAAAAAGAAAACTGTTGCCTATTTTATATGGTTTAAACGATCAGACAGTAAAGTCAAGAGTAAGACTATTAAGTTTAGAGAAGAACTGATAATGATACTCAGCTGCAACTAATCCTTTTGTGATTGTGATGATCCTGTACCTAGCTTAGAAGATTCATAAAATTGTTTTATTGACAAAGATTATAAAGAGAAAAATACTTTGTTTTTGACGTGGTTTCATGTTTAGGAATATGAGAAAGAACATTTTATATTGTAAAATTAAATATATTTGGGGAGAGTCCCTTACCAGTTAGGGGTATCGAAAAAAGATGTTGGCCGATTCTTAGACCTACCCAATATGGTCACAAAATTTCATAACAGATCTCTTCCAGACTAGTTGTACACTAACAGAGTGTACAACTAGTCTGGAAGAGATCGCTTTCAGCGATAAAATCGCCTAGTTGTATTGCCTATTTGCTATGCATCTACTTTGTTAAAATTATTGCTGTACAATAAAGAATATTCTATTCTAACATCGTGACATGGAAATTTTATATATAAGATATAGAGATTAAGGAAACAAATTACTTCTTCAAAATTCTCCTGCGCTACAACTGAACACTATCGTACAATTTTGAAAAAAAACTATACCTATATATTCAATCTAGAGCGATCACGATTGTCGTTGTTTCAGAGCAGTGTTGCTAAACTATCGATAGTTGCGCTATCGATAGTTGACCTCGAAAAATAGTCGATAGCGCGATAGTACTATCGAAAATATCGCCATGCTGCAATACTATCGATAGTATCGATAGTTAAAAATAAGCAATACTATTGCCAAAGATCAATAGTATCGATAGTATCGATAGTATTGTTATAAACAATAGTCAATAAGGTCAAATCGAAAATATCGATACTATCGAAGCTATAGTTACTAGCTAGTATCGATACTATCGAAGCTAGTATAGTTACTAGCTAGTATCGATACTATCGAAACTATCGATAGTATTGCAGCATGGCGATATTTTCGATAGTACTATCGCGCTATCGACTATTTTTTCGAGGTCACGATAGTTCACAATACTATCGATAGACTATTACTATTGCAACAAAACTGTTTCAGAGATCCGTCGAGCCCTTTCCTTCTCGAGAATGCTAATTGCATAAAAAAATAAATTACGTCACGAAACGTCACATCGCGTTATTATACGTTTATTACATCTTCAAATATTATTTATACTTGTTATGATAGCGTTTTGTTGTTATGTTGAACCATGTTGAACACACCTACGGACTTACCTCTTAGATCCTGACGTAAATAGATCAAATTAATATATTTATCATGAACATGTGAATTACGGGTTGAGTGAATTCATATCATGTGAAAATTATGCTAAAAGTTCATATTGTAGTAGGTATAAGGTAAAATGAGAATCGAACATATCAAATAATCACAGAAATGTATTATTAGCTGTTACAGTTTTTTTTATGTAATGGAAATGGCTAACAGGCATGCAGTTCACATTGATGTTAAGTGATGAGCAGCCTATAGACACACACAAAGACCAAGGTCAAGATGCATCTGTGCCGGGGGGGGGGGCAAATATTAATTAGGTAATGCGGTGGTGTCTACGTCCGCGAGCTCCGTCACCGGAGCTCTACCACCAGTTAAGATGCTGTAATTTTTGGAACTACAAGGAACTACAAAAAATATTTCGATAAATATTCGTTTGTGAAATACTTATTACATTTTGAAGTGTCAATTTTTGTCAGAACTAAGTGTCTTAGGTCCTGACTTCAACCCCCGGGAAATAGGGAAGTGATAGGTATTATTGTTATTTTATCATTTTTCAAAAGTTCCCATTACCTACCACACTGTTATTTACCTCTGCTTTCCTATTCGGAGAATACAGGCATAAAGTTAAGTTCACTGATACAAACTACCTGAAATGTAGACACATAGTAGGTATATCTATATATATATATAAAATCAATTGCTATTCGTTAGTCTCGCTAAAGTTCAAGAACGGCTGGACCGATTTAGCTAATTTTGGTTTTGAATAATTTTTGGAAGTCTAGGGAAGGTTTAAAAGGTAAGAAAATATGAAGAAATTGAGGGAAACAGTAAAAACCACAATTTTATTTTCCCATACAAATAGTCCGTATATCTATCAAACCTTTGACACATTATTTCATTCTGAGACAATACAAAGTTTGCCGGGTCAGCTAGTGATGAATCATTATTGAACGTGTTAGAAATGCATACAACCAACAATATTAATGAAATATAGCCTCTACCTCAACTAACTGCACAGGAAATTGTGCAGTTAATTATGGACACACTCGAAAATTAATTTCGAAACTTATATCCAAACTAGCTGTCCCCGCAAACTTCGTATTGCCTCACAATGAAATAACGTGTCAAAGGTTTGATGTATACGGACTATTTGTATGGGAAAATAAAATTGTGGTTTTTACTATTTCTCTTCAATTTCTTCATATTTTTCATACTTTTCAAACCTTTCCAGGACTTCCAAAAATAATTCGAAACCAAAATTAGCCAAATCGGTCCAGCCGTTCTCTCACTGCCGTCTGCCTTTGTACATTGTGCGGGCAGTGCTCAATCATTATTTTGCTGTGATTAGTGTTATTTTAAAACTGCGATATCTCCCAAGATATTGATTTGAATCGAATGAAGTAAAGGGTAATTTCGTTTTAAATGAAATACTTGTGATGAATAACATATTTATTTCGATAAGGATTAATAATATCATGTTTATAAAAACACCTTCGCAAATACTGCATTATTTTGGAACAACTTTGGTTAGTATAAAAAACCTTATAGTGAGCTAACGTTAAAAGATAGACATATGCTGTCGCGGACTTTTTTTTAGAACTTTTGAATGGAAAAAAAACCTGTAGTACATGATTTTTGTGAAACTTTTACCGTTTACGCAGCGCACGCAGTGGAAGCTCTCAATAGGAAAAAAAAACCCGATTTTGAAACATTCTTCTTTGGTGCTCCGCTCCTATTGGTCTTAGCGTGGTGATATATAGCCTAAAGCCTTCCTCGATAAATGGACTGTCTAACACTGAAAGAATATTTCAAATCGGACCAGTAGTTTCTGAGATTAGCGCGTTCAAACAAACAAACAAACAAACAAACTCTTCAGCTTTATAATATTAGTATAGATATCCAAATAGTACCTACCTACTTAATTACATATCTGTAGATTTCCGTGCTACTTTCATTTTTCCCGCGCAATTTGACATGACACCTAATTAAACATCAGAGAGTGTAAGTAGATAATAAATCTATGGTGTAGGCACACCTAGTACTGCAATATAATATTGTATCTATCCTATATTTTTTAGGATTTTTTATGTCATAAAGTACTTAGCAGACAAGCATACAAAATGGTAAATGAATACTATATCCGCGTAGCTTAGCCTATAAACGAGTGTTTCTTGCCTCAGTGGTCTAGCGGTTGCAAACCACAACTGATACGACTGGGCTTTTCCATTTTTTGAAAGTTTTCAAATCTTAATGTTTGGTAATGTGCTCGATTGTGAATAGACTCGAATCGCCACCTATTTATTATATGGAGTACCTAAAACCTAATTGGCAATATTTTTTAAGTTACGTAACGTTCCTTAGGGATAACGATTGTAGCTGTTGTGTAGTCAACTTGGCAAAGGATACAGAAAGGTTGAACTTACCATTAGCCATAGTGAGCATGGTGAGAGCAGTGAAGGCGTGCATGACGCTCGCCCCCCGCGGCTTCATCTTCCAGCAGGTTCGCACCTCACCGACCACTCATGCGTTGTCCTGGAACAAAGCAGTCGCATCAGGCTATTAAATATAATGCTGGTCGCTCACAGGTAGACTGAAAACATTGAAAGCGACCAAACCGTCGTAAAAGTGAAGAAGTTGGGAGAAGACCATAGGCTTAATCAGAAATGGTAACGCATGTGCATTGAGTGAGACATCCAGTTCAAAAACATATTTGTTTTTATATTTGTGAAGGCAAACAAGTAGTTGCCACTTGTGCATGTCGATGTTAGATAATACTGTAGTACGTAGGTTATAACTACACATCTAACATTAAACCACAGATCTCAATGCAGATGCGCAACCACTTCTACGAACAGTTCGTTTTGATCTATCAGTAGGAGTAAACAGGTACGGATTTCCCTATGGGCCGAGTAGGCCCGGGCCTAGGGCGGCAAAATTTGGTCCTTTTTTTAAGTAGTTGCCTACGCACATACGTGTAAAATCTCAAAAATGGGTCCATATAGCATCTTGCGAAAAAAATTACTTGTATGGCAATTACGATTATTAGAAGAATTAATTAAATCACTTACTGACTATCGTTTCTTTTTTTTTTCATTTAAATTTAATTTCTATAGTTTATCTAGCACAGGAGGAGAGGGGCAGCCAACGTATCAAATCCGACCCTGGGAGTAAATCTACAGAGATAAACTACTGGATATAATTCTTACTGAAGATAAATAAACTTATAGATGATAAGATCCTTGTTTACCTTGATCCTTGTTTGGGTCCTTGACTTTAGTCAAGGAACCAGATAAAAATAACATAAGCATCACCGTATCATGTGCTACAGACATTCAAGTACCTAACAATTATGTTTGCTACTGACTGATTTATTGGAGTGCTCATCTTTATTTCAAATGGGCACTCCAAGTAGGTATAAGCGATATGTTAAGATTTTTGTATCAGTGCCATTTAATTTTGTACTTGTACCTTTGTTTCAAACTAGTGACTAACATGATAGCACCAGAACTTGATAAGATATTAAAATTAAATTATTTCCTATTGATCTATGTCTACTAAAGTACTAGACAGGACACTCCCTTGGTAACACGGTTCCAGTTTTCAGAAGTCAATTTACCACACATTCACATTAACATAACAGATGAAGTCGAAACGTCTGACATCACTTTCTGTCAAATAAATTTAAAAACATAACCGGCTGTTTATTCCCGGTGTTTTATCCATATAATAAGAATAACCTCGTTGGTAATTCCTTGAAGTGTTAGATTTTGGGCCAGAGCGGGCTATGGTTTTCCCATAGCGTAAATTATCTCTGTTAGTGTGTTCACTCCCATAAAAATATGTTGTAACTCTTTATTAGCTTTTGGACATTAAGTAGATATTTTCGCAGCGCTAAATGATCGGTTCGTTGCACAGCATGAATGCGATGAGTTGATGAGACAATCGAGAGCAAGGCTAAATTATTATTTGCCGCAGTTATACCATAGGTACACTACAACACTACGTACGCGATTGTAGAGTCGAACCTAATGCACCCTTACGGCCTTCAATCGTGAAAATTATGGCCGTCGTTATCTAGTTTCACAGTTCATAACTTACATACACAATTTTATTACTGGTGGAGATCCAGCCACGGAGCATAGGCATCACCGCATCACTAAATCTACTTGCCGCTAAATGGTAGTGTTTCGCGCTATCGTGTTTTCAGGTGGTAATGTACGGCCCTGTAAGTACAGGCGTAATAAAGGCACAACAATGAAGGCTACATATATTATTGTCTAATCAAAAAAAGGCGAGCTAAAAATGTTAAAAGTTAAAACAGACATTTAAAGGGCACCTTCCTACATTTAAACAGGGCCTATATTTTTTTTAGTATATCTACTTCTAAAATGTACTTGGAAAACAGAATCCTACATTGCACGTGGTCCGACACGCACATGCCCGGTTTTATAATGTTACATAATGCGATCATGCCTACATTACTTCATTGCGTAGAAGCTTCTGTAATGTCTACGTAAATTATTTGTTCCAAACGACCCTGGTTTCATCTTTGCATCTGTTTTCATTTGATCAAAGACTTATAAATACATATTAGCGTATAAATAAATCAAATTACACTACTACATAATACTGTTAAATGCAACGTCACTTCAAATCATTCTTATTTACTATCGCATTGTCGTGTATTCACAAGCAATAAACAAGTAGGTATATAAATAACAATTGTTTATATGAGATATAATAATATGCTAACTTATGACAGAATTAAACAAAATGAATTGATGCAAGACTTTATACGTTTATAAAAATAATATTTTAAACGTTATTATAATAGTACAAAATTGATCTATCATCAGACTAGTGGTAGAGTCCTAGTGTAAACGTAGGCTAAAAGTCACGGAATAGAAAAGTACTTGTGAAACCGAAACTCTACACTGCGCTGCTCCAGACACGCAATTGACTGGTATCTTGGATCTAAAATGATCTCAAAATAAGTATACTCAACAGAAATATTCATAGAATTTCAACATCATTAAGTACTATCACTAATTAAAGATAAACAAAACACGGAACGCTAATCTAAAATTACTAACAAAACCTGAAATTGCATATGAAGAGAGAAACTAAATTTTATAGCTGATAATAACGGTAATTTCTAAACTCGTTCATTAAGCGTCAGTGATACCGGTATTATAGCAAAAGGAAATAATGATAGCCACTGTGTTGCATTTATAACTGGCATATTGCGTGTGGAGCACAAAGAGTTATTTAGATATATAAATAAAATAGATAATGCCGTGTGCTGGCATAAACTGTTTGTTGCCCATTGATGTCTGTCTATTGAAATTGATCCTCATCGATACCGTTAGGATGCAGAGACGCGTGAAATAGGGAGCGAAATAGTACCGTTCTTCGTGGTAATTATATCTTTTGTATGTTTTCGCACATTTTTAACAGTTAAACGATTAAAGTAAATATTTTGATACAGCCGACCATATTTCCAAGTAAAAATATAAAGTAAATTCATTTTAAGAAATATGTATAGGCCCAGTGGTGGATTTACCAGCAGGCTGAGTAGGCTGGAGCCTAGGGCGGCAAATTTTAAGGGGCGGCAGAATTAGGTCATAATTTTTTTATTTCTGTTTACAAAATTACTGTTAAAATTATCAAGGCTCAGACTATAGTTCCCAATGATTCTAACCATAGAAAAAAAGTTGATGTAAGGAGGATAATGAAGCATAAAACATAAAGTTGAAATTTTATTGATAGAAAATATATCTAATTGATATGATTGTGGACTACGATATCAAAATATAGGGGCGGCAAAAATTGAGTAGCCTACCGGCGGCAAATTTGTAAATCCGCCACTGTATAGGTCTGCTTACGCACTACATGGTATGGTATGACAGCGGCAAACAAGCATGCAGTTCTTATTGATTGAAGTCAATTGCAGTATTGACTACCCACCCATAAACATCTTGACAAAAACCGAAGGTGAAAATGCAGGTGCATTGCCACCTGACGGTTAAGTTCTTTTGCCTCTGTGATAGTTATTACCGCCAAACTCAGAGGTTCCCAAAGTATTTTTCATGCAGACCCCTTTTAATTTTTTCTGGTTTCGTTGGACGTCCTTGCTACATTTACATCACATTCCCATATTTCCAATTTTTATTCATACCTACATAGACCCCGATCGAGTCTCCCATGGACCCCAGGGAGTCCACCTGGACCACTTTGGGAATCACTGCCCTAACTAGATCACGAGTGCCGAACATGCGCTAAATACTGACCACTAACCATTTGGCGGCAGACAGATTAACTAATGCGGTGGTACCTAGTGCCTACGCTCTTGAGCTGACTCTAAAACTCTACCACCAGAACTACCGCATTAATTTATTGTTGAGCGGTTGATGTACGGTCGGAGTTCGAGTGTTTCACACAGAAGCGAGATCCCTTCTAGTTAAAATGTTTGCTTCTTTATATTGTTATATTTATAAAGACAATTTATGTAGCAAGTTTGGTCAAAACATCACGATTGGTGGTCTAGATATTTTTTATGCGCATTTTAAGAAATCCGTTCCGATCGGAATTCTGGAAGTGAGAAATAATTATATGATCTGTGTAATTATAGGCGCAAAAAAAAAACAGATTACGACCTTTTCGGGAGGAGGGGTAAAGATTATTACATAAAATATAACCTTTATTAAATAATTAGTTCAACATTTTTATACTTTAAGTATAAAAATGTTTTACTAATGACTGTAGAAAAAATTTCGATAATATTCATAAGGAAGGAATATATCAAATTTCGCACACAGACTTGGCACAGTTTAAATCAGTGATTTCCAAAGTGGTCCAGGTGGACCCCCCGGGGTACATGGGAAACTCGATCGGGGTCTACGTAGGCGTGAATAAAAATAGTAAATATGGGAATGTGATAAAAATGCAACAATGGCAAGGAGGAGGTCAACCGAAACCAGAAAAAAAATTAAAGAGATCCACAAGAAAAAAATATTAGGAGACCTGTTTTAAATGCAATTTTTGCACGAGCCTAAAATTATAACAAGTGAAACAAAGTTGAATAACTTTCACATAAAAGGCAATCTGTATTCCAAAGTAGCTGAAGTACCAAGCGTATAAACACAGAATGAAACTTGAATCTACATGACAAAAACGTTCGAAGGCCCGCTCTATGAAAATTTTGGCGGCTCCAAAAAATTCGTGGAAAGCGGATGCCCATATCCGGTTTATTGTATCGGAATGATGTCCTCGCCGGTAATTCACCGTAATGACGTAGAGCCAAATTTTGTACAGTTATCGGTAATGTGAAATCTATGTCTGGTTTTGAAGGATGCGAATTTTATGACCTGAGTACGTCACCATTTTAAAAACTTTAATACTAGAAATAGTGAAATAAGATGTAGTTGTGATCACAAAAGCCAGTGAGATTAACAGTTTTGAGTTCACGCCGGAGTTATTTTAACATAATGTTACCTACTAAAGGAAAATTATTGACATAATTACTGTTGATATATCAACATTTCGTTCTTTCTTACCAAAAGTTGTAACGGTAACGACATAGGTACCTACTCATAATAATATCGCAGTCTAAAGAAAATGAACGCGTACGGAAGTAATTGGTGGAACATTGTGTAAGAAGTCTATGAACCTTTTTAAATTATCTACGATTGGACCTAAAAATGTAATGAATATAAAATAGTACAGTGCTCAACAATAAATATTGCACATCGAGCCCAGGAAGGAGACGTCGGCTTATTTCCGACCTGTAGAGCGTTATCTGTTTCGCACCGTGCCTATTTGACGTTTGTCGACCATTTTGATCAAGTTTTGACCAATGCCGTACTGTCAGTGCTTACGTAGGCAGTGTTTACAACAGAGATAACGCTCTACGAGGTTGAAACGAGCCGATCGTCTCTTTGATAGTAGGTAGGTACCTACTATCTACTGTAAGTTTTGTTCCCCACGAAGGACGAGGAAGGACGTTGCCAATTCAGACTCCCAATTTAAACCCAGTAGATAATGTTGGTATCTAACTCTATAGTTTTTCGTCGTGAAGAACGTTTCCCATGATTCATCTCCCATGCAGAATTCCAATGTTGAGTTTGTAGGTAGGTAACTAGTAATTTTGTGCAACTGTATAATATTTCGGGATGATGGACGTTTCCAATACATATTTCCAATTCTACATATGAAGTAACTTTTGTGCAACTATATTCTTTTTCATCATGAATGATGTTTATCGTACATGTTTACTTTCAATTCGAAGTACTTACTTGGTTTAGTTCGTAACAGGGATTGAATGAAATAATTTACCTATCATGTTTAGTCAGTTGTAGCAATTGTCATAAATGTTATTTACAAAAACGTGATAAATTTCATTTTTCTGGTCGTGGCAATAGCAAAGCTACTCATAATACCTACAATAGCCTAAATTATAACAGTAAGTAAATACTATAGCCTACCACGGGAAACGACCCGATGGTATGTAATGCAATTGCTACCTCTTTTCTTTAATTGTCTATTGATGACTGACGCGTGAATATTTCTCGTTATCACACGATACCAAAGTAAAATGTCGGAAAATTGTGAAGTTACAATAGTTGAAATAAAAGGCACAATCAATAGACAAATGAATCAAAAAGGCAAATGATCATCTTATCCCCGTGGTCCAACAAGTTGGACATAATTTCACAGTTGTACCACGGGTCATAAATAGTCATAATCTATACTTATAATAAAACTGTAGAAGTGTAAATTCTGTACATTAAAAATATTGAAAAAATAAATACCAGGGGATGTTACTAGATCGATACCGAACCCAAATATGTGATTAGATTTTTTTTTGTCTGTCTGAATGTCTGTTTGTTCAAGCATCACAGAAAAATTTCCGGTCCGATTACAATGAAACTTGGTATGATTATACTTTAACCTTTGACGCACAACACTGGGTACTTTTTATCCCGGAAAAATGTCTGTTTGTCTGTGTGTTTGTACACGCTAATATCAGAAACGGCTTATTCGATTTGCAGTTTTTACTAATATATTATAGTAAGTTTCACTTAATATTTAGTGTTTGTTTCATGTGAATCGGTTCAGAAATAAAAAAGTTATGTCAATTTAAAGAATCATATCGGATATTTTTAAGCTATTCTGTATCTTAGTTCTATCTTTTAGGGGGTTTCGTACCTAAAAGGTAAAAACGGACCCTACGGATTACTAATCCTCCGCTATCTGTCTGTCTGTCTGTCCGTCCGTCTGTCTGTCACCAGCCTGCATCTCATAAATAGTGATAGCTAGGAAGCGAACATTTTCACAAATCATGTATTGCTGATGTAATAAGGAATAACTTAGGCTACTTTTATCTCTATACATACATACATAGACACCTACATACAAATAAATAGAATTTGAGTGTCTCCGATTTTGACGGGGCTTTCACTGGCAGATAGCTGATGTGATAAGGAGTAACTTAGGCTACTTTTATACTAGCTGCGCCCACGACTTCGTCCGGGTAGATACTGAACAATCATATTTTTTTTCACGTGGACGAAGTCGCGGGCACAGCTAGTCATAAATATAAAAAAAAAGATTTGAACTATCGGTAACTTCACTTTCCCGTAGTACAACCAGTTGGACATCGCAGTTGTACCACGGGTCGGTCACGATCACAGATCACCCCCACGATAAATTCTTTAGGTACAAGTGCCTTAATGTTTCAGTCACTGAGATTTTATGGAAAAATACGTTATATTGTAATGACCACCCCCGTTTCGCCCGTGTCTTTTACAATTCAATGACTCAAGTGAATAGAACTTTTCACACAATTTTATATTTACACCTACATATTTTATGTATTTAAGAATCATTAAACCATAAATAAAGGAATTGGCATAACTGAAAATACTAAAAAAACATGAAATTCAAAGCAACAATTAAATTATAGAATTACCCAAACATTCCCGTATTTCTTTGGAAAGCATTTCCTGAAATACATTGCGGAAGTTGTACTTGCATTGATCCCGTTTAGCCGTACTTTTCACAGAATCCGATCACGCATAACGAGATAGTGTGAAAACTGGGACAATACAGTGGGATGGGCTAGGATGGGCCCGTGGGAAAACACTATGGATTCCATCCCGCGGTGTGATGCAACCTTACGACATCCATACATTGCATACATCATACTGCCTACATACATTGAAAAATTAACAATAGCCTTGGCAACTCTAGAGCTTTTTTCTTAGATCGATCTACAGCGAGACCTAATATTCTCTCTCAATCCGTCTTCTCAATCATGATTTTCGATCGATACTCCGATCCATTTGGCCAAAATAGCTTCCCAATAATAAATCCACAGATGAATTTTCTCTCAGTAGCTATTGTGATGCTGGCAGCGGATCGATCGAAAAATCGTTTGCAATCTAGATAAGTGCAAATCGCGATCGAAAGTAAAATATTGGTATCCGTATATGCCTGTGGTCATTAAAAAAATACGTAATCGCAAAATATTTGATTAATTTGTTGAAAATTTGAGAAAAAAACCGGTAAGTACAATTACAGTATTGTTTATATATCCATATCCATATCTTGATCCGAAATATTGTATCCGTAACCTGTAACATCTCTAGTCTAGTCACAAATAATTACTAGTCTTATAATAATAAAGAAACTGCTTATTAACTTATTTATCTGTGATCTTGTTTCATAAGAATTCCTGAGATTCTTGCTAAAAGGAAATAAACACCTGATAACCTTTGCGACATTTTTTCCTATGTAACATTTTCCAATGTTACATTAAACGAGGACATTGTTATTTTAAACTTATAAAAATATGTTCATAAGAAACTACTGTTTTCGAACTATATAGATACTTTAAGTGGTAGTAAGTACAACTGGTTCCTATTGGAGATGAAAGATTTTATCGAACTTTCCTCAATTTTAACTCTTTAAATATTTGAGAAGAAATAAAATAAGAGTCCTGAGTAATTTCACAAACTACTTATTGTGGTAATATCAGAGGTCACGCGAACGAAATTGCAGAAAAATTGAATACGTAATATATGAACTGGTAAAGCTCTAGCAACGGAGTTCGTGAGTATACACACACTGCATTACAGTACTCAACAATTAATATTGCACATCGAGCCTGCGAAGGAGACGACCGGCTCGTTTCGACTTTGTAGAGCGTTATCTCTGTTGCACACTTTCTACGTAAGCACTGACAGTTCGGTATTGGTCAAAACTTGATCAAAATGGACGACAAACGTCAAATAGGTACGGTGCGAAAGAGTAGACCTATTTGGCTCTACAGCCGATATAAGCCGAAGTCTCCTTCCTAGACTCGTTGTGCAATATTTATTGATGAGCACTGTACCAGAGAATATGTAATAATACTACGTAAGAATGGACACTTCGACGTCCCGCCCAATTTCCTCGCATCACCCAACCTCCTCCCCTCTTATGGGCGATGGTTGGTATTTTGTACGTGCTACGCACACAGGTGCACGTATAAATACACGTCACTGATTGATGTCTGTGTAATAGAGACCAAATTAAGCGTTTGTATGGAATTTTGGCGGAGTGACCGCGGTGTGACTGTACGTAAGTACTGACAGTCCGGTATTGGTCAAAACTTGATCAAAATGGTCGACAAACGACAAATAGGTACGGTGGGAAAGAGATAACGCTCTACAGACCCGAAATAAGTTGAAGTCTTCTTCCTAGGCTCGGTGTGCAATATTTATTGTTGAGCACTGTACATAATCTACTTACCGCTAAATAATAGTGCTTACTGCTTAGCCCTGTCGTCTGGTAGAAGGTTATAACATACGGTACTGTAATTTCAGACACAGAGACATAATAGCTTATTCCTTAATGGCAACGCATCTACGGGGAAATCTCTATTTTTATGCAGTTGTTAATAGGCAACGGTACTCTGTTAACTATGTGCTCGTTTGCCACTTCATGATAAAAACTTACGTAAATAAATTACGTAGTAAGTAGGTACGACCAACATTAAAAAAAAATCCAAGACGAGATGAAATATACCTATTGCTTGAACTCTTAAAAATTATCAGATCTTATCAGAGCCATCCTAACTTTACACACTCTTTGAGCGAGCCCGAAACCTTTTTTACAAACAGCACTACGACTTCGAATAGAATTTTCAATGTTTATTTCGTTTCAAAGATTCATCTACTAATTTTTTACTGGTTTAATTAGGGTTTCCCAAAGTAAAAGTTTTGACTTTGATCCTTACTATATTGACTCTACATCTTAGCCAAAATAAGTGGCTTAGCCATTTCACTAGTTCATAAAATTAACATAAAGTTAATTTCTGATCGTAAGTACATGGGAGTGTCTACGTGACTGCTACGAAATGGTCAAGCTACTGATGTTGGTTAAAATGAAGTCAACAGAGAGTGCGTGTAAAGTTAGGAGCTTGGATCTTGGTCCCTCCGCGCATTTGGCCAGCGGCCAACTTATTCATCCAAGATATATGGAAGTGCGCGCATTATGCGGCCAGCCGTTGGCGGCCACGTATTGGCCGCGCGACCAGCAGAAATATTGCAAACCAACATGCGGCTATTTGGCCGCATGTTACCCCCGCGCATTTCACGCACTGGCCGCTGGCCTAATGCGCGGGGGCACTTGAAGAGATCGGAATCCTAATCCTCGTTTTAAAGTAGCCATTGAATCGATTTACTGTCACATTGTCTTGTCTTATTTCAACTAAACTTACGTAAGAAGAAATGAGACAAAGCATGAGCAAATCAGTTCAGGTTCGCTATAAGAAGTCTCGGTACGGCCTTCGTTAACTATTTTTAAAGTATAAATGCTTCGTTAGTTTGGTGGTCGCAATCGCGATACTGAAGCCTGAGGAGAGCTCGTAAATCCGTTGGTCCTGTACTTATCTCTTGAGCAGTTGGCTTATCGCCGTCGAGATTGGCCATGGCCGAAATTTGGTCTGAAGCACTTAGTATGTGACCCAATTAAATACAAAATACTCGAAATAGCACAGCCATACAGCCGAGCCCGAGATTGTAGCAGAATTCAATGACACCATACATCCAGAGATATAAATTAATTGAAATAAAACTATTATTACGGATTTATCTCGCGTATATTAAACTATAATGATTTTTAAAATGAACCCGACGTTTCGGTCGCTTTTCAGCTTCCGTGGTCCCGGGCAGACTGAAGTGACATTTGTCTGACAGAAGTTTGAAAAAATTATATGAAGCTATCGTACCTCCATCGATTTCGTAAACGCCTTGCGTAGCGTTCAGGATTAACACAATAATTACTTATGGTATCTTGAGATCTTGCAGACTGCTGCGGCTGGGATTTAATCTTGCTAAGTATGGGATCCCATGATGTTGATAATCGCCATCCATCTTCTCTATTGAAATTTGGGTGTTTTTTAATAGGTGGTATGGTATGTATGGATGGTATACATTAATACATATGTATTAATAAAGACCTCAAAATACGTGATGGAGTAGTAGGATGTTCTATTATAGTACTCCCAAACTAGCCTTTAAATCACTTTAATTTTAATATATTATTACGGTTTTGTAATTCCAATCTTTCCAATACACTCTCCTTTTACAGTAATAGTTGTACCTATTTTGTGTATAATTATATTTTTGGCAATAGTAAGTAAAATTATTAAAAAATATAAAGATGCTTAATTTTTTTACATGAACCCGTAAAGTTAAAAAAGGAACTAAGCACAGCTCGCAGTACAGACGTATGTAGATAAAATAACTTGGTGGTGCACTTCCACCAGTAAATATATATCGTAATAGACTCCTTGACAAATTGTAGTAGGTATACCTACGTTCTTGTATAATATATATATATATATATATATATATATCTGCCGCTAAATGATAGTGTTTAGCATTATCGTGTTCCGGTTAGATGGTAATGAAACGTTCCGTAATAACTATCACAGAGACATAACAACTAAGGTCTCAGGGGTGGCAACGCATCTGCATTTTGACCTCTGGTTTTCGTGTACATGTCTATAGGCTGCAGCCAACTTATAAATATATCGGTGTAAACTGCATGCTTGTTTGCCACCATCATTACATAAAAAATATCATTATTTTATGTTTCATGACATTTTTTTTTTAGACGGAAAATGGTTACCGTCGCCTATGAACATTTGCAACACCAGGGGAGTTGCCAACGCGCTGCCAGCCCTGAAGGACTCTTTTGACGCCAGTTTTGAAGAACCCCATATTGTAGCGCCGGGGGAACACCTCAGAGGGAAGTTCGTTCCACAATTTGCACGTTCTGGGCAGGAATGAACGCGCGAATCGGGCCGTTGAGCATTTCCAAGTATCCAGTCTGTGCCGGTGGAACTTCTCTCTTCGGCGGGTTTTGCAATGTAGGAATGTAAATGATGGCACCATATCAAACAGTTCATCAGAGCACTCACGCGGTAGAAAATGCACAAACATCCGATGTCTCTGCGCAGACTCAGATCTTCGAGTCTATCTGTGATTCCTGGGTCGTTGACGATTCGAATGGCACGTTTTTAATGTAGTCAAGGGGACCAAGCTGGTATTTAGGGGCTCCCGCCCAAAAATGAGAGCTGTATTCCAAAAATATCATTATTTTATGTTTCATAACGAAAATATCATTATTTTTATGTCATGAAAGTGGCTAGTGGCAAGTGGCATACAATTCACATCCCATTGGTGCACTGACCAATCAGCCTTCCTTTGGTTCCATAGTCGATGCATTGGTGGTATCTGAGTAGTACTGTAGCTTATAAATGTCTACATAAAAAAAATACCCAAATTGATACAGGCGTTTTCGAATAATCGGTGAACATACATAAAAAAACATAGCGACGAATTGAGAACCTCCTCCTTCTTTTGAAGTCGGTTAAAAGGGATTTCAATGTAGATGGCGTTTGATGTTGATTGATTGATTGATGACGGAACTTTTATTTTAGCGGCGGGATTTCATCATTAGATAACTTCTTACTACTTTCACAATGTTCATTCGGATTCATAAACTAGGTATAGATTAGTCGCGAAAGCCATATAGCCCTAACGTAAAGTACTAAATTCGCAGCAAAAAACAATCAATGAACAAGTTGTGATAAACATAATAAAATTAAGTTTAAGTAGGTTAATTACTAAATCATTACTAGCTATCCCGGCGAACTTCATATCGCTTAAGCGGTATTAAAAATGCCTACGACCTATTCTCTCGTTGTCTATTTATGACAAACCAGTTGGTCTAGCGGTGTGTGACGACCGTTTCAACCGAGGCCGTTTCACGAGTTCGATCTCCGTACAAATATTTGTATGGCCTACAGATATTTGTTTCGGAACTGGGTATTTGTGTATGTGTTGTTTGTGTTATTTGTGTGCAACGGCACCCACGACACAGGTTTATACCTAGTATGGGGCTGTGAGTGTAAGCGTATTTTATTTATTCTCAGACCTACCAATTCATACACAAAAAAAACAATACTCAAAATATAAAAATTGATCAAGCCGTTTCGGAGCAGTTCGGTAACAAAGACTCGATACGAGATAATCAATACAACTTCGTCAAAACCATCGTTTAAAATCCTCACAAACTCCATAATTACAGATAGGTATGTAATGGTAGGTATATTTAATGGGATTAAATACGCTTCGTGGCACTAAACAACAATGCTATGGCTAAAGTTGAACAATGACTGACTATAAAAATATCTCTACATCTATAGTGCTACATCTACTTGCTTTTTAATCCTTAAAAGTATAATTTATACTACGTGTTTATTACTACCAAGGCTTAGTATCAAGTATGTATAATATATAGATATTACTTGCACATTGCGCACTATATTGCAAGAAAATCCTTCCGTTTGTTACAGTGGTGAAACAAAAAAACTTTGTCTACTATGTGTATCACTTGTTCAACAAATATAAAGTCGGGATAAGTCGTTTATTTTAACGATATATTTAATTGATTAAGATGAATCGTAGCAAAAACACAATATAAGAATTAATAAAACATTCTATATAGATATTTTCATTTCGATATTAATGTGTTCAGACAAACGAAGGAATACAACATAAAATGTCTTTTCACTATACAATACTACCACGTGCTACAGAAAGTTCACTCACTTGAGCTTTTTTGTGAAGACGCTCTACGAGTCGTAGCGCGAACGTAGCACAATACAGTCCAAGCACCGACGTCACACCAAAATATGAGTCCACTTCATCAGAACAGACACGGGCGCACTAATGGCCAGCCAAAACCAAATTGTGGACATTTCTACACCATAATTCAGTTAAATCACATACAGGGGGGAGTGACAATAGGACAGCATCGATGTGAGCGAATCACACCAGCGCTACGCATCGCTAATTTTCCATAGCCATCCATGTTTACTGACACCGGTGACCAAACCGAAATCATTATGCCTCATGGACCTGAAGGCATGATACCATTGTTGATACGAAATAGTTCAATGGTCGTCTCTGTTTCTCTAACGAAATCACATTTTCTTAATTACTGCGAAGTTTTACAAAGTAAAATAAGCTTATCAAAGCTTAATCCAAGCAGTTCAATATTTGACGACAGTATAAATATTGCATAAGTCTCAAAAACTACCTTTGCTGTTGGCTAAAATATAAAACCATAAAGCCGATTTCATAGGTATGTACACTAATCATCATAATCCATTAAATAATATAATAAGCAGACGGACATTCGTGAATTCAGTGACCCCAAACTGTTCGCTTTTCCGGAAGCCGCTCACAGAGCGTGGCGGACGGCGTGCGAGGCACGAACTACGCGCTATTCCAAAATGGCCGCCGTCATTTTTGCTGCGACCGTACTCGCAAAACAAAATGCAACGACAGATTAACATCGCTGCTATGAATTAATGATGATTATTGTTTTATCCCATGACCTTGGGAGAGGTTAGGCCAGGCTGTCGTTCACAGATCCATAGCAAAGATTGGCGGTCGTCGTCGTTGGTTCAGAGATTTTGATGAATAGCTTACTAATTTTATAATACAGACAGATAATTATAATACTTTTGTTGTCATTATTTATTCATTGAAGATGACGCTATTATTTACCAACGATGATAAATTACCTACCACTTATGAACGCGCTACGCCTTACTGAAACTGCTAAGTACCTAACACTTGTTTCTAACACAACAAATTCCTTAATTGCCGACTATTATACCTGAGATGAGAGTTTGTAATGTCTTCTCTGAAAATACCGTCTTTACAAAACATTTCACTAAATACAACATTAACCTTGTCATACAAAAACTCAGATTCCTTTGAATAAAGTCTAGACTAGTCTAGTTACATGACTCATGTCCTAAACACTGCTTATGTAGGTATACTGTTGGCAAAAAAAAAATTTTTAGGGTTTCCCTAGATTTCTCATGATGCCATCATCAGATCCCAACTTGGTGGAAATGTATAGTTTTCAAATAACACAGATACTTATTTATTTTCAATTTTTCCAGGGCCCATTCCGTATTCCCACTCGACGATCCCTAAGTCAGCCGGCTATCCTACAATGTGGCTGTATCTTCTGTACGAGCATGCTTTCTCAATTTTACACATTATCAACTTTTTAACATTAAATGACATGACAATGTAGTGATCCAATTCTTATAATCTGTGTCACCGAAGGAACACGTGGGGAGTAAACGTAGCCTCGAGTTTGTGTGGTTATCTTTTACACATTCGATAAATAGATTATTGATAACGTATTGGACATAAAATAGTAATCTACGTGACATTTTTTTTTTATGTTACGGAAGTGGCAAACTAGCATGCAGTTCACATTCATGATAGACTGCAGCCTATAGACACCCACACAAAGACTGAGGTCAAAATGCAGATGCGTTACCACTTCTGAGGCCTAAGGTGTTATGCCTCTGTGCCGAAAATTACAGGGCCGTACATTACCACCTGACCGGAACACGATAGTGCTGAACACTACCATTTAGCGGCAAGTATATTAGGTAATGCGGTGGTGCCTTCGCCCGTGAGCTCCGTCACTGGAGCTCTACACCAGTAAGACATATTTAGACGTATTTGTGTGTATTTGGCTCAAATGACAAAGAAAATAGTCTTTCACGGCAATCAAGATTACTTTAAGGTTCGGTTGCACCAAGATATTTATTAAAGTTATTGTACTAAACATTTCACATCCTTTTCTAACTTAAAAAATGTGTTAAAGTTAGAGAAGAATATAAAATGTTACATTAATTTTAACTTTCATAAATATGTTCATACAACCGAACCTAAGTGAGCTTTCACAGAAATTTAAATAACTATTCATATTTGTGGGGTGAGCTTAAACGTAGAATTAATCAATCAGTATTAAGTCTTTTAAAAAAAAAAATAGTAAAACTATGTTAAATAAAAGATGATCAGTTTCTCGAGATTTCATCTAAAAGCCTGGGTAATGGTTTTTTGCTAGTCACTAACTGGTGATACCGCAATAGTAGATATACTCGTCTGCACATGATATTATGTGTGTTAAAACCTACCGCACTAAACCACAGTTTCATATGTGTACTGTGACTAAACGATCCTGTAAGGAAACGAAACGGTAGGTAAGTATGTGGCTGTGTGAAAGCGCTGTCGCAGGAACTGTAGCCGCTTATTCAAATTCTGTCAAATACTTATGCTTTTATTCCGACCGTACACAGATTACATACCAGTCATTACCGGTCTACATATCGATATCGCAATAGGTAACCTAGCCTAACCTAACATCGATTTTTGAATACACAAACAATTTTTCTTCACTATTCTCCAAAGAACTTAAAAATTCTCAATTGGTCGATTTGATAACCCACGAGCCGTCTTGACGGCCTTATCATAGAGCGATTTATGAATGGGTATCATATAAAGTTTATTCCACAATTGTATTCAGGTTCATTGTAAACATTTTAGCGTTCACGTAGCAGAGGACATCATTTATTGTTCTATAACATTTGAAGCAAATTAAAGAAAAACAGCCAAGTGCGATTTCGTACAGTTCAGAGATTTTTGATGTTACCTCACTTATCATAAAAGTTAACATCCTATTATGTATGCTTTCATATAATTTATATCTATTTGCCGAAAAACTCCACACCCACCCTTATTTCCTGTGGGAGATGGGAATGGATAATTTGCGCCAAACGTAGGTAACCGGCGAATCGTAGGGGGTTTCATGTAGGTATGCTTGAAGATGTTGATTTACCCTTCGGGGTCTGCAGGCGTCAAATTACGTTATTTTAAGCTGTTTTCGGGCTAATTTATTCCTCAAATGTGCTCCCAATTTTTAATTTCAATTTACACGTGTAAGTATCTACCTACTCGTATATCAAATTTCAACTCCATCTTCTCACTACTTTTAGGTATATAAAATTGTGCCAGAGGGACAGACAGTCTGACAGACAAACAAACGTACGCGTGATCTTATAAGGGTTTCGTGTTTTCCTTTTCAGGTACGGAACCCTACAAAAGAATAAATCTTTATTTTCTTTACAATTTTTTATCATAAAGAAACAGAACTTAGATAAAAGACCGCTATGATTCATTGGTGATATTGTAATCGTATTATCACTTGAAATCCAAAGACTAAAGTCCCTTCCTACTGTCTTATAGTTTAGCATAGCATCATCTCTGTAAAGCCACAATCATAACAGAAAATTATGATATTATTGTTTGTACGTACAAAAATAATTTGTTCTGTCATTGATAATTGTGTGATTCGTTCTGTATATTGGTTTGAACTTGCCTGTTACATAGTGATAATGTTGTTTGCACATTCTTATTTGGTTTGAGATAGCGTTATACTGTTCCCCGAATCGTAAAATAAATTGTTTCTGCTATTTAAGTCACGAGTACACGATTTCTTTACTTTTCTAGATAACAACGATTTATTGGTGATACGGATTTCTTCGAGGATAGCAAAAGTGTAAGCAATGGTGGTAGATTATAATTATATAGTGCCGGAGTTTGAGGACGTAGATACCACCGCATTACCTAATTTATCTGTCGCTAAATGGTAGTGTTCAGCTCTGTCGTGTTCCGATCAGATGGTAATGTATGACCTCATAGTAACCATCACATAGACAAAACAACAAAGGTTTCGAGGGTGGCAACGCATTTGCATTTTGTCCTCTGGCCCTTGTGGTGGCATCTTGGTGGCAACGCATCTGTATTTTTAGCTCTCATCCTTATAATAATAAATAATGTTTATTCATAAACTCTTAAAAACTAACTAACTAACAGGGATGAAGCTAAGGCTAAGAGCTAATCAAGTTGCGTTACACTTGTGGACCCCTGACTCTCAAACTACGAGTAGAATAATCTGTGATATGAGAGTCAGTGTTCCTCCGCGTTTACAAGCAATATTGTTTATGTAAGGGTCTATACAGGCTCCAGTCATCACTTAACATCAATGTGAACTGCATGCTTGTTTGCCACCTTTATTACATAAAAAAAGTGCAAACATTGGTTATTGATTTCCAGTGGCGGAGCTAGAGGACGTAGATACCACCGCATAACCTAATCTATCTGCCGCTGAATGGTAGTGTTAGTGTTCAGCACTATCGTGTACCAGTTAGATGGTAGAATAGCCGCGTAATAACTATCACAGAGCTAAAACAGCAGGCCTCAGGGGTGGCAACGCATCTGCATTTTGATCTTCAGTTTTTATGTAGATGTCTATATACTGCAGTATTCAC
The DNA here is from genome assembly GCA_036365455.1 of Macrosoma leucophasiata. Classification (NCBI taxonomy): domain Eukaryota; kingdom Metazoa; phylum Arthropoda; class Insecta; order Lepidoptera; family Hedylidae; genus Macrosoma; species Macrosoma leucophasiata. The sequence goes on along the minus strand of JAWQUS010000023.1, from coordinate 8,569,752 downwards.
TTACCATCAATGTGAATTGTATGCTTGTTTGCTACCACCATAACTTAAACAAAAAAAAACATTATATCACCTTCTATGATGATATGAAGATAGATGTATGTATGTATATTCAAGGGGTAGGCAGAGAGCGAGGAGCGCCAGACATTCCGGCCCTGACACACCTCTCGTGCTTCTTCTATACTCATCATACTCTTCATGCATGACAATTCCTAAGACTTTTGACCATTATAAAGATAGATGATAGGGAAGACAGGCTGGTGGTAGAGTTACACGTATTACCAAATATATCTGCCGATAACAGTAATGTTCACCACTATACCTCGTGTTCCGGTTCTAAAAGATCTTACGATTATCAAAGATCATAAAGTACGAAAGGCCGCTGCAAAATCACTTCCGTTCATCACTGGCGTCGGGACGTAACGACCCATCCGCCCACTTCACACACAGCGGAAGAATTTTCTTTTACTGGACGACAATTCTGCCACTAGTGCAGTCAGTCAACCGAACAATGGGTAAAACCATTGCAATAGGGTTGGTAGTAAATACAATAACGCGGGATGGGCAGCAGCGTCCCGCCTGCCAAACGTGGCGATTATGGTATATTCTCCTCTAATGACGGGCAACATTGGTGTGGGTGTCTTTGGGGAAGGCTTGTCCAACAGTGGACGTGTTCCAGCTGGAGTGATGATGATGATAATGATGATGAGAGGAGGAGGAGGAGGAGAAAAAGTGGCCGCAAGTAATTTTTATTGTATGTATGTATGTATCTTCACGCCAGGTCCCTAACGGGGTAGGCATTTTTATTGTAATGTCAATAAATGGGTGATTCCAAGTTAAGAGGTATTGAGTTGTTAGGGAAGACGGCAAGACAAAAATTTTAGAAATTCAATGTTATTTAAGTATTTTTCGATCAAATCACTTATTGTTTACATACACAGACAACAGCCAGACAATTTTTTAAATTATATAATTACATTAATTTAGTTTATCTAGTTTCTAAATTAAACGTCACTAAATTAATTAAATGGTTGCAAGCTAGTTAAAATGGTTGACTGGCTAACGACATGGGGTAAGGGACAGACCAGGGGAGATACATTTTTCATGTTTCAGTCGCTATTGTGACTAAATTAAATATCGTACATTTCACTGTTGAATTTTAGTGACCTTATAGAAGGCAGTAAGTTTTAAGATCTCACAGCTTTATTTCAAATTAATAAAATATATTTTTAGTAAATTTTATCATTGCCATTGAAAATACCTCTTAACTTAGAATGACCCAAATACAGTTTTTTAAATAAAATATCAACCATATCTTAGCAATATATGTAAAGAATTCTGCTGGTATTCTTAATATATCGAATTATATAATCTTGTCATAGTGAACTGATATAACAGACTCGTAATACTTGAACCTAACCTTGAAAAATACAACAACAATACAAGCGTGCTTAACAGACTGTTAATGTTTTTGCTAACCGGATTAAGATAATGTTCAATTAAATATTGTTAAAAAGAATCTTGTGTATGTATTATAACTATGTGAAATATAGTATAACTTTATGCCTGGATGTCTCAAAGGGGTAAGCACAGGTAAAATCATGCAATCAATCAAACATGGACTCATTCACTCAAGTGAGCCTATTCACATCTCCAGATACTTTACCAAACTCCTAGGGTGGCACTGAAAAACCTGCAAAAACGAAAAAACGTCTCAATAGCACTAAGAACTGCCCAACCCAAGTTCCTTTTTTTAGGTCATGAAGTAGCAAACAAGCATATAGTTCACATTCATGGTAAGTAAATACTGTACGTAAGCCTATAAACCATCTGCATAAAAACAAGAGATTTCAATGCGTTGCCTCACCTGAGGTCTAAGTTGATATACCTATGTGCCGAAAACTACACGGCCATACAAATCTTTCAATGGAGTAGTAGTCCTTACCTCTAGCACAAGGTTTATTGAGAGGTGCGAACTGCGAGCAAAATATCTCAAAACCAGTGTCATAACTTAAAAACTGCGTAATCAAAATTATGAGATTGAATCGAATAAAAATGACTTATTATAACAAAGATTGACGTAACAATTAAGTAAAACATTTATTTTAGTTACCAATTTTTAACTCTGATTTACATAATAATATACCTTCGACTGCGTCACCTGGTCATCCCTGTGGAGAACTTGGAGTGCCTAAACCTCTAGTGTTACTAATCCAACCGCTATATCAAAACAACCAAAGCACTGGCAAGGTCGTAAAGAGGATTCTGTTCAACGTTTACGGTGAAAGATGACCCGACCTTTGAATAAATATAACTACGTTAAGAAAAACCGACTTCAAAACTGAAAACTAAAAAATAATAAAGATTTAATTGTAATTATATATTACCTATTATTTATATGTGCTATTTACTAATAGGTTTGAAGTCGGTGCCAAGCCAAAATCACTAAAGTAGGCATTTCATTTTTACTTGACGTGTTCATCTTTGGTTCACCAATTTACATAAATTCATCAAATTTCAACTCAATCGCTCGAGCAGTTTCGGAGCAAATTGGCTGTGACAGACGGACAGACAGACAGACAGACAGACGCACGAGTGATCCTATAAGGGTTCCTTTTTTTCCTTTTAAGGTACGGAACCCTAAAAAAATCATTTGAAAGTGTTTTATTACTATTATTTACATCGCCCCCAATTGGTTTTTCGTAAATATATACAATGTACAGACACGCGGATTTTACTGTTTTATTTTATGTATAGATATTTTAGACACATTGATTTGTGAAATTAAAAGTTTATAAAAAGAAGCATTTGTATCAAAATGTAAAATAGTAAAAGAAATCAATTTTATTCGCGAATCTTATTCAAAAATTAGAATATAGCATCTACATAAATTAATTTAATAAATACAACAAATGTTCATACAATTCACCTGTTAATAACGAACTCATTCAAGAAGATTTTATCCTATTTGGTGCTAGTGTTTGGAAGTTACCCATGCGCTTACAAACATTTCGGTGATTAATTTTTTTTTAACCGACTTCGAAAAAAGGAGGAGATTCTCAATTCGTCCGGATTTTTTTTTTTTGTATTTTCACCGATAATTCGAAAACGCCTTTACCGATTTGGATAATTTTTGTTTGAAAGGGTGTGCCTCACAGTTAGTCCCATTGTAACCATGTCTATATGTGATGATGGGATCCTGGAGAAATCGAGGGAACTCTTCAAATTTCATAGCACACTTGAAAGGTTTTCGATATTTTTTTATAATAACAATGTTCCGTGTGTTTACTTTCGGAAGGCACAATTAGATGAAGTGGAACTGATGATGAAGACTATATATGGTACCTTCTTAGTTGAAATACCTACTTTTGCTGTAACAATACTAATAATAGTTTACACTTTTGTTTCAACATGTTATTATAAACCGCGATTGTTCGAAAACGCTTGTACCAATTTGAGACTTCAAACCTATGAGTAGGTAGGTACGTAGCCCATATTAAAGTAATTGTCTTATTATAATTAATACCTATGGTGTTTATTCCCATAAAATGAAATGATCTAAATAAGTTTATTTTTCGCTTTTTATATATATATATGTATCTTCACGCCAGGTCCCTAACGGGGTAGGCAGAGAGTGTAGAGCGCCAGACATCCCGGTTCTGACAAACCTCTCGTGCCTCGTCTACCTTCATCGCTTCGCTTTTTATTACATAATATATTGCTGATAAAAATAAGATCTTCTCTTGATTACTTAAAATTAACTTGTGACTAACTTTAACTAGCAACGAATAATTGAAACTGTCTCTACTAAGACACAATTACAGCTGAAGACATAATATTTTGCTATCTTATATTTATTATTTTAACTTGACTTAAAATTATTGGTAAGAACGAAAACACCGGAAGTTAACAGCCCATTTTGACAGTGATTGTCAAAGTAAGTGCAGCATTTATCTACTGTTCATAGACCTGATATTATTATGTTCTACAATCTTGATTATTTCAAAGTATTAAAGCAAGAATATGAATTAAAATTGCGAAGATGAATTGTTTTATTTTTCAAACTGTATATCTACGTAAAGTGCCAACCTATATCTTGAATGTAAATAATGTAATTAAATCATAGCAAAACTTCTACTTTAACGCCGTCATAATAGGTAGATTACGGAAATTACCTACATAAAAATGTTCAATTAATTAATCAAGTTAAGATACAGGTTCATTTGTTGTCTTATCCGGAATGTTTTGTTATTGTTAATTTGTCATGTGTCAATTTTGTATTTTTTGTATAAACATTACTTCTTAACAACATTTAAAATTATGAATTAACCATTCACTGTGCTCCCAACGAAAATATTATAAAGCTAGTCAATATCAGATGTGTCAGGTAACTTGTTCGAGATTCTTAAACTTTTATTGAGAGTGTACGTGTCATGAAAGCTTTGGATATAATTTTTAGGTCATAATTTCTGGCTGTTGCACAGAGACGGGATCCAGCGCACGGCACGCGGCTCGGCGTGCTACCGGCGTGCAATGCCGGCGGTGCCTACGTGACGTCGCCCGCGTGGCACGGAGCGAAGAGGGGAACCGGCCAGCTCGTTTAGTTGCGTGCGCATCTGTTTGTACACGATTCAAGATATCGATAAAGGCAATTAATATTTATATTTAAATTAAAGGTTCCAAAAGTTCCAAAAACTAAAAGTTAAAAAGTTAAAAGTTCCAAATGGCATTTTATATAACGAATCTAATCAATACGACTAATTTATCATAAGCCATGAAATTAGTTCATCATGATTTACCCAAAAGAAGTTCACTGCTGGACACAAGCCTCCCCCAAAGATTGCCCTCATCCAGTGATAACCCGCTTTCACAGGGACGTCTATCTACGTAGTGGGGACAAGGCAACGTTTCGTCTTTCGATGCCCGATCGTTACTCGAGTAAAAAACCTCAAGGCTATTCATTTATCATCTGGTCGATAAAAGTACTGTTTTTATACATATTTCATACATACCTACTTTGGAAGGTATTAAAATAGCAGGACGTGAAGGACGAAGACAAATCAACAAAAGTACATTATCTATAGAAAAATTTAAAAATTGAAGTGGAATTAGAGAAGCTGAGGTCATGGACACGACTTTTCAAGATATTGAAGTTGGCGGTGATAGAATAGTAAACCATAGAGAACATAGTGAAATTCCGATAAAAACAAGCAAGATTGGCAGCCACTTGAGTTAACATTTTATTACTATTAAATATGAAAAAGCGTAGGAGACAAACAAGCCTATTAAACTGCTCTTGGAGTAAAAATGGCAAAATAATATAATGAGGATGATGTGGAAACATGATTAATTATTTAAACAAGTGGGACTTTAATGGCTATAGCTAAAAATTAACAAACTCATATGAGTTATGAGAGTCAAACATGAGGTATCTTCTGAGTACTCATTTCATGACGATACCATTCGAACTACCTACCATGTTAAATGCGAAACGAAATAAGACTTACTATTGAACTGAAACTGGCCACATTGTTCCGTTCATCAGTTGCCTATCTATAAAGTTGCTAATGTAATCACTTCATTAGGTAGGTTGGTACTTACCTTATTGTAAATGAAGTGAATTACTATCGAACAAACTTAATATACTAATAGGATAAAAATGGCTGTAGTTTTCACAAGTTGTATCTATTTAAGATCAACTTATGTTGACGAAGAACACAACGAATAATATACAGTTAGGTTCACGCATATCCGATACAAAAATAAATATTGTATGCTTAATATTTAAGAGGTCAATAAAACAAAGAAAACAAGTGAAACGATAAGCTTATCGACGTCGATAAATTAATGTAAACATTACAGACGGCTCTACTGCTTATTTTGAGTCAACGCTGGAACTAGCAAGGAGGCAAAACACAACAAAGAATCAGTCGGTCACATAAATTCACTGTGATCAGGCGTTACACCCAATAGTTGTGCTTTCGTTCAAGATTTATCACTTAAACATACAGCATTAGCACTCTTCCTGATATCGTGTATCATAACGTGTGAAGTATTTTAGCATTTTTGTATTTGGGAATACAAAACAAAAATCAAAATGTTCTCCACAAAGAAAAGTTTCGAAAGATTTTTACAAATCTACCAAAAGGAAATGCGTCGGCAGATTAGTAAGACGACGAGTGTTACAAATTCGGATGCAATGGCTCCTCGGCTTGATCAAGCAGCTATCAAATCACAACAAAACGAAGAAACGGGACTGCCGAAGAAATTGCTGAAGTTGCAGAAATATCACAGGTCAGTGAACTTTTAGATGCGAAGCAACAAAGTTTGCGCAACACTGGTATCTACCTACACGTATTATGTTAGCACTTGGTATAGTGCTAATAATATAGGAATAATGCGTAAATGATACTCATTTACATTTTGTTGCTACGTGATAACCAAATTTTAAAATCGTCACTGACACCGATACATTAGAAGTAAAAATGCTTCTATGTAATTTAAAGTGATAAAAATATGTGAATATCATGATTTTAAATCAATTTTAGTCACATTTGTACTTATTTATTTCAACGTCACGTTTTTAGTCAAAAAAATATTGTAACCGTATTTCTACAGACAAGTGTTTTGTAATTGTTAGCCATCAAAGGGAACAAAAAAAGGGTTTCGTAAATAGAAACTCGTTTGTCACCTCGAAGGACGCTTTTAACCAATATCATAATATTGAATTCAATGTTACACTAACTTAAATTTAACTGTTTAGCAATATCAAAGTTTTTTATTCTCCGATAGTAGGTAATTTGTTTAACTTAACGCAAAATGTTGAATTAAAAATTTAACGGGTCATATTTCTTTTTAATGTGGTTGCTGAATTGTACAACAATTTGTTATTTTTATTTCTGATATTTTATTCATGGTCATTTTTTAAATCATCTGACATTAATCCTCTGACTGATAAATTGCTTTAATCCTCTATTGTATATGAGGAAGTTGAAGCGGATGTTAATATTTTAAGGGATAGCGTTTTGGAAACATAACACATTATTTTTATCAATTATATAATATTTTTAAATAACTAGAGGATGGCCGACCAAACCATAATTTTTGATGTCTAGATTCCTGTCGACTCTCACTCCTCAGCAAATGCCACTGGCAGCCCGTGGACTTGCGGTCTCCAAAGACCAGTCCCGGGAGTTCATGGCTTGCTTTCCGGACATCGTGAGGGACCTGACTGAAACTGGCAAGCACATTGACGTGCCGGAAGCCAGCAAGTGGTTGGCTAAGGTACGTTCTATGTTGTTTTTGTCAGGCTGTAGACAGAATAATATAGAACATATGCTTTGTATAGTTCACTTAGGTATGTTAGCTTAAAGTCCTGTGCTAGTTTATTGCGGCGTAGATACAGAACCTGTTATTTTATACCGGTCTCATTGGAAAACATCGTAACGAGTTTTTAAATAAATAGTGGACGTTTGCCTCCATCCATATGGCTGTGTAGCTATTCATGAGGTTTACCTACAAGTCGGTACATGGATCATGATCTGACATCGATCATTATTATTAGGTGCATTAAGTTTACTCTATGTATGCTGGAAGTTACTCGTTTATTACCTATCCAATGATGTTGATTACGGACAACACGGCAGATCAAACTTAAAACCATGTAAGTATGGTTTAAGTTTCAACAAAAATATCAATTTAAAACTATATGTAACTTACTTAGCTGTAATTTACTTTGCAATACATGTTGGTACCTACTGCAGTACTTACTCATGTTTTTTGCATTAATAATGAATATTGCAACTGTTATTATACCTATATGTACATTATTTATTATTTTCTTAACTATGGTTTCATACCTACCTGCTATGAATTATCACACAAACGTGGAAACAATATTTTATAATTTAAGTACTCAGGTAGATACTTATCAATTCATTCAGTTCAATGTCTTATCATTCTTGCAATTTCCATTATCTACTTGGGTAATTAACTTTATGTAATAACTATACATAACTGTGTATACATAAGTAAGTAAATATAACGAAAAATCTCAGTTGAACCTTAAATCCTTTTATTCTGTCTTAACAATCGAATAGGCAATGTCTAAGATTCTAACTAATGAAGTTTGAGTATCTTAGACATGCAATACTAGTAGATAATTGAATTGCTTCTTGTAGTTACATATATTAGAAATCCTGCTAAAGTTATTGCAAGTAGGTAAAACTTATAATAATTTTAATTTTCTCAAACTTTTGCAACGTGAGTGTTATTTTTATCAATAAAATCTGTACATTTTTGCCAACACGTGATATCAACGTGACTTAATTAAATTCAAACTCGCCTCGCATTCGAATGCTCGATGAATCATTATTATTCTGTTTCTGTTTTAACTACACAACGCCGGCACTCGTAAATAAATTGTATGGTTATGATGTTTACAAACAAAGACCCCAAATGCTTTGTTAAAATCCATTGTCGCGGTAGGTACCTTACCTCGTGTTATTCTGCAGCAGGTAGGAACTATTGTTAGATGAATAAAATGACAGATTTATTTAAATATTTACCTAACATAGAAAATGTTAGACACGTGGGAGATAACATGCCGGAAATGTAACATTTAGGATAATACCTAAACATAATATAATATGTAATGTAAATGTATAATATGTCCTTAAAGTTCAACAGTTACATAAATAAGCATGTTGTTATTAATATTGTTAACTGCAATTGGTCAGGTACCTACTTAGTTGTTTTTATTTTAACGACGCCATTTAAGTTATAAATATACGAGTAACAAAGGACCAAACGTTTCAATTCTGTTAGTTTTTACAAACCAACTTATAAATAAAAATATCTAAAATGTTTAGGCAGTCTGTTAACGGCTTTGCAAACAGACCTACATTTTATTGTATCCTTCTCATTGTCCCAAGACATTTTACTAATTCTATTTACTTATTGTTACAGCTTTTGCAATACAATGTGCCGAATGGAAAAAAGAATCGAGGACTGGCAACGGTGTTGGCATACAAAATGTTGGAGAAGCCAGCAAACATGACGGCGGAAAACATTCACTTGGCCAATATTATGGGATGGTGCACGGAAATGGTGAGTATCTATCAATTACAAAGTAATAATAGTTCAATTTATAGCACAGCAAAATTCAAAATTCAAAAAATTCAATATTCAAATCATTTATTTCAAATTGGTCTACAAGGACACTTTTGCATTGTCGGGTTATAAGCTACCTAGAGAGAATGACTTATAATAATAATCCATTAAGTATTAATAAATACCAATTTAATAATAATATTTAACCGATACGTGAATCATCAAATTTTTCAATTCCTTCATAGAAGAAATAGAAAAATCTGTTCGTCATAATCATAGTCATTCACTTAGCACGTGGAACTCTGCTACTGAGAAGAACTCCGCTACCCAACAAACTCAGCGTGATGCTCTTTTGTCAAAACCTTAGATTTAATACAAATATTATTACATAGAATAAAGATAATGCTATATGCATACGCAAATACCCATCAACAGCTTAATATCGTGATAGAATATAACACCCGCAAATCACAACAGACCAGTCCCACAATCAACACCCGTTCACGAGTATGACGCATGTGGCAGCCATTCCTCTCCTCGACCATTTTGAAGGGAAGTGAGCAACCCGTCACACGACGCCGCCGAAGGCAGTACATAAGTAAAGAACACAGGTATTTACGAAATATGGGACAATGGGACTTATCTCTAGAAAAGCAATTGCTTCCAGGCCACCCAATAATCGAAACAGATACCTGCAAAATAAACACCACCTACGGAGCTATACACCCACTCTAGGTTCTAACAATCACATGTAATACAATTTGGAAATTGTAGAAGCAAGCAAGAGTGAACAGTGCAATAAAGGAGAGAAAGAAACAAAAAACACATAAGAAATATAAAAAAGAAAAGAAAAAAGGGCGTCATAACCAGACGTTTAAAAGATTCAATAATCAGCGCTTGTTTATATAGTGTAGGGCGAGGAGTTTCACACAGATTTAGAAAAACAAACTTGTACGTAAACGAATATTTAATCGCAAAGTTACAGAGAACGGAGAGATCAGGAATTGGAAAGACAGGAAAATTCAGTCTCTAACATATTTAGCACTATTAGGTTAAAGGTTAAAATAGAACTGAGTTGAAAAGATATATAAGAACGTATATATAAGGTAAAACAAGATCAATCTAAAAAATAAGAATAATTGGGAAGATACTTACTCTCCAAAACTGAAGACATTTAACTTTACCTAGGTTGGTATCATAAAATTAAACATTGTCAGCTCAGTCAAGACAGCCCGGTTATAGTGTCAACCGAACTTTGTAAGACAGTAACTTTTCCTAATTATTTAGTTGTAGAGATCAACGAATATTCCCATAATTCTCATTTATTGATAAATAATGATCCCAACATTGGAACATAGAGTTGGATATTGTGATCTTGAGATAAATATCAAGAATCGAGGTTAATTGCCAATTGCTTTACTCTACTCGGAAAAACTAGGACTTTAATAAAGTGGGTAATCTCTAATGAAATAGAATCGGCAATGTTTTCATCATGTGTTAATCGTTAAATTAATCAAGTCAATATTTTAGACAATAGAACTGAGTTAGGCTTATGATGTTTAACATAAGTGTTTCAGAACTATCAGATCTAGATCCATGTAAACTACCTATAGGTATGCTTTTTTGCCACCACCGTAACATCGATCTAGGCATTTAACTATTTATTTGTAAACTTATACACGTACTATGTCGACCATCATCACGTGTAGATGACATTAACTACCTATCTCATCCAAGCTACCAAGTGTTTAGAATAAGTACATACAATTCAATAGAATTGTATTGAAAAATATTTTTTGAGAGATATCTAAAAGATTGAAACCAGACAAAGGTGGGCCGATCTTACAAAAACGAATCTACAAAAAGCAGTTTATCCAGTTGCCTTTCGTGTACATCTGTGAATAACCTTGAAAGGTGCTTAAGCACGCGAAAAATAAATGCGCAATAAATCAATTGTTTTGTCACCATTGGGTGCCAACATGGATGGAAAACATTGCAAGTTGGAATGGAAAAAAGACTTCTTAAAGATACCTGTAATGATACCTATGTACCTACCAGCAGATATGATTCACTTAAGTTGTACCTATTTCAGGTTCAGCTATTTGTTCAATGTTTATAGCACAGAGTTGGTAATTTTATTAATTTTACCTCATCACTTTTTTTTTATGTAATCGAAGTGGCAAACAGGCATGCAGTTCACATTGATGTTAAGTGATAACTGCAGCTTATAGACACCCACACAAAGACCAAGGTCAAAATGCAGATGCGTTACCACTCCTGAGGCCTAAGATGTTATGTCTCTGTGCCGGAAATTACAAGGCCGTACATTACCACCTGACCGGAACACGATAGTGCTGAACACTACCATTTCGCGGCAAGTACATTAGGTAATGCGGTGGTGCCTACGCCCGCGAGCCCCGTCACTGGAGCTCTACCACCAATTACATTAAATTAGTAAAGGATGAATGCAGCCTATAGACATCTCCACTAAAACCAGTGCTCAAAATGAACATGCGTTGCCACCCATAAGACCTTAGTTGTTGTTTCTGTGTTATTTATTGCGGGCCCATACATTACCATCTAATCAGAACACGGTAGTAGGTACCTACTAAACACTATCATTTCATTAGGTACATAAATACAAAGTCACGGCAGTATTATTTACATTAAATTTATTTTCAATAGTCTGCGGTTTTTTAATTGTTCGTCGAAAATAGTCTGCAATCGAGAAAATGAATTGGGTAATTAAGCGATACAGACCATAAAGCGAAACAAAAACATGCCAAATCCATTACGAACCTATAGACATATTAATAGTCCATTATTAATACAGCCATTGAATTAACATAAATACTGATATGTTGTAGTATCTGATCAATATCTAGGTACTGTTAGTTAGTTATTATTATTATGTAGCCCGGGGCTACGGGCACCCGTGCTACAGGCGCCCCGCAGCCCGTGGCGAACGCCTGACTATTTATTCTCTCTCTTCCCTTTTTTTTATGTAATGAAAGTGGTAAGCAAGCCTGCAATTCACATTGATGTTAAGTGATGACTGCAGCATATACACACCCACACAAAGACCAGAGGTCAAAATGCAGATGCGTTACCACTCCCGAGGCCTAAGGTGTTATGCCTCTGTACCGGAAATTACAGGGCCGTACATTACCACCTGACCAGAACACGATAGTGCTGAACACTACCATTTAGCGGCAAGTATATTAGGTAATGCAGTGGTGCCTACACCCACGAGCTTCGTCACTGGAGCTCTACCACCAGTAAAAACTGACTTTACTTTATCATCTTCTTTAATCTCTAGACGAGAATCAGTTTTTTCTCCTTGATCAGGATTTAAGTATAGATTTAATATGTTATTTCAGTTCCATGCCCACCAGCAACTTCTGAACGATATAATGGAGAGCACCGAGATGCGTCGCGGCGTGCCGTGCTGGTACCGCCGCCCCGACGTTGGTCTCAGTGGCATCAACGACGCCAGCTTCATCCAAGCCGCCATGTTCTCTACTCTCAAACGACACTTCTCCGCCAAACCCTACTACAAGAACGTTTTGGAAATGTTCAACGAGGTAATCTTTATTTATATGCTGATTATTAGGTGAAAATATTTGAAAACGGATCATACGTCATTAAGTTTAACATTACCAAAGGACATCCGACGTTTTAAAAATATGCAAATTTAGTCAATGACATGATTTTATTGTTAAAATTTATCCACCTAGTCAATTCAATCCATTTTTGGGAAAAAAAATTAAGTAAATACTTAATAATCTTATTTCTTCCACTATTGTCGATAAACGCGCTACTGTGTCTATATTTGTGAACATAGCCGCAACATATAGCTTTATAACCATAGTAATATATTGAAATTAATGTATCTACTTACACTAAAATTAATTAAAAATGCACAAGCGATTAACAGCTTAAATTCCAACGCTAACACTTATCACAATGTTCCACTTATAGGGAAATTCTACTTGATAACAGTTACGTCAGTTTTGATAAAGTGATCGATTTTCGAAAGTGGATTAGAGTGGACGAGTACCATGGTGATAGGCTATTATGAGTAATCGATCAACCAGGTTTCGAATTAATTAAAGCGCTAATATCATTATGATAACCGGTTAAGTATTTTTTACAGATGCTGCTTAAGTGCTCGATTGGCCATCAATTAGAGAAATCAATGTCAAAGACAGACAAACCAGACCTAACGCAATTCACGATGGCGCAGTATGAAGCCATGACCAAATACAAGACTGCCTACTACACATTCCAAATGCCAGTGAGCCTGGCTCTTCTCATGACCGGTATGGATGATCCGGAGACACACAGACAAGCGAAAACCATCCTTCTTGAAATGGGAGAATTCTTCCAAATTCAAGTGAGTATCTAAGCATTATTATTCAGTACTTCAGTTGTCTGATTTTTTGGTTAATTAATGCTCCTAATAGATTTATTTAAGGATGTTACTCGATATAAGTCTTACCTTGTTTTTATGTTGCTACTTTGATTCACCAATTCATTAAGCAAATTGAGCTATTTAGTTAATAATATAACAAATGGAAATACATATTTGTATAAGATTGATAGGTATACCTACAATCAAGTTACCACAACAGCTAATTAAAATGTATGTACAACCGCAAATCGGAGATCATTGTGATAATTTTTACTATTCTCAGGATGATTTCCTGGACTGTTTCGGGAACCCGACTGTGACAGGGAAAACTGGTCGCGACATTGAAGATGGCAAATGTACTTGGCTAGCTGTTGTAGCCTTGCAAAGGGCGACCCTCGCACAAAGACAAATGATGGAAGAACATTACGGCAGTTCCAAACCAGAGGATGTCTGTAAAATCAAAGATCTGTACGAAGAACTTCAACTACCTCACACATACTCCGTTTATGAAGAAGCCACTTACGACCTAATCAGAACACAAATACAACAAGTCACAAGAGGACTTCCCCATGATCTGTTCTTCAAAATTTTGGATAACATCTTCAGGCGAAGCGTTTAATTTATCTCTAGAATATAAAAAATATGTTTTAATTGTAATGTACTATTTGATATTTGTTATAATTAAGTTAGTTACATAGTTATAAAGAAGAAAAAGATTTTATCATTCACATAATGTCTAGCGGATATTTCTATAATCTACTTTGTCGAGGTATTTAATGTACTAACATTGTATTATCTTAAGATTCGTAGCCAAAAACCTTCAAATGTTGTAAATATCATCATCATCGTCATATGATCAGTGGCGGAGTAAAGGGCTCCCCTTTACTCCGTGGCAGGAGTGATCCGCCATAGGCCTGCAGTTCTGAGGGCCTCCACAGTTCAAGGTCAACTGAGTTTTGAATCATGAAAGTTTTACACCAAGTTTAAGAGATTTTTAGAGCGCACGAAGTTGAATGTTTTTTTTTATCGAGTTAGTTATACTTATCGAGAAGAATGCGCGAGAAAAATTTTTGCGCATTCTTCTCGATAAGCATTTTAACTCTAGGGGTCTCCGAATGCCGCCCCGGGCTCTGATGACCTTATTCCGCCCCCGCATACGTGTTATCGATGTATTTTAATTTTGTATGATACCGAATCAAACTAAGAATGTTTATATATTTGATGGCAGGGAATTAACTACCTAGTAAGCAAAAATATGAATTGATATAGAACTAATTTACAATCGTAAGTTGTTTTATTTCATTATTTTCTGACCTTGGATATTATGAAATGTAATAGATATCATGTGGTCTGTGATAGTTATACTCGGACTTTTATTTCAATTCACGATTTTTTTTATTTTCTTTTTATTATTATGGCATCGCTATTACGCATATTGCCAGTGTCAAGTAAAACGATATTTCGTATTTATTTAAGCAGCGTCAAAGTTAGTAATATCAAGTATAATATGTCAGTCAAGTTATTCGAGTAAAGCGATGGCTACTTTACCAGAACATTTACAATGAAGTTTTGGAGGCAACCTGAAAGGTCGTGTTTTCGCACTGTTATTCTATTTCACTATACACGGGCACTGTAATAAACCTATATCAAACAAAATGCCACCAACTTTATTCAATATAACTTAAAAATACACCAAGAAAATGAAATAAAATAAGAGCACCATAGAGTGGAAAAAAAACGGCGGGAAAATTGAAAAAGCGCGGGCGTATTTTTTGGACTTAAATTTTATTTAATTAATTGATAACATTTAGAGGAGTAGATTCTGTATATATTTTCTATTTTAAACTTGTATATATTAATTGTAGATAAATAGAATCTTGTATATCCTTATTTGGTAAGTTTTTTAAATACATATTTTGTTTAAAGGTAGTATTACATAATTTAAGCAATCATGAATGAACCTCCGGATCCCGGAGGTTCTGTTCCTGATGCTTCAAATTATGTGAGTATAGAATGCGATAACGAGTCGAGCATCGACACCGATAGCTCCATTTCACATTCTTCTAGAAAAAGAAGTCGATTGCAGCGGATATGTAAGCATTGTAACAAAAAAAAGGAAACATTTAGGTTGCCAATCAGACATTGGCAACCCTCAATAATTAAACCCTCAATAGTAAATTCCGGAAACTTGACAAGAGGTCTTGCTCTACTATATGCCGATTACGTATGGGCCATGTGTGTTCACCTGTTTTCCTCCACAAGTTAAGGATTAGGGATAGTTCTATTTGTGAATGTGGGTTAGATGAAGGAACCCCTGACCATCTATTTTTCAATTGTCCCCTTAACCAAGTATCCCTACACTCCCTTCTTCCACTTAAAATCCCCCGTCCTACATGTTTAAACTCACTGCTCATGATGGTGAATTCTCTCCTTGTGTATACCCTTGGTAAATGTATACATGTAAATAATATTAGATTGTAGTTTATGTTCTAAAACAATACTGTGTTCTGTTGTTACTAACCTTTAATTAACTGTGATCGTCTTTGTCTTGTTTTAGGCAGAAAAACGCTGAATAATTAAAGTGGCACTTATTTTCGTTCTTACCGGACATCCCTCAGATCACCGGTCATAACTCATACGTCTAGTGCCTCCTTAATCACCAGAATTTGGCAGAATTACCCAAACCGAGGTAAAAGCCATAGTATAAAGAAAAAAGAAAGATATTGGCTGTCGATGCTTGGAGGAGGATATCTATTCTGAACCAACTAACATCAATGATCAACCTTCTCACTCACAATTATTGGATTCCTCTGTTTATACGGATAATAATAATATGAAATCAAATGCACCTAACAACACTGCTAGTGATATCTCTCAACCTGGACGGCGGTTAATAACTCTACTGCTGCCTCTCCTTTTACACTGCATGTCCAAAAAATTCAATCTTCCCCCAATGACGGCTCCACTCTGCACCATATAAGTTTCGGCAATATTCTTAAAAAAAATAATTTCAAGAATATTTTAAGTGGAAGTGTTAAGCGTCTGGGCAGGAATAGAATTGCACTTGCATTCTTTTTCTATGAGGATGCAAACTCATTTTTAAATTCCAACATGTTAGCAACAAACAAATTGAAAGCATTTATTCCATCATTTAATATAACCCGACATGGTTTAATAAAGGGTGTTCCATCTGACTGGACCCAGAGGAAATTGTAACGAATTTATCAGTTCAATCAGCTGTGGCAACATTATAAAGGTTAGACGCTTAAATTATAAAGTCATAATTGATGGTTCTCCTGTGTGGAAGCCTTCACAGTCTATAGTGGTGTCCTTTGATAGACAAATTTTACCAAAACGCATTTATATGTGCTATAATGCTCTGCCTGTTGATTTGTACATATTCCCCACAATCCAATGTTTTAATTGTTGCCGTTATGGACATACAAAAGATCAATGTAGGTCTAAACCTATTTGTTTTAAATGTGGACAGGAACATCGGTGATTCCTGCAAAGTTCAAAATGAAGATGTATACTGTTGTTTGTGTTCAGGGCCACATATGGCCAATAGTATAACATGCCTGGAATTTGTAAGGCAGAAAGAAATTAAAATTCATATGGCTCAAAATTGTGTTTCGTACGCTGAAGCATCCAAATATTTTCCTCCCATTTCAAAATCATATGCTCATGTGTTATCATCTCCATCTCCATCAAATTCAGATAATAATAGCTTTCCTGTCCATAATGGCAACAAGATGAACTCTTATAAAAAACAGTGTTTTTAAAACCTCGTCCTTCCCCAAAACTGGGTCAAGGATATGATAAACATACACATTCCAATTTAATCAGAGATTATAATATGCCACCTCCACCCAATGGGTGTGTAATAAATTCGAACACCAATAACGACTCGTTGGATGAATGCCTATCCACAAATATTATTACAGCCCTATTGAAAACATTATCACAATTTAATATTCCTGTACCGCCCAACGCCACCAAATCGTTTGAACTTATATTACAAAATTTTGGTGTCCACAATGACCAACAACATCATCCAGTGGAATTGCCGAAGTATCATCAGTAACAAAAGTGACTTGATATCTTCTTAATCTATTATATAAAAATAAGTCGGGTTTTCCTTCCTGACGCTATAACTCCAGAACGCACGAACCGATTTCCACGGTTTTGCATTCGTTGGAAAGGTCTCGGACTCCGTGAGGTTTATAGCAAAGAAAATTCAGGAAAAATTCAACGCGGGCGAAGCCGTGGGCAACAGCTAGTATATATAAATCTCGTGTCACAATGTTTGTCCTCAATGGACTCCTAAACCACTTAACCGATTATAATAAAATTCGCACACCATGTGCAGTTCGATCCAACTTGAGAGATAGGATAGTTTAAATCTCAAATTATAGTCGCAATTTTAATTTATTGCTAATTATTTGTCTATTATTATTTGACAGTCACAATTATCTGTTAACTCCAAATGATTCTAACAGATGTCGATACCTTTCGACTGGGTTGAGTAAGTAATCAATAGATGGCGCTGCTATGGTAAATCTACAAACGGGTCATATAAGCTACATTTTAACAGCATAATTACCACGTGTTGTTGACGCTATAAAATTAATTTAATTTATTTTGTAGTGAACGAAATGCCGTATAATTCAATTATTTCCACTTTTTAAATTTTTGGTGTTAGCATAGCCGGCCACGTGTTACATAGACTGAAGTGTAAATTAAATTCATATTATAACTAGCTGACCCGGCCACGCGTTGCTGTGGCTAAAGTTTTTGTTATATTACATTATAGTAAACAATCTAAGAGGAACAATAAGAGAACATCAGTCACGGAGTCCACTATGCTTTTTCACACAGAAAGTATTCGTAAAAAAATTTGGTGATCTCCTTATTTGACTTTCTACTACGATAACTCTTTAGTACAATGAAATTATTTACGAACAAAGACGAAAATGTTGATGTTGGTATACAAATTCACTGGATTGAGATTTGAAGGGGAAGTACGTTGAACACAATTAATTAAAATGTTCTTACACTTGATATTAAGCAGAAATCAATAGGTACAAAATAAAAATTTATCAGATTTATTATTTCCATTTAATTTTATGACAAATATAAGTATATTACAGTATAATACAGTAAATAACATGTGACGCTTAAACTCATGAATGAGGTAGGCAAGGCAGACAGTTTTAAACTTTTAAACATTAATATCTATTTTTTGGAATTATAAATACTTTCAATTTCATTTTTAATTTAACACCAATCGGTGCACAATGTTTTTGGTTAACCTGTCTTTAGCTAACACAAATAGATTCGTTAACACGCAACATATAGTTGCCCATGAGAAAAACATGGATTTTCCAAATCTAAACCACAAATGGACATTGTTTGACCTTGAGATTTATTTATAGACATGGCGAAAGCTAAACGAATTGGAAACTGTAGCCTTTTGAAGGGTATGGTAGAATCTGATGGTATCATCGGAATACGTGGCAGCAGGCCCACTTTTCCTTTAAACTTCCCAGCCAAAATGGTTGCTTCAAGAATGTTTCCGGTGATCTTTTTGATGGCCAAACGCGTACCGTTACATAATTGAGGTGGATTCAAATTACAGAGGAGAATAATAGGGGAACCAATCTTTAATCGAAGATTATGTGGTGGCATTCCAGGGATATCTAATGAATGTAAAAATTCAATCGGAAAATTTACACTTTCATTTTCATCAACAACAGTATCGAACTGTTGTATCTGGAAGTTAATTTCGTCAACATCAACGTTTAAATTATAAAGTTTTGATCAATGAAGCACAAATAAGTAAAAAACAGGATTAATTTCACTGTATTATCTTCATTCAATATAATATGAATTCAATTTACACTTCAGTCTATGTAACACGTGGCCGGCTATGCTAACATCAAAAATTTAAAAAGTGGAAATAATTTAATTATACGGTATTACGTTCACTACAAAATAAATTTAATTAATTTTATAGCGTCAGCAACACGTGGTAATTATGCTGTTAAAATGTAGCTTATATGACACGTTTGTAGATTTACCATAGCAGCGCCATCTATTGATTACTTACTCAACCCAGTCGAAAGGTATCGACATCTGTTAGAATCATTTGGAGTTAACAGATAATTGTGACTGTCAAATAATAACAGACAAATAATTAGCAATAAATTAAAATTGCGACTATAATTTGAGATTTAAACTATCCTATCTCTCAAGTTGGATCGAACTGCACATGGTGTGCGAATTTTATTATAATCGGTTAAGTGGTTTAGGAGTCCATTGAGGACAAACATTGTGACACGAGATTTATATATATTAAGATGAATGAAGATAATACAGTGAAATTAATCCTGTTTTTTACTTATTTGTGCTTCATTGATCAAAACATTATTATTTAATTTGAATATATGTATGTAAGTATTATCATATATGTACATAAATCAATTGCTGTTCGTTTGTCTCGCTTAAACTCGAGAACGGCTGGACCTATTCGGCTAATTTTGGTTTTGAATGATTTTTGGAAGTCCAAAGAAGGTTTAAAAGGTAAGAAAATATTAAGAAATTGAAGAGAAATAGTAAAAACCACAATTTCATTTTCCCATACAAATAGTCCGTATCTATCAAACCTTTGACACATTATTTCATAGTGAGGCAATACGAAGTTTGCCGGGTCAGCTAGTATTTAATAGATTCTTATACCCATTTTTTATTAGCACTTTCTGAAACCTGGCAAGCCAGAATTTTCTTTCAAATTAAGAGGTTAAATTAGTAGAGAAGATCGTTCTGACGGGTATGGCGGAGTTGCCATACTCATTAAAAAGTCAATTTTACTTAAACCGGTAATTATACCGGCTCATAGTTCTGATTTTTCAATAATAGCAGTTACTGTAGATAATATTTGTTTTGTATCATTGTATATTCCACACCCGAACCCTGATACTTTCAATGCAATTAGTAATTTATTGTCTTCTCTCCCAAAACCATATTTAATTTTAGGAGATTTTAATAGTCGACATGTATCGTGGGGAAGTTCATGTACAAATCATAATGGCGAAAGACTTCACCCATGATATATGTATTATTAACACAGGTGCACCTACTAGACATACAAGACCTAATGAGGGTAAAAGCGTTGTTGATCTATCAATTTGTACTCCAAACTTAGCTTCCATATTATCTTGGTCCACACCACAGATCACTATACTAGTGTCCACACTACCGTCCACATTTGGAAGTGATCACTACCCAGTTCTAATTTCTGTTCCTGAAAAAAAGATACATCATAATATAAAAAAACAATATCGCACCAAGTACATTTTATATAATGTATCAGAGGAGACATGGCAAAAATATAGTTCTAAAGTTGATCAAAAGCTCTCATTAATATCTCCGTCATCAAGTGTTTCTTGTCGAGCTAAATCTCTTGCGAATGCTATCGTAGAAGTTGCTAATGAAACATTTCCGATTAAGAAACATATTTCAAAAATTCCATGTCCGCCTTGGTGGGATAGTGAATGTAGGGAGGCCATTATAATAAGAAAGAATGCAGAATCTAAATATAAAACAGAGATGTCGATGGAGAATTATTTAAATTTAAAGAACATTTTATGTAGCGTTAGGAAATTATTTAAACTTAAAAAAAGGAGAGTTGGAAAAAATTTTGCGCAACAATTTCGCCTAATACTTCAGTATCATTAGTATGGCGCAATATTCGAAGATTTCGGTGCGGCATTAATGATTCTCCATCGTGTTATATTCCTACTTCGTTATCAGTTCCATTTTTAGACATGATTGCATCTCCTTCAGTCCATCAATTAATACCGAGATTGGAAATTCCTCAAGCTGAACTAATTGGCCTCAGTGCTCCGTTTACATATCCAGAATTAAAAAGTGTTCTCGAACACGTTAGAGATTCTGCTCTTGGTCCAGATAATATCTCATATTCTTTTATAAACCGCCTTAGCTGTAATTCTCTATCACACTATTTGGACATAATTAATTCTGTTATTTTAACTAGCAAATCTCAACGGATTGGAAGTGCCAAATAATAATTCCAATATTGAAACCAAATAAGAATCCTTCTCTTGTTTCATCTTATCGTCCTATAGCTCTTTCTTTGGTATTAATAAAAATTTCTGGACATCATAAAAAATAGACTTGAATGGTTCATCGAATCAAATAGAGTTTTAAGTCAAAGTCAATATGGCTTTCGGAAAGGCAAAGGCACAATGGACAGGTTAAGTGTATTCACTACAGATATAAGATTGGCGTTCTCAAAAAACGAATCAGTATTAGCTGCTTTCTTGAATTTAAATTCTGCGTATGACAATGTAGTAGTTCCAATTCTAATCCAAAAATTGATTAATCTTAATGTTCCAAACCTGTTTATTAATTTTATTTCGGATATGTTAACTGACAGGTCTCTGCGCTTAACTAACAACGAAGCCGATCATTATCGGTTGGTATCGAGGGGGCTTCCCCAGGGCTCTGTATTAAGTCCATTATTGTACAATATTTATACGCATGATTTGGAATCCTCCCTTGGAGATCAGGTATCTACATTACAATATGCTGATGCCCTCCTCATTTATTCTAATAGGTTGGGGAAAAAGTCTTTTCGCATTATAGTATGTATGAACTTGTAATAAAATCTCTTTGGCTGTAGTATTTGTATCTGGCTGGTTTTGGTATCATTGAAAGTTAAAATTTTAAAGAACATACTCGTAATTCCAAATTCAAATTAGGCAAATGTGTGATTTTCATTTGTTTTTCGTACTGTCAAGATGAATGAATCTAATGAAGAAATTCGATACATTTTAAAATTTTACTGCAAAAAAGGTAAAAATGCAATGCAAGCCGCGAAAAAAAATTGCGATGTTTATGGACCTAGTGCAGTGTCTGTGAGAGTAGCACAAATTTGGTTTAAGCGTTTTCAATCCGGAAATTTTGATGTCAAAGATGCACCTCGCTCTGGTCGCCCTATTACGGATAAAATGGATGCCATTTTTGAAAAAGTGGAGCAAGATCGACATATCAGTAGTTACGACGTAGCTGAAGAACTGAGAATTGATCACAAAAGAGTTTTGGCGCATTTGAAAAAAGCTGGGTACAAAAAAAACCTCGATATTTGGGTACCTCACGAGCTCACTGAAAGAAACCTAATGAACCGTGTACTCATTTGTGATTCTTTATTACGACGTAATGAAACCGAATCATTTTTGAAGAAGCTGATAACTGGTGATGAAAAGTGGATCACGTACGACAAGAACGTGCGAAAAAGGTCGTGGTCAAAGGCCGGTCAGGCTTCACAGACTGTGGCGAAACCCAGGTTAACTCACAATAAGGTGATGTTGTGTGTGTGGTGGGATTGGAAGGGCATTATTAATTATGAGCTATTACCACTAGGCAGGACTATCGATTCTGAACTCTACTGCGAACAACTGATGAGATTAAAGCAAGAAGTTGAGAAAGCGGCCGGAATTGATCAACAGAAGGGGTGTGGTGTTTCATCATGATAACGCTAGACCTCACACATCTATAGCCACTCAGCAAAAAATAAGAGAGTTTGGCTGGGAGGTGTTAATGCATATGCCGTATAGTCCTGAACTTGCACCTTCAGATTTCCACCTGTTTCGGTCTCTTCAGAATTCTTTACGCAATGTTAGGTTAACATCACGAGAGGACTGCCAAATCCACTTGTCGCGGTATTTTGATGAGAAGTCCCAAAATTTTTATAGCAATGGGATCATGTCCCTACCTACAAGATGGCAAAAGGTTATCGAACAAATTGGTACATACATACTTTAGTTAAATGTAAATAAACTATATTAAAAAATGTTTTGAATTATCTTAAAGAAACTTTTTCCCCAACCTAATATGTAATTATTTGTCCAGCTAAAATCTTTTGTTAGTACGTCAAAATGATCTCAACTGAGGTGTCACCTCAGATCGTGTTCACGCACTAACAAAAGATTTACGAGTGACTACCATGGAGTCTCCTACAGAAAAATAGATTATATAACACACCTATACACGTATTACTTTCACACCGTTTGCACGGCTTCGAGCTCTATCATTGAAGCTCTACCTTCGTACATTACCATCGATCACAATAGCTGTGGACACTACCACTCAGCGGCAGGTAAATTATGTGATTCGTTGGTGCTTTCACTCTCGAGATCGGTCAACAGAGCTCTACCATCGATTTCATATTTAATTATGCCTTATATTTATTTTTGTAGCTGGTAAAAAAAACTTCGAACTTTGAAATGTTTTCGCCTCGAAGTCGTAAACTCATAACGTACATTCCGTTCCGTTGTTACACATTTCCGTGTAAAAAAACCTCACCGATTGGTATATATTAGTAGGTAACCAAATCAAGTGTTTGTATGGAATTTAGCCGAATGTCCGGGGTGTGCTATTACGCAAAGAAACCGAGTGTTTACCATATACAGCTACCGTCGTATGCTCGAAATCATTTGGTGGTCAAGATAAAGAGTCCACCCAAGCATGATAAAGTCAAGTCATTGTTAGTGTGGTCCTAATTTGGATGGGTGTGCACAAAAAGTCAAGTAATTGTTGGTGCAGTAAAAATTTGAATAGATGAGCACGAAACGTTCATTTCCATCTCATTTTCTCACAAGTTGTATTTTATGAATTTATGGGTCTGTCCCTTTTTACTATCGATTTTTCGTTTCATTGATTTTCAAATCACAACAATGCTAAAGAAGTTTTCACTTTAAAACTTAAAAAACTCGGCCATTCATTCGTCTCAAAATCCGTTTACTACTTAATAATAAAATACGTCTCACTGCTGGGCACGAGTCTCTCCCCTTTTTGGGGGGAAGGCCTGGAGCTTACCCCACCACGCTGCTCCAATGCGGTTTGGTGGAGATACGGGTTAGTGGCCAACCAGCTGTCGGATGTTTTTAAACCGCCCATAAGGCATGCACGAAAACGCGCATTTTGATTTGCCACTAGCGGTCACCCATGACACACCCGACCGCGCCCATAGTGCTTAACCAAGTAAATCGCTTATGATCTACACCAGCCGCGGGGCCATGCGCGCTTCACTACTTACTGATAGCTTTTTCTAAGTATTTTCAATGTACAAACACGCTTCCGTTAGAGTTTTATAATAGAACAGATTGAAATTTTAATTAAATTATATTCAAAATATACAACATTAATCACACCAAAGCAATTAAATACATTTATTCATTAATTTATTTTGGGGAAATTATCTCACTGGCAACTTTGACCGACTCTGTCCGTTTCCATGACAACCATATTGCTGCCTCACTTTAACGGTAATTTGTTAACTAGTGGAAAAAACGAGACAAATGTAGTTTACTTTGTACATAAGTATCGGTTTCAAAGCTACGTCTTTTGAACTATTAAGTGGTTACGCATTTGTGAAAATCGTTTGTATGAATGACATTACTTCTCTAGTATTTTTAAGCTCATTGTATCAAACAATATTAAATTATAATTTTATTTGTTACATACTACTTATATTAAGATTTTTCCTTTTATATGTTTAGGTATCTCAGTATTTACTTTAATATTTGCTTACATTCTTAGATGATTCGTTCAAAATTCCATTATGTGTAGGAATTTTAAATAAATGAAAAGTTCCCTTGTTTGTCATTGGCATAAGTACAAAATACAATGCCATTAAAAAAAAAAGAGCACCTTAAGCAAGAAGCTTGTAGGTACCATACGCCTCTTTCAAGGTTCCCGCCAAAACCTCCAATTGACAACATTTCATATTTTTAACATACATGTTTTATTACATTATTCAAAACTTAATCTAAAACTAGGGGATTTGTGTTTAACCATTTTTTTAAATTTTGTACTTTTAATTCATAATTTCTACAAAGAAAGTTAGTGTATTCTAAAAAGACGTATGCGCCATATGACGTCACACATATGGTGGAATGGAGACAGAACCATTGCCTTGTGCCGTGACCCTTTAAAAAAAATTGGAGATGTCATTGTCTTAACGTTGTCAGCTTGTCAAACTCGATGTAGGGCTGTGATCTTTTTATTTTAAAAATATCAGTACCAGTGTTCGATATATCGAAAAATTATCGATACATTAATATCATTTTTAAAAATTCTTTGACCCTGTGTGTCGTCGATTAATGTCTTCCTTGATCCAACTACAAATAAAAAAATATCAATATTATATCAACACGTTGTTTAAAACTTTAAAACTTGTTTTTATCTTAATAAATAAGTTCGTAGCAACTTTTCATAGACTTCGTAGTAGGGATGGCGATTCTTTCTGAAATAAATCAATGTTCGAATCAAAGTGTCCAAAATCCATCCACGATTAAATCGACATCGAAAAAATCGATCTTAGATTATGGATCTATTTTTGATTTGGAATAGGTATGTAATACCTACTAAATTTCAAGGAAAACAGACGACCAAAAAAAGCAACTCAACAGTGTTCAATGCTGGTATAATGCTTACTATACTCACGTTTAAACGTTAAATCTTATGATCTGTATGTTTCCTATGTCCCTACGTGAATTAACCAAAAAGATCGATCTTCGATTTTCCATACAATACGTATCGATTCACTAGATCAATCCAGTACTGTGGATCGATTTAAATAAATTATTATAAATAAGGAAATTAAACTTGCCGATTTTCTCGCGTATACAGCACTCCCAAACTTCTTCATACACCCGAAGTTTAATTTCTACAATGTATGAAGCTCGCGAAAACCTACGAAAACGTTATTATAATTATTTAAATAAGAATCGATTTTTTGGTTCCTATGGATCGCTTTTCCGATTAATCGATTTCAGGTCTCGGATCACCACCCTACTTCCTAGTTTTATACTTTGACAGTGACGTATCCGTATCAATTTGACACATCTTGCCACAGAGTATGTAACAATAATGTTG
Organism: Macrosoma leucophasiata; assembly: GCA_036365455.1. Taxonomy (NCBI): domain Eukaryota; kingdom Metazoa; phylum Arthropoda; class Insecta; order Lepidoptera; family Hedylidae; genus Macrosoma; species Macrosoma leucophasiata. The sequence continues at coordinate 8,543,270 of JAWQUS010000023.1, read as the reverse complement.
AGTTTTGGCGGGAACCTTGAAAGAGGCGTATGGTGCTCTTATTTTATTTCATTTTCTTGGTGTATTTTTAAGTTATAATGAATAAAGTTGGTGGCATTTTGTTTGATATAGGTTTATTACAGTGCCCGTGTATAGTGAAATAGAATAACAGTGCGAAAACACGACCTTTCAGGTTGCCTCCAAAACTTCATTGTAAATGTTCTGGTAAAGTAGCCATCGCTTTTCTCGAATAACTTGACTGTAACTCACTTGACTGACATATTATACTTGATACTTACCTATTATACTTGATATTATACTAACTTTGACGCTGCTTAAATAAATACGAAATATCGTTTTACTTGACACTGGCAATATGCGTAATAGCGATGCCATAATAATAATAAAAAAAAAAAAAAAACAATAATGTTTTCATCTAAAAATAGGCAATGGTAACTACTTCATTCCACCATATAAATGACGTCATCACATGTTTTTCCGTTTAATTTTTTTTTCACAGAAATTAAGAAATAAAAAAATACAAAAAATATATATTTGAACTCAGAAAAGAAAAATAAAGAAATGGATTTTTTCTTTTAGGGTCGTGTCAAATTTGAAATGTTGTCAATTCCCGATTTGACATTGCTGTCACCACAGACCATTGACCTCTATATATGGACTGGCCATACCTACAGAATTGGCGTGATTGCCTACAAAAATTTGGGCGATTACAATGGCCGCCTTTCATAGGGTTGTTTTGATAAATATCGATATCATCTTCTAATACATGAGCGGTTAATATCGATATTTTATCAACACGAATTCTTATTCTTTTAAAGTATGTATGCTCATTCTTAGTAAAATCCACTCACTAAATTAAAGTTGAGTATAATTATAATAATTATGATGTAGTAATAAAATGTACCCTGTAATTTGCATGCAAATTAAATGGTGAAATATAAAAGAAATTGTGAAATATAGAAGATCTTTCAGGAATGCACAAAAATCATGTGTTTATTGGCCTTTAACTTGACCGAAGCGTCATCGTGCTACTCAAATTAACTAAACATAATGATTAAAATTTGGAATACTTAGCAACAATGTTTACAGAGATGCATTCCAAGGAGCTGGTCAGCATAAGACTCACATTTGAAGGCTGGTATAGAAAAACCTACTGAAATTCAACATTACCACAATTTGCAATTTTTAGCTCTAATTCTGGTTGAGATGAGAACTGCTGAATTTGCATGCAAATTAAATGGTGAAATATAAAAGAAAGCTATATTATATGCTGAAGATCTTATGTACCTACTATCCTTTTAGCAAATAAATAAATTCATTTATTTAAATGATCTCATTGATTACCAGCAGCTTGCGAAAGGTTCTCATCTCAACCAGAATTAGAGCTAAAAATTGCAAATTGTGGTAATGTTGAATTTCAGTAGGTTTTTCTATACCAGCCTTCAAATGTGAGTCTTATGCTGACCAGCTCCTTGGAATGCATCTCTGTAAACATTGTTGCTAAGTATTCCAAATTTTAATCATTATGTTTAGTTAATTTGAGTAGCACGATGACGCTTCGGTCAAGTTAAAGGCCAATAAACACATGATTTTTGTGCATTCCTGAAAGATCTTCTACTTACGTGTTGGACGTGAGTGCAACAGGATCTTTTTTTTATTTTTCATTATTACTATACCTTAAACAATATTATAAAAGTAGTAGGAACGGCTCTAGGTATGTTAATGATATGAGTAAATGAATAGAAATGGAACCTGCTTCAATTTTCAGATGATACGCATGTAGAAGTAAGTGACACACATCTGTACGGCCCTGTGATTTCCAGCACAGATGCGTAATATCTTAGGCCTTAGGAGTGGTAACGCATTTAGATTGAAAGCTCTGGTTTCGTGTAGACTGATAGGCTATTACTTACCAATGTAAACTGATACCTGTATGCCACTTCATGAAATGAAAAAAAAACTGTGTTATGTTTTACTTATACTTATATTACACTCTAACAATCTCTGAAAAAAATCCATGCTATATCGGGTGCAAAAAAGGAGAAAAATGATTTAATCTACATCAATTTCTTCTTCGATATTTTACTAAGAAACAAGAAATTCTATCGAGTATAATACTAATACAATATAATATTACATGATTTAAATTGATATGAAAATAATTTTATATCGATACTTCGATATATCAGGTTAGTATTCGTACATCACTATATAAAAATGCTATTTGTAGAGAAAAGAATTAATATTACGAGCACCTGTTTGTTTGACAACAGATGTACCACAAATCGGGCGCATACAATGGCGCCGACGGGCACGCGAAGGCATAAGTATGACGTCACATCAAATCATTTCGAAAATAGATACTCTGCATACATCTTGTGTTTCTTTTTACATAGGGAGCTACTGGTTAGTTAGAAAGAGACAATACTGTTTTTGTCAAGACATGTGTCGATTTTACCCATTATTGTATAACTACTGTTTCTATAGTAGAATGCGCCTTCTCCATGTATATTATCTCTATGCCACAGACCAATAACCAAGAACTGTCACTTCGTAAAATAATGATCCCACCACATTTCACCTAATAGTGAGGGACTCAACAATCGATAAAAAGTAAAACCGGACAAGTGCGAGCTCGACTCGCGTGGTGAGAGTTCCGTAATTTAAAATAATATTTTCGAAAATATTACAGATTTAAAATGCAAGGACATAGCGGTTACGGTGGTACCGGCAGAGGGGGTTATATTGTTCAGAATTTTCGATTTAATTTGAATACTCAAACTTCTTATAGGTTTTCCAGTAATCTATAGGCAAAGAACTATTTTCCACATTTTTTTCAAAATTTTAAGTTCAATAGTATCGGAAATAGGGGGGGGGGGAATGGTCAATTTTCGTCGTTTTTCTTAAATAACTTTAAATTTGTTTATGCAAAAATTATGAAAAAAATATATCTGAGATGCTGACAACAACTTCTTTCATTTGATATGTCACATGACACAGATTACGTTTTTTTTTTAATTTTCTGATTCACCCCCCGAAAGTGGCCTGCTTAAAATTTATTATTTTACTTGACGTGGTCATCTTTGGGTCACCAATTTACATGTATTTATCAAATTTCAACTCAATCGGTCGAGTAGTTTCGAAGCAAATTGGTTGTGACAGACGGACAGACAGACAGACAGACGCACGAGTGATCCTATAAGGGTTCTTTTTTCCTTTTAAGGTACGGAACCCTAAAAATCGCGATAATATGTTTTTGTAATTTTAATATTGGTATGCCAGTTTAAAGAATTATTGATCTATTTTATTGAAAAAAAAAACATTATTATTCACAATAATTATTTATTAATTAGTAACCATTGCAATATTTTATTAAAAGTAAATGTTTTGTTTCAATTATATTAAAAACAAAACTTATAATAAAAGAGCCTAGATAAGTTAATTAAACGTCACTATTTAGCAGTTGTCATTACTTTGCAACACTGAAAATGTCAAATCAGGAATCGAATTAATATTCGGAGTATAGATAGTCATCTTTTAAACAACTTTCTTTCTTTTTTCTTGAGGCTTGAGGAAGTGATCCACTTTTACACCCAGGACAGGCTTAAAACTAAAAAAGGTTTATGTTTCGCTTACATAAGTCGCGGAAGAAGATTACATTTTACTGGGATTTCTGAAAGGAACTTCAAAACTATAAGTACCTACTGGTTTTTACCTTCCTATAAATAGTGTTCTGTGTTTGCAAGTTCATTAGTTACTTATAAAGACTGTGAACTATTAATGAAAAATTCTATGGACTAACACGAAGTTGAATATTATTATTTCTCGCATAGAATTTTCCACATATAAATAATATTCGAGTGATCCGGATGTCACACATAATCGTACATCACTACGTCACTACTTAGCATCATTCTTTGGCACTTATTTAATTTTTATGTCGAGGTTTGCCGTGTCGCAGCGTGATATTATTTTTAAAACTTGTACATAGTCATATTTTTATGTGTACAAATGATGGAATTTTTATCATAATGCATTCGATAACGTGCATGAGTGTAGGAAAGTGATAATATTATGTAGTGAAGTGTTTTTGAAATAAAACTATTTTTACGGATTTATCTCGCGTATATTACACTAAAATGATTTTTACAATCAACCCGACGTTTCGGTCGCTTTTCAGCTTCCGTGGTCCCGGGCAGACTGAGGTGACATTTGTCTGACAGAAGTTTGAAAAAATTGTATGTAGCTACCTCCATCGATTTCGTAAACGCCTTGCGTAGCGTTCAGGATTAGCACAATAATTACTTATGGTATCTTGAGGCCTTGCAGACTGCTGCGGCTGGGATTTAATCTTGCTAAGTATGGGATCCCATGATGTTGATAATCGCCATCCATCTTATATTATACGCAAGGCGTTTACGAAATCGATGGAGGTACGATAGCTTCATATAATTTTTTCAAACTTCTGTGAGACAAATGTCACCTCAGTCTGCCCGGGACCACGGAAGCTGAAAAGCGACCGAAACGTCGGGTTGATTTTAAAAATCATTTTAGTTTAATATACGCGAGATAAATCCGTAAAAATAGTTTTATTTCAATGAGTGTAGCTCGCGAAAACCTAAGAACATATAGTGAAGTGTTTTTTTGTGTCGCCTCCAAAACTTCGTAAAAACTCTTATTAAAGTCCCCATTACTTTACTAGAGCCATCTCATTATTTATCTTAAGGAACTATACAATCATCGTCATCTTCCATATAGATATTCTTCATCATTAGACATGAAGAAGTATGCAAATGTGCGCAAAAACGGAAGTCTCAATTTTTGTGCAAACTCATACAACAAAAAATGTAGGCTTGCAATAGCCTTTTGGGCAAATAAAACTAGAGGTCTGTGGCCGACATTAGACCGTAAATAGCGCGCACAGCTACTTATCTTCTTTTTTGGCTGCAACCAGAGAAAATGAAATACTGCCACTGTCACACACAGTGGCACTGAGTGTTGTTTTGTTTATAAATTGATTAAAAAACATCGATCATTGGTATCGATGCGATGCGATACCACACAATTTGAAACATCGATAAATTAAACTTTTGACCCAAGGACCACTCTAACGTAATTGGCTGTTCCGATTTATGCTGAGATCACTGCGACAGTGTAGTGATGGGGAAAATTTCTTTTCGACATAAATGTACTGATAGTGTGTCGTTCCACGTGTCATGGAAGTATAATAATATGAAGTCATAGTCGACGTCATTTTTGTACTATGCATGTAAAGTATTTGGCAGTGGCGATTCCTGGTGTTTATACGGTGTAATATTAAGTGCGCAAAACCTGAAACTGTTTCTTCAGATGGTCAATCTAAACAACTTTCAGTCTTTCATTAAGGAACTACTACTTGCAATCGCAACAAAGAAATTTCATACAATATGATATTTTAATTTCTGTATGAAATAGCTGATTTATTTTTGATCGAGATTTAATGGTTTTATTACAAATTAAAAGTCTATGAAATCAATAGAAAGATAGAAAACGTAAGAAACACTATCACAAATCTACACTATCATGAAAAACATGCGAAAAATCGTTAGGTAGTGCGTAGTGCGCCATTTACAATGCCAGACGCGAGTTTGAAACTCCGTGAGTAATACTAGGCGATTGAGGGGGCGGCGCACGGGAGGCGAACGACTTAGTATGGACTCCTTGTTTGCATTCCGCATGCGCTGGCAGAAGCGCATCGCTCGCGAACGCGACGTAAAAAATACGCGCTCATAAAATGTAAATATTTATTGTACCTAGGTCTATGTAATTAGGTTGTAAATATATATGATTATTTACATTTACATGCTTAAAAATTATGGTATGGCGGCGCCATACGCTCCATCTTAGAGAATACCCAATGGCGCCAGGGCTGTCGAGGTAAGGTGCTCTTCAAACTGCTGATGTTTGATCACGTGACCAACGTTGATTATCATTGAAAGATTCCATCGATATAAAAAAATAAAAAGGGAAAATTCTAAGAAATTGTGTTTATTTATTGCAGTATGGAACCAATATTAAATATAAAAAGAAAGTAACATAAAAAAATTACAATCGTCTATCAAGCGTACTGTATAGGGTCCGTTTTAAATATTAACCGTACCTAGTTTAAAATAGTATTGTCAAACTAAAAGGAACGGCTACTCAATACACTTTACTGACGTCACATCTTGCGGAGGCTGCAGTGTATTTCGAAACATAGCCAAGTTTTTGACATATTTGACATTGACATTTATATGATTTCTAAATGTTATGTTGTAATTGTTGTAAACTACAAAACGTGAACAAATTACTGTTTTCGAGTATTTCCATCGCATTGGTCTTATTACGGATGGATAATTTGTACGAAATTTTAATGAATATGATAAACCTACCGTATGTTGATGTAAACTTGAATCGACTACCTATTACAAACAGAATTAAGTGTTTTATGCGTTAAAACAGTTTCGTGTCAACAAACGAAATATTTTGGAAATCGGTCAGTGAAAGCTATTGGTGCTCAATATAATCATAGAAGATGAACTCGGCTACGAATATTTTTAAATTATTGAACAGAACTTGTAGAATATGCCCCACTTTCATAAATCACAGGTACATTCATACAATATTTAGTTTCAACAAATTAGAGTGTCTTAATTAAATGACTTTATCCTGCTTAGCTTTACATTACATAGCTTTACTTTATACAACATTACATATACTGGTGGTAGAGCTCCAGTGACGGAGCTCGCGGGCGTATTCACCACCGCATTACCTGATTTACTTGCCGCTAAATGGTGGTGTTCAGCACTATCGTGTTCTGGTCAGGTGGTAATGTACGGCCCTGTAATTTCCGGCACAGAGGCATAACATCTTAGGCCTCAGGAGTGGCAACGCATTTGCATTTTGACCTTGGTCTTTGTGTGGGTGTCTATAGGCTGCAGTCATCACTTAACATCAATGTGAACTGCATGCTTGTTTGCCAATTCAATTAAATAAAAAAAAAATAGAGAATTTACTACATACATCAGGTATTATAATTTAACTAAAAGCAGCTACCTATTTAAATATGCTAAAACAATTATTTTAAAATTTAAAAGGATTTTTGCCCATGGTATGTTACACTATATTAAGGTTGATCTTTAATTCAAAATATGATGTTGCTGTATGTTGAATATTAAAAAAAAATAAAAGGTACAAACCTTGGTCTGCATTCATAAATTTTTAACTATACAAAATATGGCATCTTTCCTCATAATGTAATGTAAAAGTAAATATAAGTAGAGAAGAAGATGTAGATAACATTCAAAGTACTCATTCACTTCAGAAATAATATAATATTAATATTTTTGTACACATTTACATACAAGAGATTTGGTTGTATTGTGTAAGGATACTGAAAATGTATTTTATATAATCTTATTATCATAAAAATAACGTTCAGAGGATGTTTGATAAAAAGCTGTATTCTCAGACCTTATTGAGACAACTTTAGTTTCATTATTAGTTAGCTGCCACTTGTCAGTTGAATGTCTCTAGAGCAAGTGTGTGTTTGTGTCCTGCTTTGAAATAAATATGCTGTGGAATACTCTGCATCGTACATTGCTCAGTTGCCGATTTACTGCTAAGGTTGTTAATATAAGGTTTGAAGCTACTACACACTATTTTAACTCCAGGACAATTTTCGTTTTCTAATTGGACCCAGTTATGCCAAAATGTCCACAAATTAATTATCAAAATAATTTATGTGTGTATTTCCATAAATCCCACTTGTAATTCGACACTGCACCAAAATGCACCAATCAACATATTAACTATCAATGTTTCTTTTAATCTCTCCAGACACGAGAAAAATATGACAATTGATATTCAATTGTGTCTCGCCGCCGGTGGCCGTACGGTCCTTGTAGGATTAAGCCTGTATTCCAATAAATCCAACTTGTAAACAAGGCATATTAGGTACATAGGTTCCTAGTAAAAATAAGGAAGAACATCTTTTGCTTTGTTACCCTGACATACTAAAATTTACCATGGTAAATATGGACCAACTTGTGTCACAAAGAAATATTCTAAAATCAGATAAAGAAATAATGTTAACCAGTTTTATTTGGGTCCTTATTATTATCATATATCAACTGCAACACAAACTACTTAAATATTATTTATACTAAAATAAACAAAGTAGAATAGTTTTCTTTTAATTAACATTTACTATTATACCCATACAATTTTAAACTCATTATGATACTAGTACTTTCCAAGTGGACCACTCTGCCCTGTTAAAATAAGTAATTATATTACATGCCTTTGATTGTTGGAATTAATATATACTCTGTCCCTTTTCTACTATAGGTAGCATAGTATATCTGTCATATAAATTAATATGATATAACTATTTCATTTATCAACAGAATATCTCAATTCAGTAAAATGTCAACAAATGCATCAATATCTCAAGTACAACGGGATAAGGATAGTTTTCAAGATTTACTACCTGGAATAATTGACTCAGTTATCATCAGTCCTACTTGTAATAATGTGCCTGAAGTACCATGTTGGATAAAAAAGGTAAGAAAATGTCTTCCTTGCTGATTTTTTAAATGTTTTTTATGAAAGCAGCTTACAGGTGTGCTATGCATATTAACTAAGATTCTAAAGAGGAAAGGGCCCACAGAATCATTTGAGTACTGTTCAATAAGGGCATTTATTATTCAGTGTTTAGATATTTACTTTGAGATCCTCTCCCCTACATCGCCGAGGGTAAGTCAAGCCGATATTGCCCCAGTGAGGGCGATGTCCTCCGCGGGATCAGATCCTCAGAGAACAATTACAGCGTACACTCACTCACATGCACATACCAGCCTGGACAGGTCCCTTAATTTCTGGGCGGGTTCGAGTTATGATTAAGGCATCAAAGTAGCTTCTCGGTCGATGCTTGCCAACCTTTGTAAATTTTATTTTTTATGGTTCTGTGTGGGTTGCCACTTATGAGCCATATTTGAGAAACAAGAATAACATCTATCCAAGAGGTTTCTTGCCTCTGCTCCTTCTTTCCTCAAGTTGGAATATTATAAATGGCTATTACGGTATGAAAATTATCAAATCAACTACCCTGACTTTAGACCAGTGATTGCCAAAGTGGTCCATATAGACCCCTGGGGTCAATGGGAGACTCGATGGGGTCTACGTATATGCGTAAATAAAAATGGGATATATGGGAAAGTGATATAAATGTTAGCAAGGGGGTCCACCGAAACCAGAAAAAAATTGAAAGGGGTCTACAAGTAAAAATAGTTTGGGAACCTCTGCTTTAGACCAACCATCAAAGAACAAGTATAGGTCGCGCCAGGTAAAAAGAACGCTGGCGGTCAAGCTGCGCAGTAGACGATTTATCGATCTATTTGGTGGTATGAGGTGCGGCGCGGGGCGGGCGGGTGACGCGCCGCATGCTTACCGCCGCGCTATTGGTTCGTCAGTCGACCTTTGCTATCCGCCCTGTGTCCACGTTACGTTTGTTCTCGAAATACCATCGCGCACAAAAGTGTTTACTTACGAAATGGTTCTACATAGAAAAGAAAGGAAAATGATATACAATGTATATTGTTTTATGAAGACAGAGGCTGATAATAATGCAGCTGTTAATTTAAAACAATGTATGAAACGGACAGCTGAGGCAACAAAATGTTCCGTGTCTACAGTGAGACGAATTGTAAAAGGTTCAAAAGATTCGGAATTTCTTTCTGTATTCCGAACTCCCGGCAAAAATAAAAGAATTAAACAAAAACCAGTAACAGAACCGGACAGCTTTGACCAGGGTGTAATAAAACGAATGATCCACAATTTCCACGACACGGAAAAAGAATGGCCTACCATAGGCAAGTTGCGAAGGAAGTTACAGGATGACCTAAAGGAGATGTTGCGAGCTCGGCTCTGGTTCGTACATGTCCTCAAAAAATGGGTAAATTAAAGAAGAATCGGAAAAAAATACAATTAATTTATTCAAGAATATAATTTAGAGTTACAACCACATTTAATTCAAACGATTTTATCATTTTCAACCATGTTCAACATGGCGGCGATACAGCCGACGATGAAAATGTCAAAATGACATCGCCCGCCATATTCGCCATGTTGGTTTTGAGTTGCAATTCTAACTGCAAATAATGTTTTGTAACTGCAAACAAAGCTAAATAAGTGAAAATATGCAGTAAAAAAATGTTTTTATATTGATTTTACCTGTTAATGATATTGTGTACAATACATGGCCGGAGGTCCATACATTTTTGCAACATCTCCTTTCCAAGGATCTGCTACAAGTCTCAGGCGAATAATAAAAAAAATGGGTTTTAAGTGGGCAAAAACAGAAAGCAATAGAAAGCTTTTAATTGAGCAGTCACTTTCAGAGGATTGAATATCTGAGAAAGATAAAAAAATATAGAGAAGAAGGAAGACCAATCATTTACATTGATGAATCATACGTGGATAGTTCCCATACGTCTCACCATTCTTGGACAGACGGTCCCACAAAAGGCATTAAAAAATCTATCTCCAAAGGTATCCGCTTGGTTATAGTGCATGCGGGTGGTGAATCAGGTTTTGTGCCGAATGCTCTACTGACATTCAAAGCCGGTACAAAAGGCGGCGACTACCATGACAACATGAACTCTGATAATTACGAGCGGTGGCTGCGTACTAAACTAATGCCGAATTTACCGCCTAATTCAGTCGTGGTAGTGGATAATGCGTCTTATCATAATAAGCAAGTCGATGCTGCACCAACGGCCAACACAAAAAAAGCAGACATGCAACTCTGGCTCCGTCAAAAAGGAATTCCATTTGAAGAATGCATGCTAAAGCCGAAGTTGTACAACATAATAAAAAAAAACAAAGAAAAATTTAAGAAATTTAATAGCGATGCTATTTTAAACGAAGCAGGCCATTCTGTACTCCGTTTGGCCCCGTATCACCCGGACTTGAATCCTATAGAAATGGCCTGGTCCCAAATAAAGGGATATGCCGCCAGTAAAAATGTGAGTTGGAATCTGACACGAATAAATGAATTAATTAATGAAAAAGTAAATCTAATGGGAGCTACAGAATGGGGAAAATTATGCACTAAAGTCAAGAAAATAGAAGCCGAGTATTTTAAAAGTGATCATGTGGTCGACATGATGACAGAAAAATTTATAATTCGCGTAGATGATGATGATTTGGACTCAAACGATGATAAAGGCTCAAGTGACGACAGCGACGAAGATGAAGTGGCCGAATCTAGTACCAACACCGCGTCGTCATCTGGATTTCACGCCACCCGCGACGACTTAATGGAAGGCGTTGCGCCGTTAGTTTAATTTTTTATAGTAGTTATGAAAATTAAACATTATAGTCTGAAATAAACACGTGTTTTTATTTCATTTTATGTTATTCTATGTAATATAGTTTTCAATCTGCCTACCAATACACGAAACCGCAAGCGAAAGCTAGATCAAAAATAAACCAATAGGGCTAGTACTTTCGTGCGCGAGTGTACCGATGCGCGAATACATCCCTTCTACTTTCTTCCAGCGTTCTTTTTACGTGGCGCGACCTATACTACACCGAGAACACTAGATAATAATTTCGTGATCCCAAATAGGATGTGCCAACTAAGTAATGCAATCAAATGCCTTTGTGTAGTTGATAAGTTAAATTCTCGGCTATTTTCTAGCAGCTGCCTTATGTTCAGAACCCCCTCACCTTCACGGACGCCGTTGAATATTCGTTATGCGGCCAAATCCCTATGCGTGACATCTCTAGTTACATCCCTAAAAACTGTAAACGTCCTTCTAGTAAAATTTTGCCATAATTTTTTTCATATTTATTCATAATATTATTAATCATCACAATGAATAGGTAAGATAGGTACTTAGTATGCAAGTCATTAAATCTAAACTACTTGATTGAGGCAAAAAACAACAATGGCTATTCTTATACTACGAGGGTGGATCCAAAAGTTCGAAGCCCGACCAAGAAAATGAAAGAAAAGTGGGTCTAATTTTATTTTTATTTTTCGACATAGTCTCCATATAGCTCAACACACTTCTTCCACCTGAACTGCAACTTGTTTATCCCCTCGAAAAAAAAAGATTCCGGAAGGTCGGCGAAATACTCGTTTACTGCGACTATCACCTCATCTTTGGTCGAAAATTTCGAGCCACCAAATGTTTTTTAAATTTGGAAAGAAAATGATAATCTGAGGGGGCAAAATCCAGCGAATAAGGTGGGTGGGGCAGCAATTCGTAGCCACAATCATGGATTACCGACATTGTTTCAACCGAAGTGTGAACACGTGCATTGTCTTGATGGAACAAAACTTTCTTACGCAACATTCCCGGCCTTTTTTATTTTATTTCTTCTCGTAGTCTTCGTAAAAGGTTACAATCATAACTAGAATTAATAGTTTGACCTTTCGGTAAATAATCTACAAAAATAATGCCCTTCGCATCCCAAAAAACAGAAGCCATGACTTTGTTAGTCGACAAAACGACTTTAGCCTTTTTTCGGTGTAGGTGAGTCAGATCTTTTCCACTGTTTGGATTGTTGCTTTGATTCAGGAATATGGTGGTGAACCCAGATTTCATCCATGGTAACAAATCTAGACAAAAAGTCCTCGGGATCAGTCTCAAAAAGTTCCAAACAGTCTCGTGAAATTGTGAATCGAACTCGTTTTTGTTCAGTTGAAAGCAACCTCGGGACCCAGCGAGCAGAAACCTTATGGAATCCCAATTCTTTCGTTATTATGTGTTGCACCCGGCCATAACTAATGTCTGTTGTCTCAGCTATCTTACCGATGGTCAAACGTCGATCACCCAGTACGAGATCACAAATTTTATCGATGTTTTCTTTCGTGGTAGAGGTTGTAGGCCGTCCACTCCTAGGATCATCTTCAATGCTCTCACGACCGCGCTTAAACTCAGCTACCCACTTCTTGACACTGGAATACGATGGAGCAGACTCCCCAAAAGTGCCCACCATATCTTGATGGATGTCTTTTGGTGACAGGCCTTTTTTTATTGAGGTACTTAATGACTGCACGATGTTAAATTTTCTCCATTATTGAAAATCGCGTCAGAATGCTTCAAACAAATAATCACAGAAAATGTATATTGTGCAGTATCGGAATGAAACTGCGCACAATAAATCAATAGAAGACATACTAACAAATGACGGTAAATTTAAAAAGATGTCATGTCTCCTTGTAGTTTGGGCCACGAACTTATGGATCCACCTCGTATAACGTTAATTATTTGGTTATTTTTAACAGATTAATTTGCAGGAACAAAACCCACATCATGCTGATTGTAACAATAACAATATACGATCACTACTTGATCAGACTGTCATTATACAGAAAAAATATTGTTTTAGATTCTGGAGTACAATTTAGCTGGTGGTAAACAAGCCAGAGGTTTGGCGACGGTGTTTGCATACGAAACGCTGGAGAAACCCGATAACATCACGGAAGAAAGTCTCAGGCAATGTCGAATTATAGGATGGTGTGTTGAAATGGTAAGAATACTTGGATTATTATATTAATACACTATCGAACCGCTAGGTATATCCCTATCTGTGATGTCTTTGAAAATATTCATTTAATTACATGCTGTAAATGGCCATGTCTATATTTAATACACAATATATTTAACCTTGATTGGATAAGCATTGATGCTGTATTGCTTAAAATAATCTACAAATAAAAATTAATCGCTAAATGTTTTGCTAAGCGCAAGACTCGAGAACGGCTGGACCGATATTGCTAATTATTTTTTGTCTGTAAGGTGTTTTTTTTTTTTTTTAATTGTTGCGCAGATTATTACGGTTTTTAAGAAAACTTCACCATATTATTATTATCTTTTTTTTGGAAATGGTCTCACATTATTATCTTTTCTGATGAAAACCTTAAGCGGGTGTTCCATTGGCGCCGGAACGCCACGAACCTGCCTTTTTTATTGACAACCCTCTTAATCCAGCGGTGTGAGACGACCGTTTGATTCTAAGGGTCGTGGGTTCGATCCCCGCACCGGGATAAATATTTATATGGCCTACAGTTATTTCTTTCGGGTCTGTGTGTTTGTGTATGTGTTGTATGTGTACAACGGCATCCACGACACAGGTTTAAATAATAGCTAATGTGGGGCTGTGAGTGTAAGCGTATTTTATTTATTTATTTAATTTGTTTTGCCTTTGTGTTAGTGTTAGCTGTTACGGAGGGGTCACATTACCATCTAACAGCATACAATTGTTAGGCGGCGTGCGAAAAGAATAGCTGAGTGAGAGAAAAGATGGTGCCCAAAAATAACTTTAAAAAAAAAAAGAAAAACGGTAATAAAGTTGTTTAAAAAAACAATAGTAAATATTAAAAAAATAATAATAAACAAACAAAAATTAAGCCTTCCTCAGCGAGTTTCCTTGCGCGCCTGTCTATCATCCTCACCTGCCCCGAACACGACCTCGATGCTTCGGAAGCAGATAGGCCCGGGGAAAGAAAGCCGCCTCAAGCCCCGGACCACTCCCATGCTGCGCGCGTCGCGCATGGAGTCGGGTAACGAACATACAGATATCAGATCACAGAATAGATAAAATCTATTCCGTGTATCAGATGAACAATTTAGCGGCAGATAAACGCAGGTCACTCTTATTATGTCCTCGGGCGGGCTCCCGTAATGTAAGGAAGGTTAATGCTTCACGTCAAGTAGACAACACTAATGACGCGGATATTGTTGATTTTCATCCTAGACCTAGTGTAAGCTTGACAGAACGCATTACGTTGAAAGTTCGAGAGTCTACTACGCAGTAATCGTTGGTAGTTAATGTATGTATGACACAGGGGAGACGTGAGACGTTCCAGCCGGAACTGGACAATCGTTTCACTTCACTCTCATTGTGAGTTGTAAGTACATATAAACAATTGTATGAGTACCTAAGTATTCTATATCCAAATAATACATTTTATTATACATGCACACATCTCTTATAATGCATATAAAGTAGGTATATTGATTAAAATTGCTAGTCTTTGTATAGCCTAGTGAGTTAGACTTGACATTTGAAAGAAAACGTCAAGTTGAATGCTTTAGCCATTTTGAGTTTTACACTATGATACTATTTTTTGAAGAGTTTTTTTTTGTTGAATTAAACATAAATTCGTTAATGCTTTGCCACTCCTGAAGCCTCTGAAAGGTATTATGCCTCTGTGTCTGAAATTACAGGGCCATACATTTTCACCTGACCGAAATACTATAGACCATAGAGCACATAACGCGGGCCACCGGTCGCGGTTGCAAACAGTCTGTCATTTTTTGCGGGGGAAATGTGTGCGACACACACTCACTCTACAAAAATCGTCTATTACTCCGAAACTCACACCTTGACTTTAACAAAATACAGAAACAATTTCACGCACACATTTAAACTTCTAGGCGACAGGTATAGGACCATTTGGGCTTGTACTTTGACAGAGAGGAAAGCCTGCATATGGCTACTCCCCTTCGGTGTTGCTCTATGCTATAGACTATAGACTAGAGTCTATAGTGCTGAACACTACCATACAGCGGCAAGCAAATTAGATAATGCAATGGTACCTGCGCCCGCGAGCTCCGTCACTGGAGCTCTACCACCCGTATGATTTTGCTTGGTAGGTATATTGCGTGACATATTACAATTAAAAGGTGTTATTGTGAGGATTGCAATTAAAATATGTATTGAGTATATCATTTTAAAATAATTAGTTTAAAACATTGACATATTATTATATGCACTAAAGTAGGTACTAAACAGGACACTCTCCTTGATAACACGATCCAGTTTCCAGAAGTCAATTTATTACACTTTCACATAACAGATGACTTGGAAACCTCGCACACATCTATCAAATACATTCAAAAACAGAACCAGCGTGTGTTAAACCTTGCTTGGACTATACTTTTCTTACGAATACTTCAAGACTAAAATTTGCCAAATCGGTCCATCTTCATCATCATCATCACTTCAACCGAAAAACGTCCACTGCTGGACAAAGCCTTCGCCAAAGCCTATAAAGGTGTTGTGCGTTATGAGAGGATAATAATATGCCATAATCGCCACGCTTGGCAGGTGGATTGGTGATCGCATTGGCGGTAGTTTTATCGCGGGACTGCTCATCCCGCGTTGTTTTTTTTTACCTACTAATACGCCTACTACCGACTACCCTATTAATACGGCCCTGTATAACACCTAAGGCCTCAGGAGTGGTAACGCATCTGCATTTTGACCTTGGTCTTTCTGTGGGTGTCTTTAAGCTGCAGTTATCACTTAACATCAATGTGAACCACATGCTTGTTTGCCACTTCCATTACATAAAAAAAGACTCATTTTGTATATAGAGAGTATCAGCGTGAGTGACGGATATGTTCATAAACGGCGGTGTTTAATAAAAAAATATACTATAATGTGTTGACAGAAGTGGGACTTGAGAAGTTATTTTGTGACTTAAAATGTTAAATGCAAGAAGTCTTTGTTGACTTTTTTGTGTAACATTTAAATAATATATTAATATACTAGCTGTCCCGGCAAACTTCGTATTGCCTCACAATGAAATAATGTGTCAAAGGTTTTTGTTATATACGGAATATTTATAGGGGAGAATGGATTTGTGGTTTTTACTATTTTTCAATTCCTTCATATTTTCTTACCTTTTAAACCTTCTCTTGACTTTGGAAAATCATTCATAATCAAAATTAGCAAAATCGGTGTAACCGTTCTCGAGTTTTAGCGAGACTAACGAACAGCAATTGATTTTTATATATAACTACAGCTGACCCGGCAAACTTCGTATTGCCTCACAATGAAATAATGTGTCAAAGGTTTGATAGATACGGACTATTTGTATAGGAAAATGAAATTAAATGTAGAGATTCCCGTGGGAATGAGTGATTTTCCCGCAGTAAAAAGTAGCCTTAATGTTGGCCAGGCTTAGTATCTATACACCACAAAAAGTTTTATTCGAATCCGTCCAGTATCTTCGGAGATTAGCCTGGACAAAGGGACAAACAGACAGAAAATTTAAAAATAATTGAAGAGTGTTCTAATACTATTTTAACATCGCTCCCAATTGGTTTTTCGTAAATATATACAATTTTTTTTTTAATTTTATGTGATCGCTTGTTATGCATATTGCCAAATGCATAATGCAAAATTAAATGTATATTTTTCAATATTTCTGAGAGATTTTCTTATATTTTTTTTACTATTCCTAATCATGAGCCTGTATATCAATTTTTACACTGTCAAGTTCAGGAATGAGAAACTTTCCATACAAATTTTACCACTTAATTTTTCCCTTTCTTTTTCATATGAACTTTGTACTGCGGTAATAAAGTGTAAATTGACTTTTTGACGTTAGGAACACACCTACATTGCTTAGACAACCGTGAGTGCTTGTAATTTAATATGAACTTTATGCGCGGCTTCGCCCGCGTGGATGTCGTTTAATAACTTATTTATAATTTACGATGCCGTGGAAATGTCCCAATCAAGTTTCCCGTTGCGTACCTCTTTGTGGAGTACTAATAGCTTGTGTAACTTAGCTTAGAAAACGTCTATAACTTCAAAAATATATATTTAATTAGAGCCTGTTCATTAATATTCCACCTTGAAAATTGCGGAAAGTTCCATTCCAACTTCCCTACCCATTTTAAGGGGATTGAGGGAAGATTAAAAAAATATATTGATGCAACAAAAGAGTCTGTAAACCAATTTTGAGGCATTAAAAACTGACAAAATACCCGTACAAACTATCACCTCCTCTCTTAGGAGGTTGATCGCACATTTCCAAAAAAAGAAAAATCTTAAAAGCCCTTAACCTTTCTTTAGTATGAACTTTGTTCAGCGGTAATAAAGTGCAAATTGACTTTTTGACGTTAGGAACACACCTACATTGCTTAGACAACCGTGAGTGCTTGTAATTTAATATGAACTTTATGCAACAGCAATAAAGCTCAAGTTGACTTTACGTTTTAGTTAGAAAACATTTGTATGGGAAAAAGAAAAGGGCTGTTTTTAGGGGTTTTCCGGCAATTATTCCACTTTTTCTCGCCGTACATACCATCCTTGAAATTCAACAAACATATTAAAAAAAGAATTGGCCAAATTGGTCCAGGCGTTGTTGAGTTATGCGCTTACCAACACATTTTGCGATTCATTTTTATATTATAAGATAGTATATTAATACTAAGTTAATAATTAATTACAAAACGTTGACGTTATAATGGTAATTTGTTATTATGATTGATTACTTATTTAATTAAAGATGCTGAGTACCTATGATTATCTTAGAGCGCGTGAATAACAAACAGCTGATAGGTATGGAATTTTGTTTTATTTTTATTTGATTATAGCTGTCTCAGTAGTTTAGAGTGGTAACTCGTGCGTGACCTCCGTGAGCGGTAGTGACCTAGCGCTACACTGAGGTTCAATTCCCGGGTGCTATTAGGTTATTTCCATTTTTGAAAGTTTTGCAGTGCCATATGCAGAGTTTGTTAATGTGCCCGGTTATATCAATAGGCTCGCCTACTCCGTGGAACAAAAATTTGACCAATAAATCGTTGATGTTTGTTTATTAATGCATGAATGTATTAATTTGCCTACACTATACACTACCTTCCCCTTCGGGGAATTCAGGCGTTTCATTACCCCTTAATTGATAAATGATGAATGACGCGTATTGATACTTATATGATTAAATTTTAATATAAAAAGTAACGTTGTACCTTACCTATCGGATGTTTATTAACCAGTTACATTACTTACATTCGTTCTAAAAAATTTACTTAACTATTTCACATGAATACATTTTTTACAAGAATTTTGCTATGACGCAATGTATCGAAATTAAGCGTAATGTATCTACTTCAATTTTTTACTGACGAACAACATACATGTTCAAGCACAATAAATTTGCTTATCGGTACAGAATTAATTTAAAAAGATATTTTGTAAAAACAGTTATGTTCTTTCTAAATTATCGTTTTCAGTAATATTTCCTTCATTGATGTATATAAGTAATTATGTATAAATTAATTACGAACAAACAAGTGAAAAAATATAGGTAGGTATAATTTTAAATTAAGTAAAACCTTGGTATGATTTCTTTATGCAATACATTAACTACACATTTTAGCATATTTCATGTATAAAAAAAAACAAATTAATCGCTTACGAAAACAGACGTAGGCAGGTCGTCTCATTTAGAGTATTCGAGAGTTACAAATCCTTGTGCCACAACACTACAAACAAGCTATTTTTATAGTTACGTTTCGTTATGAATAATTGATTATTCATAACGTAACGTAACTCCTTACTTTTAGTCTGTATTTAATACATAGAGTAGGTATCAATATCTACTCTATGTATTAAATAGGTGAATCCAGCTTTTTCATTCACATGCTTAAAATGCGAATGATAAGTAGCGTGATTAAATTGATGTAATTTAAATTGCATTTTTTTAAATAATTCTATGCATTTGCATATTTACCTCTGGTTTTAGTGTAGATGTCTATAGGTTGCAGATATCCATGTGAGCAGCATGATTGTTTGCCATCGTCATGACATTAAAAAAAAACCGGTCAAATGCGTGTCGGGCCACGCTCATTGTAGGTATCCGTAGTTTTTATGTTTGATTAATGTAATGAAAAAAATATATAAACATTTTTAATTCATTCATGAAGTGTACAAAAATTTCGAGTATTACATTTGGTCGACTATTACTCGCAAACTTGTTAAAGCCAACTTAGGTGTGATAGTTTTACTTTTAATTTCGTTATATGTAGCTACTATTGCCGTAACGTCGGAATTTCTAACTACCAACTTAACTATCACCTCTCATGACACTAGCGAAAATTGGCATTTTAAAGCTTAATAAGTCACGAACAAATAACTTAATCCAAAAATGATGTTAGCACATCCCTAACATTTTTGAAAGACCTATCCAACAATATCCCGCACTACATAAAAACACAACAATTTAACATTGAATGAAATTGAAACGCTTGTGACTGCATTAGTGTGTTTTGGACAACTTCCTTTGGTCTGTGATCAAAAACTCTTACACGCCAAACATTCCCCCTCGCCGTTTATCATTTGTGTTTGTGTATGATTTCTTTTTTTTGTCATGTTAAGTGAATTGATCTGGACCTTAGGCTTTATCATCAATGTAAACTGTTACTGGTGGTAGAGCTCCAGTGACGGAGCTCGCGAGCGAAGGCACCACCGCATTACCTAATATACTTGCCGCTAAATGGTAGTGTTCAGCACTATCGTGTTCCGGTCAGGTGGTAATGTACGGCCCTGTAATTTCCGGCACAGAGGCATAACACCTTAGGCCTCAGCAGTGGTAACGCATCTGCATTTTGACCTCGGTCTTTGTGTGGGTGTCTATAGGCTGCAGTCATCACTTAACATCAATGTGAACTGCACGCTAGTTTGCCACTTCCAATACGTAAAAAAAAAATACAGTGAGGCCTGATGGCCTCTGTGCTGAAAATCTCAGGGCCGTACTTTACCACCTGATCGGAACACTACCGTTTATCGGCAAGCAGATTAGGTAATACGGCGGTGCCTACGCCCGCGACGCTCGCGGTACGTACCAATAAAGACTGCTGTGTCTTTAGTTGCAGGCATACCTGATGGTGATGGACGATATAATGGACGGGTCTACGAGCCGTCGCGGCGTGCCGTGCTGGTACCGACTGCCACACGTCGGCATGGGCGCCATCAATGACGCTATCCTCATCTACTCGTCCATGATGCACGTCCTCAATTCACATTTCAAACATCTACCTCAGTATGCGGATATATTGGATTTGTTTAATCAGGTAAGATTTCACCTAAGGACGTGTACCTAATATGACTTGTTTTTTAGGAATGAGTTACTCAGACCCGTGTTTAGGGCATGGGATTTTATTTGTTACTAGCTGTGCCCGCGAATTCGTCCACGTGAAAAAAAATGCCTGTTCAGTATCTACCCGGACGAAGTCGTGGGCGCAGCTAGTATAAAAGTAGCCTAAGTTACTCCTTATTACATCAGCTATCTGCCAGTGAAAGTCCCATCAAAATCGGAGACACTCAAATTCTATTTATTTATATGTAGGTATGTATGTATGGATGTATGTGGATAAAAGACTATAAAAGTAGCCTAAGTTACTCCTTATTAAATCAGCTACCTACCCGTGTATCCAACTTTGACGGGACTTCCGTCCCGTCAAAGTTGGATACACTCCAATTCTACTTATTTGTATGTAGATATGTATGTATGAATGTGTGGATGTATGGAGATAAAAGTAAAGCCTAAGTTACTCCTTATCACATCAGCTATCAGCCAGTGAAAGTCCCGTCAAAATCGGTCCAGCCGTTCCCAAGATTAGCCCCGCCAAACAGACAGACAGACAAAAATAGTAAAAAATGTTCTTTTGGTATATGTACCGTGTATACATACATATGCATTAAGTAAAAAGCGGTTATTTTAATATTACAAACAGACACTCCAATTTTAATGATTTGTGTATAGATAGCTAATCTACGCATGGTAAACACAATTAAACAGTCGTTAATTCTCCACTCAAATTTTACGTTGGGAAAGAAGATATCTACATATTGATTGTAGTATTCTGGCTGTAACTAGAACTTTCTGAGGTTTGGTGAAATTTCTTGTTTAACTCTTCAAAATTATTTTCTGGAGCTCTTTGTAAGGCGTTTGTTGGTATGTATGTACACGGAGTAGGCAAAGAGTGTGGAGCGCCAGATATTCCAGTCCTGACAAACCTCCCGTGCCTGTGCATCTGCGTTTGTTGGTTATGGGTTTTAATAAAAATGTTAGACCAAAACTAAAACAACATTACAAGACTTTATGTCATATTGTTTTAGTTTTGGTATAACACTTTAATTAATAACTCTAATTTAAATAGTTCCGAATATTTAAATAAGTATAAAAATGTGTGAATTAACTTGCATGGGGTATTTATAAAAAACTTATTATACTAGTAGTTAGGTTACTTTACTACGAAAACTATTAAAGTATAGAAGCCTCCTTTACACAATTTATCAATAAATAAGTTTCAGATGTTTTTAAAAATCTGTCATTATTTTCTACTGATTCTCGCAGATGCGATCCAGTAAGTGCAATTTAATTTTATTTCTACTTACTCTTTTCAGTAGTTTAGTGGTAGTAGACCACTACTACGCTGGGGTCCTGGGTTCGATTCCCGGGTCGGGGTCTTTCAGAGATAACGGTCTAAAATCTGTTATGTCTGATTCTATTGGGATTTCTCCATTTCTGTAAATTTCCCAGTGCCTCGGACTTTGGTAATGTGCCCGGAGCTGTCAACAGGCTCACCACCTGTTATTTGGGCCAAAACGTACCGGTGAATCGAGGGTGTTTGCATGTATGCTTGAATTTATGTATTTACCTCTGCTTACCCCTTCGGGGATTGAAATGAAATTACATTTCAATTTAATTTTCAGACATTGTTATGCACTTCAATGGGTCAACATCTAGACTACACGATGGCGCACAGAGAAAAGACTGATTATAGTCTGTTTACGATAGAACGATACGAAACTATCGCTAAATACAAGGGTAGTTATTATACTTTCAAACTGCCCATCAGTTTGGGTATGTTGCTATCCAATATCACAGACAAGGATAGTCATACGACAGCCGATGATATATGCTTCATGATTGGCTACTTATTTCAAATGCAAGTAAGTTTCTTTAAGCTCTATTGTTTTTTATGTCAAAAAGAGTAATCTTTGACGAATAGATAGATGGCAGTCGTATGGGAAATGACGACCCGGTTAGTCCAGCGGTGTGAGATAACCGTTTGATTCGAAAGGTAGCGGGTTCGATCCCGGCACCGGGTCAAATATTTGTATGGGCTACAGATATTTGTTTCGGGTCTGGGTGTTTGTGTATGTGTTGTATGTGTACAACGGCACCCACGACACAGGTTTATACTTATTGCGGGACGGTGAGTGTAAGCGTATTTAAAAAAATGTCTACTGTTGGTGTGGCACGATCAGAGCTACTGAAGTACTGACGACCTGCCCGCTCTAATGGACTATTTTGGCTATTCCTTTGAGCTCGTCGATTGCCCGGTGATGTTGACACCATCTCGTTGACGTGCCATCGTGCACGTCAACGAGATGTTGACGTGCACGTGTGCATCATTTCAGCCGAATGATGTCCACTGTTGGACAAAAGCTCCCCCAACGATGCCCATATTAGTGTTGTGCGTCATTAGGGAGACTATGCCACAATCGGTACGCTTGGCATGCAGTTTAACTACCACCACACCGCGGACACTCCGCCAAAACTCCATTAAACGCTTAATTTGATCTCTATTATACAGACATCAATCAGTGACGTGTATTTACACGTGCACCTGTGATGACTGAATGAGATTTTTTTCTGTATCTTGACCAATCACATGAAAAACTTATTTTCCAATTGATTAAAAGTAATTTGATTTGAATTGGGCGGCTGACGACAGTTCGTTGTGGGTATCTTTGGGGGACAGCATTTGTCCAGCGCTTTGGCTGATATTATGATGATTTTTTTTAATGTACTGGAAGTGACAAACAAGCATGCAGTTCACATCGATGTTAAGATTGTGTTAATATGTGATGACTGTAGCCTATAGGCACCCACAGAAATACCAAGGTTAAAATGCAGATGCGTAACCACTCCTGAGGCCTAAGGTGTTATGCCTCTGTGCCGAAAATTACAGGGCCATACATTACCACCTGACCGGAACACGATTAGTGCTGAACACTACCAATTAGCGGCAAGTATATTAGGTAATGCGGTAGTTGTAAGAATTGATATACGTACCACAAATTGCTCCCCATATTTTCAGGACGACTACATCGATTGTTTCGGCGTGGAATCGGTAACAGGCAAAAACGGGACCGACATCCAAGAAGGGAAGTGTACCTGGCTGGCGGCCACTGCGTTGTCCCGATTTAATGAAACTCAACTCAATGTGTTCAAGGCATGCTACGGTAGTGCAGAATCGGCGCACATCAACAGGATCAAGCGATTGTACGAAGAAATCTCAATACCGGAACTGTATCGTCAGAAAGAAGTCGAAATTTACACATCGGTCGTGGCTATGGCGCAATCTTTGCCGGCTGAATCAACATTGACACCCGATCTCTTCCTAAAACTCCTCGACGTGATATATGAGAGGAAGAAGTGATGTGTGTGGTGGAAGATTTATTCAGTGCCTCATTCATTGCAACGCAACATGCAACACATAATCATATGCACATCACACTGTCGACAATAGCGTCGACAATACTCGCCACGGATCATTGTCTCTGAAGTTAGCAATAAGTGACTACTTAATATGAAAAAACCGGACAAGTGCGAGTTTGACTCGCGTGGCGAGGGTTCCGTAATTTAACGTAGTTACGGTGGTACCGGCAGGGGAGGGGGTTATATTCGATTTAATTTGAATACTCAAACTTCTTATAGGTTTTCCAGTAATCTATAGGCAAAGAACTATTTTCCACATTTTTTTCAAAATTTTAAGTTCAGTAGTTACGGAGATGGGGGGTGAATGGTCAATTTTCGTCGTTTTTCTTAAATAATTTCAAATTTGTTTATGCGAAAATTATTAAAAAAATATATCTGAGATGCTGACAACAACCTCTTTCATTTGATATGTCACACGACACAGTTTACACTCACAGGATACAGTTTACAGTTTTTTTTTTTAATTTTCTTATTTACCTCCTGAAAGTGGCCCCCCCTGTTTAAAATGTATTATTTTACTTGAAGTGTTCATCTTTGGGTTACCAATTTACATTCATCAAATTTCAACTCAATCGGTCGAGTAGTCGGAGCAAATTGGCTGTGACAGACGGACAGACAGACAGACAGACAGACGCACGAGTGATCCTCTAAGGGTTCCTTTTTTCCTTTTAAGGTACGGAACCCGAAAAACAGACCCAAAAGACGAGCAGAAAACGAATAACTGTTAGTCCTAGTACTTGCTTTCACCATACAGTGTGTCTCACTTGTTTGGTGAGAAGTACAACCGTGTCAAGTTGTTGTTAATATGTTATAATGGTGTAATTTTTGTTTAGTTTGATTTCAATGTTATTGTTTTAGTACATATTTTGTTAATTGTGTAAATAATGCCGTTTAGAAACGTTATTTAAAAAAAGGCAAGCTAGAAGAATGGTGTGCAATGCATATAGTAATTAATGAGACGTTTTCGTCTTGATTGTACAAGTCAAGACTGTGTATCCACAGCTAACTTCCGACACACTAATGGCAACCGAATAATTGGGGGGAATGGCGAGCAAAATGCCACAGGCCCTCATTCCTTTTAGGGATGCCCTTGTAAAAATGAGCTTCTGTACACAGTCCAAGGAGCCCGCTATATTTATCACAGACCCCATACGGTATAATTACGCCCAGGGTATGCAAACTTAGAACTAAACTCTGAGAACATACATGAATGCTACTTTACTAAAGAAAGGTGTACTGAAATAACTATCATAGTATCAGTATACAAATAACATTTCACTTTTGCATCATTTTAATTTAGTTTCTTCAGCCGTAGTCAAGAGATGGAACTACTGCGCGCTATTACGAGACAAATTTAAATATCTACGGCTAACATGTATTTTCTTCAAGATCTTTGACATTTTATCAGGGTCACGCCCTACAATCTTAGTACAAATTGACGCGTTTTTATCTAGATATCACCCAACTAATAAAAATGGTATGACAATTCTTGTCAGTTCCAAACAAAAAGAAGCTTTTTAAATTTATTGTATTATAATATAGTAGTTTATAGTCTCGGTCCCAGGTAGCGTAGCAGTACATTATAATGCGATAAAATAAAAAAAGCATAAAATATCAAAGACATCAGAGCTCAAAGTGTTCTTCTAAATTTAATAGCGTAAAAAAATTGCCATAAGATTCTTTAAACATCTGAATGGTAGTATAATAAATGTGTCTAAAAGGTTAGAAAATAATACTATAGCATTTTTTTTACAAATAAATGATCAATTTAACCATCACAAAATTATCAACTTACTATCCATAACACTGTTCATAGTTAATTAAAAAAAAAAAAAACCTTCCGTTCTCTTGAATAATTTATTATTGTAGAAAATAGTACAATTTCATTTTATTACTCTGTTAACACTACTGAATTGATGAATAGGGAGAGTTTTGGCGGGAACGAGGAAAAGAGCTGTGTCGCTGCGTGATATTATATTCGAAATGTGTGTATAATCGCGTTTTTATGTGTAAAAATGGTGGGATTTTTATCATAAAGCATTCGGTAAAGTTCACGAGTGTAAGAAAGTGATATTATGAAGTGAAAAGTGATTTTTCGTATTGCCTCCAAAACTTCGTAAAAACTTCAGTAAAGTCCCCATCGCTTTACTGGAGCCACCCCATCATCTCATCATATTCCTCATGGAAGCATTTAATCGTCGTCATCTTCCATATGGATATTCATTAATTTAAAGAAATGTGAAATGCAATATGTATACGACTGAAGGACTCTGTATCTATGTCATGACAAATTATTTAAAAAAAAAAGATGAATAGGGATGCTGATTCTTTCTGAAAAAGATCGATTTTCGAATCGAAATATAAAAGATTGATCCACAGCTATATCGATATCATAAATATCTGTTTAAAAAATTAATCGATTTTAAAATATATAATTATTTATTTGCTAGAAATATAGGTACATTTTGATGTTATATACGTAATACATTAATTTCTTTCCTCATATTTCACCATACACTGGCTGGCATACAAGATAAGATATGTCAGCGTAGTCTAAGATAGGAAAAAGAATGGATTTAGCAAGCATAACTTTAGTGGCAGTGGGCAAGAAGTTCCTGATCCTGCGGAGTGAACTGACAGCGGCGAACATCTTCCTACTGACATTACAAATTTGTGTAGACCATGACATATTACTATCCATATGAACTCCAAAATTTTTCACTGTGTCGCAATAATCTATGCATGTTCCATCAAAGACGATAGGTGGTAAATTGGAGAAATTTATACGTTTTAATAACCAAGAGCTACCAAATATTATAGCTTGGCTTTTAAGTGGATTGACTTGTAGACCAAAAGTTTTACTCCACTGATAAATTTTAACAAGATCTTCATTAATGAGTTGTATCGCTTTTGGTAATTCTTCAAGCTTAGTTTGGCAATATATTTGTAGATCGTCTGCATAAAGGTGATAGAGAGAAGTAAGATGAAGGCTAACAGAATGAATAAAAATGGAGAAGAGAAAAGGAGACAGCACGCCACCTTGTGGAACGCCAGCAACGACATCGCACCAGGCAGAAAACTAATCGTCGAGACGAATGCGTTGTCGGCGTCCAAACAAGTAACTATGAAACCACGCAATAACTGTCGGAGATATGTTGAGAGATCGCAGAATGGCCAGCATGATATCAGAATCGACAGTGTTAAAGGCATTACTGAAATCTAGTAGGACCATCACAGTAACCTATCGATTTTCCATACCATGCCGGATGTCATCGGTAATTTTGACTAAGGCAGTGGTAGTGCTATGTCCAGGTCGAAAACCGGATTAAAAAGGATTAAGGAGGTTAAATTTTAAAAGGAATGAATTAAGTTGTTGATGTATAAGTCGTTCGAGAACTTTGGATAGGAAAGGAAGAATGGAAATAGGACGATACTCATTAAAGGATGTTGGGTTAGGTTTTTTAGGCACAGGTATGACAAGAGCATCTTTCCAGGCCGATGGAAAAGTACTACTTGAGAGAGAATAGTTAAGGACAGAGGTTATGATAGGGCTCAAAATATTCAAAACCGGAAGGATCATTTTTCGGCTAATCATATCACCACCAACTGCGTCAGAGTCAATAGCAAGAATATTTCTCTCAACATCACGAGCAGTAAATTTTTCAAAGAAAAAAAGTGGACAGTCAGGAGTAGCGGCACGAGACAAAGAAAGTAATGTATGTGCTTTGAGGCTTCCATCTATAGCAGAGGCTGCCGTGAAATGTGTATTGAGTGAATTGAGATCTAAAATCTGCGACATAGTTTCGGAAGTGTTTCGACTTTTGCCAACTCCTAGTGACTTTAAAAACCTCCACACCTTAGCAGGGTCTTTGTCAGTAACTGAATTATGAACATGGCGTCGCTGAGCATCCCTACACACCTTATTGCAGCGATTTCGTATGGATACATATTTTTCTCGGTTAGTGTCACTGAGGTTATGTTTATACTTACATTTAGCGTTATTCTTTTTATAATCGTTACATTTAGCGTTATAATCTTTAAAATAATATTTAAATTTCCGTGTAACATTTAAATCTTGAATAAAACGTTCAACATGTTTTCCAATTAATCTCACATTTTAATTCTTAAACACAAATAATATTATCTCAAAATATTTATGTAATATTTTTGTGTGTGCATTTTCAGTGTTTTATTAGATTTAGCCACTTGTCGTGTCTAGGTTGTTCAACAAAAAAAATATACCATGTAACAGACAGACAAAGATATTTATTATTGCTGAAACCGCTTCATATAATCAGTACAAATATCCAAGGTTTGAGGTTGAGACGAACAATCAAGTCTATTAAATCGATGATAAATGTGATTTGACAGATTGATAGTACGTTCCAACAGACTTTTGTCAATATTAATTGAAAGCTGTTTTATGTTTTTGTCAATCTTATTCCGTCCATGAATCCATTTACCTCTGCCTACCCCTTTGGGGATTACAGGCGTGATGTTTTTAGAATTTTTATATATGTACAACGTAAACTGACGCTTTACAAACAACGTAAATCAAAAACGTGACAACCTTAATGAATTTGCGTTTTTATCGGTGAAGGCGGCATATTGCAAAACTTCAAAGGCGATAAACTACTGTATGTATTTATACTGTGATAGTATAATAATAAGAAAATTTATTTACTGTATATAAGACTCTTTTCAAAATTTATCGATAACTATCCAAAAACCGCCAACAACACTATCGATAAGCGGCACCGGCGACAGCGGCTTCTCGGAAACGAACTCGGATCAGTCGCTCGACCGATCCCCGTATCGTATAAGGCATACCAAACATTGCGCCCGACTGAGTTGTTAATATCAGTCCGAAACAACACGACCGATATTATGGCATTTTTATACCTTAAGCTTGATGTGTTAGATCTCTTTTTACAGTAAACAACACAGCAAATCAGCATTTTTTTGGACGTCCGTTCAGTCGCACAACTACATTTAGTCTAATGAGCAGTCCAGCTGCAACTAGTTTTATTATACGCACAGGATTTTTTAAAGCATTTAATCTTGTACTTTGACAGAGGGGAAAGCCTGCGTATGGCTACTCCCCTCCGGTCCGCCGCGACCGGTGGCCCGCGTTGCTCTATGGTGCAAGGTGCAACCAGACTGGGAGAATCAACTGAATGACAAGAAAAACAAAACGGCGGTGGCTGCACGAGCGCGCGCGGGTTGCCAATACAGAAAACGATCTGTCTGGGCTCTTTTATTATAAGTGGTGTTTTTAATATAATTGAAAGAAAACATTATAAGTTATTTAATAATGCAATGGTCACTAATAAATAATTATAGTGAATAATTATGTATTTATTTGAATAAAATCGATCGTTTATTATTAGAATTGGTACACCAATATTATAATTACATAAACACAAAATCGCGATTCTTTACCGATTATTGGGTCCATCACTATTAGGTTAAATGTGGTATCAGGAGTTTCGGCGGGAACGCGGCAAAAGCTGTGTCGCTGCGTGTTATTATTTTCGAAATTTGTGTATAGTCGCGTTTTTATGTGTAAAAATGGTGGGATTTTTATCATAAAGCATTCGATAACGGTCACGGTGTAGGAAAGTGATATTATGAAGTGAAATGGATTTTTCGTGTTGCTTCCGAAACTTCGTAAAAACTCCTAGTAAAGTCCCCATCACTTTACTGGAGCCATCTCATCATATTCCACATGAAAACATTCAATCTTCGTCATCTTCCATATGGACATTCATTAGTTTATGAAATGAAGAATTTATCAAATACTGAAGATTGGCTATTAAGGACTTGGAATCCGTGGCCGTAAAACGATTAATAAAAAAAAAAAAATAATGTAACATTATTTTACAAAGTGACAGTAGCTAATGTCAAACCAATGTCAAACGCGGAATCGAATTAAATAAAAGTTCGGGTATAGTCTAAAGTGATCTGTGCTTAATATTATTGGGTCTTATTACGGATGGATAGTTTGTACTTTGTACGAAATTTTAATTATAATGATAAACCTGCCGTACGTTAAACTTGAATCGACTACCTATTACAAACAGAATTAAGTGTTTTGTGCGTTAAAACAGTTTCGTGTCAACAAACGAAATATTTTGGAAATCGGTCAGTGAAAGCTATTGGTGCTCAATATAATCATAGAAGATGAACTCGGCTACGAATATTTTTAAATTATTGAACAGAACTTGTAGAATATGCCCCACTTTCATAAATCACAGGTACATTCCTACAATATTTAGTTTCAACAAATTAGAATGTCTTAATTAAATGACTTTATCCTGCTTAGCTTTACATTACATAGCTTTACTTTATACAACATTACATATTAGAGAATTTACTATATACATCAGGTATTATAATTTTACTAAAAGCAGCTACCTATTTAAATTTGCTAAAACAATTACTTCAAAGTTTAAAAGGAATTATGCCAATGGTATGTTACGCTATATCAAGGTTGATCTTTAATTCAAAATACGATGTTGCTGTATGTTGAATATTTAAAAAAAAAATAGGTACAAACCTTGGTTTGCATTCATAAATTTCTAACTATACAAAATATGGCATCTTTCCTCATAATGTAATGTAAAAGTAAATATAAGTAGAGAAGAAGATGTAGATAACATTCAAAGTACTCATTCACTTCAGAATATTTTTGTACACATTTACATACAAGAGATTTGGTTGTATTGTGTAAGGATACCGAAAATGTATTTTATATAATCTTATTATCATAACAATAACGTTCAGAGGATGTTTGATAAAAATCTGTATTCTCAGACCTTATTGAGACAACTTTAGTTTCATTATTAGGTAGCTGCCACTTGTCAGTTGAATGTTTCTAGAGCAAGTGTGTGTTTGTGTCTTGCTTTGAAATAAATATGCTGTGGCATACTCTGCATCGTACATTGCTCAGTTGCCGATTTACTGCTAAGGTTGTTAATATAAGGTTTGAAGCTCAACACTATTTTATTTCCAGGACAATTTTTGTTTTCTAATTGGACACAGTTATGCCAAAATGTCCACAAATTAATTATCAAAATAATTTATGTGTGTATTTCAATAAATCCCACTTCGACACTGCACCAAAATGCACCAATCAACATATTAACTATCAATGTTTCTTTTAATCTCTCCAGACACAAGAAAAATATGACAATTGAAATTCAATTGTGTCTCGCCGCTGGTGGCCGTACGATCCTTGAAGGATTAAGCCTGTATTCCAATAAATCCAACTTGTAAACAAGCCATATTAGGTACATAGGTTCCTAGTAAAAATAAGGAAGAACATCTTTTGCTTTGTTACCCTGACATACTAAAATTTACCATGGTAAATATGGACCAACTTGTGTCACAAAGAAATATTTTAAAATCAGATAAAGAAATAATGTTAACCAGTTTTATTTGGGCACTTATTATTATCATAATAATATATCAACTGCAACACAAACTACTTAAATATTATTTATACTAAAATAAACAAAGTAGAATAGTTTTCTTTTAATTAACATTTACTATTATACCCATACAATTTTAAACTCATTATGATACTAGTACTTTCCAAGTGGACCACTCAGCCCTGTTTAAATAAGTAATTATATAAGCCTTTGATTGTTGGAATTAAAATATACTCTGTCCCTTTTCTACTATAGCATAGTATATGTGTCATATAAATTAATATGATATAACCATTTCATTTATCAACAGAATATCTCAATTCAGTAAAATGTCAACAAATGCATCAATATCTCAGGTTCAACGGGATAAGGATAGTTTTCAAGATTTACTACCTGGAATAATTGACTCAGTTATCATCAGTCCTACTTGTAATAATGTGCCTGAAGTACCATGTTGGATAAAAAAGGTAAGAAAATGTCTTCCTTGCTGATTTTTTAAATGTTTTTTATGAAAGCAGCTTACAGGTGTGCTATGCATATTAACTAAGATTCTAAAGAGGAAAGGGCTCACTGAATCATTTGAGTACTGTTCAATAAGGGCATTTATTATTCAGTGTTTAGATATTTACTTTGATAAAACTTGTTCTACACGGCCCCACAAGCATCTCCACAGATGCTCCTCCACAGCCATCCGCCCGAGGGTCGTCCGTGTCCGCGCGAGATCCTCCCCCCTACATCGCCAAGGGTAAGTCGAGCCGATATCGCCCTCACTGGTCCTCCGCGGGATCAGATCCTCAGAGAACAATCACAGCGTACACTCACTCACATGCACATACCAGCCTGGACAGGTCCCTTAATTTCTGGGCGGGTTCGAGTTATGATTAAGGCATCAAAGTACGAGTAGCTTCTCGGTCGATGCTTGCCAACCTTTGTAAATTTTGTTTTTTATGGTTCTGTGTGGGTTGCCACTTATGAGTCATATTTGAGAAACAAGAATAACATCTATCCAAGAGGTTTCTTGCCTCTGCTCCTTCTTTGCTCAAGTTGGAATATAATAAATGGCTATTACAAATTCCCATCATCCCATCCCCAAGCTTCGTGACTGAAAAAGAAAGCGATCTCTGGAGATAAATAGTAAAGAGGCAAGTTAAGAGATCATCAAGGATCGACATATTGTATAGTGCGGCGAGGAGTCCGTGGCAGGCGTAACATATTATGTGATGTGATGTTAGATATGTAATGCTGGTGCAAAAGCACCTCTATCTTCTTCCTAACATCTTTAGCTTCTTCTTTAGTGTTCATGTTTCAGTAGCATGCAGAAAATATCGAGAAAATCCGGGACTACCTACATGAGTCGTATTTTCGTGCTGCGGTAGATGATTTTATTTTTTCAGATTTTAAATATTTGTATCCGTTGAGTGTGCACCTTTTTGCAGTCACCGTCATCTCGTAGCAAAACCCTAAAGATAAGGTAAAATATAAATAGACTCTCGCAAGGTCTCTGATGAACTCTGATCTGTCAAAAAAAAATCAACTTAGTTTTTCTGTGATTTGATCATTAAGTCATTCTGGCTTTTTTCAGTTTTCCCATAAGCTCTGAAAGCTCGGCCTCATCCTTACCATTCAACTCCGTATTGTCAGCGAAACGCGCTTACATTTAGTTGCCGTAGCTTTATTAATGCGGTAACTACCGGTACGGATTCCTCCTTCTCGGTCATCCAAAACTCGACGTATCTAGTAGGTATGTGCTTAACCGAAAAGTAGAATAGCTGGTAGGATAGTATACAACCCTGTTTTACGCCTTACTCAGTTGCGAAGGGGTATGAAAATTATCAAATCAACTACTCTGACTTTAGACCAGTGATTGCCAAAGTGGTCCATATAGACCCCTGGGGTCAATGGGAGACTCGATGGGGTCTACGTATATGCGTAAATAAAAATGGGATATATGGGAAAGTGATATAAATGTTAGCAAGGGGGTCCACCGAAACCTAAAGTAATGCAATCAAATGCCTTTGTGTAGTTGATAAGTTAAATTCTCGGCTATTTTCTATCAGCTGCCTCATGTTCAGAACCCCCTCACCTTCACGGACGCCGTTGAATATTCGTTATGCCAAATCCCCATGCGTGACATCTCTAGTTACATCCCTAAAAAATGTAAACGTCCTTCTAGTTAAATTTTGCCATCAATTTTTTCATATTTATTCATAATATTATTAATCATCACAATGAATAGGTAAGATAGGTACTTAGTATGCAAGTCATTAAATCTAACTACTTGATTGAGGCAAAAAACAACAATGGCTATTCTTATACTATAACGTTAATTATTTGGTTATTTTTAACAGATTAATTTGCAGGAACAATACCCACATCATGCTGATTGTAACAATAACAATATACAATCACTACTTGATCAGATTGTCATTATACAGAAAATATTGTTTAAGGTTCTGGAGTACAATTTAGCTGGTGGTAAACAAGCCAGAGGTTTGGCGACGGTGTTTGCATACGAAACGCTGGAGAAACCCGATAACATCACGGAAGAAAGTCTCAGGCAATGTCGAATTATGGGATGGTGTGTTGAAATGGTAAGAATACTTGGATTATTATATTAATACACTATTGAACCGCTAGGTATATCCCTATCTGTGATGTCTTTGAAAATATTCATTTAATTACATGCTGTAAATGGCCATGTCTATATTTAATACACAATATATTTAACCTTAATTGGATAAGCATTGATGCTGTATTGCTTAAAATAATCTACAAATAAAAATTAATCGCTAAATGTGTTGCTAAGCGCAAGACTCGAGAACGGCTGGACCGATATTGCTAATTATTTTTTGTCTGTAAAGTGTTTTTTTTTTTTCAAATTGTTGCGCATATTATTACGGTTTTTAAGAAAACTTCACCATATTATTATTATCTTTTTTTTGGAAATGGTCTCACATTATTATCTTTTCTGATGAAAACCTTAAGCGGGTGTTCCATTGGCGCCGGAACGCCACGAACCTGCCTTTTTTATTGACAACCCTCTTAATCCAGCGGTGTGAGACGACCGTTTGATTCTAAGGGTCGTGGGTTCGATCCCCGCACCGGGATAAATATTTATATGGCCTACAGTTATTTCTTTCGGGTCTATGTGTTTGTGTATGTGTTGTATGTGTACAACGGCATCCACGACACAGGTTTAAATAATAGCTAATGTGGGGCTGTGAGTGTAAGCGTATTTTATTTATTTATTTAATTTGTTTTGCCTTTGTGATAAGCTGTTACGGAGGGGTCACATTACCATCTAACAGCATACAATTGTTAGGCGGCGTGCGAAAAGAATAGCTGAGTGAGAGAAAAGATCATGCCCAAAAATAACTTTAAAAAAAAATGAAAAACGGTAATAAAGTTGTTTAAAAAAACAACAGTAAATATTAAAAAAATAATAATAAACAAACAAAAATTAAGCCTTCCTCAGCGAGTTTCCTTGCGCGCCTGTCTATCATCCTCACCTGCCCCGAACATGACCTCGATGCTTCGGAAGCAGATAGGCCCGGGGAAAGAAAGCTGCCTCAAGCCCCGGACCACTCCCATGCTGCGCGCGTCGCGCATGGAGTCGGGTAACGAACATACAGATATCAGATCACAGAATAGATAAAATCTATTCCGTGTATCAGATGAACAATTTAGCGGCAGATAAACGCAGGTCACTCTTATTATGTCCTCGGGCGGGCTCCCGTAATGTAAGGAAGGTTAATGCTTCACGTCAAGTAGACAACACTAATGACGCGGATATTGTTGATTTTCATCCTAGACCTAGAGTAAGCTTGACAGAACGCATTACGTTGAAAGTTCGAGAGTATACTATGCAGTAATCGTTGGTAGTTAATGTATGTATGACACAGGGGAGACGTGAGACGTTCCAGCCGGAACTGGACAATCGTTTCACTTCACTCTCATTGTGAGTTGTAAGTACATACAAACAATTGTATGAGTACCTAAGTATTCTATATCCAAATAATACATTTTATTATACATGCATACATCTCTTATAATGCATATAAAGTAGGCATATTGATTAAAATAAAATTGCTAGTCTTTGTATAGCCTAGTGACGTAGACTTGACATTTGAAAGAAAACGTCAAGTTGAATGCTTTGGCCATTTTGAGTTTTACACTATGATACTATTTTTTGAAGAGTTTTTTTTTTTTGTTAAATTAAACATAAATTCGTTAATGCTTTGCCACTCCTGAAGCCTAAGGTATTATGCCTCTGTACCCGACCGAAATACTATAGACCATAGAGCACATAACGCGGGCCACCGGTCGCGGTTGCAAAACAGTCTGTCATTTTTTGCGGGGGGAAATGTGTGCGACACACACTCACTCTACAAAAATCGTCTATTACTCCGAAACTCACACCTTGACTTTAACAAAATACAGAAACAATTTCACGCACACATTTAAACTTCTAGGCGACAGGTATAGGCCCATTTGGGCTTGTACTTTGACAGAGGGGAAAGCCTGCATATGGCTACTCCCCTCCGGTGTTGCTCTATGCTATAGACTATAGACTAGAGTCTATAGTGCTGAACACTACCATACAGCGGCAAGCAGATTAGGTAATGCAATGGTACCTGCGCCCGCGAGCTCCGTCACTGGAGCTCTACCACCCGTATAATTTCGCTTGGTAGGTATATTGCGTGACATATGACAATTAAAAGGTGTTATTGTGAGGATTGCAATTAAAATATGTATTGAGTATATCATTTTTAAATAATTAGTTTAAAACATTTACATATTATTATATGCACTAAAGTAGGTACTAAACAGGACACTCTCCTTGATAACACGATCCAGTTTCCAGAAGTCAATTTATTACACTTTCACATATCAGATGACTTGGAAACCTTGCACACATCTATCAAATACATTCAAAAACAGAACCAGCGTGTGTTAAACCTTCCTTGGACTATACTTTTCTTACGAATACTTCAAGACTAAAATTTGCCAAATCGGTCCATCTTCATCATCATCATCACTTCAACCGAAAAACGTCCACTGCTGGACAAAGCCTTCGCCAAAGCCTATAAAGGTGTTGTGCGTTATGAGAGGATAATAATATGCCATAATCGTAACACTTGGCAGGTGGATTGGTGATCGCATTGGCGGTAGTTTTATAGCGGGACTGCTCATCCCGCGTAGTTTTTTTTTACCTACTAATACGCTTCTAATACGCCTACTACCCTATTAATACGGCCCTGTAATTTCCAGCACAGAGGCATAACACCTTAGGCCTCAGAAGTGGTAACGCATCTGCATTGCATTGACCTTGGTCTTTCTGTGGGTGTCTATAGGCTGCAGTTATCACTTAACATCAATATGAACCACATGCTTGTTTGCCACTTCCATTACATAAAAAAAGACTCATTTTGTATATAGAGAGTATCAGCGTGAGTGACGGATATGTTCATAAGCGGCCGAGTTTAATAAAAAAATATACTATAATGTGTTGACAGAAGTGGGACTTGAGAAGTTATTTTGTGACTTAAAATGTTAAATGCAAGAAGTCTTTGTTGACTTTTTTGTGTAACATTTAAATAATATACTAAGTTAATAATACAAAACGTTGACGTTATAATGGTAATTTGTTATTATGATTGATTACTTATTTAATTAACGATGCTAAGTACCTATGATTATCTTAGAGCGCGTGAATAACAAACAGCTGATATGTATAGAATTTTTGTTTTATTTTTATTTGATTATAGCTGTCTCAGTAGTTTAGAGTGGTAACTCGTGCGTGACCTCCGTGAGCGGTAGTGACCTAGCGCTACACTGAGGTTCAATTCCCGGGTGCTATTAGGTTATTTCCATATTTGTAAGTTTTGCAGTGCCATATGCAGAGTTTGTTAATGTGCCCGGTTATATCAATAGGCTCGCCTACTCCGTGGAACAAAAATTTGTATAATAAATCGATGATGTTTGTTTATTATGCATGAATGTATTAATTTGTCTACATTAAACACTACCTTCCCCTTCGGGGAATTCAGGCGTGTCATTACCCTTAATTGATAAATTATGAACGACGCGTATTTATACATAAATGATTAAATTTTAATATAAAAAGTGACGTTGCCTTGAAATCATGATTACTACCTTACCTATCGGATGTTTATTAACCAGTTACATTACTTACATTCGTTCTAAAAAAGTGTACTAACCTATTTCACATGAATACATTTTTCACAAGAATTTTACTGTGACGCAATGTATCGAAATTAAGCGTAATGTTAGATACATAACTCTTCATTTCGATACATTGCGTATCAATTTTTTACTGACGAACAACATACATGTTCAAACACATTAAATTTGCTTATCGGTACAGAATTAATTTTAATAGATATTATTTTGTAAAAACAGTTATGTTCTTTCTTAATTATCGTTTTCAGTATTCCTTCATTGATGTATATAATTATGTATAAATTAATTACGAACAAACAAGTGAAAAAATATAGGTAGGTATAATTTTCAATTAAGTAAAACCTTGGTATGATTTCTTTATGCAATACATTGCCTACACTTTTTAGCGTATTTCATGTATTAAAAAAAAAAAACAAATTAATCGCTTACGAAAACAGACGTAGGCAGGTCGTCTCATTTAGAATATTCGAGAGTTACAAATCCTTGTGCCACAACACTACAAACAAGCTATTTTTATAGTTACGTTTCGTTTGATTTGATTGATTATATTATTTTTATTGATTATTCATAACGTAACGTAACTCCTTACTTTTAGTCTGTATAGGTATCAATATCTACTCTATGTATTAAATAGGTGAATCCAGCTTTTTCATGGCTTCAAAATATGATTTTGCTTATCAAGAATAATTCACATGCTTAAAATGCGAATGATAAGTAGCGTGATTAAGTTGATGTAATTTAAATTGCATTTTTTAAAATAATTCTATTCATTACGTATATGTATATCCTTACAATTTACTGTTTATTAACGGATCTGGTTATAAGAAAGATAAATACTGGAATTATCCAAAAGGGGAGACTTTTGGACTTTCAGAATTCATTGCCTTAGGTACCTACGTTAAATGGTAATAAAATGCCGTATAATTTTAAATCAAACTAACCATTGGGTTCAAATGTACCATCATATTTAAACTCTCTTACTCGTATTACTCACCATCAATGTAAACTATAAAATAAAAAAAAAATGTAAAATGCTTGTTTGCCACTTACATAAAAAAGGAATGTCGCGTAATAACAGTAACTATCACAGCGACAACAACTTAGGTCCCCGGTTGGCGATGCATTTGCATATTGACCTCTGGTTTTTGTGTAGATGTCTATAGGTTGCAGATATCCATGTGAGCTGCATGATTGTTTGCCACCGTCATGACATTAAAAAAACCGGTCAAGTGCGTGTCGGGCCACGCGTATTGTAGGTATCCGTAGTTTTTATGTTTGATTAATGTAATGAAAAAAATATATAAACATTTTCAATTCATTCATGAAGTGTACAAAAATTTCGAGTATTACATTTGGTCGACTATTACTCGCAAACTTGTTAAAGCCAACTTGGGTGTGATAGTTTTACTTTTAATTTCGTTATATGTAGCTACTATTGCTGTAACGTCGGAATTTCTAACAACAACCGTTTAGTTGGTAGAGGACTCATGACACTAGCGAAAATTGGCATTTTAAAGCTTAATAAGTCACGAACAAATACTTAATCCAAAAATGATGTTAGCACACCCCTAACATTTTTGAAAGACCTATCCAACAATATCCCGCACTATATAGAAACACAAAATAAAAAATGTCGATGTAGGGGAGGTAACCTAAATAATTTTATTTTTCATGTTTTTATTCTACCACTTTGTCGGCGTGTCAAATTTCAAGTCGCGGACGGACAGACAGACGGACATGGCGAAACTATAAGGGTTCCTTGTAATACGGACGTAATAAGTCCGTAGTAATACGGAATCCTAAGAAGGACATTAAAATAACAAGAGGGCAAGACGCTCGTGAAACACAAAGCATCACAATCTCACTAGTATTGACACACCGCGGACACTCCGCCAAAATTCCGTACAAAATGCTTAATTTGGTCTCTATTATACAGACATCAATCAGTGACGTGTATTTACACGTGCACCTGTATGCGTAGCGTGTAGAAAATACCAACCGTCTCTCATAAGAAGGGAGGAGGTTAGTGATGCGGGGAAATCGGGCCTGACGTCGAATTGTTCATTCTATACGTAGTATAAAATGAACAATTCACGTGTAATATGTATACATATTACATATTATCTACGTACGTACGTAACTTCACGCCTGTAATGCCCGAAGGGGTAGGCAGAGGTAAAAACATGCATTCAAGCATAGATGCAAACACCCACGACTCGCCGGTTACGTTTTTGGCCCATGTAACAGGTGGCGAACCTGGTGCCATCTCCGGGCACATTACCAAACTCCGAGATACTGGGAAACTGAAGAAAATGGAAAAATCCCAATTGAGCCCGAGATAAAGGATTTTAAACCGTTATCTCTGATAGCCCCCGACCCGGGAATCGAAGCCAGGACCTCCAGCGTAATAGTAGTGGCCTGCTACCACTACGCTACTGAAGCAGTTACATAATCTCTGGAATCGTGAAACTTAAAATTACAACCCAAGATAGTATTTTTATTTAATTTACTTACCTTGTCAAAACTCAAAAACAATCGGATTTTTTTTGATCTCTTTGGTCGTAATAACGAAAAATTTTGTTAATGTGATAAATAACATTTAGTGATAGTTTTTAATTCCTGAAGTTTAATATATGTCTGTATGTACAAAAATTTAAGTAGGTATAGGTTATTTATTATATATTTTTTTATTTTATTACGATTTCATTCAGTTTTACTGTGTCTAGTAAAATTTACCCAAATGACAAAATTATTAATTAACATACGTTCTAAAAATAATTTAACATTGAATGAAATTGAAACGCGAAATTGAATTGTGACTGCATTAGTGTGTTTTGGACAACTTCCTTTGGTCTGTGATCAAAAACTCTTACACGCCAAACATTCCCCCTCCCGTTTACCATTTGTGTTTGTGTATGATTTCTTTTTTATGTCATGTTAAGTGAACTGATCTGGACCTTAGGCTTTATCATCAATGTAAACTGCAATACAGTGAGGCCTGATGGCCTCTCTGCTGAAAATCACAGGGCCATACTTTACCACCTGAGCGGAACACTACCATTTATCGGCAAGCAGATTAGGTAATGCGGCGGTGCCTACGCCCGCGACGCTCGCGGTACGTACCAGTAAAGACTGGTGTGTCTTTAGTTGCAGGCATACCTGTTGGTGACGGACGATATAATGGACGGGTCTACGAGCCGTCGCGGCGTGCCGTGCTGGTACCGACTGCCACACGTCGGCATGGGCGCCATCAATGACGCTATCCTCATCTACTCGTCCATGATGCACGTCCTCAATTCACATTTCAAACATCTACCTCAGTATGCGGATATATTGGATCTGTTTAATCAGGTAAGATTTCACCTAAGGACGTGTACCTAATATGACTTGTTTTTTTAGGAATGAGATATTCAGTACCGTATTTAGGGCATGGGATTTTATTTGATACTAGATGTGCCCGCGACTTCGTTCACGTAAAAACAAATGACTGTTCAGTATCTACCCGGTGTCATGGGTGCGGCTAGTATAAAAGTAGCCTAAGTTACTCCTTATTACATCAGCTATCTGTCAGTGAAAGTCCTGTCAAAATCGGAGACACTCAAATTCTATTTATTTGTATGTAGATATGTATGGATGTATGTAGATAAAAGTAGCCTAAGTTACTTTTTATTACATCAGCTACCTACCCGTGGTAGTCCCGTCAAAGTCGCATACACTCCAATTCTACTTATTTGTATGTAGGTATGTATGTATGAATGTATGGATGTATGAAGATAAAAGTAGCCTAAGTTACTCCTTATCAAATCAGCTATCTGCCAGTGAAAGTCCAGATCGAAGTCAAAATCGGTCCAGCCGTTCCCAAGATTAGCCCCGCCAAACAGACAGACAGAAAGACAAAAATTGTAAAAAATGTGTATACATACATATGTATTAAGTAAAAAGCGGTTATTTTAATATTACAAACAGATACTCCAATTTTATTGATTTGTGTAGGTATAGATAGCTAATCTACGCATGGTAAACACAATTAAACAGTCGTTAATTCTCCACTCAAATTTTACGTTGGGAAAGAAGATATCTACATATTGATTGTAGTATTCTGGCTGTAACTAGAACTTTCTGAGGTTTGGTGAAATTTCTTGTTTAACCCTTCAAAATTATTTTCTGGAGCTCTTTGTAAGGCGTTTGTTGGTATGTATGTATACGGAGTAGGCAGAGAGTGTGGAGCGCCAGATATTCCAGTCCTGACAAACCTCACGCTCATGCTCATCTGCGTTTGTTGGTTATGGGTTTTAATAAAAATGTTAGACCAAAACTAAAACAACATTACAAGGCTTTATGTCATATTGTTTTAGTTTTGGTATAACACTTTAATTAAAACCCATAACTCTAATTAAAATAGTTCCGAATATTTAAAGAAGTATAAAAATGTGTGAATTAACTTGCATGGGGTATTTATAAAAAACTTAATATACTAGTAGTTAGGTTACTTATAAGTATAGAAAACTATTACTTATAAGTATAGAACATTAACCCTTTACATAATTTATCATTTTATTAGTCTCAGATGTTTTTAAAAATCTGTCATTATTTTCTACTGATTCTCGCAGGTGCAATCCAGCATGTGCACTTAAATTTTACCTCTACTTACTATTTTCAGTAGTTTAGTGGTAGCAGACCACTACTAAGCTGGGGTCCTGGGTTCGATTCCCCGGTCGAGGTCTTTCAGAGATAACGGTCTAAAATCTGTTATGTCTGATTCTATTGGGATTTCTCTAGTTTCTGTAAATTTCCCAGTGCCTCGGACTTTGGTAATGTGCCCGGAGCTGTCAACAGGCTCACCACCTGTTATTTGGGCCAAAACGTACCGGTGAATCGAGGGTGTTTGCATGTATGCTTGAATTTATGTATTTACCTCTGCCTACCCCTTCGGGGATTGAAGTGAAATTACATTTCAATTTAATTTTCAGACATTGTTATACACTTCAATGGGTCAACGTCTAGACTATACGATGGCGCACAGAGAAAAAACTGACTATAGTCTGTTTACGATAGAACGATACGAAGCTATCGCTAAATACAAGACTAGTTATTACACTTTCAAACTGCCCATCAGTTTGGGTATGTTGCTATCCAATATCACAGACAAGGATAGTCATACGACAGCTGATGATATATGCTTCATGATTGGCTAC
Organism: Macrosoma leucophasiata; assembly: GCA_036365455.1. NCBI lineage: Eukaryota > Metazoa > Arthropoda > Insecta > Lepidoptera > Hedylidae > Macrosoma > Macrosoma leucophasiata. Next base: position 8,500,095 of record JAWQUS010000023.1, on the reverse strand, counting down.
TTATTTCAAATGCAAGTAAGTTTCTTTAAGCTGTATTGTTTTTTATGTCAAAAAGATTACTAGACGAATAGATGGCAGTCGTATGGGAAATGATGACCCGGTTAGGCCAGCGGTGTGAGATGACCGTTTGATTCGAAGAGTCGCGGGTTCGATCCCGGCACCGGGACAAATATTTGTATGGCCTACAGATATTTGTTTCGGGTCTGGGTGTTTGTGTATGTATTGTATGTGTACAAAGGCACCCACGACACAAGCGTTTTTAAAAAAAAATGTTTACCGTTGCTGTGGCACGATCAGAGCTATTGAACTACTGACGACCTGCTAGCTCTAATGGACTATTTTGGCGATTCCTTTGAGCTCGCCGATTGCCCGGTGATATTGACACTATCTCGAGACGTGCCGTCTCATCATACCGGCACAGGGGCATAACACCTTAGGCCTCAGGAGTGGCAACGCATCTGCATTTTGACCTTGGTCTTTGTGTGGGTGTCTATAGGCTGCAGTCATCACTTAACATCAATGTGAACTGCATGCTTGTTTGCCACTTCCATAACATAAAAAAAAGTATATTAGGTAATGCGGTAGTTGTAAGAATTGATATATCTACCACAATTTTCTCCCCATATTTTCAGGACGACTACATCGATTGTTTCGGCGTGGAATCGGTAACAGGCAAAAACGGGACCGACATCCAAGAAGGGAAGTGTACCTGGCTGGCGGCCACTGCGTTGTCCCGATTCAATGAAACTCAACTCAATGTGTTCAAGGCATGCTACGGTAGTGCAGAACCGGCGCACATCGACAGGATCAAGCGGTTGTACGAAGAAATCTCAATACCGGAACTGTATCGTCAGAAAGAAGTCGAAATTTACACATCGGTCGTGGCTATGGCGCAATCTTTGCCGGCTGAATCCAAACTGACACCCGATCTCTTCCTTAAACTCCTCGACGTGATATATGAGAGGAAGAAGTGATGTGTGTGGTGGAAGATTTATTCAGAGTCTCATTAATTGCAACGCAACATGCAACACATAATCATATGCACATTACACTGTCGACAGTGGCGTACAATACTCGCCATGGATCATTGTCTCTGAAGTTAGCAGTAAGTGACTACGTAATATGAAAACAGACCGAAAAGACGAGCGGGGAATGGTTGAAAGTTAGTCGTAGTACAGTACCTACTCAACAATTAATATTGCACATCGAGCCTGCGAAAGAGACGATCGGCTCGTTTCAACTTTGTGGAGCTATATCTCTGTTGCACACTGCCTACGTAAGGACTGACAGTCCGGTATTGGTCAAAACTATCAAAATTGTCGACAAACGTCAAATAGGTACGGTGCGAAAGAGATAACGCTCTACAGACCCGAAATAAGCCGAAGTCTCCTTCCTAGGGTCGATGTGCAATATTTATTGTTGAGCACTGTACTTACTTTCACAATGTGCAATATACAATACTATATAATATGTATCTCGCTTGTTTCGTGAGAAGCACAGCCGTGTCCAGTGGATGTTAATATGTTTTAATGGTGTAATTTTTGTTCAGTTTGATTTCAATGTTATTGTTTTAGTACATATTTTGTTAATTTTATAAATAATGGCGTTTAGAAACGTTATTTTAAAAAAGACAAGCGAGAAGAATTGTTTGCAATGCATAGGGTAATTAATCAGACGTTTATGTCTTGACTGTACAAGTGCGCAAACTGAATCCACAGCTAACTTCCGACACACTAATGGTGGTAAGCACTGTAATAATAGGGGATTAGCGAGCAAAATGCCACAGGCCCTAATCCTTTTAGTGCTGCCCTTGTTGTAAAAGTGAGCTTCTATACAGTCCGAGGAGCGATATATTTATCACGGACCCATACGGTATAATTACGCCAATGGGCTTGTACCATGTTGCGATTCAATATAACTGAACTGCCAACATTTTATTTCATTTCTTTATATGACAGCTTGTATGAAGAAACGAGACAAAGCTAATAGTTACTGTTATTCAGTTTAGGTTAACAATCTGACAGCTAGTCTGAGAGGTTATTATTCGAAATGTTATTTTAATTTTGATAAAAAGCAATTGTTTCATTGAGAAGGGGTTCATTGGAAATAATGAGAGTTTGACCGGGTTCAAATTGCTTGTCATTTATAAAAGATTTTTAAACTCTGGTATGTATGTATGTATTATGTATCTTCACGCCAGGTCCCTAACGGGGTAGGCAGAGAGTGTAGAGTAGGAATAGATCGAGTTCTGTCTGATGGTGGGGTCATAAGTTTTTGGAATCTGCGTGCATGTATGAAGAGAATGATGAAGGTAGACGAGGCACGAGAGGTATGTCAGGACCGGGATATCTCGCGCTCTACACTCTCTGCCTACCCCGTTAACTCTGATAATGGTTAAAAAAACTTAAAATATTTTAAGCTATATTGTGCTCTCTCATTTAGACTCAGAGTATTGTCTCAAAAAGGTAACCATAGCAATAACACAGTTTGGAGAACATTCACACTGTGATAGAAATACCTCATTAAGTTTCTAAAGTTATCTAAGTATGTAGGTACTCTGGGTAATGAAAAACATACACAGATAATGGGAGCCAGTATTAACAATAAAGTAATTCACATTAAAATTTGATCTGTACATATTATATTCTTATAAAAAACATTCAATCTCAAGTCAAATTTGAATTTGATAATTTCGTATAGAGTAAATTAGTGATGAGACATTATTATTTTATTGGAAAATCATAATTGTGGTGATGGAATTATTTATTTTTATACTTAAGAAATAATTAAATGATGAGCGTGTGGAATTTATAAAGTATACATATATGCATTAAAAGCAATAAAATATTTTAAATATTGTGTAGAACTACAAAATTGGGAGGCTTACATTACAATAATAGTAAATACTCTTGCATGCATAGGTATATAGGTTCTGATGACAGATTTTTACGACTTAAGCCCAGAAACCAAATTGTATTCAATTTATCTTCCACTAAGGTGCAATTATGCACTTATTTTACAATTTATCTTTGTAACATATTAGAGTTATTTTGATGATTTCAATGTTATTATGCATGTTATCTTATTCAATTACATGAAAAGTACCTGTATTTTTAACAATAAATAACATCATGACTAAAAGTCTGAATTGATTTTAACTGACTTATGTATACTAATTTCTTATGTAAGACTGCTTTAAAATCGAAAATAAATGGATGAAAGATAAAGAACAATGTATATGTGATAGAACTGCCACCCCACGCACTGCAAATATCATGTACAATTATGGACGTAGGAGACAATTATAAATCAAATGAACCTTAGTTGTTGTCTCTGTGATAGTTATTATGGGGCCATACATAACCATGTAACCGGAACACGATAGCGCTGAACACTACTATTTGGCAGCAGACATAATAGGTGATGCGGTGGTGCCTATGCGCTACGGCCTCCAGTTCTTATACAGGTAATGGAAATGTATGTAGTATGTTTGTTGTCGAAAAATTGACATCCCAATTGCCGGTAAAATGGCTTCCTACGTAGAACCATAAAGCTATACATAAAGATTAAGGCAACACTACGAATATATACCCCCGAGCAATAGTTTGATTTGTAGCAATATAAAACTATCGATATCGATATCAGGAGTGCATCGACGATAGCACTAAGCTGCCTTGTGTCGTAGATGGTGTAGTGAAATCCCACACTCTCTTTCAAATCTATATATAAAAAAACAAATACTGTTCGTTAGTCTCGCTAAAACTCGATAACGACTGGACCGATTTGGTTAATTTTGGTTTTGGGTGATTTTTGGAAGTCCAGGGAATGTTTAAAAGGTAAGAAAATATGAAGAAATTGAAGGGAAATAGTAAAAACCACAATTTCATTTTCCCATACAAATAGTCCGTAGGTGTCTATCAAACCTTTGACACATTATTTCTTTGTGAGGCAATATGAAGTTTGCCGGTTCAGTTAATCTATATATATAGATAAAAATCAATTGCTGTTCGTTAGTCTCGCTAAAACTTGAGAACGGCTGAACGGATTTATCTTATCTTGGTCTTGAAATGTTGGTGGAGGTCTAGGGAAGGTTTAAAAGGTGAGAAAAATTTGAATAATTGCCGGGAAAACCCTACAAGCACTCACCTTTTTTCCTAAGCAATGCAGGTTTAGGAAGAGTCAACAAAACTTTTTGACAGGACGAAGTCTGTCGGGTCCGCTAGTGGTTAATAAAATAAGAAGATGGCGATACCAATACGGCTGAGATCAGACCACAGTTGTTATACGTATTTGACTCCAGCTGTTGTTCGACGTTGTCAAAACGTGTCCTACATGTTTATCTTCATCTTCAAGCACAGAACACGTACTTTTGAAATAATCGAGTTGTTGACTAATATTGTTTTAACCCCTCCTACCGGCAAGGGACAGATTGTCTAATGATGTAGTAAGGCAAAGTGTATATGTGCTGGGTCGGACTGGGCTGCAAGGACCCGGTGACTCGATGACTCCTCACATACCCAGGGCTTTAGATGGGATAGTTGGCCCGGGGGGTACAACAGATACTTGTGACAAGCTCCCGCCAGTTGGACCCGTGTAGAACCCGAGTAGACTGGAGCCCGGCTGGAAAACGCCATCTTGCCTATATGTCCTATATATGTATACTTGTATAGTATGTAATGCTAAACATGCGCAGGAGACACGGCTTACGCATAGTGAACAAACGAACGTTATAAAATAATTAATAGATCTGCTTGGTGAGTCTGCCAAACAAGTAATGGCTCAATAGTATTAACTCGGGAGTAGTGTGTTCAGTGTTACTATGTAGTCATTTTCCATTAAAATATTTACTGGTGAGAGTCCCAATCGTATCACGAAGAGACCTATTCACGTAACATTTTATAGTAGTATTTTGTGTTTCCTATTTGTGAAGCGGATCGAAAATTATCTGGGGGCGTGTTATATAAATGTGATCACTTAAAAAAAATATCATCAATGTAAAATGCAATGTATCTAAATATGGATTATGACTACTATAAAAATTACAGCAAGTCAATACTTTTTATATCGTTTGATTATTGTATATATATAATAAAATAATGTTTAAAAATCTGACGTTCTATTTTATACCTTATACTTCTTCAATTCAATAGGAGGAAGAAAACAACTGAAACGCAAATTATTCTATCATAGTATATTCCAAAAATATAATGTTATACATAACATTGTTTTATATTGATAGCTATGTCAAAAGAGGCTCTACCTTGATTCGACAACAATGCCACCTAATTGAAAATATTACTGCCATTCATTTATGCATTAACTAAAAGAGATGAGTCATGCGATCATAAAGCTAGATTACTAATAATGTCTCGATTGCTTATTTTCAATATGTAATTTACGAGCTATTATTGCAATGATTCGGTCCAAATGCGCAATCCTTACGTGGTAACCACCACGTAAAGATTCCGTATTTGGATCCTCACATAGGAAAGGGATACAGATGTTTGTTCCGGGTTTAGACCCGGACAACAGGAGACGAGCTCTCTGCCTTAGGGCAGAGAGCTCGTCTCCTACTGTGTACACCATATAAATCTAAATAAAAAGAAAATAGAAATGGCATGTTGCTAAAACGGTCGGGAAAGCATGTCACCAGTCTGAATATTACATACACGGATAATAACTACGTAGTCAAAATAAAAATACTATTAAGAAAAATTGAACCGTAAATGCGTTCGTGAAGGTTTAAAATACATTCTAATGCCTTTCGCTTATCGACATTTGTATATATTACTATATATGACAAGATTTGGCAGATCACTGAAATTGGTGTCGAAGCGACACCAATTTGTGGCTTCACATGATCATGACACTTCTATTGTATTGTTATTTAGATTTCTGTATTACTCTATTCTATTATTATAGTACCTTGTATAGTGTATGTTGCGACACATTTAATTTTCTTCCACCTCTTTATAAAAGCAAATTACAGTATTTACATAATTAAGTGATCTTGCTCTCAAATCAAGACCACTATCCCTTCACAATCAGTAGCTTAATCTTAAAATAATATCCTCGAACGCCCTTGACTTCAACTTAACAACTTGCCATACTATATTACAATTTCTTCTCCAGTTAACAGATTAATCAAGACTATACATCTCATATGGGCACATCATTCGGTTAATTCATATGGCGATATATTTAATTTTGATGGCCATCGTGTGCGCCGCGGCCTCGCGCTCTCGCCAACGTCTTACAGATCGCTGACATTTAGTTTGAGGTCAAAGAATAGACGATACCTTCACCATTATTTTATTATCAAATTAATAAAAATGTAACATCATAGTTTAACATGTAATCTATCAAATCTATTTATAATATAAAAATAAGTCGGGTTTTCCTTCCTGACGATATAGCTCCAGAACCCACGAACCGATTTTCACGGTTTTGCATTCGTTGGAAAGGTCTCGAGCTCCGTGAGGTTTATAGCAAAGAAAATTCAGGATTATAAAACGACATCCACGCGGACGAAGCCGCGGGCAACAGCTAGTTATTTATGAACTATTCCGTAATTTGATAGATTCATGTTTTTAAGTCGTTTGATGTATAAAAGTCACTTTTCTTATTTTTTTTTTAGATATGCCACTTCAATTCTAAAGGTGCGATATAATTCCTCAAATGACACATTTGTTCGCAACCACAGACCAATCAGCCTTCCTATAGACTGAGAATGTTCAATTTATTGCATACAATTCGTTCTGTCAACTGCCTGAAGGCAGACGAAGTGGGACGTTGCGTCTACTACTACTAATTACTAAACTACGACTAATTCTAAAAATCATAATATTTCAAAATCATAGGGATGACTAACAAACTTCGTTTATATCGAAATATGGCAAAGTTTTATGAACTGCTGAGGAAATGGGACTATATTGTTAACAGATTTTCTTAATAATATAATACGAGAAACAAATAAAGAAAATGTTTTTATTTTGGATAAGTATCTAAATTTTTTTAGATACCTACAAAAGTGAAGTCATAAAAAAATTAAAAATACATACAGCGAATAATATAAAATAAAAACAGATAGGTCGTAAATTAAAATCATATTAATTTTCACATTTAATTAAGGTATACCTATATTTGTGCCAAATTTCAAATCTCTAGTGCCAATTGTTTTTGCGCTCAACCGCGGACGGACAGACAGACAGACAGACATGGCGAAACTGTAAGGGTTCCTTGTTTACTACGGAACCTTAAGAACGAACCCTTATTAAAACTGGAAATAAAGCCTAATAAATTCTAGCTGCCCCGACGACCTTCTATCGCCTTATAGATATGAAAAAAATAAGTATGTTAAAGAAATCGAAAAAAAATATTTGCCTAGAATCACCCTTATTACTAAGGGATATTGTTGGGGTTTCTGCCGTAGACAGTACCCTCGGTTGTAGGTTAAAGTTGTTAGGAGTTCACACCAAGTAAACCAACGTTAAAAGGTTATAGTAGAATATTTATTGAGTCGCACTTTTTGTTGTGAAATACAATGACTCGCGTACGTATGTTATGTTATCAAGATACGACTGGCTTAATTAGGTAATTAACATTAAAACGGACGACGAGGTGGAAGCTATGTATGAGGACATAAGTAGGGCCATACATACTTCCAAAACGTATTTCACTGTTGTAATGGGAGACTTTAACGCAAAGCTGGGCAAGAGATGCGATAATGAGCTGAGAGTGGGGCAATTTGGATGTGGGAATCGGAACCCTAGGGGCCAGAGGCTGGCCAACTTTCTGGAGAAGGAGGAACTTTTTATGATGAACTCCTTTTTCAAGAAGCCGCCTCATAGGAAATGGACTTGGATGAGCCCCGACGGTTCCACAAAAAATGAGATAGACTTCATTATGACCACAAGAAACACATATTCAATGATGTCTCCGTGATTCACAGGGTGAAAACCGGAAGTGATCACCGAATGGTTATCATCAATAGGGGCACATTGAATTTAAACATCAAGATCGAAAGATCTCGTCTAATGAAGTCTACGCTCCGACCTACTGTTTCTCACATACAAAACCCCGAGAGCTTTCAGCTCGAATTGCAAAATCGCTTTGCTTGCCTGGAGGATTGCATCTCAGTGGACGATATGAATGACAGGTTGGTAGAAACTGTCCAGTCGGTGGGTTATAAATACTTTAAAACTCGCCGACGAAATAGACCTCAAAAACTTACCGATCAAACCTTCAACCTTATGGCAGAACGACGCTCAATGACACTGCAGACCTCTGATGAAGCTGAAAAATACCGGCAACTTAATAGACAGATCCAACAGTCCTTGCGGCACGATTACGAAATTAACCCGACACTATACCGAAGATATCCCGGACATCAGCCTGTACGAGATTAGGATGGCCCTCAAACAGCTTAAGAACAACAAGGCGCCTGGAGAGGACGGAATCACTACAGAGCTACTGCAAGCGGGTGGATCACCGTTACTGAAAGTCCTTCAGAAGCTCTTTAATTCCGTCCTATTCGAAGGTACTACGCCAGAATAGAGGCGTGGTGGTGCTTTTCTTCAAAAAAAGGTGATAAAGCCCTATTGAAGAACTATAGACCCATCTCGCTTCTGAGCCATGTCTACAAGCTGTTTTCGAGGGTGATCACGAACCGTCTCGCTCGCAGGTTTGATGACTTCCAGCCTCCCGAACAAGCCGGTTTCCGAAAAGGCTATAGTACCATAGACCACATACACACGCTGCGGCAGGTTATACAGAAGTCCGAGGAGTATAACCAGCCATTATGCTTAGCGTTCGTGGACAATGAGAAAGCCTTTGATTCGGTTGAAACATGGGCTGTGCTGCAGTCTTTACAGCGTTGCCACATTGACTATCGGTATATCGAAGTGTTGAAGTGTTTGTATAAAAACGTCACCATGTCAGTCCGAGTACAGGACCAATGCACGAGGGCGATTCCTTTGCAGAGGGGAGTAAGACAGGGAGATGTCATTTCACCTGCTCTTCACCAATGCAATGGAAGACGCCTTCAAGCTCCTGGAATGGCAAGGACTAGGCATCAATGTCAACGGCGAATGCATCACTCACCTTCGGTTTGCCGACGATATTATAGTCATGGCAGAGTCGCTGAAAGATCTCAGCACAATGCTCGAATACCTCAATCGAGTGTCCCAAAGAGTGGGCCTTAAAATGAACATGGATAAGACCAAGGTCATGCTCAATAAACTTGTATCGCCCACTCCAGTGTCCGGTATTCCGTTAACTAACATTGTGACACGAGAATTTTATATATCGAAATTAGCCCATAATCCTTGCTCCATCAATTTACCCCACTTTCCCTAATTATATCGACTATATCGATAAGACTATAAGAGCCTCCCTAGACTTCCATCCGTCTGTAATGTCAATTATTGACAATGCTCATGACGTCTATGAAAAAATGAAATAGCAAATTTCGTGCATACGAAGAAGAGATATCAATTTTTTTAATACGTCAAAGAACAAATAATAATATTATTCTGTATTATTTATTGATTTATTATGTGTATTAAAATACTGACCGGTGAAAACAAATACCATCCTTATTCAAATTAGAAATGTTAGTGATTTTACTGCACCATCTCACACTACAACTCGGCATCTTATGTTTTTTTTATTCGTTTTATTTTTTTTCGAAAATTTTATGTGCTCTCAGATCACGGAAGTGGTTGGTATTAAATGAATATTTTAAGATGGCAGATAATATAAGCTTGATTTAGCGTATGCGTTGACAGAAACCGTTCGCCCTACATAAGGTGTCTATTGGTTCCTTAGTCGATGTTCGCAACACTACAATAATAATATCGTTTATTTCATCCCACAATACATAATATGTGACACACTCATCTGTTATATCACTTTACATAACTGAGAATTTTACATTATTGACGTTCTCATCAATAATGTTTAAATTATTTTAACCCAACGATTAGGTGCCTACATCATGAGATAAGTGGCTAGTTTTGATTAATCTGCAATAGGTTGTTAACTATAACGAATAAATACAAGGAATAAACAAATTACACGTAATAATAAAGTTGTAATAGTGTGCAATAACATGGTTTACAAAAGGTACCTTTGCGTCGAAAACATACAGAGGTATGTACGTGCTAATATAATTTTGACTAGTAAGCACCAATTGACTAATAAGTATATTATTTATATCATCCTTACAAAATTATTTACATTGTTTTTGTGGCTAATAAAATTTAGCCAAATCACACAGTCCGTTAAAAATGAATTACTAAAATTTGTTAATCTATTACATACTGTACACGTAAATAAACGTTTGAGCGATACCAAAATCAGAGGGGCGCGGGCGTCCGCCTATCGAAATTGCTGTCGTCGTTGTCATTACTGTCAATTTCAATGTAAAAGCAATAACAATAGTCTGAATAATCTACCGAATAAATAATCGCTTGTTTATCACCTACGAAAGCAAGAACATCAGTCAGATTTTCACTACTGCTTTTAAGGGAGCTACAAATCGACATGAAAAATTGACAGCAATGGCAATGACGATAGCAATTTCGATAGGCGGACGGTCCTCTGTTCAAGCCTTCAGTGAAATAAAAATACATATATTGAAAAAACTCATCGCGAGAAACGTTAAAATATTTCGAATAAACCTACGTCCAATTTACTTGTACTTTTAATCGTTTTTTTTATTCATTTGAACGTGAAAATAATGTACGCGTTTGCTCTAAAAAGCATATTACAATCAATTTTGAGATATTTAAACATGCGTAAATTATTTATCTTAGTTTACTATGATAAATGTTTTTTTTTATTCCTAAGAATAGCATAAAATTCAACTTGAGTACAATATGATTCGATGGTAGAATAATGCTATTTAGAATTTAATATCGGTGGTATTTTATACGAATACGGACACATCTCCGATATTATGTCGAACGACATAAGTTGAGAGGAGATAGTGAATGCTCTGAGATGTTAAGAATCTTGATTGTATTTTTCCGTGCTGTGTTTCACGTCCGCACTTGATCCATTTGCGCCACTGACCTGTTATAAAGAAAATTATAGGTAAATCATGCCTATTTCACCGTTGAAATAAAACGCGATCAAATCAAGATAAACTCGTTTAATATGCTTAACCGAGTCGACGCCTTTTGGGCGGCTACACTCACCGGTGACGACGGCGCGGTAGGAGGAGCAGGGGGGCGGCCACACTCACCTGAGGTCAGGCGGGCGGCCACACTCACCTGGAATCAGGCGGCCGGCGAGGAGAGCGGCGGCAGGCGCGGCGCGTGCATGAGGCGGCGGTGCGTCTCGGAGCCGGTGAGCGCGGCGACGGTGACGCCGGCGCGGTAGGGGGGCGGGAGGCCCGGGGGGCGGGCACACTCACCTGGGGTCAGGCGGGCGGCGAGGAGAGCGGCGGCAGGCGCGGCGCGTGCATGAGGCGGCGGTGCGCCTCGGAGCCGGTGAGCGCGGCGACGGTGACGCCGGCGCGGTAGGGGGGCGGGGGGGCTGGGGGGCGGCCACGCTCACCTGGGGTCAGGCGGGCGGCGAGGAGAGCGGCGGCAGGCGCGGCGCGTGCATGAGGCGGCGGTGCGCCTCGGAGCCGGTGAGCGCGGCGACGGTGACGCCGGCGCGGTAGGGGGGCGGGGGGGCTGGGGGGCGGCCACGCTCACCTGGGGTCAGGCGGGCGGCGAGGAGAGCGGCGGCAGGCGCGGCGCGTGCATGAGGCGGCGGTGCGCCTCGGAGCCGGTGAGCGCGGCGACGGTGACGCCGGCGCGGTAGGGGGGCGGGGGGGCTGGGGGGCGGCCACGCTCACCTGGGGTCAGGCGGGCGGCGAGGAGAGCGGCGGCAGGCGCGGCGCGTGCATGAGGCGGCGGTGCGCCTCGGAGCCGGTGAGCGCGGCGACGGTGACGCCGGCGCGGTAGGGGGGCGGGAGGCCCGGGGGGCGGGCACACTCACCTGGGGTCAGGCGGGCGGCGAGGAGAGCGGCGGCAGGCGCGGCGCGTGCATGAGGCGGCGGTGCGCCTCGGAGCCGGTGAGCGCGGCGACGGTGACGCCGGCGCGGTAGGGGGGCGGGAGGCCCGGGGGGCGGGCACACTCACCTGGGGTCAGGCGGGCGGCGAGGAGAGCGGCGGCAGGCGCGGCGCGTGCATGAGGCGGCGGTGCGCCTCGGAGCCGGTGAGCGCGGCGACGGTGACGCCGGCGCGGTAGGGGGGCGGGAGTCCCGGGGGGCGGCCACGCTCACCTGGGGTCAGGCGGGCGGCGAGGAGAGCGGCGGCAGGCGCGGCGCGTGCATGAGGCGGCGGTGCGCCTCGGAGCCGGTGAGCGCGGCGACGGTGACGCCGGCGCGGTAGGGGGGCGGGAGTCCCGGGGGGCGGCCACGCTCACCTGGGGTCAGGCGGGCGGCGAGGAGAGCGGCGGCAGGCGCGGCGCGTGCATGAGGCGGCGGTGCGCCTCGGAGCCGGTGAGCGCGGCGACGGTGACGCCGGCGCGGTAGGGGGGCGGGAGTCCCGGGGGGCGGCCACGCTCACCTGGGGTCAGGCGGGCGGCGAGGAGAGCGGCGGCAGGCGCGGCGCGTGCATGAGGCGGCGGTGCGCCTCGGAGCCGGTGAGCGCGGCGACGGTGACGCCGGCGCGGTAGGGGGGCGGGAGTCCCGGGGGGCGGCCACGCTCACCTGGGGTCAGGCGGGCGGCGAGGAGAGCGGCGGCAGGCGCGGCGCGTGCATGAGGCGGCGGTGCGCCTCGGAGCCGGTGAGCGCGGCGACGGTGACGCCGGCGCGGTAGGGGGGCGGGAGTCCCGGGGGGCGGCCACGCTCACCTGGGGTCAGGCGGGCGGCGAGGAGAGCGGCGGCAGGCGCGGCGCGTGCATGAGGCGGCGGTGCGCCTCGGAGCCGGTGAGCGCGGCGACGGTGACGCCGGCGCGGTAGGGGGGCGGGAGTCCCGGGGGGCGGCCACGCTCACCTGGGGTCAGGCGGGCGGCGAGGAGAGCGGCGGCAGGCGCGGCGCGTGCATGAGGCGGCGGTGCGCCTCGGAGCCGGTGAGCGCGGCGACGGTGACGCCGGCGCGGTAGGCGGCCGGCAGCCGCACGTGCCGCGTCCTCGTGCCGTGCTCCGACCACCCCGTTGCGCGCCACTCCCGAATCACGTTCACCACTTGACCTGCGATAGGAGATTGGCGTTAGAAGATTCGTCGGTAAAATATTTAAGTGTGAATGTACTGCCGTAACCATAGAGTAACACCGGAGGGGAGTAGCCATATATATGCAGGCTTTCCCCTCTGTCAAAGTACAAGCCCAAATGGGCTCATACCTGTCGCCCAGATGTTTAAATGTGTGCGTGAAATTGTTTCTGTATTTTGTTAAAGTCAAGGTGTGAGTTTCGTAGTAATAGACGATTTTTGAAGTGTGCGTGTGTGTCGCACGCATTTACCCCTAGCAAAAATGTTTTGCATTGGTAATAAACGCTATGACTACTCCCCTCCAGTCCGCCGCGGCCGGTGGCCCGTGTTGCTCTATGGCCGTAACATCTGGTTTGGCGCTCTTACACTTACATCACTATTTTAAAATAAAGTGGCATCGCTGTTTCGCATATTGCCAGTGTCAAGTGAAACGATATTCCGTATTCGATTCGATATCGATTACATAAGTCAGATTCAGTCAGTAAGTCAATTATTTATAATGTCAGTCAAATGAGTCACAGTCAATCAGTAATTCGAATAACTCGAGTAAAACGATGGCTACTTTATCAGTACATTTACAATTAAGTTTTGGAAGCAACCTGAAAGGCCGTGTTTTCGCACTGTTATTCTATTTCACTATACACGGGCACTAATGAACCTATATGTAACAAATGCCACCAACTTTATTTAATATCACTCATAAATGCACCAAGAGAATAACTGAGAGCCCGATACGCCTCTTTCAAGGTTCAAGGCTAAAACTCCCTTATGACACTTATTGAGCACGTTCAACGAGTGGAATCTGGGATCCGGACCGGCTATTAGCCGCGTGGTGTCAATATTTGCGATTAATCTCGCCAGCATGTCCCTCGTTAACACCGACACACAGTTGTGGAGAACACACTCCACTGTGTTACATAAGTATACCCCTCGATACGATAGCCATAATAATATGTCATCTAGAGTATTCTTAAGCGATTGTTCAAAACTGGCGTCGGTAGAGTCCTTCAGGGCTGGCGACGCGTTGGCAACTTCTTTGATGGTGCATATGTCCATAGACGATGGTGACCACTTACCGCTACCCATCCAGTTAGCCGACTGCTTGTCTAAAGACCTTTTGACATAAAAGAAAGTTAGCTTCTTGATACCTACCGAGCACGTTTAACGAATGGAATCTTGGATCCGGAACAGCCATCAACGGCGTCAGATCAGTATTTGCGGTGAATCTCGCCAGCACGTCTCTCGTGCGCACCAGCAGTACCGAGGGTGACGTCAGACGAGGCCACAGTGCCGACTCGCGAACACACTCCACGGGATTACAGAGATACACCCCGTGAGATGACACTCCGAACACCATCTGATGGTGCCATGCATCGGGTATCTCGCCTTCGCAACCCGCTTGAAGGTTTAAAGTTACTATTGGCACTGCACCTGCAATATTGTTTGAAAGATTTACATATATATGTCGTGTTTCTTTGGGAAATTAATACAGAACATCGAAAATGCTATTTAAATATGTACTCAGGCAATGACTATGAATTGGCTTCGTACACAGCACGGAATTAATACTTATGGCGAGTACAGAGCCGGTTACATTATCTCTCAACTTATGGAATAAATTGACGACTAAGCCTGGGTTGCACCACGACTAAAGTTAAAGTTATTGTAACATTTCACATCCTTTTCTAACTTAAAGAAATCTGTTAAAGTTAGAGCAGGATGTGAAATGTTACAATAACTTTAACCAATACCAGAGAATAAGTAATAATACTACGTATAGAATGGACACTTCGACGTCCCGCCTATTTGCCACGCTTCACCCAACCTCTTCCCCTCTTATGGGCGACGGTTGGTACTCTACAGCGAGGTTGAGAGCGGCCTAGTTTTAATTAATTTGTAATCGAATATTTTATTTGTTAACATTATGATGGTGCTTTATTGTGCAGTGTATGGCTGTATGTCAACAAGTCGTGACAAAAAAATATCATTTTTCCGTTTTCCGAAGGAAAAAATACCTAAGGTAAAATAATTATGTTCACAATAATAAAACTTTTTTTGTTAACTAAAAACTATTTAATATTATAATTTCTTACCTTTACGCTATGTGATTGCATTGCATTAGTAATAAAAGTGTTTCAGTATATTGAATTGTTTGTTGAATTGAAGTGACTAGTCGACGTAATGAGTAGGTAGTGAATGTAATTTTCCAATACTTGTGCTATTTGTTGAAGTAGTGTTTGTTTTTATGTTTTTAAAATGCAACGGTTAACTGGGTGAAACTGGTAAATATAAATTTGCCTTACTGTTGAACCGCAGTTGGCCGATATCGGCCAAGAACAATAAAATTAGAAATCAATTGTCATATTTTTCTCGTGGCCTGACAGGGTGCATAGTGTAAACCGGGTCAAAGAATAGAAAGAAATATCTATATCTATAATTTTATTTTTTTTATGATTGTCGGTCCGAGGCCTAACCTCATAACCCTACGTGCTACGCTGTGTGCGTGCACGTGTGACTACACGTCACTGATTGATGTCTGTGTAATATTATAAGTAACCAAAATAAGCGTTTGTATGGAATTTTGGCGGAGTGTCCGCGGTGTGCCAATACCTTGGTGCAACCCAGTCAGGCATTTTCTAAATTGCGTATATTGTGTGAAAATAGTTACATCCATTACTATTTCACTAGAATGTTTTATTTTAAACTGCTACATTATAATTATTTAATTAAGTATCTAACATAATATTTAAAGAAGGAATGTTTTTAGTAAATAAATACTTTGTAAACATATATTTTATTATTCAATTAAAAAATCCAATCAATACTTACCAAGCGATATCCAATCAGCCATCCAATGAGACAGAGACACGGCTCGTTCAGGGTAAGTGGGGAAGAATCTTGCAGTAACCAGACCATCAGATGCTCGCTGGATACCATTCACTAGGTCAGCTGCAGTGCACCCTGCTACGGACCGAGATAATAGGTACCTGTAATGGACAAACTTGTTCTTAAATCATGTTTAGTGTTCTATTTATGAGTCCATGAGCATATGCATAAGTAAGATATACAATATGATGGATATAAATATCTTTAATTAATTTGGCAGAGTCCTGGAATACCATTGAAATGTATGTGGAGTGATATATACAAAATGTAACAGGAATAATGCACTCTCTTACGCGCCGATTAGAAAATCGAGTTATAATCATAATACATGAATTGAAATAACATGTTTATGTATTTAATATTTTTTATTTAAGAAATAAGTTGTCCTCTATTTGTACGTACAGTATGCACACCCTACGCGTACTTATCATACCTCTACCTATGGACGCACATAAAAACACGAACCTACTCACACACCCACACTGTTGCAATGTGATGTAGCGTAACCTGCATATCTTTATTTAACACTCGCTACAAATAATATTAATTTCTACTATTTTATTCCTTAAATTATTATTTATAATAAAAAGCATGTCTAGTTCTAATAAACTTGTTGAGACATGATATTATTGACTGTTCACCAAATGGGTGACCATAATTTCCTTAATTGTAATTAATTTTGGGACAAAATATGACCTATATCAAAAATGCCTGAAATCGATTTGGTTAACGATTCTGAACCAACTAGTTTCGGGTTGTACATTTAATCCTGTTACACATTGTATATTTGTTACAATACAAACATATGCAGCAGTATCATTTTTATTTTTTATTAGATTATTAAAAGCATTTAAATTTGTTAATTTGTTTCTTTACCTCGGCAAGGGCGCATTGTTTGCCCTTTGTCTTGTACCAACTGCCAAATTGATTCTTTCTACATTAACTGGTACTCCCAATGCAATCTGGAACCAATTGTTTAATAATAAACAGAATTCATGGCTACCTCAACATGCTCACCATAAAGGAAGAAATAAGAAACACAAGAGACATTATTTTCAATGCCTAACAAAGTCATCCAAACCATATAAATAGAATAATATAAATTGCTCAACAACTCAGCCGCAACACGCCTAAAATGGAAGCAGTTTGTGTAAGGCTACATAACATCGAATAGATGCGGAGATTGGCTCCATAACTCAAACTTCCAGAAATAAACCAGCAGAACTGATTGATTATAGTCACTTTCGACTGATGGAAGGAATGGACAAGAAAAAAAATGTTCTCTTTGATAATTTTATGTGCCAAAGAATAGACGTTTTGAGAAATTAAAGAAAAAACGGAAAGAAAAAATTGACTTCGGGACGGAATCGAACCTGCGACCTCAGGATAACCAGTCCAGCCGCTTAACCACTAAGCTACCAAAGTCCCACACCGATGCGTCAAACTTCACTCGTATGTGTTATTGCGAAAAATAAATAGTACTGTTATTTTGTTTCACTCAATTTTTATATTTTTATGAGAAGAAGTTATTATTATTGCCACATCAATGAGATCGATGGAGACCTGTGTTTCAATGACATTTGTCTTTGTAATCAGAGCAGATGTCTGCAGAATACATGGATATATTGAATATTTTAATATTAGTATTCTTAATATCAAAATTTAAGTAATAAGTATCACTTACAAAAACGTTGACGACAGCCGTGGCGCCACAGGCCGACGTGCCAATCTGGGTGACTTGCCGCTCGCAGGCCTCCCGCTCCGACCAAACCATGCAGCGTGGTGGCTCCACGCAACTTGGCACACTCTCTGAAGATGTACCCGCTTTTGGGGGTACCTCGGACGTGTTTTCCGATTCCTCTCCACTCTGACAAAAATATTCAATATATAGAAACCACACATCAAAATCGATCTAGTTTCTAGAACTATTTATGAATCAAAATTTGCTTTCTTTGCAGCGACTTGTAACTTACTTGTCCATTAAGTTTAATTACATTTACATCATATTAAACATTTAATTCTTGTGTATAGGTATCTACAGTACAAATAATCTTAAATTACCTACATAGAAATAAAAAAAATATATCTTGACTACTGAATGACATTGTTTTTTTTGTCATGAAGTGCCAAACAAGCACACAGTTTACATTGATGATAAGTAATACACACATTACAGATATACATATTAGATATACATACATATTTACAGATTCCCTCAGTACACTACAGGCAGTTCTATCTAATCCTTTTAGGAGCAAATCGAAGTTTCCCGTAATTTTTCATATTCGAGAAGCATTATTCAGATGCCATAGGAAAGACATTGAAATTGTATTAGCATGGATACCTAGCCACTGCGGTATTATCGGCAATGAGATGGCTGACCAGTGTGCTAAACTAGCCACTGAACAAGGCTGCAGCAATCATAACAGAATATTCTGTCAAGACCTCAATACATTGGCTAACTCAAATCTTACTAAAGAGTGGCAAAAAGAATGGGACCGTACTAAACTGCTTAAGGGGAAACATTATGCAGCAATACAACCTACGATACCGCATAAATCTTGGTTCTGCAACTTCCGCAATCTAGACAAGAGATCCTGTTCTGTTATTTGTCGACTTCGCTTAGGTCACGTCTGCTCACCAGTTTTCTTACACAAATTGAGGATCAGGGATAGTTCCATTTGCGAGTGTGGTTTAGACGAAGGCACCCCAGATCACATTTTCTTTAACTGTCCCTTATACCAAGTTTCCCTATACTCCCTCCTCCCTCCGAAAGTCCCTCGTCCTACTAATCTAAATTCTCTGTTAATGTTGGTCAACTCCCCCTTTGTATATATATTATGTAAATTTATCACTGTAAATAATATTAGAATGTAACTGTATATAATTAACATTACTAACATTAGGATTGTTCTGTGAAATTAATATAATAACAAATTGTGATTGTCTTTGTCTTTTGTTTTAGGTATTCATGGAACGCTGAGTAAATTTATTAAAACTTGAAATTCTAAATTACTGTAAATTTATTGACTCACCGGGTATTTTTATTCTACTAGTGCCTTTCCAATCACCAGATTCTGGCAGAATTACCCTATAGTTGGTAGTTGCCATTAAAAAAAAAAAAAAAAAAAAAAAAGTAATACATACTGTACAGGTTTTGGCGGGAACCTTGAAAGAGGCGTATGGTGCTCTTATTTTATTTCATTTTCTTGGTGTATTTTTAAGTTATATTGAATAAAGTTGGTGGCATTTTGTTTGATATAGGTTTATTAGAGTGCCTGTGTATAGTGAAACAGAATAACATTGCAAAAACACAACCTTTCAGGTTGCCTCCAAATCTTCATTGTAAATGTTCTAGTAAAGCAGCCATCGCTTTACTCGAATAACTTGACTGTAACTCACTTGACTGACATATTATACTTGATAACTTTTAAACTTGATACTTACATATTATACTAACTTTTACGCTGTATAAATAAATACGAAATATTGTTTTACTTGACACTGGCAATATGTGTAATAGTGATGCCATAATAACAAAAAAAAAAAACATACTATAGCCTATAGCCATCTTCATGAAACCAGAGATTTAAATGTAGTAGTGTAATGTGTTTTGCCATTCCTGAGGCCTAAGGTAGTACTCCGTGAATGGTTGTAGAAAATAATTGAAAATAGTACAAAATTTAGTTACCGTAAGTACAGGATCATGATTTTCAATATCTGATCTTGTTTTCTCATTCATTAGTCTTTTGGCCATATTGAGGTGATATAAAGCAGAAGATAGATTAGCCGAGTCGAAGGTTGGTCTTTCTCCTTGGTTGATCTGATATGCAAATGTACTTTCCACATGTTCTTCATCATCTGGAAGAATATACAAATGATGCAGCATCATTTTTGCTTTTTACAATATACTTACAACTGTGAAATTAGTATGGATCAAATAATAATGAAAAAAATCATATTGAAAAATGGAATATGCCTAATAGGATCAGAGATAAAGGATTTAACACCGCTATCGCTGATAGCCCCAATCTGGGAATCAAACCCTAGACCAGTGGTAGTAGTAACCTCACTTGGCTACTGAGGAAAAATATACTAAAAAATATAAAATTATCATTGGATTATATCTCTACATTACATAGTCAAATTCTAATATCTTTATTAGGAAATAACTCAGCAATACATACAAAATTCTAAATCAATACTCACAGTTTAATATCTCCCTGGGTGACACCAAATCACCACTAGAAACATGTTGATTGGCTGGTACAAATGGAGG
The DNA here is from genome assembly GCA_036365455.1 of Macrosoma leucophasiata. NCBI lineage: Eukaryota > Metazoa > Arthropoda > Insecta > Lepidoptera > Hedylidae > Macrosoma > Macrosoma leucophasiata. The sequence goes on along the minus strand of JAWQUS010000023.1, from coordinate 8,479,722 downwards.
CCAATGTGACATAGTTCTTCTCACAAGAAACTGTTCACCCCTCACATTCACATGGGTAATGTAGGGTCCATACATGTCATTGTTTCGTGAACTTTCCGGTACATCACTTTGGGCATGATCTAACCCACAACTAGTTGATGGCACAGGATAATAATGCGGTTCTGAATCACTACTTACAACATTTGTAGGCAGATTTACTGGCATAACTTGATGCCTAGGCCCCGGCAGATATTCTGGAGAAGTTCCTCTTATGACTGGTTCATTTTCTTCAGGCATATTACTAACTGCATCCAAATCTGCATCAGGGGAAGACTCATCACCAGTATCCACTTCGCAGGAGGGTCCCGGATCAAAATCCATTTCTAAGAAGTCCATATCAGGGCTAGATACTCTCGAACCCTCCCTGTTAGGCCCTGCCTGTTGTGGCACAACATAGTTTGGTGGCAATGGAAGATGTCTGTCCAAAGGTAAACCCATATCTAAACTAAAAAACGAACTTGGCAAGTCCGCTAAGTGCTCACCTCCCCTGTAGGTATAGATACAACCATCTTCCGAACCCAAAGAGTAGTCATCATTCCCTGTATCACTCGAGCTGTCATCAACATCAAGGTGTGACCTATTCAGTTTTAAGCTGGACGGTCGCTTCCGACTCTCTCTGAAGCCAATGTTTTCGTTCTCATAAGATTTGCTAGTACCACTTGTTGATGGCGTATTTATGTTGTGACTGGCGTGTGCACCATTGTCTAAACACACCTTGTGTTTATTGCATACCTGTTTATCGTTGCCCGTCTCTAGGCCGATATCACAGGACCCTTGATCTGAGTTACTACAGCCCGCTTCGATGTTCACAGTACCACATGCCACATTGTTCGATGTCGATGCCTGCTGAACACCACTATCGTTATTTTCCGGTTCCGAAGCGCTTTCGTTTAACCTGTTACATTGCTCTCTGTTTACAGCGACATTTATTTGTCTCGTACCCGTACCATTCTGAGGTACGGAACTCAAATTTTCTTCATGTGACATTGATGTAAACACATTTTCTTCGCCTTCACCTTGTCCCCGTTGTTTGGACGTACTTTTACAAAGGCCGCCTATTTCAATGTCACGTTCATTTTTCATCGGATTTCTCATAGATGAAGACTCTTCGCGAGGATCCATCGCTACTTAGACAAATTCATGAAAGTGGTCGGCATTGTACAATTTAAGGTTACCAACAAAAAGTCCACCGTGACCCTATACCCAACGGATAGATGAATAAAAACACTAAAAACGTTAAATTCTCAACTTGTGAAGCAGACAAACCTAAGATTTATGTAGAAAACCTATTCTGAATAAGATGTAATGAATAATAACAAACGAATTTACGAGAATAATTGACAAGATACAAATAGGGATGCAACGATACTTAGTAACGATACTTTACGATACGAGTGGATACGAGCACAGACCAATAAATTCGAGTAAATACAATACAAGTACATATTCGATACTTTACTTCCGATACACAATAGCCGCGAGGCTACCTATAGGTATACATTTATTCATTAATTTATTACAAAAAAAATGGTAAATGAAGAACCACTTTACCGATTTTGTGCAAACTTCACATAAACCATCTACTAAATAGTCCGAACAACGCCTAAGGATTTAGATTGGATAGGTGACCCCGTTCTTGAGTTTTAAAATTCAACGGAAAGTGGCATTGATTTTTATATATGCGAAGGAGTACTTTACTTTGTTTAAAAAATTGCATATTGCAAATTAATATTTTTTGAACAAATAATTTTATTTTTAGTTTTCATACAACTTTCTACGTGTCGAAAAAGTATCGATAAGGAAATACATAGAAAGAAAGCGAGCATACATAGTACGACTTTTTTTTTTCTTCTTTTTGCTCATTTATACATTTTTTATAACTGCCTCGGTAGCCTAGTGGTAGCAGGCCACTACTACTACGCTGAGGTCCTGGGTTCGATTCCCGGGTAGGAGGTTATCAGAGATAATGATGAAAAAGCCTTTATCTCTGGTTCTATTGGGATTTTTCCATTTTCTGGAAATTTCCCAGTACCTCTAAGTTTGGTAATGTGCCCGGAGATGTCAACAGGCTCGCCACCTGTTACATGGGCCAAAACGTAACCGGCGAATCGTGGGTGTTTGCATGTATGCTTGAATGCATGCATTTACCTCTGCCTACCACTTCGGGGATTACAGGCGTGAAGTTACGTTTTATATAATTTTTCTGATACCATTCGATACGAGTAAATATCGATACTTGACGACCGATACGGTATCAAATAAAAGTGTCGATACTTCGATGGTATCTTTTATCCCTAGGATACAACAAACAGATAATAAAATAACACAGACAGAAACTAGAAAATCATAGACAATTTTTTTATTTATGTCATTAGGTTGACAGACAAGCAGCTACCAAAATGGTCACCACTCATCAACACCATGAACTTAAACTTGATTTGCAACATGGCAAGTATGGCACGTGGCCAACGCGCTGCTATCCCTGAAGGACTCTTTCCACACCATTTTTAATAACTCCATATTGTAGCACCCACGTAGCACCGAAGGAACAACTCAGAGGAAAGTGGATTCTGAGCAGAAAAAAACGTCACCAGGTGTCCAGTCGGTGACAAATTATTATTTTTTTTATTTTACACGGCGCAGAAGCATCATGCTATTAATAAGCTCTAACTAGCTAGTAGTAGGACTAGTAGATATGTTCTATGTTTTTAAATATAGTAAATGTAGATCATTTCATCATGGTGGGTCCACACGCAGCGCCTTTTTATCGACAGCGACTGCATTTTGACCTCTGGCTTTGTATAGAGGTCTATAGATTTCAGTAATCAGAAGATTCACTGGTGGTAGAGCTCCAGTGACAGAGCTCGCGGGCGTAGGCACCGTTGCATTATCTTATCCACTGACATTGGATTCTCGAGTTTAGTAATGTGCCTATAGAATGGGTTGGTGGTATAGAATGAGTTTAATAATGTGCCTATGGAAGAATGGTTAATGAGCTCGCCATCTATTGTAGGGTAACACATTACTATCAACTGCTAACCTACTTCCACACAGTGATTTTCACACTCCAGCGAGTCGCCATCCACCATAGTCGCTACCGTGTGAACCCAGCATTAGAAAGGTTGTAGAGCATTCTGAGATTGGATAAACCCAAACTCGATAGTCGTCGATTTTGTCAACAACTCAACATGAATGTGTATGCGTTATGACATAAAGTCATACTAGTATGGCTCTTCTTGTATTGCTCATATTTATGGCTGTGTTGTCTTGTCACATTAAACCTCCGTCTGTCCTCTGCCTGTCTATGATCATTGGTTTGTAATCTATGATTCTCTGTCAATTTTCACGGATTTTCATAATGACACACTAAACGTGAATTGTGATTTATCCAGCTGTGTTAGATTTCTAATATTGCGTCTCATTATATTGTGGTAGCGTTGTTTACTATTTATTGTTCTTGTGCTGTAGTGATTTCGCCGCGAAACAATAGTTAAAATGGCATACGCCTACTTGTTCAAATACATCATCATTGGCGACACAGGTATTGATTTTATTTCCTGATATGTTACACTTGCTATAATTTTCTGTTGTAACGACTAATAATAATGAGCTTTATTCGCAATTGAATCATGAACATCTCCTCCCTATTACTATATACCTGAACATATAATAATTATTATGTTACTTTATACGAGACAGCAAAATGATTGAAAATATAGGTTTTTGTTCCGCCTACGCTCTAGCATCTTTACTGCGTAAGACGTAATACACATACTGTGAACTATTGTTTATTTTGTACTTGGAAATGGTTATCTCACTTTGTTTGGTATTGAGGTGAATAAATCAATTGTTATTCTTTGTGAGGGACTTTCTTTGTTTATTTTCTATGTTATGATCATGCTTGAAGCAGGAAATATAATTGTCAAGGAAACCTATTTATGTATTTATATTCTTCAAATTATTCTACATAAGTTTGGTAATGAATGAAAAAGCACTGATTTGAAACATAAATGAAAATAACTATAGAAAGAGCATTTCATTTTTTGTTATTGAAATAGCAACTAACATTAAATTAGTACCCCATGAAGACTGCTACTCCAATTTTTTTAAACATATCCTGTCCTGTTATCTAGCATAGTGCAGCTTACACTAAAATGTATTTGTGTCATTGGTTGTATTGTATAGTAAAATAGTTGTAACAAAGCAATCCTTGAGAATGTACCACACCTACATAACACATGTGGTTAGTCTTAGTGCGGTCTGGGAATCTTACTCTTAGTATTGATGAAAAATTGATGAAAATTGAAGATTTATTAAGTGTTAATCTTTTGATTTTCTATAGGATGGCTATTGGTACGGTTTCGCTATAGGTTTGAAGGGTTAAATGACTAATGATTTAAAAAGTCTTCAATTTTTTTTTGTATTGGAAGAAATTAACATTCATATCTTGCATGTGTATTTGTATGTAACTAACTAGCGGCTTGCTCTAGTTTCCCATGGGTGCAATGAATGAAATATAGCCTATGTCACTCAGTGAAGATGCAGCTTTCTAATGGTGAAAGAATTTGGAAATCAGCCTAGTGGTTTTTGTGTGAAAACATAACAAACACACAACCAAAACCACAAATGTTTCCGATTTAATAGATAAGTCAAGAAAAATGCTAATGTAGGCAGTAGGTACACTCCAGTTTAGTTGGGATAAGCTAGGCCATTCAGTTGATCAACATTAGGATAATAAACATGTAATAATAAATAAGTTTAATATGGTAATAATATAGGTAATAAATATGTTTCCCTACAATAAATACATTGTACCTAAATAAACTCAAAATTCATGACCTGATCATAGAATTATTTAAACTTATGGAACCAACAATATCAATCCCATTGCACTTATTTCTTTAAAGGATTGTTTGTATACATTTTCTTGTTCTGTGGCTAATTTTTTTTGCATTATTACATAACTAATATCCAGACTGACTTCCACACTACAGTTCATTTAGTAATAACAACCTACATATTGGACATACTCCAATTAGTCATTATTCACACACTGACCCCCTTATTCATAAACATATTTTAGCTAAAGTGTTGCTAATCTCTGCGTTGTCTTTTTCTATCCTGCACATTTGACAATGCAACTGACAAAGACAAAGCATCCTATAGCTAAAAAATCTAATGTATGTTTATCAATAAGGGAGTTAGTATCTAAACTGCTGTGTTTGATAAATAATAAGCCACTTAATAATTCCAACCACATTTATTATTTAGTTCTGATTTAATTCTGTATTTCACAGTTCACATTGATGTTAAGTGATGACTGCAGCCTATAGAGGGTCTCTATAGGCTGCAGTCATCACTTAACACTTAACAGAATTAAATCAGAACTAAATTATAAATGTGGTTGGAATTATTAAGTGGCTTATTATTTATCACACATTATTATTATACACAAAGACCAAGGTCAAAATGCAGATGCATTACCACTCCTGAGGCATAAGGTGTTATGCCTCTATGCTGTCAATTACAGGGCCGTTCATTACCACCTGACTGGAACATGATAGTGCTGAACACTACCATTTAGCAGCAAGTATATTAGGTAATGCGGTGGTGCCTACGCCCGCGATCTCCCTCACTGGAGCTCTACCACCAATAAATCAGACAGGCCACAAGAAAAATAAGACAATTGATTCCAATTGTATCTCTGCCAATATTGGGCCTCCTGATCCATGAGAGATTAGCAATATGGTACACTATAATGCAACCATGAATAAAAATAACAACCTACATAAAAAAATATTTACAAAAATTTTGAAATAATAGGTGTGGGCAAGTCATGCCTGCTGCTGCAGTTCACAGACAAAAGGTTCCAACCGGTTCATGACCTCACAATAGGAGTGGAGTTTGGTGCCCGCATGATCACCATTGATGGCAAGCAAATCAAACTGCAGATCTGGGATACTGCTGGACAGGAAGCTTTCAGGTATTGTTAATTATGTGACTTACGTATTATAACTGTGACTTCCTTTGGGTTTTTTTTTGTTGGCAGCATTTTTCGATATGACATTAGCCTTACACGGGGTTATTTGCGATCACAAAAGGTTAACTGCTTAAGGGACACCAATGTGGGTCTGATCCTCTGCTGGGATGTTGTGGTGAGACGTATTTGACCTAAACAGATTTACACGGGGGTAGGTAGGCAGTGGTAAATGCATACATTTATTTGACATTATGCAAACAGCCATGATTCGCCGGTTACGTTTTGGCCTATGCGACAAAGTAACAGAGCGAGCCTATTAATATCGCCGGACACATTACCAACTCCGAGGTACTGAGAAACTTCCAGAAAATGAAAAAATCCCAATAGAACCGGAGATATTGGATTTTTGATTTGGATTACTGCTTTATTCGACCCTAGATTCGAACCCAGGACCCCAGCATAGCAGTAGTGGCCTGCTACCAATAGACTACTAATACAACCTATATATTCAAGTAACTATTAGCTTTACGTAGCATTTAGAAGGACATTATAGATTAGGTAATATAATGCCTACGTCCTTGACTGTCGCCGCAAAATCTTAGTAAAAAAAAAGAACTCCGCAATGGAAATAGAGTTGTGTCGTAAATTATATTATTATGTACATCATAAAATTTCAGGTCAATCACGCGATCATACTACAGGGGTGCTGCGGGTGCTCTGTTAGTGTACGATATCACCAGACGGGAAACGTTCAACCACCTGACGACTTGGCTCGAAGATGCGCGCCAGCACTCCAATTCCAATATGGTCATCATGTTAATTGGCAACAAGAGGTAACATAGCACGTTTTCGCGTCTTATAGACAGCAAACAGGGGTGCGAACGCCTATCGAAATTGCTGTCGACTTTTTTATTGTTGACCAATTTTCATGTCAATTTGTACCTCTTTTGCAATTGTGATATTTTTCGGCAACTCAGTTGGTCCAGCGGTGTGTGACCACCATTTGAATAGAGTGTGATATTCGATCGTCACACACCTTTATACGCGATATGGGGATCGAATCCCCGTGTGGTGTTTGATCCCCGTACCGGGAAATATTCGAAGACAGCAATAGCAATGTCGACAACAACTATACAATTTAATACGCCTTCAGGATTATTAGTAGTGCCATTGCGCTACTGAAGAAGTGACAATCCCGCAATAATTGAATTGAATGAATCAAACGGTCCAGGGCCGCGTCTCATCCAGCGATTGCCCGCAGCCTTCGTCAGGTCGTCGGTCCTACTCGTCGAGGGCCTGCCTACGCTTCGTCTTCCGGTACGCGGTCGCTAATCAATCTTAGTAATACTTCGTTATTTATTTTGCCAGTGATCTGGAGTCACGGCGTGAAGTGAAAAAGGAAGAGGGCGAGGCTTTCGCTCGCGAACATGGCCTCGTCTTCATGGAGACATCGGCGAAGACTGCTGCGAATGTAGAGGAAGCTTTTATTAATACTGCCAAGGAAATATACGAGAAGATCCAGGAAGGTGTATTTGATATCAACAATGAAGTGAGTGAGACACATGATATTTTTTAAAGTGACAAGCAAGCTTACTTTTCACATTGATGTAATAATAATAATAGTGGTAACCCATTATACGTCACACTGCTGGGCAGCAGGCTGAGTCTCTCCCTTTTTCGAGGGGAGGCCTGGAGCTTGCTCCACCACACTGCTCCAATGCGGATTGGTGGAGACACGGGTTAGTGGCCAACGCACTCTCAAACCGCCATAAAGCCTCCAGCAAGGTTTAACGACTGCTATCTATCTATATATATTAGGTTGCGGAAAAAGTTTCTTTGCATTTTTAAGATAATTCAAAACATTTTTTAATATAGTTTATTTAAATTTAACAAAAGTATGTATGTACCATTTTGTTCGATAACCTTTTGCCATCTTGTAGGTAGGGACATGATCCCATTGCTATAAAAATTTTGGGACTTCTCATCAAAATACCGCGATACAAGTGGATTTGGCAGTCCTCTCGTGATGTTAACCTAACATTGCATAAAGAATTCTGAAGAGACCGAAACAGGTGGAAATCTGAAGGTGCAAGGTCAGGACTATACGGCGGATGCATTAACACCTCCCAGTCAAACTCTCTTAATTTTTGCTGAGTGGCTAAAGATGTGTGAGGTCTAGCGTTATCATGATGAAACACCACACCCCTTCTGTTGATCAATTCCGGCCGCTTTCTCTCAACTTCTTGCTTTAATCTCATCAGTTGTTCGCAGTAGAGTTCAGAATCGATAGTCCTGTCTGGTGGTAATAGCTCATAATGAATAATGCCCTTCCAATCCCACCACACACACAACATCACCTTATTGCGAGTTAACCCGGGTTTCGCCACAGTCTGTGAAGCCTGACCGACCTTTGACCACGACCTTTTTCGCACGTTCTTGTCGTACGTGATCCACTTTTCATCACCAGTTATCAGCTTCTTCAAAAATGATTCGGTTTCATTACGTCGTAATAAAGAATCACAAATGAGTACACGTTCATTAGGTTTCTTTCAGTGAGCTCGTGAGGTACCCAAATATCGAGCTTTTTTTTGTACCCAGCTTTTTTCAAATGCGCCAAAACTGTTTTGTGATAAATTCTCAGTTCTTCAGCTACGTCGTAACTACAGATATGTCGATCTTGAGCCACTTTTTCAAAAATGGCATCCAATTTATCCGTAATACAGCGACCAGAGCGAGGTGCATCCTTGACATCAAAATTTCCGGATTGAAAACGCTTAAACCAAATTTGTGCTACTCTCACAGACACTGCACTAGGTCCATAAACATCGCAAATTTTTTTCGCGGCCTGCGTTTAATTTTTACCTTTTTTGTAGTAAAATTTTAAAATGTATCGAATTTCTTCATTAGATTCACTCATCTTGACAGTATGAAAAACAAATGAAAATCACACATTTGCCTAATTTGAATTTGCCTCATTTGCTTAACCGAGTAGATCGCTTATGATCTACACCAGCGGCGGGGCCATGCGCGCTTCACATTGATGGTAAGTGAATATTGTAGCCTATAAACATCTACATAAAAATCAAGAATTTCAATGTAGATGCGCTGCCACTCCTGTGAAATTAAGGCGCCCCACCTGACTAGAACACGATGGCGTCATCAGAGTTTACCGCTAGTTATATTATTATTAAAATACTTTTTTTTTTTAACTTATACAAATCTTGCTATTGTCTGTGACCATGTCCGCATACTTCCGATTTAGTATAAAAACGGTTTGACGATATAACCTTTTTCATATTAAAACAGCACACCAAACTTACTTACAATATTGACGTTACTAAAAATTTAAACTATATTTACTGTCGGGCCTCTAGTAAAATATAAATAAAAGATAACATTTTTCTGGATTTTGTCACTTTTGACCATACATGACCTAAAGACACAAGTTATAATAGACATACTTCAATTCTTTACAAATGATTCGGGATCGTGACTCTGATCTTGATTGCATTGTGAAGCGGATATTTCAAATTTAATCTTGCAACAGATGAAAATTAAAATGATATAATTTCAAGGCAAAGCATGCACCGAGCATGCTGAATGCCTTACTATGCACGACCATAATAACTGTGCGCCTCTATACGACTATGTAGTTGTAGGACGGCGTTATTTGTATCGTCAGAACTACAATGCGTAACTGGACGTACTAAAGCCCGAGATTCACAGGTCGCACTCAAAACTACTATATGAAAGTTTAACTTTCAATACTAATGCACGCGTAACTGCACGCTCGTAACCACGCGTAACTGCACGCTCGTAACCACGCGCGTGTATACGACGATCTACGTATCGGCAGAACTTCAATGGACGCACAAGGGCTAAATTCACAGACCTTATTAGGTGTAGCTGTGGTGTATTAGTAAGCTTAACACCTCCACCATCGCACGGGAGCGGGGGCGAAGGGGAGGGCAGGGGGCAGAGGGAAAGAAGGCAACAAAACAATGCGCGCACGCGGCGTAAAACAAAATTAGTTTGAAATTAAAGTTGGACTTCCATTCAAAATCTAAGTGCGAGATTCACAGGCCGCACTACGACTTTACTTTGAGCAAAGTATGCTTAGAACTGTCAGAAATGTATGGGTTTTGACAGTTCGAAGTGTACTTTGCTCGATAGTAAAGTCGTAGTGCGGTCTGTGAATCTCGCCCTATGTGCGGTCAAACTCGCCCTAAGTCAACATCTACTATCATACATTACGATACGTACGTGTAAGTTCCGGTGTGCACCGGACTTAAGTCTTGGTTGCACCAAGGTATTGGCTAAAGTTAAAGTTATTGTAACATTTCACATCCTGCTCTAACTTTAACAGATTTCTTTAAGTTAGAAAAGGATGTGAAATGTTACAATAACTTTAACAAAAGTCATGGTGCAATCCAGGCTTATTATTTTAAAACGCGCGTTTTCAGGCGAACGGCATCAAGATCGGACCACAGCACTCGACGGGCGGCGGCGCGAACGCGGGCGGCGCGGGCGCGGGCGGGCCGGCGGCCGGAGGCTGTTGTTAGGTGCTGCGCTGCACACACTGAGGCGGCCGCTGGCTACACTGCCGGACGAGGTGAGATACTTGTTTAAAGGACAAGTTTCACGTTGGGCCCGCACCTTACACATAAATACTAAATAAAAAAAATTAATCGTTTTTTGTCGGAAATATTTTTGTATTTTTTTTTTATGTAACTGAAGTGGCAAACAAGCATGCAGTTCACATTGATGTTAAGTGACGACTGCAGCCTATAGACACCCACACAAAGACCAAGGTCAAAATGCAAATGCGTTACCACTCCTGAAGCCTAAGGTGTTATGCCTCTGTGTCGGAAATCACAGGGCCATACATTACCACCTGACCGGAACACGATAGTGCTGAACACTACCATTTAGCGGCAAGTATATTAGGCAATGCGGTGGTGCCTACGACCGCGAACTCCGTCACTGGAGCTCTACCACCAGTAAATTGTATGACAACAATATGTCACCATGTTACTACTATGAAATTCTTGTTTTTGAAATATATTTACGACAGTTAATTGAAGGTATAATAAACGATTTGAATAGCTGAAAATGATTAAGTATTCTCTCAATATAGTGTTACAAGGTGCGGGCCCAAGCTCCATACATTTTGGACAGTCTCCTTTGGATCTATCATCTGGCTAGTGAGACCTTATTAGTTCGTCGGGAGCTGGCGGTCGGCGACTTCTTTAGAGGTTGCGCTGCACACACTGACACGTCCGCAAACTATAATGCCGGATAGGTAGATACTCTTCATACGCCAAGTCCAAGTCAATTATTGGAAATTGGTTGTGGCCAATTCCGAGAAGAGAATATTATTCAGACATTGAGTGTGACAATTTCTATACCTCAGGCAGCGACGTAACTAACTGGCCGGCACGGTAGATATAATAATAAGCTTCCATAAAAATTGTACACTAATCTCTACACTCTCTGCCTACCCCGTTAGGGACCTGGCGTGAAGATACATACATAAAAATTGTATTGAATCTATCTATCTAATACCTTTAAACGAGCAATTCTTGTATATATGTATATATAGAATCAAGATCTCGGAAATGGCTCCAACGATTTTCTTGAAACTTACAGATTAGGGGTTTTTCGGGTCAAGAAATCGATTTATTTAGGTTCCAGGTCCAAGAAAAGCTCGGTTCCAAGTTAATAATAAATTTTCTTCGTAACCGACGACTAACGCCATCTGTTGATGAATAGAAGAACCGTTAGTCGTATTTTTAGCAAAGTGTTTGATTTGAGGTTAGACCAAAAAAATAATTTTTTTTTATTCATATTTCTTCAGTATGCAATTCATACTAAATATAATTTTCAAAAATCGCTACGGAGCGAAGCTCGGTCAACCAGGTACTATTTGTTTATTCCAGTCATGGTTTATGACATGTTCTCTCTGTAAATGTAGAACAATCTTAATATGGAGGTAAGAATAATAGTCAATTTTTTAATATTATTTACAGGAAGAGAACAGCTGTGTGCAACAAACAATGGTACGAAACTTACTGCATGATGGATTCGATTTTTTTATATACTTACCTAAGTATGCTACACAATTAAGTTGCATCTCTACTCGATACAGCATAATGTAGATACCGAGTTACTCTACATTGTCTGTCAACAAAAGTCGTGATAAATATAACATATAACGAGGATATTTTAACAATAGACGGTTTATTTTAGTGATTTACGTAAATGTAGATTGTCCAACAAATATTTCAAATATAAACCAAACAATTGTTGTCAACAATTTTGTTACATATTATTGTAATGGATTTAAATTACCCCTTTTATTTATATCGTAGTGGCAGTAATGTTTAAAATCTTCTCATGTAGCTATGTTCATAACTTAGACATACATATATGCATAAGTTTCAAATCATATTACATAATCCTCTGGAAGGGTATGCAATGATTTGTTATATTCAACAATTTTATGTGCAATTATATGACAAAATATGTTGAATGAAACAAGTACCTGCCTTTGTAAGGTTGAACCGGGTATGGAAATTCATTTAGTTGTATGTTTATATATATTCATGTTAAAATTTAGTGTGATGACACACCAGACAAGGTCCCTTGGACCTTATTCCCCGTAATGTAATTGATATTGGATCAGGATTTAAAAATTACGCTATGTTGTTTTAACCAATGCGCGTGGCCTATGTTAGAGCAAGACAGCGAAACTACTCAATCACAATTCAGTGACAAATATCTTATAAGAATTTGGCACCCGATTGATTCTATGACGTGAACTTGTTTCTTTTACGTGTTTTACGTCAGTGGAATATAATTTTAAAAGGTAATGCTAGTCATAAAACTGGACAAATTGCCCTGAGAAAAGTGGACTTATCTACTGAAATATATATAACCATTTTTAATCATTCTTTCATTCTTTTGAAAAATCAATCCCGTTTTATAAGTAGAAATACCTTAATTTTTTTACCAATGCATAACGTATTTAAAATAATTTCTAAATTCAATAAACTGTCGTATATTTTCGTGCTGGTGTATCATAGCCCTAAAATTTGTTGGCTTATGTGGTAATGTTTTTAAATTTATGTAAGTTTCCTGGCGACGTTTTAAACATTACATCTCGCATTTATTCAAGTACTTGTACATATTATTTACATCAAATTAATGACTTACGTGAGTCGCAATGTGAAGACAGAGTGTTTAAATTTTCAGTATATTCATTCTGGTAAAAATGTCTCAAATATTTATGAGAAATTAAATGTGGATTTTTAGTTTCTGAAATATAAATACAACAATTCATTCAAATAGTTTTTAATCAATACTGAGTATTCAATTACTGCAATTGAACAAATCTTATTGTGATATAACCTTACATTAGTATCCATATTAGAAGTATAAATGCAAAAGTAAATCTGTTTGCCTGCCTATATACAGGGTTAATTGAAATTAGCGCATCACCTCATGCAGGCAGCCTGTCTATATCAATCCCAACATCATTTATTGTTCTACAACTTTTTAAAATTTAAGTTTTCACGTACAACATTTTTTTTTGCCTCTGAACTGGCATTTACTCTGAGCGTAGGTATGGCATGCACCTTGTTTATGCAAAATAACGCCACGAGCAGCGAGGAGCGAGGAGCGGCGTTGACGCAGCGGCGGCAATATTACATGAAAACATTATTTGTTTATTTTGTGATTTGTCAGGATTTCGAACAAAATGAAATGTTCTTGTGATTAATCTAGAGAGGCTGCCTGTTAGAGGTGATGCGCTAATTTAAATTAACCCTGTATATCTTCACGACTAAAGCACTGACACCGAATTAGACAAAAAAATATAGCAGCATGAATGAAAGACAAAGGCTCTCTTTTGGAACAATATTTTGTCCTAAAATTCACAGTTGCGAGATCATCTTCTCTACATGATTATTAAAATTAAACACTCTGTTTTTGTTCAATTTTGAGTTTGTTGCAATGAATGTATTATTTCTATAGTAGGAAAATATATTTCAAATCCTAATCATTTTAGTTTTATCTTCGGTGTGATATATTCATATATGTTGCTATTTACAAAAAGTTTATTTCTAGTTTTAATATTGTTTGATATATAAATGTGAATTAATTTTTATTAATATGCTCGACTAAGGATGAAAAGTCCTAGAGATCAAGAGTAGAATTCTGTAAAGTAACTATAAAATTACATATGTACTGCATATGTAATCCAAATGTACTTTATGATCTCCCATTCAATTTTACTTTATGTGTAAAGCTAATAGTTACAAATTGTCTTACAACCAAAAATACATATTTTTTTTACATAGTAGCTATATTTTTTGCTATTATTTTACATTATGGCTGTATATTATTCGTCACAATAGTCTTCTGTATGTACTTACGGACATACACTGAAATGTTTGTGGTTGATTTCCCGCAGGAAATTGTTTTTGTCTTGGTCGTATAATCATTGCAAAATATAATTTTTTACTTTGGTAAGCCGTATCACAAGGGACGCGTGCTTATTTTCTCAGAACATTTATGAATATTAACTGTTTTTTTTTTTCATTTTTTCGGCAGCGCATTGTTGTGTGTGCACTATTTCCAAGTCGTATAGGTGTATTATTTCTCACTATTTCGGATGATGACAATTTTTTTATTATTTAAAAACAAAAAAAAGTAACTTTCTTTCGATAATACTAATGAAGGCAATTCGTATTGCTACGAGAAAACAGCTATAGCAGATATAACATGAAAAAAACGAACTTTTAATGTCATAAACAATTTTGTAAAACGAGTCTAATATAAATGACGAAATATGTATTGTTTTATTTACTTCTATTTTATCTACATGAACATCTAAAGCATAGTAAAGACCAACTGATTATCAAAGATTAACGATCATAGTGGAATAAGGTATGTGTGGAGGCCTAGGAAATATACTTGAACAAGACATACAATTTCGGACTCCCATCTGATTATTCAAGGAGCGAAATTGTAATCTAAGGACTGCTTGCAAGATACATGAAGACGTGATTACAAAAATAGGTTACTTCTTAAGTTTAGCACATTATAATGTAGTAAAAATATTTTATAAGGTTACAATATGCAAACACATTTGTAAGGCGTAATTCATGAAAGTAAATGTTTAAAAATTCATTTTTGTATTTTTTTGACACTTTCATTAGTTATAATAGGAACCCTATATATTTATAACGCAATAAGTAGACAGCGTAATGGTATTATTATGAGAACAGATATGCAGCGATGAAATGATTATTATTATTATATGTTTGAAGGTTTAGAAGAAGATTTAATCGCAAGAACTTTAGTAAAACCAAAGAAAAATAATAATGTCAAAAAGATGTATTCACTTTTCAAAAAAGAATATTCTTATTCTAAATCAGTGATTCCCAAAGTGGTCTATATCGACCCCTGGGGGTCTATGATACCATGACAGGGGTCGGCGTCAGCGAAAAAAATTAGGGGGTCCATGAAATGAAAATGGGGGTCTACAATAATGGATCTTCAACACAAACACTGATAGTACCAATTTACTTACATCATACCAGTGATTCCCAAAGTGGTCCATGGGAGACTCGATGGGGGTCTACGTAGCGTGAAGTATGGGAATGTGATATAAATGTAGCAAGGAGGGGGGAAGGGGGTCCACGGAAACTAGAAAAAAATTGAAAGGGGTCTACAAGAAAAAATAGTTTGGGAACCTCTGTTCTAAATAATACTGTTTATCATTCCTCAACTCACTCACATCATCAATAAATTCAATAGTAAAGTTCAAGACAGGTGAAACAGGGTTGGATTTGGATTTTGATACATCCCCAAGGCCTCTCACAAGAAGGGACCATTAAGAATTGTTTTTTATTCGAAAATAATTAGGGGCCTATTCTCCTTTGTTGCCTACAATTCCAAATTCGACCCTGCGTGAACTTCTGAAATCCTGGTAACCTGCCATAGAACAAAGTGTCATGCTTCAAGACAACTACCATGCCTTTAGTGACGATTGAAGTTGATAGAAAGTAAATATAATGGGATGATGAAAAACATCACTTTTAGTCTTATAAAATCATCTATACGTTGATAGTTCATACAAATATTGATTTTTAAGTCGGGGTGCGAATAGCCGCGAAAGATGTTGTTCACGTCAATTCACAGCATAAATTCACGGCGCGACGTCTCGCGCGCTTGTAGAGCCGGCTTTACATTCTCAATAACTTAATCTACTAACTCGAACAATTCATTATATCATATGAATATGAAATGTTTATTCCATAATGATTTTATTGAACTGATAAATCTCTATCAACACTAAGGTACACATCACTTATATAATTTAACACTGAAAAAACACAATTTACAACTTCTGGTGTTTTCATCTTGACTGTTCCGTTGCATTTGACTTCAGCTTTAGGTAATGTGACTGCACACAAGTCAAACACTGTTATATCAAGTGTGACCATGTGGTAAATTTGATTTTGTAAGACCTGATAGGCTAGACTTACTTGTTCCGATTCTTTGGTGACCTCCTCCTTTATTCTGTAAATAATAAAAGGTGGTAAACCCTATTTTTTTTGTATTTTGTTGCTAGTCAGTGAGTTAAATGTGGTTGCTCACTATGGGAGTTATATGAAGGGTCAAGGTCACGTCAGAGAGCAATGTGAAGAGCTATTTCTTGTGAGATCGAATCAGAAATGAGATCATATACCTATTGGGAGGAGACTCCTATTTTTGCTTAAAACAAAAACCCATAATAAAAGTGGCATGGAGAATGACAGCCTAGAAATACTATTTTCATTACAAATAAAATATGTAGATAAGGTATTCAGCACTTTTTACATAGGTATATAATATTCCAGAATTAATTATTTAATGCATATATGTGAATGAATTCACAAGCAATTAGTGATTATTAGAGAAAACAAAACATTGTAAGCTTACCCATTCCAAATAATATGCACATCTCCTACTTCAAAAGTCAAATTTATTTTATCTTTATGTTCCACATTTGGTGTCTTATAGCTAAGTGTGAATGCATCTGTGCTGCGAGATGAATCATACTCCACAAAATTAAAACCGAATTTCAGAAGCTGGTGCTGCAAATATACATATATTTTTTATATATATTAAAATAAGTACATACAGTACTCAACAATTAATATTGCACATTGTGCCTGGGAAAGAGACGACGGCTCGTTTTGTATTCATAGAGCTTTATCTCTGTTGCACACCGCCTACGTAAGCACTGACAGTCCGGTATTGGTCAAAACTTGATCAAAGAGAATAAAGAAGAGAAAGCAATAACACTCTACAGACCCGAAATGAGCCGAAGTCTCGAAGTCCTTCCTAGGCTCAATGTGCAATATTTATTGTTGAGCACTGTAATATAATTATGGGGTTTGTCTTATTGTAATAAAGTCTATTGGTTGAAATATGGACAATTTGCTGCCTCAATAGTCTAGTGGCATCAGGCCACTGCTATACTGGAGATTTGATGCCCAGATCAGAGATCAGGGTAAGTGCTATTAGGATTTTTTTAGACATTTCCCAAAGCCACCCTTGGGAGTTGGGTAATGTGCCAAGAAATGTCAAAGCCTACCATGATGTCTAATGTTGTTTTTATGTATTTGAATACATGCACTTATCTCTGACTACCTAGCTTGTACATATTTTATGATAAAGTATAATACAAACATGGTTTGACTGATTTTGAATACAAAGCTCATATAAACTTAAGTCAATTAATTGAAATATGGAAAGGAGTAACAACATTTACCTCTACAAAGTAATACTTGCACATATCTACATTTTATCAAATATTAAATCATGTCCAGCGATGAAAGAAACTAATCAAGTTCTCATAAATACTATACCAACCTGTGTGAATGACAACTGTTTAATATTGCAATCGAACAGACTCTGTAATGTAGATCTCACTGAGTTTCCCAATCTTTGTTCTCCTCGCTCTAACATGTATGGCAAGTGTATTGCATTGTTTATAGATATGCTGACACCCCATGACAATAGAATTGCTGCATACACAATTTTTGTCTTGTTGTTACTGTTATCTTGAGTGGAAGACACTGTAATCTGAAATTTAAGGATACATGAATAACTACCTACATTAAATTTCACTGGTGGTAGTTCCAGGTTGAGAACAGTGTGGGGTGCGGGCACCACTACATTACCTATCAGCTGCCATAAAGTTGTATAATAAATAATAATTCTTTATTTGACACAAAAATTATACAAAGGATAAAGTGAACCCTTATGACTTATGATCTAGATACAAAGATCTGTGCTAACACAGTTAATATTCGACACTCGCATGTTATGGTTAGATAAATAATTTATGGCTCCATAATTTCTGTTAGTCACAGAGGCAAAACAACTTTGGGGTGGCAACTAGGTACAACTAAAATTAGAGCTTAATGATTTTAGTGTAGATGTTGGTTGTATGGACTGCAGTAGTCAGTTACCATCTTTGTGAATTGCAAACTTATTTGCCACCTTCATTACATAAAAAACCCTTTGCAAATTATCTTAGATCACATAGTATCATAGTAGGAGAGCCCAAGAGGGGATTTTTTAATTTACTCCAGCACATCACTCATTGGCCAAGTGGTTGTCAGATATTCTGAGAGGGTGTAAAATGTGCCCAAACAATGCTCCTGTCCAAAATTCAGACGTTTAGGAAGATGAGTAAGATCGTAGCGTTCTTTTGATTTTTTATAAGGTCTTCGCTTTGGGTGCAGCTCTATGTACAAACCTTAGATTTAGTGGAGGCAACCAACAGGGTGCAAGATATCTCTCATATCTTAATCCGAAACGCTCAAGTAAATACAAAAGTAGCATCCTTCCTGGGCTCCCTAACAATGTCATGTATTATAATAGGCTAAGCTTGAGGTGCTGTAAAGAATGTCATTTTACAAAGGTAAGAACATCAGAAGCAGCAACTTCACAATCTAGATAAACCATTCTTAAATAAATCATGATATAATATAATTATTACCATAAAACCATTTGAATCTTCTTCAGAATATCTCAAATGAAGTAGTTCCTCCAACAATACAGTAAATTTTGTAGACACATTTGCTGCAACAGTGCTCGCTAAGGATTGCCGAATTTTCGATGCATATTGTTTTAATTTTACTTCAGTATATTGCAACTTATGCATCGGCGATACCCTACTGAGCTTCCACTGGCCTTCGTTGTATATTACTGTAAACAAAACACATATTACCAAAGTAATTTTTTCTTCAATAACATGATAAACACAGTTTTCAATGTTTACCAGCCAACGGGTCATTGTTTACGTGGTGATTTATCATAATGATGATACGTTTTTCTCTATTAAAAATTCTTTCAACAAGATATTTTATGACAATTATAGTTTGCGGCAGTTTCCAACTGATTTAGATTATTTTATTCAAAATCATTCAAGAATCAAGAATTCAACATTTTAAATTTTATAAAATAAGATATTAGGATAAAACGATTCGTTAAGGATTTAAAATTCAAAAATAACTCAATGTCTCAATGACAAGCTTGACAACACAGAACATACTACTCTCCTTGACAATAGGGAGGTAAGTCTGAGTAGTATGGTCTCAGCATAGAGTTGTATATAGCTCAATGGGTCTGAGTAGTATTTGTTTGGATATTGGTCCGTGAGTAGTGAGTAGTATCTTGGTTATTGCAAGGTTATTGGTCTGTGAGTAGTATGTTCTGTACTATTGAGGGACGTGATTTAGTCGATTATGATTTTCATCATGACACACGCGGCTGTCGGCTACCTTCCTTGGGTAGATAGTCTACTCTAAATTGAACTTGACTTTAGAATAATTCATAAATTAAATAAAAGGTAAGCATTCATTAAAAAAACAATTAAATCAAATTAAAGTCCATTTTATTTCAATGACATCTTAAAGAAGAACACGTTTTTTTATACTAAACGGGCTTATAATACTCACTGTATTATATGAAATGAGGGAAATGAGCCTGAATTCTGTATAATATTAGGCTGGGGGAAAAGTTTCTTCGCATTTTTTAAGATAATTCAAAACATTTTTTAATATAGTTTATTTAAATTTAACTAAAGTATGTATGTACCATTTTGTTCGATAACCTTTTGCCATCTTGTAGGTAGGGACATAATCCCATTGCTATAAAAATTTTGGGACTTCTCATCAAAATACCGCGACAAGTGGATTTGGCAGTCCTCTCGTGATGTTAACCTAACATTGAATAAAGAATTCTGAAGAGACCGAAACAGGTGGAAATCTGAAGGTGCAAGGTCAGGACTATACGGCGGATGCATTAACACCTCCCAGCCAAACTCTCTTAATTTTTGCTGAGTGGCTTTAGATGTGTGAGGTCTAGCGTTATCATGATGAAACACCACACCCCTTCTGTTGATCAATTCCGGCCGCTTTCTCTCAACTTCTTGCTTTAATCTCATCAGTTGTTCGCAGTAGAGTTCAGAATCGATAGTCCTGCCTGGTGGTAATAACTCATAATGAATAATGCCCTTCCAATCCCACCATACACACAACATCACCTTATTGCGAGTTAACCCGGGTTTCGCCACAGTCTGTGAAGCCTGACCGGCCTTTGACCACGACCTTTTTCGGTTCATTAGGTTTCTTTCAGTGAGCTCGTGAGGTACCCAAATATGGAGTTTTTTTTTTGTACCCAGCTTTTTTCAAATGCGCCAAAACTGTTTTGTGATCAATTCTCAGTTCTTCAGCTACGTCGTAACTACTGATATGTCGATCTTGCTCCACTTTTTCAAAATTGGCATCCATTTTATCCGTAATAGGGCGACCAGAGCGAGGTGCATCTTTGACATCAAAATTTCCGGATTGAAAACGCTTAAACCAAAGGAGATGTTGCGAGCTCGACCCTGGTTCGTACACGTCCTCAAAAAATGGGTAAATTAAAGAAGAATCCGAAAAAAATACAATTCATTTATTCAAGAACATATTTTAGAGTTACAACCACATTTAATTCAAACGATTTTATCATTTTCAACTATGTTAAACATGGCGGCGATACAGCCGACACTTGGGATCAATCGATTTTGATAGTATTTAGAAAATATTACTTTTTTCTCCAAGTTCTATAATCAAAATACAATTAAAAAAACGAAAATGTCACAATGACATCGCCCGCCATATTCGCCATGTTAGTTTTGAGTTGCAATTCTAAGTGCAAATTATGTTTTGTAACTGCAAACTAAAGAAGTGAAAATATGCAGTAAAAAACATTTTTATATTGATTTTGCCTGTTTAATGATATTGTGTACAATACATGGCCGGAGGCCCATACATTTTTGCAACATCTCCTTTGTGCTACTCTCACAGACACTGCACTAGGTCCATAAACATCGCAAATTTTTTTCGCGGCTTGCGTTGCATTTTTACCTTTTTTGTAGTAAAATTTTAAAATGTATCGAATTTCTTCATTAGATTAACTCATCTCGACAGTACGAAAAACAAATGAAAATCACACATTTGGCTAATTTGAATTTGGAATTATGTTCTTTAAAATTTTAACTTTCAATGATACCAAAACCAGCCAGATACAAATACTACAGCCAAAGAGATTTTATTACAAGTTCATACATACTATAATGCGAAAAAACTTTTTCCCCAACCTATTATTACGGGTGCGGTCTGTGAATCTCGCCTTAGGGCGAGATTCACAGACCGCACTAAGGCTTTACTCAGCCTTTTTTTTTTTTTGTTATTTCGTTTTTTTGGTGTATTTTAGAGTTATATTATGTACAGTTGGTGGTATTTTGTTCGATATAGGTTTATTACAGTGCCCGTGTATAGTGAAATAGAATAACAGTGCGAAAACACAGCCTTTTAGGTTGCCTCCAAAATAGTCCAAAACTTCATTGTAAATGTTCTGGTAAAGTAGCCATCGCTTTACTCGAATTACTGACTTTGACCCCCTTAACTGACATAAGAAATAAATAACTGATTCTAACTTTAACACCGCTTTTATACGAATACGAAATATCGTTTAACTTGATATTGGCAAAATGCGTAATAGCGATGCCATTTTAAATTAAAAAAAAAACTTCATAAACTTGAAAACACAGAGTACATCTTCAAAAGTTCAGACTTGTGAAATTGGTCCTGTGCTGTGCTTGTGAAATTTATATTCTCTTTGCTTGTGAATTGCTTGTGAATTGCTTGTGAATTGCTTGTGAACTTGGTGAACTTGTGAATGTTGTGAATTGTTGTCCATATTTAAACTACAAGGTAAATATATCCTCATTCTGTATTAATCTGTATTCAAATGTCCTTTTTGCAAAGTCCAGATTCTTTTTAGTGAAGATTTAAAAATCTACAGTGTTGAACTTAAGAAGTAAGAAGCACTAATTACTTTAAATCTGATATTAGACATACATTCTGGTATCTATTAATCATCGTAATATATAATCTCATAAGCGGTAAATTTGCAAACTCACGCTCTAGGTTGTTCCAAACATCGTTCATTGGACTTTGACTCCAGCTTGATTATGATAAGCGTCATTATTCTGACAGTGTTTACTGCGTGCATTCATTTCGGTTTCGCCTGTCGAGCAGAATGGACCAGCTACGTTTTGACGGACGTGTCGCTGTGGTGACAGGCGCCGGTGGGGGTCTGGGGAAAGCCTACGCGCTGCTGTTAGCTTCCCGCGGCGCTAAGGTGGTGGTGAACGATCTCGGCGGCGGACGGGATGGCGCCGGCAAGTCGACGTTTGCCGATGCTGTTGTCAAGGAGATTAAGGATAATGGTGGGTAATTTTTGCTATAAATATAATAAATTGTGAGAATTAAGAATTCAATGAGAAATTCAATTGATTTTGTATTGATATAATATTACAAAATCAATAAAAAATGTTGTAAGCTTAAACTACACGATTATTCTTCACTTGATAGGCTACCGTTGGTCCGATATTGGTACACATTTAATTAGAAATCAATTGTCATACTTTTTTGTAACCTGACAGATTAAAGAATGTATGCTTACTTAAGTCTATTGATATGATTATGTTAATTTTCTTCTCATCAAAACAATATCTAGGTTTCTACTGTGTCTCTCTGTGACATGTTCAAAGTTCAAAGTTCTTTATTGCATTTATGTGAATCATTAAATTAATATTTCGTGGATTAATTTAATGATTTGCTCATTTGGGTTTGTCATGACTAAAATTTACAACACAATTTTTTACATCATTTTTGAGGTTCTGGTATTTCATTAAGTAATAAATCATCCTTGTGTTTAATCAACATCATATTAGTTATATATCAGGGCCGTTATAAACATTGTGTTATTTTTGCAACTTTATCTCTTGGTTAATACCTACTATGAATACTATGATATTCTATTTGACTAAAAAACATTCTGTTACTAAATATACTATTGTTGACCTTGTTGCTCTATGTTAATTGGTAATTCAAAAATTATTCATGATAATAATATGATTTTTAAATGAATGCTTCACATTGGCTGGTGTCATTGGAGTTCATTTTAATGTAGACACTGTAGATCTTCGAAATCAGAATCCTAGTCTATACAATGTGTAATGGAAATATTGCCCAATTAGTAAATTGAGTCATAATCATAATACATGAACTGAAATTACATGTTTATGTAAATATTGTTTATTTAAGAGATAAATTGTCTTCTTTTTGTATGAACAGTATGTACACCCCTTGCACACATACTTACCCTACCTCTACCTACGGCCGCACATAAAATACAAACCTACTCACTTAGGCACATTGTTGCAATGTAACCTGCACAACACCACTATTTCACAATTGCTAGTATTAAGATTCATTTTTAGTATTTTATTTCTTAAATTCATAATTATACATTTAGCCTGCAGGCAATGAGTTGTGAAGGCCCAAATTTCTGACTGTTGCCAGTCTGTTACCACCACACTGGGAACAAAAAATATGTATATGTTTTATACTCGACAATAATAATTGTACAGTTTATTCATCAGATATTGATAGTAAGTGGATGACTCCTAAACTGAACTGAACTATCCGTAGTCCGCGATACCATATGTCCACTACTACTTTTTTACATTTTAAAAGTTGATGAAAGTGCTGACAAAATCAAACCATATTACTGATACATCTGTATTTATTCTTATTTTTATTTTTTCCGTTTCAATATCTGTAAAGTACTCTTCAAATACTTAAAATCAGGCATTCCGTTTAAAATATTCCTATAACAAATTTAAAAAATGTCAAACTAAAGAAAATAATGCAGTAGGGGTCGACACTCGCTCCGGGACTGGGGGCAGAAAGGGGCATCGCTATCTGTGTTATAGGCACCCTTGTGGCTAATGTAAATTGGACCTGTGCAAAGCCAGGGCAGGCCACTATCTGTGATATAGGTAGCCTCGCAGCTAAATGTTAATTGCAGAGGCGGGTCGCTAGTAATCAATAACAGAGGTTTCTTATTTATCCAGGCCCCACTTATCTAGGTTTCACTGTATAATTAGGTGTTTAGAATGATGCACTTTGCAACAACAATTTATCATAATATTAGAAAAAATCCTTATCATAGAAGATATTAAAAAAATATGTAATGGAATTAACAAAAACAACCATCATATGTGCTATAATCTAAATTACACATTTATCTTCTCAATTACTGCCTTAAAAATATTCTCACAGAGGCGACACAAGCTTATTGTTATCACATTCATATCTATTTTATCGTAGATATTAAAAATAATGTTTTGTAGATTGTTACTTGACACATTAAGTCTTTTACATTTATCGAAATTCGCACAAAAATATAATACCTACCTAATATCCTGCATTGATTTAGAACTTACACTGTAGCACTAGATGATTTATTATTCGGTATTCGGCCGAATACCGAATAATAAATCATGGCAAGCGAATACCACATATTCTTCAAGAATTCGGTATTTCAGTCACAAATGACTATTTAGGTAATACTTAAAATCTACCAACGGTAGAGCAACTCGACCCAGCGGCAGCGGTGGCTCCGATCCGCCGCGGCCGGTGGCCCGTGTTGCTCTATAGCGGAAAGCTATAATAAATGAAAAAAATATTTCGGCATTTGTTAACAGTAAACGATTGCGCTTTTCGTCATAAATAATACCCGCTTCTGAAAGTATCTCACCATAGACACTATTGCCAGGAGATGATAGATATGTAAATCTTAGCGAATTACTTTTTTTCTTAGCGGGTACGATTTTGCGTTTGCTAACCACCATTTGTAGGGGTCTGCCGTCCGACTAACCGGCGAGCAGTTTTACATAAAAATCGAATTTCACTTGAAAACTTTTTTCTACATCTTCCTCGTTCTGCTTATTATTTCATGCACACGTCTGCAGTCGAATATTCGACCATTCGGCCGAGGTGGAAGCCGAATATTCGTTGTTCGGTTATTCGGGCAAATAATTATTCGGGGCAACTCTAGTGCTTATACCTACTGACGACCTTATACCTGTGCCGAGGACGGTGTTGTATATACATCACATACACCATCACCCAGAATCCGAATACAGATACCTGTAGGTCATTCATACAAGTAATTGTCTCGGTACGGTGATCGGACCCGCGACCGCCGAGGCAAGGAGCAAGTGGTTGTCAGTTGTCACACCGTTTCGCCATTCTACAGATGGTAAACTTTCAGCCTTCCTACACAGGACACAATCACATGAATTTGCTTCTATGACCGTAGTGCAATCTGCTACTGTGCAAATTGCAAATTTTCCTGTTCATATTACTGCCCCAAAGATAACATTATCTAACTGTTTTATAGCGACGTCAAGATACCAACCCAAGTATGCTGACAATACTGACGAATCTGTCCTTTTTAGTCAAATGAAATGATAAAAACATTCGATTTTTATTATGCAACGAAAATGGCACAGACATGCAGTTCATAAAATATGAATCTTGGGTGACGAGTGCAGCCTATAAATAATAATATCTACACAAAAACCGAACTCAAAAAGGCTTAAAATGCTGATGCGACATCATCTCATCATGCATGAAACCTAAGTTGTTTTGAGTCCCTGACAGGTGACGGAGCCATACATCATTCGATAAAAAAATAAAAACAATTTTATTTGCACGTAAAGTTGCCGTTTGTTGCCCTTGCTAACTTATGCTAATGAAAGTATAATTTTCCTCTAGGTGGTGTGGCAGTTGCGGACTACAACTCCGTGGTTGAAGGAGAGAAGATAATTAAAACTGCGCTCGATAATTTCGGCCGAATTGATATACTTATCAACAATGCCGGCATTTTGCGCGATAAGAGCTTCCAAAAGATGTCCGAACAGGTAAACATGATTTTTCTCTACATTTTTATCTCATATCATAACTTGAATGAATGACACCCTTGATCTGAATGATTGCTGTTTCTATGTTATGTGACATTCGCTTTATGTAAAGTACAATCACAATAACAAATACAGTTGCCCAATTTAAGGCAGCGATCGTGACATTCGTGACGCACCAAAAATTGCGTATCAGTTATAGGTACGCAATTTTTTATTTCCTATTGATATGTTGTTTGCTTACAACTTTATTATACATATAACAAATATTAATATCCTCATCTGAGACGATTATAATTATCATGAAAGACGGCCTCTGCCGAACAAAAGCCTTCCCCAAAGTTACCCATAACAGTGTTGAGTGTCATTAGGGTGGATATGACATTTGCTTGGCAAGCGGAAAGGCGATCTCGCCTTAAGCTGCGTTGTTTCGTCGATGGCGATCGTAGTGGCGATGGCGGTAGTTTTATCCCGGGATGCTGCTGCCCATGGGGCAGGTGTCGGCAGATCATCTGGGTTGTCACGTCCCGACTATCAGAGCTACTATACGATTCTTAATTATACTTTCTTACCCCCTTATTCATAAACGTACATTAGATACGTTTTAGCTATAGAATGCTTTGTCTTGATCAGTTGCATTGTCAAATGTGCAGGATAGAAAAAGACAAAGGAGAGATTAGCAACACTTTAGCTAAGATACGTTTATGAATAAGATATTATTTCTGTATGCATAAGATTCATTGCTGTGCATTAGTCGGGTACTTTACAAAACACACCTATATATTGCAGGGAATTATCTGCTCCCTATAAAATATAGAATAACTGAGTTACATGCCATCACTGAATAAATATTTTTCAGTAGTTGTTTGGTGTTGATGAATGATTTTATTCGGTTTATAATCAAAGAGCCTTATTTTTTTTTTTTTTTTTTTCTTTGAAATACCATAATTTCTATCCTTACGAAATTTTACTCTATTTCATATCGACACTGGTTTCTTATTATTTTCTCGGCCAAAAGATTAACATCGGCAGAAAAATAGGTTTCCACGAATTCATTTTCGTCTTTTATTATCAAATGATTTATCAAATGATAAAACTCCAAAAGTGAGTCGAAAACATTTTTGTGATTACAATGATAACATAATATATGATATAATAATGAAAAGATTACGGAAAATAGTGCTAATGATAAATCCATAGGTACTCGTGTTTAAATGTTAACAAGCATTCATTGTAAATGTAGTATGGTGGAATATAATTTTAAAAAATATTTTTAAAATGGAATATCTTGATTCATAACGATAAGTGTCATCGATGACTAAAGAATCAGGACATAATTTGTAAAAAAAAAAAGGTACCTACTTGAAACCAAAAAACTTGAAATTTTCCGATGTTTAAAGTATTTTTAACTCACCGGAATACAGAGTTTAAATTTATAGTTTAATATCTTCTACCGTTTGTAGGAAAGACCATTTTTATTCCAGTGAGGTAAAAATATTCTATATACCGGAAAATGTTCTTTAGGTTCTAAATTATATTTCGAAGCTGTTTTACCTTTTTTTCTTTTTTTACCTGTGTAAATCAATGTATGGAACTTGCCATGATTCTTTTCTGTTGAATTAGAATATTAAAATGTACTATAATGAAGTCGAAGAGAAGTCTAACTTTGGCTTGCGATCATTGAATACAATGAATAATCATAATAATTTTCGGAGGAAAACTGTTTTTCTCGATCCTCGATCCTCATGCCAGGAGTAAGTGATAAGGGAGAAGATTATCAGTGGCACCTCAGCAGGCGTGTTCTCGGTGGCCATCAATTTGAAAACCACTGTGCAGTATATCGCTATTTTTCTAAAATGATCGCAAGTATCACATTATGTCAAAACAACAATGTACTGCAAAGTAGCTATTGAAATAATGTCAGCCGAGATAAATATTACTTACTCCTCCTAGTTTGATAATGCTTAGATGAAAAAAGTGTCGCTAGCTAATTTATTAGAGATTCATCGATCATAACGGAAATCGCCGGTTGAATTTATATTTGCCTATCCCTTCAGGAATTAAACGCATCAAATAATGTTTTAAAAGAAGCCTTAGAGAAATTAGTTTTATCATCAGACTTGGACACATCTAGAATTATGAAACTTTGTAAGACTAAAGTCAACATCGTTTTTTTTTTAATTCAAGATTTATCTATTTCCTTCTTTATTTTAATTCAATCATCGGACTAATCCTCATCATAATGCTAAAGGAGTCGCGTAGTTATACCATATTTAAGTGTTACTAAGTTTCGGTTTAAATTAACAAATAACATACTTAGTATACATTATTTATAAACCAAAATTATATATACATCAGTATGTATATTTAATTTTGGATTTTTTTTTAACAATTCGGCCAATTTAGTTGTGTTTATGGAAATAATGATTTAATTTGAGGTTTGACGCACGTGAAACGTACATATATTTTAATGTTGATTTATAACTATTCCGTATAGTAGTATCTCGCATTTGCAGTAGTTACATTTGCATTTCGTCATTTTTTCATAAGATGGCCGGATAATATTGCCAGAACTCACTCGAATCGCGGTTATTACACTGCTCCCAGCGATTATAGCGAGATATGGTGATATCAATACAATGATATGCCATATCACGCTATCATGCTTATTTATATTGAAATATATTTTTTGGAGAAATAAACTCTTCACATAATTTATTTTTATGATTATGATCAGTATTGCTGATCTATGTTTATGCAGAGAAGGACAATTCTATTCTTATAAACTTGAGTGGAATAACAGGACAACGTATTCAAATATTATTTGTTCTGCTAGTTTTGCTACATAATACACTTGCGTTGTTCTACGCAAATAACACATAATACTCCGCATTTCAATTTTATTACAATTTCTATTTTATATTATACCTACTTTGGTAACCGATTGCGTTCGTAATAAAGACGTATGAAAGAGGCGTTGTGTGTATGAGAATATCGGTAAAAAAAGCATACATAGGTCGAGTACTGTCCAAAGGTCAGCCAAGACCGGATCCAAGAATCATCGGAATCATCGTGGATGTATAAAGAGGCATGGGAGGTGTATAGGCTTTGGAACTCTGCCAGTGAATGACAAAGAATGTCCCATATTTTTTTGTTTAGTCTTGTCTTGCCGTTTGTAAAAGAGAGTATGGAACATTCTGTTGATACCTATTTTTTTATTAAGTATTTTTGGACCATTATTTATTTTATTTTGTTTACTTTGACATATTAATCAACGTATCAGTTGTTATTCGCTTTAATTTTTAATTTTGTAATTTGACCTATCACAAGAAAATTCTATTATTTCCAAGTGATTAAATACATTTTTGAGTTTGAGTTTTTGAGTTTATAAGAACCAGGATATTCGGCGCTCTACGTTCTCTGTCTGTTCGTAAGGGACTTCGCTTGAAGATACATACATACATACACATTTCTATAACACGGTCACTTCGGATGAGCATTTTGGGGCGAGTTCTTTAATGATAGTAGAATAATATTGGTTACTTTGATATTAAGATCCCTGTTTTATGTATGTGGTTGACTGGCGAGAATGGCTACATTGGACCACTTTTTTACTTAGTTGTGTGCAACTCATATTAAACATAAGGTGTAAAAAAATACGAGAAGTAATAATAATGTCGCCATTAATATAAAAATGCCTAATTGGGCGTCAAATCGGCATGGTAACAAATGTTTAAAATCATGTATTGAAAATAAAAGGTTTCCAAACTGATGAGTGGCCGAAGGCTCCTAGATGGTTAAAGTTGGTCCTACCAATAAATTATATTGAAATAATAGTTATAGTGCACTTACTTTCTCACAGGACTGGGACTTGATCCACGCTGTACATTTAAAAGGCGCGTTCAAGACTACCCAGGCGGCATGGGAGACGTTCAAGACACAGAAGTATGGCCGCATCATCATGACTTCCAGTAACGCAGGACTGTTAGGCAACTTTGGACAGGCTAATTACAGGTTGGCATTGATTCATTTTTAAGTTTTACACCTGAATGAATATGAAAAATGTGTGATAAAAGTAAAAATGTAAGATTTAATTTAGTCATCGGTATCTAAGTATCTATCTTGATTTTTATAATATACTAGTTGACCCGTCAAACTTCGTATTGCCTCAAAATGAAATAATGTGTCAAAGGTTTGATAGATACGGACTATTTGTATGGGAGTATGGTACAAATTTACAATTCGACTCTTATGCGAGAGAAGTGTTAAAAGCACGTAAACGAAGTCAAAAAATTTTTGTTTTGGACTGTATGGACTGTGACGCGGTCGAGTCGATGGTCAGTGGAAAGAAATTTCCTTGACTTTGAGATCTACCGGCGTGATAAGTTGGATTCGAAGCGTGATGAACTGAAACCCCAATATCCGCAAAAATATTAAACTTAATAAATTCATTTGTATCCTGTGTTTGAGGACCATAGCTTCGTACCGGAAGACGAAGCTTGTTCAGTCTCCCCCTCACGAGTTGGGCAGAAGACCTGGGGAAGGTCGCGGGCAATCGCTGAATGAGGGCGGCCCATAAAAGATTTCCACCACGAACGGGTGGAAATCTTTGAGCGAGGCTTTTATCCAGCCGTAAGACGTATATGTCTTTCAACTGAAATGATGATAGATTCGCTGACTATTCATGAGTCGAGTCGCAGATGTGAATATTCAAATACTGTTGTATATTTTAGCGCGGCCAAACTGGGTCTGGTGGGTCTGGCGAACACGCTCTCGCTCGAAGGTGCTAAGTACAACATCAAGGTGAACACTATTGTGCCCACTGCCGCTTCGCGTCTCACCGAAGACATCCTGCCCCCAGAAATGTTCCAGGCGATGAAGCCCGAGCTGATCGCGCCCGTTGTGGTAAGTCTTTCGTTTTTTATAGTTCTGTGCCTCAAAAGAGAAATCGAAGCCCTAAAAAGATCGGTCGTGCGTCTTGTCTGTCTGACTGTCTGTCTGTCCGTCCGTCGAGTGAAGTTGCTCCGAATTCGTTGACCCACGTATGGACAATATGGACGTGTAACGTAAATGGATTATAAATATGGGAAGCACTTTTGGGGAATATATTTAATTTAAACTTTCTAAAGTATTGCAAAATTTTAAAATGACATACATTTTCTTATTGTAAGGGTCTCGTTTTTAATGATGGCAAACAAGCTTGCAGTTCACACCGATAGTACGTTCATGTTGTCACTTATGGACATCTACACAAAAACAAGAGGTAGAGCTCGTCTAAGCTGAAATGACGCGCCCCACTATCGCATAATAAGAATAAAGAATGCTGTTTCTTTTTAAGGGTATATGATGGTATTTTGTGGAATTCTTATTTAGTTTTCTCAATACAATTGTTTTCACCAATTTTAAGACACGCGACAGCAACGTAAAGCTAAAGCAAGCATTGTGGTCTATGGCGTTACTGTGATTGTTATTTTCGAAATGTCTTCTACAGGTTTACATGACGCACGAATCTTTCGAAGATACCGCTCAAGTGATCGACTCCACATTGGGCTTCGCATCCAAGGCCCACCTGGTGTGGTCCAACGGTGCTCCACTCAGGTTTGTGATAACAGTTATCGCTATTAACAAACTATTGACCCGCCCGGGCTTTGCGCGGGTGCAATGCTACCTACCATCTCTTATTCATCTTAGCGTGATGTTAAAGCCTTTAGCCTTCTTCGACAAATGGACTATCTTAACACTGAAATAATTTTTCAAATCGGATCAGCAGGTACTGAGAATAGCGCGTTCAAGCAAACATACAAAGAAACAAACTCTTTAGCTTTAGCGCCAAATATCCCGGTTCTTACATACGTCATATATTGCCTCTTCAACAAATATAGCTAAGGAATAAACAGTAGCATATAAATATTACATCAAAACCAGAAATTTCAATGTAGATGCAATCACTCCTGAGGCCTAGACTGTTGTATCTGTGCCGTACAGACTACGGAGCAGACTAAACACGATAGCCACGAACATTGCCTACCCTCTTGAGCTTGAAAGAATGTCGAATGAGCGAATGACTAAACAGATGTACAATGCGAATGTGAATGGTTGCGGAAGCGGCCCAGGGAGACCAAGACCGACCTACAATGATCAAATAGGTTGAGTACTGTCTGAGAGTGGGGTCAAAAGTCTTAGTAGTTAGGAAACGGCGAGCATGTATGAAGAGAATTATGAATGTAGAAGAAGCACAGGAGGTGTGTCAGGACCTGGATATCTGGATCGCTCCACACTTTCTGTCTACCCCGTAAGGAACTTCGCGTGAAATTATATACATACATACAATGCAGACATAGTGTATGTACGACTTTTTTTAAAATTAGAGGAAATGACGATGATAGAGACGCGGGCGTAGCTAGTTTACACTAGAAATTAATGAAAAAACGGAAAAAAAAATAGACTTTCGGCAGGAATTGAACCTGCGACTTCAACACAACCAGTCCAGCCGCTTTACCACTAAAGTTAAAAGTAAAGTTCACTCGCATGTGTTATTGCGAAAAATAAATATAACAATTAGTTTACACTATGTAAACATTGTAATATCACCAAATACCATTTTAACAACATTTTTTTTTCTTATTCAGGGTATTTAATTCGTTGTTTTTGTTAAACAGAAAGAAGCCATCTGACCCAGTCACATTAGAGTCCGTCAAAGAACGTTGGGTTGAAGCGACCAACATGAAAAACCCTATCCGCGTTGAAAAGATTGCTGAAGTCACACTCAATTTGGCCGAGAAGTTGCAGGTGAGTTATTAATTTTGAATATATTTGGTTTTATTTTCTATTATTGAACTACGATTAGGAAGTTTAGTGATGACGTCATAACTAGCTCAAATTGAAGTGGACTGAATAGTTTGAGACATTTCATACATGAAACAAGACTTACAACTTTTGAGTCGTTATAAAACATGTCAGAAATTTGCTACAGACTAGCGGTGTCATATCTATTTACATCACCTATACTTTTTGGAATCATTGGAATCCAATCAGTTAAAAAATGTAGTCTAATTTATTATGACATTGTTTGTTTCATGAGTTATGCAGGATATCATGATAATTATATTATCATTTTGTTATGACAAAACAAGTATAATCGAACCTGGCTATAATTCCGTTTGATCGATTCGAACAAAATGTGAAACGTGTTTGTAATTAAAATAGAATTATGGAGATACGACGATATAGTTGATAATGTAAAGCGTGTTTAAAATTATATAATATAATAGATTCAAAATTAGCTAAACGCCGTATTATCTATTAAATGCCATTCATTATATATTTTTTATCTGATATAGAAAAACATAAACAGATATTTATTTAAAGTAGAAGCTAAGTAAAATGTGTCAATTCATTCTTCCTATTTGAAAAAAAAACAGAAAGATAATGAACGATTAGAAACATAGCTGCTAGCATATAGCACAAAAGAATTACGAACTTTTACTTTATGTTTTTATGTAATAGTTATTAGCACTGTACCTAGTGTTTTTTTTTTATAAGTCTGTACATACTGAATAGATTTCTTCGACAAATCTCATTTCTAGTTAATCTCTACTTTAGATATTTTATTTCTTTGTTTGTTATTCGGATGGACGTTTGAACTTATGGATGGCAGATAAGAAGATTGGTAGAATGTTAGACTTATAAATAAAACCGGCACACTACTTAGTAGACTGGGAGAATGGCAGACTGGCAGAATTTTAATATGATAGACTTAGATATGGTAGACGTTTCAGAAAATAAATCCGGTTTTTTGATTCAATATCATTCAAAAGTCCTCAAGTTTTACGTATGTCAAATTTAAAGCAGCATTTTTTTATGAAGGTGGCAGACAATCTCTGTTCAAGGTGCTGTTCACGTTTAAATTTGACAACCCTGAAGCATTTGGGCATGTCTGAAGGAAGGCGGAATTTTGCAAAACTTCAAAGGCGACAATGACGACAATGACGACAATGAATAAAACGGGAATATAATTTAAACAAATGAAAATTGGTTCTTAGCTTCGTAGGAGAATCCACATGTGCTTAGGTCCTTTGATTGTCTCCTTGTAACTAAAATATTATTGATAGATGGTGCCCATATGTTTTTTAAATGATCATGTTTGTGATATTATGGCGAATATTGTATCATAATCATTTTGATGAGCAATATCCCGGGGTTTCAACGTATTTACAACACTGTATTCGTAATTATAAGGATATGGATACAATGAAGGAAAATAATAGATCGAAGACGTAGCAGGCACATACATAAGCGTCAATTGGAATTTTGCTGTTTTATGACGACTTATTTTTCCTTAATATATTCTGGGATGAAAATCCTATATTTGCTTACGTATCCAATTACGGATGCGGCAATCATGAATTTGTAGGTTTATAATCATGAGTTTGTACGTTTGTAGGTAATAGCTTTTCCAATCACTCCAGATTTATAATGTTTTACTTATTTACTTAATTAAAATTGGTTAACCCCATTTTAAATGTGACCTTTTTGATGATGATAATATATGACCCCGTAATAACAGTAACTAATCATCGATACATAACATATCTCAGGGGTGGCTACGCATCTGTATATTCACCTCCGGTTTTTGGGTAGATGATTTCGAATTGGTCTACAAGGACACTTTTGCATTGTCGGTTTACAAGCTACCTATAGTGAATGACTTATAATAATAATCTATAAATAAATAATAATAAAAATAATAATTTATAAATAAATTTTAATCATCAAATCTTTCAATTCTTCACAGAAGAAAAAGAAAAATCTATGTAATAAAAATAATAATTTATAAATAAATTTTAATCATCAAATCTTTCAATTCTTCACAGAAGAAAAAGAAAAATCTATTCGTCATAAACATAGTCATTCACTTAGCAGAGTTCCAAGTGCAGGCACTACTGAGAAGAGCTCCGCTACCAAACAAACTCAGTGTTGCTCTTTTCTTTCAAAATCCTTAGATCTAATACAAATAAGTATTAGCAGAATACAGATAATATGGCCGTTCATGGCATATGCATATATAAATATACGCATGCATATACTCAACAAAAGTTAATATTGAGCATACCAAAATAGAAGATATCACCTGCATACCACATCAGACCAGTCCTCACAATCAGCACCCGTTCACGAGTATGACGCATGTGGCAGCCATTGCTCTCCTCGACCAATTTGAAGGGAAGTGAGCAACCCGTCACACGAATATAAAACAGAAACAGTTTCTTTCAAATATGGCCCTCTATTTTTTTTGTTTCTCATTTATGAACCACATGAACTTAATTTGTATACTTACTTGTTTTTCATTTAGGACTTCGAAGAACGCAGCAAATTAGACAGCAGCAGTCGTGCAACCTACTGGGCAGATTTCGATTACAACTCAAAGGACTTAGTCTGCTACGCCCTCGGAGGTGAGATTTTGTGATGTATATCACATATGATGGTATGAACCCAAATGGATATGATGATATGCTCTTAGGTTTTCGCGGGCTACACTCATAAAATAAAACGAAATAAAACTATTTTTACGGATTTATCTCGCGTATATTAAACTAAAATGATTTTAAAAATCCTAATACATATAAGTTTAACACTGATATGAATATGTTAAACACAGTTTATGTATAAGTGCTTTAAAGAGATCAAGTATAAAATTCAAATTGATAAGCGCTCAGCTTTGTTGCCTGATGCAGTTATTTCCTCTTCAGATATCATAAATAAGAGCCATTTATCATATAATAACAGATAAGTATAGTTATAAAGAATTGTTCCCGATTATAATACAAATTATTTGAAATCTCATAACGTTAGTTTGTGTTCATTACTCTTTAAGTCTTAATATAGGTAATAGTAAAAACGGTGGGGGTATATATTCATGAGAAGATAGAATACATTCATAAAAAACTTGCTTAAATTATTTTTGCCTTATCGTTCTTGATAAAATTGTAGATTTCATATTATCCCTTAGTCATTGTTTTGAAGCTATACATTAAAACCATGTAAAGGATTATATTGATTATTAATATCAAAAGATTATTTGTTTTTAATCGCTTTGCGTTGGCGTAAATATTATGTAACAAAAGCTCTGGGAGATGAGCGGCTTGAATCTTATCAAACCATTTCAGCGAAGTCTATCCTATTGTAGTACAGAAGTATAGTAGTTAGCAATGAGTTTAACATAAAGAGTAGACACCGGGAACAAACAGCCGGCTCTGTTTTTCGATTGATTTGACAGATATTTTGTAGGACGTTTTCACGTCAGCTGTCATGTAACTAAGGAATTGTATGAAAAAAACTGAAACCATGCTGTCAAGGGGAATGACCAGTCTAGTACTTTAGTACATATAGGTCAATGGTAGTCAGTGCGTAAAATGTGTGTGTCTCTAAAACAAAATAAACGTTGAAAGTTCGGCTTGCAAAGTCAAAGTAAAGTCGTAGTGCTGTCTGTCTCTGCACCTTGCTCTTAGTCACCTCTCCACAGCGAGGGTACACTGTCCATTTCTTATGCTAACATGTGGTTATACAGGGTGTAATCGTTAAGTGCGCACAGGCGATTTTTCCGTAACTGTAGGGAATCGTATAACTTTTAAGAATGTGTTTAAAATTATTCTTTATACGTTTATTGAACCATAAAAAATATTAATTTTATTATTTAAACATGTTACAGTACCAGAAACTACACATACATTTTATAATTTCAAAGATGCCGCATAAAACGGTGCCGAATGACTCTGATCAATGTGACGTCAACTGTTTGCAATCAAAGTGAATCTTTTAATTCCATACGACTAACCACGTACAAATTAATTTTGTTGAATTTCGTATAACTTATTTTTCGTGTAAATAACGTAGAAAAAATCCAAAAAAAGAGCCAATAAATCAAAGTATCACTTATGTTAAATATTTGTTGTACAAACATATGACGTCACGTCCTGTGATTGATGTTTCGTTCAACATGGAGCACAGATAAAAAATATTAAAATTATTACTTATTTTATTTTGCAATTTAAAAATATAAATCATTAATATTTCGCGAAAATCTGTAATGAGTCATCCTATTATTTTACAAATATTCATTCTAATCATAGTTTACATTTATTTTTGATAGCTGTCCGATTGCCTATTACAGATATCAAAAAACTTTAAACTGATATCGAAAGTACTTTACCTAATGAGTAAAATGACAATAATAACTTTTTTAAAATAAAACGAGAAATATCCAAATTTTACATTAAATACTGTCATACATTTAGTGTGAGATAAGGTTCAGGTTGCAGAATCGTACAATTGCTTTAATTACTCCGCAAATTTTAAGAAAAGTTCATTTAGGTTTTTGATATCTGTAATAGTTACGCAATAATCGACTGCACACTTAACGATTACTCTCTGTATAGAATGAAGGATCTAATTGCAATGTATACAATAAAACTTGTCTTTAACCTCCTAAGACCCAGCTTTAAAAAAATGTACATAATAAATATTTGCTGTCAGACCCACGCCATGTTTTGCCTTGTAGACTAGAAATCGCAGAGTTTTATGCATTATATAATTTGTAGGCGTAAAATACTATATGTAAAATATATGATAACTCAAATTAAATTACTCCATCTTTTGTTCCAAAAAATGTACATTGGGCCTGAGTTTAATATTTTCTTTTAATTTAAATTTAAAGAAAACAATAGTTCAATCAACAAAAACAACAGTATTTTTTATTAGACTATCAAAAAGTTATTTTTCGTTTTAACATTGTACTTATAATAAAATTTCCGACTCTTTCTTACTATGACTAACTATGACTAATCCTCGACAATCTGCCCCTTCCGCGACTGTTCGCAGTGCGGTTGCTCATACCTCGACTACCTCTTCCTACTGCCTCACTACGACTTCTACCACTACTACCCAGCTGTTGAAGTGCTGTTGAAGCAGCAAATCATTTTCCGACAATAAATGAAATACCCGAAGTTGACACTTGTTTTTCCTCTTCTCGATTTTTGGCCAAATACTCGTCATCGGTACCATGATCTTGGAAGTATAATTCGTCATCTTCAATTTGGAGTCATTTAGATAGGCTAAAATGTGACTGTCATTGAGTTGTAAAAGAATATTTTGAATAAAAATAAAAACTTTATTTGTTGTTGAGGCCCAATGTGCAAAAAATGTACATAAACATTTTTCGGCTTACAATTCGGCTGATTTAGAAACAATCGTTAAAATAATTGATTTATGTAATGATTCGGTCTTTTCTATTTTGATTTATACTAAAATATACTTAGTAAAACTTAAAATTCACAAGATTAAAGAAGATTTAACACAGCTCTACGTTGCTAATACGCCATCGTCTTAACCTCAAAGCTGATGGAATGTGGATTTGACAGTTTTATATTTTTTCTGTAATTACCAACACACACAAAAAAATAAAAAGATTCATGAACACTATGACTTGTCAAAAATGCCCGG
Organism: Macrosoma leucophasiata; assembly: GCA_036365455.1. Classification (NCBI taxonomy): domain Eukaryota; kingdom Metazoa; phylum Arthropoda; class Insecta; order Lepidoptera; family Hedylidae; genus Macrosoma; species Macrosoma leucophasiata. The sequence continues at coordinate 8,440,822 of JAWQUS010000023.1, read as the reverse complement.
GATGATTTAAAATAGGCACGAGGCCCACTTAAATATTATGTACAAAAAAATGTACGGTGGGCGTTTAGTACTATTAGATGTATAATTTAGCGGGGGCTGACAAGTGGACTTAATTTTGTACAATATTTTGTACAAGGGGTCTTAGGAGGTTAAAACTATGTTCCACTCACTAAGTAGGACTTGAAAATTTTTTGTCTCTATAAAACACGTCATGCAAACGCTAAAGATAACTTATATTTAACGGTTGCTTAAAATTAAGTAACGTTTGAGAATTCGGCCATCATTTAACTAGAGGTGTAAGCTTGGTTTAGTTATCATGGTAACCATGACTTTGATTTCGCAGTGGGCGCGTCGATCGTCAATCCCGGCGACCTGAAGTTCTTGTACGAGAGCCATGAGAACTTCGCCCCGCTGCCCACTTTCTTCATCCTGCCCGGCATGGTCATGGACTCGCCCGTCGTCAGCCAGTCGATGCCGCCCGGCAAACACGCGGATTTCACTAATGTAAGTTCAATATAGTAGTTTGGTGGTAGCACTACTACTACGCTGAGGTCCTGGGTTCGATTCCCGGGTCGGGGGCTATCAGAGAAAACGGTGTGAAATCCTTTATCTCTGGTTCTACAGGGATTTTTCCATTTTCTGGAAGTTTTGGTAATATGCCCGGAGATGTAAACAGGCTCGCTATTTGTTACATGGGCCAACGTAACCGGCGAATCGTGAGTGTTTGGATGTATGCTTGAATCCATGCATTTACCCCTGCCTATCTTTTTGAGGATTACAGGCGTGAAGTTACGTTACGTAAGTTCAATAGTGTTATAACCTTTTCGCAGGCATTCACGAGCTTCAATGTGGAAATCAAGTTTTCAGATTTTTCTAGCGTGTATAATATCACCAATTATTGCATCTTTGGTCCAGTAATGGCAAGCGCGATTAGAAAAAATGACTTGTTACCGTACACAACGATATTTAATAAACAGCGCTGACAGTTGTCAAATGATTTCAACTACCGGGATTTGTAGGAGGAAACTTTCTTTCCTTGTACATACATAAGATGATTTACTTAGACATTTGCATTTTTTAGATTCTTCACGGAGAACAATACATTGAATTCCTGGGCGACTTCCCCGGTACCGAGGGTTCGTTCACAATCCGCAACTACGTTGTGGATGTGCTCGACAAGGGTTCCAGCGCAGTTGCTATTGTCAATAGTAAGTAGTTTTGGTCTAAGAAAAGTTTATTATATGAGTTTTTTTTATGAAATGGAAGTGGCCAACAAGCATGCATTTCTCATTGATGTTAAGTGATGACTGCAGCCTATAGACACCCACACAAAGACCAAGGTCAAAATGCAGATGCGTTACCACTCCTGTGGCCTAAGGTGTTTTGCCTCTGTGCCGGAAATTGGGCCATAAATAGTTACATAAGTTGCATACAGTTGTTTAATGGCATCATCCCAAGGCGATATGTTCGCGGGTTCATGTCCCGCCTGAAGTCAAATTGTTCTTTCCATTATTTGTTTAAAATATTTCTTTATCACATGTGTTATTTGAAAAATATCCAATAAATTGATTAAAAGTGATAAGCATCACCGCTTTCTATATCTCAGTATATTTTTGGCCTCCCCATTGTAGAAGAACATAAAAACTTAAGACGTATTACGTTACAATATGTCAGAATCAGAAATTAATTTATTCATTTAGGCACCGTAAACAACAATTTTTAGATGTCAAATTATGAGTAAGAAAAATTAAAATGCAGAATATCACTAAGATAAAACTAAATATAATATACTAATGCAGGTAAGTATGTCAGTAGAATGTCTCATTTCCAATTTTACAAACGGACAACAAAGATTATAGAGAAAAGAGTCATTCTTTGTCATTCACTGGCAGAGTTCCAAAAGATAAAAACATGAAACAAAAAAACTCAATCGGCTCTTTTAAAAATATCTCTTAGACATAATTTTACAATTTCCCATAATTTAAACAAACTTACAATGAAACAGTATAATAATATATCCACATTCATTACAGCATGTATAAGATGACATAAAATATAGTAGATAAGAAAACTATGAATGGTAGATTCATAGAAATTTGCTGTATATTGGGGTAATTCACATCTCATTGTTGATGCCCTTGGAAGTACAAAATTCAAAGTACAAAAGATTTGATATCTATATTTACTGCATTACCTCCTGTGTAAAATTGCTTGAGATATCCGATAATCTGTGATAAATTTTATTACGATCGATAAGCATTGGTGATAGTATGAATCATTTTAAAGCTTATATACACTAACATTTTGAAAAGGTCCGCCTCTAATAGCGGTAATTCTCTAACAAAGAATATTCGTAGCATAGTATGATTTACCATAATACTCAATTTAATGTATACTATATTTTGAAATACTTTGGATATACAGTCGCGGAACTCTCCGCTTATACAAAGCAATAGAATAGAACTTTTATTACCGTCGCATAAGGTCCTTGTGTGCTCCAGTGGCCAGTTATATGATAGTACGTATAGAAATCTGTGACCTAATTCCCGTAACATAATGTGCATTGCATCGCAAAAGAATCGTTCTGCTGTCTTTCTTGCTTTAACCAATGCGCGCGGCTTAGGTTAGATATTTATGGCATAAGACGGAATCGTGGGTTGTTCTTAGGTGAGTTTCATGAATTTGCTTTCGTCATCAGTGGTGTAGCTGAAGTTAAAATCAAGAGCGCCGAGGCAAATAAGGTTGGCACCTTCTGGCCAAAGATAATATTTGGTCTTATTTTAATTCTAAGGCTCAATCCCTTTCTTCATGGAAGCCATTGAGTTTCAGGACCCCAGGCCACGGCCTCGTCTTGCCCGGTAGCTATGCTCTCATTAATAATTTTGTGTTTTAGAAACTTCTGTATTGTTGACTCGTGGTCTTATAGAAAACGTTTTTACTCGTGGTAGAGTTCCAGTGTAAGAGCTCGAGGGCGTCGGCACCACCGCATTACCTAATCCATCTACTGCCAAATGGTAGTATTCAGCACTATCGTGTTCCGATTAGATGTCAATGTAGACCTCGTAACAACTATCACAGAGCCATAACAACTAAGGTCTCAGGGGTGGCAATGCATCAGCATTTTTTTGTGGGTATCTATAGGCTGCGGTCATCTCTTAACACCAATGTTAGCTGCGTGCTGATTTGCCACCTTTATTACACCGCGGGCACTCGGCTTAAATTCCATACAAACATTTATTCTGGTTACCTACTACACAGACATCAGTCAGGACGTGTTTTTACATGCACACACATAGTTTCCCGCTCGCAACCTTGGTGCACGAGGCTGACGGCACGGTACTCACTCAAGGGGAGGTGCGGGCTGCAAGGGAAATCAGGCGGGACGTCGAAGTGTCCATTCTATATGTAGTATTGGTACATATAGAATGGACATTATATTCTCTGCCTTTATTACAATAAAAAAAAATCGAAATAAGTTCTGATAATTTCCGACCACATATATCAGACTAACAGAAAACTTATCTTCCAGGTGAGGTCTACCAGAACAAAGAGATAGTGTTCCGTACCCAGCAGCACATCTTCGTGCTCGGCCAGGGCGGGTTCGGCGGACCCCGCAACAGCGACAAGGCTGTGGGCGTTGAGACAGCGCCTAAGAGGGCTCCGGACACGGTGCTCGAACAAGCTACGGCCGAGGATCAAGCTGCGTTGTACAGGTATTTGAATTGAAAATTGTTTTCCAATATGATGGGTTGCCGAGGTCCAGGAACACTGCCCTACCTTGACTGTCCGAACATGGAATCGAGTCTTCAGAATCTGCGTGAATGTGTATTTGGCACTCCATAACCTTTGTCTACCCCATAAGGAACTTGGCGTGAAGATCCATACATATTGAAATAAAGTGCACATGTTATAAATGTATGTATGGATCTCATTGAAATAGTTTTATTATACATACATTTACAACATTTGCACTTTAGTAAGAACTTTTTCGATTCCACTTTTCTGAAGGGAAACAAGTGAACATTTATTCTAGTGTTATATATTAATATTTAATTATTCGGGACATTTTGTATGTTGTGCCAAAATTTTGGCAACATGCGCGATATATCGCAGGGATTCCATTCGTGCCTAATGCATGCTCTGACAAACTTAGCCTGGGTTGCATCAAGATATTTGTTATTGTTAAGTTATTGTAACATTTTACATCCTTCTCTAACTTGAAGTTAAAGTTAGAGATTAAATCTGTTAAAGTTAGAGAAGGATGTGAAATGTTACAATAACTTTAACTTTAACAAATATCTTGGTGCAACCCAGTCTTGATGTTCCGTTTATTTAACAGGTTGTCCGGAGACTTGAACCCGCTGCACATCGACCCTAACGTAGCAACAGCAAGTGGACACCCGAAGCCAATTCTGCACGGACTTGCGTCTCTAGGTTTCTCTGTACGTCACGTACTTGCCAAGTGAGTAATGAATACTGCTATAGATTGATCGCATTCTATTTATTTTATTTGGGTTTCTCCAACTTTTTTTGACAATTTGAGTAATAGCAAAATAGCGTTTCATCAAACATAGCATTGAACTGTGTCAAAGTGAATTAAGATGTGTGACGATTTTTGTTATCTTAAAATTATTTTCGAATTTAATAATTTTGAGAAGAGATATAGAAAAGAGGCAATTTAATAGTCAGTTACTACGAGCTTATGAAATAACTTGGTTGCCCTCAAACACTATGTACAGTGGCAACTAATTCTAAATGTAAAAGGCGATCCATTGAGAGGAGCATTGACTTTACCACTCTAACGACAGAGCTCGAATTATAGTATCGAATATAGTTTTATTACCTCGTCAGATATGGTGGCAACGATGCGAGCAACGTGAAAGCGATCAAGGCCCGTTTCGCAAAGCCCGTGCTGCCCGGACAGACCCTCATCACTGAGATGTGGCAGGAGGGCAACCGCGTTCACTTCCAGACCAAAGTGAAGGAGACTGGCAACGTTGTTATTGCGGGTAAGTTTCGAATAACATTAACATTTATTTAAACATAGTTCAATAAATACATATTCTGAATTATATACAGTGAACTAGACAATACGACCATAAATGAAAATACGGGTCGTACTGTTGAACAGAAATTAAAAATAAAATGGTTTTTAGCCATATCTATGAGATCATAGAGAGTCATAATTCAGTTACAAAATACTTTATTATTAAGTCTATTTATAAGTAAAATAATAATGATTTGTGATATTCAAATAATCATAGCTTCGTACTAGATACAGTTTTATATAAGATAATATTATATTTGTAATGAAATGTGTTTAAGAAAAACATGAGTTAATATATTAAATTTCAATTCTTTAAGTACATTTGGAATGCGGTCGGATATATGCTGTTTTAATTACTATCGTATTATTTTGTCCTGTATTATATGTACAATTTTTCTTGAAGCACTTAAAAATTAGCAATAATTGTAAACCATAGTCCATATTCTCAAATAAGCGAAGAATAGAGGCAAAGGATCTTCCATAGCAGATGCATTGCTACAATTGTGATTATGTTGTTGTTATGTCATTCTTCTTCTTATAGGTACTATGTTTGTTAAAAAAACATTTTTTAACACCCACACTACGGATAAAACTGTGTCGTGGGTGCCGTTTGTCTGTTGTACACACACAAAAACGTAACTTCAATATAAACAAACACCCAGACCCGAAACAAATATTAGGTAGGTTATACAAATACTTGTCCCAGTACGGGGAACGAACCCATGAGCCACGATTCAAACGGTCGTCACACACCGCTGGACCAAATGACTCGTCTCGTCGTCATTGAAATGAATTATTTTCAATAAAGACTTCAACTTCAACTAATGATTTGTTAATTACAGGTGCTTATGTGGACTTTAAGAACGTTGTGAAGGAGGGTGCAAGCGCTGCGCCGGCCAAACAGGCGGTGCAGTCGTCCGGGGCATTGAAGAGTGACGGCTTATTCGCCAAGATCCAGGAAGCCGTCGCCGCCAACCGCGACCAGGCCAAGACTGTTGGTGGCGTGTTCCTTTACAATATCGCGGAGAATGGGAAAACTGTGAAACAGTGGAGTAAGTTTACTGACTAGCTTTTGCCCGCCTCCCGCCGAATTCGTAACAAAAAGGTATCTTTTTTATATAAATAAGGTGGCAAATAAGCATGCAGTTCACATGGATGTTAAGTGATGGCTGCAGCCTAAAGACGTAAAAAAAAATCAGAGGTTAAAATGTTAAAATGCAGATGTATTGGCACCCTAAAGACCTAAGATTTTGTCTCAGTGATTGACGCATACAAAATTTGAATATAATCATTCCCTATATAAACCCACTGAGAATACGACTGTCAGTCGTATTCTCAGTGGCCATCAATTTGAAAATCACATTGCAGTACATTGCTGATAGCCTTAAAACATCATAAAAAAGTTAATGAGCACAAAAGAGATTACGCGGTATGTAGCAAGAGCCAAAGCCATCACGCTACGCGGTTGAACCATAGAAAATTTCGTGGGAATGTACTAAAAAATTTTTCAAAATTTTATGGTGGTAGCATTATTACATTTGTAGATAAAATAAGGTTAAGTTGATTCAGTTTTTGAAAACTGAATAGATGCAATAGGTATTATAAATATCATATTATTAAAAATAACAAACATTTATTTAAATTTTGTTTTTAGCTTTGGAATTGAAAGGAGATCCAAAAGTGTACCAGGGTGAACCATCAACAGGAAAAGCTGACACCACAATGACTGTATCTGATGATGACCTCATTGAAATTTCTACTGGTGCTCTCAGCCCGCAGGTTGCTTACATGAAAGGAAAGCTTAAGATTGCCGGCAACATCATGCTCGCCCAGAAGCTTGGCCCTCTTCTTAAGACTGAATCTAAATTATAAGATTATCTGTATCATAGAAACAGACTGTGATTTCTACTAAGCATTCAGAAATAGCTTTATTTTGCCATATTCACATAGGGCTTTATTGTCACACAAATATATAAATACTGTAATGAATGGTAAGAAAATATGTATTAGTGTTATCATGGTTTTATGATATGAATAATGTGTAACAAATATCTATAACAGTAATCACTATGAAATGTAAATTGTTATCAATAACTAAAGATTGTATAATTATTACATGGTAACGGTATAAAGAGAACACTTATACCAGTGTTGAAATGTTTCAGAGATTTTATTTTATGAGTTATTTATATAAATATATATAAATTATGATTTTATTATACATTCATTCCATTATACAATGGTGGAGGAATAAATGCCACGTTTTATATAAAATATTTGTTTTATTTCTATAATGTTGGTATAACTCTGGCTTGTAGACATAGTTGAGATTCACGGACTTCACTGTCCCAAGCAGCTTTCATGTGTGGGTTAGATGTTAGATCAACAAATTTTGTTGCTTCCACTTCAGGCAAGGCTTTCGTTTTTGTTGCTACACCTATAATACAGCAATATGTACCTGTAAAGTAAACATTTGAAAGATTATTTTGTTTTGGGCAACGCTGTCGGGCGACGTCGCTACAAGCGCAAGTACATACATCAGTGGAATACGTGCAAGGTTTGTCAAAAATGAAAAAATAATAATTGTGATTAGTCACTTTTGATTTTAAATCTATGTTGTATGTTGGTGACGATGTACACCTATAATTGTTAAAAATCCCCTCAGTAGGATAATATTGATATGTTGAAAATCAAACTCAAGATGAGTTCGATTTTCAGGTGCAGAGGTTTGTACCTATAAACTTTTATTTGGCTTGCTGTATTAGTATAACTAAATACATATTGCTACATATTGTTGGTGGTAGAGCTCCAGTGATTTACATCGAAAGTTTTCATTTGGATATGCAGAGATCGTCTTCTACTAACTTCAGGAAATAATACCATATTTATTTGCCCAGCTTTATTGAAATTGGATGTCATTAATTTAATTTTTTTGGTTATAGAATTGGATTGTTAATTCATGAATGACCGAAAAGATACAAAGGCAATTTATTTAACACCCTTTGGAACCACCGGTCATAATTCATTTCACCTCTCGCTTCTTGCTCCTGCCCTCAAGAAGCAAAGGAGACTGGTAATGTTGGGCCTGCAAAATCATTACTGGTTAACCCATTACACAGTCCATTTTGTAATATAGATAACAATTAGCAATATAACCCAACTTTTACTTGATCATATATACCTCAATAGTAATACTGGCAACTCAAAAAATGTCTGAATTGCAAATAAGTAGGTATTTATTTTATAGTAATTTGAAAATGACATAATTTGTACTGTGTTAACACCTGGGCTCAGAAATAAATAAAAATAAAAAATAAAATACGCTTACACTCACAGCCCCACAGTAGGTATAAACCTGTGTCGTGGGTGCCGTTGTACACATACAACACATACACAAACACCCAGACCCGAAACAAATATCTGTAGGCCATACAAATATTTGTTCCGGTGCGGAGATCGAACCCGCGATCCTTCGAATCAAACGGTGGTTTCGCACCGCTGGACTAACCGGGTCGTCAAAATGTATGGAACAGTATCATTCTTCTTTAAAAATCAAACAAAATCTATGATTTTTGAGCATGCTTGGAATAAGCATGCCAACATACTAACAATGCTTGCTTAGTCACCCATGCTACCAAATAGCAAATGCTCTATAATGACATGCTTTTGTGGTAGCATATCTGTCGGTATCAGTTACTGGAAAAAAGTTACTGACATGGGACATGACAAAGCAATGCATTGCTACGAAGATTGTTTGTATATGTATACTAGGGATTACAAATCCATTTCAATCAATAAATGGGTATAACTGGGTTTTCTTACCCTTCTTAAGTGAATTTTTGTCAATAATGCCATCAGCAGAATCACATTTAGTTACTTTTACTCTACCGACAGAGTCTGAAATTATTAAAATATCACTGCCCACCGTTTGTTCTATTGTGCCATGTAACCATACATCTAATGGTGTGGGTTGATTCACTAAATCTTTACTGAAATATTTTTTGGGATTCAGAGCCATATTAATATCTTTTATTCATAAAATAACATTAAATAAGTGAGTGAACACCATTGAGTAAACACCAAAAATGCCTAAAAGGTAAACAAACAAGATTGACTTGATTGACATGAATTTGTCATTGACAAACAAACAATTGTGTTTTTTTTAATGGCAACCGCCCTTAGGTTTAACTGCCAGCATCACGTTTATTTGAGTGATGATAGATAATAGATAGACGATACCTATAGTTAAACGAGTCGTAGACATAATAGAATCTGAAAATTAATTGAAACATACAATAGATTAGTAGATTACGACACATCGGTTAAACATTGAACGACATGATAGTTGTCAATAGTTGCTTTGGGACTTGGGGCCTTTGACAGACGCTTGCCACAAGCCAGCCGAAAACTTTAAAAAATGCAGATGTTACGGTTCCGGATATAGTTTCAGTAGTTACCGGAAACCACGTCCTAGGTTATTGGTTTGTCTGTGACCACGACGGCTAATCTAGTTAAGATCGAATACATATAATAGACTCTAACTCTAACTATAAGACCGCTCTTAAACACGTTGCTTGTTACGATGAAAGTTAGCAGTAAACTCCAGCGCCCGTTGTTTCAATTCCGACTCCTACGAGTGATAATCGAGGTTTACCACACCTACATTAAAACCCACCCTCAGATTATTATAGGCACCGTACCAACGTGGCGCGCGCTGCTGATTCACCGCAGTCGCTCAAGCCTCAAAGTTATCATAAACATTACATAGGAGGAGATAAGTACCACGATCAAGAGGTACCTACCTGAAAATGTAAGGAAGAATGGGGGTACAAATTGGTCATCCGTTGTGTCAAAACTATATAATATGTGCATAGGTTGCAGTTCACATGGATATTAAGTGATAACTGCAGCCGATAGACATCTACACAAAAACCCATTAGGAACTTCATTTTACCGGAACACGACAGTGCTGAACACAACCATTTGGCGGCCCATGAGTTACCCACAATGGAACTCGACCGCCCTTAAAAAACAACCGGTTGCACTCCGAGAGTGCCAGCAAAAGTGAAAACTGCATTTTTGATATTTTGGAACGGTTAGGGCATGATTTTGCATAATAATAATGACAACCCTTGAAACGTCCCGCTGCTGGGCACGTCTAGAGCTTACTTCACCACGCTGCTTCAAGGCGGGTTGGTGGAGATACGGGTTAGTGGCCAACCCGCTGTCGGATGTTTTCAAACGGGCAAACAATAAGGCCTCCGACCTATCGATAGCAACCAGGACCGACGGCTTAACGTGCCCTCTGCAGCACGGAAACACGCATTTTTTATTTGCCACTAGCGGTGACCCATCACACACCCGACCGCACCCGTATCGCTTAACTGAGTAGATCGCTTACGATCTACACCAGCCGCCGCCATGCGCGCTTCATTTTGCTTTAATTGTCACTTCCACTGCCACTCCCTTTTCAGGTCCGTGATATGATAAACGAGTATGTAGGGGCTGGTACATACCAAAGCTTTAATTAGTCTTTTTAAGTTATCACAGACGTGTTCGAGGGTTTGAGGTCTTAGATGCGAGCTGGGGAGGTCGGACTGTGTGGCTCTGAGGCTCCTTATATGCGGGACCTAACTGTGAGCCCGGGGCCCCTGATAAAGATGCTATTTTTATGTAGTTGAAGTGACAAACAAGCATGCAGTTCACATAGATGTTAAGTGATGACTGCAGCCTATAGACACCAACACAAAGACCAAGGTCAAAATGCAGATGCGCACTCCTGAGCCCTAAGGTGTTATTCTCATGTGCCGGAAATTACAGGGCCATACATTCCCACCTGACCGGAATACGATAGTGCTGAACACTACCATTTAGCGGTTAGCGGCAAGTACTCGTATATTAGGTAATGCGGTGGTGCTTTCGCCCGAGAGCTCCGTCACTGGAGCTCTCCGCCACCAGCTTACGACAAGCATCGCAAACCAGACTAGTGGAGGGTCCGAGCAACAACGCCATCTCGACTATATGATCAGACCGACGCAAGCTGCTACAGCGCCTACAGCAGCTGTTGTATTGTGGCCTAAAGACACCATGGAGACAAACACGTTGAGGCTTTGAGATGCACGAAGCATCACTCGCGTTACTAAGGGCGAGATTCACAGACCGCACTATGACTTTACTTTCAAGCAAAGTACGCTTCGAACTATCAAATCCCATACTGTACTGACAGTTCTAAGCATACTTTGCTCAAAGTAAAGTCGTAGTGCGGTCTGTGAATCTCACCATTAGTGTAGATTAGACATAGTAAAGATATGTGTTCGCGCATAAATAAATAAAACCCGACAAAGTGCGTTTCGGACAGGGTTCCGTAGAAATACTTATAAGAATTTATCTATGCATTTATATCCATAGGTCTCTAAAATTTTACTGTATTATCAGTACAATTTTTGTCAAAATTTCAGGTCCAAAAGTTTTGGGCAAGGGTGGAGTGGTCACTTTTCGCCTATTTTCTTTAATAGCTTCAACAATATGAAAAGAAAAACCGGTCAAGTGCGTGTCGGGACACGCGCAGTGTAGGGTTCCGTAGTTACAGAGTAAGAGATTTAATGAAAAAAATAAATAATTATTTTCTATGGACTTGTGCGAAATTTTCGAGTAAAATACATTTGGTCGACTATTACTCGCAAACTTGTAAAGCCAACTTAGGTGTGATAGTTTTCCTTTTAATTTCGTTATATTTAGCTACTACTGCCGTAACGTTTGAATTTCTAACAATAGCCGTTTAGTCTGTAGGGGGGGGGGGACACTTGAGTCTAACGAAAATTTGCACTTTAAAGCTTAATAAGTCACGTACAGTTAACTAAATTGAAAAATGATGTTCGGACACCCATAATATTTTTAAAAGACCTATCCAACAACACTATATGGAAATCGAAAATAAGAAAAATGTCCTCGCGTTACAAGTAGGGGAGGTTATCATAAATATTTTTTTTTTCGTGTTTTTTTCTACCACTTTGTAGGCGTAATTAAGGTGTATACTTGTGCCAAATTTCAAGTCTCTAGTACTAATAGTTTTTGCGCTCAACCGCGGACGGACAGACAGACAGACCAGACAGACAGACAGACAGACAGACAGACAGACAGACAGACGGACATGGCGAAACTATAAGGGTTCCTTGTTTACTACGGAACCCTAAAAAGATTTGAGATCCTTATTTTAAGACATTATGGCTTTTTATTGATATGTTACACATATAGGTACTTAGAAAAACTTGTTTAAAGTTATTTCATCTTATTTAGATTTTATTTCTTTTAGTCACTCGTACTTGTTTGGAATAATAATTTGCAACAAACTAAACTCAAGCGGCTTAGTACTTTCAGAGAAAATCGACTTTGACAGACGTACAGACAGGCGGACGCACGCGCCACAAGTGATCTTATAAAGTTAGGTACTTGTTTTCCTTTTGCGGAACCCTGAAAATAAATGTATGATTTTAAGTATGTATGTATGTATCTTCACGCCAGGTCCCTAACGGGGTAGGCAGAGAGTGTAGAGCGCCAGATATCCCGGTTCAGACAAACCTCTCGTGCCTCGTCTACCTTCATCATTCTCTTCATACATGCACGCCGATTCCTAAGACTTTTGACCCCACCATCAGACAGAACTCGACCTATTTGGTCATGGTAGGTCAGCCTTGGTCTTCCTGGGCTTCTGCAACCATCCACATTCGAATGTGATTTTAAGTGTAGTCTTTTAATAGAGCTAAGGACTTAAAATCAGGATTTGTGTAGAACTTCACTTTGAATGTGTTCATTGTGTTTGATTCTGCCATCCTTTAGTAAATACATTAAAACCAGGAAGTACTCGTAAATAAGGATAAAACCAAATTGTATTACTACTACGTAGGTACACTAATGAACATAATAATATACCAATAATAGGATGAGGATCTGAGGATCATAAGATAATTATTACATCGCTACATAACACGCAATCGAGCTGTTTACGAAGCGATGCCGCCGTAGGCATGAAATCACTCCGATACCCGCTCCCGCCGCCGCGCCGTAACAACTCAATCAACGCAATTTTAAAATAAACGTTTTTATATAGTACACAAACACTGACCGGACCGAACAAAAAATACGCCCCGACGAAGGTCTCAATAATGACTTTCTCGAGAACTTGCTACATATACACGCACCTATTAATGTATACACATGTCATGCTACATTTTACGCTGCTGCGAGTTTGAACTCGATGTAGAGATAACATTAAAATAATTTTATCGTTAAATTCAAATTTGTTGTAATTTATACATATTGCTTAATATTAATATTTAATACACCATCTAAAGACAACTATAAATATGTGCATTTTTTGTATAAGTTTGGAAGAATAAACTAACCCCCTTATTCATACACGTGTTTAGCTAAAGTGTTGCTAATCTCTCCCTTGTCTTTTTCTTTCCTGTACATTTGAAAATGCAACTGACAAAGACAAAGCATTCTATAACTAAAAAGTAGCTAATATACGTTTATGAATAAGGGGGTTAGTGTATACGTAGGTAATAGCAATGAAATAATAAAGCAATTAACACGAATAACCAGTTAAGTTTCAAACCCAAGAAAATCCTTGCGCGACCAGTCGATAGTGTAACAAAAAGAAATAAATAAAAAGCACGACAAGTCTATTCCGTATCCCGTAGAGAGCGCCGTTTATCCCGAGGCGCACGAGCGGGTTGGGGAGGGAAGAAGACATTGGAGCTGTCATCTGTGCGCAGGCACACGGCGCGCCTTCACGACTCAATCGGAGAGACGCGAGCGGCGTAACCGTACGCGCACCCTGTACCTACACCGATAATACTCTACATCGATAACAATACGCATACGCCGTCATAATAACAACAAATACGTGCAGTGAAATAACTTTTCTTAAATTTAACTATATTCTATCAGTGATGTTCGGTTCGTGACATTTATGTGATTTTTTTGTATGTGGAACATCGTAAAAGTTAACAAAATCTCTCCACCACGAGCCATGTGACTGCAAGGAGGGCGACGAAGTTAAAGTACGTGTATTTTTATTTTTGATACATTTTCGAAATTATATAATAGGTTCGCATTATAGTATGTATGAACTTGTAATAAAATCTCTTTGGCTGTAGTATTTGTATCTGGCTGGTTTTGGTATCATTGAAAGTTAAAATTTTAAAGAACATAATTCCAAATTCAAATTAGGCAAATGTGTGATTTTCATTTGTTTTTCGTACTATCAAGATGAGTGAATCTAATGAAGATATTCGATACATTTTAAAATTTTACTACAAAAAAGGTAAAAATGCAACGCAAGCCGCGAAAAAAATATGCGATGTTTATGGACCTAGTGCAGTGTCTGTGAGAGTAGCACAAATTTGGTTTAAGCGTTTTCAATCCGGTAATTTTGATGTCAAAGATGCACCTCGCTCTGGTCGCCCTATTACGGATGAAATGGATGCCATTTTTGAAAAAGTGGAGGAAGGTCGACATATCAGTAGTTACGACGTAGCTGAAGAACTGAGAATTGATCACAAAACAGTTTTGGCGCATTTGAAAAAAGCTGGGTACAAAAAAAAGCTCGATATTTGGGTACCTCACGAGCTCACTGAAAGAAACCTAATGAACCGTGTACTCATTTGTGATTCTTTATTACGACGTAATGAAACCGAATCATTTTTGAAGAAGCTGATAACTGGTGATGAAAAGTGGATCACGTATGACAAGAACGTGCGAAAAAGGTCGTGGTCAAAGGCCGGTCAGGCTTCACAGACTGTGGCGAAACCCGGGTTAACTCGCAATAAGGTGATGTTGTGTGTGTGGTGGGATTGGAAGGGCATTATTCATTATGAGCTATTACCACCAGGCAGGACTATCGATTCTGAACTCTACTGCGAACAACTGATGAGATTAAAGCAAGAAGTTGAGAGATAGCGGCCGGAATTGATCAACAGAAGGGGTGTGGTGTTTCATCATGATAACGCTAGACCTCACACATCTATAGCCACTCAGCAAAAATTAAGAGAGTTTGGCTGGGAGGTGTTAATGCATCCGCCGTATAGTCCTGACCTTGCACCTTCAGATTTCCACCTGTTTCGGTCTCTTCAGAATTTTTTATGCAATGTTAGGTTAACATCACGAGAGGACTGCCAAATCCACTTGTCGCGGTATTTTGATGAGAAGTCCCAAAATTTTTATAGCAATGGGATCATGTCCCTACCTACAAGATGGCAAAAGGTTATCGAACAAAATGGTACATACATACTTTAGTTAAATTTAAATAAACTATATTAAAAAATGTTTTGAATTATCTTAAAAATGCGAAGAAACTTTTTCCCCAACCTTATATAAATAGTTCGAGGAGATGATTGTACACACTTCCAAAGTAATGAGTGTGTATTTGCTTACAAAAATAACACCTCGTTGGAAATCTATTTTTATTGTAGCTCTGTTTGATTAATGGCGTTATTGTAAATCATGTCATTTACATTTATAAATAATTGTTAAACTTCCAATGAATAATAACTTAAATTTAATCACATGCTGCATGACATTAACACTTTACTTTTAAAAGAAAAAGTAAATTTAACTTTAAACTACACACGTGCAAGAGAAGCAAAATATAAAATTTGGTCCTTCGAGCAGGTTGCTTTCTATTAGTGAGAATATATCAAAGGATAGCTATAAATCATACAACTGTTTGATGTTACAAGGGCTCGAGGAGGCAATAACAGGAATTGCAAATGACCTAGTCATGACAAAGTTAAATATATTTGCATACTCGTGATGGAGCATAGAAATAGTTCATTAGATCAAGTAAGTAATACAGTATTGTCCTCGCTTTTCTTGCGTCCTTAGCTGTAGTGCAGACGTGAATTGAAATAATGAGATGGTCTATTAACTGCTTGACGTAAATTCTGATAGCACGTGCCTTTTAAACGAGATAAATCCATGTTAAATCTGTAGTTAGTTCAGTTTACAAACATAGATTTTTATTTTTATATAGGTTAAGCCTATTATTTTTCTTATTTCATGTGAAATGTGTGCTCTTGAAACCTAACGAAAAATATACCTAATAGGTATATTAGACATTTGGTTCTTAAAACTTAAAGATAGAGCATACTCTACCTGCGGTACTCTACATTATTTTAATAATTTTGAAAACGTAAAATATTGAAGACTTACGCAATGGGAATTATTGGTCGATGAATATTTTAAAAGTAAACTAAACTTTTATTCGATCTTTTTTAATAAGGTTGTACATTAATGTAGAGTTCCTATATTAATGAAAATATTTTTATAATGACTCAAATGACATTATTGGTCGATAAATATTAAAAAAATAGGTAAACTTAACTTTTGATCCGATCTTTTAAAAGATTTTACGTTAATGTAGTGTTCCTATACTAATGAAGATATTTTTATACAGATGCAAATGACACGAAGAATATTTTTAAAGAAAACTACACTTTTTATTCACTCTTATTTTATAAGATTGTAAGAACATTTATAGTGTATGTAGAGTTTCTCTTTAACAGAGTAGATACTCTGCTTTAAATGAGATTATGTCCTAATGCAAGTGCTATTTTGCAATGCGGGTGCGCGTGCATAAAGCTTTAACTATAAAAAGTAATCAAAAGCAAAAAGTACAAAAATTTGCTTAAACTATAATGCTAGTTGGCTTCAATGGCTCACACATTATAAAACTCAATTCACTTACTTACTTTCTTGAAATCTATATCGCAGTGACATCATGTTATAGGTACATATTTGGTGACGTTTCTCTCTTACAATCAGACTGCATTTGGTACCCGTCTCTATTAATAACTACGCAAATTAATCACAGATTTAGTTAATGGGATAGATGCTCGTATGTAAAAATTATGTTTCGTGGTTCAGTTTTTTTTAATTACATTATGCTACGAGTACATTGGGTATTCCATTTGCGTCTGAAACCTAAACAAGGCAACACGAACTATTCATAAAGTAACGCTCATCGGCGCCAATTGATTTATTACGTTACGTTGTCCATAATGATATTGTTCTTAGAACTTCCTACCTGTACGCTTGATGCCAAGGTTTTGAAGCGTCTAATAGCAACCCTTTTAGCAGTTGCAATGTACTGATATATATTATTATTTGTTATGTTTCAATGCAAGATCCTTATTTATCTTTTGTTCTATATTACCTGCCTTGATAAATAATTATGTGGAAAATACAATCATCAAGTTATGACTACGTAAAAGTACTACGCAGTCATGATAGATTTTTATTCGACGTTGTCATTTTTATGGTGTTTTAAATAAAACTAGATTTCTTTTTGAAACATCTTATATAAAAAATATAAACCTGTATTGTCCCTTATTTTTAAAATAAATAATAATATTCTTTTTCACTTAATCGTACTTATATATTCGTTTTACATAGAGATTAAAGTTTAGAAATATGCAAAAGTATAGGAATATGAACTGCAAGATGCAAAGCTACTGCGGATCGGAAAATTATGATAATTTCGTCTCAAATTCGAAGAACACTGACGTTAAAAATATCGCTATTAAAACTAGCTTCAGTCGAGTTAAAAGTTTCTTTTAAAATATTTCACAGTGTTTACCGTTGCACAACGTTTTCTAAAGGAAATCGGATAACTTAAGGTGCGTCCGATGTCTCTAATCTCTGTTTACTCACTTAATTAACTGTGGATGACTGTCTTCAAGGATATAATGTTACATGACATGTCCTGTTTGAATAATCTTGTAGAAAAACACTCTTGCAGTTGTGTTTTTAAATTTTAATAGCTATTTGATTTGATAGTGTCACGTCGCGTGTCAGTGTAGTATTGCTGTTGTCTTTAGGTCTTTTGTCCCTATCATTTTAACACAGGAATCCAACTGGAGATTGGATTTCAATACTTGCAGGTTTATTTTGAGACGATGTTAATGTATACTAATATTACGTTTGTAACGTTTTTGGTTTTCACCACTGCATCTTCATTTAGTAACGTAGGCTATATTATATTCAAGCTGCATCTTCACTGAGTAACATAGGCTATATTACATTCATTGCACCTGTGCGAAACCGAGGCGAGTCGCTAGTGTAATAAGTATACTTTTTAAATAATTTACAGTATGTACTCGTAGTTGAGTTTACTACAGTTATATTGCAGTAATTTCATCTGAAGTGCAATTTACTTGTCGAAATGTTTATGCATATAATATAACGATAAATAAGTATTTTTGTGCCTAAATGAATGTAACAAGCTATTTGATTAAAGTGAATAACAAATCACATCTCTAGTACCTATTTCGTTCGTTGTTAAAACGCATGACGATGCCAATTATAAGGCAATAGAACTGTATTGGCTTATAAATGGCACCGTCATTCGTTTCCGAGGCACATTATATACATTTTACGAGGTGCGTTGGGGAATGCCAATTGAATTCAAAATGTTTATAGCCAATTTAATAAACCATTGAAATCACGCGTCCGGCAGAATTTATTAGTTTCTTAAATTATGCCGGCGTTTTTAACTTAACATATAATTTTTAATGTTATGACCTTTTGAATTATATAGAGAAAGTTTTAAAACAAACCGACCAAGTATGAGTTCGATTTCTATTTAATGCTATTATTATTCATACATGCAATTTCCCATACATATTTTTTTAACTTTAGGTCTTTTAGTCCGAAAAGGAGAGGACATTTGTCGCATAAATATTTTCTTAAGTACGTACTTTACTTCAAGACATTATCTTAAAGAATAATTATTTAAATACTTATATAATTTATTAAATTTATCTTAAAATTATAAAAAGAACATACCTATATTATCTTTGAGGTCATTTTCTTACAACAAGACTTTTTAAGTATTTTCTATGTCGTGCAATATAATTTGTTAAACTATTTTCATTATTTTCCAATTTATTACACAAAATGGCCAATATATTTCAAATTTGTTTATTTACCTTCGTTACACATCCATGTTTGGGTTATTGATTTACTTATGTCAATTAAATTTCAATTTAAACATTTTTGCATTTGCGGCACGGGACTCTAAAACCAGTGTATCTTTTCAAGAGAAACCAAAAAACATACTTTTAGTGTGGGTCGCTGCAGCTGCTTGCCACATGTGTCAAATTTGTCTGGTGAACCTTTCCGTGATTTATTGTTCCAAATAGTTCAGCGTTATGTAGGTATATCAAAGATCTCGGGTGTCAAGGATGATGGAATTTCATTAGATTTTTTCTTATAAAGTAAGCGCTCCACACTCTCTGCCTACCCCGTAAGGGACTTGGCTTGAAGATACATACAGGGGCCTTGTTGATGCGCATGTTTGTGTGAGTGTGCCGTTTTGGACGTTTTGTACGTAGTTTCCATACTTGTTCATATTTGTACTGCGTGTAGTTAGGGCGTGTGGCTGACCGGGCCGCTCCAGTCGCCCCTGTCTAAATGTTATTACACTACCCTGACCCTTGCTATCGGACCCTGAATACCGTGTCGTGTAATAAGCCCATATTATACAACTAAGGGGGCGTCCATAAATTACGTGAGATGTTTAAGGGGGGGAGAGGGTCGAGACAAATCTCGTCTAATCTTACATTGGGGAAAGAAGGGGTCTCGGCAAATAACACGCAATTTTTTTTCTGATTGAAACAAAGAAATATACTTAGGTACTATTTTCGCGCGGGCTGAATTGGAGTAGATTTTTTTTTCATCGCAATAGTTTAGATTTAAGTACTCTATTGTTTAATCTTTTTCACACTTATAGCTATCAGCAATATTAATTTCTTGTCTTAACTAGTTGTAAATGAAATAAAGTTTTCAATAAAAATCCAACGCGTTTACATACTTACATTTTGAAAAATCTCACGCGAGTTTGGGGGACGGGGGAGGGGGTTGAATAAAATCTCACGACATCTCACCAGGGGGGAGGGAGGGACAGAAAAACGAAAAAAAAACACCTCACGTAATTTATGGACGCCCCCTAACCGGAATAAGACAGGGCTGAACATTTCCATTTTGGCGGCAGATAGATAAGGTTAATGCGGTGGTGCCTACACCCTCGAGATACGACACTGCTCTATTTCTACTTATAGCAAATAACAAACACTTAATATTCCTACTAGCATTTCGTTTTATATAGCGTGAAATTAAAATGAATATATTTTTTCAGTTTCTTTTAAAGGTTTCGTGCAAGCTACCTGCTTCCCTCGAGTGTAACTTTTTGTCCAATTTGCTTTTTTGCCACCACGTTCCGGCTACTGTTATTTGGAAAGATTGTTTCTTATACTGTCTCAAACCATTGATTTAAAATGTATCTTAATTTAAATGTTGTGGAAATGTTAAAATATGTAAAAGCGTTTTTAGAACAATCATACTGTTCAAATCGATGGTAAGCGTCTACTGTAGCCTTTAAACATTTACATAAAAAACAGCGATTTCAAGAGGCACAACAGCTTAGATCTAGCTTATAGATATATAAATCATCATCCATTCATTCATAATTTATTGATTCATAATTCATTCACCAAAGATTAATCCTTACTATATAATAATATTATAAATGCGAAATTAACCCTGTCTGTCTGTTACCTTTTCACGTCCAAATGACTGAACCGATTTTAATGAAATTTGGTACAGGGATAGAACTGACTTTGAGAAAGAACATAGGCTACTTTTCGACATGCACGCGGGCGAAGCCGCGGGCAACAGCTAGTTCATCATATATTCATTCATTCATTCTTAGATGCTGTTTTACCTCTGTGCCAGAAATTACGGTGCCGTACCTTACCATCTGACCGGAACACGATAGCCACTACGAGTAAGCGTCAAGTAGATTAGGTTTAGCGATAGGTATCTACGCCCCGAGCTCCGTCACTGGAGCTCCACCACCATTTACATGTATCTCAATTACGTATATTCCCAGATATCTCAAATTACTAGGTAAATTTGAGATATCTGAGAATGCGTCGGCTTTACACAGCCCGCATCTTTTTTCCTTCAAGTAGGCACTCAAACGAACAATTACAACGTCTACAAGTACATATCTCACATTATCATGTAAAACAATGGGACATGAGCGGGTTGTTAGTAGGTAATTTTCACTGATAGTTTAATTCACGGTATGACCTGGTTTTTCTTTAGGGTCCCGTAGCCAACGTGCCTGTACGTTGGCCTGTATACCGCTACTTCACTCCGAGACTATTAGGACTACGTACCTACTTCAAACTCGAAAGGTCTCTATATTTAGAACTGAGATTAATAATAATAAAACTCTTTTGCATCAAATCTATAAATATGTTTGCTGTCTATAGGTATATTATATCTTTGCAAATGACGTGGAGGTTTCTAAAACAATTTTTTTCTGAAAGTCGATCGTTTGATAGGCACTTATTAGAAATAGAATTAAAATTATTTCTTTCTTTCTTTCCAAATTGATAAAATGAGTGCCCTCCCCGTGTATATAACTTTTACTTAAACACGAGAGTGAAACATCTAAAAAAATGGTACCTATATGCAGTGGTTTTTTAAAAAAAACCGTCAATGAAATAGTTTACCTATTATAGTATACCTATTTTCAATAACTGCAAATGAAATTCTTGATAAATTTTACTACGGAACCCTTCATGGGCGTGTCCGACACGCACTTGATCGCTTCTTGTTTACTATGAATATTCATCCTCGTCCTTAAGCAAAATTAGTAACGGTTATTGTTTAAATAGCGGTCAGTTTGTACCTACCTAATGAGTTTTTAAAACATTTACCTTCTTAGTCGCGTTTATTTACATCACTGTAAACCCATTTTTCGATTAAAATTTTATCATGGGAATTAAATTAATGAACGTTTTTATTTAAATGTTTGAACGTGGTCAGAAATTCAGATTTTGTTTGATCCTTCCATAGGTATCCGTTTATAGAAAGGTAAGAAAGGCATTGTTGGTGTTTGATAGATATCGGCACTTATCGGAGTCACAGCCAAATACTGAAACTTCACAAACTTTTAAGGATATCATTATTAAATCTAAGTGGAACTTAAACATGACATAAAAGTCTTCTGTCAATATAAAACACATGCAAATGACAGAGATAGCTTATATTTGTGAGGTGCTTAAACGTCGCAAACGTTTGAGTACTCGGCTAGGTATCAGTTTTTCTGATTCGTACGGTAACTTATATACCTACCATTCTCCAGTCCTGATTTTTTTTGTTTCCATTAAAAAAAGGGGTAAAAAATGGCATAATTAGTAAAAAAGAACTCTATTGAACAAATTGATTTGTTTATTTATTATTTCTTGCACAATTACGTACATGCGGCAAAAAAAAAAAAGCATTCTCTCTCAGTCAACCAGTCAGTCAGTCAACAAATACTTCATTCAATCAAATAGGTACTTTATTTTTCCCTAAATCCTTGCCATATTAGCATTTTTTGGGATACCTGCTGTGCAATGAGTGAGAACAAAATGAAACAACACCTTTATAGTACCTATATAAGGATGCTTTTCCACCAGAGATGTGCTATGTTACGCTGCTATGGATGCGTTTGATATCCACCAATCATATTCATTGGTGCACGTAGCTTAGCACTGATGGAAACGGATTCAGCTAAGATATGTTTTTTATATGGAAGGATGTGTGCTAAGGATGTGTGCTATGTATGCGTGCTATGTATGCGTGCTATGTATGCGTGCTATGGATTCGTGCTATGGATTAGGGTTGTTGAGGAAGTGATTATGAGGAAGAGGAGGAGGAAGAGGAAATGTGACGCGCAAATTTAGAGGATGCGGATGAGGAAGCGGAAGAGGAAGAACGTACGTAACTTCACGCCTGTAATCCCGGAATTACATACATGCAAACACCCACGACTCGCCGGTTACGTTTTCGCCCATGTAACAGGTGGCGAACCTGTTGCCATCTTCGGGCACATTGCCAAACTCCGAGGTACCCTACTGGGAAACTTCCAGAAAATGGAAAAAATCCCAATAGCACCAGAGTTATAGGATTTTTAATCGTTATCTCTGATAGTCCCCGACCCGGGAATCGAAACCAGGACCCCCAGCGTAGTAGTATTGGCCTGCTACTACTACGCTACTGAGGCAGTTAATGATATAATAATAATAATGAACCGTTGAAACGTCCCACTGCTGGGCACGAGTCTCTTCCCTTCTTGAGGGGAGGCCTGGAGCTTACTCCACCACGCTGCTCCAATGCGGGTTGGTGGAGATAACGGTTAGTGGCCAACCCGCTATCGGATGTTTTCAAACCGCCCATACATATGGCCTGGGACAATGTCTAACGACTGCTATTTATCTATAGCAACCGGGACCGTCGGCTTAACCCTTCATTTCCATTGGTCCCCTCTGAGACCGGCACCGGGGTGTTCGTTAGTTTCATTTGCCCCCTTCATAGTTATACTGCAATGGTTTATTCGCATTTCGTATCGGACGTGAGGTACCAATAGTCGAAAATTGACTTAGGTGACAATTTTTCAATTTGACAATTTGTCAATGATTTCGTCATAGGTGTCGTTTACATGGTTCATAAGGGTGTTGAATCCGATAGAGGTGTCAAAATGTAAATCCAAGATGGCGGCTGCATGGAGTTGACAACTTTTTCGTCATGGGTGTCGTATTCATGGTTCTTGAGGGTGTCGAATTCGATAGTGGTGTCAAAATGTAAATTCAAGATGGCGGCTGCATTGAATTGTCAACTTTTTCGTCATGGGTGTCGTTTTCTTGGTTCATGAGGGTGATGAATTCGATGTAATGTATGTCAATAAAATTAAAACAAACTAGCAAGGAACAACGCCAGTGGCGGGTGGGGAGGTCTCGCTCGCTTGTTCGGCCCGGCATCGCGCTGCGGCTTGTGTGTGCGTTGCCATGGATTCCTCATAAATTCCTCTTAAATTTTGAGGAAGCGGTAGCGGAAGATAATTTTTTTGTTTTTATTTATGAGGATGACGGAAACGGTTGAAGAACATATTGCGGAACTTCCTCATCATGAGGAAGAGGAAGAGGAATCCTCAACAACCCTACTAGACTTCACATCTTCGCAGCATAGCTGCATAGCAACATCTTTGGTGGAAAAGCACCCTATGTGTGAAACAAACGCTCTGCGTTTTTTCCAGTCGTGCACAACACAACGAGATTGACTTTTATAGACTCAAATTGCATTATCATTTTTATGACACGATGCAGTTGCCTTACTGGGTACCAGTGGTGTTCTGTTTCCTGGTGTGTTTCCCTGAAATAAACTTTGGCATGCCGTTGATATAAGTCGATCTATTATTACTTGGAATTGCAAAGGTATGGCGATAGGACGGATGAGATTGGCTCCCACCAGTTCTAGGTAGGCATCAGTGTAGTTTGTATCTCTAGATTTAATGTCTGTGAGAAGATATTATATAAGTTATGATGGACTAAAAGAGAGTTACATGTCATTGTAAGCGATAAAGGTGTATAATTACATGCATACATACATGTATAATATGAACATCGTCTATTATTATACAAAATCGGTAGGTACGTGGGTTCCATTGAGATTCTTATCAATTGTGACGAATCTTAATAATTCTCATGATACCTACCTATTATTTGATATTACTATTGTCCAAGCCAAAATTTGAGATTATGTCATTATACAATGAAATTTATTTCATTGCGGCAAAGAAAATGTAATAAAATTACGTATAGAATGGACACTCCGACGTCCCGCCCGATTTCCCCGCATCACCCAACCTCCTCCCCTCTTATGGGCGACGGTTGATATTTTTTACGTGCAACGCACACAGGTGGACGTGTAAATACACGCCACTGATTGATGTCTGTGTAATAGAGACCAAATTAAGCGTTTGTATGGAATTTTGGCGGAGTGTCCGCAGTGTGATTCCGGTCTTTTTGTACTAAAAGACTGTGACTACTTTGGTTGGTATAAAACATCTATAATTTACTTTATTAAACTGCAGAAGACACAACTTAAAAGCATTAGTAGGTAGGTACAAGTACTTACAATGCTAAATGTGGTAAAAAATCACTATCCATAATATTATTTTAGATGGTGGATTATATAGCTACTACCAATGCTTAATGCTCCATTAAGAAAACAATTTATTTTCATAAATACTCAATTACATGTAGGTACGTTGCAATGTTAGGTAAATATTCCCCTCATCGTAACCCTCAGTTTAACCAGATAACTAACGAACATTTTGCAATTTCACCTAGGCCTAATTATAGTTAATCATTTTAAACAAACAATTTCATGCGATAACCTCGTTACAGCGCTGCAGTCGTTTTGAAATGCCACTGACTAGGTAGGGATGTTATGGAGCTCCGTGACCGTAACCATCGGATATCTCAAATAAAATGTTATCCGTACGAAACTGTAACTGAATCTCAAATAAAAGTTTCAGATAGTTTTAGTAGTAAGTTTTATTTCTACAAACTATGTAATGCCTTAAATTTATTTATAACTTGTCTATACGGCATATTTCAGAGATCATTCGAATGCTAGCAATCTCTTCTTTGCAACTGTGAGGTGCTCGTTCTGACTGACATATCTACTTGTACTACCAATTACTCTCACGAGGCTGAGATTGACAAAATTATTGGGGTCAACATAGGACTATTTTTATTGATATTCATAATACTAAAAATCTCGGTATTTGTGAAATTAAAATAGGTATTTGGAAGACCCAAATATGGTCTATTATCCTGGTATTTTCGAAATGCGGGATCCCGGTTTACGACCCCTAGTAGGTACGAACTACCCAAATCCGCCTGGAAACTAATGTTCGGGATAATGTTTTTTTATAAGAACTGAAGACTGATATTCGTTTAGCCCAGATCTGAACCCCAAGTGCTTTACACTACAAATTGACAAAATAAAGCCAGACAGGCTTTATTTTGTAAATTTTTATCAAGTGATTGCAGATTGCAAATGCAAATTATTGTCCAGAAATAAAATTAATTTCATCAATTTGTGGCTATATATACACTAGTGGCACAGTTCCAGTGTAGGAACTCTATGGCAAAGGCACAACCGCATTACCTTATGTTGCCGCCAATAGTATTCAGCACTATCATGTTCCGGTTAGATTCCGTTAGATGGTAAATGTATGGATTTGTAATAGCTATCACATAATTCAGAGACACAACGACTAAGGTCTCAGGGGTGGCAACGCATCTGTATTTTGACCTCTGGTTTTTATATAGATGTCTATAGGCTGCAGCACATCATTTAACATTAATGTGAACTGCATGCATGCAAAATCTTTTATCCGTAACCGAAACCGTTCGTTCAGAAGAACATACCTATCTGCTAACTAGTCTGACTACTGACTGCGGACATAGGTAAGTAAATTCATTGTTTATGCCTTGTGTTGAGCGGACAACCATTAGTTGAGGTAGTTACGTGTTGTTTCGTTTGAAATATGTTAAAATAAAAATGTATTGTTAATTTGTTTGAAAAGATAGAATAATTTGAATAAATTTACATTGAAGTATGTTTTCGCGTGGTATAGAGTTAGGTACTATGTAGAGTTAAAAAATAAGCAAAAGATGAACGTGGTGTACAAAGAGAATCAGTTAAATTTTAAAACCAGAATAATTTGTAGAGTGTAAATACTTATTAAATGAATATAAGTAGCTTGTCGCAGACAACTAAACCGCTGATTATGATGAAATTTAATATGGAGCTTATTTGAACCCTAATAAAGAATATAGGTACTTTTTGCGATAAAATTAAAAGCAGATGAAGTCGTCAGAGTATCATAGTACCTATTCCATTGATTATAAAATGAAATGAAAATATTACCAGGCACGTAGGTATGACACCTATTTAAATAAGGTACTATAATAAGAGTAATTTAAATTTTATGCCAATTCACGAGCCAAATTTATATTCCGAAGTTGACTTTTTATTGGCTATATTTCAAATATTTAATATATTTGTCCAATAGAACATGAATGTCGGAACGAATTGTAAATTATACCTACCTACTACCACTTTATTTGTGATTTAGATTGCTTGAATACGCTTATTGAGTTACATTTTTGACATTCTAATTTAGAGTATACGTCGGAATGTCTACCTATAAGAAATAAATTAGAAATATTTTTGTAATCGTGGTAGAGCCTCAGTGACGGACCTCGCGGGCGTAGGCATTATATAATCTACTTGCCACTAAATGATAGAGTCCAGCACTTTCGTGTTCCGGTCAGGTGATAATATACGGCCCTATAATTTCCGGCACAGAGGCATAATACCTTAGGCCTTAGGAGTGGCAACGCGTCTACACTGAAATCTCTGGTTTCATGTAGATGTATTTAGGCTTCTCTCGTTATTATGTATTAACAATGAAAAAAAATATTATCAATGTGAACTGTACGCTTGTTTGCCACTTCATGACATAAATAAAAATCTACGCTCTCTGCGTACCACGCAAGGACGTTGCGTGAAAATACGCGTACATACAAAAATACATATTACTATAACATTAATGTTACAATTAAAGTTTCTTTATTTAAGTAGGTACCTAATATAGGTACCTACTTAAATATAGGTATCTTCTTAAATAAAGAATTTAAATACGCTTACACTCACAGCCCCACAGTAGGTATAAACCTGTGTCGTAGGTGCCGTTATACACATACAACACAAACACAAACACCTAGACCCGAAACAAATATCTGTAGGCCATACAAATATTTGTCCCGGTTCGGGGATCGAACCCGCGACCCTTCGAATCAAACGATGGTTTCACACCGCTAGACTAACCGGGTCGTCAAATTATGTCCAAACTGACAATATATAAGTAGGTACCTAATATAGGTATATCCCCACCCTACTATTCCTGTCCAATTCCAATCCCAAAATTCTAAGATCAATTGTATATTTTGTACATAAAAATAGGATTAAGTTGTAAATGTGGTCGTTCTTAGTGATAAATGTAAATATTGTATATGTTATATATATTCACTCAAACTAACTGTGTGTTAAAATAGTCTAACATTTGTGTTATTTTCAGATACAGTTAAATTTGTAACGCTGTTCATTTTTTTCGTATCGCTGTATATTTTCTTGAATTCAGACGCGATGGTGGCAGTTATGCCTCCTGGCGGTTGCCATTAAGGAAAAAAAAAAATATATATAGGTACCTACTTATATATTAATTAGAAATAAAAAGTACGGTTGACTGAGTAACAGTTTGACTAAACAACCTATATTGTCATACAATTATCACATACTCGTAAATAGCAAAATCTTCAAAGTAAGTAACATTAGTCCTTGAATATAATGCAATCACTTGACGAATTATGCCATAGATAAATAAATACTACAAGTAAGTGCTAGTAGGTACATATAAAAGATAACATGAATACATACTTCGGTACAATGTTGTGACCGACAGTCGCAACTTGCTGCCACTCCTATTAATCACATAAAATTAATTTAATTATATACCTAAATATCAATTAAGCATTGTCATAATCCTCAATAGAGATACAAGAATTTAAACATCTATATCTATACATATAAGAAAACAGTAAAACCCGCGTGTCTGTACATTGTATATATTTACGAAAAACTAATTGGGGGCGATGTTAAAATAGTATTAGAACACTTTTCAATGATTTTTAATTTTATTGTCTGTCTGTTTGTCTGTTTGTCCCTTTATCCAGGCTAATCTCCGAAGATACTGGACTGATTCGAATGAAACTTTTTGTGGTGTATAGATACTAATCCTGGCCAACATTTAGGCTACTTTTTACTTCGGGAAAATCTCTCATTCCCACGGGAATCTCTACATTTAATAAAATCGTAGGAAAGTCAAAACTGTACATTAAATATTTTTTAAAAGAATACTTGGGACATGATTTACAATAGAAAGCCAAAAATATAGTTTTCAGATATTTTGTCTCTTTGTCTCTATGTATGTCCGGGCTAAACTAAAAAAGTACCTACTAAATGGCGCCTGTTAGTAATATTTAAGCAAAATTTGAAGAAAAATTTTGCTAATTAATACTAACAGGTCCGGTTAACATATAGGCTACATATTATCACGCTATCTCCTACGGGGGAAAAGCTGTAAATCTCTTAAATCGTAGGAAAGTCATAACTGTTCATTGCTTTTTGTTTTAAAGAATATTTGAGGTGTGATTTACTATCGATATTGAAGCCAAATATAGTGTTTGTTTTGTCTGTTGTTGTTTGTCTGTAGGTATGTGCGAACTAAACTCAAAAAGTAATGGATCTTAATGGATTTACTTCTAATTTTGCATGAATATCCGAGAATTTTCAAGGACACCTCATTGGGTAATGTTTATAGGTACCGTGCATCCAAATAATGGCGAAAGCTATTTCCTGCGGTTGTTACTTCACACGGTCCGAGGCCCAACGTATTTCACTTTTCTGAGGATATTTGATGGTGTGGAGTATCCCACTTACCGCGCAGCCTGCGTAGCACGTCACCTTCTCGACGGTTACTAAAACTGGGATTACACCCTCGCGGAAGCAAGCGTCAGTGACGGAGAAATATCGCCATCATCTGTCAGAAGATTTTCTACGAGCTTTGAGACACGTGCTACTGGAGACGAAGTCGAAGTAACTAATGAAGGCATGCTGAACACCTGTATTAGTTCATTCAAGATGTGGTAATTTCCACCACCGATTGAACTATGGAATTGCTGCCACACTGCTTCCGGATAGCAAGACAGTACATGCCATGTTTAAAATTCCCTTATATTTAGAGAGCGCCGAAATGACGTTTTCGGTGTGTCATGTAACAGTGATAAGGGACACGTGGTAGAAATAGAAAGGCAGTTGAGGCCGTGGACAGAACCCTGCAGGACATCCGCAGGAACAAACATTTGAGTGGGTGGTGTCACATTACTGTTCACTGACGATTTCCGGCAAACGCTTCCCGTTTTGACGCGAAGATCGAGGGCTGACGAGATGAATGCTTTGTTGAAACTATCTTAACGAGTTTGTACTTACGCTGCGCTTGACCATTAATATGAGAGCTCGGCTCGACGACAATGCACGTGCTCAAGAATTTTCCGAAGTCTTCGAGGAAGCACTCTACCAGAACAGAGAGGTGGATAGGTGGTGTTTCCAGAACCCTCGACACAGATGTATCCAGGAGAGAAGAACTCATTCTCGGTGTCTACGGGCACATTAGTCGTATACCGCACCAGCAGAAAACGACGTTTTGGGTGTGTAAGCGGGCCATTTTGACGCCCAAAAATGATCAGGCTGCAGCAATTAATAGGCAATGAAGTGGTCTATACCTCCATAAATACTGTCGTCGAGCAAGATGACGCCACACATTATCCCATGGCATTTCTGAACTTCTTGTCAGCAAGCGGACTTCCATCGCATACCATCAAGCTGAAGGTAGGTGTCCCGATTATGCTTCTTCGGAACTTATCTCCTCCGAAGTTGTATAACGGGACCCGGCTTTTTTTTTTTTTTTTTTTTTTTTTTTTTTTTTTTTTTTTTTTTTTTTTTTTTTTTTTTTTTGTTCGGTCTTTATGTAGGCGGCCTGTCTCGAGACGGCACTAGTCTACTTCACCGGGCAATCGGCGAGCGCAGAAGGCGCTCCAGCCTAGATCGGGACCCGGCATTGGCGAGGCAGTATTTATACCACGCATTCATACCGCATAACTACACATTCCAGTTCAAACGCGTACAGTTGAATGTTTGCTTCGCGATGTCCATCAATAAGTCCCAGGGGCAGACACTGAGGTCAGCGGGTGTTAACCTCAGGACAAGTTGCTTCTCACACGGGCAACTGTACGTCGCTTGCTACTGCGTTACCAGTCCTGTCTCTTTTTACATTTTGGTGCCTGGCAGAATAACTACCAACGTAGTTTATAGGAAAGTGTTGTAAGAATATATTTTTATTTTTAAAGAAAAATGGAAAGAAAAATTTGACTTCAGGCGAGACTCGAACTCGCGACCTACTGGGAATCTAGTCCAGCCGCTCTTCCAATTGAGCTACTGAAGCCCTGCCCGATTTGTCAAATCTTTCCTTCACATCTATTGCATTGCTTTATGGTAGCAGCAGCGCCATCTATTACACAACTATGCTAGTTAGGCAACCGCTATAATAGACTTTTCAGTTTATTGAATATCGTAAAGAAGTCGCTTTTACCCTTAATAATTGTTTTTATATTATTTCGCATTAACACATGCTTGTGAAAATATATTTTTATTTTTAAAGAAAAATGGAAAGAAAAATTTGACTTCAGGCGAGACTCGAACTCGCGACCTACTGGGAACCTAGTCCAATTGAGCTACTGAAGCCCTGCCCGATTTGTCAAATCTTTCCTTCACATCTATTCTTCCATTTTTCTTTAAAAATAAAAATATATTTTCACAAGCATGTGTTAATGCGAAATAATATAAAAACAAGTGTTGTAAGGTTTGATACCTTTGTACGTAATTTTACTCTTTTGTGTCCGGGAATATATTCCTGCATTATTTTGTCTATTTCCTTCTGTCACATCTTATGACTGAACCAGAGAATATGTAATAATACTACTGAACTCAGCAGGATTCCCATATGACTCCCTTCACTTGCTTCGCTTGCAAAAAAACGTATACTTTTAATTTGAAACTATTTTAAAAGTTGTTTGCTTATAATGATAAAGCGACACTGGCATCTTAGGTATGTTTGGTGCTGTAGAGCCTTCACGCAGACGACGTTGCGGGCAGCTGCTAGTAAACAATAATCGTAAACGTATTTTTTTTTACATATTTGGTACTTTCATTGTTTGAATTACTTTGAATCAGTTTATGGCCCCATAATAAAAGATCACAGAGACAAAATAGGCTCAGGGGTGGCAACGCATCTGCATTTGGACTTCTCTCTGGTCTTTGTGTGGGTGTCTTTAGGCTGCAGTCATCACTTAACATCAATGTGAACTGCATGCTTATTTGCCACCTGTATAACATAAAAACAATACGATGGTACCTACTTGAATTTAGTCTTATGAAAGTATGTTTTTGAGAATTCAAATTTCAAATTATTGACTGTGTTATGGCTTGTGTTTCATGTTACAGTTTAAGAAAATCTTCTCAAATTATAAAAATGAAATGACGTTTGTAAGTCTCACTACTTATAACTCGAAAACGGCTGGACCCATCTGGTTAATTTTATTTTGAAATATTCGTACATTATAGACTACAGATATTTCATTTGCTGGTTTAAAAAATGACAAAATTGAATTGATGAAAATGACTATCTATGATAAACCGTTTATCTAGATTCACGTTAATTTATCCATTCAACACTAGTGACCGATTTAAAGACATTATAGTTTGGTTACGCAATGTAACTAGAGAAGCAATTACACGAAAACAAGTGATTTAGATAAGTTATCGTCGGCGATAACGTCTACATTGCGTTAGGAGTAGGGTCCAGTTAAGAAGCGTTAATGTGTATTCCACGCATATGTTATTAACACTGTTTTATTGAATTTTTACGACATGAAAGTGGGCAAATAACAAGACAGTATAACAACACAGGGTCTAGAGAACAGCAATAGCTATGAAGGATTTCGAGACGCGGTTCTAATTTTTTTTGTCGATTAAGTCTATACTATACTGACTATAGGTACTATAATTATATAAAGCTGAAGAGTTTGTTTGCTTGAACGCGCCAATCTCAGGAATATAACATAGGCTATAACATAACACCACGCTAAGATGAATAGGATAGGGTAGGTAACATTGCACCCGCGCATATATACTCGCTAATTGTTACATGGGCCAAAACGTGACCGGTGAATCGAGGATGTTTGCATATATAGAATAGAATAGAATAAAAAATATTTTTATTTCAAATAGATCTTTACAGATACTTTCAAAACGTCAATAAATCATAAAATACCTAGAGTGAATAACCATTACAT
Organism: Macrosoma leucophasiata; assembly: GCA_036365455.1. Lineage (NCBI taxonomy): Eukaryota > Metazoa > Arthropoda > Insecta > Lepidoptera > Hedylidae > Macrosoma > Macrosoma leucophasiata. The sequence continues at coordinate 8,407,834 of JAWQUS010000023.1, read as the reverse complement.
ATAGTAAAAGCAAAATAATATATAAATTAAAAATTAGAATTGAAACTACTTGGTTAAAACATAATAATCACAAATTTTGTCAATTCCTTCAATTGATAAATGAAGAAAAAGAAAAACTTATTCGTCAAGATCAAAGTTATTCACTTAGCAGAGTTCCAAGTGCAGTCACTACTGAGAAGAACTCCGCTACCCAACAAACTCAGTAAGAGCTCTTTTAAATGAGAGCTTAAATCTAGTACAGATTATCGTGAAAAATCAAATAATGTGAACGTTTATAGCATAGATGCAAATAAACTGCTATCGACTAAATGTGATGTAGCTCCTGCAAACTAGAACAGACCAGTCCCCACCAACAGCACCCGTTCACGAGTATGACGCATGTGACAGCCATTGCCCTCCTCGACCATTTTAGAGGGACACACGTCGCCGCCAAAGGCAAAGAGATTTAAGCGTGCATGACTGTTCCGGATATGCATACGGCAAAATAAAAGATGGAATTATAATATGCATTAAGCTCTGCCTACCCCTTGGGGAATTACAGGCGTGATGTTTTTAGGATTTTTGTATATGTTCAACGTAAACTGACGCGTTACAAACAACGTAAATAAAAACCAAAAACGTGACAATCTTAATGACTTATCGTTTTGATGGATGAAGGCGGCATATCGCAAAACTTCAAAGGCGATAAACTACTGTATGTACTTATACTGTGCCCGTACTATCATCCTCCTCCTATCATGCTGGAGATCCAGTCAGGATAACAGCAATTATGGCGTTGACACCGTCTTTTAAAGATTCCTGCGACCCTACCCAATACTGCCCGTGACTTGATTTTAGGTTATGATCTAAAGTCATTCATAAATGTCAAGTACCGATCGAATCCCCGACTAAAACGAGGATCGAGCATAAGCAAAAAAAAAAAAATGTGGAATGCGGAAATGCGCTTCATTTATATATTATTTAATTTCATCATATCTTCTATTAAAATACCGCTACTGCCACATAAATATTGTAAAACTACAGCAATAAATTTAACAATTGTAGAAAGTGTATTAATGGCACTATTCATGAAACAGGCTTTACTTGTTGGACGTCTACTTTCTAAATGTTAATAAATTTATTGCGACACTTTGTTACTTGTAACAAGACGCGTAAGCCTAGATTTTCCATCTACATTGTTGTCAGTATGTCAATGGCAGTACATAAGTGCCGTTGTTTTTTTTTGTATTTCACAAGACTAAGTACGTACATATCCAACAAGAAATAATGCATATCGACCTATGGAAGAGAGGTTGGCTTATTTCGGATCTGTAGAGCGTTATCTCTTTCGCGTCTTACCTATTTGACGTTTGTCGACCATTTTGATCAATGGAAAGAAAAAATTGACTCCAGGCGAGACTCGAACTCGCGGCCTATTGGGAATCTAGTCCAGCCGCTCTTCCAATTGAGCTACTGAAGTCCTGCCCGATTTGTCAAATCTTTCCTTCACATTTATTGCATTGCTTTATGGTAGCAGCAGCGCCATCTATTGCCAACTATGCTAGTTAGGCAACCGATATAATTGACTTTGCAGTTTATTGAATATCGTAAAGAAGTCGCTTTTACCCTTAATAATTGTTTTATTAAGGGTAAAAGCGGGTACGCTGCTGCTACCATAAAGCAATGCAATAAATGTGAAGGAAAGATTTGACAAATCGGGCAGGACTTCAGTAGCTCAATTGGAAGAGCGGCTGGACTAGATTCCCAATAGGCCGCGAGTTCGAGTCTCGCCTGAAGTCAAATTTTTCTTTCCATTTTTCTTTAAATAAAATATATTTCACAAGCATGTGTTAATGCGAAATAATATAAAACAATCATTTTGGTCAAGTTTTGACAAATACCGGACTACGGATGCTTACGTAGGCAGTGTGTAGCAGAGATAACGCTCTATAAAGCCGAAACTAGCCGATTGTCACTTTCATAGGCTCGATGTACATTTTGTGCATCATTTCTTGATGAACACTGTAGGTGCATAAGTGTTAGAACTAACGTTACAGTTTCAGTTAACTTGCTGCTAAATGATAGTATACTTCAGCGTTATCGTGTTTCGGTTTGGTAGCAACGTACGGCTACGTAATTCCGGCACAAAGACTGTTTTGCCTCTGTGCCGAATTGCTTGAATGTGCTTCTTAGGCTTCAAAAGTGGCAACGAAAAATAATATACTACAAAATATTACAGTACTCGCTGACCCGGTGAACTTAGTACCGCCTTAGGATTAAATAAAGTGTTAAAGATTTGACAAGTACAAATTACCTATTTGTATGGAAAAAAATAATTGTTGTTTTTACTATTTTCCTTAAAATTTCTTCATAATTTTTCAGCTTATGACCCTTCCTTGCACTTCTACAAATATTTAAAAAACTAAAATAAGGCAAAATGGTAGAGCCATTCTCGAGTTTAAGTGAGACTAACAAACGTCATTCATTTTTATTTGAAGTGATTGGCTTTATTACTTATCCATCAAAATGAGCTGTAGCTATGCTTGTTTGTTACTTAGGTACATGACATAAACATCGGACAAGTGCAAGTCGGACTCGCGTGTATTTGGTTCCGAAAAATTGATTTCCTATATAACGAATATGAAGTTTGTTTTTTTATGTAATGTTAGTGGCAAACAAGCACGAGTTCACATTGATGTTAAGTGATGACTGCAGCCTATAGACACCCACACAAAGACCAAGGTCAAATTGCAGATGCGTTACCACTCCTGAGGCCTAAGTTGTTATGCCTCTGTGTCGGAAATTACAGGGCCGTACATCATATTCACAATCATAAAGCTACACTAATATAATAGTTTGGGGAAAAAGTCTTTTCGCATTATAGTATGTATGAATTTGTAATAAAATCTCTTTGGCTGTAGTATTTGTATCTGGCTGGTTTTGGTATCATTAAAAAAATTATAATAATATAAAAATATAAAATAATAAAATTAAATTAAAATATATATAAAATTATCTTAAAAAATGCGAAGAAACTTTTTCCCCAACCTATATATAGGCTATATTTGATAGTAGTAATATAGGTAACACTGCACCCGTGCGAAGTCGGGGCGGGCCGCTAGTCACACACATAACACCGTATTTAACGAAATATTATCGTAGATATATCATAAACGCAATATTGCACTGAAATAAAATGATAACATTTTCCGCAGCTGCCTACGAACACGGCCACGTGATGTCGGTATATATTTGTCCATTCAGTTGACGCAAACGACACGCAAAAACAAGGTGTATTTCTCCTTAAATAAGGAGTATTTGGAGGCCTAGTGATAGCAGGCCACTAATACTACGCTCGAGGTCCTGAGTACGATTTCCGGGTCGAGGGCTATCAGAGAAAACGGTTTAAAATCCTTTATATCTGGTTCTACTGGGATTTTTTCATTTTCTGAAAGTTTTGGAGTTTGGTGATGTGCCCGGAGATGGCAACAGGCTCGCCACCTGTTACATGGGCCAAAAACGTAACCGGCGAATCGTGGGTGTTTGCATGTATGCTTGAATGTATGCATTTACCTCTGCCTTCTTCGGGGATTACAGGCGTGAAGTTACGTACATTCTTTTTTCCACATTTCGCCACTCGCCGAAGGGAAAGGTTCCACATTGACTGAAGCAGAGAAGTGTATCTACCTACTACGGTTGCTATGGTTGCAGTACACGCGTCTCTTGCCCAGAACGTGAAAATTGTGGAACGAACCTCCCTCTGAGGAGTCCCTCTACTTTTATCATGTTGATATAGAAAATAATTCACTGAATATCATGACCGAAATAAAGTTTTGACATATTTCCCAGTTCCTCATTAGTACAAATATTTTTTTTTATATATTGAGACACTGATGGCACGGTAGAGTACCAGTGTAGGAGCTCGAGGGCGTAGGCACCACCGCATTACCTAATTTATCTGACGCCAAATGGTAGTGTTCAGCACTTGTTCCGGTTAGATGGTAATGTTTGGCCCGTTATAACTATCGCAGAGATATGACAACTTAAGTCTCAGGGGTGGCAACGCATCTGCATTTTGAACTCTGGTTTTTGTGTAGATGTCTATAGACTGCACTCATCACTTAACGTCAATGTGAGCTGCATGCTTGTTTGCCATTTCCTTTCATAATAAAAATATTATGAAGTGACAAAAAACCGTACACTTTACATTGATGGAAACTGTATATAACCAACACAAACAACCTAAAAAAACAGAGATTTCAATGTAGATGCGTTGCCATCCTCGATATCTAAGTTGTTGTGTACATTACCACCTGACGGGAACACGATAGCCCTGAACACTACTGCTTAGCGGCAAGATTAGGTAATGTGGTAGTGCCTACGAGCTCCGTCGATGGAGTTCTGTTATCCGATTTACAGTGAATAGGAAAAATATGGAGTGTAAGTTCAACCAAGTTTGCTATGAGTTTGACTGTTTTAATCCCTCGAGGGGTGGAGGCAGGAAGCATCTCGGATATTCAACGAAAGGACGAGGAGAGGTTTCCTTGTCTTTGCGATGAACCGTTGATGCCCTTGTCCACGGCTACCTGACGTCGGCGTATGTTTGTCCAACCAGTTGTCGCGTAACGACACGCAATAATGAGGCGTGCGGAGAAGTGTGTGCTCTGCGCATTAGAGCGACTCGCGCGTGCACACACCTTCTCGAAATACATCCGAATTCCACAAGTTTGCTGTAGTCATTGAAAACTCTACTTTTATTGTATAAAGCACGTAAGTATGAAGATGAAGGCTACAAAGCATCAAGTCTCTTTAAAAACTGATTTTATGGTTTCACTCTCAATATATTTTTAACCCCTGGAAATGGTCCTAAGCACCTAAGAATTTACTATTCCATTAAATACTACTATCATCTTTGGTCTTTTTTGAAGATCTTTGTATAAATCAATGAAAGTGATTGATTGTTATCATGTGTCTTCTCTCTCTACTCCCCGTAGGGGAGCACTAGAAGAGGATTGTCCGATATTCCAACGGGAATGGGAATAATACACGTAAATAGTCGGGTTCAAAAACCAATAATTACGAGTATAGACCAAATTTCGGCCACGGCCCGTCTCAACGGAGACTAGCTAACGATGCAGGAGGTGTAGTTCTTATTAAGATTAAATTGAAGGCTTCATATTTACGCATTTCCTTACTTGATACAATTTTATCTCGTCCATAAAATACATTGAAATGCATTGAAATATTTTTTTTTCAGTCCTCAACCTTTACGTACAAAAAAAAACATTTAATCTGATGTTTGAGTTCCCGAAGAGGTTTTATGTCACCATTTTACGTCTGTGGTATTACGACGAAGGTTGTTGAATTGGTGTGAGTAATTACTAAGGCTTTTCACACGTATTCGCTAACCGTCCAGCGTCTGAGAAGAAATGTCGCAGCCTCTCGCGTATCACGTAGAAACTAATATGTTTAGTCGGTTTAGTCAAGTCGGCTCCGCGTTTGGTGTCGAATAGAAATCGTTTCCAACTCCTATCTCTCATTCGTGTCTCACGACCGCGAGCACTCGGTTCTTTGAAATATTGATTTTATCTCAAACGTACAATGCCGCAAGTTCCCGAAATTGTCACCAAATAATTCCCAGTCACGATACAAAAAAAGGCCGTCGAATCAAAGTATTTATACTTGCAATACAATTTAATTAACAAACAACACCAGGCCCACGTACGCCTCTTATCAATCTGTCTGGCTACTAAAGAGATTTGTGGTTCTTATTTGAGAAGGCACAAGAGCTATTCTCGAAGGGTTACCTTTGTAACAATTGTTATTGTAATGTAACACTTGGAGTGGTGCGGAGCGAGTTGGACATCTTAAGTTGTCACTTTGTTTTCTTTACCATCGGGCACTCTTCACCGGACGACGACCCTGATCTCGTGTCTTTATGCACTAGGGATGTAAAGCATAGTTTTGGTTTTAAAATTATTATTATTTAAAATTACTGGATATAATAATATATTAGATATACCTAAGTTGTGGCAATGTTAAGTTGAATTCAAACACAATGATTTTAGAATTACTTATTCTGAAGGAAATTAATTCTACTTATTTACAATTAAACTACTACGTTTGGTTTTTAGAAGTTTTAAATTTATTTGGTGGTTTAAAATGACAAGTATACGTAACGAGATTGTTTGCTTATCGAGAACAGCTAGCGTGCGTTTCCGAGAAAGAACCCAAGTTCGAAGATTATCTACTAAGTCCCACTAGAGCGAAAGTTGCACCGCCCCTAATCGCATATGTCATATCACAACGCTGTAATCTGAAGATTGCATCCGTAGGCAGTTCGTAGCGTTAGGCAGTTATGTAAATTTATTTAGGCTGAGAGCTGTTTGCGATCGCCAATTGCCCGGTGAAGACTACTGCCGTCTAGAGACAAGTACTATATAAGTATATTAAAAAGCTTAAGCCCCAAATGTTGAGACATGTTGTACCATAACTAATCATACCATATCATAATAATCTATTTACGCGACCCTTTGGTTAGCGGTGGTTTTATCTGTGATATGAAATAGTTCATTGTTTGAACGCCATATCAAGCGTACTCAGTCCCCCCCTTCCAAATTTATTAACTACAAATAGCTAGATAGAGAAGCTATAGAAGTTAAGGCAGAAGTGACTTTCATTTTCTATATCTATATACATAATTTAAACAGTCAGATATTAACTTTTGTTTTTCATTTTTCATGTTGTTCTAATGTATTATATTGGAACCTGTCTGTATATGTGCGGAGAAGGGCGCTGATTCTCGCGACACAGTATTTTATTACTTTTGCGAGTGTCAACGTTTACACTTGTTATGTAATACCTGATTGTATTGTTCCAAAAATAAATAAATTTTGTATTTGAAAAAAAAAAACTAAAAAGCTTTACAGCCCTAACACAGTGACGGTAACGTGTAATCAAGTAGCAAGTGACGAGTATACGTGACGACATTGTTTGTTTACCGAGAGCAGCCAGCGTGCTCTTCGGAGAAAGGATCCAGGTCCGAAGATTACCTCTCAAATGTTGCGACATTTTGCTATAGTGCATGATAGTCTGATTAATACCACACATACATCTATACAAGCTGAAGTTCGCGGTTTTATCTGCGATTTGAAATGGTTACTCGTTAGGACGACGTCATTTCAAACTAATTCAGTTTCCCCAGCCAAGTTTACTAACTACAATCGTTTACGCTATAGAAGTGCAGACAAAAGTGACTAAGTTTCTTTAGGTACACACTTACTCAATTAAATTTGATTTAAGAAGTATTAACAAAAACGATTGGCAGCCCTAACATAGTTACGGTAACGTGTAAGCAAGTAGCAAATGACGAGTATACGTGACGAGTTTGTTTGTTTACTGAGAGCAGCCAGCGTGCTCTTCCGAGAACGGACCCAAGTCCGAAGATTACCTTAAATCTCAAATGTTGCGACATTTTGTTATGGTGCATGATAATCGGTTCACTATACATACACACTTACCTATATACTGTAGCACGCGTTTTTATCTACGGGAAATGGTTAATCGTTAGGACTCCATATCAAACAAACTCTTATTAATATCATCATTGTTGCGTGCCTCTCAGTTCTGCTCCTGGCGTGGTTTTATAGCCTAATTCATAAAACTAATAACATTGAATATAGGTACCTAATATGCTTTGTTTTTGTCAGTCGTATTGTCAATGGGGTAAGATAGAAAGAGATCAACGAGAGATTAGCATCACTTTAGCTAAAATACGATTATATATAAGGGAGTAAATATATGCATATATAATATTCCGTATAAGTAAGTATACGGAAGGTAAAGGCTATTAAGTCAAGTGTGTAAAAAAAATACTTGTCCATAACGGAAGAGTTTTTTATATACATACACCTAAATGTATATAGATGAAAGTAGGTATAGATTTTTTTTATGAACTGGAGTGGCTAATATGTGTACAGCTCACATTGATGGTAAGTGAATACTGTAGTCTATAAAAAATATATCTACATAGCAAACAGAGATTTCAATGTAGATGCATTGCCACCCCTGAGGTGAAAGTTGTATATTTATACTCTGTACCAGAAATTACAGGGTCGTATATTTCCACCTGACCGAAACACGATACCGCTGAACACTATCATTTATCGGCTAAAGGTAGCGGGGTGGTGCCTACGCCAGCGAGTAATAGAGTATACTCACACGTAGTTTCAGAACAGCCATTATTAGTAAGTGTGGCTACAAGCGTTCTAAATGCTCCGACAAACTTCACTTTTCTGAACTAATTAAGTTGTATATTTATAGTGGCACGATCACAACCGTTGTTTATTTTATGTCCACGCTAATATCTATAGGAGAGAAAAGTATACCGGAAGAGATGAGATCATAAACAACTTAGAATTATTAGGGATAAATAAATGTCTAAAGTAGCATTTAAGGGCCTAGAACTTAGGGTGGATTTCATCGTTTTGTTTGAGAACGCGGTTTAGCTTAAAATTTGCATCCAATCGTTATCAGGAACAATTTTCATCGGTGATATCCGAATTCCGAACATTGTTATTAAACATGTTTAAGAACATAAAACGCGTTTTATTACGACGGTGAAATCGGCCCTTAGTGTTTTGGCATTTTTGAATTCACTAATAGTTGAGTTTTGATAGTGAATCCCTCAAATTTCTACTATTTGTGAATTTTGTGATATCGAAGTCTTCAGTGATGTTTATCACTTTAATTTTATAATAATAATATATAATGGCAACCCATTATATGTCCCACTGCTGGGCACGAGTCTCTCCCCTTTTTGGGGGGAGGCCTGGAGCTTACTCCACCACGCTGCTCCAATGCGGATTGGTGGAGGTGGGTGGGCGAAGCACGGAAACGCGCATTTAATTTGCCACTAGCGGTCACCCATCACACTACCCGACCGACATCGACACTTTAATTTTAAATTTCAGTTTTCCTCTTCCCATTAGTTTGAAAATGGTAGTGCTGAATATAACCATTGAGCGGCAGATAAAGTGGTTCGTGTTCACAAAGATGGCTTGAACTCCTCATGAATATAAATTTGGATGATATATGTAACAAATTAAAAGTTGAAGAAAACTTATTTCGTTATGTCAATGGATCTCTAATTCTCTAGTCTAACAAAAGGTTTTTGTTCACAGGCGATGTGGTTGTTAGGCGTGGCGGTCGCGTTGTTGGTAGCGCGCGCGTGGTGTGTGCCCGGCACGTCGTGTGTGGAGGCACGATGGCGCTGCGCCTACCGCACCGGCTGCGGCGCCGCCCTCAACAATTACATGATGCTGTGCAATGACGTGCTCGCCCAGCCGACCTCCGTCTGTCCAAAGGAGTGCGAGCACGCACTCATCGCGCTGACTTCCACTGCAGAAGGCAAAGAGCTCATGAATGTAAGTATTTCTTTCTTTTATTTTCCCAGGATGTCTGTCTGATGGATACGCCCGGATGGGGACACAGGGGGAAGAGCGGCAAAGAGGGATCAAGCCCATTCATAATAGGCCGATCAAAATATTTGTCATATGACGTACTTAGTGAAAGGCACGTACATTTCCTGTATTGGATGGTCAGCGATTCGGCAGTTAATCAATAATGGGTACATTTTACTATTCAACAATATCCTAACACACTCACCCATTACACTAAAACATGTCACATCAATTAGGTACAGTGTAGAAATTTATATAGGTACAATGGCTCAATAAAATGTAAATTGGTACGTTAAAACGACCTCTGTCTAAAATAATAGGTGTTCATTGTTGCTCACATTATCTTGTAGTCATTGGTAAGCTAAAAGCTGATGTAATAAATTGATCACCAATTCGCTTCCTATTAGAAGGTGTCACCTGCTATTTGGTTCGCTTTTTATTAGATCTCTACATAAATAATATAAATAATATTGAGATAAGAAGATAAGAGATAAATAATATTGAGTTTAAGTTTTTTTTTACGCTTACACTCACAGCTCCACATTAGGTATTATATAAAACTGTGTCGTGGATGCCGTTGTCCACATACAACATATCCCCAACACCCAGACCCGAAACAAATATCTGTAGGCCATATAAACATTTGTTCCTGTGCGGGGATCGAACCCGCGACCCCTGAAAATTTTGTCCGTGCTCAGGCAATTATTAATCTCCCTAGTAACAAATGAGTCACTAAGGCCATTATGCTTCTAAGGGATGTGATCAAGTGAGATTTTACTTGTGAATACGAAATTGAATTGCATCAAATAAAAAAAAAAAACGCTTACACTCACAGCCCCACAGTAGGTATAAACCTGTGTCGTGGATGCCGTTGTACACATACAACAAACACCCAGATCCGAAACAAATATTTGTCCCGGTGCGGGGATCGAACCCGCGACCCTTCGAATCAAACGGTCATCTCACACCGCTAGACTAACCGGGTCGTCAAATATTTATTTGTACCTTAATTAACCACTCCAGATTTCGAGTAGAACAACCCTTTGCGACATATTTATTACATACTATAATTTCCGTCTAAATAACCTACGAATATATTAAAATTTAATCATTAAGTGCATAGCATTTAAAGGTTAACAAATGACAACTCAATAACGGTTGGGTAAGTTCAATACACTGCAATAAAATCGTAGTAACAATCATTCAATTCACACTTGTGAATTGTCTTGTGGGATGTAAAGTTGACCCTGTCATAATAAGTTTTCATCGTCGTTGAATACATGCGTCTTTCAATTGAGAAACGTAACCAGTGCATGTTGACCCTTTGTCGCGAGCAGTTTCGGTAAATAGGCTTCAGTAAATTGTTTAAGGGCGAGGATTTGTATCCTTAGGAGCAAGTTTCACACTCGAACGTGATTTAATTCCGAAAGTTCAAATTTAAGTTTGTGCAGTGACCCAAAAGTTATACTAGAAATAGATATTATTGTATCCAATATACAAAATTCTAGTAATTACGATAGTTTAAATTAGGTATGATCATATTGAAGCTTATATAATTATGTAGGTATCAGCTTTAGACTGCGATTTCGACCAAAGTTCCTTATCGATTTTTTATCTGACCGGGATAAAAAGTATCCCAGTGTTACAGCCATGTATATACTTTACCTGTGTACCTACAAATTTCATCGAAATCCGTCCAGCCGCTAAGCGTGATTGAGCAATGAATTGATTCAAAATAATGAAATGTTTCAAAAGTGTCCTGGCGTACCTACGTACACTGATTTGATAGATAATACCTATACCTAATGTACAAGCTACAAGTTAAAAATTCAGTGTAACCAAAATTATATCTCATCATACCTACGTCGTATTTGGTCGTTATTGATTTGTTTCTTTAATTTAGACATTGTTTTAAGCGCGAAATGTTGTTTTGATTAGCAAAAAAATACGTAAATTATTCTTAAATTTTACAGTGTGTACAACTTAATTGTTTAATTGTATTCATTGGTGCCTGAAAGGAAGAGATCGCTCTCTTAGCGATAAGACCGCCAGTCGTACATTTTTTTTGTTCTTTTTTTGTTATTTCGTGTTTATATAACTGTATCTTTGTAATGGTGTACAATAAAGAATATTGTTGTTGTATACCTATCTTTGAACTACACTATATTGATGTAGGCGACGTAAAACTTGCTAGTACCTACCACAGCAACCTTATCTAGTACTTACAACTATTTGGTTGTAGCTCGAAATTCGATCAGTCAAGTCGCTTTCGAGTAAAACACTGTGTAGGTAATGAGAGTTCTTGTAAAGCTGGCGCGGTCGACGCAGACGCCCCGCAATAAAATCTAATTTAGACGTCAGATTTGTCGGACACGACGCAACACCATTACCACGCAAGCGAGTGAGGGTCGCGGTTGACGACCTCTTGACGTGGACGTGGAAAGAAAAAATAGATTGAACTTAATTCCTGTCAGTTACCCTAATGTGACGTGGACATGGCGCAATGTGAATTATGGTGACAGTATTTTTTGTCACAAGTTGATCCGGTTGTTTGCACATTATATTTGTTGGGTATTTTTTATCGGAATATATTTCTTAGAATATATCTTCTTCAGACGAATATCTCTTCTCTAATTCATGTAATTTATAGTTAGAGACGATAATGTATAAAAAATATAGTAAATATGAAAACTTAAATTAAAATAACTGCCTCGGCAGCCTAGTGGTAGCAGGTCACTACTACTACGCTGGAATACTGGGTTCGATTCCCGGGTAGGGGGTTATCAGAGATAATGGTGTAAAGTCCTTTAACTATGGTTCTATTGGGATTTTTCCATTTTTAGAAATTTCCCAGTACCTCGAAGTTTAATAATGTACCCGGAGATGTCAACAGGCTCGCCACTTGTTATATGGGCCAAAACGTAACCGGCGAATCGTGGATGTTTGCATGTATGCTTGAATGCATGCATTTACCTCTGCCTACCCCTTCGGGGATATTAGGCGTGAAGTTACGTTTAAATTATAAAACATTGAGGATAATGTGTTCATTCGTAGCCTGTGTATTGAACCAATAAATAGCCTATAATTTGATATTTAATGATAATAACATAGCCTTCTGGTGGTAGAGTTCCAAATATAGGAGCTCCAGGTCGTATGCACCACAGCATTACTTAATCTATCTGCCGATTTTTTTTTTCGATTTTTTTTAAATGTAGTATATATTGTTATATAATATATTGTCGTGTTATTTATAATGTAATTTGTATTATTATATACGTTAATGAATAAAAATTTAAAATTCAATTAAAAGTTTTATTCTTGTTACAACATGCCCCAATAGCTGTTACAACTAACCCCAAGCACGGGGTAAATTGTAACACTTCCCATTTTTTACATAAATCAAAGTTCTGAAAGATTTACTTATAAATTTGATATTTTTTCATTTAGACCTTATAGAAGAATGATTAGATAGAGTATCAATCAAAATGTAGTTAGTGATCATTTAACCAACACATTTCAAGATATATCGGTTTTTTTTTAATGTTACAACTAGCCCCTCGCACCCCTACTATCATGTTCCGATTAGATGATAATGTATGGCCCCGTAACAACAACGTAGACATAACAACTTAGGTCTCAGGAGTGTCAACACATCTGCATTTTGACTGTATCTGGTTAATTTTGACTGTATTTGGACTTAACATCTAAGTATGTGAACTGCATGCTTGTTTGCCACCTTCGTTATTTAAATTAAAAGAAAAGGCTAAAACAGACCAGATACCTATTAAGGTAAAATTTTAATATAAGTTCACGCTTGTATTAGACAGATTATATTATAAATACATACACCTGATATTACCACAATTAGCCAGTCTGCTATTGAGTTCTATTATATTTATTTTTATTTTATTTATTTATCATTTATTAGGTCAGACAGAGTTTGTCCATTATTTGTTAGTAAGAACTTAATTGCTACATTAGTTGCTACATTGCTACATTTTAACAGGCGTAGAGTACCAACCTACAATGATTGGGCACATTTCCGTATTCCTGAAGTGTCATTGCGCGATTCGAAAAATCAGATCTTACTTCTTTTACCCGGATATCGAAGTCCGGATCAAAACTAATACCTAGTAGTGTTTTACTAAGCCACCTAGACAGTCAATAAAATCGGCATGTTCATAAAAAATGTGATCTACCGCCAGTTTGACACGGGCCTCCCAAGACGCACATCTGCGGTTGGCAATTAACCTACAGTAATCGTTTTATTACATATTTGGACTTGCACTAGATTACACAGTAATGGGTAATTTAAATTCATTTTCATTTTAAATGGGTAGGTACCTACTTTTCCAAAATTATCTGCTTAACCCGTGAGGTTTAGGACGGACAAATTTGTGCGACTAGAGGGGTTAACTAGGATAGAAAATACAGTTTTTTTTTGGTTCTCTTGTGTAAGTGTAGTGAGAGTATCATGATCGAGTTCTGTTATACCTAAAAAAATATTTTATAGAAATCATATTTGCGGATTTTATTTATTTATACCACTACTCCCGACTTCTTCTCTTACCCGACGTTTCGGTCGCTTTCCAGCGAAAACCTGCGCGAATTCAAGATTCAAGAATCTAGATTCAATAGAATTGCAAAAATAAAATTAAAGTGAATAACAATTGATACGTTGATTTATATGTCAAAATAAAAAACGTTAAAATAAATACTGTTTAAAATACTTTTTTCTGAAAAAAAATCGAATGGAAAAGATTTATGGGGAGATACAGACGTAACTATGCAATATGTTATATATATATATTGGAATTGGCTTTTAATTGTGTTTCGGGTTAAATTATAATAATTATAATGTAGTACAAGTTAATGTACAAGTTATAATTAATGTAGTTTGGACGCAATAACCATAACATATTTTCTTGTTAAGCCAGTCTCATACCAGTATCGATCTAAATAATTCGAGTGAGCCCGTCAAATCGTCAATTATGTCGCCGTAACGGTGCATTGGTAATGGTGCGAGAGTTGGGCAATGTATCGAAAGGCAGGCCAAAGGAGCGGCCGCAGCCTTGAGGTTTGACGTCTTGATCGGGACCTACCGCAGCGTTCATTCTTGTGCAGGTGTTACCGCCTCCCCACAAAAAACGTAGCGTAAGACGGAGGCCAACCTTTTATTTGTATCGTACGACCCTATATGTCCAATAAATTGACCTTTAATTAAATGTTGCCATCCTTCGTTGTAATTTCACAATCGAAAATTGGCTTCCAACTCTAGGTTACTTTTTAAACGTATGGAAATAAATATTTAATGTCTTATAAGGATTGGTTGAACGGATCATAAAATGTTAATCTACTTATTACAATCTTATAATGGCTTTACCACGAGGCTTGTAACAGTAATGATTATACTAAAAAAGTAATATTGACGTCGAAAAAGTTACAAGTCGTAATATTTTTGTAAATGAGGGCTGTTTAAATGATTTTCTGCGAAGGAAAGCAATTAGCTTCCCAAGATTACTATGCGCTGGCAGATTTTTCTGAATCGCTATTATGACAGCTTTTAAGCTAAAACGCTATGTTTTGATAGTGGTCGGAACATTTCTCGTGTCGTAAAAAGTTTACGGTGCTGAAATGTTAATAATTTATATAATGTTATGCTGGGCCGAGAAGTTATGAGTTTCCCTGATTGTTTATAAAAGCAGACATAAAGTTTGATTCTTCTATAAAATATAGCAGTTTTAATATAAATCTTTTTCTGGTTCTTGTTTACGTCCCCTTAAGCGTAGGTTTCATATTTTACCAAAGTCTATACTTATTAAACTCATTAATTAAGTCAACCCATGCCAGAATAAAAAATATCATAAACCATAAACGTTAAACTCACATTCAATGTAAAATCCTATTGTATTTTATCTCGTAGTTCTAACGTCGTAAGCTATTGTTAGGTGAAATATGTGTCACTTTAACTTGTTATTGAATTACTCGTGACTATCTGTCACGAGTATTTCACGAAATCAAGCCAACATAATCTTCACACCTGGGTCCATGAAAGGGTATTAACTAGGTACTTACATGCATTCATGCGTATATGCACAATTTGCCAGTTATGTTTTTGGCAGAATTGTGCACGCTAAAGAATACTGGGAACACCAAATACTGCCGGTAGAGCAAACCTCTACCGGCAGAATTCGGCCATATTTGCCTATGCCTCTAGATCACTGGGAATCTGCACAGTACTGAAAATACCGCGAACATTGGGTCTGGTTTTTTACTATGGTAAAACTACACGGCCAGTTTAACACTTTTGATAACCCTTACAAAATCATCTTAGATTATCTATGTTTTTCAGAGTATTAGTCCTTCTATTTTCTTAGACAATCTCATGAAATTTTTGTTATTGTTGCAGTGTCAATGCGAGGACGAGTACTGCGTGGAAGCGAAGCAAAGGATAGACGTGTGCCGGTCGCAGGTGCTGAGGGGGGCCGCCAATGCCACCTCCTCGTGCCGCCTCTCCCAACTCATCTGCCTCGCCGACGCCCAGTGCGCCACAGCACTCGGCTACTACCGCCAACTTTGCCGCTCCATGTACCGAGGCAGGAAGTGCTCCAACAAATGCCTCAATTCCATCGACATCCTCAGAAAACAAGACAAAGCCGCCGCCCTAACCAACTGCAGATGCGACGGCAACGAAGACTACGACTGCCCGAGGATGCAGAGCAACCTCGCGCGGCTTTGCTTCCACAAACACTCCAAGAACCACACCAAGAACCATGAACGAGGCTACGAAGAGAGGCACAAACGACCGCATCATGAAATTCCGGGTGGCGCTAACTCGATTGTCGTCTCCGCAATCCTAGTTCTCCTATCTGCCCTTTTCTCTTTACAATCTATCACGTGACACAAGCTAGTGGTGTACCTCAAATAGAAATAAGGTAGCGTAAGAAAATTGCATCGAAGTACAATTCTTGTAAATATGTATAGATCAGTATTCGTCGAGTTGTATTTATCATAGATATTATTTATAGGCGAGGGATTGCAAGGGGAATGTAAGCGTTAAAGCTTTGTACAATTTAGATTAGATCCGCTGAGTTGTGAGAATTTCGTGAACGCCAAACGAAGCTTGAATAGGTTTACGATGCGATTTGTACGCTGTGAATCTGCGAGCAATCAGTTTAGAAAGAAAGAAAATACATTTATTAGGACAAAAAGGTACACAAAAGAAAACAAAACAAGGAAAGAAAATAAATAGAATTAATTAAAACTAAAACAAGAACTTAATTTTTTTTTTTGATGTACTGGGCGTGTCAAACAAGCATGCAGTTCACATTGATGTTAAGTGATGACTGCAGCCTATAGACACTTACATGAAGACCAAGGTCAAAATGCAGATGCGTTACCACTCCTGAGGCCTAAGGTGTTATGCCTCTGTGCCGGATTACAGGGCCGTACATTACCACCTGACAGGAACACGATAGTGCTGAACACTACCATTTAGCGGCAAGTATATTAGGTAATGCGGTGGTGCCTACGCCCGCGAGCTCCGTCACTGAAGCTCTACCACCAGTAAAATTTTGCTAAAGGTAAAATTGTTTTAAAGGGTCCCCAACTCAGCATTGTGCCGGATTAAAAACCCGGCGCTGATATTATGTTGGGGTCCTAAACTGTGACACTACGGATGCCCAACTGCTGCCAATTTAGAGCTGAAGTTAAAAAAATAAGTTTACACGTACTTTATGCAAATTCATCCATATTTAGATTGGTATGCGTAAATCCTAAAGGAATTACGTCAAGCCCTACTGTCGACTTGTCATTCCAAACTGCAATAGCAGTGGAGTTATTTGTTTGTATTTTGGAAATTTCGAATCTTAGAGTCCCGAGTCCCATGACGTGATGGTTGGGAACAGAATATTATTGACAGCATATATTATACAGAATATTATTGAAAAGCAGTCGCTGCACTTTCACTGCAGTTGTTAGTGAAGTTATAGTTCCTTGCTGTTGCAGAAAGCAGAACATTAAATCCGTAGCATCCGATTATGCTGTCGTGATTGATAATCATGGACATGTACGTGTTTAATGTAAATATATTTAAAAAATATCATCCTGAAAGTTTTATGCCAATCATCGCTAATTGCACCAACTCTATAAGTTACTTTGTTTTTCTGGTTCTGCAGTCGAAGGATTAGCTGTCAAGTTATAATTATAGGCTTCATTTAAATGGGCCATTGCAGCTAGAAGCGTTGTATCTACGTATTGTCGTATGCACTGTTACTGATGTAAGCTTTCGCCGCCCACGGACGCGTGCGCGGGCGTCACATCTCTATAAATACTGCGGCGCCGGTGGTCCGGTGACAAATGCCCGCCTGTTCCCGTTCCGACGCCACGCCGATTGATCTGTCCCTGCACATTTCTAAAACTCATCTCTCCATCCCTTTCCGTCTCCAAGAAAAAGAGATGGACATTTTGTAGTTAGGGAAATGAGCGCCTGAAACAGCTAATTCCGGTAAGCGACACTAATCGTCTTTCAGCGATGTACCGTTCAAATATGTGGGATACCGACTATTTTTTTGTGTCCTAATCGCGTCCCATCATTAACGATCTGCTCATTAATGCATAGTTCTAGGATATGATACATAGATATATTTGGTTGGACAACATATAATGAGCCGCCTAAGTTTACGAAGCAATTTAATACAAAGCGCTGCGGCATATCGTAAATTGCTCGTAGTTATTAGGGATATTTTTAGCTACGGTGGAATTAAAAACAAATTAGCCAACCAGAAGCTATTTGTGTAGTATTCTTAGTATCAAGCCTGTGTTTACTCAAAGGTGTAGGCAGAGGTCTTTATATGCGCAATTAAATATGCATAGAAAATATGCTATTTGTACGACGTGAAAAACTGGCGATTTATTCTATTTACAGGCAGTTAAAATAGAACATGAAACTTAAAGTACTTTGAAGTTTGCATTTTGTCGTATATTTTATATGGGTATGTATGTAACTTCACGCCAAATCCCGCACGGGGTAGGTAGAGAGTGTCGAGCGCCAGATATCCCATTCCTGACACACCTCACGTGCTTCTCCTAAATTCAGCAAAAATATATAATATTTGCTTAGTCATGCCAATCAATTTTGATTCATTCATGAATTAATTTCTTACTCAAACATGACTACGGCTGTAACCAAAACTGCAATAGATAAATTGAAAAAAATAATAATACGTAGACATAAATTAAGAACAAGACATCATAAATATGACCGGCAAAGGACATATTCTTTCTTCCACCATTGAAAAGCAGCTCAAGAAAATCATATTGCGGTTATTCCTCGAACATTCAATGGACGCGAGTATAAAAATTGAGATTTCTTGCTATATATACCGAGTTGTCCAGTAATGAAGAGGTGTGGAACCGGTTCGAGGCAAGGTCCTATGTGCCCCGGACCGAATGCAGCGTAAACCGATAATAAAAAAACAACTCCAATCTAACTGTACCTTTAAAGATTTCTCTGACATCTCAATTAGGTGGGTATTCTTTATAGTACTTGTCATCTATATTTTACTTCGACAAAATTTTACTGCAGTTTTACGAGCGACGAAGCAAAAAAGAATTCAAATACGGACATCGTTTCCAAAAAAGAATAAATTAAGAATAGGACGAACTAAAAGGAATTTGCGTCACAACAATAAATTGATCTTCCCATAGCAAGTTTGATTGCTCGCTTGGTATGCATCTGGCGAACAATTGCTTACTAATGTTTCGTCGCCCGAATCATGTCGCACTTATGCATAATGCAACAAGCCGTGATGCCGCGAATATGAATGAACTTAAGATCTTTAACGACATTTATTCACTACGTCTGACAGCTCGACAATAAATTTGAACTGATTTTATGTTGCTTGAATAACATTAATGCTAGCTCAGTGATTAAAGCCCCGTTTTCACTAGACCGACATCTACGTGTCGCAGAACAAGTCCCATGTAGACGCTCGCTGAGCGTCGACATGCGCGACTTTCGTGTCCCTCGACAGTCGCCCGACAGGGTTTGCGCAGTGAGGACATGACATGTCCTCACACATTGTCATCACACACATTGTGTCGCTTGTGTTCCGTGAAATGGCAGTAGTGTGGTCGAACGAAACCGTATTAACTCTCATAGAGTTATATCAAAACTCTCGATTATTGTGGGATACGTCACATCGTGACTATAAAAACAAAATTAAAAAGAATGATGAATGGGAATCTATTGCAAAACCATTAAATATACCAAAAAATAGAAATCGAGCTCAAAATACACAATGTAAGGTCACAGATTGTCAGAGAGCGGAAAAAAAAAATTATTATATAACTAATTTTTAAAAAAATTGTAATATTTGTAATAAAAATGCAAGCGGCAAAGAACAACACTAGTTCCTCAGGCGACATCTCAATCACAACTGTATAATGTGGACGAGCAAATATTGAGCGACATTGTCCCAACAAGTCGCAGATACATACAACGTAATGTCACGCGATATGTCGCGTGACATATCCCTGCGACATGTCGCCTAATGAATACATGGCTTAAAGGAGAAGTTCCACTTTGGGCCACTATATCAAAAGATAGAGAAAAATATGTTAAATAATGGAAAAATACTCAAAAAATAATTTGAATCGTTGTTTTTTTGTCGGAAATATTTATTTTATGTAATTTTTGTATGACAACAATATGTCACCATATTGCTACTATGATAGTCTGGTGTTTCAAATATACTAACGACAATTTATTAAAGGTTTATTAACCGATTTGAATAGCTGAAAATGATTTAGTATTTTATACTTCTTCTCTCAATGTAGTGTACAGTACAAGGTGCGGGCATTCCATTTTGGAGCTCCATACATTTTGGAACGTCTCCTTTGTGATAGTTCTGTGCGTTCCGTACCTGCTAAGTATATGATAATATCTATTCAGAGGTTGTTGTGTTAATTTAACAGCACCAGAAATTTTGAGAAGAGTTCATGTGTTCAAATTGTATATCAAAATAATGTTGATTTTTTAGCTTGACGTGATTTTAAAATAATAAGCTTCGTTTCATAAATCATTCTTTAGCAGTTTGATTGAGTAAATTTTTACAGCACGGTGAAATGAGTTTATAGTTCTGACTTACCTACTCCACATTTCTAGAGCTGGTTAATTTACTTCACAATTACTTTACTATTTTATACTTACTAGCTGACCCGGCAAACTTCGTATTGCCTCACAATGAAATAATGTGTCAAAGGTTTGATAGGTACAAACTATTTGCATGGAAAAATGAAATTGTGGTTTTTACTATTTCCCTTCAATTTCTTCATATTTTATTACCCTTTAAACCCTCCCTGGACTTCAAAAAATCGTTCAAAATCAAAATTAGCCTAATCGGTCCGGTCGTTCTCGAGTTTTAGCAATACTAACGAACAGCACATGATTTTTGTGTATATAGATAGATTGTTTACTGAGTGTTGTAGAGTTCGCATGAACCAAGTCCAACCTCTGATAAAAACATACAGACCTACTGATTGGTGACTTTATATGTAGGAACCTGTTACAAAAAACATGTTTACTCTGGATAATTATATTAGCGAATGAATACATAATGTGAAATAAGTAATTGAGATGTAGTCATTAAAGTTTTATTCGAAATGATCTTTGTCATTTTGTTACGTAGTCATTTTACTTCTAACGTATGGAGGAAGAAAATGTTTTATACAGTATTAAAACGCTATGGTAACATATTTCTTCAATAATAATAATTTAAGTAGGTACCTATTACTAGGGTTTTTTATAATATACATTCAATCAATGAATTTGTAATACTGAAATAACTAAAAGAGAAAGCCTGATAGAGACTACTGAAATACTGGCTTCACATTATATTTCAGTGTTTTGTAATAAATGTATCAATTTACGATTTACAATTCTAAAACTGAAGATTAAGATTTCTGTGTATATTTTCAGTAGGTATTAATTTTTGTTTGTAAACAAACGCGAGTGTTGTATGTGTGTTGTGTGTGTGCTAGGCGTGTGCGTTTGTGTGTGTGTCTGTGTGGTTGTTTAAACAATAATGTAATACATTATGTAATTAAATAATAGTTATCAATGTATGATAGGTATATTTATATATTAATAACTAGCTGTTGCCCACGGCTTCGCCCGCGTGGATGTCGTTTTATAATCCTGAATTTTCTTTGCTATAAACCTCAAGGAGCCCGAGACCTTTCCAACGAATGCAAAACCGTGAAAATCGGTTCGTGCGTTCTGGAGTTATAGCGTCAGGAAGGAAAACCCGACTTATTTTTATATAATAGATATAAAAAAGTATGTTATATACATTCGTTCCGCATTTATTTAGATCGAGTGTACTTTATATACCTACATCAGAAATACAAAAGATATTGGATTAAAACATAAAATAAATGTTAGTTTACTTAGCTTTTTAGGAGCAAACGACCTCTCAGATTAAGAATTAATTTACCTGATGTCTCTGTTACTGAAAAATATTTATGCAACATGAATTATTAAATAAAAGTTGCACTTTTTCAAGGATTTAACTCTTTTTCAATAATGAAAAATCTGTTAGTGTTATATTTAGTGTACACTCTTGCATTATTAAGTTAGGAATATAAAACTCATTAACCACAGTTTACCAAAGTGAGATTATTAGTGTAGTGCACAAATGCTGTAAATATATTAGTGTCGTAGTATGAACGTACACTTATACCTACTCCGTAAGATGTTCGTACAAAATATTTTAGAATAAAAATTGATAATTTATTAAATTAGATTCTTATATTTTAGTTTGTAATCGTTGTTGCATTTGTTTCGTTTTTTTTATCTTAAGGATTTTAGTTGTATTTATTTTGCAAAATTAAAATAAATAATTATCTGTTTTCTTTAATGCGGTTTCATTTTTTTGGCCAAACCTCTTCAAACTCATTTATGACTTTATTGTGCAAGGTAGTTTAAACAGGCGTTATCATAAGTAAACCTGTAGAAAGACTTAATTCGTCTTTTTTTCGTTTTATTAATGATAATAAAATAATAAAATACGCTTACACTCACAGCCTTACAGTAGGTAATAAACCTGTGTCGTGGGTGCCGTTGTACACATACAACATATACGCAAACACCCAGACCCGAAACAAATATCTGTAGGCCATACAAATATAAAATGTATTTCAAGGAATTCAATTTTTTATTATGTTTGTGGCATACAAACATACTTTTCACATTGATGGTATGTGACGACTGCAGCGTATACAAAAACTAGAGGACAACATGCAGATGAAGCCTGAGTTATTGTACCTCTGCGATAGTTATTACGGTGCCATACATTACCATCTAACTAACCGGAACACGATAATGCTGAACAATATTATTTGGCGGCAGATAGATTAGGTAATGCGGTGGTGCCTACACCCTCGAGGTTCGACACGAGGGCCTGTATTAATAGACGGATCTCAGTCAGTACACGGCATTAAAATCCCGTTTAGTATGAGGAAACATGATCTTAAGATCGTCTCAAGCAAGTCTCTCGTAACTCTACCACCAGTAATACCTTCACCGTACACTAACATTCTTTTTGGTTTGTGTTTATCGCATAGGTAAGTATATGGTATTCAGTTAAGAGCATAACTTCACGTCTATCTTTCTCAAAAGAGGTAGGTTGAGGACAGTTGAGGTATCAACGCTTTGCTAGTTATATTTTGTGAATTCCACATACCTACAAAGAGTTGAACTATTCTGACATTTTTGTATATCATGAACGTAAGAGTGGTACACAATACACAGTTCACATGAATGCTAAGTTTTTTTATGTTACAAAGGTGGCAAACAAGCATGCAGTTCACATTGATGCTAAGTGACGACTGCAGCCTATAGACATCTACACAAAAACCAGATGTCAAAATGCAGATGCGTTGCCATCCCTGAGACCTTAGGTGTTCTGTCTCTATGATAGTTATTACGGGGCCATACATTACCATCTAACCGGAACACGATAGTGCTGAACACTACCATTTAGCGGCAGATAAATAATATACGTATAAACATCTACTTGCATGAAATCTGAGATTTATGTGTGGATGCGTTGCCAATCCCGTGGCCTTATGCTTGTGATGAACAATATTATTAGTTTTAGATATATTAATGGCCGAATACTCAAACGTCACTCAATTTTAAGCAACCCTCAAATATGCGCTATCTCTATCGTTTGAACGTGTTTTATAAAGACAGAAGAGTTTTAAGTCCCACTTAGATGTTAGCGACGTTTGAGTATTTGACTGTGAGTAATGCTATGGTGCGTACGCTCTTAAGCTCGTCGTACTAAATACATTATTTTTTTTACATTTTTTTGTGCAAAACAATAGAAATACAGTCCGGCTATCTACAGCATAAAAAAAACAGAACACACAAATAAACCAAGAATAATTACATGTAAATTCTCATGTCAAGAACATCTATCTTCTTGTGATATAAGTCGAATTGCAAGATGAGTGATCGGCTTGATGCGGATGCTGAGACGTGTAGCAGCTGCATATGATAACGATCCGTTCTGTGATCGATAGATCAATTCTGAAGATCGATAGAGCAATAGCTTTTAAAATATTAAGACATTGGATAGAAGTAAAAGTAATAGATATGAAAGAGAAAAAATATTGTTTAACTCTGACTAACTAATCGTAGATATTTTGAGGTCGCCCCAATTTTCTCATAAAGGATAGAATAATAATACAAAAAAAATACTTTGCATACATGCTCGTAATTTACCCATCATTTCCCAGTTCTATCCCATGTAATGGACATTTCCGGGCACATTATCAAACTCCGACAGTGACATTGGGAAACTTCGGGAAAACGGAAATATCTTAAGAGAATTTATTCTCTAAGTCCGGAGATCGAATACCCAGGAAGCAGCGTAGCACTATTGGCTTGCTACGAGCTACGCTAGATTGAATTGGTGTGACATAAATCACAGTTCAGGTACAGGCTTGAACAAGTAAATTGGTGAAAAAATATAAGTGTAAGGTATATCATTATTTTAACAGGATTATTTGATGAATAAAATATCATTTTTGGCACCTAGTTCTGGAACGTGAAACTCTGAATGTGAAAATTTGCTAATAATGAAAACCTAAACTTGCTTAATAAGATCGTTGGCAGGAAGCACCTGAATCTAACATTTCTGTCCGGAAACTTAGTAAAAAGTTACAGTTAGTTAATTGACATAAGGTCTCACTCACCCATCAAAGTGCTGACTATGCCTGCTGGTGCATAACCATTATGATCGCATAGAACGATAAGGCTCTAATGGGTTATGAAAACTTAATTTATTCACGCATTGACAGTCTACTATTGATTGTGACTGTAGGTACAGATCCATGATTTCTGGGATAAGAGCTTAGACCTCAACAGTGGCAACGGATCGTTATAAGCTAGTGTTACTTTCTACGATTTTGAAGGTACTGACTGAAAATACACCATCCCCCGTTTTTTTTTTTAATTTTATGTAAGTGGCAAACAAGCATGCAGTTCACAATGATGTTAAGTGATGACTGCAGCCTATAGACACCCACACAAAGACTTAGGTCAAAATGCAGATGCGTTATTACCCTGAAGCCTAAGGTGTTATGCCTCTGTGCAGGAAATTACAGGGTCGTACTTTACCACCTGACCGGAACACGATAGTTCTGAACACTACCATTTAGCGGCAAGTATTAACTTTATTTCCGAAACTACTGGACGTAAAATTTTGTGACTAAACATTCAGAAAATAGGTCTGGATATTATAGGAAAACCTTTGAGAAGTATATAGTATTTATGATAATATTGGAATTTCAACATTTGTACGGGACCCTGTGAATGTCCAACTTGCACTTGGACGCTTTTTTGCTCATACTCTCGTTCCCTGACGGTGTATTACGTAACACATCCGTTCCCACGACGAGCAGCTAGTTTTGCCAAAATAATCACGTATTGCCAATCAAATGACTCTTGAATCAGCATTTTGTAGTCCGGAGACCATTAAGAGTGAAGTATGGTTGATGGCACTTGGATCTTCAGACGAGTGCCTTAATGGGGTATATCCTGAGAGGCGGCATCCGTTTTTATCAATAAGCGTGTGAAAATTATGAAGCTTCCGTTTGATAATTCATGTTGATTTTGCTTCTATTTGTAATTTTAAATGAGTTACATTATTTAAATAGTAGTAAATTTTATTATTGTGCCGCACCGTTTGTGAAGTGAAATATTATATTTTTTTGTTAGACTCGAGTCCCCATCCCTCTAAGTACTAGCCAAACGCCGTCGTTTGGCACGAAAAATGGTGATAAGCCATGATAACTTTGATAACCTTTACTGGTGGTAGAGCTCCAGTGACGGAGCTCGCGGGCGTAGGCACCACCGCATTACCTAATATACTTGCCGCTAAATGGTAGTGTTCAGCACTATTGTGTTCCAGTCAGGTGGTAATGTACGGCCCTGTAATTTCCGGAACAGAGGCGTAACACCTTAGGCCTCAGGAGTGGTAGCGCATCTGCATTTTGACCTTAGTCTTTGTGTGGGTGTCTATAGGCTGCAGTCATCACTTAACATCAATGTGAACTGCATGCTTGTTTACCACTTCCATTACATAAAAAAAAAAAAAGATAAATGAATGAAAAAGGAAAACGATCATAGATTAGTGGACTCTTAAGTTTACAAGTTATGGTCGATCTCTACTTATAAAATGTAGGTACTTGAAAAACGGTACCCTACACAATGCGCGTGTTCCGACACGCACTTGCCCGGTTTTTGACTTCTAAACTAATATTATAAAGAGGTAATATTTTTTTGTTTGTTTGTATTGTATGAATAGGCTCAATAACTACTGGACCGATTTTAAATTCTTTCACTATTCGAAAGCTACATTATCCACGGGTAACATAGGCTATATTTTATTTTGGAAAAAATAGGTTTAGGATAGATAGATTTAGGTTTTTCGGACACAAGGTATAAAAAATCAACCAGAAAAGTTACTTATTTTGCGTACGCTGCCTAAACTATAAAAGATATCGAGTAAGGGTTTAGGCTATATCTATTATAATCCCGCTAAGACGAATAGGAGAGGGTAGGTAACATTGCACCCGCGCGTAGCCGGGGCGGGCCGCTACTAGTTCTATACGTAAACATTCGCAGGTATTATATACACTAGTGATATAAAAAAGGAATACATCCATACCTTTAGGTATCAACCCGTATTTGGATGAAATTTGCAATGAAAATAGTTGAAGACATAGGTTGAAAATATAGGAACTAAAATAAATACGAAATGAAAATAAATATTTTTTCAAAAATCAATATCTAATTGCGAACTGTGTCAATGTTTATACATATCTAAGGCGGCCAACTTTCTGAAAATAGCATGCGGGACTTTTTGTGGATAGATAGGGTATGGTGATCGCGAAGTATGAAGTTTTGTCAGTATACGTACCAAAATAACATAAAAACCCAAAACTTACATACTGAAGTAATGTTTTTTTACAATACCTAGTATTTATCACTAGAGTGACATTTTTTTTGTGCTTCTGTGTTTGAATGCATGTGTGAGTGTAGTGTAGTGTATGTTTTATGTATGTGTGTGACTGTGTAATTATGTCGAAGCTTGAAAAAATGGCACGTCAGTGGTGAGGCATGGTACGTCAATGCATCGAATACGGGACATACGGGACCCATTCAACGTTTTGCGGGACTATTTTATTAATTCTTGCAAAGCGGGATTACATCTAGCATTACGGGACGGTCCCGCAGAATCCGGCATGGTTGGCCGCCTTATACATATCTGTTACGAATTATATAATTCGTCGGCGATAGGTACCTACATAGTAAAAAAAAACAGTAAAATATTTTTTATAAGTGACAAACAAAAACTATAAAACTAATCAGAGCTGTAGGTACATGTCATAAATTCGCGTATCGGTGTATTGTTTTCCTACAAAAGCCCGCGGCGGGCGGCGACTTGGGTGGTCCCAATTACATAACCTGTCCCACACATATAGCCTACATAAAGTGATTACCACTTCAACTAAAAATATACATCAGTTCATGACAGCGTTAGATACAATGTAGCAATAGCCGGACTTTCTCTTCTAAATGCATATACATTTTTCTTCACGAATTCAATTTCAACGAATTTGAATTCGTTTACAAGTGAGGTAATAATTTGTTTTTGTTTAATGTTTAATAACATAAACCCCTTATGCATATGACGTGATAAAATAAGAGGTGTATATCTCGTGAAATTACGAGGATTATTATATTACTAGCTATGCCCGCGACTTTGTCCGCGTGAGAATTTATGATTGTTCAGTATCTACCCGGACGAAGTCGTGGGCGCAGCTATTATAAAAGCCTAAGTTACTCCTTATTACATAAGCTACCTGTCAGTGAAAGTCCCGTCAAAATCACTCCAATCGTTCTCGAGATTAGCGGGGAAAACAGACAGACAGACAGATAGACAGACATAAAAATAAATAATAAAATTGTAAAAAAGCTGTTTTGGTATATGTATCGTGTACATATATATGCATTTAGCAAAAAGCAGTTATTTTTATATTAAAAACAGACACTCCAATTTTATTTATTTGTATAGATCAGAGGTTCCCAAGCAATTTTTTCTTGTAATTTTTTAGCTTGTTTACTACGAAGCTATTGAAACTACCGTACGATGATTAACCCAAAAGGGAAAGAGACATTTAATGGTCAGTTGTGTTAGTAGGAAAACAAATGCCCAAACTCGCCCGAAGCCAATTTATTCTTAATTTTTTTTCTCAAAAGTCCTGAAATTCACTCGCATCTGTTATTGTGAAACAAACATTAAGACAATTAAACTAACGTAGAACTTAATCTGAAGATAATCAACAATTTAGCACCAAGTAGATGAGAGATCGGCAGATGATCATGAGGAAAAACTATTTTTAAATGATATTTACATGGTTAGGATAAGGTTAGGACCCCACTGCAGAATTATTTCGTTCACCCAGATATGCTGCAAACCTAATTTTTACGCATATTTATAATCTAGAGAATATTATATCCACTAGGCTGCCTATCAAAATAGAGAGATCATAAATATACGTAAACATTCGATTTGCAGCTTAACTGGATTCTTTTTTCTATTTCCTTCAAGAAAAAGAAATAAATATAGAGTAAAATTAAATTAAAATATTAATAAATTATGGTAATAATATAAATAATGTAGGTATATGTTAAAAAACTAGGTATTTAATTCAGTATAAATCATCCTCTCTCTCCTACACTGCGGTGCCCTACAGGGTCCATAATCCTAATGTTGTAGGTACATTATGGTGCAATAAAGTATTGAGTATTGGATGAACGAAATAATTCTGCAATGGGATCCTAACTATTCCACTCGAATAGTCTTTCAAAATTGGAAACACTGTCTTACCGAGATAATATAGATCCAGGTCACACGGATCTAGTCAGTATTTTAAACAAGACATGCTCTGTAACATCAGCAAACGCTAGTTTCTAGGAACGTCGACAATATCATATAACATGTTTGAGAGCTGACATTGAAAGTTTATACTGTACTACCAGCTACCAAGTATCTAGATGTTACACTTATTTCGAATAGGATATGATATGTATTTATTTATTCAATGAATTCTAATAATTATCAATGAAACAAAACAACTTTTTCAAACTGCTGTCAGACAAATGTCATCTGAGTCTTGTTTTCTTGAAATTTTATCAACTTTTAATTGCTTTTAATTGATTGAAAAAAAAAACATTAAAAAAATCAATACATTTTTTATTTTCAAAATCCCGATTGAGGAAGTTTTAAGTGAAAATAGTGTAAATACTTACTTGTTGGCCAGTCATGCTGGTCAATCTGTTGTATTGAAGATTTGCTGATCAATTGCATTTGGTCGTGTTGTTTTGAACAAAAATACACAGTCAATTCGAAGTTTGGTTAATTGTGTTGGTTATTTCTAATGTGACCATTTATATCGCCACTAAAATCGGGACCTTCTTAAAATTTACCTTCAAGGAACCAAGGAGAAGAGGCTTATCCAATTACGGACGCCCAGCTATAACACCCTTCTTTAAGTATCGTTTTATGTGCCTATCTTAGGTATCGTTAATATCGTTATCGATTGCTTTTGAGATTATTGTAAATTATTCCAAAAATATTAAAATTTCATATACATTTATAGGCTGCATGAAAACGGGCTGTTCCTTTCAAAACGGGACGTACCTATAGGTCACGTTAGTTATTTCGGTGATAGCCGAATGAAAAATTCTCCTTTACTAGTGGGCGGTGGAGTCGTATTCTGTTTAGCATGTATAACACCTATCACTTAAAAATCATCCTTAAAAACAACACACGCACAAGCAACAACCTTAATTAACTGAGAACACACAGGATACATAAATCTAAATCGTTGACAGTCGTTAATGTTAAGACCTATTGTCAAGTTTTATCTAAAAACAAAATGAACAAACGTGAAGTCAAAACTTTCTGCCTCTGTTTTTGTATTGTCAAGTACCTTTACCTACATAATATTATGTAATGGTGGTTTATTATGTGCAGTAACACATAGTTACAATAAATCGTTATTTTAAAAAATGTTTACTTTTAAAGGAAACACAATTCTGCGCTTTAATAAGGCACATACTGGTGGTTATGTCTCTTTGATAGTTATTATGGGGTCATATATTACCATCTAACCGGAACACGATAGTACTGAGCACTGCCATTAGACAGTCGATAGATTAGGCAATGCGGTGATGCCTACGCCCTCGAGTCGATACACTGGAACTCTAGCACCAGTATATTTTTGATGTACCTATTTATTATCACTTGTACGAGTACAAGTGATAAACGTACAAAACAAACCCTTTCTCAAAGCAAACAAAATTTGTATAACGCATTACGGTTACTACTAAGAGACCACTGCCCACTGGTATTTATAAAACGGGATTGGAGCATGTTATAATGCACGGACGGTAATCATAAGCCTTCATACGACAGTAGTACAGACATTTGCATGTTTCACTGCTTTTATTGTGGCATTACATCTGTGGTTCACATAATCACTATTATTATGCCATTTCCCCTACAATCTCAATACCTCAGCTCGTTTTTACGTTACCCGTATAATTTATTACTGGAATTGTATATTCTTGAGAGTATGAGATATCTGAAGGCGTAGGGATGTGATGACCCCATCTCCCTCTTGTGGAGGAGAATTCTTCCGGTAGTGCAGTCAGTTAACAATGGTGGTCAAATGATTCCAATAGGGCGGTAGTAGGTAAATATAACAAGGAGGGACGGGCAGCAGCGTTCCGTGATAAAACTACCTCCACTGTGATCGCCAATCCGCCTGCCAAGCATGGCGATTATGGCGTATTCTCGCCTAATGACGCACAACACTATTGTGGGCGTTCTTTGGGGAAGGCTTTGTCCAGCGGTGCTCTTAATTCTGCTGAGGTGATGATGAGGGGAAAAAAATAAGAATAAAAATACGAAAAAGTGCACTAAAGGTAGCTTGATCTAATGTACTGAAATAACAAACATATTTTTTTTTTCTTGTGGTAGAGCTCCAGTGGCACCACCGCCTCACCTAATATACTTGCCTATGTAGTGTTGAGCACTATCGTGTTCCGGTCAGGTGGTAATATACGGCCCTGTAATTTCCGGCACACAGGTGCATGCAGATGCGTTACCACTGGGTAACGCATCTGCATTTTGACCTTGGTCTCTGTGTAAGTGTCTATAGGCTGCAGTCATCACTTAACATTATTGTGAACTACATGCTTGTTTCCCACTTCCATTACATAAAAAAGTAAAATAAAAAAATAACTTGAAAACCACGAAATATCGGTTAAATACATCGGGTGATTCTGATAGAATCTGATAGCTCTTACTATGAAGCATCGAAATTTTATCTTTGTTCTTTGAGCCACACTGTTCAGGAACAGTTGATTAGATTCGATTCGCTCAGATTAATTCAGATTTTTTACATCATGATTAGACTTAGTATACCTGTCCTGTTCAGAGACCGCATAATGAATTAAGTTATTAGAAGTCTTATCTCTCATCTAAAATCTTTGGTATTTGAAATGCGATTTATGATTGAGATAGCAAGTTGCGATATCAACATTTTTTGTTCATGCATAAACCAAGATTTATGTTACTACCATTTACGAATAACAATTATGTTCTTATATAATAAATACCTAAGTTTGTATGATATCTGTCCGTCAAGTTTTTCAAAATTTAGATGCATATTTAGGGCTATCAGAATCATATCGACTTTACTTTTACCTGTGCCAAAATCTTCATACCGGAACAACTTGAAGTCCCTAATGGGCGTTAGCAGGGCTGAAAAGTTTTTCTTTCACGATTAAATGAAATGATTGAACGATGACTGATCAAACTAATATTACCTGCCAGAAATAAAGAATGTTTTTGTTTTTTTTAATTCTAAATTTATTCGCATGTGTTATTGCGAAAAGTACAAATGTGAATTCTTAACTCAACTCTAAATGAATATTATAAAGCACCGTTTTGGTTCTAGGGAGGGTAAAAGGTCATAACGTGTTGGCCACTCCTAAGGCCTAAACTCATTTGCCTGACACAAACAGAAATAACGTAGGTACGCATCTTTCTAGTAGGTATTAGGACTTTTCAATAGTTAATTCATGCCGGTCTAATCTCTTATTGCTATTCAGTGAACTTAACTGCATTGCAATGGTTTCTCTCTTCTAAAACAAATCGAAATAAATCGAAGTTTCAGTTGAGTTCTCAAATTGAATCGCAATTAGACATGAAGTACACTACAGTACACTATGGGAACTGAACGTTTCCCATTGGTGAGCCTCTGCGCGTGCCTGCGGTGGGTGGTCGAGCCTCGCGTCACCAGGCATTTACCCGCCCTCGTAATGATCTCTGATGATGCGGCCGCAGTAATTATGCCTCCAAACAGAATAGTTTCCTCATTGTTACGCCATCATTTGATACACCGTGTGTGGCGTGAGCTACGCCGAAATGCTTCGCTTCGCATCTCCAATCCCATGCTGCGATGGCCTTGTCAGTGTCGGAAGATGAATGCCAATTGCTATACTTTTTATAGTATCGTATATTTAAAAGCGCGTTAGTGTAATGTATTGTAAAATAATTTGATCACTGATTAACATCTCACTCTGCGAAGTTTGTTTTTTTTTATTGTAGGAGCAGGAATATCTTCAGCGTTAACATATATTATTCTGGTTGTTATGTTCGGCTTCGTAATTTGAAGATACTTAAAGAAGTAGGTAGGTAGAACGCATGTTGAAGTGTATAATATGAAATGAAAAGATGCATCGAAAAGCAATCGTTTGAATTGCGTGGATTAAAGACTTGGATCAGTATTTTCATCAGTAGCTGATCCACGCCCTCAGCAGAATTTTGAAACTTATCTCTTATTCTAAACGTAAAATGCGCTGTCTTTGTCATCAAGTTGTCTGTTGCATACGTTAGAAAGAAACAAAAAGAGATATTAGCAGCACTTTAGATAAAATAAGTTTCTGAATAAGGGGGTCAGTCTTTAGACAAGGGCTCTAACAAATATCACAGTAGGTACTCGTATTTAGCAAGATCCCTTCCTTAAAAATACTAAAGAAGTAAACTAAAACCGAGGAAACCGAGATATGAGACATGACAATACGATTTTGCTTCCAAAAATAAGAGTCACTTCGATGTGCAAGCGCAATGAAGCGCGCTACTTTATATAGGTAATATGTAACTGCTAACTCATGTTGTATCACAAATCACTATGGAAGATGCTATAGTGATTTGTAAAAACTACACTAAAGGCCGTTATTAAAATGTAACTTTGGTATAAAGGTTGCAGAGAGTTAACAAATATACCTAACATGGAAATGGAAAAAAGCATAATTATACCGTTATTGGGCATTGGAAATACGCAATATGACTTCTATCAAGATGGGTTGCCACTCCTGGACCTAAAGCGTTCAAACACTAACTGGATCCAGTACTTAAGGGGATTTTAGACACCTATAAATTTCTATATGCCCACATTAAATACACGGTACCTACATACATTTATTGATATTGAAAAATGTTCTAAATGTTAGTGTGCACTTTATTCCCAATCACAATGGCAAAGCGATTAGTCTTCAACTACACTCGCCTGTGTTCATATCACGATGAGTGGTGCGTTCAAGACCCAGTCACGAACAAGGCATTTTACAATAGCTTAAAAGTAAAGGTTGCATTACACATTGGATAAGTTTCGGCTTTAAACATTCACAAAAAATGGCAAGAGATTAAACCTGTCGAACTTAAAAAATTTGGGCGAAATTCACAAACCTCGCTCACGCAATTTTGAATGATAGTCAAACTTTCAATTCGAATATTGTTTCACAAAAGTGTCTAACTCTTTTTTAAGTAGGTATACTTGTTCTACACTTCTTGACTTAGTAAAGCTGTGTTTCAATAAATTAAGAGTGTGACATGTGTGAAACACTATTTGTATTGAAAGTTCGACTTTCATTTAACCAAAAGTCGCTTTTAATTGAGACGAATGGCGCCAAATGATCATTCGAAGACGATATCGTGAATAGAAGACGTGTTCATAATTATATATCCTTAGGCTTGCTAGGTGAGCCCTCAATGCTCACCTTGTAAGTAGACAGATATATAAAGACATTTTACTTATTTTATGATTATTTTGACTATTTTCACTCAGCTGGCACAGGCTAACGTGTACTGCAGTCATAATAACACGATTGAGAGATCCGCCACCCTTACAGATTCCACAGAAGGTGAGCATGGAATCAATAAACACACTGCCATTTAAACACAATGTTCAACCAACTTTTACTTCTAAGTATGTATATACCTTAATATACCTTAATGCAAGAATATAGGTATCATAGATACTCCCTTTGGTAAACGCTTTCAGTTTTTTGTTAGTATGTAATTTTAAATATTTTTTTTAGCAAATGGTCTTTCATTTGCAAATATCGTGGACTGTAAACGTTATGAAGAAAAAAAAAGTGTCTAGAAGGGCAGTGTAAATACACTTAAAAAACGTTTTTGCCTTCTGCTTCACGAACTATCTGAGATAAGAGCTTGAAACATTTCAACCGCCATTAGCGGTAACCTGCAACCCACTTGGAGACCTTTTGAACTTTCCTCATGCAGCTTTTAAACTATGCTTGTATTTGTTTCGCATTCCTCTCTGTTATGTAATCTTTTCAAAAACGTATTCAAGGAGAACCGAAAACTAATTTGCCCTTATTAAGCTACCGGCGTTGCTCTCAAATGGCCAGTAAACCCTTATTAGTATTGTGTAGTTTCCTGCTTAGTTGAACACTCGAACGTTTTTGAGATTAAGCCGATTCAGGCGTAATCTCGCTGAGTTTTTGTTTTGTTACATATCTTTTTTATACGAGCTCTACCGACTCCGAATAGACTTCCACGAATCGCCAACAAAAGAGCTCAGCACTTCAGTGGAATATAAGCATCAAACAAAACAAATAAGGTACTTAAAGTAAACCGCTGACCATCTAAGAAGCGAGTCGTAGAACTAAAGATGTTATTGCGTATAAACAACGCGGACTTATGAGGATATGACATCAACATTAGGAATGTGTCTACTTTTATTGCGTTCTTTCTTATTATGTGATAAACATCAACAGAGTCATATCGTATCTTCTTACAGTAACAGTATCATCATAGATTATAATAGAAAACAAACACATAATTTGATTAACGTCTGTGGTTCACCCGTTGTAAAAAAATTATATGTACCTATTAAGTGAAATGTGCAGAAGTATTGAAATAAAATTAACTACTAGTTAAATATACGCAAAAAATCCGTAAAAATAAGGATTTTTAAAATTAAATAGATATTTCGGTCGCTTTTTAGCTTCCGTGGTCCAACCAAGGGATATATTTATAATACAATATTTATAATACATATAGTATTATAAATATTGCATCTCGAAGATAGTTTTGAAGAGTACCTACCTAGTTAAATAAGTAGGTGTCTTATGGAAAGTGTGTGTATAGTAAGTGTGTGTATTAGCAAAGGTGATGATAATGATATTACGAGTACCTATCAAATTTGCATTAGCTAGTTTTTATATTTGAAAAGTAGATAGAGGGATGGAAAAAATATAGAAATAACCTAATTTATTACATATTGTATTGGATTGGGAGTGTAGGTATAAGATAACGGTTATATTAAAATTGAGAATCGAAACCAATTAACTTCGATGCCGTTATAGTTACACTCAAAGAACAAAACACTCAACTTATAGATCTTCAGATTTTTTTACGTGAAGCGTTTCACAACACGGGTATATCTATAGCTATAAGTCGACGTTGAATGGGAATGGAATAAATCATTAGGTTTTTATAAAAGCCTTCATCGCCTCGGCAGTGTCGCCGTGCGGCGGCGGCATCAAAGAGAACAGACTTAAGCTGTGTGTCCACTGGGTAGAAATTGTAACCGGCATATGACACGTTAGTATTTACTGGCGGTAGAGTTCCACCGTAGGAACTCGATGGTGTAGGCACTACCGCATTACCTAATCTATCTGCCACCAAAAGTGGCGAGTGACGAACACTACGTTAAACACTACGTTCAGCACTATCGTGTTCCGGTTCGATGGTAATGTATGGCCCGTAATAACTACCATACAGACTAAACAACTAAGGTCTCAGGCACGGGTGGCAACTAGGGTTACCACCTCTTAGTTGTCTAAATCCGGGAGAAAAAAAAACTTAACTTTTTATTTTATTTTAAATGAATAACAACAAATAAATAATTGTATTTAATCAAAATACGAAACAAGTGGATTGCTGTTAGATACAGACTAATAAGCGAACTAATGAAACTTATAAGAAACAAATGAAGAACGAAAATGAATGAGACAAAGACGACGCAATCTCTCACGCACGTTACTCAGAAAGAGACAATAAAATAAAGTAGGTTAGCTACACGCACGCAAATCAGTTTATACGAAACTAGCTAGCTACCCAAAGGCGAGTAGTGGCATCAGTGGCGAGATAGTGGCGAGAAGGCTGCAAGAATGCTGCCGAGAATTTACGCCGCTCTAAGACATTTCGCATTGCGTGAGATTACTTTTGAACAACTTGTTAATCCGGGAGAATTTAGTATATTTATAATTCCTTCCGGGAGACGGGAGATTTTGATTTTCACAGTTCGAATCCGGGAGACTCCCGGAATTCCGGGAGAGGTGGCAACCCTAGTGGCAACGCATCTGCATTTTGATCTCTGGTCTTTGGGGTGTCTATGGGTGCAGTCGTCACTTAACATTAATGTGAAATGCATTCTTGTTTGCCATTACAAAAAATACACAATGTACTGTACCATCACGGAACTGAGCGCTTGATCACACAGAGTGATCTGTGCTTGATCACAAGGGCACCTTATGCGATCGTAATAAAAGCTATATTTGACGGAGAGTTCTCCATAGTACCTGTATCGATCTAGATCGAAAATGTGTATTTGGAGTCAAACCAAAAGCATGCTCGTTTTCTTCAGACTGTGCTAAAAGTAAGAGATAGACAGCATTGTGTATCTAGTTAAAATAAAATAGATATAATTCATACGAGTATCATGCGTCGTAAACATATCAGTGTTTCGAGTATTGTCGTGTTCTCAACGATCAAATACTTTCATTATCAATAATTAATTATTCAATGTCATAGATATTGGTCTTTCGTTGGTGGTATATACTGATTCAGTGAACGTTGTTATTATAGGTAAAAATTAATATAGAAGATTCCCAAAGTCAATTTTTTCTTTCCGTTTTTTCTTTATTTTCTAAAGTTCACTCGCATGTGTAATTGCGAAAAATAAATAGTATAATTAATATAAAGTATTAAATCCTTATGCTCCGTACCACTCGATTCCGACCCAGTGGACGCTTAGCTTTAGAAACCTTTATAGAGCCGACGCACGTTGAAGACTTCATTACCCGTTGGGTTTTTGATTTGTTTTCAATGCTAGAAACTGTACATAACCACGAACGTGGCAGCCATCGGCAGCAACTTCATTTGAGCGGCTTTCGGCGATGGTTTAATATGACGTTAACTAATGTTGAGTCATGTTTATAAGCTGTAACGGTTGTGGAAGGGTATTGGAACTTGAATACCTAATATTTTAAAGTTATTTTTTTATTGTGTCTAGATAGTGACAAACAAATACGAAATAAGTCATGTTTGAGTGAAAATTGCAGCCTGTTCAAAGAAATGACGGACACTTAGTGTACCTATAGGACGCGCAAAACTTAAATGAGTCCGCAAGTCGCTGCAAAGAAGGCGATTTTATGGTATCAAAGCTAGGGAAGGAGGGTAGCGAGGAGGAAATAGTGACATTAGCCCGCTTTGATGAGGCCAACATTGAAATTCGCTTTCGTTCTCGTCGTGTGGTCGTCGCAAGTTAAGAGATTGGCGTAATGTTTACACAGGCAACTACACTCAGTGGCATTCAATGAATTACCGTAGCAATAGGTTTTGATACAAAAGTGTGGTGCCAACGTGTTCATACGAAAATACAAGACAAGTAATATTAGCACTATTCCTCAGAGACAGTTTTTTATAAGAACAGAATATGAACTACTTATATGAAATATTTTCAGATAGGTATTACTGAGCTGTATTTATAAGAATGCCAAGAACCGTAAAGTACAAAAAGACGCGTAGCCTACGCCTCGACACCATTAAAGTCAGTAAATCGTATTTTATTTATATGGCTCACTATAACCAAACTTTTATACGAATCTATAAAGTTTGGTTGTAGCGGAAGCAAAAGGC
This sequence comes from Macrosoma leucophasiata, assembly GCA_036365455.1. Classification (NCBI taxonomy): domain Eukaryota; kingdom Metazoa; phylum Arthropoda; class Insecta; order Lepidoptera; family Hedylidae; genus Macrosoma; species Macrosoma leucophasiata. Next base: position 8,369,514 of record JAWQUS010000023.1, on the reverse strand, counting down.
AGGTTTATGATTTGGCCTAATAACGTTGTCAGATAATTTGGTGGCTGTAGAAAAAGGCAGGTGTAGAGCGCGGGCCGCCTCGCCGCCGCCGATAGAGTCATTATGTTCCATTATTCAACAGCTATTCTCAAACTTTGGGTAGCCTCAATAGGAACTTTTTTGACCATATACCTAAGTTTATAGTTTTGACTTGGTCGGTCTTATAGCGTATATTTTGTTATAGCAAATTTTACAACGGGTTTCACATACTTTGAGTTTTGAATTTTAGTCGACCATATTTTAAGCTAAGTTTGAAAAATAGAACTTCAAGCGCACAAATATCGGTATTTTTTTAGGTTTTATGATGTATAGGTTGGTATATTTAATCAATTCAAAGGAATTTCATACACTGAAAAGGTTTTTGATTCTTATGTTAATCACTCTTATGATAAAACAAACCAAAATCTAAAAATGTGAAAAATGTATTTGACTGAATTTCTGGATAGATTGTCATGCAAACCGTTCGTAGAAATCGTACGAGATAATGATGATAATATTATTTTGGTATAACATATAAAAACACGTAACGTGAGCGGAGATAAACACAAGCCTACATGCAAACACTCGCAGTTCACCATTTACGTTTGTCCCATGCAAGAGGTTGCGAGCCTCCTCATCGGACATATTATTAAACTCCTAGAATGATACTGGGAGTCTTCCAGAAAAATCCCCATAGCACTCGACCCCCGACTCCGGTATTGAACCCAGGATCTCGGCGTAGCAGTAGTGCCTGCTGCCACTAGCCTATTGAGAAAGTGTCTTCAACCATGGGTATCAGTGTTAAGCATTTTTTTTGGTTTACTCTAGTGTGAAGCGCCATATTATATAATGATCATGTACCTATGAGAATGAGAAAAGTAAACACAAATTTTAGACAAAGGCAAAATACAGATAAGTGTTTAATATGATGACGAGAGTTTATTTCACTTATAAGTTTAAAAACGTTGAGAATCACTGGTTTGTCTGATTAACTCATCGCGAGGACGAGAGCTGGGGGGAAGGGAACGGAGGAGCGAGGGGCACGGGGGACGATGCACTGGATGCTGGCTCTCAGCATGATATGCATCATTTTCTTTAGGCTGTTTCCTTTTTTTTATTTACCGAAACAATGAAATATTTTGCATGTGTAGTTTGAAGAATATTAGCATTTTCCTTGTAATACTCATGCGTCATGCGTGCCTAGATGTGTGTAGGTTATTTATTATTAGAACCTAATGAAGAAAATATTACCTTTTATTTAAGGTACCAGTTTCATAATAGCTATGCCTGTTTTTTTTTTTCATTTTTATAAACTTTTAGTACACGTCCAAATTAGCTAAATAATTTATTGTGAACTAGCTGTGCCCGTAACTTCGTTCGCGTTGAATAGTGGCTTTGGGCAGTATTTTTGGATAGGAATAACTTTTGGTAAATTTTGGATCATACTAAAACAACACGCTGGGCGTCGAGGTGCTGGGCGTTGAGATGCTGGACGTCGGGACGCTGGGCGTCGAGTCGCTCGACGTCGGGACGCTGGGCGTCGGGACGCTGGGCGTCGGGACGCTGGGCGTCGGGACGCTAGGCGTCGGGACGCTGGGCGTCGAGACGCTGGGCGTCGAGACGCTCGACGTCGGTACGCTGGGCGTCGCGACGCTGGGCGTCGGTACGCTGGGCGTAGACGCTCGACGTCAGTACGCTCGACGTAGGGACGCTGATCGTTGTGACGCTGGGCGTCGGGACGCTGGGCATCGAGATGCTCGACGTCGGGATGCTGGGCGTCGGAACGCTGGGCGTCGAGACGCTGGACGTCGGGACGCTGGACGTCGGGACGCTGGGTGTAAGGACGCTGGGTGTCAGGACGCTGGGCGTCGGGACGACGCTGGGCGTCGGGACGACGCTGGGGGTCGGGAAGCTGGGGGTCGGGGCGCTGGGCGTCGGGATCGGGACGCTGGGCGTCGGGACGCTGGGCGTCGGGACGCTGGGCGTCGGGACGCTGGGCGTCGGGACGCTGGGCGTCGGGACGCTGAGCGTCGGGACGCTGGGCGTCGGGACGCTGGGCATCGGGACGCTGGGTGTCAAGACGCACGACGTCGGTACGCTGGGCGTCGGGACGCTGGGCGTCGGGACGCTGGGCGTCGGGACGCTGGGCGTCGAGATGCTCGACGTCAGGACGCTGGGCGTCGGGACGCTGGGCGTCGGGACGCTGGGCGTCGGGACGCTGGGCGTCGTGACGCTGGGCGTCGGGACGCTGGGCGTCGGTACGCTCGTCGTCGGGATGCTGGGTGTCGGGGCACTGGGCGTCGGGACGCTGGGTGTCGGGGCGCTGGGCGTCGGGACGCTGGGCGTCGGGACGCTGGGCGTCGGGACGTATGTATATTATGTAATAGGGTGGGGTAAATGTCTTTTCGCATTATACTATGTATGAACTTGTAATAAAATCTCTTTGGCTGTAGTATTTGTATCTGGCTGGTTTTGGTATCATTGAAAGTTAAAATTTTGAAGAAAATAATTCCAAATTCAAATTATGCAAATGTGTGATGTTCATTTGTTTTTCGTACTGTCAAGATGAGTGAATCTAATGAAGAAATTCGATACATTTTAAAATTTTACTACAAAAAAGGTAAAAATGCAACGCAAGCCGCGAAAAAAATTTGCGATGTTTATGGACCTAGTGCAGTGTCTATGAGAGTAGCACAAATTTGGTTTAAGCGTTTTCAATCCGGAAATTTTGATGTCAAAGATGCACCTCGCTCTGGTCGCCCTATCACAGATAAAATGGATACCATTTTTGAAAAAGTGGAGCAAGATCGACATATCAGTAGTTACGACGTAGCTGAAGAACTGAGAATTGATCACAAAACAGTTTTGGCGCATTTGAAAAAGCTGGGTACAAAAAAAGCTCGATATTTGGGTACCTCCCGAGCTCACTGAAAGAAACCTAATGAACCGTGTACTCATTTGTGATTCTTTATTACGACGTAATGAAACCGAATCATTTTTGAAGAAGCTGATAACTGGTGATGAAAAGTGTATCACGTACGACAAGAACAGGTCGTGGTCAAAGGCCGGTCAGGCTTCACAGACTGTGGCGAAACCCGGGTTAACTCGCAATAAGGTGATGTTGTGTGTGTGGTGGGATTGGAAGGGCATTATTCATTATGAGCTATTACCACCAGGCAGGACTATCGATTCTGAACTCTACTGCGAACAACTGATGAGATTAAAGCAAGAAGTTGAGAGAAAGCGGCCGGAATTGATCAACAGAAGGGGTGTGGTGTTTCATCATGGTAACGCTAGACCTCACACATCTATAGCCACTCAGCAAAAATTACGAGCGTTTGGCTGGGAGGTGTTAATGCATCCGCCGTATAGTCCTGACCTTGCACCTTCAGATTTCCATCTGTTTCGGTCTCTTCAGAATTTTTTATGCAATGTTAGGTTAACATCACGAGAGGACTGCCAAATCCACTTGTCGCGGTATTTTGATGAGAAGTCCCAAAATTTTTATAGCAATGGGATCATGTCCCTACCTACAAGATGGCAAAAGGTTATCGAACAAAATGGTACATACATACTTTAGTTAAATTTAAATAAACTATATTAAAAAATGTTTTGAATTATCTTAAAAAATGCGAAGAAACTTTTTCCCCAACCTTATATTTATTTATATTTTATATATATATAGATATATATAATATATAGTGTATTATTTATTTTCTCACGTGGACGAAGTCGCGGGCACAGCTAGTCTATAATATAAAAATAAGTCTGGTTTTCTTTCCTGATGCTGTAACGAACGCACGAACCGATTTCCACGGTTTTGCATTCGTTGGCTCCGTGAGGTTTATAGCAAAGAAAATTCAGGAAAAAATGTTTATAAAACGACATCTACGCGGGCGAAGCCGCGGGCAACAGATAGTTTTTTATGTAAATTACACAGGCTTGCATAAAAAATATAAAAAACACTTAACGTTTTAATTCGCATGCTTTCTTCATGCTTCATATTTTCACAAAAACGCAGTTAGTGCTGCTGATTACAACCTCACTTTTAACGATATATGGATTATGCGGCCAAGTCATACAATTCGCCAATTTAAAAGTCCGTATTCTGAAGAAAATATTACCGTGACTGGGATTTCTTCCATATTGTTGTACTTGTGACGTTTACTTCATAAAATTATTGGAGTTGGCACAAAAAATATTTACGCACCTCTGTTACGTCCCTTAATTCTTTATTCTGGAAAAACTGCAAATGTTTTCTCTTCCAATGAAAGAAGGATAATAATAAAGAAGAATCGTCGTTCAATTTAATCTTTTAATCCCTCATTTTAGCGATAAATCAATATTTTCTATTTAGTTATTCATACAAAAACAATATCAGCATAATCATTCGCAATACGATATTGACTTCGTTTTATTCTATTCTGTTTTTAGGTTTTGTTATTTATCGGCTATAGGTATTATAAGAAAATATTAAAAGTGACGAGTATCTATAAAATATAACGTGGAGAATCGTCGCCGCATCTTGGCCTTACCGCTATATCGATCGTCACTAGGACTCTACACTCTACGTAATAGATTTATTTCTTTTGAACTATCTCTGTAGAATATCTGAGAATAAGGTACATGTATCACTTAATTACGAAATTTAAGGTTTGTTAATGAAAAAAAAGTCATTAAAACTCTCAACGTTTTAAATAATAAATGAGATAAAATATATTTCTCTTTGTCTGTTCGTTTACGATGTATGTATCTCATTACACTATTTACATAGTGTTATGCAGTTGGGCAATTAAAATACAATCGGATACAATTTCCATGTTTCTTATTCTATTTGACTAAAACGTAATGGACATAACATAACTACGTAATTTCACACGATTCATTCTGTGATAAATTGCTTTTGCTATTATAGGTAGTAAGAAGCGAAGATAACTCTACCGCCCGCGAGCTCCGTCACTGGTGGTAGAGTTCCAGTGACGGAGCTCGCGGGCGTAAGCACCACCGCATTACCTAATATACTTGCCGCTAAATGGTAGTGTTCAGCACTATCGTGTTCCGGTCAGGTGGTAATGTACGGCCCTGTAATTTCAGGCACAGAGGCATATCACCTAATGCCTCAGGAGTGGCAGCGCATCTGCATTTTGAACTCTGGTCATTGTGTGGGTGTCTATAGGCTGCAGTCATAACTTAACATCAATGTGAACTGCATGCTTGTTTGCCACTTTTATTAAATTAAAAAAAAAAAAAAAGTATAAAGATAATTAGAAAAACAATTGAGTTAAAATGCGATCGAGTCTCTGGTTGTGCTCATTTACTTGGTCAGACGAATTACTAATGTTGCATTTATGCTGAAAACAAACATACGTGGATAACCTATTACCACGCAGTTCAAATTACGGGAAACCACTGGAGTAGTTTTTTTTCCATTTCGTCTTATTGCATACTGTAGGCCAGCCAGACGCTTTACTCGCATTGGTATAACCATACCATTAAACTCGTAGGCGACACACCCACTGCTCTACGGCACACGTGTTCCGGATGTATCTTAAAATTCGTTTCTATTGTGTAATAGGCAAGTGATATGGTAATAAAGATATTTTTTGGTTTACGAACGGTCGTAACCAATGGATTAATAGCTTAATTGGAAGTTGAGAAGATTTAGTTTCCATTTTTATAGGGAATACTGATATATTCGACCACAGGCTTAGTGCTCGAGAGTAGGGATTATTTTGAAACATATCGCTCCAAAAATGTAATTGCATTATTATCATATTAGTTCTTTTAAAATGCGTAGAAGAACACATTAAATAGGACTTGGATAGTTTCCTCTTTATTATTGATTTGTTTATCGTGCTTAGTACCAATATTTTATTACAAGCCTACACTTAACATTGATGGTAACCGAATATAGCCTTCTATAAAATATAATATCCTCATAAAAACTTCATAGTAGGTATATCAATGCCGATGCGTTATGTGCCTACACTCCCGAGCGCCTCCACTACATGTGTCAAACTTCACTGAAATAAAAGACATGAATGACGATTATAATTATATTAATTATTAATGTTGTTTATTATTAACTCGAATGTCAATATAAACAGAGCTCGAGGGCGAAGGCACCACCGCATTATCTAATGTATCTGCTGACAATTGGCAGTGTTCAGCAATATTGTGTTCCGCTCAGATGGTAATGGCCCCTTTATAACTATCACATAGACATAACAACTAAGGTCTCAGGGGTGGCGACGCATCTGCATTTTGACCTCTGATCTTTGCGTTCCTTAGAATTCGGTCATCACTTAAAACATTATTGTGAAATGCATACTTAATACTTAAAAAAAACTATTAATTGTCGTTGTGTGAAAAAAAAGCGCACTCCAAAGTCAAAATTTAAGATTTGTTGTTTTTTTATCCGTTCCATATAATGGTGCATCAAATTATTCCAATTCCGATTATTTCCGCAACCCAGTTCAACCGCAATCATCCGCGGTACGGATCAAAGGGCGTGTAATAAAAAAAAAACAGGCGAGAGCCGTCGAGTATAACAACTTCATCGACGCTAACGAGCGACCAAACCAGTCCGGGGACACGCCGACATTATCGCCACCTATCAGACACTTATAAACTCCACATTACACCACGAACCACTTTTTCCATCCATATAAAACGATACATAGGTCGATGTCGACTTGCTCTGTTAAATATTTCGAATATACAACTAGTTCAAACAAGTCAATAAAGTGCAATTAAAACTATAAAATATTTTTTAATTACTAGCCCTCAGGTAGTAAAGACCTACAGCTATTACAATTTATCACCTCATTAGAGTACATTATAGATGATGGGAATGAAGATTTGGTTAAACATTACTCCGCCAAGAGTACCTACTTTTACACAATAATGATACATTTTGCTACCTACAGGTAGGTAGTTAGCTTACACTTACTTTGAAATAAAACAAAAGCTATCTTGTAACGTAACTAGCGGCCCGCCTCGGCTTCGCGCGGTTGTAATGTTACCTACCCTCTTCTATTCGTCTTAGCGTGATATTATATAGCCTAAAATCTTCCTCAGTAAATGGGCTCTAAAAAGTATTTCAGTGTTAGATACTGTAAGAATTTTTTAGATCGGATCAGTAGAGATCTGAGATTAGCGCGTTCAAGCAAACAAACAAACAAACTCTTCAGGTCTATAATATTAGTATAGATGACTAGTGTCTATGTCTAGGCTTTATCAAATCATAGAAATGTGTTAATCAAAAACCTTCGATGCGGTGCCGTTCTTGATTCAAACCGTTTCGTGAGTTACTTTATTAACTAAACTAGTTTTAGCAAGCAAGATGTGATGATTCTATTAAGAAGTCAGACTTAATTTGATTACGAATATTTTAAATAATATGCATTAGTTAGGTATTCACATATTTAAATAATAGCGTGAATTTAGAATTTATTTAATCAAGATTGTTGATTGGTTCTTTTCACTATTAAAATGGCAATCAAAATTCTAGTTTGAAGTGGCCTTAATATATACTGTAATACCAAGTTAAATATCAAATTGATACGTACAGTAGATATAAATAAGAACCTAGTATTACATGAAATCAGAAACAGGTCTACGGAACCCTACAGCGTGTAGCATTTGGGTTCAACGTTCGATACATTTGCACGCTCTCAGAACTCAATTATCTTGCTTTGTGAGGCGTTAGGCCGTTTAAACATACATGATTTAGTATGTATTTTGATACGTCTAGACATTATATATGATTGAAATAAAACTATTTTTACGGATTTATCTCGCGTATATTAAACTAAAATGATTTTAAAACAGTTAACCATTCAAACAGTTTTCAAACCATATAAAAAGATTCATCAGTATTTAAGACCCATTAAAAGTAATATTCCATTACAAAATTCTGGCATTTATAAATTAGAATGTGATTGTGGACTCTCATATATTGGTCAAACGAAGAGAGCTGTATCCACCCGCGTTAAAGAGCACATTGCTGATGTCAAAAACCGAAGAACAGGGAGGTCTGCAGTCTGTGAACACATAGCGGATAAGCCGAACCATTACATCCGGTTTGATAAAATTCAAATACTCGCTAGAGAACACAAACCCATTCCACAAATGGTACGCGAGGCTATTGAAATTAAAAAACACCCAAATTTCAATAGAGAAGATGGATGGCGATTATCAACATCATGGGATCCCATACTTAGCAAGATTAAATCCCAGCCGCAGCAGTCTGCAAGACCTCAAGATACCATCAGTAATTATTGTGTTAATTCTGAACGCTACGCAAGGCGTTTACGAAATCGATGGAGGTACATATAGGAGCTACATATAATTTTTTCAAACTTCTGTCAGACAAATGTCACCTCAGTCTGCCCGGGACCACGGAAGCTGAAAAGCGACTGAAACGTCGGGTTGATTTTAAAAATCATTTTAGTTTAATATACGCGAGATAAATCCGTAAAAATAGTTTTATTTCAATGAGTGTAGCTCGCGAAAACCTAAGAACATATAATTATATACGATACTAGTTTATAATATTGCGAGGATTAGATGAAAGAGGGTGTTTTTAGGGCGTAGGCTCACTAAAACGGGTTATTGCGTAATTCTGCCCCTAAAAGTGTGTTTTTGGGTTTGCTTGAAAGTCCTCCTTTCATTTCATTATAATGCTACACTATAGAGGTGATATGGCAACAATAACACTGTCATCTATATTCTAATATATAAAAATCAAATGCTGGAAGTCCATGGAATGAACTCTTATAATAATAATTACTTTCTGATTGAGAGGTTCTTCATAAAAACTAATGTTTCTGTATTTTCATTGGTACCACAATTTACGATACATACTAAAATGTTAGTAGTTCGAATGTTAAAATTATGTTACGTCATCAAATTTAATTCGTCCCAAACGGTCCCAAAATTACAATTCTTTTATGACGGTCGGAATATAAAACACCGTAAAATTGTCTTTATAACTTCACTGTTGACGCTTTTTTCATGTCCCTCATTTGACAGTAAAACTTAATTGGAGTAGGATGGTAACGAATAGCAGCCACCTGATGGTTGTAATACTTATATACTTCTATATTTTACAAAACAAAATCACCCCCAGTGTCTGTCTGTCTACATTGTCTAGGTATATTTTTTTACATTTCTACTTCAAACACAAAAAAATCTACCATGGTTTCAAATAATCCCTACTAATATTATAAATGCGAAAGTAACTCTGTCTGTCTGTCTGTTCCCTTTTCACGTCCAAACGACTGAACCGATTTTAATTAAATTTGGTACAGAGATACTTTGAAAAAGTACATAGGCTACTTAGTTATTTATAAAACGACATCCACGCGGGCGAAGCCGCGTGCAACAGCTAGGAATAAAATAATTTCAAGTGATAAAAAGGTAGTAAAAGATCTGTTATTGTGCATCGGCATCAATCATCCCCCGTGACCAGGCGATCGGTCATCACGGGCAATAAAACGCGGTCACTTAAGACCCGCGCCGGGACCAAACCGAACTGCCACTACCTGCGCCATCGCTAACTCATGCTACACAACGTGTAAAATGATGAAGAAATAATATTGAAGGTTTTTTTATATACGTCTTATCTAGAGTCAAATGGCAAACTGTCGACATCCACACTTTGCTTATGAAAAAACTACCTGTTATCCGCGACTCCGCCCGCGTGTAGGTCCTGTCGCTTCTCGCGTACCTGTGGAAACTATTACTATCCAGAACTATAATAGACTTATCGTTTTTTACTGGTGGTAGAGCTCCAATGTTGGAGCTCGTGGGCGTAGGCACCACCGCATTACCTAATATATTTGCCGCTAAATGGTTGTGTTCAGTATTATCGTGTTCCGGTCAGGTGGTAATGTACAGCCCTGTAATTTCGGTCACAGAGGCATAACACCTTAGGCCTCAGGAGTGGTAACGCATCTGCATTTTGACCTTGGTCTTTGTGTGGGTGTCTTTAGGCTGCAGTCATCACTTAACATCAATGTGAACTGCATGACTGTTTGCCACTTCCATTACATAAAAAAAAATGTTGATTTTAAAATATTTTTTTTTGGTTTCTGTTACTCTTTTTTAATCGCCCTCTTTTTTAATAAATTAAATTATTTAGTTTATTGCAAAAATATTTAATTTACAAACAATCGATCTTTATTGTCTTATTATAGATACCTATGTATTGATGATTATACTACAACCCTGTACAAATACAGACTTGCGAGGTCATATAATTACGTTTTACGAAACCCTTATTTTGAACTGTCGAATTCATTATTGACCTATGAAGTAGAGATCAAGACAGGCACTGACATCAAAACAGGGCTGTTACTTAAAACTTTTGGGCGAAACTTTGACCTCGATTTTCTCCAAAACTATAAGTTTATATATTCTGACAGCTCTCAATATGAGTCACCTGCATTTGTGTTTGGACGTCTATCTTTGGGCCACCACAATATATATTTAAGCTGTCCCGACGATATGAAATATAGTAATCATCTTTACTCATAAAATCAATCTCCATAAAATTCTCATATCATCCAAAAAATCATAAAAATCGGTCAATTCGATATTTTTGGAGTAGTGCAACCACAAAAATATTTATAAAAATATGATATATTAAAATGATTACTTCTTGCCATACCTATGCTTCTATTATCACAAATAAAAATGATATTATAAATTGTAAGAAAAGCGTCCATTCAATTTAAACAGTTAATTTTAATGTTAGTAAAGGATCAGAAATGATAAGATGTAAAAAAGACATCAACGCGTACGAGACTTGCTTGGATTCACAACAGTATAAAACTGTTAAATCTTATCTTAATTTTATAATTCTAGTGTGCATATGTATGTCACTGAACACATCCTAAACGTCTAAACCGATTTTAATGAAATTTTTTGTGTGTTCAAGGGGATTAGAGAATGGTTAAGAAGGCGCTGTAATCGGTGTACAGGTTATTTATCTATACTCATTCTGACGAAGTTTGCCGGGACCAGTATTCATTTAAAGAAAGTAATAAAGAGTTAACGAAGAATACACAGTTATTGTATTTGTGTTGTTTATGTTATGTTCAATCGAATGGCTAGTTGCTATGGCTTCTCCCAGGTAGGGTTAATAAAAGCAATCTAGTATTGAATTGTGACTCTAACAATATATTTTACGGATCTACTGATGGTTTTACTAGTGGTAGAGCTCCGGTGACGGAGCTCGCGGGCGTAAGCACCACCGCATTACCTAATATACTTGCCGCTAAATGGTAGTATTCAGCACTGAGGTGCAGCGCTGAGGAGGTCAGCAACGCTGAGGCCTCAAGAGTGGTAACGCATCTACATTTTGACTTCGGTCTTTGTGTGGGTGTCTATAGGCTGCAGTCTTCACTTAACATCAATGTGAACTGCATGCTTGTTTGAAACTTCCATTACATAAAAAAAATGTGCTTCAAAACGGTTAAACTGAGATCTTATATTATCAATTGTGTCTGTCTGTCTGTCCATATGTCACAGCCAATTTGCTTAAAACTATTGGGTCGATTGAGTTGACATTTGGCACATATATCAATGATGCAAATAAGTGCTTGTAGCATACATTATATAACACCTTTTACTGCCTCGGTAGCCTAGTGGTAGCAGGCCTCTGCTACTACTACGCTGAGGTCCTGGGTTCGATTTCCGGGTCGTGGGTTATCAGAGGTAATGGTGTAAAGTCTGTCTTTATCTCTGGTTTTATTGGGATTTTTCCATTTTCTGGAAATTTCCCAGTACCTCGAAGTTTGGTAATGTGCCCGGAGATGTCAACAGGCTCACTACCTGTTACATGGGCCAAAACGTAACCAGCGAATCGTGGGTGTTTGCACGTATGCTTGAATGCATGCATTTACCTCTGCCTACCCCTTCGGGGATTACGTAAGTTACCTTTTACTGATGGTAGAGTTCTAAGTATAGGAGCTCGAGGGAGTAGGCAACACCGCATTACCTAATCTATCTGCCGCTAAATGGTAGTGTTCAGCACTATCGTGTTTCAGTTAGATGGTAATGTATGGCCCTGTCACCTGTAACTATCACCTCTGTGTAATGTCTCTACAAACTCGTTAGAACTCAAAGGTAGCAACGTATCTGCATTTTGACCTCTGATTTTTATTAATATACAAAGACATTTCGTGTAAGCGTAAATCAATTCAAAGAGGAAATGCATTATGTTACTTTCTCTACAACAACACGAAATATTTTCGAAGCTCAAAGAATCAAACCTCATGCGCTCTTATACGATATATTTGTGTGTATCCAACAGGAACTAAACAGAAATAAATAAAACTTTCAACTAAAAAATAAAAATAAAACTTACGGCTTACAAATCCTGCTAAGCTTTCCTACGGAGTTGAAACACAAAAGCGAAAGAGAGGTGGATAGGTTTTCGATGGGGTGCGAGTGAGAGGCAGGATATCGGACCACGTGACACCTGCCGGCCGCCAAATGAAGATATCGCAGCTGGATGCAGGATCAAGAACAGATGTGTTCAACCCACGAATATAATGTTGTGTTCCTTTTCTTCAACGAGTTAAAGCGTACATTGTAATAATGTTAATAGCTTTTAAAAACCATACTTTTTCGGTTACCAAACAATGTAATTACCCTACTGAACCTTTATTTCTGTATGTAACAAAGTTGGAAAACCAGCATGCGGTTCACATAGATATTAAGAGATGACTTCAGCCTATCTAAACATAAACCAGAGGTCAAAATGCAGATGCGTTGCCATCAAATCATAATTGTGTTGAATTGTTATATTCTCTGCCTACATTTCTTTTCAGGAAAGCTTACTAAAACCCATTCAAATCTTAAAAAATCTTCCTTAAATTGGTAACCTACAATGCGGTAATTGGAAAGCTATTTAGATCAACACAGTTTCTCTCAGTTTCTTACCAAATTAAATACTTTAATTGGATATCTTAAGCATATTATGACACCATTTAATTAAATTGAAAATTTGTGAAGTTTAGTCGCAAAAATTAGCTCACACCGATGATGAACGCGCTTGATTTACTTTTTAATTTCAAGACCATGGCTTTAACATTTACTGTTTGGCAGAAATACGTTTGCTAGGTCAGCTAGTTTATAATAAAGTACCTATATCAAATATAAAAATTAGAACCTACAAAGTTTTTCTAAGAATATTATTCCCGCGAACAATTTCTTTAGACCAATTGTTTACAACCTGCGCTCGCGCAACTTCGAAATTCTACAAATAAATGCTACTTTGGTACTAGAGCCTCTCAGTGTTATTGTGACTGGTATAAAACGAAGCGAACAAGCTCAGGAACGGAAACATACTGCTCGTACCTACCTATTTACTCTTTATCCTGTAAAGATTTGGTTGTATTCTATATAATTTGTGAACATTTATTAAACCCAGACGTGTTAAAATTTTTGCATTTTGCAGGTTATAAATTATTTTATCCAAATTAATTTATTGTCAAAGGGACCAATTAATTTAAATACCAAAAGCACATTTATATTTATTGCATGAAACATGCTTTAGCATAAAACGAGAATACGATAAAATAACAGTAGATAAACATGTTAAATAACAAAGCTTTTATTTGAATTGCGATTTTAACGAAAATTGTTCAATCTTTAACCGAATACCTCATTTGTCGTTCTTTAAGTAACAAAAATATATCTTCAAAACTGTTTTATGAAAGCAAATACAGTTTAACGAGGGAAAACAAAGAGCAACCTTCAGAACGGGAGCTGTCAACAAATGTACAGGTGAATTTGAAAACCACACTGGGCAATGCATTAGTGTAAGGGATTAAAGTGTTTATTTTAAACACAATTAGGACGAATTTGACGTAACTTAGCTAGAACTTACTACGGGCACGTGTAGTCAAGCATGCGTTTCGTTTACACGGCACTGGGTAAATATTTACAGAGTGTAGGGGTAAACATCCAGTAATCTTAGTAATGTTGGCACTCGGCAGATTATCTCGCCTCTTGAAATGTTTACAGGAAATTATTAATTTCGAATTGTATTGTGTGCTTTTTATATAAATGTTAAACTAGTTTTATGAATCTAATGAAGCATAAAGGTATACGCAGCGACAATAGAACCTCGATGGGTATACGGATCACATTGATTCAATTTTCGAGCTCCGACACTGGAATTTTTCCATTATTGAACATATATTACCATTTCAGCTGAGATTTAAGTTCTTTGGCTTAAGTTAGAAATTAGATTGATAAAAAAAAATGATTGATAAATTAGACTTAAAAAAAGTTTTTTGAAGTAGGTAGGTATATTGTGACGCATATATACGAGGTCTTAATGTCTCAAATACATTTTTTTAAATAAAAAAAATGTGTTGTGTAGGAAATCTCTCAGATGCACGGAATTGTGAATACGAGTCGTATTTGGCCGTTAGTCGCCTTTGGTACCTACTTGGTACATCAAAGCAAATCAATAAATTTTAAACTTTGACTACTTTGTAATTATGTTTTTCTGCTGACAGCCCCTAAAAGATTAATATGTAGATTCCTGGAATGTATGATCTCAGAATGGAGCACGTGTCTTGTTCCAATAAAATACTTTTATTACAACCTACCGAAACGATGAAGTGATTAATCATTCAGAGAATTTATCTATCATGTTCATAAATGACACTGATGGAAATGATCGCTTTTCGGCCACAAGTTAATCTTGGCCGTTGATTTGATGTGGGTGGAGAGGCAGATAGTAGATAATGATACAATGTTGATAATTTCACCTTATTACTTGTCGACTAGGACTTTTTCGTGTACCTAATGACGGTGGCAACATTGACTTGATATAATGTTGGATAGGAAGTAATTACCTACTGCAGTCTATACGTATAAATCTATACAAATAGTCCAAGTCAAAATGCAGATGCGCGGCCTTTGAGGGTTGTTTTGCCACTTTGATAGGTATGACTGGGCACTGTGCCATACGTTACTATTCATCCGAAACAAGATAGTGCCCAATACTGCCATTCGGCGGCAGATAGTACTCTATCTGCCGCCGAATCGTATCGCGGTGGTGTCTCAGGGTGAGATTCACAGACCGCACTACGACTACTTCCAGCAAGAATACTTTACCGACAGTTCTAAGCATATTTGCTCAAAGTAAAGTCGTAATGCGGTCTGTAAATCTCACACTAAGTTGTCCAGCTCTGACACTGGAACAGCACCAGTACCAGTAGCCACCGATTATTTGATGTATGTCTGATTTTTCATTGATAAATAATTAATTTTCGTTTCGCTATTTCATGGTTTAATCAGGCTGTAAAGCAAAATACAATACACATAATACATACACACAGTAAAAATATTCTTAGAGTATAATTCCCGTCGTGATCAACATAACAGTGAGTGTCCAAATAATTTACGATGCATTGGAATCGTGAGCGAATGGAAATTCATAACGCGATACGATCTTTCCAAGAAACGATAAACTTAACATGTAAAAAATCACTCTTCGCCATATCATATGTAGATAGGTTCGGATTGTAGTACATAATATATACTTATACATGATATGTAAAACAGCTAGGTTTAACCATAAACTGTTTGCAGGTTAGGATAGTTATGATTCATTGTAATGTTGGCAATTCTGTGAAAAAAATAGCAAAGTGCAAGTTGGACTCGTGTTCTCGTTGAAGTGTGTATAAACTTTCAACTCAATCGGTCCAGTACTTTAAGAAAAAATCGGCTGTGACAGACGGACAGACGAACAGACGGGCAGACGGACAGACGAACCGCCGAACAGAGAGTCAGACATTTAGTTACGAATCCCTAAAATATACACGAGTGTTATCTTTTTTTTTTCGTTTAAATGACGTGACATGAATTTACATTTTAATTTTAGCTCATGTTAGTCTCATGCTCTTAATGCTCGTCATATCATGTCGACAGCTCATAAGTGGTCGATGGAACTAAGCTATGTGGAAATCACGTTCAACGTCAAAAGATTGACAGACAAGCAGACGGGCGAACTCATGGAACCCGTTACCTACCTATAAACATTTGTAACTGATGACTCTTTTGACGCGCATTTTGATGAACCTCATATTGTAACGCTGAAGGATCACTTCAGATGTAAGTTTCATAATTTGCACGTTCTAGTCAGAAATGAGCGTGAAAAACGCACCGTTGAGCAGTGCAAACTTTCGAGGAAAAGAGACGGTGGCACCATATCAAGCAGTTTATCTGAGCACTCACTGTTAACGCCTCATATTTTTACGCACGCAAAGTGCAACGATTTATTATTATACTACCGACGGCAGTTCAACATAATTATTCGCTATACGATCCGCAATCTAGTGAACACGTCTCTGTACAACTTTTATTTAAATATTCGAAATATAGTGTTAAAAGATACCAAAAGGTGTTTTCATTATGTCCCGCTGAGGCACAAACACTCACCATTGTAGAAATAATGATAAAAAACGTGTCCGTGTAGACACTCCCGTGTCTACTCCCAATGCCTCAGTGTAGGCACACCGCGGACACTCCGCCAAAGTTCCATACAAACGCTTAATTTGGTCTCTATTACATCAATCTGTGACGTGTAATTACACGTGCACCTGTGTGCGTAGCACGTACAAAATACCAACCGTCGCCTATAAGAGGGGAGGAGGTTGGGCGGTGTGGGGAAATCGGGCGGGACGTCGAAGTGTCCATTCTATACGTAGTATTATTACATATTCTCTGGCGTAGGCTCAAATGTTAGATCCTGTGAGTAGTCTTGGGTGGTTAACGATATGAACGGCACATCATGGTCAAGTGGACTTAGGTGGTATTTGAGGGCTGCTCTCATCTCATCATCTCGTATAAAGCTGTAGTTGTTTCGATGTGAAATACTGCCTCGCTTTGTTGAACATTGAGCTTTTAGGATGCCAATTTGCACTTAGCAATACCTACATCACTATTTTGAAATTGGTGGCGACTCTCACATGTTGGAACTAATAAAAGTCAGTACCTATATATTTTCGCCAACTGGGCATGCTACGGTTTTACGCATGTTCGGTTCTTAATGCAATCTTTCCTTATCCTTCGTATCCTTGTGTGTTTGGATGTTACATACCAAAACATTTACAGGAACTACATTTACCATTCGTGTGAACTTTGGCTATTTATTCTGTAAAAGAATCTCGTTTCACCTGAGTCAGTTCTGTTTTGGACTTGGTTAAAGTAGGGATGCGAAGGTAGATGCGAAATGTTTTCTGTTTACAGAAAAGCCTAGTTAGCGGCAAAACGACATAGTCTTATATTGATAGGCACATAAGGCGGACTTAATGCAACTACAGGGCATTATCAACCAGCCAACCTTTGGGTTGTGTTGAGAATATATGAATAGGTGCTGAGAGGTTATAATATATACAGCGGGTAATTATGTAAAATGCAAAATATATATATATAAATATACACACACATACAAATAAATATTAAATAAAGTATATATTACACAATCATAAATACACATATATAAAAATATAATAAGATAATATACATATATGCGATGTACAAGTCATAAATGACAGTCTATAAAGATTTACATTATTTACAATATACTTTTATTACTCTTAAAACAATAACAATCATAATTGACGATTAGTTGGGAGACTTTAAAAAAAAGTCGCGGAGCTTGCGACTTACTCGGAGCTTTTTTGATGTCAATAGGCAGCATGTTCCAGAGCTTAATCGCAGTGATAGCGAAGGAGTAGGACATAAAACCAGAATTGTGCGAAGGGATATCGAGAATGAGATTAACTGACGAGCGAAGATCAAGGTGGTGAGAGTCACCGAGAATTTTAAATTTACATTTGAGATATTCAGGAGACGATGGATCGTTGAGTATGGAAAATAGCAAACAAAGAATTCTTATGCATCTTCTATGACGGATAGGGAGCCATTTAAGCGTCGAACGGTAGGAGGAAATGTGGTCAAATTTACGGAGACCGAAGATGAATCTGATGCAAGTGTTGAGTAGACGATCCAGTTTATGTAGAAGTTCTTGAGAAAGATCGGAATAGCAAACATCGGCATAATCAATTATTGGAAAAATGAGCGATTGTACCAACAGCAATTTAGTTTTAGAAGGTAAAAAATGTTTGAACCTATAAAGAGAGCGAAGCGTGGCTGTTGTAACCTTACAGACGTTAGTGATCTGAGTACCCCAGCTTAAGGTTGAGTCTAGTTATAAACCCAGATCTTTTACCTCATGAGTTATAATTATCGGTGTGTTATCAAAAAATAAAGGCGTTAAGTTATTTAGGTCCAGTTTGTTCACGAAATATTTACTACCAACAATACAGGCCTGACATTTATTAATATTTACAGAAATACCAAATTTCTGTGACCACATTGATAAGGAATGCAGATTTTTTGCATTTTTGATTTTTGACATTGCCTAAGTCAATGGATTAGTGAGTTAGCTGCAAAGTTCTGATCTTGTGTTTAGTTCTTAAAGTCAACTATTTTACTGTCCCATAATATGTATAAGTGTTATCCATAGTTCCATTAAAAAACGTATCTTAGAGTAAATTTGTATATAGAAAACTCTACGTTAAACCTGTCAGGCTACCCTACTAATTTCTCAGATAAAGTTAATAAATCCTTAATTAAATATACAATTTATAGCCACACATTTAAGTTTCCGCGACATAGGGGAGGTATTTCGAAAGAAATACTTAACTTTTTTTTTCGCATTTGTACCATTTGGTGTGTAGGTACATAATATCTTTGTAGTAGGTAGGCACCTAATCTAAAATCTGTTGGAATGAAAAGGTGTCGAAGGACTAGTTGGACACAGAAAATAGAGTGTTTTTATATTAACTCCGGAGCTTGTAAACGTTTTTTGTCGGTGTTTTTTCTACCTGATTGTATCAGCTAATAAATTTGTTCCTTATGAACCACAGAGAATTCTGTATAATGATTTATGATTATAGAAAAAATTATGCGTAAAATTATATGAACCTGTTATCGAGTGCACACATTGTTTAGTGAACAATTTAGAAAAATATTGAACGAATTAATAAAGACAAGACATCCTAGGTATTGTAGGTAAATCTAAATTTTGAATTGCAAATGAATTTCTCAAAAATATACCTATTTCATTGAGTGTGTATTTTATAAGGTGTCGTTTTTATTAATTAAGTTAGTAAAGTTTTTATGTCAGTACTTACCACATCTTCTATCAACCAGTCACAGAACAACAGGAAATCACAAACGTGATAATAATACAAATTATATATTAGCTCTACACTCGAAAAGTCCCGCGTCTCCAATCTACCGGTTCGATAATTGAGACGTCAGTTTTTTCGACTCGACTCGGTCCAAACAGCTTTTTGAATATTTATAACGTGAGCGGCCCGTAATTTAAGTTTACTTCTCGTTATCTCAAAGCCTTTATCTAATTCCTTTCCTTTTGACTCGTAACGATTAATGTGGATGCCAGCATGTTCTATGAAAAAAAAACGTGAGCTATCTCTATCTACCAGTTATTAAAACTTTTGTTAATGTTTAAACTACACGATATTTTTAATGATCTTAAAATATGTTTTATAATTGTTGTACATTTCATAAAATGTATTATACGTACTTGTGTTTAATAGGTACGTAGCGTAGGTCGGATTGGGCAGAAAGCTCGGTGGCTCTTCTCAAACAGACCTGGGACCTGGAGTGATTAGTGGGAACGGGGCCTAAGACAGATATTATTATGTATGGCCCCCTAATAACTATCACGTTGACATGACAACTTAGGTCTCAGGGGTGGCATGGCAACGCATCTGCATTTTGATATCTGGTTTTTGTGTAGGTAGATACATCTAGGCTGCTGTCATCACTTAACATCAATGTGTGCTGCTTGTTTGCCACCTTCCTTACATAAAAAAATAGATACTTGTGGGGTTTCCATAGGGGTGTCCCAGCAGCCTGGGGCCCGGCTGGTAAACTCTACATCGACTAGGTATATATATACCAGTAGGTACGCCAAGTTTGAATTGCCTATTTACCCTATTTATACGTAGGGTTCCAATCAGTAGGTATTAGGTATATAGTTTTTAGTTACCCATAATGTTCTAAATGAGACAATGCTGCGATCAGATCTCTGGCGATATTATTGAAGGAAATATTGTGTTGGATAAATAAATTATTACCTAGGTACAATTTTTTTTCAAAAATGTTCAGAGTATAACTAAAACCATATACCTGGACCTTTTACTTGAATGCAGCATTGAAAACTGGTTCACTGGTGGTAGAGTTCCAGTGGCAGGGACATGAGGTCGTAAGCACCACCGCATTACTACCGCATTACTATGAGAACTGCATGCTCGTTTGCCATCTTTACAACATAAAAAAACATGTTTTCTCAGTTTCACATGAATTATGTATGTTTATAATCCTATAAAACGTTTTACGCAACACGTATCTACCTATTTCAACGCAGGTACATATCTAAATCATTGAAACGTATCCGGAATTCAAAAGGATTTTTTGGACTTAATAGTGGCATGAATAGAAAACGTTCATAGCAAAAAATCCTTTAAAATGCTGCACAATTTAGACGTCAATCAGGCTTACTGTGATGGAGGCTTTGTTAAAGTTCTATGGGTATTGTTCCGTGTGCGCATGCGACGATCTTTTGATGCGTTCGCCTCAATCGGAGACCGGAGTGAACTCTTTGTGTTGTAATCGTTGTAAATGATCCGCAAAATTACGACTACTTCATTTAATTTATTTTGCAGGTGAGATAAAAGCTTTGATGCTGATGAACAAAAGTTTTAGGTATTTAGAAATTGTTGTAGGTGCTGAATAGTAGGTATGTGCAAAACTTAAATGCCACTGTAGTGAAGTTGTCCAGGTAAACTTTGCGCGGGTCAGATATCGCATATCGGTCATAGACCGCACTACGTACGACTTTACTTTCGGCAAAGTATGCTTAGAACTGTCAGTGAAGTATGAGTTTTGACAGTTCTAAACGTACCTGTTTTGCTCAAAGTAAAGTCGTAGTGGGGTCTGTGAATCTCACCCTTAGCCCGGCACGGGCATACAGACGAGAAAGATTGCGAGTTTTTATGTAGTGCTGATAGTGAAATCTAACTACTGCCACATTTGCCTCCTCGCGTATTCCTTCTACCTATACCATAAAATAAACTTCTTAGCAACGACTTGTAAAGTAACTAACTTCATGCAAACCTTCAATTATGATGGCATATCTCCCTCTTATGACGAGGATTTTGTCACACATCTTTCGGCTAAAAGCAATATTAAAAAAATGGTCAAAAAATTAATTCTAATATTTCAATTTTATTTAATATTCCTTTGCGTCTATCTGTCCCACTGGCAAGATTTTTTTGTAGGAATGTGTGGTTTGTTGGTGTGGTGTATCCAGTTGAAATTAATCTAAACCAATAAAACAATTTTTGAATTTTTTGTCTGTCTATCTGTCTGGTACGTTATAATTTCGAATCCACTCAATCGATTTGAACGCGGTTTTCACAGGTGGATTGTTTCGTCAAAATCTGTTATGGGAAAAGGAAGTAACCTATTACTTCCTTTTCCCATAACAGATTTTACTTCCTTTTCCCATAACAGATTTTGACGAAAGGAGTCAATTGAAAATTTACTTCAAGTACCTAGTGCTTCAAAACTTTTAAACAGTGTTGAATGCGCTTTACTGGTTTACATCGGTGTTTGTAGCGTTTGTGGCGTTGCTGGTGGTGGTGATGGAAGTGGTGGCGTTGGTGGAGTTAGTGGAGTTAATGGCGTTTGTGGCGTTGGTGCCATTGGTGGCAATGGAGATGTTGGTGGCGTTGCTGGTGTTGGTGGTGGTGGCATTGGTGTCGTTAGTGGCGTTGGTGGCGTTTGTGGTGTTGATGGCATTGGTATTGGTAGTGGCGTTAGTGGCGTTGGTGTCATTGGTGGTGGTGTTGGTGGCGTTCGTGTAGTTGGTGCCGTTGGTGGCGATCGCGATGGTGGCATTGCTGGCTTTGGCTTTTTTAGTCTAATATTGTGTACAGAAAGTACTAGCGTGTACGGCTTTCCATCTTTAAAAACTGGATCACGCCCCAGCTGAGTCGAGGGCAGGCCCGCCCGGGCAGGAGGAAACCACCTCGAGGCCCGTTCCGCAGCTGCGCGCTCGCGCGCGCAGCAGCGATGACATTTCTAGGCTAGGAGTACAGAAAAGTATTAATATAAACCAGATTGTTTTAGCTATCCATAAGCGTATTCGTATGTCCAAAATTAATTAAAAGTTGTATCCAAAAATGCTGCTTTAAGTCACTATTCCATGTAAAGTTGCAAACGAAGTCGCGAGCTCAGCTAGTGTCAATTATTCAGGTCTAAAATAATGACGAATTTTGGGAGCATCATACTTATACGTCATCGAAATATGAATTTAAATAATATCTTTAGTAGTGATGCGCCGAATAGTGCTTTCACCGAATAACCGAATACCGAATATTATTCGGTTTAACCTATACCGAACCGAATATTCGGCCGAATTATTCGGTTTACCATTTCATTGTTTTGCCGCGTAAACGGTTATAACATGTCGCTGCTTGCTAAATAGCCGCGTCTACACTGAACGCATGCTCGGGCGAAGCAGCCTCGTGAGCGAAATACTTGGTCAGTGACCGTTAGTATTGACGTGTATCAGGGTTGTGCGGGCGCACGATGCCTCGGCCAAGCATGCCTCGGAGCCGAGCCATGCGGCGGTGGTAAAGCGCGCGAGCTCGCACGGAAACAAGCATTTTAACTTACCACTAGCGGTCACCCATCACACACCCGACCGCGCCCGTAGCGCTCAACCAAGCAGATCACTTGCGATCCACACCAGCGGATGGGCCATGCGCGCTTTAGTACCACAAAATAAAATACAGTACTGGCTCGGGATAGCTTGATTTTAATTTATAATTAAATATAAAAGTTGAAAAATAAATGCTGATTTAAGGTTTAAAATAAAATGTTGACTGCATGTAACCTAACTACAGGGCTACAGGTTAAGAATATGTTGGTTTCAAAATAAATGTTGATTTGTAATTTAATGCTTTTATTTTATTAGCTCTATTCAACACATTATTTATAGGATTTCCTTGGCTTATAAGATAATATAAGAATTTTTATCTTGTAGTTATGTATTTACCGAGTCGTGTAGCCAATAAAATAGAAATATACGGACCGAATATATTCGGCACCAAAACTGATTAATTCGGCCGAATACGAATAGTGGAAATGATGCCGAATATGCCGAATACCGAATACCAACCGAATATTCGGCGCATCTCTAATCTTTAGGTACCTAAAGTACTTATCGCAAAACAAAAACTTTACTATTATTTTTATTAATCGAACATTAAATGTAGAACAGAGCCATCTACTGAAATATTACTGTACCAACTAGTGCTGCTCACGTTGCGTTTGTTTGTCGTAAACGTGGACTCGAACTTTTCACTTTGTACCGCTAGAGGTCAGGCAAAACACGTTAGAATAATTAATTTCTTAAAGCATTTTAAAATACATACCAAGAAACCTTAAAAACAGCACAAACAACATTCACATGAGATTGTGTTTCGAAAGTTAGTTATTGTTTTGAAATAAATAAAAAATTGCATTATAACGTACAAGTAGGAAAACCGAACGTTCATGACATGACAGCTGAAATAAAAAATAAAAATGGCTCCATCAATGAATTTGAATGAATGACATGTCATGAATTTGACAGTTCCGCGGATTTATCACTGAACAAAATAGTGGCATGATTTATTTAGTGATCCTTTAATAAGATACAGTAAAACAGGATACGATTAAAAGTTAATAAATTAATGTAACGCATCCAAAAACTATTAGAAAATACTTATATAAGTCTGTTGTGAAAGTGATTTTGACATTTAGGTATACCTTGTTGATTACTTTTACTTTTGTTGGGTAAAATAATTTCTTTGCACTCTATTGGAAGTTGATACATATTACTAGAATTTAATTAGCAATGTGTATTAGTGCTTAAGCTACGCACCAATTTATTGAATATCTAAATTACTATGAATGTATTACGCCCTCAATAATAAGTTAATCGGAGGTCAATGTCGTATTTCGATCGAAACGAAAACACCACGACAGCGTAATTACAAGTGGATTCGCAACAGCCTCTTTGGCAACTTTTGGACTTGCGTCCTCTAACTTTGACATTTCAGCAGATGTTATAGTTAATAGTATAGTTGTTTCAAAAACAAGAATATCCATACTTTCCATCTCTTTCAGATATCCCATATGTAAAATGCGGGTAGAGTAATCCAATTACAAGGCAACATTTGAGAGAAACAACCAAGTGTGGTTGGTGAAATCTACGTAAACATGAGTGCAGCAGGAGGGCCAAATCCCATGAATAATTTACCAGCTGGTGTTAACCCTGACAACAATCTGTTACCTGGAGGTCCAGTACTAAATCAGATTATGAATCGCAATAGAAATAATTCTCAAAACCCGCTATTCAATGTCAGGGAAAGATTATTTCATGCCTTATTCTTTAAATTTGCCATTGCTTATGCTCGTACATTTCCTAGACCTTTGCGAAGATTTTTTGAGTTCCTAGTGCTACTGAAAGCCCTTGTAGCATTTTTTGTACTTGCCTACATACACATTACATTTTCGAGAACCCCGACAACTTGTTTGAACCATGTGAAAGAAACTTGGCCGAGGGAAGGGATATTAAGAGTGGAAATATTAAGAAATGCAGCGCATGATTATACAATTGAACAGAGCTACGCTAAAGAACGTAAATTAAGGAAGGATAAAGATGAATTCAATTCAATGCTAGGCATGCTAGCTACAGAAGGGTAAGTTGTATTTTAGATATGAAAAATTTCCAAAAGTTCAGTATAAATAATTATTAAATTAATTATTTATGTAATCCATATTAAATGCCCAGAAGTTTTGCAAATGATTCAGTTTTTTGTAATTTTCACATTCACATTGATTTTCTTTTCAATAAACATTTAATTTTTATGCTTGTATTTTCAATATTCAGTGTAGTTTTTGCATCATAAATGTTAAAACTACTGTGAAACAAGAAGCCGATTAGTCACATACATTGGAGTGAAATTGACTTTTTAACATACACAGTGCAAAATGTCTAAACTCTTTGTAAAAATAATTTTGCTTCTACATGTTGCAACCCAAAAATTAAATTTTAATACTAAGCATTACATGCAGCATTTTGTTTCCTGATAATAATATGATAAACTTGAATTCGCATGATGAGTTCGCATTTTTTTTTTAACCTGTCAAGGAAGGTATGGCCACCGGCGCCCAGACACAATTGAATTTCAATTGTCATATTTTTCTCGTGTCTGGAGGGTTTACAGAAGAATTCTATGCAACAAAATTAATATAATTTGGTCTTACATACTGACTACAGACTACTGAGTACCTTAAAATAAATAATAAATGTACCAAACATTGTTATTTTTGGATTATTTTAAATCCTCTGACATTTGATCAAATTCTATTGTAATGCTTATATTAAAAAAAAATTTTATAGTCTCACACTGAACTGAACACCCAGACCCAACACAAATATCTGTTACTCAAACTAATATTTGTCCCAGTGCAGTGATTGAAACCATCACCATTGAATGATGCATACATCACACCACGGAAATGACTGGATTGAACATAATGAGATATATAATGTATAAACAGATAATTTGAATGATCTAATCTCTATTATCAGATACTGATCAAAGGTTTTTTTCATATTGAATCCATTTTTTTTGTAAGATTAGGCTTATCTTACAGTTCTGGTGGATCCATATAATTAACAAAATAAGTTAAAGTAAAAATATTATGTTCACAACTTATATTTGATATAATAATGCTTACAGATTTATTAATATTGAGTCATCAACAAGTGATGATATTGAAGAAGATGAGTATATACGGGATGGGACAGATTATGGAAATATAACACGTATTCAAGAGGAAAATGAGGAGGGATCTCCACCAGATCCAGTAATTGAGACAGCTTTTTATGATCCCAATACCAACCCGGTGGCAAGTGATGATGATTTAAATGCTACTATCGTCTCGGAAGAAGATGTTAAACCCTCCTCATCAATCTGGGAAGGCATTATGGGGCTTGTGGAGGATAATGATAAGGATTCTAAAATTGATGATGTAAGTACTGACTTTAGACTTGTGGCGTCGGGACGTGACGACCCTACCGCCCACTAGACAAGACAATTCCTCCACTAGTGCAGTTAGTCAACCGAAAAATGGCGGTCAAACCATTCCATTATAGCGGTAGTAAATATAATAATGCGGGATGGGCAGCAGCGTCCCGCGATAAAATTGCCGCCATTCCGATCGCCAATCCGCCTGCCAAGACCTTTTTTTTTGAGCAAGTGTGGTGATTATGGTATATTCTCACCTTACGACGCAAAACATTCTTGTAGGGTCTTTGGGGAAGGCTTTGTCAAGTAGTGGACGCTTTTTCGGCTGGAGTGATGATGATGATGATGAAGTACTGATCTAAAGTTATCATAGTTTAGTGGAGTCGCAACAATACACCAATTGTAATAAAAAAAAGTTCAGAATGTCTAGGACTTCTGGGATCTTAAAGCCAGGCCTTTAATAATAATATTTATTTGTTATATTTTAAGTAGTATATTTTTAGTAGTTTCCGCTCCTGAGATCTTAGCTGTTATGTCTCTCTGTCGGAAATTACGAGGCTGTACATCATCACCAATGGCGTCGGGACCCGACGACCCCACCTACTAGTGAAGATTTTTTCCCACTGGTACACTCCGTCAACCGAACAATGACCAAACCATTGCAATAGAACGGCAGTAAATACAATAACGCGGGATGGGTAGCAGCGTCCCACAATAAAACTACTGCTACTGCTATCGCCAGTCCGCATGCCAAGAGTGGCGATTAGGGTATATTCTCCTCCAATGACGCACAAAAACAGAGGTCAAAATGCAGATGCGTTGCCACCCCTGAGATCTAAGCTGTTATGTCTCGTGATAGTTATTACGAGGCCATACATTACCATCTAATCGGAACACGATAGTGATGATCACTACCATTTGGCGGCAGATAGAGGTGATGCGGTGGTGCCTACGCCCGCGAGCTCCGTCACTAGAGCTCTACCAAAAGTAAAATAATATAGATCGACTTATTTAAAAGAACGGAATAATCGAACTATTTACGTTATGATATTGATTTATAGTTAGTTCAATGTATGATAATAATTGTCATTAGGTCGTCTACTTTTTGTTATTGTTTTCATTATGAATATTTTATATCAGAGTGCATAAAGTACCTACAAGTTTTATAATAGCCGAATATACCATCAAATGTTTGCATATTAAATTCTCAAGAGTAAATTTATAATTTCTGAGTTAAATATCTGTGGCTAATATGAACTATAATAATAATATATTCTTATTGGATACTGTACTGACTTTGTACACGTGGCGGACTTAATGTTCCTAGGTATTCCCTGACATTCTATTGGACCTATTACACGGCACGGTATTCAGGTTACGATAGCAAGTGTCAGGTAGTGTTAACATTTAGGGAGTTAAGGCCCTAATTAAGGCGACCCGAGCGGTCCGATCAGCCTAACGCCCTAACTACACACAGTACAAACACAGTCTAAAGAAAACGAACGTGTAAATTACCTACAGTCATCCAAAGAACGTGTAATGTCAGAGCTATCGTGCGGAGCGCGCGACGCGAGGGACGGAGGGGGCGGTACCAAGAAGCCCATACAAAAACTGTCATCTACTTGGGACTTAGCGACAAGGGGTGCGAGATTTAAAATTTCTTTTACTAAGTTTTTGGAAAGATGATATTGAAAAATTTGATGTCAACTTTACTGTTAACATATTATTCTAATTTTCATTTATTATTATTGTCTGTTATATTTTACACTTTATGTACGTACCTACTTACTTCACTTAAAACGAAAAAATCTTTAAAGAAAACTCTAAACATTTTTTTTGTTTGTATGTATTTCATATTCGGGTTATATTGGACGGAGTTAAAAAGGTATGGATGAATATTAGGATCGGTACATTAAAATTGTTAGAATTCTGGGCTACTGATAGACCGCCCAACTGGAATACTGGTAGATTGATGATAGACTGGTAAATTGTTCATAGGTTGAGATATTTATTTATTTATAAACTACTGTATGTACTTATACTGTGCTACAAATATGAACAGTATGGAAACTACGTACAAAACATTCAAAACCGCAGACTCACACAAACATGCACATGGACGCTCGAGTAGCGAGAGACTCGGAACTGCTTAGGGGCCTCGTTGATGCGCATGTTTGTGTGATTGCGCCGTTTCAACGTTTTGTACGTAGTTTCCATACTGTTCATATTTGTACTGTGACTGAGTTAGGGCCCTGTCGACCGGATAGTGTTATAAGCGGCAACCCGGCGCGAGGCCACGCCCATCCTTTCTGCCGGACCCTGAATACCGTGTTGTGTAATAGCCTTTTATAACAGGGTAACTACTTATAATATATATAGTAATATTATAAAGTAAATACGTCAATTCATAAATGACAAAGCCAGAAATTATATAGAACTTTGACCCACTTGAAAACAGTTATTTACCAGCACGGCAAATACCTCTTTTTGCTGAGATTTAATCACTGATTACTTACACACACATTTAATCACTTTTAAACTTGTAGTTTGTGTGTAAACTTAAGACATGTCATGCATGGCACGGCCGCAGTAATACACATTTGGTAAAGTACACACAGTAAGGCAAAAGACATGGTCCATACAGACTGGAAGTATAAAATCATTGATTTCTGCAAAACTTTACGTTGAGTATAAATAAAGTATTTTATATTTAAAGAACAGTTCTTTGATATAAGTACCTAGGTTTGTTGTTGCTATTTTATTTAAGTACAATTGTTTTTCGGGTAGATCGAAAATCTATGACAGTAGTAATGTTGACCGATACCTACATTGTCAACGTTTCAATAGTAAAAACAGCGTTTGTAATTATTTAAAAATAATTTTATATACGAAATATACGAAAATAATATGTATGGATTAAAACTAACTTTGAGGGATTAAAACTTGAGTTAGAACGTTTTAAAGTACTTGATTGTTATTTTGAATAACGCAATTGATTACGATTCTAATTAGGAACAACCATATTCAAGACTTTTTTAACGTAATTATTAACCTCAAGTTATACAGAAAAAAAATTTATTAACTAGGAATTCTATTTTCAAAACATAGTTTTTCTTTAATTTACATTTCGTGTAAATGGTGGGTCACAATCTGTCATTGTCATTTGCCTTAGTACTTTTACTAAAGTAATTAAATACATATAATGTGTATGTTATTTAATCTGTATTCATTACTGTATTAAGATTATCTACTTTTAATTTCCAGGAATCTACTGATGATGCTGCCAATAATGATTCTTCGAAAGGTGAGTTGATGTTAACAAAATAAACAAATTTGTCTTGTTCTGAATGATCGAATGCATGCATTGTTATGGAATTCTAAATCACGGAATCGCTACCACATTTTTACGAAGTACTAGAATATTAGTAATAGAATCTAGTTCAAATTAATAAACTCAAATAAAATATAGTTTTGTATAATTCGCGCTAATTCATTCGCTTGGAAATTACCCAGGCGACTCGCCTGGGTGGGTAATTTCGTTTAGCGGAAACGAAAGAAAATACATGCGAAAAACTTAAATTTGACACCAAAACTGATTGTAACGAATTGGGTGCATGCGATGTATCCACACATTTGTATCATTATTACGCATGTTAGGGTTCATACAAACGAGCGGCACTTAGTTGATGGCTGCCGTCGCCTTATCTATCTCCCGCTAAACAGTGGTGTTCAACTCCATCGTGTTCCGGTTGAATAACATACCTTGTCAACCATAGACCTCAGTAGTAGCAACGCATCTGTATTTTGACTGCAGGTTTTTGTGTAGATGTTTATAGGCTGCAATATTGACTTACCATACGTGTGAATAGCGGCACTGCATCGACGGCGCCGTCTATGCGCTGACAGCAAGGCGACGGCAGCCGTTGACATGTTGTGTCGTATGGCGCTCGTCTATATGAACCCTTAGTTTACAACAATCGTGAACAACCTTAGGACAACGAACGCTTGTTCGTTGTCGTAAGGTGTAGGTATATAGTAATATATGTTAGTGATAAGTGGCGAAGTCGTCTACGAAATGTTTCATAAATTGGATTATGTTCACGTGTCACGTGAAGTGAAAACCTATAAACTTCATAATAATATGGCTACGAAATAAACAATAACTAGCGGAGTTAAATAGGTTAGGCATATTTATCCAATAACTAGCTGTCCCGGCAAACTTCGTATTGCCTCACAATGAAAAAATGTGTCAAACATAGATTTATCACAGTCTAAAGAAAACCAAAGTGTTAGATTTATTATCTACTTGTGTCGAAGGTTTGATAGATACGGACTATTTGTTTGGGAAAATTAAATTGTGGTTTTTACTATTTCCCTTCAATTTCTTCATATTTTCTTACAATATAAACCTTCCCTGGACTTCCAAAAATCATTCATACCCAAAATTAGCCAAATCGGTCCAGCCGTTCTCGAATTTTAGCGAGACTGACGAACAGCAATTGATTTATATATATACATTAGCTGTTACCCGCGGCTTCGCCCGCGTGGATGTCGTATAATAACTATTTATAATTTACGATGCCGTGGAAATGTCCCAATCAAGTTTCCCGTTGCGTACCTCTTTGTGGAGTACTAATAGCTTGTGTAACTTAGCTTCGAAAACGTCTATAACTTCAAAAATATCTATTTAATTAGAGCCTGTTCATTAATATTCCAACTTGAAAATTGCGGAAAGTCCCATTCCAACTTCCCTACACATTTTAAGGGGATTGAGGAAAGATTAAAAAAATATATTGATGCAACAAAAGAGTCTGTAAACTAATTTTGAGGCATTAAAAACTGACAAAATACCCGTACAAACTATCACCTCCTCTCTTAGGAGGTTGATCGCACATTTCCAAAAAAAGAAAAATCTTAAGAGCCCTTAACCTTTCTTTAGTATGAACTTTGTTCAGCGGTAATAAAGTGCAAATTGACTTTTTGACGTTAGGAACACACCTACATTGCTTAGACAACCGTGAGTGCTTGTAATTTAATATGAACTTTATGCAACAGCAATAAAGCTCAAGTTGACTTTACGTTTTAGTTAGAAAACATTTGTATGGGAAAAAGAAAAGGGCTGTTTTTAGGGGTTTTCCGGCAATTATTCGACTTTTTCTCGTCGAATACCATCCTTGAAATTCAACAAACATATTAAAAAAAGAATTGGCCAAATTGGTCCAGGCGTTGTTGAGTTATGCGCTTACCAACACATTTTGCGATTCATTTTTATATTATAGATAATTCAACGAGATCTGAAGTGTTTGCCTTAAATTCGAGTAAATGTGTTCTAATTTGACTACCAGCGCCGAGAATTACTTTTGATTGTAATGAAATAACAGCGTGATCATTAACAAATTATATATGTAACTAACAGCGTCACAACAAAAATTTAATTTGGTCGAGGCCCTTTTTGACATTTTTAATTATTGTAATGTTACTACCTCATGGCGTTGGCTAGAACGGTCAGCTATTTGATAATTCAAATACAAAATGAATTCAAAAATTAAAAGTAACAAAAAAACGCCTGTTTAGATCATCTACTTATATTTCCAATATCTTTTCAGACGAGGAGTACATCCTAGAATATTCCCTCGAGTACGGCTTCCTCCGTCTGACGCCGAGCGCACGTCTTCGTCTCAAGATACCCGTTAAGATTGTTACACTGGACCCGCAACGCGACGAGTGTTTCGGTGACACTCTCTCCCGTTTCGTTCTTGACGAGTTTCTGGGGTACGACGATCTTCTGATGGCGTCAATCAAGTCCTTAGCTGAGCAAGAGGATAACAAGGGCTATCTAAGGTAAATTAGTGTTGAAATCTGTTGTTATCTGTTATATTCTTCCAAGAATAAAGAAAAGAATAAGGTTTGCTTTGTAGTGTTTTGTAGTATAATGTTCTATTTGTCAGCTATCTAATCATCTTATCAGATAGTTGACAAATAGAACTTTACGTCTCTATTTGCCTGATTTGTTTTTGAAAGGAAGTTGGCAAACAGGCATGCTGTTCACATTGAGATGTTAAATGATGACTGCAGCCTATAGATGTCTACACAAAATCAGAGGTCAAAATGCAGATGCGTTGTCACCCCTGAAACCTAAGTTGTTATGTCTCTGTGATAGTTATTACGGGGCCATACATTAGCATCTAACTGGAACACGATAAAGCTGAATACTACCATTTGGCGGCAAATAGATTACGTAATGCGGTGGTGCCTACGCCCTCGAGGTCCTGCACTGGACCTCTACCACCAGAAGAGTTGTTCAGTAGAAGTGTCTATACATACATCCACGATCGGCCTGAAACCTATCTGAGTTTTAATGTAATGAAATTTCCGTTTATCTTTAGACCTATATTCGCAATTCGATGAGTTTTTCGGGAACGTACTGTAGTCAGATAAAGAAAATTCGATTATTATTAGTTACAGAGATTACAATCTCAATTTCGCGGGCTTAGGCACCAACGTATTGCCCAATCTACTTGCCGCTAAATAGTAGTGTTCTCAGCTATCATGTTCCGGTCAGGTGGTAATTTACGGTCCTGTACATTCCAGTGCAGAGGCATGCATATCACCTAAGACCTCAGGTGGAAACGTATCTACGTTGAAATCTCCGGTTTTATGGTAGACCTTTCTAGGTTTCAGTATTCACTAACCATCAATGTAAACTGAGTGCTTGTTTGCCACTTCAAGCATAAAAAATCCAATGTAATTTGGATGTGATAGTGATGAAACTATGTAAAAGTCAACATTATAAAAATATGTACCTGGGACTTCGGTAGCTTAGTGGTAAAGCGGCTGGACTGGTTATCCTGAGGTCGCAGGTTCGATTCCTGCCCGAAGTCCAGTTTTTCTTTCAGTTTTTTCTTTAATTTCTAACATGTATCTACATGTATAAACTGAGTAAAACTACCTCAAACAAAGGCTATCAATGTTTAAGGGGTCAATTACAAATCATAAGAATAGGCAAGAATGTTGTCGAGTTTAATATCCAAATATTTCGATATGTCAGTCAGTTTTTATGTCAATTTGGCTTCAACTTCCATGAGATGCAATAAAAAACTTGAAGATTCCAGTTTTTGTTTAGTTATTATTCTGATACCTTACGCTAGTTGATACAGAATGTTTGATCCACTTGATTCAACTTTACGCTGTAGAAAGATTGCTGTCTATTAATATAATCACTATATAATTAAAACTATGAGTTACAGGTCTTCGAACTTGTAAACAGGTTAATTCCCCCTTTGGGGCTAATGGCTAGATATGTGTTATATTGTGGGTTATCGTGCATTTAAGCTTAATGTGTATTTACCTGCATATATATAGACTTGCCTGAATCATAATACCTATATGCGTTCATAACAATGGAATTCTCAATTCTCGGAAAATGGTTTTACGTAGGGTAAATAATAATAAATAAATAAATAATGATTTAGCACCTTAAGGCTAAGTCGTTATATACCATGTCGATGTGCAGTTTTCGGCAATCAACAGTGCTTGTCATATTATTATAATTTTAATATATACTCAAATACTTGGACATTCATATTAATATTCAGCATTTTAATTCAAAATAAAGATGTATTAGGGATAAAAAAAAAGAAAAAAAAAGATCCGGACGAATTGAGAACCTCCTCCTTTTTTCGAAGTCGGTTAAAATCAAATCAAACTGAAAAGTACCGAATCGAATTGCTATCAATGGCACTCGGTCACAGTGATAAGCACTGCCATGTACAGTCATTGGCACTTGATATCCTTCCAATATCCTTCTTAGTTTTTTTCTTATCTACTACTTTTTTATAATTATAATTACTGGTGGTAGAGTCTCAGTGACGGAGCTCGCGGACGTGGGCACCACACTATTCTTCATATATCATAATAATATATTTTTCTCCTGACAATAACGAAGATATAAAAGAAGAAAACAACCAAAATTTCACTCTGTTATTTGCTTACCGTTTTATTTTGTTTGTTTTTATGTCTTTGTCCTGTGTAAGCTTCTAGGTCTTTGAAAGGATTTCGTTTGAGTCAAACTCCAGCGTAACATTAATCATTTATTACCTTCTCTTCACATTACTTTCAAACGAATATAATGACAATCTTTGGCTTTGCTCGCTTAGAACAGTAGGCGATGATGGCTCACGCCCTTAAATAGTCTCCTTCCACAATAAGCTCCTAAAATATTAATCAACTGATAAGTTCATTAGTAAATGAGCTATCATAAACAAGTGCTTTAACAATAGCAGCCCCAATAAAAAGGGGTATCCTACACCTGTCTGTCTAGTAAAACGTTTCTTTCTTTCTTTGGAACAGTTAAAGTGCTGGTGTCCCCTTTTCTACCAACAGTAATATAATAGGTTGGGGAAAAAGTCTTTTCGCATTATAGTATGTATGAACTTGTAATAAAATCTCTTTGGCTGTAGTATTTGTATCTGGCTGGTTTTGGTATCATTGAAAGTTAAAATTTTAAAGAACATAATTCCAAATTCAAATTAGGCAAATGTGTGATTTTCATTTGTTTTTCGTACTGTCAAGATGAGTGAATCTAATGAAGAAATTCGATACATTTTAAAATTTTACTACAAAAAAGGTAAAAATGCAACGCAAGCCGCGAAAAAAATTTGGGATGTTTATGGACCTAGTGCAGTGTCTGTGAGAGTAGCACAAATTTGGTTTAAGCGTTTTCAATCCGGAAATTTTGATGTCAAAGATGCACCTCGCTCTGGTCGCCCTATTACGGATAAAATGGATGCCATTTTTGAAAAAGTGGAGCACGATCGACATATCAGTAGTTACGACGTAGCTGAAGAACTGAGAATTGATCACAAAACAGTTTTGGCGCATTTGAAAAAAGCTGGGTACAAAAAAAAGCTCGATATTTGGGTACCTCACGAGCTCACTGAAAGAAACCTAATGAACCGTGTACTCATTTGTGATTCTTTATTACGACGTAATGAAACCGAATCATTTTTGAAGAAGCTGATAACTGGTGATGAAGAGTGGATCACGTACGACAAGAACGTGCGAAAAAGGTCGTGGTCAAAGGCCGGTCAGGCTTCACAGACTGGCGAAACCCGGGTTAACTCGCAATAAGGTGATGTTGTGTGTGTGGTGGGATTGGAAGGGCATTATTCATTATGAGCTATTACCACCAGGCAGGACTATCGATTCTGAACTCTACTGCGAACAACTGATGAGATTAAAGCAAGAAGTTGAGAGAAAGCGGCCGGAATTGATCAACAGAAGGGGTGTGGTGTTTCATCATGATAACCCTAGACCTCACACATCTATAGCCACTCAGCAAAAATTAAGAGAGTTTGGCTGGGAGGTGTTAATGCATCCGCCGTATAGTCCTGACCTTGCACCTTCAGATTTCCACCTGTTTCGGTCTCTTCAGAATTCTTTATGCAATGTTAGGTTAACATCACGAGAGGACTGCCGAATCCACTTGTCGCGGTATTTTGATGAGAAGTCCCAAAATTTTTATAGCAATGGGATCATGTCCCGACCTACAAGATGGCAAAAGGTTATCGAACAAAATGGTACAATCATACTTTAGTTAAATTTAAATAAACTATATTAAAAAATGTTTTGAATTATCTTAAAAAATGCGAAGAAACTTTTTCCCCAACCTAATATGATGTAGGTACTGTTGTGAAAAGAGCCCACTAGGATTTTCCTACTGTTCCAAATCAATGGCCACCTAAGCTTTTTGTTCGCCTAAATTGTAAGGCTTAGTAGTTTAGTGTTTGATTCGAAAGTTTCCCAGAGTCACCTTTACAGTTTGTTAATTTGCCGGGAGCTAGTTAGTCTCTCTAGTTAAAAACGGAACTGGCGAAATGTAAATGTTGAAATGTATGTTCGAATGCATGCATTGACCTCTGCCTACCTCTTCTCTGGGAATACAGGCGTGATATTATGTTATGTTTTTAAAATGTAATTTGATTACAGGAATGTGATAACTGGAGAGCACTACCGGTTCGTGTCGATGTTGACAGCGCGCAGCTCTTACATCGCTGCCTTCTTCATCATGCTCGTTTTTGTAAGTAACTTTTGTTTTCCCACTCCACATTTATGCTGAAAAAAGCATACCAAGACCATACATTGATTTGTACAGAAAAAATATAAAAAAAACGGTACACGGTAAAACAGCTTTGAAATGTTATCTAGTGAACAAGTCTCTCCCCTCTTTTGGAGAGGCCTGGAGCTTACTCCACCACGCTGCTCCAATGCGGGTTGCTGGCGATATGGGTTAGCGGCCAACCCGCTGTCGGATGTTTTGAAACAGCCCATAGGGCCTCCGACAAGGTTTAACGACTGTCTGTAGTGTCTGTCTGTCGATAGCAACCGGGACTGACGGCTTAACGTGCCTTCCGAAGCGCATTTTAATTTGCCACCAGCGGTCATCCATCACACACCCGACCGCGCCCGTATAGCACAACTGAGTAGATCGCTTGCGATCTACACCAGTCGCGGGGCCATGGGCGATTCAGCGGCTACGGCTAGTTATTGTTGTAAACTTATATTATTATTATTATTGATGCCTTGGAAATATAAAAGTTAAGTAATATTATAATTTTAAATATTATGTTTTATGTGAATGATACGAGTGCTCACTGTGAGTATAGTAGTATGTTTTATTGAGTCCAATGTAAATAAAGTGTAATTCAATCGACATTGAGTTCAGTGATGATCACCATATTCCACTGGTGCCACTCAGAATCTTCCAGGGTTGCAAAAACCGAATTCCTTTTCTTCATCGCACTATTTGTGGTATTTGCCGCTATTTCATGATTTTGAAGAAAGCGCCATCTAGTAACGAGTAGTCAAAAGATGCTCGCACCCCATATGTGTACATCTTTATTACAGTGTTCAAGAAAATAAGGGTTTTGTAATTTTTTAAATATCATCAATAAAGTGGTAAAGGCTCTGTTAAAATATGTATTTAATTTTGGAATTACATACATATACATCAGCAGTCCATGTCCAACACGAACATCATAAACATGTTTTTTTTTCTGCGCCATCTAGTGAGAAGTAGTATACGAAACTCTAGTTTGTTCGAGCTCCATCTTATTCCAGAATTTCCAGATGACAAATTTCAATTAATGTGCAACAGATGTCACCCTGTGCTGATTTTTTTCTTGTAGGATAATATTAACTCAACAGGTTTTGAAAATAGTAGAAATCTCTAAACTAAGATTTTTTTTACGTGCAGAGAATTTAAACAGGAAGTTTATTATGTTGCGGATAAACTAATGCTTTCAAGGCAATAGCGCTCGTAGATTAACATGATTTCTGTGGCATTTTATACAATTGTTGAATAAAAAAATAAATAAATAGAGATTTTGTTTTTGACATTAATATTTGTAGCACCTTTTTAGATTAGGTACATATTCCAGAGCGGATTGACATATATCATTATAGTATGGATATCGTTCCATTCTTCATCCTAAGTTATTTATTTCAATAGTCTGTGTTAAGAAGAAATTCGTTCATTTAAAGTAGTGTCTTGTACATATCCCTACTAATATTATAAATGCGAAAGTAACTCTGTCTGTCTGTTACCTTTTCACGTCCAAACCATAGAACCGATTTTATTGAAATTTGGTACAGAGATAGAGTTGACTTTGAGAAAGAACATAGGCTACTTTTTAAACGACATCCACGCGGGCAAAGCCGCTGGCTTCAGCTAGTATAGTATATAGCTGCTTGCTGTGAAGTATAAGATAGTGCCCATTACACACCTGCAATCAGAGATACTTCATGCAAAAAAGTATCCAATTCACACTTATATGCCAGACATGCATGACCCTCTTCCAAAATGACGGTTTTGAGAGCCTTTCCCCTTCAAAAATCTTTATTACCACGCGTGAGCCCATTATCTATCTTATTTAACGAATTCTGTCAATAAAATACAGAACTGGAACCATTTTCTGTATATTATAAATTGCACTATAAAATCTATTTGTAAATAGGTATACAACTACTGTGAAAGGGATATGAAATAATATTGCAGTAAGTATATGGCAAAAGAATTATGACCGGGTGTATTATAGATCAATTAATAGGTAACGTAAGGCGCGGTCCCTTCGTTTCGCCACTAAAATCAGGACTCTTTTCCCCAAGTTACAGTTATTGCACTTTTACAGCCCTTTCAAAGTTTATTACGGTTCCAAATTCCACCTCTAACGGCGGCCGGCTATATGACCTTATGTTTGTTTTACTAAACTCCGTTGTATATTTGCCGGCAGTGTTACATTTCCATGCCTTGTATTTTTATTCTAAGTGTTGTATTTGAGTATGTACCTATAGTAAATCTTGTATTGTACTTACAACCAAAACTATATTTCAATAATTTCAACTTACTTTATGATAAATTTACATTTATTTGTATTTACATTTCAATTTCACTGGTGGTAGAGTTCCGCTCGAGAGCGTCAGGGACCATCGCATTACCTAACCTATCTGTCGCCAAATGGTAGTGTGTTCAGCACTATAGTGTTCCGGTTAGATGGTAATGTATGGCCTCGTAATAACTATCACAGAGACACCTGAGACCATAGATGTTCTAAGGTCTCAGGGGTGGCAATGCATCTGCATTTTGACCTCTGGTAATTCTGTGGGTGCCTATAGGCTAGTCATCACTTAACATCAACGTGAACTGCACGTTTCTTTGCCACCTTTATTACGTAAAAAAAAACCGTTTCTCTGTGGTATCAGACATATTTATATAGTGTGGGATATTGTTGGATAGACCTTTCAAAAATGTTAGAGGTGTACTAATATCATTTTTCGATTTAGTTAACTGTTCGTGACTTATTAAGCTTTATAGTGCCAATTTTCGTTGAGAGTCAAGTGTCCCCCCCTCTACCAACTAAACGGTTATTGTTAGAAATTCAAACGTTACGGCAATAGTAGCTACATATAACGAAATGAAAGCGAAAACTATCACACTTAAGTTGACTTTACAAGTTTGCGAGTAATAGTCGATCAAATGTATTTTACTCGAAATGTTTGAACAACTCCATAGTAAATATTTATATTATTATTTTTTCATTATATTAATCAAACCTAAAAACTACGGAACCCTACACTGCGCGTTGCCCGACATGCACCTGACCGGTTTTTTCTATGCCTGTAAGATGTATATGTATACGAAATTTACATATAATATGTACTATAACACTATGAATGTTGCGCTACTAATCTCATATTTCTACGTCGGGGCGCAGAGAAATTGTATTAATTAATTGTCAAACGGGCACGCATTGCCTAACAGCTCCGATATCATGTGCGGCGGTGCTGCCCTGTCGAATATTAGACGAGTTTCAATTTGTATGTTTGTGTTTACATTATGAGATTTATGTTTGCGACTTCAATAGTGAAGCTCCAAGGCCGGTTATGCAATAAATGGTATATACCTTCAATACAGATTCAGATGGCAAAAGCGTATCGAGCTACGTTACAATATGAATGTTGCCCCACTAATCTCATATTGGCACGTCGGAGCGTAGAGAAATTGTATTAATCAATTGTCAAACGGGCGCGCATTGCCTAATGGCTCCGGTATCATGTGCGATGCTGCCCTGTCGAATATTAGACGAGTTTTAATTTGTATGTATCTTCACGCCTGAAATCCCCGTAGGGGTAGGCAGATGTATATTATATCGTGACGCAACGCCATAATCTATCATGGCCGCCTGCTTCTCTTTCGTTTTCTTCTAATCTCGCGTGTCAAATTTTGAAATTATTTTACAAAAATAAAATCAGTCAATGTGTTCAAAGTACAAGGAAAACTGAACTTTCTTGTCTATTTTAATCTACCATTTCAAATACATATAATAAATTTAATATCAAATAGACAATTGGTATCCCAAACAAATTATTATCCGATCCGAACTGCTAAGCATATTACTAACGCTACGTATTCAAGTTTAACTTTCTGAAGTCCATTCAAAATCAAAGTGTATTTTGTTTACAAATACACAGACTGCATAGGGAACATAGCGAGGCCGGTCGCAGTTACTTAAATGGATTCAATCTGCACTAAGCGTTTCATTAATGAAATTCAATCGCGGCGGAGCGGCGCGGGGAGCAAATGATGTGGCGAAAAGATTGATAGCGGACCAGGGAGAGGCATTCCCCATATGCCTCGGATACGTTCTGATTCCGACTAATCGCCGCTCATTGTTTTGTTTTTACTATCTCAGAAGTTGGTGTAATTATGTAAAAATAGAAATGTTATTATATTGTAAACGGGACTTAATCGCGTACTATTTGTGTGTACTGTGTCGGGACCTTAATGTATTGAATCGAAATAATGACGATCAACCGCGGGTAGTTCGAAGAACTGGCGCGGGTACGAGACGATGACACCATGGATCAGCAGTCTACCACGGCCGAAACGTCGAGTGTCGAGGTAAACGGGACTTAATCGCGTACTATTTTAATCAAAGTTAAAATAGTACGCGATTAAGTCCCGTTTACAATATAAAATATGAATACAAATCGTGCAAGTGTGAAACAATTAAAATAGAAATGGTTTAACTATTTATTTTTTTTACTTTATGAAGGTGGCAAACAAGCATGCATTTCACCTTGATCTTAAGTGATGACAGCAGACATGCAGTCTATAGACACTTACACAAAGACCAGAGGTCAAAAATGCATATGCGTTGCCAACCCTGAGACCTTAGTTGATATGCGTCTGTGATAAGTTATTACGGGGCCGTGCATTACCATCTAACTGGAACACGATAGTGCCGCTTAATGGTAGTGCATTAAGCGGCAGGTTGATTTGATAATGTACCCTATGTATCCTACACTGCAACTCTACCACCAGTAAAAAAATCCATGTGTTTTGCGCTTATACACTACACAAACTATTGTTTGGCTATAAATAGTACTACACATTTATGTTGACCCGACTTTACTGTACGTTGATGTTAATAATATTTTTGATATTCCCTATTTAAATCATGAAAATTTATTTGTCAATAACTCAAAAGCTTCTGCACTTTCTGCATCGATAATTTTTAACATCAGCTGTATGGTTAACTCCTCATGAATTTATAATATAGAGATTTGAGAAATATATGTTGGGTGTAGTGCGTACGTTTCGCGCAGGCGAAGAATTAAAATTTGTTTTATTTTTATTTGAGTTTTCGCAATATGCGATTGAATATTAAAAAAAATATATTATGTATTCCCGCCTGAAGTCAATTTATTCTTTCTATTTTTTTAAATTTGATCGGGGACTTTGGTAGCTCAGTTGGGAGAGCGACTGGAATAGTAATCCCAGTGGTCACAGGTTCAAATCCGGCCAGTCCAGGTCCGTCCTTAATCCGTCCCCTAACCAACTGTTATGTTTTTACAGTGACTGTTAAGTGGTGAGTGATCGTAGAGAGTCCTTTACATTATACCTAGAATATGATGACGTCTACTACTGCTACATCGCCCTTACACAGTGATCGATCAATCATTAAATCGCTTTGGAAACATTAGCAATTTCCCGCGTGTTTTGCTTGCTGATCATGTGTATAAAGAAAAGACAAAGGCTTTACTTACGAAATTATATCAATTTCTTTTTATTTATTTATTTTTTTATTTATTTAAACTTTTAGCACATAAAATATGTACATAAGGCGGACTTAATACCTAGTGGTATTCTCTACCAGCCAACCTTAGGGCCAAATAAAACTGTCGAAGGTGCATTACGAAGTAAGGTTAATTAAATTTATAAATAATCCAGTAATATATAACTGAAATATAATACATATAACATAAATATATTATATAATATATATAAAAGTATAAATAATAATACTAAATAGATACTTATACATACATAAATAAATGCATAATGGATGTATATTTAATATAACAGAATGATTCAAAGAAAACAATCATGACGGCGTAAGTTAAAATCATTCATTTAGAGAGGTTAAAAAGTATTTTTTAAGCTTTTGTTTAAAGGATAATTTACTCGGAGCTTTCTTGATATCAAGGGGAAGAGCTCCGTGGTGGTAGAGCTCCGTCATCGGAGCTCGAATGTTTGTCGAAATGAATGATATGTTAAACTTTCTTATTACTGTATTTACTGCATACTCTACTTATTCTTTACTCAGCAAAGATGTGCTTCCCAAAATATTTATTAATAATTCCCAAGGCAAAGTAAAGTCCTATGCGGTCTGTGAATCTTGCCCTAGGTGACGTCACACAATAATTCATTTTCGTATCGATAGGTAAGTTCGACTTCAGTAAAATTATCTGTAATATCGATAAGATAAATTATATAACGTTTTTGTTTTGCGAGTGAAACTATTTTCACCTAGAACTATTTTCGTCGACCGATATTTAGCCGGACAAAAGCGACGCGGGGCGATAGAGCGTAGTGTATTGCATCGTTCACCGCGCAATGGACCGGCCTTAATCCGTCCTCTGACCAACTGTTCATTTTATAGTAACCGTAAAGTGTATCGCTACCGCACA
This sequence comes from Macrosoma leucophasiata, assembly GCA_036365455.1. Lineage (NCBI taxonomy): Eukaryota > Metazoa > Arthropoda > Insecta > Lepidoptera > Hedylidae > Macrosoma > Macrosoma leucophasiata. The sequence goes on along the minus strand of JAWQUS010000023.1, from coordinate 8,326,750 downwards.
CGTACCGGCCGTTAATATTAAAGCGCAAGTTAATATAGGGATGACGTCCGTCTTATCACCCCAACAGTGATCGATCAATCACTAAATCGCTTTTTGTTTCGGCAACATTCGCAACTTGCCTGGTTGTTACTTGACGATCATGTGTATTATATTATAGTCGTAACACACGTCCGAATTTGGTGCGAAGCGGACAGCGGATTCCGTGCGCACCGAACCAAATCTGGCCGGGTGGGTCTAGAGGAGTCCGGCGGACAGAATTATTATTAATCATGTCCGATGCGGTCAGCTCGCGCGGGTTTGGTCCGGCGGACCGAAACCGGTGTGTTACTACCACTACTTGGAATTTGGAATATAATTATAAAATATCCATACTGTATATTCTATTCACAAAATATACACAAACAAAATAATAAAAATACACAAAATAAAAAAAAAAGCAAAACCCCGTGAGTCCTAGCACGCACGGCACCATCCGTTTAAAGCTATCATGCCCTGGTCATAAAACGAGGGCAGTTCCGGTATATTCTATTCTAATACTGTACCAGTATGTTATTCTGTAGATAATTTATTGATTCCAGCTAGTTCCTATAGTAATAGCAACGCTTGAAACATCCCACTGCGGGGCACGAGTCTCTCCCCTTCTTGGGAGGAGGCCTGGAGCTTACTCCACAGCGCTTCCCCAATGCGGGTTGGTGGAGATAAGGGTTAGTGGCCAACCCGCTGTCTGATGTTTTTATCAAACTGCTTATCAGGCCTCCGACAAGGTTTAACGACTGCTATCTATCGATAGCAACCGGGACCGGTTTAACGTGCGCTCCAAATCACAGAAACGCGCATTTTAATTTGCCACTAGCGGTCACCCATCACACGCCCGTATCGCTTAACCGAGTAGATCGCTTCCGATCTACACCAGCTAGGACATGCGATATCCTTAGTGTATGCATATATTATTACTATTCGGATATTTAATATTAGGAGCTTAAATGGTAAAAGAAAATGCGACTATAAAGAATAATGAAGATAAATAAAAACTAGAAGTCTCACAATAAATAAATACAACCTAAAAAACCGGAACCAATTTCGTCACTAATATTTTGCTTAGAAAAGGGATGCAGCGCGACAGAGCGTATATTGCAGTCTCACACCCAACCGACCACACTTAATCTGTCCTCTGACTAACTGTTCGTTTTTAACCGGAAAGCGGTAACCGATCGAACGGAACCGTTAATATTATAGTGCCAGTTAATAGGTATATGGCGTCCGTTATCGCCCCAACAATGATCGATCAATCACTAAATCGCTTTTTGTTTCGGAAACACTCGCAACATTGCGCGTGATATTGCGTATCTAATTACGGATATTCTAAAGGTACATATTATTAAACCAAGTTCCCCTCGGCGTTTGACTGTCTGTCTGCCTGTGTGTTTCGATAAACTAGATGACTTACCCCAAAACGCATATAGGTACTCTCTCCGTTCCGTCGTGGGTAAAAACGTAAAGTTAATCTATATAAATAAATAAAATTTGAGTGTCTGTATGAAATCTAAAAATAACAGCTTTTTACTAAATGCATTTGTACGTACTCGTTTACACGGTACATATACCAAAACAACATTTTTTACAATTTTTGTCTGTCTTCATTTTTAAAATCTCGGGAACGGCTGGACCTATATCGACGGGACTTTCACTGACAGATAGCTTATGTAATAAGGAATAACTTAGGCTACTTTTATACTAGCTGCGCCTACTACTTCGTCCAGGTAGATACTGAACAATCATAAAGTCTCACGCGGACGAAGTTGCAGTCAGTTATAAATAAAAAGTAAAAATCGTGCAAGACAATAATATGGTTTGTTTTGTTACAGACTGTCTCCATATCAATGTTGCTGCGGTACGCCCACCATCAAATCTTCGTGTTCATAGGTAAGTTTTTCCCTTTTTTCCATGTTGGATTTGCATTATAAAGGAATCTTTTCGGCAGTGGTCATCAATTTTTTTTTTGAAGACGAAACACGAATCGTATATATTTGATGGAGCCCTAAGATAAAACGACATGTAACGAGCACAAAAGGTTCCTAGGACTAATTTCAGTATATTTTTTTTGTGTTAGTAAGGTGACAAACAAGCATGCAGCTCACATTGATGTTAGGTGATGACTGCATCCTATAGACATATACATAAAAAACAGAGGTTAAAATACAGATGCGTTGCCACCCCTGAGATCTAAGGTGTCATGTCTCTGTGATAGTTATTACGCATTACCATCTAACCGGAACACGATAGTGCCGATAGGTAATGCGGTGGTATCTACGCACTCGAGCTCCTACACGTGGAACTCTACCACCAGTAAATACGCGGGGACAACGTTGGGTTGCGATGTTTTTGTTGGTCGCGCAGCCAATACGTGGCCGCCAAGGGCTGGTCGCATAATGCGCGCACTTCCATATATCTTGGAGGAATTAGTTGGCTGCGCGACCTGGGGTGCGACCGCCTATCGACATTGCTATTGTCGTTGTCATTGCTGTCAAATTTTCATGTCGATTTTTACTTTAGCTAAATAACCATAATCGAAATAATCTACCATTATCGCTTGTTTCTTCATCTACGAAAGCAAGAAAAGCAATCAGATTATCACTACTGCTTTCAAAGGAGCTACAAATCGACATGAAATTTTGACAGCAATGACAACGACAATAGCAATGTCGATAGGCGGTCGCACCCCTGGCCGCTTACATGCGTGGGGGCATACGATTACAGTAGTTAAATGTCAATTGTAGACACTACATCAATAGACGTACTCGGAAGTCTGATTTTCTTACTTAGTAGAACCTAGTTTACTCAATATACAATGCAATTATGATTTGTCGAAATGAATTGTCTGAACAAAAAATCCTGAGTCGTGAGCCGGCTCAGCGGCAATCTCTTTGTAATAACAATAATTGCGAATAGCGCTCGCGGCGGTCCACCCGCCCCCATTTACCTACTGAAAGAATAAAAAATATAACTGGTCGGATTTACCTAGTGCTAGTGATGGGTGGATTCTGGGAAGTCGATTTGATCAAGAGACATCGACAACAGCCGATTCGACGTTCAGTCGTTGGGCACTTTTGTTGTGAATGATTTCATGAATAAGATAGAAAGGAGAATGACCAATTTTGTATGGGAGTTCGCCCTTCTTGCGTCTCGACGGGATTACTCGCAAAATATAGGCAATATCTTAAAAAATGCGTGCGCAAAAAAGAAAAAAGGTATCAATAGGAGTTTTTAAAAAACTGCATTACGAACTTTTGGTTATTTTGAGGTTAAGTTTTGTGTGCTGTACCTGCCAGAGGTTACTAAAATAAGCGAAGACTATTTTAAAGTATTGTGTAGCATCTTAGCTGTTTTACTTACATTGAGTAGGTATTCTAGTTTAACCGCATGGCGTAGTCCTGTTTCTTCTCCAGATAATAATACCAGACAAATATTAAATAGTTAACAATTAATAAATAATTATCTGGTTTTCATGTGGGTGTTTTTATGCTATATATTCACTTACCATCAATGTAAACTGTTTTTCTATTTGCCGCTTCATGATAATAAAAAGTGAGACATTTATATGATGAATTTGAGCTAAGTAAAACTAAGGTACTGTTCAAATTATATCGACTCGATACCTAGTGATAAAGCAATCGATCGTTGAAATCGATTTTATTTCGACGAAATTATAAAGGTCCTAAAATGACCAGTGTCCAACGCAAAAAAGTAAATAACGCAATGGTGTTGACATTGGCAGCTTGGTTATTGGTCTGTGATTGGCAGTTAACTACAAAATAATTTAATAACTTTTAAAAAATATCTTGTAAATCCCCATTCGTCTTAACGTGAAAAAAATGTGAGTGAAATCTAAATTCAAAAAACAATTTTCTACATACAAGTTGTTAAGACGCCAATCAGGGCGACTTTGGTCATTCTCCTTTCTACTTGGCAAAGTAGAAATTATTGCAAATAATCTCTAAAGAATCTCTATCTACTTTTGGGTACAAGGTCCACTCTTGAACTCCTGTCGTCGCAAGCTGAAATGTTAAATAAAAGGTTTTCCAATTATAATCTAATGACATACCTACCTACTGTTGTTTCTTACAATATATGTATAATGTATTGTTGCTTATAATAGCAGTAACACACAACCGGATTCGGTACGGCGGACCGAATCCGCCGACTAAATGCGCGCGAGCGGACCGCATCGGACTTGATTAATAATAATTATGTCTGCCGGACTCCTCTACACACGGCCAGATTTGGTTCGGAGCGTACCGAATCGCGATTTTAGTAGTAAAAGAAAAAAACTGATGTGCTATAGACATGCGATAAGCGTAGACATAGCCTATAGACGGCATAGAAGTGGTGGTAAGAGAGACAACACTAGCAATAAGGTCACACGCTCATAGCACTTATATTCTATACCTTCAGAGTTAAATTATATATGCGATTACCATCAATAGACCCGCTTTGGAGATTCGAAAACTATTAATGAATCGTGGATGTTTGCATGAACGTATGAATTGACTGCATTGATTTGCGCACAACTCTGTAAAAAACGGCTTCAAGTGAACAATAAAACACAAATGTTTTTATTAAATTACTAAAGAGAATCCTTATCGACTAGCGGCGGTCCAGGGGAGCGACCGCCTATCGACATTGCTATTGTCGTTGTCAATGCTGTCAAATTTTCATGTCGATTTGAAGCTCCTTTATTATTATTTTTTTTTTATGTAATTGAAGTGGCAGATATGCATGCAGTTCACATTGATGTTAAGTGATGACTGCAGCCTATAGACACCCACACAAAGACCAAGGTCAAAATGCAAATGCGTTACCACTCCTGAGGCCTAAGGTGTTATGCCTCTGTGCCGGAAATTACAGGGCCGTACATTACCACCTGACCGGAACACGATAGTGCTGAACACTACCATTTAGCGGCAAGTAAATCAGGTAATGCGGTGGTGCCTACGCCCGCGAGCTCCGTCACTGGAGCTCTACCACCAGTAAAAAAGTAGTATTGATAATTTGATTGTTTTTCTTGCTTTCGTAGGTGAGAAACAAGCGATAATGGTAGATTATTTTGTTTATTGTTATTTAGTTAAAGTAAAAATCGACTTTAAAATTTGACAGCAATGACAATGACGACAGCAATGTCGATAGGAGGTCGCACCCCAGGTCGAACATCTCTAAGAGTACGCTTCGCCACTTTGATCCGCTGACAATTAGCCAGATAGAGATAATTTGTTTTTTCCCTATTACTGTTCCGAGCCGCCACTTGGCTTACTGTTTCAATTCGATGATTGTTATGAATTTCAATTTTTTCCCTCGCAATGAAAAATCTCAATTTGTTTCCACTTCCTTACCTTTATAAAACCTTTATTATAAATTGTTTTTGTTGTTTTTTTTATGTAATGGAAGTGGCAAACAAGCATGCAGTTCAGATTGATGTTAAGTGATGACTGCAGCCTATAGACACCCACACAAAGACCAAGGTCAGAATGCAGATGCGTTACCACTCCTGAGGCCTAAGGTGTTATGCCTCTGTGCCGGAAATTACAGGGCCGTACATTACCACCTGACCGGAACACGATAGTGCTGAACACTACCATTTAGCGGCAAGTATATGAGGTAATGCGGTGGTGCCTACGCCCGCGAGCTCCGTCACTGGAGCCCTACCACCAGTTAATTGATAACTAGCGATCCGCCCTGGCTTTGCACGGGTATTACTTAGATTAGAACATAAGTCTATTAATATATTTTGTTAGTCGTATGACTGCATCAGCTTGTTTAGTCGAATGTGTTTGTGATTTGGACGTATAATAAAATTTTAGTTTTGTGCCAAATTCAAAGGCTTACGTACCTATTGAAATAAAACTATTTTTACGGATTTATCTCGCGTATATTAAACTAAAATGATTTTTAAAATCAACCCGACGTTTCGGTCGCTTTTCAGCTTGCGTGGTCCCGGGCAGACTGACTGAAAATAGTTTTATTTCAATGAGTGTAGCTCGCGAAATCCTAAGAACTTATGTACCTAGTATGTAGGTAGGTAGGTAGAAAGTAGGTACTTTCTTAGGGTTCAAGTTACTCTGCAGTTAAGCCGTGAAATCGTAACGGACATATCAGCTTCCGTTGTCCCGGGCAGACTGGGACAGTCAGTCTGCCTGGGACCACGGAAGCTGAAAAGCGACCGAAACGTCGGGTTGATTTTAAAAATCATTTTAGTTTAATATACGCGAGATAAATCCGTAAAATAGTTTTATTTCAATAAGTGTAGCTCGCGAAAACCTAAGAACTTATGTACCTGGTATGTAGGTAGGTAGAAAGTAGGTACTTTCTTAGGGTTCAAGTTACTCTGCAGTTAAGCCGTGAAATCGTTACGGACAAGCAGGCAGAGTTACATTTCTAATATTATGATGTATTCGTCTGAGAGATTCGCTACGCTAGTACAGTTCCTCGATCGTATTATCGACATCCGGGATTCACGTGACACTGAACCGCGCTGCGTGTTTCCTCTCTTTCCGCTAATTTGTCCTTTCATATTTACTCTTACCCACCCTCGATAGTTATCAGTTGATAATTATCTTTCTATTTATGATGTGTATTTATAAATATAATAAAGAACATATTTATTTATTCGAGAATTTACCTAGGATAGTTCGTCGGGTGTATTATCTACATCCGGGATTCACGTGACATTGAACCGAGCTGCGTGTTTCCTCTCTTTCCGCTAATTTGTCCTTTCATATTTACGCTTACCTGTCCTCGGTTGTTATTAGTTGATAATTATCTTTCTATTAGTGATGTGTGTTTTTGAATACAATTTTTCTCTACACTACCAATGGTTGACTGGTAGAGAGTGCTCTTAGCGTTAAGTTCGTCATTTGTTGCATGTTTTTTGTGGCAATAAAGATTAAATAAATAAATTAATATAATAAAGAATATATTCCTATTTTTGAGTGTAAAGTTAGGATAGTTCGTATCGGGCGTATTAAGTGTGTAATTATCTTCACGCCAGGTCCCTAACGGGGTAGGCAGAGAGTGTAGAGCGCCAGATATCCCGGTTCTGACAAATCTCTCGTGCCTCGTCTACTTTCATCATTCTCTTCATACATGCACGCCGATTCCTAAGACTTTTGATCCCACCATCAGACAGAACTCGACCTATTTGGTCATGGTAGGTCAGTCTTGGTCTTCCTGGGCCTCTGCAACCATCCACATGATTTTTTAAGTGTCATATTATTGTATTGTAAACACGTTTCTACTGTCTCTAAAGACCAGATTAGGTATACACAATTCCAAAATCCAAATCCATTTTTCTATAAACTTGAATGCTGTTTTCAATAAGACAGTGAAAAAATAAGTGGAGGAAAATTCGGCTGCGAATGAGACGATCCATAGCTAAGTTGATGGTAAAGCTTTTGTTGTACCTATTCATCTGGACATCATGATATATATTATTTAGAAAATTTACAAACCGCTTACATGTTGACGTGATAATATAAGTATAGTTTTATGAAAAGTTTACATTTACCTATTACCTTACAAAATGCTGTGTAGGTATCGCATAAGTTTTTCTTTTTCTTCATTTATTATAATTGAAGGAATTGAAAAAAAATATGATTATTAAGTTTTAACCAAGTAGTTTAAATTATAATTTTAATTTACTATTAATATATGATTTTGCTTTTACTATATGTAATGGTTATTCACTCTAGGTAGTTTATGATTTATTGACGTTTTGAAAGTATCTGTAAAGATCTATTCGAAATAAAAATATTTTCTATTTCTATCAAAACTACAAGTTCTGAATTAATTAAAAATGTATTTCAAAGACAGTTTGCAGTTTTTTAAAAAGCTTTATATCGCAGTTAAGATTGTTTTATAGATCAAAAGGCTTAGCTCTCAGTAATTTAATTATAACAAAGTTGCTTTAACACTTTGAAATACGTTATATTTTTCTGTTGAATAATAATAAACTCTTAGCATAAAAACATATTTTCTATCGTTGGAAATCTCTAGGAATAAACTATTCAGACTCACAATATCGGATGATGGTAAAGCTGTTCAATGGGTTACAGATGGTATCCTTGACAACTCATCCCTCTGAGGGTATTGAAAGGTATATCTACAACAGATAACAGCTCTGGGATTTTTATATAATCAAACCGCTGTAGATCCGTATTTTTCTTCTCTGTTGAACACGTTTGTAAATATTTTCCGAGAATATTATTTCGAATTGAAAATATTTTGTAGTTGCGTAACTTTTTCGCCTACATAAAATGTCACGGAAAAGTTTCTTGAATCAGTAAAGAAATTGGTAAAATATAAAATATACAATAGATACACCCCGCTATCTCTTCATCTCTTACCAAATATTAAAAAAAAAACATAAAATCCGGCCGAACGGTGCCGGCGGAGTGCGACCACAAACGCCTTTAAACCAGATTTTGATATTTATGTAATAGGTTGGGGAAAAAGTCTTTTCGCATTATAGTATGTATGAACTTGTAATAAAATCTCTTTGGCTGTAGTATCTGGCTGGTTTTGGTATCATTGAAAGTTAAAATTTTAAAGAACATAATTCCAAATTAAAATTAGGCAAATGTGTGATTTTCATTTGTTTTTCGTACTGTCAAGATGAGTGAATCTAATGAAGAAATTCGATACATTTTAAAATTTTACTACAAAAAAGGTAAAAATGCAACGCAAGCCGCGAAAAAAATTGGCGATGTTTATGGACCTAGTGCAGTGTCTGTGAGAGTAGCACAAATTTGGTTTAAGCGTTTTCAATCCGGAAATTTTGATGCCCTATTACGGATAAAATGGATGCCATTTTTGAAAAAGTGGAGCAAGATCGACATATCAGTAGTTACGACGTAGCTGAAGAACTGAGAATTGATCACAAAACAGTTTTGGCGCATTTGAAAAAAGCTGGGTACAAAAAAAAGCTCGATATTTGGGTAACTCATGAGCTAACTGAAAGAAACCTAATGAACCGTGTACTCATTTGTGATTGATACTTTATTACGACGTAATGAAACCGAATCATTTTTGAAGAAGCTGATAACTGGTGATGAAAAGTGGATCATGTACGACAAGAACGTACGAAAAAGGTCGTGGTCAAAGGCCGGTCAGGCTTCACAGACTGGCGAAACCCGGGTTAACTCGCAATAAGGTGATGTTGTGTGTGTGGTGGGATTGGAAGGGCATTATTCATTATGAGCTATTACCACCAGGCAGGACTATCGATTCTGAACTCTACTGCGAACAACTGATGAGATTGCAAGCAGGAAGTTGAGAGAAAGCGGCCGGAATTGATCAACAGAAGGGGTGTGGTGTTTCATCATGATAACGCTAGACCTCGCACATCTATAGCCACTCAGCAAATTAAGAGAGTTTGGCTGGGAGGTGTTAATGCATCCGCCGTATAGTCCTGACCTTGCACCTTCAGATTTCCACCTGTTTCGGTCTCTTCAGAATTCTTTATGCAATGTTAGGTTAACATCACGGACTGCCAAATCCACTTGTCGTGGTATTTTGATGAGAAGTCCCAAAATTTTTATAGCCATGGGATCATGTCCCTACCTACAAGATGGCAAAAGGTTATCAAACAAAATGGTACATACATACTTTAGTTAAATTTAAATAAACTATATTAAAAATGTTTTGAATTATCTTAAAAAATGCGAAGAAACTTTTTCCCCAACCTAATATATTGTATCGATATCCCACTGTGACACATCCAATTGTTCACGTTCTAAATGCTTACGTAAATTTGCAATGCTTGTGTACATTTCTGTGCTACCAAAGACGCGTGTGATTCCTTGAACGTTCAACGGATTAGGCACTATGGATCGTGAACCTGGCAAAGGAAACCCGCTCAATAATACACCTGAGCTGTAATCTGTACGTTGTTGGCAGATTTAGCGTATTGTTCGATGGTCGGATATTTAAGGCGCGCAAAACCAGTAATTTAACAAAGGTACCTAACGGTTGTTGACACAAAGAAGATGAAGTACCTGTTTGTCACATTTTCATTTTTGCCAAAGAAGATGAACAGTGTCGAAATATTTTCAGTGAAATGTGTGAACGGAATATTTGCAATTGATAAATATAGTAATACTTAGGCTTTTTCGCAGAAAGTACTTTTCTATTTGATTTAAGTTTTAGTCAACTGTAGGCATTGAGATCTGTATGCTTCCGTGTTGGCAATACTCTTGCCAAAATATCGCTGCCGTATGTCCAAAGCCGCTCATATTATTTTTTTAACATTGCAAGGGATGTTGATTGAGTTCAGAAGTTTTATCTTTTTCTTAAACAGACCAACAGAAATAATTTGAAATATGCGGTAAAATTTTTATTTCCAATCCATATGGTTATTAAAGTACAAAGAACCGGTCAGTTATGCAATGCTTGTCAACCATAGATACAATAATATTACGGTAACAGTTCGTGACAAAGGATTGATTGAAATAGAAAACCGTGTCGTTGAACGACATAGTATTATTGTGCTGTATTATAATAATTTCCATTACCAATTTCCCTACTGCACTCTACAATTCACCAATGGTACGCGTCATGTGGAATGTGTCAAACAAACCGCGATTGCCGCCACTCCATTGTATTCCCACATTATGCTCCGATTCCCAGCCATCAATTTATTATTTTACCGAAACCACGTTTATATGAACCTCTCCCATTCACAAATGAACGCCAATTTTAATTGGCTATGAGTTTTTTGCTGCAAGAGAAACAAAGGGCAATGAAAACTTATTTTATTTTTTTGTTAAATGGAAATGGTATGGAAGCTTATTTATAATTTAATTGCTACATTCTTTTAACGACTTCGTAATAATTTATTTATTTATTTACCAGTAATTACAGAACCATTACAGAAGATCCAATGCGGTACTGCAATTCAATTATACATACATAAACGACTCAATAACATAATAACAATACTAAAAACAAAACTCATAACAATAAATTACTTTCAGCATATTTATAACCCATTCTCGGCAATCTACAACTGAAAATATCTATATGATTTGCATTGATTACATTGATTGCACTGACGGCCCGTACTGTCGGAGCGTATTGGAGTAGGTTTGTTCGAGCAGTGGGCACATGCAGTAGCGGCGGTCGGCGGCGCTGCTCCGCGCTCTCGTCCGGCACGCGGAGCCGTAAGCCTTCCAGTACTTCTGGATGGTGCACCATTCCATGAAGCACTTTCCACATATAATTCATCAACGCTACTTCCCGTCTGACCTCGAGCTTACTATATATCCGACCATACCTAATATAAACAAGGTCGGGTACATATGGGGGTAAAACGGATAAACACCGTATAATTTTAAATACAGGTAACGTATGAACTTATTCTGTATTTTCTCCACCATTTGAATATACTTAGTTTCATGCGGACTCCAAATAAAAGAGTTAGTTTCAAGCTGACTTCGTACAAGTGCGTTATATAGTATTTTAACCGTTGTTACATTTTCAAAATCCTGACATTGCCGTAAAATGAATCCTAAATTTCGTAAGGCCTTACCACAAATATCTTTAATATGTAGTCGGAATTGTAAGTCCGAGACCATTTCTACTCCTAGGTCGCGAATTTGTGTAACCATCGGTATCACACTGCCATCCAGGTTGTATAAATGTTGCATTGGAATGCGCGCGCGAGTGAACGTCAATGTACAGCATTTTTTTACATTATAAAATAATTTATTTACATAGCTCCATTGAAGTACACGATCAATATCTTCCTGAAGCCGCTTTATATCACTGGACGTTTTTATTTCCAGAAATAACTTTAAATCGTCCGCAAACAACAAGCACTTAGCATTCTTCACCACCTCCGGAAGATCGTTAATCATTAACACGAACTCCAAAGGGCCAAGGTTGCTTCCTTGACTTACGCCTGAATACGTGTTATAAGCTTTAGATTTGTAGCCCGCATACTCCACGTACTGACCACCCAGATAACTCGCATAGAAATCAAGAGCCCTGGAGTGAAACCTAAAGCTGCCAATTTTGATAACAAGATGTCATTGTCTACCGTGTCAAAGGCCTTTTGAATATCAAAATAGGCGGCATCAACCTGCCCCCCTGCATCGACAACCGCTGTTAGGTAATTTACAAATGTGAGTAAATTGCTACCTGTACTTCGGCTCGAGCGAAAACCATGTTATGCGTCCGACAATTGTTAAACCTACTTCTATTAAAATTTCGGTAAATTTGCAAATGTCATCACACAGTACGTTGCAAATGCGCTCTAATGATAACTGATGCGTAAAAATGAAAGTTTTTATTATTTAATAAACAGGATGAACATCTATCTATCTACAAAAATACAACGTTTTTAAATTTGTATTGCGCGTACGATTGTATGTAAAATTTACCCTAGTTAAGTTAGGTTAGTAGAAGAAATGTAGGAAGTTAAAAAGTGTGTAGGTGTAACACGTGTAGTAAATTTATTGAATTAAATATTAATATTGGTTGCAATAGAAAAGCGCTTGTAATCAAGGAATTATAGTTACTAATTTAATCTTACTATACTAACTTACATAAGGAACATCGTATTAATATAACGAACTTATAAAACGCTTTAAAAAGGCTTTATTCAGCATTTTCATAATAAAATATAGAAATAACTCCACGATACTGAGTAGATAATGAAGTGTCCAAAGGCGGGTCTTAAAGGTATCTTTTATCTTGTAATATTTTTTGTTTCATCCTATAAATGTTTATATTATGTAAAAGTCTAAGGAAATTGTTTATTTCTTGACCTATTTTAATGGGTTCAGTAAAAACAACTCTTATTTTGCTCAGATAGATTCTGTGAAAACATCTCAAGATTTTAAAAACAATGTCTTACTGTTAATTAAGATAGAAATATTTTTTTATAATGTTTTGTGTTTTCGTCTTCCTTTTCTTAATATACCTACATATACTATACTGTTTTATCTGTTTATCTGTCTACACTCATGATATTGCAGCTGATTAAAACATTAGAGTATCTCAAATTACGTGGTTGATGGACATCTATCGGGAAATTTTTACGAAATTGCATGTTGTACGCTCCGCTTCCGTAAATTTCCGAATGTTCGTATTACATTAACCCAAATCCGCGGATTGTGAACGACTTTTGGGTTAATTAACCGCATCATGTTGACAAAGTGCGGCTTACAACGTACACTCATTATGTGACGTGTGCTAATGTTGTGAGGAACCGTAGCGCATTTGCGTGGAAATCGAATCGAAATACTGAACTAGCTTTATCATAAATGCGAGTCAGTATATTAAAAAAACCAAGGTTTATTCATATATAAAATAAACTAAAAAAAAAGGATTATTCAACAGAATGTAGTGCAACTATAACAAATATAAAAAAAAACAAATCACAAACCCGTCACAAAATACATTTAAAGGAAATTTCACATGAAATTTTGCGAGGTCGCATTTTAATACAAAATAAATAAATAAAGATTTGTAACAAATTAAATAATAAAATAAAAATCGTTTACCACGACGAACTAAAATTATAAACTGATTAAAGCCTTAAACTATCCCAAATTACGCGTTTGACGGACAACTATCGGGTAAATTTGACGAGATCGCATGTTGTACGCTCCGCTTGCGTAAATCCCTAAATGTTCGTATTAAATTAACCCAAATCCGCGGATTGTAAACGACTTTTGGGTTAATTAACCGCATCATGTTGACAAAGTGTGGCTTACAATATACACTCATTACCTATGGTATAGGTATACTGCTAATGTTGTGAGAAACCGTAGTACTTGCCGATCAAATAGAATGGAAATGATATACGGAACTAGCTATAATATAGGTAAATACAAATTGCTATAAGTATGAAAAAAAAAAGAAACTTACAGCACGTACCGTGTTATTTTCTTCGATTTTATATAATGCGAAATGTTCAGTGTCGAAATATCGTAACAAATTTTAGAACAGATTAAAACGTAGGCACGTTATCCTAATCCTACTACTATTTTTTGATGTGTCATAAGAGGTGCATGTCACCCTAAATGAATAAATGAGTTTCTGATTCTGATTCTGACAGAATTTATATGCATTTGGCGGACGTCTACCAATATTCACCAAGCTATACTGTGAGTCATATTATAGCTGCCAAGAAATACCCGCATGGTTCTATAAAATTCGCCTGAATGGTAGTACATCATATACAATTGCAATTTCAATTGGCAAATACAACCGCACTGGGTTGTAATTGTCGGTGCGGCAACATTTATTTATAAGTAGAACATTGTTTAAAATATGATTTATTTATTAAATTATAGTGCTACCACAGTCTAAAGAAAACGAACGTGTTAATTACCTACACCTTAACTCTGGCGTACTGATAGACCGCCCAACTGGAATACTGGTAGATTGATGATAGACTGGTAAATTGTTGATAGGTTGAGATATTTATAGAATGATAGATTTTTCTATTTTCTGGAGGCTTCCCAGTACCTCAAAGTTTGGTAAAGTGCCCGGAGATGTCAACAGGCTCGCCGCCTGTTGCATGGGCCAAAACGAGACCGGCGAATCGAGGATGTATGCATGAATCCGATTTACCTCCCCCTACCCCTTAGAGGATTACAGGTGTCATGTTTTTAGGATTTTTATATATGTTCAACGTACCTATACTAACGCGTTACAAACAACGTGAATAAAAACCAAAAACGTGACAACCTTAATGAATTTGCGTTTTTATGGGTGAAGGCGGCATATTGCAAAACTTCAAAAGCGATAAACTACTGTATGTACTTATACTGTGGTGCTACGTTATGTATATAATGTAGTGTCTTGTTTCTTATTAGAGCATTCATATTCAATGTTATTTAAAAATACTTGCGGCAAAATGTGTCATCAAAACCAGTCCTAACCATATTTTTCCGTTAAATTTTCCATTTTGATTAACTACTTGATGAATGTAGCGATTTTGGTTCGTCGGTTCTCGTACTAAACTCGTATGAACTACACTATAGAAACGTAGTATATCGGTAAGTTAACAGTGATTGGTAATTTCCAATGCATGTTTGCGGATCGCTTGCACGGCTTCTTCTGGCTCGATTGCCGATGCCGGCAAATTGCGTCCCTTGCCTCACGTTAAATATACTCCAGACGGGGAAATAACGGGTACAATCGCTGAACGTTGCCAACTAGTTGAGAGCCAGTCGCGTAACGTTTTTTTAAATATTTATATGTTTCAGTTACAATAATTATCACGTGTATTTAGAAATTAAGTTAATATTTGAGGTTAATTAATGCATAGCCCCATGATATGTCTGTAGATAACGTCTCAAGCCAAAAGTTACTGTTAACCTTCAATTTTTTAAATATGTTTTTTGATACGGCAAATAACAGTAGCTACAGTCGATTGGACTTTATAGCAAAAGGCAAATGATGCTGTAGTCGCTGTAGGGAGGTATTGGGCGGCAAAAAATTACGTATCGAGCCGCTGACTGGAAAATAAGTCGATGAACGTTGCCAACTACTTTTTTAATGTGGTAAGTGTAGACGCCGGTATAACGAAAAGTTATCAGTGATTCACTGATTGTATTCCAATGCATGTTTACGGTTTGCTTGAAGTAGAAGCCGTGCAGGCTTCTACTTCGATTGCCGATACCGTCAAATCGTGTCCCTTGCCACACGTTAGATAAACTCGATATAGGTAATAACGGGTACAATACATATCTGAACCTTAGTGTTGACAACAGTTAGCGACTTGCACACAGATATATTTTGAAATATGTCTGTGTTTTCGCATAACGTTTCAAATGTTGGTATGTGTAGACAGACGTATTAGTTAAGATATTTTGAGATTATTTAATGTGTATTAGTAAGTTTCCGTGAAGGTTGTCATGTAGTGTAAACTAGTCTCCTAACGTTTTTTAAATGTTGGTACGTCTAGACGTTTTAGTCACAAACAGGCGTAGGTACATATTTTTAACATATCATTGTACAAATAAATCGCTAATTGTGTTGCTAAGCAAAAAACTGAAGAACGGCTTTACCAATTTCGCTAATTCCTTTTTTGTTGTATTTGTTATTATCCGTGGAAGGTTTGTATGATTAAAGAAAAAAAGATAATTTCGCGGAGAATTAGGAATTTTCAGAAAACTTAGGTAACTATCATATTAACTTTTCCAATGTATACCTTATGACCCTTAACGTAGTTGTCAGTCGTCAATTATCGGTTTAAATAGATGAATAGGTAGTAATGATTGAGAATCGAATCATATTAGCAGTAATAAAGTAAAGGCAGGGTCGCTAGTTTGTAATATAAACCGCTTTTTACTTAATGCATATGTGTACACGGTACGCTGCCTACTCCTTCGAGAATAATACGACACAACATATACCCCCACTATAACTTATCGTAGTAGCCCGCTACTTTCTCTTCCATCGGCAACAACAAAATATCGCCAGAATAGTTTTATCTATCGTTCATGTCAGCTCTTCAATTCCTTATGCAAACGTACGGATCAGGAGTTCGACCTGGACCTATTTTTCTCCAGTGTACCTTCAATCAAAAAAAGATTAAGTGATACTTTCTTTAACAAATATAATAAGAAAATGTTTTATTAAGATACGATTCAACCTCAGGATTCTTACTGTTCTCTTCGTTGGCTTCGACCAGACTCGGGTCAGCGGTGGATAACGTCGTGGTGAGTGTAACAGACCAACAGAAATCTAGATAGACTGAGTTAATATTACATGTCGACTCGTGATTTCTTTAATTGTTTTTTTTTTTTTTTTTTTTTTTTTCTCAATGTGGATGATAAGCATATGTTTATATATTTTTAAGTATGCGTAAATGTAGTATGTACTTATACTGCTTTATTCGTTTTTTTATTATTTTTTTTTTGTTATACTACAAATACTTTTTTCTTTTTTTTTTTACTTGTTTAACTGACAAACTTGTTAAACATGTGTATATTCACACCTTTTGCTTTGTGATATGTTGTGGTAGTGTGAACCGTTCTTTACAATGTCTTTTAAATGTTGCTAATGTCTTTCGCTATCTACTTTTTTTCTATAAGTGGAGACTTATAAATGATTCTTCCGTTTCTTATACTGTATCCACGCTCTAATTGTAATAATCGATAGTCTTCCTAATAAATAAATAAATAAATAAATAAATAAACATAAAAACTTCGCCTTCGAGTTCTAACACTGAAACTCTACCACCAGTATACCGGGTACTATTCACATTAACTTTCCTTAGTAACGTAACATTGCACTATTATAAGCGTAATTAATATATTAGCACTACCCCAGCATGTAGCTGGTAACCTGCTTTGTAAAGCCCTATCATCACCTGTTGTGCGAAGTTATTATATAACAGACTATATTAAACTACATTATTATGCATTAAAAGGGAAATCAGTTTCATATTTTATATGCATAAATCCATTGTCGATTGCGGTATTATTATGTTTTTTGATATATATGTTTATTTTCAATGTATTTCGACTTCGAATGTAAACTGTATGCTTACTGAAATAAACTGTATGCTTGCTGGCCACTTCATGACATAAAAAAGAACAGTTTTCATGAGAAAATATTGTTCATAAAAATGAATGTTCAATTGATATAGTAAGATAATAGTTTTTTTTTCATGAAAAATAAAAATTGACTAACTAACACAATTTTATTTTATAACTTACCGGCATATAAACTTAGTCGGCGCCTCACTAAACGACTCAGTATTTCAGGTATTTCGCTAAAACCCACGAATTTTGACACGCGTAACAGAACTTGAAACATAAATCGAGCATCTTAGCAAATAAGCGCCTACTTCTCGATCGTTAACGAACGCCGAAAATAAAGATGATGCGCGTAGGTTTGGAAAACCTTTAAGCACCTAATTTGCAAATTTTTCATCTATAAGGCGATTTTCGATATAATTTGTTCAATTATTTGCTCTCAAATTGAGCGTAATACATAGCAATAAGGCATAAGAAAGTATCGGAACGTGAATAAAAATAAGTAGATAATAATGACGTGCCGTAGTCAATAAAATGAGACGTCTTTTGCTTGTTGCGAATTTCAAAGGAACCTGATGAATTTTTCTCGCCGGGTGAAGCCCGGGTTTTTCTTATAAAAATATAAATAAACACAGACAATGCCGATCGTTAGACTTTTGTCAGACGGTAATCTCACATTTGAACGTGCCTATTTTTTATATTTATCAAAACTGCGTAGTATTACACATCATTAGCACCCTGTATATTTGAAACCACAACATGTTTTTCTTTCTTAGTGGTTTCATTGTGTATCAACGTCTGTTTGATACATAATGTTGCTTATGGTACGTTACGTAAATATTAGAGAATAAAAAATATGTATGTGTTCTAAATAGGTTGATGTGGTACAGAGATAAAGAGTTATGAAATATAAAAGGGGAATATTAATCAGGTACACGGTAAATTTTGGGAGATCTTATGCTGAAGAATATTGCGTCTAGATCTGGGTCCAAAAAAAGAATGTGATATTGTTAACGATAGCACAACGCGGGATGAGTAGCAACGTTCCGCGATAAAACTGCTACCACTGTGATCGTCAATCCGCTTGCCAAATGTGGCGATTATGGCATATTCTCCAAGCACAACAATTGTAAGCATTTTGGTTTTTGTCCACCAGTCTTTCGGCTTTCGGATAGGCATATTTGATGACTAGTTGCAATTTTGTTATCAGTTTTGAATTTGTTTCAGAGTAATAAATACTAAATGCTTTACTTTTGATAGAGTTTCAGTGTACTTCACCTATTTTATCTACCGTCAAAATATGGTATTGCTTAGCACTGGTTATGGTCAGGTTAGATGGTAATTAACGGTTCCGTTCTTCGTCACTGATACAAACCAACTATGGGCTCTAAGGTAGTAACGCGTCTGCATAAAACTTCTGGTTTTTATGTTGGATGTTTATAGGCAGTAATATTCACTTACTATCCATGCAGGCTGGATGCTTGTTTGCCATCGTAACATAAAACAATCCGAATCTGAATTTTCTGAATGCAATTTCTGCAAACCCGAGAATGGTGCTAATAGTCCTCGTGTGTCTCTAACTATGTACGTTTAAAATATATTACTTTAGCTAGGGCAATCCAAACTTCGACGGCTTTGTTAGACTGAACACACCCAATTCGTTTAAACAAACCCGGTGCGTCACTAGAGATCGTATAAACATTGTCGGGGCGGCTCATTTTTCGTTATCTCGTATTTCTGTCTAATTAGGGCCAGCGGGCTGGCGCCAACTCGCAGCTTACCTGTAGCGCTAACAACCGTTTTGAGCACGGTTTAATGCCAATTACCTGCACAATCTATTGTTCTCAGCATCAAGTATCGTTGACTGCCGCTGTTACGTCGAGAGTGATTTGCTCGGCTCACTTCATGAGATCCTCTTTTAAATTTAAGCTCTTTGTAATTGATCCTCATCAACAAAGTTGATTTATTATACGTAATTTTATCTTGACTAATGCCTTGTGTTGTTTCATCTTTCCTTTCACGTAGGCCTGCCTGTTGAGTGAATAAATTATAGATTGCAAAAAGTTTTACCTAGGTACTCTAACGGTACACTTGATTTCTTCTTAAATAAGATCATTTAACGGCACTTTCTCACGTTAAATACATAAACTACAAATGTTTTTATAATCAAACCGATATTTTCGGTTGCTTTTCAGCTTTCCCGATGTCGGCCACGATGTAGTGAGATATGTCTGCAACTCTCTTCCATTTCAATTGCAGTTCTTTTGAGTAGCTTTCAGAATAATCATTAATCTGAAAGTCTATTTTTTTCCATTATTTCCATAATATCTCCAGAACATAAAAAAAAACTTGTACCTGTGGAAACCCCAGAACTCGGTAAAAAAAAATGATCACAATTAGAATTTGTCAATGTATGGCGTGGAAACGTATGGACTAAACATTTCAATAACGCCATCCTTTTTTAACATAGACAAGACGAAGATCATGTCAAATGTCCATGTTACACCCACTCCTGTTATGGTCTAGGGTACACTCGAAGTTGCTGACGACTATGTATACCGGGGACAAACGGTCCAGTTAGGTCGGTTCAACTTCGAGAAGGAGGTCAATCGCCCAATCCAACTCGGTTGGGCAGCGTTCGGAAAGCTACGATACATCTTCTCGTCCGACTTACCGCAGTGTCTCAAGAAACAGTTTTTTGACCAATTTGTGTTGCCAGTGATGACATATGGGACAGAAACGTGGTCGCTCACTATCGGCCTCATAAGAAGGGTCAAGATCTCAGAGAGCAACGGAGAAGGCTATGCTCGGAGTTTCTCTGCGAGATCGAATCAGACATGAGGAGATCCGCATGAGAACCATAGTTACCGACATAGCTCACCGAATAGTGGCTCACGAGACTCAAGTGGCAGTGGGCAGGGCACATAGCTCGAAGAACTGACGGCCGTTGGGGCAGAGCAGTTCTAGAGTGGCGACCACGTACCGGAAAACGAAGCGTAGGCAGGCCTCTCACAAGATGGACCGAAAATCTGGTGAATGTCGCGTCACGGGCAATCGCTGGATGAGGGCGGCCCAGGATCGTTCGTAGTGGCAATCTTTGGGGAAGGCCTTCGTTCAGCAGTGGACGTCTTTTGGCGGAAATGATGATGATCCTTTTTTAACAATACTTTAAGACTGTGATTCCGGGAGCAGTAAATTGCAGGGAGTCCGCAGCGGAACGGGAACGATGACTGCAATTTACAATTCAGTGCCGGTGAAGGCATTATCTGCAACTCCAAACAAGATTTCCTTACTTAAAAAAATAATCGTAAAACGTTGAGATGATATGGCTTTGAAATGTCTTTTAGAGTCTACCGATCTATTTGATGGCATTTCTATATTTCCTGTATTTTTATGATTGGAATCAATTGTAAAAATTGTCGAAATTAATTTCGTATGATGAATGACGACTGCAATTTTCATATCCGCTGAAGGCGTTATCTGTATGTGCAAATACAAATATGATCGTTTCATGAAAAAAAAAAGAGGTTGAATCGTAGGGATATTTCCAGACTTGGAAGTGTGTGAATACCTATTGTACCATATTAGAATCAGTCCATCTGTTTGGTAGTCTTTCTTAACAGTTTAGTCGTTTATTTTTATGGTACTTATCGACAGAGGGTCTCATTAAACACAAATCTTTTTGTAAAACATTGGGTATATCTAAAATTAAAATACGATGACATAGTAGACAGTCAAGTAAATACAAGTGAACGACAAGTGGACATTTCCATTACATCTGCAATTTGTAAAATATACAGAGTGAAAACGTATGTACCTACTAAACATTTTAATAACGGCGTTTTATTTCTACCGATACTTTACGGCAATATGATTCCGGAGAGCAGTAAATCGCAGAAAGCACGCAGCGAGACGGGAACGGGGAGGCGACGGCGAAATTAATTTCATATGATGAATGATGAACGATGACTGCAATTTACAATTTTCGTTGCCCCTGAAGATTTTATCTGCATCTGAAAATTTGATTAGTTTTGATTTTTTTATTTGCAAAACGTCGAATGTACTTAAACTATTTTAAAATCAAGGATTGGAATCAATCTTCATACATCTACTCGTACTTGACAGATAAGTAAAAATTTAGCTCAAGCCAATCAGTAGGTACCTGTCATTAGTAGAAACTTAAATTCACGTCTGTAATCTCCAAAGGAATGGAGAGGAGGATGGGAAGAGCGGACGTAAATGCATGTATGCAAACAGGTAAGATTTGACTGTTATGTTTTGTTCAAGGAAATAGGGGGCGAGCCCGTAACATGACCAGGCAATTGTATCAGAAGTACCTATATTTTACAATCATTGTTACATATGCTATATGTTGCGGAATATTACCTAAACTTTTAAATAAAAAGTGAGATTAGTCTAAGTAGGTTACTTCTGTTAAACCAGGCGTAAGTTATCTGTTTTTTTCAAACAAGAAATATTATTTTTGGACATACACGGAGTTAGAAATAAATATATTCGCTTCTTATTACAGGTGGACTAAATATTATTTTTGCATCATGTGAATCCATTAATGCAAGCATCTAGTTGTATAATTCTTCCTTTTCCTTTGTGGAAGTGCAGGAAGATGTGTCTTGATCTGCAGAATTTAATAGCTCAAAGTATAAACACCTTTCACGAGTTCCACTAAGGATATGTCACGTCAACCCCTTTATTCAGTTAGCCGACATCAAAAGATTTGGTGGTTGAGAACGAGCCCGCTTTCGATATCGAAACTGTACCGGGATTATCCCACCGTAGGCAAACAAGCGTCCACAAAGCCCCGTACCGAGGGCACACATGAACTATGCTAACGAAAAGACGATAAAACCTTTATCTTATTACGGATAAAAACTCCGCCGAAAAAGATCGTCACTCACAATCGAATTTCACTTTGCTATGGACAGTTTTTTTTCGACGGATAATTGCCAAAGTGGATCTGCAAATTAACTTATTTGCTCGGCGCTGAGTTTTGTCATTGTGCATATATAGGTGCATATAGCGGCTGTGGGAATGGATAAACCATATATTTTTAAAGGTTTCCGTTGTCGGCTCGTAAAGAATGATCCGATGTCTCGGGCGACACCATTACTCGTTGTGCCGCATGAAAAATTCATATGGCAGCCGTTTGATCGCGTTAACGCGCGGTGTGGTCGCGCGCGCAACCTCCGGGGGACACTGACGTACGCTTATAGTCTGGTCCTTTAGCTTGTCTAAAACACGCTATTATTCTCACGAATAGTACAGTGAAATATTTACAAGATTCTGGCTTTTGAGTTGATTTTATTCCCCTCGATAGACGAATTTATATTAAATGCGTTATGGCTTTTATCATACACGCGTGATTTCATCGAAAATACGACTAAAGCTAAATCTAAAACATGCCCTCATACCTACAGTTTAAATATTCACGAAGATTTGCTTTTGAGTCGGTATATTTCTTTCGATCGAACAGTTGTAGGTAAGTTAGATTATTTCGCCACATATTAACAATTCGGCTACTCTCCGAAATCTATCAAATATGGTTTTCTTGTCACCTCAGAAGGTGTTCTTTTTCATAAGTGACTAGATCCAATAATTGTCAGCATTTCCAATAATTGTCAGTATTCTCTACGGTAAATAAAGTAACACATTTTTTTATGAGGTGATGCCTACGCTCAGGCTCTCTACCACAGTAGTTCTACCAAAATAAGTACGATTCTATGCTACAAGCGTTATAATGCTAAGTAAATATAAATGTGTTTTGTTTCAGTGGATCTTCTACAAATGTTGGAATTCAACGTAACTGTTTCGTTTCCGGCAGCTCCTTTGCTGACAGTGATTTTGGCCTTAGTCGGTAAGTGATTTATTGATTTTGTACCTTTAGGCTTTTGATCTTGTTCAATGTATTTTTTTATAGTTATCTTCCAGTCAATATTCATTAATAGAGACATTTTTACTGGAATACACACATAAAATTAGTTTGACTGCTTTGCTATACGCAGATACTTTAATCCTCTTCTTGTTGAAAGAATTACGCGTAATGTGCTTTGAATAGAAAAAAGACACCGAACGAATTTCAGTTTGTCGTATAAATATCTATTCATGCAAAATAGTAATATATTTATAAAGGAAACGAACAAACCAATTAGCGTATAGTTTCTGCATAATATAGACACTTCTAATCAATACCGGTGAACCGCGGCAGGCAAACAGACGTCGAAGTGACGGAACGACGAGCACTTGGCGCGTGAAGGAGCTCTCGTGGAGCGCTTTGAACGTTCAGAGCTTTGAAACCGCACTAGGCACCGCGTTATTGAAACGTTTCTGTATATTGGCGTGAGCATGCAAACTGCCTTATTTATTAAATTAATACTTAATTACGTTCTGATAAAAGTGACAAGCAGAATAGAATGGTTTACTTTTCTAGAAATTGTAGATATAGTTCCTTGGTATCCTAGGTATGTATGGTTTGAGCTGAGCTTGCAAATATGCCTCTTATAATTTAATTTAATGTTGTCACTTAATTGACTTTTAATAAGTTTTCTTTAAATATTTTTTACATGGTGTAAAGGACTATCAGTCCTTTTATGATTTCCTTTCGGAGAAAATATATTTTTATTTTCTTGTTTAGTCTTATCTTGCCGTTTGTAAAAGAAAGTATGGAACATTCTGTTGATACCTATTTTTATCATTAAGTATTTTTGGACTATTATTTATTTTATTTTGTTTACTTTGACATATTAATCAACGTATCAGTTGTTATTCGCTTTAATTTTATATTTGTAATTTGACCTATCACAAGCAAATTGTATTATTTCCAAGTGATTAAATGAATTTTTGAGTGAGTTTGAGTTTGAACCACAAAGAAGTCTTATTCTCCGCTAAAATGATGAATGGAGAAGCCGTAAAAATAAATGCTGTTAATGATGAGTCATATAGAGCCATCACACAGCTTATAACCTATTAAGTACCTTTGGCATTCTTACGAAAACAAGCAAGTACGACCAATAAGCGTGATGGTTAAAAAGTTGCACTTTACTTGTAATCCAAAAAGAATAGTTGAAGAGCTACAAGACAAAGGCTACAAAATTGAGGAAGCTGTCAACAAACAAAGATGGAGTGACAAAACACCACTCAACATGTTCATGCTCACTTTCAAAGATGAAGAGGACATTAACAAAATATACGAAATGAAGTCTATCTTAGGATGCAAGGTTGAGGTGCATCCAATAAAAACTTCAAATTTAGTTCCACAGTGCAAGAGGTGCCAAGCTTTTGGACATACTCAGAGATACTGTTCTAAAGAGCCCAGGTGTGTAAAATGTACAGGCAAACACCTAACCATAGACTGCACTAAATCTGCAGAAGAAAAACCAAAGTGTGTGCATTGCGGCGCACCACACCCTGCAAATTATAGAGCGTGTATGGTAGCAAAAGAAATGCAAAGCATTAAAAATAAAACACTAAAAAAATCAAGTATTCAACCAGTGCAAAACAAAATGCCGTCAACCATGGCCAAGAAAACCAAAGAGTTTAACTTACGCAGGAATCGTAAAAGGCACTACAAAGACCGTCCACAATAACACACAAAAAGGCAACGCCCTAGAAGAAAAACTTGACCGGATCTTAAGTGTCATCACCGCTTTTGATGAACGACTCCAAAAACTTGAACAAACAAGTCAAGTTAAAACTTCTACGTTTCGAAAATGACTAACTCATTAAAAATTATGGAATGGAATGCCAATGGATTACTACAACATCAAAATGAGTTACAAGTAGTTCTAGATATACAAAATATTGACTTATGCTTAGTGTCTGAGACACATTTCACTAAACAGTCGTACATCAGATTTAAAGGGTACAAAGTTTATCATGCACTACACCCAAACAACACTGCAAGAGGTGGTAGTGCTGTTATAGTTAAGGAAAATATAGAAAATCATGAGGAGAGAAAATTTGAATACCCTGAATATCAGGCTGTAGCCGTAAATATAAAAACTAAGCGATATTCCTTTTCTGTAGCATCTATATATTTCCCGCCAAAACATTCCTTAAAAAAAAATGCATACATAAGTCTTCTTAAAGGCCTTGGCGAGCGATTTATAATTGGTGGCGACTTTAATGCTAAACATACCCATTGGGGCTCTAGACTCACCAATACCAAAGGCAAAGAATTGCTTAGTGCTATAAAAGAAACTAATTGCAATTTTTCATCGACGGGTAAGCCGACCTACTGGCCCACCGATCCACAGAAAATACCTGATCTGATAGACTTTTTTGTTCATAAAAAAATATCGGTCAACTACCTACAAGTACATGAAATGAATGATATGAACTCCGATCACTCACCCATAATTCTAACTCTTAGTGAAAATATTATATATAAAGAGTATAACATAAGGCTAGTAAATAACAAAACTGACTGGGTCAGTTTTAAAACAGATTTGGATGAGTCCATAAAATTAAACGTCCCACTAAAAACTCCAGAGCATTTAGATATAGAGGTGGAAAGGTTTATAACGAACATCCAACAGTCAGCTTGGCATAGTACACCAAAATCAGAGTACAAACCAAAGGTAGCAACATATCCTAAAGATATTTTAGATCTCTTACACAAGAAAAGATTGCAAAGAAGCAAATGGCACATGTCAAGGTTCCCAGGAGATAAAAGTTTGCTTAATAATCTTACCAAAAAGTTAACAAGAAAAATCAATGAATACAACAATAACAACATGAGTTATTTTCTCAGAAATCTAACCAGTGATCGCAGCACCGATTATTCACTCTGGAAAGCCTCAAAATTTAAACAGACCGGTATTACATATCCCACCAATTAGGGGTGTAAATGGAACATGGGCTATTAACAACCAACAAAAAGCCAAAGGGTTTGCAGAGCATCTTAAAAATATCTTTAAGCCAAATGAAAACCAATCAAATGATCTTCCTGAGGCAAACTTTATCCAAGAAGAGCTAATTGTAAAACTTGTGACGCCAAATGAGGTAATCAAAGCAATCAAAACAAATATTAGCCCAAAAAAATGTTCAATATATGATTTGATAACAGGAGAAATCCTGCATAATCTACCTCGAAAAGCTATCGTGAAATTGACAACTCTAATAAATGCTGCATTCAGAATAAGATATGTACCTGATTTGTGGCAAGTGGCAGAAGTAATAATGATAGCAAAGCCTGGCAAGCCACCTCATGAAGCAACATAGTATAGACCAATTTCCCTATTGCCGGTTATTCCAAAACTGTTCGAGAAACTTCTTCTAAAACGTTTGAAACCACTACTGGATGCCAAAAACCTTATTCCTGAGCACCAGTTTGGATTCAGAGAAAAACATTCTAGAAGACATGAAAGTTTGTGCAACAGTATTTTTAGATGTGGCACAAGCTTTTGATAAAGTCTGGCATGAAGGTCTTATTTATAAAGTCAGAACTATGTTGCCTATACAATTCGGAGACATATTAGAATCATATATAACAAACAGAGCATTTAGAGTGAGACAAGAAAATGCTTATTCTGAACTCAAAGAAATAAAAGCTGGGGTGCCACAAGGTAGTGTTTTAGGTCCGGTCCTGTGCCTGTTATACACATGCGATATCCCAAATTTAGAGAATAATATAATTGCTACCTTCGCTGATGACACTGCTATAATGGCCACAGGCCAAAGTCACGAAGAAGCAGGAGAAAAAGTCCAAGAGGCTCTTAATGTTGTACATAACTGGACTACAAAATGGCGCATCCAGCTAAATGAAACGAAGTCGACCCATATCGACTTCACTAACAAAAGACCACAATATCACCCGTTATATATTAATGGTAAACAAATACTATATGCGAACACAGCTAAATACCTAGGTATGACGCTTGACGCTAAGTTGCGAAGTTGGAAAGCTCACGTCAAGAAGAAGCGCGAAGAGCTAGGTATTCGCTATAATAAGCTGTATTGGCTTCTCGGAAGATACTCTCCGCTGTCGATACACAATAAAATATTATTGTATAAGCAAGTCCTCATGCCAGTATGGACTTATGGTATTCAGCTGTGGGGTTGTGCCAAAAAGAGTAATTTACAAATAATACAACGATTCCAGAATAAAGTGCCCAGAGACATTGTAAATGCGCCTTGCCCTGTTATGTACGCAATAACGATCTCCATCGGGACCTCAAAATTGATTTCGTAGATAACGTTATCAGAAGATACGCCGAAGCTCATGAAAAAAGGCTTCACCATCATGTGAATATTGAGGCTATCCAGCTCCTCGACAACACAAACCTAGTGAGAAGACTTAAGAGAACTAAACCTTTTGAGTTAGTGTAGTGTTAAAACAAAATTAGTGTAAGTGACTTATTTTGCATAATCGCACGAACAAAGTGACTTCCCCTTAAGACATACTAAGAAAGTGCCAGTGGAATAATTTTATTAGAAGTTTAAGTTAACATAAAATTGCTTATTAGTCTTTTAGGCTAGATTGTAATTTTAATAAGGTTCAAAACTAGGACTTTATGTTATTAAAAAAAAAATCTAAATTTTAATCTCTGGTTATAGATATTAAAATGAAGGAGCAATGAGTATTTAGTTTGTAAACGAACATTTGCGGCTGTCTACCGATCATGTCATGTATTCTACATGACCTATGTCTACGCTGACATCGAGTAAGATATAGGTCGCGCCAGGTAAAAAGAACGCTGGCGGTCAAGCTGCGCGTCATGTGTTTTTATTTCATTTTATGTTATTCTATGTAATATAGTTTTCAATCTGCCTACCAATCCACAAAACCGCAAGCGAAAGCTAGATCAAAAATAAACCAATAGGGCTAGTACTTTCGTGCCCGAGTGTACCGATGCGCGAACACATCCCTTCTACTTTCTTCCAGCGTTCTTTTTACGTGGCGCGACCTATACATTCATTTTGCTAACATGCGAAAAGACTTCCGTATTCTTTCACCGTAAGACTGACATAAAATTTTAAGGTCATAGATGTTTTTTTCATAAACAAAACGTTAAGTTTATACGATCTTACTGTCAATGTAAAACTAGTTGCAATAAATAGTTGAATAGTTCCCGATATACTGAATTGCGAGTACATCATTACCGATGAGTCGTGAAGCGCAAATGTACGGTGAAGAGAAGGATCTAAAGTACTTGGAAAATGCAGGAGCTCGGAACACATGACTTGGTGCTTCCTTGAAAACGCACTTGTTGTATTTATTATTGATACGTGGAATTATAACCTTTTAACAGATAATGTTTCACTTGAGAACGCAAAGTTGCTATTCACGTTACTACAACTTAAAATGAATTTCCCACAACTCATATTGTTAACAACTTTGTTTAACTAATATTTCTTTATTATTTACATAAAAAACGTTTGGAAAGTGGTATCTTACTGATAATTTCAGACGTTCCTCTGAACACCACTCTTGGTATGGGATAAGAAGTGGTTGGGTGGAAATAATTTTACTTGTTAGTATAGTAGCGTATCGACCGTCCGATAATATTTATCTTTTTTGTTTTATGTCTTACTCAAATTAACTCTAGCATACTTATTTGGTGCCGCTCATTTTTGATTTATCTTCTATTTCAAACCAAGCAAACAATGTACAAAAAAAATAAAAATAAGAAAGTTAATTTAGATTTATTTTACGTTAATGTATCCTGAGACATATCACCTCCTAGTATATTCTATATGCTACCAATGGATAAAAAGTAGAGAATTCTTTATTTTTTTTGGGACATTAAAAAAAATATTATATGTAAGTGAATTTTACTAAATTGTTGTTCTTGAAGAATAAATAAGCACACTGTCCGTAGGATCTGAGGTTATTTGTGAAAGCCTTTTTTCTTATATCAAAAACTAGCTGTCCCTGCGAGCTTTGTACCGCCATATGCAATTATATTATATTTTAAAATATTTTTTCATATAAACTTTCTTCTGACAATAACGAACACGCTATAGAATTATCCATATCTAAAGATTTATCCCATTCGGTGCAGTCGTTCGGAAGTAATGCGCTCACCGACATTTCGGTGATACATTTTTATTTTAAAAAATGTCATGATAACCAGCAACAATATTCGTCACACTACTAACAAACAATCAGTCTTGATTCATAAAGATCGTAGGCAAACACCAATTTAGCCATAACTGTCCCAAAACTATTCTAAAGCCCAGCTCGACGATCCGGCGCCACGAAATAATTCGGCAACTCGGACCCGTCATATCCGTTCCTATTCGTGTCGCAATAATATCGAGTCAAGCGTCTTCATTGAAACGTTAGTAGGTCGGTCGATTCAACAAGTAAGTCGCGGAGCCTGTTGCGCGGAGGGAGGGCGTCGCCTGTTGCGCCTAGCAGACGCCGCCGCCCACTCCACTAACGGTGCTTGTGCTCATGTAGTACAAATACTTTTGACCCATTTAATACTGGATTTCGTCCGCCTCCGACGATGTCTCTCTTTCCTGCAAAGCTTTTAGTGGAACCATCTTTTGTGTGAGTGGAAAAGAAGGAATTGATGCCACATCGCTGTAGTATGAAGCTGAGGATTGAGACGAGAGTCGTTTTACTGAGGGTGTCCCATTCTCATTCTTAAATTATAATCTAATTTTTATTTTACTCTGTTGTTGTTCCTAAATAGTTGTTGGTTCTCTACTTTTTATTATTTGGCTACCTAACGTGATGGTGTTTACGAAAAAATATTTATTTTTATCATTCATTGTCGTGCACATTTTAAACTTTATAAGCATAACTGACCCGGCAAACGTCTTTATGCCAACAATAAATGTGGAAGCCATTGCCGCGCAAGAAATAAAAAACAAGCGAGTCCGATCTCCCTTCATCGGTGTGAGCAACGCGTTAGAATTAAATATTTTTTTTATACCACTATTGACGAAGCGTAGGCAAGCCCCCCACAAGATGGACCGTCGACCTGGTGGTCGCGGGCAATCGCTGGATGAGGGCGGCCCAGGACCGTTCGTTGTGGTAATCTTTGGGGGAGGCCTTTGTTACGCAGTGGACGTCTTTTGGCTGAAATGATGGGTTTGGTACCCGGGTCGGAGGGAAGTGCTATTGGGTTTTTCCCAGTTTTAAGAAGATCCTCAATGCCACCTTCGGATGACCGATGTTTATTAAGGCATGCTGCCTATTACATAGATCAAAACGTAACTGGTTGCATGTAGGTGTGCTTGAATGCATACAACTACCTCTGCCTACCCTTTCGAAGAATACAGACAGGTTACGTACAATCTTTGTGAAGTTTTGGTTTGTTTACGATAAAATATTACCATTTTAAAAATATAACAGTCAGCAGTAAGAATTATAACTGCACTTAATTTTAGACAATAACATTTCCGGAAAATATGTTAACGGCCTAATACTAAAATGTCATAGGTCAATAAAGAAATAAAGTACCAGAGGCCACCACGCAGCGTTAGACGCAGGTACCTGTTGCTTAGCTGCTATTTATCGACCCGGGCGTTCAACAAATTCGCAGAATAGAAAATTATATAACAAGTTGTGTTATATCCTGTATTATGTACTAGAAATTCATTGTAATGTTGCCGAGCCAGTTGGTCCAGCGGTGTGTGACGACCGTTTGATCCGAGGCTTACGGGTTCGATCCCCGTACATTAACAAATATTTATGTGGCCTACAGATATTTGTTTTGGGTCTGGGTATTTGTGTATGTGTTGTGTGTGAACAACAGCACCCACAACACAGGTATAAAACCTAGTGAGTTTTAAATATGTAAAAAAAAATATATTTTACCAGAACTATAGCAATCAGCTGAGACGGGTACCATTTTTTTGGTCTCACACATGCACCATCGTGATTTTTTTTCCTTTATTTATTTATGTAGGTATTTAGTGATGCATTGAGTGTCAAAAAATTAATTAAATTTTCTTTCTTTCTATTTCCATTTTGACATTTCACGAATTTAAAATATATGTATGTATCTTCATGCCAAGTTCCTTATGGGGTAGACAGAAAGTGTGAAGTGCCAAATATTCCGAGTCTTACACATCTCCCATGCCTTTTCTTTATTCATCAGTCTCTTCATACATGCACTCCGATTCTTAAGACTCGTAACCCCACCTTCGGACAGTACTCGACCTATTTGGTCAGTCATGATCGTCATGGGGCCTCTTCATTTAATTCAAGTTACATTCCATTAAATTCAATCTACATTCGCATTGTGTACCTCTTTTAAAATATATTGCAATTTCTCGTCAAGTTTTTGGGCCCGGGCGGTCTACAACAGTGAGTAATGCAGTAAATGCAAGAAATGTGATGTATTTGTTTTATTATTGTAGTCCAAAAAAGTCTTTTTAGCGTTCCGTACCCAACGGGAACAAACGGACCTCTCCGTGTGCGAGTACGGTTTTATTACTGACTAGCTGTGCCCGCGTTTACTTTGTTTGCGTGGAATAGTGGCTTTGGGACTTTGGGCAGCGCTTTTGGATATACATTTTGGTTAATTTTGGATCAAAAACACTTTTGGGTAGCTAAAAATATCTACTTTGCAGCAATGCTTCTCTGTACACGATATCAGACGTATGGCCATCGGAGATGAAAGCACAAACTCTGTTAGGATTGCGAAAAATTGCTAATTGTGTTTAAGCGTGCATCCATCCTATGCTGAATCGTATTTTCGAAAAGGCCATTTTAAACTTCTATGCATAATATTTTTTTATAGAAAATTATTATAAACTTTTGTAAAGTTTCAGTCAATTAGTGCTTCTAACAGAGAATGAAAGATAAAGGAAAGATCTATGCACTCCGTAAGAGACGGCAGAAGAGAAAAATTGAATATTGACGTTGTGCATTTTTACCCACTAATGCCACAAAAACCACCACCACCATCACTGTCATCACTACCACCTCCACCACCGCCGCTACTACAATCGCCACCAACGCCATCAACACCATCACCATCAACCAAACGCCTACGCCACCAATGCCACCAATGACACAAACGCCACCAAAACCACCACCACCACCACAACGAATGCCTCCATTGCCACTAAAAACCACCGCCAACACCACCACGCCACCAACACCACCATCAGAGTCAGCAACAACACCTATGCCACCAACGACACCAACGCCACCACTACCACCACTACCAACAACACTTATGCCACCAACGACACTAAAGCCACCACCACCACCACCACCACTACCAACACCACCAATGCCACCACCACCATCACCATCATCATAATTAAATCCGAAAGACGTCCATCCGTCTCCGCTGGAAAAGGCCTTTCCCGAAGATGCTCCTAAAAGTGTTGTGCGTCATAAGGAAAGAATACGCCATAATTGCCACGCTTGGCATGCTGAATAGTGATCATAGCGGCGATTGTTTTATGCCGGGACGTTGCTTTGCGGTATGCTTAATGTTACTAACAGAGAAAAACCCGGCCAAGTGCGAGTCGAACTCGTGCACGAAGGGTCCCGTACAAAAAATGGCATAAAAATTACATTTGTTGGAAGGTACACAACATAAGACCTAAAAACACTAAAAATTTACTTTAATAAGTAAAAGTATAAGTGTAAGTAATTACACCTTAAAAAGATCTGAACCGATTGACATGAAACAAACACTAAATATTAAGGAAAACTTACCACAATATATTAATGAAAACTGCAAATCGGATAAGTCATTTCTGAAATTAGCTTGCACAAACGTACAGACAAACAGACATTTTTCCGGGATAAAAAATACCCAGTGTTGTGCGCCAAACGTTAAAGTATAATTATACCAAGTTTCATCGTAATCGGACCATTCGTTTTTATGTGATGCTTGAACAAACAGACAGACAGACAGACTAAAAATTTTCTAATTACATATTTGTGTTCAGTATCGATCTAGTAACATCCACTGGTATTTATTTTTTAAATATTTTCAATGTACAGAATTTACACTTCTACAGTTTTATTATAAGTATAGATAATTTCCACATATAAGGTTGGGAAAGAAGTTTCTTCGCATTTTTTAAGATAATTCAAAACATTTTTTAATATAGTTTATTTAAATTTAACTAAAGTATGTATGTACCATTTTGTTCGATAACCTTTTGCCATCTTGTAGGTAGGGACATGATCCCATTGCTATAAAAATTTTGGGACTTCTCATCAAAATACCGCGACAAGTAGATTTGGCAGTCCTCTCGTGATGTTAACCTAACATTGCATAAAGAATTCTGAAGAGACCGAAACAGGTTGAAATCTGAAGGTGCAAGGTCGGGACTATACGGCGGATGCATTAACACATCCCAGCCAAACTCTCTTAATTTTTGATGAGTGTCTATAGATGTGTGAGGTCCAGCGTTATCATGATGAAACACCACACCCCTTCTGTTGATCAATTCCGGCCGCTTTCTCTCAACTTCTTGCTTTAATCTCATCAGTTGTTCTCAGTAGAGTTCAGAATCGATAGTCCTGCCTGGTGGTAATAGCTCATAATGAATAATGTCCTTCTAATCCCACCACACACACAACATCACCTTATTGCGAGTTAACCCGGGTTTCGCCACATTCTGTGAAGCCTGACCGGCCTTTGACCACAACCTTTTTCGCACGTTCTTGTCGTACGTGATCCACTTTTCATCACCAGTTATCAGCTTCTTCAAAAATGATTCGGTTTCATTACGTCGTAATAAAGAATCACAAATGAGTACACGGTTCATTAGGTTTCTTTCAGTGAGCTCGTGAGGTACCCAAATATCAAGTTTTTTTTTGTACCCAGCTTTTTTCAAATGCGCCAAAACTGTTTTGTGATCAATTCTCAGTTCTTCATCTACGTCGTAACGACTGATATGTCGATCTTGCTCCACTTTTTAAAAAATGGCATCCATTTTATCCGTAATAGGGCGACCAGAGCGAGGTGCATCTTTGACATCAAAATTTCCGGATTGAAAACGCTTAAACCAAATTTGTGCTACTCTCACAAACACTGCACTAGGTCCATAAACATCGCAAATTTTTTTCGCGGCTTGCATTGCATTTTTACCTTTTTTGTAGAAAAATTTTAAAATTTATCGAATTTCTTCATTAAATTCATTCATCTTGACAGTACGAAAAACAAATGAAAATCACACATTTGCCTAATTTGTATTTGGAATTATGTTCTTTAAAATTTTAACTTTCAATGATACCAAAACCAGCCAGATACAAATACTACAGCCAAAGAGATTTTATTACAAGTTAAGTTACATACTATAATGCGAAAAGACTTTTTCCCCAACCTATTATTTAATTGGAAAAAATTATAAACTGCACTTCGACTGCACGGTGAAATTTATTTATAGACTGCACTTCGACTTTACTTTGACTTGGAGTCTAACTTTCAACGCTTGTTTTGTTCCACAGACATGATTGTCAAAATTCTTACTCTGGGACACAACATTTGTAAGTAAAAAATAAGTAGAGTACAGTTACATAAAAGTTAAACTCAACTGAAACAATATAAACGTTAATAGTTCGACTCCCAAACAAAGTAAACTCGTAGTGTGATTTGTAAATCTCGCTCGTAGAGTCCATTGACTGCGCCGCGTAGCTTTGCGCTACGATGTCCTAGCATCATGCTACGAAGTCTACGACGTAGCGTTACGAGGGATACAGGTGGGTCAAAAAGTAGCCAATGCATGCATTTACATTTGCCTACCCCTTCAGGGATTTCAGGCGAGGAGTTATGTAATATACGATCATGTACCTTCACAGCAATTCCCTTACGAAGTAGGCAGAGAACGTGGAGCGTCGAATATCTAGTCCTTACACAGCTCCTGTGCCTTCTTATTTGCATACTTGTGTACTGAGTCTGAAGACTCTTGACTCCACTCCACCTTTGATAGTAGTTATTTTTTAAGAAAATATTTTTCGGTAAAGAGGTTGGCTCAGGAGTTCACTTCATACACCTTCACTTACCTTCAATGTCAAATATGCAGGCTTAATTGCTGCTTTATTTATCCAAAAACAATGAATTAGTTAAAATTCTTGACTGTCAATGATAATTAAAACTTAAAATAGTACAATGAAACACTAAAGTCCCCAAGTATTTATTGTCTCATCAGGGGGAGTCATCAAAATATATTGGCTCAACCTGCGGGGTTTCTAGTTGATACTTTAATTGGCCTAGGGAATTAAGTAGGTACAAGCATTAATCTTCATAAATTAAAATCTGTGCCTATTTTTTATTTGTCGTGGTCGTCATGAATGACGAAATTTGTGAATTATTTCAAGTAATGTCGCTGGCAATTTGCATGTCTTGTCGTTGAAAATTTCATCAAGAGCCCACACAGACAGATAGCCGTCAGATTTCCGCGTTCTAGTGTGCGTTCCACTAAGCGTTCACAACGATCAAAACGCTCCTTTAGTCGTTCCACATGACGACCGCAGTCGTTGTGGTCGCGGCGTAAACGTCACTCATGACGTCATGAATTACGCTCACGCGAAGCTCACGACGACCCATCTAAAAAGGTGGGTCGAAGTGATCGTTGAGCAAATTAGCGGCATTTTCAAAAGTCAAAACATAAAAAATGGCGACCGTAAAGCTTACGTTATTTCATGCCGAAAAAGATATATTAGTAGAAGTGAATGTTTCTGCAGCGGA
The DNA here is from genome assembly GCA_036365455.1 of Macrosoma leucophasiata. Lineage (NCBI taxonomy): Eukaryota > Metazoa > Arthropoda > Insecta > Lepidoptera > Hedylidae > Macrosoma > Macrosoma leucophasiata. The sequence goes on along the minus strand of JAWQUS010000023.1, from coordinate 8,290,566 downwards.
TGCTCAACGTGCCTCCACAGGTAAATATAATTATGTAAAACAAGTTTAGAAAAATTAATTGTAGTTTACAATTAATATACATGTATACCAAACATCCAAGTGCCGCCGCAAAAGACATTTTAATTACATTTGAACATAAATTAATTAAATACACCACTGTTATTAAATATCAAAAAATTAAATTATAAATTTTTTCAATATAAATCGATTTAAACGATATTTAATTAAGTTTATTTTCAAGGCTTACAGATTATAACCTAACCTCTTAAATCTTTTGCATTTTTTTTATTAACTCGCCATTTGTATTATTGACCTCTACGCTCACAAGCAAGTGGAACGGGAAAAACTGCGGTCGTGAGCGTGATCGTTGTGAACGCTTAGTGGAACGCACCCCTAGTGACCGTTGACCGCTTCCGACGCACACAAGTGGCGTTCGAATTCTCGCGTTCTAGTTTCGTTTGTGTCTTTGTACATGCAACATGTCCCTCGAAATTTCGTCTTCCGATGAAGAATTATTGGTCTAGTAGAGCTTAGGAGCTTAAAGTATTGGATGCACCCAAGGAACACAACGCGAACAAGGCAAATTTAGTAGCATTATTCAGGATGTATATATATATTTATATATGTTTTTTTTACGATTTTCATAATCTTCATCACATAAATCATAATAAACTCCTTTCCCTAACCAATTCAATAATTTTTCCGTGTTTCCAACCTCAGACATCGCGGCGTTCTACCGGTCTCTGTCAACAAAAAATTAATAAAAACTAATTACATATGATTATATCTTGGCTACTCATAAAAGTTAGATAGGTAGTTGAATTGAAGACTTGCAAAATTTGAGCAATAGGTTTTTAATCGTTCTTGTTATCAGATCTTGGTTTAAGATGTTTATGATACAATTTCGTTGATATTAATGGGTGCGTAAAACTTTTTCCAAATTTATATCTATTAAATTTATATTCTTACCTGTATAGTATCTCGTGTCGCCTATCCAAACTCCAATCCCAGCCAAATTCATCGCGTTCACCAATAAATGTAGTACGAAGTGCAGTTCGTCTGACTCAATTATTGTTACGAGCTCGCTCAGAAATTCTAATCTTGAAGTTGAGCATGTGTGCGCCCGCATTGCATATCATCTGATTAATATCGCCGGTAGAGTCGTGCCGCCGTCATACGGTTTCTGACAACTTTCAAATACAAACGCTCGTGCTATATTGTTGTGCTATGTTATGAGGGTATGTACGTGCTGACTTGTGTATGTCGTAAATTGAAACCTCCAATTTCACGAAATTCGAACACACAGCGCACTATGTCTAACTATAACCTCTATCGATTTTCCACTTCTTACTTGTGTATTCGTATAAATACATCAGGAGCTAAAACGTACACGCGTAACAACCTTAGCGAGGCAACGATCATAGGATTATTATATTATTTCAGCGAGCTCCACTTCGCCGTGGCTCAAAGGAAAATCTGATAGCTTAATAATATGTCATCTAATTTCGAATCTTTTCAAAGTTTCCATTAAGCAGTTATTTTGGGGAGGCTTTCGCATTTTAAATTTCAATCTGTCTCCGAAGATGTTATCTTGCGGCGGTCGCCTCGTCTCCGCCGCTGAGCTCTGAAAAATGTCTGCCAAAGAGATTACTTTCAATCCGTTCGCAGTCGGAAGAAGTTCGGCATGCTTAATAAGTTCTATTATCTGCGGCAATGCTTGGAAGGTCAGATATTTCAATCATGGTTTTCTAATGCGACTTCCTGGCACGTTTGGAGTAGTAATCTTAGCACATCACAAATTTCTACAACATTGAATGTTTCTTAAGCAAATTATTGTCCGCGTGCTAAGCGTGGCGATCATGGCATATTTTCCCCTAATGAGGCACTGTCATGTTGTGGACGTCTTTGGATAAGGCTTTGTCCAGCAGTAGAAATCTTTCGGCTGTTAAATAAAGATATAAAGCAAGATACGATTTCGATAAAATCGAATCTAATTATAAATTAATTCTAAACTACATTCGTTCAAAATTACCGTACCTACCGTCAAAAGGTTGACAATATTTCAGAATTGAAACAGCGTTTAAATGAAGCCAGTAATAGTACAGTATAAAGCAAAGGTGATGCAGGGCCTATTTCGGCGTGTTTTTGTTTGCCTGCATCGCATCACATCCTACCGGGCACGTACGTCGCCGACTCTGTTGAATACTAATAGATATCTGCGGATCGGCCTCGCGTTCAGGTCGCGCGTCCGAAAATTGGATTCCCATGGCACACACAGCAGAGCGTATTAACGCCGGAGCCGAAACAATGCCCAATCAAACTCTGCGTGCCTGCACCGCGCTAGATTTGATTCCGAGAAACAGACTCGATTGTTAACGCGCCTCTACGACCAACAATTTTATTTGGCTGTAATAATTCATAGTTTGTAATTATTTTTGGGTGTCTATTCTCTATAGGGAATTCAATCATCATCGCTCAGTCGCTCACTCATCACAACAGTGTTATGCGTCATTATCGCCACGCTTGGCAGGCGGATTGGCGATCGCAGTATCAGTAGATTTAGGAAGGACGTAGGAAGCTGCTACCCATACCCATCCCCCCATGCGTTATTGCACTTACTACTGCCCCATTGGAATCGTTTGACCGCCATTGTTCGGTGAACTGACTGCACCAGCAGGAATGCTCCTCCAGAAAGCAATGGTTGTCACGTCGAGACGCCTTGAAATATATACATTTAATGTTGAATCATACTAATGTTTTTTGGGTTAACAAAAAATATACCAATGTTATAGTATCGAAAAAATGAACGTAGCATAAAGTAAAGAAAATTTTGTAGGAGCAAAGCAACGATTTCACAAATAAAGTACATCGTGATTGGTTTTTAAATTGGGAAAAATCACTCTGACGGTAAGCTCATTTGAATGGTCAGTTTAAAAATTATTCCACGCTTTATCATCGAGCCACAGATACATTTGCTGCATAATTAGGAATATTGGATGCGCGTGACAAATTATAATCTGTTCGGTCGTATAATCCCCGTGCATCGGCGTCGAGCGTGAATCAACATTGTTTGTGTCATGTACCATGTACCACAGTGTTGTTCTATATTTTCTTTTTCTGTCACGTCGAAAGCTCAGATTAAAGTGTTATTGGTTTCAATTATTTGATTAAAATATTGTTTTTCACCTGTATTATGAAGAGGTTCGTAGAGGCAAATGCATGCATTTAAGCCAATATACAAACACGCAGGATTCCAGATACATTCTGACCCTTGTAATAGTTGGCGAGCCTATTGACATCTCCGGTCACATTACCAGCTCTGGGGGTGACACTGGAAAACTTTATTTTACGGAGGTGGAGGTGTAGTAGTGATTATACAAACCGGCAACATGCTTTGCCGTTGGTTTTTAACAACAAAGGTACATACTATACATCTATCGTCTTGTTATTGAGATTTTTGTAAGCCATCCATATTAAGCTTCCTTTTTATTCCGGCGAGGTAAAAATATTTGATAAGATCGAATGTCGTTTAAATTCTCAAGATAGTTTAATTTCATAGCTGTGACACCATGGATCTTTGGACATGGATGTTACAGTGATGACTACAACCTCACCATCTACACAAAAACCAGAGGTCATAATGTAGACGCGTTGCCATTTCTGCGACCCTAGGTGTTATATCTCTATGATAGTTATTATAGGGGCACACAAACTTGTGAAAAATGCAAAAAAAAGCGTAAAAGTAGTGACGTGCTACCACTCGACTAATGAGGCAGTTATTTGAGCAGTTCAATGATAGCCCGATAATATTAAGCTGATTTTCTAGTTTATCCTTTGATTATATTACGATCAATCGGAAACAAAAATGGTGTCTTGTTTATGTCACCATTTTTCTTATAATAATAATAGTAATGGCAACCCATTATACATTCCACTGCTGGGCACGAGTCTCTACCCTTTTTGGGAGGAGGCCTGGAACTCACTCCACCACGCTGCTCCAATGCGGATTGGTGGAGCTGGGTTAGTGGCCAACCCGCTGTCGGATGTTTTCAAACCGCCCCATTAGGCCTCCGACAAGGTTTAATAACTGTTATCTATCGATAGCAACCGGGAGCGATGACTTAACGAGCCCTCCGAAGCACGGTAACGCGCATTTAATTTGCCACTAGCGGTCACCCATCACACTACCCGACCGCGCCCGTAGTGCTTGACAGAGTAGATCGCTTGTGATTTACACCAACCGCGGGGCCTTTCATTTTTCTTAAACTCCTAATAATACTGATTCACGTGGAATCTAACCAATAAATCATGAGCCATCATCTGTTTACCACCTAAAGTGGCTTGGTCTTTTCGACAGATTCATTTAGCCCTAAGGTTGGCTGGTAAAGAATACCACTAGGAATGAAGCCCGCCTTATGTACATTAATTATGTGCACAATAGATTAAATAAATGAAGTCCCATATTCATGTTTTTCATATTTAAAAATAATACGTCTTTATTATCAAAAAACATTGGCGTAAAATAAAGGACGTTTCATAGGAACGAAGGAATGATTTCACAAATGAATTCTATGTACACCTACCAATAGTGTACGTCGTGATTGGTTATTAATTTGCAAAATGCCTGTAGAGTATCGCTGTGCTGCGAAGCTCTTAAGCCCGGTACAAGTGGCCGGACGACAATGGAGGCAGACGTAGCCATGGATTACTGCCCCCTCTCCCCTTTGGTGTCCCTGCTACAAATGGGGATTTAATTTGCTGTATCCGTAAATACAATAGGCGAAAACTCAACCTATCGTGTCCGCACCCCGAAACGAAGAAGGGTCACCGCTTTTAATGCGTAATTACTGTTCTCGAATTATTATGAATAAACGTTCAATTTCGGTTTGATGGTCCACGAAAAACAAACAGAATGTATGTTTTCATAAGCGGCTATTTTGCAAATTTTATTTGGTTTAAATCGCCACGGCAGGTAAACATACTTCAATGAGATGGGTATATTATTTTGATGTGAAATTGAATAGCAAACATTGGACAATGTTTAAATCGTTACCGACTTGACCCCGATTGTATTTAATTTTCAAAGTACCAATGTTATTGAAGTAGATTTCATTTCAGAGAAACGTTGGAACGTGTAAACAACAAAAACAATTTTGCTTTGTCACCGGTCTACCCGTGTTAATGTTTATTTTGCTTTATATATCAAACAAACGTAAACGTAACTTTACGCATGTGATCCCCCCGAAGGGGTAGGCAGAGGTAAATGCATGTATTCAAGCATACATGCAAACACCCACGATTTCCCGGTTACGTTTTGCCCCATGTGCTGGGTAACTGCCAAGGTACTGGGGCACTTCCAGAAAATAGAAAAATCACAATTCAATCAGAGATAAAGGATTTTACACCCTTATCACTAATAACCCAACCTGGGAATCGAACCCAAGACCCCAGTGTAGTAGTAGTAGCCTGCTACCACTAGGCTACTGAGGCAGTTATCAAACTATTAGTATTTTATTGAAATATCGTATGCCCATTTGCCCATACAAAATGTATACAATCTAATATACATAACATATATCTTATTAATAGATTTATTTGTTAGCAACATTTTGTTTTAAATTTCTGGACATGTACACATTAGTGTAGCTGTTTAAAAAAAGTTGCGTTGACTATGATGTTCTGGTAAGATTATGTGCATTGACTGCTTCATTGGTTTAGTTGTCATGTTTTTAAAAGTTTAGTGGTTTAGTGAAAGGCACTTTTCCAAATTCCATACAATCGTTCTCTTTTTTGCTCGAAAAAAAAATACGTCAATTGTCAACCAGAAATAAATAATCAAAGACTAAGCGAATCAAATCAAACCAACCAGCAACTAATATGAATAGTAGCAAGCCAGAAAAACGTATAATGAACTGCAGTATGTGGGGATGGGATGACAGTAAATTGAATGAGCCGGGCGCGGTGTTTGCAGCGCTCATCAATCATCCCCGTATGGATTTCATTTTAATGCGGCGTCATCGGCGTGTCGTGTGGCCGGGCATCGTCATCCTGCCGGTACTAACATCTATCTATTGTTTCGTCGCAGCCTAGCCGAATATTTGGGCATAATTAGCTAAGCTTGCGGTGCCATGTCTGGCACGAACAAAACTTTCTGTATGTTCAAGTACCAATAATTTAAATATGTACCTAGTGCGTACTTGGTACATGTAGGTGCATTTGAAAAGTTCTACATGAGTGTGAAGCAATAAAAAAATTACAAGCATTCAGTTCACATTGATGGTATGTCAATACTGTAAGCCGCGGAGGTGCATACGCCCGCGAGTTCCGCTCTGGAACTGCCACCAGTAAAAAACTAATCATTTAAGTGCGTATTTCGAAAAGATTTTACGAAACGGAATCTGATCGGTTGGAATTAATTGGCCAAAAGGTGATGTTTGTTTTACTCGAATATTCAAACTCCTTCAATATCCCCGGAAGTAAAGAAAAATACGTTAATTTGATCATCACGAAATTAGCATACATAGTGAGTTTAACAACTTTAGGCCAAAAATAATATCAGAGCTTAATTGAAAATCCTCTCCTGTTCTCTGTAAATTGAGTAAAAATAACTCGGGTAAAACAATGGGTAAACAGACTACGTTTCAACGTAAAGTTTTTCATTGTAGGTAATCTGTAAAATGATATCTTTTAGCTAGTTAAAAGTTGTCTATCGGATAAGTTTGTAATAAGAGTTGGTATCGGTAGGCAACAACTCTGGAGTTCCACGAAGTTTCGCCTCGTTTGTTTGATTCTTCTATCGTCCTCCATCGATACTCCGCTCTGAGTGCATTCGAGTGCCACTGATACTTTTATTATTTCCTCTAGGACTTAGTGCAATCAAGTTTGAGCGAGTTGCTTGTTCACAATAATACCTTAGTATATATTTTTGCTTTGCATCGGATGTTATAGCGAGTAACAAGTTGTTGTGTAAATAATTGCGGATGATTTTAGTTCTAGGAAATGTTAGTTCTATTGGTCTCGTATTATTTCAACGTATTCATATACGTTGAAATAATACGAGACCAATACTTGTGTGAAAGTTGTCTAAGAGTATGTTTTTTTTTATTTTGGTATAGAATACAATATAATATATGTATGTACCTAATTAGAATTACAATTACCTACCGGTGTGTCAGGACCGGAATATCTGGCGTTCCACACTCTCTGCCTACCCCGTTAGGGACCTGGCGCGAATATATATATATATATATATATTTATATATATCATCATTTCAGCCAAAAAACGTCCACTGCTGAACAAAGGCCTCCCCCAAAGAATGCCACAACGAACGGTCCCGGGCCGCCCTCATCCAGCGATTGCCCGCGACCTTCACCAGGTCGTCGGTCCACCTCGTGGGGGGCCTGCCTACGCTTCGTCTTCCGGTACGCGGTCGCCACTCCAGAACTCTACTGCCCCAACGGCCGTCAGTTCTGCGAGCTATGTGCCCTGCCCACTGCCACTTCAGTTTCGCGTTCAAGTTTTCAGCGGGCTATGTCGGTTACTTTGGTTCTCATGCGGATCTCCTCATTTCTGATTCGATCTCGCAGAGAAACTCCGAGCATAGCCCTCTCCATTGCTCTCTGAGTGACCTTGAGCCTTCTTATGAGGCCCATAGTGAGCGACCACGTTTCAGTTCCGTATGTCATCACTGGCAACACACACTGGTCAAAGACCTTCTTCTTCAGACACTGCGGTAAATTGGACGAGAAGATATAACGCAGCTTCCCGAACGCTGCCCATCCGAGTTGGATTCGGCGATTGACCTCTTTCTCGAAGTTGGACCTACCTAACTGGACCGTTTGTCCCAGGTGTACGTAATCGTCAACAACTTCGAGTGTAGTGCCCTCGACCATAACAGGAGTGGGCGTAACAAGGACATTTGACATAATATTCGTCTTGTCCATGTTCATTTTAAAGCCCACTCGTTGGGAGGCCCTACTGAGGCCATTGAGCATTGTGCCAAGGTCTTCCAGGGTCTCAGCCATGACTACGATACCATCCGCAAATCGGAGGTGGGAGATGTACTCGCCGTTAATGTTGATGCCGAGTCCGTTCCAGTCCAGAAGCTTGAAGACATCTTCCAATGCAGCGGTTAACAGTTTCGGAGATATGACATCTCCCTGTCTCACACCTCGCTGCAGTTGGATAGGTTTCGAGTTCTGGTCCTGAAGGCGAACCGACATAGTGGCATTTTCGTACAAGCTCCTTAGCACCTTTAGGCTTGGCACCTCTGGAGTGACTGTAGCACAGCCCAAATCTCGACCGAATCGAAGGCTTTCTCATAGTCCACAAACGCTAGATATAGGGGCTGGTTATACTCTTCTGTCTTCTGTATATATATATATACCTAATTGATTAATAATTTTATAATAATATTTTTTATGTTCTATTTATTATTTCCGACCACTTAACTAAGTTATTGACAAAGACGTAGTATCATAAGCTTGTTCTTAATTTAAAAAACATACATTTTTTTTGATAAAAAGCAACTAGAGCCATTTTTTGCCCTCACTGTTTTAGCACTGGAAAGAAGCTATCAATAATCCTTCTGTAATTTTAAGCACATCAGACATAGAACCAAATAATGTTGTTCACTTTGATACTCTTCTAACTGATTTTACACTGCATAGATAACCTATGTCATTATATATTAATCAATTAAGCTTCAATTACTTGAGGTAATCTTATGTTTTAGAAAACTTTAATCTAAGTAGGTAATTTAAAAGAATATCAAAAATATAATACTGTAGAATCTTAATGCATTGCTATCAAATTCGATTCCTATCAAATATTTTGGTAGGTTAGATAAACTCCAAAAATCAGAACCAATAGTTATTCTCATTTGATATTAATCCACATCGGATAGAAACTTCACCAGACGTTCAGTTTTATCTGAGATGAAGGTTGAAACTTTGCCCGTGCGTTCTTTCTTTGCATTTAATTGAGAAAACTTTATTTTTAGTCGGACGGGTAGTTTAAGGGATTAGTTTTATGCGGTGTACTAATTTCCGCTCCATTTTCAAATGAAGATGAAATTTATTCATTAAGAAATGTTAATTAAAATCCATTTTGCCTTTTGTGGTATCGCTATTTACTACCATTCAGTTATTTAGATGAATTTTAAGTTAATAAGGAACTTAGAAAGTTCAGAAAATTATAACCTAAAATAACCAATGTACGGCTTATAAACTCGCTCAAACAGCATTTGAATTGAAACGCAGCAGGTTAAGTTTTTTTATACAGTATCTATATTGTTTAAGAAAAGATGGATAGAAAAAAATGACTTCGGACAGGGATGGAACCTGCGACATCAGGATTCCCATTTTTCATTAATTTCTAAATTCACTCGCATTTATTTATTGAAATTTACGTCGATATCGTGCTAAGGTTTCATTTACCGACTAGTTCTATCAGTCATATCTGATATCATAATTATCATAAGTTATGTACGAGTGTGTATAGGCGCACCAATCAATCCCGTGCAATCAATATCACACATATGACAGAAACTCCGCTAACGAAAATACTTCGAATATAGTTCGGCCTAATCAATTTTTAACTATTACACTTTTGACTGCAACGTCATGTAAAACCGGTAAGGCTACAGAGCGCCTTAAAAAACAACCTTTTTTTCAGCCAAGGAGTAATATCATCGTCATCACTTCATCCGAAACACGTCCACTGCTGGACAAAAGCCTTCTCCAACGATGTCCACAACAGGGTTGTGCGTCATTTTGGAGAGAATCGCCACATTTGCGAATTGGAGATCGCAGTGGCGATAGTTTTATCGCGGGTCGCTGCTGCTCATCTTGCGTTATTGCATTTTTACCGCCCTATTCGAATGATTTGACCGACATTATTCGGTTGACTGCACTATCTAAAGAATTCTATTCCAATAGTAGTCGGTGGAATCGTCATGTCCCGACGCCTAGTTCATAGTAAAATACTCTTATTTAGTCATTTTACTTCATTGTTTCTCATGTGGAGTTAATACAGTAGATTCTTATTACCGTAGTTTTATTCGTAGACACGTGCTACGGCGTAGCACAGGGTCTACGAATTATACCACCTCCAATCAGTTTCATTTAAAATGGAGCAAGGGTTCTTATTCGGTTTTATTCGTCATTCGGAGCGTGTAAATAGCACGGCGTAGGATTTACTGGCATTAGGGTGTCGGTAATGTCCACTGGACTCTCGTTCCGAGGTGTAAAGCGTCGAATAGCGTTCGACTTAATCTTACTAAGTGAATTACTCTACACCCCGCACACTCACCGGCTGTCCGCAGTTTTAACAATTCATGCTCTAATAATCTAAGTCTATAGAATTGTTTTTGAATATGTTAGGGAACTAAAATATGTTAGATCGCGTATTTTTTCAATCTACGGTAGGATAAAAATGGGAAATTAGACATTCTACTGATATACTTATTTTCATTAGTATATTATATTTAGTTTTGTCTAAGTGATATATATATATATATATATATATATATATATATATATATATTTTAGCTTGTTTGACATGTATATACACTTGTTATTCACTTTAATTTATTTTGTTTGTTTTTGATGTGTCATAAGAGGTGCCTGTCTCCCTAAATGAATAAATGAGTTTCTGATTCTGATAGTGATGGCAAAAGTGCAATTATATTACTTTATGAGATATCAAAACAAAGAAGCATACTCGAATTTACTATGTCAACATTGACAGTAAATCAATCCCTAGATAAATTAGGTAACGTGGTATTGTTTACGACCTAGTTGCGCTATCACAGCTCTTAATAGCTCCAAGGCATGTTATGTCAAAACCATACAAAAATCGCAATCGTCGTGCATGTATGAAGAGAATGACGAATGTAGAAAAAGCACGGGAGGTGTGTCAGGACCGGGATATCTGGCGCTCCACATTCTGCCTTCCCCACGAGCGACTTGGCGTGAAAATACATTGTATAAGTTGGGGAAAAAGTTTCTTCGCATTTTTTAAAAGATAATTCAAAACATTTTTGAATATTGTCATTATCATTTTTTTTATAACATTTATTTAAATTCAACTAAAGTATGTATGTACCATTTTGTTCGATAACCTTTTGCCATCTTGTAGGTAGGGACATGATCCCATTGCTATAAAAATTTTGGGACTTCTCATCAAAATACCGCGACAAGTGGATTTGGCAGTCCTCTCGTGATGTTAACCTAACATTGCATAAAGAATTCTGAAGAGAGAGAGAGAAACAGGTGGAAATCTGAAGGTGCAAGATCAGGACTATACGGCGGATGCATTAACACCTCCCAGCCAAACTCTCTTAATTTTTGCTGAGTGGCTATAGATGTGTGAGGTCTAGCGTTATCATGATGAAACACCACACCCCTTCTGTTGATCAATTCCGGCCGCTTTCTCTCAACTTCTTGCTTTAATCTCATCAGTTGTTCGCAGTAGAGTTCAGAATCGATAGTCCTGCCTGGTGGTAATAGCTCATAATGAATAATGCCCTTCCAATCCCACCACACACACAACATCACCTTATTGCGAGTTAACCCGGGTTTCGCCACAGTCTGTGAAGCCTGACCGGCCTTTGACCACGACCTTTTTCGCACGTTCTTGTCTTACGTGATCCACTTTTCATCACCAGTTATCAGCTTCTTCAAAAATGATTCGGTTTCATTACGTCGTTATAAAGAATCACAAATGAGTACACGGTTCATTAGGTTTCTTTCAGTGAGCTCGTGAGGTACCCAAATATCGAGCTTTTTTTTGTACCCAGCTTTTTTCTAATGCGCCAAAACTGTTCTGTTATCAATTCTCAGTTCTTCAGCTACGTCGTAACTACTGATATGTCGATCTTGCTCCACTTTTTCAAAAATGGCATCCATTTTATCCGTAATAGGGCGACCAGAGCGAGGTGCATCTTTGACATCAAAATTTCCGTATTGAAAACGCTTAAACCAAATTTGTGCTACTCCCACAGACACTGCACTAGGTCCATAAACATCATCAAACACAAACAAGGTAAAAAAAAATCACAATTTTTTTTAAAAAAAATTGCGATGTTTTTTTTTCCTTGTTTGTAGTAAAATTTTAAAATGTATCGAATTTTTCATTAGATTCACTCATCTTGACAGTACGAAAAACAAATGAAAATCACACATTTGCCTAATTTGAATAAGGAATTATGTTCTTTAAAATTTTAACTTTCAATGATATCAAAACCAGCCAGATACAAATACTACAGCCAAAGAGATCTTATTACAAGTTCATACATACTATAATGCGAAAAACTTTTTCCCCAACCTATTATATACATACATACAAAAAAATGCTTCGTAAGACGCAATAACTTTAAAGAATCTCTTGAAGAAAGGCTAAATAATTTATGATATAGTTTTTGATAAGTGTCTCAACACGAAAACAAAATCTTAAGGTACCGGTAAAGCGCATTTCCGATTAAACAGTCCGTCGGCTGACAAGGCAATAACCGGCTATTTATGATAAAGTTAATTAGGTATAACATTCGTTCCCTCGAGCGGGTGGTACAGATGAGATGCCGCCTCGCAGCGTTCTTGAAAAGGCAAAGAAAATTTAAAATAAAAGCAACAGCGCCTTTTTCTGCCCTTTAACGCTCGCGTCACTGTTTCGTTCAGCTTTTACATATATCCGTATAAAATTGCGGGTGCTAAGATGCAGTTATGCGGATAACCAAGGGCGGACTTCACCGTTTGCTCTCAGAACTGAGTTTAATAAAACGCGTTTTAGCTTAAAATTTGCATCCAATTTCAAGCTTATCACGAATAATTTTTGTCGGTGAAATCCAAATAGTGTTATTGAAAAACGTAAAACGCATTTAATTACGACGGTGAAATCGGTCCTTGAAATGTCAAATAGCTACTATCATAAATATACCTACGGATATGAATGTATATGAGGCACGGAAGACGTATAAGAACAGACATATTTGTATAACAACATCCGTATGCATTTGTTATTTAGTAGAGAAGTATAAGTAGAATAGTAAAAAGCGACATTTAGAAATGTAAGTACTTATGAAGACTCAAAAAAACCGCGTGTTTTAATTTCAGTATCTCTGACACCGTTAAATTATTTTATGGATTTAGTTTTGCAATAGTGCACATACCTAATTTATGTAATTAGTTACGCCTAATTCACTTTGAATATATTTTGTCAGCGTCGTCCGGCGGACACCAATAGCTCGAATACTGTTTGCCGCATTCATAGTATTCACTCGAGTGGAAAGTAGTAGTAGTAGTATCTTAAATTGCAGTATTGATTCACCTATTGAACTCGTAAATAGTTTAATTTTGTAGTAATTCATTATTATTTCAAGTTGTTTTAAGGTGTGGCATGTGCTACAACCATATATAACTTCCTCTTAAATTATGTTGCCTTTGGCTTAATAGCTAACAAATGACCACCATCAAAGCAAAATTGCAAGCCTTATATTTTTTAATTAAGTTTAGTGAATATTGCCGGGCACAATTCGCGAACAACCTCAAATTATAGCATGGAAGAAACCCACGATGACCGCAGACCATGATTCATTTCGAAGTTCTCGAAGAACGTATGCGGAGCGTTTGGCTCGAGGCGTAATTAATTTCGTGATCGGTCTGGGCGCGAGGTGCAGGACTAAGTCAAATATAACGTACGTATCGACGTGACGCGTATGCCACTGCACCGCTTTGCCTTCCCACTATTCACTTTGAGCGAAATGTATAATAATTTATGTTCAAATGAGATTATTTTTAAGATAGGCATAATTTGTCGCTTAAAATCCTAATTGATGATTGTTTAGATCAGTGGTTCTCAAACTTTTTAAATGATGGAACCCTTTTGGGAATCAAAATACTTGATGGAACCCTACAATAAAAGAATTGTTTTCATATGTGTATTTTTTATTAATCAGCATAATAAAAGTACAATGTAACAGTTACTAATTATTATTTACTTCACCACTTGGCAAGGACGATAATAGAAAACATTTAAAAAGAAAAAATCGAACTTGTGGGAGGTATGAAACTGTTTCTTATTTTTCATCAATTGGTTGATATCAGGTTTGATGGAAGAAAGTTGGAGTCTCATATCAGCTTCGGCGTCCAGTCTATTGCGATATTTTGTTTTCGTGGCTGCGTAGGCAGAGAATCCTGTTTCGCACAAATATGTAGTTGGGAACGGGAGAAGAATATCCAGAGCCATTTGGCCAAGCATTGCATATTCATCTTGGATTCTGCACCAAAAATCATTGAGAGGCGTCGTTTTGAACAGTGACTCCATACTTGTGTCTGATGACATTTCTAAAAGAGATTCATATATCTCGTTTGACATGTTTTCAGGCTTTTCCAAGTTGGGTAAAAAAGGATTATGAATCCATGAATTCACTTTAATTTTTGTATTGTGTTCTTCGGGAAAATACTTTTCAAAAGATGCGCGCATCGAACTGAGATATTGGACCAATTCTTCAAACACATCATCTTCAAACATTTCTGAGTCGTTTTCGCTAACAAACTCACTGAGTAACGTAAAGCTTTCTATTTCTTTCTTACCAATGCAAATGATCCAAAAATCTAATTTTCTTTTAAAAGCAGTTATTTTATTACAGGCCTGAAACACTGTTGTCTGTTTACCTTGCAACGATAAATTCAATTCGTTAAGTTTTTGAAAGATATCCGCCATAAAAGACAATCGGAACAACCAAGTTTTATCATACAAACGGTCCTTCAAATTAAAAGAAGTATCTGCTGAAAGAAACATTTGTAACTCGGCTCTAAGTTCAAATAGCCTTGTTAAAGTTTTACCTCGAGACAGCCATCGCACTTCTGTATGGAGCAGCAGTGTTTTATGTTTGCTGCCATAATCCTCACACAATAATGAGAACAATCGGGATTGTAGTGGTCGTGATTTGATAAAATTAATTATTTTTACCGCTTCATCCATAACTAATTTTAGATTTGACGGCATTTGCTTCATCGCAAGTGCTTGTCTATGCAGAATACAATGACTGGAACTACAATTAGGCGATTTATTTTTCATTCGTGACACTGCTCCTGCTGTTTTACCTGTCATCGCCTTGGCCCCATCTGTACAAATGTCAACGCAATTGTTCCAACTGAGATTATTTTCTTCAAAAACTATATTTATTTTATTAAAAATTTCTTCCCCGGTAGTGTTTGTAATCAGCGATGAACACATATAAGCATGTCTTCTTCAAAAGAACTTTTATATGCATATCTCACAATAACCAGCAGGATAGCCAAACCAGCGACATCAGTCGACTCGTCCATTTGCAAGGCGAATCGTGTATTTTGTAGACGTGTAACTAGTTCTTGTTTTACGAAGCTTGCCAGATCATGGATTCGTCGTGAAACAGTATCGTTTGATAGCGGAACTGTAGAAAGATGCTTTGCAGATTTTTCATCGAGCATACATTTTGTTATGTCTAATACACATGGTTTTATTAATTTCTCAGCGATAGTATGCGCTTCGCCTGCTTGTGCAATGCGATAGCTAACTAAATATGATGCCTCCGTGGCCTTTTCGTTGATAGTTTGTGTTACATGCATCATATTTTTTTGACTTTGTAATAACTGATATTTTTTGCGAACAAAAAAATATTTATTCTTGTCTTTAGACTCGGGGTGTACAGTTTCTAAATGTCGGCGCAATCTGGCAGGTGCCATGGAATTATTAGGAAGCAGTTTACTACAGAGCATGCAGAGAGGTGAGCCGTTGGAATCAACAAATCCGAAACTGATATAAGATTCATCATACTTCCTTCTTTTCGTCTTTGAAACCGTCGAGCTTGACGTCGTGGCATCATCTTCTGGATCGGTGATTGCTATATTCTCCGCGCGCACCGCTTTTGAACATTCAGCGTCATTAGAAGCGGTTGTTGCAACACCTTTAAGCCAACGTTCCATTCTTCTTTATTTATAATGTTACACGTCAGGATAGTGGGGTTTAAATAATGCACAATCGTTACTGCGTATAAGAGACTAAATTTAGTACCTACAGTGAAGAAATGTACAAAACTACGAGACGACAGAATACAGCAGGCAGTAAAACATTGAACACTAGTTTCTCGCTAGCGAGCTTGTAAGTAGGTAGTAACTTATCGCTCCGAACGCTAATCGTCAACTGACGACGCGCGACGCGCGATCGCCGCTTTTATACCTAGACTCGATCTCAAATATTCTCGAAAATACTCGAGTTGGCACCTTTGATAAACAAAAAGCAAAAATAAAAACAGAAATTAAAAAATTGCGTTGTAAACAATATCGACTTTATCCTTTGAAGTTAGAGTCGAAAGTCGCTTGTTGACAACTATAGCGTCTAATTCAGAGGCGGCTTTTATCAAAGAGACTGCGCGCTCACAAGTATACTACCCGCTCGTTTTAAGTTTGCCGTTGGCGATAGGTATAATAATACGTTCGAAAAGTAGCGTCAGCAATACATAATATAAAAATATTTTTTATTTAATTGTAACAATAAAAATTGTGTACGTACGTATTTGGGTAAAACAATGACACATTGTAAGTTTTGTTGCCACGTGGGGGAGGGTACGCGCATTCCACAGACCGGCAAACTTAGTGCGAACGGGTTGTACAAGTATAAAATTGTTGATACCAAACTTATGAGATATTGTACCAGCTATTGTAACACATGTTTCTACAAATACAAATAAATAAATAAATAACGTTCATAGCGTTTTGTGCGGCCGCGGAGCGACCAGAGACAGGTGTTTTGATTTTTTTTTCTAAATTCTTGCGGAACCCCGACAGAGGTATCACGGAACCCTAGGGTTCCGCGGAACACACTTAGAGTATAGCTGGTTTAGATCAATCTCATATTGTATTCTTAAGGTGCGTACAAATTACAATAACAGTAAACCCGTAAACATT
The DNA here is from genome assembly GCA_036365455.1 of Macrosoma leucophasiata. Taxonomy (NCBI): domain Eukaryota; kingdom Metazoa; phylum Arthropoda; class Insecta; order Lepidoptera; family Hedylidae; genus Macrosoma; species Macrosoma leucophasiata. Next base: position 8,273,619 of record JAWQUS010000023.1, on the reverse strand, counting down.
GTCTTGCCGGCCGGCCGCAAACTAAAATGACGGAGTCGCCGCAGGCGTCAGCTCGATTTTTTTTTTAATGTAAGGAAGATGACAAACACGCATGCAGCTCACATGAATGTTAAGTGATGACCACAACCTATAGACATCTACTTAAAAACCAGTTGTAAAAATGCAGATGCGTTGCCACCCCTGAGACCTAAGGTGTCATGTCTCTGTGATAGTTTATTACGGGGCCATACACGTCGATGATCGTGCTTAAACGTTCATCACGACGAGTTGCGTGCTGTCGATTTGTGCCAGTACCTAAGTTTCGTGCAATTGGAATTATTATGTTTTTTTTTGTATGTAACAAAAGTGGCAAACATACAGATCACATGGATGTTTAGTCACGACTGCAGCCTATAGACATCTGCACAAAAACCAATGGTCAGATGCAGATGTGTTGCCAGCCCTGAGGCCTAAGTTGTTATGTCTCTTTGATAGTTATTACAAAACATACATACAATAGTGCTGAACACTACCATTTGGCGGCAGATACGTTAGATAATGATGTGATGGCTACGCCCATGAGCTCTTACACTGGAACGAACAAAATCTTTTTTATACATTGGCTCGAGCAGTATACGTAGAACGGATGAACGAAATGTGCCGCCGCGTTCTATTAAAATGTCTACATATTGGCTCCCGCGGTAAATGAGCCTCTACTCCGGTCAAAACCCACGATGACCGCACCGCAGAGCTTGATTCATTTCCAAGTTCACGAAGAACGTGTGCCTCGAGGTGTAATTAGTTTCATCGGTCTGACGCTCGTGGTGTGGGGTAAAGTCAAACAAAACGTAGATATCGATACGCGTCGCGTATGATTCCTACATTTTGATTCATAAAATTACACTTTAATTATCGCCACACAACAACAAAACAAATGTACAAAAAAGAAAGAAATATCAGAAAATAAAACTCAACAAAATTATGGGGAAATAACCGGTCAAGTGCGTGTTGGGCCACGCGCAGGGTTCCGTTTATAGGTCTGAATAATGTAATGAAAAAAAACAAATTTCAATATTTTCGAGTTTAATCAATTTGGTCGACTATTACTCGCAAAATGTAGCTGCTATGGCCGTAATGTTTGAATTTCTAACAACAACATTTTAGATGGTAGAGGAGAGGGACACTTGACTCTTAACGAGAATTGGCATTTTAAAGCTTAATAAGTTACGAACATTTAACTAAATCGAAAAATTATACAAGCACACATCCCTAACATTTTTGAAAGACCTATCCAACGATATCCCATAATATATAGAAATTAAAAAATAAAATGTATCCGTGCGTTATATGTAGGGGAGGTACCCTAAAAAAAACTTTTTGTCGTGTTTTTATTCTACCACTTTGTCGGCGTGCTTAAGGCGTATACTTGTGCCAAATTTCAAGTCTCTAGTGCTAATAGTTTTTGCGCTAAACCGCGGACGGACAGACATACTTACAGACAGACGGACATGGCGAAATATAAGGGTTCCTTGTTAACTACGGATCCCTAAGATGGAAACCCATCTCAGTAATGTGTTGCATTAGTCACATACGGAATCTTTCCTTTCCAAGCGCCATGAAGTAAAGCCTAAATATAGGTAACCTAATAACATAGTGAGGGTTTACCAATTACGCTTCAAAGCCTTGTTCCGTATTGAAGAATTAAGTTAGTTTGTGTAAATTGACAACATCCGCCGCGACCGGAAGCGACCGGGGCCTCTAACCGCACAACTTTTGATTATGTCCTATGTCGACGTGCATCTGAGAATAATCTGATGGATGTGGTGTATGAAGCTTTTAAGTGCGACTTATTTTACCTATCTATTTTTATAGTAGGGGAGCCCAGGATGCTACTTTTGTATTTTTTCGAGCGCGTCAGATTGGAGATATGTGAGATACCTTGCACCCTGTTGGTTAACTCCAATAAATCTCCAGTTTCTATATTGAATCGCGCCTGAAGGGTAGCCCTTAAAAAATTCAAAAGGTCACTACGATCTTACTTATCTTCAGAATCGTCCGAATTTTGGATATGAGCATTGTTTGGGCACACCCTCTCAAAATATCTGGCACGCTCTTGACCCATGACGTTGATGTCGCGCATTTTCATAAACATTTCATTCTTTCAAAAATGAAGGTGAAATATTACTCAAGAATGTCAGATAATTAAAAGACGATGTAAAGTGAACCCAATCAAAACTCCCATCCAAAATTCTGACAATTTGGATGCGAGGCAAGCTCTTGGCGGAAGCCCTAAGGGTTCGGACCTTTATGGAAATCTTAGATTTGGTGGAGGTACTGAACTGGGTACACGGAATCTCCCATATCTTAAACTGACGCGCTGGAGTAAATTAAAAAATCCCCTCTTCTGCTTCCCTACTACTACATTAAATAAAAACTTTGTCGCAGTACGATAGGGGTATGATTGGGTAAATAACTATTTTCTTTATGATCTTTTTGAAATATACCTATTTGGAAAATAAAATGCAAATAATCTAAAAATGATTAAAAAAACACAGTCATTGTGTCATCTAAAACAGTGTCCCCATACATTGATCATGATCACAGCTATTTACCAACTCCAAATAAGTTCTCTTCATATTTTTGTGATGTAGCTAGAAATTTACTGTTTTCGAGTTTTTTCCTTAACTTTATTATGAAATTTAGCTGTAAGCAATGTCTTGCAGCTCATTAAAAGACATTGCTTCTTGTCTTTGACGATTCTATATCAACTGGAAGTACCGTTTTGATTCACTTACAAATAATAATATATGAAAATGTGCACATGAACGGTCGTAGTATCTTTTAATTACGTTGAAGTCTGATATTATCATAAGGGGTTTGAATATTTGGTAACAATTTCAATTTAGTATCTACTCAACACTCCTGCGAGAAAGGTTCTTGACAGATAGACAGACAGACAATAAAGTGATTCTATGAAGGCCACCTTTTTTCCTTTAGAGGTCCGGAATCATTAAAACAAAAGCTATTGTAATTCATCATCCCGGGTTTGTTTTTCTCGTAGCGTGAATTAGTCATGTTATTTTTTTTATTATTATTGCTACGCGTTGATAGGAAGCCGTGTCGTAGTTTTAAATCGAATCCTGCAATATTGCTTGCACTTTGCTCCCAAGTGACTTCATAGTTGTTTTTCATTTTGAAATGCGTACAATATGTTACTTTGTTTCTTTTATAAAACCAATATTAAGTTTATAACGTTCATCAGTTCCCAACTCTATAGCTATTCTCTCGAGTGGCTTGAGATTGATATATAAACAATAAACTGTATTTGTGGCTTTATTACTGTTTATTGTATGCGAGATATTCAAGTACCTACGTTCGAGAGTGTATAAGATTTCCAATAGGAATATATGGAAATATTTTTCGTGTCGTATCATTTCCATCGGGTTCAATAGTATCGGGATGATATGAGAAACATGCACCACGTTCCGTTCGCCGTGCGAAATGTTATCGTCTGTGTCGTGTATGAGTGTTCATGTACATTCGCCACGTATCTGTTTCCGCGTCGGATCATGTTCAATTGCACGTGGAGCACACTCTTGTGGATGAGCCCTCGAGCCGATGTGCTATGTCAAATGTACTTGTCGGTCTTAACCCGAAATGGATTGGTTACTCCCATTTTGTTCTTACTGTTTTTGTTTGGTTTGTTTTTTCATGGATGAGGTTCTTTCGAGGTAATTGAAATTGAAATAATCTTAACAATCTAATAACGTGTCACGTTTTTAAGTTCCCCAGAAAGACAAGTTTATTATGTCATATGTATTAAGTTTATAACGTTCATCAGTTCCCAACTCTAGCACTTAGTTTTATCTTATAGACTGAGATATACTGAACCCTTCGAGTACCGTTGACCCTGTAAGGCTAGAAATGTTTATAGGGATAAATCATAACACGTTAAGTACAAAAACCATCACCTGGCAAGAATCAGCCAGTCACTTCACGAACCCCACATTTTTGAAAATGTAAAAAAAAAACTTGTCGCTGTAAGGCTGAAATTTTTATATGATTTAGTTTTAAGCAAGTTCGATTATTAGGTTCGTGAAGTGACTGGCTGATCCTTGCCAGGCGATGGTTTTTGTACTTAGTGTGTTATAATTTATCCCTATAAAAAATTCTAACCTTACAGGGCCAACGGTGCTCGGAGAGTTAAGTATCGCTTGGACCATTAGTGATATTCTTGACTGTAATTGTTATTCACTTTAATTTATTTTGTTTGTTTTTGACGTGTCATAAGAGGTCACCCTGAATGAATAAATGAGTTTCTGATTCTGATTTAAAAATATGTTTTGTATTATGTGAAAAAATTGAGCTTTAATTAAGCTGTTAAAAATATTCCGCTCTTTCCCTCCTATTTCTTGAACTAATATCTCAATTAGATGTCGAAATATTAGGTATCTTGTTTTCGTTTCTTAGTTTCGCCACAGTTATGTTAAAACTAGGCTTTGAATAGGTCAATGAATGTATTGGCTAAAAATGTAGCACAATGACATTTTTTTTTAACAATATTAAATTAATATTGTTAAAAAGTTTGTTCCGAATCCATATCGTACCTAAGGTATTAGATATTTCTGAAACCCGTGTTTTAATACGTCCAATGTATTAATTCAAAGTGCTATTCAATACCCCGGGCATTTTTCAACCTTGAGGATTTAGGCCCAACCTATTAAAAGTGCTTTACGTATATTACATACATATTATGTTTCCGATTGTATCAACATTCTGACGAAAATTAATATACGGTACATACAGTAACGCCTGCGGTGTGACGTCGGCAGAGTTAGCGTTAAAAGTATAGGGATATTGAATTAGTCGTGGATTTCACTTTTTTTTCCGGAAAAGAGACAAAAAGGCGTGCCGGCGCCCGGCGGACGCTGAATCAATTACGTTACGTTGACGTGGCGGCGCGCGGTAATTCGATCCGTCGGCAAATGTTGATTCGACCGCGGGGCACGTCCGTTCGCGTGCCGCCCGCCACCGGCCTCGATGGCTCGCCTCACCATCCACTTTCTCCATTAGCAGTTTGTTAAAGCGTTGCCCTAATTAAACTACAGACCCATTGGGACCAAACTTTTACAGCCCGTACTTACGGCGCAGTTTCACAACCCGAACCTCACCTTTATCGCTGAAATTGCCGCGCTTATTGTGTAACGATGACGCTAATACCCTCGATACCTCGCCGGGAGTCAGCCAGATTTTGGAGCAAAGCGGATTATCGAAATTAACCTCTTCAACGGCTCTAATGATTGGCTCTTCTTCCACTTCACTGCCAGGGGTTCGGTTACTTGCGCGAAGTGCACCGGCACGGTCGGTAATAATTCTTATTATACTGTTAATAATATTTTCCGGTTTCGATAACCATAATAAATTGTTTTTCGGTATGATTCACGATTAATTTGCCTCAAGTTATGTAGAGGTTTAGGCGTAGCGGGCCTCGTCGGAATTGTTCCATTGTTGAAGTACGGATCAATAGGCGGACTCTTGTACGGCTTATTTCGTCCTTGATTTCGTTGGAACGTTTGAACGCGAAATAACAAATCTTGTGAGATTATGGTGACGTTTGGCTGTGTATTGATTGGTTGCATATGTCCCGTCTGCCGTGGGCTAATCTGGCGGAGACTGGCGGTGCACAATAGGCTTTATTAACATGCATGCGCCTCGTTCGATACAAATTGGCGATGAGTCGCCGTATTTGCGGCCAGGCGCCGTCCGGGGCGAGCCTAGCGTGTAATAATGTCGTTGCCGCATCTCAATAGTCGCTTTGTCCCTTGGTGATTGTTCTCAGCATAATCTATAACCACTGAAGTGTTAAATATTAAACGTTCGCCTGTGAAGGATTCGATTTTGTGAATATTTCAACCATATTTCAGTTTGAACCTTTGCGATTTGTAGGTACATCATGAGTTATTCATGTAGTTATATTATATCTGACTAAATAAATAAAACTTTGAAGATGATATATAAGAATAAATTGCAAACGTATATTTTATTTGTACTGATTTATGATCGACCCTTAATTCAATTTCGAGTGATTTATGTAACGCAAATTTAGTCAATATTAAAGTTTTGTGAATAATTCAAAGTGTAGGCAAATTGTTGCTGACCCATTAAACAGGTATTTTGAGAGCGTGTTAACCGTAGACTTGATGGGTTTCCTTAAATATTACGTTGTTTTAAACAAAACCATAACTAGTTTACAAAGTCCTTGAACAAGTTTAGCTCCGGCGGTCCGATGTATGAAGAGAAATTTCTATTTTTCAACTGGCGTACCTTTTAGTTCTATGTAATTCGTCAGTATAATTGAAAAATAATAATAATACAGGTAATACGATTAAATTTCCGATACTATAGACAAAAAAAAAGGTTTTGTGTTGAAATCGATCGTAAAAGTGAAAATTTATAGTTATGCTATGTTGGTGTTACTCCACTAGTAGTTCGCTTGTGTGACTGTGGAAGATCTACGCAAACTATGGGACATCTGATGGTTTGCTACTCGTACCGTGCTAGCGGTTCTATAGCTGAACTTAATAGGCTACAGGCTTTATAGTGGCCATTGTCAAGTTTTGGGCCAATGTTCTGTTTCGACGTTGGCAGGAATAAAAAGAAGTAGTAACGCATCACGATTGTCCTAAATATACTAAGCATGTTATGTAGTATTTGTTAGTACTATTACAATTTATACACTTTATCAACGAAAAGAGTAGATGACTAGCCTTGAAATACCACAATGTAACGGAGAATAATTATATGTTTGGTGATATATTGTTGCCATACATAACGAAATTCCAATGTAGTGCTCAGGTTTAATTTTATGAGGACCAAGTCATTGAATCACTCTCAGGATCTGGATCATTAAGTGGGTAAATGGTTAATGAAAATAGAATGAGCACTAAACATCGGAGCGGAATTTTGCCAGTCACCTAGCCGTCGTTAAATGTTGTTATCGTCGCGATTAAGTAACAAAACAACTCTGATGGAGGGCGGGGAGGCGCGCGTAGGGTGCGGGGGATGGAGTCGCGAATAATAATCTCAGTTTACGACGGCAGCCGAGTGAATCAATAAAAACACTAATAATGCACAAGCGTAATCCCGCTCGTGCAACGCGATTACCGGCACTAACGAGCTCGTAAAGACGGATCTCCGATGCATGGCTTAGCCGAACCGAAACATAAAGTCACTGGCACACAGCGAGCGTGATGAACCATTGTTTCCCTGGCCGTGGAGTTCCAGTGTCGAAGTTCAAGGGCGTTAGCATCATCGTTTTACCTAATATATCTGCGGCCAAGTGTTCAGCACTCCGGGTTCCGGTTAGATGGTCAAGTATACCCAGTAACTTCTGGCACACGGGGTAGAAAACTTGGGACTGAGAGATGGCAACGCATCTCCATTTTGACCTCTGCTTTTTCTCTATAGGCTGCAATATTCACTTAACATTACTTACTACGCTAAAAAGTATTAAAAAATCTATGAGAAGTATGAAAAATCTAAAGTCGAATGTCGACTTTATGATAGATCAAATGTGCCTAATACGTTTTTTTAGTGGTCTAATACCATCTTTCTATTTTGCGATTCAAATGAATCCGGTTTGGGCACATGAGTTTTACGGTTTCAAAGTTTTTGACGGTTGTTAGTAGACACATATTTAATGTTTTATTTGTGTATCGTCATGAAGATGCTGTGTTTTTACTGTATTCCCGTGTCCCGTCCGCTGTGTGTTGGCAGCTTAAACGCCGCGGGGTAGGGCGCTGCGGTCGCCAATACCGTATGTCACTCTCGATATTACAGTGCTCTTAGTAAACCTAATCTAATCAATGTCGTTTGTACGTTCATTAACTGGAGTGCTTGGTTTCTAATATACTTCTTAAATGCCACCTTTTCAGTTAGTCCCCAATTTCTGAGGAAGTTAATCCGTATAATATGCATAAAAAGAATAGACCTGACTCACTAGCAGACAAATCAACGCTTAGGGTACGTATAACAATATCGTATTTAAAAATACCAAACATAAATATCGACGTTCAAATATCTTAAACTAGCTGTGCCCGCGTAGATACTGAACAATAATTTTATTAAATTCTACGCGTTTCCCAGGCTTTGGACGTATTTTAATGAACGGAATGTGTCACATATCTGTATGTCCGTGGGACAGAGGCCAGGCTACTTCTTACCACGCACAGTACATATATATAGTATACAGGTCTATCTTTCTTTCATTGAAATAGAACTAGTTTTGAGGGTATATCTCACGTATATTAAACAAAAATTATATTTAAATCTAGCTGTGCCCACGACTTCGTCCGCGTAGATATACTGAACAATAATTTTGTTAAATTCTACGCGGATAAAGTTGCGTGCACAGCTAGTCCAAATTAAATACGTTAATGTAAACCGCATTTAACTCTGTTTAAAAGTTTTGAAGCAGTGCTTGAAGTTAATTTGCAATTGACCATAACTTCTTTTTCTCTTAACCGATTTTGACGAAACAAAGTTTTGACAACGCTCCTAATTATATGTAATCCACATGTGAAGCGTTTAAGTCCGTTGATTATTTTTGAAGTTATAACGTACCAAACAGACAGCCAGACCAGAATTCCAATAAATTTTTTTTGGTCTTATTATATGTATTGATTAGTTTACAAGGACACTTTTTCACTTTAGAGTTACCAATTACCTATAGTGAATTACTTACAGTGATCATTCTCTAATCTAAATTTTTGTCTTTTATATTTAAATTTATTCCTTGTATTAAACGATTGATAGATTTATTTACTTAGCTAAGGTACCTACTCTCTGAGAGAGATGCCTATTTTTTATATCAAAATGTTGACAGAAAAGTAAACGGGTCACCCGATTTCAAACAGTTCAGCAGAGCACTCATCATTGTAAAGACAGTAAAACGCAGACTCCCGATGTCTCTGCGTAGACTTAGATTTTACCTCATTTTTTATTACGTTGCCGATTGAAATTGATATTTGAATACCTATCTGAATACCTTTACTACTACTACTACTACTACTACTACTGATACTATAACTGATAGGTACTATCCTCTAAATAGTATCAGAACTGTGTCGTCGATTTAAACATTATCGTAATTGGATGTTTATTTCGCTTTATTCATCAATTTTGACAGTGTTTAATTGAAAAGTATTAAAGTCGAGTCGAAAGTCGAGTATTAAAAAACACCGCGGTTCACAGCAAACAGTACAAGATTTTTCTGTGGAGACCTAAAATGGCGCACAGGATCCATTATTCTCAATTTGCGGCAAGTTGGAAGGAAGGCGGAGGCCGTCTGCCGCGGCGGGTGTCCCCGTTGATTAAACCCCGGGAAGTAAGGAGTAACAATTTGTGTGCATTTCCACATTCACTGAGTTCGTTCCTGGATTGCACTCAGGGTACTTTTAACACACTAACTTTGCGCTCAAAACACGATATTTTCGTAAGAATTCTTCAATTCTTCGCCATGAAAAATATGTGAAGTGCGTTTATGGTTGTATATATATAATATTAGTGATCTTTCTTGAAGCATAAAACAACAATGTGATTCGTCTAAAAATATTTATTCATTAAAATAAAATAACATAGTTTTTTATAACAAAATATCAACCGCATGAAATAACTTATTAACCTAAAAAAAAAGAGAATCAACAATTAAATGTCCATGCTTTCTTTACAAACATAATCAATTATTAAATTGGACGAAATTAATAAACATTTCTAGTTTTATTATACGTTATAGCAATTGGAATAATATTTTTCACTAAACTGATAGACAGTGTCAAAAGTCAAATTTATATCTTTTAAAGGTTCTCAAATGTCTATAAAGGTTTCATCACCTCCCTTCGAAATGCAAATTTTTCCCACAAGTTGAGTAAAATTTAGCTGCAAATCCTAATCAACAAACATAGGAATGAGCTTTGTGACATGATATAGTCCAATAGATCTTGATCCACGACCAGTATTTATTTTGAAAACCGAATCCGATATTTTTTCTTCAATTTCAAATGGACCAATTCTAATTTCATCCATTTTCTTTTTATTCAATTTATTTCCTTAATCAACGTATACTTTATCACCCTTTTTAAAATCATATTGTAATCATTGTTTTATTATTTCGCATTAACACATGCTTGTGAAATATATTTTATTTTTAAAGAAAAATGGAAAGAAAAATTTGACTTCAGGCGAGACTCGAACTCGCGGCCTACTGGGAATCTAGTCCAGCCGCTCTTCCAATTGAGCTACTGAAGTCCTGCCCGATTTTTCAAATCTTTCCTTCACATCTATTGCATTGCTTTATGGTAGCAGCAGCGCCATCTAAAAGAAAAATCTAAAGATTTTTTTTCAAATTTTTCTTTCCATTTTTCTTTAAAAATGAAATATATTTCACAAGCATGTGTTAATGCGAAATAATATAAAACAATTATTAAGGGTAAAAGCGACTTCTTTACGATTTTCAATAAACTGAAAAGTCTATTGTATCAGTTGCCTAACTAGCATAGTTGGCAATAGATGATAGATTCCCAGTAGGCCGCGAGTTCGAGTCTCGCCTGAAGTCAAATTTTTCTTTCCATTTTTCTTTAAAAATAAAATATATTATAATCTGTTTTTAGCAAATAAAGTTTTATTATATTCATATACATTTCACTAAATGTAAATTGGGAAATGCAGTGTACTGTAAGCGATATAGTATGTAAGCAATGTAAGTATCAATGTCGGGGTTCCTTGAGGTCATAATTACGAAAATGGTATCTCCTTTCAAATCGAAGACGGCGGAGATTATCGTTTTTGGAAAATATGATAAGTAATATGGATTTCAATTTTACGGTTTCTTGAATTTTTCTAATTCAAGATGGCGGGCAGAATATTTCTTTTATCTATGGGTCTTAATTTTACAGTTTCTTGGAATTCTGATTACGAAAATGGCACTTTTTGCAGATCCAAAATGGAACTGACTGCTGACTGATTTTTTTTTTCTCAAAATATGATATGGCTATCAATTTCTAGGTTTCTTGGGGTGCTGATTACGAAAATGGCATCATTTTTCAGATCCAGGATGGCGGACATAATTATCTTTCCAAATTTTGTTTTGGGTGTTAATTTCGAGGTTTCTCGGGGTGCTGATTACAAAAATACTTAACAGAATCGCATGCAAACTTACATTTCGTTAATTTAAGTCTGAAACCTTCTTCTCGAATAGTCTTCAGCAATTTATTTAAGTGTGTGATATGTTCATTAAATGTCTTTGAAAAGATCAAAATATCGTCCATTAAATTCACTACAAATCCTGTTAAGCCATTTTTTCTTATAATATTTCCCAAGATCCGTTGAAATATGGCCGGTGCTGTCTTAAGGCCGAAGGGTAAACAGGTCCATTGATAATGACCTTCTTGAGTAACAAAACCAGTTTTGTGTCGGTCTGTAATTTTTAGAGGAATGGACCAAAAAGCTGAATTTATATTAAGAGTTGTGAAATAATTACAATTTATTGTTTTTGTTATTAAGTCTTCTATGAGCGGAAACGGTTGTGATTGGGGTATAATTATTTTATTTAAATCTCTGAAGTCAATGCATAATCTACTTTTTTTTCCTTCTTCCCTTTTAAAAGCTAAGGTAACAGGTGCTGCAAATGGACTGTAAGATTCCTCGATTAATTCGTGTTTTAAAAGATTTGAGATTTGATTTTCTATTTCTTTCTTGTCTTGAACATCTATACGGCCTTTTAGAACAATATTTTTCAACTTACAAATCTATACAGGCTTCATACTTTTTTCACTCTTCCAGTGTCATACTTATTTTTAGCAAACATTTCCGTGTAGCTATCCAATAATTCATTTATCTCTTTTCTTTGATCAGTATTAAATATTCTGTCTCTATATTAAATTTGTTTGTATCTATACCTTCATTGAAGTTTATTGCATATTCTTTATCTTCCATATTTATTTCCATATTGTCAGTCTGTTTATCTTCTAACTTATCTTCGTTACTTATTTTGAGATTGTTATTTTTTTGTATTTGGATATTTAAATTCTCATCATGAGTCAACCCAAATTTGTGTATAGAATCTAATCCTAGTATTAGATCATACTCAAAGTTTTCATTTTTGAAGATAAATGCATTTATTTTAATCTTCTTGTGCAATAACTCTGCGTCCAGTGTAGTTAATCCGTAATATTAATAATAATAGTGTAATTAATCCTTTTGTTTTTCCTCCTCCACTTATTGTTTTTATTGTGTCATAACAATAATTCGGTGTCATATTCGTCACCTGAACTAATTTTGAATTTATTAATGTTATTCGTGAACCAGGGTCGTACAACCCTTTGGCTTCTAATGTAGAATTTAACATCACTGTAATCACAATTAGTGGAGGGAAATTTCGTTTTTTGAATGTTCATTACTTAGTTCAACTTTTAATATTGAGTTAGACTGAAAGTGTTTGTCGTCCATTGTTCTATTTTCATAGTTATACCAACAAACATTCTCGGGATGAAATCTGTTTAATTTTCCTTTATTCTCACAAATCCTGCATGATCTTTTTATAGTTTCTTTTATTTCTTGTTTATTGAATTTGTTTCCTATGCTTAAATTTTTCTTTGTGTCGTTCTTTCTTGTTAAACTTTCTAGGCCTCTTATATACTTAAATAAGTCATTTACTTCTTTAAGGCTTTCTCTGTCTATTCTATCCATTATAAAATTTGGTAGACCAGTGGCAATCAAATAAATCAGGGTTTGTGTATCTATTGTCTTGTTTATTTCCAGTAATAGTCTCTCTTTTTTTAGAGCATATTCTAACATTGATTCTTGTATATATATAATACCTAATTGATGACTAACCTTTATCGGCAAATGTTTCACTTAAACTTCTCTTCCATACAGACCAATCTGAGTCTATGGTATGTTTGATAATCATCGAGGTGTACCAATCTATACATGTATCTTCCAGAAGTCATCTTAGAATTTCAATTTTTTGTAAATCTGTTTCTATTTGTAAGCGTGTACATTCACTTTCAAAAGTCTTTAACCATTGTTGAACATTTGTTGTATTTCTTGAAAACTTTTTTATTGTAAATTCTGTTACTAATCTAGACTTATTTTCTGTTTTTTTAGACAATGTTGTCTCTTGACCTTGTTCTAATTTTTCAAGTAAAAATCCATCAAATTGTAAGTTGTCATCATCCAGATATGTTGATTTCATTTCCTTGGTTAAAGTTATCCATACCTGTCTCTTATCGTGCCTTTTCTGGAGGGATTTTATAATTTTCTCAAAAATGTCATGCTTTAGTATATCTTTGTGTAAATGAACTGACTGATACTCTCTTGGCACAATAAAAGTTTGATTTTGTGTATGCGTAATGGAGGTTATGGCATACATATTTGTCTTGTTGTCGTCCGGTTTTGCTTTTACCGCAAATTCAAATCGTAATTTCTCCATTGTGTAGATTAATGACAATGTGATTGATTTATAATATTAGTGATCTTTCTTGAAGCATAAAACAACAATGTGATTCGTCTAAAAAGAAAAGAGATTTATTCATTAAAATAAAATAACATAGTTTTTTATAACAAAGTATTAACCGCATGAAATAACTTATTAACCTAAAAAGAAAAGAGAATCAACAATTAAATGTCCATGCTTTCTTTACAAACATAATCAATTATTAAATTGAACGAAATTAATAAACATTTCTAGTTTTATTATACGTTATAGCAATTGGAATAATATTTTTCACTAAACTGATAGACAATGTCAAAAGTCAAATTTATATCTTTTAAAGGTTGTCAAATGTCTATAAAGGTTTCATATATAATTTAGGTAGAAACCTATTATTATATACGACTGTCTTTACGTGTTAAAGCTATATCCCCCGCAAACCTTAGAAAGGTTCAGATTGGACCCCGTACTGACGAGGGACTTATTATCATTTATTTCGAACCACTAGGGCCCATATCAGACTCAATAAACAAATTCGATCTGATGCAGCAGCATTCTTAGGCTTCTTATTATCGACAATTTTTTGGGATCAGCTTGCAGCTTGCAAAGGACATCTGTAAGCGCCATTTTTTAAGGAGGTTCCAGTAAAGGCGGCACAGGAGCACATGCCTCACACCATCGTTTCCGCCTTTATAAATGATGGCTCAAAAATTATAAAACGTTATCAATGTGTCTATAAAAAATATGCAATTCATAACATTAGATTTGAACGGGTAAGTACGTTGTACTTGAATTATGCGAATGTGAGTGTTGCAGATACTTACCGTCCATGACAGACGCCCAAGTATATCGCAATAAAAAAAATACTTCGAATCTGCAAGAATAATGTCATTTGAACGCTTCATAGATAGTAATATAGAGGGATCGGAAGGGATAAAATAAATTAGCCGGAGTGTACGGATGTCGTACTTGTATCCGCCGACGACAGCGAGTGGTGGATACGGACCACCCGCTGCCCAATGCCCCGTTGCTGTTGACACGTTATGTTATCCGCTCCTCATGTTATGCTCATATTTTGTTTTAGGATAAATTTATAGAAATGTATCTTGAGTAGGTCCACTTTTCGTATTCCGAAGTATTTAACTGCCCTGTAGAATTGTCATTCTTGATTATTTTTTTTTAACTTTTGAATAAAATTGTAGCCAACATCTTCTTCGCGTGAAAAATGTGTGAGATAGTAAAGTATATCTGCCACATTTATAAAAAAGATCAAGAATTAAATTTCTCATGATAAAATTAAAACTTGCACTTGAACTTAGAAAGTTGAATCAAGAATGACAATTCTATAAGGCTATGGGTTTAATGTGTTTTTTTTTAATGAAATTTCTTAAAAAAATGGAAGCAGATATTAATATGGGATAGAAAATTCTCTATAATATCGGTCTCCCAAGTACTTTTTAATGTTTGATCTGAGGCAAAAGATCAACGATCAGACAATGTACCTATAGGTTGTTAATAACAAATCCAAATTATATTCATACAAGTTTAAAAATATTCATGGGTAATGAAAGTTACTCAAAATACACGGCGGATAAAAACTGAACTTTCCCAATCTCGTAATCGCAACAACAAAAATCTCAGTGGAATTTCTTAAAACTTCCCAATCATTTCGCATCTCGTCCGATGTTTGACGCGCGTGCTTCTCACCCACCTTCGGCGATCTTCGGAATTAAAATTAATAGCGGACGGCGTCACGTCGGCCCTTCCCGCTCTTGGTAATTTGTTTACTCGTCTCGCGCTGTATAAGGTCTCGTGCTGTTATGAATTGGTAAATCCTGACTTTGCTGACGAACCGGCGACTTTACTTCATTAGTCAAATACTTTGTGTGCTATGACATTTTTCGAATACATTCTTGGCGAGATTCACCGACCGCATTCCAACTTTGTATAGAAAACGAACTGTCAATACTAAACTAATTTCACAGATCATAAAATACTTATTTTACTTACTAGGAGTAGTGCTTTCATGTGTAAAATAAAACTTAAAACATTTTTTTAATTATCTTTCGCAATAACACATGCTAGTGAAATATTATTATTATTAAGGGTAAAAGCGACTGCTTTACGATATTTAATAAATTGCAAAGTTTATTGTGTCGGTTGCCTACTAGCATTGTTGGCAATAGATGTCGCTACTGCCGCCATAAGGCAATGCAATAAAATGTGAAGCTAAAATTTGACAAATCAGACGTGGACTTCAGAAGCTCAGTTGGAAGAACGACTGGAATAGATTCCCAGTGGTAGCGAGTTCGAGTCTCGCCTGAAGTCAAATTTTTCTTTCCATTTTTCTTTAAAATTATTATTAAATTTGAGTGTGGTCTGTGTATCTCGCCTTTGGAGTTGACCTGTCTGATCACAAAAAAAAAATAGATAAAACAGAAAAAACGTAAATAAAAAAAAATATAAAAATATTCAGACAGCAGTAAGTACTTATTATAATCTACAATTTAGATTTTGTTTTTAATTTTTAAAAAATAAGGTAAATAAAGTGTTGAGATCTTTTAATAGTCATAAGCCTTAAAATCTTAATACAATAAAAGAAATTTAGTTTTTGTGTTTTTCGGACATTCAGATATTCTTCTATATTTGCGCGTGTCAATCAATAAATCAAATCAGGAGAATAAGATTATCAAATTAGCACACAGCATGGTAAAATGTTAACAAGATTGACTCGGCCCGGAGGATTTGTTTTGCCAGCACAGTCTGACAGTCCAGAAAGAAACGAGCTTTAAACTAACTTGATCTGCAACCAAATTAACAGTAGCCGGGTTCGTCAGATTGTATTATGCGAATTTTGTAATGTGTTTGTGCAAACCCCTTTTTTTTGCATTAACCGAACTGGACGCCTCAGTACTCCCGATGTTAGTAATGATTTAGAAATAAGCTTGCCATAGAGTTTAAGTTAAAACGTAAATAATTATTTGAATATTGAACTTTTAGATTAATATTAATGTTACAATCAATTGACAGTTGAAGATAAAATAATGGAGTATTAATTTTATCATAAGCAAATTTCACATTTCTCTTGAAATTTTAAACATTACCTTTCTTGTCTAAAAACCCTTTATGTAGGTAAGTGTGTGTGTATTACGTATGTAAATCTATATTGACAGGGCCAATATCTCAAGGGATTTACCATCGAAATGAACTCGTAAAACCAATTTGAAGTTAGATAAACGCTTTTACTGTACTTTATACAGTACATTATCGTGTGACATAAACTTTGCGTAACACAGATAAAAAGGGTTTATAGTTTGGTTTGTAATGCGTTTCTTGTTTAGATGCGATATGTAACATATGTATCTAGGGACCGGGGAAAATTGAGATGCAAAATTAATTGGACAAATGCAGTTATGGGTTATATGGTTAAACGTCGCTGGCGGGATCGGGTGGCGGCAGCCTTCCGACGGTGCCCCTAACGTGTTTATTGTATCAGTGTCGGGCCTCATCAAAATGCAAATGCGGCCCCGGTCGCGGCGCCGGACAGTTGTCCGCGGTATATTGAGTTATCTCCGCGCCACATTCGAGATGTCGCCACACTTGCGAGGGTAGTTTCGAGTACGCTTTCAATTTTGCATGTGCTAAATTTGAACGTGAATTTAAATATATTTTTTCAAGGATGTATAGACGCGTACATTTTCTCAATACTTGATTAGTAAACATTTCCGATTTGTACATATTTGAATGCCTTTATTGTACTTTAAACAGTATAATATTTGATGACATAAACAACTATTTATCTAAAAAGTGTTTATAGTTTGATGCTTTACATGTTCCTTGTTCAGATACGACATGTTGTAACATATTTATCTAGGGACCGGGGGAAATTGAGATGCGAAATTAATTGGGCAAATGCAGTTATGGGTTATATGGTTAAACGTCGCTGGCGGGATCGGGTGGCGGCAGCCTTCCGACGGTGCCCCTAACGTGTTTATTGTATCAGTGTCGGGCCTCATCAAAATGCAAATGCGGCCCCGGTCGCGGCGCCGGACAGTTGTCCGCGGTATATTGAGTTATCTCGCCACATTCGAGATGTCGCCACACTTACGATGCGTCATCACGACGCGAATGTAGTATCGAGTTCGCTTTCAATTATGAATGTCCTAAATTCAAATGTGAATTTGAATATTCATTTGGAATGATACTTATGGTGACTATTATCGATATACAAGACGTTATTTTAAACTATATTATTTCTAAGATTTTTTTATGTAATGAAGGTGGCAAACAGGCATGCAGTTCACGTGCATGTTTAGTGATGACTGCAGCCCATAGATACCCACGCTAAAACCAGAGGTCAGAATGCAGATGGATTGTTATGTCACTGTGATAGTTAATACGGGGCGACATCAACATCTAACCGGAACACTAGTGCTGTTTATTACCATTTGGCGGCAGATGGACTAAGTAATGTGTCGGTGCCTACGCTTTGGAGCTCCTACTCTAGAACTCTACCACCAGTAAAGAAGAATGTTATTTACAAAGTGAAAAATTTATAAGTGATCAATTTATCTGTGTCTAGATTAAATTAGTAGATAACCAGCATCAACAAAATTAAAATATAACTAAAAGAAATTAAATCCACGATGAAATCGATCTTATCGTGGATTTTTTTTATCAGTTATATATAATTAGATCACTTCATGAAGTCAGCAACCTAAAGAACATCTCAAGGTTCAAATGCACGGATCGACCGCCGCTGGTCCGTAGCAAGTTGTTTAATAAGCTGGTAGCGAGTACTCGGGTTTCGGTCGTTAGCGCGTAATTGTCGACACCTAATTAGTCCGACACCCCGACACCAGACTCGGCTCCGGTGTCGACACACATGACCCGCGATATTTTAATGCGGCTTCGCTTGCATTGATGAAATATGCACTCGAGCTCGACATCGAGGTACACTAATTGGTGGCATGAAATCTTTTAGACAGTCGGTTAATAGGTTCCTAGTGACTATTAGCAGGTAAAGGAAATGGTCGCATAAAAGCCACGTCTGGAGCCGCTAGGTCTTATAGCGAAAATTTTCAATTTTCTATCAAGTACCCAATTTTCTGATAGGGAATTTTGCACTTGAATTAGAGGTATTACATATCTTGCATACCCATTTCAGAACTAAATAT
Organism: Macrosoma leucophasiata; assembly: GCA_036365455.1. Classification (NCBI taxonomy): domain Eukaryota; kingdom Metazoa; phylum Arthropoda; class Insecta; order Lepidoptera; family Hedylidae; genus Macrosoma; species Macrosoma leucophasiata. The sequence goes on along the minus strand of JAWQUS010000023.1, from coordinate 8,254,974 downwards.
TTTTTAGTTCTAGACAGCACCTTCTTAGTATTAGTGTTCGCCTCAGCATTAACAAAACCATGATAAAATGTAATGGCGTCACAGACATGAAGAGCGAAAATATCTCGAGGTTCAAGTGCATGGGATCGCCCGCTGCTGATCCGTAGTAAATCTGTTAATAAGTTTGTAGTGGGTACTCGGGTTTCGGTCGTTAGCACGTTATTGTCGACATTTAATTAGTCCGACACTCCGACACCAGACTCGGCTCCGGTATCTGCACACATGACCCGCGTTATTTTAATGCGGCTTCGCTTGCAGTGCTGAAATATGCACTCGACTCAACAGCGAGATACCCTAATTGGTTGCATGAAACTTAGTCACCTTTTAGCCAGTCGGTTAATAAGCTCCGTACCGGCGTGTAAAGCAATTGCTTGCATAGAAGCCACGTTTGGAGTTGCTACATCTTATAGAAGAAAAAGAAGAAGATTCATTTATTGCAGGCAACTAGGGCCCATATCATACTATAAACATGTACAAAGTTAAAAATAAAATAATATTAATGCTATACATTATAAACACTAATATAGGGAACAGTAACCCTGAAGTACCTATTTCAGAACCATTTTTTTCTTAAGTTCTAGATAGAACCAACTTCATATTAGTGTAAGTAAAAAAATAAAATAAATCGTTTTAAAATGTTATGATGTCAGACACTTAAAGAGCCAAAACATCTTATTGCATTGCATTCAAGTGCAGGGGATCGCCTGAAATTTGATTATAAGTTGGTAGCGAATACTCAGGTTTCGGTCATAACGCGTAGGTAATTATCGTCACCTAATTAGTCCGACACCTCGACACCAGAATTGGCTCCAATGTTGGCACACATGACCTGCGATATTTTAATGCGGCTTCCCTTGCTGTGTTGAAATATGCACTCGAGCTCGACAACGAGGTTACACTAATTGCTTGCACGAAACTGAAAGATGAAAGTGACTGAATAACTTAGAGTATGGAATATATACTCTAAGCTGTACAACTTCCGTTGAATGGCTTTCGAAACGTAACTTCACACGTTCTTATTGCTCCTTGTAGATTAGGATCCCACTGCAGAATCATTTCGTTCATCCAGATATGCTGCAAACCCATTTTTATGCATATTTATAATCTAGAGTATATATATCCACTAGGTTGCCAATCAAAATTTGGCCGCAAGCATTTTTTTATATATTCTTTTTGGGTAAGATTTTTTTTTAATAAAATATCGTCTACGTATATCACACGTTTATGCATAAGACTCTAAAAAATCACGGCTGCCGTTGCGCACTTGCCCGCCCCTACCTATTTTCGTTCCGCCCCGATAACTTTTTACGTACATAATGTACATGTATTATTTACATACTAAATTAATGCTATTTTTTTCTCATTATTATGATATACGGGATCTAAATTAAATCGGCCGGAAATAGGAGTTGAAAAAAATATTAAAAATACTTGCGGCCAAATGTTGATTGGCAACCTAGTGGATATATATTCTCTAGATGTCTAGATTATAAATCTGCATAAAAATAAGGTTTGCAGCATATCTGGATGAACGAAATGATTCAGCAGTAGGATCCTAACCTTTTAGGTTGTGTCTTATTGAGACCGACGTAATAATATAGGAGTCTGTTGACGTTCTTGTGGTTCAATACCCAAGCTTTAGACTGCCTCTTCAAATCTCTCCACCTGGGATGCGAATTTGGGCCCTCAATCACAGTGTTAGTGGCCAGTGACCTTTAAGTTTTCAACAATGTTCGGATACTGGTTAAATTTCCGGACTGGTTTTGCTACCGACCGTAGAAACGTAGTATTATGGTTTCGTTCTGATAAAATCGGTATTTTAGTGGTTTTGTTCCCATTTAGATTTGTTTTAAGGTTAATTAAACGGTATTAATCAGTATTCCCTATATTCGAACTTTTTTCATAGGTCGTGTATCAAAAATAATGAAATCGGTTCATTTCGGTTATAGAACGAAATTATTATTATGGTTTTCATTCTTCGATTACGAAACCAAGTAACCTTTACTAACCGGTATTTTTCAAACCGTAGTCGATGTTTTCAAAGTTAGATTTTTGTGAAGTCATTAAGTTATTGCAGTTTTATACAAATAAAATGTTTACTATTTTTCTTTATCTGCAGGTATGGAGGCCATAATGTCGGAGTTCTTCAATGACACAACCACCGCATTCTACATCATCCTGATCGTGTGGATCGCTGATCAGTATGACGCCATCTGCTGCCACACTGCCATCGCCAAACGACATTGGCTGAGGTAAGTGCATATAGTTCACAAGCGTAACAAATACTTACAGTACTCAATAATTAATATTGCACATCGAGCCTGCGTAAGAGACGATCGGTTCGTTTCGACTTCGAAGAGCGTTATCTCTATTGCACACTGCCTACGTAAGCACAAGCAGTCCGGTATTGGTCAAAACTTGCTCAAAATGGTCGACAAACGTCGAATAGGTACGGTGCGAAAGAGATAACGCTCTACAGACCCTAAATAAGCCGAAGTCTCCTTCCTAGGCTCGATGTGCAATATTTATTGTTCAGCACTGTAATTATTATTTTTGTTCAAGTTTTTCGTCTGTTTTATAGGTAACAAATCGCCGTTTTCATCAATATGATTTTTTCTAATTTTTTTTTACGTTTTTAGAATAATTTTCTTAAATATTGTCTGACCCCACACGGCGGTTATTTATTCTAAATACTCAGATATGCCACTTCGCGAACAAACTGATTCAATAGCAAATTATGAAGGAAATATCCTTATAAATATATTTTTAAGTACAGATATATCGGTGTTAATAGTGAGTGTGTTATGAAATGAAACTGACGACGTTAAATGCAAGCTGAGTTCAGTCTAATCTGGAACTACCTACATCAGTTCATAATTATAAACAATAAAATTGTTACTTTACGTTCAGTGATGTGATGTGATTTGTGATTTTATTACGATAATTTTAAATAGCCCAACAAACGTTTACACTGTACAACTGTTTCTCATGTAGGTAAGTAAGTGACTGTAAATATTTATGAGGAAACAAATGTCTTTAAACCTTTTTTTTTCAAACCTTGATTGTGAGTTGCTCGAGCTTAATAGGATGCGTGTGTATAATAAGGACTGAAAATTCAAATAATTATTTTCATACATATTTTTATTTTACGTTCTAGTGGCGATACCTGACTTGTAGGCCTCAGACTATGAGGCCTACAAGTCAGGTATCGCCACTAGAACGTAAAATAAAAATATGTATGGAAATAATTATTTGAATTTTCAGTGTATATCACTGTCAGGGTGCGGTTATACTGTATTTTTTACGAAGAAGTCGCAACAGCTAGTTTTTCATTGAATTCTATATTGAATTGAGCATTCAATAATTTTGTTATTGTTTCATTAGTATAATATATCGTATTTTGGAATGATAGTGAATATAGTGATTTGCGTCGCACTGTAGGCAATAGTATCTAGCAACTCACGCAACTACTTATTTATCTATAACAAAGAACAAATGCACACAATTTACGTACAACACAAATTGGCTTTTTGAGAATCAAAATATACCACAATGTTAACTTACAAAATGGCCAGTCAATGAGCGAACTCAGAGAGTGCGTTATACCTATTGGACAGGTGTGGACTGTGACGATATTAATTAGCGTATTGAAGCGTGGCTCGCGTTCCCATCATTTGCTCTCGGCTTGTTGAGTTATGGCCGCGGAAAATACTTGTAATGTTGTTATTTTATCGAAATCATTTTGCATTTTTTTTTCATACAGACATTTATAGGAATGCTTTTGTTCATTATATATTTGAGTATTGATTTTGGCGTCTACTTTGACTGCCGTCTTAAATACGTGGAATATGTATTTATTTATTATGCTATTGTAGCGTAATATAGAAAGAGATTACTGGTGGTAGAGCTCCAGTGACGGAGCTCTCGGGCGTAAGCACCACCGCATTACCTAATATACTTGCCGCTAAATAGTAATGTTCAGTACTATCGTCCGGTCAGGTGGTAATGTACGACCCTGTAATTTCCGGCACAGAGGCATAACACCTTAGGCCTCGGGAGTAGCAACGCATCTGCATTTTGACCTCTGGTCATTGTGTAAGTGTCAAAAAAGGTTGCAGTCATCACTTAACATCAATGTGTATTAAAAAAACCATGTAAATTAATTTTCATCACTTTGTTCACATTAGCATCATCATCGCATCAAAGATCAAGCTACAAAATCAACTAAGTACTTATTTATTCATATAAAAAAAAGCACTCCATTCACGTACGACACAAATTGGCTTTTAGAGAATGAAAATATACCATACCACAATGTTAACTTACAAAATGGCCAGCCAATTAGCGGGCTCCGATAGTACGTAATATCGGACAGTACTCAGGTGTAAACTGCGGCGATATTAATTAGCGTATTGAAACGAGGCTCGCGTCAACATTATATTATGACTCGGAAAAACTTTTATTTTAGTATATCGAATTATGATTGTGTTTTGATACGAAAATATTGACATTTAATGTAGTTCAATTGTTACATATAAATTTTAACATTTCGTCTCTTGGTTTACTAAGTTTGCCGTCTAAAGAATAATTTATTCTGATGAATAACCTGACCAAGAAATTCTTTCTTGGAATCAGTTTATACTATTATTGATCACAGAGTTGTTATTGTGCTTTTTACTCAAAATAACTTGCATTTTATTCTCAGAGTTCATCATATTTTTAATACCTAATGAGAACTAAAAAGAAAACTAATTCTTTTTTTGTGACTTGAACTACCTAATCTCAGTCATTTTGGCCGTATAATGACAAACGTGCAAATTGTAATAGGTATATTTATATTATCACGACTTGCTTCGCTAGTTGGAACATCCAATTGACAAAGTAAATGGTTTTTTTTTAAAGAAAAATGGAATGAAAAATTTGACATCAGGCGAGACTCGAACTCGCGGCCACTGGGAATCTATCTAGTCCAGCCGCTCTTCCAACTGAGCTACCGAAGTCTTGCCCAATTTGTCAAATCTTTCCTTCACATTTATTGCATTACCTTATGGTGGCAGAAGCGCCATCTATTGCCATACAAGTCAAATTTTTCTTTCCATTTTTTTTTTAAATAAATTTCACAAGCATGTGTTAATGCGAAATAATATAAAACAATAAAGTAAATGGGTGTCATGTGCGATCCTGTTCTAGAACTACCTAAAGTAGGTTTTTGTATTGAATTCCATTAAAGTTATAGTTACAGGTGCGTCAGTCACCACTAAGTACACTATCGGGTTGTATTCATCAAATTATTTATAATAGCATAACCTCGACCTGTTTATTTACGCTCTACGTATGTTTGTATTGAGCTCGTTATTTTGTGTGACATTCGAATGTTTGCTTTCATTCGCTCACATTACGGCTCCTTCACGCACTCGGTTTGATGTTTGTGATCATATCAACTCGTTATAACTTAATAAATGACTGTCTTTTATGAGAAATAATAAATTCTGCTTCAAATTTATATTGAACGTACGATAATTGCGTTCTTTATTATTCCTAAAATATGTAAACTATCTGCTGTTCTCGCTGCGTTTTGATCATCATTTCACAATGTGTAAGCGCTCCTTTCACATTCACTTAACTATTGTACCTTATGATTAAAGTGCGATGATATAGCCGTAAAACTCTCTAGTAAATGTTAGTAAGTAGGTATAATCCTCTTCCTCTTTAGTCGTTCACTCTTCACAGAGTGGTCGTGGTGGCGATGATGCATTTTCTGCAGATGCTGCAGCTTTTGCGATACGTCTCCATTTGTTGCGGTCTTCAGCGTCTCGGCTATTTTGGACTATCGATTTTTTTGTGGCAGTTTTTATGACGTCTATCCAACTCGTTGGCGATCCACCGCGCGACAGCTTTCCTTCCATAAGCCCCTGGACCACAAGACGTTCCTATAATACGTGGCGTATATATATGTAAACTCTTCAATTTTATTATATTATTGTTATATTTGTTTTAAATAGCATGACGTTTACGTCCCCTGTCTAGTATTCTTAGTGCCATAAATTACTATAACAGAGACATAACAGCTTAGGTCTCAGGGCTGGCAACGCATAGATCTGCATTTTGATCTCTGGTTTTTGTGTAGATGTCAATAGGTTGCAGTCATCACTTATTATCTATGTGAACTGCATAATTGTTTGCCACCGTCGTTAAAAAAGTGTGAAATATATCTGAAAATGTATGTTCTTAATAGTATGTTTTATCATTCAATGCTAACATATATCTAAAATTAATAAATGAAAAGCAAGATTTAAATGCAATCTGAGTCGATATAAACTAGATAATTAGTACAATCGCCTTAGTCGATTCGTAGTCGAACCAATATATCTGTTAGCCATGTATCCACCAGTGTTGTTTACAAACGGCCCAGCATCTGTTATTGCGCGTGGTTCGCGCGTGTGCTTCCTTAATCAAAAGGCGTCCAGGCACGAAGCAATTTGGCCGGTCGTCGTGGGCAATAAGGAGAAGTGAGCGCTATTAAAACAAGCGCAAATAAAACAAATTGAAAACGGCACCGTGTCCCCCACCAAGGGGACTAGTTCCCCCCTCTCCGATCTCAGGACCCCGCAAAAACAACGCCGCCTTCGTTAGAGGGACATCTCTAAGTAACATTTATTTTCAACTGTCAATCTGACGGACCATTGAAACATGCTATTCTTATCCTCCTCTATTTTATGGAAACTGTTCAATTTATGTAAAACGTTTCTATTCCGCCTGCATTAATTTGGTACATAATATTTTTTATTGTGTTGGTAATTGATAAAACATTTGTGTGACAAAATTTATATCAAAATCGCAATGAAATTAATATGGTGTCCAGTTTGGTAGTAAAGTGCGCGCGAAGCCAATAATTATTATCTATTTACCCGAATGACGTCCACTGCTGGACAAAAGCCTCCGCCAAAGTTAGGTATATCCTCCATATTTACGTTGATATATATTATGATAAATAATTTTGTACTCAAATCATATCTTCGAGAGTTCAGGAAACAACAACTTTAATATTCCACGATAAAACGGCGAAAGAAGTCTTATACTGCATGATAAAAGCTTCTGCCTGCATATGAGGTTAAATTGAATTAAGTCCTTATAAAAATAGCATGTAATATTAATTTATGTTCTTTATACTCTTTTGTACGGAGAAAAGTGTACCTTAGTAGTCTTTGTCAATTTCAGCTCTGTATTCTTCTCAAAGCAATAATGTATAGAATATCCTATAAGTGCAGTAGGTACTGTACTCTTCTGCGAATACAATTAAGTTACGTCGACATCGTAAAAAGCACATTTTCGATATGCAGTATTGTATTAAATCTTCTTATTATTGATTGCTTAATGCGAAATTTGGTATTTGATATTTAAAGAATATTATAAAATTAGAAGCTGCCTGACGAACTTTGGTTCGCCTTAGTGGTATTAAAAATGAAATGTCTAAAAAATCGAAAAAAAAAAAAAAGATTGTGAGAATTTTTTTCTTACCACTAGGATATAAAAAGTAGACTACAACCGATTCTCATACCTTCCAAATATACACACAAAGTTTTATCATGATCGGTCAAGCCGTCTCATAGGAGTATTGTTACAAACAATGACACGAGAATTTTATATGTTAGAGAAAATATTCGGTATTGGAGAGTACATTGTAAGTAACAGCTAGTGGTCTTTTAAAATCTACTGTTGAATAGATCCATCGACTAGCGAATCAATTTGCATGGACTTGAAATGTGGCATAATTTGAGAGGAAATTTCAATAGCCTAATATATTTCTGTATACTAATAATAAAGATTATAATTTATTTTGCACACAAACTTGTTGTGTAAGTTGGGCACAATCAAAACTTTGAAGAAATTCAGTATGAAGTGTTGTGGTCATGTAAATGCAGTGAACTCAATCAACGTGGCTCCCCGCATGAATCTCTTAACCCCTAATGGGGGCTAGCCTCGACAGCTTGGCCATAAAGTGTCCTGGCGGCTTTCACAACACGACAATTCTCTACACACATATATACACTCGACCTATACATATCCATACCCTCTCTTTTTGGGCTGATATCATAATATCCCGATACTTTTAGGATTGATGATCTATTGGTGGTATATTAGAGAAGTAACTTCAACTCATCGTTCGTATTCTTCCCCTCTTTGATTCGTTTGATGACGTAAATGTTAGCAGTTTATCTTATTTAATAGCTTCTAATCTACCGTTGGTCAAGTTCCAGTGTCGAAGAGCAAGAATGTTGACACAAACGCATTACTAAGGTAATGCTTCTTTACACTTTTTCAATCTTAAAGAAACACGAACTATTGTGTAAGTGCCGGATTTTAATGTATGGCCCCATCATGTCTCTGAGAAAAAACAACTGAGTTCTCAGGGGTGGTAACACTGATGGATTTTGACCTCTATTTTCCATGAATATATCTGTGGTCTGCAGTTATCATTTAACATCCATATTATCATGTGAATAACGCGTTTGTTTGCCAAGTTCATGACGTAAAAAAAATCTATCATTTGTTCGTGTTTATTGCAATGTGGGGTCCGTGTAATCGTGATTTCTTTCCATGTCTTTTCCCAATGACATAGAACATCTTTGAACTCGGGAGGAATCTCATACAGATGAGAAGGGAGTGGCTCCTTCACTTTGTATTAAAATCCATGCTGTTAAAAAATACAAGCACGTTCCATTCAAGTTCAATGGAGAAGATGGCTTGTGGCTAGTGTTGCGGCGCGGTCGTGTGAAATCGACTCGCGCTTGACGAGCGGCTCCCCGCATAAATCTCGCGACCGCCAATTAAGGCCCGCCCCGACAGTTTGTCTACGACGGCCTGATTGCTTTCACTCCACGACACGCACTCCCGACCTCTCCAGATCGATAACCCTCGCCGTTTTTAACTCGCTGACATCACTATACCTCAACACTTTTACGGCATATGACCGCTTGGGTACATGTTTTGTAACGGTCAATATTTTACCAAACAAGTCTATGAACATTTACATAAAAATTCATACGGAGATTTCAATGTAAATCCGTTGACACTCCGGAGGTCTGACTTATTACGCCTCTGTGCCGGAAATTACAGGGTCATTACTACCCGACCTGAACACGATGGCGCTGAACACTGCTTAGCGGCAAGTATATCTGATAATGCGATGGTGCCCACGCTTGCGAGCCTGCTTAGGTAAAGGTATTATGTTCCCTTGTAAGGCAAATATTATATTTGTTAATAATACCAAAATAAAAATCCTTGTCAGTCCTAGTACATACATCGTTTTGAAGTGTATCTCGGTGTTTACCACAATGGTTTTAGGGATTAGGTAAAAATACTATTGGTTAAAAAGAAACAATTGTATCGAAATTCCCTCTTTTGTAAAGCAAGCTTGTCTGTTTTAACATAATAATAATATCCTTTTGGACTTTAACTATTTACCTTTTCGTAATAATATGAGACCGTAGCCGCTTCTTAAAATATTTACATAGTTTTATGTAACTATTCATATTATATTTGATATTATTTATTATACGAGATTCCCAAAAAATATTTCATTAAGTTGGAGCCAGTCCGCGCGATTGATATATGAGATATTTTTCATAAAGATATCCCTCAAACTGCGTAATAAAATGCGAACGTTACTAAATAATGATAATATAATCCGAAACTTGTAATGTGTGCGCGAATTTATTTATAAGCGTGTAGCGGGCGATATTCGACGGGGCGTAGGGTTGTAACGATACATCGACGAAATACATCATATTAGCTCAAATTGGCAATGTATAAATATAACATAGCGGATGTTTTATGCAACGAAGATGGCAAACAATGCTGCATCTCACATGGATATTAAGCGATGAATTGTACCTGTAGATATCTATATCAAAATGCAGATCATCATTACGTTATTATCAAGAGAATAAAAAAAAACTAATTTATTTAAAAATCTCCGATATACACATGTATTGAATACCTTGTATATTATTTGCTTCGAAAGGAATAATAATATATCTATTGGTCATAGGAAATCGTTAACTTCACAACGTCGACAAAATTATCGATATGTTTATCGATATTAGAACCATGTTGCGTCACTAGCGGGGCGTCGTTAGAGGCGTACGCTTCTCGTATGTCATTTTAAGGATGTGCCAAATTGAAGGCTCCGGCGGGTGTCATCGCGTGGGGAGACTGATTTATGCCCGCGCCCCTAGCGCGCCTCCGCACCTTCGATTAGAGGTTTATTCACTCGGCCGAGGTCAGTTTTCTTAGATGCGTCCTCAATATTGTCCTTTAATTATGAGGATTCATGTCCGTCCGTCCATTTATGCGTCCCTCTGACCGCAGCTTAGCTCAGAGACCGTAATCTAATTATGTAATAATGACTCAGAGCTAATATATAGCTTTATAGTATTTATACTTAAACCGGGCAAGTGCGTGTGTGGCTATATTATTATATATTATATCATAATATAGCCAAATTATATCTAAATCAAATATATCTGCTTTTAGGCCACTAGTTTTTGTGTAGATGTCTATAGGTTTCAGTATTTCCTTACCATGTATATGAACTGCATGCTTGTTTGCTATCGTCCATACGAAACATTTTGAATTTTACCTATGATTAGTACATTTTATCTACTTCTGGTAACGTTCCAGTATTCTGGTGGATATGTATTCAAAAAATTCAAAATTCAAATAATTTATTTCAAATTGGTCTACAAGGACACTTTTGCATTGTCGGGTTATAAGCTACCTAGAGAATACCAATTTAATAATAATATTTAACCCATACGTGAATCATCAAATTTTTCAATTCCTTCATAGAAGAAAATGAAAAATCTGTTCGTCATAATCATAGTCATTCTCTTAGCAGAGTTCCAAGTGCAGGCACTACTGAGAAGAACTCCACTACCCAACAAACTCAGCGTGTTGCTCTTTTGTCAAAACCTTAGATTTAATACAAATATTATTAAATATTATTAATATGCAGTGTTAGAACAGGTTGATGAAATTGTATATCTTGGATGTGCTTTTAGCAAGGATGGTAGGTACACCACTGACATAGAAAGAAGAGTGCTTGCTGGGAATTGCGTGAATGGAGCGTTGGGTAAGCTGCTAGAATCTAAACATCTCAGCCAGCGGGCTCGACTAGCCGTACATAATGCTGTACTTACTCCAACGCTTTTATATGGAAGCGAGAGCTGGGTATGCAGGAAAGAGCATGAAAGTAAGTTGAACGCGGTCGAGATGAGATCTTTGCGCAAGATCTGCGGTGTATCACTCACCGATCGCGTTCGTAATGAAGATGTAAGAAAGAGACTTTGTGTGAATGATAGTATCGGTGTAAAAATGAAAAAAGGCATGCTCCGATGGTTCGGGCATATAGAAAGAATGTCGAATGAGCGAATGACTAAACAGATATACAATGCGAATGTGGATGGTTGCAGAGGCCCAGGAAGACCAAGGCTGACCTACCATGACCAAATAGGTCGAGTTCTGTCTGATGGTGGTGTCAAAAGTCTTAGGAATCGGCGTGCATGTATGAAGAGAATGATGAAGGTAGACGAGGCACGAGAGGTTTGTCAGAACCGGGATGTCTGGCGCTCTACACTCTCTGCCTACCCCGTTAGGGACCTGGCGTGAAGATACATACATACATTATTAAATAAAATAAAGATAATGTGGAACGTCCATGGCATATAAATATTTGCATATAAACACATACGCAAATACCCATCAACAGCTTAATATTGTGATAGAAAATAACACCCGCAAATCACAACAGACCAGTCCCCACAATCAGCACCCGTTCACGAGTATGACGCATGTGGCAGCCATTGCTCTCCTCGACCATTTTGAAGGGAAGTGAGCAACCCGTCACACGACGCCGCCGAAGGCAAAGACATTAAAGTGAGCATGACTGTTATGATGACCAGTGCGTAGAAAGCAATATAGATGAAAAGAAAATCTGTTTGTGGCCAGAGCATACACAATATCAATATATATTAACATAAGTACAATTTTATGAAATAGCCTGGCAGCGATCGCTACAATCCCAAGATGTACTATCAGTGAGATATTCACAAATTTTATAGTAATTACATTTGTATAAACGTTCTTTAATTACTTTTTTAAATTTATTAACAGATAGACTTTGAACATTTTTTGGGACTTTATTATAGAATCGTATACACTGACCTCTGAAAGAATTACTTACTCTATGCAGTCGTGTTACATGCATGGACAACTTGTATTTGTTCCTTGTGTTCATATTATGATCATTCGTTCTCGTAGGAAACTCATTAATATTTTTCTGGACATACAATAAGTTTTCGTATATATATTGACAAGCAACAGTCAAAATGTTTATTTCCTTAAATTTATCTCTCAGAGAAACTCTCGGGCTTAGCCCGTAGATAGCACGTACTGCTCTCTTTTGCAAAACAAAAATAGTATTGACGTCGGCGGAATTGCCCCATAGCAAAATGCCATAGGACATTATACTGTGAAAGTAACTAAAGTAGACCAGCCGAGCCGTCTCCACGTCCGTCAATAATCTTATCTTCTTTACTGCAAATGCTGCTGAGCTAAGTCTACTGGCCAATTTGGCAATATGGGGGCCCCATTACAATTTAGCATCCACGGTAATGCCAAGAAATACCGTGGAGTCTACTAACTCCAATACTTCCTCATTTATTTTGACATTGGTGTCCACAAGTTTCAGATTAGGAGTGGTGAACTTAATAAATTTTGTCTTTTTACTATTCAACAATAAGTTATTGGCACTAAAAAAATGTACAACATTAGAGAGAGTATTGTTCACATCGTCAAATAAAGCCTGATGTCTTTTAATTTTAAAAATTAAAGAAGTGTCGTCAGCATACAATACCATATCTTGACTATCGTTGATGATGTACGCCAAGTCATTTATATAGACTAAAAAAGAAACGGTCCTAGAATAGAACCTTGCGGGACCCCATATCCATTGAAGCCCCGGGAGATCTCTTTCCATTGACATCAACATACATTGTTCTATTGCTTAAATATGAAGTCATAAGCTCAAGAGCGGTATCGTGAACGCCATAGTGATATAACTTTCTGACCAAAGTTTTATGTTGCACACAGTCAAATGCTTTGGATAAGTCACAGAATACCCCTAGAGCATCGTGCGATTCCGCCCAAGCTTCGTTATATATATATATGTTTTATAAGCTCAACACTTGCGTCAGTAGTTGAGCGACCCCTGGTGAATCCAAATTGCCGAACGTGTAAAAGTTTATTGTGATTAAAATAGGCTAGTAACTGGTTAAATATAAATTTTTCAAAAATTTTACTAAATGTGGGTAGTACTTAAATAGGTCTAAAATTTGTGGGGTCACTTGTACTACCAGATTTAAAAAGAGGAATCACTTTACTTTGTTTCATTAAGTCAGGAAATATACCACTTACAATACTATTATTAAACATAGCCGCTACGTAAGGTGCGATTATGTCCAATATTCTAGATGCAACTTTAACAGATAAGCCCCAGAAATCAGTTGTATTCTTAAAGTTAATACATTTAAAAGCATTAATTACATCTAAAGTGTTTACTAATTTAAAACTAAATCTAGTGCTACCTTCATGTACATTTTGTTTCAATAATGATTCGGCGACGGTAGGAGAAGAAATCAGGTGTTTGGTTGTAGAAACTGGAATATTAGCAAAAAATGTTTCAAATGCTGACGCAACTTCCTCATCAGTAGTAACTTGTTTATTGTCAATAATTAATTTAAAATCAGAATTGTGTTCAACGTTTTTTCTACTTTCACTATTGATTACGTTCCATGTCGCTTTAATTTTGTTACTAGAGTTTTTAATTTTACTTTAAATGTGTAATGCCTTGGCTGCAAAACACACTCTCTTAAATATTTTTGAATACATTATAACATAATTTTTAAACGATAATGTGTGATTAAAAGACCTTTCCCCGTACAGTTCATATAATCTGTGTCTACTCTTGTGTATTCCAACAGTCGCCCATTCATCAAACGACTTATGACTTCTCACATTTGTTGTCTTTTTTGTAAAGACTAAATTATACTCTCTTAAAATAATGTTAAAGAAATCATTGTAAAATATATTTGGATTGTCATGGTGCTTCATAATAGGTTGGGGAAAAAGTCTTTTCGCATTATAGTATGTATGAACTTGTAATAAAATCTCTTTGGCTGTAGTATTTGTATCTGGCTGGTTTTAGTATCATTGAAAGTTAAAATTTTAAAGAACATAATTCCAAATTCAAATTAGGCAAATGTGTGATTTTCATTTGTTTTTCGTACTGTCAAGATGAGTGAATCTAATGAAGAAATTCGATACATTTTAAAATTTACTACAAAAAAGGTAAAAATGCAACGCAAGCCGCGAAAAAAATTGGCGATGTTTATGGACCTAGTGTGTAGTGTGTCTGTGAGAGTAGCACAAATTTGGTTTAAGCGTTTTCAATCCGGAAATTTTGATGTCAAAGATGCACCTCGCTCTGGTCGCCCTATTACGGATAAAATGGATGCCATTTTTGAAAAAGTGGAGCAAGATCGACATATCAGTAGTTACGTACGTCGTACTGAAGAACTGAGAATTGATCACAAAACAGTTTTGGCGCATTTGAAAAAAACTGGGTACAAAAAAAAGCTCGATGTTTGGGTACCTCACGAGCTCACTGAAAGAAACCTAATGAACCGTGTACTCATTTGTGATTCTTTATTACGACGTAATGAAACCGAATCATTTTTGAAGAAGCTGATAACTGGTGATGAAAACAGGATCACGTACAGGACAAGAACGTGCGAAAAAGGTCGTGGTCAAAGGCCGGTCAGGCTTCACAGACTGTGGCGAAACCCGGGTTAACTCGCAATAAGGTGATGTTGTGTGTGTGGTGGGATTGGAAGGGCATTATTCATTATGAGCTATTACCACCAGGCAGGACTATCGATTCTGAACTCTACTGCGAACAACTGATGAGATTAAAGCAAGAAGTTGAGAGAAAGTGGCAGGAATTGATCAACAGAAGGGTGTGGTGTTTCATCATGATAACGCTAGACCTCACACATCTATAGCCACTCAGCAAAAATTAAGAGAGTTTGGCTGGGAGGTGTTAATGCATCCGCCGTATAGTCCTGACCTTGCACCTTCAGATTTCCACCTGTTTCGGTCTCTTCAGAATTCTTTATGCAATGTTAGGTTAACATCACGAGAGGACTGCCAAATCCACTTGTCGCGGTATTTTGATGAGAAGTCTCAAAATTTTTATAGCAATGGGATCATGTCCCTACCTACAAGATGGCAAAAGGTTATCGAACAAAATGGTACATACATACTTTAGTTAAATTTAAATAAACTATATTAAAAAATGTTTTGAATTATCTTAAAAAATGCGAAGAAACTTTTTCCCCAACCTAATATAAAAGTTTAGGCATAATATTTTCCCGTAATATTTGTATTCTCTTCTCATTAATAGGAACATATACAATTTCTCGTTTATTTGTATAATTTTTTATTTGACTGGGGAAGGAAACTAACTGTCCGCAATGGTCAGAGCTTAATTCGGTCAGTGTATTTTTTTGAGTATGTTCGAAATTAAAAAAAATATTGTCAATGCATGTCGCCGAGTTATGTGTTATTCTGGTAGGTTCTTAAAACAAATTATGTAGGTTATATGACTTAAATAATGATTTGAATCTAATATTTGTTGGAGTTTCCTCCAACAAATTAATATTAAAGTCACCACAGATAACAACATTTTTTTTTAATATGGTTATTTTTGATAGTATCACATCTAAAATTGTTTCAAAACAATCATATGATTCATTCGGAGGTCTGTATACGGTCACAATAATCAAGCGCTCTAGCTCCACACAGGCTATTTCAGCAGTTCTTTCAACAATATCCCTCCGTTCATTATGTTTGATACCCTTTTTTAACAATATAAGAGCGCCACCGCGTATCGCATGTGTCCTACAAAATGAACTGCCTACCTGATGCCCACTTAAGTTAAAAATTTACTCACTATTGTTTAACCAATGTTCTGTGACACAGAACAATTGTATATTACGACTGTTTAAAAATAATTCAACCTCTAGTTCTTTACCCAGCATTCCTTTAAAATTTTGGTGCACCAGGTTTACAATATTATTATTTTCTGGAAAATGAGACCAAGAGACTGCCTCTTTTGTCTTTAATTTTAATTTAAATTCTTTAAATCAATGTTTACATTATTAGATGTCAATGGTATACTATTTATCCCAATATTGGTAGAAAAAGTACACAATATTGGATCGTCATTTATTATATTAGTAATTGGAATACTTTCCAAACTCAGCATATTATTATTATTTAAGTGCCCAATAGAGGCAGTCTGTACAGCCTAATTTTTGGCTAAATGGTCAAAATAATATGATAGCGATACAGCTATCTGTCGTATAAAATATTTATGAATATAATAATTATCTTCAGACAAATAAAAAATATTTTTAATAAAATTATTCATGTCTAATTTATGAAACTTGTTATTATAACAAGTCAGATTATCCATTGTCAAATTTAACTTATATCTAATGTTATTTTCTTCAGCTGACAAATTCTGACTATATGGTAATGTAAACAAAATAACATTTCTTATTCTCAGTGTTTGTAAAATATCATAATAATTTATGAGTTGTTTTTTATTTACATTGCCTCAGTTTCCAATGCAAATAATTAAGGTTGCCTCCTGATCAAAGCTAAAAGCTGTATTTTTTTTTAATATGCCATCATAAGATAAACCTGGCATGCAATAATTAATAAAAGTTGACTGTCCCGATTGCATTTTAATTAAATGGCTAAAGTCTTTGCCAATCTCATCACTGAACATTGTATGCACTAGTAATCAACAGTTACGAGAGCCTGTTTGTATAAAATGCCAAATAAAAAAAAATGGCTAAGTACTTACATTATGACACTAACCATCAAGACTGCAGTCTGCGTTCTTGTTGGGCACATTCTTATCCAGAAAAGAAGGTTCATGCCATTTCACTATGAATTGACAAAAACATAGTTTCAATGTTTCAGATAGGAAAATGCTTTTATGTGTGATGAAAACCCGTTTTTTGCAAAGCTTTATATCAAACAGTGCAGGAGCGAGCTAAAACTATACGCATTTTTGGGAATGTCCTAAATCAAACAGTTTGAGAGTGTATGCTAAAACGAAATCCATTTTCGGAGACGAGCTATGTCGTTGTAGTGCGATAAAATAAAAAGTGAGTAGGTATGTTTCTAGACTTAAAATATAATCCATCGTTTAAAGAAAAAGATTATGTTCTTTAAAAAATATGAACTTTTAACTCTCACTAAAACAAAATAGTAAGCATTGCATTACCTACTTATTACGAGTACACTGCCTCGTTGGTCCAATGATCGTAATCGCGATGGTGAAACCTGAGGTTCCGGGTCGGAAAAATCTGTGATTTGGTTTTTTTCTGTGAGGAAATTCCTAGTAGTAGCGTGGAGTCTGGTACTGATGCCTCGGAGAGCACGTAAAGGCGGTCCTGCGTCCGATCTCTCTCCGGTCGTGTCGGATTGCCGTCCCATCGGGCTATGTGAGTGAGGGAATAGAGAATGTCCTGTGTTTGCGCATACACTTGCGTACTATAATATCTCCCGCGCAGTCTACTACAGGCTAGTCTCCGTTGAGATTGACTGCCGTGGCCGAAATTCGGTCTGGAGGATTATTACATAGGTACTTATACCGTATGTAGGTATCTATAGTAAACCTACTACGCTACCATATTTCACTTGATGCTTGTATAATTTCTGGGATAGACGTAAAAGATCTTTGACCTGTGGCCAAACTATCTGCATTGAGACCTTTTAGAATTATGTCGATCTCTATGAGAATACAGCTTGAATTATACTTGAATACCGTGTGTGTAAACTTTTTTTTTTTATGTTATGGAAGTGGCAAACAAGCATGCAGTTCACATTGATGTTAAGTGATGACTGCAGCCTATAGACACCCACACAAAAACCAAGGTCAAAATGCAGAAGCGTTGCCACTCCTGAGGCCTAAGGTGTTATGCTTATGCCTCTGTGCCGGAAATTACAGGGCCGTACATTACCACCTGACCGGAACACGATAGTGCTGAACACTACCATTTAGCGGCAAGTATATTAGGTAATGCGGTGGTGCCTACGCCCGCGAGCTCCGTCACTGGAGCTCTACCACCAGTAAACTATATACTTGTTAGTAATTTTCGAGACATATATAAGGATGTTATGAGATAAAATATCGGTACTAAAACCCCATGTCTGTTGTTTGTAGCGCTTAAACACATTTCACACACATCACGGTTGGTTACGGTTATTATAGTTTTATGTGCGCAGCACTCCTGCACAAGGACACCCGGGTGGCGCTTCAATTGTACAAATTACCGTCTAATAAAATTATTGTACACTCCTTTGGTGTAAGCTATTCGAAGCACGCCTGTTTTGCGCACATATGTATACATATTTTATAAATAGTAAAAACTTTAAATTTTATACTATCAGAGTTCCTTTTCAGGTTTGAATTATCGTGTCGTAATAATAACTTCTTTTAAGTTGTGTTGTGTAATTGCTTAAAAATCAAAGCGGGCTTTCTATTCCAAGTCCATTTAATTGAAATGCTTATATGCTATAGATTTTGAGCCTCTTATTGTTGGGTCTGGACTTTACGCGCTAAACAGCGAGGCACTGACAAGACCTGTTGAACTGTTAACATCTGATCAGCGTCGCACCGCTCGGTACCCGCTAGCTTCTTTGACGCGCGTGCCTAGGGCGTGCTGCGAATGCGCGACGACAGCTGCTTTTAACAAGTAGTGGCATCTATTAACCCTTCGCGCCCTTTACCTTTCTTTAAAATCCTTTATTGCATGTGACTATTCTTAAAACCAAGTGAGTCGCAAAAAATTTTCTTAGGAAATAAAGGTATACTAGCTGTTGTCCGCGGCTTCGCCCGCGTGGATGTCGTTTTATAATCCTAAATTTTCTTTACTATAAACCTTACGGAGCCCGAGACCTTTCCAACGAATGCAAAACCGTGGAAATCGGTTGGTGCGTTCTGGAGTTATAGCGTCAGGAAGGAAAACCCGACTTATTTTTATATTATAGATGTATGATACTATCAGTGACTCTCTGATCGAGAAGTGAAACCCAGGATCTCACGTCTAAAAAGCTCTGCTGTCACTAATCTGCATAAAAATGGAATTTGGTAATTAAATATTTTTCGCTTAAAAGACGTTCGTCCGTAACATGTTTTTCTATGCAAATGTCTCCACTCGACGGCACCGACAAGACGTGTTGAGCTGTTGACGTTTGATCAGAGTCGCGCCGCGCGGCACCCGCCGGTCGGCCGCTGACGCGCGTGCCCAGCGGAGCGTGCGGCGAATACGCGACGACGGCTGCTAGCAAGCGTTAATTACGGTTGACCGACCGCCGAACTTACCCCTCGCGTCCTTTATTGACTGTCTTGTTGTGGATTATTTCCTCTACATTCCATATTGCGGTGACAAATTCGATATTTAGGGGGCGAGTTTTCCTGTAATTATCTTTTGCCGCTATTAGTTTTTGTAGTGAAATGATATAAAATATTGTCCGCTTGTTTGAGAGAAAAACATTTGATATTTTTGGAATAGTGACACACAGGCTTCTTTCCTTCAATCGACTGCGAACCACGGGACCGCAATCTTCATAGCTTATCATTGTAAAGTCAATGACAATTATTGGGTCCCACCCGTTTAAGTGAAACCTCTATGACCCTAAAAATAATCTTTTTCAGTTTGCCCGTGACCACGGTTGCTGGAAAACGAAAGTCGTATAAGTGAGAAAATTGGGAGTGTTGTGTCTACGCGAGAACATCCTCTAATGTAATTGTTACAATATGTGAAGCTCGCGAAAACCTGCGCTAACGCACGTCAAAAGGTCCAATCATTTCGCTTTATTTTATAATTTTATTAATAGTTTCTCGCTACAGCAAAAGCTTAAAGTAGAATCTTGATACTTAAGGATATTACATGACGTGAACAGCTGATGACGGCGGCAGCGTTTGGTGACCTTGTTCAGAGAATATGTAATAATACTACGTATGGAATGGACACTTCGACGTCCCGCCCGATTTCCCCGCATCACCCAACCTCCTCCCCTCTGATGGGCGACGGTTGGCATTTTCTACGTGCACGTTCTCTACGCACACAGGTGCACGTGTAAATACACGTCACTGATTGATGGCTGTGTAATAGAGACCAAAATAAGCGTTTGTATGGAATTTTGGCGGAGTGTCCGCGGTGGTTCCCAAGCACACCGATCACCACTGCATCTCGGTCAAACTGAATAATAAAGAACACCATCTTTCGCACTGAATCTATCTATTTAAATTCTATTAAAAAACCTCATGCATTCATTTTCTCCTTCCTGTCATAGATTTGTTAACTTATTTTTGTTTTCCGTTAAACTTATAACGTTTTTCTTTGTGTAATATTTTCCTTATCAATTTAGGTTGTCTGGGTGAAATTGCTCTTTAAGCAATAAGACATTTTATTTTACTTGGTGTACAATAAATAGTTATGTGGTTTTTTCTTGATAGTGGCAACATAATTATGATTAGAGTATTCAACAATTGAAATTGCGATTGCGGAAAGAAATCTTACTGTGTTTAGAAAGATCATATACAATATGGTTCAATGTAATTAGCGATAAAAAGAGCAGGACCTTAAAATAATGTCGATGCATTTTATTGTTTCTAGATATTCAACGCGCGAATCAATAACCAAGGTACTACCGATACGAATTCCCACCGCGTCCTTTTGAAAACTCTTAGCTTCGTCCTCCTATTACGGCGATCATTCAAAAGCGCGTTGAGAAGTTTGTCTTATATTAGTATTCCTTCAGAAGCACATGCAAATTAATGAGGTTCTATCGTGTGAACGTACCAACGACTATTAGTAGTAGGATCGCCGGAGCGGCGCGGCGGCGCCTGTGACGGTGACGGTGGCGCCAACACCCTCATTTACATCTCCCCGCCGCACAGCTATGGCAGGCAGCGGCTCTTTTCATTTGAGATCCTAGAATTAAAGCCGTCGATGATCGCTTTGTTTGTATACGGTACACGCCTCGTTTTAATTTACCTAAGGAATATTTTTTGGTGGTACAGCTTAAATTAAGGTGCTTGCAAGCTTAGGCACCATCGCATTACCTAATTAGTAATCTTCTTGCCGCTAAATGGTAGTGTTCAGCACTATCGAGTTCCGTTCAGGGGGTAATAATGTACGACCCTGTAATTTCCGAAGGCAATAAGAGACAATGGCATAAGAGTTTAGACTTCAGCATTGACAACATTGAAATCTCTGGTTTTGTGTAGATGTTTCTAGACGACAGAATTCACTTACCATCAATGTGAATTGTGTACTTTTTATCACTTTATGACATACAAAATGATGTCACCGTCATCGAAAACAAACTTATAGCACATTATAATAAAAACAAAATACCTTCTTTTAGGTAAATAATGCGCTCTTAAGACTATCCCCCTTATTCATAAACATAAATTAGATACGTTTAAGCTATAGAATACTCGGTTTCTGTCAGTTGCATTGTCAAATGTGCAGGATAGAAAAAGACAAAGGAGAGATTAGCAACACTTTAGCTCAAATACGTTTAAACTTTATGAATAAGAGGGGTTTGCCTATACAGCCTATAGCATTATAGCCCTGTGTTATGACTATTTGTTTAAAGTTCTTTTCAATTGTTCTTTTTATCATTTCAGGTAAGTCTGAATAACGACATTACAAAAATGTTTTATATAATATTATTTTCTTTAAAGTACCTACTTGATTTCGCCTCTTCCGTAATATAATTATTTAAAAAAAACAACGATCCCTAAAAAAGTTGCTGGTATCCGAGTGGACGGATCTCTCAGACATCAGTGCACGAAATTGTTTAACAGAGCAATTACATTAGGTAACGTAATCGCCGAGCGGCCTAATGAAGTTAAGCGTATCTGTCGACGGATCACCGCGGGTACGCCCTCAATTAAAATCTCATTATGGACGATACTCCATAGAGTTGATTATCTGGTGAGACACCACGCTAACAGCTTGATTACAATTGATAGTTGTTTTCTTTATTAGATAAAGGATCGTAAACATGCTGTGTTTATTTATAACGACTGAGTAATGATATATTTTATTCTAGAAGAATTTATTGAAAATTGTTTATATTCGTTGCATATTACACGTTAAATCAAGAACTGGAGTATTTTTATATGAAATTTATTTTTATGAATGTTGTATTGTTATGTATGACTAAAGATTTATTTTTATTTTTAAAGAAAAACGGAAAGAAAAATTTGGCTTCAGGCGAGACTCGAACTCGCGGCCTACTGGGAATCAAGTCCAGCCGCTCTTCCAATTGAGCTACTGAAGTCCTGCCTGATTTGTCAAATCTTTCCTTCACATTTTATTGCAGCAGCGTCATCTATTGCCAACTATGCTAGTTAGGCAACCGATATAATAGACTTTGCAGTTTATTGAATATCGTAAAGAAGTCGCTTTTACCCTTAATAATTGTTTTATATTATTTCGCATTAACACATGCTTGTGAAATATATTTTATTTTTAAAGAAAAATGGAAAGAAAAATTTGACAAATCAGGCAGGACTTCAGTAGCTCAATTGGAAGAGCGGCTGGACTAGATTCCCAGTAGGCCGCGAGTTCGAGTCTCGCCTGAAGTCAAATTTTTCTTTCCATTTTTCTTTAAAAATAAAATATATTTCACAAGCATGTGTTAATGCGAAATAATATAAAACAATTAAAGATTTCTTAGATAAGAATCGTAAAGACATTTGTATCAATTTTTTGGAACAATGGTGACAAGCAATCATGTTGTTCACATGGATGTTTAGTGATGACTGCAGCCTATAGACATATCTACACAAAAACCAAAGATCAAATACAGATGAGTTGATCTTATGTCTCTGTTATATTATTAAAAACCGTTCATTTAACAAATGTATAAATTAAATAATTCTCGTATACACTAATATACAGAAAGACAGTTGCAGTTCAACAAAAAATTTTATGTTCAAGAATGCATTCACCCTATTTTCAGATTTAAGGGTCAAAGTTGTTTGCGTAACTGTACTTTTCTAGAGTATATTTTTGAGTGTTCGCGCGGTTCATTTGTATATCATTAGCATTTCGTGCGACGCATGTCTCGTGATGTCGCCTGAGAGCGTGCTGACATGTCATTTTCATAATCGACTTGATTGACGGATGCCTTGAAAAATGCAAATATAATCGTATTGATTGTGTGCTCGATTGATTAGTGTCAAGATTCTAGGCGGTTGGGAAGTAATCTATCTATATATTATATCTTATATATACGAGTATATATATAAACATCAATTGCTGTTCGTTAAAGGTAAAAGGCAGTATCATCAAAGTAAACTGCGTGTTAAGTTTGATCACAAAATATAGTTATGATATTTTTTTATTCATTGCAAACACATGAGATGCACTATTTTTTTTTTTGAAATTTTATTTTGGAATTTGCGTGTTTCATTTGTATGTAGTTTGTTTTGCGTGTGGGGCGTCTCGCGCTATAACGGACGGGAGAGCGGTGACATGTAATTTTCATAATCGACTTTATCAATGGATGTCGTTGAAAATTTTCGAATAATCTGCCGTGACTCTTTGTGATTGTTTTGGAATTAATAACAATATCTTTTAAATCATGATAAAGTTTTCGTAGCAAAAGGTAATCATTAGAAATCCCGGTAGGTTCCTTCTTGTGAATAAAATAGCAATCAGCCATTCTCTCGAAGTGAAGACATTAAAGTATCAAATACCCCATGGCTCCATAGATTAGGGCAGACTCAACAGCTTGGGACTTGCAAAGTATAATCATCATTGAAATCTCTGGTTTTGTTATAGGTATGTCTAATGGAACTACTTATTATTTACCATCAATCTGAATTTTAATGTTGGTTTGCGACCTCATGAAAAAAAATAATCGTTCGAAAACTGTCCCACAACTTCGATTTTCTTGTAATTTTATTACTGTTTCAGACTTAAGCCTCTCTTGAAACACAATCAATAATGTTGTAAGTTTTATGATATATGGTATGGGTATGCCAAGGGTGATCATGAAGTCAAGTTTTATTTCATTTGCTTCCGATGAAGCGGGCGCGGTGCCGCTCCCATGTTTGCGATCGGTGTTTGACCGCCTTCTTTATGGTAACGGGCCGTCGGTCTTGCTGGACTTACTACTATGAAACTTACGGCTTTAATAAAGCATATAGCAACTGAAGCATCGTGGTTATAACAAATAGCATATTTATTTAGCAAATAATATCGTAACTCCCACTTGGTGCATAATACTATTTGCTATATCGCATTCTTTAGGATCGGCTCGTCTAGATCGATCGGCGAGATCATAATCGCATCGAAAATCGCATATAGAAAGTTGTATAGCATGCAATTTCGCTATCCCGGGCGTCGTAAATTCGTAATATACTTAACTACACTAATTATCTTTGCGCGTTTTTTAGTGTACCCTATCAATGCGAATAGGACGTATGTCAACTAAACAAAAAGTAGTATACAAATTGTAGCATAAAAATAAGTAGAGTAATTAAATAAAAAATGATAAAAACACGTAATTATTTACTTTACAATTTACATACAGTAAGATCTGTGAGTTGGTAGTTCCGAGTTTATTATGCCCGCCCCTCTCGATTTTGTTGTTACAAAACAGAAATCATACATACATTTAGAAAAAGCGGGCCAGATAAAAAACACAAAAATAAAATGCTTTAAAAATAAGCAAGTTATTATTTTAACGCAACTTTGTACATCCACTACATTCGGCCACGAGCATTAATT
This sequence comes from Macrosoma leucophasiata, assembly GCA_036365455.1. Classification (NCBI taxonomy): domain Eukaryota; kingdom Metazoa; phylum Arthropoda; class Insecta; order Lepidoptera; family Hedylidae; genus Macrosoma; species Macrosoma leucophasiata. The sequence goes on along the minus strand of JAWQUS010000023.1, from coordinate 8,229,979 downwards.
TATGTATGAGCCCTAAGTACATAAAGCAATAATGCATGACAATTGAGCGGCAAAACCGGGTTTGTTGTGAAATATTGATACCAGTTAGTGCTACTTCCATAACCAAATGAAAAATCTACTATGCATGTATCATAAAATGGCAATTTTAAGCACTATCGTTTGCCGGTATGTTGGCTATGTATGCCCCTGTTATTTCTTTGAAACCTCTAGTTTCTTTGTAGATGTCTATAGGTTGCAGTATTCAGTTACTATGTGAATAGCATGCTTCGCTTTTAGTACGTAAAATCTATATAGCAACGATACAGTTCTTATACTTTAATACTTGTACATTTATTCGGATTTCCTAGAGGAATATGTGGGTGGCAAATTTTGAACTTCGCTAAACGTCACTTTGGTCGGTTGCTTAAAACCGCGTTAGAAACGCGTGACGGTCGTGATTGTGACATCTCTTTTTTATTTCAGTTTGCCAGGTATAAGAAAATATTGTGGTAGCAAAGTGCCGCTTTGTCAACAAATATTTTCACCGGTGGTAGAGCTCCAGTGACGGAGCTCGCGGGCGTAGGCACCACCGCATAACCTAATAGACTTGCCGGTAGTGTTCAGCACTATCGTGTTCCGGTCAGGTGGTAATGTACGGCATAACACCTTAGGCCTCAGGACGTAACGTAACGCATCTGCATTTTGACCTTGGTCTTTGTGTAGTATCTGTAGGCTGCAGTCATCACTTAACATCAATGTGAACTGCATGCTTGTTTGCCACTTTCATAACATAAAAAAAAATAACTGTTACGTCTAAAAGTGACTTTGATCTATCTAAATGGAAACTTTAGGACGATTTTGGACTTGTTTTTATACAAAAGCTTATAAAACACGATCACACGAGGGGAGGAGGTTGGGTGAGGCGGGGAAATCGGGTGGGAAGTCGAAGTGTCCATTCTATATGTAGTATTATTACATATTCTCTGCCTCGGCTAATGTGGTCGTCACACACCGCTGGACCAAATGGCTCGTCAATCCGATATGAATCATGTCGGTGTCACGGGATTTGGAAAACATGTATGTATATTGTATGACACAGCAAGTCGACGCATGTGCGAACGGGCTTATTGTTAAATTATGTTACAATATTTAGAACTTCCGTTTTTTTTTAACTCAACCTCATCGTTGTTTAGTAGTAAATGCTTCATTGTTTTAATTTCACCGTGTGTGTTAGAAAGCAGGAGTAATTAAATTAAAGTGAGTTAATAAAGATTTTTTAAAATATGCCAATCAATCAAAACTTATGTTCCATTCGTTATTTTATTGCAAGGCTTAAATGCCAATGAGCTTAATAATATCATTGGCCAAAACATTAGAGTTTTATTATTAATAATTTAACCGTAGTGAACTTCATCGTAAACCCTGTCTATTATTAAAATAAATAGCGGCTTCACGAAGCCGGTATTTATTTTCTTTCTATTTATTCATCTTTTTTCCGGTGCGCGTATTCATTCTTGTGTGAGTGCGAGTGCAATTTTTCACAATATTTGCGGGTGCGGCCGAGGCTCCATTCCCTATGATTTCATTATTTGCTTTCAATCAGCATTGTGAGCCGCGAACGCTGCTGCCGACCTCCCCGCTGCTCCGTCCTTCCTCAGTTTTGTTTGGTTTCGTTTTCGGATGCTGTTTGTTATAGTACTGCCAAGATTTTTGTGAAATTGCGTTATTGTTTTACAATTTTGTTTCTTTTTTAACTTACTTAGTCAACCACTCACGTTGACTGAACGATTTGTGTGGTTTCTGGCTTATTCCTATTTTATTGATTACTTAATGTGAATTGTCTTTATATTGCATGTAACATTATTAGCGTAAAAAACAAACGTGAAGTTTATTAGTAGATTTAACCTTCGCCCGGACAGCAATACGCCTCCGAGCCGCCTCATTTCTGATAACGTCAATAAATACTTATTCAATAAAACAATTTTTCTCAAGCATAGAAATTAAATTTCAAGAAATTCAATTTCATATTTCAAACACTATTAAATAAAGATAAATATTTCATCCTATCGCGCTCATGAATTTCACGGAACAATGTACATTCGAAGATGTGATGCTCTACGAAGCGTAGCAGTTCTCGTAGCAAATACTAATAACATCTGCATTAACCAACGCGTCAGTGTCATTTGCAGGTACATTGTTCTGCTTATATTGTACGACAAAGAATATTAAGAAGCTAAAACATATCTAATATACGTTTATGAATAAGGGAAGGGTGTATGTTTAAAACTACTTAAACATTTTATTAGATAAACGGTGAAATTCCTCAGAATCCAGTATCGATTAAGGTAATAATTAAAACTAAAATCAGACATCCTTTAAAAAAAAATAAAACAGAAATGTATTTTGTTTTAAAACTTTCATCTTTTATAGCATTTATTAATTTATGATTTGAAGTTGTTATGTTTATACTTCTTGCCGTAGACAAATTGAAGGTTCTATAATTAACTCGCACCCAGTCAGCATTTCGACTCCATGTCGAATCATTTACTATAAAGATTTCAAATGTAATAACGCTGACAAAGTGTTTTTCAAGCAGGTATAGAAATCTACTTCAATTTTAACTTCATATTTCAAGCAGTATTACAGAGAAAGATTTAACGTTATCGCGCTCAACAAATTCACGGAATAATGTACAATCGAAGATGTCATGTTCTTCGAAGCGTAGCAGTTCTCGCAGCACCTTCTGATTACATCTGCAATAAAATGCCGCGAGTTCACTCATTTGCAGGATCATTATTTTATTAATATTGGAATATTTTGTTGTGAATCATGATTTGAAGTTATAATAATTATTGGTAGGTTTATGAAAAAATGAAAAAGTATGCTCCGATGGTTCGGGCTTATAAAATTACTAAACAGATGTACAATGCGAATATGGATGGCTGCAGAGGCCCAGGAAAACCAAGACTGACCTCAACTGACTGACTGACGTCAACTGAACAATGGTGGTCAAATCATTCCAACGGGGCAGTAGTAGATACAACAACGCGGGGTGGGCAGCAGTATCCTGAGATAAAATTACCGCCACTGCGATCACCAATCCGCCTGACAACCGTGACGTTCACGGCGAAATCTCCCCTTACTTAAGGATAAACTTTAAATGGATTTTGTGGACGGCTTTTGGCTGGAGTGATGATGATGAAAAAGAATATGAGATAAAATTCAATTATTTTAAAAAGACTGCTGTTAAAAAAGAATTCTATAACTAACAACTTAACCATATGTAAAGTATCTAGGTAGATTTCCAATATCACACGAACATGAGTCAATGTGTAATCGGTGTAAGAAATAGCGTTCGCCGTTAAAGGCCGTCAGTAGAGCGTGTATTGCCTTGCGCTGCCAATTACGACGCGACACGAGCTCGACAAGATTTTCCCCATAATTTGTCTGTTGGTAATATATCTACTACTATATATTTCAGATTCATATATATCTACTAATCTCATTGAATTCAATTTTGAATTTATTTTAAGTAAAAAAGGTAGCAATCAAAATGCAGTTCACATTGATGTTACGTCATGGCTGCAGCCTATAGACACTTACACAAAGGCCAGAGCTCAAAGTGCAGATGCGTTTCCACCCCTGAGACCTTAGTTGTTATGTCTCTGTGGTAGTTATTACGGGGCCATACCATCTAACCGGAACACGATAGTGCTGACCACTACCATTTGGCGGCAGATAGATTATGTAGAACCGTGGTGCTTACGCCCTCAAGCCCTTATACTGGAACTCCAGGAAACCACCAGTTTTTTTTTTTTTTTTTAGGCTTACACTCACAGCCCCACAATAGGTATAAACGTGTGTGGGTGCCGTTGTACACATACAACACATACACAAACACCCCGGCCCGAAACAAATGTCTGTAGGCCATACAAATATTTGTTCCGGTGCGAAGATCGAACCCGCGACCCTTCGAATCAAACGGTGGTTTCACACCGGTGGACTAACCGGGTCGTCAAACCAGTGAATTCATTTGACTATACCTAATGCTATTTTTTCATTTAATCAAACTTAAATTGAGTTTATTCCAAAGTATTTCAAAGGCTATTTCATTACGTTTCCTGCTAAGGGACATTTAGCCCCTGCGGTACGTAACTAGGTGGCAAAAATAATAACAGCTAATTAAACTTTGGCAGAAATCTACTAAAGTTCCTAAATTGCTTCAAACTTGTGTATTGTTTATTGTTTAACTTTCTTTGCTATATTTTTAGGTAGCGGTTACTGGCTCAATGTTTCTCTTTAACAATTCGCTGAGAAGCCTGCTACGTAGTATTGAAAAATGTTTTGATGTTGTCGCAACGAGTTCCGCAACTTGAAAGATGAATCCCTACCAACGCGCAATTGGAAAGAATCCGTGGAAAAGGCTCTTTTATGACGTTCATGATTCGCAACGTGTCACTGAATTTTTTCGTGTTTTGCAATAATGTAACGTTTTGAATTTTTGTGCTTTTCCTATAGGCACTTTTCTCATTAAATCGATGATGCATTCGTGATTCATATACGTCTGTCCGATCATTACAGATGTTATCTTATTTAAAAAAATGAGCATAATATCTTGTAAATTTTCTACATGCACCCTCTTCACTTTCCTCTAAAATGGTCGCGGACAACAATGGCTGCCACATGCGTCATCTCCGTGATCGGATAAGGAATAGGAACTAGTCTGTTCTGTGCCAGAAATTACAAGGCTGTAGGTACATTATCAAATGACTGCAACACGATAGCGCTAAACCCTACCATTTAGCGGCAAGTTAGAATAATAATAATGTGATCTTAACTGAACTGGACATAATTATGCACAGATTTTCTTTCGAGTGTTTCACAGCAACGCCATTAACTGTCGACTTACGACAATTGTTACCGCTTAGGGATCGGAAGGCGCAATATCGACTTCGTATCGGTATTATCGTTTAGTGTTATGCTCGGCGACAAGGAAAAGCTCTCTGTGGCCTCCCCCCCTCGGCGACTCCTGTGTCCGCTATTGCACTTATGCAATTCGCCATATACCTTTATGTTGTCGTGGTCGTGAATTAACGAGCTCTTATGTATTAGTATTCTAACTCAACATATCTGTGTATAAGCTTCTAAAAGTGGGTGATTTAAAATAATGTTTTCACAGTTCTTGGTACAAAAAAAAATCAACATGTTACGATGATTTTATGAGATATGCAGATATACACGATGGGTAAGACAATACGATATTGAATGTGATGTTTTCTTAATTTATGTACATGTATACGACAACGTACTACTGAGCTCACATTGGAAGACAGTACTAATAACCTCATAACAGATACTGAGTGTGGTGTAAGTTAAGTTTTTAAACTAAAGCATGAAATGTTATTCCATTTTATGAACACTATTCCACACTTGGAATGCGATATAAAGTTTATTGTCATAATGTCTTGTCCATATATCCGTCCTGTATTATACATACAGACCAATCAGCCTTCCTTTGGTTTCATAGTCGATGATTATACATGAACACTTAACTCTTTAGCGTGATTGCTTCTCGGTTAGAGCACGTCAACTGCGCTTATAAGAGCTATGGTTAGCTTTATCTTCGGGTCGTCAGGTCTGCTTGTTAGACAATTTCCGTTCTTGAATTTTCATTCCCAATCTATTCATTAGTCCTTCAAACAATGTAGCCTAAACAATGCAACTAATTTGATGAGTGAGATAGTAATGAATTTTTTTTTTTGGAACATCAGTGAAATTATGATCTACAAATGAACTGATTGCAGGAGAAAATAAGACCAATAGCTATTAATAGCTAGCTGACCCGGCAAACTTCGTATTGCCTCACAATGAAATAAAAGTCATAAAGTCAAAGGTTTGATAGATACGGACTATTTGTATGGAAAAATAAAATTGTTGTTTTTACTATTTCCTTTCAATTTCTTCATATTTTCTTACCTTTTAAACCTTCTCTGGGCTTCCAGGAATAATTCAAAACTAAAATTAACCAAATTGGTCCAGCCGTTCTCAAGTGTTAGCGAGATTAACGAACAGCAATTGATTTTTATATGTATAGATAGATAAATATGAATAGTTTTATTTTAAAAATCAATGATACTAATATTTAGCTATTAAATTAGCTGTTCTTTATTCGCTTATTATTACCGAAACAACTTTGAAACCATAAACGTGTCGTATGGTAATCCGTCGGCAAAGCTTTCCCAAGACGTTGCTTTCTTTTAAAGTTGTCCGTTTGTTGGTGTGCTTCCCTCCACGCGGTTTAGTTTCGGTGCGCAAACAATAACAGTGCGGCAGCCCCGGGCGCTCTGCGAGCCAATGTTTGTGTTTTACATTTAGGAGCCATCGCGGTTTCATTTCTGTACGTACTTGAGGTTCCGATCCACTTAGTTTCCGGTCGAGCTCCGATTAGAGCTATTTAGATGCTCTCAACTAACCGTTATTAAGGTATTTTGTTTGGATTTTATATTTTGTCGATGGTATAATTGAACGAGATTATTTTAGATCGATGCGACGTCTCTGATTTTAGGCTTGTATTTTATTATCTAAGTAATATAAAACAATACTGTTTATAGATAAAAATAAGATGCAATTTAGTTATAAAATATAGAATCACATCAAAACAAATTCAAAGGTTTCATAGTAGATGCTTTAAGATTCATACATTTGTACTAGCAATGAATGAGAGAATGACTAAACAGATATACAATGCGCATGTGGATGGTTGCAGAGGCCTAGGAAGGCCAAGATTGACCTACCATGACCAAGTAGGTTCTATCTGATGATGGGGTCAAAAGTCTTAGGAATCGGCGTGCATCTATGAAGAGAATGATGAAGGTAGATGAGGCACGGGAGGTGTGTCAGTACCGGGATATCCGGTGCTCCACACTCTCTGCCTAACCCGTTAGGGAACTGGCGTGGCACCACCAAATGACTTTATATGCTGCTAAATACTACCGCCAATAAATTACTAACAATATATTGGCGAGATGACCTCGTTCGCTTTGGCCGGGCGTTGCAAAATATCGCGATAGGTGGATGAAAATAGAAGAGGCTCACGCCCAGCTGTAGGTTAAAGAGACCTATTTCGATGACCCACTTCATCTGCTAAGTCATCTACTAGAATTTAAGCATTTTTATCGCGAAGTGAAGGAAGAAGTAAAATGAACGCTAAGTGATTATAGAATATAGCCAGCTGGCAACTTTACTAATTGTGATATTCAACGATTGGAGGTTTAATTTAGAATATCAGACGATTTAAATGAATTGGAGGGTTAATAACAAAATATGACAGAAGATTTGAAAATACCGACGTAAGGAGCCAAAGTAACTGATTCATAGGAATCGACTTCGTTAGCATGAATGGGAGGTAAATAGCACGTAATATAAGTGTTGTCAATAGCGATCGTCAGCGTGAACAGCGGGCGTGCCGGCGTCGAAGACGGTGCCCAACAGCGCGCCTGTATGGCGCCGCCCCCCGTCGGCGATCATTGCCCGCCATTATCCCGTCCGTATTAAGCCACTTAGCTCAATCATGATTAATGTTTTACCGAACCCGATCCGACCCGGGGCAAATAGAAAAGTTATTTACTCAACGTCGTAATTAGGTATTCAAGACGAGTAGCTTTGCTGCGGGCTGTCGCACTGTCGCGCGGACCGGCGGCTGTCTGGCTTGCGAGGCTCTAATTTAGTTTCGATACTATTTTTCAATGTGTTGCAGCTGCTCTTTTAAATGTTTTAAACTGTATATCAGTTTGCTCGTATGTTATGTGAAATTAATTGTCTTATTCTTTATTTTACTTAGTAGAGCTTACTCTCTTTTGGATAATAATAAATAAAAAATAAAATACACACTCACAGCCCCACAGTAGGTATAAACTTGTGTCGTGGGTGCCGTTGTACACATACAACACATACACAAACACCCAGACCCGAAACAAATATCTGTAGGCCATACAAATATTTGTCCCGGTGCGGGGATCAAACCCTTCGAATCAAACAGTCATCTCACACCGCTGGACTAACCGGGTCGTCAGAAATGTAGGTATCGTGCATTTTTTTGTGTCATGAAGTGGCAAACCAATATACATTATACATTGATGTTAAGTAACAACATCTACATGAAACCAGAGATTTCATGTATGTACTTAACAACTTAGACCTCGGGGGGGGGGGGGGGGGGGCAATGCATTTGTTTTTTATCTATAGGCAGCCTATAGATATCTACACAAAATCCAGACGTCAAAAGTCATCACTTAAAATCAATGTGAGCTGCACGCTTGTTTGCCATCTTACTAACATAAAAAAAACTGGATTTAAACAATTTCATCATTAATTTGATGAAATAACAATCGGAATGTATTCCGAGAAACGCAAGAAAAGCCTTAATTAGTGATAAAAAACAAACCTTCGTATTTTTATTTAGAGTCAAAACATTATACAAATTGTGCTTGACGTAAATAAGTGCCCACGCTAACGGGGATTATTTTTTCCAGGATCCATTATACTTTTTTTTACTAATAAGCGAATGAACGGCAGAAAAATAACAATTGTTTCTTTAATCCATATTTGTTTTTTACTTTTACGAAAGAGAAAATATAAAAAATTATTCCACTTTTAATTAACAAGCTCCTTGTTAGTGATCCCTAAACGGATTAAATTCTTCTCAGGATTTAGTGATACTATATTTTTTAATTTTCTATCAAAAGATTAAATCTCACCTGTGTAGCGATTCAATTTCGCTTTGGCTCTTGAAAATGTCAATTTAACTAACATAATTGGAACAATTCTTCAGAACATTTATGGAATTAAAAATATGTGCCTGTAACATTACGCATAAAGCTTTCGTAAAAAATAACCCCCCTTCTTCATAATCGTACATTAGACACGTTTTAGCTGTAATGTGCTCTGTATTTGTCAGTAGCATTGTCAATTACGTAAATGAAAGAAGAAAAGAGACATTAGCAACACTGTATTTTTTTATGTAATGAAAGTGGCAAACAAGCATGCAGTTCACATTGATGTTAAGTGATGACTGCAGCCTTTAGACACTCACACAAAGACCAAGGTCAAAATGTAGATGCGTTACCACTCCTGAGGCCTAAGATGTTATGCCTTTGTGCCGGAAATTACAGGGCCGTGTAATTATTTCCCGATTTTGATACGGGCTATTCAACATTATTGAATTCAAGCTAGTACGGGCCAATTAAGTTGTGTACAATCATATCTGCGGTATAAAGTGATGTTGGTGCCGATTCGTCCTAAATTATACTATTATTGCACGAGCTTCTTTTAACTGATTTGAAAGAAAATATAGCATTAACGGATTCTATTGAGAATCGGTGCACAGGAAGTTAAGATGGTGTTGTTAAATTTTCCCAAACACATATTAAAGTGAAATAGAAACACAGTGGGAGAAACCGACATTGTTCTTGATTGAAATTTCAAGACGTGCCTTCACGACACATTCGTATCACGTCATCCTTAAAAGAACTATTTCGAGTTTTATTTGAATCCCCAACGACTTTTTCACACATTTATCAGTCTCTTTTGTGGCTAAAAGAGTTGTAAAACAGTAGGTAAGTAAAGTACATTGACGTAATTTTCAAATTGTGAGGTTTAGACATAGTAAAACAAATACAAAAAATTTAATTCGTTTAAATTAGTTAGTAATTACATATCTCTATTAATACCGTAGTATAAATTTCTGTTCTAAGATTTTTCGCATTTTTATCAATTTATTATGTATATTTTTATGTGCCTTGTAGATACAGTTTAATTTCTCTTGGTATTGGGTTCAGGGACCTTATCCATATACTTGTCATGTCATGGCACAACGTCATGTAGAGGTATTTTCTCTTGCGGATTCGAAGCAGCAATATTTGTTGATTTTCTCAATGTTTTGGTAGATTTTTTATATCATAAAGTTGATAGACAAGCTGATGGACCACCTGATAAAAACCGGTCACCGTCATCAGTGAAAATTTGCAACACGAAGGGAGTTGCTAACGCGCTGCCATCCCTGAAGGACTGCTTGACGCCGTTTTTAAAGAACCACATATTGTAGCACCGAGGGAATACCTCAGAGGGCAGTTTCTAACTTTGTGGTCCCTCTTGCTCATACGTGTTCAACCGTTGATTTTAGTGTATTTTATATTACAAAGTAATGGCATCAGTGTACAATTTAACAATAATGGCATCAGTGTACAATTTAACAATATCCAACATAATCAGGCAAGAAGCCGCTCCGCTATCACTAGGCCCGCGGTCGAGCACTGCACGTAGACCGCTCTGAATTCACGTCACGAACACGGCCCGTTTTGTTTGCGCTTCCACTCGCTTTAATACGTAATTTGTTGTGAATGCCGCGAAATTGGCACACTGACAGCCGCCTGCAATTGAAAACGTATCAACCGTAGAAACAATTGTTGTACCTCGTAGGCCCTGGCTTTGTCGCTTGCCATGACGATACAATGCTTCTCTAAAATTACTTGGATTGTTTATTTGAACTTGAATCCGCATTTCAAGTGTTATTAAAACGTATTTTTAACTCTGTAGTAAATATTATATTATTGAAAGCAAAGTTATTCGAAGTGAAATAAAATTATGATGGTAAGTACTATTGTCCTATGACAGAGTTCAAACATTCAGTACCTAGTTTCTAGCCTAATTGCTTGCCATGGCGATACAATGTTCTTCGTAAATGACTAGTATTGTTTACTTGATTTTGAATTCCATTCAAAGTGTTATAACATTTAATCTGTTGCTCGTCTTCGACTCTAGTACTCAAGATTGTTCGACACCAATACCGATGCAAGAGAAGATAGACGAACGTACGTTTGAAGAAATAAAGAACTATCTCACAAAGGTAAAACAACTTAGGTCTCCGGAGTGGCAACGGATTAGCATTTCGACCCCGGTTTCTCTATTGACGTCTATAGCCTACAGACCATCATAGGAAGTACACTTATCCTATGTAGATATTAGGATATAGGCTAAGGGTACATCCTTTACAAAGTCCTTTAATAAAAAATAATAATATAAGAAATTATTTCTTGTAATTAAAATCTATTTTTAGCTTGTCAGTGAAAATAGTTAAATAACCCATTGTGGCGAATGTAACGTAGACAATTGCGGATTTGCAATTGCTTTGAGACAATCTGAGAAACAATTCTGTTCCTGCTTAGATATTGTATTTGCCATTTTCGACGATACAATACGTCCGTGAAATCACATTAATCGAACATAGTTTCATAACAATCCATTGAATTGCTAGAGAAAGCAACCTTTTTTTTTTTGAATTTCAGTTATATATATTTTTGTACAGATTTTAGAAAAGTCTCTTTCTCAAATGTACCTACAGAAGTTGAGCACGAGTCTTGCGCTCCGCTAAAACACTGCAAGTATTTTAATACACGGTGCATCGTTTCTCCTAACAATCATATTTTTGTAGATAACACAAAACTGTCGCGTCTAACCGCGATAACATAAAAAAGATCACGTCGGCATAGTGTCCCTAACACCTTATTTCCAAAAATTATCCACATTGAAACCTACAAAATGTAGAGAAATCATATAAAAATGTAAACAAAGGTACTGCTTGTGTACAGCCCGGAGTATTAGATTTAGATTTTAGATTATTAGATGGGTCCTTTAGTGAGGAGCTCGGAAGTAGCAATTTTTCCGGCGCCCCTGCTTCGCTGTCCCCGCCATTCACTTCGCCCGAGGACTACGCTTTCGAAGCTGCATGACGTGTTTGTACTCGAATATCTTGATTTTTTTTTCATTATACAATAATTTACTAGTTTATCTTTAGAAACAACTCACAAATATTGTTCATTATGTGGGTAAGAAACATAATTATAAGTAAAAATTGCACAGGGAGTAAGGAAGTTGAATAAAGATATCAACATTTCTAAGGCCACCTTCTAAGCTTGCCCTTTAATTTATACTAATATTATAAAGCTTAAGAGTTCGTTTGTTTGCTCAGGAACTACTGATTTGAAATCATTTCAGTGCTTTAGGCTATATAACATCACGCTAAGATGAATAGGAGAGGGTAGGTAACATTGAAACCGCGCCGGGGCGGGCCGCTAGTATGTAAATTAAAAAAATCTACTATTTTAAACAACGCATCACAAATACACATACACGTAGTTTTTTCTACGTGTTTTGTGAATTTGAGTTTTCTATCTATTGTCAATCTGCAAGACCTCAAGATACCATATGTAATTATTGTGTTAATCCTGAACGCTACGCAAGGCATTTACGAAATCGATGTAGGTAGCTACATATAATTTTTTCAAACTTCTGTCAGACAAATGTCACCTCAGTCTGCCCGGGACCACGGAAGCTGAAAAGCGACCGAAACGTCGGGTTGATTTTAAAAATCATTTTAGTTTAATATACGCGAGATAAATGCGTAAAAATAGTTTTATTTCAATGAACAATTATAGACATAGACATATAAAAAACGGCGACAAAAGCCATGTCGTCAGAATGCCTCTAACCTTCCCAAAAATAATTACTTAGTTTTATATTAGAAGCTTCTTACTTTTTTCAACTTAAAGATTTTTCTATATCCGAGTGCCATATCTAAAATGTAGAGAAATCACACAACAGTGCAGAGATATTATTATAGCACCAGTGTACAGTCCGGTGTATCGCAGATGGGCCCTTTTGTGAGGGGCTCGGAAGTAGCAATTTTTCCGTGACATCCGCCGCCCCGCTGCGCTGTCCCCACCATTCACTCCGCCCGACGATCCGCGCTTCCGACACTGCATAACGTGATTGTACTCGAATATCTTCCTTATATGCCCACGATATATATTAGTATACTGTTCAGCTGTTGTTGTACTGTTTTTTTTAATATAAACACGTAAAATTTATAACATATTGATATTTAATTACTTGATTACTCCAAGGAATTTATTGAACATTGTTATACGTTGGTTATACTTAAGTTAAACGATTCTTTATGAAATTATCGCATGCCATTTTCTAAGTTATTTTATAAATAATTTTAAGTTGCCTTTCGCGATCTATCTGTTATTTTCTGTGATTAACTTAAAATAACTTAACTTTGTAGAAAAATAGTGTAAAGTATGACCTCTAACGTCAAATGATTTGTTTAGCTCTGCTCAGTAGTCTTGACCCGTTTACTATTATCACAGACCACATGGCCCTCATTTGGGCTACGCTTTTGTTCAAACCGAGTGTTTATCGAATTTGTGGGAGGCGAAAGGGTTAATTCCCTATATTACAAGAGCCCGCCCGCGGGCTCAAAGACTAGGTTAAATTTTAAGTGAATTAAGAAATTACTGATACTTAACTCTTTGAAAACTAAAGCTGTCTAATTGGTACTCGGAAACTTAAAACCCACTTGTTTTTGAAGCAGTCTTAGTATTATTATCAAAGCGCGCATCAGCATACTTCACTTCGTCTACTTGACAGCTTATTTTAATATAAGTATAAAATCTTCTATCTCGGAAAATATCGTTTATTCGATATTTCTCTGCTGCTTAAGCTCAAGAGCTTGTGCACAAGGTCTCTATTTAACTAATCTTCATTTTTTGTTGGTACTGAAACTAAGTTTATAAGAAAAAAATATATATCTAAGTTAAAAAAATGTTTTAACAAATGAACCGTCTTCAAAAATCAACTTAAAATTATGAAATAGATTATATTTTCTTTACTCACAATAACTTAATTAACTGAACTAATTAAATCAATAATGTTTTAGGGGCGTACATTTTTTTTAGATCAGTGTCAGCTCTTACTACTTACAGTTTTATATCAATTTTGATTCCTATTTTGAGATCTGTATTGGTTTTGCTGAGGCTTTGCTGGCATCGACTTAAAAAAATAACGATCTTATATATTTTTCATCTACTTTTGATTTGATTTGGTCAGTTAATTTGGAAGTAGAAATTTGAAGTTGAAATAACTGAAAACTTATTATAGTCCCAAGAGGGGATTTTTGAATTAACTCCGGCGCGTCAGATTATGATATAGGAGATACCTTGCACCCCGTTCAGTACCGCCACCAAATCTAAGATTTGCATGAAAGGCCGAACCCTTAGGGCTTCCGCCACGAGCTTGCCTCGCATCCAAATCGTCAGAATTTTGGATGAGGGCTTGGATTGGGTTCACTTTACATCCTCTCTGAGTATCTGACATTCTTGAGTAATTTTTCACCTGCATTTTTTAAGGAATCGAATGTTTATGAAAAGGGCGCGGCATCAACGTCATGGGTCAAGGGCGTGTCAGATATTCAGAGAGGGTGTAAAATGTGCCCAAACAATGCTTCTATCCAAAATTCAGACTATTCGGAAGATGAGTAAGATCGTAGCGACCTTTTGGTTTTTTTAAAAGGCTACCGCTTTACTTCACGCGCGATTCTATATGTATACAAAGTTTAGATTTAGTGGAGGTAACAAGCATGGTGCAAGTTATCTCCTATATCTTAATCTGACGCGCTCGAGTGAATACAAAAATAGCATCCTGCGCTCCTCTACTATAAAGAGTTGTTACTGGCGATGGTCGTTTTCACATCTAGAAGCGTTCGCTCAATAGTCATTAATTTGTTACTTAATCATGTATATATGTACCTTAGCGTTAAATTAAATAAAATAGTTTGGAGCGTCAAAGTCAATAGGTTCATCAACATAATAACGGCTACATGTTACATCCTGCGGCGATAATACGGTCCGGGTTGACGTCTCGGATCAAGGGTAGTCATGACGATCCTCGCCAACCTCTCGCCTCTGTTATTAAGCTCCTCTCAAACAATATGCCGCAAATTGAGTTAACTCGCTAATAATGGTATCGCGAGTGCGGAGAACTCCACTCATCCATTGAGAACCGAGCCAATCTCTCCCCTCCTCTATTACCTTTTATTCGATTCGCCGAGATTAATAGCTATGACGTGTGTTCGCCACCGCAAACGGCCGGTCTATATTTATTTTCGTCTTATTTTTCTACCTAAAAAAACAAGTTTCTTTCGCAAGTCGAATTGTAAACCTTGCGAAATCATAAGAACTGGTTGCGAAAAAATCGAGCAAGTGAAGCCCCAGTAAAGAGAAGTTTACGAAAAGAGGCAAGTTGGGTAAGCGAGGCGGGGTGCACGCGTGAGGTTTCAGCGCCGCATTAAGACTCGCTCCCCGCCCGAGCTATGATTTCAATTATTGTTTGATGTCGTTATTTTTCTTGTGTTTATTCGGGCCGCGTTCCTCCATTTTTTTACTTCACCCTTCCACCCCGATGTTTGCCCGCGCAAACACGACGGAGGTGCGCTGCTGAGCTGGTAACTGATATGTTTGGCGCTTCGGCTGAGATGTTTAAATAGACGCAGCCGAATCGAATTGAGTACAGTTACTTGGAGCACTTGGCTTATCTATTTCACTTCCATCGAAAAATTGCAGTTTTCCTATATTCAGTTTTTAAAAATCGTGTAATAAATCGATATATAACCTATCTGCTAATTTCTATTGAACTACGTAGTGAACCCGTTTGACTCTAATCCTACCTGACTGCAGCGCCATCTATCAGGTACAATTCTGCATTCAGGGCATCCCTCTACCTCACGTAAAACTCACAACAAATTTCATTGAAATCAGTAGATCTATTTATGAGTTTTTACCAGATTATGGCAATTGAAGATAATCTAAATTGGAGTTAACAGCTTACATTATTTAGCCGACGATATGCTTATTTACATTTACAGCCGTTTACATTGACGTATCGTATAAGTTTACGCCGAAAACGAGCCCCAACAAACGTAATAATTGAGTAAGATAAAATATAATTTAGCCAGACTAAATTCGCGGAAGTAAAATGAGGCTGATGTTACGTTTAAATCAAAAACAAACTTTACATCAGAAACAAAATTCTTTGGATGTTAAAACTCATACAGCCATAATGTTTTTCCCGCAGTTTTATTTAATTAATGAAAATTAAGCTCGCGTATACACATATATCGGATCACGTTACCTGACTGAGTTTGAGTTGTCCATTGTACACTATTGTGTGTGACATTGAGAACTTAATGGACTGCCACAGTGAGTGGCGAGTGGGTCCGTCCGCGTCAGGCTATGACCGGTGTCGCGCAGACGTTCTTTGCGCGCCTAAACATATTGTATTTCATCGACATTGTGTTACTTGACGTAATAAGAGGTATCGACAGTTTATTACATTTTGACTTTATCCTTAGTATTTGCAGGTGTTATTTTACGATGGTCACATAAGCTACCATGATATTTGTAGAAATGTGTTGGTCGAGTAAAACTTAATTGTATATGTCCACATTGTATTTTTCGCAACAATATATGCGAGAGAATTGAAAGAAATGAAAGAAAATATGGAAAGATAAAATTGACTTCGGCAAGATTTGAACCTGTTGATCTTTGTATCCATCGATTTTATTTTATACAAGATCTGCCGGGTTTTTTCTGTTGCTTGAATAAACATTGAACTGCTTAAGTTAACAGGTGGGTTTTGGGTTTGGTAGGTGTATGAACTATTATATTTATTGTTTCTTTCATTTCCCAAACCTTTTTTTGCGGCATAAGGATTGTGAAGAAAAAGATTATTAAACTACTGGTACAAAACCAGCTGTCTTTGTATAATTAGGCAAAATAAAATGTATTAAACGTATATTACCTACTCTTTTGATTGTACGTATCATTCCATATTTGCAGATATTTTTTGTTTGAAAATACATCAATTAAACATCAACCTCTGTGTAACTTTCACTGTAAACGAGAATGATATACTGAAATATTGAGGGTAGGTACTTAAATTGAAATAAAAATTAATCATACTAAAATGACGTACGATGGTATATCACGAACTGTGTAAGGAAGAAGGAACAAGGGGTGACACGTGGGACGAGCCAAGATATATACGGCACGCTGCACTGACGTGATTCACACCCGCAGCGCCCGTGTCGGATTGCACCTGTGTCTTATCCCCTTCCTTACTATACAGTCGAAAATAAACCTTACGCCCAAAACATAAAACCTATTTTATTCCTACGCCCTCAATCGTCCAGTCGAAAACAAAAAGTGGACATGCCTCGCTCCTGAAACCACCCGTACTAGAGATCACTTTCCTGTACTAGACTTTCTTTAAAACGCGCCACCACAATATTTTAGCACTTTTCCAAGAAATAACAATGCATCGCTCGAGCGGCAAAAGCACTATAGTGGCAAACTGGAACAACGTAGGTAATACTTCATCATCATAAATGTATAGAGACTAAAATGTAAAATATTTTTGTCGGAATAATGTCGGCGGTTTGTCGTTACTGGTATTCTCACTTGTTGTTTTGATTCTCGCTATTGTAGTATCATTTGTATGCTCGAATGGTGTTTTCTTTTATACAAAATCTCTCCATTTATTATTTGTATAGTGTTTTCTTCTGTTTAAGTCAAAACTAGCGGATTTATGCGTGTTTAAAAAATTATGCATACATTCAATTTAAAATACATATAATGTAACTGTTGTGAACTGATTTTAAAAATATGTAATATCAAGAGTTTTTCTCAGTACCTACAGTCTGAGGAATCGGCGAGCATGTACCTAACGGACGTGGCAAACGAGCATGCAGTTCACATTGATGTTAAGTGATGACTGTAGCCTATAGACACCCACACAAAGACCAAGGTCGAAATGCAGATGCGTTACCATTCCTGAGGCCTAAGGTTTTATGCCTCTGTGCCGGAAATTACAGGGCCGTACATTACCACCTGATCGGAACACGATAGTGCTGAACACTACCATTTAGCGGCAAGTATATTAATTAATGTGGTGGTGACTACGCCCGCGAGCTCCGTCACTGGAACTCTACCAACAATTCATGTTCTATTTAGATACTTGTACCTATAATAAAAATGTACTTTTGAGTTTTCTACGCTGTTTCTTCTCGCGCGGACTATCAAGAAAATTCATAATTTTTAACAAAGTTCAAAAAACGAAAAGGTTCTCAATTCGGTATATATATATATATTTTTTTTTATGTATGTTCGCGAATTTCGCCGAGATTTCTGGACCGATTTACGTAATTCTTTTTTAGTTTGATGCGGAATAGTTTCGAATTGGTCCGTCAGTGAATTCAACGCACTGTATGACAACTCGCCGTCTATAAGTAAAAAAATTTGATTCAGTCAGGGCCTGACTGACTGAACCAAATTTTTATGGGATTAGTTTTTATTTTATGAGCATTTTTTTACTTATAGACGGCGAGTTGTCATACAGTGCGTTGAATTAATAACTAATCCCATAAAAATTTGATTCAGTCAGGGCCTGACTGACTGAATCAAATTTTTATGGGATTAGTTTTTATTTTATGAGCATTTTTTTACTTATAGACGGCGAGTTGTCATACAGTGCGTTGAATTCACTGACGCCCTAGATAGTCCTAATGCGCATGACAACAAGTGACAATGACACATTTGCTCATCGACGACACAACGCAGCATATTTACTCCTTCGTGGATAAAATTTTTTCATTGATTTCGTATAGTCGTGTAATAATTTTGTATCGACACACCTAAACAATTTAAATTAGGTATTCAAAATCACTAAAGTAGGCATTTCATTGTATTAAAACGTAACTTCACGCCTGTAATCCCCGAAGTGGTAGGCAGAGGTAAATGCATGAATTCAAGCATACATGCAAACAACCACGATTCGCCGGTTACGTTTTGTACAGTGTATTAATTTGCTCGTATTGATATTTAAGTGATTAAAATATAATTATTTGTTTAAGGCTTGGCACCGACTTCAAACCTATTAGTAAATAGCACATATAAATAATAGGTAGTATATAAGTATAATTAAATCTTTATTATTTTTTACTTTTCAGTTTTGAAGTCTGTTTTTCTTAACGTAGTTATATTTATATTTTCACGTTTTTAGTCGAAAGCAAACGTTTAGTCGAAACTACCTTCAAACAAAGTTCGGTCCGTTCGGAATTTCCTCTCAATGTCTATTACTTTCGATATATTTTTCAGTCGCAACTGTAAAAATGAAACATCTAAGTAGGAGTACAATAACTGTGGGCAGAAGTTGGGGTGGAAGTTAACAATAAACTCTGCGGAAGACCTCATAAGCTGCGCCAGGTAGCCAACTTTTCCATACAAAATCCACTGCCTCGCGACAAAAATATCGGCTGTGTGAGATACGTGAGTCTATTGAACAACTTAGTAGGGTTTATTAGGGTACTGTAGGCGAATTGGAAAATGGTAACACGGTGTGACTGACATTTTGTTCCGAGATGATCGGATTTACACTTCTCATCGGACTTATACATCTCTGACTTAATTGGATAAAAGGGACCCCTGAAATATATATTTTTTTTATGTAATGAAGGCGGCAAACAAGCATACAGTTCACATTGTTAAGTGATGACTGCAGCCTATAGACACCCACACAAAGACCAGAGGTCATAATGCAGATGCGTTGCCACCCCAGAGAGCTTAGTTATTATGTTAATTAGTTTTTCTTTTTCTTCATTTATCATCATTGAAGGAATTGAAAAATGTTGTGATTGTTTTGTTTTAACCAAGTAGTTTAAATTCTAATTTTTAATTTACTATTAATATATGATTTTGCTTTTACTATATGTAATGGTTATTCACTCTAGGTATTTTATGATTTATTGACGTTTTGAAAGTATCTGTAAAGATCTATTCGAAATAAAATATTTTCTATTTCTATGTCGCTGTGATAGTTATTAGGTACAGGCCCATACACCTTTAAAGTACCAATTTCTCTTAGAATCAAGTCCCTACAGTTAATTGGTACAAGCGTCCTACCCTCTGCCATTAAAAAGGTTGTCGCCAAGTACCTATTAAAAAAAATGGTTTCTAAAAGTAATATATATTGAAGTTAAACAGGAAACTATAACAGCTAGTGGTAGACCACAAGTGACGGAGTGCGCTGATGTACCACCGCATTACTTAATCTAATTGCCGCTAAATAGCGGTGTTCAGCGCTATCGTGTTCCGATCAGGTGATAATTATATGGGCCTGTAATTTCCGTCACTGAAGAGAAGCTTATCAAAGACTTTAGGAGTCACAACGCATCTACATTGAAATCTCTGATTTTTAACCAATTTAGATAAGTTTACGAGTAAAGTCGACCAACATAAAAAATCGTCCTTGCCCGAGGCCCGATACGCACTTGGCCGGTGTTTTTAAGAGTGTTAGAACCTCCCCCATTCAGAACTATTCGCGCGTAAACAATGCCGCTTGTTTGCGGTTTTCTATAAAAGGATTATTTTAATGTACAAAGTAATATAGACTCGGCCCAGTTTCTTTTCTTTCCCAGTTATCTATTGAATATAAAGCTGTTTGGTTTCATAAAGACATTATGTTGTTTATAACAATAGGGATGATTGACGAGATAATGGGGTATTGTGCACTAATGTACAGATTATTTATAGGTTCTTATATTTTCAAGGAAAAAAGACAATAAAGTTGGGAGTCTAAGTTCTTAAAGATTAGTTGAATTTAAAGTACTAGATAAGAGATAAGATGAATTAATAAATAGCCTGTAATTTATTTAAAACTTATGAGTTTGTGAAAAATGAAATTTTGAAGAGATATTTATAGATGTGAATTATCTGCTATCGTCTCTCCTAAAAAATAAAAATCTCAATGCAGATGCGTAGTTATTGCTGAGGCCTTTCGTGTCAAAAATTATGGGACCATAATTAGCACAACACAAAAGCGCTCAGCCACAGTATAGATACTATATTTACATTGTGGCTCAGCGCTATCTTGCTCGTTGGATTTAACCGACGTAACATAAAACCAGTTAAAGTAACAGACAGTTAAATTTCCAAAGGAGGCATTATGCATTGCGCATTCAGTTCTTCATTTTCACAATGAACTAAAAAAAATACTTAGTAACTTTAACCTTAAACTCGAGTTTAGCTTTAAGTTAAGGTTAAAAACGGTAGTGTAATTCATTTAGTGGCGGTTACATAACACAAGTTTGCGTACGTACGAGCTTCGTTACCGAAATTCTTTCACTGCCTTTTTTTATTTACCGGTTTTTTTTTATTTACCTATTTACCGGTTATTGTGTACCCATATTTATTGCATGCGCAATTTGTTCAGAAAATTAAAATAAAAAAGTGTATTAACCTGCTTCCCAATTGCCAAAGGGTTACCTGAAACTCGGCGCCCATCGTGATTGCCCATGATCGCATTACCTCCTGCAATATTTAAGCATTTATTTAGATCTCCCTTTGATTTGTTTTTATTCGGAGTGGTAGTATCGAATTTTCGTATTGGATCACCGGCGGCGAGGAAATATTATGATTACCGCTAGGCAACCTAATATTACAAATCGGAAAACAATATTTGACCGAGTACCGACCGAACATAAACACGGATGTATTACGTTTCATTAGCGATCGGCTTGTGTCGCATTCACATCATTAGCGGTACCTTTGATAAGATTAAAATTATATTTTGTATGCCGTGACACCGCGGACGTTTCGATGTTTTATTTTGACAACATAATACATGTTGCCGCCACATTTCGACTGTAACAAACCAGTGGTATTAAGTAGCATAATAACCCTTTGTTGTTAATTAAATTTAGCAATATTGTGTTGAGCGTTTATGTGCTGCTGTGATTATAATTAAATGAATACACAACATACCACAAAGAGAAAATATTTATCGGATAGCGACCAGAAGCTCAGTGTACTGCTCAGAAAATTCGTTGAGTTCAAAAATATGTTGCTGAAAAATCAAACAATTCAAGCGTGGTTGGTAGCTCTTTGTTTATTAAATCGCAGTGTTGCATTACTTTCATAGTTATTCGTGATTTTTTCGTAGTTAATTTACCTGTGAAACTTAAAACTATGGCGATAAATATGGTTTAATATAAAGTAAAGGTTTTTTTTTACGGCGCCTACTCAAAACTGTGATGCGAATTGCTGCGATACAATTTCGTCCGGCAAAGCGTTGGCTCAGGTAACCATATTTTCAATGGCAGTCAGCCATGTTGGACATATTTTTAAAAAATAGTGACTAGGGTCGCAAAAAGGTTGTTGCACTGTTGTAATGAAGCGCGCATGGCCCAGCGGCTGGTGTAGATCGTAAGCGATCTGCTCGGTTAAGCACTACGGGCGCGGTCGGGTAGTGTGATGGGTGACCGCTAGTGGCAAATTAAATGCGCGTTTCCGTGCTTCGGAGGGCACGTGTAGCCGTCGGTCCCGGTTGCTATCGATGGATAGCAGTCGTAAAACCTTGTCGGAGGCCTTATGGGCGGTTTGAAAACATCAGACAGCGGGTTGGCCACTAACCCACCCACCTCCACCAATCCGCATTGGAGCAGCGTGGTGGAGTAAGCTCCAGGCCTCCCCCCAAAAAGAGGAGAGACTCGGCCCAGCAGTGGGACGTATAATGGGTTGCCATTATTATTATTATTATACTGTTGTAATTGTTAAAAAGAAGTAGTAGGAAAAGAAGATTTTGGGTTCATCCATTCACTACGATTATGAACGCTGATAGAAACTATTTTAATCGAAAATACTATGCTTTGAGAATAGAAGAAGATATTTTTTTTATAATTTCAGAATGAGCATATCTTCATTTGAAAAGCTTTTGAGTTTATTATCACCATATCTACAATTGAGACTGTCGCACAGCGGACCACCGTGGCGTCAACATGTGTGATGTAATATAGCAGTAATGCGCGATCCGAATCGAATCGGATATTATTGCGATGCTTTCGTGCGAGCTCGCAAATATGTGCGCGATGCATTGCGAATTCGAAGTGATGTGTGAAAGCCCTTGATCAGTAAAAAATCTGATACTTCAGATATATAATTAAATTAAAAGTATATTAGTAATTAAAGTATATTATCTGCCTGTGCAACTGGTACAGAACGGCATGGAAACCAAAAGGTCCTACATACCCATATTTTTGTTGTTGTTTGTCCGAGGAAGATTATTATAGAGACAAAAAAAATGGCAAATTGTGAAGACGTGTAAAACAAAGTTGTGAAAAGTAAAGAAATAAAAATCTACTGGTTGTAGAGTTTTACTGTAGGAGCTCGAGAGCGTAGGCAGCACCGCATTACCTAATCTATCTGCCGCCAAATGGTGGTGTTCAGCACTATCGTGTTCCGGTTAGGTGGTAATGTGTGGCCGTAATAACTATCACAGAGACATATCAACTTAGGTTTCAGGGTTGGCAATGCATCTGCATTTTGACCTGTGGTCTTTGTGTTAGTGTCTATTGGTTGCAGTCATCACTTAACATCAGTGTAAAGAAATTGCTCTTTTAGCAATAAGACCACCATTTGTACTGTGCTTCGCGTCTTACTGCTATGTATTTTACTTGGTGTACCATAATAAATAGTAATGTTGTTGTTGTCGTTAACTGTATTGTTTGCCACCTTCATTACATATAAAAAGTTTTTTCTCTTTTGATTGTCAATGTTTCTAGCTGTCAAAAATATGTCGTCAAGTAACAGTACAGTATCCAACAAGAAATTATGCACATCGACCTCAGGACGAGACGTCGGCTTATTTCGGATCTGTGTAGCATTATCTCTTTCGCACCTTACCGATTTGATGTTTGTCGACCATTTTGGGCAAGTTTTGACCAATACCGGACTACGGATGCTTACGTAGGTAGTGTGCAGCAGAGATAACGCTCTATAAAGCTGAAACTAGCCGATTGTCACTTTCATAGGCTCGATGTACATTATTTCTTGATGAGTACTGTAAGTTTTGTAAGACGGAACGAAGTCTGTCGGGTAAACAGGTCTGTAATATCCTACTATTATTAGTCTACACGTCAAGACAAAGAAATGCAAAACCGGAACGCGGAGGAATAGCTGGAGGTCCAACAAGTTTGTCTGGATGATCGCTAGCAGCGGTATCCTGTTCGCTCCGGGCGGCGGCGTTCGGGCTCCGGGAAATAATGCCATTTCCGATGAGGGCCCGAGGGGCGTGTCGCGGACCAGATTGGGGAAAAACACGAGAATTTAATAACACCACCGACAAACATCTTACGCTGAATAACTTACTGACGTAGGGCACGAATTATCCATCAGTTTTCACAATGTTATGCTATTTTATTGATTTTAAAGATAAACACACAAAAAAATATTGTCACTAATTTATTGCCACTAAAACTTTTGTCACTAACAATATTTATCGAAAGTGGAATTCTCACAATATCTCTTTAAATGTACGTATGTTAAATTCAGTGTTACGATCAAAGTTAGATTTTGTCTTAATTTTGTATAAATTAGGTATACTTTTTCTATGAAATTGTAACAGTATAATTATACTATAAGTCAAGAGAAGGTATATGATAGAGGAGTGGAGACTATTATTTAAGAAAAACTAGATGAGGGCGGACTAGCTGAAAATCTCTAACAAGTTTGTCGGGACGGTCGCTTGTAGCGGTATCCTATGTTCGCTCCTCCGGGCACTGGCCTTCCAACTTCGAGAAATAATGCCATTTCCGATGAGGGCCCAAGGGGCAGGTCGCCGACAAGATTAGAGAAAAACATGAGGATTTAATAACACCGCTGACAAACATCTTACGCCGAATAAGCAACTGATGACCCTCCTGACTGACGTCCATTTTCATCGATTGCAAGTTTTCCAACCTTTCATAGTTTTACGATATGTTCACCAGTTTCGGTACATAAGTTAGGTATTTAAATACTTTTACGACAAATGCTATTGAATTGATGCATTTTTACCATCTGGTTTTAATGTTTGAACCCCGGTCCAGCGATGGAATATGCTTTCGCCTCGGTACAGTCAGGGAACTCACCGCGTATCCAAAATGAATCAAATATAGCTTTTATTACCACTGCAAAAGGTGCCCATGTGGTCAAGTGGTCCGTTTTCTGATAATAGTTGTCAAATATTTCTGTGACTAAACAGAAGTGTTCCATGCTTTAGTTTTTAAGATAAGTTGTACGTGTTAGTAATATTTTAAAAAGTGCAAGTGTATATTTGTTTTAATTTACAGTTTGCGATAATTGCAATATATTCAGTATTGAAATCTCGTAACGATCTTAACTTTTCTTACAAAACGAGTACTACGGTACCATTCTTATGAGAAATCTTTAAATTTACCACACCTTGAATTCAGTCTGGGCATGCATTAATCGACGAATAAAGATTTAAAAGGAGAAATCTTTTTAAAAATACCACGACGACGTTTTGACGTCTTAACGGAAGTTCACTAAAAACGTTTTGTGATAAAGGTGCACGTGACTGAGAGTCCAAGAGTACGCCAGCCGAGAGCCGAGAGCCGAGAGCAGCGATAAGTTAATTTAATAGGCGCGTAGCGGACATTAGACGAATCGGTGCGGATCTTCGTCAGTCAATCTTTTATGCTTAGTTTGGTTTGCGCGAACGTAAGGCGACCTTCCGTTAGTTAAAAAAATATGTTTAGTGTCTATAGTAACTTGATGCCTGGTTTTTTGCGACGGATAATATAAATAGCGGTAAATGCTTACAATCAAGCATGCGTACACAAAAAGATAAAAAGAAAGAGTCTAATAGTGATGTTACTGTTTAATCAGAGCTTTATATATTTTTTTTTCTTTAATTTTGAGACTTTTCTCACAAAATAATACAACGATGTTGATAAGTTTTATATGATACTAGCTGACCCGGCAAACTTCGTATTGCCTCAGAATGAAATAAGGTGTCAAAGGCTTGTGATAGATACGGACTATTTGTATGGAAAAATAAAATTGTGGTTTTTACTGTTTCCCTTCAATTTTTTTCATATTTTTCTTACCTTTTAAACCTTCCCTAGACTTCCAAAAATCATTCAAAACCAAAATTAGCCAAATCGGTGAAGCCATTCACGCGTGATGCCGTGACCAAGGAAAACGGGTTACATTTTTATATATATAGACGTGGCCGGCTATGCTAACACCAAAAATTTAAAAAGTGGAAATAATTGAATTATACGGTATTTCGTTCACTACAAAATAAATTTAATTAATTTTATAGCGTCAACAACACGTGGTAATTATGCTGTTAAAATGTAGCTTATATGACACGTTTGTAGATTTACCATAACAGCGCCATCTATTGATTACTTACTCAACCCAGTCGAAAAGTATCGACATCTGTTAGAATCATTTGGAGTTAACAGATAATTGTGACTGTCAAATAATAACAGACAAATAATTAGCAATAAATTAAAATTGCGACTATAATTTGAGATTTAAACTATCCTATCTCTCAAGTTGGATCGAACTGCACATGGTGTGCGAATTTTATTATAATCGGTTAAGTGGTTTAGGAGTCCATTGAGGACAAACATTGTGACACGAGATTTATATATATTAAGATTGACATAGAATCTATACTCATTGCCATGTTTTGTGACTTTTTAGAGAAATAAGTGTATATCTTGTCAAATACCCATTAAAGGCGAGTAGCGGACATCCGACAACTCACTGTGAATATTCGTACCTCTATTATTCATTTACCTGAAAATTTACTGATTCATGTACTGACAAACAATACACTGCATACATTGCTGCTTGTTCGTTCCTGCGAAATAGGCAAAACGGTGATTGGTGTAAAGTATTGGGTTCTAAAAATAGCTAAAACAAAATGTAATTCTATTTTATCGTACAGATGTTACAGTGCTTTTATAAGCAAAGTAAGAATTGGGTTAGTGTTTTTTTCAAACTGTTCGACGTAAGATGGCCGTACCGCGGGGAAATTATCCAGCGTGTTTCATGCCAGTGAGCAACTCCCTTGCTTTTTCTGGAATATTCATCTTAATACTCGTCTTATATGACTTTTAATCTACAACTTTTATATTATAAACCTGTTATCTAATTTGAAATCGTTTGTTAAACTATGATTTAAGTATAGTATTTAGTTAGTTAGATTAGTAGTTAAGTTAGCTTAGTTGTTTTATCACTCTTCTAACGAAGGATACGTTACGTTCGAAAAGATTTCGAAGAGACATTATTTGTTATTTGTGATATTTATTTTTCGCAATAACACATGCGAGTGAACTTTAGAAATTACCGAAGTCCCGGTAGCTTAGTGGTAAAGCAGCTGGACTGGTTATCCTGAGGTCGCAGGTTCGATTTCTGCCCGAAGTCAAATTTTTCTTTCCGTTTTTTCTTTAATTTCTATTATTTGTTATTGTTATTATGACTTGAGCTTACGAATAAGTAATAATATAGAAGTGTAATGAGTCACATAAAGTGGCAGCTTCTGTCTGTTAGAAGTACCACTTACACTTACAGATCGATGAGTGTTTCAGTGACAAAATTAAGGAACTCTCACTGAATAATTTTTAAACTGCAATAAATATGGTCTTTAACCAAACAAAGTGCTTGAGCAACGGAGAATGAAATTAAAAAATTGAAATGTACTGTTTTTTACAATGTAATCACATTTGTAATTTCTACAATTATCATTCCAGTGTACAATAAATAATATTGTATCTATATCTACAGGAATCCTATAATGGCCAGAATGGTTTCGAGAAAAGGATGTTGACGACTGTGCCCATCCTATGCTCGGTATCGTTATTCAAAATATCCACCCCTATCTTGCCCGTGCTAAACTAGTCTCTTGTGTCAAGTTCCAAAATAATTTGGTCGAAAGTCACCGGAGCCAATAAAACTAAACAGTTCCAACACAACTGTACCGAGATTAGGGGCTTCCGGAACTCGATTCACAAGTTTGTCCGTTGAACCGCATTTGTCGGAGTCGATCGCAAGTTCGTCTCTCGATTAGCATCGACACTAACTTGTGCCGCGCGACTGCTGATATTTCCGCCTCCAGTGCCAGTGCCGCCCCCTTTATTGGTTCAACCGTAGTATCGAATTTATTTGGTTAAGTTGAAGATAGTTTTGTGAGTGAACAAGACCTTTACAATCGGGGAGAGTGATAGGTACGTGACAATATTTTTATTTCAGACTTATTTATAGACCAAGAGAGCTTGCTCTCTTAGGTAAGGTCTTTATTAATACACAAAGAGTAGATAAACAATACTTAATAGCGACATTTTTACTGGTGGTAGAGTGCCAGTGTCGGAACTCGAAGGCGTAGACACCACCACATTACCTAATTCACCCAAATGGTTAGTGTTCAGCATTATCGTGTTCCGTTTAGATGGTAATTAATGGTCCCGTAATAACTATAACTGATGCAAATCAACTAATGTAAGTCTCAAGGTTGGGAACGCATCTCCGTGTTGACCTCCGATTGTTGTATAGACTTCTATAGGCTGCTATTTATTTACCATCAATGTGAACAAAATAATACCTATTTACCACTGTCATAACATAAAGAAAAAATATCATATTGAAGTCTTACACAAAATACGAAATTTATTTTCATCTTTTTTCAACTTCAAAGATCACAGTAGTAACCAACAAATACCCATAATAGTTCGACGATCAATATCGTTAGTAACCTACGACCTTTTTGTATGGACTTTATTACGATATATGTCGTAGGCATGTGATTGAAACAGGACTTTGCATATAATAACCGTCGGACCAAATCCAAAATCAATCTGAGTTTTGTCGCCTGGACCAATTTCGGGAGCTAGACCATGAGTATTGAGTAAAAACAAATTTGCCCCAAAAGATTTGATTGGAAGTAATAAAAAAACAGAAAAACACTATAATTTAAGGCATATTATAGTGCTTGGTATTGGTTTTAATCAAGAAAGATATCCAATGTATAAACCCTGTTTAGATTAACTTAATTATAGCTTATAGATTTCATTATAGCTTTTCAAATGTGGATGTCGATATAGATAGAGATAGAGTAATAGTCGTGGATACAAAACGGAATTTCATTTTGGCGGGTCCTGGGTTTGCGAATTGTGCAGCCGTCGCGTTTGCCATTATTATGTTTTATTTCACACTCGCACGTGATATATAATACTCATAAATATGCAATAAAGAGAAAAGTTTGTTTGAACAAACACACAAAACAACCACAAGAAGGATACTTAGGTATATTAATTGCATCTATCTAGCGCTGTTAGGATGTTCTAGTCGCGAATACAACGAGCATGGCGTGTGATCGCGGAATTAATTTTACGTCATGTACGTTAACAATGCTTAGGCCAAGTCAAGATTTATAACGAAAAGTCAGATTCGAGTATGTAACAGTAGCGAATCGTGTGGGCGTACAGTATGACCGCGGTAGTTAATTTCGTTAGTGGCTGGTGTTATGGTGTAGATTTCTGAGGTGACAACAGCTGTGCTTCCTTTTCATGTTTTGTTTCATATTTGGTCATACAATTAGAATTACTTTAATAATTGTTTTTATATTATTTCGCATTAACACATGCTTGTGAAATATATTTTATTTTAAAGAAAAATGGAAAGAAAATTTGACTTCAGGCGAGACTCGAACTCGCGGCCTACTGGGAATCTAGTCCAGCCGCTCTTCCAATTGAGCTACTGAAGTCCTGCCCGACTTGTCAAATCTTTCCTTCATATTTATTGCCTTGCTTTATGGTAGCAGTAGCGCCATCTATTGCCAACCATGCTAGTTAGGCAACCGATATAATAGACTTTTCAGTTTATTGAATATCGTAAAGAAGTCGCTTTTACCCTTAATAATTGTTTTTATATTATTTCGCATTAACACATGCTTGTGAAATATATTTTATTTTAAAGAAAAACGGAAAGAAAAATTTGACTTCAGGCGAGACTCGAACTCGCGGCCTACTGGGAATCTAGTCCAGCCGCTCTTCCATATATGCCTGTATATGCTACTGTATATTTTTCAAACTTCTTATAGTTATTTAAACTGCATCTAGATTTGTAATGAAAATCCAGATTTAATTCTACAGCCTGCCACATATGGCGCTGTTGGGATAGAACAGTCGCGGATACAGTGGGCGTGCGGTATGTCCGCGGAATTTCATTTCGTTAGTGGCGGGGCCCGGTTTGCGGATTCCTGCGGTGACACCCGCCCTGCTTGCTATTGATGTTTTGTTTCACACTCGGACATTTATTTCATTCGGTTGATTATTGTTGATTATTTTTACCTTAATACGGGCTTCGTCCAAACTCAGTCAGCAAGAAACGTTCTCCTAATAAAAGAACAGAAGAAGCTATTTTTTTGGACAGCACAAAGAGACACAACGCAAACATCGAATACTTTTGTTTCTATAGGTGTTCTATGCTGATAAAAAGTTTATTTTTTAAATGCTTTTCTTCTCGTCTTCTTTTTCAAATTATTTTGTAATAGATTCAATCTTTAAAATTTCGTTAGTGACATTAGCACTCAGTTACAAATAACCGGCCTTTCGGGGAATACAGGCGTGAAGTTATATGACGCGCTTAGCTTAACCAGAGAATATGTAATAATACTACCTATAGAATGGACATTTCGACGTCCCGCCAGATTTATATACTGTATCGGTTATAGGTATACCACCGGACATTACCACTATCACGTAGCAGCAGGTAAATTATATACATATTATAATACGGTGGTGCTGATTGAGCTCGAGTGTGATCTCGAGCTCGTTCAGCAAGCTCTACCACGAATTTCCTAGTAAAGTAATCGTTTTTTTTTTGTGACTGAAAAATATTTTTAATGTTGAAATGTACTTCTCGTCGCGGCCCAAAGTCATAATCCTACGTGCTACGCACACAGGAGCACGTGTAAATACACGTCACTGATTGATGTCTGTGTAATAAGTAAGCAAATTAAGCGTTTGTATTAAATTTTGGCGGAGTGTCCGCGGTGTGGCTTTACATAACAACACCATTTAGCAATAATATCTAAATCTCATACAAAAATGCAGTGTCTCCGCCATCAAATAAATAAATAATATTCAAAGCATTCTTCGATGTTCACGAAGTATTGAGGAGAGAACGCAACGACAGCAGCCGACCGTAATATTGTATTATACTTTTATCGAATTTGCATGTTTTTACTGAATAACATTCCTTTGGCGCACTGGAGATCAAAGGCGAAGGCGAAAGTGATTTCGCACTGAGTTAGTTCAACAAGATTCAGTTTCAGCCCCTCCTATCCGGCTTCTGAATAATTTTGATGTAATAAGGAAAATTGTAATTGGGTATACGACTTTTGATATTTTATACGGCCTGGCATATTGCGCGACAGATTCCGTCTATATTATTCAGCAAGTGATAAAACATGTTCCAATTTTTAATGCTTCTACTATCTTAATTATATAAAATTAGTTAAAATTATCAAAACTGTCTGTATTATGGACTTGCCCACCAATCTATATGACAGACTGCTATTATAGTCTGGCCGGGAGCACGGAAGCTGATAAGTGACAAACTTTAATCTATAAAATAATATACGCGAGATGTACCCGTAAAACTAGTTCTATTTCAGTAATTATATTTTTATGAATAATAATAGATAATTAATTATATTTTTAAAGATATCCCAGTTAGTGGAAATACGCAAAAAAAATAGTATCCCCACTTTATACTGTGTAGGAGACCCTAAATCTATCTATGTACTCGTATATATAAAAATCAATTGCTGTTCGTTAATCCGCTAAAACTCGTGAACGGCTGGACCGATTTGGCTAATTTTGGTTTTGAATTATTTTTGGAAGTCCAGGGAAGGTTTAAAAGGTAAGTAAATATTAAGAAATTGAAGGGAAATAGTAAAAAATACAATTTCAATTTTCCATACAAATAGTCCGTATATCTATCAAACCTTTGACACCTTATTTCATTCTGAGGCACTACGAAGTTTGCCGGGTCAGCTAGTAGTATATATATAAAAATCAATTGCTGTTCGTTAGTCTCGCTAAAACTCGAGGACGGCTAAACCGATTTGGCTAAATTTGGTTTTGAAAGATTTTTGGAAGTCCAGGGAAGGTTTAAAAGGTAAGATAATATGATGGAATTGAAGGGAAACAGTAAAAACCACAATTTTATTTTCCCATACAAATAGTCCGTATCTATCAAACCTTTGACACATTATTTCATTCTGAGGCAATACGAAGTTTGCCAGTTCAGCTAGTCATTAATAAATAATATCCACATGATCCGTGTATTTTTTATTATAAAAGCGGCCCTTGGTCTGTTGAAATATTTATTTACGAAACAACATTAAGAAAACGTGTCTAATATGTATGTTTAATGTATATGCGTGGATAGTGCTGTCGTTTGATGTTTTTCAAAGGCCCGTCGCCTCCAAGGCTAAGCTCGGGATAGAAACACCTTTAACATCTCTGGCCCTCTCTTTAAATTATTCCGTAAACGATTTGCCCGTGAAATTGTAACGTCTTACGATGGTCGTCGTTTCACAAGTATATTTGTTCAATGTTTTCACAAATTAATGGATGATGCGACGTGTTCTTGTTTTTACATCATCGTAGCCTATTATTTATTTCGTGTGTATGTACGAAACGAAATAACAAACGGGTTGTATGGACGCGTTGATGATTTTTTTAAAGTCGTGGCAATCAAGCATACAATTTACATTGATGGTAGGTAATGCTAACAGCCTTTAAACATCTACATGAAATCGAATATTTAGATGCGTTGTCACTACCGACGTCTAAGATATTGTGCATCTGTGCCGGAAATCACAGCACCGTACTTTACCGGTCACGATAGAGCTGAACACTGTTAGTGATATTAGAGGCGGTTAGCTTAGGTAAATGCGGTTGTGTTTACGCCTTCGAGCTCAGAGATTGGCACCTTCAGTAATATACTAAACTATAAAATTTTGACTGGTGATAGGGAGCCAATCTCTGAGCTCGAAGGTGTAGGCACAACCGCATTACCTAATCTGTCTGTCGACAAATGGTAGTGTTTTACACCATCGTGGTGTGGTTTGATAGTATGTATCGTATTAACATCATACCTAGTGGTATTAAACAAGGCGTCATTAATTGCAATGCATCTGCATTTTGTCCATGGGTATTTGTCTTCATGCTATAGTATTCACTCAACTATCTTACCATCAATGTGAATTGCATGCTGTTTACCCACCATCATAAGTTAAAAAAACTTCAATACATTCAACATGAAACAATGCACTCGCCAAGAAAACCACATACACTCACACCGATAAGCTTTACAACAAAAGGCAGCCTCACACTGGGCGCTCGCAACCGTAGAAAAATATGTATTTCATTGAATATCGATTTCGAATAAAATTGCAACCTTTTGTGATAATGAGGCTACATTTCCACTCTTCCGGGTGCCGCTTGTCGCCGCCGTCGTACCTCCGGAATCTATCCAACAAAATAACCAGATAACAAACCCAACGGTGACAAATATACTTGATGATTGGCTGCTGAATATGACGAAAGAAATGTGGTATTCTAGCTTAGCTAGATGATCTTAAAAACAAATATTCGACTAACTTCAAACTATTACTATTTCACAAAGGTAAAAGTCGTTTTTTACCGTATGTACTTTGTTTACTACTGTGGTTTACTTTACTTGTTTTATACACTTTGGATGTTAATTGTGAAATGACATACCGACTACTCATTAATTTGCGGATTGTTATATCAAAATGAGGAGATCCGCATGAGAACCAAAGTAACCGAAATAGCCCACCGTATAGCAAAACTCATGTGACAGTGGGTAGGGCACATAATAAGAACCGATCGTTTAGCTGTAATGATGATGACGGTGAACTATGCCTTAATTTAAATAGCGCGATGTAGGTGACGATATTGCAATTTTTTGTAGATGTCAAGCACCACGATAGCTGCCGTAGCATTGGGTTTGTTTTAAGAAACAGTTTCAGATTAATATATGCGAGATAATGTATATTAAACTATTTTAAAATTTATTGACACAATAGAAACAGTAGGTTTCAATTTCATACTCGACAAACAATGCCACGTACGCATCTAACACAGAGAAAAATGTGTATCTCAGTGTATATCGATTTCAAATAAAATTGCAACCTTTTGAGATAACGAGGTGACATTTCCCCTTTTTCCGGAGCCCGCTTGTCGCCTCCGTCGCACATTGGGAATTTATCCACCGAAATAACCAAATAACGAACCTAATGGCAGAACCGAGAAATATACGTCGATTGCCTCCTCAAGTGCGCTGAAATATACGTCGATAGTATTCTCCGATGCAAGAAAAGCGGCCAATTGCGAGTCGGACTCGCTCATGAAGGGTTCCGTAGTAGCATAATATTTCAATTCAATTCAAAATAAAAAAAACAGTATTATTTCTAAATTGCATTTGTGATTGCTAAAATAAAAATATTATAGCATGAAGAATATATTTTTTACATTCTTCATTCGCTTATTTTAAAACTCTCACATTTTGGAAGTGTTTCAAACGGCTTTCAGAAAGAATGTTTTTTGAAATATAATTTTCAAAAAATTGTGTATACATCCAACATGTTTAGATTTGATCAAATTAAGTTTTTTAGTATCAGTTCTAATTACGGATATCTTTAATTTTTATTTTTGTATAAAGATCATACCCGGTTCATAGAATACATCTACCTACCGAGTTTTAAATATATAAGTAGTCTTAAAGCTTCATAGTAAAGTGACTGCAACATACGGATAGGCAGACAGATAGACAAACATGACGAATATTTAATTTCGATTCTTACCATTGCTATGGAACCCTAAAAGAGGATTCTGTGAACGGTAACTCCAATCGGTTTCATGTCGCTGCTAGTTAAATTGGAATTAGCCTTCTGGTGCAGATTTTAATATGAGGTACGACTTGCTTTCAGTGTGTTCAGTATTTTTTTGTAGCAAATGAACATTTTAACACTATTTCTTTATTGTGTTGTCGAAAATATTGTTTGTGTAAATATAATAATTTAAGGATTCACCAATATTCTGAACAGAGTTTAAATCGTTTACAGTTTTTACTGTTCACCACAATTTATAATGATTTTAGTTTCCAATATAATTTTTTATCGATGAATTTATAATAACTTGTTGTATTTTTGTCACCAGGTTCTTCTACCTGTACCACTTCTCGTTCTACGCGTATCACTACCGTTTCAACGGGCAATACAGCAGCCTGGCGCTGGTCACGTCGTGGCTCTTCATACAGGTAATAATACACTTATTTAGTTTTAGTCTAGTCGAAAAAAATACTTGTAACATACCAATAAATAGTTAGGAAGTGTAATAGATCTGCCAAAAGTCTTAGGAATCGTCGTGCATGTATGAAGAGATTGATGAATGTAGAAGAAGCACGGGAGGTATGTCAGGACAGGGATATCTATCTCCACACTATCTGCATACCCCGTAAGGGACTTGGCGTCAAGATACATATACCTATAGGTCTTTTATAACCAATTACTAGGTAGTAATAGGTTGTTTTGGCGTCGGGACATGCCGTCCCCACCGCACAGAAGAAGCAGAATTCGTCCGCTATTGCAGTTAGTTTATTACTGGTAGAGCTCGTAGAGCTTAAGTGGCGTAGATTACGTGCGTAGGCACCATCGCATTACCTAATCTACTTGCCGCTTAATAATAGTGTTCAACGCTATCGTGTTACGGTCAGGTGGTAACGGACGGCTCTGTAATTTCTGACACACTGAATGTATTAGAATTAGGGATTGCAATCCCGCAAAGTGGGGTCCCGCAATCCCGCGGGCCCCGCACCTCTTATCAATCTGGTGGATCCCGCACCTTCAAAACGTGGATCCGCGGATCCCGCAAATTTAAATTAGCTGCTGAAACATTCCTGAAG
Source organism: Macrosoma leucophasiata (assembly GCA_036365455.1). NCBI lineage: Eukaryota > Metazoa > Arthropoda > Insecta > Lepidoptera > Hedylidae > Macrosoma > Macrosoma leucophasiata. Next base: position 8,194,259 of record JAWQUS010000023.1, on the reverse strand, counting down.
TTTTGCGAGAAAGCACAAATTCATTCTTATTCTCATAAGTAATAAGATTGGCACTTTTAACCTGACCTGTTTTTAGATGTAAGGTTAAAATTAAATAAAACTTGATGCCAAACATTTTCAAAATTAAGGTCTTATAAAACCGATTTATTTACTAAATATTTCTCACTTACTTAATTCATATTTAGTCAGAAAACAAATACTTTGGTTGGTATAATATGTGAGACATATTTTTTATATATATAATAGGTTGGGGAAAAGTCTTTTCGCATTATAGTATGTATGAACTTGTAATAAAATCTCTTTGGCTGTAGTATTTGTATCTGGCTGGTTTTGGTATCATTCAAAGTTAAAATTTTAAAGAACATAATTCCAAATTCAAATTATGCAAATGTGTGATTTTCATTTGTTTTTCGTACTGTCAAGATGAGTGAATCTAATGAAGAAATTCGATACATTTTAAAATTTTACTACAAAAAAGGTAAAAATGCAACGCAGGCAGCGAAAAAAATTTGCGATGTTTATGGACCTAGTGCATTATAACTTTTAAAACACTCGCGTTTAACACTAATTTCACTCATTTTACGAACCGGGTCGTGGCGCGATATAGATATTGGGTAAAAAACACTTTTTACCTTTATTCCTAGTGCATTGTCTGTGAGAGTAGCACAAATTTGGTTTAAGCGTTTTCAATCCGGAAATTTTGATGTCAAAGATGCACCTCGCTCTGGTCGCCCTATTACGGATAAAATGGATGCCATTTTTGAAAAAGTGGAACAAGATCGACATATCAGTAGTTACGACGTAGCTGAAGAACTGAGAATTGATCACAAAACAGTTTTGGCGCATTTGAAAAAAGCTGGGTACAAAAATTGCTCGATATTTGGGTACCTCACGAGCTCACTGAAAGAAACCTAATGAACCGTGTACTCATTTGTGATATTTTATTACGACGTAATGAAACCGAATCATTTTTGAAGAAGCTGATAACTGGTGATGAAAAGTGGATCACGTACGACAAGAACGTGCGAAAAAGGTCGTGGTCAAAGGCCGGTCAGGCTTCACAGACTGTGGCGAAACCCGGGTTAACTCGCAATAAGGTGATAAGGTGATGTTGTGTGTGTGGTGGGATTGGAAGGGCATTATTCATTATGAGCTATTACCACCAGGCAGGACTATCGATTCTGAACTCTACTGCGAACAACTGATGAGATTAAAGCAAGAAGTTGAGAGAAAGCGGCCGGAATTGAAAATTCAACAGAAGGGGTGTGGTGTTTCATCATGATAAAGCTAGACCTCACACATCTACAGCCACTCAGCAAAAATTAAGAGAGTTTGGCTGGGCGGTGTTAATGCATCCGCCGTATAGTCCTGACCTTGCACCTTCAGATTTCCACCTGTTTCGGTCTCTTCAGAATTCTTTATGCAATGTTAGGTTAACATCACGAGAGGACTGCCAAATCCACTTGTCGCGGTATTTTGATGAGAAGTCCTAAAATTTGTATAGCAATGGGATCATGTTCCTACCTACAAGATGGCGAAAGGTTATCGAACAAAATGGTACATACATACTTTAGTTAAATTTAAATAAACTATATTAAAAAATGTTTTGAACTATCTTAAAAAATGCGAAGAAACTTTTTCCCCAACCTAATATATATATATTTCGGCAGGAGGCCTCTCCAGTCAGGACATCTAGGACATCTAGGTAGTATTGTCTGCGTGTCTTTCCATAAGCCGATATGTTATTCGTGTTTGTAAGCGTCGGTAGGTGGGAACTCGAGCGGGTGATGAAATAAAGCACATGGTTTGGCAGAAGATCAAGCAATAGTCGTTTATTGCCAAAGATCCGCCCATTCGATTACGCCGGCAGAGAAGAACGGGCAAGAAACTCTTACGACCGGGGATACAGCTACCAGAATACCGATATTCATTGCACAATGTAAATCTCTTCTGCCAATCAATTCAGTACTACGCGAATCGTTACTATATCTCGTTATCCAACTATTACTGAATCTAGATTGCTATATCGAGTTACAGAATTCTAGCAAGGAACCGGCCCAGACCGCCTTCCATTATTTTCTCATTTCCAAATTCTAATTTAACTGACAAGTGTCATTGATGACACTTGTCCATCAAACCACTGGGTATTTTTAATACTTTGCTAAGGAGTTTCTATAATCATCGGTTTAGTCAGGTCAGTATGCTTATATTCTCCATCCCCGTCATATATATATTATGGCATCGCTATTACGCATATTGCCAGTGTCAAGTATAACGATATTTCGTATTCTTAATATGCAGCGTAAAAGTCAAAGTCAGTCAGTCAATTTATCAGTCCATCAGTCAGTCACAGTCACTACAGTCAGTAATTCGAGTAAAGCGATGGCTACTTTACCGACATATTTTAGTATAGTAAATTTTTTTTTATTAGACAGAAGGAAAACCCAGAAGCAGGTATCACAAAATTGTCATTGTGTATAATCCGACTTTATTAAAATACCATGATGGGCGTCGTGCGTGCGTGATAAAAGTATTATTTTTAATTTGTTGTAATATCTTATTTCATTCGTTTTGTGTTCTTGACCACTACATCTGTAGTATGTATGTATGTATGTATCTTCACGCCAGGTCCCTAACGGGGTAGGCAGAGAGTGTAGAGCGCCAGACATCCCGGTTCTAACAAACCTCTCGTGCCTCGTCTACCTTCATCATTCTCTTCATACATGCACGCCGATTCCTAAGACTTTTGACACCACCATCAGACAGAACTCGACCTATCTGTAGTGTAATCAAAAAATCAAAAAATCAAAAATGCTTTATTCATTTTAAATGGTTTTACAAGCAACATCGCAAGGGCCCCCATACTGGGTTAAGAAACCTGTGTTACAGGGTACCCCGCTCATCCACCAGGGCAATTAAAGCTATACATATATGGTATTTATCTAAAAAGATTACAGCATTTTGATTAGCATAATAGCAAAATAACTAAAAGAAGGTTTTGTGTGTGTGTGTGTGTGTGTGTGTGTGTGTGTGTGTGTGTGTGTGTGTGAATGTGTGAGAGTGTGGGTGTGGGTGTGGTGAGGTGAGTGCATGTGCGCCGTAACGTTTAAACTTCTAACAACAATCATTTAGTTGGTAGAGGGGGGGACACTTGTCTCTAACGAAAATTGGCACTTTTAAGCTTATCAAATCACGAACTGTTAACAAAATCGAAAAGTGATATTACCACATCCCTAACATTTTTGAAACCACACTATACAGAAAACGAAAAATAAAACAATTATCCGCGCGTTACATGTAGGGGAGGTACCCTAAATATTACTTTTTTTTTCATGTTTTTAATCTACCTTTTTGTCGGCGTGATTAAAGGTGTATACTTGTGCCAAATTTCAAGTCTCTGTTACTAATAGTTTTTGCGCTAAACCGCGGACGGACGGACAGATAGACAGACAGACGAACTTGGCGAAACTATAAGGGTTCCTTGTTTACTACGGAACCCTAAAAACCTGCAGTTTCAATTGATTTTATAACAAAATTCCTAAAATGCGGGATCCGCGCGGGATTGATCAATCCCGCATTTCAATCCCGCGGGATTGAAGAAGCTGCGGGATTGCAATCCTTAATTAGAATGAAGTGTACCTAATAGGACACAAAAGTAGTTGTTCCATAATGTAGGACCACAGTGTTTGTATTACAAAAATATTTTCATTTAGCCCATCTCCGTGCCAAATGCCATGTTTGTCGACTAGAGCACTTTGATGTTGGTCATACGCGCCTCGGGCCAACCGCATGTCCAGTATGATAAACTGTTTATTTAGAACCATATTTGCTTTCCACTGGCGCATCGGTTATTAACACAGCAGAAACAGTTATTCGTCTACGCAAAAGAGGAATGGATCTCTTTCTGAATCATTCCAACTCTAATTAAATGGGTTATTTATTAAGTTTTTATTGCGACGATTACAGTAAGTGTCGTCTTGTGAACGACAGTATTTAATTAACATAGCTTCACGCTTAAATTTTCCTGAAAGTGTTCGCAGAGTTATTGGAGAAAAAGTATGTTTATTGCGTAACTTAATGTTGGAATTAATGAAATTATTTGAAAGCCTTTGGAAACACTTCAGTTGCGAAGCTCGTAGGTACCATCAAATTACTAAATCTATTTGCCTATAAATGATAGCGTTAAATCGTGTCAGCGCTATGTTTTTCGCTCTCATTCCCTCATGCAGAAAATTCGGCCAATAACTAAGCATGCAGTTCACATAGATGTTAAGTGATGACTGCAGCCTATAGACACCCACACAAAGACCAAGGTCAAAATGCAGATGCGTTACCACTCCTGAGGCCTAAGGTGTTATGCCTCTGTGCCGGAAATTACAGGGCCGTACATTACCACCTGACCGGAACACGGTAGTGCTGAACACTACCATTTAGCGGCAAGTATATTAGGTAATGCGGTGGTGCCTACGCCCGCGAGCTCCGTCACTGGAGCTCTACCACCAGTAAAAATATTGCACAAACGTTGGGATGAAGAATCATTCGTAAACACGCTTCAATGTACCTTTAAAACAAATTCCACATTTGTTATCGCGTACTTAATATACTGTTTTTCTTCTTTTCAGTAGTACATTACTTTACACAAACACATTCCTTATTTTCACGGGGCCACGAGCAAAAATATAACGTTACATGATAAAATAGATATTTCTTAGTGGACAACAATAGGGTTCGGGTCACGGGGCCGCCGGGGATCTTTGGACGAGTTGAGATTTCACGCACACACACGCAATATATAACGCTGACAATGTTACTTATTTATTTTTTAAACCAAAGAACCTCTTTATTCGTGTTTGTATGGTTAATACTTTTAAACCAGTGAAACTAAGCACGCTTCTGTTGTGGATTTTACTGTCACGTTAGGTCAGAAAAATTAAATTAATAATCTTTATATTTTTCAGATAAGTTGGGGTAAAGGCATAGGTATCATAAATTAAAATGTGCAACCTTGTTATACAGGATAATAATATATAACGACAATGAAATAATTTACAAAATATTTGCTGTCTTGCTTTTCGTAAATTATGTAAAGGAAAAAGGATTTACTTTTTTCTTAATTAAAGTTAGCGTAATATTTAATCACCATATAATACGAATTTAAGATTTTCATCTCAACTTCTTAAAATATAAAAGAATTCAAAATTTCTGCTATTTCCTCATATTTGCTAATGTTGACAATTTTTCTGATGTTAGAGAGCTTGAGGCTTTGTGTCGTAGTTTTTAGCGTACAGCATAATCTAATATAGGAAGATATTATTAAACTCTAAAAACGATTTAGTAGTTACTAAAGGTCTCTCAACTTCCAGGAAGATTAAGAAATCTTATGTCTCAGGAGAGGTAACGCATCTGAATTAACATTTGTAGGTTGTATATATTAGGTTGGGGAAAAAGTTTCTTCGCATTTTTTAAGATAATTCAAAACATTTTTTAATATAGTTTATTTAAATTTAACTAAAGTATGTATGTACCATTTTGTTCGATAACCTTTTGCCATCTTGTAGGTAGGGACATGATCCCATTGCTATCAACATTTTGGGACTTCTCATCAAAATACCGCGACAAGTGGATTTGGCAGTCCTCTCGTGATGTTAACCTAACATTGCATAAAGAATTCTGAAGAGACCGAAACAAGTGGAAATCTGAAGGTTCAGGACGAGGTCAAGGTCAGGACTATACGGCGGATGCATTAACACCTCCCAGCCAAACTCTCTTAATTTTTGCTGAGTGGCTATAGATGTGTGAGGTCTAGGGTTATCATGGTGAAACACCACACCCCTTCTGTTGATCAATTCCGGCCGCTTTCTCTCAACTTCTTGCTTTAATCTCATCAGTTGTTCGCAGTAGAGTTCAGAATCGATAGTCCTGCCTGGTGGTAAAAGCTCATAATGAATAATGCCCTTCCAATCCCACCACACACCCAACATCACCTTATTGCGAGTTAACCCGAGTTTCGCCACAGTCTGTGAAGCCTGACCGGCCTTAGACCACGACCTTTTTCGCACGTTCTTGTCATACGTGATCCACTTTTCATCACCAGTTATCAGCTTCTTCAAAAATGATTCGGTTTCATTACGTCGTAATAAAGAATTACAAATGAGTACACGGTTCATTAGGTTTCTTTCAATGAGCTCGTGAGGTACCCAAAAATCGAGCTTTTTTTTGTACCCAGCTTTTTTCAAATGCGCCAAAACTGTTTTGTGGTCAATTCTCAGTTCTTCAGCTACGTCGTAACTACTGATATGTCGATCTTGCTCCACTTTTTCAAAAATGGCATCCATTTTATCCGTAATAGGGCGAGCAGAGCGAGGTGCATCTTTGACATCAAAATTTCCGGATTGAAAACGCTTAAACCAAATTTGTGCTACTCTCACAGACACTGCACTAGGTCCATAAACATCGCAAATTTTTTTCGCGGCTTGCGTTGCATTTTTTGTACGAAAAACAAATTAAAATCACACATTTGCCTTATTTGAATTTGGAATTATGTTATAAAAAAAATTTTAACTTTCTATGCTACCAAAACCAGCCAGATACAAATACTACAGCCAAAGAGATTTTATTACAAGTTCATACATACTATAATGCGAAAAGACTTTTTCCCCAACCTATTAAGTAAATATCTACGCGCTCCGGTAGTAACGTACAACACATTTTGAATATATATATATATATATATATATATATATATATATATATATTATAAATAGTACAATTCAAAGGGAACAGCGACTTCTGAACGATATTGTATAAACTGCAAAGTCTATCATATCGGTTGTAAAGCTATTAATTAGTTATCAATGGATGGCGTTCACCGACCCTAAATCGGTTAAAAATAAAAAACGGAAAGCAAAATTTGACGCATCGGTGTGGGACTTCGGTAGCTTAGTGGTAAAGCGGCTGAACTGGTTATCCTGAGGTCGCAGGTTCGATACCTGCCCGAAATCAAATTTTCCTTTAATTTCTAAAGTTCAATCGCATGTGTTATTGCGAAAAATAAATAGTACAATATATAGTTATGTTTGTTTTTGATGAGGAAAAAACTCTAAGATAAAACTATCGAATAACAAAACAACATGTGTTAATTGATATATTTATTACGTAATCCCTGTAACGAATCAAAACAATATTTCTAAGCAGGAAATGATTAGGGGGAGAACAATATTTTTCTTAGAGAACTGAAACGAACGAATAATAGGACGGTGCATACTATCCTGGGCGGATGTATGCCAGAGTCGATTTCCGGTCGCGTTCGTTTCGATAGCTAATAATATGGACAGAGGCTCTTCCTATGCCTTTATATGTAATATCGTCTTCTTGTGTTCGGATACATTTGTTTTTGAATTTTCTAGAGCATCCTCGAAGCAAATATAGTTTGGGAAATGGGGTTTATTAAATCTGTGTATGCCTCAGAAGCAATGTCGTGACTCTGCGATTGCTTGTCTTTTTACTTTGTTCTTAAAGCTGTCAATCATTCTAATTTGTTGTAATAGTAAAGTGAATTGGCACTTAAAGTAATAGTATAGAATAATCAGTAGTTCAATGATAGAACTTTATTATAGAACTCTGCATTTTGTGCAAGCATCTCGTTCGAAAGCATTTTTATACATCTCTAAATGTATAACTTTTACTATCATATTACGTTTTGCGGTTCACATTGTCCCTATGTCAGAAAATATGTTTTATTTTATTTTATGTATGTATCTTCACGCCAGGATCCTAACGGGGTAGGCAGAGAGTGTAGGGCGCTTGATATCCCGGTCCTGACATACCTCTCGTGCCGCATCTACCTTCATCATTCTTTTCATACATGCACGCCGATTCTTAAGACTTTTGACCACACCATCAAACAGAACTCGACCTATTTGGTCATGGTAGGTCAGTCTTGGTTTTCCTGGGCCTCTGTAACCATTCACATCGCATTTTTTTATTTTATTTATCGAATATAGTGAACATACAATTGGCAAACAATAACTTCATCTAAAAAACTACAGAGGTTTGTAACGATGTAATCTTATATTTTGAAGTCGCTCAATATCGTTACTTACTTAAACTAGAGTCTTTATATACAAATAGATATCGACAAACCATTTCATGGGCATTTTTTTCTTCTACGGAAGTCCCATTTATTCAGTGCTAGGTACATCTAAAGAAAAACTGGTAACCTGTATTAATTTCATAAAATAATTATTTTTTTATTCAACATATTGGAACAGTTTTGACGGTATTTGGAATGTTAATTTAAGGAACTTGTGATACCGCTCTTTTATGTTGTAAAATAACTGACCTTGTGTTGGAGCTCCCGGGCGGTAAATAGATAAGCTAATTCGGTGGTGCCTATGCCCACGATCTTCGTCTCTCTTAACTATGCCACCAGTAGACTTACAGCATTTTTTCATTTACAAATCATCACATTCTGCCGTCTATAAATCATCTAATTCATATATTTATTTATTGACATTGAGAACATGACGGCAGGACAGTTGGATAGCTATATATAAATGAATTCTGTATATATTCCGGTCGGATCGCGAGTCCTTCCTGGAATGTTTAGCCTCCGCGACCCCTCCGTTGTGCCCCGGTACAGCGCCGCAAGCTCTGTGTGTTATTATCAAGTAGCTCCTCTGCCCGCTACCACGGTCGCGTCGAGTTAAGATCTTGACTAAATAAAATAATTTCATAATATTCATGTTTTGTTTCCTTGAAGGGGTAGACAGAGGTAAATGCGTACGTTCAAGCGTACGTGCATACACCCATGTTATGTAACATAACCATACTAAAGTTCACCAGCGAAAATAAATTGAAATCTTGTTTTGGATCATTTGGAACGCGCTACGCGAGTGTTGTAACGTTGTATATCGCGGCGGTGAGGTGTAGGTAGGGATGTAAGCTAACCGAAACTACCGGATATCCGAAATATAGATACGGATAGACATCCGTAACCGTAACCGAATCCGAAATAAAAGTTTCTGATAAATTCTGTTATCAGTATAGTCCAATTAAGACGTTTTATCTCTATTATTTTACCAGAAAAGTGCCCCACCTTGTGAGTTTTATTTCATTTTAAATGCATTCTGAGTCTGGTTTAATTTAGACTTTTTTTTATCAAGAGAATGTAGGTAAAAACCTATTTTTAGTTGGAAATAAATTATAACCTCAAAGTAGAGTCATTCAACAACTCCTTCTAAATATACCTAATAGGTATCCGTATCCGATATAATATCATTCATATATCCGTATCCAGATCCGAAATGTCATATGCGTAACATCCCTAGGCGAAGACTCGGCGCGGCGGATTACAGCCGAGTGTTGACGTCGGAAAACAAGAAGGCTCTGCGGAATGCAAAGTGGGGGCTTATCTTATAATCATCGAGCGTGTCAACTTATTAATAAAAATCATATTTCATGAGGTCGGCCGCCCCAGGCAGGCGCGACGCGGTGCGCATAATATCGTCCATCGACGCTCCGACATCACCTATATTAATTTTAAACCCAGAACAACTTGTTGATGGGCTTAAGCCGAGCTTCGATATTAAAATTAATAAAGCTACCCCAGCTACGTCCGCCTATTTCAAGATAGTTGGCGAACATCATAAAACTAAAAGCGGTGTTATTGTATACTCGTAATAATAGATGGTTCGACTAATTTCTGCGTCCTAAATCAACAGACGAGGTCGACTGATGGGAACGCTCTAAAGTGTACTAATCTTCCAGATCTCTTGCAAATTATAGTTCAAACTTAATACAAACAAGTCGGCTTATTTTGTTGTTGACGCCAAATTATGCTATTCATATAGATTTTAAAAATGAATGTACCTAGAGTATTGAAATATAAGTAATCTTTTTACGATCTATGTGCACACAGTACAGCACCGGAAGATTTTAAGATTGTATCAGACACACAGAACACAGAAGGATACCTTCTGTGCACGATAATAATTTTTAGGTGGATCCTGAATTTTTGGGAATCGACGCGCATCAGCAAACTGGCCGCTTGACCACTCAGGCAGCACATACGCTTTGTAATTTCCGGCACAGAGGCCTCAACATCTCAGGTCTCAGGGGTGGCAACGCATTTACTTTGAAATCTCTGGTTTGATGTGAATGTTTATAGGCTACTGTTTTTCAACGTATAGGTTACGACCCCCTAGGGGGTCACTAAGCCCTTGTAAGGTAGTCACTAGTCGCGACCGGTTGAGACAATTAAGTAAATCTCAATGAATTTGAAACATTCCCATTAAGCATAGCAAGTAGAATAAAATAATGCGGTAGTGCCTTTGCCCTCGTGTTCCGTCATCGAAGCTCTGCCGCCTTTAAAATCCTGCTATTTAAATTGCTGAAATCTACAATCAAATAATACGCCGTCCAAAAGTTTAAAAAAAAAAAAACAATATTTACGTATCTGATTCCTAAACATAGACCCTTTATCCTCGACGGGATTAGTTAAATGAAAAGGGATTTTAGGGGAAAAAATGTCTCGTCCGAGGCAAGCTCCGCTCATGCCACGCGATGTTTTATCTTTGCATTTTAAATCAAAATAACTTTATTTTCGTCTGAATTTCCTACCGTCTTCGCATAATCAACGCGCCGCCCGTAAAGTGTTTAAGATAATTTTGTGGCAAAAAAAATATAATCACAAAGAGCTCTTGTTCTCCTTTGAAGTGTTAAGTCTAGAACACGAGATTTTTCTATCTTTATTCAGTTTCTAGACGCAACTGCACTCACCTACACAAAGTCCATTTTCTAAACTATTTTCTAGACTTCCTATATTTACTAAGTTTTTTTTTACCAATTCTAAATTAAATTTAAGGCTTTTCAGCTTTTTTTAAAAGCTATGATATTGGTAATGATAATGGTAAACTGTTTCTGTTCTGCAACCTGACATTTTATCCTGATCTAGTTAGCATAATAACCACTAATAAAGACTATCTACCCATCTTACTATCAAAAATGATTTCATTCAAACAAAGTAAGAATAATTCGTTCAGCTTCGTTACTGACGATCTGTCACCAATTAAACCAACTTATGACCATTTGATAGTAACAGCCCGACCATGAGCGTATATTTTATAAAACCTGGAAAGAAAATAGAGAGATCACCGTGTTATGTGATCAAATAACCGCCAAAATAAACCTCTACTATGTTTTAAGTATATTACGAGGGTAGTATGTATCTTCGTAAAGAAGCCCCGACTGGTACGCGCTATTACCACATCGTTTTTTATATTCCTTGTAGTTTTTAGTAAATTATTTTTCAACCAATTCAAAGCTCGCATTAAAAATACAATCCAATATTTTACAATATATTACAGCGCATTGACGAAAAGTCGACGTAAGCCGTTACAAATGATCCTGGAAATTGATAAAAAGATCTTGTTTTTTTATTCATGTTGCCCTCTAACAGGGGTCGAGGTAAATCTCAAAGCGGCCGATTTTAATGGACGTATAAAATGGTATCATCTCTGTCCATTAAATACCTTTTAAACGTTTGATCCTTTTTTATATTTGCCGTGGCAATCATCATCGAACTGATTTTGTGCGTTGAAAGTGGGTCACGTGATGGACGTAGGTGATCCCTCTGCTGTTTGAATATTACTGAAGGGTTAATTGAGGTTATGAACTTGATATTTTAAATTTAAGAATAATATTTCATTATTTGTTTTCAAACTCAAAAGTATAAAATATGTAGGTTTATATCAAACGAACAAAAAAACTTTTCACACTCACGTTTAGATGCTCCGACGAGCGCTAATTACTCGAACGCTCTAATGAAAAGTGCAGATAATTGACTCTGAAAGCGATACGTATATCTATTTTTATCTTTGTGTAATTGTTTATCTTCGTGCTGTTTTAATTACCTGAAAGGAACACGCCATTGCTTGGTGGCGAATTTTATTCAAAGACACTTCATAATGTTGACAGTGTACGTATATCTTATTATTTCGTCCATCGATTTCATCCAGTGGTATGTTGACTGAACAATTCTTACGCTCATTCACAGGAGCTAACTTAGTAGTGGTAAGGTAAATAACTTAATTTAGCTGCCAGTTTCACCACTATAAAGTTTCTTAGTAACGGCCAATCTCAAGATTATTCGTTGTATTTATGTATATACAATCAAAGTGGAAAAAAATCGTTTCTAAATACATCCTCTGACCATCATCTGATCGGTGATCTCTTCTCGATTTTTGACTACCCTAGATTTAGCTTAACCGTGAACCGTTATCTTGTACCTAATAACTGTATGTGACATTAATTTCATGAAAATAAAACGGCGGGTAAACTTTACCATTGAAACTGCTCAGAATTTAGAAATGTGTTCATACATAACTATGTTATGTTACTGGTAATTTGTGGTATATTCATGCATGTTTCTCTAGGCTAAGATCTTGAGATTGTTTGAAAATAGTATTTTAGAGATGTTGTGGTAGCAGGATTACTTAGATTTTACCCAGCAAGAGATGCGCCAAGCATTATAAATCATGAAGACATCCTAAGTTGTCCCTGCGACAACCCGTTACACTCCACGGGTACTCGAAAAAAATCAAAACGAAGGGATCAGAAAATATAATTTCAAATAAAAGTTGAGTTGGAGCGGTCACAAGTTTCTTAATTAAAACTTACGTCGGGCGTCGCGAGGGGATGGAACTTTGACCCAGAAATAAATAAATAAAGTCGGCAGCGCTAGCACTGTCACGAGTCGCTCATTTATCTGTCTAAAGGAGTTTCTCCGAAGACAACGGACGTGTCTCATAATGCGTTACTTACAAACACCTGTAGAATCTATAAGACCCGACTGCCACGTCGCTTCGCCCGCCCCGTCTATTGGCAGCTTATCTTTTTACCGTTTATTTATTGCATGTTTCTTTATATCCTGAATAAGACGGATATTCAAATTGAATTTTCTAAGCTAATTGAATTATTTTAACATGTGTTTTCATTTTCGCAGCACTCAATGTTGTACTTCTTCCATCACTACGAGCTCCCGGTGATACTACAGCAAGCCCAGCTGCAGCAACTTTTGTTACGTAGTCATCACCACAGCTTGGGTGGCATGATGGGCCTAGCCGGCATCGCAGCTCTCGCTAGTGGTGCCGCCTACCACGACGCGCCCGGTACTGGCACGCAAGCCACACCGCCGACAACTCAGTCTACTACGCAGACAGTCCAAAATACCGTTCAGTCTACAACTCAAACCTCGCCTTCTGTATCGACCGCTCAAACTAATACCACTCACACTGGTGACGTCATATCCTCCAGACCTTCGCCCCCAGAAACTACCGCCACAGGAACGAATACCACGACGGTTAGCGACGAAGAGGAGAGATCTATCGTTACTCCGATCGCTCAAGATACAAAAGTTGACGACAAAATTAACCCCAATTCTGATAATGTGATTAAAATCGAAGAGATAGTGAGAAACAAACAAGAGAGTGAGATCAAGGTTGTAGGCAGTGGGAACTCCGCTACTAACAACCTTGATAATGTTGTACAAGATGTACCGGGTGGAACTGACAGTGAGAATGTCACTGAGACTAAAGTTGAGAGATCAACTTTAGATCGGAGACGAAGCCAGAGTATGGAAGTGAGTGATGATGATAATCCTAACAAGGAAATGACTACGGCTACGAAACAGGCTCCCAGAGCCTCACCAGAGGCTGATGATTTAGATTAGTTGGTATGTATAACTGTAAAATATTACACATGTTGCTGTAAAATCCCGAAGAACTACTTAGATGTCATACATTTTCAAATTTATTATTGTGGTAATGGGTAAATATTTTTTATTGAATTATTTTTTTACTTGCAACTTTTTTAAATTGGGCATAATTTTTGAGCTACAACGTGGAAGTAACTAGCCGAATCGTTATTTGGGGTTTTGCTTTCTAGTTATTTCCACGTTGTAGCTCACTCAATTTGGCAATGACTTATATCACGACATTACAATCACAAAAATTCTCGTTTGTATAATTGTCACTCATACTTTGTTGTCTTGATCTTTGAGTTGTTATAAACCTGCTTCATCTCAGGATTAAGTAATTATTCTAAGATTCCGAAGCTTTTCGGGTTTTCACAGCAGCACTATTATTATTATTATGTATTGCTTTGATTATAATTTGGTTTCCATTAAAATTTATCAATCTCCCTTTAGATTACTGTACTGAAGTCATGGCCGTTATTATAATACGGATATTAACAGAAATGTATATTTAGACGGTACTTGTTAGTAGAAGAACACGCTAAGAAACTAAGGTTTGTGTTATATTAAGTTTAGTCACAATCAATGGAAGTCATGTCGTTCTGTTTTTATTTTCAACCACGAAAGCAGTACTAAATACTAAAACGGTGGAGTATCCTAAAGGCTCCCCCACACAGGAGCGTTATTAAAGGTCTATAATATCGCATGCGTTACTGCGATATCTGTTTTCAGTACATTTTGTATTACAATGGTCATGTAGTTTCACACTGCCGCGATAATAACGCCGCAATGGAAGTAGGACGTTGCGTTTCTCCGTCCTGCGATATTGCGATATGAGTTCTGGAATGTTTTGTATCAGGACACAAACGACCGTACACACACCTGCGATAATAACGTTAGTACCTACTTGTAGGATGTTTGGTTTTATTTACAGTTTTAGAGTGGTTACATGACTGTATGAGTGTCCTAAAAACTTTTCTATAATATGGATATCATATCATCCGATGAAGAATGCTTATACTAACAGTAGCAATGGAAGATACTAGCCTACTTGAGAAGAATGGTATAATAGTGCCGTCGCAGCGCGGCGCTCTCTCGTAAGAAATATCGGACCATAAAAACGCAGCTGTGTGCAAGGAATGTAAGAGGAATCGGGACGCATTATCGCAATACCGCATGCGATATTATCGACCTTTATAACGCGCCTGTGTGGTGGGAGCCTTTATGCTCTATGAAAGGTGATTGTAGTATTTAAGATGTGGCTGCCATCACAGCAACTGTAAATACTTAGATTTATCGATAAATATTTATTAGGATTTTTGTGTTGTATCAAATTTTTAATTTGTTACTTTGATTATGCTTAGCGGGAGACGCTGGAAGGTGGCATACTCTTTTCATTCAGTGATTTAGTTTGTCAATATACATATAATTTGCAATAAAGATTTAACATTCATTGATATTTATTGTTTTATTTGTAACATTCTTCTTGGTATTCATAAACTTATTGATCAAATTACTTGTCATAGAATAATAAAGAGGTTGGTCATACTGATGATCAGAATTGTGACGAAAGCATCTAAATTTGATGTTGACGATCCTGCTGGTGGAACGGTGTATGACTACTGTTTGATTCGAGAGTCGCCAGTTCGATCCCCGCACTGGGAGAGATATTTGTTCAGGGTGTTCCTGTAGGTTGTTGTGTGTGTACAACGACACCCATGACACAGGTTTATACTTAGTGTGGGCTTTGAGTCTAGTGTGCTGGCGTCCCCGTCACGTCGCGCCACGCCCGTTGATTAAGCAAAAATTTTGTGTCAAGATGTTCATCGACTCGTCTCGAACGATTGGATCTTTGTATATTTGGTAAGACTAATACGACGTTCCCTGAGACAACTAGTATAAAGCAATATTTCCCTATATCATTGAATTTCGGCGTAATATTGGTTACCGAAATAAATACCGAAGGCGCTTCCATATCCTCAATTTTTTTTTTGTAAAGATGATGGCAAACAAGCGTGCTGTTCGCATTGATGGTGAGTTACTACAGTCGATAGACATCTACGGAAAAACTGGAGATCCTGCAGCCTTAAGACATCTACACAACAACCAGAGGTCAAAATGCAGATGCGTTGCCACCCTTGAGACCTACGGTGTCATGTCTCTGTGATAGTTATTACGGAGCCATACATTACCATCTATTCAGTGTATTGTTGGTGGAGGTCTGATGCATTGCCAGCCCTGAGCCCTTCTTTTGCCTCTGTGATAGGTTATTACGGGTACCATACATAGAAAAGTAGGTACCACTCTATGCCACCGTTGTGGAATCGTTGCAAATAATGAACTTCATTCACAGATTTGTCAATCTAATGAATCACTTATACAATAAAACAAAATTGATATACTTGAAAGTATTTATTATATTATCTAACAAGAGTTGAGTAATATTGGACAATACATGTGTTCTTAACAGAGTACTTATTGAATTGTTCTTTGTAGGTACGTGTGCAGTTATTCGTTGAGTTGTCAAACGACTGATCACACTGAAAACAAAAAGATAAATGTTAGTACATCTGATAATAGTATTAGTTGTTGTAGGTGTAGGGAGTCCATTGATGGAGGAGAATTCTGCTAGTGCAGTCATCTAGCCAGTCAACCGATGAATGGCGGTCAAACCTTTTATAGCGGTAGTAAATACAACAACACGGGATCCCGCATAGCATCCCGCAATATAACTTCGGCCACGGCAATCACCAATCCGCATTGCAATCATTGTGGCTATGACATACTTTGTGTGGGTGTCTATAGGCTGCAGTCATCACTTAACATCAATGTGAACTGTATGCTTGTTTGCCACTTTTATGACATAAATTTTTTTTTCGCTCAAGCGTAAATTTCGATTTTATTAGGTTTAGCACTGCTCATGATTAGCATCTTGATGGGTATGACAATTTAAAGCATTTTCGTAATGTTTTACGTATTCTCGAAAACACGTTCAGTCGAAGCTATCATTTATCGTTTAACATGTCTGTTAAGTTAATAATGTAGCCTATAAATAGTTATACATAAAAAACTGTGTTGTATAGTTTCGTTAGATTATTATTGAAAGGTGTCGGGACGTGACGACCGCCAACCCCTAGTGGAGGCGAATTGTACGAAACTAGAGCAGTCGGTCAACCGTACAATGGCGGTCAAACTATTCCAATAGGACGGTAATAAATGCAATAAAGCGGGATGGGAAGCAGCGTCTCGCTATAAAAACACTGCGATCGCCAATCAACTGCCAAGCGTGGCGATTACGGTATGTTCACCTCAAAAGGACACATTAGGGGAAGGGAGGGCAAGATGAATATGGCGGGCAAAATTAATCACTCTCTTAAAATCTTCTGTTCACTCGGTACGTGAACATAACTAGCGCGGCGGGACGCGCGGTACAGGCGGGCTTCACAAGCTAGTGCGAATCCAGCTGCCACAGGAGGAGCGCGCGTTTTAGCGACGAAAAACGAAAACAGCGCATGAATATAAAATATTTTGAAACGATAAGTTTTAACATATTGTATTAGTTGTTCTTTATATTTGGATTGTAAAGGTTTTATCTGGTGTCTTATTTTATGTCATTTAAGCTGTAATTGAAGTATTTGTTATCATTCAAGGTAACAAAATTTTAGGTTATTTTTTTGTCGAGCAAATACTTGTCGGGTAAGATGAATATGGTTATATTCATCTTACCCGCTTGCCTAGACAAAAAACGCCTCCACCTACTCCGATGGTTTGACGGTTGCACCTGATGATGGTAATGTTACACCAACTGATCGTGTCTTCCTTACAACTATGGATCAGCAGACAAGAGCTGACAGTGTTCTCGAGTCTATATGCCCGATTCCAAATATGATCGGCCAAAAAGTGACCCAAAGAAAAAGAAAGAACTCAAATAAATAAAAATGAAATAAATACTAATAAAAAAAAAAAAAATAATCTTAAACTATAACCAGAGTCAGAAGGCCGAGATTTCGACTTCTACACCGGTGAAGGAGCAGCAAAAAGAGAAATTTACCAAGTCTGAGAAGCGTGAAGTACAAAGAAAGGCAAAAGAAAATAAATTACCAGCTTATTTGTTAAAACCATCTACATCTAAGAAAAAATCATCAGCTTTCAGTGGATCTAAGCTAGCGCGTGATTATCATTGTACGCTTTGTAAGGAAAATACATCTATCCACCAGCTGAGGACTGGATTCAGTGTTCTCAGTGCGAAGAGTGGACTCACGAAGCCTGCTCTACGTACACTGGGAGAGGAACATACTTCTGTGATGATTGTCAAGATTTGTAATGTGAAATGAATATTACAAAATTTGACAATAATCCCAAACCATCTTGCCCTATGCCATGAATCATCTTGCCCTATAGGGTAGGGTAAGATGGATCAACTCAATTACTTCAGTTTTTGATCTCGTGTCCAGGTTGTGATTAATATTTTAAGCATTTATAAGATTATTTTGAAAGTTTATGGAACTGTTGATTTATAATAAATATAACTTTTTTTACAACTATGTACAAAGCTTATTTTTCTTACAATTGTTGTTAGATGAACCAACTTGCCCTCCCTTCCCCTATTGTCGTGGGCATATACACAACCTTAAACAAAAGTTTTTGTCCAGTTGTAAACGACTTTTGGCTGAAGTGGTGGTGATACTTGTTGTTACTACCAAAAATAATGGGTCCGATCTATCCAATACCTACTTCTGTATTCCGGATGTACATGCGACGAAGTTCGAGGGCGTAGGCACCACTGTATTACCCAATGTACTTGTAGCCCAATTTACTAACATTTTTTTGACAAACAATACATCACTAAGTACCTAAATGAATTATAATAAAAAAAAACAGAGAAGACAAGGTATAGGTAATACAATGAACAGGAACCTACCAATTCAGTGTTATCGTGTTCTGGCCAGTTGGAAATTACCACGGTGAGCACAAAGGCATAACAACTAAGGCCTTAGGAGATTTTTAAGGATACAGTTTCACTTACTGTATACTGTTTGGTTGGTTGCACAATAATTAATACTTACATTAAACAGTGTTTTTCATGTATTTCGTTATCTTTTTCCCTTGTTGTGGGTAAGAATGGCTTGATTGTTGTCAAATAGTAGCACAGTCTTCTAGTGTGAGGAGAGTCTGTCATCAGGAAAAAGGATATATATAAGTTATCTTTCTTAAATAATCAATCTTGATAAGAATATATTAACAATTTTTTAAATAATTTTGCAAAAAAAATAACTAAAAGTTTGGTCGAAATCATAATGTAAGCAGAGAAATGTCTTATTTTTTTATTAGAAGATGAGTGGATGACCTTCTTACTTTATGAATTTAAAATATAAAAATATTATGATTAATTGGTGAGGTTCACTAAATTCATAAAGCAAGTCAAGGGCTTACAACAATATTAGTAATTGTGAACATCGATGTTAAATAATTTTCTTTACTTGAAATACTGGATCAGATATCCAAAAACCTATCTCACGATGAGATTATTTAGGTGCAGTGTTTGTTACTTTTACCTCACTATGGTCGATTTTCTAGCAAGTGGACCTATGAAGCGCGGACTCACTACAATCTTCCTTGGTTCCATTACATTGATCCAACATTTCATTGTCAAAAGAGCATCCACAAGGCATGTGATTTCATAAATAAAAACTCGACAAATTCACGTCGCGAATGCTAATGAAGAAACTTGAACGCGAGTGTAAAATTGACCCCTATTCTCCTGGTTTATTTGTATGACTAAAGTACCGACTCGGAATAGAGGAAGTTTGCACTTGCGTTCACTTTTCTACATGGATCCACTACACGTAAATCTAGGAGTTTTGATTCTCTTAATGGTACCTACCATTTGAAACCTGTTAGTAAGACAGTAAATTCGTCCGTCATTCCGGGTTATTTCATGGTCTGTTATTTCGAAAGATAAATCAATATTAATTAACATAGCAGACTACTCTCATTGAAATCAAACTATTTTAACGGAACAGTCTGCAAGACCTGAAGATGCAATTAGTGATTTCTGTGATAGTCTTGAACTACGCAAGAGGTAGCTGCACATAAATGATTTTTCAAACTAGATATTGTCAGACACAGTCTGCCGGAGTCCATGGAAGCTGAAGCAACCGTGAACGTCACGACATCGAGTTGATTTTAAATAATCATTTAGGTTAATGTGCGCTGTTTAATCCGTAAATATAGTTTTATTTCTGTATTCAAATAATATTGGCTTACTTTTCGTTATGACTCTGTAGATGCTCTTTGAAACAGATTTATCGTAATTTAATTTAAGAGTCCTACCACACAAGTTAATTTTAGACATAAGCATTTTGCAACTGCAACGTCGCGCGAGATAATCGACGACTCCGTCGCTTACGCGGCTGCAGTGCGTATTATCATTGCGATACTGTTGATTTAACCGTTGCTGAAGTATTGTCAAAGTTTCGCGACGATATGGCCCATGCCTACGATAAAAATCACTTGTGTAAGATAGATCTTAAACAATAAACTTATAAATCCAACGTGCGGTCTTCTTGATAAATTTTGAAACGTGATGCAACGCGGAACTGATGATTTCTTTCTTGTCAGCTACGTGTATTCTCAAGCAATAACATCTCGTAATGTGTGTTAATTCCCCAAGAATACGCGTGACCTCCAAGTAAGAATATTCTTCAATTCTTCGTTACTTTATCCAATCACCGCCGTCGTCAGTTACCTTGGTTCACGCAGCGTTTAGACTCCACAGAACGTATTTTTGCACCTATATCTTGAGTTGTAACAAAAACAATATTTTTGTAACTAATGTAAACAATAAGTAAATTACACAAATATTAGTGTACTAATATTAGTACATTTATCAAAATAATTATTACAATTAAGATTATCTGGTGAAAAAAAAACAAAACAAATAATAAAGAATTTAATGCTCGCGCTAGATATGTTCCTGTTAACTTTTTATTGGATATCGTAGAATAACACAATGTATAAACAACTTTAGACTTGACCATTATATAGTTTACAAAATGCATCTACATATTTTACACAACCTTAACTCACAGTACCTACAGCCCAGAAATTTAACTATGTATTTTGTAACAAAGAATGAAGTTACATGATGAACAAAATCAATTACTTTGTTCTATTTGAATTATCAATTATTATCATATAGGTAATTATGTAATTATATATTTTAACGAACACTTCTAATAAACTATCAATAATAACGGTCTCCTACTCAGCATATCACAAGAATAATCATTACTGACACCTTCGAGACAATTCGTGAAATAAAAAAAACGTACGTAAGTTAATTTACCAACAAAATGAGAAACCAACAAAAGTATAAGAAACCCAAAATAGAAAATCCTAAATACGATGACAGACAAATCAATATTTGTTTGTACTTATCTGTCTGTTTATCCGATCATGACCCGAATCGAATTCCCGGACAACGAAGGCAGTGAGACTAATCGCCGACGTGCGTGCGAAGGCACGAACGCGCGGCGTATCCGGACGAGTAATCCCGCCCGGACAGATCCGGACATCCAACGCTCGTGTCCACCCGGATTTATCTGTGAAACGAAACAGTCGCACGGTTGATTGTCGAGATTAAGCGGTGAATCTACAGTGTTTTAGTGAGATTTTCTGGAGTTACGTTTCATCTGCTATGTTTGTGGCAATCTAAAGCCTACGTTAAATTCTTTCAGTGGACTATTGTCCACAAGGAATGATCGCTCGATTTTTATAGGTAAAGGTGGCAAACAAGCATGTAGTTTACATTGATGTTAAGTGATGACTGCAGCCTATAGACACTTACACAAAGACCAGAGATCAAAATGCACATGCGTTGCCATCCCTGATTCCTTAGTTGTTATGTATCTATGTTAGTTATTTCGGGGCCATACATTATCATCTAACCGGAACACGATAGTACTAAACACTACCATTTGGCCTCAGATAGATTAGGTAATGTTGTGGCTTACGCCTTCGAGTTACATTAATTTTGTATTCCATTCTGATATACATATCCGAAAAAAACGGTATTTGTATGTAGGTATCTTCACGCCGTGCACGACGATTTGGAAGACTTTTACTTATGTTTTATCATTTGCTCATTCGACATTATTTCCTTCTACATGTCTGATCCATTTCTATATTATAATGAGATGAGATTCTCTCATTTACACACTCCTCTTTCTTACATTTTCATAACGAACGCCATCGATGACCGATACATCGCATGTCTTGCAATTTGCGCAATGATCTCATCTCGAACTTTACTTTCACACTCTTTGCTGCATACCCAGCTCTCGCGTCCATATAGTAGGATTAGAGTAAATACACCCTTATGTTATATGTTTACCCAACCCTCTTTTCAGACTATTCCCAGCAAACACCCTTCTCTCTCTATATCATAAGCAAATGAATCAGATAACTATTACTGAATAATTCTATACAAAGCAAGAGACTCAAAACTCATAGGTATCTGTAGATCAGTAAAAAATCAAAGGCAATAAATACATCAGTAGCAATTCGTAGCGACGTTTTACCACCTTTTCATTAGGTATTTCTATAAAGCGATCTTTTACCAACAATCGGATATCAAACGCTTACCAGATGGAGGTTTTGTCCGACCTCCGTTATCTCCGGGCGGCCCCTCTTTGATCGCGCGGGCCACTTTGAAGTCTTGTTCGGCCTTTGTAGCGCCGCAACCTGCTAAGACGAAGATACTCTGTTAGTACAGTATTTTTATACGGTTTAATCGTAAGTATACATTGACTAAAATTGTACCTAACAGGAATAATACAAACAAATTAAAGGCGCTTTATTTAAAATCCTGTTACAAATCAGTTTTTGTTCCTTGATGAAAATTGAAATATAATATATTTAAAACCGGCAAGTACGTGTCGGGCTATGCGCAATGTTGGGTTCGTTTTCCAAGTAGGTACACTTTATAAGTAAATCGACTATTCGTTCAAATTGACTCGTACTCTACAGTCTACTAATCTGTAATAGTTTTAATTTTGAATTCATTTTAAGTATAATTATGTCTTATGATTTTTTTCACGTGTCCAAATACCACCGTTTAGTTGGTAGAGTGGGTCACTTGGGGACACTGATAGTCTAACAAAAACTCGAACGAGAAAGTGTTTTCTCAAACCCACAATATTTTTTAAAGAGCTGCATTCATTGGATATTACCATTTACGCCATACGATCCGTTAAAACGAATTTCAGCTAAAACATGCTAAAAAATCATAACGTACCTGTATGTAATAAAGTACAAAAAAATGTTGTACGTCTGTACAAATTATATTACCGTTGACATCATTATTCTTAATTCGCCGTATTCGGAAATAGAATCAAAATGTTACCGAGATTCAACACTTAGATACTTGTGATGTAACAGCTTTTAGCTTAAGTGGTGTAAACGAAAACGATAAAAAGAAAACTCCATGTCGGAGTTAGGAATGTAAAACGATTTAATGCTCACTCCCGACTACAGCCGGGGAATGGGGAACGGGCAAAAAGTGCGCAACTCTCATAAATATGAACGACAATTAGATAGTCAAGTATTTGCCTGCAATATCGGTTACCTATTGGTTTCGGTTACACCGTATTTGCATTTTTACAAGGTATGAAATTGTCAGGACAGATTTGTATAAGTTTTGATACCTACTTTGCAGCTGTGCAATAGAATTACAAAACACGTGGGTATAATGGAAACAATGAATCATTAAAAAAATAGCGACTCGCCGGCACTCGTATTATATTCCGTTTAATGTGTTGCACTTTAATTAAAAAATGATGATTTTTAAATAAAAAATAATCTAATGGAAAGTTAACTCTGCTCTGGATCTCCACTAGAGCCTTTCATATGTCGTTTAGTTTGTAGTGTCAGTCTTTAACTGTTTTACTAAAATAGTAGGTACTATATCATCTTAATGAATTAATTTCTTTCAACGAATTTATATCTGATTTCACATCTAAATCTTTGTTCGCCAATTATTAGACTACAACACCATTAAAATATTTAAAAGGCAATCGCCATTTTTCTCCGCATTGTACCTAAAAGCTTTTGCCATTCGACGGCTTACAATTCGTCCTGAGGCGTGCGGTCGGACAAAAGCAAAATTAATTTTAAAATACACCAAAAGAAATTAACTTTCGACCCGCAACAGAGGGGAAAGGTGAAAGTTCCAAACGAGGGTACACTCGGAAGGACTTAAAAATAATAAAGCAGACATAAAATGTTCTCCGGACAATCCTACATTTTATTTGGTGGCTTTGTCGGTGATGTGTTTAAAGCACCTATATGATTTGTGGCCCGCGATGGTACGGATCTGGAAGCAAAATGAAAACAGATGCGCAAGTCTAGACGTGGTTTTGATTAAGGTGCATTTGTGATTGTGTTTCATTTCATAGGTTAACTTTTTTATTTTATTGGAAAGAAGACGTTTGTCTGTAATGATAATGTTTTGTTAAATGTTTATGTAAGCAACATAGTATCGTATTAGTGGTTATATACCTAATAATATATCTCAATTGAAGGAGCTTGTGACTGCTATTGATGATAAAACAGCCCATGAACATCCTAGAAAAACTGCGGATAGTAGCACAAGTATGAAAAGCATATGTCATAGATATTTTATTTTAAAGAAAAATGGAAAGAAAAATTTCACTTCAGGCGAGACTCGAAGTCGCGGCCTACTGGGAATCTAGTCCAGCCGCTCTTCCAATGGAGCTACTGAAGTTCTGCCCGATTTGTCAAATCTTTCCTTCACGTTTATTTCCTTGCTTTATGGTAGCAGTAGCGCCATCTATTACCAACCATGCTAGTTAGGCAACCGATATAATAGACTTTTCAGTTCGAAAAATTTTTCTTTCCATTTTTCTTTAAAATAAAATATATTTCACAAGCATGTGTTAATGCGAAATAATATAAAAACAAATATGTCATAGATACCAATTTGTATGGAAATGGGTACAGCGCCTCTATCGTGCGTAAATAGAACGAATATTGCAAACATAAGTTCTGCTTACGCTCAATCGTATCGACGCGTAAACGTAATTCTAAAGTGCAGCTCTACTTACATTACGATGACGTCACTCATCCTAATGTTAGGTGCACGAACGCTTGCTATGACGTGTTGTCTTGCGATATGATTTTTTTTTATGTAATGGAAGTGGCAAACAAGTATACAGATCACATTGATGTTAAATGATGTTGTTACCACTCCTAAGGTGTTATGCCTCTGTGCCGGAAATTACAGGGTCGTACATTATCACCTGACCGGAACACGATAGTGCTGAACAAGCGGCGTTGTGTTGTCGATGTGATGAACACTACCATTTAGAGGTAAGTACATTAGGTAATGCGGTGGTGCCTACGCCCGCGAGCTCCGTCACTGGAGCTCTACTATTAAAACGTGTTACTCACCATCTTGTTACCATGAAGTTATTTGCTACAGCTCTCCGTGTAAATAGCTCCGTGTACTAGCTGCGCTTCACAGGTCTGCCATAGCTCCGCCTGTTTTCGACCCTTTCACTTGCACGACAATGGCTCCAATTCTGAAGGGTGAAGGATGATGTTAGATACCTAGAAACTATTTGAATAGATAAGCTAAAAATTCAGAAATTTTCCGCAGACTTAACAAATTATTTAATGATTTTAAACTAAATCTTTTTCCGTTTTATTATTAGTAAAAACCAATTAAATAGGTAATAGAAATTATTATATAAAAATGTAACATTCCAAAACTGTTTTATTACAACTGATTGATAAAAATATATATATTTTTTTTTTTTTTTGTATCTTCACGCCAGGTCCCTAACGGGGTAGGCAGAGAGTGGAGAGCGCCAGACATCCCGGTTCTGACAAACCTCTCGTGCCTCGTCTACCTTCATCATTCTCTTCATACATGCACGCCGATTCCTAAGACTTTTGACCCCACCATCAGACAGAACTCGACCTATTTGGTCATGGTAGGTCAGCCTTGGTCTTCCTGGGCCTCTGCAACCATCCACATTCGCATTGTATATCTGTTTAGTCATTCGCTCATTCGACATTCTTTCTATATGCCCGAACCATCGGAGCATGCCTTTTTTCATTTTTACACCGATACTATCATTCACACAAAGTCTCTTTCTTACATCTTCATTACGAACGCGATCGGTGAGTGATACACCGCAGATCTTGCGCAAATATATATATATTATTTTAATGAAATGGTCTTAATTTAAAATTTAATTTAGACTTCTTTATAATAAGCAGCGATCATTTTTCTTCGGGCGCTAAGCAGCTCGTATTTCAGACGGTTTAATTTTCCTGAGCGCAGCCTGCCTCCCTGCGGGGCGCTTAAAGAGTCTAGGACATTACAGACTAATTTTTATATGCCTTTTTACAAGAGCCAGGGATAATCGAACTGCCAATCTCGATTGAACAAAAGACGCTTTGACTGAAACTAATAGGAAACTTTTATGGAGCATGGTTAAGTTAAGAAGGGCTTGTCGAGTTGATTTTGAATATGATCCTGGAACGATTTCATTTTACACGAAACAATCATCGAGATTGTTACTACACGTAAAATAGATAAGTTTTGTGGGATTGGGATAGTTTTAAAGGTGATGAAAAATCACACTCATGATAAGTGAATACAACAACTTCTATGAGCTGTCTATTCGTCTATATAAATATACGAGTAAGTGGTTTAAATACAAAAACTGAAATACGACATAGCTTAACCATTTGGCGAAAAATAAATAAGGTAATGTTATCATGCGTGTAACACCTACGCCACCAATGCCACTAATGACACCAACGCCACCAAAACCACCACCACTACCACAACCATCACCACCTCCACCATCACCACCACCACTGTCACCACTACCACCTCCACCACCACCACCACCACCACGAACGCCACCAACGCCATCAACGCAACCACCAACACCAACATCACCAAACACCTACGCCACCAATGACACCAACGCCACCAAAACCACCACCACTACCACAACCTATGCCACCAACGCATCAACATAATTTACTCGAGTTCCGACACTGAAACTCTACCAGTTGATGAGATATTTGAATATTTAGATGTTTGGAATTACATATTTGAAATTTTTGCTGAGATGTTTGGCATTTGATGTTAAATTCATATGATTATCAAATTTATATAAATAGAACATTTTTATTTATAACTAGGCGACCCTAATTTTTTAGGGTCGGCTAAGTTATAAACTTACGCGAACTTAATTTCACAACTATTTTTTTCATACAAACCTTCCACTGACAAAAACGAACACATAAAAGTAATATTTGTCCAATTTGGTGCAGTCGTTTGCAAGTTACGCAGTTACAAACATTTTGGTAATATGTTTTGATTTATTTTAATATTTACGTCTTCATTTTTTTGCGAATTCTTTGTGAAATGGACAAAAGTTTAACAAAGCCAAATTGTTTGCTACGAACGAAGTATTTCGCTAACGAGTGAACCGTAACTTTCAACGGTGATTTCTGACAAATTATGCCTTCAAATGGAAAATATGCATATTTCTGTGCCAAAAGCAACGAAAGGTGAAGTCGGGCAAAGGTCTGTGTCGCAGGTGGGTGCGAGACGGGTAATTAAAATGGTAATGAACCGCGACATAGGCGCCTCAGTCGAGCGCGTACCGCTTAGTCGCCCCACGCTGCACAGTAGAGATGCAATCACAGTAAACGTTCGATATATTCATGTATAGATAAAGAAAAAGATCTCATGGGAAATACCGATATATATTTTTAGTTTCTGTAATTGTCAAAGTATCAATAGCAAGACAAATATACTAGCTCCAAAAAACTTCTTATCGCCTTATAGCGTCCAAGAAATCGAAAAAAAAAAAAGATATTTGTTTAGAGTCACGAGCACCCTCTTAAGGGTATGAAAAATAGTAACATCTATTTTTTCGGACAATTCACAGACCTTGGCTAGGTCTGTGAATTGGCCGAAAATATAGGCACATAAAATTTCATGAGAATTGGTCCAGCCGTTTTGGAAGAGTATAACATTGCGACACGAGAATTTGATATAGAGAAGATAACGCAGTGGTGTCTACGGTCTACGCCTTCTGGTTCAGATACAAGAACTCCACAACCAGTAGATGTGTTTGATATGTAAAGGTTTCTCAAAAACATACTTAACAAAGCAATTTAAATATAGCGTTTTGGTTTTTTTTAATCCATTTTTTTGTAATATTTATTTTTTAAGATTTTTGCGAATTCTTTGTAAAATGGACAAAAGTTTAACAAGATGAAATTGTTTGCTACGGAGTATTTCGCTAACGAGCTAACCGTAACTTTCTACGCTGATTTCTAACAAATTATGTTTTCAAACGGAACATATGCACATTTCTGTGACACAACGAAAATTGAAGTCGGGCAAGAGGCTGTGTCGAGGTTAGTCGCCTCACGCGGCATCATTAGAACTCTGACATCAGTTGATGTGGCACAAGCAACTAAATGGGAAATCAGGCACCGTTTGTTATACTCATGTATCGGTAAATTCGATGCATAAAAAAAACGATGGGTAAGAACCCTCGGTGGAAAAAAACCTCGCTAGGAAACGATAGATATTATTTTTTAATTTCGATGACTTTCAAAAAAAGGGAAGATTTGATCCTAACCTTTTACGGGTGGTAGGACTCCAGCGATGGAGCTCGTGGGCGTATGTACCACGGTAGTACCTAATCCACACCAATATGGATAGTAACAATGCCACTCAATGGTAGTGTTCAGCGCTATTGTGTTCTGCGCTGCCAGTCAGGTGGTATTACCTACGGCTTTGTATCTTCCGACACAGACGCATAACCACTTAAGCCTCAGCAGTGGGGACGTAACTGCATGGAAATATCTGGTTTTTGTGTAAATGAGATGTTTATAGGCTTCTTGATTGCATTTAAGCCTATTAAAATTAAAGAAATAGTTCAAAATAATCATGGCCGCTTACTAAATTGATAAAAATTGCTAAACAACGCCGACTTCAAGTTTTTGTTTTACATCACTACAAATTATTAAAATTAAAGAAATAGTTCAATATAATCACGGCCGCTTACTCAATTGATAAAAATTGCTAGAATAAACAACGCCGACTTCAAGTTTTTGTTTTACATCACTAGAAATTAAAGTTTAGATACATCACAGTAATTTAATAGTCTACGTTTGTCGACGGTTCATTACTCGTGTCTAACGAAAGTTCAGAAAGAAGTCAGAAGAAGTTTGATTAATGAATCAAACTAAATTCGATTTAAATTAGCCGACGTGTGTTTCGAAGCTGAAAACGAGCCAGCGACTTTCGCTCACATCAAAGCGACAAGCCGAAATAATCCCACAACAACTATAAATGAATTCGTTAATTACGCTAGTGTTGATTTTCTTAGGCCCCGAGGGTACGTCGCAATTACCTATCGACAAATTAAACTCACTCATTGGGATTCGCTATCAGTTTACACCTAACGCTAATAAACCGAGAATATTATTTATTTATGTGTAAATAAGCTCCAGATCTGATTAAGATATTCAAGCCGGCTTCGTGATACGAATATGCTTCACTTACAATGTTCGTCAATTAATTTTATGTGGCAAATGAAGTCGTACTTGTTTATGTGTGAAATTTGTACTAATTTGATATTAAAATGGTTTATTTGTGTACCGTATATTCTTAGGACTGTGTTCGGAATTTTAATAAGTTTAATTAAACAATTAAATTTTAAACAAATTTATCCTTTGAATTTT
Source organism: Macrosoma leucophasiata (assembly GCA_036365455.1). Taxonomy (NCBI): domain Eukaryota; kingdom Metazoa; phylum Arthropoda; class Insecta; order Lepidoptera; family Hedylidae; genus Macrosoma; species Macrosoma leucophasiata. The sequence goes on along the minus strand of JAWQUS010000023.1, from coordinate 8,164,696 downwards.
GCGTCGTAAATGATAGGTCATTTTAAGATCCTAAGCTTTTGATCATTAAAACATGTGTCTTTACATAAAAAGTAATTGGAACATATCGTCCCTTGAGAAATTTTTCTTTGAGAAGTTATCAATAATGATTTTTTTAAGTATGATTTTAATAATAAGTTCAAGATGTCGTGTACGTGCTTAGATCAACTCGACCTACCGGCCGCGGCGGACCGGAGGGGAGTAGCCATAGCGTGTATTACCGCTGCCAAACAGTCTATCATTTTTTGCTGGGGGAAATGCGTGTGACACACACAGACACTACAAAAATCGTCTGTTACTACGAAATTCATACCTTGACTTCAACAAAATACATAAACAATTTCACGTACACATCTAAACGACAAGCATAGGCCCAGGCATTGGGCTTGTACTCTGACAGAGGGGAAAGCCTGCATGTGACTACTCGCCTTCGGTCCGCCGCGGCCGGAGGCCCGTGTCGCTCTATGTGTACGTGTAACGTAATCAGCGACAAAACGTAATCCTATGCAAGCTACGTAGCGTTTTTTCGTAGCAGAGCTACAAGAATTGCTACGCCGTCTACAACAATCAATCGATCTTCGTACCGGAACAAATATTCGTATGGCTTACAAATATTTTTACGGGTCTACTTACCATCGAAACTGCATGCTTATTTGCCACTATCATAAAATAAAAAAATAAACGGATTTAAGCGCATCGCTAGGTTAATTCACTATAATATGAATTTACTGAGTGCAAGGAAAAAACTTAAATAAGAATATAACCTTGGTTATATTCTTATTTAAGTTTTTTCCTATAACCTTGGTTATATTCTTATTTAAGTTGTTATATGCCCAAATATATTCACCAGAATGATAAGAAAAAGTAGCTATCTGTATACCTCGTATTGGTAGCCGCTTATCAAACAGGAAACCTTCCGTTTTGGGCAAGTACCGTACCAATATTGGCCAGTCTTCCCCAATATGTCGAATGCTGTCTGTTGCCGACAAAATTCGTAACGAAATAGACCTTCTCAGTGGCCACAAGTACATCAGTTTTGCAAATTAAAATGAAAAAAAAATCGCTGTATATAATCTATAGATATAAATAATCAAAGTGAGTATCATGGGATCTCCTATCTTTATTAGAATGGCGGACAGGCTTATCTGTCCGTATGTTGACTCTCCTCAATAACTAACTTCAAACATAATTATCTTCGTCGATTTACCCTAAAATTGGCGATTCCCTCGGAGGGATTCCCCCGATATTGGCCGAGCAAATTTCTTGTGCCAACAAGACTGTCGATATGCCGATATTATTGGGGGTCATTGTTTGCTTATCTCATTACCGGCTGATTGAATCCATCAACATTCATTATGGGATCGCGCATCGTCACTTATAGCTGTCCTGTCCTATATTTTCTAAAGGAATTCAAAAAAATAACCGATTTAATGTGATAAGATTTCTCTTAAAATTTAGTGCAGTTATAGATTAGTAAGTTGCTTAATTTAGTAAGCCATTCTAAAATTCCTTAAAGCCTTACTAATAAAAACTTAAGTAGCCTGTCATTGACTTCAATACTTCAGTCAATTCCAGTTGGGTCCAATTGGTTGATCATTTCTCGTGTGATTTATGACGAGACATTTAATTTCAACAGTAGAAGATTATAGAACGTAAAATAATATGAAAGATGTATGAATATATATACGAGGGAGAGCATCCTCCTCACAGTACGTGACCAGCAATACCGCTTTCTGCACCAAGGCCATGATGCAATTTCCAAGCGAGAGCCTGCTAAGGTGGTGGTCGAAGCTTTTCGCAAAGAGTCCGTTTACCATATTGGTACAATTACTGCCGAATACATACACATCCCACATGCCGACGATCTCGTGATATATTATTTTATTTATTTCTTATATTATTAATATTAAAAAAGTGTATTTGATCAAAAATAGTATCGCAAAATGGACCAGAAACATTATAATGAGTAGGTACGATTATAGAACGGTAAAAATGTACTTCGAATAATTTCTAAAGAAAAGATGAAGTTATGAATATATCATTGAGACATTTTTATCGCAAAATGAATGTTTAAGTCAATAGATTTCTACGTGATTTCTACTATTCACACAATTTTAAAAAAGTTGAAAAAACGAAACTTATTGAAATATCCATTTAAACGAACAATTTTATGAAATGGGTTTCTCCGCCTATTATGTTGAACATATCTCCCGTTCAATGCTATTACCATATTATCTAGCTCTTATTCGTATTAGAGGACGTGCATATTAGCGCTGATGCAATTTCAGGCCGCCTCAACGTCGGTGTTAGTGGCAATAAATATAAAATATATCTGTCGTCATGTGGTCGGGCCCGCGTATGGCTGAATATCAAGTGTGCCGAGCCACATACCCAAATTATTAAAAAAAAAGTACTCCAGTTCAAAGAGTATACAAATATGCTCCAGTTAAACAAAAGTAAACTGAGTATGAGTATTATATACAATAACTCTTTTTTGCGTATTACTAAAACAATTCCCTAAATTGACATGAGATCAAGTGAGATTTAAATTTAAAAAATATTTTTCTTAATATAACATAATTTTATTGCACAAACCATAACGTTTAACATATTCATGAATAAAATACGCTTACACTTACAGCCCCAAACATCGACGACCCAACATGGCCCCAAATTAGGTATAAACCAACAAATTAGGTTGTGAGTGTCATTGTTTGTACATATACTATACACATACCCAAGCTGAAACAAACATAAAAAAAATTGTCTCGGCGCTGTATCGAATCCGCGACCCTTGGATCACGTGGTTGTAGAATAATTTTTTATTGCAACAAAATTATAAAACACTTATCCTTGCACTGGAGGGTCAAAGCTGGGATCTCAGGCGTAACAATGTCTTGCAACTACCACTCTAACGACGCAATGAAAATTATTTATTACTAGCTGTACCGACTTCGTCCGCGTAGATACTGAACAATAAATTTGTTAAATTATTCGCGGATAAAGTCGCGAGCACAGCTAGTCTAAATTAAATTCGTTTATGTAAACCGCATTCAACTCGGTTTAAAAGTTTTGAAGCAGTGCTTAAAGTAAAATTTTCGATTGATCATAACTTCTTTTTTCCTTAACCGATTTCGCACACCGATTTTGAAACAAAGTTTTGACGCTAGGGAGTGAGTGAGCTAATTAGGAGAGTCAAAACTACAAATATGTAATCAACTTGTGAAAGCTGCGTTCAATTCCATTGAACAGTTTGGCAATGAAACGTACCAGACAGACAGACAATCTTTACTGTCTTATTATTACTCGTATATTACTGTATTGATTGAGAAATTTGCAGCGGTTTCTATCAAGCATTAATATCAGTAAAGCAGTGTCAGAGTTCATCTTGGATCAACTTTATGACACGGGCTTTTAATAAACATAATATAAGAAGTCTACTCGTGACCACGGCCGTTGCATTACGGCCGAAACGTCGAGTGTCGAGGTAAATACTTCGATTAAAATAGTACGCGATTAAGTCCCGTTTACAATATAAAAATAATATAAGAAGTTATGAAACTTAAATTAAAACGAATCGTAAAACACCTGTCGAGTCATCACGTGCAGGAGTGGGCTTTGATTATGAACAGCTGTAAAATTAACATTCTCTTGAGTGTGAACTTGTTTAATATTGCCCAATCCAATATATTCCTCGACATTCATTCACTGTGATTGCCAAAAAGGAGAATAATTTGATTAATTTTGAAGTTAAAATAATTAAATCCATATCAAAATAAAAGACAGGTAACGAATATTTGATTTTGCTCAGTGTCTCGTATATCAACGTCACGGAAAAATTTAATGTTGTTTTGATTAATTTTAGACGCTAAACATTACAGGAAAGAGTGATTCGAGGAGTTCTGCTGTCGGGGTTTGTCACCAAGAATTATACAGCGAAATAGCTAAGTTCGTAATCCATCAGGGAACGTCACTCCGGAGAGATCATCCGGCAAATTTTAATTCTGAATGAAGCTCTTAAGGGCGCGGTTTATTGCGGGGCGAACTTAATGTTTCGCGTGACTCGACTACCGAGATATCATTTTAATTTTAGCCCCTTCCAGTCGCTATCTGAGGTGTCTCGCGCGCACAACCAACTTTACATATTTTTGAGAGGGAATAAATCTCGTTTGATGAAAAAAGAATTTCGCTGTAAACAGATCCAGTTAATGGAAATTCGTTTTTAGTATGCGACGCCGTTAAATTAAGAGAGTGGGTGAGGAGGAAGCCATGAATTAAGTAGCAGGGTACCGCAAGAACCACGTGTTCTCACACACTTCATCATACTTGATTGATAAGTACCAGTATCTACGGAACCGGGGCCTTATATTCAATTATTGGAAACGATGAGTATGTATTCCTTTCGTCTTCGTTTATTTGAATTTTCCGAGATCAGAATATTGAAATATATATGCGTGTTAATGAAGTCATTATAAAATCGAGTCTAATCAATCGTTTGACTGGGGCACCTAATCGGGAACTACAATGTATAATTTAATACTGGTATAAACAGCATTCAATTAAAATCAGTTCAGTCCTTAATAAGTCAATCGTTTAAATTTACACCAGCTTCTTTATATCCTTATTCACGCATTTTCCTAAAACATGTGACATATTTCAGTCGATCAGTGCACGGAATCATTGAATCAAAGGCCCTGTTCCAAAATTCACAACAATTTCATTATTCAATTACGGTTCAACGGCGAGCAATATGGCCGCGTGAAAATGACACCCGACGTCCTACCCTCCGCTAAGCTGCCGGCTCAGCCCACTTCACGCCGAATCTTACCCGGATAATAAACATGATGGTTAAGAAGATTACTTCATAGTGCAAACTTGTTCATAAATTAACCAAAATAAACGACGCGGAACGTGTAAGCGCGGCAACGGCGTGATCCGCGTCTAATTAAATTTAGATAGTCCCAAACTCGAGCCAAGTTTCAATGCAGGTGCGCCACTAAGTTTCACGGGCGTACGTCTGCGGGTGAAACCTGTGTCTTGTGTGTTTGTTACCGTCCCGTGCGCCCTGTGTCGCAGCCGAGCTGGAACTAAGTGGTCGGCACGTCCCACGCGTGTAGGTGCATAAATTTCGAAATACCTCGGACATTTCATCAGTGTCGTCGATATAGTGATGAGTCCGAAGGAAATTCCCATTATGGTGCGCCGCACGGGGAGCGTTCAAAGCATTCCTAGTGTCGGTGGGTAGATTGTGATCACCTACTGGTTTGCCGCGTGCTAAGTGGATTGGAGTGGGACCTCATCTGTTCGCCGTCAGCCCCCGAGACGGGGGTGGGGGCCTCCCGCACTCGCCCGACTGCGAATTGCGTTAAATAAAGTCAAATTGAGCAATAAAGGCTGGCTCCCCGCAGTAATGCAATAGAATCGCGGTCCTACGACGCTGAAACTATACCCACTAATTTACACTCGGCCAGTATTCCCGTTGGCCTTTAAGTTCCGTAAGCCTTTGCTCAATTAGATTACGGTGGCATGTGGCTTGTGATTGTTCTCACAATATACAATACAGGTGGCTTTTGTTGGGCATTTTAACATGTCTTAAAATGTTTAAAACTTATCACAGTTGCCTGTTTCAGAAATTGAGGTACTCTTAATATGTAGATGGGTTGTTATAATGACAGAATATTCAGGAGTATTTTAGTAAACGATTGTTACTTCTACAATGTGACATATTGTGTGATTACTAGTGGGTACCTACTGTACACTAATTAATTATATATTAGATTTAATACAGCCATTATATGTTATTCGCCAGGAATTACAACTAAACATGCATCAGTGCTAATCAGCACTATTTTGTAAAAATACGCACATTCGTAGATACAAAATGGTATTTGAATACTACAGCATAATTACAAATAACCAGAGTTGGTTATTTGTACATAATTACAAATAACCAGAGTTGGTTATTTGTAATTATGTCAATATACAAAGTATTCCATTCAACACATGATTGCTAACATAGAATAACCTAATACTTCCATATTGCTTTTAAGGATTGAAGTAATAAACAGTACAAATATTGAAATAACGACAAATAAGATTGTTGGCGTTTCATATAAACAAAGTTAACTGGAAATAAGGTGGAGATGAAAGTTGCTTGTTATGAAACGGTCGCTTTAAGCCAGCCCAATCATCGCTCTCATTACACGGCGTTCACTTATATAGGGCTGGCACTTTTGACTGAATACCATGTTTTATATACAAATTTGGAAATTGAACGTTGAGCAAAAATCAATCAAATTATTACCCAGTTTAAGACAACAGTTAGTAACAAAGTTTTTTTTTAAATACGAATAAGTATGATTATTTCATTTCATGATTTGTTTAAATTATTCTTCAATTTTTTCTGCTTCAAATTTGAAACTATGTATAAATAATATTTCCAATCCGTAACCAATATTAATATTTTATATCTAAAGTATTTGATGTAAGGGACGTAGAAGCTCACATAGAAGACACAATAGAGTCTTGAACGTATTACTAATGTTACACGTACGTACGAACGTATGACTGATAAACAATATTCCAAAAGAATCTGAAACGTTATGTACTAAAAATGTGAGAGCAAATACAAAAACTGAGAATATTCAAACTGTTACTCTAAGCAAATAATTTCGGAAATTTATAAATATGGAAATTTACCACCAGTATATATATATATATATATATATATATATATACTGGTGGTAAATTTCCAGTGTAGGAGCTCGAGGGTGTAGGCACCACTGCATTACCTAATCAATCTGCCGCTAAATGGTAGTGTTCAGCACTATCGTGTTCCGGTTAGATGGTAGAGTACGGCCCCGTAATAACTTATTACAGACACATATCAACTAAGGTTTCAGGGGTGGCAACGCATCTGCTAGCTGCAGTTATCACTAAACATCAATGTGAAATGCATGCTTGTTTGCCACTTCACAAAAAAATCCATACGCAAAGTATGAATATAACGTACGTCGTAATTACTGTCAACATAATTGTAGAAGTGACAACCCTAGCTAGTACAAATAACTCTGCCTTGGCGTTCCTTACGACGCATTTTTTATTCAGCGGTAGATTCTGGTTAGCCTTAAAATTCAATATATATCAATTTGTGTGTTATCAACAGAAAACACCAATCAAGTTGTAGGTAGTAAGGAGGAGTAAGGAGGATGTTATTGGCACATCATAATTAAGGCATAGAACATATCATTACTAAGAAGCCAACCTCTTGCATTCCTATCTCTTTCACTCTTGTATTTTCTCTCACATTCTTTGTGAACGACATATTTTATGTGTCACATGTAATTGTGAAATGAATTTGCTTTGTAAATTAATTTTAATAGATTTTTAATAGATAGGGTATTTTAATGTACATTTAGTTATTTATTTAATTCTCAATAAAGTTATTAGTCGTTTAGATCACGAAACAATGTTTCTTTAAACGTTTTCTAAATATAACGTACCCATAAAATATAGCTGTTAAAAAAAGAAAAAAATAAAGAATTTAGAAGTGACAACCCTAGCAAATACAAATAACCCTTTCTCGGCGTTTCTTACGACGCATCCTATTTCGTGCAGCTTGTTTCGTGGTAGATTCGGGCGAGCTTTAAAATTCAATTTATATCAATTTGTGTGTAATCAACAGAGGGGAGGTTAACAAAAAATGTGAGACGCTTTATATTGTGGTACGCTTATAGAGTTAAGTTGTAATGAAATATCGTATTGTTCTGTTGAATTTACTTCTACAGGAAGATAATTATTCCACTAGTAGGTACAGTCAGTCAAGCGAACAATGGTGGTCAAACCATAATAGGGGTAGTAAGTGCATAACGAAATATGGCAGCAGCGTCCTGCGATAAAACTATAATCACTGCGATCACCAATCCAAATGCCAAGCGTGGCGAATATGGCATATCCCCCTTATAGGAAGGCTTTGGTCCACGAGTGGGCATCTTCCAGCTCATATGATGATACAATATATTGTAATAATAACGCAAGGAAGTGTACTTTATTTTAATATAGCTGTAAAAATACCTATCGTTTTTATAGCTAGACATTAGCGTAGTACTTAGATAACCCACTTAAATAATTTAGAATGTGTTTTTCTTGTGTGATTTCTTAATAAAACGTAGTTTACGGTTATGATAATAGTCTCGCACGTATATTTAAAAAAAAAACGATTACTACTAAATTATATAATCACAAATTAAATATACAAATTGTGTCTAAAAAAAGGTCACGTACATATATATTCTTTCATGGTGAAACAGTATCTCTAAATATTAATCTGTTTATTTATTTATTTATTTAAACTTTCTTGCACTTACAAGTACATGAGGCGGACTTAATGCTATGAAGCATTCTCGACCAGTCAACCTTAAGATTAAATATTAATCTGTTGTGTAATTTACAGGTATGTACTTATATAATAATTGTTTTACAAGTTCATAAAAATACAATACATATCAGGTCTCTCCATTAAAAACCCGTAATACGAGTAATATGAAGGCCATTAGACTACACAAAGCTCAATTCGCGAAAACCTCCCGCGCGTCACTTGTCACAATAAAAATTCAAATAACTTGCACTCACGCTCTTTGTTGTCCTTTTAAAAACGTTTTTAATATTCTCCGACCGTCTTTTCTCGCTCTATGGCAATTTCGCCTGTTTTAAAGCAGACAAATTGAGCTTTTTTGTTTATACAAGTTGAGAGCAGTTGGAGCGTGGGTAATCTCTTTTACGTTTGTTGGATTTGAGACTACGAGTATTCTTTTTCATTCGTTTCGTCAACGCTTCCTACTGTTTGTCCACGTTATTTCGCCGCTAGCTTTGCCTGAACTCGAATTCTTCACGGGCGAGCGCGCACTCACTACGCGTGTAAATTTTTAAGCTTAGTAATGTTCCTTGCTTCCTTTTCTCTCATTGCAACTGCTTTTGTCTTGCCGTTTGTAGTTGTCTGTTGAAATCAATTTTATATTATGACTAGCGCCAGCACCGTCTTCGCACGGGTGCAATTTAGGCAGTAACAAATACACTGAGATGTAAGCTATCTTATCTTTCAAGTTGGTCAAACAGAACACGGTATGCAACGTTTTATTAAAATCGGTTAATCGATTAAAGTATTTTATTTTAAAGAAAAATGGAAAGAAAAATTTGACTTCAGGCGAGACTCGAACTCGCGGCCTACTGGGAATCTAGTCCAGCCGCTCTTCCAATTGAGCTACTGAAGTCCTGCCCGATTTGTCAAATCTTTCCTTCACATTTATTGCATTGCTTTATGGTAGCAGCAGCGCCATCTATTGCCAACTATGCTAGTTAGGCAACCGATATAATAGACTTTGCAGTTTATTGAATATCGTAAAGAAGTCGCTTTTACCCTTAATAATTGCAGTTATTAAGGGTAAAAGCGACTTCTTGAGCGTAGCTCAATTGGAAGAGCGGCTGGACTAGATTCCCAGTAGGCCGCGAGTTCGAGTCTCGCCTGAAGTCAAATTTTTCTTTCCATTTTTCTTTAAAATAAAATATATTTCACAAGCATGTGTTAATGCGAAATAATATAAAACAATCGATTAAAGTAGTTTAGGGGTCCATCGAGGACAAGCAACGAGTATTATATATATATATATAAAGATAAGATATAAGGATATGTGGATTACTATAAATGTAATGTGGGAGCGCAGGCGAAAAGCAACATGGCAAAGCAATTTGAGGTTGTTGCATTGCTTAACCACCTTAATGAATAAATACATTTCTGATTCCTACTCTGATTATGTTATTTGAATATCATAAAAATGGCAAGCAATGGTAAGCAATGGCAAGCAATGGTTCAATAAGTGGTAGAGCTCCAGTGACGGAGCTCGCGGGCGTAGGCACCACCGCATTACCTAATATACTTGCCGCTAAATGGTAGTGTTCAGCACTATCGTGTTCCGGTCAGGTGGTAATGTACGGCCCTGTAATTTCCGGCACAGAGGCCATAACACCTTAGGCCTCAGGAGTGGCAGCGCATCTGCATTTTGACCTCTGGTCATTGTGTGGGTGTCTATAGGCTGCAGTCATCACTTAACATCAATGTGAACTGCATGCTTGTTTGCCACTTTTATTACATAAAAAAAAAAAAAAAAAAAAGAGAATACTGCAGCATAACCATCCCTGAGGTCTAAGTGTTCCTCAGTGACAGGAACACTATAGTGCTGAACAAATATATATAAATTGGCGGCAAATAGATTAGGTGATACCATGGTGTCTACGCTGACAAACTCCGACACTGATACTCTACCACCAGTAAAAAAATACCTCTAGCTACCTCGAAGAAATATAAGGAAGTTAAGTTATTACACGATCTCAAGAAAGAATCGAGAATACCAACAAGAATATCGTATTGCGCCGTATCACGTGTCACCCGCAAATTATTCCACAGCTAATCAATTACCTCTCAAACAACGCCCAGAAATGGTTACCGAGGGATGCGAACGATATATTGCTAGTAAAAACATAGATATTGATTACAGCAAATCGATACACGGTGTTATTTAGGTTATGTTTAGGACATCGACAATTTTGATTATATTTTCTAGGATGGTAGATCTATACTGCAGCAAAAATTAAAATGCAGAAGCGTTGCCACTCTTTATGCCCAAGTTGCTTTGCTTTTGTTCTGCAATTGGCATACACTACCAAACCACCAACTAACCGAAACCACATTTTTTTCTTTTATGTAATGGAAGTGGTAAACAAGCATACAGTTCATAATGCTCGCGGGCGTAGGCACCACCGCATTACCTAATATACTTGCCGCTAAATGGTAGTGTTCAGCACTATCGTGTTCCGGTCAGGTGGTAGGTAATGGACGGCCTTGTAATTTCCGGCACAGAGGCATAACACCTTAGGCTTCAGGAGTGGTAACGCATCTGCATTTTGACCTTGGTCTTTGTGTGGGTGTCTATAGGCTGCAGTCATCACTTAACATCAATGTGAACTGCGTGCTTGTTTGCCACTACCATAACATAAAAAAATGCTGTTTACATTAATGTTTTCTTAGAAATGTGTTATTAATTATTGCTTTTTCTGTATCATCGATATTTACCGACGTTTGCATCCCTACGCTTGCCGAGCGCCCGGTAATTACAGAGTCACACCAATTAACCCCGTCAATTCAATACTTGAAACACGAGCTAAATATCCAGACGGAATTAGCATTACAAGGCACCCTAACAAGGTGCAATGTACGCAAACAAACTGATAATTTTGGGCTTTATTAATCTCTATTCATGTTCGGTGATATGATATGTTTGGCATAATGTTTTGAGGGTTCCGTAGCTAAATGGTAAACAACAGAACCTTTACAAATTCATCATGTCTGTCTGTCCGATTCATATCTTAAACTTCTTATTTTCTCGTAGTTTATTTTTTATAAATAGGTAAAATAAAAAAGTTTTGAATAAGGTGAGAGTGGTAGATGTATACTAGATGTCAGCTCCCGGTAATTATTCTGTTGAAACCTATTTTTATTATTAAGTATTTTTGGACCATTATTTATTTTATTCGCTTTAATTTTATATTTGTAATTTGATAATATCACAAGCAAATTCTATTATTGCCAAGTGATTAAATAAATCTTTAAATTTGAATTTGTTAATAATTATATAAAAATATTAGGAATTTGAGTGCGTTTTCATTTCATTTCGTCATACTATCGGCCAGATACCAATTTGGCTGCTGACTTCCACCAAATAGTCAACAACGGTAAAGTTGGTAATACATAATGCTGACACACCAAACGTAAATAAGTCCAGTAGAGCAAAATTGAAACCAAAGGACGACGTTAAATTGACATTCAACTTTATTATATTTATATTATTCCCGCTCAAAAAGATCTCGATCCTGAATAAATAGTTAGACTTCATTTAAAATCTTACCACAAAAATGTCTTCAACGAGTACCCAAAAAATTTAGTTTGAGGAACCCAGACGGGAATTCCATTTGAATTTACCGGTGATAAAAACAACTGAAAATAATTCATAAAACTGAGCGAAATAGAAGTTCACAATAGCAAAGACAAACGGGGGCCCGGGCAGAGAACAAAATTATCTTTTTGCTGTACCGTCTTCGCTCTTTAAGAATTCTCTTTTAAATTGTGTTTAGGTTTTGGTCGTTTTACGTTCGTCCTTTGGCCGGTCGCTGTCTTCTGAATTAATAACATGAGTTAAGGAGGAGCTGTTTATTTCAATCTTTCGGCGCTCTAGTTATGTTACGGAGATTTATTACAAAATAATATAAAGTAGATTGGCCTTGCTGTTTTTTAAATATTTTTAATGGAGATTTAAAGAAATCGCGCGTTGTGCGAACTAGACTAAAACTTTTTGAAAAAACTGAAAGATTCTTTATTCATTCAAGTGTTCCAAAGCACAACATGGATACTTTACAGATTTTTTTATGTAATGAAGGTGGCAAACAAGCATGTATCTCACATTGATGTTAAGTTATGACTGCAGCCTATAAACACCTACACAAAGACCAGTGGTCAAAATGCTGATGCGTTGCTACCCCTGAGACCTTAGTTATTATGTTTCTATGATAGTTATTACGGGGCCATACATAACTATCTAACCGGAACACGATAGTGCTGAACACTACTATTTAGTGGCAGATAGATAAGGTAATGCGGTGGTGCCTACGCCCACGAGCTCCTGATATTTTAATAGAGCTCCAGTGTCGATGACTCCAATCAGTCCAATCCGTCGACATCAGAATAATCGATTAACACACAAAGAATCGAGTAAATTGTTAAAGTTGATCGACTTTGAATGAAAAGAAGTACCAATAGTTGCCTCTTTCTAAAGTTGAACTGGGTAAAACGATTCGATATATCCGCGTGTACGCCGCGTACCGCATGTAATAGCTTGGTACGATACATTGCACGGACGTCGGTGTCTAACCGAGCGCCCCTTGGCTGCCCTTATCTTATGCTAACACTCGGGCCTTTCCGCTCGTTGGGCGCGAACCGCCTCTATTATTTTTATTTTTACACATCTGTTACAACATGACATCACATCGACATTGTGATTCTTATTTGGTAACACGACGTTGGCAGAACAATCGTTTTTATTTATATCATGAGTCATCAGTATACAATTCGCAATAACAGTAAGTACTACTGTTTTTAACGAGTGACATTTCATCCGCGGATAAGATACATTTGCGGATGAATTGTCACCTAAGTCAGTAAATCTACTTCATCGATCGGTCTCTCATTCAATCCGACTAATACACAGACTTAAAGCCCGGTATGGTACCAAAATTTAAGTTTGCAAAATATGCCGTGATCACTTTTAATATTTTTTTTTATAGTAGCTATCCACTTCAAAATTATTCCATCTGCCTTACCAACAAAATAACTACAAAAAAGTCACACCTATAAACAGAAATATACACGTGAAGTACGATCTTATGGTATACGACATATTATAAGGTAGATAACACAGCCCTGTTAGCGCCCTACGCCCTGGGCCCCGTAAAAAAGTAATAAAAACCAAATAAATCCGAGGCCGATACTCCCCTACGTCGCATCACCCATTATTATTATGAACACCAAAATATTACTCCGGGCTTGCCTCACAATTTCCCTCGTTTCGCTCATACGACGAACTAATTTCTTATATTTTTTTTGCCATGAAATCTCAAGCGTTTATTTAAGTTGAAAATACTGATACAAAGCGGTTTCATTTTTATTTATCGTTAGCTATATTTTATGGTATTAACTTATTGTATTCACTTGCAATTTTGTATATTTGTTTTGACCTAAGTAACAACTTTGTATTCACTTGCAATTTTGTATATTTGTTTTGACCTAAGTAACAACTTTGTATTCACTTGCAATTTTGTATATTTGTTTTGACCTAAGTAACAACTTTGTATTCACTTGCAATTTTGTATATTTGTTTTGACCTAAGTAACAACTTTGTATTCACTTACAATTTTGTATATTTGTTTTGACCTAAGTAACAACTTTGTATTCACTTGCAATTATGTATATTTGTTTTGACCTAAGTAACAAATTAATAAATCATCTTACATAGAAATAAAAAGTAATCGTATTAGTTAAGGGTTGTTACAGTTGAAATTGTATAGATTTTAAAATTAAAGTTTATTTAGAAGTTGGTAAACACGTGTTTGCTATTTAAATCACTATTTTACAATAAAATCATTAGGTATTACAGTCATTTTATTATAAAAATGAATTTGTGTTATATATAACTTACAGTTTTCGCTACACCTCGGATTTGCACTTGATTCATTTCCATGAACGACTTTTATAAGAGGTTTTGTATTATAGGCTTCATGATATAGTGATGAGCATTCCGAATATTTAAGCTAAATGAAATGATGATGGCAATAAAATGCATCCTATAATGGCCATAATATAAAACCTCCATGAATTCGAAACTAATCACCTACGTTTAAGCCTAAATCGCCTTAGAAATACCTAATTCTATGTTTTATATCAATTTTTAAACATACGGAACTAATAAAAAAATTCAAATTTTGTGTACTACTAAAATTATATCCATGAATAGATAAACGGGTGGCGAGAGTTCGGGTGCGGTTTACTAAACTGCTTTATTCAATAAAGATTGCTCGAGATGGCGCGTCGGCAAACTTTCAACCGTGAACTCCTGTTTTATACACTACGTAACCATATTTCATCGGGGCGTTGTCTTTAGAAGGAATCTCAAATATTCTATATGACGATGAATTGCAATTTTGCGATAGATCGTGACAGGATTTTTAGGTAAAAAAATCTGTATGTACTTTCTAGTGTTGTGTAAACAAAAAATGTTTTATTCCCTTACCTGTATCAGAGAATATGTAATAATACTACGTATAGAATGTACACTTCGACGTCCCGCCTGATATCCCCGCCTCACCCAACCTCCTCCCCTCTTATGGGCGACGGTTGGTATTCTCTACGTGATACGCACACAGGTGCACGTGTAAATACACGTCACTGATTGATGGTGTAATAGAGACCAAATTAAGCGTTTGTATCGAATTTTGGCGGAGTGCCTGTATGCAACTACATTTTCGGTACAAAAATTTTATGGCCAACTATCTTATATATTTTTTATGTAATGAGGGAGGATCACATTAAGTGATGACTGCAGCTTATAGCCATCTACACAAAAACCAGATTTCAAAATGCAGATACTTTGCCACTGCCGAGGCCTTAGTTGTTATGTCTTTGTGATAGTTACTACGGGGCTTCGCATTAGCGGAATAAGATAGTGGTACACACCAGCATTTGACAGCAGATAGAGGATAAAGATTTCATTACAATAGGTGGTAAATGTAATCAAATTACAGTGTTAACCGATTACACAAATTACTTACTCTTTTTTTTTATTTTTTTTTATGTAATGGTCGTGGCAAACAAGCATGCAGTTCACATTGATGTTAAGTGATGACTGCAGCCTATAGACACCCACATGAAGACCAAGGTCAAAATGCAGATGCGTTACCACTCCTGAGGCCTAAGATGTTATGCCTCTGTGCCGGAAATTACAGGGCCGTACATTACCACCTGACCGGAACACGATAGTGCTGAACACTACCATTTAGCGGCAAGTATATTAGGTAATGCGGTGGTGCCTACGCCCGCGAGCTCCGTCACTGAAGCTCTACCACCAGTAAAAAAACTACTAGAAGATTTGCCACAAGGTTTTAACATGCTGAAACTACTTTGTTAAAATTTTCATCGACAACAACACACAACACGTTCGTACATAAAACGTATTCAAAGAAACAAAAAAACTACATAGATTCCTAGACTAGTAAACCACTAAACGAGATTTAATTCATTTAAGTGATAGAAGGTATAACAGAGAGGGAGGTGAGTGCTTGTAATATATTTCCAGAGGCCTATCGACCGCAGTATTGTGTTTCGATACAGCTTCGAGGTACACAATTTTATTTTCCGCTTTTTGGGTAATCAATAGGGGAAACTCGACGCCCCTTAACAACGGAACAGGGAATGTTGTGAAACGTGGAGACGGGCTGTGATTTTAAATATCCGATTTTTAAGTGGATAACAACTTTATTGAGAGTTAAATTAATAATAACATAAGATACTCATAACTGCGTACAGTGCTCAACAATAAATATTGAACATCGAGCTTAGGAAGGAGACTTCGGATTATTTCGGGTCTGTAGAGCGTTATCTCTTTCGCACCGTACCTATTTGATGTTATATTTTATTTTTTAAGAAAAATGGAAAGAAAAATTTGACTTCAGGCGAGACTCGAACTCGCGACCTACTGGGAATCTAGTCTAGTCTAGCATAGTTGGTAATAGATGGCGCTGCTGCTACCATGAAGCAATGCAATAAATAATATAAAACAACTATTTGACGTTTGTCGACCATTTTGATCAAGTTTTGACCAATACTGGACTGTCAGTGCTTACGTAGACAGTGTGCAGCAGAGATAAGTCGAAACGAGCCAATCGTCTCTTTCGTAAGCTCGATGTGCAATATTAATTGTTGAGTACTATAATGATAATGATATTTATTACTAGACTATTCATAAAGTGTACCGTCTATCTATTAAAATACAATATACGTACTTATGTACGTACGTAAGAAGTTATACTTCTTTAGCGTAATAATCCAATAAACCAGAAACAAAACAAAACGACAAAAAAAGTTTAGAAACTAACTTCAGACTGTTGGTTTTATCTGTCGGTGTGCGCACGCATCGTAAAAATTCACACTCATTAACTATTTCCATTTGCACCAAAAGAACTATAACTTCAAAATCTATCTACATTAATTTACAACGCTTATTAGTTTACCTCCTTAATTAATTAGAGAACTCCACATCGCTCTCCTGTTGTGGTTATATCACGGATCAATGCCACGTTGAATAGCAACGCTTATTCTTTGAACAAAGAATAGACCAATCTAATTTTAATCAACTCGTGGTTTAAATTGTACATCAATGTAAAAAAAAATATTATGAAATGCACAAAGTTTGCATGATGTTATACATTGATTTTTTTAATGGTGGTAGAGCTCCAATGATTAAACTCGGCCTAGGCACCACCGCATCAAGTATCTAATTTATTTAATTTTGATACTAAAATCTCAGAAACCGTAGAAAAAAAGTGCTAGGAGTTTGCTTGAGGGTTCTTTTTAGAATGAAGTTACTCATTAAGACAGGATTTTGCGGTGTTCGACCATTAGGGGTATTTTTTGGGGTTGATAGTTTCTATGTTAAAGTGCTAGGAGTCTCAAATTTGGCATAGTGATTCTTTTGAAAGTGCTAGGAGTCTCAAATTTGGCATAGTGATTCTTTTGAGGATGTTAGGTGCTACCTAAGTCGGGATTTTGCGATTGTTTGAATTTTAGTATAGAAGTATAGATTAGTATCGTATCAGTTGTAGTAATGTAGGTCATATTGCATCCGTGCAAAGCTGGCCGCTACTTTATTTTTATGTAATGGAAGTGGCAAACAAGCATGCAGTTCACATTGATGTTAAGTGATGACTACAGCCTATAAACACCGACACAATAACCCGAGGTCAAAATGCAGATGCGTTGCCAGTAGTTGCCACTCCTGAGGCCTAAGGTGTTATGCCTCTGTGCCGGAAATTACAGGGCCGTACATTACGACCTGACTGGAACACGATAGTGCTAAACACTACCATTTAGCGGCAAGTATAATAGGTAATGCGGTGGTGCCTACGGCCGCGAGGTCCGTCACTGCAGCTCTACCACCAGTACTTATTTCTTATTTTTTTTAATGTTTTTTATTATTCCTATAATAACTTTAAGTTTAGTCTTATTAATATAAAGTTATTCCAACGCTGAATAAGTCCAATTCCATTTCTGTCCTGAAATAAAACAACATGAATTTAGAGTTCTAAATCTAGAGAATATTTTTGTATGCGCATCTAATTTACTTGCGATGTACCGAATAAAAATAAAAGTTTCTGTTCATGATAAATATATTGTCGTCGGAATGGCTCCTTAGCTTTCTCTGTTGTGATAGTGAAATCTTATATTAATTCCACTGATGGTAGGTTATATTTTTATTGAATATAGTCTGGTATCTGACCAGAATTTGCTAGGAAATTGCTTTACTTCCTGTTCTAATTGAAACTGTAAAAAAGCTGATAAGTGCGAGTCGGCCTGGCTCATGAAAGGTAGTACCAAATTAAAATCGTAATAAATTTTATTTACAGTGCTTGAAAATATCTCAAACCATTAAGAATATTGCGTTCAAATTACCATGGCGTAATTTTTTCTTAGATTTTTCACTTTCTTATTTTAAGCACACGTCATGAAGTGGCATACAAGCATAAATTTCACATTGATAGTAAGTGAAACTTGTAGCCTTTAAACATATATTGGTGTGTTGCTGTTGTTTATAATAATAATATGATAATAGCAACCTTTATCCTACTGCTGGGCACGAGTCTCTCCCCTTTTTAGGGGGTGGCCCTGCTGTTGTTTAATTATTCATAAATATGATGCGTGCAAAGTTTCAAGGAAATGGACAATGTTTTTTTTTATCCCTACCAACTTTCATCCTTCTAGTCCTATCTTAGGTGATGAATATTGAAAAATCTTTACGTATTTATATTTTTATACGTATTTTTTTATCTCTAATTTCTCAGGACTGGAAACGCATCTACATTGATATCTCTAATTATTATGTAGATATATAAAGGCTACAGTATTCATCTACTCAATCATGTTAAATTTGAGCGGCTGAAATTTTCTCAACCAAAAGAAGTAAAACTCGCAATCTGTCAAATTAATTCCAACTATTGAAGGTTCATGTTTTCCGCCTTCCTGCCCAATAGATTTGTTCCATTCCAACAAAAGCAATCGTGTGGCAGTAGACAACGGAAACGTCTCAAGTGGATGATTGAGTCGGAAAATAGGTCCCCAGTTAAATGCGACTGTACGTATTTGCGGGAGCAACTTATGGACCTAACTGGCAACGGTAACTTCCCCTTAAATGACACTCGATTTTTAACTTCTATTTGCTTTATATTTATACGCTTTCCTAGGGTTCCGTACCTCAAAAATGTTTGGCAAAATAAATAACCTTAATATGAAATCTCGAAGAGATTTTTTTGCACAGTACGTTTATGAAAATGGATTAAATTTACTTAAAATAATCTTATTAAAATAAAACTAAATATGATAAATCTTAATCTATAAATTAGAAGAACACCTTGATGTCTATGGTCTTTGTGGTGAAGTTAGAAGTTTTTCTACTGTGTGTGTTGTACTGAACCCTATGAACGCGAGTCCAATTCGCATTCGACCGATTTTTTTACTTCAATAAAGTATATTATATAGTTCAATTAAATTGTATATTTGTGGTTACCAAAGTACGTAGGTATCTATGTATTGACTTAAAATATAATCGTACGCAATACGACAAAATCTCAATGATGGATTATTTTTATTATTGCTTCCGCTTTTATAAGTTGGTACATACTCGTAAGTATCAATACTAATGGTATAAACAATACTAAATGACCATATAAAAGGTATACACGCAAAAAAACTTGGTAATTTGTAATTAAATGAACAGATCTGATTGAGTGGTAAAGGAAAGCACTTCCTAAAGTCGAGCCGGTAACTCGATTCACTTATCGAAAATTGAAGTTGTAAAATGGAAATAATTAATTCTCACCATAATATTAAACTTGAAGTTAATTTCCATAGTTTTCTTTATCGTGCTTAGCTATAAATGGCAAGTAAATAAAACGCAGAAAGTTATTATAATATAACAAGGAAAATTCGGTGCGTAACTTTAATAATAATCTTATTTATTGTTAAATTAAATAAATAAAATAATAGTTTATAATAGTTCATTTCTTTAAAAAAGTTAATTTAAAAATAACATATAACATCGGCTACGGAATTCGTAGCGCCGTAGGCCGTAGCATATTAAAGATATTTCGTAGCATTCCATTTTTTTTGTGGGACGAGCTTATGTAAGCGGCTAATCTCGAGACTAGTCTACCTCACCGGGCAATCGGCAAATGCAGAAGGTGCTCCAAAATAGTGCTAAATAAAAATTAGCGCATCTGCCTAAGGGTGACCCCTGGGGGTCCTGTGGGTCCGGGTTTGGACATTGCGGAGGGATACATAAGACATATGCCATTAAGGGCGACGCAACTTTCCTTCTAGTCATCGGTTGTTGATAACCGAAAAACGACCTCGCGGGTCATGCTACGGTCGGGGTCGTAGCGCCCCATATATGTTTTAAGGCGTAAGTACTGACGTGAAAATCTTTTGTCATAGATGAAATGGATTCTTAGTCAAGAACTTCTAATTGAATTTTTTTTTATTTTTTAGTCGTGACAAACAAGCTTGCAGTTTACATTGATGTTAAGTGATGACTGCAGCCTAGAGACACCTACATAAAAACCAAGGTCAAAATGCAGATCCGTTACCACTCCTGAGGCCTAAGGTGTTATGCCTCTGTGCTGGAAATTAAAAGGCCGTACATTACCACCTGACCGGAACACGATAGCGCTGAACACTACCATTTAGCGGCAAGTATATTAGGTAAAGCGGTGGTGCCTAAGCGACACTGACACAAGACACTGGAGCTCTACCACCAGTAAAATTAGAATTAAAGACCAGCAAGTTGAATGGTTGCTCTTCACTCTTATAACAATAATTTATCTGTGATTTATTTTCCAAAACGTGAAAAGGAAAATAAAGCGAAGCTGAGTGGAACAGAGACGGACCTGTGTTTGTTTTGGCTATAACTTTTAATTGGCTGTACCATGCCACGCACAAGCGAGTATATTGCCGGCTTACTGCACAAACTATGCAGATTAAACCGGACAAAAGCCCGGATAACCGAAAGAATCATTGTATGCCCGGTGAATGGATGCTGTAAACTATATTGATATGTGTTCGTTTCTGCTTACATTATTACTCAATAAAGGTGGAATGTAAGAACGCAATAAACACTGTCTAAATTTCAAATATACGTCACGCAGAACATTTGGGATACCTAATTTATTTTCAAAAATAATATAAATAGGTAAATCGCGTGGACAAATATTTTAATTTTTAGAGTTACGGTGTAGGGACTCGAGGGCGAAGGCACCACCGCATTACCTAATGCATGTATGTATCTTCACGCCAGGTCCCTAACGGGGTAGGCAGAGAGTGTAGAGCGCCAGATATCCCGGTCCTGACATACCTCTCGTGCCTTATCTACCTTCATAATTCTCTTCATACATGCACGCCGATTACTAAGACTTTTGACCGCACCATCAGACATAACTCGACCTATTTGGTCATGATAGATCAGTCTTGGTCTTCCTGGGCCTCTGCAACCATCTGCATTCGCATTGTTTATCTGTTTAATCATTCGCTCATTCGACATTCTTTCTATATGCCCGAACCATCGGAGCATGTCTTTTTCATTAAAGATACATTACCTAATGTATCTGTGGCCAAATGGTAGTATTCAGCACTAACGTATTCCGGTTTAACGGCAATGTATGGTATGACTGGTATGGTAGGATTGATTTGTGTTGTGTAGTTATAAAAATGTACTCCCATCATGTGATCAAAGTTCTTTCGTATTTTAGTTTTATAATTTTATTACCTATTTAATACCATGAAACACCGCAGCCGAGAGGGGATTCTTCTAACACAAGTTACTACAACTGAAAAGAATAGTTCCCACGCCCAAATTATATGAAAACTTTTTTTTTTTTTTTTTATGTAATAAAAGTGGCAAACAAGCGTGCAGTTCACATTGATGTTAAGTGATGACTGCAGCCTATAGACACCCACACAATGACCAGAGGTCAAAATGCAAATGCGCTGCCACTCCTGAGGCATTAGGTGTTATGCCTCTGTGCCGAAAATTACAGAGCCGTACATTACCACCTGACCGAAACATGATAGTGCTGAACACTACCATTTAACGGCAAGTTAAATTAATAACACTTAAACTTAACACTTGTTAACACTTGTTAACACTTGTTAACACTTGTTTTATTAATAAAGCATTTTTGATTTATGTTTTTTTTATGACGCCCAACACTGTTGTCAGCATCTTCGGAGAAGGATTTGTCCAGCAGTGGACGTCTTTCGGTTGAAGTGATGATAATTAATGTAAATGTATAATATATTAGGGTATGAGAAAAAGTTTACAGAGGTTACAACAGTAAAACATTGAAGTCAAAGATTTGCTTGATTCTTTCAAGTGGTTCTGTATCTCAAGTTGACTGCCAGTTACATCGTGACTACCTGTTACATCGGATTATTTGCAGCAATAAACTGCTTGTCCAATATAAAAGGAAACAATCTTAGCTCAATTAATATATATCTAGTTATTAATATTACTACTTAGCTGTGAACATTTCTCAATCGTTACAATTTACTTACGAAACAAAATCGTTTAACAATAACCATTAGTGTAATGTATACCAAAATAGAAAAAAACGTCACAGTGATAAATGGGCGCCAAAAAAACAACAATTCACCTTAATTAATTCAACAGAACGGCAATCGACTAATGAATGGTGGATACAAAGAATATGCTATAAAACGAAGAACCACTCGGCACGTCCATTAACACATTAGTAAAGTGGCAGTCGCTAATTCAACATTGTTAGGGCAATACGTGTTTAGTGCGGTCCGCGTAGAGTTTATATTACAGGAATAAAGGTCGTGTTAATGAATGATAAAGATTAGTCATGTTCCGGATATTCGTATCCGTACCCGCGGATACCCGAAAAATAGAAAGATCCGTGTCAGTAATATTCGTAAATATCTACCATAAAAGTATCGGTACTTAAATGATAATTTTTACGGATATTACCTTATTAAATTTCAACATAGATTATATTCTATAAAAAGGTGATTTTTTTTTCGTTCAGATAACTTTCCTTTTTTTTTTAATTAAATATTTGGCATCTTCCATATTACAAATGTTAAGATATCCCAGTGAGTAATTAATTTACTTAACCAATACTGAAATAATGGTATCTTTTTAACCAACTATCTTGATAATAAAACTAATTACAAATCGTTATGAAATTAAAAAAAAACTTTTGTAAAATATTCATCAAATATATTTTAAATGAGATCAATTGTCAGAATAAAACACCGGTTGAGGAAAATGTTAAGATCGGTCCGATCTACATGTTCCGTATCCCTATTCGTATCCCTAATCTTTATGTTTTACGATTCGCCACATCACTATTAGACACGATGGTATATGATAAACAGACGGGCGCGGTCGATCGAACGAGCAAAGTGGATTAGCCGCGAACTCGTAAACGCACATCATAGCGACCATTGAGTTTGTCGCTTATCATCGCAACCAGGCCAATTTTTAGAGTATCGTACTTCAAAAAGACAAACGGAACCCACATAAGATCACTCGGGCGTCTATTTGTTCGTCTGTTTGTCTGTCTGTCCGTCTGTCATAACCAATTTACTTCAAAATAAATGGACCGATCTAGTTAGAATTTGTGATACATGTAGGTCACGGAATCAAACATGAACGTGCATATTAATAAATTTTTTTTTTCACTAGTGGTAGAGCTCCAGTGACGGAGCTCGCGGGCGTAGGCAACACCGCCTTACATAATATACTTGCCGCTAAATGGTAGTGTTCAGCATTATCGTGTTCCGGTCAAGTGGTAATCTACGGCCCTGTAATTTCCAGCAAAGAGGTATAACACCTTGAGCCTCAGCAGTGGTAACGCATCTGCATTTTGTGTCTATAAGCTTCAGTCATCACTTGACATCAATGTGAACTGCACGCTTGTTTGCCACTTCCATTACTTAATTTTTTTTTTATGGAATGGAATTTTGGAATAGCTGAACTATTTTAAAAAAAGTTTTTTGAATTATATTGTGATGACGTATCAATATTTAAAAGATGTAGGAACTGTGAGTTTTTTATTTCTGATAAACGGTTTAGAAGTTATTTACAAAAATGGGCAAAACTGGTCTTAGAAATTAAAAGGGCCTTATCTTGAAACCTTCTGGAATGAAAACTTTGAAAAAAGGGATTAACAATTCGTTATCTATCTACTATCTAGATCACAGGACCTATTAGAATAGTACATGGTAGATATTTACCATAACATAGGCATTCTCTCAATTGTACGGCATCCTGTTTACGCGACTTGCGATTCGCACTTGGTCGGTTTTTTATCAATAATATCGATTTATTAACCCCTACTCTAACTATATGGAT
The DNA here is from genome assembly GCA_036365455.1 of Macrosoma leucophasiata. Lineage (NCBI taxonomy): Eukaryota > Metazoa > Arthropoda > Insecta > Lepidoptera > Hedylidae > Macrosoma > Macrosoma leucophasiata. The sequence continues at coordinate 8,140,376 of JAWQUS010000023.1, read as the reverse complement.
GACTGCTATCAATAGATTATCTTTGGCTTCGAGATTAGCAACAATTCTCATAAACACATCTAGCACTTTTTAAAATAAATAGATAATCAGTTTTTAGCGCCAAATCGTGTATACCGTGTTACTGGTAGTAAGGCTATGGTAGAGACGGAGTTCGCGGGCGTAGGCACCGCGGCACTACCTAATCTACTTGCCACATAATTAAAAAAATATATTAACAACAACAATAAAAAAAATGCGGCAAGTAGTTGAGGTAGTGCGGTAGTGCCTACGCCCGCGAACTCCGTGGCAAAACAAGCACGCAACTACTGATTTTTGTTTTGGCAGGTTTTTTCTCAGTAATGGCTGGAAAAAATCTGCCAACTGAATGAGTCAGTGAATGACAAAGAATATGGAACATTCTGTTGATGCCTATTTTTATTATGAAGTATTTTTGGATTATTATTTATTTTATTTTTGTTTACTTTGACATATTAATCAACGTATCAGTTGTTAGTCGCTTTAATATTTAATTTTGTAATTTGACCGCAAGCGAATTCTATTATTTCCAAGTGATGAAATAAATTTTTGAGTTTGAGTTTGCAGTTTACATTCATGTTAAATGATGAATGCAGCCTATAGACATCTACACAAAAACCAGAGGAAAATGCAGATGCGCTGCAAACCCTGAGACATTTTTTGTTATGTCTCTGTGATAGTTTTTACAGGGACCATAGTGGGTAGTGTTCAGTACTATCACAGTCTAAACAAAACGAACATGTTAATTATGTAGTTATACTGTGGTACTATCGTGTTCCGGTTATATGGTAACAGCCACGGAATTTCTGACACAGAGGCATACCTACCACCTTAGACCTCAGCAATGGCGACGCATCTTCATTGAAATGTCTGGTTTATGCAGATATTTTATAAGCTTACTTTTGTTCTGACAATGTTTAGGGGGAGGCTTTATCCAGCAGTAAACATCTTACAGCTTAAATGATGATGATGATGTTATCATAAATATCAACCCCAAAAAGTTTATAAAAGTATAATATATATTAATATAGGCAAGAAAGCTACTTTATAGAAAATGTTCTTAGCAGCACGACAAAATGTATTAAGCAAGAAGCAACGTATGTATTTTTCTTTTTCGCTACTTCAGGGTTGATCATTAAGAAACATGACCTAAATTGCACATGTAGTTGACGTGATAATATAGATTATAGGTAATCCCTACACGTTGAATACGTGGTACACACCATCAACAAGAATAGCCGGCTTATTAAAAAATAATCTAGCATCCTAAATGCAAAGTAAAAGATAAATAGTTTTAATAAAGGCGCTCCCGTGACCAGGGCACTCGCGGTTCATTGTGGCGCACCCGCGTCAAACACAACTATACAATTGAGCACTAATTTAATTAATTGTTCCATTTCCCCATATTCTCCCTATCCAACCTGCTCGCCTCCCACGCCCGGACTAACCACAGACAATATTTTTCACTTACGTCGAGACTCAACAAATTGGCTGTGTTATTGCCGGGCTTTACCTATCATAGACTAGAATAAACGGCAAAAGAAAATATTCCAACGTTTTGTAACTTGTATAAAATCTGAAATATGTTCTATACAATAATCGTTTTAAAGAATCGCAATTGTTACCTGTGCCAACTATGCCAATTTAACTTAATTTGTATCGGTTTATATTCGGAACTTAGATTAGTTTTTGCAGAGCACTTTAGCTGTATAGGAAATTAAAAACAAGATAAGTGATTATATAAGAGTGTAATCGGTATCATTCGGAAGGAATGCGGCGAGGGGCGCTGGGGAGCCGTCGTGAAAAGAGATCCGCTCCGACGCTGGATTATTGAATTATCAACAAAACATCGCACGCCCGAGAGCCTACGCGCTCTAATTACTTTTCACTCTTCCTCAGTATCATCTCAAAATCGGATGAGATTCGTAATCGATCGCACTGTAATTGCGGCACGATTTGTTGGTATAGTAAATAAAAAGGGGAAATTTACACACGGCATAAAAATAGGCGCATTTAAAGCGGACAGGGACCTGAAATAGAGAGGCCGGCGCCGACGGGATTTTCCGGGGAGTGTTTTTAAGCGATCCCCGGCGGAGCGCGCCATCCGATATACGTTCGGCAAATTAAAAGCAGGCCATGCGTACGGGCATTGTGAAGGAGACCCACGTTTTATTGTTACCGATTTGTCTGCACGGAAAAACACAAATGGCGCGGAGCCGGGTTAAGCTCTTTGTTAATCGAACATACTGATGTAAGCGATAGGCGCGCTCGCTCGGACCCATCTCATTGACTAAGCGGTAACGAGTGTTTAGGTTGTGGCGTGAACTTGAGCCTTGTTTCATCTCGTTGGTATGTCATTTTATGTCTGCTTGGTTTTCACGAGTACCAAATTAGACATTGCACGATCTCACGTTTTAAAATAATATATTGGTGCATAATTTAAATCGAAAAAACACGACGTCGCGTTCCATAACAGGCGTGAACGATGTCGGTTATAAGGGTGTCAGGCTTAAATAGGAATAGGCTGGCGCCCCTGGATACATCTGGATGCGTCTGCAAGATGCATCCAGATTTTAGAGATAGATGAGCAAATATCTCAACCGAGTGGCAGGTCTTTGACAGTCCAAGGTCTCAAGGTCACCGTCCAACGAGATGGCGTAAGCACTTTGAAATGCTGAGTGGAAGGTGGTAGAATCAAAGAAGTTGGAAAAATCTTTAAGAAGCTCTTTGCCCAGCAGTGGGAAAATACAGGTTAATAAAAAAATCTAAACGTCACAGGCTCCAAAGACGAAATAAATTAATAGCGTATTCGTTACATTCAATTAATATAAATGAGAATATTATTCAATTCCAAAATTTTCAATGCTGATTAATTTTCTCTGCTGCAAATTTTTGTTCGAGCAGACAATACCGTATTTCTATGTAGAGCATACTCTGTTCGGATCCTAGAAGACCGTTTATTTTCATATTTAATTTTTCAAGTAACAATACACATTTGTCCACGACTTGGCGAATTTCACCGTGAGTCAGGTAACAAGGTAACACGACTTCACTTTCTACACGCTAAAATATTAAAACGATGAAGTCGGAGCCAGATTGGGGGGAAGGGAGGGGGTTGCTGCTTGCGTGAGAAATGGCTCCAAATATCTCGCGACTATCCGAGGGATTCCTGCCCCTATTTCCACGGGATCGCGTCAAAATGACAACAGATTTAGGGAAAGCGTGAAGCGAGGTGTGAAATGTATCCGAGCGCGCTACGCCTTATATGACATTCTTTGCACCTACTATAATGTAAGCGACGGGCCGATTTCGTAATCTGTCTTTTATTAAAAACATGTCGAGTCGAGATTTGAAGGGAATTTATGTATAACTCGATACAGCCACTTATTTTTCTTCGGCGACAATTCAAGGAATCAGTGTAAGGAGCCGAAAGGGTTCTCCTGTGCTCCCATTGTAAAGTTATTCGTTGTGAACGAGGCTGGAATATTTTGCATTGAACGCTATTTCCTCTCGATGTGAAGTCGATGTGTATTTAAATATAAGATTTCTGTTTCCGAACGATAAAATACCATTCGAGGAATTTTCAGGTTGGGTTTTCTATTTTAGAACCATGATTTTTATGATACATTTTGTTCAATATTATTTTATTGTGATATAAAAAAATCGTGTTAGATATACACAAATGTAGGTCTTAAGTATGTCTATAATTTGGTAGATAGATACATGAACATTCCAGAAATACCTTACGGGCAACATAATTATATAGGTAAGTTCTAGTGGAATATCCTAACAAATAGATTCAATGTACTACGCTGGAGTCCTGGAGTTTATCTCTTGTGCTACTGGGATTTTTCCCTTTTCTGGACATTTTCCAGTGTCATCCTTGGAGTTTGGTAATGTGTCCGGATATATCAATAGGCTCGCTACCTAAATGTGATAGAACGTAACTGGCGTTTTACTATTATGTAGTATACAATTGTGGATGCTTGGTGCATGCATTACCTTTGCTTCGAAGATTACAGGGATGAAACTATGTTGAATTTAATCCTAAAGAACATGACAAGCCAATTGGTCCAGCGGTGTGTGAGGATCATTTTAACCGAGGCTCATGGGTTTGATCCCTGGGTGTTTGTGTATGTGTTGTGTGTATACAACAGCACCCACAAGTCATGTTTGTACCTAGTGTAGGGCTGTGAGTATAAGCATTATTATATTTTATTTTATTTACGTGCTACGAATCGCAAATCCCTTTTTTACGGCGGGAAATTAAAACAGGGATCGGCGGTTGTAGACTCCGCGACTCTTGTAAATACGGCCTCATTTAATACAAAAATTACGAAGCAGTAGGTTATCTAACAGAAACACGGTAGAGTTACACAATTATATTTAGTGGCAGATAGATGGTGGACTTATACGCCCTCAGTTTCAGCACTAAAATGTGAAAGGAAATTTTATTACGATTCGTCTTCACCTACCCTCAGAAATAGACTACAGTTACAGATACAAAATAAAAATATGTATGCATTAGATATTAAATTACATTCGTTATATTAATTAAAAGACAATATCGCAAATATCAAATCATATATTTAATAGCAATGAAATAGTACCATTATTGGAATATTTAAGCTCGTGAAGTAAACCGCATTACGAATCCCGAGGAATCGAAACCGGGATCGGGAGTAACGAACACCATGACACTTGTAATTAGCTTTGTAAGCCGATCCCGCGGCTATCGCCAACTTTACCCAGACCCTGTAAGTGGGCAAAGTTGGCCCTAATTATGAATTAACGAACCCATTGTAACAGCGGATCTTAATAAAACAACCAGTTAATTTAAAGCCATCGCTTGAATATTAGCAACTCGGTAAATATTGTTGGGTTGATTAACTGTTATCGAATTTGAATGAAATAAGTTAGCATGATTTTCAGATTTTGTTTCCAATTTTAATGAAACCATGGAATAAAATAAAACTCGGTTGTATTTCTGTCAGGGAACAGAGATGTGAATTACTTTAGTGAAGAATTCGAAATGAGTATCATTTTAATAGTTGAGATATTATTTTTCACTTAGGAAAGTATGATTTGTTCTGTGTGATTTTTTAGATATGGTCTTTATTTGTTATTTTTTCTGATACTTAACAACAGCACCGCATCACACTTATTATAAGTAAACGTATTAGTAATATAATTTCCCAATTAGATTATAAGTAAATATACCTGCTATTTCATAATCGTTATAACTTCTACTTCGACAACAACGTGCGCGACTACGAGTATACAATACAACGAATAGGTGTTATAAGTGAAATACAAAAGGCTTTATATTTTGTATTGTAATAAACTGAAATTATTTCCCAATTATATTTTTATTTGGCATTTTTCGACAACAACCCAAATTGATCATTGTAAAAAAATATTATAAAAAAAGAAATACATTATTACTTCACAAATGCCCCAGTCCGTGGTTTGTAAAGTGTAATATCTGCGGCCGATACCCTCGGACCTCTGGCCCTCTGCCCTCCGAGGTGAACGGCTACAATCATGCCGCTAACCTCATTTAAATATCAAAACAGCCTCTTTACGCGCGGTTTCACTCCATCTATCTCCGGCCGCACCCGCAACATAACACAAACAAATTAATTCGAATAATGAACCCTAATAAATAGAGATCTGTTTACCCCATAAAGAATAAATGTTATAATAATTGGGGCAAGAGGCTACAATTTACAGTTTTGAATTCAAAATTTTCGGAAGGGTGAATTAATTTCACGAACAACGCAACAATAATAATGAAACAATGAAAAATTATTGTGTTGATGCAAGACCCTCGGTATTGGAGGATATTTTGATCCATAATTTTGAATTTACTTGAAATTCACCTGGTTTAGTGATTATAAAAATAGCAGTACATAATAATATTTATTCTGACAATCGCAAACTCGGCTCTATAACTTCTGGATAACGGAGTACAACGGTGAAAATTTTAATAAAATCTTTGACATAGAATGAAAGAAACACAAGTCTATTTTTATTTTAAATTCATGGTATAGCACAATTCCTTCCGATTTTTTTTAAGTAATGCAGGTGGCAAACAAGCGTGCAGTCCACATTGATTTTAAATGATGACTGCAGCCTATACAGACCCACACAAAGACCAGAGGTCAAAATGTAGATGCGTTGCCACCCCAGAGAATCTGTGATAGTTATTACGGAGCCATTACTATATAACCGAAACATGATAGTGTTGAACACTACCATTTAGCCTACGCTTTCAAGCTCCACTGGAACTCTACTACTAGCCGATTTCTTGTTGTTGTTCAACTATGAGATGATAATAATTTAGTGGGATAAATAATATTCAAAGTGAAAATACGAGTAGAGTACATAAGTGAAACATTATATTATTTAAATATTTCATATTTTTTTTATCTACTTATATTTTATTTACTTTGGTATTAATCTATTTATTATTGTTTGTACCTACTAGTATGTATTACATTTATCGTTTAATTAAGTATGTTATTTTAATGGCTTATTATCTGTTTTATATCCGTATGTATGTACCTTGTATAAGTATTAGTACAATTATCCTTTATTATAAATTTGACATCCGTGGTTCACTCACTTAGGGTCCTGTTGAAAACCAGCGTCAGGTACCTTTTACATGAAGGTACCTGACATTTGCTGAACAGGACACCTTTTTGGCAGCCGTGAGACACATATTACGTGTATAGGTATGTATTAATTTTTAGAAAATGTGTTGTCTATTCTCTGTTACCTGTTACGTTTTATGTCTGTTTTATGTGTCTCGCTGTGTGTCAAATAAATGTTTCTTATCTTATCTTATCTAAATACGTATTTTGAAAGAGTTATAGGTATTTACAAAAATCCTTAATAATATGCTATGAGCTTTAATTGGCTTTTCCTCCAAACTTCGTGTCGTCCTATTTCACATTAATCCCTTTGGGGTGGAATTTACGATTAACACATGTTTTATCAATTTACTTGATGAGAACAAATTTATTTAAAGTTTAAAGCTAATCGTATAAAAATATATAAATTTCGTAGAAACTATTAATTAAAAAAAATTAAAAGCAAACACCAGTAGAAGTTTAGGAGATCGTGTGAGACGTGCCTGACATTTATTTTTGCAAGTAATTATAAAAACTGTATTACAACAAAAAATAAAATTTTCAAAATTAATAACTTTTTAAATTTTCAGAATTGTGTTCGGATTTTAGTAACACTTTATTTAAATCTTCAAGTCAAATGTACAACGTCTTGTCTTGTACCTTTTTTATGTAATGGAAGAGGTCAACAAGCATGCAGTTCACATTGATGTTAAGTGGTGACTGCAGCCTATAGACACCCACACAAAGACCAAGGTCAAAACGCAGATGCGTTACCACCCCTGAGACCTAAGATGTTCTGCCTCTGTGCTGGAAATTACAGGGCCGTACATTACCACCTGACCGGAACACGATAGTGCTGAATACTACCATTTAGCGGCAAGTATAATAGGTAATGCGGTGGTGCCTACGCCCGCGAGCTGCGTCACTGGAGCTCTACCACCAGTAAAAACCTATTGCCTTAAATAAAGGTCATGCAATGCTAAAAAAGAATGAGGTTCGTTAAACCAAATAGCAAAATAACTCAGCATAGCGTCTTATGTCGATTTTTTATGTATGGCAAACAAGCACCTAAATAATTAAGGTAAGTGACAACTGCACATTTACCACGCATGAGAACTGCCGCCTAGAGACATCGATATCGAACTACTAGAAACTGGAGGTTATAGAGGCTGCGTGATAAGTAGGTATCACGAGAGTAAAACAATTTATGCATCAGAGGTTGGCAACGCATCTGCACCTTGGAATATGATTTCTGTCTATGTTTCTACTACTGTAAATAATGTAAACAAATCTAACCTTTAATCCCCGAAGGGGTAGGCAGAGGTAAATGCATGCATTCTAGCATACCTGCAAACACCCACGAATCGCCGGTTGTTTCGTACTGCAAATAGGTTTGTTTATTGGAGTTACATATCATTTAAATCATTATGGTTTTTGAAAGACAATTATAAGAAAAATGTGTAAGACGAATAAAGTAAACAAAACTGTTATAAGTTTCTGTAAAGTCTTTCAGAGTAAACCGAGACATAAGCTATTTTCTATTCTGTTATGACGAACACAAACATGAACAAAAGCTCGAGGCGTGAAGATAAGGCAGGCCGCGAGCACGAAATACAGTCTAAAATTGTTCACGGACTATAAAACTGCACAAAGCCTTTTCAATTAAAACTTTCAATGGCGTCGGTGCTAATTATAGAGCGGGTAAGGGAGGACATCTATTAGTATAAAATAAAGCGTTAACCACGGCGACGACAGCGCGATCCCCCCGGCCCTTGGTCCCCGCTCGGTCACCGCTCCTTCCCCCGCGCCTAAGTGAATTCCGTTAATTAAACCATAAAAACTTCGATAAATTAAGATCCCAGCCAATTCCCCTCTCTAATATAGTCCTGCCTCGAAAGATTTCAGATGCAAATGACATCGATACAGGCGACCAGTGGGGAATGGCAACATAAATTGTTTCGGGCTTTCCTCTGCCCCTCTACATTTGTTTGTGGCTTCATTTAAATTTACTTATTGTAACCGATGTTATAAAAGCAATCAGTTTGATACTTCATAAAGATTCCATGATAATTCCCCTTTATGAAAACGTTTTGTTCGTTTCATACTTGGTAATGTAATTGACTGCTATTCCCCTTTTATAATACTTATATCGTGTTCTGTTGTTTGTATCATGTTTGTCGCTTTTTTATTTTTGTCCGCATTTTGTATTTTTGCAGCGTGAAAAATAATTCCATATGCGTTTGAAAAATTACATTTATGTTTTGCGAACTAGCAATATTCGATCAGAACTGCGGGTCTAGATATGAATACGGATATATGAGTAATATGAGGCGTTTATCATTTTCGGTTACGGATATTAAATGATTTTGGATTACCTATCCGTTAATTTCATACAGTTTCTATGTGTGGGGCTTCGGTAGCTCAGTAGTAAGGTGGCTGGACTGGTTATCCTGAGGTCGCAGATTCCACTCCCTACCAGCTAAATGGTTGTATGAGGAGATGAGAAAAAATCACGGTAAAATTCAAGTATACACATTACACATATACAGTGAAGTTGAAAAATTACTGCAACAGTTTATCAAGTTTACGAGAAACGGAACCCTATATTATGCATGGCCCGACACGCGCTTGGCCAGTTTTTATTCTAGGGTTTTACGATATAGCTAAATTTATCATTGCCTGCATTATTAGTGACAATTTTAAAACCGCCTTTGGTGAGCAAATTTATTGAGTAGGTACAGGTTTATTGGACGAATAAACCGACCTATTTCACCGTACACGGAAACACCATACGTTAATTACTGACGGACAAAAGCAATAAGCCAGAGATGAACGATAAGGCGCACCCCACACTGAGCCGCTATGGAAATTTTCATTTGTGAAATTTGAGGTTAAATGTTTGTTGTGTTTGTGGTAATTGGGCCGTGTGCGCCACACACGCGTTCCGGATTACACTCTACTTGACACTTTTTGTTTGGTTTCACATATTAATTTTTGAGTTGCTTAATTACGTTCACTGCCTATGTTTGTTCAATTTGAAATGCACTTTTAACTTTGATTATATTTGCAGAAAGAAATCTATCTATCGCACCGAGACGAGAGACTATCCCATCGCCCATTAGTAAAGGAACATTTTCCCATAGTAGTCAGGCAACAATGGTGGTCAAACTATAGTAAATTTAATAGTGCGGGGTGGTCAGCAGGATCACGCGACTAAACTACTGCCACTGCGATCGTCAATCCGCCTGCCAAGTGAATCGATTATGGCATATTCTCTACCAGTTCAGTTCATTCTTCTCTCAGTTTTAGTTTCTCTAACGACGCACAACACTGTTGTATGTAACATTGGGGCTTTTGCCAACCAGTAAATTTCTTCCGGCTGAATCATTATATGTCTAACCTAATGTAGGGCTTCAGTGAAGGAGCTCGGAGGCGTAGGCACCATCGCATTACCTAATATACTTGCCGCTAAATGGTAGTGTTCAACACTATCGTATTCTGGTCAGGTGGTAATGTACGGCCCTGTTATTTCCGGTGGAAAGGCATAACACCTTAGGCCTCAGAAGTGGTAACGCATCTGCATTTTGACCTCTGGTCTTTGTGTGGGTGTCTATAGGCATAATCACTTAACATCAATGTGTGCTGCATGCTTGTTTGCCACTTTTATTTCATTAAAAAAATCACGTTCTATCGTGCGTTCGCAGATCAAACATGCTATGCTCTCAATCGAATGTCATTGGGTTCAGTGAAAATGTAGTATTGCTTGAGAATACACGATTGTTATACTTTACTAGCCAATTTTTTTAATTAAAGTATATTCAAGTAACTTCTAGGCGTGAGCACCAGCTAGTTACTTAAAATAACCCTTTGAAAGAATACCTACTGAGTTACAGCAGATATTATGAACGTTACTTTACCGTATCGCTTAGAATATCAACTACTTAATTAATATGACCATGATCATAATAAATACCTACTCGCAATCTGCATTACAGTATATATTTCAGTTGCATTTAGTGGGTATTTGCATTATGATTATGATCCTATTCATAGCGTTTTAACTGCCTCAGTAGCCTAGTGGAAGCGGGACACTATTACTACACTGGGGTCCTGGGTTTGATTCTCGGGTCGGGGGCTACCAGAGATTACCGTAAAAAGTCCTTTATCTCTGGGTTTTGGTATATTTGCATTTTTGGCGGACCCATTACCTCGGAGTTTGGTAATATGGCCTGTCAGCAAGGTCGCCACCTGTTACATAGGCCGAAACGTTACCGCCGAATCGTGGATATTTACATGTATACTTGAATAGCATGCTTTTACTTCTGCTTACCCTTTTTGGTATTACAGGCGTGAAGTTACGTACCTATATATTAGCTTTAGATGTCTCATTGTAGTTCGTACCTACCAACTACAATGTCTACGTTTAATAAAAAGGATATTAAAAAATTCTGATGGACTGTTGTAATGGACATTGATTTTGTTTATTTGGTGCTTCACTCGTGTGCAAGACTTGTCAAAAATAAATTTAATAATATATGAATAGTATCGATAGCGCGTAGATTAGGAAAATTAGTTTAACATTTTTGCGCAATAGTATGAATTGATAGTTTCTTTCTTTAAATCCTCATTTTCAAACTTAAGCTGATCATTATTTTTTGTTCTTTATGCATACATTTACAAATACTTGTATTTCAAATTTAAGATGTTCCTTTTCACATTTCAAACATACTGAATTGACACGAGTAAGGTACTTAATATAAGTAGATATTTACCAACAAAATCTGCTCATAACAAAGTTAAATAGCACCCAAAAAGGAATAAAATAAGCTGCAGTGTATGAAACGGCATTTAGCATCAGTTGAAAAGCGTCGTCAAACAGAACTTTCCGGCAAGTCGGGACAAATCTCCCACAGAACATCTGTTGGAACATTTTCAACCAATAAAATCTTTTTCGAACACATTTTATCCGCTTTGAGCGGGCGAAGTCAACAGGTGGCTTCTTTTATCAATTTGAATGTAATTGCCGTTTCGAGCGTTTTCCGAGTCACGGGTCCGTTTTCTATTCAGTGGATGTTAGGTACTTCTATAGAAAGTTTCATGGAGTTAAGTTGGCGGGTAAACCGTTGCTATGATACCGCCGATTGCGGCCTCCTGGACTTTTGATATGGTGACCGTTCTATATATATATATATCTGTAGCTAGCTGTTAGCTATTTATAAATCTAATGTAAGACCGCCGCAATATGATTGACGGTAGATAAATGAGAAAACTCAAAGCTCTTTTTATCTGTCTAAATATATACGGTCTTATTCATAAAAAGTATGACACCTCTAAGAGCTTGCTATAGTATGCTAGAAGCTAGGAAGTGCGCGCGATTTATAAAACATGACTTTATTTCCAACATGATTTTTTCCTTTTATTCGAAATAAGGTCATTTTCACACGTAATTTGTAGACAATTTGGCGTGTTTGATCTCTTGTTGGATCCATTTATCCACTGAATACCTTGCACTGGCAACAATTTGACTATTAGCAGAATTTTAACTATGCAAGGTTTATAGAACGTTTATGAATAAACAATTTTATAGAACGTTTTATAGGCTTATAGAGCATTTTAACTAATGAATGCTATAAACCTTCTATAAGCATTTTTTATGAATAAGACCGTTAGTAGATATTGCTTCATGTACCTATCTCGGGGAATATACTCCTTTAATATAGTACATACTTAATACAGCCGATTGTGTTGTGGTGAAGATGATTAAGAGTTAAGTTACTAAAACCGATAGGTAAACTATAATTTATATTGATGAAAAATATATAATTTTTTATCCAAAGTTGCGGGAAATCATTTACCAAATATACAATATAGCTGTTGCCCGCGGCTTCGCCCGCGTGGATATCGTTTTATAAATAACTAAGTAGCCTACGTTCCTTCTCAAAGTCAACTCTATCTCTCTATCTCTATTAAATTTCATTAAAATCGCTTCAGTCGTTTGGACGTGAAAATTTATTAACGCATTTATAATATTAGTATGGATTACAGCAATTTCACTAGCTGCATATTATTGCCTTGAATTCTCAGCATACTTTCATCTTATTGCGTTTTCATACATGTCATCTATTTTCAGGTTCGTCCAATATCAAAATGGCTCAGGATTGACTCATACATTTACTGGCAATGCTTTCCAATGTCTGAAAAGCAATTTTGGTGTAGTGTAAGGCTACTTTGGTCTGAACTCGCAACATAGGTATATTAATAGTGAACAAGTGAAAGCCACTATAGATATTCAACTCGTCAAGCCATTTGATTGCTGCTTCATCGACGGGACCGACAAACGGCTTGTTTCCCTTTAAATTTATCCCATGAACCCTATGTTCCATGATTGATTTGGCGCTCGGGTTGAGTATTTTTACTGACTGAATAGTCTTAATACCTATTTAAATGATCAAGATTATAAGACATTCTACATCTATTTGAGATGATTCAAGTTTAGGACTAAAAAGTTTTAACTAGTACCAGAATTCAGTAGACAATTGAAAAACTCGAATACGTTTTTTTATATCATGAAAGAGGCAAACAAGCATACAGTTCACATTGATGGTAAATTAATAGTCTTTAAACATTAAACCTTAAACTTCTTAAAACTACTCCTGATCTTTAAGCTACTGTGAGCTACTGCACAGAGGATGACGAAAATTACGAGGCTTTACATTAGCAACTGACCGCAACACTACCATTTAGCATATATTAAGTAAAAGACTACGTCTTCGAACTCTATCACTAGAGCTTTACCACTAGTCATGTCTTCCGAAAAGTACCTATATAGTGGTTCAATTCAGTAAACCTACAAACCAATATATCGCAATGCTCAAATTATTCTTTACACAGGTGCATCTCGATAAATGTCATCAACTTCCAGATCCATCGAATATCAAAATGGCTGCACTATCAGGATTACCACAGCCATTTACATTGCTTTCCAATATCTGAAACTGTACATATTCTGGTGTAAGGCCATTTTGGTCCAATCTCGCAACATTCACTGCTTTATGACATTAGTTATAAAGCAGTGAATGTCTGTGAGCAAGTGAAAACCGATAGATATTCAACGTAAGCCACTTGATTGCTAGTACTACTTTCGACAGACTACTTAAAGGAGCACTAAAGGGCATGTTTCACTTCAATTTTTTCTACTGTACCTCACTTACGTGATTGATTTTGGACAGGATTTTTTATTACTTCAGTATCAGTACTCAAATGTTCCAAATGATCACGATTTTAAAACTTCGTAAGCCTAATGATATTCTTGTATGGGGTAAGAACTTGTGAAGCTTAAGTGACTAGTTTAAGAATACGGTACTTAAATTTTATTGGTGGTACCTACAGCATTGTCGGCGCTCGAGGGCGTATACTCCAGGGGTGGCCGCATCTGCATTTGGCCTTCAGATTCCGGGTAGGCTGCAGTCGTCACTTAATATCTACGTCAACTGCAGGCTTGTTTGCCACCATCATTTGATTAGAAAAATAGAATACTGGTTATAGCTGACATCATATAATTTAGTTAAACCATGACAGCCATATCAAAAAAGTGATAACTAATATGTATTCATTCTTCATCCTCAAACAGAATATTCACAAACCCAAAAAAGTTGAACTTGAAACCAAAAAGCTTTAAGACAGTGCTTTTTTAAAGTATTCGCTAAATATCCTTGACGCTGAAACTTCAAAAGATCACAACACAGACGTCCCACAAACTGCTGGCCAAGTTTATTCTCAGCCGGTAGCGGTTTACGGAACGTCAAGATTGAAGCAGTTTACGGCAGGAAGTCCGCCACGCCTTGTTTGGTCTCAACTCGCTAACTCGATATCGCACGCTCACTTTATGCCGAGTTTAATGTCGCACTCCCACCGCGAGTCTAGACTTTAGAAATATTTATAAGCTTGCTCTCTACGTATTTTTCTTCGTGAAGTCACAATTTGCGACTAACACGTATGTTAGTTATTAAGGCAGGACGAAGAGTCCGCCGCCTTTAAGTTCACAACAATAAGCAAAAACTACTTTTCAAATGCATTAGGATACTCAAAATTATACAGCAAAAATAAGATCTTTAGAAAAATGTTTTCATTTTCAATTTAAATTTCGTATAACTTAAATGCTTCTTTAGGCATTGAATACATGTATTTTCAATATACAGAAAAAACAAACTTCACCAACAAACAAAGTCTAAGATTTTTCATGATGAAACTTTAAAAGGTCACGACACTACAGCAACGAAACCGCTGGCCAAGTTAATTCTCAGCCGGCAGCGGTGTACGAAACTCAGAAGAACGTCAAGATGGAAGCAGTTTACGCCAGGAAGTTCGCTCCGCCTTGTTTGGTCTCAACTCGCTAACTCGACATCGAACGCTCACTTTATGACGAGTTTAATATCGCACACCGACTACGAGTAGTAGACTTTAAAAATATTCAAGCTTGGATGTGGCTTCAATGTATTTTTAATTTTGGATTAAGGAACGGCATTTTTGAAACTTTCTATTTTTATACCACATTTTCTGCTATATTATATTTTCTCAAGAAATATCTAATTATCATCTTTTACATATATCTTGAAGCGCGCTGCGAAGTGCCCGCGGCTGCTGTTGATCGTAAGCGATCTACTCGGTTAAGCTTTTTGGGGCTCGGTCGGGTGTGTGATGTGTGACCGCTAGTGGCAAATTAAAATGCGCGTTTCCGGGCTTCGGAAGGCACGTTAAGCCGTCGGTCCCGGTTGCTATCGATAGATAGCAGTCGTTAAACCTTGTCGGAGGCCTTATGGGCGTTTTGAAAACTTCCGATAGCGGGTTGGCCACTAACCCGTATCTCCACTAATCCGCATTGGAGCAGCGTGGTGGAGTAAGCTCCAGGCCTCACCCCAAAAAGGGAAGAGACTCGTGCCCTGCAGTGGGACGTATAATGCGTTGCCATTATTATTATATTACATACCTAAAACTTTAAAATAAAATTTATTTATTTTATACTTTGTCTTTGGCACTCACACACTCGTCAATAGGGTAAGACAAAAAAGACCAAAAAGAAATGAGCAATTATTAGTTCGAATACTAATAGTTAAAGTAGTAGTATCAAAGAGTCAAAACATACTTATCTTACAAAAAATTTCAAAGATCACGACATACAACAAAGACCACAAAACGCTATCCAAGTTTATTCTCAGCCGACCGCGGAGGAACGTGAAGATTGAAGTAGTTTGCGCCAGGAAATCTGCCGCACCTTGTGTTGTCTCAACTCGATATGGCACGCTCACTTTATGTCGAGTTTAACGTCGCACTCTGACCGCGAGTCTAGACTTCAGAAATATTTATAAGCTTTTACGTATATTTCTTTTTCAATTGGAAAAGATATTTCTGAAGTTTTCTATTTTATGCTTTATTTCTTGCCTTGTTATATTTTCATCGAAGCATGCTTTCAAATAACTATAACTATACATTCTTTCAGGACAAAACTGAAAAAATGATCTTGGCAATTAATCTTATTTGTTAACTCACATATCTTTCAAAATAATCTTGTTCCTTGGCAAATGTCGTGAATACCTTTAAGTTATTTATGCATAGATTACTTAGTATTACTTATAGCTTCTGTAAACGATAGTGTATTGTGTATAAATAGTTGGTAATTCTTTTTTCAAATAAAAAAAGAACATAAAGTCCATTTTACGAGTGTCTTAGAAGAGCTTTTAAAGACAAATCAGTCTACCGTATTTACACGGTCATTAGGTATAAAATTAAACGGCTCCATTAAAATAAAATTGATGAGTGTAAAGCTATCCGGTTTAAATGCCAGAGCGGGACTCAATCTGGGTACGGGACGTAAAACTGGCATTTAAACGCCGCAGTCTGCGGTGAGACGACCACCTCGCTCCAGTCCACGTACGAGAGCTAGCGGTAGTTTTTTAAATATTTTTTGGCCTATGTGTCAAAAATAAATCCATGTCACGTTATTACCTAAATATAAAATTATGTTGGTATTATATTGGTGAAAGAATCATTAAAATCGTTCCAGAACCTTAAAAAGGTTCTCTATTTGTAATATTAGAAAAGACTTCTCACCTGCTCATTTCTTTTCAAAAATGTGACAGTAAAATGGTAGAACTTACAGAAATAGAGAAGAACATAAAAGTCTGTTATAAGGGTATAATATAAGAACTTTTAAGGACAAATCAGTTTACCATATTTACGCGGTCATTAGGTATAAAAGCAAACGGCTCTATTAAAATGGAATTGACGAGTGTAAAACTATCCCGTTTAAATGCCAGAGCGGGGCTCAATCTGGGCACGGGACGTAAAACTGGCATTAAAACGCCGCAGTATGCGGTGAGACGACCACCTCGCCCCAGTCCACGTACGAAAGCTAGGAGTAGTTTTTTAAATATTTTTTGGCCTATGTGTTGACAATATAGCCATGACGCTCAATGATAACGTTATTACCTAAATATAAAATTATGTTGGTATTATATTGGTGAAAGAATCATTAAAATCGTCCCCGAACCTTTTGAGCCTATTTAACATCCGTATGAAAATAACAACATACAAATTACAAAAATAAAAAGGTTCTCTGTTTGTAATATTAGAAAAGACTTTACACTGTTTCACACCTACTCATTTCTTTTCAAAAATGTGACAGTAAAGTGGTAGGGCTTACAGAAATAGAGAAGAACATAAAAGTCTGTTATAAGGGTTTAATATAAGAGCTTTTAAGGACAAATCAGTTTACCATATTTACACGGTCATTAGGTATAAAAGCAAACGGCTCTATTAAAATTGAATTGATGAGTGTAAAGCTATCCCGTTTAAATGCCAGAGCGGGGCTCAATCTGGGTATGGGACGTAAAACTGGCATTAAAACGCCGCAGTCTGCGGTGAGACGACCGTCTCGCCCCAGTCCACGTACGAGAGCTAGCGGTTAATTTATTGATATTTTTTGACCTGGGTGATCCTTATCAAAAAATTGCAATTGGCGTAATCATATTAATGTCTTAGTATGTTCTTAGGTTTTCGCGAGCTGCACGCATTGAAATAAAACTAGTTTTCGGATTTATCTCGCGTATATTAAACTAAAACATAACTCATATTAATGTCTATTTTTTAATGATGGTGTTCCATTACCGGCACTCGAGGGCATAGGCACCACCGCACGTAATCTATCTGCCGCGACATGTTAGTAGGTACTTAGCACTATCATGCGCCGGTAAGATTTTAAATGATAATGTGTGTTTCGTTTGAACTTTTTTTTAATGTAATTGGATGGAATTGGCAAACACCCACACAAAGACCAAGGTCAAAATGTAGATACGTTACCACTCCTGAGGCCTAAGGTGTTATGCCTCTGTGACGGAAATTACAGGGCCGTATATTACCACCTGACCAGAACACGATAGTGCTGAACACTACTATTTAGCGGCAATTATATTAGGTGATGCGGTGGTGCTTACGAGATCCAGTCTTTGTACAGATGTCTTAATTATTATTACCTAAATATAAAATTATGAATTATGAAACAAATATTAGCTTTTTAGAGTACAATGGTCCCTTCAGGTTAAAATCGGGAATTAAAGTTTGTATGTATGTATATACCTATGAATTTTCACGCCTAGTCCCTTAGCGAGTAGGCAGTTTGTATAATACGAAATTCATGTGAAAACATCACATAAATTTCGTATTATACAAACTACCACTGGCAAAACTAGTATCACATATTAGCTGAAATAAACTCGAATAGGATTGACATTTAGACGGGACTCGACAACAGATACGATTGCTTTTTGTCACTTATTTTTCAATTCAATAAGTTTTTTATTAATTAGAAATAAACATCCTTAAACTACTGCATAATTACTTTGGAGAACTTTTCACACGTTGCGAAATAAAAAAAATTATGCCCCTTAAGTTAAACACTAGGTACCATATTATATTGGACCACACATGCCAACGGAGAAGGTGTTATTATACTCCAATAATATGATCTCGGCGAGTTTGCATAATGCCCTCATAAGTGCAAGTACCCAGTTGGCGGGATGTGCAGATATTTGAAAAGTTGCAAAGTGAGGTCTCGTAGAATGCACTACATAAGCTAGCATGGACTTAGCCCAGGCTAACTTTCGGACGGAGTTTGCTTAACATGCGATAGATATGGTTATTTTGTAGTTTTTGTGTACGAATATTGTCACAGTTATTATTTTAACTACATACCTCGGTAACATAATTGTAGAAACATAGTACTCAGAGACTTTTTGTTTCTGGGCATTCCCACAGATGGACCTGCAGCATGGTGCAGTACCCAACAATAAATTTTGCATATCAAGCATACGATAGGAATAATCGGCTAGTTACTTACTGGTGGTAGAGCTCCAGTGATGGAGCTCGCGGGCGAAGGCACCACCGCATTACCTAATATACTTGCCTCTTAATGGTACCTAGTGTTTAGGACTATCGTGTTCCGGTCAGGTGGTAATGTACGGCTCTGTAATTTCCGGCACAGAGGCATAACACCTTAGGCCTCAAGGGTGGTAACGCATCTGTATTTTGACCTTGGTCTTTGTGAGGGTGTCTATAGGCTGCAGTCATCACTTAACATCAATGTGAACTGCATGCTTGTTTGCCACTTCCATTACATTAAAAAAAAGTTTCGGCTTCGAAGAGCGTTATCTCTGTTGCACACAGCCTGATAGCACTGATAGTCCGGTATTGGTCAAAACTTGATCAAAATGGTCGACAAACGTCAAATAAGTGCGGTGCAAAAGAGATAACGCTCTATTGACCCGAAATAAGCCCGAAGTCTCCTTCCTAGGCTCGATGTGCAATATTGTTGAGCACTGTACTAGACAGAACATTACCTTTATATTTGTCTGTCTTTCATTCATACCACATATTCCTCACCCCGCACGTCTCCTATCCCAAACAACCCCACCAACAATTGTTAGTATAATAACATTTCCCTCATTGTACATATTATCACCCATCGCCCTCCCCCTCTAGTCATAGATTAAGCTCAATAGCACTAAGCTAGGTTTTCTTATGTTTCCTAGCAAATAAATTAAGAACATGTAAATACCTATTATATCCGGGAAAGTTGAACTGTATAATTAATTTGCTTTATATACGGTGGTAGGATTAAGTATTCTTATACCTAGCTAAGCTCAATATTGTCATTAGTTAAGCTACTCTTAAGTAATGATTAGTAAATAGCTATCAAACCTAAATATAGAAATTCTATATTGAAAATAATATATATTTTATTCATACCACATATAAAAACAAACGTTTCCTATTTCAATCAACAACGTAACAATATAACAACACTGTACAAAATGACGCTGTTTAGTACAAAATAAAAGTCAGTGAAACCAAAGTGCAATTGTCTTAGTGGCGACATAAAACGTACGTGCCTCGGCAGTCGCTCGCCAGACAAATATTTTTCTATTTCCTCAGATTCAGAACCCCTCCCAAATAGAGGATTAGTAGCACTGGTTCCGCACGTGCCGGTTTCTCACTCAATAGTAAGAACTCGACAGTACGTTTAAACAGTTCAACACTTATTGACAAGGAATAATTGATTAGGAATTAAAAACGTAACTTCACGCCTGTAATCCCTGAAGGGGTAGGCAGAGGTAAATGCATGCAATCACCCACGATTCGCCGGTGACGTTTTTGGTCCATGTAACAGGTGGCGAGCTCGTTGTCATCACCGGGCACATTACCAAACTCCGAGGTAGTAGAGTAGAGTTAGTCTCTAGTCTCATTCGAGAATACACTTGTTGTAAAAGTTGAGAAATATGTACGATATTTTAGGAACGCATTACCATGAGGTGGACATCAGTAGGTACGGAACCGTCCCACAAAGCCGGCACATATCGATCAGCAAACAAACCGCCGCAAGAAGCTGGCAGGTGTCCCCCGGCAAACACGGGACCCACTCCCGCGCCGCCCCGGGCCCTACATCAAAATGACGGAAATCCCATATTGCCTACATCGGGGACGGAAGCACCATTTTATAAGTTAAGGGATTTGTGTCAATATTTTACTAGGATAGCGGATGGCTACTCTCGAGGTTATACGCTACATTATATCGTTACATTATTCGGGCGGCGCCACTCGCGATCGGAACTTTATTAATTTGAAACGACTCCCCCGACGTTAACAGAGTCGAGCACATTTGTTAATCGTTCTTGACTTGCCTAACAAATTCTTAAGTAAGTATTTTTGTTAGGCTCGTCTTGTTCAAAATTTTCACGAGTGTATCGTGATTTATGGAATACATTTTAACGTTTCACGCTTCACGTCGCATAAAAGAAAAATACGAAAATATGATCGGGGAGTGAGAGATAAACTTTCACAGGGGAAGTTTCGCCCGTCGAAAGTGTTTAGATAGCACCGCGATACGAAAGTACCACACAACTGTTGCGTAGAATCGTAAAATTAGATCGCTTAAGTGATTTGAAAGTAAAGAATGTGACTTGTGGCCTTAACAATCTAAAGATTTTTTAAAAGTTTCACTGTACCTACTTATCCAGATTAGGTATATGGTAACTGATTTTTAAACTAATTATATTGAAATGTGTCATTTTTTCATCTTTTTTTTATGTTAAGGAAGTGGCAAACAGGCATGCAGTTCTCATGGATGTTAAGTGATGACTGCAGCCTATACACACCCACACAAAGACCGAGGTCAAAATGCAGATGCGCTACCACTCCTGAGGCCTAAGGTGTTATGCCTCTGTGACGGAAATTACAGGGTCGTACATTACCACCTGACCGGAACACGATAGTGCTGAACACTACCATTTCGCGGCAAGTATATTAGGTAATGCGGTGGTGCCTACGCCCGCGAGCTCCGTCACTGGAGCTCTACCAACAGAAAAATAGAAGAGAACTGTGTGAACTTTAATCATAGCTAGTGTATGTCGCTGAGGATCTCATTACAGAGATGAGAGACAGCCGAAGGAAAGTCTTCAGCGATTTACAGCAGATACCTCATGGTTGAGCTTATTTATTCAATGTCATGAAATACAAGTTATAATAGTCACCGAGGGTCTGATGATAAGAATAAAAGACAACTCTGCCGCGGTTGGCAAAGAAAAGTACAGCGTGAAGGTCGTCATGCAACGCAACTTTGTGCCTTGCTAATTTATTTGGCGCCGACTGAAGATTAATAAAAACCTTTATTAATCTTATCTTTGATTATTATTAATCTTAATAATAATTTTTAAAAAAATTACAGAACAATAAACTACCCAAATGAGAGAGACATTGAAAAGATAAACTTTTCAGTGTCTCATTTCGGTAGTTTAATTTTCTGTACAAAAAATATTTGCAAGTAATGTGCTACGACAGCAGTATGTTCATGATTACAATATACCTACTACTAATCAAGCTTCAGTGTGATGGCTCAGCCGCATCTTATTCTAAAAACGATGAAATATAAACCATATCCATTCCGTGTAATCCGCACCCAGCGAGGGAACGGGGCTCAAGCTAACGTATTTACCTCGCAGTCATAAACACAAGTCTTACGGTACCGGAACTTAATTAAATATGTTAAAGGTTGTTGTTTAAAACAAAGAAATTGAGGACGGTGGAATGTGGCCGGCGGCGACGACAGAAGCGAGTGTGCGGGCCTCGTGCTTCGTGTTTCGGGATGGGGATACAGCAAATTTATCGATAGTTGAATAAAAAAAACATTATGGTATAAAAATCTAGTGTTACGGGGTTTGTGGTCAATCTCGTGTGAAGTTAATCGACCGACTATTTTTTTTTTGGTTATTTGACAGGTATGAGAATGAGTCATATCCTATTTCAAGACCGCTGAGGCGATACGAAGTTCGCCAGTACAGTTAGTTATAATGTAAAAATCTCGTGTCACGGTGTTTGTACTTTGGTTCACTCCTTGGAACTAGTTCGTTCGATTTTCATAAACGTTTTAGTGGTAAAGATTAATTCTTACCGCTAAGGCGATGTAAAGTTCGCCGGGATAGATCGTTTTATTACTTGTTTATTTTTAATTCATAAATCTTTGATGAATAAAGTATATCAATGTATAATATTTCATTTGTGATACTTTCCCCCCCTCAAATATCAATAAGATATCGATATTTTTCACTTATCCTTTGTGGTAATACGAAAATTGTTCGATAACTTCGCCGTACGTGTGACGCGCGTGAATGATATATTTGCATGTCACCGCCTTTCAAGGTCGGCTCCCTTTAACTCCTCAACATGCTTCAGGTCGAGGCCGCACGCATTAGCGGTCCACTTCTTAACTTCTTTCGTCACCCTCCCCGCTGATAATACCATGGAACGCCGGCCCCTGGGCCGAAGATCGTCTCACCGAATTCACGTCACGTGAGCAGCGGTATGTACAGTGCGAAAGGTCAAGTAAGAAGGAACAATGAAATTAAAAAAATACGTAATTACTTATTCCAGCATCCACAAAAATCCATAAATGAATGCTTCGATACTTGATGACGTGCTGAAGTTAACAGTAGAAGAACTCAGAAATATAATGCGTCTGTTAATACCTACTTATTTTGTCATATTTTATTGTTTAAATTAATTTAAGTACTTACTTAACACGACCTGTAACCATTTTGTAATGATTCGTGGAAGAGCGAGATCCTCTGGCACAAGTAATCATGTTTACTTAAAAGAGGATCTCAGCAACGCGTATTGTTTTGTAATATTTTGGCTACAGCAATAAACGATATTTTATTTATTATTATTATACTTGTATTGATGCTACTTTTTTATTGTAACTCACATTCAATATAAAATATTTATACATTATATACCTACACTACCTATATTATTACATCAGTAATTTGCAGAACAATCTCAAAAAAAATATGTACACTCTATTTGATTTTTTGTATTTTAATTCCATTATATCAATTCAAACATTAAAACCTGCCAGAACGTCGAGTAAAAGCATTTATTTGCACATCCCTAGCTGTGTCCCCTGCTCCGTGCTTCATAAATACAATAAGCCCTGCACCCACTACCCTAATTTTCGTGTCACTGACAAATTCACTGCTATGTACAAGCCCGAAGTTTACCATTTCTCCCAACTATTATAAATTTACAAGCACGATCTCGACTCGACACTTGCACGAAAATTTGGAATAAAAATAGTCTCCAAACTTCAATTTCTACGTGCTTTAGTTACGGTTTTATTTTAGACCATTGTACCAAAGCTGTAATAAAGCTGCCTTCTGTAATTACGTTTCAGGTCCACACTTCCATGTAATTGAGCGACATACACGTGTCTTACATTACACGCGTATTCTACGAGACTGTTAATTAGTTGACTGCTAATCCTGTCAATTTGCAACACCACTGCACCGAATTAAACGACTTGAAACGAGCATCCAGAAAGCTTTGATCGCACCACAGCGCCCCGCCAAGACGGGGAACAAACTTAACTTGGTAACCGCGGCGGGCCCACTTCTTAAATTATTCTCCAAAAGATTTTGTAATTTGCTCGCTCGTCTCGACTCCTTTTACGAGGAGGCGCCGCATGTAGGAACACATACGGCTGGCATCCGGCGCCTCTGCGTAAGGACCCATAATAGGCCTAGCGGCATCCCCCGAGAGTGTCTTATGGTTCGTATTTGACTCGCACGCCTTTCGAGGAAAGCGTCGCGATCACGAACGCACACCAAAATGTATCTTAACATTTATTAGTATGATTCAAAATGCATAACACCCCCGCCGACACATGTTCGGCCTGTATTCGCCCCGCGTGCGTCCTTTGGGTAATGTTACGTAATAGGCAAGAGAGGAGCCGTGATTTTGTCAAAGGTAAGAAAATTGGTTATGTTAGTGGGTAATTTCGGTTACCGAGAGAAATGTGAATTATGCGACTGCGAATTAAGTTGCCGCCATGAGGCTTTTATATTTTGATGCGTGGTATTAATTAAGATTGTATAATGTATTTTATTCTGTTGTTGCTGAAATTCGAACAAGTTAACTTATTAGCTTTGTTCATTTGTTCATATAGGTAGTTCTTGTTGTTTCTAGACGTTTTAAGACTCATTACTGAAACAACAGTGAAGCAATTTGAATATTTGAACTTTTGCCGTATATCCTACACGCGCTAAGATTGTTCAAAACCAAACAACTTTCATAATGAAGATGCATAACAATTAATGAGTAATTTTATATTTATTATGAAAGCTAAGCCCGAATGAATTATCTAACCATATTTTTTCTTGTAACAAGGAGGAAAAATTCTTTTACTTTCGCGGCAAAATTGTTCACGGCGAGTTGAAAAATTCAAGGTTTAATTACATTAGGTGGACGATGTTTCTATAACGAAGCGCGGGGGCCCAAGGAGGTCATTTTGGCCGGGTGGCCTAATTTAAGTGAACCTTATTTTGCTCACTTAATTTGCCTTATTCCTGTTTATTCTACGAATGAGGAACACTCACGGCGGCGAATTTTTATTTTACTTTTGCGTAAACTTAATTGAGTGGGGGAGGGACGAGCCCAGTGACGGGATACGTCCTTACCTCCATAAACATTTATTGTCGCTCTACATCTCACTAACTTCACTTTTACAGAGTTTTATGTCCGAAAAATTTACGCGGGAAATGTCTCTGCGGCCTTTATTGCGACGGAGGAATGCGCGGACAGACTCCCGTAATTGAATGTAATTTCCTTAGCTTCTTTCGTTTACCGCTGTAAAATAAAATTTTACGTCTTATTTATTGTCACGAGCAACAATATCAGCGCTCTCCTGTCGCACGTACGGCGCCGTAAGTGCCGTAATAAAACCTTTCTAATAAACCCGAACAATCACTACACAAATTAATGCGTTTTCGCGCGCCCACAATTCAGCTGGGTTGCTGGTATCGATGTGGAGTTTTATAGCTAACCAATAAAACATTAAAATATAGCACTTCATTTGACACTCAAAGCCTCTTCCTGCCGTAGGAGTATCGGTTACTAAACATTTGTAAAATATTGCTTACATAAGGTAATGTGAATCGGCAATTATTAATGTTAATTTTGTGGTAGTAATTTTCTTATATCCTATATTTTTGCAATTTGCCTCATTTTAGCTGATGGTGAAGCATTTCAGTGTAGACATACATGGCATACTTCCAGTGGTGTATCTATAAACAAGGTGGAATACTCATGTTTTTTTTTTACGATGGGAGAAGTTCCAGCGTTGGCATTCCTTTTTATGCGTTTACAAGCAAAATTAAGGATAAATTAATAGGCTTGAACTATTTTTTATGTAATGGAAGTGGCACACAAACATGCAGTTCACATTGATGTTAAGTAATGACTGCAGCCTATAGACACGTACACAAAGACCGAGGTTAAAATGCACACGCGTTACCACTCCTGAGGCATAAGGTGTTATGCCTCTGGGCCCGAATTATTTTGTTTGTTTTTTGTGAGAAGTGAATATTGCAGCCTATAGCACTTATAATATTGTGTGTGAACTGTTTGCTTAACCAGGGAATATGTTGCTTAACTCATTATATATTCTAAAATAAACTTCAATGGTTCCTAAACAACGCCTACGCAACCCACATCAAAATACACACACTTTATTATCTATAAAATCTGAATGAGTTTCGCATAGCGCGGAGTGGATGCCGTTAAAAAGTTTAATTAATTTAATCGAAAGGGGCATGGCGGTGCATCGACTCAATTTCAATTAGTTTGGTAAAAGTAAATATCATAATTAATTCAAGCGAGCTATTTTAAAACTGCGCTTCGCTGATAATATGCGAAACATTTTCATCGTCAAGTTCACCAAGTTATAATGTTAAGCAACCAATATAATGGGATTGTATACTTTGTACACTATTTTTAATGTCAGAAAGGTGTCTTACAAGTATGCAGCTCACATTGATGATAAGTGATGACTTCAGCCTATAGACATCAACATAAAAACCAGAGGTCAAAATGCAGATTCGTTGCAACCCCTGAAACATAAATTGTTATGTCTCTCTGATATAATAATAGATACCATTAACTTTTCACTGGTGGTAGAGCGGAGCTCGCGGGCGTATGCACCACCGCATTACCTAATGTACTTGCCGCTAAAAGGTAGTGTTCAGCACTATCGTGTTCCGGTCAGGTGGTAAAGTACGGCCCTGTAATTTCCGGCACAGAGACATAACATCTTAGGTCTCAGGAGTGGTAACGCATCTGCATCTGTTGTGTGGGTGTCTATAGACTGCAGTCAACGCTTAACATCAATGTGAACTGCATGCTTGTTTGCCACTTCCATTACAAAAAAAAAATCATTAACCGGATCATGACAGTGTTGAACATTCCATTTGGCGGCATATACATTAGATAATGCGGTGATAGCTCCTGCATGGTTGTTTTCCTGCAGCAGAACAATATACCTTCAGTAAAATGAACGAAACATAATAGTTAAAATAAAGTTTAAAAAAAAACTTAATTGGATTTTAAATTATTAAAAAATGATTATTATATCAAAAGTGTGAGAAATGATAGTAATTCACTAAACGTAATGTGTGCATACGATGGGAGCACGTTACTATCTACTGCTTGAACTCACCGTGCGCTACCGACAGGGTGATTATTTCAAACGCGCGATTACCTAAAACATCGCTATATCAATCGCTATATCGCTATCGCAAATTTTGTGTAACTATCTTCTCGTGCAAAAAATTCCTTCTCCAAACTCTCTTTTTTTTTTAGCTGCATTTTTTATACAGAAACCGCTGTAAGATCTGTGGAACTCCTTTTCAATATAGAGGTCAAGCTCAGACTCTTGAGTCCAAAAAATTACCAATGGACACTATTTTTCCTCCGTTTCCTATTGCAGGTATTCCGTTTCGCATGCCATAAGCATTGTTTGCAGCCAAAGGGCTCAAACTGCGGGGCCACGAAAGCGAACAGCCACCGGCGGGGTCAGAGATTTGTGTTTATACACACATCCCCGTGATTTGTGTTTACACAGACATCACCGTTCGCAATCAGTGACCCCGCCACTGATTGCGGACGAGTCGGAAAACCAAGGCGTTTTAGAGACTATGAGTCTCACACTACCCGCTGTTTGTTCCTCTTGGCAGCTGGTCCCAACAATGGACTCGCGTTAAATAAAGTTAAGGTTAGCATACAGTATGCTCGTGTAAACACGTAAGGCACTTAACGGGATCCTGAATGTAACTGAAATCTTATGTGGCTGTGTGAGGTAGACCATCGATTTTAACTACACCACCAGGAACCATTATTCCACGTACGTATAATATTTAAAATATGAAAATCGATAAGTGATTATCGCGCTGTGTCGTCGTCTGTCCTCGTATATCACAAGTGACATGCTGTAATAAGCCTTTTTAAATGCGCCCATTCGTTATGAAAATGTAAACGAATACCGAATATTTATTTGCTCGTTAAAAATAATCGACTCTACTCGATATCTTAACTCACGTGAATGTGTTTTCGAATAAGCAATTCGAATGGCATAGAAGCTATTTTAGTAATGGTACTTCAGATGTTTATTGTAAATTAAAAATAGGTAGTTTATTATAGGTTAAACGAATATATTTTTTAAATCCAAAAAGCAATATGTAGATCATTGATCTACTGTCTTTAAAAATACAGGCGCTTTGCGATCGTGATTTATAATATGAATTAAATCTATGTATTTGCGTGTCACATGTGATGAAATCAAGACACCTCATCACTGGATTTTTTATGTCATGATGTGGCAAAAAACAAACATCGATGCTAAGTAATATTGCACCCTTTAAACCCTACATAAATATACGTAACCTGAGATTTCATCAGAGTGAGAGAGAGGGAGTATATGTGTTGCTACTCTTGAGGTCTGAGGTCTAAGTATTATGCGTCTGTGCCGGAAGGGTCGTACATTGCCACCTGAGCGGGGTACATGCTGAACACATAGTGCTGAACACCACAATTTACCGGCAAGTAGGCATATTAAGGAATGCGATGGTGCCTATGCAAGCGAGTTCCGTCACTGAAGCTCTACTACGAAAAAAAGTAAAATGGTAGGTACCCACTTCTTTTTTGCAGATCTAAAACTTATCAATTAAAGTGTATTTCTTCGTTCAAGATTAATACATGCAATTCAGTGCTTAATTGAAATAATGTTGCATTTCTATTCAATTACATTTTTCTCTTTGGTATATATGTTTATTCACGCCAAGTCCCTTACGGGGTAGGTAAAGAGTGTGGAGCGCCATACTCTTTGATATCCAAACTTTTTAAGGTTGTGGTTAAATACAACTTCATTCAAATATTCTCAGCCATAAAACCCAACCCCAACCATCAGTTATCCATTAATCTTCAAATCAGATATTTCAAAGTCTGATTTAATACGCTGACAATAATGAATAATGAAAATGACTCTATTTCACTTTAATTTGTCGTTAACCTACTTCCCCAAAAGCGCACTGGGTCAGTCTATCTAAGACTATCAGGGAACTGTTTGATTTACCAGGCACCTTATGCAGTGATGTTAAATGCTATATTTGATTGATTTTAGATAGGAAAAAGTTTCATGACTATACCTACGTCATAGGTTAGTGAGTATAAAACTCCAAAACCCGCGGTTGAATGTATGAAAAATATTAATATATATTTTGAGTGGCAGACAAGCAACAATTCAGTTTGATGGTTACAGTGGATTTTACTGGTGGTAGAGCTCCAGTGACGGAGCTCGCGGGCGTAGTCACCACCGCATTATCTAATATACTTGACGCTAAATGGTAGTGTTCAGCGCTATCGTGTTCCGGTTAGGTGGTAATGTACGGTCCTGTAATTTCCGGTACAGAAGCATAACACCTTAGGCCTCAGGAGTGGTAACGCATCTGCATTTTGACCTTGGTCTTTGTGTGGGTGTGTATCAATGTGAACTGCATGCTTATTTGCCACTTCAATTATATTAAGAAAAGAGTTATAACGGTGCCATACATTACCATCTAACCGGAATACATCTTGGAACTCTACCACTTGTACAAGTACTTTACTCTACCACTTGTATAAGTACTATAGATATAAATTTCATTCAATCAGAAAACATGCTAACGTGAATATAAGCTATCAAAGGTAA
Organism: Macrosoma leucophasiata; assembly: GCA_036365455.1. Taxonomy (NCBI): domain Eukaryota; kingdom Metazoa; phylum Arthropoda; class Insecta; order Lepidoptera; family Hedylidae; genus Macrosoma; species Macrosoma leucophasiata. The sequence goes on along the minus strand of JAWQUS010000023.1, from coordinate 8,110,604 downwards.
CACTAATTAGCAACATGTACATAGTTATAATTATATAATAGTAACGAATGGAATGTGATGGACTGCGGTGTAATGCGGCCACCTATTTAATAAATGCTCTATCATGCTCTCGATATATACATGAATACAGAATTTAGCATTGCTAGTTAATAATAATGGTGTACCCTAAGTGGGTACACCAATATTATTACTAGATTGTGGGTATGTATGGCTGTTGCCTTTATTTTTTATTTTCCGACTTCATAATACACTGCAGTTCACATTGATGGTAAGTGATGATTGCAACATAATAATATATACATCAACACAAACCCCAGAGGTCGGAATGTCTATCCGGAATATATAACAGAATTTGTTCAAACTTTATTTAATAAAAAGAATGCTTATTTCCATGCCTTGAAAACTGAAAACGTAACTTTACGCCTGTAATCCTCGAAGGGGTAGGCAGAGGTTTTAGCATATATGCAAACGCCCTCGATTCGCCGGTCACGTTTTTGTCCATGTAACAGGTTGCGAGGCTGTTGACATCTCCGGGTACATTATGAAACTCCGAGGTACTGAGAAACATTAAAAAAATAGAAAAAAACTATAATACTTTTTTAGTGTATTTTCTTGGTGTATTTTGAGTTATATTTAATAAAGTCGATGGCATTTTGTTTGATATAGGTTTATTACAGTGCCCGTGTATAGTGAAATAGAATAACAGTGCAAAAACACGGCTTTTTAGGTTGCCTCCAAAACTTCATTAAAATATGTTCTGGTAAAGTAGCCATCGCTTGACTCGAATTACTGACTGTGACTCAGACTGACTGATAATTGACCGACTGACTCTCACTTTTACGCTGCTTATGACGAATACGAAATATCGTTTTACTTGACACTGGCATTAAGCGTATTAGCGATGCATAATATTAAAAAAAAATAGTGACCTGCTACCACTAGACTACCGAGTAATGAACCACACTAGTTTAATATCTCGTAGCCTTGACTTTGACGTGAGAGCGACTGTCGTAGCACACAGCTACGTAACGTAGTCAATTGTGCTACCGAAAATTTTCGTAGCTCATAATTTAGAGCGATAATTTATTTTTTTCGCTTATTTTATTTGTGTACAAATAAAATAAGCGAATTCATAAAAGCCTCATGATAAGTATTGTTTGCTATGCTCTACAGAAAAGACATTGTTCTGCGCCCATTTATTACACACCGGTTTTTTGACGATCCGGTTAGTCCAGCGGTGTGAGTCGACCGTTCGATTCGACGGGTCGCGGGTTCGATCCCCGCTCTGGGATTAATGATTGTATAGCCTACAGATATTTGTTTCGGGTCTGGATGTTTGTGCGTGTGTTGTGTGTGTATAACGACATCCACGATACAGGTTTATACCTAATGTGGGGCTGTGAGTGTAAGCGTATTTTATTTATTTATTATTTGTATTCGCCTCAGAACCTATGGCAATGAAAAAATACTTCCTGTGTTTGCCGCGATAGGTATCTCTTCCTTTGGAAAGAACTCAGTCTTGTAATAATGATCTGATTCCTACAAACAACCGAGGCAATCTTACAATTATTTAAAAAAAAATACTCTCAAAATATTTATTTTCGCAAGAGTGTTAAAAAAGATAATATTACGTACGCCATTCACACATCCAGTCCCATATTTCATGCCGTCATTATATCGTCTTACGCTTTGACTCTTCAAAGTGGGGTACTGAAGGGCGCCGTTGTCATGGCAACGCCTCACGGATTTGCCGAAAATTCATCCAGATTATACTGTATTTTAATGTACGAAGGAAACACGCTGGAGGCATTCCAGCGGGCACGTGAAACTTGCACACTAGGTAAATAGTTTAAGTTTACCTCCGCCGAATTGTATTATGAAGTCATTTTGGGTAACGCCAATCGAGTTATAAGCTGTGTTGAGAGTTGAGACGCGTGTTTACTGCGTGAGGTATTACATCATTCATTGCTTTTTAGTGTTCTGTGCTTCGGAAGAAAAAGGAAACGTTATAGTATAATTCGTGTCTTTTTTGATTTTTTTATAGATTAATGTTTGACCATGAACTCACCAGATGGAAAGTGAAGATGCAGCCACAAATGAAGCACGTTGGTCTAGAGAGTCTAGAAGTCATTGATTCTAGATTTTCAGTTGGTCTGTCGGTTCGTCTGTCATAGCCAATTAATTTCAAAACTACTAGACCGATTGAGTTTAAATTTGGTACACATAATCAGTAATCCAAACACAAACGTATAGAGCTCCAGTGACGGAGCTCGCGGGCGTAGGCACCACCGCATTACCTAATATACTTGCCGATAAATGGTAGTGTTCAGCACTATCGTGTTCCGGTCAGATGGTAGGTAATGTACGGCTTTATAATTTCCGGCACAGAGGCATGACACCTTAGGCCTCAGGAGTGGTAACGCATCTGCATTTTGACCTTGGTCTTTATGTGGGTGTCTATAGGCTGCAGTCATCCCTTAACATCAATGTGAACTGCATGCTTGTTTGACACTTCCATTACAAAAAAATAATCTTTATTTCCGAAACCATTACTACCCAAACTACCATTTTTAAAAAAGCAGGAAATAGTACTTAACCATTAGGTATTTTAGGATAAACCATAAGAAATATATGGTTTTTAATGTTATTTAAATTGAAATAATTAAAGAAATTTTTCAATTTTAGGCAACTTGTGTGCACGAATTTGACAACATTTGGACAGTTTTTTTATTTATTTTCATTAATTCATTAAGACATAATTTATTGCAACAGTTGAGTAAATTTACTTTAATTTAGCGCTCGTAACCTTGTGAAACCTAAGTCATTGAAACGATAACTAACATTAAGTAAGGTGTATTCGGCGCTTTGGTATGATTATTGTTTTAAAACAACTGAACGAGACATTTTATTTAAAACGAAATAAACATAGACAGAAAAAACTGTATTTAAATACGAGTAGCTGTCACGTATTATGAACAGCTATAATATTAACTCAAAAAACCGTTTTTGAACAAACCTCTATTATTCTACTCAATTAACATGGCTTGAAACTATAATCCTTTTCCAAATATTAGCCTATAATACCTATACCAGGACCTAATCGGGCCAAAACATAGGATTTGTAAGTTTAGGACTTATCAGAAGAGGAGCTTAACTCTAAATGATATTTGATACACTTTGAATTAAAATTAAAAGCATCACGTAATTCATAAGGCTTTCATAGTATTCATTTTAAGTTGGGTTAACCAAAGTTCTATGAAAATAAATAGACCATTAGTACTTCGATTTTTAGCACGGAGAGTAAGAGAGAAGAGGAGTCACTGTAAAGTGCCATAATATACAAATAAATAACTATCTCCTAATATACAAAAACAAACTCAAATGGAATTAACAAAAATAATGAAAAAATGGCGCATGGCCATGGCGGCTGGTGTAGATCGTAAGCGATCTACTCGGTGAAGCACTACGGCCGCAGTCGGGTAGTGTGATGGGTGACCGCTAGTGGCAAATTAAAAATGAGCATTTCCGTGCTTCGGAGGGCACGTTAAGCCGTCGGTCCCGGTTGCTATCGATAGATAGCAGTCGTTAAACCTTGTTGGAGGCCTTATGGGCGGTTTGAAAACATCCGACCGCGGGTTGGCCACTAACTCACTCACCTCCACCAATCCGCATTGGTGCAGCGTGGTGGAGTAAGCTCCAGGCCTCCCCCAAAAAAGGGGAGAGATTCATGCCCAGCAGTGGGACGTTTGCCATTATTATTTATTATAATGAGAAAATGGTTAAGTGTCAAACTTCATATCCCGATAATGGCTATCCTTTAAATTGTTAAGTAAGATTAAGTCGAGTGTCTCACTAAAACCACGAGCCACACCAAAACAAAGTAATTCGATACTCTCTGAATAAACAAATACGGTACCAATAAAACATTTAACGGGAGCGAATAAAAGAAGACCAAAAAAGAAGCAATTAATTCTGGGCGAGCCGCAACCGTTGCAATATGTGAAGCCATTAATTTAATTCAGTGTACGTGCGGCCTCCGAGACACGGTTTTATACCTTAATTGAGATTTAAGAACAAGCCGAGGGATGTTTTTGTGTTTAGGAGCAGACGCCCCCGGCGAACTTGCCTTGTCCCACTAAGCCCATACTAAGAAATGTACAGCCCCACTGCAAGTAATTGTACAGAATGCTACGCTGTTTAATAGAAATGGGTACTGTTACATTTTGAATCTTAAATGAACGTGGTACGTTAAAAATTTTAGATTACTCTTAATAAATTTAAGTCTTTATCGTGAAATCTTTATTACACTCAATTAAAAAGATACGTTAATCAATATCATCATCGCTTCAGCCGAAAACCGTCCACAGCTGAACAAAAGATGCCCAATAGGGTTATGGGCCATAAGGGGCGAATATGCAATAATCACAACGCTTGGCAAGCGGATTGGCGATAATTTTGTCGCGGCATGCTGCTGAGCATCCAGCGTTATTGCACGTACTACCGCCCTGTTCGAACGATTTTGGTTAGGATCCCACTGCAGAATCATTTCGTTCATCCAGATATGCTGCAAACCTAATTTTCATGCATATTTATAATCTAGAGAATATATATCCATTAGGCTGCCAATCAAAACATGATCGCGAGTATTTTTAATTACATTATTTTATCTTTAACAGACAGCAACTCTTATTTGCGGCCCATTTGATTTTGCTTCCGTATATCATAATGAGAAAAAAAACTTTAATTTGATATATAAATAATACATGTACGATAAGGACGTGAAAAGTTATCGGGGAGGACCGAAAAAGGTGGCCAAGTGCGCAACGGCATCCGTGATTTTTCAGAGTCTGTATACATGTTGCCGTGAAGTAGACGATATGTTATTAAAAAGTACAAAAAAAATATTTTCCAAAAACAATATAAAACAATACTTGCGGCCAAATTTTGATTGGCAACCTAGTGGATATATATTCTCTAGATTATAAATATGCATAAAAATTAGGTTTTCAGCATATCTGGATGAACGAAATGATTCTGCAGTGGGATACTAACCTAGTTTGACCACTATTCAATTTAAATTCATAAAAATATTTTTTGACATTAAATTGAAATTGGTTTGACATTAAATTTTGGCAATATGATTGAAACTTGAACTTTAAATTGTTTTAATAATCATATTGTGTTAATCTAGTAATGTAACTGTATCTAAGTAATGAATGTTTTATGACCTGACATTAAGTTAAAATTTGCACGTCGCTAATGCGATAAAATGTATACGGACACTTTTTATAAACTTCGAACATTGTAACCTACATTTTAAGCAAATAAATGATTATGATTATGATTATTGTTTGGTTGACTGACTGCACTATTGGAAGAATACTCCTACACTAGTGGACGATGGGAGCGTCACGTCCCGACGCATAGGGCACTAAGCCTACACTAAGCAAATGAACAGCCTCACTACAAGTAATAATACAGACTGCCGCGCACAGTTTATCAGGGAATATGAATAACTTCTACTCTAGATTTCTACTGGTGTGCTGGTCGCGGGCGTAGGCACCACCGCATTACCTAATACACTTGCCGCTAAATGGTAGTGTTCAGCACTATCGTGTTCTGGTCAGGTGGTAATGGCACAGGGGCATAATACCTTAGGCCTCAGAAGTGGTAACGCATCTGCATTTTGACGTTGGTCTTTGTGTGGGTGTCTATAGGCTGCAGTCATCACTTAACATCGACATGAGCTAGCATGCTTGTTTGTCTCTTCCATAAGATAAAAAAAAAAAAATTGTTTGATACATTACCTTTTTACAAAATAGATCTTTAACGTCAAAACCTTTACATTATAACACTCAATTAAAAAGATACGTTAATACGACGTCTTAAAAGGTTTTTGTAAAATCAAACCTGATATTTTATTCTCAAAGCAAAGGTACGCACAAGGCTCTTAATATCTTTACAACTTCATACAAAATTCGTTGTATCTAATTCGGGGCTTATCTTGCCATCTGTAATCTCGCCCTCGTTGCTTACTACCGAGAAGATACCTCAAATACCTCGCCCCCTCCCCCTCCCCCGCGCCCCTGAAGAGCCCTCAGCCCTTGATTTCTTACCCGAAGTTCATAATACCCTATTAGAGGTGCACACGAACGATGAACACGAAGATCCGTGTAGTTGACTTAAGGCGTAATGCGAACGCAATTTAAAATTAGTACCGCGGTTGTAAAACTTCATTTAGAGCTTTAACTAAAACAATTTGCTAGATTTGCCTCGTAATTACATTTAGCTTTGTGGTGGTATGTCGAATGTCGGTTGTAAACAAGACTAAGTGGTGTTAGACAACTGTTTTTGATAATATTTTTAAGTGTGTCGAAGGCCTGAAGGTGTTCTTATTCATATAAGGCTTCATTCTCAACTAAAAAGTCTTTTTTTTATTGAAATTAATTAACAAAAGGTGCTCTTATAGTTTCATATATTTTATATCCGTCATTGCGTTCCAGTTAGACGGTAAATATGACCCTGGAATAGCAGAGAGACAAAACAAATGGTACTTCAGGGGTGGTGACGCATCTGTATTTTGATCTCTGATTCTTGTGTAAATATCTGCACTAGTCACTTACCATACTTGAGAAATGCATGCTTGTATACCTGACATAAAAATTATCTGCATTGAAACTTCACTAATGGTCTTAGATCCGAACCTAGGTTGACCTTCACCCATCTGTTTACTGAATGAAACATTGTTTTTATCACATTTACAAACACATATACATAAACAAACACGTCTTGCATGTATTGCCTATCAAAATAGGTTCGACTCCCTTACCTTAACCATCAATGTAAAATTCATATGCATAAAAATATATAAGTCACAAACTTAGGAGGTTGGAGTTTTCAATATTTTTCATATCTTATACATAATTATAAGACGCGAATAAATCTTAGGATACCGTACAATTATAAATAGACGCAGAGGAGAGTCCCACAGGGCGCGAATGCCGTGCTCACTGGAGCAAATAATAAATCTGTTGACAATCTTTAATTTTCTCCCCGAGAGATATCGCTGTTCATAAAAATGATATCTGCTGGGTGAACAACCCCTCGTTCACGCTAAATATTAATTAGTTACGTTCTTTTGATCCGCATTGCGGTTTTCACCACCCTTTACTGTAGTAATCTTAAATTAGATGTTCTTATTTTGTTACAATATTGTAAACACATGTCTGTATTTTATAGCATCTGTTGTATTCAGTGTATACGGTCAGACAGCATTTTAACGAATTACGTAAAGCTCTGTCCTTCAAAAATAAGAAACGGAACCCTTATACGTACATTCATTTATTTGTTTGTCAGTCCGTCTGTCACAGCACAGCATATTATTATTTGCATAGTAAGTATTTGCGTAAAGGACCGATGTGCACACCGATTCAGTTATAATTTAGTATTCATATAAACAAGAACTAAAAATTAAATTTAAATACATCTGTGGTGTTTAAGGTAACATAAGAAATTCTACAATCTAAAAAGAAATGTACACGTGCACGCGAATCTAACTCGTAATTTAACGGTTATTATTCAATTGAAAAGATTGATGAGTGATGGCTAGGCTTATCCTCTAATTAGGTCATAAAAAATCACCTCTATATATGTATAGTTATGTAGAATTGTAATTTCATAATTTAAATCTTATATAATAAATTCTCGTGTCACAATGTTTGTCTTCGTACTCCTCCGAAACGGCTGGACCGATTTTAACCAAATTTTGCATGCATATTCAGTAGGTCTGAGAATCGGCTAACATCTATTTTTCATAACATTTTTGGACATTTTTTTTTTAATTTTCTAGGGCGATACGAGGTTTGCCAGGACAGCTAGTAAGAAATAGAATTAACTAGCTGAAAATTACTTAAACAATGAATAGTTTAATTAATAAGTATTGGCAGTAGGTACAATAAAGAATGTGCTATTTCCATTTCTTTTTCCCTCTGTTTAATAATAATGACAATCCTTGATACGACCCACTGCTGGGCACGAGTCTCTCCCCTTCTCGAGTGGAGCTTACTCCACCACGCTGCTCCAATGCGGGTTAGTGGATATAAAGGTTAGTGGCCAACCCGCTGTTTTTTTTTCCTCTGTTTACTTATTATTAAACAGCATACTCGTCATACTACTTAAAGTCGTTTAGTCATCATCCAAACGGCAAAATATGTCCATCCCTATACGACACGAACATGCATATCATTTGCCGCGAATGTCATGATCACGTGAAGTGAATTAGGCAAATAAAAGACCAGACAGGCGGCAAATAGTCGTAGCTATCCGCTGACAACCAGCCTAATAACACCATTAAACGCAGGCTGCTCTAAAATACACGTGAGGACAGCTACAGTTCACGAGCTAGCGTCCGGTGCAAATTGTAGCCTGCAATGGTACTTTATGCAGGACGTACACGAATTACAGATAAATGGTCGTGTAATTTGTACGTTAATGTCGTGTTAAGAGTTAAGTGTATGAATTATTTTAGAAATCAATGTGCAATAAATTTTTATTTGGTCATATTTATGAGAAAAATAAACAGATTTTTATCACCCCTGTATAGTATATGTTCATATCTATACGAATAACAAATTAAAGTGTCTGTTTGTAATGTAAAAATAACCGGCCTTAACTTAATAATAACCTTTTTACTAAATGCATATGTATGTTTAAATGGTACATATACCAAAACAACATTATTTACATTTTTTGTCCGTCTGTCTGTCTGTTTGTTCCCGCCAATCTCGGGAACGGCTGGACCGATTTTTTCACCGCAGGCTTTCATGTTCAAACCGTATAGTCAACTAGAGAGAATAACGCATATAGTTTGAACCTGCAGAAAGATCATTGCCCACTTTCTGTACCAAAATTATACTTCAAGACGAAGAGCAGTTGTTACTATCAGCACATTTATATACTATTCTTATCAAGCTATGTGTCGTCGATGATTCTTATAAATATTCTGATAAAAATCCACACGCAATCATTCGCGACACAGATTCAAAATTCCAAAAGCGTACGTACAAAGTAGAGTGCATTGAAAGGCAAGCCAGAGTTCAAAGCACAATGCCCATTAGTTGGGATCTGCAGGGACTTAGTGCAAGTCTCCGTGAATGGGAATAGTGAATCGTGGCTTTTGCTACACTAACCGGCCACATTCAAATGTGGAAAATCATTCCGGTGTCAACTTTAGCGAGGTCACACAAATGACCGAGTTTATTCATGATTGGGCTGATGTGTTCAGTGTTCAGTCACAATAGTCACTGGACAAAGAAATAGATTTTCCTGAATTATGAAGTGGTATTTAGTTCTCATTATGATAGGTGAGGAAGGATATAATTTATGTTGATGGTGAAATTCCAGTGTGGGGACTTAAGGGCGTCACCAGGACCGGCGGACCACCTTATTACCTAATCTAACCTGCCAAATGGTAGTGTTCAGCGCTATCTTGTTCCAGTTAGATGGTAATATATGGCCCCGTAATAACTGACAGAGAAACATAACAACTATGGTCTCAACGGTGCCAACGCATCTACATTTTGGACTCTGGTTGTTATCACTTAATATCCATGTGACCTGCATACCTGTTTGTCACCTCGTTATATATAAAAAACTTGAGCAGAATCAAAAGTACTTTTTCCTACAGTATTCATGCAAACGTGCATTCCCTTTTCTTGACATTAATAAAGCACCATTACCAACGTTTGGTAGGAAGTCCCGTGAATGGTACACGTATACCTAAGTATGTATGTCAAGTCCAGAACCTCACTGGATACGCAGAGAGGGTAAACTACAAAAAATCTCGTTCCTTGCACACCTCCGGTGCCCTTGCAGCTATAAAAAAAAATAAATAAAATACGCTTACACTCACAGCCCCACAGTAGGTATAAACCTGTGTCGTGGGTGCCGTTGTACACATACAACACATACACAAACACCCAGACCCGAAACAAACATCTGTAGGCCATACAAATATTTGTCCCAGTGCGGGGATCGACCCACGACCATCGAATCAAACGGTCATCTCACACCGCTGGACTAACCGGGTTGTCAAAGATGTGTAAGGACCGAGATTTTTTACCCAATTCATCACTTGTTTTTCCAATTCATTCGCTTCATACACGCACCGCGATTCCGAAAAGTCCAAGTAGGTAATGTGTAAAAAGTTACTAAACCAAAAACAACCATCTTACAAGTACCTAAAACTATTTACGAGAACGTATCACTACTGAACTGAACATTTACTACTGAACTCGGTTTATGGCATTAGAAATGAACCAGTAATCTTAGCATTCACCTTTACCACAGTATTAACATGTTCGTTTTCTTTAGACTGTGCCTTTACACTGACCCCCTTATTTATAAACGTACATTAGATACTTGTTTTATATTATTACTTATTATTATTTACTTGTTTTAAAGAAATTTTCTTTCCATTTTTCTTTAAAAATAAAATATATTTCACAAGCATGTGTTAATGCGAAATAATATAAAACAATTATTAAGGGTAAAAGCGACTTCTTTACGATATTCAATAAACTGAAAAGTCTATTATATCGGTTGCCTAACTAGCATAGTTGGTAATAGATGGCGCTGCTGCTACCATAAAGCAATGCAATAGATGTGAAGGAAAGATTTGACAAATCGGGCAGGGCTTCAGTAGCTCAATTGGAAGAGCGGCTGGACTAGATTCCCAGTAGGTCGCGAGTTCGAGCCTCGCCTGAAGTCAAATTTTTCTTTCCATTTTTCTTTAAAAATAAAATGTACATTAGATACGTTTTAAAATACGTTTTTGAATAAGGGGGTTATTCTTTACACCGTGTTGTAACTCCCAATGTGAATAGATCGTATTTTTATTATTTAAACAATCCTTTCTAGATAACAATAAAAGCTGTGTGTCACAAAACTGAAAACTGCGTAACTTTTGAAACAAATTATATCTTCTAGCTTTTATTGGCAACTAAACGTTAGAGTCCGAAAATTTAATAATTCAGCAACCCTCCCCGAGGGTTACCTAAACTAAATAACGTCTTAAAATGTGAAAGTTTTTGAACGAAACGGTATGGTCCCTGAAGACCTCGGTCCCATCCTGCCCTCTATATTCTGAACATGTTTTATGTTATGGCAACCCCTCAGCACTAATAAACAAGTGAACAGAGCAAGCAACAAAATATTACTGCTAGTATCGTGTAGTTAAAGTTCTTTATCGTTAAATGCCTACTTAATATTACTATCCCTTCTTAATATTATAAATGCGAAAGTGTGTATGCTTGTCTGCCTGTTTGTATGTTTACTTAAACGACAAAACGGTTAAACCGTCTTTAATGAAATTTAGAAAGGAGATAGTTTGAGACACTGGGTAGGATATAGGTTACTTGTGAATAAAAATAATTTATTTCAAGTGTCTCTCTAGAGTATGTAGAGTACCTACTTGTACCGTCATTGTTAGAATTTTACCTATGATCTAATTAACGATTAAATTTCAAAATTTTATTTGCTAATTTCTACTTAAATCTTATTTGTTTACATGAGGAGTTGACGTCTTTGTTCGTGATATGTCTCGTATGTGTTGTTAGAGCAATATTTTTGCAAGTGTTGATCTGTTCAAACTTCAAATGCACAATTCGGAAATGGTTCAACACTACAGGGGCATCCTACAAATCGAAGAATTTATTAATATTCAAAAAAGCAAACCATTTCTAAGGTATCGTGTAAAAATTAAAATGAAAGAAAGTAAAGTACATCCCACAAAACAGCGCTCCCGTTAAAGCCTCGAAATGTGGAAAGAGTTGATCGCATCTGTAACAACTAAGCTATTTCTGCATATTAGATTGGAAAACAAACTGAGTTGGCACCTACTCTGTAGCCACATGTCTGGGTACGGCTGACATACCTATTTATTATTTATTTGAGAATTCTCGTGGCGCGTCGCCCCGTTCCCGCACCGGAATTATGGAAAAATAACTCATCTCCGACGACATATTGACTTTGCCCACAGACAGGAAAATAGACGCACGCATCCTTTTGGGAATCGCACAAATACGAGTTTTGTTTCGTTCCTTTTGGTGTAACTTTCAGGTGGGCTGTTATTGCTGCCGGCTATCGATATTGTGCCACTGCACTTCCGAATTAATCGCCTTCTGTTTTTTGTTTCTGAACAACTATGGCTGATACAACGTAGAGTCGCGATTTTATGATTAGCTGAATAACACAAAAGCTACTTCGAATACTAAATGAGATCTTTAATCTTCATTAGCTTAGCTTTGGAGAACAATATTAACCATTTATTTTTACCTCTCACAATATTAGTAGGTATCACGTTCTTACACCACCGCATATCCGAGGATGTACCTAAAAAGGGATATTTCGCTAAAAATGATCATAAAGGCAATCAGAGCAGCAACAATGGGCACGATACAGACTTCCTGCCGTTTATTATTCTACGTTCCATGAGAAAGGCTACTTTAACCGAAACGTCGATTTCAATAACAACGGAGTTCATTGAACAGAGTTACCTCATAACATTTTTATTGTACAATAAGAGGTTTTGCGTCGACAGGGGGGCAAACGGGCCGATATTGCTTTATATCGAACGTTTATTTGGTTGGAATCCAAGGGAAGTGAGTCTAAAGATGGCGACGCACGCGCCGAGTCGAGTCGTTCGTGTTAAGTGAGACAGAAACTGCGATTATTGAGTGCCGTGGGTCATAAACGTGTCTAGGCTCATCCCGTGTTATGACGTATAACACGTAGGTATGACTTATAAAGCTTTTAAGGATTTATCTCGAACTGAAATAGCTTTTAGTGATGTTATTGGTATCATGTTTTTAACTTAACATTATAATAATGCATATTTGTTTATATGCGTATCTCATATATTTGCTTGCAAAAAAAATGTGAAATTAGAGTTTTACTGATTCATATATCTGAATATGATAATATAGCCGATGACAAGATAATGTTAGATGAAAAAATCCAAGTAATAGAGCGTTCACACTACGACATATAATATTTACTCCCAGTTCCGTCTCGTTTAGTGGTGTTTTAGTTATAGTTTCGTCGCGCTAGTACTAAACCAAAGCTAGTACAAAAGAACCATTACCCTGAGAAACCGAATGTCCGTGTGAAGTAAGGGTTCGTTGTAACGAACCCTTACTTACAGGTAGGTATGATTAAGTGTCTACGAAGTGCTACATATAGACATAGCGTTGATGAATTTCCCACTTCTATAAACCCGCAGTTAGTACTTAGAACTTTAAAGTTCACCCAAAACTTTTGAAATAACTTCATCACACACCACACAAGCTACCGACAGTTGGCTATCCAAAACATCTTAAAAAGTTTTAATCGCGACTCTCACAAACAACTCATTAAGCATTTAAGGTTTAATTCAGTCTACAAAGTGTTAACCGTAAAAAGCACCCTAAAAATGGCGTATAAAGTTTTATTCGTGAGATTAGAGGAGACGCGGTTCTATCGAGCAGTAAAGTTGAGATAAACAGAGTCTGTAACGCGTATAGACAGCCTGTAAACTATTTTCCATGTCAGCGAAAGTATGCGCTTGTGATATGGACACACCTGTGTGACGTAAGCGTCTATTTTCGCTTAATAATAAAACATAATGCTAGGGATGTTCTGTATTACTGATATCAATTATCGAGGATAAAAGGTACAAAAATATTTTTTATCAGTACCTAATTGAATGTTCTTTCGTAGGTATGATTAGAAAGTCTTACAGTGCGAGACGTCAAACTGTTGAAAGAAAACAGTGTAAGTCGTTGATATCGGTTTTCGCTTTATTGGGCGTTAGTGTGGTTAAGAAATTTCTATTACATTTACGTAGACGCGGTAGTCGCCTACTTGTTTACACAAATTTCTAAAGATTGAAGTTATAGAGCGCGTTCCCCAATACACCATAGCGCATAAAGCTGTTGAGTGTGGGTGGTAAAGCTGTATTCCTGGTTTTAGTCAATTCTGGCTGCTTCTAACAAGAAGGCACTCTTTTGTAAGTTTTTTTTTCAAATTTGTATTGAAAACAGCAGTAGCATAAACCCGTTAGTTGTTACGATAGCACCAGATAATGGATTTTACACCTTTATCTCTGATAGCCCCGAACCCGGCAATAGTTTATCCCCTAAAATCTTCGTCTAAAACCGCGCCTAATTTCAATAAGATTTCCTTAGAATATTTTAGACGCGTGTATCGCATAGTTATATATGTGACTTTCAGAAAGTTGAAGAAAGATTGAAGTTTTACCACACCGCCATAAAGCAGCTGGGTTCGGGTGATAAAGCTGTATTCGCGGTTATAGTGAATTCTGGCTGCATTTTAACGAGTACTCTTTTGAATTATTTCACGGCTTTTAAGCCCGCACCCGGTGCTACTACAGATTGCCGTTTTGTGTTTTTATGGGACTTGCAGTGCATTTACATTTAGATAATGGTACTGTGCATTCTCACCTTTTTCGTCTTTTGAATGGATATTTTGTTGAGTTGACGGAAATGTTGGATGATTTAATCTCTACGGGGTTTTTTATTTAAATTAAATAAATATCAGTACGTCGTTAGACATGATTGGATTATAAAATATATTCAACTGTGTTTATTGATCGGCTGGTCTTTATACAAGTAATGTCATATTTATTATACTTCCCATTAATTAGAAGGCGTAGGTAAAGAAAGATAGATCAGATCCATCCAAGCATTAATTCCAATTTTGTAATTAGGAGCTATTGACACTTCACCGTCGATATTTAGTTAGTACCAATCTAGTAAAAAAACAACAGTATGAGTTTGGATGATGAAATGTAGGTAATATAGAAGTCCATTTATAATCAATACCATAAAACCATACATTACGAGCTTTGTAAAATTTAAGGTTTTCGAAATACCGCAACTACTTGCCGTTATTACATCACTCGTCGTGCAGTAGCTATCTAGTATAAAACCATCAGTCTGATAAAAATTTGGAAAGATGCAGGAACATTTCTATGAATACCCTAAACCATAGACTACTTATCAATAAACGATTTTATTTATTTTACTTGCCAGATTTACTAACGTTGATGCTCCAAATTTACAATAAGAAGTTTAGTACATATATACTTTAAGTCCTAGCAAACTTAAGATGTTCGAATCATAACAACCTTAACAAAATTCTATCCATTACGTATTGTTCATCATGATACACCCACCTAATATTACTTGTATCCCCAAGTCATCTTCAGACTCAAAAACCTATACAACTATCAGGGAAAATAGATTTTTACGCTTGTTGACTTTGTTTTCAAGTAGTTGAAGCTTTATTGTGAGGGCAAGACCGGGGCAGGGCAGGACCGGCCTAAGTAAGTGGCACAAACTTACCAAGGGTAAAAAATGAATTGTTCCCAGATACAAGTATTATTGAGATATTCGCCGGACATGCTTCACATTCCATTAAGATGTTTTATTCCAGAGGACCGTTATTATTTATGAAATATAATTGGGTCGTATACATATAACAAAAAATAAATAAACAAAAATTTCCTGTGACCCTAAAAATCTTTTCGAGATTGGTATAATAAAGTATGGACGTAATATGTACTTAATGTCAATAAGGGATAGTAAGGTAGTTGTTTACACTACCAAAATAAACGGAAATGGACGCGAACGTAAATATTTTTGTCATAGACAACCCTTTTTGTACGTTACATATTCTATACGTATTTTGTAAAGTACAATATTCCACTCCTTATATTTATCTGCCTGTGAATTCAATTATTTCAAGTAAGTATCTAAATGTTTTTTCTTAAATACGACTGACGGGTAATATATATTATGATGGCAAATGGATAAACAAAATTGTTCTTTCCTACATTGTGGGGTGGAGATAGGGTTGCCACCCGTACTATATTATATAGTATCGTACTATATTCCTCCACCTGGTTGTCTGGAAGAGATCGCTTTTAGCGATAAGACCGCCAATTGTGCAATTTTTTAAATATGTCTTGTTTGTTTTTAACCTTTGGTGTAACTCATTTATTCATAATCTCATTTAATAATTTTTTACATATACATGTATATAAAGGAAAAAAAAACAACGTATATATAAAAAAATACAGAATGGTTGCCGCCGGTAGCGGGAGCAGGGTCCAAGCTGTCGGTGGTTAGGGGCTCAGAGAGAGGAACCTCCTCACAATACGTGCCGTGTCGAGAAGAACCGCTTTCTGCACCAAGCCCTTGATCCAACTCCCCAGCGAGAGCCTCCTAAGGTGGTGGTCGAGGCTCTTCGCCATGAGTCCGTTTACCGTGACGACTATCGGTACAATTACAGCCGAGTCCACATCCCACATGGCGACAATCTCGTGAGACAAGTCGAGATACTTAATTTGTTTGTCTTTTTCCGCTTTCACGAGATTCTCATCATGAGGGATGGTGACATCGACTATAATTGCGCGGCGTTCCAAGCGATCTATCACCACTATACCAGGCTTATTGGCGACAATAGTCCTGTCGGTGATGATATATCGATCCCAATACATCGTGACATGGTCATTTTCGAGTACTGGGTCGGGTGCATACCTGTAGTACGGCACCTCCGTGGCCTCAAGGTTGTATTTCAGGGCAAGTTGCTGGTGAATTATCCTGGCTACTTGGTTGTGCCTGTGCAAGTATTCGCAGTTGGCAAGGTTCGAACAGCCGGACACAATATGCCTGAGGGATTCCCCCGGTCGGTGGCATGCCCGACATATGTCGACTGTGCCATCCTTCAGGATAAACTTCCGGTAGTTATTGGTCATTACCACTTCGTCCATTATGATTATTATTATTATATTTCAGTCAATTGTACTATATATTATAGAAAAACAATATAGTACGAAATATACTATATTTTTATCGCTAATTCATTTGTTGCACTTTTTTTTAATAATTGGCTTAATTAGTGTCAATTTCTAAATTTAAACATGAAAATTGAATTGAATTAAACAACTCGAGAACATATTCGATTCTTTAATTAAGCAACGAACAAGTGTTTCAATCTAAAAATACTGCTGAAAAATGGCAAATGCTTTTCAAAAGTTCAGATGAAAGTTTAACAAATGTATTTAAAATCATTTCCTTTCTTCTCTCCATTCCTGCAACTTCCGCTTTTACAGAAAAAAAAATTTCCGTCATGAATGTGAAATGGAGAGAAGAAAGGAATAGAGCATCTATTAATTTAATCAAAAATGAGTTGTTAATTTATTTTAATTTAGACCTAAAATTATGCCTATAATTATTCTAAAAATAATAGAACCTTGATGGCCAAAGCGAAAAGTAATAATAAATACTCATGGAAAATTAAATAACGATTGAAAATAGATGTGTACTATTTTTTTTGCTGAATTCCCCAAAAGTACTATATATATTTTGATTTGAAAAAAAAGTACTATTTTTCTTCAAAAAAAAGGTTGCAACCCTAGATGGAGATCTATAAAGCATTCGTCCCCAAACAATAGCGTCATATTATATACCTACCGGATGAACCCAAAATTGGAAAAAGTGTTCTCTAAATTAATTGCAAAAATGAGAAGATTTCAATGGGTAATGAGTTTATTTCCTCTTATCCACCAATTTTAATGCAACATTCTCTACATAATTCAATTGCGTATCAAAACTTTGTAAACCTTGCGCAAAAAAAGCCGACGGAAAAACAAACACGTATTAATCGCAAAATGGTACTTCACATAACTTCAAATCTAAAAAAAGTGCTCAATAAACCAATAATGTATAGTCGATAAAGCGTATCATGTCACAACTCAAACACATTCGACTGAAGTGAGTAAATTGGTAATTCGATCGGCACCTCCGACATTTCTTGGGAGTTCCCCCTCGATCCATCATCGAGCCACCGATCATCGTTTGTGAACTCTTTCATTTATCTAATGAGTTTGTCGGTATCGATATTGATGAAGCTTATGTTTGCTGGGGCGCGGATACTTCGACAAGTCTTGATGAATTAATCGGGTGTAAACAAGAGTCGTTGTTGCCTTCAGTATTACTACGTCCTGTTATTCCATTGACTATTGAATTTACGGCCGTTTCGCAATAAACGAGTTTTGGATATAATTTGTGATGGAACAGTCTGTTAATCAATGTTTGATTTATTTATAAACTGTAACTCGTGATTTTCGTAAGCGTGGTTTTTGTTATTGCCATAAAAAGTAACCTATTTCTTTCTCAGGGTTCAATGTATGCATCTAAACTTTAATCACAGTGGCTCTGTGTTTTAATCTCGAAAGCGTATCAGACAGACAACAGAGTTAGTTTCAGATACATAATATTAAGTATGGAGTATGGATCACAGCAATTCGGTAACGGAATGTGGACGTTTCGCAAACTTCATATTATAATTTTGTATAGATATGTTATTGTGTTGTTATTTTTTTGTTTAATGTAACGAAAGTGGGAAACAAGCATGCAGTTCACATGGATGCTAAGTTAAGTGTCATCACTTAACTTCTTCTGCAGCCTATAGACATCTACACAAAACCAGAGGTCAAAATCGATTCTCGGCGTCGGGATGTGACGACTCCGCCGCCCGCTAGCGGAAGAGTTAACTTCTAGAAGAAAAGAATTCTTCCGCTAGTGCAGTCAGTCAACCGAACAATGGCGGTCAAATCATTCCAATGGGACGATAGTCATGCGGAAACACAAGATGGGCAGCTGCGCCTTGAGATAAAACTACCACAACTGCGATCACCAATGCCAAGCATGGCGATAATAGCATATCCTCCTCTAATCGGGAGGCTTTTGTCCAGCAGTGGATGTCTTTTGGCTGAGATGATGATGATGACATTACCATCTAACCGAAACACGATAGTGATGAGCACTACCATTTGACGGCAGGTAGATTAGGATTCACCTGACCGCTAATATGTCACTAAAGCTGTGGTTTCAATATCGAACTGCACATTCCTGGCTCCACACCAAACGAAATAGTTAACGATCAATTTCTCAAATATAATAAAAACATTGTCTCGTCCCACCCATTAGGTAATTAAGCCATAAATCACTCGTCATATTTAAATGCCATTGTTCGAAAAGTTAAGTTGCATTTTACATGTACTTTAAAAGAAGGGAAAAAGAATTTGAAACAAATTTCGGTAAAGTTCTGGCGAGCGCAGTTGCTAGTAAGCTTTCTGTCAGACTTAATGTTGGATACGAGCTTAACCAGATCTGAAATGCGTTGGCCTTAATCCACTTAGAATAACAACAGGGCTAATGTCTACCGCCGCAATCTCTCCGTTTCTTATTGTCTTCTGTCGCAGGGATTTCATGCCGATTTATAGCACCTAGCTTTTGTGGTTCGAGACGTTCTTTAAGACGTTTTATAATTTATTGATTGTGAAAGAAAACTTTGAGTTTAACAAATTTTACAGAAAATAGGAAAATCGGAATTGGTTTACTAAAAGTTAGTACTGGTTCTGTTGTATGAATCAAAATTGAAAACATGAAAGAAGATATTACATGTATTAAGTTGCGAGATAAAGATACAGAGCTATTACTATCCGTTCTATTTAATCCTCATAGTTTCGCCGAAAGAAAAAAGAAAGAAACATTATTTATTACTTTCAAAAAGAACGATGAGTAAATATGTAATTTATACTCTCTATTCGCATTCCTTTCGCTCAAACAGGCCACAAAAATCAATTTTAGTTTTTTTCTCTAAATGTCTGATTAAGCAAGCTTTTTAAGTTTTAATTTTTAAGCAGTATATACACAATCTACTTTTACCTTAATTATGTGATACTGAAAGGGTTTGTGTGAAGGTGAAGAGTAATGATCACAATTTCAATTTTGTCCATTGTTTTAAATAAAATTGTTCAGTAGTCAAATTACGTAGTCCAAAATCATAAGTCTAAGAGCAAGGAAATGCTCGATTTAATCTCCTATAACAGTATCAGCAAACCATAGTATAGATCTATAAATATATCGTTAGCCCGAGTAAACAAAGATAATCAATAAAATCCACCAAGTGTTCGCCAATTACTTTAATTTACGAAACAAAGGCGGCCGCATAATGCGGCGCAAAAAGTCTACGTATGCGAGTGAGCGATCGCTACATCGACCAACTTTACCGACCGGTGTTCATTAGAACTTAGACTTGTATGAATTTTCACCAACTTTCCAACGTAATGAACACTAAAAGGAGCCAAGTTTGAGCGCTTCAAATTTTAATACTCCCGTTCGCCGGCCGCGGACACGCTTTATACTAAATTAGACGCATGGAATTTGTAACAGGACCTGGAGTTAGAAATCCAATATCCGCTCTGTTCGTTTTAAACGAACTTCTGCTGTTTGTCTGCCTTTTGAGCTGTCTTTGTAATTATTGCTTGGGATTTTGCTCTGAACTCGATTTCGATTTGATTGTGACTATAAAATTGAAGTGTACCTATTATGTTCTGTGTCTACTACAGTGTTTCACGTTTGATTCTTGCATATTTTGATTCTTAGATGAATCTATACTGTGGATTATCATAAGTAACTAACCTTTAATATATTAGACGAATAATCCTTTCCGTAGTCATAATAATTATTGTTTGGGATATCATTGTGTTTGTGTAATTGGGCTCATATGAATTTTCTAGAATAAATCATGATGAAATTGATACTTATGGCTTTTTATTTTGTGTATTCTGATTACTTTATACAATTTTTTATACTTAACTAGCTGTTGCCCGCGGATTCGCCCGCGTGGATGTCGTTTTATAATCCTGAATTTTCTTTGCTATAAATCCCATGGAGCCCGAGACCTTTCCGACGAATGTAAACCCGTGGAAATCGGTTCGTGCGTTCTGGAGTTATAGCGTCAGGAAGGAAAACCCGACTTATTTTTATATTATAGATGTTTTAAAAAAAAATTAACATTTAAACCAACATCACTTAGAGAAAATGGACAAATATAATTTGCTATGAAGTTCTGGATATGAAATTAGATTTTTTTGTGCCCTGTTTTGTTTTTGAACATACAAATATATTAACACGTTCGTTTTCTTTAGACTGTGCTAATATACCATTTGATTCTTATCCTATGAGATTTATAACTTGATAACTAGTTACTTCTATCAGTAGAACTATTTGTCTAGCTTTTATAAAAATATTCTCCTCACAATAACGAACAAGTACATAAAAGACAGACTTCTACATTTTTGCCGGTGATTATTCTTTTGTTTCATAAATATATTTTTTATCAGATCTGTTGTCTCTAGGTCTATGTCATTTTGAATTATCTCATGACATTAGATTTGTACTCAACAGGACCTTGGGGCATATTTTCTTGAAATTTTAATGAAGGAAATAATTTCAGGGATCTGATAGTTCTTTCTTATTTTTTAAATGTAACTTCACGCCTCAATCCTCGAAAGGTTAGGCTGAAGTAAATGCATGCATTCAAGCATACACGCAAACACCCACCATTCGCCGGTTACGGTTTGGCCCATGTAACAGGTGGCGAGCCTGTTGACATCTCCGGGCACATTACGAAACTTTGAGGTAATGGGAAATTTCCAGAAAATGGAAAATCCCAATAGAACCAGAGATAAAGGACTTTACACGATTATCTCTGATAACCCCCGACCCGGGAAACGAACCCAGGACCCCAGCGTAGTAGTAGTGGATTCTTTTTAGACTCGTCTATAAATATTTTACCGTTTATTTATTAAAAATTAAAAATGCGTTGTTGTTATTTCTCATCTATTTTCTTTTCTCGCACTTCTGGTTATGTTCCTCGGGTTTAACCTTTTCAATTTACAGGGTTAACGCTTTTTGATCAGAAAATGGCAAAAAAATACATCTATACGTACTAATATTACACAGAGGAAACTTTTGTATTTTTGTATGTATGTTTGTAACATTTTCACACAAAAACTACTGGACCGATTTAAAAAATTCTTTCACCATTGGAAAGTTGCATTTTCGCTGAGTGACATAGGTTATATTACGTTCATTTCATCCGTGCGAAGCCGGGGCGAACCGCTAGTATTTAATAATTGTACTTTACAACTGTACTTCAATAATAAGCTGTTTCTCTTCCTCGCTCCCCTTAAATGTAGGTCACGGGGTGAATAATTAACCTTTGCCAATACAAAGTTCGTAAAGGTTCATTTAATTAAGTATAAAGCAAAATCTGAGATTTAGTAGCCCTGAAATATACACGTAATATCAAATATCAGATCTCAGGCCGTTTGAAGTGCGCCGCAATGAAAAGGGGTCGACAACCGAGCACATTGTAACTTGTTGAATTAAATTCCATAGTCAGCCATTGCCAACCGATAGTGGGGCCCTTGTCTTTCCATTCAATATAAATTTTTTCATCAGTTCAACAATGTGGACTTTTGTTTCAGACCTCACAAGCTTACTTCCCGATTGCTTTTATTTTTAGAAATTTACTAGATGCCCGACTAACTTCGTATCGCCTTAAAAATAAAAATTGTTGAGAATCACTTAGGATCACTCATCACTTAGAAGTATGAAAAATAGATGTTGGCCGATTCTCAGATCTATCCAATAGGTCAAAACTTCATGAGAATCGATCTAGCCGTTTCGGAGGAGTATGGTAACTAAGTACATTGTGTGTGACACAAGAATTTTATACATATAGAGAAGAATAATGTGTTGGTAACGGTGGTGCAAAATGCACAACGTAGGTAAATATTCAAGTTTCCGCTTCTGCCGGGACTCCCGGGGTGCAAAAAGTTGTTTTTTTGCAAAGGAATCGTTTTGAATAAATATTGGATATACAGCTGTTTAGTTCTTTAATTTTGGAAAGTTTATTTCAATTTTAATATCGAACGACAATACCAATAGGTAACATATCGTAAAAATACACTTTAAGGATACCTAAAGTAGTGTCATAGTAATAGGCCACTACTAATATGCTGGGGTCTTAGGTTCTGTCCCCGGGTTGGGGACTAACAGAAATGTTTTTATCTCTGGTATTATAATAATAATAATGGCAACCCTTGATACGATCCCTTGATACGTCCCACTGCTGGGCACGAGTCTCTCCCCTTTTTGGGGGGAGGCCTGGATCTTACTCCACCACGCTGCTCCAATGCGGGTTGGTGGAGATACGGGTTACTGGCCAACGCGCTGGCGGATGTTTTCAAACCGCCCATAAGGCCTCCGACAAGGTTTAACGCCTTATCTATCGATAGCAACCGCGACCGACGGCTTAACGTGCCCTCCGAAGCACGGGCACGCGCATTTTAATTTTCCGCTGGCGCTCACCCATCGCACACCCGACCGCGCCCGTATCGGTTAACCGAGTAGATCGCTTCCGATCTACACCAGCCGCGGGGCCATGCGCGCTTCATGTATTTATCTCTAGTGCTCTAGGGTATTTCCGTTTTCTGAAAGTTTCCCAGTGTTACCTTCGGAATTTGGTAATGGGCCCGGAGATATCAATAGTCCACTTGTCGTGTACATGGGACAAAATGTAACCGACTAATAGGTGTTTGCGTGCATTCTTGGACACGTGAATTAACCTCTGTCCGCCCCTTTCTGTATTCTCCATACAGGCGTGAAATGTATTTTTACATACAAAATGTAAACGTGCAAATCATGCTTCGACGCATGTGGGCTAACGTCATGTTTAGCGTTAAGCACCCGCATGGCGTTATCGCTCGATACGCGACCCGACTCGGTAATGAGAACGATCGATACCCACTGTTCTTATCAACACTCCAAACTTTAGTTATGAAAGTACCTCGTGTCCCCAGATTAACCCTACCAATATGCGTCCAGATAACTGAAATAAAGTGGGGTAACGCTAAAATATCAATTGAAGAACGGTGCAAGCGCGTTCAATAAATTGAAAAGCGGTGTTATGACCATAAAAAAACGTTGCAGCAATTTTACTGGTACCTTATTAGAGTTTTAGTGTAGGGACTCGAGCGCGTAGACACCACCGCATTACCTAATCTACTTGTACCACTAAATTGTAGTATTCAACGCTATCGTGTTTCGGTAAGATGGTAATATAATAATAACTATACATAACCGTAATGACTATCACAGAGACATAACAACTCAGGTCTCAGAAGTGGCATTTTGATCTCTGGATTTTGTGTAGATGTTTATAGGCTGCAGTCATCAATTAACATCCGATTGAACTGTATGCTTTTTTATGCTATGGAAGTGGCAAACAAGCATGCAGTTCACATTGATGTTAAGTGATGACTGCAGCCTATAGACACCCACACAAAGACTAAGGTGAAAAGCAGATGCGTTGACACTCCTGAGGCCTAAGGTGTTATGCCTCTGTGCCCAAAATTAAAGGGCCGTACATTACCACCTGACTGGAACACGATAGTGCTGAACACTACTATTTAGCGGCAAGTATATTAGGTAATGCGGTGGTGAATACGCCCGTGAGCTCCGTCACTGGAGCTCTACCATCAGTGAAATTACGCTTATTGCATTGCCTTGAGGTGGCACACAGATTAGAGCAAACAATGTGAATAAAAAATTCGACAGTCAGGTGTGAACTTCAATTATTCCTCATACTCTCAAATAATTTTTTAAATCGGTAATTTTTGTGTGAAAACGTTTCAAAGATACATACGAAAACACATTTATTTTTCTCTTTAAATATTAGCATGGATAAATAATTATGTTTTAAATAAGTAACGACCCGTCGGTTCTTTTGATTTGACGATAACATGTGTCGCTAAGTGCTCATGTGCTCAAATCTCTTTAATGCATGTATGATTTATGTAAAACCTTTCGCCAAAAATAAAAATTAAAATGTGTAAGGTGAAAAAATATATTCCGATGAATGAGCAATATCCGTTTATATAAAGATGTAATAAGAATGAATATACTTCCTATACAAATATAGGTACATTGTTGGAACATACTCCATTTTTTTGGAGGACACAAACTCAATTTATTTGTTTAATTAACTACAACGGAAAAACTAAATACTCAAACCCAGTTCTTTAACAAATAAAGTTCATTCCCCAAAGTTTTGTTATACATTTCTAGTCATAATTGTTTAAATTTCAGATCATTTTGTTAAAAACAGTTAAAGAAATCGTCTAAATACAGCGAATTGACTATAACTTTGTTTAAACTATTCTATAAGGTTACTAAAACGATATAATTTATTGAATGTCTGAAGGTTTCTTCAAAGGTCTGATTTTATGGTTTAAAATATTTATTATAAGGGCGATTCAATTCTTTCATCACAGACGAAAATCCGTAAATATCCAGTACCCACGTATAATCAGAACCAAGAAACCTAATTTCATATTCAAAAATCCATTATTGATTTTCATAACCGCGATTATATTATCATTTAATCTATAATTTTAATTCATTGTTTACTATGAAGAATTGGTTGCAATCTTTGCAACAATTTTATTTAGTATCCTGATTAATTACTTACATTCAAAACATTATTTACAGCAAACTTATGCTTAATATAATTTATATTTTGTGCACCGTACTGTGAATTAATTGTTCTACTCTTAATATTTTGAACTTACATCAAATTAAAGCATTTTCATAATATTTTCTGAACTGTAATTAACTCTGAAATTTGCTTTCTTTCCTTAACTGCGTTTTTTCAAACTTTTGTGGGGTACCGACATAAAATTGTAGAATGATAATAGAGCTGCTTAGTGACATTTTTTTATAAACATTTTAATCGGAAGTTCTCAATAATATATTGAAGCTCAAACCATGATGTGAGAGATTAATGGACTAATATCAATATTTTGACGGTATTTTAGCTATGATTATAGCTATTATCAAAGGAACAAAACTATAAATTTTCTCTAAATAAGAAAATAACCACTTTCAAACAGGAAATAGCTATCCTAAACGTGTCATCGCCTTAAATTTCAGCCAAAGGGTGTCATCATAAATCTTTCACAGTTAATTAGTTCAAAAGCCTGCAATCTACGGTATTAAGTAACAGTTAATAGAATTGGGATAGGCGGGCGGGAGCTCCGACGCCCGTGGCGCTGAGCAACCTGTTGCCGTCGGCACCGCCTTCCGCCCATCGCCACATCCGACCAGGCTTTTCAGTTTTTCCGGTTACGTCGTGCGGGTAACTTCAGAATTTTATTGAACTAATTTTTCTGAAAGAAATTCAACTACGACGTACCTTGAGACGACTATCTCGAGCAGCGCCGTCATTTTAATGTCACAGAAAATGAACTACGAAAAACAATCATAATATTTTTTTTTCTTGAAATAAATTCATTTTTTCTTTTTTATATTAACAAACCGAAAAATAAACGTAAATTATCACTACAAATAATAGTCAACCAGAAATCAAACGTGAAATTCAAAATAACAAACGAAGGCAAAATTTTGTTTTAAACGCGAACGGCGGCAGAGTTGGCGATATTTAGGAAGATATGGTGAGGCCGGAGAGGCCAGGTAGAGACGCGTCGCCGCCGCCGCGGCCGACTACAGAGTGGTAGCGGGCTGAGCGCACACGGGCCCCACCCCTAGCGCACGCGCCTTCCACCGCCCCTAGCGCGCATGACCGACATCCTACCGAAAAGTGGAAAAGTGACTCCTCCAACGTAGATACACCATTATGTACTAAATAAATATTGTATTGGAAAAGATGCCGGGTCCGGTACATAATTTTGACCTAATTCAATTTTTTTTATTCCCACAACTTCGAGCTGACAGACAGGCTTCAGGCACCCGTGCTTGAAGATATGCACGAAATATCAGACATCTCGGTACATCTTATCATTTATTCTGCCTTAAACGTATTTCATTAACATTCATAATACTAAACCGCGTTTTCTTTATCCTCGTTCACTACGAAGTTATAAAGCTCTCTTATGCCACTGAAATACGCATTCCTCAGATTTGTTTCGTATCCTTGAGGTAGCGGTTGAAATTTTGATATTAAATAATTATCTGATTCTGGGAAAACTCTCATCTCGAACGCGTAAGGGAGCCCGAGATGCCTGGACACGAGATCGACGCTGTGTCCGCAGTAAGGCTTGCCATTCATGTTGAAAATGCTGTTATTATTGAACCACTGTACGGTGGCTGCTCTTTGATTAACCTTAGCCGCGATGTCACCAGCTAATTTTCTCGCCTTGTCTACTTTTTCATCCGTGCTGTTTACACTCGCGTATGGGTAAAGTATAGCGTGTCCATCTCGTCGAATCGACACGTATGCTCTCAGTGATGATTGGAAGTGCGCGAGCACATTGCTAATGAATACTGTTTCAGTTTCCGATTGCGCAGAAGGTCCAGCATATTCGGGCAAATTTTCGTTTGTTACAGCGGGACACACACCCCAGGATTCTTGAAAATTTCGGCTGATATCAACTCCCCTAGCATACTGACCTTCGACTTGATTTCTGTTCTTTGACCATGTTGGTTCAATAATCTGAAAAATAGTAGTCACAGAATATAGATCACTAAAATCAATGGCGAATTAAGACTTCTTTATGCCTTAAGCAGTCAATGCCTAAGTGCCCATGTTTAACATCTACAATTTATTATTACTCATCTAAAACGTGATTACTGGTCACCATGACACGTGCTGTCTCTGGTACCTCTCCAAAACGCAATACCCTAAGCTTTTTACTGGTGGTAGAGCCGTGGTGATGGAGCTCGCGGGCGTAGACACCACCGCATTATCTAATCTATTTGCCGCTAAATGGTAGTTTTCACCACTACCTTGTTCCGGAAAGATGGTAATGTATGGCCTTGTAATAACTATCACTGAGACGTAACAACTTAGGTCTCGGGGGTGGCAATGCATCTGCATTTTGACCTTCGGTTTTTGTGTAGATGTCTATAGGCTGCAGTCATCACTTAACATCAATGAGCTGCATGTTTGGTTGCCACCTTACTTACATAAAAATAGCAATTGCTTAATTTGCTAAGGTGTAGGCTAATCTGGCACTGACTAAAGTATCGTTTGGATTGAAAATTTCAAATGATAACTCACCATTCTAGCATATTCTTGACCGTCAGGATTTGCTGAGGGTAGGATAACCCATTTGACTCTTTCTAAAAAGTCATTATACTCGAGACAAGCTACTAGTTGCTCAATAATGTACAGTGCAAAACCGACTGACTGTGTCCCGGCTTGTTGGCCGGCATCCAGCAAAATTGTCGGCTTACTGGGTTCCTTTTCACCATTATCCTTCGTTAATAGAATCTATAAACAAAGTCATATAAGAACCAAATTAAAACTATTCCATTTTAATATTATTATTTTATTCCACGACTTTAGTGATATTGCCCAAGAGGCAAACACATATTTATTGTTTAGCAACAATCAACAATGTAATAAATTATACATCGTGATTAACAGAATAGAAATTGAAAGGAAGATTTGGTTTGTGAGGATTTGAGGATTTTGGAATCTATACGTACTTTTTTTTATATTTCAATGTCAAAAGTTTTGAAGTTTTTCACTAAAATTAAATGGAACCCCTCCTCCTATATCCGAAAGTTATGAACTTAAAACTTTCCGAACACGAGTCCGACTTGCACTTGGCCGCTTTTAACTATTGTAAGTACCTGATATAAAACTCTGCCTTCGTAAGTCGTATGATCGTGAGGAGTGATGGTGACGATTTCGCCACAAAATTGTTGTAATGCCTTCAGGAATACCGTTAACTGTAAATGAAACATATACGAAAATCATTACTATCGTATTATGAACACACTATGAGTTATATTTGAGTATAATAAATATTTTCAATTATTTAGCAAATCAGCTTAGTAAATCAATCAATTCTGCAACAATTTCACATACTTAACTGCTTTTAATAATTAAATGGTCCAACGAATTAATCGCATGGATATAATGTATTGTTTATTTCTGAAATTCTATGTCTTCTGTTCTTTAAGTTGAAATATGTACCAGTTTTATGTTTGACGTTAAGCAATATAACAATTTATGATTGTGGCCGAGGGTCTCATTACGAAGATGAAAGACAGCTGAGAGAACTCTTCAGTGATTTACAGGAACAACATCGTGTTTCACCTGATTCAACTGATGTCATGAAACACAAGTTATACGTGGGTCATAACTATCACCAAGGTTATGACCCAGTATAGACTGAGACCCAGACCCACTGTCTGATGATGAAGATAAAAGACAATGGAGGGATTTCTTTCGTGGTTGACAACAGTTACCTCGTGTTTCAGGTTCTGCAAATAAATCTGAGGTAGACTTTTGATACACTAGTGGTGGTAGACTTCAGTGTTGGACCTCGAGAGTGTAGGTAGTACCTAATAGTGTAGGAGGTACCACACCGCATGACCTAATTTATCACGAATTAGTAGTGTTTAAGACTATCTTCTGTTTAAATAGTAATTTGTAGCTCCGTTTTTGCTAACACAAAGGCAAAGATCTATATGCAGAAATATTCACTTTCCATTCATGTTGACTGTATTCGGTTTGTCACCATAAATAAAAAATAAATAGCCAAGTTCCCTGGGTCGAGTGATGGATTTTGAAAGTAAATCAAAATAAAGGGAACTTAGGCCACAAAAAATTCAAAAACAATAACTTTTACACAAAAAAATACCGCCGACAATAGAAATGGAAAAATGAAAAGTAAGTTAAAGCTATACTACAGTAACAGTAATTTTGAGTTTGCGCCAAATAAATGAGCAATACACAAAGTCTCGTTGCATGTCGCGCTTCCGCGGTATAGTTTTTCTCCTTTTTAACAGGATACTTCATGCCACCTTACAGCACGTTCGCACAGACACATATGGTTTCCATTAAATTCAGGATCCCGTTTAGTATCGTGTTCACAAGAGCAGACTGTCGCTGTATAGCCGTGCTACTAGGTACTAAACCAACCCGAACGGAGAAACCGAATGCCCGTGTAAAAAAAGGATTACGCAATGAATTCGACTGGTCTTTTCATCACATGCTAGTGATCTCTATTAATAGGCGCCGTCTCAACATAAGTAAGTTACATCATTATAGCTTTAATTTATTTATTCCTTTTCAGTTTCTCTGTTCGGCAGTTAAAGTTATTGTGAAAAAGTGATTATTAACATTACTTATTAATAGTGTTTGCACAACGATTAACATCTGGACTTGACATCATAACTTTTTTTCATCATCATTATGATAAGCGTTAAAATATTCCGTCGGCAAATGAAACACCCGTCGGTAAATGAAAACCCATTTTGTATTGCTTTAAATAAACAAGTAGATTTTTTTTAAATATCGGCCTTGCTTAATATTATACGCTTTTCGACCTTTTTCGCATTTCATGGATTGGCCCCAATAGTAAATAAAGGTTTGTTCACTCTTTATTTTATTGAAGACGTGAGTGGGCGAAGGTGAAATGTCACATTTTCAGATTTATTCTGTTTTTTTGCATGATGTTTGCATTGAGTTTCATAAGGATATAAATATTTTTGCAGACGCCTTGGAACACCTGAATGTGTATGATAGGACGTATGGAGAGAGATCTATCTGGACTAGCTAAATAAAAGTTCAAACCTCAGGTGGCGAGCCTAACATCTCCGGGTACGTTAACTAACTGGGACTTGCTGAATTGCAAAAATCCCAATGTCATCAGAGATAAAGGATAATACACCTCTTATAGTCACCAGGAATCGAACCCAAGGCCCCAGCGTAGCAGTAGTGATCTGCTACCACTAGACTACTGCGGTAGTTACAGAACAGCTAGTTATCCATAATTCTTCTTACAGTAGCGGTCCCGATCGCAGCATTTTCTATGCAACTGACTTCATCTGCTCCAAGTAATACATCCAACATATTCTGGTAACAGGGTCTTAGGGTTATGCACCTAAAACAATTTGGTTACCATTTTAAAATAAATAAATACGCTTACACTCACAGCCTTACACTAGGTTTTAACCTGTGTCGTGGGTGCCGTTGTATACACACAACACATACACAAACACCCAGACCCGAAACAAATATCTGTAAATACTCTATAGAAATACGCATGCTCATGTCCAGCGTGGCCATACGAATATGGCCACGCTGTACTTACCGGTCGCTGTACGCC
This sequence comes from Macrosoma leucophasiata, assembly GCA_036365455.1. Taxonomy (NCBI): domain Eukaryota; kingdom Metazoa; phylum Arthropoda; class Insecta; order Lepidoptera; family Hedylidae; genus Macrosoma; species Macrosoma leucophasiata. Next base: position 8,079,544 of record JAWQUS010000023.1, on the reverse strand, counting down.
GTCTAGTGGAGGAGAATTCTTCCGCTAATGCTGATAATCAACAGAATAGTAGCGGTCAAACCATTAAAAGAAGTAGTGAATGCAATAACGCGGTTGTTTCCCTTATACCCACAAGTTTTGTGAGTCATCAGGGGGGAGTATAGAGGCAGTGGCGGTAGTTTTATGGTGTGACGCTGCCCATGCCGCGGTATTGTATTTACTGCTGTTCTACTGAAATAGTTTGACCGCCATTGTTCGGTTGACTGACTGCACTAGTGGAAGAATTCTCAGTGAGTGAGTACGTCACGTTCCGACGCCATAATATAGACTATAGTATACACTATAAATTCCAAATATTAATTCAGTATTATAAATGTTACTTACCCGCAATATGACCCCAAGTTTAAGGATATATGCACTAGAAATTTAAAAGAAGGAACTACATATAAACTTCATTATAAACTTATAACTAAAGGCTTATAGGAAGTTATGTAGATACCTGCAGTTATGAGTAACACAACTAAGAACACTCTTATTTCCCTCATATCGAGTGTTTCAACCAATTGCAATATTACAAAATATTTTCATGATTACAATAAAATATAAACAGGCATAAAATATGAAAGTCTAAGTGAAACACATAAAACTTTGTTACAGTTTATTTTAATATGCGTTCAAATCCTTTCTCGAGCAAATCAAGTAACAGGTCTGATAAATCTTGATGAAAATTCCTTTTTAATCTGTGCTCCAAATACTTTGAATCCTTCATAGAATTGCGGCAACACTGTCCGTAATAAGTGCTCGGGGAATATGAACTCGTAACCATCCGTCAGTTCCATGGTATATGAGTAAGGTACACCAACCGCTCCAAACGCAAAGTCGTCGCTTCCCCCAGCTGCAGGATACCAGTTGCCTGCGCTCATCACCTTGAAAGGCTTACCCCCAGATCTCTGCACCGAGTCCGAGACCATTCTTGCCAAAGAGTCCAACTTCTTCCAGTCTTTTGGCAGGAAATCTCCAGTGTAACCCCAAGGGTAGACCAGATATTGCCCGTAGGAGTGCAAAGACACGTATAACTTCAATCTTTTGGCATTTTCCATCATCACGTTCCGGACCATCTGGGTTTCGGGTTCGGAGAACGGCTTGGGACCGGCGTAGGTCTCTTTATCGCAGGGATTGTTAGAGACGCCGCTCACTGCCCATTTGAATCCGTAGTTCCGATTGCCGTCGACACCATAGCATTCGTAGGTTGTCTTCGACCGAGTTTTTCTCCACATACGATTCTGAGACAAATTATGTGTTTTAAATTATTTGTTTTTTAAATAATTGTTTGATAAAAATATTTATTATACTATTGATTATAATTACATAACATTAAATTGTAATATTGCAAACGTTATTTCTTGGAAAAAAGGCAGAAATGTACTACTCTGCAAGAGTAAAAACGCATCTGCATTCTCATTACTCTAGTTTTACTTAACTAGATGTCTAGCTTTGGAACTTAATATTCCATAGCTCTTGATATAATGCTAGTCGTAAAAATTGCGGGCTTGGGCACACATTAGGTATCTGTTATTTCATAAATCAAAAGACTCTAGTATGTAGTGACTAAAATCGAGTGATTATTGATCAATATTTGATATACCTATCTTAATCAATTTTGAAGTCGTTCGATCGATACTTTTATCCCAATAACCGTAATTAATTTGTTGTTCGTTATTACTGGGACGGTAACAGCGAATCGATCAAGAAATCGTTTGCTATCTAGATTGGAGCGATTCCGGATCGAAGACACGATCAGCCGTATCATCAACATAAATTGAACTGCATATTCATATGCTACTTTATTCAAATTAGAAGTCTTTTAATAATTTAGGGAAAAGGGTATCGATTATTAAAGAAGACTCACTGGTTGTACAACTACAGATAAAGCATTGGGACCATCCAGTTCCACTACACTTGAAATCACCACAAATTTATATGTTTGCCTATTACATACATGTCACAGAGATGTCGCCGCGCACCGCAACTATTCATACGTACATTGTTGTTTTTATGTTACAATCAAGATTTGCCGAATTTTTCATTTTATTGAGATACATGTTGGTAGACGGGTCTGACTTTACAGATTGTTCTCAATAAATGTATGGCAATGAAACGTTATGTTACAAAAATAAAATTTTATCAAAATTGTGAGTTGTTGGTGCTCAACAATTTGTTGTTCTTTCCTGTAACTGTGGTGGTAGTATTTCAACCACGAAGCGATCCTCAACTAAAGACAACAAAATAAAGCAAATACTCACCGATCGTCCAAGCCTAGTGAATTCGTAACCGTCAGGGTTGACCACGGGCAGTATGTACCAGTCCACGCCATTGAGCTCCTTCTTCCGAGCTTCGGGGTCGTTGACCAGGCGGTGGATCAGGTACATCGCCATCGCAGGCGCCACCCACTCACGGGCGTGGATACCTGGGGTGTTCAACTTTGTCTCAACAACAAATCAGGTACCTATGAGTCACTGTTATTAAATTACTTATCGAAAATATGTTAAAAACCGACCAAGAGCGAGTCAGACTTGCGCACTAAAGGTTCCATACCATCTCTACTATCCCTACTTAATATTATAAATGCGAAGGTAACTCTATCTGTCTGTATGTCTGTTACCTTTTCACGTCCAAACGACTGAACCGATTTTAATGAAATTTGGTAGAGAGATAGAGTTGACTTTGAGAAAGAACATTGACTATATTATATACTTAGTTATTTATAAAACGAAATCCACGCGGGCGAAGCCGCGGGCATCAGCTAGTTATCTATAAAAACGTTTGTTGTATGGGAGTCGCCCATAAAGATGTTAATTTATAAAGTGAATAGACCATTATTAATTATGCAATAACGTGGGATGGGCAACAGGGTCCCGCAATAAAATTACATCCTCTGCGATCGCCAATCCGCATGTCAAGTGGCGATGATGGCATAGTCTTCTTTAAATGACACACAACCCTGTTGAGGACATCACTGAGGAAGGCTTTTGAATGCTGTTCAGCAGTGGACGTCTTTTCGTTGAAGTAATGACGAAAACAATTTTAGTTATTTTCGTTTTGTATGTAAGGCTCGTGAAAACGTTAATATCTCAAACTGCAAAGACAAGAATATGTACCTGCATCAATAAAAATGATAGGATTGCCAGCATCACGATCTGAGGATATCTTGACAAGTTTCATCCTGCGACCCTGGTAGCTGGTGCCTAATGTCTGCAATTCCACCAGATCTGGATACCTGTTGGCCACCGTTTCCAAGTATTCTTGTACCTGCATAAATCATTATGTAATTAGCTATGTTCATTTTAACCACAATAGGACGTGACGACCCAACAAGTGGAGGAGAATTCTTCCGGCTAATGCAGGCAGTCAAACATTAGTTATCGGCAGTAAATGCAATAACGTCAGATGGTGCTCCCGTGATAAAACTGTTTTTACTGGTGGTAGAGCTCCAGTGACGGAGCTCGCCGGCTTACCTAATATACTTGCCGCTAAATGGTAGTGTTCAGCACTATCGTGTTCCGGTCAGGTGGTAATGGACGGCCCTGTAATTTTCGGCACAGAGGCATAACACCTTAGGCCTCAGGAGTGGTAACGCATCTGCATTTTGACCTTGGTCTTTGTGTAGGTGTTTACAGTCTGCAGTCATGACTTAATTTAATTAAAAAACACATTACAAAAAAAACGCCAAACCGCAAGCCAAGCCTGGTGATGATGGCATGTTCTCCACTATTGATGCCCTGTTTTAGGCATCTTTGGGAAAGCTTTTGTCCAGCAGTAGGTAAGCGTTTTGTCAGCTAAAGGGATGATTTTAACAATTTTATGGTCACGTATTTAAGAAATAAACGGTTTAATGTCAAGATTTATACAACAAGATGAAACATCTTTCAAGTATTATATTGAACCTAAAAAACAATTTCCGATGTATGTTTTGAAAAAAACAAGATTTTTTTATGTTCTTTAGGTTCTGTAGATAATATATATCCGCGGGTTGTATATATGTATGACCTTCTTTGCTACTAACCGCTGGATACGAATGATATTCGTATATATTAAATCCGCGGAGGACTCTGCGTCGTGGGATGCGCTGCACTGGCTCGAATGATCTAAGAACATAGAACACAGGCTGAATCGAAAATTCATACTGTTTTGAAAAACAACTCTTCAACAGACGGTGGACTTCCAGTCACGGAGCGCGAGGACGCAGGTACTACAGCGATGCCTAATTTATCTGCCGCCAAATTGTGTTCAGCTCTAACGTGTTCCAGTTAGGTGGTAATGTTAAGCTCCGTAATTTCTGGAACAGAGGTACTTTTTGCTTAAACCTTATGCAAGAGAGGCAATGAGATCTCAATATATATCTATTTGCTTCCGTTCCAGAAATTACTTGGCCAATCGATACTACCTAAGCGGAACTGCCTTGGAACACTACAATTTAAACAGGCAGACAGGTAGAGTAGATAATTACATGGTACTTACATCTTCAAGTTCCATCACTGAAACTCTCCAGACAGTAGAATTTTTATGCCCATACAGAGTTACATATTATTCTTATCGATTTTTTGAAGATTTTTTTATGAACGCTACGACCTTTTTAAAATAATTTTAAGACCTTTCTTTTCTTATGTAAGTACCTAATTTGTTTTCATAAAAACCAAAATACAAAAATTTCAAATTAAAGAAACAACATAACATCTTTACCTTCCATAGTTCGATTTAAACTCGTGCCTTAATTTGGTTGTCTCCACGAACTCTCTAAGTAAATGCATTCCATCCGGAGGTACCAGTACATCGGTGCTGTCATTGTAACCTCTACTCCTCTTCAAGATCTCGAAGTTGTGATCCTCTAAGTCCTGAACAGCTTGTAATTGAGAGTTCTCTGTGGGAAACAGACGCACTAGCGTGTAACTGAAAAGAAAAATACAGGTTATTACCTAATAATACCTATATTATTTGTGAATTTTAGCTGTTACAAAGTATCAAAACACAAAATTCTACTTATCGTACATTCATGTTATTTAATAATTAATAGTAGTGCGACAATATGTTTATTGTAACTCTATTATAGTTGAAAAGATTTAAATCAAAGTTGAGGAGAGAAAAGCTAAGTGAAAAAAAAGTTACTCTTTCATGCCTTTTGGTATTGTTGATTTGTTTCAATAGAATTATCATCAAGAGAGTTACTAAAGACCCAACACCGCTACCAAAATAATTCAAGCTCAGTTAATATATTATAATTTAATTATTAATAATTTTATAATTATAATTTAACCAATCTTACTTAATGAATATCTTGATAAAACGAATAATAACTTCCTCCAGACCGAATTCCCAGCGGCCTTTATTTACAGAGACTAGCCCTACGCAGGATATGTTTTAATGCACAAGTGTATGCGCAACAGATGCACTCTCTGTTCCCCACTGTCATCACCCGATGGGACGCCAATCCGACACGACCGGAGAAAGATCCGGCATAGGACCGACGACTTTACGTGCCCTGCGAGGCACAGGTACCAGACTCCGGGCTACTACAGGGAATTTCCTTACTAACTCTTAAAAACTCCTTAACAGCTTTTTTCCCACCTGAGGATCAAACCGATCGAACCGATGGTCGAAATGGTGCTGCAATTCGACCAGTGGACCAATAAAGCAGACAAACTAGTGTAGTTGATAAATCTAGACCTAACTGTCCTCCCTCAATTTTTGATAACTCGAATCATAAAAAAATACACTTAACCAAATCAACAATACCCTGTCAAGCAACAAATATTTTTAGTGCGCACCCGGTCGCATACGTCCGGCCGCTGCTCACCAGCTAATCATCAAAACTTCTGGCCTGGCTTTAGTGAACACGCAAAACACAGGACAACATTACATAAAAATTTCAACAAGGCTGTTGAATTGCCTACTTAATTTTATCTGGCAAATAGTATGTAGTATGGGAAATCATGAAATACACAAGAACTGCTGCCGTGCCTTTCTAGATCTCCCTACAAGTAACCTTATTATAGTGTAATAAAAGCATCCATTATAATAAAGACCCTTTATAGCGAACATGGTAGTATACTGTGAAATTGTACATACTCGTCATATTTACTACTCTCGTTGCATCCCACCTGCCACCATAATCCTAAAATACCTGAAACGACACAAAGGAGACGTTGTTATATCATACAAAGCTACGTTCTCTTTGAAATTGAAAGAGATCACACGCGTCGCATTTTGCAGCGTGAAAATATTATTTTTATACATAAGCGAGCATTGTAAGTGTAAAAAGTAAAAAATCTCGTTCAAGAATCCCCTTTCTATGATTTCTTTTGATTCTAAATCCAGATAATTATGTTCTTAGCAACATACCTATTGTAGATTTTATCACTGTTAAACTTGTTATAGCAACGGTGTAGGTAATAATGTGGTTTGGAATTCACTAATTATAATGTCATGAAAGTGGCAACCAACCATATAATTCACATTGTAGGGCAGTTAATACTGCTACCTATAGAAATACTTTTATAAGCTAGAGGTTGAAACTATATAAAAGTATTTCTATATAATGTTATGCCCATGTGCCAGAAATGAGCACTTTATGACGAGTTCAACGCACGAAACTAGTGAAAAGAACTAACAAAATGTTGAAAATTTGTCATAAATAAATAAAAAAATATTTTTTTCGTACACTACATACTACGGTACTTAAGGTGCGATGTACTGCACATAAATGTGAATTTAAACATCTTAGAAACTAAATATTCACTCGATGTCGAGCTAAGTTGTTCGCTCAGCAATAACACGTTAGAAAATAGAGTAGACACAGTAAGAATCCACTTATCCAAATTAAATTAAATATAGTTTTAATTACCATTACTTATGGTACCCATCAAGCGGCCAGTTCCCTGATGTATTTAAGAGAACTAACTCCCAAAGTAAACTGGGATAAAAAAAATCGTGGAAAAGCCCCATGCCAAGAATCAGTTACATTTAATTTTCATTACATCGTGATGAGAAAAAAATATTCACGACTAAAGTCAAAATGTTGCGCAACCTACATTTACAAATTAGCTAAACCTACAAGGAACGTGGTCTTAAAGACCGCCATTAAACGGAACGCGATGTTTGCGACTTAATTTTGTAAGAACAGATTATTTGCGTGGAGTGATTCTTTAATTTGCGGCGACATTCATCGTGTTTCCCTGGCTTCGTGTAATTGAGGTCTTTACAGGCCGCTTCAGCCACGGTGTGGCTTCGGCTCTGAACCAATTCCAAACCAATTGATGTTATTAGGACCGCCCTTTGATCACCGTCCGAATCCCCGATCATTTTAATTTAATAAACTTGGTATTTTACGATTGAAATTAGCTGCAACGGCCAACGGAATGAAGCCATGGGAAATTCTTTGATCAGATATATATTCTTTTAGTACTTACGGCAATAAATTTATATTACAATCATTAATTATCTGTAGGTATTTCTACAGCGTCTAATATAAGAAATTGCTTATTACGTTTCCTTTTTATAAATTAAAATCTCGATAAATTAATTCCTTGAAATTATATTCTTGGTACCAATCAGTTATTATGGCGTTCGAAGATCCTTCGAAGAAATGGCGTTCCTCAAAAGAAGCAATGTGATTTTTTTTTTCATTTAGTTGCCAATTATATTTTTCTTATCAATCTTGAGAAATGTACAATGCCGTACTTGTAATCGCTTACGCCTATAATATTATGTCTAATTATTGGAGTGATGGTGCCTACAGGCAATTTTAACCATTATATTTTATCTTTATTTCTAATCAATATTAGACCGTAAGTGTTTCGATAAACGGTCTATACCTCAATTATATCGCCAGAATCCCCAAATTCAATTTTCGTACAGAATTATAATAATTTTAATTTCAAAAGAGAAAAATTATTAAATAAATGCTTTAAGTACACAGTTAACATAATTTCTTTTTTTCGGCAATTGCGTGAAATAGTAATATTACGCCTAATTAAAGTTTACACAATAATGTTAATATTTTATATAAGCTATTATCAAACAAGTACCTATATAATACATAGTTTTTATGCAGCTGCAGTTCTCACCGAAGTTGTGTGAACTGTAGCTGCATAAAAACTATGTACTGTACTACTTTTGTAGATACTTTATCATTCCCGAGAACTAAAGTTGTTGCTGCTCTCTTAGGGCGAGATTCACAGACCGCACTACGACTTTACTTTCAAGCAAAGTACGCTTCGAACTGTCAAATCCCATACTGTACTGACAGTTCTAAGCATACTTTGCACTTCGGCACATAGGCTTATGCCTCTGTGCCGGAAATTACCTTAGGCCTCAGGAGTGGTAACGCATCTGCATTTTGACCATGGTCTTTGAGTTAGTGTCTATAGGCTGTAGTCATCACTTAACATCGATGTGAGCTGCAAGCTTGGTAGCCACTTCCATTACATAAAAAAAAAATAACTCGACGTGCACATTATATCTGGCACTTTTACTTCTTAATATTTATGGTACATACATAAACTACGTTCATAACATAAAAATATTTCGAATTTAGGAAAAAAAAGACTCCCAAAAGAACTCGAAACTGCGAACACAAACCTAACGAAGCCGGGTTAGTTATCAAGTGGTCGCAGTTTCAATCCCTATCGGAAGGCATTTTTTTCTTATTTCTTTATTAATTTCCAATTTCACTGTCATGTGTTATTGCGAAAAAATATTTCCTTATTGTTTGTAAAACAATAGGTATTTGATAGAAATTATCATACCCATGGCCATACAATGCGTTCAAGCGATACCATAGCTAATGCAATTATGCAACAAATATCCGTTAAGTCCATAAAAATCGATAAACAATCAATATTTTTCGTAACGACTTTACGCAACAACATTTTCATGAATTTTTCGAACTCTGCAAACGTAATTTCAGGTTATATTGATCCTTTTTACGCGATATGAAGAATGGATTCTGCAGTTTCTACGTCTCAAACTAATTTATCTGTATGACCTATTAAACTTAGGCAAATTAATTTCACGATATCTAAAATTCTCGTCCACTTTTTTCAGAACATGTGAAAACTAGTCTACATATTTATTTAGACCAAATATCTTACTCCTAATATTGCACCTTTGATCGCGGATTGCACCAATCTTGATTGCAAACGATCTTTTGATCGATCCGCTGTGAGCATCCCAATAACAACGGACAGCAAACTCGCCTGTAAATTTGTTATCGGGATGCCTTTTTTAACAGACGGATCGAAGTATCGATCGAAAGACATCAAAAATGGATCGAGATCAAATTGAATCCCGATGTTGAGGAAGCGATTTCTTAAGTGGATTTCGCGCTACCTATAGTTCAGTACAAAAATCAACAGGGTCGCTCGAAATTATTAGTTTTTTGTCGTATCCCACACACAGCTCATACACAGCGAACCTACGTAAGAAAGCAACGGACGAGGCAAAGTGTCCATTAATATATATTTTTTTGTTTCAGTTCATATTAGAGACTCTTTGATTCGTTATTATTTCATATGGTGTTCCAAAAATCATCTTGTGGGTGTTCCGTTATCTTAAAGGCTGTCTCACGGTATCATTATACACTGCATTTTAATTTAAAAATATCAAAGTTCTGACTTTACTTACATAACTAGTTTCGCTAAACCACATAAGTTCACGGTGGTGATTGACAATATATAGTCAGGGAACTCTCCGCTCATCCAAAATCAATCAAATGCAGCTTTTATTAAAACCTTAGCTACCTAACTTTGTCGATCAACACCGTGGACTACCTAGGTATAAAACGTGTGGTTTGGTGTCTTCATCTCTCTCTACAAACTCTACATCATTGCATAGTCGACGAAATAGTTCATGGGAATAACGTTTGCGGATTGAGCATATTCCAACATCTTTTTTATGTCTTCCATGATTAAAAAATTCACATGTAGAGATAAAAACTGCCTTATATTCAATCTAGATTAACTATAGTATTACACGCTCTAACTGGTGGTAGAGATCTATTGTAGAGCTCGAGAATGCATAACCTAATAAAATAATTCAACTTACCTAGGTAGGTATATTGTTTTATAATTTCATCGGAAATTATAATTGACTGTCTTTGACATTTTTTAAACTACAACCACACGTTCGTTTTCTTTAGACTGTGCCACAACTAAGAAGCAATACTTTTATGAACTTAATCAAAATAGACAATTGAATATCCCGTTACCTATATTTGATATCTTGATAAATATTTGGAACAATTGCAATTAAATTCATATGATCTCTACAATCTCGTCATTGATTAGGTATAACTAATTGTTGTTTGTTACAATCTTGATGATGAATACGACAAATTTAAAAAAGATAACATTGTTTTATTCGCATAACAATAACGGATAGTTAAAGCATGTGCCATTATCGCAAACATGGAAGCAATTATTAAAAGAACTTACACCACGTTAGTCTGTGTTTTTAGTGTCGAGAAAACTTTTACTACATAATATAGGTAGTAGGTAGGTATCTTTATGATATCTGATAGAGCTGTTTTCGGCCCTAAGTTGGTCTATATTTATTTTGATTAAAGTGTAACCTAATTAGGTATTGGTTCTAGTTTCTTCTAATGTGTTTTTTTTTTGCGATACCTATACGGTTATTTTTATTATTTAGGTACGATTAATTTGTTAGAAAAATACAATAAAAATCTTGGTTCAAGAAATTAAAAAGGGGATTCTTTTTAATTTGCGAAGATGCAAGACGCACTACAACATCTCTGCTTACTTACTAGGGCTAGGAAGCTTATCCACAGATCAAATTGTAGGTGTAAGTAAACTAAGACTTTGTCAATATAATAATGTTTTAATTGAATCTATAAGTTATACACATGGTGCACTTTCCCTTTATTCATATAATAGATAAATCGATGGCAAAACGTATGAAGTGGAAGAAAGCACTGTCATCCGAGTCAAAAGCTGGTTTGCAATAACGCGGTCACGTGACTCACCGAACACAACCACGCTCCAGCGCGCCATCAGCCACGGGTTATCGAACTTCACTGATTTCCTTTATTAAATTAATCTCCACCAGAGATTATTTTTTCACGTGCATCCGATGTACGTGCTAATATCGCGCGTGAAGTCGTACGCGCGTCTCTCCGTACCGCGGCGCACTGACCATCCAGCGCATGCGCGTGCGCCGCCGCCTCGCTAGGGAGAATCTTCAAATTGCCGTAACGGTATACTCACCCTAATTAGCTTTTAATCGGACAAGGACGAAAGTAATTAGCATAAAAACGATTTGAAAGTGATGGTCCATTCATACGTTAGATAAACGTACAGTACCGTTTTAAAGATCGGCGCGTGTAGATCATTGTGTACCTTTATGCGCAGACAGTGCATTTTTGTCATTTTAATCTTAGATACTAAAAATGTGCATTGCTAACTAACTCAGTGTACTTACACCACCGGTGGCAGAGCTCCAGTCATGGAGGTCGCGGGCCACATTACCTATAGTTCTTGCCACTAAATGGCAGTGTTCAGCACGATCGTGTTCTGGTCAGGTGGTTAATTACGGTAATTCCCTTGTAACTCGGTAAAACACCTTAGGCCTTCTCCTTAGGAGTGGAAACACATCTTCATTGAAATCTTTGGTTTCGTATTAATGTTGATAGGCTTCAATTGTCTTACCATCTATACATAGATAGCATACAGTTAACATACTGTATGCTTGTTTGCCACTTCATGACATATAGAAACTGGACATCTATAATTTTTAAAGCAACTTACATTGACATCGCCGGATAGGATCCTTATCGTTTAGATAGAGTCGTTCCTCGTGGTAACGTGATTGGTGGTGTAAAGCTATCGATTCTGATCTAACCAAGCTCCGTATTTAATCAAGAACAAGGTTGCGAAGATACAATATAGTATCTAGACACTATGTTGTATCTTCGCAATTTTATTTGAATTGATACCGCAGCTCCTTAGTTCTCGCACATATTATGGTACACATATTTTTTTTTTTTTTATAAAAGTGGCAAACAAGCGTGCAGTTCACATTGATGTTAAGTGATGACTGCAGCCTATAGACACCCACACAATGACCAGAGGTCAAAATGCAAATGCGCTGCCACTCCTGAGGCATTAGGTGTTATGCCTCTGTGCCGGAAATTACAGAGCCGTACATATATATATTGTATGTATACTGTGGTACCGTATAGAGTAGGTATACTAGGTATCTATGATACTAAATCTAGTACTCAGAATTCCTTCCTTAGCCGAAACAGAAGAGAAGATTGATAATGGCAAAAATAAAAAGAATGAAATTATTCGAATAATAGTCATAGTACCTATGATAAAAGTAGGTAACCTATTTAAGTTTATTAAATTAACACAAAACGACAAATAAAGAATGAGCTCCGTTATATTTCTCCGTTTATTGTGATTAAGCAATTTGTTCCTATTGTCGAGTTTAACTAGACGTACGTCAGAGCAAAACCAGCAAGATGTATGACGTCCATATCAAAAGCTGGTTTGGGTTTAATGAACTACACTGACACTAAAGCTTAGTGGGAGTGCGGTACCTACACACTTAACGGGGTTTCCTTGTTACTTTGTTACAATACTATCTACATCTAATTAATGTATTGACTGTCATTGACTCTTAATAAACTACAAAAGAAGCTATTGAAGTTTTTATGTTCGATACATTTACGGTTTAGCTTATTCAATAATAAGGGACGAGAACATCACGTAATGAATTTTCGTGAATCTTTTACGTTATCAAATTGTGTTTCATGTATGTATGTATCTTCACGCCAGGTCCTTGACGGGGTAGGCAGAGAGTGTAGTGCTGACATACCTCTCGTGCCTCATCTACCTCATTTACTCATATGTGTTTAATGTAGATTTGAAATAATCCGTTTCACCTCTACAGAGTACCTATTGGTATAATTTTCCTTGAGAATTGCAAAAAAGACAAAATATAGATGACTTATAAAAATATGATGTCTATTTAGTTCTATGTATTGTATGTATAATAATAAGAAGTAATATTATTTTATATATGTTTATATATAGGTATGTAGATACTTTACCTATTTATGTCCCTCATATATATTCACCAGTGTTAAATTTATTCATCTTTCCAGTTTCAAATTGTATTGAGTTATTTAATATTCCTGCACCTCTTCGTTGACTTCCTGCTCTACTCACTGGTTGACTGGGAGATAATGCCTAGGGGCATTAAGTCCGCCATATGTACTTCTCATGTGCATTTAAGTATAAATAAATAAATGACTTATTTTGCTTTAGGTCTCTCTAAGAGTCGTCGTCTATTTATGTAAATTGTTTCTGTTTGGTGTACGACAAGAAATAAATAAATAAATAAATAAGAGATCACTGATCATCTAACGATATTCAATTATTAGGTAGCCTAAAATTAAGTTGGTCTTGAAACCACACGGAGTACTCGTCAAACTGTAGCGACACTTTAAAAATCTAGGTACACATCATTTTAACTATGTGTATGAAAATGATCAAAATATACCAGTGTCCTGCAATCTTTCAGAGAGCAACAACTTTTTAGTCTGACTAACCAATTTTGGTACAGAAAATTGAATCATTTAACTCGACCAATTGAACCAAGTAAAAAACATAGAAAGATATGTAATTCTGATGTAAAAGCTCAAACAGCTACGACAGCTGGTTATAAGAATGTATGAAAAACAAAGCAATGTGTGTCGAGTCTTTGAGACTTTGAAGGTAGTTAAACGTGAATAGATTTTGAGTTCTCCATCAATTAGGTACAATCCTAACCTAATTTTACTTCCAATTCTTTTTCTATAGAGATAAATGAGATAATTTTAATTCAAGACATTAAATTACTTTTAAACATTAACCCAAATACCAATAGCAGACCAGGATGGTAATGGACCTCTAAAATAAACGATAAGTTCCCAAAACGGACACTTCACTTTCTTTACTCAAGCTCCTTTTGTATGCACAACTCGTTGCGTTGATAGTAACAGAACGAATCACATGCAAACAAGCTTTGAATGTTATTCAGAATACATTGACCGCTACTCATATAATAATTATGTAAACTACGAACGAAACTAGTATTGTATACCAAATATTGCGATGGAGTGAATTTGGAGATGTGTGCCAATGACACAGTGACCGATGACGCATACATATAGCACACACAGGAGAAAGTGTCTCCATAATATTCACCGAATTTGTGATATTTATTTACGAACACTTATTTGGTAAGAAAGTGGTAAAAAGGCACAATTCACATTGATGGTAACCTACAGACATATAGGTAAAACTGAGGTCTGCTGCGTTAGATAAGATCTGTCGCATCTATCACAAACTTAGGAAACGTTGGTACATTACTTCAAAACAAAATGATTAACAAATGGCAAATTGATTAAACATATTTTTGGAGTTTATTATTTTACTTATGTATACCTTTACTCATATTAAAATAAGGATAACATTTGTGTTTTTGTGTGTATGTTTGTAACGTTTTCAAACAAAAACTACCAGACCGATTTCAAACCTTGGACCTGGATATATGCCGCCAAAGGATAACGTTAGGTACAGTATCACAATAATCCTCCATAATGATCAGCACACTATCGTGTTCCGCTAATACAGCCTGTAAATATTTAGGCTTACCTATAGTTTTTATAATCTATCTATAAATAAAAATTAATCATCTAAATGTTTGTAAGCGCATAACTTTATAAGCAAATATTAAAAATTAAATTGCGGGGTCAGCTAGTATGTAATAATATGAACAGAAAGCTTTCCATCACATAGTAATTTTTTCCCATATAATTTTGATTGAATAATTACTGCCAGCCCGACGGGCAAGGTCATCCCGCATTAAAAAGAAAATTTTCGCGCACTAATCCGATTCTACTACTACTCGACTCTATGCCTATACTGAAAACAGGCTGTAATAAAATCGTTGTAATGTTAATTTCGAAAATAATTTGTATATAGCTAGAGTGATTAAAACTTGGTAATCTTAATTAAAAAGTTAAGTTACGACGTTCATTTATACATACGGATACAATAAAATTGTTTTAAATAAATGGTTTTCACTTCAGTTCATTCAGCGCAGGTATGCCTGCGCGAAGTGAAATGTGAACTGTGCTTTGAATCTTTTATTTTTAATTAATAACAATTGTTTAGACAAAAATGGATAGAAGTATATAAAATATGTAGTTCTTAAAGACAATATGTCACTTTAGAAAGGACTTGTCTACGAGTTATAGTTTAGGTAAATATTCGCTTGTTCTTCGTACATAACCGAGTTACAGTACAAAAAAATAATATTCTTCTTACATATCGGGTAATGTACTTACAAAACATTCGTGTTTGTATAAACCAAGTAATGTTTGTACGAACAATTCGTTGTTCCTTACAAAACCGAGGAGGCTCTCCGAGTTCTGCATCTTACTTCTTAATTTAATGTCGGTTCTTCATAAAAGGAGTCTCTATTTTGGGCAGCATATATTCTGCATTTTATATAAAAGTGATAAGAAGAACAAGCGGAAATATTTTGTGATGTTTCCATTCAAATATGCATTACGGATTACACTTTTCGGAGTCCCGTATCGCACCCCGGAATTTGACCTAATCGAAAAATATTGTATTTAATGAGCTTATGCTTTATGTGAATGCCGTTGGTAACAACTATGTTTTCAGTTTTATAATTAATTTGTCAAACTGTGGTACTTTACCAATACTAACTAGTCGTTCGTGGTTGCTGTCTCGTGAATCATACCATCTTTGCATGCCACTTTCTACGTTTTCCTATTTCCCATTTTAGTCATAACGAAAGACAAAAATCACTGACATGTTGGGTACAGGTACCCAACATCCTTTTTAACAAGACAAATAAATAACTTAATAAACGTGTTCATCAAATAAAGTGTTTTTTGTTGTAATAATGGTGGCAAAAAGGATGTCGTCACATTGATAGCAAGTGAATACTGGAGTAGACGTAAACACAGAAACCGATGGTCAAAATGCAGATACGTTGCCGTTTACTAATGTAGAACCCCTAAGGCCTAATTTGTTTTGTCTCTATAATAGTTATTACGGGGCCATACATTACCATCTAAATGAAACATGATGATCGTGCTGAATACTACCATTCGGCGGCAGATAAATTATCTTATGCGGTGGTGTCTACCCTCTCGAGTTCCGACACTGGAACTCTACCTCCAGTGAGCCTTACCAAAGACCTAACTTGTAAATGTGTATGTAAATGTTTCTGTCTATCAATATATACCTATTAAGTATTTGTTTACTACGAAGATGGCATGCAAGCATGCAGCTCACATGGATGTTAAGTGATGACTGCAGCCAATAAACATCCACACATTAACCACATGTCAAAATGCGTTGCCACCCCTGAGACCTAAGTTGTTGCTAATTGTGGCAAACAAGCATACAGTTTACATTAAAAATAAAATATTTCAATGTAGATGCGTTGCCACTCCTGAGGTCTATGTTATTATACCTCTGTGCCGGAAATAACGGGGCCATACAATATAATATTTATTCGAAGTAATCTGTGCAAGTAGATGTGCCAGGAAGATAAATACAGCTAAGTGAAAACGAGCCATATACATGACTGAGCCCTTAAATCTTGACCGTGTGCACATTAAAATTTTCATGACCCCTTAAAAGTGTTGTTTTACTGTTCATGGCTGTTATGGCACAGGTCTGGACGTAATACTTGGGTCCAAGTTTCGAAAACGTACAACTACGCTGTTGTTACATATGCTTTACAATGTAGTTTTGAGTTTTGATCCGTTTACCGGCTATCAGCTCCGTGAATTGTTTTCTCATAGTTGTTTTTCCTTCAAAGTGATTTAACATTACAAAACAAATTTTTAATTAATTGCCAGAATATTAGACGATCACTGCTTGGATGTAATGCAATGAAAACTTTATTAGAAATGTGATTATTCTCGATAATTAAAAGTGCTTTACCCAATTCGGGGTTAAGCGCTTATATAATATAATAAGTGATTACTTTCTTACGGTAGTTCTACTACGATGTTTTCTGTTCCGCTATCTTCCATAACGTGGTCCACAAGATGTAACCTCGTAAACGCGCCTTAAGATTTACACCTACACAAAAAAACTGTTAGGGCTCCGGGCTCAATCTTCATCTGAAGGTTGAGCTGTAAATCGAACCTTTAAGCTTTAAAACGACCTATTAAACATAAATCGGAGTCTTGGTTCCGTACTTATTCAACGATTTTTTGTAGGTTTCCCGCAGTTTTCGTGCGTTTTGAAATAGAGTGGCTACGACCCATGCTAATACCATCTAACCGATACTAGCTCAGTTTTATTCTGTAACCTGCCTTACTAATCTAGTAGGAGGCCACTACTGTATCGCTGGGTCCTTGATCCTTGGATTTTTGACAGTCCTGAACCGGGGATTGGGACTATCAGAGATAAAGATAATTTGCGTTCCTAAATAATATAAAGAATTAATACAGTATTTACTTACTAGAAACGAATAATAAAGTAAATAATTTAAGAAGCTAGGTCTTTCTTTATTAACAGCATTTTACTCCGCTCTCGTTTTCACACAAAAAGTGAAATAATATATAATTACTTATAAAAGTTTCAACACATTTTACTAGATTACTCAGCATTTAATGAGGTATCGCATGTATTTTTTCGATCATTGTCGTTATATTTCTCCACTTTCAACTTGTGAACTAAACTATTACCATTTCAACTTACATAACTTTAAACAACAGTAGGTATTCACATACTAGGTACATTTAAGAGCTGATTTAACTCTTGAAATCAAATAACGAAAGCCAAATCCTGATCAGACTCCAACTTCCAGCTTATTGATCTGAAAGTTTATTGCGTCATTTGTTTAACACTATCAAATGGTAACATTGTAGGAAGCCGAAGCAAGGGACATTGTATTTTTCACGTTAAGATTTACAAGGTGTTAAACCGTACAGGCAAGCAGCGGTCACGAAATCTGCCCTTCCATTGTAAAATTGTTAGAATTGAATTAAACATCCATGTAAACAACATACAAAATGTTTTACATTGTTTGCATTGCAAAATTTATGAGGTTGTTAAATATAGTTAATTGTAATATATCTACTGACGAAGAATAAATATTATAAATTCTGGAAATATTGATGTGGTCCACGTTATAAAATAAAGATGATCATAACCCGGAATGGCAATACATCTACATTGAAATCTCTAGTTACAATTGATGTTTTACAGATACATTTTTACTTTTAATAATATACTTAAGTATTGCTAATTTGTAACTAATATGCAATTGTATGGCTCCGTATTAACTATCACAGAGACATAAGACTAAGGTCTCAGGGGTGGCAAAGCATCTGCATTTTGACCTCTGGTTCTTGTGTGGTGTCTAAAGGCTGCAGTCATCACTTAACATCACCTGCATCAAATATAAACTACACGCTTGTTTGCCACCTACACATAAAAAAATACTGTGTGGTGTGGTAACATTAAATGTATCTAGGGATAGTAAAATTCGGACACACCTTTTTATTGTTTCAGTTATAACCTTATGGCATAATTATTGCCATACTCCGATAGTGTAACCACAGCATACGATAAGCCTGTTGACATTCATCAAGTACACTTCCAAACGTAGGAGAGAAGCTACTGAAAAACTTTGCAATAGAAAAAAAAGAATATAATTTACTCACCATCCCACAAGTAGATCCTTTAGGCCTTTATTTCTGGCGAACTATTACGAAACAAAGCAAGATAACTACGTAATACAATGAGGGCATAAAAAAATATATACTACTGAGGAAGTGCTACGAATAAGGTCTTCGTCCGTTTTATACCTAATACCAGCAGTAATAGGTACGTTATGATGGAACTGTCACTTAAAAACATAATGACGATTTGAGGACTACACCGAATACCATCCACAATAAAACAAATCGTTAAGCTCAGCGATCTGGTTTAGGACGGAAGGGCTGTCCAAACATAAAACACAAGAAAAAGGGGGCGTAGACACGAATTATTATCATAAAACTGCAACAAACAGAAAATATATTAGACAATTAAGCATTAAACACGTTTCCGCCGCGGTCGACTGGGTTTAATTCATTTTTTCCCTTATATTTTCACGAGGAGAAATTTATTTTCATAACTGATAATAAATGTCAAGTCATTGTAGTAATAAAGTAAGTGGGCCTCGGCTCACCCTTCCACAAGGAAGTGTCGTTTCGCGTCGCCGCAATTGAGACAGGAAATATGTTACTTTTTTATTAAACTGTTTTATAATTTAGATTTCAACTGCCTCAGTAGTCTAGTGGTAGCAGGCCACACTACGCTGAGGTCCCGGGTTCGATTCCCGGGTAGGGAGTTATCAGAGATAATGGTGTAAAGTCCTTTATATCTGGTTCTATTGGGATATTTCCAGTTTCTGGAAATTTCCCAGTACTTCAAAGTTTGTTAATGTGCCCGGAGATGTCAACAAGCTCGCCACCTGAGTGCCTGCGAGATTTTATTTACTCTTACGCGATCGCAATCGAAAATCGCGATCGGAAATCTCGCACTAGGCACTCTGTTACATGGGCCAAAACGTAACCGGCGAATCGTGGGTGTTTGCATGTATGCTTGAATGCATGCATTTACCTCTGCCTACCCCTTCGAGGATTACAGGCGTTAAGTTACGTTTTTTAAAATTTAAATCTATTCACACGTGATAGAAGTGATAAAAATGTTCATGTTCGAGAGGCACTGTATAATGCTTCGTTTCTCATTTTCTCCCACGTTTAATATTATGAATTTATGTGTCTGTCTCTACAGGGCCGTACATTACCACCATACCGGAACACAATAGTGCTGAACACTACCATTTAGCGGCAAGTATATTAGGTAATGCGGTGGTGCCTACGCCCGCAAGCTCCGTCACTGAAGCTCTACCATCATTCTACGATGAACCTTTATAGTTTCGACATGTCCGTCCGTACGTTCAAGCACATGCGGCACATGTCGTTGGATAAGGTTTTAAAAAATATTTGAAGTTTAAGAAGACCATTTTTCGATTAAACGATTCGTTTTAGAAATGTTTCTCTTAAAATTGCGAAATTGTAAGAGTCGAGTGGCAGAAAATAACTTTTTACTAACAATTGTGAAATTGCCTATTTGTAAACCCGATGGTTTCGAAATTGTGAAACAGACCTGCGCTCGTTCCAAACTGTTTGCAACAGTTGTATAAGTAAGTCCTATAAATAGAAGCCATTAATTGAAACGAAGATGGAGCTACGAAGCAATCGGTATAGGTTCTTATTTCATCATGAAAGCCTGGAGAGCAAAAAGTTGGATAACAAACGTCCACCACACAGCTGAAATCAATAAAATGTTGTTGAATGAAGTGATGTGTTTCACGGTAGGGATTTTTATAGTCTTGCTTCCTGCCATCCAATCTACTAAATACGATGAAACACAGCCGAATCTTGAAAGAAGTGTTCCGGTCTACGCCTGTAAAAATTACTCCCTTTAACGATTAGACTTAAAACTTTAGAAATTAAAGAAAAAACGGAAAGAAAAATTTAACTTCGGGCAGGAAAAAACTTTTTTTTCCCATGTGGCCCGGTGCCGGGCTAAGTCACCGGGCCAGATGGGATACAGCCGAATCGAAAGCTACCGAAGTCCCACCGAAGTGTGGAGCTAAGTGGTAAAGCGTCCACACTGGTTCCTGAGGTCGCAGGTTCGATTCCTGCCCGAAGTCAAATTTTTCTTTCCGTTTTTCTTTAATATCTAAAGTTCACTCGCATGTGTTATTACGAAAAATAAATAGTACGATTATTATTATACTATGATCGTTTAAAGGAGTTTTTTGCAGGTTATTTTTACATTCATTAAACATATCTTATATTTATTTCATGAGATGACTTTATCTTTAACGTGGTGAAAAATAAGAGACAGTCATTTTACACTACATCCTTTTTAACTGCTCACAGTATGGAATGCTGTGGCTTCCAACGTGAGCTCAGTAGCATGAAAATATGATTTTTAGATGCAAATACATAAATAAATTCAGAAAATATAATAGAATTATACGCTTTACGTCGTCCGGTTTGAATTTTATACAATTCTTCCTCACTTGGACTCAGATCGACTTGATTTTAGATTTTTTGTTTATGTAATGGAAGTGGCAAACAAGAATGCAGTTCACATTGATGTTAAATGATGACTGCAGCATATAGACACTCACACGAATACCAAGGTCAAAATGCAGATGCGTTACCACTCCTGAGGCCTAAGGTGTTATGCCTCTGTGCCGGAAATTACAGGGCCGTACATTACCACTTGACAGGAAAACGATAGTGCTGAACACTACCATTTAATTTAGCGGCAAGTAAATTAGGTAATGCGGATGATGATTTATTGCGAAAGCCTTCCACTGCGTTGCGTGTTAAACAATAGGAGTAAACCCTTCGTTAAACTATATTTCGCTACGAGGTCTAAACAATCTCATTCCCGCTGTCAATTACATTAGAAATCTCACTCTGGTGGGTGAACACATTTACATACGAACATCGAATTCGCTACAGCTACAAGCACTCGGGTTGATTGCTTGCAACCGATGGACAGATGGAGTAGATTCGAAGGTGCTGAACCCCTTGCGACCGTTGCCCATTTCATCACTACTTCACTAGTTTGCCAATATATAAGCATGGAAATAGGCAAAGACGATAGAATATAGCATTTAACAACCATTTTCTCCTTTGTGTGTGGTGTGTTTTTTTTTTGTTTAAAGGAGATGTTGCAAACATGTATGGACCTCCGGCCATGTATTGTACACAATATCATTAACAGGCAAAATCAATATAAAAACGTTTTTTACTGCATATTTACACTTAATTAGCTTTGTTTGCAGTTACAAAATATTATTTGCAGTTAGAATTGCAACTCAAACTCAACATGGCGAATATGGCGGGCGATGTCATTTTGACATTTTCATTTTTTAAATTGTTTTTTGATTGTATAGAGTACTAGGAGAAAAAAGTATATATTTTCTAAATACTATCGAAATCGATTTAATGTGTTATTACTAAGAACTAAACTAATCGATTTCCAATTTAAAGAAGCGTCGGCTGTATCGCCGCCATGTTGAATATGGTTGAAAACGATAAGATCGTTTGAATTAAATGTGGTAGTAACTCTAAAATATATTCTTGAATAAATAAATTGTATTTTTTTCGGATTCTTCTTTAATTTACCCATTTTTTGAGGACGTGTACGAACTAGAGCCGAGCTCGCAACATCTCCTTTGGCGGATGCTGATTTTCTGTGTTTCCAATTACACATTTAAGGAAAAGAATAGCAGACATTTAATATAAATTGCAACATAAGTGAGGTACTTACCTACATTTTTCAAAAGTTTTATTTGAGGTATGATCGAATGTCAATCAGTCGAATTTAACTTTCCTAAGTATGCTAGGCTTTTAATTATAAAATGTTTGGGCAGATAGTAATACTTACATTGAAAAAGATTAGCATTTTAAGATGGTATAAAACAAAACATAAAAATATGAATATTTTGTGTAACAAAAACGGCAACTCATCATTTGCATTGCTCCATCCATCGCCTAGAACAACAATAATATTTTGCATACCCTAACATTTCCTAAAAAACAATAAAAGCCGCAATTGCAACTTGCCGAAGGAGGATAAATGGGTAAACATCTAATGGTTGTTACATCGTTTCAATCTCAGAATAAAATAATAGCCACGTCAAAAGCACTGCTCGAGTGACGCGTATACTTTCCGACTGCTTGCCTTTATTTTATTGTGCATGTTTTAATATTAATTGTAAGTTTTCCGGTTGGATGGTCCAACGATGTGATGTTAATGTGTGCGCCTGTCAAAACGTTTAGTTAAATTCATGGCGGGTTAATACATGCACGATTAAACATTTGTGTCTAAACAACTCTTAATATTCCTGCTTTGATAGCGAGACAGTTTTAGACATTTAGTTGATAACTGTATGATACAATTTTATTACGTTTTATTGTTTAGGTATTGTGATTACAATACATTAACTGAGGGATGGATTTAGCGATCGGTAACATTTTAATACTCAATACTTTATTGCTTTCATTTGTTACAATAATTATAATAGTAATATTTACCATTTTTGTTTCAGTGCCACAAATGAACCCTATTTGGATATTGCGATCCATTCAATGCAGTGAGAGCAAACCGATTCATTTTTATGCATTTATAAATTATTTATAATTTTTGCTAATCATCAGTGTTTTTAAAACATTCCGTAATTTTTTTATTTTTTGTTCATTTTGTACTAAGAAATTGACTAGAATTTAAAATTAAACTGGATATGCATATGTTATTTTTTCGTTTCATTCGTTATCACTTTTATGTTTTATGTGTACCTTTAAGTTACGAGTTCTATTTTCTTTTGAGTGTAGTCCTATATGTACTAAAGTACAAGTCACACCACAGACCAATCAGCCTTCCTCTTCTTCTATAGACTGAGAATGTTCAATTTATTGCATACAATTCGTTCTGTCAACTCCCTGAAGGCAGACGAAGTGGGGCGTTGCGTTCTAATTTTAAAAATCATAATATTTCAAAATCATGTGGTTGTCTAACAAAATTAGTTTATATCGAAATATGGCAAAGTTTTATGTACTGCTGAGGAAATGGGACTATATCGTTAACAGATTTTCGTAATAATATAATACGAGAAAAAAAAATGTTTTTATTTTGGATAGGTATCTACATTTTTTTAGATACCTACTTATGTGAAGTCATTTAAAATTTAAAAATACATACAGCGAATAATATAAAATAAAAACAGATAGGTCATAGTAAATTAAAATAATAATAATAAAATTTCACATTTCAGTTGTAAATTTTGTAAATATAACAACAATTTTAGAGTACCCGCAAATTGCAGACTTTTTATCTGCCGATAGTTAGGTTGTTTTCTTGATCAGTATGGAGAGAATGTGAGTGCGCCCATTACACTATTTTATTCTTCATATTATTGAAAGACCCGATCAAACTCAGACCAGAGCCCCCACTCTTACCCGGGCGGCAAGAGTGGGGGCTCTGGTCGCTCAGCACTCGCGGCTCCGTGAGGACGGTGACCGAGGTAGCCGCAGGTCATCGTGGGAGGCTCCGGGGGTGCGAGGGGGGAACCGGAGCAGTGTTTAGCCGGAGTTTTGCCCCCCTTTTTTAGACTGAAGTCGGCACCGAGTTGGTTTTAGAGGGTCCAAGTCCCTCATATCCAAAGAGTCGGTTGAATGCATAGGGATTTCTAACTCGTAAAAAAAAGGCAAAATCACTCTAGGGCCCCATGGTCACACTTGCTACGGGCCCCGCACCGGCTTTATTCGGCAGTGCCGATAATATCAGCTAGATTTAGCGTATGCATTGACAGAAACCGTTCGCCATACATAAGGTGTCTATTGGATCCATAGTCGATAGTCACATCCATTTGCAGCACGGCTTCAGTTTTCAGAAGTCAATTTCCCATACTTTCACATAGAAACATGACAGATTATGTGGAAACGTCCCACAGATATCTGTCAAATCAATTTAAAAACGGAACCGACTGTTTGTTTCCTGTGTCTTCTCTGTATATTATTAACCTCAACAAATTCAAGACAAAAAAAATATCAGGTTCTTTACCTATATCTCTTACCTACCCTGATAAATTATTTTCCTACTTAGATAAATAAAACTTCAAAATGAAACAAGATTTTTTATTTTCCTTATAAGTAACTCAATTTTAAAACGTAAGGTTGGTACCTAAATCTGCTATACCCACCCACACACACAATATTTTATCTCCTGAACGTTATCTTAGTAGGTAGTTTTTAAAATAAAGAGAAAAAAAACTACAATTAAAAGTCTATGAAAAATAAACTTCCATTGACTGACGAACTCGTGACCACGGCCGGGCCGTTGTATTACGGCCGAAACGTCGAGAATCGAGGTAAATACATACTTCGATTAAAATAGAACGCGATTAAGTCCCGTTTACAGTATAAAAATATGAATACAAATCGTGAAAGCTTCAAACAAGAAACGTAAGACATTTGAATGTGAACATTGACATTCATTTGAGCACAAAAATAATAATGGGGGCTGGTCGCACTCGAAACAGATGTCCTCCACGGGCCTGACATAACCCGATGGCAGTCGGGTTAAAGCTCGTTACAAACAACGCTCGTCCGCAGCAATGGGAATTCAGCACATGGCCTAAGAAAGATGCCTAATAGAAGGACAGTCATATTTCTATTTCACAAACATAGACAAGATTGTAAAAACCTTCTAAGAAATAAATAATTCAACTATAAAACATAATGTCGGTAAATCTTAACGCGCAATATATTATCTCCTGAACTGAGAAAATAACAAGAAAAAAGTGTATGAAAATTAATGCCCATTTAAACCGGCACTAACAAAACGTGAGAGATTTGAATCTAAACATTGACAGTACAAAAATAACGAGGGAGGGCCGGTCGCGCTCGAAACAGATGAAAGCCAGAGATACGTCCTCCACGGGCCCGTCATAGCCCGCTGACAGCCGGGTGATAGCTCGTTACACACAACGCTCATCCGCAGCCATGGGAATTCAGCATATGGCCTGAGAAAGACGGTGTCTTTTAGAGGACAGTAATAAAACATAAACGATTCGTTACCAAACCGAAGAAAAATATTATCTCTGATATCTTTGTTGTGTCGTACAAAAATCGTGTATAGGTAATGTTATAGAATAATATTGCAGCTGCTGGTAGTTAAACTGATGTAATTGAAGTCTGTGCAATGTGCATTATAAGCCCTCAGGCCACGAGAAAAATATGACAATTGATTTCTTATTGTTCTCGGACCCGATCGGGTCCATTGCGGCTTCAGGGAATGTACTTATTATTTTTTTTATATTTTTTTATGTAATGAGGGTGGCAAACAAGTATGCAGTTCACATTGATGTTAAGTGATGACTGCAGTCTATAGACATTGACACAAAGGCCAAGGGGCCGACCGCCTAACTGAAATGCTTTCGTTTAGGACGTTATCTTGTCCGTTTCGTACCGCCTATTAAAACATTTTGTTCTTTAGTATAATACCTGCGGACGCAAACACTTCCAGGAAAAAGTTAGATGGTACGAAACTGATAAAATGTAGTCATAATCGAAAGCTAAACGAAAGCATTTGAGTTAGGCGATCGGCCCCCTGTGGTCAAAATGCAGATACGTTACCACTCCTGAGACCTAAGGTACAGGGCCGTACATGACCACCTGACCGGAACGCGATAGTGCTGAACACTACTTACCTACCATTTAGCGGCAAGTAGACTAGGAATGCGGTGGAGTAAACGCCCGCGGGCTCCACCATACCACTAGCAAAAATTTGAATTGATATTGACGGATTTTATTTATTTATTTATTTATTTAACTTTATTGCAAACACAGAAATGTTGTACAAAAGGCGGACTTAATGCTACTAAAAGGCATTGTCTACCAGTCAACCTTTGGGTAAATAGAAAACAATGAAAGGCGCGTAAAACTTATAAATTAAATAGTTAATTATAAAATAAGGAAATAACCTACGAATAAATATTACACTATATAAAATATATATCTATACATATAATATACATAAATAAATACATAATATACAAACATACATATTATAAATATATATCGATATGATTGAGAAGAAAACGGCAAATAATATAATGATAGCAAGAAGAGATATTATGATTGTCTATGATGATGTTTTTAAATAAAAGTTACGTAGATTACGCTTGAATGACAACTTGCTCGGAGCTTTTTTGATGGAGGCGGGAAGCGTGTTCCAGAGCTTGATAGCTGTGACGGCGAAAGAGTTGGATAAAAAGCCAGTACGGTGAGAAGGAATTTCTAAAATGAGATTATCCAAGGAACGGAGGTTGAGCTGATGAGAGACTCCAAGAAATTTAAATTTACGTTTGAGATAATGAGGAGAGAGTGGATCGTAAAGGATAGAGAACAGTTGACACAGAATCCTAATGGATCTTCTTTGCCGGATGGGAAGCCAATTAAGTTTGGCACGGTATGAAGAAATGTGATCATATTTACGGAGACCATAAATAAAACGGATACAATTGTTAAGTATGCGATCCATTTTGTTCAGGAGTTCTTGAGATAAATCGGAGTAACAAACATCTGCATAATCAATGGCCGGAAGAATGAGCGATTGTACTAAGAGAAGTTTAGTTTTAGAGGGAAGAAAATTCTTGAATCTATATAGAGAACGCAGTGACGCAGTGGCGTTTTTACAGATATTACTAACTTGGTAATCCCAGTTAAGATTAACATCCAAATATATACCTAAGTCTTTTACATTATGGGAAATTACAATTGGAATGTTATCTAAGAGTAATGGCGCTAGGTTATTTAAATTAAGCTTGCTGGTGTGATAATTACTACCTAACACAATAGCTTGACATTTGCTGGTGTTCACCGATATACCAAACTTATCACACCAAGTAGATATTGCTAAAAGATCATCATTCAGTAAATCAATCGCAACGTTAATATTTTCATGATGTACTTGAGCATAAACCTGCAAATCGTCAGCATACAAATGGTAAGGGCATTTGAGATTATAAGTGATAGAATTTATAAACAGAGAAAACAGCAAAGGAGAAATGATACCGCCTTGAGGGACACCAGCAGACAGGGCACACCAATCAGACAAATCACGGTCGACACGGACTGCCTGCTGACGACCTCGAAGATATGAAGAAAACCATTCCCGGACCATTGACGAGGTTCCAATTTTCGAAAGAATGGCAATCAAAATGTCATAGTCAACGGCATTGAATGCATTTGAAAAGTCGATAAGAACAAGTAAAGTTAGCTGGGAGTGCTCCATACCGGACCTGACATCTTCTATCACCGGATTTCTTAGTGACAGATACCTAGATGATTTTTTTTGATGTGATGGAAGTGGCAAACAAGCTTGCAGCTCACATTGATGTTAAATGATGACTGCAGCCTATATACACCCACAAAAAGACCATGGTCAAAATGCAGATGCGTTACCACTCCTGATGCCTCTGTGCCGGAAACTACAGGGCCGTACATTACCACCTGACCGGAACACGATACTGCTGAACACTACCATTTAGCGGCAAGTATATTAGGTAATGATTGAAACATTTCCATTGGCAACACTGCTACTATCACAAAAACAGCCTTACCTTAACGTAGCTATAACCGCAAAAAGTGACCATAAAGGGAAAGCAGACTTTTGTCTTGATTTTTCCTTTGCCTCAGGTATTTAAAACCTTTATATGTATGCTAAATGGTGCTAGAGATCGGTAGTGACAGAAACGAAGATAGTGGTACCGGATGGCCATCTGGAAATATAAGAGATCGTCATTTCTTTCTCCAAGGCATAAAAATAGCTTAACTGAGGTCTAACTGTGAATCTCATAGTCTCTGAGACCATTTTCTATAAATAAAAAATGCTATAATAATATACCGTGTTCTGTTATCGTTGTCTCGTCTGGAAAAATGTTAAAGTAATATTTACGCTATTGTAAGATCGTATTCATCACATAGGTACCTTGCTTATTTGTCAAATCATATCAGTACTGCCATCTATGTCTTTACATTAATAGACATCGTTAATTCATTATTTCATAGATGGCGCTACATCCAAAAAGTAGTGTCATCTATTGACATGTCTTGAAAATATTAGTACTACTTATCGTTACTAGATGTCACTAAAAAATCTATTCAACAATAGATAGCGCTGTAAGGAAGTGACCGAAAGTCATAGTTTAAACAGCTACTCCTCAACAGATGGCGCTGTAAGCAATATTTAGTGTTGCCATTACAAATAAATTCCTCCAATCCTCTATTGGGCGTCTCCCTCAACCCTCAATATTTATTTATAGTCTATGGTTACCGACTGACAGAGACAAGACAAATGCCGTGCCCGTCCCGTCCCGGCCCAATCCATCTGAATCCGAAATGCTGAAATAAAACGCCGTGCCCGACTGCATTTTGGATCGGTCGGGAGTCAGTTGTGTGTTGTGAGTGTGACCATATTTGTGTGATGTTTTGTTTATGAACTAATTATAGTAGTTTTACTTTTTTTTTGTTGTGATTCGAAACAAACGAAGATAAAGGTAAGCTACACTTTCTTGTTTATGTTTAGAAAAGGGAGGCATTGAACCCATAATGCGGCCAAGTGGTCAAGTGAAACACGAATTAAAGTCATCTGTGATCTCATCCCACGATATTTTACAAATCAGATGAAATGAAAATGAAAAAAAATGAAATCTGAATTGACATGAAAGAATTTATGCGTCCGCAGTTCCACGCCACATGTCTAAAATCTTACAATCTTTATCCCACGTGATTTACTGTGGTGTCTTATAGCCGTGTTATAGTGTGAATGGTACTTTTAAAATAGGTAGGTACTTGCAGGTTACCTACTAGGCCTACTACCTGAAGACAACCTCTATCTGAAAAGTATAAAACGGTGGTACCCGTGGTATGTAAGTACCTACACAAATAGAAAATAAACGTTGATTTAAAAAAAAGTTAATTTTCTCATTAAAATCATGTAAAGACCCTTAAATGGCCTTAGAATTGTTTTCGAATTATACAAAAACTTTGCAAGGCTAAATAGGAAGCCATAATAGCGTGATACAGGTACCATTATTGCTACCTGAAAACACCAACATCTATTTTATTTGTCTGATGAGTCTCTTTTTGATATAATTAGATAAAGTAAGTCAATCGTGCATGTTGTTTTATAAATAACTAATTAGCCTATGTTCTTTCTCAAAGTCAGCTCTATCTTTGAGGTCTAAAATCTAAAATCGGTTAAGTCATTAGGACGTGAAAAGGTAACAGACACACAGACAGAGTTACTTTCACATTTATAATATTAGTAAGGATTGTACCAATTTAAAATAAGTCCATGCTCCTCCCCACCCCCTTATTGTATTTACACTGGAAAAAGCCTTGTTGGGTTGATTTACTGCACTAGCGGAACAATTCTCTTTCACTAGTGGGTGGTGGGTTGGTTTGTATGGATTATCAATATTTATTTTGGACTAGGTGTCTATGTCATGTAAGTTTTAATCACTTTACATTGATGGTAAGTCATGAGAGAAATAATTATGATAATTGATTTTCAATTGAATTTAGCTGCCTGCGGCTGTACGTTCCTTGAAAGGTTAAGCAGAGATGCCATGGTAGAATAGGTATAATATACTTATAAAGGCAGTGCAAGTTTGGGCATAACAACAACTTCTGCACACACTCAGTCACAGCTCTATGCATTACATTGCTACAGCTGCAAACTAATCTCTGCACTGCAAATTATAGGATTTTACACTGTGCCCTACCATTTACATCCATGAGCTCCTTCGCTGAAATACTTCCACCAATAAACTAGCTGTCTATCTATGACACATGGTAATAAGCTTAGTGCTGTAAGTGAAAGTTAAAAAAATATAGCATAGAGCTGTGACTGAGTGTGTGCAGAAGTTGTTGTCAAGCCCAAACTTGCACTGCCTTTCTAAGTATATTATATTCTACCATGGCATCTCTGCTTAACCCTTCAAGGAACGTACAGCCGCAAGCAGCTAAATGCAATTGAAAATCAATTGTCATAATTATTTTTCTCATGACTTAACGGGCCAAATCCACCACCCTAGAGCAGTATTGACATAAAAAGAGGCCTACATTATTGTTTTATTTACCTAACTGGTTTAACCACAGAAATCTAAGTAGGTAAATATTATTCATAATTTCTATTGA
This sequence comes from Macrosoma leucophasiata, assembly GCA_036365455.1. Taxonomy (NCBI): domain Eukaryota; kingdom Metazoa; phylum Arthropoda; class Insecta; order Lepidoptera; family Hedylidae; genus Macrosoma; species Macrosoma leucophasiata. The sequence goes on along the minus strand of JAWQUS010000023.1, from coordinate 8,048,667 downwards.
TTTAACACAATCGAAGAATTTAATTGTAAGATTGTAAAAAACTGTACAAAAAACCTACTGTACATTATATATAAAACTGCCTCAGGAGTCTAGAGGTAGCAGGCTAGTACTGCTACACTGAGTTCCTGAGTTCAATCCCCAGGTTTAAGGGAAAGTGCTTTTGGAATCTTTCCATTTTCGAATGTTTCCCAGAGCCACTCTCGGAGTTGGCTAATGTGCCCGGAGATTTCAATGGCACACCAGTATGCCACCCCGTGAAATGAAACGTATCTAACTAGCGAATTGTGAGTTTTCGCATTTTTACGCTTGAAATGCATTCAAGTAGTAGGTATTTACTTCTGCCTACTCCTTCGAAGAATATAGGAGTGAAGTTATGTTTGTTCCCAATTTTTTTTAAATGTCTCATATTTGTCTACCATTTTTTAAGTAGGTATAATATTTAATTTAGCATAATATGTTCTGTTAACACTTTGTCACGCGCTGAGACCTGTCCACAATTTCATTTATTTACTAGCTGTGCCCGCGACCCCGTCCTCGAGAGAATTTATGATTGTTTAGTGTCTACCCGGACAAAGTAGTGGGCGCAGCTAGTATAAAAGTAGCCTAAGTTACTCCTTATTACATCAGCTATCTGCCAAGATTAGCCCCGCGAAACAGACAGACAGACAAACAGACAGACAGACCGACAGACCGACAGACCGACAGACCGACAGACCGACAGACCGACAGACCGACAGACCGACAGACCGACAGACCGACAGACCGACAGACCGACAGACCGACAGACCGACAGACGGACAGACGGACAGACGGACAGACGGACAGACTGACAGACGGACAGACAGACAGACTGACAGACTGACAGACGGACAGACGGACAGACTGACAGACTGACAGACGGACAGACGGACAGACAGACAGACAAAAATTGTAAAAAATGTTGTTTTGGTATGTACGTGTACCTATACATACATATACATATATATGCATTTAGTAAAAAGCGGTTATTTTAATATTACAAACAGACACTCCAATTTTATTTATTTGTATAGATGTAGGTGGGTATAAGTATGTTATGCAGTGTAGCACGTAAAGTATAACAAATATTCAGCATCAACAAAAAAAGTATGATTTGATTGCTATTGCATGACTCGTTGACATTTATTATGTCACATTAAAAGTATGAATAACTGTTATTTTATAGGTAAGTACGTAATTTCCACCTATTATTGCTATGTTATTAGTGTTATTAATACTGAACATTGGGTCTTTAATAATGTAACAACCAACCAATACACGGAAGTGAATTAATAATAATAAACACATTCCTTTGTATCTGATACTAGCGAATAGGAGAGGGTAGGCAACATTGCACCGCGCGAAGCCGGGGCGGGCCGCTAGTTACAAATAAATGTTCTCTTCACTGATACTTTGTCATAACTGGCCTTCAATGAGTATAATATATATACATACTCTATATATATATATATATATGTATACTCTATACTATAACCCTACTTTTCAGCGCAGGGAAATTAAGACCAGACCTAAGGCGCGCGCGTTCTAATTACAGTTGTTAGTTGTATCGCAAACGATTCCATTTGTCTAGCTCTCATCTCTTGAGGTCGAAATGACCCAGTTTCATTTAATTTACATCTCTTTAGGGACGGCATATCGTGCTTTAGACGCCATTGACACTAGACTGTTTAAAAAGCTATTTCAGTACTTAGTTAGGTACCCGCTTACTATTAATGATAATGTAGTTTTAAAAAACGAAACGTTAACTTAATTTTGCCTCGTGACCGTTCATAAGTTAATTTTTAGGGTCTCGTACCTAAAAAGGATAAAACAGAAGCAACAGAAGCCTTCTAGAATACGCGTGTCTGTCTATGCGTATCCCACAGACAATTTAATTCGAACCTCCTATTAAACCTCAATTTATTTTTAACCTACTTGCAACGCGCGGATATTTTTTTAATTTTTGATTTCATATAGTGTGAGGTATCGTTGGATAGGTCTTTCAAAAATATTATGAATGTCTAAACATCATTTTTCGATTTAGTGTACTATACGTGACTTATTAAGATTTAAAGTGTAAATTTTCGTTAGAGTCAAGTGTCCCCCCACCAACTAAACGGTTGTTGTTTATTATGACAATCATAGATTTATTTTTTTGAAACTTATTTTTTAGAGTTTTGAAGTTACTAGGCAAATAGGCGAAAACCATACCGATTGATCGTTCCCTCCTTTGATCTCCGAAACTATCAGGCGTAAACAGGCAGATGTATATACAAGTTCCTAGGTATATGGGTTCCCTATTTTTTTTGAGATACAGATGCCAAAATTAATGGAAAATCGGAAAAAAAATTCAGTCACGTCGGCTTCTTATTATGTGTCTTAAAGACTTATTTACCTGCAATGTTTTTTGGATAACCGGTAACTTTTTAATATTTTATTACTTACTGGTAGCAGAGTGGTCAATTCACTCTGCAGATTATATTTATTGTATAAATGCGATATGTATCATATTGTCACGCGCTACTTAACATTAGGTAATATCCGATTCATAGATATTACTCTGTCAAACATGTTTTTTCTGTTTCTTTTTTGTTTATAATTAGATAGGATAATTTACGCATCTTTTCTAATCTCATCTATAAAAAATTTTATTGACAGCTAGCGTGGTAAAGCGTGCCTTTAAATTGGTCTTTAGGACTAGCGTTTGCTCTAAAGATATGCATTTTTTAAGAACAACCCAATTTAGTGTAAAACTGTTATTTAAAAAATGACCGATCCTTTGTTATTTCTGGCGCTGAACGTATCACAGTGACGTGTGTCAGTAACCTTACCCACGCTCCGCATTAGACTCGTGATTGATGTGTAGTCCTGATTCAGTATCAAAGGGAACGGACAAAATATCGAATGTTTAACGATTGTGGTGAAGAGAAAACATATATAAACCCCCCTTATTCCCCGAAGAGAGGGTAGACAGAGTTTTAATGAATTTAGAAGAGTTAAAATTATATAATGTTTGCATTCAAGCATACATGCGAGCCATTATTCATCAGTTATGTCATGTCCGATGATATGGATGGTGGGCATGTTGCCATCTCCGCGTACAATTATCAAATCAAATATAGGTATTCAAGGACTGACGATTGCTTTATGTTATTATACTATATTTTGTTACCATTGTGTCAAAGGTGGTGTAGTCTGTTGTCATTTTCAATATGCTCGCAATAGGTAGCTCTGGAAAACTTCCGAAAAATGCTAGTCTCACTAGCACTTTAATATCTGACTTTGTTGTATGCAAAGGCCTAATGAAATCGCGACCAACGTGTAGGTATCCTTCATAGGTAATTGCTACTTACAAATTAATGTCTCCTAATGCAGATAATTCCTGAAGATTTCCGCGGAACTCTAAAATTTTCTGTAGATAGGGTCCCAGGGTCCTGCCAATCAATAATAATAATCAAAAGTTACAATTATCATCACATTCTGTAATTCACATTACATATACCTACCAACTGTACTTTAAATAAAAGATATACCTACTGGTGGTAGAGCTCCAGTGACGGAAATCGCGGGTGTAATATACCTACTTGCCGCTAAATGGTAGTGTCAGCACTATCGTGTTCCCTGTTATTTCTGGCACAGATGCATAACACCTTAGGCCTCAGGAGTGGCAACGCATCTGCATTTTGGCCTTGGTCTTTGTGTGGGTGGGTGCCTTTAGACTGCAGTCATCACATATTTTATTTAGTATCGTATTCCTTTTTAAAGTTTGAGAACCGCTTATAACTAACTAAACTAGTAACAGTAGTAACCGTTCGGTTAGCATCCGCGCCGCTCGAGGTCAACTCAGTGTCTTTTAAATCATAAAACATCTCATTTGGCCAGTATCAATTTGCCTTCATTAATCTGTACCATTTTAGTTTTGGTTTATTGTTCTTTCAATTTAAGAAAATATGGTTAGGACGAGTTGAATTTGTATAATGGGATATGGAATGTAGAGTTTTACTCACTGTTCAAATTAATGCTATGGTCCCTTTTTCTGCACGGTTGCAAAAGATCTTAGACTCATGAGTAGCAAAATTCGAATTACGGTCACGTGGTAATTACACCTCAGGAGTGGTCCGTAAGTATTAAGATTTGAGACTTTCACTGAGTAAAAAACCTTCTAATTACAAACACAAAAAAATATCCAAATAGGTACATGCTTTCTTTTTAATGTGGTTTACGTAGACGTCTCATCCCGAGACGATACTAATCTACATAACAGGGCAATCGGGCAAAACGCAAGAAGCTGTCAACCTAAATAAATATACTTGTCTAAGGCTGAGGCTACAGTGGGCAGCGACATGCGATGCGACTGGAAAAGCGATGTACAATTGTGATACTTTTGATTCAGTGTAGCCGCATGGAGCATTCATTAAGTTGTTTTATTCGCTCATGTGTCGCAGTTCGCGTCGCGGCTTAATGTAGCCTCAGCCTGAGGGATACAGGGAGACCCCTATGGGTCAGGTCCTCGTTATAGAGCGTTACGGTAGAATACATAAGATATATACCTACGATAAGGGGCGGTGCAACTTTCGCTCTGGTTCTCGGTTGGTGCGAAATATCGTTCTAAAGCGATGCGCTTACAAGGACGTCCATACCTATCGTAGTAAATATAGTATACCCATTACTCAGTCCTATGAAAATATTATGTTAGGTGGTAGAATGTAAGAATGTACATAAACCTTTTATAAATCACATTTCGCATCAACGACCGCCTATACACGTCTAATAGTGACGTCATCAATCGAAAGGAAATGGACAGCAATTCATTCTCTAAAAGGCACTTCCTCTATGTTTTGTACAATACGAATATTCATTTATAACAATAGGAACGACTGACTGAAGTCACTATATATATTTAAATTTAGCTTCATAAAAGAAGGGAAACAAAAATAACAATGCTCTATTTGACATATTTTTATTATTTTATTTTAAAAATACAATAGTGCGTCTCTATTTACTTTTTATGGCCCACGTACTACATAAGTATAGGGCGTTTCCGTGGGCATAAGCTAACTTATACTTTTACATTTATTTTAACATGCCTCGCAATTTTTATCGCGTACAGTCATCTGCATTAATTTATCGCCGTACTAAAAAAGAAAGTAATTCTTAATATTCTACATTTCATTCTCAAATTTGTTGCTTGTAAAACAGCGCATCAATGTAATTACTTACCTATATTTGTGGAAAATGTAAAGGCGGGTCTACGCTAGACGAACCGAGCACGAGCGAAGCACAAGCAGAGCCGTACTCGGCTTCGTCGTTCGCGGCGTCAAGTGTGGACGTACAACGAACCTACAACGATCACTGTTCTCGAACGTAGTTTTCCGCAGTGAGTTCGCGGCTCTTGGCGAATATGGACGATATTAATAATATTGCAGCAGCCGCTGCTGTTGCTTATTTTTTTTATAGTAATCCTCATGTTTTGGGTCCCATATCAATGGATTATTTTGATATAATTCAATTAAATTCACTGAAGTATCTTCGGTCCACGTTTCCATGATGCTCGGCTCTAGCGAAATGCTCGCAGCGCGCTCGTTCGAGGCTTGTAAGTTGGTCCACACTAGACGAATTGTGTTCGGCTCGTGCTCCGCTCGTGCTCGGCTCTCCTAGCGTAGACGCACCTTATGACTTTCATTATGTTACGTAACGAAAGTGACAAACCTGTATGCAGTTCACTTCGATGTTAAGTGTCGAGCCTAAGTTACTGGTGGTAGAGCTCCAGTGACAGAGCTCTTGGGCGTAGGCACCACCGTATTAGCTAATATACTTGCCGCTAAATGGTAGTGTTCAGCACTATCATGTTCCGGTCAGGTGGTAATGTACGGCCTTGTAAATTCCGGCACAGAGGCATTACACCTTAGGCCTCAGAAGTGGTAACGCATCTGCCTTTTGACCTTGATCTTTGTGTGGGTGTCTATAGGCTACAGTCATCACTTAACATCAATGTGAACTGCATGCTTGTTTGCCACTTCAATTACATTAAAAAAAGTTGTTTACATTTGTGATAGAAATTACGGGACCATACATTACCTTCTAAGCGGCACACGATAGTGCTCAAAAACACTATCATTTGCAGATAGATTAGGTAATGCGGTGGTGCCTCCTTTGAGCTCTGACCCTGGTACTCTACCATCATTAAATAACAGTATTCTGGTACCTAAACAATTCTACCTAACCTAGACTCTACACTAGACCTATTTAGTTTCACAAAGTTCTTGGCAGACAATACTCTGCGCAATATAGTTATTCTCATTTCGTGTCAACGACAATCAATATAGAGTTCAACCACCGTTCTAGTTCGCAATGGAATTGCTGTGGCCAATCCTTTAGCCATTACACCGGTGCCGACCACAGCTAATAAAGTGATTAATTCGGGCCAGAAGTGTGGTCCGCCGATCCATTCCGAATTAAGGTCAATACTGCCACCCGTTACGATTGCATCATCCTCCGGCCATTACAATTGCTATCGGAATTGGATGCTTTATGAATATGGTACCAGTTAAAATTATCATGACCAACAACCGATAATACAAGCCTGCTGCTCTCTCTGATAATTTTTGTAATGTTATTGTGATTTTTTTTGACGGCAAACATGAAATAACTTCGTGTATTCTGATGGCGTTTGTTTATTTTTATATTTAGGTACACAAAATCTACAATCGGACAGTAATCTACAATCTACTGCCTGTGCCATACAAAATGAGTTAATTTTATTCTTGAGCTGATTTGAATCTTGTCATCGTCCGTCTCGCCGTGAACTAATAAATCGTGATTTTACTCCTACAACTGATTTTAGATTGAAATTCAACGCCATATTCACTAAAATTTAATGTCTTCTTCATTTATGCTGTCATCACCAATCCAGCATACTTTAAAGAAATCGGTAGATAATTAGATATTATCAGTGATGATCGTTAAGTAGCTATAAGCAAAAACAAGTGGTCTGAAACTCGTGTCCTTTTGGAGACACCACAGGGTATTTTAGGCTCAGATTTAGACATTGCTACACACTTTGAAGATTACTTTGCTAATATTCCATTCAAAATTACGGCACCTTTAAATTCTTCTACTGGAATATCGATTGACATTCTTAAAAGGAACGTAGAGCCTTGTCATATTAAACTAACTTTTAGTCATATTAGTCCACAAACAATCATATCCACATTTAATCAGCTCAAAAACAAAGCTACTGAAGATATTTATGGTATGTCTGTTAAAGTGTGTAAATCGATTATTAGTACTGTAGCGCCTTATTTATCTTCAATTTTTAATTTATGTATTGAGCTGGGAATCTTTCCGGATTTGTTAAAACTGAGCAAAGTCGTACCATTATTTAAAATCAGGGGATAGTAAAGACCCGAATAATTATAGGCCGGTATCTGTTCTTCCCGTTATTAGTAAAGTTTTCGAGAAAGTGATACTTAATCAATTGCTGCAGCACTTTAATAAAAATAAGATCTTACACCACCAACAATTTGGTTTCACAAAAGGTTGTAGTAGAATTGATGCCGGTGTTGCTTTACTTAAACATATTTATGAAGCTTGGGAAGATTCGCAGGATGCTATAGGAATCTTTTGCGAACTTTCAAAAGCATTTGACTGCGTGGACCATAATACGTTAATGTGCAAACTTGAGCACTATGGCCTTGGATGTAAAGCCCTTCAACTTATTAAATCATGTCTAGAAAACCGGGAACAGAAAATACAAGTTAACGGAGTAAAATCACCAGGCTCTAAAGTAGAAATGGGTGTACCACAGGGCTCGATATTAGGTCCATTTCTGTTTTTAGTATATATAAATGATTTGCTCCGAGTGTGTTTTTTCACATTAAGTTTGTTATCATCGAGTGATTCGAGTGTGAACATCGACGACACAACACAGCTTCGTCGATGAGTGTGAACGAGTGCTTTGATATTAGTATAAATCCGTGCTCTTTATAGCTATTACATTATTTAATAGGTTGATAAAAATAATTAAGAATATTAGTAATCATATCAGTAAAAACTTATACTGAATGGATTCTACATGTAACTGATTTAAGTGGTTCGTTGTGTGTGTTACTTCGATATGTACAAGTCGTTACAAAAAATATTAAATTCAAGTTTCAACTTATAAATTACTTGTATACTAGCGGTCTTATTTATAAAAAGTTACAACACCTTTATGAGCTCGCTATAGTATGCTTTAAGAAAAACGTTATTCATAATAGCATTTTAGCGCTAAAGCACTCTATAAACCCACTATAAAGTTATAGAGGCCAGAACCCTACTATAACAGTGCTATAAGGAAATAAGATGGCCGATATTCAACAGCTCATTGTTGAAATTGACATTGGGCGCATTCTATTAATCGACCACAACGACCGTAACGTCCTTTGTATTGTTCCACCTGAGGCCCGTGGTCGTTGCGAGCGGTCGTTTGACGTCATAAATAACGTCACTGTTCGCGACCGCATTGCGTCCACTCCGATCCACCAATATTTTGTGATTTCACCAAAACGGCAATTTCAGCGGTCTTGGTCGCGATAGTTGCGGTCGATTAATGGAACGAAGCTAGGAAGTGCGCACGATTTTTAAAACATGATTTAATGTCACCTGTGACGTTGTTTTTTTTACTTTTTTTCGAAATAAGGTCATTTGCACACGAAATTTGTAGACAAAGTCCAAAGTGTCTCCAAATAAGTTTATGCCAATTTTATGTTTTGTTAAATATGTGGTCAATGGTCAATGGCCTACTATCATATTTATACTTTTACTCACTTTTGAAAGTAAATAAAAATTAAGGAAACGGACTTGAGGCACAAAAAATTCTAAAATAATAACTTTGTTACAACAAAATTTACAGCCGAGAAGAGGATCTGGACAGTTAAAAATAAATTAAAGCCATACTGGTGTAATGTCGGAGTCGGCGCCTAATGAATAAGCAAACGGACAAAGCTGCGTTGCGTGTCGCACTTCTGCGATATACCTACCTAGTTTTTCTCCTTAACAACAGTATACCTAATTTATAGCACGTCTGTGACCTTATTAAACACAGTACCTACGTTTGCTTTGGTTTTGTTATCAGCAAACGAGAATTTATAAAATGTAAGAAAATTGCAAATGCTTCGTATAATATTTATTTAACATTATAGATAACCTTTAATCAGACAAGTAAATACTATATTTGAACTCTTTTTAAATTATTTTAGTTGGCAGTGTTCTCGATAGGCCATTATAAAATAAGAGCTTGTTTACTTGGATGCTATCGCCACCTCTTATCACAATGCAATAAGGCAATGACATTATTACGAGACGTTACTTCTTCCCATAAAAATGAAACGAAATCTGAAAATTCGCATCAGCATTAAAGCATCATAATATTTACCTAGAAAGTACATTAATCATCGTTATCATAATGTCAGCCCATAGAGCAACACAGGCCACCGATCGCGGCTGACTGGAGGGGAGTAGCCATAGCGTTTACGAGTATTACCAATGCAAAACAGTCTGTCATTTTTTGCGGGGGAAATGCGTGCGACACACACGCACACTATAAAAATCATCTATTACTATGAAACTCACACCTCGACTTAAACAAAATACAGAAACAATTTCACGCACACATTTAAACATCTAGGCGACAGGTATAGGCCCATTTGGGCTTGTACTTTGACAAAGGGGAAAGCCTGCATATGGCTACTCCCCTCCGGTGTTGCTCTATGTGTCAACCGAAAGACGTCTACTATTGAACAAAAGCCTCACCCGAAGATACCCTATTGCGTCATATGGGGGCCATGATCGCCAAGCTTGGCATGCAGGTTGGCACGCAGTGGCCGTAGTCTTATCGCGGAGTTCTTTCGCATTGTTCGGTTGACTGAGTGGGATCGTCAGTCATGTCCAGATTCCATAGACAATACCTATAATGTACTTAGGTACATTAGGTATTGTGTACTACATTAAACAACTCCTGTTTACTATATTACTATTTTTACTGGTGGTAGAGCTCCAGTGGCGGAGCTCGCGGGGGTAGGCACCACCTCCTTATCTAAGCTACTTGTCGCTAAATGGTAGTGTTCAGCACTATCGTGTTCCGGTCAGGTGGTAATGTACGGCCCTGTAATTGCCAGCACAGAGGCATAACACCTTACGCCTCAAGAGTGGTAACGTATCTGCATTTTGACCTTAGTCTTTGTGTGGATGTCTCTAGGCTGCAGTCATCACTTAACATCAATGTGAACTGCATGCTTGTTTGCCACTTCTATTACATAAAAATACCTATTTGTTTCAAAAATCAATACCACTATCACCGAAGTAAAATACAAGCAAGTAATTAAAAAGAAACTTACTAACCCACCATAAAATTATGGTATTTCTTGACAGCCATGCCCACATAAATCGCCCACACGAACGAGATCTATACCAGTCCAAAACACGTTATAGGATTACAGCTAATACCTTACGGTGATATTTTCAAGGAACTGGAGCTTCTTCGTTATAATTTATTTCCAAAAAGAAGGCAACAGTCTAATTTAAATCAATAGATAAGTTCTTTGAAGTAGGAACGTGTCTTACGCCGGTTAGATTGAATCTGTAGGTGATTTATATGGCACATGGTATTTCATCACGTGTTTAAATATAGGCATTATTTTATCGTTATACTGAAACTATAGCGGTATTATCTCCAGCTATAATAAAGATGTCACGTAGAATAAACTCGTGTGATTCAAATGAATACAATTTGTCAACTTGCTGGCGACATCTGGATCTTAAGTTGTCACATTATTAATGCTTTCATTAACACATGCAGTGGTTTTTTTGAAGCTGCCTCTTTTTGGAAATCCAATTATCGCTGTTGTTTTGTTTCTCTTTTTTTGTACATGAGCCTAGCCCTGCTTCAACGGGATGAATTTACTAATGAAAGGAATCATGTATGAACGTAGGAATGTGGAAAATTATTATGTACTTACATATGTACGTAGGGTTATTAATTTTTTAACATTGCTTTCTCTAGCTTTGCGTTGTTTAGATTACTTTCTATTTAATTCTGTTTGTCGTATTCGCTTTGAGGTAACATGGCGTTGTTATCAAAACATTATTGTCCCCCTTATGTCGCATCGTCAGTTGCGCAGGATAGAAAAATATATATAAGAAATAAGCGACACTTCATCTATAAAATGCGTTTATGAATAGGGGAGTTACCTACCCCCTTATACAAACAAAATGTCACTTTTAAAAACAATTACGATTCACACTTTCTCGAATTTTCTCAATAAGGTGATGCATGTACTTATCATTGAAGAACAGTGATGTCATAGGTTGCTGTGAATGTAGTGGAGAACCTTAAAAATACGTCCAAGGCCCCGATTACTAAACCTATTCAGACTAAGATAACAATGTGGCCGTTAAACTTCGATAGAACACACATTTATACTAATTTATAAATTTAACGCTAGAAAGGAGGCCAAAATAATGAAATTGAATTGAAGTAGCCTCATAGAAGCTAAATAATGTTCAAACTTATTGCCTTCTAAAAAGTTTTATTACCGTAAAACTAACAAACGTGTCTACCTATACTTGTATTTCATTGACGAACTCTGATCGATGAAAACAAAGTAAAATGTTCAAAGATAAAAAGTCGTTGAATATTGAAAAATAATATTTATCGCTTAATATTAAAAGCTTGAATATTTATCGGCAGATTAAATCGATGACCCTTAATCCATCTTCATTATTTTTTACTCTGCTCTTTTCAGTGTAGGTAGGACGTCTGTAGAGAAGTACGGTTTCCCTTTTTTAGACGTTCCAATAATATTGATTTCTCCGGAACGAAAGGACCATTTTTTGTTTGTTTGTTGTGACAGTGTTACGGTTTGATGTTTATATCTTAAATCTCTTTCATCGGTTTCATTTTGGTGTCCCTAAACATCCGTTTCCTACCTTTTCTACCTTTTGCTATTTTATTTTTACCACCTTTCGCTCTTTCTATATAGTCTTAGATTGATTTCTTTATCAAACTTGGAAGTTAGAACTATTTACAGGCAAATAAATCTCAATGCAGGCGTATATGTGTGTGTGTGCATGAAAAAATATTGACACTTTTACATGATTAGGAAGACACTCCATTCATTCATTTTTTACTGGTGGTAGAGCTCCAGTGACGGAGCTCGAGGGCATAGGCACCACCGCATTACCTAATATACTTGCCGCTAAATGGTAGTGTTCAGCACTATCGTGTTCCGGTCAGGTGGTAATGTACGGCTCTGTAATTTCCGGCACAGAGGCATAACACCTAATGCCTCAGGAGTGGCAGCGCATCTGCATTTTGACGTCTGGTCATTGTGTAGGTGTCTATAGTCATCTGCAGTCAGGCTGCAGTCATCAATTAACATCAAATTACATTAAAAAAAAAATCATTTGAAATGATCAAAAATGCTGTTTTTTGCTGTCGATGACTAATTATTAGTAAGGTAGCCTACAAGGAACCCTTATAGGACATATCCGTCCGTCCGTCCCTAGAGTAGCTCAGTGACTCCTAGTAGAATACACCTCCTTACAAAGTGGTAGAATATTTTTTTAAATACTTTTTTTTAGTTTACCTTCCTTACACGTAAAGGGGAGATGAATTTTTAAAAAAGACAGCTGTCTCATTTTTTGAAGCCTTTCAAGTTATACGTTGTACGACGAATAATAATCGACCACCATTTAAGATGTATTTGGAGACATGATAGACCTTATTGTACATTGCCGCGCACTTGGACGGCTCTATTTTTTCAGAGAGTAATAAGTTTTTTTTTAATAATTTTATATTATGAAGACCTCAAGTTTACAAACTTTAAACTACATTAAGAAGTCGAGAATTAATGCAAAGCATAACACAATGCGTGCTAAATTTGTAAATGTACAACAACAATAAAGAATATGACAGTAATTTTATGAAGACTTAATAACTTTTTATCTTCGTACGCCCCCTTTTTACCATCCTCTGGCAATCTGTTTAGCACGTGGGCTTGAACATGACTTAAATCTTTTGTCGAGTAGACAACGTTCTCATTATTTATTTTAAACAAACAATTTCTAAATTTCACTCTCAAACTTATTGTTTATCCGTATTCAACGAACTAGTAAAGAATAGGCACATTTGACATTCTTTGGTCCAATTGTCCTTATTAAAACGTTTTTTCGGATTCCGTAGCCTTTTTTTATGAAACGAAGGTGGCATTCAGCTCGCATGCCACAGTAATAACTATTCGGGATAGATGCTACGGGCATCTATGGCCAGGAAAAACAGGCCTTACTATCCTTTTAGCATGGAATGATTAGATTTATTGATAATTTCAATTACATTTTTTTTTATAAAAGAAAAACGGCACGTACCGTTTTTCTTTTATAAAAAAAAATGTAATTGAAATTATCAATAAATCTAATCAGTAGTACCTACTACGTATAATGAGTCCATAAGGTAATGCATGAATTTCTATACATTAAAAGTAAGTTTCACGACTGAGTTAATTAAAATTTGGTGTTAGATACTTACCAAAATAATTTCGCCACTCGTCAATGTCTCACTCAGTCCAAAACCAATCTCAAAACAGTCGCTATTCTGTATTTTTCTTTGATTTACTTCACTTGTTCATCATACTCATTCATAGCGATACGCTAGTCCGCAGCCAGCAATAGTTTATTGAAGTTTACACGTAAGAATGTGCTTACTGCCTTGCAACATTATGAGGCAATATTTATAAATATTTGTTGGCGGTTCAGTTTTATTGCCCGATGAGTTTCCAAAGCTTAAAAACAAACAGACACGGCCGCGACCACACGCTGTGTGAGATGGCGCGTGAGTCAATAGTGATCGGCCAGTCATTGTTGATAATGTGTGCATCACTTGGCAAAATAGATATTACACAATGTTTTTGTTCTAAACGTTTCTATTATTTTTTTTAATTCATCGAAAATAAGTTGTTCGCTGGTCATTTCACCTCTCGGATCAAGCAAATTAAATAGTATAACGAGGGTTCACTTGAACAACCATCGGTCCTACCGCCTAAGCTCATTCATCGATCGCCTTTAGCTACCTGTGAAAACAATAGCGGTAATATCACTTTCATTATATTAGGTTGGGGAAAAAGTCTTTTCGCATTATAGTATGTATGAACTTGTAAAAAAATATCTTTGGCTGTAGTATTTGTATCTGGCTGGTTTAGGTATCATTGAAAGTTAACATTTTAAAGAACATAATTCCAAATTCAAATTAGGCAAATGTGTGATTTTCATTTGTTATTCGTACTGTCAAGATGAGTGAATCTAATGACGAAATTTGATACATTTTAAAATTGTACTACAAAAAAGGTAAAAATGCAACGCAAGCCGCGAAAAAAATTTGCGATGTTTATGGACCTAGTGCAGTGTTTGTGAGAGTAGCACAAATTTGGTTTAAGCGTTTTCAATCCGGAAATTTTGATGTCAAAGATGCACCGCACTCTGGTCTCTCTATTACGGATAAAATGGATGCCATTTTTGAAAAAGTGGAGCAAGATCGACATATCTGTAGTTACGACGTAGCTGAAGAACTGAGAACACAAAACAGTTTGGCGCATTTGAAAAAAGCTGGGTACAAAAAAAAAGCTCGATATTTGGGTACCTCACGAGCTCACTGAAAGAAACCTAATGAACCGTGTACTCATTTGTGATTCTTTATTACGACATACATAATGAAACCGAATAATTTTTGAAGAAGCTGATAACTGATGATGAAAATGGATGGATCGCGTACGACAAGGACGTGCGAAAAAGGTCGTGGTCAAAGGCCGGTCAGGCTTCACAGACTGTGGAAACCCGGATTAACTCGCTATAAGGTGATGTTGTGTGTGTGGTGGGATTGGAAGGGCATTATTCATTATGAGCTATTACCACCAGGCAGGACTATCGATTCTAAACTCTATTGCGAACAACTGATGAGATTAAAGCAAGAAGTTGAGAGAAAGCGGCCGGAATTGATCAACAGAAGGGGTGTGGTGTTTCATCATGATAACGCTAGGCCTCGCACATCTATAGCCACTCAGCAAAAATTAAGAGATTTTGGCTGGGAGGTGTTAATGCATCCGCCGTATAGTCCTGACCTTGCACCTTCAGATTTCCATCTGTTTCGGTCTCTACAGAATTCTTTATGCAATGTTAGGTTAACCAACACGAGAGGACTGCCAAATCCACTTGTCGCGGTATTTTGATGAGAAGTCCCAAAATTTTTATAGCAATGGGATCATGTCCCTACCTACAAGATGGCAAAAGGTTATCGAACAAAATGGTACATACATACTTTAGTTAAATTTAAATAAACTATATTAAAAAATGTTTTAATTGTCTTAAAAAATGCGAAGAAACTTTTTCCCCAACCTTATATTAATAATGGCAACCCCTTAGACGTCCCACTGCTGGGCACGACCCTCCCCCCTTCTTGGGAGGAGGTCTGGAGCTTTCTCCACCACGCTGCTCCAGATAGAGATACGGGATACTGGAGATACGGGTTAGTGGCCAACCCGCTGTCGGATGATTTCAAACCGCCCATAAGGCCATATTATTATCAGATTTATACATAGATCTCTAGTCCAGTAGTAGTTGCCAAAGTCATCTACTTAGCCAAATCTGTATAAAAATCGTGACTTACTGACTATCATATCAAATAATTATTAAAAAAAACTGTTTTTCATAATATATCTTTCCAACCGGGAGTTCTCTATGGAAATATCTAATTTCTTTAGATGCGACCCGCCTAATGAGGATCGCAATTATAAAACTGGGTCTCTAATGAACTACCTGTCGTTTTTATTCAAATGTAGGACTGGAACAATTTGTTTCAATTATGGCTGCAATTTAAAAGAGTATAGCGTATTTGATAAGTATACCTTCAATAGTTATTACTGATTTATCCATATTTCTGGGGTCAATGTATTTAAAAAACGTTTAAAGTGTAATTTCAAATGGATCTAAATCTAATAATTGTGAGGATATTCTCAAGAGGTGACATAGGGGAGGCCGCGGCTGAAAGTTCCGATTTTTAAATAACGTGGAATTATATGACGAAAATGATAAAGTTCATGTTGGATATTTGAATATATTATAGAATCTTAATCGGTCTCTGTTATAGTATAGTAATTTGTGTCGGCATTTAAATATTTTTTTTTACAGGTATATTTTTGCAAAATTTCGGCAGTGAAAGCCGGCTGGTAACCGGGCTCGCAGAATATTTATTAATTACTTGAACCCAGTTTTGTTAATGAAGAATGAATAAAAAGCTGTTTGTTTGGTACACTGACATTTATTTATTATTGTTATTTGAACTATATGTTTTTAAATTGTAACTTACAAATTATTATTACATGTTTTTTACCAATGTGATCCAGTACCAAACTGTCAAGAAAACAGGGTCGTGAATATCAAATGGGTTCGAGTGGTGACGATTACTGCTCCTTTTTTAATTTAATTTATACTTTACTTAATTACCTGTCCCCGGGCATGGTAATGCCGGTAACCCCAATCCTTTCTACAAATCCTTAAGATGGTACTTAGTAGACAGCTTACGGAGGGGTCCAGTATTATCTACTCCACTAGGCTTCAGGGTAACCGGTCACACCCCGCATCCAGAGGTCAGTCAGAATCCTCCTAATTTAAGCATGCCTAAAATCTACGGTATCTAACACCATAATTGGGGAAGGAAAAAATATTCCAATAATGATCCGTACCTAAAATGTAAGGTGAGAATTCCCCATGTTAAATATACCCTATGCTAAATTATGAAACCTAACCAAAAGGAATAAAAAATGTAGGAAATATTTAAACAAATAAAAAATAATTTAGATAAATAAAACCCGCATCTGAAACAAAATCACACTGGTTACAATCTGCATTATCTCTGTTTGGTTCATGAAGAATCTAGTACCAAACTCAACATGAATCAAACAGCCTCCCTATACAAAACTTGTGGAAGTGGAAATAATTACTTACGAGGACTTTCTCATAACCGAATAAAGCCTCTGCATCCCAACTCCTCCCGACATTAGGGAAACTGGCTGCAACAAACAACCCAACATGAAGTCATCACGCCATTTCTAAAATCGACATGTGAACGAGAAAATATCCAAAGATTCTTGAAGATCTTACCTCAATTGATGATAAAAAGCCTATTTAATAGGCATTTAGGCCATGATGGCTAAAATATTTAAGGCTTCCTGCCTTTTCATAATTTCGAGTGCGTCACCACTATCTAGTTGGACAGAGAAAAATCAAATTACCGGTGACGTCTAATAACCTCTCAGACCTTCCCCTTTACCGGCCCTGGATTCGCGTCTTTTTTAGACTTTCAGCAACAGTGCTAATGAGATTCACCGAATAATATTTTAATTATGTTCTTGTCGTTATATCTAATATTTAATTTGGAATAATCGAAATTGTATTTTTAAGACAAATTATAAGTATTAGATAAATTATGAAACTATGCGTCGTATGGAATACGTGATACTATTGAAAATGTTGACCTAGTACGGCGGTGATTAACTAGATGGCGTTGTGACCATTTTTAAAACCAGAAAAAATACAACGTTACACCCCGCGTTTGGGGCGAGTTGTTCCTTGTATGGGAAAAATTGTTCCGCTTGGATAATAGAAATAAAAAATTAGAGTAATATAAGTTCTATTTAAAACTAGCTGTTGCCCGCGGCTTCGCCCGCGTTGAAATTTTTCCTGAATTTTCTTTGCTATAAACCTCACGGAGCCCGAGACCTTTCCAACGAATGCAAAACCGTGGAAATAGGTTCGTGCCTTCTGGAGTTATAGCGTCAGGAAGGAAAACCCGACTTATTTTTATATTTAAAAAATAAAACAGTCATTTTCAAAGTCACATTTATTGTATGTACATGTAATGTTATCAACTACAAATAAAACAGCAACAAAACGTTACTATTCACATTGGGCTTAACATTTTGCCCTGCTTAACTAAAATAAAGATCTAGCTAACAAAAATATTGGCACTTTCATTACAGAACTTAAAAAACAAATGACATAACTAATAACCTTTAGATACATATTTCTTTTTATCTATGGTTATAATAAAACTGTAGAAGTGTAAATTCTGTACATTAAAAATATTGAAAAAATAAATACCAGGGGATGTTACTAGATCGATACCGAACCCAAATATGTGATTAGAATTTTTTTTTCTGTCTGTCTGTCTGTCTGTTTGTTCAAGCATCACAGAAAAACTACCGGTCCGATTACAATGAAATTTGGTATGATTATACTTTAACCTTTGGCGCACAACACTGGGTACTTTTTATCCCGGAAGAATGTCTGCTTGTGCACGCTAATATCAGAAACGGCTTATTCGAGTTGCAGTTCACTAATATATTATGGTAAGTTTCACTTAACATTTAGTGTTTGTTTCATGTGAATCGGTTCAGAAATAAAAAAGTTATGTCAATTTAAAGAATCATATCGAATATTTTTAGGTAAGCTATTCTGTATCTTAGTTCTATCTTTTAGGAGGTTTCGTACCTAAAAGGTAAAAACGGACCCTACGGATTACTTATCCTCCGCTGTCTGTCTGTCTGTCCGTCCGTCTGTCCGTCTGTCTGTCACCAGCCTGTATCTCATAAATAGTGATAGCTAGAAAGCTAACATTTTCACAAATTATGTATTTCTGATACCGCTATAAAGAAAAAAATAATTACTAAAAATATAATAAGAAAATGAAAATGTTAAGGGGTCCAAGGGGGCATCAATAAACGTGTTTTTTTTTCGTATATTTTTTGCTCGATAATACGAGTAAGAACGGTAGCAAGTAGACGCTTAAAATTTTCACAGAATTTTTAGATCTTATGTGGTTACCTTCCATAATAAAATAACCGCTTTTTACTAAATGCATATGTATGTACGGTACATATACCAAAACAACATATTTTAAATTTTTTGTCTGTTTGTCTATCTGTCTGTCTGTCTGTTTGGCGGGGCTTATCTTGGGAACGGCTGGACCAACTTTTATCTCCATACATCCATACATACATACCTACAAATAAATAAGTAGAATTGGAGTGTATCCGACTTTGACGAGACTTGCACGGGCAGGTAGCTGATGTAATAAGGAATAACTTAGGCTACTTTTATCTCCATACATATATACATACATACATACCTACATACATACATACATACCTACATTCATACATACATACCTACATACAAATAAGTAGAATTGGAGTATATGCGACTGACGGGACTTCCACGGGTAGAAGTAATAAGGAATAACTTAGGCTACTTTTATGTCCATACATATACATACATAGATACCTACATACAAATAAATAGAATTTGAGTGTCTCCGATTTTGACGGGGCTTTCACTGGCAGATAGCTGATGTGATAAGGAGTAACTTAGGCTACTTTTATCTCCATACAACCATACATACCTACATACAAATAAATAGAATTTGAGTGTCTCCGATTTTGACGGGACTTTCACTGGCAGATAGCTGATGTAATAAGGAGTAACTTAGGCTACTTTTATACTAGCTGCGCCCTTCGCACAGGGCGCTTTTATACGACTTCGTCCGGGACGATACTGAACAATCATATTTTTTCTCACGTGGACGAAGTCGCGGGCACAGCTAGTCTATAATATAAATTCGTCAAGTTCGGAATTATATCAGATACATGTTACATACATTGTTCCGGGGAACAACCAGCCATAGTATATATATATATATATATATATATATATATATATATATATATATATATATATATATATATATGGCCATAACATAGGGACTGGATGTATGTAAAGTGAGCCTTGAATTCGGTAACATTAGTCTGTTTTTATTACGAATAATTGCTTTTTAATAATCTGTTCATACATACTTAGATGTATGTATAAACAGATATTTACTAGTGGTAGAGTTCCAATGTAGGAGCTCGAGAGCGTAGGTACCATCGCAGCGCATTACCTAATTTAACTGCCGGTAAACGGTAGTGTTCAGCACTATCGTGTTCCGGTTAGATCGCAAACGTAATGTATGGCCCCGTAATAACATCTAAGGTCTCAGGGGTGTCAACGTATCTGCATTTTGACCTCTGGCCATTCTGTAAGTGCCTATAGGCTGCAGTCATCACTTTACATCAATGTGAACTGCAGGGTTGTTTGCCACCTTCAGTAGGTACATAAAAAAAAATATATAATATGAACGCGGATGACTCGCAGTTAGGCACGATAAAAATTTTCGACAAAATTTAACGCAGTGCGGTAAATTTTCAAGTCAATTTTGAGTCTCAAGAAAACCAACGTTAAAACAACATCCACAGTTTGCAATCCCCATATTTTACGTAAGATTGCCTGTTCCCTAGCCTCCATTGTCATCCGGTGTGGGCAAAGCAAAAAGTCTACCGAAGGTACGTTTGGACCCTCTGCATCATTTATAATCATAACTCCTCCAGAACACTTTAACTTCGCACCTCGCCAGGCACTCAACTTGATGCAAGAAAAGACGGGGAAACATTTTCTGAGCGCCTTTTGTGTTGCTAGTTTCTTTGAATTCCAACTTTTAGATTCTTACAGTAAAAGTAGGTGGGTGACCCTTTTTTCGCAACTAATATTAAGAAGCTATCTCTAAATATAACGTTGAGAAAAGATGTGGGTTAGTATTTATAAAATAAAATAAAAAATAAAATAAAATAAAAATATGTTTATTTGGGAACATTACAACCGTTGTGTACAATTTTTATAAAAACGATGAATATCTGCAAAAGTTGGAAACTGTGTCGCAGATACCATCGCCCACCTCGAAACATTGGGTTCTGATTTTACACAATAGACTAAATTTAAATTTCAAACTAGACTAAGCTACAAAAAAAAGGACCTGTTATACTAGATTTTTGAAAAATATAAAAAATTATATAATAAAAGTGTAAGTGTATGTGAATGTTTGTGTGTGTGTGTGTGTGTGTGAGAGAGAGTGTTTGTGTGTTATTGTGTTGAGTAATTAAACTATTGGTTTCAAAAGGCGTTCTGTGTCTTCGTGAGTTAAAGTAAGAAGCCAGTCTTTGCATTTCTGCTTTAATTTCTGCAGAGGAAGAGAATACATTTGTAGTTTCACTCATTTTAAAAGTTACATTTGTAGTTCTTTATTTATTTTATTATAAAGCAAAGGACTAGCGTGAAAATAGTGTCGACTAGCTAGGGATGTACGATGTGGTTCAGTACGACAAACTTTGTCTGATCTTCGTTTATTAGAAGTAAAATCAGGGTTATAGGGTACTTCCGAATGTTTCCTCTTTACTGCATTTAGGATAAATAATTGACGTACGTTAAGAACAGCACACATCTTATACACTTCAATGGTGGGGAATCTAATTGGTTTGTATGAAAGAACTTTGAGCACTGCTCTCTGCGCAACTTCCAGTCTTAACATGTGGACACTAACGGATCCTCCCCACGCAGATATGCAATAGCTAAGAATGGACTGAACAAGTGCAAGGTAAACAACTTTGAGGGTACGAAAGTCAAGAATGTTCCTAAGGTTCTTAAACACATAAATCAGTTTTCTAAGTCGAGACGCCACGTTTGCAATGTGATGCTTCCAACACATTGCACTATCCATCCAAACACCAAGGTATTTAGTTGTGGAGGATTTCACTAAACTTGTGCAGCAACAATGAGTAGAGTTAGCAGGACACGTGTGCGCTTGAAGCATAAAATTATCGGGTGGATGAGAAGTTATAGTTGGAGCGAACGGGACGAAAACTGTTTTGGAGAGATTCAAAGTAAGTCTATTTTTAGCTAACCAATACATGACTTGTCTTAAAGCGTCTTCAGAAAAGTCATGTCCTTATGCCAGTTACGCCCATTGATGATGATGGCTGTATCATCAGCGTAGGTTACAATTTTACAATTAGATAGAGACATGTTGCATAAATCATTCAAATAAATGAGAAAAAGTGTTGGGCCAAGCACGCTGCCTTGAGGAACGCCGTAATTCACATATTTTGCATTACTACTAATGTTATTGATCGTTACAATCTGGGAGCGGTCAGACAGATAGCTACGAAATAGGTCATTGACTATTCCTCGAACTCCGATCCTCTCCAACTTATCCAACAAGATGGGAACAGACACAGTGTCAAAGGCTTTAGAAAGGTCTAGGAAGATACCAATAGCTTTCTGTCTATTATCAATGTTCTTAATTATTGTATTGGTAACTTGTAAGACAGCATCTTCGGTCGACTTACCAGCTGTGAATCCAAACTGATTTTGAGCAATAACGTTGTTATCACTTAGGAATTTGGTTAGTCTGCGATTCAAGATTTTTTCAAAAATTTTTGACATTGCAGTGAGAATTGAAATGGGCCTATAATTGGTGACACTGTGTCTGTCTCCTGCCTTGAAGATTGGATGAACCACAGCAACTTTAAATGGGTCAGGAAAGATACCAGATGACATGGATAAGTTGAAAATATGAATAAGGCTTGGAATTAGTATGTGCCTAGCAGCTTTAACAAGTGCAGTGGATATAGCATCCCATCCCGCAGCACATTTAGTTTTTAAAGAAAGAATTATGCTTTCAATTTCGTTATAGTCAGTATTAAGTAAAGCCATTGAAGATGAGATTGTAGCTGAATTATTATTATTAAAATTGGATGAGACATTATTTAGAGGTGAAATTTTACTAGCTAGATCTCTTCCAATGTTGGCAAAAAAGTCATTTACTTTATTAATAGAGCAGGTGGCATTTTCGCTAAGCTTGAGCAACTCCGTACACGAGGATTTATTACCGTGGAGATGGGCAATTCTTTTGATTATATCCCAAGTAGCTTTAGGATCGCGTTTGGCTTTGATAATTTCGGCTCGTTAAAATTCTCTTTTGACTTTCTTTAGGATGTTATTACAAAATGTACGATAATGAAGATATATTCTCGCTGTATCTCTCATGATGTATTACGTTTATGTTTAAGATACAGTTTGTCTCTGTGTCTGATACATCTAAGTAAACCGGGAGTTATCCACGGCTTAATGATCCTTTTTCGGCTGGGATCTGTTAAATTTAATACTGTTATGAAGTCCATTTTGGACAAGTCATCTAGAGTAGCTGGAATATTAATGCAATTAATAGAAAGTGAAGGAAGTAATACTCTATGTGTTATGTTAAGCACTAGTATTGTTGGTGAATGGTCAGTTATTAAGGTATTTAGAACCAAAGTTAATGCACTGTTATTTGTCCGTAACATAACATGATCGAGACAATTTTGTTCACGTGTCGGAAATAAGTGAGAGGGTAGCAAACCATGTGTTGCGAGTAAATTACAATACTCATCAGATTTCACATCACTGCTTGTTGTACTTATGTTAATATTTATGTCACCAATTATTGCAACATATTTTATATGTTTTAGTTCTAGCAAGACATTGTCAAGGCAGTTTAAAAAGATAGTAACATTTTTGTGGGCTGGTGAACGATATAACGCTATGATGGCCATTGTATCCGACAGCTTTATAATAATAGAATTGGCGTCTTGAATGCCTGGAAATTCGATGCTATACTCTATAGTATTTCTAATATAAACTACAATTCCTTCATTTTGATTGGAGTAAGATGATTTGTGCGAATGGTATCCAGCCATTGATGGTATTAATGGGGATTTACTAAGCCAACACTCAGATAAAATAATAACGTCGGTCTCAAATGCAATCCTTTGAAGTAAAACAGTAAGTTCATAAAAATTACGTGCAATACTTCGAATATTGACATGAAAAATCTTAATGGAATTGCGAAAGCCATGTGAGACGTAATTTTAATATTCTTCCGGCGAGCAAACAAAGGAGTCGGAGGGAGCTACTAGTTAGATATCGTTACAGATGTTATGTAATTCAGTCATAAAGTAAATAGTGAGCGAACAGGGGTACTACTATATTGCCAGGGGGTATCTTACAATGATAGAAATCGATGAATAAACGCCTATTGTATGTAAAAAGAATGTGTGTGAGGATATGTGTTAGAGACTTATTGATAATATCTGTGAGTGTAAGGTGTGTTGCGTGTGTAGTAGTTGTAGCAAACAATTTAAAAAATAAGTAAAACAAAATAACATTAAGGCAAGGTTTTGAAACAGGCAATTTAACAAGAGAAGAGCAGATTAAAATTAAGAAATTTGCTTGTCACAAGGTACTCTTATTGACAGTTAAAGTAGACTCATCCACTACTCTAACGGGAGTGCTGTTTTCTTTTTGTCGCATAAAAATCTTCCCATGAGTAATCCAACAGAACTTATAGCCATTTTCTTTACGAAATTCTCTTGCAAGATAATACAGCCTCTTCATTTCAGATGATAGGTTTTCTGAGATAAATATGGGCTTGTCTGATCCTGAAATCTTTATGTGAGAAGTTGATAATCTAGTCCCGCATTTATTAAATTTTCTATATGAAGAGATGACATTTTCTTTTAGTAGTGCGCTGTTCAATTCAACAATAATTGTTCTGTTTTTAGGGTCTTTAGTTTTCGTTCTGAAAATATCTTTGACGTCGCTTTTTTGCGCCGGCACATTTAGCACTTTGGTTGTATTCATGAACATATCCAAAAGTGTTGCCTTTGACTCTAGGGTCTCCGATGGGATATTCCTTATCTCTAGCCACGTCGATCTAGAAAGTTGTTCGAGATGTTCCAATTTATCCTCAAGAGACCGAATATACAAGGTATCAGACTTACGCCCCTCCTCCAAGCAGTCCATTCCAGTTTGTAGCGTTTCGTATTTGTGCGCTAAGAATTCAAATGATGTACGGATCTCTTCTATAGCTGAGAACACCCTTTCACACCTAGCCTCTTGTTCTTCTTTGAAAACGTGAAACATTTGTCTCAGTTCAACCATAAATTTATGCAGTTGTTCGTTATTTTCTTCAGAGCGCTTCCGTTTCCGTTGAGTGACATTTTCGATACTGGAGAGGTTAGGTGCCGAGCCAGATAAGCTATGAGCCGTTGGTAAAAGAAGCAGTTCTGTACCTGAAGTGGAAGATGCCGACCGTATAGCTCCCCCTTGGATAGAGTCAAGCGGGCTGGGTTTAACACTCTGGACCGCGGTTTTCGGCGCTGTAGTCGGCGAAGAGGGAGGGGTACGTTTTAACGGCATTCTAACTGCGAGTATAGCTATAGTACTAGGATCACACGAGCACTGAAGAGATATGACAAAGTGATTACGCTATACAGAAATATATCCAGCAGTCCTTTAAAATGTTTCACACATAGTGCAGCAAGAACACCCGAGAGACATCAAAAAATCGGAACCGTAAAACTAATGTCGTTATGACATATCATGGGTCAAAAGCGCAAAAAGTACTATGTTCACAGGAACACTTAAGAGATATCACAAAGTTATTGCGCAATACCAAGTATATCAAGTGTGTAGTCAGAGGTCTTCCAAAATGGTCGCACGATTTCACACAAGATGTATCAAGTACCAGGATCGCCGGAGCATTCAAAAGATGGCACAAACCGGTATCGTTTTTTTTTTTTTTTTTTTTTATGTAATAAAAGTGGCAAACAAGCATGCAGTTCACATTGATGTTAAGTGATGACTGCAGCCTATAGACACCCACACAATGACCAGAGGTCAAATGCAGATGCGCTGCCACTTCTGAGGCATTAGGTGATGTGCCTCTGTGCCTGAAATTACAGGGCGTATTATATATATATATATATATATATATATATATATATATATATATATATATATCAGGGGTCTACTAGAATGGTCGCTCCGCGATGAATTCACACGAAACCGCTTTCCGTCCAGTATACGTAGACCTCTTCTTTAATGAAGTTGTGAAACATATTTATCTCGTTCTTTCGCTTGTAGTTTAATTATCGGTATCTCATAAAAGGCTCATATGCGATAGTTTTGAACTCACGGCAGTATGGGTGATGCGAATATGCTTAGTTTGTATCGGATTATCTTGAATACTCCTCCGTTGTTATGTTCTTCTAATATTTGCACTGATTTTAATGAATCGAATTTCTTTATTTAATGTATAAAAAAATTATTTAACAATACTAATTAACACGTCTGCCTTGTTCAGGGGTCCGGAGGGAAGGGGACACATTGCTTGGATGTTTACATTGTTGGCTAAAGCCTTAATGGAAGTGAAGAAGAATGATTTCTATTTATAAAAGGTGTTGACAACACAAAATGTCTACAATCGTACTGAAAGTTTGCTTCTCAAATGTTTACTCAATACTGGGATTATATTACTACGCGTCATTTACGCTACTTTCTTGTCATCAGACAATATCTTGAACACAGTAGGTCAGCGATGGCCTCACTCCTACAACCATTAAAAATCGCATTGATTCTAAATACCTTTCTCCGTATTGTCATTCACTTCTCATCTTCTTTTTTTTATATAATGGAAGTGCCAAACAAGCATGCAGTCCACATTTATGTTAAGTGATGACTGCAACCTATAGACACCCACACGAAGACCAAGGTCAAAATACAGATACGTACGTACTCCTGAGGCCTAAGGTGTTATGCCTCTGTGCCGGAAATTACATGGCCGTAGATTACCACATGACCGGAACACGATAGTGCTGAAAACTACCATTTAGCGGCAAGTAAATAAGGTAATGCGGTGGTGCCTACGCCTGCGAACTCCGTCACTGGAGCTCTACCGCCAGTAATATATATACGTGTCTAAACCATGATAACAGCCTGTTTTTCGGCAATGGCCTATATTTGATAATCGATTGTAGTTGTAAAGAATCCATTCAATATCCTCTATGCCTCGAAGTTTTGCATTTAGCCGTGATTCGCCATCGTGTCGATCAAATAAAACTTTTATTGGCGAATCGATGCGTGCGTGGGGTTAATCGTGAATGCCGGAGGTCTGCACGTACTTTCATTATAGATGGATCATATAGACCGACTAGATATATGATCACAGGGCTACCACCGGGTATGACAGAATTTACGAGTTTGATTGGTGTTCGAGCCACGGGTCAGACACGGCAGAGCAACATTTTAATGAATCTTTCCTTGTTGGCTTTAAAGAATGCTGGCTTAAAAACTTTATCTTGCTGTTCATACGTCTTGAAAGTTTATACAAGCTCTATGAAAAGATTTATAGATAAAAACCAGAAGTACAATGATATGTTCTTAGGTTTTCGCGAGCTACACTCATTGAAATAAAACTATTTTTACGGATTTATCTCGCGTATATTAAACTAAAATGATTTTTAAAATCAACCCGACGTTTCGGTCGCTTTTCAGCTTCCGTGGTCCCGGGCAGACTGAGGTGACATTTGTCTGACAGAAGTTTGAAAAAATTATATGTAGCTACCTCCATCGATTTCGTAAACGCCTTGCGTAGCGTTCAGGATTAACACAATAATTACTTATGGTGTCTTGAGGTCTTGCAGACTGCTGCGGCTGGGATTTAATCTTGCTAAGTATGGGATCCCATGATGTTGATAATCGGCATCCATCTTCTCTATTGAAATTTAAGTGTTTTTTAATTTCAATAGCCTCGCGTACCATTCGTGGAATGGGTTTGTGTTCTCTAGCGAGTATTTGAATTTTATCAAACCGGATGTAATGGTTCGGCTTATCCGCTTTGTGTTCACAGACTGCAGACCTCCCTGTTCTTCGGTTTTTGACATCAGCAATGTGCTCTTTAACGCGGGTGGATACAGCTCTCTTCGTTTGACCAATATATGAGAGTCCACAATCACAATCTAATTTATAAATGCCAGAATTTTGTAATGGAATATTACTTTTAATGGGTCTTAAATACTGATGAATCTTTTTATATGGTTTGAAAACTGTTTTAATGGAATTCTTTTTTAAAATGTTGCTGATTTTATCTGTGACACCCTTAACGTAAGGTAGTATAGCTGGTTGTCAACTGTTGTGTAAAATCAACGTCGGGTTGATTTTAAATATCATTTTAGTTTAATATACGCGAGATAAATCCGTAAAAATAGTTTTATTTCAACCAGAAGTACAATATTTTGCCGCTCTGCCGGAAGCTACAGACCATAAATCTGCTAATTCATCACCGAAAGATGTCCACTGATGTGACAGAAGCATCCCTTTAATTTTTCCCAAGATTTCCTCAACGAACGGTCGTGAGCCGCCGCTGCGATCAACAACCGGCATGCCAAGCATGGCGATTATGACATCCGCTCACATGATGCACGACAGTTTATGTAACTGAATATCATTTTTTATGAACTCTTCAAAATCAACCACCTTTAAAAATCACTGCATCTCCCTTTTCTTTGGATCTATTATCGTTAAATATTTTGTATTTCAAACATTTGTAAGTAACAATAAAAGTATATTCTATTCACCCCTTCAGGTGGCCACCCTACAGTTGCGCCCGTTTTATAGCTACCCACATGCCTTCATTCTGAGCAGAAGTAAATGGGAACGTAATTAAGTAGAATGCCTATTGTGTCCATGTTGATGTTGCTAATTGTGTACTACATCGATTTCTGTACCTACTTGTTACGATGTTAAGAAGCCTATAGATATCTAAATAAAAACGGGGTAACACGATATTACTGAATACTAGGATTTTTTACATTTAGATTTGGTAAAACGGTGATTTTTACGCCCTGGAGCTGCGTCACAGGAAATTTTTCCCCAGTGTCAATGGCGGAGCTATCCTTTACAGAAACACAGATATTCTTAGGCCTCAAAAATGCCTAATAGTTTTGTATATAGATGTGTATAGCCTACAGCGCCTGTAATTTTCGAAGGGATTGGTAGAGGAAAATTCATGCATTCAAGCGTACATCCAACACCACGATTTGCCAGTGACCATTTTGTCCCATGTAATTATGTACCTAATAGATGGCAAGGCTATACATCTTCTGGCACATAACCAAATTAAGAGAATGGCACGGAAGAAATTGAGTTTACCATTTTTTTTTGTTTCAGGTCAATTATTTTATCTGTATGTATGTATGTATCTTCACGCCAGGTCCCTAACGGGGTAGGCAGAGAGTGTAGAGCGCCAGATAACCCGGTTCTGACAAACCTCTCGTGCCTCGTCTACATTTATCATTCTCTTCATACATGCACGCCGATTCCTAAGACTTTTGATCCCACCATCAGACAGAACTCGACCTATTTGGTCATGGTAGGTCAGTCTTGGTCTTCCTGGGCCTCTGCAACCATCCACATTCGCATTGTATATCTGTTTAGTCATTCGCTCATTCGACATTCTTTCTATATGCCCGAACCATCGGAGCATGCCTTTTTTCATTTTTACACCGATACTATCATTCACACAAAGCCTCTTTCTTACATCTTCATTACGAACGCGATCGGTGAGTGATACTCGTACACCGCACATCTGCATATTATCACATACATTTTATCTGCACATCCATATTTAATGAAGGTAAGAATCACGATACATTTTTATGTAATTTAATCTAACACGTTAATCAATTGCATTGAAAATGTGAAACAAACTTGGCATCTACACAAACCGAGGCTCAAAATGCAGTTGCATTGCCACCCCTGAGGCCTCAGTTATTTTACCACTGCGATAGTGCTAAAAACTACTATTCGGCGCAGATAGATAAGGAACTGGAACTCTACCACCAGTAAAAATGTCTTAGTGACAAAGTTCGATATTAGGAAACGGAGTAAATTAAATGGGGTTGTTCCAAATCAGGATGATCATAGTGGAATTTTAGGAGTAAAATAAATTGTTTAAATAGGCTAGCTTCTCTACTACGAAGCAAAAAAATATGTTAACAAAGCATACGTGTGTAGTATGCGATAAAATAAAGCAGTTATCATCTCTAAATTAACCGCAAAAATTATTTAATATCTTACAACATAGGTATTATTATAGTATGTTGATACATACCAATACTCGTATTATAAATGTGAAAGTAACTCAGTCTGTTTCTCTTCAACAATCAAATCGCTGAGCCGATTGAGGTGCAATTTACATCATTGGTAGTACGCCCTCCGTACTTCGGGTATTAGCCGTTACATATAGGTATATTAAGAAGTATTAAGAAGATACTCGCAATTCATTTAATAACGTTAATGTACCCATACATGATCCATTACAATGCTATTTTTGTATCCTGCCACTTGAAAGGAAAATACGCGACTCCCATTAGCAAAAATACCAATGTCTCTCCTCTGCTAATGGTAAAGCTTTCATACATAATAAATCAGTAGGTAGGTACGATCATTTTATCCTATCTCACATAGATGTTTCATAACAACACAAACTCCATCAAATCTGTTAATGAATTTAAGGGTGTTGAAAGAATATCCTCTTTGGAGTTATTTTTACGATACCAAAATATCTTGTATTTGAAACTCTGAGATCTTTCAACTTTATAATGAGAATCAACACCATTTAATGATAGTTGTTGAAGCATATGAAGATTACCACTCCTCATAGCTATGTAATTTTAAAGATCCAATATCACCATTAGGAGTTCGATGATTTCTAGGGATCAGCCGAAGCTCATTTTACATTCGGTTTAGCCGAAATTAGGCAGTTTGAATAGAATTTCGGCAGCTTGAACCAAATTTCGGCATTCGGCCGTTATTCAACTTAAGCTGCCGAAATTATAATATAGACAAGCGCGGCGAAGTTGAACTGAAATTGGAAATTAGATTTTTTCATTTTTATCGAATGTTCCAACCACCACATTCGACCCATCACATGTGACTAAAATACAGCTAATCGAGTGTATGCATGAATGCATGTGCTAATTGCTGCCTACACCTTCGAGGAATACGGCCGCGAATTTGCGTTGTAAGTATATATTTCAGAATCAGAATCAGAAACTCATTTATTCATTTAGGGTGACAGGCACCTCTTATGACACGTCAAAAACAAACAAAATAAATTAAAGCGAATAATAATTGATATACATGTCAAACAAGATAAAAAATATATGTAAAGTCAAGAATATCACTAAGATAAAACTAAATGTAATAAACTAATGTAAAAGTATATCAGTAGAATGTCTCTTTTCCCCTTTACAAACTGATAACAAAGAGTAAAAAGAAAAGAAAAAGAGTCATTCTTTGTCATTCACCGGCAAAGTTCCAAAGGCCAATATGATCTGAGAAAAACTTGCCGGAAAAAACTCAGTCGGCTCTTTTAAAAATATCTCTTAGGCATATTTTTACAATTTTCCATAATTTAAACAAGCTTAAAATTAACAATATAATATCAACATTGATTTGATTATTACATTTAACACCTTTGTGGAGCTAGATCAGCATTTAGCCAAACATTTCTATCCTTGATGAGGATTGGGGCCTGAATATTTTGATCCAGACAAAACGGATATTTGATCGTCCCCCGTTCTCTCCGTCTATCTATTAATCAAACTAGAAGCTGATAGCGCTCCAATAACCGTTGTATAAAATTGAGAGCTCACGTCATAGTTTTACATTTGAAACCTATTTTAAAAGGCAGAAGATATGCAGCTCCAGTGAACTCTAAGACAATATTGATGAATAGCCAAGCGATTTTTTATGGGCCAAAGATGAGCTACTTCTGAACAGAATATGTGTGATTCCTATCCATAATTAAATTCGTCAATTGATGTTTGGTTATTATCTAGCCTCTCATAACGTAACTTCACACCTGTAATCGAAGAATCGCCGAAGGGCAGAGGTAAATGCATGCAGTCATGCAAACACCCACGAGCCTGTTGACATCTCCAGGCACATCACCAAATGTTGAGCCACTGGGAAAATAAACACTAGACTACTGAGGCAGTTAATACAAATATTTCAATTTAAAGGTAAAGTACGTGCAAAACTTAAATACCACTGAGACTAGCCTCCGTCAACATTGCGCCAGTCTCTGGGATCAGTGGCACAGTTGACACCAGAGCTGGGACTGAGATGAGAAAGAAAGCTTATTTCAATGGTGGCTTGATGAAAGCGAACTACTGCAACATTTTCCTCTGTCCGCATCCTTTCTAAATTGCATTCTTCGCAGCATTTTTAACAAACTTCATGAACACGCAATAAAATTTTAGGCGTACTGTAACTACTAAGTCTGTCTTGTACGCTTTCACGACCTAACCATTGAAAAGATTGTGATGAAATTAAACACAGATAGTTTGAATCCTGAGAGAGAATATAGGATTTATGTCCCTTAAATAAAGAACAGACGGACGAAAAAGCGATATAGTATGTAGTTTATATCTTGCAACTCTAAGCTTATGAGTTGCTTACAGCTATATGAAAGTTATCCCATAACTGACAGTAGCCTCGATGAAATTTAAACATAACTTATCTCGTTGAATTCAAACGCGGCTTGTAGGCACATCTTTAGTGCACAATCTCTTCCCTTAGAAAAAATATGATCCAAACACTAGATAGACTGTAAAGTGAACATACCTCATATAATCTGCGTGTAAAAGTGACCCCGTTGGGCTTGCCAGCCCTTTATCTAGACTAAACGAATATTTGATCGCCCCATTCGCCCCTCGTGCTTTCCGTACTGTATTAATCAAACAAGAAGACACGGAGTCGAACAATAAGCACAGTATACCTGTATATACCCAACATTGATGGCCCGCGTCATCATTGATGGCTCACCATCAAACAATTTCACTTAAAGTTTCACGGTAAATTGTTCAATTTTGACAAAAATTGGCCTTACCATGATTTATCTATCTCGTGTATTTATTACTTGCTTGCTTTAGTAAACTATTATAACAACGTAATAATGATTGTGATTATTAGTTAATTACCCGTTTCGATCGGTGTAAACCTACATCCTTTAATTATTATAATTTAAAGTATCTTGTGACTATCTGCTTAGTGATAGCAAAATCTTAAGGAGAAATAAATATCTAAACCAGAACTCAGTTTTATGGTTTTGAATAAGTGTTAAGTATTTGTCTGGTGGTAGAGGTCCAGTGTTGGAGCTCGAGGGCGTAGACACCATCGCATTACCTAATCTATCTGCGGCCAAACGGTAGTGTTTCGCAGTACCTATCGTTATCCGGTTAGATGGTCATGTATGACCCCGTAATGACTATCACAGAGGCAAAACTTATAAATAAAAAAATATCACTAAAACCGTTATCGTTTCCTACGAACTCAGAAAATCATAAAATCTGAAGTTCTAATAAGGTTAACTATCGCTTCCAGTTACTCGCGTAAAAATATCTGATGTCGATGCCAAATAGGCAAATAGGTAAGAGGTTTTAGGATCGGGTCCAATAATTCCCAGGTTCAAAGTCTTAATATCTATTTTTATTAAAACATGTGTGAGCTCGGATAAACGGATGTTTGTTCATTCAAGCAACTTAGTGTTCCATACCTCAGAAAGGAAAAAACTGAACCATTATAGAATTACGTCTGTTTGTCTATCTGCCTGTTTATCCGTCTGTCACAACGAAGGTAATTTGAAACTACTGAGCCGAAGGAGTTCAAATTTGTTACAAATACGTGTTGATCAGTGACCCAAATATGCGTCTTTCAAATTTCAACTCGCTCGGCCCAGCATTTTTGACGGATATTGGTGGTGACAGTCGGGCATACAGACAGACGGACAATTGTCATAAAATATGACAATTGTTTCTAACTTGACGGATTAAGATAACGGAACCCTGAGAAGTAAGCATTATTGTGCAGCCCTTATCAATAATTTTGTGGTGCCAAATGCATTAAGCGTTCTAAAATTCTCATCCGTCTCTAATTTTAACTTCAACGTGTATCCGTGTCACTGCGCTTCACGCACGCCATGTGCAGCCAACTGCGGTATTAAACTTGGTTTTAGTTGACAAATCTAGAAGAAGGTAATTATATAATCTCGAACCATAAGCCGATCTCAATCAATATTTTTAATTTCCATAATCATAGGCTTACCGTTTCTAGCTTATGAAGTAATACGAATCAACTGAAAATTTGTTGAGCACAAAATTTAGCTTTCCTTTTTTCAGTTCATGTTCTTTTACACACACAAAATGGAAATGAGAAAAAGTTGCTTGTGTTTTTGCACGCGTTTTAGTTAACCTTGTTAATCACTCCACAGCTCTTAGGATGCTTGTTTAAATTTCTCGACTTAAACTAACAGTTTCGGCGAACATTTCAAGCAAAGTTAGAAATGTTCATAGTGAACCTTGGGACGGTGCGCCCGTCATCGTGGGCCAACTTCCAGATTACTTTTACGTGTGTAATGGACGGAGAAATGCAAATTTCCTTGATATGTCGACTTTTTATTGAGGATTTATGTACTGCGATATTTTTATTTGAGATTCAGCTTTCACAATATATCGGTGAAATAGTTGCTCCTGTTTTTGCACACGAGTCTTATAGCGAGATTCATAGACCGCACTACGACTATACTTTCAGCAAAGTATGCTTAGAACTGACAGTAAAGTATGAGTTTGGACAGTTTTAAGCGTACCTTGCTGAAAGTAAAGTCGTGGTGCGGTCTGTGAATCTCACCCTGAATTATGCTTGTTAATCACTCCCTAAGTTAAAATTTACCGACTGATTATTTTGACTTAAGGGAATTTTGAACAGCTCTTAAGATTCTTGTGTAAATTTCACGACTTAAACTAACAAGTTTCGGCTAACTTTTCAAGCAAAGTTAGAAATGTTCTTAGCGAACCATGTTCCCGTTATCGCGGCCGAACTTCGAGATTACTGTGACGTGTCTAATGGGCGGTGAAATGCGAATTTCCTTGAGGTCTCGACTTTTTATTTAGGATTGATGAACTTCGATTTTTTTATTTACTGTGCCACAATATACGTCTTGTTAAAACATCTACCTATACTAAATGATTTGTGAGACACTTTCAACATTTTAGAGGATCATTTCGAAAAAAAAAACGGTTTCATACGTTTTGCCGCGCTTATAAAGTACCACTTCCACTACTGCTACGCTGATGTGGGTATTGGGTTCGCTCTTCAAATAGATTTTTACAATTTTTCGGATGTGTCTCGGAGGCGCCATCGCAATTCTGTTGTGTTTGGAAATGTAAATAGGCTATATAACATGGGACAACCTGATTGGCGAACCGACCGGACTAACGTACAGTACGAAAGAGACAATCGGCTAGTTTCGACAATGGTCGGTCAACAAACGTCACATGTACGGCCCTGTAATTTCCGGCACAGAGACAGAACACCTTAAGTCTCTGGAGTGGTAACGCATCTGCATTTTGACCTTGGTCTTTGTGTGGGTGTCTATAGGCTGCAGTCATCGCTTAACATCAATGTGAACTGCATGCTTGATTGCCACTTCCATTACATAAAAAGGTGCAATATTTCTTATTGGATACTGTAACAGGCGAATCGTAATTGGCAGACGTTTGAATTCATCTCTGCCCATCCCTTCGAGACATACACTCATAAGTTACGTTGTCTTTAGTTTCATTTATCGTAACGTGGTCTTTGGTAATATGCTGTCTCTACTCAATCATTCCTGTTAGCTGAACTCTTCCAATTATGACTTAAAAATCGAGAATTATCAAGTAGACAGCTGAGTAAATACGAGGTAAATTTTAAAATATAAGAATTCATGTTACAATAATGTGATACTAATTTGGACATTTCATCGTAATAATATGATACGAATTTGGACATTTCATCGTAATAATATCTAAGAAGACTATCGCTGTTTTGTATCCGTTTTCCTTCTATTCAGTCGTCAGTTATTTTTTTTAGCGAGTAAATAATAATTTTGTGCCAGTATCCGGCGTGGAGGCAGGGGGCTTACCCTCATTTGTATAAATACGAGGTTTCGAGCGTCGGTTTAGGCGGTGGAAAAACCAAAAACGTATGGCAGTCGGAATTTAAATTTGTAGCGAATGTTTTTTCTTCAACATTAGCAAAGCTTTTAGGTTTGCCATCACCACATATCTGAGGCAATACCACCATCCCCTATGGCACAGTCTTATTTCAATCGTACATTGTCTTGACGTATAACAAACGTCAAGGCAATCATCAGAATTTCAGCCAAAAGACGCTTACAGCTGGACAAAGACCTACCAAAAATGTCCTCAATGAACGGTCGTGCATACAGTGATTCCTCTCGACTTTCCAGATCGTCGGTTTATTTTTTTAAGGAAGATGACAAACAAGCATGCAGTTCACATTGATATTAAGTGATGACTGCAGCCTATAGACATCTACATAAAAACCAGACGTCATCAAGGGAGGTACGCCCTCGAGTTCCTACACTAAGAACTCTACCGCCAGTAAAAGTCGCCATTTAATTCCGGTACGCGGTCGCCATTCGAGAACCCTTTTGCCCCGACGGCCGTCGTCGGTTCCTCGTGTTTGCTTACCACTTTTAGTTTCACTATTGATTTAAAAAAAAAATGCGATAAGACATAATATGCACTATGCCGACTTCCATTTTCTCCCTTCTTAAATCAGACAAGCCAATTTGGAATGCTGAAATTCATACAAAAAGTATCAAAATCACATTTATGCAAATCAAACCCCCCCTTCCTCCTCCTATATCTCTTTGCTGCCGATGACCCTCCCCCTCTCCAATCTTTGTCTATAACCGAGCCTATAGAGAGCATCTGTTTTATTTTAAATGCCCCCTACCCGATTCGATAATGTCACTATAAATATCAGTTGAACCTTTACCTTAACTTGCTGCTGTGTAAATTTATCACCGTTGACACATTTCTACGAGAATAGTTTAGTTTGTTCCATTTGAAACAAATTTATTGGACTTGTGACACTTTTGTATTGTAACGAGCTCTTTGATTTTAGTGTCAAAGATTTGTTTACGTCATGAAATAGTAAACAAACATGTATTTGGTGAATTTGATGAATTGAATACTAGGCAGTCTGTAGACATGAACCCACGCTGACTACGCAGGCTATCAAAAGGATTTTTTTCCGTTCCTGAAACATTTTTTTATTGATACCCAGGTCATAACGTAATATTATATAGCCTGAGCCCTTCTTGAAAAATGGGCTATCAAACACATTAATGTATTTTTAAATTCGAACTACTTAGTACGTAGTTCCGGACCAACCAACCAAACGTACAAACTCTTCAGCTTTTTAGTATTAAGTAGGTACTGTAGAAGTATAGTCCAGATATTTTCGCTTCTAATTAAAAATTATATTTTCCTTAACTTTTTCATTACACAAAAAAAACCTAGTTGCGTAACGCTTTCAAATGTAGTTAGGTATTACTGAAACGGACTTTGTAAGATGGATAAAATGTTGTTATTTATTTATTGTACTTATAATGCAATAGATACTGTATGTTAACACCTTTAGAGTCTTTAGTGAAGTAATAATTTTGGACACATGTTCAGATATTGCCTTCTTACGAGTTATTGTAGCTCGTCATGCCAGAATACACATACAGTTTGACATTGACGAGAACTCAAGTTGTTTGTGACCCTCAAACAGCCGGTTATGGTTAAAGAATATGCGTCAGTATATTATTTATAAGTACCGATAAGTTATTTGAATTTGCCAATAATGTTCACTATAAATAAAAATTGATCACCTTATGCATGACTGATTGCATAAGAACAGCTTGACCGATTTGCTTGATTAATTGATCAGAATTGTCAGGGTTTAAACGAAAGAAAACTAACTGAATTATTTGTTGGGAATGAATATGTAATTAAAAAGCGTCATTTCCTTCGTTAACCTTACATTACAACTATATTCCTCGAAGAGGTAAGCAAATGCAAATTATTTCATGTTCAAGCATGTGCTGTGTACATAATATTCGCCAGTTATGTCATGACTCATGTAATGGGTGAGCCTATTGATACTGCCGACCACACTACCAAACTATGAGCGTGACAAATAGGTAACTTCCAAACCAATAATAGCACTTGCTCTTCGACCCGGAGGTCGAAGCCGGAACCTCAGCGTAGCAGTAGCAGACCTGCTACCACTACCGCTAGACTACTTAGGTGATAATTATTTATATAGTTTATTGCCTTCATAATTCCAAGAGCGGGGAAGATCGATATTAAAATCATTTTAACTGGATGGTAGCCATCGCTTTTGCTCGAGAGTTTTGGTGGTAAAGGGGTAGTAGTGGCCTTCTACCTCATAAACATATACCTAATCATCGGCTACTAGATTTTAAGTCCATTAATGTTTAACTGCATAATTACTTATCCTTTAGGGGAAATAAAGATTCTGAATAAAACTTCATTTTCTGCACGCGTCCTTAAAAAAATTAATTAGATAAATCTTACTGCCAGCAAAAAGGATATCATGGAATGCCAATTGATTCTAGTTTAGTACTTATAACCTTATAGTCGTTGTTTCATTCGCTCTCTAACATGTAATACAACATTAGAACGAGATGGAAGGTTTAACATTAACTGTTTTTGTACAAGGTAAATGTTAGGTCGTAAGAGCCTGCCGCGTGCTCGTTAAAAGCTCTTGCACTTGCTTCCATTTAAGGTATTGTCGGCTTTCTGGTCTGTCCTCGTCCAAATATGGCATCAAGTACTGCTCCCATCTATTCTTAGTTGGTACTCAGAACTTTGATTTCTCGAACAAACGCACATGTTTATTATACATGTATTTAGTTCTGGACAACCTACGCTATCCGGGTTAAAAATTAGTTTACAACCGCTCGTAAACTCATTTTAGGAAGCGATATATTACACATACTATTCCTTGTTGTCGCTTCGTATCTTAAATAAGCATCATTTACTGTAGCAAACGAATGGGAAATAATAGAGCGGTACAATTGTTTTATTATCGTACATTGAGTTGCTAGGCGACCCAGTGGGTACAGTTCGGAGTGTTCGGACAAATGACTAATGTTACTCAATCGGCACGGCTCCTATTTCTGTGTACAATGCATTTCTCAGTTACCAAACAGAGCAAACCAAGTTAGTTTTCACCGCCGACGCAAGTTCGCCGTGTGAATCAGCATCTATTTTAAGACCTTTTGATGCGCTAACGTGGAACGCATTCACGCGCACCAACTTATTGACTGCGTCTTGATTTGTGAAACTATTTAATTTTTTACACCTTGATGTCACACAAGTTGCAGACAATATTCTTCCTTTATTGAATACAATAAACTGACTGATTTTCCGGTACTAGATCTCTTTCGAAGGAATCATCATCAGTCACGAAAACACTGACAAGCCGGACGGGCTTGTCAGTGTTTTTGATGATGATGATTCTCATATTTAATTTTGTTGATAGCGTAAATTAATAAAATTGTATTTGTTTACGACAAGGCAAAATGTTATTCCTAATTTGTTTGAATTTTACCTAGGTTTGAGAAAATTGTATGTATCATATACGTTCTGAAGAATTTATTTTAAAAAGTTTATTTGGTTTTGTTTTTGTTTAGCTCGCATAAAATTAAGAAACACACGTCGATTTCAAACAAGATGTCGACGCGATAAACGGCTGAATCATTTTGTTGCTATCTGCTCATTCAACATGCAACATGCGACAATGCTTATCGAAATGTTGGCATCACGCATCAGACAATGTAAGTGTAATAGTGACAAGTCATTAGCTTGGTGTAAGTTAATGATGACTTTATTTGCAGCGATGCTATCTCCTCAGTGGTGAAAATTAGTACCGTGGATTGTAACCGAAGTGAATAATACATTGTTATAATATCGATAGTTATATCAAGATTATGAAATTATCGATTTACGATACCAAGTGTCGTTAATTTTATTTTCTCGAATATTACAGGCACAGGCTATATTATAATCTATTGTACATTATAAATGGCAACCCTTGAAACGTCCCACTGCTGGGCACGAGTCTCTCCCCTTTTTGGGGGGTGGTCTGGAACTTTCTCCACCTAATCTCTATATCTCCAATGTGGGTTGTATTGTACAGTAAACTAATCGTAATATACTATTCTGCTTGCTGTTGAAAATATAACAAACCTTATTTATTTCATTGGTCCAATCGTTTTAGAGTTTTTAGTGTTGTGGCACAAAATTGTAAAAATTACGATCACCTAACTTATCTGTACTTGAATATATCGGTATTCCAATATATTGTTGCAACCCATCGACCATACAGTTGCAACCCTTTACGAAGCCAACGAAATCGTATGTGACGCACAAATTGGGCCGTGTTCACCGAGAAGCTTCTTGCGTCGGTCAGCAATTAAGCCAATTAAATAACATCGGCAGTCGGCAGTCAACGTGCGTGAACAGTCGTATCATAATAGCATTTAATCAATTTGATCGCGATCGCGACTAAACGAACGGAGGTCATTGCCTCTAACAAGAATCTCTGTACGTATTCGCCTTAATGTAAACTTTATCCAACATTCTAATTAGTTTGTGGATTCAGAACTAATTGTACTAAATTGGGTGCGCTAAAAACCGTGTTTCGCTTTTGTAAGTTTTATTGCAATTCCATATTAAGGGTTTTTCAACGATAGTATTTTAGAACTTTGATTTTAATTTCTGCAATTCAGATAAGTTTAAACGTTGTTTACTGTCCGTTAATTTGTTTCAAATTTTCAATTACAGCTTCACATCTGTAATAACAACCAATAAAGTTATTATTTTTAGAAATATCTCCAGAGCTTTTCATGAATATCTCAAAATACCTATTTAGTTATTAATAGGTTTGGGAAAAAATCTTTTCGCATTATAGTATGTATGTATACTTGTAATAAAATCTCTTTGGCTGTAGTATTTGTATCTGGCTGGTTTTGGTATCATTGAAAGTTAAAATTTTAAAGAACATGATTCCAAATTCAAATTAGGCAAATGTGTGATTTTCATTTGTTTTTCGTACTGTCAATCTAATGAAGAAATTCGATACATTTTAAAATTTTATAACAAAAAAAGGTAAAAATGCAACGCAAGCCGCGAAAAAAAATTGCTATGTTTATGGACCTAGTGCAGTGTCTGTGAGAGTAGCACAAATTTGGTTTAAGCGTTTTCAATCCGGAAATTTTGATGTCAAAGATGCACTTCGCTCTGGTCGCCCTATTACGAATAAAATGGATGCCATTTTTGAAAAAGTGGAGCAAGATCGACATATCAGTAGTTACGACGTAGCTGAAGAACTGAGAATTGATCACAAAACAGTTTTGGCGCATTTGAAAAAAGCTGGGTACAAAAAAAAGCTCGATATTTGGGTACCTCACGAGCTCACTGAAAGAAACCTAATGAACCGTGTACTCATTTGTGATTGATACTTTATTACGACGTAATGAAACCGAATCATTTTTGAAGTAGCTGATAACTGGTAATGAGAAGTGGATCACGTACGACAAGAACGTACGAAAAAGGTCGTGGTCAAAGGCCGGTCAGGCTTCACAGACTGTGGCGAAACCCGGGTTAACTCGCAATAAGGTGATGTTGTGTGTGGGGGTGGGATTGGAAGGGCATTATTCATTATGAGCTATTACCACCAGGCAGGACTATCGATTCTGAACTCTACTGCGAACAACTGATGAGATTAAAGCAAGAAGTTGAGAGAAAGCGGCCGGAATTGATTAACAGAAGGGGTGTGGTGTTTCATCATGATAACGCTAGACCTCACACATCTATAGCCACTCAGCAAAAATTAAGAGAGTTTGGCTGGGAGGTGTTAATGCATCCGCCGTATAGTCCTGACCTTGCACCTTCAGATTTCCACCTGTTTCGGTCTCTTCAGAATTCTTTATGCAATGTTAGGTTAACATCACGAGAGGACTGCCAAATCCACTTGTCGCGGTATTTTGATGAGAAGTCCCAAAATTTTTATAGCAATGGGATCATGTCCCTACCTACAAGATGGCAAAAGGTTATCGAACAAAATGGTACATACATACTTTAGTTAAATTTAAATAAACTATATTAAAAAATGTTTTGAATTATCTTAAAAAATGCAAAGAAACTTTTTCCCCGACCTAATATTACGTGTAAGGCTCAATTGATTTCATGTCAGCGTCTCTTAATATCTGAAATACTTACTATAAAACCTATAAAACACTTCCAACCTAACGTAAAATGCAATTCCCTTGAATACGTCGAGAGCAATTTGTCTGATAAAAGTAAAATGTATATGTTAAAGTAAATTCAGAATGCGCTGTTGTATAAAGTTCGGGGCATGTGTATTCGTGGAAATACGAGACTTCTATTTGGGTCGCAGTGATTGCCGAATACCATTATTATTTTTATTCTATATTATTTATTCTTTACTACATGGTTAAAGCCGGTCATCTGTGACCCTTTGTTTTGTCGACTCCCGGACTGGCCCCCAGTCCTCATATACCTAGTTTAACTATTTCTATTTAGAGCTTTCGCTTAACACCAATTTTGGCCGGATCGAATTAGGTATAACATTTCTAATTGCACTGCATGCGTTCCACACCAATATTGCATTGCAGATCCCTTGAACGAATCTACATATCTATTATAAACAAAGTCCCCCGCCGCCTCTATCTTGTCTGTTCGCGCTAAACATATTATTTTTTTTTTTTTTAAGTTTTGTGTATTTTTAGGTATTTTACGAAAGTGGTAAACAAGCGTGCAGTTCACGTGGATGTTAAGTGATGACTGCAGTCTATATAAACATCCTCGTCAAAATGTAGTTGCGTTGCCACCCCTGAAACCTCAGGTGTTATATCTCTATGATAGTTATTACGGGGCCGTAAATTGGTTGGAATATAACGATACATTTTGAAGGTGTCTCAAAAAAGCCGCCTGGGAGCTTTTATCGAAGACGCTTCCTAAACTCTTTAAATTATAACCGAACAATGTATGGTAGAATATCTCCTTTTGGGTCGATGTACAAAAATGTCATTATATCTATCTTTTAAGAACAGCCTACCTTACCTAAAAATTTAATAATTCAAACGCCTTGTTCACCGATGATGGGACCCGCTTGTTTTTTTTTTTTCTAATTCATTTTAACGGCTATAGTTATAACATTATTGTAGGTATGGCAAAACGACGTTTGCCCGGTCATCTAGTAGTAGTAGATTGCAAAATTAGAATACTTAAGTAAAATTTTTATTAAGTGTAATTAAAATTCCGAATGCGCCCTCTATAAAGTTTGGAACAAATGTATTCGTGAAGCTACGAAGGCGGTATTTGGGTCGCGATGATTGGTGCACCGCCTGGATTCTCGACTACAATGTCGAGGCCCAGTCATCAGTAGCCCTTTGTTTCGCGGATTACCGACACGGCCCAATCTCGGCCCAATCTAGATTAACAAGTTTGGACCCCCGTAAAGCTTTCGTGCGACCGATGAACACTAGGGATTATAAGTTGTAAGGTTTCAAAGGATTATTTTTTGCGAACCTGCTGGAT
Source organism: Macrosoma leucophasiata (assembly GCA_036365455.1). Classification (NCBI taxonomy): domain Eukaryota; kingdom Metazoa; phylum Arthropoda; class Insecta; order Lepidoptera; family Hedylidae; genus Macrosoma; species Macrosoma leucophasiata. Next base: position 8,005,324 of record JAWQUS010000023.1, on the reverse strand, counting down.
AGGTATTGTATTACTCGGTTTGTTTTTAGCGTTAATGTGTATACCAATTCTTTGCACAAATATTGTTTTAATTAATGGTAATAAAAAATGTCTGAAGCCAGGCAGTGTTTGTTTGGGACCGGCGGTTAGCGAGTGGGACGAGTTTTCTTTCGTATATTATATTTGAATGAGAATTTTTGTTTTTGTAAAAACATATTTCAATTACCCTATCAATAGAAAGAGAAATAAGATAACAACACGAAAATAGAAGTAGTTAATATAATTTATAATAATAATATGTTTTTCTTTAATTGGTTATATCTATAGATTAAAAAAAAAAACAATATCGTCATCATACTAATGGACACATATTGTCTACCTTTTTAGTAGTTAGACAAAAGCATAATAAAATAATTCTAAATAGCTTTGTGACTATTTATTGTGCCTATTGTTCGCCGACAATTTTAAAGATCGTTAGGCTACTGAATAGTTGCGAATGAACATTCTAAATCAGGCGTAAACAATAAATCAGTTTCTATTTTCGATCATTTTAGACCTGACTTGTAACCAAGTGGGCCTAATACAAGTACAGGCGGTGGGCGAGCGCGAAACGGCGAATACTAATCCAGGCAGCCGTGACAAAATGGACAAGTGCGTATCGAACCACGCGCGGCAGAGAGTTACGTAGATAAAACGTTATGGCATGTGTGTTTTTACTGGTGGTAGAGCTCCGGTGACGAAGCTCGCGGGCGTGGGCACCACTGCGTTATCTAATACACTTGCCGCTAAATGGTAGTGTTCAGCACTATCGTGTTCCGGTCAGGTGGTAATGTACGGCCCTGTAATTTTCGGCTCAGAGGCATAACACCTTAGGCTTCAGGAGTGGTAACGCATCTGCATCTTGACCTTGGTCTTTGTGTGGGTGTGTATAGGCTGCAGTCATCACTTAACATCAATGTGAACTAACAGCTTGTTTGCCTCTTTCATTACATAAAAAAAAACTAGTGTAATCGAAAATATCTCATAAGATCATATTCATTGCACATTGCACCTAGGCCGTGCGGGTTGGTTAAAGCAAGACAGCGGAACGACTCAATTGCGATACAATGTATATTAGGTTCCGAATATATGTATAAGGCCCTTGACCATGTATTATGTAACTCACTGTCCAGTATTTTGAAAGCCACTTTGTTGTTATCACATTACATCAACACATCAATGGACTACAAAATAGCTACTGGCTGGTTTTACCTATTTTTCACTCCTTATTAATGTAATCATCGGTGCCTTATTTCTGTGGTGATAAAGTCTGATATAAGTACAATATTTTTGGATGGTTATTTATCACTAGGGTATCATTAAATCGACCCAATAATATGTAGTATCGGGGTAAAATGACTGACATGCCGATTTCACTGGAAGAAATCGTGTTTCATTTTCGCTACTTACCCACGGAATCCTAAAAATGTCCCGGCATCGTTTGCATACAATAACCGGTTGTGAATGGCATGGGTGGGACGTGCCCCGGCCGTGGCCGTACGTGGGGAATTACACGTTTTACTTTGGAGTCCCGTGACCATTTCCCACACCGCTCCCGAATACGCTGACATGGTCGGTCTAAACAACTTTTCGAACTCTTATAAGATAAATATAAAAACCTATAGGTACTTGTGCCAAATTTGAAGTCTCTAGTACCAATAGTTCTTATAGGTTATGATCCCACTGCAGAATCATTTCGTTCATCCAGATATGCTGCAAACCTACTTTTACACATATTTATTATCTAGAGAATATAGGTATATCCACTAGGTTATCTATCCAAAAATGGCCGCAAGTACTTTTTTATATATATTTTTGGGAAAAATTTTTTTAACTTATTTTTTCAATAAAATATCGTCCACTTCACGGCAATATGTATAAAGACTGAAAAATCACGGTTGCCTTTGCGCGCTTGGCCGCAAATACATATTTTCGTTCCGCCCCGATAACTTTTTACGTTCATACCGTACCTACACGTATGATGCATGCGACGCCGCATCGCAGAAAATTTTGATGCGTATTCACAGTACAAATATGAATAGTATAGAAACTACGTACAAAACGTTCAAAACGGCACACTAACACAAAAATGCGCATCGACGCTCGATTTAGCGAGTGATTCAGTACTGCAACACCGCGAGAACCGCTTAGAGCAGTGATTCTCAAAGTGGTCCATATAGACCCCCTGGGGCCCATGGGACCCGATGGGGGTCTACGTAGGCGTGGATAAAAGTTGGAAATATAGGAATGTGATATAAATGTAGCAAGGAGGGGGTCTACGGAAACCAGAAAAAAATTGAAAGGGGTCTACAAGAAAAAATAGTTTGGGAACCTCTGGCTTAGAGGCCTCGTCGATGCGCATGTTTGTGTGAGTGTGACGTTTCAACGTTTTGTACGTAGTTTCCACACTGTTCATATTTGTACTGTGACATATTGCTGCGATGCGATTCAATTGACCATATTTTCAATAATGTCTGACGAAATCGCATCGCATCTAATATTTTTTTTGTGTGGACGCCCTTAGCCGTTTTATTACAGAATTGAGAAGTTACACTCTGAGTTTAGCTTTACTTTAATTAAATAAATCAGTAAAAAGATAGACGTACTACATGTCTATAATCTACAACGGATGGAACTTAGTTGGGTGGCGTCTCTTAATACATCAAGAAAATTAAATTAAAACGTGGAGTTGCTAGCATGTATTTATTTAAGAGAAACGCGTCGAGATTACCGCGTCACTTCCCCGGATTTCACGCAGCTTTAACATTTCGCGTATTTTTCTAGAGGAAGGCTTAGGCCTAACGCGCCTCACGATTTTATTTTTCGATGTAAAACCTTAAATAATCACTGAGCGCATCGTGATCCAAATACGGCGAATAGTTCATTCTCAATTCTCAATATGGAATTAGTATGTACAAGTTGCTTTTATTGCTTTACTTCTTCGGAAGTGAAACATAAAAGATCACAACAATACTGGACTCATCCTTTAACAGCAGTAAGATATCTTTTAAGATTTCTTTTGAAATACAATGATCTTCGTCAATAGGTACTCAAGAATTTTATTTGGCTACTAGCTGTGCCCGCGACTTCGCCCGCGTGAGAATTTATGATTGTTTAGTATCTACCCGGACGAAATCGTGGGCGCAGCTAGTATAAAAGTAGCCTAAGTTACTCCTTAATGTTTTGGTATATGTACCGTGTATACCTTCATTCATATGCATTTAGTAAAAAGCGGTTATTTTTATATTACAAACAGACACTCCAATTTTATTTATTTGTATAGATTTAGGTACGATTCAGACATTTGACAAGCTATTGAATAGGTATCGTTGGACTTCAAATTGCTAGCTAGCGATTTTAAATATCAGTGCGCGCGAGTTCATACAACTTCAAATGCTAGTACCTATTTAAATTTGCGACAATCGAGTTGCGCGGAAAAATGTGACAATTCACAATTTTATAATCGTTACTATTTATATGCCGTATATGCGCGCACATACGTACAGATCTATTCGTTGCGTATATGCTACAAGATTATCACTCGTCAAAAAAAATCGTGCGTGCAAGGCGCATTAGGTCACTATACTCGCTATGTAAATGATACCGCTAGCTGTAGCGGGTTAACGTCGCAGTATTTTATTACCACTTCGTATTTCGTGAACGTTTGCGGATTATGGGCGCTAACATGTTCAAGAAAAGCTATAAAATCCGATGCGAAATATACGCGTAGCTATTATGTAATATTTACGGTGGTTTTCATATTAGTATTCAGATTTTGTGTTCAAACTAACAAGATCTTGCAATTCACATTGAATGACCTGTTATTCGGTTTTGGCCAAACTAGTCTGTCTTGTGTTTTTTTTTTTAATATTATAATACTCTATAACTCTATATATATTCATATACCTACTCAACGTTAGTGTGGTCTTAGAAATATTATTTTTAAAATACCCAAGAAATCGCAACAAAAATATTTGTTGCGAATCACTTAGGGGTATCACTTAGGGGTATGAAAAATAGATGTTGGCCGATTCTCGGACCTAGTTACTCAATAGGCACACAAAATTTCATGAGAATCGGTCCAGCCGTTTCGGAGGAGTATGGTAACTATCATTGTGACACGAGAATTTCATACCTGTAAGTATAGAGATTTGTAGTTTGTGACATACCTAAGTATTTTTATTTTGAACTGAAAACTTTTTTAACTTCGTTGTGATTAGGAGTTAAAAGAGACATACACAAAATTCATAACATATAACAATGAGATAGATACTTTACAGTGTCTCTTATGAAAATATTTGAAGAATTCACTTTTACCTTTCTAGTTTCTCTGAGACAGATTATAGGATAACCTATAAGATTTATTGGTAGAGCTCCAGTGACGAAGCTCGCGGGCGTAGGCACCACCGCATGACCTAATATACTTGTCGCTAAATGGCAGTGTTCAGCACTATCGTGTTCCGTTCAGGTGGTAATGTACGGCCCTGTGATTTCCGGCAGAGGCCTTAAGCCTCAGGAGTGGTAACGCATCTGCATTTTGACCTTGGTCTTTGTGTGGGTGTCTATAGTAGTCCCGACGCCCCGCGTCCCGACGTCGAGCGTCTCGACGCCCAGCGTCCCGGCGCCCAGCGTCCTGACGCCGAGCGTCCCGACGCCGAGCATCTCGACCTCTAGCGTCCAGCGTCCCGACGCCGAGCGTCTCGACGCCCAGCGTCCCGACGCCCAGCGTCCCGACATCGAGCGCCCCGACGTCGTGCGTCTCGACGCCCAGCGTCCCGACGCCCAGCGTCCCGACGCCCAGCATCTCGACGCCCAGCGTGTTGTTTTTGTATGATCCCTAATTAACCAAAAGTTATATCTAAAAATGCTGCCCAAAGCCACTATTCCACGCGAACTAAGTTGCGGGCACAGCTAGTACTTAAATAAATGTATTTAATCTCTATAAACTCGATAAAAGACATTCACATTTAATTCAAATCACAGAGGTAGCTCTTATTAATTTGAGAGTTGCATAAAAGGAGATGTTGCAAAAATGTATGTACCTCCGGCCATGTATTGTACACAATATAATTAAACAGGCAAAATCAATGTAAAAACGTTTTTTACTGCATATTTTCACTTATTTAGCTTTGTTGAATTTGGGATTCTTCTTTAATTTACCCATTTTTTGAGGACGTGTACGAACCAGAGCCGAGCTCGCAACATCTCCTTTGGTGCCGTTTGAGTATTCGGTCGTAAGAATATCACTTTTTTATATTAAATTGAGATTGAGAAGTTACAACTTTACTGTTACTTTTTTTTAAATAAGTCCAAAACAAGGAAAGGTAGCTACATCGGACGGAACTTCGTTGGATGGCGTCTCTATTACATTAAGAAAATGCGTCCCGACGTCGAGCGTCTTGACGCCCAGCGTCCCGACGCCCAGCGTCCCGACGCCCAGCGTCCCGACGCCCAGCGTCCCGACGCCCAGCGTCCCGACGCCCAGCGTCCCGACGCCCAGCGTCCCGACGCCCAGCGTCCCGACGCCCAGCGTCCCGACGCCCAGCGTCCCGACGCCCAGTGTCCCGACGCCCAGAGTCCCGACGCCCAGAGTCCCGTCGCCCAGCGTCCCGACGTCGAGCGTCCCGACGCCCAGCGTGTTGTTCTTGTATGATCCAAAATTAACCAAAAGTTATATCCAAAAAAGCTGCCCAAAGCCACTATTCCACGCGAACGAAATGTGCGTTAAAAGTTCGGCTCTATGTCAAAGATAAGTCAGTCTGTGAATATCGCCCTTGATCTTAGATTTCATACTTTACATTATTAGAATTCTCCAGCTCCAGATGATAAAGGTAAAAAGATAAAACAGTTCGTGGACTTTGTCCAGAATCAAAATTTTAGTATCCAACTAGTTGGAGTAACAAACAACATCCGGTGGCGGTATTGGCGTATTCAAAGTCGGACAACACCGCTATTTTGTGGCTGGTAGCATCTGGACAACTCTCGCGTTTCATTTCGGCACCAGCCTGCTCAGCCGGCCCACATTGCATGAACAAAACAAAACGCATTTTTATACTCGCTCACAATATGTTCATGCTTAGAAATAAAGATAAAACTTCGTTTGAAATAAGTTGCTTTAGTTCGTATTAAATATCATGTGTTGTACAAAAAACCAATGTCGTTCTATAAATAGACACGACACTGGAAAACAGTGTATGTTCATTTGTTTATTTAAAAGGGAAAGCAGCTTATATCCGAATCTGTTGTTTAAAAAAAGATGGATATAGATACCTACTTGTTGAAGTGTTTACTGGGAACCTTCGGACAATTGCCCGAAATTTGACTTGTCACCGTAGAAGAGTGGACAACGCGTCTTTTTGTAAAACTTAATTGATAAATTAATATCGGATTTGTTATAATAAACATCGACCATATATTTATTTATTCTACTCTTGATTAAATGCAACAAATTTTAATATAACTATTCTTTCCTTTTAAGGTATGTCGTGAAAACGGAAACAAGCACACTGTTAACATTGGTGGTAAGAAGCACTGTTGACTATAATAATAAACATCTCCAATAATCTACATCAACCTGGAAGTTGTAATGCAGATGCGATGCCACTCTTGACTGAGGTGTTATGCCTCTGAGTCTGCAATTGCGGGACCGTACATTACCACGGGACTGGAACACGATAGCGCTGAACGCTACCACGTACCAAGTAAGCAAGTAGATTAGCAAATGCAGTAGTGCCAGCCCTCGAGCTTCGTCACTGGAACTCTACCACCAGTCGATTACTCAATATTCTTTTCAATAAACGCGATTTACACGATTTAATATTTATGTACCTTTTTACTAAAACAATTGTATTACAAACTACGTTTTTCTGAAAAAAAAAACACATTTATGTAGGTATGTCGATGAACACAACGATTTTATTTCCGAAATATCTTTATAAAACAATTGTTTCTCAGTAAATACACGATAACAGAGTTACTTACTGAAAATTTAAGTACCAAGAAAGTAATTTGTCACATAAATAATTTCAAGCTTCGTGATTGTAATGAGTTATTTGAACATAGTTACCTACTTGAACAAACTTAACATTAAACATACCATTAATACGTAAGTTAGAAAACTGGTGGGTTAAAGGTCGACTAACTATTAATTATATTGCCCATACAAACCAACGCACGCAATGGGGTCAACAAAATAGACCTCTATTCAACTTCAATTGCAACCACATATGGCGCTACGGTCTTAATAGATGAAAGTATAATTTATTCGATAAAAATTGTTTCGAATTGAATCAATTCACTTTCGCTAATGCACGGCAGACGTCCCCGCATGTTGACAGTGATGAATCGGTACCATTTAGACACTGCGCAGATAAGGTTAATATATTGCCCGGCTCACTGTTTACATAGCGCTCCGGTAATGAGATCTCGTCGCATACTATGAAGGACAAGAACCAAATTCAGTACTTATTATGTCACGGTCCATACCCACATACCTAGCTGCATTTACCTAACCTTCTTTAATCATTACACCGGAAGCTGAAAATAGAGCAGCGCCGAAATATTCATAAACTAACAATGTTGAACTTATTTCCGTCGAGGCAGCATCGTATCTTACACGAATGTGCCTTGTGCCCTGATTTATTTTATGCTGAGTTCTGAAAGTGCATTCGTACACGTAATCATAAATTAAGTAATGTAATCATATTCGCGCGCGATGATAGCAACGTTATTTTCTGTAAAGAGGCGAGGATTTTTATAAAACCGACTACGTGCGAGTCGGTCTTATGTGCACAGGTTCCTATGTCACCTAAGATACCATAGGCTCTATATAGGTTTTCCAGTAATCAAAAGGTTTTTTTTTTCAAAATTTTAAGCTCAGTAGCTTTTGATATATAGGGGAGAGATACATTTTCGCTTATCTTCTAATTATGTGAAAAATATTTTCACCTTTTATAAAAATACATATATTTCAGCCAGATTAGGTTCGTCAAAGGCAATCGTAGATCACTAAAATGTCAATATACTAGAGTCTGGCCGCCACCCAGCAAGCATTTACAAGAAGATAAACGAAAATGTATAATTCATTGCATGTCCCTCTTATATCAGTTGAAATTACTATTCGTCTCGTGCGTCAGTGACTGAACAGCACTTCTGATGTCAGGAAACTAAGAAACTGGCAATGCTTTCAGTGCTAGCACAGTACCACTTGACAAATCTCAAAATTCCGTTTCACGATAGCTGTTCCCCGAAACCTCAACAAATGCAACTCATGAAAATAAACTACAGCTCGAAATTAAACAGACTCTCATTAAAATCTCGGGTTATTACATCTATAACGTTAACTCAGTGAAACAGCACAGTAATTAAAGGATTGAGATAATGGACTCTAGCTATTTGAATTAAAATTTCAAATGTATGATCGTTTGTTAGTCGCTCGAGGAAATACAAACAATTTGTCTTCGAAATGGTCGTAATGAAAGTTGTTTCTGTTAACTTCGTTTATACAATTTTATTTTTCGCATGTTTCTCAACTGAAGCCTGGAGCGTTATTTAATTTGGTTTCGCTGCCACGATTTTCTGCCTTCGTGACATTCCCTACGTGTCGGTCGTATTAGCAACGGGACCTTATACACATTAAGTCGTTTCTTTATCTGCCTACTCGACATGGTATAGGTACAACAAACGCTACATTTTTACATGAAGTCGTAGTTTAGTTTCCATAAATATTAACTTTGCGTGCCTCGGCCGCTTTATCGTAAAGCAAGGTTTTAAACAAACGACATAAACTACTAGTCATATTTATGAAGTTCGCATTTGGTAATAGGGGAAAATTTAAATAAATGGTTGCTAATGCTGTTTATTTTTTGTCAGTCTCTTAGTTTCTATGTTTTTAGTACGCCATTGAAAATTGTCCTTACTTTCATTCAATTATTATTTGATTCGGTTGGTCTTATGGCTACTGCCTTAGAAATCGAGTGATAGCAATGCTACGCTGGGGTCTTTGGTTCCATTCCCGGATCGAGGGCTATCAGAGATAAAGGCGTATTATTATATAACCTTTATCAATGACGCTATTGAGGTTTTCCATTATCAGAAAGTTTCCCAATGCCTCCATTGGAGTCTGGTAATGTGCCCGGAGATGTCAATAGGCTCGCCACCTGTTACAAAAAACAAAACTTGAATCGTGGATTGCTTGTATACGTAGATGCATGCGTGTTTACCTTTACCTACCCCTTTGGGGAATCCAGGCGTGAAGCTACGATTTGTCTTATGAGACTGGACAAGAATGGAAAACTAGTTCAAATTCATAGTAAAGCTATTAAGGTCAAGTAATTCAATTCATATACCTAAATCTAACTTTATTTTAAAATACATTAATTCAGTCTCACCAATTAAAATGCTTCGTACAAATTTTTGAAGCCTTTCTCATTTTACTAGCACTCGTCGTGCGATCACCCACTTAACTGATAGTTTATTCCACAGACCAAACTTTGTCCATTTCAATAATTCGTGAATGGAATCCAAATGATTCTGATCTGAGAAAATGGCTGGATGAATTGACGGTTATCACCTATTTATTGTGTTAAAATGGGTCGGTCAACGCCCCGCTCACATAATGAAGCTTGGTGTGCCTTGTTAGCTACAAATACTAGGCGAAGCTAGCTCACTGCCATGAATAAGTCATGATGAATCAAAATCTGAAAGCCCACGAGGCGTTGTGTTGTATACCTACTGTTTATAAACATCGCGTCACGGTCAATTTGACGTTTGGCTGCTATGTTCATTAATATTATTTTAGGAATGGGTTCGTTGTTCTAACTTTACAATCTATTTTGTTAGATAAGGTGGTAAGACAGCAAAATTAATTTAGTAGGTACCGATTTGATTATTTTAATTCATAATTTCGTTTCGTCCCCTGAAGCCACTAAAGTTCTAACGTCTCTTGTGATGTCTTATTGCAACGCAATTTAAGAACAACAAACTTTTTTTTTTTGTGTTCACAATAGAAGCTTATGGTACCTGTATTATCCGAAAATCCAATCCTCGTGTCAGGAGGATGTATGACATTTAACTTTTTGTTGGGAAGGTTTTCAATGGTACACCAAATTTGGAGTATTCAACCCGACGAGTGTCAAAAACCTTGGCCCGTTTTTCATGAAACTAAAAAGAATGATATTCAAAACTGATGAATTCTGAATTCATGTTTGCCTACCTGAGGTAAACCTACACTGTAAACAAGCATAAATTGTATGCATATCAACGTAAAACTGAAATGTATCACCACGTCTATTTTGATGTGTGAAAATGTGCTTAGCATGTCTTGGATATAATGTTATGTCAGTTCAGATAGATAAGATCAAGTGATGAGAGACACGGCGCAGGGGCGGCTGGACCAACGCGGTCTATTTGTGGTACGAGACGTTGACCTGTTATACACATCACTTGAAGATGAATCAGATTTCGAGCAGACATTAATATCCCAATCGAATTTCTCTGTGGAGCTGGTGGAACGTCAATTTTGACATTGTTTATAATACTTATAAACGCTGTTTACAACTCGCAGCTTATTTATGCGCGTATAGGTGACTGATTATATCCATTAGCGTAAAACCGATATATACCTTAACACTAAGAACTTCAAAAAAGGTTCAAGAGGCCTTTATTGAAGTTTTCTTTTAGTATGATAGTGGCAAACAAGCATACTTTCACACGGATGGTAAGTGACGTTTGCAGCCTATCTACTTAAAAACCAGAGGTCAATATGTAGACGCGGTGCCACCCCTGAGGTCTAAGATGTTTTTCATTTGTAATAGTTATTACGGAGCCATACATTACATACGGACTGGGAACACGATAATGCAAAACACTACCATTTGTTGGCAGAAAGATTAGGTACCTATAGGTAGTGCGGTGGCGTCTACTCATCTACGCCTTCGAGCTCCGGATAGGAACTCTATCGAGACTAAAACATAAAAAAGTATGTATGTATAGGCAAGGCTGACGTTTTATTAACATGATAATTTAAAAATTGTAGAAGAACTTAAAAGTATAAAATTATCGGTAAACATACATGTTGGTAAACATACATAAAAAAAAATAAACAAAAGATCCGGACGAATTGAGAACCTCCTCCTTTTTTCGAAGTCGGTTAAAAATATGAGGTCCTCACCACAGTATATTTTTACCGTATTAGATAATACAATTGTATATTATTATATTAGTACGTATTAGACAGGGCAAAAATGAGGCAAGTCCCGTGTCGTCAAGGGTCGGTTGAAACCATGTTTACCTATTGTCTGTGTGCAATGTGGTCTGTCAGCCGACGATTGTTGCCAGGACAATTTGTTTTTCCCATTCAAAAATTATGTTTTTTTTTTCATTCTGCGGCACCGCTCATGCCGAGTAACAATTGAACTTCGTCGTCGTCGACACCATGACAAATACGTGTTTTGTTAAATATATTTTTTTAACAGAATAATATATATTTTTACAATAGGTATCCCTATTCAGGTTTTAACAGGATGTCCTTTAATTTTAAACAGGTGATATCTTTTAAACAACATTTATTTCACGACCCGGTTAGTCCAGCGGTGTGAAATGACCGTTTGATTCGAAGGGTCGCGGGTTCGATCCCCGCACCGGGACAAATGTTTGTGTCACCTACAAATATTTGTTTCGGGTCTGGGTGTTTGTGCATTGTGTTGTATGTGTACAACGGCACCCACGACACAGGTTTATACCTACTGTGGGGCTGTGAGTGTAAGCGTATTTTATTTATTAAACGCGCGTAATATTGTCGATATAAAAATATAGAAAAGTATTAGTAATTTAGGGATATAAACCTATTAAAAAACCCTCATCTGTAGACCAATGTTCAGGATAATCAGGATACTTTCTCGTTCCCGGTAATTGCCACTTTATAAAAGAAGAAGATATCACGTTCCCTGTGACATCAAATCGTCATCATTATCTCCAAAAGATTTTGAGAATCGCTGAAATCTGACCCATACTCCGATGAAATCATTAATTGAAGAGCAGGCATTGTTTATCTTTCCGAAAATATTCCATTATTCTACTGAATATTATTCAATGAATTATCTTGTAAATGTAGCTTTATTTATTACAGCAGGCGTGAAAATACCAGTCTCACTTTGTTTTAAGCAGCGGTTTTCCTTCCACGCGGTATTGATTTAGCTTTAGGCTATGTTGAAGACTGTAATAACAAAGCTCGTATTTCAATTTTGAAATTTGAATAACATGATAATTATCCTTGTTCCGTATTTTACCTTGTGGTTGTAATATTTCATATTATACTTGTATTGGTTTAAAAATAAGTAATCGATACCGATAAAGTAGATAATATAAGGCATACCTATACTAGGCACAAAATCGAGAGAATAATCAAATTGGAAACACATATGCACTAGGGTTGCTGAGGATTCCTCTTCCTCTTCCTCATAATGAGGAAGTTCCGCAATATTTTGGGATCCTCAACCGTTTCCGCATCCTCAAAAATTTAAATAAAAAATTCCTCTTTAATAAAATAATCCTTTTTTTCCTTTTTTCCTCCTCCATTATTTTGTTTATACGCGTACTCAACTTAAAAAATCGAAATATTCGGGGCTTTACAGAACTGTATCTTTACAATACCTATCTTCTCTTCCATCAAATGTACCAGCAAACGACTTTTTAGCAATGCTGTATTGGTATATGATGAGCTATAAAACCGGTTGTTGGGGAAACAGCGTGAAGAACCTCTTAATGTAGCACCTAGGGAACACCTCAGAGGGAAGTTCGTTCCACAATTTACACGTTGTGGGCAAGAACGAACGTGAAAACCGCACCGTTGAGCACTGCCAGGTGTCCAGTCGGTGTGGGTGGAACTTCTCTCTTCGGCGGGTAGTACGGTGTAGGAAAATAGATGGTAGCACCATGTCAAACAGTTCAGCAGAGCACTCACCATTGTAGAGACGGTGCAACACGCACATACTCCCAATGTCTCTGCGTAGGCTCAGATGTTCGAGCCTGTCAGTAAGTCCTGAATCGTTAACAATACGAACGGCGCGTTTTTATAGGGAGTCAAGTGGACCAAGCTAGTATTTGGGGGCTCCCGCCCACAAATGAGTATGAGTAGTAGTAGCTGCCCCGAAGTGAAAGTGAATACTGTCTGGCTTTGTTAAGCACCCCGAGCTTTTTGGATGCCAACTTGGTCTTACACTCAATGTGACTCCCGAATTGCACTTCGTTCGATATGTTAACGCCCAGGATACAGATACTCTTACCAACGGCGATCGGAATGCCCTGGAACTGTGGTGCTACAATGCATGGCGTTTTTTTAGCGGTGAACGTGCAGACTTGTGTCCTCGAGGGGTTAAACTGCATTAAATTAAGTCGACCCCAATCCGAGACCCGCTCCAGAGAGTGCTCGATTTCAGACACAAGTCTAGTCCTTCTTTTCTCGATAAGTGTCCGAGAGGCATTTGCACGGCTAGTGTAGTGTGCATATCAAAGAAAAATTGGAGTTTTGCTCCAACATTTTATTGATGTGCAGAAGAAAAAGCGTGGGAGATAGCACAGAGCCTTGCGGCACACCAGCGTTGATAGGTAGTCTGTCTGAGCGCTGACAGTCAACTAAGACATATAACACTCAGACAGAAAGCTGGCTGTCCAGTTGCATAGCCTCTCGGGAAGACCGTAGGATGGAAGTTTCGCGAGAAGTGCCCTGTGCCAGACCCGGTCAAAGGCCTTAGCAATGTCGTTGTGTAGATATGTCACTGAACTCGTCCTTAACTGCTGGACCAATTTTGATGATTCTTTATCGTATGTGTTTTGAGAATGTTTTAGATTCATAGTAAAAATAATTAAAATAGCATTTTGTAGTGGACCAACCACTACAAAATGCTCTTAATTATTTTTTTGTATATATATATATATATATATATATATATATACACTTAGTTAAGTAGGTAGAGACAGGACAGCGGATTTTAGGTTGGGTCCGCTAGTATTCATATCTTCGTATGATCCTCTTCTCATCTTTCTGTAGCGCGCAAGGCCTCCCGGCTGGTGTAGAACGCAAGCGATCTACTCGATTAAGCGATACGGGTGCGGTCGGGTGTGTGACGGGTGACCACTAGTGGCAAATTAAAATGCGCATTTTCGTGCTTCGGAGAGCAGGACGCCGACGGTCCCGGTTGCTATCGACAGATAGCAGTCGTTAAACCTTGTCGGAGGCTTTATGGGCGGTTTGAAAACATCCGACAGCGGGTTGGCCACTAACCCTTGCAAGTAACTCCACCAACCCGCATTGGAGCAGCGTGGTGGAGTAAGCTCCAGACCTCCCCTCAAGAAGGGGAGAGACTCGTGCCCAGTGCCCAGCAGTGGGACGTTTCAAGAGTTGCTATTATTATTATGTCATCTGCTTCCTCTTCCTCTTTCCTCTTCATCTTCCTCATCCGCATCCTCTAAATTGGCGCATCACAATTCCTCTTCCTCCTCCTCTTCCTCATAATCACTTCCTCAACAACCCTAATATGCACGGAAACGAAATTGGGGCGTGATGGTGAATTTTAATTAAGAACTGTTTTTATTAGAAATCCAGCATCTTTGTTTTTTTTGTAATGGAAGTGGTAAACAAGCATACAGTCCACATTGATGTTAAGTGATGACTGCAGCCTATAGACACCCACACAAAGACCAAGGTCAAAATTCAGATGCGTTACCACTCCTGAGGCCTAAGGTGTTATGCCTCTGTGTCGGAAATTGCAAGGCCGTAGATTACCACCTGACCGGAACACGATAGTGCTGAACACTACGATTTAGCGGCAAGTATATTAGGTAATGCGGTGGTGCCTACGCCCGCGAGCTCCGTCACTGGAGCTCTACCACCAGTATTTTTTAATTGTCATACCTAAGTCCTAGTAATAATAGTTTGATTTGGATAAAAGTAAAGAGCAAGAAATTTGCTCCATGTTCTCGTACATCTTCCGTTAATTAAAATCTTTTATATATTTTTATATACCGATTACTAATTAAGATTATGAACATATCCGATTATTGCGGAGATATATCATGAACGTCGACTGTGATTATGGTTAAATTTATTTTACTTTAATTGTTGGGTCAGGTCAACTCGCAAACATTCCGTGATTGAAAAAGTTTTCGCTTGAAAGGTGAAAAGTTCTTTAATATTACCGTTACCTATTAGTCCTTAAGTAATTGCGTTATAATATTCCTGAAATCTTATAATTGTGTAGGTTACACGCTTCAGATCACACAGAATATTAAAAAGGTTTATCATAGAATGAAGAATTAATGAATAATACATAATTAGTTAGATTTCGATTTTCGAATTATAAAACACGATGCCTTAGAAATATTAGTGTTGTCGGTTATATCCGTAAACATGAAAACCGAGACCACTTCTTAACTTTCAACTTCAATGTTAATGGCGATAATTGTAAGTACTCGCAAAGATTTTCTTTGGTTTCGGTTTCTGCTGTCGGCGGCGGCGCCTTCTTTCACAATTACCTAAATTACAACCATAATATTTCAAAAAAATGGCATAGGGCTGTGGTTACCAAAAATGTATTTTATGTCCACGTTATTACGTATGTTTTTCGTAACTTAATGTGTGATCCCGTAATAACTGTCATAGACGAAAACAAATTAGGCTTTAGGGGTGGCAACGCATTTTCAGCATTTGTCCTCCGCTCCGGTTTTTGTGTGATCAGATCAATATATACGCCAAGTACCTAGTTTGTGGATTTTTTTTTTTTTTTTTTTTTTATGTAATGGAAGTGGCAAACAAGCATGCAGTTCACATTGATGTTAAGTGATGACTGCAGCCTATAGACACCCACAAAAAGACCAAGGTCAAAATGCAGATGCGTTACCACTCCTGAGGCCTAAGATGTTATGCCTCTGTGTCGGAAATTACAGGGCCGTACATTACCTCCTGACCGGAACACGATAGTGCTGAACACTACCATTTAGTGGCAAGTATATTAGGTAGTGCGGTGGTGCCAACGCCCGCGAGCTCCGTCACTGGAGCTCTACCACCAGTAAAGGGATAGGATAGAGAGAAAATGTAAATGTACCTACATGTATCTGACAAAAGTTAATATTATCATTAATAATTGATATAATTCAGATTCACACATAGATCTATATGAATTTTAGCAATTATCAACATATTCATAACATGAATGGATATTTCGAACAAAAGCTTATAGTTACTAAAAAGAAACGAAAGATATGCGTAGTAATAAAGGCTTATAAATTATGTAATATAATTGTAACGTTACAATGTGGTACGTTAAAATTGTGTTGTTAGTCACGACAATACGAAACCGCGTTTTCCACTCGTGCCTGCCTATTGTTTCACAAAGCTCTTCAGCTTTTAAGCTCCTTAAGTGGCTGTAATGTACACGCAATGCTGTGTTGTGCTTACATTGCCATGCGAAATTCATTTAGGTAGGAACGCAAAGCCATTTCTTATGTTCCAAAGTTGACGCAGATTCGACTGATTAGTAAATGCGCAGCAGTTTTTTGTACAAAAAGCATAAAGCGGTTCACAGCTTACATCTACCTACCAACCTAGTATCAAGTATGTAGTCCTAATATACCTAGTATCAAGTATGTAGTCCTAATAGTTTTAGGGGAAATTGGCTGTGATACGGAGACACAGACGAACCTATAAGGTTTCCCTATTTTACAATTTATCTACGGAACCCTAAAAAAACTGCACATTTACCCTATGGAATTCATTATTAGTTCATTCTATATTATGACTATTTTTAAATCATAAGAATTGCAACAGTATGCAATTTCACAGTTCGCTGATAATCAGGTCGCTCCGTTAGAAGCCGACTGCCATTGTTCCAAAGTTGATCGCAGATTACACGGACACCAATAAAAAACTACGCCCCTCGACAGATCAATATGATGTCAGATCTACAGCTAGTTCAGTGCCATAATGATATGCTTCTGAACCATAGAGCAACACGGGCCACCGGCCGCGGCGGACAGGAGGGGAGTAGCTATAGCGTTTATTACCGATGCAAAACAGTCTGTCTTTTTTTGCGAGGGAAAATGCGTGCGACACACACGCACACTACAAAAATCGTCTATTACTATGATACTCACACCTCGACTTTAACAAAATACAGAAACAATTTCACGCACACATTTAAACATCTAGGCGACATGTATAGGCCCATTTGGCCTTGTACTTTGACAGAGGGGAAAGCCTGCATATGGCTACTCTCCGTTGTTGCTCTATGTTCTGAACAATAGGTCATCAATGTAACTCTCATACAATCATTGCTTCGATTTTGGTTTAATTTACTCAAACAAACTAACTTCATTCATAACAAACACTCACACTTTCAAGGTGATTTCGCAGAGTGGCAAGGCAACGTCCAATAGTCTGACGCGCTGCGGTGGATCATATTTAAGCCCCGCCCATGGTCCACCACGTTACCACCATTTCACGGAACCATTTTTGGCTTAGTTACACTTCTTTACATTATTATTCGAAGGTCATACAGGTATTTCATCATAAAAGGTGGTTAATATTCAGTATGTTCTTTTGGGGAGCTACACGGATTGAAAAAAGCAATTTCTTGAGCAATTACCTATAAAGTGTAAGTTTTAAAAAATGCAGGCTCTCAAAACAGTAATCAAAAAGTGAAAGTAACAGAAAACATTTAATCCCAAAGACCAATGAACGTTACGCTTTTGGAATATTTAGAAGTCAGACTACCAATACCATCCGCCGCGGCCGGTAGCCTGTGTTGCTCTATGACCAATACCAATTAAGTCTATTGAAGATCTTTGGGGCGACATATTGTTGAGTAGGTACCTACATTCTGCCAACATATTCCAGTATTATCGTATTATCTCCTAATTCCTCTCCAAACATGAGGTCAGTAACACGAAATGATGATATTCAGATAAATACTTTTAAAACCTTAGAACCTTAACCATCAGATCACAACTTTGGAGGCTATGGAACCAACTTGAAAGTTGCGAACGACATACACAGTCAATAAATATTATATATAGGTAGGTGTAGTAGGTACCTAACATGGTTTTGTGTAAGGTGAAGCAAAAAAAATGCGCAGATGTCGCTTTTAAAATCTCAATTTAATAGGAAATTGACCTGTCGTACGTAAATATGAGTGTACTAACCCGTACCCGCGCCGCTGACACCGACCGTTCTAACCGAACACTATTGGATTACATATTAAGAAAACAAAGCGATGTAATTTCAGTTGCGACCACAGCATTTACGACCTGTTGCGCTCCTCTAATAAAGCTACAATCTAGTGCTTATCTATTGTTCGCACAAAACTCAGGCTCGCGTCGAGTTACCACGGATAACTGTTTTTATTGTTTGAAGCATAACTTCACGCCGGCATTTCCTTATTATAACTGCGTAGACATATGTAGGTATGTATAGTCTTATGTGTATGAGCACATGCAATATATATGAGTTTATGCATTTATAAGCATAACATGATCGTTTGTATTGCACCATGAAATCCGTCTGGGTTTTCTTACGTAGATAATAGTACTATGTTCGTAAAGGTTTCTGCCTCCATCATAAGTGACGGATAGATAGGAATAAGGCGAAAAATAATAACGAAAATAACTTACTTCGACAAAACCCCTTGACACCAATAAGCTCAATTTCATCATTGTATACTCTTTATCTCTAATTATGCTCATGCTACCTCAAAACGGGAATTATACTGGGCCCCGAATGTTTATTTAGGAACACTGGGATGAGGTGTACGAAAAACTGTCCCGTACAATACATCCGGAAGCTTTACCTAAATGCGTCCACGTTATCAATTGCCATCTGTGTTAAAGTTCCATTTCATCAGAGATAAGCCTATACGCATACATCCATGATTCACGATTTGCCACTCGTCTTGTCTTGAAGTCGCATGTAATAGAAAGCATTCATCGGGCACATTATCTTGACTGTTGAAACTAGTGGGAGGCATCTTATTAATTTGAAGATAAAACTCACATCTATGCGATAATAGAACTCTCCGTCTTCGTCCCATCAGAGACCCCCCTTATACAGCCACTTACCTTCTGAATCGCTGGTAAAATTAAGCAAGCCACAGGTAATTGTTTTGCGTCCTTAATAAAATGTAATTACACATGATATGTCGCCATAAAAATGTCAAGAAAAAGTATTACGGAGTCTTGTTTGCTATGACTCGTCTGACCTAAATCTCCAAGTTGATAATGAAAAGCTCGCTCGCATCGGCTTGCGCGGTAATATCGCTTGGTCGTTGTCACTGACAACATTTGTAACTTTCTGCTGTAATTGAACATTGAGTATATCACCCACATTCAGAGCATCCCTAGCGTATATTGTGTCGCACTGGTTTACGTTATGGTGAATATATTTTTTTAAATTAAATTCGACAATTTTAAAATTTCAATCACATCATTGAACCCAACATTTTGCCGCATGCGTTATGTGTACCTACTCGTATGACAACTTGAGCTCTGATTTCAAAGATAAAGAAATACACTTGCGAGCTTTAATGTGGAATCACATAAACTGGGGTAACAATATAAATAAATCAATAATAACACATGATTGAACAACACCCGTTTATGTGATTCCAGTTTTAAGCTCGCAAGTGTACCTTTTTACAGAATTTAATAACAAGTCGTTATTATTTTAGGCAAATGCATATTTTTTTTATGTAATGAAAATGGCATACAAGTATGCAGTTTGTATTGACTGCAGCCTGTAGAGATCCACACAAACACCAGAAGTCAAAATGCAGATGCGTTACCACTTCTGAGGCCTAAGGTGTTATGCCTCTGTGCCGGAAATTACAGGGCCGTACATTACCACCTGACTGGAACACGATAGTGCTGAACACTACTATTAAGCGGCAAGTATATATTAGCTAATGCGACGGTGCCTACGCCCGCGATCTCCGTCACTGGATCTCGAACACCAGTAGATAGTACCTACGTATTACGTTATCCTAAAATTAGATAATTTTGATTAAAAAATGCGCGAAAAATTTTGTAACAGGATGACATGCAATTAGTGAATAATTGCAGACCACGACCTGTTACCCATGGACCTACAGAAAAACAGCCATTCCTCTGGATTGAAATTCAAATGGATGCAAGGATTTTTTGAGTTTGTGTTTTAAAAAGACAATTTTCTTCAACCGTCAATTTGTATTGTTTTCTTTGGGTTATTAGTTTAGGGGTTCGCTGTTACCTAGATACTTTTCAACGGGGGTATGTGGAGCCGAAAGTTTGAGACACTCTGTACTAGACCACTAAGGCTTGCATTTCATAAAATAAACGGCATAATTATTACACTGTCAATGAGCACTAAAAACTAGGTTAGTGAAATAAGATCACGAAATACTTTCGAAGTCGGTTTTAAATTAGTTTTCACTTAACATACCAAACTGAATAAGATTCAGATCGTGGTACGCATTTACGAGACTGTCTCCGATATTTACTTCCTCTACGTTTCATCAAAGAAGCCTATGTCACATTAATCAATCTCTGGTGGACGTATTTTCAATCAATAAGTGTGGAATAACTTGACAATGGACCTTTTCTGAATATAAAATAGAGATTGACGTAATGAGATAATTTAAAAAGGTGTAGTAGTAGCGTTCAGCATTTTGATAAAGAGAATTTGCATAAAATCATTGTGGTCCTTCTCTAATAGCTCGTACAGTCCCACCAAGAAATATTTGCACATCGTCTGTAAGAACCAGATTTCGGCTAATTTCGGCTCTGTAGAACGTTATGTCTTTCTAGACCTGTGTGACCCGTTTGTCGACCATTTTGATTGACCAATACCGCACTATCAGTACTTACGAAGGTAGTGTGCAACAAAAGTCTCTTGTCTTAGTCGATTCTCTCTTTCCTAAACTCGATGTGCAGTATTGTATGAATAACCGTGATAGCATATCTGATACCTGACGGGAGTTAAACGAAATCATAGTTACATGATATCACTTGAACACTACCAGCTACTAAAGCGAGAATTTAAGGCAACATGAACTTGAAATGACGTAAAGGAAATATGTCCAGAAGACCAACTACCGCTATATATGGTCAAAATAACAAACTGATTTCTCAGAGCTATTTAAAAAAAGGATATTAACTTTGATCATATCCTGCACTTCAAAAGAACGTCTCATTAAAAAGGCGTAACACGCATGACTTTTAATCAAACGGTAACCAGTTTGATCTTCTCGAATACAAATGACGTGTGAAAATATCACAATGCCGACATGTTCAACAGCAACCAAATTCGCATTCATTAGTTATAACTCATGCCTATCAGTCCCTACTAGCCCCAGTGGACGCAGGTAAGAGGTTCATCTAATCTATATAAAAATAAAAATGAATGACGGATTAGTATTAGTATTTGAAAGAGATGAACAGAGAACAAATGCAAGGGTAGTAGTAGATGATGCAGTGTTAGAACAGGTTGATGAAATTGTATATCTTGGATGTGCTTTTAGCAAGGATGGTAGGTACACCACTGACATAGAAAGAAGAGTGCTTGCTGGGAATTGCGTGAATGGAGCGTTGGGTAAGCTGCTAGAATCTAAACATCTCAGCCAGCGGGCTCGACTAGCCGTACATAATGCTGTACTTACTCCAACGCTTTTATATGGAAGCGAGAGCTGGGTATGCAGGAAAGAGCATGAAAGTAAGTTGAACGCGGTCGAGATGAGATCATTGCGCAAGATCTGCGGTGTATCACTCACCGATCGCGTTCGTAATGAAGATATAAGAAAGAGACTTTGTGTGAATGATAGTATCGGTGTAAAAATGAAAAAAGGCATGCTCCGATGGTTCGGGCATATAGAAAGAATGTCGAATGAGCGAATGACTAAACAGATATACAATGCGAATGTGGATGGTTGCAGAGGCCCAGGAAGACCAAGGCTGACCTACCATGACCAAATAGGTCGAGTTCTGTCTGATGGTGGGGTCAAAAGTCTTAGGAATCGGCGTGCATGTATGAAGAGAATGATGAAGGTAGACGAGGCACGAGAGGTTTGTCAGAACCGGGATGTCTGGCGCTCTACACTCTCTGCCTACCCCGTTAGGGACCTGGCGTGAAGATACATACATTATAATGACGGAAATTGATAAATCTTCCTTTTAAGTATTCGTTATGATGCAGGAGAAGGTTCGTATGAAAAAAATATTTAAACCTATATCTAATTGATTGTGGATAAGCGGCGAGATCCCTGTCCCTGACTATGTTTGGTATGCTCATACCCACCAAATAAGTATAAAACTACGTCGTATAGAGTGGATCATACCCATCCAAAATTGAGATTTATATTTTAATGCCAGCCTCCTGAAAATTGGAAATACGACTTTAATAATTTATTAATGAAAATAAATTATTAAAGTCATATTTCCAATTTATTTCGTACGTATTTTTTCTTTTTACTTTTTATCTCTCCATTCGATCAAAAGGAAACAACGCTTACTAGGTATGTTTTATATTATATCTCTCTATAACTATAATAGTACTCTGCCTTTTATTACTTATTTGGGTCAGCTCGTACTGCCAGCAATTTAATTACTATATTCATTAAACGTCATCTTATAATTTAATAACCACCTGCTGTGCAGACAAAAGAGTAGGGTGCTTCTTATTAGTCTGAATTCCAAGCTTTGTATCAAAGTTATTTCTTCCTTCGTTTCTGACAATAGCTCCATGGAACGACCCTTGCACAGCGAATTTAAGTATTTGCCCTCGCTAACATTATTACCTACGTTTGACCGTGAATCATGCTGGAATAAAAGAAAATCCGTAATGACATCGAATACATTTTTTATGTGGAGGTCCGAATTTCAGGTTCCACTGTGTCAGTGATTGATGACACTCCAAAAGGCTCCGACCTAAAATAAAAGTGTGCGTTTCCATACCTATGTGACTTTTGATATAAAAACCATTTGGAAATGGATTCGTACTTTTACTGAAGTCAATATGTGTAGGTTTTTGCTTCGAGAACAAGAATATGCGTAATATGAGTTGTAATAAAATACAATCTTTTAGCAGGAACCGCCTAGCGTTATGAGAGTCGGTGCAGTGCATAATTAATTCAGGTGAGTGCATTATAAAAGATGTTTAATGGATATGCGTTGCACTTGAGGCCTAAGATCTTTTCCCCTGTGTCACAGATTACATAACTGGAACCCCGCAGTGATGAATACCACCCTTTCAATGGCAGATAGATAAAAAATAATGTGGTGGTGCCTACGACTTCGCGCTCCGCCCATATTAAAAGTATTATTGGTTTACAACATAGAATCTTAAGAAAGATTCATGTCGTGGTCAAATGCGTGTCGGGCCACGCGCAGTGTAAGGTTCCGTAGTTGTAAGGTTTGAATAATAATAATGGCAACGCATTATACGTCCCACTGCTGGGCACGAGTCTCTCCCTTTTTGGGGGAAGATGCTCCAATCCGGGTTGGTGGAGATACGGGTTAGTGGCCAACCCGCTGTCGGATGTTTTCAAACCCATAATGCCTCCGACAAGTTTTAGCGACTGCTATCTATCGATAGCAACCGGGACCGACGGATTAACATGCCCTCCGTAGTACGGAAACGCGCATTTTAATTTGCCACTAGCGGTCACCCATCACACACCCGACCGCGCCCGTATCTCTTAACCGAGTAAATCGCTTACGATGTACTCCAGCCGCCATGCGCTCCGTTTGAATAATGTAATGAAAAAAAAATGTTTTCTATGGAGTTGTTCGAAATTTTCGAGTAAAATGCATTTGGTCTCTCACAACCTTGTAAAGCAGCTTATGTGTGATAGTTTTCTTTTTATTATTACTATTTACTATTTATTACGTTGCTACTATTGAAGTAATCCGTTTTTCTATATGAATCCATAATATTTTCACTCCGACAAAAATACAATAAATTCTAACAACATAGAATCATTCATTATTGTACTTGGTTGAATGTAACACTACTTATTATATTTTACTTATGATTATTGCTCGACAAAAATGAACGGAGCATATACCACTAAGCCGATAACGAATGAACTCATTATAGAAAAAGTCCCTTTATTATTCGTAGCTTTGTTATTTGTTAAATCTTACTGTTCGGTAGGTCGAGGCTGAGGGGACGAGAATGTTGTTTCAAATTACGTTTGCTCCATTATTCTTTTCTTGCGTTACCCCTTCGACCTCGCGGCAACTCCTTAACAATTTATCGTTGCCATAAACCTATTTAAAACATTACAGAACTTGCACCCAAGTTCAGTGTCTAGAGGACTGTTTACAAAACTTTTCATATTAATTACCTACGTTGTGAAAATTTATCTAAAAGGAAAAGGGATTTGTTTCCATTTGAAGATGGAATTTAATTTAATGTTCTCATGGTGAATAGGATATAAATGATGGTGCGGTTATAAATGGTGACCAGCTGATCTCTCGGGGAATAGGCCGAATTGGCGGTTGGGATGGTGGGGCGATGTGTCTGCAGTCGCCTGCCTCGCCTCGTTCGCGTCGGTCGCTTATAGCCAGTGCTCCCCCTATGTGCTAACAGTTTAAACACCGGTGAAGTGACATAGTGAATGCCCGTATTGGAATTGTGTTCTAACTCAGTGACTCGGAATTTTTTCAACATCTCAACTATTTACCCATTAACGTGAGTGATTACGCGTTCTTATGTTAGTAAATCTCTAGTTTATGAATTTCTATAAACAGCCCGTTCAATGTTTCGACTGTTTGCTTAGTGTGAGTACTACTTACATATTTTCTACATTTATTTGTCGCATATTTTAAACGGGGCACGAAGTGTGTGATGTATATTGATTCGCAACCCTAATAAAATTCGCGTATTGAAAAGTGCCCCTTTTCATCGTACTTTGAGAGGAAGAGTTTCGCATGGGGTTGTGAAGTTAGTCTGAGATTTGTATTCTTTCGAAATATTGTGTATTTAGGTATGTCGGGACGTGACGACATCGTGTCGATCGACTTGTGGAGATCACTTCCGCTAGTGTAGTCAGTCAACAGGGCGATCAAACCATTCGAATAGGATGATAGTTAATGCAATAATGAGGGATGGGCAGCAGCGTCCCGTAACAATATAGCCGCCACTGCGATCCCCAATAGGTACGCTTGTCAAGCGTGGCGGTTATGGCATATGCTCCCCTAATGATGCACAACCCTGTTCTGGGCATCTTAGGGGAAGGTTTTTGTCCAACTGTGGACGTGTTTCGGCTGTAATGTGGGACTTGTTTCTTAAAAATATTGTATACAAAAAAACAGATCCCGTAATTTCCATGCTTGTGCTGCGGAACAATTGAAAATCAATTGTCATAATATTCTCATGTAGGTAGGTATTGGGGTTAATTAAATGTAGGTAACATTCAAATATATGAGAAAAACACATGTAAGTAAATGTAAGTAACATTTAAATACATGAGAAAAACTGATGTAGGTAACATTTAAATAGGTATATGAGAAAAACCCATATACCTACCTAGGTAAATGTAGGTGAGTACATGAGCATAGTAAATAAATGAGTTTTTGTCATTAAATTTAAATGTTACCTAGATTTAATTAACCCGTCAATACGTGAGAGAAAAAAAATATGACAATGACAATTGATTTTAAATTGTTCCTAGTAGCCGCCGACGGTTTTACGTTCCTTGATGGGTTTTTGTATGGTAAGTGGTGTGGTACCTGAGTACCTATTAAAATTTAAAAAAACCAACTACATATAAGCGAATTAAACATTAATATTAATCAACAAACTTCTTCTATTCTTTAAAAAGTTCAAAGTCGTTCTGATTCGTTAGTAAGAATACAAACAATCGGTAGGCAACAATTCAATGTGCATTGTTTTTCATACAAAATACCTATATTGAAATAAAACTATTTTTACGGATTTATCTCGCGTATATTAACTAAAATGATGACTATTAACTGGCTATCTAATGTGGAATGGGGAATTCTACCTACAAATAGACGGAGTTGCCATGGGCTCCCCAGTTTCTCCCATAGTCGCCGATATATTCATGGAGGACTTTGAGGAGAGAGCCCTGAGCACTACAACCATAACACCTCGCATTTATAAACGATATGTAGATGACACATTCACCATATTGGATAGCAATAATGTTTCTGTTTTTCTTTCACATCTCAATTCCATACACCATAAAATCAAATTCACTATGGAATTGGAACAGGACAATAAATTAGCCTTCTTAGATACTTTATTAATTAGAAAAACCAATAACACACTCAGTCACACTGTGTTTAGGAAGTCTACCCATACTAGATCTGATAGGTAGATCTGATACATCTGATAGGTACCTTAATGGTGAATCACACCATCACCCGGCACATTTATCTGCCGTTGGCTCATCTCTATTTCAGAGAGCACGAGGCATCTGTGACGACCACCATCTTCAGGGGGAGCTGAAGCACCTACGCCAGGTGCTACATAACAACAAGCTCCATGTACCACCCGTCCGTCACAGAGGCCGCGTGAAACCACCTACAGTAGAACGACAACCAGCCATACTACCTTACGTTAAGGGTGTCACAGATAAAATCAGCAACATTTTAAAAAAGAATTCCATTAAAACAGTTTTCAAACCATATAAAAAGATTCATCAGTATTTAAGACCCATTAAAAGTAATATTCCATTACAAAATTCTGGCATTTATAAATTAGATTGTGATTGTGGACTCTCATATATTGGTCAAACGAAGAGAGCTGTATCCACCCGCGTTAAAGAGCACATTGCTGATGTCAAAAACCGAAGAACAGGGAGGTCTGCAGTCTGTGAACACATAGCGGATAAGCCAAACCATTACATCCGGTTTGATAAAATTCAAATACTCGCTAGAGAACACAAACCCATTCCACGAATGGTACGCGAGGCTATTGAAATTAAAAAACACCCAAATTTCAATAGAGAAGATGGATGGCGATTATCAACATCATGGGATCCCATACTTAGCAAGATTAAATCCCAGCCGCAGCAGTCTGCAAGACCTCAAGATACCATAAGTAATTATTGTGTTAATCCTGAACGCTACGCAAGGCGTTTACGAAATCGATGGAGGTAGCTACATATAATTTTTTCAAACTTCTGTCAGACAAATGTCACCTCAGTCTGCCCGGGACCACGGAAGCTGAAAAGCGACCGAAACGTCGGGTTGATTTTAAAAATCATTTTAGTTTAATATACGCGAGATAAATCCGTAAAAATAGTTTTATTTCAATGAGTGTAGCTCGCGAAAACCTAAGAACATATCAAAATACCTATAGGTTTATTTTTTATCTCAGGTTAAAGACCAGAGACATCCTCTTCGAGACATCAGTTTATTGTTTATAAATTGAATATAAATATAAGTATTCACAAGTGGATTGTATTATTAAGTAGGTACACTAGGTACATTAGGTACCTACGCGCCAACCGATAATCTTGAAACAAAAATACCTAATATATAAATGCTCAGTACGTGTGCACATAAATGTGCTTAGGTTTATATCTCTAGAAAAGCGAAAAGTCAATCACTCATCACGAAATCTCAGAAACAACAAGTGCTAGGAGTTTTTAATTTTGCATGAGGGTTTTTCTTAAGGTCTTGCATACTCACTAAGCCGGGATATTGCGGAATGCCTAAGTTATGTACGTACGTAACATTGCACCCGTGCGAAGCCAGAATGGACCGCTAGTACCTTTCTACATATATATAAAATTGAATGTCTATTTCCCATGGTCATCGCAATCATCTCCTCACGCATGAACAAATGAAAAAAATCGTTAATTATATAATATTTTTTTTTTGAGAATAATATTAATGACTAGCTGTGCAGGCGACTTCGCCCTCATGAGAATGAATGATTGTTCAGTATCTACCCAGACGAAGTCGTGGGCGCAGCTAGTATAAAAGTAGCCTAAGTTACTCCTTAGTACATAAACTATCCGCCATTGAAAGGCCCGTCAAAATCGGTTTAGCCGTTCCCGAGATTAGCGGGAATACAGGACGGGAGACAGACAGACAAAAATTGTAAAAAAAATGTTTTGGTATACTTATGTACTGTGTATACATACATATGCATTTAGTAAGGAGCGGTTATTTTTAAATTACAAACAGACACTCCAATTTTATTTATAGAAGAAGAAGAAGATAGATGGTCATGAGGAGGTTCTTATGAAAGAAAAAAAGACCAATTCGAATTCAATATTCCTAGTAAAGTCAGCAGTTCAGGACGACTGTCTGTCGGGGTTAGCTCTGCAGAAGTATAATAATACGTTTTTCCATATTATCTGCATATTTTCATTATAATAAAATGGGTAGGTACATATATGAATAACATCTATCATAATTATTAAATTATACAACAATTCATTGCTTCGCCTCTGATTATTCGCTAGACGTATGCCTGGAATATATCTCAAATAATTACTTATTCTAATAAAAACATAATGTTCGTATTATGAATAAGTGATAACTCGTTAATATCATGAAATACGTAGTTAAAAGTCTGTTATTATTATAATTTGTTATCATTATATGCATGTGAATCATTTTCATCTAAAAATGGTTCGTCTTATCACGTTATCAGTGATGCAATTGCACATCATGCCTGCAATGAGATTTTACGGCCAACACGCGACGCGGAGGGAGGTACTTAGAGAGTTGTTATATTGATAGGGTTGTCAATATAAAGAAAACCGGACAAGTGCGAGTTCGACTCGCGTGGTAGGGTTCCGTAATTTAAATAAATATTTTCGAAAACATTACAGATTTAAAATGCAGGGACATAGCGGTTACGGTGGTACCGGCAGGGGGAGTTATATTATTAAAAATTTTCGATTTAATTTGAATACTCAAACTTCTTATTGGTTTTCCAGTAATCTATAGGCAAAGAACTATTTTCCACATTTTTTTCAAAATTTTAAGTTCAGTAGTTACAGAGACAGGGGGAGGGGAATGGTCAATTTTCGTCGTTTTTCTTAAATAACTTCAAATTTGTTTATGCAAAAATTATAAAAAAAATATATATCTGAGATTCTGACAACAACCTCTTTCATTTGATATGTCACACGACACAGTTTAGGAATTTTTTTCAAATTTTCTGGTTTAACCCCCCGAAAGTGGCCCCCCTGTTTAAAATTTGTTATTTTATTTGACTTGTTCATCTTTGGGTCACCAATTTACATATATTCATCAAATTTCAACTCAATCGGTCGAGTAGTTTCGGAGCAAATTGGCTGTGACAGACGGACAGACAGACAGACAGACGCACGAGTGATCCTATAAGGGTTCCTTTTTCCTTTTAAGGTACGGAACCCTAAAAAGGAATATGAGACAAAAGGAAGTTTATTTTTGGCATAATACGAACAAACATAAGATGAAAAATAAAAAACATTATAAGTAGGTAGGTACTATCAGGGTACTGCCCGCTTGATCACTCGGGCACCTTATTAAGACTAAGCGATGGTATTTTGGATAAGTAAAGAGTGGATGGATGTGAGAAGCAATAAAAACTAACATATACACCTATAAATACGAAACTGCTTTTACTGGTGATAGAGGTCCAGTGTAGGAGCCCGAAGGCGTAGGCAGTGCCGCATTACCTGATCTATATGCCGCCAAATGGTAGAGTTCAACACTACCGTGTTCCGGGTAGATGTATGTCCCCGTAATAACTATCACAGACAAATATCAACTTAAATCTCAAGGAAAGCAACTCATCTGCATTTTGACCTCTGGTTTTTGTGAAGATGTATATAAGCTTCAGATATCACTTAATATCCATGTGAGCTACACGCTTGTTCGGCACCTTCGTAACTAATGACAGAAGCAGTAACTTAACATAACCTTTCTTAATATGCACAAGGCAACGACGGTGCTACCTTTATACCTGCCGCATATCAATTCGATATTAGTCAATAAGTCTTGTCTCGTCCATCCGGTGAGTAAGCGTCTACGTCGGCGATAGTCTAGAAAACGGTACGTTGCCATGACAACGGGGCTTCACGCAAATTCGTCACGCACTGTCGCTTGCTATCGAAACCTCTCAGAAGTGTCTCCGCGTTAATTCATCTCGTGCACTCTGAATTATTTATGTCTGCACTGTTCCTGTATTATACAATTGTAAGTGATTTCACCTATTTTGATGTTTTCTAAACACTTGAGTCTATGAGACCTCAAGATCTAAATCTTGAACGCTTCGCCGCCATGATACCTCCATCGATTTTGAAATGCCTTGTTTACTGCTGCAAACAAAATTTTATTGCTATCAGACAAATGTCACCTTAGTTCGCCCGGTACCACAGACACAACGGACACTGTAAGTAATTCGACCGTAATTTCTTTTTAACTTCCTCGGTTTTTTTTAAATCTAATGTATAAAATTAACGTGTCACAGTGTTTGTAACAATACGCCTCCGAAACCACTGGACCGATCATTATGAAATTATGAGGTATGAGAATCGGTTGTAGTCGATTTTTTATATCCCTAAATGGCAAGACTGATTCTCATCAATTTTTTTTTACGATTTTTCGAACATTTTATTTTTTATATCTCTAAAGCGATACGAAGTTCGTTGAGACCGCTAGTCTTTTTATGAAATTTATAGTTCCGTGTAGATGCCCGGAATATTCGACAACTCCAAACTCGAGATCGGTTCGACGCTTATCATATCGGTTGATTAACTAATAAATTGATGTCGTCAACGTCACCACGGTTTCAATAAAAAGTTATAAACAGATTCGGGTTTGCGGGTGTCGACCTCGGATATCTTAGTTGATAAAGTAGTACAGATATGGAGGTTGTGGGTTTCAATCCCTTACGAAGTCGAATCATGTTATATGTATGAATATTTTTTTCTTTGACTGTCTCTAATTCGCCTGCATGATAAGTATACGTAAATCTAGTTAAAAACTTCAATATACTCCAATTAACTTACCAACCTACCTGATCACGCGTTCCCAGTCTCAAGCAATCGTTCAATAGGTGATACTATCCTACCTATGGCGTGCATTGCATATTAATGCATTTAGGCCAATAGATAGAGCTCACCTCAACAACTCATGAAAAAAAAAATGGGTTGCTCTCCGGGAGTGCCGGCAGAAGTGAAAACTTCAACTACTCTCCACTAAAGAGAAATGTTGCACCAGCAAACTAGAACAGAAGCAGTCCCAACCAACATGTGACAGTCTCCTCGACCATTGTAGAGGGAAGTGAAAAGCCGTGACCTGAAACCCATTAAACTGAAATATTAGTAGGTATTTAAACAAACCATTTTAATTATTATACACATAAAATGTGTATGTAGAACGACAACCGTACGACATTATGTATATCTATACATATAATAAAACAGTAAAACCCGCGTGTCTATACATTGTATTATATATACGTATTTACGAAAAACTAATTGGGGGCGATGTTAAAATAGTATTAGAACACTTTTCAATGATTTTTAATTTTATTGTCTGTCTGTTTGTCTGTTTGTCCCTTTGTCTAGGCTAATCTCCGAAGATACTGGACGGATTCGAATGAAACTTTTTGTGGTGTATAGATACTAAGTCTGGCCAACATTTAGGCTACTTTTTATTGCGGAAAAATCACTAATTCCCACGGGAATCTCTACATTTAATAAAATCGTAGGAAAGTCAAAACTGTACATTGAATATTTTTTAAAAGAATACTTGGGACGTGATCTACCATAGAAATCGAAGCCAAAAAAATAGTTTTCAGATTTTTTGTCTGTTTGTCTGTATGTATGTCCGGGCTAAACTAAAAAAGTACCTACTTAATGGCCCCTGTTAGTAATATTCATGCAAAATTTGAAGTAAATTTTAAATTAATATTATTAACAGGTCCGGTCAACATATAGGCTACATATTATCACGCTATCTCTTACGGGGGAAGAGCTGTAAATCTTTAAAATCGTAGGAAAGTCAAAACTGTACATTGATTTTTTTGTTTCAAGGAATACTTGGGGCGTGATGTACTATCAATATCGAAGCCAAATATAGTGTTTGTTTTGTCTGTTGGTGTTTGTCTGTATGTATGTCCGAGCTAAACTCAAAAAGTAATGGATCTTAATGGATTTACTTCAAATTTTGCATGAATATCCGAGAATATTCAAGGACACCGCATCGGGTAAGGTTTATAGGTACCGTGCATCCAAATAATGGCGAAAGCTATTTCCTGCGGTTGTTACTTCACACGGTCTGAGGCCCAACGTATTTCACTTTTCTGAGGACATTTGATGGCGTGGAGTATCCCACTTACCGCGCAGCCTGCGTAGCACGTCACCTTTTCGACGGTTACCAAAACTGGGATGACACCCTCGCGGAGGCAAGCGTCAGTGACGGAGAAATATCGCCATCATCTGTTTGAAGATTTTCTACGAGCTACTGGAGACGAAGTCGAAGTAACTAATGAACGCATGCTGAACACCTGTATTAGTTCATTTCAAGATGTGGTCATTTCCACCACCGATTGAACTATCGAATATGGGTTACCAGCGCCCCAAATCACACCGCATCAAGACCGTAGAAATTGGAGTATAACGCTGAGACTAATTACGATCCGGGCGAGATGGCCGTGTCGCTTTGTTCTCTTCAGAGCAAAAACAAATTTATGATACCGTCCTTGAAAGCGTTGGGCAAAACCAGGGTAAAATGTTTTTCTCCTGGATTTTGGATATTCCTGGTGGAACAGGTAAAACATTTGTTACCACTGGCATACTTGCGGAGGTCAGGAGGCAAGGCAAAATTGCTATTGCTGTACTAGCTACAGCAATAGCAATTTTGTGTGTGGGGAATTGCTGCCACACTGCTTCCGGATAGAAAGACAGCACATGCCATGTTTAAAATTCCCCTACATTTTGAGAGCGCCGAAACAATGTTTTTGTGTGTGTCATGTAACAGTGATAAGGGACACGTGCTCAAGGATTGCTCTCTGATTGTATGGGATGAGTGTACGATGGCCAATAGAAAGGCAGTTGAGGCCGTGGACAGAACCCTGCAGGACATCCGCAGGAACGAAAGTGGGTGGTGTCACATTACTATTCACTTACGTTTTCCGGCAAACGCTTCCCGTGGTGACGCTAAGATCGAGGGCTGACGAGATGAATGCTTTGTTGAAACGATCTTAACGAGTTCGTACCTACGCTACGCTTGACCATTAATATGAGAGCTCGGCTCGACGACAATGCACGTGCTCAAGAATTTTCCGATGTCCTTCTAAGTCTTCGCGGAAGCACTCTACCAGAAGAGAGAGGTGGATAGGTGGTGTTTCCAGAGTCTCTCGACAGAGATGTATCTAGGTGAGAAGAGCTCATTCTCGGTGTCTACGGGGATATTAGTCGTATACCGCACCAGCAGAATACGACGTTTTGGGTGTGTGAGCAAGCCATTTTGACGCCCAAAAATGATCAGGCTGCAGCAATTAATAGGCAATGAAGTGGTCTATACCTCCATAAATACTGTCGTCGAGCAAGATGACGCCACACATTATCCCATGGCATTTCTGAACTTCCTGTCAGCAAGCGGACTTCCATCGCATACCATCAAGCTGAAGGTAGGTGTCCCGATTATGCTTCTTCGGAACTTATCTCCTCCGAAGTTATATAACGGGACCCGGCATTGGCGAGGCAGTATTTATACCACGCACTCCCCCCTCATACCTCATAACTACACATTCCAGTTCAAGCGCGTACAGTTGAATGTTTGCTTCGCGATGACCATCAATAAGTCGCAGGGGCAGACACTGAGGTCAGCGGGTGTTAACCTCAGGACAAGTTGCTTCTCACACGGGCAACTGTACGTCGCTTGCTACCGCGTTACCAGTCCTGTCTCTCTTTACATTTTGAACAGAATACACAGAATAACTAAATAATTACCAACGAGAAAGAGAGAAAGTGTTGTTAGGTTTGATACCTTTGTACGTATTTTTACTCTTTTGTGTCCGGGAATATATTCCTGCATTATTTTCTCTATTTCCTTTAGTCACATCTTATGACTGAACTCAGCAGGATTCCCTTCAATTGCTTTGCTAAAAAAACTTATAGGTATTTTTAAAAGTTTTGTAAAGTTGTTTGTTTATAATGCTAAAGAGACACTGGCATCTTAGGTATGTTTGGTGCTGTAGAGCCTTCACGCAGACGACGTTGCGGGCAGCTGCTAGTGTATTAATAAAATATGTACATAGGTCTTATAGATGTGTAGCGATAGTTACGCAGAAAATATATTTACATACAAAAAAGTAAAACGACAAATCTTCAGAATGCCTAGGAAAAAAAAACAACGTTCACGGCCAAATATTTAAACGTCACTTAAATTAAAGTGGGACTTAAAAGTCTTCTGTCTTTATAAAACACGTTCAAACTATAGAGATGGCGCACATTTGAGGACTGCTTAAAGTTGAGTGACGTTTGAGTATTCGGCCGTTTATAAAATAATATC
Source organism: Macrosoma leucophasiata (assembly GCA_036365455.1). Taxonomy (NCBI): domain Eukaryota; kingdom Metazoa; phylum Arthropoda; class Insecta; order Lepidoptera; family Hedylidae; genus Macrosoma; species Macrosoma leucophasiata. The sequence continues at coordinate 7,970,791 of JAWQUS010000023.1, read as the reverse complement.
ATTCGCTTATCTACCAAAGCGGAGTTTCTCACATAAATACTGCAACGTTTACGCTAATGTCTATCATAATCAAACGGACCATGATTGTAAACACGAGTAATTCTACTATGGCAGACGTTCTGAAAGCTGAATGTAAACAATGTTTGAAGTCTATTTTTATTTATTCCACCTACAAAACCTTGATGCGAATTTATAGAATTACTAGCGACCCGTCCCGGTTTTGCACGGGAACCATTAATTATATTGTGGGGACGCGCTCGACTTCTTTTACAAAAACCGTGATATCTCGGTAAATATAAGTACGATATTGATAAAATATAAATATAAACCTTCCTCATAAAACCCTCTTTTTAACATTTCAAGGAACACTTTCCGAGATTAGCGCATACATACAGACAGAGGAAATAGGGGAACTTGACTTTATAATATGTAGTGATTTTCCATTTTTCCGGTAATTTCCCAGTGTCAACCGGCGAAATGTGAGTGTTTACATGTATGCTTGAATACTATTTCTAACTCTGTCTACCCCTTTGGTGAATACAAGCGTGAAGCAATGTTAATCCCTACTTTATATTATAAATGCGAAAGTAACTCTGTCTGTCTGTTACCTTTTGACATCCAAACGACTGAACCAATTTTAATGAAATTTGGTACAGAGATAGAGCTGGCTTTGAGAAAGAACATAGGCTACTTTTCGACATCCACGCGGGCGAAGCCGCGGGCAACAGCTAGTAGGGTATAAGTCCACGACTGTGAGGAGTCAATGCAAATGGCTTGTTTATAGTGCGCCCAAGCTGCTTTGACTCTGCCAAACAACTAAAATTATTTAGAGTCAGATAAATACACAGATAACGTTAGTTAGGGGAAATGATCGTTGATTGAATGTCAATAAATACGAAGGCGATCGAGGCGAATCTAAGAATTCGTGGCATTTTTAAATCTTGAATAAACAAACAAGACCACCTGCTCCGAAAGAAAATAGAATATTGAAAGCGGCCACAATCGATAGCGCGAGATGCGTGAGGATCAACGTCTCACTGTCGTAAACTATTGATTTTAGGTTACAGTTTATATTACACTAACTTTTTCCAGCGCCTTCGTAGGCGCTGTATTGCAGTTCCCATAAGTATTTCGGGAGACCCTTCCTTACTGTTCACCTACACTGCCCAAGAAATCCCAAATTTCAGATTGCAACCACAGGCTTAAGGGAGTACGCACACTTATTCAGCTCAATTCAGCTTATGTCCATAGAAAACAAACATTTTGTATGGAGACACGTACGCATCCGTTCAGCTTACCGCGTCTATTTTGTTTTCACGGCAAACGAATATAAAATGATGACACATCTGTTTTTATCATGCGAGTAGATAGAGTACAGCGCTTATTTGTCGCGTTCAGAGCTGTTCCGTCGCATTCAGCGTCGATAAGTGTGACCAAAATTGTTCGGCGAAACGCGAATGGAGCTGAATAAATGTGAGTAGTCCCTAATTAAGCTAACGTCATAATATATTTGTCACTGCATCGCGATAGAAGCGCTTCGCTGTCTTGCCCCGCGCATTGGTTAAAGCAAGACAGCGGAGTGATTGAATCGCGATCCAATAACTACTACTAATTATGTTGGCAGAGTTATGCCTCGGTTAGTAAAGGAAGAATTTTATAACAACACTTATTTTACTAGTGGTAGAGCTCCATAAAGAAATCAACAACAATATCTATACATCCATACGAATATATAAAATTAGAGTGTCGGTTTGTAATATAAAAATAACCGCTTTTTATTAACTGCATATGTATGTATACACAGTACATATACCAAAACAACATTTTTTACAATTTTTGTCTGTCTGTCTGTTTGTTTGTTCCCGCTAATCTCGGGAACGGCTGGACCGATTTTGACGGGAGATAGCTTATGTGATAAGGAGTAACTTAGGCTACTTTTATACTGCGCCCACGACTTAGTCTGGGTAGATACGGAACAATTATAAATTCTCACGCGGACGTAGTCGCGGGCACAGCTAGTCCACAATATGTTTTATTGTACACCATTTAATAAGTTCAGCTCAAATGACGGCCTTATCGTTAAAGCTATTTCTTTCAGAAAACCATTAGGTACCTACTGAGGAAAGACGAAATATCAAATTAAGGTGCACTAATGAACTAATTCGACTTAAACCTATGTTAATAACATGTATCATAATCATCATACATCAAGAGAAATAACAGGAACACGAAAAGATAAAAAGTCTCATTTTTTGATTATAGGTATAGAGAGGTACAACTGTTTTATATGTACCATTACCTTAAATTGTTCAAGAATTTCTGACGAATACCAACTTATCGGCAAAAAATTCCATAACCGAACGGCTTCTATGGTAAAGGATTTAGTAGGAAGTGAAATGCAAGGGAGAGTTAAGTCGGAGATTAGCGGAAGATCGTAGAGTGAGGGGATGTCGGGAACATGACAAATCTAAATCAATCTTTTTGGTACCAGTTGGTTAAATTTGGTTTGAAAATCACGTAGCGCAAGAGAGAAAGATTACGTCTTATGCAATGAAGGTAGTAAAGAAGCATGGCATGTAGTTAACATGGATGCGATGACTGCGGCTTATAGACATCTACACAAACCAGGGGTCAAAATGCAGATGCGTTTTGATGCCACTTCTGAGACCTTATTTGTTATGTCTCTGTGATAGTTATGACGAGGTCATAGATTACCGTCTAAGCGGAACACTATACCTAGTGCTAAACACTAAAATTTGGCGACAGAAAGATTAGGTAATGCACTGAATCCCTACCACCAGTAAATAACCTATACTTAATTTGTTTGTTTGTTTGCTTGAACGCGCTAAGCTCAGGAATTACTGGGCTGATTTGAAAAATCCTTTCAGTGTTAATATCCCATTTATTGAGGAAGGCCTTATGCTATATAACGTCACGCTAAGATTAATGGAGAGGATAGGTAACATTGAACCCGCGCAAAGCCGGGGCGGGCCGCTAGTACTATAATATCAGGTTGGGGAAAAAGTTTCTTCGCATTTTTAAGATAATTCAAAACATTTTTTAATATAGTTTATTTAAATTTAACTAAAGTATGTATGTACCATTTTGTTCGATAACCTTTTGCCATCGTTTAGGTAGGAACATGATCCCATTGCTATAAAAATTTTGGGACTTCTCAAAATACCGCGACAAGTGGATTTGGCAGTCCTGTCGTGATGTTAACCTAACATTGCATAAAGAATTCTGAAGAGATCGAAACAGGTGGAAATCTGAAGGTTCAAGGTCAGGACTGTACGGCGGATGCATTAACACCTCCCAGTCAAACTCTTAATTTTTGCTGAGTGGCTATAGATGTGTGAGGTCTAGCGTTATCGTGATGAAACACCACACCCCTTCTGTTGATCTATTCCGGCCGCTTTCTCTCAACTTCTCGCTTTAATCTCATCAGTTGTTCGCAGTAGAGTTCAGAATCGATAGTCCTGCCTGGTGGTAATAGCTCATAATGAATAATGCCCTTCCAATCCCACCACACACACAACATCACCTTATTGCGAGTTAACCCGGGTTTCGCCACAGTCTGTGAAGCCTGACCGGCCTTTGACCACGACCTTTTTCGCACGTTCTTGTCGTACGTGATCCAGTTTTCAACACCAGTTATCAGCTTCTTCAAAAATGATTCGGTTTCATTACGTCGTAATAAAGAATCACAAATGAGTACACGGTTCATTAGGTTTCTTTCAGTGAGCTCGTGAGGTACCTAAATATCGAGCTTTTTTTTGTACCCAACTTTTTTCAAATGCGCCAATACTGTTTTGTGATCAATTCTCAGTTCTTCAGCTACGTCGTAACTACTGATATGTCATCCATGGCATCCATTTTATCCGTAATAGGGCGACCAGAGCGAGGTGCATCTTTGACATCAAAATTTCCGGATTGAAAACGCTTAAACTAAAGGAGATGTTGCGAGCTCGGCTCTGGTTCGTACACGTCCTCAAAAAATGGGTAAATTAAAGAAGAATCCGAAAAAAATACAATTAATTTATTCAAGAATATGTTTAAGAGTGCAACCACATTTAATTCAAACGATTTTATCATTTTCAAGTATGTTAAACATGGCGGCGATACAGCCGACACTTGGGATCAATCGATTTTGATAGTATTTAGGAAATATTACTTTTTTCTCGAAGTACTGTATAATCAAAATACAATTTAAAAAATTGAATTGTCAAAATGACATCGCCCGCCATATTCGCCATGTTGGCTTTGAGTTGCAATTCTAACTGCAAATAATGTTTTGTAACTGCAAACAAAGCTAAATAAGTGAAAATATGCAGTAAAAATCGTTTTTATATTGATTTTGCCTGTTTAATGATATTGTGTACAGTACATGGCCGGAGGTCCATACATTTTTGCAACATCTCCTTTGTGCTACTCTCACAGACACTGCACTAGGTCCATAAACATCGCAATTTTTTTTCGCTGCCTGCGTTGCATTTTTACCTTTTTTGTAGTAAAATTTTAAAATGTATGGAATTTCTTCATTAGATTCACTCATCTTGACAGTACGAAAAACAAATGAAAATCACACATTTGCCTAATTTGAATTTGGAATTATACATACTATAATGCGAAAAGACTTTTTCCCCAACCTATTATATTATAATAAATAATACATTTATAATACTTTAAAACTGCATGGCGCACGGCACACGCTGCTGATGTAGTTTTAAAAATGAAACATTTTACTGGTGGTAGAGTTTCTAGTGTAGGTGCTCGTATTACCTAATACAAAGTGCATTTGCCTACCTACCCTTTCGGAGATTACCTGCGTGAAGTTTTATTATTTAGTATTTACGTGATCCAAGACATAGTTACGCAGATGCCATAAGCACCGAGCCAAGCTGGGTGAGATAGTTTTGTTTAAACGAGACAGAGTCCTCATATTACCCGCCTCGCCGTTTCCCCTAGGTCTGAGAGTATCTAAGAGGATTTCAACCTCGACAGTAAAAGGTGAACGCACATTTATGCGAGCCGAGCATATGTAACGAAAAATTTTGGCATCCTGTTTATGAAATTTTGTAAAACCTTGCACACTTGCCCGTGGATGATTTAATCCAATTCTGAAAGAACCCCAGAATATATATACGCTCGACCGATACGCTCGCATTGTTTCAGTTGTGTACCTACGAGAATGCGCGTAGGCACAATACGAGTATCTTCATTGTTTAAAAAAAATGAGTGATTGTAATTTTCATTGAATAAGAACGTAATTATGAAGAGGAATACAATCAATCACAATCATCAAAAAACCATCACTATTCACATGTAATAACAGTGCGACAGGCGTAAAGGAAATGGAAACGATTTATTCGGCGCGGTCGATTCTTTCGGTGAGGAAATGTGTGCGAGACTTCAATTCGTTCGACTTAGATAAGTGACCACCTAAAAATAATGATATGATAGAGGTTTTTAAAAATGTCTCTCAACTGATAAAATAACACGAAATATAATTTAAAAAGCAGTCGACCATCACTGTACAACATGAAAGCTCTGGATGTCCTAATAAAACTTAATAATTATGATGATTTTTGGATCATCAAATTCTGGTTGAAAATTGCAGGGTAGACGCTCCGGTTAATATTATTATGAGAAAAGCCATTGAATAGCGATTACTTCAGAATATTCCAGAATTCGCAGAGGTGAATGAACTGTAGGTAGGTCACAATGTATTTTTTTCATTAATTATGTTTCAACGTTTGAAATACATTTTTTTCACGCAAATGCAAGTACAATCACTTGGTACAGGTACTACGTTGAATCGTTTACGAGGTGGCAATGGAGGTTATATTGCAATGTTCTTTTGTAGGTATCTATACATATCTATTCTGTGATTCTGTAGTTGAATGTATGATGAAATATTCAAAAGAAAATGTATAACCTACCTGCATTAGTATACCTATTGATAATAATAGGCCACAACTGCTTAAAATTGTATACACTTTTCTCAAATTTAAACACACATAACAAGATGTTTCGTTAGCGAGTTCATAAAAGTATACTTGCCGCTAAAGGGTAATGTTCAGCACTATCGTGTTCCGGTCAGGTGGTAATGTACGGCCCTGTAATTTCCGGCACAGAGGCATAACACCTTAGGCCTCAGGAGTGGTAACGCATCTGCACTTTGATCTTGGTCTTTGTGTGGGTGTTTATAGGCTGCAGTCATCACTTAACATCAACGTGAACTACATGCTTGTTTGCCACATCCGGTACATAAAAAAAGGTTTATTTTTACGTACGGTAGGTACGTAAATACGGAGCTAAAGAAATTGGAACGTATTTATAAATAAACATAAAAAATACCTTTCGCAAAAAAAGATTTTAGACTTTATATTAAGATGTTTCATAACATGACATTATATAGTTCAGGTTTAAAAATAACTTCGAAGTTCTTTCATTAGCGGTAGCGAAAGATTAAAAAACAGACGAGGTTTGACTCGCACACCGAGGTCTCCTTTATAGCTTAGCTATCTAAAATTTGTTGTGGACCACATCACAAGTAACTAAAACAGCATCAAAGATATCTAAATAAGAAGAAAAAACAATATTTCTTATTAGATTGTCATTAGTACATATAAATAGATCGTTTATTAATAATAGAGCTGTTGCGTATGAGTAAAATAATATCTGTCAGAATCAGAATCAGAAACTCATTTATTCATTTAGGGTGTCAGGCACCTCTTATGACACGTCAAAAACAAACAAAATAAATTAAAGCGAATAACAATTGATATACTTGTCAAACAATATAAAAAATATATGTAAATGTCGCCCAATACTTTGACTATTTTCAGTTTTGGCACCATTAGTAGGTACAGATTTTGAAGAAATCATGGCGTGCATGGCGTGTAAGCAAATAGGTAGACTACACCTTCAACACCTCACCAAATAAATAAATTGAAATACTTACTACGTTTTTCATTGTGAAATATTCAAAATGTTAGCTTTAATTAATTCTTAATAAATGTATGTCTAAAGAAACAAGTAGGTACCCCAACCCTATCCTACCGCGAGATACTACCGGTGCGCTATTGATCATAACTTTACTGTGTCTGCTAAAGTCACTACTACAACAAGTACTACAAGTACTATTATCGCCTCATTCATAAACTGCAGCACAACGTCGTTGGCGTAATTTTTGTACAGTTAGATTAATTTTACAGACAGACAGTTGCTTATCTTTATTTACAAGTTTCTGACAGGCAAAATTTATTAAATTCATTTCAGTTAGACTCAGGAAAAGGTAACAGACGTTTGACTTTCGCATTAACAATATTAGTATGGATATACCTATACAGTAAAACCCCGGACTTACGCGATAGGTGGGACCAATGATATTATACTCGTATGATAAGCTCATTGGGTGGGACCAAGCGGAAGCAGCGTAAGTCGAATTCGCATATGTCGAGGTTCACCTTCGCATATATAAACAAGGTTCAAAATGTTCAAATTATTAATGTTTTGAATGACGTAATTATAGGTAAATCAAAAATGTATAGGTACTCGACTGTACGGTTACTGCTCGTAAACCGAACACTTACCTAGCGGAGTGAAAAAACGAATGCGCGCGGCATGAAAAACAAACCGCGTATCTCGGAATTCGCGTAGAACGAGGTAGCGTAAGTCGGGGTATCACTGTATAGCAAAATAGATTTATCGGGGCTTAATATTGCGACTTAATGGCGCGTAATGCCTGTCACGTACTCAAACTTGATTAAATGACAATGGAGAATACGTTGGCTAAAATGATGGAACAAATTAGTCACTTGGAGATACTCGGTTTAATATCATTTGAGATATGGGTATTATGATTAACCATTTACATCGAGGTGGCATAGAGAAACTGATGCAGAAGAAAAAAAAAGATGCAAATATATCTTAAAGGAGACGATCCAAAATGTATGGAGCTTGGGGCTACACCTTGTAATATTGAGACAAGAATGCGGATGTGTTGCCACCTCTGAGACCTTATTCTTATGTCTCTCTAATAGTTATTAGGTAGTATTAGGTACCATCTAACCGGAACACGATAGTGCTGAATACAGGACCTACTACCATTTTGCGGCATATAGAATAGGTAATGCGGTGGTGCCTACGCTTTTAAGTCTCAATACTGGAACTCTACACCAATAATTATAGTTACATACGTACCTATGTATTTCTATACTAATATTGTAAAGCTTTTGAGAGAAAAAAGAGTTTGTTTGCCGGTTTGTTTGTTGTTTACTTGAACGCGCTAATTTCTGAAACTTCTGATACTATTTGAAAAATTATTTCAGTGTTAGATAGCCCATTTATCGAAGAAGGCTAGGCTAAGACTGTATAACATCACGCTAAGATGAATAGGAGAGGGTAGGTAACATGGCACCCGCGCGAAGCGGGGCGGGCTGCCAGTATTTAATATTTCGCATTTGATAAGAAAGCCAGTCTATCTTTGAAACTAGCATATCCGCTGTGCCAACAATAGTAGGTAGGTATGAATGCTTAATGTCATTGCATAACAATATTGATTAACTCTTTATGACTGCCCTGAAAGTTATGCTTATTTTATTGCCCACCAATTAACGGACAAAAACGTTTTTTCTTACTTTATGTGCAATCAAGCAGTTTTACTGCTATTGACATAAGCTATTGACTTTAAAAATATATTTATATGTTGAAACTCATCACCCATAATAATTCTAGCTTTTTAAAGATCCATATTTATTACTTCAAAAAATTTTTACGCGCGCGTTGAGTTTTATAGGTGTTAGTGTATTTATTTTTATTGCGTCCATTTATATTTTACTATAAATAATATAATATTTAATACGTATTAATAGTAATAAAACAAGTTTAGGCATTCTTCGATTTTTCGTTTGTTTTAGCCATAAACATTCAAGAGGGCGTCCATAGATTTGATGAAAGTGTGTGTAATGTTTATCAACCTACGAATATTGTAAACCTTGACATTTGTGGAAGATATAAATCAATTTAGAAAGTATTCAATTTAGTACTAGTCGTAACACTCGTCCGGATTTGGTACGGAGCGGACAGCGGATTCGGTACGCTCCGAATCAAATCTGGACGTGTGTTACTACTATTACTAAATTGAATACTTTCTTAATTATTATATTAATCAAGTCCGATGCGGTCCGCTCGCGGGACTTTTGGTCGGATTCGGTCGTGTGTTACTACTATAGGGCTTCCGATTTTTTTCAGCGTACCTATCGTTCAGACGGTACTTCTATCGCGGGAAATTGTTGCCCATACGGCGGTGTTATGGTATTATAATATTTAATACCGCCCTATAGGAATTATTTGACCAAAAGTTAAGTTACTTAAAGTTGTTACTTTAAGTTGACTAACTGCTATAGGTATAGGTATCTACCTCTAATTATATTCCACCTCTTCTATCTGTCACAGTTAGTGAACATAAGCGTCACATTGTAGTTGTTGCATCTAGTTTGTAACACCCGTTGCAAAACATACTTAGCAGACAAGCAGAATTATCATATCATACCATTTTTAAAAATATAAGTCGATTGTAATAGTAGGTACACACGTTCGGATTCCAAATCCGCTCTCGCTACACACGACCGGATTCGGCATTATACTGTGGCACGGGGGACCAAATCTGCCGGAATGTCGCCGCCTCTACATACGGCCAGATTTAGTTTGGAGCGTACCGAATCCGCTGTCCGCTCCGTACCAAATCCGGACGTGTGCTACTACTATTATTTTAAATGACAATGACAAATATAATGTACGGCCCTGTAATTTCCGGCACAGAGGCATAACACCCTTAGGCCTCAGGAGTGGTAACGCATCTGCATTTTGACCTTGGTCTTTGTGTGGGTGTCTATAGACTGCAGTCATCACTTAACATCAATGTGAACTGCATGCTTGTTTGCCACATCCATTACATTAAAAAAAAAAAAAAAAAAAATTAATCATCAAAGAACGCGCGTGTCGTGCACTGTTCAAATAGAATTTCACGGTCCACAGAACAATGCCCCTTAACAAGCTAAAACTAACCGATTAGGCATAAAGGTCATTTTGGTTGCGTGAACATTAGATAATCTTTGACGTGGGCGTCAAAGATATGTGCACCGTGGGCTACTTATTTTATAATCAAGATTGAGAATGTGAGGACGTAATCATAATGATACTGTAGTGCGTTGTGTACCTACGTTCTGTCAGGGAACCGATCGCTTGAGCACATAATAATATGCACTCCATGCGGTGGTAATAAATGCCATATTTCGGCGTATATAGGCAAATAGGCATCGTGACGACCCCACCGCCCACTAGTGGAGGAGGATTATTACTCTACCGCTAGTGCAGTCAGTCAACCGAACAATGGCAGTCAAACCATTGAAATAGTGCGGAACATAGAATTATAACACTGCGGTAGTACCAAAATACAATGACGCAGGATGGGCAGCATATTAAACCCAAGAACAAGATATAGATACGATAAAGGTCCACATAATCGAACCACCGACTGGTTAAAGAGCCGTTTGTAGGTAGTTTAAGTAAAATTTAGTTTCGTTCTCCAGGCTTAACTGCTGCCATTAAATATCTTAATGGTTTCATATCGGCAGTACGGCTTGAATAACTCATCGTACGGAGTCCGACTGTCCCGATCTATTAAGTATTATGTATTGGAAACTCCAATAGAACACAATCGATTAATTGAAAGGTCAATTTAATTAGCGTAAGTTATTCAACTCGGGCAGTATCCATTATATTGAATGCATTTGCGTACGCAACGTGCGTTTGCATTGTTTTCCATATCCTTATGTATATTTGTTAATGAAAATGATAACATTAAATATAAGAGAATGTTCTATGCAGTCTTACAGTGTCAAATATCGGTAGTGTGATTGAGACGTGGAACAACAACGTTAAAGCAATATCGCTAATTATTAGAAATTAATTGATTTCTTGACTCCTTTATTCCCCTACAATAAGTTTTGATGCAGGTTTTGACATATTTTAGCGTTTTCCCTGATATTTTTAGAGACATTAGATGCATAATGTTTATTTTTGATAATCCCACAGGACCCTCAACGCTCTCTACCTTCACCGTAAGGGGCCTGTCGTAAAGATAAATATTAAAGTGCCGCTTCCAATCATCACGCCCTTAAAATCCTTTGTCGATCTTTTAATCAATAGTTTTTTAATTACGTTTGTGTAATTGCTCCAATTCCGACAATCCAAATTGATTCAATTATAAAAATTAACGCACAAAAATGTCATGCATAATATTTAATTAATGCACTTTGTTTGAGTTACTGTTTAATTTCATTGCTGTTGCAAAATGTACATTAATCATTCTGATTGTTTTTTTTGGCTTTTCTACAATAAGGCTATAGAGCTACGCCATAAACAAAGTGCGTTGTATCTTTATAATGCCAGTGTTTTCTACGTTGGGGCACAATAGTGAACACCATGCAAATGTCAAAACACAAAACGTTGGTCCTGTACAAAAGCTGTAATATATATTACGCTAACAAACTCCCCACGCGACCTTACGGGTTCCTTACTCTACAATTAAGTTAAGGATGCAAATAAAGGTAAATATCGATGTATCGATAGTTGATCAGTACAGATGTTGCATTATAAAAACATCATTGGTTGAAATAAATTTTTCTTGTAACTACAAAATACAAAACTATACTATAAAACTCCCGTAACAATATTAGGTCTCCTCTAGTTTTTTTTTAATTCGATGTTTTATAGAATTTGCGTTTATGTTCTTTGGTAATATTTGTGTGTATACTACAGTCTAGGTACTAGCCTAAGCGAGCACTGAGAACTTTATTAACGCCAAAGCCGTGTCAGTAGATACCTAATATGTTTTCAGACGGTTTTGGTCCTGTATATTTATTTAAACTTTCTTGCACTTACAAGTACCTACATGAGGCGGACTTAATGCTATGAAGCACTATCGAAAATATCGATATAAAAATTGCTTAAAATAACATCAACACATCAACATCGATAGTTTGAAATATTTAACATCAATGTCTATTATGTCTAACTATCAGAACATCTATGTTTCAGATAAGTACCTATATCGATCTACTTCTGGTAGAGCAGTAACAAATATCACGCGGGCCTAAGCAACACCGCAATTCTTAATCAACTTACCATGCTTCATCAGGCTACAGTGTTCACTTAGTTACCATTAATATGAACTGTAGGTACGCTTGTTTTCCACTTCATGACATAAAAAAATATTTCAGATAATATCGATGTATTGTTTCCATCCCTACTAGAACATGCTTCAAATTAAATTAACGTAACTTCACGCCTGTAATCCCCGAAGGGGTAGGCAGAGGTAAATGCATGCATTCAAGCATACATGCAAACACCCACGATTCGCCGGTTACGTTTTGGCCCATGTAACAGGTGGCGAGCCTGTTGACATCTCCGGGCACATTACCAAACTTTGAGGTACTGGGAAATTTCCAGAAAATGGAAAAATCCCAATAGAACCAGAGATAAAGGCTTTTTTCACCATTATCTCTGATAACCCCCTACCCGGGAATCGAACCCAGGACCTCAGCGTAGTAGTAGTGGCCTGCTACCACTAGGCTACCGAGGCAGTTTACCGAGGCAAATTAAATTAATATGGACTAAAGCGATTAACCTGCATTGGACCTGCACGAAGATTTAATTATCTTAGCTTTCCGTTCACTACAACAACCCAGTCGCCATATTTGTCCCCTAATCATAAGTTATTTAAGATTAGAAAACGATTAAAATAAATTAGTTCCTGTAATAACTAATACATAGGGATGTTACGAATATGACGGTTCGGATCTGGATAATCAGACGGATTTATGAAGAATATTGTACTGTTTTCGATTATGGTTACAGATACGAAATTATTTTGGATTGACCGTTCGAATAGTTTCGGTTACGGATATTAGATTTAGCAATAATGGTTGAATGGCTCTACTTTTTAGTTATTATTTCTTTTGCCTGGCTACCGACATAAATTTGGTTGGCATACTTGGCATACATACAAACTTTAAAGTATTCCTTTAGCTGGCATACATTTTTCTTTATGCTAGCATAAAGTAATGCGACGTAATTTTAATTCATTTGTACAATAATAAGTGTAAAAAAGTAGAGATCAGTTATTCTAAGTTGCATTCTCTAGATAAAAAAAATATCTAAATTAAACCAAACTCAAGCATACGCCAGTAAAGGTAATTCCTACTATAAACGTACTTGTCTAAGCGTTTGCCACTTGAGGTTCCATCAACTTCAACGTTGTCTAATTGTATCGGGAATTAGCCTGAGCTAAGATCAAAAGATACATATATTTTAAAATGTTTCATTTCCTTTTACAAAAAAGCTCCTTATTTTGAACAAAAAGGCATTCATTTTATTTATTCTGTTTATATATAGATGTATTTGTATGTATGTAGATGTATTTGTATGTTTCCCATTGGGAAATATAAAATGGCGGTACCATATGGCGGAATAAACATGAACTAGTGCCCGAATGGATTGAATTAGCAAAACGCAGATTGTAAATCGCCAACGCCTACATTTCACGTGTCACATTTGCTGTTCAGCCAGTTCGTATAGCAGATAATTTCATGCTCGTAATTCACCGAAAATGTAGGCATAGTATACATGAATGAAAGAAAATGTGTTTACAGTATGAGTTCCATGTAGTGAATGATGGATGAGCCTATTATGACATGAGGATGCCAGTACTAGCGGAAGTTTCATCAAAATGTGCTGAACGGTTTCAGAAATAAGCCGGAACAACGAAAATGTATATTATTTTTTTCGCATTTAGTAAAACGCTATTTTGATATTAAAAGAAGCACTTCAATTTTATTCTGCAAATTTATTTGTATGTTTCCTGTCGGTAAAAACAAAATGGCGGTACCATATGGCGGAATAAACATGAACTTGTGCCCGAATGGATTGAATTTGCATAACGCAGATTGTAAATCTCCAACGCCTGCATTTCACGTGTCACATTAGCTGTGAAGCTGGTTCGTATTCCAGATAACTTCATGCCCATATCTCCCGAAGGGGTAGGCAGTCCCATACTTAAATGCAAAGACATTCGTATATTTTAGTACGAGTTCCATGTAAAAAGTGATTAGTTGATTAGTCTATTAGCATTCATCGGAAAATTTAACCGAACTCCGAGGTTGCCACTGTTACCTCATTCTCGAGCAGTGAAGGATCTACCAGCAGTAATGGTCACTTGTGCGTTCATAATTCAGATCTGTATTTCCCTTAGGAGTAGGTAGGTACCTACTACATGAATGCATACACGCATGCATTAACGTTTTTGTTGTTGCTTTTTTGTCCTATGTCTATAGGTTGAGAATCTAGTGACATGAACGGGCGCATTACTCCGAAATACTCTAAAAGCGACTGCCTGCAAAACTTCTTAAAAATGGAAACAGCAAATCTGAGCCGGGAATCGAACCCGAACTCTCAGCGTAGCAGAAGTGACCAGAAGGTCACCAATAAATTAATCATTGAGGCAGTAGGTACGTTACTTGTGCATTTCAAATATAGGTACATTCTTTAATATCGGAGGATATTGCCTCCATAATGGATTGAGAGTGACTAACGCAAATTTGAGAAGAGCGAGCCGAAAAGGCTTGTTCCCTAGGGACCTTACGCAATCTTGGAACCGCTAACAAAATGAGGTACTTTAAGCAAGAATGTCTAAGTAGTTACAGTCTTGATATAAAGTCTTCAAAACTTTGTACCGTAACAGATTTTGGACTTGCGACCTTCGCTTCTCGCATACTTGATATACCTACCTAGCTATTTGTATTTTCGTTCAAGAAAATGATTATGTTGTGCTAGTTAGTCAATACTGATACGTTCCGGTTAAATGGCTTCAGAATTGATTGCAAAAACGGATAAATAATTATAAACAAAAAAGATATGCGTTCTCATTGTTGTTACTCTAACGGTAGAGTAACAACTCATCTGTTTTATAAGTCATGTGAATGAGAATTTCAAATACTTATATTATTGATAGCCTCTTGACTACTAATAACACATTTATTGATGGAAAGTAAACACTGCAGTATTTTATATACTACGACTACATATAAACTAGAGGTTTGTCACTTGTCACTCCTAGGGTATGTTTTTTAATTTCATGAAGTGGCAAACAAGCGTACAGCCTACATGAATAGTACGTAATCAGAGATTTGTTGAGTTTAGTTTGAGTTGCCACTCCTGGGGCCTAAAGGTGGGTATTATTATCCTTTAAGACCCGATATTCATTTTCACTTTTCGGTAAATATTGACAGGCTGCAGTAATTTTTTTACATTTCGTAAAAGAATTCTACACCTTTGTTTTTTATTTTGTTACTCAAAATTTAAAAAAACGATCTTGTTTTTGTTAACTTTAACATATCTAATGAAATTTGTTCTGTGGACATATTTTATTCGTGTTCACGAAGGTTAGTACGAAATTAAGACTAATTACAAGATACCTCCGCTCATTAATAATACCTAGGTAGGCCAGCTTGTATAATTTATTACATAACTAACTTGCCGAGTTGCTTTGACTTGGCTCGCTTGGTAAACTCAGTTATCTTGGCTTGTGCAGCGCTTTGTTCGTCTGTTATTCGTGGTAGACCAATTTCATTCAAAATCTCAATAACTCCATGAGGTCACATTCATCTACTGGTGGTAGAGTTCCAAGTGTAGCTCGAGGGCGTAGGCACCACCGCATTACCTAACCTATCTGCGGCTATAGTGTCGGCACTATCGTGTTCCGGTTAGATGGCAATGTATGGCCCCGTAATAACTATCACAGAGACATGACACCTTAGGTCTCAGGGGTGGCAACGCATCTGCATTTTGGCCTCTGGTTTTTATTGTAGATGTCTATAGGCTGCCGTCATCAATTAACATCAATGTGAGCTGCATGCTTGTTTGCATTGGTATTTAAAATAAGGTACTCTTCATAGATATGCTTTGTGTACCTATGATATTGAGTGTCCATGGCCAGTTTACAGTCAAAGCCAAAAAAATATCTACAATGTACCTATAAAGCTCCCGAAAACCTGCGAAGACAAATGGCATGTTTCTTTCTACCGTCATGCGTCATAATAGTAGAGTACCTATTGTAGAGTCACAGGATTATCAGAGGAAGCGGAATAATAGTCTAAAGCAATTCCTAACAATTTCAATGATATTTAAATCAAGAACGTTCTGAACTTTTATTATCTTGTTATTCAGAATAGTGTGCGATAAACGACCTAAAATATTTAATACCTACGCCACCTCTAACGCTTTTACTTTGTAAGGGATTTAGCAAAAAGATTACACATATAAATTGTGATTACTGTGCACGAATTCATGCTTATTGTTACGTGGAGCTAATTTGTCAGCGTTACTGATGTCAGCGTCCAGTAAATAACAATCATGCCTTTATTATGAAAACAACATACATACATAGGTACTTAATAACGTCAAGGGAGGGCTGATACAAAAACGAATGATAATTTAATGTGTATGGCGAGGTTAATTTAGTATGGATACATTTTCATTAATTTAATAACGATTCGTTTTCAAATGTAACTTATATTGTTTCACGAGTCTTGAATAACATTTCTCTAAACTCAATTGTACAGTAACCTCTTGGGTAAACTACGAAAACTAAGTAAGTATACAAATAAATGTAGTCTTTCCTTACAAGCCTTACAAACGATTCCTGACCTGAAACTGCTGATTGCCTCCTATCGGTAAATTGGACAAAGGTAACCACGCCTCGACCCTCTTGATGTAGACGTGCTTCAATAGACGGGAAGGCCTTTGACCAAACCTTGTAAGTATATTTTATAATATTGACGTAGATAGGAAACAAATTTAAGCATTGCACAGATTCTTTTACATTAAGATAATAAATGTAGCGTCTAGATTAGTCTTTATTCTATTTTTGGTACGAATAGCTACCTACCTATTTTTTAGTTTGTTTTCGGTTCCGGAACTTTTTTATTTAGAAATTACATTAAGTAATAACCTTTATTGTTAGCTACTTAATTGCTCAGATTACAGAAAAAAACTTTGAATTTTCTTAATCTGAGATAAAGAATATTTAATAATATTTTTGAGAAAAAATCCAAGTAAAAATAATGTTATGACACGAATTAGCTGAACGAAGCATTTTCAAAATATCCTCGAAACCGTGATCGGCTTGGCCGATTAGTCGGATTTTTATTAACTTGCCATTTTATGCAAACAAAATGATTTATTTGTCGCTCTACTACCAGTTTTTTATTAATGTTACAATTCCAATTCGATAGCCTAGGCAGTAGGCGCGGTGTATATTATCTATCTACCGCGACAGACCATAGGCATGTATCTGCCGCCAACCGATAGCGTTACGCTCCATCACTACACTTCTATCGACGCGCAATTTACCTAAAACTTAAATTCCTTATTTGTAGTCCGAGCGTACTGGCACGGCGTCACAACTAATTACAATTCATAATAGATAACCAAAATAAACATTTGCTTGTCTAACTAAAGAGCCGGTCTATTTACCGCCGCTAACAAGTCGCATTCGTGGAATGTAAAAGTTATTCAAACTAGTTACAATATTTAAACAGTTGTGCAACGTAACATCGAGTCGTCGCGACAATTGACCGCCGGCCCAGATGACATCATACGCCCTGCCTCCGACTAGGGATAAAACGTCGTGAAGATAGGCGCCGATGTATCGATATATCAGAAAAAAACATCGATCGGTAAAACCAACAGTTTAAACACACCGAAACGTCGAAATGTTAAAAATATGATTACGTATTTAAGTCTCTTCACGGCTAATCTGTTACGGGTTATACCTATGGTGTAGAGAGAGAGAACGATAAGTTGGCACGAGAGGGTTACTTAGGTATATTAGGATATGTTTTTATTATTTATTTTTTTCGAGTAGTCATGAGCAGGTCCGTCTACTTGTAGTTCAATTTTGGAACAGTTTATATAATTATAACCCAAAACGTCTATGTTAAAAACATCACCTAGAATAATGTCAATGATTGCGAATTCTTAACATGATAGACTGGCAGTTTTTTTAATCAAAATCATCGATGTTTCACAAACATCGATGTATCGTGTAGGTAAGAACATCCCTATCCCGCCAGATCGATGTGTCGAAACATAGGGTTATGTGACAAATAGGCCTCACCCATTTAGTAATTCTCTACGCACTGTTAAACTCCTGTAATGTAATAGCTTATTTGTCATTGCTCTACCTATTTAACTAATTGCATCGATCCCTATATCGTTGGCGAGAATACAATACTACATAATGTTACAATTAGTCAGGGATAATGCAGAATGTAACTGAAAATTGCTATAAAGCTCTTTCTCAAGTTTTAACATAAAATGATCCTTTTAGAAATAGTAACAAGGTGTTAATTACACCATTAGTATACCTTCTTACTCGAAGTTTGAATCGTGTCCTCCTTCGAAATCTATACTGGTAGAACTCCAGTGTCAGAGCTCGAGAATGTAGCCACCACCGCATTATCTAATTATTAGACTCTAATCTATCTGCCCCCAAACGCCAATTGTTGAGCACTATCGAGGTCTTGTTGGATAGTAATGTATGCCCTGTGTATCACCTGAGACACTGTTCATAACATTCGCAGATGCAAAGGCCATTGATGATGTGTATCACGGAGGCATTTTGAATTTGGATTATGTTTTAATATCATCATAACATAAAATAAGCTGATGGAAAAATTATTGTATGAAAACGTTCGAATTCTTTGTGAAAATGCCTAGTGGCATTAAGTCCGCCTTCATGTGCCGTCTCTGTGCATAAAAAGAATAAATAGTACTCATATTTTAGTTGCATTTTGCATTACAACTCGATTTAGTCATGCACCGAGAATCATCGATAGGTTCGCGGGATACTAGATTACTAGATGCAGACGGTTCAAATTGACACAAGAATATATATATTTGATTTTCTTTTTTACGATACGCAAACTACTAGATACGCATACGTAAACTCAATTAGAAATTACCTAAGTGAAATAGGTACCGAATTATATCCGACAAAAAATCTAATTAAATATATCGTAATATTATTAATTTTCAGAAGTAGTGTATTGAATAGTACCCTGAATTTACTCGATCAACAATGCGCCGGAGACGAGGCCCCCAAAATGAAAGCGAAATATAAACAAGCTTGGAAATAAAAGGGGTGAAATACTCGTATTTCGGGCATTAACAATCCACACGATTCAAATAAGTTGAATAGTACAGCAGGTGTACTTCCCACAATGGCTGACAGATGTATTTATGAATGAATTAAATGTCTACTCAACCGTGTAATATATTCAAATCGGTACTTTTTGTTATTTGTAAAGAAAACAGATAGAAAGATGGGACACTTAAAAAAAAATCTGCTTTTAAAATACATTGTTGTAAAAATTTACATCCCGTTAACCTATATGTACAAATCGAGTTAAAATACAAAGATTTTTACGTTCGTTAAATACCAGTTGTGTTGTAATTGATTATAAGTGGCTATTAATTAATTTATCGTTTTATTATTGTCAAATAACCATAAAATGTCCGTCTGATATACCACTAGCACGCACCATTACATCCCCCATTTACAATTTCTTTTAAATTGATCTCTAAATTTATTTCGGTAACAGCTGCTATCGATTTACGAGCCAATTAAACGATTGTAAGAAAAATTGATCGTTTACGCGTGTAACAATTTGTTACATAGTTTACTTACTTGCTTACTGGTCTGCGACGTGATATTCATTTAAAACAAATACGTCAATGTCGATGTTAAAATTAACTACTGATCTACTGATGTAGTCATTACTCTTATTATTGTGTTCTTTGTGTGGGTCGTGAATATTTTAGTAGCCTACAGTTACTTCATCCGTCTGTCCGCCACTATGCTCGTAGACTATTAGTACTAGAAAGCTGTAATTTGGCACGAATATACATATTAACTATGCGCACTTTGAAAAAAAAATGTTTGAGGTACCCCAAAAAAATATTTTTGAGGATTTCCTCCTGTTTCTAAATTGGGGCTGTATTTATTTCTCACGCACCCGGATATCCACGTATCATGGATAGATCTTTAAAAAATATTGTGAGTTTGAATAAACACTTTCTCGATTAAGGTAACACTAAAGTAATTGTCCCCTCCCTCCCCCCTCCTATTAGTCAAATGGTGGTATTAAGACACAGCTTTATATTGCGATTTTTTATTTTTTATACTCAATTGTCTCCTCTCCCCTCCCATTAATCAAATGGTGGTATTTAGACGCTTACTTAAAAAAAAACATTATCATAAGATACACAATGAATTTAAAAGAAAAACTGTCTCTAATTAGTGGACTCTACAAGTTTACGAGTAATAGACGGTCTACATATAAAATGTACTTGTAAAACGAAACCCTACATTGTGCGTGGTCCGACACGCACTTGCCTTGTTTTTTTTTCATTTCTTGCACCTTCACCGTAATGTGGTTGGTTACATTATCGGCTTTGCCAAGTGTAGACAAATAATGATTCATAGGTCTAAAGCGCACTTATGAGATCATGTTTGAATCACTTTGACCTTAACGAACTCTGTTTGTTTACTTGTACTAGACATGTCATCGAAACCAATCCTTATCTACAGGAAAATAAATTTACAAAGACGTTGACGCGTCAACCGTTCAAGAAATTCGTCGAAAAATAGAACACATTCCACGATGAGTTTGTAAAAGACAAATTGATTGAAACAATAAGGAAGTTGAGGCCTGAAACATTTCGACGTATTCACGCGTTCAAACCGAAGGGAATTGCAAAAGTTTTGCAATAAATATGCGAAAAGCTTTTTAAATGTTAGTTGCGAGCTGCGAACCAATCCGATATGCGAAGTTGTTTTAAATGGAACGCTTAAACTGTCCGGTGAATATTCGCTTCTAAAGGTTCTAGTTAGTCCTGCGTTACGTATGTGTAACGATAACATTTATAAATCGGCTACATTTATAGATATTATCTGTATCACTATAGCATATATTTAAATATTGCTTCTTCATTATGTAGATTAATAAGTTTAGTTACAAAGATCAAAGACAGGTATTTTTGTGTTTTTCTTAATCTTCGTTTAGATACGCTTACAGAACTAAACTCAGTATCAAGATTTGTGTTCAATATTTCAGTGATTTCTAAATTGTCTGCATTCAATTACTTGTACACGAAATTATACGTTTTGCAACCGAACTTGTTTACTTTATTAATTGCGTAACCGAACCTAATCCAGTTTTGGAATTCCACCAAATGCGCTCAGTTTTCACGGAATCTGAACCGCAGAATGTATTTAAATATTTATCATGCGTATCATATTAACTTTATATTTGCCTAAATGGATGTGTTCAGCTCTACAATGTTTCGGTCGTATAGCAACGTATCTGATAACGCAATTAGACTGTTTTTATGTTATGTGATGCAGTATAAAGTTATTCTGTTTAACATAAAATACATGTATCAAGAAGTATCTAAAGAGCAAGAATCCGTAAACAGCTGGTAACACACTCGAGTAAACTGTCGCAAGTTAGTTATTCCAATTGTTACAATTTCACGTTTCACAACACTAGTTTGTTCAAAACGTTCGAAGCTGGGCGGGAATTTTATTCAAGATGGAATCAGGCTCGGGATGAAGTTGAGGACGGAACGCACTGCGCTCGCCCGACAAACGCAAAAGTTTTAATAAATTCCACTTTTCATTCCATTTAATTTTTAGTGGTCATTGAGGTCAACGGGATTATTTTAAAGCTAAAGTCCTGTCTGTCCATTTCTCAATCTATTGCATAATGTGTAGGTAAATGGGTCTATTTCAGTAGTTATTCTATTCAAATTAACGTTATTAGGTAGTCATTATACGTTTGTAATGTTATGAAGACACATTTCATGGCAATCATAAAATTAAGTAAAACCTTAGGGAAGTTTGTAATTGAAAAAAATATCCCTACATAAATATATGTATAAATTACCTATACCATTAAGTCTCACTAAATCATTATAAAACTCATGTGCAAGTGTTTTTAAGAAACTTAACTATTAGCTCATTCGCTAAGATATATTTTCCCTACTATAATTCATAAGACAATCATACCAAAGCATATCATGCAACCGTTTCTCGAAAACGATGTCGTGATTTTTTGCTATATTTGGATAAATTCGGAATTCAATATGTATTGTAGGGGCTTAATCTCGTAACTCTGACATTAAAACGCGGCCTTGTGAACTTAAAGTTTGTGGGCCATCGTCCTTTTATTTGTTGTTTCGTTTGCGTGACGAGGTCACCTGAAATGGTACTTTAGATTTGCCTTGATATCAGTACTTAGGTAAAGGCTGTCAGACAAAGCTGAAACTGGTTGTAAAAAGCTGCAGGCATGTAGATAGATCCCTTGGAGAGTGTAGGGTAGAGAAGCACAAGGAGAGGATTTTCCAAAATTCTACGCGTACAGGATGTGCGTACGAAGTTGACAATAAAAAGCTAGTTTATTATAATACAGATACGTAACCCTTTATGAAAAATCCGAAAGATTTTTTAAACTCCCCAGAAACTAAGACATTCGAATAAGTCAATCACATTATAAACTTTATAATATTCTTTGAAAAAACATAAAACTCGGTCGTTCCTCGGAAATGGCGTCTTGGATTTTTGCTTTCCAAGTATCCAATATTGTTGGCGGGGCTCAGTGTTGAGTCTTCGACATGGCTTTGAGACGGACTTTAAGTTTCTGGGCCACCGCCCTTATATTTGTTACGTTTATGACACATTCGCGTGTCGCATGATTGGTACCGCCGTATTATTTAGATTCGCCTTGTAATTTATTACAATAACCCCATGAGTGCTTTGTTAAGGTCTACTTGTAATGAGCCGGAAGATTAATGCGTTTTCTTTTCGTTTCAGGTCATAAGTTCCTGTGAAGCCGTCCAACGCGGCTCCGAATTATAATCAAGTGAGTTTTATCTGTTATACACTTACAAAATATTTAAGCAGGTGAGATGAAATTAAGAGAAAACCTAGTAAAAGTTTAATCAGATTAGTCGTAGAAAGTTACCATTTTTAAACCGGAAGCATTAAGTACCGTAAGCAATTGAAATGATATCATTTTTGTTTTCATGATAGGTAAAGCAAGCTGTCTCACATTGTGTGGGTGTATATTATGACATAATGGGTAATTTAAAATTTTCTGGAATATGTAATTTGAAAGAAGTGCAATTAGCCACAAAATGTGACTCCACTTTGACAGATATCTACTGAACTGAGCAGTCAGTTTTTGAATGTCATGAAGTGGCAAGTAGATTAGGTAATGCGATGGTGCCTAACACAGCCACAAGCCCCGTCACTGATGCTCTCTAACACCAGCATTATGTTCTACTGTACTAGGTAATGTAAAACGTCAAAATTGATTAATTTTTTTATGCAATTGCTCGCGCGTCGTATATCAAATGACAACACAAGTCGGCGGTACCACTTTTTTATCGTTCCTGAAAAAATCGTATGAGATTTACTCTTTTTTTATGTTACGAAGGTGGCAAACAAGCATGCAGTTCAGGGGTGCGACCGCCTATCGACATTGCTATTGTAGTTGTCATTGCTGTCAAATGTTCATGTCGATTTGTAGCTCCTTTAAAAGCAGTAGTGATAATCTGATTGTTTTTCTTGCTTTCGTAGGTGAAAAACAAGCGATATTGGTAGATTATTTCGATTATTGTTATTTAGTTAAAGTATGTCGGCGTGCATGTATGAAGAGAATGATGAAGGTAGACGAGGCACGAGAGGTTTGTCAGAACCGGGATGTCTGGCGCTCTACACTCTCTGCCTACCCCGTTAGGGACCTGGCGTGAAGATACATACATACATAGTTAAAGTAAAAATGACATGAAAATTTGACAGCAATGACAACGACAATAGCAATGTCGATAAGCGGTCGCACCCCAGATAGAAGTGATAACTGCAGCCTATAGACACATACCTACACAAAAACCAAAGGTCAAAATGCAGATGCGTTGCCACCCGTGAGACCTTAGTTGTTATGTTTCTGCGATAGTTATTACGGGGTCATATCATACGTTACAATCTAACCGGAACACGATAGCGCTGAACACAACCATTTGGCGGGGTAATTCCGTGGTGCCTACGCCCTCGCTCCTACACTTCGAAAATCTCGCGAAAACCTAAGAACATACTAAACCAGTGAATTAAATAAAAAAAACACCCTTCTTTTAAATTGCTATGGGTATCAGCTATGATTATAATATTTAATCTTATTCGTAGTGCTAGTCGGCCTTGCAAATTCTTGAAACTAGAGATGCGATAAGGGGTATTGTTTCGTAAGCGGAAACGGGCATGTAAATGTTGGCCACACCATCAGCTGCACTTTAGTGTTCTGTCTAGACCACGCAGGCGTAAATCACGTCGATGCCATACAATATGCCATTGCTATATTATAGCAAACTAAAAACCTCGAGAGCTGTCTGCCTTTTGATATTACGATTTTCAGGCTTCAAGTATCAAATCGCTTTACTTTGAAGATATTGGATACAGTTTGATTTACAGATTTTTATCATGTACGTTTTGATGCCATAGTCAGTTTTAGTGATTGACTGGTTAATATTGCGCTTTTGCGCTTGGCAGGCAGATTGAGAACAAGCTAATGACAACTGTCGGTCAAACGCTTAGCTGCTTAAATGGGTCCAGTTCATTCCTATTACCTTATTACGTTTAAATCTCTGAAACTTATAGGTAAGTATCAAATCGCTTTACTTTGAAGATATTGGATACAGTTTGATTTACAGATTTTTGTCATGTACGTTTTGATGCCATAGTCAGTTTTAGTGATTGACTGGTTAATATTGCGCTTTTGCGCTTGGCAGGCAGATTGAGAACAAGCTAATGACAACTGTCGGTCAAGCGCTTAGCTGCTTAAATGGGTCCAGTTCATTCCTATTACCTTATTACGTTTAAATCTCTGAAACTTATAGGTAAGTTACATACAAAATTTTTGTTTAGTTATCAAAGGCAAGTTTGCAAATTCTCCTTAGTTTTGGGTCCTGTCTAGACAGGGGCACAGGCGTTCTTGTAAATCACGTTGGTGCCTACTACACATGCACACAAGCAGCTCAAGAGGCCTGTTTCCCTCTTGATTCTACAGTTTTCAAGTATCATGTCTCCTTTTTAGGGTTCCGTAGAAAACAAGAAACTCTTATAGTTTTGCCATGTCCGTCTGTCTGTCTATCCGTCCGCGGTATAGCGCAAAACCTATTGGTACTAGAGACATGAAATTTGGCACAAATATACACTTTAATCACGCCGTCAAAGTGGTAGAATAAAAACGTTAAGAAACATTATTTGGGGTACCTCTACTACATGTAACGCACGGATATTTTTTTTAATTTTTTGTTTTCTATATAGTTTGGGATACGTATCGTTGGATAGATCTTTAAAAAATGTTAGGGATGTGCAAATCATCATTTTTGGATTTAGTTCGTGACTTACTATATTAAGCTTTAAAGTGCCAATTTTCGTTAGAGTCAGTGTCCCGCCCCGTCTCTACCAACTAAACGGTGGTTGTTAGAAATTCAAACGTTACAGCAATAATAGCTACATATAACGAAATTAAAAGGAAAACTATCACACTTAAGTTGGCTTAACAAGTTTGCGAGTAATAGTCGGCCAAATGTATTTTACTCGAAGATTTTGTAGATACTCCATAGAAAATATTTATTTATTTATTTCATTACAATATACAAACCTAAAAACTACGGAACCCTACACTGCGCGTGGCCCGACATGCACTTGACCGGTTTTTTTTTAAGATCGATCGAAGCTTTTTCTGGTTACAGATAAGGTCATACTGATTCTTTGCTAGGTATTTCCCCCGATGAAAATCCGTAATTGTTACGCTGGGCAAACAAACTGACGTAAATTACATTACAATAGTATTTAATTCTTATAAAATCAATTAATCAAATAAACAACATTCAAACTTTATCTAGGCAACAATGCTAAGTCTGTAAATTCTCCAAACCGGTGTTGTGATAAGAATTCGTCCGTAGGCGAAAATGTTGAATACAAATGTTGGCAAAACCATCAGCTGGAGTTTAGTGTCCTGTCTAGACGGGGGCGCAGGCGTTGCTGTAAATCACGTCGACTCTGCGCCCTATGCTTTTCCAGAATTACACTTTTATCGTCATCGAATTTTTTACATGTATTGTTTTTATATGAGTTGGAGTAGAGATCACAATTCCCGCAGATGGTGACTTGAACTTTAGTCTATGGAATATTTATACCGGTGACGATGATTATAGGTTGTATTTGACGATAATACTGGATCAACCGTTGGTATAGGCTAAGCACAAGCTCTCTTCCCCCATTAAATCATCCATACTTCAACATAGCAAAACCTTACTTATTCTTTTAGTTTTTCCTCGAAATAAACACCCTTTTAGCTGGATCAATCCTCCTAGCTCTCCTCTCCCCAAAATAAACGTTTTGGGGCAATGCATCTTCCAAACTCAAATCTTGATCATCCACTGGTTTATGGTAGATAGTGTAGATACCGTAGGAGTGCAACCTCAAACATCAATTCCTAACTAAATATAAAATTCTCAATTTTTTTTTAGTTTAGTGTCCTGTATAGACGGGGGCGCGGGCGTTGCTGTAAATCACGTCAACTCTGCGTCTTATACTATTCGAGAATTGTGCTTTTATCGTCATTGCATAATTTACATGTATTCATGTTATGTTAGTGGGAGTAGAATTTGCAATCCCCGTTGATTGTGAGTACTTCTGTGTCTGAATGATTACACTAGTGTATACTGATTATTTATGATCATAGAATGTAGTTGATGGCAGTAGTGTATAAAGCGTATACAAGCACTCCCCATCAAATTATTTAATGGAGCAGAGTACAAGCGGCTCCCACTCCTCCATTTTTGGATCCCCACGTTACAAACCATCCAATTCCATTCCAACAAGACAAATACCTACTACTTCGTTAAAAGTTATTTAATCTTCAAAAAATGTTCTCTTAATTGTGCCAAACCTCTGAGTTTGTAAAAAAGTAGATTGATTTCTATGGTTTTCGAAACTTAGGCGTCAATAAACTAAAAAATATCATTATAGAGAACAACATTGGAAGTTTCTAAAGAATTCAGTTATAAAATACTCCGAATTGTACGTATGATGAGATGGGAGGGTTATGAGCCGGCACCATGTAAATTACTCATTGCTCGAGCGTTGGCTACAGAATTCATCGTTTCGCGTTAATCACATACGAATGTCAAAAATAATTGTACAATGCTTTAAATCGACTTAACAACAACGAATAACCATAATTTGTCGTCTTTTATTAGTATGAAATTATCGATTACTTTAATATTAGTGACTGTTTTAACTAAATTGTAGCGGTACTTAAGACCTTTTGCTCCTCCTCAGTAACCAAAAAACTATGGAAGAGAAAAAAAATGCCTAAGAATTCGCTATTAAAATCGCAGTTAAATCTTTGCTCTTGACGGAACCATCCAGACTTTTACGTATATGTATAACATTTAATTTAACGCATTTCACTCACCAATCCCGACCGTGGTAGAGCAATAAACGTTAGCGATATTCGATCAGCTGAGAGACAAATAAATTGGTGTTCTCCGAATCGCATGTGCGATGGGGAGGGTTATGGGGCCGGCCGGGGCCATGTAAATCACACGTTGCTCTGGCGGTGGCTACAGAATTCACGCCACGCGTTCAATCACACCCGAATGCCATTTGTACAGTCTTTTGAATGGATAAATATGGTCCTTTAGATTTTTTAATGTAGTTATTTCTCGAAGGTTAGAAAATTTAAAAATCACTGCACAGGTTATCCGGCAATCTATGGCAATATATTAAAACCACGGTGAACCACGATTTCCAACATTTTTTTTTTACTAGCTAGTAGCTCTGATAAGAAGATAATAAAAACGTAACTAGTTAAAAAGTGTTGTACCATGAAACTATTAAACCTTCGACCTCTGCAACAACTAGAAATTCAAAAACAAGAGTGTCGTTTCATTTCCAAATATCGAATAGACGATTTTCACCACATTTCGAAGAGCTATACGATACCTATTATTTTGTTTTCTCGACTTTGTATTCCAGGTTTCACAATAGGCAACATTAGGTACGTATAACATTATCAGGTCGAGCACCGCATTCGTTGAATTTATGACGCACATGCGATAAAATGATATATTTCACCTTAATCCTTCACCTAGGATGCTGGAGCTGGCAGATTTATAGGCGTTGCTACATATCTTGGCTACGTTTCACATGTTACCTTCAAATCGTGGTTTTGCTCTAAAATAAAAGTTTTCCCCAGTCAGAACATAGATCGTTAGATGTATACCTATCTGATAAAAACCAGCCAAGTACGGACTCGTGTTCACAGGGTTATGTTATAATATTTTTTTCAATCTTACCTTTGTATATCATAAACTTCTCTAGGGTTTTGCTGTAATTTATCTATAGATAAAGGACTATTTTCTGTACATTTTGAAAATTTTGAGGCGATTTTGGAAGTAAAGAAAGAAAAGGGGAAATGGTAACGTGGTTTACGAACGTTTTTAGGAATAATTAATAAAAAAATCAATTTGAGATCCTCACATCACAACTGGAACTTTTATTTGATGCATCACACCATGTAATTTACAAAACGTTTTTTAAATTCTCTAATAAATCCCCTTTTAAAGTTGCCGTTCTGTATAAAACTTCGTTACAAGTGCATGTTTACATCATTGATAGGTACCTAAATCTATTCACCATTTCAACTCAATCGGTCCACTACTTTCGGAGCAAGAGACAAGACGGTCAGACAGACAGACAAACACACGAGTGATCTTATAAGGGTTCCGTTTTTTTTTTCGTTTTGATGTACGGCACCCTAAAAATGTCTGGCTTGATATGGATCGTCTCGGTGATTGAACGTTATATGATCAAAAGAAACAAGTGTTAATAGCCTGTCGACGGGCCTAGATTTCGCTATTCATACGACCGCCGAGAATAATCTTGACTTAATGAAAAACTTATTACCGAATCAAGAAAGTGGAACCGCAATTCTGAAACGTCATAACGATCTAATTGTTCGTACCATTTAATCATACTTTTGAATCACACCAGAGGCGTAAGAAATAGGCAGCACATTACTGAAATAAATTCCGTTGTACAGCTATTATCTATAAATATGTTTTCTGAAATAGATAAAACAAAACATGATGATGACCTCAGGACTGTGAGTAATAAAATCGGGTCGTCAATATTTTATTTCTTTTTTTTTCTTTCATAAATCGAATTGACTTGGCACGCACGACCGCCTCGTATGTTTACTTGTATAATCTCATTTACGAGTTGGTAGTACACTATCGCTTGATAACTGTTGCCAAAACCTCGAAATAGGAGCCTACAAAGTTAAATATGTTTGTAAATCGTTTAAAATTGTATTCAGCCATTTAGGCTGTGTCTTAAACATTCGTTGGCATTTTTTAACAATGCTTTCCTCAATAGACTTTAGCCTGTGGTCCAAATTCGACTGATTGTAAAATAACATAATTGGTAGAGAGCAAACAGTTATTTAACTATCATACAAAGTAGAGTCAGTAAACTACCCACTCATTAAATTTTAACTTTCCGAACTACCTACCTAAAAGTATAATGGACGGTTAACAATTCAATAAGTACCTACAGTGTAAATTTGATATCATTTTGTTAATCTACCTAACTGACAAAGTCAGCTAGTAAAGTTATAAGTATTCGCTGAATGCTAAATATGATATGCTTCTCCTCGTTTTTTGACAGTGACTGTTAATGGTTCAATTAACAAGTTCAACAAACAGAATATTGAAATATGGTTAGTCGATATCACATTTCACAAAGAACATACCCGTCAGTATTTTATGTTGCTGAGTAACTATTTGCTTGTCCTAATATTAGATGATAACTGGACAGGTACAATAATAAAAATATTATTTATTTATGTTATTACTGTGGTATGCAAAATTACACTTTCCCTGTTCCCCGCGAATTCGTTCGCGTGCTTTTTGATTTTGGTGCAAAAATCAATCTTGTACCTTCTGCCTTCTGTTTCGTTTTCTTTAAAATAGTTACTTATTTTCTTGTTGTTTCCTATATTCTTATAACTTATTTCAAAAAGTACCTATTTACTATATCTTGCTGAAGGAATGTTGACATTATTGGCATCCCTAAGTGATGGAGATTGCCTTTGTCATTAGTATGTCAGACATATCTGTGTTAGTATCCAAGTCGACGAAAATGGCGATGTACCATTTTGCAGTAGTCGTAAAAGCACCAGGAGTAAGTACTGACACGTGGGCACTTTGTTCAAAAGAAATAGGGGATTTATATTCCGACGACGATTGCTGACATCGTAAAGAAAATTATTACTTTTTGATTCGCACAATCTGGCAATGGTAACCCAGTTGTGGCATGGAGTGGATTAGGTTAATAAATGTTATTTCATATGATACTGATTTGGTTATAGCTTATTTTAATAATTTTGGCTTCGTGCCAAATGATAGCTGGAAAAACAGGCTATGTGCGTGTTTGCGGACCACGTGCAACGTTCCGCTTATCCAAGTGCATTTTAAAAGCTGATAGTCTATTGCCTACTCGTAAAGTATACTTAACTGTGCTAGTTTTCCTTTTAAATTCGTTATGTACCAGCGAAGAAACATCTGGTAGAAATTGGTGCTTTATTTGTGTTTTGATAAAGTCTAATTTGTAATGGTTTGGTCACCGGACACGTCTTCCATCGCACCTACCGATACCGTGATTTATTTTCACAAGTCTAAATACCTACCACTGTTTAGCTCGCAGAAAAATATTTATGTCGAACTCACTATATTAATCAAAGACCTATCCATCGATACCCCACACTACAGGGTGCGTGAGGACAAAAATCATTTTTCGCAGATCATATTGGCCTTTGAACCTCTGCCGGTGAATGACAAAGAATGACTCTTTTTCTTTTCTTTTTACTCTTTGTTATTCCTAAGATCTGAGATAAGCTGCGGACAGACGGATGGACGTGGCGAAACAATAAAGTTCTCTGTAGAAAACGTAAAAAAAGCCAACGTCCATCCGTTGGCTCCGGCTGGCTGCTGGCTGAACCCTAAAATGGCAAAATGTTTTATTTTCATCATTAATGTGTTAATGGATTGCAATTTGCTTACCTACCAGAGAAAATGGACTATGTAATGTATTCTTCAGCGACAAACTATAAGAGGAAATGCCGCGTTTTACTCAGAGTAGGTCGAATACCTAGAACCTTGCAACTATGTACCTAGTTGTAATCTCGCTTACTTTATAAATGTGAAAGTTTGTATCTTCGGATGTTTACATTCTCACATTAAAACCACTGCATATATAAATGTTAAGTCATGCATACAGATAAACTAAGACCTGGATTAAAGTATAGGATAGTTTTCACTCATTTTAAATACACGAAAGAAAGCAGCGTCGCCACAAAGCGAAAGCAGTTGTGAGGTTAAAGGATATCATACTTTATTGCAGTTTTATAAAATCTATACATATAATGAAACAGTAAAATCCGCGTGTATAATATATTGTTATTATATGTTATCGCAAATTGTATATATTTACGAAAAACCAATTGGGGGCGATGTTAAAATAGTATTAGAACACTTTTCAATGATTTTTTTTTGTCTGTCTATTTGTCCCTTTGTCCAGGCTAATCTCCGAAGATACTGGACGGATTCGAATGAAACTTTTTGTGGTGTATAGATACTAAGCCTGGCCAACATTTAGGCTACTTTTTACTGCGGGAAAATCACTAATTCCCACGGGAATCTCTGCATTTAATTTCATTTTCCTATACAATATCAAACCTTTGACACATTATTTCATTGTGAGGCAAAATGAAGTTTGCCGGGTCAGCTAGTTTAAAATATACCTTTATGTCTAATGCCTATTTGAACCTACGTAGGTATTTGCGTCGCATTTCACCCAGTAATGGGACTTATCGATGTTATTTAACTTGTT
This sequence comes from Macrosoma leucophasiata, assembly GCA_036365455.1. Taxonomy (NCBI): domain Eukaryota; kingdom Metazoa; phylum Arthropoda; class Insecta; order Lepidoptera; family Hedylidae; genus Macrosoma; species Macrosoma leucophasiata. The sequence continues at coordinate 7,938,642 of JAWQUS010000023.1, read as the reverse complement.
TAAAAAATATTTACACTTACAAAGATAACACGGTGTCTCCTACAGTGGCTACTGATAATTTTTTATTTGACTCATTTATCAAACGCATTGAGGATTTTAATTAAAATTACTTAATATACTAACGTATTATATTGAAATGACTGCGAGCTAATAATATTTTCATGGATATCTCGCGAATAGTAAGTAGGTATATTATTCTATAGATACATATTAGTACAATTTTCTGGACCGTACACGCAAGACTAGAATATCAAGCTGTCAGAGATAACGGTGTAAAATCCTTTCGATTCTAATGGAATTTTTCCATTTTCTGGAAGTTTCCTAGTAGGTACCTCGGCGTTTGGTAATGTAGGTACCCGAAGATTTCAACAGGCTTGAATGCATTTTACTCTGCCTAGCCCTTCGGGGATTACAGGCGTGAAGTAACGTTTTAACGGTAAAGTCTCCTGTTGGCATTTCGATCGACATATTATTATAAGTTCACCGCTACACTGTTTAATCGCTAAATATCTATTTTTATACATATAAAACCATATATCGAAATAACTTACAATGATCAGTGTAAAAAAGTTTGAAAAAAGTTAATTTTTTCTAACGTCTACTGAACATAATAAATAGATCAAGGTATTTAGCTCACGAAAACCTAATCCGAAATCTAAAAGGTAAAGGTATACGCGTAAAAGAGGAAAGTCTTAATTAAAAGTAATTAAAATACTATAAATAGTAGCAGACAGGCGTCTTCGCTGAAAACTCAATTATGTCCGCTCGTAAACCGTCCTGTCCTAACTCAGGTAACGGTAAAATGTCACAGCCAGGTTATTCTGTAAAACTCACTTCACCCGAGTGAGTTTGCGTGTCTACTCTACCATTTAATGCAAAGCTTCATTTGAAGGAGCGAGAGCGCGAATCATTCGCATTTCAATGAAGAAGAATAATCGAACAATCTGTTTTTTTAAAATAAACGCGTTAATCTCTTATTTTATTGTGTTTTTTTTTATGTTATGGAAGTGGCAAACAAGCATGCAGTTCACATTGATGTTAAGCGATGACTGCAGCCTATAGACACCCACACAAAGACCAAGGTCAAAATGCAGATCCGTCGCCACTTCTGAGGCCTAAGGTGTTATTATGCATCTGTGCCGGAAATTACAGGGCCGTTCATTACCACCTGACCGAAACACGATAGTGCTGAACACTACCATTTAGCGGCAAGCGGCGAAAGAGGCAATCGGATAGTTTCGACTTCGTACAGCGTTATGTCTGCTGCACACTGCCTACGTGATTGGTCAAGACTTGATCAAAATACCTATAAAGATTTACTGCCTTAGATAACTTCTTTAAATTCTTAGTAAGTAGAAGTAAATACTTTACATCTATTCAAACGAACATTCGAAATATAACCGGACACGGACAATCTTTAGTCAGAGAATATGTAATAATACTACGTATAGAATGGACACTTCGACGTCTCGCCCGATTTCCCCGCATCACAAAACCTCTTCCCCTCTTATAGGCGACGGTTGGTATTTTGTACGTGCTACGCACACAGGTGTAAATACACGTCACTGATTGATGTCTGTGTAATAGAGACCAAATTAAGCGTTTATATGGAATTTTAGCGGAGTGTCCGCGGTGTGGTCCAGTTTACATAGGCTGACTTGATAGAACAGACACAATCAAAACCGATCTATCCAGTCGAAAATCTGAAGTCTCGCAGTCCTCACAAACTGCAGACGGAAAATGGAATGAAATCAGCGCATTTAATATTTTAGTATTATTATTTCTGTGAAAAGACTGCAAAGCTACAAAGCTTTGTGTTAAACGTCTGCTACACGGTATTAAACGGCGGTTTAAAACAAAGGTTTGAAACAGTGTAGACCGTTGTTTTATACCAAATATCACGTGACATTCATACGTCCTTGGTAGCGGGACTTGCGTTGCAAACCATTGGCAGAAGCGTTGGTTTGAAACTTGTTTGAAACCGCCTAGCCGCTTGTTTAAAACCACGCGTACGACAGTCACTCTGCGTCAGCGAGCGCGTGCGGACGCAACTGATGTTCGACAAAAGTTATTTATGTCATGAAAGTCCAGGAGAATAATAAAATTAAGGTTATTTGACTAAGCGTTAATCTCTCCTTTAACCACCGCCTCATCCATATTCTTTTTTTCCTTTTTTTTTTTCTTTAATTGCACACAAAATCGCAAGACTCACTCGAACTATGTTTGTACAAGATAGGTAAGGTGTCATGGCGTCATTATAGCGTAATACACGGTATACAAACGAAATATCGACACGTCCTATCCGCGCAATTCAGTTGGTTTCAAACCGTGTAGCCCGCAATCCGTATCTCACATCCGTTCAAGGTCACCTTGGTTTCATACCTCATTTCAAACCGTGTAGCAGACGCTTTATTCGTACATTTGCGTCCTCTCTGCCGCTTTACTAGAAACGTTCACAAAGAGTTTATTTAAAAAATATGCTTTTCATATTATTCTTAGGTATAAATACGAAAATATTAAACTTGAATCACTAATAACAGTTACGTGTCTGTACAGTAACCAAAAAGAAATATTGTCCTTTAGAAGGAGACTTCGGGTCTGTAGAGCGTTGTCTCTTTTGCACCTTACCTATGTATATTTCTTGATGGGTATTGTACGTTATATTAACGTCACTGAAATCTAAGTGAGACTTAAAGTCTTTTGTCTCAATAAAACACGTGCAAACAAAAGGTATAGCTTATATTTGAGGCTTGCCTAAAATTAAGAAACGTTTGAATGTTAGGCCATTGGTTAGGTCTATTAAAAAATATCAGCCAATGGTCTGATGAAAGCATAGAGCAACGCGGCCCACCGTTACCGTTGCGGCGGACCGGAGGGGAGTAGCCATAGCGTGTATTACCGATGCAAAACAGTCAGTCATTTTTTGCGGGGGGAAATGCGTGCGACACATACGCACACTACAGAAATCGTCTATTACTACGAAACTCACACCTTGACTCTGATTCTGATTCTGATTCTCAGGAGTGGTAACGCATCTACATTTTGACCTTGGTCTTTGTGTGGGTGTCTATAGGCTGCAGTCATCGCTTAACATCAATGTGAACTGCAAGCTTGTTTGCCACTTCCATAACATTAAAAAAAAAACGCACACATTTAAACAGATGTTTAAATGTTAGACGACAGGTATAGACCCATTTGGGCTTGTACTTTGACAGGGGAAAGCCTGCATATGGCTACTCCCCTCTGGTGTTGCTCTATGGATGAAAGGCACAAATACACGGCTGCCCGATTTGCTATTACAGCTCAATATAATTTATCTCCGATGTCACCTGCATCGCATCGGTTTTGCACCCCCACACGGGCTCGAGAAACAATACCCTCTTTTGCCTTTGAGATAAGCACAATGGACGCTTGGGTGGGCTATCGATGGATGCCGTCGTAAACCTATGAACGTTAAGCCCATTCCACACATCATATTTATGATACACATAGGATTTTTGAACTGAACAAATTTAATTGAATAGACCAATTTTGATTTGAATTTATTCAATTTTAGAATACGGGAATCATTAGCCCCGTGTTATCTTACGAGATCTGCTTCATAAGAGATATTTCGAGCAATGTGTAGCGCGAGCTTATGAAATAAATAGTACAATACAATACAGTCCAAACTCCAAAATTACAACTCTACCAGGTAAGGATTCCTTCACAGTCTCGTGTTCGCCAATGTAAACTATATAGGTATTAGATTTCTCTAGTTTATTCATACGCGCTATAATATTAATCGAATGAAAAAAAACAAAATATTATATATTGTAGGTAAGATAAGTGTGGGATTCTATATCACCTACGATTGGCAACCCTACTTATGAATAGCTCGCTCGCATATTTATAGTATTTATACCACCTCAGTACTGGGAACTATGACATTGTGATGCACATAGGCGCAGCGAACGCGTGACTTCCGTTGTCGAAATAGATTCTCTGCGCCTTCAACTACTAACCGATCCGTTATTTCGGTATTTCTTCGGAGCAATGTACCTAACTTCTTAATGTTATTTTTTTTTGTTTTTTAATATAGACTACTTAGCCTGGGTTGCACCACGATATTTGTTAAAGTTACAATATGTTTGTTATTTATTTATATGTATTATGTTAGTGACGTTTATTTTTATAAGGTCTATTTGAAATCATTTTCTGGTTTGATAAATAAAAGGGTTTCATTCTCAACCTGAGACGGAAAAAGACTATATAAAATACAGTGACGAGGAAAAGTATGTTCTTTTTTGTATATTCACGCCAAGTCCCTTACGAGGTAGGCAGATAGCGTAGAACGGTATCTTACACACCGCCCGTATCTTTTCGTTTTTTCTATTTCGTAAAAAATATGTAAATGGTGAAAATATGTGCCCATAAAAGTAACTGATTTATAATGAAATGAACATGATATGAATCCGAAAACGGTGTACCTATATACATTTTTATATGTTTTATTATTCTTTCCCCTCACAACGGCCGGGACGGGACATAGGTACCTATGAGGCAGTTTATTAGAGAACAGAACAGTATCGATGAAGACTACTATTAAGCAGCAGACAGTACCTATAGATACTCTACTACCCTACTACTCTACTACTCATTATCAGTAAGCAAAATTGACAGAAATATTTGTTTTGAAATAATGAAGTGCATTCCTGAAATATTTTCAGCATAATAATAAACAGCAAGGACGCAAGTAACCTGCTAAAAGCGCCTTGAGCATTTCTCTCTGCACGTATCTCTATTATTATATTGTGGTTATTAGCAGAGCACCATTGCTAATGACAAATTCTCAACAAGAAATATCATGTTTTACTTTAGAAAATGTTTAGGAATGATAACAAATGCACGCATGACCGCGCAACTACTGCTAAAACTACCTTAATTCAAGCTTGATCAAAGTTAAACACAATCGAATATTATTGTTTCAATACTTCAGGTCGCAGACTCATACATACGTAACTCATTACCTGTACGTCACCATACACAATAAGTCTTTGAAATTATCGTTTTATTATACACTTACTAGTCCAACACTGTATGGGTCATTGAAATAAGAGCCGTAACAGATTAGACATCCGCCCTAAAAATAAACCTTCCGCATTACATAACTGACATCTGTGTACGTATGTATGCACCTATATTAACAATGATTTAATGCAGAGGTGTGATATCATATTGATAACACGGAAATAGTACTGAATAAGGTAACATACGATTGCAAATGTATTCCATTAATATGTTCTTATTTGAAATAGTGTTCTTCCAATAGTAATAGTCTATCGATAGTATTGTGAATTATCGTGACCTCGAAAAAATAGTCACACTATCGATAGGACTATCGAAAATGTCGACATGCTGCAATACTATCGATACTATCGATAGTATCGATACTATTGACATGCATACTATCGATAGTATCGATAGTGTCGATAGTGTCGATAGTGTTTATAACAATACTATCGATACGATGGTCTTTGGCAAAAGTATTGCTTATTTTTGACTATCGATAGTATCGTCAAGGGTCGATAGTTTCGATAGTACTATCGCGCTATCGACTATTTTTCGAGGTCAACTGTCGATAGCGCAACTATCGATAGTTTAGCAACACTAATTTGAAATAATGGCTGCATTATTAATATTTGACGAGCCATTTGGTCCCGCACTGTGTGACGACCGTTTTAACCGAGGCTCACGGGTTCGATCCCCGTACCGGGACAAATATTTGTATGCCCTACAGATACCTATTCGGGTCTGGGTGGGTCACTTATTTACCTACATGTGTGTACCAAAATTCAACTCGAAAGTACTTGACCGATCAAGTACTTTCGGTGATAATCGACGTTGGTCTGACGGACATACAAACAGACAAACGGCGAGTGATCTCATAAGGGTTCAGCTTTTTCCTTTGAGGTATGAAACCCTTTAAATAGCATCTTTGAATGAAGTCGCCGACAGAGCGAGCATCTCAATATTTAACCAACTTAAACGAAACAATAATTTGTGATAATCAAATAATTACGGCTTCATAATCTATACAGAGTGTTATATAAACAAGTGTTTTGTGACGAACTATGAGTTATTTTCAATTTGATTTGATCAGCGAGCATCTCAAATTTCGCTTGATAAACTTGGGCCACGCAAATGTTATTATACCTACGTTAACATTTAAGCGTGTAGGTACATTGTATCGAGTTCATGGTAATATCGCAACACCGCCAGACACCGTACACATAATGGTAGCCCGTATGTTACTGTGTAAACATTCCTATCCGGCGTCTTATCACATCTCGCTCCTCGTTTTTACGTCGAATTCATCATTAAATCTCCAAAGTTCAGTCCAACGTGCTCCAATTTCCTTTGAGTATATTTTTTTTCACTCCAATCACAATTGTTTTAGCGTTGATGAATAAAAATAAGGTTTTTGTCGACTCCTCTCCGTTCCGACGCTTGGGGACGAAATTCAATCAGATAGCCGAGTCGTGAATAATTCAGGTTATGATGAGACTGATTACTGGTTGACCTAAATACGAGGATTATAGTACCCTCGCGGTGCGCGTGCCGCGTACCATTACACTATCTTTAACTTTTACTCCTTCACTGTCTTATCAACTTATCAAAGTTCACGAGACTCAACACAGGGGCCGTCTTTTGTTTTTGTTTTATACAGCGTATACAAGACAGTACAACAATTATTCTGTTTAATAAACTGCAGCAATCCAAGTATGCATTAAAAAAATAAAATTGAATATAACTCATAGTTCGTCACAAAACACTTGTTTATGTAACACTCTGTATAATAAATAAATAAAAAATAAAGAAAAAAAAATGTGTGTGTTATGTATGTGTTTTGAAGCCGTAATTATTTGATTATCACAAATTATTGTTCGTTTAAGTACTTAAATATTGTGGGTCTTGTAATTTCTGACATAGAGGTATTGTCAACTACGATCACAGGAGTAACAACGCATCGATATTGAAATCTTTGGTTTATGCCTTTGTACATATTTATTAGGCTACAGTATTCACTTGCCATCAATGTGAAGTATGTGAACTAACTGTATGCGTGTTTCGTCGTAAAAAATGACTTTTGTTTTAGTTACTAGCGGCTCGCCCCGACTTGGCACGGGTGCAATTAATGTAGGTACCTAATGTAGCCTATGTGAAAATGCAGCTTTCTAATAGTGAACGAATTTTTGAAATCGGATGTTGTAAAAATGTTACATTTATAATCATAAATACATAATAACACAAATGTTTCCTCTTTAAAGATGATAAAAGTGTTGTGTGGCTAGGCTATGACTTAATTTCATTTTTTTCCAAATAGTTATGTTGCCAACATTACTTTTATAGTTTCATGATATTTTGATTTATCAGTAGGTATAACCGGTATTCAAATGAAAAAAAAAACGAAACGATAATACGCTCGAACTAAACAATAATAATAATATCATATGATAATATCGTTTAGTTTGTCTTGGCTTATAACTAAACTAACAATATTAATGACGTAATCACCCACCAAGACAAGAGGAGCCCCATCTGCTTCCAAATGTAATAGCTCGCCCTATCGGTAGACTCTTGAATGGATATAGTATGGCCTTAATTACAGACTTACAAGCAAAACTTCCTTATCCTCAGGGAGAACAATGTATCTCGCTTTGCTGAACAAGAGCAATTAATAAATTAAGTATATCAAAGTAGATTGCATGTCTCTGCTGCGGGTCGCTTTCATAAAAAAATATATATATCACGCTCTTGGGCATGTACAAACGTGTGATTATATTGATTAATAACTCTTATCCTACGGATATTATTATTGCTGTGACATAGTAATTTTTCTTTGTATATGATATCGTTTACATCGCATGTTTTCCATTAGAAACAGCGAACGAGAAGCCAATTTTATAATCATTGTGTGCACGCAAGCAAGCCAAGCATTGCATCGGATCCGAGTTGCCTGTTGCCTCTAACTAGCTTATTCGACATTTTGATTTTATAGCTGTGTAACCTGGAATTTAATTAAGGTTCGTTAAACGTTCTAATGCCTGCTGCTTCAAGTTGTTGGTTCAAACAATATTATCCGGTAAATTTTAGTCGTCATTTCAGCCGAAAGACGTCCAATTCTGGACAAAAGCTTCACCCAAAAATACCCACTTACGCTACGGATATGTATCATTAGTGTAGAATATGGGTGTGTATCATTAGGAGAGAATATGGGATAATCGCCAAGTTTGGCATGCGGATTAGCGATAGCAGTGGCGTAGTTTTATCTAGGGACGCTGCTGCCCACCTCGCGTTATTGCATGTACCATGAACGAATGGTCAAACCATTGGTTCGGTTGACTGACTGCACTAGCGGAAGAATTCTCCTTCACATTTTAAATCTTAGTAACTACCTACAATCCTTTATTCCTTACAATTTCCTTACAGACAGAGGAAGAATATTAAAAAAAATATATGTGTGTTCATGCTAAAAAGTGCCTTTGTATTGTGATTAAATACACTGCGAAGTAGCATTTTGGGTCGAGTTAAATTAATGTTTATATAAACCGTATTCGCAACGCAAACTTACGTCCAAACGCAATGCCTTTTTTGTCGAGCTTGCTTTCTGAATTACGTCTCTGCTTGCAAAACTTTCAATAGATTTTTTTGGCAACCCAAACACGGAGGGTTCCTTTTAGCGTTTTTCGATTAAAGCCAGCCCTACAAAAAAGAGTAGGGGTTCTTATTCATTTTTTTAAGTTAATAAATACTCGTAAACAACAAAAGATTTGCTTTATCTGAAGGACGCATGTGGCATTATAATTTCTAAGTAAATAAAAAACAAATGCAATTATTTTTAAATGGTTTCTTATTTTTAATTACTAGTAAGTACAACTAGGTATAACCGACACGCACGAACTCGATCATGGCGATGGTGGTAGCTAAGTGATCGTTTCTGCAATGCAACATAAAACATGTACCTATGAGCAGGTACATTCATGGATAAAATATATCGTACTCACCTACCCCATTTTAAACTTAATGTTATGACTCTGTGCAGCTAAAAAAATATGTCGCTAGTAGCGATTTATGGCTGTATTATCCTAAGCATGGCATAAATTACCCTCAGGAGTGGAAAAACAAATGATTCGAAAACCCCAGTTATTTCTTCTATTAGTTGCAGATATAATTTATCATCAACATAATCACAAGGCTACATTCTACTGACGTAAATTATTTGTCTACCTGGTACATAATGATTAGTACAATTTATCTGAGAAGAATATAGCAACGGGACGTATTTTTATCGTAGTTCATCGGAAGTGCTTTTTCATTAATAACCTATTTTGCAGCTTATTTTAGATGCTATTGCCACAGTCTAAAGAACGTATCTTATGTTTTCTTATACTGTTCTATTCCTGTTATCTATTGCAATTAATTTAGTCATGCCAGTTATATAATAAAAACATTTCAACGCCTCGAAAAATATTTCAAAAACAAAATTATGATCGTATCGTAAGAAGTGAATTCGCCATCAAACGCAGACGTAGCTGTTTGTATAGATTTAGGAGAGATTTTCGTCGGGGGAGATCTATTGTGTCAACCCTCTTAGTCCCCCTGCAAAGGCAAGGGCGAACTGTTATAGTCGGCTTCTCGAGTCGCCACGCAGTGTACATAAAACCCATTTAGTGACAATTTTGGCAAACGTATGCGGGTTATTTATCGAGTACATGTCCTGGATGGTTGTGATGTTGTAAGGATACGAATATTAGGAATACACACCTACTGTTTGAATAGTTCGAAATGATCACGAGTTGAAACAGATGTTAATGACGACATTGATTGTTGTTTTATATTATTTCGCATTAACACATGCTTGTGAAATATATATATATTTTTTTTTAAAGAAAAATGGAAAGAAAAATTTGAACTTCGGTAGCTCAGTTGGAAGAGCGGCTGGACTAGATTCCTAGTGGCCGCGAGTTTGAATCTCGCCTGAAGTCAAATTTTTCTTTCCATTTTTCTTTAAAATAAAGACATTTATTGTTTTTTATCTCTCTATTTGTGCATATTCTTGTCACATGTCTAACCCGTCAGAAAAATGAACTGGGCCTAATTTTCGTAACGAAATAGCCATTGAATGGCAATTAAATCGTTTTGTTGTCTTGCTTTATTCATTGCGTGCGGCCTTCAAACATCAATGTGATAGTTGATATCATTAATTATCACCCTGGGACATCACAAGCAAATTCCAATAAGACGTCGAAATTGACGATAAATGTATCACAATAAGAATAAAAAGACCTTTCTTCATCGTGTCGTTATTACAGAAAAAAGCTTTGGTCACAATCTTAAGATATTTAACTACAGTTACAGTACTGCTAAATAGTTAAATAGAGTAATTGCACAAACATATCTCAATACTGGTAAACAAGCTGTTCGGAAACTTGTTATGAAGTGATTCTAGTTCTGTGAAAGTTAACAGTTTGTCGATAACAATAATTTATGTTGCTCCCAACTAATGTCTCAACTAAACTGGACCATTTAACTGACTTGTCACACCCGTGTAATGAACCTCAAGTGGTTGACTCATTCGTTGACTAGTATCGTCAATCTTTTCATTATCTACAACACTAGTTCATCAAACGGCTTAAATTGATTTTGGATGCCATCACTATTTATGTAACTTTTTTATTTCATTGCTGTTCCGCTTAGGTACAGTGAAGAAACACTCCGGTATTCGAATATCAATATAGCTTTTATTACCACTGCATTAGGTGCCCATGTTGTGAAGCGGTCAATTCCATGACAGGACATAGAGAGGCTACCAGAGATCACTTCCGTGTTCCAATTACACACATAGGTATCCGAACTCTCGAGGGGGCTCATCTGGATTGGAGGGATTGAGATATCTAGGTTTATAAAGACCTCTCCTGGCCATAGTATTCAAAGTATTTGCCATCTTTTTTTTTGTCCTAAAACATATTTGAATTAGGTTCAGATTCTTGTACACTTCATGCTATGGTAATAAAAGCAATATTTGATGTATTTATATAAGCGCACATTTCTTTTATTGTACCTTTACAACAGCAGTAAGTATCTAACTTAAATAAACTGCTTATAATTTATTTCACTTTCATAATTTCGTCAAATTAACAATTTAATAACAAAATAGTCAATTGAGCTTGAGGCTGATGATTATAAAGATTTATATGCGTTGTGAAATTATGCAAAGTTGTCTCATATACGCAAACGAGTTTGTATTAATGTACGTACTAATTACAAAATGTATAAAGTTCTCCGTTGTGGTGTGAGTGAAGTAGGGTGTCGATGTAAAATTATGTTCGGGTCTGAAAAGGGTAACTTTAACTAAGTTTGTACATTAAGGTGCCTATAGCAGAATCCTGCTATTCTTGAACATATTCTAAAATTGAATGTCTCTGTCTGTCTAATGGGGTAAAGTATTTCTATAATGAAGCTCACTTGGTAATGTGTTTGTTTATATCAATACCGCCAGTATATTTTCATTCTGTTTTTAACATACGGAATAATAAATATGCATTTATTTGTGTCGTGAAAGTAGGAAATCAACTTGCTTTCCAAATTGAGGGTGTACTTATTACCTGCAGCAAACTATATACCTACATTAGGAGCAATCCCAGAGATATTATATTTTTTATGGGATTACCTTTGACTTATGGTCCTATGTCCCCTGGATCGGCAGAGGACGTTTACGGTGCTTCTCCATCTCGATCGGTCTTGAACCTCGCGCTTAGGGGCCGAAGTAGATGGCACTAATCTATTTCAACGGGCAATTGGCGAAAGCAAAAGGGATCGGAGCCTAAATAGATTTATACAACTGCCTAAGCGAGACCCCTGGGGGGCCCCAGAGCTTAAATTAATGCAGGCGGTATGGCCTCGTAATAATGAAAAACAGAAGAAACGCAGCTCGACACAGACCTTAGGAGTGACTACGCATCTGCATTTAGACCTTTGATTTTTGTGTTAATGTCTACAACACCAATACACAACCATATACTTGAGAGTACCCTTCAGTACAATTCTGAAAGCCATTATATTTAAAAAATTTTATACTATTGAAACAAAGGAGACAGTAATATAAATGATGTCCCTCTGTTCTTGTTCTCGGCTCCTTCAAAAGGTTATATAAATTCCATCGATCTTGAAAATAATTGGATCATAAAATTGGATATAGACTCTACAGACCCTACAATAACTTCATAATCAAATTCAAATCCATCTTTGTATCGTTTGAAGTTAACAAGAGGTTTTATCTCGTTGCCCTGATATTGAAATCCGCATACGTACCTCCATTTTGCAAATACCATAATAGTCTTGCAGGACTGCAACTCTTAATTGCTTCAGTTGCCTAGTGGCAGGCCACCAGAACTTCGCTGGAGTCCTGGGTTCGGTGATTAATGCTACTGGGAATTTTCTATTTACGGGAAGTTTTCCAATGCCACGGAATTTGATAATGTGCCCGGAGATGTCAATAGGTTCGCAATAAAAGTAGTCCCTGTAGTGGTTTGCAACGGCGTGCTAAAGTAAAGGCGGGTCGCGTTTTAAACCCTCATTCTATTTATGTACTATCATTAAAATCTCTCGTTTACACGACTAATTTCTAGCGCATACCCACAAAATGTATGATGTCATCGAAGGGAAACAATGGCTTCGTTAACGTCTGGTGTCAAAGTCCTGAACTCCTGACTCATAGGTATATCTATAAATACTCAGCGTAATCCATTGACATAACATTTGGATGATCTGTATATCATCTTTATCTACATTTCTAAAGAACATAATTATATTTCGTAATAAAAATAGCTAAGACCTTTCTTAGTGAAAAGTCCTAACTTTTCGCAATTCCCTTCTGGGCGAAAAGGAGAGGTTGAATTTTGTGTTAGTCTTTAAATCTAGACCGATAAACCCAAGAAGATCCACCATATCACAGTTTTCCAAAAATATCCATCAGTATCAAAGAGGTTTTCAAAACGGATACTACAGAGATTGAAATATTAATTTATTCATATCCCAGAAGAACGGGACGTACCTCCATTCTGCAAATGCCACAATGGCCACAACAGTCTTGCAGAAACACATAAAAGTATTCTCTGAAGTGGATTTGCGACAGCATGCTAAAGGAAGGCGGGCCGCGTTCAAAAGCCCATTCTATTTACGTACGATCATTATGCGTCAGCACGCGCCTCTAACTGTTTAAGAGTATAATATCAGTTTCCGCTCGCACACCCCTCTCAACTCTCTCGTCGAGCAATAAGCTTGACTAATTTGTAGCCAATATCTAAAAAAAATCTTGATTTCACCGAGGGGAAACAATGGCTTAATAACAGATACATATAAAAATTCAAAATTCTGATCGACTGATACCTATCAACGTATATCGCTGGTCCTAAATGCATAACATTTGGGATGTGTACACAGATAACAATTTGAAAGATGTGTTTGAAACACAGTGTAAGTGTAATTCCACCCCTATAAAAGTGAAATGAGAGGTTGAATTTTCTTTGTAACTTTTTACTCTCGGGATTCATTGTATTAAGAATTGGTACCCATATTCTTCAATTAAAATTATTAGACACAGTATCAGTTTTCTTCAATGTCTGTCAAATATGATTTTGCTACAGTACGGTTAGACGGATTAAAAGATCTATGAAAAAGTTACAGTAGGTATCAGGAGAAGGGAAAAGCCTAAATCGTCTACGCGGGCGGCAACCTAGTTAATCTAGAGTGTTTTATATATCGTATTAACCTTGTCCTTTTTGTCGACAGATGATCAGAATGTGTTTATGAGAGTGGTCCGGCCGGGTGTATCGGTCACGACGTCGATATGGCGTGCGCGCGGCATATAGCATGCGCAATACTCCTACTCTGTCCTCTTGCGCTAAGCCGGCACGACGACGACTTCGCATTCGACAACAACGAAGAGTTTCAGGTGAATATAGTGAATATACAGGGTGTCACATTCTTATAACATTAAAATATTAAATAACTAAGCCATCCGAGGGAAACATAAGAGCTATCTACTATGCATATACCTAATCCTCATTCTAATTACACATAGTGATCGAGCCGAATTTGTGGTGCATCATAATCATCATCATTCCAGCCGAAAAACGTTCAGTGCGGCGCATAAAAGCTTTCCCCAAAGATGGTTTTAAATTCAAATTCGTGTGCGATGGCCAAGTCATTATACCTATTTGAAAATTAAAAAATCTTAAATTTATACGGTCCCAAATATGATGTAGATCTCACTCTTGTAGACTACCTTTTACGATAGAAGAAGCCTGGGTTGCATCAAGATATTTGTTAATGTTATTGTAACATTTCACATCCCTCTCTAACTTTAACAGGATGTGAAATGTTACCGTGAGTTTGCATTGATGAAACATTAACATAGAAACATGTTAAAATGATAGGTTTGACAGCAGTGCGAACGCTAGCATTAACAAGACATTTATCGCAATACATACATTATGCGACGAGTTGCGTAACATCATCCTGTTTAAAGTTTTTAGTGCAAACTAGGGGTTACAATAACTTTAACAAATATGACATAACATTTGGAGCAACTCAGGCTTATATTAAGTATTTCTTACCTAATATGCTATGTTTTGGACTGGATTATCTTTACCTTTAAATATATCTAGTTTTACTTACTTCGGTAACTTAGTGGTAAAGCGGCTGGACTGGTTTTCTTGAGGTCGCAGTTTCGAATCCTCCCCGAAGTCAAATTTTTCTTTCCATGTTTTCTTTCATTTCTAAAGTGCACTAGCATGTGTTATTGCGAAAAATAGAATATTACTATATCTTGTTTATATTTAAACAAATATATTTAGTTTCACAACATATAAAATTTTGATTATAAATTACAGGTTGAACTGACAGCAAATCATTCAGAAATAGCAAAAAATGGCCTAAGGAGGTTATGGGGTGTTCCTGATACATCGGCCTACGTAGGGCACCTATTTCGTATGGAGATCCCAAAGGAAGCATTTTCCGGGGACGTATTAGCGTATAAGGTAATTGTTTTGTTTTACAATTTTGTCTTCTTTATTTTTGTTTTGTTATGAAGGTGACATGCAAGTAAACTCTCAGTTCACATTGATCGTACCTAAATAAATACGTACTTACTGTAAACATCTAAATAAATTATTCTAGTCATTAAAATCGTGGTGGAGTCGTGACACTACGACTCTACCACCCGCTAGAGTGCATTAAGTCAAGCGAATCGGTCAAACCATGACAAAAGGTGGCAGTCAATACAATAACGCGGAATGGACGAAAATGTCCTGCGAAAAAATTTCCGACACTGCTATCCCAAAAAGTCTCATCTCCAGCGTGGCAATTATAGAATATTCGCCCCAAATGACGCACAGCTCTTTTGTAAGCTTGTAAGAATTTTCGGTGCAGGCTTGTTGTCCGACTGGAGACGTCTTTGATGATTTTGAAAATGTAGAGGTCTCAATGTATATGGGTTGTTACTGTCCTGAACCATAAGCTGTTATGCCTCTGTGCCGGTTGTTACGGAGCAGTACATTACAACCCGACTGGAACTGTTACACTAGGACATACATGTTATGAGGCCACGAGCCGTCACAAAACTCTACCACCAATAAAATGACCTCTCATTCTTAATAATTAAGACCAAGGATTTAAATATATCTGTGGTTGAACTCCTCTCCATATTTAATTGCTTCTTAAAGTTCTTTGTTGAAGTAATTTCTCATTAAGGTCGTAGTTTCCGGGGCCGATTTAGTAGGCTAGTGATCAACTGCAAGTCATTAACTATATGAGCAAGCACATAATCAGTCAATATACACACCAAACTTAAAAGGTGGAAGACGAATTAACGCACGTGTGATCCTTCTTTACATTCACTATTTCATTTTAGAATTACGTATTTATGCCGTGTTAATCTACCCGAAACTAGGAAAGTTCAAAAGAAGCAGAAATGTCGGAAATGTATAAAGAAGGTTTTTAGATAAATATGCTTGATAGCATTTCATGAAAACATAACATTAGGTATTTCAATGAGTGTAGATAACGAAAAATTTAGAAAATATTATGCTTATAGGTATATTATTATATGACTTGCATGCCAATAATATTCTTCGTTTTATGATCAGGTTCGAAGCGAAGACGGCAGGCGCACACCGAGTTGGCTCGCTGTGGACACGAAGCACGGGCTGATCAGCGGAGTACCTCAGAAACAGGACGTGGGTGCACACGCCTTTACCGTGGTCGCACATGGACGTACCCACGGCCTCACTGCCACAGATACATTCACTATTGAGGTAGATTCCGAGAGCAGATTGCGAATTTGGGTTCACCAAAATATATTTAATTTCAGGTTTATTTCACACTGCATCGACAACTGTAGTAGACGCACACACAAATCGCTCACTGGACACGAAGAAGTGACTAATCACCACCCCGTCGAGGCTTAGGAAGGTCTTAGGAAGAAGATAATGATGAATGTAGAAGAAGCACGGGAGGTGTGTCCAGACCGGAATATCTGGCGCTTTACACTCTCTGCCTACCCCGTAAGGGACATGGCGTGAAGATACATAAATGCATAATGTTTGACATACGCCAGGAGACGCTGCTCGTCTCCGAGGAAACGTCACCGACGCCGCGCTGCTCGTCGCTAAGAGCGAAGTAGTGAACCCTCCTTAACAGCTGTTAGGAGAGGCACGCCGAGGTAGCTCACTGTAGACACTATTGCGTTAACTACGCACTTCATTTCATTTTCCTATGGTAGAGACACCAAACAGACAAATCGCTGTAGATGTAAGTCTTCAATGAGGCCTACATAATAAAAGGTTGGGGAAAAAGTCTTTTCGCATTATAGTATGTATGAACTTGTAATACAATCTCTTTGGCTGTAGTATTTGTATCTGGCTGGTTTTAGTATCATTGAAAGTTAACATTTTAAAGAACATAATTCCAAATTCAAATTAGGCAAATGTGTGATTTTCATTTGTTTTTCGTACTGTCAAGATGAGTGAATCTAATGAAGAAATTCGATACATTTTAAAATTTTACTACAAAAAAGGTAAAAATGCACGCAAGCCGCGAAAAAAAATTGCGATGTTTATGGACCTAGTGCAGTGTCTGTGAGAGTAGCACAAATTTGGTTTAAGCGTTTTCAATCCGGAAATTTTGATGTCAAAGATGCACCTCGCTCTGGTCGCCCTATTACGGATAAAATGGATGGCATTTTTGAAAAAGTGGAGCAAGATCGACATATCAGTAATTACGACGTAGCTGAAGAACTGAGAATTGATCACAAAACAGTTTTGGCGCATTTGAAAAAAGCTGGGTACAAAAAAAAAAGCTCGATATTTGGGTACCTCACGAGCTCACTGAAAGAAACCTAATGAACCGTGTACTCATTTGTGATTCTTTATTACGACGTAATGAAACCGAATCAACAGCTGATAACTGGTGATGAAAAATGGATCACGTACGACAAGAACGTGCGAAAAAGGTCGTGGTCAAAGGCCGGTCAGGCTTCACAGACTGTGGCGAAACCCGGGTTAACTCGCAATAAGGTGATGTTGTGTGTGTGTGGTGGGATTGGAAGGACATTATTCATTATGAGCTATTACCACCAGGCAGGACTATCGATTCTGAACTCTACTGCGAACAACTGATGAGATTAAAGCAAGAAGTTGAGAGAAAGCGGCCGTAATTGATCAACAGAAGGGGTGTGGTGTTTCATCATGATAACGCTAGACCTCACACATCTATAGCCACTCAGCAAAAATTAAGAGAGTTTGGCTGGGAGGTGTTAATGCATCCGCCGTATAGTCCTGACCTTGCACCTTCAGATTTCCACCTGTTTCGGTCTCTTCAGAATTCTTTATGCAATGTTAGGTTAACATCACGAGAGGACTGCCAAATCCACTTGTCGCGGTATTTTGATGAGAAGTCCCAAAATTTTTATAGCAATGGGATCATGTCCCCTACCTACAAGATGGCAAAAGGTTATCGAACAAAATGGTACATACATACTTTAGTTAAATTTAAATAAACTGTATTAAAAAATGTTTTGAATTATCTTAAAAAATGCGAAGAAACTTTTTCCCCAACCTTATCTTAATATATATAAATCTCGTGTCACAATGTTTGTCCTCAATGGACTCCTAAACCACTTAAGCGATTATAATAAAATTCGCACACCATGTGCAGTTCGATCCAACTTGAGAGATAGGATAGTTTAAATGTCAAATTATAGTCGCAATTTTAATTTATTGCTAATTATTTGTCTGTTATTATTTGACAGTCACAATTATCTGTTAACTCCAAATGATTCTAACAGATGTCGATACCTTTCGACTGGGTTGAGTAAGTAATCAATAGATGGCGCTGCTATGGTAAATCTACAACCATGTCATATAAGCTACATTTAAACAGCTTATTTACCACGTGTTGTTGACGCTATAAATTTTTATTTTGTACCTATTGATTTCTGCTTAATATCAAGTGTCATTTTAATTAATTGTGTTCAACGTACTTCCCCTTCAAATCTCAATCCAGTGAATTTGTATACCGACATCAACATTTTCGTCTTTGTTCGTAAATAATTTCATTGTACTAAAAGGTTATAGTAGTAGAAAGTCAAATAAGGAGATCACCAATTTTTTTTACAAATACCATCTGTGTGAAAAAGCATAGTGGACTCCGTGACTGATGTTCTCTTATTGTTCCTCTTAGATTGTTTACTATAATGTAATATAACAAAAACTTTAGCCACAGCAACGCGTGGCCGGGTCAGCTAGTATATTATATGGTTACCTACCAAACGTGCATGTCTGTATACATTGACCCTGTTTGTGAAATATAGACGAGATTTTTTGTTTTTATATTACATTCAACTTTATCTATGAAAAACTGATAAAACCAATGCCCTAATATAAAATATCTCATGTGGAGCGACTGGTGTTACAGCCGCCCGCGGCGGCGCGATTCGTTTCGAATGGAGCTACATTTATTAGGCGCTGTATCAATAAAAAATACAAAATGCAGCTGTGTCAGCCGCTGTGTTGATTGAATTAATTGAGTCTAAAGCCCTTTTGTAATAAGTTTAAAGTGAGGTTAACTGATAAAAGAGATACGAGCTTGCTATCACTCCTAGTATCTTATCCCGTATATATTTTATTGAAATATTTTATTCGGCTATTCTAATTTCGTGAATTCCATTTCAGGTCAAAAAAGCTGATGAAAAACCCGAGTCCAAGTACGGTTCGTGCGTCCGAAATGAAAACAGACTTGTATTGGTGATATTGGTCGATGGTGCCTTCCACAAGATAGCTCCCCGCCAGCGGATACGAGCGCTTATGGAGCTAGCTAACTTTATGGCGCTTGATGCGGTAAGCTACTTATCTACTATTTAAGTACTGTTTATTATATCGTGATTATTTTTAATACAACCATCTTCTATAACTACACAAAAAATAAGGGAGGAGCAAATAAGATGGCGAATCATGATAAGTAACTATCGTCTTTGAAATCATATTAGTGCTGCGAAACGTAACCGGCGAATCGTGGGTATTTGCATGTATGCTTGAATGCATGCATTTACCTCTGCCTACCCCTTCGGGGAAGGGGTAGGCAGAGGTAAATGAAGTTACGTTTTTTTAATGTATTAGTGCTAAGTAAGGTTTGACGGCCCTATTTTTTTTAAAGTCAAAGGATTGACATACAAGCAGTCGGGCCACCTGATGGAAAATAGTCACCGTCGCCTATGAACATTTGCAACACCAGGGGAGTCGCCAACGCGCTGCCAGCCCTGAGCCTCCTAATGCCAAGTGGTCACTGTCCACTTTTAACATCTGTAACACCAGCAGCTCTAACTGAATCAGTTTTGGGCTCGTCTTTGACTTTTCTTGTTCTGTTGTACCCGCATATGTGAGCACACACAGAGAATCCGACTGCCCATTCCGATATTTGTGCCTAACTATATATCCCATCACCATTGTATTTGCAGGATGAATTCTGGATGGAGCCATACAAATCGGAGACTGCGCGGACCCACACCGTGCTCCTGAGTGGCGCGGGCACCACGCAGCGCAGGCGCAGTGACGCCACCACTGCTATCTACCTCAACGTGAGTCATTTTTGTTTTACACTCTCCCTTTCTCTCTCATTCTAAGTAAAGATCGAGTAAACTTTATTATTTGTTTAGTTTTTCGTTACAAGTATGATTTTTTTTGTCAAATATAAATTTCTTCCCTTTTATTTTTTAAGGAATTGTTAATCTGTGTTCTATCTTTGTCTATCAAATTTGGAATGTTTTTTTCAAGCCAATCATTAAAATAATATTTATTACAATTGAACAAGGCCCGGATAATGTTGGGTGAGGGAAGATGTTTGAGCTACTTAGCTCTTTCTTTCCATCACCACTGGTTCCGCTCCTGTCCTGAGGCTTAATTCTGGTAACGTAATAATCATTGAATATGTTAGAGCAAAAAAGCGAACAGATTCAATTATGATTCAGCTATCAAGATTCAGCTTCTTTCCATATTATACAAAATTCTTTAGTTTTGGTAATTATTAGTGATTATTCACTCTAGGTTTGTTAAAATGAAATTACGATGTAAAAGTGCTCTCCAGGAGCTTAAATATATGAAATAAACTGAATAAATTATTTATATAGTATATTATATAGTATTTACAGTACTCATCAACAAATATTGCACATCGAGCCTATGATAGTGACAATCGGCTAGTTTCGTCTTCGTAGAGCGTTATCTCTGCTGCTCTCTGTCTACGTAAGCTCTGGTAGTCCGGTATTGGTCAAAACTTTATCAAAATGGTGAACGAACGTCATATTGGTAAGGTGCGAAAAAGATAACGCTCTACAGACCCGAAAAAAGTCGAAGTCTCCTTCCTGAGGTCGATGTGCATTATTTCTTGTTAGACTGTACAAGAATTAGATACCCGGTGTAAATATAAATCGCCTAACGATATTTTTATCACCAAAAATTTCAACTCACAGGTGGGCTGCGGCGAGAAACTGTGGTCACGCCACAAGGTGCTGGTAGCGGGTTTGAGAGAACAGTCCCGAGATGGGACACTATACCAACTCGTACGCCTGCCCGTGCTCGGTTGGCGGCTCGTCGGCATCAAGTCTCTGCCCAGACTAAAGAGACAAGTGAGTTTTATTTCCACTTCTGTTAGCTTCATACTGGCGTACCATACCATACCATATTTTATTGCAAAACTAATCTAAACTCGTAATGCTTTGTCTCGTAACCCGTTTCTTCATACGCGCTGTAATTTTGACGACCCGATTAATGGGAAGCAGCGGGTCGCGGGTTCATGCCGCGCACCGGGACATATATTTGCCTGGCCGACAAGATTCTTCTAGAAAAAAAATAAGCAGAAACTGTCCTAGAGTACAAAATTCTGAGATCAAAGACAAAATTACCGAGTAGTCCAAGATTTATATGACATGTGAGATCTTCTTATATTGAGAGATTAAACTAGTTTATAATGTAGAAATTAAACAAGCGGCTTTTCTCGCGTATACAACACTCCCAAACTTCTGCCCGTGACCACAGTAGCTGGAAACCGACCGAAACGTCGGCTGTAAGAAGAAGTTTGGGAGTGTTGTATACGCGAGAAAATCGCAAGTTTAATTTCTACAATGTATGAAGCTCGTGAAAACCTATGAAAACGTTATAGTTCATAACGTTTAAAATAATTTACTCGCAGTCCCCGATAGACGACGGCTCGGGCGACTACGACACTTACGACGGTGAGGAGGACGCGGACTACAGCGGCGACTACGACGACAATGAAGACGACAACGACTACAGCCGCATCGAACTCGGCGCCGTGCCCGATCTAGTGAGTACTCACTTTGTACTTGCTTTTTTGCTTAGTGCCAAACTACGAATATGTCATTATAGAGAAGGGCACGATAAAAAAGTGGCACTACGGCTCGTTACTATGGGCTTGACATTGACAGTTACGTCGCCATGGCAACAGAAAACTACACAAAAATACCAAGATATTTGTTAAAGTTATTGTTACATTTCACATCGTTCTCTAACTTCAGCAGATTTCTTTAAGTTAGAGAAGGATGTGAAATGTTAACTTTAATTTAACAAATATAACA
Source organism: Macrosoma leucophasiata (assembly GCA_036365455.1). Lineage (NCBI taxonomy): Eukaryota > Metazoa > Arthropoda > Insecta > Lepidoptera > Hedylidae > Macrosoma > Macrosoma leucophasiata. The sequence continues at coordinate 7,916,450 of JAWQUS010000023.1, read as the reverse complement.
CTACGACTTTTAACAAATAACAGTACCAAGGTATCGTCACTTGTCAATATGCCACTTTTTATGACTGATTACACTTCTATCCATATAATTACATATTCATAGCTGGAAAAGCTTTTATTGCAGCGTGGAAGTATAGTAATTTCGACACAAAACAACTTTTACAACTACGAATGAATTTTACGAATAATTTGGAATAAAACGATCGTGTGGCAATACCATTCCAATAAAAACATTTATTATTAAAATCATACGGACGAACTAGAAGCGTAAACCATATGCAATGTGCCCAATGTGTATACCATTATGGCTAGAATTTTTTGTAGGGATAAATCATAACACGCTAAGTACAAACACCATCGCCTGGCAAGGATTAACCCAGTCACGTCACCAACCCCACATTATTGAAAATGTAAAAAAAGAATAAACTTGTTGCTGTAAGCTTGAAATTTTTATATGATTTAGTTCATATATAGTGAAGCTTATAATAAAATTGACAGGCGATTTCGTTGAGCACAAGTGCCTGCCAGGCGAACCGAAAGCCGAAAGGTGGGCTATAGCCCACCTGTATGAATTAATATAAACTTTTTCCTGTAAAGTTGAAATTTGTATGGGTGTTTGTCTAAGATATTTGAAGTAATTAGGTACAATGACAGGTGGTTCTGGATAGCATAAAAAAATCTGCCAAGTGCTAGTCGGACTAGCGCACAAAGTGTTCCATACAAAAAAATTGCTTAAAAATTACGTTTGTTGTATGGGAGCTCCCCTTTGATGTTTACTTTATTTTTATTTAGTTATTTATTATGAACGGTTATACAAGTCAATATTCTGACAAATTTTAAGAGTCTAACTGCTAACATTTTTAATATTGAGCAAAAATACAAAAAAAAAACACATATAGGGATGAATATTTTTATTTTTTTAATTTTTAGTATTCGTTGTTATAGCGGCAATGGAAATACATAACTTGTGGCAATTTCAGTTTTTAGCTATCAGGGTTTATGAGATCCTTCATTTCCTGATGACAGACAGACAGATATCTGTTCTTCATGACTCTACCTTCACTTCTTACTCTTTATTTTTTTTTATTAAATTTGAATAGTAGAAAATTGTCATAAATAATCCCTTTTTTTTTTTTAATTAATTACCTCATTATAAAAGAAGTTATGGTTTTGGCGGGAACCTTGAAAGAGGCGTGTGGTGCTCTTAATTTATTTCCTTGGGGTATTTTTGAGTTATATTGAATAAAGTTTGTTTAATATAGGTTCATTACAGTGCCCGTGTATAGTGAAATAGAATAACAGTGCGAAAACAAAGCTTTTCAGGTTGCCTCCTTCATTGTAAATATTCTGGCAAAGTAGCCATCGCTTCACTTGACTCACTTGACTGACACAATAAATAATTGACTGACTGACTGATTCTGCCTTCTACGCTGCTTTAAATACGAATACCAAAAATTAAATATCGTTTTACTTGACACTGGCAATATACGTAACAGCGATGCCATTATAAATTTTTTTAAATGTTGTTTTGTGTCGAAAGTTTTGTACTGACGAACTGCAACGCTCTGCATTATTTTCTGAGGAACTTTAATTTTGCAGTAAACAGATTTTTATGTTATAGCTCTTGCAATCCATGAGCCCGGCGATCGACGCTTGGTTGTCGTGAAACGTGACAACGTGCACATGTACGGTGTATTAGTGTGCGACGAATCGCAGCTCTGGCTTTCACACACGCATTTTTACTTATTCAGACACGTCTTTCACTACTACCAAGGGTCGACCACGCTCGTTATTTGCAAATATAATAATTGTGTTAAAGTTTTGATATAAAATGTGTATTATTTGATCTAATCTACAACAAACGGAGTGTAAAATCTGCCTAATCGTTCGCTTTGGGTCACGCTTTGTTCATTCGATCGTTTATTAACATGTTTCATTGGAAGCTTTCAATTACAGCTATTCATATTGAAATGAAACGAACTACTAATATCTAAAAACGTATTGTATACTCAGACATGATATTACAATTAGAATAATGGTATTATATTACATACTTATTTCATGGTATAGTTTTACCACAATGGAGACATGTTGACTTATTTGTGTCATGTAATGAGGATTACATGGAGTATCTGAATATTTTTGATATGGTGTTATGGTTAATGTGAATTTTGAATGTATATTATATTCTACGTTAAAACCCAGAACATTGAAAACAAAAAAAATAGCGTTAGTGTGATGTTATTCAAACTCTTATGTCCGTTAAAATATCGTAATTTGTTTTAAATAATAAGTACCATTTCACTCAAATCTTGATTATGGAGTAGACTGTTCCTTGTAATACACTGATGATACTCCATATTATCTATTTGAAAGAGCAACATTTTTTTACGTCAAATAATATTTTGATAATATTAATTTAATGTTTTTCCTAGTCTGGAACTATCTACGTCATGCTACATCTGGTAAAACGTGTATCATTTCATTTATCCATTGAAATCATTAGTTTCACATCATTCACGCCACAAATCGTATTGAGTTACTCGTATTTTGAATATTACAAGAAAAACTTTTAAAAGATAAGCATCTGGATAAGCGTCCAATAACATAAAAATGAAATGATATATATTTTAAGTAATGAGATGGGGACGTTATAATATTAAATACTAATATTCGGGTTTTAAATAAAGGAAAAAATAATCTTGTCTTGTTGTTAAAGAAAATATAGGTCTTTGTTATTGGATGAAATTAGTTTTTTGTCTTGATATGCATATTTTGCACCCCCTGTCACGTAGAGAAGCATTATACCAAGCTCCACAGCATGGAATGTTGAATGATATCCACTATGTATCTCCAACAAAAATACTATGCTGTAACCCCGTGGTTTAAATAAATGACAATAAAAAAAAAACTCTCTGCCTACCCCGTTAGGGACCTGGCGTGAAGATACACACACAATAAAAAAATTCTACATTATTTAATGGATTGAATGATATTTGGTTTGTGACATATCACATACATACATTTTTTGTGTTTAACCATCCTACCCATCCCCAGTACGATAAGAATGAACTCGAAAACACCCATTCCGTTCATATCCACCTCACGTAACATTACATTATCCTAACAACTATTTTCCGTGAGCTTTGTGTGTGGTTATAAAATTTGAACGTCACAGAACACTGCTTTCATATTTTTATTTATGAACTAATGCGTTAGTAATAAAATATTGTGTGGATTTAAAATTGGAGGTGTTGTCTACGCCTGTGCGGCCTATAGTAGGAATTTTGATTTTTTTACCTAAACAAACGGCACTTCTAGATGTCAATAATCGATATTGTCTCATATACAGACTCATTTTCACAAAAACGACTTAGAACATTCTTAGTTTGATAATTGTCAAAACTCATACTAAAGGCAAAAAAAAACCACTGTAACTCTTGTTGAAATATTAGAATCTGCGTGCAATCAATATAATCTACTTTGTGGCGCATTTAATAACACACAGCAAAGATAGACAATCCGCTTATTCGAAATCCACGTCAACAACCACAGACAGGGCTCGCGAGACGTTAACATGGGTGGCAGTACTAACGCAATGTGTATGTCGCGGCCCGCGCTGCTAGGTGGATGGACCCCTCGCTCCCCCGCACCCACACCGCCACCACCACGGCCAACCCGACCAACCCGGTCAACCCGACCAATCCGGTCAACCCGACCAACCCGACCAACCCGGACAACCCGACCGACCCGACCACTCTACCAGCCGGCCCGACCTCGCGCACACCACCACCGACACGTTTCAGACCGAGCTCACCGCCCCGCCGACCACCGACCTCCCACCCCCCGCACTCCCCGCGTCCCCCAACCTCCCCGACCGCCCCTCGTCGACGACGCCTGAACCGCCCGCCGAGGAAACCCGCCTGGACTCCACTCCCGAGCCCACGACAACTAATACTTATACCACGGAGGTTTGTCGCGACTCTCCAGCTTTGTATCGTTTGCATGCCGTTTGCCGTGTTTGTTTCGTAGTTCGACTTACGTCTTGAAGTGCAATTACGTTGGTTAGCTCCATTGCACCCGCGTCGACATGCTCGCCATTTGAGCCTGTCTCGTATTACACGTATCACTGCCCTGCCATACATTTACGGAAATGCGTCGATGCGACGCATTTTAGACTAGACGCTCAAGTCGCGTAGGATACCAGGCCTACGCGACTTGAGTACCACAGATCATACTCTCGAGTCTCTTTCGCTACGACGCGTGTGCGAAGGGGCTTACTTCTAAGTTCCGAGTGTTGAAGAGCGGCAGCAATAAAGATTTTTATCTTATCGTTGTGAAAAATTCTTGTTTGGATTCTATTTATTACTTGTGGCCTTCTTATAATTAAATCTTTACTGTTGCCGCCTAAGTCTTGTAGGTTTTGATCACTCTTTCATTTTATTTTGTTATTTTATTTCTACGTTTATCTTTTTTGTAGGTATTTTCAAGTGTGTTTATGCATTTAATTGAGGCTATTTTTTAATAAATAGTAATTATTATTTCTAAATTGGTTCATGTGTATATTTGAATTGCCATCTAAAATAAAAATGTGTAGTTTTGTGAAAATGTAGATTAATTTTAACGTTTTACAGACCAATGGAATGCTAAAATTATATACATAGTTTAAGTTTTAGTAGGTTTAGTAAGTTTCATTATTATTATAGATTGTATTTGCTCGATCAGTATCTGATATAGTATTATATTTATACATATAATATTACATCTTTATATTTTTATCAAGCATGTTAATTTTTTTTAGTATAATACTTCATGCAAACATTTATTTTAAGTTTTAATTTACAATTTTCATACCAACGTGTAAAAAAATTAAACATTTCCACAGGAGCACCGAGTGAAGATTACTCCATACTCAGAATCAGCCTCCGAGTCCAGCAACGTGAACATCTCACGAGAACCATATCCTAGAACCTTCCAAACATCGGACGCCAACGTATCGGAAAAATCTCAAGTACATCCACCGATCGTAGTTTCTCCGGATATTATGACGTCAGAGGACATTACAACTTCCACTGAACCGGAAATGGTATGTCGATCTGTACCACTATCTCATCCTTACCATCTAACACGTTTTTTGTACATGTTTTTTTATATACACTAATCTATCTGTCTTGTGTGGAAGTGGTTTTACTTAACATGGGGTAGTATAGTTGAGCGGACGCTGAGTCAATCACGCATTGTAGTGAATTTATTTGTACATACATATCAAACTAATATACGATACGTGGAGACAACGCAACATTTATTGAAATAAATTAATTAACTTTTGGATTGTGTTAAAGGTTTTGATTAGTTTTTTGAAAAACTTCTGAAACGTCAGATTTTGTTTTGAAACTTATATTATTAAACTTATATTACTGAGAAACTACCGAAGAATGTGGTAAATTTTAGCCATCCACATATTCCTAATACAACTGTCCACTTGTCTCCACGTGTCCGTCATCCACATTCACGTTGTGTGAGCGTCCGCATGGCACTTTCAGCAGACAGTAATAATACGTGAGTCGAACGAACTGCCCGCGATGTCTTCGGAAGCTCCCACGTCGCCATCAACGGCAACGGTTCCGGACGTCGCCGACACGACGCCAGTAGCCGTGCTGACATCATCCACCACGACGTCCACCACAACGTCTACCACCGCGGCGCCGACGACTTTCGTGACGGCGCCGATCACGCCGGAGACGTACCCGACCACACCGCCTACTACCACGCCACCCCCGGAAACGACCCAACAGGAGGTTACCGTGCAGGTTTGTTATGGAAGTATAGTAGAGATGGATAGTGCTGTACGGGTTTAGAATTAAAAGTACGTGAAAGTATTACGATCATTAGTATTGAAATGGACTTATGTAGGCGTCTTATCTCGGAACGGCAAGTCTACTTACGGGCAATGTGCGAGCGCAAAGGGCTTTAAGGTGCCGATCATTAGTGACATATTTGCAAAATGCGTTAAATTAAATTATCTAATTGTGCACAAATCTAAAAGGCAATATAATAAATTATGAATCGTTTGATATCATAATAAAATACAGAAACTATTTGCACGACTAAACAATAAGTATGAAATGAAACAAGATATGATATTCATATTTTGAATCGTTTTTTTAACAGACAGCAAAATAATAAAAGGCGTAATGTTTCGGTCGTGTGTAGGGAGAGCGGATTTGGTTGGCGGATAAAGACATTAATGTCATTATTGTGTAGGTGTTATTATATTAATAGACGAATTATTTGAGCTAGCATTATTTATTTATTTATTTAAATATATAAATAAATAAATAATGCTAGCTTTATTGCAAACACAGAAATGTTGTACAAAAGGCGGACTTAATGCTACTAAAAGGCATTGTCTACCAGTCAACCTTTGGGTAAATAGAAAACAATGAAAGGCGCGTAAAACTTATAAATTAAATAATTAAGTATAAAATACGGAATTAACCTACGAATAAATATTACACTATATAATATATATAAATAAATACATAATATACATACATACATATTATAAATATATATCATTATCAAGACTTCTAATTCAAAATTTGTACAGCATGTAGATTTAAGTGTACTGGTATAAACATACGTATTCCATTGTCCATTTGTAAATGGTTTGGTATTTAAGACATGGGGTAAGTCGTTTGTGTAGTTTGAGAATAATCATCTGCAACTCTTTATTATCTGCACACTTAATGATTGGGAATTAATTAAACATTAATTTTACTAACATTAACCAATTTTTTTTCAAAATTTTTAACTTACAATTGCGGATGATATCATTATCCATTGGCAGTATTGTATAAAAATTGAGAGGTTTCATCTCCGGCTTTGGAATTCTTTATAAATACATCTCTGTCCTTTCCAAATTTCTATAAAAATAGCATTACATTCCAAAGGAGATTGTGGGTGCGTATTGTATTAAAATGTATAGTAATAAAATTATCCAATATCTAAGTAAAACATTTTATGCAACATTTCTGCACGTAACATTTTACTTTTGAACAAAACTAAATGGGATTTGATGTGAAAGTTTTTAAATACAAACTAAATTTCCATACTTAATCATGGACGAAATTCAAAAATGAATAATTTGTTTTTGTTGATTGATGTCAAATTACAGGGGGGGCCCAATATTCAATCGCAATCCATTTATTATATCTTTACTTCGTCCACATAAAAATCTACGATTGAATTTGCTGTTCGTTGTTATTGCTACGCTGACTCGAACAAAAAATCGTTTGCAATCTGCGAGTAGATTGGTGCGATCAGACGTTCGAAGGTGCAATATTGGGACCGGCTGATAGACTTTTTCATTAGAGATGCGCCAATATCGATTGTAATCTATTTAAATCGTATTGCAGGAATCGGTAACGTCTACGGAGCGAACGAGCACAATAATCGGGCGCACGACGGAGACGATAACGTTCGCGATGCCCGTAAATCAGCCGCCTACACTCAAACATCATATGAAAAAACTTGCTATCACGGCTGGAAAGGCGTTTAGGTGTGTATTAATAAGATTTGTAAAGATTTTTTTCTTATGCTCTCAAAACACTATGACGCATGTGAAAAACAACTCCTCCTGCTATGGTCTTATGTTTTAGCTATAGATTCGGATTTATATTTGGTATGAAATCATACATTCTCGTGTGCAATGCTTAGTTAGTGTTACGTCATTTTCACAATCTTTATTTTTGAATATACTGAATCAGAAGCTCTTCCAAAGTTACCTTTTAATGTTTAGGACTAGTTACATAATATAATTTTTTTTAATGTAATAAGTTGGCAGACAAACATGCAGTTCATATTGATGTTAAAGGATAACTGCAGCAGCAGACACCCACACAAAGACCATAAGCCAAAATACAGATGCGTTGCCTCCCTCTGAGACCTTAGTTATTATGTCTGTGATAGTTATTATGTTAAGAGTATAATATGATTCATATATTATATTCTAGGTATATAATTCCTGCGGATCTGTTCACGGATCCCGAAGAAGGCAGCAACCTCACATTCACCATGTACGAGGCAGAGAACGTGCCGCTCAGCAAAAACTCTTGGATACAGTTCATGCCTTCTGAACGTGAAGTTTACGGACTGTAAGTTTGTTGCTAATATTATTTTATTGTGTTTTTTTTAAATGGTTAAAAAGTTTGCTAAAAATCGGTGCATTTTACGAGATAAAAGAGTTTCAAAATTACAAAAAGATACAGAAAAAAAAGCGTTCACACCAAAATTATGTCACTATATTCTTTTACAAACCCCTAGAACGTTTAATAAACAAGCTATTTACGCAATAGGTTAATTAATCCACTACCCTCACATGTGCGTGATATTATTATTCAATCCAATCTTAAAACATTTTTTAATTAAAATTGTAAAGGGACGAATTGACCATTGTTAACCGTTTTGTTTAAATTTTATTTAATATTAAGTAATTTGTTACAACAACGTAGAACTAAAGTAGCATCGTTACAAACCTCTGTGGTTTTTTAGATGCACTGTTATTATTTGCCAAGTGTATGTTCTTTCTTTTTGATATATATATATATATATATATATATATATTAACGTAGATATTTAAAGATTTATTGATTTCATAGGTGACAAGCAAGTTTATACGAACCGTTTTGAGACTTTGGATGGTGATATCTCCAAAAATAGAACATTTTTTAATTTTTAACTTTTTCTGCCCTTTTGGAAATTAAAAAAAAAAACTCAAATAGTGTGTAACCCTATTAATGTGTAAAACTATGAAACAGATGCTACTGATGAATAATTCAAGTGACTTATCTATCGCTTCGACTTCCAGGCCGCTAGAAGCGCATGTGTCTCGCTGGAACTTCGTGGTGGAAGCTCAGGACAGCGAAGGTCTCGTGGCGCGTGGTCCGCTAGACATCACCGTTCAGCAACACAAGAGCGGTCGAACCATCAACCATCAGTTCGTCATGCAGTTCAAACTACTCAAGGAGTACACTAACACCATCGACTGGCAGATCAGAGCTTTGGAAGGCATCGTCAATTTGTTCCGAGATACTGATATGGACCACCTGACAGTTCTCAACGCGACGCAGAATGGCGATATGTGCGAGTTCGTGTGGACTAACGACACCCTGCCCAAAGATCCCGCGTGCCCCATGGATGATATTAACCGTCTTATGAAGGTAAGCCTTCTATACATCTATAAAAATATAACGAAATGTTCATATATGCTTTATGATAGATCCAACAGAAATTACTTTATGAACTGCCTCTGTAGTCTAGTAGTAGCATACATCTACTGGTCCTGGACTCGATTCCCGGGTCGGGGGTTATCAGAGATAATGGTGTAAAATCCATTGTCTCTAGTCATAAACATTATTCATTATATTAAGTCAGGGTCCGTGCCAGACTAATACCCCGCCTGAATCGTCTTGCCGCAGCCTGTAGCGAGCATATCTGCCGCAGGCTCTACTGAGTGTGACGATTCCCGTAGCCTGTCGATCTAGGAGCCGACCGCCTAACTCTAATGCTTTTGTTTAGCTTTCGATTATGACATCATGTCAGTTTCGTACCGCCTAACTTTTGCCTGCAAGTGCTTTCGTCCGCAATATGTTTAAATAGCCGGTACGAAACTGACAAGATAACGTCATAAACGAAAGCATTATATAGGTTCTTTTATTAGAATTTGGTGGTCGGCCCTCTGGTCTGTGAGAAAGCAGGTGATGCAACCCCTGCTGCTACTGCAAGCTTTACAATTTTTTTTTTCCCCTCTGTATGGTAATATTTTTGTACTTCATGTCAATGACACGTATTGTTATTTCTTATTACTTAAAATAAATATCCATATGAAATAGTTCCATATGGAATGATATGATGGATCAGGTAAAGTGATGAGGACTTTAGTTTTGACAATAATGTCATGCTGCGACACGGCTCTTGTCTGAGTTCCCGGAAAAACCTGTACAATATTTAGGCAGCTTTGCATCATTTTACTTTTTTTTTAAAGAATATTGTTAAAGTCCCGGTTACGTAAAAAATATGAGTTGCATCATTTGATAATTGTTCAATGACGTCATAAATTTAACTTTTAATTGGTCGAGCTGCGCTGGTTAATGTTGAAGTTAACCTCAAAATTATCTGTCAGATGATTAGGGAATCTGTCAAACCTGGTAACTTTGACAATGTCAAAAATACGCATTCTGCAGCCACTTTTAAAGTCAGTGTAACCATTACTGTTACATTTGATTATAACGGCGTAACTTGAACAAATATTTAGTGCAACCGAACCTTCTCGCTTGTTTCAGATAATGGAATCCGACACGGAGCCAGGCAGTCCGTCGGCAGGACTAGCGCGTGCCATGTCGCCGGCGCTCAAAGTGAGCGGCGTGCAGTGGCGCGGCGCGGGCCGGTGTGCGCCCACCGCGCCCGCCACGCGCGCCCCCGGCACCTTCCCGCCCGTCACCCGCAACCAAGTCGACCATCTCACTGCCACCGTCGGACATCTGCTCGTATACAAAGTACCCGAGGTGAGTGTTTAATATGGATCTGTGAGTGTAAAGAGCGAGCACAACACGTCCTAAAGTGAGCGGCGTGCAATAGAGCGACGCGAGCCGCTGTGCGTCCACCGCGCTCATCACGCGCAACCAAGTACACCAGTCTACCTGTGACCACGGCAGCTGAAAAGCGACCGAAACGTCGGGTATAAGAAGTTTGGGAGTGATGTATGCGCGAGAAAATTCGCAAATTTAATTTCTACAATGTATGAAGCTCGCGAAAACCTACGAAAAACGTCTAGTAGACCAACTCACCGCGATCGTCGGATATCTGCTCGTATACAAAGTCCTCGAGGTGAGTGTGTTTAAATGGATCCGTGAGCGTAAAGAGTGAGCACGTCACGTCCCACGTACGAAGTGAGCGGTGTGAAGTGGCGCGGCGCGGGTCGGTGTGCGTCCACCGCGGCCGTCACGCGCAGCCTAGTCGACCATCTTACTGCCACCGTCGAACAAAGTTACAAAGTACAAAGTTCCAGAGGTGAGTGTATTTCCCTTTTATATGGCTACCGACGTTTTTTAAGCATAATGACGCTTAACTTTCGTATACGGAGTGTCAAAATGTCGCACAAAATAGTTCTTCCTCTGAGCACAAAATACAACAGCCAGAAACGATATAACATGACTTTCGATTATTCGCCACAAGGTCATTTCGCGGAGCGGCAATGAAAGGTGCAATAGCGTGACGCGCTGCGGTGTGACCTCCTGGCCAAGGTGTGCCTGTAACCATTTTTTTTATTGAAACCATTTCTTTTACTTCGGTAAACTTGTTTACACTGTCATTAGTAGTTAAGTTCTCAATAACGTTGTCGTCTACTTTTTTTACATTTTTATTCAGAATTTGTATGATTGAACTCTAGGACACGTTCTTCGATCCGGAAGACGGCAGCACCCGCAACCTGGCGCTGACGCTGCGCTACAGCGACCGCTCGGAGCTGCCGCCCACGCACTGGCTGCAGTTCGACGCGCGCAACCAGGAGTTCTACGGCTTGCCGTCGCCCAGCGACGAGGGCAGCGTGCACTATCAGTTGGTACGTATTTCATGTGGTGATGGTGGCTAACTAGTGTGCAGCTCACGTGATATATAGAAACCTATTTTTTGTGTAACGAAAGCCACAAACAAACATGCAGTCTCTCGTCTTATGCAGTGTCATCTTCACAAAAGCCAGAAGTTAAAATACAGATGCGTTGCTATCCCCGAGACCATCAAAATGACAATAGTAAACGCTTCATGTACATATTAAATACTTTTATTCAATACTAGCTGACCCGGCAAACTTCGTATTGCCTCAGAATGAAATAATGTGTCAAAGGTTTGAAAGATACGGACTATTTGTATGGGAAAATAAAGTTATGGTTTTTACTACTTCCCTTAATTTTTTTCATATTTTCTTACCTTTTAAACCTTCCCTTGACTTCCAAAAATCATTCAAAACCTTAATTAGCCAAATCGGTCCAGCCGTTCTCGAGTTTTAGCGAGACTAACGAACAGCAATTGATTTTTATATGTATAGATTTGAGCGTTAGTAGAATCATCCAGAAGTTTAAATAAGCGACATATTTACTTAGACCGTTCATGTTCTCGCGGCCTCATGTAGAGATCCTTCAATTAATTGTCAACTACATAATTGCTCAATCATTTCTAGATCGCTGAAGACTCCACCAAAAGGAGCGCATATGACAGCTTGATAGTGGAAGTGGCTAAAGCACCCACGATCCGTCCCACAGTAGAGTTCCAGATGACCATGGATCCCTCTCCGAACCTCGTCGACAGTGCGAACAACAAACGCAAAGTTGTCGAGAAGCTCGCCGCGCTGTTCGAACAGAAAGAGACGGATAATATTAGGATACAGAGCATTACGGACAATCCTACTACTATTATTTGGTAAGTTTTATTTTTAACATTTCATTTTGACAATCCTTTAAGAACCATTCTTATGTTAGAAAATCATTGATTTAGATTACAGTCATTGCTCTGTATTCATTCATGAATAAGAGTGAAAGTTGCACCGCCCCTAATAGCATAATATTTGTGTCTTCCCGCAATCGCCTAAGCCGAGTATCGGACCCGCAAGGGTCTCATATAATCGTAAATTTATTTAGGTTTGGAGCCCTTTGCGCTCACCAATTGCCCGAAAAGGAAGACTATTGCAGTCCCATTAAAAAAATATTTAATGCAAAATAAAGATGGTTAACTAAAGAAAATTGAAATGGCCTAATTATGTTGTCGCGCGTAAAAAATAACTTTTAAATATATTACTTTACAATAACATTGGTTTTTCAGGTACAACACTAGTTTACCAATGGATCGGTGTCCGAAGAATGAGATCGAAGAGCTTAGAAGAATGATAATTGTCGATGAGCGTGGCGCAATGGGTGGCAATCTGAAAGATAAAGTTGATCACATATTCGATAAGGATCTCAAAGTGATGTCCATCCGACTGATACCGCTAGGGTTGTGTGCGGAACAGAATACAAAGGTGCCTAAGACCACCGTACCGGTGCACTCTGGCACTAATATTCAGAATAAGGCTGGTAATGCTGAACCTGAATATTCCGATTACTTGGTGACGTTCGTGATTCCTGCCGTCGTGATCGTGTGCATGATACTCGTGGCTGGCGTGATCGCGTGCGTTTTGTACCGGAGACGGCGTACAGGTAAGATTTGTGCTATTACTTCCTTTTTTAAATCGGTATTGCAGATTAAAATAGCCGAATCCGTATAGGCATAGCTTTGTATTGAAAATATTCATACGGGAAATATATTAGAACAAGAATTGATGTAGCTTACTTAGCGAATAAATAATTTTTAATATATGGTTTTTCTCATAACTTCTGTAAAGATAAACAGTTCCAGTACGTAATAAATCAAACTTATATGCTTATACTTTTTCTCTAAATGGGGTAATGCGTGGTAATAAGATTCTTAACTAATGCTTCTTTTAATTAACTATAGGGGGTGCGAATACTTGACGAATACAAGGTGATTTATACTAAAACATTTTAATTTTGTTGCACAAATAAGTATGAGCTTTCAGTGTTCTTTTTTTAAGCTATGAACATCACAACATGACGCAGTATAATTAAAGTTAGTTGTATTAGAGCCAATGTGACGAGTTATCAAATTTAAACAAAGTTAAAACATTCTACATGCTAGTTGATTGTAGAGAAAGCTAAATATATTATATTATTATTTGACCTTTTCCCTATTTGTCTACCTGGACACTAATTTTATGGTAAATTTGATATCACATCCCGTTTGTTCTAATTTAGTTGTATTATATACAGATATATACACTTTCAAAATAGTATATCGCACCTATGAGATCCATCACCACATCGAATGCATTTAATCTGTGCGTCTACTGATGCGTGATAATATTTTAGGGGATAAACCTGTTCGGACAATGGTGAAAACATATAAAATACCGTTTACTTTTTCTGTATTATCATCACGCCCAATGTGCATCACGCGTCAGTGGAACCACAATACGCATAAACGGCTAAGAGGCTTGATTATGTACATATAATAATATTAAATTTCGAACCAGCTATTCATATTCCGAACGATTGCAGGTAAAATGAGCGTGGGCGACGAGGAAGAGAGGCAAGCGTTCCGCTCGAAGGGCATCCCCGTGATCTTCCAGGACGAGCTGGAGGAGCGAGGGGACACGGAGCCGGTGGACAAGAGTCCGGTCATCATGCGCGAAGAGAAGCCGCCGCTACTGCCGCCCGCGCCCGACTACCGCGCCGGCGAAGACGCGCCCTACCGCCCGCCACCCCCCTTCGCGGCCTCCCGCACACCCCCGCGCCCCAAGGCGACCCCCACCTACAGGAAACCGCCCCCCTACGTCCCCCCGTAAGACCCCCTAGCCTACCACAACTCCCGTCCCACGATATTGTAACACGTGGCAGTGGGACTTTAGATGTTTGTTTTGTATGAAAACTAGTCGATTCGTTCGCAAATTCAACGTTTTATTTATTGTACGGAAACTTTAAAAAATATTGGCGACCGTGTCTGCAGCTACTTTGAATTATAATAAATGCATTTAATATAAAAGTATGTTATAAATTAAGTGAACGTAAACCTCATATTGTCGAAGGAATTGTGCACGATTAATGTGACTACGAATTTCTTATACGATGTTAGTGATTATGAATTATCACCGTGTAGATTGTGAAAGTATAGGTGTTAACGTGGTACCGTTGTGGTGTTGATGTTTCAATTATTGAGAACTTCACGATGATATATTCTAACTAGCGTTATTATTGGAGTAGGGGAATGTTACACTAGGTCGTGACTAGGTACTAGGTTACGGCGGTTCACTACGAATAACGTGCGAAACTTCCGCGTCGTCATGCGGTCACATAAAGACTTTAGGCAGCAATATCAAATAGTTTCGTAACACAACGTATTTACGAGACCAATATAAACGTAATAAATATAGAGGTGTTTGGCTAAATGTGTGCCATTGTTTTGAGAATTGTTATCTAATAATGTAATTTAAAATAAACATATCGGAAATGTAACATTTTAGCCTTTAGTGTAGTTCTTCCAGACATGACGTATCGTGATGAGTGTGTGTGGCTATATGGGGTACAGTAGAGGCCATGTCGGAGTGAATGGGCGGCGCCGGCGCCATACACTGAAACGCTTTCACGCTCTTTACAAATTTGCATGGTTGTTCACAAAACGATTGATTAGCTGGCGTGTACATTATATGAATTACAATTTACTTTATGTAATGTAATTAATGAGTTATACAACTGACTTTAGTTTTAGGCTACGAATAGATATTTTTTAAGATAAAATATCATTTTGTACTTGTCTAATTATTACCATAGGTATAAGGTTAACAAATTGTGTAAACTATAGGGAACTTGAACGAAATGAGCTATAAAAAAATAACTTTTTTCTTTGGATGTATTTTTATGTACTGTATACTCATTTAGGATTTTTGCATTTATAGATCTTTTTAGTGTTATACAATTTTATAGGACAGCTAAAATATACCTTTGTGTTTATTATTATTCTATTTTTATTTTCTAGTTGTACTTAATGATGTCCACGTAAACCGAACCATATGCATGATTTGAGACTTATTACTGCAGCAATTTTATTTAAACACTTCTCGTTAAACGCACACTATTTATGTCATTAATGAGTTTTCTAATTTAATAAAATGGTCTAGTGATGTTGTTGTTTTACTTTTAAAAATCCCTTTTTTAGTTCCGTAGTTAACAAGGAATCCTTGTAGTTTCGCCATGTCCGTCTGTCCGTCTGCCCGTACGTCCGTCCGTCCTCGGTTTAGACAAACTGGTAGAATAAAAACTTGAAAAAAAAATATTTAGGGTACCCCAACATGTAACGCGCGGATATTTTTTTATTTTTCGTTTTCTATTATAGTGTAGGATATCGTTGGATAGGTCTTTGAAAAATGTTGGGGATGTGCTAATATCATTTCTCGATTTAGTTAACTCATCGACGACACAGCTTCCCGCAGTTAACCTTTAGTGACTTATTAAGCTTTAAAGTGCAAATTTTCGTTGGAGTCTAGTGCACCGCTCGTTAGTAATGGACGATTTTTGTAGTGTGTGCGTGTGTCACACGCATTTCCCCCCCGCAAAAAATGACTATTTTGCATCGGTAATAAATAAACACTATCGTTACTCCCCTCCGGTGGCCCGCGTTACTCTATGCACTGAACCGGACCATAGGTACCGGTCCGTGATTTCATATCCACCCGGAGTATCCGGACGTACCTACCTATATATTTAGTTGTCGGTTCAGTGAGGTCGAGTTAGAATGAGTCTTGTTGCAACATGTATTTTTTTTATGTAGTGAAAGTGGCAAACAATCATGCAGTTCACATTGATGTTAAGTGATGACTGCAGCCCATAGAGCAAAGCGCACACATTTAAACTTTTACGCGACAGGCATAGGACATGTACAGGCCCAATTGGGCTTGTACTTTGACAAAGGGTAAAGCCATATGGCTACTCCCCTCCGGTCCTCAGCGGCCGGTGGCCCGTGTTGCTCTATGCTCCAGACTATGGACACCCCCACAAAGACCAGAGGTCAAAATGCAGATGTGTTACCACTTCTGAGGCCTAAGGTGTCATACCTCTGTGCCGGAAATTACAGGGCCGTACACATAGATTTATTATCTAGTACATTACCACCTGACCGGAACACTACCACTTAGCGGCAAGTATATTAGGTAATGCGGTGGTGCCTACGCCCGCGAGCTACGACACTGGAGCTCTACCACCAGTACAAAAGTATTTATAAAACTTGTGTATAGTCGTATTAAAAATGGTTATATGGTTAAAAATGGTAGTGGAATGTTTTCGATAACATGTTCGCATGGAGGAAAGTGCTATTATGCAATGAAAAGTGATTTTTCGTGTTGCTCTCCAAACTTTTTAAAAACTCCTAGTCTTCATCACTTTACTGGACCTATCTCGTTATCTCATCCATATAGAACCATTTAATCATTGTCATCTTTCATAAAGACACTCATTAATTAATTAATTCACGAATGAAAATTAATGAAGAATAGCTGCAAAGAAGAATCCATACCATATCTAATAGCAAATTATATGAAACAAATCTGAACACAGACCAATAATCTGAAGTTCAGTCATTCAGTCTGGTCTGCAGTCAGGTTCAGTTGTCAGACTCATGGTCAGTGTTGCCAACGATGCAGGGCCTAATGTCGCCATTTTTTCCAGCCTGAATAGCCTAATGTAGCCGAAATTCTGTTTAAGATTAAGCTTAAAGCGGCTACTTTAGATAATCTAAACAGAATGACGTCAAAATAACACAATGAAATTAAACAAAGCGCTTTTAAAATGAACTTATTTATCTATAGGTACTTTATAATATTATAAAGAGGTGAAGTTAACTTTATTTATTTGTTTGTAGGGACAAATTTATGAAACTACTGGCCCATTGTAAAAATTTCTTGCACTGTTAGATCGGCCATTTATTGAGAAATGCTACAGGCTGCTCACAATAACTTTTTTATGCTTACCAATTTTTTTCTAAAATAATGCATTATTTATGAGGGTGTACATAAACATAATATTAGCACAGTCTAAAGAAAACGAACGTGATATTAGTTCTTATCCAAATAAATACGTTATTCATCACAAGTATTAAATTTTAAACAAAATTGACTGCTTTATCATTCTATTTCAATCAATATCTTTTTTTTATGTAATAAAAATGGCAAACAAGCATGCAGTTCACATTGATGTTAATTGATGACTGCAGCCTATAGACACCCACACAATGACCAGAAGTCAAAATGCAGATGCGTTGCCACTCCTGAGGCCTAAGGTGTTATGCGTCTGTGTCTGAAATCACATGGCTGTACATTACATTATCTTGGGAGATATCGCAGTTTTAAAATAACGTCGATGAGCAAAGCCGGCGGGCAGTCATTAGTCATGAGGGGGAAGGGTAGTAGTTAATTTCTTTTAATCTAAGATAGTCCATTTATCGAGGAAGGCTATAGGCATGCGCTAAGACATAGAGCAACACGGGCCACCGGTGGCGGACCGGAGGTACGTAATAATATTACATATTCTCTGCCGGAGGAGAGTAGCAATATGCATGCTTTCCCCTCTGTCAAAGCACAAGCCAAGTGGGCTGAGATGTTTAAATTTGTGCGTGAAATTGTTTATGTATTTTGTTAAAGTCAAGGTTTGAGTTTCGTAGTAATAGATGATTTTGTAGTGTGTGTGTCACCCGAATTTCCTCCATGCCAAAAATTACAGACTGTTTTGCATCGGCAATTAACGCTATGGCTACTTTCCTCCGGTCGGCCGGTGACCCGTGTGGCTCTATGCGCTAAGATGGATAGTAGAGGAGCAGCAATAAAACATTTCGCGAAAACAGCAAAAAATCTGTAATATAGATAGCCTTGCGGCTAATGTTAATTGTACCCGTGTGAAGCCGGGGCGGGCCGCTAGTTTATTTATTAAATGCTAGTACGGTGTGAATTCATTAATCACTGATTCCATTGGGATTATTTCCATTTCCTGGAAGTCGCCCAGTACCTCTGAGTTTGGCAATGTACTCGGAGATGTCAACAGGATCGCCACCTGTGTATCGCCATCGATACGTAACTGGCTGAGTGTCTTTGAATGTGTCCTTGAATGTATATATTTACCTCTGCCTATCCCCTCGGGAATTACAGGTGTGAAGTTACGTTATATTATTTATTTACCCGTACCCTTGCACTATACGAATAAATAATTAGATTCTGCTTCGTACCAACTGCACTAAGCAATAACCAATGCAATAAGGCACCAACAATATTTTCAACATCAGCTGATAGTAATAGCACAGCTGATGTACCTACTGTTCTGGCGCAAGCTTGATTAGTATTGCGGAGAGACGTCAATTTTTTTTTTCTAGCGCCACATTTTAGCAATAGAAGGTTTTTTATTTAACATCTCCGTTACCACACTTAGCACGTGACAAAATGTTTATAGGAACGGATTTTTATTCGTGAAATCCTGTGAATGTCATACTGTGAATGACAGTGATGTGCCAAAAGATCTTTATCTGAATTTATTACACAACGAACAAAAACTCTTGTTTTATATTTTCATGGTTTTTGTTGGAAATTATATGACTAGGTACGCCGATAGCTAAAATTCTTTATTCCTTCGGTAAAAGATTCGATTCTATTGTGATTTTTCAATTTTCTGGAAGTTCCACGACAAACGCCGCTTCCTCTCTGGCTTTCTATTGGCTTAACCGGTGTGGGAACAACCACCGGGTACTGAACCCTCCGCCAGAACAATAGCCTAAGGAGCCTAGCTTAACCTGGGGAGTAGCCTAAAAGGCGACCAGTCGCCTTTCGCATTTTTTCGTCGCCGATTTATGTTTCGAGTAGCCTAAATGGCGATAAATCGCCGATGTTGGCCACACTGCTCATGGTCTGTGTCACAGAGGAGTTTTGGCGGGAACGCGGAAAAGAGCTGTGTCGCTGCGTGATATTATTTTCTAAATTTGTGTATAGTCGCGTTTTTATGTGTAAAAATGGTGGTATTTTTATCATAAAGCATTCGATAATGTTTACGAGTGTAAGAAAGTGATATTATGAAGTGAAAAGTGATTTTTCGTATTGCCTCCAAAACTTCGTAAAAACTTCAGTAAAGTCCCCATCGCTTTACTGGAGCCACCCCATCATCTCATCATATTCCTCATGGAAGCATTTAATCATCGTCATCTTCCATATGGATATTCATTAATTTAAAGAAAAGTGAAATTCAATATGTATACGACTGAAAGACTCTGTATCTATGATCATGGCAAATTATAAAAAATAAAAAATCTGTGTCACAGAGAAAAGGTTTTGGCGGGAACGCGGAAAAGAGCTGTGTCGCTGCGTGATATTATTTTCGAAATTTGTGTATAGTCGCGTTTTTATGTGTAAAAATGGTGGGATTTTTATCATAAAGCATTCGATAATGTTCACGAGTGTAAGAAAGTGATATTATGAAGTGAAAAGTGATTTTTCATGTTGCCTCCAACACTTCGTAAAATCTCCTATTAAAGTCCCCATCCCCATCACTTTACTGGAGCCATCTCATCATATTTCACATGGAAGCATCCAATCATCGTCATCTTCCATATGGATATTCATTATCATAAGAAATGGAGAAAAAAAAATACTGAAACTTAAGGATTTGAATCCGTGGCCGTAAAAGAATTAAAAAAAAAAACTGGAACAAGAAGTCTGTGTGGTCTGTGGTCAGACAGAGTCGGACTCATTGAGCTAACTCTGTGGTCAGACTACTCAGACTTGTCATGCATGCTGTCATTGTTGACAGATTTTGTTAAAAACATACATGTTTCCCAGTTTTCATTCTTTTTATAATATTTGTTGAATTATGTGCTAATTGCGTAATATCACCAAAACCTTAGATACAATGGCTAAAGAAGGAGACATGTCTTTATTCAACGAAGTATTGGAACCCTTTCGGCGGGTCATAAATACTGAAACACCGAAAGATAAATTGTCGGCGTCTACTCGATTCAATTTTTCCGATAGTAACGAGTCTATAAAAGAAGGTATTTTGTATAAATTTCGCTTATTATTTGTTAAGACGGAGCAATTAATATTTTTTATTACAAAATAATGTTTTAGGTTTATCTAACCTATTGTCATTGGGCAAACGAAAGTCCGGCTTGAGCGCTATAGACAGCACGCCAGACAAACGTTCCCGGACAGAGTCTGGTTCAAATACTACGTCGGCACCTCCATCTCCATGGGAAGCGAAGAGATTAAAGATTGATTTGATTGGTGCAAAAGCTCAGGTACTTATAATCTACTACTGCTTTCATTTGTTTTATTGCTGCGACGGCTGTTGTTTAACAATAGACATTTTTTGGCTGAAATGATCAGTGAGTGATTGTGTATTATCGTATATTTTTGTATAACGTTTCCTTACATTCTAGATAACTAAGTTAGAGGCACGTGTTAACCATCAGCACACAGTACGTAAAGAGATGCAGATTCTCTTTGAAGAGGAGAAGGCATCTCTTGTTGAACAACACAAGAGAGATGAGCGAGCTCTCGCTGACATGGAGGAAAGGTTACAGTTGATTAGGAGGAGAGAACAAGAGCTAAAGGAAGAATTGAGTGATGTTAATATATTTAGATATTTGTAATATTTATTTTCTGCAAAACACATGCAAGTGACCTTTAGAAATTAAAAACACTGAAAGAAAGCTGGACTGGTTATCCTGAGGTCGCAGGTTTGATTCCGGGCCGAAGTCAAATTTTCTTTCGTTTTTTCTTTAATAATTAGATATCTTATAATATAAAGAATTGTGATAAGTTTCATTCATTAATTTGTACAGAATAATTAAAAAAATAATACAAGGTGTTCAACCTTGTATTAATACCTCAGTAGCCTAGTGGTAGCAGGCCACTACTACTACACTGGGGCCCTGGGTTCAATTCCCAGGTAGGGGCTATCAGAAAAAAATATGTGAAGATCTTTTGTCTCTGGTTCTATTTTTCCATTTTCTGGAAATTTTTCAGTACCTCGAAGTTTGGTAATGTGCCTGAGAGTATCAACAGGCCTGCCACCTGTTACATGGGGCAAAATGTAACTGGTGAATTGTGGGTGTTTGCATGTATGCTTGAATGCATGCATTTACCTCTGCCTACCCCTTCAGGGATTGCAGGCATGAAGTTACGTTTTTATTAAGTTTTCAAACTTTAATTTTTTTTTACTTTGAAATATTACATGTTTTTTAATAGTTTTTATACCTTTAGATCACCTAAGTTTGAGTTATTTATAGGATTCAACATAAAAGTAAAATATCTGTCCCATACACACATATATTATTACTCAAATACTAATATGTTGATGATAACTTAGCTTTTTTTGTCTATTTTATATAAAGAAAAATGGAAAGAAAAATTTGACTTCAGGCGAGATTTGAACTCGTGGCCTACTGGGAATCTAGTCCAGCCGCTCTTCCAATTGAGCTACTGAAGTCCTGCCCGATTTGTCAAATCTTTCCTTCACATTTATTGCATTGCTTTATGGTAGCAGCAGCGCCATCTATTGCCAACTATGCTAGTTGGGCAACCGATATAATAGACTTTGCTGTTTATTGAATATTGCAGTTTATTGTTTTTCTTTCCATTTTTCTTTAAATAAAATATATTTCACAAGCATGTGTTAATGCGAAATAATATAAAACATTTTTTTTGTCTAGTTGAGTAAACAAGTTATCATCTTTGTTTTCTAATATTGATAATTTTATAAAGTTCCAGTTATGTCTGATAGAAAATATATTAACTTGGTGTGGAGATAGTTCAAACCATAACATCAGTATTACATAAGAATTATGGTAATAAACAATAATAATATGATTATATTCAGGGTTTGAAAGACTACAAAGAGAGCAAAGCAAAATGGGAGAAAGAAAAGACTGACTTACAGAAGCAGATAGCTGAACTGAAGGACAAATTACTGGAATGTGATGTACAGAGTAAAGACCAAATCTCAGAAATGAAGAAGGATATGGATGAATTACTACAGGTATTTAATTTTTTAATTAGTCTTACGATTTTATTTAATGACAATTCTTAGGCACATATTGTGCAACTGTATTTATACAAACAAATTTTACGACGTGAAGTGAAGTGTTTAATCTAGTGCCAACGTGTCCATTCTTACATCTCACCACCCACCAAAGAAAGAAGTTTCACTCACACAGATTGAATATGTGGATGTGCTCAACAGTCCGATTCACGCATTCATTATGGCCCACAATGTGCAGAACAATTGTACAACAAACTTCCCTCTGAGGTGTTCCCTTGGTGCTACAAAATTGGATTCTTTAAAACTTGCCAAAAAGTTCTTCTGGGCTGGCAGCGAATTGCCAAATCCCCTGGTGTTGCGAATGTTGTAACATTGGTAACCAGGTGGCCCTTCTGTTTGTCTGTCAATCCTGTGACATATATTATATTTGTGTATAATTCATGGTTCAAGAGGGGAAACCCTATATATCTATTTAATTAAATATATATTTATTAAATTCTTTTTCAAACAGGCTCTCGAAGGAGCACAATCTGAAGTGGATATGCTGAAAAAGGAAGTAGCCCGACAAACCAGCCGTGGTGAACAGTGTACCACTTTACGGAACCAACTGGAGAAGCAGACGTTTGAACTGCAGCAGGTCACTAATAAACTCAAGGAGTTGGAGTATGAAAGGGATTCTTACAAGGATTGGCAACAGCAGGCTAAGGTAAAATGACAAAAACAGCCACTATTATTACCAGAAATACAAAAATGTTGCATGAAAATGAATTTAATTTAAAAAGATTTCATACAAATTTTACAATAAAAGTTATAAAAATTATAGTATAATTAGTTAGTTACACTTTCACTGAGAATAAGGCGATTTTATGGTGTAGAAGGGATACACTAGAAGGGAATGTGTCAATAGTTCACTTTGATCAGGCAAATATTGAAACTTGCTCTCTGTCTCACCTGTTGTGGTCGTGAGCTCACCAGTCACTTACCTACTGGCGCAAGGTTTACGCAGACAACTTCACTTAGTGGCATGCTAATCGTGATAATTTGTATAATGCCCTTTGATATCTTTCAGACTGCACAAAAACGTCTCAGTAATATGGCTGAATTGGAAAAGGAAGTGTCTCGGTTGCGTGCAACGGAGCGGTCGTTGCGTGACGCCGTGTGCAACAAGCTGCTGTTGGAGGAGCAGGTGCACGTGCTCACCACCAGGGTGGAGACCCTCCAGCCGGTGCAGCAGGAGTTGCATGAGGCTAAGGTAAGTTCTTAGGGGGAGGGTAGACGTAATCTTTCTACCGCCTAATGGTTGTGTTCAGAATTATCGTGTTCTGTTTAGATGGTAATGTATGACCCCATAATAACTATCACAGAGACATTAAAACTAAGGCCTCAGGGTGGCAACGCATCTACATTTTGACCTCTGGTTTTTGTGTAGGTATATATAGGCTGCAGTTATCACTTAACATCTATGTGAACTGCATGTAACGTATATAGACTATACTATATAGTGTACAAGGCCCGCGCCTTGTGCACTACATAAAAAGATAGAGAAAAATATGTAGAATCATGAAAAAATACTTCAAAAAGTTATTTGATTCATTGTATTTTTGTCGAAAATATTTAATTCTTGTATGACAATATTGCTACTGTGACATTCTTGTTTTTGAAATGTACTTACGACAATAATTAATTGAAGGTATAATTAACGATTTGAATAGTGGAAAATGATTTAGTATTTTATGCTTCTTCTCTCAATATAGCATATAAGAGTAAGGTGCAGGCCCATGCTCCATACATTTTGGAACATCTCCTTTACATAAAAAGAGAAGTTCCACGTTGGGCCCGCACCTTGTACACTATATCAAAAGTTAGAGAAAAATACGCAGAATCATGGAAAAATACTCAAAAAATAATTTGAGTCGTTGTTTTTTTGTCGGAAATATTTATTTTACGTAATTTTTGTATGACAGGAATGTGTTGCCATATCGCTACTATGACATTCTTGTTTTCGAAACATACTTACGACAATTAATTGAAGATTTAATAAACGATTTGAATAGCTGAAAATGATTTAGTATTTTATGCTTCATCTCTCAACACGGGGAAAGGTCTTTTAATCACACATTATCGTTTAAAAATTATGTTAAAATGTATTCGAAAATATTTAAGAGAGTGTGTTTTGCAGCCAAGGCATTACACATTAAAAAAAACTCTAGTAACAAAATTAAAGCGACATGGAACGTAACCAATAGTGAAAGTGGAAAAAACGTTGAACGCAATTCTGATTTTAAATTAATTATTGACAATAAACAAGTTACTACTGACGAGGAAGTTGCATCAGAATTTGAAACATTTTTTGCTAATATTCCAGTTTCTACAACCAAACACCTGATTTCTTCTCCTACCCTCGCCGAATCATTATTGAAACAAAATGTACATGAAAGTAGCACTAGATTTAGTTTTAAATTAGTAAACACTTTAGATGTAATTAATGCTTTTAAATCTATTAACATTAAGAATACAACTGATTTCTGGGGCTTATCTGTTAAAGTTGCATCTAGAATATTGGACATAATCGCACCGTACGTAGCGGCTATGTTTAATAATAGTATTGTAAGTGGTATATATTTCCTGACTTAATGAAACATAGTAAAGTGATTCCTCTTTTTAAATCTGGTAGTACAAGTGTCAAATTTTAGACCAATTTCAGTACTACCCACATTTAGTAAAATTTTTGAAAAATTAATGTTAAACCAGTTACTAGCCTATTTTAATCACAATAAACTTATACACGTTCGACAATTTGGATTCACCAGGGGTCGCTCAACTACTGACGCAGGTGTTGAGCTTATAAAACATATATTCGAAGCTTGGGAAGAATCGCACCATGCTCTAGGGGTATTCTGTGACTTATCCAAAGCATTTGACTGTGTGCAACATAAAACTTTGGTCAGAAAATTATATCACTATGGTGTTCACGATACCGCTCTTGAGCTTATTTATGACTTCATATTTAAGCAATAGAACAATGTATGTTGATGTCAATGGAAAGAGATCTCCCGGTGCTTCAATGGATATGGGGGTCCCGCAAGGCTCTATTCTAGGACCGTTTCTTTTTTTAGTCTATATAAATGACTTGCCGTACATCATCAACGATAGTCAAGATATGGTATTGTTTGCTGACGACACTTCTTTAATTTTTAAAATTGAAAGAACAGGCTTTATTTGACGATGTGAACAATACTCTCTCTAATGTTGTACATTGGTTTAGTGCCAATAACTTATTGTTGAATAGTAAAAAGACAAAATGTATTAAGTTCACCACTCCTAATGTAAAACTTGTGGACACCAATGTCAAAATAAATGAGGAAGTATTGGAGTTAGTAGACTCCACGGTATTTCTTGGCATTACCGTGGATGCTAAATTGCAATGGGGCCCCCATATTGCCAAATTGGCCAGTAGACTTAGCTCAGCAGCATTTGCAGTAAAGAAGATAAGATTATTGACGGACGTGGAGACGGCTCGGCTGGTCTACTTTAGTTACTTTCACAGTATAATGTCCTATGGCATTTTGCTATGGGGCAATTCCGCCGACGTTAATACTATTTTTGTTTTGCAAAAAAGAGCAGTACGTGCTATCTACGGGCTAAGCCCGAGAGTTTCTCTGAGAGATAAATTTAAGGAAATAATCATTTTGACTGTTGCTTGTCAATATATAACGAAAACTTATTGTATGTCCGGAAAAATATTAATGAGTTTCCTACGAAAACGAATGATCATAATATGAACACAAGGAACAAATACAAGTTGTCCATACATGTAACACGACTGCATAGAGTAAGTAATTCTTCCAGAGGTCAGTGTATACGATTCTATAATAAAGTCCCAAAAAATTATACTTATGTAAATATATATTGATATTGTGTATGCTCTGGCCACAAACAGATTTTCTTTTCATCTATATTGCTAACTACGCACTGGTAATCATAACAGTCATGCTCACTTTAATGTCTTTGCCTTCGGCGGCGTCGTGTGACGGGTTGCTCACTTCCCTTCAAAATGGTCGAGGAGAGCAATGGCTGCCACATGCGTCATACTCGTGAACGGGTGCTGATTGTGGGGACTGGTCTGTTGTGATTTGCGGGTGTTATTTTCTATCACGATATTAAGCTGTTGATGGGTATTTGCGTATGTGTTTATATGCAAATATTTATATGCCATGGACGTTCACATTATCTTTATTTTATTTAATAATATTTGTATTAAATCTAAGGTTTTGACAAAAGAGCAACACGCTGAGTTTGTTGGGTAGCGGAGTTCTTATCAGTAGTGCCTGCACTTGGAACTCTGCTAAGTGAATGACTATGATTATGACGAACAGATTTTTCATTTTCTTCTATGAAGGAGTTGAAAAATTTGATGATTCACGTATCGGTTAAATATTATTATTAAATTGGTATTTATTAATACCTATTGAATTATTATTATAAGTCATTCTCTCTAGGTAGCTTATAACCCGACAATGCAAAAGTGACCTTGTAGACCAATTTGAAATAAATGATTTGAATTTTGAAGTGTACATGGTGCGGGCCCAAGCTCCATACATTTTGGAACGTCTCCTTTGACAGACTCAATAAAATCATATTCGTTGCAGGTAAAGATAGCGTCGTTAGAGTCGTCCCTGGAGGAGTGGGTGTCGGCGGCGCGGGCGCACGGCGTGGAGTGTGCGCGGGCGCTGGGCTCGGCGCTGGACGCGGCGCTCTCCAGCCAGCTCACCGCCGTGGCTGGCTGCTCGCAGGCAC
This sequence comes from Macrosoma leucophasiata, assembly GCA_036365455.1. Lineage (NCBI taxonomy): Eukaryota > Metazoa > Arthropoda > Insecta > Lepidoptera > Hedylidae > Macrosoma > Macrosoma leucophasiata. The sequence continues at coordinate 7,888,981 of JAWQUS010000023.1, read as the reverse complement.
AGTCTCAGCTCGCTCAACTTACAGAGGTAAACATGTGTTTTTAGGGCTCCGTATCCTATAAACGTTATAGTTTCGCCATGTCAATTTATTCGTCCGTCTTTGTCCGCACCATAGGTCAGAGACTATTTTTACGGCGATCCAGTTAGTCCAGCGGTGTGAGACGACCGTTTGATTATTAAGGTCGCGGGTTCGCTAAACTGACATTAGGGAATAAACCAACACTGAATTCACTTGTCAAGACTGTAAGTGATGTTATACAGTATCAAAAGAAAGTAATGAGATGCGTAATATGTGATTATTAGTTCTGTATACTTGAATGCATGCATTTACTTAAGCCTACATTTACAGAAATTACATGTGTGTAAATATGTACGTTATGTCACGAGTACACACGGTTTTACCAACACAAATGATTCTAATTTTTTTTCCTTGATATCCTGTTAAAAGATTTATAATTTCTTGAAAGTAGTTTCTTCTGATCTGAGTTTCTTCTAATGTTTAATGTTAAGAGTAGTTTCTTCTGATCGTTAAGGTGTACCAGGGGTAATTTTTACTTCTGATGGTCCACCTGCCTGATAGTTCTATGGAATATATTGCCTGTGGTCCACCTATAAATATTCAACTCTGAACAAAAAACTGGTTTATTAGTTATAGCCTGAAACTAGTTTTCTTACCACCAGGAAGTGGCGACAGTGAAGTTTGAACGCGACAAGTATACCACCAAGCTAAACGATCTGCAGACAGTGCGCAAGAACCAGGAGAGTCTCATCCATCGCTTGCAGAAGAGGTTGCTCTTGGTCACACGAGAGAGGGACAGTTACAGGTGAGAGGCACTCAAAAATTAAGTCTTTGGAACAGAGTGAGCCTTTCCGGTGATAACCATTGGTTTTGGTTAACCACTATAATGACTGTATACTGATAACACTGAACTGTGCCATATTCCAAAGCAATAAAAGTTATTTTGATAGGGGATAAAGTTTAGAAGAAGTATATTTGATTTGAGTTCATCACTCCAACGTCGGTGGATAAATCCCAGAAATACATTCCCGAATACAGTGTTGTGCGTCATTAGGGGAATTTTTTTTTGTAATGAAGGTGACAAACAAGCATGCAGTTCACATTGATGTTAAGTGATGACTGCAGTCTATAGACACTCACACAAAGACCAGAGGTCAAAATGCAGATGCGTTACCACTTCTGAGGCCTAAGGTGTTATGCCTCTATGCCGGAAATTTCAGGACCGTATATTACCACCTGACCGGAACACGATAGTGCTGAACACTACCATTTAGCGGCAAGTATATTAGGTAATGCGGCGGTGCCTACGCCCGCGAGCTCCTTCACTGAAGCTCTACCACCAGTAAAAACTAACCAGTAGTAGTTAATGGGATTCGGGGTGACGTTCTCGATACACGGTCCACGTTCGGTACGCAGGCAACAGCTGGACAGCTACGAGAAGGAGCTGACGGTGACGCTGAGCGGCGACGCGGGCGCGGGCGGCGCGGCGCTGCTGGCGGCGCGCGTGGAGCAGCTGGAGAAGGCGCTGCAGGGCTACCGGGACCTGCTGGCCGCGCACGACCACGACGCCAACGCTAAAGGTATGTCTATCTATATAAAAATCAATTGCTGTTCGTTAGTCTGGCTAAAACTCGAGAAGGGCTTCACCGATTTGGCTAATTTTGGTTTTGAATGATTTTTGGAAGTCCAGGGAAGGTTTAAAAGGTGAGAAATATTCGAACAATTGCCGGGAAAACTCTAAAAACAGCTTTTTCTTTTTCCCATACAAACGTTTTCTAACTAAAACGTAGACTCAATTTGAGCTTTATTGCAATTGAATAAAGTTCATATTAAATTACAAGCACTCACTGTTGTCTAAGCGATGTAGGTGTGCTCCTAACGTCAAAGAGTCAACAAATCTTTTTGAGAGGACGAAGTCTGTCGGGTCCACTAGTCTATATATATATATATATATATATATATCAATTGCTGTTCGTTAGTCTGGCTAAAACTCGATTTGGCTGATTTTGAATGATTTGGAAGTCCAGGGAATGTTTAAAAGGTAAGAAAATGTGAAGAAATTGAAGGGTAATAAAAACCACAATTTCCTTTTCCCATACAAATAGTTCGTATCTATCAAACCTTTGACACATTATTTCATTCTGAGCCAATACAAAAGAATCATGGCAAGTTTCATACATTGATTTGTACAAAAAAGTTAGAAAAAGGTACAAGTTAAAACGGATTAGATATAGTATCTAGGGAACCTAAAGAACATTTTCTGGTATTTTAAATATTTTTAAATCACCAGAATAAAAATCGTCTTTCCTAACAACAGTAGAAGCACTCCATACTAAAGGTCAAATTCAAACTTTTTATTGCGGAGAGTTAAAAATATTTTAAGTATCAGGAAATGTTGTTTAGGTTCACTGGTTAATATTTCCATGCTGTTTTACCGTGTACCTTTTTTCATTTTTTCTGTACTAATCTTGCCATGATCCTTTGCCGGGTCAGCTAGTCATCTATACAAATAAATAAAATTGGAGTGTCTGTTTGTAATATTAAAATAACCGCTTTTTACTAAATGCGTATGTATGTATACACGGTACATATACCAAAACAACATTTTTGTCTGTCTGTTTGGCGGGGCTACTCTTGGGAACGGCTGGACCTATTTTGACGGGACTTTCACTGGCAGATAGCTGATGTGATAAGGAGTAATTTAGGCTACTTTTATACTAGCTGCGCTCACGACTTCGTGCGGGTAGATACTGAACAATCATATTTTTTCTCACGTGGACGAAGTCGCGGGCACAGCTAGTTATAAAATAACATCGCCCACCGCTTCTGTCTTGTCTGTCTGTTCGCAATAAAGTAAAGACTACTGCGGTTTGATGCGGTTTTCAGCAATAGATGAGAGGCAGCGAATTGAGTAATCTATGGCTCTGTAATTTCTAGTATAAGAACTCAGACCTGCAGGAGTGGCAACGCATTTATGTTGTTATCTCTGGTTTTTATTTAGATGTTTATAGACTACAATATTCGCTTACCCTCAATGTGAATCGTGCGCTTATTTGCCACTTATCATGACATAATTATCATTCATGTGAACTGCATACCTACTCGTTTGTCACCTTCGGTACGTAAAATGTAAAGTAGTTTTTTACTGGTGGTAGAGCTCCAGTGACGGATCTCGCGGGCGTAGGCACCGCCGCATTACCTAAAGGTAGTGTTCAGCACTATCGTGTTCCGGTCAGGTGGTAATGTCCGGCCCTGTAATTTCCGGCACAGAGACATAACATCTTAGGCCTCAGGAGTGGTAACGCATCTGCATTTCGACCTTGGTCTTTGTGTGGGTGTCTATAGGCTGCAGTCATCACTTAACATCAATGTGAACTGCATGGTTGTTTGCCACTTCATTGCATAAAAAAAAAGTAGTCCATCTCTGAAGGGTCTGTATTCCATTGCAGCCCTGAACACCGCGCGGGCGGAGTGCTCCAAGTACCGCGAGGAGCTGGACACGGCGCGCCGAGAGCTGGTCCGCCTGCGGGCGCAGAGGGACACGCTGCAGACGCATCTAGACAAACTCGCCGGCCCTGTTACTAAGGTATTACAATGCGCGCATAACTTACACCCATATTCTAAGACGTTACTCGAAACATTCCTTGACTCGCCTCGAAATACATATTCTTAGTTGTATTTTGACAGTAACTCATGTGTACGGATTATCATATAGATAATTCACACAGTCTTAAAAATCCATTTTTATAGAAAAATATGATACTATTATTTAATTATATTTCCAGACAGTTTTGACACGAAAAACTTATTGATTGCGTAAATATAAATACTCCTCGCAACTTCAAGGTAGGACGTGAGGTACCAAGGCAAATGGAGACAGAATCTCGAGTTGACGTTATTAGTTACAACTAAGAATACCAATTCCTTTGAGTGAGGTTGAGTTAAGGTCGAGATTACGACTTAGAATATGGGTCTTAAGAATCGACATCCATGTATGAATAGACTGACGAAGGTAGAAGAAGCACGGGAGGTATGTCAGGACCGGGATATCTGGCCCTCCACACTCACTGCCTACCCTGTGAGGGACCTGGCGTGAAGATAAATACATACACACAAAACTTGAATGCGTCTGTGAAGTTAGATACAAGTCACTTCGAAGAAGGCGATTTTATGGTGGACTAGCTTTTGCCCGCGACTTCGTTCGCGTGGACTTCAGGTTCGTCCCGTCTAGTCTAGTAATAAGTAAGAAATACGGTAACTAAGCACTGCAGAGCCCTAATCATAGGCCTATAGGTAGCTACTGCAGTATGCTCCTATAAACTACATTTAACGATCTTTTTCCTTCAGCATAAACATGCAGATTCTTCGCTTTGGAAACACGTGAGCAAGCCACATAGAGCTGACCGTGAGAAAAACATGGCGTGCCCAAATGTAGGCCTGCTACCTTCAAGGTTTGACCCTGCGATTTGTTGATCGTCATTGAAAATGCGACCTTTAATGGGAACTGCAGGCGTTTAAAATTGAATGGCAAGTTGTTGGGTATGATTGGGATGCGCGGAGGCGACCATACGTTTTTATCAAATCGCTAGTGCCTTGAAAATTCGCAAAACGGACACAACCGTCACCGACGTCTGCCCTCACGCGTCTGCCCGCGTTCGGGTCGCGCACTCAGCGATGAGCCACTTCTTCCCCACCGCACCTACCCCGCTCCCCCCACGCCCCGTTCGCCTGGCGCCGCTGCCGGTATTTATCACCGAAACGGTATTTATCGCCGAAATTGCTATGACTCTGCATTTTAAATCTGTGATATCTTCGAAAATATTTATTTAATTTACATGCTGTAAAAAGCCATATTGATCTTTATTAAATGCACAATGTATTTAAGATACTTAATTGGATAAGGATTAATACTGTATTGCTTAAAATCGCTTCGTAAATAAGCCATTATTTCTCGTACAAAGTAAAGGATAAAAAATGGTTATTGTGGGTTATTCCTAAGAGATAAACATATACCATCACGGACTTTTTTGTAGACCTTTTTAAGTTGTACAATACTGTAGTAAATTGTTTTGATCTATCTTGTAGGATTCAGTCAGCGTTTGCAATGTAAGCGCAAAAAATGTGTTTTTTCTACGACCTCACATTAAAAACCTCAAAAATTTTAGCCTATGTGTTATTCTGATGTATAAGCTATAGCCTATGTGTTATTCTGATGTATAAGCTATATTGTGGTAAAGTTTCATTCAAATCCATTCAGTAGTTTTTACGTGAAAGAGTAACAAACATCCATACATCCATACTTACAAACTTTCGCCTTTATAATAGTAGTAGGATATGCAAAGAATGTAAAATAATATTGAACGATTGAGGATGGTTAAAAAAAAGTGTCATCTAGCTTATAAGCTAGACTCGGAACATACATCTTACATTTTGCCATTAGACTGATTCATTCCGTTTCCTATGCACGACATGCTTCATATGATTTTGTTCTGAAGCCTGCATGCGGTTAAATGTATATGTTAAGAAATGGTCGCACATGAACGTAAAAATTCAGAGAGATCACCGTTGATTGATTTATATAAGTAATACTCATAAACCACTTTTATTCTATATAAAAGATCTTACAGAAGAGACACATTATTTGTAGTTTTTCATATTGTGCGCAGGTTCTACATCTAACGGAAAATCCTGCGGCAGCCGCACACAAACAAATGCAGAGTGATTTGGAAGCTGCTCAGGAAGAGGTTCGTGATTTACATTCTTGTTGTCTTCATTTATTTTAAATTTGTAATACATATGTCAGGGTTGCTATTACTGATTCATCAAATACCGATATATCGGCAATAACGCCAGTATTTCGATATATACGCTGATACATTCTCAATTTAGACCCTAAAGTAAGCCATCTGAACGCGCCATCATCGTCGTGAAATAGGGCTTTCCCCGAATATTTGAGTGTTTCCTTATTAAAAGTACTCGTATCTGTGATTTTTTATTTATTAACTCTACTCTTCTTGATTTTCTTATCTGTGATCTTGTGAGTTATTTAAAATTCTAAATTAACATTATTTTTAAGTAGGACAAACTCTGTATGTTTCTGACCCATGTATCTGACATTTGTATGTTTTTGTACCTGTTTTCAATTTTCAGTCTCTATATGGGCGATATATTTGTTTTTAATGTCGGTATCGAATCGATGCATGCCTAGTTGCTATCTTCTTCTCTTTCACCATTCTTCTCAGGTCTTCGGGTGTTTTGGTGCAAATATAGCAAAACGCCGGATTTTTCTTTGTTAGTTAATTACATTACCTCATACTTACACAATAGATTTTTAGGATAGAATAAAGAGACTTTATTTGCAGAAACATCTTTATTTATCACAACTAATATTGCAAATTATATGATTGTATTCATGGTTGTTAGAAAATGTTCTCCAATTCAGTTTTCCAATAGCTCTGATCTGTTGGGGCCGTCTGTATCATGAATAACGCTAAAAAATTGTCATCACTCTATACAAATAAATAAAATTGGAGTGTCTGTTTGTAATATAAAAATAACCGCTTTTTTCTAAATGTATACACGGTACATATACCTAAACAACATTTTTTACAATTTTTGTCTGTCTGTCCGTCTGTCGGTCTGTCTGTCTGTCTGTCTGTCTGTCTGTCTGTCTGTCTGTCTGTCTGTCTGTCTGTCTGTCTGTCTGTCTGTCTGTCTGTCTGTCTGTTTGTTTGTCTGTTTGTTCCGGATAATCTCGGGAACGGCGGAACCGATTTTAACGGGACTTTCACTGGCAGGTAGCTTATGTAATATGGAGTAACTTAGGCTACTTTTGCACGCCAGGTGCGCAAACGACTTCGTCCGGGCAGATACTCACGCGGACGAAGTCGCGGGCACAGCTAGTACATCAATATAATTATTATTTGAAACTTACTTTTGAAATTGTGGAAATGGGAAAATGCACATACAAAGTCCGGGGAAGTACAATGTAAAATTCTTCATGATATATTAACGGTCGATTTACTAATCAGAACTTAACATCTAGCGGCAGATAAATTTAATAGTTCATTTAGCGACAGATATCGGAAATGTAGCCGTGTATACGCCCTCGAGCTCTGCTACCAAAACTCACAGTGAAGTTCGACCTTTTTTCATATTTTTTTTGGTACAAAACAATGTCTGGAAATGCCATGATTCTTTCCTGAATTTTATTATGTCATGTTATAGATAAAGAAACTGAAAGCAGCGTTACGCGAGGGCGGCTCACGCGCCTGTCCCGAAGACATGCAGCAGTTGCAACAGCAGCTCGAAAACAGTCGCATTAAACTGAAAAGGTTTCTGTTTTTCTTAAGACAAAATAATATACTGGTGCCTTACGAAGAAATATCATTCTCTTACAAATGACCGTTTAATAATGGTATCACGGATTTGTTGTTCCACTCAGGTGCTAATGTTTGACGACCCGGCTAGTCCAGCGGTGTGAGATGACCGTTTGATTCGAAGGGTCGCGGGTTCGATCCCCGCACCGGGACAAATATTTGTATGGCCTACAGGTATTTGTTTCGGGTCTGGGTGTTTGTATGTATACAACGGCACCCACGACACAGGTTTATACCTACTGTGGGGCTGTGAGTGTAATAATTAAAAAAAAAAAATGTACGGTCTAGAAATTTCCGGTATTTCGGTACAATGACAATAATACCTTAATAGGCCTCAGGTTAGGCTGGAGCGCCTTCTGCGCTTGCCGATTGCCCGGTGAAGTAGACTCGTGCCGTCTCGAGACGTTTGTCGACCCTTTGATTTGTCGAAGTTTTGACCAATACAGGACTATAGTGTTTACGTAGACAGTGTGCAGCAGAGATAACGCTCTACGAACTTGAAACTAGCCAATTGTCTGTTTCCTAAGCACTATGGGCAATATTTTCTTGACGGGTATATATTTCAATTTTGGATCCTAATTTTAAAAAAATGTTTGGACTTTCAGAATGAAAGAAGAATTTACATCTTCTGCTCAAGAATACAGAGATGTTTGCTACATGCTTTTAGGTTATAAAATTGATAGAACTGGACATAAAAATTACAGGTGAGTAACTAAACTAACTAACTATAATAACTGTTACTGTTTAAAAATGCCAAAAATGCATTCAAGACGTAGTTTTTTTTTTCAAGTATGTCCCTTAATTTTTTATACATCCATATAAAATTTAATGCCAACACAAGGAACAAAAAATCATGGCAAGTTCGATATATTGATAGGAAAAAAATTGGCCCAAGTGCTGTCCAATGAACCACACAGATGTGGAATCTTGAGGTTGCAGAGGTTGCAACATATAAATATTTATAAATAATGTATATAAAAATATAATTAAATATTCTACAATGAGACTTGTAGTGTATGAGTAGATGTGCACAGGCTGTAGAGTTTACTTATTCTATTTAGGTTTATATAATAAATACCACAAACACTAGACACAAATTATAACGCTATAGAATTTTTTGGTATATCTTTTTATATATATAGGGTACTATCAGGACGTAAATTAATTATATATTAATTCCCGTTACAGAATATCAAACATGTACGCAGAATCTTCGGACGAGTACCTAACGTTCACACTCTGCGATGACGGGATAGAAATGGTCCACACCGAATACTCTGCCACTCTTGGCGAGCTTGTAGAATTGCATTTACACCACCATCGGTCTATACCTTTATTCCTTAGTGCTCTGACCATGGAATTATTTACCAGGACTACTATGCAACAGGAAGTTCAAGAATGTTAAATATTTGAGGCTGTAATTTATATTCTTTGATAATAGTTTTCTATAGTTTAGGTATATCGACTCACTGTACCTATCAAGTAAAGCATTGACCAACCAAGGATGAACGATAAGAGCCTGAAGACTATTAAGGTGTGGCCAAATAGCCGGCGTGTCGTGGCGGGACGGGGCGGCGGTGGGACGTTAAGAAATGTTAATGTACAAGATAGTATGGAAGATGTCTTACGTTTGTAGTGGTCACACTGCCGGCGTCCCGTCCCGTCAGTCTATGCCACGCCGTGCTGGCTGACTGGCCAGACCTTTATTTAAGTTTTCTCGTAATTGTTACTCTATAAATGGTTTTTTTCCGAGGAACATAGCCTTCTAAAAATATATTATTATACTCTTCTTGTATGGAGGCTGCTAGCAAGTCTTAAGTTATTAAACAGTAAACAGTTTTAAATAAAGAACAGTAAGTAAACAGTTTTAAATAAATAGAAAAGGAAATTTTAAAGTGCTGTTTTTTAATAATAGTGATAATGACAAATTGTATTTGTGGTTAAGGTTCTCCAGTATACAAACCTTTACGCTGGGAACAAACTATCGGACGCGTCCATAATCAGCGGTGGACAGACGATATATTGCTAATACTAACAGGGAACTGGTCGCTTACTCACTTACCAATTTATTAGCTGTCAATCTGCAGCGACTTGTAAACGCACACGATAGTTTGTTTCCACCTTAAATTGGTCACTACTTTAGAAATGTGAATTTATAGCAATGCTTTACTTTTTCGAGTGCGAATGAATATCATCTTGCTTGTAAGACTGAAGACGTTTACTAAATAATTTTGAGAAAAAATGGCGCCGAGATTGCGGTTGCATTGTAATGTTTATATTATAGACATATAAGACATTGAATTACTTTTTATTGAGCACAACAGTGTTTGGTGATGGGTGAATGCGCATGTAATAATAATTATAATCTGTAAAATGTAAAATATATATATAGGATTTACTTGAAATGTTCGTCTAGGAAAATCGATATTAGCACAAAGAGATACGTTTTAATAATTCGAAACGAAACTGTGCGATTGGCTAGCCTTAAGATTTGTTCACACCACACGTAAAGTCAGCAGCTGAAATACAACAGAAGTAGAGTTACTGCCTCGCCTATCTTTTGAGTGTAATGTATGGTTCCGTGATTACAATCACATAGACAATTACCTAAGTATCAGGGGTGGCAACGCATCTGCATTTTGACCACAGATCGTTGTGTAGATGTCTATAGGCTGCAGTCATCACTTAACATCCATGTGCACTGCACGTTTGCTTGCCACCGTCGTAACACGTGTGGTGTAAAGAAAATAAATATGTAAAAAAATATAAGTACTTTGTAACATAACTATCATTCATAATGGCAATGATCATAAAAATTACATATACACAACAACAGCTGAATGGAAAGGTATAATGTAAATGGTAAGTGTATAATGATCCTTCTAAAGGAAAACTATTGTAAAATTGCTTATATGTAGCATTCCGTAAAATTAGGAGATTTTTTGATTAGATATTCTAAAGTCCTACAAGTTGATAAGTTCGTACTTGATAAAAATATTTCCTCGCTGTAAACTGTTGATAAGGTTGTCGATCAAAAATGGCAATTTTATGAAAACTAGGCTAAACGACCGTCCAGGATCATTTAACTGTGCTTTATGTTTAAACGATTTCCGGACATCGTTTAGCCAGTCAGTGTTAGGTTTTTTTTGACAGTACAACTTTTTTAAAGGGCAAGTCCCACGTTGGGCCCGCACCTTGTTCACTATATAAAAAAAAGAGAAAAATACGTAAAATCGTGGAAAAATACTTAAAAAATAATTTTATGAATCGTTGTTTTTTTTGTCGGAAATATTTATTTTATGTAATTTTTGTATGACAGCAATATGTCACCATATTGCTACTATGACATTCTTGTTTTTTGAAGTATACTTACGACAATTAATTGAAGGTATAATAAAGGATTTGAATAGCTGAAAATTATTTAGTATTTTATGCTTCTCTCAATATAGTGTATGAGGTGCGGGCCCAAGATCCATACATTTTGGAACGTCTCCTTGTCCACTCGTTATCTTCTATGTAAGCCACTCTAGGCTTACATAGAAGATAACTAGTGAAAAAATAAATAGCATCTTGATTCACATGGAACCAAAATGTTTTTGTACTTTTTGATAAAGATACTAACAGAAAGTATTAGATAATTAAGTCTAATCTTTAGTTTCGAATTGTATTTGTAAAATATTTTAGTGAGTTAAAGTAACTAATGCAGTCTTATGTATTTGTGAGTGTAGTAATTGAGCCCAGTAATTGAGCTGCAGTAAGGATGGGCGATGTTAACAATAAAAACATTCGAATGAATTTAACAGTTTAGGTGAAGGTATGTATGTATCTTCACGTCAGGTCTCTAACGGGGTAGGCAGAGAGTGTAGAGCGCCAGATATTCCGGTCCTGACATACCTCTCGTGCCTCGTCTACCTTCATCATTCTCTTCATACATCCACGCCGATTCCTAAGACTTGACCCCACCGTCCTGCGATTTTCAGAGCCCAATGATAGCATTGGCCGCGCCATCGATCCAATAAAAAATAAAGAATGAGCTCAAAGAAAATTGTTGCAATTGATTTTTCTATATGTATCTCATTAGTTTGTTTTTAGTGACAGCTCCAAATTTGTATCTTCATACCTTTTGTGCTGAAATAATACTCTCGGCTTCTTGAGAGTGAATCAGCTTTATTGTTTCTGTATTAAGAAATAGTATACGAGGGTGGATCCAAAAGTTCGAAGCCCGACCAAGAAAATTAAAGAAAAGTGGGTCTAATTTTATTTTTATTTTTCGACATAGTCTCCATCTAGCTCAACACACTTTTTCCACCTGAACTGCAACTTGTTTATCCCCTCGAAAAAAAAAGATTCCGGAAGGTCGGCGAAATACTCGTTTCCTGCGACTATCACCTCATCTTTGGTCGAAAATTTCGAGCCACCCAAATGTTTTTTTAAATTTGGAAATAAATGATAATCTGAGGGGGCTAAATCCGGCGAATAAGGTGGATGGGGCAGCAATTCGTAGCCACAATCATGGATTACAGACATTGTTTCAACCGAAGTGTGAACACGTGCATTATCTTGATGGAACAAAACTTTCTTACGCAACGGAAGAAAGCCTTTTTTCTTTTATTTCTTCTCGTAGTCTTCGTAAAAGGTTACAATAATAACTAGAATTAATAGCTTGACCTTTCGGTAAATAATCTACAAAAATAATGCCCTTCGCATCCCAAAAAACAGAAGCCATGACTTTGTTAGTCGACAAAACGACTTTAGCCTTTTTCGGTGTAGGTGAGTCAGATCTTTTCCACTGTTTGGATTGTTGCTTTGATTCAGGAATATGGTGGTGAACCCAGCATTCATCCATGGTAACAAATCTAGACAAAAAGTCCTCGGGATCAGTCTCAAAAAGTTCCAAACAGTCTCGCGAAATTGTGAATCGAACTCGAACTTTTTGTTCAGCTGAAAGCAACCTCGGGACCCAGCGAGCAGAAACCTTATGGAATCCCAATTCTTTCGTTATTATGTGTTGCACCCGGCCATAACTAATGTCTGTTGTCTCAGCTATCTTACCGATGGTCAAACGTCGATCACCCAGTACGAGATCACAAATTTTATCGATGTTTTCTTTCGTGACTCTTTAATAGTAAGTTTTGTATGTAATGTCGAGAATAAGTTATCAATATAAATAATTTCATACTTGATATTTTTTGTATAATTTTTATTTAAGCTCTACCATGTTTAGAGGTTGTAGGCCGTCCACTCCTAGGATCATCTTCAATGCTCTCACGACCGCGCTTAAACTCAGCTACCCACTTCTTGACACTGGAATACGATGGAGCAGACTCCCCCAAAGTGCCCACCATATCTTGATGGATGTCTTTTGGTGACAGGCCTTTTTTATTGAGGTACTTAATGACTGCACGATGTTCAATTTTCTCCATTATTGAAAATCGCGTCAGAATGCTTCAAACAAATAATCACAGAAAATTTATATTGTGCAGTATCGGAATGAAACTGCGCACAATAAATCAATAGAAGACATACTAACAAATGACGGTAAAATTAAAAAGATGTCATGTCTCCTTGTAGTTAGGGGCCACGAACTTTTGGATCCACCCTCGTACATAGTTTGTTATCAAAATAAATTGGCACGATGAATGTTGCCAAACTTTTGAATTTGTATAATCTCATTGGATATTGTGTAATTTAGTTCAAAGTCATGTCGCGCTGACTTGAATTCATTGTATTAAGAAGTCTGTAGTAAGAGCGCTTGTTTACAGTAGCCGAAGCACGAAAATCTACGGATTAATGTTCATACAAAGTGGTCTGGTGGTTTTTCGTGGTTGAGCTAGATACTGTGCTTGAACTAGTAGTGACTCTTTAATAGTAAGTTTTGTATGTAATGTCGAGAATAAGTTATCAATATAAATAATTTCATACTTGATATTTTTTGTATAATTTTTATTTAAGCTCTACCATGTTTAGAGGTTGTAGGCCGTCCACTCCTAGGATCATCTTCAATGCTCTCACGACCGCGCTTAAACTCAGCTACCCACTTCTTGACACTGGAATACGATGGAGCAGACTCCCCCAAAGTGCCCACCATATCTTGATGGATGTCTTTTGGTGACAGGCCTTTTTTATTGAGGTACTTAATGACTGCACGATGTTCAATTTTCTCCATTATTGAAAATCGCGTCAGAATGCTTCAAACAAATAATCACAGAAAATTTATATTGTGCAGTATCGGAATGAAACTGCGCACAATAAATCAATAGAAGACATACTAACAAATGACGGTAAAATTAAAAAGATGTCATGTCTCCTTGTAGTTAGGGGCCACGAACTTTTGGATCCACCCTCGTACATAGTTTGTTATCAAAATAAATTGGCACGATGAATGTTGCCAAACTTTTGAATTTGTATAATCTCATTGGATATTGTGTAATTTAGTTCAAAGTCATGTCGCGCTGACTTGAATTCATTGTATTAAGAAGTCTGTAGTAAGAGCGCTTGTTTACAGTAGCCGAAGCACGAAAATCTACGGATTAATGTTCATACAAAGTGGTCTGGTGGTTTTTCGTGGTTGAGCTAGATACTGTGCTTGAACTAGTAGTGACTCTTTAATAGTAAGTTTTGTATGTAATGTCGAGAATAAGTTATCAATATAAATAATTTCATACTTGATATTTTTTGTATAATTTTTATTTAAGCTCTACCATGTTTTCGTTGGCACAACCGCATCTTTTTTTACTGGTGGTGGTAGAACTCCGTCGACAGATGTCGAGGGCGTAAGCATCACCGCATTACCTAATCTATTTGGCCGCAAATTCAACGTTGTCGTGCTCCGGTCACGTGGTGATTTACGGCCACTAAAACCACTAAAATAGGCGTACGCAGGTTACGTTACATCACATTGCGACAGCGTGTGTGTGTAAGTAAGTTTATTTTTTATGTGCGGCCGTAGGTAGCGGTAGGGTAAGTATGCATAGAGTGTGCATACTGTTCTTACAAATTGAGGACAGCTTATTTCTTAAATCAAAAAAATATTAAATACATAAACATGTTATTTCAGTACATGTATTATGATTATAACTCGATTTTGTAATCGGGGTGTTTGATAGTGGGCATTATTCCCGTTACATGTTGTATATAGGTTATTATAAGTTTAGTTTTTTTAGACGTGACGGAAAAATTCACTCACAGTGAAAGTGGGGTACCTTTACTGTGAGTGAATTTTTTCCGCTAGTGCAATCAGTCAACCGAACAATGGCGGTCAAATTCGACTTAGACTTACCTTTACTATCTCCCCATTCGAATGGGGCGATAGTAAAGCTAAGTTCACATGACCGCACGATACAAGATCAGACTAAACAGTATAGCCTTGTTCACATAACCGTGCGACACTATCTATGCTGTATAATTAAATGAATTGATATTTAAATATGTATAGGTACCATTTTCAATATTGAACATTTAATCAATATATTGTGCCATGTAATTGATATATTTTTTATGTCTACGATGATATTTTTGAACGAGGAAACTTCGGCTATCGGCAAGATATATGAGGGTAGGTATAAAAAAATAACAAACTTCAATGTAAAATATTTATGAAGAAACAAGGACAATATATTATATTATACATCATCTCTAATGTTTTGAAATGAGTTTAACTACAACAATTCAGTAGTTTTAACTACAATAATTTAGTAGTCGATACAGTTAACAATTAGCACTAGAAGTACTTATATAAACTTGTCTTACTACTGACTCAGAAATTGATGTAGACATTATTTCTATTATTAAGTTGACAGAATATGAATAAATTCGTTTACGCACGTGAGTCGTAACTTTGAGAAAATATCATGCTTCGCTACTCTTATTGACATGGTTTTTTTAAATATATTCTATCCCCCTTATACATAAACGTATTTTAGCTAAAGTGTTGCTTATCTCTCCTTTGCCTTTTTCTATCCTGCACATTTGACAAATGCAACTGACAAAGACAAAGCATTCTAAAACGTATCTAATGTATGTTTATGAATAAGGGGGTTACATTTTAGGCCTAATTCGCGGTAAAGAAATTGGTTGATAAAGTTATGGTTGATTATGCAAGTCTTATTCATTTTTCGCACAGGACAAATATCTATATGGTCAACACTGATATTCGATATAAGCACGAATGTGTTTGCGTACGATGTGTTAATGTTATTGACAGGTACCCATAAAATGGAAACCTATAACGGGGCTATGAGTATAAGCGTTTATTATTTTGTAATATTGTATGACAATACAAATTTATAAGCATTAACGCCTACATTAGAAATAATTGACAAGAGCGAAGATATACATCATATATTAAATATATTAAAAGGTCCACATTAAAAAATATATTCCTGCAATTCAAAGAAAACATACTTCTACATAGTTTACAAAAGCTCTGAAAATGTAAACAAATTAATACCGAATATAATAAATATTGTCGCTTTTTGATTGTCATATTCGTTTTCGATTAGTTTATTCAGTTCTCGTTACATCTTTGGATTTTGTTCGTAACAAAATAATAGGAAAAGAAATAGGTACATAATTTACTTCAAGTAACAAGCCCTTTCCGAATAACACAAATAGCGAAGTACGTAAGTGATTTAAATAAACCTAATTAAACTTAAATAAACGAGACTAATGTGGACTCTGTAGTTTAAAATAACGAGTTCCAATCAAATGTTTAAACTATTTAAAGCTAAGCAGGACGTCCAGAAACATATTTCACTATGAATGGCTCCACACATTAGTTTAATTTGATAAATTCACAATGCTTACAGACAATCCATCCAAATAATTCTTGGAAATATTTTGGAAATAATTTAAAAGTAACAATAAATTACTTTCTTTTTATCTACAGTCTATAAAATCACCTAATTTTCATTGTAAAATGTTTCGAAAATAAAAATATTCTAAAATCTTACATAGACATAATACTGAAAAAAGTATTTTATAACACTCTAAACATGTCCGAATTACATTAAATTGATCTCTGATACTCGATTAATTTTTATATTATAAAACAAAACAAAACACATAAACATAAATTTCACACAATTTTCAATAACATTATTGCACTAAAACATCATACATCATAATCATAACTTATAATAAATATTGCATAAGCGTTAAAACCACATCTCGTGAAGTAATCATTACTCGAGTCTTAAAGTACTAAATTAATTAAAATTTAAGAACAATTTGTCAGTCCGATGAAAGTGTTACTTCATTTCATCATTCAAGCTTCGTTCATCGCAGAGACGTAGTGACGTCAACAAGACGGAAATTAGAATTTTCTACAATAGTATAATTTATCTACATCGAATAAGTACCGAATATTGTGCTAACTAACCTTCTCTGTATAACATTTTGACTAAATATTAAGTACGATTTGGTGCTCAAATTTAATAATGTAAAGTGTTAATCATTAAAAACTATAGAATTATTATTTATCTACGAAATACGTGAAACGTGCATCAGGTTCGATTCTACCTAAATCTACAGACTTCGAGCTTTTCGAAATTGACATAACAATCTTACGAAATACATACCAGCTTCTAAACGCTTGTATTGCAGATAGTGATTTATCAATTTTATTATTTTATTGATGAAGTACTGCTTGCTATTATTACGTTCACTGCACGAAAGTATGAATTACATCATAACTACCAAAGTATTTATGTGATTCAATAGGGTTTTACAATTGTGAAGGATATTCAATAGATGCGTTTAAAAGGTCTCAAGTTCATACAATCTGCTCATTAGGTAAATCTTCACAGAACTGGGGTCACATTCAGTCTTTATATTTGTAAGCACGGTACACGGTTGTTGACAATCGCCGCCTATGTCCACCACAAAACACAATACGAAGCTAGTGAAACAATGCTATTCTAATTCTAGAAGAGTCTATGACTATAGGACTCGCGCTGTGTCTTCAACTTTTCTCTCATCAGTCACACTATTGTCCGTAATGTTTTTGTTTCCTGCAAAAAAATATGCAATTAATTTTTGAGAAGGTGTAATCCTTTTAAATAATGTATCAAACGAGGCATTATAATGATTCACTGTCTTTAATTTGTATAAGTAGCTGGCGGATTAGACGTTAAATTATTCGTATAAGAATACATATAAATAATTCATCTTGTTTCATTCTACGAAGTTCGTTACCCTGCCCGGAGTTTGAACTAGGTTACGAAACAGTCGGGAGTATATTGATTTGAAATTGCATTGGTATTTATTTCAAAGTTATTACATTATCATATTCATTAAGGCTGTATAAAGTGCTAGCTTATTATTACATGTCGCTATGCAGACTTGCTAATTAGCCTCATAAGCGAGTAGTTCTGTTAAAAATTTTTGCTTTATTTTTCGACCTAATGAAAAATGACAAATTTAGTAGGTCTGGGAAGAGGGATTGGTGCAGCACGTAAATCCAGTTGAAACTAATAAATAAAGATAAAGATAAACGCTAAAGTAAGATTTCTCATGATTGGACTGGAGTTGAATTATTTTAAGGAGGTGACACCAAGAGTCGTCGCGTGCCACCACGACATACGTTGCGGAGTAAACTGAACATGCTGGTATATTTGTATATTTTTAATGATTTGCAAGAATCCCTACAATCCTCCAATATATCAGCGCAGTATATTGTGATCCAGGATCGCATCAGGAGTAGAAATTCATGGGAAAGTTTTTTTTATGTAATGGAAGTGGCAAGCAATCTTCCAGTTCACATTGATGTTAAGTGATGTGTCACAAAGACCAAGGTCAAAATGCAGATGCGTTATCACTCCTGAGGCCTAAGGTGTTATGCCTCTGTGCCGGCAATTACAGGGCCGTACATTACCACCTGACCGGAACACGATAATGCTGAACACTACCTTTTAGCGGCAAGTATATTAGGGGCGGTACCCACAATTAAATATGATGAAAAGTGTGAACACGCCTGTAAAATGGCTACCTTTGCAAGGTCCCGGGTGCAGAGGATCGACGACGGTGCCGGCGTGGCACGCGGCACGTTGCAGGCGACACCAGGAGGGGTAGGTGCGCGCGTCGGAGCCGCACAGCGGGCGTCGCGCGCCCCCGCCGCACGTGCCGCACGACACGCACCGCGCGCCGCTCGCGCCGCCCGACACGCAGCGCTGTCCCGCACCGCACCAGATACTCGCGCACGTTGCGTTTGCTGTCACAAATTGTTCGTATAAATTAAACTTCACATAAAATGTATCATGTGCACTTGTGGAGTTAGGTACGTTCTTAAGGAGACAACGCTTCAATGCGGGTTTATTAAAAAGATGCCAGGAGTCATGTGTATTCGGAACAGCACAGGGTAAGTAATTGACAATTTAAGTCCTTGCTAGAGTGCGATACCCAGTTTAAATCGATATGGAGCCAGTACTACTTTCCTACGTCCTACAGTGATATCAATGTTGTTGGGATTGATTTAGAGAGTGTGCCTGCAAAAGGAGATGTGTTAATTTACTCCTGCCAGTATAAAAGTATTTTCATTACTTCATTGATTTGGCGGGTTAAAACCTTTGATCGCATTATCCGACAGTCCGCTATTTCTGCATCGGATTGATGGACAAAAGCTTTCTACTGTGAACGATTTACGACGCATTACTCGTGTTATGTAGAGCACGTTTGTTTAGTAGCCAGACTTGTTGATGTTTCAGTTTCCAAACTGCAGAACTGAATTTGCATTTGTATCCAACTTTCAGGTTAGAGAAGACAGTTAAGTAGCCGCGAACTTTTGCCTAACTGGCAAATAGTTAGCAAGGGCAGAACCAGGACCTAGTCATTCGAGCTCACTCGATTCAGGAGTATTCTTAAAGTGAAAATAGTGAAAACCTGACTTGGAACGTTTGGTCATCACAAATTCAATCAAATAGAATACAGAATAATATTTCATCTCATACAAGATTCCCCCGTAAGGCCATGAATCCGGCCGCATTTGCAGGCGCGTAGGCTCGCGTAGATACGTCAGTCCGTCGTCTGTGCTTTTTTTGAAAGATAGATTATTTTCAAAATCGTATCAGTATCTACAATCTTTATCATATTTAAATGTTACCTATACAAGATCCCCTGTAAGCTAGCGGCAGAGCACGGCCGCGCTCGCAGGCGGCCCGTCGCAAGGCGCACGCGCCCGCATACGTCCGCCCGTCAACTGCACACACGGGCGCGCCCGCCACGTTGCACGCGCCGCACCGCACGCAGTGCGCGCCGAGCTCCGCGTCCAACACGCACCGCTTGTCGCCGCCGCATCGCACGCCCTCGCAGCTACCCACTGGAAACAAACTCTACATTAGTATGGTTTTTATAGGGTTTCTAAGGTTCCGCAGCCTTCAAAACTCATGGTTTCGCTATATTCGTCTGTCCGCAGCTTACATAGACTAAGCGGTAAAATAAATAAAATAAAAAAATAAAATTTCGGTCTCAATTCACCTCCACCATCTGGAGATGTAGGATTCGTGCCTCTGTATTGATTGACACCTATTTTTAAAGAAAAATGGAAAGAAAAATTTGACTTCAGGCGAGACTCGAACTCGCGGCCACTTGGAATCTACTCCAGCCGCTCTTCCAACTGAGCTACCGAAGTCCTGCCCGATTTGTCAAATCTTTCCTTCACATTTATTGCATTGTCTTATGGTGGCACCTTTTTGTTTTTAAAAAGCATTGTAACCGTGTAACCGTAATGGTAGGAAGTAAAAATATATCAATATCAATAGTAAGTAAATCTATGTAAACTGATGTCGCTCAAGTCGTTAACATACTTAAACTATCCCAATTAGAGTATGTAGGTACCTAATCAACGTTTTAATTTTGCCGTAGTCTGATAAAAAGAGTAGGTATGTCACGTAGAAGATACTTGATAGAAGTGAAACTTCGTTTGTTTTTATTCTTTGCCACGTTGCAGAAACGTCAAAGGTGCCAGTTGCATGAAATGTAATCAAGGTTATTGCAGGAAAGATTATCTTGTGTGTATCAAACATTGTTTCCAAAGTGCGCGAAAAAAAGTGAACAATTTGTATTCAAACTTTATGTAGATAAATCAATTTAATTCACATCTCAAACAATGAACTTATAAAACCACGGTTAGAAGGCGGAAAGCTTACCAGCTCTAGAGATATAAGTAGGTAATACGACGCCTAGTGTAACATTATAACACAGTAGAAATCAGACAAACAGCTGACGGGTTTGTAAATAACCGACGGTTTTCCTAGTCGATTGTATCGTATTGCGGTTTATAGACGATAGTTAGTCCAGTCTAGACGGCGATCAAGCGCGGCCACTTTGGAGCTTAGATTACAGGGTATTTATCAGCTAAAATCCACCCTTGCTACCGACGGACTTACTTTACTAGTTTGGAGTTTGTTTATTCATGCCAGGCTATAGATTATAGATACAGTTTCTCTACAGCTTTGAATGCTGCATGCTATACTGATAAGAACAAATTTAAACTAAGATACGTGATATGACGATTATAGGTCATAACTATTACCTAGCTGAGCGCGGGAGAAATGGTTTACAATCCGAAATTTTCGGACATGACATGAATAAACGCTCCAAAAATGTCTTGAGCGGTAACTAAATACAATAAAAATAAAATTTACCATTTATGTTTTTCAAAAACGAAGACTGACAATTGATTTCGAACAATGTAAGGTACCTAAAACGCTATGAATAAATATTATTCGTAATTTTCTTTTTTAAGTAATCAATAGGCAATATGTACCTAAGCATGCAATTCATATACCTAGATGTTAAGTGATGACTGTAGCTTAGAGACATCTACACAAAACCCAGAGCAGTCAAAATGCAGTTGAGTTGCCACGCCTGAGATGAGAACCTAAGTTGTATGTCTGTGGGATAGTTATTACGGCGCAATACATTACCATCTAACCGGCACTCAATAGTGCTGAATTCGTTTGGCGGCAGATATTATATAGGTATATTAGGTAATGCGGTGGTGCCAACGTACTCAAGCTTCTTCACTGGAACTCAAACACCAGTAGAAACTTAAATATTCAAGCATGTTCCTTCTGTGGAATACAATAAGTATCTATAAAACAATCAAAATATAATGTGATCAAAGAGAATACAAAAACTTTCCTCGAAAATTGGAATAAGAAACTAGCAAAACACACGCTTGTTTACAAACATTGTGGTCTTGGCAGACCTGTTTCACGATGAGAATAATTCGCGTAAATTACGTATAATAATAGAGTCAAATGGATGTCAAAGCTCAAAATATTCAAACGGATACATTCGCATATATTTCTTGGATCAAGATACCTAAAAAAAATAAACGAAGGCAATGAAACGGAAACAAATCATAGAGCAACACGGGCCACCGGCCGCGGCGGACCGGAGAGCAGTAGCCATAGCGTTTATTACCGATGGAAATCAGTCTGTCATTTTTTGCGCGGGGAAAAACGTGTTTCACGCACACATTATTGCTGAGCACTACAATTTGGCAAGCAAATAGATTAGGTAAATGCTGTGGTGCCTTCGCCCTCGACTGGCACTCTATCATCATACGATAAGCATACGAAAACAATTTTGCATTGTCAATTATTATTAAAAAGTAGGTATTCTTTTTATCCCGACAGATTTTATAACTCAATTTTATCTAAAAGTTTCATCGTTTTTATTAAGTAGGTATATGTTTTTAACATATTCTGTAAGGTAGGTATAGGTAGGTATAGTGGTATTGTATTGAGCCACATGATTATACATTTGTATGGATTTTCATCTTTTAGACGTAGGTACTACCTGTACCTACTTAGTTGTATATTTTTTGTAAGTAGTAGGTACATTAAATCTTTGTAGACAGGGAAAAAATTTAACGACCGTTTTTTTTATCAGCAAAATATACAGTTGCTTATTACAGAATTATCACGGAGCTATAAGCTTTAATTGACGTCTGACAGATATATTGACTGTGATCATTTGTAATGTACTATTTAACAAGTTCATAAATTTATTTTATTTTTCTTTAATACATTTGCATTGATTGAACGGTCGGTGTTAGTGTATGTTGGGTAGGTATAAAATAAAAAGTCAAGGAAGTCTTCGATATTCCATTAACAATCATAATATATATTACGACAGCGTGAAGTAACCATATGTACTCAACAATTAATATTGCACATCGAGCCTGCAAAAGAGACGATCGGCTCGTTTCGACTTCGTAGAGCCTTATCTCTGCTGCAGACTGCCTACATAAGACAGTCCGGTATTGGTCAAAACTTGATCAAAATAGTCGACGTCAAATAGGTACGACGCGAAAGAGATAACGCTCTACAGACCCGAAATAAGCCGAAGTCTCCTTCTCTAGGCTCGATGTGCAATATTTATTGTTGAGCACTGTACCAGGTTTTCCCAATTAAATCTTTAATACCTACCAGAGGCAGTGCCGCCAACTTAGGGGTTTTCCCCCCTTAATTTGGGGTCAAGTTTAGGTATTTCTATGGGCCTTATTTTTTGGTGGTGTACCCCAGGGGTACAATTTTTTGACGTATTTTTCAGGAATTACCATTTTTGGGGAAATTTTCTAAGGGAATTTTTTTATAGCGGTTTTTGTTACGCAAATTAGAAGGTGATATAATTTTTATGGAGGTGTGTAGTCTCATAGACATCAGCAGAAAAATGTTCTCTGTAAATTAAGGTAAAAATTAAACAAGAATAGCGAATACCCAAGCGGGCATGTGTTAGGGGGAAAGAGGGAGATTTCGAGATGACGCTAGGGGGTGAATCGGTGACGAGCCCATTGCCCTCTAGTGGAGGAGGATTCTTCCGCTAGTGCAGTCAGTCAACCGAAAACCCGCGGTCAAACCATTCCAATAGGGTAATAAAAATAACAACGCGGGATGAGCATGAGCAGCAATGTCAGCGAAAAAACGACTAAATCCGCCAGCCAAGCATGGTGATTATGGCATTTTCTTTCCTAATTGTCGCACAACAATGTCTTTTTGGGGAAGGCTTTGTCCAGCGGTGGACGTCTTTCGGCTGGAGTGATGAAGTTGTCTGCGTCTGTTCTATTACCTTACGACAACGACATATGCGGAAAAAGCCAGTTTTATTATGGACCTGATGAAAGCGAACTACTGCCTCATTTTCTCCCCTGCCGTACTTTATCATAAAATCGTTTTCTTCGCCTACGACTAGGCGTCGACTACCTAACTGCCTCAGTAGCGTAGTGGTAGCAGACCACTACTACTACGCTGGGGGTCTTGGGTTCGATTCCCGGGTCGGGGACTATGAGAGATAACGGTTTAGAATCCTTTATCTCTGGTTCTATTGGGATTTTTCTATTTTCTGGAAGTTTCCCAGTACCTCAAAGTTTGGTAATGTGCCCGGAGATGGCAACAGGTTCGCCACCTGCTACATAGGCCAAAACGTAACCGGCGAGTCGTGGGTGTTTGCATGTATGCTTGAATGCATGCATTTACCTCTGCCTACCCCTTCGGGGATTACAGGTGTGAAGTTACGTTTTCTTCGCAGCGACTCGTGACTAACTTGACGGACGCATTTAAGTCTTGCCCGTAGGTACTGACGAAGTTTCCGGTGATCCAAAACCAATGCAAATTAGACTTTGTTCCTATAGAAATAAGCCACCAACGTGATCTACATTTCTTCGATGGCACATGTGTTTGTAACGGTAGCAGACCGCGCCGGCGACGCCGCACTACAGCCACTAGCCGGTTTCTTGTAATTGCGCCTATTCTCCACTCCTCGATGACATCCTACTCCGTATTAGGGGCGTTATAAGGCTCCGTAACCGAGTCTACCGGATATCCGAAGTATTTTTTATCCGTAACCAAATCTGAAATAAACGTTTCGTGTGAATTTGGATTTCAGGCAGCCCAAATAAGACATTTTAATTATGAAAGTTTTTTACCAGACCTGTATGTAATACAATGAGAGTGGGTCTCTCATTGTATAACATGCGAATGCGTAAAATGTCATTCAACCAATCTTGCCTCATCTAATTTTCGTCAGTAATCAAAACCAGAGAATTCAAAACTAATTAATAATCCGAAATAATTTCACATTCGTTACCGTAACAAAAACCGGTAGGTATTCATATTTTATATCCGTATCCACATCGAGATCCGAAGTGTCATATGAAGTCATATCCATAACATCCCTATTCCGGACCATTACTCATAAGCTCTAACCATGCGTTTTCGAATCTATTTAACTCTATTTCCTGCTTAGGACAACAGATTATGTTGACTGCCAGAAATAAATGTTGAAAGACGATAGGATCCCTATGTCGACGACTAATTACAACAGAGTTGCTACGGAATGTCCCGCATGGAAATATCACACAGGTGTTGTTTCACGATTTATCTTGTACCGGCGACCGTTATTATTGTACACCATGAGAAATGGTGATGTCAGACCATTGTCAGACTCATTATCTGAGCCGGATTATAGTTAATTATAGCGATATTAATACTTAAAGTTTTGACTTATTCCCCTATGACATAGGTAGGTACAGTGCTCAACAAACAATATTACATATCAAACTCTAAAATTAATTTAAATAAATAATCACTTGGAAATAATACAATTTGCTTGTCAATTTACAAAAAGGTCAAATTTCAAATATAAAATGAAAGCGAATAACAACTAATTAATACGAGTATGTTAACAAAAATTAAATAAATAATGGTCCAAAAATGGTTAATATTTAAAATAGGTATCAACAGAATGTTTTACACTCTCTTTTAGCGAGCTTGCACACTGCCTACGTAAGCATTGATAGTCCGCTATTGGTCAAAACTTGATCAAAATGGTCGACAAACGTCATACAAGTAAGGTATGAAAGATAACGCTCAGACTCGAAATAAGCTGAAGTCTCCTTCAATATTTTTTGATGGATACTATACCTATTTTGCTACAGGGTTATTAACATTATTATGCTTCGATTAGCTAGTATCGAGTTAATGTTCAGATGGAATTGATATTTTACAGTTAACGTAACTTCACGCCTGTAATCCCCGTAGGGGTGGTAGGCAGAGGTAAATGCATGCATTCCAGCATACATGCAAACACCCACGATTCGCCGGTTACGTTTTTGCCCATGTATCAGGTGGTGAGTCTGTTGCCATCTCCGGGCACATTACCAAATTTCGCGGTTTGGGAAACTTCCAGAAAATGGGAAAATCCCAATAGAACCAGAGAAAAGTGTTATAAACCGTTATCTCTGATAGCTCCCGACCCGGGAATCGAACTCAGGACCTCCAGCGTAGTAGTAGTGGCCTGCTACCACTACGCTAGTTACATGTAGGTAAATAAAATATGTAAATATGAAAGAACACGTTATAAAAGCCTATGCGTGTAGCAAGTTGACGACCCGGTTAACCGAGTGGTGTGAGATGACCGTTTGATTTCGAATTGTAAGTTAGGTATGTCAGCTTGTATAATATATAGGTACCTAAGCTATCTAATTAAAAATAAAGTGTATTTATCATAAAGGTTTAAATGATAGTGTGCTATTAACATATATTTAGCACACTTACTAGATATTTTTTATTAAAAAAAAAACGAACTGAATTTTTTAAAATGAATAAAATATTGCTGTCAATTATCTTATAGCAGCAATTAGTTACCTTCGGAGCCGGCACAACACTACAAATAAAAAACCACAACAGTTGTAGGAATCGAGGCGATCGTAGTGCATACCGTAACCTTACTAAAGATTCACTATTCACATTTACTATGTGCGATCGTGTTCGAGGCGAGATATAATAAAAAACCTACCTAGTGTACGTAGTTGTGTTCGTGCTAAGGACATCAATTAGTTAAGCACATTAGATACCAGGACTACCAGATATTTTTAATCCTTCTTTATAATTTCTTTCAAAAAATCTTAATTAATCTACATAATAAAAAACATTAAAATATATTTAAAAGCTCAATAATATTTACATAATATAAAGATATACCTAAACTAAAAACAACATGCGTCTAAAAATTCCGCAGCATTGCCTCGTTGGATGGCAATGTTGATTCTTTGACCTAAACATTGACCAGCCTTCTGGTCACGGGATGTGTCGATCAGCCGTTTCGCGATCTCTTCGAATAAGAGCCGAGCACTGGGGCCATATGGACCAAGGGTTTCGACCCCGAAAGGCACAAATATATTGTCCCCTGGAAGGGTACTATATTTGCGCTGTTTCAGGGTCTCCACAGTTGGAGCAGCGGATAATCTTTATAATTAATTGTACTTATCTTACAAATTACTGAGACAGGCATACACATCTAAGTATTGTAACTGAGAGATATAAGTAATACGTGAGTAATACCTACTAATTTAAAACAAATCCCATTCGAAGATAATCTCGATAATCTAATCTTGGAATTGGTGATAAGTTGTCAAAAATGCTCACGATTTTTTTTATCATGAATAGCTAACAAGCGTTAACATTAGTGGTACGTAAATACTGTAGCCTATAAACATTTATATTAAACTTTAATATAAATTCTAGCTGACTAGGTAAATCACGATAGCGTTCAACTCACTATATGCTATCCAAGTAGATAACGTACCCAATTAATGTTATAGTGCTTACGCCCTCGAGCTCTGTCACTGGAGCTCTGTCACTGGAGCTCTGCCATTAATATTGGTACTGATACAGACTATTCTTGATTAATTCCACAGAGTATATTACAATCGAGGAGCATTAGTAAAGAGTTTAAGTCTCCCATTCACATGCATCCACCCCGGGCGGCGCATTCGACCGATGCGCGACGTATCGAGGATCGCAATGATCCATTATTGAGTCCCGATGCCAATGGAGATGTAGTCAGCCTTCTCGGAACGAACGAACAATTTACTAGTGCAATAGTAGGGGGTGTGTCCACTCATTTATAAAGTTTGCCGCGGACGAACAAAACAACTTTACGCTGAGAGCCTTTGCGCATGAACTTAGTACGACGATTGCCCGGAGAAGAGTAGACTAGTTCGCATTTGTTTTATTTTATTGGATTTTTCGCAATAAATAAATAAAGGAAAGAAACATTTTCGACTTAAGGCGGACACTTTCCCAATTTTTTGCATTGCCTTCGTGTTCCATCACCACAACGTAATGTAATAAACCTTCTGTAGCTCCGTTGGTAGGGCGACCGGTCTAGTAATCCCCGCGGTCGCGGTTTCAAATCCCGCCTGAAGTCAAGTTTTTCTTTCCATTTTTTCTTTAAAGTAGACTATAAGTAGTGCTGTCTGGAGGCGCTTACGTACGTCCAATATACAAGTAACTGGCGTACTAGGATAATCTTATATATAAAATTCTCGTGTCACGG
This sequence comes from Macrosoma leucophasiata, assembly GCA_036365455.1. NCBI lineage: Eukaryota > Metazoa > Arthropoda > Insecta > Lepidoptera > Hedylidae > Macrosoma > Macrosoma leucophasiata. The sequence goes on along the minus strand of JAWQUS010000023.1, from coordinate 7,861,241 downwards.
TGTTCGAACTTGAACTCCTCCGAAACGGCTGGACCGATTTTAACCAATTTTTGCATGCATATTCAGGAGGTCTGAGAATCGGCCAACATCTATTTTTCATAACATTTTTGGACTTTTTTTTTTTAATTTTATAGGGCGATACGAAGTTTGCCGGGACAGCTAGTAAATTATATAATTACAACGTGGATCAAAAAATAATTAAGTATCGAGTAGGAAGTTTTGTATTTTTTTGCATTGTAGACAATATTTCGTAGACAGTAGGTATATTGTAACTCATCAAGAATATGTATTCACGTTAAATAAAGTACTGTAATTAAACCTTAGGCAAGATTAAATTATTTTCTCGAATACATTACAATCGAAAATCATTAGTAGTTCAAGATCTCCCATTCACATGCATCCACCCCGGGCGACGCATTCGACCGACGTATCGTGAATCGCAATGAGCCATTATTGAGTCCCGGTCCCGATGCCAATGGAGATGTAGTCGGCCTACTATAGTCTAAGATACAGCATTAGAAATATATACCCTGATATCTTATTTGATGATGATAAAGATTAAATGATATGTAAATTGATAAATAACAAGTGATTTGCCTATTTAAATCATGAACTACTACTGTAAAGTGGTTTTAACTTGTCATGAAGTGAAAAATAAGCATACATTGATGGTAACAGAATACTGTAGCTTAGACACATCTACCTACATAGAGAACCAGAGATTTCAATGTAGATACATTGCTACTCCTACGATGCCTCTGTGCCTAATTGTTACTATGAAGTTGTAAGGCACAAGTTAAATAAACTGGTGGGTATATTCAATACCATCATTAGTTAACTTTTTCAGGTACTTTTTTTTACTAAGTTAAAAGTTACTTTATTTCCTTGCAGCCTTTTCAAAAGCGTGTGAAAGTCATGGCTGCCTAGATTTTAAATATTAAATTTATTTTTAATCAGTATTGGCCTGTGATTAAGATGGGCAACTATTTGCAATTAATCAACATACTGTAATTTTAGTCATCACTAAATAACAGACGAGAGTATATATTTTATTTTTTCATATACTACATATGATTAATGTTCTGTGTGTGTGTGTGTGTGTGTAAGATATTTAATTTGATTTATGTGATTTATTTGTTTAAGTTTATTTTTGTGAAGGTAAATATAAATTTTATCATAATACATTGCATTTTATTTATTTCTCAATTTTTTGTATTCATATCGGGACGAATCGCCCCATAAAAATAAAATATTTGGTAAATAAATGATTCGGTCCGCGGACCGAATCATCTGCATTTTGACCTTGGTCTTTGTGTGGGTGTCTATAGGCTGCAGTCATCACTTAACATCAATGTGAACTGCATGCTTGCTTGCCACTACCAAAACATAAAAAAAAAGATACAATACACCTAGTTGTCATGGAAGTAGCCAACAAGCTTACAGTAAATAAAATAAGATTCGCCAGTCACAGCCCCACACTAGATATAAACCTGTGTCGTGGGTGCCGTTGTACATATACAATACGTACCTACACAAACACTCAGACCCAAAAGAAAAAATTATAGACCATACAAATATTTGTCAATCGAACCCGAGACCCTTCGAAACAAACGGTCGTCTCACACCGCTGGACTAGCCGCGTTGTCAACCGAGTCGTTCAGTGAGTTCACATTGGTACAGTACCTAACTGAATATCGTAGTTAAATTATTCATTCGAGTGAATTTAAAAATTAAAGAAAAAAATTTCAATTAAGATTTTTCTTCGGATCGAACTCGCGACCTCAGGATAACTGGTAAATTTTTTAATAATTGGTAACGCAAGATGAGCCAAATTAGGCCATACACGTTCAGTCGGTAGGTAAACATATATTATAACCAGGATATTACACTAGTGTACGCTGTGTCGTAGACTCACTAGCTAGAGACGTACCGTTATAGAATTGATGGCCTTCAAGAACTCTACCATCACATCATCTATCATAATTTTACGACACAGTTGGTACAGTGGTGTTTGACAATCGCTTAATCAAAGGGTCACGGGTTCGATACACAGACCGGGACAAATATTTCGGTGAAATATAGTTACTTCTTTTGGATTTGGAAGTTTGTGTGTGTATAACGGCGCCCACAACACAGATTAAACCTAGGGTGAGGTGGTAAGGATGTGATTGTACGCGATTTTTAATTTAGCTTACGGTTAATTAAGCGATACACGGCTAAATTAAAGGACTTTACATTCAGTCAGTCCGAGCTGCTAACTGCTACAGTATACGAGTAACGACACCTGACACCTCAACACAGAGAGGAATAAACAATCACACCTACGTACTTTTTTTCCAAAAATGTTTTCATGTTTGTATCCAATTTCAACGTCTTATTACTGTGAAATTGGGTCCGGAAAATTCCCCTAGAAAAAGTGCTTAAAAAAAGTTCAAAAAAGTAAAAAAGACAATCGTTAAAGAATAATCAGGTAAAAGATACTCATGAAATGAATACCTCGTTTTTGCAAACGTTTAAAAATGATACCTCAGGCTTTTGTTTGCTGTGGCAAAATAAACACGAAAATACGATAACCGTGGTCCCGACTCCCGACTCGCTGAGCTCGCGGTCAGGCTCCAGCGCGCCAATAATGAGCTAGTAACCTTTGATGGGGTCTTAAACTACATTTTCTATAAATATTATACACTAGCGTCCCGTCCCGGCTTCGTACGGCCACAATACTTAATATTAGCCGCTACCTATATCACAAAATTTTTGCTGTTTTCGCAATATTTTTTATTGCTGCTCTTCTCCTATTCATATTATTGTGATGTTATATAGTCTATAGCCTTTCTCGATAAATGGGCTATCTAACGCTGAAAGAACTTTTCAAATCGGACCAGACCAGAGTTTCTAAGTTTAGGCCCTAGAAACAAACAAAGTTAAAAACTTTACCTCTTTGTAAATTTTATAATATTAATACGTTTATTTAGACGTATCTAGAAACGGTTGCTAGGTGACTTAGTACCCGTTCGGAATTATGGATGTATGTTGCCAAGCGCACGCTGCGCACGGCCGTTGAGTGCGTGCCTAGACAAGCCATAGATGTATTATAAAGTAATACATCTGTATCTAAGACAGTAACGTCTGTAGCCAATGAATGAGTTAACATTAGTAACATTAATTACGATTTATAACTGTAGCGATGACGTAAAAATAATTTGTTGCGTCGTAAATTGGGATTGCATCGTACATTTTACCATGCTACATTTAATGGACGATGAACGGGAACGCAGAGGTTTAAATAATGAATCCTGGTCTTATTGCTCAACCACGGTTTTGTGGTTTATGACGGCATCCGCGTGGTGAGGAATAGCTACCGAAGAGACTCGTCACATTTACGTGCCTACTGTGCTACGTCTGTAAATTTGGAGAGTAGATATAACTTATTGCCAATGATGCGGATGGGAGGAGACAAACATATAAGAAAGTCGGAGTGGAGTATAGGTACCAAATACCCTATGCTACGGAGAAAAAAAGAGTCAATTCTTCGAGTGCATTGAGTTACCTGTGCTATTTTTTATTGAGACAGCAAAAACAAGGAGAAAGGAGCGGTGGTTGGTATGTGTGTATGCGGCGTCACAGGTGGCTGAGTGAACGACAGGTTTTTTCGAAATCGCAAGCGGCAAACCACGGCAAACGATCCTCACGCATCATTCATTTTCATGTAAATCTTTGGACTCAATGAGAGTAAAACGTATAACCTATGAAGACAAAATCGGTCAAGTGAGTGTCGGGACATGCGCAATGTAGGTTTCCGTTTTCACAAGTACCTACATTTTATAAGTTGATCGACTAACTCTTTAAGTTGTTGAGTCTACTTAACCGTGGTAGTTTTTCGTTTAAATTGGTTATAGGTATGTACTATCACTGTGAGTTTTTACACGTCCAAATGTAGATATACCTATATTTCACGAACGACTCGTTCAATCGAAAAGTGGTCTTCTTAATACCCTCAATATTTTGAGCTAAACTGCGAACGGATGGCCATGCTAAAACTAGAACCCTAAAAATGGGTTATATGTTGTGCACTGAGTTGCATGCCTTCTTTTTTATCAAGTCTGCAATATGGTGAAGGGTGGTTGGCATGTGTGAAAACGCGGCGTCACAGGTGGTTGAGCCAGCGACGGGTTACGTCGTCGTAATCGCAGACGGCAGACGAGACCCACGCGTAAGTCTGCAGCCACACCGCGAGTATTATCCGCAACGTGAAGATCTAAAGCTTCCAAAGAACTTTCTTACACGAAACGTCTTCGATACGTGTTAAAAATTATTGCTCCATTATCCTCTCACAGCGTAGACATAGCAAAACTCATGGACAGCTCAGAGATGGATGATTGACTATCGTTTTAAGCTTTCGTGTGTTTACGATATATCTACTGAGATCGCAGACAATGCAGTGAATGGGTGGTTTAGCTACTGCTCTTTTGATTTTATTTAATGTACCTTCAGTAAGGAACTCGATTTGGCAAGATTCTGGGTAGTCAAGAGAGAGGTGCTTGGCAGGTCCACAACAGGCGCGGCGCACAGCGAGCTACCGCTTACTTCGCCAGACGTGGCGGAGCAGGCGCCAGTACGAGATAACTTCAGAATTAAGCATACCTCAGCCAGGTCCCGGGTTGTCTAAAGATAGTCTGATAGTCGGTTGTCTAAGAGAAGTCTGCTTGGCAGGACTGCGCGCAAGCGGCAAACACATCACAAGACACAGCGGTGTTTGGTGAGTCTCTTACTGGTAGAGCTCTAGTGATGGAGCTCGAGGGCGTAGGCACCATCGCATTACCTAATCTATCTGCCGCTAAATGGTAGTGTTCAGCACTATCGTGTTCCGGTTAGATGGTTATGTAGGTATGGCCCCGTAATAACTATCACAGAGGCAAAAGATCTTAGTCCTCACGGGTGGCAACGCATCTGTATTTTAACCTTCGGTTATTGTGTAGATGTCTATAGACTGCAGTCATCACTTAACATCCATGTGAACTGCAAGCTTGTTTGCCACCACCTTCACATAAAAAAAGTCTCCACCACGCGCAGGCAATAATTAATTATATAAATAAATCCAGTAAGGATTTAGGGATCCTACCTCGGCAAGGTCCCGGGTAGTCAAGGGACAAGTGCTTGGCAGGTTTACGGCAGGCGCGGCGTCGCAGGCGGCACAGAGAGCGGTAGGTCTTGCCGTCGGAGCCGCACACGGGGCCGGCCCGCCGACACGCCGCTGCGCACACGCACCGCGCGCGCCCGCCCCGCACCACGCAGCGGCGACCCGAGCCGCAGGACACGCCCGCACATGATTCTAGGTAAATTCAACATGTTTAATATACAGGGTGAAAATAGAATGATTGCCTTCCTGCTGCAGAACGAATTGCCTTCAAGTAGTAGTATTAAAATACAAGAGATAAAAAAATATTTAATTATAATAAAAATCATCATCTTCATGACATTAAAAAAAACTATCCAGATATGTGTTATGTAATGAGAATGACGAATTTTCGTTAGAATTCACATTTATGGTTTATTTAAATATTTTAAGTTACAGTAACTTCACCACAATTGCCTGAAAAATGGCATAGCCTACTACCCATAGAGCAACACGGACCACCGGCCGCGGCGGACTGGAGGGGAGTAGCCATAGCGTTTATTACCGATGCAAAACAGTCAGTCATTTTTTGCGGGGGGAAATGCGTGCGACACATACGCACACTACAAAAATCGTCTATTACTACGAAACTCACACCTTGACTTTAACAAAACACAGAAACAATTTCACGCACACATTTAAACATGTAGGCAACAAGTATAGGCCCATTTGGGCTTGTACTTTGGGGAAAGCCTGCATATGGCTACTCCCCTCCGGTGTTGCTCTATGCTACTACCTCACTAACAACTAATCCTAGACTCATTAATTTTCCATAAATTTGCAAGAACTAAAATATACTTAAGACCAATCTAAATAAATATTTCCGTATACGTCCTTTGACTTTCAAAACAAGAACCAAAAGGGCAGCCCAAATATCGTGTGCTGCCCAGAGCGTTATCTCATAATTGTTTCTTAATTAAAAGCCGTATAAGTTTTTTGTACCGGGCGACATCTTTTAAACCGGATTTATGTCGGTCCGTTAAATATTTCGTAACCGAATTATAAACGTTGCTACTTGTGACTCAGTAGGCACACTCGGCACTCTGTGGCGCTAGTTTTTCTATACATTTTGACATCACACTAGCTAGGTATAGGAATCCTGACGCCAGACGCCAGAATCTGCTAATACATGACATTCGACGGTGTTGGTTGATAGAGGTACAATTAACAAACAAAACTAAAAATGTCTCAATGTACCGTTCAGACATTCTTAGGTTCTCCAATAATCTAAGTATGTACGTACTGCCGGGGAACTCCCCGCTTATCCAAAATCAATCAAATATTGATTTTATCACCATGGCATTAGGTGGTCGAGTGACAAGCGGGCAGTTCCCTGATTCGACATGTATTTTTTCAGTTGTACCTAGATATCTATATATTTTTTAGGACGTAAGCATATTAGCATTAATGTGTGATACATTTCCAAACTTTTTAAAAGCCAATGTTAATATTCTACATTGAAAAAACATATTAGGTATCTCATACGCCGGTCGAACCTAAAAACTTCAAAATTCGGGCTAACGTTTAAGAATAATTAACAGTTACTTATTCAATTTCTCAATAATTCTAAACGTGACTTAACATAGCGCCGCATGGATTAGTTACATAATCAGCTAATCGTTTTTTTGCGAGCCATGCCAAAAAACACTGTACACGGAAGATGAATTTTGAATAATTACTAATCAATGGTTGCTCAATACCAAATGAGCTCACAGATGGATTCTTTTATACTAAATTGTTACTTACCTACATGCTGACTATTCCTGACTTCTGACAGAATTATTACATATTCTCTGCTTCTGATTAATGTTTACAAGCACTGTCGATAGTTATCATGTAGGTAATTACCGTGTCTATCCATTTATTAGAAGGCGACACTCTTAACAAATTATAATAATATACAAACGATAAGAAACCACGCATCAACTCGTATGCGATGCATTATTACATGAGGGACAAGGGACAACCCGAGGGACACATGTTTCGATCGTAATAGGTATGCGTTTTGTCTAGCCCTGCGTTTAATTCAAATACAAGTGTTTTCTGCATAACTGTTTGACTGGTTTAAGTATTTTAGTGCATTAAGTGGTGCAATGAACATTAAATTTATATCCTTAAGTGCACTACAAATTATTGATCATTTGTATCGGACGATGCTCCGGTTGCTCCATATTCTATACAGCGATTATCTAAATGTCCTATCTGCAAAACAATAGGCCATTTGGCTTATTGAGTTAATGGCTTATAGGTAGTTGTAATATTTATAATGCTAATAAAATGTTCCGATGGCTAACACGCTTGCCGAGACGGGATTCTATGAAACGATTTATTGAAAAAAAAATTGCAAGAAATTGGTATTTTTCTTTTTTCTCTGATATTCTATGGGAAAAGGTGCAAATAACAGGTTTCGGGTAGGGATGGCAATCTGATATTGATTAACCGGGAATGCCATGCCCACCCCAGAATTTTAACTATCAATAAATTAAGGCTGTAATAATATTTTTTTTTTATTCCTGAAGGTTGACAGACAAGCAAACGGGCCACCTGATGGAAAGTGGTCACCGTCGCCTAAGAACATTTGCAACACCAGGGGAGTTGCCAACGCGCTGCCAGCCTTGAAGGACTCTTTTGACGCCATTCTTGATGAACCCCATACTGTAGCACCTAGGGAACACCTCAGAGGGAAGTTTGTTCCACAATTTAATTAGTACCGTTATCGGTGGAATATGATCCATTAATATTTCTGGTCATAATTTATGATTAGTTAAAATAAAATAGTTTTACATTGTTTTTCATGTAGAGAATCCCATTCAATGAAGATGTTGATATCTTTTAAATAAAATAACCATTACCATGTTATTTTAATGATTATGTAGCAAATTTAGTTGAACAAATTTTTGTTACATGCTTGTGGCCAACAGATTTTTGTTTTCTAAAATAAAGCGCTAACGATTCAGTGGTCTTTATTTAAACCATTAAAATTCTTAGTCGTGGGTTTCATAGGTGCAAATAGAGATAGCGTGGGAATATTTATGCCCATAATCATAAAACTGGGTCGATCTATTTTGGACCCAATGAAAAAATTTTTACCAAATGAAAACAAACACATTTTCATTTGTTATACCTATTTACTGTTGACTGATATTCTATAACGACACATCAAGGGACATCTCTTACTATTTCTATATTTGAATGATAGTACGTGTCAATACTTTGTTAAGTAGGTATATCTACAAAATTCTAAGGTAGACTGCAATATTGTTTTTACTAGTGGTAGAGTTCCAGTGACGGAACCTGGTATTACAACTCATACCTCAGGAGCGGCAAAGCATCTTTATTGAAATCTCAATTTTTTATTTAGACGCTTATAGATTGCAGTATTTACTTTTTGACACACTTTTTGACAGTGCAGGCACTGCAGAGCACCTTTAAGAATGCGGTGCTAGAACAGTTTAACAGAAGAGTTTCGACAGTGGAATAAGGTCGAAGCATATTTACCATCGCAAGCACTCCACCCGCGAGGGTCTTGTAGAAGAATATCTTGCCACTGCCGAGTTATGAGTTGGTGTGAGTTGTCTTGCCACTGTAGTCCTAGAGCATGCTCTAGGAACCTCGGCGGGTGAATATACATTTAATGCGCATGCCGCATATAGCTATAAAAATGTAAAGTATAGTAGGTACCAGCGCAGGCAGTGCAGGGCACTCCGCCCGAGAGGGCCTTGTAGAAGAATATTTCGCCGCTATCGAGATCCCGAGGGCTCCAGGCGGCGGGGTCGCGCGCGCCGCCCGCACAGCACTCCGCGCGGCCGACTCGCAGCGCCGCCACGGAGCTGCAGCGCCCGCCTCGCTCCATACCCGACCAGCAGATTCCGGCTGTAAACAATATACATTTAAGACTCTGATGCTGCGTTCACATGTAGGTCCTTACCTAGCCTGATACGCAGACCGACCGAATTTTCTAAGACTCCTAGTTTTAATTTAAATGTCTATAGGCTCCACTCGGTTGAAGTATACAGTATTCACTTGCCATCATTTTTTTAGTAATGATGGTGGGAAACAAACGTGTAATTCGCATCTCTATCTTCTATCTTTAGGAACTTTTATTTCTCGCTCAACTGCCGTTCGCCTCATCCGATCACACTTTTCGTTTCGCTCTCATCACACATACTCCAGCGAAGTCATACTGCAAAAACTAGAGGTCGAAATGGAGCTAAATGCGTTGCTACTCCTGAGGCTTTAGTTGTTTAGCCTCTGTGATACAAATTGCGGGCTAAATACGAGCGACCTGAATGGTTTCAATTACGTTTTTAGAAGGAATGGTTGAATGATTCTATTTAAAAGTTATCATTTATTTGCAACCAAAAATCTGTTATCCTATTAGTTGCATTCACTTGTTAAAAATGTCCAAATTAAACCCGACCCATAAATAATTTACAGGATTCTTTTTTATTTTGAAAGTATGTATGTATCTTCACGCCAGGTCCCTAACGGGGTAGGCAGAGAGTGTAGAGCGCCAGATATCCCGGTTCTGACAAACCTCTCGTGCCTCGTCTACCTTCATCATTCTCTTCATACATGCACGCCGATTCCTATTATTTTGAAAGTAATACTTACTAAATAATACAATAGTGGGAAGGTACTTAGTCTGGTGAAAAATTGTGATCAATCCTCTTATTTGGCCTGCGCTGATATCCAAATTTATTGGAAAGTTTATTTCGCATTTTTATTTTTATTGAAGTTATGATTATCTACTATAGTAGATAACTGATGTGATGTCGTTACGAAAAAAAATATTGGCGATGTAACAGCTGTGTGCAAATACCATATACCTTATACCATTTCCATTCCATCACCATATACCATTTCTATGCAACAAATATACTAGCAGTGTCAGATATAAACTGCGTCAGGTAGGTACCATCGAAGAAACGTCGATAAATTATTCCTGCGACTATAAAGTCTTATTTGTAATGTGTTTGGATGTCCGGAAACTTCTTCGATGGGACATGCAAAGTTAAGAATGGCTGTTCAGCAAAAATATGTCCTTCAGCTGTGTCTCGCAACTTCGTCCACGTGCTATTCGGTTTTAGCAAAAAATCATCGTTCAAGTGAGAGTCCGACTTGCGTATAGGTATCAATACATCAATCCAAGGGCAGGAAGAAAACAGGGGAAGAAAACATCAATCCAAAAAGTAAGTCCAAATTACATCCACAATAAAAACACGATAGCAATCAACCAGCATTAGCAACAGCGTGTTTGAATGCACCGTGCAATGCTACAGTGTAAGTGTGGTAAGAATGAACAGTGCACTGCGCACACACAGTATTATCAATGTTGCCAGATAACTGAACTTTCCCTCCCAGATATCGCCAAGTAGTTCCCATAAATGATTAAAAATTCACATTTTAACAAAATTATTCTGTGTTTTTTTATGTTATTGAAGTGGCAAGCAAGCATGCAGTTCACATTGATGTTAAGTGATGACTGCAGCCTATAGACACCCACACAAAGACCGAGGTCAGAATGCAGATGCGTTACCACTCCTGAGGCGTAAGGTGTTATGCCTCTGTGCCGGCAATTACAGGGCCGTACATTACCACCTGACCGGAACACGATAGTGCTGAACACTACCATTTAGCGGCAAGTATATTAGGTAATGCGGTGGTGCCAACGCCCGCGAGCTCCGTCACTGGAGCTCTACCACCAGTAAAATACTGTGTACGCTTGTTTTGACTAAAAAAATATATTATTATCTATTCTATGCCTAAAAACAAATTATATTCGAGAGTACTTTTTCAAAATATAACATTTGTTTTACAACCAAAGCTAATATCGTTTTCTTTAGACTGTGCTAATATTATTATTTTAATGTTTAACTTTACAATATGCAAATTCACTTAAATAACATGAACAACAATATATCCAATTATTAGTAAATATTTAGGTACTCACACCACTTGAAACTTTTAAAATAAATTGTTAAAAAATGTTCGTAGTTTACAAATAGAAACGTGACTATTATTTTCAATAATAAGGTATGTGAATTGAAAGAAAACTACCCAAACTAATACTAAAGATGAATCTCTGGTTAAAAAATGGGCCGGACGAATTGAGAACCTCCTCCTTTTTTTGAAGTCGAAGTCTTCTGTCCTAAGTTGCTCTAAAATTCTCCCAAAGGAGAATAAAAAAAATCCCTTATTTCCAGGGTATCACGGTACTTGGCGTCATAGTGGCGGGATGTGGCTTAATAATTACCAATTGCGAATTCTCAATACCATGCATTTAAATTTCGTTTCCTAATCCTGCCCAAAGACAGTAAAAATGCCCATTTGATCTAAAATTCTCCCCAAAGACAATAAAAAATTCCCAAAATCCCAAGGTATCCTTCAACCTGGCATCACAGCCGCGAAGTGAGGGCCGGGAGAGGGCCGCATGCGGTCGGATGCCGGCGATGCCGCGCGGTGAGTCACGGGCCGCTAGACGCTTGGCAGACACTATTTTTCAAAGCGGCCGACTGGCCGACCCGGCCATAAGCCGTACATGGTCAGATTGGCCAGACCGGCGCTAGTTGCCCGTACCAGCCGCCGTATTTTCTTCGCTCTGAACGTGCTAATTTAAAAATGAAACGTGTTCGATGCAAAAATTTATAGGGGCATTCGAAACGTCGCTGTTGCTAACTTAAAAAAGTATTTCTAACTTTGGAGTTCGATAATGCAATTGTATACTTCATTTCTAATAACTTATGCTTGCTTTATTATTGTAGGTACTTTTTTATTTTTCGCAATGACACATGCGAGTATAATTAGAAATTAAAGCTTTTACAAGCTTCGGTAGCTTAGTGGTGGTGCTGGACTGGCTATCTTAAAGTCGCAAGTTAAATCCCTGTCCGGAGTCAATTTTTTATTTAATTTCTATATTCACTTGGAACATGTTTTTTTTAATTCCATCATATTATTTAGCATCGTAACTCGTTAACGTAGATCATTAATAATTACAGCTCCGAGTCTAGCAGTCTCTACGACTAACCGTATTCTTTTTTAAATGTTGATACGATTGCCTGCAAGATATTGAGCTAGCAAAACATCATCATGAATCGTCTAATCTAATGATGCACTTTATAGGTTTTCAAACATCTAGTTCTTTACAAATTCCAGAATAACAAACACTCAGTCTCTACAATTATTATTACGCTTGAAAGATTTTATAACGCCGCATAAAAATTTTAAATTATTGATCAAAACCCTTGGAAATATTTTTTCTTATTCCAACTTGTTGCAATATAAGCAACCTTTTAATAAAATATCGCGAAGATTCAGATTATAGACCCAATGTTATTTTAAAGGTTTCTAAGTTTTAAGGTTTTACATTAAATCTAACCGACGCGACGTAAAAAAATAATAATAAAAGTTGTCAGAATATTGAATGAAAATATGTTTGGGCCAGTTAGGCACGGGGCAAAACTGAGTGGCTTTTGATAGTTTTATTAAGGTTAGGTGAGCGCTCTAGAGATTACAGTCGTAAATTGGTGAGGATGGAAAAAATAAAAATATTTTTGTAAGTGGAAACACCTACCCACGGATTTGGACGTGAATATCTCTAAATTTAAAGTGGTTTCAATACAGATTGAGGAAAAACTGTCGATATAGATCGATAGATCGTTCGATATTTAATTCAATTAGAATAGTTAGCACGCTCATACAAATTTCGTTTTAGTAGATATTTTTCACCGCTCACGCGTTCAACGTACTCACAATAATAAAGTACAGTGCGTTTTTACGGTTCGTCGATTTTTGTTCTACAATTATGTACCTACGATCCTTTGCCCGAGAAAACCTTCCCCCTGTTTTATAACAGGTAACAATTCCTTTTTTTCTACTCTCTCACGCTATTTATGGGTACTGTTTTATAAATTTTCATGCTGCGAAGTCTAGTTTTGTTTGTGCGTAGCCTGTCAGCTTTAAGTGAGTCAGTATGCGTTACTGTTACAGATACAGAATAGATAAATAAGGATATTCCGTGGTTACAGAAAACCAATATTCTAACTAAAAGAACAGAAATGCAGATTTACTGGTTGTGGATTTCTGGTGTAAGAGTTGACAATCGGGAAAGAGACGTTGCTGTCTGGGAAAAAACGGAGAAAAAGGCATAGAGACCCACTACGATGGTCTGACCAAATTCACACCACATTGGAGACCAAAGTTTTCCAAACCATCGCCGACGATAGGACAACATTGTGCGGATAATATAGTCAAGAAAACAATAAATCTCGGACTCTCAGCATTGAAGAGGAGGAGGGAGTTATGAGGGCTGAACTTAAATACAGGGGCCGTTAGGTTCTGGAAAGGGGTCCATGGTCTCTGTATGAACTGAACTGATTCGCTAACACTTTCTCGTTTTTTCATATGCGCTGTCGTATAAACAAATAAAACAAAATCTTGGCAGTTCCTAAATTGAATTCGTGTGGATATAAAGTCGAATCGAAATTCGACAATTGGACTTTACCGCCACACGAATAATGCACCGCACTGATCTATCGGTCCTTTCTTCGATGATATTTCCTCGTAATTTTTGGTCTACTGTTTTTGTTTTACCTAAGTAGATATGTTGAAGTAATTTTGATATCTAGTCTCTCCCCTAGTTTGCACTAAAAACATTAAACATGATGATGTTTCGCAACTCGTCGCATAATAAGTGTATATAGGATTGCGATAAATGTCTTGTTGGTGCTAGCGTTCGCACTGCTGTCAAACCTACCATTTTAACATGTTTTTATGTGAATGTTTCATCAATGCAAACTCACGGTAATAAGTTTAACCATTCCATGTAACTTGTTTTAAACGATTGCCACAATTACTCAAAGACATAATTTTTATAACAGAAAACAAATGTTTTTTAAAAAAGGAATTCGGTGCCGTCGTCTACATGTACCACAGATCACTATACACATGTACGTTCATAGAAGAATAGGTGACATAATCGCGCATCAATGACAGACGCTATTTTCCATAGATATCTGTCGCATTAGATCAGCGGCAAAATGCAAATTCCACTGAATAATCATCGTAGTGGTGATGCGCGGACGTTGACTCCCCGAAAGCGGGTATCTTATCTTTATAAATAATTATTATACTACGCCGACGGTTCCGACACTTTTGATTTGGCGCCACTTTTTAGGGATGGACAAAATGAACAAAAATATCGATAGCATATTTTTGTTGATAATATATTCTTCCGATATTTATGAATATGAATAAAGCTGTATGGACGTGACGACCCCGTCGTCCACAAGTGGAGAAGAATTCTCTAGTGCAGTTAGTCAACCGAACAATGAAGGGTATAAAATGCAATAACACGGGATGGACAGCAGCGTCCCGCGATGTACCTAACTGCACTGTGATCGCCAACCTACCAGTCATCCGTGGCGATGATGAAATATAAAAAAACCGGTCAAGTGCGTGTCGGGCTACGTGTAGTGTAGGGTTCCGTAGTTTTAAGGTTTGATTTTATTATTTATTATTATTAATGTAATGAAAAAAATAAATTAATATTTTTATGGAGTTGTTAAAAAATTTCGAGTATTACATTTGGTCGACTATTACTCGCAAACTTGTAAAGCCAACTTAAGTGTGATAGTTTGCCGTTTAATTTCGTTATTGTTTATTTATTAATTGTAGCTACTTTTGCCGTAACGTTTGAATTTCATACAACAACCGTTTAGTTCGTAGAGGGGGGGACACTTGACTCTAGATAACGAAAATTGGCACTTTAAGGTTTAATTAGTCACGAACAGTTAGCTAAATCGAAAAATGATATTAGCAAACCCCTAATATTTTTGAAATACCTATCCAACGATATCCACATTACATAGAAAACGAAAAATAAAAAAATATCCGCGCGTTACATGTAGGGGAGGTACCTACCCTAAATAACTTTCTATTTTTCATGGTTTGTTATACCACTTTGTCGGCGTGATTAAGGTGTATACTTGTGCCAAATTTCAAGTCTCTAGTACCAATAGTTTTTGGACGGACAGACAGACAGATAGACAGACGGACATGGCGAAACTATAAGGGTTCCTTGTTTACTACGGAACCCTAAAACTCGACTTATTGAGGAATAAAATATTGACTATTCATGTATTCATATTAATTTTTAAAATATATATCTATATAATGTCGATATTTTTTACCTATGCCTACCACTACTTGACCGAACGCGGATCTGACTAGGAGCCGTGGATTGCGTCAAAAACAAAAACTTTGGCGCATACCTATCCGCCGCCATTTTTTGTTGCATACCGAATTAGTTACATTTAGTAAACTTTTATAGCGTTTAGAATGCTCATGTATATTTTAACGATGTATCGCATTATCTACGCTTAGAGCGGTAGATAAATTGATTTCATACTATTTGTACTGTTACATGATTTTATTGAATCTCAATTACTAAGATACTAGTTTTTATGATTTCATACCTACCATGTGGTCTATATTCTTGCACAACTGTTCTCATGAACCTTATGATTAAGGAAAGCATGGAGTGATAAGAAAAGCTTTTGCAACAAATTAAGACGAGGTAAACTGACAGTTATATAATTCAAACTGATCAAACTAACTTGGGAATAATAGATAGCTCAAAAAGGAATCCTAGAGTAACTGCTAATAAAAAATACAATAAGACGCCGCTCGATGACGCAGACATTTTGTTCACGTGGGCTAATTAAAACATCTTGGTTTTTAGTCTATACTGAGTATATGACCACTGGTAAAATACTAGCATGAAGTTCACATGAATGGTAAGTTAATACTGCAGCCTATAGATATTAATACAAAAACTGAAGGTCAAAATGCAGATCCGTTACCACGTTGTTTTGTTTGTGTGTTAGTTATTTCGGAGCCATACATTACCACTTAACCGACGCACAATAGTGCTGAACACTACCATTTGACGGCTAGATTGGTTAATGATGTGGTGACACTGGAAATCTACCAGCAAAAAAAAACCTGTTATCCTGGTTATTGTGGTTGGTGTGTTGTCAGTGATGACATACGAAACTGAAACGTGGTCACTCACTATGGGCCTCATGAAAAGATTCAAGTTTATGCAGAGCGCAACGGAGAGAACTATGCTCGAATGAAGAGATCCGCATGAGAACCAAAGTGACCGACAGCCTACAAAATAGCGAAACTCAAGTGACAGTGCCCTGCCCGCACATAGCTCGCAGAACCGACGGCCGTTGGGACAGAAGAGTTCTCGAATGGCAACCGTGTACTGGGAGACGAAGCGTAGGCAGGCCCCTCACGAGGTGGGCCAACAAACTGGTGAAGATTGTAGGCAATCGCTGGATGAGGGCGGCCCAGGACCGTTCAATCAATGAAAAAAGTGGCAATAATTGGGGAGGCTTTTGTTTATGATGCTGGATTCAGACCTCGTACAATTTATTAGAACAAGAGACATCCGAAACAAATGTTCTATTAACAATAGACGTGTTTATTTCAATAGTAAGATTAGTGATCGCGACCGCCTCCAATTTGCATTGTAAATGTTTCGGGCTATTGTTCGAGAGTACAAGAGATTAGCGAACATATTCGAAGCGGACGCGAAAAATAAACAGCGCGTCACCGTCACCGTAGTGCTTCAAGACGTAAATAGATCAGTAGCAGTTAGGGTTGCTTACTCGTATATAAC
Organism: Macrosoma leucophasiata; assembly: GCA_036365455.1. Lineage (NCBI taxonomy): Eukaryota > Metazoa > Arthropoda > Insecta > Lepidoptera > Hedylidae > Macrosoma > Macrosoma leucophasiata. The sequence continues at coordinate 7,844,379 of JAWQUS010000023.1, read as the reverse complement.
ATAGTACTCTACTATTTTTTGTAATGAAATGAAAGTAGCAAACAAGCTTGCAGTTCACATTGATGTTAAGTGATGACTGCAGCCTATGGACACCCACACAAAGACCAGAGGTCAAAATGCAGATGAGTTACCACTTCTGAGGCCTAAGGTATTGTGCCTCTGTGCCGGAAATTACAGGGCCGTACATTACCACCTAACCGGAACACGATAGTGCTGAACATTACCATTTAGCGGCAAGTATATTAGGTGATGCGGTCGTGCCTATGCCCGCGAATTCTGTCACTGGAGCTTTACCACCAGTAAACTCACTAATTACACCACTTTCTCACTATTTTTAAATGTATATTATAGTAGTTTGATTGTATAGGATTTTCTGCAATAACACATGCGAGCGAAATCTTTTCAAGAAAAATGGAAAGATAAATTTGACTTCAGGCGGGACTTTAACTCTCGGACTTCGGTAACTCAGTTGGGTGAGCGGCTGGACTTCAGATCCCAGTGGTCGCGGGTTCAAGTCCCGCCCGAAAGCAAAGTCGATAAAATCAGTCTCTACGCAACATAGCCGGTATCAGTCAGATAAAAGCAGAGTTAATTATATTTTGCCACTTAAAATTAAATTGTTATAATACAAAGCGTTCCTTGGAAATAAATATTTTTAATTTATAAAATTCATTTTTAAGAAATTTTATCTTTAAAAAATGTACTATATTTGTTGTATTTGTTATTTCCCTAACTACTGAAGTTTTAAGGGTATGTACTGAATCCAAAATATTTCGTCTAAAAAAATTTGGCAACCCTAATAGAAGTTCATTTGTTTCAACCTCACTCCGTATTCGTGGCCACATGAATGGCCCCGAAATAGACCGATCTTAAATCGTACAGTTAATTATACGCGTCACTTGTTTTGATCCGGTGTATCAACAAATAATTTTTATTTTGTGTTGTGTGACTGATTACGTCAAAATAATATTTTGAATCGTGAAACAAATTGTTGCTGGCAAGTGTGCGCGCGCGCCGTTTCGATCAATACGCGTAGGTACACACAGCTGCAGGTGCCGGTAAAAATAAATTAGGTTTATTATTCTACTTTTAAATAAAAACTTGACGGATATGAGTGAATAAATAATACATTGATTGAACAGTTAGGCCTTGTTCGGATTATGTTAGTAATTCAGTCAAGTCGGCTGTTAAGAAATGAAATATGTGTGTGTAAAGAGCAGGCTACGTAAAAAATCTGATATAAAATAATTTATTGGTGAATCTACCGTTGGAGAACTTAAGTGTAGGCATCGCTGTATTAATTCACATAACTACAAACTTATTTTGTTGATAATAAATTACATCGCCAAAATTGTTGATAATAAATTACTCTACACGGTTAATGAACTTGACACTGCCATTAGTTTAGAGATAGCAGGCTACAACTGTTACGCTGGAGAACTGCGGGCTGACCGCCTAACTCAAATGCTTTCGTTTATGAACTCATACTTGACAGTTTCGTACCGTCTAACTTTTTCATGGAAGTGTTTTCGTCCGCAGGTATATACTTAAGAGCAAAATGCTTTTATAGGTGGTACGAAACCGACAAGATAACGTCATAAACGAAAGCATTTGAGATAGGCGGTTGGCCCCCAGGGTTGAATTAGATATTTCCATTTTTTTTAAGTTTATAAATGCCACTCTCGGTTTTTGGAAATGTGCCCGGACACGTCAATTCAATAGGCACGACGTCTATTTACCTACATAGGAAAAAAAATTTTGTTTGCATGAATGTTTCAACGCATACTGCATTCACCTCTGCCTATCCTTTTGCGGAATACAATGTGAAGTGTTGAAGTTCTTCTATCAATCTTTGGAATATATATTATTTATGTATAGATTCTGTAGTTACTTTTTGTAAAAATCCAATTTCGTCCTTATTGCATTGCCCATTCACACAAACTTAGGTGTACTAAATCACTAGCTGCCAAACACTTGCATCGTCTGAGCCAAGCTAAAGTATAGTTTATCAACTAATACACACGTTATTTGAAATGCTCACTGCCTTCCAATTACAAATTATATTACACCCGCATGTAATGTAAACAAGCCTATTAACTATAATTATCACTCTAAGTGTTCATATAAAAATAATACGTTTACGATCATTTGTAGCGAGCTAAAAAATATAGTTGTCAAGCATCATTTAGGGCGTCATCAGACAGGCGTAATAAAATCTTAGACAAATTATTACCAAGGGACGCTTTATAAAAGTTAGGATGCCTAATTTAAAATTGTGATTGTCTGGCAGCCTCCAGCTGACCTAGTTTTCGGTTCTGGAACACTGAAGGACATATTTAAGCAGGTGTCTGGGACAGATCTATGTTTTGCATAATATTATAACCCTCCGTCTAGCCGTTTGATTATTGAAATTACTAGTCTGCGGTGGTTGAATAATGTCTCGTTTAATAGCTGGGTGTACCTAACGGCTACGGAAATTATGGCCAATATTCCTTATGTATAGTGCCTGGTATAGATGGATCAGCAATCTCCTCTATAAACAATCGTGGGCGGATTTGCGTTTTCATTATAGAGAGCTGCCATAGACCATGAAAATAATGTTTTTTTTTTAATCTATAAAAATCTTTCCACGATTAATAAATCAGGATACTTGTGTCCAAAACGACTCCAATTTTACCATGAAAATGTAATGTTTATTGTAATTTTCCAAATTTATTTCGAAACAAGTTTACTTTTAAATCCCTAAGAATATATTATCGAATAATTCGTATTAACTCTACATGAAGAAGTAAAACTAAACCGAAATCTATCGACAAAAAACAAATTTAAAAAATTATCTAGCTCTACATAAAAATAAATATTATTTCCACCTACATAGTGGATTGATTTCATTGAAATAACAAAAATACGTCAAGTCGAATACTTAGCAGTCATTGTGTAGGTAATTCACAAACACGTGACGAAAATACTAGTGAGTTAAACATTACTTTTTCTAAGATTTTTTGTTTTTATTGATAGATTTTGGTCTAGTTTAAACTCTTTTAGGGATTGCACTATATCACACGTCACATAGTATGTACCTATGTATTATTAATACTATTTAATACATGCTTTGATGCGCGGATTGAACGCCACGAATTATCGTACCTATGATTAGTATGATGTGTATGAAATCACTACCTACTTTCATACCATATGAAAACTTCACTCTCTTCACTCGTAAATACAAATGGATACAAAGATACAAAAATTATGAAATTCGAGTTCAATCGTACGAGTATAAGAGACAGGTGACGAAAATTTCAGGACGAAAAATTAACTTTAAAATAAAAAATAATAATTTCACTTTTAGATTGTTTATAAGATTTGCAACTTCTTTGCATCTGTAACGAAGACATCAAAAAATGTTTTGATTTCATAGATAATTATTTATCTATACCGTGCTTTCACCATACCAATAATTCTCAGGTTTTACCTCGAAGGTAACGTCATAATGTACCCACTTCATAGGAGCCGTTTTGAGTCGTTTCACAATGTTTTCAATCGTTTTATCTTAAAAACTATCAGTTATTAGTAGGCGAACTAATAGGTTGGGGAAAAAGTCTTTTCGTATTATAGTATGTATGAACTTGTAATAAAATCTCTTTGGCTGTAGTATTTGTATCTGGCTGGTTTTGGTATCATTGAGTGTTAACATTTTAAAGAATATAATTCCAAATTCAAATTTGGCAAATGTGTGATTTTCATTTGTTTTTCGTACTGTCAAGATGAGTGAATCTAATGCAGAAATTCGATACATTTTAAAATTTTACTACAAAAAAGGTAAAAATGCAACGCAAGCCGCGAAAAAAATTTGCGATGTTTATGGACCTAGTGCAGTGTCTGTGAGAGTTGCACAAATTTGGTTTAAGCGGTTTCAATCCGGAAATTTTGATGTCAAAGATGCACCTCGCTCTTGTCGCCCTATTACGGATAAAATGGATGCCATTTTTGAAAAAGTGGAGCAAGTTCGACATATCAGTAGTTACGACGTAGCTGAAGAACTGAGAATTGATCACAAAACAGTTTTGGCGCATTTGAAAAAAGCTGGGTACAAAAAAAGCTCGATATTTGGGTACCTCAGGAGCTCACTGAAAGAAACCTAATGAACCGTGTACTCATTTGTGATTCTTTATTACGACGTAATGAAACCGAATCATTTTTGAAGAAGCTGATAACTGGTGATGAAAAGTGGATCACGTACGACAAGAACGTGCGAAAAAGGTCGTGGTCAAAGGCCGGTCAGGCTTCACAGACTGTGGCGAAACCCGGGTTAACTCGCAATAAGGTGATGTTGTGTGTGTGGTGGGATTGGAAGGGCATTATTCATTATGAGCTATTACCACCAGGCAGGACTATCGATTCTGAACTCTACTGCGAACAACTGATGAGATTAAAGCAAGAAGTTGAGAGAAAGCGGCCGGAATTGATCAACAGAAGGGGTGTGGTGTTTCATCATGATAACGCTAGACCTCACACATCTATAGCCACTCAGCAAAAATTAAGAGAGTTTGGCTGGGAGGTGTTAATGCATCCGCCGTATAGTCCTGACCTTGCACCTTCAGATTTCCACCTGTTTCGGTCTCTTCAGAATTCTTTATGCAATGTTAGGTTAACATCACGAGAGGACTGCCAAATCCACTTGTCGCGGTATTTTGATGAGAAGTCCCAAAATATTTATAGTAATGGGATCATGTCCCTACCTACAAGATGGCAAAAGGTTATCGAACAAAATGGTACATACATACTTTAGTTAAATTTAAATAAACTATATTAAAAAATGATTTGAATTATCTTAAAAAATGCGAAGTAACTTTTTCCCCAACCTTATATATTCTTTTTTTCCTATACTCTTTAAAATTACAATAAAAATTACTATTCAACATCTCTTTTCTAACATACTTAAATTGTTTGAATTTAACAAAGGTGCTACAAATATTGCTACGCAGCAAACTGTTATCAGACTAAAGCCGAAAATAGTAATTGTCTATTTCGACGCCTGTTTGTCTGTCTGCCTGTTTCGTCTGTTTGGCGGGGCTAATCTTGGGAACGGCTGGACCGATTTTGACGGGACTTTCACTAGCAGATAGCTTATGTAATAAGGAGTAACTTAGGCTACTTTTATACTAGCTGCGCCCACGACTTCGTCCGGGTAGATACTGAACAATCATAAATTCTCACGCGGTCGAAGTCGCGGGCACAGCTAGTTTATCAATAAAAATATTTATTTTGATGTTAGTGTTAAAAGTGGTTTATATAAGTATATTGTTTGAAGTGCATTTATAGATTTGAGGATTGTCGGTATGCATAAAAAAATTAATTTCCTAACCATAATTATGTAAAACAAATCTTAACATAAATTCAATTGATGATAGTTTTAACGCGTTTAATTCGACTCAAATCGGCCGTGAGAACGCGCATGCAAACGTATGTTTGTGGCTTAAAGAACTAGTGTCAACAAACTTTGAAAGATGTAAAATGTAGACGTTAATTCCGAACAAATACCAAGTTGTCAGATCCTGTCGCCCATCCGGCCAGTTGATATGGTGCGGTTTTACATGTGACATAGATCAGTATACATTCCTGAGGTGATGCCAAAATTTTTCTTTAGAACTAGTGGACGTAATGAATCAAAATGTGAACGTTTTACTCCTGTGAATATTTAACAAGTTAATTGTTTGAAAGAGTTTTTTTTTTAGTTTAGCAGAAGCAAAGTCCATATTGCGCTTTTTGGGGTTCCGTAGGTATATCAAAAAAACTGAAACCTTCACACGTATGTCTATCTGCCTGTCCTTCTATCGCAACCAATCTCTGTGCAAGCTCCAAAACTCAAAGATAGAGTTTTGCTCCCATAGGCCGCCAGAAAAATATGACAATTTATTTCTTATTGTTCTTGGACCATATAGAGACCATCTGCTGCTTCAGGGATTGATATCATATTACTATGTAAACAAAAAATCGTATTGTGAGGATCTCAAACACATTTTTTCACAATTTAAAATAAAACTTTACAAACTGATAACAAAGAGTATTATATATTTTTAAAAGAGCCGACTGAGTTTTTTCCGGCAAGTTTTTCTCAGATCATATTGGACTTTGGAACTTTGCCGGTGAATGACAAAGAATGACTCTTTTTCTCTCTTAGGCTTATTTTTTCAATTTTCCATAATTTAAACAAACTTAAAATTAACAATATAATATCAACGTTACACTTTGGTTATTACATTTAACACCCTAGGGGAGCTAGATCAGCATTTAGCCAAACATTTCTATCCTTGAGATAGTCCTCGAGTTTATAGTAAGCCTTTTTACATAGAGTGCGTTTAATTAATGCTTTGAATTTGCTATCGGTGAGTTCAGCAATCCCGGGTGGCATCTTGTTATAAAATACTACACTATATTTTAGGAAAGATGTATTAGTTTTCGTCAGTCGAAAACTTGGCAGAGACAACTTGTTCTTATTCCTCGTATTATAACTATGCCTATCGGAGATTTTATCAAACAGATGTAAATTTTTCCTCGCGAAAAGTACATTTTCATAGATGTAATGGCAAGGGACTGTCATTATATTCATATACTTTCCACGTAGCCTTCATATTATCGTCCGCATTTATTATTTTCATACTCAAATATATAGACTTTGCCTTTTGACACACATTTAGAAAATTTTTGAATATATAGCAATATATTTATTAAGTTTTTCATTTTGCATACAATTCTTAAGGCCATATAATTCGAATAATCTCTCCCTACTCTTACGAATGCCAGTTGTAGCCCAATCACAGAAACTAAATTTATATTTGGTAGATTTAGTTTTAATTTTAAATGTTTTATTAAATTGTGTATTAAGTACCTTAAAAATTTGCTCATAACAATTATTCGCACTATTTAAATCAAACTTTTGGGAATATAACTCTTTAATTAAACTGTCATTTAAATAGTTTAATTTAGCAGAGGTTATTTGTCTGTATGTTTTTTGTGTTATATTTTTACTATTAACAGTGGCAAAAGTCATTATTTGCCCGCTATGATCCGAAGGCATGCAGTTAACAATATTTTTATCTAAATATTTAAGATCACAAAATATATTATCAATACAAGTTGCTGAGGTTGGACTCACTCGGGTGGGTTCCAAAAAAACATTACTTAGATTGAACGACATAAAAAGATTCAATAGTCTACAACTATTATAGCTATTTTCCAAAATATAAATGTTGAAATCTCCACATACAGTAACAGATTTTTTACTAGAACAAGCTTTTTTCAATACATCCTCCATAGTGGAGTCAAATACGTTAATGTTTTGGTAATTTGGTGGTCTGTAAACGCACACTATTATATGCTTCTCCAGCTCAACACAAGATATTTCCGCAACATGTTCCACTGATAAGTCAACTATATCCCTACGTTCCCTTGAATTGATAGAATTCTTTATCATAATAAGAGTACCTCCATGATGCATAGTTTTTCGGGTATAACAACTTACTACAAAGTAATTTTTATAATTAATCAACACTTGGTTTTCTTTCAACCAATGCTCAGATAAACAAATAATATCAAATTGAAGTTTCTGTAATACTAATTCTAATTGCAATATCTTAGAAGGGAACCCTTGAATGTTTTGGTGAAATAATACCAAATTACTACTTCTGTTTAACATAGGAGTGCCAGAAGATACCGATTTATTTGAATGATGTTACTGGTAACTTCTTTTGTCTTAAAATCTAGTTTAAATTACAATAATACAGAGTTTGTCCTCCATCTCCATCACCACCACTAGACAGCGAGGCCATACAGTGTGTATTTTCTCGCTGTGCTGGAGAATACTCCACGTCTCTAGTGATGGAAGATGTAGACTGAGGTTCAATATATGAACACTCTGCTTTGTCATGCACAATACAATTTGTATCATTTATGTTACTGTCCGACAAATAATTGTTTTTAGTTACATTTTCCATAACTATGTTAATATTATAAGCTATCAATGTAGCTAGTAAAGTTCTGCATTTCTTAGGAAGAAACATAGCGTCCCGAGTCAGTTTAAAACCACTAATAAATTTATTAGTGTCAAATACAATAATTTGTCACTATGACGACAAGACAATGTATAATACATTATTCAAATAATAAATAGAGTTATTTTCCCTTTGTGTTAATAATTTTGAATATGGGAGTGCGCACATCATTACATTTTTTAAATTCATTTTCAGTAAGGTGTCAATACCATCAACAATGTCCTTTTTTTAAGACCTAAGCTATTCCCAAACAGAATGATCACAGATGTATTACTATTAATTTTTGTGTTCTCTATTTTGCCAATGAATTGCTTAAAAGTTAAATATGGGTAGCCATGGTTGATTATGTTATGATTGAGGTGGTCTTTTAGTAGAGATCCAAAACCTGAACCTAATTTGTCACAAAATAACATTGTACTGCGTATGTTCATATTACAATTATTTTTTGTTATAATGGGAGGAATAATTTGAGGCACAGAGGTAGGAGGACAATCATTCTCAGCAATTAAATATTTGTTTGTTAGTGACTCATATCTCTCCGCATTATATGTTACCAAGTCGACTAACTCACCAGCCTCCTGCAAATGCTGAGAAAGCTTAGTCTGAGCCGCTTCATATTTTACAAAAAATGACTTTATTTCTAATTCTTTTTGGAGTAATTAGCTTTGTAAGTCTTGTAAGTCAGTCTCATGAGAGAGCTTTGAATATTCTAATTCAAAGCAATAGGAATCCAGCTTTTTTAATAACTTAAAAATAGATTTTATTGTATGTATATTACTGAGATTTTAATAACATTTATTTCTTTTTAAGTTTTTTAACGAGACGTTTATATTTTTTACACTAATTACTACTAAACAGTGGACACGGCATAATGGTATCATCACCAGTCAAATCTATGGTTGTTTGATGTAAATTACAAATTTTATTTGGTTCAGAAGCCTTTCCGACTAATTCATCATATAAACTATGAGTATGAATAGAGTACAAATTTTTACTGCTTCTATAGATGCAGAGAGGGGGGAGCATATAGAGATATCACGTGTATTTATTTCTTCTTTGAGTGCCCAATTTCAACCGAAAATTGGTGCGTGATTTAGGCAACAATTAGAGAAATGTTCGTCACGACAATCAGAAATTTTCACGCCAAATACATGCTTAGTATATTACATTTGCGCGATTTTTAATACCGATGCCTTATTTAAATTTAGCTGAAACTAAATTTAAAAAATATGTAAACACCTATTTACCTAACTGCCTCGGTGGCCTAGTGGTAGCAGGCCACTACTACTACGCTGAGGTCCTGGGTTCGATTCCCGGGTAGGGGATTATCAGAGATAATGGTGTAAAGTCCTTTAAAGCTGGTTCTATTGGGATTTTTACATTCTCTGGAAATTTCCCAGTACCTCGAAGTTTGGTAATGTGCCCGGACATGTCAACACAACAGGCTCGCCACCTGTTACATGGGCCAAAAACGTAACCGGAAATCGTGGGTGTTTGCATGTATGCTTGAATGCATGCATTTACCTCTGCCTACCCCTTCGGGGATTACAGGCGTGAAGTTACGTAAATAGTGCATTTGAAATTAAATATTAATCTTTCATATTTTCAATGTACCGGTAGGACAGTTAGTGACTACTTTATTATTAAATCGGAAAACCAGCTCTGGTAAATTAAATTGATATCATGTCCACGTCGGCCGACAAAAGACTTGCATAAGCTTATGCAATTGAAATTTGAGCCCAAACTAGGGGCTAGACTCTACAACACGTTCCCCATGGTTCCTAATTGGACTCTAATTGGGGATTATCAATTAGTGAACCTATCCCATGAGCTCTATTATGCCGCATGAAATAATTGTCCGTGTGATTATGATTCCAATTTACTATTGATGTCTGGATTGTATGCATACTAATAAAATTTCCCCTATATTATATAACTAGCTGTAGCCCGACTTCGTTCGCGTGGAATAGTGATTTGGGCAGCATTTTTGGATAAGTTTTGGTTAATTTTGGATCATACGAAAACACTTATGGATAGCTAAAAAATCTGGTTTACATTAATACTTCTCTGTACACGATATTAAACTAACGCCACCATAGCTACCAATGCCACCAACGCCACTAACGCCACAAACGTCACACGCCTATGTAAACCGCATTCAACTCTGTTTAAAAGTTTTGAGGCAGTGCTTGAAGTAAATTTTCAATGGACCATAACATTTTGGTGAAACAAAGTTTTGACAAGGCTACTAATTAAGTATATGTAATCCACCTGTGAAAACCGCGTTCAAATTCGTTCAGTAGACTCCAAGTTATAATGTACCAGACAGACAGACAAAAATTCCAAAATTGTTTTTTTATTTTGTTTTCTGTTACTCTTCTTTAATCGCCCGCATAGAGCAACACGGGTCACCGGCCGCGGCGGACTGGAGGGGAGTAGCCATAGCGTTTATTACCGATGCAAAACAGTCTGTCATTTTTTGCGGGAGGAAATGCGTGCGACACTACGAAAATCGTCTATTACAAATATAATTATTGAAATAAAATACTTGACTGATTTTATTAGCGAAGTAAGTTTGCGGGAGGAAATGCGTGCGACATACACGCACACTACGAAAATCGTCTCTTACAAATACAATTATTGAAATAAAATACTTGACTGATTTTATTAGCGAAGTAAGTTTGCGGGAGGAAATGCGTGCGACATACACGCACACTACGAAAATCGTCTCTTACAAATACAATTATTGAAATAAAATACTTGACTGATTTTATTAGCGAAGTAAGTTTGCGGGAGGAAATGCGTGCGACATACACGCACACTACGAAAATCGTCTCTTACAAATACAATTATTGAAATAAAATACTTCACTGATTTTATTAGCTAAGTAAGTTTGCGGGAGGAAATGCGTGCGACATACACGCACACTACGAAAATCGTCTCTTACAAATACAATTATTGAAATAAAATACTTCACTGATTTTATTAGCTAAGTAGGTATATAACTCCGTAAGAAACGTGAACTATGAAGTTCGAAGTTAATTAATGGCTACAATACTAGCATTAAAAAAATACACTAACATACCGTTAAACTGCAAAATACTATTTATAAATTATTGCAAAATACTATTCATAAATTATTATACAGACGACGACTGGCCTTTTAAAATAAGAAATAACCGATACAGGTCTGTCATTCTAATAAGCAATAGCAGTACACGGGTGTCAGTTGCAATCCATACATTGTAGTAAACATGCCACATTGTGGCTGTCTCTCGTCTGCGTATCCGCGTCTAACATTTATGTACTTTATTTGTTTTGCTTTACCGAGGGCCACTTATTAATGCAGCTTTGCTGCGTACTAGACGACATATAGAACCTATATAATAACTATGACATCTATACATATACGGGTGGTAGAGCTCCAGTGACGGAGCTCGCGGGCGTAGGCACCACCGCATTACCTAATATACTTGCCGCTAAATGGTAGTGTTCAACGCTATCGTGTTCCGGTCAGGTGGTAATGTACGGCCCTGTAATTTCCGGCACAGAGGCACAAGACCTTAGGCCTCAGGAGTGGTAACGCATCTGCATTTTGACCTTGGTCTTTGTGTGGGTGTCTATAGGCTGCAGTCATCACTTAACATCAATGTGAACTGCATGCTTGTTTACCACTTCCATTACATAAAAATTAAAAATATATAATAAAACAGTAAAACCCGCGTGTCTGTACATATTTACGAAAAACCAATTGGGGGCGATGTTCAAATAGTATTAGAACACTTTTCAATTATTTTTAAATTTTTTGTCTGTCTGTTTGTCCCTTTGTCCACGCTAATCTCCGAAGTTACTGGACGGATTCGAATGAAACTTTTTGTTGTGTATAGATACTAAGCCTGGCCAACATTAAGGCTACTTTTTACTGCGGGAAAATCACTAATTCCCACGGGAATCTCTATATTTAATTTCATTTTCCTATACAATATCAAACCTTTGACACATTTTTTCATTGTGAGGCAATACGAAGTTTGCCGGGTCAGCTAGTTGATTAATAAACGTGCTGCAGTTACAGGAAATTAAAATCTAGGGAATTAGGCACCAAGAGTGCAGTACGACATTCCTTCAGTTAAGTCCTTACAACCTTCAGCTTTATTAAATATAAAATACTTATTATAAAATACTGTCTATAACTATTCCATTGCTAAGTTATATTTAAATCAAAAACGACCTGTTTTTGGCTAAATACTCTTTGATGATACTTAAACATTATTTTTGAACATTTCTTTATAATAGTTTATGTACTTATTTTGGATTATAATATTTGACGTCTTCATAGAATAAGTAAGTATCACATATTTTACTACGTGACTCTATAGGTGATCTGTAAGAAACATGGACTAAGTTAAAAGTTAGTACAAAATCAGTTCTCCTTTTACATTTAATGTATTGTAACTAGCACGTTTATAAATAAATAATCTATTTTTAATATTTGATCTTTACATTTTACTGTGTCTATATTCGATTGAATTGACGGATATGTAATAATCCTCCATATTAATTAAAAAAATAAACCGCTCGATATAAATACCGGCAATTAACTCGCCTATTGCTGCGTAAAATTATTTCACTTCAATATGAACAGAGGGTAAGACATTTCATAGAAACGGCACTTGAACCTATAAAACGTGGGTTAGCTTTGTCGCAACTTATATTAAAGTTTTTTCAATACACAATTGTGAGTGCACTGACGTTGTATTGCCGACCATTGCAACCCGGCAGTGCATTCACAATAGTGACGTGCCCGTCCCCGAGTTTTTCACAATGTCGACAAATTAAAAGCAAAAACTATAAATAACTTTTATGGATGATAAAATTGACTTATAGAATATATTTTAAGTTGGCTATTCTGCACGGTATGCGAGCACACGGGATTTTTATTAATTTAACAGGGCTACTTGTTACCACAGAATTTCGCGGAAAAATTTGTATGTATTGTAGTAGACAAGCGGGCCACACATAAATCTCGAGAGGCGATTGAATGCAGACGCGTAAGCGTGCCCGTGCGCATAATTCAAAGGGGCGATCACCAGGAATCGCCGTTTGGCATGCAGACGGTCGCGTTCATTCCAAAGCAATAAACCCGTTAGCGGCGACGTAATATGCATATCGGAGAACACTATAGGTACATCGCGTCTGTAGTGGTTTGTGGGATATAAAATGTTTCTTTGAGATATACATATATTACACATACGTTTGGAATACGCTGTTCTATATTCGGGCCACCGCCACGCGGTACGATGCATAGGAATTCTTGAAACATTTGACGAGTGTCCAGTACAGGATGCGGTAAACGTGTCAAGGCAGTCATTCAAAAACACTAAAGCTTGTAATGAATACCTTATAGATTTCTTTTACAAAATATGTAGATTGAATAATAAATTGAGTTTTTACTACCGCAACAATCGTTTACTACAAAAGCTCGCAGTGATCGCTGTTTATTGCAGCAGTAAAAGAACCAGTAGGCTACAATCTACTAGCACTAATCCACTCAATAAAAAGGACTAAAGGGCAAGTAAATGTTAGGTGATAGAGCTCCAGTGACAGAGGGCAAGGCACCACCGCATTACCTACTACCAATACAGATATACAGATGAGCATAGACCTCAATAGTGGCAACGCATTAACATTAAAATTTCTGTTTTTTTACTATGGGCTTTAGTGTAACTTGCCATGAATGCTAATTGGAGTCTTATTCTCATAGCATAATATGCAATGAATCGCAATTGAATCGTAAAACCAAAGCGTGCGACCTACGAGTAAGACAGCTAATCAACTCAATGACGATACAATGACCATTATATTATGAGAATTACACTCGCTTAGTTGTATTAGAGAACGCAGTAAGATTTCTACCGACGTCTATGTGTGTGATAAGGGCGTCACTAGTCCGCAGTCTGATATGCACTTCCTCTGGAACCAAAATGAACTATGTTATCGATAGCCGGGATTTTTTGATTATACAAAATTTGAGCAACATAAAGAAATCAATGTGAAAATAACTGTCTGTTACGCTTTTGTGACCGAACCGAAGGACCGATAGTGATGAAATTGAACATGAAGATAGTTCGAATGCTGAAGAAGGACATAGGCTACCTTTTGGGCTAAGAACAAGGAGCACTCTAGCGAAGTCGTGGGAAGCAGCTAGAATATATAAAATTGATTATTTTTAAACCAATAATGTTATTTTATTATAAGCTGCAGCATTCACTGACCATCCATGTGAGTTGTATGTTACGTCGCTTCATGACGTAAGATTTCCATCGATATCGATGTGTGAGAACGCGAGACATCACCAGCCCGCAGGTGCTCAGTCTGACATGCGGTTCCTCTGGAGTCATCGGGTGTGCGCGACGCGGCGCCGACCCGCCTCGCCGACCAGTCCCAGCTTTTTAATATTTATTTACACATGCAAATGCGCTGCGCCCGACCAAAACAACTGTACCCTCTCGAACCGAAATGACTATAGGCCATTAAGAATCGAAAATTAGCTCCAAATATGAATGCTGGTTCGGACGAGATGTTTCAAGTCTGCACTTTTTTGTGCATTGGCCTGATTGGCAATAAGGCAGGTTTTTTTTACAATTGTTGTAAATGGAACATGGTGATAAATGAACTATGTCATAGATACGCGGTTGAAGACTTTAAAATTTGAGTTCTGGATAAAATACATGAAGGAAAATAATCGACATGTGTAGACTTCGGTAGCTCAGTTGGACGAGAGACTGGACTAGTGATCCCAGTGGTCGCGGGTTCAAATCCCGCCTGAAGTGATTTTTTTCTTTGTATTTTCCTTTACAAAATATGTATTTAAACACGGAGATGCGGTCCGCCTGACCATAACAAGTGTACCATCTCGAACTGAAATGGAGACAGTTTCTTTCTCATGTCAACATGGTGCGTTTCGCCCGTCAAAACAACCTACTATAAAAGTGTTCTATTTTGCTGAACCCCTAATCGCTGCATCTAGAACACTTTACAAACTAACAAATTTAAGAAAAGTGTTTAGAAAAGTTGTTTATCATTTATGCAACCAGGGCATCGCACATGGATTATGTCAATCGCATGTGCGATGAAGCTCTTTTTAGGGTTCCGTGGTAAACAAGGAACCCTTATAGTTTCGCCATGTCCGTCCGTCTGTCTGTCTGTCCGTCCGCGGTTTTGCGCAAAAACGATTGGTACTAGAGACTTGAAATTTAGCACTAGTATAAAACTTAATCATTGATTTTTAGAAGTAAATCAGTCACGTATATACATACACAACCTAACTGCCACTCACGATTGGCAGTTCGATTGTGTATGTATGTATATAACAATTTATTGTAAATGGGACATTGCACCAAGTAAACTATGTAAACGAAACGCAAACTGCGATTTGGAAAAACTTTTATTTACAAATGCAAATTCGTTTTGCCAGACTATAACAACAAAACGACAATCGAGAATCGAATGGCTACAGGCCATTTTGAATCAGAAACTAGCTTCATACCATGAATGTCACTTTGGAAGAAGTCGTTGTTTTCAGGTTGGTTTTTTTAATTTAAAACGTAACCTCATGCTCATAATCACCGATGGAATAAGCAGAGGTAAATGCATGTATTTAAGTATACATGCAAACATTCACGATTGGGTTATGTTTGGTCCAAGTAACAGTAGGAGAGCCTGTTGAACGAACATCTCCCCAGTCCCCAGAAGACCCCAAAGTAGTAGTAGTGGCCTGCTACCACTAGGCAACTGAGTTTTTGATTTGCTTGTCAATATTCACTATTGACAATCACGATCGACAAATGTTGTAGAAAAATGGGGCAGGATAACAACGAACAATGTTAACTACAGTACGCGCAAACATTAAATGCCACAGTGAAGTTGGCAGCATAAACTTTGTGCCAGTCTCTCAGCTGGCGACGACGACATATACGAGAAAGAGAGCTAGTTTTAAAGCGGCCTGATGAAAACAAAGTACTCCCACATTTTCCTCCACGCGTATCCCTTATATATCATAAAATCTTCTTCGCTGCGACTTGTAATTAACTTCATGGAAGAATTAAAGTTTTTTACTGTACGTGCAGTTTTTTTGACTCTCCAAAATTTGAGCATTGGATAGAAAATAAGAACGTACTAAGTATCTTTATGATCTTGTTGTACTGTACTATGTGAAATTAACTCTGTCTCTCTGTTATATTTTCACGACCAAACCGCTGAACCGGTTGTGATGAAATTTAACATGGATATAGTTTGAATGCTGAGAAAGAACATAGGCTTTTTTGTACTTAAACAAAGAGTTGCAAGTCGCGGGAAACACACTAAGTATGTACCTTTATAATAAAGCAATGTTTATTTTTTTACCCATAAATGTTATGCCCCATTTTCCTCCGGAGGCAATCGCCGCGGGAGCAACTGGGAATATTTCATTTAATTACAATCTTCCTTATCCCCATTTCGATAGCCACTTCGCAAGACTACTTTGACAAGAAATTACTTTGTGGTTGTGATACAAAAAAAAGTTCTTAGCGTTCTGACGTAAGTAAATATCAAGCTGTCATGTTTTTCGATAAGTGACAATTGATGAATATCGTTTTAATTACAAAGATAAAAATCAAAGACGTCACAAGTCGGAATCACATCGACGCTTACGTGACCTGAAGTTTTGAATTAAGTTCCATAAGATTTTTTTTGTTACGACAGTGGCAAGCAAGCAAGCAGTCAATATAAATGGTAAATGAATACTGCAGCCTATAGATATCTACACTAAAGCCGAAGGTGAAAATTCAGATGCTTTACCAGCCCTGAAGCCTAAGTAGTTTTAACTGATATCTATTGCGAAGGCATTACAATCTAACTAAAATACGATAGTCCTGAATACTTTGCGGTAGATAGAGTATGTAATGTGTGGATACGGTGGGTATTACCCACTAGGCACCAGCGTACGTCCTCAAGCTCCGACTCTACCAACAAAAAGATTAATTTTTAATCATATCCATCATTCGGGGGTAGGTCACAACTCAAGCATACATGTTAACGCCCGCAACTCATCAGATTTTCTGAGCCCTTTAGTTAGAGACGACAAGTCTATTGACATTTATCGGGCTCTCTGAACATTATTCAAACGTACAAAATATATTAAAAGTTTTGTTCGCGTATACTTAAAAAATTATCTGCGGAACCCCTGAACGAGATAAAAAGTATCTTATGTGTTTTACTCTACCTACGTACAAAATTTCATCGAAATCCGTCCAGCCGCTATAGCGTGATTGGTTAACAACAAACAAACAGACATCCATACTCTCACATTTATAATAGTAGTAAGATACTTACCTACGCTTAAAGTACACACAGTAAGTACCTAGCAGAGCACAGGGAAGCACTTTAATTTGCAATTTATTAAAAAATATCTGACGCAGTAAAAAATAATATTCAAAGTGGTAGCATTCAGTGTTAATTCCGTATGAGTACCTAATTTGAGAAGAAACTGTAATTTTAACTAACAAACAAGGTATATAATAATAATAGCAACCCATTAAACGTCCCACTGCTGGGCACGAGTCTCTCCAATTTTTGGGTGGAGGCCTGGAGCTTACTCCACCACGCTGCTCCATTGCGGATTGGTGGAGATACGGGTTAGTGGCCAACCTGCTGTGCTTCGAAGCACGGAAACGCGCATTTTAATTTGCCACTAGCGGTCACCCATCACACACCCGACCGCGCCCGTAGTGTTTAACCGAGTAGATGCGCTTCAAACTAGGTATAATTGGATTTAATTTTTCACTAAGTATAGGTACGTACGTACCTACTATAAAATAGTGTGTATTTGAGACAGGGTATTCTATCGCAACTGTGTTGTGTACTGCGTATAGTGCGTAATCTACATACGTACCTGCGTGCGGTCTAGGCGCTTGTCCGTGCGGCGGATGTTTTCCAGACAGAGAAATGTGTTATTCAGTTTAGTGAAAATTAAATACAGCTAGGTGCTAACTACCACGAACTTAAACATCCCCCGCCTGTGCTTAACTACTACTATAGATAAATTATTCAAAATTCCACCATCGCAATTGGGACAAGAAATAGTTTGGTCCAGTTAACTCTGGCTCTCGAACTATTGACGGCGGGTAAACAAATCTTGGTCAAGTATTTAGACAAGTTTTGCAAATTATAACGGACCAGTTCGAAAGAAGTCGAGTAATTGACGCGATCGCGGTCTGTGTTGATATTTTATAGATCTAGGTAATTACTGGCGATTATTGCTCCGGTAACACTTGTGAGTTGGTTTTTGTGCGTGTTGCGTATTTTGTAAGTGAAATGAATTTGTTTCAAAGTTTTACTGGTGGTAGAGCTCCAGTGACGGAGCTCGCGGGCGTAGGCACCGCCGCATTACCTAATATACATGCCGCTAAATGGTAGTGTTCAGCACTATCGTGTTCCGGTCAGGTGGTGATGTACGGCCCTGTAATTTCCGGCACAGAGGCATAGGCCCTTAGGCCTCAGGAGTGGTAACGCATTTGCATTAGATAAAGGTTTAAAATCCTTTATCTCTGGTTCTTTTGGGTTTTTTCCATTTTCTGGAAGTTTCCCAGTACCCCGGAGTTAGGTAATGTGCCCGGTGATGGCAACAGGCTCGCCATCTGTTACATGAGCCAATAACGTAACAGGCGAAAAAGGGGGGGTTTGTACGAGTATGTATGATTGAATTCATGCATTTACCTCTGCCAATCCCTTCGGGGATTACAGGCGTGAAGTTACAATAGCAAAGCTAGGATGCGAATAAAAAAAAGAAAAAAAAACAGTTCTGATACATCAGGATGTTTTATCTTTGCGCCAGAAATTACGGTACCATCTAAACAGAACGTGATAGTTAAGCACTACCATTTACCAGCAGATAGATTAGATAATTTGTTAATGCCTACCTGTAACCATCAGGAGATTTAATCATATCTGGCCAGTTAAATTGATTTTGATTCCGGTTATTGTTTTTGTTAGCTTATATTATAATTTAAGATGAATAAAAATGGCTTCAAATAGAGTCAAAACAGATCACTTCCGTCTGACACACTTGTCGGACGGCACGTCACGACAAAGAATTTAAATGGAAATTAAAGAAAAAATGGATTGAAAAATGTGACTTCGCCCAGGGAAAGGGACTTGGTGGTAAAGCGGCTGGACTGGTTAACCTGAGTTCGCAGGTTCGATCCCTACCCAAATATTTTTTGAAATTATACTTCAGTTCACGTGGCGCGATTTAAAAAATTGATGACAGTGAATTTTTACGATGCGCGCGCACACCGACAGATAAAAGCAAGAGTCTGAAGTTAGTTGCTAAACAGATGAAAGCAACAGTCTGAAGTTAGTTGCTAAACTTTTTTATCGTTTTTTTTTTATTTCTGGTATCTACCTATATTTGGATTGTTACGCTAAAGAAGTATAAATTCTTACGTGCTTACATAAGTACATAAACCGTTTTTTTTCTATATTCACTCGCATGTGTACAAAATAAAAATATGACAAATTCATATGGGTACCTCATTATCGTATTTTACTGACTGCACTGACCCCTCGGCTTATGGATTATTAATGAATGGATATGGAAAAGACGATGATTTCGTAAAATATAATGTTTGAAATAATTGCATACATTGCATCATTTTTGCATAAACCTACCAACAATTGCTTGTTAAGCAATAAGATTGGACATTTCATGGAATAAACACAACAAAATTGAATACCACTTTACTTCTGATTGTAATGGTTTTAATAGTTTTTAAGCTGAAAACTGAAAAAAAATCACAAAAAAAAATAATACGCAAGACCAATTTATTTAAACAGTTTAATTTCTATAGGTGTCGTTCGCGAGAAAGTGTTTTTTAATCATAAAAACATATGGTTTTTCCTAGAATTTATGTAGCACCAAAAAACATTTTGTTTTAATTTTAGGTAATTTTTTTGAGAGATCATTTAATATCTTTCGTAGTACCTAGATGAGATAGTAAATGTGTTCAACATAGGTATTTAATCTTATTTATAGGTATCTAGTTTTAATTGACGTCGAGACAGTCAGTGAGATCCCGTCAGGATGTTATGTTTGAAGAATGTACGTAATTATGTACGTCATGAATATGAAACGACGATAAAGCCATGTATGTCATGATAGGTATATGTCATGTCTATTGATATGTCACGTCCCAGTCATGCAAATCCACATGTCATGTCATGTAAATTATTTAGCAAGGAAACTTTATGTATGTTGTAATCGCATCAGAATTAAAAATCAACATTAAGGTTTTATATGGAGAAGGTTTATATAGAGATTAATAATTATAAAAATAATAAGTTCGTGTACATGATCAAAAAGGTATTAAAAAAGGTTGGTGAATGAAATACCGACAATTAGGTTTGTACTTGACTTAACTTTACTACTGTAGAGTTAAGTCAAGTACAAAAGTGCCTACTGGCAGGTAAATAAGTATCAAGTATTTTTTTCGCCGACTGCTTCCGTTTCAAGTCACAAGTAAACATGTGATTCTAGCCAACGGAAATTCTGAAATTGTAACAGCCACGCTGAGCGTACGGTAAACACACATTTACGTTACCGCAGCATTCTTTTATTTACAGATTTTTCAAAATAATTTTGTGTGAATTATTGCAATCCACTGCAACGAGCGAACGCTAGTGACTTTTGGAGAACCGTACCTACCTGAATAATTGATTCACTTTACACAAAGTTGCTTGCCAAATTATACTGCCGCGTTTTATAGTGAATAAATCGGATCGATTTACGGACAATTTCGAATCGCCAAAAGCTCAAACAGCACAATAAATCGAGTCACATAAAATACACACTTTACGCTTATAAAATTTATAGTGAGCAGTTTTTAAGCCGCGCCATTGGAAAACGGGAGCCGCTTTACCGGTCGAGCGACTCCGGCGAAATTATCACATTTGTTTCAGACTTCAGACCCATTTATTTAAATTAATTATTTTTATCGGGAAAACGGGGAGAACGTGCACAGATTTCGGATAGGCGGAGAGTAAGTAAGAAAGAGTGCTCACCTGCTGCCGGGCGCGCGAGCACGAGCGGCAGCACGAGCAGCGGCAGCAGCGGCAGCCGCATGCTCCCGCTAGCGTCGCATGCCGGCGCGTGCGGCGCTCTACGCTGATCGCCGGCCGCCGCGGCACTGCGAGCGCCCGCTCCGGCCGGAGCGCCGCCGGCGCGAGGACGAGCGCGGCCGCCACTCCGCCCCGGCAGCCCCGAGCGCACCGAGCGCGCCGCACGCCGCGTGTGCCGCCGCGGCACGTGCGCGCACACCCGCGCGCCACGCGTGCCTTCGACACTCGCGTCCGCCTCTGACACCACGCGCCGCATCCGACGCCCGTGTTGACATCGGTGTTGCCCTATCGGGGAGTCGACGCGGACTGAGGCGGCGAGCGCGAGCGCGGCCAGGCGGCGGCGGCGAGGCGCGAGCCGCGGTGCAAGTGCAGCGGCGGCGAGCGGCGAGCGGCGTGCGGCGAGCGGCGCGGGTGTCGTCGACCCTCCCGCGGCCTTCCGCCTCCGCGGAATGCGCGCCGCCGCCGCGCCGGCCCACCGAGCCTGCCGTCGTCGCCGTCGCCGCCTTCGCCGCCTCGTCTGCCCAGCTCCTGCTACTGCATGGGCGCCCTCCAAGCCGTACACACTACATGTCACACATAATTATACATACAAATAAATTAATCAAAACTCTTAATAATTATCATAAACAAACTGCGCCAAACAAATAATGATTTCATAACGTTTCGTAAAAAATAGAATTCTTTAGAGAATATTTTTATGTTGTTTGACAATGCTCTACAAGACTCTACATTTATTCCAAACCTCAAAATTTGAAATATTTATTTATTCTTATATTATAATGTAAGATTTAAAAGACTATGGACATATTTTGGATTATATTAATGGCCTCCACATTGGATTAATTTCATTAAGCGAAGCTTTAAGTCATAGCGTTGGATCAATGAACTTAACGTTAGTTAAGCGTTGAAGTCTTTTCAAGGGCGCTTATCTGCTGACAAAAAACTGTGATACAACTTTTGGCGCTACACCCGATTCATATGTCCAAAACTAGTTGCGATGTGACGATAAGAGTTAATCTACATATAACTTATAATTTTCATAGTCTATTTAAAATATTTAAATGGAAATGCGATAAATATCACACAAGTAAAAATTGAAATTACAATACCGTCCATTCTTACGGCTAATGATTTTGTGAAGACACAGTGGCGGGCAACCAATGATTAGCTGTAATTATTGGAGAAGTCCGCCTTAATTACACGTATGGGCTGGGCACATGCACGAAGCCTGGGGCTTCGTCACATCACCCGAAACTGTGCTGTCCTTCACGCGCGCTTGTCAAATTGACAATCTTTATCCCTCATTATTCATGTTATCAATGTTATCCTTTCATTTGAAACAGCTAAATCGCGTACATTTGAACTATGGCGTAAATGAAGTTTTCTTTCTAGTCAATTTCTTTAAGTAGCACGAAATTGATTTGTATTACAAACCTGTATTTATTTACACACATATAAAGAGTAACATAGGGAATAAGTCGTTCACATTCCAATTAAGTACAAATATTGTTGTATATTCTCCGGCATGATTACCGCAGATTATTGATAGTGGTAGAGGATCAGTGGCTGACCGAGAGGGTGTAGCTACGACCATATTTTATTGGTAGAAAGAAGAGTTTCAGTATCGGGTGCGTAGGCACCACCGCATGGGCTAATCTATGTGCGGCCAAATGGTAGTATTTAGTACAATTTTATTCCGGTTAAATTATTATGCATAGATTCGTAAATTCTATAACAAAGGCGACACAACTTAGACCTCAGGGATGGCAACGGATCTGCTTTTTGATCTCTGTATTTTTTGTGTAATTGTGTATAGACTGTCGTCACTTAATATCAACCGACTTCAGAATAAGATAACCGATTCTACTTTCCGGATAGCTGGTTAGTCTGGTTACCGTAACCACAGTCTGGAGAACGTTTCTATTTACAGTACTATTACTATTGAATCACCTTGCATTGAGACTTTATGGATCAACACGTTTTTAGCAATTGGAGTTCATTACTATGCTACAGGATTGACTTAACGTTTATGTGAACTTTATGCAACTTTCAATATAATAAAAAGAAAACAATCATCGAGGGTGGCATTAAGAATGTTCTCAAATGGGTAAATCCAATATCACTGCGGATCAAACCCTGGGGATTAAACCCAGTATCAAAACGTAGTAGCAGATATGAGTAAGCTCCGAGGCAGTTATAATTAACAAACTAGCCACTTTGTTAAACAGTTCAACTAGTGGCCCAAATAATTACATTCATTTAATCAAACAGCTAAACAAATAACTAATCTATAAATTCACTTTTAATTTATTCCATTTACCTACTCATCATATAGCTCTAGGGATCGATTTCTAGATAGTCTATCGGTTTATGTTTCTAGTGGTAGAATTTCAGTGTAGGAGCGTAGGCACCACCTAATCTATCTGCCGTTTAATGGTAGTGTTTAGCACTATCGTGTTCCGGTTAGAATGGTTAGATAGTATGGTGTCTAATGGTTAGATGTTGATCCAGTGGTCGCAATCGCGTGAAAATGCTGGGCTCGACGTCCCGTGTTCGATCCCCAGGGCATTAAAACCTGTCATTTTTGCACAGTTTTTTTTTTGTGAGGCAATTCTCAATAGTAATCCGGAGTCTGGTGCTTCGGAGAGCACGTAATGCCGTCGGTCCTGCGCCCGATCTCTCTCCGGGCGTGTCTAGTTGCTCTTCGAGAATTTCCGACTCGAGAAAATACCAGAAATTTGGCCTAACTCGAGACTAGTAGAATAACGTCGACATCTCAAAAATTTGAGAATCATCATCTATACATACATACAAATAAATAAAATTGGCGTGTCTGTTTGTAATTTAAAAATAACCGCTTTTTACTAAATGCATATGTATATAAACACGGTACATATACAAAAACAACATTTTTTAAAATTTTTGTCTGTCTGTTTGTGGGGGCTAATTTCGGGACCGATTTTGACAGGCCCTTCATTGGCAGATAGCTTTTGTAATACGGAATAATTTAGGATATTTTTATACTAACTGCGCCCACGACTTTGTCCTGGTATATACTTTATACTGAACAAATCATAAATTCTCACGCGGACTAAGTTGTGGACACAGCTATTACCAAATAAAATTCTGTCATTTCCTTCCACTAAAATAATGTTTACTATAAAATCACTGATCTCTCACCAACGAAAGCGTTCCAAAATATCAATATATTTACCGCATGTGAATAATGACAGCGCGAAACTTGCAATCAAGTTTATTATATTTTCAAAGAAACTAGCAGGATCCGAGATCAATCGGATGAGATCTGATGACGTTGCCTACGTGGAACGTGGCCAATGTATTAATCACTTGGTGAATAGTGATCACGGAACGGATGTGATTTCTGAATGAAACGCCAATCCAGAATAAATAAACACACACTGTTGACGACGAAGAAATTTTCCTACAGTAGGTTGGGTGGTGAAAATTAGCGGGTGGTAGATCTTCAGTGACGGAGCTCGCTGGCGTAGTCATAATCGGATTACCTAATCTACTTGTCGTAATGATAGTATTCAGCGCTATCGTGTGTTGATCAGGTGATAATGTATGGCCCTGTAATTACTTACATAGAGGTTTAACAACTTAGACCTAAGAAGAGGTAACGCATCTAGCCCAGAGTGACCAAAATTACGGGACATA
Organism: Macrosoma leucophasiata; assembly: GCA_036365455.1. Lineage (NCBI taxonomy): Eukaryota > Metazoa > Arthropoda > Insecta > Lepidoptera > Hedylidae > Macrosoma > Macrosoma leucophasiata. The sequence continues at coordinate 7,819,492 of JAWQUS010000023.1, read as the reverse complement.
CATTACCATCTAACAGGAAAACGATTGCGCTGAACACTAGAATTTGCCGGCAATTAGATTAGGTAATGCGTCCAGCTTCAAAATGATAAATGATATAAGCCTTAATAACAAAAAAAATTTTTTTTTTATAACGGTTATCTGCAAAAGAATACATATATTTACAAATATCTGAAAGAAGTACACGCTCACTCATTTCCTTTTTATAAAAATAATGTTTACTGTAAAATCACTTGATCTCCCGCCGACGAATGCGTTCCAAAATACCAATATATTTACCGCATGTGAATAATGACAGCGCGAAACTTGCAATCAAGTTTATTATATTTTCAAAGAAACTAGCAGGATCCGAGATCAATCGGATGAGTTCTGATGACGTTGCCTACGTGGAACGTGGCCAATGTATTAGTCACTTGGTGAATAGTGATCACGGAACGGATGTGATTTCTGAATGAAACGCAGATTCAGAATAAATAAATACACACCGCACCGGATTTATGTCAACGACTGTAAGTAGAATATTTTCCTACAGTTTGCCTCGAGTGTTTAAATTTAATTTTGAAAGTCGGTAATACTGTGGTGGCTCTACGTGGTAGGTAGTCACTGCTGCTACTCGACTACTTCTCTGCTTTACCCACTTTCTCAGGGAAAACATGTGTGAAATTAAGTTTACACAGGATACTACCTACGTCATAGTTCCGGTAGTGCAAAATTAAAAGTGCCATGGCGATACCTAATGGATGATAAAAGACTACTGAAACCTATAACATCTAGACAGACACCAGAAGTCTAAAAGCAAATAATTTTCCACCCATAAGGTTTAAGCTTACCCCTGTGCACTGGGATGTCTCAGTGTCAGAAATTACGGAGACATACATTACTATCTAACTGGAACAAGATAATGCTGAACATTTACCATTTAGCGAATTCTAATCATGAAAATCTTTCAAATATTTGTATTTTTGGCATACAGTACAATTAGTGTACGAAGATAATTTGACAGAGGTGTTTTTTGTATAAACTCAAGTAATGGTTTCGATTTCAAAAAGTTCTACATCTATCTCTTTGACAGGTGTCACACGATACAACATCATCAAAAACTAAGGAGGAATTTAATTCAGCGGCAGTTAAGAAGGAACCAGACTGGGAAGGAAAAGAAGTACTAGTAGCAGAGTTCCAGTGTCGGAGACGTAGATCGCATTACCCAATCAATCTGCCGATAAATAGTGATCAGCATTATCGTGTTCCGGTTAGTTGGTAATGCATGGCTCCATAAAAACTATCGTAGAGGCAAAATAAGTGTGCCTCGGGGTGGCAACGCATCTGCATATTGACAGTTTTTGTGTAGATGTCTTAAGGCTGCAGTATTCACTTACTAATAATGTGAACTGCATGTTTTTTTGTTGCTATCAATAAATAAAAAAGTCAGTACATATTCCATATCTGGGCAACGATGTACTTACTTGCTTCCCGTATCCTGGCAATACAAAACCGATATTTCGGAACAATTTTCGAGTTGAAACTCGAAAATTGTTCCTATGTGCCGACCTTTCTATATGTGGAATGAACTCACATACAGTATTTCAATTCGTATTTGATTAAATGTAATTGAATAATATTTCTAAGTTTAATCACAAACACTTTTACACAACCTATTACTAGCTGTCCTGGTAAACTTCGTATTGCCTCACAATGAAATAATGTGTGAAAGGTTTGAAATATACGGAATTACGGACTATTTGTATAAGAAAATTAAATTGTGGTTTTTACTATTTCCCTTCAATTTCCTTCATATTTTCTTACCTTTTAAACCTTCCCTGAACTGCCAAAAACCATTCAAAACCAAAATTAGCCAATTCGGTCCAGCTGTTCTCGAGTGTTAGCGAGACTAACGAACACCAATTGATTTTTATATATATAGATAATTTATCACAAATTATTTTACTTCCAAATAGATTGTTGCATAAGCTTTATAAGAAAGGGATTCGTGGATAAGCAAAGAGATAGTTGATCTGATTATTTAAAATATCTTATTAAAAGTTGACGGTTTCATGATATTTCTGTTAATCTGTACCAGTACTTTTACTTTTAAGTCTTATTCTTCTTATACAACTCTGCTTATGCCACCCCATCGGATAACAAAAGACGTCACAAAAAAAAAGATATATACGTAAAGAAATATAATAGTTGTCATCACCAATCTTCATGATCATAATTCTCTGAAATCATTTATTACAATTATAAGAATCTTACGTCATTTGTCAGACAGTGTTGATCAATAAAAATTTTGGTAATAGACAAAAACATCGTCGAACATATCATTTGTTATTGTCAAATTAAATTGGCACAAAAAATCAGGTCGTGATGGTCGTGTTCTCATTCACGTAAATGTCATTTTTTATCTAAATTAAATAAAATATAACAAGAGCGAGACCCTGGCATGCATGCACGTGGGATTGCATCAACGTGCAGTGTACGTAGGGTTGCCATCTGCTATTTATTGTATAATGATTGCGGCCCGTAGTAGTATTAGGTATTTCTTATTTTCTGCTATAGACTACTGCAAAAAACTAGTGATTAATATGCTGATACCTACTTGCCACACCTGAGACCTTAGTTGTTATATTTCTGTGATAGCTATAACGGAACCATACATTACCATCTAACCGGAACACGAAAGTGCTGAATAGTACCATTTGGTGACAGATATGTAGATAACACCGTGGTGGCTACGCCCTCGAGTTCTCTAAGTCTGTCTCAAAAAGTAGTCTCAAAAATAAGATTTCCGAGCATAGCTGCGGATAGACGGACGGACATGGCGACAGAAAAAAGCCTACCGAAAGTCGAACAGAGCGGGCACATAAATATCTAACCGAACGCAATAAAAATACTGTCTAAAACCGGAAATATGCCAACCCTAAGTGTATGTGTGTGTGAGTGTATGAATGTCTCAATTTATCACTATACAACAAAATATATAAATCAACTGTAAACATATTAGGTGTATTCAAAGACACGTACAATACCAAATCGGGATTTGAAAAGAACTGATTTTATTTTAAATCGTGCATCTTCCTTGTAGGTATTCTTGTTAGTATGTACGTATGTGAATAAGCGCTTAAATAGGTAGTTAATAATACGATTTTCCTCTTCATTGCATCATTAGATATCTGTTCCTACGATTAGGTTACCTCTATATTTCCTAACAAATAAAATTATCGTATCACGGTATTCACGGTATTTGTGGTTTTTAGCCGTAAAATACTCCAAAACCTAAAAAAAAAATTATGTTATTCTAACATTGCTAATCAAAAATTATTTGCTAGTTGCAAAAAAGGCGATGAATTTTATATATTACAGAATTTTATCGACATTTTGTTTCTCCACATACATGATACATACTGTTGTGCCAAAAATGTTGAGCTTCTCTACCCCGTTTGAAACTTTTGCATCGCAAGTTATTATTTAAGGAAATCAAAAACGCATTCATGCATCCTTACATAATATCACAAAACACTTGTATTAAGTCGCCATGCAAGTATGAAGCAGATAACGCGACATTTTCATATGCTAGTGAGTAAAACAAAATAATCAAGTCTACACTGCATTCTAAATCCTAAACACACATCGTCGTCTGGTCAAGCTTTTGATTGTTTTGCTTTATTTGCGTCTACAATTTGAAATACGTTGGTGTCAATAATAAACTAATGTTTTTATGACCTTCACGTGTTTTACGATTTTATTTCGTTTGCTAAACAGCGGTCGGTCGCTAAGTGGTAACAAACTACTACTATATTGATTGTAGAGCTCCAGTGACTCTATTTACTGCTAAATGGTAGATAGAGTTCAAAGCTAGCGTGTTTCGGTCAATAGACGACCCTTTATTGCCGGTACAGAGGCATAACAACTTAAGCCTCAGTAGTGGCAACGCATCTACATTCACATCTCTTAATTTGATGTAGATGTTTATAGGCTACAGATTACTTACCTAATAAAAATACCTTACTATGTAAAAAAATCTACTGTAATGCTTTGTATGAGATTCGGGTTTGATCCTCGGTTTGGGAAGTTAATTATTTTGTTATTATTTCATGAGAGGATTTACACTGGCACCCTCGGAGGCAACCATCACATAAGCGAAGAGAAATCTGTATAGGTTCAATAAAAACATACGTGTAAATATTAAATACACAGATGTAGTCTCACAACACTATCGTATAATTTCGTGTACTGAAAAATACATGGATAATAAAAAGTCATTGTCCAATATAGCCGGCCCATCGGGACACTTTCATTTCGTTTAGCGATACTTTCATGTATAAAACTCAATCATCCGAAAAAGAAATCTTTCCAACACATTATTTAACAGTACTTAAGAAACAAATAAACGCCAAAATAGAGACTTTCATAAAGATTGCATACGCCACAAATTTCAGAAACAGTACCTTTGATTGCAAGCAATAAAAACGTTTAAAAATCAACAGGGCACATTCGAGACCCGTATATCGGCCAAAATTGCATTTTGAGTGGCGTTTACCGTTCACCAAGACATTAATTGACGCTGGAAGCGCCTTCGCCTGCTCAGTTTACGACAGTATGCAATATTCAGTACATTTCCACCTGAATATTCTTAACCTCCTTCTTTTCGTTAAGTAATGTCTGCCAGCGCACCGTCGAGACCAGTTCCAAAATCATTGTATAAATACGAAATTACTGCATTGTTAGTTCAGCTAAGTACAGGATTTCCGTTCAGATTTTTTGTGATGCACTTTTGTTGGCCGCAACAACAAACCATTGCTATAATGATACATTGTCAGTGAAAATTCATCATGAAAAATTAATTTATAGCATACTAGCTGTTTCCTGCAACATCGTCAGGGTGGTCAAATTATATTTATGTCAAATGTAATCACAATCGATTCATCTGTTTGGTCGTGAAAGCGTAATAGATAGGCGTATGATAGTATGAATTATTTCTTATTTTAAACTGCCTGTTTCCAGGCCACTAGACTAAATCTGAGATCTAAGATTTTAATTTCCAAATCGGAAAATGAGTGATGATCGTTTTTTTATTGTTGTAGGTATTTAGATGTGCGTATACATATATAACCAGTTGGCCCCATTACAACTTATCACAGAGACATTGCAACTAAGGCCTCAGGGGTGGCAACGCATCTCATGTTAACTGTTAATGTGAACTGCATGCTTGTTTGACACATTCGTTACATCAAAAAAAGTACGAGGAACGTTACCTCTGCGTACGTATAGGTACCTACCTATTGACAAAACAGACATAATGGTAAGTTAATCTATACAAATAAATAAAATTGGAGTGTTTGTTTGTTGGACTGTATGTAAAATAAAAATAACCGCTTTTTACTAAATGCATATGTACACACGCTACATAAACCAAAACATGTTTTTTTTTTACAATTTTTGTCTGTCTGTTTGGCGGGGCTAATGTTGGGAACAGCTGGACCGATTTTGACGGGACTTTCACTGGCAGATAGCTTATGTAATAAGAAGTAACTTAGGCTACTTTTATACTAGCTGCGCCCACGACTTCGCCCGGGTACTGAACAATCATAAATTCTCACGCCAGCGAAGTCGCGGACACAGCATGTTTTAAATATATAGAGTCCAAAATATGATCAGTAGTCTACATTTTTGTTGATCATGTGAGTCAGACAGAACTCAACTCGAGTAATGTTCCAACAATTCAAGTGTTCACTACAATTTCACGTATCTTTTAGGCATAATAGTGCGTACAGAGGGACCGGGTAAGGCCGTCGATGGCCGCTGACCATTCACCATTAACCGCCTCAATAATGGCCATTAACAAATTCCGAGACATGATTTTAAACCGTTCAAATATGCGGGCGGGCATGCGATGCCAAGAATTTGGTCGAATCGACAACTTTACATAGCACTTGTTTACCTCGCGCGGGCTAAGGCTATTTCTGAATATACAATGTATTCGTAACGACCATAATACCGGCGCTGTACCGTTAATTGAATATTTACACGCTAACTAGAACGTACGTCGCCGCGTCGTATCTCAGATGTATGGAGTGTAGAGGCGAGGTCTACCTTCTGATATGGAGGAGAACTTTAAAAGTGTCCAGCTGTAGGTACGCTGAAAACAAAGTTTCTAGTTTCTAAGCGCTAAAGCGCTGGCGTACGAAAAACTGCAATATGAATTTAGCTGTCGTATTGGGAATAAAATGTGCTGAAGTCAAAAATTAAAATCTTTTCATGTAGGTAATCCGCAGCTATGTAAAATTTTAAATATATTTATTTAATATAACTCTTATTTGCGTGTAACGTTTTCGTTAAAATTTATGCTATACTATCTCAAAGCCACCCTTATTTTCCGTGTCTTGATAGATATTTTTTCATACTCAGAGACGGTTCTCCTTATCTCTACACTCGATACTCAGATGCGAGTATTCATGGCAATCTTAACACTTATCCTGTCATGCAGCGCAACGAGCATTCTCCAACAAAGTAGTATTTAAATCTAGCTGCGTGTCATATTTTATAAACTTCCATTGCAGATTTGCAGCCCGGACGCAGCTGAGTTTATGTTATTGTCCAATTCCGAAATCCTTAACGGAATACGCAATTTAATGATGCATTACATGTATTGTTAGTTTTATTAACAGTTTATTACTTAAGTTATTGATGTTTTGAGGTATTTTCGTAAACCAGTTAACTTAACGAACAAGAAAAGTACCTGTACATTAGCCAATAAGAAATATTGTACCAAAATTGTGTATTGTACCGTACACCCCCACATAAGCTATTATTCTAATTTCTCCTCCACTTGGTTGTCTGGAAGAGATCGCTGTTAGCGATAAGACCGCCAATTGTACATAACGTTTTTGTATTCCGTTTCTGTGTTCTGTCCTTGGGTGTACAATAAAGAATATTGAATTGAATTGAATTGAAATATTGCACATCGACCTTAGGAAGGAGACTTCGGCTTATTTCGGATCTGTGGAGCGTTTTCTCTTTCACACCTTACCTATGTAACGTTTGTCGACCATTTTGATCAAGTCTTAAGCAATAACGTACTATCAGTGCCAATATAGGTAGTGTGTAGCAGAGATAACGCTCTACGAAGTCGAAACTCTGATTGTCTCTTTCGTAGGCCCGATAGGCCCCGAGGTACAATATTTCTTGCTGGGTACTGTGGGTGCTTCAGAAATTGATTCTGAATTTTAAGGATGAACTAAAGGCGGATAGCCTTTAGTCATCATATTATTGTCACAATTAAACAATGAGCAGGGCACACAACTTAACATACCTAAAATAAGGCAAGACAGTACCTACTTCACATCGGGGCAACTTCTACAGCTCTATAAAGCTCAAGTGAGGCCCCATTTGGAATACTGCTCTCATCTTTGGCCGGGAGCCCCTAAATACCAGCTTGATCCCCTTGACTCAATTCAAAAACGTGCCATTCGAATCGTCAACGACCCAGGAATCACATATAGACTCGAAGATCTGAATCTGTGCAGAGACATCGGATGTCTGTGCATTTTCTACCGCCTTTACAATGGTGAGTGTTGTGATGAACTGTTCGATCTGGTGCCATCGTTTACATTCTTACATCGCACCACCCGCCGAAGAGAGAAGTTCCACCCGCACAGATTGGATACTTGGAAATGCTCAACGGTCCGATTCGCGCGTTCATTCTTGCCCAGAACGTGCAAATTGTGGAACGAACTTCCCTCTGAGGTGTTCCCCCGGCGCTACAATATGGTATATGCAAGTGATGTATGATGTATGATGCAAATGTTTATAGGCGACGGTAACCACTTTCCATCAGGTGGCCCGTCTGCTTGTCTGTCAATCCTTTGACATAAAAAAAGTTATAATAATAATACAAAACAAGGGATGTATTATTATTATATACCTATAATTGATAAGACATATAAATATTTAGGTGTACACGAATCAGGGAAAATTGATCACAGCCAGATAAGAGAACAAATTAGTAAAGAATATTTTAAGAGGGTTAAAAAAATATTAAATACATACCTAAACTCGCGAAATATTATAAAAGGAATAAATACTTATGCAATACCGGTTCTATTAAATTCATTTGGAATTATTAATTTTAAAAGGAAAGATTTAAAGGCAATAGATATAAAAACTAGGAAATTGTTAGCAATTAAAAAAGCACAACAACAGAAAGCAGATATAGAAAGACAGTACTTACCCATAGTAGGGGGGGAAGAGGGTTAATAAATATAGAAAATATATATAAAATACAAATACTTCAATATAAACAATATCTAGAAAATGAAAATGACGATTTAATAAAAGTAATAGTTCAACATGATAAAAATAGAGATAAATATTCAATTATGAAAGATGCTCGAGAAATAGAAATAGAACTGCAACTTCCACAAAACAATATACACTTAGATAAAGAGATAAAACAATCAATAATCAACAGACAGATAGAAAAATGGAGAAACAAGCCATTACATGGGCAGTTTCCTAAAGCAGTTTTGGACCAAAATAATATAGATACAGAAAATTCTTTTAAATGGATAAAGAAACAGCAAATCTAAACCTTTTTAGAATCATCAATATTTGCCATCCAGGATCAAGCCGTTATGACGCGACAGCACCAGCGCGACATTTTGAAGATAGACATAGATGGCAAATGCTGCCTATGTGCTAGTAGAGACGAAACGACTCAGCACATTATCTCGGGGTGCGAAAAGCTAGCAGGAACGTACTATGTTAAGCGACACAACAGCTTGGTCCAATATATACATTGGTGTCTGATAAGAAAACACAACTTTCAGGTATCAAATCTCTGGTGGGATGAAACCCTGACTCAACCACAGGTTAAAGAAAATGAACAAGCTAAAATCATGTGGGAAATACATATACAAACTGACGTTACCCATAACAGACCGGATTTAATATATATTGATAAATCAAACAATATCACCTATCTGATAGACATAGCTGTACCCTCGGATTACAACATTGGAGCTAAAGAAATAGAGAAATTAAGCAAATACCACCTTTTAAAAACTGAAATTCGACGCCTTTGGAATACGAGAACCACTGTAATCCCAATAGTTATAGGAGCAACAGGCATTATTAGCAAGAGTTTAGGTAGATATATAGACCAACTTGAGAAAACAATAGATATAACAATTCTACAAAAACAAGCAGCCATACACACCACTACCATACTCAGTAAGGTACTAGGAGATACAGTATTTATAAACACTACACCATACACACAGAAGACACAACAAACATCACATACACTAATCTCACATCAATCTTCCATCACACAAGACATAACAAACTCACAGTCTTCAAATAATACACTAAGACATACATCAACCACTCACAACACAAACAGCACACGAAGAAGGGGCAGGAGATAATAAGAAGGGAAATAGATATCTTTTTTTCTGCGGGATGCAGGACGACGTATTTGTTGAACCGCCTAAAAAGACGAGTATCGGAAAACCGAACAGGATCTATATACCTATGATAAGTCAAAAACAAACAAAACAAATTATTAAGCGAACAACAATTGATATACCTATATATAGACTTCAAACCTATTAGTAAATAGCACATATAAATAATAGGTAGTAAGTATAATTACAATTAAATCTTTGTTATTTTTTACTTTTTAGTTTTGAAGTCGGTTTTTCTTAACGTAGTTATATTTATTTAATACTTTTTAGTTTATTGCTGCATTGTCAATTAGATTAATTTTCACATCTGTTAAATTTGTAAAATCTTACTCTTTTAGCTTCGTGACAATTAGATACCTACTTAATTTAAATTGTTTAGGTGTGTCGATACAAAATTATTACACGCCTATAAGAAATCAATGAAAAAAAATTATCCACGAAGGAGTAAATATGCTGTGTTGTGTCGTCGATGAGTAAATGTGTCATTGTCACTTGCTGTCATCTTGTTGTCATGCGCATTAGGACTATCTAGGACGTCAGTGGATTCAACGCACTGTATGACAACTCGCCGTCTATTCTTATTCCTTTAGTCTGAGGTGAAAGTAAGTAAAAAAATGCTCATAAAATAAAAACTAATGGGCCTATCTGAATCAATTTTTTATGGGAACAATTCGAAACTATTCCGCATCAAACAAAACAAGAATTACGTAAATCGGTCAAGAAATCTCGGCGAAATTCGCGTACATACATAAAAAAAAAATATATATATATATATATACCGGCCGAATTGAGATCCTTCTCGTTTTTTGAACTCGGTTAAAAAGAGTCATTCATGACTTGCGGTACTTAAAAATAAGTTAAAATAACTTTGATTGTATACCTACCTACTACGTCCTTACTGTAGGTATTTTAAATACCCACCTACTAGAATATATGCATATGTACATAAGTAAGCCAAAAATAAGTTCTACACTAGTAAACCTGTATCGCAGGTGCCGTTGTACACACACAACACATACCTTCACAAACACCCGAAACAAATATCTGTAGGCTATACAAATAATTATTCCAGTGCGGGGATCAAACCGGTGCCCCTGTATCAAGTAATCATCACAGACCGCTGGACTAACCGGGTCGTCAAATCTGTGTTGCTATACATCTATACTGTACTTTTTTTGTTTTTACTAGCCGCCAAGCTCAAACATATAACAAGGGAACATGACATTATAGATGTTATAAAAACTCTAGTTTTTATCTTCAGTTCTACCGGAAATCTGTTACTTAAGTGGCCGCAATTGAATATGGAAATTTTAACTAATTTGAATAAACACTTATATTCAAGTTGATTATTGTAATCGACACTTCGACCACAATATCATTATCAACAGCATAAGCTGATCACAAAATGTTATTGTATCTACTTATACGAGTATCTATCCACTGTTAAGTTATTATTTTTCATCTCAGCCGAAAGATGCCCAGTGTTGGATCAAAGCTTATAAGGCCTTTAATATATGCCATTATCGCCACGCTTAGCCGGTGGATTGGCGATCTCCGTGGCTGCAATGGCTGTAATTTTAACACGGGACGGCTGCTGCCCATCCTACGTTATTATATTTACTATCGCTTTATTGGAATGGTTTGAACGCCATTGTTCGGTTGACTGACTACACAAGTAAAAGACTTCTCTTCCATAAGAAAAAAAACTCTTGCGCTAGTGGGCGATAGGGTAATCACGTCCTGACTGCCAGCGTTAAGTTGAGTTATATTTATTTAGATTAATTATTTATGTAATGTTAGTGGCAAACAAGCATGCAGTTTACATTGATGTTAAGTGATGACTGCAGCCTATAGACACCCACACAAAGACCAAGGTCAAAATTTATCATTCCTGAGGCCTAAGGTGTTATGCCTCTGTGCCGGAAATTACAGGGCCATAAATAACCACCTGACCGGAACACGATAGTGCTGAACACTATCATTTAGCGGCAAGTATATTAGGCAGTGCAGTGGTGCCTACGCCCGCGAGCTCGGTCACTGGAGCTCTACCACCAGTGAAGACATATGGCCGAGCCAAACCACCGTCTCTCATAGCATCTTATTGCAATCTCACTTTGTTGAACTCTACGAAGCCGAAACTAGACGATTGTCTCTTTCCTGAGTTCGATGTGATATATTTCTGGATGGGCACTGTAAATTTGCCTTGATGTCTGTTATAAGTACGTCAAAACAAGGGAAGATCGAAGATCGGGCATGTAAAAGCTATGTTACGTAACATATCTTTTACATTTGAATCACTACAAACGTAAGTTTTTTTGGTTTATGTTTTGCCTCTGTGATTTGAAGTCACCTGGTGTGATATCACCATCTCTTGTGACAGACTTAATTCGATCTTCCCTTGTTTTGACGTACTTATTGTAAACATCAAGGCAAATTTACAGTGCCTTGATGTGCCACCACGGACTTTTTTGCGGAACTTATAAAGACCAACATTTTCGGTGAACATTATGCTCGTCGATACCGAACCGTTTAGTCATTGCACGTCAGTAAAGCATCACACCGACTTGATTTACATTATTATGATTGGATCAGTATGTCCGAAGATTATCCGCTAAAAAAACAAAGTTAGAAACTTTACCTCTATATGATATTATGTATAGACTCAGGCAAATGTAATAGGTATAGGTGAGCATGAGCAGTGATCACAGATGTACCTATTTAGTGTTGAGGTCGGTGAGACGTAGCGTCGTAAATCAGTTGGACGGTGATTTCCGTTGGCACATACTAATTTCTACAAATTAGATGGGTACGACGTACATGTGTTACGCGTGTGTTTAATAAATTGTTCCTTCTCAGAATACCATCAATTATAGCTCTTGATAACACTGTTATAAAAATCCGGCAAAGAGCGAAACTGGCTCGCGTGAACCGGGTTTCGTATCATTGAGAGATTCCCTATATTATTCTACCTTAAATGGATTTGGATCATAGACTTCTTATAGGTTTTCTGTAATCCATAGGTAAACAATTGTTATCCGTATTTTTGGGATCTGCAGTTTTGACCATTAAGAGTCAAATTTCGCCTATTCTCTAAAACTATTTTAGATATTTCAGAAAATTGTGGCCTCTCATATTTTGGCCTAACGAAGAGAGCTGTGTACACCCGCGTTAAAAAGTTATTGCTGATGTCAAAACCCGAAGAACAGGGAGGTCTGCAGTCTGTGAACACACAGCGGACAAACCTAACCATTATATCTGGTTCGATAAGGTCTCTACGGATACTCGCTAGAGAATATTGATTCAAGGCACGTACGCGAGGCTATTGAAATTAAAACACAAAGTTCTAATAGAGAAGATGGATAGCAATTTTTAACATCATGGGATCCTGTAGTTTGTCATATTAAATCCCAGCCGCAGCAGTCTGTAAGTCCTCAAGATACCATAAGTACGACGTTTACGAAATCGATGTAGGTTAGTCTGCCCGGGACCACGAAAAGCTACGTTTGAAGTTTGTAAAAGTCAATAAAGTAATTTTAATTTTATAAAGATGATTCCGTAAAATAGTTTCATTTCAATAATTGTCCAGGTCCTACTTTGATGGGCCCAATTTTTGAAACAAATGACTGAATCCTAAAAATTAAAAAAATAAGTTAGCATCGTCTTTCCCAAAATCATATAACTACATGGTCTACGAGTATTATGATATAAGTGCCTTAGACGAGGACAGGTTTCACTAAGTTAAAAACAAAGCAACTTAGTAAGATAAGAATTATGTCACTCTCATCCCCCTTGGATCCCCTACTGCTTGTTGCTGTTACATCTACCAAAATAAATCCACCACCGCATTTCCTAATAATAATTAACCTACAGCTACATAGGGAGATAAAATTCAGCGTAACGAATTAGGGCCGAGGATTGGACCCACAGAGTTCTCCCTTAAGCAGTTGTGTAAATTTATTGAGGCTGAAAGCCCTTTGCGCTCTCCAACTGCCTGGTGAAGTAGACTAGCGCCTATATACGCCCATACAAAAGAATGAGCCGTCACGGGACGCCTGGCAGGTGTGAAACATCATGGTCGTACAAGTAATAAATGCATCTGAAAAAAAACACACCTTTTTTTAAATGTAATTGAAGTGGCAAACAAGCATGTAGTTCACATTGATGTTAAGTGATATAGCAGCCTATAGACACTCACACAAAGACCAAGGGTAAGATGCAGATGCGTTACCATTCCTGAGGCCTAAGGTGTTATGCCTCTGTGCCGGAAATTACAGGGCCGTTATTACCACCTGACCGGAACACGATTGTGCTGAACACTACCATTTAGCAGCAAGTATATTAATGGTAATGCGGTGGTGCCTACGCCCGCGAGCTCCGTCACTGGAGCTCTTCCACCACTCACACATTGACTATGTATATTTGTATTTGTATATGTATATGCAAGTATGGTAATGCGGTTGTGCCTACGCCCGCGAGCTCCGTCACTGGAGCTCTTCCACTACTCACACATTGACTATGTATATTTGTATTTGTATATGTATATGCAAGTATGGTAATGCGGTTGTGCCTACGCCCGCGAGCTCCGTCACTGGAGCTCTTCCACCACTCACACATTGACTATGTATATTTGTATTTGTATATACCTTAGTATAGCGTGACGACCCGTCGCCACGGCAAGCGCCGCCACGCCAACGATCCGGTTTATACCCGCGCCAATAGATGTTTCACATCAAAAAGATACCTTTTTTCGGTTAGGTGTTACAGCAATTTCTGCCACAAAGATCAGGGCTTAGGGCCTCAGGACGATAGAGCGTCAGGAGTGACCTAGAGTTTTAATATTATTACCTACTGTCTGGATGTGACAGTAGATATTGATTTCACTTACCATTAATGTAAACTGTACTAACTTCATAAACGTTACTTCTCACCTGTTATCCCCGAAGGGGTAGGCAAAGATAATGCATGCTTACATGCAAACCCACCCACGATTCTCCGGTTACGTTTTGGCCTATGTAAAAGGTGGCGAGTCTGTTGACATCTCCGAGCAGATTAACGGACTTCGTGGTACAATTCCAGAAAATTTTAAAATCCCAATAGAACCAGAGGTAAAGGATTTTACACCTTTATCTTGTAGGCTTTATCGTGTAACCCCCGACCCAGGAATGGAACCACCAACGTAGCGTAGCAATAGTGGCCGGCTATCACTAAACTACTGAGGCGTTTCACCAACTTTATATTTTATTGAATCTTGATTAGTTTTGTAAGAAACATATTTATGCAAAAGTTGAGTCTAGAGTCTAGACTAGAGAAATCTAGGACAATACCAACTTAGGTATCTGGTGTCTGTGAAATCTATTCACGTCGATGGTTAGTTCAAGTACTTATGTAAATTATGCCAGTTGGTCAAGATACAAATATTATAAGCAAAATTGCATACTGCGTAACTTTGAAAGCAGAGACTTGCCACTAGATATTAATATTTGCCTGCTTGCTTTAGAAAGATGTAGCGTCATGGTAGAGGTGAAGGATTATTTTATTAATTTATGTCTATTTATTTTGAAATATAATATATTATCTATTTGTCTGCGGACAGCTTCTTATCAGGAACGACGGAATTTCTTTTACATGTCCACCTGACTATAATTGTGATATTTTCCATGATATTTATCTTTCCCAAATGTTAAAAATATAGGTATGTTATGGATTTCTATCCAGCCTTTATTCTCCGAAGTGGTAGACAGACGTAAATGCATTAATTCAAGCTAGATTCAAGCATTACGCCCCATTCAAATACATTCTATTCGCCAGTAACGTTTTGTCCCTTTTAATAGGTGGCGAGTATATTGACCTTTGGGTACATTACTAAACACAAAAGTTGGCACTTGGATATTTCTGGAAAAAAGGGAAGTATCCCAATAACACTTATCACCGACCCGGGTATTGAATTCAGGACCACGGCGTATAAATAGTGGCCTACTACCACTAGACAACAAGACAGAGTATTGAAATATAATAGTCTATGCATCACCGCGTGGTGAGAGAATGGAAAAACCAAAACATACTTCGCCGAAACAAATTGCAGAGTAATTACGAATTCATCTCTAGGCGCACGACTAGGAGGACTTGATTTACGTTATTGCCTCAAATTATCTCATAATCGGTAATAAAACAAAACAGCATATCTAATAAAGAAAGAAAACTTTTGCTTACACAACATAAAAAAACAAAAAATAATCAAGAAAAATAAGTAATATCTGCATAGCCCCCGCTACTATGTAGTACTTAGTACCTATGCAGATATGATTAATGTGTCAAGACAAAAAAAACGAAATCAATCTCAACAACATAACAGTGTTTACTGCTACTGAGTCCGGTTGTAATGTCCCCACTGCTGACAGAAATACATTTCTGGACTATATCATAAAAATAAATTTGAAAAAATGCCGCCCGGCGCTCACACCCAAATCGTCCTACGAGAATCATAGTCTACGAGATTTTTCCCAAACCATTCCAATAAACGGCAGTGAATACTGCTTTTTTATATTGTTATAGTTAGTACTTCGACTTCGTAGAGACTTCGTAGATCTCCGCTGCACACTGCCTACGTAAGCATTGATAGTCCGGTATTCATCCAAAGGAGAAGTCCCACGTTGGGCCTGTACCTTGTACACTATATCAAAAGATAGAGAAAAATACGCAGAATCATGGAAAAATACTCAAAAAATAATTTGAATCGTTGTTTTTTTGTCGGAAATATTTATTTTACGTAATTTTTTAATGACAGCAATATGTTGTCATATCGCTACTATGACATTCTTGTTTTCAAAATATACTTGCGACAAATAATTGAAGATTTATTAAACGATATGAGTAGCTGAAAATGATTTAGTATTTTATGCTTCATCTCTCAATATAGTGTACATGGTGCGGGCCCAAGCTCCATACATTTTGGAACGTCTCCTTTGATTAAAATGGTCAATAAACGTCACATAGCTAAGGTGCGAAAGAGATAACCGATAACCTCTACCGACCCGAAATAAGCCGAAGTCTCCTTCCTAAGGTCGATGTGCAATATTTCTTGTTCGACACTGTAAATGACATTGAGCGCTCATATATAGACTAATAACGTATTAAAACTATACGAGTTGAGTTGGCGACTTATGATTATGAGAAATAACGAGACAGGGCAATACATTGTTGGCGCGTGTGTGACTGCAGTTCCCAGACAGTCATTATGTCATCAGTGCGACGGCGGGCGCACCACAAACACTGTGTTAACCACGGTTGCCATATTTGAGGAAAAAAAACGGGACAATCGAATGGTCATCACAGACAGACCGATTTCGTCTAATTTCATCGAATAGGCTACAGGAAAAATCCTTTTTTGTGTTTATGGGGAGGATTTAGTTTTTTGCCTACGGAGGAACAACTTTTGAGATTAGACCATTCATTGTCATTAGTGAAAATACACGCTAAAAATAAGTATTTGAAGGAGGTATGCTCAAAGCGCGAAATACAAGACCAAATAATACGTTAAATATCCTTCCTTTCCTGTTTTAAATAGGTAGCTGTGAGGGTACGCGTACCCGACCGAGGTACCAACGATACGTCCGATACGGTAAAAGCAGTATCACAAAGTTCTGTGATTAAGTACGCTGCACGGGAGAGGAAGAATGCGTGGGGAAATAGCACGTGAATCCCAATTGAGCGACTGTACATGTGAATAAAAATCGGGGCAAAATTATTATGCCGTGGGCATACGGGTCGGTATTATCGAAATTAGAACAGTCCCGGCAGAATCAGGACGTGTGGCAACTCTGGTGTTTACCCACTATGTTATCGGACGACAAATTTTGGTACCGCCATTACTTCATAATTTGACAAATGTTTTTGCGTTTCCGCTTTAAAAACATTTTTGGCCAGACATAGGTTGTCTCATATGGCAATCGTGATTCACCGGTAATAAAGTTTACCTCATAAAATTTCGTCCTGTGAATTTTGGGTGTTTTACATGGTTTTTACCCACACGATTTTTTTCAAGTAGGTAATTTAAGATACACACGTAAGATAAATACAGCAAAATATAGTAGGTATTAGATGCTCCTTTAAATCTACATCGTGTTAAATTTAAACTTTGGGAAATAGATACGGACGAGCCAAAAGATCATTACTCAAAAGCAAGACGAGTCAAGATGTAGATCAATAGATCCATCTACATCTTGCCACCTGTGACAAGCTATCTATTTTTGACATTTGCCAGAGTTAGGAAAGTTTACAAAATTGTTATCTTAAAAATAAATGTAAAACTATTATGTTGGTGTAGGCAGTAGTACCTACATGAGTAGTCTAGGTTCATGAAAAAAACATTTTAAGCAAAAAACCGCTTTTCTATTTCAATATGGATTTGCTTCCGCATGACAAGCATGGCGATTATGGCATATTCTCTCCAAATGATGCACAGATTTGCTGTCTTGGGCATCATTGAGAAAGGCTTGTGTTCTGCAGTGGACGTTTTTCTGCTGAAATAATAAATTTGCTATGATCATAATAATTTCAACCGTAACTAAATTTCAACCACGGCTAAAATAATCCGCGTTAACGGTGCTCTATTATAAAGGTCTGAAAGTTTGCATTAAATTATTGCTATTTTAAGCAACTTTTGAGCTAAAATCGTTGAGTTTGGTTCCAATCGCACGTGTGTAATTTATTTTTAGACCAATTAAGTAAGGCTACGTTACCAATAGGCTCACCTATTATTATATTTTTACCTACTTTACGTATGGTAGAGTTCCAGTATCAGAGTCGAGGGCGTAGGCACCACCGCATTGCCAAAATTTACTTGCCGCCAATCTTGTTCCGGTAAGATGGTAAAGTATGGTCCCGTTCTATCACAGTGGCGTAACAAGGCATATTCCAATTAGTTCGATCGTCGAACTAGTGCGAATTTTTTTTCTCATCTGTTCGACCGTCGAACTAGTGAGGTTTTGTTTTTCATTTGTTCGACAAAACAATATGCATTAGCGGTAAATTCATTGTTAAGTTTTTGGATAACACTGGTGGGTTTCTAAACGTCTCTGAATTTTGGATACCTAAAGATATTCATATTTCTACTATACAGAAGTTATCAAAATCGATTAATCACCAAATATAATTCTGCAGCAAAATATTCCATCCGCTAGACAGGATCGTGCGCACCCTTGGCCGATTTTCGGAAATTACTAATTCTATTTCTGTAAACATTAAAGCCATGTGACTTGGCAGAATTGAGAGTTGCGGGCATATCATGTTATTACTATAGGTACCTCTTATTAATATTCAATAATGAACCTAAACTGTGACTGAGGTGGATTAACGCTTTTTACCGGACAACCGCGAAATCAGCAACGAGTGGAAACTGTAAGAGCAGCTTTGGCCACGGTTCTTTTAAGGGTTCCGCAGTCTACAAGGAACTCCTATAATTTCACCATATCCGTCCCCCGTCCATCTGTCCGCAGCTAAGCTTGGAGACTCTGAGTAGTAGAAAAAAGGAATTTGGTGCAAATATACATAATATTAGCTATGCGGAGAAAATGCTTTATTGAAAATTAGAAAACAATAGGGACCTCCCACAGTACACGTAAATTAGGGATATTATTTCGTTTCTCTTGCTGCCATCGTTGAATAGATCTTTAAAAAATATTATGAATTGCAAAGTACATTTTTCAATAAAGGGATCAGTTTGTGAAATATTAAGCTTTAAATTGCCACCCTCTACGAGCTAAGTACTAGTGAACAAAACACGATACTAGTATATATGTATACCTAAAAGAGCGTTGCTCGGCCGTAAGACATACCTACGACTCATCATCATCATCATTTCAGCCGAAAGACGCCCTATTGCCGGACAAAAGCTGCTTCCAAGATTGCCACAACGAACGGGCCTGGGCCGCCGCCCTCATTCAGCGATTACCCGCAACCTTCACCACTTCGCGGGGGCCTGCTGAAGCTTCATATTCCGGTACGCGGTCGCCACTCAAGTGTGGCACACATAGCACGAATCGAAGAACCGACGGCCGTTGGGGCTAAAGAGTTCTCGAGTGGGACAGTAATTACTAATTAGCATCAATCCATTTATTCATCATCAAGTCGTTCATGATCAGTTTTTGAGTTAATGAGCAACATTTAGGCAAATATTGTGAATCCGAAATGACCAATTGAATTTACTGTCTCAGGAACGCCTTAAAGTTACATTGTCATTTATTTATTTAGCATTTAGCAAACGCGTAGCAATCGATCGAGACGGTCACACGATGTATTGTTTGTCCCTGGTTCTGGGAACATGTGGATCGTGGAAAGACTGGCCGAACAACACGAGTATATGTACCACACTTAGCTATTACACAAGGTTTTGTTTCTCGTCTCTTCGAACACATCGTTGTTGTACGGGGAACTGCGTATTTCCGAAGTATTAACATGGAAATGCTGTTCCATGTTCAATGTTCTTTGTTAACTTCTTTCATTGATAACTCGAAAATGTCGGTATTTTCAGCCGGGGAACACGGAAAAGCAAACACAAAGCATTATGGAAAAAGAAAATCCAAACTTTAAGCCGAAAACTCCTAAAACCGACTTGCGCTTAACTATAAAAAAAACTATCTTTTGATATCTCTATGAAGCGCGAACTGATTAACAAAACAAACACTGCATCTCAACACGCCATACGCAAAATGTGAATGAGTTAATGCTATTAATAAAACGAAGCTGAAACGTACTCTCGCTAAACTATTTCCACATGACCTTCGACGAAAGTCCGGCATTCTTCTCGGAACATTATGCAAGATAGTAGTACGCCATGATGTCATTCAGTTTAGTCATGCAGTTTTGCGACCTACCTTAAATTGTCATGTGCCATTATTCTTTCGACCTAAGTCACCTTGAGTCGAGACGAACTCTCGGCAAACACCCGATCTCTGTCGGATGACTGATGGTGCCAATTATCAATAACATGAGTACCCGATTGCTGCCTTCCTATTTGCACGTTCGAACCATTAAAACGGACGAGGCGCTAATGGTCGGAGGCATTATTTAACTCAGAACGAGTATTTTTATTATGTGTCAAAACTATAAAAAATAACCGCAATAAATGCAGTTGATACTTTAGTCAACCAGGCTTTATACATAGGAGGTAAACAGCGAATGACAAATGCCTTCGCAATTTTCGATGTATTTTTAGGATTATCCTTCACCTTCCTTTTTGTTGCAGAAAATGACCAATCTTGTTTTTGTCTTGTACCAATTTGCTGGTGAAACCGTCTGCGTACAGACATAATCATTTATCGAGTAAACAGAATTGAATAGTCGGCTTCTTCAGGTCAATAATCGAAAACTTGGATTTCAGTTTCAATCAATATTTTATTTCATTAACTTATAAATAAAGACAGAAATAAGCAATACCTACATAGTACGTATCCAGCAAATGACACCACGCTTACGTTGAAAACTTCCTTTAGAAAATTCTACTTAGGTATAGAAAGCGATCAGTTTTAGCGATTCAATATAGATACATATTATCTTCTCAGTCATCAAATGCCACAATAGTTTCACAATTCTAAAAAAATATCCACAATTACGCCGTTTTATTAGCTGAATTTGTCTCTGAATAATATGTTATGATATACGTAACCTACGTATACACCATAATAATAGGTCTACCTACCTATATGGCAACAATTTTTAAAATCAGATATGTAACAATGTGTATTTTTTATTAATTCGCACCTACGTTTAGAAATTACCTCTATAAAGTACCTATTGACTAGTGTAAATATTAAATAATGATTCAATAAATAAATGTGGTTGTCATTTTAAAACGCCTGCATTTCTTAATATGTTTTAGAGAAGCTTGCGGGATATTGTTCATCAGAACCAAGTAGTTTATATTGTATTATTTCCTTGATTAGATCATAATTCTAGTATTTAAAATGATTGCACAGCATCGGATAATTACGTGATAGAAAACATTGTTACACGATCAATATTTAAATAATAAATATAGCATATCACTATATTTATCGCAACTATATTTTCTAAACCAAATATGGTTAAACATAAACTTTCTTTCGTATAAATGATTCCAATCGGCTAAGAATTTCCGTTCCCGCTCAAGAATATCTCATTAAACATGCCTCAGTGAACACCATACCATTGAATTTATAAGATAAATCCGCAGTTAAAACGTAAATTGGAAAATATAGTCTAGCCACAGATCTAATCAGTTTTTCAATTTATGTCAGTTACGCTGAAGAAGTTGTTTGTGTGTATTTGCTTTAATTGAAGAATTAAAGCAGCTTTGGTGGAACAAAGTATACGCGGGGTGGCGACAGGCGATGGAGGAAGGCTCCCCTAGTAGAGGCACGGCCGCCGGCTGTGCCCTCTGCGCAGGAGTGAGTTGCATCCAACTAGTTTTTTACATTGAGCGTACATCCGCGTCTGCGCTAGTTTTTATGCCGCCTCCGCGTATGCTTGTTTTTCTGAATGATCTCGATTGATGACCGTCTGGCTTCTCGTCTGTGTTTACACGGCGCACCTCTAATCTCAACAATACAGAATATAATAACGCGTAGCGCGGTAGCCGATCGAGAAACTAGTTGGAAATTTTTAATTAGATACAAAAACGGGTCTATTCTCGCCTGTCTATAAAACGAGACTACGATAAATGATCGAAGCATAAAACTCGAATCATCGTTACGATATAATTTTTGGTTCGATACAATTTGTATTTTACTTGGTCATTCAACGTCCGATTAGCTTCGGTTACTGGTTACAACGTATGACAAACGTGGACGTGTCGTGACAGAGAGCCGTATACATGAATAGTTGGCGCACAGCTAGCCGTGTGTGCTACCGGATTGGTAATTGGTAGCTTTGTATGGGCCATGAGACTATGGCTAGGCCAGACAGGCGGCCTCCGGGCGTCTAGACACTAGACGGGCCATTGCGATTTGCGAGATCACGTTTCGGCCGGCCGAACATGCTAAGTGCACGTCTGGTCGCATACATGAGCACAGATACGTAAATCGTTGCAGGATATGCCTCTCCAATTTGCACATTAAGGAATTGTATTGTTAAGGAGTTGTTGTTGTTGGTAAATAATCTGGATTTGCTTATAATTGAATACCTACTAATTCACCATAATGTCTGTAGTCTGTAGTTACACAAATTTAATGTGACATTCATGTTATTATTAGAAGTATAAAATGATTAGCATACCTACCGATTACATTAACAAGGATTGTAATTCATATCAATACGCATAATAAGACAGTAAAAATCGAGTATCTGTACATTAAATAAGTATTTTTCCAAAAAACTGATTAAACAAGAGTAACAGAAATAAAAAAAACAAATATTTTGGAAATTTTGTCTGTCTGTCTGTCTGTCTGTGTGGTATTTTATAACTTCGAAACAATTCAACGGATTTGAACGCAGTTTTCACCAGTGGATTACATACATATACTCGTAATTAGGTTTCGTCAAAATCGGTTAAGGGAAAAAGAAGTTATGGTCAATTGAAAATTTACGTCAAGCACTGCTTCCAAACTTTTAAACTGAATGAGTCTATTATAGGTCTGGATAATTGTAGATTCCACAGGTTACTCGAAAAGCGACTGACATGCGGGCGGAGCCGCAGGCAACAGCTAGTAGGCTATATTTAGGTACCTACTTTAATCGTTCCATTATCGTAAATATGCAAGTATACGTACCTCTTTGGGTAGATACCTGCTCCATTGGCTTTTATTCAAATAAAGTACTTTAATAAGCGATAAGCAATAACTACTTATTGCTTATCAATTTCTAATTAATTATAACAACCTAAACACTAGATAAACCTGTTTGAAAGTAAATTTTATGTAAATCTTTATCGGACACTGTCATGAACGATCATTCTGTTTCTTAGGTGATAGGTAATGATAAATTAATTGAATTGAACATTTTATTACAGCTTTATTTTCGTTTTAAAAGATAATCAACAAATTTACTCGATAAGACAAATTACCTATATGGTCTTGTAATTTCACTTGTAGGTAACAATTTAAATTAAAATATTTTAACAAAGAACAAAATATTTATTTATTTATTAAGTCTTTTTTGTCACAATACACATACAATATTGTTACAAATGGCGAACTTAACGCTAAGAGCGTTCTCTACCAGTTAAACCATTACTAGTATAGAAAGTTACATGGCCTATTATTTTATAAATGGGAGTTGTAACATGGGAACGTTTACTTTTTATTTTCTATTAAGTAGCAAAATGGCAAATTGCTAATTAGTAGCCTTATAATAAACAGCTTATAAACCATATTCTAGTTTAATTGATAATCGCAAAAAGTGGTACGATCCTTACCATTAATGTACTCTGTAGGCTTATTTGCCACTATAAGACATAAAAAATATAGGTATCTAATGTATGTGGTACTTTATATTAGTAAAACATAAGCAACATTCATAAAACTTCCGTATGTTACTCTTCAGCAGCACATCGAAGTCTTATATGTATTTAAGTATTTATTCGGATGGGCTAAATATTAATAAATTGCAACCACTGACCATCAATGTGCATTACCACGTCAAAAACATAAAAAACCCGTTTGGTCCGTCAATGAGGTGAATGACCCCAATCGCTTCGACAGTGCAGCTTTACGCTACTTCGACAAGGTCACAAGCCACATGAGTGCAGCGAGCCGCATCCAGAACCAAGCGTGTGAATTCTTCTGACATCTGTAATACCGGCTCTCGTATTAGTTACTCTGTACATAGTATTGTCACATAGGCCTAGACGAAGACGAGACGGTATATAAAGACGTTTGATTGTTCAATGCTCCCACACAATGGACGCGACAAATGATTGTAATGGCATAGAGATTAATTGAATAGAGCACATCTAATAGCATCGGAAATGATGCGATGTTATATCGTAGAACGAATGAGTATTTGCGAAGAAATGTTTTTATCAATATTTGATAGGTACCTATTGCACAAAATATCATTATGAATCAAAAGTTACATTCTAATGTAGGTAATACTCAAGCGAACTGAGTTTGTATTCTGATTTGGCTCGGTTCCAGAATTTTGGCAAGCGTTTTATACAGTTTAATGCACAGCACTAATCCCTACTAATATTATAAATGCGAAAGTAACTCTATCTGTCTGTCTGTTTGTTACCCTTTCACGTCCAAACGACTGAACCGATTTTAATGAAATTTGTTACAGAGATAGAGTTGACTTTGAGAAAGAACATAGGCTACTTTTTAAACGACATCCACGCGGGCGAAGCCGCGGCCAACAGCTAGTATGCCATAATATTCGGATATAAAAAACGTGCTACCCGATATTTTAGAAAACTTAATGGAATTTTTATTTTTAAAGCGTATTGCCGTAAGTTGGCTGTGGCAGGTTTAAAAATATTTAATTGGATACTGCGGTTGATTCTGTGTATACCGAAGACGCTTAGGACTAGCGTAGTAGAAGTCAAGTGTGGTCTGCTACCATTAGAACATCAAGCCTGGGTTAGCATTGCACCACGATATTTGTTAAAGTTAATGTAACATTTTACATCCTACTCTAACTTAAAGAAATCTGTTAAAAATAGAGAAGGATGTGAAATGTTACAATATCTTTCATTTTAACAGGCTTAGATTGTTACACTGTTTGTTCTCTACATTAATATTTCGACATTCTTCCATTTATTTAACGAATAAAACATATTTTTACAAAGTTTATACGTAGACGAATCTTTGCGTAGACGAATTTCAATCTCAAATACAATGCCTATCAAGGAAATGTTCATGGCACTTCTTAATTATAAACAATGTCATGGAAAAATTATTTACAATTAACATCGAGAAACTAGATACTAGACACTTAAATACTCGTAATTATACTTTAAAGGAGAATGATATTGTTCTGAATGTACACGTAGAGAATACCAACCGTCGCCCAACAGAGGGGAGGAGGTTGGGTGAGGCGGGGAAATCGGGCCGTCGAAGTGTCCATTCTATACGTAGTATTATTACATATTCTCTGCTGTTAGTGCTTACACGTAAACAGTGTGAAGCAGAGATAACGCTCTACGAAACTAGCCAATTGTCTCTTTCCTAAGCTCGACGTGCAATATTTCTGTATGGAAGTGGCAAACAAGCATGCAGTTCAGATTGATGTTAAGTGATGACTGCAGCCTATAGGCACCCACACAAAGACCAGGTCAAAATGCAGATGCGTTACCACTCATGAGGCTTTAGGTGTTATGGCACTGTGCCGGAAATTACAGGACCGTACATTACCACCTGACCGGAACACGATAGTGCTGAACACTACCATTTAGCGGCAAGTATATTAGGTAATGCGGTGGTGCCTACGCCCGCGAGCTCCGTCACTGGAGCTCTACCACCAGTAAAAGACAGTGTACACTTTTTAATTTTTGTAAGTTTCCCAGTGCCACCCACGAAGCTTTTTAATGTAGAAACGTAGCTTGCGAATCGTAGCTATATGCATAATCTAGGTATCAATGGTATCACATTAAAAGCGGAAGATCACTCACTCACTCACTCATCATGAAATTTCAGAAACTACCAGTGCTGGGAGTCTCTTTTTAGGGTTCCGTAGTAAACAAGGAACTCTTATAGTTTCGCCATGCCCGTCTGTCTGTCTGCCTGTCCGCCCGCGGTTTAGCGAAAAAACTATTGGTTCTACAGACTTACGATTTGGCACAAGTATACACCTTAATCACGCCGACTAAGTGGTAGAATAAAAATATTTAAAAAGTTTTTTTAGGGTAACCTTCCCTATTTGTAACGAGCGGATTTTTATTTTAATTTTCGATTTTGTCCCCCCCCCCCCTCTACCAACTAAACGGTTGTTGTTAGATATTCAAACGTTACGGCAATAGTAGCTACATTTAACGAAATTAAAAGGAAAACTATCACACCTAAGTTGGCCTTGCAAGTTTGCGAGTAATAGTCGATCGATTTTACTAGAAAATTTTTAACAACTTAACAGAATTTTTTTTTTACTACCTCTCTTACTCTGTAACTACGGAACCCTACACTGCGCGTGGCCCGACACGCACTTGACCGGTTTTAATGTCAAAGGATTGACAGACAAGCAGACGGGCCACCTGATGGAACGTGGTTACCGTCGCCTACATTTTCAACACCAGGGGAGTAGCCAACGCGCTGCCACCCCTGAAAATGTCTAATTTACTGTAGACAGCCAGTTTAGGTTAATATTAAAAAGAGGTCACGGTGCGCCTGCAATCTTCTTTTGGCACTTTCATCAAGAACTTTCTCCGTTATGTCCGTGAACAATGACATACATAGCGTAAGAGCGGTTATCAAAAAATGCGATGTCCGATGTCCGATCCGTTACCTTGACGCACCTGTTTACTTCTCTGCCACAATATAACTGCATGCGAAAAAAATATTATAAATATTTACTTATTTTTTAGGCGCAACGTTAATGACTATCCGAAATAGAAAGTCGTGGTCTGTACCTGTCTACTATTATAATTTTGTATATTATAACCCCTCTACCTATATATTTAAATAAATATAATATAGAGCCTAATCAAATTTCCATCATCTTTTAATATTATCTCATATCACTGTAAGATAATTTAATGGTAAATTTTATCAGTTCGGTATCATGTTGACACCCTAGTATTTAGTATTTCATGTATAAAGCTACTCGATACCCATTCACATATTGTAAATATACACAACTACTAGCTTTGTTATCAGTCAGTACCTTGTTAATTAACTCATCATCATTTCAGCCGAAAGATGTCCACTGTACCAAAGCATCCCCATAAGGGGGATATGCCACAATCGCCACGCTTGGCATGCGGATTGGCGATCGCAGTGGCGGTAGTTTTATCGCAAGACGATGCTTTAATTAAGTATTAGCAATATATTGCCACGCGATGACTTTTCATCGCGCAGCATCATAGCAATGTTTTAAAATAAGGACTAAAAATACTTAAGTAAATATTCTTTGAACAAGAAAAAAAAAGCACTGACTAATAAAAAGAACAGAAGTATAAACACGCATTAACGCATGTAAGCATCCGAACCTCCAGACCAGAAACACTCCTATTTATATATATTTTTAAAAATAAAGCATCTTTTATTTCATAATTATGGAGAAATAGAGTTACCTAAATTTTTCTCTTCTCTCTTAAACGAACTATTGGATACAAAAATCAAAATAAAGATGTTATAAATAAATTCAAATCAAAATTTAAAAGTATGATCTGTGAACTGCAGTTCTATGGACTATTACGCAAAGTTTGCGTAGACGTAAGTTGAATAATAGATAAGGTTTAAAATCAGAAGGTCAGGTCGGGCTCGGTCCCGAGGGATGCGTTACGTCGGCTGTGTCCTTCACGCACCTGTTGCAGACAGACACGCCAAAGAATAAAATAACGTCACACATTATTCGTGTAGGTTCGTAGTGCAGCCGCTGAGAGACAATTAACTTTGTTAAAATGGCATAAATGATTAGTATTTCTTCCGAATATGACTTGGCTTAATTCTAGCCAACTCTAAAATGCTGGCATCTTAGGAAGATATTCATAGACTCCATTCAGACTTTACTTAGAAGAAAAGTTAAATTTTCAATCTTTTTTTCTTTTACAAGGGTATAAAACTCTTACTTTTCTTTGGTAAACATTTTACGCGATAAATTTACGCTTACCGAAGTTATGTACTTAAGCATTGGACACAATTGGATATAAGGTCAAATCGGGCTCGAGCTCCCGAGAGATGCGTTACGTCGGCTGTGTTCTTCATGCACCTGTTGCAGACAGACCGCCAAAGAATAAATAACAATAGACAGTACACGCTATTAGTATATGTATGACCCGTGCAGTCAGTTACATTGAATGAAACTCTAACTTTCATTACTTCTTTGTTTGTCTCGAACTTTTACTTTGAGGAACTTACTCTATACTTAAGCTTTCCAAAGTAAAGCATCATTATGGATAGGTCAAATCGTGCCATCTTCTAAACGTTGGCATCTTAGTAGGAAGCCTCCACAGCTAAGGATAATATACATTTAAATCACTCTTGAGAGTATTCGTTCATAACGCATTTGTAAACGTTGGATAGTTTATGAAGAATTCCAACTGCAACTTAAAATTGAATACTGAAATACATTTTCTCTCCTTTTTTCAGAACGGAGTACCATCTAGCTCAATTTGTCATTACATAACACTTTGGGACCTGCCCTAAAATCCTGATAGTAAATTGCTCTACCTATTGAATTCTACTACAATTTATATGATAAAACACAACAAAAAGTATTTGTTTTTATTATTATTAGCTTAAATGCTTTTTAATCGGTTATCATTAATACACCTGTCCTTTCTGTGGATATCACATCATTTTCCTAAATCCAGGCTTGTTTTTGCTAATCCGCCTTTACGGGAAACATTCAAAGTGATTACACAGACTAAAGTCTCGTCTTGCATTTTATCATCTATTTTTAGAATTGTTTAGGCGGCTAAAGTAATTTCAGAAGCGGTAATAAACTTCATAGGTTTTCCCAACGATAATAAAATCTGTAGTTTTTTCTGAGAACTGTTTCGTGCTTTATAGAATGATAACGTTAAATCTTCGGTACGTGTTAATCAGTGAACTTTGCTGTACTTTGTAAACGGGAAATCTATTCGCCAATGAATGTAAACGTTTACAGGATATTTCTTCACCGCTAAAGTGTATCTTTTTTGTACGTAATGATGGTGGTAAACAAGTAACTACGCAATCCACATGGATGGTAAATGACGACTGCAGCCCTAGTAGGTATAGACATCTACATGGGAACCAGAGATTAAAATGCATATTCGTTGCCACCGCTAAGATCTATTTCAGTTTTGTCATAATGTGATGTGATAGTTTTATTATGGGGCCATTATTTATAGATTGATACATCTGATACATACATCTTTTACAATCTGTATATTATTTGGATAGTATTTAAACATTATCGGATTTTTACAGAGAGAAAACAAACGAGACACGTTCTTTATAATTATTCAGCAATCCAGATTATAATTTTAGTTTACAGAGGTCCCCGGGGCGCCGTTTTTGGTAATACGTACAAGATTTTATATTTTACGAGCTTTCGTCTGTTAATTATGTGGGTGTGATGATGTGAAGTGAAGGGTGGGGTGGGGTGCGGGCTGGGTGGCGGGGGGGAGGGCAGGAAGCGCGGCAGACGGCGCACCCGCTGCCGCATAGCTAATGCACCCGGCGCCACCTGCTCATCGGACCGAGGTCACCCTGACCTTTCACTCGTACACCTCTCATCTGTTTCAACGAACTGTCAAACATTAAAGATTAGCAACGTCTGATCTCGTTGAACGTGTTGGGTTTTATAACAATACTTTTCAGCATTTATATGCATAATGTACCGTGAATAATCTGACTTAATCTCTTTAGAGAGACGAATTATGAAACAATTGTTGAACATTTTGTTTTTGAAAAAAAAAATAGCAGTATATTTGTAGATGACTGGCTTCAGGATGTAATGGATCCACCGCACAAGTTGATCTTGATCTGATTATGATATCCACTCGGATTAGTCATCCGATTAACTTTTATATGAACTCAATTAAAAGATACTAACTGCTGATAGGTATAAGATACCGAAAAACTAGTGGTTTAGATATTTAGTCATAAACACGAGGACTTTTTTAAGGACATACACATAAGATTCCTACTCGGTTCTCGACAAATGGTGAGTAACGGCAACCTGCGAAACCATTATCCATGACCGTCGACTCTGCGCTTATAGGTACTCTTGGCATTTAACGTAACAACTGATCTGATACATAAAATCGATTGTTTACGATTCATTTTTTGACCTCTTGATCAAAGTATGCTGATTGCAAGCGAACAGCCTCCAAACATTTCAGTTGCCCGAGTAGCGCCTCTTAATAACCATTTTTCAAATTCAGAATTCAGCGCTCTGAAGTGGTACGCTATCTATGGCTCTGGTATACGTTCTGATTCAGAATTTACCCTAAACTATTAAAGGTGCCTTTTACCAACGTTTTAACTGAATTTAATGCTAAACTCGCGTTTAAACTCAAACAGCTTTTGCCGTATATTTACTGTATTTCACATCACTACATAACCGAGGTACCTACTACAACTACTACAATATGACATTTTAAGCTGATTGTGGGCTCACAGTGAAATATTTGGAGTTCAGTCACATACACGTCTTTTGAAAACATTTCTGAACTCAACACTCTGATGTAGAGCAATGTATACTTACCTACGTCTTATAGACCATATCAAAAATGTCGTTTCTATAAAATGAGAATTATTTCAGCAGTAGGTATCTACAGAGTTTGTTTTGACAAGAAAAAAACGAAGATAATAGTGTCCTTCGTTTTGTAATACTCAAAACCAACACTGAACTTCTACCCTGAAATAACTCTATTTTTGCAGAACCGACATCGTTAATAGGGACTATACTAAACTTAATATGTTCTGATTCATATTATAGGGGTTTCCCCAAAGTTTAATCTGAGTTTAATGCTCCAGTGACGGAGCTCTCGGGCGTAGGCACCACCGCATTACCTAATATACTTGCCGCTAAATGGTAGTGTTCAGCACTATCGTGTTCCGGTCAGGTGGTAATGAACGGCCCTGTAATTTCCGGCACAGAGGCATAACACCTTAGGCCTCAGGAGTGGTAACGCATCTGCATTTTTACCTCTGGTCATTGTGTGGGTGTCTATAGGCTGCAGTCATCACTTAACATCAATGTGAACTGTATGCTTGTTTGCCACTTTTAAAACAAATAAAAAAAAACTTAATAATTTAATTTAGATGTGCTTCAAAGTTTTGTCATGCCTGTAAAACATAATTGTATTGGAAGTTGTGTACCTACAATTGTTTGCGATTCATATTTTTGACATTTTAATCAACGTAGGCTGATTGCGGTTAGTCTCAAATGTTTCAAGGACAGATTAGCATCTTTTAAAAACATTTTTGAACTCAACATTCACATGTAGAGCACTAAAGGCTCTAATTTATAATTTACTCTAAACCATTGTGACATAATGCTATGATTAGACGATGTTTGATTGTCATAGCCTGTAAGGTCTCGGGATTACAACAAACTGCATGTTAAATGGCATCACTATCGGCTTAGCGGTTTGGTAGTAAAACCGTAACGCATAGACAAACATCTTAGGCGTCATTTATTAAATACAGAAACGGCGTAAGAACGGCTACAGACGACCCTAAAATCAGTGGCGATATCAGGACAGTGGTGGGGACCCTAAATCCCCTCGTGTGTAGGAGGCAAATCGTAACCAGAATTGTATCGCTTCCAGCGAGCTCACGATTTAGGGACGATCATCCCCACCACAACTCTCCCGATATCATCTCTGATTTTAGGGTCGTGTGTAGGCCGTTTAAAGTGAAGGTGCGGTGCAGGCGCAGAGCAGGCGTGTACCGCTTCAAAACGTTTTCATAGAAATTGAACAAAGGTGAAATTTGTGAATTACACTGAAGCGGCCTGCTGCGGCGTGCTTGCTGCCTGCAAACGATGCTATACCTATATGCGAGATGCCTTATTTTGTTACACATTCAATTACCTACACCTTCATCTTTATTTTCTAGCTAAAATGCATGCAGTGTGCATGTTAGTATGCAATCATTGGTAGCATTAGCTATTCGTTAATCAGCGAGTAGCTGGCCGGATTGAAAACTGCACTACACTGTGAGGCGCGGGCGACACGCGACCAAAGCATTAAGTTTTATTATTTCCACGCAGGGATTTATTTTTCAATTTTTACAGGCTCTACAGACATTAAGTATTGGGAACAGATGTGAATTTAATAAATACACCATTTTGTCACCATAAATTAAAATCAAAATTATTTTACATCCGTGGGTGTATAGTTGTGTAGTAGGTAAGTAGTACCTGTCAATTATTGGAAGTTAGACTTCCATTCAAAAATTCAAAGTAAAGTACGAGGGTAAGATTCACAAACCGCACTACGACTTTACTTTGACTACGCCTCGAACTTTCAATGCCAATTTTGTTTCATACAAGAGCCAAACTCTTATTTTACTATACGGCATGTGCTAAGTAAGTGAAGATTGGCTTCCCAACGTAAAACAAAAATTTTAAGACGTCTGGTAGACAAAATAAGCAGTGAAATTGATTTGAACAGTTAGGTACTGCAGAATGCGTTGCACCAGCGCATTTTTGACATTGTTAAAGATACCAGTTTTGGTCCCTTATTTATCTAACAGATAATTTTGAGGTAAACTTTAACATTTATCAGCGCAGCTCGGCCAGTTAAGGTAAATGTTAATTTTATGACATCATTTATCAATTTCCAAATGGTGCAATGTTAACCACTTAAGGCCGTGGACCCATGTCTACAGTGCGGCACAAGCCACCGTGTAACGGCACGGCGACTTGTGCGGTGGCAGGGAAAGTCTATCTCGGAACGAAGTTTTCCCCAGTCGCAGTGATCACAGTGTATATCGGAACAGTATGTGTATGTGCAGCTCGTCTGTATGAACCTTTAGTTAACGCGGAGGTTGAAGCGCTGACGAGTTCCGAAACTGGAACTTTGGCACTGGTTGCTATTGCTCAGGAGCGGCTCTAGCTCGTGTAGCGCCCTGGCGCCCCTAGGCCTCGCTTCTGTCATATCATTGTGGTCCAAGACGGTGCATTTAGCATCTATGGCGGCACCCGTGTGCATTGCACACCCTGCACTATAGGTTAAGCCGCCCCTGCTATTGCTGGATGTTTTAGACTGCAGTATTCACTTACCATCTACGTAAACTGTATGCTTGTTTGCCACCTTCACAGCATAAAGTAATCATATTATAACTGTGGTACATACTGATACAATACTCAGCGTTTTAAAATGGACTCGATTTATGTCGAAAGGCACTCGTAAAAACAATTTTAAATATTGGTTAACACACACTTAACCTCTGCCTATCTCTTCGAGGAAATACAGGCGTGCTATGTTAAGCCTCTCCTTCTAACAGTAACGTACGGTCTCATAATGAGATCCAGACGTATGCGTCAGCGAGAAAGCTGTTACGGTTCTCAGAAAAGTTTCTTGTGGGTCTAAAATGGAAAATATTTAACAAGTATGTTTCACCTTGATGACTCTACTGGTTCTGCAACGTGCTGTAATGGAAATCACTTTCCCTACTTACGTTTGGATGTATCTACTTTAGTTTACGTCGCGCTGTTGATAATATTATAATATTGTTTGTGACTGAATTGTCTGGAAACCAGCGGCACATGGGTATATACCATAAGTTGCTGTCTTTAATCATGAATGCACGAAAACGACTGTCTCAAAGCGAAATCAATAAGATATATTGATGACCTAATATTATATACCTGATAATTATCGACGCCAGGTAAAAAAAAGGAGTTTCTTTACCTGAAAACCTAAAATTTACCGTTGAACAGTAGGTACACTACTACATTGAGCGTCAAATGGATTAGGTAATGCGATTGTCACTCTGGATGCCTAAGATTGTCTGTTTCAAAGATCTTTTGTCTGAGTTATCTGAAATTATGAGTTATGTACGTAGGTAGTAATGTATCTTCACACTAACGCCGGATCCATACGTTGGCCCCAACGTTGCCTGCTGACACGCGCCGCCCAATCACCAACGCATATTGCTCGCCCCAACGTCGGGGCCAATGCTATTTTCTAGATCCACACATTGGCCCGAACGTTGGCGCCAACGTGTGGAGCCGACCTTAGTTCCTTATGGGGTAGGCAGACAGCGTGAAGCCTATTCTGATATAATTCACCACTCACTTCACTCTCTCCATCTAAGCACGCTGATTCCGAATAGTCATTCGGAATTATTAGGTAATACATTAACTTTTATCTGAATGAAATAAGATTGCTTGAAATGGTGGTAAACAGATAAAGTGCTCCAACAGAGGGCTCCGCTCATAGATTTTGTATATAGTACAAGTACGCTCCGCTACTGCAGTTCTATCTACCGAACATCTAGGTATTCTTTAAAAGGGTCGGTGCTTAGTATATGATAAGGCATTTATGTTTAATACCTGTGTGGGTAATTACGGACCGGACCAATAACACACGGCCGTACCGAACAATGCATATGTGTTTATATTTCATCCGAATAATAAAAATAAATGTTCATCTCTCGGCATAAATAAACCAAAATTATTCCGTCCTAAATCTTAGGGACTCAAATCAATTTGAATCATTTATATGAAATATTGGAAATGAATGTTTAATGACCACACCACAACCAAAGGATTCACCACAATATCGTATTAATACCTCTCAATTCAATTCACCTCGCCTATCACACGGTTATGTAAGAATGGAAAGAATTCGGACAAAAAATTGGAGTAACAGAAGGGACCAGTGATAAGTTTTCACTTTTTTGCACGCAATGACTCGCTTGTGCCAAGCATAATTTTCACGAACAGTACCTTCGGGTAGGCAGAAAGCGTAGAGCACTAAATATCTCGGTCACACCTTCCATGCCTCCAAGAGTCTTCATATTCGGCGTACATGTATGGAGAGAGTGATGAACGTAAAAGAGCTATCAAAATGAAACTAACACTTAAGTTTTGATCTCAATAAAGGTACGACGTCAATGATAGCACATAAACGCATATTTCTAATAAGTAGGTAATTAAGTATTCGCAGAAATGAAAACAGATATGAAAGTATAAATATAAGAAACAGCATCGTATACGTTTTACAAAACAAGTAACTTTAAACCAGTGCATGCAAATCCTAGAACAGACAAGTCAAAGCTAGATAGATAAGTAACTGACACTATCTATCCACGTCTTTAATTGCGGAACTTATATCATTTGTGTTTCCTGCGCAAGCGACGGGAACACGACTACGGCTGGTGTTTGATGGGACACCATTACATTTAAAGGTATTAACGTTGGACTGAATGTCGGCTGTTACATTCGAAGCCACTTTTTATTCGCAACAGAATTATGGAGTACGAGCGACAGGACGCGACTCTGCACACCAACATTTTGCACATTTGCCAACGACTCAACGTCCTAATGCCTTGCTTGGGTATCATTTAGGTACAACCGTATTAGATTAATTGTTACCTTTCGCAGCTATTTATTACCTTTAATGTTCTCTTTCCTCAATTGAACGGAATTACTTCTTATTCCTCTCTTTACTATACGACTCGCCTACAATTACAGTCACAGCAAAAACTACGGGCACACTATCCATCGTTACACTTGTAATTACCTGAGTTTACATAGATTTTGCAAATTAAAGTCCATAATAAAACGTAACAATTTTATTCAAGTAATATAATTATCAGATGTCATATTTATAATGTGATAGTTCATTTTTACGTACAATGCCAGACTTTACATAAGTACAATAATTTGAGAATACGCTGGTGTTTAATCAATGGCGAGCTCGGGCGTGCTTCGCCTAGCAATAACATTTTCATAAATAATTAGCTGAGTGCACACTGTTATTACTTATACGTATTTCACTAATTAACCGACTTCCAAAAAAAAAAGAAGGTTCTCAATTCGTAAGGATCTTTTTTTTTTATTAAAAACAATTATCGCAGCCCATACTAACTTCTATGTATCACTTAAGTCAGCAGGAAGTTTATAGTATTCCTTGAAGAGCTATATTATTATTTAACAGCCACGACAATAACGTATTAAGTGTGTAATAATTCTGGTAAGTGAGACGAAATAAATCGTCATCGTAGACGGAAAATTAAATAACTGTGATTTTGACGATTTTCACTTTTCACCATTAACAAATTACCGCATATTTGAGTCTTACAAAACATTTATTATCTTTTTCCGTTTCAGAAATAAACTTACCGTTTTCTGTGTTGCAAATGTGAAATTAAGTTGGTAAAATTTGCTCTAAGCAATTTAAGGTAAAATAAATAACTTAATAAATTTATAACTGTAATTATTTACTAGTAAGTTAAAAATGAGTTATTTTATTTCTGCAATCATGAGAGCTCATAAAAAATAAGTATACTGAATTAAATAAATTTAATAAATGCATTTTTTTGGCTTTATTTGCGTGGCTAGTATACCATCATGAATTCAGTTAGTGAGATAAACCTTGAATTGTTTTCTTATCGAAACTAAAAAAAATACTTTTTTAATTCTCCATCTACGCCGACGATATGTATAGCTTCGTAGCTTTTTACTCGGAATCTTCGTCCATATTATTTTGGAATGCTCTGGCTGGAGGCTGAAGCATCTTGGTTCGTGCTGCCAGACGCATGGTGGCGGGTCCCAGAGTGCTGGTGGGTGCGATGGGCGCTGCCACCGTCTCTGCGCCCAGCCCAGCCTTACCCTCGTTGCTGATTAACGGGATCTAAGGAAATCGAACATTTTAATGTCTTAAGTTTCACGTTGTATGCGAAACTCGATGGAGTTAGAACAAGTGGAGTTAAACTATTATATAATACTGAATGTAAGTTAAACAGCTAAGATGCACTGCTCGGACCTGTAGGGGTCATCCTCAGGCAGTAGTGTAAATTTATTTAGACTGAGAGCCCTTTGCGCTCGCCGATTGCCCGTCGAATGTAGACTAGTGCCATCTCGAGACGAGCCGCCTACGTAAGTCCATAAAAAAATTACATACATTCAAGTAATGTTCGGTAGGTAAATACAAATTGTATCACATAATAACGTTTAATTGCGGTAACAAATACGACGTATTTCATTAAAACGACACATTTAGAACATTATCAGGGTATTATTTTAACCGATAACATTGTCATGACACCTATTAAATAGTTAATTTCCGTCAAAACATCGCGAATTACGAGCAGTGCGACAAGCGATATCATTTACAACCATAGTTATGATTAGTCTCCGCATCGTTATCTGCCTATTAACTTAATAGGTGGCTATACGGAGACTAGCAGTACCTAGTATTTAGGCCAATCTCACGCAAACGTCCAAAAACACCATCTGGTAATAAGTATCGTTTTCGTAACTAACCATTTTATATAAGGAAGTGACCCCATTAAAATAAAAAATATTTTTGAAGTTTTAAGACTTTACGGATGTTTATGGGATAAATATGGTATAAAATATATAATATATAACATATATAACATATATATAATATATAACATATAGGGTGTTAGTTATGTTTTCTTAACTAATTTATTTGTAAATTATCACTTCACGCTACTGAGCTCCCGTTGGAAGCCACAGCACTCCATAACCGTAAGGAGTTACAGGAGATAATAATGCATATAATATCAACCAAAAATACTAAACAGTGTTTGGATAGACGTCTTTGGGTGAAAACTGAAAATGTTAATCATGAATTTGATTTGAATGCGTTAATAAATAAATATGTATTATAATATATAATAAATAAATAAAATTAACAAGCAAATAATTTAGGTTTATAACTTTTAAGAAATAGAATAAAAATAATGAAACAATCAAAGTCCGCGTGACTAAAACGAAGTTGGGTTTGTATAACAAATTCGTTGATTCTCACTAGCAGACTGATTAATGCGTATATTTTTTATTAACGTCTCTCTTCAATAATTACACTTGCATAAAATGTCTGAGAGAATAAAGCTGCATCTGTGGCTTGATAAATGTATTAATGCAAATTTTTTTATTCCAGCGTGTGCACCCGTTTTATTTTTAATGTAAAAAAATGGCAAAGAACAAATACTTACCTAGTTATATTGATGATAAGCGAATGGTATAGTCTATAGATATCTACAAAAACTAGAGGTTTTTGATGCAGTAATTGGCATACCACTCGTGAGCATGATCCTCTGTCTCTATGCCGTAAGTACAGTCAGAGAACTCACCGCTTATCCAAAATAAAATACGTTTACACTCACTGCTCACACTAGGGTGTACCTGTGTCGTGGGTTATTCACACACAACACATACACAAACTCGACATAAATATCTTTAGGCCATACAAATATATGTCACGGTA
Organism: Macrosoma leucophasiata; assembly: GCA_036365455.1. Classification (NCBI taxonomy): domain Eukaryota; kingdom Metazoa; phylum Arthropoda; class Insecta; order Lepidoptera; family Hedylidae; genus Macrosoma; species Macrosoma leucophasiata. The sequence goes on along the minus strand of JAWQUS010000023.1, from coordinate 7,781,002 downwards.
CAGAGATCGAACCCGTGGACCTCGGTTCAAACGGTGGTCACATACCACTCTAGCTCGTTAAAAATCAATCTTACATATAACTTAACTATACGAAGCACGGGAGCTGTGTAAGGACCAGGATAACTGGCGCTCCACACTCCCTTTTGTAATGTGTGTTCATGTGATAAAACGGCAAGTTCCCTGACAGTACATTACCATTAATTTAAACAACAGCCTATAGTACAATATGGTGATAGTGTTAAAATGTACACTATAATTTAGCAGCAGATATGTATGTAATGTCGCCACGACAAGTCCCTTATCGTGCATGGTTCTTTTTGTTTCTATCCTTGTATTCTTTGACAGAAGTATTCCATAGTAACGCTTTAGATTGAAATAATTCTATTTACTGCATAATTTTATCGTTTCTTTATACTACCGCCATGTTTATAAACAGTTGCAGACAAGTCAACGTTTGTTGATAAACTGATGTTATCGATCGCCGGGCGTCAACTATGCAACATGGCTTGATTAACTCCGTAACAAAAGTGTTGCTCGCAATATGTTGACAGCAACTCAGCAACATGTTTATGTTTACCATTAGCAGAAAAGTGGAAATTGAATTATAATGCAGAGCCTATATTATAAGGATATGAACAATTTTATTGGGCGGCCCGAAAAAAAATGTCTAGTATAATAGAACTGTTCTAGAACGAGCGACAAACTGAGTAAAACTTTAAAGAGCTTCGACCCTATCTGCCATTAATAAGCCACAGCGATGCGTCAATGAATGGTACAAATAGAAAAAAAACAGGAGCACGTCGGCGCAACAGACCATAACCGATAGGTAGGCACACGCATCAATTACATTTAACGACAGACAGAGGGACAATGTGTTATTAGCGGTTGATTGTCTAGCGGGTGAACAATCTAGACGAGCGGAAGTTCAGATTTCCTGTGCCATACGCGTCTGCGCACCGGCTAGTCGCATGCTGATCTATGGGGTCATTGACGTAGATCAAAACAAGTCCATGTACGGCGATCTCAATGTCGTCCGAGGTGCACGTCGGACGACTAGACTTGTTCTCGTTGCGCCACCAGTACTCGATTCGGGAATCTCGATTGGACACATTGATCATATCGTCAGCCGTTCCCATTCAATATATTTTATATACTTCATTATAATATGAAAGCGTCATGAAAATTATGAAAAATTAAACACTACACTATCTACTAATAATCCGACTGTCATTTAACAATAACTTTAACCAGCGTCTCTTGAACGCTCACAGTTAACAGTTAAAGTTATGATGTCATTTAACAACATTTAGATGGTGCTACTAATTTTTTGCTCAAAACGATACTTTAACAAATTTGTCAAAGCTAAAGTATGATGACGCAACCCAGTTTAGGTTGATATCTGTAACTTTGAATGTCACAAACAACGTCCATACCGTCAATGATATAAATAAAAAAAAAACTTTTTAAAAGAGTAACTTTCAGTAACGAATAAGTCGCACGGGATATATAATATGTTCTAGCCCTTCTTACACAAAGTAAATATTGAAAGTTCGACTCTTATTTAAAGTGATGGTGCAGACTGTGAATCTCGCCCTAATGTGTTTCGCGAAATTTTATTACAAAATATAATACAGCATCTAATATAAACAATTCTCGTGTTTGTACAAAACTGTTGTAACAAAACTCCTCCGAAACGGATTAACTGATTTTTATAATTATTTTTGTGTATATTCGGTAAGTCTAAAGTCTAAACTATAATTCAATAGGTCGTAAACTATTTTTATACCGCTATGGCATTACAAAATTAGCCAAAGAACAATTTTGATATAAAATCTTTGAAGTAAAAAAAAATATGGATTTCGTTAGCACTTTACGATAAGGTTAATTAAATAATTAAATGTTCAACATAAGTGGCAATAAATAATTTATCATTTGACATTGATACATTTAAACTTTTAAAGTATGTATAAATTCATTCATGTAAATCACCAACAGATGGCGCCACTTGTTCATCTTGTGAAAGTTACATCACGCTGTAGAGATTCGCTGTCGAATGATAGTAATGAAACGTGTGCCTAATAAAGTTGTTGTCGACCGTGTAATAGTGACTGTGTTTTCTTTTGCTATTACACCCGTTGCCCTTAGGACTCAAGTTGATATCGTAAATTGATCATTGGTCCTTCGTAGTCGGATATAGCATATCCTAGGGAATTAGATAGCTAGCGGGTTACGGATTGTAATCGCAAACGCTTAGCTTTGCCGGATTGGCCGAGGAGTGGTAGAGGAGCGCATTGCATACAAGGTGCACGTGCCCCTCTGCACCTGCCCCGCCCGGAGGTACATAAGGTGCATAGCAGTGACGTCAGGTGACAGTTACTGATGACTTCACGGCGTAGTTGAGACCCAACGACGTCGATCACGCAGACGGCGCAGGGAGAAGTTCGAGTCCCGTCACGTGAAGGTTGCAAACGGAAGTGAGGCAGTCGGAAGTGGAATAAGTGTCAGTGGATAACAGATAAGTGAAGTAAAATTGTAAGTACTTTTGACTTTGTTAATTGGCTCAGCTGAAGATAAAAATTTGTGAACATTATTGACTTTGCGAATATTAGTGATTTTGGACTTGTAATATTTGTGTGCATGTTAATTATTAAGACTTAGAATAATTTCTCTAAAACGGTAGATACGGGGAACCTATGCCCAATTTTTTATTTTTTTCATTGCGACAAGGTTCTAGACACTTGTAAAATTTTACGAACGAATGGTGTCATGCGTGACACTTAGAAAATTTGCTCTATAGTTCCATTGACTTAATGAAAATTGTAATTTTTGTAGATCATTAGTCAACAAAACATTTTGTTTAAATTTCTGGTAACATATTGTAAAATATTTAAAACGTTTTTCGAGCATAAATATAAATAATTGTAATAAGTGAATTGAACAATGGAATCCATAATCAATTTTCAGAATGATTTGTATTACCGCATTTCTAAAGCTAAATCGAATTTTAAAAAATCGCCAAAAGATCGCATAACCCAAGAGTATGTAGAAGGTCGATTAGAAGCTCTTGAACAATTGTGGTTCGAATTTCTAACAGGTCATAAGGAATTAATGAGAAGTTGTAAACCTGCAGACCTAAATGCGACCGAATATGTAAAATCTGAAACGTATGATAAGTGTCAAGAAATATTCTTAGATCATAAATGTGAATTAAAAACCGTACTATCAAAGTTTCAAAAAATGAGTAAAAACAGCCTATCTTCAACTGATGTTAGTGAAGCAAAGGTATCGCAACTAGTCAAACTACCCAAAATTAGTATACCCAATTTTGCAGGCAATTACACGGAATGGCCTTCATTTAGAGATTTGTTTCAATCATTGATCGGCCAAAATAAAACATTGGACAATGTTCAGAAGTTACATTATCTGAAGAGCTATGTGACTGGTGAAGCAGAACAGCTTCTTAGACGCATACCTGTCCAGGAATCTAACTTTGATCGATGTTGGCAATTGTTAGAGGAGCGGTATAATAATAAAAAATACATTTCACATCAGGTGTTGAAACGTCTTCTTAGTCAGAAAAACTTATCAGTTGAATCGTCAAGTGGGTTAAAGGACTTAGTCGATACCACAAATGATTGCTTGGCAACACTATCAAACTTAGGAATTGATGTAAAAGGATGGGATATTTTAATTATTTACATCATTACGTTGAAATTGGATCCCGAGTCTCGACGGCAATGGGAGTTTAACGTAACTTCTAATATTTCATCTGATGAATTGCCAACATATAATCAATTCAAAGAGTTTTTAACACAAAGGTTTCGTGCCGTTGAGTTTCTTGATTCAAAATCAACAGTAGGACATAAAGTTCAATACAGTAAAGTGAAAACGCTTCACGTCACAAATGAAATAAATATTTCGTGTCCATTTTGTTCAGATGGTCACAAGTTAAGCATGTGTAAAAATTTTCACAAAGAATCTATTGATGCTAGACGTAAGTTTGTTAGTGAAAACAATGTTTGTTTTAATTGTTTGGGCAGTAATCATTCTGCCAAAGACTGTCGAACTAACTTGCGATGTCGGATTTGTAAGCGAAGCCATCATTCGCTACTGCATCCTAAGGGTACTGGGTCGAATTTGAACGTAAATATAGCTGAGGTTAATCACGGTGGGCGAGTTGCCACTTCTTCAAGTAGTGCTTCTTCGTCATCGGCATCTACAGATGCAGGACAACAAACCTCAGATGTGGTCTCGTGCTTTGCTACTGGCAAGGGCAAGCAGCAAATTCTGTTAGCCACTGCAGTGGTCATGGCTTTGGCTAGGAATGGAAAACGCTACTCCGTTCGCGCACTCTTAGACCAAGGGTCACAAGGCTCGTTCATAACCGAATCAGCTGTTCAGTATCTTGGTCTAAAGAAATCACAAGCCACGAATCAGGTAACTGGCTTGGGTGGAAACAAAACTTTAGTTTCCAAGGCGATGGTCACCATCGATATTCAATCACGGATTGATCCAACGGTCAAATTTCCGGTGAAGGCTTATGTGCTTAGCAACATAACTTCTGTTCTTCCGTCAAGTGAAGTGGAGATGATAGAGTGGGAAGAAATTAACGAAGCACTTGCTGATCCGCAGTATTACGTCCCAAATAAAGTTGATATTCTTATGGGTGCTGAAATATACAGTAAAATAATTCAAGATGGATTGAAAAGAGGACCGCTTGGTACTCCAATAGCACAAGCTACCAGCTTAGGTTGGATCTTGTCAGGCATTACCACTTCATCCGACGAGGCTCGTACGGAAACAAATGTGATGCATTGTTGCGTCGATGATGGCAATGAACTGCTCAAGAAATTTTGGGAACTTGAGTCAGACGTTCAAAAGCCTCGTGAAGCCATGTTTACAGATGACGAAAAACGTTGTGAGGAGTATTTTGCTGAAACTACTCTGAGAGATGAAGACGGCAGATATGTTGTTCGTCTTCCATTCAAGGATAGCAATCCTGTTGCGGTGGACAGATCCGTAGAGATCGCTGAAAAAAGATTTAAATGTTTAGAACATAAACTTAACAAAGAAAATAATTTAAAAGTACAATACAGTGACGTTATGAAAGAATATTTAACATTAGGTCACATGGAAGAGGTACCGGAAAACGATATAAATGACAAAAATGCTACTTATCTCCCTCACCACGCAGTTGTTAGACACGACAAAGAGACCACGAAAGTGAGAGTGGTATTTGATGCTTCCTGTAAAGGAACCAATAATAAATCATTAAATGATCACATGCTTGTTGGTCCCACTCTGCAACCAGAGTTGAGGCATATCGTTGCAAAATGGAGAGAAGCCCCAATCTGTATGGCAGCTGACGTTGTAAAGATGTATCGCCAGATAAAGGTTGATTTACGAGATGCAGATTTTCAAAGAATACTCTGGAGGGAAGAAGGAGCAGCAAAATTAAAACATTACAGGCTTACCAGAGTCACCTTCGGAACGGCATCCGCTCCTTATTTAGCAGTCAAAACTCTTCAACAAGTGGCTCACGATCACCGCGCAGATTACCCCTCAGCATCTGAAAAAACTCTGAAACACTTTTTTGTTGATGATTTAATGACAGGAGTTCAAACTAAAGAAGAAGGAGTTAATTTATACAAGGAAATGAACGAGCTATTGGCTAAGGGTGGATTCAAGTTGCAGAAGTGGACAAGCAATAGTGAGGAATTCTTACAGGAAATAAAGGAAAGTGAAAGAAAGGGAGAAGGAGTTCAATCTAAGGAAGAGAAAATAGAGGAAGGGTTAAAAATAAAAACAGATGAAGTAACAAAAATCGTGGGACTTACCTGGAACCGCCGTGAAGATTCTTTCCGCTACCACGTAGACATGCTCGACGTCCGGGAACCTGCAACAAAAAGGACAATTATTTCGGATATAAGTCGATTCTATGACCCCCTAGGATGGGTAAGACCAAGCATAATTATTTCAAAAATGCTAATTCAAAAGCTATGGTTGGCAGGGCTTGATTGGGATGAAACAGTGCCAGCACATATATTGAATGAATGGAAATCATACAAAAAGGAATTGAAAACGTTAGGAGAAGTTTCCATACCTCGTTGGATCAGGCTTCGAACAGGAGAGCACATCGAGCTGCATGGATTTAGTGACGCCTCCAAGGACGCATACGCTGCAGTTGTGTATTCACGTGTTATAGATTCCAAAGGCAAAATCCATGTATCGTTGATTGCTGCAAAAACTAAAGTCGCGCCAGTTAAACAAGTTTCAATTCCACGTCTTGAGTTGTGTGGAGCAGTCTTGTTGACCCGGTTAATGACGGAGATTGCTTCAGTCATGGAGATTGACAAGGCTCAATTACATGCTTGGACGGATTCTACGGTGGTCCTGGCTTGGCTAAATAGTCATCCGAGTCGGTGGAAGGTCTTCGTGGCCAATCGGGTATCGGAAATCATCACTAAGCTGGATTCTCATCACTGGGCGCATGTTTCGACCAAAAACAATCCCGCAGACGCAGCGTCGAGAGGTCAAATTCCGTCTGAGTTAATAAATAATTCAATGTGGTTCAACGGACCTTGTTTTCTACAAAGAGAACCCATTGAGTATGGAAAACCAAAGGCTGAAGATGCTCAGACGAAAGAAGAATGCATAAAAGCGCATTGTAGCACCTCTATCATTCAAGAATCAATCATAGAAAGATTCTCATCGTTAACCAGAATGGTTAGAGTGTTGGCTTATTGTAAGCGATTCAGTCAGAATCTGAAACTGGCAAAGTCAGAAAGACAAACGGGGTTTATAACTACGAAGGAGTTACAATGTACCCTACAGTCTTGCATACAGCAATGTCAGACGGAACACTTCAGCTCCGAAATAAAATTATTAGAAAACGGACATGACTTACCGAAACGCAGCAGCTTAAGGATCCTAAATCCATATATGGACGCATGCAATATCTTGCGAGTTGGCGGCAGACTGGAAAATTCTCAGCTACCTCATGATAGAAAACATCCAATTTTAATTCCAAAGAGGTCTCACCTCACCTCTCTCATCATTATAGATGCTCATAATCAGACGCTACACGGTGGCCCACAGTTAATGATGACTTACATTTTATCAAAATACTGGATTATAGGAGCAAAGCAGCTGGTGAAGGCTTATTACCGCAAGTGTGTAACTTGTGTTAAAGTCATGGCTACATCAAAGAATCCTTTGATGGGACAACTACCTGCATCGCGAGTCTCTCCCACTCGTCCATTTAGTCACAGTGGAGTCGATTACGCAGGCCCAATTCAGATACGCACCACAAAAGGCAGAGGTCACAAATCGTATAAAGGATACATCTGTTTATTTGTGTGTATGGCAACGCGTGCCATACATTTGGAAGCCGTTAGCGACTTAACTTCGGAAGGCTTTTTACAAGCATTTAAGCGTTTTCAGGCTAGACGTGGTCGTTGCTCACATCTTTACAGTGACAACGGCACAAATTTTGTCGGTGCTGCTGCCGAATTAAAGAAATGCAGTGTGGCAGAAGAAAGGTCCATGGTGAAAGAAGTAGCAGAGGTCTTAGCTACGAGTGGTTGCGAATGGCATTTCATTCCACCTCACTCACCGAACTTCGGAGGTTTGTGGGAGGCGGGCGTAAAGTCTGTTAAATATCACCTCAAAAGGATTTTATCAAACACGACGTTGACGTACGAAGAGATGGCTACTGTTTTAGCCCAGGTAGAAGCTTGCCTCAATTCTCGGCCCATGTCGACGATCACGGATACCACATCACACTATATCTTAACACCTGGACACTTCTTGATAGGAGAACCTCTAGTGACAGTACCTGACCACAACTTCGAGGACGCAAATGTTAGCACATTGAGGAGGTGGCAACACACTCAACGCATGTTGCAAGCCTTTTGGCGACAGTGGTCGCAGGAATACCTAACAAAATTCTTGCATCGGTACAAATAGTCAACACAAAATCCCCAACCCAATTTAGACGATGTAGTAGTAGTGAAGGAGGATAATTTGCCCCCGTCTCGTTGGCTCTATGGCAGAGTAATTGCTGTCCATCCAGGCGTAGATGGCATTGCCCGTGTGGTTACTTTGAGGACCAAAAATGGAAATTTTAAAAGACCTGTTTCAAAGCTATGTATTCTACCCATATGTAAGGAATGATGTTTGTGTCCCTTAGTTTTAATTTAGTTAAGTTGTAAAAATTTGTTAAGGACAAAGGTCCACTTTGCCCTTGGTGGGCGATTATGTATAAATTCATTCATGTAAATCACCAACAGATGGCGCCACTTGTTCATCTTGTGAAAGTTACATCACGCTGTAGAGATTCGCTGTCGAATGATAGTAATGAAACGTGTGCCTAATAAAGTTGTTGTCGACCGTGTAATAGTGACTGTGTTTTCTTTTGCTATTACACCCGTTGCCCTTAGGACTCAAGTTGATATCGTAAATTGATCAAAGTATGATTATCCAGTATTTTAAACAAAATATATGTTAATTTCGTGATCCTTTCAAGCATCGTTCAATTTATCAGTTAAATGCCCCATCAACCGCCATATAACACTCATTCATCATCCAAATGATTACAGCCACATCTAAACGTGCAATACTGCAGTCATTTCAGATTAGGGTTGAAATTTATTAGCATTGATAGAAATATGTACATAAGCAGCTTTCTAAATGTTATAACAAAAACAAGTTCTACACTGTAATTTGATAAACAAGTTTATTATAAGAAAAAAATATATATAGGTATACCATCATTAAAGTTTATGACTAAATAAATTAAGATGTTTAATAAATTAATGCTCAAAATCCAGACAGGACGGGGGACTTCATTTTGGTAGCTGCTTAAAATTATACCTATACACATGTTATATACGACGGGTGTACTTGTGCGACTCATAAAAGCCATATCCGAGAAAGATAAGTCCTTTATATAGAGTTGAATTATGACTCGAGCGAATCAACATACGATAAAATTATTTTAAAATATTTAGGTGCGGCGCGGGCATATTCTGAATGATCTTAATATGGGCATTAAAGAAACGTCTCAAACAGACGGTGGCGGGTTATAACGCAGCGATGCACGTGCGACGTTGTACTGTAGTAAGGCTACGTGTATATGATTTTTATAACGTCACTATATTATTATTAGTTATTGGTCATCCACTTCTCAACATCGACTTGTCTAAGAGAAATTAGAAAAATCTGGGACCGAAGACAAAGTTTTTCTGTCTGAAAAAATCTATTTCAGCACTACGTAGTTACGTGTTAGGCCTAATTCTTAATACCTGCTGCTTATACTTGCGCATGCTTCCATGACCCTGCCGACGGCTCACTCAATTGGGGAGCACCAAATATCCTAATATTTAAGTTTCCAATTAAATCCTTCACCCTGTTTCAGACCCACGACAATCTCAGGGTTACGATGTGACCACCAGTAGTAAGATGGGTGTTTTCAAACAAATCTATAGCAATCTGCGGTAGATTTGTTTTTGTGTTTTTACTGGTGGTAAAGCTCCAGTGAGGGAAATCGCGGGCGTAGGCACCACCGCATTACCTAATATACTTGCCGCTAAATGGTAGTGTTCAGCACTATCGTGATCCGGTCAGTTGGTAATGTACGGCCCTGTAATTTCCGGCACAGAGGCATAACACCTTAGGCCTCAGGAGTGGTAACGCATCTGCATTTCGTCCTTAGTCTTTGTGTGGGTGTCTCTAGGCTGCAGTCATCACTTAACATCAATGTGAACTGCATGCCTGTTTGCCACTTCCATAACAAAAAAAAAAGTAACAATTGCATCAATGTAGATGTAGCCTAAGCAGGTGGACGCGTCGCATCGTTTGATGCAGTTTAGATAGCCGATGCGCTTGCACTGACGATTTGACGACTTTTGCCGACCGAAGATACACGTTTTAGATAGTTACTCACTAAATATTCCTCCGTCATTTAAATAACTATCGCTATGTCCCTGTAATTGTTGTATATTCATGTCCTAACTGTAAAGAGTGGGTGTTCGCGAGCTTCAGACACGATGAGAGCTATATCTGTGAATAGTTCTCGATCTCTTATGAAGAGAATGATGAAAGTAGACGAGGCACGAGAGGTTTGTCAGAACCGGGACATTTGGCGCTCTACACTCTCTGCCTACTCCGTTAGGGACCTGGCGTGAAGATACATACATACATACTTACGAAATAATAAAAGTTTAATATGGCAAGTGCTTATTTTTCGTATATTCGTTGGTGGTTTTTAAGATTTTATAGTCTAAGGAAACCTTTTAGTAGCCATGTCCATACTTCCGTCTGTCTGTTGCATGAGCAATCAGTATATGCTAAGCTGGGAACAATCCCATCTTAGCATATACTGATTGCTCATGCTTAGAAGACCAGACTACCAGACTGAGCAACAGTCTGGTGGCAAGCCACTACTTCTACGCTGGGGTACCATTATGATTTTTTAATTTTTCGGAAGTTTCCCAATGCCACTCTGGGAGTATGGTAATGTGTCTGAAGAGAGATTCGTCAATTACATACGTAACTGGCGAACGTGGGTGTTTGCATGTAGGGATACTTGAACGCATTTATACCTCTGTCTACCTATTATGAAAACCCAGGCATGAAGTTATATTTTTGTCCAGTTTGCTTGAAATACCACATCAGTGTATTCCGCACGAACGCATTATTATAATTATCACGACAATTTAGTCCTAAAATTGAAGGCTACATAATCTAGTCGTGTAAAAGCTTCAAAAGCTAGTCGTGTACGAAGAACATAGTCACATTTAATTAAAAACGCAGTGTGCAGACCACATTATGAACGCCTGCACAATCTTATCATATGACGTTTGGTCACGTGTAATGGACGAGTACCTATTGTGCACAGATTAATGTCCTAGATAGTTCACTCGTCAAGATAAATCAGGGACCTTAAGATCGTAACTTGGCTCCGTAATAAAACCAAAAATATAAATGAAACAAAAATAGACAAATGCATTGTTTGCTTTGAGTCAGGGAGACGATCTTTTATAAAGCAGTGTTGTTTACAAGTTGCTTAAGTATTTCATCCTTTAGATTCGAAATACTTGCACGGTTAATGAAATAATGGAACGTAACACACGTTTCTTTACTTACTTATTTTTTCATTATTTACTTAGGAATTTATTACTTTTTTAAAGGAAAAAATGTAAAGAAAAAAATACTTCAGGCGGGACTTGAACCTGCGACTACTGGGATCTCTAGTCCAGCCGGTCTCCCAACTGAGCTACCGAAGTCTATACCTGACTGTCGATTTTTTCCTTCACATTTATTGCGTTGCTTTGGTTGGCAGCGAATGTATGTAGTTGATTTTGAAGCTATGTGAATACCCATAACCTGAAATGACTAAGCCAGTTACTCGGATCAAGCCATCTAATATTCTTCTTTATGAAGAATCATTGAAGATGGCGACGATGACTCACCAATTCATCAGGATGGCAACGCTCTACATTGGAATCTATTTATATAGATTATATATACGCTGCAGTATTCACTTACCATCAATATGAACTTACCATCAGTATGCTTGCTTGCCATTTTCATAATATAATAAAATTTCGTAGAAGTACGAAGTCGTAAGAAGCTTCTGCTACTGGTTTTGGTTTAAAAATTATTACTTTACAAATTAATTTGACAAAAACGGAGGCATTATAATCCATAATCGTAAAAAAAAAATTTCTCAAACCCACAAAATATTTAAACGCAGAAAAAACTTTACGTGGGTACAAATTGGTAGTGTGGGGAGTAGTATAAAATGTTATTATACCACTTTCTAAGCATGAGTAATCGGTATAAACTAAGCTGGCAACAACAGACAGACGGAAGGATGGACATGTCTACTAAAAGGTTTCCTTAAAAATTAAAAAAGCCTAAAAACCACAAACAAATACACGAAAAATAAACACTCACAACCAACCTACTACTTTTACTCAATTGTCTCGCCGAATTTGAAAGTCTCAACAATCCAATAGCTTAACCACTTTACAGAACATTTCTTGATTACAAGACTCCAACCAAAATTAATTTTCGGATTACATCTATACTAATATTATAAAGTTGAAGAGTTTGTTTGTTTGTTTGTTTGCTTGAACGCGCTAATCTCAGGAACTACTGGTCCGATTTGAAAAATTCTTTCGGTGTTAGCCCATTTATTGAAGAAGGCTGTAGACTATACAGGAGAGGATAGGAGAGGGTAGGTAACATTGCAACCGCGCGAAGCCGGAGCGGCCCACTAGTAATAAAATTTAGTCAAAACTGTGCCATAGTAACAAATAAATTAATTTTACAGAACTCGGGAGAGATCGAATTACGATAATGCTTATTCCACATGCACATTTTTCGAAAAATGTGACAATTGAATATTCCCTGTAAAAAAACGTATTCCGGTAATTTTGACTGAATTTTGAATGACTGACCAAGTAAGTTGATTTAAAAAGAGGAAGGGTTCCGTGGTAGCAACTTATCAGAAACTAAAGTAATTTTTGACTAAAGTTCTACCTATATGTGTTTTTTTGAAAATATGTTACATCACAAAAACTGATAAAATATGTTTATTATTTTGTTAACGTAGAAAGTGTTCATCGAGATCTACATCATAAATTTTGTTTTGATGTTTCACACCTTTATTTTAATATTTAGACAACTTATGTACCCAAAGAGGATACAATTATGTACTACGTTATGTACCTACTAATATTGAAGTGTCTATATTCAAAGTCATTTGAGAAAATAAGGTTTTAGGAACTTCAACGTGATTTATAAACACCTATTTATTGATATCGATACTCAATTGACAATATGCATAGATTTGATGATTTGTTTTTTGTTTCAGTTCCAAATATGGAGAGCCTCTTTATTTTTATTTTTTTGTTTAAATATCATTAAGTATGTATGTATCTTCACGCCAGGTCCCTAACGGGGTAGGCAGAGAGTGTAGAGCGCCAGATATCCCGGTCCTGACATACCTCTCGTGCCTCGTCTACCTTCATCATTAAGTGGTCTACATAATACATCTACCGACAAAGTCTCAACAGTATACTCCTAGTAGCAGTTTCAAATTAAACTGGCTGTAACATACGGGAAAATATACATTACAGTATTTTGCCTTTATGTCTTATAATCAGGATGAGTACAATGTTCATTCCGGCAATCACTGGCCAAATGGTAATTTGATTTTAACGGGGAAAAAGGGACACAACAGGCGGTCAATGGGACTAATAACGGTGACCAGAAGAGGTGGTCCATACGGGTCATCTTTCTCAGACCTTCGGAAACAACCTAAAGTAACGTGTGGACATACACCTGCGGTGTTTCAGTGGAATACTTCGCAGGCTTTCGGGCAATTATGTCAATAATAAATTGGACACCATTTTCGTAAATACTAAGAAACATAACTATAATTACAACAAATTGCAAAAGGCCGAGTTTCAAGAATTCACCATGACTAATAAATACAGTGACTTGACGAAAACCAAGAATTTTGAATGTCCTATTTTTTATGGCGTGAATTGGCAAACAAGCTTTAAGTTGAGGCCCGAGTTGTTATGCTTGTGAAATCACGGGGGCTGGACGTTACCACCTGGCGGGAACATGAGAGCGCTTACGCTACGCATTTAGCGACGAGATTAGGTAATACACCCTCGAGCTTCGTTACTTGTGTAAAATTACAGTATTTACTATACACCGTTAGCACGTATAGGCGTCAGGAATCTGATCATCAGGATGAACACGCAATATTCATACTAAAACATTGACGCCGTAAAGTATGTGAAGATTTGTGAATGTGAACCAACAAATGTTCCGATTGTCGCTCGCAAAATTGAAACCACTGCGATCAAGTAATAAGCGTTCTTGTGTTTAAACTCAGGAATAGGTGAACTGTTTGAAGATTCTTAAAATATCAAAATTGATGCGCTCGTAAAATGATATCCTTATTGCACCGAATGAATTGATTTAACTTTATAGTGCACCGACAGCGGTAGCCTGGATAAAGGTGCTCCCACACAGCAACATGAACATTATGCAGCACGATACCATTTTATAACAGAGTAACATTTTGCTACATGTTCAGAATGTTATATGTTTTAAAAGCCGGTTCAACTTGTGATAGAACATCGTATAATAACACAGTGTAAAGAAAACGAACATGTAGGTGATCTCGTAGTTCTATTTTATCCAGTAAAAAAAACGTTTATTTTTCAAACCGCAAATGTAACTGTGTAAAGGAGATGTTGCGAGCTCGGCTTTAGTTCGTACACGTCCTCAAAAAATGGGTAAATTAAAGAAAAATCCGAAAAAAATACAATTATTTTATTCAAGAATATATTTTAGAGTTACAACCACATTTAATTCAAACGACTTTATCAATTTCAACTATGTTAAACATGGCGGCGATACAGCCGACGCTTGGGATCAATCGATTTCGATAGTATTTAGAAAATATTACTTGTTTTCTCCAAATACCATATAATCAAAATACAATTTAAAAAATTAAAATGTCAAAATGACATCGCCCGCCATATTCGCCATTGGTTTTGAGTTGCATTTAATTCTAACTGCAAATAATGTTTTGTAACTGCAAACAAAGCTTAATAAGTGAAAATATGCATTAAAAACCGTTTTTTATTGATTTTGCCTGTTTAATGATATTGTGTACAATACATGGCCGGAGGTCCACACATTTTTGCAACATCTCCTTTGTACAATAAGTATCGTATGAATTGCAAAGTTATCTATACCTACTTACAACGTGTAACGTAATAAACGCACACCCTGACAGTTGTTTGTTTAGAATAACGGAATAGATTTCAGGAATTTTAGATCATTTTTGTAATCAATTTAAATTACAATTTAATTAAATTAAAGAGTTAAAAAATACAATTAAGAAAGTAAATAGTCATCCCCTCTCTCTCCAGACACGAGAAATATATGACAATTGAAATTCAATTGTGTCTCGCCGCCGGTGGCCGTACGATCCTTGAAGGATCTATCAATACAAACAAAAATGAGACTTACGTCTATCTATACAAATAAATAAAATTGGAGTGTCTGTTTGTAATATTAAAACAACCGCTTTTTACTAAATGCATATGTATATCAACACGGTACATATACCAAAACAACATTTTTTACTATTTTTGTCTGTCTGTCTGTTTGGCGGGGCTAATCTTGGGAACGGCTGGACCGATTTTGACGGGACTTTCACTGGCAGATAGCTGATGTAATATGGAGTAACTTAGGCTACTTTTATACTAGACTTCTCACGCGGACGAAGTCGCGTGGACTCGTTGAGGTAACGTGGTAACCAAATGTTGTACAAATTCCTTTAACACTATATAACAGCTCCTCAGCACTTCAACAATACCTACGTGTCGTATCAATGTCACGTAAATAACTCTTCGTGCAGAGAATGTGGGTTTACAGCGAGAACGAAATAACTACTGCAGCTCGGTTCGCGTGGCATACGAATTACCGGTACTCTGTTTATATCGGTTTATGACTACGGGTTTGCACACAAATGTGCATGCAACCAGTGACTGACATGCAAATACACTGCACATCTTGATTACGTTAACCGTTAATGTAAATGTTTTTTTTTTAATTTTTAATCATACGTCCTTAAACTGAATCGTAAAAATACCGGTCAATAACGGTAGTCTGCGAGTATAAGAATACGTAAATTACGTAAATCAATTTCTTGTAGGTACATTATTCTTGTAGGTACATGTTAATAATATTCGTATTTAAACCTGTTTTTGTGATATAATAAACAGAGAGGCATAATATGTAATATTCATGGACTATTTTTGCCGCTGCGCTGTTTGTATCACTTTTCGCTATGAGATAAATTTAAAATTGCATCAAATAATTAAAGCGTTGCGCGTCATTATTTGATGCAAATTTAAATTAATATCTCCCTATTTCAGATATGAATCGTAATACTCCGCTCTTGTCTCGGTAGGTACCTAAACTACTGCTTGAAACATTACTGAATAAACTTTTAGTTTTGTTCTATTTTTTGTATTTCTATATCCATGATCTTTTTAAGTGTATACCTAGTATATTTAGTCTATGGTAACATCAATTCTAATAAGTCATTTTTTTACGATATGAATAGGATCAATTCGGTATATGGTATGGTTACATCAAACCTAGTTGGTACGTAAACGGGTCTTATCAATGTAACCAAAGGTAACGTACCTTCATATTATTATGTCTTCGTGCAGTGATTGTCGTTGTACAGCGAGAACGAAATAACTACTGCAGCTCGGTTCGCGTGGCATTCCCACATCTGCATACGAATTGCCGGTCCTTCGTTTGTATCGGTTTATGACCACGGGTTTGCACACAAATGAGCATGCAATGACTGACACGCAAATACACTGCACACCTTGACTACGGTAAAAGTTAATATAAATAATGCTTTTTAAACATTATACCTACTAAAATGATCAATCCTTTAAAAGTACCAATGGCCCAGTACTTTTGATTTTGGCTGACAGACATACAAACAGATCACCATTATAGGATCACTCGTGCAGATGCACGAGTGATCCTATAATGGTGATCTGTGTTGTATAATGGTTCGTGTCTCTTAGTTTATTCTAGTTTATTCATTTACGTAACGTAACTTCACGCCTGTAATCCCCGAAGGGGTAGGCAGAGGTAAATGCATGCATTCAATCATACATGCAAACACCCACGACTCGCCGGTTACGTTTTGGCCCATGTAACAGGTGGCGAACCTGTTGCCATCTCCGGGCACATTACCAAACTCCGAGGTACTGGGAAACTTCCAGAAAATGGAAAAATCCCAATAGAAGCAGAGATAAAGGATTTTAAACCGTTATCTCTGATAGTCCCCGACCCGGGAATCGAACCTAGGACCTCCAGCGCAATAGTAGTGGCCTGCTACCACTACGCTACTGAGGCAGTTTGAGGTTTATTCATTTATTTCATATAATTAGGCTCCTGGAGAGCACTTTTACATCGTCATTTTTTTAAACTAACTTAGAGTGAATAACCACTAATAATAATAAAAAACACATAATAAATTAAATAGACACTGAACAATTTTGTATAATATGGAAAGCATCAATTATTTACAAATTCCTCCATTTCTCTGTTGAGGAACCAAAATCTAAAAGTATGAGGTGTATGAAAATTCAACATATGTTAAAAATAAATACATTTATAGTATAGGTCAGCGAAATGCTATATAAAGGTCTAACGATCCTCGGGTGTCAGTCCGCATCGATTCCAGCTGTGAATCGTCATGTTTACATTTCAACCCGGCATAGAGCCTTGATAAAAACAATCGTAAACATACAATTTTAAATGCACCGAGCCTACATTCTACTCATTAAGGAGACACGTATGGCGACGAGTAGACTCATAAGAGCCGCAAAACGTGCCAAAAGATATAAAAACATAAAATACACTTGCAATAAAACGGTAATTGAATATGACAGTGTTTTGTATTATTTTATTTAAATATTGCTCGCGAGAAACACGCGCGGGTGTTTAATAGGACTAGCGCTATGACGATGTGCGAGCACTTTTTATGTGCAGAAAGCTTGTACACTTTATGTCGCTGTAATAAAAGCTATATTTGACTGTTTCTGTATAAGCGTGGAATTCCATTAATGTACATTCAATGTCTTTTAAATCGTGAGATTTTATTGTAATTTTGGACACGGCAATTTTGCAACCTACATACCTTTAGCTTGTAGCATTTACAAAATGTCATAAATGTATTTTAAAATCAGGAACATTAAATTCAATGCCGATCAAATAATGTTGCGCTTACGTACACCATTCACTGCCCTGTCTAGCAGTCCTGCAACAGTACTGATACTTCACATGTCTCCCCGTATTAAAATTATTAAACAAAAATGCTATAAGTTACCCCTAAAAATTAATAAGTTTAAAGTTCGCGTAATATAAAAAAGAACACTAAAGTCGGATAACAAAGAACATTAAAGTCCGTCTAATGAATTGCCTAGTCTTTCCAATCTTTTTTTATGGAGCTGAAACGTGGACTCTTAGTATGCAAGATAGGAGGAAAATTGACGCCCTAGAGATGTGGTGCTGGCGACGCCTTCTAAGGATAAGTTGGACTGCCCATAGAACAAACGCATCCATACTTAAAGAACTTAAAATAAGTCGACAAAGGCCGAGAGCCTTTGTCGACTGTCCAATTACGAGTCCTCAAGTTCTTTGGTCACGTCACCCGTAAACCCGACTCTACGGAGCGCCTAATAGTACAAGGGTGAGTGGAAGGCAAAAGATCACGGGTCGGTCCCCAATCAGGCTGACTGACCTTATAAAAACCACAACTGGCTGCTCCATCACAGTGTACCGGCGGTGCCACACACAGAGACCGGTGGAGAGCAATCGCGGAGGCTGCGGTCACCACTGAGAGACCCATAATCACGACCACTCTGCCAAGAGTGAACGACTGAGAAGAGAATATAAAAAGTCTTCGTTTGGGCTGTGTTACAGTCACTCTAGAGGTGCCAAATCGATTACCGATACATAGATATGCGTACGAAAACGCCTCCATGTTGGTTCGCCTTCAGGATCTGAACTCGAAATCTATCCAACTGCGGTGTGGTGTGGTGTGAGAGATTGAGATGTCATATCTCTGTTTAAAAGAGCCACGAGTTTGTTCTCTAGCGGCGTCCTTCTCTAAAGATTGTACTTGGAACCAGTGGCGTAGCTAACATGGATGGCCACCACGACGTCATACTCTAATATTTTAAATGTGAAATTGACATATGTGTTGCGCTTTCACATTTAAACCGCTCAAATTCTGTTTAATTAAAGGGAGGGTGTCACCCACGGGTGGCACCCAGTGCGGCCCGCACCCGCCGCCCCCTATAGCTACGCCACTACTTAGACCTCTGCAAATAAATTACCTATATTATGAGGACCAATTATATAATTTATCACTGTCTTTCGTAAGGCTTGCGGGGGCCGGCATAGGTAACAGGACAACACGTAGAAACCATTTTGAGATTTTTTAGAGAATTACACTACTACTACTACTTACTACTACTTACCCTACTACTACTTTATACCTAAACTGAATATAACAATTTTTTTTATGTTATGGAAGTGGCAAACAAGCTTGCAGTTCACATTGATGTTAAGTGATGACTGCAGCCTAAAGACACACAAAGACCAAGGTCAAAATGCAGATGCGTTACCACTTCTGATTACAGAGTACATTACCACCTGACCGGAACACGATAGTGCTGAACACTACCATTTAGCGGCAAGTATATTAGGTAATGCGGTGGTGCCTACGCCCGCGACCTCCGTCACTGGAGCTCTACCACCAGTAAGAAATGAAATTTTATAAGATTAATCTTGAAATTAATCTATTTTATAAAATGTTTCAACGCTGATAGAGTTAAAGGTGGCGTTGCGTTGGCCATTTTAGTGAAATGATCGAACGAACAATTTGCAAAGCCGCGCCTACATTGGCTGCAAAGCAATCCTTTACAATGTTGGCTCTGATATTCGAAAGCCAGACTATTCTGTATTCAAATCGACCTCACTGAACGTCCATTATAAAGATAAAATAATCTTGGACACGATTGCATTTCAAGTTTAGCAGATTATCATTGAATGATAATCTATCTATTTAAATAAAAATCATTTGCTGTTCGTTAGTCTTTACTTAAAACTCGAGAACGGCTGGACCGATTTGGTTAATTTTTGTGTTGAATGATTTTTGGAAGTCCAGGGAACGTGAAATTGAAGGGAAATAGTAAAAAAACACAATTTCATTTTCCCATATAAATAGTCTGTATCTATCAAACCTTTGACACATTATTTCATTCTCAGGCAATACGAAGTTTGCCGAGTCAGCTAGTTCTATATATATTTTGATTATAGATGGAAAAGTTACACATGGCACAAAATTCACAGTAAGTTGGTATCTATCGGCAGATGCATCAGTAGTCTAGTGGTAGCAGGCCACTACTGCTATGCTTGGGTCCTGGGTTCGATGCCCAGGTCGGGGGCTAGCCCCCTAACCGTCCGACGTTTTATTGGGATTTTGCATTTTTTTTTAAGTTTTCCAGCACTTTGGAGTTTGGTAATGTGCAATGGGTCAAAACGTAACCGGTGAATCGTGGCATGTGTGCTTGAATACATGCATTTACCTCTGCCTATCGGAGACTGTAGCTGTAAAGTGAAATTACGTATCAATCTTTTCCAGTCATAATAATCCCTAGAATAAAATAATGCATTCGGTATTGTGTTTTTAGATATTCGCGAGCCTCATTCTCAATGCGAAATTTAACCTCAGTCTTTCAGAGAAATTCACACTTCTTAGCTATTAAAATTTTTCGAAATCTCCACCAGACTATGTACAATGCTAGATGTTAACTTCAAAACAAAAGTCGTATTTTTTGACTTGGTATATCTATCCATATTACATTTCACAGTACATTTATGGCATTTTAATGTAGTATTAAATTTAAAGTAGGTAAAATATGTACTTCGTGTATTGCATTCACCACACACTTAGAATATGTGCCAAAAATATCTAGAACCGTTATGCACAGCCATTAACCAATATAACCGGAATAGGGCCAATTAGATATTAAAAATATTTACATTGATGTAAAAGAATTTTCTAATTAGGTGCTAACGAAAAGTTTCTCAAAAATATTTCAATTAAGTATTATACCGTTCTATTTATGGCATATTCATACTCACAGCCCACACTTACTAACGTAATGTATTTATAATTCTATGCCGTATCTTATTATTAATAGCTATGGCCACTACTAAATAATAAAGGAATATTTATAGATGTATGAAAAGCTAGTCGAGTCGGAATCGCGCTTAATTATTCAGTACTTTATGCTATACTAGCTGTTGCCCGCGGCTTCGCCCCCGTGGATGTCGTTTTATAAATAACTAAGTAGCCTATGTTCTTTCTCAAAGTCAGCTCTATCTCTGTACCAAATTTCATTAAAATCGGTTCAGTCGTTTGGACGTGAAAAGGAAACAGACAGACACACAGAGTTACTTTCGCATTTATAATATTAGTAGGGAAGTAGGGATAGAAGGGATTTATTATGGAAGGTACAATACAACATAAGACCTAAAAATTCTTTGATAATTATAATATTATTAAGCTCTACTTGCTACCGTTATTATCGAGCAAAAAATATACGAAAAAAAACACCTTTATTGTATGCTCCCTTGGACTTCTTAACATTCCTTTTCTTATTTTTTCATTTTCTTTTTTTAGTACCACCGTAGCGTAGTGGTAGCAGGCCACTACTACTACGTGTATTTTTGCTCATGTGGAGACCATATAACTGCACAGTACTCCAATTGACTCCGGACTAATGCCTTATACAAAGATTCGATTGCTTTGATGTTCGTAAAAGTGCGAACTGTTCGTATCGAAAAATTTTTCGATACGATTCTTTAAATTGACATAACTTTTTTGTTTCCGAACCGATTCACATGAAACAAACACTAAATGTTAAGTGAAACTTACCACAATATA
Source organism: Macrosoma leucophasiata (assembly GCA_036365455.1). Classification (NCBI taxonomy): domain Eukaryota; kingdom Metazoa; phylum Arthropoda; class Insecta; order Lepidoptera; family Hedylidae; genus Macrosoma; species Macrosoma leucophasiata. The sequence goes on along the minus strand of JAWQUS010000023.1, from coordinate 7,759,413 downwards.
TTAGTAAAAACCGCAAATCGAATAAACCGTTTCTGAAATTAGCGTGCACAAACACACAGACAAACAGACATTTTTCCGGGATAAAAAGTACCCAGTGTTGTGCGCCAAAGGTTAAAGTATAATCATGCCAAGTTTTATTGTAATCGCACCGGTAGTTTATATGTGATGCTTGAACAAACAGACAGACAGACAGACAGACAGACAGACAGACAGACAGACAAACATTTTTCTAATCACATATTTGTGTTCGGTATCGATCTAATAACATCCCCTGGTATTTTTTTTTTCAATATTTTTAATGCACATAATTTACACTTCTACAGTTTTATTATAAGTATAGATAATGGCAAAAGGAAATCTCTAATTATATTATAATGCTATAAATAATAAAAAGAAAAAAAGTTTATTTATAGCTAGATATAAAACACTTAACTTTATTACAAGTAAATATTTATTTTGAACTAGTTTTCGTTGCCTCAATTAAAATTTGTTAAATATCAAAAGACTCATGTTAATTAAAAAAGTCTATGATATCAATCAGCACCCAGCATGTTTCTTACGTTTTAGTTTATTTTATAGATCCCTAGTTAGTTTACTTCTTAAGGTTCCGTACCCAAAGGGTAAAATGTAGACCCCATTATTAAAACTCCACTATCCGTCCGTCTGTCCGTCTGTCACCAAGCTGTATATGTTGAATTTTTTTTACCAACTCACAATATTAAGACCTATTTAACGATACCCTACACGATGGGATAATACCACATCGACATCACCATGTAGTAGTAGGGGAGGTACCCTGAAAATATGTTTGAACATTTTATTTTACCGCTTTCTCCGCTTACATAATAATATATTCAAGACCGTAGCTCACCTCTTACCCTTACCGTAGGTCTCTGGGGTAAGCTTCGGTCAGACGGACGGACATGGAAAACTCTTGTAGGCTACGGAACCTTAGAAAAGAAGAGATTTAGCAGAATAGATATCTACAAACAATCATAACGTAGACCCAGACATTGTTAGATTCAACTAAAACCTTCCTTTTGGATTTCCATAAACGGAACACAAATATTCATCGAGTAACAATTGGAATTCATTATACAATTTAGTATTAATCTAATAAAGTATTAATGAAATTTGTAAGAGTACATAGGATAGACAAGTTTTGTACATATTAAAAGTGAGGCATTAATAGTGTATTTGTCGATATTTGTCCGTCTGTACCTAATTCAAAACGTTAAGGAATTGGTAGCAGAGATGTTACAGATGTAACATATCAAATCTGGAATTCCGGGAGTCCCCCGGATACGAGCTCTGAAAATTAAAATCTCCCGTCTCCCGGAAGGAACTTAAAATATACTAAATTCTCCCGGAATAACAAATAGTTCAAAAGTAATGACACGCGATGTCGAAATAGCTAAGAGCGGCGTAAATTCTAGGCAGCATTCTTGCAGCCTTCTCGCCACTGATGCCACTACTCGCCAGTGGGTAGCTAGCTAGTTTCGTATTAACTGATTTGCGTGCGTGTAGGTACCTACTTTATTTTATTGTCTCTTTCTGAGCCACGTGCGTGAGAGATTGCGTCGTCTTTGTCTCACTCATTTTCGTTCCTCATTTGTTTGTTCGTTATGTCGCTAATTAGTCTGTATCTAACAGCAATCCATGCACTTGTGTCGTATTTTGATTAAATACAATTATTTCTATGTTGTCATTAATTCAAAATAAAATAAAAAGTTATTTTATTCAATGTTTTTTTTTCTTCCGGATTAAGACAGCTAAGAGGTGGTAACCCTAGTTATGGATATGAAATTATTTCGGCTTATTCGTTACTTTCTTATAATTTCTGTTAAGAATATGAGATTAATAAGGATTTATTTGCAGATAAAAATCAGTTCAGTTTTCTAGCTGCATTCTTCTTCTTCTTAATCAAAAATTATCTGAAGTAAACCTGACTCAGAACGAACTTTACGAATACGCAAGTTTATACCACAAGAGCAGGTAGGTACTACCAGGTACTCAGTTAAGCTGGTATAAAAACTGTTATAATAATTGCTGGTATAAAAATTGTTATACCCTTGCAGGGTTCATGTGTTCGTCATAATGCCATGAAAGATGTTTATGCAAATAAAATTAAAAAAAAAATTGATAGTAAATAACCAATTCACATCTAAATGAAACTAGAGATTTCAATGTAGATGCGTTGCCTCTCCCGAAGGTGTTATGCCTATGCCATAAATTACAGTGCGTACATTACCACCTGACCGGAACACAATAATACTGAACACTAGATACCATTAAGGGACAAGTAGATTAGGTAATGCGGTGTTGCCTACGCCCACGAGCTCCGTCACTGGAACTCTACCACCAGTGAAATAGGTAGGTATCTCAATCTTACCAGTTTTATATTTTATTAATGACTTAACATTTTTACATATATTTCACAAGTGTAAAGTGCTGCTTGAAGCCTATCTACATAAAAACTAGAAGGTTAATGCAGATACAATGTTGCTACCGTTGCTAAGCTCTTTTATCTCTATATCAGACATTCTCGTAGGTCGTTATGGGCATATTTCCATTACCAGATCGGAAACACATTAAGTAGTAGAGTGGTGCCTATGCTCAACATGTATAAAGGAAATAAACAATCTAAAAAATATACCTATATACATCTATACAAATAAATATGGAGTGTCTGTTTGTAATATGAAACTAATCGCTTTTTACTAAATGCAAATGTATGGACTCGGACGAAGTCGGGCACAGCTAGTATAAAAGTAGCCTAAGTTACTCCTTATTACATAAGCTATCTGCCAGTGAAAGTCCCGTCAAAATCGGTCCAGCCGTTCCCGAGATTAGCGGGAACAAACAGACGGACAAAAATTTGTAAAAAAAAATGTTTTGGCAAATGAACCATGTATACAAACATACATTTAGTAAAAAGCTGTTATTTATAAATTACAAACATACACTCCAATTTTATTTATTTGTATAGATGTATAGATAAATAATACCGATCCGGGATACGATGATGTTATTATAGTCTGAGGTCGTGGGCACAGCTAGTCTATACTATAGACTAGCTGTGCCCGCGACTTAATCCGCGTGAGAATTTATGATTGTTCAGTATCTACCCGGACAAAGTCGTGGGCGCAGCTAGTATAAAAGTAGCCTTAGATACTCCTTATTACATAAGCTATCTGCCAGTGAAAGTCCCGTCAAAATCGGTCAAGCCGATTCCGAGATTAGCGGGAACAAACAGACAGACAGACAGACAAAAATTGAAAAAAATGTTGTTCTGGTATATGTACCGTGTATACATACCTATGCATTTAGTAAAAAGAAGTTGTTTTTATATTTCAAACAGACACTCCAATTTTATTTATTTGTATAGATGTATAGATAAATAATACCGATCCGGGATACGATGATGAATCGATCGATAACGCACCATCAAAATCAATTCCTTCCTGTAGATAACACTGCTAAAAACAAAACCTTCACAAACATTCAGAGATTCTGACTAGATTTCAAGTCTGACAGACAGACAAAAAAGGCCAAGACTGATTACGAATCAATAAAAATTATATTCACGAAATATAACGAAATAAATAAACAACTGCAACATCTCGAAAGGTAGATTGATGTTAACATTTACTCAAACTTTATCTTTCATTTTTATAACTTTCCGACCGGTTAAAAAGCAGTTTCGGTAAAAGTAAAAAAAAAGGGAACTTTTAAGACTCCGCATTTTGCGAAGTCCCAAAAATAAAGTTTATTGTCAGCGGGCGTGGGATGGGGCTGGTGTTTTTTTGAAAATAAATAAGTACGTTCCATCGGAGCAGACAGACCACTTTTCATATTACGAGCGCCGCAATATTCATAGCATCATTTATTAGCAGCATTGTATGCGGTTTAGTTAAAATTTTACATTGGATTAATGTGAGATTTGACACAACCAATTTGTTAGCGTTTGTGGATATGGTACCTATAGATATGTGCGTTGAAATGAGCGCGACTCGAGTGGGACCGAGTGAACCGCCCGTATTTATTATTCACTCGCACGTACGTATTGTCAACAAGTAATTATGCAATTTCAAGTATAAGCATACATTTACTACCGACACTTGGTTTTATCAGATTATATTTGCGCAAGGGAAAATTCTCACATAGTTGAAATACGTGCTTATTCAGTTTTCAAGTGATGTACCTATATATGCATTTTAATTTATTGTAATAAGTCTACTTGTGTAGGGCAATCATGAAGGGGTACTTTATTGATTTATCATTGACAATAGAAAAAGGTTTTATTATATCGCAATCTCTGCATTTTCCATGTAAATACTGGTACAGGGTACAAAACCACAATTGAAACAGATCGCCTCTCTTGAGAAGGACTAGGATCGTAGTTAGGGTTGCCAACCGTACTATATTATATAGTATTGTACTATATTTCGGGACTCCGTACTATATACTGTTGAAGAAATATATAGTACGCGAAAATACTATATTTCCGTACAAACGATTAATGTATGATGAAAAATGAATAAAGATATAAAAGTCTATTTTTAATTCTTCCCTACTAAAGTACTATATTTTTAAGAGCATGTTTTAAAAAAATACTATATGTATATAGACAAAAAAATGTTGGCAACCCTAATCGTAGTGTATATACATGTATCTTGTTCTATTTTATCACAAAAAAACATGTTGAATGAAATGAATGTTGATGTAGAAAATTGCAAAAAACTTTTTCGATAATGATGAACGAGCAATCGGCGCAATATTCTAAGAATAACAATTTCTCTGGATCTCGGTGTGATCGGGTGTTCTGGCACTCAACGTTCAGGTGTGCGTCAATTTTAAACACATTAGCCCCGAGTGCATCTCTGTAATGTTGACACAACACTCACACAAGTGAGCTCTTAGCTAGGGCTGCCAGCTACCAGTCAATTAATAATAATTCGACAAACTTTTGAAATGCTCAAATACTAGAAGGTTGTTTTGCTCATCCGATTTCTCAATGCCCCTTCATTGCTCACTAGGTTGGAATTATGTACAGCTTATAGAACACAGCTGTATAAATTAAGTTATTTTTACTTACAGTCTGGTAGCCCTGCTAGCGGCCCGTACTCGGCAGCGACAGACCGGAGAGTCCGGAGACACACTGAATATGCACACTCAACGTGACATGGAAAACTGCATGACGGGTAACTTCGCAGACAAATCTGGTTAAGGGCCAGCGCTTCAGAGGTAATTTATGACTTTTGTTGAAATTATATTATATGAAGCGTTGCCACTTCGGAGGCGTAAACTTGTTTGCCTCTGTGATAGAAATGACGGTAAGTACCTACCAGTTTGTGACACACAGTAACGCGTGTGGAATTATGTCGATAGCGTGTCTGTAGTTGTATCTAATCTATACATATTCGTTTAATTTCATTGATTTTTCGTGCCAAATTATAGCCAAATTGATCGATAAAAAAAATAGTATCCTACTACGTAACTTCACGCCTGTAATCCCCAAAGGGGTAGGCAGAGGAAAATGTATGCATTCAAGCATACATGCAAACACCCACGATTCGCCGGTTACGTTTTTGGCCCATGTAACAGGGGGCGAGCCTGTTGACATCTCCAGCACATAACCAAACTTCGAGGTACTGGGAACTTTCCAGAAAATGGAAAAATCCCAATAGAACCAGAGATAAAGGACTTTACACCATTATCTCTGATAACCCCTACCCGGAATCGAACCCAGTACCTCAGCGTACTAGTAGTGGCCTGCTACCACTTATATATTTCTAAGTATTATATTTATAAGAAGTCAAAAATCTCAAAATGGTTACAAATCGTGCGCCTACCTCATCACTATTTAACAGCCTGTAAACTGTTCTCTAAAATAGCGCCCGCTGAAAATTTATCAAGCGTATGCAAATTAGATAAATTAGACCATTTTATTTTAATACCAGCTATGAATAACGAATATATTATTAATAAAATTGTATATTAATTCGCTCATACATTAATAAAATGAATACTAAACGATTCAATTTCATTAATGTAATCTAGTAGATAATGTATAAAGCCAGCCTTTGATTAGCATTCACGTCGACGCATCTAATAGAGGATATAAATTATGTATAATCATAGCAAGTAGGTAACTTAATGACGCATAATATAGCGGAGACCGATTCAACGATGAAATATGATGTGTAAAACACGGCGTGTGCAACATTGTTGCTGGACCGACTCTGACACTCGACAAATGACTAAATTGCCTCAGACCCGGCACCACTAAGAGGTAAGAAGGTTCCTTTATAGCTCTCGATTCGACGCCGCGATAAGGCGACGTATGCTGAGTCTGAGACGGTGGCGACGCCGCCTAACATAGTACGGATATAGATTATGTAGATAGAGTAACATACTACAGATAATATACTGTTTATGCAGAGGATGACAGTCGACACGGACATGGGCCAAGCGCGTACGGTGCAAAGCATAAAACCCATTAAGTTGTATAGTAATTATAGTATACAAAAAAACTTAGACATGTTTAAAAAACTGTCAGAGTAATTCCACATATTAACAACTTTCTCCATGCATTGATAAAATCATATTCTGTCGTAGTTGCCTCTAAATGCATATCACATCGTAGGTATACGACGTCAAAACAAAAAGCCACAAAACAGGACAAATCACGGACAAATGTAACAATTTGCCTACGTTTCACATATTTTACTCCACACCGTAAGCCTGTACTCAATAAGAATATACATCTTATATATATAAAAATCAATTGCTGTTCGTTAGTCTCGCTAAAACTTGAGAACGATCGGACCGATTTGGCTAATTTTGGTTTCAAATTATTTTTGGAAGTCCAGAGAATGTTTAAAAGGTAAGAAAATATGAAGAAATTGAAGGGAAATAGTAAAAACCACCATTTCATTTTCCCATACAAATAGTCCGTATCTATCAAACCTTTGACACATGTCATATTTTTATTCTGAGGCAATACGAAGTTTGCCGGGTCAGCTAGTAATATATAAATCTGGTGCTTCTAGGAAGTGCATCGCCCGGATCTTATATACTTTTAGACAAATACATACTACGAATAAAATAATTCTATAGTAATTCACCACAACTTTGACAAGTGACGATACTTACCCAAGTCGGGTCTCCGCGATGCGACTTTGCGTCGACGGTGGCACACAGCGATTTACGACTTTTGTGTCCACATGTCATGATAGCAAATTGAAAATCTTGATTACGGTGAATGAAATATATCATTATTTCAAATACCAGGAAATGTTCCTTGGGTTCCCTAAACAAATATTTCAAAGCTGTTTACAAACAATGTATGGAATTACAAAGCAATGTATAGAACTTGGCATGATTCTTTATTTCTCTTATGGTGAAGAAAAGACCGAAAGACGTCCAATACTTAATTACTTATTCGAGGGCATTATTACAGTATGCACTATGTACCTATGTCCCCATTCCATACAAAGCTCATAAACGGATAGAAAGTTCAGATAGTTTTCTCGACTCAATCTCAAGCAATCGGATCGGACGCAGTGTATAAACGTTCTTACGGTAACATATTATAATTGAGGGAATATTATACAGGCACAGTTCAGATTTCATCACGTTAGTCTATCTATACTGTACAGTAACTATCTACCAATTTAACTGCCGTTGAAATTACACAGTTTATAAACAATCACGCGGATGTTGAGTTTACCATGTTTTTAATTAATAAAAATGTTGGAAGTTGGAAGTCACGACTTATTTTGCATATTTTTTTACCAGCAATTATAAAAAAAATAGCGTTGAATTTATGCACAAATCGATTAAGTAAATAAACAGTCTGCGGTATTCGATTTGAAAATATTTGCGGATTGTGCAGGCCTAGATTGTATTAACGTAACGTAACGTAACGCCTTTAATCCCCGAAGGGGTAGGCAGGTAGGAGGAGGAGGTAAATGCATGCATTCAAGCATACATGCAAACACCCACGTTTCGCCGGTTACGTTTTGGCCCATGTAACAGGTAGCGAGCCTGTTGCCATCTCCGGGCACAATACCAAACTTCGAGGTACTGGAAAACTTACAGAAAATGGAAAAATCCCAATAGAACCAGAGATAAAGGATTTTAAACCGTTATCTCTGATAAGCCCTCGACCCGGGAATAGAACCCAGGACCTTCAGCGTAGTAGTAGTGGCCTGCTACCACTGGGCTACTGAGGCAGTTGTATTTACGTGCAATTAAATCGCAGAGTCACCGCAATAACTGCGCGTACCTTTAAAGATTTTATCTGGTACAGAGCTGATATGACTGCTGATTCGTAAATATACGTAGTCATGTGAATCCAAAAGGGCTCATTAAACGAAATCCTTATATGAATGATTGACGGACTTGCGAGATTACACCGGAGTTGCAACTTGGAAAATTGCTCCACACTGAGCCCATTTTACGGATGCAGTCCTTTTTTAATGAATGAAGAGACCGTGTTATAACATATTAAAAAGCCATCAGTCCACATTGGCAACTTTGTATGTAAGTAAGTATATCTACAAAAAAAACCGCAGGTTACTATTCATATATTTTTTACATTGGCTCACCTGAAGCTAAGGATGTTAAGTTTCTCAGCCGGTGATACATTAATAAATTATTCGGAACACGACAGCTATGAGTACCTTTTGCTATTTGATAGTAAATAAATGAAGTTTTTAAAGCCTTCGAGCATTTTGATAATATATAAAGTTTCTGCCAGGAGGAAAACGCGTTAATTTTGAGTAAAAAAAATAAATAAGAGACATCAAATAAAAGTTGAAATCGGATATAAGATTGAAACGAAAACGATTCAACGAAATAAACTGACGATTCGATCAACAACATTAATAAAATCACCAAATAAAATGACTTGCATTGCACCGATTTTCGGTTTGTAAGAAAAGGTATGCTATATAATGACCGGACTGTTATTGAATACGTCTCAGCGTCTCACTAATTACAATGGCGCGCGCAGTGGGTCCTAAACGTCACCGTCTGGACACAAGTTAATGGCAGCCCGTCATTCGTCCGAGTCTAATGCGAAACGGAGGAAAATAAAACAAGTACGCAAATTGTTTTAAATGGGCAGGTAGGGCCACGCCCGCCTGACCTACAGACTGCCTGTTATTACCGAAAATTAAAAAAGCATATTCTTTTTTAGGGTCTCGCTACTAAAAATACAATATAATTGTCATATTTATAATACAATTAGCGAATAATCGACATGTTATAACATTTAAGTTCCTGTAGGTATTATTTCAGTACTTAGTATTATTTAGTATATTTTAATGCTGCTGCCATAGGGATGAAATTCGTAAAAGTTTTTGTTCGTAAAACCGATTTAAGTACCGAACAGTTAAATTACCGATTTAAGTACCGTTTCATATATATATATATGGATGTATATATATGGATTTTTATAGCCGACAGTTATAAAAATCCAAGTTTCGAACGCAAACGCTTCCGCACGAACTAGCATAAATACTTATACTTTTTTTGAAAATTAACAGACCTATTTTTAAAATATTAGTTTGTTATCCTAAAATTTCTTACTTCCCAAGGTCAATTTTTAAAGAGGACACACAGGACACGCCATGTGCCCAAAACTCAGAAAAATGTCTGACACTTGTTGCGGGAAGAGAGAAATACACACGTATACGTATTCATACTAAATTAAAGGAGGCCATAAGTACATGTAACTTGTTTTATACTCAGGGTATGAGCCGCGCTCTAGTGCCTATTTTTGACAGAAAGGGTCGCTCTACTATTCTTTCACCTGTGAGGTAAATACTTTAAAATCTAAACTATCGAGCATTTAAATCTCCAATCCACTCCTTTGACGAGGGATGTTTATTTATTTTATTTTGATTGTATAATCTATTGCTACTTTGACCAACACTTGATTCGTTGTTCAAGGTGAACTACTTCGGTCTTTGAATCTTAAAAAACAAAATCCCTAAACCTATAAAAGACGAATTAAGTTTTAATGAACACTAACCTGAATTGTTTATCATGGAATATTGAAACCTGGCCTAATTTACATAAGTTCTCATTTTGCTTTGACATATCAGGATTGAAAAGAGTAGGTCAATTCCAAAAAAAAGTCCCGGATCAAGATAAACCGGCGATGAAATAACTTTCATTATCTATACTTTTTACGATCAATCCCAAGTAGCGATTGCACAACACTTTTCCTAAAAAACCGTGGTCAAACATCGCAGATCCCCGACGAAGCGTCACTGATCGCGATTACTCAGGCATTTTTTGGCTTTAGACATTTCTGTGGCAAGGTTAAATAATATTTTTCGTCTGAGCTAATTAGTCACGTCAAAACCGAAATGGAGATATAATTCATCGTGTTTTTTCGACGTTTGCCATATGATGAACGACTTGTTTCGTATTTGTCCAGTGAAATTATTCGATATAAGTATAGTATACTCACTGGTTCCTGGTCTCCTTGGTTGTCTTTGCCGAGTCCTTCGCCTTTCGACCAGCCCATTTTCTCCAGCAATTTGAATCCTTTGTTTTCTGGCGTTATAAACCTGTCAAATCAAAGGCCAAATTCAAAATCTATATTCATTAAGTCACTTTCGAAGTATGTATATATTATGAACACACATTTGATTATTTCTTCTTTTTTGCGAGTGCATTTTTTATTTTGAAAGTACAATTGTAATTTTTTCTAAAGTTCCGTACCTCACAATGCAACCCTTCATAGATCAATCGTGCGTTTGTCTATGTCTGTCCGTCTGTCACAGTCGATTTCCTCTGAAATAACTTAGCCAATTGAGTTGAATTTTGGTACACATATTATGTTATCTAAATGGTTAAGAAATCTTAAAATGCGGAGAAAATACTCGTATATGTGAAATAAATTTAACGTTTAAAATAAGTTTTACAGTGTATATTGTGTCATATAAAATGTTTTATTGTAAGGATAGGTCCTCTATCCCTCTTGTGGGGCCTACGCTTCGTCTTCTGATGCGCGGTCGCCATTCGAGGTCTCTTCTGCCCCAACGGATCCTATCGGATCTTGGAACTATGTGCCCTGCCCACGGCCACTTGAGTTTCGCTATTCGATGGGCTATCTCGGTAACTTTGGTTCTCATGCAGATCTCCTCATTTTTGAGTCGATCTAGCCGTGTCGAGTCGTCGGGGGGCAGAGCTAACAGTAACGGAGGTACAGCTTGACGGCAGCGGTAAGTCAATGAAAGTCAGGTTTTTTTTTATGTAATGGTAGTGGCAAACAAGTATACAGTTCACATTGATGTTAAGTGATGACTGCAGCCTATAGACACCCACACAAAGACCAAGGTCAAAATGCAGATGTGTTACCACTCCTGAGGCCTAAGGTGTTCTGCCTCTGTGCCGGAAATTACAGGACCGTACATTACAACCTGACCGGAACACGATAGTGCTGAACACTAACATTTAGCGGCAAGTATATTAGGTAATACGGTGGTGCCTACGCCCGCGAGCTCCGTCACTGCAGCTCTTCCACCAGTAAGGATACCGAACTTACGTGTTTATATCACTGCTCTGTGTCTTTTCCGCGTGATGTGATGACCCTACTTTCTCCCTCCGAGTCTGCGCTCTATCGTTGTAAGCCACTTCATCGATAGCTAATTGTTTTTTAGCATATTTGTTCTTCAAACGGGCAAGTTCTAATTGATGCTGTTTTTGCACGCTGCAGGTCCGAGTGTACGCGACTTTCTTCTCTTTTTCTTGTGCTATAGAATTAGATTCTAGGGTATTTTTGTGGCTCAGGCAGTGAAAGAAAGAAGAAAGAAAAAATATTTATTTGGATCAAAAAAGAAAGAACATACTAATGTCACATTTACAATATTATTATTATTTCATACTCGTCGTTGTGCCCGAAATCAAATTTTTCTATAATTTCTAATGTTGACTCGCATGTGTTATTGCAAAAATAAAATATTATATCAATGTATCAAAACATTATAACAATCTTACAATATTGAAATAAAACTATTTTTACGGATTTATCTCGCGTATATTAAAGTAAAATGATTTTTAAAATCAATTATTGTGTTAATCCTGAACGCTACGTTTACGAAATCGATGGAGGTAGCTACATATAGGTAATTTTTTCAAACTTCTGTCAGACAAATGTCACCTCAGTCTGCCTGGGACCACGGAAGCTGAAAAGCGACCGAAACGTCGGGTATATTTTAAAAATCATTTTAGTTTAATATACGCGAGATAAATCCGTAAAAATAGTTTTATTTCAATGAGTGTAGCTCGCGAAAACCTAAGAACATATCAATCTTACAATACATTGTCTGCGCTTCTACAATAGCAAGAAAAACGCCGAGTAATTGCTGTAAATTATCAGTCAGGCATTACTTTAAAAATAAATCTGTACTACTTCAAAAAGTATATCAATGGCTATAATATACTATTTTAATTTTTTTTATAAAAAATAAAATAAAATAAAAAATAATCCGTTGAGCCAAATACGGCCGATATCGGCCACGAATAATATGAAATTAACTGTCATATTTTTCTAGTGAGCTGATGGATTAAGCAATTTTCGAACAAAAATGATTGACTTGTCACTACTGTCGTCTGCCATAGTAAAATACATCTGACATTTAATAAAATGCCGTCTTTTGCTTACATTGCTGTCAGGCCTAAGGTATTGTGCCTTTGTGATAGTTATTACGCGGCCATATAGTAATTATAGTTTTCATAGAGCAGTCTACTCACATTCCATAATAAGACCGGGTTCACAATGTCCACATGTATCATTGCCGGCATGGATGTGACACAGCAACTTAGTTTCGCCCAATTGTATTGTGCTACCATGGACCACCTACAATAAAATAAAACTTTGAACAGCGATGATGATGATGATGAACTGTAACTATAGTATTTGTTATAGCCATAGAGCAACACGGGCCACCGGCAACGGCGGACGAGAGGGGAGTAGTCATATGCAGGCTTTCCCCTCTGTCAAAGTACAAGCCCAAGTGGGCCTATGCCTATCACCTAGATGTTTAAATGTGTGCGTGAATTTGTTTATGTTTTTTGTTAAAGTCAAGGTGCGAGTTTCGTAGTCATAAGACGATTTGTGTAGTGTGCGTGTGTGTCACACGCTTTTTACCCCCGCAAAATGTGACAGACTGTTTTGCATCGGTAATAAACGCTATGGCTACTCCCCTCCCCGTGTTGCTCTATGGTTATAGCAGAGGAGCCCAAGAGATCTTTGATTTTACTGAAGCGCGTAAGATTACGATAAATTGTACCCTGTTGGGTATCCCCACCGAATCTAAGCGCTCTGTGTTGAGCCGCGCTCGTAGGGCAGCAGTATTTTTTTGTCAATAACCCGTAGCTTACGACGGAATTTGGATGGAACCTTGGTTCGATTACATTCAAATTCACTCTGAATATCTAATCGTCCTTGACTCATGACGTCGACGTAGTGACCATTTCGAAAAACGCAAAAATTTATGTGAAATTTTTTGTCGCTGCAAATGAAGCGATTTAATCACTTCAAATCTGAAAAGTCGTTAGCTGCCAGCGACTTCGTAACTCTCTTCGCACACGTGGTATACCGCGAATACGCGATTTCATGTAGTTAAGTAATCCATCCGGGCCTCTCTAGACCATTCCGACTGACCCTGGACATTTGACTGTGTGCGGTTGTCACACAGGCCCAATTTGTGTTGTCTATGTTATCTGGGGCAATAAAAAATTGTTTAAATTTTACCTCGATGGGTTCACTGGTTTCTTGACTTTCAGACATTCGAACTCCATTCAGTATTGTTCCATTTTTAGATCCTAAATCGACGGCAATATAAACTCTTTTCTCCATGTCATACTGTATATCTAGGTGGGTCTGTAAAAAAACATTTTTTTATGTAATGAAGGTAGCAAACCAACATACGATTCACATGGATGGTATGGTAAGTGACTAATGCAGCCAAAAGACACCTACACCTTGCCACCACGCACTGAGGTGACTGAGCCCTATATTATTGTTTTGTGACAATCCACGCTGTACTTTTTTATGTAACAAAGACGGCAAATAAGCATGCAGTTCTCATGGATGTTTAAAAACTAGAGGTCAAAATGCATGTTTAATGGAAACATGCATTTTGACCTCTAGTTTTTGTTTGAGCCTCTGATTGCAACACTTATCATAAAAAGATGTGTTACAATAACACAGGTAACATTTCACAATTTATTGTACTGAATTTACCACCTCTTTTGCAAATTGAATAAACCAGCAAATATGAACTGAAGTGGAGAAAATTCAATGATTGAAAGAAAAATTCAAGGGAACCAGTGGTAATACAATTGTATTTACAGATTAGTTTTACATACCCTCGAAATATTGTGGTCCTTAATAAGTATCGCATGATGATCCCCTTCTCTGCCAATGGTGCCACCATCTTTTGTAATAAGGAACAAACTTCCAACCTTCAGCTTTGGCAAATCAGTTTCACGGACAATAAGGCGCATACAGGGTGGATGATGTTTTGCCACGAATTCTAAACAAGACAAAGATATTCATTACGCCGGATCCACACGTTGGCTGCTGACACGCAACGGCCAATCACCAACGCGCATGGCTCGCCCCAACGTGGGGGGTAATGCTTTTTTCTAGATCCACATGTTGGACGTGTAGCGTGGGCGCCAACATTCAGGCCAACGTGTAAAGCTGGCCTTAAATTATCTTTAAAAAATACGCTTACTCTCACAGCCCCACACTTGGTATAAACATGCGTCGTGTATGCCGTTGTACACATACAACACATACACAAACCAAGACCCGAAACAAATATCTGTAGGCGATACTAATATTTGTCCTGGTGCGGGGATCGAACCCGCGACCCTTCGAATCAAACGGTCGTCTCACACGGCTGGACTAACAGGGTCGTGAAATCTTGTGTGTATAAAACAGTTTAATTTTTAGTCAATGCTGAAAAATTAGTCACTGTACCTAAGTGCTTTGCTATACATACTGTGTGGTTTTGTCTCTGTCTTCGAAATTTAGAACCATATCAGAACAGTAATGGAACACTATTGTATAGTAGCAGCAAGTTAATTAAAGACTCAGGTGGCGCCCAAGCAACCTCAAATATATTTGTTTACATAACTACCCATGTTGTAAATGAAAAATATTAGTTTATATTTTCCATTTATAAATCAGTTAAGAAGAATGAAGTAAACCAAAGAAGAAAAATACTTCATTTTGCAAAAATGGTAATTTCTATAAAAATCTGTAGTCAAGTGAATAAAATCTTAATGTATACAATAACCAATATTACTGGAAATGTTTACATGAAAGAGAAATAAACTTCTAAAATTCTCAAAAACTGTCATCATCCAATATTAATTTAAATATTTTAAAATGTTATACTATGATTTCATCACATATTTCCTTTCCAAAAATTAATATAGTTCTTCGTTTAACTATTACCATCATCACTTGCTGTTGATGTACTAGCATCGGATTCTTCATCTTCACTGCCTGTCTCACTACATTCACCATCTTCTAGTTCTTGGGCACTTGTACTGTCTTTATCATCTTTATCAATAGGTTTATCTTCTTCTTTGCTCTCCATTTCTTTATTTACATCTTTCTCACTCACATTTTCTTTAACATCATGTATCTCATTTTCTTCTACTTTTTCCTTCTCTAAAGCCTTTTTACTCTTAGAAATCTTCTTCCGTTTCGGTTTGCTTACACTGCTCCCATCTTCTTGATCCTGTAATACAATATTTAGGATGTTGGTACTTGGATGTGACTTCTTAGCATTCTATTTACCTAAGGCGGCTGGGCCTCGGAGTGAAACCTGAGAGAAGTTTTCAGTCAGGTTATCAATGTCATCGGGATTGCGGATCTGAAATGAAAATATACATATATTATTTAAAAAAGAGACATTTATCATTAACGATTTTATTTTATTAAAATTGGATTTTTTGTTTCTTGGAAAATTATTGCGTTTGTCAGTGTCAGTTAAAAATAAATGTCTATTGACTAATCAGTGTATTACATTTATATCATTAATAATCATTATTATGCTTATTGATGGTAGAGCTCCAGTGATAGAGCAAAAGGGCGTAGGCTTCAACACCTAATCTATTTGTAGCTTAATAATATTGATCAGCCCTATCATGTTCCAGTCAGGTTGTATTTTCAAATTGCCAGCATAAAGCCATAAAAAGCTTAATCCTCAAGAATGGGAATGCATCTACATTGAAATGTCTGCTTTTTATGTAGATGTTTATGGGCTACAGTATTCAGTTATGGCAGAGAATATGTAATAATACTACGTATAGTCCCGCCTGATTTCCCGCATCACCCAACCTCCTCCTCTCTTATGGGCGACAGTTGGTATTTTGTACGCGCTATGCACACAGGTGTCAATACACGTCACTGATTGATGTCTGTATAATAGAGACCAAATTAAGCGTTTGTATGGAATTTTGGCACAGTGTCCGTGGTGTGGTTATGGTTAATGAAACTTGTACGCTTGAATGCCACATCATGAAATCAATTAAAAATCTTAAAACATACAATACTTTAGTCTCAGTATGCTCAGCATATAAGTAACAATAATCACCTTCTTATTTTTCTTAGCTTTCTTATTCTGATGTGCAATCAGTGGTGCATTTGTGACATGCACACTTCTATCAGGATATGAGTGAAATTCAAAATTCTTTTTATCTTCAGAATAGTAATAATAACAGCCTGTATCCGTGTGATAGTATAATCCTAATTCCTGAAAACAATAAAGATACAAATGTTATATTTATATCTGACAAATAGTTTATGTAAGCAGTAAATCTATACAAATAAATAAAATTGGAGTGTCTGTTTGTAATATAAAAATAACCGCTTTTTACTAAATGCATATGTATGTATACACGGTACATATACGGGACTTTCACTGACAGATAGCTTATGTAATAAGGAGTTACTTAGGCTACTTTTATACTAGCTGCGCCCACGACTTCGTCCGGGTACATACTGAACAATCATAAATTCTTACATGGATGAAGTTGCGGGCACAGATAGTTTTTTTATATAATTTTTAATAAAATAATTGCATTATGTGTTTTACGATGTAGATGATTTAATAGACCACATATTATTTCAATATGCAGCTTACAAAAATACATGGACAGTAACCATTTACAGAAGTTATAACAATTAAACTTTTATTGTCTCCGGGAATAGGTTAATTGATTTACAAACATATGTCTAATATAAATGAATTCATTATTGTGTCTTGTACTCTGGTTTAGGTTCCAAAAATTTTGTATTTAAAAAAACACCAAACCTTTGTCTAAAGCTTTTCAGAAATCCCTATATTATACTTTATATAAGATGAAAGAAACATGAACTTAACAATAATAATTTATATATAAATAATTTATAAAATTGACTCACTGAATTGTAATAGTACCCTGTTTTGTAATCATAGTACATGCCCGCAGATTCTACATACACCATCCCAGACTCCTGTAGGGCACTCTGCGCTGCTTCCTTAACTTGCTCAGCTATACTCTTCTCTGGTTCTCCATTTTCATCTCTTATCCATGCTGTTGTTACCTCTTTTTTACTTTTTAAGTCAGAGGCATCACAATTTTTTTCACTAGTTTGAGACCCCAGCGATATATAATCTACATTATTAGTCTGTGTACTAGACTCTTTCGAACTTTTGATACCTATGTCCTGTAAAGTATATTCTCTTTGAAATAAATCAGTTTGTAGGCTAGAGTCAACTACAGCAATAACATATTTTTCATGGTTACTATATGTCACTTTATCATTATTATCCTTCTCATCACCAATAAAAGTAGTAGAACCATAGAAGTAGTGTTTTATAAGCAAGAATATGATGAAAGGCATTATTGACTCCAAAAAAATTACTGTTGAAAAAAAGTAAATGTGTACATACCAAATACTTTAACTGGCGCTTTAACTTTTTCAATAAAACATTTTTCTGCCTTATACACTGTCTCATTTTCAAAATTAGCTTCAGAATTTCAGGTCTATACTTCAGTGACAGGCGAAGACTTCGTAAGTTGAATGAAGATTTACCGAACTTACTTGGACTTTTAAGGTAACATTCTTTTTTTATGTTAGTATCCATGTTCAAAGATTTAATTCAGTTTTACAAATCCTCAAGAATAGGTTATTAAAATTCACAAATTCAAAATATTTATCTTTACAATTCACAAGTCCACCCAGATTAGGGGTGGACGATATACATCGATGTTTTATAAACACTCGATGTATTTCATCAATACATCGAATCGAACCGATGTATTTTTAGTTAACATCGAGTATACATCGATGTTTTTTTTTCAATACATCGAATCGAAGAAGCAGAATAAAATACATTTGTAAACCGTGAACTGAGTGATTCTATTAACTAAAAAACCTTTCAATAATAATAAATACCTAGCTAACCAATTTTGGTTAGCTAGGTAGGTATTTATTATTTCATAATTTTTTATTCTGGTACTTGGATTCGTTGTATCAAATAAGAACATCGATAATATAATTACTCGATATTGAAGGACTAAAAATACATACAAAATTAAATAGCTAGGTAGTCATTGTTGATTGAATGGTTTTTTAGTAAATAGAATCACTCAGTTCACGGTTTATAAATGTTTTTTTTTCTTTTACTAAGTCTACACGCTTTTATCATCAAATTGGCGCACGGGCTTACAAAAAGAATGGGTACCATAGAATATGTTACTGCTCTGGAGATTGCAAACATTTTTTTGGCCCTCGATTACAAAAATGCGCTTTAATGATACAATAGCTTGTAGCAATGCAGTATCAGATTAAAGGGGAAAAGATTGTGGAAACTTTTGTTTCTCCAAAGTATAAGGAGTATTGGAATAATATATATAAACATAATTTTACTGTAATTTTTTTCAAAATTGTTTTTTTTATTTGTTTTACGGCCGTGGATTTATTAAGTCCTAGCCAACCTTCATTCGTTTTTATATTCTTCATTTCTCATAATGAATATCCATATGGAAGATGACGATGATTGTATGTTTCCACGTGGAATAATAATATGATGAGATGAGTCTAGTAAAGTGATGGGGACTTTATTAGTCTCTAATCTCAGTATTGACTGCCCTTGGAATTCTGCCAAGTGAATAACCTTTATTATGACGACCAAATTCATTCTTTCTCAGTTTCTTTTGAAATGGGGAAATGGAGGAATTTGTAAATAATTGATGCTTTCCATATTATACAAAATTGTTCAGTGTCTATTTAATTTGTTATGTGTTTTTGATTATTATTAGTGGTTATTCACTCTAGGTTAGTTTAAAAAAAATGACGATGTAAAAGTGCTCTCCAGGAGCCTAATTATATGAAATAAATGAATAAACTGAATAAACTGAATTAGTAGTTTTTACGAAGTTTTGGCAACATGAAAAATTACTTTTCACTTCATAATAAGTAACACTTTTCTGCACTCGAGAACGTTATCGAATGTTTTATGATAAAAATCCCACCATTATTACACATAAAAAACGACTGTACACAAGTTTTGAAAAAAGGCTCTTTCCCACTGTCCCGCCAAAACCTACAAAATTGTTATCAGCTTATAAAATGTAAGGTTCGGTTGCACCAAAACATTTGTTAAAGTTATTGTTAATGCAATTTTTTACATCCTTCTCTATGTTTAACAAATTTGTTAAAATTAGAGAAAAAAAGTAAAATTTTATTTTTTTATTTAGAAAAAAAATATTACTTTGACAAATTGAAAAAACAACCGGTGCAACCGAACCTTAGTGTTATATAAAGCCTTTTTTAATTGCCTTTGTTTTTCATTTTTAAATTACATAAAAATTCTTATACCAGTTAAAAAAACAATCGATGTATGAAAAACATCGATGTATTTTCTGAAATATCGATATTACATCGATGCAACTTTCCGATGCATTACATCAAAAAAACATCGATGTGTTTTTCAATGTCTATCCCTAACCCAGATTCTGTATATTTCTGACACTGACCACAGACCAAGAATGACACTGACAACTGACAAGACTTATCACTGACAAGTGACACTGGGAAGTGCCCATAGACAATACATTTAGACTAGAGTGACCAAGGTGACCAGATTTTAACTCTTTACACGCAGCGCACCGAATAAACTCCCGTCGTTCGTCGGAACTGATATGCACACTTTAAATTCTGCAAAGTTCCAATTCTGTGACGAGTCCCAAATTGGGGATCCAAATCTGCTAAACTACCTACTAGAAGAATTCTGCTAATAATAGTCACCTGGGACTGTTTTGACGTTTTAACCATGGAGAATAGCACTAGCACAAGGAGCGCTAAGAAAAATAAAAGAAGTGTGAGGAGTTTTTAAATTTATTTTGTAGGTACCTACTGCGTAACTGCCACCGTAACGCCATGAAATGGGGTGTGAAAAACTACAGTATGAATTTAGTTAGTGTGTGAAGTAGGTATGCTGAGTTATGAATTTAAAATATTTTCATGACTAGACTCATGATGAGAGAATACTTGTAGTCCATGAGAATACTTGTAATCTAGCATCAGTCTCAAGTCCCAAGGCACGCTTTTGGTTAGTGCTATTGTGGCAATACTAGTTTGAAAGCGTAAGCTGACTAAACACCTTTTCAAGTTCTCTTCTTCTTCTTCTTTATTATAATTAGTGGCTACTACCCAAGACTAAGGATAATTCTCCCAGAATCCAGTAATTGGAGACGCACAGTAAACTACAAACAAAAAATAAATAAATAAATAAAATCGATTGGTGGACTAGAAGATTGTCTGGCGATGAATAAAGTTATATCCTCTGATGATACCTACAACAAAAACAAAGACAATCACTATAGTTAGTTGATAGTATAGACGAAGTACAGTGTTATTACTATTCTAAAACAAGAAGTTTAAATTCTAATATTAAGTGAAGTTACTAAATTAAGCAAAGATTTCATATTAGTAGGACGGGGGATGTTACGGGGAAGAAGGGAGTACAAAGAAATTATATGTATAGAACAATTAAAAAATGTATGGTCTACGGAACCTTCATCTAAACCGCATTCGCACAAAGAACTGTCCCTAATCCTAATTTTCTCCAAAAAATCCGGAGAACACACATGACTCAAATGTAAACGGCATAGCACCGAGCAAGATCTCTTATCAAGTGAGCGGAATTTAAAAAACGGTCTGCTAACAGTATTGGGCTGGATATCAACATGATGTTTTCCTTTTTCTAGATTCGACCGATCCCACTCTTCTGCCAATCTTTATTCAATTGGGTTTTCGCGAATGACAACAGATCATGACTAAATAACAAGTTATAGGTATTGCAACCACTTTCAATTGCCAACTTTGCACATTGGTATACATAGTCTCATTTCTTACAATACCACAGTGGCCCGGAATCCACGCCAAAACAATAATAATATTTTTTTAAGACATCTGTACAGAACTTCTTTGATATCGAAAATAATTGGATATTTCAGCTAATTTCTGAAAGGGTTACTGAGTATTGCTTGTAAAGTGCTCAAAGAGTCCGAAAAAATAATTGTATTTGAGAGATTGTGTGATTCAACATAAGTAATTGCTTCATAAAGCGCTATTTTTTCAAGTTCTCGTTCGCTCGCTCCTTTATCTACTCTCCATGGGAAAACACATGTTTAGGACATCTGTCAAAAGTTATTTGACAATTCTTAATGGTCTGTGTTTGTGCTTGACAATTGTTTGACAACTTGAACATGTGTGATGTGTTTTGCTTTTTCGGCTTTGGCTTGCTCCTAAATAGAGAGTACTTTATCTAAGGTTTTGCTCATGTTTAGCGGTTTGGCTTCTTTACTTTCTTTTTCTTTTGAAATGTGGTTATTTTTTTAAAAAGCTATATTCGAATATCACCACCTATAACAAACCCCCTTAAAACCAATATAAAAATCACAGCGGTACTGTTTGAAATGGACATAGATCAAAATAAATATTTCACCAGCTATGAAGATTTGGATGTAAGCATATATTTTTTATTAGGTAAGTATATATTTAGGTTTATGAGCTCTTTTATTAATGCATATATAATCATAACTGATTCAGGTCCATGGGCTGATGCTAACTGACAAACCAAGAACAGATGCATACCACAAAGCAATAATGAGAAATGCCACTTTTTTCAAAAACAAGGTGGTAATGGATGTTGGTTGTGGGACGGGCATATTATCAGTGTTCTGTGCCCAGGCTGGTGCCAAAAAAGTGTATGCCGTTGAAGCCAGTAACCTTGCGGACTTAGCTAAGGAGATAGTCAAAGAAAATAATTTTGACAATATCATTGAGGTGTGTATCATATTTAAAAAATCAAAACATAATCTAATATTTTTATTTTTACAATAACACATGTGAGTAGAAAGGGAAGGAATCGAACCTGCAACCTCAGGATTTATCCTGATGTTCTGCCTGAAGTCAAATTTTTCTTTCAGGGTTTTCTTTAATTTCTAAATTCACTTGCATGTTGTTATTGGGAAAATAAAAATATTACAATTAAGGGTATAACAACATCTTAATGATATTGTATAAACTGCAGTCTATCAGTCTCTACTTTTACCCCTTTATTCATAAACATACTTTAGATACATTTTGGCTATAGAATGCTTTGTCTCTGTCAGTTGCATTGTCAAATGTGCAGGATAGAAAAAGATAAAGGAGAGATTAGCAACACTAGCTAAAATATGTTTATGAATAAGGGGGTTAGAGTATATTTTTTATGTTAAGAAGGTGGCAGACATGTATGCCGTATACATGGGTGGTAAGTGCGTCCTGCAGCCTATAGGTATATACGCAAGAACCAGAGGTCAAAATGCAGATGCTTTGCCTACAACATAGGACCACACCTGACACCTTTGTTGTAGTAGCCTTGGTGATAGTCAATACAAGGCCAAATGTGTGATGTTTCTTTAAAATCGGAAAACTCTGAGGTCTCAACATATAGCTTTTGAGGCACCCCAGAGATCTTTTACCTCTCTAACAGAAATGACAGTTAACTACATGACTAGCACAGTCTAAAGAAAACGAACGTGTTAATTACCTACAGTCATCCAACGAACGTGTAATGTCAGAGCAATCGTGCGGGGCGCGCGACGTGCGGGCGGGAAGGGGCGGTAGCAAGTAGCCCATACAACGACTGTCAACTACTTGGTACTGAGCGATAAGGGGTGCGAGATTTAAAATTTATTTTACTAAGTGTTTGGAAAGATGATATTGAAAAATGTGATGTCAACTTCACTGTTCATATTTTATTCTAATTTATCATTTTTAATAATGTCTGTTATATTTTACACTTTATGTACCTACATACTTACTTCATTTAAAACGAAAAAATCTTTAAAGAAAACTTTAAATGTTTTTTTTGTTTGTTTGTATGTATTTGATATTCGGATTATATTGGACGGAGTTAAATACGTATGGATGAATATTAGGATCGGTACATTATAATTGTTAGAATTCTGGCGTACTGATAGACCGCCCAACTGGAATACTAATAAATTGATGATAGACTGGTAAATTGGTAGGTAGATTGAAAGATTTCAGCGAAATCTGTTGATAGGTCGAGATATTTATAGTTTGATAGATTTTTTCATTTTCTGGTGGCTTAGAAGTTTTGTAATGTGCCCGGAGATGTCAACAGGCTCGCCGTCTGTTACATGGACCAAAACGTGACTGGCGAATCGAGGATGTTTGCATGTATGCATTTACCTCTGCCTACCCCTTAGGGGATTACAGGCGTGATGTTTTTACGATTTTTATATATGTTCAACGTAAACTGACGCGTTACAAACAACGTAAACTAGTATGGGTGTGACAGCCTGTTAGAGCTCTGTCATCTCTAATGAATAGCTTGGCTGAATTACCAGACCGTTGCACATGTGTACAATTTGAACTTTTTTTAAATTAAGTTGTGGCATCGCTATTACGCATATTGCCAGTGTCAAGTAAAACGATATTTCGTATTTATTTATGAAGCGTAAAAGTTAGTATATTATAGTCAGTCAATTACTTATTAAGTATGTCAGTCAAGTGAGTTACAGTCAAGTTATTCGAGTAAAGCGATGGCTACTTTACCAGAACATTTCCAATGAAGTTTTGGAGGCAACCTGAAAGGTCGTGTTTTCGCACTGTTATTCTATTTCACTATACACGGGCACTGTCATAAACCTTTATCAAACCTAATGCCACCAACTTTATTCAATTTCACTTAAAATACACCAAGAAAATGAAATAAAATAAGAGCACCATACGCCTCTTTCAAGGTTCCCGCCAAAACTCCTTTGCTTGGGTTATCAGTTCATGACTAGGCTGTTTGGTGTCAATTTGATCACCAAATTAAAAGTTTAAGTTACTGACATATTTTCATACTCAAATATTTTATGCCCACTAATAGGAATTGTAACATTATTCTTTACCTTTCGTCTGTAGGTTATTCACAGTAAAGTTGAAGATGTTAATTTGCCAGATGACATAAAAGTAGATGCATTGGTGTCGGAATGGATGGGTTTCTACTTGTTACATGAAGGGATGTTGGATTCAGTACTATTCGCACGAGATAAATTCCTCAAAGAAGGTGGAGAAATGTTTCCTGAAAGTGCTGTAATATATGTTGCACCGTGTAGGTAAGGTTTGTTGCACCATGTAACATCAACATAATAACTGGAGCTAAAAATGTATAGATGTGTACCTCCCCTGAGGCCTAAGTTGTTTTGCCTGTGTGATAGTTCTTATGAGGCTGTACATTATCTAGCATCTTACTAGATACCATAGTGTATTATAGCATTGATCACTTCTATTTGGTGGCAGATAAATTAATGAGATGGTGCCTACACTGTCAAGCTCGGACATTTATGTACCTATTGTTTTCATTGGTGTACGTATTTCAAATTTATATTTTAGGTATCTTTGGTATCGGGACGTGACGCCTCCTCCGTCCACTAGTGTTGGGAAATTCTGTGGCTAGTACAGTCTGACAACCGAACAAGACGTCAAATCATGCCAATAAGGTCGCAAATACAGTGACGGGGAATGCGATCACCAACCCACTTATGACATATTCTCACCATGAGAATATGTCATAAGTGTCATATGTATGTCATTTGACGTACATCACTGTTATGCAGTGCCGGATTAGCCATGTAGCAGGAGGCAGCAAATGATACGGGCCCCGCGCCTTGTGGGCCCCCGAACTGTCCCAAACAAAACCACTTATATGTAATACACCTTAGCTATTCTCAAAGTGAGCGTTGGCCACACTGTAATTATATAGGTATTTATTATATTGCAAAGTTGGCAATACTACAATACTTACAGGAGAAATTCCATATATTGTTTTCGATTCCTTTTCGTAAAAATGTTCTGTTTTATTTACATCCTAAATTTCAGTAGGCAATGTAACTCTAGGGCCCTATGGTCACATTTGCTACTGGCCCCACACCTGCTTTATCCCGCACTCCTGTTATGTAGGTTTAGGCTTTGATGGCTTTTGTTCATCAGTCTGTCGGCTGAAGTGATGATGAAGACCAGCCTTAATCGAAAATTCTTTACCTACCCTAACTTAATGTCCTCATGCCAAACGAAGAAAAATATATAATTTTTGTTAACAAATTGTCGTCACGTTACGTCTCTATCTCATACGATTTAACTCGAATTTTCCAATTTCGAAAATTCCCAACAGTAGCCTGGGGTACTCGTGCGTGCCTACCCGTTCCGCGAGCACGAGCCGTCGGTCCTGCGCCCGATCTCTAGCGGTCGTGTGGGATTGCTGTCCCATCGCGCTACGAGAGTAAGGGAATAGGGAGTGTACCTGTTCGTATGGATCCACATGTGCACTATAATATCTTCTGAGCAATCAGCTAGTCTCAGTTGAAAATGGCCACCGTGATCGATCCGGAGGATATTAGGTATTATCTAAGGGGTTTTATTCTATTTGTATTCTTAACTTCTCGTGAATCGCTGGAGGTCTAGGATTATATAAGATGTGAAATATTGTGATAGATAGAGATAACAATTAATCTAAAATAATTTCAGTGTACCCACATACTATGATGACTGGGAAGATGTCTATGGAGTGAAAATGACAACATTTGCTAAACACTATCGTGAGAGTAAAAGCAACAAACCAGAGATTATGTGTGTTAAGTCAGAAGACTTGCTGGGTGATGAGACTGCACTTGCCTGGATTAGTTTAAGAGAAGATAGTATATCTGATTTACAGTCTTTTAGTCTTCAGTATGTTTTAGGTATTTGTACTAGACTGCTTCTTTTACTAAAATGATTCTAATAGTATTGAATAGTATAGTACCTCTAATCGGGAGTTATTAAATATTTCAATTGATACAAACCTTTTTAGGAGCAAAACGAAAAGGATATTACCAGGGACTATGTGTTTGGTTTGAATGCAATTTCCCATATTTGGATAGTGACAATGTTAAAGACGGAGCAGTTATATTAAGCACAGGGCCCGACAGCCCAGCGACACATTGGAAACAAACTGTTATTTTGCTGCCAGAGCAACAAAAGATCCAAAAACAAGAGCCCATAGCGTTCAAACTCGATATGAATAAAGATGAAACTTCGTCAAGAAGGTAAAAAATTAAATGTTTTTGTTAAGTACACGATTGCCGTAGTGACTGTATCAATCGCATGTATAACAGACTAACGTTTACTGTCTTTTAATTTACTGCCACTGACGTCTATAATGCTACTACAGTACCCATTGGTCGATGAGTACCCATCAAGAAATATTATCCATCAAGTTTAGGAAAGACACAATCGTTTAGTTTCGAGCTTCGTAGAGCGTTGCGTTATCTCAGCTGTACATTGCCTACGTAAGCACTAATAGTCCGATATTGGTCAAAAGTCGTAAACAAACGTCACCTAGGTTATGTGCGAAAGAGATAACACTCTACAGAGCCGAAATTATCAGATCTCTCTTTCCTAAGTTCGATGTGCAACAATCGTACTGTAGTTTAATGGATATCGGGGCTTACTGCTCTTTCTTGCATACGGATTACGTTGATGGTAAGTGAGAGAGGCCACATACCTATGCTGTTATGCCCCATCCCAACACCACTACCATCAACAGCAAATAGAGTAGGTAATTCGGTCTTGCTCCATCACTACAACTACACTACAAAACTACTGGCTACTCCATCACTACACTATAAAACTACTGGCGGACAGGAGGTAGCCTGTCCGCCAGTAGTTTTATAATGTTAAAAAAAATGAAACGTGAAATATTTTTTACAGATACAATCTGGAACTCAGTTTGTTGGACCCAGAAATTGTGGAACACCCTCTCCCTTGCACTTGTCACATGACCAAATGTATATTGATCAAAACATTCATGGAACAAAATAAACAACATACACTTGACAACCAAAGTACTAGTCCAGATAACTGTGGTATTTTGAATGATGAAAAAATTGAAGACGATGATGATGATCAATCTGATGAAGATTAGAAATAAATGTATAACACTTATAAAATGTATTTTATTCTTTGAACATTTTATGACAAGTTTATAAATGCATACAACTTTAGATATCGTGAGTTGGCCACAGCGTGAGCTGTTGGCCGCCGAATGTGATTACTTCGTGTATTGCTAGTTTAATATTATACATACCGCATACGAAAGCAATAACGACTATCCTAAGTGCCCAATTCTCATAACATATTATGGAATCATATTTAAATCGATGCGCCTACAAGCTTCAACCAAAGGAGGCGCCGTATGTCGCAACAGGCAAGCCAATCTATTCATCGACTAATACAACGACGACATTAGCAATGACGTTAGGATGTTGAGCCTCATCTTAGTAATAGGGGAGTCCAAGAGAGGATTTTTTAATTTACGTGAGCGAGTCAAATTTAGATGTGGGGGATACCATTGCACCCTGTTGAGTATCCTATTATATATATTAGATAATCCATACGTGTCCAAGATTAATATCGCAGCATATTAGTAACGGATTGTGTAAGTTGTGCCTCTCCACTGAGCCACCTGTTGTAATCGAGTCTCATGAGCAAACGCGCCAGGAACACCCCGCACGGTCTCTCACGCAGCGACACCAGAAGCTGCATCAGTTGCTTTACTAGTTTGTTAAACCTGCAACATCGATCAATCAAATATAAGTATAAGTATCATCCGCACTTATTTCAGGAACTAACTTCGCCAGGGAAGGAATCACTTATTGTCAATTATTTTAGTTTAGTAATTGGTAAAACATGATAATATATATATTCATTTCAGTCAAAAACAAGATGACGGACATATAGACGGGCCCTAGTCGCCTATGAACATTTGCAATACCAAAGGAGTTGCTAACGCGATGCCATCTCTGAAGGACTCTGTTGACGCTTTGAAGAATCCTATATTGTAGCGCGGGGAGATCACCTCATTGGGAAGCATACACGCACGCTCACAGAGGCACACACAGACACAGCCACACACACGATTTAGTTAAAATTGCCAAAATTTTAATACTTTTGAGCCCACATTTCACCCGACTATCCTTTAAATAATGGATTTACTAAATTTACTGCACCATTTATTACATTGATTTAATCTATTGAGAAAAATATCAGATTTCCTATTAAGTACTAGTGTGTTCACCCGTATACTGGACCAAAGCCTCGCCATAAGGGGCTATGCCATAATCGCCACGCTTGGCATGCGGATTGGCGATCGCAATGGCGGTAGTTTTATCGCAGGATGCTGCTGCCCATCTTGCGATGTTCCACTTACTACCGACCAATTGGAATGGTTTGACCGCCATTGTCCGATTGACTGACTGCACTAGTGAAAGTTCCAGTAAAAGAAAATTCTTCCGCTAGTGAGCGGTGGGTTCGTCACGTTCCGACGCCAGTTAATATATATTTTTTTTTATGTTATGGAAGTTGCAAACAAGCATGCAGTTCACATTGATGTTAAGTGATGTCTGCAGCGTATAGACAACCACATAAAACCAAGGCGAGAATGCAGATGTGTTACCGCTCCTGAGGCCTAAGGTGTTATGCCTCTGTGCCGGAAATTACAGGGTCGTTATTACCACCTGACCGGAACACGATAGTGCTGAATACTACCATTTAGCGGCAAGTATATTAGGTAATGAAGAAGGAGCTCGCGGGCGTAGGCACCAGCCTACGCCCGCGAGCTCCGTCACTGGAGTTCTACCAGCAGTAAAAGAAAGTGAGGTAAAGTGATATAAAATAGTTATCGTTAAAATCAATTTTAAATATAAAATGTGTTACCGTTCAGAATATCCTCTAATATAATAATCCTCTGCTTCCTTGTCTGACACAAACTCGGTCATGCTGCAGAATGAGTGACAAAGTTTCAATAATTCCATTATATTGCAGAATACTGGGTTGTTTAGCGAGTCCATCGCGTCGCCAGAACAGTCTGTATCCCCCGACTGAAAAGATATTCAATCAATGCTTTTTTTGATAAATATAAAAAGAAAGCATGCAAAAATTACTTAATGGTAATATTTTAAATAAAATTAGAAAGGCTACATACAGTGCTCATCAAGATATGTTAGGAAAGAGACAATAGACTAATTTCGATTTCGTAGAGCGTTATCTCTGCTGCACACTACCTACGTAAGTACTGATAGTCCGGTATTGGTCAAAATGGTCGAACAACGTCACATAGGTAAGGTGCGAAAGAGATAACGCTCCACAGACCCAAAATAAGCCTAAGTCTCCTTCCTAAGGTTGATGTGCAACATTTGTTGTTGGATACTATACCGGTGTATCCATTGCAAATTTATTAAGAAAAGAAGCAGACGCTATACAGTAGAAGCTCTTTATTCGCGCTTCCTTCATTCGCGTTTTCACTATTCGCAGATTAAAAAAATGCGACTCAAGTCCTGTATTCGCGGCATAAAATTTCTTTGTTCGCGGATTGAATCGGTACTTCGGTACATATAATGCACTACTACTTCGGTACATAAATAAAAAGCATTCGGTATACGTTGTCAACGCATCAAGAGATAAATAAAATAGACCTTATTACAACTACGCCTAGATTGTGTTTTCAAAAGCTAACGGCGTTGTTTGTTTCGTTCGACGGTTCCGTTGAGGTAAAGTCGCCTTCGCCGCGCCTATCAGAATCTAATATTGTAAAATGAGCAATGCCAAACTATCGATACATCGATTGGACTATCGATAGTGTCGATTGTACAAAACATGGTAACACTGTTGATGATCTGCAATAGTATCGATACTGTCGATAGTATTGTACTTTGATAGTCGATACCATCGATACTATCGACAGCCCTATCGACATTCTCACTTGCCACATTATCGATAGTAGCATACCGAGCGGCACCACTATTGGAAAAACTTTACTACAAACCGTGACTGTCAAGAAAGACTGGCTAAGTATATCAGCGAGGAAAGTGGCGTGCGCTTTCTTCAACTTCTCAAAATCGTTGGTCTTATTGACGGCGTCCATTAGCCGCGAGAAGTTCGTCTCCAACACGTCAGCTTGCATGTAGTGCTGCAGGTTGTCCATTAGAAACATCAGTTTGTTATGCAGTTGACATATCACGAATCTGTGAAATTAAATAGCAGTTTTTTATTTTAATAACTAGCGATCCGCCCCGGTTGCTCGCGGGTGCAATGTAGATTGTTACTGGTAATTTGATGCCACTTTCAATCATCAATTCCTACCGATCCAACTGTTTAAAACTATAATTGACGATTGACCGTTATGTCAAGCGCATAGAGCAACACGGGCCACCGGCCGCGGCGGATTGGAGGGGAGTAGCCATAGCGGAAAAGCGTGCGACACACACGCACACTACAAAAATCGTCTATTACAACGAAACTCACACCTTGACTTTAATAATATACAGAAACAATTTCACGCACACATTTAAACATCTAGGCGACAGGTATAGGCATATTTGGGCTTGTACTTTGACAGAGGGGAAAGCCTGCATATGGCTACTCCCCTCCGGTGTTGCTCTATGGTCAATCGCCATAAGGTTTACACGAGAAAAGTTAGGCTACTTTTCACTCACTTCAGCCAAAGACTGCTGGTCCAGCTTCCTCATAAGGGGGATATGCCATAATCGCCACGCTTAGCATGCGGATTGGCGATCGCAGTGGCAATAGTTTTATCGCAGGATGCTGCTGCCCATCTGCGTTTTTGCTATTACTACCGGCCATTTGGAATGGTTTGACCGCCATTGTTCGGTTGACTGACTGCACTGACGGAAGAATTCACATCCACCAGAAGATATTTTTTTTGTGCTAGTAAGCAGCTACTGTTAGCTTGCATTAAATAATGGAAGCTTTAATTTTTATTGTTTATATTCATACTCAGCCTAATACAGTAGGTACTCACTTCACTAGTAAGTACACCCTGTATCCTGAATACCTGATTCATGAACTATTTTAAGCGCACAATCAACCCCAAATCTTCTTCTAACTATCATCATATTTAATGCAATGTTATAATGTCTATACCTCGCAGATTGTTTATAAGTTTTCCACAGAGCGTGTAGATCGTGTTGCATCTTCTTTATTCGCAAAAGCAAGCGAAACATGTCATTGTATCGCGCCAACACTTCGGGCGCGAACAACAAGTGCAGGGGCCATTTGAAATCGTACTTCAATATTATACTTGACCACCCATCTGCAACTGTAAACAAATGGTGAATACACTAATAGATATGGTCGGTAACAAAAAAGTACGTAAGTACTTTTTCACTGGTGCAACAGTACTAGAGGTAATCTATCCATCGTCAAATAGTAGAATTAAGCACTATAGTGTTCCGGTTAGAGTTAAAGGCAAAACTACTTAGGCCTCATCAAGGATGGCAAAATATCTGCATTTATGAACTCTGATTTTTGTGTAGATGTCTATGGGCTGCAGTCATCATGTTGAGCGATCTATGTGAACTGCATGCTTTTTTTTTTAACGAAGGTGTCGTCAGATAAAAAAATATATTAGTTCAATGCACATTTTTAATGTCGGCAATTAATATATTTATCTTGCTTTCACTGTTGCGAAAGACGCAAAAAAGTCTAACATGATAGCCAAAGATATTAGATGAAATTAGATTGCCAATATGCACCGGTCGTTAAGCGGTGCGTTACGCATCGGACGTTTGTTTAGACTCGCGGACGGTCAGGTGACCGTTCCCGCTCACGCGGCCATAATCATCCATTCATTGTGCTTTCGTCCGCACGAGCACAAACTTAGTGAGAAAAACCGTAAAAAAATGCCAAATTGTTCAGTGTTTTGGTGTAAGTACCGAACAGTAAAGCAAACTAAATCACTCAGTAGCATTATTCATCACCGGTAAGTCATAATTTTGTTATTTTTTTTAAGATAAATACGATATCACATCGTCCGTTATCAAATATATGGTGTTAAAACAGGGAGTTTTGCCAGCTCACACGGAAAACGACGGACATCTAGATTTTGTAGTATAATCACGTCTTTATACTCGTGTACAAACTGATAATACGCCATTTTTGTGACGTTTTGTGGCGCGATCAAACACTAATCAGGTGAAGCCAGGTGTATTTGCCTCACGCCTAATTGGTGTATACTTTGATAAGCGCCAAGATGAGCTCCACTCACTTACAGTGGTTGTAGCAGTTTTCATAGAAAAGCGTGTGTATTGTCAATCTAACTTCATGTAATATCTTTGATGATAGAATTTGAGTCGTTTTGATGTCGTTGTAATGGCATTTGAGCAAGCGAGGCGACGAAAAGCTATAAATATGATAAATCAAGCTTAACTGAAAATTATACAATCACAGTTCAATACATACCTGTACTGCTTTCGTCTTCGATGGATGAATTCGTGGATATGTTAGGTTTAACATAGGGCAGTTCGAAGCTAAATTTCTCTATGTCCGCGCTATTGCTAAGGAAAACTGCTCGCGCCGCTAATTGGAACGCATGGTTCATGTCTGTGTACAAACATAAGTCATATGCAAATAAACTGGCATTAACTATTACAACTATAATAACACTCATCACATGTCGTGAACTACTAAAGCTGTAATTCCGTGGGTCGCGATCAATCGCGGCCGCGCGCTACTATAGATGCAGTATGAAAAATGAAAATGTATGGAACCGCTTCCGTGACTCGCGACAGACGCGCCGCGCGTAGCCGATGACATCATCGGCCGCGCGCGGCCACGATCGATCGCGACCCACGGAATTGAACCTTTACTGTACATGTACATAATTAAGTACACAATTAAGTTACACGAGTAAATACAACGATATATAAAGGTATGAAAACGCAACAAAAATATTGCGACATTATTTATTAAAAAAATAAACTGAATTCTTCAGTATTTCAAGATATTTACAAATCTGCTTGCCACGATCGCCGATCCGCATACCAGACGTGGCGATTATGGCATACATATAGGTAATTCCCCTTATGATGTGCAACACAATTGTTGCATATTTGGGGAAGACTCTTATGCATCAGTGAACGAATTCGGCTGAAGTGATGATATATTTAGCCTTAGGGCTATTATTATAGGTATAGAAATTTACAGAAACTGTAAGTGTCATTTTCCATTTCAATAAAAACTCCTGTTTATATATATAATAGTATGTTATGTTATTTTTTAACTACAACATTAATATGATGTTTGTTACGTACGCCACTAAGCCATAGGGGTATGCTGACGAATCATCACCTAATTGCGACATCGAGGGCACCGAATGACGACTCGAATGAGTAAGCTGAGGCAGCGGTTTTACGAGGTCGCGTAGTCGTGATGCGCTCGGTTGCGATAAACATTCTATAGTTAACATCGCTAAGGGTCACTAGTTTTAGTTTAGTTGTAGTTTAATATGTAATAATTTAATAAATTAGTTTCTTTAATTATAAAAATGCCTTTTTTTTAAGTACTCCGACAGCGACCTTTTTGTAATTCGTTTATATTAATAATTGAGCAATAATTAGTTGAGCAATTTCTCAATACTGAGCGACAATCCAAAGATGTTGCCTATAGCCTAGCAACATCATCTGCCTGTTAAGTGCTACTAAGAAGAAGTTAAACAATATACTTTATGTTTCTTAAAGAAAAAATGGAAAGAAAAATTTGACTTCAGGCGAGACTCGAACTCGAAGGAAAGATTTGACAAATCGGGCAGGACTTCGGT
Source organism: Macrosoma leucophasiata (assembly GCA_036365455.1). NCBI lineage: Eukaryota > Metazoa > Arthropoda > Insecta > Lepidoptera > Hedylidae > Macrosoma > Macrosoma leucophasiata. The sequence goes on along the minus strand of JAWQUS010000023.1, from coordinate 7,725,163 downwards.
AGCACAGTTGGAAGAGCCGCTGGACTAGATTCCCAGTGGCCGCGAGTTCGAGTCTCGCCTGAAGTCAAATTTTTCTTTCCATTTTTTCTTTAAGAAATATATTTCACAAGCATGTGTTAATGCGAAATAATATAAAAACAATATACTTTATGGTCGTAATAAAAGCTATATCTGATTGTTTCTGTCTATAGGCTGCTTATTTTTCGATTGCAGGTACCAACTTCAGACAATAGCGACAAACATGTTGACCATGCTGTACACGTTCTGCAACGTCACGTGCTATTGAATGATAAATGTGAAGCACGTGAATAATAATCCTCGTAATAATCACGAGGGAGTATTGATAAATAAACAGCATTATTTGGTATCTACATTAATACTAATATTAAATAGAGGAATGTAATAAAAATATTATAAATAACCACCAATAAAAGTATATTTAAGAATATAGTTAAGTATATCAGTAGAATGTCCTCTTTTCTCTTTTACAATCTAATAAGACAGAGTTTAGACAAAGAAAAGGAAGGAACATTCTTTGTCATTCCTTCCTGACAAAGTTCCAAATACCATGAACTGCGAAAAACTTGCCAGAAAAAACTGACTCAGCTCTTTTTTTCTTTTTAATGTCTTAAATAGCATATTGTTATATACCAACCTCTAGTTGATGTTCTGGCGGTTGGTTTATCAAGCATATGTGAAGTGAGCCGCAGCAGTTCCAGGAATAGTTCGCCTCGTCCCAGCAGATAGAAATCCTTCATCAAACGCAACTCATGAAGTAATTGGGCCTCCTCTACAGCCACTGTCCATAGGTGCTAGAAAATAAAACAGCTATTTTAAGTATCATATTTTGATTTTTGGCAATAACACACGCGAGTGAATTTTTTAAATTAAAGAAAAAATACTTCAGTCCAGACGCTTTACTACTAAATTACCGAAGTCCCACATCCGAGCGTCGGATTTCTCTTTCCCTTCTTGATTTAACCGATTTAGGATCGGTGAACAACATCCATTGATAATGAATAGCTATACCTACATCCGTTATGATAGACTTTGGCAGTTTATAGTGTTTATACAATATCGTTAAGATGTCGCTGTATCTTTTATTATTGTCATGTTTTTATTTTTCGCAAAGAACTGAACAGGTGTAAGGACTCTAGAAAGATACATATTTTTCAAAAATGACAAGATTGTGGGCGTAGCCGCAAGCTACAGCTAGTTTATGTATTACTTAAATTTTATCTTTAAAACACTCGCGTTTTACATTTATAACACACTTTTTAAGACCGGGTCGTTACGCGATACTATTTTCAATAAAAAATATATACCTGCGACCACGGCTCGTGCAACCGAGCCGAAACGTCGGCATAAAGGTAAAAAAGTATATATTTTTTATCGAAAATAGTATGTGTGTGATAAACTTAAATTTTATTTCTCTGTAAGGGCCACACAAAACTGCGATGCGATGCGACGTAGTATGTAAGCCCGACATTTAACACGCAGAAAAATATAGCTAGACTTGTAAATGCTGCGATCGACCTTCCTGCCTTTTTGTTTCATAATAACCAAAGTATACACTACTCAATTGGTTGAGAGTTCGAGATATCGAAACCATATGATCGCTTTATTTAGGGATCTTAATTCCCTGTATCATATTAGACATGTCTACTGAGACAAGGCTGAAAGTAAGAAGGTATTTGTCCATACAGCGTTAGCAGTGATGACCTACGGAACTGAAAACTGACTCACTCACCATGAGTCTCATAAGAAGGCTCGAAGTTTCCTTGTTATTTACCTACACATTTATATTTTTGTATCGCTTACTGCTCTATAATGTTTAGCGCTGGAAAAACCATTTCTTTTCATATAATTATGGAGCAACACTTCCATAATTTATGAATATTTATTTTCAGTATCTTATCTTACAACCGTAAAATGGAAATATTTACAAGATTAATATTTGTATGCGAAGTAAATAAATATAATCCTCGTATCAAATTATAGCAGCATGTGAAGGCTTAGATGTAAACGTAAATAAAATGTACTTGACAAAGTATTAGAAAGGGAGTACGTTTACTGAAGTCAAGTTCAACAGTTAGAAATGTAATTCCAAACGTCGATTCCGTTGTGTATCATCAAACAACAACAATAATTATCATAACAATATTGAAAATATTACAATATCACACAATGGAAGAACCAAATACACAGTCCAAGAAAAGTGAAGTCACTAAAAAAGATGTAAATAAAAATACCAATGAAGTTGATTTTGATGAACTTTTGTCTTCGGCCGGTGAATTTGGACGTTACCAATTTATTCTGTTATTATCAACGTTACCATTCTACGTGTTTGGCGTATTTGCATACTTTTCACAAATGTTCATGACCGAAATTTCTCCAAACCATTGGTGCTGGATACCAGAATTAAATAACTTGTCTGACATAGATCGCAGGAATCTTGGCATACCCTCGGATGCAGTGGAAACATATGGATACTCGCATTGTCGTGCTTTCGTAGCTAATTGGAGTGAAGTGTTAGAACTTGGTCTGAAGCCTAACAGTAGTTGGAACACTGAGCCGTGCAAGCATGGATGGGAATTCAACAAAACTGAAATACCTTACCCGACAATATCGAGTGATATGGAATGGGTATGCGATAAGGCTAGCTACCAAGCTACTGCTCAGTCGATTTTCTTTATTGGCTCTATTGTAGGAGGATTCCTTGTAGGATGGGTTGGCGACAAATATGGACGACTGCCGGCAGCTATATTCAGTAATATGATTGGATGTGTTGCTGGCGTTGCAAGCGTCTTCGCGAGAAATCTGATACAATTTTCCTTATGCCGATTCGTGATGGGCATGTCGTACGACAACTGTATGATGATGGCTTATCTTCTGGTTGTAGAATACGTGGCCCCTAAATATAGAACGTTATCGGCAAATATACCATCTGGAGTCTTTTACACGTTGGGCTTGGTAATAATACCATGGATCGCTATCGCGTGTGGGCATTGGAAGACTTTTGGTTTGGTGACCAGTTCTTCAATGGCACTAGCTTTACTAACACCGCTAATTTTGCCTGAGAGTCCAAGGTGGCTGCTATCAAAAGGAAGAGTAGAGGACGCAGTGGAGAAAGTTTTAAGAATTGGGAGAGTTAATAAAAAAACAGTGCCTAAGGAATTATTGGAACGTTTTAAATTGTCTGCTGCGAAGAAAGAACAAGAAACACACTTAAGTATTTTAGATCTACTGAGAAGACCTATACTCCGAAAAGTTTTCGCGTCTATTTGCATATTTTACATGTGCTGTATGATTATCTTCGACGCATTAGTTCGTATTGTGGGCACACTAGCGTTTGATTTCTTTTTGTCTTTCACATTAGCATCCCTAACGGAATTGCCATCTCTGTTCACAGTTGCATTCGTATCCGATTTACTTGGTAGAAAATGTCTAACTATCACGTCTTTTACCATATGTTGTACTTTTAGTATTCTAACTCCTTTCATGGCAGCTGGTTCACCTTCACTGATCACTTCTATAATAGCAAGATTTGCAGCGAACATGGCTTGCTATACAGGTATACAATGGGCAACAGAGAATTTGCCCACACCGGTAAGAGGGTCTGGCGCATCTATTGTGCATATATTTGGTAACATGGGCACAGTGATATCACCATATATTGTGTATTTGCATACATTCGTACCCGGATTACCTCTAATTATAGTGGGTTGTATATCAGCATTAGGTGCCGTTATAACTTTAGCTATACCAGAAACTGCAGGGTTAGAAATGCCACAGACATTTAGTGATGCAGAGAATATTGCGAAAAATCAAAAACTTTTGTCACTTCCTTTTTTACGAAAATTAAAGCAAAAAAATACCGAAGGTAAAGAAAACTCAAGTTACGAAATTAACTGAATCTTTATCAAGACATAATCATACTTATAGTAGTAGCAATTTCACATATTGACACAGTACTAACATAAGAATGTATTTTGGGAAACATATGGAAAATTATTCCAAATCCAGGTAAAATAAATTTACTAGTCATTGGGAGAATTATAACAATGAAATTAAATGATTGAGGATATATTGGAACTTATTTATTAATTTGTCATGTCATGTCATTGTCAAGTCAATATTTGGTCATCCCATCGGTTATGTTCTTCAGGAATATTTTAATTTTGCTGCATTTCAGTATTTTCAGTCCTCACAAATTCCTTTCTTATACGTTCGAGTCAGTTTTGAAGATCCTTTGCATCAGGTAATATTTCTCATATTTATTAAACGTAATTAATAATCCTCTTTAACTTTATATGTATTTAGTCTTTCTTTTTCTATGTCCAAACTACACAACTACCTTTCCACAAAATTTATTTTCTTACATGTATAGGTAGTATATTTCCATCCTATTGCGGCGTCAGGACGAGTTAACCCCACCACCTACTAGCGGAAAAAAAATCTTCTGCTATTTATCTATATAGCTTCTACCCACAGGTAATATCCATTAATTACGCCATTCCCTATATGTATAGAATAAAGATCGAACTAGACATCTATAGCTTGACCAGTACCGCGCCTTGGGTACAGGCGCTAGGCGACGGGATGGGTAGAAACACGAAACCATAGGCGATTACGGCTGACTGACAGAACGCTATTGCCGATTCTTTACCTCCCGTCTCGCCGCGCGCATACCTAAGGCGCGGTACAGCGGTTCTGGTCAAGCTATAGTGCGGTGGCGTGGCGTGGCGGGTTAAGATGCCGACGCGACGTTGGCGTGGCGGTAGCGTTCACAACGGAGGCGATCACACTCCGCCGTCAGTGTGACCACTACGTACGTAAACCATACGACACAGTCGCTCGCGGGGGGCGGGACGGGTCGGTGTGACGTTTTCCATAATATCTACAATATCTAGTACCTACTTACAAACTGTTACAACTGCTAAACGTCCCGTCCCACCACGCCACGTCTACTGTCTGGCCTGACCATAAAAGACTTGTACTTACCTTTGTTACACACTCTTTTATTTCGCGAACAACAGTTCTCAAATTGCACACTTCAAATTCTTGTGGGTTTTTAAGTTTTTGTAACTTTTCATGAAATTCTGCTTCCTTTTCCTCCCATATTGTAAATCTGTAAGCAATAGAATTAATGTAACCAAACATATGTTGTATGCAGGGCCAGATTTAAGGAAGGGTTTGATACAACTTCTTCTTTGTTATTTTTTACCATTTACAGACAATGCAGTGGCACAAGGTACCCAATTGCAGCCAGTTATCGGATTATATGACACTTTATAAAAAGGAAATAATTCCATACCTTCTATAGTCTGTGTCAAGTTTTTGCAGAGGCAACATTGGTCTGTTTAAAGTGTAAACATTGCTGCTCTTCACTTTCTTTGGATCAAACCCAAACAGAATAACTGTTTTCCCAATAAACAGGATCTCTTGTGCCAGAGAAAGGGGTACAAAGTAGGGTATCATGTTGGGATTCAAGTTGTACCCACAATCTAATGAGGTGTGCTGTAGCTGTAACAAAAATTTTAATGTTTGGCTGCTATTGGTATGCTGAACGCCCGGGTACGATCTGCAGCGGCTTGATCGTCTGACTGAATCGCTTTTGTGCTCGTTTACGTTTTTTATTTTTTTACCTACGAGAGCGATAATTACGAAAATAGGAAAATACGAAGATATGAAGTCTTTTTCGTGATCTAAACATAAATCTTTATCAAAATAAATATTTTTTCATCAAGATAATTTTACGAAGATATGTACTTTAAAGTATGTTGTTAACTTTTGTAATTTAGGAGATAATTTTAATAAATAAATACGCGACTTTATCTTTCAATCGTAGCTACCGTCCCGAACTTTATTAGTATATAGTTACTGAGTACTAATAAAGTATCTGTTGCACTCAAGCGGGGGTCGGGGTGGGACACGTTGTAATGAAAATACTATGAAGTAAAATTGAAACCTAAATGTGTTCATGAAGGTTCAAAATACCTTCTATTACGTTTCGCTTACCAACATTTGTGTAATTATCATGATCTGTCAGATTACTGGAATTGATGTCGAATACTGTCGAAGCGACACCAATTTTTGGCGACAAGTTCACGCGATCGTGGCACTTCTATTGTCTTGTTATTTAGATATAGGTATGTGGTTCATACAGATGCACTTAGTTGAAGGGCGATCAACTGCCGCTCATCACTATGAACTCTATATTAGTCACCTCTTACAACAAGCAGAAAGCCAGATTGTCCATTAGCCTTATAAAAATATAATTAAAAGTTTAAAGGTCCAAATACTTACAGTAGACACTAGAGATTTATCAGAATGATTGACTGTTGAAGGTGTTGATATAATAGTATCAGTGCTTTCATCCTTTTTATTACGAAATATAAAGAACTCCTCATACGGATCTCTCAGTTCCCCATACAACAACCATGTGCAAAGTTGGTTGACAAATACTGTGTTGACACAAGCAAATATTCTGAAAATCAAAAAATAACTTACACTGACTGAAAATATACTAAAATAGTTACTTTTCAGTAACAAGGTTTTTTACAACTAGAATATTAGGGAAATAATATTGCCTGGACATAATTATCAAAAGTATTTTTTGTTTTACTACAGAATCATTTTATTATCCAAGTAACAAACAAGTGTAACAGGTCCACTCTCTTACAGCTTACATATTATGGTCTGTTCAATAAATTGTTAATAAATGTGTTCGGCATATAGACAGCAAATTTGTTCAAATTTACATGAATAATGTAGTTACACTGTAATCTATATAATAATAGCCTATGAACCTCTAGTAAAATAAATCTAGATAGCTGTTTTTTATTTTATGAAGTGGCAAGCAAGCATATAGTTCAAATAAAATCCAGATTTCAATGTAGATGCATTGCCACTCCTAAGGTCTCACTTGTTATACCTCTGTGCCAGAAATAACCGGACCATACATTACCACCTGACCAAATCACAATAGCACTGAACAGTGCCATCTAGTGGTAGTCAGTCTAGTCAGTACTCACAATCTGTGCCACTGGAGCTCGACCACTAAAAATTCAATTGAAAATATGCTGTCACTTCTAACACTTATTTAACCTCTTTTGCCTCTGTACCAGAAATCATGAGGCTACAATTGGTGTAATAAAATTAAACATATTTGAAATGTCTTGTGCCTTGGATCGTATTCTTGTTATACTCACTTTAAAATAGCATCATGCACCATTTCATTGCCATTCAAGATATGCTGATGAATTAAGCTTAATATTTGACAGCCCACAAGTCTTCTCTCTTTTATAGTGCTTATTACTCTGTTCAATGTATTAAACAGACCTTGATATTTCTCCACATAGCTGTACACAAATGATAGTGTGTAATTAGGATTCCCAATTATCAAACCTTCAACTTCAACTAGAGTGTTCTTGTATGACTGTAATACATCAGATATTCCTTCACTCAAAGCCTGGCCATATAAACCATGTGTCCTTAGGCCTGTAGCTGCAAATATAATTAGTAATTGAATACAAAAATTGTTAAAGTTTTTTTTTCATCTTTAGTAAATAAAAGGAATAAAAAGATATATTTTTAATACCTGTTTGAGATTTTCTAGAATGGAAACCCAGGTTTAATACAAAATTTTGTATTCTATGATGATTTTTTGCTATTTCACATATCCTATCATACATATCTGAATCTCCTTGGTTAGCATATAAAACAGGTCTGGGCTGAAAAAATAAATATAAACAGGATGAAAAAGGTAAAAAATCTAATAATTTAGATATAAAGAACAAACAAATTTATAAACAGGGATCTACTCAATTTAAAATATCGAAGTGTTGTTGTACCTGTAATATCAGCAAATAACTCTTTAATTAATAACAATTTTGAAATCCAAATGGAATAGAAATCTTATACAGCAGAAAGAAATGTGACATGTTGTGAAGATAACAAGTCAATAATTGTTCATCAGTTTATACCTATGTATTGCATAAATATGTATCATACTCTATCCCCCTTATTCATAAACCTACATTACATACGTTTTAGCTATAGAATGCTTTGTCTCTGTCACATGCATTGTCAAATGTGCAGGACAGAAAAAGACAAATGAGAGATTAGCAACACTTTAGCTAAAGTATGTTTATGAATAAAGGGGTATGTGTTTAATAGTATATTTTATTTATAATTTAGGCGTCAAAATATTGCTTGTAACATAGTGAAGTTATCATTGAGTATTCTGAACAGTGAAATCATGAAGTAGCAGTTTTCTTAGGGTTTTCAGAATTTTGACTAATATGTGATTTGAGCCAATTATCTTTAAATTGTCATAATAGTAGGTACAATTACTTTAATAGTGTAGCAAATACATAATGCTTAATTATTCAATTTTTTTTCTATTTATTTTAGAGATAAATCTTTTAAAACAGTTTCATTTAAATATATTATATATTCGGTTTCATATAAATCTTGCTTGGAAAATTCCCAAGTTGGACACTTGCCTAGTGCTTGTCTACTTGCAACATTATGCACTCAGTGAGCAGTAGTGCACTGCTAACTTCAAGATATTTATTATACTTTAAAGTACATAACTTAAACCACAGAAGCAGTATTTTAATGCATCTAGAGAACAATCTACTTTAAGGCGTTATTTATCTTGGCGTAAGCTACTTGCTGTTAAATGGTAGTGTTCAGCACTATCGTGTTTCGGTCAGTTGGTAATGTACGGACCTGTAATTTCCAGCACAGAGGTATAATACCTTAGACCTCAGGAGTGGCAACGCATCCACATTGGAATCTCTAGTCTCATGTAGATGTTTATAGGCCACAGTACTTAACATCAATGTAAACTATAAGTTTGCTTGTTTGCCACTTCATTATTTAAGTACATATTTTAATGAATACTCAAATAAAAGTGCTGAAATGAAACGCTAGTAATGGAAATCAATGGTTGAAATAAAGTTTTCCTTACTTGTTTTACTTCGTTACTCCCTTGAGTGCAGTCCCACAAAACTAATAACGCGTCGTGTATCATGATTTCTGTAATGAAAACCGCCGCAACACTTTTAAAACTACAATATTGATTCATATAACCATTTAAAATTCTATAACTATATTTAAGTCTTAAAAAATTAGAGCTTGTTTTGTTGTTTTGTTTTGAATTTTCAAAAATGTCAATGTCATTAATACAATTTTTTTTCTTATAATTGTTTACGGCTATGGATTCAAGTCATTAACAGCCAATCTTCAGTAATTTTTATTTTCATTTCATATGATAATGAATATCCATATGGAAGATGACGATGATTGGATGCTTCCATATGGAATATGATGAGATGGCTCCAGTAAAGTGATGGGGACTTTACTAGGAGATTTTACGAAGTTTTTAGAAAGAAAAAGTGGGGCTTTAGTACCCTACCCTTTATTCGAAGTGTTGCTTTTCCCTGTAATGTTATTGGTCTGTGCCTGTAATTATCTGTGGTTAATTCTTGTTTGTAGTATGGAGTGTAAAGATATTGAGTACCTTTTTATATGGAGGGGAACTTGAAAAGGATCCAGTGTGTAAGCTGAAAATAAACTTGTATCTGCTACAATAGCGCCGGCGTACAAAAAACTACGGTACGAAGTTGGGTGATATAACTGCGTGGTGAATTCTAAATTGATCCTGTGCTGTGATATTTCATCGCTACCTCGCTTCCCTTATTTTTAAACACAAAACCGGCCGGACTCCTTATCTGTACACTCCATAGTTTGTGGTGACAACAGGAGTGCAGCGACCTCAATCAAATCAAAATTATTATTATTTCAATAAAATTTTGTCTCAACTTTGCGTATGCGCCGCGGCCGCTGCGCCGTTGAATTGAATCCATAATTCAAGATTGAAAAACATTCATGCAATGAAGATTTATTCCTTAGTTGATGTCCAAACTTTATGAACAAGTTTAATTCAGGAAAAGTTTATACGTTACATTTATAGCATGTGCATGATTTTTGAGAATGGCCGAGGCTTGTAGACTCGGAAGTCACGCAGAAAGAAAAACAGCATTTAATCAGGATGAGAATTATTGTGTGTTTAACGTGTTAGGTGTGTTTATATCGCTTGTATCCATACTTGCCGATTTAACTACAGGTTCAGTATTTTTTTTTTTACAATCCGTTTTTTTGCAATACTTTTAAAAATATAACGTTTCTATCAAAGTTTTAGTTCTTAGAAAATGCTATAAATATTTTATTAACACAATTGAATTATTTTACAAACAATAAATAGGTTCTTAAAGAAAAAATGGAAAGAAAAATTTGACTTCAGGCGAGACTCGAACTCGCGGCCACTGGGAATCTAGTCCAGCCGCTCTTCCAATTTTTCTTTCCATTTTTTCTTAAAGAAATATATTTCACAAGCATGTGTTAATGCGAAATAATATTAAAACAATAATAGGTACGTAATAATGGCCTTTTATTTTCAGATATTTTAGTTTTTGCTGAATATTGTAAAAATGGATACCTATACTGGGCATTGGGGACCATGGCTTTCATACTATCGCCTAATATTTTGATAAATATTTTTTCAATGAGATGGTTTATAATAGACCAAAAATCAAAAGTTCGGCATTGGATTACACATGGATGTCTAGTGGGACTATTGGAGAGGTAAGTTGTTTTTAAATATTTGTTGAAAGTAGTGAACCACACAGTTCACATTGGTGGTATGTGCATTAAGTTTCTATGCAGTCACTACCAAGGAAATATATGGTTGATCATATTGGTGCTGTATTTGTGTGGTAATAAGTCCAATTTAAATCTAAATTGCAATTTTGGATTCCCAAGATTTTTACCTATTTGCTAGTATATAAATAGCACTCTCAATCACCATGTTGATCTCAACATCTGTATACCCCTTTGGAGAATAAATGCGAGAAGTTATGTAAATTCTCGAAATACCTTCCATATTTTTTTTTATCATCATGTTCTTTTTAGGTACATCATCTTTTTGCATAAAGTATTTGCATGTAAGAACTTAGAATCGATAAAGACACAAAAGTTAATATGTCAAAGAAATGATTTGAGTCTACTACATTTTTTATACATATTCACTGGAACAATACCGCAAATAATTCTACAGACTTATGCTATTGTAATATTGAATGAAAATTATTACACGAAAGGTATGGATAATATAATTCATTTATACATTGCTACGGGAAATATATTTTTCACTATTAATATTCTTAAATTTTTCAGTATTCGCTCTGGCAGCATCAATTGCATCTGTGATATGGGGTTGTGCAACATATATTTACAGTATTATTACTTTAACCGAACAATTCCAATGGAGCTCATTATTATTAAAACTTATTTGGCATTTTGGTATGCTTATTGGTAGAATTTCAAGCATTTTGTTGTTCTCTATCATCTTTGGCTTATGGACATTAGTACCACTTGGTAAGTTAGGTATATTATTTAATTTATAATAATCTCCTACTCCCAGTGCCGGATTAGGCATATAAATAAAACAATATGTAATATATACCTTAGCTATTCTCAAAGTGAGCGTTGGCCACACTGTAATAAATAGGTATATTATTATGGCCCAAGTTGGCAATACCACAATACTTACAGGGGGAATCCCCTAATATTATTTTTGATTCCTTTTCGTAAATGTTCCGTTTTATTTACATCCTAAATTTCAGTAGGCAATGCAACTCTAGGGCCCCATGGTCACATTTGCTATGGGGCCCCACAGCGGCTTTATATATTTTTACCTTTGTAAAGAAGGTGATAAACAAGTATGCAACTCACATGGATGTTAAGACTGGCCTTAAATGGCTTTAATTAAGACTTAAACGGCCTTAATACTTTCGGTCCCACACACTGTGCGCAGATTAATAAACGTTTTTCTGTGGGCCAATCCATAATTTAATCGATAAGATATGCGTTCTTGTTCTAGTGAGTTTACACTCACTAGAACAAGAACGCTTTGAAGAGACTGCTCAGGGGAGCAAGCACGTCCAAACACGCAAAAGAACGCTCTAAGCAACTGTTCGCGCGCTCTAGCGCTTAGAATATTCCATAGAATCTTTGCGAACACACAAAGAACAACGAAATAATGTTCTACGCCTGTTTACACTAAAATAATTTCATGTAGTGGGTATAGAATGAGCATTCGCTCGTCTGATGTAAATCGACCTTGATACAATAAAAGGAGCCGACCGGCTCTGAATGCGTGCTCTTTCGCGCTCGCGCAGCCTATCGGCTCCGATTGCACTTTCAGACCTTTTCCAGCGGGTCTATGTAAAATAGTCAAAAGAGGACAAAAAATTATTTAGCAATATAGCGTCAAAAGGGTCCTTCAGGGCTGGCAGCGCGTTGGCAATGCCTTGGTGTTGCAAATGTTCATATGCGACGGTGATCACTCTCCATCAGGAGGCCAGTCGGCTTGTCTGTAAAACCTTATGACAAAAAAATATATTTTATTCCTTTTGATTTCAGGTCTTCACTGGTCTGCAATGACTTTTTGGATTTTGATTCAAAAGACAACATTTTGCCCGACAAAAATTGAAGAAACAATGTATAATGCTGTTATGGGATTTGTTTATTGTTTTTGTTACATTAATCTACGAGAAGGTCATACACGTTATCGTCTTTTAATGTTCTATGCGTTAATAGTGACTCAAAACTTTGGCAGTCTGTTTCTTTATGTTCTGATTTCTGATTCCGAGAGGCAGAGAAAGTCCTGGTCAATTGCTGCTACTACTTCTGTTATTGCTGGTACAATTATAGGTAAATTTACTTATTAAGCTTGTTTAATGTATTATCGAACTTAATAAGATTTCATAAAGTATAATTTATTTTTTACAGGAATAAGTGCTATGATATTCTACTATAGATATTATCATTCAAAGGGACCCATACCATGGAAAAACACTCAAGATGATATTGAACTAAATAACAAAAGTATAAATTTAGATTCGCACGCAAATAAAAAAAATGGTCTTAATTACGTCAGGTCATTCAAAAGTATAAATAAAGAGAAACAAGACACAACCAGGTAATTATTCAATATGATTATTTGTATATTCCTATACCTACTTAGCAAAATGAAATATTTAATATATTTTATTATTTGTGCTATTCCAGTACAGCTTCAATACCTCCACAAGTTCCTCCAAGTGAAAATGAAAATGCAGATAAAAAGTTCTTATTAGATCATTGGATTGCTAGGTCTGGTTCACCTACCTTTACATCAGCTCCGGTTGGAAATATCAGTTTGGAGACATCTAGTATAGAAATATACACCGTAGAAAATACGCCCCAAACTCTGATGGGTAAGCGCGAAAATCCTATGTTTAGTCATCAAAGCAAAAAAATAAACAAGAAAAAAACAATTTGTTCACCAACAGAACTAACATTAAAATTATCATCAATAGAAAATATAGAGAGCTCTATTGATGAAATTACTTCTAGTACACTTAATTTACAAAAACGCCGAGGAATTTGTTCATCTGATGAACTTAGGACTGATCTTAATAATTTGAAACTTGATGCATGTAATATGGTAAATGAAGAATTTGCTAAGACTATGAAAACTGATCACAGTTCTGAAATTAGTCATGATACTGATGGTTCTAATAAAAAGACTTCATCAGATTCTATTGATATGGACTTGGATTTAAGTTTTAGTGATATAAATAGTTCTGATATTAATATGTTCAATGAAAATATTGTACAAAAGTTATGTTTAAGTGCACTAAAGAATATAAAAGTTGGTAATCAAGATGCAGATATCGAAAATATTCAAAGAATAGCGTTAGATATTCTCAAAGAAATGTATACAAAAAAGGGTAAAGGTAAAAACGAAATTGCTACCGACTTGATTCAATCGAAACACAGAGATCTAGATACTCCAACAGAAATTTTATCTGTTCATGACTATGAAAATATATGTGCCGTAAACATAGCAAGGGAAGCCTGGGGCTTAAGATCTTGGAATGGGTATTGTGATATTGAAAATTGGCTGCACGATGGAAGCGTAGTTAGAGATAGGAGTCGAGATACACTGACTTCAGGAAGCTCTGAAATAAGCAGTTGTCTTTCACAAGAATTGAAAAATGCAATTTTGTCTGCTCCACCATTCCCTAAAAAATCACATACATATTCTAATGTATTTGTTAAGTTTGATAGAAATACTCAAGAAGATTATGTAAATACTGTTGTTATAAGTAATTCAAACGATGAAACATTTTTAGCAAAGCCATGCATGATAGATATTAAAGATCCAAATCATTTAGAACCAATTATTGAAGAACTTGACGACTTGGGTGATGTAGATCCATCCAATAAGAAAAGACTGAATTCTGAAAGTTCGTTAGTGGCAACCATAGATGAAATTCGCAAAGCTACTGTAACGAGCTCTCCACGAAATCTGTATCACAGAAGAGAACATATATGGGACTCGCCACAGTTCCATACGTCTAATAAAATGGATAATAACTTGAAAAAAGCACTTTGGAAAGAACCATCTAAGTTTGATTCCAGTAACATAATGGAATCTCTACCGGAGAAAGAAAATATTCTAGACGTATCTCATGACGCGAAATTTGATTCAATAAAAAAAGAACTAAATATGTCTAGCTCTACCGCCTTACATTCCGAGCATGCTACAGATTATTACAAAAGCGCTGCTCGTCATCATAAATCGAATATTTGCAATACAAAGACTCAAACCAAAAAAAATAACAATAGATCTGATCAGCAACTGCAAGATCTTTCGAATAAAGACATCGACTTTTTATGGCAACTAGTATCAGAAAATTCATTGCCTCTTAGTTCAATTGAAGACCTTACTTTAAGTCGAAAAACGCCATCTCTGCAGTCACTGATACAAAAGGACAATTCGTCTGTAATGAATTCTTCCGTTTCAAAAATCTCGAATATCAAGAAAAGTGTACGTAACAGACCGAGAAGAAAATTTTCAATATTGAGAGAAAGATTTGAACCCAGGGCTAATTTACATTCTGACGAAGAAGTTCTATATCACCGCTCCGAGCAAACTTCGCAACCTTGTGATTCGAATATTATAAACGTTAAAAATCAATTAGAGGTATGTAATGATAAACAAACTGCAGTTTTCCCAACCAAACGTATTTCGACTAATGTTGATAAAACGAGTTCAGTATCAGGAAACTCACAGTTCTCTTCGAGGCACATTAAGGAAAAACGATCTCTTTTTATGAAACAAGTTTTGAGCCCTCCCAAGTTTAGCACAAAATTAAAACATAAAGTTTAATATTTTATTAGATCAGCCGTAAGTACTTATTTTGTTCCTATAGTGTTTACAATAGGTTATAGGCCCAATTAAAAAACAGCAGTTTTAGACATGTATTATTGTGAATAGATACAATGGTTTTATCGCTATTAGAGTGTTTCACATATCTTTTTGTTCCTATTGATAAATTAGATGATTAATTCGTCACATAATCAACAGGGAATTCTCTTCCTATTATTTTAGTAAGAATAATATGTTGTTTTAAATATTATATGTACTTAAATATTTACGCTGAGTAGCAATTGTAATTTAAATTGGGCCTATTATTGATTTATTTGGTATAGGAATAGAAGTCATGAAAACATGGATCTCAACATGCGTGTAGTCAATTTAATACTACTTATTTTGTGCTGTGCAAATTGCAATATTTACCTAAAATGTACATTCCAGTACTGAGGTCACACTAATATTTAAAATGCTTTGATTTATTTATGTCTAGATAGACACTGAAAACTGATTGCCGCTAAAAAAAAGAGTGGAAACAACAACTTCTATATCACACACATACTAAATTAAAAAGAGTGGTAGCCTGTAACAGCCACATACACTGGTGAAACTGTTGGTTTAAGTTTCAATTATGTCCATTGTTGCAATCTCTATCTATACACATAAAAGAAAGCATAGTTATAATGTTAGTGGTTAGTCGATTTCTGACTCATTCTCATTTGAATGAAATCATTAAAGAAAAATTGATGACCTCAGAAAGCTCAATGAAGTGTTTTTGTTAAAATGTTCAGAATTACTTGTGTAGGTATTTTCGATACATATTTTTATACTAGGTGTGTATTTACATATCAATGTTATGTATAAAGAGATCTTTTGAAGATTCTTGCCATTTAATATCAGGATATTTAAAATATGTTTACGTATGTTTATTGGCTTATAAATCAGAATTATATTTATATTTCGTATATTTTCGAGATGATTAAAACTGTTTGTGAAGCATGTTGGTCTTCTGACTGTTTTAAAACACGCGTCGAAAATATTTAATGCAAAATTATGATGTAGCAAGGTACTTATAATATCGTTAAACGCTAGAACTGCGTTAGTAAGTATATTTTTATCAGTGGACTTACTACTCATAGTGTCTCATAGCAAACTCGCATTTGAAGAGGTATTCAAATATTTATACTTTACTTTATAAATATGTAGGAGGCGAGTATATTCTAGGATTAAAAGCAGATTAATTAGATTCGTGTCTAGATACATTGCAAAAAAATTTTGACGTTGCGTCAACTGAACAATGTTATCTAGCCCACAAAGGCGTAAACCCTCCAGACACGAGAAAAATATGACAATTGAAATTCAATTGTGTCTGGGCGCCGGTGGCCTTACGTTCCTTGACAGGTTAATAAACAGTTTTGTTCATACAAGTGTTCAGGTGATAGTAATTTTGAATAACTTTGAATACCGTTCTAATTTACAATATTTATTTAATAAAATTAACATTAATTATAATAACACTGTTGCCAAGATATTCGTGTGCTGGCTCAAGTGATTATATATTTACACATTGGCAGGGCTTAGGTACGATATTGCCACGCTACCCCCCAACTATTGCTTTGCAAATGAGGCAATAAATTAAGTAAGAGTTGGTGTACAGGCGTTTTCGAATTATCGGTGAACATACTTAAAAATATTCCAACAAATTGAGAACCGCCTCCCTTTTTTGAAGTCGGTTAAAAAAATACAAAGATACCTATTCACTTTTCACAATGAGCATGATTTCCAAAACCATCGTTGGCTCAATCAATTTCGTTATGTTGCATGAGGTGCGCACTAATGCCTGAACGTTCCTCATCTAGGATGACATTCACAGACCGCAATGTGACTTTAAAGTACTCTTAAAACTGTCAAAAACTCAAAACTCATGCTTTACTGACAGTTCTTAGCATAATTTGCTGAAAGTAAAGTCTTTGTTAGTGCGGTCTGTGAATCTTACCCTAAGAAATGATCGAAGAAGCTTATACCCAGGATGCTATTTCTGATTTGGATTTGCTGGATCGCGTCAGTTTAAGATATGGGAGATACCTTGAACCCTGTTGGTTACCTCCACAAACTCACAAATCTAAGGTTTGTATATAGGGACGCGCCCGAAGGGTGGCCCTTAAAAAAATCTAATAGTATCCACGATCTAACTCCTTTTCCGAATCGTCTGAATTTTGGGTAAGAGCATTGTTTGGGCGCATTTTACACCCTCTCAGAATAACTGACACGCTTTTGACACTAGGCGTTGAAGCCGCTCCCTTTTCAAAAACATTTGATTCTTTCAAATATGAAGGTGTAAAACTACTCAAGAATTTCAGATACTCAGAGAGGACGTAAAGTGAACCCTATTAAAGCTCTCATCAAAAATTCTGACGATTTGGAAGCGAGGCAAGCTCGTGGCGGCAGCCCTCAAGGTTCGGCCCTTTATAGAAATCTTAGATTTGGTGGAGGTACTGACAGGGTGCAATGTATCTCCCATATCTTATCTATATATAATCTGACGCGCTGGAGTAAATTCAAAAATCCCCATTTGGGCTCTCCTAGATACTATTATGTTTAGTTCGACTGGAAATCTGGAAGGGATAATAAACTATTCTAGTAAGACTGAAAGATGCTGATGGCGATGATTCCAATATGGTTAACTCATGTTCCTAATTTGAATAATTTTTGACCATATCGCCCATGTCGCTTCGCTACGTCACTAAATATGCAAGTGTAAGGTACTAGTGAAATATCATTATAATACTTATGTTATCAACCTCTGACTACCCCGCAAGAAACATAGTGTAAAGATAAATGTATTTATATTGTTATTAATATAAATAGTGAAAAATATAGATATACCTAGCAAAATATTTTCAAAGTTGCTCGAAAGTACTGTTCATATACCTATATATTATACTTATATGTATTAGTTTTATAAAAATATTAACTGTGATGTAAGTGCCTTTATATATTTTATTTTTGCCAGTATTGTAGGTACATTGTGTAGCTTTTTTACTTTTTGTATATAAAATAAAGACATTCTACCAATAAAATATAGCCTTGTTTTGAAACATTTGAATTTCGCAGTGTTTATAACGTGAATACTCCTAATATTCTCCTAATAATTCCTAATAATTGGTATGGTATATTTTTGCTTGAATTTAAATTTCACGATGGTTACTTATAAAGCCCCATATGAGCTTCATAAATATATTTGAAAAGGATCGAAGAATCTACTGTAGGTGGATTTTTCATGAAACTTTACAGTAGTTTTAAGTGATTTTAATTAGGGAATAAATTATTTTCGACTTTCTGTCTAGGACGTCGACTTAGTATCCATTTCAGTAACTGATGAATTCAAATCTTACTATAGAGCTTAAGGTGGGTTTATGAACTTTAACCCCCCCTTATTCATAAACATATTTTACCTAGTGTTGCTAATCTTTCCTTTGTCTTTTTCTATCCTGCACATTTGACAATGCAACTGACAAAGACAAAGCATTCTATAGCTAAAACGTATCTAATGTAGATACGTTTATGAATAATATAATAATATATAATATAATCATTTATTGACAAAAACATTTTTACAATGGTTAATATTGAATCCATAGATTCCCGAACTAGTCTACACTGTATTTCGGGAATCAGTGGCTTCTCCGAGTTATAACTTCACTTAAAATTATTTTGTCATTAAACATTAAACAAGGTAGATATATCAAGTAATCAAAAATTTTACAAAGAAGGGTGAATATGTGTGTGTGTGTGTGTGTGTGTAATAACTGTGTGTATCAGAAATCGTGTACGTCTATACTTCGCCATATCATGAAAAAAACAAATTTGCTAACATAACTTCAATACCATCATAGTCAAAATTCCTGAGCCATGCTGAAATAATCTTCTTAAACTCATTATTATTTGTATTTTTTATGTTTTTATTTTTATTAATAAGAGTTTTAAGTAATTTATTGTACAATTGTGTAGTAACTATATCGTACTGCTTTTGAGCAAATCTAGTCTTTGCCCTCAGAACATGTATTCGGTCTACTCTTTTTAATGAAGTTGGTAGATAGGGTACTTTTTGGCGATGAAAACGACGCAGACTTTCATATATATACAGCTTGCGTACTGTAAATACTTTAGCTTTTTCATATAAATCTGTGGTGGGATGTTTAAAAGGAAGATAGAGCAATACTTTTAATACAGCACGTTGGGCACGTTCTAGAGGGTTAATGTTAATTTTAGCCGCGCAGCCCCAAGCACATATGCAATATCTAATGAGACACTCGCATAGAGCTTTATAATCCGCTATGGTTCGAAGAATTTTGAATACATATATGAGTTTTCGTACTCTAGAAGCTAATAATGCGATATGCCTGCTCCAGTTCAATTTTTCATCAATCAGGACTCCGAGGTATTTTATGTCCTCAACACGTGAGAGAACGGCACAGTTACAATTTGTAGAAAGGGTTAAAGAGCGATTGCAAGGGAAGGAATGAATTTTTAAGTCAGTAAGTACAGGATTATTCGCAGAGGTAATACTAAAGCACATAAATTTTGTTTTTGCTGTGTTAAGCGATAAAAGACTATTTTCCAACCATGCTGTAACTTTAGCAAGACCATAAGAGGGTAAGTATTTATTGCAAGGTATGAATAATACTAATGTGTTAACTCTCATACAATCATGGCTACCATTTACATTACACGAACTAACTGCAATTTTATCAAACACTCACACTTTAAACAGACAATGCTGGTATTGGACCAATAGCCTGGCGCGCTGCGGTTGACCATATTAAGCCTCGCCTATGGCCTACGTTATGTAGAACCTTTTTTTTTTTCCTTAGTTACCCTCCTTTAGATTATTATTCGGAGATTGCCAGACATTTTTCAACTTTTTACCGAGATGAGATAGCATCAACTTTTGGTAGAGTTGGTGGTGGTAGAGTTCCAGTGTAGCAGCTCGTGGGCGTAGGCACCACCTCATTAGCTACTCCATCTGCCGCCAAATGGTAGTGTTCAGCACTATCGTGTTCCGGTTAGAGGGTAGTAATGTATGGCTCCATATTAATATCAGAGACGTAACTAAAGACTCAGGGCAGCCGTAGGTGTCTATAGGCTGCAGTCATCACTTAACATCCATGTCAACTGCAAGCTTGTTTGCCGCACTCGATGCATAAAAAACATCCAAGATACATAACTTTACATTCCATAGTATAAACTTCTGTCAGCATAGAGAAAGGAAAGTAAGAGACAGGTCGTACCTATTTTATATTTTACCTTCCTTGTTTTCCCTCTCCGTTGTGCGCTATACTTCTGTCCTCATCCTTCAACAGTGAGGACTGTGAGTGCGAGTATCGATATAGAGCAGGTGCTCCAGTTTTTCCCCATTTTAAGGATATCGTGGTGGTGCCTAGTCCATTGACGTCTCCGGGCATATTATCAAACTGCGAGCCCAGTAACACACTTAACTATCTCTTCACATGACACTGGGGATCGAACTCGGGACCCCAGCAACAGTGGCCTGTTGCCATTGATATGATAATACGGAGGCACTTGCATGGCAGTTGTATCATATAAATAATCAATTAATTACATACGTCGAATCTTACTCTCAACGTAGGTAATTCATTAATTGATCAAGTATTTACTTCCCGATGTTCTTGATCGTTCATAACAGTGCCGGCAGTGCCACCATACCAAAAAAGAAAACTCCAACAAAGGCTCGGTAGAAACAAAAAAATACTGAATTTTGTTACCTAGACGAAAATAAAAAAAAAAATTGAGCTTGAGAAGTTAACATCTCTTTGAGATCAAGCAGCCCGAATTATGAAATCAAATGGCGTATTATAGGTAACTAATACCATACAAGCTAATATGTAATCTACAATGATGATAATTCAAATAAAAAAGCATACTAATAAATAATATCTTTATTTTTAGGTAGAAATAAATAAGTATAATATAAACGTTAACTTGTTTGTTAAACTTCATTGACAGTAAGCAAGTTAATACAATTATCTTGTACGTAATAACAATGCCTTGACTCCCGGAACATGGATGGAACTAATAAGAAGGTGCGGGCACGTGGTCCCGCAGCGAAGAGTACATCAGCGCTCTTGCTTGGATTGACAATACTTATGTTATGTAAAGATTTAACCAAACATTATTTTTTCAGCATTCATGAAAGTTTGTTACATAGAAATTTGATGACCCAAAATTAATGCATCATTTAATTTTGTAAATGAGTATCCATTTTAACATATGTATATATCATGTACGTGTCTTCACGCTAAGTTCCTTAAGGAGTAGGCAGAGAGAGTGGAGCACTAGATATCCCAGTCCTGACACACCTTTCAAGCTTCTTCTACATTCATCATTCTCTTCATACATGTACACAAACTGCTTGAAAAACTATCTGCCTTAACATATGTACCTATAGCATTTTAAATGCTTTTTATATATCCTATTACTCCATATTATTATTTTATAAATATAATCAAATATACTTTAAATTATTATCATGACACTTTCCTATCACATTACAAGGATTTTTTTCACATTTCAGTACAATAATTGTAGTACCTATTGATTCATATGAATTATAATAAAACAACAATAACATTTGTATATCAGTCTCCAAATAGAATGCAAAATAGACTAATTTTGGAATAATTTAATATAAAAACACTTGCATACGATGTGTACACACCAACTGTGTAGTCAGCCACCTAATATTGAGATGACAACACAAAGTGTATATAAATTTAGTCTACTGGCATAGTTTTTGCAGTGCAAGCAAAATGCTAAATAACATACAAATGCTGTTTGAAAATAAATCTGGTATGAACTCTGGATTAACTTATTGCTAAATATACCATCTATGAAAATAGTCAAACTAAAAAGTAATAAATACTTATCAAAATATAATTAATATATTCATGTTAACAAGAGCTGCAGAAATTGCAAGGTTAAATACACATGATAGCTGTTTTATCTGATAAAACTATAAATAAATATTAGAACTATGACATCAATATTATACTTATACTATTTTGTTGCACAAAATAGCTGTTATTATAGAATTATAGATATAATAATTCATGATGCCAGTCTTATCATACACAAAAAAAAGGCGTTAAGATGAGTACATACATGTGTAAGCACAGTTTAAAATTAATGTAATAATTTAAAGATCAGTAGTCATAACGTTAGTAAGAAGGCGTATACGATGAGCATTACAGGTTTTGCAGAGTATATGATTATCCAGTGGATAACAACCACGTCCCTCAGCTTCTGAAGACAGCAATAACCCACAATCTTCACAGCGGTAGCATCGAACATGAAAACTGCGATCTAATGCAACCACTCTTACTGTTTCTTCTTCTCCATCTTCAGGCATAATTGGTAGTTCACACACACAACAACGGGGAGCGAATTTTTTATGAAAATCCTCAATGCAATGTATTTGATTCATAGCATCAACAGTGAATGGTATCCCATCAAGACTCTTCCCACATACAACACATGAGAAGCATAATGGATGGTACGGTTTACCAGTTGCACGAAGAATTCTATCTAAAATTGGTTTATCGCAAACTGAACATTTTTCCAAGGTCTCATAATAATCTGCTTCGCAGTACGGTTGATCTTCCACAGCGTAAAATGGTTTCCCTTGTAAATTCACATTGCAACGTTGGCATGAGAAACATTTGACATGATACATATGGCCCATTGCTGTGCACCCTGAATTCTCACCAACAACCTTTTCATTACACTTCACACATGTGCCAAATACATCCAAATCTTGGCTATCAGATATGGACTGCACCAAAAGATTAGTCAAAGCGTCTACTTCTTGCTCTTTTGGTAGAGGGGACTTGTTGTTTGGCAACTTATTTTTATAATCATGGTTGTTTTGGGTCGGTGAAGTAGTGTGAGGATGTGGACTTATTGGTTCATAGAGGGACTCATATGTTGAGGAGGTCTGTGATGCTCCATATTCAGGACATTCGTTTTGATATATGGCTGGGTAACTTGGTGTATCATGGTTGTAATTTAAATTTGTTGTAGCTCTAACCAACTCACTATAATTTGAACTGACTGGTGAAGGTGGGGGTAAATATTCCTCATTATTATGGTTTGTATCAAATGTTTTTCTTATAGTATTATGAATTGGTGGTGGCGGTGGAGGTGGTAGGTTCTCAGTGTTAGCATATGGGGTTATGTTGCTGTAGGTATTGTAAGTTATGGGTGGTGGTGGCAAATTTTGTCTAAATGAATGTGAAGGAAGTGGTAATCGACTTACATTCGCATAATCTTTATGCATCAAGTGAACGTCAGATGGCATGTTGCTGTACATAGGAATATTGTTCGATGGCGGAGCTATCCTGGAAGAATATGAAGGTTCGCGTAAAGTGTTGACGACAGCACTGTGAGGAACTTGCGGTTGAGCCTTTTTCTTAGGAGGCACAGCTGGTGGTATCTTTTTTACTCTGCCGGAAGAATTTGTGTCTTTCGCCATCTGTAGGTTGGCTAATTGCTTTTCTAATGCTTCAATGTTATCCAGTCGTGACATTGTGTGTGACGTATTGATCTGCTTACTTGGGTTATCTTTGTGCTTACGTTCGCGTTGATACGTTGATATTGATAATGGTGACAAGTTACATTCTTCACATATTGCTACATTTTACAACATGAATCATTTTTACGACTAAGTAATTGCCACATAGTTAATTCCAAATCTTACACTGATCTGAGTAAAAGGCAAGTACTCATTTATACTAACACGAATGATTGATGATCTTCGTTGAATCACTGCGTTGATTTCTTCAAATAAAGTTAAGGCAAAATCGGGCAAAGAAACAAGAGATGGGAAATAAAATAAAATGGATCAACGAAAATGAAAAATGAAACTTGTCATTTAGTCATTTGTCATAGTTATCATTGTCATGTCAAATGTCATATTTTTTTTTATTTTTTTATTTTGGCATCGCTTTTACGCATATTGCCAGTGTCAAGTAAAACGATATTTCGTATTTATTTAAGCAGCGTATAAGTAAGTATAATATAGTCATCAAGTATAATATGTAAGTATCAAGTATATAAGTTATCAAGTATAATTTGTCAGTTAAGTGAGTTACAATCAAGTTATTCGAGTAAAGCGATGGCTACTTTACTAAAACATATACAATGAAGTTTTGGAGGCAACCTGAAAGGTCGTGTTTTCGCACTGTTATTCTATTTCACTATACACGGGCACTGTAATAAATCGATATCAAACAAAATGCCACCAACTTTATTCAATATAACTTAAAAATACACCAAGAAAATGAAATAAAATAAGAGCACCATACGCCTCTTTCAAGGTTCCCGCCAAAACTCCCAAATGTCAATTACTGTCAAATTTCAGAATTAAGGTGTGACCTCATGCAGCCGCTCGACGTTCGATTCCAGCGATAAATTGGGTCATATATCCTCATTTAAAATTTTCAGTAATTTCAGTGACTAAAACTAGCGACTAGCAACTAAAAAATACCGGTGCGGCTTCATGCAGCCGCTCGACGCTGTTTCCAGCGATAAATCGGGTCACCCCATCCGTCTGGTAACCATTTTTAATTTTCCGTAGCTCAAAATCAAAGGTCGCTCGTCACTCGTTTCCAGCGATAATCCTTAACCTTAACCGTGAAATTTAAAATAGGGTGACGTGACCACGTCACCCTATTTTCAATTTCACGCTGCTGAAACAGTAGCATGGTGTCGATATTCTATCGATAAAATTCCGATAGAAGGACTATCGATATGATGAAACTGAAGTTGATGCATCATTATGGCATCCAAATATAATTTAAGTACCTATCTTACTAAGCCCCCCATCTCTATATATACATATATATATATATATAGAGATGGGTATGTATATATGTATGTATATATATAAAAGAACTCTGTAGTCTGTATAGACTTTATACTAAGAAGCTTGAAGGTCTTAGACTAAGGTTATACTAATAAAGACCAACCGTTTAACTCGCGTATCGCCTGCGCGGTACTAGGGGAGCGGGGCCGGGGAACGCTACACACGGACTCAATAAACCAAATACTTATCTCGAGATATATCGTTGAAAAAGTTTAAAATATTAGGTTGGGGAAAAAGTTTCTTCAATCCCACCACACACACAACATCACCTTATTGCGAGTTAACCCGGGTTTCGCCACAGTCTGTGAAGCCTGACCGACCTTTGACCACGACCTTTTTCGCACGTTCTTGTCGTACGTGATCCACTTTTCATCACCAGTTATCAGCTTCTTCAAGAATGATTCGGTTTCATTACGTCGTAATAAAGAATCACAAATGAGTACACGGTTCATTAGGTTTCTTTCAGTGAGCTCGTGAGGTACCCAAATATCGAGCTTTTTTTATACCCAGCTTTTTTCAAATGCGCCAAAACTGTTTTGTGATCAATTCTCAGTTTTTCAGCTACGTCGTAACTACTGATATGTCGATCCTGCTCCACTTTTTCAAAAATGGCTTCCATTTTATCCGTAATAGGGCGACCAGAGCGAGGTGCATCTTTGACATCAAAATTTCCGGATTGAAAACGCTTAAACCAAATTTGTGCTACTCTCACAGACACTGCACTAGGTCCATAAACATCGCAAATTTTTTTCGCGGCTTGCGTTGCATTTTTACCTTTTTTTAGTAAAATTTTAAAATGTATCGAATTTCTCATTAGATTCACTCATCTTGACAGTACGAAAAACAAATGAAAATCACACATTTGCCTAATTTGAATTTGGAATTATGTTCTTTAAAATTTTAACTTTCAATGATACCAAAACCAGCCAAATACGAATACTATTGCCAAAGAGATTTTATTACAAGTTCATACATACTATAATGCGAAAAGACTTTTCCCCCAACCTAATTATGATTTTATACAAACTTTTCTGTGTTTTTTAAGTAAAAAATAAACTAATATTTTTTCAAATATTTTAATAAAAGCTTCTATAAGGTACGAAATAATAAAATAACAATAACTCCTTTCACTAAATGAGTCTTTTTCTCATAGATACCCTAAAACTTATTAATAATCGCCGATATACGTCGAAATCAATAAATAAATGCGTATACGATGGGTTATCCATTACAGCAATTGCGATGACAGCTATTTGTTTGGCTAACTTTGGCTGTCACTTACGAAGTTCGCCAAGCAAAAACCGGCACGCCGTAAGGGACAAAAGATACGATGCTCTATTTCAACTTTCTCATGTTCTTTGTATATAACTGTCTCACTTCCACAAAGCATATGGCGAATATGGCTTCGTCTATAGGTACATAGTCTAAGGGCGAGATTCACAGACCGCACTACGACTTTACTTTCGAGCAAAGTACGCTTTGAACTGTCAAAACCCATACATTTCTGACACTTCTAAGCATACTTTGCTCAAAGTAAAGTCGTAGTGAGGTCTGTGAATCTCACCATAAGATAATGGTCTGTGGTGAATAACTCTAACTAAATTAAAGGTACTACCACACTACTACACATACCGTTAGAGCATGAACTGGACTACTTTTGATAAAGGAGATGTTGCAAAAATGTATGGACCTCCGGCCATGTATTGTACAAAATATCATTAAACATGCAAAATCAATATAAAAACGTTTTTTACTGCATATTTTCGCTTATTTAGCTGTGTTTGCAGTTACGAAACATTAATTGCAGTTAGAATTGCAAATCAAAACCAACATGGCAAATATGGCGGGCGATGTCATTTAGGCCTTTATCATTTTTTTAATTTGTTTTTTAATGAAATAGTACTTGTAGAAATAATTTTTTTTTCTAAATACTATCGAAATCGATTTCATGTCTTAATTCTAAGAACTTAATACTAATCGAAACTGCCTCGGTAGCCTCGTGGTAGCAGGCCACTATTACTACGCTGAGGTCCTGGGTTCGATTCCCGGGCAGGGGGTTATCAGAGATGATGGTGTAAAGTCCATTATCTCTGGTTCTATTGGGATTTTCCCATTTTCTGGAAATTTCCCAGTACCTTGAAGTTTGGTAATGTGCCCGGAGATGTCAACAGGCTCGCCACCTGTTACATGGGCCCAAAAACGTAACCGGCGAATCGTGGGTGTTTGCATGTATGCTTTAATGCATGCATTTACCTCTGCCTATCCCTTCGGGGATTACAGGCGTGAAGTTACGTTGATACTAATAGATTTCCAATTTAAAGAAATTCATCGGAACTTCTCTTAAATCATGTTTGAATTAAATGTGTTTGGTACTCGTAAATATATTCTTCAATAAATTAATCGTATTAATAAATTATTTTCGGATTCTTCTTTATTTAACTTAACCCATTTTTTTTGAGGACCTGTACGAACCAGAGCCCATCTCGCAACATCTCCTTTGGAAGCTTTCAAACACTGTTATTTTTATTTTTTTTATGTAATGAAACTTTGATGTCGCATTAATTTTCTTCCTTATTTCAAGTTTCAAAGCTCATTTTTTTTTTTTCATAAATGGTTATTTATATAAACTAAAATTAATTCTGAAAGTACACCTAAATACCGGCGATTAAAATAAAAACATTATTTTGTAGTTTTACCTATAACTTAAATACCTACTTGAGGCCGAAATGGTAAAATTCGCCTATTTGTCCAAAAATTGTTCAATACCCAAAATCCTGAAAACCTTCAAGCCGAGGTTGTTTTATTTGGTGCATATAGGTAGATGACGACCATAAGGTTCCATCATTTACGTATGGCCAACCCTCTACACATATTCTCTGCCTCTACCCTGTAGTACCTATAATTTCTAATGTTTGTATATCATTCACTGAGGATCTTTATCTTTCATATTCAAATCACTCATTCTAAGGACCTAGATCACTCAATGATTCACTTCATTCACTTTCACATCACTAATTTTATACGTCCTCCAGATTTGTTTACTCTTTGCCTTTGCGTTGCGTCAAATATAAATTCTATTGTGTGTGAGCCAATTCAAGAATGACAAGAATTAAATTGTGAATTTTATTTGTGATTGTGGTTACTTTTGTGCTTTTGACGTGATACACACATTTAGAAACACAAACCAAAACAGTCCATCAGCAAAATTGTCTTTTATGTCGACAGAGTATAATTATTGTTGTCTTGTAGTTTAGCTGTTCATTTAAAATAGACGTGAGTTTTATTTAAAATAAGCGGAGTTGAGGAGTTATAATGGCTATGCAGTGCCAATTATGGATGGGAAGCGTGAGTACTTAAATCTTCCTTACTACCTTTTTGTATCAATAACCTATAAAATAATCACTGGGCGGACGTTCTGTTTGGTGGTCAGTGCCGGATCAAGACTTCTTGATGCCCTCCTATCCAGGTTATCGCCCCTTCATGAGTAATGAGCTAAATGAAAAACCCAATTTAATTTATTTTGACATGAATTCTCAATCTTGTGCGACGTGATGCCTTAAGCTGTATCTTATTTATGCTAATCTAGCACTGCTGGTGGTCATTGCTTAGCTTGATAATGTGAAAATTCGATTTCAATAAAATTCATACTCATGCTATTTGATTAACATCTCTTTTGATCTTAAACTGTTTATTTAGTACAAACATTCATAGTCTGCAATTCTATTTTTAGAAAAGTGCTATAGCTATTTTGTAAAAACATCTACTGCAAAATTGTATGTTTAATTATATATTGTTAACTCAAAAATTGTTGTCGAAAGAAATTGATACAATTATTTAATTTATTGTGTACTTAATTTGTTTAACATCAAATTATTTTTAGTTGGAGCCAAACATGACGGAGAGTTTTATTATGGCTGCATTCCATAGAATGGGCCAACGCCCACTTGCAGTGAAAGTCATGAGAAATAAATTTACAGGAGAACCAGCTGGATATGCATTCATACATTTTCAGGTACATTAATTGTCTTAATTTATTTATTTACTGAATAGTTATAAAAACACAGTACTATAGATACTTAAAACAGAAAATGTGAATAAAAGATGATTATGTAATTTTTTTTTTGTTTGTCAATCTTAGACTGATGAAGAATCAATAGATGCAATGCACAAATTAAATGGCAAACCAATTCCGGGCACATTTCCTCTAGTGCGCTTTAGACTAAATACAGCATCTCGAGAGGCACGAGCTAACATGCAGCAAGAAAGAGAATTCTCTGTTTGGGTCGGAGACCTCAGCCCTGATGTAGATGATTATTCATTATATAGAGTGTTTGCCGCTAAATATTCATCTATAAAGACAGCCAAAGGTAAGTGATGTGTGCTATATGAAGTTTATATTTTATGCCATTTTCCTACTACACAGTTAGCCAAAAAGATCAATTAATATTATGAACATGTAGTTGCAATGAAAATACTATCTATCATTTTTGGTTTGAGAAAATTAATAAAAATATAAGGATAACATAATTGGCTACTGATGAATGGTGGAAGGTTTTAACAAAATGGACTGTGTCTAATTTCAGCAGTTTGGGCTTTAAAGTTCTTTTTTTTTGTATGCTTTACCATTTTGATTTTTTTTTCGTTTAATGGGAATGTATCTATCTACGCTGAACTATTGAGTAAAGAAAGCTGATATTTAATATTTTATCTGGACAGATTGAACATACCTATTAACAGGAAAGCTTTTTCTTTTATTTATGATGAATTGTAGAAAGTACAGAACAATAGCTGTGTAAAATAATATCATGAATGTAAATAAATTCCTGTGTAAATACTAAATAAACTAGAAAACATAGACGTAGTTAAGTGATTATTTAGAACATTGAATGATTTATTAAAATTGTAATTAATATAATTTCAAACAATATGGTTTCAGTGATTTTGGACACATCTGGCTACACAAAAGGCTATGGATTTGTCAGATTTGGCAATGAAGAGGAACAACGCAATGCTCTGTATGCAATGAATGGTTATACAGGACTTGGATCAAAGCCGTTAAAAATATGCACTGCTGTACCAAAACCTAAAAGTGCGACCACAACACAAAATTCTACTGCACCTACTGCAGCCAATCCTACTTACTCTAGTGGAACGGTATGATTGTTCATTATTTATTTATAATTGCAAAAATGATAAATATTCAGAAATAGCTTTCAAAATGCAATGGATCTTCAACAATTTTTTACTTCTTTGCCTATTTCGCTGTGTATGTGATCTACTGCCTAAGCCAAATTTTACTGTATTCAAGCATTTATTAGAGAATATATTAATATTAGGTAGATAATTATAACTAGAAGAGTATATCTTCTTATCCCTCGACTACATCTTTAGATCATCATTGGATTTTATATAGATGATTGTATTAAATTTATTGTAAAAAACATTAATTTGTGCAGAGAAATGAAAAAAGATACAAGGTAAAATAGCTGAAATATCATATAGAGAATCTAAAGAATATTTCCTGGTATTTAAAATAACTTTAACTCACCAGAATAAAAATGGTCTTTCCTATCAACAGAATACAAAGACATGCTAAACTTTAATTTTAAACTTTTATGCTGGAAAGAGAAAATATTTTACAATTAAAAAAAAAATATATAAATTTTCAATATTTTAAATGTCAAAAAAAGTTCTGTAGGTTCTCAAAATTATTTCAAAGCTGTTAAACCTGTACATTTATTTTTTTTTTTGCACAATACATGCAATGATCCTTTAATTTACACTTAGGCAGCTTGATTCAGTATTACTGAAGGTTTTAAATATTTGTTTACAATTCTTGTATATAATAATATAAAAATAATAATAATATATTGGAGCAGAAATGCAATTTACAGAATGTCATGTTGTTTGATGCATGTTAAAGTTTTGTGTTATTTGTATAGCATAATGCTGCTTTCGCGCTTCAACTCAGTAAGATAAAACGCTACCTAAATCTTTGAAAGTACTCCTTAACATTTCAAGAATGACCTTTAAAACCTACCAGAAAGAGGAAATTTGGTCATACGTCTTCTTGGTACATTGTTTCAGTTTGTTAATTTACTTTCAACAAAAATATATTGAATGTTTGTATACTTCAACTAAGAACCAGCAACTTCAACAATCTATCTCTTACAATAATCTATCACTTACATACAATTATAACTGCAAAATCTCGCTTCCTCGCTCTTATTTGAAACTGATGCTCGCAAATCAAAAAAGCTTAACAAACGATTGGTTGATCGTGTTGCTGTAATAAATTGCTCTAAGCGATTTCACCGGATGGACTTAGCTTCGGATGTATTAGACATGCATCGAGTGGTATTTAGCCTGCGTGTAAACAAATGTAAGTGTATTGAAGAGCAGTTATAATTATAGGAATACAACCAATATTATGATCCGTCAGCCTATTGGCAAAATTACTCAGCGTGGTCTGGCTACTATGGGCAGGGAGAGCAGAGCGCGGGGGTCCCGGCGGCGCCGGTTGTCGACGCGACTCAAGCAACCCCCGTCAAAATACAGTCTGACGATTTGGCGCTTGTCGGTAAGAGGCATTACAATTCGTTTTATACAAGGCAAACAAGATAATTTGACAATAATTAAAACTCTGTTTATCCTGCATCATTCCAAGTGTGACTGCAAAAATAAAATTAAATAATGTGTCATAGTTTAGTCACAAAACACTTTTGTTAACTGTGGTGTCAAGGAAAAAGGGGTTAAGTCACACACGTAAATGATTGACTCATCTCCTTTTTCCTTCACACCAGTGACTCATCTCCTTTCTTTGACACCACAAAATTATAACTTATACAACACTGTGTGTGTGTGTGTATGAAGCTAATTTATATTGTTGTTCTTTTACATAAAATATTTGATACTAATTGTATACAATAATTACAGCTCTTCTTGATGTATTAGTTATGATGGAAAATTAAAAAAAAATTTGGTAGCATTCAGTATTTTGTCTGATTTTTTAAAAATAAGTTGTAAACAATATTATTTTAGTTTCATGATGTTTCTGTTTACCAGTATGACCAGTGTTTTCATTTATTGTCAATATTGTCTTGTCCAGTCCATTTTGAATAGTGTACGTGTCCGGCAATGGATTAGCCATATTCTAGGTACCTACCCATAGAGCAACACCGGAGGGGAGTAGCCATATGCAGGCTGTTGATGCTGATGTTTAAATGTGTGCGTAAAATTGTTTATGTATTTTGTTTAAGTCAAGGTGTGAGTTTCGTAGTATGCATTGCAGTGTTTTGCATCGGTAATAAACGCTATGGCTACTCCCCTCCAGTCCGCCGCGGCCGGTGACCCGTGTTGCTCTATGTACCTACCCGTGTAATGCAGCAAACATTTTAATATAATAACTCTCCTTCTGTTGCAGTTGCAATACACTACACACTCGAGTCAAATACTTTCTTGCTATCATCATTTCAGCAAAAAAACGTTTACTGCTGGACATAAGCCTTCTCCAAAGTCCTATTGCATCGTATCGTAGTTTGAACGCTGTTGCCGCCCAAACTGCGTTTTTGTATTTACCTACAAGGACCACCTTATAAAAATGGATTGATCGCCATTGAACGGTGCACTGTCTGCACTAGCGGCAGAACGTTACGTACCGTTACCGTTTCGGCGTTTCGTACTGATTCCAACTTTTGTGGTGTCTGCCACATATTTTTCGGTATATTCGGCATTCGGATACCGAATATTATCAGTTTCGGTATTATTGACAATCGTTTCTAAATTTCACAGAACATAAAAGAAGTATAGACATCGACCAGATGAATCAAGAGTTTCTGGATCCTGAGCTATCGTTGTGGGACAGCTTGGAATCTTCGCAGTGGTTTCCAAATGAGATCGTTGAAGCGCATTAACTATTTTAAAATAAGTATCTAGGTTTAATAGACAAAAATAAATTTTGACTGCTATCGCAGTTGTTTTATTTATGTAGGTATAAACAAACCTTTTTCCTTTTTTACACATATTATGAAGCTGGACTAGCACCCCAACACGCTAACTAAACAACTCACAATGCGCACTTATGTGAAAAGACGTAAAGAGGAAAGATTTATTATGACCTTATGACAAAAAAACATACAGGCGAATTGAGACCTCCTCCTTTTTGAAGTCGGTTAATAATGGGTACCTTCGCTGGAGGGCACACTCGAATGTCACAATGCTTTAAACTCATTGGCTTAAAGTGGCCCCACTGATCGCAGACAAAAAATGTAATTAAAAAGCAATTCTGTAGACATCTACACAAAAACCTAAGGACATAATGCAGATGCGTTTCTACCCCCGAAACCTTAGTTGTTATAGTCTCTGTGATAGTTATGTAACTGGAACACTATAGTGCTGAACACTCCCATTTGGCGGCAGATGGATTACGTAGTGCGGTGGTGCCTACCCCCCTCGAGCTCCTATACAGGAACTCTACCAGCAGTAATGTTTTGTACTGCTTGCAATAACATTTCAATCAAACATGCATCGACGCTCGAGTAGCGAGTGACTCGCTACTGCAGCAGCGCGGGCCACCGCGACAACCGCTTAGCGATCTCGCGATAGGTACGCATGTTTGTGTGAGTGTTCCGTTTCGAACGTTTTGTACGTAGTTTCCGTACGGAGTGCCTAGTGCGAGATTTCCGATCGCGATCGCGTAAGAGTAAATAAAATCTCGCACTAGGCACTCTGTTCATATTTGTACTGTATAGTAGACTTCAAGTTGGCAACTAAATTAGATAATACGGCCTAAACAGGCGTATTTTAAAACTAAAAACTGTACCTTCACGCCTGTAATCTCCGAAGGGGTAGGCAGAGGTAAATGCATGCATTCAAGCACACATGCAAACACCCACGATTCGCCGGTCACGCTTTGGTCGGTCCATGTAAAAGGTGTTTATTTTCGCTGGTGGTAGAGCTCCAGTGACGGAGCTCGCGAGCGTAGGCACCACCGCATTACCTAATATACTTGCCGCTAAATGGTAGTGTTCAGCACTATCGTGTTCAGGTCATATGGTAATGTACGGCCCTGTATTTTCCCGCACAGAGGCATAGCACCTTAGGCCTCAGGAGTGGTACCGCATCTGCATTTTGACCTTGGTCTTTGTGTGGGTATCTATAGGCTGCAGTCATCACTTAATATCAATGTGATTTGCACGATTGTTTGCCACTTCCATTACATTAAAAAAAATAAACACTTATTGGAAGGGTTGTGAGGATACATACATAAAAAAAGGGTTAACATAGGAACACATTTATTTAAAGAATTACCATAATAGGTATATGTATACTTCTTTCACTATGTAAGAGGTCTATTACAATTTATGATGCCCTGCCTGTCGGGCACACTGTCTTTCTAGTTAAGAGTGCTGCTTTTTATACTACGTCTAGCGTGGCAGCGTTTCCGTGACTTCCAGTCTGAACGCGGCCCTAAATATATACGTATTACTGAAACTTATTTTTCTAAAACACAGAGCTCGAGAAATCGGAACCACTCGATTGCTTTTTAGGGATCTTAATTCCTGTTTCTTATTACACTATCGTCTCCCAAGACAGGACCAAATAAATTGTGAAAGGCCTTTAACAATCGACTGGCACTTCATGTCAAAAAGCTTTTGTTTATATAAAATAATAACATTGAACTTAAAATATATTTACAGACAAAAACAAATATTGTGTGAAAAAATACAATAACTTAAAAAAAATATATATTAACTTTTAAATTTAATACCTACATAATTATACTTTAATCATTATAATCATACATAATCACTCTAATTAATATAGGCACTCGATACTTTCTGCTTAACCTTAATGTCACATATGACTTTATTTAAATTGAGCCACCTCGAAACACTTGGCAGAGCATACTTATAAACATACGCAAAATTGGCCGAAAAGATGGTTATACATGACAATAATACTGTAAACGCTATAAACTCGGCGAATGAGATATGAGACGAGTGCAAGAGATGCAAGAAATCCACAAACAGGTACTCTCGACTCCGCATAGCATGTTTCACAAGCAAAATTGTTATCAATAGCTGCTATTGCTGATTTATTAAAGCTTCGACCGGTATTTTTTCCTTATACCAATTACAGGCGTATAACGAAGTATTTTAGGTAGAATTTATATTGGTCTCTTCGCCGTCACTCCGTCCGTAGGGTCGCAGCTCTTGGTCGAGCCTGGTTAGAGGATCATAAATACGGCGGAAAATGGCCGATACGGGGCGACATTTTTCAGATAACATTCAAAAGGCAACCGCTAAAATTGTGTCACAGTATACGAAGCGTGTCTTTGCCTCTTCACCGGACTCTGGTACAACTGGACCACACCAGTCCGACTGTCATGACTCGTCACACTGCTCGGCGACGTCAACTGCGGCGACGAACCGTTCGACAAAGTGCTTTTTGGTGTACCTTTCTTCATATATTCGACAACAGAGTTCAAGAACGTTGCCGGTAAAGCTACCGGTGTGAGTTTTCCGCCACCGTGTGCTATGTAAGTTTGAAGCATTTTTTTCGAAGGTGACGAAGGATCGTTCACTGTTAGAACGACGAGAGATCCTGTTTCAATGTTCGGTGGTACTGTAAAAGTGTCATTTAAGTTATCTGGTATAGTATTGACGGGAGTTTCAATTGGCTGTAATTTTGATATAGAGGCTAATTCCGTATTGTTCGCAGGAGTCTTCTGAGTTGTCGATGTTTTGTTAACACGGGTCAAAGTAGCGAATGAGTTTTCCGTAGCTTGTTTTTGTGCCTCCTTTTCTTGTTGTTGGGTTTTCAAACGAGTTCTGTAGTCAATTTCACGTTGGATAAAGTTGTCCGGTGTTATCACAGATGCGTGTTGATCGTTTTCTACTGGTAAGCTGGCAGACCCCAATGCTTTGGAAGCTTTACCTGTACAGATAAAATTTGAATATGTAGGAGATTGTACAATTTCAAGAAAAATAAGACATCTTCATTCAATAAGCTTCTAGAAGACCTTGATTTAATATGAATCATCATCATTATTTCAGCCGGCAGTCATCCAGTGCTAGATAAAAGCCCACCCGCAAAGACGTCCACAACATGCGTCGTTTGGGGTTTTTTTTTACGCGGGGAAACCCTCATAGGCCCTCGCGGTCTAGGGGAACAGGTGGCGGGCAGTGTGAGACTCATTCCGATTCATCCGCCATCAGTGGCGGACGCGTCGTTTGAGCTATGCCAGGGCCAACTTAATTTAAACCACGATCTACTGTTCCATCATAAGTATTTGCTACAAAGTTAATTTCATTTGGAGCCTGGTCCATTTGAAATGTTTTAGCAAATCGTTTAGCTATTGTGTGACATCTATTTTATTTCAAAAGATTGACAGACAAGTGGTGATGAGAGTCATCTGCTGATTAGCATCTACACAAAAAACGGTTAATTCCCGCTGTCCCCGCGCCCCGTGTCCGCGTGAACGGGGACAAGGGTACTTTAATTAATTATTTTAAATAACTTCCCGTTGTCCCCGTTAAAAAATTGGTAAAAATTATTTCCCGCTGTCCCCGTTTTTTATTTTTTCACTAGTATTATGAATTGGCATCTTTTACTAAACAAACAACTCTTTGTACCCGGTAGATTAATAAAGTTTTGTTTTTGTTTTCAAGGTTTTAGTTGTTTCAAAGTTAGGACTTTTTACTAGGTACTTAAAATAAAATAGGGAATCATGATTCCCTATTATATTTTAAGTATGATTATGCTGTCTATTATGCTTAAAAAAAACCTACACAAGCCTGACCTTCTTTAATTACATGTCTATTTTTTTTTGTATCGTACATTCAATGTTAAGTTTTCTAGTAGATAAACGGAGCGTTGTCATTGTCCCCTTATATCTAAATTATCGATTTAAGCTTAGCTTTTAGCATGAAAAAAAAAAAGAAAAGTAAGATAAACTTAATTGGCTTCCCATCCGGCAAAGAAGATCCATTAGGATTCTTTGTCAACTGTTTTCTATCCTTTACGATCCACTCTGTCCTCATTATCTCAAATGTAAATTTAAATTTCTTGGAGTCTTCCATCATCTCAATCTCCGTTCCTTGGATAATCTCATTTTAGGAATTCCTTCTCACCGTACTGGCTTTTTATTGTTGTCATTCAAGCGTAATCTACGTAACTTTTATTTAAAAACATCATCATAGACAATTATAATATCTCATCTCACTATCATCATATTATTTGTCGTTTTATAATATATGTATATATTTATGTATGTATGTATTTATGTATTAATATTATATGTATAGATATATATTATATATAGTGTAATATTAATTCGTAGGTAAATTCTGTATTATAAACTTAACTATTTATTTTATAAGTTTTACGCGCCTTTCTTTGTTTTCTTTTTACCCAAAGGTTGACTGGTAGACAATGCCTTTTAGTAGCATAAGTCCGCCTTTTGTAAGACATTTCTGTGTGTGACAGTGTTCAGACTTTTTTACTGGTGGTATAGCTTCAGTGACGGAGCTCGCGGGCGTAGGCACCACCGCATTACCTAATATACTTGCCGCTAAATGGTAGTGTTCAGCACTATCGTGTTCCGGTCAGGTGGTAATGTGGGACCCTGTAATTTCCGGCACAGAGGCATAATGCATTTTGACCTTGGTCTTTGTGTGGGTGTCTATAGGCTGCAGTCATCAAATAACATCAATGTGAACTGCATGCTTGTTTGCCACTTCCATAACATAAAAAAGACAAAATATATTTGTTTTAAAATTTTAAATTAACTTAATTAAAATGAAATTAAATTCAGTTTATTTAAAAATATTTCATGTAATTAGACTCCTCTTTTACTTAATTTTCTTTGAACTACCTAGAGCGAATAATTGCTGAAAATAATAATAAATACACAAAATATTTTTTTAAAAAGCGTTGCAGCGCGTCGCCGTTCCGGTCCATAGAGCAACGCGGGCCGCGACCGGTGGCCCGCGTTGCTCTATGGTCCGATCCATCCGCGAATTTCATTCATATTCTACATAAACTTGCGATCCGGCACCAGTGCGGCTAGTACGAGTAGCTTATTATGAAATAAGCTATCTCTAAGTATATAATGCTATCATTATTCAGAACAAATTATTAAAATTACGCGTTTATAAATACGTGCAATTTATTATAACTGAACTAATTATAATACAATCATAAATTAGACTAATGTTTTTATTTTTATGTTATTATTTATTTTCGCAATAACACGAGTTTAAAATTTTATATTTTTTTCTTTAATTTTCTACAATAAATAAGTAACTGAAAGTCTGTGGTACGACAACAAATTACTATAATCAATGAAGCAGTCCATTTAAAGTTATTACTTTAATTTTAAATTAAATACCTCCAAACATTTTTCCTTAATCAGATTGTTACTGATGACGATGACGATAATACCTTTTTACGCATTTACAAGCTCTCAATATGAAGTTCACAGATAACTGTATAAGTGTAACCTAAATTCGAATTTTAGAGTGAGATTTTGCATGAGCCAATCAAAGCTGTTAGTGTAAGCGTATTTTAGAGCTCTGCAAAAAAAATGTTATGCATTCTTTTCAATGTCGCCCCGTTTATCATAGTTATCTACTAGAAAACTTAACTTTGAATATACAATACATCAAAAATGATTATGTCAATTATTAAATAAAAATAGTTCAGGATTGTGCAGTTACTAGCAATTCCCTATTTCATTATAAGTATAAAAAAGTCCAAACTTGAAACATCTAGAATTTTGAAAACAAGATCAAAACTACATTAATCTACCGTGTACCTAGACTAATCTACCATACACATTCATAATACCTACTATCACAAAAAAAGAAAAAAACGGAGACAGCGGGCAATAATTTTTGCCTAATTTTTAAACACGGGAAGTGTTTTTAATTATTTTATTAAAGTACCGTTGTCCCCGTGCGCTGTATCCCCGTCACGGGGACAACGGGAAAGGAAGTTTTAGATGTCCCGCTGTCCCCGTAACGGGGACACGGCGCACGGGGACAACGGGAATAAACCCAAAAAACAAAGGCAAAAATGCATGCAGATGCGTTGCCACCCCTGAGACCTGAATTGTTTCTGTGATAGTTATAGCGAGGTCATACGTTACCGTCTAACCAGAACACAGTAGTGTTGAGCACTACAATTTGGCGTCAGGTAGACTATGTAATGCGGTTGGTGCCTACGCCTTCGAGCTCCAATACTGGAACTCTACCACAAAATTCATGTCGATGAGAGGTGGGATAATTCAGATTCAAATTTAATGTTACTCAGAGTTGCAAAGTTAACAAGGAAAATGTGTCCACAAGAATGGTTAAAAACAAATAACTCACTCATTCGCAATCGCAGCCTCTTGGCGAGTTTCTGTCTCTCCTTCTCAACCTCCTTCCGCTTCAGCATTTTCTTTCTTTCCCGCTCCGCCCGTTTCTCGTCCTCTTCACGTTCGTGTTTGAACTCCTCGTCTAGTCGCGTCGCGTCCCACGATGTCGCCGAACGCAGTGCCTTGTCCACTTGTGCGCCGTTGATCTTCTCTTCCTTTTTGAACTGTTAACGGGTTGTAGTTAGGAAAGTTGTGGCAATCAGAAATTATGAAAAGTGTAAAGATATGTTCAGAGTTTTTGGGGATTGAAATCGGGAATGTTTGTGGTAAATTAAGAATATTCAACCTAAAATATCTAGTTTCATTGTGATGAATCATCCTATAATATGACTATTGAACCTTACGGGGGATATGGCAAAATCGTCACGCCTTGTCTTGTGTCCAATAGATTAAGAAAAATATTTATGAAATTCATAAAACTAAGTAGGTAATCGTAATGGTAATCTAATACCTAAACGACCTATGTACTCAAATGACATAACGCAATAAATAATTTGAATTTAAATCGTCAAACCTACGGACAACCTAACTTACTTTGAGCTTGAGATCGCGGCGGTTACGGTCGGGGAAAAGCGGCGCCATGAGTGTGAAGTCCGTGCCTATGGCGGCGAGTGCGCGGTAGAAACGGACTGTCTCTGCTGCGGACCAGTCGGCGGTTCGAGCCGGACGCCGGTAACGTCCGCCGCTCGCCCAATCGCCCTCCCGCACCACGGACGATACTGTACGCCCGCTCGTTTGGTTTATCACCTGCGATATAAAATCTGATGGTTAGCTGCTTACAATTTATAATTTGACGTGAATAAATATAAGGTTGGAGAAAAAGTTTCTTCGCATTTTTTAAGATAATTCAAAACATATTTTAATATAGTTTATTTAAATTTAACTAAAGTATGTATGTACCATTTTGTTCGATAACCTTTTGCCATCTTGTAGGTAGGGACATGATCCCATTGCTATAAAAATTTTGGGACTTATCATCAAAATACCGCGACAAGTGGATTTGGCAGTCCTCTCGTGATGTTAACCTAACATTGCATAAAGAATTCTGAAGAGACCGAAACAGGTGGAAATCTGAAGGTGCAAGGTCAGGACTATACGGCGGATGCATTAACACCTCCCAGCCAAACTCTCTTAATTTTTGCTGAGTGGCTATAGATGTGTGAGGTCTAGCGTTATCATGATGAAACACCACACCCCTTCTGTTGATCAATTCCGGCCGCTTCCTCTCAACTTCTTGCTTTAATCTCATCAGTTGTTCGCAGTAGAGTTCAGAATCGATAGTCCTGCCTAGCTCATAATGAATAATGCCCTTCCAATCCCACCACACACACAACATCACCTTATTGCGAGTTAACCCGGGTTTCGCCACAGTCTGTGAAGCCTGACCGGCCTTTGACCACGACCTTTTTCGCACGTTCTTGTCGTACGTGATCCACTTTTCATCACCAGTTATCAGCTACTTCAAAAATGATTCGGTTTCATTACGTCGTAATAAAGAATCACAAATGAGTACACGGTTCATTAGGTTTCTTTCAGTGAGCTCGTGAGGTAACCAAATATCGAGCTTTTTTTTGTATCCAGTTTTTTTCAAATGCGCCAAAACTGTTTTGTGATCAATTCTCAGTTCTTCAGCTACGTCGTAACTACTGACATGTCGATCTTGCTTCACTTTTTCAAAAATGGCATCCATTTTATCCGTAATAGGGCGACCAGAGCGAGGTGCATCTTTGACATCAAAATTTCCGGATTGGAAACGTTTAAACCAAATTTGTGCTACTCTCACAGACACTGCACTAAACATCGCAAATTTTTTTCGCGGCTTGCGTTGCATTTTTACCTTTTTTGTAGTAAAATTTTAAAATGTATCGAATTTCTTCATTAGATTCACTTATCTTGACAGTACGAAAAACAAATGAAAATCACACATTTGCCTAATTTGAATTTGGAATTATGTTCTATAAAATTTTAACTTTCGATGATACCAAAACCAGCCAGATACAAATACTACAGCCAAAGAGATTTTATTACAAGTTCATACATACTATAATTTATTTATTTATTTAACTTCAATGCACACGAATAAGGCACATAAGGCGGACTTAATGCAACCAGGGCATTATCAAACCAGTCAACCTTCGGGTTGTAATGAAAAAGGAAGAATAGGTGCTGAGAGGTTACAATATATCCATATTAAGTACGTAGAGAATAAATACATAATATAAATAATAAAATAAATGAACAGAAAATAAACTGAATTCATAGATATGTAATATATAAGTATGTATATAACTATAAGAATATATATACACATGAATGCGAAAAGACTTTTTCCCCAACCTATTATATTAGCGTTGCATCGTGGATAACAGTCCAAAAAACAGGCCAAGCGCGAGTCGGACTCGCGTGTATAGATTACTTTAAATGACTCCTCAAACGGTTTTCTGTAAGCTGTAGGTAAAGCAAAATTTTTTGTTTACTGTATTTTGTTTATGCAAAAAGATAATGTTTATGTGAAACGTCTGGATTGAATAATCAAATGGATTAATATGAATGATGATTTTTATTATCACCTTCGTCTATGACAGTTTCCGGCATGATGGAACTTTTAATTCATAGTACTATACTTATGCATTAAAAAAATTCAGTACAGAATTAAATGAAACAATATCACATATTGGAAAAATCTTGTGTAATTGTAATTTCCGGCACAGAGGCATAAATAACACTTTAGGCCTCAGAAGTGGTAATGCATCTGCATTTTGACCTCTGGTCTTTGTGTAGGTGTCTATAGGCTACAGTCATCACTTAACATCAATGTGAACCGCATGCTTGTTTGCCACATTCAATACATTAAAAAATTTTTTTTTTGATGTATCTTCTCTGGACACCAAAAGGTACATTAGGCGGACCAAGATTTTGTTGGTAACATACCAGGCTTTGTTCGTCCAGTATTATTTCGCCGTTTGGTCCAAGTTTTATCTGTGGCACAGGAACGGCCGAGTCTTCTTCGGGCGGATCATCAGGATTATCTTCTTGTTCCTTGATTTTATTCAACATTTCTTTTTTCATCTTTTCATCCTTCACGTTTGCTTCTTTAGCTTTCATTTCATCCTCGTCTGGACTGCCATAATAAAAACATTTATAATGCTTACTCTCAATACTTACACTAGATATAACCTGTGTCGTGGGTGCCGTTGTACACACACAAAACAGACAACACACAAATCTTAAACAAATATCTATAGGTATGCCAAATTATTGTATCGAACCAGCGATTCCCAAATCAAGCGGTACATAGTAATCTAAATTGCTATCGCTTTCATATGCGTATAAAATTAATTACGGCACTTAAATTATCGTTATTGATTTTATCACGGAAGGATAAGAAAATTCAAGGCGTAAACCAATACAATGGAAATTCAGTTAGGCGATCGAGCCCCTGCCGACTAACTTTTGTGACGAAATAAAGGAACTACTGTTTATACTATGACAAAGCTCAAATAATAACTAGTCTACCAAAAACTGGTGGTAGAGCTCCAGTGACGGAGCTCGCGGGCGTAGGCACCACCGCATTACCTAATATACTTGCCGTTAAATGGTAGTGTTCAGCACTATCGTGTTCCGGTCAGGTGGTAATGTACGGCTCTGTAATTTCCGGCACAGAGGCATAACACCTAATGCCTCAGAACAGTACCTACTAAAAACTTAAAACAAACATACTTACATAATAGGATTGGTGGTGGGATTGTAGTAAATAAGATCGTACATAGTGAGAGCGTCACGTTTTACGGTATCTCTGCGACGTCTCGAGGCAGCCATGCGACGGAACGTTTCGGAGCGACGAGGCCTGTTCCACAAACAAAAAATTTAACTATTTGATTTGTTGTATGGCAGATATTTGGCGTTTATTTAACCATATGACATAACGCAATAAATTATTTGCTTATGAATTGAATATTTTTTTTATGTAAGGAAGGTGGCAGATAAGCAGGCAGCTTACATTGATGTTAAGTGATGACTGCAGCCTATAGACATCTACACAAAATTCAGAGGTCAATGCAGATGCGTTGCCACCCCCGAGACCTAAGGTTGTTATGTCTCTGTGATAGATTAAACAGGGCGTCGGGACGAGACAACCCCACTGGTCATTAGTAGAAGAGAATTCTTCTACTAGCGAAGGTTCGTAAAATAAGTAACTCCCATCAGCCTACGTTCCATTAATTAACCTTCGGAAAACTATATTGGTTTGTGAACCTTGGTAGTCACCCAAGTTTCGGCTCTGCATCTAATAACTCTCCGTTTAACAACTCACAAATTTAACGTTCACCACTAAGAAGTGCGAGATTCACAGACCGCACTACGACTTTTCTTTGAGAAAAGTATGCTTAGAACTGTCATTACAGTATGGGATTTGACAGTTCGAAGTGTACTTTGCTTGAAAGTAAAGTCATAGTGCAGTCTGTGGGGTCGTTCATAAATTATGTAAGGCGTTTAGGGGAGGGGGGGTGTTGACTGAATATTATAACTTCTTACTATAGGTAAGGGGGGCAGAGAATCTAAAATTACGTAAGATTTGAAATTGAAAATTCTACCACTTTCGCGCTAAAAATTGGCATTATTGAATAGCGCCATCTGTACTTCATCTCTTTAACTTGATATTGAATCTTACAAAAATCTTTTCTTACGAAAATTTCTTATTAAGGGGCAGGGGGGACTAGTCGTAATCTTATGATGTCTTACAGTAGGGGGAGAGGGGGTCAAATTAGCCCTCAAAACCTCTTACGTAATTTATGAACGACCCCTGTGTATCTTGCCCTAATTCTAAAAATTATGAGAAATTATTGCATACATACTTGGACTGTTTCTCCTTTTTATCAGACTCTGTTGGTGTAGGTTGAATAGTGACCTGGCTAACACCTGAGCAAACAGAATCATTCCTCACTCGAGTGACTTCTCTGTAATAAATCAAAACGTTAGCTAATAAAATTACTTTTGCTATTTTGAAGAATTTTCAGGTCTCTAAAACACAATGTATTTTATTACTCTGTTCTACACAATAACAAAAGGCAGCATTTTTATGTTTTTGAAAGAAATATAGATTACACAATCAATTTCTGTAACTTAATGTTATTCTTTAAGCTGTATGTAATAGCATTTGTAT
This sequence comes from Macrosoma leucophasiata, assembly GCA_036365455.1. Lineage (NCBI taxonomy): Eukaryota > Metazoa > Arthropoda > Insecta > Lepidoptera > Hedylidae > Macrosoma > Macrosoma leucophasiata. The sequence goes on along the minus strand of JAWQUS010000023.1, from coordinate 7,680,360 downwards.
TTTGCCTATTTGGTAAAAAATACAAGGTATTTTACCTATTAGATATAGATTGGAGTGTGCTATGTGAGGTATGCGAGTCGTGTCGCTGTCGCGCAGGTGCTGGGGTTGTGGCGCCGCCAAGGAGCGCGCGCCTGCTCTCGTCCTCTGACTCACTTGCACTACCCTAAACAACATTTTGAAAATAATCAGTGCAAACTGCGAATTAAGTGATTAACTGTGAAATAGAGGTGTGTGCATGGACGTCGCCAGGGGGTGGCAGGAGGGCAGCTGCCCCTCCCTCTAGAAAAAAATAGCATAATTTACAGGAAAGACTGACATGTTCCATAACCAACCTGCCCTCCCCTAGAGCTAAACTTCCCCCTCTATAACGTCGGCTGGTGACACCCATGGGTGTGTGATTTTATAATTTTTAATATTACATTTAATTGTATAATTACCTGAATACTGTTCCTTCTATGGGGTCCCAGCCGTGGTGCTGGTTTTAATTTTGGCCGCACCTTACTGGGCGATGGCAGGGGTATGATGGGATCGAATGACACTTCAGCCTGCTCAGATATAATCTGATTCTTCAGTAGATCCGGCTTCACTTTACTATTGGTGGGCTGCAGTGGCACTATACCATCCATTACAGCATCCTCTGTGCTTTCAGGTACACTTCGTACATTGTAATCTGTAGCAAGATTTATTAGTTGTTACGGGTTTACAAAGATATAAGAAACACAATTTCATGGTGAACGTGATTTAATCGTGCACTTAGTAGGTACAATTTATGCATGTATAGACCTAACCACTAAACAATGCTAACTTCTAAGCTAACTTACATGCTAACTTACATCCTATGCTTATCTTAAATATTTAGAATTTTTGGACGCTAGGAGAGTTTTTTTTGTAGTGGAACTCTGCCAAAACCGAGCCTCAGCTAGATCATGTCAGGGTCTCGTCAATTGTCATCAGATTTAATAAGGGGCATTCCTTCAGGCTACGACAACAGAAAATCGAGACTTTTATTATCGATTATGCACGACTATGATTTATACAGAAAATAACTTGTAAACCAACTCACCCCCTTCACGAATAACACCACTCAACACTTTTACTTTATTGAAGTTATTCTCAAAATGTATTTCTTAGCAATAAAATACTTAACATTAATGTCACATATAACCCCCTAGTTGTGGGTACGTGTGTGTCTCATTCGACATCTCATGACGAATGACAACTACCTAGCGGAATGAAGGCCCCTCCACTTGCCTTTGGACCCGCTAACATCACAGGCATAAGCAATAATTCCGTTACATACTAACTCACTATATAGTATAGGTATCAAGTGATTTAATTAACATTACACTCAATTTTGTTACAAGGGACAGGTAATTATTATCTCTATAATAACAAAATTGACTAAGTGTATTATAATGATCGTAATTTTATATGTATTTGCAATAGACAGATTATTAAGTCCAATATGAGGTCTCAATTTGGGGAGAAAAGATAGCTTCTCCTTTGTCTCTTAAACATCTTTCTTTGTCAAATTTCATGTATATACATCTTTCTTTCAGGGGGTTTATCACGAGGGTTAGCAAGTTTGTAACAATGTGTATTTTAATTTAGGTTTGTATGGCTCCATAATGACTATTACAGAGCCATAACAACTTAATTCTCAGGGTGACAATGCATCTGCATTTTGTCCTCTGGTTTGTGTAGATGTCTTTAGGTTGCAGTCATCACTTAACATCAATGTGAACTACATGCTTCTTCTTCTTCTTTATACTATGGCTTCTACCTCGATTTGGGTAATTCTGCCAAATTCTGGTGATTAAGGAGGCACTAGACATATGAGTTATGACCGGTGATGCCCGGTAAGAACGAAAATAAGCGCTACTTTAATTACTCAGCATTTTTCTGCCTAAAACAAAAGACAAAGATGATCACACTTAACATCAATGTGAACTACATGCTTGTTCATTCCATAAAAAAAACCATCAATGTAAGCTGCATGCTTGTTTAAATCACATAAATAAAAGATACACTGATATGAGTGGATTTATAATTTACTGTACTCACCCTCTATTAAATTGTTAGTTGTCTGATGAGTATTGTGGCCTACATTATTACTTAGTATTTGTAATTCATTATTTTCTTCTATCTCATGGGCAGTGGGTGTCCTCAAAATTGGTTGTGAGCTAATCTTTGGAGGGATGTAAAATGTAGACTTGGAAGGCACTTTTGGTGAAGATACAAGAGGTGGTGGAGAGACAAACACATTTCTATTATAAGGCGAAGGTACTTTCCTTGGAGATGCAAAAATGTTTGGTTTTATATCAGACGTCGCAGTAATTACTGACACTTGTTCAGATCTTTTTGGAGTTGATATTTTATCATTTTTCTGTTTTTCTAACACGACATTGTTTATCACTTCGTTTGAAATAAGTATTGGTGCTTCGCTATCAGATGGCTGTTGTGGAGTTTTGGTGGTGGGTGATTGTTTTTCATCATTATTGACGACAGCTGGTCGCGGTGTTCTAGGACTTTTTAGAACTTTTTCCAGACCGTCTTTTGATAAAATTTGTTTGTTCTTGGAATTTTCAGCGCTGTCGACATTTTTCCTTCGAGGTGGTAGTGAAGTCACAGCTTTTATTCTAGCTCTTCGTGTGGACATGATGAAGATAAAATAACGTATTTGGTCACGTGTAGTAAATCACTTTATTGTTCAATTTGTTATCAACTTTTCGAATACCTACTACAACAAACATTGAAACATTGAATTTGTGTTATTCCAGGTGCAAGTAGCACGCCATGCACTAAGTAACGTACAAACAAAATAATTAATTTACATTTACATTTTATAAAGTTGAAGTTTTTTTTTTAATTATGGCAATTATGGCATCGCTATTACGCATATTGCCAGTGGCAAGTGGCAAGTAAAACGATATTTCGTATTAATTTATGGAGCGTAAAAGTTAGTATATTATAATCAGTCAATTATTTATTATGTCAGTCAAGTGACTTACAGTCAAGTTATTTGAGTAAAGCGATGGCTAAAGTTGAAGTTATATTATGAAGTTTAATAAACTGTAGGGATTAGTGTTGAGTAGGACTTACAAGAGGTCTTACATTTGTCCCGGACAAAACCTGCCATTGTAAGGACGCGACAAAAATATAATTTGTACTGCTTCAAATATTAAGACGCGTTACTCTTTGCTCTTGTACTCTTACGTAGTGTGTCACGTGTGTGACTAGGACAAAAAGTGTAACGTGATTGGTCTGAGGTGAGGACAATGAGGCTACTACTCCTCAAAACAGACCAATAAGCGCCGTGTATTAAAATGTTGCGGTATTCTTTGCTCTTTTGTACTCTTAAGTCAAGTGTGACGTGTGTGACTAGGACAAAGAATGTACTACCACATAGGGTACGTTCGACCAAACGACTCCAACGATCGCGACCACGACCGCTGAAATTGTCGTTCCACTATCGCAAAAATACCGCGGGTGTTGAGCCAGTCCACTTCATTATAATAATAAAATTTATTTACATTATTTAATTTCATCAAAAATGACTTAACTTTTAATTTAAACAAAACCTACAAATTACAAAACCAACCTTAGCTCAATCATTAAAAATATTAATATCTCTCGATATTCATCTCATTAACACTATGTTTAGTAGGTACAAACAAATCCATTCTGTCACTTCAAAATCTTCAAATGTATCGCATGACAAAATTTGTCCTGTCCCTTACAAAATGTAAGTCAGACACACTTTGTAAGAGCCAGTACAAATTTTGTGTCGCGACAAATTTTGTCATGTTACTTCAAATGCCGCGACGCTTCAAATCACATCGCCGCGTCGGCGGGCTCATTTGAAGTAAGAAGCAACATGACCAAAGTCGCGACTAATTTTGTCATGTTACTTCAAATGCACCGCGACGCGTCAAATCACTTCGCCGCCTCGCCGCGTCGGCGGCCTCGCGTGACGTCATTGCCTCACGTAATTTGAAGTGGGACAAAGTACTGGCTCAGTACGAAAAAGAGGCTCCTCTTACAAACTCGTTCTGAAAGCGTGTCCTAGTCCTCCAACACTAGTAAGGATGTTAAAAAATAATCGATTATTTCTTCTGAATAATCGATTTATAGATTTTGTTTACGAAAATAATCGATTCTTAAACGATTTATAATTTTGCTATTTTATGTAATGCTTTCTATTTTTTTTATTTTATAAATAGATTATTTATTTCGTAGTTTCCCATCGACAACTTAATGAGCAATTCTGGACTTCCGATCAAATTTGATTTCTTAAAAATGCGCACAAAAAAAATTCTCGACCACCTAGCGATATGATGATTTCAACTTCTCTTTTCTATTACTTGCTCAATAAATGATTAGAGATGATTTTCGTTTTTCGGTGAAGCGTGTCACTAATATATATATTTTTATTTTTATACCCGAAGTAAATTGTTCATGTTTATTTAGCAAGTTGTTTCGATGAACAAATAAGATAATTAATGGTAAAAGGTAAAAAAATCGAATTGGAATTGAGACGAATTTGCGATTTTTAAAATTAAAACTATAAAAATCAATCATTACTAATAGAATAATCGATTATTTGAAAATCGATAATACCAGTTTTAAAAATAACCGATTAATATAAAAATAGTTTTTTTGTTAGCTAAGTCATATCCCTAATAAACTGCACCACAACTGCACTCAAAATCACTATAGCTCAACAACACACAAAACACTGTCATTAGTGATGGGCGAATGCGGATGAATCATTCGAATGATAAAAAATAAAAATCATTCGAACTATAAAAAACTATTCGAGCGATAAAAAATCATTCGAATGATTATACATCACTCGAATGCGAATGGCTCTTTCTTACAATCGAATGTTTTCTCATAAATAAAATAATAATATTTAATATTATGTAACTATAACTAGGAACTTTGTAGTAAGAGTCAAAATAAAGAAATAAACTTGTCAATAACAAAATAGGATACTTTTTAGGATCCTAAATAACTAAAAGCGATTAATTACACTTTGTTGAATTATGATGCTAAGGCTAAATCATTTAGGATCCGAAAAGTCAAGTGTTATAAGGCCTTTAAGTCGATGTTCGATGTGTGTCGAAATATTTCTTGGCGGGTAAAAAAAAAGTTAAAACCAAACCAACGTCCGGATCTTTGGCGGGAACTTTGAAGAAGGCGTGGTGGTTTATTTAATTTTCTCGGTGCATTTTTAAGTAAGTATATTAAATCAAGTTAGTGGCATTTTGTTTGTTATACAAATAATCGCATACAAATACTATGATCTATAGTATTTGTATACTCTTTGCTTATTACGAATACGGAATATCGTTTTACCTACTTGGCACTGGCAATATTTGTAATAACGATGCCTTAATAATTATATGACAGGCGTAAATGAAATGTTCGTTTTATTTAGATTGACTGTATTTGTATACTCTTTGGATTGACTATGGACAATATTTTCCTGCAATAAATTAATTGCGTCGTTGCCTCACCGATAGCAAATGATTAACTAACAATGCGAACCACTTAAATGTGTTATTTTATCTTTGATTATTTAATTTTCACAAATAAACACTAGTTGCATTATGAAAACTGAAATTATTCTTGACTTGGTTTAGGTGTCCAGTCATTTATCAGTTCAGTAGGCAGCAGTAGCGTGGTTGTATTAAAAAAAAAATAGTAACAATATGTAGGTACCTACTTGACTACATAATATTTAGAGAAGTAGTCGATTTATAAGTACCTATGATAAGTAAGAAAAATCCGTTTGATTTGATCCAAAAAATTGATGGCCAATGGGGAAACATTTCCGGACGTTGAAGGAAAAAGGAAAGTGATGCTTCTTTGTGAACATAAATTTATTATGTACTTCGTTTGTGAAGATGTCCCTAATTAGTTTACCACCACTTTATTTAAACTGCTTTAGGTAAAACAGCCATGAATTTTAAGGCCCCGTGATTTCAACATAAGGCACAGAGGCATAAAGCCTCAAGAGTTGAAACTCATCTAAACTGAAAATACTGAAATCAGTTTTTTATGTAGATGTTTATTGCCTTACAGTATTTACTTACCATCAATGTGAACTGTATGTCTGCTTCTCCCATTATTCTTTTGTCATTCGCTATAATGCCTTCCTTTTTTATGTAATCGAAGTGGCAAACAAGCATGCAGTTCACATTGATGTTAAGTGATATAGCAGCCTATAGACACTCACACAAAGACCAAGGTCAAGATGCAGATGCGTTACCATTCAGTCATTAAATTACAGGGCCGTACATTACCACCTGACCGGAACACGATAGTGCTGAACACTACCATTTAGCGGCAAATATAATAGGTAATGCGGTGGTGCCTACGGCCTCGAGCTCCGTCACTGGAGCTCTACCACCACTTCCTCCATAAACGTTGGTTTCGAAGACACGAGAAATAAATAGACTTATGTCCTCAAACTGTTTTAATTTCAATTTGATCCAATTCAAAGCGTTGAATATTATTTTGGTCAGGAAACATAAAAAATACACGAAACAATAAGGCGATTTTCTTCATTCTTTAATGCATTTTCTCTAATTTTCTTGACAGCGATGAGCACTTTTGGTGAAAATAGATACCAGAAACCAGCGTAATATAATTACATATTAATTTAACAGTCCAGATAAAAAAACTCTTTGATTTCATATTATAGGTTTTTACTTACATTCAGCAGATCAACTTCACAATAAAAATAGATCTCTTCTATAAAATTTATATAATTTACAAAAGCGGTAATGTTAGATAAAACAACAATAAATAAATGCTTCTGGGGGTTAAACACAATTATATTTTCTCTTCTTTGTAGATAAATTGACAGATAGTCACTCTGCTAAGATCAATTTTATTGTATAAATATCTTACGAGTACAAAGTATCTATTGGTGTTAGTCGCCAAAATTGAGAACTAGGCTGCATTCATCTACTAGTAAGCTACTGCGTATTGGTTCGTCATTCATTATCTATATTTTGGCTAAAAAGTCAACATTTGCAAAACCACTTTCACAAATTGTCATGATCATGACACTATAAGAATTAGTCAACGATGAATCGTGCCAAGTTCGCGGCGCCGGCGGCGGCTCGACTACTCTACTCGGACCCTCTAGGATATGTTAATTATTGCAAATATCTAGTTATTGCTAAGTTACCAAGAGTTCGAAAAGCACTTGCATAGTCTAATCGCACTTACGGTCGGTTAAGTAGATAGTTACTAAAGGAATCGAAAACCAAAGGGACAGAATGTCGGGGGGGATATATTCCATGCGCAAGGTCTACCACTAAGAACGGTGACTACAGTGGAGTATCGCCGAGCCGGCGGCAAGGCAGCGCACTCGCAGCCCTCCTGCTCTATCACAAAACGTAATTCGTCCGAATTTGTTATCGCTCCGGCCTACTTACTCCTACGAAATGATTACTATCGACAATAAATTATTTCTTTACCTACAATTAAAAACAAGGTACGAAGTGTAGTGCATCGAGAACCGTGACGTCCGTCTCGCGGGGCGAGCTCACGGGATAATTGACTGGATCGCTCGACCGAACGCCCGCTTATCACTTCTATATAACAAACCACGCTAAGGCGAGTCGTCGTGAGACGTCAGTACAATATTTACATAAAGAAACGATTCGAAGCGCTACTGATCCACCTCTAGATAGGAAACCGAATGTCAATTATCGGTAGATATGACTACTTATTAGATATTAAAATGAATAAAGCAACCATGTGGTATCGGAATCGTGAGGCTCGTTCAGTTGTGCGTCGCTTGTGCAGCAGTCGTGGTCGCACGGGGCGCACCGCCGTTGCGACTGCGCCTCGACTGCGCCTCGATCGCGCCGCCCGCCCCTTCGTCCCCGATACAACTTCATCCCAGTCTCCCAGTTTCCAACAACTCGATCGCCTTACAGTTTGTCACGCCACCAATCGCCACTACGAGTGGCATGCTCAGTAACTACCTAAATTTTCAAATATTTCATAAACATTTGTTTTAGTCATTACATTTTTCGTTGCAGCGCGAATGTGTCGTGGCCAGGCTGTAACTGAATCGATTTTGTCCTCATTTGCGTTTTATATTTTTCTTATCTTACGAGGACAAAAACGATATAGTTTGACGGTCGAGCCGTAGTTCTCATTAGTTGTACACCTGCTGCCGCTGCCCCATCCGCGACGTACCGAAGACGACGCAGCGGTCACAGGTCAGAACAGAAACATGGTCCCTTACCCACCCGCGGGCGGCGCCTCCGACGCGCAGCGATGCAAGTCTCTACACTTCTCTACGCCCCAACGTTTATACATTTATTAACAACTTCAAATATTTAATAATAAATCTCCGTTATCGTGTTTATCAGGAACGTTTATAAATAACGAACGTCCGTTTCGTCGCGAAAGGATATCCGCATCCGTCAACAATACGACTTCTATTTCGTACGCCAAGAAAGCATAAAATAGTGATATCTTTACGTTTCAGTCTAGTCTATATAATTATATTTCTCTTTAGTGGCAAGGTATCTCTATAAAGATTCAATAGTATCATCCTTCAATATATAATAGGTATATCTACACGACCGGATACGTCGCGTACCCGTCCATTCCTCACAGCGTCGATGATATAAAATTTAACCTAAATTATAACACAGGAGAATTAAGTATAAGATCACAAAATGAGATTCAGCGGGCGGCGCGGGGGTGCGCGCCCGGCGAAGTCGCAGCTAATACGTGTCTACGCTACAACTAGCGAGGCGGCGCGCGGCCCGCTCGCACTAAGCCTAGTATTGCTATCGGTCGTCCACTAGCACAGGGTGCGGCGTCAGGGCGCGATTCCGGCGTCCGACTTGTGGAAGGCAGCGGCGGCGGCGGAGGCGAGCGGCGCCTGCGCCTGCGAGCTGAAGTCGTGTTCCGACTTGGGGCGCGGCAGCGCGGCCGCCACGCCGAGTCCGGGCAGCGCCACACCCGCCATGCGGCACGACGCCGCCTGCAGCGGCTGCAGCGCCAGCCCCAGCGAGCGCTCCGACAGCCGCGCCACGCTGTCGTCCGACAGGCTCACGTGCTCCGCCTCCGCCGCCAGCGCGTTCACCACCGCGTTGATCGTGTTGCCCTCGGACGTCGTGTCGTCCTCGCGGTGCGCCACTAGGTTCGGGTTCTTGCCGATCTTGTTCAGCCGCTCGGCGGCCACGCTCTCCATCGTGCGCCGCATCAGCGGGTACTGGTCGAGCACCGCGTTGAAGTGGTCCACGGATAGCGAGAATAGGTTGCAGTAGGTTTCGGCTCGGACGGAGGCGACGCGGCGAGCGTTGGTCAGCAGGCAGATTTCGCCGAAGTAGGAGCCATCGGAGAGGCTCGTGGCCACCTCGCCGTTCGCCATCACTATGTCCACGATGCCCTCTTGGATAAAGTACATCTTGTTTCCGATGGTTCCTTCTTTTATAATGATATCACCTGAAAAATATGCGATAAACGAATCAATAAATAGTATGGACAGTACGTAAGTACGTAGTAGTTTGTACGATCCGTATCTTAAACTTAACTTATAGTCATTTAACTCGTTTATTTATGACACAGGTAGTTTACAATAACGACAATAGAGAATGTCAGATTTCGTGACTGCATGCAGTCATATCATATCTAGAGAACTATCAAGGTCCAAGATTGGACTGAGCCGGTAAAGCCCGGGCGGCTCGGTGACTCCTCACTAGCCTGAGACTAAGACTGGATAATCAGCCGGGGCCTAAGAGAGATACTTGTTGCATACCCCGCTAGGCAGACCCGTAAGCCAGACCCATTGCTACATAGTTAGGATCAGAGGCGCATCCAGAATTAACGTTCGGAGGAGGCTTGACATAGCTGAGAACAGGTTTAACTAAGATAAGAACTAAAATTCAAAGTACGATTTGGATACGAACTGGATTTAGATTATACGTATGGAGGCTTGATTTTTCTAGACCACCAGCTTTTCTCCTGAATCTGTTACTGATTGGGAGTTGGGACTGACACCTACCCCCCAAATAAGGAGAAATGTACAGACCACGCTTTTAAGATAGGATAAATAGTGAAATACTGTCGTGTTTGTACGTAAATTTTGTATTACATAATGATGGCGAACAGACACGGAACTACACTCTCAAATGTCTTTCAAATTTTATTTCATGTCAACTCTGGTCGAACATCACAAGCTTGCCCCTCACTGCCTTTTACTTGATACACCCTGAATCCATTGTTTACAAGTTTCTTCAATGCAAAATTGTTGATCGCAGAAACACTGTCATTAGTGCAACTAATTAATCTAAGCCAGTTATTGATGTGGTTTACGCACTATTATGGCCGTTTATTAGTGCGACAGTTTTTTTGTTCTAGAACCGATTATTAAGTCCTGATTAACTCGTTACTAGAATTATGGAAGCTTGTTGTTTCTACCACATAGCAAAACAATAACCCGACAATAAAGCGTATAAGCATGCTCCCAACAAAAGACTTAACTACTATACTTATATGAATGGCTGTACCCTCTGATTTGCAATCATAGAAACCTTTATTGTAAGCAAGGCTTTGTCGAACAAGCGATGGAGCAAGCATCTTGATAACAGTTACTTAGATAGATTATTCGAAATCTGAATCTAGAATGGTGTTAAAATGAAATTACCTACGTCTATCGAACTTACAAACATCTCCTATCTAAGGGTCCCCTAAGCTGAAGAGGTCCTTAAATCGGTTTCTTACCTGAATTGGTTTTCAGCAAACTAAGTGACAGATTGTTTTATAAATTACTATTTTCTTTCGATTTCTTTTAAAAAAATATCGACAATGTTAACTATTAGCACTTTATTCTCAAATAAATAAATATTAATGTATTTCGATACGAAAAAATGCAAAACGAAATTTAACTACATACGTGAAAAACGTTAAAAGTGAATTAAAAAATTAAACTCAAATATTTAAGTATCTGGCTGAATAGCAGTGCGCTTTTGTTCCATTTTTGTTGGAAGGTCGATAAATTACATTTATAACAGAGTCGAACAAACTAAACAGTCACTTAGCGTTAAGTCAAAAGATGCCAAATACCTATCGTGTTCCTAATTGAGGGCCACTTAAGGTATATAATTACTGGTCACAACGAAATCCGCTACTTAACTTTGTAAAGGGACTTTCTAACTAAAGTTATGAGTCGATGGTGAAAACGGGCATTAGACACCTTGTGTTGTAATGAATTATCGATTTAAAAGAAGTTGCTGTAGTAGATGGGAAGCGGACCGCAACTCAGGATCGGCTTGTATCGGTAACTCTTGTATCGGATCTTAAGATAGATGCTTGCGGTAAACTCTGCAAGCCAAACCCGTGTGGGGGCCGAATAAGCTGTAGCCTGGCTTGCAAACGCCACCTCAACTATATTAACAGTCCAACGCTGGTAGGTGGCAAGTAGGCTTATTGAATAGATTGTCGCACACAAGTTAAAAGGTCGAATTACCAGGCTGGAAGACTTCGTAACGTAGTTTGGTGACGACGTCGGAGACGAAGTTGGAGTCTGCGTTGGCAAAGAACGGTACGGAGGCGACCAGCGACCGGCAGTTGTAGTTGATGACGTCCTCCCGGAGCTTTTCGCTTAGCTCGCCCAAAATCAGCTCCTCGTCGAAGAATTTGCCCTGATATCTATGCTCGAAGTATTCTGTAATGCGCTGACGCATCTCTCGAGGCAATTTTCTGTACGCCATATACTCTTCTACTTGTTTTACCTGGAATTTGACAAAGCGGCGTATAAGTGATCTGCAGATTACTTTTATGAGACACTATGTTAGCCCAAGGCAACTCAAATCGACCGAACACTCCCCAGATGCAGATAACCATTATACTGGTGCACTTATCAAACGTATTAACTACCGCCGACTTCTTGGTGATTGTTAAATAATTATATTTCAATTAAATATAGTAGATAACAGATATTGAGTAGGCATGATGGTAGCAATAATGATTGTTATTGAACTTCTTGATGATGATAAATATAGATTTCCTGTTACGTAGTTAATAATAATGTAAACTATATAGAAATATAACATAATGATGTGTTCCATATTCTATAAATGAATGATTTACAATTATATATACCTACATTTGCTTATGATGTTATAGTTAAAGCATGCATCTAACCCGGTTATGACATGAATACATGAGCAAATGAGCTGGTGTGCGAACAAGATTGTGTAAAATTTTAGTAAAAGAAAACAGTGACCAGTGAACGACATTGGCCATGTACTCACGTCTAATCTCTGAAACAGGCAATGATTTGTTAGAGTAGGATGAAATATTGTGGTACATAATTTTTGAAATGATATAATAATGCACATAAATGTATCCAGTACACATGTAAATCTCGTATCGGAAGAATAAACTGTTAAATGCATAGGTTTATTATCTACTTTGTTATTTGTTATAAATCTATGGTTAAATGTATCAAAAAGTGGGTGGAATATGGCATCTATGTGTTCATCTTATAAACTACTTACTTACCTATGTAGATATTATTGGGTACGGTATATCTACACCTAATACGACATGCTACTGTTGATAAATTTATTATAATAATTGTATTCGTAAAATTTAACTCAAGTAATAGCAACGATTAAGCCTGGGTTGCACCACGATACTTCTTAAAGTTATTGTAAGATTTCACATCCTTCTCTAACTTTAACAGATTTCTTTAAGTCTTTAAGTTAGAGAAGGATGTGAAATGTAACAATAACTTTAACAAATATCGTGGTGCAAGCCAGGCTAAGTATCTAAATATGACCAGAAAATACTGGCTTCGAGTCAAAAATACTTAATATGTAAAATGCGCGCAAAATTTAAATGCCAATTGTAGATATGGCCCCGCATATAATAACTATCTTAGATAAGATAGTAATAACTTGGGTATCAGGGGTGGCAATGCATCGCATTTTCACTTGTTTTTGATTTAGGTGTATAATAAAACCTACAGGCTGCGGTTATTATTTTTGTTTGCTACCTTCGTAAAATAAAAGAAAAACCTAATGAAGTTGCTTGCGTAAACTCTGCGCCAGTCTCAATCATTGCCTCTCGCTTCGACTACACAGAGGCGATAGAGAACGAAATCAAACGTAGGCAAGACGAAAGCGAAAAACTCTCTCGTATCACAAGTTTTACACCACAAAATTGCCTTCTTCTTTGCAGCGACTTGTTCTTCAACTTCACAGAAACATTCAAGTTTTGCTCGAAATGTAAGTTTGTAGAGAGAACGCTGTGACATAATTTGAAATGCTAACCTGATTTACGGTATAAACGGATACTATACGGATCTTTACGCGTGTACAATATCATCACAAGTAGCAATGCAATACCTATATTTATGAAAATCTTTGATAATTTAGTAAATGTACAAAGTGTACATTAGTCACTAACTGTTTGCTAAACACAATTCGCAGGTTTCTTTTTGGCTTGTAACAGGTGGCGAGCCTGTTGACATCTCCGGGCACATTACCAAACTCCGAGGTAGTGGGAAACTTACAGAAAATGGAAAAATCCCAAAAGAACCAGAGATAAAGGATTTCACGCCGTTATTTCTGATAGCCCCCGACCCGGGAATCGGACCCAGGACCACAGCGTAGCAGTAGTGGCCTGTTACTAATTAGATATATACTAATGCGTTACGTAGATTTACTACACACTAACTAAAAGTAGTCCAAGTTGTCAGTGCTGATAATTAATTGTAGATAAAACTTTGCTGCAATTCTAAAGCTGATGTGACGTCTATTTAGGCAACTACCCAGCTTTCCAATCTATTGATATTATTGTTGGAACTCTGTGTGTTAGATTTGTTCCTAACCTATGAATATACAGTCGGATAAGATGATTTACTTACAGTATAATTCCATCCAATAAATAAGTTTTCAATGGATTTTATACGAAATGGGATCTTTAAATGCGTATAGACCAAATTATAAACACAGAATTTCGTTAAGCTTAGGCAACAGTCTCCCACGCCGTAAATTTTGGTTTTATGTAGGTATTCTCTATTTTACTAAAAAAATACTTTTATATTGTGGTCAGAAAGTATATGACTAAATGTTATTTTTATAGCCTTATAGAGGCCAAATATTTTATATTGTCGATTAAACGTAGTTCATAATTTATCACGTTACGCCAAAGCCGCAAAGGACTGCATAGTGCCTTTCAAATTGGTGTCAACTAAGTTATGGAATACAGCTACAGCACTAAGGTACCTTTGCTGAAATTTTGCTTGCGGATTTCTCTAGTGTGTGCAACACTATCAACACTTCCTCAATTATTATTAAGGTTGTGTCTATTCAAAAATATGTAAGGCCAGATTGTCCAGTGTCCAGATTGAAATATCGTCGAATTAGTCTGTTTTGCTGCAACCAGTCGCTGTGAGGCCCGAAAAGTCGGGTAATTGAGAAAGTGTTGGTGGTCACCAGAGAAATTCGCAAGCATGATTACCACAATGCGTGAAACTCACGAAAACCTGCGAAAATCTCTTAAATACCTTTTCTCGATACTGTCTCCGCGACGAGTCAAGACTCTGAATGAGATTGGTCGCGTGACCAAGGAAGAGTGCGTAGCAGGTGGCCCCGGAGATCATGGACAGCATGGTCAGCCACATATCCGTCAGCGACTGCGGCGGAAACCTGCCGTAACCGATGCACAGCATATGCGACATCGCTTTGAACAACGCCCAAGAGTATTGTTCAAGCCAGAAAGCTTCCTGCAAAATTTAAAATGAGACATATTTTAATATCGTACGACGCACTTAGGGGCCATCATAAATTGCGTCATACATTTTTTGGGAATTTTAACCTCTTTCCCGTGTTTTTCACAGGTCACTTATGTAAGACGCTCTACGCCAGGTGTGACGTCACATATTCTACAAAAAAGCCTTGTCCCTTCTAACGCAATGTTATAATATTTAGATAATTCCTCCCTTAACGTATAACGCGATTTATGAATGGCTCGTAATTTAATTCTAAGATTGATTAATTTACTTATATTTCAGATTACTAATATATTGTAAGGAAAGGCTGAGCTGAGTGTCTTTTAATATACGCTTAAATTTGGACTAACCGAAATGCGTGAACACCAATTGAGACAATCTGATTAGAAGTGAGATTTCGAAAGCAACCGTGCGATTGGTTGGTTGGCGGCCCAATGCTTCATAAGCGGTCAGTAGTCAGGATGTATACAAAGAAAACTTCTTTAAGTTTTACATACTAATTTGTACACCGTACCTACTGCCCTTACGTATCAGCAAACCGAGCGTTCTTCTTAACAATAATAATATTAGGTAAGGTAATTAGTTGCACTATGGTAAACGTTGCTCTACCTATTTAATATTTTTTCTATTCTAAATTTTTTGTCACTACATATTTAAAATGTAACGAAACTATCTAATTAGAGCGATAACCTAAATAGGTCTAGCTTTAGCTACCTAAATATATAAGGAAGTATGTGCAATAAATAATTGAGGTACCTGAACCTAACCGGGACGAATTTAAGCAGATAAGTTGTACAGACCTGTAATTCATTTATTGCAACCCAGGAATTCGGCGGAAATCCCTGTAGCATAGGAACAAGGAACTGCAGACAACCGGACCAATGGCCGATCAACAACATCATGCAGATCAGGTTGAATATCCGCATGAAAACTGACGCCATGTTGAGGAACTGCAAAGAGAATGCACGCATTAGATTTTGCAACGGGTGCCATTAGAATTTCTAAAGGAAGCCGTGCGGACTGCGCGCGACAAGGACGCTCGAGGTCAAGCATCGCGATGATTTCTACCGATGGATTCGTATAATAGTGAGAAATAAAATATGGAGACGCGTGTGACGAGTCGTCGAACGAGCATGCGAACGCGTGGCGGGCGCGGCGGGCGCAGGTCGCGAGGCCGTGGCCGCCGCACGGTCGCGCGAGCTGCGCCGCCGCCCTCGCGCACCTTCCCGCGCGGCCGCCGGCGGGACCAAGGTCGGAAACAGAAACGCCAACGAAAGAGAGGAAGCGAAGCGAACGCAGCGGTGTAAAGGACGCCGGGCGGCGCCGGCAACATGCTAAGCGGGCGAACGAGCACATGCGCGCCGGCTCGTGCCGACCCTGGTTACCTTGAAGATCAGATTGCTTTTGGTGTCACCCTTCTTTTTGGCAACGTCGGAGCTGAGACGTCCCCTTCGTTCCGTGCGCTTTTTTTGAAGATTCTGCAAGATCTAGAAAACAAGCGAGAAACACGAGATAGTAGGAAGAGAGCCAGGCGCGCCCGGCGAGAGCGCGGGCGGGGTCGGCGGTCGAAGTTCGTCGCGGTTGGTGCGGGGCGGGTCGGGGGCGCGTGCGGGCACACAGGATGCACTAACACCGAGATTGGGACGCGGGCTAAGCCCCTACGCTAGCTAGGGAGGCGCAGGCGGGATGTGTGGCATGCGGCAACGGCACCTGCGAGGTGAGGTCGCGCGAGCCTGCACCGTCCGCCTCGCTCGGCTCGCCCCGCGGCTGCGGAGCGGGGCTCATCTGCACACAACACCGTCACTGCGAGGTCGCCACCACCACCCTCCCCGTACTCCACTTCTCACTGACTCTCCGCTTCATTCCCTCTATACATACTCGAACGGTTGCGCGCCTATTTTAATGTCTTTCCATTTGCTTCGTGAGATTGTTTTGGTTTTCTTGGCGTGTGTTTATTTTTAAGGTTCAATGTTTACATCACAATAGATTTGTTCATTTGTTGATTATGTGGGTACATTTGTTATTGTTGAAACTATTCTTATGATTTTTAAAAGACTTTTGGGAAATAATATTGCTGCGCGATTTAGGTTTTATGAATAACATAGAAGTTTGACCAACACCGCCCTTAATGTTTGGATATAATAAATGAAGATGTCCATTTTAAGTATTATTTATGCGATGAGAATAAATAACTTCCCTCGGAATTAATGTCTGGTTAGTTCGCATTAGATAATGCGCAAAAACTCAATCTGATAAATTATTTCGTTCCATACTTCGGCGTCAGCGCATCACTTGTAAAGCCTTCGATAAAGCAGCAACAGAATTGATACAGTTGGCAAATAAAGACTAGCGAGTGTGGGACGGTTCGGGTCGGCGGACGCGATTCGCGGCGCGGGCGCAGAGAAAGAGATAGATTCAGACGTCACGAGTGAGAGCGTGCTCAGGCAGAAAGAAGCTTGCAGAGAAGCAGTAGAGAAGTGCAGAGCGGGACGTGGGGCTCACATACAGTGGGGGTGGGGACAATGGTATAATACAGGATTACAACGAAAATCCATTAACACGTTATTAGGAACACTACGGTCTAAAACATTATTGCTTAAATTAACTTAAATTTATTTAATATATACAGGTATATCTTCTTCAATTAGCAAATAGATATTATTTTAATTTATGAACATTATAATTTAATTTCTTAAATTTTAATCCAATATTATAAAAATCAGTTAGTAGGTACTGTGTTAATTTTGTGTTAGTTGATGTGAGCGTATGGTGTTAGAGCAGTATTATTGGTTAAGTAGATAGGGCCAAACAGATCGGCTAGCAGAGATGATGGCTTACATATACTTCCTCCCATTGTGACACATATCTGACGAGTCTGGATAGCCGGAGTAGCCTCACCAGCGACAATAACTTCGCTAACCGCAGTATCCTTAATGCACGACCCGCGTGAAGAATTTGAAAGCTCTCACTAAAATCCTGCGAACATAACAACAACAGCGCTTTACAAAATTAATCGGTTAATATCAACGGATACTCTACTTCATATAGAGCACCGACTGCGCCATTGATCTTTATACAGTCAAAGTGTATAAGACATGCATTTTGCAGACATTGATAGTCATATAAATCGGCCAAAGAAAAGTGCTGAAGCGTTACACTTATACATGTTATAATTATGTTTTGCAAAATATATTACTGTTCCGGGAAATAACTATTAGTAAAAGCTTGTATAAATTATGTTGTAGAGCTGCAAGCTCAGTATGTGTGATTTTGTCTATAGTAACAAAATAAAGCATCAATACTTTGCCATAGGTAACTTCAATGTATTTAATTACGAGTATATTGTTCGATGCATAATCCCGTGATAATTTTGCCTGTTAAGTGTTAAAAGTCAAAACAAATGATTAAACAATTTGGTCGTGTTGCATAATACAGCAGATAAAAAAGAAAGAACGTTAAATACTAATAAATAAAGTAAGCTGAATTTGGTACAATTTTTTGAAACTGAAATAAAAGGTATGAATGATGAAAAACACTAGTCTTAATACAAAAGCGATAATAGTTCATGCTCAGTTTAAAACGAGATGATAAAATTTAAATAACAAACAAGTTAAAAAGAGGAAAGAAAATTACGTGCTGGAACATATTTGAAGGATTCAAAAGACAAAAGTTGAAAGGTGCAATATTATATTAAATATCAAATAGATTGTGCACAAAGTAGAAATGTGCCAAGACAAACCGCGAAAGGAAACTGCATCCCAAAGAGATAAAGATATTCCTAGTCATAAGAGAGCTTCAAAAGCGAGAAGAATTTGTTAATAATTGAGTTTGTTTATGTAGATCTAGCAGTGTTATTTGTGCAGATAGTGGCAGACAGTGTAAAACATAAAACAATAATTGAAACAGTTGAAGATGTAACTAGAGTGCAGTAATCAAACCTTTTCAACGCGGTTTCACAGAAACCTTTACAATACGATAAACGAGAGAAACCGAACACGACGGCGCGTTGTGGTTCTCGTGGCAGTTGGGTAAAAATCACAATGAGAAACGAATAACAAATAACAAAATAAAACAAATGTTTGCTATAACACAAATGAACACCCAAGCTGAAACAGAATATCAACAACATAAAAGACAGATTAAAACTATAGTAATAGGAACACGGCCAAATTGCAACGTACGTTTACCTGATTGAAGATCAAGAATATATAATCTAGTGGTATACTAGAGATGAGGTCAAGGAAGAACCATGTCCTCAAATAGTGCTTCGCTATTAACTTTGGATCTAATATCACTTGTTCTGCATTATCTTGCTGCATTATTCCTGAAAAGATTAAAATTTTAAGTTAGGTACTTTATATTTGAACGTGAAAAAACAATAGATTAACTAGTCATAGGAGACAAAATAATTGAAAATTTACCTGTTCTAAAATTAACAACGATATCTATAAGGAATATTGTGTCAGACAGACAGTTGAAGGCTATCCATCTCGTGCTCAGGTCGTCGTTGAAGAATGAGATGGCGACAGGCAGGATGATCAAGTTGGCCACCAGTAGTAATAACATACAAAGATCCCAGTAGAATCTGTAATAGAAGAGAAAGGCTTTTTAGTAATTTATTTATTCGTAGGAACAGAAACGAAATAACTATCGTTAATCTTATATAAGATCCGTTATTTATTTAGTTGCTAATTTTACATTGTCAAACTTTTAATACTTTTGAAACGTTGCATTAATAAACCTATATTTTTTATTTAATCATATTCCCATAATGATAACTGTTTTAAACGACTAATTGTAAATAAAATAAATAAATATTATGTATGTAAAGAAATACTATTATATTTCTTTCTTCGCACTCTGCGTGTTTATTAACCATGAAGTTTGGTTTATAGTTTTTAACTTTTTAGTTGTCTAGTTTTAAAGAAGAAACGAATGCAGAATGTCAGAGACAGATTCAAATACGAGTGAATTGACAATTGCATTATCAATGAAAATTATATTATAATATTATTTTATGTTTTAAAAGTGAAAGAATAAACTTTAATTGTCGTTTCTTCTTTTCAGGTTTGGGTTTATATTTTTTTATATTATCTAGATAAGATAGTCTTTGTACAAAAAAACTTACAATAAACCTTCTTTTCAGCAACACATGGTTTATTTCTTTCATTGAGTAAAATAGACTTATAATTGAGAGAAGTCTTAAGACTTATAAGTATAAGAGTCAATTGCACCTGAAATGAATATAACCCATTACAAAGTAGATGTAGATGTGTTGGACCTTCCATGTCCCCGCGCAAGCCTGACAAAGGTCCGGGGTTCAAATTGGACCCCGTGCTGACGAGAGTGTATATGATTTTGAAAGAAAATAACTTTGTTTATAATAGCAAAGGATGCCTACCCACTGTTATAAACATTGAACAAGTACAATTGCTAACATTCTTTCTTAATGTAACCGTCATTGCTTTTACAAATACAAACGAAGTACACATTACAATCACAGAGTTACTTAACCACAATAATCATTCATTATGTAGGAAAAAACGATAATGTTTGTGGCGGGATAAAAGCAGGACTCATTTGTACGATGTATGTACGTACAATTATCCAATAAAGTGGCGATTTAGCTCGCAATTGCACATGAAATGATCTCATCTGTCGTTTAATCTGGCACCTGTATCTAGACCTAGTTTTCCTTTGTATTCGAACTATTTCGAACACCTTATAGTTAGTTACAATTTGTATATAATAAGAATAAAAGTAAGCTTGACAGTTTAAAACACGACAACGAGTTTATTTTGATTACTGGGATGGTGAAATGTGAAAAATTCGAATGTAATTTTGTCTAACTCGGTCTTAAAAATATTATGCGAGGATTTAAAAGTACAGTTTAAAATATATCGAATTAGTGTAGTATTTTTAGATGTTTATTTGAAGTACGATATTCAAGGGCTGCTTCGACTATATATTAAGTAGTTTCATTATAAACAACGTATTTAAGAACATACTAGAAGCGCAAACTGTTCAAAAACATTGTACGTAGTTGTGTACAATGTTTTTGAAGCATTCAATTATTATGTATTTTATCAATTACCTTAATGAATCTTCATCGAACAAACATAAGTAAAGTATTATTTTCTAATAAAGGTTAGAAACTTAAGAAACATTCTTAGTCGAATTTCAGGTCCTTTATAGAGTTTACCTATTTCATGAAAGTCAAGTGCTTTTATGCTGACCGCAGAGAGCATTATCCGAAATCTTTTGAACCCCGGCCTACACCTCCCGCAATGTAGAGAATTGAGGTAAATTACTGTAATTTCCTACAATAAGCCCGAAAAATCACCACAATAAGTTGGTTGTCGAGCGATGACGGTGGACTGGTGGAGCGTGTGGTTACATTGTCGATTTAAACAATGTTGGGCTCTAATGAAATGAGGATAAACTTACTAAGCCTATTTAGAACAGTATGTACTTTCATTTTATGGCAAAAAATTTTTCGCTCCACCTGTTGCTTTTTGGTCTGTAATCTTCAGGGTACAAAACATGTCGTATTACGTTTATGAAGATTCTCGATTAGTCATTTAGATTTTATTGAGTGTTATAGACATGGTGAGCCTGTTAAGATATGGGCGCATGGAGAATTATTCCGCAAGCGCACACAGTCAAACAATCAATGACAATGGCTGTCAAACCGTTCCAATACGCGGTAGTAAATACTATAACGCGAGATGGGCAGCAGCGACCTGCAATGAAACTGCCGCCAAACCTGATCATTATGACATTTTCCTCAAATAGGCATTTTTAGAGAAGGCGTTTGTTTAGCACTGGACATCTTGTGGCTGAAGTGATCATGATAGTGATCATGATCGGGTACATTGTCCTTAGAGGCATTAGAAATGGAAAAAACCCCTATTGCACTTGTTAATTGCCCGGTGAAGTAGACCAGCGCCGTCTCAAAACGAGCCACCTACATAAATCCTTTTTAAAAAAGTATGATTCATCGAATTGATGATATAAGACAGTTCCCTCATATTGTAGTATGACGCGAGTCTGTCAAAGTAGCAACTCAACTCTCAAGTGCGGCTCTATTTACCTATCATAAAAGCGACCGTAAATTGTAACTCAAGTCTATCGACTGGGAAACTCGTAAAGCATCGGTTTAGAGTTATAGCACTAGCAACATTGTACCCCGCTATATTGTGTCCTCGTGAAATATGAACAATCTGATACTATCTCCGGAATGAAACTGCAGTTGCAAAAGAACATGTAAAATAACACAGCTTAAATGGGGACGGGCTTGTACTTTTCTAGAATATGAAGCATTTTCTCAGATCTAAGATGTTTCGCCTCTCTGATAGAAATTCCGGGGTTATAATCTGTTTGAATGTAGTTAGAATATTTATCAGGGCTTTTTATTAACCTAATGAAAATGGCAAACATTATTCGTCAGCGTAAGTTTGACGTTATAAAATATTCAGGTCCAGTATTTCCATGTATTTTGTTTTTTACCTACTTTGAAGACACTTTTATGATTATCGCAATTACTGGATTAATAGTCACATGTATGATTTACGGCACGTTACCTTTCTGCCTAAAAAGACTTTCAATTTTCCTAATGAATTAAGGTTTCAACTGTAAAATGCATCATAAAAGCGTACCTATATAGGCCACTAAAACCAAATTGTTCATTCCACGATGGAAGCCATCAAAGTTCCGATGGGTGATGTGGGATCATAACTTCCTATTCATCAGCATGAAATTGTTAATTAGACTAGTAAAATAGGAGCAAGTTCATATATTTTATCAGATATAATCCAAGAACTTATTATTTCCTTTGAGTATCTTTTTTTGCTCAACATCAGAAAACTTTCGTATTTATTTAAAACTATTCTGTCTATAACGTTCAGAAAGTTGGATTTGCAAAATATATTGGTGGCAGGTAGTTTATCCAAGTTTCATTTGCATATTTTGTCCCAGACCTCATCCTTAGATGTTGACCACGTATGTACTCCCTTTTTGGTATAGGTATCCTTTTCACCCTATACAAAAGATCATCCAAATTAGTCAAAAAGAAAACTTCTTTAGCGACGTTGTGCATTTTTGTGATGGGTAAAGAATGTTAAACTCGCGTTCACTCATTCCTGCCGGCTTTCTCTTATAATAAGAAAGTGGATACAGCATACAGTTCACATTGATGGTAAGTGAATACTGTAGCCTAGAAAAAAATAAAGATTCGGAGAAAGAAATAAACGGCTGAATAATTTAAGAGCGCAGATAGAACCAAGAACAAATTCATTACAAAATTTAAGTGGACATGTAATTTTTCTGTATGACAAATTATTATGTTTGTATGTCTGATAATATCAGCTCCAGCCAACCATGCGTGGCTAAATTGTCTGTCTGATTCGATATCACTTCTCATTCATTTATTTTACACGATTATGGCTTCCTTTATGTCCATGATTGAAAGCTATTGAAATATTGGAGTACCTATTTGAGTAAAGGCATGTCTACATTTACTAGAGCTGTTTGTGTAGGTTTGGCATACCTAGTCCGATAAAAACACGGAATATTATTAAAGGACTCTTACCGGAACGACTGAGTTTACTTTTAATTTTTCTAACCGGTCGAAAGCATTTCAGGTGTGCATGTAATTTCTGATGTACAGAAAAATACCTCTCCACTTAGTCTGGTGTAGTTTACTGGTGATAGAGCTCTAGTGACGGAGCTCGCGGCTCGCGGGTGTAGGCACCATCGCACTTCTGTATTTCTGCATATCTTTGATGGTAATGTATGGCCCCGTAATATCTATCAAAAGACACAACTACTTAGGTTTCAAATGTAGGAACGCATCAGCATGTAGACTTCTGGTTTTTGGGTAGATGTCTATAGGCTGCAGTCATCACTTAACATCAATGTGAGCTGCATGATTGTTTGCCACTTTCCTTAAATAATAATAAAAGTCTTCTGTAATTTCCTCCAAAATTTAGGTCGGTCGATTTCGCCAAACTTTTTCTGTCTGCGAGTTTTTTGCCCTTCTCTGTGAAATTCGCATCCCATTGGAAAATGTATTCCAACTAAAGTTAGAGCTACAGTGACGGAGCTCGCGGGCGTAGGCACCACCGCATTACCTAAGATACTTGCCGCTAAATGGTAGTGTTCAGAACTATCGTGTTCCGGTCAGGTGATAATGAACGGACCAGTAATTTCCGGCACAGAGGCATGTTTGCAATGGAAGTGCCATTACATAAGAAAAAACCTGTATCTACGGAGTTGAAGTCACGAGCCAAAACTAATTAAGAATATATTAATTGAATGTCTTGATAAACCCGAGCAGCTATTTGTTCAGCTTAATTAGTGATTAAGTTTATATCCGGGTCAAGCGTAGACAAGCGGCAAGATATGCATGACTGTGCAGTGACCCGTCACTTCTGAACATTGATTATCAGTGTTTATAATCAGACATACGTATCCATTTACCACGTTATTGATTGTAACCGCATTGTTGCAGTTATTGTTATGGGAAGTAAACGTGACTGTCGTATGTTTCATATTAATAAGCTGATTTGTTTTGCTAATCACATCTCGGTTAGCAGCTGTGTATCTCCACCAATCCGCATTGGAGCAGCGTGGTGGAGTAAGCTCCAGGCCGCCTCCCAAAAAGGGGAGAGACTCGTGCCCGGCAGTGAGACATATAATGGGTTGGCATTATTATTATTTATTATAGCAGGTGTGCTAGTATCGGACATGAACATTCTTATCTATACTTACTAATATTATAAAGCCGAAAAGTTTGTTTGTTTGTTTGCTTAAACGCGCTAATCTCAGGAACTACGGGTCGGATTTGAAAAAATCTTTCAGTTTTACATAGCTCATTTATCGAGGAAGGCTTAAGCTATATATTTCACGCTAAGATGAATAGGAGGGGGTAGGTAACATTGTAACCACGCGAAGCCGGGGCGGGTCGCTAGTCTATACTAATGTTATAAAGAGGTAAACGTTGTTTGTTTGGTTGTATTGAATAGTCTCAAAAACTACTGAACCGATTACAAAAATTCTAACAAGCTACATTATCCACGGGTAATATAGGCTATATTTTATTTTGGAAAAATAGGGTTCCGTAAGAAATTTGGGTTTTCAGACACAAGGTGTAAAAAGTCTATTAGAAAAGTTACTTATATATATATATATATATATTTTTTTTTATGTCTTAAGGTTGACAGACAAGCAAACGGGCCACCTGATGGAAAGTGGTCACCGTCGCCTATGAACATTTGCAACACCAGGGGAGTTGCCAACGCGCTGCCAGCCCTGAAGGATTCTTTTGACGCCATTTTCAAGAACCCCATATTGTAGCACCTAGGGCACACCTCAGAGGGAAGTTCGTTCCACAATTTACACGTTCTGGGCAGGAACGAACGTGAAAACCGCACCGTTGAGCACTGCCAGGTGTCCAGTCGGTGTGGGTGGAACTTCTCTCTTCGGCGGGTAGTACGGTGTAGGAAAAGAGACGGTGGCACCATGTCAAACAGTTCCGCAGAGCACTCACCATTGTAGAGACGGTACAACACGCACAGACTCCCAATGTCTCTGCGCAGGCTCAGATGTTCGAGCCTGTCGGTAAGTCCTGGATCGTTAACAATACGAACGGCGCGTTTTTGTAGGGAGTCAAGTGGACCAAGCTGGTATTTGGGGGCTCCCAGCCCACAAATGAGAGCAGTATTCCAGATGGGGCCGCACTTGGGCCTTATAAAGCTGTAGTAGCTGCCCCGATGTGAAATACTGCCTCGCTTTGTTAAGCACCCCCAACTTTTTGGATGCCAACTTGGTCTTACACTCAATGTGACTCCCGAATTGCACTTCGTTCGATATGTCAACGCCCAGGATACCGATACTCTTATCAACGGCGAGCGGAATGCCCTGGAACTGTGGTGCTACAATGAATGGGGTTTTTTTTGCGGTGAACGCGCAGACTTGTGTCTTCGAGGGGTTAAACTGTATATTATTTTGCGTACGCTGCCTAAACTATAAAAGATATCGAGGAAGGCTTTAGGCTTTATCTATAATCATCACGCTAAGACGAATAGGTGAGGGTAGGTAACATTTCACCCGCGCGAAGCCGGGGCGGGCCGCTAGTGTACAATATAAAAGAAGACCTTTTTAGTCATAGCTCTAAGTTCACCCAGGCAGACTTAGGACTCCAGATTACATTATAATTACGATTCCTACGAAAGTGCGCACAACTGTCTTGCGAAATATGGTGAGCGAGCCAGCAAGGGAGAGCTAAACGGAGAACATGTATGATATGGTACTGAGCTCCTCAAAGAAGGACATAAAGAGACGCCGCGTGTGCATGAGGTCTTTCAAGACCACTAAGCTAATCTGGTTCACAAACTATCACAGGACTGTGAAGTGTTTGCATGTAATGAATATTGTGTTGGTGCATATTTTAGCAAATATTGACAAGCCTGAATATTAACAGTTACTGACAACGCTCTCCTTTTCCATTTTGTATAAAGTCTTCTGTTAGTACGTTATATAGAGGTAAGTATTCCTACTTTTCCTTTTTTATGGTCTGTGCTGGTTAATTTAATTAGTTTATTTTACGTTCACTTACGTTCGTTAACACACTAACATCACTCATGGAATTAGTGCCTCAATTTAATTAACTAACGATTATAAATCCGATTTTTATGAATACGAACATTTTTGCAACAACGCTTTAATTGCATTTGGCGTCAGGAAAATATCTCAGTCATTTTAAACGACAATGCTATAAAAGAGAGCTTTCATTTAGACTAAGTATTACGTCTGCGTACATTGTACATTTTCATTGCTTATACATTTTAAACTTTGGTTTACATTTTGTTAACCTTATGCTCTCTTTTATATAACCGAGTGTGTATATTAAAATTATATCTGAAGTTTATCTGCAGATATAATTAACTTAACTTGCTTTGCTTTAAATTTCAACGTTAATATTGATTCAATAAAAGATTTCAATTGTTATATATGTGATCATTACAATTAGGTAGATAGGGAAGATACATAGTTGATACATACACACTAGGACTTAAGTAGATGATAAATACTACTGTTAGGACCTTCGTCCATCAATCGGAAGATGTCAATTTCTCTACAGAAGCCTGAGACCTTAGTTGTTAAGTCTCTGTGGCAATTATTACGGGGCTAGCCTCTCCTAGATATTGCTACAATGAAGCGAGCGATTACCTGCGACCTTCACCTGGTCGTCAGTGCATTTCGTGGCCCCAATGGCCCACGCTTCATCCAACGGTACGCAGTCGCCTCTCGATAACTTTTTGGCCTCCCGTCCGCAGTTCTTCGAGCCATGTAGCCGCACCCATTGCCACTTGAGTTTTGCTATTCGGTCGGCTAACTTTGGTTCTTATTTGGATCTTCTCATTTTGATACGATCTCGCAGAAAAATGCCGGTTAATGCTCCCCTATTGCCCTTTGCGTGACCTTCTTATGAGACCAATGGTGAACGACCGTTTCAGTACCGTTTGTGATCCATCACTAGCAACATACAGCATAACAACACAGCCTTGACATGCAGCGGTAATTTGGACCATCATCGCTGTATCGCAGGTTCTTAAGTATTTTCATTTAGATATATTCTTGAACGAGATTCATACTTTACTTTGACAAAGTGTCAAAGTAAAGTATGAATCTCGCGAAAAAGTATAAGCGTTTATGAATTGTACTCAACATTAATAACTGGCTAATCTAGTTATAGGGAACCTTCGGTGCGCATGTCCGGCCCCATTGGGCTGAGTTTTTTTTTAAATGTTGGATCTAAAATGATCGGATAGCATTCGTCATACAATCACAATTCCAATAACAATCTTCTATACTACATTTTCACTAGTTCCACGAAACCGATTACGGTCATCGAATATCGATGTATGTATTATGACGCATCTAGATCCGGGATCTACACATAAACCACTAAATGATTTCCCTGAAGACAAACGTAGGTACATGATTGATCGTCAATACATTATTCTCAAGAGTAATATCATATGGAATGAATAGATAGTTACATACAATAGCTAGCAATATACATTTTTATCACTTTAAAAATAACTATCCGAACTAGAACTTGTTACTGGTGGTAGAGCTCTAGTGACGGAGCTCGCGGGCGTAGGCACCACCGCATTACCTAAAATACTTGCCGCTAAATGGTAGTGTTCAGCACTATCGTGTTCCGGTCAGGTGGTAATGTACAGCCCTGTAATTTGCGGCACAAAGGCATAATACCTTAGGCCTCAGGAGTGGTAGCGGATCTGCATTTTGACCTTGGTATTTGTGTGGGTGTCATAGGCTGCAGTCATCATTTAACATCAATATGAACTGCATGCTTGTTTGCCACTTCCATTAAATAAAAAAATGTAAAGTAAAATATCATATTTATATATTTTGTGGTAGATTCCTGTTTTAGATTCGAAAATAGAGAATACATGTAAAGCCTTTTTTAAAGCAAGAGAAAAGACTGTAAACGTATACAGCTAAAATATTGATAAAATTGTTAGTTAAACGGAAAACAAAAGAGAATACAGTATACCAGGGCGTCAACTGTCGACTTTAGAACAATATACGTCAGTTCTGTGGCGATCAGTAGCAGTGTATGAAAGTGTAGAGTCAGTCTGGCGTCAGATTAACGCAAGGTGCCTGAAAGCTGATGTGGCTTTTGTTTAAGTTTCCAATAGTAGGACAATAGTGTAGGTAGCTACTTTGTCTTGTAACTAAAGTAAGAAACATTAAACTACTTTCTATATAAGTATAGTTTATGTACCTGAACACATTTTTTAATGATATACCTTTTTTACGATATTGTACGCTTATTATTTTTTTTGTTCTTTTTCTTGAATGCTCTGCACCTTTTATGTTTTCTTTACAACTCAAAGGTTGACTGGCAGAGAATGCTATATAGCATTAAGTCCGCCTCATGTATCAATTTTCTTGTGCACATGAAACTTGAATACAATCTACAAAAGAATAAGTACAAAAAAACATGATAAATAGAGATAATAAATTCAAGTTTATAAGCCTCTTGAAACTAACATATTGAATGCTAAAATACTAATAATTCAGACGGTCAAATTATTTTTACAACAAACCTACCTATAACGTTAATAATATTACGACAAGTGTTGATAAATTTGATTAGTATTATTTATATTTAAACAGAAAACAAAAGAGAATACAATTTGCCAGGGCATCAACTGTCGACTTTGAAACAATTAACGTCAGTTCTGTGGCGCTCAGTAGCAGTTTATGAATGTAGAGTCAGTCCGGCGGCGGATTACCGCAAGGTGACTGAAAGTTGAGGTAGCTTTTGTTTAAGTTTCAATAGCCTACCTACTTTTTTATATTGTAAACGGGACTTAATCGCGTACTATTTTAATCAAAGTATTTACCTCGACACTCACGTGGTCACGAGAAGACTGAGTAGCCTACCTACTTTGTTTCGTAACTAAGGCAGAGAATATGTAATAATACTACGTATAGAATGGACACTTTGACGTCCCGCCCGATTTCCTCGCATCACTCAACCCCTTCCCCTCTTATGGGCGACGGTTGGTATTTTGTACGTGCTACGCACACAGGTGCGCGTGTAAATATACTGATTGATGTCTGTGTAATAGAATTTACATTCTGGCTTTAAGCTACGGAATCGGTTTTCATAACGGTTCGGGAATGATTCGTGCACGGAATATTTTTATAATTATATTGTGGTGGTAGAGCTCTAGTGACGGAGCTCGCGGGCGTAGGCACCATCGCATTATATAATATACTTTGTAAATGGTAGTGTTTAGGGTTTTCGCATACCCGACATTTTTAATACCCGAGTATCGGGTATTATTTTTGCATATAGCCGGCTATACCCGGATACCCGGGTATTTTCAATTAATACAGAAAAAGATAAAATTTTCATATAATTATGTTGTATATTACGAAAGAGTGTGTGTAGTATGTCAATAAGTCTCCTTAACTTAAAGTACAATCAATCACACAGTTAAACACTTCGAGTGGAAATACCGTCTTGTGCAACCAAGCGTGCAACAAATTCGGAAATTCTAGTAGAAGGTAGAAAAAAATTGTCATCCGCGGTCTTTTTGGAACTAGGCTTAAACTTATATTTAGATCTTTATTTTATGTAGGTACTTTATCGAAATGTTTTAATAAAACGTTTGTTGAAGAACCTATAAGAGATAATATTTTGGGCATATTGCACACTGTACTGATTCTTTATTCTGTATTTTTTAAGTATATTTCCACACGCCAGATACAGATTTATCCATTTTGCCAACGAAACAGTAAACCATCGTTAAGTAAAATTTTATAGATTCACTAGATTAATTTTATTTCTTTTGTTTGATTATCATTTAATTCAAATACTAAGCGTTCACTGAATAATATTAAAATTGTCAACAATAACAACCAACATTTTGTACACTTCTTTGAAAATAATAGAAATTAGCGTATTTCAATACTTATGATAATAAAAAAAACGTAATTTCACGCCTGTAATCCCCGAAGGGGTAGGCAGAGGTAAATGCATGCATTCAAGCATACATGCAAACACCCGCGACTCGCCGGTTACGTTTTGGCCCATGTAACAGGTGGCGAACCTGTTGCCATCTCCGGGCACAATACCAAACTCCGAGGTACTGGAAAACTTCCAGAAAATGGAAAATTCCCAATAGAACCAGAGATAAAGGATTTTAAACCGTTATCTCTGATAGTCCCCGACCCGGGAATCGAACCCAGGACCACGCTGTGGCCTGCTACCACTACGCTACTGAGGCAGTTTGAAAATAAAACTTTCTAATCAAACTCCAACGAAACAAAAACAAAACACAACTACGTAAACAAGAACGTAATACATAACCAAATCTAACCTCAAAGTTACTGCATTTTTCTAAAAAACTACGCCCTCTTTAGATTTATTTTTATTATGTCACGTTTGCTATTAATAAGTATTATTTTTTAGATCTTACTCTGTAGTCATTTGCCAAGGATTTTGATGAATTCCCGAATTAAAGTGGGTGCCCGGGTACCCGGATCTGGCAGTAAAACATACCTGGGTACAAAAAGTTCATATACCTGCATTTTGACTTTGGTTTTTGTGTGAGTGTGTATAGGCTGCAGTCATCACTTAAAATTAATGTGAACTGCATGGTTGTTTTCCACTTCCATGTCATAAAAAAAAGATGGGTTGCCAGTCCTGAGGTCCAAGTTTGTACCTTTGTGCTGGTAATTACAGGGCCATACGTACTACATATTTATGTTATGATTTTAATAGCCAGTTATTTTCACATTATGACGAGACAGTCATCTAATAAATTATATTACCATTAGCCAGCATTCTCAAAACAGGTCCTATACAAAGGGTCCTATAACCTCTGTATTATTCAGCGTCTTCGTAGCTTAAGGCATCAGTTTCAGCACTTATAACTAATGCATATCCGTTGGAAGGTCAAGGGCACCTTCGCAGACGTTCCACATTTACTTATCTCAAAGTACATAATGTTATTGTTAGCTTGTAAGTTCTCCTTTCGAATCGCATTGTTTATTTTAGTTATTACCAGAAAATAAAATACAGACTCAAAAATTATTCAATGTGTGTTTTGTTATGGAGATAATGGGAAAAATCTTTGTTTTTCTAATCTTTATATTTTTTACAAACCATATAATAAAAAAGTCTTGACTCATTGATTGACATGCCAACGACCAGTCCTACAACCAAGAAAGCTGAACTTGTTAAAGGGTTTGTTCTTGAAGTAAACCTATAATTACGGTATTGTCTCGCGTATATCAAACTAAAATGATGGGGTAAATGGGATTGAATTTAGAGGCAAAACTATCACAGGCTTATTATATAAGGACTCAACAACTTTACGAGTTAAAGTCGATCAACTTATAAAATGAACTTGGAAAAACAGAACCCTACATTGCGTGTGTCCGGACATGCACTTGGCCGGTTTTTGTATTTTGATTTGGGCACACGAAATAAAATCTCGACGACAAATTAATTACATTTTTGGTAACAGAATTTCATATTTTCTTTTGAGGTAACATGAGTCCATAGAAATGAGAACCCGAACAGAAAAGCTTTTAGAAATTGAAATCCAAAAGCCTTTAGGAATTGTGTGTGAATGTAAAAGTGATCGACCGGGAACGTATCAATACTAATAGGCGGCCATACTGTATTTGCCAAAGACCCAACGATCTACTGCCGTGACCAAACATTGCACAAAGCAACTCAATACCAGATCCGGGTTAGCCTTTAAGCAAATTAAGCAATTGCTTTGGGCTTATCGTCGTAGAAGGCGCAAATTAAGCAATTGCTTTGGGCTATCATCGTAGAAGAGGCAAATAATTTGCTCATATAGGGCACACAGGCGTATATAAAATACAAAAGAATGGGGAGTGTTTTTTTTTTCGCTCAGCAACTCACGAAGCAGAAAGCTTGGTTAAAGGATTGTATATTTTGGTGAGCAGCAAATTAAGGCATCAAGAAGCTTTAATCCTGCACTGCTCAATGCCCATTTATAATATGCCCTAAGCTCTCAACTTGCATTAGTTCGTACTTGATAGAATATCGTAAAAATTACTAATTCACTCTATTTAAGATTTGAGTAGGTATATATCAATCTATATCTATACAAATAAATAAAATTGGAGTGTATGTTTGTAATATAAAAATAACCGCTTTTTACTAAATGCATATGTATGTATACACGGTACATATACCAAAACAACATTTTTTACAATTTTTGTCTGTCTGTCTGTTTGTCTGTCTGTTTGTTCCCGCTAATCTCGGGAACGGCTGGACCGATTTTGACGGGACTTTCACTGGCAGATAGCTTATGTAATAAGGCGTAACTTAGGCTATATTTATACTAGCGCCCACGACTTCGTCCGGGTAGATAACGAACAATCATAAATTATCACGCAAAACGAAGTCGCGGGCACAGCTGGTACATAATATAATAAGACACTAAAAATCGAGTGTCTGTACATTAAATATTTTTCCAAAAAACTGATAGGGGGCAATTAAAGAAGAGTAAAACCAAAAGAACAATTTTTGGAATTTTTGTCTGTCTGTGTGTCTTTACCAGACAGTTATAACTTTGAAACTACTCAACGAATTTGAACGCGGTATTTACAGGTTACATATAATTAGGAGCGTTGACAAAACTCTGTTTCGTCAAAATCGGTTATGGGAAGAAGATGTTAGGGTCAATTGAAAATTTACTTGAAGCACTGCTTCAAAACTTTTAAAGTGTTGAATGCGGCTTACATACGCTGCGTTGTGTCGTCGATGACATAACCGTACCTATTTAATTTACACTAGCTGTACCCGCGACTTCGTCCGCATAGAATTTAATAAAATTATTGTTCTGTATCTACGCGGACGAAATCGTGGGCACAGCTAGTTTTGAATATATAGGTGTAAGATCAGCGTAGTAGACAAACCAGTATGTATATGAATTTACGGCCCTGTGATTTCCGGCACAGAGGCATAACACCTTAGGCCTCAGGAGTGGTAACGCATCCGCTTTTTGACCTTTGTCTTTGTGTGGGTGTCTATAGGCTGCAGTCATCACTTAACATCAATGTGAACTGCACGCTTGTTTACCACTTCCATTAGATAAAAAAAAGTATAACTCCCAATTCATTTAGATTAAAATTTGATTTGCTAATTATTTCCGTTGCTTTATATTGGGACCGTTTTCCGTGACGACCGTGATTTTCCGCTTAATGTTGAATGTACAAATTCTAGTAGGTAAACGATGTTATAATAATTAATAATCCCATTATTGTTGAATTTCAGTATCAATTTGTCACAGATGAATTAACAATAGAGGTACAGAGATTGCATTAAGCGATACGACCAGTCACTAGCTTTGTATATAATGGTAAACATTATACTGTGTACGCAATAAACAATTGTTCGGTAAATTACCGTTTTAATGTAGAACTCTGGTACACACTAATCTGCACTAAAATGGGCTTCCGTTTTTTTTTACAAAATTTGAAGAGTAGAGATATATTAACAATCTTGCTTGTGTAGGTAAAGACCCCTTTTGGTTCTCTCAGTCTGTGGTATTAAGATGGTTACGGCCAAATACTCAAACGTCACTTAAATCTAAGTGGGACTTAAAAGTCTCCTGTCTTTATAAAACACGTTCAAACGATAGAGATAGCGCACATTTGAGCGTTGCTTAAAATTGAGTGACGTTTGAGTATTCGGCCATTAGACTCATTGTTACTTAGGCAAATATTTAAGGGGTGTTGGGTTGACGAATATACAAGTCAATTTCCATTTAACAAATAAGATTCATTTATGAAAATGATATCTTGAACAGTAAAAAGTTTTATTTCCGTATGCTGTAATGATTGTTTCCATGTATTAAATGTAGAAGCCATTCATTTTGCTACAACAGTAATAACACTAGTTACCGCGTTTAAATACAAATAACGGTTGTGAATTTTAGTAGCTGTTTATCACGGACGAATTAACAGTGGAGGTACAGAGATCGCATAAAGTGATAGGTATGATCAGTCACTCGCACTCAACTCACGGCACAGTTAATGACTATAATGGTTTACCATAAATTGTATAGGTCGCGCCAGGTAAAAAGAACGCTGGCGGTCAAGCTGCGCAGTAGACGATTTATCGATCTATTTGGTGGTATGAGGTGCGGCGTTTTCAATCTGCCTACCAATACACGAAACCGCAAGCGAAAGCTAGATCAAAAATAAACCAATAGGGCTAGTACTTTGGTGCGCGAGTGTACCGATGCGCGAACACATCCCTTCTACTTTCTTCCAGCGTTCTTTTTACGTGGCGCGACCTATACCTACTGTGAACGCAAGTGCGCAAATTACCATTATGTATAACATTGGATAATCTACATTGAAATAGGTTTTTTTGTGTTTTTTTTACAAAATTCTACAGTGCAGACATTAATAATCCTGTTTTATAGGTAGAGACTCGCCCCTGTATCAGGTATATTATACAATAAAGCGAGTTGCACATATATTTTTAGAATTCAATGTGTGACGAGTGTGACGTGTTATGACTACCATACCATACTTTGATATGTTCTTAGGTTTTCGCGAGCTACACTCATTGAAATAAAACTATTTTTACGGATTTATCTCGCGTATATTAAACTAAAATGATTTTTAAAATCAACCCGACGTTTCGGTCGCTTTTCAGCTTCCGTGGTCCCGGGCAGACTGAGGTGACATTTGTCTGACAGAAGTTTGAAAAATTATATGTAGCTACCTCCATCGATTTCGTAAACGCCTTGCGTAGCGTTCAGGATTAACACAATAATTACTTATGGTATCTTGAGGTCTTGCAGACTGCTGCGGCTGGGATTTAATCTTGCTAAGTATGGGATCCCATGATGTTGATAATCGCCATCCATCTTCTCTATTGAAATTTGGGTGTTTTTTAATTTCAATAGCCTCGCGTACCATTCGTGGAATGGGTTTGTGTTCTCTAGCGAGTATTTGAATTTTATCAAACCGGATGTAATGGTTTGGCTTATCCGCTATGTGTTCACAGACTGCAGACCTCCCTGTTCTTCGGTTTTTGACATCAGCAATGTGCTCTTTAACGCGGGTGGATACAGCTCTCTTCGTTTGACCAATATATGAGAGTTACATCCGGTTTGATAAAATTCAAATACTCGCTAGAGAACACAAACCCATTCCACGAATGGTACGCGAGGCTATTGAAATTAAAAAACACCCAAATTTCAATAGAGAAGATGGATGGCGATTATCAACATCATGGGATCCCATACTTAGCAAGATTAAATCCCAGCCGCAGCAGTCTGCAAGACCTCAAGATACCATAAGTAATTATTGTGTTAATCCTGAACGCTACGCAAGGCGTTTACGAAATCGATGGAGGTAGCTACATATAATTTTTCAAACTTCTGTCAGACAAATGTCACCTCAGTCTGCCCGGGACCACGGAAGCTGAAAAGCGACCGAAACGTCGGGTTGATTTTAAAAATCATTTTAGTTTAATATACGCGAGATAAATCCGTAAAAATAGTTTTATTTCAATGAGTGTAGCTCGCGAAAACCTAAGAACATATCAAAGTATGGTATGGTAGTCATAACACGTCACACTCGTCACACATTGAATTCTAAAAATATATGTGCAACTCGCTTTATTGTATAATATACCTGATACAGGGGCGAGTCTCTACCTATAAAACAGGATTATTAATGTCTGCACTGTAGAATTTTGTAAAAAAAACACAAAAAAACCTATTTCAATGTAGATTATCCAATGTTATACATAATGGTAATTTGCGCACTTGCGTTCACAGTAGGTATAGGTCGCGCCACGTAAAAAGAACGCTGGAAGAAAGTAGAAGGGATGTGTTCGCGCATCGGTACACTCGCGCACCAAAGTACTAGCCCTATTGGTTTATTTTTGATCTAGCTTTCGCTTGCGGTTTCGTGTATTGGTAGGCAGATTGAAAACGCCGCACCTCATACCACCAAATAGATCGATAAATCGTCTACTGCGCAGCTTGACCGCCAGCGTTCTTTTTACCTGGCGCGACCTATACAATTTATGGTAAACCATTATAGTCATTAACTGTGCCGTGAGTTGAGTGCGAGTGACTGATCATACCTATCACTTTATGCGATCTCTGTACCTCCACTGTTAATTCGTCCGTGATAAACAGCTACTAAAATTCACAACCGTTATTTGTATTTAAACGCGGTAACTAGTGTTATTACTGTTGTAGCAAAATGAATGGCTTCTACATTTAATACATGGAAACAATCATTACAGCATACGGAAATAAAACTTTTTACTGTTCAAGATATCATTTTCATAAATGAATCTTATTTGTTAAATGGAAATTGACTTGTATATTCGTCAACCCAACACCCCTTAAATATTTGCCTAAGTAACAATGAGTCTAATGGCCGAATACTCAAACGTCACTCAATTTTAAGCAACGCTCAAATGTGCGCTATCTCTATCGTTTGAACGTGTTTTATAAAGACAGGAGACTTTTAAGTCCCACTTAGATTTAAGTGACGTTTGAGTATTTGGCCGTAACCATCTTAATACCACAGACTGAGAGAACCAAAAGGGGTCTTTACCTACACAAGCAAGATTGTTAATATATCTCTACTCTTCAAATTTTGTAAAAAAAAACGGAAGCCCATTTTAGTGCAGATTAGTGTGTACCAGAGTTCTACATTAAAACGGTAATTTACCGAACAATTGCTTATTGCGTACACAGTATAATGTTTACCAATATATGAGAGTCCACATTTGTCCAAGTCCAATGTGGACTCTCATATATTGGTCAAACGAAGAGAGCTGTATCCACCCGCGTTAAAGAGCACATTGCTGATGTCAAAAACCGAAGAACAGGGAGGTCTGCAGTCTGTGAACACATAGCGGATAAGCCAAACCATTACATCCGGTTTGATAAAATTCAAATACTCGCTAGAGAACACAAACCCATTCCACGAATGGTACGCGAGGCTATTGAAATTAAAAAACACCCAAATTTCAATAGAGAAGATGGATGGCGATTATCAACATCATGGGATCCCATACTTAGCAAGATTAAATCCCAGCCGCAGCAGTCTGCAAGACCTCAAGATACCATAAGTAATTATTGTGTTAATCCTGAACGCTACGCAAGGCGTTTACGAAATCGATGGAGGTAGCTACATATAATTTTTCAAACTTCTGTCAGACAAATGTCACCTCAGTCTGCCCGGGACCACGGAAGCTGAAAAGCGACCGAAACGTCGGGTTGATTTTAAAAATCATTTTAGTTTAATATACGCGAGATAAATCCGTAAAAATAGTTTTATTTCAATACCATACTTTGTAAGATATTTATCATAAATTAACAAATTGTATCATTGCTTAGTCTATTCAATATTTTATTTCGATATGTCCCATACATGTCTCTTCGTAATAAATTCAAATAAGTCACTATTTCTTACATAAAAATAACCGTTGCAAAGTCTACTTAGAGAAATGAACGATGCCGTTACAGAGGTCTCTTAAAGTGATACGATACTGTGTAATAAATGAAGAAACAAAACAAATCCTACATAATAAGAATCAGAAACTCATTTAGTCATTTAGGGTGACAGGCACCTCTTATGACACGTCAAAAACAAACAAAATAAATTAAAGTGAACAACAATTGATATACATGTCAAACAAGATAAAAAATATATGTAAAGTCAAGAATATCACTAAGATAAAACTAAATGTAATAAACTAATGTTAAAAGTATATCAGTAGAATGTCTCATTTCCCCTTTACAATAATATTTACAAACATACATATCACAATACTTTATCAAACAATCAGTAAAAATACGGTCCCAAATTACGAGTATACTTGTTATTCGTATTTATCACAGAGAAATTGTTATAATAGAGGTACAAAGACCGTGTTAAGTGATATGATATATGATCAGTCATTTGCACTCAACTCAAGACAGTAAATGACATAGTTTATGACTAGAATGTTTACCATAATTTAATTGTGTAACTAAACAGGTACCCGGTAATTTACCATCCACAATATTTCATACGATGGTCTGCATAGAGATAGGAATATTTTCTCAATATTGTATGGGAGAGAAGTAAACAACCCTGTTTTAATATGAGATCTCCAGCCCTCTACTGTAAGTAAAATGAAGGTAAGCTAGATAATAAATATGTAAATAATATAGCTTTAATTTTGCAAGACAAGTACATTAAACATCTCTTGTAATAGGTATTTAGATAGTTTAAACTTATATTGAAAATTATATCCACTTTTTATCTTCATTCATATCATTCAGCGCTTCAGCGGACAAGCAGCAGGTAACAAAGCGAACAGATAACATAATGACTTCCGCATTCTTGATATTAATATAGATGTGTATACATTATTATTTGTGGTTGGAGAAACCGAAGATGCTTTCAGGTCACGTTATTCGAGTGTCTAAAGCAATATAAGTGTTCTTGAGAAAGCATTCAACTGTGCTCCCATTCGGCTCGGCAATATTAAACGAATGTCCGTGTTTGAGGATAACAGGCGGTTCGGAACATTGCTCATGGTTCGCGTAACTTGTGACGACTAGTGAAATTAAATAAGTTTGGAGTTTTGAATATTGCAATTGCTTCAACCTACACTCACACTCACTTCAGATGTAAAACAGTATCTTACAACAATCTAATTTATTTGAATCTCTTAGAGATTGATTGTCAATATTGGTTTCAGAGAGCCGTTACTCGAAAATATACAAGACTTACGTTTTGCTGATATGAATCTGTAATGATTCATTTTTATCGCAGATTTTTTTTTTCCGTTGCTACCTTCTAACACAAAATTATTACACCATAATACTACTTCTAAGGAAGCTTTAAGAAGGTAACAGGTACGAAGTTCACTATTCAGAATATTCTGCTTAGTAAGACTCTGAAATTCTAGAAAAGTGAAATGGATTTCCTTTCAAAGTAGTGAGTATTTTCTAAAAATACCGATGCGTCAAACGTTTTCCTTCATTTTTTTAAAGTAAAGAGTAAGTGAGAGTAAGTCACATACGTCTGCAAAAATAAGCATTGGAAGTTCCATTCAAAGTAAAATCTGAGTTAAAAGAAACTCGTAATAAGACTACCGCAAACTTCTTCAGATAGTTCTGATTTAAGAACTATTAGATAGTTCTTCTATTAGGTAGACGGATAGTTTGTTGTTTTGTCACAAACAAAGAGTCTACAAAAGGCGTGTTGTATTGTGATAGTGAATGTAGGCTTAAACTTAATCAAGGCGGTTATTACAACACATAATGCACGTAAACTGTTGCCTCTACCGTTAACTTTTTAATCTTTTTTGTAACATTGACATTTTGTTATTAGCACTCAGAGTTATATATTACCATTTAATATACTAATATCATTTTAGGTATACAGCTAATAGCGTGTTGTTAAACATACAACATTTATTAAAATTAAATACATGATCTTTATGAAGTATGTTATCAATTTGTTAATCTTTAGCATAAAGAGAAAAAAGTATAATTAACGAAAAGTACAGCAAGTTGCGATTGTCTAAAGATAAAATAAATTGTTCAAAAATCATGCAAACCGATTGACACGTCGGTAAAGAGCATAAAGTGTTGACAATTCGCAAAAATAGTAATACATTGAGTTGTTCACGTACAAATCTAAGTAAACGTTATAGTCGAAATGGGTAGCAAATTGTAGTGCCGATCGCATCGTTGCGCGAGAACAACGCCAGTAGAGACGGAATGGAACATGTCTGGAATAAAGTACAATGTTCGTTCGAATGGAAACCTTTATTATTTCTAGGTTAAGACGATACTTATTTTTTTATTTTCAGGAAACAGGTAGATGTTTTGCATTAAATGATTTTAGTTGTGAAAACACTGATGACATTAACACGAGATGCGGCATTATCGTTTAAAACAGATTAATAACATTGACAGAATAATAATAGTTAAACAATATATTCCGAAACAAAAAAACATAATTTTACCAGTAACAACCTACATTATAACCGCACGAAGACGAGGCAGGTCGCTGGTAAAAACATATACACAAAATATAAATTGGAATGAAAAATACACTCCTACAAAAAGTAAAGGCTCCTAAGCTCCACTCCAATAACAATATAATGTCAAGGAGAAATTTTGCTGACCTTTGCAATAGCCGGCCTAAAAATGGCCGTCGTAGTTACAATTGTTGACAAATTGCCTTCTAAAAATTATTTTCTATTTCCGTATACTACTTCCACATTGATACTTTCACGATTTATGTTTAATGTAGTTCAGGTGGTTGTTTGCCAACGATTGAGAAAATATAAGATAGAAAGATATTGTTGAAATATTCGCAATAACACGTGCGAGTGAAATATATTTAAGACTAGCGGCTCGCCCCGGCTTCGCGCGGTTGCAATGTAACCAACCCTCTCCTATTCATCTTAGCGTGATGTTATATAGCCTAAAGCCTACCTCGATAAATGGACTATCTAACAATGAAAGAATTTTTCAAGTCGGCGGACCAGTATAGTATTCCATTGGTGGTAGAGCTCCAGTGACGGAACTCGCGGGCGTAGGCACCACCGCATTACCTATAAACTTGCCGCTAAATAGTAGTGTTCAGCACTTTCGTGTTTCGGTCAGGTGGTAATGTACGGCCCTGTAATTGCCGGCACAGAGGCATAACACCTTAGGTCTCAGGAGTGGTAACGCATCTGCATTTTGACCTTGGTCTTTGGGTGTCTATAGTCAGTCATCACTTAACATCAATGTGAACTGCAAGCTTGTTTGCCACGTCCATAACATATAAAAAAAAGTAGCGCCTAAGATTAGCGCGTGCAAGCAATAAAACAAATAAAGTCTTCATCTTTATAATATTATATATGTACTATATATATAGCTATATATAGTACATATATATAGCTATATATATAGCAGTCCCGGCTAACTTCGTATCGCCCTAGAAAATAAAAAAAAATGTTTAAAAATGTTATGAAAAATAGATGTTGGCCGATTCCCAGACCTACCCAATATGCTCACAAAATTTCATGAGAATCTGTCCAGCCGTTTCGGAGGAGTATGGCAACGAAAACTGTGACACGAGAATTTTATATATTAGATAGTACACATATTTATTTTAAAAAGCGGCTAATTGCTGTTTGGGTTCCCCCATTGGTAGCTTAG
This sequence comes from Macrosoma leucophasiata, assembly GCA_036365455.1. Taxonomy (NCBI): domain Eukaryota; kingdom Metazoa; phylum Arthropoda; class Insecta; order Lepidoptera; family Hedylidae; genus Macrosoma; species Macrosoma leucophasiata. Next base: position 7,638,792 of record JAWQUS010000023.1, on the reverse strand, counting down.
TGATAAAGCGGCAGGACTGGTTATCCCGAGGTCGCAGGTTCAATAGAATTATTCAGATTTATAGAACACATTAGAAGATAGATATTTATTCTGGAAAATGCTTTATTCATTTATAAATATAAATGCAGAGAATGAGCCTATGGCGTCCGGTAGCAGAGAGAATTCAGTGACGTGCATTCCCAACGCTTTTAGGTCTTTTACATAATAGAACAATCCGTACCAGTTGCAATGTTCTATGCCGGACAAAGACTAAAAGCACAATATTTCCCCTGTTCGTTTAGGTGTCATGCCCTAAATAACTTTCAAGTTATCAAATGAAAATGGAGAGCGTCGTTTTGCATTTTGAAATAATCAATTTATAATACGAACTAAATAAATTCGTGTTGTCATGGCAACAGAAAATAACACAACAAAATATTTTATTGGAATTGAAAATTTTTGTTTTATATTATTTCGCATTAACACATGCTTGTGAAATATATTTTATTTTTAAAGAAAAATGGAAAGAAAAATTTGACTTCAGGCGAGGCTTGAACTCGCGACCTACTGGGAATTTAGTCCAGCCGCTCTTCCAATTGAGCTACTGAAGCCCTGCCCGATTTTGTCAAATCTTTCCTTCACATCTGCTGGACTAGATTCCCAGTAGGTCGCGAGTTCAAGCCTCGCCTGAAGTCAAATTTTTCTTTCCATTTTTCTTTAAAAATAAAATATATTTCACAAGCATGTGTTAATGCGAAATAATATAAAACAATTATTAAGGGTAAAAGCGACTTCTTTACGATATTCAATAAACTGAAAAGTCTATTATATCGGTTGCCTAACTAGCATAGTTGGTAATAGATGGCGCTGCTGCTACCATAAAGCAATGCAATAGATGTGAAGGAAAGATTTGACAAAATCGGGCAGGGCTTCAGTAGCTCAATTGAAAATTTTACATAAAATTAAATATTTAAGTATAGCACCTACCTACATTCGTTTTTATCGTACCAATAAATACAATTTGTTTTCTGACGCGAGTAAATGACTTGCTTTGGTACGTTAAGTACTGTAATGACTAATTATTATGAATAGAAGACCGAGCATGGAGTGTAGTGAAAAAGTATGTGAGGAGAACTATTTGGTTAATGAGGACGACACACAATCTTTTGAACAGAATGAGATGAATCAAACAGTAAGTGGAAGAACAACACCGATAAGCACTCGATCTGGACCCGTGAAGCGCACCAGTGTGCATGCGGACGACGACTGGGAGGAGGTAATTAGCAAAAGAAAACGAAACATGGAACGTAATAAGGTATTAAACTCACAGCCTATAGAAAATCAAATTTCTATTATGAGTCAGAATGCGTTTCCCAAACAATTTGGTCTGGCCAAGATATTGAAACAAAACAATATTTCAGGCGTTGTAAGAGTGAAATATGTAAACCCATTCACATTGTTGATTACCTTTAGAGATAAAGAGAGTTCTACTAAATTTATCTCAAATGAAGACATTACAAAATTAGGTTGGCAAAGACAAAACACTCTACTGGTCGGTCAGACATATGGTTGAGTGAGAAACATAGAATTGGATTTGAGTGAGAATGAATTGCTAGAATGTATTACCTGCGATTCAGAAATTATTTCCGCTAAACGTCTCAATCGCAGAGGTCCGGAAGGATGGGTGCCCAGAGAATCAGTTCGTTTGGGGTTTAAAGGACCAACATGTCCTCACTTTATCTATTTGTGTGACATGAGAATTAAAGTAGATCCGTATGTTTTTCCTGTGACCCAGTGCTCCCGCTGCTGGAGATTTGGGCATATGATTAAAATGTGTCCAGCTAACAAGGAAATTTGTCCGAAATGTGGAGAAAGACACAAAAATTGCGATACAAATATATTTAAATGCGTAAACTGTTCAAGTAGTCACATGTCTTTAGCAAGAGTTTGTCCAGTATATGAGAAAGAGAAACGAATTAGAGAAATAATGTCTGAATTTGGATGTACTTATCAGAAAGCACTAACAGTTTATGTTCCTCCGTCGCCTACACCTGGAAAAAAAGCCTCCACCGATGGACATGTTGCTGCCAGACTGGAGATAACCAATACCAGATCTATCAACCCATCAGTTATGTCAGCACCTTCTCAAGAATCAAGAACCTATAGTGAAGTCCTCTGTTCCACACCGTATACGCAAAGTTACGAGAGTGAAAAAGCTCACAAGGTTAAGTCTAAGAGAACTAAAACGTCTAAAAAGAAGTATCGTCTATCGGAGTCCATGCTGGCTGTGTTGGATGAACCAGAGACAGACGAATCTTTGAAAAGAATGGACACAAATGAAAGAGAAGAACCTCAAGTAAATCAGGAAAACAGTTCACGTAATAATGATGACAAACACAGTTTCTCAGAACTCCTGAAACAATTAAAAGACTTATTATTATGTAAACGATCAAATATATTAGAAAATATTATATCAGCAGCAAAAATATGTAAGAATTGGATAGTAGCGTGTTTAGTTAATTGGTTTGAGGATCTACCATTTATTCAAACTTTTTCTTGTTTTTTTTTAATAATTGCTAGTAGTAGTAATATGAGATCAGTTAGACTAAAATGAAATCTATGTCAGTGGAATGCACGAAGCGTTAGATATAAGACTAGATTATTAGATTTTTTTTTGATTCAAGAAAAGATTCATATAGCTGCATTAAGCGAAACTTGGCTTGAGCCTGATAGTACTTTTAATATAAAAAAAAATAATATATTTCGTAAAGACAGAGATTCTTCGTCAGGTGGTGTAGCAATATTGACACATAGAACAATCCAGGCTAAAGCCTATGTTTTAAACAGTATAAATCCTGGTATAGAATTAATTTGCGTTAAAATGTTTAATTGTTCTAATCTACAATATGCTATTGCTGTTTATTGTCCGAATGATGTGATTACTTCTCAGGCTGATTGGGATCATTTGCTGTCACTTTGCAGCAGTAAAACCCTTATCCTTGGAGACTTTAACGGTCATCATTGTTGTTGGTCCTATAAAACAGATGTCAGAGGTTCTCAAATTTTTGATGCTTTGATTGACAACGATTTTATTTATCTCAACAGTTCGGAACATACTAGATTCCAGATGGTTCAAGGTACAATGCGTCTGTCATCGCCAGATTTATCGTTAGTATCTTTAGATATAGCTTCAAAATTTTTTTGGACTGTCACAAACGAAACTTTAGGTAGTGATCATAAAATAATTAAAATTACTACCCAGTTTGAATTAGACCGAACTTTATTACAAACGCGAAGAAATTTTAAAAGGGCTAACTGGTTAGCTTATACTTCATATTTAGAAGAAGTTTTTGCCACGATTAGTCTTTCTAATAATTTGCAGGATGCATATGACTTCTTTATAGATTGCATAAATAGAGCAGCTGATTTATATATTCCTAAGCTTAAGATAAATCTTAACCCAGCAAGTAAGTTTACTCCGAAACCATATTGGAATCCTCAGCTATCTGAGTCGGTTGCAAAACGTCGGTTAGCCCTATCACAATTGCGAAAAAACCCTACTCCAGAGAATTTAAACTCTCTTGAACGCAGTATAAAAGAGTCAAAAAGGCTAATTGACGATGCTGTGAGAGTATCATGGTGCGATTTTTGCTCTAGTTTAGATAAATCTACGTCAGTAACAGAAATTTGGCAGAAAATGGGGTGGATGAAAGGTCAACGATCCCCTAAAACATTCATTAATCCTAATACAGTAAATGAACTTCTTACAAACTTAGCTCCAGATTACTCGTCTCCGTCTAAGCCCTCAATTTTATCTCATAATTCTCATCTTGAACAGGATGTAACTCTTTCAGAAATGGAAAAGTGTATAAAATTAAAAGATACGTCTCCTGGAGATGACCAGATATCCTATTCAATGATTAAAAATCTTCCAATGAACGCCAAACATATCTTAGTATACTTATACAATAAATTTTTGGGTAACGGTTTCGTTCCAGTCCAGTGGCGTGGCATTAACATTGTTCCTATCCCCAAACTAAACAGAAATCCACAATTAGTTTCGTCAATAAGACCTATATCTATGATTTCGTGTGTCTGTTAGATTTTTCATTCTATAATCCAAAAACGTTTAGAATGGTATTTTGAATCGAGTAATTTCTTTTGTGAAGATACTGTCGGTTTCCGTCGGTGTAGGTCTTGTTTAGATAATTTAAGCAAACTAGTTACAACGATTCAGAAAGGTTTTTGCAACAATGAAATTACAGTGGGATGCTTCATTGACATTGATAGTGCGTACAATAACGTTGACATTACAATACTTATACATATTTTAGATCGTGCTGGAGAGGGATATAAATTGTGTAATTATCTGTGGGAGTTTCTTAGAGAAAGGCACCTCAAAATAACTGTTAATAATTCGACTATGATACGTTGTACGGGACGAGGATTAGCACAAGGAGATCCCTTATCACCTCTCTTATTTAATGCTGCTACAAGCAATATTTGTAAAGAAATTACAGAAGTGAGGATTTCTCAATACGCGGACGACTTCGTAATATATGTAACAAAGAAAGAAATTTGCACCATTGAAGCTCACATACAACGTGCGATTAGTAAACTCATTACTCTTTTAAATAGTTTGGGACTAGAATTATCTCCATCAAAAACTAAGGCTTGCGTTTTTTTTAAAGGACATAAAAGGGTATCATTCAAACTTGAAATTGAGAACCACACAGTGGATATAGTTCCGTGTGTTAAATATTTGGGATTGTGGTTTGACAGATCATTGAGATGGGCCAAACATATTCAAGAAATTAGAGATAAGGCTTCTAAATATCTAAACGTTTTGAAAGCTTTAGCTGGATCGAGCTGGGGAATACACCCAAAACATCTAAGGACCATTTTTATTGCAGGCGTTAGGAGTCGATTAGATTATGCCAGCTTCCTCTTTAATGATAGTGCTAAATGCCATACAGATAAACTCGAAAGAGTTCAGAATCAAGCTATGCGCATTATTGGGGGCTTTATTAAAACTACAACAATTCATGTGATGCAAAGTGAATTATATTTCCAACCTTTAGACATTAGGCGTCAACATCTAGCTGGAAAATTTATTTTAAAAACCAGATCTCTTCATTTTAATAATGGACTAACTAGTTTACTGGAACAATAATCTCCAAATATCAATAATTGGAAACGGAAAAAGACCCCAATATTGTGGCATACTTATGAAATTTTTAAACGTATACCGATTCATACGGGCACTTTGGATATGTTTTCTCGAGAACAATGAATTAGTTACATTGATATTTCCGACGTAATTTGTGATTACGTTAACTCTGTTTCAGATTCAAAAAAACATTATAATAACTATGAATTGTTAGAGTATTGCAAATTGCACGTAAATAACCATTACCTTAATTTTTATCAACTATATACAGATAGCTCGATAGAGCACGAGTCAAGAGGTGCTGCCTTTTTCGACCCACAGCTGAATATTAATATGCGTTTTAGAATTGAATCTGAAATATCGATCATGGCAGTGGAGCTGTTAGCGATCCAGGAAGCACTGTCATATGCAGAGACTGTTGAAGCAAACAACATAGTTGTGTTCACGGACTCTAAGAGTTCCATTCAACATGCTCGGTGTACCTCGACTTATCGAGGCGTTCCGATAGCTTATACAATTTTAGATTTGATTCAGAAATTTAGAAAAAACGGTAAAAATGTCAATATTCAGTGGATACCAGCACATACAGGGTTTAGTGGTATCGAAATGGCTGATCAATTAGCGAAAGAAGCAACCTCAGATGGAGTTCAGGTAGACATCTTGCCATTCTATTCTGATACCATAAATAAAGTTAAAAAGTACTGTGTAGAATTATGGAAGGAGTTCTTTGACCTACGTTCCCGTGAATGTGGCATCTGGTATAGAACAATACAGCCGGAACCGTTTAGGTCTCCATGGATGACCGAGTGTGCCCTGTCCAGGAAAGAACTTGTCACAATGATGAGACTTCGCTCCGGACATGTGCCATTTAATAAGTTTAAATTCTTAATGAGTCAATCTGATACCCCTAACTGTAGTATATGTGGTAAAGTGGAAGACGTATACCATATTTTGGTTGAATGTGTTTGGGGTGAGGCTCATCGCAGGGCTTCATTAGAAATAGGACATTGCAACAGTGTCCTGGCAGTTCCTACTACGGATGACGCCAGAATACTGTTGCAACTATATCAATAGTCAATGAGCTAATGCTGTTTATTAATTATTTTTTTAAATAAAAAATGTAATTCATGTGAACGTATAGAGCGTCATGGTCTTTGACCAAGCTCTTTAAAAGGAGAATAAAGAAATATATAAATAAATTCCATAAATATTTTTTTTGGTTTCTGACAAAGATTCCAAAAAATTTTTTGGAATAAAAAAAAAATTATATAAATTCCATAAATATTTTTTTTTGGTTTCTGACAAAGATTCCAAACAATTTTTTTGGTTTCTGTTACTCAGCTTTAATTCGCGTCTTAACAGTTTTTGGAAACATATTTAAAGTACAGACACTCGATTTTTACTGTCTTATTATAGATATATTATGTACTTATATTGATAACAAAAACTGTGTAAAGTTTCAAGGAAGTCTTCACATCGTAACCTGTAAATCGTTGGTAAGTATTACTAAAACTCGAGAACGGCTGTACAGATTTGGCTAATTTTAGTTTTGAAATATTCGTAGAGGTCGAAGAAAGGTATAATATATTATTTTCTCACCTATCGAAGGTGAGAAAATAATATATTGAGAAACTTTAAGCATTTTTATCTTCCACACAAATAAGTTCGTATTTCTTTGACCCATTTTATTTAATTCTAAGGGGGTACCACGGCGGCACGAAGTTAATCGGGAAAATGTTATTCAACTCTAATTCGTGTCAGGTGACACGACTTATAAAACACCATATCTGGCATCTCACCTTAATGTATGTCAATCAATACCGAAGTTCGAAGCTGTCAGCTCAAGAGTCGCGGACACCTGCTTTGTCTATCTCCAGACTTTGAACATCTCCAATTAATTTCAAGCGTTCCTTTCACATATGGGGACGAACTAGAATTAATCAGGAGTATCTAACTCTACCTAGGTACTGCCTGAAAATACCGTATTCGTAAGGAACCTGAAATACAGGTAGTATTTTCTCAGGAATTGGAAGTACCGCACAAATTCTTTTGCTGTGGCTCAAATATACATGCCCCGACACAGGTTTAGCATGTATAATTCAGTGGACACCTTTTTTATTATGCACAGTTTGTTCGTAACCGAGTTGGAAAACAAAAATGTCCTCGAGCCTAATCCTTGTACCTTTGACAGCGTTGAGGATCCATAACATATTTTAAGTGTCGTCTTTACGCTGAATGAACAAATTTCATTTGTGTTTACCTGCCGATGCACAAGTTGTGGTGTCCTGTGCACCTGACTGTAATGTCATTGAATGAAAATATTGGTCATAATCGTGAAAAAAAAATACTTTACGTGTTTTTTATGTGATTTTTTTTATGTACCTAGTGGTCGTGGCAAACAAGCATGCGGTTCATATTGATGTCAAAAGATAACTGCAGCCTATAGACACCCACACAAAGACCAAGGTGAAAATGCCACTTCTGAGGCCTAAGGTGTTATTCCTCTGTGCCGGAAATTACAGGGCCATACATTACCATCTGACCGGAATACGATAGTGCTGAACACTACCATTAAGCGGCAAGTATATAAGGTAATGCGGTGGTGCCTACGCCCGCGATTTCTGTCACTGGAGCTCTACCACCAGTAAAAGTGATGAGGGTGAGAAACACTCATGCAGTTCATATGGTTACTAAACCTATGGAAATTTACACAAAAACCAGAGAAAAATGCAATGTAAGTTCTACAAAGTACTAAGGCGTCAGGAGTAGCAACGTATCTGCATTTTAACCTCTGGTCTTTGTGTAAGTGTCTATAGGCTGTAGTCATCACTTAACATCAATGTGAACTGCATGCTTGTTTGCCGCTTGCAATAGATAAAAAAAATACCTATTGCTTCTGTAAACGAGAACGTATTGACCTGATTATATATGCATAGATTATTAGCGGTTTTCAGTTTTGTCTTCAAAGAATGAAGACTAACATTATAAACGTAACTTCACGCCTGTAATCCCCGAAGGGGTAGGCAGAGGTAAATGCATGCATTCAATCATACATGCAAACACCCACGACTCGCCGGTTACGTTTTGTGCTAACATTATGAGAATCTAAATCTAGAAATTTATGTTTTACAAGTAAATTGAAGAATTCATATTGTTCTACGTCTTTTAACACATAATTAGTTTACTTTGATAGTATATTATATAACCACTAAAAGTATTTTTATTGCAAGAGCGTATCAATTCTTGTATCTCTCACCGCGGCGCGGATGTATAAGCTACAGGTACTTATATGTAGAAGTAAAATGCTTTATTTGGCAATATTAATACAAAGTTGGATTGAAAAAGATTACATAAAATGCAGCTGTTGCTACCGAACGTGCCGAAGATACTAGCCGAAGTTGAATAAAATACGCAGCCTCTTTTGAAAATAGTTTAAAATGTTCGGATTGAATTGTTAAAGAAATTTCGCGATAAATTTTGGTTGTAACTCTGGGAAGTGACTTAATGAATTAATCACGGTGCTGCCTTGGTATTGAATCTATTAACATTGCTTTTTTATTTAACCTGATAGAGTTAATATCGTTCAATGTTAATTGCAATTATGTCACCGTTGCATAACCGCAACTTTAAAAACTCAGATTTTTATGTAGATGTTTCTAGGCAACAGTATTCACTTACCATCAATGTCAACTGCTTGCTTGTTTGTCGCGTCATAACATAAAAAATATATTATGTGTCTTAATATTTTTTCAAAAAGTAAATACATCACAGTTGTTACAGTAAGTAGGTACATTTAGGATGTAAAGAAAAAATGGAAAGATAAGTTTGACTTCGGGCAGGATCAAACCTGCGACCTCAGGATAACCAGTCCAGCCGCTTACTACTAGCTACCATTAAGCTACTGAAGTCCCACGAAAAGAAAAAATGCAAGCCAAATTTTTGTTTCCCACTTTTTCTTTAATTTCTAAAGCTCATTAGCATGTGCGCATGTTGCGAAAAATAAAATATTACAAACATTAAGGTTGCAAAATGCAGTCATCACTTAACATCAAAAAAATTTTTAGTTACCCATATGTTTCAAGTTTTATGTAACAGAAAAGGAAAGGTGAAGCAGAAGTGTAAAAGTAGACAAATTTAATATGAGGTATTCTGCTGTAATGTGCAGCTGTAGATGTAACCCTTTTTGAGCAAAGATACTCGTATCCATCCAACTGCAAGATTAGAATTAAATTCTGATATGAATTTACTTCTGGCGTCGGGACCCATTCCAATGGGGCGGTAGCAATTGAAATTACGTAAGTTGGGTAGCAGTATCCAGTAAAACTACTGCCACTGCGATTGCCAATTGGCTTGCCAAGCGTGGAGATTATGGAATATCCACCTTTTAGGGACTGGTCCAGTGGACATCTTTAGGCTAAAATTATGATTAGTTTGCTATGTTAGGTTATAGTTACTCACTGTTAGTAATTTTAAACAGAAAAAAAAATATTTGGAATTATAGAGATGAAACCTCCACCGATCCGCATTGGAGCAGCGTGGTGGACTAAGCTCCAGGCCTCCCCCCAAAAAGGGGAGAGACTCATGCCCAGCAGTGGGACGTATAATGGGTTGCCATTGTTATTATATTATATAGAGATGAACAAAAATATCAGTGAAACTCTCGGGCTGAAAAGATCCACTACTGACGTTTTCGTATGATATTAGTCAAGCGTTGTGTCTACCTTGACATGTTCCCTAAATAATGTCGTGGCGTATAATTTACGCTCACTAAATGGAACATCACGATTTGCACGTCAGTGTCACTGCACTACATCACTGTTAATGTTATTTCACAAATCAGTGTTAATCCGTACAGTTCCGGGTCATGGCCTTTTAAATACCTGGGGTGCGACCGCCTATCGACATTGCTATTGTCGTTGTCATTGCTGTCAAATTTTCATGTCGATTTGTAGTTCCTTTAAAAGCAGTAGTGATAATCTGATCGTTTTTCTTGTTTTCGTAGGTGAGAAACCAGCGATAATGGTAGATTATTTCTATTATTGTTATTTGGTTAAAGCAAAAATCGACACAAAAAATTGACAGCAACGACAATAGCAATGTCGATAGGCGGTCGCACCCCTGATTAGGGCGAGGTATTTTCCAATTCAAGAAAAGTAGTTTATGCCAATCGTTTTCTTGGCCGATTCCATAGTTTTCGGATCCAGAAAGATTTAATTTGACTATTCAATGAAGGGCTACAAAATTACCAGACATGTTCAGAAAAATCATGTCTACGAACTAATAAAGAATATTAATCGTAGTAAAGAACCTAATCAACTTGCCCGTTCACTCAAACGGAAGGTCCGTTTATATCGTGGAAAAATATATCTAGCTGCCTACTCATTTGTATTTAATAAAGATTTATCCCTTCTCCCCCGAAGAGAAGAGTTTTTACCCATCATTGAAAATAATATGAGGTTTTTTCTTAGGTTTTCGCGAGCTACACTCATTGAAATAAAACTAGTTTTCGGATTTATCTTGCGTATATTTAACTAAAATATCACCTGAGTCTGCCCGAGGAAGCTGAAAAGCGACCGAAACGTCGGGTTCGATTTTAATTAATCATTTTAGTTTATAATGCGCGAGATAAATCCGAAAACAAGTCTTATTTCAATAATATGTAGTTTCTTTATTTTTAAATAAACTTTTTATATGTGTGAATACCCACTTAATTCCGTAACTCTGTACGCTAAATGCAAAACTTATACTTTTAGATATAATTTAATGTTTCTCTGTAAGTGAATAAGATGTAATTCTTTTGAAAAATAAATTCTTCTTTAAACTGATATTTACAATTTTTTTCCAAATACAACTTAATCGAATTTCGTAATTTCAAAGCGTAATCTTTTCATCTTTTCATTTGGGCGTCGTTATTTTCAACTATAGCCTTGAATATTGTAACAATGGATCAAAACGGGAGCTACAAAGCTCCCGGACATGTTCAGATTGTTCAGGTGGCCTGCGCACTGAAGTGGGACCTCAACTTTGCCGTTCGAGCCCTCTCGAACCTTTGTCGACGTTGTCGTCTAAATTCTTTACCCCAGGGTCTGTCTCAATTACTGTGTTAAACTTATCATGTTATTATTAAGTGGTATTATATGTTTCAAAAAGCTTAGTCAAATATTCATTATTGGATGTGTATTTTACATTACATGGTCTAGAATAATTAATAATTCGGTATGTCCCTCATTCATTTTCTATGTAGCCTAATATAATCTGGTGGTAGAGCACCTGTGACGGAGCTAGCGGGCGTAGGCACCACCGCATTACCTAATATACTTGCCGCTAAATGGTAGTGTTCAGCACTAAATAAGGTCAAAATGCAGATGCGTTACCACTCCTGAGGCCTGAGGTGTTATGCCTCTGTGCCGGAAATTACAGGGCCGTACATTACCACCTAACCGGAACACGATAGTGCTGAACACTACCATTTAGCGGCAAGTATATTAGGTAATGCGGTGGTGCCTACGCCCGCGAACTCCGTCACTGGAGCTCTACCACTTATAATATGTTTCAAGTTTTATGCGGCTAAAATCTATTGCGACTGTCAATCAATGTCATTATTAGACGAAAGTGACATGAACACCTAACAAGTGTACAATTTTATACGAGTGGTAGGGTAGCTATGTTGTCAAAAAGATAATCCCAAAGAGTAGCATCGAATATAGTGGAGCGCATTGCGCTAATCCAATATTGCTGACAATTTAAATGCAATATCCAGAAATAGGTCACATCGGAAGCGGCTGTCACTTGGAATAAAAGTTGTGATTATATTATGCTATTTTTAACCGAGTTCAAAAAAACGAGAAGGTTCTCAATTCGGCCGGTACATTTTTTATTTTTTTATTTTTATGTATGTACGCCAATTTCGCCGAGATTTCTGGACCGATTTACGTAATTCTTGTTGTGTTTGATGCGGAATAGTTTCGAATTGGTCCCATAAAAAAATATTCAGGTAGGCCCATTAGTTTTTATTTTATGAGCATTTTTTACTTACTTTCACCTCAAACTAAAGGAATAAGATTAGACAGCGTGTTGTCATAACAATGCGTTGAATCCACTGACGTCCTAGATAGTCCTAATGCGCATGACAACAAGTGACAATGACATATTTACTCATCGACGACATAACACAGCTTATTTACTCCTTCCTGGATTAATGCATAGAGTTAACAGTCCATGATTACTTTCCCCAAAAATCAATTTTTTTTTCATTGATTTCGTATAGTCGTGTAATAATTTTGTATCGACACATCTAAACAGTTTAAATTATGTACCTATCTTATTGTCACGAAGTTAAAAGAGTCAGATTTAACAAATTTAACAGATGTGAACATTAATCTTATTGACAATGCAGCAATAAACTAAAAAGTATTAAATAAAAATAACTACGTTAAGAAAAACCGACTTCAAATCTAAAAAGTAATTAAAAAATAATACAGATTTAATATTAATTATATACTACCTATTATTTATATGTATTATTTACTAAAAGGATTGAAGTCGGTGCCAAGCCAAAATCATTAAAGTAGGCATTTCATTGTATTAAAACGTAACTTCATGCCTGTAATCCCCGAAGGGGTAGGCAGAGGTAAATGCATGCATTCAAGCATACATGCAAACACCCACGATTCGCCGGTTACGTTAAAAAAAATAATACAATGAACAAAGTATTAATTTGCTCGTATTCATATTTAAGTGATAAAAATATAATTATTTGTTTTGGCTTGGCACCGACTTCAATCCTATTAGTAAATAACACATATAAATAATAGGTACTATATAATTAATATTAAATCTGTATTATTTTTTACTTTTTAGATTTGAAGTCGGTTTTTCTTAACGTAGTTATTTTTATATTTATTGTGATCTACATACGTATAAAACATACGTTGAAAAATTATGTAAGTATGCCTTTATGATACATAATGTAATAAAACTCTTACATTACGTATTTGATCAAAGCAAATTCTGTTCAGTAATTGCTATTTCAATAAGTATTCATACACCTATTTGTCCTTTTTTCTGTTTTAATTTGCTCCAATGCCATCGATTATAATAACCCTACTAATGTTATAAATACTAAAATGTGTATGTTTGTCTGTCCACATGTCCCACTTTCACGTCAAAAAGGCTAAACCGATTTTTTTTGCATGGAAATAATTTAAAATGGAGATAGCATGAGACCCTGGGAAGGACATAGCTACTTTATTTTCAAAAATCAGCTTCTAAAGGCTTTAAATAGGGGAGAGTGTATCTTTGTTATGAATTCCACGCGGATGTCGTGAGGGACAAATAACATTAAAATATATAGCGAATATTTCCGTGGGATATACATAAAACGATCAATATCACTGATCCGTATTTTGGTAAACGGAATGCAGATGAATTCCAAAATTAAACTCATCGTATTCACCCTGAATCGGCAAAAAACGTGTTAAAACGCCTCGCATTGTGTGTTGAATAAAAAAAGTATTTAATCATGTTTAGTCGTTTTGTAGAGCGTTGATAAGCGATACTAATGATGGTACGCTGTGTCGGAATCTCTTCCGGAGGACAAATGGATCGCCAAGACAAGGGTACGGACTTTAATAAGTTTAGTACACGTTATAAGGGGCTAGGGATAAATATATTGATCAATAAAAATTACCAACGTTACCAGCACAACGGTTATTACCTAATTTTTGGGAATATATTTCTCGAAAATCTATCACTCCTCCCACACATTTACTTGTAGAAAAAGAACTCAAAAAGTTATATTAAATAAAGTTTATGGCATTTTGTTTGATATAGGTTTATTACAGTGCCCGTGTATAGTGAAATAGAATAACAGTGCGAAAACACGGCCTTTCAGGTTGCCTCCAAAACGTCATTGTAAATGTTCTGGTAAAGTAGCCATCGCTTTACTCGAATTACTACTGACTGTGACTCACTTGACTGACATAATTAATAATTATTGACTGACTGATTCTAACTTTTACGCTGCTTTTATACTAATACGAAATATAGTTTTACTTGACACTTTCAATATGCGTAACAGCCATTTTAAATTAAAAAAAATGAGAGATTGAGATAGATTTTATTTCACTACTTTGTCGGCGGGACTATTATATCTATAATAATTTATATTACATATTCATGCCAAATTACAGCTGTCCCTGTGAATCTTATTAGAATAACCTATTAACTCTCGTGTTCTTCTTTTTACATTTTTATTCAGTCTGCTTGTTCAGTCCGTAGTACACTGTTCGATTTCTTGTTTCATTTCATAGTTTCAGTATTAGTCCGTGTTTAAGCATGTTTTAGACAGTTTAAAATATCTATTATATAAAAATAAGTCGGGTTTTCCTTCCTGACGCTATAACTCCAGAACGCACGAACCGATTTCCACGGTTTTGCATTCGTTGGAAAGGTCTCGGGCTCCGTGAGGTTTATAGCAAAGAAAATGTATCAGGATTTATAAAACGACATACACGCGGACGAAGCCGCGGGCAACAGCTAGTTTAATATAAAAATAAGTCGGGTTTTCCTTCCTGACGCTAGAACTCCAGAACGCTCTAGCCGATTTCCACGGTTTTGCATTCGTTGGAAGGGTCTCGGGCTCCGTGAGGTTTATAGCAATAAAAAATATTCAGGAAAAATTCAAGAGAAAAATACGTGGTGTTTGAGGACAACTTAAAATTTGTTAGAACATCGGCTACTTTTTAAACGACATCCACGCGGGCGAAGCCGCGGGCAACAGCTAGTTTTGTTATAATTATCTTACAGATTATTACTTTCAGGAAATTATAAAAATCCTATATAATATATAAGTATATTAAATTCAAATAAAATTTCTAGCTTTCGTTTACCTACTTTTTCAAATAAAACATTGGTAAATTTTAAATAGTTTGCGTCTTGATCAAAATTGGTTAATTAATTGTGATCCAAGCACAAGCTCTCGCAGCTTATTTCAAATGATCGCCAGCCTCCAACTTTACTACGAGCTCTCAATTCCGTTTTTATATTTCGATTTCATAATTTAAATGCAAAACGCATATTTTCTGAAAACTCTCGTGTTTTATCGCCATCATTCATAGTTACGTGTTCGAATGCTAGCTGTTTAAATTATATTCTCAATTCAGTGCACGGTTCAAGCAAGCACTGGGTGGTACCAATGTTATGTTAATCGTCATCATCGTCGAACTGAACATTATTTGCAACGTATGTAAAATATTTCACGAATTAGTTTTCATGGATTATACTGTGTGGACCGGAGAATCATAGGACATATAAAATGTAGAAAGTTGAATTACATAAATACCTTTAGTCTGGGATAGATTCATAAAATAAACAAAGAAATCGTTACTGCTTAAAAAGTCACGTGACTTGACTAGAACTTAATTTCGTCGAAGTGCTTTTAGTGCCTTTTTTAGTCAGATGACCGTACAGGAGTTAACAAGGTCAAGTTTTTGTTGATAATTAGTAATCATACTAATCATACTAATTTGTTAGATCAAACGGATTCAGTTGATGAAAATTAAATATCTTCCAGACTGCACAAAAAAATATTGCTCCCCATTCGGGATTTCTGATCAAAAAAATATTATAATTTTACGAAATTCTACCTACGATTTCATATGCGATGTGAAACCCAAAGATAAGAAGTAAGCTGTGTGAAACTAACATGTTGCGATTATTGTTAAGTTATCTGACATGAGAAAACAGGTATAAAGCATATGCTGTCCCTAGTCGGGACAACTGAGCTTGGGTCAGAGCTCCGTTAATCTTGACTTTGAACCAAAGAGGCGTTATATAGCTCTGTGCGAGTTAGGTTAGCGAATAATCTAAGTTTGAAATTTGGTGTCCCAGAGGAAAAATATAACAGTTACGGTCGTTGAATACAAAATGTCTTCGTCTCTACCTCATTCTTCTTACTTATACATAGTTTATAAAAATATATGAAGGCACTAGAGTGGCTAACTAGAAGGACTATAAATTTACATTTTATATGTTATTTGAATGGACAATAAGCGCATAGTTCTATTCTATTTAATGTTATTGTTTTAGTTAAAAATAATAATGTTTTAATAGAGTAAATTCATATCCATGCGATAAAGAAAACGAAAGTCAAATAAAGTTAAGGAACCAAGATCACCGAATGGACTGGTCGACTATGTTATTGAAAATTTAAAAAAGTTAACTTATTAGAAACCGAGCATGAGTGACATATGCTGTGGACATAATAATATTATGGACACGTATGCTCAAGAACACGTTTGCGACCTTTGTATAGTTTAATATGCACAGCTTAGAGAAAATGTACTAGCTAGCTTATGGTTTTCAGCTGCCGCTCATGGAGGCGTTTCATAGTCCCGATATCTCACGGGCATGGGATCAGTGGGGGTGAAGGTGAAGGCGCGTAAAACTGTAAGTGTTTCAATAATTTCGTATTTCGTTTCCACTGTTCTTTTTTTTTAATTTACGACTCACTCAGCTTTATTTACTTTTCAGTTTATTTCGACTTTATAATCCGATTCATATTTCACGAAAATGGTACTTAATATTTTTACGCGTTGTTTATAGAACCAACTGTAGCCATTTTCTATTTACACAAAGAGGCGCACAAACATGGATAAACTCTTGTACTTCAGTGATTTTACACAGTTTTATATAATTGTTAATCTCCGGTACAAAACGTTTGTCATTGCATATTTAGGTTTGTGCAACCTTGGCATTGCTATTGTTGAACACTATACCTATAAACAATATTAGCTCATTCGTAATCCGTTTTATTTACCGTAAAAGGTAAATAAAACGGTAACCGAATCGGGCATTTCAACATTTTTAACAGATCTTTTAAAAACGTCAAATTATTATTACGAGCTTTGATCTCAATCTCGTGGGATATGGATATTTTTTTTTTATTTATCCCTACGAATTCTGTCACACAACTCCAAGGTTGACTGTAAGGGTATGTCTGGCAGGCCGTAACGACGACTAAAATCTAACGTTAGAAGTTGTATATGTAGGGCAACTCATGAGAAAACTTCGTATGTGCGATTCAGCACTTTCATTCGACACCTTCCATACTAGATAAGTATTTGTGTCAGTGACGCCTTATGTAGTGGTATTACACGTATTTGTAAATAGGGCGAGAACATCAATTCCGTTTTCATAAACATAATAGGTTCATTACGCTTAAAAAAATAAAATATTGTCGTATTGACAAGGAAACTGAAGTCACTGTTGACTGCCCGTTATAAATAGAAATAAACAGCGTGCAATAATTCCGTTTTCATAGAATTAGCTGTTCAATTTAAACATACGTGCCTCCCCTATTGTTTATATAGTGAGGATTCGTTTGAAAACGGTTTTAGATATACAGCAAAGAAAAACCACAGGGCTTTGTGCAGTGAACAACTCCGAACACAAATAGCTTGTTCGTTAAACACCGACCATTTATAAACGATTGATTGCGTTCAATGAAATGTACCAACTTACTGTGTCTTATAATTTGATTATATAGGGACATAGTTGAATAATTTTCGAACAACTAATAGATATAGGTACCTACATAATGTTAAGAGCACGTCAAGTAGGGTATGGTTATAATTGGACCAATTTTTAAATAGGTTTTTTTATTAAATATATTTTTTTAATTTACTATTAAGTTTAAATTTATTAAAAACGTATGTTTGATATATATCCTCACATCTAGACCTATTATTTGATACTCGTAGGTATATCAACAAAATACGATATCCAATTAAAAAAAAAAAATCTAATTCATCTTCTAAAAGTGACTTTTTAAATAAAATTAATTTATTTATGATACACGTGCAGATTTGCGTCACTGAAATCTACATTTGCATACTTAATTTCAACGAAATCAGCCCGTTGCTTTAGGAGCGAATAACTGTGACAGGCGGACAGACAGACGCACGAGTGATCTTATAAGGGTTATGTTTTTTCCTTTTGAGGTACGGAACTCTAAAAACTTCTTACCTTCTTAACTCTTAATAATGGATGTTTATAATTTTCAACTAATTTCAAGATGACCCATCCAGTCGTACTTAATTAAGCAACGTTTTCAAAGGAGATTGCAGTATCAATATTAAAATGGTTAAGGTAAATTTCGCTGAGAATGGAAGGAAAATTGATCAATACGATATACGATAGATCTCGCGTCTTCATTTTACTCATAGGCATACATATGCCTATGTTAGTTATTTTAGAACACCTTTTGAGGAGTTTTCTTTTTTTTTTTAAGTTTCCCTTTTTTTTGTTGAAATATGTATGAAAAATTGACGCCATCACATTGTTTTTGTTATCAGACAAAGTTGTATCTACATTTATACTCGTACATATAATAAAACAAAGTCCCGAGCTGCGTCTTTCTATTTCTAGATATTATTTTCTCTATTGCATTTTCTTTTTAAATACCTACTACAGCGAATCTTTACAATCAATGTTCCTCAAAAAGCACTAAGGCGTTTACTCTCTGGTTTATTTCCTCGCTGGATCTGATCGCCTCGACGTCAATTATTTGTACAAATGTCCCATCTTTATCACCATTGACCCAGAAACTCTAAATAATTACAAAAACGAGATTCGGGAGACTTTTTATTTTTACTATTTGAGTTATTGATGAAATAAAATGACGATGTAACACAAATAAGTACAAAATTATATACCTACTAGATAATGTAAATATTTTTTTGTCATAAATTGTAAACTGTATCCTTGTTTGCCACAAACAAGGATACAGTTTACATTGATGATAAGTAATACTGTAACCTATAAACATCTACATGAAGCCCGAATGTCTATGTAGATGCATTGCCACTCCTGAGGCCTAAGGTGTTATGGCACAAAAAACAATTTTTTTTTGGGATAGATCCAGAGAGGCTGACTGCCAGTGGTGCTAATTTAAATGAAACCTTTAGTTTTGGGTTTGTCTGTAAAATGCATGTTTTACAGACAAACCCAAAACAACAAAGTACCTATCTAATATTAGGTTAGCCTCTAAGGCATATTATAATAATCCTTTGAACGAGCTTGAGTCGGTTAGCCGCAGTTAAGATGTGCAATGCAAAAGTATTTCATAACCACAAGAGCGATGTAAATCAAGCTCAGAGTTGTACAGGTCACTTAACTACTCTGCCAGCTACTAGGTACTTATAATAAAGAGGTACAACCGTATGCTTTAGAAAAGGGAAATTTATAGTGAGATTTGTTTAGAACATACTGTTCGGAAAACTACCTATAGGTTGTTAACAGGTAAATATCATCGCATGTCGCAGAGGTTATGCTAGGATCAAACAGACTCAACACATACTTAAATACTTATAGGTATATCACATATTTTTTGTTTACCGTTACCTATAACTGCCTTAAAAGTAGTCTAGTAGCAGTAAACATGCACGTGCAACGTAAATTAAGAAATTTTAAATTATAGAAGCCACTTTTGGTGTATGTATAAAAATTACATTGTATGACATAACAAATAAAAAAGTCTTATTAGCAATGATAACAAGATAAAGTAAATTTAGTTTATCTTATGATTATTGCTAGTAGAACGTCGTGCAATCCGCAGTTACGGATGTCTTTACCTTACGGTTAGCCTATCGACACTTGTTGAGGATGGTGAAATAGGGCCATTAATAACTTTACAAAAACCAGAGACTTCAATGTACGAGTAGATACGATGCCTCTGTTCCATAAATTACTGGGATACATTATCCCACCCTCGAGCTCCGTCATTGGGACACCACCACTAGCGAGAGCTCTAGTTTTTGAGCTAAGATGAATAAGTTAACTTGATTAAGCTATTGTTAACTTATTCATAGTTTTAATAGGTAGAATTAGCCGGCGGAAATTAGCTTGCCAAACTTGTAATTACAGAAATCTAAACTAATTTTACCGCATGAACAAATGGAAACAGAAATCTAAAATATTTATTGAAGTCGCGATCAACACCTTGCCCTCAAACATCTTAATTATCAGTATTGTTTAGTATAGTACTAAAATAGCATAGTATTATTTACGTGTTGATGACAACACGGACATGGGCTTTGTCC
The DNA here is from genome assembly GCA_036365455.1 of Macrosoma leucophasiata. NCBI lineage: Eukaryota > Metazoa > Arthropoda > Insecta > Lepidoptera > Hedylidae > Macrosoma > Macrosoma leucophasiata. Next base: position 7,618,542 of record JAWQUS010000023.1, on the reverse strand, counting down.
CTTATCACAATACAACAGCACTAAGGCCAGAATAACCTTTTGAAAGCATTTTGTTCTCATTAATTCCTTGTCTGGCGGTAAAGAATATTCTTTTATGAGAATATAATAAGGAGATAACTAGACACAAACTTTAAAGAGATATTGAGGCGCTCGCTTGTAAATTTCAAATAGTTACTTGATATTAGGAGATTTTTGAAGTTAATCTTAAGTATAAAAACCTGATATTTTTATGCTACTCGTAATATTAGATTTCCTGTAGTAGTACCTAATAGTCCTTAGCAGTATGAAATACATTTTACGGTTTATTCTCATACCTAGCATATGACACAATAGAGTAATCGGACGAGCCGTTTTGGATTGCACAGCGTAACACGAGATCACTGTATATTTTAATATTTTTTCATAAGTGAAAAGTGACTTTTAGTTAGCTAGAAAATATAAAAAAAAAGACAGCCATCTACAGGCTGTATAAGAAGCATTACTTGTAGACGCCCAGTCTACATAGGAAACATAACGTCACTATCTCGCACTAAACTTTGTCGGAAAAGCACCGGAATTTTAATTATAGACGATAGCCCCTTTTCTACTTCAATCACACACAGTTAACTCAACAACAGCAAGAGCAACAAACACCAAAGAGGTCCACATAAAAGAGAGCGAATAACCGTTCCTGTAAGATTTAGCCGCGCTTCTACAACTTTCATATTCAATATTGCACGAGCTCCTTTGTATCTTTGTTTTGCACGCTCCCACCTACTGTGTTGATATTGGACTCTACGTGAACTCGCTAGGTGTTCTTTAATTTCGCATAGTAAAAAATTATAATTGTACTAATTTTATGAAATTTCAAAATTACTTATCAGAGAACCAATAAGTCTCTGCAATTTCATAGGGTTCTGCGATAGGTCTCAGGAGTGACAACACATCTACTATAAACTTTATAGGCTACAGTTTGCCACTTTAAGACATAAAAAAACAAGATACAAAAATACGTCAAATATAAAAGAAAACTAGTGAGGAGTTGGTGATTCCGGTAAAGAAGATTAACTGCTAGTAGGTATATTAGATACAAATAAACAAAATTTGAGTGTCTGTTTGTAATCTAAAAATAACCGCTTTTTACTAAATGCATAAGTACGTATACACGGTACATATACCAAAACAATATTTTGTACAATTAGATATAGGAAAAATTGTAACCATTGTAGTTTTGAGCTTTACATTATCCAGATCAAATATTATTACTGCTGTTGTAACTAACAAGATGATACACTTACCTATGGGATCAGTATCATCAGTACGTATAGGTAACCTTTATAAAGTTGACAGAAAATAACTGAATCTTTAAGAATTAAATGGAAATCACGATTAAAGACATATGACCTATATGTCTACTCAATGTATTTGCACAAAATCACACATACAACAAACTATGACGAACAAAAAACAAGAACACGTGGCTTAAATAAAAGAGAGCGAATAACCGTTCCTGTAAGATTTAGCCTCGCTCCTACAACTTTCATATTTGATATTGTACGAGCTCCTTTGTATTCTTTTCTTTCTTTTTACCTACTGTGTTGTTATTGGACTTTACGTGAACTCGCTATCCTTTATCGAAAATAGTTACAAATGAAAGCCTTTTTATGTGTTCTATGACGTCTTATTGCGATTCAATTTATGACCTGCCTAAAGTTTTGTTTCATTTGTTTATAATAACAGCGTGTGTGAAAAAACGAGACAAAGCTGATACTGCAAATAGCGATTCAGTTAAGTACGCAATAAAAGGCCATGTTTGCGGTCACTGCAAATTCTTTCTTCCTTTCTTTTATTTCATTGGAAATTATCAACTTTGTCACTTCAAGTTGTTCATTTTGTTGTTGTGTTGTTCATTTGTGACTTCGCACTTGTTATAAATGTGTCAATATGTCAGATCATGTCAAGTCCGGTCGGTGCGGTGTTGTATTCGAACTGTTTCCTATTAATGCTAAATTTGCAAAAATGTACGAGTGGTGGCTCCTATACCACGAGTAAGCTCAATAATCTATTGAAGATCATTGTCTCAACAGTACAGACACACTTTATTCGAAAAGCAGCAAGTAGTGGGCTGTCACCACATGGCTATTTAATAGAATAAAGGATATATGAAGTTGGTAAATATACCAACCAGTCCATTTATTCGTTGCCTTAGAATAGTAAGGAAACGAATAAATCCACTATTCGTTGCCTTATTATTGTAAGACAACGAATAAATCTAATAATGATAATATAAATCTCAAATCAAAATTCTCGAACGGGCCTCTACGTGTTGGATCCCCCATGTTCCCGCGCAAGCCTGACAAAGGCCCGGGGTGCAAATTGGACCCCGTGCTGACGAGAGATATAAATCTAAGAATAAGTGTGTCTGTACTGTTGAGACGATGATCTTGAATAGATTATTGAGTTTACTCGTGGTATAGGAGCCACCACTCGTACATTTTTGCAATTAATGCCTTACATGTTGATATGATAGTTATAAATGTTATAATGAATCCGACGTATATCAATAGGCTCCACAAAACCTGGCGAATCGTGGGTTCATACATATTTGCCTACACCCTCCAGAAAGAACTGACGTTAATTACACAAACATTCACAGTGAAATAATTTTACGTTTGCAAGCACAAAAATGGTTTTGCTTTCATAATTTTTGACCGCCGTTATGATAACTCACATTATAAGGTTTTTGGGTGACCGGACAAATTTCCACGCGTCCTTAAATTTAACGGCGAAATGAAAACCATGAAATTTTATACTGCTTCACATAAAAAATATATATTATAATGCCTGTTTTTTGTGTTTTGTGGTAATACCTATCATCATCATCATCATCATTTCAGCCAAAAGGCGTCCACTGCTGAACAAAGAATGCCACAACGAACGGTCCCGGGCCGCCCTCATCCAGCGTATCGTGAAATTATTACACAATCCCCGTAGTGAATGAGCACTAATCAAAAAAGAAAATAATAAATACATAATTTAAAATTATAAAATAATAATTACCACACTCTCGACACCTCTAGCCTTTCACGCCAGTATTGGTCTTCGTTGACCATCGGGTTAGCTACTTGGGGGCACACCTAGGAGAGGCGAATCGCCATCTGCGGCCCTGTAATTTCCGTCACAGAGGCATAACGCCTTAGGCCTTAGGAGTGGTAACGCATCTATATTTTGACCTTGGTCTTTGTGTGGGTGTCTACAGGCCGCAGTCATCACTTAACATCAATATGAACTGCGTGCTTGTTTTCCACTCCTATTACATAAAAAAACCTGCCGTACCCATTATTCAAGTGTGTGAAATGTTGAATGTTGAATGTTGATGAGTGACAAATATGACTACACACCTCAGCTATCTAGGCCATGTAGTTGAGGTAGTGTTTTCCCAGCCTTCTGGGATCTCCCACGGCACATGCTTGCGAGGCTTTCCGCAAGAAACGATATAATATGATCTCATCTATTAGAGCCCGGGCCCCGGGTTATCCAGTCTCAGGCCCCAGGGTTGTGCGGAGCTACTGCGCCAACCGGATACTTTTTATATTTATTGTTATACCAACTGTTACGGGATAATATTGTAGATTTTTTATAAAGTCCATAAAATTCACGCAAAAATGTCCATATTATACATAACATGTAATACGTATTCATATTATAGTGGAAAGTAGATATTATTATGCTTACAAGGCACTTAAAAATAAATAAAAATAATCTAAGAAAAAGTTGAAAATTAAAAGTTAATGCAAGTGTAATAATAATAATAATAATGGCAACCCATTATACGTCCCACTGCTGGGCACGAGTCTCTCCCCTTTTTTGCGGGGAGGCCTGGAGCTTACTCCACCACGCTGCTCCAATGCGGATTGGTGGAGGTGGGTGGTGGGTTAGTGGCCAACCCACTGTCGGATGTTTTCAAACCGCCCATAAGGCCTCCGACAAGGTTTAACGACTGCTATCCAACGATCAACCGGGACCGACGGCTTAACGTGCCCTCCGAAGCACGGAAACGCGCATTTAATTTGCCACTAGCGGTCACCCATCACACTACCCGACCGCGCCCGTAGTGCTTAACCGAGGAGATCGCTTACGATCTACACCAGCCGCTGGGCCATGCGCGCTTCAATGCAAGTGTAAAGTATTTTAATATTTAAAACTACTCCAGCGTCTTTACCGCATGATTCTGCAGCTGATATTTGATCGTACATTCTCCGTCTCCTCAAGCACATAATAGAATGACATTAGACATTATGTATTAAGTGCGTCCTTTCGCAGACGTATTGTCCATCTTCGGATCTCCCTGGACGTCTAATGGGTTATACTGCAAAAGTTTTAATTAAATACATAGGGCATGTCTGCACGGAGTCTCTTAGTAGTTTGCTCATTGAACCAGAAAGAAAATACAGAGACCATAATACACGTCTCGGCAATATACCTGAAACTTCCACGTACTTTGTTATAGATAAAAACAAACATGTTTTTCATGAGCTACACAAAAGGTGCTTGAAAAACAGAGGTTTTTCTATTTATTACGAATTCTCTTTTCAATTTCTTTACATCTCATAGTTTTGATAAGCAGATTTCAAAGACGAAATAAAAATGGTTTAACTTTATATTAATACTTCGGCACAGTGTGGAAGTAAAGGATTCATACGTGACTTCTCTCAGTGCGATTAGTACGAGATCGACAGAAAGAACTACCTTGTATCTGAAAACACCAGTTCCATTTGAAAAAATCGTTTTGTGTTGAAGAAATAATTTATTATATAATCGTAACACACGTCCGTATTTGGTACGGAGCGGACAGCGGATTCTGTGCGCTCCGAACTTAATCTGGCTGGGTGTAGGGGAGTCCGGCGGACATAATTATTATTCATCAAGTCCGATGCAGTCCGCTCGCGCGGAGTTGGTCGGCAGATTCGGTCCGCCGTACCGAATCCGGCCGTGTGTTACTACTATTATTAAGGAACGATGGAAACCGCCAAGCAAACCTAATATTCCATATAGGTATAAAAAGTAGCTTACAAGACTGATCCCGATCGGACTAAGTGATATTTGGGTTACACCTAAGTACCTGGTATTTCGATTGGACCCGGCAAATGGCGATTGGTTTGCCCTCCCTTACGTGAACTAATAATGTTGTTACACCTAAGTAAGACCTTTACAAAAATAGTGATACTTCGTTTATCGAACGGATCGAATTCTCATCGTTTTTAAGGTTCCGTACCTTAAAAGGAAAAAAGGAACCCTTATAGGATCACTTGTGCGTCTGTCTGTCTGTCTGTCCGTCTGTCACAGCCAATTTGCTCCGAAACTACTCGACCGATTGAGTTGAAATTTGATGAATATATGTAAATTGGTGACCCAAAGATGAGCACGTCAAGTAAAATAATAAATTTTAAACAGGGGGGGCACTTTCGGGGGATAAATCAGAAAATTTAAAAAAAAATGTAAGAGGTTGTTGTCAGCATCTCAAATATATATTTTTTTATAATTTTTGCATAAACAAATTTGAAGTTATTTAAGAAAAACGACGAAAATTGACCATCCCTCCCCCCTGTCTCCGAAACTACTGAACTTAAATTTAAAAAAAAAAATAGGTAAAATAATTCTTTGCCTATAAATTACTGGAAAACCTTTAAGAAGTTTGAGTATTCAAATTAAATCGAAAATTCTTAATAATATAACCCCCCTGCCGGTACCACCGTAACCGCTATGTCTCTGCATTTTAAATCTGTAATATTTTCGAAAATATTTATTTAAATTACGGAACCCTCACCACGCCAGTCGAACTCGCTCTTGTCCGGTTTTTTAAAAAGAACAAGTGGGCCCGGCGTGCTTTGTTCTGCTCAAGACATTACAAACAAAGCCTAAACAAATCCTATTTGAGTCGGATGATGAGAATGTAGGTGAGTATGTTATACCTATAAGTAAGATTGACAGACAAGCAGACGGGTCAACTGATGGAAAGTGACCAGCGTCGCTTTTAAATATTTGCAACAAAAGGGGAGATGCCCACGTTCAGCCAGCTCTGAAGAAAGACTCTTTTGACGCCATTTTTGAAGAACCCTATTGGAGCGTTGAGGGAACACTCAAAAAGCAGTTTCATAATTCAAACGTGCTGGACGGAAACGACCGCGAGAAATGCACCATTGAGCATTGTCACTTATCCAGTTGGCTCTGTACAAAAGTTGGTGCGGGTGGAACTTGTCTATTCTGCGGGTTGAGCGGTGTAGAAAATGAGGCGTTGGCACCATCTCAACTCATCAACCATGTAGTTCAGCACAGCCGTCACCGTTGTAGAGACGGTAAAAAATATAAAATGTTGACTACCGGTTTTTGTGTAGGCAGGTAGTATTAATTTATCATCCACGTCAACTGCATGCTTGTCTGCCATCATCACAACATGAATAGATTCTGGGAAAACGCAATTGTCGAATCGTAAAATGCACTATCGATTATAATTTACGTATAGATATATCCTAAAACAACTTGAATTTACGTAGAATATCAAGTTTTCATTATCAGGTTACAAGTTATGCACGTGATTGAATGCCACTCCGGTTCCACTTACGTCTTTATGTTTGGTAAATATGGCAACCGATACGCTCATTGTGGAAAATAGAACCGGTAAACTGTTTCTCCATTTTCTAACGCCATTCACAGTAACGATTGGTTATTTTGAAGTGCGACCATTTTCCATTTAACTGGCAACTGTTAAACTAAGCAGGTGCAAGTATGTACGTAATATATTATCTTTACTTATAATAAAACTGTAGAAGTGTAAATTCTGTACATTGAAAATATTGAAAAAATAAATACCAGGGGATGTTACTAGATCGATACCGAACACAAATATGTGATTAGATTTTTTTTTGTCTGTCTGTTTGTTCAAGCATCACATAAAAAGTACCGGTCCGATTTCAATGAAACTTGGTATGGTTATACTTTAACCTTTGGCGCACAACACTGGGTACTTTTTATCCCGGAAAAATGTCTGTTTGTCTGTGTGTTTGTGCACCCTAATTTCAGAAACGGCTAATTCGATCTGCGGATTTCGGTAATATATTGTGGTACGTTTCACTTAATATTTGGTGTTTGTTTCATGTGAATCAGTTCAGAAATAAAAAAGTTATGTCAATTTAAAAATCATATTTTAAGCTATTCTGTATCTTAGTTCTATCTTTTAGGGGGTTCGTACCTAAAAGGTAAAAACGGACCCTACGGATTACTAATCCACCGCTGTCTGTCTGTCTGTCCGTAATTTTTAGGTCTTATGTTGTATATTACCTTCCATACTAAATCTATACATCTATACTCTATACAAATAAATAAAATTGGAGTGTCTGTTTGTAATATTAAAATAACCGCTTTTTACTAAATACATATGTGTGTAACACGGTATATATACCAAAACAACATTTTTTACAATTGTTGTCTGGATGTCTGTGTCTGTCTATCTGTTTGGCGGGGCTAATCTTGGGAACGGCTCAACCGATTTTGACGGGACTTTCCTTGGCCGATAGCTGATGTGATAAGGAGTAACTTTGGCTACTTTTATCTCCATACATCCAAACATACGTACATTAAATACCTACATACAAATAAGTAGAATTGGAGTGTATCCGACTTTGACGGGACTTCCACGGGTAGGTAGCTGATGTAATAAGGAGTATGTTAGGCTACTTTTATCTCCATACATGCATACATACATACATACCTACATACAAATAAGTAGAATTTGAGTGTCTCCGATTTCGACGGGACTTTCACTAGCAGATAGCTGATGTAATGAGGAGTAACTTAGGCTACTTGTATACTAGCTGCGCCCACGACTTCGTCCGGGTAGATACTGAACAATCATATTTTTTCTCGCGTGGACGAAGTCGCGGGCACAGCTAGTATATAATATATTGTAAAAATAGAAAATAAAATAGGTATCTATTTTTAATAGCTCAATTTTTTATGTAATGAAGGTGGCGAACAAGTTTATTTATTTATATACTTTATTGTACTCCAATACATTAAAGAGACAAAAAATAGAATAAATAGACGATACAAAAGGCGTTCTTATCACAAAACTGCAATCTCTTCCAGACAACCTTTGGGTTTAGGAAACTGCGTAAATTAGAATAATAGGGGTGTACTAATGCAAGTAAATTTAAAATTATTGCTAACAAAAAATTAAAATAATAAAACTAATAATAGGTAACTTTCAGGTGATCAGGACTTAACTCGACAAGGGAAAGATCTGGGCAACGTAATGATCGTAAAGTCGTTTTTTGAATGTTACAACTGAATTAGCTTGTCGAATTTCAACAGGAACCAAGTTCCATAGGCGGATAGCTTCCACAGTGAATGCAGATGATTTGCAGTTCACATTAATGTTATGTGATGACTGCAGCCTATAGACATACACACAAAGACCAGAGGTCAAAATGCAGATGCGTTGCCACCCTTTAGTTATTATGTCTCTGAGATAGTTATTATAGGGCCATTACCACCAACCGGCACATGATAGTGCTGAACACTATCATTTGGCAGCAGATATATTAAGTAATGCGATGGTGCTTACGTCCTCGAGCTCCTACACTGGAACTCTACCACCAGTACTTTGAATAAGTAATGTAGGTATACAAGGTATAAACATTTCCAAAAATAAGAGAAGGTCTCTGGCTAAGGATGCTGAACAAATATTTCCAAAGTAGAGCCAGTTTCTTTAGATTGTCGGTAAACTCACGGTAAAATAGTGAAAGCCAAACGCTTTTCATAATGTAACTGAAATATGTTCCTTGGGCCAAATTTTAGTTTCTGAAGCTTATTATCATAAGCTCAAAGAATTTCAGAAGGTTATGATAATAAGCTCAAAGAATTTTAGAAGCTTGATCGTCAGATATGACGAAAAATAAATCAATTCAAGGCAGACTTGGATTAGAAATGATTTCCTGACGAGTATTTATATGTATATTCACATCAAGTTCTTCAAGGGCTAGGCGGGGTTTATTTTCATCCACTTTAGTTTGTCTTGGGTGAAAACAAACAAGGGATAGCTAACTAATAGTAATAGTTAGTTTTTATAAAATAAACAAAAGAGAATGATATTACCTACTTTGTTCTTTTTACTACTGTATATGTATATTTTACTCATTACACGCGAGGTATATCTATTTATCATTTTTACTTCGATGAGACTAGTTCACGGATAGCCACCTAAGAAAACATTGCATTTAGTAATACTCGTATTAACGAGAATTTTTTATTAATCTCGTAAATTCTATGAACGTATAAAAACTATTTCGAATTCATTTAACTCGTGAAATATGAATTAAGTCTTCATTATTTATTCGCTTACAGTTTATTTTCACCATGTTGTTTAATATAGGTATTTTATTTCACGTGTTTTACAACGAGCCTATCTACTTTTTGATGAGACCTTTCATCTTAAAAAATTCATACAATGTAACGCTTATTATATTTTTTAATTTTGGTAGTACCTCAGGTCTTTTCAAGTTCCCTCTGGAGGTGAAGGCAATGATCATCTACGAAAGTTTTTTTTTTAATATAATAATAGTGGCAAACAAGGATGCAGTTCACATTGATGTTAAGTGATGACTGCAGCCTATAGACACCCACACAATGACCAGAGGTCAAAATGCAGATGCGCTGCCACTCCTGAGGCATTAGGTGTTATGCCTCTGTGCCGGAATGTACAGGGCCATTTAGCGGCAAGTATATTGGGTAATGCGGTGGTGCCAACGCCCGCGAGCTCCGTCACTGGAGCTCAACCACCAGTAAATAAGAAGTTCTAAGAAATTTTCCCGCCGTGACGTAGTTACCTACACTCGTTAAAATCTCCGTACATAAAGATACATAGATACTTCAGCTAATAAGTGTATGTTTATGATGCCCATAACTAGTTTCTGTTATACTCGTATTAACGTGAATGCGTGTTTGGCTAATTCTATTTCTATTCACTTGCCGACCGCTGTATTTTCGCTGTCTAAACCAGACGTGAATTTCAAATTTTACGTACGCTGCCCGTGTTTTCTGAGTCGTTAAACAATGCCGATGAATAATCAATACCAACTCGAGCGTTTAGAATCGATATAGGCGCGGGAATCGAGAGATATCGGTGTCGTGACGCCATTGATATTGCATCGGCAGATCAATTTTCGAGAAGATGACTTTGAATGCTCAATCATCTCGAGTTTCAGCACGGAAATCTGGTATTACTCGTCTTAGATCGAGCTAGTCGAGACCAGGTACCGTAATTGGTTTCTAATGCTAACCCTTGACATTGGAGGGTGCAGTTTTAACCGGTTTTATCTACATCTAATAGTCTTATGAGAATCGTTCGCGGCGTTAGTTTGTAGAAGGAACTGGGAGAACGGAATTTAAGTTTTTAGGATCGATCTTTGAATCAGTTTGATACTTTATAGTTCTTGCATGCGTTTTTTCGAATTAAATATGTTTAAGCTTATTCCTCACTTTTCACAAAATGCACTTATAATAGAATTTTGACCGTTAAGAATGGTATAATTTACATTTTTAATATTAATTTAAATTGAGTATGGACCAATCGTTATTTTTTTCATTTAATTTTGTAAATATGAAAGAAATAAATATCTCAACGAACTAATGGATTAAGGAGCGTCGGACCTGGGAACTAGTTCGCGCCTAATAGGCACTTTAGGAAGCTAGTTCGTTCGCGATCTACGCAAGGTTACAATCAAATAAATGCATTTCCTGAAGCGGGCGGCGACTATATTATGTTTGCAGGACTGGCATGTGCAGCATGTGCGCATTGTGCGGTCATTACGCTGCTCCGCTGTCGCCATTGTTCCACCAATAAGCCACAATAGCTTTTGATGGACACATCACTTTGTTGATTTTATTAATGGACTGACATTGATTTGAAAGGCTAATGACTAATAGAAATAGAATAATCTCATGTTACTTGAATGGATCTGTTGTCAAATCTATAGTTAATCCGCAGTAGCTACTCATGTTTGTACATTTAAATTTTATGTTTTTTTTATGTAATGAAAGTGGCAAACAACCATGCAGTTCACATTGATGTTAAGTGATGACTGCAGCCTATGGACACCCACAAAAAGACTAGAGGTCAAAATGCAGATGCGTTACCACTTCTGAGGCATAAGGTGTTATGCCTCTGTGCCGTACATTACCACCTGACCGGAACACGATAGTGCTGAACACTACCACTAAGCGGCACGTGCCTACGCCCGCGAGCTCCGTCACTGGCGCTCTACCACCAGTAAAAATGTGCTACTACGGTTAATGATATCTGTATTAGTTTAGTGATTATTTAGGTTTGTGTTTACTTGACATAACCTTCATTTGATTAATACCAATCACTTGTACTGCTGTATGATTACAGCTTGTATAGTAGGTACAGGTGTTGGGCAATAAATGAGTCATAAGAAAATGAAATGCAGGTAACTTATTTACGAATTACAGTAAAGTTTTTCATTAAAAAGTCTCCTACAGATACCTAGTATCTATACTTACTAATATTATAAATCTGAAGAGTTTGTTTGTTTGTTTGAAAAAAAAAATGAATCTCAGGAACTACTGGTCCGATCTGAAAAATTATTTCAGTGTAAGATAGCCCATTTATCGAGGAAGGCTTTAGGCTATAGGTATAACATCAAGCTAAGATGAATAGGAGAGGGTAGGTAACATTGCAACCGTGCGATGCCGGGGCGAGCCGCTAGTATTATTATATAGTTTCAAATGAAGTATATATCTCAATAATTGTTTTTTATATTATTTCGCATTAACACATGCTTGTGAAATATATTTTTATTTTAAAGAAAAATTTGACTTCAGGCGAGACTCGAACTCGCGGCCTACTGGGAATCTAGTCCAGCCGCTCTTCCAATTGAGCTTCTGAAGTCCTGCCCGATTTGTCGAAGGACTTCAGTAGCTCAATTGGAAGAGCGGATTCGAGTCTCGCCTGAAGTCAAATTTTTCTTTCCATTTTTCTTTAAAATAAAAATATATATCTCAATACTGTCTGTGAAAGTATCGAATTACTGTTATCGATCTTAGACTTGCCTATATTAGTTTTCTATGGAACTAGCTTGTTCGCGCCTTAATTAAGACTACAATTTAATGAATGCATATCCCAAACCGGTAGCCGGCCTGGTATTACTCTACTCAGATTCAGCTAGTCGAAACCAGGTATCGTACAGTAAGTACCCAACAAGAAATAATACACATCGACCTCGGAAACAGACGTCGGCTTATTTCGGATCTGAAGAGCGTTATCTCTTTTGCACCTTACCTATTTGACGTTTGTCGACCATTTTGATCAAGTTTTGACCAATCGGACTACGAATGCTTACGTAGGCAGTGTGCAGCAGAGATAACGCTCTATAAAGCCGAAACTAGCCGTTCAAAGGCTCGATGTGCATTATTTCTTGATGAGCACTGTAATTGGTTTCTAATGCTAACCCTTGACATTTGAGAATGTAGTATTTACCGCTTATATCTCAATCTAATAAATGCACTTCCTGAAGCTGCAGCCGTTATATTATGTATTCAGAACTGGCATGTGTGCATTGTGCGGTCATTATGCCGCTCCGTTGCTGCCATTGTTCCACCAATAAGCCTCAATAGCTTATGATGGACACGTTACTTACTCTGTTGAGTTTTTAAATGGACCCGACATTGATTTGTAATTCTAATCTATATACCTATAAATAAAAATCAATCGCTAAATATCGATTTCGCTTATCCTTTTTGTGTTGTCTTTTTTAATTGTCCGGAAAAGGTTTGTATGAAAGAAAAAGTAGAAGTTGCGCAAAAAATAGAAAAACCTACACAATGATCTTTTTCACACGTCCATATTCCACCGCTTAGCTAGCAGAAGCAGAAGCACTTTCAAGATATATATTTCACACTCGGCTCTCTTAATCGAAAAATGATATACCCTCCAATATTTATTTAAGACTAGCTGTGCCCGCGACTTCGTCCACGTGAGAAAAAATATGATTGACGAAGTCGTGGGCGCAGCTAGTATAAAAGTAGCCTAAGTTACTCCTTATTACATCAGCTATCTGCCAGTGGAAGTCCCGTCAAAATCGGATCAGCCGTTCCCAAGATTAACCCCACCAAACAGACAGACAGACAGACAGAGAAACAGACAGACAGATAAAAATTGTAAGAAATGTTGTTTTGGTATATGTGTATACATACATATGCATTTAGTAAAAAGCGGTTATTTTAATATTACAAAAGACACTGCAATTTTATTTATTTGTACAGATTTATTATGGAAGGTGATATACCACATAAGATCTAAAAATTCTGTGAAAATTTTAAGCGTCTACTTGTTACCGTTATTATTTTCGAGCAAAAAATATACGGAAAAAAACACGTTTATTGTATGCCCCCTTGGACCCCTTAACATTTTCCTTTTCTTATTTTTAGTAATTATTTTTTTCTTTATAGCGGTATCAGAAATACATAATTTGTGAAAATGTTAGCTTTCTAGCTATCACTATTTATGAGATACAGGCTGGTGACAGACAGACGGACGGACAGACAGATAGACAGACAGCGGAGGATTAGTAATCCGTAGGGTCCGTTTTTACCTTTTAGATACGAAACCCCCTAAAAGATAGAACTAAGGATACAGAATAGCTTAAAAATATTCGATATGATTCTTTAAATTGACATAACTTTTTTATTTCTGAACCGATTTACATGAAACAAACACTAAATGTTAAGTGAAACTTACCATAATATATTAGTGAAAACCGCAAATCGAATAAGCCATTTCTGATATTAGCGTGCACAAACACACAGGCAAACAGACATTTTTCCGGGATAAAAAATATATTTCACAAGCATGTGTTAATGCAAAATAATATCAAACAATTATTAAGGGTAAAAGCGACTTCTTTACGATATTCAATAAACTGAAAAGTCTATTATATCGGTTGCCTAACTAGCATAGTTGGTAATAGATGGCGCTGCTGCTACCATAAAGCAATGCAATAGATGTGAAGGAAAGATTTGACAAATCGGGCAGGGCTTCAGTAGCTCAATTGGAAGAGCGGCTGGACTAGATTCCCAGTAGGTCGCGAGTTCGAGCCTCGCCTGAAGTCAAATTTTTCTTTCCATTTTTCTTTAAAAATAAAAAATATATTTCACAAGCATGTGTTAATGCAAAATAATATCAAACAATTATTAAGGGTAAAAGCGACTTCTTTACGATATTCAATAAACTGAAAAGTCTATTATATCGGTTGCCTAACTAGCATAGTTGGTAATAGATGGCGCTACTGCTACCATAAAGCAATGCAATAGATGTGAAGGAAAGATTTGACAAATCGGGCAGGGCTTCAGTAGCTCAATTGGAAGAGCGGCTGGACTAGATTCCCAGTAGGTCGCGAGTTCGAGCCTCGCCTGAAGTCAAATTATTCTTTCCATTTTTCTTTAAAAATAAGAAATAATTATTTCTGTGTTAGATAGCCCATTTATCTAGGAAGGCTTTAGGCTAAGATCACGCTAAGATGAATAAGAGAGGGTAGGTAACATTGCATCCGCGCGAAGGCTGGGCGGGCCGCTAGTTCATGATAAATTGGAAAACTGCGAAAGTTTAAACTAAGTCTGAAGTGAGAACGACGTATACCGTTTCACGTTATATAAATTTTGTAAGTTCTAGCAGAGAATATGTAATAATACTACGTATAGAATGGACACTTCGACGTCCCGCCCGATTTACCCGCCTCCACCCAACCTCCTCCCCTCTTATGGGCGACGTTTGGTATTCTCTACGTGCTACGCACACAGGTGCACGTGTAAATACACCTCACTGATTGATGTCTGTGTAATAGGAACCAAATTAAGCGTTTGTATGGAATTTTGGCGGAGTGTCCGCGGTGTGGTTGTAGTAACATTTTGTAAAATAAACCTTTAACGTAAATCGTTGCAAAGTATCGAATCAGTATTATCGATCTCGGGCTGTATCTAATCACGACAAGTAAATGGAACGGATGCTGTCAAGTCAGACAACGCCGATAAACAGCTACCACTCGGATATTATGTTAATAATATTACAAGCCGTCCACAGTCTGGAACGACCAACAAAGGAAACTCTTTTTAAAGAAACTTCGCATTTTACACAAAGGAACCACTCTTTTCATAGCTCAATTAGTTTAAAATATTGTTTAATAGCATCTAAATCAAAAAAGCTTTTTGCATCTATTTCATAAAATATGGAAGTGATATTTATACCTTTATATGTTATGAAGGATACTAGCAAGCCAGTTGATATGGGTGTTGAGTGACTATTGCATTCCAAAGACATTTACACAAGAACTTGAGGTAAAATGCTGATCTATGAGGCGTAAGTTGTTTTGCCTCTGACATTACCATCTAACCGGAATACGATAGTGCTGAGCAAAATAATTTGGCAGGAGATAGATTAAGTACTGCAGCGGTGCCTAGTGAACCTACGCTCTCGTGCACACCAGAACTTTTGCAGCAATAGAAGTTTCATTCAACCTGATCAATGTTAGGTATTCGTTTTGTAATATTTTGCACATGTGGCGAGTAAATTATACAATTTCAAAGAAAACCAAGACACGAAAAATTGACTTAAAGCAGGACCTGGGGCCCACAAACAACATGTGTACCTATTCCAGCCAAATTAAAAAACTTCCAGTCGCATTTAGAAATGTATTTTTTGAAGTCATTTAAAAATACCTACTTATCTAACTTTTGTTACGTAAAATGTTTATGCGCTATCGGTAAGTCAGAAATAATTACAGATAAAAATTGTTATTTATAACTATTCCGTTTATTGTTACTGTATCGTTGAATGATACATAATCATAGTAATATCCTTGCGCCATCGGCAGACGTACGAATCTCACACTTACACAATGTAGATTTAATACAACTTACAAGTAGAAATAATACAACTAATAAAATTACATTAACATTATCTTGGGAGGATTTACAATTAAATAAAGCATTCGATTGCGTGGACAACATTACACTTATTCAAAAACTCGATCACACTGGACTTGGAAATTACCTAAACCATTGAGCAAGTAAAATCCCAATCCTGATGATTGGGAACATGTAATTCAAGTTAATGGAGTAAAATCATCAGGTTTAAATGTAGGAATGGATGGCCCATAGAGCTCAACAGTAGTAACCGTTTCTGAACCACAAACCTAGTGCATTACATAATACTCGTATTATTATGCACTAGATTTGTGCTTATTAGCATGTTAAATATTAGGTACATTTGGGACTTTTTACACTGCCTTTAAATTTGTTTAGTGTATGTTACATTAGGTATGTAAGTATCTAGAGACATAACTAGAGATATTAAGCAACTATTTACAAATCGCATAAATTATGACTTGTTGCCGTGTTGTAAGTAGTCAGGCTGCTTACGCCGACTCGCGTTCTCGGCAGATGTGATACATTCATGCCTGATTGAAACTCGGTTGAAATTATACGAAATGAAAGCTTAGGTATTCATTAAATGTTAGCAGTAGGTAAGTCAGAATCGAAATATTATTTATTAGTGAACTATCTCTTCATAGACTTCGTATTTTATTAACTTGATGTTTCTTTTCGGAAAAAAAGCGAAATAAAAACAAGTACTTTACGTATGAATGTACATATTAATTACGTATAATTGATAATGTGGCATTCTAATCGTATCGATCCATTATTATTGTCCTAAGGGTTTTTATCCAATCATTTACAGAGCGCATAAATATTGAAGAGCTGCCGTGTCTACGTAGCCAAGCTGCTTAGTAAGCTGGCTGGCGTTCTCGGCAGATGTAATACATTCATGCACGATCGAAAATGGGTTGAAATTGTACGTAGCGAAAGCTTAGGCATTCATCGAATGTTAGCTGAGAATCGGTTGTTTCCACCATATAAAGGTAACATGGCCGATGGTTGTATCAAACAATTTTTTATTATACGAATATGGTAAACAATCATACATTTGACATTGACGGTAAGAGAACACATAGCCCATAAATTTCTACATGTGTTGTCACACTGAGGTTTTAGCTATGCATCAGTTCCGGGAATTATGTAGCCGTATTACAACCTGAAATTACTTTATACGGCAAGGTTAGGCACTCGTAATATAATGATGCTCACTAACTCGAGTTAACTCGACGTTTGGAAAAATAAGAATGATCGGCATAGGTTTAGTAAGAGCGCGTTTCAACAGTACGTATCAGCGACAGTCGACCGCCTCATAAGATCAGTTTTAATGTCTTAATCTGTTTTATTTATGAGATAACAAGTGAATTCACCTGGGTCTGGGAATTCTATTTAGTGATATTTACAATAGAAGTGGTATCAATTGTTGTTTGTGTGATTCTCACAACTCTAGGAAATAATTCACTTGTGGCATATATTTCAGAATACGTAGTGCATGTGAGATTACTGACCCGGTTTCATATTTAGTAAATGAAATTATAAAATAGGCACTTGAGAAACCGAGTGCTGCTCCAGTCTGTATTTATAAAATGAAAAGTCCTGACTCACAGACTGGCGTTTCAACACCCAGTCATAATTCTTGGACCAAGAAAGTAGACTTTTTCATAGATGTTGTTCTTATGTTAGCAAAGAATAAGAAAGAAAAGATAAGAATGGACTTAAGATGCTGAAATAGAGAGTAAAACTTGGTATGGCTTGAAATCGGTTTTTGGTGTTTGAATTGGGAACAAAATGCATGTTATTGATGTTAAGTGATGACTGCAGCCTATAGATACCCACAAAAAGACCAGAGGTCAAAATGCATATGCGTTACCACTTTGGGGCCTAAGGTGTTATGCCTCTGTGCCGGAAATTACAGGGCCGTACATTACCACCTGACCGGAACACGATCAATCAATCAATCAAATAGTGATAGTGCTGAACACTACCATTTAGCGGCAAGTATATTAGGTAATGCGGTGGTACCTACGCCAGCGAGCTCCGTCAGTGGAGCTCTACCACCAGTGATAATATTTAAGGCGATATACCTAAATACTAATATTTATGAATATTCGCTCCACATTAAGCCAATATCGATGGAGCCGTTATTGTATTGATGTAATTAACTCGTTTAATATAATTTATGCTATGAAATTCAAACAAATTCATGAATAGCTCATGAGATGCAGTTGAATAATAAGTGAAAGCTTTTGCGGATGGAATTAGGGTCCAGCTTTATAGGAATTGTTGATGTGAAGTTAATTACCATTCGCGGGCTCGTTCCGTGATGGGGCCTTTGTGGATCTGTTTACGAGTTGTGCTCTCGACTGTATGAAAATAGGTAGATATATTTTTCTATAATGTTGTATGCAGATGTTTTAAAATGATTTATTGAAATCTTACGTATTTATGTGACTGCGGCAAATTCGTAGGTGTGAAAAATTTAACTAAAATTACGTCCAACACTTTTTATTTATCACAGTGGGTTCTAGTCGGTTAAAAATATCATTAGATCTTTAAGCTTATAGAGAATTAACAATTTACTACTCAAAGTAAATAAACAATTATCTCATGGGCTTAGTGGTAGAAGGCCTTGCGAGCAGCAGTGGCTCCTAGACACAAAACCAAAAAAATATTAAAATCTAGCTTTCCAATCACATGGGTCCTAAAAATATAACTAGCGAATCTCATTAACTGTTAATTATTGGACGCATGTATTTAGCGCTTTCAATATTATCGAAGAAATAATGAAGCCATGTTTAAAACTTAAGTTAGGAAACCCTTATAAACCTCTCTCTATTTTCAAGTTAATTCATGAATGGCTCATGAGCTGCTAAGAGGGCAGTCTGCGAGCGTGGGAATTTATTTTTGAACACACACATAGAAGTTTTCTACTCACACAAATACATCACGCAGTATAGTATACGTACGCTAGGAAGTGACAAGAACTGACATAATTACCGTAACCATCGCCCGCTTACCTCGGTAGAATGTTTAAGAACGTTACAAAAACACGCAATATATTGGGCCATAGTTTATCGCAACCTTTTTAAGGTGCGGTCTTAGTGTAAGCGTTATGTGTGTATTAATTTAATAATTCTGTGAGATTTAGGAAATGTTATGCATATATTTTTTTCTTAATGCTATTGAACCTGATTAGAATAAAACTACATAAAATTATTTCATATATTATTTTCATCTATTATTACTATTAAAATATTGTTCAATTGCAATCATTCTGAAGCAAAATTTTTATGTAACATTTACGTACCGCTAATGTAGTTGTTTTGATTTTACCACTCTATTCTTTCTAAATTTATTACTTCAGTAATGATCCGTTAGTCTCTTATAAAACTGCAAATTCATCTTTTAAAACACGTGACATGATTCTATCTTCATCTCCTGAGATAAAGTCTTTTATTTAATTTTCATTTATTTTTACAATTTTAGGGTAACTAACAGCTATTTACAGAGATAAATAAACCAAAATATTGAGAGAAGAAGCATAAAATCATTTTCCGTTATTCAAATCGTTTATTATACCTTCAATTAATTTTCGTAAGTATATTTCAAAAACAAGAATATCATAGTAGCCAAATGATGATATTTCGTTGTCATATAAAAATTACATAAAATAAATATTTCCGACAAAAAAACAACGATTCAAATAATTTTGTGTGTATTTTTTCCGTAGAATCATTTCTACGTATTTTTCTCTATCTTTTTATATAGTGTACAAGGCGCGGGTCCAACATGGAACTTGTCCTTTTCTTAGCTAAGGTATTGAATAAGCAAGAAGCTCTTATGATAAATGAGTTCTGCCTATAGCTTTCATTTTAGTGTCGATTTTCATGTGCTCAGTAATCCGATGTAGGTACTTCATATACACCGGAGTGGCATCTATGGAAACCAAATTGTTCGTTTGGGATCAGGCGACACACCTACTCGTGCAAAGTCTCTGGGTGAGATTCACAGATCGCACTTTACTTTGAGCAAAGTATGCTTAAAACTATCAGTAAAGTATGAGTTTTGACAGTTCTAAGCGTACTTTTCTCAAAGTACAATCGTAGTGCGATCTGTGAATCTCACATTTAGAGAGACAAGCGCAGATGACACGTTCGTAAATCTTACTGAGGGAACTTAGCAGACTTGTCAACCTATACGAAGAGGCCTGATTGTTAGGCTTACAGAATTTACGAAACCCGATAACTGTGGCCTCTTCCCCCGAGGGTGGAAACAGAATTATTTAAAAGTTGTGTTAAGTATCTTTATAAATACGGCTATAAGGGGAAGAAAATTCAGATGGTACAGTTGGAGACACCATCCGTACTTGGTTCCTTTTGCACTTTCAGACACTTGATCAGATCTAACACTTATCTATGTGTGAAAGGATCATCATCGTTTTCATTATTTTCAATTACGTTTGTATTGAACTGCGTGTCGGAAATGGAGTCGGTTTCACACATTCTAGATTACATGAAAAAAAACGTTAATTAGGTACATACTACCCGTGGCTATCAGAAAATCAACTTGTAAATTATCTTTCAAACGTAAAGTACGTCAACATTTTTTTCATTTGTTGTCTTGGAAGATTCACATATCTGTCATTCAACGTGATTATTCCCAATTCGTATCTTTAATATTTATTTATATTTGTACTAAATATATATAAATCTAATATATATATACATCTTTGTATCATATTTGTATATTTAGATTATATTTCTTATATATATATCTGTATAATATATATATATAATATTTATTTATATGTATGTATGTATCTTCACGCCAGGTCCCTAACGGGGTAGGCAGAGAGTGTAGAGCGCCAGACATCCCGGTTCTGACAAACCTCTCGTGCCTCGTCTACCTTCATCATTCTCTTCATACATGCACGCCGATTCCTAAGACTTTTGACCCCACCATCAGACAGAACTCGACCTATTTGGTCATGGTAGGTCAGCCTTGGTCTTCCTGGGCCTCTGCAACCATCCACATTCGCATTGTATATCTGTTTAGTCATTCGCTCTTTCGACATTCTTTCTATATGCCCGAACCATCGGAGCATGCCTTTTTTCATTTTTACACCGATACTATCATTCACACAAAGTCTCTTTCTTACATCTTCATTTCTAACGCGATCGGTGAGTGATACACCGCAGATCTTGCGCAAAGATCTCATCTCGACCGCGTTCAACTTACTTTCATGCTCTTTCCTGCATACCCAGCTCTCGCTTCCATATAAAAGCGTTGGAGTAAGTACAGCATTATGTACGGCAAGTCGAGCCCGCTGGCTGAGATGTTTAGATTCTAGCAGCTTACCCAACGCTCCATTCACGCAATTCCCAGCAAGCACTCTTCTTTCTATGTCAGTGGTGTACCTACCATCCTTGCTAAAAGCACATCCAAGATATACAATTTCATCAACCTGTTCTAACACTGCATCATCTACTACTACCCTTGCATTTGTTCTCTGTTCATCTCTTTCAAATACTAATACTTTAGTTTTATCCACATTCAATTGTAAGCCTTTCTCCATACAATCCTCTTTCATGACTGTGACTAGTGCTTGTAGCCCAGATGGTGTAGAGCTAACAATTACCGCATCATCTGCGTAAAGCAGACAGTTCACCACTAAGTCACCCATACGCACTCCCACATCCATCAACTTCACCCTCTGGAGGCATTTGTCCAGATATATAATAAACAGCCTAGACGAAAGCACGCAACCCTGTTTGACACCGATGTTAACATCAAACCAGGGTGACATGTTACCATCTACCCGCACACATGCTTGACAGCCCACATACGTGGACTGTATTGCACGGAGCAGACTGCCATCAATACCATACTCTGGCAAAATGTCCCACAGCTCCTTTCGTAATACCCTATCAAACGCCTTCTCCAAATCCACAAAACCGCAGAAAACCTTCTGGCTCACAGCAAGATGCTTCTCTACGATGTTGCGGAGGGAGAAAACTTGATCCATACATCCTCTTCCAGTTCTGAAACCACCCTGTGCATCCCACAACAACCCGTCGGACTTCTCTTTCATTCTTCTTTCTAAGACTTTCCCATACACTTTAGCTGCCAAACTGATCAAACTGATCGCTCGATAGCTGGTGCAGTCCATACGTGAACCATTGCCTTTATACAAAGGCACGATGACTGCACATCGCCAATCCTTTGGGATTCTTCCGGACCTCCAGCAAAGGTTGCACAACACCCAGAAAGAATCCCAAAGGGCAGCACCACCATATTTGATCATTTCGGCAGAAACCTGATCAATACCCGCAGCCTTACCACATTTCAAACTTCGTATCGCCCTTACAATCTCATCTATTGTTATATATACTTATCTATAATATGTTATAATTATAATCATCCAAATTTGTTTCATTTATTATAATGTCATTCTCTACTTTCAACCAGTGTTGCACCTACATCGTTGATTTCTACACAACTCAATGGTTGACTGGTACAAAACGCCAAGTGGCGTTAAGTCCGCCATATGTTTATTTTATTTTATTTTATTAATTTACATTTTTTTTATTGTCATGTAGTCGTCAGAGTACGGCTTTGCAATTGTATCCGTACTCTGGACGGACGGACGTGCGCTCCTTGAACGCTGGTTTGGCACTGCTTGATTTTGACGGCCGTGCTCTATTATAAAATGAAATATGGCCAGCGATTTCTCCATAGAAAAATGTATGGACAGCGGGATGCGTAAAAATATATGATATTTAGACGAATATTACTGTTTTTCTGTTCAATTATACGAAAAAAACGATTTGTATTCCTTATACTTTCGTCTCACGATTAAGCCAAGAATATTTTTAAAATATGAATCGGAAATAGTATAAATATTGCCAATAGAAAAGGTCGATTTCGATGTTTTTCATAATGTTTATGTTTTTTTTTTAGAAAATTATAATCGATCTCAAAAATCTAACGCGGTGTTATTGTTGGCAGACTTATTGAGCGTCTGAGATATTTTTTTGGTGTTGCTTAGTATAGCGGATTTCATGATATTTTGCAAACCGTTAACCCCTATTCTCGCGTTTTCAGGGACGGCCCCCTTAAAGCTGTTGAATTGAATGGAACAGGGCTCGCGGCATACCAAATGAGTGTTCAGCTTTATAAGAATGTTTGACGTGGAGCTAATTACCATTTGTGGGCTCGCTCCATAATGTAGCCTTTGTAACTCGATTTACGAGCTGGACTCGATGCATGTTATGAAAAAACGTATCTATAAGAAAGGAAATACGTACCTATATCTATTATTCGATGAATAAATAAATAGGTTTATAATGCATATTTTTTGGCAGTGCACATTTTGGGCCATAATTCTCGTAACATATTATGTTAGTTTGTGCTTGCCACTTCGTCTGCGCAGGATTAGTATTACACACAACATCTTTATAAATGTGTGCCTATCTGTTATTCATAGATATTATTATTATTGTAAAGTTTCATTAAAATCCATTCAGTAGTTTTTACGCGAAAGAGTAACAAACAAGTAACAAAAAATTTGTATGTATGGATACATACAAATTTTGGCATTTATAATATTAGTGGTGTTGCATCGCAATTGAACCATTCCGCTGTCGTGGTTTAATGTAGGCCTAGTTACCATTCGTAGTGTACGGCTACAACACTTTACTTGCTCTGATGCGGCCTTTGTACCGCTGTTTACAAGTTGGCTTGATCTCTATAGATACTTAAGTGTACTTTACATAAAGCACCGCGCGCAGAGAA
Organism: Macrosoma leucophasiata; assembly: GCA_036365455.1. Taxonomy (NCBI): domain Eukaryota; kingdom Metazoa; phylum Arthropoda; class Insecta; order Lepidoptera; family Hedylidae; genus Macrosoma; species Macrosoma leucophasiata. The sequence continues at coordinate 7,594,764 of JAWQUS010000023.1, read as the reverse complement.
AAATTTGCAATGTTTAACAAGTAAAACGAGATATAACATTTGTGCTCGAGCAGAACAAAAATTCTTCGACATGACATTTTACAGCGGATATGACCAAGTCTTAAAAATGATTTTCAAAAAGGAAGTTTGTAGCTCGGTAAAGTTTGCCAAAAAAAGTTGCGTGAATTTACTTGTAACACGAAACAGAGTTACAAAGACTGCATTAGAGGGAAGCTCGTTATCTAATTACAGCTCCATATCAAATATTTAAGAATTCTCTTATGTTGAGAATTCTTAATAATCTCTTTCTCTTATCATGAATGCCTCATGAGCACCTCATCAGCCATTCATGATAAGGCAGCTTTAACTTAATTATTCACCTGAATAATTCAGTTAAAGCTGTTGGATTGAATAGCATAGGTCTCGCGGCATATGTAATGAGTGTTCAGCTTTATAGGAATATTTGTTATGGAGCTGTAAATAGATAGCGGGCTCCCTCTAATGCAGTCTTTGTAACTCTTTTTCTTGTTAGAAGTAACTTCACACAACTTTTTTTTGGCAACTTTACTGGAGTAAATTCATGAATAGCTTATGAGGTGCTGTTGAATAATTAAGTTAAAACTCTCGGGCTTCTCGGATTGAATAGCGAAGGTCTTGCGGCATACCAAATGAGTGTTCAGCTTTATAAGAATGTTTGATGTGGAGCTAATTACCATTCGCGGGCTCGCTAAAATACGGCCTTTGTACCTCTGTTTACGAAAAGGTTACTACTTCAAGAACTAGTATCGCACATCTTCAGGCTAGCAACAAAAAGGTGTAAGTAAGCCTACCTTTTGTACATAATGTGCATACCTGCAGTTATCACGTCACAGATTTTTTTAATTAACTGTAAGGTATTTTATGCGTTCGCAGTAAGGTAGGTCACTACGTTGTACCATTTCCCGTATCGAGAAAACGCTGGAATCGTTACAAGACTTTACGGTCGACTACATCGTAAATAGTTGCCGCACAAAGTTGCAATTTTCGCATTTACAGCCGACATTGCGACATACCTTTAAAGATTGAAGTAGTATGTGCGTATACATGTACTAGCGTATGAAAAGTGCCGCCTCGGCTGCGCTATGTGCAACACGCACATGTGGTGTGGTGCACATGGATACAAACTTCCTTCGGCTAACCAAAATATTGGTTGGCTCAGTAACGAAACGCGAAAGCGTCATGAAAATCACTGTGCTTGCTTACGTCTTATTGGTGGCGTAAATATATCACAACATATAAGACGATTTTTATTGGATAGTACTTATCTCTAATAGGTACACAAATGGGATGGATAAGACAATACGACAATAATTAAATTTGATCAATCCTACACCTCCCTACAGCATTATAAGATTCTCTGATTATAAGCATGCACGTCAAAATTTTATAATGAATAAATTGAATATTATCACATTTAGTCACTAAACAATTGTGACAACGTATCGTATACAACATTCTGGTTTTCTTACACAACTGAAATAATTTGAATATTACGCATCATTGTAATTTTACTTGATTTATAAATAAGACTGTTAGCTTTGAGATAAACTATCACAGAGTTTTTTAATAAAAAAAAGTATGGTTTTATTATATTTCTTTCATTAGTGTGATAAGCAGGTATCTTGAAAACTATGTGATAAATCACTTCAATAATAAATAATAAGTTTGAGTACATACCTGAAACTACTACACGGATGTATGACCCAATGTCCGGCCGCTTTCTGTCTGATCCGCTCTTTCATGAGCGCCTTTTTTGAGCCGAAGAGCTTCATGGCTAGTTTGTTGTCGGTGGGCTGGAAGAGGGCTTGCAGCTGGTTGCGCAGGAACCCCTGCTTGGCGTCGGGCGCCGGTGGTGCTGGCTCCACTGGCGTGCCGTACAGGGACACATCGTCCAGACCACCGAAGTGGACCTTGCCAGTGCCGCTGCCCTGCTTCAGCGACATATCGGCGTCGCCTGCAACATTACACACAACACACTGATCAGCTTTCAATTATTTTAATGTCATGAAGTTTGTGGTACATTAGCATACCGTTCACATTGATGGTAAGTGAATACTGCAGCTTTATGTTTATTATTGAAATTGTTTAATAAGTTGACGACCCGGTTAGTCTAGCGTCGGGTAGGGTAGGGTAGGGTTGCGGGTTCGATCCCCGCACCGAAACAAATATTTGTATAGCGTACCCGACCCGCCTGCTACGCGGAGGAGGATTCTTTCGCCAGTGCGGTCAGTTAACAACCATTCCAATAGGGTGGTAATAAATACAATAACGCGGGATGGGCACCAACTGCCCGCGATAAAATTACCGGCACTGAGATCGACAATCCGCATTCCAAGTGGGGCGTTTGATGTACAACACTGTTGTTTTTTTATGTAATGGAAGTGGTAAACAAGCATGCAGTTCACATTGATGTTAAGTGATGACTGTAGCCTACAGACACCCACACAAAGACCGAGGTCAAAATGCAGATGCGTTACCACACCTGAGGCCTAAGGTGTTATGCCTCTGTGCCGGAAATTACAGGGCCATATATTACCACCTGACCGGAACACGATAGTGCTAAACACAACCATTAACCGGCAAGTATATTAGGTAATGCGGTGGTGCCTACGCCCGCGAGCTCACTGGAGCTCTACAACCAGTTTAAAGTTGTAAGTTGTTAGCATTTTCTAAGAAGGCTTTGCCTAGCAGTGGGTTGCCTCTCTTGGCTGATGATGATGATTACTTATTCGCCACTGATAATGTTTATGGTGATAGGTACCTACTAGAGCGAAAATGTTGGGATACAATCGCATTGTTACAACATTTTCATAAATATTCCATTCTTTTCGCAATTCAAAATTTAATAAGATCGGAAATAAGTTATAACGCTTCCCAATTACAACAATGTTTCGTTAGTGATCGGATTATGTACCACAAAATTTTACAAAAAAAATATGACTCATTCGGATAGACAAATATTAGAAGAAACAATAAAAAAAACATAATAGGATCACACTTGAATATAAAGGATGTGACAAACCAAAAAAAAAAACGACATCTACCTCAGCAAAATGCTGAGGAACAAACTTCTTGCCAATTAACAAAATTCTACTCTAATAAATAAGTACGCTTACACTCACAGCCCCACAGTAGATATGAACCTGATTCGTGGGTGCCGTTGTACACATACAACTCATACACAAACACCCAGATCCGTAACAAATATCTGTAGGCCATACAAATATTTGTTCCGGTGCGGGGATCGAACCCGCGACCGGACCCTACCCTACCCGACGCTAGACTAACCAGGTCGTCAACTTATTAAACAATTTCAATAATAAAACCGTTCAATAAAAAAAAAAGGATTAGAACGTCTTGATCAATATCAACTAAGTACCGGATTTTCGATAAGCAATGCAATTTTGGTCGTCCTTTAGCAGACGAATGACATACGACGAATATTAATCTAACTATCTATCTTTATATCTGAATCTAACTATTACATACACCAGATTAATTTCAGAATTTGTAACTCTTACATGGGGCTCAAGTGTCATCTCCAACTTCCTACCAATGTTTAAGTTATTAAGGCAACGAGTGCAGGTACTATTATTCAGGCTTAGTACGAACGTATTTCAATTATAACAGTTCCAAATTGAATAGTCGTCGATAGTTTACAATTCGTATGTATCAATTCAGGTCAGTGCTGCATGTTTAGTCTAAAATCAATACAGACGAAGGTATTGACGGTCAATATAGAAGGCTTACAATGGCGAATGCCCCGAGGTGCGGTTATCAAGGCAAATGGTTATTGTTCTTTCCAATGCATGCGCTTGCACAGTGGTGTTTAATATAAAACATTTCCTGTTTACATTCCGCTCAATACTGGTATCAGTTCTGTAAATTTTGTTGGTATTATAATCGGTTCCGGTGTTACTGTACGGCATGTATGGCAAAAAATCCGTTTTGGTTTTCATCAATTTGGTTTGATTCGGGGGAATTAAGTTTTTCGTACTTTAGCATACTCGTATTATATTTTGAACTCGATATTGAATTCTCTTAAATTTATTTCTGGCAATTAAAGCTGAGTTAGACATGTCAGAAAGTAATTTCAATTAATGAAATCCTGTCTTTTCATTTGCATTATTTACCTACTTTATATCCATCGAAAAAATGCACTGTTTTTCAAGAAAATATACATGTCACGTTTCAAATAAACCAAAGCAAAGGATAATTCTCTTAAGGATCTATAAAAAACTAGATGTGGTTAAAATTATTGGTGTAAGAGTGAAGCGAAATTGAGCAAAAAGCTAAATTATGAACTTTCATCGAAATTACATGTAATTTATTTCAATACTAACATTGAATGAACTTTTTTTTATAAACTACTTTCAAAAGTTGTGTAGTAACGTGCATTCGTTACACGTTACACAATATTCAAATCCAATCAGACATGCATTACAAATTCAAACATTCATTTATTTTCTGGATGACTTGCAACAGTAATCCGTTATTTTAGAAATTCCTTTTCAGTTATGTACCATCATTGACAGATCTTCGCACTTGAACAGTAACATTTGTGTTTGTGGTACTAATACATCTACATAAAGCTTAGAGTATTTAGCATTCTATATAATTAACAAAGTATTTAAAGTAGTTGCTTTGTGACAAAATGTTTTTACAGATGGACATGTCATTAACTGTATTAGAACCAAATTCTGAGAGCGTAAAAATTACGTCAATGCGTGTAACATTATTCGAAATACAGACATCACACGTGGTACATAACACATCTGTTTCTTATTTATCTTTTATACTTGACTGTAGCAAGGTGACAAGATAGCGAAATTCCTTACACATCGTAATTATATCTGCTACCAGCTGGTGTTCATGTATCAAAATAAGTTATTCTAAGAACTCGTTTGGAATGCTACATTTGATTTTGATTCCATAACATGGGCAGATTCTATGTTATTATTTGAGTGTCATAATGAGTAGCATGCACGAAGATCACAAGTACGGCCATTACAGCTGATAAAACAGACGATTAAACAATGAACCAATGGCACTTCATTGATTCAAGTGGCGTCAAACATTGTAACTCGAGACAGCCAATCAACCGACTTGATACTCTAGCTAAACAATCTTCGATCTGCATTTCTAGTTTCATAAACAGATATGCCTCGATTTGCAAATAACATGTGAATGTTAAAGAAATGTGACATCATGCGGGTTGTGAAAGCAATCAACATTCTAATTGAAATAACAGTTTCGGTTGCTGTCGCTCAAGAATAAATTATTTCAAATTACTCAAGCAATATGTTTTAAATTGTACTATCCATGATACGTCTTGATATTATTTAGATTTCTTAATAACGACTAAGTAAAAAAGCAGATTAAAACAAGTGCACAGCAAAGGTTATATCTTTGCAAGCTTGCAAATGCGTTTGTGAAATTCTTTTAAGGTGGATATTAATTGCATTCCTTCAACCTTGGCTTCGGAAGTGAACGATATACCTACTCGTAGTTTACTTACGATGATGTCAGGAGATGCGGACACGTGAGTTATGTCCATTGCCATATTAGGTTTATTAATTATTATAAACCAGTGTACCGCGAACCGCGAAGCCAAATTTGCTTGGTTAAAGCATATTTCGTACGGTTGTCATTCGATGTTCGTTAACAATAGTTTCAATTCCAAATGCTGTAAACTTTTCTATGATTACCCAATGTATTGCATAAAAATAGCTTTATGTAACAGTCACTCACAGACCATTTTAAGGTCTTCTAAAGCTACTTTCCACAGCTATTAACTTAAGTACTGGGTACGGTAAAGTATCTGCGCAATTGTATAAAATTACCAATAACAATCGGTTCGATTCCATTGGCGTTACCGAGAAAAAATAAATTAAAATTCCATTACTGACGACTTTTCCGCGCTTAGTTCCTTATCCACGCACCCACTTATTTTATGGATTTCCTTCAGTTATTTCATTTTCATAATAGTCGTTACTAATTACGGCTTGTAATTGGACAATTTAGGTTGGCTTGCGTCAACGCTCGGTTATGCGTATCTCGGCGTTGATAATAAAAAATCAGTGTATATTTAATTCATTACCAATTTATATGTTACATTTTTTTGGCGACTCAGCCATATAAGAATTATTAGAAAATGACGTAACACTTAGGTATCACATTTATCTGATCTTAAAAGCAATGAGTGTAAGGAGCTACATAGTAAATTAATCTATCAATATATTCAAATGAATCACGAACTGGTTTATAGGTATTCAGGCACAGAAGCTGCTATGTCCACTATTCTAGCCACCCACGAAACGAAGTCTTTATGGATAGCAAAAAATGCAAGACTCGTGCTCTGACAGCTGTCACAAGTATGAGCGATAGTTGAATTCGGCTCACCAAGTGTTTTCGACATGAAAACTTAAAGTCCTGTTGGCTTATACAAACACTTTCGAATCTAGTTTTTATTACGATCGCATAAAGTGCTCATGTGTATAAGCGGACTTTTCTCTGATCACAGTTCATTATACCTGCGGTGTCATGCCAACAATTAGGTATATAATATTCTGGTGTTTGTAACATTGCTAACGTTCCATCGCTGTAAACCTGATTTTATTATCACGTAAGAATTTGGAAATTGATTGGGACCCTGCATACATTTACTCGGAGATTTAATTAGTCAATTATTCAACTGCGTAAGAAGTCGCAGATTTGATTATTGGTTTGTTTGGTCACAAGGTTATGATAAAAAGTTGACAGGAGACAAATCTACGTTCTCCAGATACGAGGTATGTTTGATTACTAGTCGAAATTCATTATTATTTTCATCTGCATTGGCACTACCGTAATGGCTCATTTGGCAAAACCAATAAACGGGATAAGAATTAATATTACGGATATTTATTTCTGGTTTATAAGAATGTAATGAGAAGTCATACTTATTACAGAGATTATTGTCGGTTCATAAATAAAACTAAACCGTGGTTGGTTTAGTTTTATTTATGAATCATACATGCACAGCTTCTTATACGGGAAGTTTGAAGACAAACTATTTTATTTAGTCACCATAACGTGCTTTATCCAATGATAGGAGATGTAAAATAAACTCAAGAGATGCAGGTTTATTTCATATTTATGCATGCAATTAATTTATATGTTCTTCTGATTAAGCTAAACATTTAACCTTGGTCGATACTTACCCTTCGGCATTTTGAGGACGTTTTAAGTTAAATTTCTGTACAATCAGGACCTTGAATTAGTGGTCAGTTACAGATCACTGTGATTAGTTTCCATGAAGAGCTCCATGCAGTACTTTCGACAACACAAACGGACAACATAAACACCATCCAACAACACATATATTAGTTTATTACAGACACTTAATTTATTTACACTTAAACATATGACTACTATACTTGTACTATCCAAGTGACTTTGTTAATTGACTATTACAATTTTGGCTTTGGATTTGGCTGTAATAGAATTTGAATATTAGCTCGAATTATTAGTTAACATTCTACGAATTGGTTTGACGTTATCGAAGTTGGTAACCAAGTTTTGAAACACATTCGGAATATTAGACAGTTAGGCTTCGAAGTTAGCGTCGTGGTCAGAGTTTGTTCTTATGATGATAAACTTTGTCCTATCAAGCTCAGTTAAGGTGCAATTTGACAGTAGCCGTAAGTGCAAATTGTATCTGAGAATAGAACTGAAGACGTCCAAGACAATTACCGGTCAATTGAGACAAAAGGATAATGTTTGGCCGCCGTGTCAAGGTTAGCTCGTTTTATTTGTTCAATTGAGAATAAAAATTGAAATGTTGTTGATTTACTCATTAAGTGTAACATCGCCGTCGAGGTAGGATTAATTGCGTCAGCGCATTTATGTAGTGAGATAGATTGTGATCTCGTCGCAACGAATCTTGGAATTTATGCAAATCACCCATCAGACGCAAATCCATTTCATATGAGTACATTGATTTATTGCATGCCTTTGTTCGGACCTCGATATTAATAATTGTTATTCCGATATTTATATTGTAGTTTAAATTTGTTTAATTATTATGTGGCCGTCGAATTAAACTACGAACAGTTAATTTCGTGACATCTGACATCGCGCTTAACGGTACTCAATGCAACAAAAAACCACTTAGTATAATATTTGCTGTATACATTATAAAGAAGTTGAATGCTTTATTTGTACCTATTTCTACAATAGGTATCTACATACCTAGATACTTATACATATAAAAATTGGTAATTTTATAGTTCGATGACAGCGAAATCAAGTGATATTTATAGTGGTGTTCACTTTACCGAAATAGACAATTACTTCGCAAAATCCAAATATGGTTACAAGCACAATTCAAGAAACGGTAGGGATACTACGTCATTAAATGAACCGAAAACCGACGCATAAAGAAAGTATGATAAAATTTGTAAAATAGAGGAAAAATGAGGGACAGAGAAATTTAATGAAGTATAATTTTTACTTAATTTCTGCATAAATCTTAGAATCGTTTCTAAATTAATTATGTTACCTACAAAATTGTATTTGCAAGCAGCGATGCCCGGCTAAATACCCATATGAAGGTGTGAAAATAAAGCAACAATATTTTATATTATTAAATTTTTAGTTATGTACTAGCTGACCCGGCAAGTATTCGTATTGTATAAAGCTGCTTCTTCGTAATAGTTCTAAAGTTATACATATAATAATTTATACTTATGTAGATATTAAACCAAATTAAACATTTGATTTTTATCGTCACATAACAAATGTTAAATGTAAGACAAACAGCTAATGTATGTATCTTCACGCCAGGTCCCTTACGGGGTGGGCAGAGAGCGCTATATATCCCGGTCCTGACATAGGTACTTCCGTGCTTGACAAACTGCTTATTTTTATTGTAATCGATTCTTCAACTATCATATTGTATTCAGCTTTGTATAATGTAAGTAAATTGATGATATTGATCCAATTACTGATTATTAAAACAATTTTTTATGTCATGAAGTGACAAACAAATATACAGTTGACAATGATGTTAAGTAATGCTATAGCCTATCAAGATCAACCTGGAAACAGATAATTCTATGAAGATGCGTTGCCACTCCTGAGGCCTAAGGTGCTATGCCTCTGTACATGATAGGGACTGCCCTGTGATGTCCGGATGAATGTGTCCGGTGGTAGAGCTCCAGTGACGGACCTCGCGGGCGTAGGCACCACCGCATTAGCACTATCATTTAACCGCGTGTAGATTATTTAATACGGTGTTGCCTTTGCCCGAGCTTTGTCACTGGAGCTCTACGATCAGTAAAAACTACAACTACTATCAAACTGTGCGTTCATTATAATATGAGTAGGTACGCTGTATGCATTTTTTTATGTAATGGAAGTAGCAAACAAGCATGTAGTTCACATTGATGTTTAGTGATTACTGCAGCCTATAGACACTTAAACAAAGACTAAGGTCAAAACGCAGATGCGTTACCACTCCTGAGGCTTAAGGTGTTAAGCCTCTGTGCCGGCAATCACAGAGCCGTACATTACCACCTGACCGGAAAACGATAGTGCTGAACACTACCATTTAGCGCAAGTATATTAGATAATGCGGTGGCGCCTACGCCCGTGATCTCCGTCACTGGAGCTCTACCACCAGAAAAAAGAGTATATATGTAGATGTAAAGTGTACCTACATAAAACACGTTTATCCTCTAAACTACTCTAAAGATTACCAGACATACGTCCAATAACTTTCAGTAATGCTTATAATAGGCCAAGATTTAAAACAATGAAAGAACAGGAGAGTAAACTGTCGATGGTGAAACATGATACAAACCCAGTGCATGGCATTTTAATGCTGTTTATAAAGCTGAGATTGACGAGTAGGTACTTTTCTACACAGATCTTTCAAGGCAAATCTATGGCTCAGTGTTGTGAAAAATGTAATTAGAAGTTTAGTAAGCTATTTTATTCACCAACATAATTCGGTCATACTTTTTATTTAAACAAAAATTATAGATACCTAACTTGGTGACTAAGCAAAAACCATAAAGATTTGTCAGGCTGTGCATTGTTTTAAAATTGTAAGACATAAAGCTTCTTAAACAAAAATACATTACTCATAAGTACCATTCTTTATTATAACGGAGTGACATATGACGAATAAAATGTGCCTTATTTTATTCGTAATAATGTCTTATTACTTTTATTAATTACCCATAATTTATCTCCTTACGTAGTAGGTAACTAAGTTATGGCAAGTTTGACAATACTGTCATCTAAATTTTAACGGAAAGTCAATTTTGCGATCTATTGTTCATCTAATTAGTGCCGCATATTTCACCTAAGGAAACAAAACCGCACGTTTTGAATAAGCTTTAGTTCAGATATTTAAATATTGTCCACATTGGGAGTAAGTAGTTTCTCAGAAACACTTCTAGAAAGTTGCTTTGAGGGCTGCAATGGTCGTATATCGATGAGAGTTGACCGTTTAGTTCGCGAACCAATGCTCATGTGCCTGTTCTTATTCATATAGTAGTTAACGAGCTAATTTGTTCTCCTCTGTGTATGTCCAAGTATACAAAAGGTTCAGCGTTATAAATAGAACGATTACGATCCAATCGGGTCGTATTTTGATAAATTCGCAATAATAACAGAGCATGCAGTCATTGAGCGAGCGTTTGATGCATAATTGCTGTGATAGACTATCAACAGCGAACGAATCCTGACGTACTTACTTTCGCGGCTGGCCAGGCCACATGTGTACTTCCTGAGTTTGTGGAACAGGTAGTTAGTGAATCTCGCACAACACATTTTGAACGTTTTGAACTGGCAACGTGAACATCAACTCGAGAGTGATAACGTCATTTTGTGAGGATGCGGCGACACGAGCGACGTCGACAGGCGGGAGAGAGGCGTGCGCGACCGGTCGACGCACATAGCACAATACAATTGACAGAGCTCAGCTTGCTCGCGCCGAGATACGCTACGGCGCCCCCGAAAATAATATGCACTGAGCTTACCCAATACAAAACACAAGTACTTTACACGCGATAGGCCGCCGAACGGCTGCCTGTGTCCGCACGCCACCATGCACTGATATTTTTCCTCTCGGAATAGCAATTAATGTCAATGACTGACGAAATCTAAAGAGCTGTTAACTGATTCTCGGACAATTATTTCACTGACTTACAGCAATCGTACCCAATAGTCTATATGTATGGTATTCTGCTGTAACGAACAAAAACTATAACAAACAATCCATGTAAACATCGAGTAGCTGTCAGACAAAGCAAAAATCTAAATTTGAGATTAAATTGACTATAAAACTCCAAAAATAAACATTCAAACAAAGATAATTAAAAAAATCATGAAGCGGTGTAAGACGCAAGAGCGTCAGACAATACAGCCACAGACTGAACTGCGCAAAGTCCATGTTTTTGACTAAAACTGCAAGACGGCTTTCAACCAACTTGTGGATTCAAAGGGATCGACTACGTTAAATATGACGACAATTTCCCATTCCCCTTTTTAGAAACTTGAAGGGAAAAGGTTTAATATCAAGGGATGACAACTCATACATATAATGAGTACTCACTGAAATATGAACCTATTTGTATAAGTAGTATAGGCGTAATAAAGGAATTAGACAAGACTAGTAAAGTTCCTATTTCAAAAAGTTTAAGTTAGATACAGAGACTATTAGATACAAGATACTGAAGCTATTGCAAAAGCACAAACACAAGCAGGTAGGTATTATCAAATTAGGTTGAACATTTGGCTCATAATCTGCTCACCCAGCAGATTTCGTTGAATTTATACTGAATGTGACGTACAGCAGCTAAGTAGTGAACTTTATAACATGCAATTTAAACTGTGCTCAGCCTGACGAGTGCTGAGGTTGCTAGAAACTTTCAATACTTTATCGCAGTTTCCAACTGTTCGAAACCTTTTCTCGACGACCAAAATCAGCGTCGCTTAATTAACGTTTTGCAGAGCACTTACTGTGTTCTGATTAATTGCAATTAGCTTTTTCTCTGACTCTATAGATAACTGACTATACAAGTTTCATCGGACCTAAAGAATTTTTTTGACTGGGTTGCACCACGACTTTTGTTAAAGTTTAAGTTATTGTAACATTTCAATTCCTGCTCTAACTTTACTTAATAACTTCAACTTTAACAAAAGTCGTGGTGCAACACTGCTGAAAGTGACACCGGTATGAAGTGAAGTGATGTGGTAGCTATCAATTACCATCTGTATAGTGTTTGTATAGGACCTATACACTACACTCGTAAAAACGTAATAGATACCAGAAATATTTGCGATCCATAAATACAGGTGTCGCATGTTTAATATTTCGCCGGAGCACATCGCGTAGAGTAAAGGGATCAGTTTATCGACATATTGGAATATCATACAGGTTCATGTTTACGGACGTAATTTTCTGATGACCCAATTATATTCAGCTCATTGTATATGGCTTAACCAATTTATAATCAATATGCCAAAACAATCTGATATTTCTGATCTAAAATTGAATACAAAACTTGTAGTTTTAAGTATTCACACCCCTTGGCCATTTCAAAGTTTGTGTGATAGAATTCGTAACGAAGTCTGCGGTCCGCGGGAACAGGCGTGTCCATAATATGATATGCATGAAAGTATTGTACATTGTGTAGTATTTATACAACGTAGTAATAATAGATAATGTTATGAACAAATCTCATTAATTGTGTTTTTATTTAGCTGGCTATGTTTTTGTGCATGTTGTAAAATTTTCATTTGGAGGAGTGTGATCGAGAATTAACGAATGTAATAGGTTGGGGAAAGTCTTTTCGCATTATAGTATGTATGAACTTGTAATAAAATCTCTTTGGCTGTAGTATTTGTATCTGGCTGGTTTTGGTATCATTCAAAGTTAAAATTTTAAAGAACATAATTCCAAATTCAAATTAGGCAAATGTGTGATTTTCATTTGTTTTTCGTACTGTCAAGATGAGTGAATCTAATAAAGAAATTCGATACATTTTAAAATTTTACTATAAAAAAGGTAAAAATGCAACGAAAGCCGCGAAAAAAATTTGCGATGTTTATGGACCTAGTGCAGTGTCTGTGAGAGTAGCACAAATTTGGTTTAAGCGTTTTCAATCCGGAAATTTTGATGTCAAAGATGCACCTCGCTCTGGTCGCCCTATTACGGATAAAATGGATGCCATTTTTGAAAAAGTGGAGCAAAATCGACGTATCAGTAGTTACGACGTAGCTGAAGAACTGAGAATTGATTACAAAACAGTTTTGGCGCATTTGAAAAAAGCTGGGTACAAAAAAAAAGCTCGATATTTGGGTACCTCACGAGCTCACTGAAAGAAACCTAATGAACCGTGTACTCATTTGTGATTCTTTATTACGACGTAATGAAACCGAATCATTTTTGAAGAAGCTGATAACTGGTGATGAAAAGTGGATCACGTACGACAAGAACGTGCGAAAAAGGTCGTGGTCAAAGGCCGGTCAGGCTTCACAGACTGTGGCGAAACCCGGGTTAACTCGCAATAAGGTGATGTTGTGTGTGTGGTGGGATTGGAAGGGCATTATTCATTATGAGCTATTACCACCAGGCAGGACTATCGATTCTGAACTCTACTGCGAACAACTGATGAGATTAAAGCAAGAAGTTGAGAGAAAGCGGCCGGAATTGATCAACAGAAGGGGTGTGGTGTTTCATCATGATAACGCTAGACCTCACACATCTATAGCCACTCAGCAAAAATTAAGAGAGTTTGGCTGGGAGGTGTTAATGCATCCGCCGTATATTCCTGACCTTGCACCTTCAGATTTCCACCTGTTTCGGTCTCTTCAGAATTCTTTATGCAATGTTAGGTTAACATCACGAGAGGACTGCCAAATCCACTTGTCGCGGTATTTTGATGAGAAGTCCCAAAATTTTTATAGCAATGGGATCATGTCCCTACCTACAAGATGGCAAAAGGTTATCGAACAAAATGGTACATACATACTTTAATTAAATTTAAATAAACTATATTAAAAAATGTTTTGAATTATCTTAAAAAATGCGAAGAAACTTTTTCCCCAACCTTATATGTGACTCAGGTGATCGCAGTCTTTTTTAAGGTCATAATAGAAACACTTCTTTATTTGGAGCTTTTTCTTTTTTTGTATCTGTTTTATGAATTAAGGAAAGTACATTATTATTTATTCCATTCATTTCATATCAAGTTCTCTAATTTGACGTAAATTTTCACAATAAACCGTTGCGTGTCTGTGACAGTACACACCTACCATCAAACTACGAATACTAGCGACCATTTAAGTTCGCTTCCGTGTTATTTGCAAACCTCAATTGAATTATTTTGTATCTGACATAGCTAATGGTATTAAAATATTTTTAATAGGTAATTGCATAGAAAAATTTCATAGAATATTAAAATTTGTTACTCCACCTTTTATACGCAATAATTGTATTGAGTTTGTATGGTGTAAGATATTTTTTTGTGAGTGTGAGATATTATGTTCGTTTGTAAACCTGTTTTAGCTGAAGAAATGTGTAAAATGAATAATGTTTTATGCTTTTGGTATCTTTGTATACTTACCTACCTATAACGATAAGAACGCAAGAAAATCCTACGTATAGTACCTACCTAACTAAATCACGTTTATAAAACTGACATTCAAGCAAAACATCGTCAAATAAAATGGTATGTAAAAGATCGGCTGTGAAGATTTTATTTACAATTTGTTACAAATATTACTATTAAATTTTCAAAGATCATAATACCTAGAAACCAGTTTGCACATATTTTTATGATAATTGTGACCAGTAAAAGAAATGTTTCAATACCCTTGTCAACAAACTTATTAAAACGGAAGCGATGAGGTAAATAGGCGTTGATTAGATAAAAACTAGTAATTGACGTATTTTTCGCAAAGGACGTAGACTTGACGACTGAGTTCGTATAACTTATTTAACAGCAAGGTTTTCGTAATTATATTGTATGTGGCGATATTGCATAAAGAGGGTATTCATAAGTTAGAAGATAAAAGTAATTTGAAGAAGTTTTTGTAAGTTTAAATACCAAATCTAAAAACAATGGGTACTTATTTGTTAGATAGTTTTTATTGCTAATCCTGAAGTCCTGGATTTAATGCCCGGAGACAGTTTTTGATTTGGAAAGATTCTAAAACAATCTCCATTTTATGATTTTGAAAATGGCTCGCTAAATGTAAATACGTTCACCGGGCGTTATAATACGTGCAAAATTTAAATGCGTCCTTGAAGTTACAAATAGCGAACTGTAACTTCGCAGCCATGAAGAAGGCGATTTTGTGCTAAAGAAGGAATAAACAAAGGAGGGAAAATGTGGCAGAAGTTCGCTTTCATCAAGCCAACGAAAGCGAACGGCAGAGAGTGTGGAGCGCCAGACATGCAGTTAAACGTTACATTCTGAAGTTAATTGCAAAACATAACAGCAACAAACAGTCTGAAGTCGCTAAACTAACCAGTTTTTGGTTACTATGGTTACTGTATGTAACCATATGTATATTTTTCAATTCTTACATGAGACAACTAAAGTTACTAGAATAAGCAAGAGACAAGTCGTTAATTCTTTTCAAATATGCTGCAGAAACTCATTAAGAGTTTGGATAACACTCAGCGTTTGAATGGGATCACGATAACAACTTGCAATGGTAAAATTAAAGATATCCGTCACCGTCGCGTTTTAATGATACTTCTAATTAATGACGTTCTTAATTAATTGATAGACAATCGTATACCTAAATTGTTTGTAGCTATTGTTCAATTATACTGTCATCGCGCCAATCAAGGCAAATGTAGGCGTTTGTTCCATTCTGGACTTGTATATTGTTCGTATTTAAAACTGTTTGTTTATCTACAGTTTTCTTATTTCCTATCAGAAACTAAGTCATTGGAACAGTTGAAATGATATGGTTTTAATTGATTTGACGCAGCTGCGCTAACGTCATTGTGCTTAAATACCTATTACTTGTAGTAGAGTAGGTAATTTGTTTTGTTATTTTTTATCATATAGGTATATTATATTTTAACGAGTAACTAGAAGATAGTATTTTTTACATTTCTGAATACATATGAGACCATGGATTGGTATAGATAGTAGTTGTGTGTAAGAAAATTAATGCTTTACTAATTTTTTTTTTATGTAATTACGAGTAAGTGGCCATCAAACATACAGTTTACATTGATGGTAAGTAATACTGTAGCCTATAAACATCTACATGAAACCATAGATTTCAATGTTGATGCGTTGCCAATCTTGAGGCCTAAGGTATTAAAAGGTATTAAGGTAAAAATTAAGGTATTAAGGTGCCTCTGTGCCGGAAATTCCACGGCCGCACAAAATTATAATCAGGATTCGTCAAAGTTGAAGTTATTGTAACATTTCACATCCTGCTTTAACATGAACAGATTTATTTTATTTAAAAAAAAAAATGGAAAGAAAAATTTGACTTCAGGCGAGGCTCGAACTCGCGACCTACTGGGAATCTAGTCCAGCCGCTCTTCCAATTGAGCTACTGAAGCCCTGCCCGATTTGTCAAATCTTTCCTTCACATCTATTGCATTGCTTTATGGTAGCAGTAGCGCCATCTATTACCAACTATGCTAGTTAGGCAACCGATATAATAGACTTTTCAGTTTATTGAATATCGTAAAGAAGTCGCTTTTACCCTTAATAATTGTTTTTATATTATTTCGCATTAACACATGCTTGTGAAATATATTTTATTTTTAAAGAAAAATGGAAAGAAAAATTTGACTTCAAGCGAGGCTCGAACTCGCGACCTACTGGGAATCTAGTCCAGCCGCTCTTCCAATTGAGCTACTGAAGCCCTGCCCGATTTGTCAAATCTTTCCTTCACATCTATTGCATTGCTTTATGGTAGCAGTAGCGCCATCTATTACCAACTATGCTAGTTAGGCAACCGATATAATAGACTTTTCAGTTTATTGAATATCGTAAAGAAGTCGCTTTTACCCTTAATAATTGTTTTTATATTATTTCGCATTAACACATGCTTGTGAAATATATTTTATTTTTAAAGAAAAATGGAAAGAAAAATTTGACTTCAGGCGAGGCTCGAACTCGCGACCTACTGGGAATCTAGTCCAGCCGCTCTTCCAATTGAGCTACTGAAGCCCTGCCCGATTTGTCAAATCTTTCCTTCACATCTATTGCATTGCTTTATGGTAGCAGTAGCGCCATCTATTACCAACTATGCTAGTTATGCAACCGATATAATAGACTTTTCAGTTTATTGAATATCGTAAAGAAGTCGCTTTTACCCTTAATAATTGTTTTTATATTATTTCGCATTAACACATGCTTGTGAAATATATTTTATTTTTAAAGAAAAATGGAAAGAAAAATTTGACTTCAGGCGAGGCTCGAACTCGCGACCTACTGGGAATCTAGTCCAGCCGCTCTTCCAATTGAGCTACTGAAGCCCTGCCCGATTTGTCAAATCTTTCCTTCACATCTATTGCATTGCTTTATGGTAGCAGTAGCGCCATCTATTACCAACTATGCTAGTTAGGCAACCGATATAATAGACTTTTCAGTTTATTGAATATCGTAAAGAAGTCGCTTTTACCCTTAATAATTGTTTTTATATTATTTCGCATTAACACATGCTTGTGAAATATATTTTATTTTTAAAGAAAAAATAAACTGAAAAGTCTATTATATCGGTTGCCTAACTAGCATAGTTGGTAATAGATGGCGCTACTGCTACCATAAAGCAATGCAATAGATGTGAAGGAAAGATTTGACAAATCGGGCAGGGCTTCAGTAGCTCAATTGGAAGAGCGGCTGGACTAGATTCCCAGTAGGTCGCGAGTTCGAGCCTCGCCTGAAGTCAAATTTTTCTTTCCATTTTTCTTTAAAAATAAAATATATTTCACAAGCATGTGTTAATGCGAAATAATATAAAACAATTATCAAGGGTAAAAGCGACTTCTTTACGATATTCAATAAACTGAAAAGTCTATTATATCGGTTGCCTAACTAGCATAGTTGGTAATAGATGGCGCTACTGCTACCATAAAGCAATGCAATAGATGTGAAGGAAAGATTTGACAAATCGGGCAGGGCTTCAGTAGCTCAATTGGAAGAGCGGCTGGACTAGATTCCCAGTAGGTCGCGAGTTCGAGCCTCGCCTGAAGTCAAATTTTTCTTTCCATTTTTCTTTAAAAATAAAATATATTTCACAAGCATGTGTTAATGCGAAATAATATAAAAACAATTATGAACAGATTTCTTTAAGTTAGGAAAGGATGTGAAATACATATTACAATAACTTTAACTTTAACAAAAGTCGTGGTGCAACCTAGGCTTAGATTTACACGTCTTTTTTTATTAAATCAACGTATACAAATAAATGTAATGATAATTAGATGTTTAACCACGTTTTTTGGATCGTTACCATATCCTCAGTTGATAGAAAATAAATCGAAGTGCATTATCGCTGTCGATTCTTCATACACTTTTGAAACACATACAAGATCAACTCAATTTATATTGCATTTGTTCACGTGCATTTCCAATTCTCATTATTCCGAGTTATTAAGCAAAACAAATGAGTTTTATTTCCGAAACAAATTTTATTATTGTTTTAATATCGAATGTAGCTTGAATGAGGATCAGTCTGGTTCATACTAGATGATAAACTGACTCGGTTTTATAATCGGTTTCGTAGATTAGATCACATCATTAAATGTACCGCTTCTCGTCATTTACTTCCCGCTAAATAGTGATGATGAACGCTTTCGTGTTCTGATTAGGTGGTATATATGGCCCCGCAATATACCCCCTTATTCATAAACGTACATTAGATACGTTTTAGTTATAGAATGCTTTGTCTTTGTCAGTTGCATTGTCAAATGTGCAGGATAGAAAAGGACAAAGGAGACATTACCAACACTTTAGCTAAATTCGTTTATCAATAAGGGGGTTAGGGTACAAAGGCATAACAGCAAAAACCTAAGGAATGGCAACGCATCCATATTGAAATATATGATTTTTTTAGCTAGATAAAATCATAGAATACCTAACTGTCTCAGTAGCCTAGTGGTAGTAGCCACTACTACTACGCTGGGCTCCTGGGTTCGATTCCCAGGTCGGAGGATATCAGAGATAACGATGTTTTTCTATTTTTTGGAAGTTTCCCAGTGCCTCGAAGCTTGGTAATAATAAAAAAAAGGTGCCCGGAGTTGTCAATAGGCTCGCCACCACATGGGACAAAACGTAACCGGCGAATCGTGGGTATTTATTTACATGTGTATGCTTGAATGCTTGAATTTACCTACCCCTTCGGGGATTACAGGTGTGAAGTTACGTATTACGTGTATGTATGATGTTTATAGACTGCGGTGTTGTCATCAATGTGCACTGTATGGTTTTTTGTCACTTTATGATATAGAACAAAGAGGAAAAATTGTGAACGAACCAAAACACTCACAATTCTTTTAAATTCGACCCGAAGTTTTGTTTAGATGATTTAAATTTAGATATCTAAATATGATGGTTGTTTGATATGATTTTATACGTGGTAAAAGAGTCTACAAATATCAATTTGTCAAAGAGTTATAAATAGTGACCTATGATTTATATACCTACGTCTGATGACGGAAATAAGCACGTCCGTTAACCTTATGAGTAAAACAGTCACTTGCCTTGCAATACTAAGTTCTAGAAATCCTAGGTAAAGTAGTCCAATTATCGTATAACTGAGCTGAAGAAAGAAGGCAATGCAAAGATACGAAAAATATTGTTCTAAAATTTTATATTGGCACTGTGTTTCTTCTTTTTAAAGATATAACTTTAAACCTTAATTTTTCTGAAGGAGTTTTTTTTAATGTTACAAAGGTGGCAAACAAGCACGCAGTTCACATTGATGTTAAGTGATGACTGGAACCTAAAGATATCTACACAAAAACCAAAGTTCAAAATGCAGATGCGTTGCCACCCTTGAGAGATTAGGTGTTCTGTCTCTGTGATAGTTATTACGGGGCCATACATATTACCATCTAACGGGAACACGATAGTTCTGAACACTATCATTTAGCGGTTGATAAATTAGGTAATGCGGTGGTGCCTACGCCCTCGAGCTCCTACGCTGGAACTCTACCACCAGTAAAAGGGGTAAATAAGTAAGAGGAGTAAATAAATATTAGGGATGTGCCGAGTATGACTTTTGTCGACTAGCGGATTAGTCGGTTTGGAAAGGAGCCGATTAGTCACTATTGCATTACCTAATCTAGCTGCCGACAAATGGGAGTATTCAGCACTATCATTTTAAGGTTATATGGTATTGTATGGCCGCGTAATTACTGTCACAGAGGCGTAACAACTTGTGTATAAACTTGGTGGCAACGCATCTGCATTTTTACCTTCGGTTTTTGCGTAGATGTCTGTAGGCTGCAGTCATCACTCAATATTCATGTGAACTGCATGCTGCTTTGCCACTTTGGTAACGTAAAAAAATATTTTTAAATTAAAAAAAAAACCGCCTTAAAAAAAAAAACAAAAAAACTGAATAGAGAAAAAACACTAAAAAGCGAAAAATAAACTCATTTAGATAATTTCATTTAAAAGGGAATAAACACGTAACCTATCTAAACTATAATATTATAAAGAGGTAATATTTTTTTGTTTGTTTGTTTGTTTTGAATAGGCTCAATAACTAATGGATCGATTTTAAAAATTCTTTTACTATTCGAAAGCTACATTATCCACGGGTAACATAGGCTATATTTTATTTTGGAAAAAATAGGGTTCCGTAAGATATTTGGGCTTTTCAGACACAAGGTGTAAAAAATCAACCAGAAAAGTTACTTATTTTGCGTACGCTGCCTAAACTATAAAAGATATCGAGGAAGACTTTAGGCTATATCTATGTATAATCATCACGCTAAGACGAATAGGAGAGGGTAGGCAACATTGCACCGCGCAAAGCCGGGACGGGCCGCTAGTTTATAATGAGACAATTACTTTAATATGGGCTACGTACCCACCTATCGGTCGGGCTATAAAAATCGTTTTATAATAATATAGTAGGTAGTGTATGGTGTGTCTAATGTTAACATACGTATATAATACTAATTTGATGCGGTGTAGATATGAAATATCTGGTAAATTTATTATTATATTTATATGTTTCCGTAGCAACGTCTCATTTGTATTAAAAAAATGCACGAAGTGTTATTTTGAAGAAGGACGCGAATATTGTACGAACAATTTTAATTTCATTTTATAATATTTACCTATAGCTTACATATTTACTTATTTTTTGTTGGCTAGTTGGGTATCAATTTACCTACCTATAAAACAACTCTTCCGTCACTGAGTGAATGAGTGGCTGAGTGACAGAGTGACTGAGTGACTGACAGAAAACGCCTAGCCGAAACTAGTGGCGAGAAAAAACTTTAAATTCGACATTGATTTCCAAAAATTACTACGGGTACAGAAATGATACGCGTACGAAGTTACGGGCAATAGCTAGACTTTCTAAAAAAGCTGACTTGTCTTCTTAAAGCTTAATAGGTATGTTGAATATTTTTGTTTTTTCTCATTGACATTGAAATCCCACCAAATTTTTTTCTTGTTAAAAGTTTTTGCAACTAGACCATATAGGTACGAGTATATTATTATGATCTATATGTTATATATCTTGGTTGACATCATTTCGATAACCACTTTGCAGTACTTTGATGTTCTGACGTAATATGATACCTAATTACGATCATTATAGGAAAGCAGCAATGGGCAGCAGGTGGCTTTCAAATTAGTGGCCACCGAGTTACAGAATACGCCTACGGATAATATAGGAAGGTAGCTTGACCTTGCGCTTCACTTGGTTCGTCTCATTTATATGAAAAATACTTATTATAATGTCTTAAGTCTCAAATAATGATATCACAAACACATAAAATTCATTTATTTTCGAGTACCTACCTCAGTATTCAATGTAAAAAGGAAGCGTAACCTTGGTCACTGACTACGGCCGTGGCCTTTCTTATTTATCAAGTCGTGGGAACAGTACTGTGACCTGCTGGCTGATTACCGTTCCCTCTTGTCATCATAAGTAACTCAATCGCCTTCGTTGAGTGTAATATGTTGTTTTGTAAAAAAGCAAATAAGCATGCCTTTCGCATTGATTTTTACTGATGGTAGAGCAGATCACCCCCAATAGATACCGCATACAGGGCGACCGACGCGCACAACAAGTTGCTAGCTAATTTGCTAGCCTATTTTCAGTGCTTGAAATCGCGATGCCAATGACGCCATTAGTGACCAAGCATCCGAACCGTTCGTACGTGAGGAATAATTTATTTTCTACCGTAAATATCTAGGGAATGGCTTCCTGCGCAGTAAAATCATGTCGAAATACGTCTAGAACATCGAATATTAAAAAAGATGGTATGACAGTTCACCGGTAAGTAAATAAATTAATTTAAAACACTTATTATCAGAGATCAACTGAAACTGGATTAAGCACAAGTACATTTTCGCAAAGTCCTGCTCACTTACGTTATTTACATTATTTGTCCCTTTCTAAGAAAAGAAAGTCGATCGATAGTGTTGTACCGCATATACGTTAGTTGGTTGGTATCGATGTTCTTAATAATACTTTAAAACTTTTATCAGAAAATATGAAATGGGAATCAATTTCGAGGTTTCTTGGGGTGCTAATTACGAAAATAGCGTCCGTTTTCAGATCCAAGATGGCGGACAGATTTTTCCTTCAAAATATGATATGGGTATCAATGTCGAGATTCCTTGAGGTGCTGATTGCAAAAATGGCATCAGTTTTCAGATCCAAGATAATAATTGTTATTAAATAACAATTGTTATCAAATAATAATTATTTTTAACTTCGCGGCTGGTAGGTAAATTGAATTAAGTACATAAATATTCCATTTTCAAATTATCCTAAAATACACCGCTCACCTTAAATTTATTTTAAACTAAGAGCTCAGAGGGGGAGAGCAAAACAAGTAGGACGTCGAAGTGTCCATTCTAAACGTAGTATTATTACATATTTTCTGATAAAGGTTTTAAAGTATTATTAAGAATATCGATACCAACTAACGTATATGCGGTACAACACTATCGATCGACTTTCTTTTCTTAGAAAGGGACAAATAATGTAAATAACGTAATGAGTGAGCAGGACTTTGCGAAAATGTACTTGTGCTTAATCCAGTTTCAGTTGATCTCTGATAATAAGTGTTTTAAATGAATTTATTTACTTACCGGTGAACTGTCATACCATCTTTTTTAATATTTGATGTTCTAGACGTATTTCGACATGATTTTACTGCGCAGGAAGCCATTCTCTAATGAAAGAAAACTTTTTTAGTTAATTGTTAATTGGGAGCATCGATATTTAATTTTATGCTGTTGCTTTGACTCTGACTTTTGCGCTTTCTACCTGTAAGACCAATACCTACTGTAGTTTACTCTTACAGTGAAATATATGTATGAAAATAACAGAAAAGTTTATCGGGAAATTTTAAGTTAAGATCGAATAACAACGATTATTCACAGTCAGATCGAGGAAAGTTACTTCAAATACTATTAAGTTATTTCCGTAGCAATTTATCAGTACTGGGCGGTGGAATGTTATTAAATACAATTCATCAATCCAACTGCCATTAATAATCACGTTGCCTTGCATACGACGCAAACGATCGACTTTATCTGCATTAAATGGAAATATTTTATACATTTTTTTTAATGTTATGGTAGTGGCAAACAAGCATGCAGTTCACATTGATGTTAAGTGATGACTGCAGACACCCACACAAAGACCAAGGTCAAATGCAGATGCGTTACCACTGCTGAGGCCTAAGGTGTTATGCCTCTGTGCCGAAAATTACAGGGCCGTACATTAAAATTATGTTAAATAAGTTATGCTACGCAGGCGTGTATTATTAAAGTAAGTAGCTATTACCTGAATACACATACATGCTAACATCTTCGATTCACCAGTTAAGTTTTTGTATCTAACAAAGGTTGCGTTCCATGGATGTTAAGTGATGAATGCAGCATATAGACATCTACACATGTCAAAATGCAGATGCGTTGCCAGTTGCCCCCCTGAGACCTCAGTTGTTATGTCTCTGTGATATATATTTACTCGTAGTTCAGTAAAGCGCGAGGCTATTGACATTGTGTGGCAATAGCACACCGCGGACACTCCGCCAAAATTCCATACAAACGCTTAATTTTGTTTCTATTACACAGACATCAATCAGTGACGTGTATTTACACGCGCACTTGTGTGCGTAGCACGTGCAAAATACCAACCGTCGCCCATAAGAGGGGAAGGGGTTGAGTTATGCGGGCATATCGGGCGGGACGTCGAAGTGTCCATTCTATACGTAGTATTATTACATATTCTCTGGCAATAGGCTCAGTGACATTCTCTACAAGGAAAATTCGAATAACAGTTATTCCCTGACTCCCTTACTTTTGGGGAACCAATCGAACATTTGAAATTCGCGAGACGGTCTATTGCCATCGGTACCGAGGTGTGGAAGATCGATAGACTATCTATGCAGGGCTGGCAACGCCCGTTTTTGGCCTGATACGGATAATAATTGAATACTTAAGCCTATAGGCATCGATGCAAACATCAGAGGTGTTCAGGACTACCGTATTCTGGTCAGGTAAAGTATGATCCCGTAATTTTCAGCACAGAGGCATAACTTACGATTGTGTAGTGTGTTAGTAGACTTAGTAGATATAGCGGCTAGTAGATTAGGTAATGCGGTGGTACAAACGCCCTCGAGCACCGTCTTTGGAGCTCTACCACTCGATATAACTTTAAACATAGGTTTAGACTTTCAGCTCTAGCTCAAACGTTGAGACATGTTAAGAATAAACCCTTTGGATAATATTTCGTATTCTTCAGAAAACAAAGTATCGAACATCAATCGTCGATTGAAATCTAAATACGTTTCTGTGCGATTTTTAGTATACTGAACTAATAAGCAAGCACATGAGCAAGGCAATATAATATTATGATAGCAATCTTTGGGGAAGATTTTTGTCCTGTAGTGGATGTCTTTCGGTTCAAATTATGATTATCAAAAATATCAATTCCAGATACTTAGGTATACTTCAGGCACAGAAGTTTTAGTTCTAATTATTGTAAACAGCAGTGCCTACCTATTATGGAGCGCTTGTAAAATAGCAATATGTCTTGTATACAAATACTAATAAAGTAAATTAATAGCGCACTGTCCCGTTGCAGGAAATAAGGTTTGCCTTGAAGTTATTTTATCCAATGAGACATATAATTGGTATAAATACTAACTACGCTATGATAATGTATAAACAGATTTCTATGGTGGATGAAGAAGCAAATGAGCAAGAACTTTTGGTTGATGGTTACCACACGTTTGTGGTGGATACACTGGCAACCATCTTCTGACTGTTATTTAAAAAAAAAATCGCCGAAATGTGGATCTTTTATCAAGATACGAGATATGAATAGTTAAACGACCGTTTCAATACGAGACGGCCACGTAATAAAATGTCCCATGACAAAAACTTTGAGTTCAGTCATATTGAGTAAGAGACAATTTCAATGATAGTTGGAAATAATTACGTTCTGTGGTAGATATGACCGTCACGACATGAGAAAATTGCATGCAATCGTCCAATAAAAAAAATTATGTCGAGAAAAAAAAATGTATTTAAAAAGCCAAGTAAGTAGTAGAAATTTTATTCTCCATCCTGGTGTTGTCCACGGATAATGTATAAGTAGCAATTACAAGGCCATATATTTATCTAATTGGAACCACCCACTACAGTGTTACTGCTAGGGATTGCAATCCCGCAGCTTCTTCAATCCCACGGGATTGATATGCGGGATTGATCAATCCCACGCGGATCCCGCAAATTAGAAATTTTGTTATAAAATCAGTTGAAACTGCAGGATTTATAGGGTTCCGTCGTAAACAAGGAACCCTTATAGTTTCGCCATGTCCGTCTCTTTGTCTGTCTGTCCGTCCGCGGTTTAGCGCAAAAACTATTGGTAACAGAGACTTGAAAATTGGCACATGTATACAACTTGATCACGCCGACAAAAAGGTAGAATAAAAACATGAAATAAATAGGAATATTTAGGGTAACTCCCCTACATGAAACGCGCGGATAATTGTTTTATTTTTCGTTTTCTGTATAGTGTGGATTCAGAAATGTTAGGGATGTGGTTATACCATTTTTCGATTTTGTTAACAGTTCGTGACTGAATAAGCTTAATAGTGACAATTTTCGTTAAAGTCAAGGATACCTGTACCAACTAAACGGTTGTTGTTCGAAATTCAAACGTTACGGCAATAGTTGCTACATATAATGAAATGAAAAGGAAAACTGTCACACTTAAGTGCAACTCTACAAGTTTGCGAGTAATAGTCGATCAAATGTATTTTACTCAAAAATTTTAAGAACTCCATTGAAAATATTTATGTATGAATTCATTACATTATTCAAACCTAAAAACTACGGAACCCTACACTTCGCATGGACCATCACGCACTTGACAGGTTTTAAAAAATTAAGTTTATTAGACGGAAGGCATTTAGGTGTATTTTTTAGGTGAGTTTTAAGTAAAAAGTCGATCTTCATTCCGAAAACTAATGATACCTATACAATACTGTATTATTTTAAAATATTAGGTTTTAAGCAATACTTTTTTTTAAATTACATTACAGTAACTGGCAACATATTTATTTTATAAATCATTTATACGTGCTAGGAGACGTTTTAGAAAACGCATAAGCGTTTTCTTAAGCCTCTCCTATATAAGACCTAAAGATGTAGTGGTCAAGAACACAAAACGAATGGAATACGATATTATAATGACAACAAATAAAAAATAATACTTTTATCACGCACGCACGACGTCCATCATGGTATTTTAATAAAGTCGGATTATACACGATGACAATTATGGTGTCATGAATATCCTATACAAAAAGTTCTAGGTTTTTCTTCTGTCTAATTCTAAAAAAATGTACTATAATAAAATATGATGTCTCACACATTATTGCATCAAAAGTACCTATTTGATTTTCTGACAAAATATTATTTAAGTAAGTAAGAAATATTTAGTAATCAAATCAGTTTTATAAGACCTTCTTTCTTTAAATGTTTGGCATCTAGTTTTATTTAATTTTAACCTTTCATCTAAAAACTGGTATGGTAATCAATCTTATTAATAATGAGATTTAGAATGAATTTGTGCTTTCTCGCGTAACTTCACGAACGTTTCAGCAGCTAATTTAAATTTGCGGGATCCGCGGATCTGCGTTTATGAAGGTGCGGGATCCACCACATTGATAAAAGGTGCGGGATCCCGCGGGATTGCGGGATCCCACTTTGTGGGATTGCAATCCCTAGTTACTGCGCATAAGGTATATCTTTTCAGGCACACACAGAGTGTGTTCATCCTGTGTGGATTTTTTTGATCATATAAGCATTTTATTCGAGAGGTGTAACAACCACCACTTTGAAAAAAAAAAATATATATTCATTATCACCCATAAATGTGCTTTGGCGTGCCACGTTAGTGCAGCGTACGACCATTACTTTGGACGAGCCCATGACAATCGCCAAGCTGACTTCGCTAACTCATCTTGACGAGTGAATAAAGATATCCAGTTTGGGAGGGTATCCGCAATAGGTAGTAGTTTAATAAGTGGATCCGGGGTTGGATGCTACCTTGAAAATCTTGAAATATTTTTTTTATTTTAATCACTTAATTTTCATACTCATTAATATCAAATATATATCATCAAAATATATATCTGCTTTTATTTTTTATCTTTAGGTAGATAACACAAATCACATTGAACTTCGGTTAATTGTATATTCTCAACGTGACTGTAAACTTGTTATAAAGTAATTACATATTAAATTAATTTTTATTATAATTATTTATTTCCGAAGTTGATGATTATGTTTCACTGTATAAATTTATCCGTTTCTGTAAAAGCATCTTACTATTCATAATAATTCTATAAGGTTTGTTTTTTCTTTCAGATTTAAAGTTAATCGGTCAAGTAACACCGAAAATTTATTGCGATAAACAGAAAGACGCGTACCGTTTTTTCATTTTAATTACGGAACCCTAAAAAAATTAAGTAACGGATGTATTTTTATTCAATCACCATTTAGAAGTGAGACATAAAATATACATAGCAATCAATTCATCACAATACAAATACAGAACGATTTATATATCTACTACCCGCCCCGGCTTCGCCCGCGCTGCTCTGCTCCTATTAGTCATAGCGTAATGTAAGCTATCCTATCTCTCAAGTTGGATCGAACTGCACACGGTGTGCGAATTTTATTACAATCGGTTAAGTGGTTTAGGAGTCCATTGAGGACAAACATTGTGACACGAGATTTATATATATTAAGATTTGGCAAATACAAACAAGGACTTCATGCAGGATTCTACAAATCTGTGCGAATTGTAGAACGTGTCATAAAAATGTGTACAAGTGCAGCTGTTCAAAAACGTGGGTGGTCAACACGTGTTGTACCGACTGTGGTACCAGCGCACAAAATGTTTATAGGTTAAGTTCCGACTGCAGAATCATTTCGTTCATCCAGATATGCTGCAAACCTAATTTTTACGCAATTTTATAATCTAGAGAACATAATATATATTTTATTTAAAGAAAAATGGAAAGAAAAATTTGACTTCAGGCGAGACTCTTAAAATAAAATCGAGACTCTTTAAATAAAATATATTTCACAAGCATGTGTTAATGCGAAATAATATAAAACAATTATTAAGGGTAAAAGCGACTTCTTTACCGCAGTAGAAATTCAACTGTTATCTCCACCGAGAAATATGACAAAAATATATGTGGTCAAGTGACAGTGAAGTGAGGCACTTAAAACATGATGATGACTGCTTAAAAATAAGACAAATAATAATAATAATGTATCTTCACGCCAAGTCCCTAACGGGGTAGGCAGAGAGTGTAGAGCGCAGATAGAGTTGATATATATATATATATATATATATATATATATATCTCAATAAGACAAATAAAAACAATTTAAAATAAATTCAGACAGATAAAGGTAATAACCAACATCCTATCTCCTAAATTATTAGACATAAACAAACACTTTTTACATGGCACTTGAAAAAAAGGGGATTCCAGTAATGCGCGGAATCGCACCTGACTAGAATATAATGGATGAGGCAGATGAACGTGTGAGATACAAGTAATTAATACGAGGTCGCTGAAAAGGTACTTGGTTATAATGGTAAATGTGTAAAAACAAAGCAAAAGTATATTACGTGTTGATATTTCTCTGTCTGGTCTGCTGATGCGATGAAAGAACATTTTTTCTCGTATAGCTGTAATACTCGTAGTTTTGCTTTTATGTTCTTAATTAAAAAAAAAACGCTTACATTCACAGCCCCACAGTAGGTATAAACCTGTGTCGTGGGTGCCGTTGTACACATACAACACATACACAAACACCCAGACCCGAAACAACAATCTGTAGGCCATACAAATATTTGTACCGGTGCGGGGATCGAATCCGCGACCCTTCGAATCAAACGGTCATCTCACACCGCTGGACTAACCGGGTCGTCAATATCATCACTTCACTACATATAGTAAAGTAAAGTCCCCCCCACTTTTTTTTCTGTCTGTATGTATGGGCTAATCTCGGAAAGTTGTGAACGGGTTACGGACGGACATGGCGAGTAGGCTACGGAACCCTAAACCGATGATGGTCATCAATATAATTTTGTGTAGCACGTGTTTTAAAAGATCTCTAAGAATCTTTTAATGATATGTTAAAATCATAAGTCTCACTCTAATATTTTTTTGCATTAAATATAAATAAGTACTTACTTAAAATATTAGTGTTGTTATATAGTAATTTAACAAAGTGTATTAAACTGAATAAATAAAATGCGGCCTTTTTGCGGTAAATGTTCCATTAGGTATAAAATTTTGCCAGTCTTAAACAAACATCCTTATCAATAAAAATGTTTTCGCAGTTTTTATGGATTTACGCACTATACAATCTATACTTAATTACGGATTTTTCTCACGTAGGTATGTCATAAAATCACGGCATATTCACTATGTTGTTCACTATTTAGTTAGTCTGTGTTTTGTTTTTGTGCGTTGAATTCATAATTCCACAAATATGAATTCAATGTTCAACAAAGAATATAAATATAACTACGTTAAGAAAAACCGACTTCAAAACTGAAAAGTAAAAAATAATAAAGATTTAATTGTAATTAGGTATATACTACCTTTTATTTATATGTGCTATTTACTAATAGGTTTGAAGTCGGTGCCAAGCCTAAAACAAATAATTATATTTTAATCACTTAAATATGAATACGAGCAAATTAATACACTGCACAAAACCGGCGAATCGTGGGTGTTTGCATGTATGCTTGAATTCATGCATTTACCTCTGCCTACCCCTTTGGGGATTACAGGCGTGAAGTTACGTTTTAATACAACGAAATGCCTACTTTAGTGATTTTGGCTTGGCACCGACTTCAAACCTATTAGTAAATAGCACATATAAAAGATTGGTAGTATATGCCTAATTACAATTAAATCTTTATTAATTTTTACTATTCAGTTTTGAAGTCGGTTTTTCTTAACGTAGTCATATTTATTTAAAACTTTTTAGTTTAGTGCTGCATTGCCAATTAAATTAATGTTCACATCTGTTAAATTTGTAAAATCTGACTCTCTTAGCTTCGTGATAATAAGATTGTTTAGGTGTGTCGAAACAAAATTATTACACGACTATACGAAATCAATTAAAAAATTTTATCCGCGAAGGAGTAAATAAGCTGTGTTGTGTCGTCGATGAGTAAATGTGTCATTGTCACTTGTTGTCATCTTGTTGTCATGCGCATTAGGACTATCTAGGACGTCAGTGGATTCAACGCACTCTATGACAACTCACCGTCTATTCGAATTCCTTTAGTCTGAGGTGAAAGTAAGTAAAAAAAATGCTCATAAAATGATAACTGATGGGCCTATCTGAATCAAATTTTTATGGGACCAATTCGAAACTATTCCGCATCTAACAAAAATTACGTAAATCGGTCTTGAAATCTCGGCGAAAATCGCGTACATACACAAAAAAAAAATATACCACCCGAATTGAGAACCTTCTCGTTTTTTTGAACTCGGTTAAAAAATAGTTAAGTTCGTTGTGGCAATCTTTGGGGGAGGCCTTTGTTCAGCAGTGGACGTCTTTTGGCTGAAATGATGAATGATTATGTATTTGAATTTTAGTTTATTTATTGTTATATTTTTTCCCCGATCTCGAACCGGATAAATTTAAAAGGGAAAGATAATTCGACGCTATGATGTGGGCGAGCGAGAGAACTGAACTACCGAAAGCTTAGTGATAGCGGCTAGTTTTGTTATCCTGACGGCGCAGGTTTGATTAATGCCCGAAGTATCTTTTTTCTTTCCAATATTTCTTTAATCTCTAATTTCAGTTTAATAATTTAACTTACGGGTGGTAAAGCTTTAGTGATGGAGCTCAGGAGGACGGGCGAAGGCACCACCGCATTACTTAATCTACCTACCGCTAAATGGTAGTATTCAACGCTATCATGTTCCGCTCAGGTGGTAAGTATTGTACGGCCCTGTGATTTCCGGCACCGGCATAACAGCTTAGACCTCAGGACTCAGACAACGAAACTCTACATTGAAATCTATGTTTTATGTAGATGTTTCTAGGCTACAGAATTCACTTACAATCTATAAAAATAATATATAAATAATAATCAACGTGAATTGCATGTATATATGCTCGTTTGTCACTTCATGAAATAAAAAATCGAACAATGAGAAGAGATACGGAATGTTATATGAACGTATACCTAAACTGATTAACCTAGAAATATTTTACTTGAACGAGTTATAAACTACGCAAGTATAATATACTAGCTGTAGCCCGCGGCTTCGCCCGCGTGGATGTTGAAAAGTAGCTTATGTTCTTTCTCAAAGTCAGCTCTGTCTCTGTACCAAATTTCATTAAAATCGGTTCAGTTGTTTAGACGTGAAAAGGTAACAGACAGACAGACAGACAGAGTTACTTTCGCATTTATTATATTATGTAGGGATTGGATAAATCGGTTTAAAAAAAATCTGAAACATCAGGTCCTCGAGTTGGGAAGTTTAATTATATAGTCTTAATTTTCTCTACTACGTTTTACTACGTTTTTAGGAGTGTCGGGGCGCCTTCATTCTCTCCTTAGTTTTTATATCTAATAATATCTTTACAATCTATTTTAAACTTATTAAGAAATCACAATGATTCGCTTTCCTTTCAACGTAAACAAATATTTATAATGAATGCGTACCTCTTCGCGTACATACATCTTCGGCATATCGTCAGACAGTGTCCGAGGGTGGCAATGTAAAACTTTCAAGGAACGAAAAGTAATCAGTAGGACTTACTTCCCAACCTAGAGATGGAACCCAGGGCCTCAGCATAGCAACAGTGGCCAATGTAGGTATAGGTACAATGAGAAAGTTTTAAACGAATCAACCGATGCGGTCCACTCTCGCTCTGACAGTTGCGAACGACAGAGCAATGAGCGAGTGCAACTTGCTTCAACACAAGTAGTACTCGCTCATTGCTCTGTCGTCTGTTCTTTGGTGCGGATATGCGTGCAAGACCGCCTTGACTTCGATTCGCCGCGTTCGGCCCGGATAAGCGAGCGTTCACCTTTAAAGTAGTGTTGTAAACGTGACACTGGGGCTGCGAGACAGCCTGTCGCCGCACCGCACAATGTTCTACACGCACATCGAAGGTCTTCATTTATTACCGGATAATGTCGAATAATTTTGTTTCTTTTTTTCACATTTTTCTTGTCGTTGTCAAGCGCATTTTGAAGGTCTTTTTTACCAAATACTTTACGTGTGATATTTTTATAAATGTTAATGAAACGAATCAGCGTAATTTTTCTTATCCTATTTATTGTAAGTATGTTAACGACAAAACTATAAAGGCCTTCTGTCTTTACCTAAATACCTATCAGTCAATTGAGACTGATATTTCATCGCCACTAAAAATGTGTATTTAACTTTAATTGTTATACTTTCTAACGGAGAGTTTTGGACAAAAACAAAATCGAATCTATATTTTGATTTTAGTGTTCGTGCTTTAGCTTTTTATAGGTTCGAATCGAATTATTTATGATCGATTCAATAACATTGAAAATTTAATTTGTCCAAGGGGATATGTCTCATACGTCATTCGTTTTGGCCAATCTTTTAATGTAGTGAGTGAACCATTTTTTAATAAATAAGTATTTACAAACATCGGGCTTTTATTGGGTACCGAGAATTACAATTTGGAAAAACCGGTAAGAGACCGACGCACGGATTTAGCTATCGCTTACGTTACTGCTAGGTACTTACAATGAGAGGTTTTTTAGGTAAATAAAAATAAAGGTATCTATAGTGACTGCGAAGTGTATACCTACAAATTTTTAGATATGCGCCTAAAAAACTGCATTTTAAATTGCAGTTTTTTTTTACACTGCCATCAGCTACACGCTACATCTTTTTATTGCAGTCTGTAGCAAGTAGGTAGCAATACAAGCGTGAAGTTAAAAGTATTGAAGATAACCATTAGTAAGGTATTTATCATTTGTGACCAAACAGTGATCGCCTGATCGCGACCACACACAATAACATCTAGATATTTGAGCATTTACAGTAAGTTTACTGTAACAGTTTAATGTAATAGATATTTCAGCATTAAATATCTAGATGTTATTGTGTGTGGTCGCGATCAGGCGATCACTGTTTGGTCACAAATGATAAATACCTTACTAATGGTTATCTTCAATACTTTTAACTTCACGCTTGTATTGCTACCTACTTGCTACAGACTGCAATAAAAAGATGTAGCGTGTAGCTGATGGCAGTGTAAAAAAAAACTGCAATTTAAAATGCAGTTTTTTAGGCGCATATCTAAAAATTTGTAGGTATACACTTCGCAGTCACTATAGATACCTTTATTTTTATTTACCTAAAAAACCTCTCATTGTAAGTACCTAGCAGTAACGTAAGCGATAGCTAAATCCGTGCGTCGGTCTCTTACCGGTTTTTCCAAATTGTAATTCTCGGTACCCAATAAAAGCCCGATGTTTGTAAATACTTATTTATTAAAAAATGGTTCACTCACTACATTAAAAGATTGGCCAAAACGAATGACGTATGAGACATATCCCCTTGGACAAATTAAATTTTCAATGTTATTGAATCGATCATAAATAATTCGATTCGAACCTATAAAAAGCTAAAGCACGAACACTAAAATCAAAATATAGATTCGATTTTGTTTTTGTCCAAAACTCTCCGTTAGAAAGTATAACAATTAAAGTTAAATACACATTTTTAGTGGCGATGAAATATCAGTCTCAATTGACTGATAGGTATTTAGGTAAAGACAGAAGGCCTTTATAGTTTTGTCGTTAACATACTTACAATAAATAGGATAAGAAAAATTACGCTGATTCGTTTCATTAACATTTATAAAAATATCACACGTAAAGTATTTGGTAAAAAAGACCTTCAAAATGCGCTTGACAACGACAAGAAAAATGTGAAAAAAAGAAACAAAATTATTCGACATTATCCGGTAATAAATGAAGACCTTCGATGTGCGTGTAGAACATTGTGCGGTGCGGCGACAGGCTGTCTCGCAGCCCCAGTGTCACGTTTACAACACTACTTTAAAGGTGAACGCTCGCTTATCCGGGCCGAACGCGGCGAATCGAAGTCAAGGCGGTCTTGCACGCATATCCGCACCAAAGAACAGACGACAGAGCAATGAGCGAGTACTACTTGTGTTGAAGCAAGTTGCACTCGCTCATTGCTCTGTCGTTCGCAACTGTCAGAGCGAGAGTGGACCACTGTTTGGCGATCACTGTTTGGTCACAAATGATAAAAAAAAAATTACCTACCTAATCTTTTTATCAGGACAACACAAATATTTGGTTAGAAATATG
The DNA here is from genome assembly GCA_036365455.1 of Macrosoma leucophasiata. Lineage (NCBI taxonomy): Eukaryota > Metazoa > Arthropoda > Insecta > Lepidoptera > Hedylidae > Macrosoma > Macrosoma leucophasiata. The sequence goes on along the minus strand of JAWQUS010000023.1, from coordinate 7,559,613 downwards.
CGTAAACAATACGAGAACTGAAGCGCGCATAGCCCAGCGGCCGGTGTAGATCGTAACCGATCTACTCGGTTAAGCACTACGGGCGCGGTCGGGTAGTGTGATGGGTGACCGCTAGTGGCAAATTAAATGCGCGTTTCCGTGCTTCGGAGGGCACGTTAAGCCGTCGGTCCCGGTTACTATCGATAGATAGCAGTCGTTAAACCTTGTCAGAGGCCTTATGGGCGGTTTGAAAACATCCGGCAGCGGGTTGGCCACTAACCCATCCACCTCCACCAATCCGCATTGGAGCAGTGTGGTGGAGTAAGCTCCAGGCCCCCTCCCAAAAAAAAGGGGAGAGACTCGTGCCCAGCAGTGAGACGTATAATGGGTTGCCATTATTATATTATTATAATACGAGAACTTATTGTTAAAGCACAATTTTAAAAAACTGTGAAATAAATATCGTATATTAATATTATATTAACACCTCTGCCTATCTTTTCGGCGAGATACAGATACATATATGCAATCTGACAAAAAAATCTTCATCGTTTAAAACATCATGGTGCCTCAAGAATTGATATCCTCATAATTTCGTGACCGACAGTGATCGCTTGGCCGCAAATACGCGCATTAATCTTGACTAGGACACACGAACCCATACCCTGACTGACTTATGATAGCTCTGCAATTGCAGGTAATCTTGACTAGGACAAAGGTGAACATATCACACGATCCCATACCCTGACTGACTTATGATAGCTCTGCAATTGCAGGTAATCTTGACTATGACAAAGGTCAAAATATCACACGAACCCATACCCTGACTGACTTATGATAGCTCTGCAATTGCAGGTAATCTTGACTAGGACAAAGGTGAACATATCATACGATCCCATACCCTGACTGACTTATGGTAGCTCTGCAATTGTAGGTAATCTTGACTATGACAAAGGTCAACATATCACACGAACCCATACCCTGACTGGCATATGATAGCTCTGCAATTGCAGGTAACCTTGACCCTTGTCAAGGTTACCTGGGTATGGGTTCGTGTGATATGTTGACCTTTGTCCTTACAAAGGTCAACATATCACACGAACCCATACCCTGACTGACTTATGATAGTTCGGCAATTGCAGGTTATCTTGACTAGGACAAAAGTCAACATATCACACGAACCCATAATCTAGCTAATTTTGGTTTTGTATGATTTTTGGAAGTCCAGGGAAGGTTTTAAAAGTAAGAAAATATGAAGAAATTGAAAGGGAGTAGTAAAAAACGCAATTTCATTTTCCCATACAAATAGTCCGTATCTATCAAACCTTTGACACCTTATTTCATTCTGAGGCAATACGAAGTTTGCCGGGACAGCTAGTGGGCAATAAAAGCCTGAATATGAATGTTAAAAAACCTTCCCTGTTAATATTTATCAATTGATACCCGCATAATTTCATGAACGACAGTGATCGCCTGACCGCAACCAGGCGCGGTAATCTCGGCTAGGACAGAGGTCAACATTATATCACACGAACCTATAACCTAACAGACTTATGATAGCTGCAGTTGCAATTTATTCATACTTCCTTGTTAGTCTAATATTACGAGTACACGAGGATTTCGTTAACTGTGTCTATATAGTGTATAATTTTTGTGTATAAGAGATTAAATAAATAAAAAAATAAAGCCTATGCCAACCATGTAGGTAAGTAATTAGGACCTTACCTACCTTTCCACTTATTAACCTCTGATTATCGCTTAAGCGTAATATCATAGAGCAACACGGGCCACCGGCCGCCTCTCCCTACTAATATTATAAATGCGAAAGTAACTCTGTCTGTCTGTCTGCCTGCCTGTCTGTCTGTCTGTCTATCTGTCTATCTGTCTATCTGTCTATCTGTCTGTGTGTCTGTTACCTTTTCACGTCCAAACGACCGAACCGATTTTAATGAAATTTGGTACAGACATAGAGTTGACTTTGAAAAAGAACATGGGTTACTTTTTAAACGACATCCACGCGGTCGAAACCGCGGTCAACAGCTAGTGGGTACATACATATAAAACTTGAACTTGAAATTCAACGCGAATGTGAAAAAACTTTTTTTTCTTTAATCTTATTAATTGATACCCGCATAAGTCCGTGACCGACAATAATCGCTTGACCGCAACGGTCGATGCACATCACAACGTGTCTGAAAGTCCCAGAACATGGTGTTTGTGGTCGCACTCGTTCAAAATGCCCTCAACAATTTTTTTTCTGGATATTTGGTAGGTAAATTATAACCAACATTGAAGCATATTACGACTCAAATAATTAAAAATGTTCAATACAAAATTAAGGGTCCAAGATGATTTCAATTTATTTTCATTAAGTTTTCAAGAGTAGATTGACGTCCTCAGAACTTTGTGAACAGATATAATGACTTTTGACGAGCCCAAGGGCACCTTTTTTTTTAAACATTAGATCGTTTTTTTGAGTCTACATAATTTGGGCTTGAATAATTAATTACCAGATTAGCGAATTTCTATGGGTTCTACACTACAAGAATTATAGTTCAAAAAAATATAGTTTGTGAAGCAGTGAGTGCGACTCATATATTGTGGTCTCATCTTGGCAAAATTTTACATGAAAATGTTTTGATGGGATTCTTTGATATGCTCAGAAGAAAAATCGTAGTATAAAAGTGACATTAAATAGCGAACATTACGATAAGCGGTCCGTACATTAAAATGTTCAATAAATAATTACGGAATCATAATGATTCATTTTTCAATTTATTTTCGTTCTGTTTTCAAAAGAAAATTGACGTCCTCATACCTTTGTGAATAGCTCTAATGACTTTTAATTATTTTTTATTCAAAGGTCCAGAAGAAAACGGAGCTTTGTTTTTTTTAATTTTTAAATCTTAAATTATTAAAAGTACATTGCGGGCTTCTTCGATTGACGAAGAGATAGAAAAGCTTTTTCTAGAAAGCTAGAGATTGCAATGTATGTACGTATCTTCACGCCAGGTCCCTAGCGGGATAGGCAGAGGGTGTAGAGCGCCAGATATCCCGGTCCTGACATACCTCTCGTGCCTCTCAGATTTCATAGTAGTGCAATAAGTTCAACCTATTGTGACGATTTCCTCGAAATTCTCCACTGAAGGTATTACCAACATTAAATTAAATTCCGAACATTGCGATAAACGGGCCGAACATTAAAATGTTCAATACAAAATTTCAGGGCCAACATTAATCAATTTTCAATTTATTTTCGTGTTGATTTTTAGCGACGACTGACGTCCTAAGACCTTTGTGAAAAGCACAAAAGAAAGCTCAAACAAATGCCCAAAAGAAGAAAAAGTAGCCAAGTATAAAAACCTCAGGGACGGCAACGCATAATAACATAATCATATCACAGAGACATATCAACTAAGGTCTCAGGGGTGGCAATGCATCTGCATTTGGAACTCTGGTCTTTGTGTGGGTGTCTATAGGCTGCAGTCATCATTTAACATCAATGTGAACTGCAAGCTTGTTTGCCACATTCATTACATAAAAAAACGCATCTACATTTTGAACTCTGGTCTTTGTGTAGATTTCTAATAGACTGCAGTCATCACTTAACGTCCATGTAAACCGATTGCTTGTTTGCCACCTTCGTTAGATAAAATAATATATAATATACATTTATACATACATATACTTAACAAACGTAACTCTCCTTCTGGCGCAGTGGGGTAAAAAAGCTAAGGTCAAATCAGATAGTTAGCTGGTTGAGACAAAGATTGAAAGGCAATCGAGAAAATGTCCAAACTAGATATCATTACTAGTTTCAACATTTTTGATTACGCAAATTGGCCCTCAGAACCACAGTATAGATACAAACAGTATGGAAACTAAGCCCATTTTATAAAATATTTCCCAACACTCCATTGAAGCAATAGGGATGTCACTATATTTTTAAATAATGGTGTTATTATTTTAGCATTTACTGACCTTTAATCAATTGTATCGTACAGAAGCGCACATGGCCCGGCGGCTGGTGTAGATCATAAGCGATCTACTTGGTTAAGCACTACGGGCGCGGTCGGGTAGTGAGATGGGTGACCGCTAGTGGCAAATTAAATGCGCTTTTCCGTGCTTCGGAGGGCACGTTAAGCCGTCGGTCCCGGTTGCTATCGATAGATAGCAGTCGTTAAACCTTGTCAGAGGCCTTATGGGCAGTTTGAAAACATCCGACAGCGGGTTGGCCACTAACCCCCAACACCTCCACCAATCCGCATTGGAGCAGCGTGGTGGAGTAAGCTCCAGGCCTCCCCCCAAAAAGGGGAGAGACTCGTGACCCAGCAGTGGGACGTATAATGGGTTGCCATTATTATTATATTATTATTATTATAATCAATCGTATTGGGATGTTGACTATTTTTTATTGGTTACCCTGTAATAGTATTGGATAAATAAATACTATGTGTCTTTGAAACATATAGTCAATAAGTACTTAATTAAAAGTTGTTAAAATATAACGATTCAAAATGTTGCGAATAGTGAAATGACTCAAAACGGCATATATAAAAATGCAGCACGTTATGACGTCACACCGCGTACAACAGTTTACAAATAATAATATGTAGGCTATGTACATAATCTTATGGTGTTGATTAATCCCAGCAAAAGTAACTATGTTAGTATTCACTCATTTATTCTTGTTCTTATTTAATATTTTTACATACATAAGTAGTTATTAAACAAACAAACATATACCTATAAGAAATTAAAAAATAGTGCGCCGCCGTCAGCGGGAACAGGGTCTAAGCTATCGGTGGTTAGAGTTACAGAGACAGGAACCTCCTCACTATACGTGCCGTGCCGAGAAGTACCGCCTTCTGTATTAGACCCATGATCCAACCTTGATCTTATTATTATTACAGTTTTAAATACGAAAAACAGTTTTATATTGATATAACTTGTAGATCTTTGTTTTTAACCATTACATAAAAAATACTTTATTCTTCATAAATATTTTAACAAATTATAATTCCTATTGCTATTGTGAATTCGGTCTTAAAAATAACAAAATATTGCGCTGATTACTTGGGTGATTTTTATAGTTCTTACGACAGTACAATCTTAATAAATAGCTGCACCGACGAACTTCGTATCGCCTTAGAGGTATAAACAAATTAAATGTCCAAAAATCGAAAAAAAATTGGTCAGAATCACCCTCACCATTTAGGGATATAAAAAAGACTACAACCGATTCTCATACCTACAAACTATACACACAAAATTTCATACTGATCGGTCTTGCCGCTGCGGAGGAGTATTGTTACAAACACGATCACACGAGATTTTTTTAAATATGTTAGATATTATAACAATACATTATTCTTGCCTTTCAAAATCACCAGGAAGTTTAAAAAACAATACCTCCGCTTTTGATGATGCAGAGTTCAAACAGTCGTATACCACGCAATACGCTCGTGGCATCTTTAAAACACTCGTGGAAGCAAAAACAAATCGCAACGTGACCGCTCGTCTCGACGCGACAGTCCGCGACACTCACTACTGTAGCACTGCGAGAACCGCTTAGAGGCCTCGTAGATGCGCATGTTTTTGTGGGTGTGCCGTTTCGAAAGATTTGTTCGTAGTTTCTGTACTGTTCATATGTGTACTGTGTCAGAACTATGCTGACCCTAATACAGACCAGTTAACCTTTGTGATTAGTTAAAATAATATCAAAGATGAATAGATAAACATGTTTATATGAACTCATGCGCTAGTCACATGATATGGATTAATCATTTCATCGCATCTTATGGACATTGTTTTGACTTTAAACATACCAATAATATAAAGCTGAGAAGTTTGTTTCCAATAATAAATAATAATAACTAGTGGGTTCAACATTTTCACGTTCAACATTTTTTAAAATATTTATATTATTTTTCTGCACATTTACATCCGGAGATCTTCAGAATGAGACTATAATCGATTTAATATTCAGCTACCATTCCATATAATATTACAGTGTCAGCCCCCAGCCAAACTCTCTTAATTTTTGCTGAGTGGCTTTAGATGTGTGAGGTCTAGCGTTATCATGATGAAACACCACACCCCTTCTATTGATCAATTCCGGCCGCTTTCTCTCAACTTCTTGCTTTAATCTCATTCAGTTGTTCGCAGTAGAGTCCAGAATCGATAGTCCTGCCTGGTGGTAATAGCTCATAATGAATAATGTCCTTCCAATCCCACCACACACACAACATCACCTTATTGCGAGTTAACCCGGGTTTCGCCACAGTCTGTGAAACCTGACCGGCCTTTGACCACGACCTTTTTCGCACGTTCTTGTCGTACGTGATCCACTTTTCATCACCAGTTATCAGCTTCTTCAAAAATGATTCGGTTTCATTGCGTCGTAATAAACAATCACAAATGAGTACACGGTTCATTAGGTTTCTTTCAGTGAGCTCGTGAGGTACCCAAATATCGAGCTTTTTTTTGTACCCAGCTTTTTTCAAATGCGCCAAAACTGTTTTGTGATCAATTCTCAGATCTTCAGCTACGTCGTAACTACTGATATGTCGATCTTGCTCCACTTTTTCAAAAATGGCATCCATTTTATCCGTAATAGGGCGACCAGACCAGACCAGAGCGAGGTGCATCTTTGACATCAAAATTTCCGGATTGAAAACGCTTAAACCAAATTTGTGCTACTCTCACAGACACTGTACTAGGTCCATAAACATCGCAAATTTTTTTCCCGGCTTGCGTTGCATTTTTACCTTTTTTGTAGTAAAATTTTAAAATGTATCGAATTTCTTCATTAGATTCACTCATCTTGACAGTACGAAAAACAAATGAAAATCACACATTTGCCTAATTTGAATTTGGAATTATGTTCTTTAAAATTTTAACTTTGAATGATACCAAAACCAGCCAGATACAAATACTACAGCCAAAGAGATTTTATTACAAGTTCATACATACTGTAATGCGAAAAGACTTTTTCCCTAACCTATTATGTATCTAAATAAACAAAATTGAAGTGTCTGTTTAAGATATTAAAATAACCGCTTTTTACTGAATGTATACACGGTACATTTTTTTTACAAATTTTGTCTGTCTGTCTGTTTGTCTGTCTGTTTGGCGGGGCTAATCTTGGGAACGGCTGGACCGATTTTGACGGGACTTTCACTGGCAGATAGCTGATGTAAAAAGTAGTAACTTCTTTAGGCCTTTTATAATAGCTTCACCCACGACTTCGTCCGGGTAGATACTGACCAATCATAAATTCTCACGCGGACGAAGTCGCAGGGACAGCTAGTAGATTAATAAGAACCACTCGAATTAAATCACGAACACGTTTATGGTGACCTCGATTATCACAAAGGATGATTTATCCCATTAAAGGCTCCCAAGGGACACTTACCGATGTCCTTTTATTTGTGTTAAAGTCCAAGCATCGTTGAGAGCTACTTTTTTTATATTATGTTTTTTTTAACCAAAAACGTAACTGTTCTGCTGAAAAGAGAAACTTAAAAGATAAAATAAGTTGCAGCCATAGGTATTAATGTTATTGAGTAATTTTCGGTCGCCGCAAAGCAAATATCAAAATTAATACGTGCCTAAGATTTATTACTTACCATCTCCTGGCAGTAGTGTGTATGGTGAGAGACTTTTTCAGAAGCGGGTATTATTCCAATTATTTATGAAGAAAAGCGTTATCGTTTACTGTTGACAAATGTCGAAAAAAAGGTTTTTATTTATCATAACTTAAAATTGGTAAATTTTAAATACTTATGTGATTAAAATATCGTATTTTTTAATAATATGTGGTATTCGATTTCCATGATTCGGCATTCGGCCGAATAGTGCCCAGTATTCGGCCGAATACCGAATATGAAAAAATGGCCGAATACCGAATAATGGCCAAATATTCGTGGCATCTCTAGTTCCTTCACCTGCGAGCTACATCACTGGGGCTCTACGACAAGTGGAAAAATAAATTGAAATAACATGATGTAGGTATAATACAATGGTGATACGGAAGAAATAAGCCCGTAGGCTATCAAAGGGTAATAAATAAGAAATGTACCTACCCACTGATTCACAGTTTGCTTTGAGTACATGATCTAATATGCATGTGAATCATTTCATATTCTCCCAAGGGCAAGACATATCATGATATGGTGAGATGCAAACGCCATGTCAAGAGACATCTAATTTGCATAGAATTTACGAATCAAAGCTGAAACCTGATTCATGCAGTTATAAAGGTAGGAATGACTTATTACGAATAGGTATTTAAAATAAGAAGGTATTTATCTACAGTAGCATTTCTTAGAAATAATGTATTTATATATTTTTTGTAAGGTTGTATAAATCTTTGCTGGTGGTAGAGCTCTAGTGACGGAGTTCGGTGAGGGCACCGCCGCTAAATGGTATTGTTCCAGCCAGGGACTAAGGTACGGCCCTGTAATTTCCGGCACAGATGCATAATACCTCACGCGGGGTGTCAAATATGGCAATGCATATAATTATGTATACTTATATACTGAAATTTTTTATTTTATGTAGATTTCTATACACTACAGGCTTATGCGTGCCTACCCCGTTAGGGACCTGGCGTGAAGATACATACATACATACAGGATTATGTACCTACTATCAATGTAAACTGTGTGCTGGTTTGATATTTCATAACAGAAAAAAATATTGTAACACTTCTTAACACTTAACACTTCTTTTCAGTACGTATGTATGTATCTTCACGCCAGGTCCCTAACGGGGTAGGCAGAGAGTGTAGAGCGTTAGACATCCCGGTCCAGACATACCTCTCGTGCCTCATCTACCTTCATCATTCTCACTATACATGCACGCAATGATGCACGCCGATTCTTAAGACTTTTGACCGCACCACCAGGCAAAATTCTTTTCAGTATTAAAATAATTTAATGTCTAATTGATGCAATATTTTTAAAGTAGTACTTAATGGATAATGTGGTGAAATGAGAATAGAAGATGTTCTAATGTGTTGGTACAACATTTTTTAAAATTGTATCTGAAATTTATTAAAATTTACTTAAACGTTAAATATTAATTAATTTAAAGTTTTTAGTTTTTCAAATCTTCTGCTTCATTCGTCTATAGTTACTAAGTAATTTTTTATTTTTTATGTACCTTTAAGTCCCCTCCCTAACTTTCATATGATATAAGATGGATATAAGTAATAAAAGCGAATTAATACCAGGGCTCGTACCATGACCTCTAAGGGCGGCCACACAAAACTGCGATGCGCTGCGATGCTACGCCGCATCGCAGGCGATGTATTCGTGTGAGTTTGCAGATATTTGCAATGCGATGCGAATTCGCAGTTTTGTTTGGGAGCCCCTAATAGCGATTTATTTTAGGGACTGTTATAATTTTGTTTCATTTTTCTTATATGACAGTGCATATGAAGAAAAGAGACCAAGCTAAGAGCGATTCAGTTTAGGTTAACAATGTAAGGTCATGGTACGGCCACTGGTCAACATCCCTTCTAACCTGCGTCTGCGTGCAACTTACTAATCAAAATATGTATATAAAATATCTTACTCTTTTTGCTGTTTTCTTGTCGCAGCCCTGCTCTACTGCAAAATGTAATAGTACCTACTTGTTTCGTAATATTATAATCTAATTGGCAATATCTCACAGCGACGTTACTCGAGTGTTACTCACTTGTTTATCTATTAACTATCTAACATTGACCCCATGTTGAACTTCACAAATCATAATATATTATACTTATAATACTTATACTCGTTAATAGAATATATGCTTTAAAGATATAACTCTTATTTATTAGATCAAAATTAGTGTGGGGGGATTACAATTGGTTACATATTATTTAATGGGTTGTATTACATTTTGGTTTTATATAATTATGTTGTAAGCAAATCGTGAAATTGGCCCTCTCATGAAAATATTTTTACAGAAATTTTTCGTCGTTATACGCGTGTCCACTATATGAAATGTTCAAACTAATTTGATCATATCGTAAAACGGTTGCATTAACCACAGACAGAGGCGCTGCGCGCGCTTGTCTATGGCTACGCCGTTTATTATGAAGAATAATGTGAAACATAGAACCCTTAGACCACCACTGCACGTGAATATTTTGTACGTACAATTTTGCGTGAAAATATACTGATTTTTTTTTAAAGGAATTCATCGAAAGCTTTGCAGTCGTTTTCTAAAACGTCACACAAATGTACATAAAATAACATTGGGCGTATACGGGTTGGATAAGAACTGAAACTCTACCACCAGTATCAAATACAAGAGATAGAAGAAAAACTACCACGATACAAAAAACCAGCCCAAACAAAAATATAACCCACTCTTCCATCTTTAGATAGAACATTGACCTTAATGCGTGCATATATGAAACGAATGTTTATTATTTCACTTCGTAAACGAATTCGCTATTTACGATCATACGCGTGACGTTATCTTTATCAAAACATTACATCTTAATACACTCGAGTAAGGTCGCTGTGAATAGTTCTCTTTTAAAACTTCCTAACATTTTACTGGTGGTAACATTCCAGCGACGGGTCTTGAAGGGTAGACACCGCATTACCAGCATTACCTAATTTATCTGACGTGAATAGTCATATGTAGTGTTATTGTGTTCTTGCTTTGCGGTAAAATCTACAGACATTAACTGTTGGATATAAGCCTCCCCAAAGGATTGCCACAACGAACGGTCCTGGGCCGCCCTCATCTCGCGATTGTCAGCAACTTTCACCAGGTCGCCACTCGAAATCTCTTCCACCATTATGACCGTCGGTTCTTCGAGCTATATGTCTTGTCCAATACCTCATGCGTTTCCCTATTCGGTGAGCTATGACGGCTAATTAGGTTGCGTAGTTTCTGATCCGATCTCACAGGGAAACGCATAGTTCCTTCCATTGCTCTCTGCGTGACCTTGAGCCCTTTTATGAGGCTCATAGTGAGGGACCATGTTTCAGTTCCGTACGTCATCACTGGTAACACACACTGGTGAAACTGGTTGATGGTAATGTTCGGTTCCATAATTTATACCCTAGAAGCAAGTTTTTATTGGTAACTGGCAATCGTTGATTACTTAGTATTAATCAAAATTATATGCCCTTACAGATGTAAAGAGAATATAATTGTGATGGTTGAGAGCTATTGTTTTCTAAAGATTTACACTAACCTAATTCGATATCTTTACAATATTGCTAAGAAAGAAATTTCGGTCTTTTCAACGGTCAACCAGTTCTTATACACTTAAGATTTGTTGATAAGAAAATGTTAGTAAGCTTTTTGTGGACCGAGGATATTGTGTTCCACTTAACCTTTGAACGCCGAGCGAGGATTTTTTTGTTACGTCTTTTCTTTTGTGTTACTTTCAACCAAAGCACTGTACAACCTAAACAATTTACTGACAACAGCTATAAATGTTTTTTTTATACTTATTCATTTCTTTGTATTTATTTCTTGCCATTTCATGACATAATAAAAAATCTAAAATGTCTTACGCAGTTTAAATGGATGGGGAGTGAGAGTAGTACTGTAGCGTATAGACATCTACACAAAAGTCTAAATGCAAATGCGTTGCCACCCCTGAGGTCTAAGCTGTTATGTCTCTGTGATATAAAATTTCGGGCCCAAACATTACCATTTAACCGGAACACTCAAGTGCTGAACATTTGGCAGCAGACAGATTAGCTTATACGGTTATACCTACGCTATCGAGCTCCGGTAATAAAGCTCTACCGATAGTATAACTACAATAATCCTCAAACTTCAATGCATTTATGGCAATCGAGATTTATTATGAACGTCCAATCTACGCTCGCTATTGAATGGTAATAAAAAAATGTTCAATTCAGAAAGTTATATGCAATAGCAAACGAATATTCATCATGCTGGCGAATACTTGATTACTTTATTTAATTTTTAGGGTTCAGTGTGATGACGTCATATTTTATTATGATGCTGGCCATCTGTTCGTCTGATGTGTGTTTTAAAACAAGAGAGAATATGACTGAATTCTTTCAATAAAGAATTTTCTTTTTGATATGATTACTATCTATGGGAAAACATTATTACCGTCACCGTATTTTGCGAAGTAACTAGCTGGCAGCATTGAAAGTTGCAAATGTCATCGATTTAATAAGTTAATGAATACCATACGTCACCATCTAAACTTACATATGAAGGATTAACAAGACTAACTATTCTGCAGATATGTATAGGCTACAGTGATAAGTTATAATCAATTCGAATTGCGTGATTGTATGTCATTAACATTAAGACAAAACATAAAATCGAGATATTTTAGCGCTAAATATGACTATTCAGCTAGGTTTTAAGTAATACATTGGTATCTGCAACTCGAAACTTGGATCTCTGTATTATTAGAATTCGATAACATGACGACATGGATAACTCACATCACCTTATGTTGGATGTATGCCCGGTTATTACAATATTTTTTTAAACAAATTTGAACTTGCACAAGTATTACACACGTGTTTTTCTAAACATGTGCAAGTCTAAGTTTCCGCGCGTTAAACTTAACGTGTATGGCCGGTATTAGAATGTCAACAAGTTTCAAGAAAATGAACACGATAATATACAATGGGATTTAAATAAAATACTTAACAAAACTGTAGGCAAACAATATGGTTGGCAAAATGGCGTCAACAGCGTTATACGGAACGAAAGCTATCAGTCAGAATACTTCACGACTGTCAACGGATTTGCAACATAATAACTCTAGTCGAAATTAAATTCCGTTTTCTCGAGTGCTAGAACGAGAACATTGATATTTGTGTGAAAATTTTGTAGACTTAAATGCTTTTTAATTTTGTCATTTTTTAATCATACGTGATAAATTCAAGCAGGCGTTTTATCTAGGAGAATTAATTCAGGAAAAATAGGAACAGCACAATATTAGTGTAGAGCAGCGAAAAAAGTATTAAAAAATGAATTCAAAGATATGGTGTCAAAAGGAATATACAGAACCCTTATAAGATCACTTTGTTGTCTATCCGTCCGTCCTTCCGTCTGTCTGTCAAAACCTTCTTTCTCAGAATCACGTGAAGGTATTACGCTGATATTTGACTGAACTGAATTTATATAAAATACTCAAGTCTACTGTCCCTTGGAGCTGTAAAAATATCAAACTTCTAAAACAACGCAATCAAAAAATACAGCCGTTTATGCCGCAAATTTCCGCAAATTTTCAAAACTCACTAGGGACTCAAAACCTGCAGGGTACTTCCCGTGAACTGAGATTCTTTATATTTGGTATGAAGCAACGTCTTATAGCGCAGATAAAGGAAAAATTGCAAAAACCGTACAATTTTTGTAACATTATATAATCCAAATATTTTTACTTATAAGCCTACAGGTTTGTACGGAGCCCTCGGTGTGTGAGTCCGACTGGCACTTGGCCAGTTTTTTGCTGAACCGGTACTTTAACAAATTTGTTAAAGTTAAAGTAATGTGATGCAACCCAGCATTAATAAAATTAAATGAACATTGACACACAAAAAATACAATATCCTTTGTTATGCTTCCGTCCACAGCTGCCTTCTAATAAAGTATGTATCTAGTTTAGACCAGTTTGCGACATAAAACGTTTTGTTCCTTTTTCTATACCGATCGTGGAACTGGAGGCACTCTGTTTAATGGTTAATGCAGTTTGGTACGTAGCGTTTCTTTTTGGGACCTATATATAAAACTTTACATTTTATTAATTATTTTTAGAGAAATTTCGTCGTTAACTGGATTGGACAATGAATTAATGTCTAATGAAACACTGTCCTGAAGTATAATAAGGTCTTTCTTTCGAAATTGAGGAAATCCCTAATTTTTTTTTTGTGATTGAGGGACGGCAACAAATAGATACTGAGTTACACCAAATTGCAGTTAAATTGTACGGCAGTAATTGTTACATAAAAGTGGCCAAGTGCAAGTCGGGCTCGCGTTCACAGGGTTTATTTAACTTTTTTTTAATTCACCAATTTATCCCCCTAAAAATGGTCCTTTTGTGTCAAATTTACTCAGGTACTTGTTCATGTTTGGGTCACTGATTTATACATGTGTTCCAAATTGCAGCTCAATCGGTCCAGTGCGTTCGGAGAAAATCGGCTGTGACAGACGGACAGATAGACAGACGCACGAGTTATCTTATGGTTCCGTTTTTTTCTCTTTTTTAGTTACGGATCCCTAAAAATGGTCTGCAAGTACAGCCAACAGCGCTTATAAGGTATAACGTAATAATAATTTGTACCAAGAGCAAACACGTTAAATGCACGCAGAACATCAAAATGTGAAAGTAATTCTGTTCTTTGTTTATTTTAACGTTTTAGCATTTCGTTTTTTTATATTATTATGTTTTTAAACTTCAAACGAGTCAACACAATATCATCCGGACAGAATTTCGGCTACGTGGGCCAATCTCAACGGAAACTAGCCAACTGCGTAGGAGATATTATAGTGCACACTAGCTGACCCGGCAAACTTCGTTATTTCTATACAATAAATGTCAAAGCATTCTTCACAGAAAATTAAAAAAAAAAACATAAACCGTATCCCATAATAGCAGGCAGAGCTCTCGTGACGGAGCTCGCGGACCTAGGCACCACCGCATTATAATTAATATACTTGCTGCTAAATGGTAGTGTTCAGCACTATCGTGTTCCGATCAGGTGGTTATGTACGGCCCTGTTAATTAATTTCTGGCACAGAGTCATAACACATTAGGCCTCAGGAGTGGTAATGCATCTGCATTTTGATCTTGATCTTTATGTAGGTGTCTATAGGCTGCAGTCATCACTTGATATCAATGTGAACTGCATGCTTGTTTACCACTTTCATTAAGTACATAAAAAAGGTGTAAGCAACGCGTTTGAATCGTTTGAATTAAATTTATTTTCATCACTAGTTTTTGCGACAACTTATTCGTTTTAATCATTTAGTGTGGTATATTTTGAAGATGTGCATGGAATGCATAAGGTAACAAAAGTTTTTCATTTGATAGGGATTAATACTGATAATGGTGATGTGAACACTATCAACCCGATGCCATGTGCATGAGGTGTACACTTAAAATTGGCTGTGCAATGAAAATTTGTAACATTTGTAACAGCTGTAAGTGTGCCAAATAAAAACGTCATTAACAAAGGATAGTTCAATAACACGAACGCCAAATACCGAGATACGGAAATACGCGATTGAAATCTTTGTCCCGTCGCATAATCCACTCTTATCGGGCATTAATCTATATTATACAGGTCTCTACATAAGACAAGGTAAAACTTTGAGATCCCTCTGTAAGGTCGGCCTTTGAGTAAGTTTGTAAAGTAACCTACTTACATAAATAATCGCTTCCTCATTTCAAAATGCAGTTAAGCAAAGCAAAGGGATTATGAAGTATTTCAACTGAGTTGCCTCTCTTTAACTGAAATAGAGATAATTCAGTTGGATTAAAGCAAACTGCGGCGTTGCAATTTGTTAATCCGGACTGCAGTTAAGTATAACTCTTTCAGTTAAATTTATTGAGGTTTGATGTTGTTTTACTATCTCTAATTAGCCGAGAAGCTAAAAAATTATGAATAGCATGAGCATGAGTGCTTGTATCCGCAAGTAGCGTTTTGTGGCTTTCACTGGTGGTAGAGTTCCAGTGTAAGGAGTCTAGGGCGTAGGCACCACCGCATTACCTATTTTTTTACTGCCAAATGGTAGTGTTTACCACTATCGTGTTCCGGTTATATGGTAATAAAACATAACGTAACTTACGCCTGTAATCCCCGAAGGGGTAGGCAGAGGTCTTTTTTTTATGTAATAAAAGTGGCAAACAAGCGTGCAGTTCACATTGATGTTAAGTGATGGCTGCAGCCTATAGACACTTACACAATGACCAGAGGTCAAAATGCAAATGCGCTGCCACTCCTGAGGCATTAGGTGTTATGCCTCTGTGCCGGAAATTACAGAGCCGTACATTACCACCTGACCGAAACATGATAGTGCTGAACACTAACATTTAACGGCAAGTATATTAGGTAATGCGGTGGTGCCTACGCCCGCGAGCTCCATCACTGGAGCTCTAACACCAGTAAAAATGTAAATGGTAAATGTGTGCATCAAGCATACATGCCAACACCCACGGTTACGTTTATATGGTTATAACACCGTAATAACTATCACAGAGACATAACAACTACTGGTCTTTGTGTAGATGTCTACAGTATGTCATCACTTACAACATACATACATCTACAACATACATATGAAATGGACGCTTGTTTGCGACATGTGTCATATATAAAAAGAAAGAAGATACTAATGTATGGCTCTATACATTACCATCTAGTCCTCAAATATCAGATAATAATTATTACATACATAAAACTTAGGCCTCAGATGAGGCAATACATTTACATTTTGGCCATCGGTTTTGTGAAAATGTCTATAGGCTGCAACATTCACTTCTGCAACATCACTGTGAACTGCATGCTTGATTACTACGAGTATGTCACAAAAACATGCTATTGGCATTTAATGTACAGCATTTTTACATTTCGGTAGCAAGAAGCGTATCTTACAAAAAGCGGTCACTCTACCGATCTTACATTCCAGTGGTTCTTTATCACCCCTTAATTCGGGCACCCCATCGACATTCTTACATACAAATAACTAAGATTACAGAAATATTCTAACATTCCTTTTTTGAGTCACCTATAAT
This sequence comes from Macrosoma leucophasiata, assembly GCA_036365455.1. Classification (NCBI taxonomy): domain Eukaryota; kingdom Metazoa; phylum Arthropoda; class Insecta; order Lepidoptera; family Hedylidae; genus Macrosoma; species Macrosoma leucophasiata. The sequence continues at coordinate 7,542,881 of JAWQUS010000023.1, read as the reverse complement.
AAAATTTAGTGTTCACACACTTGCTTCTCTGCGCGCTCCATCTGATTATGACATCTTAATTCTTAACATTCTAACAAGCAAACATCAAATTCTCATTCTAGGAAAAGCACTTAAATAATACTAGTGGTAGAGCCCCAGTGACGGAGCTCGCGGGCGTAGGCACCACCGCATTACGTAATATACTTGCCGCTGAATAATAGTGTTCAGCACTATCGTGTTCCGGTCAGGTGGTAATCTACGGCCCTGTAATTTCCGGCACAGAGACACCTTAGGCCTCAGGAGTGGTAACTAATTTGCATTTTGACCTTGGTCTTTGTATTAGTGTCTATAGGCTGCAGTCATCACTTCACATCAATGTGAACTGCATGCTTGTTTGTCACTTACATTACATAAAAAAAATACATTCTTAAACAACACTTAATGCAAAAAATTCCTCTTAAATTCTGCAATATGTTTCATTTATTACGTTCAGATTACAGAAATATTCTTATATACCTTTTTTGAGTTACCAAACTACAATAAAATTTGGATTCATAGTCAGTCTCTTTCTGCATGCTCCATCCGATTATGATACCTACATATTTTGAAATTATTACATCAAAATTTAATATTTGTACATTGAAGTGGATATTTGTTTCTTGTTACATTCTATGAATTTTTTTTTATGTTACAAGGGTGGAAAACAAGCATGCAGTTCACATTGATGTTAAGTGATGACTGCAGCCTATGGATATCTACACAAAAACCAGGGGTCAAAATGCAGATGCGTTGCCACCCTCGAGACCTTAGATGTTCTGTCTCTGTGATAGTTATTACGAGGCCATACATTACCATCTTACCGGAACACACATAGTGCTGAACACTACCGTTTAGCGGCAGATAAATTAGGTAATGCGGTGGTGCCTACGCCCTCGAGATCCTACACTGGAACTCTACCACCAGTGGCTATTATATTTCCTTTCTAATCAACGGCATACCGCTTTAGCTTAAGGATAAGGCAAGTTTCCTTATGGCCGAATACTCAAACGTCACTTAATTTTAAACAACCCTCAAATGTAAGCTATCCCTCTCTTTTTCTTCTCCATTTGCACGCGTTTTCTACGGACAAAAGACTTAAGTTCCACATAGATTTAAGTGACGTATCAGTATTTGACTGTTAAACATACCCAAACAAAACATGCCTATTTATCATTCTTAGATAGGAGCGAGCCATCGTCAAAAAAAAAAATTATCAAAGAATGTGCAATATTCGAACGATGCTCCTCATTTAGGACTATTATGCCGCATTTGTAAAGCAGAACCGACATGAACGAACAACCTACTGTTTCTAGTTTTTCATACAAATAGTTGAGCGCACGGTCGAAATTTTTTGCGGGCTCGCACCAGATGTGCTTCCGTTGATGAGTTTTTGTCCTTTGAATCTGATGAGTCATTGAGACTTTTTGTTTTGCAGTTCATGGTTATATTGCTAGATAAACACTTTCTCCAGAAGGCGAATTGCAAATGAATGAAATTGCAAACGAACAGTCAAAGAATTGCCAATGATTTTATCGACGTATTTTTTTACGTTTAGTTTTTTTTACGAGGAACAGTTCACGATGGTGGTAGCGGTGTATAATGTAGCGGTAAGTCAAAATTTGCGTACCCATTTTTTAGATCAGTAAGTGAAACAAAAAATAAGGTTGGAATTCTTTAGCCCCTTCAACTTGATTGTTGTGTTTGATTCACAATTTTTAATGTCAGATCAAAAAAAAAAACAAACGGATAAGTTCAAAAATAACATTATTGTATCAATTCGTTAAAAACATTTTTTTTTTGACAATTCTGGTGAAATATTAATATTTGTGGAAAGAAAACTGTACCTGTGGATTTATCTCGCGTTATACGCGAGTTAAACTGAAGTTATTTAAAAAAAAAACATCTCCATACTTCGGTTGCTTTTCCGCTTCCGTGGTCTTTTACAGACTGAGGTGACATTTGATAATAATTTGAAAAAAATCTTTCAGCTACCTTCATCAGTTACGTTAACGTATTTCGTGGCATTCAGGCTAAACCCAAATTTGACTAACGGTATCTTAATCATTTGTTTAAGTCAAACGCGAGATCAATTCGTAAAACTTGATTTACTCGTATTTCAATTAGTGTATCTCGCATAAATAACTGTAATAAAGTTACTATTAATATAAGTTTCATCAAAATCATTAAATGCAATCATTACCTACATGCAAAAAAATAACAAAATTTACCTACACAAATAACAAATTGAAGTAATTATTTATACTATGTTCCATAGGTTCTTCAACTTACTTACTTAAACATAAATTAATCGAAAACTTCTACATCCAAACCCGAACCCAAGATTTGTGATAACATAGTTGAGCCTTATTTAGTGCCTGCCTAAGTGTAAAGTCCGAATAGCTATTGAGAGTAATTCTTGTTATGTGAATAGGGGTTGTTAATTTAACAACATTCACGAGTCTAAATTATATTAGCTTTTAGACTAGCTTTTACCCGCGATTTCGTCCGCGTGGAGGTGTAAATACCGATACTATTGAAACATATGAATATTATTAATAAGTTAAGCTGCAGTTGGACCAATATCGGTTCACGAACAATTAGAAATCAACTGTCATATTTTTCTCGCGAGCTGACGACGCGACGGGTTTACAAGCAGTAGCCATTTATAGGTAGGTACAGTATCCATCAACAAATATTGCACATCGACCTCAGGCAGAAGATCTCGCCTTATTTCGGGCCTATAGAACGTTATTTCTTTCGCACCTTACCTATGTGACGTTTGTCGACCATTTTGATCAAGTTTTGACCAAAGGAGATGTTGCAAAAATGTATGGACCTCCGGCCATGTATTGTACATAATATCATTAAACAGGCAAAATCAATATAAAAACGTTTTTTACTGCATATTTTCACTTCTTTAGCTTTGTTTGCAGTTACAAAATATTATTTGCAGTTAGAATTGCAACTCAAAACCAACATGGCGAATATGGCGGGCGACGTCATTTTGACATTTTCATTTTTTAAATTGTATTTTGATTATATAGTACTTGGAGAAAAAAGTAATATTATCTAAATACTATCGAAATCGATTGATCCCAAGTGTCGGCTATATCGCCGACATGTTTAACATAGTAGATAATGATAAAATTGTTTGAATTAAATGTGGTTGTAACTCTAAAATATTTCTAATTTTTTTTTTGCCGCTAAATGGTAGTGTTCAGCACTATCGTGTTCCGGTCAGGTGGTAATGTACAGCCCTGTAATTTCCGGCACAGAGGCATAACACCTTAGGCCTCAGGAGTGGTAACGCATTTGCATTTTGACCTTGGTCTTTGTGTGGGTGTCTATAGGCTGCAGTCATCACTTAACATCAATGTGAACTGCATGCTTGTTTGCCACTACAATTACATAAAAAAAAAAAAAAAAAATATTCTTGAATAAATTAATTGTATTTTGTTCGGATTCTTCTATAGTTTACCCATTTTTTGAGGACGTGTACGAACCAGAGCCGAGCTCGCAACATCTCCTTTGACCAAACTATCAGTTATTACGTAGAGCAGTGTAGCAGCAGAGATAACGCTATAATAATATGAAATTGAAACTGGCCGATTGTTTTTTTCGTAAGCTTGATGTGCAATATTTTTTGCTGGGAACTGTTATTCTGTTGTCAATTGTTAATTAGAGTCAATCATGACATCAGCTGTCATCTAATGGGCGCAGGAGTGACGGTTTGAACTGATCTCCGGGCCGTGCCTCGGAGATCAGTTCATACCGTACCGGACCGTATCACTTCGTACCGGACTCCGGACTACTACTGGTAATTTCCTCACACAAAAAAATACAATAACACCTCTACCCCATCTAGGAATCGGACCCGGGATCTAGAACTTTGCATCGCGTTTTTTTGGACGGTTCACAGACAAGCAAACGGGCCGCCGGCAAGTGGTCACCGTCGCCTATGAACATTTGCAATACCAGGGGGTTGCCAACGCGCTGCCAGTCTTGAAGGACTCTTTTGACGCCATTTTTGAACAACCCCATATTGTAGCACCTAGGGAACACCTCAGAGGGAAGTTTATTCCACAATTTGCAACCACTGGACCAGCTATACAGTCAATACTATAATAAATGATGTCCTATCGTTCCTAGCAAGTATAATCTAATAGAACATGCATGTAGGTAGTATTGTTTAAACATATGTATTACCTATATGTTTGTTAACATTATGTTTATATGTGCGCATCCATATAAACAGTGATAGCAAACTGGTTTCAAGTAATTAACATACTCGAATTCCGCAAAGAGTACGTTTATTTTTGATGTCCCTGATTTAAATAAACAAATAAATAAAACTGAATAACCTAAAAGCGCATCGTATTTTTAATATCTTCGAGATAGGCACCTAAATGCATTTGGCTGCTGCAGTGCATTCGATTAGCATTCATCTATAGAGTTCTCGGAAGGCGAGTAAAGCTTTCATATTGAAATATGGTAGAAAATAACGATATTTTTTGTGTATCGCAATGGAATGAATGAAAATATTAAATTTGTACAATTTAGAGAAGTAATTTAGAGGAAATATTTGCAGCGATATATCATAACAACATAGAACTCATTTGATTACCTATTGTGTCCCGGAATGACAAAGACTACCTACCATAACTCTTTGATGATGATTCAGCATTTCTGAATTAAAGAGACTTTTTTAAAAGTAACTAAAAGTATTTTGGCTAATTGTTTTATATTATTTCGCATTAACACATGCTTGTGAAATATATATTTTTTTACCTAACTAGCATAGTTGGTAATAGATGGCGCTGCTGCTACCATAAAGCAATGCAATAGATGTGAAGGAAAGATTTGACAAATCGGGCAGGGTTTCAGTAGCTCAATTGGAAGAGCGGCTGGACTAGATTCCCAGTAGGTCGCGAGTTCGAGTCTCGCCTGAAGTCAAATTTTTCTTTCCATTTTTCTTTAAAAATAAAAGTATTTTGGCGAATTATCAACAATACTTATATCTATATTTTTATATTGTAAACGGGACTTAATCGCGTACTATTTTAATAGAAGTATTTACCTCGACACTCGAATTTTCGGCCGTAATGCAACGGCCGCGGTCACGAGTAGATATCGATATTTAAGAAAATCAATTGCTGTTCGTTAGTCTCGCTAAAACTCGAGAACGGCTGAACCGATTTGGATTTGAATTATTTTTACCAGGTAAGGTTTAAAAGGTAAGAAAATATGAAGAAATTAAAGGGAAATAGTAAAAACCACAATTTCATTTTTCCATACAAATAGTCGTATCTATCAAATTATTGACCCATTATTTCATTTTGAGGCAATACGAAGTTTGTCGGGTCAGCTAGTTGTTTATAAATATTGTGAAAAAAATGGCTTTAAATAACAATGTCACAAATATATTTTTGTGTAAATCCCTACAACTATAAATAAGAAAAAAAAACACAAACTATTTATAAAAGTGCATTATTAACGAAGATGTCTTGATTTCATCTTGATTTCGTAGGGTTGTGACGTCATAAGCCAAGATTTAGTGTAAGCCGATTTGAGTCAATTCATAATTAGCAACTTTTTGAATGGTGACTTATAAAAAACTACGAATAATAGACTAGTGGTTTCATGAACGATGTTTATTTATTTTTATTGTATTTTTGAAATTACTCGTATATTAGTCAGGTACCCTATTGAAGTCGCCAACTCAGAACTCCAATTGTCCAAATAAACCGATAAGTAGCAATATAGAAAGAAAAGTAAATAAAATCTTACGTAAAGAATATTCCGCGCTGAATCTTGAGCTTTTGAAGAGCATCTTGGCTCTTCGTAATCCATTATTTACTGAAAACTCACTCTTAGTTTGTACCATAGCAGACTGTCAACTACTATGTAATATCAAAAAAAGATACCCAATATCGATGGGTGCAGGTAAAACCAAAAAACACGTCATGCTTGTTATAAAACAAACATTACACTGGAAAATATTCTATGACAAAGAATTCATTAATATATCATTAGGTATGCGACATCAGATGGAAGCACGTGTGCACGTGCCCTTACGGTGATAAATGATTAATTGAAGTTCTGTATTTCTGTATAACATAATTATAAATCCGAATAAAAAAAAATTAATTTTGAGTCAGGTCCATATTATTATCTGAGATTAATTTTTCGTTGTAGAGCTATCCAATTTCTGGCAATCCCTACTTCCCTACTTAATATTCTAAATGCAAAAGTAGCTCTTGTCTGTCTGTTACTTTTTCACGTCCAAACGACTGAACCGATTTTAATGAAATTTGGTACAGAGATAGAGCTGACCTTGAGAAAGAACATTGGCTACTTAGTTATTTATAAAACGACATCCACGCGAGCGAAGCCGCGGGCATAGGATGTCTATATTACTGCTCCAATAGTAATAAATTATAACAAACTGAAGTTATTGGTTTATTCCACTAGATGGATTTCATATGGCTTCTTCTGATTTGGTAATATGCCCAATGGATGTCAATTGGCCCGTCACCTATTTTATTACATGGGACTGGTAGAAAAAGTCTAACTAGCGCCAGAGAATACAATAAAAAAATAAAATACGCTTACACTTACAGCCCCACATTAGATATGAACCTGTGTCGTGGGTGCCGTTGTACACATACAACCCATACACAAACACCCAGACCCGAAACAAATATCTGTAGGCCATACAAATACTTGTCCCGGTGCGGGGATCGAATCCGACCCTTCGAATCAAGCGGTCGTCTCACACCGCTGGTATGATATACTTCAGCGAATCGTGGTGGTTGCATGTGTGTATGGATTCGGTTACATGTGTTTATGGGATTTAATTATGTCTCATAGCGGAATAATAATATGTATCTACACGACAGATTACTCATCACACACACAATACTATGACCTAAATGAATGATCGATTGATGAAAAAACACAGAAAGCGTAAATATAATGATTTGATTTTGAAGATTGATTCCGGATGCACATTAAACAATGTTTTTTTTTATTTGCACAGCAAAACTCCTGTTTTTGATAAATACAATCCATCCATTTTTTTTATTCGGAATTACACAGTTATTGGCTTTTATAACACATTACTGTTTTTCTGAAATTATGTTAGGAAATTATCACGTTACATCAATCTATCACACTAGTAGCCGCATACTCAAACGTCACTCAATTTTAAGCAATCCTCAAATATGCGCTATCACTATCGTTTGAACGTGTTTTATAAAGACAGAAGATTTTTGAGTCCTACTTAGATTTAAGTAACGTTTGAGTATTTGGCCGTAATATCATCAGAGTTAGAGAATACAGCTCCTGGTTTCTGGTGTTCTTTCGAAAGCAGTTTATTTTTTCGGTGCCGCTACTTATTTAGTAACTTGCATTGCCGAACAACGATTGTTTATCGGTCCCTTAATTTCATAGTAATCTTTTCGTATTATATTTTCATAAACCTAATTTACATTACGAAAGAAGTTCGGCAACATAAGTTACCCATGTTAATCGTAATGTACCATACATTCATGTCATGAAACTTTTTACAGTTAGGCAGAGCTAAGGAGACCCACCCCTTTCTTTTTTTATGTAATGAAAGTGGCAAGCAAGCATGCAGTTTACATTGATGTTAAATGATGACTGCAGCCTATAGACACCTACACAAAGACTAAGGTCAAAGTGCAGATGCGTTACCTTTCCTGAGGCCTAAGTAGTTACGCCTCTGTGCCGCAAAAATTACGGGGCCGTACATTACCACCTGACAAGAACACGATAGTGCTGAACACTACTATTTAGCGGCAAGTATATTAGGTAATGCGGTAGTGCCTTCGCCCGCGAGCTCCGTCACTAGAGCTCTACCACCAGTAATTTAGGTATACAGTTATATTGTAGGGAAAGGTCGAGTTCGAGTATTTTTCGTACGTATGTATTTTCAAGTGTGTATATTCAATGGCCCAGTGTGTGTACACACGAAACAGAATCCATGTTTCGTATTCCTCTCACGACCATTTCGGTCGCTATATTTATGTGACGAGTGATAGCCATGAGGTGGATGATTGATTAAAAAATAACAAAAAAAATTCAGTTATTGTAGGCTAGGATGTAAAAACAACAGGTGGTTGAATACTTGCGGGCGTTTTTGTATCACATCAAGGATACCGGGGAAAAATTGCAAGCCTGAGCACTTAATTACATACATTTTGATACACACTGTATTGAACAGTTATCGTTTTATAAGTAGGACATTACTAGATTAATTAAAAATTGGCAGTTTTCTAATTTTTGTTAAGTTATTTGAGCACTAAATGAGCACTTAGTTTTTGTAAAAAATTTAGTTTGTCCAATTGCACATTCTAGCTTAACATGTTTAACGGTGTCTTTTTAATTTGATTTATTATTAGTTTGTTGGTAATATTAGTATCAGTTGATCAGCGTAGGGCAACGTATAAATTTTAAACACGTTATTTCACGGTCTGAAGCTTGTTTTTTTCACCTGAAAGATACTTTTTAATATTTATGAAATATTTTTGTATTTATCAAAAAGGTTTTTGCCAATTTATAATATCACAAAAGTTAATTCTTTTTTTTATCTCGCACGTGACACACATGGCTTAGTATAAAGCAATTGTGCAACATGCAACTGATAGCAAACTTTGATGCACACAATAGAGTCCATTTAACCTGAACCTAATCTACATTATATTGAATTGTAAGTTAAATAAATTTGAATGTAATATAATAATAATAATCAAATTTTAGATTAAGAATTTGCAGCACCTGGAAAAGGTTACTAAGTACTGTAATAGTATTATTTAAGATCTTTGTACAAACTTAGTTGGCAAATAAAGAATTGAATTGAATTGATTACCGTTACATTAATTTTACTGTTTTGATAATTAAACATCACGTTTATTTATTCACAGAGATACATAGTGCATGTAGGCATAACCCTCTTTTGAGTACCTAATATAGAGTTAGCTCATTGACAAATTTGAGGATTTTACCCCAGTATAACATATGACCGTGTAGGTGAAAGTAAGTAAAAAAATGCTCATAAAATGATAACTGATGGGCCTATCTGAATCAAATTTTTATGGGACCAATTCGAAACTATTCCGCATCAAACAAAAATTTTACGTAAATCGGTCCAGAAATCTCGGCGAAATTCACGTACATACATAAAAACAAAAATATATATACCGGCCGAATTGAGAACTTTCTCGTTTTTTGAACTCGGTTAAAAATTAGCAGTAGATAATGTTTTAAATGAATTACAAGCAGTCGGAGTAATAATTTTCATACTCTTTTCGCGAATACGCGATAGGTACGCTACAGTCACGGTCCGCTAGTACAAAAACTATCAAATATAAGTCTTATTTCCACTACCTAAGGTAACTATGTGTACAAGCGAACATTTCCGCATACCTACTAATTCGCGGAACGTATACAATGACGAGGAATGCGTTTTAAGATCAATATTTCTGTACACTTGACTGTTCCCTACCATTGACGAATTTAGATCTACGAGTAACATGACGCGCGAGTGTATGTTAGAAAAACAACGTTTATCAAAGTTTTTAATACAAAAAAAATAAAAATTATTAACGAACTGTCGGGGTACATAACATTTTTATTATAAGAAAATAAATAACGTTAACCCGTTTACCATCTTTCTAGATTTTTTGTTTTGATTGTAGAATCAAGAAGAAATTAGCTGAAAAATATAAAATGCCTAGGTATTAAAAAATTACTTGAAAATTTGTTTACTTTATTCAAATCATTCAACAAGATTTGTTTATAATATGTATCTTAATTTGTAAATTGTGTAAGTAAAAAAAAACATGTAAATTTACTAAAGTGTGGAGGTAAAAGAAAAAAAAAGGAGGTTGGTAGAGTACATAATTATTATTATGCATTCCATACAGGGTTACCTACAATTGTACAGTTAAAATTTTCAAGTGCAAGTAGGTAATAGGGCGCGAACCTACTGAAATTCATCTTACACATTTTCTTTAATACCGTAAGTACCTCTATTTTGAGTGATGAAAGTTTAATTGTGATGTTGCTACAAAGGCATTAGCAGTTACTCATCTGCGCTTGAAATGACTAACACTAAAAAGTACCAACGCTCTAACATCTAACCGGAATACGCATTTAGTGGCATATAGATTAAGTAATGCAAGAGTGCCTACGCCTTTGAGCTCCATCACTGAAGCTCTATCTCCCTCAAAGCCTTCTACTGAGTTATTATTCCTAATGGAAAAAGTCTATTATCAGTAATATTAGATATTTCTCATTATTTATTATATCTCACACAAAAAATCATACACTGGCAGCTAGCAGATTGTTACGGACAGATGTTTACAATAATCCAAAATCAACATGTTTACAATCTTTTCATTATTCACTAGTTCTGTTTTGAGTTAGGAGTTTGATATAATTACAAAATTACATACGCACCGGAACTGAAAGAACGTGAATCATTTAAAGACACGATGAGCAAGTATAAACTTTAATAAGTGGTAAATATCGTGTTTATTCAACAGGTTTTTTTAAAGTAGGCATGCAAGTTTTTTTTAAATTTCGATATCAATGAACTGTAAAAAAAATAAACGGAAGCGAAAAAAAAAATACGAGAAAAAATCTTTCTTTGAAATGGATAACATATCCATCGGTACGTAACTAAGTACCAATGCTATAAATGAACTAAATGTTTGTAACATGTGTTAAATTTGTGTTTGCTTTGTTTTCGCAGCTAAACCTTTTGGCCATTCTTGATAAAATTAGTTTAGAAAGATTTTTTTTTATGTAATGGTAGTGGTAAAAAGCATGCAGTTCATATTGATGTTAAGTGATGACTGCAGCCTATAGACACCTACACAAAGACCAAGGTCGAAATGCAGATGCGTTATCACTCCTGAGGCCTAAGGTAATTACAGGGCCGAACATTACCACCTGACCGGAACACGATAGTGCTGAACACTACCATTTAGCGGCAAGTGAATTAGGTGATGCGGTGGTGCCTACTCCCGTGAGCTCCGTCACTGGTGCTCTACCACCAGTGAGAGAGTTATCAAATTATAGAAATCGGGTTAATGGAACTATCGACTAAAAACTTGGATACATATTCATTTACCTTTTAGGTGTTGTACCTACATCGCCGTAATGTCGTAAGTTTCCCTGCGATATCGAATGAATGAAGAAATGAGGATGCCCTCATAGATAGCCCACCGAATAGCGAAACTCATGTGGCAGTGGGATGATCACATAGCTAGAAGAACTGACCGCCGTTGGGCAGAAGAGCTCTCAAATGGTGACCGCGTACCGGAAGACGAAGTGTAGGCTGCCTCCCAGGTGGACCGACGACCTGGTGAATCGCTGAATGATGGCGGTCCTGGACTCTTCGTTGTGGCTATCTTTGGGAGAGGCCTTTGTCCAGCAGTAAACGTGTTTTGGCCAAAATGATGATGATGACAGTAAGTAGTAAGTAGTCTAGTGACAGACTACTACTGCTTCGATGCTGTCCAGGATTCGATCACCAGGTCGGGAGCTATTTTTCTCCAGTTTTCGAAAGTTTCCCAGTGCCACATTCGGAGTTTGATAATGTGCCTGGAGATATCAATAGCATACAAGGAAACAACCACGATTCGCCGGTTACGTTTTGACCCATCTAACAGGTGGCCTATTGACATCTATGATGGGCACATAACCATGCACAGAGGTACTGGGAAACATCAAAATATATTATAAATCCCAATTGCATCAGATATAAAGGATAAAATACCTTTATCGCTCCCAGGGGATCGAACCCAGGACCACATTAGACTAGGTACTGAAATATTAAGTTTTAAAAACATTCACCTTTCACTAGAAGGGATTTATTTGTAAACGTTGTAGTACCTACTCAATTTCATCAACAAACAAAAACACATGTACTCGAAAAGTGTAAACCACGCTTTAAATCACAGCGCGATTTCGGCTTGCAGAGACAAAAAAAAACAAAATTAGTCTTTAACGAATACGTATTGTTTAACCACGACCGAATGTAGATATCTAGAGAATCAAGCGTGACTGGAACTAACGTTATTACCATAAAAATAATAAACACCGAACATCAAAGATTTGTTGAATACACGTAGCAACAGCGCGACATATACCTAGACACAATGTAGACACATACCTAGTGACGATTTAAAAATGTTAACGTTACTTTATACCTGTATTTCCTGCAGGCATAGACATAGGCAAATATATTCATAGCAATCTTCCACTATTTGCCAATTTCTTTACTGAGTTCCCATGTAATTGATAATGATTTTACATGGCATGATGGTAGCAAACAAGCATGTAATGATTTGCTACCATTGGGCTGGGTATATTTTTAAATCGAAAAATACCATTAACTCTTACTTATTGACACGAGAATCGAACTTTGTACTAACTCATATGTATCCCATGAGCTCTACTACAACAAAACAACACATAACAGAATATTTGACTGTAATATTACAGCAAATATGACATACGTAGATAACTTTTACAACTATGTATTACTATTGACTGTACACTAGAAAAGTTACTATCGACAATTGGAAAACTTTCAGAGTACATAAGTATTTCCTATGTACCATGTAAATAGACTTCGATAGTTAATATGTAATGTAACGGTATTTTTAGACGGATTTTGGACAGTGCGTGAGTTGGAAAGAGGGAAGATAGATGCTCTAGAGATATGGTGCTGGAGGAAGATGCTTGGCATATCTTGGATGGAGTTCCGCACCAATGTGTTCATACTCAAGGAACTTGGCATCACAAAGCGTCTATCGAGCATAGTACAAACACGTATACTGCAGAACTTTGGCCATGTATAGGGACGTGGAAATGACTCAATAGAACGACTGGTCGTACAAGGAAAAATGGAGGGAACCCAATCACGCGGCAGAGCACCTATGCGCTGGACTGACCAAGTGAAATCCGCAGTGGGAAACCGTGTGTCAGACTGCGCTAGACAGTCCACAAACCAAGGAAGATGGCGGGAGATCGTGAAGAGAGCTGTGTCTGCCTCCAACACCAACGCGGACGCCCCAACGTGACCACGACCACTCTGACAAGAGTGACACGAAAGAGAAGAAGAAGAACAGTATTTTATTTTTTGATATAGAACATTTATGAAAGACGACTCTTTCACTAGTTTTCCTAACCCATACAAGATTCTGACAAGTTTTGGAATGAATACCTATTGAATGTTTGTAAAGTGCCACTCAAATTAAACTGCGACCTTCCATGTAGAAAAAGTTAAACCGCAAACAACTTAGTTGTTAGTATTTAAACTTTTAGTTCTTTCATAGTAAAATGTTTTTTTTAATGGATTTTTTTTTTATGTAATGCGAGTGGCAAACAAGCATGCAGTTCACATTGATGTTAAGTGATGACTGCAGCCTATAGACACCCACATGAAGACCAAGGCCAAAATGCAGATGCGTTACCACCCCTGAGGCCTAAGGTGTTATGCCTCTGTGCCGGAAATTACAGGGCCGTACATTACCACCTGACCGGAACACGATAGTGCTGAACACTACCATTTAGCGGCAAGTAAATTAGGTAATGCGGTGGTGCCTACGCCCGCGAGCTCCGTCACTGGAGCTCTACCACCAGTAAAAAATTCTATTCAAATATTGCGTTTCCAGGGATAAACACCGTGTTTGAAGTATATTCAAGCCATGAATTTTACTGGTGGTAGAGTTCCAGTGTAGGGCGTAGCAATACTGCGTTACCTAACCTAATTACTAAGCAACACCGCGTTACCTAACCTATCTGCCACCAAATGGTAGTGTTCAGCATAGCACTATCGTATTCCGGTTGGATGGTAATGTATAGCCCTGTAATAACTATCACAGAGACGTAACAGCTGACATCTCAGGCGCGGCAGCGCATCTGCATTTTGACCTCTGGTTTTTGTGCAGATATCTATAGGCTGCAGTCACCACTTAACATCCATGTGAACTGCATGCTTTTTGTCACCTTCATTACATAAAAAAATACCATTTTGAGATAGAGTGTAGAGCGGTAAAATTGAAGATTTTATCTTCTTCAAAAACTTCCGGTGTTTCTTCTACATTTTGTCTTTTGTTGCTTCAGCTGAAAATTGAATTATTTCGTATAGTTGATGTGGCTTATATAGACTTGTATAATCAGGGAACTATCCGCTCATCCATAATCAATGACATATAGCTTTTATTAATACCTCATAAGGTGCCAATGTGGTCAAGCGGTCAGTTCTCTAATATTACCTATTTAAGCAGTATAAGTCAATAACGTTGATTTCAATAACAAAATGTTTATGGGTAATTTTAACAGGATGTTTGTCATTTTCCAATTATTTTGCCCGGTGGCTAATCTCAATAATGAATTTGGTTGCGCCTCGCTCCACACTATGTTATTATCATATGCAGTTATTGTACATTGGCATGTAAAATAGTATGTTTTCAGTTAACATGTCGCACAGAAAGCCTTTTCAAAACAACGGCCAGATAATGTTACTTTGTATTAGTAATACAGTTAATATGTTTTAAAATCAAGCGCATTAGATATAACTGCAATAAAATAAGATTTTATGGTAAATCTTTCGTACGTAATTTTCTACTAATACAAACTAATCTAAACAAAATATATATATATACAACGCGAACGTAGATTACAATGACCCAAGAAGACCAACATCGATCTACCAAGATCAAATAGATCGAGTACTTTCCGAAGATCTAGGTTTTCGGTACCGGCCTATGAGGCCTAAATATTCTCTTTTTTGTGTCATAAAATGGCAAACAAGCATACAGTTCAATATTATTTTAAGTGAATATTGTACCCTATTAACATCTGTATATCTACCAGAAAATGGAATGTGGATGCGTTCCCACTCCTGAGGTCTAAGCTCTCATGACTATGTGCCGTAAATTAGAGTGCTCTATTTGATCACGTGATCGGAATACGATAGCGCTGCTATTTAGCATTTAGCAGCAAGAAGATTAGGAAATGAGTTGGAGCCTGCGTCCACCAGTAAACTTTTTCATCAATATAAGCTGAATGCTTGTCTGCTTTCATGGTATAAAAATCATAATAGATTTGGATGCTTTCACATTTCTTTTATAGAAACACGCTTCTTAAGATTTAAGGGACACTTACAAAGACGTACAACGATTTTGCAAAATCAGGACATTCGAAAGTTCATCCGAAAAAGTACTGACCCGTTTTATTTATAGGTCAACAATGGCTGCCAAAATACGTATGAGAGTTTCAAGGTGGTGCTGGAGAATCGAACGGCGCCAAGCAAATGCGTAGTCTTATTAAATTATGCATCGGCTATAAAGTACTGGGTCTGGTCAGGTTTGTATCCTTCCTAGTATGCATGATATGAAGTCGGTTGCGTCAGCTAGGTTCTTCTAGGTTTACTTGGTTTTTTCGTACGTTATCCCTAAAATAACAAGTTATTTATAAGGCTCATATATTTGAAGACGTGACAAAAAATTCTACTGGTGGTAGAGCTCCAGTGGCGGAGCCCGCGGGCGTAGCCACCACCGCATTACCTAATATACTTGCCCCTAAATGGTAGTGTTCAGCACTATCGTGTTCCGGTCAGGTGGTAATGTACGGCCCTGTAATTTCTGGCACAAAGGCATAACACCTTAGGCCTCAGGTTTGGTAACGTATCTGCATTTTGACCTTGGTCTTTGTGTCTTGGTCTAGACACCCGTCTATAGGCTGCAGTCGTCACTTAACACCAATGTGAACTTCACGCTTGTTTGCCACTTCCATAATATAAAAAAAAATCCATCCCCCTCTAGTGGAGAAGAATTCTTCCGGTTGGGCAGTCAGTCAACTGAACAATGGCTTTCAAAATAACTACGCGGGATGGGATGCAGCGTGCCGCGATAAAACTGCCGGCACTGGGATCGCTAATCCGCCTGCCAAGCGTGGCTATTATGGCATATTCTCCCCTAATGACGCACAACAATGTTGTGGGCGTCTTTAGGGGAGACTTTGTCCAGTAGTCGATGTCTTTCGAGTGATGATGATGATGATGAATATTGAAACATTTAAAAACATATTACTCATAACTATGAACAATTTTACTTTTTTTTATGAAATGAAGGTGGCAAACAAGCCTGCAGTTCACATTGATGTTAAGTGATGACTACAATCTATAGACACAAAGACTAGAGGTCAAAATGCAGGTGGATTGCCACCTCTGAGGCCTAAGTTGTTATGTCTTTATGATAGTTATTACGGGGCCATACATAACCATCTAAGGGGAACACGATAGTGCTGAACACGATTTGGCGGCAGGTAGATTAGGTAATGCGGTGGTGTCTAGCCTACAACCTCGAGCTCCTACACTGGAACTCTATCACCAGTAAAAATGATGATTGCGAGATGCGTTACAATTCCTAAGGACTAAGTTGTTAAGTCTTTGTCGGAAAATTATGGAGCCGCGCATTATTTTTACATTTTCTAAGGGAAATCACCTTCTTACTCTAATGACTCTCACGTGCGTCCCACAAAATTACTCGCATCGCGTTGAAAGACACGTTCAATAAATCTACTATACTAAAATCACGATATATTTTATCAAGACGCGTGAAGGGAGGGAACAAATACGCACGAGACCGGCGACCCATACTACGTATAAATATAATAGGTACATACTATAGATTATACTTTGCGAGTTTTTAGTTAATAGTTTAAATACGTCACACTTTGAAGTAGCTGAAGAGCTCATCGTGTATAACAAAATAATTATTAATATAAGAAACTGTCATTATAACAATCGACAATTCTTGAGAAAGGTTCAATGTGTCCTTTAGTTAATTAATCCTTCTATTTGGCACATGTCTGATGTAAGGGCACTCATTTTAATTGTATTCTCTCATTTGCATTCTCCAAATCAGAACGTTGTGAAACGAATTGACTATAGTGTACTTTTTTGTAGACATTATGCCAGTGATTAAAGTTACCATCACTTAGTGTGGATCATTAGTTAAATCTAAGAACTCCTTTTAAATGGCCGAGCTACGCATTTTGATTAAGGTGTAGAGTTTATGAAGGGCTTGTAGCGTTAGGCCGTGTAGAGTTAGACACTTGGCTCTATATGAGATCTGGGGCCACACTACCATCACAGTCTAAAGAAAACGAACGTGTTAATTCTACCATCTCTTATAGCAGCCTTATTGCAATCTTACTTTATTTTGACGTATGACGAACGTCGACGAAAAGTAAGCTTTAGAGCTATCATAATATAATCTGAATTTAGCTTGACGTTTGTTGATGGCGGTATTGCCCTAGATAACTTTTTGACAGTTTGAAAGTGTTCCTATTCAATTTACATACGAAAAGCATTCGATTTTCATGCCGTAACTGCATTAAAATACATTTAACTTCAATCACAATAAATTTATGTTGCAATTTTTTCTTCATATTAATCAACACAAATAGCAATGATATTAATGTGGTAATCATAAAACACAGAAACATGTTTTAAATCTATTTAGATAAGTAAATAAAAATTAACGTTGACTTAACATTAAAATTGAATGTTGATACCGGAAATGTCACGTTAAAGATTTAAGTTTGTTTCAGTTGATAAGCGATTTCACGGTGTCGACCTCTTTGGAGGTTGTTGAGATTTTCTTTCAAACAATAGTCGCGTCACAGGCGTCGCTTGAAACTGCCAATTAGTAGGCACGGAGTATTCAATAGCACACTCATATCGTTAATTTGTTTAATAAACATGAATTAATTGTCGTCGGACGATATACTATTGAGACCACGTGATCCTTAATGGTAAATAATATTGTTGCAATGTCAAGACTCAAGTGGTTGTAACCAATACGTTTGCTGTATGGATTATATCAATTGAAGTGAGGAATCGGAGTGGATATCAACTAACCCACTACGTCACCGTAATCTCAATGCCGAGATAGTGTGGACCTCCATTAGATGCTAACTAAGTAGTTAAATATTTGCGTCAAATGTCGTTAAAATGTTGTTTGGTATTACGATCGAGCTGTGTCATTATCGATTTATATTATTAGGTAGGATAGGCATATTTTTTTGAGATAATATCTATGATAAATTATAGGTAGAGTTTCTAATACAGTAGACGTATAGGCGGTAGATATAGCAGTAAGTATCCGTACTTGATTACAAAATATCCATAGGATTTAAGTTTTCCTCGACATATTTTCCTTGACAAATAATATTTCTGAATAGTCTAGATATCTTTGGCAGTTCCAAATATATGACAATTAATATATAAAAACACCTTAACTGGCTTTACATTTGTAAAAATTATAACGTTGTTTGTGTTTTATTAGACATTGGTTATAGTAAAATTTGAACACGAACTTTTGTTACAATAATATGTTGTTAGTTATTCTTATACATACAATTTATTTATAGGTATTGTGTTTATGTTAAAAATGAGTAGCTTAAACAGATAGGTACTTTCGTTGTAAACACATTCAAAATTTGTCTACTTTTCACAGAGCAAACTATTTCTTACGGAAGTTACATACAGGCTGGAAGATTTATATTAAAGTTTATTATCTCATGAAGTAATTTGGATGCAGAATGTCAAGCGTTGAAATTGGGCTCTGAAAGACATTTTATATTATGTTTATTTTGGCAACCGCCTCGTTCTTTCCAGAGGAAGTTAACCCAATTCCGCGCACACTTTCAAATCAAATGCGCTTTCAAAATGCAACAAACGATAATAACAAATCATCGATAACGTCAAACCAAATAAAAAAATCCTGTAACAAACCACAATGATTCAACACCGTTTCGTTAAACCGTACATATACATTGCTGACACAAAAGCTATGACACCCTGAAATTAATTTCAACTACGAACGTATCGTCGAAATCCTCTTCGCGACATTTTGGATGATTGGATCACGATCACAGCACACGCGAATGAATGGGCGCGAGCGGGAGTTTCGATATAAGCGGGGCGGTAGTGCCGGGCATGTCAGTTCGGCAGGATGGGCGGCGGAGCACTGCAGCTGAGTCCGCCTGTCCGCTGCCGCTGCCGCCGCCTCCGCCTCCGCTACCGCCTGTACCGACGCCCCGCATTCATGGTCAATGCTAAATACTTGATAGCTTGTTCCTGTTACCCGAATTTACGGCTTTACATGTTCCCCTCGTTTTTAGCGTGACTTGATTTGCTGATGCAGGTGGATGAAAAATTGAGAATTGGATTGAGAGTAGTTTGGTGATAGATAACAGAGAGGTCAGTTTAGAATAGAATAGAAAACATTTATTTGGACAGCACAGAGACATGATGATACAAATTGCCAGACGATTAGGTATACAGGTACAATTAAACAAAAAGCAAAAACAATAACAATTAAAAAGAAAAAAAAAAGAGATTAAGTCTCACGGCTGGTCCAAATGGGAGCCCAGCTCAGCTTCATGTCAAGTCGATAACATCAATCGACTTGACGCTGATTTTCATCTGGGACCCTGGTGTTTCACGGATGTCAAGCAGATCAAACAAATTTAAATTAATAATGGTTAACAATATATACTTGCATATTTTATCAGAAAAAATGATATAGCGTATTTACGATAATTATACATATATTCTTATTTTGTTGTTTGTGTTTTGTATGCTAGAAAATGTAACATTCACGCCTGTTGTCAAGATTCTTGAAATGCTGGTGGTAGAGCTCCAGTGACGGAGCTCGCGGGCGTAGGCACCAACGCATTACCTAATATACTTGCCCCTAAATGGTAGTGTTCAGCACTATCGTTTTCCGGTCAGGTGGTAATGTACGGCCCTGTAATTTCCGGCACAGAGGCATAACACCTTAGGCCTCAGGAGTGGTAACGCATCTGCATTTTGACCTTGGTCTTTTTGTGGGTGTCTATAGGCTATAGTCTATAGTCTATAGTCATCACTTAACATCAATGTGAACTGAATGCTGGGTTGCCACTTCCAAGTCATTAAAAAAAAGTGATTGTTACATAATCCAAGATAACAATAATGCTTATGAAATAAAAAAATACTGGGCCAAACTCTTTTATATTTTTATGGGACCAAAAGAGAACTATTTCGGATACGAATCTGTAAGGGTTCCGTTTTTGCCATTTGGCTAATGAACCCTAAAAAGTGGAACATGATTGTCGTAATAGTACCTAAGGGTATTGAAGAAATCAGCGCTGATCAAAAATAGTTTTGACTCATCTGTAAAAGATTTTGTAAACAAATCAATCGATAATTGAATCACACATCACTGAAATAATCTTCTTGAACTGTTTTGATTGGCTGAACTGTTTTCGGAAACGATAACAACAGAATGCTTAAGATGAGGCTACTAGGGATGTTATGGAGCTCCATAACCGAATCGGATATCCGAAATATTTTTCTACCCGTAACCGAACCTAAATAAAAGTTTCGGATATCGGTGCAGTCTAAATAAGACGTTTTATTAGTTTTACTTTTAATAGAATTATTCTTTTTTGGAGTTCCATAGTAAACAAGGAACCCTTATAGTTTCGCCATGTCCGTCTGTCCGTCCATCCGTCCGTCCGTCCGTCCGTCCGTCCGTCCGTCTGCCTGTCTGTTTGTCTGTCCGTCTGTCTGTCTGTCCGTCCGGGGTTTAGCGCAAAAACTATTGATACTAGAGACTTGAAATTTGGTACAAGTATACAACTTAATCACGCTAACAAAGTGAAAGAATAAAAACATGAAAAAAAATATTTAGGGTAACCTCCCCTCCCCTTACTAGTAACGCGCGGATATTTTTTTATTTTCGATTGCCATATAGTGTGGGGTATCGTTGGATTAGTCTTTAAAAACTATTATGGATTTCCGAACATCATTTTTCGATTAAGTTAATTCGTGACTTATTAAGCTTTAAGGTGAAACGTTTCCTATACAAATTTGAATTGCTTTTTTTTCTTTACTGTAATGATTTTATACTCAGAATGACTTAATAACTGTTCGTGACTAATTAAACCTTAAAGTGCCAATTTTAGTTATCTAGAGTCAAGTATCCTCCCCTACCAACTAAACGGTTGTTGTTAGAAATTCATACGTTACAGCAATAGTAGCTACATATAAAGAAATGAAAAGGAAAATTATGACACTTAAGTTGGCCTTGCAAGTTTGCGAGTAGATAATACTCGACCAAATGTATTTTACTCGAAAATTTCGAACAACTCCATAGAAATATATATATTTTTTTAATTACATCTCTTTCTCTGTGAGTACGGAACCCTACACTGCGCGTAGCCCGACACGCACTTGACCAGTTTTTATGTAATGAAGGTGTCAAATAAGCATGCAGTTCTAAGTTCAAATTCAGTAATAAGTGATGACTGCAGCCTATACATACATTACCATAAAGCCGGAACATGATAGTGCTGAACATTACCATTTGGCGGTAGATAGATTAGGTAATGCGGTGGTGCCTATGCCTTTGAGCTCCTACACTGGAACTCTACCACCAGTTGCCGCTCTACCTACCGTTCTACTTGTATTACATTTACTTTATGCGTAGAATGCGTTGTGATACTGGTTTAATTTCGATTTTTTAAAATCAAAATTATAACTTCGTTATGATAATAAACAGAGTTATTCAAACATATTTTTTAAATCCCTATTACTGAAACTATCGGAAATCCATAAAAATGGACAATCCGAAATAATTTAATACATATGTCAGATGTCATATTAATTGCTAACAAATCCCACAAAATGTTTTTTTGCTGATAACGTAGTAATTGGTCCAGAGTAGGTACAGTAGTTTATTCGTTTAATCGTGGTATAATAATAATTATAAATGTGAATTATGTTTCTCATGCTCTTGTTTACGCACTCTCACACGAATGAATATAAAAATTAAATTAAAAATAGAAAAAAAAATTACGCATTATGACGCTGAGTTTTTTGTGTACAAGTCTTAAGGCTGCAGTATTCTATTGTACTTGCCGTATCTACCATAATTACAGAATACATTAGTTGTTTCCTTTTGTAGTAATGAAAAACATGAAGATTTAGGAGGCAGACTATGTGTACATATCTTAATTATAATTTTCATGTTAGAACTTTATTCTGAAACAACAGACGACTTCTACAAGTTTATTCGCGACTTAATACTACAGGGATTCTAGAAGCATATTAAACATAATACCTAATACTAAACTAAACTTTAAGTTCACTTTTCATAACACTAATAGTCAAAGTCTACTCTGCGCAAGTTAAGCTTTTAAATACATCTAAAGGCGTATTATGTATCTCGGTTGACATCATTTTTCACACAGCCCCACACTAACTCTAAACTCGTGTTATGGATGCCATTGTACACACACAACACATACATGAACACCCAAACCAGAAACAATTATCTGTAGGTCATACAAATAATTGTCCTGGTGGACTAACTGGGACTAACTGGGTCCGCAGTAGTCCACACTATTAAAAAATATGTGAAAAACAACTTTTAGGTTAGGATCCGACTGCGGAATCATTTTGTTCATCCAGATATGCTGCAAACCTAATTATTACGCATATTTATTTTAACTTGTTCATTCAATAAAATATTGTCCATTTCACGGCAATATGTATAAAGCCTGAAAAATTACAGCTGCCGTTGTGCACTTGGCCGCCTCTACATATTTTCATTCCGCCCCGATAACTTTTTTCGTCCTTAACGTACATGTATTATTTATATATTAAGGTAAATTATTTTTTTTACATTATTATTATATACGGGAGCTTCCGAATTTTGATAGTCAACCTAGTTATATTCTCTAAATTATAAATATGCGTCAAAATTAGGTTTGCAGCATATCTGGATGAACGAAATGTTTCTGCAGTAGGAGTCGTCAAACCTATTTGCTCCAATGTCACTTTTTAAGACGAAAAAAAGCAAACCTTGTCTATGTGAAAGTGTGAGTGTTTGTTATGATTGCAGTTTGTTTATTTTGCGTAAATGAAACTAAAATCGAAGCGATTGTATGAGATTTACAATTCTATACATTATTAGTTGTAGGTAACTATGTAATAATAATAATAATGGCAACCCATTATACGTCCCACTGCTGGGCACAAATCTCTCCCCTTTTTTGGGGGGAGGCCTGGAGCTTACTCCACCACGCTACTCCTATGCGGATTGGTGGAGGTGGGTGGGTTAGTGGCCAACCCACTGTCGGATGTTTTCAAACCGCCCATAAGGCCTCCGACAAGGTTTAACGACTACTAACCATCGATAGCAACCGGGACCGACGGCTTAACGTGCCCTCCGAAGCACGGAAACGCGCATTTAATTTGTTACTAGCGGTCACCCATCACACTACCCGACTGCGCCCGTAGTGCTTAACCGAGCAGATCGCTTACGATCTACACCAGCCGCTGGGCCATGCGCGCTTCAGGTAACTATGTACCTATTCAGTAATGTACATAGAACAAAGACATTGCTACATCTCTTGTGATACATAATGAATTTGACATCAAAACCCTGTTTCTATCGGATAAAGCCATTAGATGCGTCTCATGCATATTGAATGAACCTTAAATGAGAAACATGCGTTGACTGTTTACCGTGGAGGCGTCTTAGGTCTTGACATATGATTCATATTATTGTACTAGCTGTGCCCGCGACTTCGCCCGCGTGAGAATTTATGATTGTTCAGTATCTACCCGGACGAAGTAGTGGGCGCAGCTAGTATAAAAGTAACCTAAGTTACTCCTTATTACATATTACATACTTGTATATTATGTTGTGTATCTATATAGTTTTTAGTTTTTAAAGTGTACACCCTACCAACCTACCTATTTTCTTCGACTATCTCTTAAAAGGCTAGCTTGTCGGGAAGAAATTGCTTTAAGCAATAAGACCGCCTAATTATACTGTGTCCTTATGTGTCAGTTGTTTCTGTTTATTTTGTGTACAATAAAGAGTTACTTACTTACTTACATACCTATTACTTATATACTTTACTTATTTACTTATATATACATAAGCTATCTGCCAGTGAATGTTCCGTCGAAATCGGTAAAGCCGTTCCCAAGATTAGCCCCGCCACTGTTTGGCGGGACTAATCAGACAGACAGACAGACAGACATAAATTGAAAAAAAAATTGTTTTGGCATATGTACCGTGTATACATACATATGGATTTAGTAGAAAGCGGTTGTTTTTATATTACAAAAAACAGACTTTAGAGATTTTATTTATCTGTATATATAATTTTACGGTCTTAAAAAAACAGCCAAAGTCGAACGCAATCGAAGGAATAATCGGCGAACATACATAAAAACATACAGCCGAAAATAGAACTTCCTCCATTTTGGATGGAATGGATGCTGTAGCACTCCTTCATAATTTTGAGGAGTTAAGCTATAGTACTGCATAATAATGGCAACCCTTGATACGTCCCACTGCTGGGCACGAGTCTCTCCCCTTCTTAGGGGGAGGTCTGGAGCCTACTCCACCACGCTGCTCCAATGCGGGTTGGTGGAGATACGGGTTAGTGGCCAACCCGCTGTCGGATGTTTTCAAACCGCCCATAAGGCCACCGATAAGGTTTAACGACTGCTATCTATAGAAGCAACCGGGACCGACGGCGACGTACCCCCCGAAGCACAAAAACGCGCATGTTAATTTGCCACTAGAAGTCACCCATCACACACCCGAACGCGCCCGTATCGCTTAACCGAGTAGATCGCTTCCGATCTACACCAACCACGGGGCCATGCATGCGCGCTTCGCGCTAGTACTGCATACTCATATCTAACCCACTCTGTACACGCCTTTCATCTTGATATTGACTTAATTCGCCCGTAAACCGTAGCGAGGACTTCTGTCAAGTCATCCACAACATTACTTACTCCTCTTGTTTAATTATACAAAGGAGAAAAAAAAAGTACTGCATACTGCAATATATTTACCAAAAAATACTAAGCCTGGCTTGCACCACGATATTTGTTAAAGTCATTGTTACATTTCACATCCTTCTCTAACTTAAAGAAATCTGTTAAAGTCAGTGAAATGTTACAAGAACTTTAACAAAAGTCGTGGTGCAACCCAGACTAACGCCCAAATACTCAAACGTCACTTAATTCTAAGTGGGACTTAAAAGTCTTCTGTCTTTATAAAACACGTTCAAACGATAGAGACAGCGCACATTTGAGCGTTGCTTAAAATTGAGTGACGTTTGAGTATTCGGCCATTTGAGTCGGTAAGTAAGTAGGCGTCGGGACGTAACGACCCCACCGCCCACTAGCGGAAGAATTTTCTTCTACTGGGAGAGAGCAGCATTCCACTAGTGCAATCAATCAACCGAACAATGGCGGTCAAAACATTGCAATAGAGTGGTAGTAAATATAATAACGCGGGATGGGCAGCAGCGTCCCGCGATAAATAAAACTACCGCCACTGCGATCGCCAATCCGCCTACCAAGCGTGGCGATTATGGCATATTCTCCCCAAATTACGCATAACTTTGTCTTCCCCAAAAACACCCACAACAAAGTCATGCGTACGTCCAGCAGTGGACGTGTTTTGGCTGGAGTATAAGCTTTTTTTGGATAAATGTGGACATGTTATTTATTACGATGCGTATTTCAAAAAGGTCACTCCTCTAAAGAGAGAAATACAATAAAATATGCTTACACTCACAGCCCCACAGTAGGTATAAACCTGTATCGTGGGTGCCGTTGTACACATACAACACATACCTACACAAACACCCAGACCCGAAACAAATATCTGTAGGCCAAACAAATATTTGTCGGTGCGAGGATCGAACCCGCGATCCTTCGAATCAAACGGTCATCCCACACCGCTGGACTACCTAGCTGACCTCGCAAACTTCGCATTGCCTCAGAATGAATTAATGTGTTTGATATATACGGACTATTTGTATGGGTAAATTAAATAGTGTTGTTTACTATTCTTCTTTAATTTCTTCATATTTTCTTACCTTTTAAACCTTCCCTGGGCTTCCAAAAATCATTCAAAACCAAAATTAGCCAAATCGGTCCAGCCGTTCTCGAGTTTTAGCGAGACTAACGAACTATTAGAAGATAATAATAATTAAAATAATATACACAGAATTGTGAACCGTTCTGACAGTTACAGAAGCATAAAATCTTGTGATGAAAATGCGAATGTGGATGGTTGCAGAGGCCCAGGAAGACCAAGACTGACCTACCATGACCAAATAGGTCGAGTTCTGTCTGATGGTGGGGTCAAAAGTCTTAGGAATCGGCGTGCATGTATGAAGAGAATGATGAAGGTAGACGAGGCACGAGAGGTTTGTCAGAACCGGGATATCTGGCGCTCTACACTCTCTGCCTACCCCGTTAGGGACCTGGCGTGAAGATACATACATACATACATACATAAAATCTTATCTTCATGTATGTTATATTCAAGCTCAATCTTCATTTCAAAGCGAGATTAAAACGTAATAACCCACTTGCAAGCATACCACTTACCAACTTCTGGTAAAGTTACATTATGCTGTGAGATGCTAAAGAAAATTAGTTCAATATAATATTATTATCCAGGTTATGTTCGGTAACATGAAAAACTAGAGGAAAAGGCGTCTGGGTAATCAAATTGGTTTCGTTGTGCCTTCCTAATTCGATTTTATACGGAGTTACTCCATTCTCGTATTACATAATAGTCTAGCACGTACATAACAGTTGTGTATACTTATATGTTCCTATCAGTTACACGTACAATTGAAGAAATTTATCTTATTTTTGTTTTTTATAGTTACATAATATTATGGTTCAGTTGCAAAGAAATATTAGTTAAGGTTACGGCTTTTGTCGAATTTAACAATAAAAGTTACATTTACTTTAGTAGTGACTGTGAAATGCATTGCACCAGCGTATTTTTTGGCACATAGAAAGTTATTGGGTTGGCAGATTCTCCCACCATTTGACAGATAATTGAAGTTAACTTAGCGCAGTTTGGCCATTTACGCTACTTTAACAAATTTGTTTTATACTTATTTATACACATGAGAAGAAACTTTGAATTTGGCTTTTATATGATACTAGCTGTTGCCGCGAGTAGGTCGCTTTTCGCGTAACCTGTGGAAACTTATCAAATCCCTGAGGATCATTTTTTCGGGATAAAAACGATCCTATGTGTTAATCCAAGTAACCCTCTCCTATGTGTTAATCCAAGTAACCCTTTATGTGTGTGCCAAAATTCATGAAAATAGGTTGAGCAGTTTTGCATAAAGGTAGTAACAAACAAACAGACAAACTTTCGCATTTATAATATTAGTATGAAGTATGATTATTGCGCAATATACTAAACATTATACACTTCAGTCGAAATACGTCCATTGCTTAACAAAAGTCTTCCTCAACGATTCCCCACAATAGGGTTTCATCACTAGGGATGAATATACCCTTTATAACTATTACTATTTTCCTATTCCTGACCTTCGAACACACAATAAATTATAAATATCTCGGCATATATATTTTTTTTGTATTTCGTTCGAAACAACAACGTTGTACAGCTTCTATATTTGAAGAAAATATAGTAGATACATCTTCTAACACAAGAATCGCCTGTACGTTCTATAAATTGAAAAATGTCTGCTAATATATTGAATGATAAACTGTTCTAGGAGAAAATAATGCGATAGAAGAGGTAGGTAAACAGGTCACGCTACCCAACTGTAATTTTATAAGCTTGTTACATATAACCGTTTTTCTAAACGAGAGGAACGTTTTCAGCGATATCATTATCGTTTGTGGAAATGAAAAGATAATAGAATGAGCGTTAAAATGTTTTAATGCTCGTCCTATTTATAATTTTAACAACTCGCGTTATCTTGTCCATGGACTTAGGTTTCCTGCCACAAAAGGGAGATAAACAAGTTATACTCCATCCGGCTGATCACTGAATCTGATCTTTTTTTTTATGTGATGGAAGTGGCAAACAAGCATGCAGCTCACATTGATGTTAAGTGATGACTGCAGCCTATAGACACCCAGACAAAGACCAAGGTCAAAATGCCGATGTGTTACCACTCCTGAAGCCTAAGGTGTTATGCCTCTGTGCCGGAAATTAAAGGGCCGTACATTACCACTTGACCGGAACACGATAGTACTGAATACTACCATTTAGCGGCAAGTATATTAGATAATGCGGTGGTGCCTACGCCCGCGAGCTCCGTCACTGGAGCTCTACTACCAGCATAGAATTATTATTATTCTGGAATCAGCGTATGTATGTATCTTCACGCCAGGTTCCTAACGGGGTAGGCAGAGAGTGTAGAGCGCCAGATATCCGGCTGATCACAGAAATCTTAATTACTATTATTCTGGAATCAGCGTCATAGATATTAAACTTAAACACATTTGTTTTATATATTATTTCGCATTAACACATGCTTGTGAAATATATTTTATTTAAAGAAAAATGGAAAGAAAAATTTGACTTCAGACGAGACTCGAACTCGCGGCCTACTGGGAATCTAGTCCAGCCGCTCTTCCAATTGAGCTACTGAAGTCCTGCCCGATTTGTCAAATCTTTCCTTCACATTTATTGTATTGCTTTATGGTAGCAGCAGCGCCATCTATTGCCAACTATTAATGTTAATTCATTACTTAATGAATGTGTATCAATTATTTCATTTATTGGTCATATTACCAGACTCCACTCCCGTTGTTCATAATCGCTAAACAAATTTAATTTTATTTTATTCCGTAATTTAGCTGTTGAATCTCTCTGATTTATCAGCAGCGCCTTATAAGTTCAAAGCTATCGCCGCAATATCAACTAAAATATTGGACCTGAAGGTTGAATTCGAACAGTCTAAAACCTACGGTATTTCGAAACAGCCATACAAATTTAATAGCGGGTTTGGCTTAATTGGCGTAGGAAATGGTGTTCATATCCGTAGAGTGGCGGTTTCGCAGACTCATCTCGCCTCGTGCTCCTAATATTTTGTTTGCCGACCCGATGTATTGGTTGGGGAAAAAGTTTCTTTGCATTTTTTAAGATAATTCAAAACATTTTTTAATATAGTTTATTTAAATTTAACTAAAGTATGTATGTACCATTTTGTTCGATAACCTTTTGCCATCTTGTAGGTAGGTACATTCAAAAATTTTGGGACTTCTCATCAATATACCGCGACAAGTGGATTTGGCAGTCCTCTCGTGATGTTAAGCTAACATTGCATAAAGAATTCTGAAGAGACCGAAACAGGTGGAAATCTGAAGGTGCAAGGTCAGGACTATACGGCGGATGCATTAACACCTCCCAGCCAAACTCTCTTAATTTTTGCTGAGTGGCTATAGATGTGTGAGATCTAGCGTTATCATGATGAAACACCACACCCCTTCTGTTGATCAATTCCGGCCGCTTTCTCTCAACTTCTTGCTTTAATCTCATCAGTTATTCGCAGTAAAGTTCAGAATCGATAGTCCTGCCTGGTGGTAATAGCTCATAATGAATAATGCCCTTCCAATCCCACCACACACACAACATCACCTTATTGCGAGTTAACCCGGGTTTCGCCACAGTCTGTGAAGCCTGACCGGCCTTTGACCACGACCTTTTTCACACATTCTTGTCGTATGTGATCCACTTTTCATCACCAGTTATCAGCTTCTTCAAAAATGATTCGGTTTCATTACGTCGTAATAAAGAATCACAAATGAGTACACGGTTCATTAGGTTTCTTTCAGTGAGCTCGTGAGGTACCCAAATATCGAGCTTTTTTTTGTACCCAGCTTTTTTCAAATGCGCCAAAACTGTTTTGTAATCAATTCTCAGTTCTTCAGCTACGTCGTAACTACTGATATGTCGATCTTGCTCCACTTTTTCAAAAATGGCATCCATTTAATCAGTAATAGGGCGACCAGACCAGACCAGAGCGAGGTGCATCTTTGACGTCAAAATTTCCGGATTGAAAACGCTTAAACCAAATTTGTGCTACTCTCACACACACTGCACTAGATCCATAAGCAACGCAAGTTTTTTTCGCGGCTTGCGTTGCATTTTACCTTTTTTGTAGTAAAATTTTAAAATGTATCGAATTTCTTCAGTAGATTCACTCATCTTGACAGTACGAAAAACAAATGAAAATCACACATTTGCCTAATTTGAATTTGGAATTATGTTCTTTAAATTTTTAACTTTCAATGATACCAAAACCAGCCAGATACAAATACTACAGCCAAAGAGATTTTATTACAAGTTCATACATACTATAATGCGAAAAGACTTTTTCCCCAACCTATTAGATTCCGGTGTCTGCGCAAATCTGTCGTCGAGCAAGATGACGCCACACATTATTCCATGGCATTTTTGAATGTTTTTGAACTTCCTGTCAGCAAGCGGACTTCCATCGCATACCATCAAGCTGAAGGTTGGTGTCCCGATTATGCTTCTTCGGAACTTATCTCCTCCGAAGTTGTATAACGGGACCCGCCTTAAAGCCATCTCGCTCCACAGACACACCATTGTCTGCCACAAATTCTTACGGATTGTGGCATTGGTGAGGCAGTATTTATACCACGCATTGCCCTCATAACTTCACGTTCCAGTTCAAGCGCGTACAGTTGAATGTTTGCTTCGCGATGGCCTTCAATAAGTCGCAGGAGCAGACATTGAGGTCAGCGGGTGTAAACCTCAGGACGAGTTGCTTCTCACACGGGAAACTGTACGTCGCTTGCTACCTGTCCTGGCTCTCTTTACATTTTGGCTCCCGGCAGAATAACTACCAACGTAGTTTATAGGAAAGTGTTGTAAGGTTTGATACCTTTGTACATATTTTTACTCTTTTGTGTCCGGGAATATATTCCTGCATTATTTTCTCTATTTCCTTCAGTCACATCTTACGACTGAACTCAGCAGGATTCCCATATGACTCCCTTCACTTGCTTCGCTTGCAAAAAAACTTATAATTTTAATGTAATGCTATTTTAAAGTTGTTTGCTTATAATGCTAAAGAGACACTGGCATCTTAGGTATGTTTGGTGCACGCAGACGACGTTGCAGGCAGCAGCTAGTCCGAAATAAATAGGCAGAAGCATATTCATTTACGTAGGCGTCGGGACGTGATGACCCTATCGGTAGGTACCCAAGTAGGTAGTTGTAAAATATTTGTCTTTTTGAAGAATTCCGGCAGTCAAAGCAGCAAAACTTTCGGTAATATAGTCAAAACAGATATTTATATTAAGAACCGCCCAAGTGCGAGTCGGACACACGCACGAAGGATTCTGTACCGTGACCATGACGCATAAAACACAGCAAAATAATAATGTCTGATGTACGAGAGCCCCCTTACATATTAAAATTTGTTTTAATTTAATTATTTATTTTTAAAATGAATATGTAACTAAATATATTGTGAATATTTCTCTGCGTCTTTCCTGTTATCGTCACTAATATCGAGCAAAAATAGCACATTTAGCCTGCGTTGCACCATGACATTTGCTAAAATTAATGTTATTAGAGTTACAATAACATTAATTTTAAAGAAATCTGTTTAAGTTAGAGAAGTATGTGAAATGTTACAAAAATTTTAACTTTAACAAATAACGTGGTACAACCCAGGCTTATTATAATTATATGGGAGCCCCTTCTTAAATATTTAATTTATTCTGTTATTAGATAGTATTTGTTGTAATAGTGGCAACAGAAATACATAATCTGTGAAAATTTTACTGACTAGCTACCACGGTAATATCTTAATTTAAATTTTCTGTTGCCGGTAAATTTTGATTTCTGTTGATTGATGAGATTCTCCATTCTTGATATAAAATTAAAAAACATGGAGAAGTTGACGTATCTACTAATGAAAATTACTCATATTTAACAAAACATATCTTTGTGTTAAAATTATCTTCTTTGTTGCAGTAACGATGACTATGTTTACATATCGGTCAATGTGTTATACGTCTTAAAGTGGCAAACAAGCATACAGTTTAAATAATACTGTAACCTATAAACATATACATGCAGCATCACCCCTAAGGTAGGTATAGTCCAACAATAGACGGTTTTCGTTTGAAATAATGACATCTGAAGGGGGACAACTATTTGTATCGTCTACAGATATTCGATTCATATCTGGGTGTTTGAGTATGAGTTGTGTGTGAACAACGGAACCCACGACATAGGGGTATATCAGCGTGGGGCTTTGAATTTAAGTACCTAAGCGTATCTTTATAACAATTTTCATGCAAACAGCTTCAGCAATTTTTTAGTACAAATATGATACAAATTGATACAGTGTTCTGTTTCTATTTATATATACGTAACTTCACGCCTATAATCCACAAAGGGGTAGGCAGAGGTAAATGCATGCATTCAAGCATACATGCAAACACCCACGATTCGCCGGTTACGTTTTTGGCCCATGTAACAGGTGGTGAGCCTGTTGTCATCTCCGGGCACATTTCCAAACTCCGAGGTACTGGGAAACTTCCAGAAAACGGAAAATTCTCAATAGAACCAGAGATAAAGAATTCTAAACCGTTATCTTTGATAGCCCCTTACCCGGGAATCGAACCCAAGACCTCCAGCGTAGTAGTAGTGGCCTGCTACTAAAACTAACTAAAACTAAAATTATTTATATATGCCTTTTCGATTACTATTGTGCATTGAATATGTGACATCAAATTGAACGGAAATATATAAATCCGTATGACAGATGGTAATGTGAGTAGGCAATATATAACTTAAAATGTTTCATTTTACCTACTCAACCCGATGGACCACGTTTATCGAGTTAAATCGAAGACGATAACGAACAATTGACCTTTTACTGAACCATGAACCTTGTCACTTATCACCGTAAACTACACCGTAAACACTGACTTTGAATTAAAAAGAGTAGATAACTACTAGGTGTTAAGATTTAGGCGACTTCTTATAATTTAAAAGTGACAAATAATATTTGTAAATCTTATCTTGCTACTATTATAAATGTGAAAGTATGGATGTTTGTTGTTCAATCACGTTCATCAATCATCAGCAAAGCGGCCAGACGGATTCTGATTTGAAATTGAAATTTTGCACACGGGTAGAGTATTTCTAACACTTTTTATCCCGTTCAGAGGTTCCTTAAGTAATTTTCAAGTACAAGCGGACTACATCGCGGGCAAAAGCTAGTACAGTATAAGTAAGTTTAAGTAATTATTTACTAGTGATGGCGCTCGAGGGTGATAGCAACATTACCTATTAACTTTGCCACTAAATCGTAGCGCTATTGTAGGTATTTCGGATAAATCTTTGCACGGCCTCGCAATTTCCGGAAATAAGGCACAACAGTTTAGGCCTTAGGCACTCCTGCGCGGCAGCGCCCACGCAGGAGTGCTTTTACCGAAAGCCTGATGTTGAAAATGAAAATTTACTCAAAATTTGAAAATTACCTAATATATAGGGTATAGCTTTAATTTAACAGATAATGGCCATTGTCTACCCTGTAAAACACTCAATTCGGATAAAAACTTTTGCAATAAATCTGCTCTCAATAATCCTTATGCGGATTGCAATTAAATTGTGCAGAAAATGCGATGTAGAGTCGTGTGGTCCACTTATTTTACAGTTACACACCGTGGCAGTAACAATGGGGGATTGTTCTGGAATAACCGGAAGCTAGTCCGATTTGCGCATGAAGAGTTCCGTACCATTGAAACATAGCATTAACAATAATAAAGTAAAAAATGCTTTTATTTAAGATTTCTTTGAAGATCTGATTGTTCCGTTTTTATGCGTTTATAGCAAAAATGGAATGTTATCCAACAAAATTGTCCAGTATCTCTATCTGTCTGCATGTACAAGATATTTTATTAGTTCGTGAATTGAAGTTAGACGTCTTTATGATCCTAATGGTATACTACCAAAAACCCCGACGATGCTAGTCAAATTAAATTTCATATTTACTTCAGTGTACCTACTCTATGAGCTTCATTTTATAACAGTGTGGTAAAGTCACCCAAAAGCTGTCTCCCATGCTTTACATATTACAGTAACTGTGGCATAAGGTAAATAGGGCGTTAGTTTTCCGATTGAATCAATGAAGTTATTGCTGGTACGGCAATTGCACTGTTCCCATTGCAGCATTTTAATACTAGTAGAAAAGATATTATATTGAGACTCCACAAGAAGCCGGGTCTCATTGTCGAGTGCGGTCATGCGCCAGGAGGGCGAAGTTTATAGTTCCTCCGCCGCCTGCGCCACGATGTGGCGAGTCGCATTATATTTTAAGAGAATATGTCATCAGGAGACTCACCAAGAAGCAGGGTCTCGTCGTCGAGAGCGGTGACGAGCGAGTCTGTGCAGCAGGTGTTGGTGTTGTCGATGGAAATGCGCACGGAGGCGCAGTCTGCTGGCGAATGCGGCAGTTGCTCCGCCGACTGCGCCGCGACGCGCCCGTTGGCGAGCCGCAGCGACGCCGCGCGCCCTCCCGTCCCTGTCGCCGCGCCGCCTCCACCATCTTCGCATCTGTGGGTGATGAATGACCGTGTGAACCTCCTCATCGCAGAAAATCATTAAGAAAGAGGTAATATTGAACTCTTCCTCCTCCTCCCAAGACGGGGAGAGACTCGTACCCAGCAGTGGGACGCATCAAGGGTTGCCATTATTATTGAACTCTTTCGTTACTGACAACAGGCTATGCACGGTTGAAATACTGGTCGTAGAAAGTTGGTTGGACTTGAATTGTAGATTCCTAGAGAAGTGTACGACAGGGTTCAAGCGCGTTAAAAACTAGTTAATAGTAAGTACAGTACGTGACTTAATTGGCACTGAGTGAATAAAGAGCGCAAACTTTGCGCCAGTCTCTCAACTCACGTCACTCACTTCAAATGTGATCAAATGAGAACTATTTTTTTTATTGCGAAAAATTAAATATTAGTAATATTAGCAATACAAGCCTATAAACACCTACAATATAATATAATTATGTTTTAATATAGATGCGTTTATTTATTTGCTAACCTAATTAATTCTTTGAGCGACTCAGATATCGCCAAGGACGGTATAATTACTTAATTATAAACAAATCAAGCACAGACTAATTAAATAGATACAATCAATTTAGGAAAATAACCAAATCAGTTGTTTGATTAGCGAACATATTTACGTTTACATATTGCATACATCAAGAGTTTAATATAATAATCCATATATAATAATCTCCATAATTCCATAATGTGGCAAGTGCGAGTTGTAAAAAAAGACATTCGAATGAATACACCATGCATCGCGCTCACTGTTACTGTCAAAATTAGATCTTAAGTACACGGTAATAATGAAAATCACGAAACTCAGAAAATTTGTAGCTAATTATTGTAACAAGATGGAGTTGTTTTGATTCCATACAACTTGTTCTTTGGGGTCGTCGATTAATGATGTGTTTTTGTTTAGAAAATTGTTGTCCTCTTTCTGTCTTAGTGACACATGGTGAGGTATTAGATTAGCCTCGTACTAAGTAAGTAATTGTAAGTAGGTAAGTGTCTTAAATTTAAAAAAAAATAAGATATTGGGATATAATCTCGACCAGATTGAATGTAAAAAATTAAACATGTATTCAGCATCAAAATGTTAAGGATTCGTTCTTAACATTTTTATACTATCATAGGGTCCTAAAATTGTTGCCGAGATTACACACCACTATTCGGTTGAAATAGAAGCACGCAACGAAACAATAAATTCACGTGATATCTAAATACCTCCCCGGTGAAGTTTTGTGATTTTTTTCGAGTTCTCCCCTCCTTCTTTGCACATCATTAATGGACGACCTTTATACCTTATTTTGTTCAAAATAGATCAAACGTGTCAAAATAGCATACTCGCATTATGCACTCAAAACATAGTACGACATTATCTATTACTATGGTTTTCTCTTCAAGATTTTCTTGATTTCCCCGAAGCTGTAGAAATGCTGATCGTCTATCCTTGCCTGTTGGGATACGTACAGAGTGCGTATTACAACAGGCGAAGACAGCCAATCGCTATTCTTCTCAAAATGGCTTCCAAGTTTGATAATCTTCTGATCTTCGTGTTGAGATGTTTCAGGTAGCAGCTCCATTTTTCTTCATATACGAATCTTGTTTGAAAATACATGCTACCCAAGAGTTTTAACAAAAGCCCTATTTTAATACAGATAATACTTAATTAAAACTAATGTACAAAATTTATGAGTAAATAGACATTTTTTTCGACATTTGTACATTTTTGCCTCCGTTTTCCTTTTTTATTTTAAATTAGTATATTTCACATCTCGACATCTAATTTTTAACCCTGTATATTATATGAAGTGTACATATGAAAAATGGAAAGAAAAAAAAAAATTTCAAGTGGGATTTGAACACACGACCACTGGTCCAGTCGCCTCCCAACTACTGTAATTGTATTTAAATTGTAGACTATCCTCAGACAATTTGATTTATTCCCCTTGTTGACTGTTGATTGAGTTGACTAGATTCCTGTTACCTAATCGCAGAAAAAGAATTCCGAGATATGTTCGAAAACTCTAGTTTTTTTGTGAATGTCCATGAATTGCTATTTATTTACAATCAGATTTAATAAAGGCTACATGTTTTGGTCATTCCCAAAGTTAATTCGTTCACAGACCCCCACTGATGTCTCCCGTCAATAATATCTTCAAGCAACATCTCGTTTTACTACAATTTGCGGAAAACGACCGAAATAAATCTTTTTATACTTTTGCATTTCCGCTTGCGGTCGTTAACAGGACTTTGAAAATAACTGGATCACCATTCCAGTATAAATCCAATCGCCCTCAGACTCACAAATAGATGAAACTGCTCGGAAAAATATTAACTTTACGAGTTTATGTTTAGTCCAGATTAAATTCTGTTTTATGGGGCAGACATTCAAATATTAATTTTTCACAAATGTTTACTGTAAACGGGGTATGTCAACTTTTTATCGTTGAGTCAGAAATTTGTACAATACTATCGTTGCTTATTTTAATAATAAGAGCGTTGTTTTATAATAAATTATCACCATTATAAAAAGGTAACAGTGTGGTAACAGACTGAAACAATGTGATTTATGATTATTAGGTACAAAACAGTGGAAGCTACAAAACATACAAAACAGAGGAATTAGCAGTCTATGTAACAAATGGATAGTTTTTTTGAACAACTTTATGTACATCAAAACGTTTATCGTTTTTAATAATAAGCTTTGGACAAATGTATGTATACAGGGTTAATATAAATAAGCGTCATCTCCTCTTGTAGGCAGCATCTCTAGATCAATCCCAACAACGTTTGTTCTACGACTATTTACAAATCTTGTTAAATAACCCCAAAACAAACCCAACCCAAAAAAATCGAAAGAACATTGCCGCCGCCGCGTTATCCCGCTTCACGTGGCGATATTTTCCCTAGGCAAAGTGCGTGACATACCTACGCTAAAGAGTAAATGTCAGTTTAGAGGCAAAAAAAATGTATTTATGGATTTTCCATAAAAAAATTTTTCATATAAATTAAAAAAATATAAATTTTAATAAGTCGTAGAACAAATGTTGTTGGGATTGATGTAGAGAGGCTGGCTGCGTTAATTTCAAATAACCCTGTATTAAAGGTTTATAATATTTAAGCACCTGCCGCCAAATGGTAGTGTTCAGCACTAACGTGTTCCGGTTAGATGTGATAGTTATTACGGGGCACATTAACCCCGTAATAACTATCACAGAGATATAATAACTAAGGTCTCAGGGGTGGCAAGGCATCTGCATTTTGACCTCCGGTTTTTGTGAGTCAGTAGATGGTCGCGTGCGAGAAGCTCGCGGTGCGGATGCAGCACCGGGCCAGCCCCGGTGCTGCATCCGCGCCCTCTCTGCTGCGGCTTTTTCTGGCCTGCCATGTAGGCCGGCGTTGGTTGCCCTTAGGTTGGCTAAGGGCTTTGATGGAGGAGGTACGCATCGCCAGTTGAGAGAGGGCAGGAGCTTTTTTTATTTGTTCTTTTTTTTTAATCGTTTTTTTCACTTTTTTATATTTTTTGTTTATTTTTTTTTCTCTGGTTTTTGTCTCTGGTTTTTGTGTGTCTATAGGCAGCAGTCATCATTTAATATCAATGTGAACTGCATGCTTGTGTGCCACCTTCATTACATAAAAAACAAATATTTTAACAGTTACTGCAGAATACGTTGTACCAACGTATTTTTGACATTGTTAAAGTAGCCAGTGCGAAAGTATCAATATTACTAATATAAGTAACAATAACGTTAACCTTAACTTTTGGCTGGTTACAAATAACAGTTAAAGCTATGTCGTCATTAAGCAATTTTCAACTCAGTCAATGGTGCAACAAATTTTTTGCTTAACCGGTACTTAATTAAATTTGTTAATGTACTGTAATATGCTGCCACCCAGCCTTATTCTGAAACCGTCATCCTATTTGGCTGTATCCAATAAAACGAGAGTAATTTTATTAGCCAATAGGATGAGTATATTTCTGATTTATTCAACACTAGGATTAGCTTTGGCGCTTGTCGATTCTGAATTAATAGTACGAATTATTCATTCCGTAAACCGCTTACATGACGTTGGAGCTAAAATCCTATTTGGGAACTAGGATGATGTAGATCTACGCCATGTTTTACTAAAATATACTGAGATATGTTGACTTGGATTTATTTAATAAGAAGAATCGACGATTATTTTTGTTCATATTTCGTTGACAGTAAATATTTTTCATGTCGACATTATGGACAAAATATAACCGAGATTATATAGGTATAGAGAAGACAATGGGAACAAACAGCCGGTTCCGTTTTTAAATTTATTTGACAGATATTTATGTAGGGCAATTCCACGTCATTTGTCATGTCATTATGGGAAACTGTTTCAAATGACTTCGAAAACTGGAACGACGCTACCTAGGGAAGTGTCCTGTCTAGTATTGTATTTTTAATTTACAGTGTTCAACAATAAATATTGCACATCGAGCCTAGGCTAGACTTTGGCTTATTTCGGGTCTGTAGAGCTAACGCTCTATAAGAGATTACTAACTCTCTTTCGCACCGTACCTATTTGACGTTTCTCGACCATTTTGATTAAGTTTTGACCAATACTGGACAGATAGTGCTTACGTAGGCAGTGTGCAACAGAGATAACGCTCTACGAAGTCGAAACGAGCCGATCGTCTCTTTCGTCTCTTCGGCTCGATGTGCGTTATTAATTGATGAGTACTGTATATTTTCTTAAAAGAATCTCACGAAAGTAGCATACAGTTCACATTAATGGTAAGAGAACACAGTAGCCTACAAACATTGACATAAAAATCACAAATTTCAACATAGATACGTAGCCAGTACCCCTGAGCTGTAATAACTCTATGCCGGAAATTACGGGACCGGAATACTATAATAATACACACGAAATTACAAACGAAGCCAAAGAATATAGTATTTTTCTTTCTTTTCATTCTTCCTTTCTATCTAATACGGTGGTACTGATGCTGTCGAGCTCATGCATTGGAGCTCTTTCATAACTTAAAAAACTATTTGCATTTGCAATCACTGTGGACTTCTATCTTTGTCACGATTGTTTTTTATATATTGATGTGTGTTTAACATTCCAGGAATGTAACAAAGGTGCATACCTTATCGGAGTCCGAGTTAATTTTGATTTGTCAGAAAATGAAACTGGAGTTGGTGGCAGAAGATGGATGATGTGTGAGTTGGTCTTGGAAAAAAACAGTATTCTTCATTATTTTACACGTTGTTAGAAAATTAAAAAATAGCAAATTGGTTGTCTTACTAAATTACGAGGTAATGTTGTAATTACCTCGTAATTTAGTAAGACAACCAATTTGCTATTTTTTAATTTTCTAACAACGTGTAAAATAATGAAGAAATAATATTTAAAGATAATACTATTCATCGTATTCACAATAAAAAAAGTATCGTATAAAGTATCGACATCGATATAATTATTTTCCATACAGTTTTTATTGATTAGATTATTGTGAAAAAAGTGTACAACCCTAAACAAAGACGGAGTTGCGCGAAGTCATACTGGCGGTGTCGCGTCGGCGCGGCGAGTTGTATAGATCAGTAAAGGTAAAACAGGGCTGTCACTTAAAACTTTAGAGCAAAACTTTGACTTCGCTTTTTTGACTAAACTATAACCTTGTCAATTGCGTAATTAACACAACTACATAAAACGCTATAGAAACAATATACCTACCCCTTAAGATTTATTTCTTCATTATTTTACACGATATAGGTATATAAACTTAATTATCATCAATCAAGAAGATCTTATATTGTATGGAGTCTGAGACGCACCTCTGTGGCATCCCTATTCCAATGTATTTATTTATGTTACACACCGGATACATATTTATTACGTCGCGTTAATGTTTTACGTGTAACGTGGACACGCGATGAATAAATGATGAAATAACAGAGTACTCCGGGTTATGTCCAGGTAAAGTAATTTCAGGAAAACCAAACCAATTTGAGAAATATCATGTATAATTAAATTGAAAGGGACGTTATTAACATACGGTAAAATTTTGTCAGCAGCCGCATATGCAAATGACATTAAATTTAAGTAAGAAATTTGTGTCATAAATTAGCATACCTTTATAAGTATTTATACCCTTTATAAATACTTAATATAAATGCCTTAGCTCAGAATTCTAGCAAAGAATCAGCTCGGTAGTACTAGAGCGTATTTTACCTTCCTATTTCGTAGGCGTAGTGTCTACTAGTCTGTGGTCGTAAAATGTAGACTATCTCTAGATAGAGTCTATATTTTACGACTACAGACTATTATCTTATTTTGTACTAGCTGACCCGGCAAACTTCGTATTGCCTCACAATGAAATAATGTGTCAAAGGTTTGATAGATACGGACTGTTTGTATAGGAAAATGAAATTAAATGTAGAGATTCCCGTGGGAATGAGTGATTTTCCCGCAGTAAAAAGTAGCCTAAATGTTGGCCAGGCTTAGTATCTATACACCACAAAAAGTTTCATTCGAATCCGTCCAGTATCTTCTGTTTGTCCAGGCTAATCCTGGACAAACAGACAGACAAACATTTTTAAAAATCATTGAAAAGTGTTTTAATACTATTTTAACATCACCCCCAATTGGTTTTTCGTAAATATATACAATGTACAGACACGCGGATTTTACTGTTTTATTATATGTATATAGAAGATAGTTTATAATGTCATAGGCGAAATAATTTATACATAGATTTGAAGTAGTATAATAAATCTATGAATTTATCTATCGGAAAGATAGACAGCTATCAAAAGTAACATATATGTATACTCTTTGAAAAATACCACGAAACTGTATGTTGGCGGAACGTAAAATATCAAATTGGGGTCAAAATATTATATTATATTATATTTACTGGTGGTAGAGCTCCAGTGTAGGAGCACGAGGGCAGTACCGCATTACCTAATCTATCTGCCGCCAAATGGTAGTGTTCAGCACTATCATGATAGTATAGTATATAATACCATCTAACTGGAACATGTTCCAGTTAGATGGTAATATATGGGCCCGTAATAATTATCACAGAGACAAAACAACTAAGATCTCAGGCGTGGCAACGCATCTGCATTCTGACCTCTGCCCTTTATATGTGTGTCTAAAGGCTGCAGTCATCACTTAACATCAATGTGAACTGTATCATTGCATGCCACCTTCATTATATAAAGAAAAAATATATAACTTAGTCGACACAGAACAACGCGACTTGGTACGACTGATAAAATGATATTATTACAAAATTAATGTATTACGTAAATATTCACCTAAATGTATCACAAAACAAACTAAAATAAATAATGTTATGCTCATCTGTCATTTGGCATTTTATTAAAAAGCCATTTCAAAACATTCGCAACAGTACACCAGAGAAAACATTATATTGCATGACTAATGAAGTGAAATGTTGTTTAGTTACGGAGAACGTATGTAGCTACGCCGAGTACATATTCAGGGCCATTTAGATTCAATGTTGTGGTTCCCGAGGGAGCTACCTTGTGTCGGTATGACGTATGATCCCGATCCTAAAAAGCGAGGTCAATACTGAGAAATTTCTCAAACCATCACCACTATACGCAGACCTTTACCCGGCTCATGATTCACTGTAACAAGCTCTCAAATTCAACATTGATTGGGTACGCTGGGGTCAATGAAAAATGGTGACGCTCCGAAAAATGGATGAGTTAACCCTAACTGCGGTTGCTATGTTTTTCCTTTTAATTGTCGTTTTGTACGGAACAGTTTTAATTCCGACAAGCTAAAGAACATCAGTGGACGGGTTATGCGAAAATGTTTGTGAGGTTA
Organism: Macrosoma leucophasiata; assembly: GCA_036365455.1. Classification (NCBI taxonomy): domain Eukaryota; kingdom Metazoa; phylum Arthropoda; class Insecta; order Lepidoptera; family Hedylidae; genus Macrosoma; species Macrosoma leucophasiata. The sequence continues at coordinate 7,500,490 of JAWQUS010000023.1, read as the reverse complement.
ATTTGCTTTCACTGCTCCTTTGTCCTCAACGTTATCATATAAATTAAGTTCTGGCATACCTAACTATTGTAGTAACAACCCGTAGCGAACTCCTTTGCTATATAAACTAACCTATTTCATTTGCAACTAAACTAGTTTACTGTAATTCATTTGTTAATATTGAAACAACTAACTTTTTTTTTATGTTATGGAAGTGGCAAACAAGCTTGCAGTTCACATTGATGTTAAGTGATGACTGCAGCCTAAAGACACCCACACAAAGACCAAGGTCAAAATGCAGATGCGTTACCACTTCTGAGGCCTAAGGTGTTATGTCTCTGTGCCGGGAATTACAGGGCCGTACGTTACAGTGTGCAGTAAAAATAACGCTTAACGAAGTCGAAACTAGCCGATTGTCTCTTTCGTAAATTTCTCGTTAAAAGTTATGGCTGCATGGTTTATAGGATAAAACCTTTAACTATATGCTTCATGATGATGATAGTTATTACGGAGCCATACATTACCATCTAACCGGAACACGGTAGTGCTGAACAATGACATTTGGCGGCAAAAAGATTAGGTAATGAGGTCCTGCCTAGGCCCTCGAGCTCCTACACTGGAACTCTACCACCAGTAAAAACACCCCTAAAATAAATTCATAAATAGCAATAAAACTTTACAACACGTCAGCAACAACAGACAAACGTTCAGTGAGTTCAGTCTCTCTATAAATAACAACTATCAACAAACGACAGACTAATTGAGACAGAGAGACGATTGCTCGATTATTGCCTAACACCGCTTATTCCAAATCTGATGCTTTATCTTAAGAAAATGTCATTGGTGAAGATGTTTTGATGTGATCCTGTAAATTTAGGTGCATAGTTTTAACATTAAACGACTACAGAAATCACTAATTTTGGAAATAAACGACAATTTATTTCCAAAATTCGTGATACATTTTGATAATGTTATATAATGTACCACCTGTCAATCGCTCAATTGTGTACAAAGTTTTTTATATTCGCTCAAAATTTAGCAGCGTAGTTTGATTATAATGCATTGTTTATAAATATACATGAAATCAATGGGCGAATTTATATGGAGCGTTATTCAGTAGTTTCAAACGCTCAGTGATTTCAGTCTATAATTACCCACTATCAAGTCTGAGGCGGCCTGCGACTGATGTAAAGACAGACTAATTGAGACAGAGAGATTGTTACCTAACACTTCTAATACCATATCGAATGCTATCTGTCAATCGCTTAATTGTTATTATCGGTGCAGAGTTACATATCTAAAAACAATAGCGCACGATTCCTGTCATGCATTACTTACCAACTAACCGGTGCACCATAGTGTTGAACATTAGCATTTGGCGACAGACACATTAGGTACTACCTGTTTATCGCTTAATTGTGTTTCTTATACATTTGATGCATTGGTTCAGAAAATTAGAATTTATTCGATGGGAAAGTTTATATGGAGCGTTGTTGTAGTTGTAATACATGTAATGGTAGTGTTCAGCACTATCGTGTTTCGGTCAGGTGGTAATGTACGGCCCTGTAATTTCCGGCACAGAGGCATAACACCTTAGGCCTCAGAAGTGGCAACGCATCTGCATTTTGACCTTGGTCTTTGTGTGAGTGTCTATAGGCTGCAGTCATCACTTAACATCAATGTGAACTGCATGCTTGTTTGCCACTTCCATAACATAAAAAAAAAAAAAAAAAATATTTTTAAAACTTTAGAAGAAACGTGGTACGTTTACTGGTGGTAGAGCTCCGTGATGGAGCTCGCGGGCGTAGGCACCACTGCATTACCTAATATACTGGCCGCTAAATGGTAGTGTTCAGCACTATCGTGTTCCGGGCAGGTGGTAATGTACGGCCCTTTAATTTCTGGCAGAGGCATAACACCTTAAGCCTCAGGAGTGGTTACGCATCTGCACTTTAACCTTGGTCTTTGTGTGGGTGTCTATAGGCTGCAGTCATCACTTAACATCAATGTGAACTGCATGCTTGTTTGCCACTTTCTTTACATAAAAAAAGTTCAGTAATTTTAGTGTCTAATTATTATTAGCCTCTATCAAGTCTGGCGGCTGCGACTGATGAAACAACAGACTAATTGAGACAAAGAGATTGTTACCTAACACCGCTAATTCCATAGCGGATGCTATCTGTCAATCGCTTAATTGTTACAGATCTAACATTGATAGCGCACGATTCTGCCTGTATCGGTATACCATTATTAATATGATTATGTACTCGATGACATAACATAATATATGCTCGATATAATATAGGCTCGATGTGCAAAATTTCTTGCTGGGTACTGTATATTCAATATTAAACTATATAAATACCGCTAATTCCATAGCAGATGCTATCTGTCAAATCATGCGCTATTGTTTTTAGATATGTAACTCTGCACCGATAATAACAATTAAGCGATTGACAGATAGCATTTGATATGGTATTAGAAGTGTTAGGTAACAATCTCTCTGTCTCAATTAGTCTGTCTTTACATCAGTCGCAGGCCGCCTCAGACTTGATAGTGGGTAATTATAGACTGAAATCACTGAGCGTTTGAAACTATTGAATAACGCTCCATATAAATCCGCCCATTGATTTAATGTATATTTATAAACAATGCATTATGATCAAACTACGCTGCTAAATTTTGAGCGAATATAAAAAACTTTGTACACAATTGAGCGATTGACAGGCGGTACATTATTTAACATTATCAAAATTAGTGATTTCTGTAGTCGTTTAATGTTAAAACTATGCACCTAAATTTACAGGATCACATCAAAACATCTTCACCAATGACATTTTCTTAAGATAAAGCATCAGATTTGGAATAAGCGGTGTTAGGTAATAATCGAGCAATCGTCTCTTTGTCTCAATTGACATTCCGGTTATCACAACCGAATGGAGTAGAGCGAAAGTTGCACCGCCCATAATCGCATATGTCTCATATGTCTCTCCGCAACGTCCTAAGACGAGGCACGGACCCGCATGGGTCACCCTTAGGCAGTTGCGCTAACTTTTTGCTTAGGCTGGAGCGCCTTCTGCGCTCGCCGATTGCCCGGTGAAGTAGACTAGTGCCGTCTCGAGACAGGCCGCGTACACAAAGCCCAACATAAAAAAAAAAAAAATTCTGTCTCAATTAGTCTGTCGTTTGTTGATAGTTGTTAATTATAGAGAGACTGAACTCACTGAACGTTTGTCTTTTGTTGCCGACGTGTTGTAAAGTTTTATTGCTATTTATGAATTTATTTTAGGGGTGTTTTTACTGGTGGTAGAGTTCCAGTGTAGGAGCTCGAGGGCCTAGGCAGGACCTCATTACCTAATCTTTCTGCCGCCAAATGTCATTGTTCAGCACTACCGTGTTCCGGTTAGATGGTAATGTATGGCTCCGTAATAACTATCATCATCATGAAGCTTAAAGTTAAAGGTTTTATCCTATAAATCATGCAGCCATAACTTTTAACGAGAAATTTACGAAAGAGACAATCGGCTAGTTTCGACTTCGTTAAGTGTTATTTTTACTGCACACTGTAACGTACGGCCCTGTAATTCCCGGCACAGAGACATAACACCTTAGGCCTGAGAAGTGGTAACGCATCTGCATTTTGACCTTGGTCTTTGTGTGGGTGTCTTTAGGCTGCAGTCATCACTTAACATCAATGTCAACTGCATGCTTGTTTGCCACTTTCATTACATAAAAAAACTTTGCCTACGTGAGTACTGACAGTCCGGATTGGTCAAAATTTTATCAAAATGGTCGACAAACGTTACGTAGGTAAGGTGCGAAAAAGATAACGCTCTACAGACCCGAAATAAGACGAAGTCTCCTTCCTCATTACCTAATCTTTCTGCCGCCAAATATCATTGTTCAGCACTACCGTGTTCCGGTTAGATGGTAATGTATGGCTCCGTAATAACTATCATCATCATGAAGCATATAGTTAAAGGTTTTATCCCATTAAACCATGCAACCATAACTTTTAACAAGAAATTTAAGAAGAAAAAGAAGAAGAGGGATTAAGAAATTTAAGTTTAAAAAAAAATTGTGTACCGGACACATTAGCCATGTTTCGCACCAAAAATATATTTAGTACATAGCAATATGGTCCTGTACCGCAACAGTGGCATATTGTATTTTTGAACTTCGCAGTCAACGTGTTAAGTAAGTTCGCGCCTGTAATTCCCGAAGGGGAAAGCAGAGGTAATCGCATATATATATTCAACCATATTATTGTATGAAAACACCCATGATTCGCCGGTTACGTTGTGGCCGTACTTAAGTATACTATTTAATAAATAGTAAGTTAATAGGCCATCTATCTGTCTACCAATATAAACAAGAATCTGATCAAAAGTTATTGGAGTTCATTCTTGTTCAAAGTGGATTTCTATCTTTGTAATTCGATTTATAATTTTTATCATTTAATCATATTTAATGGGTACCTAAACTACCTAAGCATGTTCTTATATTTAGTAGAATTAGGTTCATCAACCCAAATCCAATTAGATATCTAAATATCTTACGTCTAATATAGGTACGTCCTCTATACTAAGGTATAGAGGACGTACCTATATTGTTGGTAGAAAAGTCATTTTTATTCCGGTGAGGTATTTTAAATACCTAACAGAAAATGTATGGAGCTTTAATATTTTTTTTACTGTATAAATTCAACGTATCGACACAGTATACAGTAGTTTATCGCCTTTGAAGTTTGGCGATATGCCGCCTTCACACATCAAAACGCAAATTCATTAAGGTTGTCACGTTTTTGGTTTTTATTTACGTTGTTTGTAACGCGTCAGTTTACGTTGAACATATACAAAAATCCTAAAAACATCACGCCTGTAATCCCCGAAGGTGTAGATAGTGCTAAATGTATATATTCAAAAATCCTCGATTCGCCGGTCACTATTTGGCCCATGTAACAGGCGGCGAGCCTGTTAACATCGCCGGGCACATTGCTAAACTTCGAGGTACTCGGAAGCCGCCAGAAAATGAAAAAATCTATCAAACTATAAATAACCTATCAACAGATTTCCCTGAAATCTGTTAATCTACCACCAATTTACCAGTCTTTCATCAATCTACCAGTATTCCAGTAGGGCGGTCTGACTGATCCTGACTACTGATCCTAATATTCATCCATACGTTTTTAACTTCATCCAATATAATCAGCACATCAAATACATATTTTTTCGTTTTAAGTGAAGTAAGTATGTACTTATAGTGTAAAATATTTTTTTTTTTATGTTATGGATATAACAGACAATAATAATAAATGAAAATTAGAATAAAATATTAACAGTAAAGTTGTCATAAAATTTTTCAATATCATCTTTCCAAAAACTTAGTAAAATAAATTTTAAATCTCGCACCCCTTATTTCTAAGTCCCAAGTAGATGATAGTTTTTGTATGGGCTACTTGGTACCGCCCCCTCCGTCCCTCGCGTCGCACGCCCCGCACGATTGCTCTGACATTACACGTTCGTTGCATGACTGTAGGTAAATAACATGTTCGTTTTCATTAGACTGTGGTATGGAGCTTGCTATGATATATGATCTAGTCTATCTCTCAGCTTTCTACGACTAGTAGTTTTGGCTGTGCTGTGTATGTCACTCCATCATTCAGCTGTTGAGTCACTCCGTCACTTACGGTCAAATACTCAAACGTCACTCAAATCTAAGTGGGACTTAAAAGTCTTCGGTCTTTATAAAACACGTTCAAACTATAAAATAGCGCACATTTGAGGGTTGCTTAAAATTGAGTGACGTTTGAGTATTCGGCCATTAGTCACTTCGTCACCAAGTCACTCAATCACTCAGTAAGTAACGGAAGAGTCCGGTCGGCGGTAGGTAGGATATGCCTATTTATTGTATTTTGTTGATAGTTAAATCAGGTGACTCATTGTTAGACTGTCATTGTATTGTAAATTAAGTCGACGAAATAACAAATTGCATCTTTTGAACCTTCACTAGGTATATGGTCGTAAAAAAGTAATGGTAGGTATGTAGGTGTTATAATATATTTACCTACTAAATCTATTCACGGAAAAATAAACCCAACGGATTGGGGTTTATCACATCATCAATAAACATGATTAAACTGTCTGTAGTGGTGAGTCAATAAAATATCAAAGTCTAAATCAAGTAACAGGAAGGAAAATGATTAAAAAAAATTCTAAATCAAGTTTATAATATTATATATGCTTATTTATTAAATTTCCTCGTTTCAACTTTGAATATCGTCAGCCATATTTTTTTAGATCGCTAGTACACACGATAAGATATTTAAGAAACTTGACGGATCTTATTTAGAAAGTGTTTTATTATAATACTTATGATAAACAATGGGGTTATTTAATAATTTTCTGTTGCGGTGCTTAAAAGTATTTCGGAAACCCCTTGTACCACGAAGAAAGCACTTAGTAAATTATTTTCCTGTATGTACATAACGTATTACGTAACGTCGCTGAAGTAAAATGCAAGCAATGAAAAGTCCCGCCATTGTGACGTCCATAAGGATGGTAGCGGTATCGATTCGACAAGAAGGTACACAATGTACCAATTGTACGGATATAAGTGATCTCTTGTAAGATTTACATTACGCATTTTTGTTGCTACATATTATTATGATAATACCTATATAGTATCTAACAAGAAATATTGCACTTCGACTTTAGGACGGAGACTTCGGCTTATTTCAGGTCTGTAGAGCCACGGAATAGATAAATAAACTATTCTGTGTGTAGAGCGTTATCTTTTTTGCATTTTACCTATGTGACATTTGTCGACCATTTTGATCAAGTTTTGACCAATACCGAACCATCACTGCTTACGTAGGTAGTGTGCAGCAGAGATAACACTCTACGAAGTCGATTTTCTCTTTCGTATGTTCTGTTTCTTGCTGGGTACTGTAAGATGCAACCAGTGAAAAGTTCCACCTTTGTTGCAATAAGGACGGCACCGGTAGTGATCGAGAGTGTAAAAGTACAAATTGTAGTAAAAGTATCAGCCCTGACCTGATTAGACAAATTTAAATGACGTGACCATATATGCCTAGCAAAAGTCAACATGCCAACAGTGAAAAGACACGTTATCTTATACCATTTTTAAAATTATCAAAATTTCCAAGAAAAAAGATTTTTCTGATAGTCATTGAACTTGGTTTTTATTAATATGATTCTCGTAATAGGAAATTTTAAAGAACTTGAGTAATAAAAAAATAGGTTTCGTCGTATATTGTAGTAATAGGCATACCATGCCACAAGGGCGACACCAGCCGACGATAAACAGGGGGAAGTTCGGCTATAGGGGAGGGCAGGTTGGTTCTAGGAGGACCATTTTGGTACCTATACATACGGCACGTCTTTGCTGTAAATTGCGCTTTTGTTGTCTCTAGAGAGGGGCAGTTGCCCTCTCCTGCCACCCACTGGCGACGCACATGCCATGGCGGTTCTTTGGAAAGTAAAACCGTGAAATTTTATGTTTCACGCTATAGTTGAAATAAAATGCAAGCAGTGAAGCCGCGATTGTGACGTCATCAAGACGGTAGCGGTATCGATTGGGAGTGCAAGAAGGTACATAATGTAGCTAAGGTAGCAGCCCTGACCTCGTACATCAGACCCGAGTGTTGTGACCTCTTCGATGCGAAATTAACAATATATACCTTAAAGAAAACAGCAACTAGAATTTAATACGTTGATGGTGATAGAATAAATTGTTTTTAGGAGAAGAACTGAACTGGGAATCTCGAAGGCTCCATCAAATTTTATTATTTTTACCTAGTCTCTCGTATATCCCATAAACGGTTCTTCAGAATTTGAGGGCGTAGGTACCACCGCATTATCTATTTGCCGCCAAAAGGTAGTTCAGCACTATCGAGTTCCATCCACCGTTCCATCATCACACAAACATATAAAACCATCATAGGCTTCAGGAGAGGCAACGCATCTACATTAAATTATAATGAAGTTGTTAGTAAAGGAGTTGTTTTGGTCTGGGACCATACATTTACAGTAAGCCTTAATAAGGGTATAATATATTAAGGCATTAGAATATTTAATAAATCGATGATGAATTTGCACCTATATAAGAGTTTTCTTAAGGCAATTCTTTGGCCTCTTTTTCTTTCTTATCCTTATAAAATGGCAATGGCTAACTTTACGCAATTCTGCCAAAAGCTGGTAAAATGTAAATGCGTTACCACTAGCGTAAGTTGATATAACCCTTTGATAGTGATTACTGATCCATATTAAGTTGTTAGGTGTTTATATTGTTCTAATCTATCAAGATGATTGCTCGCCCTGCAGTAAACTTGTACAATAGGGTGACGTAAGAGGGTTCTTGAAGTCATCGAATGAGACTTCTATACAAGTCTACAACTACGTGATATAGGTGAAGCAACCCTGACCCTCTCACGCGAGGTCGCGTGCAATTTACCTAAACCTCCAGTGTTAGATTTCTAACACTAAACCTAGTTTTCTAACATCAATGTGTAGGTGTTTGTGGTTGCCAAGAAAGCCTAGGTGTTTTATTAGCTATCTTATATTATTATAATTTTTTTTTATTTTAACTGCTGTACGGTGCAACCATACAATAAAATAATCTTTGTCAGCAATTTACTTCTCAAGCGCATCGCTGTCGCTATGTGGAGTTCGCGTCGAATAGCATCAAAGTACAGTGTACGCGTTCCGCCGATCGTGCTTCCTGGCATCATAACCAATAATTTGTAAACCGTGTGAAATTACCGAATTATACAACTTTTTATATCCAAAAAATATATTTTTATTTGTTGGACTCATCCGTGACCCAACAACTGCCTTAAAAGCCAAGTAGTAGCAGGCAACTATGACTACTATACTACTGGGATTTTTCCTTTTTGTGGAAGTTTCCCAGTACCTCGGAGTTTGGTAATGTGCCTGGAGATGACAACAGGCTTGCCACCTGTTATATGGACCAAACGGCGAATCGTGGGTGTTTGAATGTATGCTTGCATGCATTTACCTTATCGTATCCCTTCGGGGATTATAGGCGTAAAGTTACGTTCGTTACGTTTATTATTGACGGAGTTCTCCATTGACGGAGCTCGCTGGTGTCAATGGAGAATTCCTCATCAGAATCAGAAACTCATTTATTCATTTAGGGTGACATTTAGGGTGACAGGCACCTCTTATGACACGTCAAAAACAAACAAAATAAATTAAAGTGAATAACAATTGTTAAACATGTCAAACAAGATGAAATATATATGTAAAGTCAAGATAATATAATATCACTATGATAAAACTAAATATAATATGCTAATATAATATGTAAAAAGTATATCAGTAGAATGTCTCATTTCCCCTAACTCATCGGCCAATATGTCATCAATAGGCCTTCGCTATTTTAATAGTTTTTATATGTTTTTATTTGTTCCATAAAAGTACAAAAAAATATAGAAGGTAGGTACGTTGGTAGATGAAAAATAAGTCACTTTCAGAATTTCTTCACGTAAGTTGTCCCTCTCTCTCTGTACCTAACAAATTGGTAAAGGCGTTTACAAATTATCGGTGGACATACATAAAAAAAATCGACGATTTGAGAACCTTCTCTTTTCTTTGAAGTAGGTTATACTATAAATAATTTAATTTATCCATTTATTAATTTCACTTTTACTGTTCGCGTTAAAATTTAATAGATACGAAGAGGTACTTAACGCTTTATCGAAAAATATATACTTAAGTGTAAATGTATCACCTCACACCACGAATAGAATGTACGAGCTAGTAGTGACTGAACGAAGGTCAATGTAAAAAAAATATTCATTCAACACAAAGATTACCAGTGCAAATTAATGTTATTACGTCCGTGGGCAAACTGAAAATACATTTGGTAATTCACAGATCGCATGCCAACTTTAATCATAGCTAATGGAGATACGAACGCGATTTTTTTTGTTAAATTTTAAACGCATATAGGGTTGGGCGGATTTGGTAGAGTCGTGTGTGAAAAGTGTGACTATTGGGCTTATTTATTTTTACCTATTTTTTAGGCATAGATATCTAGGTATCTATGCCTACTGTTGATACCTATACATAAGTCATATTCACAGCAATTCCAGCAAATCCAAAATACGGGTTATGTTTTTTTTACATTTGAATAGTATACCTATTAGATTATAGGTATAAGAAGAAGTTGCGGATTTTCTTAAATGTATGAAGCTCGCGAAAACGTTGTATTAGATTTACTGGTGGTAGAGTTCTAGTGATGGGACTATGGGCGTGGGCATCACTGCATTACCAAATCTATCTGTCGCTAAATGGTAGTATTCATCACTATCGTATTTCGGTAAGATGGTAATGTATGGCTTCGTAATAACTATCACAGAGACACAATAACTAAGGTCTCTTTACCTCTGGTTTTTGTGTACATGTCTATAGGCTGCAGTCATCACTTAACATCAATGTGAGCTGCATGTGTTTAGCACCTTGCTTACATAAAAATAATGTCGGAACAGGCTCTTACCAGCGACAGAATAGCTTATTTTTATATCTGTACAGGACAGGTGTACGAATTTAAATTGAGAGAACATGTAGGCATATATTATGCAAGCAAACAAACGAAGTGTTTTGTTTTCGTAACAGATTCGACCGCAGTCGCAGCTGTCCTAAGCACTTAGATTGTTTACCTAATGCGAGCTTACGAAAGGGAAAGCTCTCTACCTAATTGATAATAATATTTTTATTATTAAATTAAACTTCTTTGAAAGGCGTAGGTAGATTTATTTATATGTATTTGTGAAAACAGACAAGATAAGTATTTTTTTTGGTAGTGTAATGAATAAATACCGAGCTTATTTAATTTCTTTGTGCATTACTTAACTTCGGGGGTGGTATTGAGAAAATCCCAATATCAGTTATTTTTGGTGGCAGAGTTAACTCATTTTATTGATACACCAACAGCATAGTACATCAAAGAGTCACAAAATATAAAACAGAAGCATTGGTCTGATGCATATGCCTATTATATGTTGTACAGCTTTCCAATTAATTCAAGTGCCACACAAAGATTAGATAAATTAGAATCTAGATAAAATGTACATTTAATATAATTAAAAACTAAAATAAAACTTATTTTAATTTTAACAAAGATTAATATCTAACAATTACCTACAGCTATACAGCTAGATGCAATGTTATGATTTTTTTTTTTTTTTTTTTTTTTATGTAATTGAAGTGGCAAACAAGCATGCAGTTCACATTGATGTTAAGTGATGACTGCAGCCTATAGACACCCACACAAAGACCAAGGTCAAAATGCAAATGCGTTACCACTCCTGAGGCCTAAGCTGTTATGCCTCTGTGCCGGAAATTACATGATTCCAGCACTCTACTTTTTAATGTTGGTAGAGACATACTGAAGATGTCAAGCTCAGTTTTCTTATTGAGTATATTGTATTCATTCTGTCCAATGGAGAGTGCTGACCAATATAGAGTTCCAGTGTAAGAGCTCGAGGACGTAGGCTTTGCCACCCCTGTGGCCTAAGTTGTTATGTCTCTGTGATTATTACGGGGCCATATTACCATCTAACCGGAAAGCGATAGTGTTAAACATCACCATTTGACGGGAGATAGATTAGGTAATGCGGATGTGCCTAAGTCCTTGAACTCCGACACGGGATATATCACCAGCAAAAAAGAGGATTTTCACAATAATATAGGTATTGTTCGTTCGATCTTTAAAACAGTTATCTCATACCATCACAGGTTAAACCACATTATCGCAGGATGGAGAGTTATCCAACATTTATTTCCTCGGTTATTACCCGTGATATGTGCTTTGGAAATGTAACCACATTGTGGGTAAACGCGACCAAGTTTATGGGGATTTTATATCAATTGCATCGCAATTACCCAATTAACATAAGAAAACTTCTCACGTACGATTATGTTAATATACGGACAAAATATATACCTAGTTATTTTTCCTTCCTGCTTTAAAATTTTACTTGGGAAACAATTTTCCATCAGCATTTTTGAGCACAGTAGGTACTTTTTCCGTGAGAGAATGAGATGACTCACCTTTACGAGTATAAATAGATAGATATGATAGTAGCGCAGGCAGAGCAGTTCTTGAGTGGCGACCGCGTACCGGAAAACGAAGCGTAGGCAGGCCCCCCACAAGATGGACCGACGATCTGGTGAAGGTCGCGGGCAATCCCTGGATGAGGGCGGCCCAGGACCGTTCGTTGTGGCATTCTTTGGGGGAGGCCTTTGTTCAGCAGTGGACGTCTTTTGGCTGAAATGATGATGATGATGATAGTAGCGCATCACTTAAGAATTTTTAAAACCGATTTTATCCATTCTCATCTTTACAAAAACTTTTTGTTTCAGAGTAGGTATAATTGCTCTATGTCTACCCTGCAAGAGATTTCGAGTGTGAAAGATAGAATTAAAAAATGAAAGAATGTATTTATTTTTATATCCGGCTAATTTATATCTATATACAACTCAATTGCTGTTCGTTAGTCTCGCTAAAACTCGAGAACGGATAGACCGATTTCGCTTATTTTGGTTTTGAATGATTTTTGGAAATCCAGGGCAGGTTGAAAAGGTAAGAAAATATGAAGAAATTGAAGGGAAATAGTAAAACCCACAATTTCATTTTCCTTCCTTTGACACATTATTTCATTCCGAGGCAAGACGAAGTTTGCCGGGTCAGCTAGTAATCGATAAAAATATTATAGATTATAACTTAGTTAGTTTTATGTATGTATGTATCTTCACGCCAGGTCCCTAACGGGGTAGGCAGAGAGTGTAGAGCGCCAGACATCCCGGTTCTGACAAACCTCTCGTGCCTCGTCTACCTTCATCATTCTCTTCATACATGCACGCCGATTCCTAAGACTTTTGACCCCACCATCAGACAGAACTCGACCTATTTGGTCATGGTAGGTCAGCCTTGGTCTTCCTGGGCCTGATTTTTAGTTAGTTTTAAACTATCTAAAAATCCGTCGAAATCACATTCATTTTTTTATGTATCGAACGAAGATGGCAAACAAGCAATGGCTGCATACTATAGATAGTATAGATATCTACACAAAAACCAGAGGTCATATTGCGGATGTATTGCCACTCCTGAGACCTTAGCTGTTATGTCTCTGTGATAGTTAATGCTTGAATGCATGCATTTACCTCTGCCTACCCCTTCGGGGATTACAGGCGTGACGTTACGTTCCGTTTTAAGTTTTGTCAAGAAATCATTTTTTTGGGGAAGGTAGCGATACATTATAATTAGACAGCTTTATAACTACTGCATCAAATAATTTATGTTTAGCTTAGAAAATGATAGAAACAAATGTATTTTATGATGTAGGTATACCTACCTAAATAATAAATTGTAACACATTTTGAAATCTTTTTATAATATCGACAGCATTTGATCTGTGATATATAACATAGGCAAAGTATCTATCTAGTTGTCCACTATCCAAATGTATAGTGGCCGAAGCTTCTGAAAAAATAAGTTCAAAAGTTCATTTAAGTTCTGGTGACTGGAAACTGCCATCTAGTGTCGAGTAGCAGTAACTTACTAAATAGCGCCATCTAGCGATATGAAGTGACATAGACGACATACCGTACCTAGTTCATTACACAGCGGCGCTACTGTCGATAATAAACATTAATAAAATTATTACCTAACATTGTGAGCCTTGTGATTAAATGTACCTATATGTGTATAAATAAACAAAGCCTAACAGGAAAACTAAAGAGACATTAATTAACGTGTTAAAACTTTAATCATTCGTTCAAAGATTCATTTCATAATAGTGACTAGCTAATGGTGAAATCAAATGTAGGTAAGTATTTAAGGTATAGGTATCTGCTAGAAAAGTTTAACAGACAGAAACTCCACAGTGTAGGTACTCATAGAATATGCAAAGAGCTACAATTATTATATTGCGCTAGTCATTACGAACAAATAATTTTAAAAACAGATGATCTATTTTTCCTTTTCCACAAATAGATTTCAATAAATAAATACATTAAAATAAGCATAGGTACTGTGCATATTGATGGTAAGTGAATACAGTACCTAACCTATAACTATCTACGCTCTAGCATAAACAATTCTACTATAGGTACATAACTTGATGTAACTCTGAGGTGGAAGTTTTTACTGAAGGTAATAACGGTATAAATAAGCAGCGCGCTAACCCACAAATGTTCTTCAGTAATAAAACACCTTAAAGAATAAAAAAAAATACACAGATCTTTTTTCCAAATGAAAATTCCAAATCTAACATACACATTCTTGAAGAAGCATTAAATTATGATTCATTAGCAAAAGATTGATGCGTTCTTCACGACGATAAGTCTTAGAAAACCTTGCGTGACTTACCACCCATCTAAGATTTATTATATTTAGAACAACATTCGCCATGTCAAGGACTGCACTACCCAAACTCAAATCACCTCAAGACCTGGAATTATCACCCTTTTAAAACCTTGGGCGATAACAATCTAGCATCATTATGAGTCGCCATTATTTTGAGGGGTAGTAAATCAATCTCCTTCAATCGTTTTAATATATTCTTAGTTACTTCTTTGATAATAGAGATAAACGCAGCTGGCATATTACGTGGTATTTTTTTTAAAGCGGCAAACAACCAAGCTATTCTTTTTTTTATGTAATGGAAGTGGCAAACAAGTATGCAGTTCATCATTCATCAATCATTGATGACTGCAGCCTAAAGACACTTACACAAAGACCAAGGTTAAAATACAGATGCGTTACCACTCCTGAGGCCTAAGATGTTATGCCTCTGTACCGGACATTGGAAATCCACCTGACGGAAACACGATAGTGTTGAACACTACCATTTAGCGGCAAGTATATTTGGGTAATGCGGTGGAGCCGCGCTACGCTACGCCTGCGAGCTTCGTCACTGGAGCTCTACCACCAGTAAATGTAGCCTATTAATATCTTCATAAAAGTAAAAGATTTCAATGTAGATGCGTATTCACTCCTCTCTAAGCTCTTAGGCCAGGCAGAAAGATGATAGCGCTGAACACTACAATTTAGCGTTAAGTAGACTAGGTAATGTAATTTTTGATACAGTGACAAACAGATTGGAACTATTCCTGGATGCTTGTATTCAGGTAAGCCGTTTGAAATCTATCGGGAAAATTAGCCGGCTTCCATATTTTTTTAACTGACGAAGGTGGCAAACATGCATTAAGTGCACCCCGGACACTCGGCTAAAATTCCATACAAACGATTATTCTTGTGCCCTATTGTGCCTTATGTATTCTTGTACACAGACATCAATCAGAGACGTGTTTATACACGCGCACGTAGGGCAAACATACCTACGCGAGATATTTCCGAAACTAGTTTTATTTGGTTTTTTAAGCTATTGCATAGCTTCTATCGCGGGCCTTGAGCGCGGGGACCGAATTCAGAAATTCTGTAACGAAAAAACCGGACGCTCCGGAGTACAAATTTTAAACTCATTTAAAGAAAGTCATGTATAATTTCGCCGTTCGACCTCGTGGGTAGCGTGGCCGAGCGGTCTAGGCACCACTCTCTTCGGAGGCGTGGGTTCGAGTCCCACCGCTGCCAAGATTGTTTTTGTTATTTTTTTTTAATTGTTTGTTTTCCATTCAATATTTAAAAAGTGGTAAATATTCATAGAAAATTATTGTTTCATTTTTCTATTTTTTTTTCTTTTATTTGCATTTTATTTTGTTTTGCATAAATTTTGATAATTATGTAAATGCAATAGCTTTACCGCGGCAGTCCCCGAGTGCCACACGTCTTTTTTTTTTTTGAAGAGTAGGTATAGCTCGCAAAAAGCTAAGTATACACTATACTTATAGAGGTTTTTTATACCGCTACACATAGACACCAATTCTAACAATTAATTAAAATCAGTGTAATTCGTAACCCAATTTTACTCAATCCCCGTAGATCGATACATTAGTAGATGTATTGTATGGCTCCATAACATTTTTGGTCGGCACACAATGAATGTGTCCGTACGAAATTAGGCTCCCGTACGGTTAGCAAAAAAGTTACTTAATTGCGCATTAAATACTAGTCTGGAGCTCCAGAAACGGAGCTCTAAGGTGTAGGTAGGTTAAGGTTTAAAGATCTTTATTCTCATAAAAATATACAGTTCTTTTAGAATGAGATATCTATAGATTACATTAATTTTATTAATTTTTTAACTTGTTCCGATCAGGTGGTAATATATGGTGGTAATAATTTACTTCAACTTAGACCACAGAAGTGACAACGCATTGAATTTTCTCTCTGTTTTTTATGTAGATGTTTATTGGCTGCAGTATTCACTTACCAACAACTTGAATAGAACCCTTGTTTGCCTATTTTAAGACGCGCGCATGGCCGAGCGGCTGGTGTAGATCGGAAGCGATCTACTCGGTTAAGTGATACGGGCGCGGTCGGGCGTGTGATAAGTGACCGCTAGTGGCAAATTAAAATGCGCGTTTCCGTGCTTCGGAGGGCACGTTAAGCCGTCGGTCCCGGTTGCTATCGATAGATAGCAGTCGTTAAACCTTGTCGGAGGTTTTAAAACATCCGACGACGGGTTGGTCACTAACCCGTATCTTCACCAACCCGCATTGTAGCAGCGTAGTGGAGTAAGCTCCAGGCCTCCTCCCTAGAAGGGGAGAGACTCGTGCCCAGCAGTGGGACGTACCAAAGGTTGCCATTATTATGACAAATAAAAAAAAACGTTACCAAATTTCTATTGGCAACCATTTTTTTTATATTATTAGCGAACTTTGTAACGCTTTAAAATTAAATGGTTGAATAAAATATGGATGGAAAGCGCACAAAACCGAGAGAAATGGCATTTTATGATGGAGGCCTACATAGAAATGATTGAAAATGGCTAAGAAAAAGAAAGAGTTAAATAATTTGTCAATCAATTTATAGTCGCAATACTATTTAAGTACCTCTACCTAGATTGCATCCAATCATTATAATAAACCAGACGGTAATATTTTGAAAAGTTTGAACATCAGTAACTTTTTCTGCTGATCCTCCATTTAGTAGACTATTACGAGACGTAGACGGTAGGGCGTAATTGTAAGTAAGGGTTTTGTTGCCTATTCGGTGCTTTATGATACATTTTATGTGATGCCCACTCGTTAGCTTTAATGCGCTTATGGCGATGCCCGTGAATCCCCGAACATCTGTTGTTGAAATTTATTATACGCTTTAATATTATTAATTAGAGGCGCGTCGGTGGAGTATCGTACCTATCGTTTATGAAAACAATTATTCAATATTAATTACATGGATATTAAAAATTAAAATATATTTAAAAGCTGAATAATATTTACATAAAATAAAGTTATACCTAAACCAAAAACAACATGCGTCTAAAAATTCCGCATCACTGCCTTCCTGTGTTATGGTACCCAGAAGGCTGGCAGCATTGCCTCGTTGGATGGCAATGCTGATTCTTTGACCTAAAAATTGGCCAGCCCTTTGGTCACGGAAAGTGTCGACCAGCCGTTTCGCGATGGATATTGAATTAATTATCATGAGCGTCAATAGCAAAATAATATAAAGCGGAAGCATATTAAGGGCCGCTTTTAGGCAATTTAGCTTGATATCATTTAGAATACTCATACATTGTTTGTATTAAAGTAATGTCAATTAGAAGAAAACATAGTCTAAGCTGAAAACATCCAGATCATTAGGCGTATTCTGTTACTCGGAACCCATCATATTCAGAGCCACTTTGCAAGTACATTGCTGTTTTTCTGCAATGTTATTGAATTTTGTTAAGTCAACACAGCAATGTACTGCAAAGTGGCTATCGAAATGATGTGAACCGAGGTACATAGGTGCATAATACGCGTTCTGATCGGATAACAAACAGACAAAATAAACTTTCAGATCAGATATTATCTATACATCTATACTACAAATAAATAAAACTGGAGTGTCTGTTTGTAATATAAAAATAACCGCTTTTTACTAAGTGCATATGTATATTTACACAGTACATATACCAGAACAATTTTTTTTTCAATTTTTGTCTGTTTGTTACGGCTAATCTCGGGAACGGCTGGACCGATTTTGACGGGACTTTCACTGGCAGATAGCTTATGTAATAAGGAGTAACTTAGGCTTTTATACTAGCTGCGCCCACGACTTTGTCCGGGTAGATACTGAACAACCATAAATTCTCACGCGGACGGAGTCGCGGGCACAGCTAGTAAATAAATATTTTCTAGGGAATTGTTCGAAATTTTGGAGTAAAATACATTTGGTCGGCTATTACTCGCAAACTTGCAAGGCCAACTTAAGTGTGATAGTTTTCCTTTTAATTTAATTATATGAAGCTACTATTGCCATAACGTCTGAATTTCTAACAACAACCGTTTAGTTGGTACGGGGGGGGGGGAGACACTTGACTCTAACGAAAATTTGCACTTTAAAGCTTAATAAGTCACGAACTGTTAACTAAATCGAAAAATGATGTTCGGACATCCATAATATTTTTGAAAGACCTATTTTACGATACCCCAAACTATATGATATTCAAAAATAAAAAAATATATCCGCGCGTTACAAGTACAGGTTAACCTGAATATTTTTTTTCAGTTTTAATTCTGCCTCTTTGTCGGCGTGATTATCTCCTATAGCGACAAATATTCGTCATCAGTCATTTTATCCACATTTTACTCATTTAAGATATTTGAAGTTTACTGGCATATAGTTTACAAATCTCAACTTTTTAACCTTAAAAATAGCAACAATTACAAACATAGCCCATTAAAATACCGGCAGCAGCAACAATACTAAATAATAAAACCCTTTGAAAAGATAATCAATAATGTTGAAAGCAAAACATTAACCAATCCTAACTAAAATACGTTAAGTTAACCAAAGAACCAATCATAACTTAATAAAACAATGGATATCGATTAATAACGTAATAAACATGTCTTTGTACACGATCGGCGATCAAATTCGCAGTCGTTTACTTCTATATTTAGACGGGTCAATAAGGTGGGTGGCGGCGCCGCGTCTGCCAAACTCGGAGCAAGGTAACGTAACTGTTCCGTACCCCTACTATTGCCACAGCACAATTATTAACAGTATGGAAATTTGGAAACTACTTTCAAAACTTTCGAAACGGTACACTCACACAAACATGCGCATCAACGCGGCCCCTAAGCGGTATTCGTGGTGCTGCAGTAGCGAGTCACTCGCTACTCGAGCGTCAATGCGCATGTTTGTGTGGGTGTGCCGTTTGGAACTTTTTGTAAGTAGTTTCCATACTGTTCATATTTGTATTGTGTTATTGCTTTTCATTTAGGTAACTTCACGTCTGTAGTCCCTGAAGAGTGGGACAGAGATTTGTTTTATGCAACGGAGGCGGCAAAAGAGCCCGCAGTTCACATGGATATTAAATGGTAACTGCAGCACCAGTTTCTACTGGTGGTAGAGCTCCAGTGACGGAGCTCGCGGGTGTAGGCACCACCACATTACCTAATATACTTGACGCTAAATGGTAGTGTTTAGCACTATCGTGAGGCTTGTGTTATGTCCCTGTGCCGGAAATTACAGAGCCGTACATTACCACCTGACCGGAACACGATAGTGCTGAACACTATAATTTAGCGGCAAGTATATTAGGTAATGCGGTGGTGCCTACGTCCGCGAGCTCCATCACTGGAACTCTACCACCAGGAAAATCTATTCTATTTGTTCATTACATTACATTTCCATATTAACCCTACCTATCTGCAAACTAAATGCATAGATTTCACGCAGGGCGTCTGCGTTCACTAATGACTCAATCAATATTGAATTTGGAGCCCTCTGTCTAGACAGTGGAGCTCAATGCAATCGGTATTTATCCCGTCTCCCAACTCTATCCTTCCTCCTTCACTCGTGAGGAGAAATATTTTGAAATTTGTGATGAAATAAATTTGTGATGAAATAAATTTGTGATCACAAATTAATTTTCACTATATCATCATATTTTTGTTATTACTTAACATAATCCATTTATTTTATTTCACGAAAAATGGAAAGAAAAATTTGACTTCAGGCGAGACTCGAACTCGCGGCCTACTGGGAATCTAGTCCAGCCGCTCTTCCCATTGAGCTACTGAAGTCCTGCCCGATTTGTCAAATCTTTCCTTCACATTTATTGCATTGCTTTATGGTAGCAGCAGCGCCATCTATTGCCCACTATGCTAGTTAGGCAACCGATATAATAGACTTTGCAGTTTCTTGAATATCGTAAAGAAGTCGCTTTTACACTTAATAATTGTTTTATATTATTTCGCATTAACACATGCTTGTGAAATATATTTTTCTTTCCATTTTTCGTGAAATAAAATATATTTCACAAGCATGTGTTAATGCGAAATAATATAAAACAATAATCCATTTATAGAAAAATGCTAAGGGATAAATTCTTTTGTGTTCTGTTAAGATTGTAATGAACGTGTCTGATGAACTGTTCGATCTGGTGCCTTCGTCTACATTCCTACATCGCACCACCCGCCGAAGAGAGAAGTTCCACCCGCACTTGGAAATGCTGAACGGTCCGATTCGCGCGTTCATTCCTGTCCAGAACGTGCAAATTGTGGAACGAACTTCCCTCTGAGGTGTTCCCCCAGCTATACAATATGGGGTTCTTCAAAACTGAGGTCAAAGGAGTCCTTCAGGGCTGGCAGCGCGTTCGCAACTCCCCTGGTGTTGCAAATGTTCATAGGCGACGATAACCACGTTCCATCAGGTGACCCGTCTGCTTGTCTGTCAATCCTTTGACATAAAAAATAAATAATTAACAATTATATAATTAACAATTATATAATTAACAGGCGCATTAACTGTTTCCCGTGACTAATTGCCGCCAGATGGTAGTGTTCAGAACTATCGTGTTCCGTTTACATGGCTCTGTAATAACCTGCGTAATAACTATCACAGGTGATTAACAACTTAAGTATTTTTTATGTTATGGAAGTGGCAAACAAGCTTGCAGTTCACATTGATGTTAAGTGATGACTGCAACCTCTAGACACTCTCACAAAGACCAAGGTCAAAATGCAGATGCGTTACGTACATAAGCTTTTTCTATATAGATGTTTATAGACTGCTGTATTCACTTACTATCAATGTGACTGCATACCTATTTAATAATAATGGCAACCCATGAAACGTCCCACTGCTGGACACGAGTCTCTCCCATTTTTGGGGGAAGGCCTGGAGTTAAATCCACCACGCTGCTTCAATGCGGGTGTCGGGGCGCTGGGCGTCGGGACGCTGGGCCGACACCAAGCGTCCCGACGCCAAGCGTCCCGACGGACGCTTGGTGTCGGGACGCCGGGCGTCGGGAAGCCGGGCGTCGGGATGCCGGGCGTCGGGACTGTTGGAGTCGGGACGCTGGGCGTCGGGACGCTGGGCCGACACCAAGCGTCCCGACGCCAAGCGTCCCGACGGACGCTTGGTGTCGGGACGCC
Source organism: Macrosoma leucophasiata (assembly GCA_036365455.1). Classification (NCBI taxonomy): domain Eukaryota; kingdom Metazoa; phylum Arthropoda; class Insecta; order Lepidoptera; family Hedylidae; genus Macrosoma; species Macrosoma leucophasiata. The sequence goes on along the minus strand of JAWQUS010000023.1, from coordinate 7,478,972 downwards.
GGGCGTCGGGAAGCCGGGCGTCGGGACGCCGGGCGTCGGGACGGTTGGAGTCGGGACGCTGGGCGTCGGGACGCTGGGCGTCGGGACGCTGGGCTTCGGGACGCTGGGTGTCGGGACGCTGGGCGTCGGGACGCTGGGCGTCGGGACGCTGAGCGTCGGAGCCCTTGAGCGTCGGGACGCTGGGCGTCGGGACGCTTGGCGTCGGGACGCCGGGAGTCGGGACGCTTGGCGTCGGAACGCTTGGCGTCGGGACGCCGGGCGTCGGAACGCCGGGAGTCGGGACGCTTGGCGTCGGAACGCTTGGCGTCGGGACGCCGGGCGTCGGAACGCCGGGCGTCGGGACGTTTGGCGTCGGGACGCTGGGCGTCGGGACGTTGGACGTCGGGAAGCTGGGCGTCGGGACGCCGGGCGTCGGGACGTCGGTCGTCGGGACGCTGGGAGTCGGGACGCTGGGCGTTGGACGCTAGGCGTCGGGACGCTGGGCGTCGGGACGCTGGGCATCGGGACGCTGGGCGTCGGGACGCTGGACGTCGGGACGCTGGGCGTCGGGACGCTGGGCGCCGGAGCGCTGGGTGTTGGGACGCTGGGCGTCGAGACGCTCGACGTCGGGACGCTGGGCGTCAGGTCGTTGGGCTTCGGGACTCTCGGCGTCGGGACGTTCGACGTCGAAGCGCTGGGCGTCCAAACGTTCGACGTCGAAGCGCTGGGCGTCGGGACGCTTGATGTCGGAACGCCTAGGAATAGTGGCTTATGTGGCCATTGGGCAGCGCTTTTGGATACACATCTTCTTTAATTTTGGATCCTAAACACTGCTTCTCTGTACACGATATTAGACGTTTGGCCATCGGGGATACACACAAGCTGCTAGGATTGCGAAAAATGTCTAATTATGTGATTAAACGCGCATCCATCCTATGCTGAAACGTATTTTAGAAACAGCCATTTTTAGCTTCTATGCATAATATTTAGTAAAGAAAATTATTATGAAGTTTTGTATAATAATAATTAATATAAAGTTTCAGTCAATTAGTGCTTTTAATAGAGAATGAAAGATAAAAGATAGATCTATGCATAATATAAGCACTCCGTAAGAGCCGGCAAAAGAGAAAAATTGAATATTAACGTGGTGCATTTTAACCCACTAATGCCACCTACACCACCACCACCATCACCATCATTATAATTACATCCGAAAGACGTCCATTCCTCTCAGCTGGACAAAGCCTTTCCCGAAGATGCTCCTAAAAGTGTTGTGCGTCATAAGGAAAAATATGCCATAATTGCCACGCTTGGCATGATGAATGGTGATCATAGTGACGATGGTTTTATGCCGGGATGCTGCTATGTGTTATGCTTAACGTTACTAACAGAGAAAAAAACGACTAAGTGCGAGTCGAACTTGTGCAAAAAAATACGTTTCCTGTATGGGGCATACAGTAAACGCATTTTTTTTGCTTGGGTCCCTTAATATTTTCATTTTCTTATTTTTAGTAATTAATTTTGTCTTTATAGCGGTAACAGAAATATATAGTTTGTGAAAATGTTAGCTTTCTAGCTATCACTATTTATGAGATAGGTACAGCCTGGTGACAGACAGACGGATGGACGGACAGACAGACAGACAGACAGCGGTGAATTAGTAATCCGTAGGGTCCGTACATTTTAGGTACGAAACCTCCTAAAAGATAGAAGATAGATACAGAATAGTTAAATATTCGATATGATTCTTTAAATTGTCTTAACTTTTTTATTTCTGAACTATTGACACGAAACAAACACTAAATGTTTAGTAAAACTTACCACAATATATTAGTGAAACTGCAAATCGGATAAGCCATTTCTGAAATTAGCGTGCACAAACACAGAGACAAACAGACATTTTTCCGGGATAAAAAGTACTTAGAGTTGTGCTCCAAAGGTTAAAGTATAATTATATCAAGTTTCATCGTAATCGGACCGATAGATTTTGTGTGATGCTTGAACAAACAGACAGACAGACAGACAAAAATTTTTCTAATCACATATTTGTGATCGGTACCGATCTTGTAACATCCCCTGATATATTTTTTTTATATTTTTAATGTACAAAATTCACACTTCTACAGTTTTATTTTAATAGGTTGGGGAAAAAGTTTCTTCGCATTTTTTAAGATAATTCAAAACATTTTTTAATATGGTTTATTTAAATTTAACTAAAGTATGTGTGTACCATTTTGTTCGATAACCTTTTGCTATCTTGTAGGTAGGGGGACATGATCCCATTGCTATAAAAATTTTGGGACTTCTAATCAAAATACCGCGACAAGTGGATTTGGCAGTCCTCTCGTGATGTTAACCTAACATTGCATAAAGAATTCTGAAGAGACCGAAACAGGTCGAAATCTGAAGGTGCAAGGTCAGGACTATACGGCGGATGCATTAACACCTCCCAGCCAAACTCTCTTAATTTTTGCTGAGTGGCTATAGATGTGTGAGGTCTAGCGTTATCATGATGAAACACCACACCCCTTCTGTTGATCAATTCCGGCCGTTTTCTCTCAACTTCTTGCTTTAATCTCATCAGTTGTTCGCAGTAGAGTTCAGAATCGATAGTCCTGCCTGGTGGTAATAGCTCATAATGAATAATGCCCTTCCAATCCCACCACACACACAACATCTCCTTATTGCGAGTTAACCCGGGTTTCGCCACAGTCTGTGAAGCCTGACCGGCCTTCAGGTCAAAGACCACGACCTTTTTCGCACGTTCTTGTCGTACGTGATCCACTTTTCATCACCATTTCAGCTTCTTCAAAAATGATTCGGTTTCATTACGTCGTAATAAAGAATCACAAATGAGTACACGGTTCATTTGGTTTCTTTCAGTGAGCTCGTTAGGTACCCAAATATTGATCTTTTTTTTTAGCGGAGTGTCCACGGTGTGCTTAAAAACTGGTGCATATTGAATCTATTCTGGCCATTATAATAATAATAATAATGGCAACCCATTATACGTCCCACTGCTGGGCACGAGTCTCTCCCCTTTTTTGGGGGGAGGCCTGGAGCTTACTCCACCACGCTGCTCCAATGCGGATTGGTAGAGGTGGGTGGGTTAGTGGCCAACCCACTGTCGGATGTTTTCAAACCGCCCATAAGGCCTCCGACAAGGTTTAACGAATGCTTTCTATCGATAGCAACCGGGACCGACGGTTTAACGTGCCCTCCGAAGCACGGAAACGCGCATTTAATTTGCCACTAGCGGTCACCCATCACACTACCCGACCGCGCCCGTAGTGCTACACCGAACAGATCGCTTACGATCTACACCAGCCGCTGGGCCATGAGCGCTTCATTGCGCGATTCTGGCCACACTGGTGTATATTCAGAACCTGAAAAGTAAAACATTGTGTCCGTACAAAACCGGGGCGGGTCGCTATTATTAACACAAAAGAGAGACACATCTTCTAAAGTCTAAATTCTTCATAGTATATTAATTTACAACCAGTTCAAAATTCCAAGCTAAAGGATTCACTCCAACGTATTTAAAGTTAACACCCAAGCAAGTCAGTAATTAGTCAGTTAATCACAAAACGAGTGATCTTATTTAAGCGTAAAACGGAGGCGTAAATGTGAAAGGCAGCTCGCGCCTCGTAGAGCCCGCTACGTGAGACGCCTACGCGCTACGAGCTACAACGCCAACAGCCAAAGTATTTTCAATTCCGTAGCTATTTCAGTATACATACGCTGCGATGTATGCCAATCCTTTTGACATTGATCTGGGGCAATACCATTGTATGGCAGATTTATTTCAATCTTTGTTTTGACGAGTAATAAATTGTTTCATATTATTTCGCATTAACACATACTTGTGAAATATATTTTAAAGAAAAATGGAAAGAAAAATTTGACTTCAGGCGAGACTCGAACTCGCGGCCACTGGGAATCTAGTCCAGCCGCTCTGCCAACTGAGCTACCGAAGTCCTACCGAAGCCCTACCATGACTTCGGTAGCTCAGTGTAATAAATTTCAAGCAAATTTAGATTATATTAAGATGGTTCTAAAGCTCACTATTAGTTGACGTCAAAATAAAGTAAGATAACATATAGACTTCTATAAAAGATGGTGGTATGTCGCCTGGTTAATGAACACTGTAGGAGTTAAAATTTGCGGTTCAGTCATGAAATGTAAAAAGCATTTTGTTTATTTATTTTGGTCGTCATTATATATTTTTATGAAAAATATATATATATTTTTTTATGTAATAGGCTTGGCAAACAAGCATGCAGTTCACATTGATGTTAAGTGATGACTGCAGCCTATAGACAGCCATGTGGCTGACCAAGACCAAGACCAAGGTCAAAATGCAGATGCGTTACCACTCCTGAGGCCTAAGGTGTTATGCCTCTGTGCCGGAAATTACAGGGCCGTACATTACCACCTGACCGGAACACGATAGTGCTGAACACTACCATTTAGCGGCAAGTATGTTAGGTAATGCGGTGGTGCCTACGCCCGCGAGCTCCGTCACTGAAGCTCTACCACCAGTAAAATTCTCGTGCTACAGTGATTGTTATCAAAGTACTCCAAAACAGCTGGACCGATTCCTATGGTTTTTTTTGGGTATGTTTGGCAGGATTAAGAAAATCTCGTAAACTATTTTTATACTGATAAGGCGCAGTTCACTGGGACAGCTGGTTAGTATGTAAAAAAACGAATACATGACAGATATGTATACTATTAAATATTGAAAATTTACGTCAAGCACTGCTTCAAAACTTTTAAACAGAATTGAATGCGGTTAACATAAACGTATTAAATTTTGACAAGCTATGGCCGCAACTTTATCCGCGTAGAGTTTAACAAAGTTATTGTTCAGTATCTACGCGGATGAAATCGTGGGCACAACTAGTTTATAAATACATCAATGAAGCTAATTTAGTATGTATGTGTGTATGTATGAGTCTTCACGCCGGGTCCCTAACGGGGTAAGCAGAGAGTGTAGAGCGCCAGATATCCCGGTCCTGACACACCTCCCGTGCCTCATCTACCTTCATCATTCTCTTCATACATGCACGCCGATTCCTAAGACTTTTGACCCCACCATGACACAGCACTCGACCTACTTGGTCATGGTATGTCAGTCATGGTCTTCCTGGCCCTGTGCATCCATCCACATTCGCATTGTATATCTGTTTAGTAATTCGCTCATTCGACATTCTTTTTATATGACCAAACCATCGGAGAATGCCTTTTTTCATTTTTACACTGACATTATCATTCACACAAAGTCTTTTTTTTTACATCTTCTAGCTAATTTAGCTTCATGTAATATCGTAGATATCAATTAGAAATGATTTCTTATCTATGCGAATGGAACTGTAGAGTTGTTAATATTGTTGCTTTACTCTTAGAAAAAGCTGTTTTATTTTAATTTACTTTATTCTCGAAACTACTTAAAATTGATCTGCAATTTCACTGTCTGAAATTGCCGTGGTGCCGTGGGTGTTTCAGCGAATCCGAGTTCAATACCGATGCTATGACGTCAGAACACGCACCATACAGTTCACGACGTAATATTCGCTTAGTGAAATGGAGTTTTAGGAACTGCGTCAATAATTGCCAAATGCTAAACCCTGGCAGTGAACAAAAATGACTTTTTTTCTATTGTCTTTACTCTTTGTTGTCAGTTTCTAAAAGGGGAAATGAGACATTCTACTGATATACTTACCTACATCCTACATTAGTATATTATATTTAGTTTTATCTCAGTGATATTCTCCATTATAATTTTTCTAATTAGTAAATTGATATGTACATCAATTGTTGTTCGCTTTAATTTATTTTATTTGTTTTTGTAATATCATTAGTGGTGCTTGTCACCCACAATAAATAAATAAATTTCTGATTGTGATTTTGAATTTTCATCTCTACACTTTTAAATATTTCAATTCAACTTCTCTTTGACCACTAAACGTCACACTTGGATTCCTCAAAGGGGCGGTAAGAGGGGATTTGTGGATTTACTCGAGTGCATTAGAATCAGAATCAGAATCAGAAACTCATTTATTCATTTAGGGTGACAGGCACCTCTTATGACACGTCAAAAACAAACAAAATAAATTAAAGCGAATAACAATTGATATACATGTCAAACAGGATAAAAAATATATGTAAAGATTTTATAATTAGATTAAGATATGGGGTGTACTTTGCACCTTGATGAGTATCTCTACCAAATCTGATCTGTCTATATAGACATATATCATAAGTCTATATAGTAGATACAAACTCTCTAGGGAAGCTGTTAAAAAAATTAAAAAGCCGCTTCTTACGCAACTTACTACGAAATTGTCAAACTTAAAAGTTAACTTAAAAGTTTGACGATTTCGACGGCAGCTTCGTTTGGATACATTTAACACCCGACCCTCTCAGAACGTGATTACAGTGATAACACTACAATATGTTGACAGAACATGCTCTACAGTATTTGGATAGACGTGTGACACATGTGAGTGAAGAAATTGAAGAAAAAAAGGGAATTAAAACATTGACTACGCAGTATTCCTGCCTCGGGCTAAAATCGAACCTGCGACCTCAAGATAACCATAGGAAAACCTTAAGCATATCGGTATGCCTTAAGATATGCTTGTACCTAATACGTCACTGAGTCTATCTTACAATTTAGTTTGTGTAATGTGGTTAAAACATTATATTATTAAGTGTAAAATTTCTAATAGAACCATCGGTTTCACTAGAAATCGTCGACAGCTGCCCCGTAGAGAATTGAGGTCGAACACGCAAATTTAACTAACAAATAAGCCATTGTTATATTGATAATGGTTTTTGTTTCAATACATGGACGTTGTTAAATCTAAAATAGCGTATCAAATACGAATTATACTATAATTAATTAAGATGTAGATTAAATGAACTTTATAAATATATTTGCTAGAGTAAATAATTGTTTTATTGTATTGTATTCTTCGCAATTCAAAAATTAAGAAAATTCAGAAAATACGACACACTAAAATACGCAGTTTAACCAAAGCTACTGACGCGCTAAACTTTTCTCAGAAACTAAAGTGGAAATGGGCAGGGCATGTTGCGAGGCTGGCAGATGAGCGTTGGACTAAAAGGGTTATATTATGGAAAGGTCCTACTGGAAAACGACAAAGAGGAAGACCGCTCACCAGATGGGCGGATGACATAACTAAGATTTCTGGACCGATCTGGACACAAACAGCTCAAAACAGAAAAAATTGGACTTCTTTGGAGGAGGCCTTTACCTGCAGAGGGGTTTTTGCAGACCGTAATTTATAAAAAACATCAAATATTCATCGTGGTTTAACCTACAAAATATATATATATATATATATATATATATATATATATATATATATATATATATATATATATGTATATATATATATATAAACAAACTGTGAAGTGAAAAGTTAAGTTAAGAATTTGAAGTTAAGTTATTTAGGTTAAGTTTACCATTTGTCAATTTTTTTAGCGCAAGAAATAAAAGGCTTTTTATTTTATTTTTATTTATATATTATTCTTCGCAATAACACATGTGAGTGAGACATTTGTAAAGAAAAACTTGACTTGCTTTCCACGACTAGCCGCTCTTCCAACTGATCTACCGAAGATATCACCCGACTGTCGAATTTTTCCTTCACATTTATTGCATTGCCTTGAGGTGGCAGTAACGCCATCTATCGCTAACACTGCTAGTTGTAAGGCCCTGTAATTTCCGGCACAGAGGCATAACACCTTAGGCCTTAGGAGTGGTAACGCATCTGCATTTTGACCTTGGTATTTGTGTGGGTGTCTATAGGCTGCAGTCATCACTTATCATCAATGTGAACTGCATGCTTGTTTACCATTTCCATTACATAAAAAAGTAGTTAGGCGTTAGAGTAAATAGTGGTTATTATTTAAGGGATTGGAGAATACATTTGTTTTCTATTCAGTTTAACAAAATATGTTGTCTGATATATCAAACAAAAAACTTATTGAAAGGACTTAAGTAGTTGTTTTTTCATTTAAAAAAAACCGAAAATTTATCATTATTCTTTATCTTGAAAACTACTGGTCAACGATTTTGAAAAGTACTTATAGAGTACTTATAGACTATTTACAGTTCTTTTTTACCTACTGGAAAACCTATAAAAAGTATTTAAGGTAGCAATAAAATCGCTTCATTTTACAGAATCTTGACGCACTTTCTAAATGAAATCTACACTAAACTAAAAACCTAGACTAAGCTGAAGAAAAGAATCCACACCGTTGGCTCTCCTGAGGAAAGATATATATTTTGATACTAATCTGAAAAAAAAATCTTATATGTAGACACATAATATAAGAAGGTTAGCGACTAGTATATTTTCGACCCAGAGAGATAATAGATGCCTATTACATAACATCTTTTTTTACTACAGCTCGACCATTAATATTCTTTTATTATTATTTTAATAGGTATTCTGTATCATATATAAATACACATTTTCTAGGTGGTAGAGCTCCAGTGACGGAGCTCGCGGGCGTAGGCACCACCGCATTATCTAATATACTTGCCGCTAAATGGTAGTGTTCAGCACTGTCATGTTCCGGTCAGGTGGTAATGTACGGCCCTTTATGTTCCGGTCGGGTGGTAATGTACGGCCCTTTATGTTCCGGTCAGGTGGTAATGTACGGCCCTTTAATTTCCGGTACAGAGGCATAACACCTTAGGCCTCAGGAGTGGTAACGCATCTGCATTTCGAACTTGGTCTTTGTGTGTGTGTCTATAGGCTGTAGTCATCACTTAACATCAATGTGAACTGCATGCTTGTTTGCCACTTTTATAACACAGTGTAAAAGGGCACTAATCAGTATTTTTTCTTTGCACAGTGACAATAGATGCCTAATACGCCACTTCTTTTCTACTACGGCTGACCATTCATTTTCATATAATTAGTTACTTTAAATAGATACTATCTAAAATACACAAAAATATGCCAGTGACCTATCAACACATTTTTATAATATTTTCAAGTACGCCATCTATTCTCGCTAAGTTATTTATCATGCAGATATTTAAATAACCATTTCATATAAGGTAGCGAGCAGAAATATAAAAATAAGTTATTATAATTTCACCGTGGACGCCGTGTCTAGGCAGTTTATACGTGAGGAGACTATGAACCACTCCCTATATTAAGAAACCACCCCATCCCCCTTGATTTATTTCATAAAACTCCACTGAGATCTGTGTAACGAATACTAAGTAATAAAACCTGTCCTAGATCCTAACTTTCAAGATGTATAACTACTTTCAAAGTGGAAAGAAGCCATATGTTTTTGTATCAATATAAACTTTCTTTTGGGTAGAAATGAAAGAAAAAACGTAAAGAAAAACTTGACTTCGGGCAGGAATCGAACCTGCGACCTCAGAATAACCCAGTCATTTTACCACTAAGCTACCGAAGTCCCACAATGACGCGTCAAAGGAGATGTTGCGAGCTCGGCCCAGGTTCGTACACGTCCTCAAAAAATGGGTAAATTAAAGAAGAATCCAAAAAAAATACAATTAATTTATTCAAGAATATATTTTAGAGTTACAACCACATTTAATTCAAACGATTTTATCATTTTCAACTATGTTTTAAACATGGCGGCAATATAGCCGACACTTGGGATCAATCGATTTTGATAATATGTAGAAAATATTACTTTTTTCTCCAAGTTCTATAATCAAAATACCATTTAAAAAATGAAAATGTCAAAATGACATCGCCCGCCATATTTGCCATGTTAGTTTTGAGTTGCAATTCTAACTGCAAATTATGTTTTGTAACTGCAAACAAAGTTAAATAAGTGAAAATATGCAGTAAAAAACGTTTTATATTGATTTTGCCTGTATAATGATATTGTGTACAATACATGGCCGGAGGTCCATACATTTTTGCAACATCTCCTTTTGCTTTCCGTTTTTGATTTTTAACCGATTTAGGGTCGGTGATAGACATCCATTGATAACTAATTAATAGCTATACAACCGATATGATAGACTTAGTAGTTTATACAATATCGTTACAGACAGACAGACAGACAGACAGACAGGCGGCCATGGTGAAACTATAAGGGTTCCTTGTTTACTACGGAACCCTAAAAACGAATAAATAGCAATTCTCTTTTGTTAAAAAAAAATTTATAATGTCATGTGATTTAGCAGGAATATATTGCATACCTTTGACCCACAATTTGCATTCATTGCACTTTTATTATGAATATTTGAATATCATTTACATATATCCGCAATATTTTACTCACATTGAATTTTTGTTATAAAATTATAGAACCCTGTAGTGACGTTAAATAGTTTATATCTTTATACTTATATACTTATCTGTCGAATGAGCGAATGACTAAACAGATATACAATGCGAATGTGGATGGTTGCAGAGGCCCAGGAAGACCAAGGCTGACCTACCATGACCAAATAGGTCGAGTTCTGTCTGATGGTGGTGTCAAAAGTCTTAGGAATCGGCGTGCATGTATGAAGAGAATGATGAAAGTAGACGAGGCACGAGAGGTTTGTCAGAACCGGGATGTCTGGCGCTCTACACTCTCTGCCTACCCCGTTAGGGACCTGGCGTGAAGATACATACATACATACATACTTATATATTAGCTTCAAATATAACTAGTTATACTACTAATCATAATTTTATCAGTTTTACTTGATGAAAATTGATTAAAAATTATCTTCTTTTGATTTTTATCATTATGAAATAATCGCGTTAAATATATTCTAAAAAAATCAAAACAAAAATGAAATTAATGAAGTCCCTAAAAGGTTTAAAACATTCATTGGTTAATTATAGTTATAATGACATCAACACCATTACAGCTGCAAGTCGTCCACCGCTAGACAAAGCCTCCATATGGAGGATATGCGATGCTGTTGCCCATCTCGCATGATTGTATTTACTAACCCTCTACTGGACTGTATTGACCGCCCTTGTGCGGTTGACTCATTGCACTAACGGAAGAATTCGTCTTCTCTAGTGAGATGTGGATTTTCGTTCGTACCTTGTAGAATTTAAACTTGCGGATTTTCTCGCGTATACAACACTCCCAAACTTCTTACACCGTAAGAAGTTTGGGAGTGTTGGCTTCTTACACCGTAAGAAGTTTGGGAGTGTTGTATACGCGAGAAAATCCGCAAGTATAATTTCTACAATGTACGAAGCTCGCGAAAACCTACGAAAACGTTATTTCGTTCGTACCCTTCAATGCTTCATGTATAATATTATAAACAATTTAATATAATCTAGTTAATTACTAAATAATTAACATAAATTTGTAATGATGATTTTTTTATTTAAGGAAGGTGGCAAACAAGCATGCAGTTCACATAGATTTTAAGTGATGACTGCAGCCTATAGGCATCTACATAAAAAACTAGAGGTCAAAATGCAGGTGCGTTGCCACCCCTGAGACCTAAGGTGTCATGTCTCTGTGATAGTTATTATGGGGCCAATCATTACCATGTAACCGGAACACGATAGTGCCGAACGCTACCATTTAGCGGCAGATAGGTTAGGTAATGCCATGGTGCTACTACACTTGGAACTGTACCACCAGTACAAAATGTTTTTCGTGGTTTTATTGCAGTATACTTTTTGAATTTTTTCCACATATTTATGTCAGTAACGAAAATAAAAGCGCGAGATACAATACACCTGTGCACGTGCTTATAAATAATTCAAATCTAAACATCGATCTACGACACCAAGCCTATCAACTCTTCCATCAGGGGTAATTGACATCAAGCGCAAATAAAACTACATTCACGGGAGAACATTTATTATGACAGGCGTACATATAACGATGCAAACAGCTGAAGCCGCTGACTCCAAAGGAAAATAGGAAATATGAAAATTAGAGGAAACGTAAAGCGGGGATTGAGCATCTGGCAGGCAGCGGAGGAAAACAAACTTAATATGAGGGAGCGAAGCCGAAAATAGAATTCGCTGGACTCTTTTTAACTGGCCTCTTTTAGCTTATTTCATCGCCTTTTCAACATCGCTTTGCATAACTAGCTTAGACGACCTTTGTGACTTTGCTCTTTTGAAATATCGTGCCAACATTAAGAGGGCTACGATAAAATAAATAAAGGCATGTATTTTGTGGTAACATTGATTATATGGTTACCTGGCCTGAGTCATGCGATTTTAATGACAGATAAAGATGTGAGTGAACGGACAGGTTACGCAACAATAAAGAACAGAAAGAAGCTTGCAAGACAGTGATAGAGATAGAGAAGAGAAGACGTACAGGTGGTTGGTCTGTTCGTGGTCATTGTTGTCGTGTGTTGGCTGCGAGCCGGAGCGCCGCAGCCGCCAGATGGCGTGGCGCGCCGCCACCAGCCGCGCGAACCCGTGCCGAGCCACTATAGGGCACTGTAGCGCACACGCGCTACTCACGCATCCCGAGCCCTCGACAGACGAGACACGCACGAGTCACCAGGACCAATCGCCCCGCTCACCATACGACACCGGGAGGATGGACGGAAACACGGGATAGGATCAACAAGTGACGGACAGCTTCCCACCACCGAGACCCGGACTCCGTTACAGTCCCCGATTCACCTCTACCTTACGATACTACTAGCAAAAAGCTCGCCTAAAACGAATATCACAACCGAATATCACAAAAGCGGTGGCAAGCGAAGCTTCGTGGACGGCGGCGGCTTACGTAACGCTAAACTTATCTACGCGTGTAAAACGTGCAAAAGTGTATCGATCACAGAAATAAGCCTTAACACTATGAGGTTTAAAGTGCCCGTCGGGTGTTATTATGTAACGGAGTCTCGGTTTGTGTGGAAACTGGTGTAAAGGTTGGGCGCTGGGGACATGCGCGTAAGATAGGAGCTAGGCGAGCACTGCGCGCCGTGCCTGACGGGCTCTGTACCCAGCCCCTTCGCCCAACCCCACCCGCCACCCGCGCCCGCCCACGCATCGCCTACCAGACCAGACTGTTACTAGCTTCTGTAATCATTAATAATGTTTTCAATAAGCTAAACACAGCTGGGTGGTTTATACATTGTAAGTTGTAGGCGACGTTGCAAGCACACTGGTCCATTCAAAGATTTTTTTGGCATAAGTCCGACTTGTTCGTTTATAATTCAATAATCTTAACATTGTTTTCCCATGATCGTGCCGTTTTAGTTCTATTAGATCAACAAGTACAGCGCTAATATGATCTGTATTCAGAGCTCGTTTTATGAGTTTATCTCAGTTTTATTCTACACATAACTGATATGTGAAATACGTGGATGATAACAAATTGCCGATAATATCAGACTTATGTTCTATATGACAATAATACCGTAAATAGGAGTTTCGTGGATACAAAGATCCGCAAAACGCTCTATAGACGCGTAAACAGAACACCCACGGTTAATCAATAATGCATGTAATATATTAGACAAAAACACGCTATCACTTGTTCCCTGATTCGGGGAACAAATTCAGGATGTCACATAAAGCAATAGTGGCCCATTAGCACTAAGCCAAGGAAGCAGAATATATATTTATATATATGCAGTTTACATTGATGTTAAGTCATGACTGTAGCCTGTACAAACACCCAAACAAACACCAGAGGCCAAAATGCAGATGCGTTACGACCCCTGAGACCTAAGATGTTATGTCTTTGCGATAGTTATTACGGGGGCGTAAATAACCATCTAATTGGAACACTATAGTAGGTACTGAACACTACCAGTCGGCGGCAGATAGATTGGGTAATGCGGTGGTGCCTACGCCCCCCAGCTCCCGCACTGGAATTCTAGCACCAGTAAAAACCGTCCATTTATTATAAATGTAATCAACATATTTACTTGCCATTTTAAATATGTGGATAAGGTATAAAAAAGTAAAAAATTTTAGTGCCACATCAAATTTATTAAGTGGATGGGTTTTAAAAACAAGGCTAATCTGCTGTATCGGAAACGTAACAAAAAGGTAACCTTCGCTTCGATGGATGTCCTTGAACTGGCCTTTCTGTACGTTTTCACAAAAGAAAATATATTTTCTTTGTAGAAGAGACAATCAACCATCGACTTTGTGTCGTGGACAATGCAAGGGACGTGTATTAAAAATAAATATTTTTCAAACAACTTCACTAATATAAGTACAGAATTACACATTTTACAATAGCGGCAAGTAGATTATGTGATGGTGCCTAAGCCCGTGAGCTCCTTCACTGAAGCTCTACCACCACTGAATCTACATCGATTTTTTTAATTTTAATGTTGATATTTATGGGTTGCAGTCTTCACTTAGTATTTAAGTAAACAGTACGTAGGTACATACATGAAATAATAGTTAAGCTAATACGTATGTGCTCAGTAATAGATACATAAAATTTAAGGATCTTTGCAAGGTACCCTTACAAAAGTCCTTAAAATTTGAATTTGGAACTGTTTAAATTTTTATGGTCAATTTACTTTGCATACATTGATTAATTAATAGATAAATGTATAAAATTATATGAAACATTAAAAAAATATTGATCAGAAAGAATATCATTCTTTTATGCAAGAAATTTAAAAGAATAATGCAATTGGTAATACCTACTCTCCACATTTGTTAACAATGTTAGTTTCTTGGATGCATAGTGTTGTGCAATTCAACAAACGCGGAATTAAAAAGAGGTGATTTCACTTTTAAAATGGCGTCTCCCTCGGCTCAGTCGAACTTTGCCCTATTGCGATTAGAAAGGCTCCGTATTAAGTGTTAAGTCTATAATAAAAATGTGATCGTTATCTGAGTTTGAATTGCTTTCAAAGTCCAAGTTCCACCAGGAAGTTGAAGACAATGAGGCTTTAATATTCAAAAGTTGCTTTACTGGAACAAATCACTTAATTAATGAAGATCTAAAATAATGTACTATTCGTATGTACCTATGTACTTATTCTAATGAATCTACATCTAGGTGAATATTAATCAATTAAGGCATAGGATACAGAAACACAAATGCTATCAAAATAACAATGGTATCGATTAGCAATTAATATTTGTATAGTTTTTCTAATAGTATATATAAATTTTCACTAAATCAATAAATGATACCTAATGGGTTATTTAATCCTTATCAATGCTGCAGTGCCTGCAATGTTTACAAGATTCAATGCGACATAATGTCTTGAAAGGGGGAGTGGTAATATCGTGAACTATTTAGCTGTAAAGCTTTAGTTTGTCGCTACTTGACCCTAGATGGCGCTATTTAGCAATACAAAATATTCATTCTATATCCAATAATATTATGTAATATTGTTATTAATAAATTACTTGCACCAATAAATACCACAGAATAACTATTTTTAATGTTATTGATTTAAAAGTTGACTTAATTTTAACTGACTTTCAACATTATATTTGGCGCTTCGATGACATTTTAAACAAAACCTGAGGCATAAGAAGATATATTTTGGTTCATTCTAGTAGAAAGGTAATAAGTAAACTTTAACAAATGCTTATTGCAGCATGTGTTTTTTTTATTAAAATTACATTAGCTCAATAATGTCTGATCAATGGTTAAGGCAACATATTTTTTTATTGTACACCACGTTGCGTCATTCTACAATGAAATTTAATTTAATTGTCTTTCGCTAGAGCTCTATTGCCAACAAAAGTAGGATAAGTACTAAATATACATGTAGGTACATTTTATAAACTTATTACCGGACAATTTCAATCATAAACCTTAATCTTGTACTTTTTTCAATTGGCATTAGAAGCGGAGAGTGGAAACACCAGAATAGGTATATCGTATCATTATAAAGTTAAATTCACTGCAAATTCTCTATTTTATGGTTGGATGCGCATGGTATTGTATAACAAATAATAAAAAGCAGCGGACTTTGGGATATTGGAGAGGTAACTATTCTTTTACTGGTGGAATAAAATAATAAAATAAAATACGCTTACACTCACAGCCCCACAGTAGGTAGGCATAAACCTGTGTCATGGGTGCCGTTGTACACATACAACACATACACAAACACCCAGACCCGAAACAAATATCTGTAGGCTATACAAATATTTGTCCCGGTGCGAGGATCGAACCCGCGACCCTTCGAATCAAACGGTCATCTCACACCGCTGGACTAACCAGGTCGTCCAACGGAAGAGATCCAGTGTCCCTGTGATAAACATTAAGGGGCCATACAATTATATTGAAAACAAGAACACGATTATGCTGAACATTACAATTAGGTGGCAGATAGATTAGGAAATGGGTTGCAGTCTATGTCTTCGAGTCCTCGTTTGGTCCCTGAGGCCTTTGCCATAATTTACTACATACCATAATATCGTAATTATCACGATTAAACATAGTTATTATTTTCAGAGAGCTTCAAACATTGACAGTTAGTATGTATCTTCACGCCAGGTCCCTAACAGGGTAGGCAGAGAGTGTGGAGCGCCAGATATCCCGGTCCTGACACACCTCCCGTGCCTCATCTACCTTCATCATTCTCTTCATAAATGCACGCCGATTTACATTGACAATAAATCAATGTTATAACTTAATTTTTAACAATAAATGTAATGAAATAGACGAGCCATTTTATTGCCACAATAAAAAATTACGAACTCGTCCCAATTCGAATTACGAAAGTTTTTATTTGCATTTCTTTCAATCGGCATAAGAGGCAGGCGAGTGTAACAGATGGGCCTGCATTAATAAGTCAGCCGGCGGGGGAGATAACTAGGTACATTATATCCCGTCTTTAGGCCGCACATAATACGCCAGCTGACAAAACAGAATAGGATTGCCTCTTCCGGAAAATTACAGCAAATTCGATGTACAACCGTATGACAGGACTTTGTGTAGTTTGAATCTAGTATGATACTTTACCGTCAATGGTAAGTTCGTTCTATCTAATTATTAAATACACAATAAAAAACAACAAGATGTTTTTTTTTATGTAATGGAAGTGGTAAACAAGCATGCAGTTCACATTGATGTTAAGTGATGACTGCAGCCTATAGACACCCACACAAAGACCAAGGTCAAAATGCAGATGCTTTACCACTCCTGATGCCTAAGATGTTATGCCTCTGTGCCGGAAATTACAGAGCCGTACATTACCACCTGACCGGAACACGATAGTGCGGAACACAACCATTTAGCGGCAAGTATATTAGGTAATGCGGTGGTGCCTACGCCCGCGAGCTCGCTCACTGGAGCTCTACAACCAGTAAACACGACCTAAGTTTCCTTTTCTTTTGTACTCTTTTAAATATATAAAGGAAATCGCGACTGAAATAATCATGTATCAATGCTCAGGTCAAAATTCGTACTTGTCCCATTTCGAATAGTTAAAGTGTTTATTTTTTCTTTTCAATAAGAGGCGGGCGAGTGTTACAGACGGGCTTGCATTAATAAGTCAGCCGGCGCAGGAGATAACTCGGTATATTATATCCCGTCTGGCTGCACATAATACGCCGGCTGACAAAACAGAACATGATTACCTATTCCGGAAAATTACAGCAAATCTGATATACGACCGTATAACGGTTGTATATAGTGCAAAGTGCAATAGAGGCACAGATAATAAGGGTTTTTGGCAATTCCATCCCAAAGCTAGTTTTTCTACTCACTATTGATATTAAATATCTTTTGTATTGTTTAACTATATACTAACGACCGTGTGGATTTGGACGGGTTTTGTGTAGTTTTAGAATGTAGGATGATAATTTACCGTCAATAGAAATATTTGTACATTTATGTGTGGTTTGTGGCAGTACCTATTAATTGCAGTTATTTTCCGAAACCATAATAAATATCTACAAAATATTTTACAAATGCGTTAAATAAAAGGCGACAATTATAATGATTTATAAAAGTACAGCTCAAACTCGACGACCCGGTTAGTCCAGCGGTGTGAGATGACCGTTTGATTCGAAGGGTCGCGGGTTCGATCCCCGCACCGGGACAAATATTTGTATGGCCTACAGATATTTGTTTCGGGTCTGGGTGTTTGTGTACGTGTTGTATGTGTACAACGGCACCCACGACACAGGTTTATACCTACTGTGGGGCTGTGAGTGTAAGCGTATTAAAAAAAAAAAAAAAACTACGAGACGGAGCGAGTAAAAAATTAGAATACAGAAAAGTTTTATGATAACATAGAGACATCTAGACATCGGCGTAGAAAGAATAAAAAAACCATTACCAAAGGCAAGAATAAAAACGTTCGCAGGAAAAGCTATTCTTAATATAAATTGAATCAAGAAGGTGACGTTCACAAATTATATTATTTTACGTAAATTTCTTTCAATTTGAATGACCAAATTAATTTATATATTCTTTTTTTTCAATCGGCATAGGAGGCGGGCGAGTGTAACAGACAGGCCTGCATTAATAAGTCAGCCGGCGGGAGAGATAACTCGGTACATTATATCCCGTCTTTAGGCCGTAATACGTCGACTGACAAAACAAAACACGATTACCTATTCCGGCAAATTGCCGCAAATTCGATATACGACCGTGTAAGAGAGCTTTGTGAGGCTCAGGGTTAATAAATATGTTTACACTGTGTGGGAAATCACGAGCTCGCTTTAAAATATTATAGATAGTAAAATATACCTGTAAGTTAGGTTAAATTTACTGGTAAACAAGCTTAAGCGCTCGAGGGACACCACCGCATTACATAATCTATGTATGTATCTTCACGCCAGGTCCCTAACGGGGAAGGCAGAGAGTGTAAAGCGCCAGATATCCCGGTCCTGACCTCCCGTGCCTCATCTACCTTCATCATTCTCTTCATTTATGCACGCCGATTCCTAATACTTTTGACCCCACCATCAGACAGAACTCGACTTATTTGGTCATGGTAGGTCAGTCTTGGTCTAACTGGGTCTCTGCAACCATCCACATTCACATTGTATATCTGTTTGGTCATTCACTCATCTCACCATCGGAGCATGCCTTTTTTCATTTTTACACCGATACTATCATTTATACAAAGTCTCTTTCTTACATTTTCATTACGAACGCGATCGGTGAGTGATACACAGCAGAGTGCCTAGTGCGAGATTTCCGATCGCGATTCTCGATCGCGATCGGAGTAAACGCAAATTTGTATGGAATTGAAGGAGCGTCATCTAGCGGCGAATGGATAACGCTCATTCAATTCCATACAAATCTGCGTTTACTCTTACGCGATCGAATTCGCATAAGAGTAAATAAAATCTCGCACTAGGCACTCAGATCTTGCGCAAAGATCTCATCTCGACCGCGTTTAATTTACTTTCATGCTCTTTTCTACATACCCAGTTCTCGCTTCCATATAATAGCGTTGGAGTAAGTACAGCATTACATATGGCTAGAATACATAATCTATCTGCCACCAGTTAAATGGTAATGTATGGCCCCGTAATAACTATCATAGAGACATAAAAACTTCTCAGGGGTGGCAGAGCATCTACATTTTTATCTTAGGTTTTTGTGTAGTGTAAATGTCTATATGCTTCAGTCACCACTTAACTGTATGCTTTATTTTTAAAGAAAAATATATTTCACAAGCATGTGTTAATGCGAAATAATATAAAACAAGAACTGTAAGCTTGTCTGGCACATTCGTAACATAAAAAAAAATATTATTTTAAAACAACAGAATCAACTTAGCTTAGTATGTTTTTAGGTTTTCGCGAGCGACACTCATTGAAATAAAACTAGTTATCGGATTTATTGAGATTAAAAAACATACAAATTTCAATAGAGAAGATGGTTGGCGATTGTATATAATATATATTATATATATATGTACCAATGTGGCATCCAATACTTAGTAGAATTAAAGCCCCACCGTAACAGTCTTTAAGACCTCAAGATACAATTAGTAACTTTTGTATTGATCCTGAACACTACGCAAGACGTTTGCGAAATAGATGGAGGTAGCTGCACATAATAATTTTTCAAACTGCTGTCAGACAAATATCACCTCGGTCTACCCGAGACCACGGCGGCTGAAAAGCGACCGAAACGTCGGGTTCGATTTTAAATAATAATCATTTTAGTTTAATATAAATACTCGTAGAAAACTAGTTTTATTCAGTAGCTCAAAGATAATAGACATATTGGCGGGATACATTATATTACCATGTTAATATAAGCTAACAATTAAAAAGTTAGTTGCATATACCCCCCGGGGGTATTTGAACAAGCTGACGCAACCGAAGTTGCCCGACTCTACGTGAAGTTCAACTCTCAGAGATATTGTTTTCATGTTAAATTTTATTTCAACTAAATTAACTTCCGTGCATTCGCGGAATAAAATAAGATTTACTATTCTTTTATGTAATGCAGTTATAAAAAGGCATGTGGTTTCATTGGCGATAGTTAGCGGTACTATATGGATGGACGTTTTAATTCTTTTTAATGTACCTAATGAAGGTGGCAAGCAAGCAGTTCACATGTCAAGTGATGACTAAAGCCTATAGACACCCACACAAAGATCATAGGTCAAAATGCAAATGCGTTGCCACCCCTAAGACCTTAGTTGTTATGTCTCTGTGATAGTTATTACGGGGCCATACATTACCATCTAACCGAAACACGATAGTGCTGCACTGTGCATTTGACCTAGTTTTTGTGTAGATGTCTATATGCTACAGTCATCACTTAACATCCATGTTACATGCATGCTTGTTTGCCACCTACATTGCATAAAAAAGCAGTGGGTAAATTTTGTTAATTAGGAGAAAATACTAGCCAACTATAGAATTGTTCGTCTGGCCAAAACCACGAGACTCAACGTAATAGCAAATTCTTGTTGGAAGTACCAACCAAAATGCATTGTAGTGATTTTGTTGCCCGACATACTTAATTCGATTTAGACTGCTTTTTGTGACGGTAAAACTAGGTAATAGGGATGTTTCCTAGGTACGAAATTATTACTTTTTATCATATCATATGAAAGTTTAACCTAAATAGAATGTAAAAATACAAAATTTATAAAAATTGGAGGATTTTAAGTATAAGGAAATGAAAATGACAAAAAATGTGAAAAATATGTTAACTAAATAATTTCACCTTTAGCATCTTTGTACAATTGCCAACAACATTACGTACTTCAAATTTAAACATAAACGTAGTATTAGTAAAATTTCTTTAATTTCACCGTTCAATTCACCGGTGTTGTACCACTTTGTGACGTCATAACGCGCTGGAATTTTTTAAGGGCCGTTTTTTCACACTACACGCAACGTTACTTAACTGAACTATCTTAATCTAACTTTAGAAATCACCATTACTGACCGAAATATTTGCCTAGAAACAAAGAAAAGCGTCGGGTAACATAGATTTGCACGACCTAGAAAAGTAAACCGTCTTATTTCCAGCAAGTACATCCGTTCCCGGGGGCCGACCGCCTAACAGAAATGCTTTCGTTTAGGACGTTTTAATGTCCGCTTTGTATCGCCTATTAAAACACTTTGCTCTTGTACCCTGCGGACGAAAACACTTTCAGGAAAAAGTTAGGTTGTACATACGACACGGATAAGATGTTGTCATAATAGAAAGCTAAACGAAAGCATTTCAGTTAGGCGGTCGGGTCCCTGATCTCTTCAATCATAGTCTCCACACTGGACGCTGACTTTTTATGCCCATTGTTTCCAACGGCCTACTGAATTGATCGCGTTAACCCAATGTAAGGAAAGGGTTCCCTTTATTTCGTTTTCTTTCAAATCATCGTTGGATTTTAGGTTGGATGGTTACAAGCAATAATCTGTGTTAACACAGGAACTAGGTGAATAAAAGTTGTTGTAATTTGGTATCTTTTTGTACTAACCCAAAGGGAAAGCGATCTAAAAGGGTAGGGAAGGGATAAGCATTATGTAAATCTTGATTTGTTTATGTGGTAACTACATTGAAGTTTCATACAAGGATATGCATAGGATGGACGAATAATACTTTTACTATTTGTATCATTGTAGCAACCGGAGCGAGCGTATTTCCTTATGTCATTATTGTTTTACTAACTAAATTCGCTTTTAGCTCATAAAGCCACTTAGTTTCTACCTCTGTAATAAAACTAAACGTAAGAGACCGTGAAGAACTGTGATACCTAATTCTAGGAACCAACATTGCTGACCAAAATTTTTTTCTAGAAACAAAAAAGGGACAGGGGGACAGGAAAGGGTTCCTTTTATTTTGTTTTCTTTCAAATCATTGTTGAATTTTAGGTTGGATGGTTACATGCAATAATCTGTGTTAACATAGGAACTAGGTTAATAAAAGTAGTTGTAATTTGGTATCTTCTTGTACTAACCCAAAGGGAAAGCGATCTAAAAGTGGAGGGCAGGGATAAGCATTATGTAAATCATGATTTATTTATATGGCAAGTACTCGTATATTTAAGTTTCATGCAAGGAGATGTCAGAATAATACGATTAGCATTGCTGACCCAAATGTTTGTCTAGAACAAAGAATATCTTCGGTTAACATATTGATGTTACCCGACGCTTTTCTTTGTTTTGCACGATCCAGAAAAGTTAACCGTCTTCTTACATTCAGCTTCATACCCGATGTCGTCAATCATAGTCTCCACACTGGACGCTGACTTTTTATTTACATTGTTCCAAACAGCCTACCGATTTGATCGCGGTAACCCAATGTAAGGAAAGGGTTTCTTTTATTTCATTTTCATTCAAATCATCGTTGGATTTTAGGTTGGATGGTACAGGCAATAATCTGTGTTAACATAGGAACTAGGTTAATAAAAGTTGTTGCAATTTGGTATCTACTTGTGTTAACCCGAAGGGAAATCGATCTATAAGAATAGGGGAGGGCAGCATTATATAAATCTTGATTTATTGATATGGTAAGTACTCGTACATTTAAGTTTCACGCAAGGAGATGTATAGGATGGCTGAATAATACGATTAACATTTGTATCATTGTAGCAACTGGAGCGAGCTTATTTCCTTAGGTTATTATTGTTTTCTAACTAAATTTACTTTTAGCTCACAAAGTAGGTAACTACATTTTTGTCAATAAATACATTTTTTTTTTTTTTTTTTTTTAACTAAGTTTCTTCCTTTGTTATAAAACTAAACGTAAGAGACCGTGAAGGACTGTGATACCTTATTCTAAAAACCAGCATTGTTGACCCAAATATTTGTCTAGAAACAAAGAAAAGCGTCGGGTAACATAGATTTGCACGACCTAGAAAAAGTTAACCGTCTTCTTATATTCAGCTTCGTTTCGGATGTCGTCAATCATAGTCTCCACACTGGACGCTGACTTTTTATTTCCATTGTTTGCAACGGCCTACCGAATTGATCGCGTTAACCCAGTGTAAAGAAAGGGTTCCTTTTGTTACGTTTTCTTTTCCATCATTGTTGGATTTTTTAGGTAATAATTTGTGTATTAAAACGTTTATATTGGATACAGGTTAGTGAAGAGTTGGTATTATAATACACAAATTTATCGTTGGAAAGGAAAGACACAAGTGTGTCCGATCTTTTTTAGTCAAATTATTTTGCGCAAGTAAGAATTTACAAACTCGTAAACTAAATTTTGTTAGGTACGTACGTTTTTAATCTCAGGTCTACATCAATTGAAAATCGAACATAAAACATTTAATTTTTTACAAAATATAAAAAAAAAACGCATACTTACATGCAATACATGTCATATTAATTGTATTATACTAAATTATTATACGTTATTGCTTGATGTCATGTATACCTACCATCACATTGGTTGATAGCACTTTCTTATTTACATGAATAGATAATGAACGGACACCCTGAGCGACATTTTAAAATAAGATTATTTTAATGAAATGGATAAAATCGCGGCTTAGTTAAGTGAAAACAAATCAAATACCTATTGAAGCACTTTTGGCAGAGGTAGACGGTATAGGTACCTAATACACGTATTCTAGATATCTGAAGCGAAATGATAGTGAATTAAATGTTACACACTGACGGCAACGAACGAGACACGATATAAAAGTTAGTCAAAAGGCTGCTAGGCTAATAGATATTTTTTAAACTAAAGTTTAGCAATCGGATCGATACGTAAACTCAACATTGACTGTAAACTCAGATCAAGAATATTTTTATAAAAACTTGAAATTTCTGTTACAAGCAGCAACGTATGACAACTTCGTATATAACATCGGACAGGTTAAGAACCACTTCTTTACCCACTTGAATAAATAACGAGATGACGCCCTGAGCGACGATTTGAAACGAGATAATTTCGGTGCAATAAAAAAATCTCGGGAAAATTGATAAAAAATCAAATTACATCCATTGAAGCTCTCATTACAGAGCTAGAAGGCGTAAGTATTACTTTCTACATATTTAATTTTGATGATTACCATGAATGAGGGGAGTAATTGATAGGAATGTACGGTGTCATAGATATCAACTCGCTGACACACTGTACATAAACATATTTTCACACCTAACCACATTTAAGCGTAGGTTCTTGAATTCTAAGAACTAGATATATCAATACATATTTAATTTTCAAGTGTCAGTCAGCGACGTATAAGAGCTTTTCCACACTAGCGATAAAATACCGTTCATAATCGCCGCGATGTCACCGCGGGCGGACTGCGATATCGCGGCGATAATAAACGCGCCGTAAATAACATTCCTCTGACATTATATATATTCGGGATTCGAATTGAACGCGGGCTCGCGGCGTGGTCGCGGCGAGATCGCGGCGACCGCGACGTATGCACACCCCGACATCGCAGCTTAATCGCCTCGACGTGAAATCGCCTAAAGTAATCGTTAGTGTGAAAAGGTTCTTATAACAACGTATATAGCATCGGACAGGTTGGGAACCACTTCCCTACCCACTTGAATAAATAACGAGACGACGCCCTGAGCGACGATTTAAAATGAGATTATTTTGATGAAATAGAATTTCCCTGAGAACACCTATTTGATCGGGGTGAGCTTCCAACTCCGTATTTGTGGAAAACTCTCAGTAGGAACTCTTTTGAATTCACAATTAGAAACAGAAAGCTTTTCAAGAAGCCTATTGCAGCTGATTTAACGAGCGGTATCCGATTATATTTTTTCTAGGCCATTATTGTAAGAGTACTGCTTCTTGAACTGAATTTAATTTAACTTGTTGATGTTTGAGAATCGTAATTTAATAAAATATTTTATTATTTATCAAATTTGGTCTGTGAGGAATCATTTTTAAGAATAAGACATTTCAATTATTTTGAAAGATCTTAATTTTTTATGTTTTCTTTGCTGTTTCTTGGTGTGTTTATATTATTGTTTGGATGAAATTGATTCGTGCAAATAAATAATTTAAGAGGTACAGAACTCTTAAAATCCACAATGACTTCTATCCTGATACGGAGTTCCAAAATCTTAAGCTAACAGAAATAACCCGCTGTTACTAATTCTCCTAGGGACTAAACAGTAATCGATCAGAGTGCACCCAAACCAATATCAATTTTAATGGCAGCTATAAACATTAAACTTCCACTAGGCCTTCAATATTTCCCCCCCGAGGGTTTCCGTCTTGTCGTGGCGGGGGGGCTCACTCAGTATCCGGTGGTTGTCCCCACACCGGCGAAGCCAAGAGGAACCCAGAGAGGGGGCGGCGTTTGGCGTGGCTCTGCCCGCCACTCGCTGCTGTGGAAAGGAGACGGCTGGGGAGGAGGTGTACGGGTATTTCGTTGGCCCTGCACCCTATCCCCAGCCGCCTAACGGTGGTCCCGCCGTCAGATGGGGACGTGGTGGGAAGACGGCTGGGGAAGAGGTGCACGGGTATTTCATTGGCCCTGCACCCTATCCCCAGCCGCCTAACGGTGGTCCCGCCGTCGAATAGGGACGTGGCGGGGCCGCGGGGGAGCGGTTGAGGGTCGAACTCTTTCGACGTTGCCGCTCCTTTGAGGCCGAACTGTGCGCCTAAACCCCTCCACCTAGGCGTCAGGCAGGGACCTCCGGGCGTCGAACTAGGGGATGTCCGTCGCCCGAATGGAGAGAGGTCCCTAGGTGGGTGGCGTGCACGTGTTCCGCACGTCACTATTGTCGGTTGGAGCCAATAAGCTCAAACCTCGGAGGGCTCGGAAACGAGCAGCCGCCGGCGGGGTCGCGGATGTGTGCATAAGCGTTCCCGTGACCCCGCCACTAATGGCGGACGATACGGAACACCGCGGGGTTTTAGTGAGTACGAGTCTCACACTACCCGCCGTCTGTTCCCCTTAGACGGCGGGTGCCCAGGAGGGTTTCCCCGCGTCAAAAAAAAAAAAGGCCTTCAATATTTAATGATATAAAATCAATTTTTGTACACGACCGAAAGGATGAGGACACCATTTTTTTGGCGTTTTGACGACCCTGCCATTAATTAATTTAATTGCTATAGAAATAATTCAATTTTAAATAAATCAACCCCGGTTGCCCCAATTTCACGTCCCTCTAATCCAGAAATTGTATTAGGACAATGTACGTGTCCAAATGTTTTTTTTTTAATATTTTCCAATTTTAAATATTCATGTCGTTTTTAATTGTGATGTTGTAGCAAACCATTTTTGTGACGCCTGGAGTACCGCGATTGATTGGTGGAGAGTAAATAATTTATAGGTATGGATTTTTTTCCATTTAAAGAAATTCCCATTGACTTCCTTGGAGTTGCGTAATGTGTCCGATTACTGTCGATTGGTCCCTACCTATCGATAGCTTCATTGTATCAGACAATAGGGCGAGGACGACTATTGTCTGAGACAGAAGAAACGTAACTGAAGAATCGTGTTTGCATATATGCATGAAAGAATGAAAAAAGAATAACCTCTTCAGGGGACACACGTGTGACGTTAGGGTTTTTAATATTTGTAGTGTAGGTACGTATAGGTGCACTTGTTCTTTTGTTATTAGGTACTATGAGGGAATATGCCGCTTTATCTTGTGAAAACCTCATGATAATTAATACTATGCAAAGTTGTCTGTGGATAGGCGAAGCGTTCCCTTATAGTATTTACTTCTCTTTATTACTCTTACATGAGTTATACGAGTAACTAAAATTGTACAAGTGATTAAAAATAAGCGGACAAAATCCTGAGGCGAAGACCAGGAGACATATACCACAGGCTTTAACTAGTTTGAGCGCTCCTGTCTCCAAATACCCCGAGTTAAGTATTAATAAAATATAATTTTAAAAATTAGTTTCATATCATTTATAATAATAATGGCAACCCATTATACGTCCCACTGCTGGGCACGAGTCTCTCCCCGTTTTGGGGGGAGGCCTGGAGCTTACTCCACCACGCTACTCCAATGCGGATTGGTGGAGGTGGGTGGGTTAGTGGCCAACCCACATATCATTTAACTGATATAAAACATTGTGGAGAGAATAAATAAATCATTATCTTATCTTATCTTTTATTGGGCATTCTTCAGTGAAAAGTTTTAGTAGAATAATATATTCTACTAAAAGGCGAAAACGGCTAGATAGTCCGCGAAAACGGCTAGATAGTTATCAATTTTTGGACTGCTTTGTCTACAAAAGTATCACTGTTTTTAAATTTTGACAAAAAAAAAGAAACTAATCACAAAAAGTGCAATGTGTGCATAAAATCGACTGCTGCATCCTCTTAAATTCTCATCAACTGAACTACAAAATCTTGCTAATATATATCAACGACATACCTTCTCAATAAACTACATTACACATTACTTCGATAGCAACTACTTTATTGAGAATACTTATTTTAAAACCGAGGAGACGACAAATTTACGTTGTTTTACATGCTTCCTTATCTCATTTTCTGACTAACACTACTGTAATTTGTTAGTACACTCGCGTTATCGCTTGGGAAATTCTGGAAATCCAAATATTTAGGGGTTATGTAAGCAATGAAAATCTGTTTACACTCACTCAAGGGCATGGGGTTCTACATATCATAATAATAACAACGTTTATCCCCTTATTACGTCTGGTAACACTGATATATACAGACATAAGATAAGTTGGCCCATTGTACGAGTACCTACTTATCTGAATGATATATGAAGATCGTTTTATGTATCACGCTTTTATATTGTTCGGTACGTCAAAACGAAAATCAAAATCCTTATAGGATACTCGTGTGTCTGTCTGTTCGTCTGGCAAAATCAATTTGCTTCACATGCGTACTGGTAGGTAACATATACAACAAGAACAAAAAAAAACTGAAAACAGGTCACTGAAATTATGACGACACTACACGGTAAACAAATGTATATTGTATTTTTTTTATGTATTGGAAGTGGCAAACAAGCATGCAGTTCACATTGATGTGAAGTGATGACTGCAGGCTATAGACATTTATACAAACACCAAAGGTCAAAATGCAGACGCTTTGCCACCACTGAGACTTCAGGCTGTTTGTCACTGTGGTAATGATTACGGTGCCATACATAACCATCTAACTGGAACACCATATCGCTTAACACTACCATTTGACAGATAGATCACGATAGATACTCTAATGCGGTGGTGCCTACGCCCTCGAGTCCCTACACTGACACTCTACCGCTAAAACCTCTTTCAAAAAATTGTTTCACCACAAAAATTCGAAACAAATTCCACTAACGTCCACTAACATCGCATTAGCGATTCTTT
Source organism: Macrosoma leucophasiata (assembly GCA_036365455.1). Classification (NCBI taxonomy): domain Eukaryota; kingdom Metazoa; phylum Arthropoda; class Insecta; order Lepidoptera; family Hedylidae; genus Macrosoma; species Macrosoma leucophasiata. Next base: position 7,450,343 of record JAWQUS010000023.1, on the reverse strand, counting down.
ACTCAATAAAAAGCGTCTTGTAACGACATCCATATGCCGTCACATAGAATTTAATCAAAGCACGATAGATATTTTTTTTTGCATATAACTATATGAATATATACCTATGTTTATAGGTATCATAACTAAATAGTTGAGATACACTATTGGTAAGGTATGTTGAGAACCATAGGACGCTCATAAAAAATGCGAGCATAGCCACATCCCCACCGTATCCCAAATTCAGAAAAAAGGATCGATATATAAGGGGATGTTGACGGGAGAGAGGGGACAGTTGTAGTTAGAGAGCCAGAGGGCGACGATTAGGACGGTTGGTGCGAAGTAGGTAGTGGTAGCGGGGCGTTTGGTGAGTGATTTTTATTTTAAATATAAAATAGGTTACACTAATTTCATATGATATTTTAACTCATTAGTTAATAACGATAACTTTATACTAAATTCACTGAGGGTTACCTATTTTATGTTTATTTACTTATCTGGTTATTCTTTTATTGAGAGATTTTGAGGATGTGTTTATACAAAATGAAGTACTTCATATAATCTTACAATATAACTTAGCTTTATTTAGTTTTGCGAACAGAAAGTAGATTAATTTATTTAAATTAAACAAAACCTGATAGGGATTCATAGGTAGTATAAATGCAATAGGGAAACCAGAGGTCTTTTACTAGAAAATTATAGTTTCAGATTAGGAAAAGGAGAAGTAGGCATTATAATACGTTGTACCAGTTTTAGTCACAATTACACGCAGTATAAAGCACTCTTAATTGAAACGTATCGTAGATTACTATTATTTTAAGTTAGGAATCTTCAGGAATTTAATTATTAGAATAGGCATTTGTGTATAGAAATAAATAGGTATAAATTAGCGATCGAGTTATCTTCACCACGTAATGCGTAAGCGCATTATCACCAACCAGCAGATCGGGGAGCCGTCGACTAACCGTGAGTTAATATTCAATAATTTGTCTGAATTTAGATTATTTTCTGTATTCATTACAGTGTTCCGAATATATTAAATTATAGGTGGAGATGAGTGTTTTTATGGTGCTACACTACAGGCAGATAGACGTTAAATTATAGTCATGTATTAGTGTTGTTATAATGTTAGATTACAGGAGAATATATTTTGATAGCATTACACTACAGGCAGATAGCAGAATATTGATAGTATTAGATTGAAGTCAGATGATAGTGCTTCAACAGCATTATATTATAGGTAGACAATAATATTCTCTGATAAAATTGTATTACAGGCAAACTGAATAAACTATAGGTAAATAATAGTGACTCAATAGCGTTACACTACAGAGAAATAATAATTGTTTAATAACGTTAGTATAAAAGGCAGGTAATTATGTTTCAATAGCATCATACTACAGACAGAAACTAAGAATTGAGATATTTGGCACTTTATACTCTCAGTTTAATAATGTAGGTCATAGAATATATGTTGATGATGATGTTTTGATATTTGAATTGATAATCTGAAATACCTACATATTATTTCGGTTTTCAATCACTATTTCATTATTTAAGGTAGTTCACATAATTGATGGTTGCCTAATAATTATAATTAGTGAATAGCGTAATTAAGGTGGAGAATTATTTATTTAGAATGTGTCTAACACTGACGTCTTTCAGCTGAAATGATTATGATGATGATTATTATTATTTATCATTTAATGAAGGTGAAAATATTACTTTCATGAGGTTACAAATCTAGGAATCCACAGATTGATAAAATATTGTCAGTCAAAATGATCTTTTACTGGTCATTAAATATTTACAATGTGTGATTTAAGTTATTACTAATTACTATGGGTTCAATTCCCTGGTCAATTAGAGTGTTACTATCTAATCAGTCGTATTTGTAATAATATTAAAAATGACAAATTAATAAAAATATTATATACAATACATCTAAGGAAATACTTACTAAGTAAACTGTTCGATTCAGTTACATTAGTAATAATATTGGTAAATTGTCAAATAAATAGGTGTATGTAGATTTCGATAGAGTAGTAGGTAATTTAATAATTATCTACTAAAAGTCATACTCTATGTATATAATTTCAAGAATGTACAAATTATATTCACACTGAAGTTAACTGTTCGATTTAGTTAATATTAGTGCTAATGAGGAGTATTTTATATGTATGTAAAGGGTTACAGCTAAACGAACTTCGATGTTCGTACATAAGTAAATGGTCAGTGGACGTTATTTCATCAGGATAGTTTACCTAGTTGTTTGTGAGTAAAGGTATTGATGATGCAGGATTCAATTTCCTGGACCAATAATAAGAAAGATATTTGGAACTCTCTAGAATTCCCACGCATATTGTCTCAAGTGTTTAGAGGTAGGCATGGCTAGCAAATGTGTCGACCATAAAAGAGAACTGGACATAATAACCTTAAATAAAAAAACAATGGATTATCTATTGTCTTCAACATGAACAGTTCAACACGTGGTCCATTGGTGTATTTCTCGCAACTAAATGGCTTTAACTTTCGAGTTAAACAATAGGAACCCATTGTGTAATGTTAGGCTTATTATTTTTAACGATTATGGGTTCGCACTACAAAGGCGGAAGTACAAACATCTGGTCATCGTCTTTAGTTTGAAAAGTAATAAAATTCTCCTTTATTACTTTAGTGTTCCCACGCTATGTTTGTTAGTCATTTTAGGTAGGTAAATATTTAACCGATTGGTTTTTAATTTCTATTTTCCCATAAGCTTGGAGTAATTATATTATTTTAAATAGTTTGTCTTAATTGACATATTCCTTATGTGTATTACTATAATCTGATAAATAGCATCACAAAGCAAGGTGGTTGTTGCATAGCTGGAGTTATTGATCATATAACAATAAGGAACGTGTAGATTATATTAATACTACACAGTTAGTGCTGTATTGCATTCATATAAGATGAATATTATTTTATTGACAATGAAGCTGAAATTAATTAATACTTTATTGAAATATTACCGCATCAATGTTCAACATACATTATTTAAATCAATTTGAACATTTTGGTGTTTGTTTATATACATACTTTGTTACTGCGAGTAAGTAATGAGAATTCATCTAGCCTATAGACATTGTTAGTTAATTTATACCTATGTTTTATACCTATGTTTTATATATATGTTTTATCATATACTGACTTTGGTCTATAAATATTTACTAATTATTGGCTGCAAATAAGTATGGACGTTTTAGTTGTCATTATTGAATAATGATATCTACAACGATATTATCGATTATTGACTCTGGATTATAATGAACTTACCATTATCATTATTAACACAATACACGCATTACACACCTGGTTTGTTGGGGCGTTGGACTCGTTCCTTCGCTACATACATCACTTCTGACGTCCAGGACTGAAAGACACTCAACGTTGTCCCGCGGCTACGCCAGTGCACTGGAGTTACTTATCACATAAAAAACAAGTAGGGCCAAGCCTGAAAAACACTGTGGTGATGTATACTCCCTGGGGTGTATCTTGGTCTAGTGCGCTAGCAACTTATGTGGGTCGGCCTACACCATTAACTTGGGTACTATGGGTCGATTCCACACCTACACTCTTCTTTACTATCATCTGGACGTAGTAGTAACTACTTCAGAACAACCAACACTAAACATATTTTATAATAATCTGCTACTTATAGACATCTATAAAACTCATTTGAATCTGGAAACCTAATAAGGTTTTGCCTAAAGGCAGTGTGCAAAATGCATGGTTTATGTATAAAACCATAAACATTATATATACACAATACAGGTAATCACTATAAATATCACACCTGTATTGTTGATACATTATGCTGTTCTGTATGTTCTGTTCATATACTTTCGACGTTCAGTTTGGAATATTTAAAACATATTTACTGACAGCTGGCCTGTATACTGGAGCTACTCACTACCTGTTCTTGCGATAATGGGCAGAGCCCTAGCAAATATTATTTTTGTAGTCTTGTAGTCTCCGCGGTCTCCGCCTAGTGTACCTTTGGTCTAGTCTGTGGGTATCAGCAGTTGTGGGTCGGCCTATCTTCATCGACATTGTCTGGCTTGCTAGTACCTGTGCGCTGTGAATTACACACTACCTGTTCTTGCGATAATGGGCAGAGCCCCTAGCAAATGTTATTTTGTGGTGCTGTAATTTCACCTGTGGTGTACCTTGGGTCTGGTTTTGCTTTGACTTATACATTTTCTTATAGGTCGATTCCATTAACGTTGGAGATAATATCCATCTGGATGAAGAGGTGTTACTTCAGAACAAACACAACACATATTTAATATTATAATATGATCAACAGATCATTATCCGCCTTGTTGCGATGATCGGTCATGGAACCGCTACATTTATTGTGTGTTATGCACCTACCTTATGGAAACTACAATATTGCATTTATTTGCGATGTCAGATACTGACAATATACAATGAGATAATACTCATATATGGTTAAACCATAATTACAGGACATTGCCTGAAATATTTATTTACTGACTATGTCAGAATGAGTAAACTATGTTTACGGTATAACAACTTAATGGCTATGCCATATTATGATCATGATCTACTACTGCAACAATTACTGCGCCTAACGGTGTCTACGACGATTGATAATATACATATCAACTTCATCATTGGAATACTCAAATGAGTATATTTTACCTGACTGCCAGTTAATGGCCTATGCCACTTTATCTGTTGTTTACAACAGTCTACTACCACATACTGACTTTGTCAGCTTAAGACTATGTCTTACACAATACCTGCAATTTGAGGCTTATGCCATATAATCTGTTGTTTACAACAGTCTACTACAACTTACTGACTTTGTCAGCTTATTAAGACTTTGTCTTATACATCATCTACAATTTGAGGCTTTGCCTTATATCTGTTGTTTTACAACAGTTTGATTATAAATGTGACCATCATTGTATGGTAATTATTTAAGCGTTATTTATACGCTCATCTACCAAATATACTCCAAGCTCGTCTGGAGAGTACAGATTCTTGGTTTGGTACTCACACTAAGGGGCGATGGTTTGGGGCTCCTTAACTTTCCCCTCCAATATTATATTGTGTATTCAGTAATTTACTCCTTGGGGTTATATTTAATAATCTTATCGCATTTCTAACTTTATTCTTACCTCTATTAAAGAACTTAAGGTTTCTACCATTTAACAACTTGTAGGGTCCCTTTAGACATCACTTGGCCAATATTATATTCTTGTTGATTTAGATTTGACTTCGAAAATATCCTTTATCTGAAGAGTTCCTATTTGAGAGAGTGGGTTCCGTTACAATTTGGTGCCGTGACCAGGATATAAATATAAATTATATAAATATAAGTCTAAACAACAAGAACTACACGACTATTATATTATGGTTTTAAATATATACAGTAGGCAGTAATGCCTACAATTTGTTGCCGTGAAATGGAATAGAGGTTAAGAAGGAGTTGAGATTTAGTTTATTACTTTATAATTACTCATGCAAGGAGTTTGCAATACACTAGTACATTGGGGGGTGTGCAAAACATTAAGACATTGGGGGGTGAGAAGGTGTCTACAAGACGCTAAGACAATGGGGGGTGCATATGAGATATAAAATATGCACTTTTATACATATGGGTACTAATAATACATGTAAGGCATGTATTATCATAATCAATTAAGTGCTAGTGCTTTTATAATGTGTCTACCTACTTGCCGATCGATTCAACAAACAAATTTTACTTACCTATTTGTGAGAACACATAAATGGTGTAATAATAATTAACAATTACTTGTACTAATCTAGTTATAAAACTGTTTGTTCTCCTAAGGAAATAAGATAAAATACATCTCGTGTAAAACAAACTATCTATAGTTTACAACGATAAGTATCTACACATATACACGATTCACAAATTAAAAAAAATGTGTATGTAATTAAGAATGCTTATGAGATTGAAACTGAACAATAATCACTTATGTAATAAGTGGAATGTTTTATTTTCTTAATTAGGAACAAATGATAACTATGAAACCAGGGAAATAAAAGAGGCTTTAAATGTAATTCACTGACAGAAAACGCTGAAATAATATAAAAAAAAAAAATAGTTCAGTTCTTTCGAAATGAAAATCCTTAAGAGTAATTTTAGAATGAAATACAATTAACGATAAACAATATTTGATATTTAACATTAATAAACATTATCATTGTGATATCTGATTTTGAAAGACTTTAACAATCACATGGAGCTGGACTGATAAATTGGCCGTACACTCCTGTCTTTCAGAATGAAAATAAATAATAATTGATGTTTATAAACCGATAACGATGAGAAGAAAGAAATAAAAACAAACTTTCATTGTTATTTACTAGCAGAAAAAAAAAAAAACCTCAGATGACTCTTTTCAATTCAAAGGAGAATGATACTTTCCATGCATTCCTGAACTCAGTGTTAGCATTGTGTAGGTTACGTCATTTTCCAAATGACTATATTATGATATGTTATTTAAAATTACAGCATTTTTTGACAGTAATTGAAGTATATTAGTTTAGGTAAAAGTTGGGTTAGATTGACTATTGTTTACTACATTACAAAATGTAGGTACTGTGTAATGGGTTAGCAGAGACGATTTTGTACGCTCAAAATTAACCATCTTCTTTCAAAAATAATATTTGAAAGAAGATGGTGCACAATAATTAGTGCACACTTAGTTTAGACAGTATTTATTTTATTTTGTCAATTTGCAATAAACATTATTATTAGTCTTTAAAAGTTCAAATGAGAAAAAAACGTTGAAACTATTACAAAACGTTATAGGTATGTAATCTTATAGAATTCAATTCTAGTTCGAATTAGAAATAACTTAAATATGACAATTCTATTGGAATTTTGTCTTTTAGTTATAATTTCACTGTTACCACTTCCAGTTAGAATAGGAATAATTCAAATATAAAACTACTATTCTAATATTTCAGAAACATTTTCAGAATCTTATTGTTATAATTTCTAATTGGATTAAGAATAACTTAAAATAGGACATTCCTATTGGAATGATGTGGTTCCAGTTTCACTCCTAGTTGGATAGGAAATAGATAATTTAAATGCGTCACTCCTATTGGCAAAAAGCCTATTCAGTTATCGTCGATATCATTTTCAGTTAGGAAAGGGATAATTTTAATGCGACACTCCTATTGGAATATGGTCTTAACAGTTATAGTCTCATATAATAATGTACCAATTCTCGTTAGATTATAGATTTATACTTTTGAAATTGGATCTTATTGAAATATCTTTTCCAATTCAGTTATTATCTCATCGACAACAATTTCAGTTAGATAAAGGAATAATTAAAATTTCAGGGAAATGTTCCTATTTGAATATTTTACGTATAAGTATATTCATACTGGGTCTTTCGAATTGTAAATAGAGAGCGGAAGTATTTTAAGGAATACTAAATTATCTAGGAGGTTTTCGCACCTACACTATGTATTCTATTTTCTGATTGTGTCTTAGAACAGTTTTACTACTGATATCGAAGTTGGACATCATAGGATTATATGAATAATAATAATTATTATTATTTAACGATTAATTGATGTTATTAAGACTTCATTTTACATTATGATTAGGGTAACTTTTGTTCGTAATCGCGAACGAGGATATGAGTAACATTATCATATTGCAAACAAACATGAATTTGTTGTTTGTGAAAGTGTATATAAAACTCTTGGTACTCGTATTATGTCTCTAGTAACAAACTCGTTATTTACTAGTCAGGCATATAGTTGCTGTTTCGACTAAACGATGATGAAATTGTTTTCTAGATTTGGTAATTTCAGGTTCTTTTAAATTCCAATAAGATGATAAACCGATGATAATAATTTTAAGTTATAGAGAATAAGAAAATACACATTTTTATATTAACTTAAGTATCTAGCATATCACGTTATGGAGACGTTAAGTTACCTTATTAGTATATTCACATTGGTGTGGTTTCATTTCTATTTCCTATGTGAAAATTTTCTGCGTTGAATCTTCGAAAATTTTGGGGGGTGAATTGTAACGACATCCATATGCCGTCACATAGAATTTAATCAAAGCACGATAGATATTTTTTTTTGCATATAACTATATGAATATATACCTATGTTTATAGGTATCATAACTAAATAGTTGAGATACACTATTGGTAAGGTATGTTGAGAACCATAGGACGCTCATAAAAAATGCGAGCATAGCCACATCCCCACCGTATCCCAAATTCAGAAAAAAGGATCGATATATAAGGGGATGTTGACGGGAGAGAGGGGACAGTTGTAGTTAGAGAGCCAGAGGGCGACGATTAGGACGGTTGGTGCGAAGTAGGTAGTGGTAGCGGGGCGTTTGGTGAGTGATTTTTATTTTAAATATAAAATAGGTTACACTAATTTCATATAATATTTTAACTCATTAGTTAATAACGATAACTTTATACTAAATTCACTGAGGGTTACCTATTTTATGTTTATTTACTTATCTGGTTATTCTTTTATTGAGAGATTTTGAGGATGTGTTTATACAAAATGAAGTACTTCATATAATCTTACAATATAACTTAGCTTTATTTAGTTTTGCGAACAGAAAGTAGATTAATTTATTTAAATTAAACAAAACCTGATAGGGATTCATAGGTAGTATAAATGCAATAGGGAAACCAGAGGTCTTTTACTAGAAAATTATAGTTTCAGATTAGGAAAAGGAGAAGTAGGCATTATAATACGTTGTACCAGTTTTAGTCACAATTACACGCAGTATAAAGCACTCTTAATTGAAACGTATCGTAGATTACTATTATTTTAAGTTAGGAATCTTCAGGAATTTAATTATTAGAATAGGCATTTGTGTATAGAAATAAATAGGTATAAATTAGCGATCGAGTTATCTTCACCACGTAATGCGTAAGCGCATTATCACCAACCAGCAGATCGGGGAGCCGTCGACTAACCGTGAGTTAATATTCAATAATTTGTCTGAATTTAGATTATTTTCTGTATTCATTACAGTGTTCCGAATATATTAAATTATAGGTGGAGATGAGTGTTTTTATGGTGCTACACTACAGGCAGATAGACGTTAAATTATAGTCATGTATTAGTGTTGTTATAATGTTAGATTACAGGAGAATATATTTTGATAGCATTACACTACAGGCAGATAGCAGAATATTGATAGTATTAGATTGAAGTCAGATGATAGTGCTTCAACAGCATTATATTATAGGTAGACAATAATATTCTCTGATAAAATTGTATTACAGGCAAACTGAATAAACTATAGGTAAATAATAGTGACTCAATAGCGTTACACTACAGAGAAATAATAATTGTTTAATAACGTTAGTATAAAAGGCAGGTAATTATGTTTCAATAGCATCATACTACAGACAGAAACTAAGAATTGAGATATTTGGCACTTTATACTCTCAGTTTAATAATGTAGGTCATAGAATATATGTTGATGATGATGTTTTGATATTTGAATTGATAATCTGAAATACCTACATATTATTTCGGTTTTCAATCACTATTTCATTATTTAAGGTAGTTCACATAATTGATGGTTGCCTAATAATTATAATTAGTGAATAGCGTAATTAAGGTGGAGAATTATTTATTTAGAATGTGTCTAACACTGACGTCTTTCAGCTGAAATGATTATGATGATGATTATTATTATTTATCATTTAATGAAGGTGAAAATATTACTTTCATGAGGTTACAAATCTAGGAATCCACAGATTGATAAAATATTGTCAGTCAAAATGATCTTTTACTGGTCATTAAATATTTACAATGTGTGATTTAAGTTATTACTAATTACTATGGGTTCAATTCCCTGGTCAATTAGAGTGTTACTATCTAATCAGTCGTATTTGTAATAATATTAAAAATGACAAATTAATAAAAATATTATATACAATACATCTAAGGAAATACTTACTAAGTAAACTGTTCGATTCAGTTACATTAGTAATAATATTGGTAAATTGTCAAATAAATAGGTGTATGTAGATTTCGATAGAGTAGTAGGTAATTTAATAATTATCTACTAAAAGTCATACTCTATGTATATAATTTCAAGAATGTACAAATTATATTCACACTGAAGTTAACTGTTCGATTTAGTTAATATTAGTGCTAATGAGGAGTATTTTATATGTATGTAAAGGGTTACAGCTAAACGAACTTCGATGTTCGTACATAAGTAAATGGTCAGTGGACGTTATTTCATCAGGATAGTTTACCTAGTTGTTTGTGAGTAAAGGTATTGATGATGCAGGATTCAATTTCCTGGACCAATAATAAGAAAGATATTTGGAACTCTCTAGAATTCCCACGCATATTGTCTCAAGTGTTTAGAGGTAGGCATGGCTAGCAAATGTGTCGACCATAAAAGAGAACTGGACATAATAACCTTAAATAAAAAAACAATGGATTATCTATTGTCTTCAACATGAACAGTTCAACACGTGGTCCATTGGTGTATTTCTCGCAACTAAATGGCTTTAACTTTCGAGTTAAACAATAGGAACCCATTGTGTAATGTTAGGCTTATTATTTTTAACGATTATGGGTTCGCACTACAAAGGCGGAAGTACAAACATCTGGTCATCGTCTTTAGTTTGAAAAGTAATAAAATTCTCCTTTATTACTTTAGTGTTCCCACGCTATGTTTGTTAGTCATTTTAGGTAGGTAAATATTTAACCGATTGGTTTTTAATTTCTATTTTCCCATAAGCTTGGAGTAATTATATTATTTTAAATAGTTTGTCTTAATTGACATATTCCTTATGTGTATTACTATAATCTGATAAATAGCATCACAAAGCAAGGTGGTTGTTGCATAGCTGGAGTTATTGATCATATAACAATAAGGAACGTGTAGATTATATTAATACTACACAGTTAGTGCTGTATTGCATTCATATAAGATGAATATTATTTTATTGACAATGAAGCTGAAATTAATTAATACTTTATTGAAATATTACCGCATCAATGTTCAACATACATTATTTAAATCAATTTGAACATTTTGGTGTTTGTTTATATACATACTTTGTTACTGCGAGTAAGTAATGAGAATTCATCTAGCCTATAGACATTGTTAGTTAATTTATACCTATGTTTTATACCTATGTTTTATATATATGTTTTATCATATACTGACTTTGGTCTATAAATATTTACTAATTATTGGCTGCAAATAAGTATGGACGTTTTAGTTGTCATTATTGAATAATGATATCTACAACGATATTATCGATTATTGACTCTGGATTATAATGAACTTACCATTATCATTATTAACACAATACACGCATTACACACCTGGTTTGTTGGGGCGTTGGACTCGTTCCTTCGCTACATACATCACTTCTGACGTCCAGGACTGAAAGACACTCAACGTTGTCCCGCGGCTACGCCAGTGCACTGGAGTTACTTATCACATAAAAAACAAGTAGGGCCAAGCCTGAAAAACACTGTGGTGATGTATACTCCCTGGGGTGTATCTTGGTCTAGTGCGCTAGCAACTTATGTGGGTCGGCCTACACCATTAACTTGGGTACTATGGGTCGATTCCACACCTACACTCTTCTTTACTATCATCTGGACGTAGTAGTAACTACTTCAGAACAACCAACACTAAACATATTTTATAATAATCTGCTACTTATAGACATCTATAAAACTCATTTGAATCTGGAAACCTAATAAGGTTTTGCCTAAAGGCAGTGTGCAAAATGCATGGTTTATGTATAAAACCATAAACATTATATATACACAATACAGGTAATCACTATAAATATCACACCTGTATTGTTGATACATTATGCTGTTCTGTATGTTCTGTTCATATACTTTCGACGTTCAGTTTGGAATATTTAAAACATATTTACTGACAGCTGGCCTGTATACTGGAGCTACTCACTACCTGTTCTTGCGATAATGGGCAGAGCCCTAGCAAATATTATTTTTGTAGTCTTGTAGTCTCCGCGGTCTCCGCCTAGTGTACCTTTGGTCTAGTCTGTGGGTATCAGCAGTTGTGGGTCGGCCTATCTTCATCGACATTGTCTGGCTTGCTAGTACCTGTGCGCTGTGAATTACACACTACCTGTTCTTGCGATAATGGGCAGAGCCCCTAGCAAATGTTATTTTGTGGTGCTGTAATTTCACCTGTGGTGTACCTTGGGTCTGGTTTTGCTTTGACTTATACATTTTCTTATAGGTCGATTCCATTAACGTTGGAGATAATATCCATCTGGATGAAGAGGTGTTACTTCAGAACAAACACAACACATATTTAATATTATAATATGATCAACAGATCATTATCCGCCTTGTTGCGATGATCGGTCATGGAACCGCTACATTTATTGTGTGTTATGCACCTACCTTATGGAAACTACAATATTGCATTTATTTGCGATGTCAGATACTGACAATATACAATGAGATAATACTCATATATGGTTAAACCATAATTACAGGACATTGCCTGAAATATTTATTTACTGACTATGTCAGAATGAGTAAACTATGTTTACGGTATAACAACTTAATGGCTATGCCATATTATGATCATGATCTACTACTGCAACAATTACTGCGCCTAACGGTGTCTACGACGATTGATAATATACATATCAACTTCATCATTGGAATACTCAAATGAGTATATTTTACCTGACTGCCAGTTAATGGCCTATGCCACTTTATCTGTTGTTTACAACAGTCTACTACCACATACTGACTTTGTCAGCTTAAGACTATGTCTTACACAATACCTGCAATTTGAGGCTTATGCCATATAATCTGTTGTTTACAACAGTCTACTACAACTTACTGACTTTGTCAGCTTATTAAGACTTTGTCTTATACATCATCTACAATTTGAGGCTTTGCCTTATATCTGTTGTTTTACAACAGTTTGATTATAAATGTGACCATCATTGTATGGTAATTATTTAAGCGTTATTTATACGCTCATCTACCAAATATACTCCAAGCTCGTCTGGAGAGTACAGATTCTTGGTTTGGTACTCACACTAAGGGGCGATGGTTTGGGGCTCCTTAACTTTCCCCTCCAATATTATATTGTGTATTCAGTAATTTACTCCTTGGGGTTATATTTAATAATCTTATCGCATTTCTAACTTTATTCTTACCTCTATTAAAGAACTTAAGGTTTCTACCATTTAACAACTTGTAGGGTCCCTTTAGACATCACTTGGCCAATATTATATTCTTGTTGATTTAGATTTGACTTCGAAAATATCCTTTATCTGAAGAGTTCCTATTTGAGAGAGTGGGTTCCGTTACAGTCTCTTTACATTTGTAAAGTAAAACTAACCCGCGAGATTCCCCAGTGACTGTCGCGAAAGAAAGTCACTCGGCGAGGGCACTCGGGTGAAGTGGGCTCGTCTAATTAGAGAGACCGCGTCGGCAGCTATCCCGAATGCACCAACGCCTAACTTGAATAACAAATATGTTACCACGAAAGTTTCTGTTTTTTTATATGAATTCAAATTATAAATGTTCAGCTTATGATAATAGTTTAAATCGGTCCTCTACATTCATTCATTTCATTCACGTACTTATTAATGTATACCTATTACGATTTCTATCAGCGACTTGACGACCCAGTTAGTCCAGTGGTGTGAGACTATTCGATTCGAAGGATCGCGGGTTCGATCGCAATCGAGAAAAATATTTGTATGGCTTATGTATTGATATTTCTTTGTAATTGTTTGTAATCTAATAATTTCGCTTTTTTTTGTCTCTGTGCTGTCCAGATAAATGTTTTCTTTCTTTTCTTTTTTCTTTCTTTCTTTCGGGGCTAGGTGTTTGTGTATGAGTTGTCGGTACTCCAATACAGGTTTATAACTAGTATGGGGCTGTGAGTGTAAGCGTAATTATTTATTTATTTAGCTCTTAATCAATCTCATTGCCTCTCAAGAAATCTGAATAAATAGATGTCTTAATTATTCTGACTTGTAATTATTAAAAATCATTATTTCATGTTAATAACTTTTTAATGATCACTTTAAACACTCCGCAGTTTTATGTTAGACTTTAAACCCTCCGTAGTATTATGTTATGATAGACATACGGCCGAATACTCAAACGTTACTCAATTTTAAGCAACCCTCAAATGTGTGTATCGTTTGTACGCGTTTTATAAAGACAGAAGACTTTTAAGTTGCACTTACATTTGAGTGACGTTTGAGTATTTGGCCGTTATAAATATAAACATGAGTGATTCTTAAAGGGTTCCGTTTTTTTTTATTATACCAAAGCCTAAAAACTGGAAGTTTCATTGAGGAATGTTACCGCTACTACAAGACCTATTGTCTCAGTACTAAAAATTACTCACGCGGCCTAGATCCCAACTTCCAAATTGCCAAAGCATTCAAACTTTTATTATAATGTACTTGCCAAATTATTACAAATCGACAAAAGCTAGCTGTATGTTCTGGACAGGACTTAAAGCCAGTTTTGCTGCTTTAATAGTTTAATAGTTCGCTTACAACTATTAAATAGTTGTATTTACGTTGTTATTACACTTTTACAATATGTTTACATTAAAATTAAATTAGTCTGAGGGTGCGTCATGATACAATGAAGACAGACTGGCAAGAGAGAGAGCTGTCATCTGTCAGCTGTCAGAGAGGAGGATGTCAAGAGCGAGTCGGGCTGTCGTAGCCATAAATAACAGGTTATGTATAAATTCGGTTTTTCATATCGAACACAGTAGTAATGCAAAACGTTGCTATAATAGAATCTTTTTCTTTTTTTTATGTAATGAAGGTGGCAAACAAGCATGCAGCTCACATTTATGTTAAGTGATGACTGCAGCCTATAGAGACCCAGACCAGAGGTCAAAATGCAGATGCGTTGCTATTCGCGAAACATTAGTTATTCCGAGTGTGTCTCTGTGATGGTTATTACGAGGTCATACATTACCATCTAACCGAAACACGATTATGCACTCTATCATTTGGCGGTACATAGATGAGGTAATGCGGTGCCTACGCCCTCGAGCTCTTACACTGAAACTCTACCACCAGTAAAATTCATTGGTTATGGTTGGTTCACCTTTTATTTATCAGTAGAGCATCTGTTTGACTGCCCGACTAGTCCAGCGGTGTGAGAAGATCGTTTGATTCGAAGGGTCGCGGGTTCGATCCCCGCACACGGACAAATATTTGTAGGCCCTACAGATATTTGTTTCGGGTCTGGGTATTTATGTGTATGTGTTGTGTGTGTACAACGGCACCCACGACACAGGTTTATACCTTATGTGGGGCTGTGAGTGTAATCGTATTTATTTATTTATTCATACTACAACACAGTGAAAACTAAATGCTACAACGACCTACAGCCCTGGAGCTCTCGATAAATAATTGGAGTTCCAACACTTGTAAAAAGCACAATTATTCCATTAATTAAAACCAATGCGCGTAATAAAAAAATGCGATCCGTTTTTGGGTTTCGAAATTACAGTCTGCATGCCTTCAAAAGTATGTTGATTGAGAATTTGATAAAGGCATTTTGGAAATTAAAGTAATGTAATGAATTTATACGAACTATTCACATGTGGTGCATGTTGAAGACCAATCATTAACGGTGGCGGGGATCGAACCCGCGACCCTTCGAATCAAGCGGTCGCCTCACACCGCTGGACCAACTGGGTCGTCAAAACAAACAGACACTCCAGTTTTATTTATTTGTGTATATAAATATTTGACATTGATATATATATATTTGATTGTATACCTGGATTGAACTGCGATATCATCTTAAGGCGTTTAAAATTATTGTTTAACTATAATTGTTAAATTTTGTATTAGGGAATTGTAATGTCTATGCACTGTTACTGACAAGTTTGGAACTTGGAAATTTCATGTACATTGTTCTTGAATAAATAAATGAATAAGGGTTCGGTAAAGACGAACATAATGTTTTCCAAAAATGTTAGTAATTATTAATTATTAAGGGTAAAAGCGACTTCTTTACGATATTTAATAAACTGCAAAGTTTATTGTAAGTTTATTGCAATAGATGGCGCTACTGCCACCATAAGGCAATGAAATAAATGTGAAGGAAAGATTTCACAAATCGGGTAGGACTTCGGTAGCTCAGTTGGAAGAGCGGCTGGACTAGATTCCCAGTGGCCGCGAGTTCGAGTCTCGTCTGAAGACAAATTTTTCTTTCCATTTTTCTTTAAAAAATGTTAGTTTTTATAGGTTCTGCATAAACGTCCCTGGTACTGTTTAACCGTATTCTATACTTAAATCAATACGAAGCTATTGTTTTTAAACGAAAGAAAAAAAAATATGAAGTTGAGATGTGTTTTTCATGAACTAAACTAAAATCTTTATCAAAATAATTTTATCATCACAATAATTTTATATAGACAAAATTGGTCTGCAAAATATGTAATTCGGTTGTGAAATATAGGAGTCTAAGCCGGGTTTGAAGCCGTTAGTCAAATATATTTATATTATAGTTCAGTAGTATCTATTCATAAAAACAACGCGAAAATTCACCGTACTGTGCGACCGGTATCTGAGCAGAGACGAACGGACAATTTTCTGTGAGTACTAGAACAATAGAGTGCGGCGTTTAAAAATGAGGATCCGGGGTAAAGGGGTAAACTGCGATTGTCGACTACAATGGATATGAAACGGGAAGTTTTTTGAGCGAATCATGCAGAAAATAGGCGGGTCCTGCTTATGGGTCATGATTATCGTAGGTTATTTCAATAAATGTAGCGATACCCTAAGAACATAGTACATAAAACATGTATGGCTCCGTCATAAATTTACAGAAACATGACAACTTAGGTCTCAGGAGTGGCAACGCATCTACATTTTGACCTCTGGTTTTTGTGTAGGTGTTTCTAGGAGGCAGTTATCACTTAACATCAATGTGAGCTGCATGCTTGTTTGCCACCTTCAGTTCATAAAAAAAACATATCGTTATAGTTTAGCTGAGTAAAAATGAAATTTTACACGATGTTCTACCGTGTACCTAACAGCTTTTACATATCGCACGCACCTTTCTAATTGAAGTGACATATTTCAAAAAATTAAGAAAAGACTTTTATCCATAAAACGACGTAAAACATGTAATCTATCAAATCATTAATAATTTTTTAGTAGTTATTAATAGTAACTACTAAAAAAATCTATCTATCTATAATGTAATCTATCAAATTATTTATAAATTATTCCGTAATTTGTAAGTTTACATGTTTTTAAGTCGTTTGATGTATAAAAGTAATTTTCTTATTTTTTTGAGGTATGTTCAATTCTAAAGGTGCGATATATTTATAGATGTTATATTTCTGTGGTGAGATAGAATATGTGATGGCACGTCAATTGTCACGTATAATAAGTCAGTGTGTCAGCGCATGCTTCCAACATGCTTTTATTGTCATGAAGTGGCCAACAAGCAGTTTACATTGATGGTTAGTAAATGCTGTAGCCTATAGGCATCATTATAAAAACTCATCAATCAAAATAAATATTATAAATATTTTAGATGCATTGCCATTTCTGATGCCTAAGCTGATATGCCTCTTTACCGGAAATTGCAGGGCCGTACATTGACATATGAACGGAATAGAATAACGCTGAAAATAAAAATAAAATAAAATATTGCTATTTAACGTCAAGTAGATTAAGTAATGCTAATGCGGTGTGTCTCTTTCGTTAGCTCTGTTACCGGATCTCTACCACCAGTAACAAGTAGAGACAATATGAAAGGAGTTGGTCCAAAAATGTATGGAGTTGTTCCCACTTAATGTACAGTTCGTAAAAAACTATTCTGAACAATTTCCGACTATCAATTTTAGTTAATGTTCTGTAGTTTTTTCGTTTAAAAATAATCAAGTTTACACAAAATGGTAATACAAAAATATGGCGATGGCGATTGGCAATTCTTTTGACAAGTTTGTCATCTCATGTCACTAGTACTCACTAGGTTCTTGAGTGTACAAATTGCCATAATCAATAAAAATAATTCGATTAAACCATTTCATCTTTGTTTTAATCAACTTAACTTTATTTTTCCTTACATCTTTGAAATATTTGCTTTCTTTTGATGTACTGTACATCCACTAGGAACACCACGTTACAACTCCTTTGAGTCATAGTGGTTGTCTTAGGTAAAAAGTCGCAAAACTGCTAAAAACACCCATTTATTTTCGTAATTTTATGAATCATAATTTTGTATTTTGTCATCCGACCGAATTAAGACAAATTAATAAAATGACAAGGGTTTGGCGACAAGCTCTCAGACGATAACACTCATAGTAGAAAGTGACCTAATTACCAAGCCTCGAGAAAAAAGGTCGTTGTCAATTCGATCCATAAATATAAAACACACATACCCAGTAACAAAATTGTAATCGCTACAGATAGTCCGATCAATCGGACTAAGTGAACATTTTTTCCCGTTTTCCCCTTGAGCCATAAGAATTCTGTAAGTGAATGAGATGAATATAACTTTTTCTTTCCTCCCTTTTTGTTGATTCTTAATGAGAATGAGAGATTCAATTGATACCTTTTTTTTTCAGCATAAATTATACCGTAATTTGATAAATTACATGTTTTAAATCGTTTGATGTATAAAAGTCATTTCTTAATTTTTTGCGATATGCCACTTCAATTCTAAAGTTGAGATATATAGATGCTATATTTCTGTGGTGAGATAGAATTTGGGATTTTCTGCACCCGAAGAATTAATCTTAATTTTATTAACATTTTCGTTTTCTTTAGACTGTGATTTTACCATGTATACGACAATATACGTATTTCCAATGGAATGTTGAAATTTTATTATAATTAGTTCAGCAGTTTTCAAGCATGTGGTCTACGCCTCGTATGATCAGAGAGCTGGTCTTTTCTTTGGACCGAGGATCAGCGTAGCATTCAACGTGGCAATGCGGCCAGGCTTCTGGCTCTCTCTTTTTAGAGATATTAACAAGCAGCTACATCCCAACTTGGCTATTTTTTATAGCATGTTTTTGGTGGGATTAAATTATTACGTAATATAATAAAGGCAAGAAGGTTAAAGAAGGTAGAACAACTCAGTATTTTTGTATGAAATGATATTATTATAAAATGTATTATTATTATCTCATAAATCACTTCCCTCTGAGATACAAATAAAGTTTATTGAAAAGTGAAGTCGTGAGAGCCGGCACGTTCTCATTACAAAATAACAAAAGTTCACTAAGAGGCTAAGGTCCAAGTTAATATAAAGCCGGAAATCTCTTAAGGCCGGCAAAGTAGTTAATCTTTAAGGCTTATAGCCCCTAGGTCTCTCGATAGTTAACGAGAATGTATCGTATGTTCACCCTCTAAGTGGTAGTTCTTTACATTTCTTTTAATCTTCTCAATGTATGTGTCGTGTCTTTGCGCCTGTAGTCTCCGAAGGGCTAGCCAGAAGTAAATAAGTAAATGCAAGTATTGAAACATACATGCAAACACCCACGATTTGGCCGTTTCGGTTTGACCCATGTAATAGGTGGCGAACCTGTTAACATCTCCGGGCACATTACGAGTACTGGGTATCTTCCACAAAATGGAATAATCCCAACAATCCTTCGAATATCTCAATGTTAAGTGAACCCTTTTTGCATCATCTCTTTTAAATTCTTGTGGTTTATATTATCTGTGTATTTATTAAGGGCTCAACTCCTGCAAATTCTTTACAAATACCTGATCTTCGCAACCATTTCATTCAAGAGTACTTCTGTAAAAACCACACTTTTTTTTCTTTATTGGTTATTGAAAGGATTATGATAATATTTTTGTCCATCGATTATTATCGAAATAATATGAAATTTTATTAAGAACTAGCTGACCCGTAAACTTCGTATTGCCTCAGAATTAAATAAATGAATGTGTCAAAGGTTTAATAGATACGGATTATTTGAATGGGAAAATGAAATTGTGGTTTTTACTATTTCCCTTCAATTTTTTCATATTTTCTTACCTAAACCTTCCCTGGACTTCCAAAAATAATTCAAAACCATTATTAGCCAAATCGGTAAAGCCGTTCTCGAGTTTTAGCGAGACTAACGAACAAAAATTCGACCCCCGCACCGGGACAAATATTTGTATGGCCTACAGATATTTGTTTGGAGTCTGGGTGTTTGTATATATGTTGTATGTGTACAACGGCACCCACAACACAGGTTTATACCTACTGTGGGGCTGTGACTGTAAGAGTAAAAAAAAAAACAAGTTTTACTATTGCTAGTATTGTTAGTGGCATCCGCTGTATTTTATCATACGTAACTTCACGCCTGTAATCCCCGAAGGGGTAGGCAGAGGTAAATGCATGCATTCAAGCATACATGCAAACACCCACGATTCGCCGGTTACGTTTTTGGCCCATGTAACAGGTGGCGAGCCTGTTGACATCTCCGGGCACATTACCAAACTTCAAGGTACTGGGATCCCAATAGAACCAGAGATAATGGACTTTACACCATCATCTCTGATAACCCCCTACCCGGGAATCGAACCCAGGACCTCAGCGTAGTAGTAGTGGCCTGCTACCACTAGGCTACCGAGGCAGTTATTTAATCATTAGGTTATTTTATCATCTACGTAACTAATATCAGTGAGCCCATAAGTATAGTACTCGTATTAATTACATTATTATTTTATATAAATGACTATTCATTTTATTATACCCTATATTCATATACGTTTATATTTAAAGAACTACAAATCTATATGCATAATAGTCGTAACAAAATTAAAGATGTCTACAAAAGGTATTAATCGCACCGACGTCACGGCAGGTCGCGTCCTTCGGGCACACCTGCCGTCTCCGTGCCTTTTCAACTCATATTGATGGTTCCTCTCCCCTGACCCTTATTTGCCCTACATTTCAGATGCGATTTCATCCGATACAAACGTCTGTCTGATGCCTGTTGACTTTCAATTGTTGGCTAGTCGGCGTTTGCCAAATGCGCCTTGCGCGTTTAGGGAACATTTATTTATAAGAAATATTCTTAGCATGTTTTAGCAAATATTACACTCTGTTATAAATTGTTATCGTACTACACAACGTTTTATATCGTTATATAACTGCTATCTGAGTGCTATTATGACATTTTTAAACATATTTTGATAGGCAAGATATGTTTGTTTATACATGAAATTTGATAAAGAATTGTTTCATTCGGTAAATAGATAGGTGAAGGTGGATCTAGATTCGGATTTTAGACTACTAGATTCATCTTATGACATATAGTAGTCCTTTTTTGATGCTCTGACATTTATTTTGTTGCATATATTCAAATAGTAATTGCATAATACTATTATCTTACTGTTATTTTTGATACAGGTACCCCATCGCCCTCTACTAGAGTAGAATTATTTCGCTAGTGCAGTTACTCAACCGAACAATGGCGGTCAAACCATTCCAATAGGGTGGTAGTAAATGTAATGACGCGGGATGGGCAGCAGCGTCCCGTGATAAAACTACCGCCGCTCCACCTGCCAAGCGCATCACTGTTTTGGGCGCACCGTTCTTTGGGGAAGGCTTTGTCCAGCAGTGGACATGTTTCGACAGGAATTATGAATATCACTTCATCTCTTCATCCCGCGCCCTTAAAATGATCGCATGATAGGAAATATTTTTTAAATAAAATAAATATTTCAGAGTTTTAAATAATTTTACTGGTAGTAGTGCTCCTGTGACGGAGCTCGCGAGCGTAGGCACCACCGCATTACCTAAAATACTTGCCGCTAAATGGTAGTGTTCAGCACTATCGTGTTCCGGTCAGGTGGTAATGTACGGCCCTGTAATTTCCGGCACCTTAAGCCTCAGGAGTGGTAATGCATCTGCATTTTGACCTTTGTCGAAATGTGGGTGTCTATAGGCTGCAGTCATCACTTAACATCAATGTTAACTGCATGCTTGTTTGCCACTTCTATTACATAAAAAAAAAAAAATGAATAAGTACACTTCTACAACTCTCACGAAACTTACACCACATACTGAATACGTGATACTAAATTGTCGTGGTTATTTTGAATTGGAAACGTTCCCTTATAAGTCGATCCAATGGCACAATACACACCACATTCTATTGGCGTGCCAAAGTAAATTCCCGCGGATTTTCTCACGTGACGCATTTCAGGAAAGATTTTATGTAACAATTTCGTCCAAATAGCACCCAAAGCATACCTCAGCGATTGAATTTAATGGTTATTTACTCGATAAAAATGTCGAATAAAGAATGTCTATTAAGGATAAATATTAGGTTGAAGAAAAAGTTTCTTCGCATTTTTTAAGATAATTCAAAACATTTTTTAATATAGTTTATTTAAATTTAACTAAAGTATGTATGTACCATTTTGTTCGATAACCTTTTGCCATCTTGTAGGTAGGGACATGATCCCATTGTTATAAATATTTTGGGACTTCTCATCAACATACCGCGACAAGTCGAATGCCCTTCCAATCCCACCACACACACAACATCACCTTATTGCGAGTTAACCCGGGTTTCGCCACAGTCTGTGAAGCCTGACCGGCCTTTGACCACGACCTTTTTCGCACGTTCTTGTCGTACGTGATCCACTTTTCATCACCAGTTATACCAAATATCGAGCTTTTTTTTGTACCCAGCTTTTTCAAATGCGCCAAAACTGTTTTGTGATCAATTCTCAGTTCTTCAACTACGTCGTAACTACTGATATGTCGATCTTGCTCCACTTTTTTCAAAAATGGCATCCATTTTATCCGTAATAGGGCGACCAGAGCGAGTTGCATCTTTGACATCAAAATTTCCGGATTGAAAACGCTTAAACCAAATTTGTGCTACTCTCACAGACACTGCACTAGGTCCATAAACATCGCAAATTTTTTTCGCGGCTTGCGTTGCCTTTTTTTACCTTTTTTGTAGTAAAATTTTAAAAAGTATCGAATTTAAGAAGTATCATTAGATTCACTCATCTTGACAGTACGAAAAACAAATGAAAATCACACATTTGCCTAATTTGAATTTGGAATTATGTTCTTTAAAATTTTAACTTTCAATGATACCAAAAACCAGCCAGATACAAATACTACAGCCAAAGAGATTTTATTACAAGTTCATACATACTATAATGCGAAAAGACTTTTTCCCCAACCTATTAATTTATGGGGTGGCTTATCAATTGTGGAAGGGTCGCTATATCATCTCCACAGACTATTTCGGCCTATTTGCACCTTAGTCCTCGATCAATAGAAACCTGTCAGAATGTTAATTCAGTGTATTAACAGGATAAAATTATTTGGATGTGTCAATATCAGATTTCCTTACTAAATTAAGTATTCTTATATTGTTTTTACATTTTTGTGGTAATGTAAAAAACTTAAGGAAAACTCACAGTTTATATGCGAAAATTGAACAATTATTATATATTTTTTAGAGTTCAATATAGTTGTGAATTATTAAAGTAAGAAAAGAAAGAAAGAAAACATTTATTTGGACAGTATAGAAAGAGACACAGAAAAAGCGAAATTATTAGAAGATTACAAACAATTACAGAATTGGACAAGAGATTTAGTCTCACGGCTGGTCCAAATGGGAGCCTAGGGGGCCGACCGCCTAACTGAAATGCTTTCGTTTAGGACGTTATGATGTCCGTTTTTCCTATTTAAACATTTTGCTCTTAAGTATATACTTGCGGACAAAAACACTCCCAAGAATAAGTTAGGCGGTACGAAACTGATAACATGTCATAATCGAAGCTAAATGAAAGCATTTGAGTAAGGCGGTCGGTCCCCAGATCAGCTTCATGCCGAGTCGATAACGTCAATCCAATCGACTTGACGCTGATTTTCATCTCACCCTGTGTTCCGCGTACGTCAGGTCAAGCAGGTCAGACAATTAAAACTAGCCATTGTTCATAACAATAACAAAACGTGTTTTAAATGTATACGTATTTTATTTATGCAACCTTAATATAAACTTAAAAAACTTACTAAAAGTAAATGTGATTTAGAATATATTTAAAGTAAAGAATGTTCAGATCGCCATTTATGAAGAGGTTCATATTTTTATATTTTTTTTAATTTTTTAAGAAAAGTTACATAACAGTTTAAATACAGCTACAAAAACGCCACAAAACCCTTAGGTAATATGTTTGTCCTGGCACCTTTACATTCAAAGCTCTAATACGATTGAAACATATCTTATAAACTAATAATATACAAAATTCTCGAGAGTTACATGCGTTATAAAATTTAACAAGCATAAGCTATTTATTTATCTACATAGTGTTCTATCAACGTCTGCGTTGATGGCTGCTGTCGACAGGTTGCGACAGCTGCAGCCAACTAAGTGCCCACTTGCATTTAGCGGCATTTGGTAGCAATCCTAATGCGGTAGCACGTAATGGGCAACTATAATCTCCAGCTTTTATATTACCTATCCTAATTTTGTTAGTTCATCACTCTAGTCGAAAGACTTGCACTGCTGGACAAAACCTTCCCCAAAGACGATTTTTTATGTAATAAAAGTAGCGAACAAGCATGCAGTTACACTGATGTTAAGTGATGACTGCGGCCTATAGATACTTACACAATGACCAGAGGTCAAAATGCAGATGCGTTGCCACTCCTGAGGATTGAGGTGTTATGCCTTTGTGCCGGAAATTACAGGGCCGTACATTACTACCTGACCGGAACACGATAGTGCTGAACACTACCATTTAGCGGCAAGTATATTAGGTAATGCCATAATCATCACGCATGCCAGGCGGATAGGGGATCGCAGTGACGGCAGCTTTATCGCTGGACGCTGCTGCCCATTCTGCTTTATTGTATTTACTGCCTGCATATTGGAATGGCTTGACCACCATTTGTCGGTTGACAGACGAATTATGAAGAAAACTATCACACTGAAGTTGGCTTTACAAGTTCGCGAGTAATAGTCGACCACTCCATAGAAAATATTTATTTATTTTTTCATTACATCTCTTACTCTGTAACTACGGGACCCTACACTGCGCGTGACCTGACACGCATTTGACTTTTTTGTTTCTTAGGTTCGATTGCACCAAAATATTTGTGAAATATACTTTTAATGTAAAATTTTACATCCTTCTCTAAATTTAATAAACTTGTTAAAGTTAGATATATAGAATAAAATTTTACAAATACTTTAACTTTAACAAATATACTGCTGCAACCGAACCATAAACCAACTTCAGGCCTATAACTACACAAAGCGTTCTATTAGCGAAAATCGGCAAACAAGCAGAAAACTGGACACATGGCCAAACCGCGCTGTGCGGTTTTCCATTGTTCAGTAGCTTTGGGAGTTTGGCATTTTATTTCTACTAAAATTTGTTGAGCTATTATTTTCCAAAATGTGTCCGTAGCTCAGAAATCAATGTGTCAGTTATTCCGTACAATTGAGAGATTTCCTATGTGAAAAAAGTTCACACTCTAACTGCTGTTAGAGTCCCAGTGTAGGAGCTCGAGGACTCGAGGGCGTAGGCACCACCACATTGCTTAATTTATTTGCCGCTAAATGGTAGCGTTCAGCGCTATCGTGTTCCGGTTAGATCAGGGTTTCCCAAAGTGGTCCATATAAACCCCCTGGGGTCCATGGGACTCGATGGGGGTCTACGTAGGCGTGAATAAAATTTGGAAATATGGAAATGTGATATAAATGTAGCAAGGAGGGGTCCACGGAAACCAGAAAAAGATTGTAAGGGGTCTACAAGAAAAAATAGTTTGGGAACCTCTGGGTTAGATGGTAATGTATGGCCCCGTAATAACTATTACAGAGACAATAACTAAGGTCGCAGAGGTGGCAACGCATCTGCAATTTGACCTCGGGTCTTTATGTTATTGTCTTTAGGCTGCAGTCATCACTTAACATCAATGTGAACTGCTTGCGTGTTTGCTACCTTCATTATATTAAAAAAATTAAATACCCGACACATCTACACGTTTTCCTGTTATCTTGAAGGAATTATTATCCGTACAGACACATAACCAAATTCCGAGAAATGCAATACAATACAGCTTTAGCTCTGGGAGCACCAAACCCTTAACTCTATAGAACTCAAGAACCCAACATAACAGTAGTGGCCATCTACACCTTGACTATAGTACCCATTAAGAAATATTGCACTTCGAAATCAGGAAAGAAACAATCGGCTAGTTTCGAGTTCGTAGAGCGTTTTCTGTATCACACACACCCTAAGTAAGCACTGGAAATAATAGTGTGGTATTGATCAAATTGAAACTTAATCAAAATGGGTCGACAAACGTCACATAGGTAAAGTGCGAAAAAGATGATGCTATACAGACCCGAAATAAACCGAAGTCTTCGTCCTAAGTTCGATGTGCAATATTTCTTGTTAGATACTGCACTGAGGCTTACTTAACTCAGCGCATATACTTGAACATCTCGTAGAAAAGAAGTTAGATACTAAATTGTGCTATTCATGTTTGCACTACATATAGACGTACTTACAAAAATCCATGGGTTCATCCTTGTTTGGTGTAACAACTTTTGATATAATTTTACCAATTCGAACAACATATAAGAAAATAATCAGTTTGTGTAATATCGATTGATATAATTTTAATTTGATCGAACATTTATTTGCGGTATCAACATTTGCGCTACTGATCATAAAATGGAACGTTAATTTCAGGAAATATTAATTCAAATATCATACGGTTGAATAGCTCAAGCCCAAAACGTTTTAAACCTTTGTTAAAGAATACAAATTTAAACATTTAATGAATTAATTAAACAAATCTACATGTAGCAACAACACATTAAGAGCAGTAATATCCGCTAAATGCTGCAATATTTTAGTTTCCATTAGCTACTGAATCTGCAAACTAGCAGTAAGTAATTGCTTCACCAACATGTATCTCACCCTGAACTAATGGAAACGTGTGTTTAATGGCTATGCCTCTTGTATGTAGAATTAAGAAATGTTACGACATATTTTTAATTACTAGCGCTTTAACATTATTAGAGAAAAACCGGTTAAGTGAAAGTCGGACTTGCATTCAGAGGTACAATTGAGTATTTCCGATTTTATCTACATTGGAAAACATTTCTTATAGGAAAGAAAAATTTGACTTCAGGCGAGACTCGAACTCGCGGCCTACTGGGAATCTAGTCTTGAGCTACTGAAGTCTTGCCCGATTTGTCAAAACTTTCCTTCACATTTAAAAGCGACTTCTTTACGATATTCAATAAACTGAAAAGTCTATTATATCGGTTGCCTAACTAGCATGGTTGGCAATAGATGGCGCTACTGCTACCATAAAGCAAGGCAATAAATGTGATGGAAAGATTTGACAAATTGGGCAGGACTTCAGTAGCTCAATCGGAAGAGCGGCTGAACTAGATTCCCAGTAGGCCGCGAGTTCGAGTCTCGCCTGAAGTCAAATTTTTCTTTCCGTTTTTCTTTAAAATAAAATATATTTCACAAGCATGTGTTAATGCGAAATAATATAAAAACAATTTCTTATAGGTTTTCTGTAATTTATAGGTAAAGAATTCTTTCCTTTTAAAATTTACGCCCAGTAGCTCCGGTTATAATACATAATTAACTTACAAAATATTTATTTCTATACTTTAAAAAATATGTCATTAATCCTTGGTCCTCATATTTGACATACAACCCGATCTTATTATCGACAAGATTAACCTACATTTTTAGATTTCAATTATTTTTATTACACGTACTTGTTTCTGGCCACAAATTCACTTATGTATATCATCTCAATCAGTTGACTCAAAGTCTGAACGAAAACAAGTAATGGGTTTATAGTACACGACGTAGTTTTATTAATCAAACGCCTCTGTAACGGTCATGAAATCCGCCCATACCCGCCTACTCGAACATTTCTGCGGTAAATGGGTATTTGAATACGCTATTTAATATTTGTACTCCATTTAGGAATAAAAAGCAGTCAAGTGCGAGTCAGATTAGCGTGCATATGTTCCGTATAATTTTGAGATTATTTTTATGTTATGAAGGTGGCGAACAAGCATGCAGTTCACCTTGATGTTAAGTGATGACTGCAGACTATAGACACCCTCACAAAGACCAGAGGTCGAAATGCAGATGCGTTACCACTTTTGAGGCCTAAGGTGTTATGCCTCTGTGCCGAAAATTACCGTACATACCAAGATTTCCTATGTACATACCAAGCTTACCAGTAATCTATACCTTAGGGACTTATTTTTTTTTTATTAGAATTATTTTCAGTGTATTTTTCATTTGTTTTCAAAAAAGCATTAATTTTTCGAAAAAGAAAGAACGATAAAAAGCAATAACGTAATATTATACTGATCAAAACAAATGACAATGATAAAAATTAAGTGTATGATAAGTGTATGCATTTTTTTGCCCCATGAAATCCACGAGGACATAGTAAGGTAAAATACGCAAGAATTTGAAGAATCTCATGTCTTTTAATCTATATTATTGCAACAGGATTACTTGACATATCTGAAAGATCAATTTTAAAACGAAACTGGCTGTTTGTTCTTAATGCCCTTTTTTATGTAATGGAAGCGACAAACAAACATGCAGTTCACATTGATGATAAGTGATGACTGCAGCTTATAGACACAGATACCAAGATACCAAGGTCAAAATGCAGATGCATTACCACTTCTGAGGCCTAAGGTGTTATACCTCAGTGCCGGTAATTACAGGGCCGTACATTACCACCTGAACGTAATACGATAAGGCTAAACACTACCATTTAGCGGCAAGTACATTAGGTAATGCGGTGGTGCCTACGCCCGCGAGCTTCGTCACTGGAGCTCTACCACCAGTCTTCTCTATATATTTATTGATCTCATTTATTAAACAATAGTATAAACAAAACAAACTAATACATTTCAAAGTAAAAATGTTCTTTTGGTTAAAAAGTGTCTACTATAGAACAAACTGTACAAGAAGAGAAAACTTTGCACTACTTTTCAAGTATATTGCGGTCACGAAGAAATGTAAGTTTGATGTAATTAAAGTTTGAACTTCAGCAAAGAACAAACGCAGAGAGCTATTTCTCAACAAATACTTTATATCAATAAAAGTCTTCGGAATTGACGTGTATGTATGAAGGAGATGATGAAAAGAGAGCTGTCCGGGCTATCTACGGGTTGAGTCCGAGGGTATCTCTTAGAGATAAATTTAAAGAAATAAATATTCTGACTGTAGCTTCGCAATACATTTATGAAAATGTATTATATGTCCGTAAAAACATTAATGAGTTTCCTACAATAGGTAACAATCACAGTATAAATACTAGGAACAAATACAAGTTGTCCATGCATGCAACGCGGCTGAATAGGGTCAGTAATTCTTTTAGAGGTCAATGTATACGGTTCTTTAATCAAATCCCCAAAAACGTTCAAAGTCTATCGATCAATAAATTTAAGAAAGTAATGAAAGAACGTTTATATAAATATAATTACTATAAGACCAGTGATTATCTTAATGATAATACGTCTTGGGATTATAGCGATCGCTGCCAGGCTATTTCATGATCCTGTGATTTCGTGTATTCAGTAATTAGTATCTACTATTGTTAAGGGTTGAATAATGTAAATACCCTGGCTGAAAATGAATTCCATCTTTTATTTTGCCGTACGCATATCCGGAACAGTCATGCACGCTTAAATGTCTTTGCCTTTGGCGGCGTCGTGTGGCGGGTTGCTCACTTCCCTCTAAAATGGTCGAGGAGGGCAATGGCTGTCACATGCGTCATACTCGTGAACGGGTGCTGTTGGTGGGGACTGGTCTGTTCTGGTTTGCAGGACCTACATCACATTTAGTAGATAGCAGTTTATTTGCATCTATGCTATGGACGTTGACATTATTTGATTTTTCACGATAATCTGTACTAGATTTAAGCTTTCATTTAAAAGAGCTCTTACTGAGTTTGTTGGGTAGCGGAGTTCTTCTCAGTAGTGACTGCACTTGGAACTCTGCTAAGTGAATAACATTGATCTTGACGAATAAGTTTTTCTTTTTCTTCATTTATTATCATTGAAGGAATTGAAAAATTTTATGATTATTATGTTTTAACCAAATAGTTTAAATTTTAATTTTTAATTTACTATTAATATATGATTTTTCTTTACTATATGTAATGGTTATTCGCTCTAGGTAGTTTATGATTTATTGACGTTTTGAAAGTATCTGTAAAGATCTATTCGAAATAAAAATATTTTCTATTTCTATTTCTATTCTAATGTAGAAGAAACACGAGAGGTAATTGTACAGATAATTGTACAGATTGAGATGGTGAAGGCACACCACGGACACTCCGCCAAAATTCCATACAAACGCTTAATTTGGTTTTGGTAATTATCGCTTAATGGTAATTTTTTCTCTATTATACAGATATCAATCATTGATGTGTATTTACACGTGCACTTGTGTGCGTAGCACGTAGAAAATACCAACCGTCGCCCATAAGAAGGGAGGTGGTTGGGTGATGGACAACTATCTAATCACTACCTGTGTTTTCATAGCCGTAATTTCAATATTAAGGACCGATTTCACTACAAAGATGTAGTTATTTTGCACAAAAAAAAACAAATACTATAATATCATTCGTATACTGCCAGATATAGATATCAGAAACATAATAGTCTGTGGTTATATTCTAAAAATAATTTTCTTAGCATCTCAACTAATAGTTATATTCAACTTTTATTTTTCTATAGAGTGTACTAGAAAAAAAAAAGACGCGGCTAATTGGCATTCTCTACGCGTAGCTTTCTGTAGCACTTGATTAGAAAATCAAGTACTACGGTGCTACGACATGGCTACGACGTAGCTCGCGTGACAAACCGTGCGAGTCTAGCTCGCGTGACTGTATTGTTTACCTTACATTTTATATTTGTTACGAGTTCTGTCGCTTTCACTTCTAACCACGTGGGGAAACGAAAAATCAACAAACAGTTTAAATGTTGTAAAAAAGGCCTTTTGGGATCTAGCTTTTATAAACTATGTAACGTTCATAGTGTCCCTTATGCAAATGCGTTCATAGGAGTAATAAATCTCTTTTGTTCTGTTATACACGTATCGTGCCTACATAATTTATATGCGCATTACCCCAGTGAGCTGGTGTATGAAAATGAATAATTTATCAAATTGATAGTAAGTTTGGACAGTTAAAAAGATGAAACGCTCGTAGCCTCGATATGATACTTGATTGATGGCGCAATGTATGGTGATAAAGTGTCAAAAATCATGGTCAGATGTTAATTATCAGGTTTGTCAAATGCAGTTATTGAAGAACAAACAATTTTAAACAAATTATATATTTTTTTGTCTTTATGTATTTTTTTTCCTTCTCAGTTGTTTGTTCACCCTACTGTTTTGTTCACATAATCTCCTTAATTGTTGGTTGTCTGGAAAATATTGCTTTTTTAGTGATAAAACCGCCACTTGTACTCGTTTCTGGTTTTATGTTATTATTTTTGTTATTAATACTGTTTTATATTATTTCGCATTAACACATGCTTGTGAAATATATTTATATTTTAAAGAAAAATTTGACTTCAGGCGAGACTCGAACTCGCGGCCTACTGGGAATCTAGTCCAGCCGCTCTTCCAATTAAGCTACTGAAGTCCTGCCCGAGTTGTGTAATCTTTCCTTCACATTTATTGCATTGCTTTATGGTAGCAGCAGCGCCAACTATGCCTGAAGTCAAATTTTTCTTTCCATTTTTCTTTAAAATATAAATATATTAATACTGTGTTGTGAAATGGTGAACAATAAACACCCTTTAATATGAAAAATTAGTAATCGAAACATTAATGTGTAAAAAAATTACTCGCTATCAAGACGAAATCATTTATAAAAAAATAGTTATCAATGGATGACAATCACTGGCCCCAGAGATGGTAAAATCCACTGAAATCTAAATAACACCATATTTATATGGTTAAATGTAACAGGAAAGGAAAATTCGACGCTCGAATGTAAGGCTTCGGTAGCTTAGTGAGACGATATCATTTTCCCATGTCAGTATTCATCTGTCTGTCACGATCCATCTACATTTTATTACACTTACATTTTGTTTACATCTCCAGAGTTCATTGATCCTCAACGTAAACTTTTCCTTTTCTTATTTTTGAAAACCATAATGAGAGATAAAATATATTCAATTCTGGGAAAAGAACATTTCAGTATTCTAAAAACATCGCCCATTAAGTGGAGGTAATTAGTGTAACAATAGACAAAGATTTTTCCTTCTCCCTTTATGAGCGCGGGGAGGTTTTTCTCCGAGACAAAAACAATAATATTCATGAAACCCGCTGCGGACTTATAGTAGAACGTGACATATGATTGTTACGTAATATATTTTTCTGTTTTTTACTCTTATTCATATTAAACGTCCGTATCTGTCTATCTGTCTGTTATTTATGTAGACTCTGTTATACGGTTTGGATTACAAAGCAGTATATATTTGAAATGAAAAGAGATTGTACCTCTTATCTTTTTAGGGTTCCGTAGCTCAAGAGGAAAAAATGGAATCCTTAGAAGATCATTGGTCATTCTGTCTGTCTGTCCTTCTGTCACACCTGATTTGCTCTGGAAGTATAGAGTTGATTGAGTAAAAACTTTTTTTTGAGGTTTTTCTCTGATACCAAAATAATAATATTCAAGAAACCCACTGCGGACTTACAGTAGAACGTGACATATGAATGTTACGTAATATATTTTTCTGTTTTTTACTCTTATTCATATTAAAAGTCTGTATCTGTCTATCTGTCTGTTATTTATGTAGGCTCTGTTATACATTTTGGATTACAAAGCAGTAAATATTTGAAATGAAAATAGATTGTACCTCTTATCTTTTTGTGGTTCCGTAGCTCAAGAGGAAAAAATGGAATCCTTAGAAAATCTTTCGTGAATCTGTCTATCTGTACGTCATTCTGTTACAGCAGATTTGCTCTGAAAGTACTGAGCTGATTGAGTTGAAATTTAGTTCATATTTATAAGTAAATCAGTAACCCAAACATGAATAATAAGGATCTTGAAAAAATTAATCGTTTTGAAGTTAATCAAGATAAATAGAAGTAAATTGACCATTCCATCCTCCAATCTCGGAAACAACTGCGCCTAAAATATATAATACAAATAATTCTAATCTATACAAATAAATAGCAGATAGCTGATATGATAAGGAGTAACTTAAGCTACTTTTATACTAGCTGCGCCCACGACTTCGTCCGGGTAGATACTGAACAATGAAAAATTCTCACGCAAACGAAGTCGCGTGCACAACTAGTAATTTATATAAAAACACTAAAACAGGTGAAATAAAATATATTAAGAGAACAGAATTACAATCAACCCAAAAAAACAATGGATACGAACCTATAAATAATTAAGGAATATCTCCCGGATGCACCAAATGGATTCCAGTTGAGCATTTTTCAAGTGGACGCCATTTCGTGATATATTATAGATTTAACGTTTGAGGACGTTGGTAGAATGAATTAACAAATAAGTATATATAAAAACAAAAATAAATTGGTGATAGATAAACGTTTATACTATTGTACATCTCCAGAACTCCTTACCTTCTACCATCAAAGACGTTCAGAACTCAAATTCTTTTAAACACCAAGTCAAGGCTCACTATCTTTCCTCTCTTGTGTAAATAACCTGTACATGTCTCCGAATTTTTATGTACGAGTATGTTCACTGTTACTTGTTTTTTAAATACAATTTCTTATTATTGGTGCCTACTTAGAAATTAGTAATGCGCACCCAATCGTATTAATTTTAAGTGTCTCCTGTAATTGTTGGGCTGCCTGGAAGAGTTCGCTCTTCTTCAAGCGATAAGTTGTTTCACGTGTTTCTGATTTTATTTTGTAAGTTTCTAATGTTGATGTGTTTTATTATTATTAAACGATCCTAACATGGTTATCTTGGGAACTAGGTACTTGTATTTATCGTAGTTTAGAAACTTTAGAATATATCTATTGACGAGATATACATTCTAAAGTTTCTAGACTCTTAGAATTCTTTTAATATATTCAATGTATAATCGTCTAATGCTTTCGATATAACGATACTATATATTCACAGTGTAGCAAAGTTCTTTCAAGTTGTGTTGGGAATCATTACTTAGTCATGAACTTTTCTAAGCTCTTATCTTGGAAAAGATACTTAAACTTAGAATACGAAACGGTTTAAAGATTTTCAAGTGTTATAAAAGCGATCTGTTTAAACGACTTCTGTAGTAGTGTGAAATAAGTTATTATTCCTGAGATCATGTCCATACAATTAGTTCGTATTTAAGTACCATCTCTGTGCATATAAAGAATAAATAAATAATTCACAATATGTTGTACGAGTCATAATTATTTATTTATTACAAAGTAAATAAATAAACGAAGCGCGCATGGCCCAGCGGCTGGTGTAGATCGTAAGCGATCTGCTCGGTTAAGCACTACGGGCGCGGTCGGGTAGTGTGATGGGTGACCGCTAGTGGCAAATTAAATGCGCGTTTCCGTGCTTCGGAGGGCACGTTAAGCCGTCGGTCCCGGTTGCTATCGATAGATAGCAGTCGTTAAACCTTGTCGGAGGCCTTATGGGCGGTTTGAAAACATCCGACAGCGGGTTGGCCACTAACCCACCCACCTCCACCAATCCGCATTGGAGCAGCGTGGTGGAGTAAGCTCCAGGCCTCCCTCCAAAAAGGGGAGAGACTCGTGCCCAGCAGTGGGACGTATAATGGGTTGCCATTATTATTATTATTAAATAAATAAAGTGCTTATAAATATTTAATCGGCAAAACAACTTAGTTCTTAGGGTGGCAACGCATGTATATATTGTTTTTGTGTAGAAATCTATATACATACTCGTACATACCTTTCAAGGTAACAATGCAGTTTGTCTTCTATTTATCTTACCATAAAAAGAGAACGTCGTGGAATTCTACGTTGCATATTTAAAGGTAAATTTTGTAAATTTATGCGAATAGGTGTTAGTAAAGATACATTAAATGAACATTAAGTTCATTTAAAAAACGTTAATACTCATATGTATATAGATTTCTACACAAAAACAATATATACATGCGTAGCCACCCCTGAGAACTAAGTTGTATTGCCGTTGTGGCAAAAATAAAGCGACCATACTCCTACCCGATAGTGCTGATCACTACCGTTTGGCCACAGTTCGATAGGAAAATTACTTCCCCACTGTGACGAATGTACTGTATTATAAAATACATCTTAATTAAAAGATTAGGCAAATTAATTAGACTACAACACGATAAAATACCCGAAATCATGTTAAAGCCAAAAGTATACTTCGCTCATTACGGCTCGTTCCATGAAACAAACATGCCGTGTAACTTCATAAGAAACAGCAGTACTTGTATTTGAATGAGACGTGGCTTCTTACTCTAGTTCTAGTTCCACAAGTGCATTAGTTTGAACATATCACTTGAAACTAGAACTTGAACTAAAATAAAACTGAAGACTGACTCGTAGAGAGATTGGTTATTTCTGTCACAATATTTATAGGTCTGACCGATTTCTCTGTCTAGGAGTTGAATTAAGTTTTATATTTAAGACATCAGATCTATTTCTGATTTCATTGAAAAATCTTATTGGAATTATCTGCTTTGCAGAGAGTGGTGTTTTGTTTAAATACTTTAAGAAAGAGTAGTCTACGAGTATATTTAATTGGCAGACCCGGGTGTCAAATGTCACCTCAGACTGACATTTGACACCCGGGATACTTGGTGATAAAATTTGCTTTAAACATGATATTTGCTGATGAAATAGATGAAATCCAGTTCAAAATTGGTCATGGAATCATTTCAAACTTCTTAATGTATAAATAACCAAACTACTACTTAGTTGACGGTTGATGATTGATGACGAACAAACTATAAGCAG
Source organism: Macrosoma leucophasiata (assembly GCA_036365455.1). Taxonomy (NCBI): domain Eukaryota; kingdom Metazoa; phylum Arthropoda; class Insecta; order Lepidoptera; family Hedylidae; genus Macrosoma; species Macrosoma leucophasiata. The sequence goes on along the minus strand of JAWQUS010000023.1, from coordinate 7,414,332 downwards.
TTCATTTATGTTTTTATAATCAGAATATTCCCCGACAGTACATTAAGCCGCAGATTTTTTGTGTTGTGTTGTGTTTTAATGTAAAACTGTATTCTTACAGTTCACACTGGTTTTTTTTTAAATACGCTTACACTCGTAGCCCCACACTAGGTATAAACCTGTATCGTAGGTGCCGTTGTATACATTGTATGTGTACAACGGCACCTACAATACATGTACAAACACCCAGACCCGAAACAAATATCTGTAGATCATACAAATATTTGTTCCGGTGCGTGGATCGAACCCGCGACCCTTCGAATGAAATAGTTATCTCACACCGCTGGACTAACCGGGTCGTGACTGTAAGTCAATAAACACTAGAGATTTCAATAGAGATACGTAGTCATTTCTGTAGCCTAAGCTCTAAATACTGTAATACCTCTGCGCCGTAAATTACAGGGACGTACATGACACTTGCAACTCCTCCGCGTTTGGACCACTAAAAACTTAATTCAAAACAGTTCATCACTATAGCGTCGACAGCCCTAATCCAAGTTGTGTCCACTTGCATATATGTATATTCAGTTATCGGCAGCATGTTTCCATTGGCGCCCTGCCAAATTGGCTTCACTACACTATGTACAGTGCTGTACTAGGAGAAATTAAAGTGCGCATTTCACTTTTTTGCTGTCATTATGATGATAGCGAAAGTCTAGTTGTGTTTTGTTTAATTCGGCTGAGTGGTGAGTTCCATTGTTCTGTACTAAGTTTATAGCGTTTATAAGGAAATAGTTAGCCTCCTTAGCCAAGTTGATTATCTATAATCGTTACCGATGTAGAAAGTGTAGCTCTCTAATATAAAATGTTCCTTCCGTTGGCACAAATGAATGATTCCTCTTCGATATATCACGAATAACTAAATAAAAATCAGATATTTGTTTCGTTTCCTACAGAACTAGCTATTGCAGCTTATCAAAAAGGGGTTCCCCTAGAATAATTCTAGAAAAAGTAGGTAATATAGTTATAGCTAATATATGGGGGGACGGCAGTGCTCCCACACCAAGACGAACTAAGCGAAGTGTAAGCACACGAAGTACCTTTTTTCGAAACGTTTCGTCGTTTTTGATCCCACGCAACTAGCATTTGGATAACACTAGACAAATGCACTAGATAAACAAGTTTTACTGGTGGTAGAGTTCCAATGTAGGAGCTCGAGGGCATAGGCACTATAGCATTGCCTAATCTATATGGCGCCATATGGTAGTGTTCAGAACTATCGTGTTCCAGTTAGATGGGAATGTATGGCCCCGTAATAACTATCACGGAGCCATAACAACTTAGATGTCAGAGGTGGCAACGCATCTGTATTTAGAAGTGAACCTTTACACGTCTATATAAAAACCAAAGATTTTAATGTAGGGTGTTCCCACTCCTGAAGTTTAAGTTAATATGCTTCTGTGCTGGAAATGATAGGGCAGTATATTAAAACGTAACCGGAACACGATAGCGCTGAAAACTACCATTTAAGTAGATTTGGTAATACGGTGTGCTAAGCCCGCAAGTTCTCCCAGAGGAGCTCTACCACCAATAAGATATAGTTTTATTTATTTTTTTAATTTGTATTGTTATTTACCAGACTGGCTTGAGGTTGCGGAAGACCGCGATAGGTGGAAAAAGTTAGGGGAGGCATTGCCCAGCAGTGGGACGGTTAAGGCTATTAAAAAAATATATTATTTACAAGCTGTCCCGGCGAACTTTGGTCTGCCATATGCAATTTTTTTTAAACAAAATAAGGAAAGATTTACCCAATTAAGTAAAGTCCAAGGATTTATCCAATTTAATAGAGTCCTTTGAAAATTATGCGTGCACATACATTTCGGTGATTTTTATTTACATAGATTCTAGTCTACGGTGAATAAGCCTAAAATTTTATACAATATTATTTCACTAATATCCTATTACCGACTATTGCGAACCTAAACATGTTTGCCTGTTATCTTTCTAAACAAGAAATCCCTCGTTAACCTCGCGGAAACTGCGTGTTTTCGCTACACTTGATACGTAGGTAGACAAAATCTGAGCGAGACCGATTTGCTCAACAAAATGGAATCGTTACATTATATATCTACTTACTGTAAAGCCGCGGATCCACCGCTGTGAATCACGGGCACGTGACGCATGAGTTCATTTATTTGACAACGTTGATCAGCGTTTCCACTGCAGCACACGCTATACACGAATATTAACACAAAAATCACAACTATGCATTATTTTAAATCATAGTTATGTAGACTCCGTGTATTTCGAGTTGTTCGTAAATACAAACTTATAAAAATGCCATCGAAATTGACTTTCCCGTCCGTCTTACCCCTCACCCGGCCCCAATTTCGTATACCGCGGGTACAACGTGTTTAGCATCGCCAGCGTTGAGCTATATGCGCATCTAAACTAAGCCACGTGTCAGTTCATGCATAGCGTGTCCGTGGGATGCAGTGGACTAAAATCTCATCTACGTGCGTATTGTCTCCGTGCGCTGCGGTGGGTCCGCGGCTTATCTCTTCAGTATGCCAAAATAACAAATATCAAGGACTTAGGTAAACATACACAAGAAACGTTCCAAACCGATGACTAGAGTGAAAATTGCACCGTCCCTAATCGCATATGTCTTATGTGTCCCTCTGCAACGTCCTAAGCCGAGGTTCGGACCCACAGGGGTCTCCCTTAAGCAGTTGCGCTAACTTTTTATTCAGGCTGGAGCGCTTTCTACCCTCGCCAATTGCCCGGTGAAGTAGCCTAGTGCCGTCACAAGACGTGCCGCATACACAAGTCCCTTCTCTAAAAAAAATATATTTTTCAATCTAATCCTTTGCGGTAATAGTGGTAATTTTTTACGTCTAAATTTTTTTTTAAGTGTAACTTCACTCCTGTATCCCCGAAGGGGTATGCAGGTAATTGTTCATCATTCAAGCATACATGCAAACACCAACGATTTGCCGGTTACGTTTTTTGCCCATGTAACAGGTGGCGAGCCTGTTGCCATCTCCGGGCACATTACCAAACTCCGAGGTATTGGGAAACTTCCAGAAAATGGAAAAATCCCAATAGAACCAGAGATAAAGGGTTTCAAATCGTTATCTCTGATAGGCCCCGACCCGTGAATCGAACCCAGGACCTCCATCGCAGTAGTAGTGGCCTGCTACCACTAGGCTACTGAGGCTAACTGAAAGTTTGTCAGTTATCAGTTTGTTTTTTTATCTTTATAAAATGGCAATTACCAACTTAAGGATTGGAGGATGATTGAATTAGCTGTATGTAATTTTTTTTCTGGAGGCAGAGCTCCTAATAAATGCCTCACCTCTAAATGGTAGTGTTCAGCACTATCGTGTTCCGGTCAGGTGGTAATATACGGCCCTGTAATTTTCAAGTGCATGTAGTGTTTCGTTTTCTAATCTATCCTGCACTTGGAACTCTGTTAAGTGAATGACTATGATTATGACGAACAGATTTTTGATGATTTACATATCGGTTGAAGTTTACTATTAAATTGGTAATCATTAATACCTATTGGTTTATTATAAGTCATTTACTATAAGTAGCTTATAACCCGACAATGCAAACTACTAATATTAAAAATGCGAAAGTAACTCTGTCTGTCTGTTACCTTTTCACGTCCAAACGACTGAATCGATTTTAATTAAATTTGTTACAGAGATACAGCTGACTTTGAGAAATAACATAGGCTACTTAGTTTATAAAACGACATCCACGCGGGAAAAGCCACGGCAACAGCTATTTGAATGATGATTTTTTTTAATTTTATGTAAATCACAATGTTTTTGGATGACCGGAAACTTTCTCGACGGTACATAACAATATATATGTACATACTGTATATAGGCTCCATATTTCTTAGACATCTTCTTTTCCACTAGTAAAATATGGAATAAGTTAACTCAAACGAATTTATTAAAATTTGCCACTTACCAAAAATACTTTAGCATAAATATCTTCAAAAGCACTTACCTGAAACGAAACAAGAAAAACATTAGAAAATCCAATAAAAATGTTATTGAAGAAATATGAAGGAGGGTAAAGACATAAGTATATTATGCAGAGAGGCACCCTAGTTCGATTCTCGAAAAAAGAATAATGATGACGGAAAGCCCGGCTTAGTGGAGAGTCATCGATACCGAGCCCACTACATAATAGTCGTGACTAGGGTTGCAACATGATTTTCATATCGATAGTTACTTTGAAGTGAATAATTTGATCGACAAAAGCCATAGTTATCGTTCCGTCCATTTCATAAAGAATTACAAGACGTACATTCACATAATCTGATGTTTTTAATTGTACCAATTTGATGAGAAAATAGTATTGCCGTATATTTTTTATATTGGTAACTCAATTTTTTAAACATTTTTCTTTTGAAGTTGTATTCGAAATACCTATAATATGAAAAGAAGAAAATCCAGTTTGGCTTTGTTTTTGGCATTTCTGAAGGATTACTCCGGTCACCTTCGCCTGTCTGAAGACAAAAAACATTTTTTTGCATTTTTAACATTTTTTTAGATTTACATTTTCACATGGCTATAGCATATAGGTACCTAATATCAACTAATAAAATATCGATAATTAAGCTGCGGTATTATCAGTTTTGCTGATGAATTGTTTGCAGCCCTAGTCGTGACTAACGACGCTCTACGACCTCATTAAAAAGGCCAATGCGCCTCGATGCAAAAAATATTTCATTTAGAGACTAAAGTCCCTTGGCAACCGTACAGTATGCCATTTTGTAGGTTATTAAGTTTACTTTATTTCGCTTTTCAAGAAAATCTCTCGGTCAAGTGCCCGTATCGTTATTTCCGATATCTTGACCAGGATTTGAGCTAAAATTATTAAGTTTCTATAAAATGTTACAGATGTAAGTCGTTTAGAAAATTAATCAATGATACGTAGACAGGGAAAAGGTGTAATTCCACCTGTGTGTTGAACTGTGCCGGACTTTTATGCACAGAGTGCGATACAAATGTTTATTTCCTCACGCAAATATTTGCAATTTGTGTTTACTTTTGTGCGCGCACACATACAAGCAGTGGACTCGCATCGTTACTCGTGCACACATAAAATCTTGCTTTACGCATAAAAAAGTTTACACTCAGCCTTGCTGGTGAAATCGGATGTTGAACACAACATCAGCATGTACTACTGGAGTTTTGAACAGAATGTTTGTTACAAAATGTGCTGCACTGTAGGCACACCGTTTTTTATTTTTTATGTTACAAATGTAATTTTTTATGTTGCAAACAAGCATGCAGCTCACATGGATGTTATTACGGGACCATACATTACCACCAAACTGAAACACAATAGTGCTGAACACTATCATCTGGCGATAGATAGATTAGGTAATGCGGTGGTGCCTCGAGCTCCTACACTGGAACTCTACCACCAGTGAACCAGTGAAAAATTGGTGGAAACTCAATCAATTATTTCATCACAATTATATACAATTGGTTTTTTATTCGATTCCAAAGTGTTATGAGAAATCATTTTACTGGTGGTAGAGTTCCAGTGACTGAGCTCGCGGACGTAGGCACTACCGCATTACCCAATAAACTTTCCGCTAAATGGTAGTGTTCAACACTATCGTGTTCCGGTCAGGTGGTAATGTATGGCCTTGTAATTTCCGGCACTGAGGCATAATACCTTAGGCCTCAGGAGTGGTAACGCATCTGCATTTTGACCTTGGTCTTTGTGTGGGTGTCTATAGACTGCAGTCATCACTTAACATCAATGTGAACTGCACGCTTGTTTGCCACTACCGTTACATAAAAAAAAACAATTTAAGAAAAATTAATTGCCATTTGTGCGTCTCACAGATATTAGAAAATGGATAGACTGTTTGAATTTTGGTGATTCGTTTGTGTATTCAAGTAGGTCTTGAATAGATATAATACAATTGGACCTTACAGGTGTCTATGTGATCGAAGTTCATATCAGTAAGTATTTTTTATTTAAAAATATCACTAGTACTTCCACATTTTTTTCGTTCTATGCCCGTTATTGCCCTATGATAAGATCTTTACTTTATTTTTATTTTTTTCTACTTATTAGTCGTTCAATAACTTCAAAGTTAACCCCATGATAAGATTAGTAAATTAAGGTGTTTTCCTACTTATCAATCGTTCAGTAACTTTAAATCTAACCCTAAAACAACGCCAACCAATCATCATAATACATGTGAATACACATGCACAAACGTTTATTTATGAAGCGACGGACACGGGTTAGCATATAAATTAAGTACCATTTGCGAGAGACGTGAACTATTTTGAATAGTACTAGAGGTTATGTTTACATACACGACACATCAACTGTCGGACAACTAGTATGGCAGAGCATTAACACGCACCACGAGCCAAATACAGTTTATTTGTCACCATTTAAACTCAATACCGCTTAATCAAATAAAAATTACGTACTCTTGTTTGTACTACTCGTATACAGTTACTGTTTACACTGTTAATAAATATTTGTCCAGTAACGAATATTGCAGTTGATGTTTGTTTTTCGTCAGTTTCAAATAATCGCCGGTTGAGTGACGCCGCATTAGCAGCAGCAGCATTAGAAAAACGCGTTGTATCTGAATAGTGAATAGTTTTACTGGTGGTAGAGCTTCAGTGACGGAACTCGCGGGCGAAGCACAGCATTACCTAATGTACTTGGCGCTAAATGGTAGTGTTCAGCACTATCGTGTTCCGGTCAGGTGGTAATGTATGGCCCTGTAATTTCTGGCACAGAGGCATAACACCTTAGGCCTCAGGCGGGGTAATGCATCTGCATTTTGACCTCTGGTCTTTGTGTGGATGTCGATAGGCTGCAGTCATCACTTAACAACAATGTGAACTGCATGCTTGTTTGCCACATTCGTAACATAAAAAATAAAAAACGGTGTGCCTACACTGCAGCACATTTTGTAACAAACAATCTGTTCAAAACTCCAGTAGTGCATGTTGATGTTGTGTTTAGCACTCGTTTTCACCCGCACAAAAATATAACTACGTTAAGAAAAACCGACTTCAAAACTGAAAAGTAAAAAATAATAAAGATTTAATTGTAATTATATACTACCTATTATTTATATGTGCTATTTACTATAATAGGTTTGAAGTCGGTGCCAAACCTTAAACAAATAATTATATTTTAATCACTTAAATATGAATAGGAGCAAATTAATATACTGAACAAAACGTAACCGGCGATTCGTGGGTGTTTGCATGTATGCTTGAATTCATGCATTTACCTCTGCCTACCCCTTCGGGGATTACAAGCGTGAAGTTACGTTTTAATACAATGAAATGCCTACTTTAGTGATTTTGGCTTGGCACCGACTTCAAACCTATTATAGTAAATAGCACATATAAATAATAGGTAGTATATAATTACAATTAAATCTTTATTATTTTTTACTTTTCTAGCTTGTAGCTTTTTCTAGCTTCGTGACAATTAGATACCTAATTCAAATTGTTTAGGTGTGTCGATACAAAATTATTACACGACTATACGAAATCAATGAAAAATTTTTATCCACGAAGGAGTAAATAAGCTGTGTTGTGTCGTCGATGAGTAAATATATCATTGTCACTTGTTGTCATCTTGTTGTCATGCGCATGAGGACTATTTAAGCTTTAAGCTGAATTGGGGACCTTTTTGTAACAACTTTGATTTTGTGTTCTTAGTTTTAGTTTTTTGTTTTTATAAGTTGTTACAAATAAAGTTTTTCTATTCTATTCTATTCTATTCTATTTAGGACGTCAGTGGATTCAACGCACTGTATGACAACTCGCCGTCTATTCTAATTCCTTTAGTCTGAGGTGAAAGTAAGTAAAAAAATGCTCATAAAATAAAAACTGATGGACCTATCTGAATCAAATTTTCATGGGACCAATTCGAAACGATTCCGCATCGAAAAAAAAAGAATTACGTAAATCGGTCCAGAAATCTCTTCGAAATTCGCGTACATACATAAAAAAAAATATACCGGCCGAATTGAGAACCTTCTCGTTTTTGAACTCGGTTAAAAATTGAGATGACGCGAGGGTGTCATCGCAAATTGCGTCTCATACCAAGTCCATACTCATCTTCCAAGGCAATATGCCTTCTAGTCTCTTCTCAACGTCACGTGCCGAGCCATTGGGGTCCAATTTGGATGGCACGCCAACGGTAAGAGTATGACGGATAGTGTTCGCTTAAAAGAGCATGGCGTAAAAATCTGCAGCTTCTTATTTATTTATTCATCTCTCTTATTTGTCTCTTTCTTATTTGTTTCTACTGCAGAATGATAAATAGATTACATCATGCATGTTGTAGAATTGTAGTTAGTTTTAATTTCCTTTTTCCTTTACAATGCCTATTAAAAACGACGTCAAGTTATCTATGTTTGTTAGCGATGTCTACGAGCTAAAGTCATCAAATATGAATACACTAATACTGATGCTCCAACGCTTGTGCAAAGCGACGAACACGGGTCAGCATATAAATTAAGCACCGTTTGCGGGAGACGTGAGCTACTCGTATTTTGAATAGTGCTAAAGGTTGTTACATACATGAACAATCAACATGGCATTAACACGCACAACAAGCCAGTTATAGTATATATGTAGCAGTTTAAATTCAACGCCGCTTAATCTATACAATATATGAAAATCAATTGTTGTTCGTTAGTCTCGCTAAAACTCGAGAACGGCTAGACCAATTCGGCTAATTTTGGTTTTGAATGATTTTTGGTTTTGAAGTAAAAAACACAATTTCAGTTTTCTCATACAAATACTCCGTATCTATCAAACCTTTGACACATTATTTAATAGTGAGGCAAAACGAAGTTTGAAAAAAAAAAAGTGCAATCGCGAGATTCTTCATGCATTTAAATAAATAATTAGCCAAAAATTGTAGGTATATCGTTTAGACATTTAACACGCACAACTTTGAGACCTTCCTCTTTTCTAACATATATTTTACCATCTCTAGTCCAGACGAATTTCCAACCATAACAATTAGCGGCCTGACGAGCTGCATAAAATAACTGTCGATTCGTGCTAGTTAGGCGCTCGTTAACATAAACACGGGTGGACGCGCCGCGCACCTCCAGGTCAGTCGACGTGAGACCACGTCGCGAGATTTCAGTTCCGTTACAGTATTCTCAATTGCGGTGGTATCAATAGGTATGTTGCTTTCCACCTTACATTCCAAAGCTGAAATCCTAGTTTCGATTGATAATATATTGAAGCCTAAGGTCTGACTTGGCTAGTATTTAGTCTAGGTTTTTTTATGAGAATCAAGGTTTATTCAGGCTTAAATCTACATTGGTCTAAACTATAAGAAACCGATCTCGAGAACACACAATATTGCCCGAGTGATCATATAACGGTTCGGTTTTAACCAGCGATGTTAACTGTATGCTTGTTTGCCACCTCATGACATTAAAAAAAACTTATATGGGGCCATTACTCCAGCCGGGTATTTTCGATTTACCCATCCCATTCGCCAACCTACGGATCGATTTTCAATAAATTCTTATTAGTGCACCCTTAGACACTTTCAAGTAACGTATTAAACATTTCTTGTCCTCTGTCGCGTAACGTAAACGTAACGAACTTCAAAAGAAAAATACGGAACCCTTTTAGGATCGCTCATGCGTTTGTCTATCTGCTACAGACATTTTCCGAAACAACTGGACCGATTGAGTTGAAATTTGGTGCACACAATCAGTGACTTGAACGGGAATATGTCATAAAAATAAATGAATTTGAAAGAAAAGAACCCCTTTTAGGGAATGTAGAATTAAACAAAAAAACGAATTATATAGTGGCCTCCCCCCAAAAAGGGGAGAGACTCGTGTCCAGCAGTGGGACGTATAATGTGTTGCCATTATTATTATTATATATAAATAGCGAGACAGCCATTATTGTAAGGATTCCAAACATTTTGTATTATTATTTTATAATTATTATTCGTGAGTATATGCATGTATGCATAAATGTATGCATTTTATCTCTGCTATTTTAATTTATACAGATAGTATTATTACATATTCTCTGATACACGTGAAGTTACGCTACGTGATGTCAATAGGCCGTTATTGGTGAATCGTTGGTGTTTGCGTGAATGGGTGCATGTATCGACAGAAGTAAATATACCTCTGTTATACCAGTCGGGGAATGCAGACGTGATTAACATGCTCCACATACATATAAAAGTATTGTAGCAAAGATAAAAAATATTACGGAAAACCTGCTAATACTTACACTGATTTAAACGATTAGCATTATTACCGCTGTACCGTAAGTTTTAAAAATAAAAACAGGTAATAGTGTAGTTCAATTAAAATTCACTGGTATTTAAATATGTGTAGAGTAACTGTAGTGTCGTGCACTATGTGTATGTAAAAGGCAATTATTTGTTCAGGCACCTTTCACGTTTGCGTGCCAACGCCGCATAAGTGCTCTCAATAAACTTATATTTTTTCATATGCACGTGGAATTTACAAAACGTAAACAAATCTAGATAACCATATTTTTTTAGGGGTTTGCTATGTTCATTATCTGTTTACACGTGAACAGTCCGGCATGTCGTATATTATACACGAGTAGCGGTTCTAATGAGGTACACAAGTCCTGTTTCTCTTCTGTCTACTGGCCTTCGTACCACGGACATGTCAAATCAATTGCTGGTCATATTTAGGTATTCACGCCAGGTCCCTCACGGGGTAGGCAGAGAGAGTGGAGCGCCAGATATCCCGGTCCTGACATACCTCCCGTGCCTCATCTACATTCATCATTCTCTTCATATCATGCACGCCGATTCTTAAGACTTTTGACCCCACCATCAGACAGTACTCGATCTATTTGGTCATGGTAGGTCAGTCTTGATCTTCCTGGACCTTTGCAACCATCCACATTCGCATTGTATACCTGTTTAGTCATTCGCTCATTCGACATTCTTTCTATATGGCCGATCCATAGGAGCATGCCCTTTTTTAAATTTTACACCTATACTCTCATTCACAACAAGCCTCTTTCTTACATCTTTATTACGAACGCGGTCAGTGAGCGATACGCTGCAGATCTTACTGATCATATTTTTTATTTTTCACAAATTGAATTTTTCAGCTTTGGTAGCTTAGTAGTAAAGCGGATCGACTGATAGTTCGTAGGTCAATCCCTGACCGAAGTCAAATTTTAATTTATATTTTTTCTTTAATTTATAAATTATTAAGTTTATCTTTCTGTAATTGTAGCCAAGGATCTAATACATCAAAGTAAAAGTTTTTTAACTAACTTGAACTTCAGATAAATATAACTACGTTAAGAAAAACCGACTTCAAAACTAAAAAGTAAAAAATAATAAGGATTTAATTGAGATTATATACTACCTATAATTTATAAGTGCTATTTACTAATAGGTTTGAAGTCGGTGCCAAGCCTTAAACAAATAATTATATTTTAATCACTTAAATATGAATACGAGCAAATTAATACACTGAACAAAATGTAACCGGCGAATCGTAACTGTTTGCAGGTATGCTTAAATTCGTGCATTTACCGCTACCTACCCCTTCGGGGATTACAGACGTGAAGTTACGTTTTAATACAATGAAATGCCTACTTTAGTGATTTTGGCTTGGCACCGACTTCAAACCTATTAGTAAATAGCACATATAAATAATAGGTAGAATTAAATCTTTATTATTTTTTACTTTTTAGTTTTGAAGTCGGTTTTTCTTAACGTAGTTATATTTATTTAATATTTTTAGTTTGTTGCTGCATTGCAATTAGATTAATGTTCACATCTGTTAAATTTGTAAAATCTGACTCTTTTAGCTTCGTGACAATTAGATACCTAATTTAAAATGTTTAGATGTGTCGATACAAAATTATTACACGACTATACGAAATCAATGAAAAAATGTTATCCACGAAGGAGTAAATAAGCTGTGTTGTGTCGTCGATGAGTAAATGTGTCATTGTCACTTGTTGTCATCTTGTTGTCATGCGCATTAGGACTATCTAAGACGTCAGTGGATTCAAAGCACTTTAAGACAACTCGCCGTCTATTCTTATTCCTTAGTCTGAGGTGAAAGTAAGTAAAAAAATGCTCATAAAATAAAAACTGATGGGCCTATCTGAATCAAATTTTTATGGGACCAATTCGAAACTATTCCGCATCAAACACAACAAGAATTACGTAAATCGTGCCAGAAATCTCGGCGAAATTCGCGTAGATACATAAAAAAAAAATATATACCGGCCGAATTGAGAACCTTCTCGTTTTTGAACTCGGTTAAAAAAACGATAAAATAGTTATTGACCTTGCTGGTGGTAGATCTCCAGTGACGGAGCTCGCGGGTGTAGGCACCACCGCATTACCTACCTAATAAATATACTTGCCGCTAAATGGTAGTGTTCAGCACTATCGTGTTCCGGTCGGGTGGTAATGTACGGTCCTGTAATTGCCGACACAGAGGCATTACACCTTAGGCTGCAGGAGTGGTAACGAATCTGCATTTTGAACTCTGGTCTTTGTGTAAGTGTATATATGCTGCAGTTATCACTTAACATCAATGTGAACTGCATGCTTGCTTGCCACTTCCATTAGATAAAAAAATGCATTTACTAAAATAATAAACAGGACATTCCATTTGATAGCACGGTTCCAGTTACCATAAGTTAATTAACCACACTTTCACATGATAGATGACGTGGAAACGTCTCACATAAATATCTGTGAAATCAATTTAAAAACGGAACCGTCCGGTTGTTCTCTTTGTCTTCTCTATATTATCCTCGTTGAAAATAGAATGCCCATTTCGATCAAAATATTGCGCTGATACATTTTTAGCTATGGCCGTATGGCAGGTCGCACTGTTTTGTAAAATAAAATAAAAAATGCTTTCGCCGTCTTACTTCTAATAAAATTCGCTAGCACTTTTTACCAGGCGTACAGTAACTGTAGTGTTGTACACTATGTGTATGTTAAGGGCAATTATTTCCTCAGGCACCGCACACGTTTGCGTGCCAACACCGCGTAAGTGCTCTCAATAAACTTGTATTTTTCATATGCGCGCGGAATTCACAAAACGTAAAACATAACAATATTAATTGGAATTGCTGTGTTCATATTTCATTTAATTTCAAAGACGGATGAATCGTACTCAATCAGTTAGATAAAATAAGATTTTCGTACATTTCACTAACTTAGATAATTTGAACTAGAGCCGAGTAATAATACTTATCTATACCTATTTTTATACTTCTAAATTCAGAAATGAGAGAGAATATAAATTTCAACCAAAACAGAATGGGGGGCATTCTCAATCCCTTGAAGGGTTGAATTTCTAAAAATCCTTTTTTAATGCTTACTAACGTCATAAAAAGAACCGTATCTTTCAAGTTTCTAGGTACAGTTAGTTAGTTTCGGCTGTGCGTTGATGTTAGATCAAAGTCAGTGAGTCAGGTTTGCCTTTTCTATCGATATATCATCATCATCATATCAGCCATAGGACGTCCACTGCTGAATATAGGCCTCCCCCAATGACCTCCATGCCGACCGATCGGAAGCGACGTGCATCCAGCGGGTACCTGCAGCCTTCACTAGGTCGTCGGTCCATCTTGCAGGTGGACGCCCCACGCTGCGCTTGCCGATACGTGGTCTCCACTCGAGAACCTTTCTGCCCCAGCGGCTATCGGTTCTCCGAGCTATGTGCCCTGCCCATTGCCACTTCAGCTTGGAGATCTGCTTGGCTATGTCAGCGACTTTTGTTCGCCTACGGATCTCGTCATTTCTGATTCGATCCAGTAGGGAAACGCCGAGCATAGCCCTCTCCAATGACCTCTGAGTGACTTGGAGCTTTCGTACGAGACCCATAGTGAGAGGCCACGTCTCGGCACCGTAGGTCATCACCGGTAAAACGCACTGGTTAAGGACTTTCGTCTTCAAGGACTGCGGGATGTTTGACGAGAAAACGCTCCTTAACTTCCCGAACGCTGCCCAGCCGAGTTGGGTTCGGCGAATGACCTCTTTCTCGAAGTTCGACCTGCCTAGTTGTATGGTTTGTCCCAAATAGACGTAATCGTCGACAACTTCGAGCATCGAGTTCCCAACGGATACTGGAGTGGGCGATACAAGGTCATTGAACATGACCTTGGTCTTATCCATGTTCATTTTAAGGCCCACTCTTTGGGACACTCGATTGAGGTCCTCGAGCATTGTGCTGAGATCTTCCAGCGACCCTGCCATGACTATAATATCGTCGGCAAACTGAAAGTGAGTGATGTATTCGCCGTTGATATTGATGCCTAGTCCTTGCCATTCCAGGAGCTTGAAGGCGTCTTCCATTGCATTGGTGAAGAGCAGAGGTGAGATGACATCTCCCTGTCTTACTCCCCTCTGCAAAGGAATCGTCTTCGTGCATTGGTCCTGTACTCGGACTGACATGGTGGCGTTTTTATACAGACACTTCAACACTTCGATATACCGATAGTCAATGTGGCAACGCTGTAAAGACTGCAGCACAGCCCATGTTTCAACCGAATCAAAGGCTTTCTCATAGTCCACGAACGCTAAGCATAATGGCCGGTTATACTCCTCGGACTTCTGTATAACCTGCCGCAGCGTGTGTATGTGGTCTATGGTACTATAGCCTTTTCGGAAACCAGCTTGTTCGGGACGCTGGAAGTCATCTAACCTACGAGCGAGACGGTTCGTGATCACCCTCGAAAACAGCTTGTAGACATGGCTCAGAAGCGAGATGGGTCTATAGTTCTTCAATAGGGCTTTATCACCTTTTTTGAAAAAAAGCACCACCACGCCTCTGTTCCATGCTTCTGGCGTAGTACTTTCGAATAAGACGGAATTAAAAAGCTTCTGAAGGACTTTCAGTAACGGTGATCCACCCGCTTGCAGAAGCTCTGTAGTGATTCCGTCCTCTCCAGACGCCTTGTTGTTCTTAAGCTGTTTTAGGGCCATCCTAATCTCGTACAGGCTGATGTCCGGGATATCTTCGGTATAGTGTCGGGTTAATTTGGCTCTCGGGTCTCTGACCAAATCAGAGGCAGGTTGTGCGACCGAGGTATATAACTGCCCATAGAACCTCTCGATCTCCCGCAATACCTCAGGCTTAGTCGACGCTAAACTGTCGTCCTCTGTCTTCAGCTGCATCAACCGGCTCTGTCCAATAGACAGATCCCTTGCAAACACTTTGGAGCCTTTACTTTGCTCTATCGTTTCCTCAACACATTTTGTGTTGAAGTATCTGATGTCGTGCCGCAAGGACTGTTGGATCTGTCTATTAAGTTGCCGGTATTTTTTAGCTTCATCAGAGGTCTGCAGTGTCATTGAGCGTCGTTCTGCCATAAGGTTGAGGGTTTGATCGGTGAGTTTCTGAGGTCTATTTCGTCGGCGGGTTTTGAAGTAATTAAACCCCACCGAATGGACAGTTTCTACCAACCTGTCATTCATATCGTCCACTGAGATGCAATCCTCCAGGCAAGCAAAGCGATTTTCCAATTCGAGCTGAAAGCTCTCGGGGTTTTGTATGTGAGCAACAGTAGGTCGGAGTGTAGACTTAATTAGACGAGATCTTTCGATCTTGATGTTTAAATTCAATGTGCCCCTAACCATTCGGTGATCACTTCCGGTTTTCACCCTGTGAATCACGGAGACATCATTGAATATGTGTTTCTTGGTGGTCATAATGAAGTCTATCTCATTTTTTGTGGAACCGTCGGGGCTCATCCAGGTCCATTTCCTATGAGGCGGCTTCTTGAAAAAGGAGTTCATCATGAGAGAAGAAGAGTTCCTCCTTTGAAGAGTTCCTCCTTCTCCAAAAAGTTGGCCAGCCTCTGGCCCCTAGGGTTCCGATGTCCACATCCAAATTGCCCCACTCTCAGCTCATTATCGCATCCCTTGCCCAGCTTTACGTTGAAGTCTCCCATAACAACAGTGAAATACGTTTTGGAAGTATGTATGGCCCTACTGATGTCCTCATACATAGCTTCCACCTCGTCGTCCGGATGTGCCGAGGTCGGTGCGTAGACCTGGATGACCTTCATGGATTATCTCTTGGATATTCTGAGTATCAGGTACGCGACCCTACTCGACACACTCGTGATACATTCAATGTTGTTAACGACAGACTTGTGGACGATAAACCCGACACCACCTTGGGACTGCTGGTCGCCCTCCCGGTAGAAGAACAAGTTGCCAGACTTTAGGGTTTTCGTGTCCTCTCCCTCTCTACAGACTTCAGATAGCCATAAGATGTCTAGTTGTATTTGGACCAGAAGTATCTATATAATTATATTAATATTATATTGCTGTGATTAAATTTGAATCCAAAGACAACATTTTCAAGGACAATACGGATTTAAATTTACTACTTAATATTAACAAGAAATCATTTTCTTATACGTACGAGACGTGTTATGTATCTAAGATATAAAAAATGTCCCCATAAAGAACGACCTTTAGCTGGTATTTGGGGTGAACTTAAATTTATGCAGAATCTAAATGTGTACGATGATGCGTAAAAGGTTAAAAAATATAGATAGTAAACAGAAACATAATGTTGTAACTCATAGCAACATAATGTTGTCAGTTTGCATAAATCTATCGAGACATAAACCTTTAATTTGCTAAAGACCTAAATTGTATTTAAGGACTTGAATGTGTATTGTAGAACCGCCCAAGGAACAGCTATTGATTTGTTCATAAATACAAAGCAAATCTTACAAAAAAAAAGGTTTACATTTATTTTACTTTTCTAAAGTCACAGAATAATTTTTTTTGTACAATACGCAGTAAGATATATTGCACATGGATCTTAGGAGAGAGACTTCGGATCATACCGGCTCTGTAGAGCGTTATCTCTTTCGCACACAACCTATGTGACTTTTGTAGACCATTTTGATCAGTTTTGACCAGTACCGGACTATTATTGCTTACTATGCAATACTCAACAGAGATAAGGCATACCTACATCCATGAATAGATATCTACTTGTTTCAAATTAATGTATCATAACAAGATTTCAGTCATAAAATACTCGTGTATCAAAAAAGTTATATCATTCCTTTAATATAAACAGAAAAGACGTAAACCAAAACATATACAGAGCTTGCATAAAAAGTGACAGGTGGGTGATCTCGTAGGCTTTAAATATTCAGAATATGGCGACATTGAGTGATTGTCGGTCGACTTACGTTTAAGGAGTCTACACATCAAACCTATTCCGCCAACAAGTGTGGCTATTTTTGTTGTTGGTGAACATGTACAAAATTATGCAAAACGAAAACCATTCGAAAAAAAAATTACCGAGTTAAAAAACTTTTTAATGAAAAAGTGAAAAATAAAAGAAAACAGATTTAAACCCAAAGAGAAATGTAGGTTACACTTTTGAAATATTTAGAAGTCGGACCGCCAATTACACCTGTTATAAATCACTGGCCCGACTTCTGAAATTTTTGATTTTCGAATTTTAGTGTCAATGTCGCTAAGAATTTACACGTACCCAAACACTGTTTAGTATGTTCATCATATTGCAGTATTATCTCCTGACTCCTCAAGGTTAGAAAGTGCTGTGGCCTCCAACGTGAGATCAGTATACCGTGAAATTATGCATATTCGTACATCAGTAAGAAAACACAAAACCTCGTGTTTAAGAAAACACAACTGTTTTAGTTGTACCCTCAAAATCTGTATGTACTTGTACATACAGATTTCTATACAAAAGTCTATACAAATTTTGAGAGTATCCATCGATTTGTGTAAAGTGTAAAAGTCTGAAGTATCGTTTGAAAAGACGATACAAGAATTTTTAAAATCGTTTCACCATTGACTCGTTTTTTACTTTTTAAACCGACACAAAAAAATAAATTTCAATTCATATTATTTGTGTAGAATTGAACTACGCGGTTCACGATGACGCGCAACACAAACTAAGTTAAAGCTATCCAAACTGTTAATAATTGGCTTTATAAACGCAAAACTATTGAAACTTTGTACGGCCACATACTTGTATGTATCGGTTTTGACCAAGTTAATGAGCGAACATTTGTTGTTACGTTTGTTGTTTGAATGTATTAGTTTTTCATGTTGGTATGTATACGACCTCTAATCTTATGGCATTGCTTTTACAGTACCTACTTTTGATGTAGGGGACAGCAAGCATACGGTTCACATGGATGTTAATTCCCCTACGATGTATATTATCCCAAGATAATATAATATATATCGTAGGGCCAGGCTTTCAGAGTTCCATGTGCCATAATTGTCACACACATACTTTGACACACACACTCATAAATACATATACTCTCATACTTTGAGATAATCTCACATGTTTTCTGTATGTGTGTAGGTACTATGAGGGAACTTGCCGTTTAACCATCATACCTAATGTAGGGATAATAAGTACTATGCAAATTTGTTTTTGGACTGGCAAAGCGTTCCCATATAGTGCTTAGTTCTATTGCTCTCATGAGTAATTAAGTGGACAAAATCCTGAGGCGGAGCCCAGGAGACTCATAGCACAGGGTTTACCTAGTTTGAGCGCTCCTGTCTCCACAATACCCTGAGATAAATGTTTTAAAAATAATTCAGTTTAATTTAAAAAATAAAATAAGATTCATATGATGTATTTACCATAAGAAAACATTGTGGAGAAATTAAATAAAATCTTATCTTATCTTAATTGATGACTGCAGTCTATAGACATCTACACAAAAACCATAGGTCAATATGCAGATGCGTAGCCACCCCTGAGACCTCAGTTGTTGTCTGTATAGTAATTGCGGAGCCATACATTATCATCTAATTGTAACACTATAGTGCTAGCATTTGGCGGCAGATAGATTAAGTAATGCGGTAGTGCCTACGGCCTCGAGTCTCTCTCTCCACTGGAACTCTACCACCAGTAAAAACCTACTGATAATTGAAATATTTCATTTTTCGCAATAACACATGCGTGTGAATTTTAGAAATGTATTATTACTAAGCTACCGAAGCTTACTTACTTATGTAGCTTAGGTACTTCGGTAGCTTAGTGGTAAAGCGGTTGGACTGGTTATCCTGATGTCGCAGGTTCGATTCCTGCCCGAAGTCAATTTTTTCTTAGTTTATTCTTAAATTTTCTCTACCAACTAAATTGTTGTTGATAGAAATTTAAACGTGACGGCAATAGTAGCTACATATAACGAAATTAAAAGGAAAAATATCACACTTAAGTTTGCTTTACAAGTTTGAGAGTATCAGTCGACCAAATGTATTTTACTTGAAAATTTCGAACGACTCCATAGAATATTTTTTTTCCTTTACAATAGTTCAAAAACTACCCTTCACTGCGCGTCGCCCGACACGCAATTGACCGATTTTTTTATTTAATTTCTAAAACCTGCCGATACACTGTTAATTCATTGTATCACGAAAACTTCTGAACATCAGCATATAATAAGTTCCTAAATAAATCTGTCACGTCTTTAAATTACCTATTTACTCGAGCGTAAAGATGTATGAATGATAGATGAGACAGAGAATAGATGTTGAATGTATGTAGTCGAAACACGAGAAAGCCTTAAACCCTATGACGACAGACTCAATCTAGTCGGATACAAACGAGCCAGACGGACTCTATAAGCCTCCCGAGGACAATCCAACCTTAGCCAGATCCAGATTGATTGCGAATAAATGCATGTTTTGAAATGTTTTGAATGCCGACAAAACTTCCATGGGTGAGTCGGCGAGCAGTTCGTCGGCGTGAGTTATGTCGGCGATTCTCTCAGAAATGATAAATCCTGTTGGTAATTAGTCCAAAGGAGAAACGACTGTTGGAGAATGCTTGTAGGTTCAAAACTTTCTACTTACAAATTACAAAAAACTATTGCGACCATAATGATTCTATCTGAAACAAAACACTGTCGCTTACCCCGTCATTCTCGTATATTAACGAGGGAACAATTCCGGTTTATTCCTTCCACATCCGTGACCGGTGAACGCTATTTTTCTTCATTCCGCGCGATCTTTATTCGCATTTATCTTACTATTTCCATCTCTGTCGCTCTTTCACGTAACCTTTACACAATTTAACAGGCTAACCTACTCGGTCCAATCAGTGATGTCTGCGCAATGGCGAAAATAATTCAGATTTCAGGCAATTTGCAAATTAATTGAAGGTAGGTGGATGTCAAAGTTGACCATTTATTAAATAAGAGTACGCCATTTAGCGAAATGAAAAGTTGGTAGATTATAGATATCGATTTTCAAATGAAAGCCATTGTATTAATACATACAATACATACATGTATTCAATAGACAACAAACATGCAAACAATGTGGATGGTAAGTGATTTAAATAGTATAAAGTGCACAAGAACCTTTTCCACCGTTAAGTTTTCCAATCTTGAAAGGACTTGGTGTGAAGGTGCATTTATATATACAAACAAAAGCGTTTATAGGTTTTAGACATCCGCCAAGAATTTATTTTGTAACAGCACCAAGTTGGCCCTGTAATTTCCGGCTCAGAGGCATAACACCTTAGGCCTCAGGAGTGGTAACGCATCTGCGTTTTGACCTTGGTCTTAATGTGGGTGTCTATAGGCTGCAGTCATCACTTAACATCAATGTGAACTGCATACTTGTTTACCACTTTGATTACATAAAAAAATACGTCTCCAGTCGTCATCGGAAATAGGTATTTAATTTTATGTACTGCAAACTAGAAATTTGGGAGACAGGTAGTTACTAGTTACTTAAGATTCACCAGGCACGGATTTTGCGGCAAGAGGTTTTAAAGTTGTCGCGACTCCTTATTATATTCCTGAAAATTTTAAATGCAGAGAGGTTAGTAGAAGTTTGCAGTCCCCTCTAATGCAAAATGATTCGGTTAGCGTTACATATTTTTCAAGTCAAAAGCGACATCCACGCAGGCGAAGCCCCGAGCAACAGCTAGTACATACATAAATTAAACTTGCACTGAGATCTTACATTTTCGTAGATGTTAATGGGCTGCACTAGTCACTTAACGTCAAAGTGGACTGTATGCAGCATTTCCTACTTTATTCACTTTCTGAAAACAAGCTTGACATGCTTAAAAACATGTTGCTAGTGTTAAAATGAATTACGAGACAATTAAATTTAGTTGAAAGTAAAGTTTTCAAGAGAGACAAAGATCAGAGGGATCTCGGGGTAGCCTCCCACCCGGTCGTGGCTTGGAATAGTACAATTTGATATTTTTGTATGAATTTGAAACGACCAGTAGTGTCGTGACTTGATTTAGGAGCCGGTGGGCCATGACCACGGGTTATGACCACTATGACCTCCCCCCTAGGACTGCTACTGTGATGTTTATTGGTAACACTTTTATTTTGATATCTTATTTGTATGCTCTTGGCAGAGCAGTTATGGTTTAATGTGTTTACAATCTCGCAGCACAGCACCAAACATGTGCACATGAAATAAAAATGTTTTTGATATATCTTGTTTATAATAAAGTCAAATTATTTTTTAAATCAACTTGACGTTTCGGCCGATTAGCTTCCGTCTGGCCAGTCTTCGGTTTTAGCGATCGTAGCTTGCTAAAACCTAAGAGCCTTTCCACTTTTCACAGACCCCAATACTATGATCCGGACGTTTTCGAATCGTCCACTCTGCCGTCACGTTTAGATTTGGATTCTGATGAGTATAATGGTAAATTTTGTGGAGTGTGAAATAATTTGGAAAATACGTTGTCTGTCGTCGGTTCATTTACAATACCGCGTTATATCCGTTTATTTATTATTTACATTATTTATATTCATATTTTTACCTTCTATAAGGTTTAAACACAACAGTTTAATCAAACAGAAACCCTCTTCAGATTATGATGTTTCTGCACGTCATCGACTTAGTTAAATATATCCTTCCTTCGAGTTAGGCGAGTATATTATATCACTGGCCAACTGGCCAAACAGCATTATAAATTCCGTATCACAGAGAAACATCAAAGGCCGGTCACACGTCAACGAGCGGCGACCTGAATCATGCTTCCTGACCGACCGTCCAAATTGTATCAACATTAAGGCTCTGGTTCCACCGCCGATAAGGAACCGACTAGCGATAGATAGCTCTTTTTTGAACATACAACAAAGCTTGAAAACCTGACGGCCATTGGGGCAGAAGAATCCACAAATTCTCAAAAAACTTGGAAGGCGAAGCGTAGCCAGACCAGTCATGTGGACCGACGATCCGGTGAATGTTGCAGCGAAACGTTGGGTGAGGGTGGTAAAGGACTGTTTGTTGTGGCAATCGTGAAATGACGATGACACCATGGAGGAGCAGTCTACTCGTGACCACGGCCGTTGCATTACGGCCGAAACGTCGAGTGTCGAGGTAAATACCACTGCATTATCCTAGTAGCATATACTTTATAGGTATAATATACATCATTCTCAACACTGCACCCTTCTTGTTAATGTCAAAACTACGAAGTATTACACACAATTTAAGTTAGGTTATCCATGGCCTGCAATAGTAACGAGATACCAAGTAGTATATTTAAGACCACTTCATCAAGAAAAAAATGTATTGAGATATAAGGCAACACTAAGTTTGTTTTCAATGAGTGAATATTTTCATTGTTAGCTTACCTTTTCTGTTTCTGCTTCAACTAGCTTCTCGTTGGCGGTGGGACCGGCCTTATTCGCCAATGACCCAGACCGCATCGGGCCAGTAATATCAATAAGCGAATGTTGCCTCTGAATATGGATTAACATTTCTGTGTGCGGAGTATGGGGTGGGGGTAATGCTTTCAATCTGAGAGCTTAACGATAGAATTCATGGAGGATTCAAAATGAAAATAGAAAAGTGTATTGTGGCCTATAAACAAGCAGAGATTTCAATGTAGGTGCGTTGCCACTACTGAGGCCTAACGTATTATGTTTCTGTGTCGGAAATTACAGGGCCATACATGACCATGCCCGCGAGCCCATCACAGGGACTATACCGCTAGTAAAAAAAGTTATATATTATTTTAGGACCATATAAACCTATATATCAGTGTCAATCTTCGACCTTTTCTGCCACGCACCATTTATTGAGTAACCAATAGTCCTCATTATTTTATCATGTCTATAACATGAAAGGAAAAGCGGAGCTTGCAGGTAGAAAATATTTTCTCGCAGAAAATTCATTTCTATAAGTGTATACCATCTGTATTACCCGACGTAATAGGCTATTAATGCTTCGTTATAGATCCTAGAAGACAACCGGTTATGGAATAGGTATATATTTTTCTTAATAATTATGATAATGATTTCCTTCTTATGTTTGTCTGTCAACGGTGGAAAAATTCGGCTTAATCATATATGCCAGTTTTTTTGTGTAACGAAGGTAGCAAACAAGCTTGTAGGTGACATAGATGTTAAGTGATGACTGCAGTCTATAGACATCTACCAAAAAACCATTCCTGAGAGGCGTGAGACCTTGGTTTTTATGTCTCTGTGACAGTTATTACGGGATCAATCATTACCACCGGAACCAGACAATATGTAATAATACTACGTATAGAATGGACACTGCGACGTCCCGACCGATTTCCCGCCTCACCCAACCTTCTTTCCTGTTATGGGCGATGTTTGGTATTCTCTACGTGCTACGCACACAGGTGCACGTGTAAATACACGTCACTGATTGATGTCCGTGTAATAGAGACTAAATGGATATTTTGACCGAGTGTCCGCGGTGTGCCGGAACACGATAGTGTTCAACAATACTATTTGGCGGTAGATGGATTAGGTAATGCGGTGGTGCCTACGCTCTCGAATCCTTACACTGAAACTCTTTTAGCTAAAGTGTTGCTAATCTCTCCTTTGTCTTTTTCTAACCTGCACATTTGACAATGCAATTGACAAAGACAAAGCATTCTTTAACTAAAACGTAGCTAATGTACGTTTATGAATAAGGGGGTTAGTCCATAGCCAGATTCATGAGTGCAAACAAATATAATAATATGACTCACGAACTCTAATTTTGTTTGGAACATTCTTTTGCAAATCCGACAATGCAATTGGCCAGATTGGTTATGGGGGTAGTTGAATGTGAATATGGGTCTCCAATGAAATAATTAGTTTTTTTTTTTAATATTAGCATTTATAAAACAATACAATATGAACTAAAATAAAATAACATAAGTTGTCTTCGAAGTGCATTTAAGCTGAATACAGTAAGTATTCAATTACCATATGGTACAGTAAGTATTCAGTTACCAGACAGCCTATTAGACGTCTACGTAAAAACCAATCGTCAAAATGCAGATGTTTCGGGATTCTGTGCCGATGTGTGTATCTATGGGCGCAGTATTCACTTGTCAATTAATAGACATGGATTTCGTGGGTTCTTCATAAAAGACACAAAACAATTTGGTTGGCTTTAATTTAATTTTCTTGATTGGGTCATGTCACGATTTGTGGCACTGTGTTGTCACAAAAACCAATTTACTCAGAACTGGCACTAATGAAAGTCAGAAGTAAAAATAAATATTAAAAGTAAGAAATATATGAAGGTAATACAATTTTCACCGAATTTTCCCAGCTTTTCTCAATTCGGTAGAAAGGCAATAAACTTAAGATAAGGCAAGGTCAGTGGGAACCTGCGAGAATATTGCCTTAAATTTTACATTTTTCACCGGTCATTAGGTAATGAGTGGCTTCTTGAGAAATCTTGTGGCGCGGAAAATTCCGCCCTTTTCTTGCTAGTGGTGGCATTCTTGACATTTATTTTTATGTGAAATAGCAGACTAGCGCGTAGGCACTGACGGTTAATTATTTCGGTTGATTAACGTAATGACACCTTCATTACGAAAATAAAATTGAATATTGCCTAGATTATGGCATATTCTCCCTTAATAACTGGCAACACTGTTGTGAGCGTCTTTGGGGAAGGCTTCGTCCAGCAGTGGACGTCATTCAGCTGGTGTGGTGATGATTGCTTATACACAAAGACCAGATGCAAATTAAAATGCTAATGCGTTTTTTATCTTATGAAGCGACAAACAAGCGCACAGTTAACATTAATGATAAATAATACCTTAGCCTATAATCATCTACACAAAACCAGAGATTTCAATGTCATCTACATTACCAGGTTACATGGATGTTAAGTGATGCCTGCAGTCTACAGACATCTACACAAAAACCAGAGGTCAAAATGCAGATGCGTTGCCACTCCTGAGGCCTAAGGTATTATGCCTCTGTGCGGAAAAGGATATTGTATGTTCTTAGGTTTTCGCGAGCTGCACTCATTGAAATAAAATTAGTTTTCGGATTTAAACATCCAAATTTCAATAGAGAAGATGGTTGGCGATTGTCACCAACATGGGATCCAATACTCAGTAGAATAAAAGCCCAACTGCAACAGTCTGTAAGACCTCAAGATACAATTAGTAACTTTTGTGTTAATCCTGAACGGAAGCTGAAAAGCGACCGAAACGTCGGGTTCGATTTTAAATAATCATTTTAGTTTAATATGTGCGAAATAAATCCGAAAACTAGTTTTATTTCAACGAAAGGATATTGTTCTTTAAATTTAAACATTAATTCGCTTTAAGATCATGAATGAGCTATATATATTATACGCTTAATTCTCAGAGCCTACTTGTACCTACACTCAGATTAGATTCGTTCCACACGCGGATTAATTAACGTGACGTGACGTTAAAATTTGTTAAACACATTAAGTCTCCGTCTTATCGTTAATTTGCCCGGGCAAAGAGCAAAGGGAAAATTGACAAATGAGTATAAGCTTTGTAGCTTCTTCAGATTAATTTGATTTTTATTTCTTGAACAGTTTAACAATCATATGATAAAAAATGTTACATCACGCCTCTATTCTCCGGAAGGACTATTCTTTCATTCATGAATGCATGCACTGCGCACTGTAATAATACCTATGTTGAAATTGTTTTTGAAAAGTATCCAATAGTTGTGTTAGTGTATTTAAAACACAAGAAATTATTTAAAAAAGCACAGCACACAACATATAAGCACTCAGCTGCATTAATATTTTAAAAGAATCAAATGCAGTTAATTTCGTATACTTTCACTAAGTCCATTGACTGTAAATAAATTTAATGTCTCTTAAAACTTTTCTTTGAATTACTCTTATATATCTTGGATTAAGCATTTCTGCAGGTATAAATCCTTTTTCCTTAAAACACTTAAATAATATTTAAAACAACGATATAACCTACATATCCCCACGTGTACCTATTTACATAATTTATTCAGTATATGCGAACCGCCCGTGGGCCTCACATTTTCACGCGATTTGCCTAATACACTCCTAATAGAATCAAGCCAACCTCATTGTAGTAGAATTGCCGATGCATCACATGCATATATTCATGATGTCTAGCACTGAAAATGGGAACTGAATTTATCTCATAGTGTTCATTTGTTTGAAGTACATATACAGCTTAAAAATATTCTCTACGCATCATAGGAATATTTTTCTAGACAGTGTTTGTTATTAAAAGCGGCAAAAAATTGTTGCAGATATTTTTTATGGCTTTCAAATAAACAAACTGTGAAGTTTATTTCTTTTATGGTGCTGTTGTGTTGTTTACAAATAACTGCTATGTATGTACAATTCACTAGAAAAACATAAGCTTTTCTACAATATTGTTTCTAGAATTTTGATATAATTTATGTTTTTTTAAATAATTTATTCATGACCTAGATACAGAGTCTTTCAGTCGTATACATATTGAATTTGACATTTCTTTAAATTAATGAATATCCTTAAGGAAGATGACCATGATTAAATACTTCCATGAGTAATATGATGAGATGGATTTTACGAAGTTTTGGAGGCAATACGAAAAATCACTTTTCACTTCATAAACGATATTATGTACACTCGTGAGCGTTATCTCGTGAATGATTTATGATAAAAATCCCACCATTTTTACACATAAAAACGCGACTATACAGAAATTTTGAAAATAATATCACGCAGCGACACAGCTCTTTTCCGCGTTCCCGCCAAAACTCTCATATAATTTATGATTTTTGTCTGTTTGATCGTAATTCGTAATTATGGCTCCGTAAGCACGTGGCACGAGTCTCTCCCATTTTTTTTTTTGCGGACCTGGAGCTTACTCTACCACGCTGCTCCAATGCAGATTGGTGGAGGTAGGTGGGAGACATACACATACACAGAGACATACTTTACCGTTAACGTTAAGAACAGAACAGACTACCGATTATAACAGATTAATTTTTTCTTGTTTCAAAAAACACTAGCTCTAACTCACTCACTCACACACACCAACTCCACACTATTTCCAATCTGTTATCATTACTAAGGCATCTATCATAATTTCGTCTATTTCAGGTACCATTTAATGTTCAAATATGTTATCCTGCTTACACTTACTTTAAGTACTTACGTACTACCTAATTCTGTTTTGCAGAGGTGTCAAATGCCTATATTAGTATTTAAATTTAGATTTTTATTCACCTAGCCTGAGTGTGTTCTGTGAAATTTACCATTAAAAATGTTCATAGTAAGTTGACCACCATCCCACCTCTACCAAACACATCTAGGTACCTATAAATCTCTTACAATAATGTGTCATAAGAGGCCTAAGCAACACTGTGGGCATAGAGCAACACGGCCCACCGGTCGCAGCCGCCCGGAGGGGAGTAGCCATAGCGTGTATTACCGATGCAAAACAGTCTGTCATTTTTTGCGGGGGGAAATGCGTGCGACATACACTCACACTACAAAAATCGTCTATTACTACGAAACTCACACCTTGACTTTAACAAAATACAGAAACAATTTCACGCACACATTTAAACACCTAGGCGACAGGTATAGGCCCATTTGGGCTTGTACTTTGACAGCGGGGAAAGCCTGCATATGGCTACTCCCCTCCGGTGTTGATCTATCCCTGTGGGATGCTTAAAGACTGATTTATTAATTTGAGCATTTAATGTTTGTACATACATCTCAAGTATACTGGGTCTAGTTTCAGCGAAGTTCTTTGATTTCAGTAGCGATTTCACTTAAAACCCTGCTAAAAGTTTATGATTGTGATAATGACGAATATTTATTTTCTCTATCTTTATATATATTACTAGCTGACCCGGCAAACTTCGTATCGGCCTCAGAATGAAATAATGTGTCAAAGGTTTGATAGATACGGACAATTTGCATGGAAAAATGAA
The DNA here is from genome assembly GCA_036365455.1 of Macrosoma leucophasiata. Lineage (NCBI taxonomy): Eukaryota > Metazoa > Arthropoda > Insecta > Lepidoptera > Hedylidae > Macrosoma > Macrosoma leucophasiata. The sequence goes on along the minus strand of JAWQUS010000023.1, from coordinate 7,386,088 downwards.
ATTGTGCTTTTTACTATTCCTCTATAATTTCTTCATATTTTGTTACCTTTTAAATCTTCCCTGGACTTCCAGAAATAATTCAAAACTAAAATTAACTAAATCGGTCCAGCCGTTCTCAAGTTCTAGTGAGACTAACGAATAGCAATTAATTTTTATATATATAGATACATAGATTGGGAAGAAGATATTTAAGAATTTGATCATATCTTATGATCAAATTCTTAAATATCTTCTTATTGTAATTTTTATTCGGATAATTCTTTACTTTTGTATTATTTATACTTTATGTAATGTTTTTTTATTTGGTGGACCGTAGGGGAGTAGCCATATGCAGGTTTTCCCCTCTGTCAAAGTACAAGACCAAACAGTCCTATGGCTGTCATCCAGATATTTAAGTGAGTGCGTAAATTTGTTTATGTATTTTGTAAAAGTCAAAGTGTGAGTTTCGTAGTAATAGACGATTTTTGTAGTGTGAGTGTGGGTCACGCGTATTTCTCCTCGCAAAAAATGACTGACTGTTTTGCATAGGTAATAAACGCTATGGCTATATACTTAATCGGTCGGTCCACCGCGACCGGTGGACCGAGTTGCTCTATGTTTCAAGACAATGAACTTAAGCATCTTACAAATAATCTCGTATGGCTCTGTTTAGATTAATTAGACGGTCTTCATGTTTCTGTTGATTGGCTTGTTGATAAATAGTTGGATTCTGAGAAATGTTTTAACCATGTTTATGAGCACAACAAACTTAATGTAAAACACGTGATATAATCGACTTTTAAACCATGTTACATCGAAATACATTGCCCTGGTATTGAAGCATGTCATCTAATGATTATTTATTTATACGATGTAAAAAATGCTTTAAGAAGATTAAGATTAATAAGATTTTCATTTCATATTTCTTTTTTTTTAATAACCTACATTACCTCAAAAATAAGGAGGTTCCATTTTGTGGACATGACCAAAAAGAACAGACATGCCTCAGAAATTACAACAATATTTTTTGTTTACACTGAATCAATAGTAGCTATAGCGATAGTTAAATTAATCTACTTTTACTAAATTTAATGTATCGGAAGGCGATCAGAAGTCAATTAATAACCATCAAGCGGAATACGGCGGTAATACAGCGAGGCGCGATGAACTCCCTTTTCCCTTGTCAGTAATTTGTCAGCCACATCATTGCGAAGGGTAATTAAACCATTGGCTGTCCGCCAGTTTTATGCTCGTGTCACATTGACGGTGTTCGCCTCGTAAACTTCATTTTTATGGTTGTTAGCATCGCAGCGTGGTACTGTGTCAATTATTGTAGACGTTGTAGACATTTGTGGTTTTGTCGGATGAATTTATTGATTATAGAAGAAGTAGTATACGAGTAGATGTTTAGAGTTCCGATTGGCGAGGTATCGCAGTAAGATACATTTTGACGATGAGTTTATTAATTATACTAAATTTTATGAATCGAAAGTGACCTTTATAGAATCGTAAACTACGCATTTGATCATGGGATGATCTTTAGCAAAGTTATTGTCAGTGCCGGACTTAGACTTGCGCGGTCCTCCTCCTCCTTGCGTCGTGTGTCCTCAATGCTGAGGGTCGTGACCTCGACGAATAACTCTCGATTGGACAATATTACGCCATGTCATCCTATCCTCGGCGATGTGGATGGCTTGGCAAACTGTGGCTTCTAACGTGGAGCGAATTTGGTCGGACCATCGTAGTGGGCTTCTGCCCCTGGGTCTTTTCCCCGGTGCTTTCCCAGTTAGTAGCGTCTTTTCAAAGTTGTCATCTCTCTTTCTGGCAATGTGACCAAAGAATTCAAAGCTTCTTCGCAGGCATATGGTGGTGAGTCTCATAGGTGTTCTGAGATATTTCATGATCGATACATTAGTGCGATGCTCCGTCCAATGTATTCCGAGCATTTTCCTCCAGCACCACATCTCGAAAGCATCAATTCGGCGTCGATCATCCTTTTTCAGTGTCCAAGTCTCAGCACCGTACAGGAAAATTGAGAATATCAGCGTGGTCACAAGATTTTTCTTGGTTTTTTTTTTTTTTTTTTTTTTATGTAATAAAAGTGGCAAACAAGCATGCAGTTCACATTGATGTTAAGTGATGACTGCAGCCTATAGACACCCACACAATGACCAGAGGTCAAAATGCAGATGCGCTGCCACTCCTGAGGCATTAGGTGATATGCCTCTGTGCCTGAAATTACAGGGCCGTACAACACGATAGTGCTGAATACTACCATTTAGCGGCAAGTATATTAGGTAATGCGGTGGTGCCTACGCCCGCGAGCTCCGTCACTGGAACTCTACCACCAGTAAAAGTGGTTTTATGTGAAATGTTCCTGTCGGCCCATATGTGATTCAGCTGAGACATGGCGCTCTTTGCCATGGCAATACGCTTCCTAATATCTTTCTCACACGATCCATTGTTTGTTATGATGGAGCCCAGGTAATTAAACTCCGTAACTCTTTAATCTCGTAACTTTTGCGCGGCCCATAGGCAGAGAATGTGGTGGAGGCCCACAAATCGCCATCACCCTGTCATCACTGTTGCTGTTGGTCTGCTGCAACGCAGTAGAATGCCATTTGTGTTCATATTTCGGGCTGCTTGATCTCGAAGAGATGTTAACTTCTCCTGCTCAAAGAAAAAAATGCTTCTTAACTGTTTATAACAAAACTCAGTATTTTTTGACGATATATGACGACCCGGCGGCTCCGGTCCGACGCGACCGGTGGCCCGCGTTGGTCTATACTCTATGGACTGACGACAACTGACCGATGACGACAACCCTAGTCCAGCGGTGTGAAAAAAATGCTTCTTAACTATTTATACCAAAACTCAGTATTTTTTGTTTCTACTGAGTCTTAATCGTTTTTTTTTTGGTGTGGTGGCGGATTCCCTTTGCTGGCGGCCCATAGGCCTCCCTATGCGTATGTTTCCTATACTTAAATCGGGCACTGGTTATTATGCATGAGCCTACGAAAATTTGTGAGTTGGTACCTACGACCAATTTTAATACAGGCGTTTTCAAATTATCGCTGAACATACATAAAAAAAAGATCCGGTGGAATTGAGAACCTCCTCCTTTTTTTGAAGTCGGTTAAAAGACATTAGCTATGATATTTAAAAAAGGCTCTAAGTGCGAGTCGCACTCGATATATATTAACACATATAGACTACATAATACATCATAACAAGAATAATATGCTCTAATAAAAATAATTCAATGCATTATTAATGCCAGAACTTCATATCAAAATACTAAAAAAGAATGTCAGTATACAATAATAAGTAGGTGTATAATCTACATCTACAAATAAATAAAATGTGAATGGGAGTGTCTGTTCGTAGTATAAAAATAACCGCTTTTTACTAATGCTTACGGCCCTGTAATTTCCGGCACAGAGGCATAACACCTTAGGCCTCAGGAGTGGTAAGGCATTCGCATTTTGACCTTGGTCTTTGTGTGGGTGTCTATAGGCTGCAGTCATCACTTAACATCAATGTAAAATGCAGGCTTGTTTACCACTTCCATTACAAAAAAATATGCTTAATACACGTGTACACGGGAGATATACACCAAAACAAACATTTTTCTTTATTTTTTGTCTGCATGTCTGTTTGTTCCGGCTTATCTCGGGAACGGCTGGGCCAATTTTGACGGACGAATTTTCACTCTGTAAACATGAGCTACTTGCCAGTGAAAGTTCACTGGCAAGTAGCTCATGTTTACAGAGTGACCAAGAGTAACTTAGACTACTTTTATTTATGAATTATAAACAATATTTTTTGTTAAATTCTATGAGGACGAAGTCGCGACAACAGCTATTACTCGCGCTTAATTAAATTAATATACCTATCCATGAATACGCGTCTGTCTACCCATTCCGGGAAATATGGGGTAGTATGTTCACACTATATGACGCCAAATGCACAAATGCATTACATGGGCCAAAACGTAACCGGCGAATCGTGGGTGTTTGCATGTACGCTTCAATGCATGCATTTACCTCTGCCTACCCCTTCGGGGATTACAGGCGTGAAGTTACGTTTCAAATACAAAAAGTTAATTAAAGAGATATCATATAATAACAAACAGCTAACGACAATTTGTACAAACAAATCCAGAACCACGATGTGAGTCTAAGGGACACGTATAATTAAATTAAGAAACCTCCGCTTTAATTAAAATGAGTTTCCAGTTACGTATGAAGGGAAAATGAAACGAAAATATAGGTACGTGCTATAAAGTTATTTCTTTAAATTACCGGCGTTGATTTTAATGGTTGACTATTTGTGATATTTTTATAGGTATTGTCGTTGCTACATACTCGCGTATATAGCAACATCGCATATATCGCATAGTATAAAGATTTTTGTAACCGTTTAACACCATTTGTATCTTCACGACAGGTCCCTAACGGGGTAGGCAGAGAGTGTAGAGCGCCAGATATCCCGGTTCTGACAAACCTCTCGTGCCTCGTCTACCTTCATCGTTCTCTTCATACATGCACGCACATTCCTAAGACTTTTGACCCCACCATCAGACAGAACTCGACCTATTTGGTCATGGTAAGTCAGTCTTGGTCTTCCTGGGCCTCTGCAACCATCCACATTCGCATTGTATATCTGTTTAGTCATTCGCTCATTCGACATTCTTTTCAGACCGTTTAACACCAAGTTAAACGGTTAGAAAAATCTTTATACATTAAGGAAAAGTGTTTGCAATAGAAGGTTTATTTATTGTTCCTGCAGAGAAAATTTACAGGTATCCATTCGATTTGTGGCTAGAAAAAAAGAAAGATGAAATTAATTTGGACAAATTTGAAATAAAACAATTAAAAAAACATATAAAAGTTGAGAGGAAAACAAAGGAAAGATCCAAATAGTTCCCCAACAAACAACATCAACACAAAAAGTTACGTTTTTTTTTTGTTGTTATAGCGGCAACAGAAATACATTGTCTGTGAATATCTCAACTGTCTAGCCATCACGGTTCATGGGATACAGCCTGGTGACAGACAGATGGACAGCAGAGTTATGAGTATCCCGTTTCTATCTTTTATGTAGGAACCCTAAAAACACCACAATCAGTAAGCATTGGTCACAACCCGGGAGATTAAACACGTCCAAACCGCCATTTGACGCCAAATGAAATCACCGAAGTTAAGGGCACACGAAACCGGAGGCCATCTTTCTTCGACCCACTTTCCTCCCACCTTAATTGACGCTTATCCTGTGGAGTAGTGGAACATATAGATCTATTAACAACCTGTTTCCTAACTGAGATCCACTTGAAATTCACTGACAGCTACCGCTAAATTAGAACGTTTTTAAGCGTTCTGTAGCCTACAACGAACCATTATAGTTTCGCCGTCCGTTCGTCCGTCCGTCTGTCCGCAGCATAGCACGTAGACTCTTTATTTAAGCTATCGATAGTAGCTTTAATTTGGTACGAATATTCAAATTAGTCACACTGACAAGGTGATGCAATAAAAATTCTGAGAAAAAATTATGTGTTGCCCCTAAACGCAAAGTGGGTGGATTTTTTTTTTTCATGTTTTTAAACAATTTTGGAGCTTGAGAGCTTTAAAGTGTCCTCCTCCTTTCCAACTTAAAAAGTGATATTTGGACGAGTGAAAAAAATTCACGATGATAGTAAATACATTGATCAAATAAAAAAAAAATATCACGGCTTAATAGACATAAAACATTTATGAGTAGGTAATAGTAATTAGGTGATTGAATTATAAAATGAACTTGGAAAAAACGGAACGGATTTTCTAGCTATCCCATCACGGTATTATATATATTTAGAAATTCTATCTTTAGGAATTCTACATATATTCCTCAATATGATATATAAGATCTCCGTTGAAAGTGTCCACTTGTTTTATTCTTTTCTTTGTTTGTCAGTAAACGTGATCATTTTATTAGGATTGTTCCCCTAGCACAGTCCCACAATCGTCCCACTTATCCCCTTTAATTTTGTGCTAGAGGAAACAAATAGGAACGATTTCTTCAACATGTAGGTAAAGAGGTGTTTAAAAACTTAAGTTACATTTTTCTTTCATAAATTGCTCATATTATTGTTAATTATGTATTAATAAACTAACCCCTTTATTCATAAACTTTGTCTTTGTCAGTTGTATTGTGAAATGTGCAGGATAGAAAAAGACAAAAGAGAGATTAGCAACACTTTAGCTAAAATACGTTTATGAATAAGGGGGTAAATGTATAACGAAAGACGTTTCAAATAGAACATCCTAATCAGGCAATAAGCAGTAGTCACGAATCGCGAGATTAAACACGTCCAAACCGCCATTTGCCGCCAAATGAAATCATCGAAGTTAAGGGCACACAAAACCGGTGACCATCTTTCTTCGGCCCACTTTCCTCCCGCCTTAATTAACGCTTATCCTGTGAAGTAGTGGAACATGTCTATTAACAGGCTATTTCCATATGGACCAGCATATACAGTTGAATTATGGTATTTCTATCTTTTTTCTGAGATTTTATCGGTGTTAATTCTGTCAACGAGAGGTTTTCCACGAAAATCGCTTTACGCAAGAAATTCAAATTTAATAGTTATAGGTCCACTCAATAAGTCATTTCTTGTTGATCCGATTCCTAATACACGTACAGAGAGAGCGTTTTGTTACGAGTCGGTTAGGAGTAAGGACGTCGAGACGCGATGACCCCGCCACCAACTAGTTGAAGAATTTTTATCTACCACTGCAGTAAATCAAATGAACAAAAACAGTCAAATCATTCCAATAGGGCGGCAGTAAATGCAATAACGCAGGAAGGAGGGGCAACAGCAACCCTATCACCACTATGAACGTCAACCCGAATGCCAAGCGTGGCGATAATGTCCCCCCGTACGATGCAACAGGTATCCGTGGGAGAAGGACAAACAGCAAGACAAGAGTCCCGCAGTGGACGTCTTTCGGCTGAAACGAAGGAGAAGATATTATGCGGCTTTACTTTTCTAACACTTTTACTAAATACAGAACATTGCAATCAGGCAATAAGCAGCGGTCACGACTAGGGGATTAACGAAACCGAAGGCAATCTTTCTTCGGCCCACTTTCCTCCCGCCTTAATTACTGTTATCTCGTTGAATAGTATTTATTAGCAACCTTTACTTAATAACTCTAAAGATGGAGCTCACGGGGTAGTTACCACCGCATTTCTTCATCTAAACGTGACTTCACGCCTGTCATCCCGAAAGGGTAGACAGAGGTAAATGCGTACATACAAGCATACACGCAAACACCCTCGATGCGCCAGTTTCGGCGGAGTAAATTAGCTGTGTCAGATGGACAAACAGAAGCACAAACGATCTTATAAAATATAGGTTCCGTTTTTCCTGTTGAGGTACTGAACCCTCAAAATGACAAAAAAAGTTTTCGTAATCAGATCATAATTTTATTTAAAGTTAAAATCAAAATGTATTAGATATCTGAAAGGCACACCATCTCCTCCATTTCACGCGTTACCGTCAAATTTGTACAGACAGCCGCTAATAAAGTTACTCTATTACCGTTCAAGTCGACTCCTGTGTGGTTGTTTGCGCTTCAGGTAAATATTTGTTCTACATTCTCTCATTCTCAGTTAATATAAGTATTTAAAACCGGCCAAATATAAATTGGACTCGCGTGGATAGGGCTCACAATTGAGTATATATAGAGGTCCGTTTTTAGGGTTCCGTAGTAAACAAGTAACCCTTATAGTTTTGCCCTATCCGTCTGTCTGTCTGTCTGTCTGTCCGTCCGCGGTTAAGCGCAAAAACTATTGGTACTAGAGACTCACTCCCTTATTCATAAACGTATTTTAGCTAAAGTGTTGCTAATCTCGACTTTGTCTCTTTCTATCCTGCACATTTGACAATGCAACTGACAAAACGTATCTAATGTACGTTTATGAGTAAGGGGGTTAAAATTTAGCACAACTATAAAACTTAATCACGCCGACAATGTTATAGAATAAAAACATGTTTTTTTTTTTAGGGTATTTACTCCACATGTAACACGCGGATTTTTTGTTGTTTTTCGTTTTCTATAGTGTGGGATATCGTTTTATAGGTCTTTCAAAACTGTTAGGGGTGTACGAACATCATTTTTCGATTTTCGTGATTTATTAAACTTTAAAGGGCCAATTTTCGTTAGAGTCAATTGTCCCCCCCTCTACCGACTTAACGGTCGTTGCTAGAAATTCAAACGTAACGTCAATAATAGCCATATATAATAAAATTAAAAGGAAAACTATCACACTTAGGTTAGCTTTACAAGTTTGCGAGAGAAACCTAATGAATAACGACGGAACCCTACACTGCGCGTGGCCCGACACGCACTTGATCGGTTTTTCTAAGTACATTTTTTTAAGTTGATCAACAGTTACTCGTAAAGTTGTTGAGTATATTAAGCCGTAATAGTTTTCCTTTTAAATTTGGTATATGTACTATTACCGTGATGTCCAAATACCACTGTTTAGCTGCCAGAGGAGGTAGGGGGGCACTTGAATCTAACAAAAGATTGATTGAAGAGATTTACTCAGCTTTTCTGGAACAATCCCGAAATCATACTATTGCCCTATTCTACATATATTTACTAACTTCCCTTATATCGTCGGATGGTTAATTTGCCCTCTCCCGTCCCTCTCAAAATCATCGGCTGGCGTCGACCTTGCCTATGAAGAAGACCAAACTAAAATAACATCACCAGCAATTTTAATTTAAAGTTCCTCCAAGGTTCAAACCAATCATTCTCTCCCAAGATTTAGTGAGTAACAATCTTATAACAACCGTTTCCCTCAGGCGCAATTCATCTGGTGTCCAACAAAATTCAATTTATACGAGTAACTAAATGTTACTTTTCTCTCACGTTGTGTATTGATTGGTATTGGTCTTTATTAGTTGCAGAGATGGATGGACTAATCTACGCCTAAATCATTATGAATCAAATAAACCGTCCAAGTGTGTATCGGGTCATACAGTTCTGTTTTTTCATGTACAGTATTTAAGCTGAACAACTCGTAAAATTGTTGAGTAGGGTAGGATAGGATAATGGGAGTCACCTCAGCGCGACATGAAATAAAAACTTAATTTCAAACAAAATATTTATTGCAACCGACTACAGGTCAGCTTTACTTAATTGACTATCAATTTTAATGAATTGGACAAGTAACTTCGGAAATTATAAAAAAACTTTTTTACAAAAAAATCGTTTTAACTCCCATTGCACTGGCGTGGGGGTAATGGTGATTAACTTATGCACAAAGAAAATTTAGCACATATGGCAAATATAACCTTCCGGCAAGTTTCAACTAAAGTAGTCCATGTGAGAACGTAGCCCACATGAAGTACATACATCTGTGGTCAAAGGCGTGGCCAGGGGATGACAACGGGATCAGCTAGATAGATAGAGCGTATAGATTAACGTTCACTGTCCGCAAGCAGACACAATAGTTAAAACAATGCAAATGGACACATGTGGTACATGGGACATGGAATGGGTTAAAAACGACCCCATTTTTCAGCATATTTGACTGATAACTGCCATAAATATTCCGAACTTTCCCTGCCCTAGTGCCAAGCCGCCTATCCTTGGAATCTAGACAATCTAGGGCCTAGTCCAGCTGTCGACACTATGATCCGTAGGAATGGCAATCATCTGACTTTCATTACCCACAAATATGATAATGAAAAAAAAATATCCTAGAAATTATTGAGAGAGTCTAAAACTGCACATCAATGCTCGGAAAGTCTGATTATTGTGTGTTAGTCCGCAAACGTGTAAAATAATGGACTGTTTATTAGAAGAATTCGACATTTATCGTTTGTTTCACCGACGAAAAATAAGATCGGCGAGGCCTAAAAACAAAATACTACAATATCTCAAATGCGCGTGCGTCTACAAACTTGAGTCATCTTAAGCAATGGCAGGGCCACAGGGCAGGGACGGGAAGGTAGTTTATGCATTGATTGAGTGTATAGTTTCGTGGATATATAGGTGACTCTTATTACCCGCTGACTCCCATTACCCCATCTTCCCCTACTACACTTAGCCGTGAGAGTCTTCCTTTTTAAATCGTAATATTATTATGAGCCAATATTTTTTTCACCCGTTTTAAAATCACCACTCTGGTCTCTACCAGAGGAAAAAAAACACAAAATAAACCGTCGGTACAGGTCATGGCAATTTTTTCCCAAATCAATGTATGGAACTTGCCATGATTCTTTGCACTTTAAAAGCTAAGCATTTCACAAACGGATCCTTTATTCAAAACATGTAAAAATATTCTTCTCAAACCCTCAATATTTTAAAAGACATATTCAACGATGCCAATCGATTTGAACTCCATAGGATGAGCATGTATAAAAATAAAAAAAAAATATAGTATTCCCACTTTACGTGTAGCGGAAGGATCCAAAAAAAAAATGGTTTCTTGATAGTCGTTTCTCGGCGTGAATATATTAGTATAAATATTTATAGTATACATACACATTTGGTGTAAATATATTGGATATAGGTATACGAGTATTTATACCAAATTACAGCTTTCAAGGGCTGTAGGCTACGAAACGCTAAAAAACCTGGTTTAATATAATAATTTCATAAATTAAAAATAAACTTAACTAAACAAGATTGAAGTTAATAATTTGAATGTGGACCTATTATTCAGTCATTGAACTTACCAATAACTGTACGTATTCCCCTTTTCTATATAATCCTATTACACTGTATAATAACGAAGCCAAATATTTTTAAGCATCAAGATTATAATTCGGTCGTGACTTGGCCACAAAGCATCTTCAGTTGAGGACCACTTACCGTATATTTAGATTTGAAGTGGTCTGCTGAAGCAAGGACACTTGGACACGGATGAGTTATTCGAAAAATATTCTATGTAGTCTTGAACACCTTTATGAAATTAAATTACACACATATTTTGCTGATATTTTCATGAGTGGTGTAGCGAAGTTAGTACCAAATTGTTTGTTTATTGTAAGTAATGATATTTTTTTATGATTAAGGTTGACAGTAAAGCAAACGGGCCTCCTGATGGAAAGTATCCACCGTCGCCTATGACATTTGTAACACCAGGAGAGTTGCCAACGCGCTGCCAGCCCTGAAGGACTCTTTTGACGCTATTTTCGAAGAACCCCAAAGTGATGCACTGACAGTTCGTTCCACAATTTACACGTTCTAGGCAGAAACGAACGCGAAAACTGAACCGTTGAGCACTGTCAGACGTCCAGTTGGTGTGGGTGGAACCTTTCTTTGCGGCGAGGAGGCGGTTTTTATAAAAAATATATTAAAATACAAAGCATAACATATTTATGGCAGAACGAAGTTCGCTGAGACAGCTAGTTAAATATATTTTAAGATTTTTGAGTCAAAAAAACATGACTTACATTATGTAGATAATTCAAATGATTTCAATTACCATTTAGGGACAGGTAGGCTATGGGCCGCGGTGGAGCTTATATGTATATCGAAGCCCAATCACTGGCGCTTTATCCCGAGTAAACCTTACTTTCAATTATAGCATTATTCATTGGCAAATATATTCTATTCATGAAACTATTCTATGAAATTGAAGTTATTAACAAATGAAACAAGCGGCGAATAGGACCATTACTCAGTAATAACCATAAAATTGATTTATGCAAGGAACAAACCACTCTCGAGCCGTTAATAATTAGCAAACTACATTTTGTCTCACATTTTCAGGCGGCTATTTTAATTATAAATGACCGTCATTACGAGTAACTAACTCGTATCGGGTGATAAAGTGTTTTTAATATGGAAATTAGTGTCCATTTGCTCTATTGCACCGTGTGAAAATAAATGCCGACTCTAGAAATAAATAAACATCATCAATCAATAATTTCAGCCGAAAAATGTCCACTGCTGGACCAAAGCCTCCCCATAAAGGGGATATGCCATAATCGCCACGCTTGGCATGCGGATTGGCGATCGCAGTGACGATAGTTTTATAGCATGTAATTGGTCAGAATAAGCCGAGAATTCCGCAATAAACGGCATTATGCGTTATTTAACAAAGATCTAAATGAAGAAAAAATCTATATATAAAATAATTTTCAGCTCCCACTTGTTTCGTAGGTAATAAAGTTAGAATGAAATCGCACCCGGCCTCTTAGTGGGCAAAACTTGCACGAACAACATTCGTCAACACCATTTTATGATTAAAGTTTTCTATTTAAAACTCTCACTCTTGGTAAATCTGTTACAGAAGCTACGGTTTTGGCGGGCGGCCCAAAACGTTCTGTAAGTCAAAAAAACTACAATGTAATTGACATAGACACAGAACGGAACGAAAACAAATTACACAAACTTTTTTTCCCCAATCGAGTCGACATGTATTCGATACGAGTATACTGTATATGCGTATGCACAATAAATCAGGAACTTTCTAGTCATGTCAAACATAACTTTACGCTCGAATCTCCGGATGAGTTGTCAGAGATTGATGCGCATTCATGTATAGATTTAAAATATAATAATGTCAACCCATTATACGTCCCACTGCTGGGCACGAGTCTCTCCTCTTTTTGGGGGGAGGCCTGGAGCTTACTCCATCACGCTGCTCCAATGCAGATTGGTGGAGATACGGGTTAGCGGCCAACCCGCTCTCAGATGTTTACAAACCGCCCATAAAGCCTCCGACAAGTTTTAACGACTGCTATCTATCGATAGCAACTGGGACCGACGGCTTGACGTGCCCTCCGAAGCACGGAAACGCGTATTTTAATTTGTCACTAGCGGTCACCCATCACACACCCGACCGCGCCCGTAGTGCTTAACTAAGTAGATCGCTTATGATCAACACCGGCTGCGGGGCCATGCGCGCTTCCTTCATGTATAGCTTTACTCCAACAATTTCCCAGCAGTTGTGTTTTTTGAGTCCGATTTTCAACGAATATGACACTCAAAATACAGAAAAGTGAATTAAGTGTGTATGTATCTTCACGCCAAGTTGCTTACAGGTTAGGCAAAGTGTGCTTCTTCTACATTCATCATTCTCTTCATACATGCACGACGATTCCTAAGACTTACTGTGAATTAGTTTTTTGGATTAACAGTAGTCACCAACAAATACTACCACACCAATTAATATAAAATTATTTTATAACATTAATTTTCTTCCTCTACTATTACGCTGGGTTTATTGTCCTGGTCGGAGGTATCAGATACAACGGTGTAAAATCGTTTATCTCTGGTTCTATTGGGATTTTTCCATTTTCTCGAAGTCTCCTTCGGGGTATTAACCCCGGAGTATAGTAATGTAGCCGGAAATATCAATGGGCTCGCCAACCTAACCGGCGAATTGTGGGTGCCTGCCCAGCCCTTCGAGGATTACAGGCGTGAATTTACCCTCGTTTTTTTTCATGCCTCAAATTTTCTTGTTTATCGTGATTTCGGTCCTAAACTGACCATACATATCATACAACATACACCCTTTTCGTGTACATTTTTAGATAATTATTCAGATGTTAATAATTCAATTACCTCTGAGAGAGCAGCTTCTAATTGTTTTCCCATGTAAAGTTTGAATGAGAAAGTTTATCGCTTCAACTCTCTCGCAAGATATCCTTATGATTTGTGAAGTACTTTAACCAACAAAAACATATTGCATAAATGATACTCAGCCAAGTTGAGATTGCCATGTGTTTTCATTTTAAAATAACAGCGATATACATTGATTTAATATTATAAATAGCATGAATGTAATGTGTAAGTAAATACTCGTATATCAAACTAGCTTAATTAGGCGTTCGGTTAACTATTAAATGGCCTAGTCTCTTTACTTTTTATTTTATTATTTACAAGCTGTTGCCCACGGCTTCGCCCGCGTGTATGTCGTTTTATAAATAACTTAGTAGCCTATGTTCTTTCTCAAAGTCAGCTCTATCTCTGTACCAAATTTCATTCAAATCGGTTCAGTCGTTTGGACGTGAAAAGGTAACCGACAGACAGACAGACAGAGTTACTTTCGCATTTATTATATTAAGTAGGGACTATTAGGGATTTAAAAACATTACAACCGCTGGACTACCGAAGCAGTTGTATCTAGATTTCTAGATTTTATTTTATTTGAAATAATTTTAATTTGATTCTAAATGTCGTTAATCCTCGTAAATTGACACACCGATCAGTTGCAATTTTTGGATCCTGGATACTGGATACATACCTGTAACAACAGAACAATTTTCCATTTTAACACACAACGTATGAACATCACATGCGTTTAGACTCCTGTATAAAAAGCACATTGTTAGGGTAATCATTTGCAGAAAATATTATAATGCTGGCAAGTTGAAAGGTATTTCTAAGTAGGTCAAACCACTCTTCCGTCCCTAATGTTTACACATACTGAAGACAGACCAACTAGACAGGTACCTACTTCCTAAGTTAATATTTAGAAAGGATACTGGTATTGCGTAGGTATTGTATAGTAAATAATTGTTGTTTGTTTTGCTATGTTAAAAACATGGAATATTCGAATTATTTAATTTGTTCCATATAACTTTATTCATGAAAACGTCACTAGAAAAGTATTCTTCTGCCTACCTCTTCTGGGATATACAGATATGAAACTTCATCGCAGTAGCACAGTTTGTACTGGTGGTAGATTTACTAGCTTGAGGGCGTAGGCACCACCACATTACTTAACGTATCTGTCGCAAAACGGTAGTGTTCAGCCTGTGTGTTCAGCGCTCTAGTTTTCCGTTTTTTTACTGGTGGTAGCGTTCCAGTGTAGGGCGTTCCACCACTGCGTTAACTAATCTATCTGCCGCCAAATGGTAGTGTTCAGCACTATCGTATTCCGGTTAGATGGTAATGTATGGCCCCATAATATCTATCACAGAGACATAACAACTTAGGCTTCAGGGGTGGCAACGCATCCGAATTTTAACCTCTGGTTTTTGTGAAGATGACTATCATGACATGACATCCACGTGAATTGCAAGCTAGTTTACCACTTTAGTTATTTAAAAATCACTATAAAAAAACGTAACTTCACGCCTGTAATCCCCGAAGGGGTAGGCAGAAGAATATGCATGCATTCATGCATACATGCAAACACCCACGATTCGCCGGTTACGTTTTGGCCCATGTAACAGGTGGCGAGCCTGTTGACATCTTCGGGCACATTACCAAACCTCGAGGTACTGGGCAATTTTCAGAAAATGGAAAAATCCCAATTAAACCAGAAATAAAGGACTTTACACCATTATCTTTGATAACCCCCTACCCGGGAATCGAACCCAGGACCTCAGCGTAGTAGAAGTGGCCTGCTACCACTAGGCTACCGAGGCAGTTAGCCACATTTGGCGCGCCTCACTCTGAGGGACCCATGAGGGACTTGAAGATACATACAAACATACATACTTTTAGAGGAATAATTAAGAAAATTTAAAAAGTTTCGCACAGTATATTGTGTGACAATATATAGAGAAGATATTTAAAAAAAAAACAGGATCTTTAAAAAAATGACACTGTATAACGCTAGCTTCAAAATGGATACCAAAACTCGGTCAACACTTAATTGCAATGATAACTAAGCCAAATCCGGTGCTTTGCTACAAAAATTCTGATTGCAATTTGGCACTCATCTGTCTGAATCAATCAATTGGTTAGTCCGGTGCCATTTATGCAAAATTGATCTGCTTTCGAATATTATTTTCAGTTATATATCAAAAGTAGTGTTTGATTACTGTCCAGATCAAAATTACCGACTACATTCGTCGCGACATGGATAAACAAAAGCTAACAGTGTTGACTTTATTATGAAAAAATTTGAAAAACCCTTTTAATAAGGCCCTAAACTAAAACCGCAGTAAATATGTATTTACCGCAATACACAGATTGCATGTTATTTCAAGAATGATAACGCAAACTCAACCATGGATCACATAAGCGCATCCTACGGCCTTAGCCTATAGATAAAAGCTGTTTTTCAAATACCTCAAACACTCTCCAGGGACCTCACTTCTTGCAACTTGAAACACTTACTTATTAACCTGCAATTTCATGTTAAGCACTCAAAGTTCTGAGACCCCGGAGTCATACTTTGCTTAATATTTTTTTGTCGAGGCTCGGCTTCAATGATGTATAGCACGCAAAATGAGGTACCAAGTTAGCCTTAATGTACGCCGTCTTCAACGAATATGTTGGTAGTCTACTATTAAGACAAACTACAAAAAAAATCGCATACGCAAAACTGGTTGTCTGACAAGCTCTACAACGTTCGTCCCTTACAGATGTTGAACACCACTTGATTTACGACTATGTATTATCGTCTACATAAATATCTGAACCCTTTTCTAAAAATTATGAAAAAAAAAGTATGTAGCTGGGAATCCCGGTTTTGAGAAAAATGTTTTGGTATTAATACTGGTATTAATATCAAAACTGGTATCTACTTGGAAACTCTAACGGTAACGCTGTTGCCTAAAGTTTACCGTAAATGAGCAAACACTAAAATATTTTGTCTAAGTATAACAACAATAGTGGTGGTAGAGCTCCAGAGAAGGAGTTCGCAGGCATAGGCTCCACCGCATTACCTAATAGTAATTTAGTGTTAGTTTAAATAAATATGTATGTTAGTTTTTAAGGTATATATTTGTATGGGCCTTTTGTTTTACTTTAAGTGTACAATTGTTGCCTAAAATAAATAAATAAATTAATTAAAAAAATAGTCTTGCCGCTAAATGGTAATGTTCAGCACTGTCGTGTTCCGGTCAGGTGGTAATGTAGTCTGTTCGGCACAGAGGCATAAAACCTTACGCCTCAGGAGTGGTAACACATTTGCATTTTTACCTTGGTCTTTGTGTGAGTGTCTATAGGCTGCAGTCATCACTTAACATCAATGTGAACTGCATGATTGTTTGCCACTCCATTACATAAAAATTAAATTAAATTAAAATACACAAGAAAATCTGGTTCAATATTTGAACAAGAGATGTGATTTCATAGAACAATAGTAGGTATCACCTGAGTCTGCATCCTAGATTAACTACAAGAATTCAAAATCGGAAACTCGAAATGGAATTTTCGGAACTGTTATAAGTGAAGGTGATATGAACTTGAATGGGACCGCCCAATTCAATTACAGCTACGTGCTCATTATTGGATTACTATTCGCATTAATTAAACATTAATTATTTATTCGATTGCACTAATAATTAGGTTTTACTCATGTGGACCACGTAATAAATGAGGTACCTATAATATTAATATAATAGGGTATTAGTTTACTCATATATGTACATGTTTCCTTATGTTGTATTTAGGTATAGATTCCCTGTAGTAGCACCGTATACGTTTTGGGAATTTTGTTTTGAGGTGATACTGTATTGTTATTAGGTACTATCCAACTCCAGGATCCGTACTTTTAAAAAATTTCCTACGTTGTTATTATACACGCTGAAATTGTAATGGTTTTCCCGGAGCGAAATGATACTATTTATACCATCAATTGTATATATCTTTTCCTGTAATCTATAGGTAAAGACTTTTATTTTGTAGTTTTTGAAAAAATATTTGAAAGGGTAGATTTTTTTTTATGTTTTAAGGTTGACAGACAAGCAAACGGGCCACCTGATGGAAAGTGATCACCGTCGCCTATGAACATTTGCAACACCAGGCGAGTTGCCGACGCGCTGCCAACCCTGAAGGACTCTTTTGACGACAGTTTTGAATTTATTGATGATTTTATTAGTTACCTTAAAATATTATCTATAAAATTACAGAAAATATGGAACACATAATGGTATATTTGAACAAGAGATCAGACTTCACAGAACAAAAGAACATATCACCTGAGTCTGCGTCCCAGATTAACTACAAGAAATCAGAATCGGAAACTCGGAATGCAATGTTCGGAACTGCTATTAGTGAAGGTGATATAAACTTGAATGGGAATGCCCGATTTGATTATAGCTACGTGTTCACTATCGGATTATTATTCGCATTAAAGATGAGGAATAACTTGTTAACTTAAATGACCTTGTGTTTGAGCCCGCGGACGGGCTCGCGTATGATAAGGAATGAAACTTGAATATTTGAATTCAGTAATAATGTTGTTATAATCATGTGAATCTGGCAATAAATGAGCTATTATAAGATTATAATAAGGTATTATGCTTACAAATATCAGTCGATATGAGTAAGCTTAGGCCCGATTCGATTACAGCTATGTGTTCAATATCGGATAATAATCGCATTAATTATCCTATTTTTTATTTTTGTTT
The DNA here is from genome assembly GCA_036365455.1 of Macrosoma leucophasiata. Taxonomy (NCBI): domain Eukaryota; kingdom Metazoa; phylum Arthropoda; class Insecta; order Lepidoptera; family Hedylidae; genus Macrosoma; species Macrosoma leucophasiata. The sequence goes on along the minus strand of JAWQUS010000023.1, from coordinate 7,367,787 downwards.
ACATTGACATATATTATTAATCAACGTATCAGTTGTTATTCGCTTTAATTTTATATTTGTAATTTGACCTATCATAAGCAAATTTTATTTCCAATTGATTTAATAATTATTTGAGTTTGAGTTTAATTAAGCATTAATTATTTGAATGCACTAATAACTAGGTTATACTCATGTGAACCACGTTATAGATGAGCTCTAATATTGATTATAATAAGGTATTGATTTACTAATAAACATGTTGTTTCATGATTTCGAATTTGCAAAACATGATGTATTAATTAACACTTCGTGAACAGCAGAAACGATAGGTGGATTTTCATTTAGACAAAACACGCAAACCCTTAAGAATTCAAGCTCCACCAGCAACCTATGAACCCACGTTGTGGGAGCTGAGCTCGTCCACCCCGAGGAGAAACCAACACTTCAAAAATAGGCTCGACGCCCCCCGTATAGTGTAGAGTTGTTACTTTATGCAGTGTTCCGTATTTGCTTTGAGAATTTTAGTGACTTAAGAGTTTGCAGTGCTTAAATCAACTTTTCGATCTTTTGATACATCTAAAGTTCCGTACAATAAAGAAAATTTCTTACGTTAATACTTTAATTCGACGATGTTCAGTGCGATTAATTAGTCTGCCCGTGACCATGGCATCTGAAATGTGATCGAAACGTCGGATGTTGAGTGTACTATATATGCGTATAAATATAATTTCTACAATACATGAAGCTCGCATGTTTTCATGCGAAAACGTCATAAAAAACATTTACGTTTGTGGTGATGGTCGTCAGTCGCGTAATGAAGCGAAATAATTGATTAATGCCGAAGCTCGGTCTCGGTCTCCCTCCAGACTAGATTTTCTGTATTACCTCGGATTTCATAGATTTCTTACAAGTCTACGTTATCATAGTAGTACAGATACACGTTATGACCTGTTATTAAATATTCTTTGCTATATAACGTTTTTTTTTTGTTTCGAATTTACTTCCAAAATGTCATATAATTACGTTACACGTTCAGATCCCTGATTTACATACGTACATGTAGGGTATTAATACCAAATTTCAACTAAATCAGAACTAACTATTAATAGTCTTATTCCTTAAAACATACTATATATATCAGTCTACCCCTATGACAGTACCTGGCGTACCTATATTTCTTTGTATCAAAAGAATTCTAAGTCAGAGTTTTATTCCAGAGAGCATTGAGGCTAAAAACGCGTGAACAAATACAGTGGATTGAGAATTAAGGAGTATTCGGGGTACTACGTCTGAACGGACCAAAAAGAATGGACCGTAGTCCATTCGGCCGTAATCAAAAATCGTTTACATTTCAACGGACCGGACATAAAATATTGTTAACAAATGTGCTATTTATTTACATGGAGTACATTCGAGTGCAAAAGTTATAAATTAATACTTAAGTCTTAATTTTTTCTTAAATTTGTATTATTTTCTTTATAAAAACATTGCTCTACACTCTCTGCCTACCTCGTTAGGGACCTGGCGTGAAGATACATATATATACATATATAAAAATAGTTTTATATAATTTTGCATTAACACATTCTTGTGATATATATTTTAAAGGGAAATGGAAATAAAAATTTGACTTCAGGCGAGACTCGAACTCGCGGCTACTGGGAATTTAGTCCAGCCGCTCTTCCTGTAACTAGTATAGTTTGGCAATAGATGGCGCTGCTGCCACCACAAGGCAATGCAATAAATGTGAAGGAAAGATTTGACAAATCGGGCAGGACTTCGGTAGCTCAGTTGGAAGAGCGGCTGGACTGGATAACCTGTCTAGCCGCTTTATCACTAAGCTACCGAAGTCCCACCGCTTTACCACTAAGCTACCCGTTATCCTGAGATCGCAGGTTCGATTCCTGCCCGAAGTCAAATTTTTCTTTCCGTTTTTTTCTTTAATTTCTAAAGTTCACTCGCATGTGTTATTGCGAAAAATAAATAGCACAATTGATTAATGTAATGAAAAAATATATAAATATTTTCTATGGACTTGTTCAAAACTTTCGAGTATTATATTTGGTGGACTATTACTCGCAAACTTTTAAAGCCAACTTAGGTGTGACAATTTTCCTTTTAATTTCGTTATATGTAGCTACTATTGCCGCAACGTTTGAATTTCTAACAACTACCGTTTAGTTGGTAGAGGAGGGGGGACACTTGACTCTAACGAAAATTGGCACTTTAAAGCTTAATAAGTCACGAACGGTTAACTAAATGATGTGAGAGTATACCCTATATAATTTAATTTTTCATGTTTTTATCATATTACTTTGACGGCGTGATTAAGGTGTACACTTGTGCCAAATTTCAAGTCTCTAGTACCAATAGTTTTTGCGCTAACGGACAGACAGACAGACGGACATGGCTAAATTATAAGGGTTCCTTGTTTACTCCGGAACCTAAAAAAAACACTAATTGCATATTATTAAGAACCTTCTTTTCGCCACACCTCTGACGTAACAGATAAACTGCCTGCTTGTGATTGGTTGATAAGAAAGGGTCATTGTTGAGTTAGGTACCTGAAGTCGTGCCAACTAGAAACGAAGATGTTAACGATTTTGTTTACTTAGATTACAACTATTAGATTAAATACTACTTTAAATATGTAAATATTTTGTAGTAAAAATTTATAAACCATACGACTGTTACGCTTGTATGCGACTGTACTTTTAAATTATTTTATGACCGGGCCGTTGGGACGTAGACGTTTTTTGGTTACGGCCGAATGGACTACCTTTCCGGTCCATTCTTTTTGGTCCGTTCAGACGTAGTACCCGTATTTGGGGTATACCTACTTAATTGAGAATAAAAAGCCGGACCGAAAATTAAATATGTACTTACTTATCTACGTAGAAAAGTCATGTCTATACAATATCACTGGTTACTCATACATTGCGCAGAAACGAAGTTGTATATACATAAAAACATTTGCGTTTGTAATGACGGTCGACGCGGTCGTCAGTCGCGTAATGAAGCGAAATAATTGAATAATTGCCAAAACTCGGTTTCGCTCGCGAGTAATACCAGGCAAGCCTGCTTGCGAAATATTTTATGACTATAAAAATCAAAGCAGTGTTGCTTTATCGACCTATTAGCCTTTGCCCGCGACTTCGTCCGCTTATTATTCGCAGCATACAAACTATCTTCCCCTATTTTTATCCTTCTTGATTGAATACTCAAAAAAGCTGAGCCACGTGTTTCATTGTCTATAATCATGTTTAATCAAAAAAAATAAAAAGAAAATCCCCTAAAAATGTCAATCTTTATTTTCACCATCTAAGATGAGATTTCGAAAAACCCTTCTTATTCAACGTCTTTAGAATAAGAATAACCCTTGTGAACGTTTTAAGTTTTCTTGGGCCAAGGATTTATGTTTAACATTGAAATAAAAAGTTCTGACTCACTGACTAGACAGTGAAGTTTACGTGTATATCGAACAGACTTTGGTACCCTGCCTGCTTACATTTTTAATGAAATTAAATGGAACCAACTTGATACACTATCGATTAAACAAAGAATCATGAAAATCAGACCACACAGTAAAAAAACATGCGCGGTCATGCATTAAATAAATATACACGTTCAATTGATAACCACCTCCTCTTTTGTTTTTCGTCGATTGAAATTTTGTCAAATTATTTTAACTGAGCGTGATAAAAGAAATGATGCTTAGATGAGTCCTTTGCACAAAATATGCGTTCGCCTCAGACTAAAGGAAGACGGTCGCTTATCAACATGTAAAACATATAACACAATGTGTAGTAAATCACAGAATAAATATTATATATCAAATAGGCTTTGCAGTAATAAAAATAATTTCGGCTGTACAATTTCATGTTTTCATTCTCAAACGAAAGAGATGAGGTCAAGAATCTTTGAGGTTGTTGTGTATATGTCGAGATAAAAGAAAAAGGTATTAAACAAAAGGTATTCGTCGTTCTACGCTCTTTGTTAAACCAGAAACGTGTTGCGAAGACATATATTCCTAAGCAAGTACCGTTTCAATAAAAAAAAACAAACTGAAAATATTCAACACAAAGCGTTAAAAAAAACAAACACAAAGGCAACAGTGGACTGTGCTCTTAATACACTAGACAACGGCAACGCGTCTTTAAAAAGATGTATCGTTTAAAACGGTATTTCAACTAAACGCGTAACCCCCTTTATACGATTTCTTTGATCCTGTAAACGCTTTGTGGTTAGTTCGTTCTAACGATTTGCTTTCCTGCAGTTTACTCAAAGTGCCCTCAGAAATTCTTTCACTTTTAAACGTGTACAGTGAAAATGTGAAACTAAAGCCCGTATGCTTTGATTCACGAATGAGTTAATATATTACGGGGTGAACGTGGCTACTTTCATCATCAATTAACTACTTCTCTTCTTATTTGACATTTTGTTTATTCTCTCGAGTGATAAATCAGTATTCTCAGGTTGAAGTCATATTTCACTGCCACTATCTTTAATGTGGAATATCGGCGGTCCATTATATTTGAACCTATTTATACCTTGAGGCATGATTAATAATATATTATTACTAGCTGCCCCGACGAACTTCATTTCGCCTTAGAATTATAAAAAAAAAACGTAACTTCACGCCTGTAATCCCCGAAGGGGTAGGCAGAGGTAAATGCATGCATTCAAGCATACATGCAAACACCCACGATTCGCCTGTTACGTTTTGGCCCATGTAACAGGTGGCGAGCCTGTTGACATCTCCGGGCACATTACCAAACTAAAGTATAAAAAAAATGAAATGAATTCTCAGACCTACTAATTCTGAAGAATTGGTCCAGCCATCTCGGAGGAATATGGTAACTAACATTGTGACACGATAATTGTATGTATATAGAGATAGAGATGACGTCTATTAAGCAGAACTGTTGTCAAAACGCTTCGCGCCGTTCCTCACCACAGCAGCGAGTGGTGGGCAGAGTCACGCCAAACGCCGCTCCCTCGCTGGGCTCCTCTTAGCTTCGCCGGTGTAGCTCAATCCACCGACTAATAAGCCCCCTGCCACGACAAGGCGGAAACCCTCGGGGAGAGGGGGGGGGGTGACAAAATCCTCCATCAATGCATCCTTTTCAAATATGACAAACCGGAAAAAGAGAGAGACAATGAAAAAAGAATTGGTCCATTATGGAACCAGTCAATAAATTTGTACAAATAAAACTTAAAGACAAATAGGTTGAAGCTATTCTTCGAGATTAGCCTTCGATAAAAGCCCGAAACACTGATTAATTACGACTATGAATCACGAGTTAAGCCGTGTCCGATAGTTCGTATCTAACCTAACAGAAATGTTATTGCTCTCAAAGAAAACTGTACCACTTTTTCTGAGACAAACTGGGTTCAAACACGGCTAGTTCGGAAACTTGTTTACGGAAAGTTTCGCTAGACGACGGAACTCCTAACGTACCAGGAAAATCGATTGACAACTTATAAATTTAAAATGAAATGGACTTATAATTCTGTCAATACTTAAAGTATTAGGTAGATAGTAGGTATGTTGACGCAAATAATATTTACCTTCGATTGACTATCACAATTGGATAATGATTATTAAACTGGAATTGGTATTTCCCATCTTTTGTAGACAATAAATTGAAAATAGTCAGAAATAGACACAAATAGATATAGATATTTTTGATTATATTTTGGTACTTGCAGACGTATGTTTAGTCTGTGGCCTGATGAACTGCCGAATCGATATTCGATAGCGAAGTCAGCAGAGTTCTGAACTGCAATGTCGGAGGAAACTTAGATATCACTCAATCTGGCGCGCTTCCAGAACCACGCGAACCGCTAAACTTCGCCGATCAACAAATTTGATACTATTTTATACCTTTACAAAACTAATATACATATTCACATGCAGTTTTTTGTCGTGAAACATATAGCTGAATAGTCTGAATACATATAGCTGGTCGTAAGGTCAGGGACATTGAGTTTATTTATTATTATTATTTCTTAGGACATACATTTAATTTAGGGCCTGTACATTTATCTTACCAACATCCGCACGTACCATTTGGATGAATTTAACAGTTTCAGTTTATTTGAAATTGAATTAAAAAGTCCGCCAATCGTGTGTCGGGGTACATTTATAAGTTGATTGACAATAATAAAACTCGTAAAGTTATTGAGTGTGAGGCATGATAGTTTTCCTTTCTCTTGAGCCGCAGTTGGCCGATATCGGCCACGAACAACATGAAATGAAAAATTGAAATTATAAAAATGAAACATTTACTGGTGGTAGAGCTCCAGTGACGGAGCTCGTGGGCGGGTAGGCACCACCGCATTACCTAATATATATGTATCTTCACGCCAGGTCCCTAACGGGGTAGGCAGAGAGTGTAGAGCGCCAGACATCCCGGTTCTGACAAACCTCTCGTGCCTCGTCTACCTTCATCATTCTCTTCATACATGCACGCCGATTCCTAAGACTTTTGATCCCACCATCAGACAGAACTCGACCTATTTGGTCATGGTAGGTCAGCCTTGGTCTTCCTGGGCCTCTGCAACCATCCACATTCGCATTGTATATCTGTTTAGTCATTCGCTCATTCGACATTCTTTCTATATGCCCGAACCATCAGAGCATGCCTTTTTTCATTTTTACACCGATACTATCATTCACACAAAGTCTCTTTCTTACATCTTCATTACGAACGCGATCGGTGAGTGATACACCGCAGATCTTGCGCAAAGATCTCATCTCGACCGCGTTCAACTTACTTTCATGCTCTTTCCTGCATACCCAGCTCTCGCTTCCATATAAAAGCGTTGGAGTAAGTACAGCATTATGTACGGCTAACCTAATATACTTGCCGCTAAATGCTAGTATTCAGCACTATCGTGTGCCGGTCAGCTGGTAATGTAGGTACGGCCCTGTAATTTCCGGCACAGAGTCATAACACCTTAGGCCTCAGGAGTGGTAACGCATCTGCATTTCGACCTTGATCTTTGTGTGGGTGTCTATACCTAGGCTGTAGTTATCACTTAACATCAATGTGAACTGCATGCTTGTTTGCAACTTCCACAACATAAAAAATCTATTGTCATATTTTTTTCGTGAACTGACGAGTTGAATTAATTATATATTATGTACAATCACCGTTTTTTTTTCCATACCTCTAAACACCACCGTTTAGCTGGTAGAGGGGAAAGATACTTAAATCTAAGAACAATTTACACTTTGAAGATAAATATTTCACAAACTTTAATCGAAAAATGACCGTTTAAGCTCCGTACTACATACTTTTAAAGACTTAGGTATATGTGAACATTGAACATGCAGCTCACATGCTTTCAATTGATGACTGCTGCTTATACACAAAAACCAGATGTCAAAATGCAGATACGTTGCCACCTCTGTGACCTAAGTTACCAGACATTACAATCTAACATCTAACCGGAACACAATAATGTTGAACAATACCTTTGGTGGCAAATAGATCAGGTAATACGGTGGTACATACGCCCTCAAGGCCCACACTGGAACTCTACCACCAGTAAAAAAGTCGTTCATTTTCTAAAGTTAGATGTTGACACAAAATAAATCTATACGTATAATGTTACTAACTGCCCTGACGAACTTCGTATCGTTTTAGAGGTAAAAAAAATAAATGTACAAAAAATCGAAAATAAAAAATTGTTGAGAATCATCCTTACCATTTTAGGATATTAAAAATATACTACAACCGCTTCCCATACTTACCAAATATACACACGAAATTTCATAATGATCGATCCAGCTGTTTCGGAAAAGTAAGTATTGTTACAAACATTGTGACATGAAACTTTTGAAGTGGCATATCTCAAAAAATTTAGAAAATCACTTTCATGTAAACGACTTAAAAACATATAACCTATCAAATTATTAATAATTTGATAGATAGTTTTCATCTATCTATCTAGGTCTTAAAAATCATTTATTAATGATCAATTTAACGTTTAACGTATAAAAGTGATTTTCTTAATTTTTTGAGATATGTCACTTTAATTCTACAAATATTTCGTAACGAGTAAGTACGAGTTACGAAATGTTAATGTAAAAAAAAAAAAAATGTTCCATGTCCAACCCGATGACTAATAAATCACAGCTACTATTCGTAATAATATGATTTGCCCATACAAATATGTACCCTAATCATATACAATGTAATCGCTTTCAAAAACTACTGGATCGACTTTCGATAGTTATATTAGTCACTAAAGTGCGGATAAAACTTAGATCATTCAGCCTGGCACGCATCCAGGACTACGCGAGGCTCTAAATTTTCTTGAAATACGTTTCTTTTTTTATGAAGAACCACAATGAAAAAAACCACAATCGTTGTCGTTAATTCTGAGATTACCAATAAAAGGGCGTCTGGTTATTTTGTACTGGTTATATGTTATATGAACGTCAACCGTAATAATTTACCCTAAACTCACGGTACATGTCCTCTCCTAACATAATTTTATAAAAATGTAAATATACATCGCTCTCTACTGAAAATGCCAAAAAAAAGAGAAACATTCATAACTTATGTAGTTTATATTTAAACAATGTTATATTATATCAATGTTTATCAACTTTCTGGGTTCCATAAGAAACGTTTAATTTATTGGTAGTCTGTTAGATGGTATTTAGAAGATCTGTAGCGTTCTAAACTAACGAACGTAACGTACGTAAGAACAGAACCGTAGTAGTGAACATCTAATTAATGACCCTTCATGGGAAAGTCCGACTCGCACTACGCCTCTTTTTATAAAGAAAGGAAAAGCATTCATAATACATTTCTAACGTACCTACAGAATATTATGCTTAGAGTTTGAATAACTAGTTAATACTCTGAGGTATTGTGTTAAATATTCAATTCATGTAGCCCAGATTTTTTCAAATAACGATTACAAGTTTGGCCCAAGTTTAATATTGTTACCGGCCAACACTAAATGCTATTTCGGTACACAAATGTTATTCATTGAGAAAACTTCCCTTTCTACTTTATCCTCACCTTGGGCTAAGTAATAACATCTCCATTTTATGCAAAGCCTTCAGAACCTAAGACACAAAGTTTTAAGTTATTCTTATGATACCAACTGAACACAAGAGCTTTGGACAATACAATTATTTTTCGATTGCACAATAATACACTAGGATTTTCCAACTAACACGTCTTTACTTTTTTTTAGATTTAAAGGTTTTTTTTTAAATCAACGAAGCATAAAGGTATAGGTATATTTTTACTGGTGGTAGAGCTCCAGTGACGGAGCTCGCGGGCGTAGGCACCACCGCATTACCTTATTTACTTGCCGCTAAATGGTAGTGTTCAGCACTATCGTGTTCCGGTCAGGTGGTAATGTACGGCTCTGTAATTTCCGGCACACAGGTATAACACCTCTGTGCCTCTGGAGTGGTAACGCATCTGCATTTTGACCTTGGTCTTTGTGTGGGTGTCTATAGGCTGCAGTCATCACTTAACATCAATGTGAACTGCATGCTTGTTTGCCACTTCCATTACATAAAAAAAAAACTGTGTCCGAAGAAATATTTGCTTCTGGATTATTACGAAACGTTAATAAGTACAGATTTGAATGAAAAGTAAGAAGAACTTCAGATGAAATAGTATAATGATCATTGGGTAATAAAACCTTACATGTTACGTCAAAATATAACTACGTTTGGAAAAACCGACTTCAAAACTGAAAAGTAAAAAATAATAATGATTTAATTGTAATCATATACTACCTATTATTTATATGTGCTATTTACTAATAGGTTTGAAGTCGGTGCCAAGCCTGAAACAATTAATTATATTTTAATTGCTTAAATATCAGCAAATTAATACACGACCCGGTTAGACCAGCGGTGTGAGACGACCGTTTGATTCGAAGGGTCGCGGGTTCGATCCCCGCACCGGGACAAATATTTGTATGGCCTACAGATATTTGTTTCGGGTCTGGGTGTTTGTGTATGTGTTGTATGTGTACAACGGCACCCACAACACAGGTTTATACCTACTGTGGGGCTGTGAGTGTAAGCGTCTGTTTGTTTTTTTTTTACACTGAACAAATCATAAACGGCGAATCGTGGGTGTTTGCAGATATGCTTGAATTCATGCCTCCACCCCTACCCTACCCCTTCAGGGATTACAGGCGTGAAGTTACGTTTTAATACAATGAAATGTGCTTTAGTGATTTTGGCTTAGCACCGACTTCAAACCTATTAGTAAATAGCACATATAAATAAATATAATATATAATTACAATTAAATCATTATTATTTTTTACTTTTCAGTTTTGAAGTCGGTTTTTCTTAACGTAATTATATTTATTGAATACTTTTTAGTTTATTGCCGCATTGTCAATTAGATTAATGTTCACATCTGTTAAATTTGTAAAATCTGACTCTTTTAGCTTCGTGAAAATTAGATACCTAATTTAAATTGTTTAGGTGTGTCCATACAAAAATAATTACACGACTATACGAAATCAATGAAAAAAAATTATCCTCGAAGGAGTAAATAAGCTGTGTTGTGTCTTCGATGAGTAAATGTGTCATTGTCACTTGTTGTCATGCGCAATAGGACTATCTAGGACGTCAGTGGATTCAACGCACTGTATGACAACTCGCCGTCTATTCATATTCCTTTAGTCTGAGGTGAAAGTAATTAAAAAAATGCTCATAAAATAAAAACTGCGGGGCCTACCTGAATCAATTTTTTATGGGACCAATTCGAAACTATTCCGCATCAAACAAAATAATTACGTAAATCGGTTCAGAAATCTCGGCGAAATTCGCGCAAATACAAAAAAAAATATAAATATACCGGCCGAATTGAGAATGATGAAATATGATGAAGCAATTACTTTATATTTTCAGATTATAATATTGATATTTTATTAATACTGAACAAGATGGACAAAATAATATTAAAATAATGTACAATGCGTATAGCCTAGTGGTAGCAGGCCAATACTACTAAGCTGGAGTCCCGGTTTCGATTCCCGGGTTGGGGAATATTAGAGATAACGGTGTAAAATGCTTTATCTCTGGTTCTATTGAGAGTTTCCCAGTACCTCGAAGTTTGGTAATGTGCCCGGCGATGTCAATAGGCTCACCACCTGTTACATGGGCCAAAATGTAAACGGCGAATCGTGGGTGTTTGCATGTATGATTGAATGCATGCACTTACCTCTGCCCACCCCTTCGGAGATTACAGGCGTGAAGTTACATTACAATGTGTGTAGCCATACTATGAACGTAAATCGTCATGCCAAATATTGTTACAACGAATAGTCCTGGGTCTCGCAGTCCACCGCGTGGGAAGACTGCGTACTCTTAGCGTTCCGGTGCGCGGTCGCCAACCAAGAGTTCTTCTGCCCCAACGACCGTTGGTTCTTCGAGATATGTGTCCTGCCCTCTGCCACTTGAGTTTCGCTATTCGGTGGGTTATGTCGGTTACTTTGGTTCCCATGCGGATTTCCTTATTTCTTCCTTATTTAATCTCGCAAGGAAACGCCGAGCAAAGTTACTCTTTGTGTGACATTGAGCCTCTTTTTGGGATCCATGGGTCGTTAAGGTAAATATAATTAATAAAATACCTGAAACTTCTACTACACAAACCTTGGCCAAGTCTTACAAAATTAATTCAAAGTATTTTACACCAGAACGGTTATGTGAACACAATTCTGACTTCACTTAATTTCATCCGAATCGTACGATGTTCGAATATATCCTCCAGCAGTTCAGTTTCCATATAAAACGAATGGCTCTGTCCATCGAAAAGGAAATAAATGGAGCAATCAAAGGTACTTATACTGCGATAGTTATGGTATAGTGCTCCATTTTACCGCTTAATAACCGCTCGTAACAACATCGTTTGTTTCTAAAATAGGCTATTTGACATTGCTAAATATGTTTCACACTGTCAAATAGCCATAATATCGACATTTAATAAGTATAACAATGTTTTGTAGTATCCTGACCTAACATAAATTAATTATTAGTACGCATAAATCATTTGGTAAACATCTAATATATAAAATTATCCTGTCATACCTACTAACCGCGCTCTATGTACTAAGGTTTGAGAATCGGTTGTAGTCTATTTTTTATATCCCTAAATGGTAAAGGTGCAGACATGGTTGATAACATTCTATATAAGTGAATAAGTCCGTTTTAGCAGATTAAAAGAGTAGGTAGGTAAGAGTGAAGCAGAATAATGTGACAATTATAATAAAGCCTGTGTATTTGAGACAATTTCCGAAGGTTTATGTAGTCAAACATCTCTCTAACAAATCTCTCACAATAACTTTACATACCCTGAAAATGTTGAACACAATTCTCACCATATTATCGGCATAACAATAGAAATGTTTGGGCAATGCCAGCAACTGCATGCAATTATCTCGAGGAAATATCGTTGAGAATTTTAATGAATGCGATGCAAAATTTCCAAACGTCAAAGTCGGGAGGTTGATAATTAAAAAGTAAAAATTGAAAACGGCTATTATTTCGCTCCGTAGTTGTACGTAGTTGGTTGATAACATATTTTGGCGCCATGCCAAGTACTAGCATCTGGGTCATTCGATAGGTCTTGCACATTTTTAAAAACATCAAGTTTATTGTTTTAAAACAGTATCAGAACTTTGTGGTGCATTTCCATAATTGTGACGTTTTCACAATCGGGACGCTGTTTGGCGAGCAAAATTGTCGCTTCTGTCCGTGACAGTTATGATCGCTGCGATTATGCGATTGCAGTTCATTTTGAGAATGTACCGTGCGGACATCTTTCAATTTTACGACTACGACATTATATTGCGAAGGAAGTGTAAAACTTTGTTGAAAAGCTTTCCTTCCTTCCAACCTGGAGTAATTTTGCTATTCAACCAAAAGGGGGAAAGTTCCGTTGAAGGAAATAAAATAACAAATGCTACAATAAATTTACGACTAACATCACCTTTCATGGTGAAGTTGGCCTCATTACAAAGTGCGGCTAAGGTCTCAGAGATGTTATTTCAAGGTACTATAATTGCCGCGCAAAGCACTAATGATTACTTGATGCTGCACATACAAGTTTATTGTCCAATTAAGTATAATTACCAAAATGCCGATGCTGCCTGGAATTATGCAAATTTTTAACATTGAGACTGTTATAGGCAAACTTCGTAATGGAAAACAATTGTGATCTAATAATAGGGAACGCGAACACTGAAATTCAATTATTATACAAAAATAGAATTCATTGGAAAACATGTTTTGGTGAGGAATAATACGAGTATGTCATATTATATACTTATCGTTTGTCGTTTTGCTAGCCATAGAAATATAGATATTCAGCCAATGTTATTTAGATTTCTGTGCGTAGGTATACCTTATTTTAACCATTGAATTTATCTTCAAAACTGCTAAGTAAGTAAGAAGGCACAGTGTGTGTATTTATCACAACTCGATCGTAGGAGATACATTGACATTCAATGACGAAAATTACCTACACGTTTGTTACGGATAACTTCGTGATACTGTTTTGTTTAGTTAAATGAGTAGATTTGTGTTTCGTGTGTATTTTGGATTGGGAAATATAATAAAAAAATACGAATTTGCTCGTAAAAAATTGGTCAAAACGGTCAAAACATCAAATATGATAACATGTCATGTGTTGTGTACCAGCCCGCGGCAAAACGGTTTCACATATTTTATGCATACCTATGTACTGCGTAGGGTTGTTGAGGATTCCTCTTCCTCATAATGAGGAAGTTCCGCAATATTTTGGGTTCCTCATCCGTTACCGCATCCTCATAAATAAAAATAAGAAAATCCTCTTCCGCTATCGCTTCCTCAAAATTTAAGAGGAATTTATGAGGAATTAATCCTTCAAGGATCGTACGGCCACCGGCGGCGAGACACAATTGAATTTCAATTGTCATATTTTTCTCGTGTCTGGAGAGATTAAGGAGGAGTATCCATGGCAACGCACACACACGCCGCAGCGCGATGCCGGGCCGAACAAGCGAGCGAGACCTCCCATCCCGCCACCGGCGCTGTTCCTTGCTTGTTTGTTTTAATTTTATTGACATACATTACATAAAATACTATGTTTATGCGCGTACGCCACAAAAAAATTCGAAATATTCGGGGCTTTACGGAACTGTAGGTATCTATGGCAATAGCTATCTTCTCTTCCATCAAATGTCCCAGCGAACGACTTTTTAGCAATGCTGGATTGGTAGGTACATTAATATGATGAGCTAAAAAACCGGTTGTCGGGGGAAACAGCTTCCAAATTAAATTAAAAAAAAAATAACCTCCCTGTAATTAATTTTGATTACTAGTATTTATAGAGCAACACGGACCACCGGCCGCGGCGGACTGGAGGGGAGTAGCCATAGCGTTTATTACCGATGCAAAACAGTGTGCCATTTTTCGCACGCATTTGCGACACACACGCACACTACAAAAATCGTCTATTACTACGAAACTCACACCTTGACTTTAACAAAATACAGAAACAATTTCACGCACACATAAACATCTAGGCGACAGGTATAGACCTAGGCCTGCATATGGCTACTCCCCTCCGGTGTTGCTCTATGATAGTATTCAATTCTTTTATTTTGATTAATAATATTCGACTTAAGTACCTAATTAACAAAGAAATAAATACTGCATTCTTATTTTCATTTCATTTTCTAAATTAAATCGTATTATTCGTTTTATCTTAAAGAAAAATGGAAAGACACAAGCATGTGTTAATGCGAAATAATATAAAAACAATTGTATTATTCACTCAATTTTTTTTGTGTGCGTATGTTGTGTAGATATGTTACTGAACTCGTCCTTAACTGCTGGACCGATTTTGATGATTCATTATTGTGTGTGTTTTGAGACTGGTTAAGATTCATTGTTTAGGCCACTGGAAAATGCTCTTTTAATAATTATTTTTTTGTAAGTATGTACTTAGTTATGTACATAGAGATAGGACAGCGGATTTTGGCTTGGGTCCGCTAGTATTTATAATTTCGTATCATCCTCTTTTCATCTTTCTGAAGCGCGCAAGGCCTGCGGCTGGTGTAGAACGCAAGCGATCTACTCGATTAAGTGATTCGGGTGCGGTCGGGTATGTGACGGGTGACCACTAGTGGCAAATTAAAATGCGCGTTTCCGTGCTTCGGAGAGCAAGTTAAGCCGGCGGTCCCGGTTGCTGTAGATAAATAGCAGTCGTTAAACCTTGTCGCAGGCCATATGTATGGCCGGTTTGAAAACATCCGACAGCGGGTTGGCCACTAACCCTTATCTCCACCAACCCGCATTGGAGCAGCGTGGTGTAGTAAGCTCCAGGCCTCCCCTCAAGAAGGGGAGAGACTTGTGCCCAGCAGTGGGACGTTTCAACGGTTGCCATTATTATTATTATTATATCATTAACTGCCTCAGTAGCGTAGTGGTAGCAGGCCACTACTACTACGCTGGGGGTCCTGGGTTCGATTGCCGGGTCGGACTATCAGAGATAACGGTTAAAAATCCTTTATCTCTGGTTCTATTAGGATTTTTCCATTTTCTGGAAGTTTCCCAGTAGGTACCTCGGAGTTTGGCAGTGTGCCCGGAGATGGCAACAGGTTCGCCACCTGTTACATGGGCCAAAATGCTTGAATGCATGCATTTACCTCTGCCTACCCCTTCGGGGATTACAGGCGTGAAGTAATGTACGTTCTTCCTCTATCTCATCCGCATCCTCTTTCTCATAAAATATCCTCTTCCTCATCCGCATCCTCTAAATTTGCGCGTGCGCGTCACAATTCCTCTTCCTCCTCCTCTTCCTAATAATCACTTCCTCAACAACCCTAGTACTGCGGTCGAATTTCGACAGTTAGGCGATCACTAGTTATTATTATTTTATTAAACTAATGGGTACAGGTTCTTAAAAAATATTGTATATTACGATATTTAAACAACAAAAAAAAAAATACTGAAGTTAAGATGTAAATGAAGCGGTACCGTAGAGAAATGGACGCGTATAAAAGCAAGGTCAATCCATTAGCCTGGTTGTTAGGGCATAAAACACTTTGTATGTTAAGAAACATATAAAAAGGCCTCAAGTATCCTCCTCATATCTCTAAGTAGCTGCGTATTCTATCTAAACAACCCTATTTAACAAGTGCGGTTTATATATTTAACAAAGATTCACGTTCGACCATTTTCGTGCTCCAAATGATCTCGAGATAATAATGAACATTCACAGATAGTGTAACGTACCTACACTCATCATCATCATCATCACATCATCCGTAAGACGGACCCAAGCCTCCCCATAACCACACCGCGTACTCTCGGCAAAAATTCCATACAAACGTTTATTCTGGTTGCCTACTACACAGACATCAATAAGGACGTGTTTTTACACGCACTCACACAGTTGCAACCTCAGTGCTCGAGGCTGCCGATATGGTATTCAAGGGGAGGTGCAGGCTGTAAGAGGGAAAAAATCAGACGGGATGTCGAAGTGTCCATTCTATACGTAGTATTATTACAATACATATTCTCTGCCATAACGGGGATATGCCATTATCGGCACGCTTGGCATGCGGATTGGCGATCGAAGCGGTAACTTTATCGCAGGACGCTGCTGTGTAAGTGTAAGGAACAGTACATATAGCTCTTATAATAAACATTGTATTTTTCGAGTCTGAAAAAGGGGTTGAAAGTTACATCGGTATCGGGTATATTTATTAACTCCTAAACCGGAATCATAAGAACGTATTTTATACTATGCCTGAACTATGAATCTTCCCAACTGAAAATAATGTAACCCCCTCATTTATGGGTAAATGCAAAACCAAAGCAATAATAGTACCGGACACATGTCTGGTACATATTATTATTATGTCGCAAACGACCGAGTAAACCAAATATATTCACCGCAATCAATCTTAGGGCCTCAAGCCAAATATTTTGGTCGTAAAGAAAACATTTTATATTATATATTTTTAATTCAATTGGACCGTCTCACTTAAAAACAAAATCTAACTTTTTTTTTGCTACGTACAATATGTAGGTAAATTAAAGGTGTTCCTTCGATGCTACAATCATTGGCATTTAGAAATCGCTCATATAGCAATAAGGCCGCCGTGTTAAGTTCTCTTTTCTGTATTTCTTTTAATGTTATGTCTGGTGTACAATAAAGTGTATAAAAAAAATATATAAATATATGGGGTTCTTCAAAAATGGCATTAAAAGAGTCCTTCAGAACAGGCAGCGCGTTGGTAAGTCCCCTGGTGTTGCAAATGTTCATAGGCGACGGTGACCACTTTCCATCATGTGGCCTGTCTGCTTGTCTGTCAACCTAATGACAATTTTTTTTACACAAAAGCGCATGTTTCTTACGATTTCCAATAACAAAAAAGATTTAAATTGAAGTATATACGTGAATAAAGTAATAGACAAAACCAAAAACAATTTTTTAATTAAAACTATTCAAAAGCTATCGTAAAATTCATTTTACCAACGCTCAGGCTAAAAAAATAAAGTTGAATTGATGGCCTCCTCTTTTAAACGATTTTATATAGTTACTAGTCACTACCGCGGTACAGTGCACCATCAAAAATTTAATCGAAATTTGTATGCGACTGATTTATATCCGACTAACTTATTCCCGAGACTTCGTCCGCGTGGATTTCGTTATATGCTGCGAACGCCACGCTTGGCATGCAGGTTGGTGGCACCATCTTGCACTTATTACCGCCGGTCGACAATGCCACAGGGGTGGAACGCATATGTGTTTTGAGCTACGTTTTTTGTGAAGATGTATATAGGCAGTATTTACTTACCATCAATGTGAAGTGCATGCTTGTTTGCCACATGAATCGTATACTACTGCTTTTTTTAGTCAACAATTTAAAAGCTACTTAATAAATTGAACTGCAATTCGTGAACTGTCGACGCAATATCCAATCAAATATATTACCAAATTCTACAATGGCGACATATTGATTTGTCACAAAACGTTGGAACTCGTCCAGCTCACTATATAAACCAATTAGATGATTGTAATGTAAATGAAAAACGTCATATCCCAATCGTTAGTTTGCTAGAAAACACTTGACCTCTATTCTGCGGCCCGTAGTAGAGTCATCCATATTTAGTGGCATTCAAATCTGTTACAAGTTTTAAGGAGTTCTCTTTTTCTGTTGTTGATTTAATTATTTTTAGGGTTCTGTTCCACGAAATAAAAATAGAACTCTTATAATATCATTCTTGCGTCTGTCTGTCCGTCACAGCTGATTTTTCTCCAAGTACTGGACCAACTGAATTGAAATTTGGTACGCACTCGTAAATCAGTAACCTAAACAATAAAATATAACAAAAATAAGTGAGTTCCAAACATAGGAGCCACTTTTTGGGGGATATATCGGGCGAAAGTATCGCCAAAGGATATTTGTTTTGGGTCTGGGTATTTGTGTGTGTGTTGTATGTAAACAACGGCACCCATAAAACAGAATTATACCTAGTGTGGGACTGTAAAGGACCTGAAAGCGTATAAAAATGTGCTAAGTATCCTATAAACTGTACTGTATGGCCCTGTTATTTCCGGCACAGAGGTATAACACCTTAGGCCTCAGGAGTGGTAACGCATCTGCATTTTGACCTTGGTATTTGTGTAGTGATGACTACACTGAAAACCAGCGTCAGGCTCCGGCTAGACATTATGCTGAACTGGGAACTATTTGGTGCAGCCGTGAGATCTTGTTTTTTTTTCTACTGTTACAAGGTACCTATTTTTTTTTATATTAACAGTGTTCTTTCTTTTTTTTGTGTTATAATGTCAATGCTTTCATAAATGTTGTTTTTTTTTGTCGTACCAACCTACTTGTATTTTAAATGTTTAATTTTTTTTCTATTGTTTTTCTATGCAGTACTTGATCGGCTGCGCCAATAAATGTTTTTTCTTCTTTCTTCTTCTACAGCCTATATACACCCATATAGGCTGTAGTCACCACTTAACATCAATGTGAATTGCATGCTTGTTTACCACTTCCATTACATTAAAAAAAACGCCATTCTTTTTGCGATAGCAGTGGCGGCAGTTTTATCGCGCTGTGCCGCATCCCGCGCTGTTGTATTTGTGCCTATTGGAATAGTTTTCGGTTGTAGTAGTTTCTGTTGACTAGCGGAGTAAATTGCCTCCACTGATGTGCAGTGAGGCCGTTACGTTTCGACTCCAACATCTGGTGTTTACTCACAGTCACAGTGAGAGTGTGTGTGGGTGTGTGTGTTTAGTTTTATATATTATATAATTATAAGAGTATAATACCTATTATGTTATACCTAGCTCAATTTGTTTGAAGAAAACTGAGTTGAATGGGAATTAAGTTTCCATATTGTGTTTTCCAAGATAGACAAAAACCCAAAAAAAGGTTAAAATAAAATAATTAAGGGATACTTTGTATACAAGTGTTATTGCAATGGAATGGAGAATAGCTATCGTCGGCCGCCGTGTTTGCCTTGTTACCCGAATCGAAAATGAAAGCAAAATCGAATCCATTCGTTTTGCAAACAAATTATTTGCTATTGAAACAAAACGATCTAGAGTTGCCACTTGGATTAATATATTTTACAAAATCGGGTAAAAATACACGATAGAAATTGTTTTAAGCTGATTGTGTTATTTATAAAGTTCGCACAAACTATGTATTTTATAATTGCAGTTGGTTAAAGATATTAATATATGTATCAAATCTATTCAGATTCTATCTATTCTCCAACATATATGAAACGATAATAACAAAAAAAATATATATTTTATGTAGATACGATTTGAACGCCTTTTTTAATTTAATTTATTAATAACTTCTTGCTCGTCGTGTATGTGTGAGTGTGTGATGAAAGAGTGAATGGAACTTTACCAATGAAGAGTCACACACTATTTCATATACATATATATATCTATACATATACATACAGATAAATAGAATTGGAGTGTCTGTGTGTAATATAAAAATAACCGCTTTTTACTAAATGCATATGTATGTATACACGGTACATATACCAAAACAACATTTTTTACAATGTTTGTCTGTCTGTCGGTCTGTCTGTCCGTCTGTTTGTTACCGCTAAGCTCAGCAACGGCTGGATCAATTTTGACGGGACTTTCACCGTCAGATATCTGATTTGATAAGGAGTAACTTAGGCTACTTTTATCTCCATACATCTATACATACATACATACCTACCTACATACAAATAAATAGAATTGGAGTGTATCCGACATTGACGGGACTTCCACTGGTAGGTAGCTGATGTAATAAGGAGTAACTTAGGCTACTTTTATCTCCATACATCCATACATACATACATACAAATAAGTAGAATTGGAGTGTATCCGACTTTGACGGGACTTTCACTGGCAGATAGCTGATGTGATAAGGAGTAACTTAGGCTACTTTTATACTAGCTGCGCCCACGAATTCGTCCGGGTAGATACTGTACAATCATATTATTCTCACGTGGACGAAGTCGCGGGCACAGCTAGTACACTATAAAATTGTACTGGCTTGTGACGTCACAATGCTTGTGTACACCTACGAGATCAATGACAAA
This sequence comes from Macrosoma leucophasiata, assembly GCA_036365455.1. NCBI lineage: Eukaryota > Metazoa > Arthropoda > Insecta > Lepidoptera > Hedylidae > Macrosoma > Macrosoma leucophasiata. The sequence goes on along the minus strand of JAWQUS010000023.1, from coordinate 7,347,185 downwards.
TTCAAGAAATCTTAAAATATCTTCGTTAATATTGCGTTTTTTGTAAATAATTTGCATTTTAAACGTTGTTGGGCTTTGTACAAGGAATCTTAAATTGTTATTATTTTTAAATTAAATCAAAAATTTATTTTTCACTTCCTTATTTTTATAACTCTTCTATAATAATGCACCGATTTTAATAATTTTGATGTTTAAACTTTTCAATTCCATGTTACTTTCGGACAATGTCTTTAAAAAAAAATACACATTGTCAAATACCCTAATATTTACAGTCTAGACTAACCTGAAAAGAGTAACAATAATATCAAAGTCTACCCGACGCGGCCGTTAGCATAGATTGGTCGCGACCACCTGCTTTTACACATTTACCGCTCTCATTCACGGGTCCCATGAATATTTAGGACCAGTATTTGACCACAGACTCGTACAATTCCTGTACTTTTAAAAATCACTTTGACCGTCTTTTGATTATATTTTACGGTCGTATTTAGCGCAAACTTGAGAACGTTGAAGCTGTCTTAGGCTAACGGTTACTTTATTACATAGACAACCGATATCAAAAACTTTACAATATACCTACCACCACCAATATCAAAAAATCTGAACCAAAAATTAATTTATTCATGCTTGTGAAATATATTTTAAAGAAAAATGGAAAGAAAATATTCTTATTTCACAAGCATGAATCATTTTTCTTTAAAATATATTTCACAAGCATGTGTTAATGCGAATAGTGACAGGCACCTCTGATGACACGTCAAAAACAAACAAACTAAAAACAATTGATATACATGTCAATTAACAAGCTAAAAGAAGTCGCCATACTCATGAAAAATGTTATTGCGTTTTTATCTATTGACCAATTCTATTGTAGTTCCATCGTTCCTTCTTCTTGCAATGAACTCCTCGCATAACTCAAAAATTTAATTTTTAATAAAAGTTTCACTGTCACATTTTGTCTAGATTGTTCTGAAAAAAAAAATAACACAGACCTCAATGTCCACCCGGTCTGGCCGTTAGCGTGGATTGGTCGCGACCGTGTGCTTTTACACATTTACTGCTTTCATACACTGGGCCCATGAATATTTAGGACCTATATACGACCACGGACTCGTAAAATTCTTGTACGTCTAACACTAATGGCTTCAGTCATCTTTTCACAGGTAATAGGAGGCTTAGGGTTACATATTAGGTTTAAAGGTTTATAGGGTGATATTTTATTGGCTGTACGCACCGAAAAGTTCGATAGCAGCACGATAATGTACGTCCTTTAAAATTATGGTACATAGGTAGAATACAATATGTTAGAATAATCATCATGTATTATTAACTAAGTTCAAATGAGAACTGTGTGCCTGTTAGCGACTTTCATGACTTAAATAATGTTTTTGCTTACGAATAATCATGTAGAGAAGTATAACTAAACCAAATAATGACACACCGTGGGCGGGGCATAAATAGGACACGCCGCAGCACGCGTCAGGCTACCAATTATGTCCAAACGTTTGACCTTGGCGCGACCAATCAGATCCCAGCATTGTCTATGTTGAAAGTGTGAGTGTTTGTTACGATTGTCGCTTCGGTTTTGGTTATGGTGTTTCCATAACCAAAACCGAAGCGACAATCATCGCTTTGGTTTTGGGACTCATGAGAGTTACATTTTTATACACTATTAATCGTAGATGCTGTCCGGATGTAACAAAGTATCGATAGTGTAATGAAACGTATGGTTTTGAAGTTAAATTATAGGTATTTATGTATCTTCACGGCATGTCCCTTACGGGGTAGGTGGAGCCTCAGATATCCCGGTCTTGACACACCTCCCGTGCTTTCTCCTTCATTCATCATTCTCTTCAGACGCGGATTCCTAAGATTTTTGATCCCACCCTCAGACAGACTTCGACCTATTTGGTCGAGTATTGTCCTACCTACTGTAATAAAAAAACTACCAACTACTTATAAATATTAAAATAAAATAAGCTCTCGGTTATCGTCGCAAGTCGCACTTTAAAATGCATTATTCAAAGTTGATGGGTGCACTCTATTTTTGAATCACGAGAACATACTTAACGTATTGTTACACGGTTCGCAAGATTTATAATTTACTCAACAAAATAAATGTACCAACATCTGAGGACGGCAGACAATACATAACACGTGTCACACTAACAAGACACAATACAGAACAATGCATATGCTCACAAATACACCCAGAATATGTAGAATGGTTTCTAAGGTATTCTCCTTCGCAATTTGCATTAGATTTAATGTATATATATATGTAATGGCGCTTTAATTACTGCCACAAAGCTTCACAAATCTAACCTATGGCGTATTCAGTATGTTGTTTTAAAAAGATCCATAAATAGTTAGGTTTATTGATGTTAGAGCGCTAAAGTGCGGATTTTGAGGTTGTTTTTTTAAGGTAATGTTCTCCTACAGAGATTAGAAACTTATCCGGCTATGTCAATAGTTTTGCCAATTATTACACGAGACAAAAACGTAGCTAGCGAATGCGTATTTGCATTGTATGCGGCATTTATTTCTGCCTACGCTCTCGTGGACTACGGACATGAAGCTACATTGGAAGATAGAAAAGAAAAGCAAAAGGTAAGGTTTTACTGGTGGTAGAGCTCCAGTGACGGAGCTCCCGGGCGTAGGCACCACCGCATTACCTAATATACTTGCCGCTAAATAGTAGTGTTCAGCACTATCGTGTTCCGGTCAGGTGGCAATGTAATTTCCAGCACAGAAGCATAACATCTTAGACCCCAGGAGTGGTAACGCATCTGCATTTTGACCTCGGTTTTTGTGTGGGTGTCTATAGGCTGCAATCATCACTTAACATCAATGTGAACTGCATGCTTGTTTGCCACTTCCATTACATAAAAAAAAGATAAACTCCAAATAATTTTAGTCTCTATCATTTTGATGGAGTAACCTTAATACATCACTCCTATTTTATAGTTGCTGTCACTGTTCTTGTAAACCCTTATGAAGCACCTCGTTGACCTAGATACCTGAAACTTTGCATAGTACTTACAATATACGCGGTGAGACAAAACCTATCAGAAGCGGATTTACGATTCTTCCCCTTGGGCAAGGAAATATTGCTAGTTGGATACATTATATAACATAGATGTCTGCCGTTCATCTTTTTTACGCGATAAAAAACAGTTTCTTTTGTTTCTCAATACAAACCTATACTAATACTAGCTGACCCGGCAAACTTCGTATTGCCTCAGAATGAAATAAGGTGTCAAAGGCTTGTGATAGATACGGACTATTTGTATGGAAAAATAAAATTGTGGTTTTTACTGTTTCCCTTCAATTCCTTCATATTTTCTTACCTTTTAAAAATCTTCCAAAAATCATTCAAAACCAAAATTAGCCAAATTGGTGAAGCCATTCATGCGTGATGCCGTGACCAAGGAAAACGGGTTGCATTTTTATATATATAGACGTGGCCGGCTATGCTAACACCAAAAATTTAAAAAGTGGAAATAATTGAATTATACGGTATTTCGTTCACTACAAAATAAATTTAATTAATTTTATAGCGTCAACAACACGTGGTAATTATGCTGTTAAAATGTAGCTTATATGACACGTTTGTAGATTTACCATAGCAGCGCCATCTATTGATTACTTACTCAACCCAGTCGAAAGGTATCGACATCTGTTATAATCATTTGGAGTTAACAGATAATTGTGACTGTCAAATAATAACAGACAAATAATTAGCAATAAATTAAAATTGCGACTATAATTTGAGATTTAAACTATCCTATCTCTCAAGTTGGATCGAACTGCACATGGTGTGCGAATTTTACTATAATCGGTTAAGTGGTTTAGGAGTCCATTGAGGACAAACATTGTGACACGAGATTTATATATATTAAGATTATAAAGCTGAAGAGTTTCATTGCTTGTTTGTTTGCTTGAACGCGCTAATGTCAGGAACTACTGGTCCTATTTGAAAAGTTTTTTCAGTGTTAGATAGCCCATTTATCGAGGAAGGCTACAGGCTAGGATATATATCATCACGCTATGACTAATAGGAACGGAGCAGCGCGGGCGAAGCCGGGGCGGGCCGCTAGTGTGTAGATAAAACCAATGCAGACATGGTATAGTATCCAATAAGAAATATTGCACGTCGACCTTACGAAGCAAACTTCGGCTTATTTCGGGTCTGTAGAGCGTTATCTCTTTCGCATCTTAACTATTTGACGTTTGTTGACCATTTTGATCAAGTTTTGACCAATACCGGACAATCAGTGCTTACGTAGTCAAAGAAATGGTGATTCCGCTCACCCGGTTTATCAAAAGGCTTATTTTAGCGTGACGTAAAATTCTATGGACGGCCCCTTACCACACGGCTCAATAAAGAACTTCGTTATAAAAAGTTAAATTCAAATATGTTTGTTAAATAGGTACCATTAATACAACAACCCTATCCTGAAATTTCCGTTACGGTTCTTATAAGCTCTTATGAAGCACAACGTCGGCATATATACCTGAAACTTTGAATAGTTCTTAGAATACACGCGGTGGGACACAAACTATCAGAAGCGGATTGACGATTTCCCCCTTGGGCAAGGAAATATTGCTACTTGGATACATTATATTACATAGATGTCTGTCGTTTGTATTTTTCTATACGCGACTAGCTTTTGTCCGCAATTTCGTCCCCGTCGTATTCATAATAAATACACCTATTACCCCTATTTTCGCCCTAAAAACTGAATATCAAAAAATTTAAAGAGCGTGCATCATTATTTGATGACCCGGGATGCGACCGCCTATCGACATTGCTATTGTCGTTGTCCTTGCTGTCAAATTTTCATGTCGATTTGTAGCTCCTTTAAAAGCAGTGGTGACAATCTGATTGTTTCTCTTGCTTTCGTAGGTGAGAAACAAGCGATAATGGTAGATTATTTCGATTATTGTTATTTAGTTAAAGTAAAAATCGACATGAAAATTTGACACCAATGACAACAACAATATCAATGTCGATAGGCGGTCGCACCCTCAGTTAGTCCAGCGGTGTGAGATGACCGTTTGATTCGGATCGTCGCGGGTTCGATCCCCGCACCGGGACAAATATTTGTATGGCCTACAGATATTTGTTTCCAACAAGCAATATTGCACGTCGACCTTACGAAGCAGACTTCGGCTTATTTTGGGTCTCTAGAGCGTTATCTCTTTCGCATCTTAACTATTTGACGTTTGTTGACCATTTTGATCAAGTATTGACCAATACCGGACTATCAGTGCTTACGTAGTCAAACAAATGGTGATTCCGCTCACCCGGTTCATCAAAAGGCTTAATTTAGCGTGACGTAAAATTATATGGACGGCCCCTTACCACACGGCGCAATAAAGAACTTCGTTATAAAAAGTTAAATTCAAATATGTTTGTTAAGTAGGTACCATTAATACAAAAAACCTGTCCTAAAATTTCCGGCGGTCGCACCCTCAGTTAGTCCAGCGGTGTGAGATGACCGTTTGATTCGGATCGTCGCGGGTTCGATCCCCGCACCGGGACAAATATTTGTATGGCCTACAGATATTTGTTTCGAGTTTGGGTATTTGTATATGTATTGTACGTGTACAATGACATCCACGATAAAGGTATAAACCTACTATGAGGCTGTGAGTGTAAGCGTATTTTTATATTTATTTATTTACAATTTGTCATTTATGCAATGTCCTAACTTTAGATCCTAATTCTACTGATTTTACGTATGTTGATATCTAAATCTTAATTTAATCTTACCCAAAACCTCAGCAGTCTTAAGCATCGCTATCCTTATTTATCTTTAGCTGGGAAAAAGATACAAAAATATCAATATTTAAAAATACATATTTATCGGTTTTTCTGCTCTCTCGAGACCTGTCCTCATTCCTATCATTATGCTGAAGGAAATATCCGTGTGTACAACGTTACAGATTTATTTATTTAGGTACAATTTAAAGATCATTCAACAAGGTAAGGTAAGATACCTTACCTCTTTTTATTTTATCTTCTTTTTTATTTTCATTTTCATTTTCTTTAATACGATATTAATATTTATTTTTGTATACATATTTAATGGTGTACAATAAAGATTGTTGTTGTTGTCGTTACCGCTGTGTTTTTAACCTCAGGAGTAACAAAACATCTTAATTATGAACTCTTCTTTACAGTAAGTAGACTGCAATAATTAATCATTCATTTGTTACGTAACTTCACGCCTATAATCCCCGAAGGGGTAGGTAGAGATAAATGCATGCATTCATGCATACGTGCAAACACCCACGATTCGCCGGTTACGTTTTGGCCCATGTAACAGTGGCGAGCCTGTTGACATCTCCGGGCACAATACCAAACTTCGAGGTACTGGGAAATTTCCAGAAAATGGAAAAATCCCAATAGATTCTATTGGAATTCATTTGTTATATAATGAAAAAAAGATATATGTTGTTTGACAAGGAACTAAATAGCATCAGTTATCTTTACATTACGTACTAGCTTTTTTAGCAGAGCTCCTTAATATGTTGTGGTGTGCTAGAGACAAACATGTCTTAGGGTGTGATTCAGAGACTACATTGACGACTTTACTTTGACTTGGAGTCGAACTTTCAAAGTTTATTTTGTTTCACAGACGTATAAAACTATAATTTAACTTTACTCTATTTTACTTTGTAAAGATGTCTTTCCCAAACAGAGAATTTTGACACATCTGTGAACCAAAATATGCATTAATAATTTGGCTGCAAGGCTCTGACTTTTACGCTGCTTAAGACGAATACGAGATATCGTTTTTCATGACACTGGCAGTATGCGTAATAGCGATGCCATTATATTATATAAAAAAAGTAATGTAATGTCGTATTGCGGTCTTTGAATTTCGGCCTCAGTGAAAAAATATAATTACACAACATCCTTCGCTGTGCCTATTTAAGTGATCTTTTTTTAATTCGTCTATGGTGAGACTCTATTTAATTTCCTGATCCACTAATATAACTAGCGCGTACATGAGTACTCATTGTATAAACATTTCATAACCTTTGGTATTACATATTTGGCAGATTATATAAATTTGACCTATGAAGAGGCTAATAATACCCACCGACATCATCTGATCACCAGTGCTGCTTAGAATTTTCCTAGTGCAACATGAGCATGAAACGCCGTACTTTTTGTTAACCGACGACGAAAATACCACAAGCCTCTAAATAATTACGTAACGTAACTTCACGCCTGTAAGCCCCCAAGGAGTAGGCAGAGGTAAATGCATGCATTCAAGCATACATGCAAACACCCACAATTAGTCGGTTACGTTTTTGGCCCATGAAACAGGTGGCGAACCTGTCGCCATCTCCGGGCACATAACCAAACTCTGAGGTACTGGGAAACTTCCAGTATATGGAAAAATCCCAATAGAACCAGAGATAAAGGATTTTAAACCGTTATATATGATAGCCCCCGACCCGGGAATCGAACCCATGACCTCCAGCGTAGTAGTAGTGGACTCAAAATAACTACATTAATTATTTTGAATTAATACACGATAATTAACGCGATCACTGATTTATGTTTGTCTGTCGTACCAACTAGGAAGCACCGGCCGTGATCGCAAGCAAACTAAGGACGAATCAAAATTTATGATCGCTTTAATTCCTGAATGATTCGCTATAATTCAATTATCATTATTGATTATCTTATCAGGATTGCGATCTCAGGTTCAAAACTCGACTTTCAAATATTTAAAAGGACTATAAAACAAAAAGATTCTTAATGGCACCCCTGTTGTTTTATAAGGTGCGCATTTTTTTATAATAGGAATTACAGTTTCACCATGTCCATTTTTTTTCAGGTCGGTCTTTGTGTATGCGGCCTGGCTACTTCACCGGGCAATCGGCGAGCACAGAAGGCGCTCCAGCCTACCATGTCCATTCGTTCGTCTGTCCACAGTCTAGCTCAGACGCTCGTAGTACACTTCTTTAGACTGTGATACTAGAAATCTGGAACTAACCAGTTAGCTATAAGTGAGTTTGACTCATTTAAATAGGTCTATGTACGCGCGTTACTCCACTCAACCTTACTCAAGGGAATTGGTATTCTTAGTTTGTCAACTCGACATTCTCCTCCGTTTGGGGTAAGGAAGCAACTGTCAAAATCCGAGGTAGCTCACGACCTACCTTGAAGTTTCGAGGAGTTTTTACATTTACGCCATATTCTTGCGCTCAATAAGTTTTTCGTGTCAAAATAATTAAATAAGAATATGGATTTCGAGGCGTCCTCATAAAGTGTCCTCAGCTGAGTGAGTCAAGGACTGTTTCGAGTGCCGTCTTAGAATATGGGTGTTAGAAATAAATCTCCTGTTACAATATGACCACGAAACGCACGCATGATTCCTACCGTCAATGAGATACCACAAGTTTTAAGATAATTACATAATTTATGTTGAAGTAATACACGATTATGAACGCGATCATGCATTTACGTTAATTTATATGACGTATCAGGGAATACCGGTCGTAGTCGCAAGCGAACTGTGAACCAATTAAATTATACGATCGCATTAATTACTAAATGATTTTGCTTTAATTCGATTATCGTAAATGACCCGGCAGCATAACGATGACGATCATTACTATCAGAGCTGAGTTCCCAGGTTCAACTTCCAGTTATTCCAATATTCTAGATATACGGATTTTCAAAACACAAAGATTTAATGGCGCTCCAGTTGTTTTGTAAAATGTGAGTTTTATTACCTATACGTATTATGTTATTATTAGTGGAATTATAGTTTCGCCATGTCCGTCCGTTCGTCTGTCCACAGTAACGCGAAGCATCCTTATGATTATGAATATCCTTATGAACACAGATATCAATCCCTTACCATCAGTGTAAACCAACGACCGAAATACCACGAGCATTAATATAATTATGATACGCAATCATGCATTTACGTTAATTTGTATAACGTATCAGGAAACACCGGTCGCGGTCGCAAGCGAACTGTGGACCAATTAAATTATATGATCGCATTAATCCCTGAATTAATTCACTTTAATTCGATTATCGAAACTGACCCAGCAGTTTATTTTTTTATGTTATTATGGTGGCAAACCAACATGCCGTTCACATAGATGATAAATATTGCAGCTTGGGGACATCTACACAAAAACTGAAGTTAAAAGGCTGATACGTTGTGCAACATAAAAATAACGATTGCGGTTATTTGTACCAGGCTTGAGATCTTAGATCTAATCCCCATACTCAAGATATTTCTATAAAATTAAAATTAATATCTTCGAAGTTTTCGCGAGAAAGAGCGCGTTTATATTTAATTCAAACGCGTTGCTCGTACCGGCGATGGCACATTTTTATTTTATTTTTCGTACGACATAGCTTTAACATTTATTGCATGGCAGAATAACGTTTGCCGGGTCAACTAATAATTATCTATTTACCTATAGTCTCTGTACCTCTATTTGGACCTCTGTCTGTGTCTCTATTTCTGTATCTCTATCTATATGTCTTTGCCTTTATCTCTGTTTCTATGTTTATATCTCTGTCTATGTGCCTCTGTCTCTTTTCCTCTGTTTCTTTACCTTTTTCTCCGTGCCTCTACCTCTGTTTTCTGTCTCTCTCAGTTTGTTATCTGTTTTAATGTCTATGTGCTTTTGTCTCCTTGCCTCCATATCTCTTTCTCTAGGGGTCTGTCTCCTTGACTCTGCTTCTGCGTTTTTATGTTTCTGCGTCTAAAAAAATAAATCTATGTGCCTGTCTCTTTGCCTCTACCTCCATGTTTCTATCTCTATAAATATTAAATACTAGCTGTGCCCGCAACTTCGTTCGCGTGGAATAGTGGCTTTGGGGCAGCATCCGTAGGGTCCGTTTTTACCTTTTAGGTACGAAACATCCTAAAAGATAGAAGATAGATATACAGAATAGTTAAAAATATTCGATACTAGCTGTGCCCGCAACTTTGTTTGCGTGGAATAGTGGCTTTGGGACATTAGGCAGCGCTTTTGGATATACATTTTGGTTAATTTTGGATGATAAACACTTTTGGGTAGCTAAAAAAATCTATTTTGCAGTAATGCTTCTCTGTACACGATATTACACGTATGACCATCAGGGATAAAAGCACACAAGCTGCTAGGATTGCGAAAAATTGCTAATTGTGTTTAAACGCGCATCCATCCTATGATGAACCGTATTTTCGAAAATGCAATTTTAAACTTCTATGCATAAATATTTAGAAAATTATTATAAATTATTGTAAATTTTCAGTCAATTTTTAAACATAAAAGATAGATCTATGCATAATATAAGCACTCCGTAAGAGCCGGCAGAAGAGAAAAATTAAATATTAACGTTGTGCATTTTTACCCACTAATGCCACCACCACCACAGCCGGCAAAAGGGTTCCGTACAAAAAATTCCTTAAAAATTTCGTTTGTTGGAAGGTAATATACAACATAAGGCCTAAAAATTCTGTGAAAATTTTAATTGTATACTTGATACCGTTATTGATATCGAGCAAAAAATATACGAAAAAAAACACGTTTATTGTATGCCCCCTTGGGCCCTTAATATTTTCATTTTCTTATTTTTAGTATTCAATTTTGTCGCTATAGCGGTAACAGAAATACATCATTAGTGAAAATTTTAGCTTTCTAGCTATCACTGTTTATGAGATACAGCCTGGGGACAGACAGACGGATGGACGGACAGACAGGCAGGCAGACAGCGGAGAATGAGTAATCGGGTCCGTTTTTACCTTTTAGATACGGAACCCTAAAAAAGATAGATTTAGAATAGTTTAAAAATATTCGATATGATTCTTTAAATTGTCGTAACTTTTTTATTTCTGAACCGATTGACATGAAACTAACAGTAAATGTTAAGTGAAACTTACCACAATATATAAGTAAAAACTAAAAATCGGATAAGCCATTTCTGAAATTAGCGCGCACAAACACACAGACAAACAGACATTTTTCCGGGATAAAAAGTACCCAGTGTTGTGCGCCAAACATTAAAGTATAATTATACCAAGTTTCATCGTAATAAGACCGGTAGATTTTGTGTGATGCTTGAACAAACAGACAGACAGACAGAAAGACAGACAGACAGACAAAAAAAATTCTAATCACATATTTGTGTTCGGTATCGATCTAGTAACATTCCCTGGTATTTATTTTTTCAATATTTTCAATGTACAAAATTTGAACTTCTACAGTTTTATAATAAGTATAGATTATAACATCAGCTATCTGCCAGTGAAAGTCCCGTCAAAATCGGATACACTCCAATTCTACTTATTTGTATGTAGGTATGTATGTATGTATGGAAATAAAAGTAGCCTAAGTTACTCCTTATCACATCAGCTATCTACCAGTGATAGTCCCGTCAAAATCGGCTAAGCCGTTCCCAATATTAGCCCTGCCAAACAGACAGACAGACAGACAAAAATTGTAAAAAATGTGGTTTTGGTATATGTACCGTGTATACATACATATGTATTTATTAAAAAGCGGTTATTTTAATATTACAAACAGACACTCCAATTTTATTTATTTGTATAGATTTCAGTGTTTCTACTACTCTAGTGAAGTTGTCGCCATGTTTCACCGCGGTGACACTGTCGCAATATCCGATGCAAGTTGCCGTAGTCATAATTTACACTAGTTTTATTAACTTGTACAACAAAGTTTGCGACGAATACTCAAATAATTGTCTTCCTAGCCTTTTTTACTCAACAAACTATTCAAGTAAATTTATGTAGCGGGACGAGTTACAAAGGAAAGTTAAAGAACTTTAAATCAGATTTAGAATACCGAAAGTTTACTGGTGATGGGACTCGAGGAACAATAATTTAGCTACAGCTGGGACCAGGCGAGTATTCAAACACATTCCATGGCGATGTTAAGCTACCACTGAGGATCTTCTTTTACTGGGTACCACCGCATTACCTTAGCTGCTTGCCGCTAAATGGTAGTGTTCAGCCCTATCGTGTTCCGGTCAGGTGGTAATTGACGGCCCTGTTATTTCCGGCACAGAGTCATAATACCTTAGACCTCAGGAGTGGCAACACATCTACATTGAAACCTCCAGTCTCATGTAGATGTTTATAGGCTACAGTATTACTTACCATCAATGTAAGCTGTATGCTTTATTGCCGCTTCATAACATAAAAAAAAAACAAAAAAAAATGCAGATAATTGGTCTGTAAAGAGACGAGATGATTATTTTATGTAATAATGGCCATAACAAAACATTCGTCACAAGCCGAACCCTCGCCTCTCTATCGCTTGTTCCGCACTTTCGCTTGAAAGCTCGACTCAGGCGGCGGAACGTGACACTATTTCGGGCGTGCAGCCGAGGTTCGTCGTTTTACAATGACGTGGTCATGTCAAAAAGGACATGGTAACAATTTGCTTGTCGAAACCGTACTGTGTATAACATACTTACTCCAAATCTATACTAATATTATAAAGCTGAAGAGTTTGTTTGTTTGTTTGTTTCAACGTACTAATCTCAGGAACTACTAGTCCTATTTGAAATTTTTTTTCAGTGTTAAGTAGCCCGTTAGATCCGTTAAGTAGTATTTATCAGGGAAGGCTAATATAACATTACGCTAAGATGAATAGGAGAGGATAGGTAACAATGCACCCGCGCGAAGCCAGGGCGGGCCGACGACTAGATAATAATGTTTGGAGATTGCTACCAGAAATAAGTTGGTAATATCATAGAATGTAAAGCTAATATTTAGCTTAGTGAGATACTATATAATATACTAATATTATAAAGAGGAAACATTTGTGTTTTTGTATGTATGTTTGTAACGTTTTCACACAAAACTACTGAACCGATTTACAAAATTCCTATACTATAAATTGCATCCGTGCGAAACCGGGGCTAAAAGCTAGTAACAGATAAAATTGTAATTTGATTACCTGTATCAAACACCCAATAAAATATTTCGAGAAAATTGCCTCATCAAAATTTGCATCATCCTTCCACTTTGGAAGCAAACCCAAGCATTATAATAATAATCGCTCGTAAACCATTCTCGAACGTTTGCTGAAGCATTTATGGATGTTTTCTCAGTAACCAAATAATTTACTCCCTAAACGAGAATTAATTTTCAAATCCCAACCAATTACCAAGGTACCAATTATATTCCACTTAGAACGACACAAAAAGACCAACCATACCGTTCATAATGAATTAAATGTCTTAGTATTTTCGAACGAGCTGATGCGATGAAGCTGATTTCAAGAGCGGAGAGATTCTTTGTACCAATGGATGCCTAGAAAATAGAGGTGCGAATCGTTAAATTGCAATAAAACACCTAAAGAATTTTAAATATAAATACTTGCCTATTCAAAATGTACACCAACATAATCTACCCATTTTATTCTTATAGCAGAGATAAACGTTTGGTTTCAATATTTACGGTGTAAGTCCTGCGTGTATCGAGGCAATTTTACTTGGCCGATCCATATAAAACCACAACCCACCCACAACTTTCAAAATTCTCCAAAGATAAATTAAAATAAAAATAAAATACGCTTACACTCACAGCCCCATACTAATTATAAACCTGTGTCGCGGGTGCCGTTGTACACACTCAACACATACACAAACATCCAGACCCGAAACAAATATCTGTAGGCCATCCAAATATTTGTCCCGGTGCGGGGATCGAACACGACCCTTCGAATCAAACGGTCGTCTCACACAGCTGGATAAACGGGGTCGTCAAAATTTACAGACTTCGTAAATATCTAGAACAATCGCAATAGCTATTTTTATGCAATTGAGTAGGTACTTATTACATAAAAATAGGCGGTCTTACATCAGGTGACCATTGAAACGTAGAAACATCGCTTCAAATCGAAAGCTTTAGCCAAAACAGTCCAACCAATAATATCCCAGAAATTGAGAAGACAATAGTTAAATTGCAAACAAACACTTTTTAAACAGAAACGCGCATGGCCCAGCGGCTGGTGTAGATCGTAAGCGATCTACTTGGTTAAGCACTACGGGCGCGGTCGGGTATTGTGATGGGTGACCGCTAGTGGCAAATTAAATGTGCGTTTCCGTGCTTCGGAGGGCACGTTAAGCCGTCAGTCCCGGTTGCTATCAATGGATAGCAGTCGTTTAAACCTTGTCGGAGGCCTTATGGGCGGTTTGAAAACATCCGACAGCGGGTTGGCCACTAACCCACCCACCTCCACCAATCCGCATTGGAGCAGCGTGGTGGAGTAAGCTCCAGGCCTCGCCCCAAAAAGGGGAGAGACTCGTGCCCAGCAGTGGGACGTATAATGGGTTGCCATTATTATTTTATTATTACTTTGTAAAGTTCTAATTCAAAACACTATTTTATTCAATATCTACGCCTACATTATCCAACCACCTTATTCTTATAGCAAAGTGATAGACGCTTGGTTTCAATGTTTATGTTTAAGTCCCGTGCGTATCGAAGGAAATTTACTTGGCCGATCCCGGTAAACCCACCCATAACTTTCGACACTCTCCAAAGAGAAATTATTGTGTAAGTTTACACACTTTGGAAATTCACTACGATTTGTGATTTGCAACACATTTGGCCCTTATTGACTATTGTTGTCGAATCTGTTACTTTGTAAGAAATTATTGTTTTAATTATGACTTTATACATATATCAGCACAGCAGACATAATTACAAAAATACTGGTGACCTTATCGTTAGATGAAGCCCTACCAGATGATCGTTGTAAAAAGAAAAAAAAACATGGTTTTTCTAAGCCATGATTTTTTTTCATAGAAATAGTGTCGAAACAGCCCAATCAAAGGTCTCCAAAATTTGTACGTTTTGACCACTGGTTTTGGTCTACACATCATTGATATCATGTATTTTATATCTACATATCTATAGAATTGATAACATCAAAAAATGAGTTCGACTTCAGTAGCCACAGACCAATCAGTTGGTTCCATAGTCGATGTCAGTAGCTTTTTGGTAAAGTGGTTGAGCTATTTATAAAATGGTATTACCTAAGTTCGAATCTCACACGAAGTAAACCTTTAATTTTTTAATTATAATTCACTTGCATATGTTTGTTTACACGATGAATACATTATGACACCTAAATAAATCTCCATTATTCAGTGAGCACAAATACAAAAACTATATCTGCGCGTAACGTTACTCTCTGGTCTATTTTTCAGTGCACCGCCGTCGGCCAACGAAACCTAAAATCGAACGCTAAGTTCAACGTGATGCCCTCTTAACCTTTTACACCAAATAACATCACGTGTCCCTGTCTCACATACGTACCTATAGCCATCTCGCTCGTTCACAGCGAATTTACTTCTCTATCAACATCTTGAACCAAGTGCTGTGCGCTCCCTATTTAATTTTACTGGAATATGATTTAGGATTACGATAGCATTTGCCATCGTAAGAAATGTTTACGAGGGAACATTGTTCGCAATTCATGTGTGATGTAATAAAAATCAACATAGATGTATGCTATTGTTAAGGAACTTATGAAATATGTCGTCTAAGGCACTCTAAAAAACAACAGGACACTCCCCTTGTTAGCACGGTTCCAGTTTTTAGCATTCTACCACACTCTCCTGTCAAATCAATTTAAAAAAGGAACCGGCTGTTTGTTCCCTGTGTCTTCTCTATATATTAACCCCATTTTCTATATTTATATATTCACTAGAGTATTTTCTATATTCACTAGAGGTATCGTGTTAGGGGGCGTCCATAAATTACGTGAGATGTTTAAGGTGGGGAGGGGGTCGAGTCAAATCTCATCTAATCTTATGTTTGAGAGACCGATGATTTGCCGAGACCACCTCGGTCTCGGCAAATACGCCATTTTTTTTCTGATTGAAACAAAATAAATATACTCGTACTATTTTGGTCCATTATCCAGATTGTACAGATTACAGCTTAAGATTAAGATTATTCACTAATTCGTTCGAAAGAAAATAATTCCATTCATACTTCGCCGTTATAGAATACATACATTGTCAACTCACCATATTTGTTTTATACGAAATAGCTCAATTTAATCTGAATTTACGGTATAGTATCCCGTCCTTTGTTCTAATTACTAGTCTTAACTAGTCGTAAATAATAGCACGAAACAATTTTTTTTTTCTTGTTTTCATAAGAAACCCATATTTTGAAAAATCTCACATGAGATTGGGCGATGGGGGAGGGGGTTGAATAAATCTCACGACATCTTTCCAGGGGGGAGGGAGGCACAGAACATTTTTAAAAAACACCTCCTATTTTATGAACGCCCCTTTATTAATTTCCTTTGTGTCGTGACCAGTATTTCATCATTTCGACGGCTAATATCACAGAAAAGAGTAAATTTATAACTCATTTTTCAGCACCAAATGAAGCAGAATTTTCAAAAGAATAAACCTGCAAAGATGTACTCGCGTATAATTACATAATTGTTACGATGTTTAGTCTTGAAACAGAAAACAAAATGAGAAAAAGCACCGTAGTTATAACAATGAAATTTCTTTTAACGCATTTTTAGGCCTTGGCAAAAAGCAAGGTCGGTGACGTCATTCGCTTGATGAGGTGACGTCAACAAGCATTGTCGTCTATTTAAAAAGCCTATTACATGACACGATTTATCGTGCCCTGACCCTCGAGCTCCCGGTCTGCATATCTAGGGCGCCGCTTATAACACTAAACTAGAAACTTCTCCCTGGGTGACTCACTCTTAATTTGGAGGCGAATTTAAATATAAGAATACTTTTATTTCTCTAACGCAGATCTCAAGAATTTGCATACATTTTATTGCATTATTTTTCTGGTGGTAGAGCTCCAGTGACGGAGCTCGCGGGCGTAGGCACCACCGCATTACCTTATATACTTGCCGCTAAATGGTAGTGTTCATCACTATCGTGTTCCGGTCAGGTGGTAATACACAGAGGCATAACAACTAATGCCTCAGGAGTGGCAGCACATTTTGACCTCTGGTCATTGTGTGGGTGTCTATAGACTGCAGTCATCACTTAACATCAATGTGAACTGCATGCTTGTTTGCCACTTATATTACATTAAAAAAAAAACTAACACCCTATTTCTTATTACACCATCCCGTTTCTGTAGACTAGAGAAATCGTATAATGTAATCTGCCTTTATGCCTGCATCGTCTACATGACATTTCAAAGAATCGTTTTAAGTACTTTTTAGCGTGATCTTACTCTCCGACCGACCAAGTGGCTATAATTAGAATGGGCCAGATTTAAATCTGGACTATAAATAGAACTGGAAACACAAAGGTAGGATCATAAGCGTTGCTATATATAGAGACGCTTTTTGACCCGCAATTAGGGATGACACTCTACGAAATGTATTTACTTAACAATCATTTATTAACAAACGATTAAACTTTTCCGTAATGGAGTGAGTAACTGACAAACATCGCACAGTCGAAATTACTGGTCATAGAAAGTTGGGGTTTGACATGCAGCCTCCTTAGAGAGGAGAATTTTGGGTAGAAGCAGGATTTCACGTTTAACCGTCAAAACTGGCAGAGGCCCAGGAAGACCAAGACTGAGCTAACTTGACCACATAGATCGAATACTGTCTGAAAGTTGGGTCAAATCTCAAGAGCCTTTAGAATTGGCGAGCATTGAAGAAAACGCTGAATTTAGAAGAAGATCGGGAGAAGTGTATCTATACGAATAGCAAGCAATTATCACGAAAAGGGGCAAACTTCACATAACGCCTAGCTAATGGAAAGGCATGCATGGTTAGTCAATAGTTATGTCAGGCATTCAAGCCTAGTGGTATAGGAATTCGAGCAAAGCGTACAGTCTCCACACAGTTAATAGTGTTGACATTGTCAATGAGAAGCAATTTCTGGATCATATCCTCTATATTTAAAGAACTTCATACATTCACCACATTATTCATATTGTATCTGTTGTCAGATTGTAGCCAATAAATATCTGCATAAAACCATTTTGTTGCAGGTGCGTAGCCACTCCTGAGGTTTAAGACTTCCCTACCAGGGACTACGTTGGTAGGGACTAGTGGAATAGCCCAGTTATACCTCTGTGCCGGAAATTACATTAACACCTGACCGGATCACGATAGCGCAGATGACTACCATTTAGCGACAAGTAGATAAGGTAATGCGGTGATGCCTATGCCCGCGAGCTCCATTACTGGAGCTCTACCACGAGAGAATGGACACTTCTTGTTCCTTTTTTAAATTCATAACTCTGTTCTTGGTTCAGATGGATTACTTAGGCAGATTGGTACTGGTACTACCAGGGAACTGGGTGATTGAAATAAACACCTTGCGAGGTGGTAATAAAAATTATACTTGCTTGATTTAAAAAAAGCAGAGACTTCCGTGATAAGTGCCGCATACGTTGACTAATGTTCATTCGAGTATTAAAATGGAACTGCAGTTCACGGACAACCAAACATGCCAGGGAATCTACTTTAATAACTATAAAAAGGCTGGCTTTTTCTTATTATGCTTCAATACGAAGCATTGTCGATATTGACATCGATCGGTAGAAAATTTACTTAGTTTACCCACATTCCTCACAAAAGGACAGAAAATCTGCGGCTTCGGGACGTGACGACCCCACCGGCCACTAACGGAAGAATTTTCTTCTACTGGTAGAGAATTCTTCCGCTAGTGCAGTCAGTCAACCGAACAATTGCGATCAAGACATTCCAATAGAGCTGTAGTAACTATAACAACGCGGGATGTGCATCATGCCGCGATAAAACTACCGTCACTGCGATCGCCAATCCGCCTGCCAAGCGTGGCTATTATGGCATATTCTCCCCTAATGAAACACAACACTATTGTATAAAAACAAAATATGTAGTAGAGGATAACATAGATACCTATCATGTTCATAAGGAAAACAGTGTTACGTTTTGATACCAACTAATTGCACATAATAAGACTTTGATTAATGGATAATGACATGTACAGCATTGTTTATTCCTCTTTAGTTAATTTGATGAATAAAAACACATATACATTATAATTTGTCTGTAAATTCTAGTGGTAGGGCTCCAGTGACGGAGCTCGCGGGCGTAGGCACCACCGCATTACCTAATATACTTGCCGTTAAATGGAAGTGTTCAGCACTATCGTGTTCCGATCAGGTGATAATGTACGGCCCTGTAATTTCCGGCACAGAGGCATAAAAGCTTAGGCCTCAGGCACTCCTGAGGCCTAAGGTTTTATGAGGCACTCAAAATGCAGATGCGTTACCACTGTAACGCATCTGCATTTTGACCTTGGTCTTTGTGTGGGTGTCTATAGGCTGCAGTCATCACTTAACACTTATGTGAACTGCATGCTTGTTAGCCACTTCCATAACAAAAAAAAATAAAAAATAACGCAAAAACAGAAAATCTAGCATTGTTACGTCCACTTGACGAAGATTATTAAAGAAAAATGGAAAGAAAAACTTGACTTCAGGCGAGACTCGAACTCGCGACCTACTGGGAATCTAGTCCAGCCGCTCTTCCAATTGAGCTACTGAAGCCCTGCCCGATTTGTCAAATCTTTCCTTCACATCTATTGCATTGCTTTATGGTAGCAGCAGCGCCATCTATTACCAACTATGCTAGTTAGGCAACCGATATAATAGACTTTTCAGTTTATTGAATATCGGAAAGAAGTCGCTTTTACCCTTAATAATTGTTTTATATTATTTCGCATTAACACATGCTTGTGAAATATATTTTATTTTTAAAGAAAAATGGAAAGAAAAATTTTGACTTCAGGCGAGACTCGAACTCGCGACCTACTGGTTGTGAAAAATATATTTCACAAGCATGTGTTAATGCGAAATAATATAAAACGAAGATTATTAATATTAGTTATACCTAATCTAAACATATAAACTAATATAAAGAACGTGTTAAGAGGAAAAAAATACATTTGTAAATCAATTTTATTCATGTGGCAGATAAGCAAACACCTCCGATCAATAGTAACCGAATAGAATCGTCAGTGAAAAAAGTAATAAAATGTGTCAACTCGGCCTAGTGTCCGAATAATTTGTGTCCGAGCCGTCAGATACTCGTGTATTATTACCTGAACGTGATAGCGCTGATCAGTACCATTTAGCAAGTAGATTAGAAGATGAAGAAGAACCTTGAAGAAATTACAGCTCCACCACCAGTAATGGAATTCTATCACACAAAGTAAGTACACATTGATAAAACTTAATACTGTTACGTGCAATGCAATATATATTCAATATTCATTTATTTCATATAATTAGGCTCCTGGAGAGCACTTTTACATCGTAATTTTTTTTTAAACTAACCTAGAGTGAATAACCACTAATAATAATCAAAAACACGTAATAAATTAAATAGACACTGAACAATTTTGTATAATATGGAAAGCATCAATTATTTACAAATTCCTCCATTTCCCCATTTCAAAAGAAACTGAGAAAGAATGAATTTGGTCGTCATAATAAAGGTTATTCACTTGGCAGAATTCCAAGGGCAGTCAATACTGAGAAGAACTCCGCCACTGAAGAAACTCAGTACAGCTCTTTTGAATATAAACTTAAATCTAATACAGTCTGTAAATCCAAAGTACAGGTTTTCGAAATAGCCTGGGGGCGATCGCTTCAATCCCATGGTGTAGTGTCATTAAGATAATCACATGTTTTATAATAGTTTCACATGTATAAGCGTTTTTTGATAACTTTCTTAAATTTATTAATCGAAAGACTTTGAACATCTTCAGGTATTTTGTTAAAGAAGCGTATACATTGACCTCTAAAAGAATTGCTCACCCTATGCAGTCGTGTTGTGTGCACAGACAACTTGTGTTTGTTCCTAGTATACGTATAATCATTAGCTCTACTAGGAAATTCGCTAATATTTTTACGTACATACAGTACATTTTCGTAAATGTATTGCGAAGCTACAGTCAATATATTTATTTCCTTAAATTTATCTCTGAGAGACACTCATCACACATGGATCAACAACAGCAGTGATGTCATCATCACATTATGATATAATCTTCCTAAAGATAACAGAATCATTCAACATGCGTTAAATGGACAATATACAATGGATGCGGGGCTTAATGAGTCATTCTACATAAAGTGTTCCCGCTATTAAAGTACGTTGTGGCTTTTTAATAGCTGGTATTGTATGACTGGAATAAAACGTATTTGCATTAAACACTATCAAATGTCTAGTGAGCTAGTGACTTAGTTGGCAGCAGTCTTTATTATTTTAAATTTTTGAAACCTAGCAAATTGCTTAAGTTGACAGAAAGAAAGATACAGCATAGGTACAGTTTATCCACCTTGACTTTACATTTTGTGGTGTTTTAAACTACTGTGCACTAAATAACATTATAATTTGGATTTTAATCTAAATTCATTCAAACCTAAATCAAATAAAAACCAACCAACAAGTCAATATTAACAAATATTCGAAATTAATTTCGAGTGAACCGTTGAATTAATTAAACAAACGGATTTTTTAAAGAGCAACATTGTTTTGGAAGTTGTAGGATTGGGTTGGGCGACCGGGACTCGATAAACCTTGATAAACCATGGAACATTCAGGAATCATGGGACCCCTTTAATCTATCATCTATACAAATAAATAAAATTGGAGTCTCTGTTTGTAATATAAAAATAACCGCTTTTTACTAAATGCATATGTATAATATAAAACATAGTTTAAAAAAGAAACATGGCAAGGTTAATCGTGCGAAAATAATGAAAAAAGATCCAAGGTGAAACAGCTGTGGAATATTATCTGGAGAACCTCTAGAAAATCAATTCCCAGTATCTATAGGTACATATAATAAAACTGTAACTGGACTAGTACATTGGGTGAAAATAAACAAAAGCGATAAATGCTTCTAGCATTAATCGTTTTTTATTTATTTTTTGTCTACCTGTCTGTTTATGCGCGCATCACAGAGAAACTATTTAGTGAAATTAGATACGGTTATCAATTACAGGTTTAATGAAGGTTCGACCTAACCTGGCAAAATGGGCGGCACCCAGGGTCCCCATCTCGCCCAACCAACTAGACTATTCAGCTATTTATTCAAATCAATAGATTTATTTACAATTATTTTTTACATCCTCCGTGACAATATCGATTCGAGAATTCACCAAATCTCTATTTTTATCATATCCCTGCGAAATATATACAGGGTTAATTGAAATTAGCACATCATCTCTTGCAGGCAGCCTCTCCACAGCAATCCCAACAACATTTGTTCTACGACTTCGTAAGGGTCCTATATCCGTCATTGGAAGGAATATTACTATTACTATAAACTATTACTAAACTAATATTACTTTACTATAAACTATTATTAATATGGCATTTAGCTGACCTAAACTCACGTATAACTCTTTATCTTTAACATATCTAAAACATGACTAACATAAATTTGTAGCACAAAAGTATCATACAAATCATACAATAAATGGCACCACATAAACAATTCACTGGTCACCCAAAGATGGCAGATCGCCAATATCGACGTGAAAGGAAAAGCGTTTTTAAGATTCCGAACAAAATAGAAAGGCATAAACCTTTCTTACCTATCCTTACATTACAGATATTTAATTTTATGATTGTTGGCATTGATTTGAGGTGTATGCTCAGCTACGAAAAAAAATTATATGTGCGTGGTTTATTGCATTGGAATGTAATTAATTTTAATTGAACGAATTCTGATCACGGAATAACAATATAGGACAGGTAAAGGTAGCTAGATTCCTTTTTATCTTGCCTGAAGGAGTAGATAGAAATAATACGTAACTTTAATTTCTTGTAGACTAGAAGCAATCCTTACATTTTGGAGTATCGTTATTTCGCCTTGCCACTAAATGGTAGTGATTAGCACTATCGTGTTCCAGGCAAGTGGACAATTTGCCACTGTACGGCCATAATACCTTAGGCAGAGAATATGTAATATAACTACGTATAGAATGGACACTTCGACGTCCCGCCCATTTTCCACGCCTCACCCAACCTCCTCCCCTCTTATGGGCGACGTTTGGTATTCTCTACGTGCTACGCACACAGGTGCACGTGTAAATACACGTCACTGATTGATGTCTATGTAATAGAGACCAAATTAAGCGTTTGTATGGAATTTTGGCGGAGTGTCCGCGGTGTGCCTTAAGTCTCAAGAGAAAATTCTGACTTCAAGAGGGACTTGAACCCGTAATCACTAGTCCAGCCGCTCTGCCCAACTGAGCTATCGAAGTCTATGCCTGACTGTTGAATATTTCATTCACATTTCATCGCATTGCTTGGGGTGGTCGTAATGATGATATTCCTTCAGGAGCCGTCATGCTGTGTAAGGAAAACCAAAGTACAAAAAAGTGGACTTTTTTGTTATTTCTTGTATCTATTTCACATTAAGGTTTGAATGATGAACAACCTTTACTGAGATGTAAATACCAGCACATTCTGTTTTCCTTATTGTATTTTTCTGTATTTTCCTTAATGGAATGGTGACAAAGATTGTCCATAAAGGAAAGAAATCATTGACATGAGCCTGTATTGAATCGGATCGCATGTCTGATTTAACTTATAATATGAGAGTCCTTATTGTTGTATTTTTGTTATTATTAAACTTCGTAACATAGCTATTATATATTTCTATATTTAAAAATAAGAATTCGCATTACTTCATTCACATACGTCAGGTGAGTGTAATTTTTAGAAATAGTACCGAGGTATTAATATTTTTCAGAAAATGTAAGATACTTAATTTTACTCTTTAAAAATAACTACGTTAAGAAAAACCGACTTCAAATCTAAAAAGTAAAAATAATACAGATTTAACATTAATTATATACTACCTATTATTTATATATGTTATTTACTAATAGGATTGAAGTCGCTGCCAAGCCTTAAACAAATAATTATATTTTAATCACTTAAATATGAATACGAGCAAATTAATACAATGAACAAAACGTAACCGGCGAATCGTGGGTGTTTGCATGTATGCTTGAATGCATGCATTTACCTCTGCCTACCCCTTCGGGGATTATAGGCATGAAGTTACGTTTTAATACAATGAAATGCCTACTTTAATGATTTTGGCTTGGCACCGACTTCAATCCTATTAGTAAATAACACATATAAATAATATTAGATTTGAAGTCGGTTTTTCGTAACGTAGTTATTTTTATTTAATACTTTTTAGTTTATTGCTGCATTTTCAATAAGATTCATGTTCACATCTGTTAAATTTATAAAATCTGACTCTTTTAACTTCGTGACAATAAGGTAGGTACATAATTGAAACTGTTTAGATGTGTCGATACAAAATTATTACACGACTATACGAAATCAATGAAAAAAATTATTGATTTTTGGGGAAAGTAATCATGGTCTGTTAACTCTATGCATTTATCAACGAAGGAGTAAATAAGCTGTGTTGTGTCGTCGATGAGGAAATATGTCATTGTCACTTGTTGTCATGCGCATTAGGACTATCTAGGACGTCAGTGGATTCAACGCATTGTTATGACAACACGCTGTCTAATCTTATTCCTTTAGTTTAAGGTGAAAGTAAGTAAAAAATGCTCATAAAATAAAAACTTTTGGGCCTATCTGAATAACATTTTTATGGGACCAATTCGAAACTATTCCGCATCAAACACAACAAGGATTACGTAAATCGGTCCAGAAATCTCGGCGAAATTGGCGTACATACATAAAAAAAAACATACCGGCCGAATGGAAAACCTTCTCGTTTTTTTGAACTCGGTTAAAATCTGTCTTAGCCAATAATTATGATAACCTACTTATCGTATTATAATAAAGGTACTAATTATGTATTATACATCATTTTCTCATCAAAAGTCAATTATGACACAGCATTAATAATAATAATATAAGAAAATCTCATCTATATATAGACATATATTTTAACGTTGGGTAAAACCGTGATTGAACGTGATCGGAATATTGAAGTAATATTTTCTTTAGCTTCAAAGAACAGAAACAAAACTGCATACGTCAATTTTTATAGAGACATGTTCCAAAAGGTTTTGGCTTTGAAGTTTTGGCTAAAATACTCCTTTTTCCGATCGTGGGTGATTAGCTATTGTAATTAAACTAACGACACCGATGACCAGTCGACCCCACCGCCCACTGGCAAAAGAATTTTCTTCTAGTACAAGAGAATTCTTCTACTAGTGCAGTTATTCAATCGAATAATTTCGAAAAAACCATTGTAATGGGGTGGTAGTTAGTGCAATAACGCAAGATGGGTAGCCTGACCTGCTATGAAACTACCGCCACTGCGATTCACAATCCGCATGACAAGCGTGGCGATTATGACATAATAAAAAATAAATGACATAACCCGCTTATGGAGAGGCTTTGGTCCAGCTGTGGCCATCTTACACCGATGATGGTAAAATTAATTAGTTAAGGATAATTCTAGCCATCAAAAATAACATAAACTACATTTTACGAGACGGAGCTGCCATAGAAAGAATCGTACTTAAGTATGGTATGGCTTTAGAAAATAAATAAAAATTTGACTTGGGGCAGGACAATTGAACCTGCGACCCTGAAGTCCGATTCACCGACCCTAAATCGCCGACGCTAAATCGGATTAAAATCAAAAAAAAAAAGGAAGGCAAAATTTAACGAATTGGTGTGGGACTTCGGTAGCTTCTTTGTTTTCTAAAGTACACTCGCATGTGTTATTTTGTTCATTATAGAGTTTCTCCAGAATGCCATCAACAAATACGTAAGTCTTACTAAGTGGTATCTGTCGACACTTTACGTTCGACAATTTACGGCTTAACTTCTAAATATTACATTCTGTATTTTGTTATTTCTCACTTTTAACCGGGACCGCCAGGTGGCGCACAGTCAGTAAACATTACACTCCGTGTTGTTAAATCTTTAAAATTAATAAAAGTTAATATTAATGCCCAGTGACAATAGTAATGTGCTCATAATAGTCCAATAACCCAGTGTTAGTGTTGGTAGCGAATTCTACTGCGATCCGAATGAGAAAACTGTGTTTACAAAATACATATACGTTCAATTGTGACTAACTGATCATTTTTACTGTAATTTTTAAATAAACATTCTGTGACAAGTGATATAAGAATATACTTTCCAAAATCAGTCAATAAAACAGTGTACAAGTGACTATTTTTAAATTTTGTTATTTGCACTAACGTACTTTACCAGTCTATTTCAAAATAAATAACGACATTAGAATCGGACAACACAGAATAGTTATGTTAAGAAAACAAATTTTACTAATTGATGTTGCTGGCCAATTAGTGGTTAAAGAGCTAGACGTGCTCGCCCAAGTGATGAAGTGACAGCAGATCCCATCTCACGAAAAAATATTTTTATTTATCAATTTATATTTTAACTTATTTTTGTATTCTTGACACCATGGATCAAAATAATATTACTATGCGCAGAAGAAATCGTAATATGAGCGACTCATTAAATTTATCGTTTATATCTACACACTCTGATGAACAACTGTCTAAAAGCTTACCAGATTTATCCACATCACTACAAAATATTACAAAATTTGAAGAACTTCATCAACGAGTACACATTTTATCGCAAGAACTAGAATCGGCACATGCTGAAATTGATCGTTTAATCTTAGAAAATATCGAAATGAAACAATCTACAAATAATCAAGATAATACTATCAATAAGATAAAATTGATTTGCTCGGAAACACCCACTACCTCAAAAAAAAAGAAGCGCAGGAAATCATTGAGCACAACATTTCAACACTCAAAACTAGCTGTTATGGATACGAGATACCAAAAACATCCGAATGTTGTGGTGTTGAATTCCCTATGCATTATCATATGTATATACAGGACGCCAGACTCGAACCCAAAAATCTTGTTAAATAAATTACAATTGCTTTTGCACGACCTGAAATGGACAAATAAAAAAATTATCATTGTGGGTGATATGAATATTAACACACTCAAAAATGACGCCATAAGCGACGACTATAAACAGATTCTTCTAAACAATAATTTGAAATTGTATATAAATGACCCAACACGCAATAATTCGTGTCTTGACCATATTATTAGTAACATACATGACGCTGAGAGTGCTATCCGTTTATTATACCTTTCTGATCATGAGACTGGTCAGTTACTATCATTTATAACTCAGCCCCCTGTAAGAATAGCAGAATTATATTTTTATAAGTTTAATAGGGACTTTAACCGTGAACATATAGAAAAATTTAAGGATATTCTACGAAAACTAACATGGAATAATGTAATGGAGGAACCAGATATAAACAGTGCGTTTAAGCTTTATTACAATCTTTGCTTTCCCATAAATAAAATTAAGGTTAATTTAAAAGATACAAAACCAAAATGGCTTACTAAGGGTATTTAAAAATCATCAATAACTAAACGGAAGCTTAGATTTGAATATTATAAGAATAAAACGACACAAAACAAGAATAACTTTGATAAATATACAAAGTTATTAAAACGTTGTATTATTTATTCAAAATTATGTACTAATAAACAGTTCATTACAAAATCAAAACAAAAAGGTAGGACGACTTGGCAAGTAATACAGCAAAAAGCAGATAGTGCGAAATACCCAAATAAAACTATAAAGAGCGTCTTATTAAATAATAAAGAAATATGTTCCGGTATAGAGATACGGGAACCTTCAATATTTTTTTTATAAGCGCTACTAACACAAGTGGTCCAAAAAGCCAACCAAATTATGGCCTAATAGATTATATAAATGAAACCTTATTCCTCATGCCTACATCAAATAAAGAAGTCCTATCAGTGATCAAATCATTAAATAATACTAAGGCGGTAGGTTTTGATGATGTTTTGACATATATTGTGAAGGAATGTTGTATGGAAATTACAGATATATTATGCCATCTTATAAATAAGTCGTTGAGCGCAGGAGTATTTCCAGATTTATTAAAATACTCTATCCTTAAACCAGTGTATAAGAAAGGAGATGAAAAACAGATGGGTAATTATAGACCGGTAGCACTGATTTCAATATTTTCAAAACTATTTGAAAAAAATATTCATTTGCGTCTATCTGGATTTTTGAACAAATTTAACATAATAAAGGACGAACAGAACGGTTTTCAGAAAAATAAATCTACAACATTGGCAGCATTTAAATTAGAACAAAATATCACTGAAAATATTGACAAAAAGAAACGTGTGTCAGCCATATTTTTTGATATGAGCAAGGCATTTGATTTTGTTGACCATGAAATACTACAAAATAAATGTAAACGGTATTGAATTAGAGGTAAAATATTAGACTGGATTAATAGCTATCTCAAAAATCGTTGGCAATGTGTAGAGATATCTAAATTAACCAAATCTCATACACTTAACCAATACCAATCCAGTTACAAGCAAAATAAATATGGTGTGCCCCAAGGGAGCATATTAGAGCCGCTTCTTTTTCTAATCTACATAAATGACATTCCTAACATCACTAAATTTAGATGCACTCTCTTTGCGGATGACATTTCAGTTATTGTTCCTGACGACCGTAAAAGTGAAAATTATGACATTTTATTATCCGACACAATTAAATTATTTACAGATTGGCTAAATAAAAATAACTTGACAGTAAACATGACAAAAACAAAAATTGTACAATTTAATAATTATAAAAATAAAATGCTCATGATGAATATAAAATATAATTATGACACAGTAGAAATATTACTGAAATTAAATTTCTTGGAATTACGTTAGACTCAAACTGTAACTGGAAGGCGCATATCAACAATTTGTGTCAGAAATTAAATAAATTTGTCTATGCGCTTAAAAAATTGAAGGAAACCTCTGGCATAAGAACAGTTTTAGTAGCCTATCATGGATACGTAGGTTCAGTCTTAAGGTACGGACAAATACTGTGGGGTAATTCAACTTTATTTAATAAAGCCTTTATCGCCCAAAAGAAATGTGTTCGGGCTATTTTTATGGCAAGTCCATTAGACTCGTGCAGACCACTATTTAGGCAATCAAAACTTTTAACATTAGCATCCTTGTACATTTTAGAGGCGGGTTCATTTGTGAAGAAACATCCTGATATATTTGTGAAAGCAAATAAAAATAAGAAACATTTGTCTAGAGATCCCACAAAATTGTGCCTACCATTATCAAACACGAGTTTATACCAAAGAAATTACGAACGCGAATTACCTGTAAATAGGTTTAAAATTAAATTAAATTAATGGCTACTTGACAAATGTTTTTATAATATCAATGAATTTATGACATAAATGTTATTTGTATCAATTTAATCAATTCTAATTATCCTATTATTATTAATTACACAATTTAGATTCATATTGACTTCTTATGTAAAGCATTTGCATGCTATTCTTATGGCTAAATAGGATTGTGACTATTTGTATTTTCCATCATTGTATACCCTATTTAATGCAAATAAATGAATTTTAATTTTAATTTTTAATAACTGTTGTGATTATTTAGTTTTGAAGTCAGTATATTTTTTATTACAAAAAAATTGTCTGTATGTAGACCAAATAGAGCTGTGTCTGTAAAATGTAACGAGAGAAACCTTAAATCATACTTCAGTTGAGGACTGCAAAATGTTAAAGAGATACTGCGCCATACTCTACCTTAATGCTCAAGCTCACACTCGGACAAGAGTTTTTAACAGTAAAACACAATCCAATAAGTATTTTTTTTATTTTTCAAAAAGTACATTTCAACTGGAAAGATAGAAACTGAAAAGAAATGCGTTCCTGATTATTTTATATGTATTGAAGGTGGTAAACAAGCAGTTCGCATTGAAGTTAAGTGATGACTGCAGCCTATAGACACCCACACAAAGACCAAAGGTCAAAATGCGTTGCCACCTCTGAGACCTTTGTTGTTATGTCTCTTGATAGTTATTACGGGGATCACAAAAATTGGCACACAAGACGGATTTATGACAATAAATTATCAAAATACATAATATGAGCTGAAAGTGATTTAGTATTTTATGCTTCTTCTCTCAATATAGCGTACAATGTGCCCAAGCTCCATACATTGGAACGTCTCCTTTTAAAGCATTTAAGGTTGTAAAAGTATCGTCGGAGAATGGTATCGTTTAGCCAGCCCACCCGTTCGATTTTATTAAGAACAAGAACAAATATAATTATTGGGCTGAAGCTTAACGCAAGTTCGGTACGTGACGCGAAAGTAAAACGATAAGATCTCTTAAAAACTTCCTTTGACCTTTCAGTTATTCTGTCAAAAGCAACAATACAAGAGAAATATTACACCTATGGGATTAAGTTGTGAGGTACTTTTGTGAGTAAACTTTATATGCAGACTAGAAACTATATGAACACTCGTAGACTTACAACATCTGTACAGGCACGTCATAAACAAGTACAGTACTCAACAATTAATATTGCACATCGAGTTATCTCTGTTGCACACTGTCTACGTACGCACTGACAGTCCGGTATTGGTCAAAACTTGATCAAAATGCTTGACAAACGTCAAATAGGTACGGTGCGAAGGAGATAACGCTCTATAGACCCGTAATTTGCCGAAGTCTCCTTCTTAGGATCGATGTGTAATATTTATTATTGAGCACTTTAATATTTTATTTATTTTATTTACGGCAAACAATCAGTATTAAAAGCCATATTTATATATATATTCTCTGATTTTTTTATGTAAAAAAGGGCTACTACTGTAGCCTTTACATATAAAGGCTACAGTATTCCGTCAATGTGAACTATATGCCTGTTTGCCACTTCATGATGTAAAAATAGCAAACAACATTATGTAACATGTACTGCCTCGGTAGCCTAGAGGTAGCAGGCCACTACTACTACGCTAGGGTTCGATTCCCGGGTAGGGTGTTATCAGAGATAATGGTGTAAAGTCCTTTATCTCTGGTTCTATTGGGATTTATCAATTTTCTGGAAATTTCTGAGTACCTCGAAGTTCGGTAATGTGCCCAAAGATGTCAACAGGCTCGTCACTTGTTACATGGGCCAAAAACGTAATCGGCGAATCGTTGGTGTTTGCATCTATACTTTAATGCATGCATTTACCTCTGCCTACCTCTTCGGGTATTAGAAGCGTGAAGACACGTTTTATTATTATTTATTTATAAGATAGAAAGTTTGAGCAAAAGCGGATTATGGAAAAATTCTCAAAAATAATCCAGGACTCACACATACACCTCGCACACAACGACTAGGAAATACATTCTACGCGGTTTGAAATTCACTTTGCGGTATGACCCTTGTAAACTGGCCAAAGGCCTTTCCAAGCTATCATTAGCCTTATCATCTGAATGTAAACCCTACTGGATGACAATAAGGTATGTAATCGCGTAGGCGACCCCGGAAACGTCTACGGCGTAGATGCCTCAGAAATCGTCGTCGAAATATCGTGGAATTTTAGCTAGGCTATGTACTTGAGAACAATGTGTTTACAACCGTTTGTGTTCATCACAACTTGAACGTACTTGACATAAGTTGTTCTAACAGCTACTATGATAACGCGTAGGAGTTTCATGGCGAGCAATAATATTTGTTTGATCTACGAATGAAGAGACATATATAAATAACTAGCTGACCCGGCTAACTTAGTTCCGCCTTACCGTTAAATTACATAATAATAATGGCAACCCATTATACGTCCCACTGCTGGGCACGAGTCTCTCCCCTTTTTGGGGGGAGGCCTGGAGCTTATTCCACCACGCCGCTCCAATGCGGATTGCTGGAGGTGGGTGGGTTAGTGGCCAACCCACTGTCGGATGTTTTCAAACCGTACATAAGGCCTCCGACAAGGTTTAACGACTGCTATCGATAGATAGCAACCGGGACCGACGGTTTAACGTACCCTCCGAAGCACGGAAACGCGCATTTTTTTTTTTAATTTGCCACTATCGGTCACCCTTCACACACCCGACGGCGCCCGTAATGCTTAACCGAGTAGATCGCTTACGATCTACACCAGCCGCGGGGCCATGCGCGATTCCAATCACATTATGCTACACTATAATACCTCTATACTACCTTAATTGTAATATTTTTCGCAATAACACATGCGAGTGAATTTAGAAATTAAAGAAAAAATCCATCGATCCGTGCCCGAATTCAAACTTTTCTGTCCATTTTTTTACCAATTTCTTGACTACCCTGCTTTCTCCTCGGGGGTGGGCGAGCTCAGGCCTGGCTCCCGTGACGTGGATCCATAGGATGCTGGTGGAGCTTGAATCTTTAAGGGTTTGTGCACGAAGAGTTTCTGTTACACGTTTACAGACACGCACAGACACTATAGAGATGAATATCGGAGTCACGTAAGTCCACACGTGGTACGCGGCGTGGGCGACTCACGAACGACACACAAGGCAATGATGGCCCGACGGTGGATCCGTCATACAAGTTATGAATCTACCCACAAGTTGTGTTTTCTCTCAATTAAAATCTACCTATCGTTTCCGCTGTACACGAAAGTGTGTAATTAATACGACATGCTTTGTTTTCTGTATATATTTTTTAAAATACTTATAAGCTCTTCCAGGCAAATCTAAAAACACAAAAATATAGACTGTCTTTCTGGAGCTATAAATGTTGTTATGAGCAATTAATCCAAAAGTGTAATTGTAATGATCAACTGCCTACATTCATTACATAAAAAAAATATGTTTCAAAATTATTTAATTACCTTTCTTGCTGAAACTACAAAGCAATCTCATTTTGGCAATGTTCCAGAGTAATAATACCTGAATGTTTGAGCGAATGAATATCCACATTGTGGTTCACGTTTTACATGTAGAAAAACTTTTGGAACATTTATGAATACGGTACGTGTATGTAAATATTCTACATAATGTAATATACAAAACAACAATTCTACTAAAATTCTTCCGGAATGCACCGTCCTGACATCTGAATTTATTTATTTTCTTTTTCTTGCTTTTAAATCATCTTAACCATCGTGCTATCATCATGTTTATATTTATATGTATACATATATATTTATTGTAGGTTATAATATAATTTAATATATATTATATATTTATATTCTTCGCATATATGTATTGTTAATTGTAAGTATATATACTTTTAATCTTTGTTGTAATGTTGTTATATATTTAATAATATTACATAATATAGCTTTTAATTTATAGCACCCATTTCGTTGATTTCTTTTCTACCCAAAGGTTGACTGGTAGATAATGCCTTAGTTGCGTTAAGTCCGCCTTATGTACAGTTCCTTCTTTTGTGCATTAAAGTTAAATAAATAAATAAATAATATTTAGGTCGAAAATGCCTGATTCAGCTCTAATTTGAAAAAAAATACAGTAAAAATATTCAACATAATAATATATATCTTTATCATTTAGTTATCATCATATTAAATTATCTAGATATATCTTCAATTTAAAAAGCGACTCTAATGAATTTCAAACAAACATCAAGTCTTATGAATTTAAATAAACTCAAACTCTTTTGATATTCCTATTTCAAAACCTCATCCGAATACATGGCGTGACGTCATAATAACAGTGCCTTCACGCGTACACTCATCAACTGTGCTTCTGACACGACACGATATAAAACACGATGCCCATAAACGTCACATAATCCTTTGTAAAAGTACATAAAGCAAAGCTATGAATGAGCCGTATGTTGTGTTTTCAGGAACATTTTATATTCCCATCTTAAGTGAAAAATTACTGCGCAGTAAAGTTAGAAAATTACATCCATAAAAATCTCTTTCCGAACTTTAATCCTTGCCTCTTTGTATCGCGGATATGATGTTTTGTTATGAGAATATTTCGTTTTAGAAAACGTCTTTTGAGTGGTAGGGTTGTAAGAAATGCTTTGTTGGTTAATCTGTATTTTGAGAGCCTTCACACGTTTGTACAGCGTAGACGTCAAAGATGAGGTCAAAATACAGATGCATTGCCATCCTTGAGACCTTAGTTGGTATGTCTCTATAATGGTCATTACGAGGCCATACATTATCATATAATTATTAGTTGATAATGTATGGCCCCGTAATTTATTAGATTCTAATAGGAACATGATAGTGCTGAACCCTACCATTTGGCGGCACATAGACTATGTTATGCGATGACGCCTAATTCCTCGAGTCCCTACACTGCAACTCTACCATCAGTCCAATGAAACTGTGAATATATTAAAATAACATAGTAAGCTGAGGATTTAATATTTTCTGAGAGCATAGCGTTTTTCTGATACATAAGCTATCATTTTTAAAGGATGTGTTAATGGGCTTCATTTCACAGAAATTTTACAAAATAAATATTTCAAAGTACGAAGATGAAACTATAAATGCACTTTTGCGCAATAGGTACGTTCGGAGCGGCCTCATAACTGAAATGAAGGCCCAAATTGAAGCCTGCTAACCCAATAACCTGCGGAAACTAATTTCGTGATGAATAGTGCAATACAAGTGAAACGTAGCCTAGTATTGTGCCTTGACTTGACTGCCTCGGTGGCGTAGTGGAACTAGGTCATTACTACCTGCGGTCCCGAGCTCGATCAGTCAATGATACTGTGATTCTTCCTTTAAATAATGGGGCGTATGCGTGTCGAGCCGCGCGCAATGTAGGGTCCGTTTGTCGACTTAATCGTAACATGCCACTTAATTGTGATACTTTTAAACTTTGTTGAAAATCGAATTTTAAAGAATCATGGCAAGTTTCATACATTGATTTGTACAAAAAAAGTTAGAAAAAGGTACAAGGTAAAACGGATTAGAAATATTATCTAGGGAACCTAAAGAACATTTTCTGGTATGTAAATTATTTTTAAATCACCGGAATAAGAATCGTCTTTCCTAACAACAGTAGAAGCACTCCATACTAAACTTCAATTTTAAACTTTAAATTCCGGAGAGTAAAAAATATTTTAAGTATCAGGAAATGTTTTTTAGGTTCACTGGATAATATTTCCATGCTATTTTACCGTGTACCTTTTTTTTCACTTTTTCTGTACAAATCTTGCCATGATCCTTTACAATTCAAAATTTGTGGCAAAAGTTACCGTGCTTTCTTTCACACATCCTAATACAACATTTAATTGATAGAAGGCAGAAGACTAAATTCTTATAAAAAATGCTACGTTAAAGCTTAATATTTTACAAACAGATCCCATAATCGAAAAATGGTCTTCTCAATCCCTAATATCTTAAAGGCTTCATAAATGAAAATCCAAAACAATTTTTATTTCAGTGTCAAAATTTTATAGCTTTTTTCATAGTAGATAAGTACTTACTCAAAATTATTACATTGCATTTTGTTGGCGTATAGATATATGGCAAATGACTTGTACAACAGTAGTTGCGGACAAACGGACCGACAAATGGATTTACATGGGAAACAATAAGGATACATAGTAGGCTACAGAACTTTACAAAAGATTGCTGTTTGAATTTAATATCAATAAACTCCCAATGGGACTGAAAAACGTAACCGGCGATCGTGAGTGTTTGCATGCAAATAAATATGTAGGTATGTTTTTACCACTATCTATCTACGTGGAAACGGTCGTGAAGTAACGTACAAGTAAGTGACAGACGTTAGGATTCCGCCCCGTCAACCATCACGATACGCAACCTTGGCCTTTTGTTGCATCAATCAAAATGATTTATATCGTGATATCGTAGCTGAACCGATGTTAACCCACTCCGCGAAGCTGCTGTTAAACGTACAACGTTATATATATATTTTTTCTATTGAGCTAATAGTATTTGTTTCCTGTTTATGGGGTTTCAATATTGGTACCACAGCTTGTTACACTAATGTCTCGTTTGCCCATACGTGGTCAGAGAGGTGATCGTGGTTATGATCCCCTCTTCCCCGTCCCTCCAATCAAATTGAAATCCATAAATTATAAATTACAAAATATAAATTATTATATAAAGAAGGTAAAAAATTCTAAAAACATTTTTTTGTGGAATACCGTTTCCACCTTATTTCTTTACGTACTAGTGATATACGTTAAGATTCCGCCCATCAACCATCACGATACGCAACCTTGGCCTTTTGTTGCATCAATCAAAATGATTTATATCGCGATATCGTAGCTGAACCGATGTTAACCCACTCCGCGAAGCTGCTGTTGAACGTACAACGTTTTTATTATTGTTTTTTTTTCTATTGTGCTAATCGTATTTTTTTCTTGTTTATGGGATTTCAATATTGGTACCACAGCTTGTTATACTAATGTCTCGTTTGCCCATACGTGGTCAGAGAGGTGATCGTGGTTATGATCCCCTCTTTCCCGCCCCTCCAAATAGTTCGCGTCAAATTGAAATCCATAAATTACAAAATATAAATTATTATATTTATAAAGAAGGTAAAACATGCTTCCAAGAACTTTTGTGGAATACCGTTTCTACCTTAGTTCTTTCGTCAACCATCACGATACGCAACCTTGGCCTTTTGTTGCATCATATGTTAGCTGAACCGATGTTAACACATATTGTTACCTAAATACATAAATATAAAAATCTTCACAACCGTTATTAAGTAACAGTCGCCACCTTTGAGGATATAATATGCCTCTTCTGCAGGAAATAACGAGACCGTACATTTACCACCTGACCGAAACACAATGGCGCTGAACACTACCATTTAGGGTCAAGTAGATCACGTACGGCTTTTTTTTTATGTTCTGTAATGTGATAATAAAAGTTATGAATAGGAGTAACAAGACAAGTGGTAAGTAAATAGGTAAATTACCAGAGAGATTATTATCAGTTATGTAACTTACAACACGAATTAAAAGTATTATACTAAAAACTAACAACCACTCAATTTAACTTTTTAATATACATACAGTACTCAACAATTAATATTGCACATCGAGCCTACGAAAGAGACGATCGGCTCGTTTCGACTTCGTAGAGCGTTATCTCTGGTGCACACTGCCTACGTACGCACTGACAGTCCGGTATTGGTCAAAACTTGTTCAAAATGGTCGACAAACGTCAAATAGGTACGATGTGAAAGAGATAATGGTCTACAGACCCGAAATAAGCCGAAGTTTCCTTCCTAGGCCCGATGTGCAATATTTATTGTTGAGCACTGTAATAATATATTCAATCCCATCGACCATATAGCTAAAGGTTATATAGTCCATGCCCAATACAAATCTTACTAATAAGATGAATATATTGATTAATAGAAAATTATGATTTAATTCATTAAGGAAACTTTAGGTTATTGTATTAGTATCTAATAAATTACTATATCGCATTGTGATGAAATGATGAGAGAAAGTCACATAAAAAAGGTGTGAAAGGTGTTTGTTCTTAAATATAGGTAGAAACATTTCTATACACAAAAAGTTAGATACCGAGCAGAATTGGGCATAACTATGTATAATGTTTAGCAAGAACCAAATAATCAAGAGCGAAATAAAATTATGCTGCCGAAAATATAAGGATAAAAAAATACCCAATCAACAACGGTTATCACCATCTGTAACCATTTTTTACAACATTACCGCAACACATATTCTCAATTATGAGTTGTGTAGTGAGGCCAATTTACATAAATCAAATAGCGATTAACGATCTGCTAAAACTCAGCTCATCAGCAAAATGTAATGAAAGCAAAATGTGTCGTAAACTAGAAGCAAAGAGTAGGTTTTTACAGCGCGCGCGTTCTCTGCACGTTTTTGCGGCACTATGCTCTGGATTTAGTCGGTAATTGAATATTCACATCCCGATGGTTGCCCGTTCGACGTTTTGATCACTTGTAGCGAGAACGGATTCGGATCGTCTTCCGAACTCGGGATAAATCACTGAAGGTTGCTCCAATTTAGTTATGGTAATCTGGATATCGACGGAAATTACGGACTTCGAAACGACCCTAGTCGAGTCTACGTAAAACCGTGAATAAAACAACAATAAACTATTTTACGAGCGCCAGAGGGTAACCAGTTGATTTATGCTGCTTGTGAACATAACTAAACAAATAAGTGTAAACACAGAAACTCGGAGTTTGGTTAACTAAGGTATATACGAAGTACTTTCAGTTTTCGTTTGGTACATATTTTCCCTTAGAAATGTACGTGCTTTAACTTAACAGAAGACTTAGAGAGCTTTATTTTTTTTTTTTTTAGGTCTGACTTTGTGTAGGCGGCCTGTCTCGAGACGGCACTAGTCTACTTCACCGGGCAATCGGCGAGCGCAGAAGGCGCTCCAGCCTAAGCAAAAAAGTTAGCGCAACTGCCTAAGGGTGACCCATGCGGGTCCGTGCCTCGGCTTAGGACGTTGCGGAGAGACATATGCGATTATGGGCGGTGCAAATTTCGCTCTACTCCATTCGGTTGGTGATAACCGGAATGTCATCGGCCTCGCGGGGCCGTGATAGGGTCGGGATCAGGGGCGGACGCGGCGCGAAACGCGTCGGCGCGTTGTTATGGCGGTTTGTGCAGTGTGATTCTGTGAATGATTGTTCATAGCGGCGATGGCCAACGTGGTCTCATCGTCCGGATCTTTTAAGACGTGCCTTGGACGTCTCCTTTTGGCGCGATCAAAAGGAGTGTAAATCGCGGCCGCTCTGACCAGCGGATTCGGGTGGTGACTCGCCCGATCGAAATAGCGAGCTGAAGCTCGCTTCATAAACTGCCGGATGGTAGGCAGGTTTGCGTCAATGTGCAAGTTTTTAATACGTACGTACCAAGGCGCGCCTACGGATCTACGTAAGAATCGATTCTGCAAAGTTTGAAGCTTGCGTAATGTTGTGTTTTTCGCGTGGGCGAATACCGGGGACGCGTAACATAGGATGGGCCTTATGCAGGACGTATAGGCACGGAGTTTGTTCCGGGCTGATAGCTTGCTCTTTTTGTTTAATAAACAATGTAATTGGGACAACACGAATGCAGCCTTTGCGCGCGCTGCTTTTACATGTGCAGCGAAGGTCAGATGCCGATCAAGCGTCACTCCTAAGTATTTGATTTTATCCATCCAGGGGATGGGCTCGTCAAACATAAGGACAGGTCTGGGAGCGCGGTCCCGTATAAAGAGTATGGCAGCGCTCTTGCTAGGATTTACCTCTATACGCCGGTGGCGGAACCAAGACTCAAGGTCTTTGGCCGCCGCTTGCAGGGCTTTCCTTATGATCTCTGGCTTTCTGCCAGAGACGTAAATAGCAGTATCGTCAGCGTACATTGCCACCTGAACGCCGCGGCGGACAGGGATATCGCTAGTGTATATCGTGAACAGGAGGGGGCTTAGAGAGCTTGAGAATACCTAGTAATTGGATATCTTTGTTAAGATGGTGTTTTCGTTAAAAAAATAGGTTGCTAAAAACGAATCCAGCGCTGGATGACCAAGTAAAATGTAGACCTGTAATATGATCATCACACTCTCCAAAATTCTTTTCATTTTTTCTCACGTTGGGTGCTTAATGTTATTTATGTTTTACATAACAGGTAATCACGGAATAATGTTTCTTTTGTTTTAACATATCTACCCATAAAATGTAATTGATGAATACAGAGAAATACTCACGTGTTATTAGCGGAGGATAGCCGTCGGTGTAGGCTGCGCAGCGACATGGCGTACCCCTAGCAGGGCGGGCTGCCGCTGCCCTTGCCGCGCGGCCGGCGCAGCGCGCGGGCGCCGAAAAACGCGCCCTCCTCGTTGCACGACTGCGAGCGCTGCGACGCCAACATGCCGGCCGCGCGGCCGAGCGCGTGCAACGGCCGCACGCGCGCGCGCCTTCCCCACCCGCACCCGGCCACCACCTCAATCTTGCCGGCCACACGCGCACAGGCACGTTCCGCCGCGTGTCACGCGTGTCGCGTCACCGTCGCGCGTCAATGTCGCGTGGCACCCTACACTACGACTGGGTGGACTGGTCTTAGTTTGTTCATCGAACGCAACCCGACACCATCAGAGCTGTACTTCGGATACAAGACACTGCACGCGCTCCCGTCTACGGCCTTGGCACTTGTGTTCACTATTTTAATTTTATATTTTCTTAAACTATCTACCGCGTAATTGATAGTGTCGTTTGAAGGCGCTTAGTTGTTTGTTCGATTTACTATACTTAATACTTTCTATAATTTTGTATAATCTTCGTGCTCCTGGTCAAGGGTTCTGAAACAAATGAAAAATAAATTAAATTAAATGTATGTTAAATTACATTAAAATTAACTCTTAAAGGAACCTGACGGTGATAGACTAGATTTACAAGTCCTGATATCCCAGTTTCGATAAGTTACTGATTCTAGGTTTTTGCATCGATTTTTGGATACTCCTTCAATATTAGGCTAAAAAATACTTTCGAAGGAATAGGCTTATAATGCACATATGCATAAAATAAAAACGAATGTGTAAAAATGTTTACCAAATGTAGTCGGACCCCGAACAACCAAAGTTTATTAGATAAAAGCCATGAAAGTATACGTGTAAATGTCACGTTCCTTTCATAATAAACCGTGGGCTTTCATATCAAAACTGTGCACCGACCTAGTTCCTAATTTAGTTTACACACCGCACGCACGACGTTTTCGAAGGTTTCATTCGAAATAAAAAGCTTATGTCACCCTCGTTTTAATTCAATGAAGTCTTCCATAATTAATAAAGGCATTTCATTTTTTTGTTTTACCTAAAAGTAAGCGCTTTGGTTAGGTACAGAAGTTTTAATGAAATGGTCAACCGGAGGTCCACCCCAGTAAATCCTTTGAAAGCTTCTAATCCACACACTTCGATACACAAAAACAAGCGAGAGCAGCTCTTTACATTGTACGACGGAATGTTGTCGAAAAATAGGTCAAGTGTAACTCAGACGAAGAAAAGAAAAACGCAGCTCGCCCCTTCGAGCAAGACTTTTAATGGAATCGAATGATAAACTGAACGAAAATTGAGTCCCCAACTCATTATATCTGTGTTATCTGAAAACAATTATGGTTACACAGATTTAATACTAAAAAAAATTAAGTTTTTTAATAGAAATGGTACAGTTTTTGAATTGAAATCTTTTATAGCATCGTTGTGATTTAAAAGTCTATGAAACGAAAAGGCGACAATAAAAAGAGACAGATACACAAATTCTGACAGAAAATTAGATTGGAAGTATACAGTAAAAAAAGACAGACACATACATAAAGTCATAAGATTTAACGTAGGAGAAAATGAGATAGGAAGC
This sequence comes from Macrosoma leucophasiata, assembly GCA_036365455.1. Classification (NCBI taxonomy): domain Eukaryota; kingdom Metazoa; phylum Arthropoda; class Insecta; order Lepidoptera; family Hedylidae; genus Macrosoma; species Macrosoma leucophasiata. Next base: position 7,305,944 of record JAWQUS010000023.1, on the reverse strand, counting down.
ATTATACAGTGTCTCTTAAGAAAATTTCAAGGTTTCACTTCTACCATGTGTGAATTGCACACATTTTTTTTAGATCATGTACCTTTATACATTTGTATATTGATTTCACACTTTTTAACTGCTAGGAGAGTTTGTCTTCTTGGGAGTGGCAATGTATTAACACTTCTAGTTTTAAAGGCTTCATTTTAGTTAATTAAGTAGTAGGTTAAAGGTATTCGGTTTAGTCATTACCATATAGCTTACCTTAGACTGCGAATGTTTGAATTATTGCATGTATACTATTCGTTTTGTCAACTGCCTGAACGTAGTGCGAAGTGGGACGTTGCGTTCTCATTTTGCAATATGTAGTTCAAAATTATAGGGATGACAAATCAAACTTGACATGTACATAGCTCTTAAAAAACCGTTTATTGTTAACATAAGGATTATAAAGATTGTATAACTTATGTTTGGCAGTTACTTGTCGGGTTCTTATGTTAAAGAAATGACTATTAAATGTTTTCAATTAAAACACTTTTTATATCAAAAACATAGTATTATTATACATAACATAAATGTGAAATTATGTTTGTTTGTAATCCCGCTCAGAGGTTCCTTAGAACTTTTTTAAATAGATAAAATTTCCAAAAAAATTGTACTGTAAAATATACCTAATAATACATAATCGCAGAATATTCTGCCTGGTGTCGTAATTTAAAGGGCTGTATGTTAGTAATCTGTCTAACCAAAATATGGAAGAGCTGAACTTTAACATTTGGAAGAAGTTAGATTATATAATCACGGACTTAACTGGATTTCAACACAAGTGAAAAGCGGCCAAGATCGAGTCGGACTCGCCCATGAAGGGTGCCGCTGTAGGAAGTAATTTTTGGCTTATTCTTATCAAAACCGAAAACATAACTTTGTTATTCATACAATACATATCTATACTTCCATACTCACATGACGAATCTATAAGGGTTCCACTTTTTACCATTTGACTACGGAATCCTAAAAAGCACGTTCCATTTTTCAATCCCATAGGTTTCTGTTTATTTTTTGTTTCCCAAAACCCGGATCATAAAGTCGAGTTGTCTGTTTAAATTTAGGAGTTTTATTTTTAAAACATCTCGTCGAGATTGTCGATTAAAGTCGCTGAATTTTTTCATTAAAACTTCATCCGGTCAGTCCAAGATTATGTCATCCCTTCCGCCGCAGGCATCTGTTGGTGACATTTTATCAAGATACAAGATTGGACGCTGTTGCCACAATAGACCATGATGAACTGACTTGTGTAGTGGCTAAATTGGATGGTGTAGAGATAACTGCTAATCGTGTGGTGGTTGTTGTAATGTGTTCCGATCAGATGCTAACGAACTTTTTTTGTTTTTTTTTTTATCTTAATTTATTTGGAGACTTTTGTCCACTGGAGGATCTGTCAGCTCCATCATATCCTAATCTACAATATACACCTATTCATTGAGAAAGACATTTATTTATGTAATGATATAATACTTAAAGATAAAATAATGATTTTGCTGCATCACTGAAAGTTTGTCTTAATAAAGCTGTTATTGCTCCTATTTCGTACTTATTGATTTTATATATTTGCTATGGTATGAAGGTAAAAAACAAGCATACAGTTCACACTGATGTTAAGTGATGACTGCAGTCTAAAGACACCCACACAAAGACCAGAGGTCAAAATGCAGATGTATTGCCACCCCTGAGATTTTAGTTGTTATGTCTCTGTGTTTGTAGTTATAACGGGGCCATACACAACACTACTGCAGGTAGATTAGGCAATGCGATAGTGCCTAATCATGTGTTAATGCGAAATAATATAAAACAATTATTAAGGGTAAAAGCGACTTCTTTACGATATTCAATAAACTGAAAAGTCTATTATATCGGTTGCCTATTTAGCATAGTTGGTAATAGATAGCGCTGCTGCTACCATAAAGCAATGCAATAGATGTGAAGGAAAGATTTGACAAATCGGGCAGGGCTTCAGTAGCTCAATTGGAAGAGCGGCAGGACTAGATTCCCAGTAGGTCGCGAGTTCGAGTCTCGCCTGAAGTCAAATTTTCCTTTCAATTTTTCTTTAAAATAAAAATATTTTTATATTATTAACAGACACTCCAATTTTATTAATGTGTATACTTATACATATTTATATATATAAACAAAAAAATGATTTTTTTGTAGAATTATCAAAAATATAAAACCAGCCAGCGATTCAAAAAAAAGCGAAAAAGCGAAAAGGTCACAAAACTTTCATGTTATTCGATTTTTAGATGAAAAAGACCTATTCGAAACCGAGTACCGCTTTTTAAATTATTTCCACCTCTACACACGAAACAACGGGATACGAAAAGTTCAGCGCAGCAAAATATTAAAACAGTTGTGCTGAAACTGGGCAAAAATAAAATTGAACCGCTGAAAAACCACGTGAAACACACTTCAGGTTCATAATTCTAAAAGAGTATGTAGAAAACATGGGACAGTGTATACTGGGTTACATATTATTGAAAACTTCAATACAAAAGATGTAACATTTTTATTATTTAACTACGAAATGTGTAATTAAGTTACAATGTAGGTAACTAATAATAAAAAATGTTAAGATCGATTTTTATAAATTACTAGCGACCCGCCCCGGCTTCGCACGAGTACAATGTTACTTTTTTTATATAACGAAAGTGGCAAACAAGCATGCAGCTCACATTTTACTGGTGGTAGAGCTCCAGTGACGGAGCTCGCGGGCGTAGGCACCACCGCATTACCTAATATACTTGCCGCTAAATGGTAGTGTTCAACACTATCGTGTTCCGGTCAGGTGGTAATGTACGGCCCTGTAATTTCCGGCACAGAGGCATAAGACCTTAGGCCTCAGGAGTGGTAACGCATCTGCATTTTGACCTTGGTCTTTGTGTGGGTGTCTATAGGCTGCAGTCATCACTTAACATCAATGTGAACTGCATGATTGTTTACCACTTCCATTACATAAAAAAAAAAAAAAAATGATGTTAAGTGATGACTGTAGCCTATAGACACCCACAGAAAGACCAGAGGTCAAAATATAGATACCTTACCACTCCTGAGGCCCAAGGTGTTATGCCTCTGCGCCGGGAATCACAGGGCCGTACCACCTGACCGGAACACGATAGTGCTGAACAATAGTAACTGTAATGAGGTGGTGCCTACGCCCGCGAGCTCCGTCACTGGAGCTCTACCACCAGTAAAAGTTACCTACGTTACTACTACTCTTACTATTGCTTACCTATACTGTTGTACTAAAATTTGAGCAATAAACAACTTGACGTAACCTGTAACTATTGAAACCACTGACGGCTCGTATTCCGGTTGGATGGTAATATAATACTAATAAACTATCACAGAGACAAACTTGTGGTAGAAGCTAAGTTACTGGTGGTAGAGCTCCAGTGACGGAGCTCGCGGAAGTAGGCACCACCGCATTACCTGATTTACTTGCCGCTAAATGGTAGTGTTCAGCACTATCGTGTTCCGGTCAGGTGGTAATGTACGGCCCTGTAATTTCCGGCACAGAGGCATAACACCTTAGGCCTCAGGAGTGGTAACGCATTTGCATTTTGACCTTGGTCTTTGTGTGGGTGTCTATAGGCTGCAGTCATCACTTAACATCAATGTGAACTGCATGCTTGTTTGCCACTTCAATTACATAAAAAAAAAAACAAAAACAAAACAAAACAACTATAAGGTCTCAGGGTTGTCAACGCAACTGCATTTTCAGCTAAACCAGAGCTGAAAATGCAGATGCATAGACGTTGTTTTGTTTGACGACCCGGTTAGTCCAGCGGTGTGAGATGACCGTTTGATTCGAAGGCTCACGGGTTCGATCCCCGCACCGGGACAATTATTTGTATGGCCTACAGATATTTATTTCGAGTCTGGGTGTCTGTGTGTGTGAACAACGGCACCCACAACACAGTTTTATACCTAGTGTGGAGCTGTGAATGTAAGAGTATTTATTTATTTATTTAGATGTATATAGGCTGCAGTCATCACTTAACATCCATGTAAACTGCATGGTTGTATGCCTCCTTGGTTACATAAAAAAAACAAATAAAAAAAAGGATTAAAACGAAATCGCCCTGTATCAAATATAATTACTGTTTTCCTTCGCTTATATACCTACGTAACAGCATATAAAGTATTGACAATATCGACTAAAACTCAACGAACATTACGAACGTGTTTTATGAGCCCGCAATTGGACCGTTTACGTTTATGTTAACATAAAACAGTAAATCCGAATCCCACACCAAAATATCAGTTAAAGTTAATGTAATTTTTTTTTAATTTACAATAGAATATAGGCTTCAATAGGCCAAAACGTAAATCCCTACTTAATATCCCTACTTTATATATTATAATTTTTTTTTATATCCCTACTAATATTATAAATGCGAAAGTAACTCTGTCTGTCTGTCTGTCTGTTACCTTTTCACGTCCAAACGACTGAACCGATTTTAATGAAATTAAATAAGAAAGAAAGAACATAGGCTACTTTTTAAACGACATCCACGCGGGCGAAGCCGCGGGCAACAGGTAGTTCTCAATAAAGATTGCTAATTTATACCACTAACAAACCAGAAAAATTATTGCATTTTCGTTTCACTAATTGCTTTTCCTTCAAAAGTAGACATGCCAGTAGGTTAGGCAGGTAATACGGATTTTTTAATTTAAGGACATACTTTTATTTAACTCAATCATGAAGAAATCGTTGATTAGGTATGCCTCTATTACAGGAGTGTCACCACAATAATATGAGAGCAGAAAAAAAAAATAAGGTAGCTACAAACAAATGTACAACAGTACAACGTTAGCGTTCTGGATCCACATTCAGTTTTAAAGTTCCAATATTAGTTCAACCTTTATAAAACCGCAACAGCTTAAGGTCACCGTGACCTAGGAACAATACAGGCATTGCATAGTAACTGGTTCAAGCATATAAACTAAAACCTTTATTTCAAAACAGCACACGGCCATTCTGTAGGTATATTGTGTTTTCTCTAACTTTATTTTAAACTTTCTACCGCAATGCTTTCCAACGTACCTAATTAACGTAATTAATTAAGATAATAAAGTTTCAACTCATTCGAATACTTGAATCAATACTTTGAGAAATGTATTTACAGTAGGCCCGGGCAGGCGTTTACCGATCAATATTTAATGGGATAGTTGTGAAAATTAGATTGAAAGTTGATAGTAGGTATGCATTTTTGGGTCGCGGAAAAGTGACATTTTAAAAGCATTTTTTTATGCTGCTTTAATAAATCTATGCTGCCGTAAAAGTCCGTTAAGTTATATCAGCGACGAATTGAGTTTTATAGTACCTAATTTCACTGAGTTTAATACACAGTACGAAGTTCTGTAACTGCCAGATCAGGCCATATTTATTACAGACTATAATGACGGAGATCTGAAGAATCCGTACCCCGATAACAACACCTTTTTCCACCAGTTCACATTGATGTTAAGTGATGACTGCAGCCTATAGACATCCACATAAAGACCAAGGTCAAAATTCAGATGCATTACCACTCCTGAGGCCTAAGATGTGCCTGTGCCGGAAATTAAAGAGCCGTACATTACCACCTGACCGGAACACGATAGTGCTGAACACTACCATTTAGCGGCAAGTATATTAGGTAATGCGATGGTGCCTACGCCCGCGAGCTCCGTCACTGGAGCTCTACCACCAGTGAAAAGTCCTTTTCAATTCTTAATACATTCTCTAATGCGGTAGAGTCGCAGTGTATGGACTCGAAGGCATAGGTACCACCGTACTACTCTATCTGCTAAATGGTAGTATTCAGCACTACCATTATTACGGTTAGATGGTAACGCATGACCCCGTAAAAACTCTCACAAAGACATAACAGCTAAGGTCTCAGGGGTGGCAACGCATCTGCATTTTGACTTCTGTTTTTTTTTTGTAAATGTCTATAGGCTGTAGTCATCACTCAACACCAATGTGAACTGCAAGCTTGTTTGCCAACTTCTCTACATAAAAAAATACATTTATTTTCCTAAATAAAATATTTGATAACCATACGTAACGAGAACTCTACTATCAATTAAAAAAAATTAAACCATAATCTTTCAAATGTTTAATATCGATAACATAAAGCACTCAATGTTAAATTGCAATTGATAAACAAAACATTATAATATATTTGAATAAACACATTTGTTCCATTATGGTATTGGTAAAACGGCATTAACCATCGACAGTACACGAACACTAAATTAAATTTCGTTGTAAATCCCCGACTACGGGAACAAATGGAGGCATTCACTAGTCATTTAGCGCATAATGGGAATGTTCTGTAGTCTAATAATTTGTTAGCAGGTATAAATATAAAAGCATGCGTCTATGAATTCTACATCGCTGTCTTCCTGCGGTAATGTCCCTTAAATAAAATATAGGTACCCTTATAATACCCTTACCATACTAACATTTTTTTTTAAATTGCATGTATTCTACTAACAGTAAAGTTGTGTTGACAATAAAGTTATATCTTACAAAAAATATAGATATATAAGAATTGAACTATCCACAGCACACACTAAATAAATAAATTATTCTAAACTAATATTATCAAGAGGTAATTTTTTTTTGTTTGTTTGTTTGTTTGAAATGAATAGGCTCAATAACCACTGGACAGATTTTAAAAATTCTTTCACTATTCGAAATTTGGAAAAAATAGGGTTCCGTAAGATATTTGGGTTTTTCAGACACAAGGTGTAAAAAATCAACCAGAAAAGTTACTTATTATGCGTACGCTGCCTAAACTATAAAAGATATCGAGGAATATCTTTTATAGTTTATTTCACTATTCGAAAACTACATTATCCACGGGTAACATAGGCTATATTTTATTTTGGAAAAAATAGGGTTCCGTAAGATATTTGGGTTATTCAGACACAAGGTGTAAAAAATCAACCAGAAAAGTTACTTATTTTGCGTACGCTGCCTAAACTATAAAAGATATCTAGGAAGACTTTAGGCTATATCTATGTATAATCATCACGCTAAGACGAATAGGAGAGGGTAGGCAACATTGCACCGCGCGAAGCCGGGGCGGGCCGCTAGTAATCTATACAAATAATTAAAATTGGAGTGTCTGTTTGTAATACAAAAATAGCCGATTTTTACTAAATGCATATGTATGTATACACGGTATACACGGTACATATATCAAAACAACATTATTTACAATGTTTGTCTGTCTGTCTGTCTGTCTATCTGTGTGGCGAGGCTAATCTTGGGAACGGCTGGACCGATTTTGGTGGGACTTTCACTGGCAGATAGCTGATGTAATAAGGAGTAACTTAGGCTACTTTTATACTAGCTGCGCCCCCGACTTCGTCCGGGTAGATACTGAACAATCATAAATTCTCACGCGGGCGAAGTCGCGGGCACAGCTAGTTAATTAATATATTAGTTAAACCCGTCGTCAACTCACGAGAAAAATATGACAATTGATTTGGCGTCCACACAAAACTTGCGATGCGAATTGCTGCAGTGCGATTTCTTCTGACATTAAAAGTATGGGCAACTGAATCGCATCGCAGCAATTCGCTTGGCATCGCATCGCAGATTTGTGTAAGCACCCTATAACCCGCTGGCCGTCTCACGTGTCTTGACGCCTTAACCGTAGTTTTCAATATTACCGTTATCCGATAAGATGATATATAACATAAAAAAACTTTTTATAACGGTGACGAAAAGCACAATCGATAAAACACATTTGTTCCTTTATGGTATTGGTAAAACAGCATTAACCATCGACAGTACACGAACACCAAATTATATTTTGTTGTAAATCCCTGACAACGGAAACAAATGGAAGCAATCACAAATAATTTAGCGAATAATAGGAATGTTCTGTAGTCTAATCATTAGCCTAGCATCTCTTGTTATGTCATGAAGAAAAAAATATCAAACTCTTGACCTCAAGTTACAGCATCACGATTGCGACCACTGGAGCTATGAAACAGTCAGCCAACATAAAATGTATTAGTAAGTAGGTATTTACTTCTGTTTTTGGGTAACACAGGAGTGAAGTTATGTTACGTCACGTTAAAATAGAGTAAGCAACGGATAATAGATACGTATTAATTCAAAATTATGCAGGTTCGTATTGAATATCAAGCATCACAAACCAGGCGCGCTATTTTACCCCAATACATCCCTCAATAAGTTGTATTCACAAATCCGAAAGCACTTCACAAAAATGGTGACTCCAGATTAGCGTGTACAAACAATAATTTCAGCTTTTAAATACCTATACTTCCAGCTTTCATATGCAATGTTTCCAGACTAGGATAATAGGTTTTTTGTAATTTTCAATTACAACCAAATTTAAATTTCGTTCCCCGAGCAATCCATCTCAAAGCTGACTAGCAAAACTGCTTATTGGTTGTTTAAGCTACTATTTAACTAGAAGCTTTGCTTTTATCGGGCAATGTGTTAAATATCCTCAATTCAAACCCAGACGACAGCATCCATCAGATCACCAATTTATCAGGCAATTTGAACTTTATCCTATTGCCAAAGTGCTTAAAAACGCGTGACAGGATGTTCATGTGACCGCTCATGAGTATTTTATCGATATTATGCGTTTTGATAATATGAATAAAGTTCAGTGTGCCGTGTACATTTTTCTGCTCCACCGGCCGCTGCCGTCCCGATGCGAATTGACGCTTATTGGATTTTTCCAATTGGTGATTCTAAGTACCAGCATTGAATTTGGCAATGTGCCCGATAAATGACTATTGCCTCGCCTTCAATTGGGTAGGTACCTACATGAGACATAAACATAACTGGCGAAACGTAGGTGTAGGTTGGTATTTACACATGTAGTAACGGTTACCTATACACGTCTGATATGTATCTGCTTACGTTTCTAGAAGATACACCAGTGAGCTTAAGTAATAAATAGTAGATTTCCATCCGTAACCACGACGAGTAAAGGTAGTCCTCTATATTAAAATTCGAATATTGACTTGCTCTCAAACTTTTTTGGACACGGAATACTTTTGGAAAACCAGATACTTGATGGATTTAGTTACCTAGTGAACCTTGTTTTGCGTAATATTTCAATTTTTCACAATAACACATGCGAATAATAGAAATACTGCCCCTTCGGGGAAAACAGACGTGAAGCTACATCCAATCATAAAAAAATCCCAATCGAAGGAAATACATAAATGAACATATACCATATCTCATTATAACTTCACAGATGAAAGTCATGAAACTGATCGCGACATGTAAATACAGGGCAAAAGTAATAAAACTTGACACAATTTTAAAGAAACAAATTTAGGCCTCGTGTTTACAGTCAAAATTAACTTTGACAATAATTTGTCAATTTTTAATCGATAAAAGTATCTATGTTTGTGAAATTTGCTATATAAAGTTTTAAAGCACCAATTTTCGTTAGAGCCAAATGTTCGTACCCGGCTAAATGGTTGCATTGGGACATAGTGCAACGCGGGACACCGGGCACCGCGGCGGACCGGAGGGAAGTAGCCATAGCGTTTATTACCGATGTAAAACAGTCTGTCATTTTTTGCGGGGGGAAATGCGTGTGACACACACACACTACAAAAATCGTCTATTACTACGAAACTCACACCTCGACTTTAACAAAATACATATTCAATTTCACGCACACGTTTATACTTCTAAGCGATAGGTATAGGCTCAATTGGGCTTGTACTTTGACAGAGGGGTAAGCCTGCATATGGCTACTCCCTTCCGGTGTTGCTTCATGCATTGGGACATCGACTATCAACCATGAAGATGACCAAAAAAAAATTGCTAATACTAACTCTTATCATAAAAGAAGAAGAAGAATCTATAAGAGGTGTGTGAAAGACATACTTCGTACTTCAAGACTTTTTATCAACGCGGCCGTAGCAAGTACGTCTCAACACCAACAGCTCCATATCGATTTTTCAGTAAGTCTATTTTCGCGGTGCTTGTGTCGTCCTAAATAGGTAGCATTGTTGGAGAAGAATTGTCGGCGCTGTTGGCTGCTACGACCTTTGTCGACTTCACCTTACTTGCACTACGATAAATTGCTTTTTGCATTTGTTGTTTATTGCACAAAATATACCTTCAAAGGCGCGCGGATGATGCCTTCATCATTTCTACACGTGTACTTAGCCATCATTGAATCCGGAACTGAGTACGTAGATTTGATAATTGAACTGTGAGTGGTTAGTTCATTATACGTTTCTATTTACATTATAATTTGACAAATAGCATTTATTAGCTTGGTACTACATTTTGTACCATCAGTCATTGTGATATTTTTTTTTAGTTACCTTGCCATTTCAAGCGGCTAATTCTGGCAGAAATCCATTTGCTATGTCATTAACTAACTTTGAGGTTAAAAAAAGAATATATGTTAGAGCTGTGTAAAAATATACTTCGTACTTCAAGACTTTGTCAGTATCAACGCGGCCTTAGCAAGTACGTCTCAATACTAACAGCTCCATATCGATTTTTTTAGTAAGTACTTATATTTTAGGTAGAATTGTACGAGAAGAACCGTCAGCGCTGTTGGCAACTACGTCTTTGTCGGGTTCATTTCACTTGCACTTCGATAAATTGCTTTACGTGAACTGCTTAACCTTTATTATTCCCAAAAAAAAAATATCAACTTCAAACTACGTAAAAGTGAGTGTGAAATAACTTTATTTTATTGTTGTTAATTGTTATTTCTAAGTTGTTATTGTAATTACTTGGTTTTCAAGTCAGTATATTTGTAATATTTTTATTTTTCGCAATAACACATGCTAGTGACCCTTGAAAGTACCGAAGTACTTCGGTAGCTTAGTGGTAAAGCGGGTGGACTGGTTATCCTAATGTCGCAGGTTCCATTCCTGCCCGAAGTCAAATTTTTCTTCCCCTTTTTTCTTTAATTTCTAAAGTCGGTATATTTTGTGTTAAAAGGTTTTTATTTTTCAATCTTTAGTGTGATTGTTACTTATAAAATTGACATTGTCCAAGTTAACAAAAAATTCAAAACTACTGTTCTAATTTTTATGGGATCAAAGGGCAACTATTTTGCATCGAACATAAAGTCAATGAAATCGGAAATCTCTATATAATTGATGAACATACATTAAGTAATACACTTAGTATAAAATAGTTTAAGACCCAGAGTCAAATAAATAAAGTTAATATCTACGCATCATTTTTAGGGTTCCGTAGTAAACGAGGAACCTTGTTTTCTATATAGTGTGGGATATTGTTGAATAGGTCTTACAAAAATATTAGGGGTGTGCAAACATCATTTTTCGATTTAGTTAACTGTTTCCTTATTGAGCTTTAAAGTGCCAATTTTCGTTAGAGTCAAGTGCCCCCCCCCCCCTCTATCAACTAAATGGTTGTTGTAAGAAAAACAAACGTTAGGGCAATAGTAGTACATATAACGTAATTAAAAGGAAAACCATCACACTTAAGTTGGCTTTACAAGTTTGCGAGTAATAGTCGACCAAATGTATTTTACTCGAAAATTCCAAATAACTCCACAGAACATATTTACATATTTTTTTATTTATATTATTCAAACCTAAAAACGACGGAACCCTACACTGCGCGTGGTCCGACAAGCACTTGACCAGTTTTTTATTGTTCTGAATTCCACGCGGGCGTAGTCGCGTGAAAATTTTGTTAGTAGGTAAGTAAATACATAAACTACGGCGCAATCAAAAATTTTTTTTTTTTAATTTTTATTGGCTCTTAATAAAGCATACCAATTCTATGCGGATATTAATGTGATAGATATATATCTGATAGTAGATGTACTCCATCATCGAATCGGGCACAATATGACATCCACCGAGAATAACCCACTGAATGGGATCGCCGTGATATTATTTTTGCCCATTTTTCAAACACTCATATATGAAGAGAGCGGTGGACCTGCGGCCGATGTTTCCAACGGAAACGGGTCGCCAGTTGCCTTTCCCTGAGTGATATCTTTGTCGATAAGGGAATAATTTGATTGAAGAATCCCATTTCTTCTATTTACTTATGATCGATGTTCAGCAGAAACTGTTATACGAATGATAACTCGATTGCAGAAGTTTGTTTTGCAATCGAGAAATAAACCGATATTTGTACGCGTTTTGATGAAATTAACTTTTTCTTATTTGATAGCAGAACTCCCGTGAAGTCATTTTATTGGTTTCCGCGTTGAAAGTGTGTGAGGGTGAGGTCAAGAGTCTTAGTGCGAGATTCACAGACCGCACTAAGACTTTACTTTCGGGCAAAGTACGCTTCGAACTGTCAAAACCCATACATTTCTGACACTTCAAAGCATACTTTTCTCAAAGTAAAGTCGTAGTGCGGTCTGTGAATCTCACACTTAGTAATCGGCGTGTATGTATGAAGAGAATGATCAATATCGAAGAAGCATCGGACAGCGGTATCTGGTCACCACACTCCACACTCTCTAACTACCCTGTAGGGAATTGGCGTGAAGATAAATACATACATTTAAAGTAATACCGTTGTACCTACATAGTTCGCCATAGATATAAAATAATGGAATGTTTATTCTCAATTTCAATATTCTCAATACTATCATACATTTTGGAAAATGAGGTGCTGCTCGAACATGTAAGGTTAAAGATTAAAATTAATGTAGTATTCAAATTGAAACAAAAATGTGTTTAGAATTCTTTTAGAAAAGTAAGTTTCGTTTTAAAATGTTCACGCTTTTAGACATATATCCATCGAATACACAGTCTATAAATATATTTGTATAGTTATTTTATTCCACGCGGCTGAGTTTTTATCACTGTAAAAAATATTCGTGCCACGCGAGTCGAGGTGACGTCAACGCAATTGCATTTAGCATAACAATGGAATGCCGGGCCACCTTTGCTCACAATTATATAAATAATGTGACATAGAATCGCATAAAGAGGATTTGTATAAGGATAATCAGTAATCAGAACGCAGTTTATCATAAACCTTGGATCGTTCTTTCGAAGGTTTACTGTTGGGAGAACTCCGTCACCACAGCATTACCTAATTTACTTGCCGCTAAATGATAGAGCTCACCGCTATCGTGTTCCGGTCAGGGGGCCGCCTAACTCTAATGCTTTCGTGATGCTTTCGATTATGACATCATCTTGTTTGTACCGCCTCATTTTTTCCTGTTAGTGTTTTTGTCCGCTGGTATATACTTAACAACAAAAAATGCTTTAATAGACGGTACGAAACTGATAAGATAACGTCCTAAACATTAGAGCTAGGCGGTCCGCACCCTGGTGGTAATACGGCCCTGTAATTTCCGGCACAGAAGCACTTAGACTTCAAGTGTGGCAACGAATTGACATTGAAATCTTGGTTTTTATGTTTATGGGCCATTTACAATCAATTTGAACTGTATGCTTGTTCGCCGTAAAAATTGACGTAATTATGTTTATGGAGTAACTATTTTCAAATATTTTTACGGGCTCTAGATAAAGAGTAGAGTAGATAAGGTAGATGTATGATTGCGGGTAGAACCATTCGATTGGAGAATAAGTGATCCAACTAAAAACATTTTCATGTTAAATGATGCCAAGACGTCAAAAAGCTATCAGATCTTATGAGATCCAAGTTTATAATTTCACTGTATTTACTTTAACTCTACACCTTAGTCAAAATTAGTGGCTTACACATTTTGCCGCTACAAGCACTATTGCATAACAAAAAATAAGTTTCTGATCACGACTATATGACGACAACAAAACGGCCAAGCCACGCATTTTGACTAAGGTGTAGAGATTGTAAAGCTAGATTTTTTTTTAAATTATACCTACTTGTTTCGGCGCGATTAACAAAAAAATATATGAGTGAAATTTTACGATGCGCGCGCACATTGACAGATGAACGTGACATTTTTTGTAAATAAAAATAAAAGTTATATTTATAGTCTTAGGACTTGCTTTATTTGTAGTCTTAGGAGTTTTTCGATATTTTTTAAAATCATAACAATATTAAAAATACGTGCCGTTTTTTTTCACATTTTTTAAATAATTGACATGACTTGGCCTATCACCCGTTTTCGGTATATCATTGAATTCTGTGACATCCTGTATAACAGCAACAGTATGAAGTTGCTAAACATAAAGAATATATTTATATATTTTTATTAATTCAATCCGGTATATATAGGTACGTACGACGGAGATAGATATTTATTGATAATTTATCAGTAAATTAGTGGTTTGGTGGTTTGAATATTAGTGGTAAAAATGCTATGCATTTATAGATTTGAGGTTAATTTTCGATATGTATAATTTATTTACATTGTTAATTATAAATTGTTACACTATTATCTAATATTTTTTGTCGCTTTGTTTTATTTCTGGTAATTATATTGGATTGTTACAATAAAGAAGAAAAACTTCTTACGTGCGTTCATTAGTAGTACACAATGTATAATTTTTTTATCCCTTCGGAAAATAGAGTCGTGAAGTCACGTCTCGAACATTAACTTCATAACCATTTAAATCTAACTTAGAAAGTCTGCGACAAATAATAAATATCACAAATATTATCTCGTTACAACCAAAGTCAATTTTTCTCTTTGTTGCGAATATTAAAAGAAAACATCTAGAGAGGATTAGAAACAATTGCTCAAAGAAATTCCCGACTGGCTTCTTATTTTATGAAATTAACAATTTTACAAGAGAAAATGAGGGTTGTGATTAATCCACAGATAGAAAAATACGGAATAAATAAATAAAAATCGTGATCTTTGTCGTGCGCGATCATATTATTATGCTGATAATTTATTGTTGATTCAAATATAGGCATCACCGCACTACCTGATTTGTTTACAAAATAAAAGCACAGATAAACTTATATCTATTTTTTATTCAAATTCGCAGTTATTCAAATTGTTTTTTCAGTTGATATGTTATGTGTTGGTAGCAAAGGCGTTTAAGTTAACAGGTATACAACATGTAACGGGAATAATGCACACTCTTAAACACCTCGGTTAGAAAATCAAGTTATAATCATAATACATGAGCTGAAATTGCATGTTTAAGTATTTAATATTTTTATTTAAGAAACAAGTTGTCCTCAATTTGTACGAACAGTATGCACACCCTATTACGACCTCCACTTACGACCGCACTATAAAACACAAACCAACTCACACACGTACACCTTGGAAATGTGATGTACCTGTAATCTGTGTACCCCTATTTATCACTCGCTAGTAATAAAATCCATTTTAACTATTTTATTTCTTAAATTATTATTAATAATAAAATGCACGTCTCAACAATTTCTAATAAACTTGTTGAGGCTAGCATTTTATTTTGGATAGACGTTAATCTCATTTTTGTTTGTATTGACTGTTCACCAAATGGGTGACCATAATTTCCTTTATTGTAATTAATTTTGGGACAAAATGTTATTAGTATATGTTATTATATGTTATTAGTTATTATTATATCAAAAATGCCTAAAATTGATTTGGTTATCGATTCTGAACTATCTAGTTTCGGGTTGTACATTCAATCCTGTTACACGTTGTATATGTTTATCTTTTTTTTTAGAATTCTAGCTGTAAATTGAAATATATTAAAAAAAAACACTGACCCATATGATTATTAAATTTTGTGCAGTATGTAGGTACCCAATACTTTGACACTTATACGAATTTCAGCTCATGCCCTGAATCTCTATCAACAGCAAAGAAAAAAACCGGTCAACTGCGTGTCGGACCACGCGCAGTGTACGGTTCCATAGTTTTAAGGTTTGAATAATGTAATGAAAAAATAAATAAATATTTTCTATGGAAATCTTCAATATTTTCGAGTAAAATACATTTGGTCAACTATTACTCGCAAACTTGTAAAGCCAACTTAAGTGTGATAGTTTTCCTTTTAATTTCGTTATATGTTGCAACTATTGCCGTAACGTTTGAATTTCTAACAACAACCGTTTAGGTGGTAGAGGGGGGGACGCATGACTCTAACGAAAATAACTTTAAAGCTTAATAAGTCACAAACAGTTTACTTAATCGAAAAATGGTATTAGCACACCCCCAACATTTTTGAAAGACATATCCAACAATATCCCACACTATATCGAAAACGTAAAATAAAAATATTATCCGCACGTTACATGTAGAGGACGTACTCTAAACATTTTTTTTCACGTTTTTATTCTACCAGTTCGTCGGCGTGATTAAGGTGTATATTTGGTCTCTAGTACTCATAGTTTTTGCGCTAAACCGCAGACGGACAGACAGACAGACAGGCAAGCAGACAGACAGACGAACAAGGCGAAACTATAGGGGTTCCTTGTTTACTATGGAACCCTAAACATGGGTAATGTTATACATAATTAATTTGTGAACCACTACTTGTAGGCAAATGACATCTATAACAAGATTAAGAATTAAGAATTGACGTCAAATGAATTAACTACTAATACTGTAATTATAGGTATACACGCGTCCGATGATTGCTATCCACGGAAATTAGATATATGAGCGTCGAGATCCGACACTAATTAGGAGCTAAATCTATCGAAATTGATTACCTAATAATCAATTTCGATAGATTTAGCTCCTGCATTCTTGCGTCCGTAGAGCTACTATGAACAAAATGTAACGCTTGTATTTTTCGAAGATAAAGGAGGATAGATATCATACACTGATGATTTATATCCACGTGTGCAACATCTATTCTTCTATACTAATATTATAAAGAAATATTGAAGATTGCAAAGACCCAGAAAGACCAAAACTGACTTACCATGACTGAAATAGGTCGAGTATTGTCTGAGGGTAGGGTTAAAAGTCTTAAGAATCGGCGTGCATGTTTGAAGAGAATGATGAAGGTGGACGAAGCACAGGAGGTAAGGAGCACAGGACCGGGGTCCTGACAAATATCCCGATATCTGACGCTCCACACACTCTGCCTACCCTGTAAGAGACCTGGCGTATACATACGAAAAATATTGTATGTATGTTTGTAATGTTTTCACGCAAAAACCACTGAACCAATTTCAAAAATTCTTTTAACACTGAGGAAGTGTACGGGCAATTCGTTGGCCCTGCACCCTATCCCCAGCCGCCTTACAGTGGTACCATCGTCAGATAAGGACCTAGTGGGCTGCGGGGGGACGGCTGAAGGTCGAACTTCTTTGATTGGTACAGCGTTAAAATGTGTTACGCATCCTCTACCCAAAGGTGGGCATATGTAACGCATTGTCCCCTGGTAAAAAAAGGTGCGCATAGACCTACGGACGGATGTGAACGTGGCATAACTGTAAAGATTTCTTGTCAGCTACGGAACTCTGAAAATGGACGTCGACTTAATTAACTACAACATGATTAACACGTCGGCTGATGACTTAGTTAAACGCCACGGAAATTAGGTGTGTGGGTTTCCAGATCCGACACTAATTGGATAGGTAATCAATTTCGATTGATTTAACTCCTTGTATAACACAACGTCTGTAGAGCTGCTATGAATTAAAGTTAAACATACAAATTTGTGCTCTTGTATTTATTAAGATAAAGGTTACTTAAAGCATACACTAATGATTTTATATCCGCGTGTGAGACGATTATCTGTGAATTTATCGAATATAGGTATGCCTGCATTGGCACGCTTTACAACACTAAAGATTCAATTTCAATCAAATATCGTCAAGAACGAAATGGAAGCTAAATGTACTGAAACATAATTACACACATCGGATGGTGACTAAGTTGAATACTACGGAAATTTGACTGCGACACTAATTAGATAGGTAATCAATTTGGATCGCTTTCAATGCTTACATAACACGGCGGGCGTCATGGAGCTGCTCCGATTTAAAGTTAAACATAAACATTATTTCAGTACATATGTCCTCGTTTCCAGATCCGACACTAATATAGGATAGGTAATCAATTTCGATAGATTTAACTCCTTGCATAACACTTTTATTCGTACATAATATGGTATAAGTCAGATATGATTTTAATCCTATCATATACCTAGTGATATATATTTGCGGTACGTGTGTGAGCTTATTTATAACATTTAAAGAATGACATTTTGATTCTTCGCCACTGCAACAATAAAAATCACCAATTAATTCTTCAATCAAATTTCAATATTTTTATATCATGAAGTGGCAAGCAAGCATACAGTTCACACTGATGGTAACTGAATACTACAAGTATTACTACACCTATAATAAACATCTACTTGAAAACCAGAAATTTCAATGTAGATGTGCTACCACTTCTGAAGTCTAATTTGATATGTCTCTGCGCCGGATATTACAGGGCTGTATTTTGTCCAATAACCGGAACAAGATAGCGCTGTACATCATCATTTTAGGCAAGTCGATTAGGTAATGCGGTGACGCCCACGCCCGCGATTTTCATCACTGGAGCTCAACCACCAGTTAAAACTACATCCAATTTTAACAGAATTAAATTTACCATAAACATAATCACAAAATATTTTGTCGATAGTGACTTCGTTAAACGCCACGGAAATTAGGTGTGTGGGCTTAGAGATCCGACAATAATTAGTGAAGTGATCAGTCCAATAGCTTTCACTATGGAGTCTAATACTTAATATTATAAGGAGGAAATATTTCTGTTTTTGTGTGTATGTTTGTAACGTTTTCACACAAAAACTACTGGACCGATTTCAAAAATGCATTCGCCATTAGATCTGCATCTTCACTGAGTGACATAGGCAAGGATCCAAATCCTGAACTGATTGAACGGGGCTGATCTTGTTTTTTGACAATCCTCGCGGTGGTTTGTAAGATGTGTTTCTTGTTTTGCACACATTTTTTGTGGAACATGCTTCACATACCTACCCATGCCTCTACACTTCACAACATCGTCTTCAACTAAAGATATAAAAAGTTTGCACTTCTTGCATTGCACTACTAAACAAATATATAATTATAGTTCTTAAAAATTGAGAATTAAATTATTTACACACTTAATCAACATACACGTCCGTACACAGAGCGCGCGTACTAATGCGAAAATCATAAAGCGGTTCACAGAATACATATCTACTTACAGAGTTTCATGGCATGTACTCGTGTAACTGTTAACAGTTTCGGAGTCATATGGCTGTGCACATACGAACGAATAGATAGACAGACATGACGAATCGGTTGCGTTTTTTGCCATTTAGCTGCGGAATCCTTAGAAATAACAACCCAGAATTCCACTATTTGTATTCAACTTTACTTTAATTTTAACGTCACCTACTGCTCGTATTGTCTTAAAAACCAAGGGAGACCATGGTTGCCAAAAAGTATCTTGTAAACTTTCTCCTATTTCGAACAACCCTATCTTCCTACGCGAATTTAACACACGGTAATATGAGTTCATCTTCGTAAAAGGAAATGAAACGGAAAAATACGACACAAATAAAATGTTACGTCTTTGCTATTTTCCACGTGAACACTATAAAAATAAGTTTGTGAAAAATGATTATTTTCTACTGTTATTATCGATTTTTGTGAAGAACAGCAGCAAATTCATCAAATTATTTACGTTATAGCATTTTACTTTCTCTCAGTGATAGTCAGATTATTTATAACATTCAATATCTAATACCAACCACGGACTCCCTACTCATAAAATCACGGGTATCTCATTTTGTATCTCATTTTTTAGTATAAGAAGCAAAAAGCCATGCCACGAAATCGACCCATCAACGCGACCGACACTTTTTCAACAAATATGGAATCATTTTATTTTCGTACACCGAGAGACCGTTAAACAGATAGCTCGTCAATCTTTTTATATGACATTTTCGAGGGCCACAACGTACTGCCCTTAGAGTTATTGGTAATATATCTTTGATTTTTAGGGTTCTGTGACCTAAAAAGAAAAACAGAGAAGCCTAATATGATAATTTCTGTCTTGTCTCTCCGTCATATGGTTTCGTCGGTCCCGGTTGCTATCGATAGATAGCAGTCGTTAAACTTCGTCGGATGAATACATCCGACAGCGGGTTGGCCACTAACCCGCATTGGAGCAGCGTGGTGGAGTAAGCTCCAGGCATCCTCCCAAAAAGGGGAGAGACTCGTGCCCAGCAGTGGGACGTATAATGGGTTGTCATTATTATTATTATACTACTGAGCTCACGGTGGAAACCACAGCGCTCCTCAACCGTGAAGAGTTTGGAGATAATACTGCAATATGTTAACAGAATATGTATGTATCTTCACACCAGGTCGCTAACGGGGTAGGCAGAGCGTGTAGAGCGCCAGATATCCCGATCCTGACATACCTCTCGTGCCTCGTCTACCTTCATTATTCTCTTCATACATGCACGCCGATCCCTAAGACTTTTGACCGCACCATCAGAATATACACAGCAGTATTTGGATAAACATGTACATATAAGTAACTTATCGACATTTAAACTAAATATTAAAAAAAACAAACACTGCAATACCTAATATGTTGACAGAACATACTCAACAATTTTTGTATAAACGTGAACATGTAGGTTAATTATGAATATTTACACTAAAAACTGAATAGTAAAAAAAACTTACACAAAATAGCTCGGGCCGCCAATTACGCCCATTACAGATCTTTGGCCCGACTTCTAAATATAAGTGTAACGTGCATTGCTCTGAGCTTAAATATATATTCTATTATTTTTCACTTTTTAGTGGTGGATTTTATGTGGAAGTCGGTTTTTTTTTTATTAAGTTTTTTAACCTCTGGCATCCGTGTAGATAGGCCCAGAAAAAAAGGAATTTAGTCTGAGGCTACTCGTATTTTAAGGCTATTTTCTGAGGCATTCACGGCGCATGCCTATGAACAAGATTTGCATACCTACTTTATAATATACCAATGGCAGATATGTATAATATTACTAAAATTAAACCCAATTTTTTTAACGGTAAGAAAATATCTTACCGTTAAAAAAATTGGGTTTAATTTTAGTAATATTTAGTAAGTATTGTAATCTCGAAATAATAAAAGAGCGAAGAGTTTTGATCTTGTTAAAAAGATTATAAAATAAAGTGTTTCAGCGACCCGCATGCAAGTTGATCAAACATTTGCTATCCTACTTAATTGCTTCAAAGTAAGTTATACTTTGACAAAGAATTTCATCCGTTGGAATTCATATCATATTACTTTGCCGTTGTGGACCGTGCCCACTCCAGAATTTTTACTAACAATAAATTGAAGCTGAATTTTGAACCGTTATCGCTATAGGTGGTAGAGCTCCAGTGACGAAGCTCGCGGGCGAAGGCACCACCGTTACCTAATATACTTACCGCTAAATGGTAGTTCAGCACTATCGTGTTCCGGACAGATGGTAGTGTACGGCCTTGTATTTTCCGACACAGAGGCATAAAACCTTAGGCCCCAGGAGTGGCAACGCATCTGCATTTTGACCTCTGGTCTTTGTGTAGGTGTCTGTCTATAGGCTGCAGTAATAACTTCACATCAATGTGAACTGCATGCTTGTTCGACACTTCCATTACATACCTACAAATTATTATTTTTTTAATTGTTAATACCCGGCAATTTGAAAAAATTACAATCTTTGTTGTTGAGTTTACCATAAGCGCATAACTCGAGAATGGCGTAGTAATGATTATATAAATAAGTAGTGAAATGGGTACACCCATCTTTATTGCCACAATATATATAACATATGAGTAAATGGCGGACTTGACGCTAAAAGCGCTCTCTACCAGTCAACCATTGGTAGTGTAGAAAGATTTTTTGGCGGCATCACTACTACTACTTCCTTTTGTGTTGCACTTATAACTATCTGGAGAAATTTTTCTTTTTCTTTCTTCTTTCTTTCTAGAAATTGATGAGTGAAAACGGCAATTACCAGTAACAATCTACCTAAGTTGCACTCGCGGGAAGCCGGGGCCAGTAACTAGTTATAAATATAACAACACACATATTACTTACATACCTGCACATTAAAAGGTAACTGAGAGTAAAAAGATACGTTGATGGTCTTTTAATGGTGGAACCTTCCGGGATCCCTCCACAGTTTTACGCGACCGAAAATTTAATAGCTCGATGCCCGATATCGTGTGATTGGCCGCAGCTTGAATACTGGTGGGCGTCATTAAACTGATCGATCCCGTGTTTCTCATTAGACACGTCACTAATTTCTAGGTATCTGGTAGGTATGGGTACTTCTGTCTGAACGGACCAAAAAGAATGGACCGTAGTCCACTGGGCCGTAATCAAAAATGGTCTACGTCGCAAAGGACCACATGCGATTATTTTTTGCAACTTTCCTTATCGTGGAGATTGTTTTTTTTTGGAAAGATATGTAAAGAGCGTTGTTAACAGTCTAGTAGAATTTGTCCATTTATTTATATTTGTTTGCAAAATTGTCAGGAAAATTTAATAGTTCGATTCACAATATCGTGTGATTGTCCGCCGCTTGAATACTGGTGGGCGTC
Source organism: Macrosoma leucophasiata (assembly GCA_036365455.1). Taxonomy (NCBI): domain Eukaryota; kingdom Metazoa; phylum Arthropoda; class Insecta; order Lepidoptera; family Hedylidae; genus Macrosoma; species Macrosoma leucophasiata. The sequence continues at coordinate 7,283,446 of JAWQUS010000023.1, read as the reverse complement.
ATTAAACTGATCGATCTCGTGTTTCGAATAACACACATCACTAATTCCCAGGTACACGTGATTACTTTAGCAAGATTTTCTTATCTTGGAGACTCTTTTTGCTGCAAAGCTTTATATTATATTATGAATTAATTCATAAAAAGTCTGGATTTCAGTCTCGAACCTGTCCACTTATTTATATTTGTTTGTAGTCGATGGTCAATGTCGTTGAGTTACGCAAATACATTACCAGTATATACTTTAAAAATTGAGAATAAAGTTACTGTAATAGGACACACATAATTCAGAATACATAGAAATTCAGAAGTTGCTGCTAGTAAAAACATACGTTGATGACCTTTTAATGGTGAAACACACCTTTACGCGATCATCAGGAAAATAGCTCGATTCCCGATATCGTGTGATTGCCCTCCGCTTGAATACTAGTGGGCGTCGTAAAACTGATCGATCCCGTGCTTAGAATTACACACGTCACTAATTTCCAGGTACATGTGATTACTTTTGCAAGCTTTCTTTATCTTGGAGACTTTTTCTGCATAGGCTGCATTACTTTAGGACGTTATTTACTCGTACGTTATTCCTCTATTGCAAACTTAGTTTTGTATTCATCTATTTACTTATATAAGTTGATTTGGTAATGTGTTCCTATGAGGGTGGCATGTTCACATTATGATCAAACCCACGTTAATAAATAAAGAGAAAAAAAGCTTTCTTTGTCTTGGAGGCTTTTTTTGCATAGGCCGCGTTACTTTAGCACGTTATTTACTCGTACGTTATTAAGTACGAGTATAATCAATGTTTATAAATATTTTGGGCGTCTTTTCTATTGACGTTATTAGTTCTCATCAATAATTGTAAATATTTATTATTCTGATACTCCCTTGCCCACTTTTCACTATTTTTCACCGAGATGTTGATTCCTAATTTAAAACATTTCTTCCGCGATTATCGAATTATTGATACTGGTAAACGTTCCAGTATTTTGTGTTAAAAAATTACGTCCCGTCTAAAATCACAATTGGTTAAATAACTATAAATATTTTTTCTTTTAAAAAAATCTCGGCGTTCCTGAATGTGAGGTGCACATTAAAAGAGAATACGACAATGTCGGGAACATCACGTTTTGACGTCTTAACGACCGCCGAGCTTCGGCAAAATGGCAGGGGAGGTGACAACACAGAATTGTAGCCACGCTAGAACTGACATGTTCGACGAACGAAAACTGATTTATGACACAAAAGTAAGCAAGTCAAGCCGCAAATAAACTTATTTAAAAATGTGCACAAGAGAATACAACAATGTCGGGAACATTTTTACTGGTGGTAGAGCTCCAGTGACGGAGCTCACGAGCGTAGGCACCACCGCATTATCTAATATACTTGCCGCTAAATGGTAGTGTTCAGCACTATCGTATTCCGGTCAGGTGGAAAAGTACGGCTCTGTAATTTTCGGAATAACACCTTAGGGCTCAGGAGTGGTAACGCATCTACATTTTGACCTTGGTCTTTGTGTAACTGTCTATAGGCTGCAGTCATCACTTAAAATCAATGTGAACTGCACGCTTGTTTGCCGTTTCCATTACTTAAAAAAAACAAAATGACCGCCGAGCTTCTAAAAATGGAAAGACGTAATTTAGATCATGATAACAATCACGTAATTTATTCTGCTAGCAGTAGAATTAATCACGATATTTCTGACAAGTTGGTATTGTTCTGCGCCACAACATTCATCGACATTTCGTCATCATAGTTTCGCTAGACTTGCTATATGTATTTATATAACCCGGCAAATGGCATTATGCCATATAATAAATTTTAAAGCCATTGCCTTGCTGAAAATTAAAAAGAAATCTTCAAGCGAATCCTATCATCGCTGTGAGCAAGCTTACCTAGCAAACACTGTCCTACAATAAAATCATGGTTGAAGCGATTGTCGCACAAAAAAATAAAAAAAGAGTGTGAGGAACGCGTTTTAATGAAATTTATTTTTATGCGCGCTTTATCTCGTTTAATCTTCTAAGTTAAGCACGTCTGATAAGACGCGATAGAATCAACTAAATTTCCAGTGTAAGACTTTCACAAACTTTTGATTCAAGTAGAATATTAGGTAACATGATCACGTTGAATCCCGGTTAGCACTCAAGAACCGGAATTCCTCTCATAAACTACGTAAGAGTACCTGAGCGTCTTCAAAGTAAAATCAAAGTGAAATTAAAACTATTTAAGAATTGGATAGCGAAAACCAATATATCGTTAACATAGAGCAACACCGGAAGGGAGTAGCCATATGCAGGCTTTCTCCTTTCTCAAAGTACAAGCCTAAATGGGCCTATACCTGTCGCCTAGATGTTTAAATGTGTGCGTGAAATTGTTTCTGTATTTTGTTAAAGTCAAGGTGTGAGTTTCGTAGTAATAGACGATTTTTGTAGTGTGCGTGTGTATCGCATGCATTTCCCCCCGCAAAAAATGACAGACTGTTTTGCATCGGTAATAAACGCTATGGCTACTCCCCTCCAGTCCGCCGCGGCCGGTGGCCCGTGTTGCTCTATGATCGTTAATGATTACATCTTATATGATAATAATATGACCTCTTTCAGTACCTAATACTCCTCTCAGTACATTTCATAAAATAATTATCTTTTACTCCTTATCATATGAAGTCTATTATGTAATGTTATAATCCTACTATATTTTACATGTAGTTAAAGTAACTACTACTAATTTCACTCATTTTACGAACCGGGTCGTGACGCGATATAGATATTGGGTAAAAAACACTTTTTACCTTTATTCCTGGACACCGGTCATAAACAATTTAGGATCGCGCGATGTAACATCGGGCCTATCGTCGGATACAGTGAGCGTTGTGTGCCGGCCTCCACAATAATCACGCAACTTGGAGGTAGAAGAACATCAAGCCACCCGCAAATTGACATTTTGCTGTTACAACAGTCTGTCCGCGACCACGGCTTGTGCAACCGAGTCGAAACGTCGGAATAAAGGTAAAAAGTGTTTTTTACCCAATATCTATATCGCGTCACGACCCGGTTCGTAAAATGAGTGAAATTAGTGTTAAACGCGAGTGTTTTAAAAGTTATAACTACTACTAATCCAGTAGTTGTGAGTCCATTAGTAATGTCCTATATTAACTCCAAATTCCACTAATAAAAAATCTCGTTTACTTATTAGCGGTTAGATTTTATGTAAAAGGTAATTTTTTCCTTTATTTTCAGCGTCTCAAATACATTCTCATTCTTTTTCAAAATACAAACACAACGAAAATTGAGAAATCTGCTTTATGTCGGTCGATAAATTGCAACTGAGCTATATCGCGTATAAATAGACAGAAAAAACAAAAGAAAAGAACCTAAAATTTTAAAATTCTAGTCGCAAAGAACTTAAACTTAAAATTTCTAAAACCAGGTCAGTGTTTCATAAAAAGAATTTTAATTCTGAGTCGTACTTCCGTTCGTATAATGCAAATAGGTATGACGACGACTCTAAAATGTAAAGAAGGATCTCCCAAATGTATTAAAATTTACAAAATTTGGTACCTTATATTTACAATGCAAAAATGTTTACATAATTTATTAAAAGAAGTCAATAAAATACACCTATTGTACATAAATAAAATTATACCGCTTACTTTTAATTGATAATTAAAGACATCTATATACATAATAAATATAACTACGTTAAGAAAAACCGACTTCAAAACTGAAAAGTAAAAAATAATAAAGATTTTATTGTAATTATATACTACCTATTATTTATAAAGGTTGGGGAAAAAGTTTCTTCGCATTTTTTAAGATAATTCAAAACATTTTTTAATATAGTTTATTTAAATTTAACTAAAGCATGTATGTACCATTTTGTTCGATAACCTTTTGCCATCTTGTAGGTAGGGACATGATCCCATTGCTATAAAAATTTTGGGACTTCTCATCAAAATACCGCGACAAGTGGATTTGGCAGTCCTCTCGTGATGTTAACCTAACATTGCATAAAGAATTCTGAAGAGACCGAAACAGGTGAAGGTGCAAGGTCAGGACTATACGGCGGATGCATTAACACCTCCCAGCCAAACTCTCTTAATTTTTGCTGAGTGGCTACATCTATATGTGTGAGGTCTAGCGTTATCATGATGAAACACCACACCCCTTCTGTTGATCAATTCCGGCCGCTTTTTCTCAACTTCTTGCTTTAATCTCATCAGTTGTTCGCAGTAGAGTTCAGAATCGATAGTCCTGCCTGGTGGTAATAGCTCATAATGAATAATGCCCTCCCAATCCCACCACACACACAACATCACCTTATTGCGAGTTAACCCGGGTTTCGCCACAGTCTGTGAAGCCTGACCGGCCTTTGACCACGACCTTTTTCGCACGTTCTTGTCGTACGTGATCCACTTTTCATCGCCAGTTATCAGCTTCTTCAAAAATGATGCGGTTTCATTACGTCGTAATAAAGAATCACAAATGAGTACACGGTTCATTAGGTTTCTTTCAGTGAGCTCGTGAGGTACCCAACTATCGTGCTTTTTTTGTACCCAGCTTTTTTCAAATGCGCCAAAACTGTTTTGTGATCAATTCTCAGTTCTTCAGCTACGTCGTAACTACTGATATGTCGATCTTGCTCCACTTTTTCAAAAATGGCATCCATTTTATCCGTAATAGGGCGACCAGAGCGAGGTGCATCTTTGACATCAAAATTTCCGGATTGAAAACGCTTAAACCAAATTTGTGCTACTCTCACAGACACTGCACTAGGTCCATAAACATCGCAATTTTTTTTTGCGGCTTGCGTTGCATTTTTACCTTTTTTGTAGTAAAATTTTAAAATGTATCGAATTTCTTCATTAGATTCACTCATCTTGACACTACGAAAAACAAATGAAAATCACACATTTGTCTAATTTGAATTTGGAATTATGTTCTTTAAAATTTTAACTTTCAATGATACCAAAACCAGCCAGATACAAATACTACAGCCAAAGAGATTTTATTACAAGTTCATACATACTATAATGCGAAAAGACTTTTTCCCCAACCTATTATGTGCTATTTACTAATAGGTTTGAAGTCGGTGCCAAGCCCAAAATGTCTTAAGTAGGCATTTCATTGTATTAAAACGTAACTTCACGCCTGTAATCCCCGAAGGGTAGGCAGAGGAGAAATGCATGAATTCATACATGCAAACACCCACGATTCGCCGGGTACGTTTTGTTCAGTGTATTAATTTGCTCGTATTCATATTTAAGTGATTAAAATATAATTATTTGTTTAAGGCTTACAAAAAAATACATAAAAAAAAAACATACCGGCCGAATTGAGAACCTTCTCGTTTTTCTGAACTCGGTTAAAAATCAATTGCTGTTCGTTAGTCTCGCTAAAACTAGAGAACGGGTGGACCGATTTAGCTAATTTTGGTTTTGAATTATTTTTGGACGTTCAGTCCAGGGAAGGTTTAAAAGGTAAGAAAATATGAAGAAATTGAAGGGAAATAGTAAAAACCACAATTTCATTTTTCCATACAAATACTCCGTATCTATCAACACGTTATTTAATTCTAAGGCAATACGAAGTTTGCCGGATCAGCTTGTATACGAATAAAAATCTAGAGGCAATTACACACTCCCCTTGATGGCAAGCAAACATTAAAACCTGCGAGGAGGACTCGCTCATGATGGGTTCCGTAGGAGAACTAAATTTTGAGAGTGATATTGACAGTTTTTGAAAATTATCATATTTCAAACACATTTACTGATGGTCCAAGTGTAGAAGATCGAGGGCGTAGGCAACACCGCATTATCTAATCTATCTGCCGACAAATGATTTAGTTCAGCACTTTCGTGTTCCGGTTAGATGGTAATGTATGGCTCCGTAATAACTAGCACGTAGACATAAAAACTTAGGTCTTAAAGGTGGCAACGCATCTACATTTTGACCTCAGGTTTTTGTGTAAGCGTCTATAGGCTGCAGTTATCACTTAACATCCATGTGAACTGCATGCTTGTTTGCCACCTTGTTAACATACTAAAACAGGCTACGCCCTTAAGATACATCATGATTAAAATATCCTTTATTTTCTAGAAAGCTTATTTATGTTCTACTCGATTCTAGGTATTCACTCATCTGGATTTTATGATATCAATCATGAAACCCAATTCCAATTCTGTTTTATACAACAAAAACAATCTACAGTTATTTAAATGTTCAATATAGATTGAAAATAATTTCCAAAAATTAAAAAGCTGATTTTTCCGCGCGAAGGAAAATGGGAAATCTTAAATTGTAGAGTAACATTGCTTTGTTTAACTTGTCCCTTCTTATCTTCTAAAATCCACAAAAGCCGCTGTGCTGATGTCTTTACAATTTTGCTTTATAGAGGCTTAGGATCTTTTACAGCAATCTAAATAAATGTACTTTCTGTATTACAGAAGTATCAAACTTGAATGCAGTTATGGTAGATGCTTAAAACTTCAATACAGATGCGTTGCTACTTCTATAATAAGAAGATATTTTATTCTCCTCCGTTTTGCTACTTATACGGAATTTAACAAACAAGCCGTCTTTGAAGATAAAATAAATTATTGCTGCCTATAAAGAAAGCCACACAACTTACTGAATTTTTTAGAGGGACGGTGATGACTTGGTCTTGATGGTTTGCGTATTTGATTTGGGTTCCTTAATTGATATTGAACTCAAAGACCTACCCGAAAATTTTTTTTTAAGTTCCATTTGGCATATCGTAATAAAATTTAATTTACCCTACAAAAAAAGTTTAATTAACATTTGACATATGCATTAACAGCTAAAAATTCGTGTATTTCAAAAAGCATCATGCGAAACACTCCATCGGAAACCACTATCAAATAGGTGCGGAACTAAGAGAGTTATAGAACGATTGACAGTTTGGTAATAAATCATTCCAAGTCTAAACATGTCAACGGTGTATAAGAGACGGTTTTGGTACAAAAGCAGCCCCACAAAAGCCTTCGCGGCATGCGATATTACGCTATTCATGACTTTGACAACTGTGGCAAATATCTCCAACTACCGTCTCGTCTGCAGTCTTGCTTCCTATTACCGCTTATTTGACTTCACAGTATTTACAATTAATGTCTATTTATTTCATTAATAAATTAATGTTTATTCATTTATTTTTAGTCAATTCATTAAATGTTTGATTTTTTTTTATGTAATGGAAGTGACAAACAAGCATGCAGTTCACATTGATGTTAAGTGATGACTGCAGCCTATGGCGACCCACACAAAGACCAAGGTCAATATGCAGATGTGTTACCACACCTGAGGCCTAAGGTGTTATGCCTCTGTGCCGGAAATTACAGGGCCGTACATAACCACCTGACCGGATGACGATGCTGAATACGGTGGTACCTACGCGCGCGATCTCCGTCACTGGAGCTCTACCACTAGTAACTAATTACTAATTAAATATGAAAAGCATTTTTCAAACACAAAGGTATAATTTTGGTTGACACCAATCGAACAAGTCCAACAGTAGTTTGTATCATAGTGCTTTATATATTGTCATAGAAGTTACATAAGCATACCACATATCAGCTAAATCGGTCTCCGGGTTATAATTTTACTTGCAGGATTAGTGAGTATAACTGTGTATGACATAGGTACAAAAGAAATGTTGAATGAAAGCTAACAAAATAGCATAACACCGTTGGTTTATTTCTATAATAAGTAAACAAATGTACCAGAATCCCAAAAAACAAAACTACAGGGGTATCCTTTATTTAGTTTAATACAAAACATGTCGCACATAATGCTTGTAATATTTAACGCGTTTGACGCATTCAGTTGCAAAAAAAAAGCAAAAATTTGATCCCGCGCTGGGTTTTTTTATTTGCGTCCTTGCAGAACGAAGATTTTCATTGACTGTTGATACATGCAATGATTAGTTTCTATTAAAAGAAACCTTATAAGTACTTGCTCTACATTTTTTTATGTCTTATCATGTAAGATTTTTCAATTTTTCAATTTTGATGAAACAAGTCCTAACAAGAAGAGGGTATCTATCATACCAGATGCCATATCATTATAATGTCATCAAAGATGTATATATACACATTTCAGCTAAATCGGTGTCTAGGAAGTGGTTATAATTTTAAACCGACTCCAAAAAAGGAGCAGGTTCTCAATTGGTCGAAATCTTTTTTTTTTTCATTGTAGGATTAGTAAGTATACATACAAAAGTAAAGTAAAAGCTTACGAAATCGCTTAACACCGTTGATTTCTTCCTAGAAAGTACACGAATCTATTAAAAGCTTACAAAATCGCTTAACACCGCGGATTTCTTTCTAGAAAGTACACGTATCTATTAAAAGCTTACAAAATCGCTTAACACCGTTGTTTTCCTTCTAGAAAGTACACGAATCTATGAGTATTCCAAAAAAACTAAACTAAAGGTATTCTTTATTTAACTACATATAAAACATGTCGTATAGATATGACTTCACGCGTCCGCGGCATTCAGATGCAATAAAAAGCAAAAACTTAGTCCCGCGGCGAGTCATTATTTTATATGCGTCCTTGCAGAACCAAGATCGTCATTGAAACATTCGTGATACATGCAAAGATAAATTTCTTATAAAATAAACATTTTAAGCACTTGCTCTACATTTTTTTCTGACGTCTACCGAATGATAACTCGAATCCTAGACATTTTTTGTGACGTCCGTAAAACATAATTTTATACATTATTCCATTTTTGGACTAAACAAGTTTCTGTAGTGATATAGCTCTTGTCTATACTCAAATAAATAGTACATTCTAACAATATTCCGTGTGTTACGTTTTCACGATCCAATCGCTGAATCGCTTATGAGGATATTTAACATGTCCCAAAAAGACATATTTTTTATACCAAAGAGCACACCCAGGAAGTTGGGGTCAACACCTAATCAATTTTTTTTAATATAAAATGACGCAGTCGGATGAAAAGACTAGCTTGATTAAGCTCTAGCGAATAATGTAGACTATAAACATCTTTAAAAGAACTAGGGATCAATAAATGGCCAGTATTGTAAACGGGCAAGTTCATATTTATATATTCTTATATCAATCTATTTTATGTATGGTATTCCATAGATTGATATATAAACTTTCATAGACTTCTGATATTTTTTACTTTATTTTATTAGAACTAGCAGAAGAGCATTTTTTAATATAAGACCTTTACTTTTCTGGATCTTTATTTTTTTACACATCTACAGATGGAGTTCATCAAAATGAGACCATAACCAATTTCACTATCGCTAGGTTCCCTAGAACAAAAATTGTCTATAGATCAATCACAAACACAAGTCGTTTATTCATTAATGTCGAAGACAAAAGTCTCTTTTTAATCTAAGCAAAGAAAAACTTTCAAATTATAACTCATTTATTACGTACCTTTTTAGCAAAAGCAGTCCGCGAAGTGTCCCTAACATTAATTTATTATAAGTAGATTTTAGCGCAACTAATTAAAAGAGACAAATTGAACATTTATTAAATGGTAAATTCTATTAAGAGATCATCTTCGTTTTATTAATTAAAACATGACGTCATATTTTATATTTTGACTTTTGGAAGTAATATTGTATGCTTGAATCAATCACGGTAGTGTTGAATGCGTTCTGTTTTTTTTTATTTTTAAAACCAAATTCGATCATTCCAATTTGACCATTTTATTTCTTTTTTACTGAGCTAGGGACTCTTGGTTCTATTTGCAACTTGTTGTATATTAAGTTTCTACTTATATACCTAAGAGTTTTTGTCCTGATATACCTACTGAACACAATTTTTTTTTATTGGCTTGCATATTGCAAAATTTTGATGCATTCACGAATCAATTTTTTTTTGGCACAAATAAACAGACACCCATTTTCAGGCAAGATAGGTATCACATTTTATAACACAATAAGTAAGTAAATAATCTGCTTGTAACATTGTGAGCTCGTAACAAATGCATAATCAAAACTGTATTCGTGCCAACAAACTGGAGACGGTCACGTTCTCGCAAACACCACCGTTTTTTTAAATACAAACAACTTGTCAGAATTTTCCCGCGAGTGCCAATTACATGCCCATTATGACTAAACACGCCAGCGCAAAAACTCTTCCAATTATTTATTTTTATTGTAAAGACCTCCATAATAGGTTACATATTTAAAATACGCTACATGCAACGCTTGCGAATATAATCTATCGTAACAAAAATATACAAGGAAACATTCAAAGATTTTTGACCCAAATCAAATTCTTGTGCGTACCTACGTCTAATTTTCTTTGTTTTTCTTAGAAAATATGGAATTATTTTGACGATCTCCATGAGAGGGTTCGAAATCATTCATCCCTCCAATTAAACATCGTATGCTTCACGATACTAGTTTCAAGCATTACATAACGTATTTGAAAAGTTCATGAATTACTCTTACATACTTTCAGTTCTTTAAAGATCATCTCTACTTATTTATAGCTGACATTCTAAAAATAAAGCGTAGCAACTGCATTTGTACCACTGTCATTGAATGACCGAAGCTTTCGTTTCGTTAAAGTTCTCCGAGTACTTAAGCGAAGGGGATACTTCGGAAAAACGCTCTCAGACCACCGGCACATAGTTACTGTCGGCTAATCGGTGTTCTGAGAGCCGGGTCGCCACGCGATTGTCCCGTTACATAATGCACGTCCAGCATTCCGATTCGCACTCACCGAGCACCGGTACTTTCTGCATCGATTATGTCACCTCTCAGCTGACAGTTATTGCACAACGTAAGGGTCAGCCGCGGTTCCGTGGCGCGAGTTTATCAGTCGATATGAATCGAGTGGTTCCGCGAGCGCTCGAGCGAGGCGGGCGTGTGGGTCGGACCGCGGGGTCGATGTAGGCGAGCGAGGGTGGAAGGGGCTCGGAGGCTGCGGACTCACCGTGCGGATGGTTACATAAGTCGCGAGCGGGAGCGAGGACACGTGCAGCCCCTCCGGGGCGTGAGGCGCGACTGGCTGGCGGCCGGCGGAGGCTCGGGCGCCGCCCCGCGCCCATTGAGCCACGCGCCTCGAAACAGCCTTCACGTGTGCGGACGCTTTCAAAGCGAGTTACCCTTTTAATGTAAAATTGCTAATACCCTTTCTCGCCAAACGGCCCCATTAAAAGTAACCGAGTGAACCAGATATTGAGCGTATAACGATAAACTGTTTTGTTTGGTATCTGGTGTCCACACGCCACGCTACGAAATACAAAAACAGCCTTCACATGTGTAACGGACGCTTCATAAGCACGCTAATAAACTAGCAAGCTCCGAATCTAGAGTTACCCTTTTAAAATGAAATTGTTTATGCCTGGTTTATACCCAATTTTGATCGTAACGACCCGTCAAAAGTAATCGGACAAACAAAATCGGGATCAGATATATGAGAAAACTGTTTAGATAACGTAACGACAGCTTTTTTTTTCATAATAAGTGAAAATGGCAAACAGGCATACATGTTCGGAATATTGTAGTCATTAAATATCTACATAAAAACAAAAGAGTATAATGTAAATAAATGTTTTGCTACTCCGCCCACTCCTAATGTCTCTACGCCGGAAATTAAGGAGTCATAGATAACCACCTAATCAGACCACGATAGCGATGATCTTTACCATTTAGCAGCAAGTAGGTAATGTCGTGGTGCCTCTGCCCACTCCAGCAGCAGATCTCTACAATCAGTAAAACATATTTTCATAATTAAATATTAGATTAATAGATATTAAACGTGAAGCGCGCATTGCCCGGCGGCTGGTGTAGATCATAAGCGATCTACTCGGTTAAGCACTACGGGCGCGGTCGGGTAGTGTGATGGGTGACCGCTAGTGGCAAAGTAAATGCGCGTTTCCGTGCTTCGGAGGGCACGGTAAGCCGTCGGTCCCGGTTGCTATCCATAGAAAGCAGTCGTTAAACCTTGTCGGAGGCCTTATGGGCGGTTTGAAAACATCCGACAGCGGGTTGGCCACTAACCCACCCACCTCCACCAATCCGCATTGGAGCAGCGTGGTGGAGTAAGCTCCAGGCCTCCTCCCAAAAAGGGGAGAGACTTGTGCCCAGCAGTGGGACGTATAATGGGTTGCCATTATTATTATATTACTAGCTGTGCCCGCAACTTTGTTTGCGTAGAATAGTGGCTTTGGGACTTTAGGCAGCGCTTTTGGATATACATTTTGGTTAATTTTGGATCATAAACACTTTTGGGTAGCTAAAAAAATCTATTTTGCAGTAATGCTTCTCTGTACACGATATTAGACGTATGACCTTCGGGGATAAAAGCACACAGACTGCTAGCATTATGAAACATTGCTAACTATGTGTTTAAACGCGCATCCACCCTATGCTGAACCGTATTTTCGAAAAGGCCATTTTAAACTTCTATACATAATATTGTTTTATAGAAATTATTATAAACTTTTGTAAACTTTCAGTCAATTTTTAAAGATAAAAGATAGATCTATGCATAATATAAGCTCTCCGTAAGAGCCGGCAGAAGAGAAAAATTTAATATTAACGTTGTGCATTTTTACCCACTAATGCCTCCAACACTACCACCACCATCATCACCACCACCACCACTACCAATATCATCACTACCACCACCACCAACAACGCCATCACCATCACCAAAACACCTACGCCGCCAATGCCACCACTGATACAAACGCCACCAAAACCACCACAACCACCACAACCAATGCCACCAACGCCTCCAAAACTACCAACAACATCACCAACATCACCAACGCCACCAATGCCTCCACCGCCAGTAAAACCACCGCCAGCACCACTAACGCCACCAACACCATCACCAGAGTCACCAACAACACCTATGCCACCAGCGACACCAACGCCACCACTACCACCACCACCACTACAAACACCACCAATGCCACCAACACCACTAACGCCACCACCACCACCACCACCACCATCACCGTTATCATAATCACATCCGAAAGACGTCCATCCGTCTCCGCTGGACAAAGCCTTTCCCGAAGATGGTCCTAAAAGTGTTGTGCGTCATACGGAAAGAATACGCCATAATTGCCACGCTTGGCATGCTGAATAGTGATCATAGCGGAGATTGTTTTATGCCGGGACGCTGCTATGCGGTATGCTTAATGGTACTAACAGAGGAAAAACCGTCCAAGTGCGAGTCGAACTCGTACACGAAGGGTTCCGTACAAAAAATGCCATTAACATTTCGTTTGTTGGAAGGTAATATACAACATAAGACCAAAAAATTCTGTGAAAATTTTAAGTGTCTACTTGCTACCGTTATTGATATCGAGCAAAAAATATACGAAAAAAACACGTTTATTGTATGCCCCCTTGGCCCCTTAATATTTTCATTTTCTTATTTTTAGTATTCAATTTTGTCGCTATAGCGGTAACAGAAATACATAATTTGTGAAAATTTTAGCTTTCTTGCTATCACTGTTTATGAGATACAGCCTGGGGACAGACAGACGGATGGACGGACAGACAGGCAGACAGCGGAGGATGAGTAATAGGGTCAGTTCTTACTTTTTAGATACGGAACCCTAAAAAAGATAGATTCAGAATAGTTTAAAAATATTCGATATGATTTTTTAAACTGTGGTAACTTTTTTATTTCTGAACCGATTGACATGAAACAAACAGTAAATGTTATGTGAAACTTACCACAATTTATTAAAAAAAAACTGAAAATTGGATTAGCCATTTCTGAAATTAGCGTGCACAAACACACAGACAAACATACATTTTTCGGGATAAAAAGTACCCAGTGTTGTGCGGCAAACATTAAAGTATAATTATACTAAGTTTCATCGTAATCGGACCGGTAGATTTTGTGTGATGCTTGAACAAACAGACAGACAGACAAAAAATGTTCTAATCACATATTTGTGTTCGGTATCGATCTAGTAACATCCCCTGGTATTTATTTTTTCAATATTTTCAATGTACAGAATTTACACATCTACAGTTTTATTATAAGTATAGATTATCCTGAGTAATTTTTATTATTTTTTTTATGTTAGGAAAGTGACAAGCAAGCTTGCAACTTATATTGATGTTAAGTGATGACTACAGCCTATAGACATCTACATAAAAACAGGACGTCAAAATACAGATACGTTGCCACCCCTGAGATCTAGGGTGACATGTCTCTGTGATAGTTATTACAGGGCCATACATTACCATCTGACCAGAACACGACAGTGCCGAACACTACCATTTATCGGCAGATAGATTAGGTAATGCGATGGTGCCTACGCCCTCGAGCTCCTACACTTGGTATCTACACCAGTGAAAATATTATTAAATATCATTTTTCCAGAACTATACAGTATTTCTACTAACTATACATTACAGCTGTACAGCCGTATAGTCAAACGAGCACTATTTATATATTATATATTTTACCTGTGGTAAAGCTCCAATGATGGAGTTTGAGGGCGCAGACTCTACCACATTATCTATTCTATCTGATGCCAAATGATAGTGTTCAGCACTGTTGTGTTCCAGTCAGATGGTAATGAATGGCTTTGTAATTTCTGGCACGGAGCCATAATATCTTAGGACTTAGGAGTGAAAGTATGGTTCCTTAGGACATTTTTAAGTACACGCGGACGAAGTCGTGGGAAAATAAATATTTAACGTTTCTCTACATTTTATAAAATCAAAATTTTTGTAACTCTACGTAAGATTATATTTATTTTGTGATGATTATTATGTTTCCGTCTACTGCTTGACACAGTTAGTATTACGTACAACTAAAATTATAATGAGCTGTACTAGACGCCAACGCCCAAATGTAGTGACAATGCAACGTGTAGAATTTCTTCATTTTAAGCTGCCTCGGTAGCCTAGTGGTAGCAGGCCACTACTATTACGCTGAGGCCCTGGGTTCGATTCCCGGGTAGGGGGTTATCAGAGATAATGGTGTAAAGTCCTTTATCTCTGTTTCTATTGGGATGTTTGTTGACCAAATAGGTCGAGTTCTGTCTGATGGTGGGGTCAAAAGTCTTAGGAATCGGCGTGCATGTATGAAGAGAATGATGAAGGTAGACGAGGCACGAGAGGTTTGTCAGAACCGGGATGTCTGGCGCTCTACACTCTCTGCCTACCCCGTTAGGGACCTGGCGTGAAGATACATACCTCGAAGTTTGGTAATGTGCCCGGAGATGTCAATAGGCTCGCCACCTGTTTCATGGGCCAAACCGTATCCGGCCAATCGTGGGTGTTTGCATGTATGCTTGAATGCACGCATTTATCTCTGCCTACCCCTTTGGGGATTACAGGCGTGAAGTTACGTTTAAACTGCCGTCCTATCTTAGAAAGCCCGTAAGTTACATTTTTATTGCATACAGTTTTTATTGATGGTAAGTAATTACTGTAGCCTATAAACAACATATAACCAGGAAAGTAATATATATATTATATATATATATAATATATAGATATTAAACGTGAAGCGCGCATTGCCCGGCGGCTGGTGTAGATCATAAGCGATCTACTCGGTTAAGCACTACGGGCGCGGTCGGGTAGTGTGATGGGTGACCGCTAGTGGCAAAGTAAATGCGCGTTTCCGTGCTTCGGAGGGCACGGTAAGCCGTCGGTCCCGGTTGCTATCCATAGAAAGCAGTCGTTAAACCTTGTCGGAGGCCTTATGGGCGGTTTGAAAACATCCGACAGCGGGTTGGCCACTAACCCACCCACCTCCACCAATCCGCATTGGAGCAGCGTGGTGGAGTAAGCTCCAGGCCTCCTCCCAAAAAGGGGAGAGACTTGTGCCCAGCAGTGGGACGTATAATGGGTTGCCATTATTATTATATTACTAGCTGTGCCCGCAACTTTGTTTGCGTAGAATAGTGGCTTTGGGACTTTAGGCAGCGCTTTTGGATATACATTTTGGTTAATTTTGGATCATAAACACTTTTGGGTAGCTAAAAAAATCTATTTTGCAGTAATGCTTCTCTGTACACGATATTAGACGTATGACCTTCGGGGATAAAAGCACACAGACTGCTAGCATTATGAAACATTGCTAACTATGTGTTTAAACGCGCATCCACCCTATGCTGAACCGTATTTTCGAAAAGGCCATTTTAAACTTCTATACATAATATTGTTTTATAGAAATTATTATAAACTTTTGTAAACTTTCAGTCAATTTTTAAAGATAAAAGATAGATCTATGCATAATATAAGCTCTCCGTAAGAGCCGGCAGAAGAGAAAAATTTAATATTAACGTTGTGCATTTTTACCCACTAATGCCTCCAACACTACCACCACCATCATCACCACCACCACCACTACCAATATCATCACTACCACCACCACCAACAACGCCATCACCATCACCAAAACACCTACGCCGCCAATGCCACCACTGATACAAACGCCACCAAAACCACCACAACCACCACAACCAATGCCACCAACGCCTCCAAAACTACCAACAACATCACCAACATCACCAACGCCACCAATGCCTCCACCGCCAGTAAAACCACCGCCAGCACCACTAACGCCACCAACACCATCACCAGAGTCACCAACAACACCTATGCCACCAGCGACACCAACGCCACCACTACCACCACCACCACTACAAACACCACCAATGCCACCAACACCACTAACGCCACCACCACCACCACCACCACCATCACCGTTATCATAATCACATCCGAAAGACGTCCATCCGTCTCCGCTGGACAAAGCCTTTCCCGAAGATGGTCCTAAAAGTGTTGTGCGTCATACGGAAAGAATACGCCATAATTGCCACGCTTGGCATGCTGAATAGTGATCATAGCGGAGATTGTTTTATGCCGGGACGCTGCTATGCGGTATGCTTAATGGTACTAACAGAGGAAAAACCGTCCAAGTGCGAGTCGAACTCGTACACGAAGGGTTCCGTACAAAAAATGCCATTAACATTTCGTTTGTTGGAAGGTAATATACAACATAAGACCAAAAAATTCTGTGAAAATTTTAAGTGTCTACTTGCTACCGTTATTGATATCGAGCAAAAAATATACGAAAAAAACACGTTTATTGTATGCCCCCTTGGCCCCTTAATATTTTCATTTTCTTATTTTTAGTATTCAATTTTGTCGCTATAGCGGTAACAGAAATACATAATTTGTGAAAATTTTAGCTTTCTTGCTATCACTGTTTATGAGATACAGCCTGGGGACAGACAGACGGATGGACGGACAGACAGGCAGACAGCGGAGGATGAGTAATAGGGTCAGTTCTTACTTTTTAGATACGGAACCCTAAAAAAGATAGATTCAGAATAGTTTAAAAATATTCGATATGATTTTTTAAACTGTGGTAACTTTTTTATTTCTGAACCGATTGACATGAAACAAACAGTAAATGTTATGTGAAACTTACCACAATTTATTAAAAAAAAACTGAAAATTGGATTAGCCATTTCTGAAATTAGCGTGCACAAACACACAGACAAACATACATTTTTCGGGATAAAAAGTACCCAGTGTTGTGCGGCAAACATTAAAGTATAATTATACTAAGTTTCATCGTAATCGGACCGGTAGATTTTGTGTGATGCTTGAACAAACAGACAGACAGACAAAAAATGTTCTAATCACATATTTGTGTTCGGTATCGATCTAGTAACATCCCCTGGTATTTATTTTTTCAATATTTTCAATGTACAGAATTTACACATCTACAGTTTTATTATAAGTATAGATTATCCTGAGTAATTTTTATTATTTTTTTTATGTTAGGAAAGTGACAAGCAAGCTTGCAACTTATATTGATGTTAAGTGATGACTACAGCCTATAGACATCTACATAAAAACAGGACGTCAAAATACAGATACGTTGCCACCCCTGAGATCTAGGGTGACATGTCTCTGTGATAGTTATTACAGGGCCATACATTACCATCTGACCAGAACACGACAGTGCCGAACACTACCATTTATCGGCAGATAGATTAGGTAATGCGATGGTGCCTACGCCCTCGAGCTCCTACACTTGGTATCTACACCAGTGAAAATATTATTAAATATCATTTTTCCAGAACTATACAGTATTTCTACTAACTATACATTACAGCTGTACAGCCGTATAGTCAAACGAGCACTATTTATATATTATATATTTTACCTGTGGTAAAGCTCCAATGATGGAGTTTGAGGGCGCAGACTCTACCACATTATCTATTCTATCTGATGCCAAATGATAGTGTTCAGCACTGTTGTGTTCCAGTCAGATGGTAATGAATGGCTTTGTAATTTCTGGCACGGAGCCATAATATCTTAGGACTTAGGAGTGAAAGTATGGTTCCTTAGGACATTTTTAAGTACACGCGGACGAAGTCGTGGGAAAATAAATATTTAACGTTTCTCTACATTTTATAAAATCAAAATTTTTGTAACTCTACGTAAGATTATATTTATTTTGTGATGATTATTATGTTTCCGTCTACTGCTTGACACAGTTAGTATTACGTACAACTAAAATTATAATGAGCTGTACTAGACGCCAACGCCCAAATGTAGTGACAATGCAACGTGTAGAATTTCTTCATTTTAAGCTGCCTCGGTAGCCTAGTGGTAGCAGGCCACTACTATTACGCTGAGGCCCTGGGTTCGATTCCCGGGTAGGGGGTTATCAGAGATAATGGTGTAAAGTCCTTTATCTCTGTTTCTATTGGGATGTTTGTTGACCAAATAGGTCGAGTTCTGTCTGATGGTGGGGTCAAAAGTCTTAGGAATCGGCGTGCATGTATGAAGAGAATGATGAAGGTAGACGAGGCACGAGAGGTTTGTCAGAACCGGGATGTCTGGCGCTCTACACTCTCTGCCTACCCCGTTAGGGACCTGGCGTGAAGATACATACCTCGAAGTTTGGTAATGTGCCCGGAGATGTCAATAGGCTCGCCACCTGTTTCATGGGCCAAACCGTATCCGGCCAATCGTGGGTGTTTGCATGTATGCTTGAATGCACGCATTTATCTCTGCCTACCCCTTTGGGGATTACAGGCGTGAAGTTACGTTTAAACTGCCGTCCTATCTTAGAAAGCCCGTAAGTTACATTTTTATTGCATACAGTTTTTATTGATGGTAAGTAATTACTGTAGCCTATAAACAACATATAACCAGGAAAGTAATTCCAGGCGACCATACTTTTAATATTTCGGACGAAATTAATAATAATAAAAATGGCAACCCATTATACGTCCCACTGCTGGGCACGACTCTCTCCCCTTTTTAGGGGGAGGCCTGGAGCTGTCTCCACCACGCTGCTCCAGTGCGGGTTGCACACCGCCCATAAGGCCTTCGACAAGGTTTAACGACTGCGATCTATCGATAGCAACCGGAACCGACGGCTTGACGTGCCCTCCGAAACAACGGAAACACATTTTAATATGCCACTAGCGGTCACCCATCACACACCCGACCGCGCCCGTAGTGCTTAACCGAGTAGATTGCTTACAATCTACACCAGCCGCGGGGACATGCGCGCTTCTTTCGGACGAAATTACGTCGCTGGAATTCGCATCGCAGGTATTGCGATGAGGCGCCGCATCGCATCGCATCGCCTAGTTTTGTGTGGCTGCCCTAAATTGGTAAGAATAAATAAATATATGCATTCGTGTAAGTCTGCCACATGAACTGCACACTTATTTCATACTCGCAAAAACAAAAGCAGCAAGATGCAACATGAAATGCTTATAACACAATGTGAATTGCAAGGTAAATTCAAAAACTGGGCAAACACAATAATCCCGCCTAGTCGGGATGTGTCTGCAAAAATCTAGACGGGCGGAGCTAGTATTTACGTAACTCAAATATCTGCAGTCTCAAAAGCTACCTGTATAACTGGCTTTTAGCGTTTGATTTGTCCGCAGGGCAAACTTTTTAAAATTCATACCTTTGCGGGAAATTACTTTACTTTAACGGGTAGAAAATAATTTCACGCGTATTTTTCGCCGAGTGTTGTAAGAGGAATTATTGATATGATTACATACATTCACATTTCACAGTTAAACACAAATTGTTTAGATAGATATGAAACTTTTTTTTTTCTAAGGCTTTAATATTTATTGTATGGAAGAACGACAACTGCCAGGTCAACTAGTATGAGATTTCAATGTAGATGGGTTGCCACTTCTGAGGTCTATTATGACTCTCTGCTAGAAATTACGGAGCCGCACATTGCCACCTGACCGGAACACGATAGCGGTGAACACTACCATTTAGCGGCAAGTAGATTAGGTAATGCGGTGGTGGTGCCTACGCCCACGAGTTCCGCCACTAGAGCTCTACCACCAGCAAAAATCTTGGTTATTCCCATTGTTATTCTTTAAATAGTCAGCACGGAAATTAGAGAACAACATAGCAATTAGAGCAACGTGCAAACCAGCACAATAGTGCTAAACGTACCTAATTAGCTACCACTTTCCAGTGTTCTGCTAAAGGTGTTTCTAACATTTGATTGGCGGTCGTTCGACTTTAGCCTTGTGCTAGTGCCAAAATAGATTTAACTTTTTAACTACACTGCACTAGTATTTCCTCAAAGAAGTTAGAGAGCAGAAATGTATGTAGATAGTAGTGATGTACCAGATATCCAGTAGCAACGGATAACCGAGGAAAAAAGGTCCGTTACTTTTGCGGCGGATGTTTTCCCTTATTAAGGGGTTCAATACGTAGATGAAATTTTTCAATGGGTAAAAAACTATTAATTTTAGGTATTTTTTTTATTTATATATTTGAGATCTACCAAACACTATATCAATAGTTCTTAACTCAAAGGTACCTACTAAATCAAGAGAAATTATTGAAAATGTAGAAAGAAAACACCAACTTCGGGCAGGGATTCAAACTGTGACTTCAGGATAATCACAACCAGTCTAACCGCTTGGTTATCTTGTGGTCGCAGGTAATCCCTGCCAGAAGTCGAACATATCTTTCCTTTTTTCTTAAATTTCTAAATTTACTAGCATGTAGCAACTAGCATACAAAAAATGAAAGTATGACAACTATACCTACACATCTTGTTAATGACATCTATAACATATAATTATTTGTGATATTTAATGAACATTACATGTAGGAAAGAGGTTTTATAAAATGTTAAACAAAAAACATTTATAATGCAGTATTAGAGGATGAGATATACATTTTAACTTATTAATAATAACAAAAAGATACCGATTGAGGAAAAAAGTTAAGATTCGTATCTTTCCTTTTTTCTTAAATTTCTAAATTTACTAGCATGTAGCAACTAGCATACAAAAAATGAAAGTATGACAACTATACCTACACATCTTGTTAATGACATCTATAACATATAATTATTTGTGATATTTAATAAACATTACATGTAGGAAAGAGGTTTTATAAAATGTTAAACAAAAAACATTTATAATGCAGTATTAGAGGATGAGATATACATTTTAACTTATTAATAATAACAAAAAGATACCGATTGAGGAAAAAAGTTAAGATTCGTATCCGTGAATGCTGATACCAAATATCCAGATCCGGATCTACATCATTTTCTAACGACCCGGCACATCACTAGGTTATACATCTGTACCTATTTTAAAGAAATAGGTACATTTATTCCTTCCTCTGAGACATGGGTATGCCCATTATAGTCATGTTCATTGATTTTCATTCATTATTAAGGGATTACAGATAAGCTCCTGCAGTCAAATATTGCTAGATTTGAGTTATTTGAAGATGTGGCCCTATATCGGATTATTGCCGTTTTTAAATAAAATGATTTAGAAATCATAAATTAGAAAGTTCTACGTAAGATATTATGTACAAAATAGATAAAGACATATGCCGTGTTTAAAAAAAATGCTATGAATCATCATGACTATTTTCTTTAAAATGACATGTTTAATGAATATTGCATTTAAAGTAGCTAGCTTAATTTTTGAAAAAGTTCATCTTTTGCGTTAAAAACATTCTCCTGGAAACTAGTGATTTTGTAGATGGCTGTTCTGTTCTTTGTTGCCGTCGACATGTAGGTATAACAAATACATAACAAAAAAAGGAGTTACCTACTTCAAATCAATAAAAAGCTATGGACCCCACTTCAAAAATTATTAATTTAATTCTTAAAAAACATGAACTTCGGAATACCATATTTGTAAGAAACAAAAGTTACTTTACAACACCATCTATTATCGAGTAGATGAACTAATTAACATTAAAAATTTTGCTACGCTGCTGTCATCTATCTAAAAATCATCAAACTGACGTTGAGATTCACTTCATCATAATAATAATAATATCAGCTGAAAGATGTCCACAGCTGGACCAAAGCCTCACATATGGGAGATATGCCATAATTGCCACGTTTGGCACACGAATTGGCATTGATTCAAAGTTCTTGAAGATAGAGAGAGGTACATAATTTGGTTAACTGGGATATAATGCCTAGTGGCATTATGTCAGCCCTATGTACTGTCTTTCGCATTAAAGTATAAAACAATAGGTAATTATACTTACACAAAAATGGCCAAAAGTTACCATTTCATGCAGAAAAACACGATCAAAATGTAATAGGCATCATACTGCAGTAGATTTTTGATATAATGTTAGTCGAAGGCTTCTACAAAGAAAACTCTGCTGGGTATAAAAGACAAAGCACGTTAAGAAAAAAAAAGTAAAAAGTGTGTGGTTTTATCGGGTTCCTCACTTGCTGTTCTGTAGATATATCAAAAGCCATATCCAATATAATGAATGTAGAACAAGCACGGGAGGTGTGTCAGGACCGGGCTTGACCAGGGTTTTGGCGCTCCATACTCTCTCTGCCTACCCCGTAAGGGACTTAGCGTAGATACATACATACATACATACGAACAATACGAAGTCAAATGAGCATCCACACAGTTAAAGTTTGGAACTCACAATGTATGTGGAAATATGAAGAAAAACACCTATTAACACATATAGACAATTTATTATTATTTTTCGAATGTGAACATAATAATTAAGTTAGTAACTTATCATTATTTATGAAATAGAAAATGTTACAATAATTCAGAAAAATACAAGCAAATAAAATTGATTGTATCAATTTTGGCCGAAATCAGTCTTTAAAAAGTCTCTTAAAACATATTTTGCGTATAAAAATAATTTGCTTAAGTTTATACACAAATTATACTAATTAATAGAAAAATATATCATTATCATGATATCATGCACAAAATATATAAAACTGATTCAAGCTTATCCTATTCACAATTAAATTTATAATAGACTTACAAAAGTACGTAGAATGGGTACCCATACAAAACAGCGATGCGATGGGATGCGACGCCGCATCGCAGAAACTTGTGATGCGAATTGCTGCGATGCGATTCAGTTAACCATACTTTCAATATGTCAGATGAAATCGCATCGCAACAATTCGCATCGCAGTTTTGTGTGGACATCCTTATAGATACTGATTAATAGTATTTTAACATGAGAAACGCTAAGATAATAAAAGACATTAGAGGGTCTTTGGTGATACGTACCACACCAGCATCTTCTGCACGTGATAGTACGCAACGTTTACAATACGTAGGTTTTTTGTTTTGGCATGTTGACGTCTGCATTTCGTCCCGTACGGTGTATGGCGAATGCATCGGCGGAAACCAAATATTGAAATAATGAAATTATATTTGATTTTGTACTAACTTTTCAATATCTAAATCTCTTCACAACACGTCTTGTTGTAGCTTCAGTGGAATCCAAATCTCTTTTTATTTGACTTTACTGATATAACTGCATAGAGGTATAACGCTATAATTCTATGTATAACTGTAACTATACCTGTATAAGGTCCCGAGGACATAAAATTAAATATTTGAAGCACAAACATGTTCTTTTAATCAGACCCGTGAAGATGCAGCTTTCTAATGGTAAAATATATTTTTTAATCGGTCCCGTAGTTTTTGTGTGAAACGTTACATACAAACATACATACAAAAACACAAAATGTTTCCTCTTTATAATTAGTATAGATAAGTTAAAATGCCATAAAACTACAGCAACCTCGCCAGGCGCAAATGTTTTATAGATACTTTTGATCCAAATGTAAATTACTTTTTTAAAATACGACGAAATTCACTAGCTCAACTGATATTACAAAATAGAGGTAACACTGCCCGTGTAACTGTCACCAACCCTGATTACAACCCAATAATTGAAATTTGAATTGACGATGATATTTACCTAACAACGTGTTCACACAGTCACACACAGTGTGGTCAGTTCGTACATACATTTGTGTTTCTATAGGTGTGTTCACACGTACGCCGCGTTAGAACTAAACTAACGCGGTGATACAGCAAAGAAATATTACTATCATAAACTTCTACTGGTGGTAGAGCTCCAGTGACGGAGCTCGCGGGCGTAGGCACCACCGCATTACCGGTATTATTGATATACTTGCCGCTTAATGGTAGAGTTCTGCACTATCGTGTTCCAGTCAGGTGGTAATGTACGGCCCTGTAATTTCCGGCACAGAGGCATAACACCTTAGGCCTCAGGAGTGGTAACGCATCTGGATTTTGACATTGGTCTTTGTGTGGGTGTCTATAGGCTGCAGTCATCATTTAACATCAATGTGAACTGCATGCTTGTTTGCCACTTCCATTACATAATAAAAAAAATAATTGCATGCTCGTGTGAAAGAAGGGTTACGCCGTCCAGCTTGTGCGACGAATACGACGCGATGCGACGCGACACGACAAAATGTAATGCGACGCGATGCTACATGCGCCAATTGACCTACGTGATTTTAGTCATAACTTCTCGAACCATGGAAAAGTACAGTACATTTTAATTTTGCTCGTAGTTCGCGGTATCGTGTCTGATCACTCTCAAAACAAGTACACATTACGTTGCGTCTCGCCGCAGACTGAGCTATAAGTAGGCGGCAAGCAAGGTATACCGTTGACTTGCTTGCGCTATAGTCGCGTACGTATTCGTCGCTCACGCACGCCCCTAGGCTTAAGAATACCCACAATACACATTGTTCAACACTGCCAAAATTTTCGAAATCATCTTGCATCGACGCGCAACATGGTTTTAGAGCAAAGCGTTCAGTAGACACCAACCTTCTAACCGTTACTAATTATATATCTACACGTTTGGATCGCGGTAGTCAGTTAGATGTGCTTTATTTTGACTTTTAAAGAGGCCATTGATAGAGTTAACAACGATATTCTGCTAGCTAAGCTTGGGATAATCGGATTTGCACCAGGTCTCTTAAGGCTACTTGCGGACTATATGCACGACCGCCAGCAATATATCAGGCTAGGGATATATGAGTCTTCACTGTACCACACACGATCCGGCGTCAGTCAAGGCTCGATACTTGGCCCATTGCTTTTTCTGCTCATGGTGAACGACCTTCCGACGGTTCTTGGACATGCAGAGTGTCTTCTTTACGCAGATGATCTCAAACTGTACGCAGAGATAAGATCAGAAGCGGACTGCCTGGCACTCCAGGAGGATATACGTGCTGTATACGAGTGGAGTGTCAAAAACGATATGGAATTTAATCTCTCCAAATGTTGTGTTATAAGTTTTGCCCGCACGAAACACCCGATCATGTTCGACTACAAAATAGGTATTACCAAAATAAGTAGGTCTACGGTAATGAAAGATCTGGGGGTCATTTTTGATCGTCGGCTTAATTTCAATGAACACGTAAGTACCGTTGCAAAAGAATCGTTCCAGCGTTTAGGATTTGTACTGAGGAATGCCCGTGGCTTTAGTAGTGATTGCGTAATACGGCTTTTATACAACGCGCTAGTCTGTAGCAAACTGGAGGCTAGTTCATGCGTGTGGGACCCACATCACTCCACCCACGAACTCCTACTAGAAAAGGTACAAAAGGCATTTCTAAGATACCTTTACAAACACAAGTTTGGTTATTACCCACTCATGTACCCCACGGCTTTCCTCCTGGGGTGCCTCAATTACAACTCCCTGAAGACCAGGAGAGCCAATGGGCAATTGGTCATTATGTTCAAACTCCTCCGTGGTTTGATTGATGCTCCGTGTCTGCACAATGAGTTGGCTCGTTTATACGTTCCGCCCGTCCAGGACAAATACTTGCGTGCTAGGAAGCATAACCTCGTCACTGTACCATCTACTCGGACAATTGCACACGCTAACTCCTTTGTTCCGCGCGCGCTCTCTGTGCTCTGTGCTCTATTGGAGGCCTTTCCCGACTTCGACTTGTTTGTGGATGGATGGAAGGCTGTTGTGAGTGTGTGTTTGCAGTTCAGTGAAATCCTCTGAACATTACTAAATCTTATGTTTTTAATTTAATTTTGTGTATTTTTTTTTTGTTTTGATATGACATGTATCCGAGTTAGTTAGTGTAATTGGACTTGTTGTCCGTTCTAGTTAACTATAAATAAATAAATAAATAAACACTAGAAAAAGACACATCGAGATAGAAGAAAAACGATCTATACCTAACTTCGCATACAGCAAAATAAATTGCAGAAAAACCTCGGTGCTTTCAAATTTGTCTTTAGCGGTGATGAAGTTGGCACTCTCTTGTAGCGAGAAGACTGAACAGGGATCACCAGTTCCAGTACCGAAGCGTCGTCGTCTTCATCAGATGCTGTGAGTTCTACTTCGTAGAGAGGAGGTGATGAGCGATCTGGACTACCTGGCTGCATTAAGTTTTGACCTCGATAAGCCAACGGTATCTGCACTTCGGGTAGCAGTCTGCCTTCTTCCATTATCTTCTGGAAAAATGAAATGTTACTTTTTAGGATTTATTTGGTGACTGAATATCGAGACATCACATTTTATTTTTATGTCGTGTATCGCAGTAATATAGCAGTAGTCTTTGAGTTTATCGCGAACAGACAGACAGGCGCCACGAAGGACTTGTTTTATAATATGTATGGAATGTGAACAGTACCCCTCTTTAAAACACATGACATAAAAAAACTTACAAGCTAATCTGAGAGTGACTCCGTAACTTCACGCCTATAATCTCCGAAGGGGTAGGCAGAGGTAAATGCATGCATTCAAGCATACATGCAAACACTCACGACTCGACGGTTACGTTTTGGCCCATGTAACAGATGGCAAACCTGTTGCCATCTCCGGGCATATTACTAAACTCCAAGGTACTGGGAAACTTCCAGAAAATGGAAAAATCCCAGTAGAACCAGAGATAAAGGATTTTAAACCGTTATCTCTAATAGCCCCCGACCCGGGAATCGAACCCAGGACCTCCAGCGCAATAGTAGTGGCCTGCTACCACTACGCTACTGAGGCAGTTATAGAGAGTAACTAGATCACCTAATTCCACCAATTCGTTTTGGCTCGAGATGGTTCGCTCTAAATTTCCTATAAGTAAAGCCAAACTCCTGCGGCAGTGAATCATGACAAAAATATTCAAAGATAAGTACATACGAATTGATCATCGTCATCCTTGCTCATTAGTCTTGCCCATGGCTGTTTGTCGATAGGATCTTCATCGCTGCTGCTTGTTTCTGTCGCCTGCAAATTACACATATTTATATTATACCCGATACATACTACCACGTTCAACAATTGATTATACATGACATCAGGTGCAGTGCATTGAAATCTCTGGTTTATAATACATGGCAATGGAATGCTATTCACTATGTTTTTTTTTTGATTATGTAAATTGTTAATAATAATTACACAATTTATGTTCTCACAAATATGTAACACTAGCCCCAAATAAAATAAAAACATGATTAATTATCATTTGCACAAATTTAACTTAAAAAATAATTGGAAATGTGTATGTAGTATAATATTAATGTATTAATTTTGTTAACCCTCTACGAAGCCTGCTACGAACTATACGCGTAGCGCTTAACTTTCTCTATGCTACGAACCGCAATGGTGATACCGAGTTAAATTCACTATCTCATAAGACATACTTAATTCAATCTCCTTGTTTTTTGTTTAACAAATAGGCAAATTTATATTATACTAGCTGACCCGGCAAACTTCGTATTGCCTCAGAATGAAAATATGACATGTGTCAAAGGTTTGATAGATACGGACTATTTGTATGGGAAAATGAAATGGTGGTTTTTACTATTTCCCTTCAATTTCTTAATATTTTCTTCTTACCTTTTAAACATTTCCTGGACTTCCAAAAATCATTCAAAATCAATATTAGCCAAATCGGTCCAACCATTCACGCGTGATGCCGTGACCAAGGAAAACGGGTTGCATTTTTATATATTAGGTTGGGGAAAAAGTTTCTTCGCATTTTTTAAGATAATTCAAAACATTTTTTAAAATAGTTTATTTAAATTTAACTAAAGTATGTATGTACCATTTTGTTCGATAACCTTTTGCCATCTTGTAGGTAGGGACATGATCCCATTGCTATAAAAATTTTGGGACTTCTCATCAAAATACCGCGACAAGTGGATTTGGCAGTCCTCTCGTGATGTTAACCTAACATTACATAAAGAATTCTGAATGAACCGAAACAGGTGGAAATCTGAAGGTGCAAGGTCAGGACTATACGGCGGATGCATTAACACCTCCCAGCCAAACTCTCTTAATTTTTGCTGAGTGGTATAGATGTGTGAGGTCTAGCGTTATCATGATGAAACACCACACCCCTTCTGTTGATCAATTCCGGCCGCTTTCTCTCAACTTCTTGCTTTAATCTCATCAGTTGTTCGCAGTAGAGTTCAAAATCGATAGTCCTGCCTGGTGGTAATAGCTCATAATGAATAATGCCCTTCCAATTCCACCACACACACAACATCACACTGTCAAGCTCAACAACATCAGTCTGTGAAGCCTGACCGGCCTTTGACCACGATCTTTTTCGCACGTTCTTGTCATACGTGATCCACTTTTCATCACCAGTTATCAGCTTCTTCAATAATGATTCGGTTTCATTACGTCGTAATAAAGAATCACAAATGCGTACACGGTTCATTAGGTTTCTTTCAGTGAGCTCGTGAGGTACCCAAATATCGAGCTTTTTTTTGTACCCAGCTTTTTTCAAATACGCCAAAACTGTTTTGTGATCAATTCTCAGTTCTTCAGCTACGTCGTAACTACTGATATGTCGATCTTGCTCCACTTTTTCAAAAATGCCATCCATTTTATCCGTAATAGGGCGACCAGAGCGAGGTGCATCTTTGACATCAAAATTTCCGGATTGAAAACGCTTAAACCAAATTTGTGCTACTCTCACAGACACTGCACTAGGTCCATAAACATCGCAAATTTTTTTCGCGGCTTGCGTTGCGTTTTTACCTTTTTTGTAGTAAAATTTTAAAATGTATCGAATTTCTTCATTAGATTCACTCATCTTGACGGTACAAAAAACAAATGAAAATCCCACATTTGCCTAATTTGAATTTGGAATTATGTTCTTTAAAATTTTAACTTTCAATGATACCAAAACCAGCCAGATACAAATACTACAGCCAAAGAGATTTTATTACAAGTTCATACATACTATAATGCGAAAAGACTTTTTCCCCAACCTTTTATTATAGATTATGACTGAACTTATGATTACTTTTCCTTAAGATTACTTTTCGTTGACGTTCGTCCATACGCCAAAGCAAAGCAAAATTGCAATAAGACTGCTATAGGTGATGGTGTTATGGCCCCTATCCTGACCTACGTAAACAGCTTAGTTCGAAGTTTTCTTGAATTAAATAATCACAATTGTTTTTAATACACGTCCACGTAATTTCTGGCATAAATGCATAAAAGCTTAGGCTTCAGGAAGCAACAGGCATCACATTGAAATCTCTGTTTTTTTATGTAGATGTTTATATACATAGGTTATAATAATGGTAACCCTTGATACGTCCTACTGCTGGGGAAAAGTCTCTCCTCTTTTTGGGAGGAGGCCTGGAGCTAACTCCACCACGATGCTCCAATGCGGGTTGAAGGAGATACGGGTTAGTGGTCAACCCGTTGTCGGATGTTCTTCAAACCACCCATAAGGCCTCCGACAAAGTTTAACGACTGCTATCTATCGATAGCAACCGGGACCGACGGCCGATTTTAATTTGCCATTAGCGATCACCCATCACACACCCGACTGCGGCCGTATTACTTAACCGAGTAGATCGCTTCCGATCTACACCAGTCGCAGGGCCATGCGCGCTTCACATTGGGTTCATACTATCAATGTAAACTACTTGTTTGCTTCTTCGTAACATAAAAAAATAAGTTACAAAACTAATTAAGAGATGGTTTTATTATTATTAAAAAGATAAGATTAAGATTTGGTCCTGTAATAATAATCACAGACACATAATAACTAAGGTCTCAGGGGTGGCAACTATTAATTTTGACCCTGGTCTTTGTGTAGGTGTCCATGGGCTGGAGTCATCACTTCAAATTAAAATATGAACTGTAAGTTTGCTTGCTACCTTCATTACATAAAAAAAAACTTACTTGCAAGTGGCCATCGCGAAATGCCGGTGCTTGCGTATGCCGATCATCATCACTGTCTATCCCACTGTCTTGTGGCTCGAACTGCAGCTGGATGAAATACCTGTCCCCCGCCAACTTGATTGATTGTTTTTCTCTTCTTAACCCTGAAATTTATAACATAATTCTTATTATAATTGTGAAAACAACCCTATTGTAAGGCGAAATCATAAAAACGTATGATTTGGTCAGTGACTCAATATCATATGCCGTATATGTAACATGGTATCAGCTATTAATAGCCGATGACGGTCGAAAATAACCGACGATCGTAACATCAATATAAAATAAGCACAATGTTATTTTATATTGGTAATAATACCCTATATAAAATAACATATAAACACATAATTAAATAATTATGACATATTTTATTGCCCATATGCTACCATTGGGGATCATATTGAACAATATCAAAAACATAGTCAGAATTGTATTAATGTATTAGGTTAACTAGTTAGGTTAGTACGTAAAAAAGTCAAAAACGTACCTACTACTCAAAATTATGGGATGCATCGACATTATGTCCACACACAGTTTGCAAAACACAAACAAGTACGGGAGAGTCATTTTTAATTTATTAATCAAATTAACACCGCAATACTGCTACACATAGGTAATTAAAGGTAACCAATAATCACTACCTAATATAATGTATACGTAAGAGGAAAACAGTGTATAAATGCCATAATGGAGTAAATAACAAGTGATTAATTACCAAAATAGCACCAGATTCTTACAAAAATATTTTGTGGTTCTTGTACAGGCCGGCTACGCTGCCTTGCCAGGACTCGATACGTATAACTATCGGATCCTCGGCAAAGATGGGGTGCAAAGGGAGCCCTCTCCACCGTTACCATGGCAACAGACCTTTGCGCGCGCACAACAAATCCCACACGTCCTTGCCAGGTTTTTTGTCAAATTTATTTACGCGGCTGTCAAACTTTTACGTTGCATCTTTCGTAGAAAGTAAATATTTGTGGTAAATAAATTAAATAAACGCAAAATATCGTATTTAGAACGATGGCACCGAAGAAGGTACGGTAATTTTGTTTTTTATTTGTTATTCTTGTCATATATACCTATAAGTAGGTATACAATGCAATTCAAAACTTTTCTAACATACGATAAAGTTATTGTTGGTACCCAGGTACTTTAAGTACCTTATTTTACACCAAATGTATTTCAGATAATGTACAGTTTATTCTTTGTATTAATAAACAAGCCATAAGTGCAATAACGCTATATCTACTCCATATGTGATTGAAAACATTACATAATAATTGTTCTTTCAGAGCCACATTATGTAATATCATTGATTATACACGTTGCTATAACATTTTATGCCTCCTTGAGTATATTTATAGTTATACGAGGCCTACGTAGTTTTAAGAACATCTACAGGTATTTACAAGTAATTCACTCCAAATATGTGTACGTTAATAACTAAGTTACTTTACGGTTCTTGAAATAACTAGGCTATTAAAAATCCAGTAGTTCAGAATGGATCTTCATAAGCCCAGTCTATTTTTTTATGATTCTTTTATTTACATCCACTTTTTAAAATCACATTTATTGAATAATAGTGTTATCACGACATACCTACATATAAATTGATGATGTAAATCTAAATATACTTAACCAACACCTATTTTATTTTGAGAAAACATTATTGTTAATTGAAGATATTTCTACTACCTTTATAATTAATAAAAAAAAAAAAACGTAACTTCACGCCTGTAATCCCTGAAGGGGTAGGCAGAGGTAAATGCACGCATTCAAGCATACATGCAAACACCCACGATTCGCCGGTTACGTTTTGGCCCATGTGACAGGTGGCGAGCATGTTGACATCTCCGGGCACATTACCAAACTTTGAGGTACTGGGAAATTTCCAGAAAATAGAATAATCCCAATAGAACCAGAGATAAAGGCTTTTTCACCATTATCTCTGATAACCCCCTACCCGGGAATCGAACCCAGGACCTCAGCGTAGTAGTAGTGGCCTGCTACCACTAGGCTACCGAGGCAGTTATAATTTAAAGATTTTGATAACCTTCTATTACGGTTTTGTGAGCGTTATCAATGCGGACTGTCTTAATTTAAAAAAAGTAGATCTTTTGCGCTACCAAAATTCCAAACATAACCTTCCTAAGCTTCAATAATTAAATTGTATCTTAAAGGAACTATTACATGTTCCCTTCTTCTTTCCCCTCATTCTTCTAACCTGAAAGAACCAAACCCAAATATACCGGTGTTAAAACCCACGCTCTCATAAGGAACTTGGTATGAAGATACATATAATATCCTAATTTTGATAAATACCTACCTACCCCAAGTGAGTTTTTTTTTATTGCAATAAAGGACAAACTGGGTTTGTGTACATTTTAAAATCACATTAAACTATAGAAACTGATATCAATCGAGCAACGTGTATACTGTATACTGTTACATAAACTGCGTGATATATACATCAATTATACGGCCTACAGCGCCTACAGTAAATTCTGTACAAACGCGACTAACTAGAGCTCTATCCTATGTATATCTAACCACCAATAGATGGCGCTACCGAAAAGACAGCAGAGATTTTTTTAAATCACATTTTTTTAATACCATAAACAATCCAGCACAAATAATGTAAAAGTATTTGGTTTAAAAGCTTTATTATTCAAGTGATTATAAATTAAGATACTTACTTCTACAATAACAAAATACTAGTAGGTAAACGCACTAAACGATACCGAATAAAAACTGACCATATAGGTAAGTACTTTCTTAAATTTTTAAAGTGTTTTTTCATTAAAACAAATACGACAGTAGTGGACGACCTATAAGGAAACATCTATTAGGTAATTTATAAATTCTGGGATAACTTCTGTCTTCAGATCAGTTTTAAACCCTAGAGAATAATCGATTGCATAATAAGCATACCATGTATGAGTAGCTTATTTAAGATAATTTTCAATTTAAATAATAGCATTACGTATATGGTAGATTATCTATATTTATTCAAATCCTAAAGATCTGTAGAATAGGTATAACTCCTCCAATGCCTTTTATATAATTGAAATAACAATTATACCTTACATTTGAACAGAAAACTCGTAATTAGATATTTATTAGTGAAAATTATTTTTGCTGACGACATCTTAAATTATTAGAAAAAAAATAAATCTTAGTCACAATCTGGTTTAGTAATTGACCATGCTACTAGTACACTAACTAAATGAAAGGTTTATTGTTGAACCATTTATACTTAATTACATTTTGCTTAGAGTAAAAAGGCACTTTATAGTAAGGACTCCTGAAAATATTTATGAAACTACAACATTCTTAATCATATATAATAAATGTAACTAAACGTTTGTATATAGATTTATACTAGCGCGTTACATAAAGTTCAGAAGTTTTTAGTCTGCCAATTCTCTAATCGTTCGACGCATCGTAAATATGCTTTATAAACGGTTATCATTTTACCTAAAAGAACCAATTTGCGTTTGAAAATATTAACCGGGCCATGAAGGGGCAGTGTGAAAATTACCAGGCCTGTGATAATACCAGGCCTGAACTGGTCAGAGTTCTGTACGATATAAAATATTTTTGAACTATTTATCCGCAATTTCACTTTTTAGCACGCCTTAAAGAAGTTAACCGTAATATCGCCAAATTACACTGCCTGAGCATAGACTCAGTCACTATAGACATAACCACTGCTCTGCTCTTGAAAATTGTAGCGTGATGATATGTAGCCAAAATGGCCTTTCTTCATAAATCTACTATTCAACATGAAAAATCAGTTCGAACTAGTACTTTTCATAGATTAGTGTGTTTAACCAAAGAAACAAACTCTTCAACTTTTTAATTTTGTATAAAGAAATCAATCATCCAACAATTCTTGAGCATTTTTTTTAAGTTATCCATATTATTATTAATTGTAGAAATTAAACTTGCGGATTTTCTCGCGTATACAACACTCCCAAACTTCTTCATACACCCGACGTTTCGGTCGCTTTCCACCAGTCAGCCCGTGACCACGGTAGCTGGAAAGCGACCGAAACGTCGGGTGTATGAAGAAGTTTGGGAGTGTTGTATACGCGAGAAAATCCGCAAGTTTAATTTCTACAATGAATGAAGCTCGCGAAAACCTACGAAAACGTCATATTATTATTGTTGTACAACGCGGATTATGAAAACGAAAATCAAGTAAACGTTTTACAGGCTATATAGATACGTATTTCATTAATCATAAATGCAATTTGGGCAAAGCGAAACGAATATCGATATTATTCTCATTTCGTGGTTTTGCGGAAAGCTCGTTAGCATTCCATGAAATGATGTGGAATTTTGATATTTTATAAAACATTCATATATTTCTTTTGTATTACAAACAACTACGTACGATTTTATTTAATGATAATGTTTCAAAATAACTCACAACATGTTTATTTACTACATAAAGATTTTTTCTCGGTATGAAATAAATGGCTGATGACATCACACGCATCGTGACAAATCTACGCGCTTAGTCTCCAGACACACAAACATAATGTATTCTACCTTTTCAATAAATTCTGTACTTATAAACATACTGTGGTAAGTTTTCAACTGTTTTTGACTATACATATACCTACAAGAAACGACAGTACCAACTACTGTTAACGAACAAATCAATAACACATTGTAAGTCGTTCCTTACAAATAAATTGTATTCTAATATAGTTTTGGTTCTTGATACAGGTTCCTAGCCCGCAAAGGACTAGACCTAGATTACCTGATTTATGGCGAAGTAAGTCTACGGAGAAATCTTTAGGACTTTTACTAAAGAGATTCAGAGTGAGTAGACTTTAAATAGCGTATTTGTTCAAGTCTTCACTGTAAATATTACGTTCGCAATTTATGTTTGTGTCTGTTGATTTCGTGTTTGTCTATTGGCGGAGTTGTATCAAATAAAATATGGTGCTCTATATATATATGAGTTCTAATTAATTTAATATTTTCGTTGTTTTTTGTGATATAATGACGCCAATAACGTTGTATCGTGTCTCATTTCATATTGATGTTCATCAACCACCATGTTTTGAGTTACAGAAACATTTTTTATTTAATTTTGAACTACATTCACGTTTTAGCAATATACGATTTGCTTCTTAAACAGTAGGCGTTATTTAAGAACGAAGAGTAAAGATAAACATTCCGTATTAAAATGAATGGAGCTAGCATAACTGAAGATTTTTAACCTAATTCCTAATAGAATGAATAAATAAGTCATAATACGTTGCATCTGCGTCTAGATTGATGGTGCTTATAATATAGATTGTGTAAAACTAAAATCTTAATGTAATATTATTAGTTACCAATAAATTTTAATTATATCATTTAATTAATAGCTGATGAATATTTATTTTGATCCTTTTAATGAGTTTTAATTGAACTTGAACCTGGATTATCCTATTTTTAAATACATGGTATGTAGTTATTTTTCCATTTTAGCGAATATAAATAATTCACTTCAATCTAATTGAACGTCATTGATGACTACGATGACTCAGAATGGAACTAATCACAGAATGTCACTATATACACTTTAATTAAGTTCCTACATGTAAGAGATTCGATTGTTTAGATTCGATTACCTACTAGCTAATTACACGTAAGGGCCTCATAGTTATGTTTGTTCCTGAATTAATGAACTGCCCTAAATGATAGATAGTATGAGTATGATAAATGTTTTAAGAATAACCTAAAAATCCGAAATGAGACAGAGTACATTTTTGTCACTCACCTCAACTTCCAACTTATAAAGCAAAAATATTTCACAACACGTTAGACGTTCATTGTAGTTAGATATCGGTTGACATAATGAAATGTAGATACGTCAAGTACGAAAAGCGGAAATCATTCATTACAGAACTGTTTATTATCACGATAACAGTAATCGAGCCAATATTTTCCAATCGCTTTATCGATCGGACTATCGGACTATAAAATAAGGTTTGTTTGGGCAAAATAACAGCATGGTTTGCGGCAAAACACTGTCAAATTATGACTGGTTGAGGTTGATTTTAGATTTTGGCATAATAATCATTCAATTTGTGGTAGTTGCCACTGTAGAAAAATGGAATAGAATAGAAATAGAGTTTGATTTTGAAAAGATATATGAAGCTTTTAACAATTTTGTATTAGTATGAGGGTACAAACGTAGGATTTGTAAACTCAAGGACAACTGGTGAGCGTCTCAATCTCAGGAGATGCAACATTTTGACAAAAAGCATACGGGTATTTTCTTAATGCCTAAAAATCATTTGTGGTCTAAGGTTACTTCCCTGATTCATTCTTGTTTCTAACGATAAGACTCAATATACACAAATACTGACACACTAACCATGCCATCATGTACTCACTGGACTCGCTGGGCGGATGGACGAATACTAAGATCTGTACGTAGGAAAATGATTAGAATGTTAGACTGGCAGACTGGTAGAACAGAATGAAATTCTGCCAATCTTCAATTCTACCAGTAAGAGGACTGTTTGAACGTACATAAATAATTTTGTTATAAATAAATAATTTAACGTTATTTTGATTTCTTTAATTACTTAGGTATACCTAAAAACAACGTTAAACTGACGTGTTACAACAACTTAA
Organism: Macrosoma leucophasiata; assembly: GCA_036365455.1. Taxonomy (NCBI): domain Eukaryota; kingdom Metazoa; phylum Arthropoda; class Insecta; order Lepidoptera; family Hedylidae; genus Macrosoma; species Macrosoma leucophasiata. The sequence continues at coordinate 7,246,282 of JAWQUS010000023.1, read as the reverse complement.
ATTAAAACTTAAAATGCGACAACCAGAATGAACTTGCGTTTGTATACCTAACATATATAGGTATACCTAACAACAACGTTAAACTGACGTGTTACAACAAAACTTAAAATGCGACAACCATAATGAACTTTTTTGTATGTAATGGAAGTGGCAAACAAGCTTGCAGTTCACATTGATGTTAAGTGATGACTACAGCCTATAGACACCCACACAAAGACCAAGGTCGAAATGCAGATGAGTTACTACTCCTGAGGCCTAAGGTGTTATGCCTCTGTGCCGGAAATTACAGGGCCGAACATTACCACCTGACCGGAACACGATAGTGCTGAACACTACCATTTAGCGGCAAGTACTCGTATATTTGGTAATGCGGTGGTGCCAACACACGCGAGCTCCATCACTGGAGCTCTACCACCTGTAAAGACACTTGCGTTTGTATGTGTGAAGACGGCATTTTGCAAAACTTCGGATAACCTGCTGTACGTTTTTTTAAACTGTGATATGCGGGTGATGCCGCCAAACGTAATATCACAATTATCTAATCTATCAAGATTAGATAATTCGAAATAAGAGAATTCCTACGCCCTCAAACTTCAACCAGTAAAATCTAGCCTTAAATTTTAACGCATCCGACACAAGCACAAATCGTAAACGTGTTTATGGAGCGGAAACCCTAAGTTCGCGATTTTGGAACTTGGCGAGCCATAAAAATTGTCATAATCTGATTGCAACTACACTTTATTGATCAATAATAGTCGGATCAACTATTGAATACAGTTCGCTTTCATTGCTTCCATTCACGAAACAATGAAAAGTCGCTTCTTTAATTTCATTTGCCGTATTACGTCAAACATGAAATTCATTTGCATGGACAACAAAGGATTCCTGTCTCCAATAAGTTTTGTTTTACTACTTTCTTCGTTTAAAGCAGTTATAATTTATTCAAATAAATAAATTATTGATTTTTTCCTCTGATAAATTATTGATTTATTCCTCTGATAAATTATTGATTTATTCCTCTGATAAATTATTGATTTATTCCTCTGATTATTCATTTTAATGTATTGCTTTTATGTGTCTTACATGACATGTCAAATATATTATAACTAGCTGTTGCCCGCGGCTTCGCCCGCGTGGTTGTCGTTTTATAATTATATAACTAAGTAGCCTATGTTCTTTCTCAAAGTCAGCTCTATCTCTGTACCAAATTTCATTAAAATCGGTTCAGTCGTTTGGACGTGAAAAGGTAACAGACAGACAGACAGAGTTACTTTCGCATTTATAATATTACTTATAATGTACAAAAGAATCGTATTGCTGTTCTAGAGAATTATACTTCATTTCAAGCAGTGATTTTTTTATGTTAGGAAGATGGCAAACAAGCTTACACCCTACACTGATGTTACTTAAGTGACGACCGCAGCCTATAGACATGTACACAAAATCCAGAGGTCAAAATGCAGATGCGTTGCTATACCTTAGACTTAAGTTGTTATGTCTCTACGGAGACATACAAAAACGTACGAAATATGTAGTTCCGACAGTACCTACTATTAAAATTACTTTTAAAATAGACACTTACGCCATACTTATTTATATTATATCGTTTGATGTGATTATCACATAAAACGTCCGCAATAATTCGCCTCGTCACTGATGGTAGACTTCCAGTGTTATAGCTTTAGGGCGTAGGTACCACCGAATGACCTACCTCAGCTAAATGGTAAAGTTCAGCACTGAACTTTACCAGGTATCGTGTACCGTTTTTATCAAAGAGTCAAAGCAACTTAGGTCTCAGCGGTGGCTAAACATCTACCATTTGATCTGATTTGATGACTCAATTTTTTTTGTAGATGTCTATAAGCTGCAGTTATCACTTAACATCCACTTCAAAAGTTTTTTATCAACTTTTATTACATAGAAAAACCATATGGTGTTATATGGTTTATATGGCCTCCAGCCGCGGAGGGGCTTAATCAGAGCATTTATTACCGATACAAAACAGTCTATATTTTTTTGCGGGGGGAAATACGTGTGACACACACCACAAAAATCGTCTATTACTACGAAACTCACACCTTGACCTTAACAAAATACATAAACGATTTCACGCACACATTTAAACATCTTGGCGACAAGCATGGGAACACTTGTCCTTTTACTTTGAGAGAGGGGAAAGACTAATATGGCACATTTTCCTCCGATCGGCCGCGGCCGGTGGCCCGTGTTGCTCTATGAAAAAAAATTATCACGAGCAGCAAAAGTGTACATAGTTATAAAAAAGACACTTACCGATGAGTAAGACCATATCTTCCAGGTCATATATTCTGGCCATATATTCAAATATCACGTCTAAATTACTCATAAAGAATAATCAAACAGTGTTAATACTTTGAAGAACAAAGAGACGCCATGTCTCTCGAGTCCTTTTCGGAAAGTGGTGTTCTTTTTCTATTACAAAGTAAAATGTTAATGTAATAAAGTGAGGGAACGGCGGTCGTAGTGATGTCACGTTGTACTACCTAATGCCAGACACGGGGACTAATTATAATTTGGTGACACGACCCACGACCGGCGGCAAGTCGCTTTTCAACTTTGTACCGTTAGCAATGCGAAGTACTAAACATCTAAATATTATGTTCTCTCTCGCTAAATCATTTTTATTTATATAATTTACTACTAGCTGTCCCGGATAACAGTATAGCCATCTTATAGCCTTAGCGTTAAATATTTATGACCTATTTTGATTTCTACCAAATTTACAAAAAGCATACATTTTGAGACGTTTTCACGCGCGGAGCGTGATCACAACTTCGGGACACCATTTTTTTTTTAATTAAGAACATTATACATTTACCACTTTTATAGGCAATTATTTTTAAAAGATATTAGCGAACATTGCAATAATAATTCAAGAAATAGTTAGAAACAATGACATTCTACACATGTATAGAATATCATTGGTTAGAAATATAATTTTTTTACCTAACCTAACCCAACGCAATTTCAGCAAATATAATTATAATAACTCAGCAAATATTAGATGAACTGTATAAAAAAAAAACAAAAAAAAAAATAAGAAGATTATACTTATCTCTATAAATAAAAAAAATAATTATAATCATCGGTCGGGAGTACTCGGGACAGGCGACCCATGAACATGAACAACACATATCTACACAGTGTATGTGTGAAGAGAAGAGATATGTGATGAGTTTACTGTGAAAAGATATTATTAAGTATGTGAAATGTAATTTACGCAGGTAAAAGCTTCACTTCTTTTGAAATTATCTAAAGAAGAAGCGAATATATCAGCATATTTTATAATTTGTATACAATCAAACAATATGATAAACAAGTTCTTATTTTTCAATTCAAGACTATTTTATTTGAAGTCGTTACGTTAGGCATTTCGATCATTAATGCAATGCAGTTTACACCTAAGTTTATGTAAGTTACCAAAGACATTTACTTCAGTAACATGCAGTTGTTCATGACGCTATGTAGAGCTGCGAGTTAAATATTTTACAGATGTAAAAATAATTAAAATTGTTTAAAAATAACAATTTATTAGTTATGTCCTCAGGCGAAGACAGTGATGTGAGTACTAGCTTGACAGCACTTGGTCGCGTGATTACCAAAAACATGCTTACCACAAATTAAAACTATAAAGATACCATCCAAAACGCTTAAGGCACGCAATCGTCTTTAATCGTTTGTTTACGCTTGCTTCGCTCAGCTAAAAATGCGTCGTATTATTTATAGTCATGTTCCATGATCCTAACCAATAAAGGCCTAACATAAAATAATATGCAAATATCTAGAATATTTACTCGTAAATCACCGAAGCTTTTTAAAGGTTTAGAAAACTAACCAGTATTTGATTTGCCGCGCAACAGAGCTTGCGTATATTCGTTGATTTTCAAAGTGATATTATTTTCTTTTTTGAAATAATGTTGAAGGCTATGATAAAAAAGGTTTTGGATGCAGAAGATGAAACAGTGCTTCTGACTAAAACATTACTGCGGTTAGATCCTGTATGCATTGATTTAGATAAAGCTTCGCTGGTTGTTTGATTTATTGTGATTTATTAACATAATTTCGCTTAGCAGAAGGACACTACGTCCAAATCTCGGGGCAATCTAGTTGAAGAGGAAGGCCTGGATTGGTTAAAACCACGAGCTCTTATCAAACCGGATGACCAAGAGGAAGTCGCGGATGCTGTAAGTGCTATTTTTTATTAATAATGCCTCATTTATAGACAAGAAATAGAAAAAATCTGATGTCCGTTTTACATAAACTCAGTGCGTATTTTTTCAATTCTCTTTATTGGGTATATAACATAGCGTAAACCTTTATGTAATACATTTTATGTATGTAATACGAGAGATTGTTATAGTTTATTCAATCTTCTAACTTTCTAAACCAAATTCTTCAAATTGTTATTAAAAATAATGTCTGAAAGTGTAATATTTTCTTCCTGGTATCCGAGTGTTATTAAAAATTAAATTGTTTTAAAAAATATATATTCCACAATTCAGTGTTTCACAGATATTGGGACTGTATACAATGTATTCATTGTAAATCTGATAGGTACCTAATCTACACAAGAAATGTAACATTTCTTTTGTAGATTAGGTACAATTATCATAAAAACTGACCCTTAAATAAATATTTGTTGTGTAAGTAAATCGATAAAGTACTCGTATTGTATGAATAAATGTTTAAATTGTATGAATAAATTGAGACTTAATTAAATAATAAAAATTTGAGCTATTCGCAAAAATCATTGATTTTTGTCACAAAAGTAACAATTCAACTTCACATTCATGTACGGTAAATAATGCAGCCTACATAAAAGTTAAAGATTTAGGGAGCAGATGCGTTGTGAGGTACTCCAATGACGTTGTAAGTATAATTATTTGCCAGACTGAGCCGCACATTATTAATTAATAGGAATACGATTGCGTTTTACACGGACATTTAGCGAAGCATAAGAAAATGTTTAAAAAAAACCGGCCAAGCGCGAATCGGACTCGCGCATGAAGGGTCCCGTACCATTTTCTACAAAAATATCACTTGTGTTATATTGGGAACCAATATAACACAAGTGATATCCCTTCCTAAACTATTTAGGAAAATAAAATAATTTATTTTTTTAATATTTTTTTTAATTATTTCAAGTGTCTATCTGTTGCCGTTATTAATTTTGAGCAAAAAATCAAGTTTGCTGTATGGGAGCTCTCCGTAAATATTTATTTTATTCTGTTTTTATAGCGGCATCAACAAATACATCATCTGTGAAAGATTCTACTTTCTAGCTATCATGGTTTATGAGATACAATCTGGTGACAGACGGACCGAGAGACGGACAGCGGAATCTTAGTTATAGGGTCCCGTTTTCACCCTTTGGGTTCGACGATACTACTGGGATCCCTAATCCAGTCGCTCTACCAACTGCGCTACTGAAATCCGCATCTAGCTGTCGAACATTTTACTTTCACATTTTAAGTACTGCATCGCTTTGGGGTGGCGGTAACGTGGCATGGTGGTAATATGTCCCTACGTCACTACGCCCTCTAAATCCATCACCCCCAACCAATAATAATATCCAGAAATGTAACTCTCAACTCAATCATCGCCTCAGTTTTGGTTCCATTTACGCAAACAAACTTACTGCAATCATAAAAAACACTCACACTTTAAACATAGACAATCCTGGCAATTTGATTGGCCGCGAAAAAGTTATTTCGCCGAGCAGCAAGGAAACGTCCAATGGCCTCACGCGCTGCGACCCACCGTCTGACCGTGGCCACTCCGCCAAAATTCCATATAAACGCTTAATTTGGTCTCTAATACACAGACATCAATCAGTGACGTGTATTTACACTTGCACCTGTGTGCATAGCACGTAGAGAATACCAAACGTTGCCCATAAGAGGGGGGGAGGTTGGGTGAGACGGGGAAATCGGGCGGGACGTCGAAGTGTCCATTCTATACGTAGTATTATTACATATTATCTACCATCGTAGTGTATCAAGCCATATTTAGGCCCCGCCTACGGTCCACCACATTATATGGAACCATTTTATTGCCATAATTATACTTCATTTACATTATTATTCGTAGCCCCTTCTTAATTTTCAATGCCGCCATATTTCTGCTCCTTTTACAGGACTTAGAAGAAGAAGTAGGTCGTATATTGACTACCATAAATCCTCAATGGGTGGCCGATGAAGTTGCGTATCATTATGGCCAGGGACATTTTGTGACAAAGCCAAAGATCACGTATGGGAAAGCTTATCCTTTATACATCTATCAGGGAACAGCCATCCGGAAGGACTCTGAAGAGGCTAAAGCACAAATAGCTGCTGGTTATGGTAAGTTTATCTAGAGATTTGTATTATTAAACTAGCTGACCCGGCAAACTTCGTATTGCTTCAGAATGAAATAATGTGTCCAAGGTTTGATAGATACGGACTATTTGTATGGGAAAATGAAGTTGTGGTTTTTACTATTTCCCTTCAATTCCTTCATATTTTCTTACCTTTTAAACCTTCCTTGGACTTCTAAAAATCATTCAATACCAAAATTAGCCAAATCGGTCCAGCCGTTCTCGAGTTTTAGCGAGACTAACACAGCGAACAGCAATTGATTTTTATAGATATAGATTATTGTATCTCATTTAACTCAAAGTGACTACAAGACTATCATCCATCTGTTTAAAGCGAGTACTGGAATACTTCGGGCACATTGCTCGAAAAGACGGAGGGAACCTTGAGAAGCTCATCATCGCAGGCAAGGTCCAGGGAAAGAGACCACGCGGGCGCAGCCCGATGCGATGGTCGGATCAAATCCGCACCACACTCGACGGCAAGATGCACGAGGCCATACACACTGCCGGAAACCGTACCCGATGGCGTACTATCATTCGACAAAAAGTGATCCGTGGAGGGGGGTCACGACCCTCAGTAGTGGGGAAAACGACGCAAGGAGGAGGATCTCATTTAAAGGATTCCTACCGTAGATATTGCTATAATAAATATACTTCCGATGTACTTAACAGTCGTAACTTACGTCCGGATTTGGTACGGAGCGGACAGCGGAAAGCGAGTTGGAAGCAGCCTATGTAGCGTAAGAAGGGTGACAATGGTGCAATATCTATTTCCACAATAATTCTATGAACAGGCTATTGTCTCCCACTTGCTTACCTTTCCCGGACTCATAGGATCTCATAGTAATTATTGCATTAAAACCTGTGGAATTGTTGTACAAATTAATTTATTTCACAATTTAGGCATGGTGGGGTTCGATGATGCTGGCCCAAAACGGACAAAAGTGAAGAAGTCAGCCGCCGAGGAAGAAGAAGAAGAAGAACCGGAAGCGGAGGCACCACCCGCAGACGAAGGTAAAGGTGAAGGTCTGTGTTTGTGTGTGTCTTAATTAATAAAGATATAATTGTATTTTATTAAAGGTTGATCACCAATAACGCTTATTAAAGACGCGTTGTCCGCACTAACGCAGACTTTGAACAATAGCCCAAACATTTTCAGCCGCAGTATCTGACAATAGTTTGCGAAAAAGAGGTATACCTACTTTTTAAAGTAATACATGTGAAGATAGATAAATAATTACTTATTTACCTATCTTCACAGGTATATAAATAATTAAACATTTTAAAAATCTGTTAACTAAGTTATTGGTTGTGCAGCTTAGCAAAAGTATTAATTTGTTCATTAAGTTAAATCATACAGAATGTGATATGAGAATCCCATTAAATTATGTATCAATATTTGTAGTAACTGCTAATGACAATAATAGCTACTAACGAAGTTCCATTTATTTTTCCATTTATTTCATTATGTTGTAACTACTGAGTTAAAAACAAATAGTTTTTAAAATCATGAAAGCTTTCACAGTGTTAAAAATTGGAAGCATAGGTTTTTTATCCATTAATTTTGTACTTCGAAATACTTAAAGAAGACGCAGCTGGAGAAGAAGAAAAGCCGGTTGGGGAAGAAGCAGAAGTAGTACCAGAAGGTGCAGATGAGGCTAAAGAAGCTGTAGAAGATGAGGCACCTGAGGAGGCGGAACCTGAAGAAAGTAAGATAATAATATGTTTATTCCAGTGATAAACTATGTTTTATCTTCTCTCGTTCTAATGTTAGAGTTACAACAATAAAGATGCTCGAGAGGGTAGGCACCACCGCATCACCTGAATCTATTTCTTTCTTCTATTTATTATAGTGATCGAAACTATAGTGTTCCGATTACTGGGTAGGTAATATCTACATATTATGGTCCTGTAATTTCTGCACGGCGTCAGCGGATCTTAGCCCTAAGGAGTGGCAGCGCGTCTGTATTTAAAGACATAAAAATATTGATTTATTTTGAAAAATTGCAGTTTTAATATTTTTTAAAGAGTCCACGACTATCGTACCCCTAATTATTATTTTATTATTATTGTATTCATAAAGGTACTCATTATATATCTCGAAATTAATTTTAGAAGAAGAAACTGGAGCTGGTGAAGTAGCAGAAGAAGTGTTTGATATCAAACCTCGAGTCAAGAAACTTGCCAACCAGTTCAACTTTTGCGAAAGAGCTGCACTCACCTATAACTTTCCGAGACGGGTGACTATAGAGATTGAATATTGCTTCATTATACTCGTAGGACTAAGATAGTTGAGAGTTTTTAAGTTCTTAACGTACGGCCCTGTAATTTCTGAGAATGAGGTATCATAGGTAACAAACAACTCAGGAGTGGCAACGCATTTTTTTTAAATATCTGGTGTTTTTATAGATGTTTATAAGATACAGTTTGCCACTTTATCATAAAAAACTAATGATATGAAAAACAATATAAAACATAAGTATCGTATACACTTAAATTATTATTTTTGGTCCGTTCAGAGTGTTCAGTTCAGACGAAGTACCCAATTATTATAATCTTATCTGTATTCATAGAAAAACTGAAGTAATTGCAAAATTTGACTTGAGTAAAAGAAAAGCTTGACATACTAAATCATCTCCAAACTATTATCATTAGGTACGTAATTTTTTGAAGACACCCAATAGGTACCATCGAAGAATGTTCCGATGATTCAAAACTATTGCAAATTAAACTTCATGTTTACACGAATGAGGCACTATCATGATCTAGCGGACAGTTTTTCGATAGTAGGTTGTACAAACATAGACTAGGTAAAAACAAGCGTACCTAGGAGCTCTGTATTAAGCAAACAAGTAAAAAAAAATCTTGTTGAAAGTTTAAGGGTCTTATTACTTTAGATACATCCAGTAGGTACCTAATAATAATACCTACGTCTTTAATCTGCTGAATATATATTATATTAAACTAGAATAACATAGTTTTTCTGACATCTGTTCGTACTTGAATAAATTATTATACGAAATATAAAGAGTGCTATTTTACATTTGTAATTTTGTTGTAATTTTCGCATATTTTTCTACGAGTACTTATAATTTTTTTTCTTCAAACTTTTTAACATTGTTTTCAAGTCCGTGGAAACCCAAACTGTTCCACCACCTCGAGCGAATTATGGAGCAACTGCCTTACAGTGCTACATATTTGATTACTATCAAGAGGATTACGCAAAGAAACAGCGCGAGAGAGATGAAGAAAAACCTAAAAGGGTACGTATAACGCAAATACCATATTGATAGTTCTTAAACAATCACGGATGAGAGACACACAAGCTAAATTTTAATAAGATAATGTACCACGTTCGAGACCACGAAACGTCGGGTTCGATTTTAAATAATCATTTTAGTTTAATACTAGCTGTGCCCGCGACTTCGTCCACGTGAGGAAAAGTATGATTGTTCAGTATCTACCCGGACGAAATCGTGGGCGCAGCTAGTATAAAAGGCCCAAGTTACTCCTTATTACATCAGCAATCTGCCAGTGAAAGACCCGTCAAAATCGGAGACACGCAAATTCTATTTATTTGTATGTATGTAGGTATGTATGTATGTATCGTTGTATGCAGATAAAAGTAGCCTAAGTTACTCCTTATCACATCAGCTATCTGCCAGTGAAAGTCCCGTCAAAATCGGAGACACTTAAATTCTATTTATTTATAAGTAGGTATGTATGTATGTATGGAAAGAGATAAAAGTAGCCTCAGTTACTACTTATTACATCAGCTACCTACCCGTAGAAGTCCCGTCAAAGTCGGATACACTCCAATTCTACTTAATTGTATGTAGGTATGTATGTATGTATGGATGTATGGAGATAAAAGTAGCCTAAGTTACTCCTTATTACATCAGCTACTTACCCGTGGAAGTCCCGTCAAAGTCGGATACACTACAATCAACTTATTTGTATGTAGGTATGTACGTATGTATGGATATATGGAGATAAAAGTAGCCTAAGTTACTCCTTGTCACATCAGCTATCTGCCAGTGAAAGTCCCGTCAAAATCGGTCAAGCCGTTCCCAAGATTATCCCCGCCAAACAGACAGACAGACAGACAGACACAAAAATTGTAAAAAATGTTGTTTTAGTATATGTACCGTGTATTTTTTTTTTTAATGTTATGGAAGTGGCAAACAAGCATGCAGTTCACATTGATGTTAAGTGATGACTGCAGCCTATCGACACCCACACAAAGACCAAGGTCAAAAGGCAGATGCGATGCCACTCCTGAGGCCTAAGGTGTTATGCCTCTGTGCCGGAAATTACAGGGCCGTACATTACCACCTGACCGGAACACGATAGTGCTGAACACTACCATTTAGCGGCAAGTTTATTAGGTAATGCGGTGGTGCCTACGCCCGCGAGCTCCGTCACTGGAGCTCTACCACCAGAATGTGTATACATACTTATGCAATTAGTAAAAAGCGGTTATTTTAATATTACAAACAGACACTCCAATTTTATTTATTTGTATAGATACGTGAGATATATCCGAAAACTAGTTTTATTTCAATGAGTGCAGCTCGCGAAAACCTAAGAACATTCTATGATAATGTATTATGGGTACATTGTTGATGATCAGGGAACTAGCCGCTTGATCACACGGGCAGCTTATACCATGGTAATAAAAGCCATATATGATTGATTTTGGATAAGCGAAGAGTTGTCTTTACCTTTTTTAAAATAAATAACTCAATCAGTATCCTATTACGACTATCTTCAATGTACAGTTGAGGAAGAAGGCTGCGAAGCACGCAAAGTCGGCGCAACAGATCCACGATGAACAACTGTCGCAGCGCATACGCGAGTCGTGGGCTATACTCGAGAGGCTCGTCAATCAAAATATTTATGACGACATTGGTAAGCATATTAAAGCCGTCTGAATAGAATTGTGTTTCAAGATGAGCGTATAGTTATAGAATGACTGTGCCAAATTGAATGCGTATTTCTTTTTTTTTTTTTTTATGTAATGGAAGTGGCAAACAAGCATGCAGTTCACATTGATGTTAAGTGATGACTGCAGCCTATAGACACCCACGCAAAGACCGAGGTCAAAATGCAGATGCGTTACCACTCCTGAGGCCTAAGATGTTATTCCTCTGTGCCGGAAATTACAGGGCCGTACATTACCACCTGACCGGAACACGATAGTGCTAAACACTACCATTTAGCGGCAAGTATATAAAGTAATGCGGTGGTGCCTACGCCCGCGAGCTCCGTCACTGGAGCTCTACCATCAGTAAAAAACCATACCATAACCATAATTTGAATTAATCTTTCTATGTACATATTTTGATACTATGATCATAATAAGGGCAATGTCAACTTTACTGTCCTGGTGCTGCTGTTTGTATTAAATATTTGAAATATAATAATTATATAAGTAACTAGCTGTGCCCTCGACTTCGTCCGCGTGAGAATTTATTATTGTTCAGTATCTATCCGGACGAAGTCGTGGGCACAACTAGGTGGTATAAAGGTAGCCTAAGTTACTGTTACAAGTTAAGTTAGTATTACATGAGCTATCTGCCCGTGAAAGTCCCGTCAAAACCGGTCCAACCGTTACCGAGATGTCCCGGCTAACAAACAGACAAAAATTGTAAAAACGTTGTTTTGGTATATAATATGTACCGTTTATACACACATATGCATTTAGTAAAAAGCGGTTATTTTTATATTACAAACAGACACTCTAATTTTATTTATTTGTAAACATGTATAGATGTGTTAATGAGTAGAATAGAATAACTTATGGCTACACTACACTACATTACAAATTCCTGTAGCCCAGGATTACCGCTACTGGGACGATCCATCGGACGAGTTCCGCGAGGGTATGGGCTCGCTGCTGCCGCTGTGGAGATTCCAGTTCGAGCCGATGCGCAACCACGCCGTGTGCGACCTACAGTGGAACCCGCACTACCAGGACCTCTTCGCCGTTGCTTATGGCTCATGTCTGTATTCGTCCTTTAATCGACGCACATACAAATACACATTAACACTTAATTTTGACGGCCCGATTAGTCCAGCGGTGTGAGATGACCGTTTGATTCGAAGGGTAGCGGGTTTGATCCCCGCACCGGGACAAATATTTGTATGGTCTACAGATATTTGTTTCGGGTCTGGGTGTTTGTGTATGTGTTGTATGTGTACAACGGCACTCACGACACAAGTTTATACCTACTGTGGGGCAGTGAATGTAAGCGTATTTAAAAAAAAATAAAAATAAATAAAATCACTTGCTGCTATCGCTATGGAGGTTCCAGTTTGAGCCGATACGAAATCAAGCCGTCTGTGACATACCGTTGAACACGCACTATCCAGACCTCTTTGCTGACGCTAATGGCTTATGTCTGTATTCCTACATTTCCTACCTCATCATATTTCACCGACACACGTATGCATACATAGACACTGATACCCTCTTTACTAAAGACAAGTTCAGACTTACAACTGTTCTTAAAACGGCAGATGAGCTCCACAAGGATACGACATCGCTACTGCCGCTGCAGAGGTTCCAGGTCTTACTATCTGCAACTTAATGAAACCTCCACTAAATTGCCCAATTCGCTTTCGCTTACGACTCTTGTTTGAATACTTCCATAAACATCTTTCATGGACACACGTAGGTACCTACTTAACATTGAGGCTCACAATTTGGCCAGATGCCATACTTGTTTCTAACCACCTTTCAAAGACCTCTTCACTATCATATATTGTTCGCATCTGTACTTCTACATTCGCGTAACCGTACGGCATGGTTCATGTCATGCACGTTCTCAAAGATCATTCATTAATTTTCACTTCGGATATTATCACTTATATTTTTCTAAGTACAGTGGACTTCACTCAACAACAAAAGCAGGGATGTCTGTGCCTCTACAGCATCAAGAATCCGGCGTATCCTGAATATGCGGTGATCACAGAATCACCCATCATATGTCTTGATGTTTACAAGGAAACACCGTATCTTGTTTGCGTTGGTAAGGAATTAAAATAATTATTTTCTTCTAACCATTCCTTCAACTAAACTTCGTTAAACTCATACCTATTATCTGGTGCAATTTATAACTTACGTCCATGTTCTAAGACGTTACTCGAAACATTCTTTACTCACACTTAGCTCAGGATACTTTATGAGGACGCCTCGAAATCCATTTTCTTATTTGTATTTTGACAGTAACTCATGTCAAACAATCTCTACCTTAACTCAACCTCACTCAATGGAATTGGTATTCATAGTTGTAACTACGAGTAAATTACGTCAACTCGACATTCTGCCTCCGTTTGAGGTAAGAAAGCAACTGTCAAACTCCAAGGTACCTCACGACCTACCTTGAAGTTTCGAGGAGTATTTACATTTATGCCATATTCTTGTGCTCAATAAGTATTTCGTGTCGAAACTGTCTGGAAATGTAATTAAATACCATATTTTTCTGTAAAAATGGATTTTCAGAATTATCTTTAAAATTACATCACAGGAGTTACTGTCCAAATACAACTAAGAAATATAATACAACTAAGATTTCGAGGTGACCTCATAAAGTATCCTAAGCTGAGTGTGAGTCAAGCAATGTTTCGAGTCACGTCGAAGAATATGGGTGTAAGTCCTATGAATTTTATCCATGTTCTTAAGACATTTTACTCTGTCTTCTTTTCATTTGATGTTTAGGTACATAAAGTTCACCATAATAATTTATCAATTTTTCACTATTCCAACAGGGCGCTACGATGGTAACGTCTGCGTGTATAACGCTCAGTTAACGTTGGAGTCATCATATCAATACAAGTCTGATTCGGTCAGAGACAAACACAGCAACATTGTTTGGGAGGTACGAATTAAACATTTTCGCTATACTTACTGATAATACGAATGTAGGATACTGTTAGTAAATAATGACCACCCATAACTGGCCGTTATGAGTGGTGGCTAACTAACTCACAACTTATAAAATAATTAAATATGAACCTCTTATGGTCAAGTTTATCGGTATCTCCAGATAAGATGGGGCGCCCGTCTGATCGATGGTGAAGCGTCGTTCTTCTCTATATCCGGAGACGGTCGCGTGGTACAGTGGGCAGTGATGCCGGGAGAGCTGCAGGCCACCACCATTATCACTTTGTTCTCCGACGTACCGCCCATACCTGGTCCTGATGGCACGCTTATAACTGTTAACAGTAAGTATGAATTTATATTAGACGGAAGCTAAAAAAATAAAGCACATGCCATAAGAATCATTGCTCACAATGCCTACCTTATTAATAATTAAGCTCAGCAACCATCTACTGTGAGTTGACTACTACTTTTAATAACCACCTTTTTATAATAAAAGAGATGAGAAATAACAGAGGGTGAATGTCGGAGAAGTGCGTAAGGACAGAAATATTTTTCGCTCGACGCTCTTTGCCTACCCCAAGAGGGAGTTGGGTTGACATAGGTACCTTTATAAAACAATTAAAAATGTGTTCGTTTGCTCTGCAAGGAAAAATCTCTTGCCAGGCCAGCGTTATTGATGTTATTTTAATATTTGCATCTCTCGTATGACTGTAACTCGAACTTGTAACTCAGATATTAGAAAGTCTACTTCAGAGAAGTCCTCTCTTCTCGACATTTGTTTGCAAATATCTAGAACAATCGTAGTGCATAAGTAGATGCGACGAATAGTAAAACCATTTCCCCATATACAGAGTTATTTGTAACCAGCGCATAATTCTTAAAGGGTGGCTTTGGCTCATCAAGACTAACACTTTTGTTATACAACTTTTTATAATTCAATTATTTTTTTAACCATACTAAAATTATAAATAGAATTTGCCGTTCTAATACTTCTTAACTTCACGTTACGTAAACAGCTGTCGTCTGTACCTATGTAAAAATATACCGATGAAACGTAGCGCTAACAATTGATAGAAGTCCCATTTGAAACGATTTTATTTCTTATCATGTGATGTACTGCGTTTTGGCAAAAGTCATAGAACAAAAGTTATTAGTCTTAACGTACCTAACTCACCTTTGACGATTTAAGCGTTAGATATATTTAACCTTGTATAGGTATATCTATTGGCTAACCTACTTCCACAATCCTTTAACTCTCACAAGGTTGAGAAAAATTAAGGACCACAATAAAATTAATCCATCGACCAGGTTGCGGCAGTTGCATATGTTTCCATCCCGAGAAACCAGACATCTTCATGGTGGGCACCGAAGACGGAATGATCCACACTTGTTCCCTCAAGTACAACCGTAACTACGTGCGCTCGGTACAAGGCCACCACATGCCGGTCTACCGAATCAACTACAACTTCTATAACAACACTATCTACGCTTCGTGCTCGGGTGATTGGCGCGTCAAGATATGGGAGGATGGACGAGAGTGAGTTTTTATAATCTTCAAACATTTTCAACTTCAAAGATTCAAGCGGAGCTGTTGTTACCAAAATACGGAGGGCTGTTAAAACCAAACCATCCAACTCATAGTCCAAAATTCTTATTTTCTTCAGGCCTACCGTGGTGCTTCTTCAATATGCTTTACTTTTTCGTCTAACAATAATAGATTCGATGTTTAAAATATGCTATGTCGAAGACCTAGTATCAGAACTATTTGGTCACGATCTCACAACAGATCAGTCCCGTCTCTCTGATGCCCTTATCCCTTACAACAACGTTACAACTGACGTAATCGCATTGTGTTCCTACCTATCAGTTTTGTCATTTACTCATTTTTGAGAGATCTTTTGTCTCTTAGCCTAAACCTTCCTTTGGCAATATGGGGATAAAAATCGAGACATTTCATAGGTAATTATTGTGTCTACCACCAACCAAAGTATAAGACAGATACAATTCTATTAAACAGACCGTTTTATTCACAGTGAACCTCTGTTCATGTTCGAATTGGGATCACCAGTAGGCGATGTGAAATGGGCTCCTTACTCCAGTACGGTGTTTGCTGCATGCACAGCAGATGGAAAGGTTATTTTTAATATTTTTTTTTTTCTTTATGGTGGTAAAACTAAGAAAGAAAGAAAGAAATGCGATGTCACTACGTAGTATTATTACATATTCTCTGCCTTAGGCCAAAGCGGTTTCGCTCCTTATCAACTAAAAGCAACAAGAAAGCGCGGAACCACCATTTAGTGGCAGACAAATTAGAGTATGGAGTTGCATTGCACTGCAAGGCCTCAGACTCAAGAGGGTAGACTCTCAGTAAACATCACAATGCACGCCTCATTTCACATCACGTATAGCTCATAAAACAAAAATTGTAAAAGTAATTACTTAAGTGGACAAAATCCTACCTAGGGTTTACCTAGTTTGAGCGCTCCTGTCTTCACAATACCCTGAGTAAAATGTAAATGAGATGTAGAATAAGCATGCCATTAGTCTAGGAATACCATGTACTTACCATGATCATAAGAAAACATTGTGGAGAAAAGAAATAAATAAATCTTATAAAATCTTATTTACGGGGTACTATCTGACTATTAGATCGGCGGTAAAAATTGTACTATGTACGATATTTATTACCTCTCTTGAAAATATCCTAAAACGATTGCTTGTATTCTCGAAACAGGTGTTCGTATACGACTTGAACGTGGACAAATACCGTCCGATATGCGTTCAGGCTGTGGTGTCTAAAAAGACCAAAAAGTTGACGCGATTGGACTTCAACCAACGGCTGCCGGTCATAGTATGTGGTGACAACAAGTAAGTAATTTTTGTCACACAATATAGATATACCTTTTTTTATGTAATGGAATGTTAAGTGATGGCTGTTGCCTATAGACACCCACACAAAGATCAAGGTCCAAATGCAGATGCGTTATCACTCCTGAGGCCTAAGGTATTATGCCTCTGTGCCGGAAATTTCCTAACCTACAGCCATAGGCGTAGCCAACGGGTGGCTGAAGGGGGCAGCTGCCCCTCCCTGTGCCATAAGTACCTATAGGCTATAGGTACCAACCTTGTCCTAGAACCAACCTAGGGTAGGTTAAAGCCAAACTGTCCCCTTCTATATCGTCGGCTGGCGACGCCCTACAGCCTAATAATAATGTCCTCCAGACTGAATTTCTGTCACAGCGTCTAATCTCAACAAAGACTAATTGACTGTTCAGAACATATAGTTCACAAGTGTGCGCAAATAAGGTAGTGCACCTACCTATTCCCTTTCACATAGCCCATTCTCATCATATCAGCCGAAAGATGTCCACTGCTGGACCTAAGCCCATATAGAGGATATGCCATAATCGCCACGCTTGGCATGCAGATTGGCGATCGCAGTGGAGGTAGTTTTATCACAAGACGCTGCTGCCCAACTTGCCTTATTGCACTTACTACTGCCCCATTGGAATGGATTGACCGCCATTGTTCGGTTGACTGACTGCACTAGTGGAAGAATTATCTTCCAGTAGAACATTCTTCCGCTAGTGGGCGGTGGGGTCATCACATTCCGACGCCAGAAGCCATAGCCCATTCTATGGGACGGCGTCCTCTCCGAAGCACGGGTACCAGACGCCACTACTAGGTACTGGAAATTTCCTTACAGGAAATACCTAAGAACAGATTTTCCCGACCTAGGGATTGTGCCCGGAATTGATTTCCCCTTCAACTTTTACATTATGATAATAAAATCAGGTACTTACCTACCTATACAGCAAATCGCGGCTGTATAGGTAGGTAAGTACCGTCGTTTTATCAATAAAAAATGTACCTGCATACAATAGGTGTATGTACCATAAAGATTTAATAATATTCGAATATAAATGACAAAAAAATATTTTTTTTTTGCCTTTGAAAAAATAAACTAGCTAATAAAGGGTCATTGAACGTACATGGTACGACTGGTTTAGTGTTCAAACCATCGGTACACTAATTTCAACACCTCAGTCATCGCCTCCATAGCTCAGGGGTTAGAGCACTAGTCTTGTAAACTAGGGGTCGAGAGTTCAAATCTCTCTGGAGGCATCCACTGTTGTAACGTTTTAATTTCTCTTTTTATTATTTTTTTTCTTTTTACCTTTTTCAGAGGAACGTGTCATGTATTAAAATTATCGCCCAATTTAAGAGTTATGTGTAAACCACCGAAAAAAGCTCAAGGAATTGACCAAAGGACGTTACAGGTACCTACTTGTCTTTGGGTTAAAATTACAATATTATATAGGTACTTCAAAAAATTCTTTTTAATCATTGATTTTTCATTAAATATTTTTATTTTAGATAATGAAACTTGACAAATTATTAAGTCTAGTCAGAGATCCACCATTTACACCGGGCGTCGTGGAAGAAAAATTCGAAGAAGATTAATTTTGGTCTATTTATTTAATGAAGGAAATATTTATTTGATACATGACATCTTTGAGTATTTAGTTTTACTCAACTTTTGTGCTATGCAATATAAGATGTTCTAATGAAATTGTTTAACTTGCGGACATGATTAGTGTGAAAAGAAATAAAACACGAAAAATATTTGTTGGTGTTTTTATATCCTAATAAAGCTTTAAATAAACCAACGTATGTACTTATTCTATAAATTGTTCCTTAAACATCTTTTTAAGCAAAGGCATAATATAGCGCTCCTACATTTTATAGCCCACTGTGAATATATTATCTCTATATATATATAAAATTCTCGTGTCACAATGTTAGTTACCATACTCCTCCGAAACGCCTAGACCGATTCTAATGCAATTTTGTGTGCCTATTCTGGTCTGAGAATCGGCTAACATATTTTTCATACCCCTAAGTGATAAGGATGATTCTCAACAATTTATTTTTTTTATTTCTAAGGCCATACGAAGTTCGTCGGAGCAGCTAGTATTTATATAAAATTAAAAAAATTACTTGTCTTCAGTAAAATCAGAAAACAATAAAATCATCGCGTTTATTTTAGAAGGTTTGGCATGATTGGCCCACACAGTCAAGTGCTGGATAAAGTAATACCAATAAGTAGTAAACTAAATGATTACGTGATGGGATTCGCGACCTATTTGTGTTTAATACTATAATGAAATTGGCAAACAAGCCCACATCTCACATCACTACTTTAGACATATACAAAAAAAACTCATGTAGACGGCACAATTTATAATACACTGTTTAAAATAAATTTGTTGCACGATTTTTTGCACAAAGCAAGATGACATGAAAATCGCCGTTTGATAAAAGAACATGAAAATTCCCACTTGAACAATATATTCACAATGTTCTCTAACAATAGATTTTAATAAACTCTAAAAACAAAACAATACCATTTTCAATGGACTTAAGTAGATGCCTAGAAACAAAGTTAACAATTACGACTAGAATTTAGAGATCTCAAAAAATTATAAATCTAACTAAAATATATGTCAATATTATACAAGTATATTATTATTATTTTCTTACGTAGGTACCGAATAGATAAAAAAAAAGATCCGGACGAATTGAGAACCTCCTCCTTTTTTCGAAGTCGGTTAAAAATTGCGAATCATATCAGTTCAGACATTGGAAGAATATTTTCGAATTATTTATATTGCAGATTAACCATCTTTCGCCAAACAGGTAGGTACTCATTTCTGTAAAATAATGATAAGAATAATTAAATGCAGAGCAATTCCCACAAGTTTGAGCTAGCAAAGCAGCCTTACCTAAAAAAAATACTCTGAACAATAGGTATAGTTAAAATATGATCTAACAGTATAGAATAAATACCTATATAATATTCTTAACTAAGTATTTACTTAAAGAGTAACAGTGCATTCACTTCCATTAAACTAGATAAACTATCACAAAGTTTCAAAGTGTACAATACTGACGAATATGTTAAAATTACACCTAAACATCACATCTGTCATCATGGATTGCCTATAAGTTATAGTTATATCTCCTTATTCATAAACGTTAGACATTAGATACGTTTTAGCTATAGAATGCTTTGTCTTTGATAGAAAAAGACATAGGAGAGATTAGCAAGCTATTAGCTAAAATACGTTTATGAATAAGAGGGTTAGGCTATAACTATTAGATAGTATCCAGCAAGAATTATTGCACATCGACCTTAGCAAGGAGATTTCGCCTTATTTCGTGTCTGTAGAGCGTTATCTCTTTCGCACCTTACGCATGTGTCGTTTGTCTACCACTTTGATCAAGTTTTGACCAATACCGCACTATCAGTGCTTACGTAGGCAGTGTGTAGCAGAGATAACGCTCTACGAAGCCGAAACTAGCCGATAGTCTCTTCTCTAAGCTTGATGCAATATTTATTGATGGGCACTGTATTTCATTCCTATTTATTCATACCATGATTAGGAGAATCATAATAGGCAGAGCCATAGAGCAATACGGGCCACCGGCCGTAGGCGGACCGGAGGGGAATAGCCATATGCATACTTTGATAGAGGGGCAAGCGCCCCTCTATCAAAGTACAAGCCCAAATGGTCCTACGCCTGTCGCCCACATGTTTTAATGTGTGCGTAAAATTGTTAATGTATTTTGTTAAAGTCAAGGTGTGAGTTTCGTAGTAATAGACGATTTTTGTAGTGTGTGAGTGTGTGTGTATCAAAAGTAGTTCCCCCCGCAAAAAATGACAGACAGTTTTGCATCGGAAATAAGCGCTATGGCCACTCCCCTCCCGTTCGCCGCGGCGGCCGGTAGCCCGTTTTGCTCTATGGGCAGAGCGCCTCAATTTTCTGATTCGATTTTTATTAACAAGACAAGACACACTATTATATCTTATGATTACTAATATATAATGTATAATTATTACTATCAACTGAATCGGCCAATGAGAATAGTCTGCCAACAGCTTGTTCAGAGGATTGTATAATACCTTCAAGGATCACATTTGGTAAAATGAATGTAAAATTCAAATGACTGAGCTTTAAGGGTAAAGTAGTTTGGGTCCAATCTTGTCACACCTCTCGACGGCATTAGCGCCTAGTTTGAGATCTAAGAATGCGCGGGCGTCATTCGGCGCTGGTGCCTGACGACCTGCAAATTGAATCTGAAAAATAGAAGGGTTTACAAATATACGTTATTTTTATTTACACCCAAAAGCAACCCAACAAATATGGCTGAACATGAATTAGAATTCTTTTACACATTTTGGTGGATTTAGACCAAAAGAAAACGCATTACTGCCTCGGTAGCCGAGCGGTAGCAGGCCACTACTACTACGCTGAGGTTCTGGGTTCGATTCCCGGGTAGGGGATTATCAGAGATAATGGTGTAAAGTCCTTTATCTCTGGTTCTATTGGGATTTTTCCATTATCTAGAAATTTCCCAGTACCTCGAAGTTTGGTAATGTGCCCGGAGATGTCAACAGGCTCGCCACCTGTTACATGAGCCAAAACGTAACCGATGAATCGTGGGGGTTTGCATGTATGCTTAAATGCATGCATTTACCTCTGCCTACCCCTTCGGGGATTACAGGCGTGAATTCACGTTTTTTTTTTTAAGAAAACGCAAAAGTCTTTGTTTCCACTAAATAATCTGACGTAGCGGCGATACAAATTGAATCGTCGATGGTACTCTACCAGCAGTTATGACGGATTTAGATCAACATATTCTAAGAAAATGTATTATTTTACCATCTGCGCGTAATCATAATAGGACGAAGCCTTGTCAAAGTAAATCGAAATGCACATATCTCAACCACCGACCATAGAATTATCTAAGCCACCGACACTATTTTGCCGAAGCGTAAATGCAGACGCTACCGCTACCGTCGCGACGGATTGCGATCATGTCGGCTCAGAAATATCCAAAAGGCTCGATTCTGATTGCGCGCAGATTATATTTCTTGTACCTGCGCCAATGGATGCAGATGCCTCTCAGGGAACTCCCTCTGATGCGCCATCACCCAATCAGCGGGCCACATCGTGCCGTTCCTCGCAGCAAAGGGCAGCACCAGAACATACACTCTGTTCGTGGCAGAGTACGCCACTCTGTAATAATGGCCTTTGGTGGCGCGCTCCCAAACAAATCCGTCTGCATCTGCCCCGCCGCGTTGCAGCCACGATACTCGAGATACGTCGGCTGCATGAATACCGATTTCTACGTATTCCGTCCAAGGTAGAAGGTCGCCGCTGTGAAGGATCAAGTTTTAACATTGATTGATTAATAGCTTAGAAATCGCTAGCCAATTGAGAACATTGAGTTGTTCGGAATCGCACATCCGGAGATAAAAACAGAACTTTTTAAGAGTTGAAGACGATTACAATCGCTTTTCAATAACCAGTCAACGCACTTTTCGCTTAGCTAGAGAAAACCTCAAACTGAATAGCAACAGATGCTCTGTTTGGTCTAAATACGCGCAAACAACGTTCGGATACGCGTAAAATACGTTTTTTAAGGTATTGTAAGTTTTCCGTTAGTGGAATCAGTCAACCGAACAATGGTGGCCAAACTATTTCAATTTATAGAGTGGCGTTATAGCAAGATGAGCATCGCGAATGACGGAACCGCATGCCAAACAGATCTGTGGGTCTACCGCCTATCTGTATTGTTGCCGACATGGCTCTCGTTTGAGACAAAATGACGTCATAAGGTACCGCCTAATAGCTCCCACGAGTGATTGCGATATCGGCAACAAAGAACGAATGAAACTCCTTGTATTTGGCAGAAAGTAGCGATCGCCTATCTTTTTTGGGACACGGTGACAGCTGTCACCTCCGCGGTCGCCGCTGTCAAACAAACAGTTGGTCTGAGGATACTTTTTCCGCCATTTCTCGAACGGACTCGGAACTTTTAATTGATATTTTGTGCTTCAATTGCTTCATATTTATAAGAATTAATTGCTTTTAATTAATAAGGTAGTTTTAACATTGAATACGTGGTGTGTACTGCTTGTGTTTTTTTTTCTGTTTTAGGGAAAGTGGTGAAATGGCGCGATCGCTGTTGCTGGCAATAGCGGAGGAGGAAAGGATGAAGAAAATGCTAACACTGCGTAGGAGAGAACTGCGCGATAAGAGCCAGCCCATGCTGCTGCCAGAGCGAACATTTATTGATATGTTTCGCTTATCTAAGGCTAACTTCATCACACTCTGCGAGGACTTGATGCCATTGTTGAGTCCCACTCAAAGAACAACGGCTATTAGGCCAGAGATCAAGGTATTAACAACTGATTTATTGGTACTTAAAGTGAATCGTCAACCACTACCATGTTAGTTAAAAAAAAATCTATTCTTTCAGATTCTAGCTGCTTTGCAATTCTTTGCAAGTGGTTCCTATCAAAGGAACGTGGGAAATGATTTCAGTCTAGGACTGTCGCAGACGTCTGTATCGGATTGTCTCACAGAAGTGATTGATGCTCTTAATAATTCACAAATTATTAAGAAATATATACATTTCCCTAAAACTGCTGAGGAACGCCATGCAACAGCAAGAAGGTATCATCCTTTGTTTTTTTACTATTCTATTTGCTACTCACTGATAAATATTTTCATATATAACATTGTTGCAGATTCAATGATCTTTTCGGCTTCCCAGGGGTTCTGGGTTGTATTGATGGCACACATGTTGCTATCATTCGTCCCAAGGATCACGAAGAAGCATATTTCAATAGGAAAATGTACCACTCCCTAAATGTGATGATGGTAACAAATTATTTTTATATGGTATACACTCAAACATACTTTAACAGCAGTACAAGTTGACTTATAATTTCAGATATGTAATGCAGACCTACGCATCTTGTATGTCGATGCATCATTTGGTGGAGCAAGCCACGATTCTCATGTTTGGAATGTGAGTCCTGTGAGAGCAGGAATGGAGCGATTATATGAGATGAGGCACACCTTTTGGTTTTTAGGTGAGCTACAATTTGAAACAATATGTTGAAATAATTAGAATAATAAATATAGAGTAAGTTTAAGTAATATTTAAAGGATTAATTACCACAAGAAATGAGAGGGATATATATATAGAGTAGTAAAATGATGTAGAAATAAAAAAATTGTTTGATTTGCAGGTGATTCTGGTTATGCACAACGCCCATGGATGATGACTCCCATCCTTAATGCTCCCCCTGGAAGTCCAGAAGAGCATTATACCAACATGCATGTGCGGACTCGAAATGTAGTGGAGAGATGCTTCGGTGTCTTGAAAACACGGTTCCGATGTCTGTTAGCGCACCGAACATTGCACCACACTCCAGAAAAGGCTGGCAAAATTGTCAATGCCTGTGTGGTGCTGCATAACTTATCCAGCAATATGAATAGAGAGATTGATGAGGAAGTCATGCGCCAGGACCGCGCACTTCAGCCCCAGCATGTACCGTTCCGCCCGCTGACATCTGCCGGCCGCGGTACATGCGCAGTGAGGCAGTCTGTTGTGAACAGGCTACACGATACGCGGACACGTAACCAATGAAGAGGTACATATTCACTTTACATTATGTACAACATTTTGTTATCATTATTAATGTAGATTTATACTACACCATTGTCTTATCTTTATTGTATTATTGTATTTGGGGAAACATGTAAAACGAGATTTGAAAGAATTGTAAATACTTTCAAAAAAGTCAATGTTAACACTACATAGTGCTGAATTACATAAATTATTATGTAATATGTTATGAATTTATTTACAGGTGACTACAAGAACATGTGGTGAGGCTGCTACTGGAAGATGTATTTTTATCTAGGCACCATAAGTTTAGTGTAAGTTTAGTTTAAGTAACTCTTATTATTGTTTTAATTCTTCATCTGTTTTAATAATTTTTCTTCTCCCTCAGGAAAAACAGGCATGAGGTTACATACAGTATTTTGTTGTAGATCTTAAGTTAATTATCTTAAATAGAATGCCCATTGTATTGTATAGTACTTGTTTAATATCGAAGTTTAGTTACTTACTGATTTATTTATATAAATACTAAGAATTCTGACTGTATTTCATATTGTTTGATTTAATTGTAGATCTTAGGTTAATTATCTTAAATAGAATGCCCATTGTATTGTATAGTATTCGTTTAATACCTAAGTTTAGTTTGCTATGTAACTTACTGATTTATTCATATAAATACTAAGAATTCTGACTGTATTGCATATTGTTTGATTTAATTGTAGATCTTAGGTTAATTATTTTAAATAGAATGCCCATTGTATTGTATAGTATTTGTTTAATACCTAAGTTTAGTTTGCTATGTAACTTACTGATTTATTCATATAAATACTAAGAATTCTGACTGTATTGCATATTGTTTGATTTAATTGTAGATCTTAGGTTAATTATCTTAAATAGAATGCCCATTGTATTGTATAGTATTTGTTTAATATCTAAGTTTAGTTACTTACTGATTTATTTATATAAATACTAAGAATTCTGACTGTATTGCATATTGTTTGATTTAATTGTAGATCTTAGGTTAATTATTTTAAATAGAATGCCCATTGTATTGTATAGTATTTGTTTAATACCTAAGTTTAGTTTGCTATGTAACTTACTGATTTATTCATATAAATACTAAGAATTCTGACTGTATTGCATATTGTTTGATTTAATTGTAGATCTTAGGTTAATTATTTTAAATAGAATGCCCATTGTATTGTATAGTATTTGTTTAATACCTAAGTTTAGTTTGCTATGTAACTTACTGATTTATTCATATAAATACTTAGAATTCTGACTGTATTGCATATTGTATGATTTTGTTGTAAATCTTAAGTTGATTGTCTTAAATAAAATGCCCATTGTATTGTATAGTATTTGTTTAATACCTAAGTTTAGTTTGCTATGTTACTTACTGATTTATTTATTAAAACTGTATTGCATATTGTTTAGTTTTTCTTTTTAGTGTTGTTTGTACTTATTAGAGCTATACTTTTAAAAGAGGCCATACTGAGTTTCTTCTTTAGCAGGGTTCTTCTCAGTATAGACTGCCCTTGGAACTTTGCTAAGTGAATGACTTTTTATTACGATAAACAAATTCTGCCTTTTTTTATTTCTGTATTGAAGAAATGGAAGCATTTGATGATATTTCAATTTACTTGCTATATTTTTAGGAGAATGAATGTCGAATATCTAAATAAACTAGCCTTGCAATATGCTATCTTAATAATCATATCTTTTTATTCCTTTTTTATATTTAGCTGTCATTCACTGTAGATAGTATGTGATAAAAAAAGACATTTATTAAAAATATTTCAGCCCTATTTTTTGTTTTATTTAGGATCTTTACCACTCTCCTACCACTACCACCATACATAAACTTACTGGTTCATAAAGGTAATGTTATATTGATACAGTAGTAAGATTTAATATTTTTTTAATAAATTGTAATTAAGTTGTTTGTCATTAAATTTAATTCAATTTAGTAGCAGTTTAGGTTGCAATAACAAAAAAGCTTGAATCAGAAACTCATTTATTCATTTAGGGTGACAGGCACCTCTTATGACACGTCAAAAACAAACAAAATAAATTAAAGCGAATAACAATTGATATACATGTCAAACAAGATAAAAAATATATGTAAAGTCAAGAATATCACTAAGATAAAACTAAATGTCAAACTAATGTAAAAAGTATATCAGTAGAATGTCTCTTTTCCCCTTTAATTGAATAAAACAGACACAATAGTTAAATAATTTGTTTATTATAGATTCATTTACATGATCCTATTTACTTGCACAAAGAGTAATCAATCATTTTACGATCGAATTTTGCCTTCTCCTTTGCTAAGAAATTATTGAATATACCTATTGTTTACTCCAAGAATAGTATCGCAGGGAAATATTGAAGACACTAACTTAAAACTAGGTACGTTCATTTAAAAAATGACATTGAGATGGATTTAAACTTTTGTTTTTCAAAAAAGATAATGATTAAAATAAAAGATGCTGTAGTTATTTACGCTAAACAGTACAAAAATTTAAATTGAACGAGATATTTCTAACAATTTTTGAGATATGATATTATAAGGAAATGCAGGATTATGATAATTAAATCACAATTTTAAAATAGTATGTAAAATATATTAGTCATTCCGTTCCAATATTTGAAAAATTATTTGCTACTTCATGGGCGAGTGCGACTCGCTCTTGGCCGATTTTTTTTTACTTAGTTCTTTCCTACAGAGATTTAGGCTACTATGTTTACGAAAAGATTAGACAAAAATCAACTGCCAACGTTCGTACGTTGAGCGGAATTCAACAGATGAGGAAATATTTTTTTTGTGACCGCCACCCGTTCCTCCACAGAATTTTAACATTCGGGCGGTGGAGGGGGAGGCATGGGTTGCGCCAGATAGTCGGCGATTTGCTGGACGGAAGCAGAAATTGCACCCACTTCTGTATGCAACTTCTGCTGCTCCTCTATCATCCGCCTATCTAGCGCTAATTTTTCCTCGGCCAGTCTGGTGGCGGTCGCCACCACCTGCCTGGCCAAGGTCATGCGCTCCTCGGCCTGTCGGGTGGCGGTCGCCGCCTCCCGCTTCGCAAAGGCGAAGTGCGCCTCAGCCAGAGCCAGCTGCCGCTCTTCGAGCTCACGGCGCTTCTGCAGTTCCGAGAGCCGGTGATTTTCTAAATCTATAACCCACCGTGGAGGATCCACTGTAAAAAAAGACAAATCTATTGGTGACGATGTGCAAAAGGCATTTCAATACAAATAAAGTATGTAGGTAATCTTAAATCATATCTAATCAGAATTAATTTTACCGTGTGGTCTCGATCTTTCACCGGCATCTACGGCTGCAGAAGCGACGTGCTTTCTTTTACCTGAAACAATAATATTAATGAAAACAATAATTTGTTCAAGTATTTTTTTAGTTACTTTCTGGCAAATTATGATATAATTAGCTGATTATTTAATTTAAAAAAAGCATTTTCAATAATGTATGTGAGAAATAGGATTGCTAGAAGGTGTAACACTGACAATGTAGAAGAAACAATTACTAATTTGATCGGTTGGGCATGTAAAAATTATTGTTGACATATGTTAGCGAGTACTGGCAACAACTAGTCATCATGACGTCACACACATTGTTTAATTATTGATTTAAGTATATAATATAAGAATTAGTTGAATGTTCTTCTTAATAATTATAATAAAAAATAGAATATTAGTTAAATTAGATCAAACCTAATATGATTATTATAATTAAGGTGATTTGGTATATTTCTAAATAATATTTAAGACGGTAGGAATGATTTTTGACACACAAAATTAATATTATTGTACGAGACTGTAACGCTGCCGAAATTATAGAAGAATACTAGTGAAAGTGCAATGATTATTCCATAAAATCCTGCTCGACGTTAATACATATGATTTTTGAGAAGAAACACTTACGACAATGTGTGGGCGGAGATGAGATGGACTCTGGCTGTGGCTCCGGCTCCGGCTCCGGCTCCGGTTCCGGTTCCGGTTCCGGTTCCGGTTCCGGCTCTGGTTCCGGCTCCGGCTCCGTCGCCCGCCCCCAGTTGTAATTTAATAGGTCAGCAACTAAAAATGGTAGGTTATTTGAGTATGAATATAACTTTTAGAATTCAAGCATATTTTGTTGTACATGTATGCCACTAATGCAATGATATTTTATACACACGGATACTGCATTTAAGCGCTGTTCACGGGATGGCAAAAGTGTGCTAAGCACACTTTTTTCTTAGTTGTGTATGAATCGCGAAAATAATACCATAACGACGCAAAAAAACTCGACAACATAATTGTTACTGCTTAACGACCGACGACAGTTTAAATGACTGAAGTGTAACCGACAATGTATGAACAGAGCAGTTGAAGCAAATATGGTGGAAATAGAGGCCATGTTTGCGCTTTGATTTTGTACGACATGATTTGTCCTTGTGTAGAATGTCATTGAACTAATGGCATAAAAACTTCAATAAACTCTGTTAATTATATAACTTACCAACTGGAGATGAGTGGCTCGCAATCACTGGAGTGACAGGTCCACGAGGAAGGGGCAGCATTTGCACAGATGGTGGAAGGCAATCCACACCCATCTAAGAAAATAAGATATCATTATTTACTGCACCTTTGTATAAATAAAGGTATTTGAAATGTATAAAAATAATTATTTAGGTAGGTATATTACTTGTAATCCTTTTTATTGTTGCTTCTTGTCATACTTATGTGATTTTAGTAATTATACATGATTATAATATTGAAAAAAAAAATCTTGTGTAAAGATTTTGTAATTTGAGTGATTTAATTGACTATTCATATCATATATCATGCACAGCAAAGCAAACATAAACATTAACAAAAAAGGTTCTTCATCTTTAGTGGTGTGAAATCTCAAAAAAAAGCACAAAGTATACATACATCAAATTCTATGCTGACGTTTGGGTTGCCTATAACATTATTGACTCCCATTATGGACAGAATTCTGTCCTCTAATGGGGTCAAAATGTCACCCCACGAGGGGCCACCACCTGTGCCCTTCCCATGCTGGCGCATTGCTGCCCCCTTCTTCTTCACCTTAGACTTAAGGTCACTCCAGTACTATAGCACAAAGCAACATGCAAAAGTTAGTTGTGCAGTTAATAAAAGGTTTTAAAATGATTAATGAAGTCTTGCCTAACAAAACAGCAGTCAACACTACAAAAAAAAGTGGATTGATATGTTGTAATTATCACACAGCACTGCGCTAATAAGAGTTAAAAGTGTATATTATCTTTTGTCAAATATCAGATTATGGCATTCATGAGCACCTTAATTTGGTAATCCATCAATCATCATGTTTCTATCTATTGCATGCTTTAACAAACACCATAAAATCAAATAGATTACACTGACATATTATTATATGTCCATAATACTGTCACATGAGTAGTTTAATTTAGAACTGTAACTGTAGGTTTGCTTTTAAGTTTTACAAGCTGTTTTTCACATATGTATTTCTGATTGAGATACAGTGTTTTGGATTATATCAAATTAGGTTGATCATCAATCTTTCATGCAAAAAACAAACACTGATAATAATACTAAAGTAGTGCACAAATAAGGAGGAAAAACTTAAAGTACTTACTTTGCGCCACTCTTTCGCTGTTTTGGTGCAGCCGTCACCCATAGCATTAAGGCCAGAGGCTACTTCAGTCCACAAGCGGTTGCTCATCTGCTTCCCTTGTGGACTGGAGTGCTGTGTACCTCTAGCCTGCAATGGGTGCGACTCCATCCACTGCACTAAAAACTCCAGTTGGCTGACAGATATTTTTCGTGATGCCATTCTGAAATACAATAATTTAACAAAATAAGTAAATTGCATTTTGAATATGTGAGAAACTCGATTATCAAAGAATAAGAAAATGAATGTAATAACATATACACAAGATAAACTCTTCGCTTTCGATGTTTGTTAGTCTTGTCGAAGAGGTTATGTAGTTATAATACTCAAAATTCAAGTGTTAAAGTTTAAGACTGGAAAACATACAGCGTATCAATACGATCAACGGAGTCACTGTGTGCCAAAACTAATTGATATATCACTAAAGACAATGCATGTGTACTTACACGGGAAATAAAATAACTGACTTGAGTTTTGAGCTAGAGCTGAGTCGATCGCGAGCGATAGAATCACTTTGATTGAATCACGATCCAAACACAAGTGATCGAGTCGTGACGTACAAAAAAAGTCGATCATTTGGATCCTTTGGGTCATTGGGTACTTTGTTTCTCGTGAACTCTATTATAATAGCCATAAAGTACACTTCAGTTTGTTTACAGTTTCATCGATCATGCTCCCCTGCACCATGTCATCTAACTGTAAAATTTATGCGCTACCAAAATTTTGTTTCATTTTGTCGTGTATGATACCGCGTATGACAAAACGAGACAAAGGTAAAAGCGATGCAGTTTATGGTGACAAAGAAAGGTCATGGTACAGGCGTTGATCATATTTTATTTCTTTCTTTCACATGGTTCCACTTAAGTGTGTCACTTTCCAACGGAGAAGGATACTAAAACGAATTGTAATGTTCTGTTTCACTCTAATACGGGCGATTAAAGTGAAACAGAACATTACTTCGTTGTCCAATGGCGATCGCGAACCAATGGCAGCCAGCGCAGCGCGATGATCTTTTGCGATCGATATTTGTAAAATAGCGCCATCTAATATAAAATGATAGAGTCGTTGGAAAGATTAGAATGATAGTTGATGAAATCCTTCACACATAATTCATTAGATGTCGTTAACAAATTCAAAATTAAAGACATCGAGCGTGAAGGCGATATTTATTTTGTAGAATAGCGCCATCTTACGTAAAATATTGATCATAATAAAGTTGTTAGAAAGACTAGAATGATAATTGATGAAATACTTTACACAAAAACCCATTACATATCGTTTTGATGTTTATTAAATTTCGGCAATAAAATAAATGCTTCAAATGTTGTGTGTGTTTGGTTGATTCCACATTCTCTAAGTTTCCTACCACGTGAAGCATTTGGCCTGAAGACACATGCATAAAAACACTTCTATCATACTATTATAGTTAACATAGTTATGAAGTGGATTAGGATTTTAAATTTTTAGCTAGTTTGATCTAAATTGCATGAATATTACACCATTCACAATAATTATGTTCATTTCATGAACATAATTGAGAACATTTCATATTTTTAACCTACATGTTTTATTACATTATTCAAAAGTTAATCCAAAACTAGGGTTTTCTAGTGTTAAACTAGTGTTTAACCATTTTTCGAAATTTTGTACTTTTCATTCATAATTTCTACTTTGAAAGTAAGTGTATTCTAAAAAGACGTTTGCGCCATTTGACGTCACACATAGGGTGGAATGGCGATAGAACCATGGCCTTGTGCCGTGACCCTTTAAAAAAAATTGTAGATGTCACTGTCTTGTCGTTGTCAGCTTGTCAAACTCGATGTAAGGCTGTGATCTTTTTATTTTAAAAATATCAGTACCAGTCGATATATCGAAAAAAATATCGATATATCAATGTAATAAAAAAAAAAAATTTGACCCTGCATGACGTCGATTAATCTCTTCCTTGATCCAACTTCAAATAAAAAATATCAATATTATATCAACAGCCTAAGGGCTAAGTCGTTGTTGAAGACTTTAAAACTTGTTTTTTTTTAAATAAATAAGTTCGTGGCAGCATTTCATAGACTTAGTAGTAGGGATGGCGATTCTTTCTGAAATCAATCAATGTTCGAATCGAAGTGTCCAAAATCCTTTGACAATTAAATCGACATTGAAAAAATCGATCTTCGATTATCGATCTATTTTTGATTTGGGATATGTAATACTAAACAAGGAAAACAGACGACTAAAAAAAAGCAACTCAACAGTGTTCTATGCTGGTATAATGCTTCCTATACTCACGTTTAAACGTTAAATCTTATGATCTGTATGTTTCATATGTCCCTATGTGAATTAACCAAAAAAATCGATCTTCGATTTTCCAGGGTATAGTATCGATTCACTAGATCAATCCGGTACTGTAGATCGATGTAAATAAATTATTATAATTATTTAAATAAGAACCGTATTTTTGGTTCCGAACGAACGAATCTTCATCATCCCTCCCTCAGCGCGGGAAGCGCAACAGAGGGGGGGGATGGTTCGGGGATTGAGGGAATCCTCGTACCCCGGGCCTATCTGCCCCCGAGGCGTCGGGGGCGTGGTCCTAAATGGGGGATTGTGGCACGCGGGGAAACTCACTGAGAGAGGCCATATATAATATATACAAACTTTTTTTTTTTTTTTTTTCCTCCTCAACGTTATTCCCTCGCGTGCCGCTTACAAATGGTCTTGATTTAAAGAATTAAATATATTAACGTTCTCTATTGTGAGGGGCCACACGTACGCGCCATCTCTTTGGCTTAAGCCGGGCGGCGCAGCCGCGGACCCGATCGGCAACTCCGTTCCTCGACCAGGACTTGTACTCGGTAAGTGGACGGGGCTCGAACCCGCCCAGTAGGATGCGGGTGAGTGGGGCCTGTCAAGTGGTATGTGTGTGTAAGTGTGATTGTATGTGTTGGCGGCCCTAACTGTGATCCGGGGGATGGGGGCCTCCGGAGGGATGAGATGGACGACATTGGTTCGACGCGCTCCCGGCGATGCAGGTGGGAGGATCTCGCGCGGCAACGGACGACCCTCGGGCGGCCGGAGGGTTTTTTTGGAGTCGGTTGAAAAATGAAACAATTTATACATATATAATATTTGTTGTGTCAAAAAACAGACAAATGGCATAATAGTGTGACCGGTAGGCTCGGGTTCAAATCCCAGCAAGTAATCTAAACACATTTTTTTTATATATTCGTTTTTATAAATCGTCAATTTGTAAATGTTGTTTATTCTATATCATTCGCATTGCATTCTATGCAATAGCTTTACCGGTGCAGTTCCTGAATGCCGATTTTTTTCCCTATAAATTAATCCTATTTACCAATAAAGTTTCAGAATGAAATTAAAGTGAAATAATTGAATAATTAATTGAATTGTATTAAAATGAAAAATAGCCAGCGACATAATGTGTGGATCGCGGTCTCGAGTCTTGAATCCTTATCAGATGGGTCTCGAATCACGAGAATCATGAGCTACAGTATACGTTTGAGCGAAATCGAGTCGCGACCCAAATGACCCAAACGATCGAGTCATTTAGACTCGATCACCTTGTCAATGGGTCGCGATCGACCCAAATCCCGACGAAGGAGTGATCGACTCAGGTCTATTTTGAGCGCGGAAAACGAAATAAATATCAATAAATATATGTACCACAGACCACAGACTAAAAATTGCAAATTAATGTGGTTCCTTTTTATGCAATAACGTGAAAAATACTTTTCGTTTTATATGGCACAAATGTGTATTAATGTTTTGATAACTATAAAAATGACTAAAAATAAGACATTTAAAGAATTAAATAATCGTATTTATTATATATAAGTGACACTGTGAGCATTTTATTACCACTAAAATTTTTTAATAGAGAAGTAGCACTGCATTAAACGAAACGCAGCACTTAGTTCATTCTATTTCATTTTAGTGGTACATCCCTCGAGCGATGTCGGAAACGTTAGCTCGCCGCCGATAGGCGGTGCCAGTTAACGAGAGTTGTGGCCGCGACGCCGCTAGCGGCGACGCGAACATTTGCCAGATAGGCGGTAGCACCCCTGTATCCAATTGGTGAGATAAATTTAAAAATGTGGATACTGTAATCATACTAATATTATAAATGCGAAAGTTTGTATGTTTGTTTGTTTGTTTGTTTGTTTGTTTGTTACTCCTTCACGCAAAAACATAGAGGGTAACTTGGATTAACACATAGGATAGTTTTTATCCCGAAAAAATGTTCCTGTGGGATGCGTTTCACAGGAACATTTTACGAGAAAAGCGACCTACACGCGGGCGAAGCCGCGGGCAACAGCTAGCAATATTATAATTACCGGACAACAGCACCCAATAAAGATGTGGTCTCGAGCCAGCACCTAGCCCCAGCTTGCAGAAGCGCACGAAGAACGTGTCCGGCGGTGCGGCGGATGTTGCGGCGACAGCACGGCGGTGTGTTGCGACCGGCTAGCACGTAGGATGGGGTGCCTTGTACTGGTGGAAAACATCTCTGCAACATAGGTTAAAATTATGATGTTTTAGCCCAGTGACATTGGAGGGAAATTGATTTCATATATTTTAGACACCGTACAAAATGCTGCCAGTTTAATCCATATTTCGTTATCGATTTTAATGACAGAGATCTGGAGACTCCATACCCTGATAACCACGCCTTTTTTAATTGTTTTCAATACTCTAACAATATGCTAGGACAGCAGTACCTATAGCTAAAGAGGATTGTAAGATCTTCAAATATTCTGTTAGTTAAATGTTGAATGCTTACCTCAAGCAAATTATTTTTTGATTTATTGTTAACATAATTTTGTCTGGTCTGGCTGGACTGATTACCCTAAAAATGTAGTTTAATACACAAAAAAAACTTTAAACTACATTTTAGGGTTAACAAGGAACCTTTATAGTTTCGCCATGTCCGTCCGTCTGTCTGTCTGTCTGTCCGTCCGCGGTTTAGGGCAAAAATTATTGGTACTAGAGACTTGAAATTCGGCACTAGTATACAACTTAATCACGCTGACAAAAATGTAGGAAAACATGAAAAAAAAAATATTTTGGGTAGGTATCTCACCTACAAGTAACGCGCGGATATTTTTTTTTTCGTTTTCTATATTCATAATGTGGGATATCTTTGGATAGGTCTTTTGAAACTGTTAGGGATGTGCCAATATCATTTTTCGATTTACTAAATCGAAACTGTTTGTGACTTATTAAAAAGTGACAATCTTCGTTAGAGTCGGAGCCAGATACTTGGGTCTCCCCTACCAACTAAACAGTTGTTGTTAGAAATTCAAATGTGACAATACTAGCTATATGTATAGTTAAATTAAAAGGCGAACTATCTGGTACCTGACTATCTGGTAAACATATTTCCTATAAGGCCTTTTTCTCTAAAAAGTTGTATAATTTATTTGTATTCCTCAGCATAGTCCACTAACACTCTCATTAGATATTTGTTGACAATCCTAAGTTTGTAGTAGCTTTTACCACTGACCGATTCAATTGGATTAGATAATTCATTGACATCCTCCATGCCGTATAGGATGATTGGTGGAGGATTGTTGATTGTCAGTCATTTGGACACATATTTATCAATTTCAGACTGGTCCAGAGGCAAGCCACTAAATCTGTTGTTAACTTGGATTGGATCTTCTACAGGGGGAGAGGAGGTTCTCTTGCGTTTGTGGTTGCAACCACAACTACCTCCACCTTGGCAAAGAGCACTCTCTACCTGCAGGTAGAGAGTGCTCTTGCCAAGTATCTCTTTGCCAAGGTGGAGGTAGGCTGGTAACTGATTGTGTGGATTCACCTCACCACTAAGGATAAGAGAATTATATTGTAATTTTTTTTTAATGGAAGTAGCAAACATGGTTGCAGTTCACATTGATGTTAAGTGATGACTACAGCCTATCAGATGCTTTACCACTCCTGAGGCCTAAGGTTTTATAGGCCTCTGTGCCGGAAATTACAGGGCCGTACATTACCACCTCACCAGAACACGATAGTGCTGGTTACCACCATTTAGCGGCCAGTTTATAGGTAATGCCGTGGTGCCTACGCCCGCGAGCTCCGTCACTGGAGCTCTACCACCAGTACAAGTCTGCTTGTGTGTTTTATTATCATTCATTTTAATCTTCTTATTATTATTAGTAAACAAAATACCTGTGACTCTCTTTTGCATCCAAACCACTGCACTCTACCATCTTCTCTTATCAAAGCTTTTACACCAATCTGCTTGTAAAGAGCAATCCTATTGTCTCTCATCCGACGAGATGCCTTCTGCTTTGAGGCGGGAGTCTTTAACACACTCCGACCAGATGTGAATTTATTATCAGCTAATATCAATACCTGAAATAAAGATTAGTTGAAAAAATTATAAATACTAACACTTAGAAGACTTATTAAATTTTAAAGCTTATATTTACCCGATAATACAATTAATTTAATTAATATGGAAATTATTATTTTTGCTGTTATTATTTTTTACTGGTGGTAGAGCTCCAGTGACGGAGCACGCGAGCGTAGGCACCACCGTATTATCTTATATACTTGCTGCTAAATGGTATGGTTCAGCAGTATCGTATTTTGGTCAGATGGTAATGTACAGCCCCGTAATTTCCCACACAGAGGCATACCTTAGGCCTCAGGAGTGGTTATGCATCTGCATTTGACCTTGGTCTTTAGGCTTTGGGTGTCTATAGGCTGCAGTCATCACTTAACATCATGCTTGTTTGTCAGTGCCAATACATATAAAAAAAATAACTTAATTTCAATTTAGTTTAATAAAATGGATATTCACCTTGATGCTCCTAACTGACATTTGTAAATAAAGTGCCTCTGGAAATGG
Source organism: Macrosoma leucophasiata (assembly GCA_036365455.1). Classification (NCBI taxonomy): domain Eukaryota; kingdom Metazoa; phylum Arthropoda; class Insecta; order Lepidoptera; family Hedylidae; genus Macrosoma; species Macrosoma leucophasiata. The sequence continues at coordinate 7,208,967 of JAWQUS010000023.1, read as the reverse complement.
AGACAAAAAAGGTTGAGGGAGACTAGTTAGCAGAGATGTCTGAATAAGAAGTGCATGTTGTCCGTGCACAGCATCACACAGCTTCCCTGAGGCATCCTTGTTATACTGCAATGTCCAGTCTACATACTTCCATTTCACCTGCTGGCAACTTAGACGAGAATTACCAACGCCAACTGCTATAGCATATGACGGAAAAGCCGTCGCCGCTAACGCCAATTGCTGAAGAATACGTCGTGATACTCTCGTCGAGTCCGGAACGAATAGCGCGTACTCTGTCTGTAGGTACGTCATAGGATTCAGGTCACGGGGCGAAGCGTTCAGTCTTAGCTCTAAGGAGACCACTCGCACATTGCGCAGTGTATCGTTTGTACCGGAGAACTGGAAAGGCGGATATTGGGTACCCTGGCACAACACCACTATGGGCATATTCGGGTACGCACTCACAAATGACTGCACACTCTCTGCTACATCGTTCTCAAACTCCTCAAACTGTCGGAACACGACCGTCAGCAATTTCGAGAGATGTCGAGGCGCACGCGGTTGCACTGAATCAGGGGATAACGTAACTGGAGCAATTGGATAAAAATTATATTGCGGAAATAGGTAACCGCATACAGTTATTAAAATAATAATTACGAGGAATAAATAAAATTTGAACGTCAAACGGCCGCGTAGCAGACGGTAAATCATTGTTATCATTCATTAATTTGAACATTTCATTCATAATAATTGTAATCTAACTTTTAAAATAAAATGCGGAAACAGGAAAATGAAGAAAATTTTGGAAAATCGAAGCATAAACGTCAACATTTGATATATGACGACATACGACATTTAAAGTGTCACAAATCATAGACTAATATTTTTTTGGTTTAAGTTTTATGGCATTGCTGTCACATACATTGCCACTATTACCAGTGTCAAGTAAATCGATATTTCGTATGAAATTCGTATTTATGCAGCGTAAAAGTTAGTATTAGTCAGTCACTCAATTTTTTTTTATGTCAGTAACTTACTTGGAGTTAGAGTCAGTAATGTGAATAAAGCGATAGCTACTTTACCAGAACATATTTTACAATGAAGTTTACCTGAAATGCCGTGTCTTCGCACCGTTATTCTATATCACAATACACCGGCCCCGTAATAAACCTATGTCAAACAAAATGCCACCAATTTTAATTAATATGACTCAAAAATACAACAAGTAAACGAAATAAAATAAGAGCACCATAAGCCTCTTTCAAGTTTCCCGCCAAAACATAAGTTAACTCAACTCATATTTATTTTACAAGAAGTGTCATGAAGGGAACTTGAGACGATCTCAGACCAAGCTTTGGTATGTATGTATTTTCACGCCAAGTCCCTCACGGGGTGCACAGCGAGTGTGGAGCGCCAAATATTCCGATCCTAACACACCTTCCATGTTGGTCTGAAGTAATAAGATCTTAATTATTTTGAAGATGCATTACACGCATAGGAGCGTTCGCTGCCTTAAGCGGACGTGCGTCTGCTCCGCGTGCGTGTTGTTGTGTGTTTGTGCAGCGTGAGGTGGTTAGCTGTCGCACGCTGCGCAGGCGACAGGGCACGCGTCGTGTGTACACGTGACGGAGCACGCGAGCAGAGCTGTTTCTACAAAGTCATTGAGCGCTGCTACGTTATCTGTGTCACACGCGCCGTGATTGTACAGTCTTTGCAGTAAGTTGATAACTAACTATGACTTTTATTGATACAGAACGTATTATTTTGGAAGTACAGTGTCGCTCCGTCTTGTGGAATATGTCTAATGACTTATACAATGACAGGACACACGTAAAGCTGCATGGCATGGAATTTGTAATTTGTTCACGTCATCGTCTTTTTGCTAAGTGATCTATCAATAAATACTTCATAGTTAAATTACTGTACACCTACGCGTACGAAATTGTACCGATGACGCTACAATAGACGGGAAAACGCAGCGGGCGCCCGCGACGTAGCAAGCGGGCGCACGGCGCGGACATCCGCGACGGGCACCTGCTTAACGCAGCGAACGCTCTAAATCAAACGTCAAAAACAATCATAATACGAGTATTACAAAGGCAGCCACAGAGCCGAGCACAACCAAGTACCAAGGTAGTAGTAGTATAGTATGTACCTAGATATCGAAAAAAGATATATTAATTAAACTGATCGTCTTTATAGCTCTTTATTGTCGAGTATAAGTATACCAATCATGCCCATTTGTTATTAATAACTATCTGCACTTAATGCGTCCACTTTATGATGTGACGAAAGTTTAGTGTACAGTGTTTCGCCAGTTTCTTTATTGGCCGACTTTACACGTTAGCCCAAACGTTGGCGCCAACGCAACACGTCCAACGTGTAAATCTAAAAAATAGCATTTTAGAGGCTAGCTATTTTTTAGGGCGTTGGGGTGAGCGATACGCGTTGGTGATTGGCCGGCTCGTGTCATCAGCCAATGTTGGGGCCAACGTGTGGATCCAGCGTTTGAATACACACTGTCGCAGTGATTATCAGTGATCTAAGTCTAAATCGGAACAGCCAATAAAATGTCAAATTAACATTAATGTCTGGAGTTTTAGCGGGAATCTTGAAAGAGGCCTATGGTGCTCTTTATTTACTTCATTTTCTTGGTGTATTTTTAAGTTATATTGAATAAAGTTGGTGGCATTTTGTTTGTTATAGGTTTATTATAGTGCCCGTGTGTAGTGAAATAGAATAACAGTGCGAAAACACGACCTTTCAGGTTGCCCCCAAAACTTCATTGTAAATGTTCTGGTAAAGTAGCCATTGCTTTACTCGAATAACTTGATTGTAACTCACTTGACTGACATATTGTACTTGATAATTTGTATACTTGATACTTACATATTATACTTGATGACTATATTATTAATATACTAACTTAAACGCTGCTTAAATAAATACGAAATATCGTTTTACTTGACACTGGCAATATGCGTAATAGCGATGCCATAACAAAAAAAAACATTAATGTCAAATTGTCAAATGTGTCTGAAATGTGTCCAAATCAAAAATTGACAAATGATCAAAATACGTGTGTCACCAATTTTGTGTTTTACAATTTTTTACATTATAATTCTATAAATTGCATCAGTAAAAGTTAAACGCCATGGGTGATAGCAATGAATTTGAGCCACTAGAACCCTCTTTGAAAAATGTAATTGATCAGAAGTCTCTTAGATGGATCTTTGTCGGAGGCAAAGGCGGTGTTGGAAAGACTACATGCAGGTATATAGTCTCCATTTGCCGTAATTTTACATGTTATCGTACATAAAGAAGACTCAACATGGATTGTTAATTTCAGCTGTAGTCTTGCCGTCCAGCTGTCGAAAGTTCGAGAATCTGTGTTGATTATATCGACCGATCCAGCACACAACATATCGGATGCATTCGACCAGAAATTCTCCAAGGTAAAAAAGGATAGGATAGATTGTATATGAAACCAATAGTCCTATCGCTCACGAAGTATGATCAATAAAAACAATGAATCATAATATTTATCATACATTGCTTATCTTAATAAAGATCATGCTTAACCTCAAACTTCTAACTTCTGGATCAAATATAAAACGTACGTATCTTCATGCCTGTAAGGGGTAGGCAGAGATAAATGAATGCATTCAATCATATAATAATATGCAAATACCCACCATTTGCATTGTGGTGTAACTGGTGGGAACCTATTTATATCTCCGGGTACATTATCAATCTTCGAGGTACTGAGTAACTTCTAGAAAATTGAAAACCCCAATAGAACTTGAGATAAAAGATTTTACACCTTTATCTCTGATAGACCCTGACCCAGGAATCGAACCCAGGATCCCAGCGTGGTAGTAGTGGCCTACTACCACTAGGCTACTGAGGCAGTTAAATCAAATATAATGTTGATAGTATGTTAGTAAAAATTAAATTTGCGGATTTTCTTGCATATACAGCACTCCCAAACTTCTTCTTACACTTTACGTTGTCAGTCTGCCTGTGACCACGGTAGCTAGAAAGCGACCAAAACGTCGGCTGTAAGAAGAAGTTTGGGAGTGTTGTATATGCAAGAAAAAGAAGTATAAATTCTACAATGTATAAAGCTCGTGAAAACCTGTGAAAATGTTAGTATGTTTATAATATATTTAATTTGACTTATTACAAAAAGCAGAATATAATTTAAAACTGTATACCAACAGGTGCCAACAAAGGTTAAAGGTTTTGACAATTTGTTTGCCATGGAGATCGACCCTAATGTGGGTCTAACAGAACTGCCAGAGGAATATTTTGAGGGTGAGACAGAAGCTATGAGACTTGGAAAAGGTGTCATGCAGGAGATTGTTGGAGCATTCCCTGGTATTGATGAGGCTATGAGTTATGCTGAGGTAGATATTCATATGTTAATATATATTAGAAGTTCATAACATTTATGGATAATATCATAACATATAAGTAGTTTACGAGACATACATTCAGAAATTGAATCATTTGTTTCAAATATTTTTGTGTTTATTGAACTCTTGTTTCCAAGTTTTTTCTCAATTACATAAATATTCTTTAGTAGTACCAAAATATTTTAATATTTCTGTAGTTACCTACAGAAATATTAAAAATATTTTGGTACTATATTTTAATATTTCTGTAGGTAACTACAGAAATATTAAAATATTTTGGTACTACTAAAGAACATAGATTTTTTTTTTAAATAAAATTGATTTGATCTAAGCATAATCATGACAAGTCGCATATTGATTTGTATTAATTTTTTTTAATGTGATGTTGGTGGTAAACAAGCATGCATGTTAGGACACATGGATATTAGGTGTCGACTGCAGCCTATAAACATCTATACAATAACCAGAGGTCAAAGAGAAGATGCGTTGCCACCCCTGAGGACTAACATCTTTTGCTATTGTGATAGTTATTATGGGGCCATACATTACCATTGAACTGAAACACAATAGTGCTGAACACTACCATTTGGCGGCAGATAGATTAGATAATCATAATTTCAGCCAAAAGATGTCCACTGTGGAACAAAGGTCTCCCCCAAAGAATGCCACAACGAACAATCCCGGGCCGCCCTCATCCAGCGATTGCCCGCGACCTTCACCAGGTCGTCGGTCCACCTCGTGGGGGGCCTGCCTACGCTTCGTTTTCCGGTACGTGGTCGCCACTCTAGAACTCTTCTGCCCCAACGGCCGTCAGTTCTGCGAGCTATGTTCCCTGCCCACTGCCACTTCAGTCGCTATTCGGTGGGCTATGTCGGTTACTTTGGTTCTCATGCGGATCTCCTCATTTCTGATTCGATCTCGCAGAGAAACTCCGAGCATAGCCCTCTCCATTGCTCTCTGAGTGACCTTGAGCGTTCTTATGAGGCCCACAGTGAGCGCCCACGTTTCGGTTCCGTATGTTATCACTGGCAACACATGCTGGTCAAAGACCTTCTTCTTCAGACACTGCGGTAAATTGGACGAGAAGATATAACGCAGCTTCCCGAACGCTGCCCATCCGAGTTGGATTCGGCGATTGACCTCTTTCTCGAAGTTGGACCTACCTAACTGGACCGTTTGTCGTTTGTGTGTGTGTGTTAGGTATACATATTCGTCAACAACTTCGAGTGTACTACACTCGAAGTTGTTGACCCTCGACCATAACAGGAGTGGGCGTAACGAGGACATTCGACATGATCTTAGTAGTAGTCCATGTTAATTTTAAGGCCCATTCGTTGGGAGGCCCTACTGAGGCCATTGAGCATTGTGCCAAGGTCTTCCAGGGTCTCAGCCATGACTACGATATCATCCGCAAATCGGAGGTGGGAGATGTACTCGCCGTTAATGTTGATGCCGAGTCCGTTCCAGTCCAGAAGCTTGAAGACATCTTCCAATGCAGCGGTGAACAGTTTCGGAGATATGACATCTCCCTGTCTCACACCTCGCTGCAGTTGGATAGGTTTCGAGTTCTGGTCCTGAAGGCGAACCGACATAGTGGCGTTTTCGTACAAGATCCTTAGCACCTCGATGTATCGGTAGTCGACTTGGCACCTCTGGAGTGACTGTAGCACAGCCCAAATCTCGACCGAATCGAAGGATTTCTCATAGTCCACAAACGCTAGACATAGGGGCTGGTTATACTCTTCGGTCTTCTGTTTAACCTGCCGCAACGTGTGTATGTGGTCTATGGTGCTAAAACCTTTACGGAACCCGGCTTGTTCGGGAGGCTGGAAGTCGTCGAGTCTGCGAGATAGACGGTTCGTAATCACTCTCGAAAACAGCTTATAGACGTGACTTAGAAGTGCAATGGGCCTATAGTTTTTAAGAAGGAACCACCACACTTCTGTGCCACGCCTGTGGCGTTTTGCCCTCGGATATGACGGAATTGAACATCAACTGAAGAGCTTCTAATACTGGCCTTCCTCCCGCTTTCAGGAATTCAGCAGTGATTCCGTCATCACCTGGCGCCCTGTTGTTTTTCAGCTGTTTGAGAGCCGTACTAATCTCGTCTAGACTGACGTCCGGGATATCTTCGGTGTAGTGTCGGGGCAGTCCGGCTCTAGGATCTGCTGCCGGACTGTTAACAGGTGGTCGCGCTGTCGCGTACAACTGTCCGTAGAACCGCTCGATCTCTTCCGCAAGCTCAGGTTTCGACGATACGATTCTGTCGTCTTCCGTCTTCAGTTTAGTCAGGCAGCTCTGCCCTATAGACAGATCTTTGGCGAACACTTTGGAGCCCTTGTTCCGCTCTATGGCCGTTTTAATATTGTCAGTATTAAACTGCCGAAGGTCGCGAGTCAATGACTTCGAGATCTGTCTGTTGAGCCGCCTATACACTAAAGCGTCTTCAGAGGACTTCAGAACCATACGGCGCCTCTCATCCATGAGCTTGAGAGTTGAGTCGGAGATCTTCTTTGTCTTACTTGTATGGCGGGTCTTAAAGCATTTAGACTCAGCCGTACGGACAGTTTCCACAAACCTGTTGTTGTATTCGTCCACATCTACGCAATCACTCAGGCATTCGAAGCGATTTTGAAGTTCTAGTTGGAAGCTCTCGTGGTTTTGGATTTGGGCAGGTGCTGGTCGGAGCGTAGACTTCATTAGCCGGGATCTTTCCAGCTTGACAATAATATTCAGTGTGTCTCTAACCATTCGGTGATCGCTGCCGGTTTTGACCGAATTGATCAGAGACATCACTGAATATATGTCGCTTCGTGGACATAATGAAGTCTATCTCATTTTTAGTTGCACCGTCAGGACTGATCCAGGTCCACTTCCGGCACTCCCGCTTCCTGAAGAAAGAGTTCATCATGTAGAGGCTCTCTTTCTCCATGAAGTCAGCCAGAGTGTGGCCCCTGGTGTTTCGTCGCCCATATCCAAATCGTCCCACTTTCAGCTCATGATCACCTCGAATGCCCAATTTCGCGTTGAAATCCCCCATGACAACGTTGTAGTGGGTCTTAGAACTATGTATGGCTCTGGAAATGTCCTCATACATAGTTTCTACCTCATCATCGGAGTGTGCGGGGGTCGGGGCGTAGACCTGTATGACCTTCAGCGAATACCGTTTGGTTATTCTGAGTATAAGGTACGCCACCCTCGACGACACATTCTCGATTTTGACAACGTTGTTTACGAGGGACTTGTGGACGATGAACCCGACACCACCCTGGGATAGTTGTTCGCCCTCCCGGAAATAGAGCAGGTTACTAGACTTGAGGGTAATCGAGTCCTCCCCCTGTCTTCGGTACTTCCGATAACCCTATTATGTGCCATCGTAACCCGCTCAATTCTTCCTCCAGTTCCATGACTTTCTCGTCAGTCCGCAGCGTCCGTACGTTGTATGTTGCCAGGGCCAGTTGTCGTCGGGTGTGGTACCCTGGCATCTCCCGGTGATTCTTAGCACCCCCTGCCCCGCCGCTACCATGACCGGTACCACCATGGTCAGGAAGGGGCCGATGTGTGTTGTGCTCCATTGGGTTGATTTGCCATAATCGCCACGCTTGACAAACGGATTGGCGATCGTAGTGGCGGCAATTTTATCACGAGACGCTGCTGCCCATCCCGGATACTCCTACCGCCATGGTTTGACCGCCATTGTTCGGTTGACTTTTATTAGATTTACTTAGATTAGATAATACCACCAGTGAAAATAGAATGAATAAAAGGTCAAATGTTATTCGGGCTTGCGAAATTCAAAGCAGCTATGGAATATTATCTAAGGACCTCAATGGTAATCGATTTTTTTTTACCTGGCCGGAATAAAAAAATTCTATTATTCTACCAACAATAATAGCATTTTGAACTTTTAACTTTTCAGTATAGATAAATAAAAGTTCCTTCAAAAAAAAATTGTAAAAATTTTATCATGATGCCTTTTGTATTTTTTTTTGTCATGAAGTAGCTAACAATCTACAGTTTACTTTGATGATCAGTGATACTGTAGCCTATAAACATCTACATGAAAGCAGAGATTTCTATGTAGATAATGTATTGCCAGGCCTAAAGTAAGTTATGCCTTTGTACCGAAAATTACAGGGCCATACAAATTTTCTTTTGAAACAAAACTTTGTTTTATAGGTTATGAAATTAGTGAAGGGCATGAACTTTAGTGCAGTTGTTTTTGATACTGCACCGACTGGACATACACTACGTCTCCTTTCATTCCCTCAAGTAGTTGAAAAAGGTCTTGGCAAGTTGATGCGTCTTAAATCAAAGGTAAATAATTACATTTAATAATCTATGTTTGTTTCACGTATAGGTAGGTATGTACAGAATTATCAATTAAGAAATTATTATAGTCTTGTTTAATATTGCTGTGGTTGCTAATGACTTAATGTTAAAGAAGAAATTAATTCTCTTTGTAATGATTAAGAGGCTCAATATTAAAAAATAAGCATACCTACACCACACATAGTACAAGAAAAAAAATCTACTTACAGCCCAACCCCACTTCACACATGGGAGGTCATGGGAGGTAACCGAAAAAAAACATTGTTATAGATTTTACCATTTTGAATATATATACGAGTAAGTATATAGGGTGGAGGAGAACCGCTTCCGGAGCCGATACATGGGTGTTATGACACCAAAATGTAAACCTTACTGCATTTTTTTGAACAAGCAATGTACAGCGTACATGTCCATAAAGTCGCCTACGCAACGCGCGCGTATCAGCCACAAGCTGGCCGCAATAAATTATATTTTTTTACGTCAATGAATTCATTACCATGCGTACATCCTGTATACTTACTCAAGCCAAATTACAGCTTTTTAGTACTAGAGTCTCTAAGCTAAGCTGCGGACATACGAAGGGACACGGCGAAATTATAAGGTTTCCCTTTGGACTACGGCACCCATAGAGCAACACGGAGGGGAGTAGCCAGATTCAGGCTTTCCCCTCTGTCAAAGTACAAGACCAAATGATCTTACGCCTGTCGCCTAGATGTTTAAATTTGTTCGTGAAATTGTTTCTGTATTTTGTTAAAGTCAAGGTGTGAGTTTCGTAGTAATAGACGATTTTTGTAGTGTGCGTGTGTGTCGCACGCATTTCCCCCATGACGACGACAATGACAGACTATTTTGCATCGGTAATACACGCTATGGCTAAGCCCCTCCAGTCCGCCGCGACCGGTGGGCCGCGTTGCTCCATGACGGCACCCTAAAAAATAATTTGTATCTACTACTCCTACTTTATTATGTAGTTAATATCTGTGACCATGTATTATCCAAAATTGTACAATTGTCTCGTCTCTATTTAAAAAAAAACCTTTCTCCTTAGCTCTTAAATGTTTCTTGTATTGCAGGTGGCACCATTCATCAATCAAGTAGCAACGTTATTCGGGCTTGCGGAATTCAACTCGGACATGTTGAGTAACAAAATGGACGAAATGCTCTCAGTTATCAGACAAGTAAACACACAGTTCAAAGACCCCAATCAGACTACGTTTGTGTGCGTATGCATTGCCGAATTCTTGTCATTGTATGAAACTGAACGTCTTGTGCAAGAGTTGACTCGTTGTGGTATAGACACACACAATATAATTGTAAACCAATTACTATTGCGCACATCAGCGCCTTGTGATCTATGTGCGGCTCGGCATAAAGTGCAAGAAAAGTATTTGGAGCAGATCGCAGATTTGTACGAGGACTTCCATGTCACAAAGCTGCCATTGTTAGACAAAGAGGTGAGAGGGGCAGCTGCAGTAAATTCCTTCTCTGAATACCTGCTTCAACCGTACGTGCCGCCTGCATCTTCCAAATAGTAGCTGCTAATCATAGCAAGGGTAAAGGCAGGGAAAGTATTTGATAGAGCAATTATTATTTCCATTATATTCCATAATCACTGTAGTTCAGGTCAGCTTATAGTTTCCTGGGGACATTCCACCATCTCTTATTACAGTCTTATTGCAATCTTACTTTGTTCTGACATATGACGAACGTTAACGAAAAGTAAGCTTTAGAGCAGTCTTATACTGCATTGCACCATCATATTTGTTGAAGTTATTGTTTATAAAATACGCTTACACTCACAGCCCCACAGTGGGTATAAACCTGTGTCGTGGGTGCCGTTGTACACATACACAAACACCCAGACCCGAAACAAATATCTGTAGGCCATACAAATATTTGTCCCGGTGCGGGGATCGAACCCGCGAATCAAAAAAATCGAATCAAACGGTCATCTCACACCGCTGGACTAACCGGGTCGTCAGAAATCTGTAAAAGTTAGAGAAGGATGTGAAATGTTACAATAACTTTAACAAATATCTTGGTGCAACCCAGGCTTAATCTTCTATCTTCATCATCATCATCAATATAAATAAAAAAAATCGCTAAATGTGTTGCTAAGCGCAAAACACGATAACGGACGGACCGATTTTGCTAATTCTTTTTGTATTGTATTTATAATTGAACCGGAGAAGGCTTTAATGTAAGAAAAAAAATAGATTCCTGGAAAATTTGAAATTTTTAGAAAACTTAACGACCATATTATCTTTTCTACTGTAAACTTTATGGCCTCTGACATAACGGTTAGTCGTCAATTATCGTTTTAAATAGATGAATTGGTAGGAACCGATGATTGAGAATGGCATTAAATTACTAATAACAATCTACATTGCACCCGCGCGAAGCCGGGGCAGATCGCTAGTATAATCTGAAGCCTTGACGTGTTTGTTATTCGTCAAAGTAAAGTAAGATTGAAATAAGAGATGATGGTATTGCACCAAATGTGTTATTTCAATTTATATGATTAAGAAATTATAAGCCACACATCTATTGTAAACAATGTAACTTCTTGCCTGAGCTCATAATGTAATATGGTTTAGGTTTTTCAGTTTTGTTATTTATTTTAAAGTTTCCTATAAAATTTCTGGTTTACATAAAGTTTCAAAGTTTACAAGGTGCTAATTATTTCTAGTGTTCAAGCTCCAAGTAACAGTTAATCACTATTGTGGCAGTTTTTAATACTTATTATAATAATCAGAAATTTTATATGAACGAATCATTTATATTGTATATGATAGTGTATTCCTTAATATATACCGTGAGTATATTTATGTGTTGTTTCATTTAATAAAACACCAAAATTCAAGTTATTTGTAATCTTCAAAACAATCAGTTCACATAATTTCACTTAAATATTTTACAATGTCTATTAATATTAGTGATTTAAATAAAGTTCCTATATTTGTATCTTTCTTAATAGAAAGATATAGCTTTATAATCATTTTATTTCTATATGCCGGTAGCATACATACCTTTTTATATTATAATATTTACAGTTTCTAATTTTGAAATGGAAGATGTGCCATTTACATTGATTGAAAAACATTGAATCTTCTGTGTTGCAAATAGCAAAAAGTACTCGTAAAATGATTCATTAAATTAATGAACACAAATGTATAGGTACTATTGAAGACATGTCCGGTCGGTTACGTTGGTGCCTTGTGTGGAGATAGTCTACTTTAATTTGCAATGTTTTTGGATGCCCGGCAACTTTCTCTATAGTACTAATACATTGGCTACCTATATCAAACTACATGATTTTTAAACGAGTGCTACGTGCACAGCATATTTTTTATTAATGTTCTAAATTAACATACAATTTTAAGTATTTCATATGATGAATCTCTGAAATTGGGTGATATTATAAAATCCTGACGAAATGTTTTGGCTAATGGCATCAAATAACAATCGTTCTTATAATTTAATAAAATTATCCTTAATCATATAATATCGTCAACTACAACAGCTTGGCCGTGGCAGTGTTTGTTCAACTTCACATTACTTACGTCATGATTTGTGACTCAAAATTTAAAGAAGCCATTTTACGCAACATGTTTAACAACTTTTACAATGCATGGGACCAACTCATTTTTAAATTATCTCACAAATCACCTTGAAAATATATTAAGTAGTATATTTACTTATTTATAATAGTGACCGACCGAAATTTCGGTTTTGCCGAAACTGTGTCCCTTGTGCGTCGTTAAGTTGACTTATAATGTAATGGTCGCATTTCATGCAATGATCGAATATAATTATGTATCATGCTATGTGCAATTTTACCATAGGACCACGACATATACAACAAATAAATTTATAAAACACACATTTTAATTTCACAGTAGACATTTTGAAAATGTTTATGTAAGTTCAGGTTTCGGCCAAAACTGAGATCAAGGCCGAAAGTTCGGATTCAGTTTCGGCTGAAAAACCAGTTTCGGTCCACTTATTTATAAAGAAAAAATATACGCTATGCATATTATAATACAAATAAACATTCATAAATTTACTTTGCACTGGTATTATAAAACAATACTGTTCATGAACACGACTAGGCGATTAATTTCGTTTAATACCTATGCAAATTTCAAATTAATTAATGACAGAAATGACATCAATGAGTCGGACCATATCTGTAATCCCCGAAAGAGTAGTCGTATCATATCCAAATGCACTACTTCATTTTAAGCAGTAGGTACTTGTTAACTAAAACAATACTAATTCATTGTCACTTCACTTTTATTCCGATAATTGTTAGCCAAAACAACCAATTACACCCATTTTATATAATCCCCAATAATAAAAAGTAAAAAAAAACAACAATAACGTATTAGACAGATTGTTATCGTCCGACAGGATTCGAACCCTGGGTACGCCGCCGGTTAGACTGTAGCATTCTCCATTACGCCATATGTCTGTTATTTGATGCGACGAATATTGGGTATAAAAATTATAACATTTCTTTCGTTTGTATGTTTGCGAATTGCTAGTTCACGTATTCTAGTCGCAGTACAATATCCAATATTTCGAAATTGTAGCCATCAGTAGTCTCAACTAAATCAGAAATGTATACAAAAATGATTTTCATGTTCGCTAAACTCACATTAATTACTCCCTTTCGCTTTAATTTTGTTGAAATGAATTAAAAACACGCTTTCCGAGAAACTGCGCCATCTTTTGGGATAAGTTGCTTAGCTGATGCGAACGTTTAACCTTAAGTACGAAGACAAAAAGTCTCCGGGAGTTGAAAAGCAAAAAAAAGGTCAGAGTAATAGTTGCCTGGTATAAAAATTTAAGTAACTTACAGCTCCTTAAGATTAATTGGTGTTATTATTTAAAATTATGATGATCCAATCTCATGGTGAATACACTAAATGCCAATCGATAAAGTAGGGGTGATGATTTAAACACTTTAACCCCTTTTACTTCATCCATAACTCTGACAGTTTTACCAACGAAACGGAACATGTCTGTAATCCCCGAAAGAGTAGGAGGCAAACACATGCAACTCCCTCGATTCGTCGGTTACGTTTAAGCCCATGTAACAGGTGGCGAGCCGACATCTCCGGGCACATTACCAAACTCCCGAGGTACTGAGAAACTTCCAGAAAATGGAAAAATCCCAATAGAAAAATCCTAGCGTAGTAGTAGTGGCCTGCTACCAGTAGACTACTGACGCCATAGAGCAACGCGGCCCACCGGTCGCGGCGGTCCGGAGTATCCATAGCGTATATTACCGATGCAAAACAGTCTTGTCATTTTTTGCGGGGGGAAATGCGTGCGACGCACACTACAAAAATCGTCTATTAATACGAAACTACTAACTACTCTACTGGTAGTAGAGCTCCAGTGACGGAGCTCGCGGGCGTAGGCACCACCGCATTACCTGATTTACTTGGCGCTAAATGGTAGTGTTCAGCACTATCGCGTTCCGGTCAGGTGGTAATGTACGGCCCTGTAATTTCCGGCACAGGCGTAACACCTTAGGCCTCAGGAGTGGTATCGCATTTGCATTTTGACCTTGGTCTTTGTGTGGGTGTCTATAGGCTGCAGTTATCACTTAACATCAATGTGAACTGCATGCTTGTTTGCCACTACGTTTACATAGAAAAAAAAGAAACTCACACCTTGACTTTAACAAAATACAGAAACAATTTCACGCACACATTTAAAGATCTAGGCGACAGGTATAGGCCCATTTGGGATTCTACTTTGACAGAGGGAAAAGCCTGCATATGGCTACTCCCCTCCGGTGTTGCTCTATGACTGACGCACTTAAAATATCGTGAAGTGAATGTGTATTAATAAAACAATTACAACCCATCGAGTATTTACAAACCCATACAATACCTATTCAACACCAACAAGTTTTACAGTACTCAACAGTAAATATTGCACATCGAGCCTAGGAAGGAGACTTCGGCTTATTTCGGGTCTGTATAGCGTTATCACTTTCGCACCGTACCTATGTGACGTTTGTCGACCATTTGATCAAGTTTTGACCAATACGGAATGTCTGTGCTTACGTAGGCAGTGTGCAACAGAAATAACGCTCTACGAAGTCGAAACGAGCCGATCGTCTCCTTCGCAGGCTCGGTGTGCAATATTAATTGTTGAGTACTGTACATGCACATAGTGAACATTCCATATAAAACAATATTCAAATAATTAAATTCAACATTAATACCTTATTTAACTGTAGTCTTTTCGATTCAATAATACCAGAACATACTGGCATTTCAAAGTTGTCTTAAAAATATGTAAAAAAAATTGCTCAATAATACTTCAATAAAAATGATCAATGGGAAGGTTTTATATAAATTATTTTGTTAAAATTCCATTATCTTACAAATATAACAAGATTTTTATTATACACTTGCGAGCTTTAAACTGGAATCACATAAATCACATAAAAATTCAATTATGTGTTATTATTGTTTTATTAAATTGTTACCCCAGTTTATTGTATGTGATTCCAGTTTAAAGCTCGCAAGTGTAATTTATATAATAAGTAAGTAGGACATACTTATAGGTATTTTGGTACTTTGGTTTCTTTATGAAAAATCTAGTGTTTGCAGCTCAATAAACATTTAAAAAATAACAGTGTGTTAGTGTTCCCTTTACAATTTTGCATATTAAACTCGAATATCGACATCTAGCATCTTCGTGTGCATACATCTACACTTTCTACAATAGAGTTTCCCAACCTATATTTTGTTGTGGTTCCCCGTACTACAAACTTAATATAATATTTTAATGCCCCATCTTTACTTTTTATTAGTCTTCGACTTGTCGAAACTTGTATGAAATGGGATTGAAGACGTCAGGTATGTTGTTTTACAGAATAGGTGAACATTATCATCGTTGTTATCATTATTGTATTTTTATTCCTAAAATGTCAACTTTATTCGCCTTCCTTGACATCTCTCTACGTCTCCCTTGGGAGGCACGCCCCTCTGGTTGGGAACTCCTGATCTAAAAATTGTCTTATAAGACTAGACATAACTTATTCTTTTAGACTGAGGACATAACAGTACCGGTTTTACAGCAGGCTAGCTGTGTAAAAGCGAAGCAAGCCCTCCGTTATAGTAAAATAAATAAGATGTTAGATATACAATGACAGGCTACGACTGCATCAAGAAATTATTGTGACAGAGCAAAGGTTCGCCATTCCTGCATCAGATCGACGAAAATTCATTAAAATAACGTTCAACAATTCTTATAAAACTGGTCTTTTCTACGTGTTTTCTAAATGTCTACGAACTTCTCTGTCAACTGGATTTGTGTTGGGACGGTAAGTGCCAAGCTGTGATGGCAGCCCCCACCACAGCGCCGAGTAACGCCGCGGCACAAGTACCAGCTTCAAATAGAAGCTTGGGGGTGAACACGCCCCATATCATGAGGTGTCTGCAGTGAACTGTGGCTGCTAATGCGCACGCGAACAGCTGAAATCGAATTAGGAATGTTACCTTTCTTCAATAGTTGCAGAGTCAGGTATAAGGATAGTCAAGATCCTAAAATCAATCGCAGTCAGAAAGATCTTGCGGTGAGCGGTGCGGGCCCCCAGGCTATCTTCCTGTCAAAATCTTCCCTCCATACAAAGAGGGCATGTACTCAGCGTTGCATTGCCTACCGTAAGTCCTTGTCGGAACGTGAAAAGCTGCTTATCATTATAAACACTAACGATCAATTTAAACTAGACTTGTTCATGTTGAAATGGTCTAACCGCATCTTTATAGGAATAGAACATAACACAAAAAATATGAATGGCATGAAGATACATACATAAAAGAAAATATATGTATGTATCGGCACCCAAAGTACCTTACAGAGTGAGCAGAGTGGATTTTTCGGCACACACTTGACCTCCCCTCCCATCCTTCGGTTGACCTATTTGGTCAGTCTTGGTTTTCCTGGACCAACCATTTACGTTGTACAAATGTTTTGTCATTGGAGGACTTACGACCTGGTGAAGGTCGCAGACAATCGCTGGAGGCGGGCGACCTAGAACCGTTTGTTGTGGCAATCTTTGAGGAAGGCTTTTGTCCAGCAGTGGACGTCTATCGGTTGCAATTATACTTATGACACTTATTCACACAAAGCCATCGTATCTTTGTTACGAACGCGATCAGTGAGCCCCCAGATATATTTCGTAATCAATATGTCTTAAATATCTTAAAATTTAGAATATCAATACTTACCCTAACAGCAAAACATAATGAAAACTTTAAACACAGCG
Source organism: Macrosoma leucophasiata (assembly GCA_036365455.1). Taxonomy (NCBI): domain Eukaryota; kingdom Metazoa; phylum Arthropoda; class Insecta; order Lepidoptera; family Hedylidae; genus Macrosoma; species Macrosoma leucophasiata. The sequence continues at coordinate 7,191,942 of JAWQUS010000023.1, read as the reverse complement.
AGAAAACGGCAGCTAGTTGCGTACGAGGGCCCATCCCAGAGGTGCCATTACGACCCCACAAGACCAGTAGGGGAACTGTCACCCCGAACATTAGGGGCATACCTGAAAATCAAAAACATTTTACTGTACTGTATAGCCCATTACGTAAACTTGTGACAAAGTATTCGTATAGTTATCGAGACTATTTTTAATGGAATTTGGTACAGCACAGCGCTTCAATCGCACGCAAATAGAACTTATTTTGCGAGAAAGTAAGAGTATCGAGTAGGTACTTTTGTATCGCACTCATATCGATGCGTAAATGTCGATCGACATTTTTATTCGCCGATTAATCAGTGTGGTCATTACATTTTTCGAAGCCGAAGGATCATTAACCTTAAGAAATCCAGATGTTTGCATGTGCCACTTTTTAATATAAAAAAAAACTACAAATCACAGTAGGTAAGTAAGAACACAAAAGCTAATATATTTTGAATTCATCGGATAAAAATAAATTAAAACAAATACAATGCTAATGCCAGTAACAAGATCGTATTGGCCTTTGGAACTTTGCCGGTGAATGACAAAGAATGACTCTTTTTCTTTTCTTTTTACTCTTTGTTATCAGTTTGTAAAGGGGAAAAGAGACATTCTACTGATATACTTTTACATTAGTTTATTACATTTAGTTTTATCTTAGTGATATTCTTGACTTTACATATATTTTTTATCTTGTTTGACATGTATATCAATTGTTATTCGCTTTAATTTATTTTGTTTGTTTTTGACGTGTCATAAGAGGTGCCTGTCACCCTAAATGAATAAATGAGTTTCTGATTCTGATTCTGAAGATAAAAACCCAGTACTTAATGTAGAATCGTATATAATAGATAAAAATGCGTAGAATTGTTATTCAAATTCAATATTACTACAGATTACAGCACATTAAACTAATCTATATATATCAGATACAGAACAAATGTAGCACGCAAAATGGGAGACCAACAAACCAAATACGAACTCAAAAATCGTCTGTATGTTTGCTACTAATTAGTCACTAGTCAGTGTTAAACAAAGCGTAAAAAAACTGACAATCGTGTTTCGGGCCACAAACTGTATAGGGTTCCTTTCCATATGTACTTTTTTTCAGCTTGCTAAGCTATGAAAGTTTTCCTTATAATAATTATACTACTTAGTCCTAAGAATCTGAGCTCAGCTGGGGATAGACGGACATGGCGAAACTGTGAGGGTTGCTTGTAAACTACGGAATCAACAAGATATGTAGATTGTTCCATTATCTCCATACAAATCTCTCGCATAACGAATATTTACAGCTTTACAAGTGGCTTGATCGAGAAATTGAATTCCACTTCCATTCTCTCATTTTGTACAAACTGAACAACATATTTAATAACATAATAACAAAAATACATCTTACCAAACAAATTAATCGACAAAAGTATAGCCGATATAACAGGACCAAACGTCAAGTGATTAGGGTCGCCCGCGTGGAAAACGGGCGCCCAGCGTATATGTCCCAGCGTTGCGTGGTGTCCAGTACCATAAAACTGATACGAAGCCAACAGCGCCCACAGGCAGGCTAAGCCTGAATTACATCGCGACGACAGTGCTGTAATTAAAGATTACACATTAAAATTTAATACATTTTTTAATATCCATTGATCTACAAAAGAAATACTTACAGAATTTTACAGATCCATCAGTCTTCAATAATGATACAATATTAAGCGCTAAGTACCCTAATAACAGACCAAGCGAAGCGGCAGGTGCGTAAGAAGCACCGAGAGCTAGCGTATTCGCTAGATATAGCAGTAAACTACAAATCACAATCGGTAGTGTCGCACCGCGAGTGTCTCGTCGCAACAGCAAACACATCATCGTCAATATAACTAACCATGCCCCTCGCGCTAACAGTTTAGACCGACTGGGGGACCCTAGAGAGCCCCACCCAACTGCCCAGTGCGCGCAAGTGAAGATACCGGCTAAAACTACGCCGTAACCACGCCAACCAATGTGACGGCGGGAAACAGCCACCACCGCTGCCACAGACCCCAAAGCCAGCACCAGGGCAGCTCTAGAAGCCTGCCCCGTCGGCATTCCCTCTCCCGATGTCCAACAGTCTCCTTGCTCCTCCCTACACCCGCGATAATTCCGCGTCAAAGTCAAAACTACTCCGAAACCAACCCATACCAATAAAGCTTTCGCCGACCTAACATTCCACGCCATTAAGCCTAAAATAGACAGAGATATAAAAGAAAGGGCAGCGCCTTCTTCAATTATATAACTGTTCGATACAAGAACAATTGCCGAGATAATTAGAGCTAGACGAGCGAATGTCTCGTAGAATGTAGTTGGCGCTTCGCACCACCTCTGTGTGATACCGTCCCAATGCATTATGACTAAGGCACAAGTTAAAGCACCGGACATTATACCAGTAGTTAAAATAATAGCGTGTTCCAAATCCTCAATTATATTGAAATACAATGCGCTGTAACATACGCCTATACACACTGCCATAGAAACTATACCAGTAGCGACAAAGGAACTACCAAAAACTTGAGGAATTCGTTCAACTGGGATTCCTTCCGTGATAAGCCAGTTAAAAAATACTGCTATGAGAAGTAGCAAAAGTGCTCTAAGCATTGATAGCGAATCAAATTCGACCCAGACTTCCCGGAAGACTCCTCTGATGTTGTCCATCAAGACCCTGAAACACACAAGTTTGCATTATATAATTTGTAACATAAAACCATAGTGAAATATATGAAATTAGGCTCGATTCCACATCACTAGATATCCGTCTTTATACTAAAAAATTTTACAGCAATAACAATGTCGCAGCCCTGTAATGTGCTTAACCCTTTGATGAGCTAGAAGGTTTAAAGAATTAAGAGACGTTAATTTCTGCCTTCCCCTTTTTATATTAGGTGGTGTCCAATCGAGCCCAAACTTTTCTTAGCTTCAAAGTATTCTTCTTACCTAACGTCATTAGTGTAGGATTTCAAATCGTTTTCGGTAACAACATTCGCTGCTTTTTCTATTTGATCCCTCGTCGCATTAATCAAATGAGCTAATCTATCAAGAGAAACTTGCTGAGATTCTTCACCATATCGAATTAAATATTGAGTTACCTAAAATGTTAAAATTGTGTGTTATTTTAGTATAGTAGGTGAATAACTTGATTTTGTCTTGATAGTATTCATATTGTCGTCGGATTGATCGCTGCGAGAACGATTTATAATCGAACGTGTACTCTGGATTAGATAAGACAATGCGCGCTATCATAGTTCTTAGATTTTCGCGAGCTGTACTCATGAAATACAACTAGTTTTCGGATCCCTTCCCGACCCTTCGGTCACCTTTCAGCTTACGTGGTCTCGGGTCCAGTTGATCTTAAATAATCATTTTACGCGAGATAAACCCATAAACTAGTGGTATTTCAACATACATACTACGTCTATTTTTGTATTACCTATGTAACAATACTTTGAAATACTCACAACCAATCGTTCTATCAAATTGTTATTCATCCGATGAAGAAATATGTAAGGAATATATACCTACCCCCTTATTCATAAACGTATTTTAGCTAAAGTGTTGCTAATCTCTCCTTTGTATTTTTCTATCCTGCACATTTGACTATGCAACTGACAAAGACAAAGCATTCTATAGCTAAAACGTGTCTAATGTACGTTTATGAATAAAGGGGCTACTTTTTAGCATATTATCTATTTTATATTGAGCTAAAATCATAGAAAATAATAATGACTCACTTGTTTTAAATTGTTACTCAAATGCAACAAGGTTTCAGAATTTGATATCTTGGGTAGCACAGGAAACAGTATGTTGCCTAGCGAAGGCGCAGGCGGCGGTCTGCCGAGCGCTGCGCTCATGGTGGGAGCCAAGTCTGTCTGTTGAACTTCTCTGCCCGATCGTCTATCGGTTTCATCTCCAGCTAAACCTGCGCCTCTATACGCGAAGAAAGCAGCTGTTCTCTCCGCTTTGCTCTCACCGCCATGATCACCTGATAATGTGCAACTAATTAAAATATCAATACAATCATAAATTCGATGGGAAATATTTATAATGAACAACACATCTTCAAAATAAAAAAACACAAAAATCTAATGATATACAAATAATTTAGTAAGTACATGAGTTACAACTCATGCATCTTTCGCTCAAAAAGCAGCAAATCTAGGTAGGTATATTATATTATGTTTTAGTAGGCCTACAAAAAATACGCGTTAGTATTTCTAATGAAATGAATGCAAAAAGTATACTCCATTACACACTTAGGTTGCAGACACAATAGGCAAATAGTTAAATTGACCATTAATTGACTGACACACAACTCAAGTACATACTACTATTTTAAATTACTTATACGATAAGTGTCGTCCTGCTACGACACCGGAGCAGCGCGTCTGTAGAAGTGAGACATGAGGGTTGTCATTTAAAAAAATTGATCAGTTCGATATCAGAAGCTTATTTTTTTAACATAAGTGCATACGACTGGCTTCGTTACATAGCTTTAACCAATGCCCGCGGCCTATGTTAGAGGAAGACAGCGAACTGATTATAATGTGGTTCAAAGACAATAAAAAATTATATGTCGCAAAAAGAACCAAAAATTCCTTTTCTAAAATGTTCATTATATGATACTCTTTTTATAAGTCCATATTCATTATTCACCTCCTTTGAAACCAAAAGTTGGCAACCCTAGCCGCAGCAGGCCGACACCAAACGCGTAATTTGAAAGAGTCGAAAAAATCGAAAAAAATAACTTTACACAGTTTGCGTGAACATTGCGGCAGTCGTTAACTTTTGTCCAGTGGGTCTACGGATTAATACTGGTTTGATATAAAATAACACATAATAATTGAATAACCACAGATAAAAGCTTTATAATTCATAACCACACGATTAAAGAATCATTTATCTATTCCAAACATAATACACAAATTCTAAGAATCTACAGAAAACTCTGCAAAAAATATGATTCCTGAAATTTAATTGAAAGACAGAAACCAATTTTAAGAAACTATAAAATATATTATAAACTGCAAGTCATTTACACTAACAATGCTTTAGAATCACACACATAATAGCAAAAACGTTTAGCTTTAAACCAAACCGTAACATTCAGTTTTCTACATTTCAATCTACTTTACCTACCCTTATATTCATTCCCATCTTGTGAGTCTAAAACATAAAAATATTATATTTTTACATCCAAAACTGTGTGTTTGATGGCATGATGGGTATCACTTTTAATATTGAATATAGACTCATACAGACGAGTGGTATTTTGTTTGCAGCCATCGCCAAATATCAGTGATAGTAGTCAATGCGTCAACTGTTGCCAGTAATACACAGGTGGCCTGCCGTTAATAAAGTGCCACTCGTCTTTATGACCCCTTATTGATCATAAAATAAAATATGGAACATGAAGAAGTCTGAAACTGAAAGAAGAGCATATCATATGTTTGGGATACTTAAATCCTATACTGACCATAGGATTTGCAACACATTATAAATAGCATTTTATATTAAGAATATAATTACAAGGTTCATTAAAAAAATGATTGAACCTGCTTTTCATTTCTCAATAGATTCAAATCCAACCTCCATATCAATAGCTCCAGACTTCTTAATATGTCCACTGGACAACCTTACATACTTAGGACAATAATTTAAAGCTGAATAATTATACAGTTTGTACAAAAAAAAAACACATTTTCACTGTAGAACAACATCAAGTTTGCAATTTTTATAATATGACTTCCTATGATGATCCTTTCACAAAAACAACTTGCCTGTTTCGGTCATGCCATGATCACCGACCACAAAAAGGAGAACATCTGGTGGGAGTATACTAATAATGTATTCCAGTCTATTATTGGTCTCATTCAATTTTCTGGCCATCTCCGGATGGTTCGGTCCATATCGGTGCCCAGCATGATCTACTCCCAAATAATGGGCTACTAGGAGGTCCCAGTCCTTTTTCAGCAATTCATCATAGATTTTTTTATCTACCTCTGAAATAATAGCTATTTTTAATATCACATTTTTAAAAGAGTATTTTTCAAATTTATTATGATAGTAACTGACAGTAAGTAAAATTTACACAGATTATAAAAAAAAAATCATGGCAGGTTCCTTACACTGCGCACTGATCTGTAGAAAAAAAAAACGAAAAAAAAGATATCCTAGCTAGATAAAACAGTTGTAGAAATTATGAAATATCACCTTGAGGACCTATAGAACATGTATGATATTTAAATTGGGCGAGTTAAAAGTATTTTAAATATAGGAAAATGATCATATGGATTTAAAGATTATAATACAATGAATTTTCACATGTTAACCCTTTTTCTTTGACTTGTTGCCCCACAGCACAATTACTTCTACAGAATTTTGAAAAAAGGCACTGCAGTATTACCTTGTCTACTTGCCACTAGTGTTCTAGTCAAGTGGTAATGTATGACTCTGTAATTTCCATTTACTTTGGAGGGGCTGTTTTCATGTAGATGTTTATAGGCCATACAGTATTACTTATCTGTATGCTCATTAACCAATTCATGATAAAAAAAAAATTGAGTACTCAGTGCATCTATATTGGACTGTTTAGACTAGAAAGACAACTCTTATACATACCTGTGTCCACTGTATCCAAGTCCCAGGTATGGAATGAGTACAAAGCATAGGATCGCAGCCATCTACCGGGCATCAGCCTCGCCCAAGTGTCATCTCCTAACAGTACTGCACTACTTCCACTATCTGTCACCTGATTAAACAAAAAAAAATCACTATTCAGTAGGTGGCACAGTTTGGACAGCATACATTTAAACATTTTAAAAATATTCTTGTTTTAAGGATACCAATAATTCCCACCTTAACAGTTAACATGCAGTAATAAACCCAGGCCTAATAGTATATCTAAACATATAAACGTATAACATTGATCTTGACGAATAAGTTTTTCTTTTTCTTCATTTATTATCATTGAAGGAATTGAAAAATTTTATGACTATTATGTTTTAACCAAATAGTTTAAATTTTAATTTTTAATTTACTATTAATATATGATTTTTCTTTACTATATGTAATGGTTATTCGCTCTAGGTAGTTTATGATTTATTGACGTTTTGAAAGTATCTGTAAAGATCTATTCGAAATAAAAATATTTTCTATTCTATTCTATTCTATTCTATCTCACAGATACAGCCTAGAAAATTTGTGGCAGTATTATGAACATATCAATGCATAATATATCAGCTCACAAGAAAAATATAACAACTGATTTCTTATTGTTTGTAAACTGATATCAGTCAGACTGCAACAAGTTAATATCAAAAAATAAACCAACATAAAATCATACCTGCTGAATGACATTGTCTTCATGTAACTCAACAGCAGCAAAATTGGAGCTAGCATCAACGAATGTAGGCAAAGATCCTGTGACGAGCGCCTTTACCCGCTGCAGCGTTGTGGTCGGGGGGTCCGCCATGAACCGAAAAACCCGAGCACGATTGGGGTACCTCTCCACTGTCTTTTGAATTATAGGCAATCGGTTTTGGTAGTACAACGGCTTCTCTATATCAGGATTGTACTCCGTAAAATCATATCGCAGCGCGTCCACAAGAATAAAGGCGACTCGACTCCGCGTCGGTGCACACACCATTGGAGAACCTGCATTAGATACGACTCGACGTATTCTCTCGTCGTCACTACACGTTCCTATAGAAGAATTCTCACGTCCATCACAGCCAAAATTCTTAAGAAGGACACACTCTGAAATATCCGTTAATGTCTTACGGGAAAGGAGGAAACCATGCCCGAACATAAGAACCGCTGACAGTACTAAATATGAAAACCATATCAGATAAAGAACAAAATTCCATTTTTCTTTCATTTTATATTATGCATGTGTGTGATTTTATCAGAAATCATTGATTATTAGAGAAATTTGTTACAAAATCCCCTGAAATTATAAACAAAACCACCCAAATCGACATTGCAAAATGATGTCACATGTCACATTGACAATTGACAAATTTGAGTTTTGAAATTTGACATCTTTAGTGTATGTTCGCTCCATTATACGTCCGCAACGCCCATGATACAGGAAGTAAAATACTATTAAATACTACAACTTGTGATTGTAATGTAAATCCCAAAGCCCACAGTTTGCTCATCTTTAGTGTTATCTTTATCTCACCTCAATTCATTAAAGTCATCAGATTGAAATATACCTATAATAATATCTTATATATGAAAGTAAAGAATAAAATACTTTCCGATCAAAATTGTAATTGTTTTGAGAGTTTGAATCTCTACCAATTTCGTATTTCAATGTTCGAATTAAAATGAATAAAGTTGTTCACCGAAGTTTATTATTCTGCGACTTCTGTGGTCCACAAACAACCTACTCTGTGGGTCCAGTCCATCGTCGATTATTAGTCTGTGCTAGTCTTGTCTGTGGTCTATAAAGGGTTGCCAATTTGTGGTAAATACCCCAAATTGCGGGGAATTACAAGATGAGTGGCTAATTATTGGGAATTGACATTAAATGGGAAAAATGCGGTGATTTTGACAACTCCCTTTCAGTTATACATAATTAAGCATAGTTCAGAAGTTGTTATTTTAATTTCGAAAGATCTCGCACAGTAAAATTATTTTTTTTTTGGCCGCGCGTCCTTTTAAAGTTGTAATTCAATGAAACGGTGACATTTAATTTGGTCACGCAAGGCCGATATTGTTTTTTTTTCTCGCTCGTTTGTCTAAAGTTGTATTTCAAAAAAATATCTTAGAAATCTTCTTATCTTTCTGGAGAATATGAAGTTATAGCATTGGCAACACTGGGTCTGTGTCGTCAACTGCCCGCACCAACGTCTTATGTCACTAACTAATGTCACCCTTTTCTGGCGGGAACCTTGAAAAAGGCGTATGGTGCTCTTATTTTATTTCATTTTCTTGGTGCATTTTTAAGTTATATTGAATAAAGTTGGTGGCATTTTGTTTGATATAGGTTTATTACAGTGCCCGTGTATAGTGAAATAGAATAACAGTGCGAAAACACGACCTTTCAGGTTCCCTCCAAAACTTCATTGTAAATGTTCTGGTAAAGTAGCCATCGCTTTACTCGAACTACTGATTGTAACTCACTTGACTGACATATTATACTTGATAACTTATATACTTGATACTTACATATTATACTTGATGACTATATTATACTAACATTTACGCTGCTTAAATAAATACGTAATATCGTTTTACTTGACACTGGCAATAAGCGTAATAGCGATGCCATAATAACAAAAAAAAAACTAATGTCACTAATGTCAGAATTACTAAAAGAAAACAAACTTTCATGGTGCAATTGGCACAGAAATTACAATAGAACTGTATTTTTTAAAGTTTTTATTTGTGATTTGTTGCAAGGAACGCAGTGTTTTGTTATTCATTTCTGTATTTCTAAGTTTATATGAGATACAGACAGGTTGACGCTTAAATATAACCTAACTACAAACTGATAAATAGTAGTTCACGAGCACAATTCCGGAGGGCAATCTAATAAATTAACCACAAGAGGGGCCGTGGAAGGCATGTTGTGCAAATGCCAGCAAAAATGTCAGTGCCATCTAAAATCAATAAAGAAAACTTTCGATTACTGGACTTGTCTAGTGATCAAGAATCGGAGGATCTGCAGTTAGAAATTATTCCCAATAGAAAGAAGAAAATAACTAGGTACGTACTAGTCCGTAATGTAAGCATAAATTTGTAATATTGACTGTCTTTAAACCTTCAAGGATCGTACGGCCACCAGCGGCGAGACACAATTGAATTTCAATTGTCATATTTTTCTCGTGTCTGGAGAGATTAATGAAACTTATCAAACAGAATTTAAATTAATAAAAACACAGTATGCATCAAACTTAAATGCTACTGAGTGAAGTTGCCTGCGTAAACTTTGCGCCAGTCTCTTAGCTCGCGACGAAACAGACAAGAAAAAATCTAGTTTCAATGTTGGCCTGATGTAAGCAAACTATGGCCACATTTTTCCCTTGTGTGACCCTTTGCAGCAACTTGTAACTAAATTCATTAATGCATGGAACAAGGTTAATATAGAGAGAAAACATGGGGGACAAACCAGTTCCGTTTTTAATCTCTGCAGACACGAGAAAAATATGACAATTGAAATTCAATTGTGTCTCGCCGCCGGTGGCCGTACGATCCTTGAAGGATTAAATAGATTTTTTTTAAATTTATATTAGCATTGCTCTTACCCATATTGCCAATGTCAAGTAAAACGATATTTCATATTCGTATATAAGCAACGTAAAAGTTAGAAACAGTCAATTATTTATTATATCAGTCAAATGAGTCACAGTCAATAATTCGAGTAAAGCGATGGCTACTTTACCTGCACATTTACAATTATGTTTTGGAGGCAACTTGAAAGGCCATGCACCAGGACTTTTGACCTTTTGGACCAGCAGAGAGTTCCTTGATTGTACATGATTAAAAAAAAAGGTTATAATAGAATTAATTAAAATTCATCCTCAGGACAGTAATGAGTGAAGTATCCTATATTTTGTTATTATCTACATTGATCCTAATCACATAGGTGCGATAAGGATCGATGTAGATAAAGATATGGTTAACTGCAAGTAAACAGATTTGTATGTAGAGTTTCATCTTTTTATTAGGTACACCAACAGGATACATGCACATATTGAGTAAAAAAAACCAATTAATATGTTTATCTAGCATGCAACCCAATAACAGGTTAACACAACATTTGTTGAAGGAAACATCTAAATCTGTAATAACCTTAACTACTTTTATTTTCTTTTGTTTTTTATTTTGTACTAGCTGTACGCGCGTTGCTACGTTACCAACTTAAAAATGATAGTGGTAGTGTTGTTGCAATAGTAAAAGTCTATCGATAGTATTGTGAGCTATCGTGACCTCGAAAAAATAGTCCATAGCGCGATAGTACTATCGAAAATATCGACATGCTGCAATACTATCGATACTATCGATAGTCAAAAATAAGCAATACTATTGCCAAACATCAATAGTATCGATAGTATTGTTATTAACACTCGATACTATCGATACTATCGTTACTATCGATAGCATGCATTTCAATAGTATCGATACTATCGATAGTATCGATAGTTTCGGTAGTCAACTATCGATAGCACAACTATCGATAGTTTAGCAACACTAGACAGTGGCGCCTCTGTAGAGTTTGCCAACTCAGAAACCGTCGTGGGCTCATGCACAACAACTTTGCTAAAGATCATTACATGATCAAATGCGTAGTTTACGATTCTATAGAGGACATACAGACAAACATTCATTTTTATGTACCTATAAAGATGTGTTGAATTTTATACAAAAATATGCATGGTAAGCTCCAGGCCTCCCCCCAAAGAGGGAAGGACTCGTGCCCAGCAGTGGGACGTATAATGGGTTGCCATTATTATGCATGGATGACTGCAGTTAGTTTTTAAATTTTACTAAAGTAATTGATTGTTATAGGAAAGAGCGTAATCGTGGGTCCACACCTCGTACACCAGAACCAAATATTGGTGCAGAAGTGCAATGTGCTCTATGCTGGGCGATGCGAGGCACTCTTGTGCTGTGGCTGCTGATGCTTACGTGGATATGTGCGGCTTTGTATGACCAAGTGTCTACAATGAAAATCGATATCACAACAGGTTAGTTCTTTATTTAATACTAGCTTTTGCCCGCGGCCTCGGGACCGCGTGGTTGTCATTTTATACGATCCCGTGGAAATGTTCTTATCAAGTTTCCCGTCGTGTACCTATATGTGGAGTACTAATAGTATTATTCACGTCTATAACTTTAAAAATCACTCTTTTCGCCCCCTTTTGTATGAAAATGGGACCCGATTTCTAAAAAAATGATGTAGGTACGTATTGTTTGTTAGGCTCAAGGTTTATTAACTTTCTGCATTAAAAATTGTGGAATGCTCTATACAAATTTCAGGTTGCCTCCAAAACTACATTGTAATTGTTCTGGTAAAGTAGCCATCGCTTTACTCGAATAATTTGACTGTAACTCACTTGACTGACATATTATACTTGATAACTTATATACTTGATACTTACATATTGTACTTGATGACTATGACTATAATAAACTAACATTTACGCTGCTTAAATAAATACGAAATATCGTTTTACTTGACACTGGCAATATGCGAAATAGCGATGCCATAACAAAAAAAAAAAAATTTACGTCAAAAATTAAAATGGATTATGCTGGCAGTTATGCCTCCTGGCGGTTGCCAATAAAAAAAAAAAAAAAATTATCCCAAACTAGATAATATATATTTATTGCTCTACTTACTTTTGTTTTGATAATTAAACTCGTGTACGTACTTACTTACCTACCTAGGTATCGTGTCCACAGTAGGTACTTGACAGTACTGAATTCCCCAATTTGCGAGATTACAGTGCACGAGGCACGAATTATGCTTATCATTAACTTTTAAGAGTCTAACTTACTGAATTTGAACTACTTAAGTAATACGTGAAGAATATTCACGAACATTCAATACTTAGGTACACGTATTTGATCATGAAAATCAAAAGAAATTATTCAGAAATACTTCATATTTGGCGCTCCACACTCTCTGCCTACCCCGGAAGGGCTTGGCGTGAAGATATGTATAGTATACATACTTCATAAAAGAAAAAGTTCCAGACGAATTTTCTTCCCGGGTGTGTTGCGTTATTCCGATCGATTCCACACTCACTTTCTGTCCCTCACGTAAAAAATTACGTATCTTACCTAACTAGGTACTTACTTAATATTTATATTAGTAACTAGCTTACCCGGCAAACTTCGTATTGCCTCACAATGAAATAATGTGTCAAAGGTTTGATATTGTATAGGAAAATGAAATTAAATGTAGAGATTCCCGTGGGAATGAGTGATTTTCCCGCAGTAAAAAGTAGCCTAAAGTTGGCCAAGCTTAGTATCTATACACCACAATAAGATTCATTCGAATCCGTCCAGTATCTTCGGAGATTAGCCTGGACAAAGGGACAACCAGACAGACAAAAAATTTAAAAATCTTTGAAAAACGTTCTAATACTATTTTAACATCGCCTCCAATTGGTTTTTCGTAAATATATACAATGTACAGACACGCGGATTTTACTGTTTTATTATATTAGGTTGGGGAAAAAGTTTCTTCGCATTTTTTAAGATAATTCAAAACATTTTTTAATATAGTTTATTTTAATTTAACTAAAGTATGTATGTACCATTTTGTTTGATAACCTTTTGCCATCTTGTAGGTAGGGACATGATCCCATTGCTATAAAAATTTTGGGACTTCTCATCAAAATACCGCGACAAGTGGATTTAGCAGTCCTCTCGTGATGTAAAGCTAACATTGCATAAAGAATTCTGAAGAGACCGAAACAGGTGGAAATCTGAAGGTGCAAGGTCAGGACTATACGGCGGCAGCATTAACACCTCCCAGCCAAACTCTCTTATTTTTTGCTGAGTGGCTATAGATGTGTGAGGTCTAGCGTTATCATGATGAAACACCACACCCCTTCTGTTGATCAATTCCGGCCGCTTTCTCTCAACTTCTTGCTTTAATCTCATCAGTTGTTCGCAGTAGAGTTCAGAATCGATAGTCCTGCGTGGTGGTAATAGCTCATAATGAATAATGCCCCTCCAATCCCACCACACACACAACATCACCTTATTGCGAGTTAACCCGGGTTTCGCCACAGTCTGTGAAGCCTGACCGGCCTTTGACCACGACCTTTTTCGCACGTTCTTGTCGTACGTGATCCACTTTTCATCACCAGTTATCAGCTTCTTCAAAAATGATTCGGTTTCATTACATCGTAATAAAGAATCACAAATGAGTACACGGTTCATTAGGTTTTTTTCAGTGAGCTCGTGAGGTACCCAAATATCGAGCTTTTTTTTGTACCCAGCTTTTTTCAAATGCGCCAAAACTGTTTTGTGATCAATTCTCAGTTCTTCAGCTACGTCGTAACTACTGATATGTCGATCTTGCTCCACTTTTTCAAAAATGCCATCCATTTTATCCCTAATAGGGTGACCAGAGCGAGGTGCATCTTTGACATCAAAATTTCCGGATTGAAAACGCTTAAACCAAATTTGTGCTACTCTCACAGACACTGCACTAGGTTCATAAACATCGCAAATTTTTTTCGCGGTTTGGGTTGCATTTTTACCTTTTTTGTAGTAAAATTTTAAAATGTATCGAATTTCTTCATTAGATTCACTCATCTTGACAGTACGAAAAACAAATGAAAATCACACATTTGCCTAATTTGAATTTGGAATTATGTTCTTTCAAATTTTAACTTTCAATGGTAGCAAAACCAGCCAGATACAAATACTACAGCCAAAGAGATTTTATTACAAGTTCGTACATACTATAATGCGAAAAGACTTTTTCCCCAACCTATTATGTAGGTATAGATAAAGTCAATAATGAAATACTCGTAAGTACCTAAGCGATATTCGTTCTGCACTTGTGCATTTACTTCGACAAATAACAAGGTCGTTAGGGTTAAACTACATAATGAAGGTAGTTTACCAACATATAAGTACCTACATAGTTTAACCTCAAACCTGCCTCAAATGATCTTGTGTTCTTTAATAACTATAGTTATTCATAATTACGTATGACCTTACTACTTCTTAATAAAAACCTGAGTGCCAAGTGCCAATGGTACACCTCAGATTATTTTTCTATTCAAGTACTTATTAAGGTACCTACCTATTAGGTACATAATTTATACTTTTTTATATAATTTGTATGACGAGTAGGTATATGGCTCTACAAATAGACAACACAACTCCACAACTCTACATTATAAAGAAAGTAATTACCTATGTAGGTTTAAGTAACTTGTTACTGGTGTTAGGGTACCAGTGTAGGGACTCGAGGACGTAGGCAACACCGCATTACCTAATCTATCTGCCGTGAAATAGTAGTGTTCAATGTATGCTCGGTAATAACTATCATACACACATAACAACTGAGGTGTCAGGGGTGGCTACGCATCTACATTTGACCTCTGGTTTTGTATCGGTCCGGCGGACCAAACCCCGGCGAGCGGACCGCATTCGCCTTGATTTATAAATAATTCTGTCCGCCGGACTCCTCTACACAGGGCCCGATTTGGTTCGGAGCGTACCGAATCAGCTATTCGCTCCGTACAAAATCCGGACGTGTGTTGCGACTATTACTGGGCACATGTATAACTATCCCATGATAGTTTCTGTAAGTATCTAAAAACGTTGAGAAAAGCATCGTCGTTAGTCGTTAGTAATAATGTCCTCCAGACCGAATTCGGTCCCGGCGGCCAATCTCAACGGAGACTAGCCAACTGCGCCGGGGGAGATATTATAGTGCTCATACTGCTCAGGTGTGTGTGAAAACACAAGTGCACTCTCTATTCTCTCACTCTCATAGCCCGATGAGACGGCAATCCTACATGACTCGGAAAGAAATCAGGCACAAGATCGATGGATTTACGTGCTCTCCGAGGCACGACCAGAGTCCGGGCTAGTGAGAATTTCCTCACAGAAAAAACTCAATAACAGATTTACCCGACCTGGGGATCGAACCCAGGACCTCCGGCTTCACCATCGCGATTTCGACTACTGAGCCAACGAGGCAGTCATTACGTCATTAGTAAAGTGATTACGAAATTACGAACTTTGTTAATACCAAGCTATCTTTGTTGGAGTTCTTAACTTTTCTGAATGATCTACATTGTTTTCTCCAAACTCTCGTTGGATAAATTCGAAGCACGCCAACCGAGACAACAATAGGGTAGTAGTTACCAACGAGTTAACAAATGACATCGTCACTGTTTCATTTTACAAATTGATAGGTTAAGTTACCTTAATTGTAAGGAAAATGTAAATAAGGTATAAAATTATAAGTATAAAATCAATACAGTTTACTTTCTGAAGTAAGTAACTACTAAAGCCGAAGACAGTGTTTTTTTATGTAACGAAGGTGACAAGAATCCAGAACACGTGGATGTTAAGCGATGACAGTCTATAGACATTTACACGAAAATCAGAGGTCAAAATCCTGATGGATCGCCCGCCACCCTGAAACCTAAATTATTTTGTCTCTGTGTATTACGGGGCCATACATCACCATCTAACTGGAACATGATAGCGCTGAACACTATCATTTGGCGGCAGAAAGATTAGGTAATGCGGCAGTGCTTATGCCCTCGAGCTCCTACACTGGAACTCTACCACGGTATGGATGTGGATGGTAAAACAGATATATGGAGAAAAAAATGGTGGTTTTCATGGTATTTCTAAGTCAATTTTGGGTAATTTTGTTAGTTAATGACTTTCCGCTTTATATGGACAATACCTATGGGTTTGTTATCGTGTTGTTGTTTTGTTTATTTTGAGTGACGCCATAATTTTTTGCTTCCTGATTTTAATTTGTCCTCTTTGACATGTTTACCGATACCCTAACAAATGATTTGGAAAAATCCTAAGGCAGAATTAAATCGTGACGATGTAAACATTGCTCGCATTTTGTGAACTTCGCACCCGACGGCGCGGCGTCGTTCGTCACATTTCCATTTAGCTGATTAATTTTCCAGTAGGTAAGCAAGTGATTCAAGATTATAAACGGCAATGCTAGTTTAGTAGGCTCTTGTCTATATGTATGTATAAATTACGCGTCACGTTGTTCGTCCGCAATGGACTCCTACACTACATAACTGATTTTAATCAAACTTTGCACACCGTGTGCAGTTTGATCCAATTTGAAAGAGCTTACATCTCAATTTATAGTCGCATAAACTTTGTGAATTATCTATAATAATATGATATTCCGTACACATAAGTTACTGCCAAAATACAACTAAGAATATGGATGTCGAGGCGTCCTCATAAAGTGTCCTCAGCTGAGTGTGAGTCAAGGAATGTTTCGAGTAACGTCTTAGAATATGGGTGTTAGTCCACCTGGGTGAAGGGAAAATTTTGTACCTGTGGTACGGTCCGTACGGTACAACTCTTGTGAATTGGGTGTACCAGAGGTAATTACTTCTTTCACCTAAGTTCACCTAGGTGTACCAAGAGAAATAAATCTTTCCCATGGTCCACCATTATGAATGTCAATCGATTTGACGACCCGGTTAGTCCAGCGGTGTGAAATTACCGTTTGATTCGAAAGGGTCGCGGGTTTGATCCCCGCATCGGGACAAATATGTGTTCTATGTGTACAATGGCACCCACGACTCAGGTTTATAGGTACCTACATATAGTGGGGCTGCGAGAGTTTAAAAAAAAAATGTCCTCGACTGTTTTTGCTCGTCAGTAGTGATATCTCACTACCACCATAGAGATATCTTTTATGATTTTGACACATCGTTATCGTAAAATGAACTATTCTAGCAGCCCTGCTCATTTCGGCATTACAGAAGAAGTGGTGTAGTCGTAAATCGTAAACACGCATGCGCCAAACGCCTCCTCCTAGACGTCATCGCCAGTGCCCTGCTGGACCTCCGCGAGTGTCCTCCACTTCCTACGATATAACTACAGTTTGTGATTGACTAACATTTGTGATAGGTGCTTTTATTTTCAACCGTAATTAATACTTCTCTTAATATTTTCACTATCCTTTACTTATGTCGTTCAAGTTGTGAGTTTTTGTGTGATAGATTAAGCGGAGAGAGGACATCTAATTTTATATCGAGTCTACGTTGTGTGTGCAACATGCCAGTGTAATAGAGTAAGGATTTTTTTGACGACTTTAATTTAGCTGATGTTTATTTATTAACGCGATAAGACAGTATAGCGTGGTTTGTTGGGAGCAGTGGTGCGCATGCGCGATGCTCATTCACCTGGCTGCCCGTAGGTCGATATCAGTCGTACGTAGGGTACGTACGAGACCACTATTTGGTGCTCGATGAGTTAACTTATCAATACATGCATCAATCCATTCGATACATTTGTGCAGTTGACGGTTGTTGATAACGTTCATTATAAACTATTGATGTTAACTTGAAAAACAAATCAAAACATCTGTGATATCTTGATTAAGTACAACAGTACGACATTGTATTAGCATATTATGTAAATTTTTTTAAGTGAAATCTTTAGCGATTCTTTACTATTTTTGTGATGAGTAAAAAATGTAAAAGACGCATCAGGACGCGTGACTTAAACCCGCGTCTGGACACGTGACCTGATCGTAAGACGGAGGGAGAGTAGATCGCTGATCGGTGGTGGTTGTGGTGTTAGTAAACGTTAACGTGGTACGTTAATATTCAAGTTTTCACTTCTGCCGGCACTCCCGGTGTACAACCCGTAGCCGGTGTACGCCCGTTTTATTTCTATAATTATGACAAATCTTAATATATATAAATCTCGTGTCACAATGTTTGTCCTCAATGGACTCCTAAACCACTTAACCGATTAGAATAAAATTCGCACACCATGTGCAGTTCGATCCAACTTGAGAGATAGGATAGTTTAAATCTCAAATTATAGTCGCAATTTTATTTTATTGCTAATTATTTGTCTGTTATTATTTGACAGTCACAATTATCTGTTAACTCCAAATGATTCTAACAGATGTCGATACTTTTCGACTGGGTTGAGTAAGTAATCAATAGATGGCGCTGTTATGGTAAATCTACAAACGTGTCATATAAGCTACATTTTAACAGCATAATTACCGCGTGTTGTTGACGCTATAAAATTAATTAAATTTATTTTGAAGTGAACGAAATACCGTATAATTCAATTATTTCCACTTTTTAAATTTTTGGTGTTAGCATAGCCGGCCACGTCTATATATATAAAAATGCAACCCGTTTTCCTTGGTCACGGCATCACGCGTGAATTGGCTTCGCCGATTTGGCTAATTTTGGTTTTAAATGATTTTTGGAAGTCTAGGGAAGGTTTAAAAGGTAAGAAAATATGAAGAAATTGAAGGGAAACAGTAAAAACCACAATTTTATTTTTCCATACAAATAGTCCGTATCTATCAAACCTTTGACACCTTATTTCATTCTGAGGCAATACGAAGTTTGCCGGGTCAGCTAGTAATAATATAATTTCGCGCCTGCATTAACTCGATTGGATTGTTGGACCACATAGTAATATTACTTAATATCAGTTTATTTATTTCTCCTCACATAAAACAGGGTACACAACATCACATCACAAAAAAATATAAAGGAATAATAAATATGGCTCATGGCCTATAATACGAATGTCTCGTATTTTACCTTTGTGTCGTTTCCCAATGAACCCGAGATAAAATGAGGTAATGCGTAAAAATCTACAGCTCGGTAATTATATGATATTATAAAACCACCTTTTGTTTGTAGATTGCCGTAAAGCGAAGCGCAAGTCGTTTTTTGAACCCACATTACTCGAGCTTGGAATATACCAGAAGCAAAATAGCAAACCACGCATTTTGACTAAAGTGTAATCTAGAATTTCAGAAGTTAGGGTTTGTAGAGTAAACTTGGCTCTACAGAGCGATATAATCTGTCAATTTTTTGACTGTTCGAGCCATATGGTCTCGCCTTGCCAACATTTTACATAAAATAAGTACATACTTTGTACTGATTTAAATTTTAATTGTTTACATAAAATCGTTAGTGTCGTTATATACAAATGTGTTATCTGTAATCCCCTAAAAGCCCATGTGTTTGCACTCTAAAAACTAGAT
This sequence comes from Macrosoma leucophasiata, assembly GCA_036365455.1. NCBI lineage: Eukaryota > Metazoa > Arthropoda > Insecta > Lepidoptera > Hedylidae > Macrosoma > Macrosoma leucophasiata. The sequence continues at coordinate 7,172,171 of JAWQUS010000023.1, read as the reverse complement.
TGCGTTGATTGCGTTATGATAAATATAATAAATATTATTAAATATCTACATAATACATAAATATACACGCTATTAAGTCAAGCTATTATAAGCTTTCGATATTCGGAGTTTTACTAAAAATACTTAATCATCAATTATAAAATTATCTGTATCAAAATAAATCACAACAAAAACTCATTCGATCATCAATCAATCTATTTACCTATATCCCTTTTATAATAAGCATATTTTTATGATTTCCTGATAACCCTTAAATCAATTAGTATTATTTTATACTAACTACTGTTTACATAGAGGAAATAATGTTGGTGTTGTTTTCCTTATTTGAAAACTAGTGTCGTTTGTTCGCTCAAGATCAAGGTCTCTATATTACAATACGGCACCCAGTTTGCTAATGACCTCAGACACATTTCATTTCGATCCAAGGTGTACTTGTCGTTTATATTTCCGTCGTATATTTAGTTATGTATATTAGTTAACCTTACTAACCTGTTCTAGATGCTTCATACCTAATTCTTAGGAAAAGATTTTTATCATTTATTTTTAATTTTTATTTTTAAGAGATCAAGAGGCTATGCCATTTTTTGTTCCATTGTTTTATTACTGAGTTAAACGTATTTATTCTTTTTTAAATGAAGTCGGCATTATCGTATTACTTTACATGAGTGGGCAGTTTAATTGTAGTGTTTAATACTACATGAGTGTGCCATTTAATGGTAATGTACACCATTAGGCGTAGGCACCACTTCATTACTTAATCTACTTGCCGCTAAATGGTAGTGTTCAGCTCTATCGTGTTCCAGTCAGGTAGAGTAATGTACGGCCTTGTAATTTCCGGCACAGGGTATAACACCTTAGTCCTCAGAAGTGGTAACGCATCTGCATTTTTACCTCTCGTCTTTGTGCGGCTGTCTATAGGCTGCAGTCATCACTTGACACCAATGTGAACTGCATGCTTGTTTGCCACTTTCATTTTATATAAAAAAAACAAAATATAAAATTTCCGTTTTTTATATACCTACTTACCCCCTTATTCATAAACGTACATTAGATACGTTTTAACTATAGAATGCTTTGTCTTTGTCAATTGCATTGTCAAATGTGCAGGATAGAAAAAGATAAAGGAGATATTAGCAACACTTTAGCTAAAATACGTTTATGAATAAGGGGGTTAGATTTTATAGATTTATATATATAAAAATATGCTTCTGAACTGTAGATATGCTTGTTTGTCATTTCATGACATAAAAAGTGCCAATACACCTGCATGAAGGGTGGTTCTTGTAGTATATAGACAAGACTATATAGGCTGCAGTATTTCACTGTCTATTCTCGTTTAGTATTACTTTTGATTTTCTATTAGGAACATCATCCGTTTTCCCTTTTAAAAATAAAGCAACATAAATAAATAAAAATAAAATATGCTTACACTCACATTCCCACACTAGGTACAAACTACAAACCAGTGTCATGGGTGCCGTTGTACACATAGGTACAACACAAACACAAACAGCCAGACCCGAAACAAATATCTGTAGGCCATACAAATATTTGTCCCGTTGAGGGGATCGAACCCGTGACCCTTCGAATCATACGGTCATCTCACACCGCTGGACTAACCGGATCGTCGACGCATATGTAATTAGGATATCGTACACACGTGATTGACATAGACGTAGAATGACCATACAGTATTTACAAACATGATAACACTCTCTGTATACTTACATATATAATTTAGTCTGCAGATCTATAATGTTGGCTAAGATATGTATAAGTACGGCTTAATTACTGCGATACAGTAGCATATATGCCACATTTAGTGCCACTTGTCATTAACCTTCTTCCTCATACTTCACTCATGTCTCGGCCACAACGTAATCCGCACTTGAATTCACAACTTGACCGCTCATTCGATAAAAGGACATCGCGCTGTGTGCTCGCGTGAAAAGCTCGATAAAGTGAAAGTGACAAGGTGACAAGTGCGGGCGGGAGCGGATGCGTTTGCGGTAGCGATACAGTGAGATATGGAGAGCGCGGTGCGCGCGTCGGTGCCGCTGCGTGTGGGCAAGAAGATGAGGAAGAGAAGGGAGCTGGACGCGTTGGTGGGCGGCGGCGGTTCGAGGGGTGGTCGGTTGTTATCCGCGTCGAGCGACGAGGGAGAGCCGTGGGGTCGGCGGACGTCCCGCCGCCGCCGCTCGCGCCCCTTCGTCCGCCTCGCCGCCGCCTTAGCACTGTGCGTGTGTGTGGTCTCGGCCGCCACTGTGCTCTGGCTCTTCGTGGATGTGCGGCGGCAGATCGTCTCACTACGCAATGAAATGGACAGAGGTTGGTTTTGTCTTTTGCAGACGTATCGTAGATATCTCCGGCCGGACTTATCTCAAATGTGCTAAAATCTCTCACGGATCAGGATGATCACTGATTTCAATTGTATCTCCGCCAATATTGGCCATATACTATTGAAATCAGTTGTCATATTTTTCTCGTGACTAGTCAGGGTTTGCTGTTTGGGTTGCTTGTGCGTCTTTTTACATGTGCATTGTATACAAACATGTCACATGCATTAGTAAGTAGGGAAGTACCTATATTTTGAAAGAAAGAACAGATGTCCTTCATCTTGCTCGGTAGTGGATGACTGATGCTGACCACAATAGTAAACTTTCTGAATGCCAGTTCATTGTGATCCGTGGTCGCACGTATAAAAGGTACTGTGTATGATGGGTTACAATGATAAGACCAGAGACAATTTTTGTAATCTTCCGCAAACGTAGTATAAGTGTTATCTCTGTCTCTGCTGATAAGCAGCCTGGTTTATAGTTATCTTAACTCAGCTGGGGAACTGTTTGTGTTCGCTTGTGAGACTGCGGCTTTACAGTAGGTACGGTACTAGTTGAATTAACACCCAGGACAAACTCTATCGGTTTTTGTTGGGTGTTTTCTAATGTTTAGTAAGTTTTATTGTATGAAAATGAAATAAATAATATAAAATATAGGTATGTTGGAAAAAAGGTAGAGACGAGAAAGAAGACTGACGCATTGGATTACTACTGTGAGTAGTTTGTACTACGTCACCGTTTATTGTCCTACCTTGACCAAACACATCGAGTAACCTATCCTTAGGTGTTCGGAATCGGCATGCATGTAGGTATGTAGAGAGTGATGAATCTAGAAGAAGCAAGAGAGGCGTGTAAGTACCGAGAAGTTTGACGATCCACTCTCTCTGCCTACATTGTAAGGGACTCAACGTGAAGATACATACACACAACCGTTTAGTAGGGGGGCCCATAATGCAATTTTTGGATTTACTCGAGCGCGTCAAATTAAGATATGGGAGATACCTACCCTGTTGGGTATTTAAGAATAGAATAGAATATATCTAATTTATTGCCGCAGATAGGAGACATAGTAGACAGACATTAAATAAGAAATGAATAGACCCAAAAAACATTGAACATTAAAAACACTGAATTATAACATAGAAAAGAAAAAAAAAGAAACATAGGTACCTACAAGAAACAGGTAAATTTAAAGCATTAACAAAACAAAAAAAAATATAAAAATCAGGTCTAAAAAGAAAAATAAATATTTCCTAACATAGCTTAAAATTGAATGAAACTCTTGTATTCCACTACTTATTTATATTTTTGGTACCTAAATCCGGTGTACTTTAGGTGGCTTTAGTGTGTTAACGTGTATTCCGACGAGATTGTCTCGTTGTGCAAATTAAATGGTCAGGATATCTTTTGTTTTCATGAGAATTCATTTTGTAAAGAATCATTAGCGTTTTATCTTCGTACTCCTATGAAGTCTTTATCATACTAAACAGATGTTTGTTCTCGCAGTGAAATTGTTAACTTGTGTCTGCTGATTATAGTATTAGGTTGGGGAAAAAGTTTCTTCGCATTTTTTAAGATAATTCAAAACATTTTTTAATATGGTTTATTTAAATTTAACTAAAGTATGTATGTACCATTTTGTTCGATAACCTTTTGCCATCTTGTAGGTAGGGACATGATCCCATTGCTATAAAAATTTTGGGACTTCTCATCAAAATACCGCGACAAGTGGATTTGGCAGTCCTCTCGTGATGTTAACCTAACATTGCATAAAGAATTCTGAAGAGACCGAAACAGGTGGAAATCTGAAGGTGCAAGGTCAGGACTTTACGGCGGATGCATTAACACCTCCCAGCCAAACTCCTAATTTTTGCTGAGTGGCTATAGATGTGTGAGGTCTAGCGTTATCATGATGAAACACCACACCCCTTCTGTTGATCAATTCCGGCCGCTTTCTCTCAACTTTTTGCTTTAATCTCATCAGTTGTTCGCGGTAGAGTTCAGAATCGATAGTCCTGCCTGGTGGTAATAGCTCATAATGAATAATGCCCCTCCAATCCCACCACACACACACAACATCACCTTATTGCGAGTTAACCCGGGTTTCGCCACAGTCTGTGAAGCCTGACCGGCCTTTGACCACGACCTTTTTCGCACGTTCTTGTCGTACGTGATCCACTTTTCATCACCAGTTATCAGCTTCTTCAAAAATGATTCGGTTTCATTACATCGTAATAAAGAATCACAAATGAGTACACGGTTCATTAGGTTTCTTTCAGTGAGCTCGTGAGGTACCCAAATATCGAGCTTTTTTTTGTACCCAGCTTTTTTCAAATGCGCCAAAACTGTTTTGTGATCAATTCTCAGTTCTTCAGCTACGTCGTAACTACTGATATGTCGATCTTGCTCCACTTTTTCAAAAATGCCATCCATTTTATCCGTAATAGGGCGACCAGAGCGAGGTGCATCTTTGACATCAAAATTTCCGGATTGAAAACGCTTAAACCAAATTTGTGCTACTCTCACAGACACTGCACTAGGTCCATAAACATCGCAAATTTTTTTCGCGGCCGGCGTTTCATTTTTTTTTTTTTTTTTTTGTAGTAAACTTTTAAAATGTATCGAATTTCTTCATTATTACGACAGTACGAAAAACAAATGAAAATCACACATTTGCCAAATTTGAATTTGGAATTATATTCTTTAAAATGTTAACTCTCAATGATACCAAAACCAGCCAGATACAAATACTACAGCCAAAGAGATTTTATTACAAGTTCATACATACTATAATGCGAAAAGACTTATTCCTCAACCTATTATATACGGGCAGGTATTTATAAAATAATCATTAATAATGAAGACTTTTAATCGGACGAAATATAAATATCTTCTTAATATATATAAATCTCGTGTCACAATGTTTGTCCTCAATGGACTCCTAAACCACTTAACCGATTATAATAAAATTCGCACACCATGTGCAGTTCGATCCAACTTGAGAGATAGGATAGCTTACATTACGCTATGACTAATAGGAGCAGAGCAGCGCGAGCGAAGCCGGGGCGGGCCGCTAGTAGGCATATAAATACCTTACCTTCTAAGGTATTTATATGCTGTGTAATACATCTGAATGATTAAACAAAGACTTCATAAATGCTATATCAGGTAGGTCTGGTGAGTCTGTTATTAATGTATAGTCAATAGTCAAAGATAGGTATTAGACGCATAGGGTATACGAAACGCAACTATTTATTACTGTTAATTTGATATGTATTTATAAAGTCGTCTTTCTATTCTCTTGTTGAAAATCCATCCATTTGATGATTTAAATTGAATAATGCTAGGGTATATAAATATATTCATTATGAGAGTACCAACTGCGATTAAATTATAATGTGCGTCACTGTATAAATTGATACTTGGGTATTTAAAATTAAGCAGCAATTATTCAAATGGTACGATTTTAACAGTAATATGATTAACAATTTTAGTTAGGAAACTCAGGTTAATCAGGAATTCATCCGGAATTGTTCAAGAAATAATGTATTACGTGTATCTATCTAGTCCGGAGCAAGCAAAGAAAGCGGTATTGGCATGCTTACATTTTTCGAAATTCGTTTTAATAATGAACGATTTAGCAGTTTTTGAACCATTACCACACCGCGGACACTCCGCCAAATTTCCATACAAACGCTTAATTTGGTTTCTATCCATCAGTGTACGTGCTACGCGCACCTGTGTGCGTAGCACGTACAAACCACCAACCGTCGCCCATAAGAGAGGAAGGGGTTGTGAATGTGTGCAAATCGGGCGGGACGTCGAAGTGTCCATTCTATACGTAGTATTATTACATATTCGCTGCCATTACTTATGTCAACCAAAACGATTGAGGATTCCGAATATGCCAATCAGACGGTCGACCGCTTGATTGCTTTTGTTCTGGCTAGGTTCATGATTTCATTTTGTGGCAACGCATCTAAATTAAAATCATGGTTAAAATAGGTTTGTGTAGCCTATAATATGCACTTACCATCAATGTGGACTGTATGCTTGTTTGCAACTTTAATATCTTTTTGTATGTATTTACATAGGCAGCTTGTCTTGAGACGACATTAGTCTACTTCACCGAGCAATTGGAGAGCGCAATGGGCTCTCAACCTAAATAAATTTACACGACTGCCTAAGGGAGCCGATCCTCGGCTTGGGGCGTTGTGTGGACACATAGGACATATGCGATTAGGGACGGTGCAATTTTCGCTCTAGACATCGATTGGTAACTTCAATATCTTAAAAAAAATACCATTTTACCAGTAATTAAAAAAATTATTTACACATCAAAACACATTTAGCCCATAGATGTTTTTTTTACTACATAGGTTCATCGGGTTTCTACAGTTTAAAACTTTATAAACGAATATGGACTACAATGAGCGTCCTATATTTTTTTTTCGCCTGAACTGATAATTCGTTGATTATTTTTATCACTTCATTAACCCGTTTCCATGAACAGGGCTAACAAACCCACTCTCATTTTATTGTATGTTAACATTCGCCTAAAATTCTGCTAAAAGTCATAAGATGATACGTTGAAAATATCATTCAATACATGATTAAATGAATGTTTATTTCTAATTCCTGATTTATACTTTGTTAAGTAATGTGCAAGTGCGAGTGGCGAGTGATTAGTTATCAGATATTTTGATGCCAAATCTTTAGTTTATTCACAGCGTTTACACAGTCATTTTAAATTTTTTAATGATATAATATATATCAAATTAGTCTATAAGGACACTTTTGCATTGTCGGGTTACAAGCTAGTGAATGATAACCAATAAAATTATTGAAATGATTTGACCGACATTGTTCCGTTGGCTGTCTGATTCTGTTGATGGTGATTTATGACTCCATAATTTCTGCACAGAAGCACAAGTTCTTAGACCTCTGAGGTGGCAACGCATTGCATTTTGAACCTCAGTTTTTGTGCAGATGTCTGTAGGCTGCAGTGTTCAGTTACCATCAATGTGAACTGTATGTCTATTTCTATGATCATCAGAAAAGAAATGTGATCTGCATTATGCAACAACAAGCGTTCGCTACTGTCATAACATAAGAAAATCATGATCCGTTTTTTAATTTGAATTGTGTGACAATAACAGACATAACATGTTAAGTCTTAGGGGAGGCGATGCATCTGCATTTTGACCTATGGTTGTTGTGTAGGTCAGGTGATAATGTACGGCCCTGTAATTTCCGGCACAGAGGCATAACACCTTAGGCCTCAGGAGTGGTAATGCATCTGCATTTTGACCTTCGTCTTTGTGTTAGTGTCTATAGGCTGCAGTTGTTAAGCCTCTGTGCGGGAAATTACAGGGCCGTACATTACCACCTGACCGGAACACGATAGTGCTGAATACTAGAACACTACCATTTAGCGGCAAGTATATTGTGCGGTAGTGCCTACGCCCGCGAGCTCCGTCACTAGAGCTCTACCACCAGTTGTTTGCCACCTTCGTCACAAAAAATAATGAAATAATAATTAAACAAAAGAATAATTGAAGACTCATTGTCAACAGTATCAACAACGAGCGCCGGCGTGAACGACGCCTTACAGACATGCCACACGACGACGAAAGAAGTGCAAGCGAACACTAGCGAGCTGGGCGCGAGACTCTTGAAATTGGAACAGGAACACGAGGAGCTGGTGAAGCGGTTGAACCAGACCGTTGGGGACCTGAACAACGTGATGGAACAGCTGTCAGCTGCGCCGAAACTGGCTGACACGCCTCGGAGGCTCGCTGAGCTCCAGAGGACAGTTGCTGATTTTGGATCACAAGTCAGTTTATATTTTGAAATAAAACTATTTGTGAGGATTTATCTCGCTTATGCATTTTGATTTTTAAAATCGATGTTTCAGTCCCTTTTCAACATCAGTGGCAAACAAGCATGCAGTTCACATTGATGTTAAATGATGACTGCAGCCTATAGACACTAACACAATATATTGTATGTATCTTTACGCTAGGTCCCTAACGGGATAGGCAGAGAGTGTAGAGCGCCAGATATCCCGGTCCTGACATACCTCTCTTGCCTCGTCTACCTTCATCATTCTCTTCATACATGCACGCCGATTCCTAAGACTTTTGACCTAAGAATTTTATACATATAGAGATTCCCTCACTTCTAATGCTGCCGTATCCCTTCTGATTCCAGATCAAAGGGTTCGATAGTGCGCTCGCGTCAGCTCGCAAGCAAGCAGTGACAGCAGCGTCAGGCGTGGAAGAAGTTAAAACCTTACTGCACCAACTCGAAGCGAGAACCAACGATACCATACTCAATGTCACCACCAGCTTCCAACATGAGACTGAACTCAAGGATCAGATAACCACGTTGAATAATACGCTAGTCGGCAGAGTAGATGCTTTGCAGAAGAAAATCGATGAGGTTAGTGTAAGTTTTTATGTTGTTTGTTTGGATAATTTAAACATTTTTCTATAATGAAGTGGCAAACAAGAATACAGTTCACATTTATGGTAAGTGAATACTGTAGCCTATAAACATCAACATTAAACCAGAGATTTCAATGTAGATGCGTTGCCACTCCTGCAGTCAAGTTGTTGTCCTATGTACCGGCAATTATAGGGATGTATTTTTTGATGACTGCAACGTATGATACTTCGCAAAATATCAGACTCAAATGAGATATATGATAATTCCTCAACAACCGTTACGTAACTAACAATGTAACTGGAGGATAAGTGATCTTAGATTTACTACCGCCTATTGGAATGGTTTGTTCGCCATTGTTCGGTTGACTGTCTGTACTAGCGTTAGAATTGTCCTCCACTAGTGGGTGGTGCGGTAGTCGCGTCCCGGGGCCAGAATGCTGTTCGTTAGTCTCGGTAAAAGTAAAAAATAATAGGACTTGGGGTGCGACCGCCTATCGAAATTGCTGTTGTCATTGCTGTCAAATTTTCATGACTATTTATGGCTCCTCTAAAAGCCTTAGGGATAATCTAATTGATGTTCTTTCTTTCGTAGGTGATAAACAAGCTATAATGGTACATTATTTAGATTATTGTTATTTAGTTAAAGTAAAATTCGACATGATAATTTGAGAAATGACAATGACGACAGCAATGTCGATAGGCTGTCGCACCCCTGGTATATGGCAGTACTATCGAAGCGCTATGTCGACTAGTATTACATAAAAGACAGCGTGTAGTTGAAGTGTTGCGTCTTTTCCAGAAGCCGGTAACGACGCCTGCGCCAGCGCCGGTGGCAGCCGCGGTCGCACCCGCCCCCGCTCCCGCTCCCGCTCCTGCGCCCGCGCCCGCGCCCTCGCCCGCGCCCGCTTTCAATGCTACAGCCTTGCCCACAGGTAAAAATTATCTGTTTACTGTGTCGTACTGTTTTTTTTTCATTGTGTATATTTATTATTTCTCGACGTCGATAGTAAAACATATTTACGTATGCAGAACGAACGGATATATTTATTAAAATAATTAATTAATTATAATACTTTGTGAAAACAATTTTATATACCTGCGATTTTTTGTTTTTTGGATGGCATGTACGTAAAAACGACGAACAAAGACGTACGAACTTCTCTGAAACCGAACACTGACAAAATGTGCCAAAACCGATGCGCGCGGTGATGATAAAAAACCGCGTTTCTTAGAATTTGCGTAATACGGGGTAGCGTAAGTCGGGGGTATTACTGAAACTTCACGTGAAGTTATCTGCCTATGCCTAGCCCAGGCAGACGTAAATGCATACAAGTATACATGTAAACACTCGATTTGCCATTTACGTCTTGGCCCATGTATCGGGTGGCAAGTCTGTTGTCATCTCCGGGCATATTACCAAACTCCGAGGTACTGGTAAACTTCCAGAAAATGGAAAAATCCCAATAGAATCAGAGATAAAGGATTTCACACCTTTATCTCTGATAGCTCCCGACCCGGGAATCTAACCCTGGACTTCAGCGTATTAGTAGAGAGTAGAGACCTGCTACCACTAGGCTATTGAGGCAGTCATTACTGAATTTAGTAATAAATTGAGATACTTTTAATTTTTTAGAATATTTGTGTTTTCTCTTGTGAATTTTGCAACTTTTTTTTATGTAATGGAAGTGGCAATGTGTGGCGATGTTAAGTGTTTACTGCAGCATATAGACACCCACACAAAGACCAAGGTCAAAATGCAGATGCGTTTCCACTCCCGAGGCCTAAGGTGTTATGCCTCTGTGCCGGAAATTACAGGGCCGTACATTTCCACCTGATCGGAACACGATAGTGCTGAACACTACCATTTAGCGGCAAGTATATTAGGTAATGCGGTGGTGCCTACGCCCGCGAACTCCCTCACTGGAGCTCTACCACCAGTTGTCGCATCGCCAGGGAGTTGCTTACGACGTCCATGACTAATGTTAGGATTGAGCAGTTTACTTTCTGCATTCTCGGTATATCATATAAACGATTATTATCATTGCGACCACGGTTATTGTAATACGCTGACCCAGTTGGCTTTCTGCCAATAGGTTAGGGGTCAACTAACTTGCATATTTCTGGAGCTATGTGGAGCTGTCGAATAATAAGTGGTTACATTTTAGCGTATTGTATACATGTATACAAATAAATAAAATTGGAGTGTCTGTTTGTAATATAAAAATGACCGCTTTTTACTAAATGCATATGTATGTATACACTGTTCATATACCAAAACAGCCTTTTTTACAATTTTTATCTGTCTGTCGTCTGTCTGTCTGTTTGGTGGGGCTAATCTTGGGAACGACTTTCACTGGCAGATAGCTGATGTAATAAGGAGTAATTTTGGCTACTTTTATACTACCTGCGCCCACGACTTCGTCCGGGTAGATACTGAATAATCATAAATTCTCACGCGGGCGAAATCGCGGGCACAGCCAGTATAATAATATAATAATAATGGCAACCCATTATACGTCCCACTGCTGGGCACGAATCTATCCCCTTTTTGAGGGGAGGCCTGCAGCTTACTCCACCACGCTGCTCCAATGCGGATTAGTGGAGATACGGGTTAGTGGCCAACCCGCTGTCGGATGTTTTCAAACCGTCCATAAGGCCTCCGACAAGGTTTATCGACTGCTATCTATCCATAGCAATTGGGACCGACGCCTTATCGTGCCCTCCGAAGCACGGAAACGCGCATTTTAATTTGCCACTAGCGGTCACCCATCACAAATCCGACCGTGCCATTAACGCTTAACCGAGTAGGTCGCGATCTACACCAGCCGCGGGGCCATGCGCGCTTCACAAAATTTTCACTCGTCTCCTGAATATCTAACTAAATTCTTCTAAATGAATTTACGATACCTTTTGTATGGACACCCAGACCTGTTATATACCTACGATGGATATGAATGTTAAGTTGAACGGAGAGTTCAGTGACTGAACAAACCTTCGATTTTTGTGATTAATAATTAGCTTAAATTAACAGATTACATATTTACTTGCGAGTTCAAATAATTACGCCCACAGTAACCAAACCGGATGTTCATCTTCAAATATCTTAGGTTCTAAATAAATAATTAAAATATTTTGTTTGCTAATTACGTCACGTTTAATTCCAGTGGCAAATACCATAAGTAGGAAATATGCGAAGGCTGTTAAGCGCATGATACACATACTTTCCGCGAGGAACATGTATACGCGGAAATGCTATGAGGCCAGGTTTTATGCTGCTTTTATGTGCATTTAAATGCATCGTCTATGTTATCCTTAAAAAGATAAGATTGACTGTTTTTTGAAATGGTTGCCGATTTCCGCAACTTTATCCGCGATAACCAGAGTCCAGTATCTTTATAAAGTCCTAGTTTTTGCTCGCGACTTTGTCCGCGTGTACTTAAAAATTCTCTAAGGAACGGGATAAAAAGTATCCTATGTATTACAGCCATAAATAATGTACCTGTATACAAACAAACAAACAACCATATTTTCACATCTATATTTATAAAACAAAGTCGGGTTTGTTACAACACTTATAACTTGAGATCTGCTAAACCAATTTTCATGGTTTTTGATTTGTTGGATAAATAGCATATATAATAGCAGAATACATCTTAAAAATAAGAAAAATTGACGAAACTTGAAAAATGCGTTAGTTTCCTTAGAAGTTCTTTAGTTTCGGAGCTGTCAATTTTTTTTTTGTCAAAATCTGTAAGTAATTACTGACATTTATGCATGCGTTCATGAAATAATTAAAATGTATGAATATTATGTGTATTGTTTTTTTTAAAAGATTGAAAAGTATTGCGCGTGCGTTATGAAATGTGTAATGAATACTTAATCATTTCAGTAAATGCTCATTTGAAACTATTCTCTGTCTTCTATCTTTTTTAGGCTTCCGTAACTAAAAGGTAAAAACGGATCCTATTACTAATCCTTCGCTGTGTCTGTCTGTCCGTCCGTCCGTCTGTCTGTCTCAAGGCTGTATCTCATATACAGTGATAGATAGCTAGAAAGCTACAATTTTCACAAATTATGTATTTCTGCTTCCGCTATAACGACAAAATTGAGTACAAAGAAAATGAAAATATTAAGGGGTTCAAGGGGGCATACAATAAACGTGCTTTTTTTTTTCATAATATATATGTTTTGCTCAATAATAGTATTGGTAGCAAGCAGACACCTCAAATTTTCACAAAATTTTTAGGTATTTGTTGGAGTTAGTGGGTGTTGGTGGCATTGGTGGTGTTGGTAGTGGTAGTGGTGGTGGTGGTGGCGTTGGTGGCGTTAGTTGCGTTAGTGGCGTAAGTGGCTTTGGTGTCATTGGTGTCGTTGGTGGCGTAGGTATTGTTGGTGACTCTGGTGGCGGTGTTGATGGCGTTGGTGGTGGTGGTGACATTGGTGGTGTTGTTGGTAGTTTTGGAGGAATTGGTTGTGGTGGTAGTGTTGGTGGTTTTGGTGGCATTGGTGGCATAGGTATTTGGTAATGTTAGTGTTGGTGGTGGCGTTGATGGCGTTGGTGACTTTTGTGGTGGTAGTGGTGGTGGAGGTGGTAGCGGTGACAGTGGTGGTGGTGATCGTGGTGCTGATGACGATGGTGGTGATGGTGGTGGTAGTGTTGATGACATTAGTGGTTAAAAATGCACAATGTTATTATTCAATTTTTAACATCCGCCATTATGAACCTAAGCACAGACATTACATGTCATTTTTTCTGCCACAGATCTACGGTAGTTGATCATTTGTGAAATAAAATCAATAATTTTATAAATTCAAATGTCAATTGCCCGCCATTATGACGTACACTTTTTATTTTGATGTATTACCAAAACTGGACAGGCCATGCAATTTTCAAAAATCAATTGCTGTTTGTTAATTTCGCTAAAACTGTAGTGTATTTTTTCATATTTACTTTGAAGCGATACAAAATTCGCCGGGCCAGCTAGTTTATAATAGTAGTAAGAACTACTGTCTTTTATTACGAAGTGGGTTCAGTGTGGTAAATATTATAATGAAATTATATAATATCAATAATTTAAAACTTTTAGTAAGTGTTTCTCTTATTATCTGACATATCAATCCTTGTCCTGTTGTCGAAAAAAAATCGTTTCGGCATCTACTGCTACATATTTCCTGTAAACACCTCTCTTATTTTTTTTCTTTAACATACGAATCTTTTGCTAATCTGGGCGGGCAGGACACAAGTATTAAAAAATTTAAAAAAATATATGAGTCCTAAGTTGTTTTTGTCTGTGATATAGGGCCGTACACTACCTAGTGCTCAATACTACAATTTGGCGGCAGATTGTATAGGTAACTGGTAAATATCAGGGAACTGGCTTGACCACAGAGGCATTTTATGGGGTGGTAATAAAAGCTATATGTTTATAAAGTTTATAAAGAGTGAATTTTAGAAATGAAAAAAAAAAACAGAAAGAAAAATTTGACTTTTGGCAGGAATCGAACCTGCGACCTCAGGATAACCAGTCCAGCCGCTTTACCACTAAGCTATCGAACTCCCACACCGATGCGTCAAATTTTACTTTCCCTTTTTGATTTTTAACCGATTTTAGCATTTATGTATAGATACCTCAAAATATTAGAGTTAAGGTCTTAATTCGAACTTTGTATGTTTGTGAATGGTTCCTTGTTGCAGAAGTAGTACATAGGAACTTTACCACCAGTGATCATTGTAAGAAAATAATACTATACGTTTTTTTTACAGGGCCAGCCAAACCAAGTGTCCTATACAGTCCGCCAAGCCAGTGAGGGGAGTCAGCAGCCTCCGAGTCCAAGTGAATTATCAAGGAACTTGATATGCATCGATTGCTCACAGACCTACGTCTCAAGGTTACTTGCGTCCACCACATTGTAGAAGTTCTCGGAACGAATGTAGACATATACCCTCCATAGCGGATAACTGATAAGGTTGCAGTTTTGACGAATATTTTTTGTAATGGAAGTAATGGAACAAAAAGTATTAAGCAGGCAGTGCCTATATTGTCTTGGTTCCAAATGGTCAGCAACTCGATGCTGCCGTTTTACAACGTGTGACTTCAAAAATCGTAGAGTAACGCGGGCCACCGGCCGCTGCGGCGGACCGGAGAGGAGTAGCCATAGCGTTTATTACATTTACCGATGCAAAACAGTCTGTCATTTTTTGCGTGGGGAAATGCGTGTGACATACACACTACAAAAATCGGCTATTATTTGACGACTTTAACAATATACATAAACAATTGCACGCACACATTTAAACTTCTAGGCGACATGCATAGGCCCACTTGGGCTTGTACTTTGACAGAGGGCAAAGCCTGCATATGGCTACACCCCTCCGGTCCGCCGCGGCCGGTGGCCCGTGTTGCTCTATGTCAAAAATAAAGGCACAAGGCCATAAAGAGCAATGCAATATTGAAGTCCCTGTCTTGTATATATCGTAGGTGCGCGTGTAGTACCGCGTATGTGACAATTGATATAACGACTACTTTGTAATGTTCAAGTTGGAATAAGCTGTTATAGCAATTGATAATTACGCGGTATCGCACGTTTTACGTCGATATTTGCTACTTTATTCACATTAAAAAATATTTTAATTTACAACAGCGAAATAAACGTTCCTTTTTTGACAACCCGGTTGGTGCAGCGGTGTGAGATGACCGTTTGATTCGAAGGGTCGCGGGTTCGATCCCCGCACCGGGACAAATATTTGTATGGCCTACAGATATTTGTTTCGGGTCTGGGTGTTTGTGCATGTGTTGTTTGTATACAACGGCACCCACGATACAGGTTTATACCTACTGTGGGGCTGTGAGTGTAAGCGTATTATTATATCATTTTTTATTTATATTTGATTACGTTGATATAAGTTTGTTTGATATACAGTGGATCCCCGGTAATCCGACCCCTGTCTAATCCCGCACCCACACATTTCTATTACATTTCATTGAATGATTGTTAATAATTTGTCATTGTATAAAATTAGTTTCTAAAGCATTAATGACGTTATTTTATAATGAAACGTAAACGATCTTTTGAGTTGATATATTTACTAAGTTCTGCATAGGTACATAACGAAGTATTATTTGTTCTTCAGAGACATTAAGAAGCTTATCATTGGATCGGTATATTTTGTAGGATTACAAGATACTCTTTTGTAAAAACATCCGGATTATAGGGGGTGGGTATAGGCAGTAATACTCTACAATCCGACAAATTCGATAATTCGACATTGCAAAACGCGTGACAGTTTTTTTTATGTTAGCATTGACAGACAAGCAGATGGGCCACCTGATGGAAAAGTCCACCATAGGATGGTTACCGTCGCCTATGAACATTTGCAACACCAGGGGAGTTGCCAACGCGCTGCCAGCCCTGAAGGACTCTTTTGACGCCAGTTTTGGAGAACCCCATATTGTAGCGCCGGGCGAACACCTCAGAGGGAAGTTCCACAATTTGCACGTTCTGGGCAGGAATGAATGCGTGAATCGGATCCACTGTATTGATATGTTTTCTTCGAATAGTGTTTATGATCGAGAGGGTGACTTAGAAACGAATTCGCTAGCGGTCATTCAACGAATGAGATCTCACTAGAGCTCCGTAACCGTGAAAAGTTTAACGCAATAAACAGTGATGAGTGAGAACTCAATAATACCAATGTAAATATAATAATTATAGTTTTTAATTATAACTTTATGTGAGTGTAGAGAGATTTACTATGTGAATGCACTGAGTGTTACAAAGTTGTCAATAAAAGCGTGAGTTTTATTACTTGTAATAAATTATTGTTAATAGATCCAATATTATTACAAAACGTTGTGTTTTATTTTGACGATTCCGCAATAGCTACTTACTTATAATTTGGCAAATAGTTGAGAATACACAGAAAAATAAGTTTAACTAATATACTCAAATCACGTGTCACAGTTTTGTTATCGAACTTCTCCAAAACAGTTGTTTTTTTTTTTTTATAAAATATTGCATTGACCTATATTATTATGTACTAAAGTACTAGATAAGACACTCCATTTGGTAGCACGGCTCCAGTATCCAGAAGTCAATTTACCTCACTTTCCCATAGTAACATGACAGATAACTTGGAAACGTCTGACATTAATGTCAAATCAATTTAAAAACGGAACCAGCTGTTTGTTCCCGGTGTCTTCTATATAAAATAACCTCGTTGTAAAATAATGTATATTTTGGTAGGTGTGAGAATAGGTCGCAAGCTATTTTTTATACCGGTAAGATGCGAAGCTTCGTATCTTGTAACCTAGCGAACTCGCTGGGACAGCTAGTATTCTCGTATAAGGTTTGCCTAGGTATATGTCGTGTAGTATATTCATAAATTAGAGAACACAAACACATTTTGTAGATAACTTTTGTATATTTCTTATACACAATTCTTTCACACTAGATTATTATACATGTTACCGGCCAAACTAGGTTTGCCTAGGCTAAACTACTTCATCCTATATGCAATCGGTAGACTCAATCTCTCGTGTTGTCCGTGTGCGCCCCCGACATAGCCAGATTGGGTCGAAGGGTTTTTTTTTCTTTGCTGACAGTACAATTTTTACAGACAGTATTAACTACGTATTAACGACAGTATTAAAGACAGTATGAACTAGGTTAGCATAAGATAAACTAGTTTCGCCTTAAAGCGGGTTTGGCTATTAACATATACATACAATTCAATACGAATTAAAATGTTTTGATATGTACAATCAGTGAGCCGTTTCATAATCCGAGGCAGCCAAGAAAATGTTCATCAATATAATCAATTTGTAGATTTTTTATTGTACAATTTTAGGTAGATATTGTATTATTATTTTTTTTCTCGAATCCAGTAATATTCCCGAATCGCTAAGCGCAAACATTTAATGGGTAATGTATTTAATATTTTACCCAGTAATTTATTTATCCCTTGACAATTCCAACGTTCCTAGCAACATCTGCGAAAGCATCCACTGCTTGTTGCACATCTTCCTGCGTATGCGCCGCACTTAGTTGCACACGCACTCTAGCGCCACCTTTTGGTACCACTGGGTAACTGAATGCTACCACGTAAATGCCACGTTCTGAAAAGAAAATGAATGGAGATAAAAAAAAGGCTATAAGTGAAGAAGTCTAGTTTCTGTTAGTCTAGCTTCAGCTCAATACATACCAGTACTTATCGTACATTTTCGGTAGCCTTAATTTCTAAATATTTTTTTTTCTTTGTATGGCAATTTTTTTTCTGTACTTCATGCCAATGACAAGGAAATTGAGGAAAAATATTTTTTATATTTTATAACTTATAGTGAAAATCCATACGGAAGATGATAAGATGAATGCAATAATGATGATTAGGAGATTTTTCCAAGTTTTAAAGGCAACACGAACAATCACTTTTCACTCCATACACTCCGTAATATCATTTTCTTACACCCGTGCACGTTTTCTAATGCTTTCTGATATCATATCAATATCACACTATTTCTATACATAAAAACGACTTCACACATTTTTTGCAGTAATATCACAACGATCATACATCAACGAGATTAGGTAATGTGACGATGACTACGCCTGCGAGGTCCGTCATCAAAGCTCTACCACTACTAAGGCAAAGCGTTATGCCGCGGAATAATGACATTAGGTACCACAAATATTCCCTGTATAGAAAATGTAGATGTAAAGTGAGCTAACGTCAGATGGCACTATAATAACTTTCACAAAGGCATAACAACTAAGGTCTCAGGGGTGGCAACACATCTGCATTTTAACCTCTGGGTTTTGTGAAGATGTCTATGGGTTACAGTCATCACTAAACATCCATGTGAACTGCATGATTGTTGATGATTGCCATTTTGGGTACGTAAAAAAAAAACATACCAAGCATGCCAGCAGCCAAATCGACAGCTAGCGGCGCGTCACCGACCATGACGGGGCAGATGGGGTGGTCGTCGCCGGCTACCGTCAGCCCCGCGCTCTTCAAACCCTCGCGGAACTGGCGCGTGTTGTCGCGCAAACGCTGCCGAAGTACGTCGCTGTTTTCTACCAGATCTAGCGACTGAAATTATGAAGTAGTTTTTCTGTATGAAAATCAATACCTTGGTATTCATAAATAGAGAATTTACATGGTTTAAGTCTAATTATGCTCAGATCTTATAATTAACATAAATTTTTTTTAGAATGTTCAGCCCAGGCGGGAGGACCCGATAACTTCTTGGGAGTTCTGCATTTTATTCGCCTACCTACCATCAATGTGAGTTGGGTGCTTTTTAACAATGTTCGCAACTAACCTTTAAAGAAGCGGCCATGAAAGAGATACGGCCTGGAGACATTCCCAAGTGACCAAGTCTGGGGTATCATGTACCTGCGCACTGTGCCGCTCGCTGCCTTGCCCAGCATTGAGCAAATTATCGCAGCCGCTCTTATGACATGGCCATGGCCATATGCGTCTATAGGCTGCAGTATTCACCCTAAAGCAAATCTAGTCTTTGAGACTGAAGGGGATTTAGGTTTATCATTTAGTAGGTACCCAGATGACGTTAAGGCGTTGTTATGGCTGGATCTTCTTCAAAAACTGTTGTTATAAAACCCAGTCCAAGAGAAGAGCTTAAAGGCCCAAGACCTTCTCCCACTGGATTTGGTCTTGTAACTTAACATCAATATGGACTGAAGTTCTGGCTAAATTCATGACATAAAGAATGTGTTTTACTGACCTTCAAAGAAGCGGCGACTACCGGCGGTGGTGGTGCATTAGAAAACAGGTACGGCCTGGAGACGTTCCTAAGAAGAGTGACTAGCTCCTTGGGGCCGGTCGTGTACCCGCCCGCCGCACCGCTCACCGCCTTGCCCAGCGTTGAACAGATAATGTCAGCTGCACCCATCACTCCGCAATGTTCTTCAGTGCCCCTGTCGATGGAGGTAATAAGACTAATAGGTACCTAATGTTTTTTTTACATAACTAAGTAGGTAAGGTATTTGTTTTATATTATTTCGCATTAACACATGCTTGTGAAATATATTTTATTTTTAAAGAAAAATGGAAAGAAAAAAATTTTTTTTTTTTGACTAGCCTGAAGTCAAAAAAAAAATTTTTCTTTCTATTTTTCTTTAAAAATAAAATAGGTAAGGTATTATTTATCTGGTGGTAGAGCTCCACTGATGGAGCTCGCGGGCGTGGGCACCACCGCATTACCTAATTTACATGCCGCTAAATGGTAGTGTTCAGCACTATTGTGTTCCGGTCAGGTGGTAATGTACGGCTCTGTAATTTCCGGCACTGAGGCATAACACCTAATGCCTCAACAGTGGCAGCGCATCTGCATTTTCACCTCTGGTAATTGTGTGGGTGTCTGTAGGCTGCAGTCATCACTTAAAAACAATGTGATGTGCACGCTTGTTTGCCACTTTTATAATAAAAAAAAAAAAACTTTTATGCACAAAAATTATACATAAAGCGGACTTAAGGCCACTAGGCATTTTCTATGCACAAAATTATATAAATTCGTGTTTGCTCCTAACCACTTGGGAGTAACTGCTGGCCTAGACATTGCACTTACTGCGTATCACGGTTATGTTGGTTGCATCTATTTTAAGGAATGGCCTTATTCTTTGGGGTAACTCAAAGGATATTATCAGAGTTTTCATTGCTAAAAAAAAGTGCATAAAGACTGTGTACAGAGTAGGCCAAAATTAAATGACATCGTGTAGGCCTCTATTTAAAAAAAATAATCTACTAACATTGACATGTTTATATGTTTACCAAATTTATTTGTTTGTCGTTGAACATATATATTTATATAAAAGATATAAAAATTATTAAATTTCTACTCAGAGCACAAGAAATCCTCCAAAATTTTATATACCAAAAAGAAATACTGCCTTATGCCACAAAAATAGCTTAATGATGTCGGTAAAAAATTATAATAAAATACTTAAAGTTATAAGGGAATTAGCAAAAAAAAAAACATTTAAGAGTAATCTTTACTTGTGGCTTTGTCGATAAATCTTATTATAGTATTAAGGAGTTTTTTGATGACCATTAATTTAAATGTATGATGTATTGTGAATGGTATCTATTTAACTTGATGATTGTATTCTTTTTTCTCTTATTATTGACACTGAATTGTATTACAATTATAAATGCTGAAATAGTTGACATGTATTTATAATTGAATAAGAATTTTATTATTTTGAGAATGGTTGTAATAATTGAAATTGAGCTGTAGGTATTGAACTGACATTATATATTATACTAGCGGTGCCCGCGACTTCGTCCGCGTCTGAATTTATGATTGTTCAGTATCTACCCGGACAAAGTTGTGGGCGCAGCTAGTATAAAAGTAGCCTAAGTTACTCCTTATTACATAAGCTATCTGCCAGTGAAAGTCCCGTCAAAATCGGTCCAGCCGTTCCCGAGATTAAATGGAACAAACAGACAGACAAAAATTGTAAAAAATGTTGTTTTGGCATATGTACCTTGTATACATACATATGCATTTAATAAAAAGCGGTTATTTTTATATTACAAACAGACACTTCAATTTTATTTATTTGTATAGATGTATTATTGACTTATCTTGTATAGCAGCTATACTCTAAGTGTGTTCCGCGGAACCCTAGGGTTCCGTGATACCTCTGTCGGGGTTCCGAAAGAATTTAGAAAAAAAAATCAAAACACCTCTCTCTGGTCGCGCCGCGGCCGCACAAAACGCTATGAACGTTACTTATTTATTAAGCTATTGCATAGCTTCTATCGCGGGCCTTGAGCGCGGGGACCGAATTCAGAAATTCCGTAACGAAAAAACCGGACGCTCCGGATTACAAATTTTAAACTCATTTAAAGAAAGTCATGTACAATTTCGCCGTCCGACCTCGTGGGTAGCGTGGCCGAGCGGTCTAGGCGCTGGTTTAAGGCACCAGTCTCTGCGGAGGCGTGGGTTCGAATCCCACCGCTGCCAAGATTGTTTTTGTTCATTTTTTTTATTGTTTGTTTTTCCATTCAATATTTAAAAAGTGGTCAATATTAACAGAAAATTATTGTTTCATTTTTCTATTTTTTTTCTTTCTTTTATTTGCATTTTATTTTGTTTTGCATAATTTTAGATAATTATGTAAATGCTTTACCGCGGCAGTCCCCGAGTGCCACACGTCTTTTTTTTTATTTGTATTTGTAGAAACGTGGGTTACAATAACTGGTACAATATCTCATAAGTTTGGTATCAACAATTTTTTTACTTGTATTTGAACTTAGAGCCGAGTTACAAATGTTTCTTTCAGCTGATACTTCTTTTAATTTGAAGGACCGTTTGTATGATAAAACTTGGTTGTTCCGATCACGGAATAATCTATTCTGTGGTTCCGATTGTCTTTTATGGCGGATATCTTTCAAAAACTTAACGAATTGAATGTATCGTTGCAAGGTAAACAGACAATAGTGTTTCAGGCCTATAATAAAATAACTGCTTTTAAGATTTTTGGATCATTTGCATTGGTAAGAAAAAATAGAAAGCTTTACGTTACTCAGTGAGTTTGTTTGAAGATGATGTGTTTGAAGAATTGGTCCAATATCTCAGTTCAATGCACGCATCTTTTGAAAAGTATTTTCCCGAAGAATACATTACAAAAATTAAAGTGAATTTATGGATTCATAATCCTTTTTTACCCAACTTGAAAAAGCATGAAAACATGTCAAACGAGATATATGAATCTTTTAGAAATGTCATCAGACACAAGTATGGAGTCACTGTTCAAAACGACGCCTCTCAATGATTTTTGGTGCAGAATCCAAGATGAATATGCGATGCTTGGCCAAATGGCTCTGAATATTCTTCTTCCGTTCCCAACTACATATTTGTGCGAAACAGGATTCTCTACCTACGCAGCCACGAAAACAAAATATCGCAATAGACTGGACGCCGAAGCTGATATGAGACTCCAACTTTCTTCCATCAAACCTGATATCAACCAATTGATGAAAAATAAAAAAACAGTTTCATACCTCCCACTAGTTAGATTTTTTATTTTTAATGTTTTCTATTATTGCCCTTGCCAAGTGGTGATGTAAATAATAATTAGTAACTGTTACATTGTACTTTTATTATGCTGATTAATAGAAAATACACTTATAAAAACAATTGTTATAGTGTAGGGTTCCATCAAGTATTTTGATTCCCAAAAGGGTTCCGTCATTTAAAAAGTTTGAGAACCACATAAATATACTCTTAACTGTCAATCCAGATTGCATTAAATTTTACCAGTCAACCTTTGGGTAGTTATGTTAGAACAATAACAACAATATTTCCATTAATACCAAAAAGTTAACCGCCCATGAAATTTGTAACAACAGGGTAAGTAGTTAACAACGCGCTGCCAGAAATGAAGGATTCTTTTGATATAAGTTTTGAAGAACTCCACAATGTGGCGCCGAAGAAGTTCGTTCCACCATTTTCACGTTCTGGACAGAAAAAGCCGCGCGAACCAGAACGGTGGCATACTTCTACGTATCCTATCAGTCCGTCAGTATATAATTCAATATTTTAAGGCGGTAGAAAACTCTAAGACTCCCCATGTCTCTGTGCATGCTCAGATGTTCTAGCCTATCTGTAAGTCTGGTGAACTCTAACACGACTCTACAAAATGTAAGGCCGACTCCTGCCAGGTAATGCTACTGCCAAGTATACTAGTATACTATAAATACTGAAATCAAAATTATGTACTTACCTAAGTACCTCATATAACAAAAATGCCTAAGTATATTAAACAAAAACTATAGGTCCGCCCCTGATCGTTAACATGCAAAATTATTTCAAGGTAAACATGAGAAGACGGAAAACTGTATCGCAGTATTTAAAGTTTATCTCGTGGCATTGACCGAAATATAAATAAACAGGTAGGTAGGTACTTACTCAGTTGCACTGCATTCGCAAATACTGACTATGTAATGTCATTGTATAAACTTAACGTAGTCCTGAGAAGTGCTTCGTTGATACTATTACACATAGAGTTCTAGCAGAGGGTCTAGCTTAATACGCTGTGGTTCTAGTGACAGAGAGTTCACATTACACTTTAAAATTATTGTTCACTTATAAAATGTTGTTCAGCCTTATTTAGTTACTACGTAATTACCATGATGACGAGTGGTATCTAACTCTAGTAAATAAGCACGCGATTATACCCACGCTACATTTTTCGCTCAGTGCTCCAGTGACTGGCTAGAGGGCGAAGGCAGAGATCAGCAACACCTAATCTGGGGCGTCACCAGGCGAGTGAAGCCACTATATACACGCTGCAACCTGCTAACGCATGCCAACTGTGTAACCCAACTGTGCAGCCGGACGCTACAAAAGACTAACTTTGCAAATCTCATAACATTCAGAGCTCATCACGTCATAATGTGACCAAAAAGAAGGTTCTTAATGGAACCATGACTTCTTAAATCATCCATATTCTAATATGAATGACAATGAAGTACTAACCGTCCAGTATCGCCGAAGAAGCCGGTCGCGTGACTGTCGTCCACGGCCAACAGGGCTCTGTACTTGTCGGCCAGAACACGCAACCCCTTGATAGGGGCCACGGTGCCGTCCATCGAGAATACGCCGTCGGTCACTATCAGCTTGAGTCGCGCTTCACTGTGCGCCAGTAAGTGCTCCAACTCTGGAAGGACGGAAACAATTACATAGGTATTTGGTAATGAAGAATGGAAACGAAATACGCACAACTACAACTGTAGTTAAATACTTTGGACGCTAAGCACCACGATTATTTCTTCCCATATATTATTTTTATTAAAAACGACGAGGACGTGCATGACGATAATGACATCAATTGATAATAACCAACCGGTAATCAAAGGTAAAACTACTAAAAACATAATACGAGAAATCGAGGTATAGGTAATTTGAAACTAAACTTTTACCACAGTCTAAGGAAAACGTACGTGTTAATTAATCTTCCTTTTATTTTATAATTAAACCTAATAGCAAAAGTACCTATTTACAAAATGCTTAATATTTTCTTCAATGTAGGTTCAATGCAAACTTTTTATGTTATTGAAAGTGATAAACAAGCTTACAGTGTATTATATACATCACTATTGAGCTAGTTGTAGTGCTTTAACTTCACTTGCCATTATGTGATATTACTACAGCGCTCTAGTAGGTACCTATTTACATTAAACATTGAATTTCTCAACCCAGATGAGTTGTCATTCTAAACACTTGGTAATGCAGTGGTGTCTACGTCCTCAACCTTCGTCTCTAAAACTTTTCCACTAGTAAAACAGTAGTTATAAGTTATTAATATTTACCACTAAGATCTCTATGTGGATAGCGGAACTTCTGCGCCTTGCATAATCTAACCCCATCTATAATGGAAGCATGGTTGAGAGTGTCCGAGAACACCGCGTCCTCTGGTGTCAGCATCGACTCGAACAGGCCTGCGTTGGCGTCGAAACATGATCCATAGAGAATGGTGTCCTCGCGACCGTGGAATTGAGATAGCCTTTGTTCTAGTTCCTACAATAAAATTAAATAATTTTATTTAAAGTTCATTATCAAAACAGAGCTCTTGACGTACCTACATGTTCGTCAAGAGATATTTGTAGAGTCAAATAGCAGAGCTTGATGAATGTCGGGATTCTAGAATACTTAACTTATATATTTTATGTGTTATGACAATGCCACTAATTACTGTGTTATGGCCAAAGAAATATGAATATTGTCTAGTTGTTTAGATTGCCTGCCTCAGTGGTCCACTCAGTAGTAGTAGCAGGTTACTACTACTACTCTGGGGTCCTCAGTTCGATACCCGGTTGGGCGGCTATCAGAGATAACGGTAAACATTGAATTTCTTAGGTTAATTTTTCTTACAACTGACTTACTGACTGTCTGGTTGACTGTAATAGAATGCCTAGTGGCATATGTACCTACACGATGCATAGAAGTGTTAATAAATAAATGCATCCATATGACTAAAGTATAGATGTATCATCCTTGACGAAGTTAGAATAAATCGACCACGCGTGTTAAATGCAATGCACATTACTCTCATTACCGACCTTATGTAACGTTTGCGTGCCACAGATGAATCTAACCGAGCTGAGTCCAGCGCCATAATTCTTTAAGCCTTCTCTAGCCGCTTCCACGACCTCTGGATGATTCTGGAATGTAATTTTAGTTTATTTATAATATTTGTTTCTTATTTAGGTTGTGGGTAGTCCAGATATACGTGTAAAGATATAGATAAGGCATGAGAAACGTTACAAACGAAATTAAAGATAAAAATGACTTCTTTGAGAGATACTTCTGTTATGAACATTTAATAAAACTATAACTGGACTATGTCAGTACATGAGATTATTAAAAGAGTATAGTAAGAGAGAGAGTAGAGTAGAGTAGAGTATAGTTTCGAATAAAAAATATTCCCAGATCCAAAGACTATTTTTACTTTTAAAAAAAAACGACCTTTTGAAGTTTTTAAATAGAGGATGAAAGTTTGTATGGAAGTCGCATATTTTTGTTCTGAATTCTTTGCAGACGAAGTCATATAACATTTTGGCTTTATTTAATAAATAACTCACGGATAATCCCAAGTAGTTGTTTGCGCAGAAATTGAGAAATTCTCGTTCAGATCCTTGAACTTTCACCTAAAAAGGAAACAGATGTTACCGACTGTGAAATACGATATTATGCACTGGGAACACTGAATCGATTTATTTTAAACAAAACACACATGGCACACATTGCCTGTAAAATATGTAAGTTGAAATAAAAATCGGCTACCACGTGTATGAAAAAATCACCACATGAGAACGGATTGACGGATTTGGATGATTTAGTTTGTGTTCGTTATTTTATGGTCCGCATTGTAACTGATTATCAAAGTCGGGTGTAATTTGTGTAATGAAATAGAATAACAGTGTTTCGTTGTAAATATTCTGATAAGGCAATAGGTACTCTTAGTATTTTGCATTCATACGATGAATAAGGTTCCTGTTACAATCTCCATTAATTGATAAAAATAGACTCGAAGATCTACGGCGTAGCAATAGTACTGCTGCTGCAGCTACAGTATTGCTACAGCTGAAATGCCGTCATTACTACGGCAAGGCTGAAATGCCTAGTTGCCGATTTTTTGTAAAATGTTACATTATCTACAGGGTGAAATTTTATTTAAACAAAATGTGGTTTACTTTTTACATTTTCAAATAATTTCAAAATAATCGTCATCTCGACAACGTGAGATATGATAGTAATTTCTTTATTAAACGTAACTTATGAATGAAAACAACAGTGAATTTTCATAAATGTTCAAAACAAAACTAGCTCACGTGCCTTGTGATTTGTGATAGATTTTTTAGATTAATTTTCTTTCTGTGGCGGCTATTTTTTTTCTGTGGCGGCTGGTCTTTATCAAACGAGAGCAGAATCAAAAAAACCTTAATCAAACCAAACCAATGCAGATTATCAAGAAATGAAACAACTTAGGACATGGAATCGACAAACTGACCCTTTTTTTGATTTTCAATGTTCGTACGATTGACCTTTTATTGAATCAAAAGCGCTATCGTAAAAATGAAAAAAATGACGAATTAACCTCGAAAACCACACATATTTTTTATCTTCAAAGTAAGAGGAATAGTATACAGCTTCGACCTTTCCCAAATTAATTAAAAAGTAATAAAATGAATTAATTACTTTAGTATCCTGCGGCGAAGTAAGCACCCTCTCATGTTTCCAGGTCTTGGCGCGTTTGATCTCCTGCAGTCTATCCTCTAGCACCTCTCTAAGTTTTGTCACACCTGCCCGTTCTTTGGTTCTCAACTCGTGCACTTGACGAATTTGTTGACCATTGTACACTTGAATAGATAATTTCCATGTTCTTAGATAAACGTGTGGTTACACAACGAGGAATATAGAGAAGACACTGAAAACTCCAGTGACGCATCTGCATTTTGACCTATGTTCTTTGTGTGGGTGTCTATAGGCTGCAGTCATCACTTAACATCAATGTGAACTGCATGCTTGTTTCCCACTTTTATTACATTAAAAAAGAAAAAAAAACAAACAACCGGTTCAATTTTTAAAAATTGATTGCGCAGTTATTCACGTAGACGTTTCCACGACATCTGTCACATTACTATGTGAAAGTGTGGTAAATTGACTCCTGGAAACTGGAGCCCTGCTATCAAGGGGCATGGTTCTGTCCAGTACTTTAAAGGTCATTGTTGTTACATAAATTAATGAGTTTAATAATAACAACTTTTCGTCGATTCAATAAGTTAATTATTCCTGTTTTCGTGCAGTAAAACTATTAAATTGTTAATAGGAAGATACTTTGTATAAAATTGTTCATAAAACTTAGTAATGCGAAAACGCGTTGACTCAAGTTTCTTTTTATTGTTAAAATTATATCCTCATAGATAAATTAGACGTGTAATTAAACCTAACAATAAAAAGCTGATTAGACTAATTGAATGTAATTAAGTTAAACTATTAAAATTTTAAAGAAATGTGTCTGATTTTGAAATGTATGTTTCAGAGTTATAGGAGTCGGGATATACCTAAATACTATAGTTATCTACATAGAGACTTCGGGTAAGGAGTAGTAATAACATGAAGTGCTAACACAATAAACATACCTAATGCATTTTTTAGACATGAGGACAGCCTTTAGATCCAGTTCGAAACAAAATAGAATTAAATATGAACTCTTGTTGTCTATTGTGTTGTGATGTTATATACACAGGTTACTATTATCTTGATTACAGCAGAAAATTGCATGTATGTACAAACAATCATAGAGATAACGAGCGTAAACAAAATTTACTATGTAGGCACCTACTTATCTGACTCTACGTAATTTGCTGTGTATGCAATATTATTTAATACATACTGGTACCTACTGGCTAAGTACGTAATATTCTGTTGATGACATAGGTATACCTACCTATTAAGAAAATACTCCTTACGTGTCTCTGTTATTAGGTGAATGTACGTAAAAATATTCAAGGACTTGATATTTTTCTAAACATAATACATATAGCCTTAATTAACACCAACAATGCTAAACCAAGCGGAACCGGCATCAATAACACTGAATTCACCAACAATAATCACAACACCTTGATAACAGAACTGTTTTGATTTCGGGATTAAATAGAGCGATAATTTGTAGTCTGTATTTTAATGAACTTGGGTACCTGTGCGCAGGAGTTGAGAGCGTAACGCCATCGCGACGAATGCGCGGGCGCCGGTCGCCGCGGGTGTGGCAGTCGGCGACGTAGCAGACCAGTCACGCAAGTTTTGGTGCGATTACTGTTTTGGAACTAAATGTTTATTCTCTCTACATTCGCTTGATTGAACCAATATTTATTAATTTGACTGAAAGAAATCGCGATCAAGCACACGATTATATCGATGGTAAATGACTACATTAACTAAAGGTCTCAATGCAGACGAATTACCTCCTATAAACGTAAGTTTGTATGTTAATTTGATCAATTCCGTTACAGTGTAGGCAGACAGCACGGAGCATCACATATCTCGGTTTTTCAAGTTCCCAAAGGGCAAATACGGGACATTATAAAATATGTACCCATACATATTCGGCTATTCACCAATACTGTAGATTCTTGGCGCCACCTCCGGACAGTATATCTACTCGATCTATTTGATCAAGATGTTGATTTTTGACTGCATCTTGTAAGTGCATCATACAGTCGAGCATCTTGAATAAATGATGAGACTAATGTCTCATTTCGTCTCATTAATTGCAGAATCCAACAGTCCCATCCAACATCCAACTCTCCCATGCAGAAGAGGCTCAAAATAATCAACTGTTTGATTTTAAATAAGTATAATGAGAAACGACCTTGTTCGTCGCTTAAATTTTTGCAACTGGTTGTAAAGCTCAAGTGACGGTGCTGGCGAACGTAGGAACCACTGCATTAATCTCCCACTTGCCGCTAAATGGGAGCGTTCGTGTACGGCACAGAGACACAACAATTAAGAGGTGGTAAGTACCTCAGGAGTGGTAACGCATCTGAAATCTCTGGTTTTAATGAAGATATTTATAGGTTGTATTGTTTTCCTACAACCTATGACAGGTAGTGATAAAAAGTGGAAAATAGATAGTGATAATTATTGTATTAAATAAGTAAGTTAATACCTATTACCCATGACAGGTAAAAGGTATTTACCTATATACCATCAATGTGAACTGTATGCTTGTTTGCAACTTCATGACATAAAAAGTGAGGATTTCCAAGCTGGTTCCGTCAAAAAAAAACCACATCCGAGAGCTATTATGTCAGTAATTTCGATTTCTATGGCTAAATCCCTTCATTAGACATTTTATTAATAAGACCATATCATAAAACATATTTTATATGGGCCTACTGTTTTATTTTAAGCATTGTTGCCTGAAAATAAATAAATAAAAAAATAAAACGACTCGAAGAGCTAGGTATTGAATTACTGATAACGAAACAGGCAATACCAATGTGAACGCGAAGTCTGTTAATGGTGTCATGACCGCAAACAATGCCTCATTCGCATGTACCTATTCGTAAACTGTTTTCTTTGTATATGCACTGTTTTTGTCGTTTTTTTATGTAATGGAAGTGGCAAACAATCATGCAGTTCACATTGGTGTTAAGTGATGGCTGCAGCCTGTAGACACTTACACGAAGACCAAGGTCAAAATGCAGATGCGTTACTACTCCTGAGGCCTAAGGTGTTATGCCTCTGTGTCGGAAATTACAAGGCCGTACATTACCACCTGACCGGAACACTATAGTGCTGAACACTACCATTTCAAGCATGTAGGTATATTAGATAATGCATTGATGCTCCGTCACTGGAGCTCAATCAAACAATTTACAGGAAAGACTGACCTGTGCCATAGGTACCTATAGGTACAAACCTAGTTCTAGAACCAACCTGAACCAAACTGCTCCTCTATATCGTCGGCTGGCGATGCTCTTTTACTTAATTAAAATAAACTGTTATGTAATGTAATTAATACATTCGGGCTGTCTCGAGAACTCTATCACTATAGGAAATATAAACGAAACCTTTGTTTAGTATTATTTTTATTAAAAAAAACTTTAATTTGTAGCTACAATGTTAAAAAACGGAAAATTGATTAATGTTATCAGATCCAGTCCTTCACTCTGATGCCACCACAGCTGACGATTTTCTTATTCTACACCACAGTCTGAAATCAAAATTAATTACTTAGTATACATATAAAAACTACTTCAACTAGGTAGTAGGTAGTCTGTTCTTAGATTTTTTTTTCTTAAAAAAATAAACAACGTACACGTAGGCAGTTTATACCTAATTATGTACGTTGTTTATTTTTTTCGAAAGATCATGTTTTACTCAGCAAAAATCATTGAGGATCTCTATAGTCTGCTCAAGTTTAGAAATTGTCCTAGATGACGCACTAACATTACTAGACTCTGAGAGTACGTACTATATGAGATAACAATATAGCAATTCCTCGACAAGAGTCATTGCGTTTATTTTAATTTATACCTACTCAGTTAATTCTTGGAACAAGTTGTACTTCATTTGTGCAGCTTTTTAACAATGTTTAAGCTATACGGGTAAATTTTAATTAGCGCATAAGCTCTTGCAGACAGCCTCTCTAGACCAATTCCAAGAACATTTGTTCTACGACTTTCTACAAATCTTGA
Organism: Macrosoma leucophasiata; assembly: GCA_036365455.1. NCBI lineage: Eukaryota > Metazoa > Arthropoda > Insecta > Lepidoptera > Hedylidae > Macrosoma > Macrosoma leucophasiata. The sequence continues at coordinate 7,140,651 of JAWQUS010000023.1, read as the reverse complement.
TAAATAACAAAAAAAAATTAACAAAAAAATGTGTTTAGGAGTTTAAAAGAGCATTGCCGCCGCTGCTTCACTCCGCAACCCCGCTGTGCTCGTGGCGATATTTTGCTCACGCAAGGTGCGTGGTATATCTACGCTAAGAATTAATGCCAGTTCAGAGGCAAAAAAATAATTATGTATAGGAAAACTTTAAATTATTTTACTGGTGGTAGAGCTCCAGTGACGGAGCTCGCGGGCGTAACGCCGTCCGGCATAGAGGCATACCACCTTAGGCCTCAGGAGTGGTAACGCATCTGCATTTTGAAATTGGCCTTTATGTGGGTGTCTATAGGCTGCAGTCATCACTTAACATCAATGTGATGTTAAGTGATGACTGATGAATGACAGTTTATACACCCACAGAAAGACCAAGGTCAAAATGCAGATGCGTTGCCACTCCTGAGGCCTAAGGTGTTATACCTCTGTGCCGGTAATTTCAGGGCCGTATATTACCACCTGACCGGAACACGATAGTGCTGAACACTACCATTTAGCGGCAAGTATATTAGGTAATGCGGTGGTGCCTACGCCCGCGAGCTCCATCACTGGAGCTCTACCACCGTCTCCACAATGGTTCTCTATTGAACTGTTAGTTATGATGCCGTTGCTTTTCTACATTGCACCGAGGTGTTCTCTTGGCGCTACAATGCAGAGTACTTCAAAACTGGCGTCAAAAGTGTCCTTCAAGGATGGTAGTGCTTCGGCGATTCCCTTGCAAATGTCTATTTGCAACGATCCACTTTCCTTCAGATGGCCCGTCTACTTATCTATCAAACTTTTAACAGAAGACAGAAGAATGTGAAGACGGGAAGAATGTGAGATGGTTTGCCGCGGTAAGTTACCTCATGGTGAAGTAGTAGAATATCTCGACGAGACTGAGGAACGAGAAGCCGAGGAAGAGCCCCATGATGCCGCCACAGTTGGCCACGAAGTCCACGCCACCATACAGCTCGGACCGACGTAGTGACGTGAACAACTCTTCGCTGAAGTATACTACCAGCCCCGATGGGAGACGCCTAGAGATTATTTTGAGACACATTATTTTGAGTATCTATGACGAAAGAAGCAAGAATACAGCATGGAAATTAAAACAGGTTCAGACTGCATTATAAGTGTCGAGTTCACGAACATCGAGTTCATTTTAAGCGAATATTTTGAAAGTCAGTTGTGGGACATAGGTAAGGCTATCTTATGATACATACAAAAATCCGTAGTATTCTTCCAAAAGTTCCTAAGTTTTGATCTTAATGAGATAAAAGTAAGTGTAGGAAAGTGTATTTGAGCCAAGTCAGAAGCGTAAGTATTTGTGATAAAATCGTTGCTATACCACCATCTAAAATATCGCTAATTAATCCATTACTGAACACAGTCCATATAGCATATAAGTCTACATTTTAAGGTTCATATATTTTTAGCGTGCGGTATCGTATCCGAATTGAAGGTAATTTTATATCTTTTTTTTTTTGCTATAAATCTTTGAAATTAACTGTTGTCTAAAAATATACTAACCATCCTTGCGCTATATCAGGATTGGGGTTACGTCGATACGTCGTCAGATCGTAAACTGCCTGCGACACCTCCGCGTCATACTTCAGTTCGAAGCAAGCTTGTAAACAGTCACACTGGTGCACCTGCGACTTAGACTCTGGCCTCAAAGACGACTTCGATAGCGACAGTTCCTCTGAAAGAAATGTTATTATCAATTATGTACCATCGTGGTTTTGTAGTGTTAAGATTTTCGAAACAAAACGTTACCTAACGCGTTTATAATGCACTTCTTTTTACCACCACCGCACACTTTTGTATCTGGACCATCTGGAACATAATAATGTAGTCATTATAGATGTGTTGTAGTAGTCTTCAATATAACAATACACTAAGACACCCACACAAAGACCACAGGTTAAAATGCAGATGCGCAGCCACCCCTTAAGACCTTAGTTGTTATGTCTCTGTGATAGTTATTACGGGGACGCTACGTATTTAACACAACTTTGGCTACTTATAGATATTTTTTTTATGTGGATGCCTGGAAGTAAGATACGTGGCATAGTGTTATAGGCCGGAGACAACAACACTCGAGCAAGAGGAACACGGGAGTTGAGAGAGTCTATGCGCAGAAGCGCGCATGGCCCAGCGGCTGGTGTAGATCGTAAGCGATCTACTCGGTTAAGCGATACGAGCGCGGTCGAGTGTGTGATGTGTGACCTTTAGTGGCAAATTAAAATGCGCGTTTCCGTGCTTCGGAGGGCATGTTAAGCCGCCGGTGCCGGTTGCTCTCGATAGATAGCAGTCGTTAAATCTTGTCGGAGGCCTTCATCCGACCGAGGGTGAGCCACTAATCCGTATCTCCACCAACCCGCATTGGAGCAGCGTGGTGGAGTAAGCTCCAGGCCTCCCCCCAAAAAGGGGAGAGACAGCAGTGGGACGTATCAATCAGGGTTGCCATTATTATTATATTTGAATACAAAATACTGGAGGTAACATACGCGGCATATAGAGCGGTACACAGCCACAGCGGCGGGCGGTGTGGTTGGAGGAACACTCAAGCTCGCAGTTGCGCTGAGTGTACGTGCGGAAGAAGCTCAGATACCGCTCCTCGGGGAAGTAGCACTGACGCCTGAAATACATATCCTTATTTACATTAAGGATGTTGCGGATTTTCCATTTCGGATCTGAATATGTCTAGATAGTATACTTAGGTATATGAATTATATTATTTCGGTTCCGGTTACGAAATTATTTCGGATGAGCTGACCCGGCAAACTTCGTATTGCTTCACAATGAAATAATGTGTCAAAGGTTTGATAGATACGGACTATTTGTATGGAAAAATGAAATTATGGTTTTTACTAATTCCCGTCAATTTCTTCATATTTTCTTACCTTTTTAACCAAAATTAGCCAAATCGGTCCAGCCATTCTCAACCACGAGAGTGGTTAGGTAACATAATTGGATAGAAAAACTATGATACAACGATTTATTTGACTGTATGTAGTATGGCGGGATTAGGTGATGCGGTGGTGCATATGCCCACACGACAATGGAAATGCACCGCCAGGAATTCTTATTATAAGGGTATTAATAACGATATTTACTTATAGGGCGGATAGTGCCTTAATCCTTCAGACGTATCCATGACTCTTGGTGTTATAGCAGCAGCTGATTGATATTGGATTGGCAGACGGAAGAAGTTTTGACCCATGTTCGGCAACTCTGCTGGATTGTGCAGCCAAATCTAAAAAGAGATTCACAAGTAAAATCACAATATTAACTTAACGTCTTTGGGTTCGATTCCTACGTCGGTGGCTAAGTAAGTAAGTGCTATTGGACTTTTTGCCATTTTTCGGGAGTATCTCAGTGCTACCTTCGGCGTTTGGTAACTTGCCCATATCAAGCTCGCCATCTTACATCTTATACGTTTGCAAGCACGTAACTGACGAATCATGGGCGTTTGTACGTATGCTTGAATATTTATCACCTTTTAGGGGAATAGAGGCGTGAAGTCGCGTTTTTTTAATTTAAGTATAAGGAAGTAGGTTAGTGGTACCTACGATACGGGCCTGTCTTTGAGATTAACATAATTATGTAGTTAATGACATTAAAACGGGTTTGCTCTAATCTAAGGGTTTACTGTCTTAATTTATTTTCCACAGGACAAGATTTAACCTTTTTATTAATCTTGCTGTATATATGTTTAATTGATTTTGGATAAACAGAGAGTTCGCCGACCGAAGCTTTATACTATTATAACAGATTCATATTTATGAAATAATAAAGTATTTATGTATTATTTTTATATTGCATCGTTCAAAATTAAAACTTACTTTAAATCCCTGAACTGGGCCCCTGCAAACTTGGTCCAAATCCCGAATGTCTGTCAGCAAAATTACTTCAAACTCGACACCTCCGTAGCTCTACTAAACAGAAGGTTTCGATAAATTTAGGTACGCAAAACTGTGAAACATTAATTTTCGGATTGATATAGACACGATAAAGATCATTTATAAATCCAAAATAGAGTAAGTATGTGTTATGATATTTACCTATACAGAAGTAAATATGACCATGGGTTAAGTATCTAATTCACAAGAAATACAGTAGGTGGTAGATTCAGTTTTAGATATGTATATCGTTTGTCTTTGTCAGTTGCATTATCAATTGTATAAGATAGACAAAGGGATATTTTTTGGGTAAAACAGATTATGCGGTGGTGCCAACGCCCTCGAGCTTGCACACTGGAACTCTACCACCAGTAAAGTAACATTTTAGCAGAATAATAATATAGGTACTTGCCGCTAAATGCTAGTGTTCAGCACTATCGTGTTTCGGCCCTGTAATGCACAGAGGTATAACACCTTAGGCCTCAGGAGTGGTAACGCATCTGCATTTTGACCTCTGGTCTTTGTGTGGGTGTCTTTAGGCTGCAGTCATCACTTAACATCAATGTGAACTGCATGCATGTTTGCCACTTTCAGTCATAATTAAATAGAATAACGCTTATAGGGCGGCGTAGGTTGTAAAATAGGTATAATAATAAGGAGGTTTGTTGAGTTTGTTCTGAACTACTCCCTGGTCTTAATTACCCCAATATTATAATTTATTCCGGAGATTTTAGTGAACATACGTACGGGACCTCTTAGAGGATATGTGTTGATGGTTGCTTCTGGTGGGTATCCGCGTTCTAAGGTCCAGTCACTTCTGTTGTGACCCGCTACATGGTAATAATCCTTGTGTAAACTGAAAAGTAAGGTAAAAAATATAATACTTATAGTCATAATTACATTCAAAAGATGTAGGTATACTGCTGTAAAAGAACCTCCTCCAAAGATTTCCAGAACGAACGGTCTCGGGACGTTCACTCAAGTGGCAGTGGGCCGAGAACATAGCTCGAAGAACCGACGGCTGTTGGGGCAGATGAGTTCTCGAATGGCATTTTGACCTTTGTGTAGGTTTCTATAGGCTGCAGTCATGACTTAACATCAATGTGAACTACCTGCTTGTTTGCCACCTTCATAACGTACGAGTAAAAAAGGTCCACGAGGTGGACCGATGACCTGGTTAAAGTTGCGGGCAATCGCTGGATCTGCGCGTCCCATTACCGTTCTTTGTGGCAATCTTCGGCAAAGGCTTTTAGCCAACAGTAGAAGTCTTTCTGCTTAAATTATGATGATATTTAAATCGATTTTTTTAAAGCTATTCACTATGTAGTGAAGATTTACAGAAGTCACACGTATCTTTTTATGATGCGCGGTATCTTTGATACCACAGTGCTCTGTGTTTGATACCAATAGGATCAAATAGTTTAACTGTGTCTAAGAACCCTAATAAATCACCATCCCGTGCACTACGTCACTACGAGATTGCAGCAGTGAATAAACCTGATCTGGGGGCTGACCGCCTTACTCTAATGCCTTGGTTTATGACTTTGACATGATTTTGTCAGTTTGACATAGGCGGTACCTATTAAAACATTTTGCTCTGAAGTATATACCTGCGGACAAATACACATCCAGAAAATAGTTAGGCTGTATAAAACTGACAGGATGGCGTCATAATCGAAAGCATCGCGAAAGCATTTGAGTTAGGCGGTCGGCTCCCTGGTAGGACTTTCCTTTAGAAATTTTAGAATGATACATTCATGAAAACCGATATACTGAAAAAAAAATCTAACTTTTCAGTCCGGAACATTTCTTCAGCCGAGAGCATATTGAAAGTGAAACAGTAGCCGTCCTTGGTAAGGGTGTGATAAAACATCTGATCACATGTCAGGTTATCCCACAGGCATGCCAGGAACAACTCATCTCGTGATGGTGCCAACTGAAATATTATAAATAATAATATTTAATTATTTAATCTATAATGCACGGTTTATAAAATATGTACAGAAAATGCATTCTCTCATCAGCTCATCTCTAGTTAGTCCATCTATATTCGGGGTTATCACAGGTAAAACAACAGGCTCCAGGGTGGCGACGCATATCCATTTTGACGTATGGTTTTTGTATCTAATAGATGTCTACAGGCAGCAGACTACTGCTTTTACCATACAAGAGAACTGCACGTTTCTTGGCCACCATCATAAAGGAAAAAAAAATCTTTTTGTTTATTACCTAAAATTGACGTGATAAGGCATCATTATTGTGATTTATTTTAATGTGAATAATGTGTGCTTTGCGCTCTACATTTTAGTAAACCTACACTATTGCTCTACCTGTCCCTCTTTTGTCTTTGATCTCAGCCAATCTATTCTATTTGTATCTATTATGCCTACTAACTATATAAACATAGTTTTAATTTGAACCGCTTCACTTAGATGATGTAAATTTGGAAAAGTTACAGTTTCTCTACACGAAAAATTTTAAGTTAGGTTATACAATATTATACATATATTAAAACTTCCAAGGTTTTCATTTATTTAGAGGTCAAGGCTGACAAAGTCACTTAAATAATAGATTATATTGCTCAATATTGCCCTATTGACTGTTCCTATGCCTTACATGTAACATTATTGCGTTAGTACCTATTCAATGATGTACTTAAATGAGAGTATTTAGTTGTACTGAAATAGGTACTTTTGTGAAGCTATTAAGCAATCATTCTAATTATTGTTTTATATTATTTCGGATTAACACATGCTTGTGAAATATATTTTATTTTTAAAGAAAAATGGAAAGAAAAATTTGACTTCAGGCGAGACTCGAACTCGCGGCCTACTGGGAATCTAGTCCAGCCGCTCTTCCAATTGAGCCACTGAAGTCCTGCCCGATTTGTCAAATCTTTCCTTCACATCTATTGCATTGCTTTATGGTAGCAGCAGCGCCATCTATTATAATATAAAACAATTATTAAGGGTAAAAGCGACTTCTTTACGATATTCAATAAACTGAAAAGTCTAATATATCGGTTGCCTAACTAGCATAGTTGGCAATAAATGGCGCTGCTGCTACCATAAAGCAATGCAATTGATGTGAAGGAAAGATTTGACAAATCGGGCAGGACTTCAGTGGCTCAATTGGAAGAGCGGCTGGACTAGATTCCCAGTAAAAATAAAATCATTCTAATTGTTGATTCGGCTTTCAATCAATCTTTGTAAATAAATATAAAAACCTGTCCTTGGAACCAGTTTCAATCAGTATGAAAATAAAATTAAAATGTACTGTATTCTAAATATAAAGTTTTACGAATTCAACCTTGACATTTCGCTAATGTTAAGAGCCATATTGTTAATACTTAAATAATGTACCCACGGGTATGAAGGGTCATGAGTACCTAGCTAAACAAAATAATAAGCTTAACAGTTTTTAAATTACAAGTGATTCCACTCTTTCATTATACCTACGTAGGGTCGTTGAGGACTATCGTGGCTGTCAATCTGCCATTGTCTGTTTATTCGTACAAGAATACTGAAGCTAAATCTAAAGACGCACAACACTGTTATGAGCATCTTTGGGCAAGGTTTGTCCCACAGGGATCGTCTTTCGGCTGTATGATGATGTTGAAGTAACAATAAGTAGCTATTTATTTACGTAAAAAAATAGATCTATTTAATAATGGGAAGCAATTGAGTCAAACATTATGTAGCAAGCGAACGCGAAAAGAAGTTTCAATTTATCTGACATCTGACATATGCCCTTGTAGGTATCAGAAGGTACATCCGTGTAGTGATGAATCATGTTGAATGATAAAAGCTTTTAGATATAAAATTAACATTAATTTTCCATGAACAATTTTCAAAGTTTAGGTAACAAATAAAGTATAATGTAATCTTATATATATAAAAATCAATTGCTGTTCGTTAAAAAACTCGAGAACGCCTGTACCGATTTGGCTAGCAGTGTTGGCGCATTTGAAAAAAGCTGGGTACAAAAAAATGCTCGATATTTGGGTACCTCACGAGCTCACTGAAAGAAACCTAATGAACCGTGTACTCATTTGTGATTCTTTATTACGACGTAATGAAACCGAATCATTTTTGAAGAAGCTGATAACTGGTGATGAAAAGTGGATCACGTACGACAAGAACGTGCGAAAAAGGTCGTGGTCAAAGGCCGGTCAGGCTTCACAGACTGTGGCGAAACCCGGGTTAACTCGCAATAAGGTGATGTTGTGTGTGTGGTGGGATTGGAAGGACATTATTCATTATGAGCTATTACCACCTGGCAGGACTATCGATTCTGAGCTCTACTACGAACAACTGATGAGATTAAAGCAAGAAGTTGAGAGAAAGCGGCCGGAATTGATCAACAGAAGGGGTGTGGTGTTTCATCATGATAACGCTAGACCTCACACATCTATAGCCACTCAGCAAAAATTAAGAAAGTTTGGCTGGGAGATGTTAATGCATCCGCCGTATAGTCCTGACCTTGCACTTTCAGATTTCCACCTGTTTCGGTCTCTTCAGAATTCTTTATGCAATGTTAGATTAACATCACGAGAGGACTGCCAAATCCACTTGTCGCGGTATTTTGATGAGAAGTCCCAAAATTTTTATAGCAATGGGATCATGTCCCTACCTACAAGATGGCAAAAGGTTATCGAACAAAATGGTACATACATACTTTAGTTAAATTTAAATAAACAATATTAAAAAATGTTTAGAATTATCTTAAAAAATGCGAAGAAACTTTTTCCCTAACCATATTCCCATACAAATTGTCCGTATTTATCAAACCTTTGACACAGTGACATTATTTCATTATTCCAATACGAAGTTTGGCGGGTCAGCTAGTAATATATGAAGATCAACATCCAACAAACATGCATTTTAATACACAGCGATATTCAATGCTGAACTCAAAAATGATATTGATTAAGACACAACTATATAGTCCTTCATCGTCATTGTTTTAGGGTTTTTGAGTTCAGAAATTATTACCAGGTAACCTACTTGATACAAAAATATTCATACATAGTAGTGACACGTTTCCTAAGCTTTTAGTGCAACACGAACTGAGCCATTGCCCCTTTAATGTATTTCGTGGTCAAAACTGGTTTTAATGATGGTGGAGCTCCAGTATCGGAGCTCGAAGGAATAGTAAAGGATGGTGATATGATAAATGTTGCATATAGTAGATACAATGCAGAGAAACAACGATAAACTCGTAAAATTATTATGCTTTTACTTACCCTTTGTAATGTTTCAATAGAGCTTTTATTTGCAAAATCTGGTCCATCACTGTGATCGTTATTGCACAATAGTAACATGTCATGGTATGTTTTGAGACTGAAAATAATCAGCAATAATTCTTACGAGAAACATTTTCAATCCATACTTATAATTTTTTATTAGATACCTACATTATACACAACTATAAAGGAGCAAAATTTAAGCTCTCGTTTGGTTGACCTGAAGCCTTAAATGGCGCCAAAGACTCAACCCCCAGCAACTGAGAATCTCAAAGGTCAAAGGCTGAACTAAATGATGATAAAAATGATAGTCTTAAAGCCACTGAAACATTTTCAATTCATACTAATAATTTTTTATTAGATACCTACATTATACACAACTATAAAGGATCAAAATTTAAGCTCTTGTTTGGGTGACCTGAAGCCTTAAATGGCGCCAAAGACTCAACCCCCAGCAACTGAGAATCTCAAAGGTCAAAGGCTGAACTAAATGATGATAAAAATGACAGTCTTAAAGCCTCGTACTGAAGGTCTCGTACATAACGCAATCTTTTACAATAAGCTCCATTGGATATGTCAATTTGTTAGCCTTGCTGGTCATTGGTTAGCTTATGAAAATCCTTGGAGAGTCATAACCTACGTAGAGCGATTATAAGGTAGATACTGTACACTTAGGTGTGGTGGTAGAGATCCAGTGACGGAGCTCGCGGGCGTAGGCACCACCACATTACCTAATATACTTGCCGCTAAATGGTAGTGTTCAGCACTATCGTGTTCCAATCAGGTGGTAATGTACGGCCCTGTAATTTCTGGCATAGAGGCGTAACACCTTAGGCCTCAGGACAGGGCCTGTATAAGACAGTGCGTAGAGTCAAGGGGCTGTTCCAGTGCAACAGTTGTCACTCAATACGATAAGCTAAGCACAATATTGCTTTACTTGACATTTTGGAACAAGAAAGAAATTCTAACTGAGCCAACCGAAAAGTCATAGCTTTCACCAAGTTCAATTGACGATGAACAGACTACATTATTCAGATAGAATGAATTTCTGAAGAAACATTACTAAGTCGTGACTTGGTCTCAGCTAAAAAGTCGCTAAGATGGACTAACCATTTGAATCAGAGCTCTTAAGGTCGTTTAAAATCTTGACAAGAGACATCTCCAACATATACATGTCGCAGTCTTATGCTGTCAATAATTAGGTATATTACATGATGATTCAAGAGTTGTATAGAGCTAAAATAAAAATAATATAAGAATTTGCAGCACCTGGAAAAGGTAACTAAGTACTGTAATAATATTATTTAAGACTAGCTGTGCCCGCGACTTCGTCCACGTGAGAAAAAATATGATTGTTCAGTATCTACCCGGACGAAGTCGTGGGCGCAGCTAGTATAAAAGTAGCCTAAGTTACTCCTTATCACATCAGCTATCTGCCAGTGAAAGTCCCGTCAAAATCGGAGACACTCAAATTCAATTTATTTGTATGTAGGTATGTATGTATGTATGTATGGAGATAAAAGTACCCTAAGTTACTCCTTATTACATCAGCTACCTACCCGTGGAAGTCCCGTCAAAGTTGGATACACTCCAATTCTACTTATTTGTATGTAGGTATGTATGTTAACTTCCTTTTTCGTTTTTCCCTTCAACCCATCGCTGTCGCTGCACCGTGCTCTGGATAGTCTCTCAAATTAGTTATATGTAATGTTTTCTTTGTTCTTGTACACCCTACTATTTCTTTCTTTCTATTTGTTTTCCTTATTTATTTAGGTTGTCTGGAAGAAATTGCTCTTTTAGCAATAAGACCGCCATTTGTACTGTGCTTCTTTTGTCTTACTACAATGTATTTTACTTGGTGTACAATAAAGAGTAATGTTGTTGTTGTTGTTGTTGTTATGTATGTATAGATGTATGGAGATAAAAGTAGCCTAAGTTATTCCTTATTACATCAGCTACCTACCCGTGGAAGTCCGGTCAAAGTGTGATACACACCAATCTACTTATTTGTATGCAGGTATGTATGTATGTATGGATGTATGGAGATAAAAGTAGCCTAAGTTACTCCTTGTCACAACAGCTATCTGCCAGTGAAAGTCAAAATCGGTCCAGCCGTTCCCAAGATTAGCCCCGCCAAACAGACAGACAGACAAAAATTCTAAAAAATGTTGTTTTGGTATATGTACCGTGCATACATACATATGCATTTAGTAAAAAGCGGTTATTTTAATATTACAAACAGACACTCCAATTTTATTTATTTGTATGTATGTATAGATAGTACGTTCTTTCCGAAATCCGAAAACTAGTTTTAAACTTAGTTGGCAAATAAAGAATTGAATTGAATTGAATTGAAAACAAATCGTTAAAAACTTACTCTTCAGGACTTATTGTAGGTGGGTCACTCCAACGTTCAAACGTTGCCTTCGTAAAATTAAATACCCTTTGCCTAGGCTTCGTTTCACTGCAGAGTGTCACAGCTGGGAATGGTATCTAAAAGTTTTTTTTTTAAATTATTATTTGAAAACATTAAAAATGATCCAAAGTTATCTTTGAGGTATCAGTAAGGTACATACGTGCCATACAGAATTAGATGTATCTGCAAAACTGACTATGACGGGTGTTTCGTCCCATTTCACCCAAACTTTCCATATGAAATACGAACATCCAATTATACTAAGTATTACCATGATTATCCACCATAGTCTGTAATGAAACGTTACATTATAACCAGCTGAAAGTACTTACCTACATACCTAAATAGTTTTCGGCAAAATAAAAGTTCGAAAAATTAGATTAAAATGCTGTTGTTAATACTACAGAATAGATATCTACGAAAAAGAAAAATCTTTGATCGAAAATCGGAATCCCAGTCGGTAGTAGGTAGGTCTGATGTAAAGCGACTCTTAACTTAATAATTTTTACATGATATAAAATAAAATAATAAAATACGTTTACACTCACAGATCCACATTAAGTATTCATTACCACCATTTTTTTTTCATGATCACCTGTGTCGTGGATGCCGTTATACACATACAACACATACACAAACACCCAGACCCGAAACAAATATCTGTAGGCCATACAAATATTTGTCCCGGTGCGGGTATCGAACCCGCGACCCTTCAAATCAAACGATGGTTTCACACCGCTGGACTAGCCGGGTCGTCATGTGAATCATGTGATCAATAACAAGTTTCATTCTTCATTTTCAATTTTTTTAATTCACTCGCAAGCGTTAGGTATCAATATACCGTTTGCTCGTAAAAAAGCCATAAGTGCATGCACTAAATATATTACTTTTTGTATTGACATCATCCTCACCTTTCCAGAATAGTGTAGTTCTTATCATTCATGTATCGGAAGCCGTGTAATGTGGTGTTGGACATGAATTCACGAACGTTGTCTCGGAACGGTCGAGACCTTCGTCTGGGCGAACCATCGTCGATGCTCGTAGCCGCCTTTAATTCGTAGCTCTTCGGAGATTTATGACTGAGAACATAAGAAGTCGTCATCATAATAATCTTTCATATTGAAGACGTACTCTGTACGAAAAAAGCCTCTATATAATTGGGATATGCCACAATCGCCACGCTTAGCATGCGAATTGGCAATCGCAGTTGCTGTAGTTTTACCGCGAGATGCAGCTGCTCATCCCTGTTATTTTATTTACTACCGTCCTACTGCAATGGTTTGCAGCCCTTGTTCGCTTGACTGACTACGCGGTAGACTTCCGCCACTTATGGGCTATGTTGTACGCCGTATCTACTAATTGTCATTTTTCTTACTGATCCCACATTGGACTACCAAAGTGCGTCTATGGCTTAGTAATTTGACAATTGCCAGAGCCCAGATCTTTTCATTTTTGGTAGAGTTTCAATGAAGGAACCCGAGCGCTCAGACATCGCTGCACTACCTAATCCTACGTACTGTATTATTTACTGTATTGTATGTATTACTTATTGTATTCCGGTTAGGTGTTACTGGTGAAAGAGTTCGAGTATAGGAATTCGAACCACCGCATTACCTAATATATCTGCCGTCAAATGCCGTTCAGCAATATAGTGTTCCGGTTAGATGGTAATGTATAGCACTGTAATTAATATCACAGAGACATACCAACTAAGGTGTCGGGGTGGCAACGCATCGGCATTTTGACCTCTGATCATTGTGTAAGTGTCTATAGGCTACAGTCATCACTTCACATCAATGTGAACTACATGCTTGTTTGCCACCTTTATTACATAAAAATATGTTTATTTCCAGCAATTTCAGGCATAACAGCTAAGGCCCCTGTCCAACCGTCTACTGTCTAAATCTACAAAATTACAACTCACTTTTAAAAAAAACTGCATTTCGTATGAATAAATCCCTCATGTGCGTTATTTCTGGTGACAGATATTCATAGGCTTGTGTTGTGGATTTATATAGGTACCTATTCACATCCCACTTAGTTACTCTATAATAATGTATGTTGTATGTCAGAAAGACGGTGGGTTTTAGTGATCGTAGCTTATAGAGACAGTGTCACGTGAATCTATGTGATCACGTGCTGGAGGCTACAGTTGTTTCTATGTGATCATTAAGCTTCCGGATCTCGCGCGGAGATTCGGAGCTTAACGAATATTATCTTATACATACCTATAGGTAAGTGCTACTGGGATATTATGCTGGCTATATATTACATTTGAAAAATACAATAATGTAGTTTACATACCTATAATCCTCCATTGTGTCTCAATTGATACTACTTATAACAAATCCGAAGAAGACCGGGAGCACAAACATGCGCCTAATTACAACTAAACAAACGTTCCACTCTTAACACTGTTATATTGCTACAAGTAAATGAGATTCATAGATTTCGCTTCGCGAGAAGGCGACCAAATTCGCCTGAGGTCAAAATCAAAGTTTAAACTTTTTTACGATGTTCACCATAAAGCAACCGGTTAATAAAAAGATGCCTTAAACATCCTGCTCCTCGGGCCAAACATGTAATACTGACAACACGTTTTTTGTTACATTATTATTTTAATCCATTTTACTTCTTGCTCGTATATCCCATGGGTGTTCAACAATATAGCTGCACTGCAAAACAATTTTGTATGTTTGTTTATGAGTTTTACTGTACATGATTTTTTGACTTATATATATAAGATGGCAAACAAGCATGCAGTTAATATGGATGTTACATATGTGATGACTGCAGCTTATAAACAAACACTCACCCATAACCAGAGGTCAAAATCCCGATGCCTTGCCACCCCTGAGAACTTAATCGTTGTGTCTCTGTGCCAGTTATTAGAGGACAATACATTACCATCTTAATAATGGCAACCCATTATACGTCCCACTGCTGGGCACGAGTCTCTCCCCTTTTTGGGGGGAGGCCTGGAGCTTACTCCACCTTACATTACCATCATACCATAACATGATACGATAGTGTTGAACACTACCATTTGGCGGCAGATAGATTAGGAAATGCGGTGGTGCCTACACCTTGTACGCTGGAAATCTACCACTAGTTAAGATTTTATATACTTTCTTTCGTAATTAAATAATTGTGTAATGTAATCAAGTATTTCATTTTTGCTCATCAAGCAGGACCAACCCTAACCTGCAAAAAAACGAATCGAAAGCATAGATTGCTTACGGCATCAATAAGCCTGAATCTGGCTCTGAAGCCTGCTTAGTAGCAGCAAAACTCGAATATCAAAACTAGTATGTCGATTGGTAATTAAAAGCAATCGCCTAAAATGTAAAAGTGTCACGCCTAAATAAGTATAATGATCCCTTCTGAGCCTTATTTGCATACAACAACTAGTGGAAATATGACTTAGTTGCGTGTCAAGTTCAGTAAAACATTATTTACTGCGCCCTGTAATTATATGTAACGTCAGGATTCTTAATACATACAATTTATCATTTTAATTCTAGTGTAAGAGTGAAAAACAAAGCGGGTATTTAAAAAAGATACAAATTATTAGACATTTATTCTTACTTTTTCCTTAGTTATCATTTGGAAGTAATAAATTAACATCGAATCCCCTATTTATTTTCATTGCTAGACCTACTGGGAAGGGATAAACAATTAATTTAAGATAAAGAGAACACACCGGGAACAAATACCTGGTTCTGATTTTAAATTGACTTGCGATAATAGTATTACACTTCTGTGAGACGTTTCCACGTCATCTGTCACGTTGCTGCGAAAATGTGGTAAATTGACTTCTGGAAATTGGAACTACCGAGTGCGCTGTCTTGTATTTAAGTACATATCTACTTATAGGTCAATTGCGAAAATTGAAAAACTTGATCAAGTTTGTAAACAGAGAATTAGCTAAAATAAACAGCAAGGGACTAAAACTTTAATTTTGGAAAACATACTATCTATTTAGTTAACTTACACTCCGATGATAATAATAAGGGCTGTTGATGTATGAAGACATCACATTTCCAATAGCAACGTAGAAAAAATAATCATAGAATATAAAGAAGTGTAAAAAAATATTTATTTTAATTTATTTTGTTTTTCTTAAGTTTTTCATTTAAAAATTTGCTTCTACCGATGGCTTAACTGTCATCAAGTCGGTGCGCCTACAGTCGACTCTGCAACAAACACATACTTCTTAAAAAATGAAATAATTTCTAGAAGGCGTCGTCATCCGTCATCATCCTCTGGTAAAGGAAATTTTTATTGAATGCTTGCATCCATGTTTGAATGCTCCCTTTACATGCGCCCTCTGCCTGCTCCTTCGGCAAATACTGGTGAAAAATTACGTTTAAATCCATTTTTACTTGCGTGAAATTAAGTTTGAATACTTTATACTGTTCTATGTTCAAAATGTTCAAATACTATCATGGCCTCGGTGGAATATATGTCTATAGGCCTTTTATTAGTATATAGGTGGGCGTACTAATGTCTATTTTCCCAATTTTAGCTATAGCTCACAGGTCCAAGTTTGGTTGTGAAAGCAACCTTTCACATACATCTTATGTGATTATTACTGATTGACAACGTGCTACTAAAAATGGGAAAACGTATTATAGAAACTTGTTCGCGTATTTGGTTTTTGTAAACGGTGTTACTTGGACGGGTGTGATAAAAATCAAAGGTGAAAGTACAATGACTTAAAAATTTAAAAGGAAAACCATCACAGCAAAGTGGACAAAACAACTTACGAGTAAAAAATTAGAAGAAATACCTATAGGCGCAAAAAATATTTTGATGCGTTAAAATATACATAACTAAGCCGCCCCGACTTCACACGGGTGCAATGTTACCTACATTACTAGTATCATAATAAAAAATAGCCTAAAGCACTTCTAAATAGTGTAGCTTTCTGATTGGGAAAGAATCTTCATGATCAGTTAAGTATTTCTGAAGATTAGCCCTTAGAAACAAACGAACAAAGTTACAAATTTTAGTTCATTATAATATTAGTACAGAAAAAAAAAGATCCGAACGAATTGAGAACCTCCTCCGTTTTTTGAAGTCGGTTAAATAGACGGTATACCTCAGGTCCAACATGGATGGCCAGCATCATGTCGTACTCGTGAGCGCCGACGTAGACCTGGGCGAGGCCGTTGCTGCCCACCGTCACCGACTTGCCGTTGCACGAGTTGTTCACCTTCTCACCAGATATCACGTCGCAGTATGTGCCTGCTGGTAGACACGTCTGAAAATGATCGCATTTCAGTAAATTGAAGAAATCGTAAAGCTCGTATTTTTTAAGCTATTGTGTGTATCTTCACGAAAGGTCCCTAACGGGGTAGGCAGTGAGTGTAGAGCGCCAGATATCCCGGTCCTGACATACCTCTCGTGCCTCGTCTACCTTCATAATTCTCTTCATACATGCACGCCGATTCCTAAGACTTTTGACCCCACCATCAGACAGAACTCGACCTATTTGGTCATGGTAGGTCAGTCTTAGTCTTCCTGGGCCTCTGCAACGATCCACATTCGCATTGTATATCTGTTTAGTCATTCCCATCGGAGCATACCTTTTTTCATTTTTACACCGCTTAAGCTATTGCATAGCCTTTATCGCAGGCTTTGAATCACGGAATAGATAAATAAGGATGGAAAGGCCTTTGCTTTAATTTAGTATTAGAACCAGTGTCGCGGCTTTTCATCCACTATGGAATTTCTTACACAAATGTAACACCATCTCGACAATCACCCACACGTAAATCCTCAGGGCAGCTATTCGTTTGCGTAAGTTTGCATACTAAGGCAACGCCCGTAGACAATAAACATTTGCACGTACACAACACCTGACATCTTTTTCGTATTACATCATTGTTATACAAAATTGTATATCAATGTATTACATACTATAACCCTTCTTTCACATGGGCATTCCCGGCAACGTTTCTGATAGTATTATTTTTTCACTTTAGCACAATTTTTTTTTTTATTTACTGGTGATGGTCCAGTGCAGGAGCTCGAGGGCGTAGATACCACCGCATTACCTAATCTATCTGCCACCAAATGGTAGTGTTCAGCAGTATCGTGTTTTTATATGTAATCGAAGTGGCAAACAAGCATGCAGTTCACATTGATGTTAAGTGATGACTGCAGCCTATAGACACCCACATAAAGACCAAGGTCATAATGCAGATGCGTAACCACTTCTGAGGCTTAAGGTGTTATGCCTCTGTGCCGGAAATTACAGAGTCGTACATTACCACCTGACCGGAACACGATAGTGCTGAACACTACCATTTAGCGGCAAGGTCTCAGGGGTGGCAACGCATCTGTATCTCGACCTCTGGTTTTTGTGTAGATGTCTATATGCTGCAATCATCACCTAACATCTATTTTATTTTATTTTATTGTTCACATAAAAATACAATGCGGGCTTAACTTAATAGTAGGTACTAATAAACCCTAACTTACAAAGTTTGTGGTAGTACTAGACACAGACACTCTTAAAAGTTGTTTGCCACCTTCCTTGAATAAAAAAAATAAGTAATCTATTGCTTGAAACTTGCCTGTAACTGTTGGTTAAGATCCCATGGGTCGTTGTTGATAGCGATGAAGGCGTTGCCTCCGCGGCAGAAGGCTATCTGGTTGCTTCCATTATCCCACCAGTCGTTCATGCCAGTGTTGCCAGCTGCATTCCTGAAGCCCACCATCGCGTAGATCTGCCGCCATCGGTGCTGGCAAACCCACCCATTGCCGCAAGAGTTATCCTATTTTATGCAAAAGAAGATGTTAAATAATAATAATAATAATGGCAACCCATTTTACGTCTCACTGCTGGGCACGAGTCTCTCCCCTTTATGGGGGAAGGCCTAATGAAGATGTTACTTTGGCCCAATCCATTACTCAAAAAACAACGGCCTGGCGTCGGGACGTCTACTGGAAGACTTTTCCACAAGTGCAATCAGTCAATCGAACAATGGCGGTCAAACCACTCCAATGGGGCGGTAGTAAGTACAATATCGCAAGATGGCAGCGTCCTGCGACAAAACTATCGACACTACGATCGCCAATCCGCATGCCAAGCGGGGTGATAATGGCATGTGATGGGGGACCTCCCATGACGGCTGTGCCATGAACATCTTTTGGCTGATTTGATTACTCGAAAGGATAGAAGAATACATGCATTCATGCATACATGATTACAATTTGACGACCCGATTAGTCCAGCGGTGCGAAACCATCGTTTGATTCGAAGGGGCGCGGGTTCGATCCCCACACAGGAACAAATATTTGTAAGGCCTACAGATATTTGTTTCAGGGCCTGGGTGTTTGTGTATGTGTTGTATGTGTACAACGGCATCTACGACACAGGTTTATATAATACCTAATGTGGAGCTGTGAGTGTAATGTAAGCGTATTTTTATTTCATTTTGATACAAAATCAAATGATAAATACGTTTTTTAATTAAGTATGTAAGTTAAATGGCGTTATGGCTTGTTACCATCTCGCCATCGAAGCATTTTAAAGCAAGCAAGCAATAACTAAGTACACAATTAATGAATATTTCGATTTTTTTCCCATCTTACGCAATTGGGAATTCAATGTCTCTAAGCTGCAGTCATCATTTAACATCAATGTGAACTGCATGCTTGTTTTCCACTACCATTACATAAAAAAGGTGAACAAATGACGAAAGCTGGCTTCTAGTAAAATACTCAAAAGGTCATTTTATACTTACGGAATTAATAGCTGGCGATATAATATTCCCACTACTATCCATAGGCGGGCCGATCTCAGAGTCCAAGAAAGCGAAACTGCTCATAATCTGCGGCTCCCCATACGGATGTGCCAATAAAAAGGCTATAGCTCCTTTATACGGGCGAGGTTCTTTGTAAGTAAGAACTCCACCCCCACCACCGTGCCCCCTTTCATTGTCATGATTATCGATGAAGGTTAAAGCATCACTATGAGCTAGAAGACCCCAATCAGGTCCCCAAGTAGACAGCCACCGCAGTTGGTTGTTGCCCCGGAAACAATTACTTAGCTCCATGCCAGATTTGAACTCTGTGACAGCCCCGATGGAAGTGTATTCATCTCGACTGATCGCTTCGCCGCCATAGTCGATGACTTCTTGGTAGATGTAAGGGCGAGCATTCGCTGGGAAACCGTGCTCTGTATTTAGATTGTTCAAGCGGTCGTAAATAATCCGGAGGTCTTCTGGCCACATGTGTTTTGCGGCGTCGATCCTGAATATAGTTAGATTATTTATTTAAAATTACTACTACCCTAGTACAACTTGACTACCCCATTAGTCTAGTGGTAGCAAGCCACTATTGCTATACCGGGTTCGATTTCCGAAGGCTACCAGAGACGAAAGGTGTAAAATCCTTTATCACTTTTTCTATTGGGATATTCCCAGAAAATGGGAATATCCCAATAGAAAAAGTGATGGAAGTTTCCCAGTACCTCGAGTTTGGTAATGTGTCTGGAGATGTCAACAGGCTCGCCACCTGTTATCTACATGGCCAAAGCATAATCGGAGAATCGCTCTACCTACGCTTTCGGTGATTAGCTGCGTGAAGTTACGTACTTATATAAATTTTTTGACTACTTTGATGTAACTTATGAAATTCAGATATCACTGAAGAAATTTACCCGCAATGCACGCAATAAGGTAGGCAAAGTATGGATAATTTTGTACGCAACTTAGAAGTTACGCAGTAAGAAAAAGTAAAATCATTACCTTTAGGATAGGCGACAACGCCTTTCTTGCCAGGGGAAAATGCATTACGCATACCCACCCTTGGGGAGAGGGGTGAGTCATGTGGGGGGACTTCGGGTTAAGTTTCCCGTTTCTACTGACTAAAAACCCATGGGTGTTCCGACTCGTCCGCTATCAGTGGCGGTGTTACGGGAACGCTATTGCACACATCGACTACCTCACCGGCGGCTACTCATGCGCATGAATTTGCTAGCATGTTATAACAACCAAAAAAAGCATTTATGGATATACTTAGCAGCAGCTTTAAAATATAATCTCAACAAATACGCACCTGAACCCAGCAACACCCAGGTCAATCAGCTTATTCATGAATTCGACAATTTTCTGACGTACGTGTTCATTGGCTTGATTGAGATCTTTTAACCCGACCAGCTCGCAGTTGCGTACCTTAAATTGGAATATTATTACATATATTTACATCGTGTTAAAAAAATATTCAATGGAAAAGACCCAGTGAGTAACTTCACGCCTGTAATCCACGAATGGGTAAAGATGTAAATGCACGCATTCATTTACCTATTATTATTTCTGCGTATTGGCCCACCTGACAGGTGGCGAACTCGGAGTACTTGCAAAACTTCCTCGAAAGGGTAGGTAGAGACCCTGTCGGGGATTACAGGCGTGTTACGTTTACTATGCAGTTCTTTCTGTTTCCCTAAAATGTTGATAATTAAAATCAAGGTAGGTAAATAATGTACTCGCAAAAGTTAAATGCGTACTGAAGCTAAGTCGCAAGTCGCTGCGAAAGCTGTTTTATGGTATAGAAGGGAGGCGCGAGGAGGAAATTTGGCAGTGGATCGCTTTCATCAACATTGAACCAACATTGAAACTAGCCTTCTTTCTCGTCTGAAAGGTCGTTGCGAGCTATGAGACTGGCGCAAAGATTATGCAGACAATTTCACTCATTGCAGTGGTTATCTGAGGCTCGGGACGGCATTTGGAGGCCCCTAGGCCTCTGCCCAGTATAAGAATATTCGAGTGTCCTACTTCTGACATATAAGTAATATAAAGCAGCAAAAAAAAAACGCGCGAGTAAAATAACGTCTACTCTCTGTGCCTCCGTGTGGCACTTACGGCCAAATACTTAAACGTCACTCAAATCTAAGTGGGACTTAGAAGTCTTCTGTCTTTATAAAACACGTTCAAACGACAGAGATAGAGCAAATTTGAGGGTTGCTTAAAATTGAGTGACGTGTGAGTATTCGGCCATTACTCTTACATTTGGTAAGAGATTTAAAATACATATCACGAAGAATGCGCCCGGAGAACCAGCTGCTGAATGCAGAACCGGAGGCCTAATGTGTTGCGCACCGCCCAGGCGCCCCTTCAAGTATATATACTAGTCTATGCGCCCCTTAGTCCGCCTCTGACTCAGAGGCATTTAAGTTTTGCGTCTTAGTCCGCCACTGACTCAGTGACATTTTTGCGTTCAAGTCAATTCAAGTTTTGCGCGAACTGCATAGTGTGATCGAGTATCGGTCGGATTAAAAGAACGGCTTGACAAGTAACGAATTCACAAGTAAGTACCTAAAAATCTAAAAGTTATATTACACCTCACCCGCCAAGCATTATTAACGTAATCCATGCCGTCAATGACACAGTGTGGCCAGTTGAAGTGCTCCCTGGTGAAGGGTACCGCGGGGTAATACCACTCGTTGAATATGGCAGTGTTGCCAGCCGTGCCAACGTTTTCTGGAGGCTCGCCTGTCATGTGGTTTATGATCGCGTCCACGTAAATCCTGTTGTAAAAATAACATGATGAATTTATCTATACCTATATCATTATAAAACAAACTCCCCCGCCGCGTGTGTCTGTCTGTCTGTTCGCGATAAAGTCAAAGATTACTGCATGGATTTTCATATGATTTTCACCAATAGATAGTGTTTCATGAGGAAAGTTTTTGTATAGGTACTCAATTTGTAACGGTTTAGTGTAAATTGATTGGAGGTGTCGGAAAAAATCAAGCGGAGCTTTGATCAAAGACACTGCCTAAACCTTTTGAGAGATAGGTATAAAAAAAACAATGTATGGTGGAATATTTCCTCTGTGGTAGATCAACAAAAAAGTAGGCGATGGTATATATAATAGGTATTGTACGGTCCCGTACATAGCACATGAAAATTCCGCCATCAGCAATATTGTAAATCATGCATTTTTACTTTAGTTCGCAAACAGCTATCATTCAACAAACATCGCGTACTCATTATTAGCATATCTTTTATAGCATTTAATATAACAAACAATACACAATTTTTACTTGACTATCGAATCTTTGATTTATCTATCATAACATTTCAGGTGTATAGTCCCGGACTGTACAGGTATCTATCTTTTAAGCTTAATCTAACATATACAATTTTCGTGTCACAGTGTTTGCAACAATACTCCTCCGAAACGGGTGTACTGATAACTATATTTGATAGGAATCCCCCATACCTAAATCTGACGCGCTCGATATGGGCGCCCTTATGGACTACTATAGTCCTCGAAGGTGGGTAAAGTTAAAGACTCTTCGGCGTGCATATACATACAAGGGGTAATGAATGTAGAAGAGGCACGGTAGGGGTGTGTGAAGGACCGAGAGAGAAAAAAATACGCTAACACGTTCCAGTCTTAGGCCCCGGGTGACAGAGGTGAGGAGCCACTCGGGCCCTTCCAGCCCAATTCGACCCTGATAGTGCACTCGTGAATCTCGTAGGCGGTATGTGAGTGATTTACACAAATCTCAAATACCAAAGTCCATAATCACCTAACACCAGCATCGTTGCACCGCCGCAACATGTCAGCGAACTGCTGCTCATTACCCGAGCGTGTGACCAGCTCGTACGACATCGGCTGGTAACGCTCCCACCATGGACGATTGTACGTCCACAGCACCACGTTCTCATTCGGCGGAGATATCTGCGCACACACACGGTACACACTCGTTATTTTTCACTGCGAATCGTTTCGGCTTCAGACGGTTACCTACTGTAAAACTCAAATCATATTTTTTATTTTTTAAAGAAAAATGGAAAGAAAAATTTGACTTCAGGCGAGGCTCGAACTCGCGACCTACTGGGAATCTAGTCCAGCCGCTCTTCCAATTGAGCTACTGAAGCCCTGCCCGATTTGTCAAATCTTTCCTTCACATCTATTGCATTGCTTTATGGTAGCAGTAGCGCCATCTATTACCAACTATGCTAGTTAGGCAACCGATATAATAGACTTTTCAGTTTATTGAATATCGTAAAGAAGTCGCTTTTACCCTTAATAATTGTTTGATATTATTTCGCATTAACACATGCTTGTGAAATATATATGCTTGTCAAATCATATTGCCAAAATAAAGATATTTTCAATTAATTTTCCAATTCAATATTTTCGTTGCGTAGATTCACATCTTCGCAGCATAGCTGCGTAGCACATCTCTGGTGGAAATGCACACTAAGAGTTAAAAAAAAATTGAAAACAAAAAAGTTGAGAAATATTAAATAACTCAATACCGTGAGAAATTAAATTAATTTGTAAAACATAACACAGGTGCCGACCAAGTGAAAAAAAAACTAAAAAATAATTAAATGCCTGAAATCGATTCTGAATATACCTACTTACGTACTAGTCTCGGGTGCACATTTATTACGTTACACGTTGTATTGTATAATAACAGAAATAATCCTACTCAAAACCGAACAGATTATTGTTACTTCGAAGGCACTAACCGCGGGGTGGCCAAGATAAATGCAAAATAATGTCAAACCTGAATGCCACCATATCCTCTAGGACCCAGGAACCGCTCGCATTCGTCTGCTATGTCGTCCCACTTCCATTCGAAGAGGTGGACGTTGACAGACCGACCACTTGCGTAGTAGGGGTCCTTGTGGCCTTGGACCACGGTCACGACCACCACCAAACACAGAATAAGTGATGGTTTCCCCTGCAAATTTATAATGATTTCTTAATTAAAAATCTATACAAATAAATAAAATTGGAGTGTCTGTTTGTAATATTAGGTTGGGAAAAAGTCTTTTCGCATTATAGTATGTATGAACTTGTAATAAAATCTCTTTGGCTGTAGTATTTGTATCTGGTTGGTTTTGGTATCATTGAAAGTTAAAATTTTAAAGAACATAATTCCAAATTCAAATTAGGCAAATGTGTGATTTTCATTTGTTTTTCGTACTGTCAAGATGAGTGAATCTAATGAAGAAATTCGATACATTTTAAAATTTTACTACAAGAAAGGTAAAAATGCAACGCAAGCCGCGAAAAAAATTTGCGATGTTTATGGACCTAGTGCAGTGTCTGTGAGAGTAGCACAAATTTGGTTTAAGCGTTTTCAATCCGGAAATTTTTGATGTCAAAGATGCACCTCGCTCTGGTCGGTGGTCTGGTATTACGGATAAAATGGATGCCATTTTTGAAAAAGTGGAGCAAGATCGACATATCAGTAGTTACGACGTAGCTGAAGAACTGAGAATTGATCACAAAACAGTTTTGGCGCATTTGAAAAAAGCTGGGTACAAAAAAAAGCTCGATATTTCCGAATCATTTTTGAAGAAGCTGATAACTGGTGATGTAAAGTGGATCACGTACGACAAGAACGTGCGAAAAAGGTCGTGGTCAAAGGCCGGTCAGGCTTCACAGACTGTGGCGAAACCCGGGTTAACTCGCAATAAGGTGATGTTGTGTGTGTGGTGGGATTGGAAGGGCATTATTCATTATGAGCTATTACTACCAGGCAGGACTATCGATTCTGAACTCTACTGCGAACAACTGATGAGATTAAAGCAAGAAGTTGAAAGAAAGTTTTTCTTTTTCTTCATTTATTATCATTGAAGGAATTGAAAAATTTTATGATTATTATGTTTTAACCAAATAGTTTAAATTTTAATTTTTAATTTACTATTAATATATGATTTTGCTTTTACTATATGTAATGGTTATTCGCTCTAGGTAGTTTATGATTTATTGACGTTTTGAAAGTATCTGTGAAGATCTATTCGAAATAAAAATATTTTCTATTTCTATTTCTATTTCTAAAGCGGCCGGAATTGATCAACAGAAGGGGTGTGGTGTTTCATCATGATAACGCTAGACCTCACACATCTATAGCCACTCAGCAAAAATTAAGAGAGTTTGGCTGGGAGGTGTTAATGCATCCGCCGTATAGTCCTGACCTTGCACCTTCAGATTTCCACCTGTTTCGGTCTCTTCAGAATTCTTTATGCAATGTTAGGTTAACATCACGAGAGGACTGCCAAATCCACTTGTCGCGGTATTTTGATGAGAAGTCCCAAAATGTTTATAGCAATGAGATGTCCCTTCCTACAAGATGGCAAAGGTTATCGAACAAAATAGTACATACATACTTTAGTTAAATTTAAATAAAATAAATTAAAAAATGTTTTGAATTATCTTAAAAATGCGAAGAAACTTTTTCCCCAACCTAATATTAAAATAACCGCTTTTTACTAAATGCATATGTATGTATACACGGCCATGTTATATGTATACCAAAACAACATTTTATTCAATTTTTGTCTGTATGTCTGTTTGTCTGTTTCTTGTGATAGGTCAAATTACCTAACTCAAACCCTAATAACAAGAGTGACGATTATGGGCCTTCTCCTTATGGGGAGACTTTTGCCTAGGTGTAGCCGTCCTTCAGCAGAAAAAATGGTGATGATCATTACATTAATGAGTTTGTTAACAAGTTTGTTAGATATCAAGCCTATCATTAGTCGATCATAGGGACGCATCCGAAATCTAGACTGGTACAAATCTAATTAGATGGGGTCTGATTGTTGCAATTATAATGCTCCAGATAATCCTAGTTGGATTTCTTGCCTTGTTTTGTTCTTTTTGTTTGATATTTAACTTTTTATAACTAGGTAAGGTTGTTCTATTTTCGTCAAATAAAAAAATAAAGATCCAGACGAATTGAGAACCTCCCCCTTTTTTCGAAGTCGGTTAATTAGACAACAATATATATCCACTACTTATTTAAAATAACTATTTTTTTATCTTTATTATTACCTAAAGCCTTCCTCGATAAATGGGCTATCTAACACTGAAAGAAGTTTTCATAACGTATCAGTAGTGCCTGAGATTAGCGCGTTCAAGGAAACAAACAAACTCTTTAGCCTTATAAAATTAATGTAGAGTATAGATTAGTAGAGACTTTGCAGACGATGAAATAAATCTCAAAGTTTGATATATAACAATAAGTGTAATACATACTATAATTGAAAATAATAAAAACAAGAGAAAAAGGACCTTTTATGTACTTACCATCGTACAATTTTCAACAACTGTGATTTATCGCCGAAGCGCTGAGAAACAATTATTAAATATGCTAATCAACCTCATAATCTGAAGATAAATTATTATGAAAAACATTGATAAAAGATGATTGTAGTGTATATACATATTTTTTATAAGTAGCTGTGTGTAGCAATTTAAGTGATATCATTCAATAGGTAGTAGTATGCCACCAGTGGGTACCGACGCCAAGGGAGGTACCGACGGTGTCGGGACGCTTTGCGTCGATTCGATTGGCGTCGGGACGCTTGGCGTCGGGACGCTTGGCGTCGGGACGCTTGGCGTCGGGACGCTTGGCGTCGGGACGCTTGGCGTCGGGACGCAGGGGTCAGGACACTTGACCTCGAGACTCTAGGCGTCGGGACGTTAGGCGTCGGGACGCTTGGCGTCAGGGCGCTTGAAGTCGGGACGCTTGGCGTCGGGACGCATGGCGTCGGGACACTTGACGTCGGTACGTTAGGCGTCGGAACGCTTGGCGTCGTGTCACTTGACGTCGGTACGTTAGGCGTCGGGACGCTTGGCGTCGGGACGCTAGGCGTCGGGGCACTTGGCGACGGGGCGCTAGGCGTCGGAACGCTTGGCGTCGGGACGCATGGCGTCGGGACGCTTGGCGTCGGGACGCTAGACGTCGGGACGCTTGACGTCGGGACGCTAGGCGTCGGGACGCTTGACGTCGGGACGCTAGGCGTCGGGACGCTTGACGTCGGGACGCTTGGCGTCGGGACACTAAGCGTCGGGACGTTAGGCGTCGGGACGCTAAGCGTCGGCACGCTAGGCGTCGGGACGCTAGGCGCTTGGACGTTAGGCGTCGGGACGTTAAGCGTCGGGACGCTTGGCGTCGAAACGCTAGACGTCGGGACGCTTGACGTCGGGACGCTAGGCGTCGGGACGCTTGGCGTCGGGACGCATGGCGTCGGGATGCTTGACGGCGGGACGCTAGGCGTCGGGACGCTTGGCGTCGGGACGCATGGCGTCGGGACACTTGACGTCGGTACGTTAAGAGTCGGAACGCTTTGCGTCGTGACACTTGACGTCGGTACGTTAGGCGTCGGGACGCTTGGCGTCGGGACGCTTGACGTCGGGACGCTAGGCGTCGGGACGCTTGACGTCGGGACGCTTGACGTCGGGACGCATGGCGTCGGGACGCTTGACGTCGGGACGCTAGGCGTCGGGACGCTTAGCGTCGAGACGCTAGGCGTCGGGACGCTAGGCGTCGGGACGCTAGGCGTCGGGACGCTTAGCGTCGGGACGCTAGGCGTCGGGACGCTAGGCGTCGGGACGCATGGCGTCGGGACGCTAGGCGTCGGGCCGTTAAGCGTCGGGACGCTTGGCGTTGGGACGCATGGCGTCGGGACGCTAGGCGTCGGGACAATAGGCATCGGTACGTTAGGAGTCGGAACGCTTTGCGTCGTGACACTTGACGTCGGTACGTTAGGCGTCGGGATGCTTGGCGCCGGGACGCTTAGCGTCGGGACGCTTGGCGTCGTGACGCTTGACGCGAGACGCTAGGCGTCGGGACGCTTGACGTCGGGACGTATGGCGTCGAGACGCTAGACGTCGGGACGCTTGACGTCGGGACGCTAGGCGTCGGGACGCTTAGCGTCGGGACGTTTGGCGTCGGGACGCTAGGCGTCGGGACTCATGGCGTCGGGACGCCAGGCGTCGGGCCGTTAAGCGTTGGGAAGCTTGGCGTCGGGACGCATGGCGTCGGGACGCTAGGCGTCGGGACAATAGGCATCGGGACGCTTGGCGTCGGGACGCTGGGCGTCGGGGCACTTGGCGTCAGGGCGCTTGGCGTCGGGACGCTAGACGTCGGGACGCTGGACGTCGGGACGCTTGGCGACGGGACGCTAGGCGTCGGGACGCATGGCGTCGGGACGCTAGGCGTCGGGGCGCTAGACGTCGGGACGCTTGGCGTCGGGACGCTAGGCGTCGGGACGCTAGGCGTCGGGACGCTAGGCGTCGGTATGCTAGGCATCGGGACGCTAGGCGTCGGGACGCTTGGCGTCGGGACGCATGGCGTCGGGACACTTGACGTCGGTGCGTTAGACGTCGGAACGCTTGGCGTCGTGACACTTGACGTCGATACGTTAGGCGTCGGGACGCTTGACGTCGGGACGCTAGGCGTCGGGACGCTAGGCGTCGGGACGCTTGACGTCGGGACGCTTGGCGTCAGGACACTTAGCGTCGGGACGTTAGTCGTCGGGACGCTAAGCGTCGGGACGCTAGGCGTCGGGACGCTAGGCGCTTGGACGTTAGGCGTCGGGACGTTAAGCGTCGGGACGCTTGGCTTCGGAACGCTAGACGTCGGGACGCTTGACGTCGGGACGCTAGGCGTCGGGACGCTTGGCGTCGGGACGCATGGCGTCGGGACGCTTGACGTCGGGACGCTAGGCGTCGGGACGCTTGACGTCGGGACGCTTGACGTCGGGACGCATGGCGTCGGGATGCTAGACGTCGGGACGCTTGACGTCGGGACGTTAGGCGTCGGGACGCTTAGCGTCGGGACGTCAGGACGCTAGGCGTCGGGACGCTAGGCGTCGGGACGCTAAGCGTCGGGGCGCTAGACGTCGGGACGCTTGGCGTCGGGATGTTAAGCGTCGGGACGCTTGGCGTCAGGACGCATGGCATCGGGACGCATGGCGTCGAGACGCTAGGCGTCGGGGCGTCCCGACGCTTAACGTCCCGATGCCTTGCGTCCAGGCGACTAACGTCCAGACGCCTAGCGTCCCGACGCCTAGCGTCCTGACGTCGGGACGCTAGGCCTCGGGACCCTTGGCGTCAGGACGCTTGGCGTCGGGACGCTAGGCGTCGGGACGCTTAGCGTCGGGACGCTAGGCGTCGGGGCGCTAGGCGTCGGGGCGCTTGGCGTCGATATGCTAGGCATCGGGACGCTAGGCGTCGGGACAAAAGGCGTCGGGACGTTAAGCTTCGGGACGCTTGGCGTTGGGACGCTAGGCGTCGGGGCGCTAGGCGTCGGGACGCTAGGCGTCGGGGCGCTAGGCGTCGGGACGCTTGGCGTCGGGACGCTTGGCGTCGGGACGCTAGGCGTCGGGACGCTTGGCGTCGGGACGCATGGCGTCGGGACGCTTGACGGCGGGACGTTAGGCGTCGGGACGCTAGACGTCAGGACGCTAGGCGTCGGGACGCTAGGCGTCGGGACGCTAGGCGTTTGGACGATAGTCGCCTGGACGCAAGGCATCGGGACGTTAAGCGTCGGGACGCTTGGCATCGGGACGCTTGGCGTCGGGACGCTTGGCGTCGGGACGCTTGACGTCTGGACGCTTGACGTCGGGACGCTTGGCGACGGGACGCAAGGCATCGGGACGTTAAGCGTCGGGACGCTTGGCGTAGGGACGTTAGACATCGGGACGCTTGACGTCGGGACACTTGACGTCGGGACGCTTGGCGACGGGACGCTAGGCGTCGGGACGCTAGGCGTAGGGACGCTTGGCGACGGGACGCAAGGCATCGGGACGTTAAGCGTCGGGACGCTTGGCGTAGGGACGTTAGACATCGGGACGCTTGACGTCGGGACACTTGACGTCGGGACGCTTGGCGACGGGACGCTAGGCGTCGGGACGCTAGGCGTAGGGACGCTAGGCGTCGGGACACTTGACGTCAGTACGTTAGACGTCGGGACGCATGGCGTCGGGACGCATGGCGTTGGGACGCATGGCGTCGGGACGCATGGCGTCGGGACACTTGACGTCGGTACGTTAGGAGTCGGAACGCTTTGCGTCGGGACGCTAGACGTCGGGACGCTTGGCGTCGGGACGCATGGCGTCGGGACACTTGATGTCGGGACGCTAGGCCTCGGGACCCTTGGCGTCAGGACGCTTGGCGTCGGGACGCTTGGCGTCGGGACGCTAGGCGTCGGGACGCTTAGCGTCGGGACGCTAGGCGTCGGGGCGCTAGGCGTCGGGGCGCTTGGCGTCGATATGCTAGGCATCGGGACGCTAGGCGTCGGGACAAAAGGCGTCGGGACGTTAAGCTTCGGGACGCTTGGCGTTGGGACGCTAGGCGTCGGGGCGCTAGGCGTCGGGACGCTAGGCGTCGGGGCGCTAGGCGTCGGGACGCTAGGCGTCGGGACGCTAGGCGTCGGGACGCTAGGCGTCGGGGCGCTAGACGTCGGGACGCTTGGCGTCGGGGCGCTAGACGTCGGGACGCTTGGCGTCGGGACGCATGGCGTCGGGACGCTTGGCGTCGGGACGCTTGGCGTCGGGACGCTTGGCGTCGGGATGCTTGGCGTCGGGACGCATGACGTTAGGCGTCGGGATGCTTGGCGTCGGGACGCATGGCGTCGGGACGCTTGGCGTCGGGACGCATGGCGTCGGGACACTTGATGTCGGGACGCTAGGCGTCGGGACGCTTGGCGTCGGGACGCAAGGCCTCGGGATCCTTGGCGTCGGGACGCTTGGCGTCGGGACGCAAGGCGTCGGGACGTTAAGTGTCAGGACGCTTGGCGTCAGGACGCTAGGCGTCGGGGCGCTAGGCGTCGGGACGCTAGGCGTCGGGGCGCTAGGCGTCGGGACGCTAGGCGTCGGGACGCTAGGCGTCGGGGCGCTAGACGTCGGGACGCTCGGCGTCGGGACGCATGGCGTCGGGACGCTAGGCGTCGGGACGCTTGGCGTCGGGACGCATGGCGTCGGGACGCTAGGCGTCGGGACGTTAAGCGTCGGGACGCTTGGCGTCAGGACGCATGGCATCGGGACGCTTAGCGTCGGGACAATAGGCGTCGGGACGTTAAGCGTCGGGACGCTTGGCGTCGGGACGCTAGGCGTCGGGGCGCTAGGCGTCGGGACGTTAAGCGTCGGAACGCTTGGCGTCGGGACGCTAGGCGTCGGGACGCTAGGCGTCGGGACGCTAGGCGTCGGGACGCTAGGCGTCGGGGCGCCAGACGTCGGGACGCTTGGCGTCGGGACGCTAGGCGTCGGGACGCTTAGCGTCGGTATGCTAGGCATCGGAACGCTAGGCGTCAGGGCGCTAGACGTCGGGACGCATGGCGTCGGGACGCTAGGCGTCGGGACGCTTGGCGTCGGGACGCTTGGCGTCGGGACGCAAGGCCTTATATTATATTATGGACATTTGATTAAATAACTAATTATTTTAATTACTATAAATACTAAATGTACCTAAGTATATTTGCGTGTGTGAGTGTGTTTGTGAGTGAGTGAGTGTGAGCGAGTGAGTTTTGTGTGCGTGTGCGAGTGTGTGCGTGTGTGAGTGCGCGTGTGTGAGTGTGTGTGTGTGTGTGTGTGTGTGTTTATTTATTTATTTATTTATTTATTTATTATCAATATAGCACACAAAACAGATAACAATTTCATTTAACATTCAGGAGTTTGTATAAGAGTAATGATCTAAATTGTAATCCAAAACATGCATGCCTATAAGCTACATAAATTAATATTTAATTTATATGATTTTTTTTTTTCGTTACAATTTTTTTTAATTTTCTGTGTTCTAATCATTTATGAGAAAATTTACAAATAATTTAAATACAATTTGGAAAAACAGTATAAAAATACAATTATTATTATATTACTCATTATCATTATTATTATTTATTATTGAACATTTTAAAATATAAATATAGTTATTACATTTCATTATTATAATATCCAAACCCACATTTTTCACTCAGATGATTTTTTATTTGCCTCTGGAATTGGTGCAAGTTAAGGTGGAAGATGTCAATGTCTCTGTTAGAGACAAGAATTTTATTGTAGTGGCGACACATTCTTACTATAAATGTGTGTGTCATTATGTAAAATGTAATGTAAGTATGATGCATGTATTGGTTTGAGTAAATTATTTTTTCGTGTAGACTGATAGGCTATTACTGACCAATGTAAACTGATACCTGTTTGCCACTTCATAAATTGAAAAAATAACTGTGTTATGTTGTGCTTATACTTATATAACACTGAAAAAAATCCATGCTATATCGGGTGCAAAAAAGGAGAAAACAAAAATGATTTAATTTACATCAATTTCTTCTTCGATATTTTATTAAGAAACAAGAAATTCTATCGAGTATAATACTAATACAATATAATATTACATAATTTAAATTGATATGAAAATAATTTTATATCGATACTTTAATATATCAGGTTAGTATTCGGACATCACTATATAAAAAAGCTATTTTTAGAAAAAAGAATGAATAGCATTAAAAGTCGTATAGGTCATACGAAACTTATACAGGTCTTCAAAACTCTTAATAAAACATATCACTATATATCACTGCATTTCAAAATCCCACCTAATACGACACAATCCGTGAAAATTTGTACATAACCTCACAAAGTTAAATCCAAGATTATTTTTGTTTTTCCGTGCATCACTCTGTTTTAAGCAGTACGAGAGCATAATCAGTCAATATAAAGCATAACCTAGAATACCACATTATCTAGATAAAAGATTTAGTTTTCAAGAATTCAGCAAAAATATTACGAGCACCTGTTTGTTTAACAACAGATGTACCACAAATCGGGCGAATACAATGGCGCCGACGGGCACGCGAAGGCATAAGTATGACGTCACATCAAATCATTTCGAAAATTGACACTCTGCATACATCTTGTGTCTCTTTTTACATAGGGAGCTACTGGTTAGTTAGAAAGAGGCATAAGTGTGATGACATGTGTCGATTTTACCCATTATTATATAACTACTGTTTCTATAGTAGAATGCGCCTTCTCCATGTATATTATCTCTATGGACTGATTCATGATTTTGGTCATTCTGTCCACATTCTGTCTGTCACTGGTGATATTTTTTTTGTTATTATGGCATCGCTATTACGCATATTGCCAGTGTCAAGTAAAACGAAATTTCATATTTATATAAGCAGCGTAAAAGTTAGTACAATATAGTCATCAAGTATAATATGTAAGTATCAAGTACATAAGTTATCAAGTATAATATGTCAGTCAAGTGAGTTACAATCAAGTTATTCGAGTAAAGCAACGGCTACTTTACCAGAACATTTACAATGTAGTTTTGGAGGCAACCTGAAAGGTCGTATTTTCGCCCTGTTATTCTAATTCACTATACACGGGCACTGTTATAAACCTATATCAAACAAAATGCCACCAATTTTATTCAATATAACTTAAAAATACACCAAGAAAGTGAAATAAAATAAGAGCACCATACGCCTCTTTCAAGGTTCCCGCCAAAACTCCCACTGGTGATATTATTCAATTCATTCATTTCGCTCTAGGGGTGCGACTAAACTGACCAAAATCGATTTTCAAAAATATATTTAACTAATAATAATCATCGATTTTTAATACAGTATACTGTTGTACCTAATGATTTATATGATGATATTGTCAGTTACAGTGCACTGTTGTACCTAATGATGGGCCGTTCCCGGGATCGTTCCCCAAAGTGGATACATAGGGGGCACATTGTTTATAGGGTTTATGAAATGTTTCCATCATTTCGTATTTTACATTTGCCACCTCAGATTTAAACAAAATGTTTAAATCAGTTGGTGCTTTGTCACATTTCGTTAGATGGCGTGCAAATTGTGTTGTATTTGTAAAATAATAATCTTGTAAATTTTTTGAAATGCATATTTGGTATGCAGCTAAAGCCATAATAAAAGTAAAAGATCTTAATAATGTCAATCAAACGCTAAATTAGGACAATATTTACGTTTCGCAGTTACTGTTGTATCATTGTTTTTTATTATAAAGAAAGCACTTTTTTAATACGCTTACACTCACAGCAGGTCTAAACCTGTGTCATAGGTGCCGTTGTACACATACAACACATACACAAATACCCAGACCCGAAATAAATATCTGTAGGCCATACAAATATTTGTCCCGCTGCGGGGATCGAACCCTTTTTGGTCGTTTAGTTGGCATTTTATGCAAAACACCACAAATAATAAACCGCAAACTCACTCGCACACATAATCAACGGGTTAGATTGTAAAATTTTTTGAATCATACTTTTATGTTAGGCGAGAAAATATATTTTAAAACCACTATCTATCCAATTTAAAATACAAAACAAAATTAATAGGTTGGGGAAATGTCTTTTCGCATTATAGTATGTATAAACTTGTAATAAAATCTCTTTGGCTGTAGTATTTGTATCTGGCTGGTTTTGGTATCATTGAAAGTTAAAATTTTAAAGAATATAATTCCAAATTCAAATTAGGCAAATGTGTGATTTTCATTTGTTTGGTGTGGTGTTTCATCATGATAACGCTAGACCTCACACATCTATAGCCACTCAGCAAAAATTAAGAGAGTTTGGCTGGGAGGTGTTAATGCATCCGCCGTATAGTCCTGACCTTGCACCTTCATATTTCCACCTGTTTCGGTCTCTTCAGAATTCTTTATGCAATGTTAGGTTAACATCACGAGAGGACTGCCAAATCCACTTATCGCGGTATTTTGATGAGAAGTCCCAAAATTTTTATAGCAATGGGATCATGTCCCTACCTACAAGATGGCAAAAGGTTATCGAACAAAATGGTACATACAAACTTTAGTTAAAGGAGATGTTGCAAAAATGTATGGACCTCCGGCCATGTATTGTACACAATATCATTAAACAGGCAAAATCAATATAATAACGTTTTTTACTGCATATTATCACTTATTTAGCTTTGTTTGCAGTTACAAAACATTCTTTGCAGTTAGAATTGCAACTCAAAACCAACATGGCGAATATGGCGGGCGATGTCATTTTGACATTTTTATTTTTAAATTGTATTTTGATTATATAGTACTTGGAGAAAAAAGTAACATTTTCTAAATACTGTCGAAATCGATTGATCCCAAGCGTCGGCTGTATCGCCGCCATGTTGAACATAGTTGAAAATGATAAAATCGTTTGAATTAAATGTGGTCGTAACTCCAAAATATATTCTTAAATAAATTAATTGTATTTTTTTCGGCTTCTTCTTTAATTTACCCATTTTTGAGGTCGTGTACGAACCAGAGCCGAGCGCAACATCTCCTTTAAATAAACTGTATTTAAAAAATGTTTTGAATTATCTTAAAAAAATGCGAAGAACCTTCCCCAACCTTATATGAAATAACTGATTTGTTTTATTATAGACTGAGTTTTAGTATGTTTTCTAGACACTCGATGGTGTTGCAAGTAATTCTATTATAGAGTTGCTATTAAAATTTTAAAAGTGGGAGGCGAAACTATGAAAAAAAATCGAAAACATATTGTAAAATAGCGAAATAAAATAAAAAATCGATTGTTTTTGTGAATAAATTGAACAATAAAAACGATTATTCTAAAAAAATTAACCATTTAAAAAAAAATGATTATTTTTTCGCATCCCTATTTCGTTCTTATTCGTGCTTATTCAGTCATTCAATCTTTAGTGGTAAATTCTCTTTGCTTGCCATCGCGAAGCGCAAAATCAAAGCAAAAGCTATTGTATTTACTCTATTAATTATAGTAAATATAGCCATCACATCGTTGCGTGAGATTATTATAAAAACAAATTCGTGTAAAACCTTTTTAAATTTCTTTATGTAGTCAGTTTTGCAGTTGATCCAAATATTTGTGAATCCAACATAAACGTTTACTGTGAAAATAATTATCAAAAAGCAATATTACATTTTATTTATTTTGTTTACGCGTCTCAGGATGGCTGGTAAAATATATTTTATTGTTAGTCTCATATGCGTAGTGCCAATAATTTACGCATGTAACGAAGCTATTTGTGCCAGTGTTGTATCCAAGTGCATGCTAACACAATCGTGCAAGTGCGATCTAAAAGACTGTTCATGCTGCAAAGACTGTTTTAACTGTCTGAGTTACCTTTACAGCGAATGTTGTAGCTGTGTGGGTGAGTATAGTACTATTATTTACTATATTATTTAATATAAACATCCATTTCTTTAGATAAACAAAGCACAATATCCTGAATGTTGTTTCTCATGAAACTGTTACTAAAACATTGGCACATTACTCTACTAAAATTATTATGAAATGTTTCATATCAAAACAATGTACACATTGTAAAAAATACATAGTAGCTCTCTACTTCACCAAATTCTATTAAAAATTATGAAGCTTTAAATAATGGTATCCTGAATCTGTTTGTTTAGTAATACCAAGTAATCAAAAGAAAATATATCGTAGTAAAAGTTCTAGAGGATCGAGCTGATGATATTGTCCGCATAACAATAGAAAATCAACTGTCATATATATCATGTTTGTTAGGTCTCTAAGTTAGTTTTAAAAAAAATTACGATGTGAAAGTGTTCTCCAGGAGCCTAATTATATGAAATAAACTGAATAAACTTGTGAGTTTATGGGTTAATATTGTTGGCCACAACATTGTTTAATTAATCTACTCCACGACTTCCTGGTTAACATATTCTGTTCTGATGCTAATGTATGGGCTGGGGACCGACCGCCTAACTGTAATGCTTTCGTTTAGCTTCCGATTATGACAACATCTTATCAGTTTAGTACCTAAGTTTAGCTACCTTTTTCCTGGAAGTGTTTTCATCCGCAGGTATATACTTAAGAGCAAAATGTTTTAATAGGCAGTACAAAACAGACAAAATAACATCCTAAACAAAAGCATTAGAATTAGGTGGTCGGCCCCCAGGAGTATTCTACGATAGCAATAAATCTAAGGATTTGAAAATGGTATTTACGGCCAGTCCCAATATTGGACCTTTGATCACAGATCGCACAATCATAGTTTGCCAACAATCTTGATAGATATCCTGTCCGGGTCTCTACAGCAAATTCATCTGTAGCTTTATTATTGGGATGCCTTTTTTGACGAATGGATAGAAGTATCAATGGAAGGTCAAGCATTGATTGAGATTCAATATAGGGTCCCATTGTGAATCTATATACATTGATAATTTCATTGTAATAGCCATCCAGATTAAACTTTGAGACTTTCCATTCTTAGGTTCTCAGGATAATATATCAAAACAGTTTCACATTGGCTCTCTTTTATTTTATTTTTTGTACAAATCTTGCCATGATCATCTGTTTCTGAAGATATAATATGATCTTATGAAAATGGGTAGATGCCTTCGCTGGAGGGCACACTCAAATGTTCTAACGCTTTAAACTCAATTGCTAATGGTGGCCGCACTGATCACAAATAAAAATGGGAAAAAAATGATCCTCTGTAGACCAGGCTGAGCCTTTCTGAGTCAATTTTGCTTTTGTGCACCCTTTAGTATTCTTTATATCCAACGGATATTTTTTTTATCTAATGGTGACATGCATTTCACATTGATGTTAAGTGATGACTGCAGCCTAAAGACTCCCACATAAAGTCCAAGGTCAAAATGCAGGTGCGTTACCACTCCTGAGGATTACAGGGCCATTACCACCGGACCTATTTAGGGGCAAGTAAATTGATGGGCATACAAAAAGCTCAGTCACTGGAGCCATACCACCAGAAACTGGATCTCTCATGCTCCATTTTGATATATTTACTGCCCTTACACTTTATACATATAACATTCAAATATTTTTGTCAACAGATATGTGTCCAAAACCAAATGACACACAGACGGAACTCTCCAAGTCTTCATATGTTGAGGAAATTGCAGACAATGTTCCCGGATTATTTGCTGCGCTCACCAGTGACCCAGACCCACAGCAACGCTGGCTTTCAATCACATATCCAGTAGACATAGACCTCTCTGCATATAGGCCAGCCTCCGAAAGACAACTGGTGTACCATTTACGTAAGTATGATGATGCGAATGCGAACAATGTGGGCTCACAGAAGACTCAATAACTACGACTAATAAGTTGGTGCTGTCTTGAATGTATCTATGAACGCAAACCCACTTTTACCACTGCCTATCTTACCCACTTTTACCTTATAGTCTCAAGGAATACAAGCCTGAAATTACGTTTTTTGTTCAAAATAAAATGTTGCCTAAAAGGTATTAACTATTAACTTTCTTCAAATAAATTTTACTACTGAATAAGTATTCATGTATCACACAGCTAAATCAAAATTTAAAACTTGTTTCTAAAATAATCAATAAACTGATACTTGAACGGAAATACAAAAAACAAAAAGGAACCCCACTGAGATGATTATTGAGTCATCTCCTTTGGAATGTACACAACTACCTGCCACCCAGACAGTTACAATGAAGATTATATTTTATTGTGCAGATTATGTCCATTCAGTGGTCTTATATTGTGAAAATAGAACAAAACATTTTTATTACTGTTAGCATGAAGTATTCCTAGCAATTTTGTATCCTGTGATAATATTTATTAAAAGAGACATTGTAATTGTACCTAGAAGTTCCTCTGAAGGATTGTCAGTAATTGTTTCATGTTGTCTTTTTTTAATGTAATGTAAGTGGTAAACAAGCATGCAGTTCACATTGATGTTAAGTGATGACTGCAGCCTATAGACACCCACACAAAGACCAAGGTCGAAATGCAGATGCGTTACCACTCCTGAGGCCTAAGGTGTTATGCCTCTGTGCCGGAAATTACAGGGCCGTACATTACCACCTGACCGGAACACGATAGTGCTGAACACTACCATTTAGCGGCAAGTATATTAGGTAATGCGGTGGTGCCTACGCCCGCGAACTCCGAATAAGCAGTATTATAAATAATCCTATAAGACTAGCGGTTCACTATATACCTAAACATCTACCTACCGAGTTTCAAGTAGGTACCTATGCAGTCTTGATAGTTAAGTGACTGTGACATATAGGTGGACGGACAGACAGACATGACAATCTATTAGGGTCCCGTATTTTTTCAAATGGCTTTGGCTTTCAAATAGAATCCTAAGAATGCTATAAGTTCAGTACTATCTTTAGCAGTAATACACATAAACCGATCGAATTTTCGCAGAGAGCGTGGAGCAAGATTCGGAACCAGTGAACCGCGACATTGTTACATTCAACTGCACAGTCGCCTATCTATCCCAGTGCATGTCATGTAAGAAATGCCGCGCTTCGTGCAGTTCGATGGGCTCTAACAGCTTCAGGTAAGTTTTTTTATGGTGGTATGTTATAAGAAGGCTAAATAGAGTCAAAAGAAATTATAGGGTACATCCCATTTTACGGGAAAGATTTTCACTTGGAACTGGATGGAACAATTGAAACATTAATGGGTGAATGATGGTGATGGTCTCCTTTTTACAAAGCGTGCTAGATCTGGGTATGTTTTTGATGATGGGACATGTTTTACTTCATTTAACACTTTTTTCTGTTCGTTCTTTGTGCCGACAAATTAACGTCATACCTATATGGCGAGATCCCCCCTCTCCCAAAAAAGTAAGATGAGATGAGTTTCGACTCGATACCCCCTCCCCCCCCAAACATTACATAATTTACGCGGGAAGGAATTTGGTGTGGTTATATTCTAGTACAATTTCTATTTTTATTAATTCTGTAAACTACACCTTGAGCTGAATCTCAGTATTCCTTACGTGTTGTTATACTACGCGTAACTGTTATTGTTTTGTCTAGATCTCACTCCCAATCTGCGTTTACTGTGAATTTAGTTATTGTGATCCTCTTGTTGATTGCATATTAATAATCGACTGAGTGATGTTCAATGTTCAAGTTTCATCGGGAATCTTGTATTAGCGGAAAAAACACACACACATTTTGTAGTTTATTTTCATTGCCTAGCTCTGAGTAATCATTTACTAGATTGGTTTTGATTTGGAAACCTGAACCAACTACAAAAAGGCTGACTTGTGTATAATCTAGAAGTCTCTTCAAGTACATTTTGGGTTCGTAAATTCCTATACTTAGATCATAGCTGTGTTGTTTCATCGATGATTTCGAAATCGGTTCAGTCGTTTGGACATGAAAAGGTAACAGATAGACAGACAGACAGAGTTATTTTCGGATTTATAATATTAGTAGAGATTATGGTTCTCAAAACTCGACTAGCATAACCACCAACTTTTTGTCAATAATATTATTTTATGCAAATAATAAAATTATATTTCAGATGGTTCCACGATGGTTGCTGCGAGTGCGTTGGTGACAAGTGCCTATATTATGGCATCAATGAAAGCAGGTGAGACAGATATATTGTAATATCTAATATTTTTATTGAATAAAATCTTACTAAAATGTATTTTGGCATCGTAACTTCTGGCATAGCGAAAAAAGATCATTGTCGCCTAAAACAGTAAGACTGAGACTTCTGTATATTCACGGGCGGATTTGATACGTTGGCTGCCCTAGTCATATGAAAGATTGATTGAAATAATAAAATCAAAGATAAATGTTGGAGGTGTCGGAATTAGTCAAAAAGATCAAGCCAACTGGGAGCTTTCATCGAGGACGCCTAAACTTTTTGATAATAATATAACAAAACAATGTAAAAAGTCCGTGGTGGCATATATCTATCTTTTAAGGATAGCCTACTATAACCCATCATATCTTCCAAAAATTGGGAACTACAATCGTTACAATCGCTTAGGGGGCGTCCATAAATTACGAGAAGTGTTTTTTTTTTCTGTCCCTCCCTCCCCCCTTGTGAGATGTCGTGAGATTTTATTAAAGCCCCCCAAGCGTCCTCCAATCTCACGTGAGATTTTTCAAAATGTTAGTATGTAAACGCGTTTTACAACTAGTTAAGACGAGTAATTAATATTGCTGATAGCTATTAAGTGTAAAAAAGAATAAACAATAGAATACTTAAATCGTAACTATTGCGATTAAAAAAATAATAGGATCTATTTCAATTCTGTCCGCGCGAAAATAATAAGGATTTTTTTTTGTTTCATTCAGAAAAAAAAATTGCGTGATAATTGCCCTCTCTGAGACCCTCTCTCCCCAACGTAAGATTAGATAAGGTTTGTCTCGACCCCCTCCCTCCCTTAAGCATCTCACGTAATTTATGGACGCCCCCTTACAACGCGGTACTAAATTGGAAAGCTATTTAAACCAACACAATATTATCTAATCGCTTATCAAATTAAATACAATTAATTTGCAATGTTCTGCACCTTTTTTATGTTTTCTATACAACTCAAAGGTTGACTGGCAGAGAATGCTATTTAGCATTAAGTCCGCCTCATGTTACATTTTTGTGCTTGAAAGTATAAATAAATAAATAAATAAATAATTTTCTTTTGCATTTCATGC
The DNA here is from genome assembly GCA_036365455.1 of Macrosoma leucophasiata. Classification (NCBI taxonomy): domain Eukaryota; kingdom Metazoa; phylum Arthropoda; class Insecta; order Lepidoptera; family Hedylidae; genus Macrosoma; species Macrosoma leucophasiata. The sequence goes on along the minus strand of JAWQUS010000023.1, from coordinate 7,098,840 downwards.
TCATTTCTATATAAGGTACACCACCATATTAGAATAACAATGAGTATCTTCATTGTTGTTGCAAAAAATTAGCGTGCGTTAAAATAAATTTCAATTCAAACACTTAATGACTAAACAAGTTTTCTTATAATTCTCGCTTCTGGCTTTTCCTTCACGTGGGTGTTCACCTCACACTGCGTAATGTTACTGGAGTGTAAACACAACCAAAATAGTTCATACTTTGATTATATAAATACGTTTTTCCAATGTTACCTAAGTGTTTGCGCTGAATATACGTTTTATACAAATATATTTTACTGGTGGAAGAGCTCCAGTGACGGAGCTCGCGGGCATAGGCACCACCGCATTACCTAATATACTTGCCGCTAAATTATAGTGTTCAGTACTGTCGTGTTCCGGTCAGGTGATAATGTACGGCCCTGTAATTTTCGGCACAGAGGCATAACACCTTAGGCCTGAGGAGTGGTAACGCATCTGCATTTTGACCTTGGTCTTTGTGTGGGTGTCTAGGTATAGTATATTTGTGTGGCTGCAGTCATCACTTAACATCAATGTGAACTGCATGCTTGTTTGCCACTTCCATTACATTAAAAAAAACATATCATAAAGTAAAGTCCGCCTATTTTTTCTGTCTGTATGTCTGTATGCGCTAATCGCTGAAAGTTGTGAACGGATTTTGTTCCTGTTTGAAATGTTGGAAGGAGGGTTTTCTGTGGAAGGTTTATATCTAGTATTTATCAATATCGTACTTATATTTATTGAGATATCATAGTTTTTTTTTTCAAATTAGTCGGGCGCGCCTCCCATATATTAAATGATACCTGTGCGAAGCCGGTCCGGGTCGCCAGTGTAATATAATTATCCCTAAATAATTATTCTAATCAACTAACATCATTCAATAATTGTCATCATTTATTTATCTTAAAAAGCTAACAGCGCCCAACTCAATTTTTCAACTAGTGATCTGTTATGGCACCGGTATCTTATTATTATTAGTTGTAGTTTTCCTAAATACCTAAGTAAATAAATCTCCACATAGAACGTTTGTCGCGTACAAATCAAACCCGATTGCGAACACCTGCGCGCAAGGCCAGCTTGCTTAGTTTACATATAGATAGGCATACATCAACTGCGGATCGAGTATCGCACAGGTGTCATCAATATATAAATAATTATGATTTTGTGAGAGTTACAAATGCAAATGACAATGACAGATTGTGACCCACCATTTACACGAAATGTAAATTAAAGAAAAACTATGTTTTGAAAATAGAATTCTTAGTTAATAAATTTTTTTTCTGTATAACTTGAGGTTAATAATTACGTTAAAAAAGTCTTGAATATGGTTGTTCCTAATTAGAATCGCAATCAATTGCGTTACTCAAAATAACAATCAAGTACTTTAAAACGTTCTAACTCAAGTTTTAAACCCTCAAAGTTAGTTTTAATCCAAACATATTATTTTCGTATATGTAATTAATATAAAATTATTTTTAAATAATTACAAACGCTTCTTTTCTTTCTTTCTTTTGGTTAATGGCAACTACCAACTTTTAAGGGTAATTCTGCCAGAGTCCGGTGATAGAAGAGGCACAAGTGAAAGGAAAATGCCCGGTAGAGATGAAGGCTTTGTATCCAATGCAATTATTTCGCGTTTTGGTATCTACAACAAAAGACAAAGACAAACACATAGGGTTAAGTTAGTATTGACAAAACAAATATAGTTAGTAGAGACATATCAACACAGATTACAATTTAATATCATTTACACGGATGTATTTACAAAGAATATATACAAAAGGGGAATTGACACGCATAAGAAGGGAGTTTAAATTGGTAGGAAGAGGGATTTTTGGCGGGAGATGGGAATATAGGGAATTCTGGTTTAGAGAACAGTTGAAAAATATATGGTCCGGGGTCCCTTCATCCAAGCCACACTCGCAGATAGAGCTGTCCCTAATCCTTAATTTGTGCAGGAATACAGGTGAGCATACATGTCCCAAACGTAGACGGCATATGGTAGAACATGATCTTTTGTCAAGCTTTCGGAATTTATAAAACCAGGGTTTGATGGGGATGGAAGGTTGAATTCTAGCATAATGTTTTCCCTTAATTAGTTGTGAACGCTCCCATTCTTTTGCCATTCTTTAGCCAATTGAACTGTCGATAAAGAAATGAGATCATGACAGAAAGTCTTATTATGGTTAGAGCAACCGCTATTGATAGCCAACTTTGCACACTGATCAGCCGTCTCGTTTCCAATGATGCCACAGTGACTAGGTATCCACTACTAAAATGATGTTAATATCTCTCCTATAACACTTGAACAATGCTTCACGGATGTGGAAGATTATGGGGAATTTGGATTTGCTACTAAATAGGTTCGATTGTACGGCTTGAAGGGTGCTTAGTGAATCTGAGAAAATAACTGTAGGCGAAATGTTGTGAGATTCAGCGTATGTAATAGCTTCCAGGATCGCTATAGCCTCACCGGTAAAGACAGACGATAAATAAGGTAATTTAAAGTTTAAAATTATTTTGTACTTGGGTATCCAGACTGCTACCCCTACACCACTGTCAGGGGATATTTTTGAGGCGTCAATATCAAAGAACTGTTCTTTAAATATAAAATACTTTATTTATACTCAACGTAAAGTTTTGCAGAAATCAGAATGATTTTATACTTCCAGGCTGTATGGACCATGTCTTTTGCCTTACTGTGTGTACTTTACCAAATGTGTATTACTGCGGCCGTGCCATGCATGACATGTCTTAAGTTTACACACAAACTACAAGTTTAAAAGTGATTAAATGTGTGTGTAAGTAATCAGTGATTAAATCTCAGCAAAAAGAGGTATTTGCCGTGCTGGTAAATAACTGTTTTCAAGTGGGTCAAAGTTCTATATAATTTCTGGCTTTGTCATTTGTAATAAATTAACTAGCGGTTAGACTACGACCTCGTCTGTGCTCGGCCTCGTAATAACTATCATTGTCGTAATAACAAAATAACTAAGTGTTTTTATATTATTTCGCATTAACACATGCTTGTGCTTTTTCTTTAAAATAAAATAACTAAGGCCTCAGAGGAGGCTGCGCATCTGTATTTTGACCTCTGGTCTTTGTGTAAGTGTCAATAGGCTGCAGTCATCACTTAATATCAATGTGAACTGACACTACTATATTCACAAGATAATATTTCAAAGCTGTTATATAGTATGCCTTTTTTTTTAATTCCGTACAAATAATGTCCTGATCCACCATTGTTTTTCATGCAGCGCTGGACTGGACATACACCGGAATAGTTAAGATAGCGTTTGCCAGCCGGTCCCAGCCTACTTAGAGGTCTGGCTTACGCGGGGCTTTCTGCAAGCATCTATCATAGGCCCACTATCCATTTCATACCCCGGGCCAGGGTGTGAAGAGCCATCGAGCCACCCGGAACCTTTTGGTCCAGTTCGACCCTGTAACCCTTTCCGTCCAGTCCGACTCTGTAAACATGACGTATGCTCGAATGCATATATCTCTGCCCAGCACTTCAGGGAATACAGGCGTGAAGTTACGTTATAAATACGGTTTGTGCAATGGAGCACACCGCGGACACTCCGCCAAAATTCCATACAAACGCTTAATTTGGTCTCTATTACAGAGACATCAATCAGTGACGTATATTTACACGTGCACCTGTATGCGTAGCACGTAGAGAATACCAAACGTCGCCCATAAGAGGCGAGGAGGTTTGGTGAGGCGGAGAAATAGGGCGGGACGTCGAAGTGTTAATTCTATACGTAGTATTATTTATTACATATTCTCTGCCTCGAGCTCCTGCACCGCGTTTGTGATAAATATTCTAATATCTGCAGATGTTTGGCGTGCCCCGGAGGCAAGGAGACGGCGGATAACTCGCTTGATGACGATCTCATCTACGACGACCTGGACTATGGAGAAGAGGACCCACAGACTGTCTAAATTCATACATACACGTTAAATAAACTTCTTCAGGCATGTTTACGACCCGAATGACAATCAAAATGGTTTTATTCAATATTCAGGATGAAATTTCAGTGGTTGTTTTTCCTTTTATTATACATTGATTGGACTACCGACACAAATTCATTTGAAAACATCCTGCTGTTATTTCAGCCTGTATATTGTCATTGGACATTCGTACTGAAGGTAAAAAAAAAATTGGAAATAAGACATTTCCACAAGAGCGAATAATCGATAACTGCAATAGGATATAGATTTTTTATTAATGAGATTGCCGTTATTTTTCGTTATTTTACTACTACTATTTATAAATATTTTGGGATCAAAAACAAAGATATAATAGTTTGTTTAATAATATAGTAGAATTATCTGGCACGTTTGACATAATAAAATTAGCTATATCCATGAAATAAAAATTATGTCACTAAGGCGATTTACACACCGGACACATATTTTTATTTGGATTTTAAATTACATTTTGGACCGCGCGCTGCCGCGGATAGCGGTTCAGGTGAGTAAACTATATAGTCCGCGCGGTCGGGCGGTGTAGTATGAATGGTATCAAAGTATTTAACAAAGAGGCCAAGCGACATGAAATCCGCTTCACCACCTACCGCGGCGGCGCGCGGTCCCTTGTGTGAATCGCCTAAGGAAGATTATAGAAAGATGATCTCATCACAAATATAATTGAATACTCGTTTTTAAATCTATATCCATTTGACTACACATTAAGTATTAAAAATGTATCTTAACGCCAAGTCCCTCACGGGATGGGCAGAGGGAATGGAGCGAATTCCTGACCTTACATACCATGAGTGCCTTTTGCATTCTGAGTATAAAAAAATGTGACAACGAAACATATATATGAGTTTAAATCAATGTCCATGTTATATTAATAATAATGAGACGGACAAGAATGGCTAATAAAGCCATTCTAATAAACATATCACAAAACATTTATACATATGTATTACAGTGGACCGTAACCCGTCTGATTAAACAAAGTCGGTAGTCCGGCACTTTTAAAAAGAGACCTAATCCGATAAATCACATATCGAAGGGGAAACTGTGTACAAGACAAAACTTAGACATATTATACTCGGATATTATTTAACTAAAAGGTGTTTTGATATTAATCCGTCACGTTTACGAAGTCGATGGAGGTAGATGTAAATAATTTTCAAACTGCTGTCAGACAAATGTCTTCCTAGTCTGCCCGGGAACACGGAAGCTGAAAAGCAATCAAAAGTTTGATTTGTTAAATCATTGTAGTTGAATGTAGGCGAAATAAATCCGTAACAATAGATTTGTATGGCCCCTATTGAATGACGGTTTTTTTTTTCAAGTTTTTACGTATCATACCTAGAAGTATCGGATTAGACAGTGGCCGGATTACCGATCCACTGTATTTTTATATTTAGCTGATAACTGTATGATATAACATTAAATATACAGACTTATTGTATATTTTTTGATGTAATTTATTCCAGTGAAATTCGTAAGCTTTACTTTGTAGATATCATTTTATATCACTGCTAGTATAGTAAGCTTTATTATATTAGCCGTAGCTTTCGGAGAATTAACTCCATAGTTTAAAATGTGGGTAGAATTATATTATTTCTGTTAATGATAATTTATGTCGAATTTAATTCATGAAAAACGTATTAGAAGTATTTTTATGTTTATGGATCTTCATGCGTATTTTTAATTAATCGGCACTACAGTGGCTCAATCGCCTAACTTAGGCGGTTCACTCATGCGTCCCGTCGCGATGCGCAGACGGGCAGATAATAGTATGATGCCATCCCACGCGTAGCCGCGTCACGAGTGTGTTGCCCTAGGCGTGTTTTCTATACAAATCGAGATATTTGCATACAATGTTAAAATCTGCCGCCCTGAGCTACGCGACGGAGCGCAGTGAAGTGGGTTGAGCGCCTTATTCGCTGTTTCCTGGGTTACGTCTTTGATTTTTTTCTGACCTTTGATTTCTGCTATGGGAGTAATAGCAATAATCTGTCTGTCATTATAACTTTAGCAGGTGGTAAGCAATAACAATAATCAGATCGCATAGGCGGCATGAAACGATAATAATCGAAGACGTATATCAGGACTAAAGCGATTTAGTAAGTCAGTCAAGCCACAGTATTTATCCTTTGTAATAACAGTATAGACTTTAAAACCTGTCCTTTAGTATATAAGTTAAATAAATTTAAAAAATGTATTTGAAGTAGAATATATTTTTGTAGTTTATATAAATCTTACGTGTGGTTGTAAAACTATGCCTATTTTGTTCATCAGTTAGTATACGTATTGATAAAATTTGCCACTGGTACTGATATGACATTTTAAAAATTTACGTTCTCCTACACAGCTGTTAAATAATGTTAAATAACAAAACAAATGTGTGATAAATAGTACTACAATAAACACTGTCCAAAAGTTGTGACAAGAAACAAATGTCTCTAAAATAAAAAAAAAACTACAGAGAGAGAGAGAAACTACATTCCTTTCTTTTTTTTTGAAGTATTTTTATGTTACTTATTTAATTTAAAATTTGCAACGTTGTCAAGAGCAGTTAGAAAAGTTTTACATAACTTTGTGAAGGATTGCCTTTAGGCATATAAAAATAGTAACAAGTGTTACGAGGCAAATATTTACATCATGTGCAATTTGTATATAAATGCACCGAGAGCTCAAACTTATTTTCAATGTTTCAAAGTGCTGTTTTGATTTTGTACATTTTGATATAAATAATGTAAAACACATTGTCGATGACCTTATTCAAATATTTTTGTTAAATAACTAGAGTAATATGATTGATTTGTTTTTGTTCTTTTTACTTTTGTAAACTTATTATGAAATAATAATTTGATATTGCAAAATATGCATAAAAAAGAAAACATACTTGAAGCACCCATGAATTTGATAGTACCTTTTGTCCTGTTTAGGTGGCAAGCCTATTGACATCTACAGGCACATTACCAAACTCCGAGGGTGCCATTGGGAAACTTCTGAAAGACGGAAAAATTACAATACCTACTTACCTCCCACCTCGAGGATAGAGTCCAGGAATAACAAGTGGCCTGCTACCACTAAACTATTGAGGTAGACAAAAATAAAACAATTTTTTCCTAAAGCTGTAACTGACTTATCGATTCGACACACATTGATGTAATATTTTTCAACTGAAATGTATTCAAATAACAATATTTTTAATAATCTATTAGAGCTTCCAAACAAATACGTAGATACAATTAATTATGTTTAGAGATTTCGTTAATATTTAAATTGTTTATTTAACATTACATTTTGTCCGTCCTTTTAAACTACATGATACATTTTAATTTTGTTAAATACATTTTTTTTTGTTTGTTAGGGTTTTTCGAACACAGCATTTTTTAACTCTTGTTGGTTTTAATCAGTTGCTGTTGTAAATTCTCAAAGTGCCAAATGTGTTGCTTGTACAAAAAAATTGCCATTATTATATAAGATACAGGATATAAATCTTTTAGAATCTCAGTCTTGAATCGCCATAAATGTATTGTTTAAGTGTCATTAAGTGTAGAATATAAGTGCCTTTTCGATGTATTTTATTATATTTGTAAGATCTTTTTAAATGTAATACACAATAAAATATTTTTGGTAATTTTTGTTTTATTTAAATTTTATTTATTCCTATATTAAATACCTATAATCAGTAGCAAACCAGGGCGAGGGATCTTGATGAAGCCTGTACATTTCAAAATCTCTTACTTTAGAAACACTTCACCGCCACACTATTTTGACGCAAATTACGATCATTTTGAATATTGAATATCCGATTTTGATCATCTTCTTTTGCCGTTGACTGTACTAAGTTGGCCCTTCCACCCCGAAGAGTCAAGCCCAACAAATCAAAATTTCGCCACTGCTTTTATTTACCCATGTTTAATTACCATCAATTTTTGTAACGACAGAGAACTTGCTAACGCTCAACAGGCTCGCCACCTGCTACATGGGGTCAAAACGTACCTAACCGGCGAATCGTGGGAGTTTGCTTGAATGCATGCATTAAGAACTTTGACAAAAGTCGTGGTGCAACCAAGCCTTAGTCTGGGTTGCACCACGACTTTAGTTAAAGTTCTTAAAAATATAAGTTCTATAAAATATTTGCTAAAATTAAAGTTGTAACATTTCACATCCTTCTCTAACTTAAAGAAATCTGTCAAAGTTAGAGAGGGATGTGAAATGTGACAATAACTTTAACAAATATCTTGGTGCAACCCAGGCTTAAATGATATTTTATAATAAAATGCATGTACCAACGAGTTATAATGAACTTGTTAAGACTAGCATTTTATTTTGGATAGACGTTAGTCTCATTTTCGTTTGTATTGACTGTTCACCAAACGGGAGACCATAATTTACTTAATTCTAATAATAATTTTGGGATAAAATATTACTCAGTTATATTAAAAATACCTGAAATCGATTCTGAACAAACTAATTTCAGCGTGTGCGTTTATCCTGCTAAACGTTGTGGAGTGTGGACGAGGACATAGCCAATCGACAAGTTTATTTGTCACTTTCAATCACTTCTAGCGACAAGGAGGCGCTTTAAAAGCTTGGCATAATAAATAATGGAGATATATTTCACACTATAAAAAGATAACTGATTATTATTCTGCTATTATGTAACATAATACAACAATAACAATCCCTGATATTCTTCAACCACTTACAAAAATGATACGCGGGCGATATTTTTATCTTACTAAGCTAATGAAATCCATATCTTGGTCAACACGGATCGAATAGATACGCCGTTGGAATCTAATCAACGTTGTAAAGCATTTTTGCAATGTTATGAAAAAAAAAAGATGAAATAAAAATAAAATTCAGAGATAAAAAAATCGATGAAAAATATTTTTTTTCGCCGAAAGTTGTGGTTTTAGTTAGGGTTGTCAGATGGCCAGGATTTCCGGGATTGTCCCAGAATTTGTTCTGTGTCCAGGAATTTCACTTTTTGAGATTGTTCGGCCACGTACCTACGGAAATTACCATTTTTTCTCTCGCGCGTCTTTTTTCAGTTTTTAGAGGTCACGCAGGGCCAAAGTTCTTTTTATTCGTCCATTCGTCTTAAGTTGTTCTTTTTAACGAAACGTAAGAGATTTGTAAGTTTTTCGACTTAGTTTAGTCTCGGACTATAGCTACCAGAACTCTAATTCCGTTCGTGGCCTCAGAAATGTCCAGGAAATGAGCAGCCTGGATCTGACAACCCTAGCTCTAGTAGGGGAATTTCTAACACCATTCCTTTGTCATCTGTCATGCCACCGAAATTTTTACATTCGATGAGTTTTTTGTTAACGTTTATTTCTGCATATGCAAGAGTTTCAGTATTAAAACTCAACTCGAGGGCATTAGCACCGACCCATTACCTACTTATAAATCTGCCAGAGAGTGTTATCGATCGAAGACCAAAGGTATATCTGGTACCTACTCTATTATCAGAAGCTCAAAGTGCATAAATGTTATTAAAGTAGGTATATTGATATGATAAGTAAGAAATCTATCAAACCGGATTACTTGTCGAATTAAAAATTATGGTGACTTGCGAACCTATCCCTAAGGCGGCTAACCGTCCCGGATTCTGCGAGACCGTCCCGTAATGCTGGATGTAATCCCGCTTTGCAAGAATTAATAAAAAAGTCCCGCAAAACGTTGGGTGCGTCCCGCATGTCCCATATTGGATGCATGGACGTATTATGCCTTTTTTTCAAGCTAATACATAACCACACCATCACACACATACATAAAACATACACTACACTACACCCACACACACATGCAAACAACAGCGGAGCATCCACGGAGCATCTACGCATTGTGTGAATTCTATTGAAAACTGTTTGCGTATGTTTGTATGTGATCGCTTTGTTCCATTTTGCATTTTTGTAAATAGTGTCACTCTAGTGATAAATACTATTTTGAAAATAAATGACTTTAGTATGTAACTTTTGTGTTTTTATGTAATTTTGGTACGTACGTAGGTATACAGACAAATCTTCATACTTCGCATTTACCATACCCTATCTATCCACAAAAAGTCCCGCATGCTATCATCAGAGAGTTGGCCGCCTTACCTATCCTTGTCTTTGCGTAGACTTCGTTTTTAATCACATTGATGTTGTGTTTTACTGGTGTTAGAGTTCCTTTCCTAATCTATTTTCCGTCAAATGGGAGTGTTCAGCACTATCGAGTTCCGGTTGGGTGATATCTAACGTATGACCCCGTAATAACTATCACAGAGGCATAACAACTTAGGTCTCATTGGTGGCAACGCATCTGCATTTTAAACTCTGGTTTTCATGCCTATAGGCTTCAGTCATCACTTGATGTAAGAACAATGTGAGCTGCATGCTTGTGTGCCACGTTCACAAAAAAATGGAAACATAATGCAATGTTTGCAAACTGCCTCGGCAGCCTAGTGGTAACAGGCCACTACTACTACGCTGAGGTCCTGGGTTCGATTCCCGGGTAGGGGGTTATCAGAGATAATGGTGTAAAGTCCTTTATCTCTGATTATATTGCGATTTTTCCATTTTCTATAAATTGCAGAGTACCTCGAAGTTAAGTAATGTGCCCGGAGATGTCAACCTGTTACATGGCCCAAAACGTAACCGGCGAATCGTGGGTGTTTGCATGTATGCTTGAATGCATGCATTTACCTCTGCCTACGTTTTCGGGGATTACAGGCGTGAAGTTACGTTTTTGCAATTCAATCCGTTTGCTTGCATCAATCAACATCATAAAAAGGTGCACCATTAATTTACGGTCAATGCTAATAGAATGCGAGCCATTGTAATCATGTGCGATTCAAACCTATCATCACTGCAATTGCCTAGATCACGATGTACCTAACGGTTTCTTTTCTATTGATGTTAATATATAGGTACAAATATAGCGAACAGATAGCTATGTCGACTCGTCCGTTTATAAAAATGTACAATTTTTTTATGTAATGGAAGTGGCAAATATGCTTACAGTTCACATTGATGTTAAGTGATGACTGCAGCGTATAGACACCCACACAAACACCAAGGTTAAAATGCAGATGCGTTACCACTCCTGAGGCCTAAGGTGTTATGCCTCTGTGCCGGAAATTACAGGGCCATACATTACCACCTGACCGGAACACGATAGTGCTGAACACTACCATTTAGCGCCAAGTATATTAGGTAATGTGGTGGTGGTGCCTACGCCCGTACGCTCCGTCACTGGAGCTCTACCACCGTTTCCAAACATCGAAATGCAAGTAAAACCATTGTTAATCAACCCTTTACACCAAAACAAGAATATTAATTTTAAAAAAATGTCTACTTCCTTAATTACTTCCTATAAAAAATATTTTTTGCCACTTATTTTCGCTTTAGAAGTAATATTATTTAAATTAAAACTTATGTACAGGATAAAGAGGATACAACAAAATTAATTTGAAACTTGAATTAATTAAAAAATAAAGAAATAAAATAATAAGAAAACATGAAAAGTGCCATCTATTGGCGAGTAGAAGAACTCTATTATAAGATAAAAAGTAAAAACGTGTGTCCCGAAGTTCACAAAATTCAGTTCAGAATCTTCAGAAAAACAAGAAGAAAGAACCGTATTAACCGAAAACGTTTAATTACTACACATTTAAAATGAATAAATATAAATTATTAGGATACACTCCATTGATTTCCTTATTTTTTTTATTTTGTCACCCGTGAAGTGAAATCACAACCACCTAGGTGTCTACGTCTCTCGAATCCCTACCCTAGAACTCTACATTATTACATATTCTCTGACTCTACCATCAGTAAAAGGTTGACCTAGTAGGTATTAGCTACTGTAGATAAAAAATAATAATAAAATACGCTTGCACTCTCACCCCCACGCTAGGTAATAAGCCTGTGTCGTGGATGCCGTTGTACACATACGAGTACAACACATACACAAGCACCTAGACCCGAAACGAATAGATATCTGTAGGCCATACAAACATTTGTCCCAGTGCAGGAATCGAACCCGCGACCCTTCTAATCAAACGATCGTCTCACACCGCTGGACTAACCGGGTCATCAAATTCATTCGCTCAGGCTATTTTGTGAATGAATGTTTGCCGAGTCCAGTTCATAATGCAAATTATTATTATTCGGACGATTTATAAAGAAATCCTTCACTAATAACTCTTGTTGGCTTAATAGCAGTATACCACTGCTAAGTACCTTACCTATTAGTTTGTTTACTTTGTAATAGTATCTTTCTCGGAGAGTAAAAAAATACTGTCCAATTTGTAGTCCGTACGATAATCAAAGTTGTACTTTTACATTGTATCATTTAACGCTGATTGTTAATTAACTAATCAATAAACTGATAATTTTAATTTACTATCAGGAAGAGCGGAGCTGAATTTTCAATCACACTCATAGTCATAGTTATATGACCATAGAGCTATCCCAAACTTCACATAAATCACCAGCTAACAGAAGACTATATACCTACAATCAGAAACTTCCCACTTCACACAATCCAACTGCCAAATGCGATCTACCGTTAACTGTCAGCTAAACTGCATTCAAATAATTCCGTATTATTTATAGTGGACGAATCAGCTGATAGCTGTGGTGGCCGCGCGACGTACGAAGTAGATGTAGTGGCGCGCGCGCAGAGACAACTCGCGGCGCACGCTAATCGCGTTATCATTAATTTATGTTCTACACGTGAAGCAGCAATAACCGGCCTCCCTGCCTTGTTTACGCGGTTTCCCACACAATGTAATCACAATACAAACCTCCAACCAAATTCACCGTATCTTTAATTCAATCCGCGTGCCACAACCGAAATTTTTGTTAATGCATGCGTGATGTAACAAACTCCAGTTTAATTCATTTGGTTAACTGTGACAGTGTAACGTTTTAGTTAAAAACATGTTGTTGTGATGTTGACGTTTTTGTGAACCGGATCTTAGTACAGTGTTAAGTGAAAATGAGGAGCGACCTGATGGCGCCCAGCGAGTTGGAGGGGACTGACTACCTCCTCTCCTCCACAATGAGGCTGGAAGATAGCTTCCTGCAAATACTCGGTGAGTATTTGGAAATACATAAGAGATGAATAGCCACAATTAATATATTGAGAAGCATACAGCAGGAAACACGTACAAACAAAGTTGTTTTTAATGCCAGTTTAAATAATGATATGAAAAACGTTGATGACGTCAAGTTATTTCTTAAACCTCCATTGGCTAGGTATGCGCAAACGATACAGCTTGTATACTCTCAGAGAATTACAGTGTATGTAAATACGAAGATTAACTATGACAACTGTTTAAATTCACGCGTTATTGTCATTGCTAATCTATCCATGTCCCTCTATATAGTAAGTATTGTATGCATTTGCCAATCGGGGTCTAATTTTGGCATATTAGGTTGGCCACCGGCCTAGCGATGCGCTCCACTCAACCTGTATTTAGTTCCCAATTGGGGGATTGCGAAGGTTACAAGCTCCAAATACGCTGAAATCCAGAACGACATTGTAAGAAAACTTAATCTTTTCGATAGCTCTATTGATTCAATAACTTGTAGGAGTTGCCGAATCCGACCAATATGACATATCGGTTCCATAGTTTTGACGTTTCATTTTCTGACAATATAACCACAGTCTAAAGAAAACGAACGTGTTAATTACCTTTAAACTGTGATATAACTATTTAGTACGAAGGGTAGAGATGTAGAGGTAAAGGGATCCACCCACCTTTATTTAAATTTCAACTTGTGTCCCATGTAACCCCTTATAAGAAGAACCTTGTAGGATGATTCCTAAGTGATAACAAGTAATAGGTATTCATAATGAGAATAATATCAATACTAGGTATATGTCGTTTTTTCTATACCTAATAAAATTATTCGAGAATTATTCTTAATTGATACGTTTTTTCTGAGAATATTAGCAGTTGTAATTCAATGTCATGTCTTAACACCACAATGTTAATATGCGGGTTATTCGTGTAATGTTGTGATTATAAACAATACTAAGTACCTAAGTTTAATATTATTATAAATACGTATATTATGCGTTATTCCTAGGTACACAAATTAGTGAATGAAAAATGATAACCCTTAGTAATATATAGGTACATATTTTATAATAATATGTAGCTGTAATTTTCATCTAACTTACCTGCAAAACGCACGAAATTATGATTACCTTACCTACCAAGTATGTGTCAGGACCGGGATATCTGGCGCACCACACTCTCCGCCTACCCCTACCCCCGGGACCTGGCGTGAAGATACATACATACATCGTACATTATAACCACATTTATTCAACCTTTAACGACAGAGGTTGTTTACTTTTTTGAGAAGGTCACCCGTGAGAAATTATAGCTTCAGCTAAACGATATAAATAATAGCAATTATCATCAATAATACAAATGCATTCTTCCGTATTTATTTACCTTAATGGTGACCATTTTACGTAAGGCTGCTGACAAATATTTACTTATAAGGGTACTTTATATCTTTGATACCTGATTTACACTATAATTATAGACTTAAAGTAGGTAGATCTAAATTCGGCGCTAGGTACTAACATTTTGAACCGAATAAGCAGGTTTTTTACCAATGGGCATTTATTTTAAATCTATCTCATACCTATGTTATCGCGAGAGCGTGAAAGGTATGGATAGGGTAAGGAACGATGACTAACTAACTATCTTTTGACTTAGTCCTGTATCGCCTATGTGGGGCAGAGGGCATACACAATACTCTCGCGATCTGTCTTGGGCTGCGCGCTTCACCTCGGACCTCAGTGTGATAGTTTTCAGATCCTCGGCCACCGAACACCGCCAGGTGTCCTTCCAGAACTTCTCCTAGTATGTGATCGGGAGTTCTTCGGAGAACGAGTTCAATCCACGTCCACTTGTGACGTTTTATTTTTGATCCCATTGATAGATATTTCTTGTCAAAAAAAACTGCTGTGATAATCAGTGAATCAGTGACATTCGAACAGTTTACTGTGATTATTATAAAACGGCTAGTAAGTAGCTCTGGTAGAGTCGATGAGTAACACGTTTTATGTACCAATGCAATGACCCCGGCTTCTTAAATACATAAAGCAATTTTTTTTCAATGTGTATTGAATGTATCTAGATAGATTAAAGTACTAGCACTAGTGATAGTAAAACAGTACAGTCAATTCAAGTACAGTCGTAACTGCCACTGAGTTATTTTTTGCGTTTTAGAAATGTTTGAATTACATTTAACTTAAAAACTGTAATTTCATAAGTATTATAAAGTTAATTATAATATACAGGCTGACATACTATCTGTTCATCTTTTAGGTAACATATGACCAGGGTGATAAATTCGATTTTATGATTTCGAACTCTACATTCATGGAAACCACTAAGCATTCAATAATAAAACTACTGTTTGTCATTCTATCCTCACTATCCTTTATATCTTAAGGAGCGTTTTCACTATCTTCTCTCTAACTCCCACTTTCTTCGCTCTTCCAACAATTTAAGCCTTTTGACTCCTTCTCACGTTTCCTCCTTCTATTCTAACTCTTTTACTAATCAAGCTGTACGTCTGTGGAATTTGTTACCGTTATCTATTCGTCAGGTGCAAACTTTAGAATCCTTCAAAAGACATGTTTATGAATACTATCTCTCCTTTAATAAATAGTTATTATCTTCCATTTCGTTAATTCATGTACTTACACTTCATAACAAATCCTTCAAGGGAAGTGCCTTTTGCTGTAGTAAAGTATTTAAACAAATAAATGCTTGAAAGTGTGATCCATACACCCAAAAAACATAGTCATTGAACTCAAAACAGACACAGTTGATGCACAGCTCGCTGAAATGGAACCGCCTCCGTGCAATAAATAGATAATACTTAGTTTTTTTTTTGTTGAAATACATGCTCTGGGGTATCACAAATAATGAATTCTCATATGCACTTCTACATACAATAACAAACAGAAAATATTTTTAGATGTTTATTAAATGCGAATATCTCTATTTATTTAATGACTAGCTGTGCCCGCGACTTCGTCCCCGTGAGAATTTATGATTGTTCAGTATCTACCCGGACGAATTCGTGGGCGAAGCTAGTATAAAAGTAGCCTAAGTTACTCCTTATTACATCAGCTATCTGCCAGTGAATGTCCCGTCAAAATCAGTCCAGCCGTTCCCAAGATTAGCCCCGCCAGACAGACAGACAGACAGACAAAAATTTTAAAATTATTTTGGTATATGTACCGTGTATACATATGCATTTTGTAAAAAGCGGTTATTTTTATATTACACACAGACACTCCAATTTTATTTATTTGTATAGATGGTGGCAAACAAACATGCAGTTACGTAATTAGTCATGGTAAGCCCTTAGACATTTACACAAAACCGATAAAAATGTAGTCATCCCCGGGGCCTAAGTAGAGTTTTACTGGTGGTAAGGTTCCAATGTCGAAGTTCGAGAGCATAGATTCCACCTCATTTCCTAATCTATCTGCCGCCAAGTGGTAGTGTTCAGCACTATCGTATTCCAATCATACATTACGTATGGCCCGTTATCACAGTAGCAAAACAACTTAGGCCTCATAGGTGGCAACGCATCTACATGTTGACATTCGGTTTTTGTGTAACTGTGTATATGCAGCAGTCGTCACTTACCTTCAATGTTTACTGCAGGCTTGTTTGCAAAAAGTCGTTTTGCAAGGGACCACAAAATAAATATAATTACCTACAACATTCATATCTGTATTGATCTATCAAATTTCAAAAATTCATTAATTAAATTAATTTATCTCATCACCGAACCTGTCCCGTTCGATATCTGATCTTAGCATAAAGCAAGATACATACCTACCTAAAGCTCATCTCAAAAAGTTAAATTTTCAGATATACACCGTCTTGTTATAGTACTATACGTACTAGTACCCAACAAGAAATAATGCACATCGACCCTAGGAAGGAGACTTTGGCTTATTTCGGGTCCTTACCTACCTTACATATATAACGTTTGTCCACCATATTGATCAAGTTTTGACCAATACCAGACTATCAGTGCTTACGTAGACAGTGTGCAGCAGAGATAACGCTCTACGAAGTCGAAACTAGCCGATTGTCTCTTTCATAGGCTCGATGTGCAATATTTCTGGATGAGCACTGTAATTTTGTTATGTGAGACATATTATTATGATTCTTAAGTAAACCTCACTGTAAGATTTCTTATACGCGATGTTAAACACAATACAGTGGATTTAACTACAAAAAGTACGCCAAAGATGAGGTGAGGCGGTAGTTAATTCGCAAATATCTGGAATTTTTGAATTGACTTACTAATTGCTAGGAGTGTATTTAATGTGTTAATCTTATCACTTCATATCAAGATATACGTGTGTCAAGAATGTTAAACGTTAAGCCATTGACCTCGATTGAATCTTGATTGGGATAGTCATTAAATTCATACCCATATATATATTACATCCACCACCTTCCTCTTAAATAAAAAAACAAAACAACGGGTACTACCGCCAGATGGCATTGTCTGTTTATTTTTTTAGCCCAAGGGCGGTAGGTGCCCTAGGTACCGCCGCATTTTACTAATATGATTTGCATTGCAACCAACACACTACATAACAGGTAGATATTAGCGTAAACCACCTTAGTGGTTTTTTCAATGCTAGCATTAAGTGATATTATGTTAAAACTTTGTTAATTTATACTATAATAAAGGAAAAAAAAAAGAAAAAAAAAATAAAAAATAAAAAAAATGTTAAGTTTATGTACGGTCCGTAATTTCTGGTAAAAGATCTTAGGGCTCGTACACAGAACACGATATAACATCGATACGACGTACTACAATAAAACTACAATACGACGACGTAGTGTAGTGCTACGATACGATGCCGCGTCGTGCTAGAAGACATCTAGTCGTGCTACGCGCTAGGACATGGCGTCGTGCTACGACACATTTTTGTCTTACGATCCTTCTCCTCGCGTCGTACTCCTCATTACTGAGGGTCGTGATTCCCCCGATGGGAGATTAATTTCCGATGGATGATATTCTTCCATTGGTGTCTGTCCTTGGCGTCATGGAGTGCGTCGTGAAGCTTTGTCCAGAGTACAGCGAATCTGGTCACACCATCTAACTGGGCTACGACCTCTAGGCCTTCTGCCATCGACCTTACCAGTAACCATTAGCTGCTCAAGGTTATGTCCATCTTTTCGAGCAATGTGTCCAAAGAATTCGAGGATTCTTCACATTAGTTAACAGAGTGCCTAGTGCGAGATTTCCGATCGCGATTTTCGATCGCGATCGCGTAAGAGTAAATGCAGATTTGTATGGAATTGAAGGAGCGTTATCTAGCGGTGAATCGATGACGCTCCTTCAATTCCATACAAATCTGCGTTTTCTCTTACGCGATCGAATTCGCGTAAGAGTAAATAAAATCTCGCACTAGGCAGTCTGATCGTGACTTATTAAGCTTTAAAGTGTCAATTTTCGTTAGTCAAGTGTCCCCCCTCCACCAACTAAACTGTTGTTTTTAGAAATTCAAACGTTACGGCAATAGTAGCCCCGTATAACGAAATTAAAAAGAAAACTATCACACTTAAGATGGCTTTACAAGATTACGAGTAATAGTCGATCAAATGTATTTCACTCGAAAATTTTGAAGAACTCCATAGAAAATATTTATTTATTTATTTCATTACATTATTCAAACATAATAACTACGGAACCCTACACTGCGCGTGGCCCGACACGCACTTAACCAGTTTTCCATACTGTAATTCAGTTTCTGAAGAAAATTGTTTTTTTTTCCGTATCACCTCGCCAATTAAGTACCACCGTCTTCATATCACGCGTTCACGAGCCGTTAGACTTCACGAGGAGCAAATAATGAGACTTATAGGTTTTAAAACTTACTGTCTATGTAGGTACTTAAGTTGTTACATGGCTATCACAAGGACGTATTAATATACCATTTTTTTATGTAATGGAAGTGGCAAACAAGCATGCAGTTCACATTGATGTTAAGTGATGACTGCAGCCTATAGACATATTTTCGTTATTCAATGTAGGTACTTATGTAGGCATATTCATTAATTATACTGCATGTAGTAATACCTATTTAGTTTTCACAACGCTATTGTTTGTATATTTTACTTAGCGAATATATTTAATGACTGAAAATTAATATTTTTCAAAGAAAAATTGTGACAGAATATTTTTACGGCCACGCGTTGGCGTTTTCAAATAATTAAAAAATTAACATAACAATGGGCTAATTTGCTTAAATTCTACTTACTACGCAATTTAATTGTTATCTAAAAGACGAAAATCTATTATCTTACATTAAAGCACGCGTCGGCTTTAGACACATAATATTTCAATTGCAATGAAATGTAAATGATAAATAATGTCTCATCTCCTTTTCTTTCCTATCTAGACAGTGTCATGGGCGTCGCCAGAGGGTGGCTGGAATGGCTACTGATATGTTTTTTTTTTCATGTAATGGAAGTGGCAAACAAGCATGCAGTTCACATTGATGTTAATTGATGACTGCAGCCTATAGACACCCACACGAAGACCAAAGTCAAAATGCAGATGCGTTACCACTCTTGAGGCCTAAGGTGTTATGCCTCTGTGCCGGAAATTACAGGGCCGTGTTCCATTAGCATAGGTACTAACCTACCTATACTATATATAATTAATATACCAAATATACTATACATATAGATAAACTTAACTATATTCTTTAATATAGTTTCATTGGCAGTTGTGGATGTTGTTGATTAATAATATTTTTTATAATAATAATAATATAATAATGGCAACCCATTATACGTCCCACAGCTGGGCACGAGTCTCTCCCCTTTTTGGGGGAGACCTTTTTGGAGGAGGGATTTTTTATTACATTTACCTAAATTGACAAACTGCATATTTATTGTTACTCACTTTTTTCTTCTGTAACTTAACACATCCGTTGCCTTTCCAGAAGCACCAAACCTTTAAAAGCCTCTGTCTAGACCTGTAGTTTTACTAAAATTTGAAATAGGCTCAACTTGGTTAACATTATATTATCAACCGATGTCTTTTTATCAGCCTTATAAAAATTATCTAAATTTTTTATATCCTCGATAATACTGTACCTCAACATTTGATATCAAGAATTAAACTTATATGAACCATGTTACAAGTTACAACCGTACCTTTATTTATCTTGAAAATAAAGATAACACACTAATACTTTTACGTTGAATGTTAACAGGTAAAACGTTATACGGGAAATGAATACTTACAATTTTATTTATGTTAAGAAAAAAAAAGGTAATACGTGTATTGGAATTTGATGTAAAATGGTTTAAAACAAAACATTTGGTTATACACACGACAGTAGATAATTTGCACATTTTATTTGAATCCTGGGGCCTTAAGCATACCTCCTCACTTCTAGGGAGAAGGGTAGAGGGGTGGATGGATATTTTTTTGTTTTGTTTTTTCGTCTCTGTCGTAATTGAAAAATATATTCTCATTATAATTATGAATTCGTGAATTAATTGTAAAAAGTACAGTTTTTCATTTAAAAATGTGTTGGAGGTAGGCAGCTTAATTCTCTGTTCTGTTCATCTCTACGTATTATACAATGTACTTTATAGGTTTACTATTTTTTTTACTTTTTTTAATAGAAAACACGTTATTATAACAACAGTACAACCAGTGCGAAGACGAAATATGTATAATATGTTATATATATATATATATCATAAATTATGTTCTCATGTAAGTGACTTTGTCTTTTATGAGAATAAATGTCTTTAAACCTGAACCTACATTAAGAATTAGTAACTATTAATATTTAACAATCTTCAAATTCTTCAACAACTAAAAAAATCATGGGTTTTTTTTTAAGTTTAGCAGTGCCACAGCAGAGAATATGTAATAATACGTATAGAATGGACACATCGACGTCCCGCCCGATTTCCCCGCCTCACCCAACCTCCTCCCCTCTTATGGATGACGGTTGGTATGATGTACGTGTTACGCACACAGGTGCACGTGTAAATATACGTCACTGATTGATGTCTGTGTAATAGAGACCAATTAAGCGTTTGTATGGAATTTTGGCGGCGTGTCCGCGGTGGGGCCACAATATGCCAATTCGAGGCACAGTATAGGCATAATAATAAGTAACATTATACAATATCCATACTACTTATTGTGTGTTCCATCTTAGTGTATCAATATTTACTGTAATGTAACTAATTGATGTCTAAGTTTGTGATTTATTTTTCTAATTTCATATAGTAGATATATGACCCTACGAAAGCAATAGCTCTGAGCTTTAGTCGTCGGACATAAAAAAGCATGAAATTATGTATTTTGTATTCATAGTTACAGACATTAACGTATAATCTAAGCAAACTTGTCAGCTTCTTTGTCATACTATTTAAAGCGTCCCCCAAAGATTACCTTACCGTGACCCTAGACCTAGACCGACGACCCGGCGAAGGTTGCGGGCAATTGCTGGATGAGGGCGGCTGAGGACCGTTCAATGCGGTCGAACTCCTACACTTGGAACTCTAACACCAGTACTTCTATCTATATCCAGTTGTGGATCCAGAATCATTGTTTTAAGGGAAGAGGTACATGACTCAGAACTGTTAATAATTGGGGGTGGGCTAGACCCAAGTGTTATCAAGGTTAACACTAAGTAACATTAAGATAATTTAGAGAGAGAGAGTGAGAGAGAGAGAGAGATAGATTAGAAAGCTACTGTTACCTATGTTTATCTTAACATTCAC
The DNA here is from genome assembly GCA_036365455.1 of Macrosoma leucophasiata. NCBI lineage: Eukaryota > Metazoa > Arthropoda > Insecta > Lepidoptera > Hedylidae > Macrosoma > Macrosoma leucophasiata. The sequence continues at coordinate 7,077,014 of JAWQUS010000023.1, read as the reverse complement.
TTGATTAATTAATGAAGTGAAATTCTCGCTAATTACACAAATAAATCCGGGTCATTGCGCGCTTCTTATCACCGCATCGCAATATTACAATAACATAAATTATCAACTACAATTCCTATTTTAACATTGTTGCGTCATTTTAATATACTTGTTCTTATAAACATTCATTAGTTATATCCTGATACAGCTCCAATGATGAAGCTCAACGGCGCAGACACTACGGTCTTACCTAATTTAGCGGTGGTAGTGTTCAGTGCTTCCCTCAGGAGCGTATTTACCCTAGGGCTAAGAAGGCCACGACCCACAGCGGCATTCTGTGAAGGGCGGCTCAAGATTCACATTGGCTACCTCGCTTTCATAAAGTTTTTTTTTTACTTTTTCCCATTAACATAGATCGGCAAAGTTTACAGGCTCCAGGCCCATTCTTCAAATACGCTCCTGGCTACCATGTCGTGGTAAGGTTACTAATACTAGGCAGAAGGGCAAAAGATTTGAGGCTACAAATGGGGTGACATAACTTCATTAAATACATGTATTTCACTCGAAAATTTTGAAGAACTCCATAGAAAATATTTATTTATTTATTTCATTACATTATTCAAACATAATAACTACGGAACCCTACACTGCGCGTGGCCCGACACGCACTTAACCAGTTTTCCATACTGTAATTCAGTTTCTGAAGAAAATTGTTTTTTTTTCCGTATCACCTCGCCAATTAAGTACCACCGTCTTCATATCACGCGTTCACGAGCCGTTAGACTTCACGAGGAGCAAATAATGAGACTTATAGGTTTTAAAACTTACTGTCTATGTAGGTACTTAAGTTGTTACATGGCTATCACAAGGACGTATTAATATACCATTTTTTTATGTAATGGAAGTGGCAAACAAGCATGCAGTTCACATTGATGTTAAGTGATGACTGCAGCCTATAGACATATTTTCGTTATTCAATGTAGGTACTTATGTAGGCATATTCATTAATTATACTGCATGTAGTAATACCTATTTAGTTTTCACAACGCTATTGTTTGTATATTTTACTTAGCGAATATATTTAATGACTGAAAATTAATATTTTTCAAAGAAAAATTGTGACAGAATATTTTTACGGCCACGCGTTGGCGTTTTCAAATAATTAAAAAATTAACATAACAATGGGCTAATTTGCTTAAATTCTACTTACTACGCAATTTAATTGTTATCTAAAAGACGAAAATCTATTATCTTACATTAAAGCACGCGTCGGCTTTAGACACATAATATTTCAATTGCAATGAAATGTAAATGATAAATAATGTCTCATCTCCTTTTCTTTCCTATCTAGACAGTGTCATGGGCGTCGCCAGAGGGTGGCTGGAATGGCTACTGATATGTTTTTTTTTTCATGTAATGGAAGTGGCAAACAAGCATGCAGTTCACATTGATGTTAATTGATGACTGCAGCCTATAGACACCCACACGAAGACCAAAGTCAAAATGCAGATGCGTTACCACTCTTGAGGCCTAAGGTGTTATGCCTCTGTGCCGGAAATTACAGGGCCGTGTTCCATTAGCATAGGTACTAACCTACCTATACTATATATAATTAATATACCAAATATACTATACATATAGATAAACTTAACTATATTCTTTAATATAGTTTCATTGGCAGTTGTGGATGTTGTTGATTAATAATATTTTTTATAATAATAATAATATAATAATGGCAACCCATTATACGTCCCACAGCTGGGCACGAGTCTCTCCCCTTTTTGGGGGAGACCTTTTTGGAGGAGGGATTTTTTATTACATTTACCTAAATTGACAAACTGCATATTTATTGTTACTCACTTTTTTCTTCTGTAACTTAACACATCCGTTGCCTTTCCAGAAGCACCAAACCTTTAAAAGCCTCTGTCTAGACCTGTAGTTTTACTAAAATTTGAAATAGGCTCAACTTGGTTAACATTATATTATCAACCGATGTCTTTTTATCAGCCTTATAAAAATTATCTAAATTTTTTATATCCTCGATAATACTGTACCTCAACATTTGATATCAAGAATTAAACTTATATGAACCATGTTACAAGTTACAACCGTACCTTTATTTATCTTGAAAATAAAGATAACACACTAATACTTTTACGTTGAATGTTAACAGGTAAAACGTTATACGGGAAATGAATACTTACAATTTTATTTATGTTAAGAAAAAAAAAGGTAATACGTGTATTGGAATTTGATGTAAAATGGTTTAAAACAAAACATTTGGTTATACACACGACAGTAGATAATTTGCACATTTTATTTGAATCCTGGGGCCTTAAGCATACCTCCTCACTTCTAGGGAGAAGGGTAGAGGGGTGGATGGATATTTTTTTGTTTTGTTTTTTCGTCTCTGTCGTAATTGAAAAATATATTCTCATTATAATTATGAATTCGTGAATTAATTGTAAAAAGTACAGTTTTTCATTTAAAAATGTGTTGGAGGTAGGCAGCTTAATTCTCTGTTCTGTTCATCTCTACGTATTATACAATGTACTTTATAGGTTTACTATTTTTTTTACTTTTTTTAATAGAAAACACGTTATTATAACAACAGTACAACCAGTGCGAAGACGAAATATGTATAATATGTTATATATATATATATATCATAAATTATGTTCTCATGTAAGTGACTTTGTCTTTTATGAGAATAAATGTCTTTAAACCTGAACCTACATTAAGAATTAGTAACTATTAATATTTAACAATCTTCAAATTCTTCAACAACTAAAAAAATCATGGGTTTTTTTTTAAGTTTAGCAGTGCCACAGCAGAGAATATGTAATAATACGTATAGAATGGACACATCGACGTCCCGCCCGATTTCCCCGCCTCACCCAACCTCCTCCCCTCTTATGGATGACGGTTGGTATGATGTACGTGTTACGCACACAGGTGCACGTGTAAATATACGTCACTGATTGATGTCTGTGTAATAGAGACCAATTAAGCGTTTGTATGGAATTTTGGCGGCGTGTCCGCGGTGGGGCCACAATATGCCAATTCGAGGCACAGTATAGGCATAATAATAAGTAACATTATACAATATCCATACTACTTATTGTGTGTTCCATCTTAGTGTATCAATATTTACTGTAATGTAACTAATTGATGTCTAAGTTTGTGATTTATTTTTCTAATTTCATATAGTAGATATATGACCCTACGAAAGCAATAGCTCTGAGCTTTAGTCGTCGGACATAAAAAAGCATGAAATTATGTATTTTGTATTCATAGTTACAGACATTAACGTATAATCTAAGCAAACTTGTCAGCTTCTTTGTCATACTATTTAAAGCGTCCCCCAAAGATTACCTTACCGTGACCCTAGACCTAGACCGACGACCCGGCGAAGGTTGCGGGCAATTGCTGGATGAGGGCGGCTGAGGACCGTTCAATGCGGTCGAACTCCTACACTTGGAACTCTAACACCAGTACTTCTATCTATATCCAGTTGTGGATCCAGAATCATTGTTTTAAGGGAAGAGGTACATGACTCAGAACTGTTAATAATTGGGGGTGGGCTAGACCCAAGTGTTATCAAGGTTAACACTAAGTAACATTAAGATAATTTAGAGAGAGAGAGTGAGAGAGAGAGAGAGATAGATTAGAAAGCTACTGTTACCTATGTTTATCTTAACATTCACTTGATTAATTAATGAAGTGAAATTCTCGCTAATTACACAAATAAATCCGGGTCATTGCGCGCTTCTTATCACCGCATCGCAATATTACAATAACATAAATTATCAACTACAATTCCTATTTTAACATTGTTGCGTCATTTTAATATACTTGTTCTTATAAACATTCATTAGTTATATCCTGATACAGCTCCAATGATGAAGCTCAACGGCGCAGACACTACGGTCTTACCTAATTTAGCGGTGGTAGTGTTCAGTGCTTCCCTCAGGAGCGTATTTACCCTAGGGCTAAGAAGGCCACGACCCACAGCGGCATTCTGTGAAGGGCGGCTCAAGATTCACATTGGCTACCTCGCTTTCATAAAGTTTTTTTTTTACTTTTTCCCATTAACATAGATCGGCAAAGTTTACAGGCTCCAGGCCCATTCTTCAAATACGCTCCTGGCTACCATGTCGTGGTAAGGTTACTAATACTAGGCAGAAGGGCAAAAGATTTGAGGCTACAAATGGGGTGACATAACTTCATTAAATACATGCGGCTTTTTAAAAAAGAATTTTGTATAAGATAAAAAAGAAACAAGTAAAGTTGATAGCTGAATACTGTTTAGAATAATTTTAAGTTTCTTTATTATACATACTGTACACAGCGCTCCGGGCTCCACACATTTCTGGAACATCTTTATATAGGTAGATACAATTAGAAAATGACTTTTTTACATAACTTACATTAGAAAATGAGGATTTTATGAAGATAATATACAAAATAATGAAGTATAACGTCTAGAAAGTTAAATATACCTACACAAATATTATTCAGTGCGTATTCATTCTTATTCAGGCATATTTATTTATTTATACTTACATGAACTAGGGTCGTCACCTCCATTGTTATCCGTATAATTATATGGATAATGGATACGGTACCCGCATGATTACCTACAATCCGAATGGCGAGTCCGTATTCTTAGTAAAGTGTATTCGTAATAGTTAACGACATTGGTAAATTAACGAAAAAAGCGTTGAATTAATTTGTATATTTTATACGTAAAGCCAACATTTTATACAATAATTTATTATACACGTATGTGGAATCAAAACGTATTAATTTGAATATCTTGTCAATGAGAAATCACGCTTACTTATTCTGTTTCAATAATATATGTAAACCCCCTGGTCACTTGAAAAAATGATTATTATTATTATGTCTCTCGTCAGCACGGGGTCCAATTTGAACCCCGGACCTTTGTCAAGCTTGCGCGGGGGACATGGGGGGTCCAACACGTAAAGTCCCTTTCGAAAATTTTGATCTACTTTGTAATGGGTTATATTCGGCGTTACCTCTCTCTGACTGCATAAATAGTTAATACAGACACAGACATACCCCGCAGAATATATGGGACTATTGTAATGATAAGTGATTCGCCAAACTTTGGGCTATGTGGGTGAACTGGGGGGACTAGCTGGCTGGGCCGATGGAGTGAGATCCGGCACCTGCCTATATTCAACATCTCACATTATCGAATCCTACTTTAGGCAGGTGGTGACTCGCATCTCCTTGGTGGGCCCCCGATAGTCGACGGGGGGCAACACTGTTGAGAGAGGCTGGGGGTGTCGAGAGGTGTGGCCCCGGTTTCACCATCACGAGCGAGTAATCTCGAGCTCGGAGCGGGCTTCCCCGCTATTATGCCTTTAGACACTTCCACCCCCGAGTGTATGTATAACTCTTGCAGAAATTTAGACAACAGCCTATTATATAAATTTCTGCAAATGCCATACCTCTAGCGCCCCACTCTGACCGGCCAATGAAGGCAAGCCAGAGGTGAGAGACCTGATGCTCTGTCCGGCCGTACCTCTGTGTGGCGGACGAGGCGGAGCCCAGTTCTCTCGGAGGAACTCGAGATGATGGTAGGGGGTGGTGTCGCTACTCACCAACAGCTCGCCACAAGCTGCTCTGCCCCCTCTTATTATTATTATTATTATAAAAAAACGTATCTACAGACACAGGCATCGCCCCCTGTGCTCTACAGTATATACAAAACTGGACAAGGTACACAAGTTACTATGTAAAATAAATAGGTAGGTACCTTTAATTGAAAGTGTTCCTTGACTTACTCTTACTCTTATCTGTGTGCTCATTTGTAACGTTTGTTAACCATCACTATTCTGTGCCTGCAGTTCTGCAACAATAAAGCAATTAAACTAATACTTCACTTCGTTGCAGGACTGTAAGGCAAGACAGTGAATAGGGTACTGAAATTGTGGAGATTGGTAATGCTACGGCAATTATCGTGTCCTACGGCTTTCGGCCAAGAAAACATCCAATTCACGGCCTGCGGTGATAGCTAGACTATGGCTATTTTGCCAAATTGAACATGGAGCCGACAATTAATCTACCGACCATCTATCTATTAATCTATTATTATCTACTTTAAAACAGCTTTATCTTCGTAAAAACTTCCTTTGATAACGACTGTACGACAGAAAATAGAGTGGGAAAATAAAATTGTTTTTTTTTTAGTATTTCCCTTATAATTTATCCCTATTTTGTCACCTTTTAAACCTTCCCTGGACTTCCAAATATCATTCAAAACCAAAATTAGCCAATTCGGTCCAGCCATTCTCGAGTTTTAGCGAGACTACGAACAGCAATTGATTTTTATATATATATACAACATGTAACGGGAATAATGCACACTATCTAACACGTCGATTAGAAAATCGAGTTATAATCATATTACATGAACTGAAATTACATGTTTATGTATTTAATATTTTTTATTTAAGAAAAAAAGTTGTCCTCAATTTGTACGAACAGTATGCACACCCCATGCATACTTACCCTACCTTTACCTACGGTCACATTATAACACAAACCGAAAAAAGTGATGTAGCGTAACTTGCGTACCCTTATTTAATTAACACTCGCTAGTAATAAGATTAATTTTTATTTTCCACTATATTATTTTTTAAATTATTATTTATAATAAAAAAACACGTCTCAACGAGTTCTAATAAACTTGTTGAGACTAGCAATTTATTTTGGATAGACGTCAGTCTCATTTTCGTTTGTATTGACTGTTCACCAAATGGGTGACCATAATTTCCTTAATTTTAATTAATTTTGGGACAAAATATTACCTACATCAAAAATGTCTGAAATCGATTCGGTTATCGATTCTGACAACCCGAAACTAGCTATCCTGTTACACGTTGTATATATATGCATTTACTTTTAGTTGTTTTTGTTACTTTTAGTGTTAAACTGTAATAAACAATAGTGTAGTACAATGCAGTACAATAGTACAGTAATTTAAGGTTGCTATGGCAATAGTATAGAAACCTTCCAGCGCGTCTCTGACTTGCACATTGTGAGCTTTTTTAACAGGCTTTTACATAAGCTTGGGTTGTATGTATATAACGAAATCTCTGATCGTAATTTTGACCAATTTCCAAAGGTCTAATTCATTTGAAACTTTGCATACGTATCAAGGACCGATGACGATGCAATAATTTGATAACAGTTTTCCGTCATCCTTATTAATTAAAAGACCGCCAGAATTAATAATTATAAATTTTGAACGAGTAGATCCTCTGCCTCCTTTAGATAGATATCAGTTTTACCTACTTTGTTTGTGCAGATTTTTTTAATTCAATTAAATAGGTCTATATCGACTTTTCATCCCGAAAAATACACATAGTGTTAAACACATAATTTAATTGTATATAATAGCGTTGCCAATCACAGTTGCGGCTTTTATAAACATGTCTGATGGTATTATTAAGATACAAGCGTATTTTTATACAAAACACAGAATGACGAGGCAAATCTCTGCAGAAGTGGTAATGAGTCGCGTCAACGTAGACATTCATATTAGCCGAGGTTGGTTGGTCTATTAACATAATATTTTGTAGACGGATATGCAGCGCTATGTTTAGAACAGATTTATTTACTTATAGGTTCTTCTGTTACAGAAATACTCTATACTAAAAAAATATAGGTATCAAATCATCAATTCTAGCCAGCGCAGATCTTGCGCTACCTCTTTCTTTCTTACTCCTTTACAGAGGATCTACTTGTTCAGAATTAATAATTTATTAATTCTAGCGGTCCTAATAAGGATGACGGAAAACTGTTATCAAATTATCGTATTGTCATCGGTACGTATCAACGTATGCAAAGTTTCAAATTAATCAGTATTCTGGAAATTGGTGAAGATTGCGTTCAGAGATTCCGTTACATACATACGTACATACAACCCAAGCTTATGTAAAAGCCTGTTAAAAAGGCTGACAATGTGCAAGTCAGAAACGCGCTGGAAGGAACGCAAGGATTTACAGTACGATTGCACATTACTACACTATTGTTTATTACAGTTTCGTAAAATTAAAAGTAAATGCGTACATTAATATTTTTTTAAATAGTAGTACTTGTGTAACTTTTTGTTCTTCAAAAAAAAGTGTGTAGGTAAACATTTGTTAGGTGCACCATCGAGTTACTGGTGGTAGAGCTCCAGTGACGGAGCTCGTGGACGTAGACACCACCGCATTACCTAATATACTTGCTGCTAAATGGTAGTGTTAAGCACTATCGTGTTCCGGTCAGGTGGTAATGCAAGGCCCTATCATTTCCGGCACAGAAGCATAACACCTTTGGCCTCAGGAGTGGTAACGTATCTGCACTTTGACCTTGGTCTTTGTGTGGGTGTTTATAGGCCGCAGTCATCACTTAACATCAATGTGAACTACATGCTTGTTTGCCGCTTTCATTACATAAAGAACTTTATGCTAGAAAAAAAATCTTATTTACTTATAAGGGTATTTTAAAGCTGGCATTGATCAAAAACAACCTACCTGATCGTTTTCGACTGGTAACCTTGTGCAGAGAAAGGGTTGAATTTAACTGATACATATATTATGTAGGTACTCGTACGAGAACTAGCGTGTTGCACTTACCTTCACAATATTTATACAAGTTAGTAACGTTGACTTTGCATTGCCAACGGGGCGCTGTTCCCAAGTGGACCGCGCGCTGTCCGCGAGTGGTTCACAAGTAACATCGCGTTGTTCACCCGTGGACCACCCGTCGACAAAGTGTGGACGCCGTAAAACGAGGCGGTGCTGGTCGGGTACCGGGTGGCTGTAGTGAGCTATGACCCTTAGTATGGTGGTAGAGCTCCAGTGACGCAGCTCGCGGGCGTAGGCACAAATGGTAGTGTTCAGCACTATCGTGTTCCGGTCAGGTGGTAATGTACGGCCCTGTAATTTCCGGCACAGAGGCGTAACACCTTAGGCCTCAGGAGTGGTAACGCATCTGCATTTTGACCTTGGTCTTAGTGTGGGTGTCTATAGGCTGCAGTCATCACTTAACATCAATGTGAGCTGCATGCTTGTTTGCCACTACCACTACATAAAGAAAAAAAACTTACAAGGACTAGATTATCACTGCTGTTTCCCCTGTCACTTTAAATTGCAACTTTTTGCCCCGTTACTTTACAATAGGTACCTACCACTGTTTCATCAACCTTCGATGTCTGTAAAATATAAACGTCACACACCTACCTAATAATGTATGCGCATATCATTTACGTAATGTAATGAGAATTCGCCACGTAAATTAAATATTGACCTTCATTTTCACTTGACTTTTTTTTATTATTTGGAAGTTGTAGATTTTATTAACACATTTAAAAGCGTACTTATAAGACGTTTACTTTGTTTGACAGACGAGCTAAACGTACAATCTATCTATACAATAGGTACTAAGAGGTACTTACTACCTATGTAATAATGGCAACCCATTATACGTCCCACTGCTAGGCACGAGTCTTTCCCCTTTTTGGGGGGAGGCCTGGAGCTTACTCCACCACGCTGCTCCAATGCGTATTGGTGGAGATACGGGTTAGTGGCCAACCCGCTATCGGATGTTTCCAAACCGCCCATAAGGCCTCCGACAAGGTTTAACGACTGCTATCTATCGATAGCAACCGGGACCGACAGCTTAACGTGTCCTCCGAAGCATGGAAACGCGCATTTTAATTTACCACTAGCTGTCACCCATCACACATCCGACCGCGCCCGTTATGCTTAACCGAGTAGATCGGTAGACGCAATTAGATTGTAGATACTACCTACACATGTTATAAAATGTGAAATTGTTTACTGTTGGTAGAGTTCCAGTGTAGTGTAGGAGCTTTAGGGCGTAGGCACCACCGCATTACCTAATCTATCTGCCGCCAAATTGTAGTGTTCAACACTATCGTGTTCCGGTTAGTTACTTAATATATATATATGAACAATGAGTTAATACGTAAATACATTTAAAAAAGATTATTGTATGAACGATAATTTCAAGGTATCTACTGACTTAACGAATATTTCGAAAGTAGAGTTTTTTTGTTTACACGCTTTACATATTTATTACTTTGCTGTGATATTATATTAGGTACTTGATCTGATGGTGGGGTCAAAAGTCTTAGGAATCGGCGTGCATGTTTGAAGAGAATGATGAAGGTAGATGAGGCAAGGGAGGTGTGTCAGGACCGGGATATCTGGCGCTCCACACTCTCTGCCTACCCCGTTCGGGACCTGGCGTGAAGATACATACATGTACATACATTGATCTGACGCAAAACCTTAAAAATACATATTATTCATAATTTGAATTCAAAAGCTGTAACAGCTAAAACTTGGAATTAAAAAAAAATAACTAAGTAGGTAAATATTTTTGAAAGAGTACAACTTAACGTGTCTTATTTGTCCGTGTTTCTGTATTGGTAGTGAAAAATAAAAAGGATATTAAAAAGTCACTTATATATTTTCAATTGTTACTATTTTTCTGCCTCAATTATATTCAAAACAATATGAAATTATACCATCAATTGCAAAAACATTATCGACATTACTTGATTTTCTTAGATTTTGAAATATCTTTTTTTTTTGGCTTAGTAGGCGTTTGGTCCGCTGAGTTTCGTCCGATTCGGGCAAAACGACCACGTCCATTGTTCTTAATATTTTTGAGTGGCGATTGGTCCGCAACCTTTTTTATGGACAAAGTAACGTCAGCCAACAACATAATGAAGTATTAAATATTTTTATTTTTCTTTGTGGTAAGTAAGTACATATTCTCTGGCATAAATTGCACTTGCACGCACAGTGCATACAGTGACACACAAACAAGCTATTATTGTTCCCAAGCACTGCTGTCTCTTTCTTACTTTGGTACCTACGATAATTAGATATATAATATATTATTAATATATTATTTACTTTATATAATATATTATATAAAGTAAATAATATATTATTAACGCCATTAAATAAATGTAAAAAAATCATTCATCAATGGCTTCTTACACTTAATTACGAGGAAACAGAGGAAATACTTTCAAGATCCAGAATGTAAGAAGTATAATAATATAATTGGATTGACACACACACATACACACACGCACACACACACACACACACACACACACACACACACGTTCACACACACACACACACACACACACACAAAGCGCGCGCGCGCTTTCTATTTTGTGGTAATCTCGACCTATCTCTAATAATATTTCTGATAACAATTTTAATTTAAACAGAACCACAAAAATTAACTCTAAGTTTATATTAAAGTAATGTAGCATGTAACAACTTACACTAATTGTTCACACAGGGTGGAAGACGCTGACAGCTGTGACACAGTTTATACTAGTACAGCTGTCAACGCAAACCTCTAAAAGTATAAGTTTGTTTTTATATGTATTGTTAAAAGTATTGTATGAGGAAAATTTTGTAAACCCGAATTGCTTAATAAATATATAATAATAATAATAATATATATAGATAATTTTATTACTTTTACCCTTTGTAATTTGCAAAATTCTGAGAATCCTTATCTTTAACCCGTGGCATCGCCACGCTCGGTAACAAATTACTTTACTTAGAGGTGCGATGTAGAGCACACGTAATTGTATTATGTGATTGAGTGGTTACAGTTTGTGAGTGAATTGTTTGCCAAAGGTAAGTTAATTTAGAATATTATCATTAAAATGTACTATTGTCGGAAACTTAATGCTGTTCTGTTTATTATTATGTTTATTATATATGTATTATTTATAGTTATGTTGTTAAATTATAAGAAAAACAACAGTTTTCATTCTTTTATCAATATAATTTATATACAGTGCTTATCAAGAAATATTACACATCGAGTTTAGGCAAGAGATAATCGGCAAATTTTGAGTTAGTAGGGCATTATCTCTGCTGCACACTGGCACTAAGAGTCCGGTATTGGTTGAAACTTGATCATAATGGTGGACAAACGTCAGAAAGGTTGTGTGCGAAAGAGGTAACGCTCTATATAGACGAAATTATCCGAAGTGTTGCGTAGGTACTGTAAGTACTAAGTATTTGAGACTGGTATTTTATTTTGGCCGCTATTTTGTTTTCCTTTTCATTTCACAGCGCACGATACATGCAACCTTGATTATATAATATGTATATAATACAAACATACATACATTTTTACTTACGAGAAAGTATATCTGTTCGTACTTAGACTTAGGACCGCTTTACGTTATTTATTTATAATCTATAAAGATTATTATTATAATCAAACATAATATCTACTTATAAGCTGCTTATCGGTCTGTACTAATTTCACTATTTACTTGCAGTAAAAATGTCAGAGCAACAACCGAGTGGGTCTCAAAAGTCCATATAGATTTCGTGGCGTCGAAAAGAGGTAAACAGATGCTACTCAGAGGAGGGTACAAATATCACAAAAGAAGAAATAATAAAGATGGCGGATCTACATGGTATTGCGTCCAAAGGGCCATTTGTAATGCAGTATTGGTTATCACTAGCACTAATCTAATTAAAAGAGAATCAAGGCATGGTTGTAAACCGGATTTCGCAGCTAATGACTACACCAAACGTTTTGACAACTGTCGTCAAAGAGTTGTAGCAGATATCAAGACCCCGATCCCGAGAATCTTCCGAGAAACCGTAGCTGACATAAAAAACAGTACTTTTGATTTAATCAAGAAAATCCCACAATTAAAAAATGTGAAACCAACATTTTTTAAGCAAAGATGCAAAGCGCTGAGTGTTACAATTTTTTTTTAAATATATTTATGTTTTGCCACAATTCCTTGACTTTTACTTAAATTATATCACCCTACTTAAGATTTTACATTCTGACTGTACCAATTTTGCTTTAAAAAAAATTGCGGACCAATCGCCACTCAAAAATATTAAGAACAATGGACGTGGTCGTTTTGCCCGAATCGGACGAAACTCAGCGGACCAAACGCCTACTAAGCCTTTTTTTTGTAGTTACATTAAAAACGGGTCATTCTTTCTAGTTAAGCGCTCACTCGTCCTACAAGCCTGTCGTTGGCGTTCTCTGAAAAACGTAATTTCTGAGTTACCTACTGAGATTTACCGACAGACATTTTAGAATACGAAATGGATGACTTTTAATTCTTTATCGAAAATATTCATTTGCAACTCATTGTTTACCTCAACTCAGTGTCTTCTGATTCCTACCTGGTATCTTTTAATAGGTATCATAATATCTGCTTGTGTTTTTATTAGTGATAATATTAGATATACAATATACCTTTATCTAGGATACTGTTTATTACGTTGAATATTATATTTTTATTATTTGCAATAACACATGCGGTGTTTCAATTATATTTTTTCAATTAATTAAATTTTTAATACTTATGAAGAATCAATAAATAATACTATTTTATAAGGAAGTGCAACAAAACCAAAAAAAGGTTTCATGTAAATAGACACACCATGGGCGAGGCATAAAAACGAAACACCGCAGTGTGTCACGCTATTGGTGGGCTATTGCATGGTTTCGTGTTTGTTTGCGTAAATGGAACCAAAATCAAAGCGACGGTTGTATGAGAGTTACATTTTTACACATTTTTGGGCCATTATTTATTCTATTTTATTGACATACTAGCTGTGCCCGCGACTTCGTCCATGTGGGAAAAAATAGGATAGTTCAGTATCTACCCGGACGAAGTCGTGGGTGCAGCTAGTATAAATGTAGCCTAACTTGCTCCTTATTCCATTAGTTATCTGCCAGTGAAAGTCCCGTCAAAATCGGAGACGCTCAAAATTTATATATTACTAGCTGTGCCCGCAACTTGGTTTGCGTGGAATAGTGGCTTTGGGACTTTGGCTGACTTTGGGCAGCGCTTTTGGATATAAATTTTGGTTAGTTTTGGATCATAAACACTTTCGGGTAGCTAAAAAAACTACTTTGCAGTAATGCTTCTCTGTGCACGATATTAGACGTATGGCCATCGGGGATAAAAGTAAACGGGCTGCTAGGATTGCGAAATATTGCTATTTATGTGTTTAAAGGCGCATCCATCCTATGCTGAATCATTTTTCGAAAAGGCAATTTTAAACTTCTATGCACAATTTTTTTTATAGAATATCATTAAAAACTTTTGTAAAGTTTCAGTCAATTAGCGCTTCTAACAGAGAATGAAAGACAAAATATAGATATATGCATAATAAAGGCACTCCGTAAGAGCCGGCAGAAGAGAAAAATTGAATATTAACGTTGTACATTTTTACCCACTAATGCCACCAACACCACCACTACCATCCTCACCACCATCACTGTCATAACTACCACCTCCACCACCGCCACCACTACAATCGCCATCAACGCCATCACCATCACCAAACACCTACGCCACCAATGACACAAACGCCACCAAAACCACCACCACCACCACAACCAATGCCACCAACGCCTCTAAAACTACCAACAACACTACCAACGTCACCAACGCCATTGGTGGCGTCCAATTGCCACTAATAACCACCGCCAGCACCACTAACGCCACCAACACCACCACCAGAGTCACCAACAATACCTATGCCACCAAAGACACACAAGCTACCACCACCACCACCACACCACCAATGTCACCAACACCACTAACGCCACCACCACCACCACCATCACCATCATCATAATTACATCCGGACATCCGTCTCCGCTGGACAAAGCCTTTCCCGAAGATGCTCCTGCAAGTGTTGTGCGTCACGCTTGGCATCCTGAATGGTGATCATAGCGGGGATTGTTTATGCCGGGACGCTGCTATGCGGTATGCTTATTGTTACTAACAGAGAAAAAACCGACCCAGTGCGAGTCAAACTCGTGCACGAAGGTTTCCGTAAAAAAATGGCCTAAAAATTACGTTTGTTGTAAGGTAGTATATATATACAATATACCTAAGACCTAAAAATTCAGAGAAAATTTCAAGCGTCTACTGGCTACCGTTATTTAAATTTCAAGCAAAAAAATACGAAAAAACACGGTTATTGTATGCCCCTTGGACCTCTTGATATTTTTATTTACTGTTAGTGCCTAAAATATAATAGGCATCATTTAAGGTGAAACAGGTGGTGTTTGTGCCAAATCACGTGGTGTTTGTCCAAAAGCAGGTGGTGTTTATGCCAAAACAGGTGCCTAATTGGAATTAGGTTGTTTATATTTTGAATCACACCTGCTAGCTATTGAAAAGATAACGTCTAGAATGTTGTTTACGAAGTCGAGTAATTGGGGGTAGAAATGAGCTTGTCAATGGTTGGTCGTCACGGTGAAATGAACTGCTGCTTGTGCTAGTTCAGTTTTAACATAACTTATTTTTAGTACTTAATTCTGTCGTTATAGTGGTAACAGAAATACATAATTTGTGAAAATTTTAGCTTTCTAGCTATCACTGATTATGAGATACAGCCTGGTGACAGACAGACGGATGCAGGGCCATGAAACTTAGTACAAAATAATTCAACACTTTTTTCCATATACACTAGCGCCAACTAGCGACGAATGCCCCGCCAGAAAATAAACTTTTGCTAATTAATGTCACAATATGGCAGGAGATGTCACTAGTAACTCTGTATATTTTGTTAATTAATATTTCATGTTTAAATAATTATAGTAATTATATATTCACTATAATATTGCTCAGTATTTTTTTAAAGAAAAGAAAAATGCATTTAATAATGTTTTGAAAAATATGATGAATTGACCTGTATTGTCTATGGCTCGTAATTTTATTTACTCTGGTATTTATCTATTTGTTTATTGGTAGTATTTATTACATTTATCGTTTTATTAAGTATTTTATTTTAATGGTTTTATTATATGTATTATATCTGTATGTACCATGTATAAGTATTAGTGCCATTATAAATCATTTCACATCTGTGGTTCATTCTCGCTAAGGTTCCTGTTGAAAACCAGCGTCAGGTACCTCATATACGAAGTTACCTGACATTTACTGAACAGGACACATTTTTGACGCAGCCGTGAGGCACATATTACGTGAAGGTATGTACCTAATAATTTTAGAAATGGTGTTGTCTTTTCTTTGTTTATTGTTAGCAACGTTTTATGTCTGTTTTATGTGTCTCGCTGTGTGTCAAATAAATGTTTCTTTCTTTCTTATGCAAGAATCTTTTCCTCAAATACCGCACAACTCTGTTGTGGGCATCTTTGGGGAAGACTTTGTCCAGCAGTAGATGTCTTTCAGCTGGAGTGATGATGGGAAATATTCTAAATATAAATTTCCGAAGTTTTATACCTATTTTGAATTTGAAATTCTTGTTTACCAAATGGCACATAAAAGTGATGTATTGTTACTTTTTAAGTAATTCAATTTTTTTAATCTGAAAATCTTCACTGTACGTTTATTATTTATAAAATGCTTTGTTGCTTGGCTCAATGCTGATTTAGCTGTACAAAACTGTTGAAATAATGATTTTGTGATGTATTATTATCATTACTGTTAAATTATTTGTAAGTGAAGGTATGGAAAGAGAATGTCTAGTTTTATTTTGCCAAACTTATGTTTTGTCAGTTCGTAAAAGAGAAAATGTAACATTCTGGTGATGTATTGAACTATTTTAAGTTGTAGTAATTTTTGAACGATTATTTATTTAATTGAAAAAATAAAATAAAATTGACTGTCAATGTATCAATTGTATATTTCCCCTTAACTTTTTTTTCTTTCGTATCACAAGCAATTAAAATATTCTCAGTTATTATATATCTACATATGTTCTTATTTTGAACTAAATTTGAAATAAAACACTTCAAAAGTATATACCTTATTTTATTTTTGACTTGATAAGCAGTGTTGTTATTTACATTAAACAGAAAATTAAACGGCGTATCGGCTGCCTTTAAATATTGTTTATCAATGTTTTTTTTTTAATTCTAAACAAGAGGTAATAAACCACTTGTTTAGAATTAAAAAATATATATTCAGAGTTCTTAATAATATAGGTACCCTTTATACAAATAAATACAAGCGCCATCTATTGGTACCTACGTAAAATCACATAAAATCGCTATCTAGTGGTGAATGCCCCTCACTTTTCCCAAACTTTACGTTCAGTTGCCAATCTATACCCTATATACTGTATAATCTATGGACGGATGTATGGACAGACAGGCAGACAGTGGAGGATTAGTAATAGGGTCCGTTTTACCTTTTAGATACGGAACAATAAAAAATACAGAATATAGATACAGAATAGTTTAAAAATATTCGATATATTTTTTTAATTGGCGTAACTTTTTTATTTCTGTACTGATTCACGTGAAACAAACACTAAATATTAAGTGAAACTTACCACAATATATTAGTGAAAACCGCAAATCGAATAAGCCGTTTCTGATATTAGCGTGCACAAACACACAGACAAACAGACATTTTTCAGGGATAAAAAGTACCCAGTGTTGTGCGCCAAAGGTTAAAGTATGATCATACCAAGTTTCATTGTAATCGGACTTTTAGTTTTTCTGTGATGCTTGAACAAACAGACAGACAAAAATTTTTCTAATCACATATTTGTGTTCAGTATCGATCTAGTAACAACCCCTGGTATTTCTTTTTTCAATATTTTTAATGTACAGAATTTACACTTTAACAGTTTTATTATAGGTATAGATTAATCAACGTATCAGCTGTTATTCGCTTTAACTTTTACATTAAATTTGTAATTTGACCTATCACAAGCAAATTCTATTATTTCCAAGCATCTATTATTTACAGGCAAATTCTATGTTTCCAAATGTTAAATACATTTTTGAGTTTGAGTTTTTCAAAATGATATTATTGCAGTAGTGATTACGTGAGTGGAAAATGGTCAACATGGTAGAACCAAACTACTTCTGACAATATTTTAAGTCTACAACAAATGTCATGCTTCGCTAAAGTTCAACTGAAATTAAATTGCACCACGATATTTAATAAAGTTATAGTACCTACCTAATTACTTGTAACATTTTACATCCTTCTCTAACAGATTTCTTTATGTTAGAGAAGGATGTGAAATGTTACAATAACTTTAAATAACAAATAGGTATGATGGTGCAACCCAGCTTATGCAAGAAAACGCGTGATAACTTGGGTCCATAAATAGGTGATAAATGTGATAATCATAAGATATTATTACTTGTTTACCATATTTTTATTATTGTGTAGGTACTTTACAATTGTTTTCTGAGAAACAATAGTGTAGGTAGGTACTTACATTGTCGGCAAATTGTTAAATCGGTAACAAATAATCGAGATGTTCAAGATACAGAGATCCAATTTGATTATTCATGTCATGGAGGTAAAATATGGACCAAAATGGCTTGGAGGGACTCACTGATTATTTCAACTAATAGAGGGTTGAGATTTCGTATAATGGAGGTTTTAGTGTTTGAAGGGCAGGGAACAAAACATTAATTCACTGTATAACTTTTCATTCTACACCGAAATTTAAAGCATTTGGCTAGAAATATCGGTATATTAACAGAACTACCGAAGCGAGGTAAAAAATAAGAAACTTTTAACAACTATTTGTTAGCTAACATGAATTTTTTATCCAATTAGCAGACACGAACATCAAGTTCCGCATTGTAGGTATGGTAGATATGCCAATGACTAAAGGTCAAAGGAAAACCTTCCATATTAACTGTTACATCTGTTATAACAGTTATTATAGTAATAATGGCAACCCGTTAAACGTCCCACTACTGGGCACGAGTCTCTCCCCTTTTTGGGGGGAGGTCTGAAACTTACTCTACCACACTGCTCCAATGCGGGTTAGTGAAGATACGTGTTAGTGGCGCTGTCGGATGTTTTCAAACCTAGCGGTCACCCATCACACACCCGACCGTCAACCGAGTAGCTTGCGATCTACACCAGCCGTGGGGCCATTCGTTATTGTAGGAGTAAATAAGCTGTGTTGTGTCGTCGATGAGTAAATATATCATTGTCACTTGTTGTCATGCGCATTAGGACCACAGATCACTATCACTATACAAGTCTACGACAGATAGGACACTTCATGGTTTAGGTTCTAGTTCCGATGTTTCCAGATTGCGCTGGTATCGTTTTGACACTAGTGTTGTAACCCCAAATTTATTCACGATTGTATCGATATCGATAAAGCTAGTGATGTACCACATAATGCTCGATACGTAGGGACAGTTTGACATTTCTTTTTAATTTAGAACGAAAACTAGGGAAATAAAATATCCAATAAACTAATTACGGATTACTATTAATTGATGACATTTGATAAGTAAATGTTTATTAGGTATTTAAAAATAAAAACAACAGTAGGTATATCTGAACTAACATTTATTTATTTGTCTCAACCCTTTGGGTTTCTTTCTCATCAACAAAAGAGGATTGCCTTCTTTTTCTTACCCACTAGTTTTAGCTGCATTAACACGAAGTGTTGAGCATGTTTTTATTTGGAATTACATTCTTTGGAAGTCGACGAGCTAAAAAATGATTATCCATGATTTTATTCATTTCTTCAATACAAAATTGATATGCATAAGACAGTTACAGCAGAGCAGAGGTTAAGACATTATTATATGAACTAACACTACATTCAAAGCACTATAACTACTAACTAACTTATAACTATATTAAATAAGAAGAAGTAATGTATAATTGAAGACCTAATAAAATGTCAAACGTGATGGTGGCAGAATAGTATTAGGACTGCTTAGGGCCTTTGCCAAAAACAAGAAGGCAAAAAAAAAGTCACGACAGCGCCGTGATATGGCCGGGAACTAAAAGTGTCACGGGCATGATTAGGACCAGGGCCATGAAACTTAGTACAAAATAATTCAACACTTTTTTCCATATACACTAGCGCCAACTAGCGACGAATGCCCCGCCAGAAAATAAACTTTTGCTAATTAATGTCACAATATGGCAGGAGATGTCACTAGTAACTCTGTATATTTTGTTAATTAATATTTCATGTTTAAATAATTATAGTAATTATATATTCACTATAATATTGCTCAGTATTTTTTTAAAGAAAAGAAAAATGCATTTAATAATGTTTTGAAAAATATGATGAATTGACCTGTATTGTCTATGGCTCGTAATTTTATTTACTCTGGTATTTATCTATTTGTTTATTGGTAGTATTTATTACATTTATCGTTTTATTAAGTATTTTATTTTAATGGTTTTATTATATGTATTATATCTGTATGTACCATGTATAAGTATTAGTGCCATTATAAATCATTTCACATCTGTGGTTCATTCTCGCTAAGGTTCCTGTTGAAAACCAGCGTCAGGTACCTCATATACGAAGTTACCTGACATTTACTGAACAGGACACATTTTTGACGCAGCCGTGAGGCACATATTACGTGAAGGTATGTACCTAATAATTTTAGAAATGGTGTTGTCTTTTCTTTGTTTATTGTTAGCAACGTTTTATGTCTGTTTTATGTGTCTCGCTGTGTGTCAAATAAATGTTTCTTTCTTTCTTATGCAAGAATCTTTTCCTCAAATACCGCACAACTCTGTTGTGGGCATCTTTGGGGAAGACTTTGTCCAGCAGTAGATGTCTTTCAGCTGGAGTGATGATGGGAAATATTCTAAATATAAATTTCCGAAGTTTTATACCTATTTTGAATTTGAAATTCTTGTTTACCAAATGGCACATAAAAGTGATGTATTGTTACTTTTTAAGTAATTCAATTTTTTTAATCTGAAAATCTTCACTGTACGTTTATTATTTATAAAATGCTTTGTTGCTTGGCTCAATGCTGATTTAGCTGTACAAAACTGTTGAAATAATGATTTTGTGATGTATTATTATCATTACTGTTAAATTATTTGTAAGTGAAGGTATGGAAAGAGAATGTCTAGTTTTATTTTGCCAAACTTATGTTTTGTCAGTTCGTAAAAGAGAAAATGTAACATTCTGGTGATGTATTGAACTATTTTAAGTTGTAGTAATTTTTGAACGATTATTTATTTAATTGAAAAAATAAAATAAAATTGACTGTCAATGTATCAATTGTATATTTCCCCTTAACTTTTTTTTCTTTCGTATCACAAGCAATTAAAATATTCTCAGTTATTATATATCTACATATGTTCTTATTTTGAACTAAATTTGAAATAAAACACTTCAAAAGTATATACCTTATTTTATTTTTGACTTGATAAGCAGTGTTGTTATTTACATTAAACAGAAAATTAAACGGCGTATCGGCTGCCTTTAAATATTGTTTATCAATGTTTTTTTTTTAATTCTAAACAAGAGGTAATAAACCACTTGTTTAGAATTAAAAAATATATATTCAGAGTTCTTAATAATATAGGTACCCTTTATACAAATAAATACAAGCGCCATCTATTGGTACCTACGTAAAATCACATAAAATCGCTATCTAGTGGTGAATGCCCCTCACTTTTCCCAAACTTTACGTTCAGTTGCCAATCTATACCCTATATACTGTATAATCTATGATTAGGACTATCTAGAACGTCAGTGGATTCAACGCATTGTTAAGACAACACGCTGTCTAATCTTATTCCTTTAGTTTGAGGTGAAAGTAAAAAATGCTCATAAAATAAAAACTAATGGGCCTACCTGAATAAAATTTTTATGGGACCAATTCGAAACTATTCCACATCAAACACAACATGAATTACGTAAATCGGTCCAGAAATCTCGGCGAAATTGGCGTACATACATAATTTTATTGAACTCTGTTAAAAATACAACCATTTAGCAATTTTATTAAAACAATTAACTACAACAAAATACTTACCCCTTATTCATAAACGTACATTATATACGTTTTACCTATAGAATGCTTTGTCTTTGTCAGTTGCATTGTCAAATGTGCAGGATAGTAAAAGACAAAGGATAGATTAGTAACACTTTAGCTAAAATACGTTTATGAATAAGGGGGTTAAAATACTATTTTACGTAGGTAAATACCTACTTCATCGTAGAAATGTCCGGTACATCACGTCGTTGCCGTATTAGCGAATTGATAAAGACCAATTTGCCATGGTTTTGTATACCGGAAAAATCTTCGATGAATTCTTCCTTTTAAACATAATATTTCTAATGATATTCATGTTTACATGGGTAATATATTTTATGTGTTTGTAAGTACCTTAATTCTACATACCATCATAAGCCATATTTTTATTTGTGAAATGTTTATAAAACAAACATCATTATTCGGGCTTAAAGTACCTCTGTTATTGACCCCGTTAATACCATTCCGGGCATTCCGGTCCAACTGGACTGTGTGTATGCAACCATAAAAAAAGAGTACAAAATTCAATTACAAAAAGAGTTCCCAGCTTAAAATTTTATTAGCTTTTTAGTTTTTGTTAGGTATTAACGTAAAATTCCATTAAACGATGTCGCCTGTCGACCAAAGACTGATAAATAAGTGTACTACGGTGGAGTAGTGATAACAGGCCATTTCTGCAATCTGATACGCTAAATGTTTTGATGCCCTGGCGGGGTTGGGGCTCAGTAAATTATCTATACTGTGGATGGGGTAAGTGGAGATATACCTACCTCCCTGGCTGGGTAAAATAGTTACCGTCAATACGAATGTTGTTCGCCACCTATCCTATTACATAATATCTTTTATTTTGCCGTATGCATATCCGGAGCAGTCATGCACGCTTAAATGTCTTTGCCTTTGGCAGCGTCGTGTGGCGGGTTGCTCACTTCCCTCTAAAATGGTCGAGGAGGGCAATGGCTGTCACATGCGTCATACTCGTGAACGGGTGCTGTTGGTGGGGACTGGTCTGTTCTGGTTTGCAGGACCTACATCACATTTAGTAGATAGCAGTTTATTTGCATCTATGCTATGATGGACGTTCACGTTATTTGATTTTTCACGATAATTTGTACTAGATTTAAGCTCTCATTTAAAAGAGCTCTTACTGAGTTTGTTGGGTAGCGGAGTTCTTCCCTGTAGTGACTGCACTTGGAACTCTGCTAAGTGAATAACTTTGATCTTGACGAATAAGTTTTTCTTTTTCTTCATTTATCATTATTGAAGGAATTGAAAAATTTTGTAATTATTATGTTTTAACTAAGTAGTTTAAATTCTAATTTTTAATTTACTATTAATATATGATTTTGCTTCACTTTATGTAATGGTTATTCACTCTAGGTATTTTATATATTTCTTGACGTTTTGAAAGTGTAAAGATCTATTCGAAATAAAAATATTTTCTATTTCTAATAAAACGCGTATCCAGCGAATCGTGGACGTTTGTTTACATATCTGAATACATGCATTTACTTCTGCCTACCTCTTCGGTGATTATAGAATATGTGAAGTTACGTTATTTGTACCGCTTGTTCTATTTTTTACAATCCTAACCAGCATTGTTTATAAGCATCAAGAAAACGCCTTACGATGGCATCGTCGGTTTATTAATAACCGTTTGACGGCGGTGCAAGCATGCACGCCAGTTGCCAGAGGCTGCCTAACCTATGCCAACTTGCCAACTAGGGCCGGCATATCGCGTCGTGACGTAGCGGAAGTAATACGCGACCTCGATGACATAACTGTCATTCTCACACATATCAATTTATCAGAATACACACTTAAAATAGGTGGACGAAATTTTCAAAATGTTACACAAATGAAATAAACGTAGATAAAAAGTTCAAGGGCATAAAAAGTGATGTGTATTACAAGTACCTTTACTGTATTATCGTCGTACTTGCACGCTGATACCGATAATTGTGGATTCTACCTGATCCTACCTTTGGACGTCCTTACTTGACCTATTTGGTCAAGGTAGGTCAGTCTTTATATGGGACTGTTTTTTTGCTATTAGTTTAAACATATGTGCAAAAATCGTGGATGTAAGATAATGTTCGATGTGTTTGTCTTTGCTCATCATTATGTACATTTAATCTAAGCTTATTATCAGGCACAACACGATAATTCAAATATTCAGATGTTCATTATGAATACTCAGAAGAAAAATAATGGAATAAAACTTCTTACATTAGTTTATTACATTTAATTTTATCTTAGTGATATTCTTGATTTTACATATATTTTTTATCTTGTTTGACATGTATATCAATTGTTATTCACTTTAATTTATTTTGTTTGTTTTTGAGGTGTAATAAGAGGTTCCTGTCACCCTAAATGAATAAATGAGTTTCTGATTCTGATTCCTAATGAAATTAAAACGTGACTGTTTGCTTAATTTCTCTGTAGATATGGGACACGACGCAGGCGCGGGTTAATGTTAAAGCAACTGACTTTGAAATGTATTCAAACCGGTTTCCGTAACCTCCGAAATCATTAAAAATAAAAAGGCGCAGAATATTAATGTAGTAGTAACAAACTATGAATGTCTTTACGCTATCTTTACACCAAGTCGAGTGGTAGACGGAGAGTGTGGAGCGCCAAATATCCCAGATTTATCATTCTCTTCATACTTGCACGCCGATTCCTAAAACTATGTGTAGCCTCCTCCCAAGAAGGAGAGAGACTCGTGCCCATCAGTGGGATGTATCAAGGGTTTCCATTATTATGTGTAGGCTAGGCTACATCACATCTTATGATCGTTTTTGTTCCGTACTTCTCTCTTTACTCTGAATGCTCATACTCAGTAGCTCACAGAAAAAAATTAGGCTGGAGGGCCTTGCGCTCGCCGATTGCCCGGTGAAGTAGACTAGTGCCGTCTCGTGAGGCTGCCTGCATGAGTCCATCCCAAAAAATAAAAACAGAAAAAAGAACCGCTCAAGTGCGAGTCGTACTCGCGCACGAACGGTTCCGTTTCATCATCTATAAAAAACCGGTCAAGTGCGTGTCGGGCCACGCGCAGTGTAGGGTTCCGTAGTTTTTAGGTTTAAAAAATGTACCTAATGTAAAAAAAAATGTTTTCTATGGGGTTGTTCAAAATTTTCGAGTACTAAATTACATTTGGTCGACTAGGTATTACTCGCAAACTTGTAAAGCCAACATAAGTGTGATAGTTTTTCTTTTAATTTCGTTATATGTAGCAACTATTGCCGTAAATGAAACGTACTTATACATATGTACCTATCTAACAACTAGGTACAACTTAATACAAAGCAAACATATTTCCTATATTTTATATAGCTAAGTAAGTACTTACTACATTATTTCCGGGAAAAAAAACATGTAGGTAGTTAAGTAACCTACCTACATGTTTTTTTTTTCCCGGAAATAATATCCATGGAACATGAACATGGTAGGTACATGTAGGAGTCCGTCTCCGGTAATTAAGAGTTTATAAACAGAACAATATACCTATAAACATCATAGTACCCATATACCTAATTAACAAAAGAGTTAAGTTCCAAAAAAAAAGATTCATGAAAATATGATTTGTATAAGTGTACAAATACAATTTTATTTGTACCTACGACCGATTAAACGAGGCAGTAATGGCTATAATCTACCTCTTTTGATATCATTAATTCGTTACGTCGACTCGATGACGATTCATGAATGAAACTTGTCAAACTTCTCATACAAAGTAGAGTGCCACAAATAATGGGCCTATTTAACTAAGCGGTTGCCAATCACACACATCGAACGAATCTAGACATGATCTAGACTGCCTATAGCAAATGAAAACGAAGAGGGATATCTATCATGGAAAGACAAATTAAAACTAAGTCTTAGAAAATACTTTTTTTGTTTTTATATTATTTCGCATTAACACATGCTTGTGAAATATATTTTTATTTTTAAAGAAAAATGGAAAGAAAAATTTGACTTCAGACGAGGCTCGAACTCGCGACCTACTGGGAATCTAGTCCAGCCGCTCTTTCAATTGAGCTACTGAAGCCCTGCCCGATTTGTCAAATCTTTCCTTCACATCTATTGCATTGCTTTATGGTAGCAGTAGCGCCATCTATTACCAACTATGCTAGTTAGGCAACCGATATTATAGACTTTTCAGTTTATTGAATATCGTAAAGAAGTCGCTTTTACCCTTAATAATTGTTTTTATATTATTTCGCATTGCCTATTATATTACCAACAATAATTGTTCGTTTTTCTTTTCTTTTTATTTGATAATTTTTAAACGCGTTAAAACTGCGAAATGTACTCATACTTAAAAATGGCTCTTTCTGGGCTTGACAAACGTATAAACCAAAGTTGTAAATATGAAAGGCAGAGATGGAGATATGCGTATTGAACCTAACACTGTACCCCGTGGAACACTGTACCAGATAATATGTAATAATACTACGACTGTACCCCATTTTACACTAATAAGTCTAAACTAAAAGATGGCCCTGAATTTTTTCACATAACACAAACGGGTTTCAACCACACTATCATTATATAAACTTAATTACCTACCGCGTATTATATCTAAGATGCAGTTGTTACAAGTAACAAGATAGGTGAAGGTTACCTTAGGAACTATAAAAAATAAAGATGATTGCTTAAAGTATAAAATTGATATATGGCCCCGTAATAATTATCACAGAGAATAACAACTTAGGGGACTCAAAGGAGAGGCAAAGCATCTGCATTTTGACCTTTGGATTTATACAAAGGGCCAACCGCCTAACTAGAATGCTTTCGTGATGCTTTAGATTATGACGTCGTCTTGTCAGTTTCGTACCGCCGAACTTTTGCCTGGAAGTGTTTTCGTAAGCGAAACTGACGAAAGATGACGTCACAATCTATGTGAACTGCATGCTACATGCTTGCTTGCCACCTTCGTTACATCAAACAAATCTATAAACATCTAAACAAAAACTAAAGCTTAGAATGCAAATACAACGCCACCAGCCACGACAGACCACTTTAGGAAGGCTTTAGGCTATAGCCTAAAGGCTTTAGGCTATAACCTAAAGCCTTCCTCAATAAATGGGCCATCTAACACTGAAAGCATTTTTAAAATCGTAAAAGAAAATGAAAGCAATGATAAAGGCACTGAATAAAATTTTCATATTGGAAAATTAGTTCCTGAGATTAGCGCGTTCAAGTAAACAAACAAACTCTTCAGCTTTATAATATTAGTAGATACTCTATATTGCTATGTATTATATGTATTTCCCTGTCAACTGGTGTACAACTAAATTAGGGTTGATTGTATACCTTCTTAAGAGAAGGTAGTTGGATCTGAGGCTTAATGGAGCTTAGAATGTCTTGCTTCTGTGCTAGATATTACAGGGCCATATCTTACAAATAGGTGTACCTACTTACAGATAGGTACTTTACATAGTACTTTACTTGAGCTCTACCAGTAAAGTTCTACCACCAGTGTAAATTACTTAAAATGCACAAAAACATTTTCGAATGCGAATGAAACTTTGACTACAGAAACCGTTAAGCAGTTCGGCTAATTTATTCTGCAACACAATACTCACTTTACTCGGGTGAAGTAAGGTCGCGGGTTCATGGATGAATGTAATAGGTAGTACGAAACTGTTCCCGTGACTTCGCTGAAGCGGATTTTAATACCGCGGGGTTTTAGCACGTGAGTAAATTACTCTGTGGTTTTAGTGAGTAGCAGTTTCACACCCGTGGTCTGTTCCTTACTCTATGGTTTTAGTATTTATTTATCTATACCGTGGTTTTAGAACTACCCTACTACCCTCGGTCTGTTCCTGATTCCTGTATTTCCACAAGGGATAGGCAGACGTGCATGCATTCTATAATAGATGCAAATACCCACGATTCGGCGGTTATATTTTTGAGGTTTTGACCCATGTAACAAATGGCGATGTAAATAGTTACATAGGTATCTGGGCATATCCCCAGGCTGGCGAGCCTATTGATATATTTGGACATATTATCTAGGCATATGTTCAGATGCAATTTCCAAGTTTATGTAATAGGGAAAATGCCCAAAAATGAAAAATGCCGCCACTAGACTACCAGGGCAGTTTGATAGAAAATTCCACCTCACTTAAACTTCCATGAAATTAGGTTTAATCAAATGTAAATCGAACTACTATTGTATCTCTGGCTAAGCTGAGTAGTTTTCACTTATAAAATTTCAGTGTTTCGTCGTAGACTTCTATTCTTCATCTAAGGTACACAGCGTACTTCTTCTTCTTCTTCTCTACACTACACAGTATAATGTTACAAAGAAAAATGGCCTGTCATTATATTACGGTCAAGTGCAATGCCGTAACCTTGGCATGTGGCAACGGTATGAATGGATCAAGCTACGAATTAATTCGATTCGTAGAGGTCAAGAGTCAAGTCACAGTTCTATTGAACATTTGTTTTAAATATTCAACACTAATAAGTGGAAGCGCGCATGGCCCAGCGGCTGGTGTAGATCGTAAGCGATCTTCTCGCTTAAGCATTACGGGCGCGGTCGGGTGTGTGATGGGTGACCGCTAGTAGCAAATTAAAATGCGCGTTTCCGTGCTTCGGACGGCACGTTAAGCCGTCGGTCTCGGTTGCTATCGATAGATAGCAGTCGTTAAACCTCCTGTCGGTCTTGTGTCGGAGACCTTATGGGCGGTTTGAAAACATCCGACAGTGGGTTGGCCACTAACCCGTATCTCCACCAATCCGCATTGGAGCAGCGTGGTGGAGTAAGCTCCAGGCCTCCCCCCAAAAAGGGGAGAGACTCGTGCCCAGCAGTGGGACGTATAATAGGTTGCCATTATTATAATAAGTACTCAAGTACGAACTTTTGTCGACGACGTCTTTCGGCTAAAGTGATGATGATGAACGTGGAAAATGTCAAACCTGCGTGGCGTCGGGTCAAGTGTGATGACATGACGTGACCTTTCGGCAGTGGCATGAATGGATCGCCTCAGCAGTCAGAACACATTGAACGAACGCACTTGTGCCAAGTTGCTATCCACTGTAATCGAGCCAGCAAAATGTGACATCACATTATTTTCTAATGCATCTGTTACTATTTGTTTTATACCATCGTAAGCAGTGATCGGAGATTTTACAGTATCTATATGAAGATTGTTATATAAATTTATTTGCCACTAAAAGATAACAGTTTAACTTTAAAACTAAATAATTAAATATGAATAAATTAAAATTAGAATACAAAAGAAAAAATAACAAATCAATTTTTTGAACATACATATATATATATATAAAATCTAATCAAACAAACCACCCCTGGACGGAGCCCAAAATACTGGCAGTGTTGCCCCATTGAATAGCAATGGCCACCCTTAGCACCAAGAACGCCCCTGTCCCTGAGACGGCGACCGATCTCCCGAATAAAAGAAATAGAAACAGACGCCAGCAGTCTCCACAGCAAAAGGCATAAAAAAGTTACCCGGCAGGAGGGGAGCATACTTAACCCGTTTTTTAATGGCAGCTGCCTCTGCCGCACCAGCAGCCTCTCTAAACGTACGGCCCAAGTTACTGACTGCAAAGGTACTCACATAAGTCCCGTCCCAGAGAAGGCATTTGCCATTCTCCCAAGGAACAATAAAACAAATGGCGTGAAGCAATCGGGCCTTTTACCGTCCGTACGACTTAGGCCCGGGGGTTCCAATATGCAGGGAACGTTATAAATAAGAGCCCTTCGAATTATGTCATTTCATTATTTATGTGAAGATGTTTTGATTTTTATGTTATGTAATGTCACTGATAGTAAACAAAGTGTCGGAACGTGACGATCCCAGTGTCCACTAGTAGAAGAGAATTCTTTCGCTAGTGCAGTCATTCAACCGAACAATGATCTAACCATTCGAATAGGGCAGTAGTAAATTCAATAACGCGGAATGGACAGTAGTGTCCCTGGTCGCTCCATCATTACAGGGCCCTACCTGACCGGAACCTGAACACGACAGCGCTGAATATGAACACTCCTATTTAACGGAAAGTAAATGAGGTAATGCGGCCTACGCTCGCGAGTTCCGACACTGAAGATCTACCACCAGTGGTGTAGTAACTAACGAAGTACTTCGTTTTTTTTATATTTAGATATTCGATTTACCGAGGAAAGCTTTAGCTTCACGCACCGACAAATAGGAGCGGAGCATCAATGAAAAATACTGCAGAAACTCTGAAATATACATTTCTTTTGTGTAGGTAGATTCTTTTGTGTAGACCCGAGCGAAACAGGGACAGGTGTGTGCTAGTGTAAGGTGCTAGTGTGTGTCAAATAATTGCTGCCAGAGGAAAATTGTAACCTCTAATGTCCAAAATATTGAACAATTCAATCATCAAGATATTTTGAAATAGGCGTTTAAACGTAGGATACCTGTAAATAGTTGGCGGGGTACTTATCTATTGTTATCCTTATGTAAAAACAAATACATTCAACGAAAATGAAACTGATAAGATAAGAATTAATTGTTTCTGATATTATATTTTACATCTAAAAGGTAATAAAATAACGTTCATCTCACATATAGGGTCAAAAATTAATCTGGTGCTCTAAATCTCACTCTCTGCCTACCCCGTAAGGGACTTGACGTGAAGATATATACATACATACGTTTAATTTTTTACTAGCTATTAAATAAGTCAAAGATCTGACAACTATTTGCATTGGCAAATGGAATTTTTGTTTTTACTATTTTCCTTGAAATTTCATAATATTTGCTCACCTTTTAAACCTTCCTAGGACGTCTAGTGAATATTTCAAAACTACAACTGGCCACATTGGAAATGCCGTTCCCAAGATTTAGTGAGACTAACAAACGTTTTTTTTTTTTTTTTAAATAAGCGATCCTGTGCATCCACCTTTGGTCAGGGACTGGAACCATCCAGCTAGCGAATTACTAATTACATAATTAAGATATGACTAATAGAAGCGTTATTCTTAATGAGGTACCCCAATGCTACGGTTTTAGCCAGAGACGAATAAGAATTGTGGTCCTCGTCAGTGACCCGTATACACATCATACGATATGGGAACAGGTAGGATTAGAGATATCTACTACCGAAGTAAGTAGATACGACAAAGATAAAAAATGTGTTAAAATATATCGTGTTGTCACCAGTGACGATACTTTATCTTTACCATAAATTCAAACATAAATGATATTAATGTAACATCGATAGCGCGTGAATGAAGCGTCTTCGTTGACGGAGTGCATTTACACTTATTGCTTCGCCTGTCGACAGAAATAGCTTTGGTTCGCGGCTAATTAATCTGCGCTATTATATACCTACTCATGTCTTCTAAATTGCACGTGACATTCCCTCCATTTACGTAATACGGCATTACTGTGTAAGTACAGAATCTTTATATGGCGTTATCTGAAATATTACAACCCTACTCTACACCTCACTTAAAATTAAGACCCCCGCTGCGATTTTCTATCGGTGAACGACATACGGCTTTTCACTGTTTACTCGATTTATAATTCCATCTCTCTGTTTTTATCGTGCTTAGGTATCTATATCATGATAACTATGAATTATAATCAGTAGAGGATCTAGGAGTAGCGGAACTAAGTAGGTACCTACTAGGGCTCAAGATTTTTCTCTTTACTACAACGCGGAAATCTACCTACTGCTCTGACGACAAAATATTAAAAAGTCAAAATATAAGTGGAATTTAAATCTGAGTCTTGATAGATAGGATGTTAATAATTCCATAACACGGAATCAAGATCCCGTTTAGTAAGGAAACACATCGTCTCAAGGACTAAGACTGAGTCACATTGAGATCAGAGATAAAATCTCGCAGTAGGCGCTCAGAGTGCGAGATTTTATGCGAATTCGATCGCGTAAGAGTAAACGCAAATTTGTATGGAATTGAAGGAGCGTCATCTATTCACCGCTAGATGATCTCGCACTAGGCACTCTGTCTATTAATGCGCGCTCTATGTGCAGGCCTCAGAGATCGACCGTCGCAGCCATTCCTAAATCTATGAAATGTTACCCACGCATATCTTTATCAAAAAATTATTTGCACCATTTCAAAATTTAAACTTTAAGTTAATACGACCTACTATTCTTGTTAAATTTGACAATAACCATAAATTTAACAAATATTTTAAGGCAACCGAACCTTACCTAGTGTTTTGACTTTTATGTTAAGTAATTATAAGAAAAGTAAGTAAACTGGACGCACTTGCTACTTTTCATGAAATTAAAGTTATCACTTACGGTGTCATAATAAGTATGTATGTAGTTTTCCTTTTACAATTTAGGTACCACTTGTCTCCTCAGTACTTTGGTAGGTAAACATAGGGTCATAGCTCACTACAGTCACTTGCCGTCCGCGAGCCGCCCGTGCGTTGACGGCTTGCGGTCGAGGCGATCCGGTATTGATACGGAGTGGAGTTGATATAGTGCTAGAGCGCAGACCGCTGGGCTGGAAGCAGTCCGGCGCGGCGCTGGTCGGGTGCCGGGTCGCTCTAGTGAGCTATGACCCTTATGCTGTTTACTAGAAAATGAGAACTAAAAAAATAAAAATATAGTTACCATTTCATTCGCGTCATTATCTATCTAATACAGATTAGGCACATTTCTTTGATTCGATTAAATTAATGTGTTTTATCTAAATTGGGATCTAAAGGACATGTTATGAAAAGATGTTCGATATAAATATCGTGAATGTTTTGCTTTTAGATTATATTAATATAACCAAATCACTGCTTCGAAATGATAGCGATAAAATACGTTGTTTGTGTATATAAGAGAACAGTGAAAAACGGTACGTAACTTGCGTAACTACACGCCTGTAATCCCCGAAGGGGTAGACAGAGGTAAATACATGCATTCAAGCATACATGCAAACACCCACGATTCGCTGGTTACGTATTGGCCCGTGTAACATGTGGCGAGTCTGTTGACATTTGACATCTCCGGGCCCATTAACAAACTCTGAGGTACTGGGAAGCATCCAGAAAATGAAAAAGGATTAGGTTATACACCTTTATCGCCAGTAGCCCTCGAGCCAGGAAGGGAACGCTGGGGGCGGCGCAATAGCGGCACTGCTACCATTGAGACAGTTAAAAAACAGTCTTTGATAATAACAAAGCAAAACTCTAATCATTACGACTTTTTAAATGCCACTGCGTGCGTATGACAAGTAGGATTTTCCGCGAAAATATTGATAAGTAAGTACTTACTATAAAGGAAAAGTGTACTAGTATCTACACAATGTCATGGGCACTTTATGTTGTGGTAATAAAAGCTTTATTTGAATGATTTTGGATGACCGGAGAGTTCCCTGACTGTACCTACGTACGATTTGGGTAAAAAGATATTATCTAATTATAATTATTGATATGGTATAGGTATTGCATAATCCTACATACCTACCTACTTCTTACACAAAATCAAAAATAAAATAAATACGAGTAAATAAACGCGTACACTCACACCACCCACTAGGAATAAACCTGTGTCGTTCCGTTGTACACACGCAGCACATACACAAACACCCAGACCCGAAACAAATATCTGTCCCGGTGCGGGAATCCAACCCGCGACCCTTCGAATCAAACAGTCGTCTCACACCGCTGGCCTAACCGGGTCGTCAAGGTACTCCGCTAACAGTTGTTTGGTGCTCACGTGTAAGTCATTGTCCCAAACAACAGACTGCCTTATCGTAATAGTAGTAACATACTTCCGGATTTGGTACGGAGCGCAAAGCGGATTCGGTACGCTCCGAACCAAACCTGGCCGTGTGCAGAGGAGTCCGCCGGACATAATTAAAGTCCGATGCGTTCTGCGCGGGTTTTTGTTCGGCGGATTTGGTCCGCCGTACCGAATCCGGTCGTGTGGTAGGTACTTACTCTTACTACTATATGACAGATATTTTTGATGTTTATATTATCCAGTGCAGCTCAGCCAGGCCAGTAGTTTACGGTTAGCAGTTAAAGAGTTATGACGTCATTAAACAATTTTCAAACAGTGTAATTATTATTTTACTTAACCGGTAGGTACTTTAATACATTTGTTAAAGTTAGACGATAGGTACTATTAACCTACTTCCTATCTTACCGAAAATGTTACGAACGATCTGTAGGCTAGATATTTTCGATCTTTTCCCCTATTAAATACACGAAAAATACATAATGTATAGAGTCATAAATCAATTTCCTGGCGTAGTTAATAATATCTGTTTCCTAACCTATTTTCCAGCGAAACGGTTTGAAGAATGTTTGAAGATAAACTAATTTAACTGTCTGCATCGAAATCTATTCTATACGTGGAGTGTGGCTTACCCCGTCATCTAGTTATCTGTAGCACGAACTTGACACACATTTGTATCTATATATTGTTTATTTTTAACAATTTTTGTTTATTTACTTAAGTGATTCGACAGCAATAGATTTTTCAATATATACTCTCATTAATTGATTCGTCAGCACCATATTTTTCAAAATATACCAGTAAATCTTATACTACATGTTATAAAATTATGTAAGTATACCTATATTTTTTAATGGACTTACTTAGGCGACTCGTTTCGAGACCGTAAAGTAGACTAGTACTTTACCGGGTAATTGGCGAACGTAAAGGGCTCTCAGCCTAAAAGTAAATTTACACAACTACCTAAGAGAGACGCCTGTGGGTCCGATCCTCGGCTTACGGCGTTGTCGGAGGATACATAAGACATATGCGATTAAGGACAGTACAACTTTCGCTTAAGACATACTATGTACTTTAATATGAAAGTAACTTTGTCGGTTACGGTTTCACTGCTAAACCGTTGAGCCGATTGTGATAAAAAAATACATTAAATATAGTTTCGGAGGGCGGTATTGCAAGCTGCGTACCGCCCTCCCCGTCGCTTCATTTTTACCTACATTAAGTCATATGTTTCGGCCCATACCACCATGACTGAAATATCTTTGCAGCCCTCGCTGAAAAAAAGATTAGTGAGGCTGGTCTAAAGCGTCAAAATTATTTGGATTTTGGTTACTTACACACCGATACAAATGTAATTGTGTATAAAAACCAATAATTTACCCCGGACTGAAGTGTACCTATACCTAATGATTTTAAGGTGCCAATTTCAAGAATGGAGCAGAAGCTCATAATGATGTACAAAATGAGAGATTTTTAAATCGTTATTAGGCAGATATCTATAAGTAAACATGCACCTTGTTTTTCCATAGTGGCTTGCAAGGATATACCTACTCATAATTAATCATGACGACAGCCTTCTACAGGGTTATAGTAATTGATAGTAATCACTAGATATCTGAAGCATTCTAACACATATGGACTAAGTATGCCTACTACGAACTCTACCGATTAATATTTATCTTTATTAAAGGGTAGAGTTCTCCTTTTATTATGTTTGTTACTACTAGTCTAAAAGAAATCATATACCTACTTGATACCTATTTGATATGAAAACTAAATATGTACCTATCAATAATAATTGGTGTCAATTCATACTATTTTAAAATTATTTGTTTACTCTTGACTCGTAACCTAAGGAAAATGCTAGTGTTCCATAGAATCAATAAATACTATTTTAAAATCATAATATAAACGTTGAATTGATTTTACGCTTCCCAACGCCATTCAAGGTAGGGATGGACATTGAAAAAAACATCGATGTTTTTTTCGATGTAATGCATCGGAAAGTTGCATCGATGTAATATCGATATTTTATTATTAATTTTAAAATTAAATTACATCGATGTTTTTCATAGTACGATTGATTTTTTTTATTTGTATAAGATTTTTAATTATTATTTATTTTTAAGATTTATAATTAGGTACACATACCTATGTAATTTAAAGATGAAAAAACAGGCAATTAAAAAAGGCTTTATTACACTAAGGTTCGGTTGCACCAATTTTTTTCAATTTGACAAAGTTATTTTTTTTTCTAAATAAAAAAATAAAATTTTACATCTTTCTCTAACTTTAATAAACATAGAGAAGGATGTAAAAATGCATTTACAATAACTTTAACAAATGTTTTGGTGCAACCGAACCTTACATTTTATAAGCTGATAACAATTTTGTGGGTTTTGGCGGGAACGTGAGAAAAAGCCGAGTCGCAGCGTGATATTATTTTCAAAACTTGTGTTCAGTCGTTTTTTAAACTATCGATCCCGTGCAAAATAATTACAAAACATTGAAATATCTTACGCGTGGAGCAGACGATTTTCTAAAATTTGACAGTAGATTGAAATTATTTCCATTTGAAATATTTATTCTACCAAAAATAATCTTACTAACCTATACAAACACAAAAACCTATAATTTTTTACTAGTAAAGTTGTCAGATTTTTTCAAAGTCGGTGTCTTCCCGTATGACACTGCCAATTTAAGGGTAACATGTTTTATGGGCTATGGGATCCATACTCTTTGTCCGCCCGTGTGCGAATTTGATGATAGAAGCGTGTAGACTTAGTAAAAGAAAAAAAAACATTTATAAACCGTGAACTGAGTGATTCTATTTACTAAAAAACCTTTCAATTACAATGACTACCTAGCTAACCTATTTTGTATGTATTTTTAGTCCTTTAATATCGAATATATATTATCGATGTTTTTATTTGATACATCGAATCCAAGAACCAGAATAAAAAAGATAAAATAATATAAGGTATTTATTATTATTGAAAGGTTTTTTAGTTAATAGAATCACTCAGTTCACGGTTTACAAATGTTTTTTATTCTGCTTCTTCGATTCGATGTATTGAAAAAAAAACATCGATGTATACTCGATGTTGAAGAACTAAAAATACATCGGTTCGATTCGATGTATTGATGAAATACATCGAGTGTTTATAAAACATCGATGTATATCGTCCACCCCTAATTCAAGGGACTTAAAGAGTAGGTACTCATATTTTTTTTATTCTGATATCGCACCTAATTCTGCGTGATACGTAGGTACGATAATATGCTAGCGCAAAGTTTTGATGTTTAATAATTTTCTCACTCTTACTGCCATCTAGTGAGGAATAGATGATTCAAGTTTGTTTTTCTAAGAAGGTTCCCTAAGCTTGGGATTTATAAAGTTTACAGGCTGAAGTATAAATATATATTCATACATATATTTAGTTCGTGGTTAGAATAGAATTTCTAATAACAATTAATAATTAACATTTAATTTTTAGGAACATTTTGCTTTTTGAGCGCCATCTATGTACGAAGTTCTGACTCATCTATTGCATGGTAGATGTCGTTTAAATGATTTTTGTTTATTGCAACTTTTGAGGTAATAAACTCATTCACACTTCCTGTTTCTAATGTCACTTCATTTCATTTGTCAAATGTCAATTTAAATTGTCAAAATCAGTGAACTTTGATACAGACTATGTGAAATGTAGAGAAATTCTGTATATTTTTTATTACAAAATAATAATAAAGTTAAATGCGGAACACCCACATTGGAGGGACCAGTTCTGATGATAATATGGGGTTGTGCAACGAAGGTATGTTAGCATGTCTTTTGTCCATATATGTGGCATGGTTTGATAAACAAGTCAATTTACTCAATTATTTACTGCCTCCTAAAATGATACATCCTCGTTCCATATAACATAACATTGTAAAACAACAAGACATAATATTTCGATTCATAGTTTATTATGTTTCAGAGGTTGTGTGTATATTTCTATGTTTTCATGAGTAGCATACATAATATATAGCTTTGGTAGCAGCTAGCTACGGACTGATTGAGCACAACTGTGCAGTCATAATCGCGGAACCAATAACAGGTTTGACCTCCAAATCGGTACCAAATGTAAAATTACTATGTACTGGGCTGTTATTAGTCGAATCTTACTTGCTGTGTGAGGATCATATGTTGTCTAAAAGATCATCTGCGGCTAAATTCCAAACAATTGTTAATAGCACTAGCACCAACTATAATATGTCTGATTCTACCGACAACTTCTTATTATGTGACTTGCATTAAATTTGAACTTATTTAAAAACATAAATTTGCCTAGACTTACACCAAATTACAGTAATAAAACAGTAATCGAAATTTAATGTAGAAATGGAAAATAATCCACTAATAATTGATAAATATCCCTGTTTTAGGAAATGTGAGTGTATTTATTTTAGATGGAACTGTTGGACCCAAATTAACTGGGTCTCAAAGTTTTATTTCTTTTACACAAACTTGTGATGATTTGTATGTATTAGTCATTACACCAAGTCCCTTATGGGGTGGGCAGTCAGAATGGAGCACCAAATATCCCAGTCCTTACACACCTCCCATGTTTCTTCTACATACATCATTATCTTCATTCACCTATTTGGTCAAGGTAAGTCAGGTAGGTCAGGTAGGTCTTCTTAGGCCAAATCGAATTTCTTATAAAAAAAGTCTAATTATGATATTTATTATTGATGACCTATTAGCAGTGCTTTTAGCTCAAAATGGTGCTGTGATGATGCTCTATTATTTGTATGAAACATACAACTTGCTACTAGGGCACTTTTGCATGCACCAACTAATCTATAATATTTATCCGTAATCAACAAGAATAATAAAAATGTAAAAATGTGGGACTTTGGTAGCTTAGTGGTAAATAGTAATAATAATAAATACGCTTACACTCACAGCCCCACAGTAGGTATAAACCTGTGTCGTGGGTGCCGTTGTACACATACAACACATACACCAACACCCAGACCCGAAACAAATATCTGTAGGCCATACAAATATTTGCTCCGGTGCGGGGATCGAACCCGTGACCCTTCGAATCAAACGGTGGTTTCGCACTGCTGGACTAACCGGGTCGTCATAGCCGGTAAAGAGGCTGGACGGGTTATCGTGAGGTCTCAGGTTCAATTCCTGCCCGAAGTCAAAATTTTCTTTCCCTTTCTCTTTAATTTCTAAAGTTCACTCACATGTGTTATTGCAAAATACAAATATTACAAAAATGTTATAAATAATATTGCTTATTTTTTTAAAAATACGTAACTTAACTTCACGCCTGTAATCCCCGCAGGGGTAGGCAGAGGTAAATGCATGCATTCAATCATACATGCAAACACCCACGACTCGCCGGTTACGTTTTGGCCCATCCCAATAGAAGCAGAGATAAAGTATTTTAAACCGTTATCTCAGATAGTCTCCGACCCGGGAATCGAACCCAGGACCTCCAGCGTAATAGTAGTAGCCTGCTATCACTACACTACAGTTAAAAATAATTTTAAAAAATAATATTAGTATTTTAAAAATAATTTTCATATTTTAAATATACGACTGAAGAACGTCGTAACATGTCGATGCCTTTTTTTAATATGATTATAAAGCCTTATTTGCAATGTTTTTGGATGATCGGAAACTTCTTCAATATTTCTGCCACAATAATTCAACTTTGCACTATACTAGTAAACAAATTACCTATTTGATATTAAAAATATTAAATTAATTTCAATAACATTTAGTAGATGTTTTATCTAATACTCATGACGCACATTTGCCTGGCGTTTGTTATGAAATTGATTCTGATGAATCAACGTGCTCTACTGCAATAACTAGTCATTTAATGTGGGTATCTACGCATTGTCGTCTCTACACACTAGAAATTATATATGCTTTGTGATAGATAAATTATTTTTAATAACTACATTTATCTTAATGCTTTACTTACATTGGAAATACACAAACAATATTGATAATGAATTAAGTATGTAAATACATAAACTTTCCAGTGTTTTTAAATTTTTAAATGACACTATTAGGAGATTAGTTTTTGATGTGTATACATTATTGTTCGTTAAATAATCATATTCTTATTTAAAATAGGTACCTTTTCTAATATAAAATAAACCAATTTTATTCTGATCCTTGTATGTGCAGTGAACTTGTATGATAAATCTTGTAAAGCTTGACCTTGAGGAATTATCACAACACCCAATCTGTTGCTAAGTTCAGCATAATCGTGTTTTAACGGTAAGGGTCATAGCTCACTACATCCACCCGGCACCAGACCAGCACCGCCTCGTTTTACGGCGTCCACTCG
The DNA here is from genome assembly GCA_036365455.1 of Macrosoma leucophasiata. NCBI lineage: Eukaryota > Metazoa > Arthropoda > Insecta > Lepidoptera > Hedylidae > Macrosoma > Macrosoma leucophasiata. The sequence goes on along the minus strand of JAWQUS010000023.1, from coordinate 7,037,112 downwards.
TTGTCGACGGGAAGTCCACGGGTGAACGACGCTGTGTTGTTGTATGTATGATACTCATGAACCACTCGCGGATCGCGCGCGGTCCACTTGAGAACCGCGAGTCGGCAATGCGAAGATAGAGCTAGTGGTCACTGTGTGACCACTCGCCGTCCGCACGTGGACCTCGTGCTGCCCGCGCGTTGACGGCTTGCGGTCGAGGCGATACGGAGCGAAGTTGATGATCGAGGCGGTCGGGCGCTGGTCGGGTGCCGGGTGGCTCTAGTAAGCTATGACCCTAATGGTCCTTAATTACAGACACAATTATTACAAACATTAGGACATCAGAAGTAACGACGAACTTATCTATACCTATTGTACCTACAAGTTACTGCACTCGGATGGTGAGATTCACAGACCGCACTACGACTTTACTTTGAGCAAAGTATGCTTAGAACTGTCAGTACTGTGTGTTTTCACAGTTCGAAGCATACTTTGCTCAAAGTAAAGTCGAAGTGCGGTCTGTGAATCTCACCCTGAGAGTGGGAAAAATATTAAAAAAACGGTATGGAAAATTTTACTTCAACCTAGATTTGGACCTGCATTCTCTGAGTAACCAGCCCTGCCGCTTTGCTACTTAGCTACCGATGCTCCACTGCCTTATGTCCTGCCTGCTTTTATGTAGGTACCTATGTTTTCACTGAAATACAGGTGTTTTTTCTGCAATATCTTTACAGAGCTTAAACAGTTTTAATTTTATAATGTCTTATTTTGTTCGAAGTTTAAGAGTTAAAAAACTTTTTGTAGGTCAAGGAAGTAACTATATATATAAATAATCGCGTACTAAGCTGCTTGGGAAACAATGCGCTACAAGCAAGCTGTGAAATGAATGTGTCACTATTTATTTGTCGCAATAGTAAATGAGACCAATATTTTCGGATGTAAAGCTAGTGAAAGAGAGAAAGCAGACATTACATACTCGTCCTAATGAATACAGGACGACTAAAATTTATATTATTTTTTTAAACGTTTGTTGTTCTATTCTATCAACTTCTGCGATGTAGGTAACCTTTTGTAAAAAGCGATAAATAAAAAAAAAAAAAAGTAATTCCAGTAGCGGTAGTAAAGCCAAGCGGTAGGTAGGTACCTACGTAACTTCACGCCTGTCGTAGAAGTAGGCGTATAATATCATAATCGGCGAGATAAATGCATCCATTCTAACATCCTTACTGGTGAAAGAGTTCCAGTGACGGAGCTCGCGGCCATAGGCACCACCGTATAACCTAAACTACTTGCGCTAAATGGTAGATCACTTGTTACCACTAGACTACCGTCAAATAATAGTTATTTATATACCCCCTGGAAAGAAGTGGTCCAGCCCACAATGATGTATTTTTTGGCTGCTCGTGCTCACGATACATTTGGTCAAATCTTACCTAAACTGACCTATCCCAATAGTTTTCACCCGCAATGTATTGGTGTTAATTGAGATGTGCCTACTTGGTACTCGTGTTCTGATAAACAATATTGGCATACGTCACAAGTTCTATAAATATGTACGTACTACGTTATTTCTGAACGTAGCGTATCGTAAAATACAACTGAAAAACGAATAGGTTTCTTGGTGAATGAGACCAGACGTTACTATGTGTCATGTTTTTATTTTTGTTCTCGCTTATATATAAATACCAAGACAATTGACTAATAGATTTTACTACAGAGACACTAAGTTAGTTAGACACTGGCAATTGTCAATTATTTTTGATTATTTTTAAAGGCCAAATACGTTATTGATACGAATTATTATATCGATTTTGTAGTAGTATAACTAAATTTGGTATTACCCATCGTCACCAGCATGACTTCAGCCGAAAGACTCACTACTGGACAAAAAACCTTCTCCGACGATGCCCACAACTTACATCGCTGTGGATAAAAGTTAAGTAGAAGATACTAAGAAAGGAGGTACGACTAGATAGGTAAATATGATATGATAACTAAGTTACAGGTCAGTGCTTAGAATTTAACAAAAGTTTTTGGTGTACTTTTCCTACGTCATACCTATGAACTAGCCAAGTCAAGCTAGCGAGTATGCGCACATTATGGAAGTATCTGTTCCGTAAAATTTGTTACTGCAAAATAAGTAAGGTCTGGCGGCCCTGGGATCTTATTCTATTATGAAATAACAGGGCTGTACATTGCCACCTGACCGGAACACGATAACTAGTGATGAACATTTAGCAAATAGATTAGGTAACGCGGTGGTGCCTACGCCCGCGAGCTCCGTCACTGGAGCTCTACCACCAGCAAAAGCTTATAGCGTAGACATCAATAAGGATAACATGATATTTATGTCTCCATTCCACAGTTGAAACTTGAAACTTGAAACTGTGGACTTCCCCAATAAGTGTGAAATGTATTAATATTAACAATACCTTGTTGTTCAATTCACGGTGATTTATCCATATTTTTCTTATAATGTAGGTTGAAATAACCGACATAGGTAAGTTACGAAAGATCTGCCTTTTGTTTAATTTGGCAAAGATTAGTGATTTGAAGTTTTTTTTTATTTGACGAAGATGGCAAACAAGCATGCAGTTCGCCAGAAGTTCAATTGTTCTAATTACGAGTTATTACGGGGCCATACATTATCATCTAACCGGAACACGATATTGCTGAACACTACGCCTACTACGCCCTCGAGTCCCTACACTGGCGCTTTAACACCTGTAAAAACCACACCTTACAAATTCTTTCATACGTTGAAAGAATTAGTACCAGTACCACCAGTATTTCAGCACAAACTAGATACTTTTTGACCCTCAATAATACAACAATATCCCGCGGACCCACCGAAGCGCACGCTGTGCACGGGCACGCGACGCATGGGTTAATTTATTTGACAACGTGGGTCACCGTTTCCTCTGCACCGCACACTACACACGAAACTCACGTGTCACGACTATGTACAGGCCCCGCCTCCGTACACCACGTGGTCCGCGTGTACAGCGTGTCTGACGTTGCCAGCGTTGAGCTACGTGATCGCATATTCGAGAAATACACGAGTTTCAATTCATGCGTAGCGTGTCCGTGGGTTGCAGTGGACACAATCTCATATATTTTCTTACAAGGCTAAGCTTAACCTAACGTGCGTATCCTCTACGTGCGCTGCGGTGGGACCGCGGCTTTATTTCAAGTGATGCCGATAAATGGATTTAATGGATGCTTGCTATGTGTACATACCTACAATATTTATCTATATATGAATATCTCATTAATTTATTTTAGCCAGACGCGTCAATGAATCGACATATTTGCGCATTGTGAGACGAGGCAATATAAAAAAACGGCTAAGTGCAAGTCACACTCGCGTTTGTAGGGTTCCGTACAATTCATGAATTTCCATTGTATTGTAAATACCAAGACTTCTTACAGATTTTCCTGTATCTATACCTAGCGTCTGATTTCCTTTATCAGAATTAGGGCCCTGTAGTTTCTCATAATAAATTTCTTGCATAATTATCTTCAAAACTTTTTATGTCAAGATTATAAAAATATCTTTGATGTTCTTAGTATATCAAAGATATTTAATGAAGCCTGTCTCACAATATAGTTTAAAAAATGTGAGGGTTTTAAACGTTTTTATTAATTAAAACAATTTTTCTGTCAAATGTGGCTGTTTTGAAAGTTCACTTATTTTGTAACATTTTGGGGTTATATGTGTAACGAAATTTCAACTCAATCTGTGCAAGTGCTTTCGGAAAAAATGGCAAAAATGAAGCAGTGTGGCAGACCCATGAGTGATCTTATAAAGGTTCTGTATGTCTATATTACTTTTGATGTACGGGACCCTAAAATGTATCAATAAAAATGTGATGACGGGTTTAATGGCTGGGTCCCCATAATCACGAAAATTGCTCGGCTATTGAGAAATCTCGGGGTTTTTTCCCATAATAACTATATTCTCATAATTACATATAGCAACAATTATTTCATGCTCTGTCATCTTTATCCGGCAGTAGCTAGATAATGATATGTGATAAACGATAATTAACATGAAAGTTCAAGGTTCATCGCCGGAAATTACGTTCATTGCATTTTTTTACTTTATAAGTATCACAGATCATAGTGTTCCTATGTATAGAATGTTCCTTTAAAAACAGATCAAACGCAAAAAAATAACATAGTAGGTAACGTATAGTACGCGCAAAACTTCTCCGTGTAGTTAGTTACAATAACCGCCTAGAAATATTGCACATCGAACTTCGGAATGAGAAAATCGGCTAATTTCAACTTCGTAGAGCGTCATCTCTGTTGTACGCTGCTTCCGTAAGTACTGATAGTGCGGTATTGGTCAAAAATTGATCAAAATGGTCGACAAAAGTAACATAGCTACCGATGTGCGGCAGAGATAAAGCTCTACAGAGCCGAAATAAGCCGATATCTCTTTCCTGAAGTAGTGCATTATTTCCTCGTCGGGACTTAACCCACCAACCTTCCCATGGCTCCACCAACCATCCTGGTTATATAGGCCGAATCTCGGGAGATGCGCGCACGAACCGCTCCTCGCTTATGTCGCGCGCACATGTGATCTTGACTCCCTACAAGTTCTTCACCATCAGTGTTTGCCTTCGTCCTTATACGTCACTTCTGAAGCATGATGTACACAGATACGCCTTCGGATCCTTCCTCCGGTCGTTCTGTGCCTGTGCTACTATCTGCGTTTTTGTTCTTCTTTCTTCTACCTTCTTTCTTCAAGTACCCCGTCTTTCCTTCTCTTCTCTCTCTAATCTACTCCGTATCTCGTGCCACCGATGCGCAAAGTCCCGTAAGTTTGCCTCCGAGGCCACAAGGTCACGATAATAAATCGAACCCACTTCGAGTGGCCTCACAATGGAGAGAGCACTCCCACAGGACGTGGTGTACGTCCTCTACCTCTGCGTTTCCGCAGGGGCAGGACCCCGCGTCTGTAAGTTTCATGCGGAAGAGTCTCCTTTTGAAGCAACCGTGCCCTGACAGTATCTGCAAGACTTGGTAGTCTGGCTCGACCCAAGTTGCCTTGAGTTTAGCCGCCACCTCCGGAAAGAAGTCGATTTTATGGTACAGAAGGGTTACACGAGGGGGAAAATGTGTCAGTAGTTCGCTTTCATCAAGCCAACATTGAAACTCGCTCTCTTTTTCATCTGCATCATCGTCGCATGCTTAGAAACTGGCGCAACGTTAAATAGCAAGAAGAACTCGCGCGGATCAATCACATCAGCAACCCGAATACGCAGTCTTTTTCTCCTTTAAAGCATGACATAAACGGCGAAATAGAGATAGAGATCAAAGAAAAAAATGAAGTAGCTATAAAATATATCTAGCTTGTGGCAGTGGAATCTGTGTTCTTAGAAATAATAACGTCAAGTTCCATAAAAATATGCTGAACAGTACAAAAAAGTCAAGTCAAGGTCAAGAGTCTTAGGAATCGGCATCCATGTGTGAAGAGAATGATGAATGTAGAAGAAGCGCATGAAGTTTGTCAGGACCGGGATCCTGGCGCTCCACATTCTCTGCTTGCCCCATGAGAAACTTGCCGTGAAGATACATACTGTTTGTATAATAATATATTTTGATTTCATCGGAATAAAAATGTCCTGTCCTGCCATCGCTAATGCTTGGTCCATAATATCTATACTTTTTATTCCGATGAGGTAAACATAATTTTAAACACCGGAAAATATTCTTACGTTCTCAGTATAATATTTCAGAGCTCTTGCACCAGGGCCAGGTGTTTTTGGGTGGTTTCGTTTGACCAAAATTACATAAATGTGCTCCCACTAACAAGATTTATATTTAAAAAGCGGCTAAGTACGAGTCGGACTCGCCTATTGAGGATTACGTGCACATAAGAAATTTTCTATACTATTGAATAATGTAATTTAAGAGGCAGTAATTATAGAAATTAAAATACCAAAATAAGTTTTTATGATTTTTTCCTTCACTTGTGCTATAAAACATTCTTCTTGTCAAATTGTACGACTCTACGACTCTAGGACATGAAATACTTACTCCATGGGTTGATTTCCCTTTAAATGTATGAGAATATTTACATATTTTTATTAGGTACGTTGATGTGGCGTTAATTTATAAATCTGATTTTGTCATAGCAACAAAGAAATTCCGGCATTATTTATTTCTATTAGATACACTTCTGAGTAAAACAGTCCTGACAGACAGACATACGGACAACAAAGTGATACTATAAGGGTATGCGGAACGCTAAAATTGACTATTTTTGATCGACTAATCGCCACAAACAACAACGGCGGACAGAACTCCGCAGCAGTTAATTTGGGACGGACATGCCACAATTTATTTGAAAATAGATGTTGAAAACAACGTGTTGTTGGATTTTAACTGCAGACTACGTGGTTTAGACGACTCGACTACATAATTATATGATGTAACTAGTAGGAACTGCGTTTGCAGTTCTGTCATAGAATTTATACAATAATACCTCCTAAGATGACACATTACTTCTCACTGCGGTTTTAACATGATGCCTGTGAGCTTCCTATTGTAAATGGACAGACGATGAGACATGAGTATAGGTATAGAATTATATAATGTGATTGCTTGAAACGTTCATTATGATCGTTGCATTATAATATTACGAATGCAGTAGGTAACTGCCTTAAAAGGCTATTACATGACACGGTATTCAAGGTCCGGCAGTAAGGGTGGGCGTGGCCTCGCGCCGGGTTGTCGCTTATTACACTATCCGGTCGACAGCGCCCTAACTCAATCACAGTACAAATACACGGGCCGCTCCGGTCGCCCTAATTAGAGCCCTAACTCCTTAAATGTTATTACACTACCCTGACCCTTGCTATCGTACCCTGAATACCGTGCCGTGTAATAAGTCCTTTACAGTGCCCATCAAGAAATATTGCACATCGAACTTAGGAAAGAGACAATCGGCTAGTTTCGGCTTCGTAGAGCGTTATCTCTTAGAATAAATGTATCGTCGCGATACGAAAACTGCGACTGTCGAAAGCATAGAGCAACATGGGGCACCGGCCGACCGGAAGGGAGTAGAACTATGGCTACTTACCGCTTACCGTTTATTACCGAAGCAAAACAGTATGTCATTTTTTGCGGGGGGGAATTGTGAAATAATTTTTGGTCATTCAAATCAAGTTAAGTAAACTTATTGGACTTCGGTAGCTCAATTGAAAGAGCATCTGAACTAGATTCCCAGTGGTCGCGGGTTCAAGCCCCGCCTGAAGTCATTTTTATCCATTTTACTTTAAATATATTTCACTAGCACGTGTTATTGCGAAAAATAATATAATAAAAATAAAAACAAATTAAATAGGTATCGTTTTCAGATCGAAATGAGTAGGTACTGTTTTAGGGGTGGGTCCGTGAGTAGGTATCAATCATAATATAAAATTTCAACCATAAACAGTCGTTAAGGAAAATTGTTGGTTATGCTGGATCCGTGATGTAGTGGCATTTAAGATCAAAACAAGGATAGAGATCAATAATTCAAGCTGGCATCAAAAAACAAATATGTACTTTGATACCTAACAAAACGTTTTTAGAGATGCGTTTGCTATTTCTACTAGTATATTTGCAATTTACAACACAAAAACTGTAACCCATTTTTGTCGGCGGTATAATGTGATTAATAAAATTAGGTAATCAAGGGCTCTAAAAAAATTATATAAATTGCCTCAGTAGCCTAGTGGTAGCAGGCCACTACTACTACGCTGGGGTCCTGGGTTCGATTCCCGGGTCAGGGGATATCAGAGATAACGTTGTAAAATCCTTTTTCAATTTTCTTAAAGTTTCCTAGTACCTCGAAGTTTAGTAATGCCCAAAGATTTCAATAGGCTCGCCACCTGTTACATGGGCCAAAACGTAACCGGCGAATCGTGGCTGTTTGCATGTATGCTTGCAAACAGCCATTGCAAGCATATTGCTTCGGGGATTACAGACGTGAAGTTACTTTTTTTTAGTACTTCCAAGAGTTCCCTTTTTCTTTATGGAAAAATCCTAATAAAACGTGCCTTTATAAAAACACATGACTCATTTAGTTATCTAATTCTTGTTCCAAAGTCCAAATGATGGTTAACGCAATTTTTTATTTCTGCTATTGTAAGCCACAATATCCAATGTTTTTATGCTTCCATATGTAACTCTCAAGGAAAAAAAAGGGACCCATAAAAGATTACTTCATTGTCTGTGTGTCAAGATCCTGTATGTATAAAACGCGTGGAGATGTCAAATTGAACAGTTAAATTTTACTAATGTTAGTTTTTAAATAATCCATGGACGATTTAAAAGGTAAAAAATATGAAGAGATTGTAAGGAAAATTGTGAAAACAACAATTTAATATCCTAATACAAATAGTTGTATCTGTCAAATCTTCGACACATTATTTGATTCTAAATCAGTACAAAGTTCGCCCGGTCACCTAGTGTAGTGCAAAGATTTGAACAGCATACATTTGGGGCCATTTAAAGTTAACTAAACTGACTTCGAATAATAAAAATGAATGATAATATAAGTATAATATAAATTTTAAACGTAACATTGCAATAATTATAACAAAAATAAAACTGAACATGTAGATTTGTAAATAATAAACATCTATTTCTATTGTATAATTTTTCATGTATTTGTAAATGATAAACTTGTATTGTAAAATGAATTAAGAAATGTATAATTTATGTCCAAAAATGTTTTAAATTGTTTAATAGATAATTGTTGATTATTTTATTATTACTGTTAAGCATGCACGAAAATGGAGTAGAAAAAATGGCCTTTTTTTATTTTATTTTATAAACTTCGAACTTCGACTTCGACCTATAGAACAATTACCTATATAATTTTCATCGTAGAACTATAGACTGAACCATCGATGCGCGGCTTACTCACACTGAACTGGGTTTTCGCGTTAAAAGTGCTATGTTGGACTTTGGACTGTAAACATTTGTTCTATACTTACAGTACAAAGTTCATTTTTTTATACCTACGTTGACGCAATATTTTAGACAGGTTTAACAATCCAAATATTCCGCGAATACGTTTTGCAAGTCACTATTTGAGCTATTGAATCAAATATAAAACGCAATCTTATATTTATAATACGTACGTAAAACTTGAGGAAGTTATTCAACGAAAATGAGATATTTGTTTTACTAGCTACCGAAGCAACAGTTGGAAGAGCGGCTGGACTAGATTCCCAGTGGCCGCGTGTTCGAGTCTCCCCTGAAGTCAAATTTTTCTTTCCATTTTTCTTTAAAAAAATATGTTACGGACGAGGGTTGCGTGGAGTGGTGATGGTTCGAAACGAGAACACAGGTTTGAAGTTTTAAACTGATACACGTATGCAGAGGTGAGAGAATGGTAAGCGAGTATCTATGAGACAGAAAACCGACTGTCCGACAACTTGAAATACCCTCCGTATACGTGCATATTTATTTTTATCAGTAGAAAAGAAGGTAAGTCTATGCACTAGTTTTCACATGTACCTTAAATACAATTTTTAATAATAATTTGCACCGACCCGCAGTTACTGTGGTGGATCTATGACGTAAGTTTAATGGTTTAAGTATTTGTTATATTTTAGGTAGGTTACGTACGCATATAGTACCTAAGTTTGTACATATGTTTAAAGTTTTATAATTTTAAGGTTTAAATTTAGTTTACTTTATTTTATTGATTTATATTAGGCTATTTTAATGTAAATATGTATTTTATTTATTTAGGGAAGTAGGTATACTCGTATCAGACGGGATCGCGAGCTACGTCGTCTAAAAAATATATATTTCACAAGCATGTGCTAATGCGAAATAATATAAAACAATTATTAAGGGTAAAAGTGACTTCTTTACGATATTCAATAAACTGCAAAGTTTATTATATCGGTTGCCTAACTAGCATAGTGAGGCAATAGATGGCGCTGCTGCCACCATAAGGCAATGCAATAAATGTGAAGGAAAGATTTGACAAATCGGGCAGGACTTCGGTAGCTCAGTTGGAAGAGCGGCTGGACTAGATTCCCAGTGGCCGCAAGTTCGAGTCTCGCCTGAAGTCAAATTTTTCTTTCCATTTTTCTTTAAGAAAATGAGATATGTCTTGTCTGACTTGTATACCTATGTATACGAATGTTACTAATCGTGAGTTTGCATTGATGAAACATTCACATAAAAATATGTTAAAATCCCTGTTTCTTGACAATGTATCGTATCGCGTTTGCACACACACAAAACACACATCGTGGAATCAATTCAAAAGACAACAACAAGTTTTATTAATAAGAAGTCTTGGAACATATTGTTTGATGAGGTTGTCAGATTTACACTCAGGGTATCGGATCTTGTCCACTACACGTTTTGTGTTTACCAGATGGTTCGGAAAACTATAAAAAACTCTAAATTAGACAAATTGTGTGATTTGGATAGCGACAATGCAAACATCAACTTAAGCAAATTTATAGACATACATGATTATAAAAACATATTTTATGTCAATGCAAACACAGATAACAACAAATCTTGAGACGTTTCAATTTTTCAATTGTATTGGTCAAAACTTGATCAAAATGGTCGACAAAAAATCACATAGGTAAGTTGCGAAAGAGACAACGCTCTACAAGCCCGAAATAAGCCGAAGTTTCCTTCTTATGGTCGATGTGCAATATTTCTTGTTAGGTTAGATACAGTATTATCTGCTAAAATCTGAGCCAACCAGTGCGAGTTGCGACAAGAATGTTGTCCCACTTATCTTGGGCTAGAGCGCCTTCTGCGCTCACCGATTGCCCGGTGAAATAGACTAGTGCCGTCTCGAGACATGCCCACTTAATAAGACCGTTCGGAAAAGAAACCCTTATCTGATAACTTTCATGCGTGGGAAACCGGGGCAAAGTCGATAGAGGAACGCGATGTAATGTTTCTTCGATGAAAAGGGAGGATCTTCCGATTAGCTATGCGACCGCCTATCGAAATTGTTATTGCTGTCAATCTTTCATAATAATGATAATCTGACTTCGTAAGTGACAAACAAGCGATAATGATAGATTAATTATTATCGTTGTTGCTTTTAAGGAGGCACGAAAGTTTTTTTATATACGCTTACACTCACAGCAGCACACTAGGTATAAATCTGTGTCACATGGCTCGTCAAATATACGTTTTTACAAAAAAGGTGCGTTGAAAACATAGGAGATAAATACACCAAAATGTACTAATATCACGTATAGATATAGGTACTTAGTCTAAAGATACGCACGATGATAATAACGATAAAAATGGCAATGATAATAAATGACAAAATCATACAAGTAAGGCAGAAAAAAATACTGGGTTCAGCAAGCCATGAAATAAAATTGTAGTAAAAAAAAGAACTACAACTCTATAACTAGAATACAATAGCACAGAACTTTTTATATCGGTTATCCTGTATTTAAAAATTTAGTTATTTTTTTTATTAATCAAATATGAAATTTTGTAATACTTACCTGTATTGTTTTAATAATTTTAAGAAGTGTACGAAACAAATCTATCACAGTCGGAAATAGGTTAACATATAAAAGAATTTAGTTGATTAACAATGAATTTATAAATGAAAAAAATATGTTATGGCATGACAAGAAATGAATGTCAATTATGACAAAATTAAGAAAAAAATCGTTTTATTCAAATATTTTGAAAATAAAATATTTGCAAGACAGCAAGACTAATTGTAATACAACAAAAAATATTGTACTATTTTTATTTTTCGCAATAACACATACGACGGAATTTATAAATTAAAGAAAATTGGAAAGAAAAATTTGTCTTCAGTTAGGGATAATGAACAAAACATACCTAAGTACCTGTTTTTTATATATATATTTTTTAAATTATAGCAATAAGCAATATAAATTTCATAAAAAGAGGTCCACTAAAGGAAAAATGTATTGGACAATTATTTTAACACAAAAACAGACGCGAGACGAGAAAATAAATTACTCACTTAATCATTCATTTCTAATGATAAAAATGCATATTACAAAATTTATAGTACAGCATATTAATTAAAAAAAATATGTTCATGAAAAAGAAACATTGTGAGCCGTGGTCTCTTCAGATGCAACGTCCGCATCTCGAAGGAGACAAAATATATTCGATAAGTTATCTTGCAATGAACTGGAGCGTTAGTAGTCGCTATAGAAGGGCGTCCTTCTCGCGAAACATTAGTGAGTTTGATAAAATCAAATCAGTCGTAAACAGTGGCACCGTATGGACCCTCGTCGTCAAATGATAATACAGTGGAGCGTCGATTATCCGAACGTCGCTTAACCGAACGACCGCTTATCCGAACGTAGTAACGCGCGGGTCAATGCCGCCCGGGCTTCAGTTTTCGCCCATTTGTCGCGACTCGTTCACTTGTTTTTTTTTTATTTTATTTATTTATGAATACACAGTAAAATACATATTTGCCGATCAGCTTCACTCCCTTAAACCAGAGATGGTTTGTACGGAAGTTGCAATTCCTCATTAAACTTATTATTAGTAATAGATACGTAATACAAGAATAAGCAGAACATGTTGTACTCGTATGTTCAGATAATGAAGTTGAAAACATAGTTAGTGCTTCTCAAGCGTTTACTTGCTTAGATATTGCCTTGCGCTGGTTTGAAACACAGGCCGAGAGCGACCAGTATCTGTTCTCAAAAAAGTACGTGATCTAGCCGCTCGTAAGCGGGTAGGCTTGCTTCGGCAGACGAAGATTCAAGAGTTTTTTAAGCGTTAATTGTAATTCGTAAACACTAGTTTTACTACAAGATTGTCTGCACTTTTTTGTTTATTTTATTATTATTATTTTTTTATTTATTTGTACTATTCATTTTTGGCAATAACACATGCGAGTGAACTTTAGAAATTAAAGAAAAAACAGAAAAAAAAAATGATTTCGGGCAGGAATCAAACCTACGACCTCCCTTTTTTTTTCGTTTATTTCCTATTTGTTTTTTAAAATATTCATAAATGTAAATAATATGGTTTTCATTTACCTTTACGTAAATTTGTATGGCTGAATCAATATATGTACATTAGTTCGATTATCCAAAAATACCGGTTTTCCGAACACCCACGTCCCCCCAATTAGTTCGGATAATCGACGCTCTACTGTATTAAAGTCTATCAATATTGCTTTTGAGTAAGACCGCCGGGAAAGTCGTTATAATAGCTGAGTAATTATTTCATTGGTGATAGAGATCCAGTGACGGAGCTCGCGGGCGTAGGCACCACTGCATTACCTAATCGACTTACCGATAAATGGTAGTGTTCAGCGCTACCGGACAGGTGGTAATGTAAAACCCTGCAATTTCCGGCATAGAATGCATAATACCTTAAGCCTCAGGAGTAACTAGCAATGCATCTACATCGCTAGTTTCATGTAAATGTTAAAAGGCTACAGTATTCTTACCATCAATGTAAACTAGAAAAAAAAATTAAAAACTTTTTTTTTACAAATTTTGTCTGTCTGTCTGTTTGTTTCCGCTAATCTCGAGAACGGCTGCATCGATTTTAACGAGTCTTCCACTGGCAGATATCTTACGTAAGATAATAAGGAGTAACTTAGGCTACTTTTATACTAGCTGCGCCCACGACTTCGTCCGGGTAGATACTGAACAATCATCCATTCTCACGCGGACGGAGTCGCGAGCACAGCTAGTCATAATATAAAAATAATGACATCATTCATTGAGTATTTTTATTAACATCCGAAAAAAAAGAATATCGATAAATTAAAATTTATATATCGTTTTATCTTATCGGTAAATAATATAAAATTTATCAACAAAAAGTAAAAATAAAGTAAGTGCTATTGGGATTTATCCATTTTTAGGGTTCCATACCGCACGGGTAAAATTGAACCCTTATCGTCCCTTATAAGATCACTCGTACGTCTGTATATCCATCTTCCACACCCGATTTTCACTGACGAGTTGAAATTTGGTACACGTATGCAAATCCGTGACCCAAACCTAAACCTGTAACAAAAACGAGTTAATTTCAAATATGTTTGCCCCTTATGGGGATAAATTAGGGACTTCGAAAAGAATGCATATTTTATTGTGTGATATATTGTGATACACGTCTTATTGCGATGATCATAACGATATTTTTGGTTATAAGGCCCGGTATGGAAATTTTATGAGAACTAAAAACAAATGTGTAAAACAAAGTTGAGGCGTTACGCGCGATTTCCCCGCGAGCGCTGCGACCGAGCGGACGTGTTTCCACTGGGCCGCACACTGGCGATCTCTTTACGCACACCGAGTAAACTCCCGTCGTGCGTCGGAGCTGACACACAAACTTTATTTATATTTAACATTAACAGAAGTTCAGTAATTCCACATAATAAAAAAAAAACTGAAAATACATCCTGTATTAATTTCAATCATATCAGTACCACAGTCTAAATAAAACAAACGTGTTAATTACCTACAGTCATCCAACGAACGTGTAATGTCAGAGCAATCGTGCGGGGCGTGCGACGCGAGGGACGGAGGGGGCGGTACCAAGTAGCCCATACAAAAACTGTCATCTACTTGGGACTAAGCGATAAGGGGTGCGAGATTTAAAATTTGTTTTACTAAGTTTTTGGAAAGATGATAATGAAAAATTTGATGTCAACTTTACTGTTAATATTCTATTCTAATTTTCATTTATTATTATTGTTTGTTATATTTTACACTTTATGTACATACTTCCTTCACTTAAAACGAAAAAATCTTTAAATAAAATTCTAAATTTTTTTTTTGTTTGTATGTGGGTCATTCCAAGTGAAGAGGTATTAAGTTGTTAGGAACTACGGCAAGACAAATATTTTAGAAATTTAATGTGATTTAAGTATTTTTCGATCGAAACACTTATTATTTACATACATAGACAACAGCCAGACAATTTTTTTAAATTTCATGTTTTTATAACAGACCAGGGGAGATACTGAAGACAGGGGAGAGATAAGACTTACAGGGTAGATACTTTAGAGTCATTAATGTTATTCCATGAAACAAATAACAGTGGTATTTCACAATTATTTTAATTTTTATTAATAATAATCATACTTAGTTTCCATGTCATCCATCATCACAATAAAAGTATCTAACTTAAAATTTTCAATATTTATGAAACACGAAAAAGGTAACTCTTTATATAAAATCAACATAAAATTAATCAATTAATAACAATCAATTATAATTGAAACAAAAACACGTCCATAGATTAAGCAACTAAAATTTAAGAACTTCTTTCTTTAAATAAAAATTAACAGAAAAATATTTTTTTTAGACAAAAAACCTATAGTGATTTTATTTTTACCTATCAAGCAAGCAACTTAAAATTATAGTTCTACCAGCACAAAGTCACCATACTCAGTGATTTTCCAGATGTTGAGGGCTTTGGTTCATTATCTCTTGGCATATTGGCAGCGCTAAGAGGACACTGGCTTTTCTGCTCTTTGCCTGGATTGTAATACCGCTAATGGCCTATCATCAGAATTAGGATCCATATACATCCTCAATATTAAGGCGACGTTGGGAATTAATTGTTTCCAAATACTCCAGAGCATAACAAGCCCCTATGTTTAGCGTTCGTGGACCATGAGAAGGCCTTCGATTCGGTCGAGATTTGGACTGTGCTACAGTCAATCCAAAGGTGCTTGTACGAATACGCCATTATGTCAATTCGTCTTCAGGATCAGAACTCGAAAGCTGTCCAATTGCAGCGAGGTGTGAGATAGGGAGATGTTATATCTTCGAAACTGTTCTCCACTGCAATGGAAGATGTCTTCAAGCTTCTGGACTGGAATGGACTTTGCATCAGCATTAACGGCAGGTACATCTCCCACCGCCGATTTGCGGATGATATCGTAGCCATGGCTGAGCCCCTGGAAGACGTTGGCACAAAGCTCAATGGCCACAGTAGGGCCTCCCAAGGTATGGGTCTTAAAATGAACACGAAGATCATGTCAAATGTCCATGTCACACCCACTCGTGTCATGGTCGAAGGTACTAAACTTGGAAGTTGTTGACGATTAAGTATACCTGGGACAAATTAACAAGTTAGGTACGTCCAACTTCGAAAAAAAGGTCAATTGTCGAATCCAACTCGGTTGGGCAGCGTACGGAAAGCGTTATACATACATCTTTTTGTTCAATTTACCGCAGTGTCTTAATAAGAAGGTCTTTGACCAATGTGTGTTGCCAGTGATAACATACAGAAAACTGAAACGTGGTCGCTCACTGGGCCTCTTAAGATAGCTCTTAACAAAGCTCACTAAGTTCACCGATTAGCGAAACTCAAGTGGCAGTGGGCAGGGCACATAGCTCGAAGAACTGACAACCATTGGGGCAAAAGAGTTTTAGAGTGGCGACCGTGAACCGGAAGACGAAGCGTAGGCAGGACTCCTACGAGATGGACCGACGACCTGGTGAAGGTTGTAGGAAATCGCTGGAAGTGGGCGGCCCAGCACAGTTCGTTGTGGCAATCTTTGGGGGAGGCCTTTGTCTAGCAGTGGATGTCGTTCGGCTGCTATAATGAAATACTAAATAATCATAAAAGTTTCGAAGGATCCGCAAAAACTAGCTGGGATGATTTATTGAGGACGATCTAAGTCCACATGCAATTAAAATAAATAAAAACTAGAGAAACAAAATACAGTAGGATAATAATTGATGACTGTGTCATAAACAAAAGTCAGTACCTACACATTTCAGCTCAAGAAAAACTGTAATTCCATATATGTTTATCTTCCCTGGGCAGCACATCTCTCCCCTGGCACCTTAGGAGGCAGGGGAGATAATTATTTGTCAAAATATCGCTGTAATCATCAAAGTTTTTGTAATATGGTATTAATAAAGAAGGACACGATTCTATCCATATAATATAGTAATCATATGAAGAAATTACAGTATTCAGACTTGTAATAGCGAATAAAATATTACCACCAGTGGAAAGAACATACTCACTGACTCACGACTGCTTCTACAGAGTAGCGTCACTACAGTGGCGAAAAAATGGTAGCGTGCTTACGCATCGACGGCTTGCTGCTAACTTCACTGGTAAAGCTTTGTGTTCTAGATCACAATTTACGCGCCAGAGTCTTAATTCGACAGTTTTTAACGAATACAAAACACCAAGGGAAGAGATTCTAAATACGAGGGACAAATTTAAACAATATACATTTTATGAATAATAAACTGTTAGGTATCGTTTTTCCTTAAATTACATTAATTTAGTTTATCTAGTTTCTAAATTAAATGGTTGCAAGCTAGTTAAAATGGCTGACTGGCTTACGACATGGGATAAGGGACAGTCCAGGGGAGTTACATATTTCATGTTTCAGTCGCTATATACAAAATTAAATACATTTCACTTGTAAATTTTAGTGACCTTATAGAAGGTAGTAAGTTTTAAGATCTCACAGCTTTATTTCAAATTAATAAAGTATATTTTTTATAAATTTTAACATTGCCATTGAAAATACCTCTTAACTTAGATTCACCCATATGTATTTCATATTCGGGTTGTATTGGACGGAGTTAAAAAGGTATGGATGAATATTAGGATCGGTACATTATAATTGTTAGAATTCTGGCGTACTGATAGACCGCCCAACTGGAATACTGGTAGATTGATGATAAACTGGTAAATTGTTGATAGGTTGGGATATTTATAGTTTGATAGATTTTTTAATTTTCTGGAGGCTTCCCAGTACTTACCCCAAAGTTTGGTAAAGTGCCCGGAGATGTCAACAGGCTTGCCGCCTGTTACATGGGCCAAAACATGACCGGCGAATCTAGGCTGTATGCATGAATCCGATTTACCTCTCCCTACCCCTTAGGGGATTACAGGCGTGATGTTTTTAGAATTTTTATGTATGTTCAACGTAAACTGACGCGTTACAAACAACGTAAATAAAAACCAAAAACGTGACAACCATTTTTTTAAAATTATGGTTGTAAATGTGTACCTACATGTAAATGTTACTGATACATGACCACCGGTAGTCGGAGAGCTAAAAGGTCTTCGCCTAATGTAATTTCATAGTCGTATAATTGGTAAAGATTTGATCCACCTTGAGGTTAATAAATCACGCTGTAAAATTCTCATTGCAGGTGAATTTATTTTTGGAAATTCAAGGTTGCACGAAAATATTTGTAAAATTATGATTATGTCAAATGTAGCAATAACAATAACATTGACTTTAACAGTTATTGCAGAATGCGTTGCAACAGAGTATTTTTAAGATCTATAATATTAAAAGATCACTGTGTAGATTTAAGGAATTTAGGTGAAATCCAAAGCGTCTTAGCCGACCTTCTATATATTAGTAAAATGCTTTGCAATGGTATATTATAAATTCTTGATTAGGTGACATTAATTAACAACCATGGGGCTGGCATAGTCGCACGACGACTCAGTCCCTAATAAATTATAGACAAAAAAAATCTTTATTTTTGACATTGTTAAAGTCAGTGTGACGTGTGTGTGTGTGACAGTGACAGTGACAGATAATTTTGAAGTTAACTTAAACATTAACCAGCGCAGCTTGGCCAGTTACGGTTTAAGTTTTGACGTCATTAGTTGCACCATTTGCAATTTAACAATTTGCAAATGGTGCAACTAATTTTTTGTTTTCTTGCCACTTTAACAAATTCGTTAAAGTTTAAATAAGATGACGCAACCCAGCCGAAATTTTCATGAGATTACCGATTCAGAGAATTTGACTTAATTTATGTTTTGAGATTTACTGCAGCTATAAAATATTACCGTCAGGTACATACTCCAAATCTATTTGCAATTTGATATTTTATTATCCAAAATTAACTAACTTTCCCTCACGTTGGCAAGCCGTATACTTGCCTTGAATTTTACCGTATAACACATTGTATGATTACCGGTTTTACTTAATATACATAAGTCGGCGATGTCAAGGTTTCCTCTACGTCACACTTCTGGTGTTTTAAATCAATGTTAATAGGTTTCCAACGTTTCAACGTACAGACCACAAACTTCTTCCAAATATTAAATGAACGTCGAGTTTGTCTGCACCATTGAAGGCCGACTTCCTCTTTTCTAGAGATTGACCATTATTTCTACGTTTTTAGCAATCTGATTTTTTTCTTTCTTTATCACTGTACTGGCTCTACTAGTTCAATCGCTGTATCCTCTACCAACTCTACATATAAGTAAAGTATACAAGGTGGACAGAATAATACGACAATAAATGAAAAAAAAACCTGATCATACCTTAATAACCTGAACCTGGTCATACCTTAAGGTGAACCTTAATAATTATCATGAAATATTTCAGTTTTTCTTTTGTTTTTTTTTTAAGTGCATTTTTAAGTTGATCGACTATTACCCGTAAAGTTATAGATAGGAAAAATATCACGGCTAAAAAGGACTCAATGTCTATTTAGTCGTCATAGTTTTCTTATTCTTATTAAATTTGTTGTAGGTATGTACTATTACCGTGATTTTTTTTTCATTCGTCCATGTACCACCGTACACTTAATCTAACAAAAACTTGCACTTTAAGGGATGATACTAGCCACCCGGTAGCCGACCAGCGCCCGACCGCCTCAAGCGGTCTGCGCTCATTACATCAACTCCACTCCGTATCGACAACAATGGGTTCCGATTGAAAATCAGCGCTAGACTCACGCCTGGCATATTGCTGAATCGGTCACCTTTTGGTGCTAAAATGAGACACACATTCAGAGCAGATCTATGTACCTAGTGTGTATAATATTGTGCTATTTTAATAAAGTAATTTAATTTTCTCTTTTTTATTTATTTATTTATTCTTTATTGCATCAATAAAATATCGGTACAAATGGCGGACTTAACGCTTAAAGCGCTCTCTGCCAGTCAACCATTGGTAGTTAAAAAAAATAGTTGGCGGTGCTTACAAAAAAAATAAACTAATAAATCGAGATATTCAGTTGGAATGGTACAATTAAATACAAAAATAAATATATTACAGAAACCAAAATAAATATATAATTATTTCTATACATACGTAATACATAAATAAATAACTATCATATAAATACATAATATATATATATATATATACATATGTATACATAAATAGCATTATATCTTAAACAGAAATTAAATTAACACAGTGATATAATACATGATAAAAGTAATGATGATGATATTGCGGATTTAAGGTTTAAGAAAGAGTTCTTTGATTCTTTTCTTAAAAGCCTGTTTTGTAGTAAGTCTACGGATATCTTCTGGAAGAGCATTCCACAAACTTAACTTGGTGGGTCCCCTAAACAGCCAACCCGATGGTCGACTGTTTAGGGGACCCACCAAGGAGAGGCGAGTCACCACCTGCCTCAAGTAGGATTCGATAATGTGAGATGTTGAATATAGGCAGGTGCCGGATCTCACTCCATAGGCCCAGCCAGCTAGTCCCCCCAGTTCATCCACATAGCCCAAAGTTTGGCGTATCACTCATCATTACAATAGTCCCATTTATTCTGCGGGGTCTGTCTGTGTCTGTATTAACTATTGATGCAGTCAGAGAGAGGTCCCGCCGAATATAACCCATTACGAAGTAGATCAAAATTCTCGAAAGGGCCTCTACGTGTTGGACCCCCCATGTCCCCGCGCAAGCCTGTCAAAGGTCCAGGGTTCAAATTGGACCCCGTGCTGACGAGAGACTTATGAACATCTCTGAAAAATCTCGTTTAAAGTTTTATAGATTTAATGCACAACATGAATAATTCTATAACGATAGCATCTTACATTGATTCAAAAATTAGTCATTCAACTCGTGAATGAATCGGAATAAAATAATAGTATAAATATATGATAATAAACTAAAATGTAAATAATCCAAATCTCAAGATTATAAGAGGGCGGTATTACGGCAGCCTTGTATTAATTGATTAATTTAACCTTTTTAATTTCCGTATTCTTGTAATGGAAGTTACGAATGTCATATGTTTGTTTTAGTTCAAATTATTTCTGTACGTGTAACGTTTACCTTTGCGGTTATTCTAATTCACTGTGTGACTGTTACACGTGTGTGATAATCTCGTATCGTATGTAATCTCGTGTGTGACTTTGTCATCAAAGCTCCGGTTATGTATCTTGAACAGGTAACCTTAATCAGAAGCCTGTCTTCGATTGTTGTATAGATAGATCTCTTAAAGCACTAATATTCGATCGAGATCTACTTAGTAGTCTTAAATTTTGAGACACAGTTTCATAGAACATCATCTTTTTAAATAGCTTTTACAATATTTTTAGGTACCTGCAGTCAATCAACAGTAAGAATCAACAATATACAACCCTGCACACAACATGAATAAAAACAGGCACACATTTTCTCTTCTTTAAATTGTCTTAGTTACCCGTCGTGCGTATTGGAATTCAGTCAGGAGCTCTATAAATTCGAAACTACGAAGCTTCATTGTAGTGAAATAACTTTACTTCACAATATCTACATCGCCCTAAACGTTCTTCCAATAACTTGATATCAATACGTCATGGGTTTCACCAGTTATCTATTTATTTCACGGATAGAACACAAGGAACTAGAATTGAGGGTAATGTCGAGAGAGAGGCGACAGGCACATCATACCAGTTTGGGGCGATATTCGTGACCCCCGACCTGCACCGATAGCGTCTGCCAGACTGTTTACTGGCTCTATGCTCTAAATCATTGCCCGATTACATAACTATTTTAGACACCAATTATGTTGACGCTCCCAATAAAATGTCTGAGGGACACTTCTGTCGAATATGTCTAAATTTTATATTTGTAGCCATACCAACCGTACCTACTGCGCTGATTTTAGTCTGACAATCGGTGCATGACCCTATCTCTTAATTTTCTAGCCATTTCCATAAAATTATGAATTGATAGAAGACAGAAGTGATGACTTTTAAATCTTATTCTGCAATGGTGCAAATTTCTTTTTTTTGTAGTTTTTTCGCAACAATAACAAACTTGGAAAAATTTGTAAAGTTTTCTATAATATGTGACTATAAAACCTAATTAAGTATCTAAACTTAAGGTGTTCGCATTTCTAAAGACCACGTATATTATGGTTTGCTTAATTATTAAAACAGTGTCTGGTTTTAAACAATGAACCTGATAATTAAACATTAGAACTATTACCTACTGATTTTAATTTTGCTGCATTTTTGTAAATTAACCTCGTTCATTAATACGGAAAGTTAAATTTAGTTTGTTAAATTTAACCGCTAGATAACATTTAAGCAATAAGAAAATTATGTTTTATAGTCGCAAACAAAAATAACATTGTAAAAATGTTTATTGTTATTTTAACGAAAATTCAGTTGATATTTCATTATGAAATTCGCGAGTAGCCCACACTTATCAATTTTTATGCTAAACACAGACATATTTCTAATTGTCATTTTTTTATTATGAAAGAATAAATAAACGCCCAACACACAAATCAATTAATTACTTTCATTATTTGGTATACAATGGTGTTTCTTTGTAGCAAAACATACAGCAGGTAAATTAGATCTAGGTACATTTATTTGTAGATTTTTATCCAATAATTAAATGTCAATAATAGAAAGTTTGTTAATTATGATACTTATGATAACATTAACAAATGACGAGATGACGACAGAATAGCTAAAAAAACATGTTTATTTATCTTTATGAAAGCACCGCTGATGCAGATATTTAATTACAAATCACCGTAACGTATTATTCTGTGATTTATAAATTATGAAGTATATTTTTACTTATTTATATTTTGTAATTAATTAAGTACGTTCATTTGATTTGTAACTTTACAGTTCCATGCAAAATGACATAAAATAAAATTCAAGTGGCGTTGTGTGTGCGCATCACGTTCCACGTGACAGCGATAACAGCAGTGATATTTCAACTGTTTGCCATCCGATACCCGCGGTATCGCCCAGTAGTCATTCCCGATAAATCATTTAAAATATTATCTGTATCCTACAAGATAATACGCGTCCCGTAGGTACTGTTCAGTCACAATGACAAAGGGACAAAGCGAGTGCGTGTGACAATCAGTTACTCATCCGGTCGGCTCGGCAAAACACTTTCTATGGTCGAAGCATCTCACCAGCTGTTGGCGTATGACTCCTCGTTCGGCTCGACATCACATCCGCAGCATTTCCGATAACACATGAATCAGCGCAGTCATGCACCGGGGCGACTGCATTTAATTTTGCGCTAATCTCTGCACAAACGACTCGTCCATGTAGGACGCCCTAATCGCGGTATCAGCAGATTTTCGCAGCCGTAGAGGCGGATATTAGGTGTTGGAGCCGTCATTTGTCAACTTACAACACAATATGCTGTCAGTCGCCTAAGTGGTGCGTTCGAGCTAGGTCGTACCGATAGCCCTCGCGCTCGTCATTCAAACCTCGCTTGACCCGCGTAAAGTATATCGTCCCAAAATAGTGCGATATAAACGAAAACATTGCCTACCCGGAATTGGCTTATTAATCGGATAAACAGTGGCCAGATTCCGACGCATCCGTGTGGACACTCTAATTACACCGCCGATGTTGCTGCGCCGGTGATAACGCTAAGTGATGTCAATATTGAATTTGGAAACATTCAATCACCTGCTGACTTACGTTAATCGTGTTTGTGTTATATCTGTGGCGCTATCAATCGGCGAAACGTTTAGCGTTCAGTAGTTCACGAAATTTGGGAGTGGTGACACTTCTTTCGGTGTGAGTGGATGTAAGATGCCAGTGCTGGCTTACGGCATGGCTTCATCTCACGAAGTATGCGCGGTGGGGTACGGCGCATGCCTAGAGTACACGTTGCCCGGACCCCCCGCCTGGGACAAGCCTATCGGCAGCCCGTGCTCGATGTACGCGCAGAGAAGCCCACCACAAGACAATTATCGCGTCAACATGACCTATCCCACAGGTTAGTTGTGGCTTCAAGTGAGTATTCTCAAACAGCAGTGCCTATTGACAATTATATCCAGCGTTATTTTGCTAGGCAACAATATTTTGTGGGTGTAGTTTATTTATCACATGTTTATCTACTATAATCCGAACGCCTGATGTCATTATTTATCTTTTGAATTTAATCTTTTTTGGAATTCCATGAACACAATGAAAATACTGAATGGCATCTACGATTAGCAAGATATGCCGAGTTTACGTAGTCGTTACACCAAGTTATTCCTAGCAACCTTTTCTTTTAACGTAATAGGTATTATTAAGAAATTGTATGCTTATTCTCTCCCAACATTCTTTTTCGAAAATTCTTTTATGAAACTATTGACATAAATGTAATAAAATTATTTAAGGAGAGTACTAATCGTTTCAAGAAAAACAAACAACTAAATCAAAAAATGAATGCGGAACCCATAGCGTCGACAATCCGACTCGGTCTTAATCGATTTCTTTTATCAGCAATGCTGTCTTGGAGACAGAGCTACTCGATAACGACATGAGTATGTAAAACATAATAAAATAGTAATTTTCCCCATTACAACACCAGTAACGAATACTGGTATTACCTAAAGTAGTATTGCTGACGCAAATATCAATATTTATCGTACACATCAGTGTTTTATATACATATAGTAAAAAAACGTAATGGCGTTTTTTACTTGTCTATATTCATGCCGACTGTAATTAACTTTGATATTACCAAGGCTACAGCCACAATTGTTGTGTAACATAATGATGAGTGCACTTAATTTATTGGTGGTAGAGCTCCAGTGACTGAGCGCGAAGGCATGGGAATCACCGCATTACCTAAATATTTTGCCGCTAAATTGTAGTGTTAAGCACTATGGTGTTTCGGTGGATGTTATGTACGGCCCCGTTGTTTCCGGCACAGAGCCATAACAGCTTAGCCTTCTCTTCTTAAGCTTAGTCTTCTTCTGGAATGACAACACATACCTACGTAGATGTTGAATTTTTTTGTTTTTAACCGTCAATGTGAATTTAAAATATCTATCGATTCCCTTACGGGGTACAAAATAAGGACTGCTGCTGAATATCTCTATATGCAGAGCTAGGTAGGAAAACCGACTCAGTGGGTTGCTCGGAGGCTCCAGCACCCATGACCTCAGATATAAAAATAACAATCGGTTTTGAGCAACTAAACCTGAATACTTAGAATAAATTATAGATTCGTATATGATTTAACAGAAATAAATATTACAATCCGGTGAAGGACAAAGTTTACTTTTTGCTTCAGCACCGCAATGTACACTTATCCATGCGGACGAAGTTGAGAGAAGAAATCTATTTAGAATAATCATAGACATAACCAATACGTTAACCAGAACGTGTGTGTTATATCTATCGTCTTTGTCCCGTGTAATAGTTTTCAGTTTGGAAGACGACAATCTCTTAACGCTATGGATTGAAAATCCTAAGTGAGATGCTGATGGGCTAGCACACAAAATTTATGGAAAGGAAAAATGTAAAGATCGGACAAAAGGACCATGAGTGGAATTCCAAGAACAGCATCTTACCTTCTACCATTGGAACCCGTTGCCTTTTATCAGATGCCTTTCGGCTGGGAAGACCTTTTAATACATAGAAAAATCTCTCTATAGCTTGATAACCTTGAAACCTTATAGCCCGAACGCCGCTACAGTGAATATGATTGTAATATGATTTTCTTAACGAATTATCAAAAGAACGTGGACAAAAACAAGGGTTTGTATTGTTTAGGCTGGAACGCCTTCTGCGTTCGCCGATTGCCTGGTGAAGCAGACTAGTGCCGTCTCAAGAAGTGCCGCCTACATAAGGCCATGCCAATGATAAAAAAAGGGTTGTCCTAAAACCGGCGCCACAACTCAAACTCAAACAAAAACGCAGGCAAATCAAACTTAATTCTTTCATATTTGATTTCAATGTCCTGTACTTAACATGTCACTGTCCCGTAAGCAGACACAATAGCAGAACAATAGTTAAAACAATGCAAATGGACACATGGGACAGGGAATGGGTTAAATAATATGAACAATGTTAATAAAATAGCTTCTCTCCCAATGCATCTACATGACTTCGTAGGAAGAGATGGACTTATACGAGCTATGATTACTTATGATAATTTATTCATAATTCATGGACAACTCCGTCACTATCGCAAACATTGCAATGAGACGATTTAATAAAACGACACCTCGCCTACGGCTCCCCACGTCCCAGGATGGTACGAGACTCCATTATGACGTCCCCTTGTTTGTCTTAATACGTTAGTTATGGAAAATTTTCGACAACATAGGTAGTCAACAGAAAAAAAACTCTTCCTCATTCGTTAGTAGATAAGTAATATCATCATCTGGAAGTTTATAAGGTGAATTGATGTGGAATCACATACAACTAATTGAATGCTATCTGCAGTGATTTATTGCAAAGATTTTTCCACCATGCCATTCTTTTTTGATTTGTCGCCATGGTCGCCTCTCATTAGCTTACCCATTAAGCTATTAGAAGCGAGGCAAAACTGTCGATATCCTTGTTAGTG
This sequence comes from Macrosoma leucophasiata, assembly GCA_036365455.1. Lineage (NCBI taxonomy): Eukaryota > Metazoa > Arthropoda > Insecta > Lepidoptera > Hedylidae > Macrosoma > Macrosoma leucophasiata. Next base: position 7,010,594 of record JAWQUS010000023.1, on the reverse strand, counting down.
TGGGCCATCGACGATAGAACGAAGCTGCGTTGTGTCGTCGATGGTGTGGTCCCACTAATGTGTGGTAAAACTAGAAAATAGCAATAGGTACCACAGACAAAGAATATTATAATCTCTGCCTGTATGTCCACGTAAATAGGTTTGATATTAATGATGTAAAATGTTCTAAGGATTGGGTGAGACACTCGTTGAAAGTTTTAAAACAAAGAAAATGAACTGCAGCGCCTTGATTTAAAAAATCGTGTAAGTTTATTAAAATAGTTTGATTCCAATGGCGAACTCATTAGATACTTCAGATCTCTTGTTTTGAATGATGTCTTCCTACAGAAGAAACGAGTTGAAGACATTAAGGACAATGTTAATAACATGTTTTTAAAAATATGAGAACATAATAAATAATGTTATTACACATCGCCATGACATTATACGTTATTAATTTAATGTACCTTTTGCAACTAAGTGATCTGTGTCTGATGATAAGAACCTACTTAGTGAGTAGTTATACCACAGTAAAGATAATAGTGTTACACCTAAGTTATACAGTAAATCACGTAAATGATATCTATTTAGATGTTAGAAGTTGTTTTACTAAAATGCAGTATTTGAAGCCCGCGACCGCGACCCTATCAACCAATATTCATAGTAGAAACACGTTTTCACTTTTAAATCAACAAACTAAAACCATAGAGAAACAATAGGCTGAGTGTTATTGTCCATATTTGTAATTACTAGTAATTAGTGACTACTACTCTGTTGTTCTATTGAGATAAAAATAATTTTATATACGCGGAGTTTTATAAGTTTATGGATAATGTGCACCGCATGTCATGCTTAGGATCCAGTTAGGATAGTAGATTTTTTTTTTTTCGATTCATCCCAAAATCGCCATACAGCTTACGAGTCGACTTTCCTCAACCAGAGAATAAAAAACGCTGTTTCATAATTACATATTAACGTCACATTATTATTGTTGTTAAAAAAGATGAGGATTAATTTAAAATGAGATTATATAATATAAAATAATAAATAGAGATGAATTCTTTCCAGAGCACATCCAACATAATATATAATCGTTTCGTTTCTTTTATATTTAATGTATTTAAAAAATATGATATTAAAGTGCCCTCCAGGAGTCTAATTATGTTGAAATATGTTCATATTAATATACTTATTTTCCATAAACTGTCTTTAAGAGTATGAATCAAGATTGATGATATTCACGTCTTTGTGACGAGTAAACAGTTTGCGTTTTCAGTTTATCGCTATGTGCTTATGCGTGTCGTTCCTACTTTTTGTAAGATAAGCATAATTATGCCGAAAAATAAACTGATTTAAGAAATTATGAGAATGGTAAACATTAGGTCTCTCTCACATCTCATCTTGGAACATTCGTCCTAGTGAGGGATAGTTTCTAACCGAGGGTTCCCTCCCACACAATATGAAGACACATGCACAGCTTTCACGAAAAAGAAACTTATGGACAAGACAAAGTTTATTTTTGCTAGGAAAACATTTATCCCTACTCTTGTAGTACGAGTACATTGGCATAAATTGAAGCGCGTGCGCATATTAAAATGACTGTATTCTGTCAAAGTGTTACCTATTTACCTACCTGTTCACCGAGCTCTGGATAGTTCGAATCATACTTTAATTATTTATAGGTACTTACTTCATTTTTTCTTGGTTATTGTTCACCCTAGGTCCTAGGGAGAACAATAAAACTTAGGGCCTAGGTACAATTTCTTTTAGTTTTAGTAGATATCTATTCAGGCTGTTTGGAAAAAAATGCTCTTATAGCAATAAGACGGCCATTTTTATTATGACGGCTTCTTTTGCCTTCCTTTTTTGTATTTTACTTGGTGTACTTACCTACAATATAATGAAATGCGTCGTCGTCATTGTTACCTGACTATCGCCAAAAAACTTACGACTATTCAAACTATCATTTACATTTTGATTATATTAGACGCGATCTAAATAATAACATTATTTATATGTAATTTCTCTGTCATATCGTTAAGTTAATTTAGCAGTAGTAAGGTTCAATATTAAAATATTGATTTGACACATCTACTTATACAATAAATACATTTTAATTTTAAACTCATTCATTAAATATGATAATGTATGTTAAAATTCTGATTTTCCTCACAATTCTACGTGCTTCAAACACTCCGCTGTCATGAAGACTTCCTGTATTTTTATACGTAACTTCACGCCTGTAATCCCCGAAGGGGTAGGCAGATGTAAATGCATGCATTCAATCATACATGCAAACACCCACGACTCGCCGGTTACGTTTTGGCCCATGTAACAGGTGGCGAACCTGTTGCCATCTCCGGGCACATTACCAAACTCCGGGGTACTGGGAAACTTCCAGAAAATGGAAAAATCCCGATAGAAGCAGAGATGAAGGATTTTAAACCGTTATCTCTGATAGTCCCCGATCCGGGAATCGAACTCAGGACCTCCGGCGTAATAGTAGTGGCCTGCTACCACTACGCTACTGAGGCAGTAACGTAGTAACGTAACTGTACTCTTATGATACCACAATTAAGTTATTTTATTAAAAGACTATTAGAAAACTGGTGGTACTTTGTGAGGGTGTGGTCAAGAGTCTTAGGAATCGGTGCATGTATGAAGAGATTGATGAATGTAGAGGAAGCACGGGAGGTGTAGCAGGAGCCGGAATATCTGGCGCTCCACACTCTGCCTACTCCGTAAGGGACTTGGCGTGAAGATACATAGTGGTTTTCCACCTGTGGAAATAACAAACGGGCATGAGAGCTACAATGATGGTACTTATACATAAAATCGTCTAATCCACCGCCAACGGCTACCACCATAGCCGTAGCAAATATTTGTCAAATTGTGTGGTAATTATACTATAGATGAACAGTGACACGGCTGACCGTTAATTTCTTTTATTCATCATCGATATGTCACGTATCACGTGACTAATTGATGACGACGAGAAATTCCCATACATTTTCTATGTTCTCTATGGCGTTAAGTCTAATTATCGTGTCATCCTTATCGGTGACCGCTTTAGATTATTAGAACGAATATTTTTAATTAATATGCGAAAAATTATTTATAGATGGATTTTTCTTTTTTGCTTTAATTTCTTGTGAATAGTTGTCCAACATAATAGTAAAGCAATTTTTCTTTAAAATTAGGAGTTGTAAAATAATCCTCAATTTTTTTTTTCAAATGCGTGATTTTTTGAACTTACGCTTAAATAAAAAGGTAAAAGTAATAAGGTTTTTATAAATTTTTCTAAATATTCATATCGGTTTATTGATGAAAGCAGCACCGTTACCCGTTCGGGTTCGTAAGTATTTCGCTAATAAAACAAATTTAATTCAAAAAAATATGTTTGACGAATTCATTAATAATTTGTGATTGATTTGCTATTTTTATAAACCATATTGTTATCTGAACAGAGTGTTGATAACCATTACAATATATTGCCTGCCTAGATATTTTAATCTGCAAGCTTTCAGTCCTGTCTGTAGGTCGTTTATGTAACTTTGCCTTTCTTCAGATTTAATCTTCCATATAGTTTGTGTAGACTATCTGTAGCCTGTTTTTCTTTTGCGTTATTCTATCGCGGGTCCACCAGCGGTGGAGCGGACAATAGCCTCTCTTAATCATAGTTGCTTACGAAGAACGACCGTGGACCGCCCTCGTCTAGCGATCCTGTCCTTCACCGCACGCTTTCTTCCGAGACCTGCTTACTCCCATTTGAGTTTTTGTTAGCTACTTTAGTATCCTACGGATCTCTTAAACTTCTCATAATCGAGCTTTCTTATGACGCCCTTCGCGAGCGATTAATTTTTATTCCCCCTAAGTTGTCAAATAACTTAAGCATCAGGTTTCACTTAAATGACTGTAGTCTGCTTACTAATAATCTTCTCTTTAGGATAATTTAGTTCGCACTTTAACACACGTGCTCAATTGTTGCAGATAGTGACATGCAATTGGAGACAAGTAGCAGCGAAGCCAGCGCCGCTAGCTCGACAGCGCTATCGCAACACTGTGCCATCTGCGGCGACCGCGCCACCGGCAAACACTACGGCGCATCCTCCTGCGACGGCTGCAAGGGTTTCTTCAGGCGAAGCGTGAGGAAGAACCATCTTTACACATGCAGGTACGGTTATATCGGTTTATACGTATAACGTACCCGTGTATATACTATTTTGGACGCGCAATTTAGAAGCCAGTATTTTTAATGCCTGTCTCTAAAACTCGAAACACCTTGTAGAGGCGTCTCTATTAAAGGATCTCTGGTGATTTAGCAAAGGGATCCTGCCGAGAATTTGTAAAATACTGTCTTGGAGCATCAACCGACCAGTTCCGATACATTCCTCTTCTTCGGGTACAGGCTTCTGACGTTCATAGTAGTAGTCTATGAGTAAAACTAAAGCCGATAGTGTAGTTTTCTCTCCATACGACACACATCGTTGATGATACCATTCCTTTTTTCCTCTCACAGAAATCGGGAGCCAATCAGGCTTAGTTTAACGTAGTTTCATTCCCGTTTATTCGAAACTTTAATAATATTTATTAGAACTTGCACCGTTAAGCCTTTAACGGTAGAGTAAATACGGAGATTTTTAACTTTGTCTGGGTTTCCAGACTATCCAGGGTTATAGGTTTGTCTTTCAATTAAGATGTATCTTCACTGAACTGAGCTTCATATTTTTTGTTCAGTTCAGTGTAACTGATGATTGAGTGATGGTGAAACGCAAACTTTACTTGTGTTCAGTTGCTAGAATATTATTACTTAAAGATACACATCGAATTTATTATTGTTCGCCGCAAGTTTTCCACTTCATAGTATCATAATAATGTCTGATTCACGGGTCATAAGATCACAGACAACTGACTATCTTGTTCGTTGTAGGTTCAACAGAAATTGTGTGGTGGACAAGGACAAAAGGAATCAATGCAGATATTGCAGACTCAGGAAATGTTTTAAAGCGGGAATGAAAAAAGAAGGTATGATTTTACATTCATTACAATCGCCTGTATTTCGCCGGGAGGGGTTAGAGTATTCATACATACCTATATTATTTCTTCAGTTATGTTAATGTTTCATATTCTTACCTATAGTTCTTGTAATTCTCGAATGCATGCGATATGCGCTTGGTTGTGGTTAGATGTAATAATGTACGGTGTGTTAGTGTGTTTGCCGTGGAGCGGCCAGTCGCGTGCCCGCATTCGCACGCGCATTAACACGTGTACAGACAGACACACGTCTTTAACACAACGAAAGGTCGAGCGCTTGCTTGAATTGCAAAGACAGGTATAGGAGGCAACGGTTAACCCAGCCTTCCCCGAAGATAAGGTCCGCACCATGACATGATTTAGGACATTTTTGTAAATCTGTTGTAGGTATACCATTTATATTTATAACTCAGGGGTCCGTCATTATTCCAATGCTTCCCCGTTGAAGCCACTCTTGGCTTCAAAGAGCCACTATTTGTTAGTTATGTTAAAATCAGTTTTATAGCTGGCGAGCTTATTGACATTTATTATTTTCCAAACTTCAGAATACTACTTTTTTAGTTTTATTAAATGGAAAATGTCGACAAATTTATCTACGTCACTCTAAGATTAGCCACACCTTATCGTCATCTGGATTAAATTAATCACACTGAAAGCCACTGAGGTACTCAACATTGTAATATTATTTAAAGCAAAAACAGACCCTGTTGCATTCGCATTTCAGAATACATTTTGCAAATAGATTCAGTAGATCAAAATCAAAAGGCGGCCAACATTTGCTTTTGTTTTGCAATGTAGAAGAATGGAAAGGTCAGTTATGTTCAATTTCTACGCATATGTATAGGTATACATAATAAGCGCATTGCAATTTTACTTACAAATGTATCCTTAATTTGCGTTTTAGTCTACGATTAAGTAATTAAATAGAAGAATAACTTTAAAAAAGTGGTACCACGGTTTTTTGCTATGGACTTGATTTGACAATTACGTCGCCATGGCAACATAAAACAACACAACGTGGTGCACTCATTTTATTTCATTTTCTTGTTTTATTTTTGAGTTATACTAAATAAAGTTGGTGGTATTTTGTTTGATATAAGCTTATTACAGTGCTCGTGTAAAGTGAAATAGAATAACAGTGCGAAAACAGATTTTTTCGGGTTGCCTCCTAAACTTCATTGTAAATGTTCTGGTAAAGTAGCCATCGCTTTACTAGAATTACTGACTGTGACTGACTAACGGACTGATAAATTGACTGACGACTCTGACTTTTACGTTGCTTAATACGAATACGAAATATCGTTTTACTTGACACTGGCAACATGCATAACAAGCGATGCCATAAAATAAAAACATAAGATTATAACTGATGATTGAAATTGCCGAACATCGCCTTTAGCAACAGTCAACTGACTATGAACCGCTGTTGACAAGTATCAATACCTACATTACTTAAGTATCATTACTTGTCAAAAATGGTTCCACGTAAGTAATACTGTAGCCTTTAAAAACATCCACATGAAACCAAAGATTTCAATGTAGATGCGTTGCCACCCCCGAGGCCTAAGGTGTTATGCCTCTGTGTCGGAAATTACATTACCTAACACCAGACCGGCATACGACAGTGCTGATCCTTTCATTTAACGACAATAAGATTAGATAAGTAGGTAATGCGGTGCTGCCAATGCCCGCGAGCTCTTTCACTGGACTTTTACCACCAATAAAATTACCGTATTGGAATTATTCAATTTTTCGTAAGTTCCTTTTGCCCCTTTTCGAAGTACCCATTTTAGATAATTATTATGCCTGGAGATGTCAATAGGTTTGCGACTTATTACATGCGATAAATGCATGCATTTACATCCCTGCTCTGCTGTTTAGTTTTGCATCGGAAATCCGATGCAAAACTAAACCTGATTAGTAAAACATATTTTATTATATCTATTACTTATAACGTTTTATACTAAAATTAATTTTAGTAACAAAAAATGACAGGTACAAAATATATTTAACAGTTTAATATAAAAGAACTCATTTTTATACTTAAATAATATTATCATGTTTTGTTAGTTATAAAAACTTGCTTTAACCAATATTCAACCGATCTATTTTATCACATCAAGGTCGGATGTATAGAGGTTGGATCACATTCAAATATTACTTGCGTAACTATAATATTAAATTGCATACGTATATACGTATACCTCTACGTTAAAAAGCGTATATGGATAACGTTGGCAATTTAAATCCGTTAACTTATCTGCCTTCAAAGCGTAGCAGAGTTTACGTAAAATAAAAGTAATACAAAGTACTGATGGTAAAGTTCCAGTGCCGAAACTCGAGTAGGTATAGGTCGCGCCAGGTAAAAAGAACGCTGGCGGTCAAGCTGCGCGTCATGTGTTTTTATTTCATTTTATGTTATTCTATGTAATATAGTTTTCAATCTGCCTACCAATACACGAAACCGCAAGCGAAAGCTAGATCAAAAATAAACCAATAGGGCTAGTACTTTCGTGCGCGAGTGTACCGATGCGCGAACACATCCCTTCTACTTTCTTCCAGCGTTCTTTTTACGTGGCGCGACCTATACACGTAGGCCACGCACCACCGCATTACCCAATTTATAAAAAATTGGCGCTTTAAAGCTTAGTAATTCAGAATCGGGTCCCTTGACCGAAAAATAGTTTTCCCAAACCCACAATATTTGTTTAAGACCTATCCAACAATACCTTACCTATACAATAGGACGCGCAAGAAAAAACAAAAGATCCTCCGCACTTTACGTGTACGGGTTATATTTTTCAAAATGTTATTTTACCACTTTATCGGCTTGAGTTTATTTTATGTTTATGCCAAATTACAGATTTATAGTTGCGGACAGACGGACAGACGGACGGACATGGAAAAACTATAATGGTTCTTGGGGGTCGACCGACTAACTCAAATGCTTTCGATTAGCAATGATCGATTCGATTATGACAACATCTTATCAGTTCCGTACCACCTAACTTTTTCCTGGAAGTGTTTACGTCCGCAAGTATATACTTAAGAGCAAAATGTTTAAATAGGCGTTACGAATCGGACAAGATAACGTCCTAAACGAAAGTATTTCAATTAGGCGTTCGGCCCCCTGGTAGACTACGGCACCCTAAAAAATGATTGAATGGGCTCATAGAGCAACACCGGAAGGGAGTAGCCATATGCAGGCTTTCCCCTCTGTCAAAGTACAAGCCCAAATGGGCCTATACCTGTCGCCTAGATGTTTAAATGTGTGCGTGAAATTGTTTGTGTATTTTGTTTAAGTCAACAAATGTGTACAAGCATGGTGTGAGTGTCGTAGTAATAGACGATTTTCGTAGTGTGCGTGTGTGTCGCACGCATTTCCCCCCGCAAGAAATGACAGACCGTTTTGCATCGGTAATACACGCTATGGCTACTCCCCTCCGGTCCGCCGGGACCGGTGGGCCGCGTTGCTCTATAAATGGGCTAAATTATTTTTAATTTAATCGTCGATTTAGACACATTTGAAATTTCATAATTTATGTGATTACCTATGGGATGGAAGAAAACTTGTATTTTCTTATCTGTAATTTCTGGCAAGTTTCACCCAATCTCGTTTGATAGTATTGAAGATAATTTATTAATAAGATCTTTAATGTGATCAAAATGGTTCATAATGTTCATATCTCTAAAATGTTGTTACTATATAATATTGCGTGCAGTTTTACCTCTGAAAGTGCGTTTAATAAATATCTTTAGTCTATGTTTATAAAGTAAATCTTTGGTTAGTCAAATAAGTAAATTATCGATATTAACGCATAAAAAACCCTAGGTTTTTTGTATATCAATGTACTCGTATTAACGCTAATGATGGCACATTGAGATTCAGTTGTTAATAAATGTTGACAGAAAGGGCAAAGCAACGTAAGCAGGGTCAATTAGTGTAGGTATTATATATAATTAAACTCTAACCATACTCGGAAAACAAGCGGCTATAATTTGTTGTAAAGATAACTATACTAAGAAAATGCAAGAATATACATCATAATTACTCTACAAAGTTTATTAGCGGCCTATGTATAGTTTCATTATTCACAGCAAGTGTCATTGATTCTCCTCACGGTAGCTATGTTTATTTCATTATGGGAATTGTGAATCATCCTTTTGTCCTGTACCTTTGGAATGTGGTAAATTAAGTGACTGAAGTTTCCACAAACGTCACCCATAAAATTCTTATTTGAAGACTCATTGACGTACAGTATTAGAATCTACGGTTTCAGCAGGAAAATATTATCATAATTTAAATACAAAATAAGGTGTGCGCATTGATTCTATATTTATTTATTTAATCTTTTATGCACAAAAATTATACATAAGGCGGACTTAATGCCACTAGGCATTTTCTACCAGTCAACCGTCTATATGTAGTATATGTACTAAAGAACTAGAAATGACATTCCCCTTAGTAGCATGGTTCCAGTTGGTGTAGTATTTGTATACTCTTTGGTTTTTGCCTACAATTAATTAAACATTCCCATGGTAACATGACAGTTGACGTGAAATGTCATACTTAATATCTGTCAAATCAATTTAAAAACGGAACCGCCTATTTTTTTTTAATATTATGGCATCGCTATTAACCATATTAAGCATATATTGCCAGTGTCAAGTAAAACGATATTTCATATTCTTAATAAGCAGCGTAAAAGTCACAGTCAATCAGTCAATTTATCAGTCCGTCAGTCAGCCACAGTCAGTAATTCGAGTAAAGCGATGGCTACTTTACCAGAACATTTACAATGAAGGTTTGGAGGCAACCCGTAAGGACGTGTTTTCGCACTATTATTCTATTTTACTATACACGGGCACTGTAATAAGCTGATATCAAACATAAAGCCACCAACTTTATTTAATATAACTCAAAAATACAGTAAGAAAATGAAATATAATAAGAGCACCACACGCCTCTTTCAAGGTTCAGCCAAAACTAAAACCGTCTGTTTGTTCCTGGTGTCTACTCTATAATATTGACCTCATTGGATGTGCGCATTAAATAAACATATTTTCTTTCTTTCTTTCTTTCTTTCATGTGTACACTGGTGGTAGAGTTCTAGTGTAGGAACTCGAGGGCGTAGGCACCACTGCATTGCCTAATCTATCTGCCGCCAAATGGTAGTGTTCAGCACTGTCGTGTGCCGTTTAGATGGCAATGTATAGCCCCGTAATAACTATCACAGAAACAAAACAACTAAGGTCTCTGGGGGGTAAAAACCATGAAAAAGTCATTTTTACAGTAAAGTCATTTTCTCTTGTTATTATTATAATTTATAGTGTTTTGTAATTTTTTATTAAAATACTTTAGAAAGAAGTGAAATGAGATGAGAAATTTTGAGTAACATTCAGTGTTCAACGCTATGGTGTTCAGGTTCAGATCCTCGGACTCGCATGTACCTACAGGGTTCTGTACAATTGCGAAATTTCCTATGCGAATTTCCTTGTATTATTATTAATTGGTAAAATATTACTTTTTGTTATTCTTTTTGTTATTTTATTCTCAGTATTTTCGGAAATAAATTTAATATTATTCATTCCTAAATTTTTGTATACATACCTACGTTTCACTATGAGTTCCGTTTTTGCTTTTAAGATCCTTGTTATAAAATGTTATGTTTTTCGCAATACAAAAGGACTAAATAAAAAAAAATAGATAAAAAGAAACCGCCTTAGGACTCATTACTTCTTTTTTTTTGTAAGTGTTTTTTTTTCTTTAAAATTTAATTATGTATTTTGTTATTGCAGCCGTCCAGAACGAGAGAGATCGCATCAACTGCAGGAGGCCGTCGTACGAGGAGCCTACACAAGCCAACGGTCTGTCGGTGGTGTCACTACTCAACGCAGAACTGCTCAGCAGGAAGGTTATTGATGAGGTACAGTTTCCCATTTTATATTATCGTCACATAATATGGGTTCGTTCCGGTAGGCAAACCAAGCCCGGTCCCATACAAGGAACCGTGAATGGGACGAGGACCATCTCTTTGAATGACTGTCAGCGAAAGTTTCCCAGAATACATGATCAAAGTTAATATAATAATTTAATTTAAATCATGTCTCATACGAATGTAACTCATTCATGGATACAATTGTGATTCATGGGTAGTAAACAGAACTCGTGGTACTACTGGTAGACGATTGGATTTGAGAATCTGCGGGTGCCATGAGTCCGTGGTGGAATTCCCATGACATCACTAAAGGTTTCGCCCAGATTTGCCTTGGGTCCAGAATGTAAATATTTACCTGTGCCTACTCCTTAGGAAAACATGGTTTTAAAGTTATCTAAATCACGAACCAATTTTATGGATTCTGAATATGAATAACAAAAAAATATTCAACTGAACCTTCTTTCTCTTCTAAGAAAATATTCAACCTAATCTTCTTTCTCTTCTAAGAAAATATTCAAACGAATCTTTCACCCATCTCTTCGAAAAATTACAGCTGTGAATAGATATATATGAATACCCTAAAGTGTTACCTCTTTATTGGTATAATATTTTTATACGATAAACTTAGTATCAACCATAAACCAAACCTCTCAATTGTTTGATATATTTACGTAAACTTGTAGCTGTTAAATATTTGTACAAGCATAATGCACATAAATTACGCGTTATAAAATCCTAACATACGTTATGTAATAGCGACCGTGACAAACGTATCCGTCCGTTTCAAGGTCTACGTGCTTAATTGAGACCTAAAGATTTATTCGGAAAATAAACAAACGTTGAATCAATATTATTTTTAATTATATTAAGCCCGGCCTCATTGATATACAAAAAACCCAAGATGCACACTCAGCGTCTCAAAACCGTCCGCTCGCAAATAGCGCTAAAATGAAAGTTTAGCGCTCATTTCAAATAGTATCACGTCAATCTTAGAGCAGTTCGTACGTCAAAAATGCCGAAGTGTTCCGTTAAAAATTGTAAAAATAATACGTCTATACCGATGAAAACGGATGGGATATCGTACTTTCGGTAAGTAAAAGACTTTATTGATTTACATTTGTCATATAAATGAGTAAATATAGCGATTTTAAATTGATTTTGATTTAATTTTGTTTAAAACTTCACTCATCGATCTAAGTATAATACGGCAAACTTCAATAGTTATACGGTCTACGGTCATAGAAACGTATTAGAGGCTCTTTTTGTTTTAGTCGTATAATACAAACGGCTCTGTTCTTGACTATGGAGTCGAATTCAGCCGTTTTTTAAAATCATAGTATTTATTTAATAATTAACTTTTAAATTATGTATGTATGTATCTTCACGCCAGGTCCCTAACGGGGTAGGCAGAGAGTGTAGAGCGCCAGATATCCCGGTTCTGACAAACCTCTCGTGCCTCGTCTACTTTCATCATTCTCTTCATACATGCACGCCGATTCCTAAGACTTTTGATCCTACCATCAGACAGAACTCGACCTATTTGGTCATGGTAGGTCAGTCTTGGTCTTCCTGGGCCTCTGCAACCATCCACATTCGCATTGTATATCTGTTTAGTCATTCGCTCATTCGACATTTTTTCTGTATGCCCGAACCATCGGAGCATGCCTTTTTTCATTTTTACACCGATACTATCATTCACACAAAGCCTCTTTCTTACATCTTCATTACGAACGCGATCGGTGAGTGATACACCGCAGATCTTGCGCAATGATCTCATCTCGACCGCGTTCAACTTACTTTCATGCTCTTTCCTGCATACCCAGCTCTCGCTTCCATATAAAAGCGTTGGAGTAAGTACAGCATTATGTACGGCTAGTCGCGCCCGCTGGCTGAGATGTTTAGATTCTAGCAGCTTACCCAACGCTCCATTCACGCAATTCCCAGCAAGCACTCTTCTTTCTATGTCAGTGGTGTACCTACCATCCTTGCTAAAAGGACATCCAAGATATACAATTTCATCCACCTGTTCTAACACTGCATCATCTACTACCCTTGCATTTGTTATCTGCTCATCTCTTTCAAATACTAATACTTTAGTTTTATAAACATTCAAAAAACTTTTAAATGAATATAATATATTATTATGTATTACATACATTTATAGTATTTAATAATTTGATAATTGACATAGACTAAGTGACCAATTTCTTTAGTAATATTACTAACGAGTCATGGATTTTATATTATTTAATAAATTAACAAAATTATTATTATTGCTTTTTTATTTCATTTTAATACATACCGAATATTTTTTGACATATATAATTAAACTAAAAACATAATAATATTATTTCATATTGCAAAGCTATATAAATTGTAATACGGGCATAAAAACAGTTAAAAAAAGTAAACGTAAATTTTACAAACTCAATAAAATATGTACCTGTATTATGATATAAAAATAAATCAAACAAAATATTTATATTATTATTTTATTTATTTGACTCTATTCAATTCCTTGTGCCACTCATGAATTTCGGTCGTAAATTTTGTTTACTTTTTGCATATTGTTTTGAAAAGAGAACTTAAATACATATAATTAAGGTTCATTTTGTAAAAAAATAAGGTCATGTGTTATCTATAACTACGTAAGTACAACTGAGGACAGTTTCGAGTGCGAAGTTTGTTCTAGACTGTGCATCTTGGGTTTTTTGTATATCAATGCCCGGCCTTTTTTAATTATTTTGGCAGCGGGTTGGCCACTAACCCACCCACCTCCACCAATCCGCATTGGAGCAGCGTGGTGGAGTAAGTTCCAGGCCTCCCCCTAAAAAGGGGAGAGACTCGTGCCCAGCAGTGGGACGTGTAATGGGTTGCCATTATTTATATTAGGCCCAAGATGGAGGGTTCACCGAGTCGACGAATAAATTATTATATTCCTATTATATTACTTCGGTAGCTTAGTGGTAAAGCGGCTGGACTGGTTATCCTGAGGTCGCAGGTTCGATTTCGCCTGCCCGAAGTCAAATTTTTCTTTCCCGTTTTTCTTTATTTTCTAAAGTTCACACGCATGTGTTATTGCGTAAAATAAAAATATTACAATTATTATATTCCTGTTTTTTTTTTCATTAAAATAGATATTCATATATTATAAGATATTACTCGAGTTTGCCCATATGCGATTTAAAGCATTATGAATCAAAATATTAAATATATTTGTTTGCACTAAGATCTATTCTGTAGACTAAATAAGAAGTAGGTATATCCGGGTTCAGAACCTTACGAATACGCATTACATACTTTTGAATATCCCATTATTACTCAACGTTTGCATCAAAGTTGCAGCGTATTCTTTGAGAGCTTCCTCCACCTCAACTACCTGTCCTCAAGAAATATTTGTTGGGCCGAAATACTTATGTGTGTATATACTTATGTAAGTATCTCCTTTATACTCCAATGAGAAAGAGCTAAGACTCCAATGACCTCCTTCCCTCTGGGATTCGTCCTTTACGATAGATCATCTATGATAAATATAAAACCTAACAATCACAAACAATATGTCACAAAAATCCGTCCAGCCAGTGAAGGAAGAGTTTCAGTCACTTACCTACAGAAGAAATAAATATAAATATGTATATTAATATCAGACAGGGACCCCTAAAATACTTAAAGCGGTACTAAAGGATCTCTTCCAGCTTAAACGTAAAGCGTTTATGACGTCCAAGTGGACGTTTATTAAACCTAGAACAATTTTTTTCCCCAGAGATTGTCCCGTTCTAAGTGACAATAAAAATGGTATATAACTACTTACGTCTAATCAAAAATACCTTGTTGTATTCAGACGAACAACGTGACGGACGCGGAGATCAACAACCGCATGCTGGCGAAGATCAACGACGTGTGCGACTCCATCAAGCAGCAGCTCCTCATCCTGGTCGAGTGGGCCAAGTTCATACCCGCCTTCACCGAGCTGCATCTTGATGATCAGGTAACATATTTTATACTTATACTAGCGGCCCGCACCGGCTCCGCACGGGGGTACTAACAGAATATAGCGACTATAAATTGAGATGTAACCCATCCTATCTTTCAAATTGGATCATATCACACACGGTGTACAAGTTTGATTAAAATCGGTTAAGTAGTTTAGGCGTCCATCGCGGACAATTACCGTGACACGTAATTAATATATATTAAGATAGTGGTAGTGTTCCAGCATCGAAACCCGAATGGCGTAGGCACCGCCGCATTACCTAATCTTTCTGCCGCCAAATGGTCCTGTGGTGGTTCAGCCCTATCATGTTTTAGTTAGATGGTAATGTATGTCCCCGTAATTTCTATCACAAAGGTGAAACTTCTAAGGCCTTAGGGATAGCAACGCATCTGGTTTTTATTTTTTGGGCTGCAGTCGTCACTTAACGTCTACGTTAACTGCACGCTTGTTTGCCACCATTATTTCTTAAAAACACACCCTGCAGAGCCTAAAAATCGTGGTCGTAGACTTCAATATGACTAAACAAATATACCTGGCAAATCGCGGTTGTACATCTGCGAATAAATAATTGGGAAGAAATGGAACTCTCCTAGAAAGCTCTGTTTTTATCTTCTCAATAACAATAGATGATCAATAGAAAATAAAAAAAAACACGCAAAGTAAACGAACAATATTTACGCCAATTCACATATAGTCAATCGCAATTGAACGTCGAGCGGATACCTTAGGATTCCCTCAAAAACAGTTATCGAATAGCAACGCGTGCGATATGTTCCAGGTAGCACTGTTACGTGCTCACGCCGGTGAACACCTTCTCCTGGGCTGTGCGCGTCGATCCCTTCACTTGAAGGACGTGCTGTTACTCGGCAACAACTGTATCATCGCCAAACACCATATCGGTAAGTCCTCTTGCCTTATTAAGTAGCTGTATAGATTTTTTAAATGTTTTTAAAGTAGCGTTGGGAACGTTGGGAAGTTGTTCTTTTTGTTGTTCTTATTGTGCTCTATGTGTATTTACACATAGAGCAACTCATGTGAAAACTTAATATGTGCGATTCGGCGCAATCATACGCCATCTGCCTTACTAGACAAGTACTTGTACTTTTTCAGTGTTCCACCAGGTGGCGCCTTATTTAGTGAGCGCTACAATGGCAAATGTGCATAGTAAATCAATTGTGGGGGTTGTAAATCCTCACATTCGTTGAAAATGATAATGATATAAAGGTGATATAATTTCTGGGGAGAGATTGATAAACAATACCACTCAGTTTGAATGCATAATTTTGTGTAGATGTATAGAAGCTACACTCGTCACTTACCATCCATGTGAACTGCATGATTGTTAGCCACCAACCGCCAGTTAAAAAAAACATGTTTTACTCAATGAAACACAATTTGAACATCATTCATTTCATAGTATTATTTTTCTGTGCTTATTGTTATAAAGTTATTTTTAGTGATTAATCAGTATGGGGACTTTAAAAATATGTGATTCAATATTAAAAAGAAGCGCTCCTCAGGATTTTCGACACAGACTTTTATACTTACTAATGAGTAGTTTCAGAGTTTCATTTTTGATTCTTAGGGTATAGTTTATCTAATATATTGTATATAATAAAGCGGCATCGCGGACAAATGACGTGCGAAATATATATTAAACCAACGTATGTCTTAATTTCATCATCCGCTCGCCTATCGCGGAATCCACTAATCGCTGTCAGATAATGAAAAGATATCATATCGGAACCCCAGCAACACGCACCAAATAAGACCACGATTGTAATAATAATGGAAGGCTGAATGATACACATCGATTAAATCATTGATGTTGTCCCGTATTGAGTGTCAACATAATTTGACGGTCACTTAGTGATGTTTCTTATAGTGGTAGAGCTCCAGTGACAGTGCTCGCAGGCGTATGCACCCCCGCATTACCTAATCTATCTGCCGCCAAATGCCATTGTTCAGCGCTATCCTGTTCCTGTTAGATGGTAATGTATAACCCCATAATAACTATCACAGAGACATAACGACTTATGTCTGAGGTATGGCAACACATCTGCATTTTGGCTTCTAATTTTGTGTAGATGTCTATAGGCTGCAGTAATCCTTAACATCCATGTGAACTGCAGGCGTGTTTGCCACTTTCATAACATAAAAAAACATATATTTCCGACAGTGGCACATAATAAATCCAATTAACACTAACTCCTCGATCGTAGTGCCCTTTACCACTTCTTTTTTTTATGTTATGAAGATGGCAAACAAACATGCAGTTCACATTGATGTTAAGTGATGACTGCAGCCTATCGACACCTACACAAAGACCAGAGGTCAAAATGCAGATGCGTTGTCACCCCAGAGACCTTAGTTATTATGTCTCTGTGATAGTTATTACGGGGCCATACATTACCATGTAACCGGAACACGATAGTGCTGAACACTTCCATTTAGTGTCAGATACATTAGGTAATGCGGTGGTGCCTACGCTACCTGCACTGGAACTCTACCACCAGTAAAAAAAACGAATCCGAGAGTGCCTCTTAAAAATCCAATAAACTAACACCTCGATCGTAGTGGCCTTTTACCACTTCACCACGAAGATACTCGTAATAACTTGATTCTCAATAAATCGTTACAGATGGGCGAATGGATATAGACATCAGTATGATTGGCATACGCGTAATGGACGAAATAGTGAAACCGCTGAGAGAGATAGACATTGACGACACGGAGTTCGCCTGTCTCAAGGCTATTGTCTTCTTCGATCCAAGTGAGTAATAGTATAACGCACGTCCGAATTTGGTACGGAGCGGACCGCGGATTCTGTACGCTCCAAACCAAATCTGGCCGTGTATAGAGGAGTCCGGCGATTAATCAAGTCTAGGGTCAGGCGATTAATAATCGATGCGCGCCGCTCGCGCGGATTTGGTGCGCCGTACCGAATCCAGACGTGTGTTACTACTATAAGGTATATTTATTCCCTTTGAAAGTAATTAGAGTATAGAGGTCTACATTTAAAAGTATACTGTAGTAAAAATATTATCTGTGCTCTTTAATATACATTTATATGAGCCATTTAAAATATGGTAATGTAATTGGTAATGTGCCCGGAGATGGCAACAGGTTCGCCACCTGTTACATGGGCCAAAACGTAACCGGCGAGTCGTGGGTGTTTGCATGTATGATTGAATGCATGCATTTACCTCTGCCTACCCCTTCGGGGATTACAGGCGTGAAGTTACGTTTTTAAAATATGGTACATTTGGTCGAATATCCTGTTTCTAACCATACTGGGGTTCGCCGGTGGGCTATCAACCAAGCTCATCTACGTAAACACACTAAACACGTTACTGCTGAAACTTCCTTCCTTTTTTTAACAACTGTTAAAAAAAGAAAGAAGTTATTTTTTTGTTAACAGACGCGAAACACCTCAAAATATCAAGCTACCGCGCATACCATTATGTATTACCTTAGTGTCACAGGCGCATAACATCTTAGGCCATAGCGGTGGCAAATAGTTTCCTCTGGTTTCGGTCTGAAATTGGGTGCTTGTTTACCATCTACATGTCTTAAAACAAAAACAATAAACAACAGATACAAATGTAATCGTGTCCGGTCCACAGATGCAAAAGGCCTATCGCAGCCTCAAAAGATCAAGCAACTGCGATATCAGATCCAGATAAATTTGGAAGACTATATCAGCGACCGGCAGTACGACGGGCGCGGGCGTTTCGGCGAGTTGCTGTTGTGCTTGCCGCCCCTGCAGAGTATCACGTGGCAGATGATCGAGCAGATACAGTTCGCCAAACTGTTCGGCGTCGCCCACGTCGACAGTCTGCTGCAGGAGATGCTGCTGGGAGGTATGTTGCATCATTTTGTTCCCAACACGTTTGTGTCAGACAAACATGAAGTGAAATTCCTTTTTTTATGCTAGAAAACCCGTATGGTCACCCGCCGTCTATAGTAGGGGAGCCGATTCTAGGTTACCTACTACACTGACATCAATCAGAACTTGTTTTACACACACACACACAGTTGCCTGCTCGCAACTGAGGTTGAAGGGGAGGTGCGGGCTCCAAGAGGGGAAATCAGGCAGGACGTCGAAGTGTCCATTCTATACGTAGTATTCTTACATATTCTCTGACTTAGGCCCTCGCCACGACAAGGCGGAAACTCTCGTGGGGAGTTTTGGGGGGAACCTTGAAAGAGGCGTGTGGTGCTCTTATTTTATTTCATTTTCTTGTGCATTTTTGAGTTATACTAAATAAAGTTGGTGGCATTTTGTTTGATATAGGCTTATTACAGTGCCTGTGTATAGTGAAATAGTAAAACAGTGCGAAAACACAGCCTTTCAGGTTGCCTCCAAAACTTCATTGTAAATATTTTGGTAAAGTAGCCATCACTTTACTCGAATTCCTGACTGTGACTATGACTGACTGACTGAGACCGTGACTGACTGACTCTGAATTTTACGCTGTTTATTGCGAATATGAAACATCGTTTTACTTGACACTGGCAATATGCGTAATAGCGATGCCATTACAATGAAAAAAAAAAACCTCGTGGGGGATTAAAATGTATCCTATGCTATCACACCGCCAACCTTACACGCTACGTTTCGATGGCCACTCTTTCAATACAGAGACCGTGTTGCTTATCTTTGTTTGCCACGATAGTAATAAAAGACGTGGTCGTTATGGTCAGGCGCGTCGACGGAGGCGCCGATGGAGGAGCGCGGCGCGGAGCTGGCATCGCCGGCGTCGGGCTCCCCGCCGCTCGTGCCGCAGCTGCCGCTGCCCGAGCCCTTCCTCGACCCCGCGCCCTTCAAGCAGGAGCCCAACGCGTCAGTACACGCTACACACACTACACACACTAAACACACTAAACACACTAAACACACTACACACACTACACACACTACACACACGATACTCTCGCCCCGCTAATCTGAGCCGAGCTAAACTTACTCCATTTTTAGGGTTCCGTACCTAAAAGGTAAAAATGGGATCCTATTACTAAGCCTCCGCTGTTTGTTTGTCCGTCCGTCTGCCTGTCACCAGACTGTGTCTCATAAACTGTGATACCTAGAAAGCTGAAATGTTCACTAATTTTGTATTTCCGTTGCCGATATAACAACAAGTTTCGTGGTTTCTATATCGGACAGTTTTTCGGCTGCTGAAGTAATGGTCCAATATTCGAACGCCACTTAATTTTAAGCAACCGTCAATTATTTGCTATCTCTTTCGTTTGCACGTGTTTTATAGAAACAAAAAACTTTTTAGTTCCATTTAAATTTGAATGACGTTTCAGTATTTGACCAAAAGTCTGCCAGTAAAATAGAATAAACATCTTTTCTAAGAGTGATTTTTATAAACTTTTACGTATGTAAATTAATCGATTCCGCAATTACACATTAATACACTAATATATCGCTTAAATACATGAAGTGTGTGAAATGTGTAGTGGTAGCTGGCCACTACTACTACGCTGGGGGGCCTGGGTTCGATTCCCGGGTCGGGGACTATTAGAGATAACGGTTTAAAATCCTTTATCTCTGGTTCTATTGGGATTTTTCCATTTTCTGGAAGTTTCCCAGTGGCCCGGAGTTTGGTAATGTGCCCGGAGACGGCAACAGGTTCGCCACCTGTCACATGGGCCAAAACGTAACCGGCGAGTCGTGGGTGTTTGCATGTATGCTTGAATGCATGCATTTACCTCTGCCTACCCCTTCGGGGATTACAGGCGTGAAGTTACGTTACGTTTACGTACATAAATATATCGTGTAACTTTTAAAATAATGTTTTTTTTTTATATTTTAACCAGGAGCCCTGAACATCCGTCGCGAATCATGAAGAGCTCGGATATAACCTTATTATAGTCAATACAACTTGAGAACCCAGCGAAAGGACTACACACCACTGTAGATTTAGCCATCCTAGAGTGTAAAATTGTACAAATGTAGTACGTATCAAATCAATATCCATTCTATAGAATGCGATTAAATTTTATATTTTATACAGTTTGAATATACCAATTTTATACTTGTTTAGCTTAGTGACTGCTTCATTAGGCTAATTGTTTGTAATGTGATAACGTGTTTGAAATTTATTGACCGTTATTGAATTGGTCCGAATTGCCAAATGTGGTGTCCGTGGGACAAATTGTCAAAGTATATACTAAAGAAAATGTGTTCGTATGTATAAGAGTGTTAACTGTCCCTTAATAATTGAAGTATATTTTCGGGTTATTTATTGAAATGTATGTTATAAATATAGGTAATGGATTGTATGCTTCAGTGCAATTATATGATTAGGCTGTGTGAAGAATAGTTTATGTTAAAAGACAATTGGTGTTATGGAAATTAAAGAGCAAGGCGAACGACGATATGTTTCAACATATGCGGCACTTAAGGCAGCTTTACAAATTATATTTATTATAAATCGCAATCGAATATTCTATAAAACAATTATTATAATATGAGTACATTCTGTTTGTTTATTACGGAACGGTGTGAAAAGTTTTATAAAAATTATAAACAATTCATCATTGATTATATTTCAGTTTTGTAAATATAAAGTATCTTTTTCATTTAGTAAACTGCTTTATGACAATATTCGTAAATTTTTAACATATATTTTTTTATCTATTTTGACAATAAATGCTACTTGACCAGAGCAAGATTGATTATTTTTATAGTAGTTACTACTCTCAACATTATTTATCAATAAATTTAATAGGATAATTTCATTAATTTAGTTACCAATAAATATTTTCATATATTGATGAATAGGTATAGGTGATGGTTATGACTTGTTTTTACCTTTTATTACGAAAATTCGAGTATTTGATTTATGTTATAAGAATGATTATCGTATTGTCGAAAAATAATTAACTATGAGAACAGAGTGCAAGATATTTACTTTGTGGTATAGGTAGGTACACAGAAGATTCGTTAAAATTAATAATGTTAATATACTAACAAATACTTATTAAGTATTAGATGATTTTCTTATGTTCCCTACAATTTTTCTGATGTAATTGTTATTATCGTTTTGTTTAAATATTAGCACATATTTATTAGTATACAATGTAAATGCTCAATGTTTTGTTACTTGGTTGGTGTTTTTATTTTTACCATTATGAGGTGAAAGTTGTATATTTATGTTTTAAGATAGCTTTTATGGGTTTGAAGAGTCGTAGATGTTTTACTATTCATTATAAATAGGTGCCTTATATTGTCCTACTGAGGTGATTTGTTGAAAATGTACATACTATGTTATGAACTTTTGATAGAAATATATTTTAGACATTAAATAATCTGTTACAAATCTATGTTTTATTTCCCATTTTTTAATCACATGGCAATCGTCTTCATAATAAATGTACCACGTACTAGAAGTATATCCTTATAATTTGAAGTCATCAATAAAATAAAAATATTCAAAGAATACAAAGATTTTAGAGTAGAAAGTAGACAAGGCACGAGAGCTTTGTCAGAACCGGGATATCTGGCGCTCTACACTCTTTGCCTACCCCGTTAGGGACCTGGCGTGAAGATACATACATATACAAAGATTTTACGAACAATCTTTTAGGGCTTTTTCTTTACGTCCATATATCCTTTTCTTCTGTCTTTGCGACTCTTACAATATAAGAAAATAACAGACATCCCCGACACGGCACACATTACCAATATTGGTAAATACATTGAAACCATTGCACTGTATTTTTAAGAGACAAGTTATCACTAAAGTGTTTTGAAATTATATCAAATGACAGACAAAAGAGTCAACCAGAACATGAAACGTCAATTTATTATTTTTGTCTATCGTTTTATTGGTTTACTCACTCGCCTAACAAACGCCAACGAAATAACACGGTAGACAGTCCTCTTTGGTCAATTTAGCAATCGCCAACGAGCGTTCCTAACATTGAAATGAACCACACAACTAGATAGCATTTAGTGCCAATGATACTCAGGGAAGCGCGCATGGGCCCGCGGGCGGCTGGTGTAGAACCGGACGCGGTCGGGTGTGTGATGGGTGACCGCTAATGTCAAATTAAAATGCGCTTTTCCCTGCTTCGGAGGGCACGTTAAGCTATCGATCCCGGTTGCTATGGATAGACAACCTTGTCGGAGGCCTTATGGGCGGTTTGAAAACATCCGACAGTGGGTTGGCCACTAACCCGCATTGGAGCAGCGTGGTGGAGAAAGCTGGAGCTTCCTCTGTCCTCCCAAGAAGGGGAGAGACTCGTGCCCAGCAGTGTGACGTATCAAGGGTTGCCATTATTATTTATTATTATACTCAGGGTGAGATTCACAGACCGCACTACGACTTTACTTTCATCATCAAAGTACGCTTAGAACTGTCAAAATTCATAATTTACTGATAATTGTAAGCGCCCTAACGCACTAGCGGGTAACCGCCCGGCTTGCCGATTTTACAATTTAATACGCAACCGCCTGTTATGTATAGTGCGTACAATAACAGGCGGTTGCATATAAACTGTAAAAGCGCGCGGTTACCTGCTCCCACGGCTAACCGCTAGTGCGTAAGGGCGCTAAGCATACTTTGCTCAAAGCCGTAATGCGGTCTGTGAATCTCACACTAATGCCCGGGCTACACGAGGCTAGTTTTTCAAGCTAGGATAGCAAGTTAGTGTTAGTAAGCTAGCAAGCTAGTACTTCTGGCTTCGTGTAGACAAAACTAGCTTCATTTCTAAGTTAGAAAGCTAGTTTACAATCCAGGACAATTTTTAATAGGATCGAGTTCAATTTACGCTAGTAGCGTCCTCCCACCATTGGATTTTACTATCCTGGCTTATTCACTAGCTTTATGTGGCCGGCGAAGCTAGTTCGCAGTTGGCTAGTAAGCAGTAACCATGCGTTTAGTTTGTTTTTACTCTGCGACGTGTTTTTGAGATCCATGTATGCTTGTGGAACACCACCCTTTCTAGTTATAAATAAAAATCCTGTGTAAAAATCCATAGTCTATTATTCCAATTTGGCTCGGTTGAATAAACTGTTCTATTGTCAGTGTATTCGAAGTAACTGTTACAAGCCGAATAGCTTTTTTTTGCATGTAGTTCATTTTGGACGTTACTTAATTAAGTTTTGGGCGTACTGTACCTAATGTTTAGTCATCACATCATTGTTAGTTTACCTCTAAGTCATCAATAACTCCTCCTTAAAAGAACCGGACACTTACAAGAGGCGTTCAACGGCCTACAAATGGTAATGAAAACCAATCTTAAGTTCTTCATAAAATAGTGGATTTATAAATTAGGTAGGTACGTGTTAAGTATAAACAAACAAAACACAAAATAATAATTATTTTTATTATAAATGTTACATATAAAATATACACAATAACTATATAGTTCTCCGAAAACATTATCACATAGGAGCCTGATATTCATAATAACATTCCTTCAACTCTGGCACAACAAACAATCGACACAAAAACAATGTACCTACATACTAATAAACTTAATTTCGAAACTGAGAAACTTTTATAAAATCACCATTCTTAGGATAACGACTCGAATCGATTATTGCTGAGCCCGAGATTCCGAGTTGAATCGCCACATCCAGAATAAGTACGATTTTTTGCTAAGCAGGTAGAATTTCAGAGGCATTCTTATTTTCAAAATGTATGCGATAGATAAAAGCATGCAGTTACTTTTTAATCCTACAGTTTCCTGTTATTCTTTGGTATGTTTAGTCAGAGCATATAGCAACACCGGAGGGGAGTAGCCATATGCAGGTTTTCCCCTCTGTCACAGAACAAGCCCAAATGGGCCTATACCTGTCACCAAAATGTTTAAACGTGTGCGTGAAATTGTTTCTGTATTTTGTTAAAGTCAAGGTGTGAGTTTCGTAGTAATAGACAATTTTTGTAGTGTGCGTGTGTGTTGCACGCATTTCCCCCCGCAAAAAATGACAAGACTGTTTTGCATCGGTAATAAACGCTATGGCTACTCCCCTCCAGTCCGCCGCGGCCGATGGCCCGTGTTGCTCTATGAGTCAGAGTCATATTCTTGAGTGGCGGCGCCTCTGGCGCGGCAGCGTGTCGTGTTGACGCCGACATAGCAGAACTCCGCGGGGATGTGTGCGTCGCGCAGGTAGTGTAACCACTGTAGCTGCCTTATCGACGGCCTGTCCGAATCCGTCTTCACTTCCACGAATTTAATCTGTAATCATATAAATATTACGTCATCATCACTTCAGCCGAAGATATCCTTTCTCCAGCGATGCCCACAACAGGGTTATGCGTCATTTTGGGGAAAATATAACATTATGGGCGCGTTCCACAAAACGGCCGCGACGGTTGTAACGCCCTCTGTATCTTTCCACCTAAGCCTCGACGGTCTCGTGGTCGTCGCGAGCGATCGTTCGACGTCATAGATGACGTCAATGTTCGCGACCGCATCGCGCCCACTTCGCCTACAAAATACTGGAGAGCTTTCACAAAAACAGGAATTAGAAAAAAGAACGACTCCTATCAGATTCGCCTACAACGCCGGCGGCCTTTTTGCATTAGTGGAACGGCAATTCCAACGGTCGTGGTCGCGGTCGATTAGTGGAACGCATGGCCCTCTAATTTTTATGAAATAACATAAACCTCGAGGGTGGCGACGCACTTTGACTTCTGATTTTTTTGTAGATATCAATAGGCTGCAGCCGTAACTGAACATCGATGTGTACAGCATGCATGTCCACCATCGTTACATAAAAAAACATGACACGTGTGCAATACACGGGTAGTAGAAGTGAAGCCTTCAAAAAAATTCATAAGAGGCACTTTATAATGCTCATGTTTTCCGTAGAAGTTTTCACTTCAAAAAAAAATCGCCACGCTTGGCTTGATCGCAGTATTCGCAGCGGCTTTTTATCCCGGCACGCTGTTGCCCAAGCACGCATGGCCCAGCGGCTGGTGTAGATCGTAAGCGATCTGCTCGGTTAAGCACTACGGGCGCGGTCGGGTAGTGTGATGGGTGACCGCTAGTGGCAAATAAAATGCGCGTTTCCGTGCTTCGGAGGGCACGTTAAGCCGTCGGTCCCGGTTGCTATCGATGGATAGCAGTCGTTAAAATCTCGTCGGAGGCCTTATGGGCGGTTTGAAAACAACCGACAGTGGGTTGGCCACTAACCCACCACCCACCTCCACCAATCCGCATCGGAGCAGCGTGGTGGAGTAAGCTCCAGACCTCGCCCCAAAAAGGGGAGAGACTCGTGCCCAGCAGTGGGACGTATAATGGGTTGCCATTATTATTATTATTCACGCTGTTGCCCATCCCGCGTTTTTGCATTTACTAGCGCCCTATTCAAGCTGTTAGGGTGATGCCACGCACCTGTTTGGTGCGTTGGTGCCACAGGGTGAGGTCGGGGAAGCCGGCGCGGGCGGCGGGGCGGGTGGCCAGGCGCGCCAGCAGCGCCGCCAGCCGCGCGCCGCCCAGGCACGAGCACACCGCCGACAACGCGTCCGTCGCCACGCCGTTCAAATCCGACACCTCGCCTGTACACGTTCAAAATTTATTTTTTTACTAGCTGTGCCCGCGACTTCGTCTACGTGAGAAAAAATATGATTATTCAGTACACCCGGACGAAGTCGTGGGCGCAGCTAGTATAAAAGTAGCCTAATTTACTCCTTATTACATTAACTATCTGCCTGTGAAAGTCCCGTCAAAATCGGCCCAACCGTTCCCAAGATTAGCCCCGCCAAACAGACAGACAGACAGACAAAAATTGTAAAAAAAATGTTGTTTTGGTATATGTACCGTGTATACATACTATATGCATTTAGTAAAAAGCGGTTATTTTTATATTACAATCAGACACTCTAATTTTATTTATTTGTAGAAATAGATGTTTAAATTGATACATTCTGTTTAAAGGAAATAATAACTCCATGGACGGAGTTTACTAAGTATGTAAATATGTATACAATAATTTGTTATTAATTTGTTAATAATTTGTTGTTAACTGACCTAAAATTTGCATGCCAATAATGTGGTGATAAGGTATCAATTAATGCTTGTAAGATCTCATGTACTATATTCCTGGCAAAAAAAACATTTCATTATGTAAAGGGATTTGTAGCTGAGCCACCATATCGCTCTTTTTTTTTGTTGATGTAATTAAAGAAGCATACAAGCGTGCAGTTCACATTGATGTTAAGTGATGACTGCAGCCTATACCATATATCATACCCACACAATAACCAGAGGTCAAAATGCAGATGCGCTGCCACTCCTGAGGCATTAGGTGTTATGCCTCTGTGCCGGAAATTACAGAGCCGTACATTACCACCTGACCGGAACACGATAGTGCTGAACACTACCATTTAGCGGCAAGTATATTACGTAATGTGGTGGTGCCTACGCCCGCGAGCTCCATCTCTGGATCTCTACCACCAGTAATTTAGACAAATCAATATAAACATTAATCTAGACCTGATACAATTAAATTGTATAATAACTTGGCTCTCTCTCTGATGTTGGTTCTACCAACCTCAGAGAGGTTCATACTATTACTAAGGCCGATATCCATAGCTCTTTTAGACTAAAATGTAGCCTTCTGTAGGTCGCGTACACTACCATTTGGCGGCAGATAGATTAGGTAATGCGATGGTGCCTAGGTGCCTACGTCCTCGAGTCTCTATACTGGGGCTGTACCACCAGTGAAAGCCATTTTTTATGTGATGGAAGTGACAAACAAGCATGCAGTTCACATTGATGTTAAGTGATGACTGCAGCCTATAGACACTCACACAAAGACCAAGGTCAAAATGCAGATGCGTTACCACACCTGAGACCTAAGGTCTTATGCCTCTGTGCTGGAAATTACAGGGCCGTACATTACCACCTGACCGGAACACGATAATGCTGAACACTACCATTTAGCGGCAAGTATATTAGGTAATGCGGTGGTGACTACGCCCGCGAGCTCCGTCACTGGAGCTCTACCACCAGTGATATATTTACGCCATACAATTATGTCATTAAATCATATATACTGTTAACCAGGCTAGTTGGTAACAATTTTTTCTTCGGTTTACTTACCTTCGGGTCGAGCGTCAAGCCTCGTCTTCAGGTTCTCCAACAATTCCTCTGTTGAGAATCCTTCTATATCCTTCAACCGCTCGTGGATCAACGACATTCTGTTCATATAAAAACTGTCACTGAACATGTCAAGAGGGTATCGTTGAAATCGCGTGAGGAATATCCCGCGTACGCCACGCAAGTTCGCATAAATTATGTCCCAGAAAAATACAAAGAATAATGCTACCACAATCTTGCTCTCCCAATGCATTCCTGAAACAACGAAAATATTATTTATTGTAGTATTTCTCGCAATAACATATACTTGTGAAATATTTTTAGAAAAATAAATCGTAAAATACCGACATTGGGCGGCTTTTGAATCCAATGGATTCAAGTAACTAAAATATTTTTTTCTATCAATGTTTTTTATGAAAGTATTTAATTAATGAAAAATTATGTCCATTTACAGTAATTTAAGGGTCAGATTCGAAGTGTTAATTGTCGATTATAATAAAACTAGCGGTCTCGGCGATCTACGTATTGCCTTAGCGGTAAAAAATATATTCTGGGACTCATAATTAATATCTGTGTATGATCGTACTATCCAAATAATATTATTTCCTTCTGCCACCATTATATATATATATATATTTTTTTAATAAACATAGAATACTTTACCATGTGTAAATTCGCCGTCCTTAATATAATGATAAATGCAGAAATCTTCAGCTTCAAGTATGGTTGTCGTCCCATCCGCGTTCCACGTCTGGAATTTCACTTTGCCATTGTAGGTTCTGAAATTATAATATAATATATAATATAATGTCACCTCAGTCTGCCCGAGACCACGGAAGCTGAAAAGCGACTAAAACGTCGGGTTCGATTTTAAATAATCATTTTATTTTAATATACGCGAGATATATCCGAAAACTAGTTTTATTTCAATGAGTGTAGCTCGCGAAAATCTAAGCACATAATATGGGAGTTGTTCAATCAATTATGGTTTTATTTATATCAATTTATGTAATTTACTCTCATTTAATCTACAGATACTTACTCCATAGGCTGTTTCTGAATATGTTTCGAATGTATATTATTTTCCAATAGATTATCATCAGATACATGTTTCAGTAGCTGGTCCCGTAGGTCCTGACTGATCTGTCTAGTTTTCCTGTTGACTAGATTGCGAGCACGTTTACGTAAAACGTCTTGAAATTCATCGGCAATATGTGGACTGAATGCTTGTAGACACACTTCAGCTGCCTGTAATTTATTTTGTGTCAGTTTTTTTTCTTAGAGCTCCGGAGGAGTTGACTGCCGCATTATCTATCCGCCAATATGTTAGTTATCTAACGCGACGTTATACCAATTATTAAACTGGATTTAAAATTTTAAATTAGCATAGAAACAAGATATCTAAAGCATTATTTTTTATGCTAAGCTTGAGAGCATCGTGTTCAGTACCATCGCGTTAGATGGTAATGTATGGCAACGTATCTGAATGTTGCTTTATGGGCGCCTATGGGTGTGAAAATATCGATAGGTTACG
Organism: Macrosoma leucophasiata; assembly: GCA_036365455.1. Lineage (NCBI taxonomy): Eukaryota > Metazoa > Arthropoda > Insecta > Lepidoptera > Hedylidae > Macrosoma > Macrosoma leucophasiata. The sequence continues at coordinate 6,981,049 of JAWQUS010000023.1, read as the reverse complement.
TCATGCTTGGCCATATGAACTGCATGCCTATTTGCCACCACAATTACATTAAAAAAAAAAACAAAATGACCACATGTAACGATGGTGAAATGGATTACTTCACTTACGATGATGAAATTTTCAATTTTATCTATATTATTTCAAAATTTCATTGAAATCATATCTTGTAGTAAAATGTCAAATACGTCTTGTCTAAAAAAAATACCTATGCTAGCTCTGTCTGCGGCTGTAGTATGTATTAATACCAATGACGACTGTATGCTTGTTTGCCACTTTTAATGCCTTTTAAAACAAAATTACACATAGGCAGAAGCATAGCTGCCGTCGGACAAGGCAGGGAAGTGGAAGGCCTTAATTTTATTACTCCTCATGCTGAGATTTTTTTTACGTACCTAAGTGCATGCGGCGACAGGCGGCCGTTCTGCCGCTTTTTAATTATTTTTTTTATGTAAGTAAGGTGGCAAACAAGCATGCAGCTCATATTGATGTTAAGTGATGACTGCAGCCTATAGACATCTACTTAAAAACCAGAGGTCAAAATGCAGATGCATTGCCACCCCTGAGACCTAAGGTGTCATGTCGTGATAGTTATTACGGTGCCATACCTTACCATATAACCGGAACACGATAGTGCCAAACACTTCCATTTAGCGGCAGATAGGTAAGTTGGTAATGCGATGGTGCCTACGCCCACGAGCTCCTACACTTGGAACTCTACCACCAGTATAGAACTTGACGCTTGTCTCTAACGATCCACTAATCAATTTAAACCATGCGATTTATATTATGTCACTGCTTTTATATTTACCTCATTAGGAGATGATAAATATTTGTCAAGTATCAATGCTTTCTCTGCACACCAGTCCGCTTCTTTGTGTTGCTTGAATGCTGTTTGTGCTATGAGCATATTGAGAATGTCCATCGCCAGCTCGACACATTTTCTGTCTTTAAACTCCTTCTTCAATACTGGAATACCTTGGTCCAATATTTTTACAAATATACCCACTGGGGTGAACCTTCTTAGCCAAGAAGGAAGCGCATTAATTCTAAAATTTAAAGAAACAGAATTGTTCTATGTTCGATATACATGTAAGATTTCTTTCTAAATGTAAGAGACTATTCAGAAAATCCATCTGCATGAAAGCGAGGGTGGGTGACGATAGTTGAAATGACGATTGATAAGAGTTCATTGTAATATATACCCCTTTTTTAAGATCTAGTTCAACAATGGAGAAGGATGCCCCACAAGCCCGATCGCTAGTTGAGGCAAAAGGGTACAGGCTCTCCCCAGTGGACCGATGGCCTGGTAAAAGTCACAGGCAATCACCAGATGTGGGCGACACGGACCGTCGGATGTGGCAATTTATGGAAGTGCTTTTGTCAAAGCAGTGGCCCCTTAATAACTATCACACAGACATGACACCTTTGGTCTCAGGGTTGGTAACGCATCTATATTTTGACCTCTGGTTTATATGCCATCTGCATATGAAGCAGAGGTCAAACTATAGATGTGTCTATAGGCTGCAGTCATGTGCAGGTGGCAAAAAACATTAAAAACGTTTATAAAGTTATATTTAAAGTACTTATCAAATTATACCTTGTCATTGTTTCTTTATCCATGTTTTTATAAAGTTTATGAACCTTTTCAATTATATTGTACTTTGCCTGCCATTCTGTACAATCTTCGAAGTCGTCATATATTAATTGGGCATTCACATAACTGTAACAAATTGCAAATGGTATCAGATAAACCATATAGTTATAAAAAGAAAATTGTATAAAATAATTAGTAGGTACCTCTTAAATTCCTCTTTACTTGTAAAAATAAGACTAGCATTATCTGTTACCATATCATCCTGAATGGGATATGTCTCTCTGTTTATTTTATCATAAATAAGCATAAGTTCCAGTTTCTTTTCCTTTATAATACTGTGATCTATGCCCAAATACATCAAAATGTATAAGTTGTGTAATGTGCTGCGTGCCAAATCTGATAATTTGTAGCAAATTCCAGCTTTTTGACTCAGACTAGAAGAAAAAAATATGTAATTTGTAAAAAAGAAGATTATTACTGTTATTTTGATAAAAATATTAATTTATTACACTTCATATGTTCGATCGGCATTACTTCTAATTTTTTTACATCCAAAGTAGTGAGCGATAGACTTTCTACTGCTAAAAGCTTTCAAAGATGATTGTGCCTCTTGCTTATTAGCAACTTTCATTTTAAACTCCTTGCAGATATCTTTCAACTCTCCACTTTTGAGCATTGAAAATAAATCATCAAGTGGCAATTTGTTTGAGCCTGAAATAATTAAAACAAAAATTTTGTCATTTTTAGAGAAAAAACTGATTCTGATTCTATAAGAAAGCTTAAACCTTTTTACCACTAAGCCTGGGTTGCACCACATCATTTGTTAAAGTTAAAGTAATTGTAACATGGCACATCCTTCTCTAACTTAAGGAAATCTGTTAAAGTTAGAGCAAGATGTGAAATTAACTTTAACAAAAGTTGTAATGCAACCCAGGCTAAGTGCCTGAACTCAAGCATCATAAATGTTCTTGCAGTACCAACTGTCTATCTTATTTAATACACTTAAGATTTTCTCATATACATTGCTTTAATTTTTTTCAGTAAATAAATATTTAAAAAAAGACATACTTACTATTTGAATTACCCAATACAATATATCCATTCTCCATTAGGGAGTCAATTACACTTTTTATGATTGCATCATCTACAGATTTATTTTTTTCATTCATTATATCTTTGATCTGTCCCAATCTAAACCAGTTATTGATCCGCCAGTACAGCCGGCACACCAATCTCATTCCAGGTTTTGTCACTTTTGTATAGTTTGACAAAAGATGTTGTGAGTTTTCATCCAGTAATTTCTTTAATGAATCATCATTCAGATATTTACTGATTACGCTCAACAAAAACACAGCTGTAAAAAAACATAGAAATAGAAAATATTTTTATTTCGAATAGATCTTTACAGATACTTTCAAAACGTCAATAAATCAAAAAACTACCAAGAGTGAATAACCATTACATATAGTAAAAGCAAAATCATATATTAATAGTAAATTAAAATTATAATTTAAACTACTTGGTTAAAACATAATAATCATAAAATTTTTCAATTCCTTCAATTATAATAAATGAAGAAAAAGAAAAACTTATTCATCAAGATCAATGTTATTCACTTAGCAGAGTTCCAAGTGCAGTCACTACTGAGAAGAACTCCGCTACCCAACAAACTCAGTAAGAGCTCTTTTAAATGAGAGCTTAAATCTAGCACAGATTATCGTGAAAAATCAAATAATGTGAATGTCCATAGCATAGATGCAAATAAACTGCTATCTACTAAATGTGATGTAGCCCCTGCAAACCAGAACAGACCAGTTCTCACCAACAGCACCCGTTCACGAGTATGACGCATGTGACAGCCATTGCCCTCCTCGACCATTTTAGAGGGAAGTGAGCAACCCGCCACACGACGCCACCAAAGGCAAAGACATTTAAGCGCGCATGAGTGTTCCGGATATGCATATGGCAAAATAAAAGATGGAAGATAGATTATATTAACATAGTTAAATCCCTAATATTATTATAAATGCGAAAGTAATTGTCTGTCTGTCCCCTTTTCACATCTAAACAACTGAACCGATTTTAATGAAATTTGGTACAGAGATAGAGCTGACTTTGAGAAAGAACATTACTTTGTTATTTATAAAACGACATCCACGAGAGCGAAGCCGCGGGCAATAGCTAGTAAAAAATAAAGGGGATACACTGTCAGATATAGCCATTGAATCTGCACTGGGGTAAAAGATCTTAAGACTTCAGAAGTTACTTCAAATCTTTATTTTTTCATGTTGATTGTAAGTGAATACTTTGACTGCAGACATATTTATGTAATGTATGTATGTATCTTCATGCCAAATTTCCTTATAAGGTTGGCAGAGTCTTTAGCACCAGTAATATCCTGGTTTTGACACACCAAACACGCATGCAATTTACATGGCTGTTAACCCAGTTCAAGAGAAAAATATGACAATTGATTTCATATTGATTGGGGCCGATATCTGCCAAATGCAGCTTCTTTCAAGGATCGTAAGGCCACCGGCGCCCAGACACAATTGAATTTCAATTGTCATATTTTTCTCGTGTCTGGAGGGATTAACAAATTAATTGAATAAAACAGTCTACAGTAATTTACACAAAAACCAGAGGTCAAAGGGCAGATGCATTGCCATCCATGAAACCGTAGTGGTTTTGCCTGTGTTAGTTAATATGTGGCCATAAAAGCTTTTCCCATAAAAATTCCCAAAGCAGATGTACTACTCCTGGTGCCTAAGTTATTTTGTTTACTGGCCAGAAATTCAAAAAAGGATCTAAAGTTCTAACTGGAACTACAGAATTTAACAAGTGACCACCAAATATTGTAAATAAATATGCATTTGGTGGCAGATTAATTTACACCCTCAAGCCATAACACTATTCTATCACCAATATTTTTAAATGTTATTATGACTAATGTAAGAGAAAAAATAACTTACTTTTATCATCCATGTCCTTACATGCCTCAACAAACAAACCATCTTTAGGTGATTGAGAACTCAGATTCAATTTCCTCTTTATCTTACTAGGTGTTTTCTTTGTGACACTACGATTTTTTGATGGTGAATAATATTTCAATTTGGGTGGAGTGTGGAAACTTTTCGATGGTGTTAATGGTGATAATATAATAGTATCTGCTGATGAATTAGTATTTTCTGGTGCAAAATCCACTGTATTTGATAGATCAAGCTGTTGTGAGCTTTCTTCATCTTCACTTGATACCAAATCTATGATACTGGTGCTTACACTTGTCTGAGGACACTTTTTTGATATTCGATTAACACTCAAAGTCTTTCTTTTTCTCTCCATATCAACTAGTGTGATTTTATTTAACTCACTGACATCAGTAATATGACTATGGATTAGTAAACAGATAGTATTCAAGCTATCCTCTAGTCAACCAAAGAATGGCATGTTATCTCTCAGTATGTATGTATAATAGAGTCTTTGATGTTATCTACTGAATTTAAGTACTTAGTGACACAATCATTAGTGCAAATTAAATCGTTTTTAATTGATTCTTTGTTCATAAAAATACACCTTCCTAATAGCACTAAGTACTTTCACCAAATAATCATCTGTACCTGTAACAGCACCAGTTGACCTCAAGCCAGTGAACTTTAAATTAAAAAAAAACAACAAAAAGTAAAAGGCAAAGCAGGTGCGTAAGCGGTTTCATAAATTACATTGTATACAATGTACTCTGTGATAACATTGTAATCTTTGGCAAGCGAGCGGCGTAGCTGCTCATTACCAACTCATTACTTTGAACTCTGAACCGGACGAACCAGTACGGACGGTACAAATAAATTTAAATACAAATACTCACATAACCCCCTGCATTGAGGAGTTCTTTCAATCATATCAAAGACTATTTTATTTGTATGTTTAGCGTTCCATGCACAAGAATTTTGAGCCATACAAGCAGGGGCTGTCAAGTTCTTTACAAGATTTTTTGACTGCACACATAAGGATTATCAGAATGTGTGCGTTGCGTATATATACCATAGGAGAAAATATTTTACAAATAACATATTTTTTTACTCTGATCACACTACGTGTCGAATTTGTTTTGTTTACGAGAAAATGGCTGCCGTTTAAAATAAGTGGATCTCTGGATATATCCCAAATATACATTACTGTCACCTGTATCGATCGAGTAACTCCTGCTCTCCACATTTTACAGTAATTTTGGGTGCATTTTGTGTACATCGTACATCCGTACATCATACCACATCTTGTGTTCATTTACGAAAGGACGTTTTTAAATTTAGGTTTTCTGTTAGGATAGGAACTCAGTGTTTTTTTAGTTTTAATTGTGATTGTGACCTTTGGGTACATTTGTGTTTTGTGTTAAACAAACAGCATCACGTTTTGTTGTTTGCTAATTTACGAAAGGACGTTTTTTCTATTAGTTTAGGTTTGCTTAGTTCGGTTAGTTTAGTATTATTGTTATAGGTTATTTGGGAACATTTTTAATTATGTCCGCAAATGACCATAGAAAATGTGCTAAGTGCGGAAGAACACGTGCTGAAGACATGACGATGACCTATCACAGGTTCCCGAATCCAGGCACAACTAATTTTAAACGGTAAGTGGAATTTTTGTATAGGTAGGTACATAACACGTTCCAGCGCGATACTCCACTCTACTATGACACTATTACTCTTCATAGAAATTTGGCGTACGTCTATATCCGTACACAATATTATTTAACAACAAGTTTATGTCAGTGACTGCTGTGACCGTATACCTACCGTACCATACTATATAGCCATCAGTGGTTTGCCGAGCAAACTACTGATGGCACTGACTCACGCGTCCAAGTAACTTGCATACATACCCAACGGTCACCACCATACTGTCAATGTATGTAGCCCCTGTGTATCTGTGTGTGATAACCAAAACAAGACAGCCTTTACAAGACATGTGTTTTAGACAGTAGGAACTCGAGCCTTCTGTACAGGATGACAGTGAGACTGCTCTCTATGAAACCCTACAGCAAATTAACCCGCTGTAGCCACAGTGATTTTTAAATGGCTTTTGGTGCAATTGGCGATACCCGTACTATCATTATTCAAATTTCAAATGTACGGTCCATGCCGCTACCACAGTGGAACATGTTTATATTGTTAACCTTCCAAGCATTTTACAAATACTTATAAACATCTCTTAACTATCTATCTTACACATGGATTGGACCAGACCATATTTGCTGGAGGATTTTGATTTTATATGAAACTGGACCCATGAGGTATCCAGCTTATTGTACAACTAATAACAAGAACACTTACAGCTATAACCAACATCTTAATGTATCTGACAAAGTATGGAGACACTCAAACTGAAAGCCCGCTTTCTTCCACAATAATGTTGTAGAAGCACGGGAGGTGTGTAACTACAGGAATATCTGGCACTCCACACTATATGCCTAACCCTGTGAAGATACATACTTACTAAATAAAAAAGCTCTTCCCATGTGCATCACGGGGAATATAATACATTAAACCAAACATAATTTTGTGGGTGAAATTATATGAATCACATTGAAATTTCAGGGCTCACATCTGGGCAAAATATTGTTGGCCAAATGAAGATTGGACTTCAACAGAATTATTACGTTCACTTCATACTAAAAATAAAGTGTTATGTGGAAGACACTTTCATTCAAGCCAGTTTTATGACAGCAAAAGGCAAAAGTTGAGTAAATTTGCTGTTCCTGAATCAGCCCTAGTGAATGAACCACCATGTGAAGGAGAAATTCATCAGGTATGTAAGACTGAAAAGTAATAAGATAAATAAGAAGAATATTAATCCTTCAAGGACCGTACCGCCACCGGCGGCGAGTCACAATTGAATTTCAATTGTCATATTTTTCGTGTGTCTGGAAGCATTAATAAATATTATATTTTCACAGATTGTATTAGATTCATATCCATTATTACATATTAATATACATGCAAAAGTAACTTTGTCCGTCTCTCTGTTATATTTTCACAATCAGCTTAAAAGCAAGGCTTCTTTAAAAATTAATTGTACAGATGTGAAGTCATGAATTATAGCTAGAATTTTATATGGTGTCACTGAGCCTTGTATCTTTTGTAATGGAATAATCTCTATATAAATTACTCTCTGACACAAATTGAACACAAGACATTGTAACCTGCTTTCACCACTACTGAGGCAGGTTTTTTTAAATGTAATTAAAGTGGAAAACGGTTCAGATTGAAAGTAAGTGAATATTGCAATCTATAGACATCTATGCCTCCACAAAACATAGAGCTCTATTGAGACTGTATATTATATTGTATTCGTATAGTTTTCACAAAGATGCATGCCACTCCTGTGGTCTAAGATTTATTTTTTCTCTGATATAAGTTGTGTTACATATAGGCAGAGGTTGATGCATGCATTCAAGCATACATGCAAATGTACACAATTTGCCAGTTACATCATCGCCTTCACTGCGAACATTAACCAAACTTTAAAAAATTATTCCAGGATTTACAACAGTCCAATGTTGCAGTTGCTAAGTTCAGAGTACCTTTGTCACAAATTGAGAATATAACAGTGGAACCTTGCACCAGTGTAATGGCTGAACATACTTTAGTGGAAGTCCCAAAATCAGTTGAAATTACTGAAAGTGTGCAGGTAGTACATTTTAATTTTATGTCTTTTGTTACTCATATGTGTTTTTTATATATGTATACTAACGTAACTATTTTATTTCATCAAAATTGATCCAACCATTATTAAGATTGTATGAGGCTATGAACAGTGACTGGATAAATAATATCTTATTATTTGTCCAGCTAAAATCTTCTGTTAGTATTGTTTAATAAATACTAGCTACTACTAATTATTTGTCATGTAAAAAATTAATTAAACCAGTTACTGGCAGAATAGACTCAGCCATTAAAATATATAATTCATCCGGTTACTGGCAGAATAAACCCAGCCTTTCTATTAATAAGTAATTACCGGAATAACTATAATATATTATTACATATACAACCTTACCTAACCAATTTTTTTGTAGGAGACAAGATTGTAGTTGCTAGTCAATCTTTTTAAATCTAAAAACTCTGCTTTTAGATTGTATTTTTTTTTGTAATGGATTTTGATGAAATTGGTTTGCATGTATGAATAGAGTGATGAATGTAAATCAATTAACCTCTAAGAAACTGAGGGTAAAGATATAGACATATAATTTTATAACTCCATTATGAATTAGACCACCGGCCGGCAACCCGTGGCTTTTGACGCGCGTCTGCAAGCCGGGGCTGTTTATTAGAAGATGACACAAGGTTGCCAGAAAATAGAAAAATCCCAATAGTATCTATTTTCAATCTGGCTATTGAACTGAGAGTGTCCAGCATAGCAGTAGTGACCTGCTACCACTAGACTACTAAGGCAGTTCCAATTTTTTGGACTATTATAATTTTTGTTATGCAATATCTAGGTATATAGGTATTTGTAACAATTACTTCCAGAATGTACAGCAATCCAGTGTTGCTGCTAAGTTGAAAGGACCTCTGTCTCAAATTGAAAATATCTCAGTGGAACCTGGCACTAGTGCAGTGGCTAGACATGCTTTAGCGAAAGTCCCGCAATCAGTGGAATTCATCAAAAGTATACAGGTGTGTAAATTATATAGTATATATTTTTTGTTTTCAACTTTTGATTACAAAACTTAAAATTTAGATTTATGATATACTATTTATATTTTAAATAATGATATAATATAACTTCACGCCTTTAATCCCCAAAGGAGTAGGTAAAGGTAAATGCTTGAATTCAAGCATACATGTAACAGTATACCCACGATTAGTTACAGTTACATTTTGTCCCATGTAACAGGGAACAAGCCTGTTGTCATCTCCGGGGATAATACCAAACTCCGAGGTAATGAGAAACTTCCATAAAATGGTACAATCCAAAAGGATTTTGTACCGTTGTCTCTGATAGCCCCCGACCCGGATATCGAATCCAGCGTAGTAGTAGTGGCCCACTACCACTAGGCTAAATAGGCTAAATAAGATTATGATATCTTCTTCTATAATTATAAAGCTGAAGAGTTTGTTTGTTTGTTTGAACGCGCTAATCTCAGGAACTACTGGTCCGATTTCAAAAATTATTTTAATGTTAGACAGTCAATTTATTGAGGAAGGCTTTAGGCTGTATATCATCACGCTAAGACCAATAGGAGCGGAGCACCAGTGAAGAATGTTTCAAAATCGGGGGATTTTTTTTCCTATTCCATTGCACTTTATGCAGTTTACATTGATTTGATGTTAAGTAATGACTACAGCCTATAGACACTCGCACAAAGACCAGAGTTCAAAATACATATGCGTTAACACTCCTAAAGCCTATAATATTAAAGTTTATACATCATATAATAAACTGTTTTTCGCACGGTCAGTTACATGTGACTCTGTCACGTGTTGGCAATACTAGCAGCCTGTATGCTTTCATCCCGATGGCCATCCATATAATATTTCGTGTACAGAGAAGCATTAATGTAAACCAGATTTTATTTAAGTAATTAAAAGTGTTTAAGATCCAAAATTAACCGAAAGTTATATCCAAAAAAGCACAGGTAGTCATATTATACAATTGTATTTGTAATTTCAGAATCCATCGATTACTGAAGAACATGTGGTCACAACCCATAGCAAGGCAATTTCAACTAAGAAACATACAATCTTAACTAATCTTGGTATTACAAAACTCAATGAAATGACGCCTAGAGAAAGAAAACTGTATAAAATATACAAAAATAAGATGCGTGAGATAGTAAGATTAAGGAACAAAATTAAAGATAGGAAAGGAAGTATAAAGAGAGTTTTAGAAAGCGAACATATTAAGGAATTTTATGATATGAAGATCAGCAATTCGTTTGTAACTCTTCTGCAAAGCCAATTGCGCAATTGCCCTAAGAAGCCCAAAGGGAGAAGATACACTCTTAACCAAAAAATTCAGGCTTTAGTGATATACAAGAAGTCTCCAGCTTGTTATAAGTTATTAAGAAGAATGTTTGCATTGCCAAGTCAAACAAGTTTAAAACTATTACTGAATAGAGTACCTCTTAAACCTGGCATTAATAAACATATATTTACGTCATTAGAAAAGATGACGCAAAATCTAGAAGAAGAAGATACATTATGTATTTTAACCTTTGATGAAATGTCCATAAGGAAACATTTATTTTATAACCAAAAACTGGACGAAATTCAAGGATTTCAAGACCATGGCAATCATGGCAGGACAACAGATATTGCCTCTAAGGCACTAGTATTTATGTTGACTGGTTTAAGAAAAAACTGGAAACAGCCCGTTGCATTTTATTTCTCACATACCATAAATGCTGACAGAATGACAGTTATTTTAAAAGAGGTAATATTAAATGTACTTTTATTGTTAATTTTATATTCAATGTTATGAGTAATTTGTATGTATACATAATAATATAAATTGTTTCAGATACTGAGAGAGTGCATTGCAGCAAATATTAATGTTGTTGGTACTGTTTGTGACTTAGCATCTGTTAATGTTAAAATATTGAAAACATTAGGTGCATCATCAACTTCACCATATTTTGATTTCCATGGAAAGGAAATTGTGACTATGTTTGATCCTCCACACCTCTTAAAGTGTACAAGAAATTTGTTATTAAAACATGACATTGAAATCACCTCAGATTTACAGTGCAATGAAAAGACTGTGAAAGGTAAGTAATATTATAATTGTACCAGTAGTTTTTATAAAATAAGTTTGTACAGTATTTGTTCTCTCATTGGAAATATATTTATTCTATCTTTATCCTATCCCTTTGAGGGATAACTAACATGAAGATTAAATTTAAATATTCTGTACAATCTCATACATTCATTTATCAGTGAATAAATATCTTAGGTTCGATTGCACCAAAGAGTGCACTACACTCTAACAAAAATTTGTTTAAGTTAGAAAAGAATGGTAAATTTTACAAAAACTTTAACCTAAACAAATATTTTGGTGCAACCAAACTAAAGAAAAGTTAAAGTTGTACTTAAACTTAAAAAAATGCATATAAAAAAAACACAATTTCTAATAAAAAATACTTTTTAGGTACAGTGAAATGGAGCCACATACAAGCATTTTATGAGCTCGACAAAACCAATCCTAATTTGGTTTATGCTCCTCAGATGACTGTCAGTCATTTGCGTCCAAATTGCCAGCAGCAAATGAGAGTGAAGCTTGCTGCTCAAGTATTTAGTCACTCTGTTTTAACTGGCATGTTAATGAAAATTGCTCAAAGTAAGTAAATGTATATATCATATAAATATCGAATTTAGATAAATTGAAAAACAAAGATATGGATATAGAGGGTCTATATCCATATCTTGACGTTGTTACGTAGTGAAAATGTTGTAGTAACATGTAATATACATTGTAACAGTATTATTTGTAATTTGAAGATTGGTATGTAATGTATGGCCCTGTAATAACTATCACAGAAACCTAATAACTAAGAACTCAGGGGTGTCAACGTATCTACTATATCTCATGCAATAGCAAGTCAAAAAAGTGTATAATTCTGTTTTTTGACTGACACTATTTGCTCAACTAAGTTATCCTAACCTTTGGGAAAGACAAACATTTACATTTCAGTATGGCAAACTGAATTAAGAATTAAATGTATATATCTTCACGCCAGGTCCTTACGGGGAAGGCAGAGAGTGGAGCGCCAGATATTCCGATCCTGACATACCTCTCGTGCTTCTTCTACTTTCATCATTCTCTTCATACATGCACGCCGATAACAATATTAAATATTTTATTTTTCAGATGAACTACCAGCAGAAGCTCATGCAACGGCAACGTTCGTGCAGAAATTCGACGAACTATTTGATGCCGTTAATGCCGATAGTAAAGATTTGCGAAGAGGAAAGAGATATTCCACCAATATAACTAAAAAGACTCCCCATTTAACTTTATTCAAGGAAATGAGGAAATTTATACAAAATATGAAATATGTTGGGAGTAAATCTAATCCTCCGTCTCAAGAAGGATGGATTCACACCATGAACGCTATAGAAAGATTGTGGAAAAATTTACAGGCTATAGGCATTAAGAGTCTTTCTACACGTCGCCTCAACCAAGATCCACTAGAAAATTGTTTTGGCTGCATCCGATATAGCTGTGGATCCAATAACAATCCAACCGTTAATCAATTTATAGCTGGCATCAAAACTGCCATAATTTCCAACCTAAAACATGCAGGGCAAAAAAAAAATTGTGAAGATGACCAAGCTATGATTTCAAATAATTTAACAAAGTTTTTGACAGCAAACATTTCTCCTACAAACATTAATGAACCAACTTTTCAATGCGAGTTGGGAGCAATGGAGAGCGTATTATCGGATGCAGTTGAAGCAGTGGACCAGGGGACGTCTGAGAGTCAAGCTTGTGCATATGTGTGTGGTTTTATATTTAAAAAATTGAGGAACAGTAACTGCCTTGATTGTCGAAAGGCATTCCTATCAAATACACAAGAAACCATACACATGTTCACAAGTTTTAAGGACTATGACCCTGCTCAGAATTTATTATGTTATGTATCTAAAGATATGGTGACGTGTGTAGAAATGATGGCCAGCCTCATAAATACTTCATTAAACAAAAATGCACATAAAAAGGAGTTGAAAATCAACATATTTAATTTGTTAGAATGTGTAGATTTTGATTTTTTGAGAAAATGTACTCTACATTATGAAATAAATGAAACTCATATTAAAGTAAGTACATTTTTTATTATAATTAAAAGATATTGTGTTTTAATAAATAGAAATATGGACGAAGAGGAAAAAAAGAAAGCATTAGAACGTAAGATAAGAATTTAAAAAAATAAATGAGTTCATTGTTTCTAATAATTTGTTTGAAGTATTTTTTTATTTTATTTTGTATCAAGTTTTATGTATATGATTGGGAAATATACGTTTATACAGTTTTTGTTGTTTTATTTTAAATAAGATGCATGAAAGATTAATGCAGGTACAACTGGTGATAGATTTTGTTACAAGTAAGCAGGTACTACAAGGACATAAAGTAGAATAAAATTATTCGTAATAATAATATGGTGTAACATATCAAAATGGTATATTATTTTAAAGACACCATATTAATGTGAATAAATTTTATTCTGCTTCATGTTCTTGTAGTACCTGTCTACTGTAATGAAATTGAAACTTTTTTGAAAGTTCCCGCGCATATTTTGTTTTAGTTGCTAATCCGCTATGACGCTAGTGTACGTAAGTGTATTGGTTATAGTAGCATTTTTTTTCTATGGAGTTGAATTTCTTCTCTCGTAAGAGAGTAGTATGTTCTGTGCATACAAGGCAGTATTATTTTGAAATATTTTGTTCGTGGTGGCTTCAAATATCATTTTTTTTTTTGTATTATTATTATGGCATCGCTATTACGCATATTGCCAGTGTCAAGTAAAACGATATTTCGTATTTATTTAAGCAGCGTCAAAGTTAGTATAATATCAAGTATATTAAGTAAGTATCAAGTATATTAGTTATCAAGTATAATATGTCGTTCAAGTGAGTTACAGTCAAGTTATTCGAGTAAAGCGATGGCTACTTTACCAGAACATTTACAATGAAGTTTTGGAGGCAACCTGAAAGGTCGTGTTTTCGCACTGTTATTCTATTTCACTATACACGGGCACTGTAATAAACCTATATCAAACAAAATGCCAATAACTTTATTCATTATAACTTAAAAATACACCACGAAAATGAAATAAAATAAGAGCACCATACGCCTCTTTCAAGGTTCCCGCCAAAACTCCCTTTTTATTTTTTGTTATTACGGCAATTTACGGCATCGCTATTACGCATATTGCCAGTGTCAAGTAGAACGGTATTTCGTATTTGTATTTATTTATGCAGCGTAATGGTGAACGCACACTTAGCGGAGGCGAACGCGCCGAAGGAGCCGCCAGAGGCGAATTTTAGAATTCTTTGTATGAAATCGTATGAAACCTCGCACTCTTGTCCGCGCCGATTCCGGCCGACTTGTCAGAATCCAAGAATTCCGGTGACAGATGCGGCCGACTCCACCGAGTCGGACGACTCGCCGGAATCGGAAAAGCGCGCTGAGTCAGGCGATGCGGCCGATTCCGCCGGCCGTTCATCCCCAATAATAAGAAATATGACTTACTTTGTAGCGAAAGGCTGTCACAATGCTTCACAAAAGCGTAATATGGACTCGAAGATCACATTTCATCCATAAGAATTACTTTATATCGTTTATTTTTGCTTAAAAGCCAAAAAAAAATAATCGTTCCAATCGAAGTACTCAGTTTTTTTTTTTTTTTTATAATTTGTCATGACCATAGATACAAAGTCTTTCAGTCGTATACATATTGAATTTCACATTTCTTTAAATTAATGAATATCCATAAGGAAGATGACGATGATTAAATGCTTCCATGAGGAATATGATGAGATGATGGGGTGGCTCCAGTAAAGCGATGGGGACTTTACTGAAGTTTTTACGAAGTTTTGGAGGCAATACGAAAAATCACTTTTTCACTTCATAATATCACTTTCTTACCCTCGTGAACATTATCGAATGCTTTATGATAAAAATCCCACCATTTTTACACATAAAAACGCGACTATACACAAATTTCGAAAATAATATCACGCAGCGACACAGCTCTTTTCCGCGTTCCCGCCAAAACTCCCGAAGTACTCAGATGATTAAAATGTTGCCAGCAAAGGAAAAACTTTTTACCCCACAATTGTTTTTTTTTTCGTTACTTCTAATAAATAAATAAAAATAACATGTCTATTCTTATGACATTGCGCGATATTAAACGTAGCCGTATAAGGACCTCATTGCTTAGAAAATATTTTTAAGTACTATTCCATTTTTACCAATAAAAATATTACAAAACCGTTTGTCTCACAATATTACGTAGGCACTAGGTACCTACCATCGTTGAATAGGATTTTTATAAGAAAAAATAAGTTACTACCATTCTAGATGGCATATTAGAAAATATAGTCAGTTACTGACCAATTTTTTTGGGATTTCTCTTACAAAATGTAGGCATTTAATAAACAACCGATTTCATGTATTGTTTTTAAAAAATAATTGAATTAATAATAATTGAAAATGTTAAATAAGTGTAGAATCCAGTTTTATTTCTTTTTCCTGTCCCTCCGTCTACGTTCTCTCCAAAATAACTACAGGATCAGGGCGAAATTTCCACCAAAACATTAAAAGTTCCAATATCCAGGTAAAATGGATTTTGGAATATTTATTTATCTATTTTTTTAAGTACGTTCTTCAAACTTCAGATGACACAAGAGATGACAAAATAAATTATGTACTAATAACTTGATAAGTGAAATTAAAATGAAATTAACACAGCGAATTATAGAATTTTAGTTCCGAGTATCATCTAAATTAAAATACACACTACTTCTACCAAACTTGTTCGTATAATATCTCTCATCTCCCATCAAGTTCTCCCTAGGTTATTTATTGGTGGGGAATATAGTGTTCCGCTAATTATCGGGAATACCCTATTGTAATACAACTAAATAAATAAAATAAAAATAAAATAAGCCTTTATTGCTGTTTTACATAGTTTGACAACATTGATTACAATTTGTTTGTTTTAAATGACATCTTGTCCTTCGACAAAGGCCTCCTCTAATGATTTCCATTTCTCTCTGTCTCTTGCTATTCTCATCCACTCTGGTCCAGATACTTTTTTGAGGTCATCTTCCCAGCGTTTGACTTGCCGTCCTTTGCTTCTTTTTTCGTTCCTGGGATACCATTCTGTTATTACTTTAATCCATTTTTCCTTTGTCTCTCTTAGCATATGACCTGTCCACTTCCATTTTAACGTCATACATGCCTTTTTTGCGTTTTTAAATTTAGTCGTATTTTTTATTTCTTTTAATCTTATCCTGTCTTTTCTCTTAACGCCAAGTACACTTCTCTCTATTCCGTTTTGACAAATATTTACTTGATTCATTAGTTTCTCGGTTTACGCCTATGTTTGGCAACCATATGTTAAACACGGTAATATGCACATATTAAGCACTTTTCTTTTGTCTTTGATTGGCATTTCTTGGTTTTTCATAATTTTACTGAGAGACCAGTATCTTTTCCATGCGTTGGCAATCCTTCTTTCAATTTCCTTTTGCATAGTGTCTTTTGCGGCTACAAGCTGCCCTAAATATACATATTCGTCCACATATTCTATTTTCTCTGTATTAACCATGATGTTATATGTTTGTGAGGTATTTGTCATAATTTTTGTCTTGGAAGTGTTCATTGTGAGCCCTGCCTTCGCACTTTCATCTGACAATTGTTGTAACATAAGCTCTAGTTTTTCGGGACACTCGGAAAATATAATCAGGTCATCTGCAAAACGCAAGTGGTTTAAAAGTTTACCGTTTATGTTTAGTCCTTCGTGATCCCATTGAAGATTTCTGAATATAATCTCTAGAGCCGCTGTGAACAACTTGGGCGGAATAGGATCCCCTTGTCGGACGCCTCTCTCAAAGGAAATTCTGCGCCTGTAGTTTCAAATCTGACTTGTGCTGTGCTTTTGGAGTATATATTTTGGAGTATTCGTATATACTTGCCATGTATTCCTTATATCCGCAGTGCTTCCCAGATGTAATCATGCTCCAAAGAGTCAAAAGCTTTATTATAATCAACAAATGCAAGATAATACGATTTGTTGTATTCCTTGTACTTTTGTAGGACTTGCCTTAGAACATGTATTATCTATTAACTTGCAACCACTATTCGAATCCTTATGTGTGTGTCATGTCAACGCATTGAGCTATAGTACATGGAGGAGAAATACCTACAGAATTGGCGTGATTGCCTGCAAAAATTTGGGCGATTACAATGGCCGCCTTTCATAGGGTTGTTTTTCGATAAATATCGATATCATCTTCTCATACATGAGCAGTTAATATCGATATTTTATCAACACGCATTCTCTTTTTAAATTATTTTTGCTTAGTCTTAGTAAAATCCACTCACTAAACTAGAGTTAAGTACAATTGTAATAATTATGATGTAGTAACAAAATGTATCTTGTAATGTGTGAAATATAAAAGGAAGCTATATTATATACCATAGAGCAACGCGGGCCACCGGTCGCGGCGGACCGGTGGCCCGCGTTGCTCTATGTTGTATACTGAAGATCATACGTACCTACTATATTTTTAGTTTAACAAAGAAATAATAATAATAATAATGGCAACCCATTATACGTCCCACTGCTGGGCACGAGTCTCTCCCCTTTTTGGGGGGAGGCCTGGAGCTTACTCCAGCACGCTGCTCCAATGCGGATTGGTGGAGGTGGGTGGGTTAGTGGCCAACCCGCTGATGCGCATGTTTGTGTGATTGCGCCGTTTAAACGTTTTGTACGTAGTTTCCAGACTGTTCATATTTGTACTGTGACTGAATTAGGGCCCTATCGATCGGATAGTGTAATAAGCGGAAACCCGACGCGAGGCCACGCCCACCCTTTCTGCCGGACCCTGAATACCGTGTCGTGTAATATTCATGAAAATAACTTTTCAAGTATTATTCGAATTGATACCTATGCCAATCGTCGTTCAATCACGTTTTATCATATTAATTAACAACATCTAGTAGGCTTGGACAATAATAATGATTCAACTGACTAGGTACCTGTACCTACAATGACACTATACCTACCAATGAAGATTAAATACTGAAATTCATGAAAACGTACTATTAATACAAAATGACCAAGGATGGTGGCAGAAAACTGTCATTACGTGGGATGAGCGAACTAGTTCATGAGCGCCGCCGATCGAGTATTAAACAACAAAAAATGGTTATTATTAATTTAAATGCCTAAGTATTTACCTACTTGCATTATAATTAGATATTCAGAGTTGGACTGGGTCGATAGAGCCCGGTTGGCTCGGAGGCTCCTCACACACCCGGAGCTTTAGACTGGAAGTGGGCCTAGGGCCTAATACTGGATAGTGGGCCTGGAGCCTAAGACAAATGCTTGCGGATCCTGCGACGAGTTCCGCAAGACCGACCCGTGGGCTCGATTAAGCTAGGGTCCGGTGGCGATCCGCACCGCCACCCATTTGGGGGTGACATTGACCACAAATTGACGCAGATTGTATTAGGAACTCAATGAAATCTATGAAATACTACGAATTATAATGTATCTCTCATACAATCATCGCTTCGAATTTGGTTCCATTTTGCAACAAACTAACTTCAATCATAACAAACACTCACACTGTCAACGTAGACAACTTGATTGGTTGCGACAAGGTCCTTTTCGAGCGTCAAGGAAACGCACAAATGATGCTAACAAAAAGGAATCTTAAAATAAAGCTAGCTAGGTAGGTAGGTAGGTATAGAGGTACGAATAGCGTTCCTAAGATTTTCGATTCGCACCATCTACAATAGTGTTCCACTATCATAAGGTTGGCTGTCAGAGAATGCCTTGTGGCATTAAGTCCGCCTTATATACTAAGTGCATTATAGTGCAAATAAATAAATAAATAGTAAACCTTTTTTTATTTTAGAAAATTATTAATTTAGCCTGGGTTGCACCAAAATATTTGTTAAAGCTATTGTAACATTTCACTCCCTTCTCTAACTTTAACATATTTCTTTAAAAGTTTGATAAGGATGTGAAATGTTACAATAACTTTAACAAATATCTTGGTGCAACCCAGGCAAGAGTTTTGCGGAAATTCCTAAAACAAAAGTTGTATATCTGCTAAAGTTACCTTTCCTTTTGGTTAAGATGATGTCCGTATGTTAACAGATACTTTCCCGAAATACACCTTTAAAGAATAACCGAAATAACAATACGGCAGCATGTCCCACATTGAAGATGCGTCCCCCAATGTCCTGCAAGACATTGTATGCGTCTTGCAATCTTCCCAAATTCTTGAAGAAGTCGAACAGACACAGCGGACCACTGCATCGGTCACTGCAGCCAGGATACAGATTTGCATGACAAAGTCCTTACTAGACAGAAGACAGCACCTCCCCTCTATCTATATATCTATAAAATACCTCAATGTCCCGCATTTAGTATCCAAAAAGTTGGCCGTCTTCCTACTCCGTAGGAAGAAACTTTGGTTGCCAAAGCGTCTCGTGCATTTGCTTGATCAATAAATCAAAATGTCTGATATTAAACCTCCGACTAAACAGGTCCGAATTTATCAGCCCACGTACCAACTGAATCCAAGAAAACGTTTTAGTGTTGAAAACGTAGAAAAAATACTTGAGCGCCTAGTCGATTATGAATTGCAAGAAGTCGAATATAGTGAAAAAGTTATACCCGACTTAGCACTCAGCTTGACTGAAAACATTCGCGCTGCCATCAAAGAAGAAAATTACGACAGGTAAGTAAGAAGTACCTGTGGTATATACAACATAGTATTTTACTTTTTTTAAGGGATCAGTACCCACCAAGTGCAACGTCACTTACCATTGCTTAATTTTTAGGGTTCCGTAGCCTAGTAGCCTACAAGGAACACTCACAGTTTCGTCATGTCAGTCCGTCTATCCGCAACCCGGAGAATTTTAGTACTACAAAGCTGTAATTAGATGTATAGGTAGATATTAATCATGCTGACAAAGTAGAGTCTTGAAAATATAAAAATAAAATCTTGAAAAAAAATAATTCAGGGTGCATTTTTTTAAGGCACATCCCATTGAACACCCCACATAAACGGTGGAATTGGCAAGTGTGAAAAAATACACAGTAATTATAATATGATGAATTTAAAAGGAAACCTATCACGGCTATGAAGAAACAACAACTTTACGATTAGTATCAGTAGGTCGATCAATTCAAAGTGTACTTACATGGAAAACCCTACATTGCGCGTGTCCGCGTGTCCCGACACACATTTGTGCGGTTTTATTTGTTATGGCACACCTGCATTAATTAACAAAAATAACTAAATAGGCTACATGGTTCGAATTTAAACTTACGTTATCAAAGCAAAATACTTAATAGATTTTACCATTAAAGCTATAAAACGATGGTATGCTTACAATTATACATGCAAACACACGCTCTTTCGTGGTGAGCCTGTCCACATGACCTAACTCCGAGGTAGAAAGAAACTTAAAAAAAATGGGAAAATCCCAATATCTGCTAAAGACAACATCAGAGAAAGCAAAATAAAGGAAATACTTTACATTTTTAAGTTGGTATATTATTGAGAGCATGTTCTTTGAAATACTCCCATTTTTTTGTATTTCTTAAATCTACGGGTATACACATTTATGGCCTCCTATAAGAGCAATTTTTCTGTCTCTGATGCCCACGACGTGCCCCCTAAGCAATTGTTTAGGGGCTAATCCGGAACTGGGTCTCCCCAATAAATGTGTCTGAAAAATGTTCCTTCGTTGTAGATATCGGATAATAGTGTGCGTGAGCATCGGCCAGAGACGGCAGCAGAATTTCCACGTATTCCATTCGTTCCTCTGGGATCACGAACGCGACGGGTTCGCCGCACGAAATTTTGAAAATTGCCATTTGTACGCGAATGTCGTCGTCTACGGCGTCTACTTAGACTAGACACATGGCAAATAAAGGTACTATTTGTATACTCTTTGAGATAGACGTGCGAAACACCAATATATAAAAAGTAATAATATGTCAGATTGTTGTGATTTTTATATTCTTCTTCTTCCTGCTTCTTACTTAGCCTATGTGCTTAATATAGGGATACACGAAGCGATAGATAAAGACAACACTCTGAATACTTATTTGCACCTTATTTGAAACAATATAAAACACTCGATGTCTCTTTCAAATGTAAATTACCAAAATAAAAACTTGAACAAAAAAAAATACCGCTGTATAAAGAAAAAATAATTAAAGCTTACTACTGATGTAACTTACTAAATCAATACTGATTGATGAAAACGCCAGTAGAATTTATTGCGTAGATAATCCTGCTTTCATACGGGCGTTCAGTTTCTGACTGTAATTGTTTTTTAACGTATAACCGGGCCAATAACACAGCTATACTGTAATAGTATGTTCGAGTTGAACACACCCACAGGAACGCTTCCAGTACTAAACGGGATCCTGAATTTAACCGAAACCGTATCGTTATCAAATCGGTATGCAAGATCACGGACGTGCTATAGTAGTGAGAGGCCTGTAGTACACCGCGGACACTCCGCCAAAATTTCATACAAACGCTTAATTTGGTCTCTATTACACAGACATCAATCAGTGACGTGTATTTACACGTGCACCTGTGTGCGTAGCACGTAGAAAATACCAACCATCGCCCATAAGAGGGGAGGAGGTTGGGTGATGCGGTGAAATCGGGCGGGACGTCGAAGTGTCCGTTCTATACGTAATATTATTACATATTCTCTGCCTGTAGCGTGGAAGTGTGACATGCAACGCAATTTAGTGCCTTGCTAATTTATTTAGCGCCGTCTCCAAAATTCAGTATAGCTTAAAGGAGAATGATACTGTTCCAAATATTTCTGAGCCCAGGTGTTGACATTACAAATTATGTCATTTTCAAATAACTATAAAATAATTTGAAATACGAGCATTTTTTTAATTGCTATTAATTGAAGTATATATTATTGATATTATATACATGATCAAGAAAAAGTTGGGTTAGATTGCTAATATTGTTAACTATATTACAAAATGTACTGTGTAATGGGTTCACCAGTAACGATTTTGCAGGCCCATAATTACCAGTCTCCTTTATTTTTCTCTTTTCACCGGTAATATTTACGGACGTTTGTAGACGGCCTCATCATCTTCACTAGTTTTTCCGTATGACGGCAGTTTACTGTGGGCAAGTGGCGAGCGCAGATGGCTCTCAGCCTAGACAGGAGATCTAGTGTAGGTCTACGGACAACAAGTGGTAGTTCCAGTGTGTGGATTCGCGGGCGTAGTCACCTAGGCATTACTTAGTCTACCTGCCGACAAATGGTAGTGTTCAGCACTGTTGTGTTCCTGCAGATAAATATAATAAAACAGTTCCAGTTAGATGGCAATGTAATGTATGGCCCCGTAATTACTAACACTGACACCGTAGTTCTTACTATTGTCTCATGGGTACCAACGCATCTGCATTTTAGTTTGACCTCTAGTTTTTTGTTTAGATATATAGGCTGCGGTCATCACTTAACATCCATGTGAACTGCACAACATGTGTATCATGGTAGCATATGTATGCTCAAAGGTTATCTTAATTAAACATAATTTAAGCGGATGAAAGGAAATCTTTTTATAAATAAATAAAACAAACCATAAGCATTTTTACAGATCATACATATTTATTTATCCATTTCATAGTATAGATATCACACTGGCCCGCCCTTACAAAAATAAATGTGTAATACAATAACGACCCAGCCTGTTGTGTAGCTGACGCGACAGCGCGAGTTTCACAATCTACTCTCCCTTCGACAATAAATATTGGCATCAATTTTGATACTAACCTACAACAATTTTGGACACAATCTCAAACGGCGCGGTCGCCTCAGCTCATTTTACTATTGAATTTCGTCAAATATTCTTAGAGAAGAGAATTCAGATAATTCTAAACCATTATACAGGTCGATATACATGAGATTTTAATTAATAATATAAGTTACGTTACAAGAAATTCGCACATTATTTGACACATAAAGCGACAAAGATTACTGATAAGAAGACTAAGTAGCTTTAAGATATTGGTCCGAGACACTGAAGCGAGTTGTATCCGCGTACATTAAGAAACTAGCACCAAGCCACCATACGACAAGAAAGCGCTCGCGTGCGCGAGTTCAAATACAAAAGCTATCTAGTGTGCGGTCACGGCGCACCGGCGAGTGACCGGTAGTGACCGGCGAGTGACCGGTAGTGACCGGTAGGGACCGGTAGTGACCGGCAGTGACCAGTGCGAGCTCACAACCAAGGGCGATGGGGCGCCTCGCTCACACTAAGGCGCGCTAACGCAAGATATGCCCGTGCTACAATATTCAAAAAG
The DNA here is from genome assembly GCA_036365455.1 of Macrosoma leucophasiata. NCBI lineage: Eukaryota > Metazoa > Arthropoda > Insecta > Lepidoptera > Hedylidae > Macrosoma > Macrosoma leucophasiata. The sequence goes on along the minus strand of JAWQUS010000023.1, from coordinate 6,957,355 downwards.
GGTATATATTTATAAAAAATCCTAGGGGCTTGTAAACGGAGTCTGCGTTCGCGGCGAACATACGTTGCGTCAACGCCACGGTTATGGCAGGTTTTGTTAGTTGAGCAGTATCAGAATAGTAAACAGTACGCTAGAAATGCTAGGAATCGGAACTGTTGCCTCGTTATACGCCGGCGGTTCCGGACTACATTCAGCCTCCCATAGTTGTTTTTTTTTCATCAGCTTGATATGTTATTACAGATAAAAGACTATATAGTACTGGGTACATACAATATACCTATAACCGAACTGTACATTATGGCGGTACTCACTTACAACCTCATCAAAATCAAGGAGTATATATCAAAAGAAAACGCTTTGAATATAGGTATTAAAATATTTAACCCTAATATACATCGTGACAAAGTAGATATGTGATATTTGAGTGTAAAGATACATAAAAAGCATTATTATTATAAGAGATCTCGACGTAGTCGTTTGGGTCTATAAAAATATTACTTAACATCGTACGTGTGACCGTTTACTTTGAATTTAACAGTTAGCCACAAAAATACCTTACGATTTCCACATCACAAGCTCGTGTTAAACAAGTCGGCAACTCGACCAAACGAGCCCCTCGTGCCCACACTACGACCGGTGTTCAAATAAAGTCCCGGTGAACCCCTCTCAACTAGAAAATAATTTACAAAACGTCTAAGTATAAAAAATATAAATATAAAATACTCAATCGCCCCTCTTTTAAGCTTAAATAAAAAAATGTCATGTATAGGCAGCATAAAAATACCGCAAAACATCTAGCACACCTAGTACAAAATATCACACGAGGTTTCCATTCGATAGTCTGGAGTGGTGGAGCGGTACCCTTAGTGCAGGTTTGCACTCGCAATCGATCGCGGTGGGTAGTTTTTTGAGCGCGCGAAGGAAATAGCAATTGTGTCAACAAATATTTATTCGCAAACTTGTCACATTAAGCGCTGTCTGTGGTTTATATGGAGACGAAATTTCGAAGGTCGATCAGCGAGACGAAAAAAACGTGTACTAAGGATACAGCTACAATAGTATTTAATGTAATGTGGTAGTGAAGTGGTACGAATGAGGCAGTCGTGCGGCAGTGAGCAAGAGCGGAGAGCGGAGAGCGGCTCTGGGTCTCTTGGGCCAAATTTTAAACATTTACTAATAAAATATTAAAGCTTAACATACATAAAGATTAAGCATCTCTGCACCTTAGATATACAATAGCCATTCAAAATAACTGCAGACTAAAATATCTCATCTTAAAATAAAGTCTTAAACATTAAACTATAAGACTCGTAGGTTTCGAAACTGTCCTTAACATAGGCCAGATATAAAAAAATAAAGAGTGATCTAAAATATAAATTCATCGCTTATTTCGCTGTACCACATCGAGTCGACGTTTCGTTTTGACAATAATAATATTCTTAAAAAATCTAGAACGTGATGTACGAGTGTATATATCTAAACTTAACCGTCACACGACAGGGTTCGATCGGAAATACACATCAAAACATTTATCGGAAAGGTGGATCGAACGGTGCCGTGTGATTCAGACTTATGTGTACATTTAGAAAACATAATATAAAACATCAGGCAACATAGTGATGTGGTGGCGCCGGCAGCAAGCGCGGCGGTCGGCGGTCGGCGATGCGGCGCGGTTAACTCTAAAATAATCAATTGGCGGTGGTTTGTCTGCTCCAGTCCTCTGGCGAAACAATTCAGCTAGATTCCTTCTCCTTTTCCTTTGACTCTGAAAATATTGCAACACACAAATACCTCCTTTAACTTTACTACATATTAGAACTTCTAGCATCTAAGGGTGTCTAGATTGAGTACCCAATGGCAATCACTTTCTAAACCTTACAAATCAATTCATTGACTTTTAAAACGCCTTTCTATGAAAAGGAATGAGAGCTACTCTGTATTATATAGGTACTAACTACGAATGCGATAATTCTAGCAAATTTCTTTTTTCGTGTTTTCTAATTCGAGCAAAAATTTCGATACAAGTTACTGGGTTACACGCTACATTTTTACTGCGCTAACACAAAGTTATTTCGTGTAATAAGTAGTAATTCAGTACTCCAGTCTACATAATTATATAATTGCAAAACATTTTAAACACTATTCACAATCAAATGGTGAACTTAATTCGCAACTGTTATCAAAACCGACTAAATTAATTTTTATTTGAGCACATGCTTAAAGAAAAACTAAATCCGAAAGTAATCATTAATCAAAACCATTCTGTCAACTTTTATTTTAGCGATAACGTTCTAATTATAAGGACCAGTTCATTTCCATATGACCATAAAGATACATGACAAAACCGCCAAAAGATCGCACAAAAACGCGATCTAAATAAAATTTATCTGCCTACTACGAATCAAAAAGTTAACGACATCAGAGTCATTAAGCATTATTGAATTTTAATCAAGTTGCTATTTTATTGCTAGATATACATAAAACACGTTTCAAAATTATTGTTAAAATCTAGTCACGCATTTCAAACTATAATGCAGCAAATCAATCATCATCTATGCTTTATTCAAATGGTCTTGCAACTGTGTAAAATAGCTTAACATGCTTATAAAATCTTAATTTTAAGTCGTATAAATGTTTGATACTTATCATAGTGCATAAATATATAGCATATTGTAACCGCATATATCACGCGTCATTTCGTGTAGGCCGTACGACCCGACTTGTTATGACCAAGCTGACCAAACGGACGTTTAGTGCAGCCTTCAGCCTTCAGAAACGCATCGAACTCACTTTACTCTCCAAGCGCGTCGCATATGTACTACTTCAAAGCGGCAATATAAGCTCGTCAAATCAGGCAATTCGCTAATAAGCAAGTCCAAAGGCTGCACGTATCTGGTGACGCGCGGGGCTTCGCGAAGCCGTACGTCCATTGAGCCGTGCGCGTAGTTAATTTGAAAAAAAAAATAGGAAGCGAAAAATAAAACGATACTGGTACGATGCGAAGCGTGTACTACGCATGCCTGGTCACAATAGTTCGAGACTGACCTTCGTCACTGTTACCGTTAGTGAGCGGCTCGTCGCCGTTCTTCTCACCATTTTCGGCGGGCTTCTTTTCCTCCTCCTTAGCGTCCTTGTCCTTCTTCTCCTCGGAGCTCTCTTTGGCCGGTTTCTTCTCCTTGCCGGCCTTGCCCTTGGCGGGCGTGGCGGGCTTGGGCTTCGGCTCCAGCGACGGGTCCAGCACCAGCTTGCCGATGTTCTTGCGGTCGTGCATCTTCTGCATGGCTTCACCCACCTTTACCAAACATGTAAGTATTTAGTGTAACGAATATTAATGAAATAGAAAATAATATTTAATTAATTATCACTGTTAAAGCGCTCGTAGCCAGCCTCTAGTGTATTTGCGTTTCAATTTATTTGTTATGGTTTTGGTGTAGATTTTAGCTAAATTATATAAACTATAACTACTTATGAATAAAATACTTTAACCGAAAGTTAGCCATTCACTAACTTCCTCAAGAATTCTCTAAGAATCTCTGGACTGCAGCTGTCCTGCGAAGAAGCGGTCAGATAGTATATACTGTAACTGAGCTTAGGTGGCGTCGAAGATTACTGACCCAATACTGCATGGGTACGAAATTAACACAATCCTAACATGATCAGAAGGGGGTTTGGGCTGACAGAATGCTATAGATAACGACGGACTGTTTTATTTCCGAATTCACATTTAATGCCGATCGCTCGGCGGATTCTTTCTATCCACGAGTGGCTTGACTTTGCCCTGTGAGGAGAATGCCCGCGGATACGTATCCTAATTGCCAGTTTAACTCACGTCTTCCAACGCTCAGGTGGAATACATGAGCGGCGTGGCCTTGCCCTGGCGCCATATTGCGACATCGTCTCATTTCCTACACCGTACTACCCGACGAAGAGAGAAGTCCCACCCTCACCGACGGTGCGGTTTTCGCGTTTATGTCTGCCCAGAACGTGTAAATTGTGAAACCAACTTCCCTCTGAGGTATTCCCTCCACAATATGGGGTTCTTCAAAAATGGCGTCAAAAGAGTCCTTCCTGTCTGTCAACCTAATGATATAATGAAAAAATTTAAAAAGGTTGGAGAGAAATTGGTACTCACGTCTTCCAGCGCCCAGGTGGAGTCGACGAGCGGCTTGACCTTGCCCTGGCGCCAGAGCGCGAACACGTTGTCGACGGCGCGGCGCACGTACTCGGCGCGGCCGTGCTGGAACAGCAGGTGCCGCAGGTTGAGGCCCGCCAGGCTCTTGTTCTCGTCGAACAGCTTGATCGGCGACACCTTGTCCACTTGCCACCACTGCAACACGTCAAATTATAACTAGTATTAAACTGCTTGGCTGCTGGCCATGATACTTTACGGAGATACAGCTACTTGCTAAAATACAGTGCTCAACAATAAATATTGCACATCGAGCCTAGGAAGAAGACTTCGGCTTATTTCGGGTCTGTAGAGCATTATCTCTTTCGCACGTACGGTGCGAAAGAGATAATGACTATTTGACGTTTGTCGACCATTTTGATCAAGTTTTGACCAATACCGGTCCCAAAAGTTGGTTGTTGCCATTCCTTCAAATAAAATAAAGACCAATACCGGACTTGACAGTGCTTACGTAGGCAGTGTGCAACAGAGATGACGCTCTACGAAGTCGAAACCAGTCGATCGTCTCTTTCGCAGGCTCGATGTGCAATATTAATTGTTGAGTACTGTACGTACATTAAAACTGATATAGTAGAAATTAATTAATTTAGTATACATTGTCCGGAAAGCCTATGGTCCTGTATCTAACGAATGTATACAATCATCAGTATTAGCTAACTTCAGACACACACATTTAAAGATTTTTTTCTATTGTATTATGTATGTAATAAGGATGTATCTTCACTCCAAGTCTCATACCTTACAAAAAAAACTGAATGTAATGACTTCAATACCTCAAATTTTATAGGCGTTGTTTTATCAAGTTGGGCGGTTAGTGACAAATCCCTTCAGTTTTAAAATACGAAAGTGGATATATATTTTTATAAAATTTTAGCTTAGCAAATTAACAACCGCTCAAAATAAATGCCTCTGTATCATGTATGTCATTGAATAAATTAAACACCCGAGCTCCAAATAAATATCTATAGACTTAAAACATTCTAGGCAGAAGATTGAACCCATAACGCTTTCACACTAGCAGTCGTAGCCTAACCACCAGAATCGAATGTTCAGATACAAAAGCTAAATTCATAACTGATCTATTTCAACGGCATTCAAACTCAAAGGGAGCGAGACCTTTAGCATCCCATAGTTTATTCGCCTGTAGGTATGTATATTTTTAGAAGTCTTATTTATTACATTCATAAAACTCCTATAAAATAATAGTTGTTATTGAAAGTCGAAAAAGATTACAATAAATTAATTCGAGTAGTCTGTAAATTTATCTAAACGACATAACACAGGCAAAGGAATGTCATTCTTAGTGGATCAGATAATTAAAACATTAGAGACTCACGGCACGCGCAGCGCTGAAGAAACTCTTAGTCTCGCCGGTCACGATGTTAGATGATCCTGAGATAAAATGCATTGTTTAGTGCTATTTGAAATTAACTTAAACGTTCACAGAAAGTAGAGTGTTAAACTTAAATAAGTGATAAAAAAAACATTGAAAAATTCTCGCCTGGTGATAGGGTTCTGGTGACGGAGCTCGCGGGCGTAAGTACCACCGCATTACCTAATCTATCTGCAACTAAATGGTAGTGTTCAGCACTATCGTATTCTAGTAAGATGGTAATAGATGGCCCCGTATATCACAGAGACGTAACAACTTAGGCCTCACGGGTGGCAACGTATCTGCATTTTGACCTCTGGTTTTTGTGTAGGTGTCTATAGGCTGCAGTCATCACTTAACATCAATGTGACCTGTTTACTTGCCACCGTCCTAACATAAAAAAAAATAAACTCACCATAGAGGATATACCGTCCCATAGGCTTGAGAAGGGAATAACCGCGGTTGCATTCTTCGCCGCACAGGCAGTCCAGCACGATGTCCACACCGTCGGCTGAGATCCTGGTTAACAAAACAACCTTTGTTAAATAGTGGTTAAATATATTATCGGCAATTCATAAAGATAATCGATACCAGTTCAAAGTTCATAAAGACGTTGCTAATAGAATATCCCTTCAATCGTGTTCAATCCATTCATAAATTCATTAAGTTACAATGTAGCGAAACGAAATGCACAAATTCAAGATTCATGTGTAAAGTTCATTTAAAAATCATTTAAACTTTCTTACTGAATTTGTGAATGTTTTGATAAATGATTCAGGTGTAGTGAAAAATTATGTCTCCTAAAACAAAAACCCACAACGAAGACACGTCGTGATTGGGTATTGGACGGATTCAATCCAATCAGCGCATCTGCCACCATCACTGCGTGCAGCAATAAGAGCTGCTTTGTTTATTTACACTGAGATTGTGTGGCCCGGCATGTTTACGGTGGGAAGAGCTCACCAGATATAAAAATATCTTTGTCTATTTACGAGAATTAAATGCCGCGCGGCTGTTACGAAGCAGCTGCCCTAAGGAGTGAGTTATAAACGGAACAATTAACGTGCAATGCGGCTGATTTAATTGGACCCCTGTTTCAATGGCCATTCCTAGTCATTGACTGTTCTCTGCCTTATACAGCCGAAGTTGAAGGGTCACTGTAAAGTTGTCTGGTTGGAATCAAACGCGTTATGTGTACGATAGAAATATGTAACTCTAATAACTACCAATTAACAAAGCATGAGATCTGGAGCAATTAGTTTATTTGTTGGGAAAGAATGAAAGGTGCTCTTTGTATCTCAAGGAATGTCAGCGCTTCCTCAGAAGTTTTTATATTCACATCTGTTCGAACGATCACATCGAATGTTTTCGATCAAATGTGGGGCCAGATTTTGTTGTATGTATTAAAATGTAAAAAAATATAATTTGTATCAGGCATACACTTAAAGATATAAGATCATTTCTTGATCGCCGATTATTTTCATGTTGTTTATTAGTTTCAAATCATTCAATGCAAAGACTCGCAAAATTTCGGTAAGAATACGAAAGAAAATGATGGATGTAAAAGAAAGAAGCACGAGAGTGGTGTAAAAACCGGAATATTTGGAGCTTTACACTCTCTGCCTACCAATACCATACAACATAAATACTTGGGTATTGTTTAAATCAGAGATTCCCAAACTATTTTTTCTTGTAGACCCCTTTAATTTTTTTTCTGGTTTCCCCTCCTTGCTACATTTATAGCACATTCCCAAATTTCCAAATTTTATTCACGCCTACGTAGACCCCCATCGAGTCCCATGGACCCCAGGGGGTCTATATGGACCACTTTGGGAATCACTGGTTTAAATAATGGTTGATCTATATTAAGCATTTAAATTTCTTTGAAAACTTTTCTCAAGCCGATTAGACTCGAGAATAAATAAAAGTCAGGAAATACCCCCTACACTCCAGTTACTTTCCGTTTCCATATGGTTTCCATACAACAAGCTGACATTACGTATGTAAGTACCGTAATAATTGACCGAAGAGAGCTTTATAAGGCCACCAAGCGAAACTCGTAGGGGCGAGGGCTCGAAAGCGAAAGTCAAAAGTGTCATCGAGGATTTCCATGCTCCCGTAATCACGAATGTGGAGTAAGTGAATAGTACCACCGATTTAACAAGCTCCTTCAAGTGAGTTTGTTATTCTTTTGGAAGTAAATATTTATGGAAACAGCAACACTATTGGGCATTGAATCTACATCCTTATTCATATGAGTCACCTCGATTTCGATTGAAATAAAAAAAAAGGAGACGAAAAACTATCGGTTCGTACTGAAAGAATTCTCACTAAAATAATCAGAATTTTCGAAACTTAATGAAAAGCTTTTTTATATATCTTTGAACTGTCGAATCATTCAACGTTAAAACATTTTTCTAGTTCTTTGCGAGCCTTAATACTGCCACCTTAATAGACCACGATCTTAATTAGTAGAACGAACTGGAAAACATTAAAATACAGGTCACCAGGTTGACTTGATTAATAAGGTTTTAAAGTTTTCCTACAAACTCTCACTAAAAAAGCATTCACTATGTGGTCGTGCCGCGTGACTGTTATAGTTTTGAATTCCATCGTTATGACGACTGAGTTACGGTAATGTATTTTAGAGGTAACAGTTCAATTTAGAAAAGCAGTTCGAATCTACGTCCTCCAGAGTAGTCACATACATATTTGCAATAGGTGCTCTAAGCGCTTTACCATTAAGCTGCCTAGATTTATGATTGATTACCTCGATAGTTAGGTACTTTACTAGATTTTTTTCCCACTCTTACTGGAACTATCTCATGGTTTTGACGTTATCATCATGTATTATGTGTTCTGTTATGTTGTTGAGGCTATCCAGCTCTTCGACAACACAGATATAGTTACTACCAGTGAGTAGACTAAAGAGAACTAAATCTTTTGAGTTAGTGTAGTGTTAAAACAAAATTAGTGTAAATTACTAATTTTGGATAATCACACATAGCCGGAGCGAAAACGCGCCGAAAAGAATCGCATGCTGTAATAGAATTCCTCATAATAGAATAGAATAATCAGCTAACGTTATATCATATTAACCTTTGCAATACCTAATCATTTAGTCATCAGCGTGTCTGAAACACTCTTTAGCGATCGATGGTGATATCGAAATTTCACATTTCCACAACCCAGCAATCTCTGTTTCAGCCAAGTATTGCACGTATTATTGAGCAGTCGAACTTTCATTATTTGGCATTTAGAACTCAGTCATTTGCATTGAGTAACCAAATAAAAGCAAATTCATTTGCGATCGCCGATACTAAAAGTACGGCATGTAGCCTTCCTGATAGGAATTTATTATTTTATTGCCATCGTAAAACAAAAAATAATGTTGTAGTCTGTTTAAATTGTGAACTGGTAGTCCGTAGTATAATTTATAAGTAGGCGTTATTTTATTGGCATCGGATAAACAATTAGAAATACCTATCAATAAATAAACAAAATATGTAAAAACAACAACGTTATGTTTACTGGTAGTACAGCTCCAATGCCGAAGCTTGCGGGCGAAAGCACCACCGCATTATCTAATCTACTTGCCGCTAAATCGTAGTGTTCATCGCTATAGTGTTTCGGTGGTGTATTTCGTGAAGTTTATGCTTTACTCGATTTATTCTACATTGAATTACCAATAAGAAAATAACAATAGATAAATATTTTTTGACACACAAATACGTATAAGGCAAGCTTTTTACTGGCGGTTATTTGAAATGCGTATATTTTACTAAGGCTGGAGTAAATGGAGGAATTCGACGGCGTAGGCACCTCATTATCAAACCTATATGCCGCTTAAAGGGAGCGTTCAACTTGGATCAAGGTTTCAACCTTTTTTATCCTGCAAGCTCGGATCCTATTGTTATTCTCAAGCCTCCATGCTCTTTTCATGAAAAAGAACCTATTTTAACGAGATTTATTAATTCTAATGTAAATCTTATTACGCAATTTTTTACTGGTGGTAGTATTCCAGTGTAGATACTCGAAGGCATAGGCACCACCGCATCAATAATAATATCTTTATTTCAAATCAAAAGTAGCTTTACATTTCATTGACATTGGAACCTCCATTTAAGCATATGGATGCCTGTGTTTGGAGACTCCGCTCTTCCCTTTCTGAAGTTGCACAAAAGCACTATGATCATTTACAGACTAAATATAACTTATTAAATTTTGTTTAATACATACTTGGCGATAAAACTAATATAAAAAAGAACATAATGAAAACTAAAGTGTATTCGTGTATGTGTGCGTGCGTGCGTGCGTGTGTGTGTGTGTGTGTGTGTGTGTGTGTGTGTGTGTGTGTGTGTGCGTGCGTGTGTGTGTGTGCGTGTGCGTGTGCGTGTGTGTGTGTGTGTGTGTGTGTGTGTGTGTGTGTGTGCGCGCTATATTAAAAGTTGCAACATTGATTCTGTTTCCTCATAGTTTAATGTTTGTAACCAATTTATGATTTGTTTTTTACATTCATGTTTTTGTTTGCCATATATAGATATTTGTTTGTTGAGTCTGTTGTATAAATATCCCGACATAATGTTATACTGGTTTCTCGCAAATTTTGTTTTTGTTTTGGGGATCCCTACAGTAGTATTTTTTTTCTTTTCGTTAGTATCTTTGAGTCATACGGAACTTCTTTATGTTTTCTTAAAACAATGTTTGTATATATAGTTGCCTTACTGAAAGTAAATTACTTATTTTATATAGTGTTTCTGTTGAAAATGATCTTTTTTTAAAGTACATATTTTTTTTTTTTTTCTCTGCGCTCTCTCTAACGCTAAAAATTTTCGATTTTGCGGCACCGCCCCAAACCGAAATACAATATATTAAGACAGATTGTATGTATGTATCTTCACGCCAGGTCCCTAACGGGGTAGGCAGAGAGTGTAGAGCGCCAGACATCCCGGTTCTGACAAACCTCTCGTGCCTCGTCTACCTTCATCATTCTCTTCATACATGCACGCCGATTGTACCCCCAAGAAATGTAAATTTCAGTTAGAAGATTCTTAGATTGTGCCGAATCTTGACTATTTTTGTCCTTTTCTGGTACAACATGTCTTAGCACCTTAAATATATAGATCAGTTTACCTATTCTGCTCACAACTAGTTGTAGATGAGGATACCATGACAGACGCTGATCTATTACTACTCCCAGATATTTAATACAATCAACTTCACCAATAGTAGGACATTGACAGGTTAAATCACTCATAAACCTACTGCAATAATGTACCTTAATTGCAGAGTATTTAGTGGAGTCTTTATTATTATAAATGCTAAAACAGATATAGTTTGTTTTACTAGTATTTAACGTGAGAAGGTTATCTTTTAACCAAGCAGCAACACAGGACAATCCCTCCTCTGCATAACTCTTTACTTGATCCCACGTACTGCCAGTGAAAATGATAGCTGTATCATCAGCGTATGAGAAAATTTTGGCATTATTTATTTTTATATTGCAGAGATCATTGATATATATCAAAAAGAGTGTGGGCCCCAGTAGGCTTCCCTGTGGCACGCCGTATAATAGTTCGGCATCTTCACTGATATATTGATCTAATTTAACTTTCTGAGTTCGGTTTGATAGATAGTCTTTAAATAATGCAAGCGGAGTTCCTCGAATTCCAATTCTTCCCAGCTTAACCACAAGAATATGAATCGGGACGTTGTCAAAGGCCTTTTTGAGGTCCAAAAATACACGCATACATTTAGCCCCTTTGTCCAACTGTTCCGCAACTAGTGAAGTAAGCTCAATGACCGCATCTTCTGTTGTTTTAGTTTTTCTGAATCCATATTGTAAGGTAGCCAGTATATCAAATCTATTTAAATATTTTAGAAGTCGGGTATTCAGGAGTCTTTCTATTATTTTTGAAATAGCTGGTAGAACAGATACTGGCCTGTAGTTACTAATATCTTCTCGATTCCCACTCTTATAAACTGGAGTAATAATTGATTTTTTCAGCATAATGGGGAAGACACCGTTTTTGAAGCATAGATTAGCAAGATGTGTTATAATAGGCACAATTTCATTTTTAGTATATTTTAAAAAACTCGTTGATATATTGTCCCAGCCAGGAGCACTGTCATTTTTCAAACTTTGAAGTATGCTACCGACTTCACTTTCGTCAGTGTCAGTCAAGTCACACAAAAGAATTCAATTGTGTTGCGGTACAGTTAGCCAAAGGTTCTAAATGGACACCAGTACCGTCCGTAATTTGGTCAGCTAGTTGTTTACCTATATTCACAAAGTATTTATTTACTAGGTTCGCTGACCCAATTGGTGTTGAGGTGGAATTAAGTAATTCTACATTTTGTGTGTGTGATTTGGTAGAGTATGTAATTGCCTTTATATTTTTCCAAAGAAGTTTATTATTTTTTAACGATTTAGTGAGTGGGTCCCTGTCATAATTTCTTTTTAATTTTGTAAGTAAATTGTTGACGTAATTTCTGTATCGCTTGTATGTGATTCTCAGCATTTCATTTTGCGGATCTTTTCTAACCTTTTTTTGTAGAGAATTACGATTATGAATACAGCGTAAAATGCCCTGCGTAACCCATGGTTTAATTAAACGTTTCTTTGATGGTAGTGTTTTAGTGACTGTATTTACCTCAATTGTTTCAAAAAGTTTTTGGAGTAAGTTTTTAATAACTACATTCGGATCATCAGTAAATAGTAATTCCCCTAATTTCTTAGTTTGCAAGTATTCGAGCGCAGGCAGGCAAAACGTGGCCAGGCAATATACCCTGTAATGATAACATATTTAAGTAACCTGTTCTGTTTTTATGATCATAATATGTTTCCGTTTGTGTTGGTCTGATATTTATGTTGATGTCCCCTGTTATAATTATGTTTTTTTTCTGTTTTTAAAGTTTCCACATGTGTACTTAGCGAATTTATAAAAGGTTCCGCGTTTGAATTTGAGGGTGATCTATAAATCCCTAATATGATGTTATTAAATATTTCCAATTGAAGACACGACGCCTGTAACAAGTTTATTTCACTAACTTTGTGTGCTAAGTTTTGTTTTATATACACAACCACTCCATCATTTTGGTTTAATTGCCTTGTAGTAAAATAACTGGTGTAATTGTCAAGTTTCGGTAGCTGTTTGTCTGTATTTAATCTGCATTCAGTTAAAATTATTACGTCAGTTTCGAATGAGAAATTATTTAGTGTTAGTAAAAAGTCGTTAAAATTACAGTAGATACTCCTAATATTCTGTGATATAATTGTAAAGTCACTTTTATTTATATGTATAAAATTTTCAAGACCTTGACTATTACACTCGATTGATCTTGCAAGTTCAATATTGTCTATTTCATTTAACGTTTGTAGAGATTCGCATATATTGTTAGCCATTTTTAATCATATAATTAAATCTAGTCACTAGTATTGCATTCCCCAAAGTATTATTTAATATTAATCTCCCAGCATTAATTGGGTAATGTGTTTGCTTATAGGTTATTTTATTTATATGCATTCTGTATAATAATTGTTTTACGATTTGTATGAGGTACATATTGGTGTGTCTATGTATTGGTGACGTTGACTGTATTGTGTTATTAATATAGTGTGTATCAATGTGTTCATGTTTATGCGTTTGCAATGTTGTATTTGTGTAATTATAGTAGCCATGTTTTTTACAAGTTATGTTCTGATTATTTAGGAAGTTAATTATAAAGTTGAATAACAAAAAACTAAACCTTAGTATTAAATTCCCAAAAAGTAGTCATACATTTTTAATATTGGGTAAATCGTGCTCCGTCCTTATGTGTATACGCAAATTATCTTGAGTGCGATAAAATATCGTTCCAACAATTTCAACCATTTCGTTTTGCATATGCACGAGCATGAGCAAACAATTTCGCGGTTTTTCTCGTAAGACCTTTAGATACATAAATTGGTCTTTGATCTCCTTTTATTTTTATATGTCCGGTGTGTATTTTATTGCTGACATCTTTTCCTTTATTAAATTGCTTGGCAGATTTTAACATTTTTTCTTTTTGCATAACAGTTGAAAACTCGGCAACAATTGTTCCATATGTTACATTCTCGTTTGCTTTTTAATCTATAAATATCTTTTATATCTTTTATATCTGGCCTCCTACTATTTCACTTATTTCGTACAAAAAATTATATAACTCATCTTTTCCTTCAAATTGGTTTTGTGTGGATATTAGGCGTAGAACGTTCCGAATTTCCAGAGTTGTCGACCAACTTTTCTTCTCCAAGAACTCTATCTTTTCTTCTAGGGCTAAAATGCGACTGATACTTTCATTCTTTTCTTTTTGAAGGGTTTGAATGAGTGTTATTGCTTCGTCATATTTTGCAGTCAGAAAACTTATACTCTCCTTTATCTCATGATTTTGCTGTTGGATAGTTGATTGCAGATCTTGAAATTGTGTTTCCTGCTTATCTGAGAGGGTTTTAAATAGCGCCCGCATTTCTTGCACAACATCACCATTATTTGTGGGAGTCGTTTGTGGTGGAGTTCCTAATGCACGTCGTTTATTTGTTTTGTGTGAGATATTTTCATACTCCTTGTGATCACTCAGTTCAGGTTCTGAATCATATTGCATAGTTTTTTCGCTTATTTTACTACTTTTATTATTTGATCCCTTAGAAACTACGCTGCTTTTCTTGGTCGGAGTGCGTTTCAGTGACATGATTTTGTCTTGTCTTGTATTTTCGTCGAATATACAAATGAACAGAATCGAAAGAAAAGAAAAGATCCCCTTGCACTTTCCAAAGTTGTAGCCCACTACTCATCAACTATCAGGCAATCATAAGTGTGTAGAGACAGTTTAATAATAACTTATGTACAGTAAAACTTTTATATCAAATAAATCTCCTCTTCGCTATCAATTCCAAATCTTCTTGCACCAGGCGGACAGAGATTCTAAGAGGTTAAATAACCAAATCTTTGAAATTGCTCCTCAGTCAGTGTCGTGCCAGGTATTCATAGGGCAGTTGAATACTCAATTAAACAAAATGTATGTCATTCAACTAACAACACTCTGGTCTGCCTTGCGGTTCAGATCCACTAGGTGAGCATAAACGCTATGGTAGTCGCGAGGCACACGGGGCCACTGAATGTGTCAGCTCGCAAATGCGTATTAGTCTTGCTGATGTACTAGGTGAACATAAATGTAGCAGCAATCGTGCGTGAGCACTCGACGATTGAATAAAATTGTAGACTCTGCTTGGAAGTGCGCAACTTTATTCTTCAGATGCTAGCTACCAGGCAATCATAGGACAATTGAAAGCTTCAGTGTACAAAATAATTCGGTTAAAATGAATTGTACTAAATGGTCCAGATGTACTAGGCATGCACAAATGCAGTGGTAGTCGCGCGTCTCACGCGACTTTTGATAGTTAGTGACTGCTGGCTCGGAAGTGCTTAATTTTATTCTTCAGTAGTACCAATGCACTTGTACTAAGCGAGCATAAATGTAGCAGCAATCTTCCGTAGCCCACGGCTTATTTCGATTGGATCGTGCGTTTTTTATTTATTTATTGCGTAATATGCACTAAGCCAGCATAAATGCAGAGCAATAATCACGCGGCCACACGGCGATTGAATTTGACCGCTCGCAAGTGTACCAATCAATTCCTTAGTTATTCACATGTACCAGGAAACCATATCTTTTAGATGGTTATTAATGATTTTAGTCAAAACGCAAATATTAAATAGGGCAGGGCACAGTTTAAGAAGAGGCTGGTGGAGATAGATATACCTTATATCTCCAAGTACCAGGGTAACATATATATTCAAGCGGTTCACAGTTTGTTGATCTAAATTGGTAATGCTGTTTCACTCACACAGTCAGGCGTGTGCGGTTTTTCTTGCTTGCACGGTCCACCTTCTTCAATTTATGCACTCCTATTTTTTCATGTAATATTTTTCATAAAATTTAATTTAATTAATTTAAAATATTTTTTTAACACAGATTTGGATATATGTCTGCTCGTAAACGAGGCCAGAGGGGAAGAGGTTACCGTCTAACCGGAATCTAACTAATCTATTCTATTTAGCGGCAGATAAGTAAGGTAATGCGGTGGTGCCTACGCCCTCTAGCTCCTACACTTGGAACTCTACCACCAGTGTAAGTATATAATAAGATGCATATACTTACTTCCTGACTTCGCTGGTGTAGTCGCTGCCGCGCTCGAGCAGATGGTCGATGTTGTTGTTGTTCGCCTTCAGCGCCTCGTGCTTGCTCTTCGAGCACACGCCGAACACCGTCACGTTGTCTACTGTCTTGGCCAGCTGCGCCACCGCCTGACCCTGAACGGATACATTTGTTTGATAAAGTAAGGTAACATACTACAAACTCCAACTAGCGTGTCTCAAGACAAAGGTCTTTGAACAGTGTGTGACCAGTGATCAGATATGGACTTGGAACGTAGTCGCTCACTATGCGCTTCATAAGAAGGCTCAAAGCTCGAAGCAAGTGGCCAACATTGCCGAAGGTCGTGAGCGATCGCTGTATGAGGGCGGCGCGGGACGGGACAGCCTAACTTGATCCCTTTTAACCTTATTTTATAATTTCATTTTGTCATGTCGCCTATGAAAATACCGACCGGGAAGGGGAGGTTTAGACGTGAAAACGTCTAATTGCTTCCACCGTAACAGTTAATGCAAATTTCCATAATAAAAAAATCTATATTAGGAGATATTATGTAGGTACATTATGGTATTCCACCTACTACGTATCATCAACATCTAAAATTAGATTATACCACTGGACAGAGTTTGAGCTTCTTGAGAATTAGTTGCAGAGGGCACCGCTGAACTGGAAGATATTGAAAACTCAAAGGGCATCGTGTAATTCGCGTAAAACGCGGCCATGTGGCCGTGTGTTTCACGTACGGTATAGTTTTAGGGAGAAAACGTCATCGGGTAGGAATTGAACATCTCAGAGTTGCAGTTTCTTTTTAAATCAACTTAATTTAAACGCATGTGTGCACACTAAAACAATATAAAAAGAAAACCTTAATAGTTGAAAGTTCGAACGTGTATGCATTTAGATTGTTATTTATTATCTTACAAACACGTTATTTATATTTCGTAACCGATAAACAGAATCCAAAAAATATATCATGCCTTGATTATTGCAGCTTGTAATAAGTAAAAAATCCTGTAAAAACGTTTCATGTTAAAGGTGTTTATGATAACAATCGAATTTGGTCGTCAAGGGGTGGGTGGTGACTGCTGAAGCCCGTATTTTGTCGATAACGTGATTAACCCCTCCGTAATTTCCCGCAAATTACCGAACTCTGGGCTGCTACTTACAAGTTAATAATCAAGAACCAAGTACTTTCCTGTTCCACAATTTCATGTCAATATTCACAGATTCATGGAAGGATTGTTTGATGTTAATAAGCGAGGTTAATTACATCAAAAGTGAATATGAGTCGGTTTTAATGAAATTCTGTTTCTCAATTGAAATATACATCATATTATACCTATCGATTAGTCCGTCATAAGCTCCAGTAACAGCAACCCTACAATGTTTACCTACACGTTCAATGTTTCGAATAACCGCGTGGTGTGTAATTAATTGACAAAATTATAGTTTAACCACCCATATGTGCTAGAACCATCTCAAATTACAGGTCACTGACATCGGCTGCCTGGAGGGTACTTAATGAGTGACGTAATCGGAAGAACATTCCAGAGCATAGCAAGTTTCCTCGCCCAATTCATAGCAGCAATTAGACAATTCGTTACATTGTTTGTGAACTCGTTACCAACTTGTGCCTTAATCTTCATAATGCAGACACTAAACAGTGCTTTCCAGGGTCAATGCTACGCTGGTATTTTTAGCGGGTTTCATTTATTTGCTTATGGCCGAACCGACACCGATTTTTTTTTCATTTATTGAAGTTCAAAGAAATACCGGCATCGCTTTTTGGTTCACTTTATTTATTATTATTTATGAAGCGACGAAGTATTCAGATTCATAAGCGGACAATGGTAATAAATATGTATTCGGCGACAAGCAATATGTTAAGTAAATGCAAGCTACATCTCAAATAAGCATTAGGTATTGGTGGAAAAGTTTTAGTTACAAATGGAACAACACTAGTTGCTGAAAAAGTACAGTTGCTGCTAGCCATTAGTGGCCCTTACGTATGTTTCCTTAATTTCTGCGTCAGCATTAGCAATGCACTGATACATCTTTTTCAAGTAGATATCTGTCTATAGGCTGCACTATTACCTATCAATGTGGAAAGGATTCTTGTTTCCCTATTTTTCTTTCTACCGTATAAAAATATTGGGAATCACGTTATACAAACCATGTTTTGTTATTGGACGCCACCACGGCCAAAATCTGACGGGTCGGGCTTAGAAACATGAAAGCGCTCTATGCCCAGTAGCCCGGCGGGTGTTTGCTCACCAAACACTCGTTTAAACCTCCCCGTAACTGGCCGATTGTATATCCACCAAACACACAAACATGCCGCCGGTAGACGACGACACGTCATCCGGCATGTCAACGTATCATGGCCAAGGTCAAACTTAATTGTACGCCCAGACATTCTTAAATTATGAACTGGTTTAATTACTTTAGCAAATATACTTGAATAACAAAAAGTCAATCACGATTATTTTAATAGTACACAATAATTGTGCCTAAATAGGTACAGAGCTTGATCTGTTAGACACGACTACGATAACATCTAATATGTATTCTAATTTATTGTATAAACATTGCAGCATGCAGTTCACATTGATGCTAAGACCTGCTAAGTTACTATTGCAGGACACTATAGACCACTACAAAAAAGCCGGAGGTTAAAATGCAAATGCATTGCCACCCCTGAGGTCTAAGGGTGAGATTCACAGACCGCACTACGACTTTACTTTGAGCAAAGATCGTATTTTTAATGTTCTAACGATACGTCTATCTTTATAATGGTTCCTTCTTCACGGTGGTGTTATTATATGACTGCAGCGAAATAGCTAGTAAAAAGTTTCTGGGAACATTTAAGTCATTAACTACGTCTACTTGTGTCACTGACTGCATCTATGTAATTACGGGTGTCTAGACAACAAGTTATTGTATCGGTAATAGTGCATCGCATAGCCACGCTATAACCATTGACGTTACTCCATAACATGGTGTATGAGAATCAATATTAAAAAGCATATCACACAGAAACTTCTATCTGATAAACACCACACATATAAATGCAAATAGATTAGTTTAGAAAGCTGTTACCTACCTAGAGCTCAACTATCAGCTCGGAATGGCAGAAATAGTTTTTGTCCATGTCAACTAATACACCAAATCTACTACAGGGTATTTATTATTAGAGTGACGATTACTTGACGTCTAAAACAAGTAAGGAAAGCACTTCCATCTGATGAATAGTTCCACAAATATAGTACCTATAACAAAATAGGAACATAAACACGAATGAAGCCTACCCGAATGAACAAGCAGATTCCTACCGGCGAAAATACCGATCTTAAATACAAAATATAACAACTTAGGAACTTATCACGCCACCTCTAGTCGAGCGGGTGAGCAAACTCTTCACGGGTGGTAGGTAAGCCATTTCGAATTTCAGGAAATAGGCACTACGTAGTTAATAGTGTAACGGCAACTGTGTATAGATTATACTTCGGTGCATTGCTCGGTCATAATAGGCTGCCTCTCTAAACCCGGTCATTACAAATAGGCAATTATCGCCCCACTCCCAGCCGAATTAATGATTCTTATCGTAGGTACGTAGCATCGTACCACGCCGGCTCCAGCTGAATACATGACTTGGTTCTCCCTGGTAAAAATTAAGTACCCGAAGAACATCACAAATTCACAATATATGTAACTAACGACACGAGTGGACGTGCAGACCCTTCCCGGGCGTCATATTGGCCATCCCGGAAGAGCAGCAAACTGTCAACACCAACTGTGACTACACAGTTGGTGTTGACGGAGACTGCATCCAACGCTGTCATGCTTCGACACGTTGCTCGTTCACAACAGGCCCTCTGACTCTCTAGAGCTGGTCATTACAAGCACTTACCGCGCCACCCTAAGCCGAATAGAAGGATGGCCAATTTGGATATGGCATCTCATTGAAACCATTTCCGTATTTGCGATCCTGAAGAGCATCACAATATGTAGTATCGTACAGTAAAAAGTATAACGAAGTAGCAACTTACCACACCACCTCCAGCAGAGTGGACGAGCAGACTCTTCCCGGGCGTAAGGTTGGCCATTTCGAAGAGCAGTAGATAGGCGACCACGTAGTTGGTGGTGACAGCCACCGAGTCCAGCGCAGTCATGCCCTCGGGCAGTGCATACACGTACTGAGCGGGAACCGCCACCAACTCTGCCCAGGCTTTGTACTCGGGGAGAGCCACTACTTGGTCGCCGACCTGTTGATCAATGGTTTCGTCAATAAAGAGAAAAAACTTAACCTCACGCCGGTATTTCTCGAAGGGGTAGGCAGAGGTAAATGCATGCATTCAAGCATACACGCAAACACCCACGATTCGCCGCTTACGTTTTGGCCCATTTAACAAGTGGCGAGCCTATTGACATCTCTGGGTATATTACCAAACTCCAAGGGTGGCACTGGGATACATACAGAAAATGGAAAAATCCAAATTATACCTAACAGAATAAAGAAAAGGATTCCTGCGACGCTATTTAAAATTAATATAATAGGTTGGGGAAAAAGTCTTTTCGCACTATAGTATGTATGATCTTGTAATAAAATCTCTTATCGTATTTATATCTGGCTGGTTTTGGTATCATTGAAAGTTAAAATTTTAAAGAACATCATTCCAAATTCAAATTAGGCAAATGTGTGATTTTCATTTGTTTTTCGTACTGTCAAGATGAGTGAATCTAATGAAGAAATTCGATACATTTTAAAATTTTACTACAAAAAAGGTAAAAATGCAACGGAAGCCGCGAAAAAAATTGTCTGTGAGAGTAGCACAAATTTGGTTTAAGCGTTTTCAATCCGGAAATTTTGATGTCAAAGATGCACCTCGCTCTGGTCGCCCTATTACGGATAAAATGGATGCCATTTTTGAAAAAGTGGAGCAAGATCGACATGTCAGTAGTTACGACGTAGCTGAAGAACTGAGAATTGATCACAAAACAGTTTTGGCGCATTTGAAAAAAGCTGGGTATAAAAAAAAGCTCGATATTTGGGTACCTCACGAGCTCACTGAAAGAAACCTAATGAACCGTGTACTCATTTGTGATTCTTTATTACGACGTTATGAAACCGAATCATTTTTGAAGAAGCTGATAACTGGTGATGAAATGTGGATCACGTACGACAAGAACGTGCGAAAAAGGTCGTGGTCAAAGACCGGTCAGGCTTCACAGACTGTGGCGAAACCCGGGTTAACTCGCAATAAGGTGATGTTGTGTGTGTGGTGGGATTGGAAGGGCATTATTCATTATGAGCTATTACCACCAGGCAGGAGTTTCGATTCTGAACTCGACTGCGAACAACTGATGAGATTAAAGCAAGAAGTTGAGACAAAGCGGCCGGAATTGATCAACAGAAGGGGTGTGGTGTTTCATCATGATAACGCTAGACATCACACATCTATAGCCACTCAGCAAAAATTAAGAGAGTTTGGCTGGGAGGTGTTAATGCATCCGCCGTATAGTCCTGACCTTGCACCTTCAGATTTCCACCTGTTTCGGTCTCTTCAGAATTCTTTATGCAATGTTAGGTTAACATCACGAGAGGACTGCCAAATCCACTTGTCGCGGTATTTTGATGAGAAGTCCCAAAATTTTTATAGCAATGGGATCATGTCCCTACCTACAAGATGGCAAAAGGTTATCGAACAAAATGGTACATACATACTTTAGTTAAATTTAAATAAACTATATTAAAAAATGTTTTGAATTATCTTAAAAAATGCGAAGAAACTTTTTCCCCAACCTTATATAAATATGGTAAACTGCAACTTAATTTAAAAAGTTGATTATTTACGAAGTTATTAATTTTGAACATATTGAAATCTGAAATGAATCGTGACGAAAGTCCAATCTTGAGTTAGATAATTCAAATGGCGAGTAAAACAAGTTTTTTTTGTGAGTCATTATCTTCGGGCGGAATGTATAATACAGCTTTAAAATAATTGTAAGGTAAGCCTCTAATCTTCAGACATGTGAATGGAGAGACCAATATTATGGTAATTGACGAGGCCCGGTGTTCACGGCGTCCGGAACTGATACGTACATGTACGCCATACTGATTGAAACATGTTCGTTGATCTATTAAATGTTAAATAAAATCTTTACAAATGTAAAAATATAAATGTGTCCTTAATCCCTCAGGCCACCAGAAAAATATGACAATTGATTTCTTATTGTTCTCGGTCCCGATCGGGACCATTGCTGCTTCAGGGATATTGTGATAGATGTATTTTTAATAATATCAATCAAGATTGTGGATTTTATTTCGGTTAGATAGTTATAGGTAATGTATCAAAATACGAAATTAAATTAAAACGATATCAAATTATACGAGCCAGATGGTCCAGCGGGGTATGACGAGCGTTTGAACAGAGGCTCATCACGGAAATCACGGAATAGATAAATAAATATTCGGTGGGTTCAATCCCCGTACCGGGAAAATATTTGTATGGACTACAGATATTTGTTTCGGGTCTGGGTGTTTGTGTACGTGTTGTATGTGAACTACGACACCCATGACACCCTTTTTTTATACCTAGTTTGGGTAAAAGTTATTAACGTGAATGAGTTAAAATTACCTTGAAATTTGTGACACCTTCCCCGACCTGTTCAATTTCACCGGCGCACTCGAAGCCAAGGATGAACGGAGTCTTGGGAGGTGAGTCGATAGCACCTTGTCGCACGATTAAATCTTGGAAGTTGAGACCGCTGGAACAAAACAGTTGACGGTCAGTAAATCTTATGTTAAAAATAAATTAACTAACGAAGAAAATAACATTTTGTAAGGGAAGTACTTCATAAAAATGTTTTAAAATTAATAATCATTTCTGACAAAAGAGCCTACTTCTGTAGGCTCTTTTGTCAGAAATGATTATTTTTATTATTATGAAGAGTGGATACAATTCGGAAGATTCGTAATGATTGCGGATTGATGGAAACGTAAACAAGTATTGGCATTGTGTAGCGGTCCAGCGCTACTGGTACCGCCATCAGGACAGTGATACTAAATCACGTTCAGTCAATATTTCTATTAACTTTGAGTTTTAAATAATTAATTAAATAAATGTTATCATATAAAAAATTAGTAAACATATAAAAAATTAGGTTATTAATTATAGGTATAAATATATAATTAAATAAACTACACATATTTATACTTCTGATAGGTACTTTTATTTCGAACGAATCACACTGACATTATCTGTCAGAGTTTTAGTATCTATATTAATGGGTGACCATTACGTGTAGTTTTGTGAGTGGTCGATTGGTTAACAATGGAATCGATCATACCACCTTTCCATTGTTAGCTTAGAGTATATAAAGGCTCACAACGAGCCCTCCGCCTCTTTCTCTTCCTGACACGGGCCACTGTACTTCGAGCACGGTACACGACGTCTACAGTCGTGGTACTCCAACGTGCACTAGCCGCGTGTAGTTTTAATTAAATCTAACTAAAATATCTTGAAGAACCCCACCTGGGTAAGTGTCGCAAGCTTTAAAACTTTAACTGTGTATTTAACTACTATATTTTCTATGTATCTTTAACCTTTACTAGCTCTTTGTTCATTTATCTAAATTGTGCCAACATCTATGTCTTAAATTGTTACTATATCGCACCTTGTTCTTTTCTTAATTGCACCAACCTTCATTGATAATCTTTCTTCACTGTATAACTGTATAACCTATAAATTGTAAACTTGCTTCTGCTATACCGCCTGGACTGCCACACCTGAATGCCTTATGCACGCTCTGCCCTGGGTGCTTCGCAGTCCGGCTGAATAGCAGAGCATCCCTTAAAAGATGTCTCTGCTATTCCAGGGTTCTTCTTCAGCCGTTCTTCTTCAGCCTTCTACTTCAGCCACGTGCTTCAGTGTACACTTCTTCTCCTATCTTCGGCGGTTGGTGATCAGCGCGCTGCTGAGCTCTCAAAGCGCCCCGAAGAAGTGCCACGTGTGACGAGCCACCCACGGGCAACCGCCGCTTGACCATCGTGGCAGACCACGTGTGATCACGTGTTCGCACCCTGTTGCCAACCTCATTTCACCAGCGTTGCCCAGGACAGTATTAGTGCCATAACCAGTCTGGAGTCTGAAAGATGTGTATTGAACCACAACCTGTGTTAATTGAATAAATCATTTATATAGCTCCGCCTCTTTTCATTTGGGGTCGCCCCTAGAGAAAGGGAGGGCTACAATTGTTCAAAGTGATCACTAAAAGACAGACGGAAGGTTCCAAAAATATGATTCAATAAACGTCTGCAAAAAAAATACAAAAATTCATCTATCGGTCATGGTCCAGAATAAATTAGGGCGATCGCGATGGGGTATTCGATTTTATTCACTACTGTAGTCTCTAGATTTTACCTTATTCACAGTAACAGTACAAAGTCCTTGAAGCAGTTATGGATCTGTATACCATTTAATAAAGATACAACGTCTAATTAATGGAGTACGGCAAGGATGGAATGCGGTAGCTATTTGTTATTCTGTGCCCGAACAGAGACACGATCGGCATAAAGAAGTATTTATTTAATATTAAAACATGTCGATTTATCAATCACATGTTGCACTCAATGCGCACGAGTGTCACATCATATTTGTATCTGTAAGTACTAGGTAGGTGTGCAAGTTATGTACAACTTAACAATGTTCTATGACCTTACTAGTATTATATTGACAAAATGTTGCAGTAAATCACTTTTCACTTTTTTCAGTGTTTCTTTTGATTTTCAAACAATTGAGTTAGAATCTAATTATTGCTTGCGAACATGGGCAATATAAACAACGATTATCCAAATTAAGATCCTTGAGGCATAGTAAAGGAAGTGCTTAGCTGCACATTATCTCTAGTTAACATACTTATGTATACCTAAATGGACTAACATGCCGTCAAAACATCGCACATCTGGATGTTGGCTAATTTAGTCATACCACGTCCAGTTTCGTACACAAAAAATGTAAATATAGTCGATTTCGTTTTTGTTTCGTTTAAATTTACAACGTCATCCTGATGTTTGGTCGAGATGAATGAACATTCGATGAAATAGGCTATAAAGATATGAATGCCTCGAGGACTAAATGGCCGGAGATCGTAACTTCTGAAATATATTTTACTTTTAACTTTTATGACGTACCTACTACTACCTACATATTATTTAGGTATTATAACTAATAGGTAAGTAGCGTTACAGTAAGGCTTACTGTAACGATATACAATAAATCAAAGTAGACGGGTAATTATGGGCCTGCAAAATCGTTAGGGTTGACCATAACTTAAGTGATTGAAGTAAATATTTTTTTAAGGTAAAAAACATAATTCACCGTAATTTTAAGTATACAGAAAATGAGAAAAAAATTGAAAAACAAATAACATAAAAGAGAGTACAGAGGCGATACTTAACACCTGATCATTCTCCTTTACAGTAGCATTTGATTTCATTCTCTGATTTTTGGTATACGAAGGTAGAATAATAACTAGGTAGAGGTACATAATATTTCCAAAGACTAGTCGATAGGGTAGATCCATAACAAGTTAAACCGCATTATACTATTTACATAAAATTGCCATAGCTTTTTAAACAGCGCATTGCAGTGTTGTATTGCTGAATGTCATCACCCATTCATTTGAGGTATGCAGAATAATGGTTTTGTCTTTGTATTTAAAATTGAAAAGACAATAAGTAGGTCTTAATTAAGTTATAAAATAATATGTTGATCACTTATTGATGTATGTACGCGGGTGTCCGATGATTCACTTCAAGGCGGTTGTATGAGTGCTCATTGGGTGCAAATATATTGTAATGATTGCTGAGTGCAATACGTGGGTGGTGTTACAAAACATGTCGACGCGCGCGGCCGCCGGATACCGATGCCAACTCAGGTAATCGATATTTACGATTGTCTCCCCCGTCATGTCCACTATGAGTGGAACTTAAACGTCAGCGCTACCTGCCACAATACCGCTGCTGATGCCTGTTTAAAATTGTTTACACCACTTCTTGTTAGCATGAGCGGAGCAAAGGCACTGTCCAAGGTAAAAACTAATTTATTATAGGTATACTAGCGAACAGATGTGGAAAGCAATTATTGTTTAAATTACAAAATAAGGTTCTGAATAATTAATGTTCTAGGCAATGTATTGTAGATAGGTATGTAAATATTATATTTTGTAAAAGATAAAGTAATCGGTGGTCTAATATCTAATATCGTTCTTCTCAATATTAATCTTAGATTTAATAATCCGAATTATGGATCAAGGATTATATTTTTTTCATAAATGTATCAAAAGTTTCAACAGATAATTACCGACGTATAGTAAAAGATTTAGACCCTTTCGACCCATATGTTTTGACCCCATCTAAGAAATAAGTGCCCGTTGGACCCGTTTCTTTCTTTTATGCCCCGTTTGAAACGTTTTCCATTAGTAACAGTCTATCTGAAAATTTATTTGTCATATTTCTTACTCAACAAATACAGATCTTGAGCACCATCAGATATAAGGTGAGTAAGATTGCAAACTACAAGTCTACGGCGGGCTCGCAGTGTGTAACAAAGAGATATCGTAGTACGCGACGCCTAAAATACCCTTGTTGAATGAAACCCGCTAACGTGTAAGACAATAAACATCACACGCGGGTTTCGAATACCATCACTGCATTCCGCAGTGTATCTATAGAATACCTACTACACATTAATTAACTAAATAAATAATTCATAGTGTTAATGTTTATGTACTAGATGGTTTCCCATATTTTATATTTCAAACAATAAATATTATCAATGTTGGCCAGCTGGTAGGTGGAACATCACAAATAGATCCAAATTGTATAAACTTTTGGGAGAGAAGGGACTGTAAATGCAGATATGTGGAAAATAAAAGAATATGTCATTATTAAAGAATGGATACAAAAACTTAACGAAAAGAAGGACCAAAGGCAAAAAGAAACAAATGCGTAGTTTGCCTACTTTCTTATCAATGGGTTGAATTAATGTTTCAGATTTAGTGAACATCACTTGTAATAAAATTAAATGACCTTATCGTATTGTGAATGAATCAGTGTCACGTACCATAGCGTAACTCATCGCTCTTATTGTTTACATTATTTTTTCAAATCGAAGGGAGACGCCGCCGGGTAACCGTCCCCCTCGTCAATCTGACTGACGTTGATACAATACTAAATGAATACATAAAGCCCTATAATTGTGAATAATTACCGACTACGGCACCAGTACGACCACGACATCGCGTCATTGTCGCGCAAACGTTCGCCCGCATACTTTTTATTGGTTAAATTGGACGATCTGTTGCGATCGTTTTATTATAAAAAAACCCATCCTGCATTATCGACGCTGAACGACTGGCACCAATATTGCCGTGGGTCGGAACGGAATGCCTAAGCCGAGATAATCTCGTATTGAATTTTACACAAGCCACGCTACCTGACCGTTTATTTCACAATAATTTCAACGGCTTCCTTTCGTAATAATGAAACGTTGTTATGCAGGTAGATTTGTTTTTATTGTGAATCCTTAAAGTTTTTCGACGGAATTCATTTAATTTTTTAAGCAAATTCACACGTTTTTGCATCTTTATTACTAAACACCGTCTAGATTTATATTTGAATAGCTTAGTCATTGTAGTTGCGTGCCTCGAAATCTTAAGTTATCGAACTTCGGTCGATAAAAGGGTCTTGTTACCCTAACCCTAACCGGGTGAGTGAACTAAAAGAAAGCATTAGTCGACAATCCTGCCCTCGTTTTATTAACTTTATAATTACCACTGCTTTCCGCAAATTCCATTTACATAACCATTTTATTAATACACAAGTTACCTATTAAAATTATATTGGAATATATTTGGAGTTGATTGTCGTTAGCTGTGAATTCAATTTATTTCTTTATTTCATATAATTAGGCTCCTAAAGAGCATTTTTACATCGTAATTTTTTTTTTCGAATTACCTCTAATAATAATAAAAAACACATAATAAATTAAAAAGAAAGGAAACAATTATGTACCTATAATATGGAAAGAATCAATTACATATTTACAATGTCCTCCATTTCCCCATTCTAAAAAAAACTGAGAAAAGACTGAATTTGGTCGTCATAAAAAAGGTTATTCACTGGGCAGAGTGAAATAAAATTGTGTCCGTTTTTATCGATAACATGGAGAAGAAGATATAGTGGTGGTTGATGAAATAATCAAAGGCAGCCGTAGCTCAAATCATTGTGCAAAATAAATATCCAAATAATAAATGGCGACTACAATAAAACAAATTACATCGAAACGTAATCGAGTTAACCAATATGAACATATTTTGAATATTTTAATCTCAGTAATGATGTACCCAAGATTCTCTCGCCAGGCAAGAAATTTTACTATAGATGCCAAACTATAAAATCAAACACATTTACTTATATAACATTTGTGAAATCAAATTAAGCATCGATAGGTTTTCGCAAGCTAAAAAGATTACAACCCTAACGAAGCGCTAATGCGATTAATGTGTTGCGTAGAATTTCTATTCACGCAATTCAAATAACTTTCCGGTTTATTAAGCAGAATCCGAACTGTACGCGGAGAATAATACGTAGTGCAACACCCCTGCAGCACAATAGAGTTAAATTTAGACTTATAATTTCCGGAATAGTCTACGGGATTGTCTAGAATCTGAGAACGTCAATTTTCGGGCAATTTTTAATAAAGTCACTAACTCGAAAAAAAATAGACTGAGAAAAGTAGTGAAAAGATTGCATAGGTAGGTAATTATTAATTAGCCTGGCCCCATAGCTGCTGCAACCTTAAAATGTCCATATTCAAGATAAAAAAAAATCGTGACAGCAAAGCGATTGGTAGGGACCAAACGCAAATTTCCAATACCTTCGTGGATTTCCCAACTATCTGCCAACCCTACATTTACATTTGAAGTGAAAGAGCGAATGATTAGGCACCCCAGTTTTGAAATTACAGCGGGGGTAGGAGCGGCGTGATCCGCCGTCGCCGGCCGTCGCGACGTCGCGTCACTTTAGGGCGCCTATGGTACATACGTATAAGCACTAGGCACAATATACACACGCGACGCGGTTGCTGGTACTCATGGGGTTGAGTTGGTAACACCACGAATAATAGGAAGTGTGTCAATTAATGGACGTAAGTACCCAGTGTTTTTATTTATCAATAAACTATAAGGGTGTAGTGTAGCAGAGCATATTATGCCGATTTTTTTGTTTTGTTAAACTTTTCTTAGTATTAATTTCGTCTCACATTGTTAACTGCATTTTATTTTGTTTTATTTACGTAGGCGGCGGCAATAAAATGCCCTGTCGATTTGATTTTGCCCATGTTTTTCGATTTTCAATAATCGCAGTACATTTGACTTCATACAAAAACCTTAATTAATTAAGTATACCTACTTACCTACTCGTGAATTGCTCCGATGAAAATCACAGTACGACAATCCGTTCTAAAGTTTTACTTGACTGTGCTGGAATATATAATGTGTGTTAACGCTCTACAGATCCGAAATAAGCCGACGTCTCTTCCTGAGGTCGATCGATGTGCATTATTTATTTTTGGATACTGTACCATAAATATGAACTGGCATGCTTGTTTGCCACAATCATTATTTTAAAGACATATTAAGTACAATACGCACGAACTCCATAGAAATGCAAGATAGATCATAGATACAAGTTAGTATCATATCACATAAGGTTATGAAGAGCAAGATAAAATTGCAAGGAAAAAAAATGTTTGCTGCTTGACCATCGTTATGACACGGTAATGTTATTGAGGCTACAAGCGCGGTATTTGAAGCAAAATCCAACGCCTACCTGCTAACTACATTTAAGTTTCTTAAAACGGATTATTTCAACAGTTGAACACGAACCTATGTTTTCTACTAAAAAAAAATTAATCAACAATAGGTTTCTCAAATTATTCATGTAGGTGACGTTTCCGTTTTTCAGAAACTCAAGCTGCCTTCGAACCTATTCAAGGAACTTGCTCAACTCGGATATCGCACGTTACGTTTGAATGCACCTTGGCGAAATATTTACATTTGGGACTTAACTTAATGATTTAATTTCGTACGTAGTGCAATGAATACACAATAAATGTCGGATGTAGGTACCTAAATATGTATAAGAAAGTAAATAAAAAAAAACTTGAATAGTAGTCTAGGGCGCCTTCTGAATATTCATCACATGGAATCCTTTGATAAAGTCGTTTTAGTTCATCCATCATTTTTATTAAAGGTACTTTCGAGTCTGGCTGGTAACGTGCCATCATTGAAATGCACCGTAAGTGCCGCCGCTATATAATACAACTTTTGCTCCTTCCGTTCGCCTCATGTTTCATGTTGCAATACAACTTGTAGTTATATTATAGTAACTATCTAACATCATGGTAGGTTCGTTCATTTAGTCATGTCATTAAACATCTATTTATTATGCCTTGATTAAAAATAAATGAGATCATTAAAGGAGATGTTGCAAAAATGTATGGACCTCCGGCCATGTATTGTACACAATATCATTAACAGGCAAAATCAATATAAAAACGTTTTTTACTACATATTTTCACTTATTTAGCTTTGTTTGCAGTTACAAAACATAATTTTCAGTTAGAATTGCAACTCAAAACTAACATGGCGAATATGGCGGGCGATGTCATTTTGACATTTTCATTTTTTAAATTGTATTTTGATTATAGAACTTGGAGAAAAAAGTAATATTTTCTAAATACTATCAAAATCGATTGATCCCAAGTGTCGGCTTTATCGCCGCCATGTTTAACATAGTTGAAAATTATAAAATCGTTTTAATTAAATGTGGTTGTAACTCTAAAATATATTCTTGAATAAATTAATTGTATTTTTTTGGATTCTTCTTTAATTTAGCCATTTTTTGAAGACATGTACGAACCAGGGCCGAGCTCGCAACATCTCCTTTGTTTAATTTAAGCATGTCTCTAATTTGATACGTCGGATGTATGCAATTCAGGATAAATTTCGAGATCGTTGATGTCTTTTAGACAATCGTCAGTCAATGCAGGAAGGAGTTGAAGACAGCAGTTGAATCTTCTTTATTAGAATAATTTCGCTTTAGATTAGAAAGAAGAAAATGACCTGTAAATATCAATATTTATCTGGCGAGTTTAGCTAACAGTATCCATATCTAATTCTGCACCTTCTATAGACAAAGATCAATATTACGAGAAATATTCAAAGGTACAAGGTAAGCCGAGCGAATCGGAAATCAACACGAATAATTCCCTTTCTTCCCACGTCTCATACATATTTCACAGCCAGTCACTTTCGTGCGCCCTCCGTGAACGTTATTTTAACATGAGAAACTACTGCAGAGATCTTAGACGATAATATGTGCTTAACAGCGAGCAGGCTCGTCCGTACATATTACATGAGTCATGTATCAAATTGCTATGCGTAATACGATACTCATAGCATGTACTATATTGTTACGATTTATGAATAAGAATAGCACAGTTTATTTCACGTGTTTCTAGTATAAATGTACCGATCGGAATTTCCTCGTTCGCGTGCTTTCGGATTCATTTGTATTCAGTAAGTAGGCACTTGCCTGTTGGCGAGTGGCGAGTTAGCGAACAGCCTATGCTTTAATGTCGATGTTATGAATAGACACAGGAAATAGCGACTACAATTATCGACGTTTTATATTCTTTATTAAGTTGGATACAAGTTTAATATCCTGTCGTGAGATATTAGATAGGTATAAGATAGGTATAAACATTAGCAGATATGAAGACACAGGCACCATTTTATGTAAAATATGTTAAACATTCCGTTTTAAAACTGTCGCGTGAATGTAGAAACTGTGTTAGTATGGTGCGGATAGCGTGACTTCGTGTTTTACAATTGATAATCGCTATTTAACCGAAAATTTAAATAATTTCACTGAAATACGCAGTCATTTACACCAACACCTATTTAGTGCTATCAACGATTTTTTTGTTCATTACAGTCTTGTATCATTTGAAAACGAATTGCGAAATGAGCTGTCTAGTTATAAACGATGTATTCCTTATCGGCATAAGTATATCGGAAGCAACGGTTCAGGAAAGTGAGGTAGATTTAGGCTGGTATCCGGCTAGCGGCGACGATGGGCCAACGGGTCTATGTGACAGGCGTGACAACGTCAAGCGCGTCACAACGGGAGCTATCGGCTTCCGATCAACTGCGGCATGATGAGGCGCAGACCAACCACGTGTGACTTGCTACTATGAATTCCTGCATATATTATAACTAGAACTGGCGTGCTTGCGTGCCTTTGCCCACGTCACATACATAACTAATTGAATGACAGTATTCATAGGCTAAGCACGCGAGTACAAACAAAGGCTTAATACTGACCCCGTAATTAAAAGTATCCTACAGGACATATAATTAATAGCAAGACAAGCTACGAAAAATTCGCAGAACAAATTCCTTTTCATTAGTTATTGAGCAAGTAGCAATTGAGCATATTATGCGGATTCCTAATGTCCGCCATGACAGGGCGATCATTCGTCACACTGGTGCTCATTAAATGACCTCTCAGGAAATGAACTTCCATTCCACAGATGGCTGGTCACTGTATTTAGGGTGACTGGTCACCATAAATTCAAACTAACACAAACACAGCCCCACGTTTGTTCGTTTTACAATCGAGCTGATATTTGCAGACAACAAACAAGATTATTCTTGAAAAAGTGGCGCTGCGGCTGCGAGATATAAAACAGAACAAGAATTAGATTGATAAATCGACATTATCGCTTTCGAAGGCGAGTAAGCGGCTACAATGAGTTTAAATGATAATGGTCTGCACTTTCAGAGACAGCATTAAGCTGCAGATAAGTACTTTGAATATAAAAGATCTACGTGAAAGCTACTACTTAATCCTATTAAGATGTTTTAAGAGAAAATTTATTTATTATGGAGATAGCTAATGCCCGGTTGCTTTGTTGTTATTACATATTTTATTATTTTGCCCTGAAACTTTCCCTGCAATGCAATATATTTTCTGCGTTTAAAATATTATTTTCTCCAAAGGCAGAGAATATACAATCAAGTCAAAGTCGATTCAAGTATATTGTATTCAAGAAAACACGCGAGACACTCAAGAATCGACAATCATTTTTTGAATTTAATGTTAAGAGAGATATCGCTTTGAAATGAGTGTTATAAGGACGATTGGACCACATTGACATTCATCAGACAAAATATAGAAAATATTTATTTTTATGCAATAACCTATGAGATTGTAATGCGTTTTTTTTTAAATTTAACATAAGAAGGCTTGACAATAGAAAAGGGGAGTTGACGATTACAAGTTGCTTACAAATCTAAACTGTGCATGACTTTAATGTTGGGAATCTTGGAAACATTCTGTGCAAGTATTTCAGTAATTATGCCGCGCTGGCAAAATTCCGACCCTGCGAAATTACAGCCCACAACCGCTTGTGAATCAAATTAGTGGGGTTACCTTTACGCGTAGAGCATAATAAACGTGTAACGAATGTTACACAAACGCATTTGGAGTTCTAAAACAGTCATGAGATTTTTGCTTTCAACCGTGACTTAGAGGCGTCATTTAAATGACCCAAATATGGGCAAGTACCTAAATAAAATATTTTGAAGTCATGAAAATAGGCCAAAATTGACCATTCCTCCCTTTGTCACAGAAATTACCTACTTACTAAAACACACGAGGTACCCTGAACCCTGTGCACGGGCGTCCGAATCGGACTTGGTCGGTTTTTAATACTATACATACACAATAAATATTATAAAAGGTAAAAGAATGACTGATATGGGTGTATTTGCTTACAAATAAGGAAAGAAGTTCAGACAAATAACACATCTAAAAGAACAAAAGAAAGATTACTCTAGGACGATACACAACAGTGTATACAATGGTTTTATCTCAAGAGTTATTTGAACAATTGATAACTTCAGCAAACAATGTATCAGTTATTCCAGGACTTTCTAAATCTTATCACAGATCTCTCCTTAATAAAAAAATATCCATATCTTCAAATATAAACTACGTAAGTATAAGAAATGATGAGACTAGTCACTCACATGGAATTTCTTATCAAATCGATGCGTAAGGCACTTGATATGTGTAAGGTCAGGAAAATAAAAGATCTATTACAACTTTTCATTTCATTCAATGTCATTAGATTATAACAACATCATGGATTGAAAATAGATTCATTTCTATTTCAAACAGTTTCATAGTGAACAATACTTTTTAAGTAGCTCATAGTTCAAACAACTTTATAGATACCCTTCACACATTCTCACACACACACCCTAGTAAAAACATGCGGGCACAAAAAAATCGAGCACAGCCAACGTGACGCGTCTGTCGGAAGGTAATAAACAGGATAACATAACAGTGACCTATGTTGGGACGCAAAAAAAGACCGGCAAAGTGCGAGTCGCAATGGCGAATATGATCCTGTACAATAGATAAATTTTCTTTATTGTTGTAAAAATCACAAACTAAAGGTTTTCCTATAATCTATAGAACTTATTATTTTAGATAATATCAGTCCATTTAGTTTCAGACGTAAAGCGAGAGAGCGAGAAGCTTATTGATTTATGCCCACAGGAAAAAAAAAGGTTCAAGTTATTAGAAATATGACCTAAAGAATTTTAAACTTTTTATTCTGGAGAATTTAAAACATTTTAAATACCAGGTAATGTTCACTAGTAGATAATTTGCACCTTAAGAATTAAAGTGAGATATCTCAAAAAATTAAGAAAATTGCTTTTCTACATCAAACGACTTAACAACTTTAATTTTAATAGTAAGTAGCTTTTAATAGTTTAAGATGTAATCTATCAAATTATTTATAAACTAGATGACCCAGCAAACTTCGTATTGCCTCAAATGAGATAATGCGTCAAAGGTTTGATAGATGCGGACTATTTGTATGGGAAAATAAAATTGTGGTTTTTACTATTTCCCTTCAATTCCTTCATATTTTCTTACCTTTTAAACCTTCCCTAGACTTCCAAAACTCATTCAAAACCAAAATAAGCCAAATCGGTCCAGCCGTTCTCGAGTTTAAGCGAGACTAACGATCAGCAATAATAGCAAAATTATTGATTTGTATATATATAGATAGATTATTGCGTAATTTGATAGATTACGTGTTTTTAAGTCGTTTGATGTATAAAAGTCATTGTCTTAATTTTTTGAGATATGCCAATTCAATTCTAAAGGTGCGTTATTATTTCAAATCTGTTATAGCGTGTACCTTTTTCATTCTTTCTGTACAAATCTATCTATCCATTACAAAGAGACTATTATAACAAGGCCTTTTATTTGATAGATATATCAGACGATAAAATTATCATTTTTTTTTTTATATTTTCTAATTTATCCCCCCTAAATTGCTCATGTTTAAAATTCCATATTACATTATGCATTCACGCTTCGGTCACTGATTTATATATACATATATCATGTGGCCAAACAATTCAATCGGTTGTTCTACTGGGCCAATTGAGCAGTTCGACAGACAGACATACGGCCTACCACACGAGTAATCCTATAACGATTCCGATTTTTCCTTATGAGGTACGGAACCCTAAATAGATGCATTGTGGAGCATGGGCATGGCGTATCTTCAGAGGGTTGCTACCTTCTGAATATCACTAAATCTAAATATAGATCCGCAACGACTTCTGTACCGGAATTTACACTCTAAACACGTCAGCGTACCCGTAGCTTTGGACTTGGAACAGGAGACGCCGACTCGCCATATTAATTTTTAACAGACTTCCAAAAAAGGCTCACCAGTGGTTTTGTACTTGTTATGTTATACCTACAATGTGTATATCGATCCGTGTGTACACGATGCTACTGAACAAGTTTTGAGCGCTTTTTTTGTGTAACTATACTGAATACGTATAAAAGCATGCAGTTTTAGTTGCCCTTAGAAGGTACATGCATTTTATGATATATTATTATGTATTTATATGTCATGCAGTGAATTTGATTGTGAATAATCATCATTTTACATGTAGGTAAATACTCAGGGATGTCACGGATACGCCATATCGAATCCGGGATATGTAGGCGGAATGAATAATATTTTACCTATCAGTTACGGATATTACTTCAAGAAGGAATTATTGAATGACGTATTTTTAGATTATCTATCATTTACATATTGTTATTAAAAAAACTTTATCTGTTTTCTTTTGAAAACAGTCTTAGAATGCATTAAGTATATGCCATAAATAAAAAATACTGCCCATTTATGGGCTGTGGCCAAGCTGTGTTGTGTCGTCGATGGCTATGGCACTAAACTAAAACATTTTCTTATATTTTCAGTCGGTTTTCAGCTTCCGTGGTCTCAGAGAGGCCGATGGTGACGTTAGAAGTGACAGGCGGTTGCCTTGTTTAAAAAACCGGTCAAGCGCGTGTCTGGTGTGTGGCACGCAGCTTTCTAGTACTAATCTCTGAGTACAGCTGCGGATAGACGGACGGAAGGACTTTGCGAGACTAACATTCATAGAATTAATGGATTACCTACGTCTTTATTTGATGTTAATATGCTAAAAAAACCTCGTTCAATACGGTACTATTTATTTAATGTAGGTATAAATTACGTATTAAAAATAATGGACTATCTTAGGTAGATCGGATATAATAAATACGTCAACTTGGCCGAATTTGAGGTAAAAAAAAATCTATAGTAAGTACCTACAAGGTTTGTAGAGAAAAGCACATTAAAATAACTTAAAATAAATGATTAATTTGTTGTAGGAAGAAGCCATCTTACATTATATTTTATCAGCACTACGTCATTTAAGTTTTGAAATGAAAGAATAATGGCGGTCCCAGAGCGAACCCTTACAAGTATTGGATAATTAATTAGTTTATAGTCTACTCCGCCCCGGCCATAAAACAGTCTTAAGGTGGCTATCACGCACTCATGTTTTAACAATTCACCATTTACATTTTCAACTTAATTATTTTTTGACAGGCGACAAGACACGGATAGGGAACTTTCTAAGGAACAGAGGTAACAATTTTTGGCCGCAAAATTTAACATTTACCACAAATTTTGGATGATGGTATCAATGTTACAGATAACACACCTAATCTAATTATCTCATCGTGCTACTTCCTTTCATACTTTACTACCTATTTATCATCTACCATCCACAATGTTTTTTACCATATACATAAATACCACCTCCTTAAATTATAAGCAGTGCAGTATGATAGTATGGAGTGTAAAGATAAGGAGTAGGTACCGTCTGATCTCCAATATCAGAATTGGAGAAAGTGTCCAGCGTAGGTACCTACGCTAGAAATCGTTTCTTGTACCTGCCACAATAGCGCTGGCGTCTGAAAAACTACGACAGGAGTAAAGTGTACGTACCTACCTACTGAAACATCTTTTCAAGACTTAGTAAGTGAAATACCTACCTCAAATGTTTGGGTAACAAATTATAATTTAATAAATCATACAAAAAAAGCTTCTGTGAAAAAACGTGTGTGTGTAATATACCTACATATTTATAGTGAACTCTGAATAGAATTTAATATTAAGTAAGCAGGTATTACAATTTATCCTTCTTATTTTATCGCAGGATATCACCCTTATTTGCCACATTTATTTGACACTTTTTCATACACAGATACGGTACTCATTATATGTATTTACACTCCATACAGTGAAGTTAATTGGTTTAGGATGAAAAAATAAATATGTAGGTACCCTAGGAAAAGGGTAACGATTCGGACACCTGACACGCTATTTCAGAAGAAACACAGAACAACAAGACAACACAAACAACAACGAAAATGTGATGTTTTTTTTTTTTTTTAAGAATACATTACAACTTATTTTATACTCCGAGAAAAACTTTTTGTCCGAATAAATTTGACGAAATAAAAGGGGAGCGACAATATGCTCATTACTACTACTACAATTACAATAATACCTACTTATCAAATCTGACAAGAATTTATGTAAATAAGGTTCAAGCACACTGAAAAATCGATATACCTACCTAAATCAAATCAAACATGTTAGGGTACAGCGATTTAAGAGAGGCTAACTTATATCTAGCTTATTATAAAATTATCTAGTAAGTAGATACTACATGTCTAATGAATTTACTGTACCTATCTACATTTAACATTTTCTCATATAGGTTTATAAATATATATACTTCTATACAAATATTGCTATAATCATTCTATAATTAAAAATTTGACTAACTTACTCTTTTTCATAAAACTAAAATCCATAAGTAATAAAATTTTATTTGCCATAGGTATACCTATAGTGACCTATACGAAAGCATCTAGAAGATAGTGTTATTCAAGTAAAATAATAATTGCTCAGAGTTAACCATTGGTTATAGACAGTACTTAATTAAAATATTACCTTTATCATTGCTAGATATCATTATTTACGGATTAGTTCGTCTGTTTAACTTAAAGACTGTGATTTGAATGAGTAAGTACCCATAAGTTGAGAATCGCATTCAACAGGTGTACTTATACATACGTACGACTTTATGTGTATGAGACGTTATCACGCAGAGTCCCAGAGCGTAGGTATAATTCAATCAAAATAAAGCTGAACACACATCTAAAAAGAAGACGGCGCGCATATTATGAAAATCAACGTTAAAAAATACTGAATTCCGCTAGTCGTTAACAAAACAAAAAAAAATAGTACTAACACATGCTTTTAATACATTTATCGAAGAGTATGTTTAATGAGCGCTATAAAAAACAAGCATTGGCGTCGAAAGACGTAGGGCTGGCGGAGATTGGACGGTCGGCGAGCGATGGCGCGGGTAGGGGCGCGCCGTATTGATCTGACGCTCACACTCACCTCCGCTCCCGATCCTGCCGCCCCCGCCAGACATTACGCCGAGTGGCGAGCACTCGCGACCCTCACCCCCGCCGACGCGCCGCCACCCGACACCCCGGCGCAACAACCACACCCCTTTTTCATGCGAACATCGAGTCACGGGATTTTCCAATTCAATTTACTTTGCCATCGAGAAATACACGATAAAAGTAATGGAACGGCCCAATGAAAAACATAAGAAACGACGGACATTATCGTCGGATGAAGAAACCGAGATCGAGATTGCAAATCGATCACGATCCGAATAAGAGGTACGACACGGCGCGGAGTCGAGCTTCTGAAGAATTCAAACGCATTTTTGGAGATTTGTTGCCTGCTTGTCATGCGTACTGTAAGAAAAGGAATGAGACATGTTTACTGCCGTATATAGAGTGGCGGGTTGATTCGATTATGGGCACAATAAGCGTCGGAACATTTTGGTAGGTTCATTGACTCCGCCAACAATGTACCGGCGACGGCGGAGCCGACCCCGCCGCATGCCGCGCGCCCCCGGGAGCCGCATCTGCTACATCATCAAGGACTTTATACTGAGCTACCATAGCATGGCACATGTCCTGCCTGCTCGCGAACCCTCTCCCACTTACTATTATTTACTATACAATTAAATACTAGAACCTAATTCAATTGAATCCCAATATTACACACGTATATACGAATATTTGCAAGTTGTGAAGCAAAATGCGAAAGTAAGTTGTTGTCTCGAAAGATGTTGATAAGGGAGAAACCGAAATGACACCAATCTCAATGTATATGTAGGTATAGTCCAATTAATAAAACACAAACTTTCCTCAATATCACTAACAATAAAATTTCAATGATATAGTTAGGTGAGTCAATATAACTTATCTTGGCTGACTCAGTGCAAATGTAGTAGGTACATACACTTGCAAGAATAAGCCTGTGACGCATCAGTCATAGTCATACTAATTGTTCATTCCACTGTCCTGCAAATTATATACCATCAACAAACCGAACTATGAACAATAGGTAGCAAGCAACCTATTTCATTTTCAAAAGAATTGATGAATGTTGATAAGATATCACTTTGATAATGAGGAAAGGTTAAATAGAAAGATTTTCTAACGATGTTCCTGCCTTTGAGGGTACCTCAATGCCCAATTATTTTGTAACAGCGGCGCAAGATATTAGAATTGAGAAATCAAAGTTAAAGAGACATTTTAGACACACTTATTATAAACGTTAATTGTCTCTTTGTTTGCCACTTCAGTAATTTGATATGGCATAAAAATAATTAATTAACGATTGCAACATTAAAATTAATAATAAATAAGTAGGTATATTAAAATGACATCTAAAAACTGTTGGTTAGAATGATCAAGTAATTCTTACATATTTAGAGTAGGTACAGGTACGTAAAAATAGTGCAATAAACATTAACGACACAAACCGTGACACCAAGGGAGAGAAAAAACAAAACTTATTTAAATAAAATTAATATGTATACATAATTTAAATAATGTCTCAAATTGTAAACTTAGCCAATTTGAAACGATTGCCAATTTGGTAACAGAAGACCCAACCCGCATTGCAACTCGCACAACCATGTCAACCACCAACCAATAAATTAAAATACACATAAATTGAGTCATACGTGACGAATTCAGATATTATCAATAACGATCCTTTGTGTTAAATTAAACATAGGGGTATCCGATAAATCACACACAATTGATAAATTAATGTTACAATTATTACGCACCATATCGATTTTACCACCTAATTCTTAAAACTCCTAAACATCGATTATCTTGCAGGGATGTCCACCGAGGAAACTTTGTTACAAGTAATGTTGCAAATTCCAATGCATAATATTTTAGACAAGTACTCGAGCATGGTGTTCCTTAGACTAGTCCACCCACTCACTGCGGCTGCATTCGAATAGATCTGCGGGCAATCGAGTAGGCTCAAAATCATAACTTTCTACTGACTCATAGGAAGAAAACTATCTCGCACAGACGCTCTCAATAAGGAAGAGGGCAATAAACAAATTCATCTCTCCCATCTTATGTGGCTTCGTTGCCCATTAAAATGCACAATACTGCACTTTATACCATAGAGCTCGGCCCCACTTCTCGAGGGGCACATGCTATTTTTAGGATCTAAATTGATACGCCAACAAAGGAAAGGATGTAAGCAATTAACACGCATTTTCGTTGCAAACGAAGAGCAGACCATTGCAATGTTGGAGCTGGTGGATGCAGCGCAGACGCCTAGAGCCCACCCAATTAATTCGTAGTTAACCAAGGTAAAAATAAACGACTGAATTCTACGAAATCACCATCATTATTAGAACAATCGACAAAACAGGCTCCGAGTTAAGTCGAATTACTATTATAATACCCGTCACTCCAAACAACATAGAGAGCAAAAAAACGATCATGATAATATTTCCTACACTTCACTCTTCACGTATAATTAAAGCACTCTCAGAAAAAGAAAGCCACTCGGGCATAGGGATCTGAGTACCATGATTGTTCTCGGAAGATGTCTTATACTGACACTGACTTGACCTAATTGAATATAATGGTGTGTTATTCCGTACGATCCCTCCGTGTAAAGTCTCACAAAAACATAACCGCGGCGGCATAACAGAAAAGATACCCCGGACCAAGCGCCTGTCTTGAACCGTAATAGGTTGGATTTCATTTTATAACTGTTACATGTCATTAATTTAATGGCGCTATTAAACAAGGAGCCCTTGTATGCTGCAAGCCAATAAGAATGGATCATTGTTTGGGCGATAGTTCTTTATGTTTACTTAATTTCTATTTTAGGTTCAGTCGCGCCCATTAAACTTCCTTTTTATCCAATCATTGAAATGAATGTCAAAAGATAATGAATCAACTCTACGTGTTTTAAAAGATTTACAAGTGTTTTTTGCGATTACTTACTACTCAAGTGTCCTGTTTAGGACCTAATTAAACAACTTTTACTTGTCTTTCTATCATCTCTATCACTACTATCAACTGGAGGATACTATTAATTTTGGTTATACATTTTAAAACGCATTTAAAAGGAATACTGTTTATTTTAGCTGCTTTTTGATTATTTGCATAATATCTTCTTATTTATATGAACTAAGTTCGATGATCTACTTCCAAACAAAGTACTCTATAGAATATAACTAAGTGTTACTCAAACATATCTTAAATGTGTGCAATCTAATAAATATAAAATCGAGATTTGATGTAATTTTAATATTATCGTCGATTCGCAAAAAAATTGTAACGGAAATGTATAGAGCAACATAACAAAAAAGTTTCCAGTGCAAGTATTTGCGAGAGTGAGGTGTAAACTCGTAGCGGATACCAGTCGTGAGACGAGTCAGTTCATATTTTCGCGGCAGCTGGTATCGAGTATGTCGCGGTCATTTACATAGTAAGTCGACGATAAGCGTGCTATATTTAGCGCAAGCGGGGATGCGCCCTGCGCTTACCTCGCACCTCACGCATACACCTACGCAGCCCATCAGACACCCTCCCGAGCCCTCTCTGCCGATCTACCGGTAGATCATATCTATTCAGATTACTTAAACGCTATAATTTCACGTTATGCGAATGTGTATTTATTAGACAGCGAAGTTCTGATACCCATCGATGACGACCCATTACTACCCATTAACACCTTTTTCAAATTAACACGCCTTAAACGTATGCACCGGATAAGTAGTGGTGTATAAATAGCTGGATATTCTGGATAAGCTAACAGAGAAACAGTAGCGAGTCAACATTGCAATTATCATTACAAACAATAAAAAGGGATCTTTCACAGTTAAGTGGGCGATTTGTTAAGGCTGTTACTAAAGAAGACAGTTAACATTAACGAGAAAAGTGGCAGATAACTCATGACTGTGTCCTCGCCGCAAGCAGTCGGCTGTACGCCAGACTTCGTTGTATTATCTGAAGCACTGGAGCGATAAAAACGAACAAAGAACAATGTCAGACGTTTAAACTCCCTTTCGCATGAACTCGACCCGCAGCGGCTTCGAATGACAATATAACATTAATTTACTGTGGGCATGAACGAGGTATCGGCGTAATTCTCTCACGGCAAATGTTCCACTCTGACAGAAGCAACAGATCATTAATTCTCTCAGATATAAAGGAGATGTTGCGAGCTCGGCTCTGGTTCGTACACGACCTCAAAAAATGGGCAAATTAAAGAAGAATCCGAAAAAAATACAATTAATTTAATCAAGAATATATTTTAGAGTTACGACCACATTTAATACAAACGATTTTATCATTTTCTATTGTTCAACATGGCGGCGATACAGCCGACGCTTGGGATCAATCGATTTCGACAGTATTTAGAAAATGTTACTTTTTTCTCCAAGTACTATATAATCAAAATACAATTTAAAAAATGAAAATGTCAAAATGACATCGCCCGCCATATTCGCCATGTTGGTTTTGAGTTGCAATTCTAACTGCAAAGAATGTTTTGTAACTGCAAACAAAGCTAAATAAGTGATAATATGCAGTAAAAAACGTTATTATATTGATTTTGCCTGTTTAATGATATTGTGTACAATACATGGCCGGAGGTCCATACATTTTTGCAACATCTCCTTTACGATTCAATGCA
Source organism: Macrosoma leucophasiata (assembly GCA_036365455.1). Taxonomy (NCBI): domain Eukaryota; kingdom Metazoa; phylum Arthropoda; class Insecta; order Lepidoptera; family Hedylidae; genus Macrosoma; species Macrosoma leucophasiata. The sequence goes on along the minus strand of JAWQUS010000023.1, from coordinate 6,914,013 downwards.
GTTTCAAAAAATGTGCGAAAACAAACAATACAAAATCGATAACACGAACACGATCTATGATCGTTAGAGAGTAATTCCAATTAGGGCGCATTGCACGAATGGCAGTGCGTGCAGAATTTTTGATTGGGTTCGAAAGCCGCACCTCGCGTTTACCGGCAGATATTAATGAAGAGATGCAAACGGGACTCATTCGTGCAGCCGAGGCACTGGGTAAGTAGGTACAGCCACCGCCCGTAAAATTTCACCGCTAAATCGCATGGATTGCAGTGCCTACGATTTACAAAATTAGCAAATCAATGTTCCAATAGATTTTACCAACTTTACTTTTTCTCTACCATTTACCACAAACAAAACATGTAGACAAAAACATTAAGAAACCGGCGTGCTGCAACTATTTACAAACGAATGTATTGGCACACGGGATGTTTCCGAAAGGTATGAAAAAAGGGTAGTTTATATAAAAAAAAACTTACCAAGCTTTGACACGAATGAGGACCTCGCCTTCCGCGACGGACGGCTCGGGTTTCTTCAGAATCTTGACAGTTTTGAGACCACCGAAACCGGTAAGCACCACGGCACGCATCTCCTTGGGCGGCGGGGTTTCCTTTTCTTTTTCCTCTGTGGCTTTCTCCGGGGTCTCCTCGGGCGGAGTCTCGGTGGTGCCATTCTCGGTGGGAGTCTTCTCGGGCGCGGCGGCCGCCGGGGTGTCCGTGCTCTCCGTCATGTCTGGCGAGTCGAGGATCGGAGCGATACGGTTAACGGACGCGGTGCGAATGTGCACGGGCAATTGTCGAATGAGGCGGAAGCCGGCCGGCGAGACGACGCGTCGCGGAACGAATGAGTGGAGGGAAGGGAAGCGCGCGCAGGGTGGAGGCGCGCGGTGCGGCGGGGTGGCGGAGGGTGCGAGGGGCGGCGGGAGGTGGCGGGGGCGCGGGCCCGGGGCCGGGGCCGGCGCCGAGGGCTCGCGAGCACGCGGCGGGTGCGGGCGGCTGCGACTAGCGGCGAACAGGTGGCCGCGCGCCACGCTCGCCGGCCGGTTCTCTCACCAACCCTTCCAGATATTGCACTACACGGGACCTGGATTAACTTTATTACGACGCGGTCCACATAAAAACCCACGATAACCCCGTGTGCCAGCCTCGCCCGAAACCGTAAGCACTCCGGCTCCACTTGAACGTGACTTGGCAACGGTATCGACGTGATGCGTTATGACCGACCGCTGAAATCGATGCTATGGTCAACAATGTTTGCGAAGTTCGCTCTAGGTCCATTACTAGGCGAACCGTTCCGAAATTACGGTTTAATTTTAACCCGACTACCCACACTTGAGCGTGATTTGGTTTCGGGCAACTTGTTGAACATTACAACAGGTTTTGCAATAGCAAACCAACCACGCTTCTATTTCTGTAATATTTCCGATATCCACACGTTGTACCTAGTTCAGGATCGAATAAACAACATGCGTTTATTATTATGCACCAGTGCATCCGACCTTCTGTTTTCTCGATAACAATATTAAAGCATTGTTTGTATGATAAAAATGAGGTTGGTAGGTAACTATCAACATGACCTTATAAAATGTATAAACATGCAGATGAAATCATCTCTGTAGAAAAACAAAAACAATGTAAAAGCTCTACATTACTCTACTTAATAGGTAAATCAATATGCACTAATTTAATGGAACTGAAATGTTTCTCGAAAAAGAAATTTTATAGAGGCTGAGAATAAAATCCAACGAAAACTAAATTTAATTGACATAGATCAGTGCCGGACTAAGGGAGGACGGCAGGGGCGACGCCATAGGCCTCCGGTTCTGGGGCCTCCACCAGTCGATTGGGCCACGGAGGAAAGTGTGGTTTTTTTTTATCCTGCATTTTAGTTTTTTTTTCTCGCGCGTTTTTGTTTGCTCCATAATTTAACTTACATTATGTTGGTAATAGGGAAATACAATATTCTTCCCTGGGGTATCAATGGTTGTAACGTCGGCACTGGGCAGGGGCCTAGGGCCTCCAAATGTCGCCCCGGTCCTCTGATGAACTTAGTCCGCCACTGGAATAGATTCTGAAAAACATTCTTAAAATAATAATAAGTAAACTTAAATAACTACCAACACAATACTAAACATAGAATACTATCACAAAAAACTACAATTTGATGTGATCTTCAAGTATTATCTAATAATATTATCTTAATTACCTCTCTTGTTAACATTATTGGTCTATCTATATTGTGCCCAAACCCAATAATGTCCAATGTAGGTCAACATGTCAATGATGTTTGGGGCTCCTAAAAACCATTCCCATAGCCAAATAACAACTACAACATTGATAAATCTATGTAATAAATTGTATACCTTCACTCCCACTGCTACAATAATAACGTATTTTACTTTAATTTGATTGAATGAATCATATACTCATTCCTTTATTGTCCCGCCGACTTGGTCATTATACTCTTATTCCATTTGCGACCCCTATACATGCTCAATGGAGCTATAGCTTTGGGGAGATGAATAACATTCGTGGAAAGATTTCGTCATTCCCACTTTGTCATCGTCATAATCGGCCTACTTTTTTTCCAATTTAAATTAGTCCATTCATAATAGGCTTATCGTTATTGAAGTAAATCCTTCCAATAACTGATAAGTTGGCCTTTTAAGACGGAGTTGGAATTGAACAATGCCTTTGAAATTACAGTAATGATAAAATAGTTTTTAAGGGAAAAATGTTCAGTTAACTCTTTATGGCCTGATTTACATATGAAAATCAAAAGGAGATGTTGCAAAAATGTATGGACCTCCGGCCATGTATTGTACACAATATCAGTCAAAATCAATATAAAAACGATTATTACTGCATATTTTCACTTATTTAGCTTTGTTTGCAGTTACCTAATATTATTTGCAGTTAAAATTGCAACTCAAACCAACATGGGGAATATGGCGGGCGATGTCATTTTGACATTTTCATTTTTTAAATTGTTTTTTGATTAAATAGAAGAACTTGGAGAAAAAAACATATTTTCTAAATACTATCGAAATCGATTTCATGTGTTAATACTAAGAACTTAAACTAATCGATTTCCAATTTAAAGAAGCGTCGGCTGTATCGCAGACATGTTGAAGATGGTTGAAAATGATAAAATCGTTTGAATTGAATGTGGTAGTAACTCTAAAATATATACTTGAAAAAATTAATTGTATTTTCTTCGGATTCGTCTTTAATTTACCCATTTTTTGAGGACGTGTACGAACTAGAGTCGAGCTCGCAACATCTCCTTTTGGAATCTTAATCCTCATAAGACTAATCACAAATTGTATGATTAGTTAGACAATGTGCCTATATACCTAATTTCATATTAGTATTAGAGTACCTATCTACATCTCAGAAGGCAAATTACAAAGTTAACGATTTCAAAAACAACTAAAAGAGAGAAGTTTTTCAAGGTGATCTTGCTTCAAAGGAGTTTGTTATAAGATACTTCCTTGATCTTGAAAGCAGAAAATATCTCTGTCACGAATTCTCTCGCTCGTGTAATAACAGCCAGTTTTAATTGAAACCTCTTGATGTCGAAATAAATTATAAATAAATCGAATTTAAAACTAATTTTGCGTTTTCTTATTACTTAGAACCCCTCGTGACTGCCCTGGGTTATAAATTAAGGCTTTTGTGTTATGCCTATTCTTAAGCTACAATTCTATGATTGAGGTAAGTTTTATTGGTTTATATCACTTTTAGAAGAGATAAAAAACAAAAGAAACTGGTAAAATATACATTATTCTCTAACTAACATCTGTTACGAGGGTGGATCCAAAAGTTCGAAGCCCGACCAAGAAAATGAAAGAAAAGTGGGTCTAAATTTATTTTTATTTTTCGACATAGTCTCCATCTAGCTCAACACACTTCTTCCACCTGAACTGCAACTTGTTTATACCCTCGAAAAAAAAAGATTCCGGAAGGTCGGCGAAATACTCGTCTACTGCGACTATCACCTCATCTTTGGTCGCAAATTTCGAGCCACCCAAATGTTTTTTTAAATTTGGAAATAAATAATAATCTGAGGGGGCTAAATCCGGCGAATAAGGTGGGTGGGGCAGCAATTCGTAGCCACAATCATGGATTACAGACATTGTTTCAACCGAAGTGTGAACACGTGCATTGTCTTGATGGAACAAAACTTTCTTACGCAACATTCCCGGCCTTTTTTCTTTTATTTCTTCTCGAAGTCTTCGTAAAAGGTTACAATAATAACTAGAATTAATAGTTTGACCTTTCGGTAAATAATCTACAAAAATAATGCCCTTTGCATCCCAAAAAACCGAAGCCATGACTTTGTTAGTCGACAAAACGACCTTAGCCTTTTTCGGTGTAAGTGAGTCAGATCTTTTCCACTGGATTGTTGCTTTGATTCAGGAATATGGTGGTGAACCCAGCTTTCATCCATGGTAACAAATCTAGACAAAAAGTCCTCGGGATCAGTCTCAAAAAGTTCCAAACAGTCTCGCGAAATTGTGAATCGAACTCGTTTTTGTTCAGCTGAAAGCAACCTCGGGACCCAGCGAGCAGAAACCTTATGGAATCCCAATTCTTTCGTTATTATGTGTTGCACCCGGCCATAACTAATGTCTGTTGTCTCAGCTATCTTACCAATGGTCAAACGTCGATCACCCAGTACGAGATCACAAATTTTATCGATGTTTTCTTTCGTGGTAGAGGTTGTAGGCCGTCCACTCCTAGGATCATCTTTAATGCTCTCACGACCGCGCTTAAACTCAGCTACCCACTTCTTGACACTGGAATACGATGAAGCAGACTCCCTCAAAGTGCCCACCATATCTTGATGGATGTCTTTTGGTGACAGGACTTTTTTATTGAGGTACTTAATGACTGCACGATGTTCAATTTTCTCCATTATTGAAAATCGCGTCAGAATGCTTCAAACAAATAATCACAGAAAATTTATATTGTGGAGTATCGGAATAAAACTGCGCACAATAAATCAATATGAGACATAGTAACAAATGACAATAAATTAAAAAAGATGTCATATCTCCTTGTAGTTTGGGCCACGAACTTTTGGATCCACTCTCGTATTATAATTAACACTTTTTGCGATTAGTGAGCTTGTACTCTTGCCCTTCGGTGTTGTCGTTTTTCTTGCTGCTTTAAAGGGTAGCGGGCCTATTAGGTGATTAAGTTAACACAATTGAATGGCCCACCAGCCAAACTGGAGTTCGTAATGTTTCGGGCTTCCACGGTTTCTACCCCTCATATCTATCTCTATATTTCCTTAGCAGGAAGCCAAGTATGTGACAGCAAAATGCAAAGTTTAAAGTTTCTTAATCCTTCAGGCAGAGCTCCTCTGTAGGAGCTCGAGGACGTGGTCATCACCGGATTACCTAATCTATCTTCCGCCAATGGTGTATGTAGTGTTCAGGTTAGATGGTAATTGTATGGCCCTGTAATAATTATCACAGAGGCAACAACTTAGGGTCTCAGAGGACGCCACGCAACGCATCTGCATTTTGACCTCTGGTTTGTATATGTCTATTGGCTGCAGTTATTACTTAACAACCTGGAGAGCTTTATGCTTGTTTATCATCTTTATCACATAACAAAAATCTTAATGACTTATCTCACATTAGTTAAAATTGAGTTATATTCCTTATAGCTCAATTTAAACTGAAGCATGACCGAAGAATCATTTGAAATTAAATAAGAAAAGTTCAAACAAGTGGTAAGCAGTCATTCTGGAGGCTATCTCGAAGACAGACAGATATTGATCCTGTCGTGTCCCCTCTCTCATTTTTAGTAGATGCGTCACTCTCTACACACCATGTGTATGCAACCCGTTGTGTTTAGCCCATATTCCGAACGTGGCCTAATGAAATTAATATTGTGAGCCATGTGGAGTGAAGTTATAGCTACTGTAATACGAGAACTGTATGATTGATGTTAGCATTTCAAGTAATTTGTTAATTTAATATGTTCAATACTTGTTGTGAGAGAAATGGTTCATTAGCATGCAACATGTTGATACCTATTTTAATAATGAAGTATTTTTAGACCATTATTTATTTTATTTTTGTTTTTTTTGACATATTTATCAACTTATCAGTTGTTATTCGCTTTGACAAAGTGTATTTTAAGAAATTGTAAAAATGTCCAAGTTATTAAATATTTTTTTGAGTTGCAATCATTTTTTAGTCTTAGTGTCTACCCTAGGAACTGGTAAAGCATACAACTTCGACGTAGATGTATTATCAGGGGACTGGCCGCTTGATCACTCGGACACCTTATGCGATAGTAATAACAGATATCTTTAATTGAGTTTTAATAAGCAGAGAGTTTCCTGATTGTACCTGTTTATTCCTACCTTGCTATACATTATATCCATCTTAACCATTTTAATTAAGTAAGTGTAATGTTCTGCCAGATATGCCTAAGGCACTTTATAAAATTACAGGATTCTAGTTAGGAACGAAATAGAATATATTTGGTTAATTCGCACTCGTAACCCTCCTGAATATATTTGCCATATCTAGTCTCTGGTACAAAAGTTATTTTAGGGTAGCATAGCAAAGTATATGCGTCGTATTTGGAAGGTGCGGTTTTCTCGTTCGTTTCTGCCCAGAACGTGTAAATTATGGAACGAACTTCCCTCTGAGGTGTTCCCTCGGTGCTACAATATGGGGTTCGTCAAAAATGGCGTCAAAAGAGTCCTTCAGGGCTGGCAGCGCGTTGGCAACTTCCCTGGTGTTGCAAATGTTCATAGGCGACGGTGACCACTTACCATCAGGTGGCCCGTCTGCTTGTCTGTCATATTAATGACATAAAAAAAAATGTTTTTAGAAAGATGTTTTTAATGTATCTAATGAAAGACAAGACACCAACAAGCATTTATTTAACATCGATAGTAAATTAATATTGAAACTCACGATAGATATCTACACAAATACCATAGGTAAAATACAGGAGCGTAGCCATTCCTGATATCTAAGGTCATTTACTTCATTGCCAGTAATTAATAATTTGTATAAAATCAATGAAATATAGCTCTTATTACCACCACATAAAGCGCCCGTATGTGTGCTACCACCGGACTTCTCCAGAAGTCAATTTATAGACTGTTGGTATTCTACTAGTGGTAGAGTGCCAGTGTAGGGACTCGAGGACGTAGGCACCACCGCACTACCTAATCTATCTGTCGCCAAATCGTAGTTTTCAGCACTACCGTGTTCCGGTTACATGGTAATGTATGACCCAGAAATAACTATCACAGACATCAAACAACTAAGGTCTCAGGGGTGGCAACGAATCTACATTTAGACCTCTGGTTTTCGTGTAGATGTCTAAAGACTGCAATCATCACTTAACATCTATGTGAACTACAAGCTTGTTTGCCACTTTCGTTACATAAAAAAGATATTAAGATGGAGACCAGACTTCAAATACTTAGCGATAGAATACTATCGATAGTAGGTACTTTCCATGTAGTCCCATCTTCTTTTTCTAATATATATATTATATATAGGAAAATCGAAAGACGGACCACAGATGCTGCAAGTATTTGACTCAAACTGTTGTTTGAAGTGTTGATGCCATATTTACCTCCAGCTTCATGACCAAAACGTGGAATTACCTCTATTAAGTACTTCGTGGTCGAAGTGAGAGGAATGGATACTTGGAAATAAAGAACAAAAGATTCCACGTGGACTTCATATGGACTGAGTTGTACACCCTTTTTCAATGAAAGAGACCATCCTTTAATAAAATTACGCGTAGAGTTGAGCACACTTGTGGAATGATCCAAATAACTACCGAGAAATGTTATCTGTATTACAAAAACTTAAATAGGTACCTATATTATGAATTGTATGAATCCAAGTTTTAAGCCTATAACGGTAATCCCGATCACAATAGATTTGCATTTTGTAAAACAATTGAAATAGCTATGCTGTCCCCTTATTATCATCTAGTTTTCTCTACCATCTATGCCTAATCACCCGATAACCATGTTACGAACATGAGTAAGGAATTCGTGAAACTTGGTGATGAATCACTAGTGGTGGAGTTCCACTGACAGAACTCGAGGACATAAGCAGCACTGCATTACGTAATGAACCTTTTATGTCATGAAGTGGTCAATACGCATACAATTAACATTAATGGAAAGTAAAAAAAAAATTAAATTAAATTAATTCTGCAAATAAATTAATGAATTTAATTAATTTATTTGTAATAGAAGAAGCGCGCATGGCCCAGCGGCTGGTGTAGATCGTAAGCGATCTCCTCGGTTAAGCACTACGGGCGCGGTCGGGTAGTGTGATGGGTGACCGCTAGTGGCAAATTAAATGCGCGTTTCCGTGCTTCGGAGGGCACGTTAAGCCGTCGGTCCCGGTTGCTATCGATGGATAGCAGTCGTTAAACCTTGTCGGAGGCCTTATGGGCGGTTTGAAAACATCCGACAGTGGGTTGGCCACTAACCCACCCACCTCCACCAATCCGCATTGGAGCAGCGTGGTGGAGTAAGCTCCAGGCCTCCCCCCAAAAAAAAAAAGGGGAGAGACTCGTGCCCAGCAGTGGGACGTATTATATTATTTATTTGTAATAGTAATAATATATAATATAATAATTGTAATAGGTGCTGTAGCCTATAAACATCAACATAAAAACAAGAGACTTTAATGTCGATGCGCTGTCACTCCTCAGTCCTCAGGCTATGAAATATTATTATCTATTCTATGGCAGTAGTTCTCATCTGTTTGGCCAATATTGAAACTCGTAGGTACTCTATCTCGTCTGTTGTCGTGAGCTAAGAGACTAGTGCAAAGTTTACGCTCTTTTAATACTAAAATGCCGCAAATAAAGTGCCCGTTATTGCGGCATTTCAGTATTAAGCGTACTGTAGATTGGGTAATGCGGTGCCTTCGCCTTAGATCTCCTATGGTGGTCCAGCAGTAAAACCTGCTATACGCGACAGTATTCTGTACTATCGTTTCGATTTAATTAGATGTTAATTTACATTACTTTATTTTTTTCACAGAGCCAAAAGTACTCAGCTTTTAGAAGTCAACGTACCTGTATTAATATAACTATCTGTTCAATGTAGGTATATTGGATGCAGTATTATAGCAGAATCGGATCTCTGTTTGCACTAAGGCGTCATAACGCATCGCATTAATTTTGTGTAGATGTTTATAAGGTACCTTATTAATTTATTAATATAGTTACCATACCACCAATGCGGACTGGATGCTTGTTTGCCACTTTCATATTAAAAAACATAAAAATTGCACTTTTAATGCGCCTTGTAATCGTGGGATTCTTGTTGGTATCCAAGGTGAGACGTTCACAGTACTACATACAGCGGCAAATATAAAATGATACACAAAGGCCGGTAATACGCACGAAGGAAGTTGACAGATTATTAGATTAAGTGACATGTAGATAAATAATAATTTGCGACAAAATTGTGCCTCCTGCTTCAATAGTCTAGTGGCAGCAGGTCACTGCTATTCTGGGGTCTGGGGTTCGATTACCGTGTCGGATTTAAGTGTTGTTGGTTTTTTGCAATTTCTAGAAGTTTCCCAGTACCACGCTTGCCACCAATCTTATGGCATGGGACAAAACGTAACTGGCGTGGTTGGATGAATGCATGCATTTACTAGGCAGAACTACTCCATCGGATACAGGCATGAAAAGTAGATTTAGTTAGATTTTAGCAGGGTTCATCGGTACAAACAGTGCTTTTAGGGAAAACATGAGTTGCACACATATGATTTTGTTATTTTTTGTATTAATATCTCCATGTCGTTTCTGATTTTGGGCAGAATATGGCTGGTCCCAAGGACTACTACTGACTACTAACCTTTAGACATAGCGGCGTTTCTTTATATATAATTACAATGTTACCTACCCTCTCCTATTCATCTTAGCGTGATGTTATATAGCCTAAAGCCTTTCTCGATAAATGGGCTATCTATCACTGAAATTATTTTTCAAATCGTTTGAGAAGTTCCGGAGATTAGCGCGTTCAAGCAAACAAACAAACTCTTCAGTTTTATAATATTAGTATAGATCAGTGGCGTGCGGTCAAAGTTCTGATGGCTAGACGGAGGGAGGGAAACAGGACCTGAAAACTCAGGATATAACAAATTGGAACTGAAGAGAGTCGACAATAGATCGGACGTGACGGATATTCTGGACCAGGACAAAGCCCACCCTGGATTGTAGCGCCTTAGATTAAAAAAACTATAAAGTAGTTCTTCCAAAAATCAATAAGGAAAACATACTCCACGCATGACCCTCAAAGTTAGACATCAAATATCTTGGATATTTGTCTTCAACGAATTAACAATCGGTCTACTAATATACTAAAACTACAGACAAGCTACATAATACACCACTAGTATCCAAACTAGAGTAACTATCTAATTATTACTACCAAGGAGTTGGATTGAAAGATAATTACTTTATACAACAATGTATTTACACTATTTCTTTCTACTTAAGTGAGTAATTAATTATCTTTTAGAACTCCTGTCCTCTTCGTGTGGCAAACTCTCTTCGTAGAAAAATTCATCTTCATATTCGTAGTGGTTGTCGTAAACGTCATCTTCAAAGTTCGCCTCGCATACTTCGCCCAAATCCTCTCGTTGTTTACGCATTTCTTTGTACAATTTATTTTGGAGAATCTACAAAAAAAAAATTGTTTTGCAAAATGCAATCACATAACATAATTATCATTACAATAAAACAAGTATTTTATTTAAGACGCACTAGCACGAAACCAAGATTCGATAACTTCAGCAGGTGAGGTCAAGAATTTTTAATTTTGCAACTCATACAAGTGATCCGGCTCGAAGGACCAAATGTACCGTGGACTTTGAGAAATGGTTAGATTGATCATTGATTTATCGAATATACTGATATACGAAGTTACGTATAAATGACATGATTATTAGCAGTGGATTAATCCATCGGCGGGCGCGAATTGCACGTCATGGCACACCACACCGTGGTCAACGTAAAATTATATTGGTGTTCGGTTTATTACCCGAACAATATCAAAGAACAACAGTAAAAAAAAGTATTTTTCGTTAATTAATTATCTATACACAAAAAATAAACACCACTAAAATTATGGAGTGTAAAGATGAAGGAGCACGGTTTCTATATTGAAAAAGTATTAATAAAAATAAGGCAAATAGCGGTGCGACAGCGTATGATAAACTTTAATATATTTATTTATTTATTTATATCTTGTCGTACACCAAACAGAAATAATTTACATAAATAGACGACAGTAAAACAGGTACAGAAGGCGGCCTTATCGCTCAGGTAGCGATTTCTGCCAGGCAACCTTGCATAAAGGATCACAAATTTAGAAGTCGGTAGGGTGTACATACTTAATGTAACAACTGTGTAACATAATATACAAATAATGTCATAAGTACATCAACAAGTTTCAAGGAATGCAAAAAAAAAACACAATTGATGAATAACAGAAATAAAGGGAATGAGAGAGATAGGGATAGGAAAGATGGAAATTAGAAGTAGATACTAGAACTAATAAAGTTAGAGACTAAGGTAAAAATGTTTAAGTTGTTTCTTGAAGGTAGCAATAGTTTGAGTTTTACGAATCTCGACAGGCAAATTATTCCAAAGTTGAACTGCTTTAACTGAAAAAGATTTGTGATAGAATAGAGAGGAGTGTAAAGGAGTACTAAGGGAAAGATTATTGGAAGAACGAAGTGAAAGGGAGTTATTATTATTAAGAAAGTTGAAGCGATCCCTCAGGTATAGTGGAGTTGCAGGGTTAAATAGCACATTGTACAGAAGAGAAAGAATGTGTGTATCCCGGCGATGGTTAATTGGGAGCCACTTGAGCTTTTTACGAAATTCGGAGATATGATCATACTTACGTAAACCAAATATGAACCTTATGAAAATATTTTGGAGTCGCTCAAGCTTATTAAGTTGCTTCTGGGTCACATCAAGATAGCTTATGTCAGCATAATCAAGTATTGGAAAAAGAAAGAGCATGAGCTAGCGCAATTTTGGTAGGAATTGGTAATAAGTTCCGTAACCTCCTCAAAGAACCTGTTGTCGCAAAGACCCTCCTGCTTACCTCACAAATCTGAGGCTCCCATGAAAGATTACTGTCTAATATGACACCCAAACTTTTAACATTCTCTTTATACGGCAAATTGACCCAATCTATTCTATTTAGAAGACGTCTACTTCCAATGATAATGACCTGAGTCTTTTCAGGATTAATTTTTAATCCGTTTGATCTACTCCAACTCGAGATATAAGCCAGATCATCATTAATGGTAGATATTGCATTGGGGAGATCATCCAAGCGAGCTTGTGAGTATATTTGGAGATCGTCTGCTTTATGCAGACGATCTCCAAATAAATAAAGTAAAAAAAGTAGTATAAAGTTAAACCACAAGAGAATTCAACAGGCCCACTTTTTCATCAATATCGTTGGCATGCTCAATCACTGTCCTATCAACCCTTGAAGCATCGTCACGAAGCTTATGAACATCCATATCATATATTATATATATATAGATATTCATCCGATATAATATAGATATCATATATTATATAGATATTCATCCGAAAATTACGCAGCTGAAGAATTTTAGGTTTGGGCTTGGTGGTCCGAATCTTGTACGATAAATATATCAAATCATGAAAGGAAAAAGCATCTGCAGCGTATTGACCATGTAAAGCAACATGCGTATTTGAGGAAACTAAGATCAAATCCAGGAGAGAAGGTACACAATTTGGAGACTGATGGGTCGCAGATAAAGGTAGTATGGTCACGCAGCGATCTGCTGTCATTTTTTAAAAGGCACGTGTTAAAGTCGTATATTATTAAATTTTATTCAGAATTCAGAGTAAATGTATCATTCGACGCGTTTTTTCACAGCAGTATTTTTATTAAGTTAATGTTTATTATTTGGTACCACGCAAATATTTCGGCTATTTCATTGATAACTTTGTCATGAACATAGTCACAAAACGATTTTTGTACTGAGCAAACTTCACTCACTATACAATAGCTAAATCCATATCGGAGTTTTACAGACGCCAGCGCTATTGTGGCAGATACTATTAACTTTATTTGCAGCGTACGCTGGACACTCTTTCAAGATCTCGTCCATATCGTCTAATTAAAACCAATGTCAAGTACCTGTCGTTTAAGTAAAAATTCTGCTAAATCCTTCTTCTGTTTCCCAACATCAATATCTGGTTCCTTGACGGTAGTTGCTCTGTACGATATAACAGCGGGGTCGTCGAGAGTAGACCAAGCCTCTCGGCTCTTTTTTCTAGCGGCGAGAAGTCTATTCATGATCTTTTCGTGGTCTAAGCCAAAAACAGTGTGAGTCATTGTCGGTACAGGTTCTTCGCCAATGGGTTCTTCCACTTCCAGTTGTTTTATTTTTGCCTATAAATAAAACTGTTTTGTTTAAAAAAACAGCATTGCAGGCGTGTTCTGTAATTCGGTGACCATCAATTCGATAGCCACGATGCAATACATTGCTGTTTCAAACCCTAATTATCACGTTACGTCAAAACAGCAATGTACTTTAAAGTAGCTATCGAAATTATGTCAACTGTCAACCGAGATACATAATACGCCTGCTGGTCATGAAAGTGATATAATGACAGAAAGAAATAAAAGACTGGCTCGTATTACATGTAATACAAGTCTTTTATTTCTTTCTGTATAAGATAAAAAAACGGGAAGTAAATTGGGCAAATACAGTAATACCCCGGGACTTACGCGATAGGTGGCACAGTCCTTAACCCGTAAGGAACTTGCTGTAAAGATACATATATACATACCTGCATCTCTGGGGACAACTTCATGTTTAAGGTGAATTCTGATTTCAAAAGATCCCCCAACTCTGTAGGCGCGTAATCTTCACCATAATCAGCTGTCGACAATCTTCTGTCTAGGTCAACTAGTTGAGCTTCTTGTTTATCTGTGCGTGAACATACGTGTGTAATATATGTGAGTATACATAAATAAAAAGAAACATGGCAAGATTTGTACAAAATAAAAATTGTTCAGGGTTTGAAATATTATTTTGAGAATTCAAAGAACACTTTCCGACTTTTAATAATAGGTTGGGGAAAAAGTCTTTTCGCATTATAGTTTGTATGAACTTGTAATAAAATCTCTTTGGCTGTAGTATTTGTATCTGGCTGGTTATGGTATCATTAAAAGTTAAAATTTTAAAGAACATAATTCCAAATTCAAATTAGGCAAATGTGTGATTTTCATTTGTTTTTCGTACTGTCAAGATGAGTGAATCTAATGAAGAAATTCGATACATTTTAAAATTTTACTACAAAAAAGTGAAAATGCAACGCAAGCCGCGAAAAAAAATTGCGATGTTTATGGACCTAGGGCAGTGTCTGTGAGAGTAGCACAAATTTGGTTTAAGCGTTTTCAATCCGGAAATTTTGATGTCAAAGATGCACCTCGCTCTGGTCGCCCTATTACGGATAAAATCGATGCCATTTTTGAAAAAGTGGAGCAAGATCGACATATCAGTAGTTAGGACGTAGCTGATGAACTGAGAATTGATCACAAAACAGTTTTGGCGCATTTTAAAAAAGCTGGGTATAAAAAAGCTCGATATTTGGGTACCTCACGAGCTCACTGAAAGAAACCTAATGAACCGTGTACTCATTTGTGATTCTTTATTACGACGTAATGAAACCGAATCATTTTTGAAGAAGCTGATAACTGGTGATGAAAAGTGGATCACGTACGACAAGAACGTGCGAAAAAGGTCGTGGTCAAAGGCCGATCAGGCTTCACAGACTGTGGCGAAACCCGGGTTAACTCGCAATAAGGTGATGTTGTGTGTGTGGTGGGATTGGAAGGGTATTATTCATTATAAGCTATTACCACCAGGCAGGACTATCGATTCTGAACTCTACTGCGAACAACTGCTGAGATTAAAGCAAGAAGTTGAGAGAAAGCGGCCGGAATTGATCAACAGAAGGGGTGTGGTGTTTCATCATGATAACGCTAGACCTCACACATCTATAGCCACTCAGCAAAAATTAAGAGTTTGGCTGGGAGGTGTTAATGCATCCGCCGTATAGTCCTGACCTTGCACCTTCAGATTTCCACCTGTTTCGGTCTCTTCAGAATTCTTTATGCAATGTTAGGTTAACATCACGAGAGGACTGCCAAATCCACTTGTCGCGGTATTTTGATGAGAAGTCCCAAAATTTTTATAGCAATGGGATCATGTCCCTACCTACAAGATGGCAAAAGGTTATCAAACAAAATGGTACATACATACTTTAGTTAAATTTAAATAAACTATATTAAAAAATGTTTTGAATTATCTTAAAAAATGCGAAGAAACTTTTTCCCCAACCTAATATATTTTACCTATATAGACTTAAAGGTTTAAAGTTTACTATGGAGGGCTTTTGCTGTCGGTAGACAAGACCTGAAAATATTTTAAACACCAGGAAATCATCTTTAGGTTCTCTAGCTAATATATCGAGGCTGTTTTACCTTGTATCTTTTTATAACATTTTTAGGGCTCCTATAAGGAATCCTTAAAGTTTAGTCATGTCCGTCCATCTGACTGTCTGTCCGCAGCTAATGTCGTAAACTATTAGTGCTACTAATGTATAATTTGGCACAAATACATATAAGCTTAGTGGAGAAAGTCGGACGCTAAAATATTGTAAAATATTTTTTTTACTACCCCTACACATAAAATGCTATTTATTTTTCAAGCACATCGCATCTCGTCGGGTGTTGTCGGATAGGTCTTTAAAAATGTTGGAGGTTTGAGAAGACCAGTTTTCGATTGAATGATCTGTTTAATCGAAAACTGACTAAAAATCAATAAATCATGCATAAACGTCGCCAGTGGGGGCGGGGGCGAGCAGAGGGGTCAGCCCTTCTCTAGAAACAAAAAAAGCACAATTTACAGCAAAGACTGATATGCGCCATAAGTATAGGTACCAACCTGGCCTCCCAATACCCAAGCTGCCTAATTCATCTAGATCGGCTGGCGACGCCCTTGAAGCAAAGTCTATAATAACACTTCTCTTTTGAATCTAGTGTTAAAAACTTGTTATGCCCTTGCTTTAATTTAAGCTACTTAAAGTTAAAGACAAACTAACTTCGAATTACTAATTTTATTGATGCAACTTGAAAGCATGTTGATATTCAGTAACAAACCTTTCACAAATACAACATAAGGTATTTGTCCCATTAGGCGTAGGGAAGACAGTTCATGTCTCAGGGCACCAGCTACTCCATCCAACAAGGTTTCCATATCACTATCTGTCCCATCTCCTTTACAGACCCAAAAAACATTTACAGTTTGGAAATCAGGACTCACTCTCACCTAGATAAAAAATAATAATATTATTTATCAACAAATACGTAAGAAACAAGTTTTTTTATTTTCAGTCTAAATGTGTATATTTTATTGTGTTTTGTATATTGTGTTTGTGGCTTAGTAGTAGCAGACTCCTTTCTCCTACGGGGCAACACCAGTCGAAAATATAGAGGGTGAGAGGAGGGCAGATGCATTATTCTAGGAGGGAGATATCAATAAAATTTCATCTGAAGAAAAGGTGGTGGTGTTTTTTTCTACTTTCCCCTGGTGATGTTGTTGGTTAGGCAAATGCAATAAATCCTAACTAACTATCCAACTGATCAAATTCTGAACTGACTTCAGAATGAACTTTAATGAAAATCAATAGGCTTGTTAAACTAAAAAAACAATAACTATCAAATTATAGGTATATTCATGGTTTGTGGGTGAAAATGAAGTCGTTTTAAATGCAGTTTGATAATAGAAATTATATTGACACGAATTTAAAATTCCACTCCCATGTGTTGTAACAAAAATATTACAAGATTTTTTTACTTTGTTGTATTGTTATATAAATTGTGAACATACTACACCTCCTTCCCTATAGGATATTTTTTAAGTGATATTTTTTTTAATCTGCTATACAAGCATGCAGGTCATGGCAAGAGAGTGAGTAGGTACTGCAGCCTTTAGTCATATTCACAGAAACCAGAGGCAAAAATCTACATACATACATACACCCGAAAAACATAACCCTCCTTCTGTTACCACTATTTTGGCCAAGTTTTTTTCCTACGTGACAGAATCAAGAAGCTTATTTTACACACAGAAATACAATTTTGCAATGCTATTATTATTTGAAAAGAAAATGTTCTTCTCTCAAAAGGTAGGCATTCAGAGTCCATTTGAAATATCTTGTTTGTGAAGTCAGTGAAAGTAAAATGTGAAACATAAGGTAAGATTCCACAGACCACACTACGACTTTACTCTTTACTTTCAGCAAAGTATGCTTCAAACTGTCAGTTATCAGTAAAGTATGAGACTTTACTGATAACTGACAGTTTGAAGCATACTTTGCTGAAAGTAAAGAGTAAAAGTCTGTGAATCTCACCTCAAGAGTAAATGTTTATAGTTGTAGATAAGTTATGGTTTGATGTCTACAAATAAGCAGCAACAGGTTAAAATGTACCTTAGATATCTCTACACCTCTGCCCACAATATTCATAGATACGGTGCCAGTTGACATGATATCTGTTATGTACTTCATGAACATTTTATTGAGCATTGCCATACGACGCAATCCTCGTTTCCCTGGCTCGTATTTGACCTTCGTTAGACTTTTAACACTTGGCATTGCATCAATTTCAGTCAATGGTGATGAATACCACTGCCTAAAATAATAATATAACCTCAAAAAATGTACTCACAACAAAGTAAGTATAGCCTTGTAACTATCATAAAAAATTATATACCTTTTACTTTTAGGGTTAATCATTTTGCAAAGCTTGAGTCCTTGTTTTTTCTGACTAAACAGAATGCAAGAGGTATGATAAAATCGCCGGAACATTTTCAACTTGTCAGTAGTTTCTGTGGTTTCTATGATAGCACGGAACACGATTTTATGTATTTTTAAACTAGTATTAAAGCTTAACCTTGTAATGGGCCTAATCATTCATTTTGATCACATTTTGGTTTCAATTCAACATTTTTGAAAGTATTTTTACTCAAGTAACAACAAATCAAAGTAGTACAGTGCCACTCCAACTTTTTTTTTTTTTTTTGTAATGGCATCGCTATTACGCATATTGCCAGTGTCAAGTAAAACGATATTTCGTATTTATTTAAGCAGCGTAAAATTTAGTATAATATAGTCATCAAGTATAATATGTAAGTATTAAGTATATAAGTTATCAAGTATAATATGTCAGTCAAGTGAGTTACAATCAAGTTATTCGAGTAAAGCGATGGCTACTTTACCAGAACATTTACAATGAAGTTTTGGAGGCAACCTGAAAGGTCGTGTTTTCGCACTGTTATTCTATTTAACTATGCACGGGCACTGTAATAAACTTATATCAAACAAAATGCCACCAACTTTATTCAATATAACTTAAAAATACACCAAGAAAATGAAATAAAATAAGAGCACCATACGACTCTTTCAAGGTTCCCGCCAAAACCAATCAAGCCGCCATGTTGAAGTGTCATTGGATTGTCAGTGTCTTCTACTTTCGTGTGCTGTGTTTGTTTTATTGCTATATTTCTTGATTTGAACTATTGAATATGCCGAAAGCTATGAAAAGTGATGCCCGGAATATTATTCTAAAGGTTAAATCCTTTTTTGAAGAAGAATCTCGACAGCAGGCTCCCTTATAATTCCATTTAGTCAAATATACAATCGAATTGCGGCAACTACAGGTCAGTGTTGCCAGTTCTTATCACACAAATTACCCAATTTTAATAAGTCAGTTAAATTGATACAATATCTACTTACCTAAATTTAATTTACAGAATATTCTTTATATTTTTTATTTGCGATAGCAGCTTTGGCTTGATTTTTATTTGAACAACTTGAAATAATCTGTATTTACGATTACGTTTTTAATTAAATTAGTAATAATAATAGTTTGTTTGTTTCTACCCTATCTTTGGAGTGAGCCAGCTGACCTGCTAGATGTATACTGAATTATTTTATTTTATTACAGGTGTAAGCTTAGGAACAATATCTAATATTGTCAGAGAGGGGCAAGAAGCAGAAAAATCCTATACTAAAATTCGCACACCAGGCAAGAAACGAACACGTAAAAGTGGATTTATTTTAGTTGATGTATTTGACCACAGAGTTATTAGACGGAAAGTTCATGAATTTTATTCTACCAGGAAGGAAGTGCCTACTGTCAATAAGCTTCTAGATGTCTTAAGGACTGAAATAAATTATACAGGACATAGAGAATCCCTTCGAAAACTGCTCCATAAATTGGGATTTCGTTTCAAAAAAACGCTGTCTAATCGTAAAGTATTGATGGAGCGCAATGACATAATCAGCTTGGAGAGCTAGATACCGGTTTCCAATAAATTTTAAAAGCAATTAATTTGTTTTTTTTTAACGTACATTTATCATGCTGTAGCCACTATAGTTATAATCTAGACGGGCTTTAGCATAATAACTTAAACAAACTTAGTTGTTTTACTCATTTAAAAATTACCCAACATTTCTTTCATCCCAATCTTAAGCAAAACAAAATTAACTAGCAACACCGATACGACGGTGACGACATCCTTCATTTCAGAGGTAAGTTGGTGGCACTGTAATCAAACCACAGAGCCACAGATCATAACCCATAACCCATTCATATAGTGTTGAGTAGAGGCCTTACATTTGTCCTGGACCTATATGTATTATCTATGTCCTGGACAAACCTGACATTGTAAGGACGCGACAGAGTTCTGGCGGGAACCTTGAAAGAGGCGTATGGTGCTCTTATTTTATTTCATTTTCTTGGTGTATTTTTAAGTTATTTTGAATAAAGTTGGTGGCATTTTGTTTGAAATAGGTTTATTACAGTGCCCGTGTATAGTGAAATAGAATAACAGTGCGAAAACACGACCTTTCAGGTTGCCTCCAAAACTTCATTGTAAATGTTCTGGTAAAGTAGCCATCGCTTTACTCGAATAACTTGACTGTAACTCACTTGACTGACATAATATACTTGATACTTACATATTATACTTGATGACTATATTATACTAACTTTTACGCTGCTTAAATAAATACGAAATATCGTTTTACTTGACACTGGAAATATGCGTAATAGTGAAGCCATAACACAAAAAAAAAAAAAAAAAGGACGCGACAAAAATATAATTTGTACTGCTTCAAATATTAAGACGCGTTACTCTTTGCTCTTGTACTCTTACGTAGTGTGTCACGTGTGTGACTAAGACAAAAAGGTGTAACGTGATTGGTCTGAGGTGAGGACAATGAGGCTAATCCTCAAAAACAGACCAATAAGCGCCGTGTATTAAAATGTCGCGGTATTCTTTGCTCTTTTGTACTCTTAAGTCAAGCGTGACGTGTGTGACTAGGACAAAGAATGTACTACCACATAGGGTACGTTCGACCAAACGACCCCAACGATCGCGACCACGACCGCTGAAATTGTCGTTCCACTATCGCAAAAATACCGCGGGCGTTGTGTCAGTCCACTTCATTATAATAATAAAATTTATTGACATTATTTAATTTTATCAAAAATGACTTAACTTTTAATTTAAACAAAACCTACAAATTATTAAAACAATCTTAGCTCAATCATTAAAAATATTAATATCTCTCGATATTCATCTCATTAACACTATGTTTAGTAGGTACAAACAAATCCATTCTGTCACTTCAAAATATTCAAATGTATCGCAAGACAAAGGAGATGTTGCGAACTCGGCTCTGGTTCGTACATGTCCTCAAAAAATGGGTAAATTAAAGAGGAATCCAAAAAAAATACAATTAATAATTTATTTAAGAATATATTTTAGAGTTACAACCACATTTAATTACAACGATTTTATAATTTTCAACTATGTTAAACATGGCGGCGATACAGCCGACACTTGGGATCAATCGATTTTGATAGTATTTAGAAAATATTACTTTTTTCTCCAAGTTCTATAATCAAAATACAATTTAAAAAATGAAAATGTCAAAATGACATCGCCCGCCATATTCGCCATGTTGGTTTTGAGTTGCAATTCTAACTGCAAAGAATGTTTTGTAACTGCAAACAAAGCTAAATAAGTGATAATATGCAGTAAAAAACGTTTTTATATTGATTTTGCCTGTTTAATGATATTGTGTACAATACATGGCCGGAGGTCCATACATTTTTGCAACATCTCCTTTGTGCTGTCCCTTACAAAATGTGAGTCAGACACACTTTGTAAGAGCCAGTACAAATTTTGTGTCGCGACAAATTTTGTCATGTTACTTCAAATGCACCGCGACGCTTCAAATCACTTCGCCGCCTCGCCGCGTCGGCGGCCTCATTTGAAGTAAAAAGCAACATGACAAAAGTCGCGACAAGTTTTGTCATGTTACTTCAAGTTCACCGCGACGCATCAAATCACTTCGCCGCCTCGCCGCGTCGGCGGCCTCGCGTTACGTCATCGCCTCACGTAATCTGAAGTGGGACAAAGTACTGGCTCAATACGAAAAAGAGGCTCCTCTTACAAACTCGTTCTGAAAGCGTGTCCTACCCAACACTATATTCATATTCATAATAACCACAGACATCATAACCACAGAATCCACAGATGATTTCCAAGGTCAACGGATTAGAAATATAAGTACTTAATATATGTCATGGATGTATTATGTTCAAGAAGCTTGAAGGTAAAAATGGAGGCCAAACTTCAAACAAAACTTTGAGTCAAATGCGGTCTATTGCGTTTACATAGGCGGTTCGTGTTGAGACGGCACTAGTTAGTTCACCGAGCAATCGGCGAGCGCAGATGGCTCTCAACCAAAGAATATACATATGCTACCTCTCAACCTGGGGGTGAAGAGTATACAAATATCCTCGGGGCAAGAAGCACGTGCGGTGATGCCAAATAAAGGTTACTTTAGTGGAGCCAATATTCCGGTTTTGTCCCTAGATATTTGCCTCAACTGGGAATAATTCCCCTAGATGACCTGTTGTGAAGACATTTCCATCTCGTAAAAAACTTACCTAGTATGTATGGTCCCACACGCGCAACGTAGGTTCCGTTTCTCCGAGTACATTTTTAAGTAGAGCTCTAATCTAACTACCGCTAAATGGCGTGCCGTGTTCAGCCGTATTGTATTCCAGTCAGGTTAGAGGCATAAGAGGTTAAAATGCCGAAAGCCGTTAAATAAGAATTTATATAATTAATTACATTTAATATTGTAATATTCTAAAGCGTTAAGAATACAGCTTGCCGAAAATGTATCGAGTTATAGAAACATTTTCCGTATCGATATTCGGCAAGCATTTGGGTAACATCTCTATCAACAGCAGCCATATTGTGTTCTTGCTGAAGTTTAGGTATGCACCTTTTTGTTTGTAGGTATTTCGTGTCCATATATTTCCAAGGTCAATGGTCACTGGTTATGTCTGAATTATTCTGAACAATTTTATTTGTCTGTGTAGGTTTTTTAAGTGATTGGCAACACTAGGGCTATAAATGTCATTAGTGTCAAAATCAAAAGGGCGCGTGTGTGGGAGTTATTTTCTTCCCGCCAAGAATCTGTCAAAATTGGGGAGAATCGGGATAAGTTTTTGGTTCCAAACCTTGATTATTGAAATAATTACTAGTGGAAATTGTGTAACATAACTTCAACATAAGTGTAAAGTTTAGGTGACCGCGAAGATGTCGAAACCAGAAGAAAGCGAAGAAAATTGGGTCGCCGCTCTGGACAACCTATGTTCAAAACTGAACGTAGACCCTGCAGCAGCGAAAAAATCAAAGGAATCATTCTTAGAAATTAAACGTAACTATACATTAGACGTAAGTTATTAATTTATTACTAGTAATCAGTTTTGAATGTATTATTTAGAAGTGTTTGCTTACTTATCGTTTACTTAAGATGCTAGTTGTACCATTGTAGTTTGATCGAAATCAAGAAAGATATTTACAATGTTAATGTTGCGTTTACAGGGAGAAATATTGCATTGGATGGCGTGCGCGTTGTATGTGGCATGTCGTACATCTATCACGCCGACTGTGCAAACAGGGAAAGCAGTCGAAGGGAATTGCGTGAGCCTCACACGTCTCCTTCGACTATGTAACATAAGGTAAGATTGGTCACAATATTATTGATTTTTAATTATGTACACATCATAACACATTACTATTATTTCAGCCTTATTCAGTTTTTTAATAAAATCAAGAATTGGATGGAAATGGCATTGATGTCTCCTGATTTTAAGGATAGAATAACAAGATTAGAACACAAATTTGCTGTCTCAACCGTTCTATTTCGCAAATTCCAACCAATTTTCCAAGAAATTTTCTCTGGATTAACCAACGAGGCAGTTAAAACTAACACAAAAAGTAAAAAACAAAAGTAAGTAAATTATCTAAATCATTTGATCAAATTAATAAATTATTCAAGTAATAAATGTAACATATCTATTTGCCTATATAAAATGTGTGTTTGTTCCATATTTCAAATCCTCTAAGGTCCTTTATTTGATTGTTGTGATATTTTTATAACGTTCATACATATACAGACATGTTTGTTAAATAAGGAGCCTCATTAGTCTCACGAAGATGGCTATAGTGAAGGATGCTGTGTATTGCTATGGAAAGTATTTTAAAGTCATCTGGTACTTTTCTTTTCATCATCATCACTACAGCCGGAAGATGTCCACTGCTGGATTAAATTCTGCCCCATAGTGTTATGCATCATTTGGGCAGAAATTTGCCTTTATTTATATAGAACTAGCTGTTGCCTGTGGCTTTGCCTGTGTGGATATCGTTTTATAAATAACTATGTAGCCTATGTTCTTTCTCAAACTCAGCTCTATCTCTGTACCAAATTTCATGAAAATTGGTTTAGTCGTTTAGACATGAAAAGGTTACAGACAGACAGACAGACTTACTTTCGCATTTATGATATTAGTTGGGATTTCATATCTTAGGGCCAATTTCACCCTCTTAATAAAACACAATCAAATCATGTAAAACATGTTTCATATGCTTAAACGTGTTCAATTAACTATTTGGATTTCACTGACGAAAATTGATAGTCATTAAGCTGAAATTGGATGCTAATTAGGCTCAGTTAAGCTATAACACGTTTTTTAAACAGTAGCATAGCAAACGGTGTAATCGGCCCTTAAAAGTTCTGAGTAGAGTTTGGTTCATTGACAAAAGTAATGTTAAAAATTGATTACCTACTTCACAGATTGCAGCCATGCAGTACCAATGCTCTTTTCGAGTTCACATGGTGTTTATATGTGTGTGTCAAAGGAGAGTTCCACAACTCTGCAGATGACCTTGTAGATATGTATCATGTACTATTATCCTGTTTAGATTTTATATTTGCCAATGCATTTATGGCCCAAAGGATCGATCTAATAAATCCGGCCTTTAAAGGTGAGTTTTTCATACTAAAATAATAAAACATACCTATATTTTACATTTAACCTTTATTAGTTCCAACAACCTTATAAAACTAGTTATTCTTATAACTATGTAACTAAGTGTATACATGAAGCACGCATGGCCCAGCGGCTGGTGTAGATCGTAAGCAATCAGCTCGGTTAAGCACTACGGGCGCGGTCGGGTAGTGTGATGGGTGACCACTAGTGGCAAATTAAATGCGCGTTTCCGTGCTTCGGAGGGCACGTTAAGCCGTCGGTCCCGGTTGCTATCGATAGATAGCAGTCGTTAAACCTTGTCGTAGGCCTTATGGGCAGTTTGAAAACATCCAACAGTGGGTGGGTGGGGCCACTAACCCACCCACCTCCACCAATCCGCATTGGAGCAGCGTGGTGGAGTAAGCTCCAGGCCTCCCCCCAAAAAGGGGAAAGACTCGTGCCCAGCAGTGGGATGTAATAATGGGTTGCCATTATTAAGTGTATACATTTAATTTTGTTACTGGAAATGTTTTTACACCGGGTAAAGGTCTCCTCCAACTTACTCTATGTTTTTTCTACATTTTGCTTTCCTTCTCCATTATTTTCCTGTTATCGCGATTATAATAGGTTGCGGAAAAAGTCTTTTCGCATTATAGTATGTATGAACTTGTAATAAAATCTCTTTGGCTGTAGTATTTGTATCTGGCTGGTTTTGGTATCATTGAAAGTTAAGATTTTAAAGAACATAATTCCAAATTCAAATTAGGCAAATGTGTGATTTTCATTTGTTTTTCGTACTGTCAAGATGAGTGAATCTAATGCAGAAATTCGATACATTTTAAAGTTTTACTACAAAAAAGGGAAAAATGCAACGCAAACCGCGAAAAAAATTTGCAATGTTTATGGACCTAGTGCAGTGTCTGTGAGAGTAGCACAAATTTGGTTTAAGCGTTTTCAATCCGGAAATTTTGATGTCAAAGATGCACCTCGCTCTGGTCGCCCTATTACGGATAAAACGGATGCCATTTGAAAAAGTGGAGCAAGATCGACATATCAGTAGTTACGACGTAGCTGAAGAACTGAGAATTGATCACAAAACAGTTTTGGCGCATTTGAAAAAAGCTGGGTACAAAAAAAAGCTCGATATTTGGGTACCTCACGAGCTCACTGAAAGAAACCTAATGAACCGTGTACTCATTTGTGATTCTTTATTACGACGTAATGAAACCGAATCATTTTTGAAGAAGCTGATAACTGGTGATGAAAAGTGGATCACGTACGACAAGAACGTGCGAAAAAGGTTGTGGTCAAAGGCCGGTCAGGCTTCACAGACTTGACGAAACCCGGGTTAACTCGCAATAAGGTGATGTTGTGTGTGTGGTGGGATTGGAAGGGCATTATTCATTATGAGCTATTACCACCAGGCAGGACTATTGATTCTGAACTCTACTGCGACCAACTGATGAGATTAAAGCAAGAAGTTGAGAAAGCGGCCGGAATTGATCAACAGAAGTTGTGTGGTGTTTCATCATGATAATGCTAGACCTCACACATCTATAGCCACTCAGCAAAAATTAAGAGTTTGGCTGGGAGGTGTTAATGCATCCGCCGTATAGTCCTGACCTTGCACCTTCAGATTTCCACCTGTTTCGGTCTCTTCAGAATTCTTTATGCAATGTTAGGTTAACATCACGAGGGGACTGCCAAATCCACTTGTCGCGGTATTTTGATGAGAAGTCCCAAAATTTTTATAGCAATGGGATCATGTCCCTTCCTACAAGATGGCAAAAGGTTATCGAACAAAATGGTACATACATACTTTAGTTAAATTTAAATAAACTATATTAAAAAATGTTTTCGAATTATCTTAAAAAATGCGAAGAAACTTTTTCCCCAACCTAATATAATAAAACATAATCTGTATTACATGTATATCAATTGTGTATAAAACTACTGAATTTTTTAGGTCTGCCGAATGATTGGCTGAAAGATGACTTTGTGGTGCCTAAGAAGGCACCTTGTATTATATCTGTTTTGTGTGAAATCAAAGAAGGTTTAGCTGTTGAAGCGGCAACTATGAAGGAGTACAGTTGGAGACCTGTTATTAAATCATTTTTTGACAAAGGAGTAAGTACTAATTTCCGAACTTATCTATATTTATGAATATTTGTTTTGCAGGGATAATCTACTGTTAATTGTTTGTGGTAACAAAATATTCTCCTATCCTAGAAAATATCAAATATACTACCTGAACTTATAAAAAGATTAAAAAGTAATTAAAAACTAAATTAAATTTTAACGTTTGATGAAATAAAATATGAATGAATCTGCATTAGGATAGATTTATAAGCTAATTAAAGTGGCTGTCTAATAATATAGTACACTTTTGTGATTAAAAAGCTACTTACATTTTAATCAAATTCACATTATTATTTCCAACTTTACAACTTTTGCAGATATTCGTCATTTTTATAAAAAAATTACACAACTGTTGCAATGTTCCTAAAAAAAATTTTTTTTTTTGTCATTGTGTGAAAGCAATAGTGATAGATTATTTTTTGTCCTAGGCTGTACAAAATGTTAAAATAAAGTCGAAATGTACAAAAGCAATACATTTACATGGTTCATTTCCTGTTACTTAAAAAATATAGGTGTGTTATGAATTGAACACAATCTTCATTTGATGTTGTGCCCATGGCAGCTGTAATTTTCATAAATGTTATTATATAACAAATTTTTATTGTTTAATTTCTCTTACAGATTCTAAAAGGAAACAACGATCAATTAACTGGCCTTTTGGATATTGGCAATTTTGATGTTAATGTAAAATCTTTGAATAATCTATATGAAACATATGTTTTGAGTGTTGGTGAATTTGATGAAAGAATATTTATTGGTATGTTTACATTTGAAGTTTTTCTTTTTTGAAATGATTAAGGATTTTTTCATATCTTATACATATTGTTATCGTATTATACATAATTTAAATTAGTTTTTAAAAAGTAAATTACCGCTAACTTTTAAACTGCTTTTGTAAAATAAATTAAATAAAAATGAAATCAACCGAAAAATTATAAGATATTACTATTTATAAAAAAATTATGGAACTTCTAAGAAGTTGCCCTTGTGAGATTAATTTCGCTTCACGCGTGTGACGTCACGTCATCCGACTTAACCGCAAGAACGCGGCTCAATTTTTCTATAAACTTATTGTTGAACATGCATCTTACAAATTGTGGTTTTGCTAATTTACTTCCCAAGGAAGAACATACTCATCGGTCAATGAGATAATAAAATAATAAATAAAATACGCTTACACTCACAGCCCCACAGTAGGTATAAATCTGTGTCCTGGGTGTCGTTGTACACATACAACACGTACACAAACACCCAGACCCGAAACAAATATCTGTAGACTATAATTAATTAAATAAAAAATAAAATAAAAGTATACATTTCAAGGTATTAAGGAAAAATCCCAATCAATCATGTCATTTTTTTAATTAATTATGGCTTTTTCACCCCTTCCTCTCTATCTTTTTCTTTCTTCATAAAATGGCAATTACCATCGTCTAGGGTAATTCAGCCAAATGTAATGAATTTTTAATTCAATTATTTGAAAAAAAAAATTATGGCAGTTCACCATTTTGCATTAGAACAAAAAACGCACAATGTTCATAAGAATTAATAATTCAATACTGTTTAGAATAATTTTAACTATTATTGTATTTTGTGTACAGTGGGCCCAAGCTCCGTATATTTCTGAAACATCTCCTTTTTTATCAAAATTAGTATTTTAAATGCCACACCGAGGAAGTGCAGTTTAGGATAGGCCACAATCTGCTTACACAAAAAAATATATATATTTGACAATATGTCAGAAATCTAGTAATGACGGCAATATTTTTCGATGTCATTTAATATATTAATCGATATCACCTGTAGGGAAAGTAAAATACTATGATATTATAATTTATTGAATAAAAGTGTCTGTCTGTCTTTATTCGTATTTGTATAATCACTCACTACATATTATTTTTTGTTATTTTAGCTAGTGAGCATGCCAGTGAGCAGATTGGAATGAGGAGTAAAGTATCAGGCGAAGAAATATCGCAAGTTATTGCCACTTTTGGACCTGTAAGTAAATAAAATAACTCATAAAAACATGCCATATTAATAAATAACTGGCCGAGTGTATTCATCTAGTACAGTAATTCCCAAAATGGTACATTTATATCCCTGGGGTCCATGGGACTCGATGGGGGTCTACGTAGGCGTGAATAAAATGTAGAAATATGGGAATGTGATATAAATGTAGCAAGGAGGAGGGGGGGGGGTGCCACGAAACCAGAAAAAAATTGAAATGGGTCTACAAGAAAAAATGGTTTGCGAACCTCTGATCTAGTAAGACTAGATAAAGATTCTTATAAAAAGTAGGTACATATAATTTGATCACTGATAGATAATACACTTCCTAAATAGTTCATCTACATTAGGTTTCACCACACCGCGGACACTCCCTCCAAAATTCCATACAAACTATTAGTTTGGTCTCTATTACACAGACATCAATAAGTGACGTGTATTTACACGTGCACTTATGTGAGTAGCACATAGAGAATACCAAACGTCGCCCATAAGAGGTTGGGTGATGCGGGGAAATCGGGCGGGACGTCGAAGCGTCCATTCTATACGTAGTATTATTACATATTCTCTGGTTTCACGCAGCTTTTTAATTAAAGATTATTCTCATGATTTGTCGAAATGGGGCAAAGTACACACCGCCTTCACTGCGCGGCAGTTGGTTACGGTTTGTCTATTTTTCCATAATTTTATTTAATTTTGATTAATCGAACCCATTGATAAGCATCATTGTTCATATCCAATGGCGTTATCTTTTATGTATTTTTGAAACTAGGCAAAAACCGCATTGCGAAGTCTTGCCGCGGAAATATTCCTACTTCAAAACATATTGTAGTTTATATGATAACACATTGTAAGAAATAGACCGAAAATATACACATGGCTATGAAGTTTACCTCTACTTATGGCTTTATGCGAGTATTCTTCTTCTTCGTGTCAACGACTTCAAAGCGAAATGTATTAAGTTTTAAAGAATCTTGACCCAAAACATGGCCATGGCCACCGCATTATCCGTAGCACCACTAAGGTCGCTTGTGGAGCAGCTAGTGGGACACAGAGGGCAAACCATCAGATGAGTCATCGTCTGAACAGATTCTCCACAGTCCCACATCGTATTGGCTGAGAAACCTCACTTAGCCAGGTTTTCCCTGCAGCGACCAACCTGGGTTCGCAGACGATTAAGCGATTTCCATTTGGTTATGGCCAGGAGGCAGGGACTGTTGTATGCGAGTATTGATATTATATTTGACGACCCGGTTAGTCCGGTGAGTTAGCGGTGTGAGACGACCGTAGGATTCGAAGGGTCGCGGGTTCGATCCCCGCACCGAGACAAATATTTGTATGGCCTACAGATGTTTGTTTCGGGTCTGGATGTTTGTGTATGTGTTGTATATGTAAACGGCATCCACGACACAGGTTTATGCCTAGTGTGGCAGTGTGGGGCTGTGATTGTAAGCGTATTGAAATTGTGTTACGAAAACGGCATGGCGGGACGGGACGGCGATGAAGCGTTTAGCAGTTGTAATGTACTAGATATTAGGGAAGACCACACAAACCGTCACGCCGGGCGTGTCGGTGTGGCGTCTGGCCAGACGTTTAGTGGTCGGTCTATCTCTTATGTCTTTGGATGAGAAAATAAGAGGAGGTTTATATGTAGGGAAGCCGCACATGTCCAGACACGCCACTGACGGGCCGGCGGTACCTGGCGCGGCGCGAGGAGCTGACGCCGGTGTCGGAGGCCACCAACAGCCTGGCGCGCCTCGCCGCCCTGCTCGCACACTCCAAGCCGCTGCCTTCGCCGCACCTCCGCAGATTGTTCGCGTGAGTAATTTTACTACTGGTGATAGAGCTCCGATGACGGAGCTCGTAGGCGTAGGCTCCACTGCTTTCCCAACCTTATTTAATTTTCCGCTAAATGGTAGTGTGTGTAGATACATTGCATCGTCACTCATGAGTCTTAAGCGGTAATGCTGGCAATTATGGACCTTACTATCTAACCGAAACTCCTGCTATTTTCCGAGAACGAACACCTAAGCTGAAACATTTACATCATTATTGTTAAATTAGCTGCTAGGTAATGAGTTGGGTTGCAATAGCTTGGCGCTTACTGCCACGATCACTGCCACCACTCTTTAAATAAGAATTTAGTGAAAATCAAATTTTGTTTGTTTCACGAAAATTCGACAACGACGTAATCGATTAGACTAATTTCAAAGGAAGATTTAACAGCTGAGATATTATAAAGAAATTGTAAGGAAAATAATAAAGACAACAATTTTATTTTCCCCTACAAATAATTTGTACCTGGGCAATATTATTTAATTCTAAGGCGGTAGATACAAAGTTCGAAGGATCAGTTAGAAATCTTATAATTTTATTTGCAGGGAATGTGGTGTCAGCGACGAAACGATAAACAACAATGTCATAAAGCCTTGCAACGGATGGATGGAACAATTTGCGAAGAGTCTAAAAGAGAGCAACTGTAGCAATGAAACTATTGCGTTCCGCTGCAATATGGTCACGTGTCTGTATTTCAAAGTATTTGAGCACATTATTAGAGAAGAACATAGGAAAAAACCTCAAGTATCATTACAGGTGAATGCAATAATTTATATATGTATTGTCAAGTGCTGAAAAATGATATATGAATTACGGAATTTAGGTCCCAGTTTCCCGAGCCTCTCTGTACCCGAACCGCCCGGGACGTGGTCAACAGCAGAAGGGAAGGAGTGCGAGCGTGGCAGGAAAATGAAAAAGAAGACTGAGATTAGTTGTTAAAACCGACTTAACAAACTTCTTAAAAACAATTTTTCTATTGAACATTATTTACGGACTCCCTCCCTAGCACTCCACCTACGATATTATCAATATCTTGCTCGTTGTCTACCGGGAGGCGTGAGTTTGGTGCCGCCACCCCACAATCGATCCGGAACTTAGTATTCGACCGGTTGAACTCGGTCATAAGGGATGAGTAGGCTCGAACCCGCCTAGAATAAAACATAACTGGCGGATCGTTTGCATTTATATGCATTTACCTTTGCCTACCCCTATTGAAAGTGATAAAATGGAGCTATAAAAGCAAATCTTTATTTAAAAAAACAATAGGAATTTTTAATATTATTTTTTGTCCCACAGATTTTATTATCACAAGAAACATATCAATTAACAGTTTACGCGTGCTGTACAGAAGTGGTTTTACACGCATATGGAGTACATTCATTGAGGTTTCCCCGAGTCCTACAGATATATGGCCTCAGCGCTTTTCACTTCTACAAAATTATTGAACTGGTAGTACAAGCCGTTGTAGAAAAACTTAGCAGAGATGTCATCAAGCATCTAAATGCGGTAAAGTTACATTTTATTGTATTTAAATGTCAATTTATAAAATTCTTTTGTGAATTTAAGTGTTTTTTCTGAAACGCAAGTAATAGGTCGCGCGATTTCAAAATTTTTAAGTCCATTTAAGTTCTAAAAATTTTGAGCAAATAAATGTGTCATTTTTTGTTTTAATAGTGTACAGTGATTAAGAGCTTCCTTGCCTTTGATTCGTTCGACGCGATCACTCCGGATGAGAGTGTTCATCTTTTATTTTTTAATTATAATTATTGTAACGATTTTTCAAAATATTAAGTATTTCATCAAAAATATAATAAAGGTTTGTTTAACAGGTAGAAGAGCAAGTATTAGAGTCGTTAGTGTGGACGTCTGACAGTCCCCTATGGGATCAGCTCAGTAAATCTCCAGTGCCCGCCTCGACAGAGGTTTACGTGCAAGATTCGCCTCTCAGTCGCCGTAACATAAGTAAGAATTGAGAATATTAATTTTATCGCTATACAACCTGTAACAGGATTAAATGTACGACCAGAAACTAGTTTGTTTAGAATTGATAACCAAATCGATTTCAGGCATTTTTAATATAGGTAATATTGTGTCCCAAAATAAATTACATTTATGGTTACCCATTTGGTGAACAGTCAATACAAACGAAAATGCGACTAACGTCTAACCAAAATAAAATGCTAGTCTCAACAAGTTTATTAGAACTCGTTGAGATGTGTATTTTATTATTATTAATAATAATTTAAGAAATAAAATAGTGAAAATGAATCTTATACTAGGGAGTGTTAAATAGTGGTACGCTACATCACATTGTTAAAGTGCGCGTGTGTGAGTAGGTTCGTGTTTTATGAGCGGCCGTACTGGCCGTAGGGTAAGTATGCATATAGTGTGCATACTGTTCGTACAAATTTAGAGGACAACTTATTTCTTAAATAAAAAATAATATTACATAAACATGTAATTTCAGTTCATGTGTTATGATCTTAACTCGATTTTCTAATCGGAGTGTTTGTGAGTGTGCGTTATTCCCGTTACACGTATATAATTTTATTCAAGGTTTCCCAATCTTGGTTACATTTGATTAACCAACATTGGAGGACAAAACAGTAAATATTATCAGAATTGAGGAATATATAGAACAATGTATGGTACTTACAAAAAACCCTAGCCCCGACGCTAGCACGATCCGCGTGGTCGTATTCTAGTTACCATCAACCGATGAGTAGAGCGCAAGTTGCACCGCACCGCCCCTTATCGCATATATCTTATGTGCCACTTCGCAACGTCTCAAGCCGAGGCTCGGACCTACAGAGGTCTCTCTTAGGCAGTTGCGCTAATTTTTTTTGCTTAGACCGGAGCGCCTTTTGCACTCGCCAATTGCCCGGTGAAGTATACTAATGCCGTCACGAGACAAGCTGCTTACATAAGTCCGTCATAAAAAAAAAGTGTATGTAAAGGCCTAAAATTATACTTCTTTTTCCAGGTGGATTGCAGTCACCAGTTTCAGCCGTCATCGACAGATTTCTAACGCCTAAGGCCGATCAAGCGAAAAAACAACTGTTCAAAGACAATGTTCAACCTGGTCAGTCACTTTTAGGTAAAAATGTATAAGATATAGTTTTTTTAATTACACAGTTATGTGTGTGTAATTGTACGATATATTTTACGTGTTACTTTATTTTCAGTACAAACAAATAACGTAACTGTAAAACAAGAACCAAATACGCCAACATCACAATGTAATACGAACGGTGAATCGACGCCCTCGACAACACCCAAGAAAACAAATAACTCACTAATATTATTCTTTAGAAAGGTAGGTCAAACGATCTATATAAATGAATTGCTAATGGCCGAATACTCAAACGTCACTCAATTTTAAGCAACCGTCAAATGTGCGCTATCTCTATCGTTTGAACGTGTTTTATAAAGCCAGAAGACTTAAGTCCCAGTTAGATTTAAGTGACGTTTGAATATTTGACCAAATGTGTTACTAAGGGCAAAGCTCGAGAACGGCTTTACAGATTTCGCTAATTATTTTTGTGTTGTATTTATAATTGTCCTAAGAAGGTTGGTATGAAAGAAGAAAATAGATAGGTGCGATAAATTTGAAACATTAAGAAAACTTAATGATTCTAGTAACTTTTCTAATGTAAACCTTATAGCGCTTGACATAACGGTCAGTCTTCAATGATCGGTTTAAACAGTTGGATCGGTAAGAATCATGATTGAAAATGGCATCGTGCGATGCCGAGGCGGGCCGCTAGTAGTCACTAAATATAAAACAAAGTTGTCTTGCCTTACAAGATGATGTCCAAGGATTGCTTAGTGCCAAGTAATCATTGATGTCTTTGTCTATTTCCTCCATTCCAAGGTTTCAATTTCATAAGTATAAAATGCCGGTATTGTAGACGTTCCGGTAAATGAACCGACATTGCAACTTTTGGTATTTTTGTTTAATAGCTATCGAGTACAGTGCTTTTGCAGGAGGTGCAAATACGACATGAAAATTTGACAGCAATGTCGATAGGCGGACGCACACCCGCGCTCTGATCCTTCCGTGCCTATGAGTTTTCATAGGCTCGCAATGAGTTCTAATAGCGATAACGTTATCGCTATCATTTTAATACAGTCTACTTTTGTTATCGTGAGATTATCGCTATTGCTTTCATAGACGGCAAGAAATAATCATAAAAATCAAAGATGTAAACGAACACAAATTTAAAACAGCGGGTGACAGTGATGAATATCTAACAACTTTAGGGGCATATTGTCATTTCAGTTTTACAGTCTAGCAGTAGTGCGGATGAACGATCTGTGCACCCGGTTGCGGCTGTGCGACGATGAGTTGAAGCGCAAGATATGGACCTGTCTCGAGCACTCCATCATGCACCAGACGCAACTCATGCGGGATCGACACCTCGACCAAATACTGATGTGCGCTGTCTACGTTATATGCAAGGTATGGACTTTATGATAAAGAAAAGACGCTTACACCCACAGTAAAGAAAACACGCTTACACCCACAGATCCACACTAGATATAAATATAAACCTGTTGTAAGAAGTGTTGGCAGAAATCGGGACAGTAGGTAAAATAATCCGGGACCCAGGTGTAAAAATCAGGCAAGCCAATTAATTAATTTATAAAAAGCCTGGGGACCCAAACATGATTGATCTTTAGATAGGCCTTTGTCTAGTAGTAAACGTCTTTCGGTTGATGTCTTCTTCTTTTCGAGTCAGCGGCTCGATACGTTTTAATTTTGTCAAATTTTGTCCGCCCAATACCTCGCTACAGCGACTGCAGCATCGTTTGCCTTTTGGAGGTCAGAGGTAAGGTAATGATGATGATTGATTTATCGGGACATTTAACGGCCCAATCAGGTGTTAATCGCGACGAGTCCCCTGAGCACTGAAAATCGGGGCGTCCCGCGCAAATAGGGACACCTGGCGCTCTACAAAGTCGAAACTAGCTAGCTAGAGTCAAGCAGGCCACTACTGCTCAACGCTGGGTCCCTGTGTTCCATCCCCTGGTCGGGTGATTTGTTTGTGCTATTGGGGTGTTTCCATTTTCTCCCAGTTTCCCAGTGTCACTTGGGTGGAATGATGTTAATTATCACAAAATCGAAATCACTCGTCCAAACAATGTCCCGTAAAGAAACATTTTAACGTTTATTCAACAAGAAGCTATGTCGACGTTTGAACGATATCTAATTAAAAAAAATAAAATATTAGTGATTCAGTTGGAATGTTTTTTCAGGTATCAAATACATCAAATAATCAAGTAGAAAGAACATTTGCGGATATCATGCGATGTTACAGGCAGCGACCTCTAGCCGATAATCATGTATACCGATCAGTTCTAATCAAACAGAGTACGGGAGAAGGTAAGAAATCATAACAATAATTGTATGATTGAATACATCTTGCATCCATATATTAATTTATTGTCAATCACTGTTTTTAGGATCACCAGAAAGAGGCGATTTAATAAATTTCTACAATAAAGTGTATGTGCAATGTATGCAGAACTTTGCTTTACGATTTACTGGAAGGCATCGAGATGTAAGTAAAATTCAACTTAAAAATACACTGATACAACACATTCTTCTTTACAGTCACGTTTTTCCTTCCATATAGTTGATAAATTGTTAATTGAAAATGATATATGATCATATTTATATCATTTCAAATCATGTAGTTTCGCATCTCTCTCTTATTCACAAACGTACATTAGATACGATCCTGCGCATTTGACAAGGCAACTGACGAAGACAAAACATATTACAATGCTTTGTCTTCGTCAGTTGAATTGTCAATTATAAAAAAGACAAATAATAAAATACATCTAAATTCAGTTAGTCGGATCGGAAACAAAACGAATGAGATAGAATTCCATATACTGGCATGAATTTATTACGTTTTACTTGAAATTAACAAGTGTCAGCTTACGAGAAAAATATGACAATTGATTTCAATCGTTCGTTAGCCGCCGGCGGTCTCTCGGGTCTCGACGGATTAATCAATATAATAGGCATATTTGTAAAGGCGTCCAGTTTTATTATTCCATGCTATATATTCCTCAATAACCGACGACGTGTGCAGGATTCGGCGCTGTCTCCGCTGCCGGCGGGGCGCGGGTCGGCGGCGTGGTCCCCGGCCGGCCAGCGCGTGTCGGAGCGGCACCAGCTGTACGTGAAGCCGCTCACCACGCCGCCGCGCCACCAGCGCCACCTCACCTACCGCTTCAGCCGCAGCCCCGCCAAGGTAGGTGCCCTCGTGTGCTCATGTGGGAGCGTCCTTAGGGTCCCAATTCCGCAGAATCCCGACTTATTTTTTATTTTTTATGTGATAGAAGTGGCAAACAAGCATGCAGTTCACGTTGATGTTTAGTGATGACTGCAGCCTAAAGATACCCACACGAAGACCAAGGTCAAAATGCAGATGCGTTACCACTCCTGAGGCCTAAGGTGTTATGCCTCTGTGCCAGAAATTACAGGGCCGTTCATTACCACCTGACCGGAAGTATATAGGTAATGCGGTGGTGCCTACGCCCGCGAGCTCCGTCACTGGAACTCTACCACCAGCAAAACTTAGGTAGCATCTAGCTCCTAAATAATATCCTATACAAAATCTAAGACTTCTAGCACTTGTAGTAACGAAACTTCTTAGAAACGATGAACCTCAGAAATTCACTAGTGAGAGAATAGAATTTTTCAGAGTGACAATAGGGGGAAGGGGTCAGGAAAGCATAACGTATTTTATGAACGGCCTCTTTCTGATATTTCGTAACGAGCGAGTTATAGAAACGGGATTAATATTGAATATCTTTATTATGAAAAATGCGTAGGTGACGACTGCAGTGTAACGCACGTTTGCAGGATCTGCACGCGATCAACACGATGGTGTCGTGCGAGGTGGGCGGGCTGGGCGTGGGCGTGGGCTCCGTGGGCTCCGTGGCGGGCGTCAAGCGCGCCGCCGACGGCGAGGTGGTGATGAAGCGCGCGCGCCTCGCCACCGCCGGCGTCTCGCGCAAGCTGCAGGGCCTCGTCAACGACCGCCAGGCCGTCTGAGGTGCGTCCGATGAACCCACTGTTTCTTTCTTTATGTAACGATTTAAAATGAAACGAATAAACGCCAGAAGGCTTAAGAGACAGCATATATGGGACCTTGTTCATTAACAGAGTCCTGACTTAATAAGAGACGGTTTCTTCCCTGGAGGAACAGCTCTCTCCTGCCAATGAACTCCTGCATAAGGACTTGAAGAGCCGATCGCAAGATCAATAAATACAAAAAAAAATGTAACGATGTTTATAAGCGAGCGTGCCCGTCCACGCGATTGATAAGTGAATAAACTGCGAGATCTAATCATTTGACACATTTTGCCACTCCTGAGGTTTCAATGTTTTGTTTGCCTCTGCGAGACTCATTACAGAGCCATACATTACGATCTAACCGAAACACAGAAATATAAATAGATAATGGGAGGGGCAACACTTCCACACGTTCGGATCTTTGGTTTTTGGTAAAAAATATAAACTGTTGTAGTTCTCAATGTAATATGCCTAAGCAGTTGCACTTTACATCTTTTTTTTTTTAATATCAAGAATTAGCCATTTTCAGTAATTCATGTACTTTTTTTTTTCAGATTCGGTCACTGGCGCCATGGTGCCGGAAATTTTCGAGTGTGGATTTTCTTTGGAAGTCATATTTATTTAGTACCAAAAATTTCGCTTCTAGCTCTCTAGGTGTATTCTTTTCGTTGTAAAATCACTTTATATTGACGATTATATGATAATTCTAAATCAATTTAAGCTAAGATGTTAACTCGTCACAAGGACAGCAATCTGGCTGGTTCCGATTATTTGAGGCATTGGTGCTACACCCGATATGTTGCTGTTGTGTTACAGCAGTTTGCCGGTAGTCCACTGGCGCCCGCCGAATAAGAGCGGCCACACAAAACTGCGCTGCCATGCGAATTCGGAGTTGTGTTGGGAGCAATAAAAACTAGTTTTTATGCGGTCTCTTGTCCAATGATCGGTGGACTAGCGGCTTTTAATGTCTCTCTCCACTCTTGTACATTGTTTTATGTATAAAATGTAGTATAATACATTGGAATATTTTCGCTATGTACTGCAATACTTCAGTAGCATTCAAGCAAATTACAATATTATGTTACGTCAAAGGCATAGGAGAGTTGCATTGACAAATTAACTATATTGATCTCATTTCTTATTTATGTTGGATTATAGTATTGATATGCCATATTATCTAAAGTTGCTCATTGCTAATGCGTAACGTAAGTTTTAAGTTATATACAAGTTTGCAGTGGCTGTGTCTGTACCGATATTATGAAGCTAATCTGAAGCTATAATATCACAGTAGACAACTGTTATGTCTGCCGAGAATTAATAAGTATAGGTACTTATATTTTATTTTTTTGGCAGTCGTCGAATTCGTTTGTATATTACGTAAGTAATAAACACAGCTTTTACATTTTTGACTGATAGTATGTGGTCCAAATTGTTTAAAAATCACTAACTTTAACTTATGTTCACATTAGGTATATCTACACTACCTAGGAAATAAGTTCCTCTTTTGTTTCATTCGACCGATTATTCGGTCGTGATTGTATTTTATTTTGCTTCCATTAATTTTATTATTATTCTTTAGTTTATAGGTGATCAGAGAAAAGATATAAAATCAATTTTGTTTTAACACGTAATCAAAATTAAATGATTGTATATTTCGGACATAACCATTTTATCATGTATTGTATGTAGATTTTACTTCTTACTGTATAATGTTAAGTATTCCGCTTTAATTCGTTTTTATTTCGCAAAATAATGCGGCGACGAAAATAAAAGACAAAGGAATGTTAATGTTTCTATAATTTAAGATATAATTGAGACAAAATATTTATGAAGCATACAGATATTTTTTTTATTGTACAAAAAGTCAATTCAACGATTACAACTAATGAACATACAACATAACTAATACTTGTCTTATTTCATTAATTACTTCTACAGATGAGAGTTTGTCAGAATTGAATGGTGATCTTTTCTAAACAGCTAGCCTAGATTTCAATTTGTTCAAACAAGTCCATATTTCATATTCGGGAAGATATACTAATACTTTCAGAAAGAAGATCGTAATTCGTCATTTGTAATATCGTCATTAACAGTTTGCAGCTTAAGGGTCATAGCTCACTACAGCCACCGACCAGCACCCAGCGTCTTACTGCGTCCACTCGATACTATAATATGGTTTAAGAGATCATTACTTGCTTCCAGTCATCTAATGAAGAATAATTATTAATTCAATTAATAAAATTTTTAATTGAGATTCTTTCAATAACAATAGGTATAAAACTATGATTTGCTCCACAAATTTCTGAACATTGACCTTGTCGACGGGTGAACGAAGCGATGTTACTTGTGAACCACTCGCAAACAGTGCGTGATCCACTTGGGAACAGCGCGTTGGAAATACAAAGTCAACTCAAGACAAGCTAGTGGTCACCGAATGGACTGCGCGCCGCTTGTGTGTTGACGCCTTGCGGTCGAGGCGATACGGAGCGGAGTTGATGTAATGAGCGCAGACCGCTCGAGGCGGTCGGGTGCCGGGTGGCTCTAGTGAGCTATGACCCTAATACATAACATCTTAGCTAGCTGGTGTAATACTAAAAGATAATAGCGTCATCCTGACAAAAAAGTACGAATCTTTATCCCTATAACTAGAAAAAATAATTTTCAGAGTCATACTTACATTGCATTGCTGCTACATAGGTAAATAGTTCCTATACATAGAATTATATTTACCACATTTTTCTATACAAGTTTGGCTACATCTTTTCTACTAAAGTCTGTTTTTTTTTCGGTACGGACTAAATTGACATAAGCTGTGTGGCTAGGTTTTTGGGGATCATTAATAGTGATGTCCACTACCGTAACTTTACGTAATTTACAATCTAGTATCGTTTTTCAGTAATAATTTTTATTTTATTTTATTCACAACAAACAGTCGTTATTTGCTTACAAACCGTCTTAATAAAATTACATCAGACCATTTATAAGTTTCCGTATTTGGATATCTAAGGAATTGCATATTGTTTCATAACAGTAACAAAAACAGAAAATAAAAAAACAATAACAACAACAAATCAATAATAAAAGGAAATGTAGTACAACTTAGTACGTTTACTGCTCCTAGCCTTTTAATTTATATTATATCTTATTAATATTTTACACTGCGCTAGTAAAGAAGAAATGGTAAAGACGACTTATTGCATGTCAAACCAGTGCCTAAAGAGAACCCTAACATTTGAGGTTTAGATAAAACTTAGTAAACACGACAATTATTTATTTGTTGTTGAAGAATACGCAATAACAAGTTTTTAACAGGAACGTAAAACTTGGTGATTACAAAAAAGTGTCTTTAAAATTTTAGAATGTGGCGACACCCGTAATGTACCAATAGGCATGCCTTTATAATGTACCTGTATGGTTAATGTATAGATATGATAAAAACATAAATGCAACACTTATTCTTTAAGTATCTATAAATCTTAATAATGACATGCAAATTAATAATCAGAATCAGGTAATGACTCCGTACCTCAATGTGCCGAATCGTCAGAGTTATCACCTACTTCAATAATAAATCAGTCCGTAATGTCGTCGACAATATGGCCACATTTTACCCTTTTTTTTTTCTCAACTTCAATTAT
This sequence comes from Macrosoma leucophasiata, assembly GCA_036365455.1. NCBI lineage: Eukaryota > Metazoa > Arthropoda > Insecta > Lepidoptera > Hedylidae > Macrosoma > Macrosoma leucophasiata. The sequence goes on along the minus strand of JAWQUS010000023.1, from coordinate 6,872,814 downwards.
TAGGTACATGTTTAATATAATTTTTCCAGCGCTGGGGAGTCACTAGACGAAGTCACACATTCGTTTTTCTTCGGCGTTTCGGCTGGAGATTCTGTTTACTTTTTGATGTGTACATAATGAACGCGTTCATTACCATGTTTTTTGCCCGTGAAATCGCATTTCGGAGGTTGAAGGACGAATGCCGTGTATTCAAAATGGCGACGTATTTTCGTTTTTATGGCATTGATAGCTACAGTACATCGAACTATTTCTTGTGTCGTTCCTGTTTTAACAGGAACGACACAAGAAATAGCTTGTTATTAATTTAACTTGTTATTGCGTATTCTTCAACAACAAATAAATAATTGTCGTGTTTACTTAGGGCAATAAGTAATTTAAATTAAATCTGTGATACTCCATTGTAACCCTATTTTTTAAAAGATTAATCTATTGTCAAATAATAATAAAATTATGTGGTAAAGGAAAGAGTAACGATTCATAAAACCGGTATCGTACAACACTAATACTAGAAGGCTGGCATCATTATTTTGGAAATTGACATTTGCATATGTCAATTTAGTCCGTAGCGAAAAAAAAACAGACTGTACTCTACATGATTTCGGTATTTTTTAATATAAATTGGCCAAATAACATTATTCAGCGACGAATGAGACGATGTTGCTCGTTCGCATCTTAAAAAGAACAAGTTCTGCCACTGACAAGCAGTAGTTAAAATATTTTAATTTAACATTGCGAATCCATAGCCATTTCGTGACCACGATTACGAAGATTTTGTTTTTATACAAAACAATAAAGGAGATGTTGCGAGCTCGGCTCTAATTTGCACATGTCCTCAAAAAATGAGTAAATTATAGAAGAATCCGAAAAAAATAACAGTTGATTTATTCAAGAATATATTTTAGAGTTACTACCACATTTAATTCCAACGATTTTATCATTTTCAACCATATTCAACATGGTGGCTATACAGTCGACGCTTCTGTAAATTGGAAATCGATTAGTTTAAGTTCTTAGTATTAACACATGAAATTGATTTCGATAGTATTTAGAAAAATATTACTTTTTTTCTGCAAGTACTATATAATCAAAAAATAATTTAAAAAATGAAAATGTCAAAATGACATTCGCCATGTTGGTTTGAGTTGCAACTCTAACTGCAAATAATATTTTGTAACTGTAAACAAAGCTTAATAAGTGAAAATATTCAGTAAAAAACGTTTTTATATTGATTTTGCCTGTTAATTGATAATTAATGATATTGTGTACAATACATGGCCGGAGGTCCATACATTTTTGCAACATCTGGGTATTTGTTTATGATGTACCAAAGGAGATATTGCGAACTCAGCTCTGGTTCGTACATGTCCTCAAAAAATGGGTAAATTAAAGGAGAATCCAAAAAAAATACAATTAATTTATTCAAGAATATAGTTTAAGAGTTACAACCACATTTAATTATAACAATTTTATCATTTTCAACTATGTTAAACATGGCGGCGATACAGCCGACACTTGGGATCAATCGATTTTGATAGTATTTAGAAAATATTACTTTTTTCTCAGAGTTCTATAATCAAAATACAATTTAAAAAATGATGAATGAAGATGTCAAAATGATATCGCCCGCCATATTCGCCATGTTAGTTTTGAGTTGCAATTCTAACTGCAAATTATGTTTTGTAACTGCAAACAAAGCTAAATAAGTGAAAATATGCAGTAAAAAACGTTTTTATATTGATTTTGCCTGTTTAATGATATTGTGTACAATACATGGCCGGAGGTCCATACATTTTTGCAACATCTCCTTTAGCAATAGACACACCTAAGTGTGCCACTCTGAAGTTAGCAATTGTGCGTGATATAGTATGAAGAATAAAGTACTATCGAACAAAAATAACCGGTCGGTGACGTCAGTGATTTATTTGCAAATCATATAAGTCCAATTTGCAATATTTTTAGATGATTGCATACTTCTACGATACCTACCCCCTTAGTCATAAACATATTTTACCTCTAAAAGTGTTGCTAATCTCTCCTTTGTCTTTTTCTATCCTGCGCATTTAACAATACAACTGACAAAGACAGCATTCTATTGCTAAAAGGGTTAGTATACCACGTGTAATAGGATTGAATGTACAACCCAAAACTATTTTGTTCAGAATCGATTTCAGGCATTTTTGATATAGGTAATATTTTGTCCCAAAATTAATTACAATAAAGGAAATTATGGTCACCCATTTGGTAAAAGGTCAATACAAACGAAAATGAAACTAACGTCTATCCAAAATAAAACGCTAGTCTCAACAAGTTTATTAGAAATCGTTGAGATGTTGTGTTTATTATAAACTAGCTTTTGCCCGCGACTTCGTTCGCGTGGACTTCAGGTTCGTCCCGTCTAGTCTAGTAATAAGTAAGAAATACGGTAACTAAGCACTGCAGAGCCCTAATTTGTACGTGTAACTCCTAACCAAAAAGAAACCTGGCAATAACTAACCTTAGGCCTATATTACTTAAAGTAGGCGACCATACGTTTTTATCAAATCGCTAGTGCCTTGAAAATTCGCAAAACGGAAACAACCGTCAACGATGTCTGCCCTCACGCGTCTGCCCGTGTTCGGGTCGCGCACTCAGCGATGAGCCACTTCTTCCCCACCGCACCTACCCCGCTCCCCCCACGCCCCGTTCGCCTGGCGCCGCTGCCGGTATTTATCACCGAAACGGTATTTATCGCCGAAATTGCTATGACTCTGCATTTTAAATCTGTGATATCTTCGAAAATTTTTATTTAATTTACATGCTGTAAAAAGCCATATTGATCTTTATTAAATGCACAATGTATTTAAGATACTTAATTGGATAAGGATTAATACTGTATTGCTTAAAATCGCTTCGTAAATAAGCCATTATTTCTCGTACAAAGTAAAGGATAAAAAATGGTTATTGTGGGTTATTCCTAAGAGATAAACATATACCATCACGGACTTTTTTGTAGACCTTTTTAAGTTGTACAATACTGTAGTAAATTGTTTTGATCTATCTTGTAGGATTCAGTCAGCGTTTGCAATGTAAGCGCAAAAAATGTGTTTTTCCTACGACCTCACATTAAAAACCTCAAAAATTGTAGCCTATGTGTTATTCTGATGTATAAGCTATAGCCTATGTGTTATTCTAATGTATAAGCTATATTGTGGTAAAGTTTCATTCAAATCCATTCAGTAGTTTTTACGTGAAAGAGTAACAAACATCCATACATCCATACTTACAAACTTTCGCCTTTATAATAGTAGTAGGATAACTAGATGACCCGGCCACGCGTTGCTGTGGCTAAAGTTTTTGTTATATTTATTTATTTATTTATACTTTCAAGCACAAAAATGTAACATGAGGCGGACTTAATGCTAGGTAGCATTCTCTGCCAGTCAACCTTTGTTATACCTATATTACATTATAGTAAACAATCTAAGAGGAACAATAAGAGAACATCAGTCACGGAGTCCACTATGCTATTTCACACAGATGGTATTTGTAAAAAAATTTGGTGATCTCCTTATTTGACTTTCTACTACTATAACCCTTTAGTACAATGAAATTATTTACGAACAAAGACGAAAATGTTGATGTTGGTATACAAATTCACTGGATTGAGATTTGAAGGGGAAGTACGTTGAACACAATTAATTAAAATGTTCTTACACTTGATATTAAGCAGAAATCAATAGGTACAAAATAAAAATTTATAGCGTCAACAACACGTGGTAAATAAGCTGTTTAAATGTAGCTTAAATGACATGTTTGTAGATTTACCATAGCAGCGCCATCTATTGATTACTTACTCAACCCAGTCGAAAGGTATCGACATCTGTTAGAATCATTTGGAGTTAACAGATAATTGTGACTGTCAAATAATAACAGACAAATATTTAGCAATAAATTAAAATTGCGACTATAATTTGAGATTTAAACTATCCTATCTCTCAAGTTGGATCGAACTGCACATGGTGTGCGAATTTTATTATAATCGGTTAAGTGGTTTAGGAGTCCATTGAGGACAAACATTGTGACACGAGATTTATATATATTAAGAAGATAATATAAAGAAATAAAAATAGTAGAAATTAATCTTATCACTAGCGAGTGTTGAATAAGGCTACGCAGGTAACGCTACATCACATTGCAACAGTGCGTGTGTGAGTAGGTTCGTGTATTATATGCGGCCGTAGGTAGAGATAGGGTAATTATGCATAGAGTGTGCATACTATTCGTATAAATTGAGCACAATTTATATATTTAATAAAAAAAAAAAACCAAATTGAAATACCCTTCTCTTTCAAGTCGTACAAGAGATTTTTTAAGTTTTCAGCTCTACCTCGACCTCATTGTCCCAATCCATCTGCCACAAAGCGTCTGAATAAGCGCAAAAGCAACAAATCGTAATCAGAAAAATGTAAGATTTTTTATTATCAATGAAAACCTTGAAGATCACTTCGAACCATGATCACATTTAGTTTACAGTGCCTGTAAAACTGAAATGCGTATGTGCTGTCAGTTATTTTTCGCTGCAAAGTAAGCAATTTTATGGTATACAAAGAATACGCGAGGAGAAACATGTTGCAATAAATAGCTATCAGGCCAAAATTTAAACTAGCTTTCTTTCTCGTCCGTGTGTTCGTCGCGAGCTCAAAGACTCGCGTAAAGTTTACACAAGCAAGTTCACTCGATGACAAAGTTCCGCCGTGTTCTGGATATTACATTTATTATTTATATCAATCGGTGGATCAGTGGGAGGAGTCGGTGTCAGATCGCTTGGAGAGCGAGAGGGCGGAGGGCGCGCGCGCGTGTCAGGTGGCGCGGCCCTTGCCCTCCTTGATCGCGATCACGTAGCGCTGCGCCACGCGCTCCGGCGGCGAGTACCCGTCCGCGTACGACGAGTCCTGTGTCATATTTCACTTGGTTATAACTCCGAAAAAGACGCCTCAGTAGTCTAGTGGTGGTAGCTGGCCACTACTGCTACGCTGGGACCCTTGTTTCGATTCCCGGGTAGGGTAGGGGAGGGGATATCAGGGATGTCAAATCATTTAGCTCTGGTTAAATTGGGATATTTCAATTTTCTGGAATTTTCCCAAAGCCTCTGAGTTTGTTAATATGCCCGGAGATATCAACAGGCTAGCGTAAAGTTAGTTAGTGCTGTGGCAACTAATGTGAGCTCAGTAGCGAGAAAAGATGATATTTAGATGCATATGTATGTACGTATCTTCACGCCAGGTCCCTAAGATGACCCACTCTCTGCCTACCCGGCAGAGAGTGTGGAGTGCCATATGGCCCGGTCTTGACACACCTCCCGTGCCTCATCTACATTTATCATTCTCTTCATTCATGCACGACAATCCCTAAGACTGGACCCCACCATCGGACAAATACATGAATTTAAACAGTATGGGCGATAATTTTACGTGACGTCACAAGCCGAACGCTTAGGCCGAATCGTGCCTTTATCTTGGTCTTGCACGATCGGCTCAGGTGGAACATGATACTTGTTCTTGCGTACAGCCGCAATTATCGATTTATAAGACGTATACACGTCAAAACATAAGTACATGCAGTCGAACATAGTACCTTATTTTTTGGAGTCGATTTAAAATGAAACATCACCTCGAACAAAACCTCATATGGATCCGCAGCAGAGCTGGGCAGGCGATTGACCACAGCTCTATAGAAGCACGTGGTCTGCGGGTAGAGTGCCATCACTACAGCGCCCTTTGGGAACAGGGCGTGCTCGTCAGTCCGCGGGTCAGCTCGCATCAGCGGCAGAGGCACGACGCGGCGCTTGCTCAGCACGTGACGATTCTTTTGCTCCTCGTCAATATCGTCCACTTCGTACTTTCCCTGCGCCGGGAGCCAACTCACCACCTGAAACAAATATATACACAAATTAAAGTGCGTGTTTGATGAAGTCAAAATTGAAGAATGTTCGACAAACGATTAGATCGCTCGGCCTCAAATTATTGCCAAGCTCATCCGTTTTGCTCAGGAACTTTTACATCATGGGCAAATATAGTTTGCCCCCGAGGCCACACGATTTTAATAGATAACTAGACCTACATGGATTAGCACCATCTCACATGCATAATTAGTTGAATCATTTGTGGACCAGACGTGCAGAAATGCGGTTTCGGCGCCCCTAAGCTTTGCGAGCCCTGAATGGTCAGTATCAGACTCGCCTCAGAATAAAAAAAAAACAGTTCCAGTACTTCCAGTATCTGTGGAAAACGCGCAATAGAACCCAATATGCGCAATAGAATAGGAATGTAACCGTCACTACACAGCAACAAACCTCGGCCAGTATCCAGTTCTCCTCCTTGTCGGAGACCCGCACGAGCGCGGCGACGGCGTCCCCGGGCTTGGCCACGTGTCCGGCGTCGGCGGGCACGGCGCCGCACAGCGGGGGCGCGCGCTCGCCCACGCGCCCCACGTGCAGCGGCAGCGTCTGCGCGGCGCTCAGCAACATCTTCATAAGCGCGCCGCAACCTATGGTTTCCTTGTTGCCGGCGTGACGGGCCTGCGACAGGTAAATAATCATTATGGAGACAAGATTAAGAGAAGAATGAACAATAATTAATATATTACCATGAAAATACAAATATGTCGTGTTCTAGAACATACCACACACAATTTTTTAAGTTGGTGAACAAGTAATATTTGGATATTCCTCTTTTAAAGAGTAGGTTTTTAAATAAAAATAGTCCAAGATAAATTTATCCTTTTTTATTTATTTATCTTCCTTGCTTCACTTGTTTCGCGCTCTCCGCAGCCAAAGTTCCTCGATTTATAATAATCACGTCGAAAATATAAATTCATTACCTGAATCCTTCTTTCGTTCTTGATGGTGCGTATTTCATAGATGCGCGAAAGAGCGGCACGCATCACGCGTTCCTCTTGCTCGGCCGCAGCCAATCCAGCTTTGTACAGAGTTTTCAATTGCATTTGCTGTAACATCGTTATTTTAAAATTTAATCAAAGTTTAATACTTTCTTACTATCCTAACACTAAGTAGTGATTGGAGACACATACCTTTGAAACTATTTTTATACAGATTTTTTTAGAAAATGTCTCAACTATTCTTTATTCACCAAAAACTTATTGTGTCACTCATGACTGTGCATACATTCATACATAATTATGCATATGTATAACTTAGTGGATAACTTAATTGTAGATTAACATAATTTCACATCTGTATTCCTAAGCCCTAAAAGACATAAGTCTGCATGTTTCCATGCAGACTTGTCTATTAATTCAATTCGAAAAAAAAATTACCTACAGTTTTGTGGATAGTCCCAAAATAGCAGTAGGCTACAAATATTAAACATAATTATATAAAAATTTGAATTTACTTGTTGTGAAGAGCTGGAAGAATCTTCAGTAGATGGAGATGATTCCGCTGTTTTCTCAGCACGCAAGATAGATTCTATGCATTGTTCATTGCGTCCCCTCTCACCTTCAATCTCATATAACAATCTGTGCAATGACCTCAAGCGCTCCTGAAATATTTTAATAAACAATATAATTCTAAAGTAGACAGGTAATTTTTGGCCTACAAAATCTTTACTGGTTAACCCATTACACATTACATTTTGACAGTACTTTCACTGGCAGTTAGCTTATGTAATAAGGAGTAACTTAGGCTACTTTTATACTAGCTGCGCCCACGACTTTGTCCGGGTAGATACTGAATGATCATAAATTCACACGCGGGCGTAGTCGCAGGCACAGCTAGTAATAACTAATAATAGCTAGTAATAATCAACATACCTGCACTTGCTGAGCAGCCACATCTGCAGTAAGAGGCATTTTATGCAGACTCAGATAGTTTCCAACTTAAGTATATAACGTGAACCCAGCTAATACACACAAAGGCCTGAAATTATAAGTAGTCGCTAGATATTATGATAAGGATGATCATTGTAATAAACTTTTTTTTGAAAGGGCTTCAAGGGAGGGCTGCGTTCCTATCCCATTGGCAGAGCATAAATATCTTTATTATTATGTCACATACTACATTCAAACCAATGTATTTACATAGAAGGTAAATGAATTCTATAGCCTAAAAACATCCATATTAAAAACCAGATGTTTCACTGTAGATAGATACTATGTCACTCCTGAGATACAGTTGTTGAAAATTACAGGTTATCAAGCAGGGACCTTAATCGCATAACACAATTGTTTGCTTCTTATCACAATGGCTACTACCCTATTCATTGGGTAATTCTGCCTTATTCAGGTGCTTAAAGAGGCACGTTACACAATAACCATATCAATAATTTAGGCCATAATTTAAGGGATGTTATCTTATGGTACAGCATCAAGAGCAGTGATCTGATGAGTAATCTATGTCAATATAATTTTGAAATAAAAGTTAACAAACTATTGCACCGCAGTAAATATTAACTAAAACTCGTAAAATAAAGGTAGTCAGCAAGTGGAGTTGTTGCTTATAGTAAGAATATTTTTAAGGAACTCACAAAAACAACAGTCTTGTATACCGCTCCGAATGTCATTCCATTAAATCAGGACCTGCACAAGCACATAAAATCATCTCTGAAGGTGAAGAGTTATCTAATAGAATGTAAATGATGTAAATATTATTGTAATTCTATTTATTTTTAAGTATTGTTTTATGTCATGTGCAAAATTGCAAATTAGGCATTTTTTTTCATAAAGTTTTTTTTTTAATCGTTTTACGGCCACGGAATCAAGTCCGTAACAGCCAATCTTCAGTAGTTTTATATTCTTTATTTCTTATATTAATATGGAAGATGACGATGATTGAATCCACGACGATGATTTCCATCTGGACTTCTGGACTATGATGAGATGGCTCCAGTAATGTGATGGGGACTTTACTAGGAGTTTTTAAGAAGTTTTGGAGGTAACACGAAAAATCACTTTTCACTTCATATTATGACTATCCTACACCCGCGAACGTTATCGAATGCTATATGATAAAAATCCTACCATTTTTACACTTAAAAAAACGACAATACACTAATTTTGAAAATAATATCACGCAGCGACACAGATCTTTTCCGCGTTCCCGCCAAAACTCTTTTAAGGCGTTGAGCAGTCTAGGTTATTGGTCTGTGGTCTCTGTACTGTATCTCTGTAGGTCATTTTTTATTTTTTTATTATTGGTCTGTGTTTATTATTATTAGTCTGCGATTTTGTGTCACCAGTGTTTGGCGTATAGATATTTTGATAGAGTTTAATCCGTAATTATTACAGGAATGTTATGAAATTTGTGTAATTATTTGTGTGATTGTGAACTACTACGTACCAAGGAAAATAGTGAGACATATATTTCAAAAGTAGGTCATAGCTTTTCTATCTGATTGGTTACCGGTACGTCAGGAAGCTTCTTCACTTCATCTTAATCTTGACAATATTTTGTAGAATTTTATGTATAGTGACCAGTGTATGTAATAATTTCAGGTGTTTATTGTGTAGTGTTTATTTTGGCTGCTTACGGAATAATTCATGATAAGGAGTGAGAGTTGATATGGCAGATAATGATGATTATTTAGACTCGATTGACAACAATCACTTGGACGGAACCAACGGTTCACTAAGCATGACCGACAACAATTTGGGCGTAAGTATGCTATATTAACTTTTCAAGACGTTGAAATAAAGTCTCTGTTATTATTGTCATCATTTAAACATAGTTTTATATTACACTTCCTGAGCATAGATTTTGTCAATGAATACCTAACAAGTTCTTAGGTACCTACTCAAATTTCAGACTTTTTACGGTTGTGATTTTTATCATCACTAAAAGAGTGCTAGTTTTATTATTTTTAAACATGGGTACCTATATTATTATTCATTTTCATCATGTCTGTACTCATTTTCTTTTTCATGGTTATACTTCTCTGTGTATATTTCGGCGCGAATTTATTAAAGATTATGTTATGCAGCTATTGGTCTGTGGCATCTAGAATATTGTACTAAGTAGTTGTAAAAAAATAGTCTGCTCCATCACAGTTTACTGGGTAAACATTATCTATCACCTTATTGTTAATTTAGAATGCCTTTTATCAGGGTGATGAAGCCTCGGGTACTGAGGTACCAGATCTAGCCGCAATCAAAGCACGTGTCCAGGAAATGGAGGAGGAAGCAGAGAAGTTAAAACAGATGCAGACTGAGGTTGACAAGCAGATGAGCCTGGGTAGCCCACCGGGACTAAGTGATTGCTCTTTATAATTATTATTACATTGTGGATTGCTCACTAATTCTACATAATTATACTGCCAAACATTAATCTAGCATTTTTGAAAAATATTTCTCATAACAATTTTTTTTTCTCACCCATTCTAGTACTTAATCTGTGGAAGTGTAATTGAATTTTGACTGTCAGTCAGGCAAGTGGTTGACATTCAATGTATCCACAATGTAAGACATGCTTATTACATTTAGGAACTGCAACCATACTTTCTAGAATTTTATATTGATGACCCTTGGCTGCCTCAAAGTTATAATTTAAAATCAAATGCTTTATTTTCAAATGGGCCTGTTTCAAGATTATCTATGTTATCTAGGTTGTATCCCAGTACTGACTAATATAAAAATATAAACTGGGTCAACTTTATTTTCTCTGGCTTTGTTTGTAAAACAAAGAGATAGGATCATGTCATCATTATTTTTCACTAATAAAAATTATCTGCCAATAGAAAATAAAAAAAGATTAAGTTCACAAAAATAAAATCTTTATTTTAACACACTGTATTTCACACTAATGCAGCAGCTGGGTGTATTAACACTTATTTATTAAATAATATTATTTTTATTTAATAGTGAAATTTCAGCATTGTTTGATAAAGTCATTATGTATCTTGTGGCATGCATACATGGTGAAATTTAAGTGGTTGTTTTCACGCAGCAGATTGATTAGCCACCGCACAGATCAGTACCTTGTTTAATGAAACATGAGAGTTAAAGAAATAAAAAATACTCTTTTTTTTATTTTATAATTTTCATACAGAGTCTAACCTAAAATTGAATATTGGTTGTTGATTTGATTGATTAATTTAATAATATAATAAAATTAAGCAGGCAATTTTGTTACAGAGCATGCCAAAGGTTTCTTTAAATATGGTTGTTTTATATTCCTAAATCTTAGTCGTATCAGCCATATAAATGTGCTTTTTAAAAATACATTTAATGTATTTGATGTTAAATGCTTACTTGCATTCATTACAATAGATCATATTGTAAAATATGTCTGTTATAAATAATATCAGTAGAATATTTATGTTCTCTCCATATAAAGTATGGATGTTATGGAAGAGCTCTGTGAATATGGTAAATATTTATTTTTCTGTAACTGAATCTGAAGATTATCGATATAAGAAGAAGATATCAGCATAGTTTTTTAAACAGACGAAATACCAACCTGCTCTTGTGGTATTACATTTACTTGCGTACGCATAAAATGCGTGCAGAGTTTGGTTTTGTTTAAACATTATTCAATCAAAAAATGTGGCTAAAATAACTAAATTTTTGTTGCAAATAAATGAGAAATATAATTATTTAACCATGCCTTTCGAAATCTCATAGGTATCTATAACCAAGACTGTTCATAACCAAAACTGGTATAATAATTTTCATATATCCATATCCAAAATGTTATATCCATAACATCCCTAATATAAAGTTAGCAGCATGCATTTAAAGGTCGGTGTCATAATAAGCTTGGCCTCTCAATGACAGAGTTGCCAGCATTATAAAAGGAGCTATATGGCCTCCGTAGTTTATTTGTTGAATGTTACAATTAGTTGCATATATGTAGTAAAATTTTTAATTTGATTTTTTTATGTTGACAGCAAGTCCATTGAACATGTCCATTGAAGAGAAGATAGAAGCTGACAATAGATCAGTGTATGTTGGTAATGTTGATTATGGAGCCACTGCAGAGGAACTGGAACAGCACTTCCATGGCTGTGGATCCATTAATAGGTGGGATTTTATTCTACACAGCTCTTACTTACAGCTCTCTTTCTATATTACCTCTTTACAGTAAAAGATTAAACAAGCATCATTTTTATGTTGATGTTCAATAAAAATATAAGCTCTGAAGTTGTGTTTGGTAATTTTATTTCTATATCGACATGTCAGTCTATTGTTATTTACCAGACACAACTTTTACTACCTCATCAATCCAGCCGAAAGATGTCCACTGCAGGACAAAGCCTTCTCCAAAATCGCCCACAACATTGTTGTGCGTCATTAGGGGAGAGCGTGCCATAATCGTCACGCTTGGCAGGTGGATGGCGATCGCAGTCGTAGTAGTTTTATCGCGCGACGCTGCTGACCATCCAACGTTATTATTTTTGCTACTGCCTTTTGAAACTCGATCGGGGTCTAAGTAGGTAGGTGCAAATAAAAATTGGAAATATCGGAATGTGGTATAAACGTCAAGCAAGGCCCCGTCCTTGCTGTCCACCGAATCTATACTAATATTATAAAGCTGAAGAGTTTGTTTGTTTGTGTGTTTGTTTGAACGCGCTAATCTCAGAAACTACTGGTCCAATTTGAAAAATTCTTTCAGTGTTAGACAGTCCATTTATCGAGGAAGGCTTTAGGCTATATATCATCACGCTAAGACTAATAGGAGCGGAGCACTAAAGAAGAATGTTTCAAAATCGGGGGATTTTTTTTCTTATTGAGAGCTTCCACTGCGTGCGCTGCGTAAACGGTAAAAGTTTCATAAAAATAATGTACAACAGGTTTTTTCCCTTCAAAAGTTCTAAAAAAAAATCCGCGACAGCATATGTCTATCTTTTAACGTTAGCTCACTATAAGGTTTTTTATACTAACCAAAATTGTTCCAAAATAACGCAGTATTTACGAAGGTGTTTATAAAAACATGATATTATTAATCCTTATAGAAATAAATATGTTATTCATCACAAGTACTTCATTTAAAACGAAATTGCCCTTTACTTCATTCGATTCAAATCAATATCGCAGTTTTAAATAGTCCGTATACATCAAACCTTTGACACATTATTTCATTGTGAGGCAATACGAAGTTTGCGGGGACAGCTAGTCAGAAATAAATTGAAAGGTATCTATAAAAAAAAATTGTTGGAGAGTGGAAGCCTTTGCCAAATTCATATAACCGATTCTGATATATCTAAAAGCAAATACCTACATGAGGTATCGCCGGTACACCGTTATGGATGACTCCCTAATTTTCAGCAACAATTTTAAAGGTTGATAACACTTATTTTTTTTATATTACAGGGTTACAATATTATGCAATAAATTCGACGGCCACCCAAAAGGCTTCGCCTACATAGAGTTTGGTGACAAAGACAGTGTACAAACAGCAATGGCCATGGATGAATCATTATTTAGGGGTAGACAAATCAAGGTATGCTATAATATATAAGGTTATATAGTAATCACATAATATTTTTTTATTCCAACTCCGACATTGATATATTTTTTAAAATATCGATATATTGAAAATTCGATATTTTAAAAAATATCAACAGCTCTCTTCAATGCACTTAAAAATCCAACCTACAGGTGATGCCGAAGCGCACGAACAAACCAGGCCTCTCGTCGACAAACCGGCCGCCGCGATCGATGCGTGGGCGCGGCCGCTCGTTCCGCGGCGGCTACTCGCCCTACTTCTCCGGCTACCGGCCTTCGCGCCGCGGCAGGTACTACCCGTATTGAATGCCCATAGGTTTAGTGTCGAGTGCGAGTTTTTCTACGTGTTCGAACGCGTTTGTTAACTACAATTTGTATGGAATCGAAGCAGCGCCATCTAGTGACGATTGCAAAATTCGAAATTGTTCATCGATAAATTGTTTTCTTTGGTAATTTGTAAGTTTTGTAATTTCGTAGCCTAGAAAATTTGCTACTACATATTTTGTGAGATGAACTATCGACTAGTAATCAGTGAGAATGTATGCGTATATGATTGAATATTTCTAAAATTTGAGCGAGTGGTTACAAATTTCGGCAGTTACAATGAAAACGTGTTTGTCATCTCGATTGACTTGATGGTGAAGTCATTCGAATCGGAGACAGAACTCGCACTAGGCATTATGTACTGTGGTTTTTGATCTATTGAAGCTCACCGGGAGATGTCCGTTTTCGTTTAAATATCTTTAACTTCTGCAGCCAGCGGCCCTCAGCAGATATTGCCTGTATAGAATGCCCATATCTGTACAGTGATCTTTGATCTAGTTCATTTTTATGGACACCAAAATATAATAAGTAGATATAATAGACTAACAATTACGTGTTGCTTGATCGAGGTTCCAATAATTGATCGCTATTCCTTTTAAGGACTCCTAGAGAGGTAAAAAGAAACCGCCCTATTGCGAATCGGACAATTGAGAAATTATCTATGGTACCTTAACACCACAGATATAATTCTCGAGGGTGTTTCATATCTAGTTCAAGGACCACCAATATCATAATGTGTTTTCACGGTACGAGTGCTGTATTTAAACCTACTGCGCTTGCATGAAGGTTTTTTTTTGCATTAGCGAAAATTATGAACTGGAAATCGGGAGTCAGCATAATCTCAGCAGTTTTCTAACTTACAAATTCTCGTATCGTGGATACACTGATAAAGCATCGTTAATCAGTGTCTAGTTCCATGAATGTTGCAAAAAACGATTGCTTAAGAGTTTGCCTGAAAAAGATATTTAATGTCTTTAACGTATCTTCCCATTGAGCTGAATCTTCATCTCAAGAATGTATAATTAGCATGCATCTCAAACGAATTTATACGAACATATCGATATTTTTTCAAAATCAAGACATTCTAATGTATTCGTCGAACCATGATCAATGATGCAAGCGATTTTGCCGCTTATTGCCGATGCTTAAAGTAATGAAATGGACCATATAAATATAATATACACCTCGTACATTTGTTGCTGATAGAGCTAGTCGAAAGTTCTAATCTTTTGTCGAATTTCGTAGCTCCATACTTGCAAAAAATCAAAGCAATTATACATTATTGTGTATAATTTATTATACTTTTACATATTGTAATCCTTTTTTGATGTAACAATTGTATTGTTACAATACAAATAAAAGCTACGGACTCTCAATACTGGCTGAAATCTTTGTTACGCTTATGATAAGACACTGTTTCTCAAACTTAGCATATTTTTTTTTATTTACCTGTAAATTTGCATTTTTATTTTATATAATTATTAAACCTCGTGCGTGTATTGCAAAATATTAATGTTGTGTTCTGATATTGTCCTACCAAGATTAAGTAGTTTTATTCATTAGTTCATTAAGTATATCTCCAGTAGAATTGCGTGTATGATATTGTTTGAGAAACAATGATTGTGATTATTTGCATTTTGCTATGTTTTTATCTTAAAAGTACAAGTAATATTTGTATGGGGTTGGTTTATCAGACAAATTATCTTTCTTGTTCTTTTTTCCCACTTGTATCAGTAAGTGTAATTATCTGTTTAATTTCTGTTGTTGGTAGTTTGAGACTGTTATTATTTATCCTGTTAGAGGTGTCACTTTTTATTTCTCATTTTACCTGGCAAGCACTTTTTTGTTCATACCTATAATAAAGATTTACATGACACAACTCAAAAATACCATTTGATGTTGCATTAAAGTGGCATTTCTTAGGTGCTATACATATTGTAGTTAAAGTCTACCTGAATGTTGAATGCTTGTCGATGAATAAAAACATATTTATATATTGAAATAAACTGTGAGATGAAAAAAAAATGTATTTTCAATGGTATACCTTTCCTTCGCACTTGCATGGTAGTTTTATAGAAAGGTAATGTTTTTTTGATCGTCAAATCTATCAAGTTAGAATGCATGTTTACAATGAGTTCGCGATGGAAATGATAGATTTGTCGATGTTACACATAGACAGTAGTTTGTTGCACAGATGAACTGACTGGCGTGCCTTGTTCGCAGAGGGTACAGACGCGGCTCGTATGCGTACGCTCCTTACTACTGAGTGCGGTAGACCGGGGGACCCCACCCCCGACCGCGACACGCGTTTTATTAGTGCGAGTGAGTGCGATATATAAGTTTAGTGGCGAAGGGCCGGAGGACAACAAACAGTCACTCAACTCCTGGACTCTGAACGCGAGTCTACTTGGGTCATTTCGGCGACAATAACGCGAACACCGCAACTCCTCGATGCGGCTTACGTTCGCTATTGCGTATTGCTCCACGGAGGGTCTAGTGACAGCGCGGCGTCCGATAGTCTATCCAGATCAACACTGCTATCTAGCGGACTTGCTCTAAATATAGACTCGTCTATAAACGAAATTTGACATAGAGACATTTTTAATACATGTAAGATAACCCGCGAAATGACTCACCTGTACGTTTTAAGCATTAGAATAGGTTAGTCTCATTTCGCTGAGACGTAATGTGTAATCAAAATGAATTACACTCGTAGATAAGAAAATCGACTATGATTTAATAATTATTTGAATGAATTGATTGTTTGTCTGTTGTGCTATTTTTAATTAAATTATGTATGGATACAATGATGGTTAAATAGGAAATGTAAGATATCAGTTGCAGCACTTGCAGCTATTGCAGCCACAAGAAAATATAGTAAAGCAATTAATTTGCAACCAACTTAAAATTGTCCAGAACGTCATCTAGTGTTCATAATATTTATCACATTTTTAAATAAAGACTTGAAATATCGTCATTGTTAATATTGTCATAATATATTGCAGCATTGTAGGTTTCAAAGCATAGATAATGGCCGTAAATTATCCGAGTTGTACTGAAATCAATGAAATTTAACGACAAAGAAATTAACCCCCTCATTCATGAACGTATATTAGATACGTTTTAACTATAGAATACTTTGTCTTCGTCAGTTGCATTTTCAAATGTGCAGGATAGAAAAAGTCAAAAGAGAGAGTAGAAACACTTTAGAAAATACGTTTATGAATAAGGGGGTGAATATTTAATGTTATAGGATTTAGAAATGCTAGCTTTGATGGGTATCGTAGATTAATTACGATTTATAACGGTATAATATGGCGGCACTGACTAACCAACAGCCAGTTTCACAATGATTAATCCTAAATATTTGTTAGAAAAATAGATGGTGAAAATCTATAAGTACCTACCTACATCAAATGAAAGTATGTAGGTACCATAAGAAAACTTCATTCACTTTCATATTCAAGGAGATGTTGCGAGCTCGGCGCTGGTTCGTACACGTCCTCAAAAAATGGGTAAATTAAAGAAGAATCTGAAAAAAATACAATTAATTTATTCAAGAATATATATTAAGAGTTACAATTACATTTAATTCAAACGATTTTATCCTTTTCAACTATGTTAAACATGGCGGCGATACATACGACCCTTGGGATCAATCGATTTTGATAGTATTTAGAAAATATTACTTTTTTCTATATGTACTATATTCAAAATACAATTTTAAAATGAAAATGTCAAAATGACATCGCCCGCCATATTCGCCATGTTGGTTTTGAGTTGCAATTCTAACTGCAAATAATGTTTTGTAACTGCAAACAAAGCTAAATAAGTGAAAATATGCAGTAAAAAACGTTTTTATATTGAATTTGCCTGTTTAATGATATTGTGTACAAAACATGGCCGGAGGTCCATACATTTTTGCAACATCTCCTTTAATACCTATTTTGTGACTTTGCAAAAATATGAAGATAATGAAATCTAAGTACCTAAGTACGTACATATTTTGTTTTGAGATTTTCTTTAAAATTACCCACCTACTTAAGTGTCAACCAAATAAGACGATATATTTTTGGGAATAAAATTATTATTTTAATTACTAATGGCACGTTTTGGCTCGCCTTTGTGGTGTGTAATCTAACGTAGGTATAAAAATTATTTAAATCCTGTATTTATTTATAAGTTATATTTATTTTACAAATACCGTGGCATACAGTTATTTGTGATCTCTTTATTCCATACAGGAGTCACGACGTCGTGGCCAAGACTGTAATCGTCGGATTAAATGAGCATTTTGATTTCAAGTAAGTAGGTAATCTAGGTATACTGTAAATATGTGATGGAGAGTGATTATCCTAAATTTACCTTCCGGCGGGCTTCGTTCTCTTCAACTTAATCTTTGAATTATTCTCGCTATCTCAAATTAATGAATTTGAAAATGGGAATGAAGTTTTTAGAATCGAGTTTATACCTATCATGATAGCATCTTTTTAGAAGTATTGCTTAGTTTCGGCGCCGAATCGAAATAGCTAACACGTTCAATTTTCATGGTTTAAAACTATTAAGCGCTCACTACAGGTATATTTGCCACTGATATAACATGTACCTTTGTGTTTCTATGTAGTTTGACTTACAAGTAATCTTAGCTATGGAACTTCGGGTAAGTAGGTACGTGATTGTTTTATTTTATTGGATTTCTCGCAATAACACAACAGCTACTGTAGTAAGCCTTTTTTCTTTGAAATAGGTACATCATGGGCGTAGCTACCGCCGTATCTACCGTATCAACTATACGGGGTCCCTGGGCTAGGTACAAGGCTCCCATGTTAACCCATTTGAGTACCAACTAAGTCTATCACAGTAAGTGTAAGAAAATATTGACCCATAAAAACGGCCTCCAAACAATTTTTTCTACGGGGTCCGCGAAGGCATCCTACGCCACTAAGCCATACCTAAATATACCTATTGAAGGTACATGATACAATTATTATTATTCTACTATTCAACTTCCTTTTGAAATTCATTCTAACTTGTATGAAATCTGCACGAATATTCTTATATTGAGTCTTTGGTGTTTTTAAGAATCTAACAATGTACCTAAGTGAGCGAGCGATTCAATTTTGAGTTGTGCAAACACCTAGTTTTTACCTTATATTTCCTGTTTGATGGTTATGGCTTGTGATGTTTAATGTGTATAATGATACATCAGATAACATGAGATGACTGGATGTTGAAATACTTGTGATATCCAGAGCAAAGGTGACTGACTGCTTTTATTCGATAACACAAAAATACAATACACAACAGACAGACGTATACAACTAATCTATCGACGACTAATCGATAGACGTATATACAACTAACGTATCTTAGTAGTAAAAGAATGCGCAACAATGACTACCCATCGGGTAGAGTAATTGACAACATTTCATATTTTTAACCTACGTGTTTTATTACAATAATCAAAAGTAAATCCAAAACTAGGGCCCGTGGTTAACCATTTTTCGAAATTTTGTACTTTTCATTCATAATTTCTACTTTGAAAGTTAGTGTATTCTAAAAAGACGTATGCGCCATTAGGCGTCACACATATGGTGGAATGGCGATAGAAACATTGCCTTGTGCCTAGTAGAGGTGCGTGATAAATAACTTCACTGTGAAAAAATCACAGTGATTTGAAGTCGTGAGCGATCACTGACTTATCGCGAAATATCGTCGTTCCAAGGAATGACCATTGTTATTTGTTGCATCAACGTTCCAGTATGTGTCGTTCTTCAGTCACTCACATCACAAGGAACGAAATGAACGTTACTTACGCCTACGAAATCGAATGCGCTGGCTTGAGTGATTGAGTGTGAGAATATAACAAAATTATTGATCAGTATCTACCCGGACGAAGTCGTGGACGAAGCTAGTATAAAAGTGGCCTAAGTTACTCTAGCTATCTGCCAGTGAAAGTCCCGTCAAAGCCCCCGGTTCAGCCTTTCCCGAGATTAGCGGGAACAAACAGACAGACAAACAAAAATTGTAAAAAAAAATGTTTTAGTATATGTACCGTGTATACATACGTATGCATTTAGTAAAAAGCGGTTATTTTTATATTATAAACAGAGACTCCAATTTAATTTATTTGTATTGATATTACTAAAACATGATTATATAAATAATTCTAAAGAATTATTGCCTAAGTTACTCCTTATTACATCAGCTATCTGCCAGTGAAAGTCCCGTCAAAATCGGTCCAGCCGTTCCCTAGATTAGCGGGAACAAACAGACAGACAGACAAAAATTGTAAAAAATGTTGTTGTATATGTACCGTGTATATATACATGTGCATTTAGTAAAAAGCGGTTATTTTAATATTGTCACTGTTTGTCGTTTGTGATGTCACTGTCTTGTCGTTGTCAGCTTGTCAAACTCAAACAAGATGTAGGGCTGTGATCTTGTTATTTTAAAATATCAGTACCAGTGTTCGATATATCGAAAAAAAAATCGATCAATATAATTTAAAAAATCTTTGACCCTGCGTGTCGTCGATTAATCTCTTCCTTGATCCAACTACAAATAAAAAATATCAATATTATATCAACAGGCTGAGGGCTAAGTCGTTGTTTAAAACTTTAAAACTTGTTTTTATTTTAATAAATAAGTTCGTAGCAGCTTTTCATAGTCTTCGTAGTAGGGATGGCGATTCTTTCTGAAATAAATCAATGTTCGAATCGAAGTGTCCAAAATCCACCCACGATTAAATCGACATTGAAAAAATCGGTCTTCGATTATCTCGATCTATTTTTGATTTGGGATAGGTATGTAATACTAAATTTCAAGGAAAACAGACTACCAAAAAGAAAGCAACTCAACAGTGTTCGATGCTGGTATAATGCTTCCTATACTCACGTTTAAACGTTAAATCTTATGATCTGTATGTTTCCTATGTCCATATGTGAATTAACCAAAAAGATCGATCTTCGATTTTCCATACTATGTATATGTATCGATTCACTAGATCAATCCAGTACTGTGGATCGATTTAAATAAATTATTATAATTATTTAAATAAGAATCGATTTTTTGGTTCCTAAGGATCGCTTTTCCGATTAATCGATCTCAGGTCTCGGATCACCCGGATCCCTACTTCCTAGTTTTATACTTTGACATTGACGTATCCGTATCAATTTGACACATCTTGCCACAGAGTATGTAACAATAATGTTTTCATCTAAAGATAGGCAATGAAAACTACTTCATTCCACCATATAAGTGACGTCATCACATGTTTTTCAGTTTTATTTTTTTTTTCACAGAAATTAAGAAATAAAAAAATACAAAAAATATATTTTTTAACTCAGAAAAGAAAAATAAAGAAACGGTATTTTTCTTTTAGGGTCGTGTCAAATTTGAAATGTTGTCAATTGTTTGTGTAGACATTAATTGATTTTACACTGAATAAACATATTACCGTATCCTTCGCTATTGTATCCGTAAGATCGGAGTGCAAATATTGTGGCGTCTTCTTGATATTTTGATGCATTATGAAAGGCGTTTCGCATGAGCATCTAATGTTGTCAAGTGGAGACGTGACGCGCAAGGTTTAAACAAAAGTTCCGCGTTGCCGTCCAAATTGGTGAGCAAAGCGCATCAATTGTTGACAAGTGTATACTTGGCCTTACCCTCCCCAGTGACGGACACTAGGCAGTGGTTCGGAGTTCGGACGGAACAACAGTCTTTCTCAGGCAGTCGCTTAAATATAATATCTAGGCTGAGAGCCATCTGCGCTC
The DNA here is from genome assembly GCA_036365455.1 of Macrosoma leucophasiata. Taxonomy (NCBI): domain Eukaryota; kingdom Metazoa; phylum Arthropoda; class Insecta; order Lepidoptera; family Hedylidae; genus Macrosoma; species Macrosoma leucophasiata. The sequence goes on along the minus strand of JAWQUS010000023.1, from coordinate 6,851,275 downwards.
GCTACTTGTCCGGTGAAATAGATGAAAAGTCTCTTTCGAGATTGACCTTCTTTCTTACATTCGTTCATTACCTATAAACAAATGCGTCTCCGGAAAGGTAAATGTATAATTACGGCTAAATCTGTGCGGCGCGGCGCCGCGACGCTAACGTCTTTCCTTGCAGTATAACTAACCTGGGTTGCATCAAGTTATTTGTAAGTTATTGTAACATTTCATATCCTTATCTAACTTACAGAAATCTGTTAAAGTTAGAGAAGGACGTGAAATGTTAAAATAGCTTTAACATTCACAAATGTCTTTGTGCATGCAGCCCAGGCTAAGTAATTGTATCAGAAATCCAGAATACTATTCATTAAGCAATCTGCGTCGACTAGACTCCATGACTCTACTGCATCGTCGTTCCTCCACTGCAACTCGTTTTTAACCAATCGTAGTTAAGATGAAAACAATTAATGTATATTATTTGTATGTTTTACTGTACCTACCTATTTAGGTACTACGAGGGTGGATCCAAAAGTTCGTGGCCCAAACTACAAGGAGACATGACATCTTTTTAAATTTACCGTCATTTGTTAGTATGTCTTCTATTGATTTATTGTGCGCAGTTTCATTACGATACTGCACAATATAAATTTTCTGTGATTATTTGTTTGAAGCATTCTGACGCGATTTTCAATAATGGAGAAAATTTAACATTGTGCAGTCATTAAGTACCTCAATAAAAAAGGCCTGTCACCAAAAGACATCCATCAAGATATGGTGGGCACTTTGGGGGAGTCTGCTCCATCGTATTCCAGTGTCAAGAAGTGAATAGCTGAGTTTAAGCGCGGTCGTGAGAGCATTGAAGATGATCCTATGAGTGGACGGCCTACAACCTCTTCCACGAAAGAAAACATCGATAAAATTTGTGATCTCGTACTGGGTGATCGACGTTTGACCATTGGTAAGATAGCTGAGACAACAGACATTAGTTATGGCTGGGTGCAACACATAATAACAAAAGAATTGGGATTCCATAAGGTTTCTGCTCGCTGGGTCCCGAGGTTGCTTTCAGCTGAACAAAAACGAGTTCGATTCACAATTTCGCGAGACTGTTTGGAACTTTTTGAGACTGATCCCGAGAACTTTTTGTCTTGATTTGTTACCATGGATGAAAGCTGGGTTCACCACCATATTCCTGAATCAAAGCAACAATCCAAACAGTGGAAAAGATCTGACTCACCTACACCGAAAAAGGCTAAAGTCGTTTTGTCGACTAACAAAGTCATGGCTTTTGTTTTTTGGGATGCGAAGGGCATTATTTTTGTAGATTCAGTACCGGATTAGCCATATAGCAGGAGTAGCAAATGCTACGGGCCCCGCGCCATTGGGGGCCCCGTGCCTGTGCCCAAAAAAACACACAAATGTGTAATACACCTTAGCTATTCTCAAAGGGAGCGTTGACCACTAATTATATAGGTACCTTCTTTTTTTTTTTTTCACCAGGGGAAAATGCGTTACGCATACCCACCCCTGGGGAGAGGGGTGGGTTATGTGGGACTCCGGACAAAGATAGACGTCCGTCTACCCACTAAAAACCCCTGGGTGCTCCGACTCATCCACCCTCAGGGGCGGGGTCGCGGGAACGCTTTAGCACACATCCGCAACAATTATATAGGTACCTATATTATTATGTTGCAAGTTGGCAATACCACAATACTTACAGGGGGAATCCCCTAAATTTGTTTTCGATTCCTTTTCGTAAATGTTGTTTTATTTACATCCTTAATTTCAGTAGGCAATGTAACTATAGGGCCCCTTGGTCACATTTACTACGGGCCCCGCACCGGATTTATCCGGCACTGTGTAGATATTTACCGAAAGGTCAAACTATTAATTCTAGTTATTATTGTAACCTTTTACGAAGACTACGAGAAGAAATAAAAGAAAAAAGGCCGGGAATGTTGCGTAAGAAAGTTTTGTTCCATCAAGACAATGCACGTGTTCACACTTCGGTTGAAACAATGTCTGTAATCCATGATTGTGGCTACGAATTGCTGCCCCACCCACCTTATTCGCCGGATTTAGCCCCCTCAGATTATCATTTATTTCCAAATTTAAAAAAACATTTGGGTGACTCGAAATTTTCGACCAAAGATGAGGTGATAGTCGCAGTAAACGAGTATTTCGCCGACCTTCCGGAATCTTTTTTTTTTCGAGGGGATTAACAAGTTGCAGTTCAGGTGGAAGAAGTGTGTTGAGCTAGATGGAGACTATGTCGAAAAATAAAAATAAAATTAGACCCACTTTTCTTTCATTTTCTTGGTCGGGCTTCGAACTTTTGGATCCACCCTCGTATTTATTGCTTTATGTTATAATAAGCTCAATGAAACTATATTGTTTGGTGTGTATCATTAAAATCTTGTAGTAATGTAAAATAAAACATTATTGGAAATGGCACCATAATAAAATAACACAACAATGAAAATAATAATAAGAAAGATGTGCTGGATAAAAATAATTTTAAGGACCCCTTTTATTGTTTCATTTATTTACCTATCTTTATGAATGATGAAGTTCTCATAATCCAAGAACTAGAACCGAACCTACTAGATATCGAAAAAAGAATATGTATAAAATATTGGACTGAACACGAACCTGTAACTGGATTCACTGGATTCAGTCCAGTGAGTTAGATTGCCAATACACGCGCTTTTCTATGAAACCTGCAAGTATTTGTATACTCTTTAGAAAAGACTAGACTCTCAGTAGCCTAGTGATAGTAGGCCACTACTACTACGCTGGAGGTCCTGTGTTCGATTCCCGGGTCGAGGGCTATCAGAGATAACGGTTTAAAATCCTTTATCTCTGGTTCTATTGGGATTTTTCCATTTTCTGGCAGTTTCCCAGTACCTAGGAGTTTGTGCCCGGAGATGGCAACAGGCTCGCTACCTGTTACATGGGCCAAAACGTAATCGGCGAATCGTGGGTGTTTGCATGTATGTTTGTTTGCATTTACCTCTGCCTACCCCACAGACCAATCAGCCTTCCTTCTATCGTCGATGGCCTATCCCTTCAGGGATTACAGGCGTGAAGTTACGTTTCTTTGGAAAACTGCTTTAGTAGATAATAAATCTATGGCTTAAGTGGGTGGAGCTTATCTTGGCACGAAAACCGTTTGCTTTACTGTCCGGTTTTTACACCTTAACACAATTAGGCATTTTTAACGGTGTTTTCCCACTAAGTTTACGCTCGGCGGGCAAATGCACAATGAATGGATGATTCTTGCCGCGTGAGCGGGAATTGTCACCAGACCGCCCGCGGGTGTAAACCATTGACCTTAGAAATGAAAAAAATGATTCAATGGTGTAAACGAATGCTCAGCGGCCGGTGCGTATTGGTAATTTAACTCCTCTAATAACTTTGGCTTAACCAATCAACATTGACTTACGCTGCGCTCCGTTAACTTTGTGGTGTTCAATGGTGCTATATTCTGAGAGTTCTGAGTTTCTGACTATTGGTCTGCAATAGTCACCACAGCATGTATAGACCCAAGTGCAAACCAGATACATGGAAGACGCAGCGGATGGGCAATACTTCCACGTCGAAGCAGTCTAGATGGGCGATTCGACTTATCAAGGTAATAGAGGAGACCACTCATCATAATCGTAACTTTTCATTGGTCATCATAGTCCTTGGTTAATCCAATCTCGCAATTTAGGAGGAACTATCCTAATGAGCAATTCGCCGAAATAGTCGTACAACACTGCCTGAAGTTAATAAATGGAAGCCATACTCGAAATCGCTGCGTTTCACAGTCGGTTAACACCTGGCGGGATGACGCCACCTACCGCGGCACGTTGCGCCATTCCTTATCTACAGGACAATACGTCACGTCGTCGTGACATTCCACAAGATGTTATGGCAAGCAACTGGAGCATGTGAGATGCACAGGATTACTGTTATGTGGGAAAGAGTGCTGTATGTATCTACCTATAAATCGATAGGCCGTCATGTAAATTCTGGCACAGAGGTATAAAAACTTAGATCTCAGGAATGACGATGCACATACATTTAAATCTCTGGTTTGATGTAGATGTTTACAGGCTACCAGTACCTGCTACATAACACCAATGCGGTAAGCTTGTTTGCCACTTAATGACAAAAAACACATTGACTCGCAAATATAGTTACTGATTTTTATTACATTAATTGTAATACTTGATGTTGGTTTGGTAATGTAAATAATCAACTTTTCATTAGAATTAATGAAAGAAAAAATAAAGAATGCTTAACAATATCAAACAAAAATATATTTATTTATACTTTCAAGCACAAAAATTTAACATGAGGCGGACTTAATAAAATAAGTACAATTCTCTGCCAGTCAATATTCTTCTCTTAAACTTTAATCAGTCTTTACATTAATATTCTACTATTTTGAACTTCAAGTAATTTTTCAATTTTTACCTAGAATAATAATAAATAAAACAAAAAAGATAAATAGAGGTTATCTTTTTTGTTTTGTTTATAATTATTCTAAAACGGTTTTTAGATAAAAAAACAAAATACACACTAGGAATAATAATTATCACACATGTTCTTCTCCTAATGTAGTTAAAGTTCTTACAAAAATCTACTTCCATTTAAGACAAAAAAAAAATCATCTTTTAATGAAGTGAAAATATTAATATCAAGCAAGATAATATTGCACTATTCAACTTTTTATACAATACGTAAAATAAGTACAAAATATTTCACTAGAAACTGATTTACTCATCTTAAAAAATCATTAAACTCACTCTAACCTCAAATTTTTCGTATTTCTGCTAACAATTTTTCGTAAAGTAAACACAACATTATCGGCCTGGTTCGGATCGGCTCGACAATGCTCGGAAAATCAAATAACAATGACAAATGCGTGCAAAATAAATCCATAGACAAATGGCGCCAAATTGGAAAGTGACTATTCGCATTCGCGTTCGCGAATATCAACGGCAGATATTCGCATTCGCATTCGCGAATGTCTAAAAATTGATATTCGTTACATCACTAGTACCTACCATGCCGAAAGCCTCGTACACTGAGTTTGCAAGTGGACAACTGTGTGTGTGCGTGTAAAAGCCCGTCCTGATTTATGCTGTTTAGTAGGTAACCAGAATAAGCGTTTTTTTATGTATAGAATTTTAGTGTCCGCGGCGTAGTAAGTCTTGTGCCCGGAGATGTCAACAGGCTCGCCACCTGTTACATGGGTCACAACGTAATTTGCCGGTTACAACGTAACCGGCAAATTACGTTGTGATTATACATTTTTGTGGGTGCTTACATGTATACTTGAATGCATGCATTAACCTATGCCTACCGTTTCGGGGATTACAGGCGTGAAGTTACGTTTTTTATGAAGGCTGAAATGATTTAGGATGATCGTCAAAATGTCATAAGAAAAAAGAACGTCACTGTTCGCATTGAGCTATACTCTGTGACTGTTCGTATCTCGTTGACATTTTAGGTTTTAAGCTGTCATTGTCAAAATTTTGTGTCGAAATGTCAAATTGAAAAGAGGAAGCTGGCTGTTTTTGTACACAAACAGATTTTTTTTCAGTTTTCTAGTTTAATTAATGTTCCTAGTTCCAATAATATAAGGTATTCACTAACAAAAATGTCTGTGGTAGGCCCAGAGTTTTTTAATTTCATCAAGAAATTAGAGGATAACGGTGATAAATTAACGTCGGGCACACCAATTGAGCAGCAGCTGGAGTTCGAATATAATGTTAGTCAGACTAATTTTATTTAGAAACAATCAAATTATGACTAATTTTTCAATGCTCACCTGAATTAACGTTTCAGAATTCGAGTTGCTACGTATGTAATGGATATTATGGGCCTAGTTTTGGGGAGCCCGTGTGTGTTACATGTCACGCATTTTTGTTCCCCGATTTCCCATCGTATCTTCCGAGCTCCTACTTCAACAGCGAGAAGACTGATGATGGCGATTCCGGTAACGACGAGCCATCGGATTTGAACTACAGTTCAGAAAGGAGGCTGAATAAAGCATGTCCATTGCCTGCATGGTGGTACTATAGAGTGAGTAGCCTAAATAAACCCAAGCACATATATTCGTATAAAAATTTTGTTTTCAACAAATTTTATGGTTGCAAAAGATGGAACAGTTTTGTTTAAGTTTAATATTATGAACACTGAAATGAAAGTACAATAATGATGATAATAGAAAAATCTTGTGGTGGTGAATATGGTGTATATGAATATAATATAATTGAAAACAAATGGAAGAACAATTGTAATGGACTGTAAAGATATTACTTTGTTTGGATGTTTCTTTTTTATGTAATGACAGTGGCTAACAAGCATGCAGGTTATAATAATATAGTCTGAAGTGATTACTGAAATCTATAGACATTACACTTATTTAATTGGTCTGGACATTACCATCTAGGTAGGTAATCAGAAGACATAAGTACTGGATTTTATAAACCATTTAATAGCTGATAGAAAAGGTAATATGGAGGTGCTTACTCTCTAAAGCTTTACTATTGGACCTATACCACCTACTAATATTGCTTTGTTTAATTCAGAGCGTGCAACAATTGTTTATTTTAAAGTTTGAAATATTAACTACGAGACAATTTTCAGAATTCACTAGACAGCGAAACAAGTCCAGAAGATGAAGCGAGTCGCACAAGTACCTCAGGGCCTGGCGCAAGTGGAAGTGGCAGCGGTGGCAGTGGTTCCGGGCCATCATCAGCTCCTCGAGAAGGGATAGAAGACCTTGTGGGTCAGGCTCCACCTCCACAGCCTCCAAGCCTGGCCCGCTCCCTGCAAGCACTATCAACTCCTCGGCCACCAGATAACCTAGCACCTGGACTAGTGGAACACCTACCTTCAGAAGGTTTGTCATTAATTACTAATGTGTGTCTGTTTGATTGATAAAAAGAAGAATGTTGGTGTTGGATGTGTCATTAGATAGCTTTATTAAAATGTTTAAATTGATTGAGACAATACATACATGATTTTCCTAGAAGTATGTATTTTAAACAAATCTTAGAATGTTAAATAAAATAAATAAATAAGCCTTTTATTCTGTATCTATAGGGTTACAAATTTACATGTATGTATTTTAATTTCTATTAACAAGTTTATAAATAGTGTTATTTGTTAGTTCCTAGTCTTATACTATGTTAGTAGTGTTAGTAAGATACAGTCCCATTTTGGGTGTAGGCCTCCTCCATCCTTTTCCAAATCTCCCGGTTTTTGGCCAAGTTGAACCATCTAGCTGTCTGGGCTATATCGTCAACCCAACGTTTATTAGGTCTGCCAACCTTCCTGTTTCCTAGTGGACCTTTCCAGATTGTTGTACTCCTTGTCCACCGGTCATCAGGAAGTCGTGAAACATGACCTGCCCAGCGCCATTTGAGTTGAAGTGCATGTTTTAATGCATCTTTAATTTGGTTTTGCTTCGTATGGTTATGCTTTTTACTTTCTGTATTTTTATTACTCCTGTGATGATTCTTTCCATGGATCTCTGGGTGGTTGTAATTTTCTGTTGGATTTTCTTAGTGTGGACCCAGGTTTGACATCCATATAGCAGACTAGGTAATATGCAAGTGTCCATTACAATTTTCTTTAGGTCCAAGTTGTGATTTCCTTTTAAAATTTCTTTCAGTGACCAAAATTTTCTCCAGGCTATTTTTACTCTTCGTTGTATTTCTTCTTCATTACTACTAGTACTGAATGTCACTTGTTTGCCTAGATATATGTAGGTTTCTGCATACTCTATGTTATTTCCCTTGACCTGAATTGGATTTTTAATGCTGTTTGTCATTAACCTAGTTTTATTTTGGGTTCATTTCTAAGCCTATTCTAGAGCTTTCACTATCTAATGAGCAAATCATTTCCTCTAGAGTATATGATGTTTCTGCCAGGAGAACTATGTCATCTGCAAATCTCAGATGGCTTATATATTTTCCACCTATTTTCAGGCCTATGTCTGACCAGTTAAGTTTCTGGAAAATATCTTCTGATCTTAGAATGTTATATTTTATTAATTTAAATTGTATTTCAGTGTTTTATCACATTTACATCTAGCTGAAACAAATTAAGAATACATAAACAATATTTTTGTCTTACATATTCTAGTTTACAGGATTTTTATTGATAGCTCCTAACATAGTATGTTCTTAGGTTTTCGCGAGCTGCACCCATTGAAATAAATAAAGGCCCTAACAGATATACCTTTCTTAAATGTGTTTTTATATTTTTCTTATACGAGGGTGGATCCAAAAGTTCGTGGCCCAAACTACAAGGAGACATGACATCTTTTTAAATTTACCGTCATTTGTTAGTATGTCTTCTATTGATTTATTGTGCGCATTTTCATTCGGAAACTGCACAATATATATTTTCTGTGATTATTTGTTTGAAGCATTCTGACGCGATTTTCAATAATGGAGAAAATTGAACATCGTGCAGTCATTCAGTACCTCAATAAAAAAGGCCTGTCACCAAAAGACATCATCAAGATATGTTGGACACTTTGGGGGAGTCTGCTCCATCGTATTCCAGTGTCAAGAAGTGGGTAGCTGAGTTTAAGCGCGGTTGTGAGAGCATTGAAGATGATCCTAGGAGTGGACGGCCTACAACCTCTACCACGAAAGAAAACATCGATAAAAATTGTGATCTCGTACTGGGTGATCGACGTTTGACCATCGGTAAGATAGCGACAACAGACATTACTTATGGCCGGGTGCAACACATAATAACGAAAGAATTGGGATTCCATAAGGTTTCTGCTCGCTGGGTCCCGAGGTTGCTTTCAGCTGAACAAAAACGAGTTCGATTCACAATTTCGCGAGACTGTTTGGAACTTTTTGAGACTGATCCCGAGGACTTTTTGTCTAGATTTGTTTCCATGGATGAAAGCTGGGTTCACCACCATATTCCTGAATCAAAGCAACAATCCAAACAGTGGAAAAGATCTGACTCACCTACACCGAAAAAGGCTAAGGTCGTATTGTCGACTAACAAAGTCATGGCTTCTGTTTTTCGGGATGCAAAGGGCATTATTTTTGTAGATTATTTACCGAAAGGTCAAACTATTAATTCTAGTTATTATTGTAACCTTTTACGAAGACTACGAGAAGAAATAAAAGAAAAAAGGCCGGGAATGTTGCGTAAGAAAGTTTTGTTCCATCAAGACAATGCACGTGTTCACGGTTGAAACAATGTCTATAATCCATGATTGTGGCTACGAATTGCTGCCCCACCCACCTTATTCGCCGGATTTAGCCCCCTCAGATTATCATTTATTTCCAAATTTAAAAAAACATTTGGGTGGCTCGAAATTTTCGACCAAAGATGAGGTGATAGTCGCAGTAAACGAGTATTTCGCCGACCTTCCGGAATCTTTTTTTTTCGAGGGGATAAGCAAGTTGCAGTTCAGGTGGAAGAAGTGTGTTGAGCTAGATGGAGACTATGTCGAAAAATAAAAATAAAATTAGACCCACTTTTCTTTCATTTTCTTGGTCGGGCTTCGAACTTTTGGATCCACCCTCGTACTATAAGTCAAAGGTAAAATACCCCAGAAATTTAAGAGAAACAAGTAGTTACAAAATAGTAATCATAAAATCAAAAACCCCTATTTATTGTTCCAAATTCCAATGACAAGAGACAGACAAAATGTAAGTTAATAATAAAATTGTTGCAGTGCTGCTGTGCATATTCAGCTACCTGGACGACATGTCGCTGTGCGCGTGCGCATGCGTGTGCGACCGCTGGTGGCGCCTCGTGCGCGCGCGCGTGCCCCCGCCGCGCTGGGCCGCCTTCGCCGCGCGCCGCTGGCCGCTCTTCCGCCCGCTGCTGGCCAACATCGACTGGCACAAGGTGAGATGAAGCTCGAGCACCTAGGGCCCCTACGGACTGCGCCTTTTTCGTATAAACCATAAACGGCCTACACACGACCCTAAAATCAGTGCCGATATCGGGGCAGTAGTGGGGAAGACCCTAGATCGTACCATAAATCGCCTCGTGTATAGAAATCGTAACCAGAATTGTATCGCTTCCACCGAGCTCACGATTTAGGGACGATCATCCCTTCCACCACTGTCCCGATATCGCCACTGGTTTAAGGGTCGTTTGTAGGTCGCGTTATACTTTAAGGCCCCCTTTTCTATACCATAATAGCTGTCATAGAGGTCGCAGGCCCAATTTTTTTAGTTCCATGTTTTCTTTAAAGTATGGGTTTGGTAATATTTCAAGATATTAGCCTTTTTTCTATTATTTTATTTTTCAAAATCTGCGTAAAATGAAACACAAATCATTAAAATCCCATTGTTACAGAAATATCAAGCCCTCGTCGAATCGTCTTTCTGCCGCAACTGCCTCGTGCAAATGTGCGTGCAGGCGCAACCCGCTGGCGAGGAGAACGCCTGGCGCAGAAACCGTCTACGTATAGAACTTAAGGTAGATTTGTACCACAGAAATCTAAATAACGAGACAATAGTAATGGCGATTGCTAAAAACGGTCGGGAAAGCATGTCGCCGATTTGTATATTCACTACTGCATACACGCTAATAATTACTATATATAAACAACCACGCCTACACCCAAAATGGGACTATATCTTACTAAGACTACTAACATAGTATAAGATTAGGAACTAACAAATAACACTATTCATAAACTTGCTAAAAAGAAACTCAAAATACATACATGTAAACTTGTAACCTTAAACAGATACAGAATAAAAGGCTTATTTATTTATTATAAACAACCGTAAGGTGTGCATCCTCAGATAGGATTTTCTCACCGCCGACGGGAATATGCATAAGGATATGATGGCAGTTGTCAGTGGACTCACTCTTTCTCATTTTATTAATAGAACTGGCGCAAACCTAATAGAACTGGCGCAAACCTGTGGTCGCTTGTGTGTATGACAGCTACATGGATGTCTTTACCGGGCTCTTCATGGGCCTGATGTTGACACTTTAGCTTCCATGGCCTGGCTTCGGTTCGGTGACCTATATTGGGAACCGAATTTACGTAATACGAACACTGGTCTATAATTTTAAGGAAGTTTCTCATTATTTTTTCCTACGTTCTCCAGATGATGCGCAACGACCCTCCAGAAGGCATAGCGGCCACCCCGCTGGACCCCAAATGCTGCCACTGGCAGGCCAGCGTCACGGGGCCCGTCGGTTCGCCCTACGAAGGCGGCGTCTTCTACTTGTACATACAGGTGCCTTACTCGTAAGTATCCCTTTACTACTCAAGGATAGAAATACTTGGCTAAATGTTGGTCCAGGTCTAGTCTAGGTCTTCATAAGATTGTTAAAATTAAGTACGTGTCCATAAATCATTTGATTGCAAAGAACTGTCTCAATATCAATGATCAATGGATCAGCCATTAACAAAAAGACCCGGTTCGGTAGGTAGATCCGTTCCGTTGATTGATTGAAAAAAAGTTGTTCATAAAATTTGGTTCTATGAAACGGACTCGATCCTCGTTATAGCTCAGCAGTTAATTTGAATCAGCGATACAGATATTAATTCTATAAATGTCACCGGCTCGCGCTCGGTTCCTTTCGATTACTCTGATCGCCGCGACCAATGCGATCGCTGATATGACGGGTCATCGAAGGAACTGGTCATGTTCGAAGAAACAAACCAATGAATCATAGGTTTTTCTCAGTACCATCAAAGATATGACCGGTCTATCACGTCGGTGCCTTGTTTGTGTAATGATAAGTCTAATTTACGATGTTTTTGGATGACCGGAAACTTCTTCGATGATCGTAAGGCTACGTTATTCACTTACCATCAATGTGAACTGTATGCTTTTTGCAACTTATGTTATTGAAGACTTTTACTCCAGATACCCAATGAGTCCACCCGTGGTGAGGTTCCTGACGCGTATCCTGCACCCGAACGTGTCCCGGCACGGCGACGTCGGCATCGACTCCGTTCACCACAACTGGTCGCTCGCGCTCACCATCAGCAAAGTCCTCATATCCATACAGAGTCTACTCACCGACCCATATACTTCGGTGAGTGTTTTGTATAGCTTACGCCTGATGGCAGCATTTAGTATATTCATCGGCACGCCACAAATATTAATATTCGCTTCGATTTTGGTTCTATTCACGCAAATAAACTGCAATCATAACAAACACTAACACTTTCACATAGAGTCTACATATATGAAAGTGTGAGTGTCGAATAGTAAGCATTGTCTGTGACATAGACAAATTGTCAGACAAATGTCACAGACAATGCTTACAATTCGATTGATCGCGATAAGGTCATTTCTGTCGCTCTGCAGTGTGTTCTTTAAATGCCCCGCCCACGATGTGCCTATTTACGTGAAACCATTATTATTTTTTGCTTAGTTACACTCCTTTATAATAGTGTTATTCGTAGTCGGCATGTATATTGAACGCTGACTTTCACTGTTATTATAGAAACGCAAGAAACGCGCAAACGCAGTATTTTATAGAAACGCGCAAAGGCGTTGTCATGGATACAATGTTTGCCCCATCGCGTATCATAATCGTAGCAGTAGAGCCGTTGTTAGTGTCCAATAAACCCACACGTGGTGTGAGTTTATGGTGTTCATGACTCTGATTCTGATGTTTGACTTTGGAAACGTATAATATGTACACATATACAAAACACCACCTTGTCACAAACATTGTATTACGCATGTGCACCAATGCTTCCTATCTCATTTTCTTCCACGTTAAATCTTATGAATTTATATATCCGTCTCTTTTTACTGTCACTTTTTCATTTCATCGAATTTTAAATCACAACGATGCTAAAGAAAACCAGCTGCTAGTGGAAACTATTAAAAAAATATAAAAAATGTATTATCGGATTACATTGTTAACATTTGCGATCAGGTGTGTATGGAGCCAGAGCTGGGCGATATGTACGTGCGGGACCGGGCGCGGTTCGAAGCGCTCGCGCGCCAGTGGACGTGGCGATATGCCATGCACGACATACTGCCCTACTGACTCGCCTGTACTAACAGTTTTCTACGGACCCATATAGCGTCCCTTTTGTATTAGCCTATTTGTCCTATTAGTATCATCATATCAGACGAAAGATATCCACCGCTGAACTAAAGCCTTCCCATAAGGGGGATATGTCATAATCGCCACGCTTGGCATGCGGATTGGTTTCCACTAAAAGATAATTCTTCCGCTAGTGGGCGATGGGGTCGTCAGGTCACATCCCGACGCTAAACCCATCAGTATGCTTTCACACAGTTGACTGTTTCCAGGGGTTCCCAAATTTTTAATATAACGGAACACCTTATATAAGTTAAAGTTAATGTAACATTTTACATCCTTCTCTAATTTTACAAATTTGTAACAGTTAGAGAAGGATGTAAAGTTTTACATTAACGTTAAGTTTAACATATATGATGGTTCAACCTAGCATAAGTATGGGTACCACGTCCAACACTACAGTCTAATACTAAAGAAATATTGCACATCGAGCGAAGCGAGCGAAGAAATATTGCATAAAGAGCGTTATCTCTTTCGCACACTACTTATGTGACTACTACGTTTGTCAACCATTTTGATCATTTTTTTTACTAGTGCTGCACTGTCAGTACTTACGTTTGCAGTGGTGCAACAGATTAAAGCTCTACGAAGTCGAAATGAACCCATTGTCTCTTTCCTAGACTCGATGTGCAATATATCTTGGCGGGTACTGTACATCTATGACTCGAAAACAATATTCTTTATTTGAAATTCTGATCTAAAAATTGTGTTTTAGATATTTGTTATAACTTCTAAGCGTCTGTTTTTTTTATATTAATGTCATTGAAGAATTAGATTCTGATTTCTTAATAGCTTGATACATGTGTATTTTATGTACATAAATATTTCAATTGTAAACTATACTTAATCTGTAAAGATTTATAATTTTTCCATTTTGTGATAGAAATGAATATTATTAAAATATCATGTACCACAAAGCACAATATACATTAATGTGAATGAAATAATAATAGCATATATCTAATCTTCGTTCTTTAGAAATTCGATGGAATACCAAATATTTGTTTTGTGGGTCTTTTTAAGTTTATATGATAATTTGATTCTTTGAAGTAAGTATGCAGTTCTTATCAAAATAAGAGGATGAACAAAGAATTTAATTATGAGATACTAATTGGTTTTAAAAAAATCCTCACCGTTTGTCTGGTTTTGGTTGATTGTGAGAGAGAGAGAGAGAGAAAAAGAGAGATAGAGAGAGACTATATAAAAATTATGAATTAAAATAAACCTATTCACTAACAGATATTTCGTTTGTTTTTTTTTTTAATAATGATTTCTGAACTGATTTGAGTTCCATAGAGCAACGCGGCCCACCGGTCGCGGCGGACCGGAAGGGCCACTCCCTTATAGCGTGTATTACCGATGTAAAACAGTCTGTCATTTTTTGCTGGGAAATGCGTGCGACACACACGCACACTACAAAAATCGTCTTTTACTACGAAACTCACACCTTGACTTTAACAAAATACAGAAACAATTTCACGCACACATTTAAACATCTAGCCGACAGATATAGGCCCATTTGGGCTTGTACTTTGACAGAGGGGAAAGCCTGCATATGGCTACTCCCCTACGGTGTTGCTCTATGGAGTTTTCTTATATACGATAACCATTTTCTCGGAAAGCAAATAGCATCACTCTATAATCACTAGAAACACATTTTTGCGCAAACTCATACAACAAACGTCATTATTGGTTGGGCAAGACTACAAATTAAACCTAACGTTAAGGTTATGGCGACCTTTAACTATATTGTATTTGTAGCGTGTACATATCTTGTATCAGGAATCTTTGTAAATATAATCAGTAAATACCTAGCAGCTATTTTTATAGTCATTAAATTAGCACGCATCGTATATCGTGGCTTATCTGAAAACTCATTAGCTGTCTTCACGGAATGTATAGCATAGTACATAGTACCTATGACTGTTATATATTCTGTATAAATATACCAAACTAATTGTCCCGGCAAACTTCGTATTGCCTCACAATGAAATAATGTGCAAAGGTTTAGGGCAAATAGCCGGCAATAGGGAATCGGATAACTTTTGATAATGTGTCTAAAATTATTCTTTATACGTTTATTTAACCATAAAAAATATTAATTTTATTATTTAAACATGTTAAACTACTAGAAACTACACATACATTTTATAATTTCAAAAATGCCGCGTAAACGGTGCCAAATGACTGAAGGTTTGCAATCAAAGTGAATCTTTTAATTCCATTCGACTAACCCAAGTGTAAATTAATTTTGTTGAATTTCGTATAACTTATTTTTCGTGTAAATAACGTAGAAAATATCCAAAAAAGAGCCAATAAACCAAAGTATCACTTGTGATATAATATATTTGTTGTACAAAGGTATGACGTCACGTCCTGTGATTGATGTTTCACATGGAGCACAGATAAAAAATATTAAAATTATTACATTTTATTTTGCAATTTTAAAATATTAATCATTAATATTTCACTAAAATATTTAATGAGTCATCGTATTATTTCACACACATTCATTCTAATCATAGTTCACATTTATTTTCGATAGCTGTCCGATTGCCTATTGTGGCTAGGATCATCTTAACTTTTTTTTTTACTATAATTCGACTTCATGCCAATGATTAGATTCCCTATACCTAATGGTCATTTACACATCTTAAACATCTTAGATTAAAATATATACATAATATATTAGTGTCTCAAATATTTGACTATTCTAAAAAAGATATTTGTAATTTTATTTGTATTACATACATCGTTTTAAAAATCGATATAGGTAGTATTTTATTTTTTATTCAACAATCCAGTCGTAGCTCATGTGAAGTAGCTGGATATCAGACGAGTTGTAGTGTAGATGAAATTATAAGCACTGTGTGGTGTAATGGTGTAACATCTTTTAATGTACTATCAGGGAACTGGCCGCTTGACCAAACGAGCACCTTATGCTATGGTAACAAATGCTATATTTGACTGATTTTGGATAAGCGGAGAGCGCCCTGACAATACTAATTATGTAAGCTCATGAGACAAACATTTTGTAATGTGGTCTAGATTAGTCTAAAAGAAAAGAGATTGGTGAAAATTCAGGCTGTGTATAAATGAAAAAGGATAGAGGTAACAATGTTAATGCTAGATAACACTGTAATCGTAATAAAATGTAATACTCTTAAAATGTGTTTTATTTATTTTACTTTTATTTTTGTTATATTAATTCTAAAATTCTTTTTCTGTTTTTTATATTTCTCCCACATTTCTGTAAGTTTATCACAGTTGCATAACAGCGGTTGGCATATCTCACTGCCGGGCGCTCGGCAGTATCCAGGATATGGTGCTTCCCCTTTTTGCAGATATTTTCTTGTGTTCAGGAATAAATCTTTGTAAGTAGCCTCGACAGTAAAACCAACAAGTTTTTTCACTGATACTCTATGTAATTTCGTCCTTATTTTCAAGCTGCCAGTTTCGAAGTAATGGATGTTTGCTGCGATCCATAGGTAACCCTGAAATCCGTAATAAAATCGTGTTTATAAGCACACTTACATTATTTTTATGCAAAAACTAAGCAAATATTCAACTACATTACGTGTATATCAACAATTTCTGTGTATGTGATGGGGTAAATGTACATTGTTTTAAGATTTTACGTTTACACTATTATTTCACGCTTATCGTCAATTTCATTGTTGCATTGAGATTAATGTTGTACGTTTCGAAGTTCATAAACGAATATAATAATAAAATTGTGATTGGTTCTTTTCATCTCCTAATAACATAGTTACTTATTGAATAATGTTGTAGAGTCTACAACATACACATTTTTTAACTATAATAGTCAATGTAGACTATTATAGTTAAAAACTTAAAAGTCATGTTTTTCCTTAATTTTTTTTTGGTCATTTTACAATATTATTTATTTTTTTTTCTTATGTAACTATTTGGTAGGATAATATTATTGTTAATTATATTGTTCCCTTGATATCCAACTTTGAATCATGTTTTACGATGTTTGGCCTCCACATCTTGGACAACAATCTGTATGTTTTTTCTTTGAGTTATCTCTGACGTGTCCTTTAGATTTCTCTTGAGATTTACCTCTCGAGCGTCCTTTAGACTTATCTCGAGAATTTCTTCTAGAATATCCTGTGGATCTCTCTTTTGACCGTCTTCGACATCTATCTCTGCATCTTTCTGTAGATCTCCCTCTGGAACGTCCTCTAGAATTTCCCCTAGATCTCTCTGGAACGTCCTCTAGAATTTCCCCTAGATCTGCCTCTGGAACGTCCTCTAGAATTTCCCCTAGATCTCCCTCTAGAACGTCCTCTAGAACATCCCCTAGATTTACTTCTGGAACGCCCTCTAGAATTGTCTCGTGATCTTCCTCTTGACTTAACTCGAGACCTTCCTCTGGAGCAACTTCTAGATCTCTCTCGACTACATTTATCTAGTGATCGTCCTCTTAAATTTCCTCGAGACCGATCTCTTGAGCGTTTCCTTGATTTATTGTTTAGATCATAACCTCCCGACTTACTTGGAGATCTCCCTCGTGACTTCTCTCGAGATTTGCATCCAGATCTATCACTAGATCTCTCACTTGATTCAACACAATCACCCATCAAAATATCTATTACATTATTCTCACCTTGATCACAATCGGCACTTATATCACGCGAATGACTTTCCACCATGGTGATGACGACTGAGGTGTCCATGCTTTATTCTTCATATAAAAATTCGTAACTGTTGCAATGAAATCCTACCTTGAAATGAAATATCCCTGTTGCCACTGTTATTTATATGATTTTCATATTTCACAATAATATGCGATGTTGCAACATTGCACAATATTATGCAATTATCTATATGACAGATAGTCTTGTGTCTGTGAATCCTAGAATGTAAATGCTAGTGAATTATGGAGCTATATCTGGATCCGAAAATCCTGAACTCTGTCGTAGTATTATTAGTGGGTACATATTCTCTGACTCTGTATCGACAAAGAAAACGATTGGTCGTAATCGAAATGCAATTGCATATCGTAAAATTTTGTTTTGTTCATAATAGCCGCCTTCCTTTCTCCGTTTTGGTGTTATTTTATGACATTTGAAGATACCGAATAAATAATCTACAGACGAAATCGCGGGCGGAGTCAATTTCAAATTACATAATTATTATGCAATACAGGCAATATACCACGAACTACAAAACAATGGAAAATTCTTTAATTCTGTTATGTAATAAGGATTTTTCCACTATGTAATACATAGATACCTACTAAACATAACTTCCCGGCTCACGACTGTATTGTTCGATGGGGTAAGCAGAAGTAAATTCGTGCCTAAGATTCGCGAGTAACTGAGCTAAGTTTATTTTGTAAATGCCATGAAAGTGGCAAAAAAGCCTAAGTACATTCAGTTCATATATATGTGAATACCACAGAGTACTATAATACATACTGTGAATACTGTAAACTATAAAGATCTAAAAGATCTACCAACATCAAAATTAGGAATTTTAATGAAGATACGTTGCCACTCTCGAGGCCCAAGCTGTATCCCTCTGTCTGTGCCGGAAATTACGGGGCCATATAGGTACACCGTACATTACTATTACCATCTGACCAGAAAACGATACCGCTGAGCACTTGTAGCACTGGCACAGAGGCATAACACCTTAGGCCTCAGGAGTGGTAACGCATCTGCATTTTGACCTTGGTCTTTGTGTGTCTATAGGCTGCAGTCATCACTTAACATCAATGTGAACTGCATGCTTATTTGCCACTTCCATTACATAAAAAAGCTTCCTTTTAGCGGCAAGTAGATTATGTAATGCGGTGATGCTTGTACGTCCTCGTGCTCCGCCACTCTACCATCTGATGCAATTTGTAAGCAACTGCAATTTTTTATTAATGTAAGGTTTCTTCCAATCTCAAAACAACAAAGTTTACGAATGGTAGGCTTCATGTGGTAGACCTGGAAAATATACTAACTGTCCTAATAATTTACTGAGGCTTAATTTCTGAAGAAAATCCTTGAAGCCCTTCACTAATTCGCTGACTTCAAAAACCCAACTCTAAGAAGTGAAAAATAACAAAAAAACAGATTTAAATCCAAAGAGCAATAGGTATATAAAAAGGGTTTTATGGTGCCATTATCAGATCCCAACTAGGTAGCAATGGGACCAATACAGAAGTGTACCCTTCTAAACGAAAGCTTATAAGAATCAGGTTCGCAATTGACGGAGTAACCGGAGAACATACAACTTACTTTTTGAAGTCAGATGAAAATCGATGACTACTCCCTCGAGCAATTAGTTTTATGTATTCATAACGAAGTAAAACTTTGTATTTCAATTTAGGAATCATAACTTCACGCTTATAATCCATGTAGCAGTAAATCAGAGGTAAATGTAAATGCATGCATTCAAGCATACATGCAAACACCTACGATTCGGTGGTTACTTTTTGGCCCGTAAACATCTCCGGGCACATTTACTTTACCAAACACCGAGGTACTGGGAAACTTCCAGAAAATGGAAAAATCCCAGAAGAACTAGAGATCAACGCCTTTACACCCTTATCTCTTAAATACAACCCGGGCATCGAACGCAGGAGCCCAGCGTAGTAGTAGTGGCCTGCTACCACTAGGCCACTGAGGCAATTAATTTAGGAATAATATTGTACAATATTGTGCAATATTATGCATTCACCTGGGTCCGCAATGGCTCCTCGTGACTCACTCCTAGAATTAAATAGAATTGTTGTTCCATTTTAAACAAAAGTAGATGTAACAACACTACTTTGATTGCAATGTGTGATTTTTAAACAATATTTTGTTACTTGTGGTAGAGCACCAAAGACTGAGCTCGCGGATTCGCGGATACCGCATAGCCTAATCCACTTTTCGCTGGTAGCAGTGGTAGCTGGTAGTGTTCAGCGCTTTCGTGTTCCGGTCATGTGGTATGTACGACACTGTAATTCCTGGCACACAGGTGTAACAACTTAGACCTCGGGAGCTCCAACGTATTAAATCTCTGGTTTTTATGTAAATGTTTATAAACCACATTATTCACTTACCACGGTTATCATCTGACAATCTAGAGCAGTGATTCCCAAAGTGGTCCATATGGACCCATCGAGTCCCTTGGACCCCCCGGGGTCCATGGGACTCGATGGGGGTCTACGTAGCCGTGAATAGAATTTGGAAATATGGGAATGTGATATAAACGTAGCAAGGAGGGGGTCCATGGAAACCAGAAAAAAATCTTTCATTTTTTTCTGGTTTCCATGGACCCCCCATGGTGGGTCTACAAGACAAAATAGTTTGGGAACCTCTGATCTAGACGATCGAGTGGGCCGTATGGCCCGCATAACAATAGAAAATCAATTGTCATATTTTTCTCGCAAGCTGACGGGGTGTTTACTCAACTGCGGGTGTTTGTTACTCATACTTTGATTTTGCTAAAATTTAATATAATCGAGATAACCTATGAACATTCTATATTTACTACTTATTACTTAATTTTGGTGGTAGTTGCATTAATGAGTAACATTGGCATTAATACCACGCATAATTTGAGCAGAAGCAGAGCAGTGGTCGTGAGTTTGCGGACCTTGAGTGAGTTGCCGGGTCAACCCAATTTCTAGACGAAGATGAAACTGCGGATCACAACTTGTAAAAATATAATGAAACAAACAGTATTTTAATGTATTTATGTACTTTATTTAACATTATACTTAGTCTGTATTACTTAAGTTAATGATTGATCATGACAATCTCTCAATCAATATTCAAACCACATGCTGTCAATAAAAATGCAAAATTATTTAGTCACTACAAAATTTACGGTGAATTTGAAATATCCATGTTATCTGGTGAATTTTTCTCATTAATTAATTCAGGAGTTTTATCTGTGATAGTGACGTCATTGTCTTCAATCACAGTAGGTAAGACGGGAGTTTGATCCGATTTACGATCATGAGGCGTTTTGGAGTCTCTATGCGATCGGCTCTTAGATCTGCGACTGCGCGAACGAGAGCGCTTCCTATCGCGGTCTCTAGACCGTGTACGTTTCCTTTCTCTAGACTTCGACCTCTTTCTATCTCTCGACCTAGATCGCTTGCGGTCCCTCGACCGGGAACGCTTTCGGTCGCGAGACCTCGATCTCTTTCGTTCTCTGGAACGAGTTCGTTTCCTAGAGCGCGATCGTCGCCTTGATCGTGAACGTTTCTTTCTAGACCGCGACCTAGACCTGCGTTTCGAACGGGACCGTTCACGTTTCCTGTCACGAGATCGGGTGCGTTCCCGTTTCTTAGACGGCGATCTTTCTTTCTCCTTCCCTATCTCCTTATCTTTATCGCTATCCTTATCATCAACTGGTGTAGAACCTTTAGACTTAACTTCTGAAGTTCCATTGGTATCAGTTGGTTCCGGTTTGGTTTCTTCGATATCCTCTTTCTCGATCTCTTTGGGTGGCGGAGATTTAGATTTCTCTTTGTCCTTTTTGTCCTTATCGTCTTTTTTGTCTTTTCGGTCGCGGTCGCGAGAACGGTCGCGCTTAGATC
The DNA here is from genome assembly GCA_036365455.1 of Macrosoma leucophasiata. Classification (NCBI taxonomy): domain Eukaryota; kingdom Metazoa; phylum Arthropoda; class Insecta; order Lepidoptera; family Hedylidae; genus Macrosoma; species Macrosoma leucophasiata. The sequence continues at coordinate 6,829,656 of JAWQUS010000023.1, read as the reverse complement.
GCGAGCTGCGGTGGCGGGATCTTGATCGGGAGCGACGTGAACTGCGATGACGAGATCGAGATCTGAAAACAATAATAAAAAATGATTATTATACTTACAAAAGTATTTGAGGTAAAACTTCTTTACGCACGCTTGACTTAGGGAGAAAGCTGGTGAATGCATGACGAGTGTGAAAAGTGTGATCGGATAAACGGAAATTGAGAGGTAATTATGTAAAGGTCGCTGCCGGAATACTTATAAAAAGACATTTTTATAATAAAGAAACTAATTTATTAAATGATTACATATTAAACTATAACTAAACTAAAACTAGTGACCCTAAGCGATGTTAGCTATAGAATGTTCACATTTATCACAACCGAGCGCATCAAGACTACGCGACCTCGTAAAACCGCTGCCTCAGCTTCCTCATTCGGTGCCCTGGTGTCGCAGTTACCTAGTGTTCTAGATATTAGGTGATGACTGCGCGTCCTTGTAAATCAACGCCTCAGCTGCCTTGAATTGTGGAATCGTCATTCGGTGCCCTCGATGTCGGAATTAGGTTCGTTATTCGTCAGCTTACCCCTAATGGTTTAGTGGTGTACGTAACACCTCCACCCGCAGTTCAGCGACTATTTTAAAACGCCTAGTGAAAATGTTGCTGGTTGCGAAATTCTTCTAGGACTATCAGGGCTGGCGTAATCATCAGCTTCTTCTACTCTGGTTGCTACTACTGCCGTTGCTGGAATGGATCTGGTAATAAATCTTCTCAGCATGATCATGATGGCCAGTACAACTGCACTCGACAGTACTGTATAGTGGTATGTACGGTAAAGTGGTATGGTACATCGACACGGCGCCTTGCTCGACTGGTCTCTGTAGTCCAAAGATCCAATAGCTTGCTATAGATTAAGTTTTGATAGCAGTTCTCCAGTTGAAGGTAGTGGTTAGTCTTCTGTTCGCAGAGATACCGATTGTAACTAAACTTCGGGCATTCAGCCTCTATGTACATGAATGCCTTCCCATTAGTTGCTTATAAAGGATAGGAGTTATAAGGGACTGATGGGATTTATTGGGAACTTTAGCGAGTCTATATAAATTAAATACGTATATTGAAACTATTGGCAATTAATAAAAAAAATATAACTGTTATCCTAACGTCGTAATATTGAGCGGACTTAATGACGTCATAACTTATTCTAATTGTAAAATTTGATTTCTATTATAAATTTTCATAAGGTTTATGTAACATGTCCTTTAAAATATTTAATACATACTATGATAAGTTGTCATAGTGCGTATAAATGACAAAGAACTGTCTACTATAATCAGTTCGGTCAAAAGATCCTCTATATCTTCTCCCATAATATTCAAAATTTGCGAGAACTTTGTAAATTTTATAAGGCTGGAGTCTTTTTGCACTTCGCTGTCTAAAATCAACTGTAATGTCGTTTTAATTTTGCTTTGATTTGTGACTAAGTTACTAATTATTATATCTGAATCATAGAGGTATAACGCTGAATGATAAATCATCTATTCTTTGCTAATTAACTTCATCTATAATATACCCCTGTCTATTCTGTAATTTTTTTTATCGCATTATTATAAATAATGGCATCCGAATAGTCAAGGTTTTATGTAATACTTTTTTTTTTAAGATACATCCTAACCCGTTTACAAGACTTCGTTTATCACGACCTGGCTCTAATAGTGTTTTCAACTGATTAACTAATTAGGTATTTTAGCTGATATTCATAAAAATAAAAAAAAATACATCATTAGGGTCGTTAAATTAAAACAAAATTACGGTAATTGAATGATCGTTCCTAGTCGTAATTGCATGAATATTAGTGACCTCAAACGGGTAGCAATCGGGTGAAAAATTAAAAAAAAAAAAATTCAATAGTGGGGCTTATAAATGACTAACTAGCCCCGGTATCAATTCATAATTTTAAAGGGGATATTTTAAACTACAATCTTATTCCTATTCGAATCTGAAACTAATTTACGGCTATGTCTACTTGATGTAGACTAAACTACATTATATATCCCTATACGAATCTAATACCAATTTACAGTTATGTCTACTTGATGTAGACTAAACTACAATATATATCCCTATTCGAATCTAATACTAATTTGCAGTTATGTCTACTTGATGTAGACTAAACTACAATATATATCCCTATTCGAATCTAATACTAATTTACAGTTATGTCTACTTGATGTAGACTAAACTACAATATATATCCCTATTCGAATCTAATACTAATTTATAGTTATGTCTACTTGATGTAGACTAAACTACCATATATATCCCTATTCGAATCTAATACTAATTTACTGCTATATCTACGCAATGTAGACTAGCTAAGTTCAAATTTTTCGGGGTGAAAATTTTTGGAAAATTTTTAGGAGACACAGGATGCAACACATGAAAGTATTCAAAGGTACTTACAAGCACTGCATGTCGGTCTCTGGGGTCGATTTTTGGATCCCGTTCTCTCCCGGCAGCACTCCTTAGGTTCTGAATACTCGATTAGACTTGATAGTCGGGTCAGCCGCCTTCGCGTGGTCTATCGATATTAGATAGGCCCTAACCTCGAGTATCCTACCGACTGCGCCAATTATGTAAAGGTCGCTGCCGGAATACTTATAAAAAGACATTTTTATAATAAAGAAACTAATTTATTAAATGATTACATATTAAACTATAACTAAACTAAAACTAGTGACCCTAAGCGATGTTAGCTATAGAATGTTCACATTTATCACAACCGAGCGCATCAAGACTACGCGACCTCGTAAAACCGCTGCCTCAGCTTCCTCATTCGGTGCCCTGGTGTCGCAGTTACCTAGTGTTCTAGATATTAGGTGATGACTGCGCGTCCTTGTAAATCAACGCCTCAGCTGCCTTGAATTGTGGAATCGTCATTCGGTGCCCTCGATGTCGGAATTAGGTTCGTTATTCGTCAGCTTACCCCTAATGGTTTAGTGGTGTACGTAACAAGGTAGATACAAGTTAGTGAAGATAAAAAGAGATAGATCTAAAAAAGTTTAACTTCTGTCGACTAGTCTAAAGCGTATTCGTATTTGTTAAAGTTGGTATTGGACATATGAGAACGGGATCTCCAAACGTCTAACGTGATGGCTTTACTGTAGTTATATCGATATATAAACGCGAAAGGTCACCTACACCTCACGTTAAGACGTTGAGTCCTGGAGTGTGACCGCCTATCGACATTTTTTTTTTTTTTTTTTTATGTTATGGAAGTGGTAAACAAGCATGCAGTTCACATTGATGTTAAGTGATGACTGCAGCCTATAGACACCCACACAAAGACCAAGGTCAAAATGCAGATGCGTTACCACTCCTGAGGCCTAAAACATTACTTTAGGTTTAAAGATCTTTATTCTCATAAAAACATACAGTTCTTTTAGAATGAGATATAGATTACATTGATTTATGAATATGTTAGTAGTACACCTCTGGCGCTTAGGGTTAGTAACATAGTTACAATATTGATACTATTAACTATTTAATTTATTTTGTTTATTTTTGACTTGTCATAAGCGGTGCTTATCACCCCAAATGACTTAAATGATTCGATAATATGAATTAAATTTCTAATTCTGGTTATGAACTTATTTATATAAAACAAAGGTAAGTATTAGTAATAAGGTACTGTTAGTACATTGCTTAAATAACTTAAATACTACTATAGTCTGGCAATATATGATTTTAATTTGTTTTTAAATATGTTGATACTACTGCACACCTTTACATCGTTTGGTAATTTATTAAATAACTGAACTCCTTCAAATAGAATAGATTTCTTTGCGTAATTCGTTCTTGGTGTAATTAGTTCAAATTTATGTTTGTTTCTTAAGCTAATGACTTTTTTTTTTTCAATTCAATATTAGTTTTGATTTTTTTTGTACTTATCCTATTTATTAATATACAAGTTTTATATTTGTATAACTGGTTTATGTTAAACAGGTTTGCTTTTTTATATAATTCTTTTGTGGGTGTGTAGTAATTGTAGTGAAATAATACTTTAGTCGTTGTCATTGCTGTCAAATTTTCATGTCGATTTGTAGCTCCTGTAAAAGCAGTAGTTCAAAATTCAAAATTCAAATCATTTATTTCGAGTTGGTCTACAAGGACGCTTTTGCATTGTCGGGTTATAAGCTACCTAGAGAGAATGACTTATAATAATAATTCAATAGGTATAAATAAATACCAATTTAATAATAATATTTAACCAATACGTGAATCATCAAATTTTTCAATTCCTTCATAGAAGAAAATGAAAAATCTGTTCGTCATAATCATAGTCATTCACTTAGCAGAGTTCCAAGTGCAGGCACTACTGAGAAGAACTCCGCTACCCAACAAACTCGGCGTGTTGCTCTTTTGTCAAAACCTTAGATTTAATACAAATATTATTAAATAAAATAAAGATAATGTGAACGTCCATGGCATATAAATATTTGCATATAAACACATACGCAAATACCCATCAACAGCTTAATATCGTGATAGAAAATAACACCCGCAAATCACAACAGACCAGTCCCCACCAACAGCACCCGTTCACGAGTATGACGCATGTGGCAGCCATTGCTCTCCTCGACCATTTTGAAGGGAAGTGAGCAACCCGTCACACGACGCCGCCGAAGGCAAAGACATTAAAGTGAGCATGACTGTTATGATTACCAGTGCGTAGATAGCAATATAGATGAAAAGAAAATCTGTTTGTGGCCAGAGCATACACAATATCAATATCTATAACATAAGTACAATTTTATGAAATAGCCTGGCAGCGATCGCTAAAATCCCAAGGTGTACTATCAGTGGGATATTCACAAATTTTATAGTAATTGCATTTGTATAAACTTTCTTTAATTACTTTTTTTAATTTATTAACAGATAGACTTTGAAAATTTTTTGGGACTTTATTATAGAATCGTATAGACTGACCTCTGAAAGAATTACTTACTCTATGCAGTCGTGTTACATGTATGGCCAACTTGTATTTGTTCCTTGTGTTCATATTATGATCATGCGTTCTCGTAGGAAACTCATTAATATTTTTCCGGACATACAATAAGTTTTCGTATATATATTGACAAGCAACAGTCAAAATGTTTATTTCCTTAAATTTATCTCTCAGAGAAACTCTCGGGCTTAGCCCGTAGATAGCACGTACTGCTCTCTTTTGCAAAACAAAAATAGTATTGACGTCGGCGGAATTGCCCCATAGCAAAATGCCATAGGACATTATACTGTGAAAGTAACTAAAGTAGACCAGCCGAGCCGTCTCCACGTCCGTCAATAATCTTATCTTCTTTACTATGGCAATATGGCAATATGTAATATATAATTGCGATAATCTAATCGTTTTTCTTGCTTTTGTAGGTGAGAAACAAGCGATAATGGTAGATTATTTCAATTATTGTTATTTAGTAAAAGTAAAAATCGTCATGAAAATTTGACAGCAATGACAACGACAATAGCAATGTCGATAGGCGGTCGCACCTCTGGTAACTCTGTCACATACCTGGAACGATGCCTGTGGCGGGAGGGCGAGCGGCGCGAGCGGTGGCGGGAACGCGAACGCGAGCGCTTGCCGCGGTGCCGCGAGCGTGAGCGACGGGAACGAGACCGCGATCGCCGGCGGGAACGGGACCGGGAACGGGTTCTGCAATACATACAACATTATCATTGTATTTATTCGTGAAAAACAAAAGGAAGTTGTACAAGGTGGACTTAGTGTGACTAAAAAGTATTATTATCTACCAGTCAACTTTTGGGTAGAATAAGAAAGGCTGATTGGTCTGTGGGTAGAATGAAATGCATTTAACAGGTTGAACATATAATCATCTGTATTTATAAAACACACCTGTAATAAATACATAAGAACATAATAATTAAAAATGACAATTAATATAAAATAAATATCTTTCGTTTTGTATTGTTTGCTTTTCTGTATTTTATTATTAAGGTCACTCAAGTGTACTAGAGTGACTTTTATAATAAAAAACAGAAAATATTGATTGTTATCAATCAACTGGTAGAGTGCAATCTCGCATTATTAAATTTCTTCTTTTCTCCGCCACTCTACCATCTGATGCAATTTGTAAGCAACTGCAATTTTTTATTAATGTAAGGTTTCTTCCAATCTCAAAACAACAAAGTTTACGAATGGTAGGCTTCATGTGGTAGACCTGGAAAATATACTAACTGTCCTAATAATTTACTGAGGCTTAATTTCTGAAGAAAATCCTTGAAGCCCTTCACTAATTCGCTGACTTCAAAAACCCAACTCTAAGAAGTGAAAAATAACAAAAAAACAGATTTAAATCCAAAGAGCAATAGGTATATAAAAAGGGTTTTATGGTGCCATTATCAGATCCCAACTAGGTAGCAATGGGACCAATACAGAAGTGTACCCTTCTAAACGAAAGCTTATAAGAATCAGGTTCGCAATTGACGGAGTAACCGGAGAACATACAACTTACTTTTTGAAGTCAGATGAAAATCGATGACTACTCCCTCGAGCAATTAGTTTTATGTATTCATAACGAAGTAAAACTTTGTATTTCAATTTAGGAATCATAACTTCACGCTTATAATCCATGTAGCAGTAAATCAGAGGTAAATGTAAATGCATGCATTCAAGCATACATGCAAACACCTACGATTCGGTGGTTACTTTTTGGCCCGTAAACATCTCCGGGCACATTTACTTTACCAAACACCGAGGTACTGGGAAACTTCCAGAAAATGGAAAAATCCCAGAAGAACTAGAGATCAACGCCTTTACACCCTTATCTCTTAAATACAACCCGGGCATCGAACGCAGGAGCCCAGCGTAGTAGTAGTGGCCTGCTACCACTAGGCCACTGAGGCAATTAATTTAGGAATAATATTGTACAATATTGTGCAATATTATGCATTCACCTGGGTCCGCAATGGCTCCTCGTGACTCACTCCTAGAATTAAATAGAATTGTTGTTCCATTTTAAACAAAAGTAGATGTAACAACACTACTTTGATTGCAATGTGTGATTTTTAAACAATATTTTGTTACTTGTGGTAGAGCACCAAAGACTGAGCTCGCGGATTCGCGGATACCGCATAGCCTAATCCACTTTTCGCTGGTAGCAGTGGTAGCTGGTAGTGTTCAGCGCTTTCGTGTTCCGGTCATGTGGTATGTACGACACTGTAATTCCTGGCACACAGGTGTAACAACTTAGACCTCGGGAGCTCCAACGTATTAAATCTCTGGTTTTTATGTAAATGTTTATAAACCACATTATTCACTTACCACGGTTATCATCTGACAATCTAGAGCAGTGATTCCCAAAGTGGTCCATATGGACCCATCGAGTCCCTTGGACCCCCCGGGGTCCATGGGACTCGATGGGGGTCTACGTAGCCGTGAATAGAATTTGGAAATATGGGAATGTGATATAAACGTAGCAAGGAGGGGGTCCATGGAAACCAGAAAAAAATCTTTCATTTTTTTCTGGTTTCCATGGACCCCCCATGGTGGGTCTACAAGACAAAATAGTTTGGGAACCTCTGATCTAGACGATCGAGTGGGCCGTATGGCCCGCATAACAATAGAAAATCAATTGTCATATTTTTCTCGCAAGCTGACGGGGTGTTTACTCAACTGCGGGTGTTTGTTACTCATACTTTGATTTTGCTAAAATTTAATATAATCGAGATAACCTATGAACATTCTATATTTACTACTTATTACTTAATTTTGGTGGTAGTTGCATTAATGAGTAACATTGGCATTAATACCACGCATAATTTGAGCAGAAGCAGAGCAGTGGTCGTGAGTTTGCGGACCTTGAGTGAGTTGCCGGGTCAACCCAATTTCTAGACGAAGATGAAACTGCGGATCACAACTTGTAAAAATATAATGAAACAAACAGTATTTTAATGTATTTATGTACTTTATTTAACATTATACTTAGTCTGTATTACTTAAGTTAATGATTGATCATGACAATCTCTCAATCAATATTCAAACCACATGCTGTCAATAAAAATGCAAAATTATTTAGTCACTACAAAATTTACGGTGAATTTGAAATATCCATGTTATCTGGTGAATTTTTCTCATTAATTAATTCAGGAGTTTTATCTGTGATAGTGACGTCATTGTCTTCAATCACAGTAGGTAAGACGGGAGTTTGATCCGATTTACGATCATGAGGCGTTTTGGAGTCTCTATGCGATCGGCTCTTAGATCTGCGACTGCGCGAACGAGAGCGCTTCCTATCGCGGTCTCTAGACCGTGTACGTTTCCTTTCTCTAGACTTCGACCTCTTTCTATCTCTCGACCTAGATCGCTTGCGGTCCCTCGACCGGGAACGCTTTCGGTCGCGAGACCTCGATCTCTTTCGTTCTCTGGAACGAGTTCGTTTCCTAGAGCGCGATCGTCGCCTTGATCGTGAACGTTTCTTTCTAGACCGCGACCTAGACCTGCGTTTCGAACGGGACCGTTCACGTTTCCTGTCACGAGATCGGGTGCGTTCCCGTTTCTTAGACGGCGATCTTTCTTTCTCCTTCCCTATCTCCTTATCTTTATCGCTATCCTTATCATCAACTGGTGTAGAACCTTTAGACTTAACTTCTGAAGTTCCATTGGTATCAGTTGGTTCCGGTTTGGTTTCTTCGATATCCTCTTTCTCGATCTCTTTGGGTGGCGGAGATTTAGATTTCTCTTTGTCCTTTTTGTCCTTATCGTCTTTTTTGTCTTTTCGGTCGCGGTCGCGAGAACGGTCGCGCTTAGATCGCGAGCTGCGGTGGCGGGATCTTGATCGGGAGCGACGTGAACTGCGATGACGAGATCGAGATCTGAAAACAATAATAAAAAATGATTATTATACTTACAAAAGTATTTGAGGTAAAACTTCTTTACGCACGCTTGACTTAGGGAGAAAGCTGGTGAATGCATGACGAGTGTGAAAAGTGTGATCGGATAAACGGAAATTGAGAGGTAGATACAAGTTAGTGAAGATAAAAAGAGATAGATCTAAAAAAGTTTAACTTCTGTCGACTAGTCTAAAGCGTATTCGTATTTGTTAAAGTTGGTATTGGACATATGAGAACGGGATCTCCAAACGTCTAACGTGATGGCTTTACTGTAGTTATATCGATATATAAACGCGAAAGGTCACCTACACCTCACGTTAAGACGTTGAGTCCTGGAGTGTGACCGCCTATCGACATTTTTTTTTTTTTTTTTTTATGTTATGGAAGTGGTAAACAAGCATGCAGTTCACATTGATGTTAAGTGATGACTGCAGCCTATAGACACCCACACAAAGACCAAGGTCAAAATGCAGATGCGTTACCACTCCTGAGGCCTAAAACATTACTTTAGGTTTAAAGATCTTTATTCTCATAAAAACATACAGTTCTTTTAGAATGAGATATAGATTACATTGATTTATGAATATGTTAGTAGTACACCTCTGGCGCTTAGGGTTAGTAACATAGTTACAATATTGATACTATTAACTATTTAATTTATTTTGTTTATTTTTGACTTGTCATAAGCGGTGCTTATCACCCCAAATGACTTAAATGATTCGATAATATGAATTAAATTTCTAATTCTGGTTATGAACTTATTTATATAAAACAAAGGTAAGTATTAGTAATAAGGTACTGTTAGTACATTGCTTAAATAACTTAAATACTACTATAGTCTGGCAATATATGATTTTAATTTGTTTTTAAATATGTTGATACTACTGCACACCTTTACATCGTTTGGTAATTTATTAAATAACTGAACTCCTTCAAATAGAATAGATTTCTTTGCGTAATTCGTTCTTGGTGTAATTAGTTCAAATTTATGTTTGTTTCTTAAGCTAATGACTTTTTTTTTTTCAATTCAATATTAGTTTTGATTTTTTTTGTACTTATCCTATTTATTAATATACAAGTTTTATATTTGTATAACTGGTTTATGTTAAACAGGTTTGCTTTTTTATATAATTCTTTTGTGGGTGTGTAGTAATTGTAGTGAAATAATACTTTAGTCGTTGTCATTGCTGTCAAATTTTCATGTCGATTTGTAGCTCCTGTAAAAGCAGTAGTTCAAAATTCAAAATTCAAATCATTTATTTCGAGTTGGTCTACAAGGACGCTTTTGCATTGTCGGGTTATAAGCTACCTAGAGAGAATGACTTATAATAATAATTCAATAGGTATAAATAAATACCAATTTAATAATAATATTTAACCAATACGTGAATCATCAAATTTTTCAATTCCTTCATAGAAGAAAATGAAAAATCTGTTCGTCATAATCATAGTCATTCACTTAGCAGAGTTCCAAGTGCAGGCACTACTGAGAAGAACTCCGCTACCCAACAAACTCGGCGTGTTGCTCTTTTGTCAAAACCTTAGATTTAATACAAATATTATTAAATAAAATAAAGATAATGTGAACGTCCATGGCATATAAATATTTGCATATAAACACATACGCAAATACCCATCAACAGCTTAATATCGTGATAGAAAATAACACCCGCAAATCACAACAGACCAGTCCCCACCAACAGCACCCGTTCACGAGTATGACGCATGTGGCAGCCATTGCTCTCCTCGACCATTTTGAAGGGAAGTGAGCAACCCGTCACACGACGCCGCCGAAGGCAAAGACATTAAAGTGAGCATGACTGTTATGATTACCAGTGCGTAGATAGCAATATAGATGAAAAGAAAATCTGTTTGTGGCCAGAGCATACACAATATCAATATCTATAACATAAGTACAATTTTATGAAATAGCCTGGCAGCGATCGCTAAAATCCCAAGGTGTACTATCAGTGGGATATTCACAAATTTTATAGTAATTGCATTTGTATAAACTTTCTTTAATTACTTTTTTTAATTTATTAACAGATAGACTTTGAAAATTTTTTGGGACTTTATTATAGAATCGTATAGACTGACCTCTGAAAGAATTACTTACTCTATGCAGTCGTGTTACATGTATGGCCAACTTGTATTTGTTCCTTGTGTTCATATTATGATCATGCGTTCTCGTAGGAAACTCATTAATATTTTTCCGGACATACAATAAGTTTTCGTATATATATTGACAAGCAACAGTCAAAATGTTTATTTCCTTAAATTTATCTCTCAGAGAAACTCTCGGGCTTAGCCCGTAGATAGCACGTACTGCTCTCTTTTGCAAAACAAAAATAGTATTGACGTCGGCGGAATTGCCCCATAGCAAAATGCCATAGGACATTATACTGTGAAAGTAACTAAAGTAGACCAGCCGAGCCGTCTCCACGTCCGTCAATAATCTTATCTTCTTTACTATGGCAATATGGCAATATGTAATATATAATTGCGATAATCTAATCGTTTTTCTTGCTTTTGTAGGTGAGAAACAAGCGATAATGGTAGATTATTTCAATTATTGTTATTTAGTAAAAGTAAAAATCGTCATGAAAATTTGACAGCAATGACAACGACAATAGCAATGTCGATAGGCGGTCGCACCTCTGGTAACTCTGTCACATACCTGGAACGATGCCTGTGGCGGGAGGGCGAGCGGCGCGAGCGGTGGCGGGAACGCGAACGCGAGCGCTTGCCGCGGTGCCGCGAGCGTGAGCGACGGGAACGAGACCGCGATCGCCGGCGGGAACGGGACCGGGAACGGGTTCTGCAATACATACAACATTATCATTGTATTTATTCGTGAAAAACAAAAGGAAGTTGTACAAGGTGGACTTAGTGTGACTAAAAAGTATTATTATCTACCAGTCAACTTTTGGGTAGAATAAGAAAGGCTGATTGGTCTGTGGGTAGAATGAAATGCATTTAACAGGTTGAACATATAATCATCTGTATTTATAAAACACACCTGTAATAAATACATAAGAACATAATAATTAAAAATGACAATTAATATAAAATAAATATCTTTCGTTTTGTATTGTTTGCTTTTCTGTATTTTATTATTAAGGTCACTCAAGTGTACTAGAGTGACTTTTATAATAAAAAACAGAAAATATTGATTGTTATCAATCAACTGGTAGAGTGCAATCTCGCATTATTAAATTTTAAGCGGAATTAAATTGCAGTCTGCTCAACATTTAGCAGTTAATTTTACTGTATTTACTTAATTTTTTGTGCACTTTTTTTTTATGTAATAAAGGGGACAAACAAGTATGAAGTTCACATTGATAAACTGGTGGTAGAGCTCCAATGACGGAGCTCGAGGGCGTAGGCACCGCCGCATTACCTAATTTACTTGCCGCTAAATGGTAGTGTTCAGCACTATCGTGTTACGGTCAAGTGGTAAATTCCGGCACAGAGGCATAACACCTTCGGCCTCAGGGGTGCGACCGCCTTTTTTTGACAGCAATGACTACGACAATAGCAATGTCGATAGGCGGTCGCACCCCAGGAGTGGTAACATGGTAACGCATCAGTATTTTGACCTTGGTCTTCGTGTGGGTGTCTATAGGCTGCAGTCATCACTTAACATCCATTTTTTTTTATGTGTTTGTGTAGTTCTTTGCCATTATTTTTGCTCTGGGATGCAGTCAGTCAACCGAACAATAAGGGGCAAACCATTCCAATAGAGGTATTAAAAATAACAATGCGGGATGTTCAGGAGTGTTCTGCGATAAAGCTACCACCACTGTGATTGCCAATCCACCTACCAAGCATGACGATTATGGCATATTCCTCCATTATGCTGCACAACACCATTGTGGGCATCTTGGTGGAAGGCTGTCCTGCAGCAGATGTCTTTCAGCTGGAGTGATGATGATGATCTTTTGGCTTGAAGTCCAGAATATGTCGAAATATCTTTACAGTAGTGATATTAAATTTGACACTATTCTAATGTTGCATAAGCAAACTGCAGCAAAATACATTTTCAGAATATAAGCTCAGCGCATTTATTTACCTTCTTTTATCCTTAGACAGAAGTCCAATGACAGGATCAATGGCAGCGGAGATGAGGTTCTGAGCCTCCTTCACCCTACACATGGCCTCCTCAATCTCAAGTTGTGCTGCTTCATTGCTTTTTGTTTGCGGCTTAGAGATTGCCTGAGTTGCATGATGAACCTAAAAATTAAAGTATAATTTATTATTGTACAAGGTTAATGGTAATTCTCTATGTTATTATTTGGAATACACTAGTCTTGGAAAAATCAAATTTCTGTTCATACAAAGTTACAAGGCTCAGAACTGCCTAAATTTACAGTGCTTAATTCTTGAACTGCAAATGTTGTTTCCAGATTAACCCATCAATTAGCTTGCGAGAAAAATATTATTAATCTGAGAAACAGGAAAGCAAGTCCTAAAGTAACTGTTATGTTGGATTTTTTTAAATACTTTTAATTTGATACAGAAAGAAACAAAAGAGACGAACTGAATACAGACAAGGGATTTAAAATTTAACATATTGTTTTTGTATATATTGAGTTCAGTTAAATTTCAAATTCATGCTTTATTCTTACCCCCTTATTCATAAACGTATTTTAGCTAAAGGGGTGCTAATCTCTCCTGTCTTTTTCTATCCTGCACATTTGACAATGCAACTGACAAAGACAAAGCATTCTATAGCTAAAACATATATATTGTATGTTTATGAATAAGGGGGTTAGAATATCTGATTTATCCATGGAAAATACATAGTATGTTTGGTGTATAATGTCATAACAATAGTTTCACATTAGTTTGTAGATGAGTTGTTAGGGATTCATAAAATTCATTGTACTGAAGGATATATGACAACATTGTGTACTGCTACATACAGACAATCGCAAGCAAAAGCTAGGACAGTCTTAAGTTGTGGAATAACTTATTAATGTAAATGCCCTTGTATTTGAGCCCATGGGCAGGCTCATATAAGGAATTAAATACCAATTACCTTGATAGTTTGACCTTCTATAGTAATTCCATTCAGTTGTAGAGCTTTGACAACATGCTCTTGCTCTGTCATTTCAACAAGAGCATACTTCAGGGTGTCAACGTCTCGCTCACAAAACCTCATATAGTTCACCTCACCTGCCTGACAGAACAGATCAATCAACTGCTGATAATTCAAATTGCCCACATCAATCACAAGTAATGTTCTTCTAATTTCTTCTATTTTCCTGGAGTCGTATGCTGCGGGCAACGGCGGGTAAGGTGGCAATCCCGCAGCCGCCATTTTCGGGTCGTAAGTCTGAATCACTTGGTTCGGCGGCACCCCCTCCAATGTATTTATCACGTGCGCGGGAAGACGCGGCTCCACTGTATTCAAGCCCGGCACTAATGTCCCGTTGCTGGACATCTCCAAAGCTTTATGCTCATCCGGAATCTCACCAGACTGCATCGGTATCACGATCAATGCTCGGTCTATAAACACCGTGTTGGTCATATGCTGCGCAACATTTACAGTAGCAGAGTCGTAGTATTTGACGTAGCATATTCGTGATTGCACCGGACAAGACACGTCCCTTATGGTAGGATACAACCTTATATCGTCGATCTTTCCCAGGTACCCAAATAGGTTCTGCATCTGATCCTTAGTCGCCTGCGGGGCGATATTGGTGACTTGTATCACCCTCGTACTGCCGGATACCATTTTCGATGATTTGCACATGGAACCCGATGTACAATACCTATTTTTATTATCAACAATATGAATCAGAAATACATTCCCGATAGTAAGACTACATTTTGCAAATACGTGTTACGCATTTAAGAGAATTTTCTTGAAAAAAAACACGCTTTCCTAAACCGTAGCTGTAGCGTGCCTCCGCCAAATTGACAAGTTTGTCAATTTGATTGACACTAATGACAGTTGACAGCAGAAACCACAGACAACAATTTATTTTTTAATAGTTTATTCTTGACCACAGTGTCATAGATACAGATACTACTACATAGATACAGAGTTTTTCAGTCGTATACATATTGAATTTCAGATATCCACATGAAAGATGACGATGATCAAAATGCTTCCAAGAGGAGTATGATGAGATGGCCTCAGTAAAGCGATGGGGATTTTACTAGGAGTTTTTACAAAGTTTTGGAGGCAATACGAAAAATTACTTTTGACTTCATAAAATCACTTTCTTACACTCGTGAACATTATCGAATCACAGACCAATCAGCCTTCTATAGACTGAGAATGTTCAATTTATTGCATACAATTCGTTCTGTCAACTGCCTGAAGGCAGACGAAGTGGGACGTTGTGTTTCAAAATCATAGGGATGTCCAAAAAACTTTGTTTATATCGAAATATGGCAAAGTTTTATGAACTGCTGAGGAAATGGGACTATATTGGTTAACAGTAATAATATGATAAGAGAAAATAATAAAGAAAATGTTTTTATTTTGGATAAGTAAATTTATTTTTCTTCATCATAGAGTTAAATGATAAAGTGGTCAGGAAAAACAAACAATTAAAAAATCTTCGAGAAAGATTACGGTATTTAAAAAAAAGGATAGCTTCAATGAACAGTGTAGAACACGCGCAGTGTAGGGTTCCGTTTTTAATTTATAATTAATCCAATTTTTTTCTGAAATACTTGTAACATCTTATCATTACATATATAATAAATCTATTGTAAACATTTTAACGGAATTAATGTACTGTTACCTAGAGATGAAATTTAAAAAAAAAAAAATTATATGCATTCGTTCGAAATTTTCGAATAATTTTCATTTGGTCGACTATTACCTGCAAACTTGTATAGCCAACTTAAGTGTCATAGGTTTCCTTTTAATTTTATTATATATAGCTACTATTGCCGCAACGTTTGAATTTCTAACAAAAAAATTGTTTAGTTGCTAGGGAGCACAGTTACACTCAAACGAAAATTGGCACTTTAAAGCTTAATAAATCACGAACAGTTGATTAAATCTAAAAATGTTATTCACACACCCCTAACATTTTTGAAAGACCTATCCAACGATATCCCGCACTATATACAAAACGAAAAAAAATATTCACGCTTTACATGAGGTATCCAAAATATTTTTTTTTTCATGTTTTTATTCTACCATTTTGTTGGCGTGATTAAGGTGTATACTTGTGCCAAATTTCAAATCTCTAGTACCAATAGTTTTTGCGCTCAACCGCGGACGGACAGACAGACAGACGGACATGGCGAAACTATAACGGTTCCTTGTTTACTACGAAACCCTAAAATGTATTAAAACTGAAAAAAAAAAACCTAATAAATCTAGCCTAATAACTGCCTCAGTAGCGTAGCGGTAGCAGGCCACTACTATTACGCTGGAGGTCCTGGGTTCGATTCCCGGGTCGGGGACTATCAGAGATAACGGTTTAAAATCCTTTATCTCTGCTTCTATTGGGATTTTTCAAATTTTCTGGAAGTTTCCCAGTACCCCGGAGTTTGGTAATGTGCCCGGAGATGGCAACTGGTTCGCCACCTGTTACATGGGCCTAAAACGTAACCGGCGAGTCGTGGGTGTTTGTATGTATGATTGAATGCATGCATTTACCTCTGCCTACCCCTTCGGGGATTACAGGCGTGAAGTTACGTTTAAATTCTAGCTGCCCCAATGACCTTCTATCGCCATAAAGGTATAAAAAAATGTAAATATGTCCAAGAAATCGAAAAAAATATTTGCCGAGAATCACCTTATTACTTAGGGTTATGAAAAATTGATGTTGGCCCATTCTCAGACCTACCCAATACGTACACAAAATTTCATGAGAATCGGTAAAGCCGTTTCAGGGGAGTATAGTAACTAACATTGTGACACGAGAATTTTATATATAGAAATTATCTCATAATCCTTATTCCATCAATTTACCCCACTTTCCCTAATTATATCGACTATATCGATAAGACTTTAAGAGCCTCCCTAGAATTCCATCCGTCTGTAATGTCAATAATTGACAATGCTCGTGACGTCCATGAAAAAACGAAATAGCGAATTACATGCATACAAAGAAAAGAGATATCAAATTTTTTAATAGGTCAAAGAACAAATCATAACCCGCGTAATTTGAGCTGCCATGAATATTATTCTGTATTATTTATTGATTTATTATGTGTTTTATAATACAGACCGGCGAAAAGAAATACCATCCTTTTTTAAATTAGAAGTGTTACTGGCTTTACTGAACCATCTCACACTAAACGATGGTATTTTAGGTATTTTTTATTCGATTTTAGTTTCGACAATTTTACGTACACTCTGGTCACGGAAGTGGTTGCTATTAAATGAACATTTTAAGATGGCGGATAATACCAGCTAGATTTAGCGTATGCATTGACAGAAACCGTTCGCCCTACATAAGGTGTCTATTGGATCCATAGTCGATGTATCGAATGCTTTATGATAAAAATCCCATCATTTTTACGCATAAATACGCGACTATACACAAATTTCAAAAATAATATCACGCAGCGACACAGCTCTTTTCCGCGTTCCCGCCAAAACCCTTACAGACAATAACCGCAAAATGTGTTTACAGATCAATAACCAAGAACCTGCCTGTTAACTGACCACAGATTATTTATCGTATTACGCATAATTTTATGCTACGGTCTGTTACAAATTATTTTCTATGGTAGGTAGTATAATGTACCTACCTACCTATTACACGAGTATGTTTGGCCAAGTAGTATAATAAATATATGGTTTGGCCCAAGGAACTTACGGTTTGGCCCTTATTGGTCTGTGCTTATTGCCGTCAAATGACAATCTACTTTGAACACAGACCAATCAGCCTTAGTCGATGACTTTGAATTAGCAAAATGTTTTTCCGTAAGCTCGTATTATTATGGGAAAAGCAGTAGAAGTATATTATATACGATGCGTAAAGTAAATAATATCACAGATATTTATCTTATCTTATGAATCTATGGAACACCAATAAAAACCTGATAGGAAACGGAAATTCGACATGGCGCCGAAATTAAATTCGACGTGACTTCCGCTGTGCTTTTTTAAAACTATGTATTAAAGTACCTACCGCAGCCGCTATTTCATTTGAATACTTATTAAAAACTTATATTGTATAAGTTTAAAATGAATAGTGATAAAGTTGAAACCTTGAAATTAAAACTAAAATCAGGTATCTTCCAACTTAAGCGTGTATGTGTGTAATGTAAAATTAAAAAAATAATTAAAATTAAAATTCATATATTTGCATTAAATAGGGTATACAATGATGGAAAATACAAATAGTCATAATCCTATTTAGCCATAAGAATAGCATGCAAATGCTTAACATAAGAAGTCAATATGAATCTAAATTGTGTAATTAATAATAATAGGATAATTCGAATTGATTAAATTGATACAAATAACATTTATATCATAAATTCATTGATATTATAAAAACATTTGTCAAGTAGCCATTCATTTAATTTAATTTTAATCCTATTCACAGGTAATTCGCGAATTGATTTAGGTATAGTGTTATATATCTCAACAACCATAAAACTGCAGTTTCTTTGGTATAAACTCGTGTTTGAGAATGGTAGGCACAAAAATATCAGAATGTTTCTTCACAAATGAACCCGCCTGTAAAATGTACAAAGATGCTAATGTTAAAAGTTTTGATTGCCTAAATAGTGGTCTGCACGAGTCTAATGGACTTGTAAATGTAATACAGTCTTATTGCAATGTGCAATGTTTCTAATTATTCAGGCTAGGGGCGATTAAATTAGGCAATGCGGCAAGAACATTATTACCAAATAATTTAGAGTTCAAACGAAATATAATAAAACTCCATAACGGTATTCCCCAATGCGGTAGGCAGAAAGTATACGCCAGTTTTTTAGATTCATATTTGGGGTTCCATTTCCATATATTAATTCTTATTTATGTGTTTGTCACACAAGTCACACATTTAAACATCTTACCTATAATTTTACTGTTATCAATGGGAGAATATACAACATTTGCTGTTAATTTAATGCTCCGTGAATTTTACTTTTATGTATTATTTTTTTAGCGATTAAACAAAAAATGTACAATGAAAGACTTCTTTACTCTTTGTACAACACTGAGCGGATACTAAATAAAGAACAATGTACGTTTAAATTGGAGTCAGAATTAATGTCAGAGCAAATAGAAGTAAGTAAAATTTGATTTTAATCAGCAAGTATGAACTTATGTTATTATATAATTATGATCACACATAATTCGTACATTTCAAAATGATTCGGTAACGCATCTCTAGAATCTCTACATTTTGACCTCTATGTTTGGTGTAGTTGTCTATAGTACTATAGGCTGCGGTATTCTTATAACTTCCTTCAGCCAGTACCAGTATATTCTCTGCTGGTTCTTACTACACTAATCCATTGACTGAGGAGATTAGTTTGCAGTTGTATTTTTACGACACTATAGTCTTTGGTTAGATGGTAATGTATGATCCCTATCCTAATTTTGATGGAGGGGGAAATACTAAATCGTCCTGCCATTCATATCATATACTTGTGAAAAAGGACTTGCTTCCAGGGTGTCAAAAATCAAATAGCACAGATGAAATACCAGATAGAAATGATAGGAGTGTGTAATATCTCTGAAAAAAGCAAGATTGACAACCATATAGCTAATTTGAATATCCACAAAGGTGGTTTTGATAATTTATTTGCCGAAGGTTTGAAATGTTTAATTATTTTGTTTAGCCCATAATCATTTTAAATAATAATATGATTAGAGTACCGTTACTATTTGAACAGAACATCGCAAGTTTGAAAAATATAATAAGGAGAAGCAGAAAAAAGAGAACGAAAAACATGAATTAGAGAAGCTACAACAGGCAAAAGTGAATGAGAAAAACGAACAGCTTGCTGGAGAAGCAGCTGCGATAGAACGTGAATGTGAAATAATTGAACGTGAATGTACTGTTTTGGCGGTAAACCAACATTATTTGAACACTAGCGGCCCGCCCCGGCTTCGCGCGGTTACTATTTTACCTACTTTCTCTTATTCGTCTTAGCGTGATGTTATATAGCCTAAAGCCTTCCTCGATAAATGGGCTCTCTAAAACTGAATTTTTTTTTTAATCGGACCAGTAGTTCCTGAGATTAGCGCGTTCAAGCAAACAAACTCTTCAGCCTTATAATATTAAGTACAGATTTGTAATAACATTAATTATAATTTTTAAGTATATTTCAAAAATACATAGGTAAACAAGTATGTATTTTCACGCCAAGTCCTTTAAGGGGTAGGGAAGACTGTGGAGCGCCAGATAGCCGGTTCTGAGACACCTCCCGCGCTTATTCTACATTCATCATTTTCTTCATACCTGCACGCCGATTCCTAAGAGTTTTGACCTCACCCTCAGACAGTACTCGAATTCCTGGGCCTCTGCAACCATTAACATTCGCATTGTATATCTGTTTAGTCATTCGTCGCTTATTTGACTTTCGTTCTATATGCCTGAACCATATTATCTATGTCCTATTTTATCTGTCGACCAATTCAAATTTTCCTGCTCGTCCTATGACCGACGGCAATAGTTTATGACCTAAATAAGTAGGCAGGCACGTTGAGACTATATTTTTTATTAAGGACAACAACTTAAATATTTCCAAATATGAATATATTAATACTTTCATAAATAAACATTTATTTTCAGAAAAGGAACAAAGCTATAATGTTAAAGTTACGTCGTAAGTTAGTTGAAGCTGAAGATACAAGACGTCAGTTAATGAAAACTTGCAATGTTGATGCATCAAATGCAAATGAAAATTAAAGATGTAAAAAAATGGAAAACATTTATTTATACTAATACTATAATAAATTATTTGACATATTATATTATAAGCTGCGGAATACCATAATCAACTAAGACGCTATAAATATGTTATAATAAAAGACAAAACAAGAAAAAGTATGCATTAAAACCATTTATAAAATGACGAATTTGTTAAAAAGAAAAAACACTTTTTACATAATACTCAAAATGTGAAAAAAAAATAATCCAATAATTACCTACTACATTTATGACAACTGTTACCTTTAAGTGTAGTTAATAATAAATAATTATAATATATGCAAGCGTTGATATTTTTTATTTTCTATCATATTTAACTTCAGTTATCTAACTGAAGAAGTAAAGCAACGCTCCTTTTAATCCAATGCGCAGATGGTTTGTCCGAAGGCAAATAAAATGCCAATACAAAGTTAGAAGAATGACCAGTAGTAGCTAAGACGCCTTTTCGTTCTAATGTTTTGTATAATGGACATTTATACCTTGTACCTTCTGAGAAGTCGTTTTTCAGTTTAGGATATAACCATATTACTGGCATATTGTCATTCAGTATCTTAGGAAATTGTTCTCCTATAGCGTGAGTCTTACGATCCCATCTACCGCCATCCATAAACAATCCATGAACATATACTCCCCATTCTGGCGAAGATTCTTCGAAATCTACTTGTCGCACTTCAAAGTCAAATATTAATAAATCAATTGGTATCTTTTTAGCTCTAGCATAATTTTGTACCGAACCTGTTAGAAACGCTTGTGTGAAGAAGAATCCGGAAAGCCAAAATGTAGGCGGTTTCCCATTATCATACCAATCTTTTAACATGGTTAAGCGTTCGATGAAATCTGTAACATAGCTCGGCAATGGTTTAAGGCTTGGATATGACACTTTTCGCCAGTTATCCGGAATTTTGCCCAATAACATGGCGTTGGCTTGCATATCTAAAGCCGGTGACATTACAATAAGCCCTTTTACCGCTTTTTGTATGTCTAGTAAAGAATTTCTTATTTCATTTAACAACTTATTGAATCGCTCCATTTCTTGAATAAGTACTGTATTCATTGATTCATTGTAATCGACTGGATATTTCTTTTGTGATTCTTCGACATCAAAATGAGAGGGTAATTTAGATACAATTTCTGAAGCCATTTGTACTAAAACTACTTCAGTGTTACCCCCTTCACCACCACTGCCTCCTCCTTCTACTAAAACTAATGCAGCAGTTAAGTCCATCGAAATAGTATAATCACGGGTAATTCCTGCGTTCATATGTAATCCAAAAACTTCTGGTGGTGGATTTACGGGCACCGATTCTATATGCTTAAGATAATCTTGATATTCACATCGACGAGGTAAACCGTATTGCGTGCCTAGCTCACAGAACAAATACATTGGGTCATTAACAACATCTGGATTAACATAGTTATCCAAAATGGTAACAATTAGTCGTCTATCCCAATCGTCAGTTACCCTTCCACCATAATTACATTCTCCAGTCAAATACTTTATAGCTACGTATTGAATTTCTTCGTACTGATTCAGAAACATTTGAAGTTGCATGACAGATATCTGAAAATCTGAGTCGTTAAAGCCATACTGAATATTCCAACCCAGAGGACCAAATTTTTTTCTTTCTTGAACGACTGCATGAAAAAAACTTATTCCGTATAAAAGTTTACTGAAAGGTTTATCTTTTCCAGAGCATCCTTCATAAAATTCAGATTCTTTTAGAGGTTCAGATATATAAGATCTATTTAAATTATGTTGGAGACCAGTTGGTGGTTCATTTGTCATTTTAACTGCTACTTGCAAAACAGATTGTGGGAATTTATCAGATGGATAGCTAGTCAGCCAAAGCCTAAAACTAAGATCTGTGTTTGTCAAATCAAAACCTTCAACAATTTTTTCAAGTACAGGTAGCCAGGAAACAGCCAGATGACAGTTTTGTAAACATACCCAACCGCCTTCTAACTGTGCCCTTTCTATCATCGCCCTTGCTATTGGTCCCTGACCTTGCCCCAAAGAAATAGAATTAAATCTATGAGCATACCCCATTCGTTCACAGTATTTGATAAGAGCTCCCATAGGGTCTGAACCGGGAGATAGAATAAAAATTAATGGCGCTAAGCAATTCGAGTCCCCGAAAGATTTACCGATGTCAAATGGTGGCGGTGTGATATATTTGAGGCCCATTTGCTTTTCGACAAAATCTGAAATTGCATTCATTAATTTATCTGGGCGTAAAACTCTAACAACCAATAGTTTTTGAAATGAAGTCAATTTATCTTCCCAGTTTCCTGGTAAAGTTCTACGATGTGGTTCCATATCATCATAGACTTCTTTCCACTTATTTATCATGTTCAACATATTTTCCTTGAATTCTTTATAGGCAGGCAATTCATTCAGTCGACAAATTTCATCCCAACCTTTATCAGGTAACCATTCAACCGGTTTTTTCAATGGATTTTCCACTGCTATACCACCCGTTATCAGAAAAATATATTCATTGTGGTTCATTTCACCAGATGATAACATCATTTTTGAACACATTATAAAAGAAAACATAAGTTTATCTTTATCAAAAAGTGATCTACAAACATTGCTATATAAATTATATGTAAAAGTATCCCTCAGAAATCTCAGTCTTTTTTCTAAATCTTTAGATTTATTTGCATTTTCAATTGATATTATGTATAAATTGATAAACCATGTAAGTGAATATTGATACATAGGATCGACATTTGGTAACTCGGTAACACAATAGTATAACACAGCGGAATGTGACGCTATTGGACGATAACCATGTCTAAATTGTTCAATCATGACTTCTGTTTCTACACTAGCTTCTTGCTTTTTTGTTATATCAATCGCTAGTAATTTAGACGAATCTAAAACCTCTATCGCTGTTTCATCTTCCAATATATCGCCTTTACTTTCTTGTAATGTTCGTAATATATCATCTTCAACCTGTTTAAGTGCTGCTCGATTTGCTGCACCTTGAACGATTAGTTTTTCTCTTTTTTCTTGTAAATCAGGTCTTTCTTTAGCTACTACAATCCCAAGTAACTGATCTTCTAAGCCATCTTTTGTTAAAGCAAAATTGATCAAAGTTACTTTATTGAAAACTTCAGGTAAATAGTGCGGATTCCTTAATTTTGTTGTCATATACAATCTAAAATGAGGATGATATTCTATTACATTTTCTCCTAGTGCAATAAATTCTTTGCCACCTTGAGTATAGGTGTGTTTGAGTAAAACAGGATCCAAAGGCGCCTCTACGTCTTCTAGAATACAATCAATTAAGGCTGGTTTACCGTATTCTAAACAAGTTTCAATAACCTTCATATAATTTCCATCGGTAAATTTCATAACTTGAAGATCATTCGATTTTTCCATAGTTTTTATCCATTTATTTGCCTGACCTTGAGGATCCACTAGTAGAGACCAACGCATTGAGTTATCTTGTATAATACCATTATCGGTAGAAAACGAATCCCGAGGTAATCCTGCAATACACCAGTTTTGGATCTTTATATCTGTGCCTAAAATATCTTTAAAAACAAACTGTTCTGAATGAGGCATGTCTAATTTAATAACCAACTGCCTCCAATTTTCAATTATTTCATTTCTGACTGGCATTGTGTAAGGAGCTAAATATGCAATTATACCACATGATACTAAAATGTCTCCCGCTAAGTTGTCATACAAAGTCTGTAGATTTTCAGCAGCGGCAGTCCATCGCACTTTCTCGCCTCCTAAACCACCAATTAATTTTTCAGCGCGAGATAATTTATCAATACATAATTGAACTTCATCTTCCAAAGCTTTTTTCTTAATATTAGCTTCTTCCAGTGCTTCATTCAACTCCGCTAATCTTGCTTCTAATCTAGCAACAGTAGCTTTCTTTTCTTCCAAAATGGCCATAGTTTCAGCAAATTCTTTTTCAGCTGCTTCTAGTTTTGCTTTTTTTGGTGCTACAACTTTAGCTACTGCATCATACATATCCATAGCAATAATCCACTTACAAAGTCCTTCTGCGGCAGTTGATGCTTTTGCAATAATGTGTGGTTTGAAATCTTTGTGAGAGAGGTATTCCTTTCTTATTTTTTGCATAGTAGCCACAGGTATATTGTCTTTATCAAAATTTTTGAGAGAATCTAAGAATCCCATGTCACCCAAAACTCTCTTACTTGGTCCCCAGAAATCAAACATTTTTTTACCGGGATTATCAGGATCTGGGATTTTGTCAGGAGGAATACCTTTCATCACACATACAGCAGCCATAACTAACTTGACAGTTGCTGGCGGGTTTTTCATTGATTTAACAATGGTGATATCAGCTGGTTTAAGAGTATTTAAAGCTGCAATCGCATCTTCTAAAATAGGTAATGCAAGGGCTAAGTCAGCTTCACAATCTTTTTTTAGTTCTTGGGCTGCGGCAGCTTGAACATTAGCTACTTTTTGATCTTCTCTTACTTGAGCAGCAGCTTTATCTGCCGTGGCAGTCTCGACTGCGATTTCTTCCATCATTTTGGCAGACTTAGCAGCCATTACAATTAACTGCGGTTTTAGTGCATTCAGATCACGTTGCATAATAGCTACAGCATCAGCTGCCTGTCCAAGTTTATCTAAGCCATTTGTATACCTCAATTTTGCCGCACGCAACTCTCTTTGCTTTCTATTGGTCAAAGTAGTAAATGATTTAATTAAATCTAAATATGATGCAGATGTAATATATGTCTTTCTGCCAAATTGATTATAAAAATCCGCTGATACTTCCCGCGCATCTACATGAAATTGTTTACATGCTATAACAGCTGATAATTTTACCTTATCAGGGACATTAACTTTTACCATATAATGATGTGCAACCATTTCTAACGCATCTTCAGGCCAACTATCGTACCAGTCAATAGTACAACAATTAACGAGAGATGGATAAAGTCTTAATCTTGTTCTAAATGCACTTCCGATAGGACTGAAACATAGAACTACGTGCAATTTGGCTTTACATCGTCCAATAAAAAAAGATAGGATTTGTAGTGGACTAATATCCAAGTTTCTATTCCCTCCTTGGGCTGCTAGTCGGACCAGTTCCAAAATTTCCTGTTTTTCATCCAAGCCATAAAGATTAGGTACTTCGCCTGAATTAAGTAAACTATCTAAATTTTGAATGAAAACTTCTTCTTTAATTTGACTTTCAGTGAATAAAAATGTTGTGTCCTTATTAAGACCACCAGATTCGCGTAGTACTAATTTTATATCTTCATGCCAATCTTTGACACTATATGATTTAGTAATCTCCGGTTGGAAAACTTGTTGACCTAATATAGTGCTAGCTAATCGTGTTAGTGACTGTCTTCCAGAACCGCCTACACCAACTAACAGAGCATTTCCAGAGGGCATTGAGAGTAATCGACATATTCGAGATAAATGTTCCAATGCATAATCAAATAGAACAATTGTCATTTTTGCTTTGTGCATGGAATTATATTCTGCCAACATAGAAATAGCAACATTCAAAAATACTTCCTTCGAAGGCATTTCTTCATACTTCCTTTCACCTTCTACACTATCAGTGTCCAAATAGCAACCAAACATCATCTTTTTAATGTTCTCCTGAGTAACTTCGCCATTATTGTCTTGGTAAGTGTCTAAAGCTGATTCAAAGGTATCTTTCATAAAATCACGAGTAGATTTTTTAAGAATTCCATAAAACCAGGTACGATCAGTGTCGTCTACTAATCGATCATAAAATACACGCATGATTTCATGTACCCATATTCTGATGAATGTTTTTTTGTTATCAGCCGACTCTTTTCTTAACAAAGCACAACCTTGAATTACCCGAGAGAAATCTCTTAAATTAAAAATATAATGTGATTTGGCTGGTGTTGGTCGTAACCCTTCCGTAGCTTGATCGTATATATCCATAGTTGCAGCGATGATGTTAACTATTGTTGGTTGGGTGTCCTGACCAAATCCATTTCTTCGCCAACCGAGTTGTAATAAAGAAGTAAAAATTTTTGTCATACTTTCTTTGGAAAATTCATTTATTGCATAAATATTAAAGTGCCTTAACATCCTTGGATAAATCAATTGCCTGCTTCCACCCACAGGTCCAATAGCACCATAAAAGAATGTATCGTAGATATACAATTTTTCTGTCGTTTTGAGATCGTACCAGTGTCCTTGATCGAAATAAAGGCGTAACAATTCGATAGCTGGCTGGGCACCGTATACTTCTTTCGCAGGCATATTCATATCATCGATGAATATAATGGCTTGTTTGCCTCTAGTTGGGCCATAGTTATTTTTCCTTCTTTTAACTAGCTTAGAAATTACAAGATCTTGAGTTTGATTAGCAGATGTCGTCGTGGTAAATGTTATAAATCCAGGCGTATATTTATCCATATCAACGTTGTTCATCAAAAAATTTTGAACGTAAAAACTCTTACCAGTTCCTGTTGGGCCAATCAATAAAAGAGGTTTCATAAATTTAGTGTGTATTTTTAAAATAAACATGTATTTTTCTGTTTCCAATGTCGGTATTACAGTTTGCAAAAGATTAATTTGTTCTTTCACTTGAGCTGCTTTAACGGCATCGGGCCAAGTTTTCCAACAGCCTTTGCCTTTATACATATAATAATGATCAATTACCATACCTTCACTTGGTATTGATACGTCAATTCTATCAATGTTAGTCGGAATTCCTTTCTCACCTTTGAAATATTCTTTAATTAAATCGTCAAATCTTTCACGTGAATCCGTATTTAATATTCCTCCAACTCCCCAAACTAAAGCAGTCATTAATGAGGCCAAAAACCAGGTCCTTGTATATTTAGTATCTTCTTCTCCTTCAATAGCATTATCCATTAACATTTCTACGAGGCGAAGGGTACTTATAACTAAATTAACTTCTCCTCCAGTCACAAGTTGATTACAATATTTCCTAACATAATAAATTAACGGATCAAATAACCAGTCACACATATCAAAGATATAATCTTCATTTTCTTCCAACCATATGGGATTAAGTGTTTTCAACCACGATTTATAAAATGGCATGAATCCCAAAGAAGCTGACTCCATATAAATCATACCACATCTTGATACGGTTGCTGGAGACGCTTGAGATAAATCCATGACTTCAAATAACATGGACATTACATTGGACATAGCCATAACCTCACCGGATGTTAAACATAGTTTTTTGTTGTCGTCTAAGACTGTATTCATATTTTCTATCCATACAGCATCCACAGGTCCGTCGAAAACTATCCATTTTCTCACAGGTGTATCTTCTGATGCAAAATCTCGAAACATTGTTGCTACTATCCCATCAGTCCATTCATATGATATTGGATCAAAAGCGCCATAGAGTTGGCCCATTGTAACGGCTTTTGGATTCAATACTTTATAAGTACACGCACATCCTCCAGTTTGATTTCGTTCTTCCATAAGAGTGAGAGATTCAGACAGAATTTTTAGAGTCATGGATTTGCCCGAAAACGGGTCACCTACTAACATAAATCCGTGTCTAACAATCATCATTTCATAAGTTTGAATTACTTTTACCAAAAAGCATTCCATAGCCTGAAGATTGTTTCGTTCACAAGTATCATGACATGCTTGCAGAAAATTTTCATAGTCTGGTTTAGGTAAAGAGATACCCGGAAAAAGATCCGATATAATACCTTCAAATAGAGGCACATCAAATGACAAAAACTTCGGTAAATTCACATCAGTAATAGATCTAAGCAACAATATACTTTCACTTTCATTAGGAAAACTTCTCTTTAAATTTCCAGCAGCTGAAAGTACAGTTTTAACCGCTCGCATACCATAATCATAGTGGTTCTGCGATGAAAGTTGTTCAGAACATAATCGATAAGTTGTTACGATTTTCACAGACAAACTTCTAGCATCAATAAACCCAAATGAGTATAGAGAAATTTCTCCGATCATTGCATAATCTGGGACCATCATAGCCACAGTTCTAAACAATACTTTCAAATTATCAGGTAATTCAGATCGACCGGCATACCCAGGATTCATGGTAATACAAACATAACAGGCTGGGTTCAGAGTTAATATCGTACCTTCAAAATCAAACGTTTCTACATGTTGTCGTACTGCTTGCACTATACACAAAATCTGCTGTGCTATAACCGATAGTACTTCGACTTCAATTCTATTGAATTCATCAAAACATACCCAAGCGCCACATGACGCTAAACCCTTGAAAAATTTGCCCATAGCTTTGTAATCTAAGCCATCTGAACAATTAAAAACTACACATTGGACGGCTAAAGCTTTAGCTAAATCTTTAGTAGTTTCTGTTTTACCAGTGCCCGCAGGACCTTCAGGAGCACCATTTAAATGAAGATAATAAGCTCCTATTAAGGTTCGATAGCAACGATCAGTCAATGGTGTTATTACTAATCGATCCGAATTTCCTAAATATTCATAAGCGTAATCAACGACAGCATTTATAATTTTGACAAACACTCTTTCCTCTTCCCAGTAATATCTTAATTGTGCTAACCATTGAAAATCTGTCACTTCCGTTACATTTTTGCTAACTAAATCTTGAATAACATCCTTGGCATGAACATCAATAACAATAAGAGCTTTAACTGTAATACTACTCAATTTACTTAAATCAGTACGTCTGATAACAGCTACAGTCTCATTCAACTGCTTTGTCAAACTTTCGTGAAATTCTTGTAACTGACTTAGTTTATGAGTATTTAAACTTTCATGTACATCAACCGCCCAGTATATTTGAGATATCGATAAAACCACCATACCTTCCCAAGACAATATCCAATCAACTCGATCTAGGTTAGGATAGTCATAATAAGATAATTCGGTTTCAGATTTTATTGCTTTGAGCATTTGTTCTTCAACTTGCACCAACCATTTCTCCACAGAACCTCTAGCAGCTGTCACGCTAATAGGGTCCAGCAGTTCTACTTGCTCCCCTTCCATGGATATCATTGCTGATATATTAAAATCCTCGTCAAACACAAGCCTATTGATACCCTCAAAACATTTTTTTAAATGTGGTTGTACCTTCAATGGATTTTTAGTTTCAGATAGTATCTCTAACATTTCGTCATTTGATAAAAAGAAAAATCTAGGAAAATATAAGCGTTTCTTTTCTAAATAATTGTTGACTCCATCATTTATTTTTTCTAAAAACACAGTAGCTGCCCTAAATGATTCCAATACTCCTGTTCCACCAGCAATGTCTAGCACGTGTGGGTCTTTTTCAACAGATCCCATGTATCGACGATAAATATTATTTACTTCAACAAACATGACTCCTTCTTCTGGCATTTGTGCAACAATATCTTTCGACGAAAAAATTGGTAGCAAATATAACCATTGACTTTGAACTTTTCCCCACTCATCAATAGTAGAATTGACTCGTATTATTTTGTCATACCACGCTCTAACTTGTGCCTCGAAAGGTTTGACAAAGGCTGAACCCCGCATACCAACCGTTTTAACTATATGATCATCTAACACACTTTGTACATCATCTAAGCCAGAAAGGATAAATATACCAGTATCCTTGTAAGGACTAGTTTTAAAACATATGTCAGTCCATTCTGCCATCATTTTATTCAAATTAGTTATAAGAGCCAATTCTTTGGTTGCTGCTACACTAATAATTTCATATTGGTCAATATCTTCCCAGAGATTATAATTAATAATTTTTCTGAGAGATGTACCAGCCGTAGGAGTTAAATCAAATCCAGCTATGCTTGACATTTCATCCCAATGTCGCTGTACCAATGCTGGATTACACATTATATGAGCCATCTGAACATTAGGTCGCCATTCTTTAATTTCCGCTACAGCTTGTGCACACAATTTAACAGGAGCTGGAAGATTATTTATATCAGGATCATCTACGAGACCTTTGAACCTCTTTTCCACGCCGTCAGTAATTTGTTGTTTTATTTTATTTTTATAAGATTTTGAAAGTTTCAAAAATTCTTTATAGTAGTAGTCGTGGTCTTGTTCTATTTTTTCATGATCTAAATACTCAAACGGACCATCCATCCAAGTATAAAAACTACGTTTCCATTTATGTACTAAATAAACAAGACTGTAAAATGGCAAAATATAATCTTTAAGCTCTTCTAAATCAGAATATTGAGAAACAGGAAATTTGAATGTGGTTTCCTCGTTATTTATCCATAACACTACTTTATCGCAGGCATCTAGACGGTGAACCAGTTTTCTTAAGTATTCCAAATATTCTAAAGTATGATTGATATCATCCATATTATCCAGCAATTCAAGATAGGGTGTCATCTCCAGTACTTCATTGTTTAGATATGAGATTTTTGAAAGCAGATTATCTTCCATTTCCCCTTTAAATGTTTCATAAGCAGCGGCATTCTTTTCAAATATGGGTTTTATATCAGTTATCCAATTGACAGTGCGAGTATTTGACGCAACATGTTCTTCGCTTAATGAAGTCATTTCCAATATATTGGAAATAATATTTATTTGTCGCAAGATTCGCCCTTTTAAGTTTTCGACTAATACTGTCTTGGCGTGTAAAATATAAACACCTTGTTCTATTAACTCAGCAGCATTTACAGGTTCTTTAGTGGCCTTGGAAGCTATTATTTCGAATTCTTTGCATATATCATCATTTTCTTCCATATGGGTGAGTACAATGCCATCAATTATGTAATTCACAAATTCAGTTGCCTTTCTTTTTAATCCATCTACCATTTTAAGTTGACAAACTACAGCACAATTAAAATATTCGTTCTCCAAAACTGCCGTTATATTAGAATCAATTCTTTGAAAATAGATTATCTTATCACGAGCTTGTTCAAATTCCTCCGTTTCTTTTATAAATTTAAGAAGAGCCGCCTTAGCTGGGTCACCATATAACATACTGTATTCTTTTCTTAAACGATCCAGATATTTTAGAAGTGGTGAAAATACGATATTGAGTTGCTCTTGCAATCTTTCGTGTCCGTCCTTATGCAACCATTCATTATAATGAACGGGCAAAGCATCGTAATTATATGGTATTTTAAGATACTGTTCTATCGGCATTAGTCTTTGCGATATATTAGCTATTGCATTGGCTATATTATGGAAGATTTCGAAGACAGTTTCAAGAGAAGGATCATATTTAAATTCGCCATCAAAATCTAGAGTGATATGTAAGATAGGTACTGATTCTGGACATTTGAGTGCATTAATAATAGCATCAATCGAACGCCGCATGAATTCTTGTATTTGCATAGAAATCATTTTTGTGGCACATCTCACAAAATCTGGTATTCTTTTCTGTCGCATACCTTTCAAACTCCGAGGATTTTTTAACCACTGCACGAGAATCGCATACCAAGTGCTTGATACAAGATAATCTGCTCGTCTTATTTCGTCTATTACCTTATTTTGGAAAACTTCTAAGTCCATCGGTCCTTTTGTTCTATACTTCTTGAGATTAATCATGAATTCAGGAAACGTCTTCTCTGCCGATTCAAGGACGAGTCTAATAAATGGATGTAATAGCAATGATCCATCTTGTATTCTTTTTCGATATTTAATCATTTTCTCGTAGTTCGGAGTCACACCACTAAATTTGAAAAGGGGTTCTACATATCTTTTCCGGGAAACGCCTGGTACGTCACGAATGACAGTTTTAACGGCTAATTCGTGCAGACTTTTGTTCCACTGTTCCTTGCTCTCATTCATTAACTCCTCCGTTAGATTCGGAAACGTGTTTCGTAGCTTAGAAGGTATCAAATTTATTATTTTCCTCTCCCAGGACTTCAACATGGGTGGAGGTTGTATTTGTTCGGCACACTTTCTTAAGGAAGCGATATAATTTTCTTGTGACATCTCTAGATTGTCCCTTTCACAACGTTCCAAAGGAGGCCGCGAGATCTTCACTTTCTTAGCAGAAGCTTTTTCCTCTAGGATTTTCCTGAATTTTGCTTGTTTATCCTGAAAGATAAACATAAAAAATTATTAAAAGCACTTTGAAATGTCTCGCCTAGCAACTTACACAGCTTACACACATTTAGATATTAATAATTAACTTCTGCGAATAATAATGTAAAGGAGTGTTTCTAAGCCAAAAAATGGTTCCACGTAATTTGGTGAACAGTGGACGGGACTTAAATATGGTCCACCACAGCGCGTCAGGTTATTGGACGTTTCCTTGCCGCTCGGCGAAATGACCATGTCGCGTCCATCTCATTGCTAGCATTGTCTAAAGAAAGTGTGATTCTTTGTTATGATGGCAGTTATAATTTTAGCAACTATGAAATTGA
The DNA here is from genome assembly GCA_036365455.1 of Macrosoma leucophasiata. Lineage (NCBI taxonomy): Eukaryota > Metazoa > Arthropoda > Insecta > Lepidoptera > Hedylidae > Macrosoma > Macrosoma leucophasiata. The sequence continues at coordinate 6,796,587 of JAWQUS010000023.1, read as the reverse complement.
GTACCTATATATGTATACCTACAGCGTTGCTAATATAAGATAGATTATGTATAAGATTATATTATTATATATTTACCCCCTTATTCATAAACGTACTTTAGAGACGTTTTAGCTATAGAATGCTATGTCTTTGTCAGTTGCATTGTCAAATGTGCAGGATAGAAAGAGACAAAGGAGACATTAGCAACACTTTAGCTAAAATACGTTTATGAATAAGGGGGTTAAACTTTTGTACATAAATTATGTACGAAGGCGGTAGGTGTATTCTCGGAGAGAAAATACGGAGAATACCTAGTGGTATTCTCCGTATGTTCTAATAGTCCGCCTTTGAGCTAAAAACAATTCTGGAAGGTGTAGTAATGTAGGAGGGAAAGGAGATGTTGCGAGCACAGCTCTGGTTCGTACACATCCTCAAAAAATGGGTAAATTAGAGAAGAATCCGAAAAAAATACAATTAATTTATTCAAGAATATATTTTAGAGTTACAACCACATTTAATTCAAACGATTTTATTATGTTCAACTATGTTCAACATGGCGGCGATACAGCCGACGCTTGGGATCAATCGTTATCGATAGTATTTTGAAAATATTACTTTTTCTCCAAGTAATATATAATCAAAAAACAATAAAATAACGAAAATTTCAAAATGACGTCGCCCGCCATATTCGCCATGTTGGTTTTGAGTTGCAATGATTATTCTAACTGCAAATAATGTTTTGTAACTGCAAACAAGGCTAAATAAGTGAAAATATGCAGTAAAAAATGATTTTACATTGATTTTGGCTGTTTAATGATATTGTGTACAATACAATAAATGTCCGGAGGTCCATACATTTTTGCAACATCTCCTTTAATTTAAGAATCGAAGTAGGTAAGTATTCATTAGATTACATCTATTTCCTCTCATTGTTTTGTAAATCTGGTATATATCTAATCATCACTGAGCATGGAAGTAAACACACACACACAGTGGCACATACACCCGTTTCAACATTTTAGTAGTCTTTCAGTGTTCTTAATTAAATCGTAATCTAAAGAGGTACCTATATACAACAAAGTCTCAAAATATGTAAGTTACAATATACAACGCAATAATGGTTGTACCAATATTTATGATTGGTTGGATTAGCAGAACATTTTATAACATTTGAGATATTTCAATAACTGCACGCTAATGCAGTGTTAAAGGCTTTGATTCTAAGACGCTACGAAGTTCACATAGGCAGGCAGCAAATAGATTTATCCTTTAATTTTAAATAATAAGGTTTTTTTTAAAAAGTAATCGATAAAATGCGTACCTTAATTCTATTATAAGGGGGTAACGGTGTAAATGGTAATTTGTCAATCATGTGTATATCCGGTATTGGACGCATTTTTGGTATCCTACATCCATTTTTTGTTAGAAGCAGTTTCCTCAATTCACTCTCTTCCATGTTTGCTGTTATTTCGACTCTCTTGGGGCAAAAACAATATTTAAGAAATATTACATGCTGTGAAATAAAATAATTACAATGAAATATTGATGTCCGATTTGAAGAACTCAAAGCAAATGCATAAAATCACCATGACAACGTCATAGCGACATTTGTTTTGTTCTTATGAATTAACCAAATAGATTGATCATCTTCAGTTCAGCCGTAAGGACAAAAGCCTCTCCCAGATGGCCTTTTGCATCGTATGGTGTCAAGCACTTCAATATAATTCATCGTGCTTGATTGGTGGAGGCGGGCCCCACCGATGTCGTGTCGTCGAATCGTGAGGCGTGACGACACCGACGTCGCTGACGGAGACGACCAACCACGTCGTTTGTTCAATCATTCAGTCAATCATGTCTTCAATCCTTTCTAATTTTTGCATTGTAACATTCTCTCACCACGGCTCTTTCTGAAGACATCTTATACCAGTGAAATACATAGTTCAACTTTAAATTACCTTTTATTTAAAGTACATTATAAATATACAGTCCACTATATACCACCTCCAACATATGGGGATATGGGATATGCCATATTTGCCACGCTTGTCAAGCGGGTTGGCGCTCGCAGTAGCAATAGTTCTATCGCGACGCTGCTGCCTACCTCGCGTTTTTGCATTAACTACCATCCTATTGGAATGGTTTGACCACCATTCTTTAGTTGACTGACTTCATTGGACTGCATTAGCGGTAGAATTCTTCTCCACTAGTAGGGGTGGGATCATCGGCAAATCCGGACGCCGATGTATAAAAGGTTGATATAGAAGTAAGTATAATAATTCTACTATTTTTACTACAGATGTTATCCTACCAATATTAAAAATGCGAAAGTTTGTGAGTAGGTATGGATGGGAGGATGGATGTTTGATACTCTTTCACAAAAAACTACTGCACACATTTGGATGAAACTTTACCAGAGGTTATACATTGGAATAACATATATGCAATGATTAAAAATATAAATATCGGTGGATCTTTTAAAAATGGCTATCAAGGGAATCGAACCCAAGGCTACAAGGCCGAGATCAACAGTCGTGCACACCTATCGTCGTGTATACCTAAAACCACGAAAACAGAAAATAAACATCCTGTCACAGCTAAGGACTACGGATTGCGGAATTATACCAAGATCCTCCTTAAAGGTGAGGGTCCTGCCTCACTGCAATGCCATAGCGACTTCGCTTCGTATCCTCATAAATGTACTACTGTGTTCTTCATTTTATTGTAATTTGTTATATGCAAATAAACTTATATTATTATTATTATCCAAGTCCGATGTGGTGATATCGCTACAAGGCGGTCAGATAAGTCAGGTACTCCTTGTGAGTATAGTCCTAGTTATTCTGTAGTTAGGTAGGCACCATACTCGTATATCTCAATACTAAGTGCTTGGATAACTGGCTCACTAAGACATCATGACAACGTTGCCAGCGGCAGGACTCTTATGGTGAGATTCACAGACTGCACTACGACTTTACTTTGAGCAAAGTATGCTTTGAACTGTCAGTTTAGTATGGGTTTTGACAGTTCAAAGGCGTACTTAGCTCAAAGTAAAGTCGTAGTGCGGTCTGTGAATCTCACCCTTACTCTGGGATATTTCTTAAAGTCTGTGTATATAGTTCCTTATTATCATAAAATATGTGTGCATATATTGTATATTATGGCACTAAAGTGGGTCATTGCCCGTAGTACACCTACACTTATACTGTTGAAATAAGGAAAGGTTCAAAGCGACCGAAGCGTCGGGTTGATTTTAAATATGGTTTTAACTCAAACTCAAAAATTCATTTAATCACTTGGAAATAATAGAATTTGCTTGTGATAGGTCAAATTACAAATATAAAATTAAAGCGAATAACAACTGATACGTTGATTAATATGTCAAAGTAAATAAATTAATAATAGTCCAAAAATACTTAATAATAAAAATAGGTATCAACAGAATGTTCCATACTCTCTTTTACAAATGGCAAGATAAGACTAAACAAAAAAATATGGGACATTCTTTGTCATTCACTGGCAGAGTTCCAAAGCCCACATTACTGAGAAAAAAACCTGCCAAAACAAAACTCAGTAACTTTAGTTTAATATACGCGAGATAAAAGAAGAAAAAAAAGAATTTTACCTTAGAACACGAAATGTAGCCTATTAATAGTTACTGTTTCCTTTGAATCGTAATATAAAAAATAAAACTCGCTTGAAACGTGATTTGAATTATATTCGCACAATAAACAGCAGGCATGTCGTACAGTTTTAAAGTTTACCGTGTAAAATATTCAGAACTGTCATAAAAATATTCGCTAGAATGGTAAAGATTTTCTCTTAAATTTAAATATTAACAAAATTACAAACTGAGATGTAAGAAAACTCTAACGACATACGAGTAGGTACATTCTGCATTCACAAGCACTAATATAACCCAATATTTTTTTACCATAAATTATGTTACTACTTTTTCAGTCACTTCAAACAGAATATAATAATTGGTGATATATTAATGCAGAATTCTGTTATCGAGATATTGATGCTCACAACTGTACTTTTTCTTTAGGAATATACTCTGATATTATTGTAAAGTTTGATGACATATTTTTAGTACATGAAGAATATTTTACCAACAGTCACCCAGTGATTTATCATATTTACAAATTGTATTTTCACATAAAAACATCACTTTAATCTACACAATACACTATTTACATCACAATATACTTTTAAATGAATATAATAACGGTAACGCAAATACAGACTACAATATCAGATCGATTTCTACTAGGAATAGTTATCATATATTTCCAACTAACAAACATAATTATCATTGTGAATAGGCATTTACTTATGATTAAATCACGGGTCAGGCAGACAACTACTTAATATTTTTATAACCTGGTCAAAAATTATTAGAATAAACGTATAAATTTAGCAACAATTTCTTAAGAATAGGTACGTAACATTATACTTATTTTATATGACACAAGTTTGACTGCAAGATTTGAATTATGGATGATTTAATAATTATTACATTTCTATAAAAAGTTATAATCATAGAAAGGCTTAGTAATTACTAACAAAATATAAATATACAGGTTGTTTTATAACACATCTTTTTAAAACGTGCAACTAAGGGACGGATGTAACGTTTTTGAACATTCGAATAGACTTTTAGAGCATTAATTTTATGACCGATTCGATTATTTCGAAGTTGAAAAGGTGACTGAATAATGGGGAATGTTCTCTTAATTAGTATCACCTACAAATATGGCATTATCAATCGTGTGTGAATCTTTAAGAAACGATATGAGTTATAAGGCCTGGTACGGAAATTCTATGAGGAGTAAAATCAAGTGTAACGCGAAAGTTGAGGCGTTATGCGCGATTCGCCCGCGAGCGCTGCGACCACAGAGTACTATAATACAAACTGAAATAGAGACCAATTTTCAAGATCAAAGAAAACTACAGCTCACCCTCGCCGACGCGTGAATAGTTTTGGAACTTCAACCTAAGGTCAATAGCTCGTGCGTTCCATTATAAATATAGTATTTTAGGCCGCTTTCTGTATATCTATCTATCTGTGACGTGCATTCCATACATCTCAACTCGATGGAATAAGCAATATTACATACGACATAATTGCAGCATGACATGTATGTACCACGTCTTACAACAATATGAATGAACATTATTGGGACAAAACTTATTGTAGATGCACGCCATCTATTGGTACGTTTAAACAACGTTCACTTACTTTTGCAATAAGTTTTTACACCCTGGCTGCGACCGAGCGGACGTGTTTCACTGGACCGCACACTAGCGATCTCCGCACCGCACACCGAGTAAACTCCCGTCGTGCGTCGGAGCTCACACACACAATTTGGCGTAAAACAAGACATGTATAAAGAGGAAGATCAACAACAATTCCCATTGTAAGTAACTTGGAAGCGCTGCTGTACTATAAATTATGACAGTGGAATGTACGGGGAAGTATAACGTTTTGTAATTTTAGTCCTATTTTATATCGTTCGCGTGATTAAGGAAACGAAATAAATTATCATACAGGGCCAAAAATAAAGGCACTCAGAACAGTAAGTACATAAATATTACACAAAATATATATTTGCTTTGGCAAATGTATTTAGAAATACGCGGAAAGCATTCGTAGATGAACTTGAAGTTCGTGTAGTTATATTGGGTCTCTTTATAAAAATAAGACCTTAAAAAACTTTAAATTTCAATCAGCATGAAAATTAAATACAGTTCTCATCAAGAAATATAGCACATAGAACTTACGATAGTTACAACCCGCTACTTACTACTACGGTTTTGTAGAGCATTATCTCTACTCAACCGCACGTAACTTTTATCATCCCTGTTTTTAAAAGGAGCTGTTGAAACGATATGATTTTATATGTACCTAATTGAACAAAATGTTTACACCCTAAGGTATCTTCAAAATTAGTATGTCGGTAAAAATAAGTATATAATCAAGAATTAAAGTACAAAGAATTACATACTGATAGATAGATTGAGCATTCAGTTTAATATTAAAGCTTTCTGTTTTAATATTTTTTGAGCCGTAAAACACTACTGATTTAGATAACAATTATTAAATAAAAAATAATTAACGCTTATTTAAGCCTCTGTCGAAAGCATGATAGAAAATTTCGTTTCCTAACACTCACTACCAATATTCGTCTTCGTCAGTCTTCATTCGATGTCGTTTTTTGTAATCAAACATGGCACAATAGGGGTTCTATTTTATAAGTACTAATACCACCTTAGGAACATCTTCAATAATTTCAATACAAAATATTAAACATATACACACCTATACAAAAATATATCTATATCAAGCAAAATGGCAATTTGTACATGTTTCATATAATTCATCAAAATTATGTAGACACATTTATAGACACAACATTATCTCTATCGAAGTAATATACAACATGTAACGGGAATAATGCACACTCTTAAACACCTCGATTAGAAAATCGAGTTATAATCATAATACATGAACTGAAATTACATGTTTAAGTATTTAATATTTTTTATTTAAGAAACAAGTTGTCCTCAATTTGTACGAACAGTATGGCATGGATGCATACTTACCCTATCTCTACTTACGACCGCACATAAAACACAAAACAACTCACACACGTACACTGTCGCAATGTGATGTAGCGTAACCTGCGTACCCTTTAACACTCGCTAGTAATAAGATTCATTTTCACTATTTTATTTCTTAAATTATTATTAATAATAAAATGCATGTCTCAACGAGTACTAATAAACTTGTTGAAACTAGTACTTTATTTTGGATAGACGTTAGTCTCATTTTCGTTTGTATTGACTGTTCACCAAATGGGTGACCATAATTTCCTCAATTGTAATTAATTTTGGGACATAATGTTACCTATATCAATAATGCTTAAAAACGATTTGGTTATCGATTCTGAACAAACTAGTTTCGGGTTGTACATTCAATCCCGTATACACGTTGTATAAATAAGAAAGATGAGACAGCAAATATAATTTGGATATGGGAAAGAGGTATTAAAATTGTCATACAGTATGCAACAAGAAATATTGTACATCAACCTTAAGAAAGAGACTTCGGCTTATTTCGGGTCTGTAAAACGTTATCTCTTTCGCACCTTGCCTTTGTGACGTTTGTTGATCATTCTGATCAAGTTTTGACCAATAACGCTATCAGTACATAGACAGTGTGCAGCAGAGATAACGCTCTACGAAGTCGAAACTAGCCGATTGTCGCATTCGTAGACTCGATGTACTATATTTCTTGCTGGGTAATGTACAGACACATGATTTTTTTCGACAGAGTATTAATAATTGTACTATTTAGTTTTCGCAAAAACACATGCGAGTGAGTGAACTTTAGAAATTAAAGAAACAGAGAAACGGAAAGAAGAATTAGACTTTGGACCCGAAGTCCAATTTTTCTTTCCGTTTTTTTCTTTAATTTCTAGAGTATAAATATTTATTAATGAAATTTTATGGAAAAGCAGAGGGAGAATACCAACAACATAGATAAGTACATATTTCAATTCCTACGAAACGAGTAAGTGTTAATAAAGATAATTTTTAAATTATTAGGTACATTACACTGCCTTTTTCCGCAAACAATTTTCAATAATTCAATATTTATTTAGTTCTCAAGAATCAACAATAAAGACGCAATAGCACTAACAGTTTCATATTAATGATACTTCTAAACAATTTTCACCAAAATTATATAATTTCCATTCGTTGTATATCATAAATACTATAAAAACGCTATATTGAACAATTCCATTTTTACAGCCAAGACTTTCGTTCATGTTATAAGTATTATTAAATAAAAGAAGTTTAAAATAACAAGCAAATTATAGTATCCAACAATAAATATTGCATAAGGAGACTTCGGCTTATTTCGGGTCTGTAGAGCGTTATCTCTTTCGCACACAACCTATGTGACATTTGTCGACCATTTTGATCTAGTTCTGACCAATACCGGAATATCAGTGCCTACGTAGGCAGTGTGCAGCAGAGATAACGATTGTCCCATTCGTAGGCTCGATGTGCAATATTAATTGTTAATTACTGTAATGTATTGGACAGTTAATTAATTTACCGCGTCTAGCCATATAGGAGGATTACAGTTCTTACACGTACTAATTACACAGTATATTACATGATTATATTACATTTTTAATAATATATTGCAAAATATATTCTTATTCAGAGTCTTTTTTATACATCCAACTTGCCTCTGCCATGTGTAACATTAAATAGCTACAATGAACTACACATTGATTAAAAATATAATCGGAATTTCATACATCTTATCTGAAAGAAACAACTTTTTACATGAACACAACATACATTTTACTTTATTATATTATCACATTTTTGACCAATTTGGCTTAAGCTAACTTACCAATTCCATATACATTATAATACAATTACAATTATTTACAAATAAAATATAAACATATCAAATTAATATATAGCTCACTTACTTTGATCTAAAGAAATAGCGATCTGGGCAAGCTACAATGATATAATTTATTTATTATTATATTTCGAATAAATTTTATTGATAAAATATAATTCATACCGTGCATATATTCGAGTCCATGTAAAATGTTTTTTTTAATCATGATTTTAAAATATTAATTTCGATTCAGTCTCTATGAAACAACTGTCGAGAAATATTGAATGAGAAAGTGCATCAGCGACACTATTGTGTGACTGAAATGTTACATGCACCTTGATACAGGATGAATAATATCAATAACTTTTATTTATTGGCTGATCAAATGTGACATCGTTGCTTGTACACAAAGAACTAAAATACAAACCAAAACCTTCCGGACCTTTCCCTGGTATATCTTACATAGGTTCATGTTAGATATACCAGGGAAAGGCCCGACAGCACACACAGGCATTTCATGCGGTGATAATGAAAACTATATCTGATTTATACCAGCTGGTAGACCGGAGACTTCCTTAACTGTACGAGTATATATCCGGCACCCTAAATGCATAGAGGTTTGCAAATTTTCTTATAACGCAAAACCCGATTTAAAATAGGAAATAAAAAAAAGTTGTGAGCAGATCAAAATAATATCAGCATAATTTTTTTGGGAGCAAAGATTCTGCCCTGTATCTATAAGTTCGCTAAATAAAATTAAAAAAACTATCTCAAGTCAGTCCAAGCATTAATTTTCCAACATAAAGACGGATTAACTTTGACAGATTTCTTTAAGTTAGATTTCACATCCTTCTCTAACTGTAAGTGCCCCACGGCTAACCGCTAGTGCGTTAGGGCGCTAACTAATATCGTGGAGCAACCCAGACTTAATGTCACTAGGCATTTCTATCAGTCAGCCAATGATATTCAGAATATCGTTGGAGTCAGCCAAAATTATATCTTAAAATTTTCTCGAATTGTGATGCATAGAGAATATATATTTTTGAATTTATATTTTTACCACCTTATTCATAAACGTACATTAGATACATTTTAGCTATAGAATGCTGTGTCCTTGTCAGTTGCATTGTCAAATGTGTAGGATAGAAAAAGACAAAGGAGAGATTAGCAACACTTTAGCTAAAATACGTTTATGAATAAGGGGGTTATTGTTTAGCTACTAATATAAGAAATCGATCTCCGTAATTGATGAACGTGGCCCGACGACGTGACGCTGGGAAGTAGACTGGGTAGATAGATGCCATTCTGGAGTCTTAAAATATACCACACAAGTGGTAATGGGAGCACTGACCCAACAAGCCTTACAAGCCATTTCTGGTGGTTCAGAAGAATTTATGAACACATTTGCAGCACCACAAAGAATGTCATTGGCTCTTTGTGTACTTAAAAAAATGAAAATATAAATGTGTAAATTGTATCGATACGACGAAAAATTCTTGAAATTTGCCCCGTATACATAATTCAAGTGAGAAATACTTATTTAGGAAATTGCAACATATTGGGAACGGATAAGAAGAAACTTCAATCCTCGCCCATAAAAGAATCCGAGGTTAAGCCTGGGTTTGCACCAAGATATTTGTTAAAATTAAAGTTATTGTTACATTTCACATCCTTCTCTAACTTTAACAGATTTCCTTAAGTTAGAGAAGGATGTGAAATGTTACAATGACTTTAACAAATATCTTGGTGCAACCCAGGCTTAGTGTCGTCTCAAATATTTGCTAAAACGTATAAATCTCGAACTGAAATCTCTTTAAGTATATCATTGTAGCCACATGACGGTCAAGGCAAGTGTGGAATACTTATCTAGGAGATTACGAGGGTTAAGCCCGAAAGGTGGGCTTGATGAAGGGTCATACGCTCGCGCCCAGTAGCCGCTCGTCCGCTGAATGCTCCTCGTCTTCTGACCCCGACTTTTCCTTCTTGATGGACTGGTATCGTACCTGAGAGACAAAGATTAAATCATAATGAAAGAAACAAGCCTACAGTACTAATCAATAAAAGTAAAGTGACAAACGGCTAGTTTCGATTTCGTAGAGCGTTATATCTGCTGCACACTGCCTTCGTAAGCATCCGTAGTCCAGTATTGGTCAAAACTTAATCAAAATGGTCGACAAACGTCAGACAGGTAAGGTGCAAAAGAGATAATGCTCTACAGACCCGAAATAAGCCGAAGTCTCCTTCATAGGCTCGATGTGCAATATTTGTTATCTTTGTTTTTTTTTATGTTACGGAAGTGGCTAACAAGCATGCAGTTCACATTGATGTTAAGTGATGACTGCAGCCTATGAGACACCCACACAAAGACCAGAGGTCAACATGCAGATGCGCTGCCATTCCTGAGGCCTAAGGTGTTATGCCTCTGTGCCGGAAATTACAGGGCCGTACATTACCACCTGACCGGAACACGATAGTGCTGAACACTACCATTTAACGGCAAGTATATTTGGTAATGCGGTAGTGCCTACGCCCGCGAGCTCCGTCACTGGGGCTCTTCCACGAGTAAAATGGTAGTAAATTGGATACTGTACAGCTCACGCTGATGGTAAGAGAATACTGTAGCCTATAAACAATGTATGTATGTATTTATCTTTATGCTTAGTCCCTTACAGTATAGGCAGGGAGTCATTCTCTTCATAAAATGCACGCCGATTCCTAAAACTCTCGACTCCGAATAATCAATAATTACCTTCGTTTTGATTTTGGAGCTAACACCTCTCGGGTGGTACATTAGGAAGTTGTCTGTAACCCAAAATATGAGAATCTGAAAGAGAATAATGATTCATTAAAATAATGTACCTAATTGTATAACAAAAAGCTAATTTGTGTTAATATTACATGAGACTAATATGAATAAGAATAGTCATAGAAGAAACCCAATTTTTCTGCACCGCTGAGATCCTGGGTTCGATTTCCAGTTCCCTGAGCCAACTGAGAAAGGTGTAAAATTCTTTATTACTGATTCTATTGGGATTTTTGGAAGTTTCTTAGTTAGTTGTTCGGTGTTTGCTAATGTGCCTGGAAATGTCAATAGGCTCGGCACCTACTACACAATATAACTGGCGCATCGTTTGTCTGTCACCATGTATGCTTGGATGCATGCACCTCTCACTGTCACTGCCCGCTCCATGACTCCGCATAAGAGTTTCACCTCTACACCACATCTAAACGTAGCCCATATGATACTTAATCACAAAATATATGTACGGCCTTGTAATTTCTGGCACAGAGGCATAACACCTTAGGCCTCAGGAGTAGTAACCCATCTGCATTTTGACCTTGGTCTTTGTGTAAGTGTCTATAGGCTGCAGTCATCACTTAAAATCAATGTGAACTGCATACTTGTTTGCCGCTTCCATAACATAAAAAAAATATGTAGTATGATGTATGTTTGAGATATAAATAGTTGAAGATACAGGATCAACCTCTAGAGTCTAGAGGGTTGAAATAGTTTTTATGGAAACCGCGTTATTTATTTCGAATTCCACGTCGACGAAGACGGGAGAAATACCAAGTTTTTATATAATTTTATTACAATGAACAATGTCATAGGACAATCTTCAAGGCAAAGCGATAAGGCTAATAGAGATATTTCGCTGTACAATTTTCATACGCAATAAGTAGACAGACGACCCGCGTCACCGCCACGTGTGCAGTGTTTATTTAAACTCACTTTTATGTAATCACTAAGTGATTGATAATGTATTCATATGATCCTTGAACTTAGTTTTTATTTTAATATATTCAAGACAATACCAGTAGAAGAACAACCATGTTACTATATTACTATGTAACGCTTTCGTATACCTAATCAATAGATTCTTGGTTAAACATTACTAAAATTTCAATTACTCCGTTTGTATTATAGTCCCCTTATTCATTAGATTTGTTTTGGCTGTAATATGCTTTGTATTTGTCAGTTGTTTTGACGATTGCCTCAGATAGACAAAAGAGTGATTAGCAACACGTCTGCTAAAATACTTTTATGAATAACGATAACTCCCTTCATATAGCTTTATTTTTTTACCGAATATGGCATCGTTTAGTTTGGGTTGACCCTGCTAAAAGGCGTACTTATCTAAACTAACGGATAACACAAGAACGGGTTAACCTTTTTCAAAAGAAAGGGTTTTCCGGGCCCTAACTGGAAACCAGTGCGAACCGACCCGTCGACCCCCATCCCTATGCCGCTCATTAGCAGTATTAATATTAATACATAGAAAAAATAAAGACATTCGCTTTCATATTTATAAGAAACCATCTTATAACCACGTATTCTCAAAGGACTGGTGGTTTTGTTAAACATGTCTTCAGAAGCTATCTTAACACTACATCACTAATAGAATTATATTTACTAGAGACTTCCAATTACCTACTTATTATTCTGTAAACGATTGAAACTATAGAAGTACTTAATTAAACATATTTTGTAAGTAAACATATAATTTGTTCATTATGACTGAATATTAAGGTATTTATAAGATAAACACATTTTATTAGTATAACTCTAACTTAACAGTTGTATCAACATAATATTCATTTAAATTTACTTTACGTATATTGGGTGCTATTCTCATGAATGTCTTTAACAAACATAATTAATCGTTATCAAATTTGTGCTCATTCCCAAACGAGCCTTGTTTATTTTTCTTATTGGTTTCAACATATTTATTTCATCACAATATTTTCCTAACATATATGACAAAATGCCTTACCCACAGTGGTGGATTTACCAGCAGGCTGAGTAGGCTGGAGCCTAGGGCGGCAAATTTATAGGGGCGGCAGAATTAGTTCATAATTTTTTTATTTCTATTGCCAAAATTACTGTTAAAATTATCAAGGCTCAGATCATAGTTCCCAATGATTCTAACCATAGAAAAAAAGTTGCTTACATCAACTTCAGGATTATGAAGCATAAAACATAAAGTTGAAATTTTATTGATAGAAAATATACCTAATTGATATGATTGTAAACTACGATATCAAAATATAGGGGCGGCAAAAATAATAGCCTACCGGCGGCAAATTTGTAAATCCGCCACTGCTTACCCATGTTCTCAGTGGAATATCAATAGATACAAACAAACAGATTGATGCTATTTAGTATTTTATGGTAATCGAATTTCTTTGGATTTTTGATGGGTAAGTACCTACCAACATTTTAATAATATAAATGAGTAATTGCTGTAACGGGTGAAAAATAATGTGGAGTGTCAAATTTCTGCAATGATAAGGGTCGGAGACCGGAGACAATCGGGTAATGACCCCTCCCAAAATTAGGCAAGAGAAATTGCCCCCACTCACCCAAAAATCTTTAAGACTGTACCTGGTAAAAAGAATGCGATCTAAAATGGCAAGTAAGGACTCACACCCCGGATAAAGTTAAGACTTACATTAATGAAAAACGGTATGATGAGCATCACAACGGCGACCTCCAGTTTGGGGTCGGAGACCGGCGAGAGCTTCAAGGTGGAGAGCGCGGCGACCACCGGCGGCAGTCGCAGCACGAGCGCCAACACCGATTTGGCGAACGTCGCCAGCGCCGCGTACAGCACGCACTGGCATATCCAAGCTGTATATTGCGGTGGTTTACCTGCAAACATATTTGTATGTCATGGGAGTGGCAAACATAGTCGGTATTGATCCTCTTTGGATATCTGATAAATCAACATCATCACTCCAGCCAAATGACGTCCACAGCTAGACAAAGCCTTCCCCAAAGACGCCCACAACAGTGCTGTGTGTTATTAGGGGAGAATATGCCATAAGCGCCACGCTTGTCAGGCGGATTGGCGATCGCAGTGACGGTAGTTTCATCGCGGGAAGCTGCTGCCCATCCCGCGTGGTTATATTTTCTACCGCTCTATCGGAATGGTTTGACCGCCATTGTTCGGTTGATTGACTGCACTAGCGGAATAATTCTCTTCCAGTAGAAGAAAATTCTTCCGCTAGTGGGCGGTGGGGTCGTCCCGTCCCGACGCCAGCTGATAAATAACATCTGGTAAATAACAATAAAAAATTATATCAAAATTCAAATCATTTATTTCAAATTGGTCTACAAGGACACTTATGCGTTGTCGGGTTATAAGCTGCCTAGAGAGAATGACTTATAATAATAATCCAATAGGTATAAATAAATACCAGTTTAATAATAATATTTAACCGATACGTGAATCATAAAATTTTTCAATTCCTTCAGAGAAGAAAATTTATTTATTTATTTATTTTTATTTAATTTTAAAATGAAGAATCTGTTCGTCATAATCATAGTCATTCACTTAGCAGAGTTCCAAGTGCAGAGCGTTTACCCGTGGTCCCGTTAAGTTGACCCATTACCGGGTCCACGGCATTAGGGATTTTTCTCTGAACGTCTGACTATATCGATATACTATTTAATTACAACCATATACCAATCTTTATAAAAGCATATTAGGTTCCAATGTCAAAATACTCAAAACAGTCGAAGAGAGCAATGGCTGCCTCATACGTCATACTCATGAACGGGTGCTGATTGTGGGGACTGGTCTGTTGTGGAATGCGGGTGATAGCTTCTATAACGGTATTCTCAGTGTTAAGTTTTGTTGAGTATATGCATTTGTGTGTATTTATATATGCATATGCCATGGACGTTCTATTGGAGGTTCTGGATGGATTAGATCTAAGGTTTTTTACTAAAAGAGCAACACTCGGTAGTTCAGTTTGTTCGGTAGCAGAGTGAATTAAACAAAATATTTGAAGAAGTACAGGTTCCATTGCAACACCGAAAATTAGTTTGGGCAGAATATTACTATGCAAGGAAGCGCGCATGGCCCGGCGGCTGGTGTAGATCATAAGCGATCTACTCGGTTAATCACTGCGAGCGTGTAGTGTAGTGTGTTGGGTAACCGCTAGTGATAAATTAAAAATGTGCTTTTCCGTGCTTCGAAGGACACGTTAAGCCGTCGGCCCCGGTTGCTATCGATAGATAGCAGTCGTTAAACCTTGTCGGAGGCCTTATGGGCGGTTTGGAAATATCCGACAGCGGGTTGGCCCCTAACCCACCCACCGCCACCAATCCGCATTAGAGCAGCGTGGTGGAGTAAGCTCCAGGCCTCCCCCCAAAAAGGGGAGAGACTCGTGCCCAGCAGTGGGACGTATAATGGGCTGCCAATTGCCATTATTATGTCTCTCGTCAGCACGGGGTCCAATTTGAACTTATTTTTTGAACGGATTTTGATCTACTCTGTAATGGGTTGTATTCGGCGGGACTTCTCTCTGACTGCATCAATAGTTAATACAGACACAGACAGACCCCGTAGATTACATGGGACTATTGTAATGATAAATGACTCGCCAAACTTTGGGCTATGTGGGTGAACTGGGGGGCTAGCTGGCTGGGCCTATGGAGTGAGATCCGGCACCTGCCTACATTCAACATCTCACATTATTGAATCCTACTTTAGGCAGGTGGTGACTCGCCTCTCCTTGGTGGGCCCCCCAAACAGCCAACCCGATGGCCATTATTATTATATTACTATGCAAACACAACAATTTTAGTGTTCTGTATGGAAGAAGATAAAGCTATAATTGAGCAAACACAGGAAATATTTGGCGACGCAACATTCAACTGTTGCCCTCCTCCATTCGTTGAATGTTTTACTATACACGCCGAATTTGGCAGTACTGCTACTACTACTAAAACAAAACCAATAATTTAAACAAAAAATGTACAAACTTAATGCGTCTCTTAAACGTTTTGGTCAAATTATTGAAAAACGAGAAATACAGTTAGAACCAGATCAAAAATAACAATTGAAAATTATGAATTCATAACTGATACTCGGATGGAATTAAATCATGGCGACATTTCAGTTGGGTATGCATTAGAACTGTTAAAATAGTTTAGAATAAACCAAAATAGTAATCATTCAATTACTAAAATCTTATCTTTATGTTTTGTTTCCAAGGATGGAATTTCTTTATTTGTTTTAAATATGACTTCATTGTATTCAACTGATGGTTTTAATATTTCATCGATATAGTCAGAAGTTCAGAGAAAAAGCCCAAATGCCATGGAACCGGTAATGGGTCAACCCAACAGGACCACGGGTAAACGCTCCAAGTGGAGTGCAGGCACTACTGAGAAGCACTCCGCTACCCAACAAACTCAGCGTGTTGCTCTTTTGTCAAAACCTTAGATTTAATACAAATATTATTACATATAAATAAATTTTGAAACTACAATGATGAGATACAGTAGAGAGAGAGAAATTGCACATCAAGCCTATGAAAGTGACAATCGGCTATTTTCGACTTCGTAGAGCTTTATCTCTGCTGCACACTGCCTACGTATGCACTGATAGATAGGTATTGGTCAAAATCAAAATGGTCGACAAAAGGTCACCTATCTTACATAGGGTAGGTTCGAAAGAGATATTTTTTTTATGTAGGTAATGAAAGTGGCATACAAGCATGCAGTTCACACTGATGTTAAGTGATGACTGCAGCCTATAGACACCCACATAATGACCAGAGGTCGGAAATACAGAGCCATACATTACCACCTGACCGAAACACAATAGCAAAGTGCTGAACACTAGCATTTAGCGGCAAGTATATGAGGTAATGCGGTGGTGCATTGGCCCGCGAGCTCCGTCACTGGTGCTCTACCACCAGTAAAATAATGTTCTATAGACCTGAAATAAGCCGAAGTACTACGTATAGAATGGACATTTCGACGTCCCGCCCAATTTCCCCGCCTCACCCAACCTCCTCCCCTCTTATGGGCGACGTTTGGTATTCTCTACGTGCTACGCACACAGGTGCACGTGTAACTACACGGCACTGATAGATGTCTGTGTGTCTATTACAAAACCAAATTAAGCGTTTGTATGGAATTTTGTCGGAGTGTCCGCGGTGTGATAGAGTTCCAGTGTCGTAGCTCGAGGGTGCACCACCGCATTACCTGATCTATCTACCAAATGGTTGTGTTCAGCACTGTAGTATTAGATGGTAATATACGGCCCATAGAGATATAACATCTTAGGCCTCAGGGATGGCAATACAACTGCATATTCCTCTCATTTTTTTTTTGTTTCATTACGTACTTGTTTTGTGTTGATGTTAATAGACTGCAGTCATCACTTACCATCAATGTGAACTGCATGCTTGTTTGTCACCAATTTAATATAAAACAATTAAGAATCACACTACCTAGTTACAACTAATAAGGTACTGTCACAGTTTTAGAGAATCCAATAATTTAATAATTATTGGATTCACCAAAACAGATTTTTTTTAAATGCAAGTATTGCAAGCATTTTTAAAATCAATAACACTGGCATATTATTATGAGTACAAGTTACCTACAAGTTCAAAAAAGAGTTAAAATTATATCATTGGTTCACATGAATAAATTAATTAAACATTGCCTACTTACCATATTCACCAAAATTAATTAGGGGTATATCATACATCCTAGCACAGTGCTGTGCTAGTCTTATACCTGCCCAAATTATGAGCAGTCCTAATGTAGAATCCAGCATAAAATTCAAAATATACCTGAAAAAAAAATTGCAGTGAAGTAATCCAAAAGGCTATGGTCAAACACATTGTAAAACATGTCTTTTTAAAACTTTTAATTAAATAGTGCAAAATTTTATGTAATAGGTTAGGATCCCACTGCAAAATTAATTGTTCATCCAGATATGCCGCTAAACTGATTTTTACGTATATTTATGATCTAAAGAATATACATATAGCTACTAGGTTGTCTATCAAGATATGGCCGCTAGTATTTTTGATTAAATTATTTTATTATTAACAGCCAGCAACCATTATTTGCTTTCGATTTAATTTGGCTCCTGTATATCATAATAATGAGAAAAAAAATTGAGTTAATTTAATATATAAATAATAAATGTATGTTATGAACGTGAAAAGGTATCGGGGCGGAACGTAAATATGTAGGGGCGGCCAAGTGCGCAACGGCAGCCGTGAGGAGCCATGAAGTGGACGATATTTCAAAAAAAAATTATTTAAGTAAAAAAATATATATTAAAAAATACTTGGGGCCATCTTTTGATAGGCAACCTAGTAGCGATATGTATATTCTTTAGATTAATGATCTAAAACGTAAAAATACGTAAAAATCAGTTTAGCAGCATATCTGGATGAACGATTAATTCTGCAGTGGGATCCTAAACTATAAATAGGCACATTTTGTTTTTGACAATGAAACACTATTTTATTTTGTAATATTTTGTCTATTATACATTTATGAGTTAGGAGATTTACAAGACAACATAAAGTTCACACATACCAAGTGCATGGATTGCCGGTGAGAGTAGGTGAGAGCCATACATTAGCGGCATGTATAATGAACGCTCCCAACCCTTGCTTGGATGTGTCATAGAACCAAATCAACCATGGCCTTCTTGCATACCGTGGCTCACAAAACCTCTTACCTACAAAAAAAAATATTTAAAAACTCTTGGATAATTGACTGAAATAATTCTGTAGAGCAGTGAAACAGCACAGAGGGCTGACCGCCACATTCTAATAATTTTGTTTATGGCTATATTTTTTCATGTTAGTAATAATAATAATAATCTGTCTGAAACCGTCTGAAACTGACAGGATGGCGTCATAATCGAAACAACCATGAAAGCATTTAAATTAGGCGGTCAGTCCCCTGGACATGAAAAATTAAATACTACTTTCATAACCATCACCCCGCACATGTTATGATCAAATTCAAAATACTGATATTTTATTACAATCGTCAATAGCACATTAAACTGTGGAATAACTTGTTTATGTAAATGACCTTGGGTAGGAGCCAAAAGCACGCGGCAGGCATACATAGGATAAGGAATTAATATAAAGCAGTCAACTTATAATTTCAAAATACTTTTAATTCACAAGTTTCTTTTCCATAGAGATAGGCAGAGAAGTATAAACAAATATTCATCTTTGCACATTATTTTTCTCTTTCTCTTTGCACTCATAAATAACTAGTAACATTTTTGTGGTCTACGTATATGTAACAAACCATCATGACATACAATTGTCTATAATAATGGAACAACATGACTTAAAAGGCAAGTTCATCAACATGCCTGTATATAAGTGAATAGATGTTCAATATTCACAACAGGCATGTCGCAATCGGATAACATTGAACCTGCTTTCATCACACCTTGACTTACCTATTAAGCACGTAAAAGCCAAGACAGCCAATAAAAATTGCATGAACCAGCCATAATCATCTGTGAGAGCATCCTTAGAGCAATGGGGCTCCGACCAGTAGATATAATCAGAGCTGTTATTCATTTTTCATGTCTTTTTAGACACACAAGTGATCTCGATTAAAACTTTGAGAATTACAATAGCATGTATTCACATTGCACCATTTAGTGAAGTGTAATTGTGGCTTTAATTACGAATGTTCACCAAAATATTTTAAAAGCAAAATATTCGAAAAATTTATGAAATGAACCAACCCGACGAATTTTTTAGCATTTGACTATTTTTGACAAATTTGACAACTTGACATCTTGACAAGACAGTTTTGACTTTTTTCTTTTTAAGTTATGGCATCGCTATTACGCATATTGCCAGTGTCAAGTAAAACGATATTTCGTATTCGTATTTTATCAGCAGCGTAAAAGCAGCGTAAAGCAGCGTAAAAGTTAGTATAGTATAGTCAGTCAATTACTTATTAAATATGTCAGTCAAGTGAGTTACAGTCAAGTTATTCGAGTAAAGCGATGGCTACTTTACCAAAACATTTACAATGAAGTTTTGGAGGCAACCTGAAAGGTCGTGTTTTCGCACTGTTATTCTATTTCACTATACACGGGCACTGTAATAAACCTATATCAAACAAAATGCCACCAACTTTATTCAATATAATTTAAAAATACACCAAGAAAATTAAATAAAATAAGAGCACCATACGCCTCTTTCAAGGTTCCCGCCAAAACTCCAATAATCGGCCTTTTAATTCGATTTCCAATTTGACATCAGCTACTGTCACTTCTTAAAATTTGATACCACATGTAACCTAATAGTGATGACCCAACAATCGATAAAAAATCGCGATTTTATGTTTATGTAATTAATTATAATATTCTTATCTTATAATATTTGTGTGCCAGTTTTAAGAATTATTGATCGATTTTATTGAAATAAATACATTATTATTTACAATAATTATTTATTCATTAGTAATCATTGCAATATTTTATTAATATTTTGTTAATGTTTTGTTTCAATTATATTAAAAACAAAACTTATAATAAAAGAGCCTAGATAGCTAGTTTTCTTTAACTTTAAGTGTATTTATTTGTTTCGGTTAGCCATCAAAATGAATCCTCAGCCAAGTACATCACATAAAGACGTAAACACATTGTCCCCAACGAAAAAAATACGTTTACGAAAAGCTTTGATCGTTACTGAAAAAGTAATGATCCGCAACGCCTACAGGTACGTGAAAAACGAAACTATTTCGCTAAAATAGTAGTTGTTTAGATAATAATAAAAATGAATTATTTATTTTCGTATCGATTAATTTCGCAACGTCACTATATAGCAGTTGTCATTACGTTGCAACACTGAAAATGTCAAATCAGGAATCGAATTAAAATTCCGAGTATAATGGTTACACTAGTTAAAATGAAATTCAATGAAACTTAGGCCGGCCGTAGATGGAAAGCATGTTGCAGTCGAAACCTGACTGCTCTAAGGCGGTTTTGTTGATGTCGTACATGACTTCTTGGAGCAGTTGTGTTCATCCGCAAAATAATATTGACGCAAGTTCATTTACAAGATGGGGTTTCGATGAAGAACACTAACACTGCTTCTTGTATTGATGTTACGCAAGCGTAGGCGTAGAAAACACCGTAGAATGTGGGTGGGTGCGTCCAATACTAAAATCAAGAGAACAGTATGGAATATCTCATGCTTTGTATCTCTAGCTGAGAGCTGTAGCGGTCCGTGTATGGTGGGTCCGGTAGCTACGGTAGGACCACAGAGCAACTGCTCCGACCACTCGTGAACTGCTCGAGCGGTCCGTGTATTGCGGATATGAATTTAGTATGAAAATTGCAGATCGTCGCTCTTGCAATCCGCGTCGACCGTTAGATGCGGTCCGTCTATGGATAGCCTTAAACAAAGAATTTAATTGGTGGGCGGGACACCGCTAGGTACAAGTGAGTTTCATTAAAGACGGTTTTTGGCGTCTAATGTGTATTACATAATGAGCTCAATTAGTATCTAAAAGGTTGGTTTGGTTCTTATTTGCAGTTGCAAACTAGTAAACACTCCAGTAATTATTAAGAACTCTTTGTAAGAGACATAATTCTTTTATCCTTACTTTACAGCTGCGTTGTCGTCGATGTTTTACACTAATTACACTCTTGTCCATACCCATCGAAGATACAACCACAGTACAAATATGAACAGTATAGAAACTACGTACAAAACGTTCAAAACGGCACACTTACACAAATATGGGCATCGACGCTCGAGTAGCGTGCGTCTTACTACTGCAGCACCGCGAGAACCGCTTAGGGGCCTCTTCGATGCCCATGTTTGTGTGAATGCGCGTCACAACGTTTTGTACGTATTTTCTATACTGTTCATATTTGTACTGTGACACAACGCAGCTTCCATACCTAACATACCTTGAATGACAAACCGAGATTTCTGAGATCGATTAATCCAAATATCGATTTCTGTTAACAAAGACCAAGGCGTTTATTAATACTATAAAAAGTACAATTACAAACAATTATACAGTAGAAGCTCTTTATTCACGCTTCCTTCATTCGCGTTTTCACTATTCGTGGATTGAAAAATTGCGACTCAAGTCCTATATTCGCGGCATAAGATTTCTTTATTCGCGGATTGAATCGGTACTTCGGTATATGTATAGGTATGTCCATAAATAAAAAGCATTCGGTATCCGTTGTCAACGCGTTAAGAATGTAAAAAGAAAAACACAATCTAGGTTAAATTGTAATATTTTTTTTTTATTTTTAAAGAAAAATGGAAAGAAAAATTTGACTTCAGGCGAGAATTGAACTCGCGGCCTACTGGGAATCTAGTCCAGCCGCTCTTCCGATTGAGCTACTGAAGTCCTGCCCGATTTGTCAAATCTTTCCTTCACATCTATTGCAGTTAACAACTGATGAGATTAAAAGAAGTTGAGAGAAAGCGGCCGGAATTGATCAACAGAAGGGGTGTTTCATCATGAAAACGCTAGACCTCATATATCTATAGCCACTCAGCAAAAATTAAGAGAGTTTGGCTGGGAGGTGTTAATGCATCCGCCGTATACTCCTGACCTTGCACCTTCAGATTTCCACCTGTTTCGGTCTCTTCAGAATTCTTTATGCAATGTTAGGTTAACATCACGAGAGGACTGCCAAATCCACTTGTCGCGGTATTTTGATGAGAAGTCCCAAAATATTTATAGCAATGGGATCATGTCCCTACCTACAAGATGGCAAAAGGTTATCAAACAAAATGGTTCATACATACTTTAGTTAAATTTAAATAAACTATATTAAAAAATGTTTTGAATTATCTTAAAAAATGCGAAGAAACTTTTTCCCCAACCTAATAATAATATACTATTATTATAACATATAATATTATATATAATGTACTAAGTTTTAGTTAAAAAACGATATAAACACCATAATGTGATTATATTCCGTACTAATAAAGTTCATTTTATAAAACCTGTTTACTGGTGGTAAAACTCCAACAATGGAGTTCGCGGGTGTAGGCACCACTGCTTTATCTAATTAAAATGTAAGTGTTCCAGTCATGTGGTAATATTATTATCACACCATTCGAAAACCGTCCACCGCTGGACCAAAGCCTCCCCATAAGGGTGTATTAGAGTCTAGTATGTCTGTCCGTGCTGACCAAGTATTGGCGATTATTATACTCATTGGCGCCCGTGTACATTGCACGCCCTGCACTATAAGTTAGACTGCTCCAGTCTGGGTGTATGTGTACAACGGCACCCACAAGGTTTATACCTAATATGGGGTTGTGAGTGTAAGCGTATTTATTTGTTTATTTATATTGATAGGTTTGGTTTAAAGTATAAATATCGATAGACGGAATATATCCATTGCTGGATAACGGAGTTTATGTTCAAGGAATCGATTTTTCTATAAATCGATATTAAATTGCAATCCCTTTGCGTAATGCTCGCTCGCTCATATTGCTCATTGCCGCCATTTTTTATTGTTTTGTGGTTTGTTAAATTTGACCAAGACCAATTACTGATTGAATTAATAATTTTAACTTAATTGAAACATAGTCTTCGTTATTATTGTACATTCTTCTGATAGACCGATAAGAAATTCAGATTTTGTGGGTAAGTACGCATGAATTTCCATATCTCTTTACTTTGTACAAACAAATGCTCACGTCATGATATTGATTGATCTTTACTCAACCGGCGGCATTTAGTGATACTCGTGGTTTTCTTATTATAGTTACCAAGATACTATGTTAATTAACGTGTGCCTACCTTTCATTTTGGTAATGGTTAATTTGTTTATGTGAAGAACTGAATGGTAGTGTTAATTTAAGGTTATGTTCATAAAGTCATAAAAATTACTTGAATTTGGAATTTTGTGCACATTTGCACTAACCAGACGATTTCTTCATAATCTATTAAAACAGAGTTATCGTTATTTGCTGCAGGATTGAACGTAACAGATTTTATTCAGTCAATCTATGTACCCTAAAATTGTTTCCGTGTATTCAAATGTTTAATAATAATTATGGTTTTATCTGACTTGCTTAGATTCGGTTGCACCAAAATGCTTGTTGAAGTTAATGTAAAATTTAACATCCTTCTTTAACTTACACAAATTTGTTAAAGTCTGACAAGGATGTTAAATCTTACATTATAATAACATTGACAAATATTTTATTGCAACCGAACTTAGGGTGAGATTCACAGACCGCACATACATTTCTGACAGTTCTAAGCATACTCTGAGCAAAGTACACTTAGAACTGTCAGTACAGTATAGGATTTGACAGTTTTAAGCGTACTTTGCCCAAAGTAAAGTCATAGTGCGGTCTGTGAATCTCCCCCTTAGTGTCGTTGAGATTAAGTTTAGTTTTGTGTATTAAGTAAGGCCAGTAGTACCATGGGTTTAGGAATAATCCAGTCTTACCATGGGTTTAGGAAGAAAGGCAATAGTCTAATATCCACCCCTGTATTTTAACTATTATTACCTTAAATTTAGGCCTTAATCCTTCAAGGATCGTACGGCCACCGGCGGCAAGACACAATTGAGTTTCAATTGTCATATTTTTCTTGTGTCTGGAGTGATAAAAACTGTGTTCCCATGACTATTATACATGACTGGGAACCTTCCATGACCATTACTTGTGAACCTTAACACAATTTTTATTAGTATTTATAAATTTTGTATTGGTTTGTCACTTTTGCTGTCATATCTGATCCCTTTTTCCAGGCATTTCTGTATCGGTACTTTGATTATATACACGTCTAGATGGAGCGTCGCTTTACAAACGTCGCAAAAACAATGTCCCAACTCGAGAAGCCTTGTGTGCGTGTAACGCACACAAATACGTATATTTTATTCGCTTTACACACACTACTAAACTGGTGAATATGTTGCTTACTTGTGAATTTTTTCCCTAAAATAGGGAAAATTACCTTAAGTCGAGTTCTCTTTTCCTAATTTATGACATATCGCCAATATCACCATATTGTTGTGAGAACTGTTTGACTACAATCTAACAAAATTACCAACTCAAGATATAATTATTTTATTGTAAGATACCTATAATTATAATCTAACAAAGGAATGTACGTAAGGATATAATCTAACGGTCGTCTCAATGTTACGGTAGTATACAGATAATAATATAAATTCAACTAAATTCTGTCACAAAATTTTATGCATGCAAAGAAATGCCCGATTAACGTTAATGTGCTCGAATATACTATTTTAAACGTAACTGACGAATCGAAGATGTATGTACTTTTTAGTTATTTTTATTTTTTTGATTGTATAGGTATAGCTTTAGTTTATTTTTAATTATTTCTGATTAGTTGTTAATATAAATTATTATTATTGTGGAGAAAAACAAATACATTTTTAAGAACAAAATCAAAATTGGTAGTTGGGAATTTACAAGCCCACAAAAAGACACACTTAAAACACTTAAAACACCCCTCTTTTTCCATCGGGGGTTAATAAAATAATGTATTTATGTACTTAAACACGATTTACATACATTTTATTTTGTAACTGCATATTTCACTGGGCAGATTTTAAATAAAAAACTGGCAACACAGTAAACATGGCGTTCAATAAATCGTACAATTCGAGATAAAATTAAAAATTTTTGTTTTATTTCTAGCATTAATTTAGGACTATGGAAAGTGTACTTATCGATGATAAGAAATGTTTTTAGATGTTTTTATTCTTCCTTTGTAATTTCGGCACACTTTAATAGCGCAACTCGTCATATTGAAAGCACAGATGCGGACGTGTTCCCGTCACAATGACGGTGTCGCTACTGAGCGAGCGAAACGAAGATATCAGCTAACAGTTAACTGATATTTTTTTGGACGCTTAGGAACTCAAATGCTCTATCTAGACGTGTATATAATCAAAGTATCGGTATATGTGTCTTTGAGGATATGGTTATGAATTAATGGGCAACAGTCCGTTCTTTATTTTATTCATTACATTTCTACATAAGTTGCAGTGAATTAACATATTCATTTCCTCTTTGTTGTTCAACAATGTTTCCTTATGGTAGCATCTCCTTTTTACAATCTCCGAAAATTTATAGATCTGATTATTTCAATGACCTTTTATTACTATTTACTTTATTAGTAATACCCAAGAGTATGGGAATAAAGTATAATGTTGTCTTTGTAATCTGTCAAATCGCAAAAAAATAATACAATAGAACCAGAGATAAAGAATTTTACACCCTTATTTGTAATAGCCCCCAACCTGGGAATTGAACCCAGACTAGGCTACTGAGGCAGTTAAAGAACAATCATGCTAAGTGCTATACATTGATTTGTGCATAAAATAAATAAAAAACTAAATGGTGAAATAAGTATGGTGAAGTTCTTCACAGCTACTAGTAAGCTGCGAAGATCTTTTATGGTAAGATAGATGAGCGAGCAAAATGAGGAAGGAGAGAATGTCGTCTGTGTGGTTGTCTAAGCTAAGATACCCTAAGCCAAGGATCGGTCCTGCAGGGGTCTCCCTTTGCCAGTTGTGTAAATTTATTTAGGTTGAGAGCCTTTTTCTCTCTGCAATTGTCTGGTGTAGTTGATTAGTGCCGTATCGAGACGAACAGCCTATGTAAGTACAAAAAAAAACTAAGCTAAGAGACTGGTACAGTTTCCACAGGCAACTTCACTTTGTGGCATTTAAGTTTTGCACATACTGAGAGTTAGCAGTCTTATCAATATTTTTTAATTGTCTTTTCTAATCTATCATAGCTTACGACTATTTTTATATCTTACGAGACATTATAGCCGTTTAGCTTCTTTGTAGAGACATGAAAATTTACACTCCGTGCGCAAAATATGCGGAAAACGAAATATCTACTTGCCTATTTGTTAAACTGTGTACCTATAAAATGAAGATAATAAATATTTTCATATTGCACTTACTAAACAATGTAAAATTTTCTAGATTAGTTGGTTATTAAAATTCAAAACTACACGGCTAATACCTATGTACTTCTAAACCAAATTCTTTGTGCTCCGTCAGGTCAGTGTGAGTTCTCATTAACTTAGCAATCAAGCATGCACTTCACATGGCTGGTGATGACTGCAGTCTAAAGACATCTACACAAATACCTACCATAGATGAAAATGCAGATATGTTTCAATCCCTGTGGTCAGTGTAACAAACATACCTCTTCAATAGTTTATACATATACATATAGACACTACCTACTACATAGTATTATCCTAGTCTCCTTATTTTCTTTCCCCCTTATTCATAAACGTATTTTAGCTAAAGTTTTACTAATCTCTCCTTTGTCTTTTTCTATCCTGCACATTTGACAATGCAACTGACAAAGACAAATCATTCTATAGCTAAAACGTATCTAATTTACGTTTATGAATAAGGGGGTAGGTCTGTAATTCTGTATGTACCTATGCGCTAATATCGGCAAGTTGTGAACAGATTTTGTTCCTGTTTGAAATGTTGGAAAGAGGGTTTTCTGAGGAAGGTTCATAATATATCTATAATTTATCAATATCGTACTTATATTTACCGAGATACGCGCTAGCTATTTTTCACAATATTTACAATATTAACCATCTTTAACAGCCAGCAACCCTTATTTGCGGCCAGATTTAATTTGGCAAATGCACACCATAATAATGAGAAAGAAATTAGCTTTAATTTGATATATAACTAATTAATGTATGTCATCAACGTAAAAACGTTTCCTTGATCATACCTGTTTACACCTGGCTGCGAAGAGGTGCGGCCAAGTGCGCAACGGCTGCTGTGATTTTTCAGAGTCTTTACATATATTGCCGTGAAGTGGACGATATTTTATTGAAAAAACAAGTCAACGAAATATTGTCCCAAAAAAAAAATATATATTTAAAAATACGGCCACATTTTGAAAGGCAACCTAGTGGATTTATATTCTCTGGATCATAAATATGCGTAAAAAATGGGGTTGCAGCATAAACTCGATGAACGAAATGTTTGTGTTATGGGATCTTAACCTATAACATCTTTTCCTTAATAAGAAGGTTGTAATGAACGACCCTCCTCCGAAAATGTAACTTCGGTAATCCATCACAAAGTCAAACAGCTGTGAAATCTTACGAGTAATCCATCTGATGGTGCGTCTAGTATACAGCGTCCATTTATTTTTATATCCAAACAAAGGTATTGTTTCTCCAATACATTATCACAAAAAAAAACCAAACAAAAAATTTTTCACTTTTATATTCAATAACCCATCAACTTTACCTGTCTATGGGGACAATACATTCATGTTATTTATTGCTATGCGTGCGTGCATGGGACTTATGACTGCTTTTACCGTGTCCACCTTTTAATTTGAACGTACATGCAACACACACCACATGGTGATTACATCGGACTATCGGAGAAAAAACGGGAATCTAATTGTCGCCTCATCCCTCCGCGAACGGGCGGCCGTGGTGGCGGGCGGCCGGGTGGCATCGATGGCCACCGGAATTGAAACTAGAACATAATAATTATCGATGGTGGGTTGGGGCCGGTGGTCGTCGTTCCCGTGGCTCGACCGTCAACAAACCGTCGCGCGGCAACCGCTCATGACATATGCATGAGAGCGGCATGGACGCCGCGCTTAAATATACAAGGACGGACGGGGAAATTACTACAGAGGCAAATACATACAAGATGTCTCCGGCCCGACGCGGCGACGGAGACCTAGCGTGCGGCACGCCCACCAGACTTTCCAATTACGCTCACGAAACGTCCGTCCGATGCGTTTCTTGCTATTTTTACCGCCTTACCACCGCTTCTTCATAAGTCATGAAGACAACCCTCATTGTACATTTAAATGGAATTCACAATGATGCATTCCCTTTGTTTGCATGCAAGATCATCTTTGACGTGACATGTATTCTGATTGCGAGGTGATACTCTTTACTCCTCTGCTGACTTCTTAAAAGAAAACATCGAAGATGATTTTCTGAAGAAGTTCTTTCAATTTGTATGTTGATACTTATAGGCTTAGGAAGAGTATTAGGTATCTGAAAAACAGATTCGCTCCATTTAACAAATAAATCGTGTTCTGTTTGAGAAAAATCAAATCAATTCTTCATTTTCTTTTGTGCTTTCGCTACATAATAAGTCCAACAATGTTTAACTCTTTTCTTTCCTTAAGATGTTGGTCATGGGGGTAGCTGTTATATAAAATAACTTCGTTTCGCAGAATACAGCCGGTGTACCTGAAATATCCATTAACGACATTATCTGCTTTTAAAACGAAAATGGATAGAACGTTTTGCGTTTCTTTAAGCTTAACTTAAACCAAAATGGCTAGTCTATTAAATAATTAAACTAAAAATATAACATGATTGTATTAAATTCTACCTTTATAGAAAGTAAAAATGTGGCGTGCTATAGCCACCATAAACGGGCTCGATGGAGCATCGCAAAGAAGTTATGATCGATAGAAACATCAAATATTCACGTGGCGCCGACCCACGAGGAAACGGAATAGATAACTTGACTGAAAGGCCACTAAGGGCGAATATGGTCTCCTGCTATCCTAATTACGTAACTACCTCAAAGGGAAAAAGTTATATCTAAATTGTAGTGGTCATTGTGAGACATTTTACTGGTGGTAGAGCTCCAGTGACGGAGCTCGCGGGCGTAGGCACCACCGCATTACCTAATATACTTGCCGCTAAATGGTAGTGTTCAGCACTATCGTGTTCCGGTCAGGTGGTAATGTACGGCCCTGTAATTTCCGGCACAGAGGCATAACACCTTAGGCCTCAGGAGTGGCAGCGCATCTGCATTTTGACCTCTGGTCATTGTGTGGGTGTCTATAGGCTGCAGTCATCACTTAATATCAATGTGAACATGCTAGTTTGCCACTTTCAATACATTAAAAAAAAAAATTAGACGTAATTACGGTGAGTACTGTAAAAGGTTATGTAATTTAGTTCTCAATTGTTTCTGTTGCTATTTACAATGTAAATCGTGTAGTTATTTGTTAGTGGCTTTTGTTATTTCCTTCCACCCTATCTAGCTCTACTACCCTTCGTAGACTCATTTCATCAAGATATTTTTCTAGTCAGTGTTATGGTAGTCTGTTTTCTTTCGAACTAGTGACTAGGCAAACTCGTTATAGAGAATATGTTATAATACTACGTATAGAATGGACACTTCGACGTCCCGTCCATTTGCCGCGCTTCACCCAATCTCTTCCCCTCTTATGGGCGACGGTTGATACTCTACAGCGAGGTTGCGAGCGGCCTAGTTTTGATTAATTTGTCATCGAATCGAATATTTTATTTATTAACATTAATATGGTGCTTTATGTGCAGTGTATGGCTGTATGTCAAAAAGTCGTGACATAAAAAGATCAGTTTTCAGTTTCCCGAAGGAAAAAATACCTAAGGTAAAATAATTATGTCCACAATTACAAAACCTTTTTTATAATAATAATAAACCTTTTTTTATTTAGCTAAAAACTTTTTCAATATTATAATTTCTTACCTTAACGCTATATGATTGCATTAGTATTAAAAGTGTTTTGTGGATTGAAGTGACTTGTCGACGTAATGAGTAGGTAGTGAGTGTTAATTTTCAATACTTGTGCTATTTGTTGAAGTAGTGTTTGTGTTTTTATGTTTTTAAAATGCACCGGTAAACTGGGTGAAACTGGTAAATAGAAATTTGCCTTACTGTTGAGCCGCAGTTGGCCGATATCGGCCAAGAACAATAAAATTAGAAATCAATTGTCATATTTTTCTCGTGGCCTGACGGGGTGCATAGTGTGAACCGGGTCAAAGAATAGAAAGAAAGAAATATCTACATAAGTACATACCTAGTATTATTTTATTTCTATATTGTCGGTCCGAGGCCTAAAGTCATAACCTCATAACCCTACGTGCTACGCTGTGTGCGTGCACGTGTGACTACACGTCACTGATTGATGTTTGTAATAGGTAACCAAAATAAGCGTTTGTATGGAATTTTGGCGGAGTGTCCGCGGTGTGCCATAGATATGAGTAAGAAGCTGCAGAGTATGATTACGATGAAAATAAACAAAACTGCAACTGTAGTTTTTTAGAAAGAAACAAAAAACTTGATTATTTTTACGCCCTTATTCATAAACGTACATTAGTTGCGTTTTGTCGATGTCAGTCGCATTCTCAAATGCGCAGGATAGAAAAGGACAAAGGGGAGATTAGCAACACAAGCTAAAATACGTTTATGAATTAGGGGGTTAGTTTTTTAAAGGACCGACACTAAGTTATTACGAAACGAAATTAAATGAAATGAAACATAATGGTAAAAGTACATAATAAACTTGTCCATTAAAGCTAGTACGTTTTATATAGATATCAATAAGAATATAAAGTAATAGAATTAGCCATGAATGTAGAATTTTAACTTAAAAATATTTTACACACTATTTAATTTTTCCATTACTTTCAAATTTTACTTGGAAGGACTCTTTTTAAAGGGTTTTCAACAGAAAACGTAATAATTATACAGTATTAGGTTACCTTCATAAAAACGTTTAAATTAATGTCAATTCTTTCAATAACGCAGTTAAGTGCATTGCATGATTTAGATCGGACATCGCTAAAGGCCTACAATCAGCTAGATTGTGCCTCTCTAGTACTCCTTATCTCCTCGGACGCGGTTAACGTTGTATTTTTGAGAAGTTTTGTTGTACATACTCACCTCACACCTTAGTTACCTAAATTTAATCACCCGACAAACGCGACGGAGCGTTTCGCGCCGCGCCCGCTTCTGCCTCGACCCTAGTACGACCCACGTGGTCGTTTCCAGTCATCACCAAACGGGGACTAGGGCGATAGTTAATCGCATGTATGTTTTATGTGTCCCTCTGCAACGCCCTAAGCCGAGGTTCGGACCCTTAGGCAGTTGTTCTAAATTTATTTAGGTAGAGAGTTTTCTGCGTTCATCGATTGCCCTGTGAAGTAGACTAGTGCCGTCTCAAGACGTGCCGCCTACGTAAGTACATTCCAAAAAAAAAAACAACTAAACGTACTGCTATGGGGGCACAACTAGGCACAACTTTAAAATCTATTGATATTTTTCTCTTGGAAAATAATTAAAATATTTTTTTTTGACCTTTTCGATCTTGTCGTCTAACGTGTCTAGATAATCATGTTGGTGTTAATTAAAGGATAAATCGACTGAAACATAAACCAATGTATTTAAGGTTACATCGTAAGGGCAAAGATATAAATGACACAAAGATTAGCCGGAATGTCTCGTAAGTAAGGTTGTAATGTTTTTACGGCTCGTTGCGCTTTATCCTGAACGTTGCGGGGCGACTCGGCGGGCGAACGCTTTCGAGCGTGAAATAAGCGCGATTCCTTTGTGTCAAGTGGCAATCATGAGGACGTACTGTGTATCATTTTGACAAATATGATTTCGGGGCCATTCTTTGACTCTTCTATTTAATTACTACCCTCGCATATCGCTTTCTTTTTACCAGTAGGTACCAGTTATAATTATTTGACGCTTCCTGTATCTTGAACAACATCACATGTGTCTAATATCACCAGTCCCTGAAAGCAGTCCCCTATATCATTTACAACGACGAAATAGTAATAAATAGTGCTCAAAGTCGTCGCCACGAATGGCCATTCTTGGTATTTTCAACGGTTTTCGTAGTTCCAATTGGCCAAAAGCCAATCAGTAAGTCTAGAATTAAAAAAAAAAGTATAAAGTAAGTAATAAGTAAACAAAGAATAAGTATTTACTGCTGTTGCTAATGGATAAAGTAGTAATTATTGCACCTACAAATATTCTTACCCCGAAACTCTGTTGGCTTGGGTTTTGGGACAAAAGACTGCTTTGCTTACATACTTCTTCAGTTAAATTTGTTAATGTGCCCAACTTTCGTTTTATTTCAAATGATTTCAATCTCATTTTAATCTCGAATTCATTTCGATCGTTTGTTTTTAATATTTTATTAGGCTCAAACCTTTTATTTATGAAAAGAAAGGTTTTTGACAAATCCTATAACCCACATTTTCTTAAAGGAAAGACTTTGCCGTCGAAACCTTTATCAATAATATTAGGTTGGGGAAAAAGTTTCTTCGCATTTTTCAAGATAATTCAAAACATTTTTTAATATTGTTTATTTAAATTTAACTAAAGCATGTATGTACCATTTTGTTCGATAACCTTTTGCCATCTTGTAGGTAGGGACATGATCCCATTGCTATAAAAATTTTGGGACTTCTCATCAAAATACCGCGACAAGTGGATTTGGCAGTCCTCTCGTGATGTTAACCTAACATTGCATAAAGAATTCTGAAGAGTCTGAAACAGGTGGAAATCTGAAGGTGCAAGGTCAGGACTATACGGCGGATGCATTAACACCTCCCAGCCAAACTCTCTTAATTTTTGCTGAGTGGCTATAGATGTGTGAGGTCTAGCGTTATCATGATGAAACACCACACCCCTTCTGTTGATCAATTCCGGCCGCTTTCTCTCAACTTCTTGCTTTAATCTCATCAGTTGTTCGCAGTAGAGTTCAGAATCGATAGTCCTGTCTGGTGGTAATAGCTCATAATGAATAATGCCCTTCCAATCACACCACACACACAACATCACCTTATTGCGAGTTAACCCGGGTTTCGCCACAGTCTGTGAAGCCTGACCGGCCTTTGACCACGACCTTTTTCGCACGTTCTTGTCGTACGTGATCCACTTTTCATCACCAGTTATCAGCTTCTTCGAAAATGATTCGGTTTCATTACGTCGTAATAAAGTATCACAAATGAGTACACTAGGTTCATTAGGTTTCTTTCAGTGAGCTCGTCAGGTACCCAAATATCGAGCTCATTTTTGTACCCAGCTTTTTTCAAATGCGCCAAAACTGTTTTGTGATCAATTCTCAGTTCTTCAGCTACGTCGTAACTACTGATATGTCGATCTTGCTCCACTTTTTCAAAAACGGCATCCATTTTACCGTAATAGGGCGACCAGAGCGAGGTGCATCTTTGACATCAAAATTTCCGGATTGAAAACGCTTAAACCAAATTTATGCTACTCTCACAGACACTGCACTAGGTCCATAAACATCGCAAATTTTTTTCACGGCTTGCGTTACATTTTTACCTTTTCTGTAGTAAAATTTTAAAATGTATCGAATTTCTTCATTAGATTCACTCATCTTGACAGTACGAAAAACAAATGAAAATCACACATTTGCCTAATTTGAATTTGGAATTATGTTCTTTAAAATGTTAACTTTCAATGATACCAAAAACCAGCTAGATACAAATACTACAGCCAAAGAGATTTTATTACAAGTTCATACATACTATAATGCGAAAAGACTTTTTCCCCAACCTATTAGATCAGATCCATGCCAACCTTTGCATATGCCTCGTTTTCTAAATGTCCTCAAATTTATTGCGATAGAATCGTTTTACCAAAATATATGACACCAGTGCGTCCTTTTATTTGGGGTTACCTATATCTTGAATAAAATTACGAAATAAAAGCACATATTTCTTACATGAATTAATTGTTCTATACCACCCGTAAGGTAGAGTAAGCTACGTATACACGTTAATAATTAAATAGATTATTAAAATTGTCGTCTATAAGTAGCAATTTGACCTGCAAGACATCTGTCCATTCTCGCTATTGTGCCATGACAGTCGCGTTTTTCCACCTAGGAACACCCCGGCGCGCCTGGGCCGTTCTCATAGCTGTCTGAATATTTTAGCAGCTCGCAAGGAGCAAATAACAGACTTCGTTTCATCCAGTGCCACAATTACACGCTTAAAGTAATACTTCGGAAAGAAGCCACTCGCGACAATTAGGTCAGAACCGCATGATTGCCCCCGCAGCCGGTGAGCTTCCCACACAGGTTTTAATACCACGTCGTTAAGATGCACCTGTGCTATCACACAATTACTAATCTGTGGTGAGATTGGTGCCTTCAGAGGATAATTTTGCTTTTATAGTTGCCAAGTTTTGAAAATTGCGGGTATCTTTTTAAAATATTGTTTTATTTGAGACTTGAAGAGGTCTAAAGTTTAGATTATTCGATTGGGCTTTTCAAACTCTTTTTCTCTTTTATTACACATACAGTCAATGCTTACCTTGATTTTTTCTCCTCATTGTTATGATCGTTTAATTTTATGAATTTCAATTTCATTAGAAAGTTGAGTTGCTGTCTTTAAATGTACCATTTTTCTTCCATAGAGATTACGACGACAACGTTCACAATAATTTTGTGTATTTTATCAATAACTTGATGATTTATGTCCGTTCAAAAGGAGATGTTGCAAGAATGTATGGACCGCCGGCCATATATTGTACACAATATCATTAACAGGCAAAATCAATATAAACACGTTTTTTACTACATATATATTTACTTATTTAGCTTTGTTTGCAGTTACAAAATACTATTCGCAGTTAGAATTGCAACTCAAAACCAAGATGGCGAATATGGCAGGCGATGTCATTTTGACAAATTCCACTAATTATCATATTGAAAATGATAAAATCGTTTGAATTAAATGTGGTTGTAACTCTAAACTATGTTCATGAATAAATTTATTGTATTTTTTTCGGTTTCTTCTTTAATTTACCCATTTTTTGAGGCAGTGTACGAACCAAAGCCGAGCTCGCAACATCTCCTTTGCACCAATCTTATAAATAATGTGCATAATAATATTTTGTCGTTGTTTAAAGTAAATTAAATGCATTAAGTACTTTTCATATGTACCCCTTTATATAAGCTACTTAAAGCGTTGAATCTGGGTCCAAACATTTAACACCCATATTTTTAT
This sequence comes from Macrosoma leucophasiata, assembly GCA_036365455.1. NCBI lineage: Eukaryota > Metazoa > Arthropoda > Insecta > Lepidoptera > Hedylidae > Macrosoma > Macrosoma leucophasiata. The sequence goes on along the minus strand of JAWQUS010000023.1, from coordinate 6,760,539 downwards.
AAAGTTCCTCACAAGTAGCATTAGGTACATATAAAATGTATAAATACGGTTACGGGAATAATAGATATTAAGTGTACAAAAATAGATCTTGAGTATTCTCTTTACTGTGCATTTTGTTGGTGTCCGGTTGTCTAGGCAACAATTGTCTTCGACGTCGACTCATCGGGCTATTAGGTATTGACAAATAGGTGCCTATCTACTATTCACGTTGGTTAAATGTACTCACATAATACTGCAGACCAAACGGACATGTGCGTGATGTGTTCGATCTTGATCGTTACTGTTATTTGGTTAGTCCGTTGATTGATCTCATAATCGACTTACTGGAAGTCGTTTAGTATGTTTAACTTGCATTATACCTATGTTGTGTATATTTCTTACAGCTTGGATTAAATAATCTAATAATTACTTTTTTATATTAATATGTTAGTAGAAGGTAGAGTTAAGTGTATTTAAATCTCTTCCCCTAAGTCATCCAAACTCAGACCAACCATGAGGAATCTTTGCCCTCGCTTGGTTATTTCTACCTCCGATATAATATATCACACGCTTCAAATGTAGAGATGCGTATATGTAGTAATCAAATAAATTAACGGAAAACTATATTAAAAGCTATATTTAATTTATGTTTTTATATTACACTTGACAAACTACAACAACGGTATATAAGATGGGTGGCACGGCACAGACCAGTCGTCAAAAAGAGATGACAGTCAAGACAGACACATAGCGCCACAAGACAACTGTGTCAGAAAATAGAATAGTAATGTTAACTATCAACAGTATACGCTAGACGAGTCAAGCACGAGCGGAGCCAAAATTCGTGTAGTGTGGACCAACTTACGAGATTCAAACGAGCGCGCTTCCAGCGTTCGGCTCGTGCTCGGTTTTTTTTTGTCGATCACAAAAGGATTTGCGTATCGCTTTTTCTAACTTCGGCTATAATAATCGCTGTAGTAACAGCGGTTGCTGCAAAAGCCATTAACTCGTCCATCCCCGCCGTGAGCCACGAGCACACTGCAGAAAGTTATGTTCGAGAGATCGAGGAGAGTGATCGTTGTAGATTCCTTGCACGTCCACACTTGACACCGCAAGCGAAGGGCTCGGCTTACGCAGCTTAGAATTAAATTCTACTACCCTAATTCATAATCATTCGTATTTTAGCAAGAGTTGCTAATAACTCTTTTGTCTTTTTCTAACTTGTCCAATTGTCCAATTGCCGATGCAACATAAAGACGAAGTATGTTTTTGTTACATCGTATCTAATTTATGTTTATGAATAAGGGGGTTAGTATTTAGTTGACCTCAAGTATGTTGGGATGAATATATATGTGCTAGAAAAATCCAATATTCCAATACAATGTCAAAGATCTGATAAATCGAGCAACGCTGGGTTTCCTTATTGAATTCCCTCGCGCCTTACTATCACTCTGCTCACTTCAAAACAATTCCTTGTTCCAATTTCTCGTTTGTTTTTGCGAATGTCCTATATATATATAGCAACTTTTTTTCGTATTGCAACTTAACCACGGGTGGAACTTAGCTCTACGGGGATTGGTCCTACTTTCGCACGGTTTAAAGTTGTATATTTTTTTTTTAAGTACCTTTACACTGAAATCGTTATGATTACTTTAGGAGATTGTTGATCTTGGCATCGCACTCTACATGAAACGTTTTTTCTTCTCTCACAGCTTAGTGTTGTGTTGTTTGCAGTAGATAAAGCATGGTTTTTCGTCTATCTGGCAACTTTAAAATAATTATGATTTACGTGTTCGTCACGCCTCGGTGAGTGATTGCGTATACTACGGAGTTACGGAGGTAACTAGCAATGTGTGTAACTTTGTGATACTTAACTATGTATGTAGATTGACAACTAGAACTCTTCGAATACAGAGAGCGGACTACTCCTATCGGATGTTCATCTATAGGTCATGTTTATTGGCTTTTCATGAAATGTGATATTTTTTCATGGAAAGCCCAACACTTGTGACGCCACAATCATCAGTGTTTTGTTTTTCCTTTCTTCGTAGACTTTATAGCACCTCCTTCTCTTAAGTATTCCTCTAGGTCAGGGGTGTCAAACTCAATTTTTCAGAGGGCCATTTAATTAGATTTAGAATGTGTAGGCGGGCCAAGTACAAATAAAAAAACTAAAGCATACTTTATTATTATAACATCTTTATTTATTTAGTTCAGCATATCAAAGGTAAGAAAGAGGGTAATTTATTTAGAGCTCGAGGATCCAGATACCTGACTTCTCTTGTTTTTGACAAGCTCATTGATGTCAGGAAGGTACCATATTCGTGGAAGTTATTTTAAGAATAATAATTGATTGGAGATGTTCATTCGTTAATCTTGTGTGTGGGATCGTGACAACCCCAGCGCCCACGAATGAAAGAGAGTACGTACAGCTTATCGAAGAATGACGATCAAATCATATCAGTACAGCGGGAATAAACACAATACGCGGGATGGCCAGCCACTGCTGGCGGTAGTTTTTTCGTGGGAACTGAGAAGTGTGGTGTTTTACTGGTGGAGCTCGCGGGCGTAGGCATCACCGCATTACATCTGCTCACATAAATAGGTACATACCAAACATACACAAAATACGTGCTGCATGCTTCTTTATTTCTGGGTAGTTATTCAAACGATTGAAATACTGCGTATAAAATGTAAGAGCGTAACTTCTTTAAATTTTTCCTTAAATATGCTGTCAGATTGAAGATCTATGAATTCCATTTGCAAATACACTTATGCCTGTGAAGCTTCAAAAAATGGATTGTTGAAAATTGGGAATTCCAATTCATTCATTTTGAGCCACGCGCAGGGGCACAGTGAGAGTGAGAGCTAGTTGCTCGGACGAAATAGAAGTCGACTTTGCACTTGCGAAAGAGCGAAAAGCATAAGTAACACTCTCGTTCACCTAGACACGCGCTACTCTTATAAAGTTATTGAATAAATAAAGTGCGCGCATTTTTAAACCTGCGTACAAGCATTGAGTGCTATCTAAAATATCTAAAAAACTAAATCTTATATGTGTGATATATTGTGAGCGCGGGCCGTATTGAAATGGCCCGAGGGCCGGATACGACCCGCGGGCCGTATGTTTGACATGACTGCTCTAGGTAGACATTGTAGAGTTGAAGCACTGGCTTAAATTGCGTCATATTTTTTTCAGCGACGAAAGGTTACGGGTTTGTGCGTCTTAGCAATCTGGGAATATTATTAGAACACAATATATATAACAGTAGAAATAATATACAACATGCGTTCAACGAGGAACAACGTGAAATTTTGCGCAATTTGTTCAAGTGACTTCCTATAACCCCTTCGCAAGTACATTCATATACTCTCTTTACTGGTTTGTATAGTTCTTTCCAAAATCTGACTGCCCTCAATTCAACCTCTCCTTCAAACTCTTTTCCTTCGATTCTCTGGTAATCTTCAATTTATTCCTTTCTCTTTCTTGCCAATTCCTTGCCGTTAAACATTCGTCAAGCCCATTCTCAGCTAATTTCCATCTCTAAGCCTGGGTTGCACAGTGATATTTGTAAAAGTTAAAGTAGTTGTAACATTTCACATCCTACTCAAACTTTCTATATGGATAATTTTACAGTGGATAATGTTTCTATTCGTTGGTTTTAGTTATTTATTTTATGTTTGTGTATTGAAATGTATCCGTTTATTTTGTAGCTTACTTTGTTATGTATACCTCATCGCTGTACATTTCGTTTTCTTTCTGGTATTTACTACTTGTTTTTTTTGTTATCTGAATATTCTGGTGTACCCTAAAGTATATACTATAGGTCATTCACCCGCACTAACAACGACGATAAGATAGATAGCAAACGCTAACACGAGTGTGCACTCACGTTGGAAGATTTAATAATATTTTGGTAGGTGATTTGTGAGTGCTTTCTGCATAATATTAGAAGATACATTTATGTTTAAACATTTCTTATTATAAGGAAAACGATGGGTATTTTTGAATTGGAGCCTTTCAACAATAACATTATTTTACCATTAGGGCCGGGTAAATCATAGATTTTACAAAACAAAAATATTCTAATCAAACATGGTCCGAGCAATAAGCATTAGTTAAAGGTTTGATTAAAGATATCCAATAAACTATTCCCATTGGGATAAATATGACAATATTTCCATCAATCTTACGAAGTCTGTTAAATGCGGTCAATTTGTTAAGTGACGTCGGAGGTAGGTGTTTGAGGGAGTTAATGATCGGGTCGCATGCAAGCCCCGCACTTCCAACTGAATAGTGGATTATTTAATCGAATGCTGGCATCCAACTAATGTTTACATATTATTCAGTATGCTAAGTAAACTACCACCTAGGTGTAGATTTGTTTATATTGGCTATGGACAAAGCTGCCATAAATTATGATGAAGTCTTGAGTATACATATATTTAATGAAATAGTGGTTGTGGATTCATAATCGTTAGTATTTTGATTGTATGTTTCTTAAACGTTATTCGGTTTTTTTGCCCTGCTGACTGCTTACGTGCATTTCCTTTCTTTTAGGACGGGATGGTAAGTTTGGTCTCTCCCTCTAATTGTTTCCTACCTTCCTAAGAACCTACTCCTTACAATCAGTAGTTTCTCGACTGTTTCTCGTTGTCTGTCAGTCACTCTGTAATTTACGAAAGTTTTTAATATTTTTTTTATTCAAATAAGTTCAGCAACTATTACAGCTGATACAAATGTACAGAAAAAAGTTCTAACCTATAAAGAATCATTAAATAATAATACATAATAACAATTATTGACAAAGCATTATCTTAACGCGTCGTATTGGCTTCTTAATGTCCTTAGGGAATTAATTTTTGACAACCCTCGGTGTTGAGCGCTTCCTTGAGTTTACATTAAGGTGCTACAATTGTGCTGTGCAAATTTTACACAATCTTATGAAGACATCGCGTTATGTGCCATATTAACAATAAATAAAGTGTTTTTCAAATTTTCTATCTGGGAATTGTATAAAATAATAACTGTTGCCCGTTATTTCGGTTGGGAAAGGTATCGTTGCTAATTGCAAACATTTTATTAGATATTATTTGTTGATATAATTAATGAAGTCGGTTATCATTTCGATCATCCCGATATTAAACGATTTTGCCCTAAAATAAAAGTAAGTAAGTATATATACATATACAATATCACATTGCGTCATCAAGCAAAATAATATTTTTATTAAAATTTTAAGTAGGAAAAAGCGTGGTGGTCGTCATATTCTGAACTTAGTAAAGTTCTTTGATTCTTCTAAACAATAAGATCATTCAATAAATTTCAAATTAAGTGCCGAAGTACTTCCAGATACAAACCCCTTAACCTAAATAGTAAGTCTTACTTTTGGTTCGAACCGGTTGGCTGTTCGCAGTCGTCGTTGGCGCTTCGAAATCGAAAGCTCTGTTTATGTACATTGTATAAGTCGGGCGGCATGTGGGCTGAAGACATGGAACAGGGTGTCGTCTTGCGGTGTGACTCGTTAAGTCGTCGTTTCCGGGGCACAATGCGAGGCAGGGGTGTTATCGACGGGGTGGGCGGCAGTGCGCATGTGCAGCGGCGGCGCCCCGGAGTCTCGCGGGGCTCTACTAACGCCCGTGCACGGCCCTACCGATGCCAGTCTGCCCGCGCAAGCCTTCACGGCTAAACGCCTCTCATCACAATCAATATGACACGACACGCGCTCCCCATGCTCATTTATACACATCATGTACGTTAGTAACCCTGCCCAGTGGCCAAAACCATCGACGCGACTAAAATATTCTAACCGGCACCTCTCTTGTTCTAGGTTCGAACCGCCTTGTCCTAAACGCCCCAGTTGAATAGTACGTGAGTATTTTACCCGCTCTTTCTGTTCGCACTTTTTAATTACCCTTTTCATGTTATTTTCAAAACTGCGCACATGTCGCACACGTAACTTGTTATTACATAGACTCGTTATATCGCTGCTACACTTAATAATTTTGTATATATTCTATTACTGTTGTTTAAATTTGTATGAAATGTAGAGGGATGTGATATAGAATTTAGGGTTGGCATCGTCAGATCGGGGCGTCTAAGTACGTAACGGTTCGCAGGTGAGACAGCTGGTAGTGACATTTGGAGCGTTGTTTTTTTACAACATTTTTTGTACGAGAGGTCCAAGTCAAGTCTTTGTGGAGTTTGCACCTGCCGGGGCGGCTCCCAGCCAGTCGGCTGTGCTATTCACACGCACATCGCTTCGAAGTAAACCGATAAACCAACTTCGATGCCCGAATACGCTCCTGTACATTCGATTTGTCTTAACGTGTGGTAAACACGTTCTCGCTATTGATTCCTTTGTATTAAGGTTACACTATATAAGCCGATAGCCAAAAAGCGCCGCACTATTGTTCGCCCGTAAAAGCCGTCGATGCTGTGTCTATAATTATCTTGATGAGTTGCTGTAAAATAAAGGGGCGTTAGGAGTTATAAAATTGCGGTGTGTTTGTTCGGGTTACCTTTGTCAGCGTGCGAATTGTCCTTCCCGCGAACTCCTTGCACCTTGTTCATGTCAATGACCCGATTCACCTGCTGGCCGGCAGAAGGCCCGCATTAGCATATTTAGGTTTGAACTTGCAGCATGCTAATATCGAAATGCATACGGTCATTTCGAACTCGTTCCTATACGTAAACTCGCTCTGTGTACCGCTAGTCGCTTATTACGTCTCTTAAACATTTATGGATTTATTGTTCTCGGTTTAATCGAGCCTCGATGTATAATTGAGTGTGCTTGCTTGTATTCTTGTTAATCGTGAATTCAATGCTCCGGCATTCATTAGTTATTTTACATGTGATAAAAAGCGAAATGTTCCAAGTATAAAAACTTATCAATTCGTTTCCTGGTACTTTTACTTTTATAATTATAATATTTTAAGAATTCGTTTTTCACACTAGTTTGTGTTTATTATTTTTAATTTACATTGTTGTGTTGTTAACATATCCAATTTCTGTTTATAACAAAAGAAAAACGAATAAAAAATCATTATAATAATTTAATCTCTTGCCGGTTTTCAGAGCATATTTTTCTGTAATGCTTCTCCATAATTTAGCGCGTAGTTTATTTTCTTATCCTTGGGATGTACTAACGTACTTTTATATTTATTGCCAACACCTAAAACGTCTAAGATCACGCAACGATAGAGTCAACGTAATAGGAAGAGTGAAATAATAAAAAGTGTATCATCTAAAGATGTAGGTACACCAGACTTTTAATCAAGTGGAGGGATGGTAAGGTTGTGAGTGTTTAATGTAACAAGTTTTTGAATGGACTTCTGGACTATTAACACACACACACGTACACATCATTCACAGCAAAAGCTAATTTCAATATTCGTGGCAAATAGACTGAATAGTAAACTTATTCTGATCCCAGAGATTTTCTTAGCGTAGAATAATTAACGACGCCTTTCTCGTCGTAGGCGTATAGTTTTATATTTTAAAATGTTATTTTAGCATTTATAATAAAATACGTAATACTTATTTCATGTTTGTTTCACTAGATTTGTGAAACCAATCATTTCTGCATATATTATTTGTTATGTTATGATGGCGGCTGTGACAAATTAACATGCAGTTCACATTTATGGTACGTGAATACAGCAGCCTATAGACATCTACACGAAAACGGGAGGTCAAAATGCAGATGCGTTGCCATACCTGAGGCCTTAGTTAGGTTACCTCTGTGATTGTTATTACAGGGCCATACAGCCAAGCAGGTTCAGTACATTATCCTTTTTAGTATTTAAATTAAATTTCTTTTATTTTACAAATGTAGGCGTCCGAGCACGCCTGACCACCTATTTATATACCATTTTGTTTGTCTGATGTTATAAGTCAATCATGTGACATACAATTTCTCTATTCCAACAAATAACATACATTTTATTAAATAACTCTCCAAAGTTGACAACCCTAGCTTTAGTGGGGTAAGATGATGCTGTAAGCTGTAAGTGAATAGAAACAAATCCACACGTGATAATTGTTTGTTGGTTTGTAACGTTTGGAGGGGGGAGATCGATAGCGCCCGGGCGCGCCCGCCCACCTCTTTCTTGGCCTATAAAATGCCCTCATTAAAGGGAAATCTCCCAACATAAGTTTGGTGATGCTATCATTTATTAAAGAACATGAAAAAAGCTCTACCACTATACAATTAGAGAATGCCTAATGAGGCATTCTTACTGGACTATAATTTTGTACAGATTTTTGGCTAATTGATATTGACTAAAAAGTGCAAATTCTGAAAAAATAATTCTATAAAAATGATAATATGAGCACGGTTACGCTATTGATTTATGTTTTAATCATGACATTAAAAATGGTATGTAAAATATCTATTGCTTTATTTTATAAATTGGATAACAATGGTCCGTTCCATTTCGACCTGAAATACAACCTGTATTAAAAGTAAACTAAAACTGACGTACTATTTACACGGAAAGTGCAGTTTAGTTAAAAATTCAACCAACTGTTATTGCCCACCGTTTATGTCACACCGCCCGCCGTTTTCTATTTGTAAGCTGTTTAGTTTGAATGGCTAGACGTGCAATGCATTCGTCGCCTGCTGTAATAATATAAACGCCATTCAGTTCCACGATTAGATTCATACTTTTTTTAAAATAAAGATTTAATTTTCTTCGTGGAACATGTCTAAATTACTGAAAATATTATATACCTATTACGATTTTAATTATTTATTTCTCAGGTTCTAATCATGCGGCAAACATGCACCAGTAAGTTAGACCCTAAGCAATATTACTGAAGACCGCTTCTAATTTCACTCAGTACTTTAGTCTCTGTGATGCGCATACAATCATACAGACAGACACAAAAACTATACAAAAAAAAACATTTTGGCATATACTGACTGACCCTATAAAGACAACTTTATTTATTTTTCTTTAAATCTCCTGCACAGACAGTACACGAGTCTAGTTACAGTTTCATTATTTATTTTATTAGAAATAGATAATAGTTGTAGCAAAATTTTATAAAACGGAAACCGGAACATGTAAAAGATTTTTGAGGGTTCAGTCTCAAGGTTTGTTTAGTAAAGCTGTGGTCGTCTATACCAACACCTTTTTATTGTTCTACTTATCCGTAAATTGACATATCTACAATAGGTGCTACACTGATGGTCACTGCTTCAAATGCGGACTGATAATATTTCACCGACCCGAGCCGAAACCCAAACATGTCCGTCTAAAGAAGGTCGTCTGGCAACACCGAGTCCAGTGTGAATAGCTCGGCGGGGGTAACTCACAAAGCCAAGCCCGCCTGCCAACTTGGCAGTATATTCCAGTCTGGAGACATTTTCCCAAGAAAAATAATATGGTGCAGACATGCCGCTAATTGCCTCCCATTTTATTACCTACTTGAAGTTACTGAGTGCAGACCATACAGTTTATAACTTAAGATTAATTTTCCGAAATTTTGATGATGATACCTAATCATTTAATGAGTATGTTCATTAGTAGTAGAGTAGGTATTATTTTATATACATATCTGTTGTTGATCCCTATCTTCATATTCACATGCAACTGTTCATTCCCCTTTTATACAACTTTATGTGGGTTCACTAATCAAAATCGTGTCGTTCGACTATAATAAGTTTTATTGACTGGCGACTATAAGAAAGAATGGCAGATGAAGGGATGATAAAACAGATATATGGACTGGGTTGCAATTGCCGAGGGAGCAAGTTTTGTCAATATTATCCAAACAAGCAGAATATTGTGGGAAGATATAGTTGAGGCACACGCAGCTAATGATAATAAAATACGCTTACACTCACTACCCCACATTAGGTCTAAAGTGTAAACCTGTGTCGTTGGTGCCGTTTACACATACAACACATACACCCGGAGTCGAAACAAACATCTGTAGGCCCCAACACCAACTAAAGTACATTGTTTTATCATAAAACCGTCTCTTTTCCTACACCGTACTACCCGCCGAGGAGAGAAGTTCCACCCACACCGACTGGACACCTGGCAGTGCTCAACGGTGCGGTTTTCACGTTCGTTCCTGCCCAGAACGTGTAAATTGTGGAACGAACTTCCCTCTGAGGTGTTCCCCAGGTGCTACAATATGGGGTTCTTCAAAAATGGCGTCAAAAGAGTCCTTCAGGGCTGGCAGCGCGTTGGCAACTCCCCTGGCGTTGCAAATGTTCATAGGCGACGGTGACCACTTTCCATCAGGTGGCCCGTTTGCTTGTCTGTCAATCTTCAGACATAAAAAAAAGTCGATCTTCATTCCGAAAACTAATGATACCTATACAATACTTTAATAATTTAAAATAATAGGTTTTAAACAAAACTTTTTTCGAATGACATAACAGTAATTGGCAACTATTTATTTTATATTTTATTAAACTTATACGTTTTCTAAAACGTCTCCTATACAAGACCTAAAGAAGTAGTGGTCAAGAACACAAAACGAACGGAATACGGTAAATGATGAACGATAATGACAACAAATTAAAAAGAATACGTTTATCACGCACGCATGACGCACAACATGGTATTTTTAATAAAGTCGGATTATACAGAATGACAATTTTGCTGTCATATCATAGACAAAAAGTTTTGTGATACCTGCATCTGGATTTTCCTTCTGTCTAATGCTAAAAAAATTGTTCTATAGTGGAGGAGAATTTCTCCGGTAGTAGCTACAGTCAGACCGAACAATGGCGGTATAGGGTTTGTGTCCACGGATCACAGTATCAGATTGAAGGGGCCACGGATCCCGGCGAGTTGTATCCACAGATACCGTGATCCGCTTCCAACGAAAAAAATTATATACGTTTGTATCCACCGATCACGGTTTTTTATGTAATGAAGGTGGCAAACAAGCATGCAGTTAACATTGATGTTAAGTGATGAGTGCAGCTTATAGACACCCACACAAAGACCCGAGGTCAAAATGCAGATTAGTTGCCACCCCAAGAGACTTTAGTTGTTATGTCTCTGTTTTAGTTATTACGGGGCCATACATTACCATCTAACCGGAACACGATAGTGCTGAACACTATCATTTACCGGCAGATACATTAGGTAATGCGGTGGTGCCTACGCCCTCCAGTTCCTACACTGGAGCTTTACCACCAGTAAAATAAGGAGCCACAGATACCGTGATCGGTAGATACAAACGTACTTACATATTTTTTTTCGTTGGAAACGGATTACGGTATCTGTGGATACAATTCGGTGAGATCCGTGGCCACTTCAAACTGATACCGTGATCCGTGGACACAAATCCTTCCAAGGGTAGGATGGTATGACGGTAGCGAATACCAGAAAGCGGGGTGTACAGCAGCGTCGCGAGTCATTTGGATGAAATTGAATTAAAACTATGAATGTTTCAATGCAGATTATAAAATGAAGCGCGACGCATACGGCGACGACGGCCCGATGCACAAACGGTCCAGGCAGACCGACGATGAAGTAACGTTTCTCATACCTAGCAAGGTAAGCCTTTTTCAGATCAGGAAGCCGATTTATTGCCCTTCACCCATCTTCATTCATGGTAACATTGATCGACCGATCGGTCATGTCACCTAATTGATTGATTATAAAGTCTAATTTGCAATGTTTTTGGTAATGTCAATATAACCTCAAAAACATTAACTTTAATTAAACAATACGTCGGGGTGTGCAACGCCCACTTATGAGGAGAATACTTATGCTAGCAGGGACAGGAAGCGCTTTCCCTATCTTTATTTTTAACGGGTAAATTGATAGGTTACAATAATTTAACCCTTTTTTGTTTTGACGCGGGGAAACCCTCATGGGCACCCGCCGTCTAAGGGGAACGGACGGCGGATAGTGTGAGACTCGTACTCACTAAAACCCCGCGGTGTTCCGACTCGTCCGCCATTAGTGGCGGGGTCACGGGAACGCTTACGCACACATCCGCGACCCCGCCGGCGGCTGCTCGTTTCCGAGCCCTTCGAGGTTTGAGCCCATTGGCTCCAACCGACAATAGTGACGTGCGGAACACGTGTACGCCACCCACTTAGGGACCTCTCTCCATTTGGGCGACGGACATCCCCTAGTCCGACGCCCGGAGGTCCCTGCCCAAACCACTCACAACACCAGGCGTCCCAAGACGCCCGGGTGGAGGGGTTTAGGTACACAGTTCGGCCTCAAAGGAGCGGCAGCGTCGAAAGAATTCGACCCTCAACCGCTCCCTCGCGGCCCCACCACGTCCCTATCCGACGGCGGGACCACCGTTAGGCGGCTGGAGATAGGGTACAGGGCCAACGAAATACCCGTACACCTCCTCCCCAGCCGTCTCCTCTCCACGGCAGCGAGTGGCGGGCTGAGCCACGCCAAACGCCGCCCCCTCTCTGGGTTCCTCTTGGCTTCGCCGGTGTGAGGATGACCACCGGGTACTGAGCCCCCCCGCCACGACAAGGCGGAAACCCTCGGGGGGGACAATAATTTTGCCCTATAAAAACGCCTTACAACTTGGTTACCTTTCTATTGACTTACTCTTTCATACGGAAAGCCTGTAATAGGGTTTCCCTTTAAATAAGTTGTTAAAATGTGCATTTTATGTTACCCTTACAAGAACCCTTTCTGATAGGGTAACCCTATCGCATGCGATTCGATAGGATAAAGCGCTTTCTCTGGACTTGGCGGCGCGCAGCACTCGCAGTTAAATATACCCTATTTTAATGGCATTGCGTTACAATTTTAACAAATGGTTAATGGTTTGTTTGATACCAGCGCGGGCGATGCAATCAACTTCGGTAAGCAAAAACCTTATCACAAAGAGATTAAACTAAGCGCTTAAAGTAAAGGAAAAATCTATCATAACGTTAGGGTTACCCTTACGTTATGATAAATTATTAGGTTACCCTTTCCTTGGGTAAGACTTTCCAGAGGATAATATGCCCGCAAGGTACCTTATCGTAAAAATAAAACAATAAAGCGCTTTTAAAATTAGCCGCTAAGCCGGTCCCTGTATGCTAGTGCTGACTGCACTAGCAGAAGTTTTCTCCTCATCAACCGAACAATAAATCATTCGTCCCTATACGAATGGACCGCCATTGTTCGGTTGTAGTATCTTATTCTGGGGCCAGCTGTTACACTGGGCCACTTCTTCTGGGCGGTAGTAAATGCAATACCGCGGGAAGGGCAGCAGCGTCCCGTGATAAAACTGCCACCACTGTCACTCCATTTAGAATAAACTATAAATTATCTCAAGAATCGCCTAATATTTAGGTTATCAACGATTTGGTCTTATATTTATTAATATTACAATAAAATTAAGCAAGTGCTTAAAAACATGATTTCTTAAAATATGTCTTGAACTATTATTTTTATTTTATCTAAAAATATTTGTTTGGCAGGTGGCGGGATCGATAATTGGGAAAGGGGGCACCAATATATCGAAACTGAGGAACGAGGTCAGTATTACTAATCAATAGTAACGAATATTAAACATTTACTTTAATACGTGCATTAACAGTTTTTGTAAGTAATTTATTCATTATTCATGACCTTGGTTTCATATTGATGTTCAGTTCTATTGTGTATCAAACATTAAACAATGTAGATTACAAAACTTATTACATTCAAGTGTTTGTAGATTCATATTACAGGTACCTACGCGCAAGTTAATATTTAATTGTATCATAAAATATCTCAGTGCAATCATAAACGAATAATGTTTTTTCGCTACAGGTACACCCGTCTACCAATTTTGTAATATATAACTGCTCTGCTTTCGTTGGGTAACTGGAGATTTACCGAGCCCATGTCACTTTTCACTAATGCCTTTGGGATTATAATGAGATGGAGAAGAGCGTAAGCCGCGGTGGTCATTTCGGCCATCGGGCGACCCGTGCGGCCTGTCCGTAGGCAGTAGACAATAACCCCCCGGCAGCCAGTTGCAGGTCTTATCGCCCCCGAGACGCCCCCGCCTCGTAGCGCGACGCGCCGCGCGCCTCTACACACACCACACCTAACAACTTTACCCCAAATATTCCACTCGGTTACAACCAAATTCAGATATCACAAGTATACGACGTAATAGCGTCAGCATACACCGTAAATTGCCGGATCACATGGAACTAAAATTCGATAACCTCTATTCAACTAAACTTTTGTTCATGTCAGTTCATACCAATGCGACATTTCACTATTCAGTGCGTTCGATCGCATGATTTTAGTGTTTATCGTCGCTATGACACATCGCGGTGGTTGTATGTAGGCGCCGTACAATGGGGAAATGGCGCTTAGCTTTTAATACCGTATAAAACATTGATTTACATCAATTCTCTTTTGTAAATGTTGAACTTTTTATCGGGGATATAATTTTGCTGCCATATATAGGAGATAGTATAGAGCTGTATTAGAAGCTATGCGCTGGTAGTATTTGGTAGGGGTATGTTGTGTGGTGTGGTGTGGAGGCGCGCGGGGCGCCACTACAACGACTCTTGGTTGCCGGTCCCGCCCCGCTGGACGCCGCTGCCCCGCCCCGCCGCCCCGCCACGCAGTACAAAGCCTCTATAACAGTCCCAGATTGCCCCGGCCCCGAACGGTAAACTATATCGCCAAGCTACTCTTCAACTCAAAACCTTGCAGCCCCAGCCGGGCCCTTTTGCTCGTCAACAGTCAGGAGTTGTTTACCAGGTGTTTAGGCGCTTCATTCCGTATCGACCCATCACGACACTCGAGACGATGCACGTCACCCTCTCCCGATCTCGTTTTTCTTGACCTGCGTGTCGCCCACCCAGCTCATTAACCGCTAAGATTGCCAGGTACTTTTTATCCTTCCACGGATCCTCCGAAGTCTTCGTCGGACCCACGACCGACGCTAATTTCACCTCCATCACCGCTTTTTTTATATCAACAACTCAGCCCGGAAAAATGACCTCCCTGACCGTTGATTTGTTACATTTAGTATTGTGTTGTGACATTTTTTTATCGACACTTCGATTTTACGTCGGCATATCTGTATAATGGTGCGTGTGTTTTACAGAGTACTGACAATAACAGCGTCCGATGTCGACACTATACTGGAAATCGTTAAGCAAATATTGCCGAATTTGGCCGATGTGAGTATTGATTGGAGGTATATTATATCGTTTATGTTTGTTGTAATATTGCTAACTATTTCTATATGTTAGGGAGGACCGAAGGGCGGCGGCAATGAGGACCTAGACGTCCGTCTACTGATTCACCAAAGCCGAGCTGGATGCGTCATTGGAAAGGCCGGCGCCAAGATAAAGGAACTGCGCGAGGTAAGTGCGGGGTTAGCTTGCTAGCCAGGCGGCGGACGTTCATTATAAAATACTACTTAATAGTTTTATGTCGTGTGCCATTATGTTTTCAAGTTTTAATATTACAGTCTATTAGTAAAAGTATTACAACGGCAGCTCTTGTTCAAAACGAGTGATTTTTAATTCAGTCAAAGTGGGCATAGTAGTCTTACTTTCTTGTGTTGAATCCAATGAAAAGGAAAAAGAAGTCCAAGAACGATCGCCTTCTTTGATTGGGACATATTGTTTATAATATTAGTGCTTGTTTAGCATATTATATTATGCTATTTATCTTTAGACTCTACCTACTACGTTGCACTGTGTTTTAAGACACAGTTCAGGATTTCCATCAAAGAAATAATTATAGTATTTTAATTAAAGAATAGAAAAGGCTTAATTTATTTATCTTAAAACATATAAATATCCTTATCGTTTTATAACAAGGTAGATATCTCTCGAATGCTGCAAATATACCCCAAACAAGATACGCGGTACGGTACAATTTTGTTATAAATCTGAATGGTCATAAAAATATATTTTACTTGATACCTATCTAATACCTTTAAACGAGCAATTCTTGTATATATATATATATATATATATATATATATATACATATATATATATATATATATGTATAATGTGTATATATATTAGATATATATATATATATATACACAGAATCAAGATCTCGGAAACGGCTCCAACGATTTTCTTGAAACTTACAGATTAGGGGTTTTTCGGGTCAAGAAATCGATTTATTTAGGTTCCAGGTCCAAGAAAAGCTCGGTTCCAAGTTAATAATAAATTTTCTTCATAACCGACGACTAACGCCATCTATTGATGAATAGAAGAACCATTAGTCTACTAACGTTAGTCGTATATGCAATTCATACTAAATATAATTTTCAAAAATCGCTACGGAGCGAAGCTCGGTCAACCAGGTACTACTTTCTTTATTAAAAGACTAACCCCCTTATTCATAAACGTATTTTAGCTAAAGTGTTGCTAATCTCTGCTTTGTCTTTTTCTATCCTGCACATTTGACAATGCAACTGACAAAGACAGCATTCTATAGCTAAAACGTATCTAATGTACGTTTATGAATAAGGGGGTAGAAATCTCGGATCTGATCATAATAATATAGTCCTATCATAGGGTCAGCTTTTAAATGGGAGAACGTTGTGTGTTATTATATGTATCTACCTAGATGTCCGATTAGACGGCAGTATTCATTTGTCATTAAGGCCTTAAGATAGATGAAATGCCTAAATTCGTACATGATTTAAGTCAAATTCTAGAAAAAACTGTTAATACACGACGACAGGCAAGGATTCAATTAATATTTTGACTTGATCAGAATGTTATATTTGCTAACCTCCTTTTAGAAAAAAACATTTCAAAATGCACCCATATTTGTCATAAAATGCAAATGTTCTCCAAAACGGCACAATCTTTTTACTTCGTTTTTATTGCAAAAGAAAAGGCTTTAAATTACTTACAGTTTGACTTTTTTGTGTTTTTTATTACTGAAAATTAATAAAATGTCGAAATTTCCGTGCATGAGCGCGAGCTTCTTCGTCCCGCCATACTGTAATCTCCAGTCAACATCTGTTGGCTAGTCGGCTACGGCCCCTTGAGACGGGAGGACGTACAGCGTGCTGCCGGAATTCAAACTTGCGTATTTTGGGATGTTACTGCTATGTTATGAGTAAAACCTAACAAAAAATATGTATTACTATACACAACGAGTGTTTACGGACTTAATATTTCACTAAATTGTGGCCATCTCCTATGTTTTTGCGCGAGTTGATTTTATGTTGTTGTCAAAGAATATAAATACATTGAGTATATTGACATTGCAACACGGATCATTGACGTAGAAAAAGAAACACAAATTAACTGAAAGAGTTCATATATATAGTTGATTACTCTTTATACTTGCTATACCTACGTGTAATTTATATATGAGTAAGTAAGTAGGTACCTATTTTTTATGTAAGATATAATTAAGTTAGTTATATACAGATATTGTTTAATCTTACTTTTATAAATGTGAAAGTATGGATGTTTGTTTGTTGTTGGTCAGTCATACTATAGTGGCTGGACGCATTTCGATGAAATGTTGTTCACAGGTAGAGTATATATAGCTTACAGATGTGTTCAGAGGTAGAGGAGGATTTTTTTGCTGACGGTAGAACGAAGTGAAAAAAAAATCTCATCAGTGCAACGATCGAACTAATGAATTAAACTAATGGGACTAAAGGTGTTTCAAGAGAAACTGTATTTATACCTAAAAACCTCAAAATCCACGCAGACGAACTAGCGAGTAAAAGCTAGTAGATATATATTAACCTTGAAAATATTCGCTACCGACTTGAAGAGCGGGATGCGGGATTTGGTACAGCGGTATTGTTCGGCGAAACAAGTTCTACTAGACCATAGTAAAATAAGAATTAGTCGAAATAAAACTAGTAAAATAGAGAAATAAAAATAGTTGTTGAAATAAAATAAGAATAGTAATTGAAATAAATCCAAAATGGCGAACACAATTGTTTTTCGAAAAAGTGGTATGGGTATCAAATTCATGATTTCTTGGAATGCTGATTTCGAACATGACACCTGTTTTCAGATCCTGATAGATCTTTTTCAGAATATGATATGAGTATCAATTTTGAGGTTTCTTGGGGTGCTGATTATAAAAATGTCATTTTTTTTCAATTCCAAATAGAGGTCACATGTTCTTTTCAAAATATGACATAGGTATCAATTTCTAGGTTTCTTGGGGTGCTAATTACGAAAGTGACATATTTTTCAGATCATTTTATTAATCAGCACACCAAAAAAATTTCTCGAAATTGACACCCATATCACAATTTGGAAAAACAATTATGTTCGCCATCTTGGATCTGTAAAATGATGCCGCTTTCGTACTCAGCACCCCGAGAAGCCTCGAAATTAACACCCATAGCAAAATTTGAAAGAATTTTTTTTGACATATTTTGAGAAAAAAAAAACAGCCGACCCCGACATTGATACTTACATTGCTTACATACTCTATCGCTTACAGTACACCTCAATTCACATTTAGTGAAATGTAAATTGGGAAATGCAGTCGTGCTCGCTCGCCCTGGAGCTTGGCAACTGAAACTCTACCACTGTATATTAGTGTATACTACCACCTTACCTTACCAGAACATGATAACGGTGAACATGGAGATTATCATTTACTGGTAGATAAAGTAAGTGATATGTAGGTATTGACGCCTTCGAGCTCGTTCATTAAAGTTTTATCACCATACAGTCATACATAGCACAACAGCCCACCATATTTATGTATATAAAATATTAAGTTTTTAAATTATCCAAGATTAGACCGCTCGCAATGCAGTCATAACTAACGAGCAAAAATCAATCAAGTTTCGCTTGCTACCCGTACCAATAGCTAAACTTGTATTCAAATTGTTCTAGTAGTATAATCACTGTGATACAACATTAATAACATTATTAACATTAACAACAATGCTTGTATTATTAACATTAACAACAATGCTTGTCTCCTCTACAATTACTTTATCTTTGATCGTTTCGACCAAGTACAGCGAGTATCCGCTAGATCGCTCAAATTTTGACAAATATTTGATGAGCTCCGTTTTGCCAAGATCATTCAGGCTACTTAACCCCTTAATATAAATTGCGTGTTTCTCTACCACTTTCATGACCCAATTAAATTTTGTTTATCCCCGAGTATAGTAAATAGAAAAGTAATCGATCTCGTTGGTATTTCCTTATATGTATTTCATTTAAACGACGACCGGGTTTGAGAATATTCTCGAAAAGGTAAATAATTAAAGGTGTATAGCAGATGGCACTCACGAGCCGATCGTATTCTCGTCTGTAGCGTTAATAGAGATTTTTTTTCAGCCATCCGCGTTTTGGGCACCAGCGCGGGAGGCAGATGTGAGTGCAGCTGCCGGCATCCGTCTTATCTCAATCGAACGGATGTTTTACATTTACCTATTTAAATCGTTCTTTCTACACTAAAATTGAGCCATCGCTAACTCGTGTTGATAAAGTTCTATAGTAAACTAGGTTTTGCCATCGAATATTGTTTCGCTTTGTACCTGTCTCCTTTTGTGGGATGGACTTAAAAATACTTTCTTAAGGGTCAAATTAAACTTCTACTAGTTTGAGGGTATTGGTAAATCAGTCATTCAGTCACCATTTTCGATTATCCTGTATCTCACGCGAGTCCGCTCGCAAGTTCAAACACGAGGTGATTTACTTAAACAATTTATTCCTCATCTTAAGATGAATTGACTATTGATAGTTAGAAACCGTTTGCAATTCGCTCATATCGGGCAAAAATGTCAGAAGTAAATCTTCTTTCATTTGAATGACCCTGAAAAAGGACAAGAAACGCCCAAACATACGATTCACTGATTTAAGGAAAGTGTTGTTACAATTACCATTCGCCAACATACAAGTAAAACGTAAAGTATTTAAATCCAAAGGCATTTATATCAATATCATACAAAGTCACACGTAAATCGATATAGAAAGTCAATCTAATTTCATAAAGTAAAAAGCCAGGACAATTTGTCATGTGCAGGTCGTATAAACAATGTAAAGTAGTGGCGGAACTTTAGAGTGGTGCATAGCGATCAATTACTGCGACATCCGCCGCACAAGTTTTAAAACGTCCAACTTCACAATATCACTATTAAACTCGGCAGATTCACTTAAGTAATAACTCGTTTTCTAGACCTCCATTCAGTTTCCGTTTCACTTTATTCAAACAATAACTAAGTCTGACATGAGTAAGATTAAGCTTTTAGTACTGGGATGTAGTCGCCACACTTCAAATTGTTATTTGATGAGAAGGATGTGTTTCACTCGTTACATCTGAAAAGACCACTAAATCACGTCTGCTTTACCGTCTTCTAACCCTAGTTCACCAAAAGATTGTTCAGTTTTTTGATTGATGTAAGTAAGTATATGACTTTCATCTATTATTCGAAATTTAGTTTTAATAAAATGTGATTTAGGGATGAGAAACTTATTAATTATAACCATATCATTAAAACTTGCATTTTGTAGATCGAAAATGAAGAAACCATTTAAGTTTCGCTTGATTTTGTGCAACAACTCCTCCGGGCTATTTTATTTATTTTTTATGCGTCCCCGTTGCCTTTCGTCCCTAATATATGTTATCCTTTTCGTCGATCAGCTGTTCCCTATAATATTTTGTTCGCTCTACACCAGATTGCCGGCGAGTCAATGGACTCTACCTGTGCCAAGGCGATCCCAGTAATATATAATGTGCATCGATTCATTCTTTTGCAAGAAATGTAATAAGATGCTTTGTATTTAATTCTATAGACTTGCATAGATGCCTTTTAACTATATTTTTACACAAAAAAAAATTGCCAAAAGTTCGGGGTCCGTTTCTTATTTTGATATAGACATGTCCCGTATTTTAAATGCGAATGAACTGTGACAACAGCTTTTATACAATTTTAAAGGTTAGAAGCGCAAGTTTTTACTCGTGCCTGACGAATATGTCGTTGGCTCGTTGATGTCTCGCTGCAATAAAAACGTCTGATGAAATAAAATATCCAGCAACACGATTCTGTTTTACATACAAGATGGACAAGGCAATAATTAATTAAAACTGAGTGTATACTCTGCACTTCAGCACTACCAATGCACTTCAGCACTACCAAGTGTGCTTGCAAACATCAAATTGAATTATATCCTCATAGTTTAGTCACAAAACACTTTAGTTTGTTATAGACAACACCCATTATGAAGCTGTAATCACTTGAATGTGACAAAATATTTTAATGGTTTCATGATAGTTCTATACAGCAGTAGCTATGTCCAGTATTTTTTTATATTTTACTAGCTGACCCGGCAAACTTCGTATTGCCTCACAATGAAATAATGTGTCAAAGGTTTGATAGACACGGACAATTTGTATGGGAAAATGAAATTGTGTTTTTCTACTATTCCTCTTCAATTTCTTCATATTTTCTTACCTTCCCTGGACTTCCAAAAATCATTCAAAACCAAATTAGCCAAATCGGTCCGGTTGGACCGAGAGTTTTAGCGAGACTAACGAACAGCAATTGATTTTTATATAGATATAGATTTATAGTCATACAGTTGAGTCCGCTTTGTATATTGTCAATTTTTTTTTTTTTATAAGTAATGTAGACTCATGTGTCATGTGTCGCGTGCGCATCTGTTTTGAACGTTAAAAAAATAGGAAGCAATAAAGACACGTGTGAAGTGAAAATGTGACAAGGTAGGCCAAGATTGTTGGTTAGATGGCGACATGCTCGAGGGATTTGCAATGTGAACAAACTAACACACGTGTTGAAGACGCGTTGAAGTTGGTGGCGCGCGTAATTTGGGAGTGGTGTAGTATAGCGCAATCGTTCCCAAACTTAAGCGAACAGGACACCAACACCCAACATAAAAACCTTTTATTTAATGGAACACCTTATCAAATAATATCAAATCGAAGACTAATTTATATCAGAACAAAAAAAACACAATTTTCTTAGCAAATTTTTTTTTTTTGCGTATCATTATTATATTCTCTAAAATTAGCTTCATGTTTGAACTTCAAATATTTAAGTTAAGTCTGCTAAACATCTAATCGGCCCAGTAGTTTTTGAAGCGAATTTTCTGTGGCAGACGGAGGGACACGAAGAGTTCTGTTTTACCTTTTAAGCTATGGAGCCCTAAAAAGTAACACACGTGTAGATTATTAGAGTTGGTGGCGCGGGCAATTTTCTCGGAGTGTTGTAGTGTAGCGTCTGCGGGCGCGTGCGCGGGCGTCAGCTGCCGCGGCAGGTGCGCGCGCAGCCGCCGGAAGGCCGCACAAAAACCGCTCGCGCACCTGGGCCCGCCGCCTAGCCGCCTACCTACTTGCACAATGCGCGCGCAAGACCTTCCTCGCCGACGACTAAATACAAATTTCGAACACATTCCCCGACCCTTTCAATGTTTAGTTCGGTTCGCCGTCAGGTACCGCGGCTCGCAGCTCGCTTCCTCTCTATTATTTCTCTGTCCCCAATCGCAAACTTTAATTTCCGCCATTTGTATATATTTAGATTGCTACTTGGAACTGATTTAAACGTCGAAAAAGCAGTCGGTACCGTAGCTCATAAGTTTATATCTGTAATATTAAACATGTCAAAGCATTTTATTCCTTTCAAGAACCTCCAATATTACAAGGATACAATTAGGTTATACAGAAATAACATAAAAACTTTTGCTCCGCAATTTATCAAATTTTTGTTTTAGCAGTCTCTTAAAAACCTATTCCATCGGACCCCTCAGCAAAATGAAACTTTATATTTGTAAAGATATTTCGAATACGTTTTTTGCAATATTAACCGCGGCGGCAGCTTAATGGACTTGCGAAACTTTGCTTACATGGTTCGCGACCCTGCTGCTGCTGAGTTAGTTCGAGTTCTGAAAATTTTCAACGAGCTTAAGAAATTATTTCCGAAGTGGTCGGATTCGGGAACGTGATGTCCCGGCTCTATTGTACGGGGTACACGCTGCTGTGCACGTGTTATGGGGTTTCATCCGTCGGAAACGCGGCGCGGCGCCGGCCTCGGGTTACCGGAGCGGTACACGTGACGCGGGACGCTTTTTACTCGACGCATCTACATCCTTCGCGCACCGCAAAAAAAAAACGGATACGGGAAATGAGTGCGTTTAACGAGAGGAGCGATCCTCGATCCAATTTACCTGCGTCTTAACATCGGCTTACTTTACCCGACTACGTGGATTTCTTCGGCAACTTCGGCTCCCATCAAATCGTGCTCGGCGCGTCCCCTGCCCTCGCCGTTCTTGATACGAGTTTGATTAGACTTATTTGTAGGCTTCATGTCTGCTTTTATCGATCGCGATGAAATTTGTCATTAAGCGAACGTGTAATTCGAACCGTTCGCGCATATGTCGCCGGGCGTAATTACAGGCGGTCGCGGGTGACACCGGCAATTATGTCGGTGGGCACGCGACCCCGCTTCCGTTTCCGATAGAACCGCAGACCGCCGTTGTATGGCTTCCAACCATCAAATATACATAGCCATAGCTTACCAGCCTTGGCCAATATACTTTTGTAGTTTTCGAAACCAGTCGAAGAGCCCGTTATTTTGTTTAAACAAACATTTAATTTATTACAATAAACAAATGCAAATACGAGAGAGTAGTAAGAAAAACGCTCGTTTCCTTTTCATGCAGTCGTTGTCAAACTTATTTTGAACTAAGTGTTGTATTGTCCTTCGCTCTGTAAAAGTTTAAACTTTGAAATTAATATGGAAACTCCGTAAGTTTTGAATGAAGAAAACTATTAAAATTATTAAGACTGCTTTGTCCAGTTGCAAATAGAGCTAACGAGGACTCGCGACGCTGTGTGGCGTAGGCGTGGCGCGAGGGTGGCGGAGCCCTACAAGTGCACCTTTACGGGATGCGGGAGAGGGAAGTGGCGGAAGGGACCGGGGAGGAGGGAGGTGGGGTCGTCAGGTGTTGCACGTCCCTGTCCCTGCCCTGCCGGCGCCGTCATTCTGCCACCGACCTTTCCCAGGGACGGTTGCTTCACCTGGTGGACTCCGCGATTCACGTGAATTGACGAGTTTTACCGCGAGTTATGTAAAAGTTTTTGAAATCAGTGATTTTTTGTTGACAGTGATTTTGATTATATTCTTTCATGTGGACTTAAATCAATATTAATTACTATGTTAATCAAAAGCTAAATTATAGTAAATCTAGGTAAAATTGAGCTTTTTCCACACAGTTTTTCTCGGACGTCGATAATAGTGTGTAATCACCGATATCTAATATAGGTAGCACAAATTTTTCAACAATCGTGTAAAAACAATTCAATTGCAAACAAAAAATCGGAAGAATGAGGAAAGTGATGCTGATTTTATTTTCTGGATTGACGAGTAAGTTTTTTTTTATTTTAATGACGAAAACCTTCTATTTAATAACTATAGCACGCAATTTAACATAAAGTGAGATTTTTTCGAATTAAAAAAAAAAAACTTGAAATTTTAGCTCAAAAGTTCGAATTGGGTCATTGTTTCATTGATCAAGCAGGACTCGATTTAGGTGTAGATATCTATTTATAAAATCCTTTTTCTCGCAATCGTAATATTAACGTTTTTTAATCTTATATCTACTAACGATGAATTGGTATGGGGTTTTCGATTTTTTTTTTATTTTAGTACCTAGGTTGTTGTTTGTGCGTGTCAATGTCGGCCACGTGCGCGGATCGATGGGTCGACGCGTGCGCACTGCTCACAAACGTCACGAGTTTATCGCCGAGTATACCTCAGAAATAGAGTTGCCAACTTTTTTAAAGACCAAATATAGTATTTTTCGATTCAGTACCTGCCCACAAAAATATACCTAGTAGATTCGAAATCAATTCAAAAATGTAGTATCGAGCTTTTGTTTATTGGTTTGACAGCACTGCGTGACGAAGCATTCATTGTTCAGTGATATTTCAAAAACTTTATGATAAGGGCGTTTTTCAGTTTACAGAGACTGATGATGACTGATTTAGCGACTTTGATGATATATATAAATAATTTTAGTTAGATACCAATAATATTAGGACACTATTAAATAATGGGGTTGCCAACCCTACTCAGAGGAAGAATTCGAAGGTGTTTTCTTTCATTGAAGAGATTAAATAAAAAAGTACTTCTAAATTCGAAGATTTGAGCGCTTGTATTGTCCTCCTATGGAATGATCTCATTCAAATTTAATTTTCATTTATAACTTTTCTTACATAACAAGGAGAGCATAATTTTGCGCCAAAAAGATCGATTTATGAATCGCGTCGAACCGGAGTATCAAATTGATCCACGATTAAATCAACGTAGAAAAAATCTATTGCCGATTAATCAATCTATTTTCCATAAAATTCGGATTTACAAATTCATAGAGCTTAGAACTTTCTTGTCATTTTTTTTTTTTTTCATTTTAGTTAATACCTTATTTCACTCTTCTTCTTATTATTATTGAAACAAAAAAATCGATTTTAAAGGGTGGAGTATTGATTCGCTGAATCCATCCAGTAGGTCTCACTGGTGGTAGAGCTCCAGTGACGGAGCTCGCGGGCTTAGGCACCACCGCATTATACCTAATATACTTGCCGCTAAATGTTAGTGTTCAGCACTAT
The DNA here is from genome assembly GCA_036365455.1 of Macrosoma leucophasiata. Classification (NCBI taxonomy): domain Eukaryota; kingdom Metazoa; phylum Arthropoda; class Insecta; order Lepidoptera; family Hedylidae; genus Macrosoma; species Macrosoma leucophasiata. The sequence continues at coordinate 6,735,015 of JAWQUS010000023.1, read as the reverse complement.
CGTGTTCCGGTCAGGTGGTAATGTACGGCCCTGTAATTTCCGGCACAGAGGCATAACACCTTAGGCCTCAGGAGTGGTAACGCATTTCGACCTTGGTCTTAGTGTAAGTGTCTATAGGCTGCAGTCATCACTTAACATCAATGTGAACTGCATGCTTGTTTGCCACATCTATTACATAAAAAAGGTACTGCAGATACAAAAATGCAAAAATTTCTCCGATTTTTCGGTTAATCAATCTCGATAATAATCCGTGTCCTCGACGTGTGTGTATAGTATAGCTAACGTGACCATACGTCCCGTTTTGAACAGGACAGTCCCGTTTTCATACAGCCCGTTTTTTAATAATGTATAATAGCGATACCTAAGATTTGACGACCCGGTTATTCCAGCGGTGTGAGATGATCGTTTGATTCGAAGGGTCGCGGGTTCGATCCCCGCACTGCGACAAATATTTGTATGGCCTACAGATATTTGTTTGAGGTCTGGGTGTTTGTGTATGTGTTGTATATGTTGTATGTGTACAACGGCACCCACGACACAGGTTTATACTTACTGTGGTGCTGTGAGTGTAAGCGTATTTTATTTATTTATTTAAGATACTTAAAATGATACCTAAAGAAGGACGTTATATTGTAAGTATGCCTCTTCCTCCCTTTGTCCTTGAAGGTTAATTTTGAGAATGTCCCGTTTTGAGTGACGATAAAAATGGTCACGTTAAGTATAGCTGAGCGCACCGCCGCCCCGGCAGCTAGACGGGACGTGGGAGGAGACTGTCACAGCCATAAACCGCCTCGATATGATTGATTTACTATAAAACTTATGGCCGAATATAAAACTTATGTTTACTATCTCCCATTTGTTTGATGAAAAGCAAACTGTGCGAGGAAGTGGGTTCCAAGTACCTTTTATGTCTTGATTAAGCGATTTATATGTTCAGTACAGTCTCATATTATGATTTAAAAGATATCGATTTAGGGGTTCCTATAATTTAGCTTCAGCTTCATGGCCCAGGTATCCATTTTTACAAAGACAATTATTTCGTCGGCCAACAATGAAAAATAAAATTCAGGTAATTCATTTGTCTGCAATTAGGTAACTTGCCGTCCTTAATATGGCAATAAAAGATATATTTGATTGATTTTGGACAAGCAGAGTTCCCTGTACTGTACGCAGGCAGGACTTCTTAAAAGTAGTGCACATGCTTGCTTTTGAAATACATAGCTGCTTAGCTGGTGGCAAATATAAATCAAGTGTACACATCACATTTTATATATTATCGCATTTCATTAAATGTTGATTGGAAGGAAAATCTTTCGCAAACGAACCTTCAGAAAAGAGGTTACCGATTGGACCCGTATGCATGTGATATTATTGAATCTACAAAATATACATATAGGTGTTAGTATATACGTTCTTCTGAACAAAATCACATACGCATTTGAGGTGTCACAATATGGGATTCTTCAAAAATGGCGTCAAAAGAGTCCTTCAGTGCTGGAAGCGCGTTGACAGCTCCCCTGGGGTTGCAAATGTTCAAAGGCGACGGTGACCACTTTCCATCAGATGGCCCGTCTACTTATTTGTCAATCTTTAGAAATAAATATATAGTATGATTTTTTTCTCCACGCATATCTTTGAAATCACTGTGATTTCAATATTTTATTCAATTGACATTTTTCTTGGGAAATTATGCCACTTCCATCGAAATTGATGATTATTTATTAGTGATGATTCATAAGCGCTAATTTAAAAAAATAAATTTCGAAGAATCTATAACTGTTGCCAACCCAAATGTATGTATGTACGACAACACTCCTGTCTTTATTATTTTTCTATATGCCCACTCATGTTTTTAAAGGATATTTTATTAAAAAAAAACAGTTCACATTCCTAAAAGGTTACGTATAAATATGCCAAATAGCGAAGTGAAATTCCAGCTACCGTGTGTACATTATGAAGTATTTTTATTTACAGAGTTCGTCGTAATTGTATTCCTCTGAGACGTCTATAAAGGTGTTTCGTTACGTTATTTAATTTTTTATTCTGCTCCGTTGTGTGCGAGTCATATTGTCTTTTTTTTTGGTAAGCGTGTATAATTTTGGGGCTGGATAAAATAAATAGTCTTTTGGGAAATCTTATTACACTGAAAAAAAAAGAATATAATTGTCATTTTATAGAAGGCCAAAATCAGCGCGCTTGTGTATGAAGGAGAGAAGAATACAGAATTGAAGGAGATTCGAATAGAAATATTTGTAGAGCGCTAGGGGTGGGTGGTGTAGATATTTAACATACCGTATTTTAATGAAAAGATTAAAGATGAAAATAAAATTAATTACCACCTGTACATGGGTAAAACGTAACCGCAGAATAGGCGCGTGTAGGCATGCTTGAATGTATGATGATTGATTCGAAGGGTCGCCAAATATTTGTTTGTGTATGTCCTGTGTGTGTATAACGGAAGTCTGCACCCACGACACAGTTTTATACCTAGTGTAGGGCTGTGAGTGTAAGCGTATTTATTTATGATTTACATCAGCCTACCCCTTCGGGAATTCCAGCGTGGAGTTACATTATTTTTATTAAATATACATGGTTTTATAAATAAATTCGACATTAATCATAATAATTATATTGTTGCAGAAAACCGGCGCTCGCCTGAAGATATTCTCGAACCCGGCGCCTCAGAGCTCGGAGCGCGTGGTGCAGCTGGTGGGCAAGCAGGACGCCGTCGCCGCCGGCGTGCGCGAGGTGCTTGACCTCATCCGACAGGTGAGTTGCCGACACCCGACTACCGACTCCCGCGACCTACACGCCCCTATACCTCACAAATAACATCATCTTATAACTCGGAGTACGAGTTTATCAAGTTAATGTTAATCAAAAATATGTATTCTTCATATTTATGTATTATATAATATATGTATCTAAGTATTGCTCTATCATTTTAACATCGCACTTAAGCCAGCTTGAAATTGCCACAGTCCTGGCCGCCCGTATCCGTCGGTGAGTAGCTGAGTAGCCATAACTATAACTGAGACAAAACAACTTAGGTTTCAGGGGTGGCAACGCATCTGTATTTTGATCTCTGGTTTGGTGTAGATGTCTGTAGGCTGCAGTCCATCTTAACATCTATGTGAACTGTATGTCATTCTGTACATTGTGTCCAAAGTAAATCAGGGTGTCCACATTCTGGAAAGGTCAGGGAAGCTCAAGGTGGTCAGGGAAAGTCAGTGAAATCGAAGGGATACCTGGAAAGTCAGGGAAAATTGAACATTTTTCCCCAGTGATTTTAAAGTAAGTGCACTAATTTTATGCTCTGGTCTAACGCTTAATTCAGAAGCATTTTTTCAGGTTCAGAGTATACTATGTTATGATTTTCGTCATAATTAGATTTCTCTTTCTCTCAGTTTGAAATAAATAAATATTTATCACAATAAGTAAATAAAGATTTATTTCATAGAGCAGTGGTTCTCAAACTTTTTAAATGACGGAACCCTTTTGGGAATCAAAATACTAGATGGAACCCTACAATAAAACAATTGTTTTTATAAGTGTATTTTATATTAATCAGCGTAATAAAAGTACAATGTAACAGTTGCTCATTATTATTTACTTCACCACTTGGCAAGGACAATAATAGGAAACATTAAAATTCTAACTAGTGGGAGGTATGAAACTGTTTTTTATTTTTAATCAATTGGTTCAGGTTTGGTGGAAGAAAGTTGGAGTTTGTTGCGGAACCCCGACAGAGGTATCACGGAACACACTTAGAGTATAGCTGTCATAGAGCGAACTATTGTGACTGTGTAGTTGGATTAATTAGACATGTTCCTTTTTTTTCAAGATTGGAATGAACAATGTTATGATTTTTTTTGTCATAACTAGGTTACTACAAAAAAAAACTGTTTTAATTTTTATATTTTAACAGATCTCTCCTTTTTCTAATGTGAAAATAAAATATACCTATACGGCCAAATACTGAAACGTCATTTAAATCTAAGTGGGACTTAAAAGTCTTCTGTCTTTATAAAACACGTTCAAACGATAGAGATCACATTTGAAGGTCGCTTAAAAATTAGTCCAGAATTTTATCAATGGCTAAGTGATGTCGTAGATGTTCCTGGATTAGCATATTATAAAGTATGTTGCAAGTCCTTTAAACTCAGTACACATCTATTTTTTTTCAAAGTTTATAAAGCAAAACTATTTAAGTTACGTATAACTTGGTAATACATACTACTATTACTTGATAAGTAGTAAGTATAAGTTGTATTTTTTTAATTTCGTTGTTTCTCAGTAGATATTTAATTTTAGTTCATATTTTTCATATTAATTTGGAAAAAAGAGATTTTATTTGTAAGTAAGGTGGCAAACAAGCATGCAGCTCACATGGATGCTTAGCGATGACTGCAGGCTATAGACAACTACATAAAAACCAGAGGTCAAAATGCAGATGCGTTGCCACCCCTTAGACCTAAGTGGTTACGTCTCTGTGAAAGTTATTACAGGTCCATACATTATCATCATAATGGGATGCCTACGCCACCGAGCTCTGTCACCAGAGCTCTCATCATCATCATCATCATTACAGCCAAAAGACGTCCACTGCCGAACAAAGGCCTCTCCCATAGAATGCCACAACGAACGATCACGGGCCGCCCTCATCCAGGGATTGCCCGCGACCTTCACCAGGTCGTCGGTCCACCTCGTGGGGGGCCTGCCTACGCTTCGTTTTCCGGTACGCGGTCGCCACTCTAGAACTCTTCTGCCCTAACGGCCGTCAGTTCTGCGAGCTATGTGACCTGTCCACTGCCACTTGAGTCTCGCTATTCGGTGAGCTATGTCGATAACTTTGGTTCTCATGCGGATCGCTTCATTTCTGATTCGATCTCGCAGAGAAACTCCGAGCATAGCCCTCTCCATTGCTCTCTGAGTGATCTTGAGCGTTCTTATGAGGCCCATAATGAGTGAGCGACCACGTTTCGTTCCGTATGTCATCACTGGCAACACACACTGGTCAAAGACCTTCTTCTTCAGAAACTGCGGTAAATAGGACGAGAAGATATATTGTAGCTTCCCGAACGCTGCCCATCCGAGTCGGATTCGGCGTTTGATCTATTTCTCGAAGTTGGACCTACCTAACTAGACCGTTTGTCCCAGGTATACATATTCGTCAACAACTTCGACCATAACAGAAGTGGGCGTAACGAGGACATTCGACATTATCTTCGTCTTGTTCATTTTAAGGCCCACTCGTTGGGAGGCCCTACTGAGGCGATTGAGCCATTGTGCCAAGGTCTTCCAGGGTCTCAGCCATGACTACGATATCATCCACAAATCGGAGGTGGGAGATGTACTCGCCGTTAATGTTGATGCCGAGTCCGTTCCAATCCAGAAGCTTGAAGGCATCTTCCAATGCAGCGGTGAACAGTTTCGGAGATATAACATCTCCCTGTCTCACACCTCACTGCAGTTGGATAGGTTTCGAGGTCTGGTCCTGATGGCGAACCAACATAGTGGCGTTTTCGAACAAGCTCTTGAGCACCTCTATGTATCGGTAGTCGACTTGGCACCTCTGGAGTGACTGTAGCACAGTCCAAATCTCGACCGAATGGAAGGATGTTCGTAATCACTCTCGAAAACAGCTTATAGACGTGACTTAGAAGTGCGATGGGCCTATAGTTTTTAAGAAGGGTATTGTCACCCTTTTAGTTCAGTACCACCACATTTTAGTGCCACGCCTGTGGCGTTTTGCCCTCGGATATGACGGAATTGAACATCAACTGAAGATCTTCTAATACTGGTCTTCCGCCCGCTTTCAGGAGTTCAGCAGTGATTCCGTCATCACCCGGCGCCCTGTTGTTCTTGAGCTGTTTGAGAGCCGTACTAATCTCGTCTAGACTGACGTCCGGGATATCTTCGGTGTAGGGTCGGGTCAGTCCGGCTCTAGGATCTGCTGCCGGACTGTTAACAGGTGGTGGCGCTGTCGCGTACAACTGTCCGAAGAACCGTTCGATCTCTTCTGCAAGCTCAGGTTTCGACGATACGATTCTGTCGTCCTCTGTCTTCAGCTTAGTCAGGCAGCTCTGTCCTATAGAGAGATCTTTGGCGAACACTTTAGAGCCCTTGTTCCGCTCCGTTTGAATACTGTCAGTATTAAACTGCCGAAGGTCGCCAGTCAGTGACATCGAGATCTGTCTGTTGAGCCGCCTATACACTTAAGCGTCTTCAGAAGACTTCAGAACCATACCGCGCCTCACATCCATGAGCTTGAGAGTTGAGTCAGAGATCTTCTTGGTCTTGCTTGTGTGGCGGGTCTTAAAGCATTTAGACTCAGCCGTACGGACAGTTTCCACAAACCTGTTGTTGTATTCGTCCACATCTAAGCAATCACTCAGGCATTCGAAGCGATTTTAAAGTTCGAGTTGGAAGCTCTCGTAAAAATTGTAAAAATTGTCGGGGAAAGTCAGGGAAAAGCCAGGGATTTTTTTTTAACTTCTGTTGTGGACACCCTGTAAATCGAATTCCCATTATTGCTAAGATGTAGTAAAAAAAACAAATTTAATTTATAAATGCGTTTTACTTTCCAGGTGCCGATCAAGGGCATAATCCAGAATTACGACCCGCATAATTACGATGACTACTACGCGGAGGAGTACGGCGGGTTCGGCGGCGGGCAGGGCGGCGGACCACGCTCGGGCCCCGGGCCCCGTGGCTCCGGACCCCCGCGGGGCGGGCCCCCGCGCGGCATGCCCCCCATGGGCCCCGGCGGACGAGGGCCCCCACCGCCGCGAGCTGCTCCTCCTCTAGGTAATACTCTGTCTGGCATTTTGATGTCAGTCACACTATGCGCAAAACTAATGCCCCCGTGAAGTTAATTACAAAGTCGCTGCGAAGTAGCGTTAAAAGAAGATTTTATGATATTAAAAGAATACGTGAGGAGAAAATGGGACAAAAGTACGCTTTCATCAGGTCAACATTAAAACTAGCTTTCTTTCTCGCTTTGCGAGCTAAGAGACTGACGCAAAGTTTACGCAGCCAACTTCACTCGATCGCTTTTAACTTTTACGCGTACTGTACATTTGCATTGTATTTATAATGGTTTTTTTTTGTTACGAAGTGGTGCCAACGGGCATATAGTTCACATTAATGGTGAGTTCAATGTATATGCGATGCCACTCATGAGGTCTTAGTAGTGGGCCTCTGTGCCGGAAATTATAGAGCCGTACATTACGCTTTGACCGGAACACGGTGGGATTGAACACTACCATTTAGTGGCAAGTAGATTAGGTAATGCGGTGGTGTCCACGCCCGCGAGCTATCTTCGACGGGCACATCGCAATGTTTATCGCGATCATAATAAAATTGACCTTCAAATTCTTTCGTCGATCAGGTCGCAACGGGCCACCGCCACCGCGCGGCGCCTTCAACGACTTCTCGGGTCCTGGACCTCGCGCCGCATTCAACAACGGTCCCCCGCGCGCCTTCAGCGGCGGCAACTTCGGCGGGAACTTCAGCGGCGCGCGCCAGAACAACTTCAACAGCAATGCGGCCTCCGGCAACCAGCAGGAGACATCCACGCAAGTCACCATACCTAAGGATGTGAGTCTTTATTATCTTTCTATCTAATTTCTTTAGGTACACACCTAAAGGACGGACATACCATTGTCCGTGAACGCTTCTGGCCCTACGGCCGTCGGCGTCGGTCACTGCCACTCGAGTTTCGCTATCCGGTCAATTCGGTGGGCTATGACGACTAATTTGGTTCTCACGTGGATCTCATTTCTGGTACAGTCTCGCAGAAACACTGAGCATAGTTCTTCCATTGTACTCTGCGTGACTTTGAACCTTCTTATGAGGCCCATGGCAGAGAATATGTAATAACACTACGCATGGAATAGACACTTCGACCCGCCTGATTTCCCCTCCTCACCCATCACTCCCCCCTCCCCTCCCCTTTTGAGAGCCAGTTGGATAAACTTCAACAGCGATGTTGCGAGCGGGCGGTCTATTTTTAGTTAATCGGGTCACGTAGTCAGTGCGACGACTTATTTCACGATTGTTTTAGGTCATAATCCTACGTGCTACATTTCTGTGTGTGCGTGTAAAAACACGTCACTGATTGATGTCTGTGTAATTAGTAACCGGAATAAGCGTTCGTATGGAATTCTAGCAGAGTGTCTGAGGTGTGCCCATGGTGAATGACCATTTTTCAGATTCGTGTGACATCACTATTCAAAGATTAAAACAGGCCGAGATTCGGCAATCTAGTTAAGTTAAATATATAAATTCATGCAATAAATGGTAAGAATGACAGAAAATAAACGATTTGCGTATCCTAATTACTGTGCAGCATTGTATTTATAGTCAATCGTATGCACCTGCCTGTGAACCAGAAAAACGGGACTTGTTATTTTAACTGGTCGATGGTTCGTATGCATAACTACGCTATTTAGTGCAGTTATAAAAAACTTAACATCTGCTCGATAAACGCATTTATGTCGCGGTGAATGACTTAATGAACATGCCCAATGGGTTGTCTTGACCATGTAGTCTTGTCAGAAGACACTGTTAAACAATTGTATGTTTGTTTATGTCTGCCGTAAATAGTAATTTATACCGTAACTTATATAATAATGATATATTTGACGACTGTCGAATCAGCTAGATTCTACTGACGTAATTTTTTAGGGTTCAGTAGCCCACAAGCCCACAAGAAACCCTTACATTTTCGCAACTTTTTTTATGTCCTGAAAGTGGCAAACATGCAGTTCACATTGATGTTAAGTGATGACTGCAGCCTATAGACACTTACACAAGGACCAGAGGTCAAAATGCAGATGCGTTACCACTTACTTAACTTAAATTACTTACTTAAACTTAAATTTAGAAAAATATTTTTAATCTTTCAAATAATGTGTTTTTTTTTTTTCGATATTAAACTTTTCTTCAAGTCTATGGCAACAATGTGTCTTGTGTGGTTTTAGTTTACTAATGTGACATAAAAAGTAACATTAAGTAATTAAGCTATGTATAAGAGTTTTGGCGGTAACCTTGAAAGACGCGTGTAGTGCTCTTATTTTATTTCATTTTCTTGGTGTATTTTTGAGATATATTAAATAAAGTTGGTGGCATTTTGTTTGGCTTATTAAAGTGCCCGTGTATAGTGGAATAGAAAACCAGTCCGAAAACACGTCCTTTCGGGTTGCCTCCAAAACTTCATTGTAAATGTTCTGGTAAAGTAGCCACCGCTTTACTCGAATTACTGTGACTAGAGTAGATTTGTCACCGTATTCAGAGTATTCATATATAAACTGTGAAAGGCAATTTTTATCGCTTACAACTTGAAAAAAATCATAACCTCAAAAGTAATACGTCTGTTTGGTCCAGTTGGCAGGCGCCATAATCGGCAAGGCTGGGTCGCGCATCCGCAAGATCCGCGCGGAGAGCGGCGCCGGCATAGAGATAGCGGAGCCGCTGCCTGGCTCCGACGACCGCATCATCACCATCACCGGCACGCCGCAGCGCATCCAGATGGCGCAGTATCTGCTGCAGCAGAGGTATTGTTAGACTCTCTCTTTTCATTGTCTTCCCGATAAGTATAGCTCGTTTTTGCAATATAGTAATTTATTGATTCGTTTCCTGTATTTCTGAAGGTACAATGATTTTTTACAAATGGTCGCGTCTTACGCAAATATTACGTCACTCTTCTTAGTGACGTAATAACTTAAACGTAACGAAAATATGCTTGTCACATATTCCCCCCGAAATGAGGGCGTTATGACAAATCTATAGTCAAAAAGAGACTTTTTTTGTCATCACACAAACGTGGACTTTACGTCTATTTGTAAAATGTCAGAGTGGTCATAGTGTTTTTCGAGATATTGTATGTGTATGTGTATTTTACTATCGTTCTGACTTTCCATATTGAATAAAATTATTAAAGTACATACGGGCTCCTTGGTAATAGATCAGCATTCTCTGAAAGGCAATTGCGTGTTGTCACAACTTTCTTTCTATATTAAAAAAAAATGTATATGTTTGTATGAATATATCTGGTCCGGCATGATCCCAATTTAATTAACGCGTCAATATAAAAACTAAGCTGTACATGGATTCTGAATGTATAGTTATAAATTGAAAACAAGACCGTAATCTTGAAATATCGCGTGGAAATGCGTTTTCGTCTTTTGAAACAAAGCGTATCATCTGAATTGATTTCACATGATACGCTTTGTTTTCACGCGCCATATTTTCACATACTTCATGTTGTCAATCCGTAATCCTATTTTGAATGAAAATTGTTCTCTAGCTAAGTTTCAGTTAAATAATTTACGCTGCCCTGCAAAGGAATATTATCTTTTGAAACATGTAAACATTATAGAATCAGATGTTAATCATTATTTTAACATGCCTTGTTAGTGAATGTCATTTGTATTATTATTAAGCATGTTCCCTAGCGTATCTTGCAGTCATTATTCATTGCTTGCTATGAAAAATGTTTTATTACATCTCATTTCTATTCATGATTTATTGAATGTATTGAATGCATATGGAATAGTCGAGTTTGAAGTGTATTCATATTCATACAATCATCACAAGATCATCTTGTAAAGATTGCCATCGTGAGTCGAGACCTTGTGTTGTCTTAAAGTAGAATCATAAAGATCATCGTCGAATCAGATGTCATCTTCGGATGATTACTGATCTTCGTCAATCTGACCAAAATAATGGCAGCAAATCTTGAAATTAAACCTATTCTATAATTCTTGGGAAAGTTTATAAAAACCATTTATAACTCATGAATAGAATATGCCTATCATCAATGTAATCATGCGATGTCCTTTATCATACTAACACAGCATTTTTTGACAATAGAATGTTTGAAGAGTTCCCTGACTTGGCACCAATCAAAACTAAACTTTAATATATTTGAACGATTTGAAAGCGAAGAATGTTGCGTTCAGGTAACACGTAATGTTGTATGTAGAGTTCAGTAATTTAGACGATTATTTCACTTTATAGAACTCTTCGTAGTCTACTATTTCGTAAATTGGTTAATACTTAGTAGATAGTTTAGTTTAGGGTCGACTATTCCCTTAGATGTATTTGGGTTATATAATGTGGACTCAAGTTGATTATCTTGTCGTATGATTTTTCCTTTTACGCAACGTGAATGGGTTGGACTCCTACTGGCGTTCGCGATGCAGGAGTGTAACAGCAAGGCAACTAACCAATATAATCGAACTTGATATCTCAATGCTGACTCTAATGCTTGAACTGTGTTCTTACACTTGTGGTCTAAAAAACGTTGGACGATATGTGTTCATGTTGAGACGATTATACGCGTTATTTATTCGACACATCCTTGATTCCGCACCATTTATTACCGATGTTAGTCCACTGAAATGAACTAATGGGGCGTAATCCCCGCACTTTGTTTACTGGTATACTAATACTACTAATGAGCTTATTTCCGTTTCGTATAAGTACATGGTTTCAACTAAAAATAAAAGATCAATCACTCAAGAAGTATGTATGTAGTGTAGGCAATATTGTTTTAATGAAACTAGAGGGGTAAGAACTAAAAGTGGCAGTGGAAAAGTCTCTTTAGCAACTTTACTTACTACGTAACGTAACGTAACTAATCCCTTCTATTGATCGTGTAGAATTTTTACACGAACCTATAGCTATATATATGTACTAACTTTCCAATACGTGCAAGTCTGCTGCAAGTTCGCGGCCTATGGCACACACTTAACACTAGCTTCACCGTAATTGATCGCCTCGCATCGCTTGAAACCCATTCACAATCGCTAGTGAGATAAAACTCACAACAGTAAATATATCGATATAGGAGTTGAAATTGAATCCGGACAGTATAATCGAACTGTGTCCTTTTATCTGTGTAATAACATAGTAGCTAACATTCTTGTGGTAAATAACATTTTAGGTATTCGTCCATCAACTAATGCCCCTCGACTCGGCCGCGCGTTGTATGGAAGACTAGTGATTTTGTTGTTTGATTATTATAACAAGGAATCACTAATCTCCCTACAAAGTGTCGGCGCAAGCGACGGATGAAGAGCGACATCACGCCATCTACCTGTGCCATTGTGAACTAACTCTGTACTATCTCTACTTATCTTCCTCTTGTTCATTGTTTGTGGTTGAAATGTATGTGAAATATTTAAGAATATATTATACTTTTGTTATTTCTATGTTTCTTATAATCTGTCTGATTTCCTTGATTGTTTATGTTTAAACTCTTGAAGATGATAACACGATTGTTTTTCAACTTAGGGTAGTCTATTACAAATAGCTGATAAATTATGTAACTGGTCATTTTTAGATAATTTTATAGTAAAATGTTAATTCTAAATGTGACTTTATAATTCCTCCATCGGTAAATGTTTATGAAGAAGCTTCAATACTCTGAAATACTAATAATTTGTTTGTATATTCCAGCGTGCACGAGAGTAACCCGAACCTAGGACGTGGAAACTTCTGATTCCGGTAGAGGAGAGTGAAGCTACTGTACTTTAGCTTATAACCACATTCACATACGTCACCGTTACACGTTTTGTACTCACACGCGAACACAAACACCGATGGAGTGTGGCAACTGAGGCTCACGTTATCATATTTTTCTAAATACACTGTTCAAATATATGTGTAGCATGTAATCTTTTTATGGTTTTTAGTTTGACGGTTCCGAATGCGCCGAGGTTATGTGGGTGGAGTTTTTACCATATACCAATGTAATAGACCTTTTACGATGTCTTGAGCAACTTATCACAAATACTAAAATTACAATATATAATATAAAATGTAAATCGTATACAGTATGCTCCCTAATTTAACTCCTAAGTTTACTGATACCAAAAAAGACAATACTACTAAGATACTTTTACGTAACTTTTACATAACGGATTTATCTCGCGTATAATGAACGAAAATTAGGTTTAAAATCAAGCTCACATTTCGGTCGCTTTTCATATTCCATGGTCCCGGGCAGACGTCTGTAAAAATAGTTTTTATTTCAATGAGTGTAACTCCGAAACCATAAGAACACATCATAATATATATAAAGTTACAGAACTTTAAATCAAGTAACATAGGCTCAAGACAAGATATCGTATAAAATCTCTAATACTTGAAAATGTGTGTCCCCACTCCCTCGCTCGCTCGTGGTCTTTATCGACCATACCAATCTGAATTATGTTCGGTTTATAGATTGTACGGTATTTATAATTACAAATGTGATTTTTTTTATTAAATCTAGTTGAAGTCTAAAATAACATAAATGGGAATGCATTTATCAATATAAATAATTTAAAAAGTATAATCTAAGATTTCGACAATAGTCTATCTATGATTTAATTTACTGATGATTGTTACATCGATCTATTTTTAAGTGAATAGGTAATAGAATTTAAATAAATAGTTTATTTTGTGGATAATTGTTTTATTCACCTTTATTGTATCAATAAATTGAGTGTCTGCATCTTATCCATAAGAATGAGTTTTAAATAGCAGCAACAGTTAAATCTGCGAATCACCAAGTATGTATGAAATGGAAACATAAATAGGATGTAAAGAAAGAAAGCAAGGAAAAATACTTAAGAGGTTCAAGTCTTATTTTACTAATTATCTTAAATAATGACGAGGCTTTGGGCTAGTATTGGAATTCAGCCGCCATCTTGGATCTACATTTTGACACCACTATCGAATTCAACACCCTCAAGAACCATGAAAACGACACTGATGACAAAAAATTGACAAATTGTCAAATTGAAAAAATTGTCACCTAAATCAATTTTTTACTATTGGTACCTAACGACCGATGGGAAATGCGAATAAACCATTGCAGTATAACTACGAAGGGGGCAAATGAAACTAACGGCCACCCCGGTGGCGGTCTCAGAGGGGGCCGATGGGAATAAAGGGTCTGAAAACTTCGATATTACGAATTTGATCGGACCTATGGATAATTTATATTTTGCGGAAACATCTGAGGGGCAATCGATATAGTTGATTAAAATATGGCGTCCGTATGGTGTCCATGTCTATGCAAGGTCTATGCTGAGTTTAACATTTATGGCAGCGCATAATGACTACCTATGTTGACCGATATTTGTGTGGCTAGTTTCAAGGCATGTGAACTGAAGGCTTGGGATATTTAGTTAATCGAAGACTGCAGCACCAATTCTGCTGTTGATTTCGACATCAAGATCGCACTCGTTTTTTTAATGTAATGAAGGTGGCAAACAAGCATGCAGTTCACATTGATGTTAAGTGATGACTGCAGCCTATAGAGACTTAAACAAAGATCAGATGTCAAATGCAGATGTGTTGCCACATCTGAGACGATAGTTATTTTGTCTCTGTGATAGTTATTACGGAGCCATATTTTACCCTCTGGAACCCATAGCGTACCCACCGGAACACTATAGTGCTGAACACTACCATTTAGTAGCAGATAAACTAGGTAATGCGGTGGTGCCTTGAACTCCTGCACTGGAACTCTACCGCCAGTAGGATACTTTGAAAGAAAGAAAATATTTTTATTTCGAATAGATCTTTTACCTATGCTACAGCGGAATGAACGAAACGTAGCGCTAACAATTGATATAAGTCTCAGTTGAAACGATTTTATTTCTTATCATGTGATGTCCTGCGTTTAGGTAAAAGTCATAGAACAAAAGTTGTTAGTCTTAAGGTACCTAACTCACCTTTGACGATTTAAGTACTACTTACTGAATAAGCTCATAGTGAAGGGCAGCTACTCCCTACAGACTGGCGCCCACATAGAGCAACGCGGGCCACCGGTCGCGGACTATGGGCGCCCATGATCATACAAGAGAACAGGAATTCAACGTCACTGTTTTTCGTAAGTATATTGAGTCTCATCATTTTTTTTTTTACTACGTTAGTTATTTAAGTTGCGTGCTAAGGTGCGGTTGCCCCAATATATTTGTTAAAGTTTTAATTAAACATTTTACATCCTTCTCTAACTTTACCAAATCTGTTTAGGATCTAAAATATTACATACTTATATTATAATAGACACCCACACAAAGACCAAGGTAAAAATGCAGATGCGTTACCACTCCTGAGGCCTAAGGCAGAGAATATGTAATACGTGCCCAAGATGTTATGCCTCTGTGCCGGAAATTACAGGGCCGTACATTATCACCTGACCGGAACACAATAGTGCTGAACACTACCATTTAGCGGCAAGTATATTAGGTAATGCGGTGGTGCCTACACCAGCGAGCTCCATCACTGGAGCTCTACCACCAGTGAAAACAACCTAAGTATGGACTCTTTTATATTTGTGCTTATCATGTTATTGATCATGGAGCCGAAAACGCAAATGTGACAAATAGCACGCGAGAAGAACTAAAAATCGTTATTTGGTGTACCTTCACATATAATTATTTAAGAACAGGGGTTTTATTAGCGAAAACAAAACAAGCTTATTCTTTATTATTTCTCAGATAGCAATTGATCTCAATGACTTATCAATAACATGAACACAAAACTGTTCATTGTTGTAACAGTTTATTCATATAGTATTATTGTACAGGGAGTTGGCAATTCGATGCATCCTATACTGCTAAATATAAACAAGGAGGGTTTGTATCACAATAATAAGAACATTTAACTGGTAGAGTAAAAAATAATAAGATATTCTTATGATAAAATTTATATTTAAGAATCACTTTGTGTCCCCTTAGTGATAATACATATTTTATGTGTATACAGTACACATACTTAGATCATTATAAAAATATTTTATGTACATACAAATCTCTCCAACTTAAAGCTTTGATCAGATTAACTAGTCTTGTGATATCATGTGGCATGCAGTGGAGGTATATCAGGGTGTTCTGGTTTCTCTAGAGACATTTTTATGAACACAATAGGTATAACAATGCCGAGTACAAGCATAATACATACTAAATGATACCATTTCAGTCCAAAGTCTGCGCTTTGTGATGTTAAAGTTTTCACTACAACTGTCTCCACGGGATCTTTTGGTTTAGACGGCAATAAATGAGAATCTTCCGTCATTGGTTCATTTTGTTCAGAGTCTGTGTATGGTATCACAGCAGGTGTTATTGTGCTATTCATAACAACCGTGTTACAATCTATTGAACAGTCATCATCTTTTGTATCATTATTATTTTGATTTATAGATAGATTATTTTGTACAGGGTCCAAAAGGAAATTGTGCATGGAGAGATTAGTTGTGTGTTGTGATGTCGAGGGGCCTGGCTCTAGTTGTGATGTTGGTATCAACTCTGTGAGCACGGAGTAAGGCGTGACTGGCACTTTGATGGTCTGCCTTGCAAATATCTCATTGTCCTTGTGTATGTGATTAATTCTTTTCAGTTCTGAAATCTGAAAATAATAATTGTGACAATATATTTTGATACAATGATAGTAAAATTAATGAATTCATGAAAGTTGTTACTGATGCAATAAAAAGATACTTAGATCAGAGTTTTGAAACTTAACCAGCATCTATTTATGCAATAATTGATCTACCGAAAACACGGATCGTGGACTGCGACCGAAAAGTATCTTAGTGATTAAGCAATATGCTAGGGCAATTAAATTAATTATGCACATATTTTATTCGACGTGGTATTGATGTTAAAGTCGTTATCAACTTACAGAACAATAGAAGCGTAATGCGATGGCTTGCAATGTATCTCCTTCCTGCACTTGAGCTTCGATAAAGTGATCCTGTGGTTTAATTCTATGTAATTGGATTTCGCCGTTAAAATCGTCATCAGACTTGTGGTAGTGCATATTTGAGCTTATTATCTCATCCCCACTATGCATGAGTCGAGCCCTGCGAAATAAACAATATAAAACAACACGTAAACACCAAGACGGATCTACCTACGCGTCTTCATTCTGCAACTGCACAAAACTCACCTTTGTTTCATTTTCATTAACAACACTAAATCTAATAATAGCTAGCATGACCTGAAGACGAAACACAAAGGTACCTGTTTTAACTATTTGATTTTATGTAGAAAATCTAGAGAATATCAGAAAAATAAGATTTTAAACAACAGCTGTTTGATCTTCCTCAGTCATCTTTTCTTTTTTTTTCGATTTGAAAGACGGAGATGGAGATTTTTGACATTTCTGAATTTGCCACATTTTTTTTTAATATAATTTGTTATGACCATAGATACAGAGTCTTTCAGTCGTATACATATTGAATTTCATATTTCTTTAAATTAATGAATATCCAAATGGAAGATGACGATGATTAATTTCCATGAGGAATATGATGAGATGATGGGGTGGCTCCAGTAAAGCGATGGGGACTTTACTGAAGTTTTTACGAAGTTTTGGAGGCAATTCGAAAAATCACTTTTCACTTCATAATATCACTTCATTCTTACACTCGTGAACATTATCGAATGCTTTATGATAAAAATCCCACCATTTTTACACATAAAAACGCGACTATACACAAATTTCGAAAATAATATCACGCAGCGACACAGCTCTTTTCCGCGTTCCCGCCAAAACTCTCAATTTGCCACCTGCCACATCAGTGTTACCAACTCGGAAATCGATTGGGTGGTAGAAATCTTCTAAACTAACGGGAGATTTTCCAAAATTATGTGGTAACTATAATTTAAAATACGGTAAAATTACCGTGTTTATTTCTTTCTTTGTGGCGTTTCATTACACTACTTTCGACACTGAAATTTTTGTCAATGTCATGCTTGCCAGTCACAGTATTGTTTAATAAGCGTCCATTCCTCTCGGAACTTTTGCTTTTAACCGAATTCGAAAAAAGGAGGAGGTTCTCAATTCATCCGGATCATTTTTTTTTAATAAATTTTTCTTTTAAAAGGGGTTGACTATTTTCTCGTTCAGATGCGCTGTCATTATCACCAAGGGTGTCGCCAGCCAACGATTTAGCATTTAGGGCAGTTTGACTATAGGGAAGGGCAGATTGGCTGTAGAGGAGCCAGGTTGGTACCTATTCTTATGGCACATATTATTGTCGGTCTTTGCTATTTTGCTGCTTTTTGTTGTCTAGAGAGGGGAACCTGCCCCCCTCTGCCACCGGGGGGTGGTGTCGGACGTCCATTTTTTAAACTAAAAACTTTAGATAACACTATCAGATATGACTATCATTGTCCATTTTTTAAACTAAAAACTTCAGATAACACAAAAGATGACCAAATAAAGTATGTACTATCAGGTGAAATAAAAATGAAATTAACAAAGCGAATTATAAAGTTCCGAGTAATCATCTAAATTAAAATACACACTACTTCTACCAAACTTGTTCGTATAACATCTCTTATCTCCCATCAAGTTCTCCCTAGGTTATTTATTGGTGGGGAATACAGCGTTTTGCTAGATTATTGAGAATACCCTATTGTAATACTACTAATACTCCTAAACATTTATGTAGGTTAGATACCCAACCCAATACCAATTAACCCAACTACATAATATATTTCAGTCTTGTTAATATCGTTTATCCAAATGTTTATTAATTGATCTCATACCTATTACGGATTACAGTGTTTTTCTACCGTAGTTGTAAACGTACGGTAGGTGGTAGATCTTTGCTAATTACGGTGTTTTTACCGTAATTACGGTGCAGTTGGCAACACTGTGCCACATAGACTAAAAATAATTATAGCCATAGATAAACTAAACCCTCGTGGAGTGTAAACTTAGACTAAGTACCTATAGATATAGCCATGTTCGCCATATGCTTTGTGGAAGTGAGACAGTTATATACAAATAACATAAGAAAGTTGAAATAGAGCATCGTATCTTTTGTCCCTTACGGCGTGCCGGTTTTTGCTTGGCGAACTTCGAAAAGTTAGCCAAACAAACATCTGTCATCGCTATTGCTATAATATATAACCTATCGTATACGCATTTATTTATTGTTTTCGACGTATATCGGTGATAATTAATAAGTTTTTGGGTATTTATGAGAAAAAGAATCAATTAGTTAAGTGATTAGTGTATAAGGTGTGCAGTAAAATAGGAGGTTGCAGTATTTTAGCCTGTATAAACCGTACAGAAACGAGGCCTTTAAACGACATCACTTTTCATTCGTAAGTAAACAGATATTAGTAAATAATGTATGTCTATTGAACAAAATACACATTGAAGCATATAACTCTTGATTATCAGTTCAAAATAAAGCACATTTCTCATGAAATTCTTGATTTTCATTCAACGAAATCCCACATACTTATTTTTGTGTGTTGCTATAAATTTACTTTTATATTCTCCCTTATTTCGTAGACATATAAGTTTTTGTTTTTGCCCCTAAGGGCCTAAGGGCGAGATTCACAGACCGCACTACGACTTTACTTTCAAGCAAAGTACGCTTCGAACTGTCAAATCCCATACTGTACTGACAGTTCTAAGCATACTTTGCTCGAAGTAAAGTCGAAGTGCGGTCTGTGAAGTGTGAATCTCACCATAAGAGTGTAAAGATAAGGAGTGCTGTCTCTGTGTATGAAAAAGTGTTCATCAAAATCCGGCAAATAACCAAAGCGTTTTTGCAGTCGCCAGTGTCGCCACTCCTGATATAATATAATTTTTCTTCTAATGTATAGCATTAGGGTCTGCACACTGCTAATGCAGTATTTTCTAAGTTTTTTAGGTTAACCACCAGCAAAAACTACTTAGTAACTATTATTTATCGACTATGGAACCAAATGGTCCGTGCTATTATTCTAACAAGTACAAAAGGCACCAGGCTATACACAGCTTAAGTGATGTGGTCGATCCATTGCAAAATATAGTATGATTATACTAGTTTATCATCAACCACACAACACAGCTTCTCTAGTTTATCCTAGGCTGAGCCGGATTGCACTACTTACTGGCTACGAATATTAATGTATATAAATGTAACTCTCATACAATCATCGCTTCGATATTGGTTCCATTTATGCAAACAAACTAACTTTAATAATAACAAACACTCACACTTTCAACATATACAATGGTGGCATTCGGTTGGTCACGACAAGGTTATTTCGCCAAGCAGCAAGGAAACATCCGATAGCCTGACACGCTGCGGTGTGTCCCATTTATGCTCCGCCCACTGTATTTTTACGTCGTACCATTTTTTTATATTATTCGTAGATACTAGGCCAAACTCCAATTTAGTGGTTGAGCCTACAACAAACTAGCATAGCCATGGCTATAAAATGGGTTTGGCTGGGAACTTAAAAAAAGAATCAATAAAAGGAAAGTATTGTGTAAAAAAATACAACATTTATGTTGTTACAATTTTATTAACTTGAGAGTATTTTACACAACAGTAAGGTACAGAACAAAAAATACCTTTGGTACTGCGCCGTATTGGTGTAGTAATTGCACATCATTAATTTCCTCTAACTACAATATGTACAAAAAATATATTAAATACAAAAACTGGCGTCATCACCATCACTAGTATAGGTAACGTTAGTGTACGATTATTATATTGTATCAATTCTATAAAACTATTATGGATTATCTTTTACCATTGATCCGATTTAATATTATTTAATGTACATCTGAGTATCATATTATGTGAATAAAAGCATATTATTAGAAATGCTAATAGTAATGTAGTTAAAATATGCTGGAATCATAGCGCACGCAGTTCTTAGATTTTTTTAAACAAATTAATGATATTATACGGCAATAATTTTATTACTGTTCACAGCAAATATTGTTTTAAATCTTGTATATTCACAGAATACCAAAACCACTATTCATTACCGAATTACTCAAATAAAACATCCTATTTGATTATACATAAACTAATGAGAATTACAGGAAATATATGAAAAATAACACAAAGAATTAAATAAAATATCACAGAAAAATAAATAAGCAATTCACGCGACCCAATCACGCACACAAACAATCATACCAGTTAAACATTGTTTTAATAACTTATAAATAAAAAAACAAAAAACATCGGCGATAAGCAGGACAACTGGGTATATAATTAATTCCTACTAAAAGGGGCCGAGCGCACATGAGAATAAAGTAAGGGATATTGTAATTTCGTTTAATATTTGACAATTCAACACATTTTTTAAAATATTATTCTTGAATAATCCGTTTTAAATAAACATAATTTGATTGAAATTATATGTAAAAAATCGATGGGTTTTAAACTCATCTAAGTACATTGCTGTAACAGGAATGCAATCATCACTGTTATCCTGTTTAATATGTGGCATAAGTTAAGAAGGGTTAATGAAGTGACTAGCGTAATAATAAGATTGATTTGCACGCGGAATGAGTCCAAATTGCTTGTTTAACAGACATTGACATTGTAATAATAGATTTTCATTCGTAGTTCGTTTAATAGTCGTGCGTGAACCAATCTTTACAAAACTTATTTGACTCTAACATTCACCTCTAACAGCCACTACAATATTGATTTATTTTGTCTATTTTTACAGTGTAAACACCGTACACAGTATTAAAAATAAATGGCCTAAATATCTATGTAAATATTCATGATTCATAGCAAAATATAAAAAATACCAATTAAAAATATTACTAACATTTTGTGCCCAATCTAATATTATAGTGTGCAGACTGCTCGACAAAATTCGGTTTTGAGATGGACCTTCGTACCTACAAATGAGTTTCCTGACTTAGCCTGGGTTGCACCGAGATATTTGTTTAAGTTATTGTGACATTTCACATCCTTCTCTAACTTAAACAGATTTCTTCAAGCTAGAGGATGTGAAATTTATGTGACATTTCACAGACTTCTCTAACTTTAACAGATTTCTTCAAGTTAGAGAAGGATGTGAAATGTTACAATAACTTTAACATATATCTTGGTGCAACCCAGGCTCAGGTGTATCGATTTTAGGTAGTTCACAGAAGTTCCCGCCTTAAAAAATAAACAATATCGTGTATGCAAATTATCCTGTATAATGATTAAAGAGAGGTATAAACAATAAAAAACTGAAGCGCGCATAGCCCAGCGGCTGGTGTAGATCGTAAGCGATCTACTCGGTTAAGCACTACGGGCGCGGTCGAGTAGTGTGATGGGTGACCGCTAGTGGCAAATTAAATGCGCGATTCCGTGCTTCGGAGGGCACGTTAAGCCGTCGGTCCCGGTTGCTATCGATAGATAGCAGTCGTTAAACCTTGTCGGAGGTCTTATGGGCGGTTTGAAAACATCCGACAGCGGGTTGGCCACTAACCCACGGGTACCTCCACCAATCCGCATTGGAGCAGCGTGGTGGAGTAAGCTCCAGGCCTCCCCCCAAAAAGGGGAGAGACTCATGCCCAGCAGAGAGACGTATAATGGGTTACCATTATATTATTTATATATTTATAAACAATAAACCGATTAAATTGCTAATTGCGTTTTAGTAAAAATATGAATATAAAGTAAATCAGGAAGGAGGGGAAGTCCGAAGATATTGAAGATATTTTTAAGGAAATTTTGGGGGTGTAGAGTGTAATTAAGATTAAACACCGTGGTTGGACCAAATCTTCATACAAGCCAGGAAGATTTGAATGCAACATGATTATGTAATAAAACTGGGATCAATTAACAAGTTATTTACCGTTTCAGACTTCTAAAATCTGAACCGAAATAAATTATTATTTAAACATAAGTAGACGCCATAATGCGGATTATATTAAGTCAATGTGAAGTACCTATTCACAAAATTAATCTACTGCTGCGACTGTTTCTTGTCTGTTTTTTTTTAAAGTTCATATGTCGTATTTAAATGTTCTTTAA
Source organism: Macrosoma leucophasiata (assembly GCA_036365455.1). Classification (NCBI taxonomy): domain Eukaryota; kingdom Metazoa; phylum Arthropoda; class Insecta; order Lepidoptera; family Hedylidae; genus Macrosoma; species Macrosoma leucophasiata. Next base: position 6,712,220 of record JAWQUS010000023.1, on the reverse strand, counting down.
ATTACATTTGGTCAATAAAATTACACAAACATGCAATATTTATAATAAACATATCCTACAAATGATAAACAATAAATTGATTCTTGACAAATAATGAACGTGTATGGAGACATTAAATTATTTTAGTTGTTTTCAGGTTGGAGTAATTTTTTTTTAATTTTAATACTTTTCGATAACGATACATTTATTACAAGTGAGTGTACACGTCCATTTAAATTTAATGCAAAGTATGCTTTGTTAACGTAGTTTGACTAAAAAACAGAGACTTTAATTCCATATTTTAAAAAGCGGCTTTTACGGACCTTTAATTTTATGCACAGAGGTATAACAACGTAGACCTCAGGAGTGACGACGCATCGACATCGAAATATCTTGTTTTTATGTAGACATTTATAGGCCACAGTATTCACTTAAGTACCACCCTGAATGCACGTTTGCCACTTCATGACACAAAAAAAATATACTTACAAAACTAACAAAATGAATAGCTATGGCATTTGAACATTATGTTTTTATATACTTAATTTCTAAATAGCAACTCTTTCCCCAAGTTGCCGTAATAACTTAAACTTACATAAAATCTATCACACTGCAAAGCATAACAAATCAACAAATAAAGGGCGTTGCTAATATATATCACAGGTTGCGTCTAAACATATAATAATATATACTTGGAGTATTCCAAATTCATTAAGGGTTGACAGAAAAGTTTGTAAGTAATAAAGTATAACATTATAAAATTGCAACTTATCAGAACTTCAAGATAAGTAAAACTGCTCATTCCTGAATATGGACTGCCAATTAACTGCAAATATCTATAAGAAAACCATTCATTCGTACACCCCCAAAAGTTAAATTCAATTCTGCTGCGGCTCAGCGTCAGCTTGGCTAAATAGTCGAGGTGGCGTTTGCCAGCCGGGCCCAGGATTCTTGGACACGTCATGTTTCTGGTTTGCGGGGCTTGCCGCAAGCATTTGTGTTAAGTCCCGAGCACACTATCGAGTCTTACGCCAAAGACTTGTGAGGAGCTACCGAATCATCCGGGCCCTTCCGGCCCAGTCCGACACTGTTGGGACTATTGGTATTTAAAGAATAAAATAGTTTTAAATTTAAGCTCATTTGAGAGCAATATTTAGCCGCTTTGTAGCCTGTAGCTAGCACTGGAATCAGAATAGAGTCTTAGGACTGAATCTAATGCTTAGACATATATATAGGGATATATTTATATAGGAAGCGTGTTTGTCAAAACGTTAGTAGCTTCTGTGTAAAAGTGATGCTTGAACTTGGATTGATATTGTGCGAGCGAAGTGTCGCGTTAATCCAACACAGACATACAAACTTTCCGTACAACCAGTCACAAACTTATATTACTTATACTACTAAACAACTAATATAGTGTCGGATTCTATAAAATATCACAAAAACAGTTCTTTTGACTATAGGAAATGTCACATACACACAAATGTGACTTAATAAAATCAATGAGATAAAATTATGTTTCAATAAATAGAATCCGACACTATCTTACGATATGATATTACATCATTCACTGTAATTATAATAAATAGTGGCAAATTACGTTAATGGTAAAGTTCGAGGCATGTATAGTCACACAGACAACGTTTTTCAGAGTACACGGAATCCAAACTTTTTGATCATAACTATTATTTATTAAACTTTTCGTAAAATCTTGATTATTTCACAATTTATGACAATTATACAATGGCCAAGGAAGGGGGGAGGGGGGCCTAATACCTACAAATTTATGCCGGCATACCTTTAATATTGTAATTGTGAAAATAACTGTGAATGTCTGTTACACTGAGCCGATTGTGATTAAATTTAGCAAGGATGTAGTTTGGGCTCTAAGAAAAGATATACGCTATTTTTAAATAGCAGCCAGCTTCCTTTATAGCAACCTGTCCCTCTTAGATTGTCGACTGAGAACTACGCCCACGGTTGTTCAGCTAACGACAACTTAAGGGACGTTTTATTTTTTTTAAATAGCAGCCAGCTTCCCCTATACCAACCTGTCCCTCTTAGATTGTCGACTGAGAACTACGCCCACGGTTGTTCGGCTAACGACAACTTAAGGGACGTTTTATTTATTTTACACGAAAAACGTTATAAATGTGGAAAAATTGTTAAATATCCTTGTCTTTTGTAACGTAGCGATAAGCTGGTATGCCATGTTTAATGTTTTTTTAACTATAAATTGTATATTTTTTGACAATTTATACTTATTCTAATTAAATTTTCATATAATTATATACCATTATTGGTACAATGGCAAAAAATGTCTTTACATAAAGTATAATATTGTGACAATAGTCAACTGATTTTACCAAAAACTTAAGCAGATCGCTGATTCGCTATTTTGTACATTAAAAATAAATCAATCAATTTCATGTATTCATTTTGTCTTTGAACTCAAACACGTTTGGAAAAATCTTCAACTTTGTTCAAAACGTTGACGCAAACAATTAACATAAATTACAATATTACTAATAATACGAGATCCATGGAATACACTTATTTTTAATTAGAAAGACCATTCACGTCCATCGGGCACATATTCAATCTTCCAGAGTCTGATAGCTACAACATCGAGCCACCGGCGGTCAATACATTACGGAATATCATTATACGAACGAATCGTCCACGTGCTCAACATGCCTAATATTTTCAAAAGTGTCTTCACTCCACGGTATAAATTCACGCATTATCGAACCCCTGGAAGTCGCCGGGCCAGTTCTCCCGCCTCGCGACCCGGTCGGAGCCGGTGCACGCGAAGAAGGCGTCGCCCTCGAACGGGTCGTTCTCCCTCGTGAATATGTTGACCGACTCGGATTTCTTGATGTCCCTATGCGTTTGGACGGGAAGCCTGGCGCGGAGGGGGGGCACGTCCTCGTCCTCCTCGGCGATGGAGGCGGTGCGGCCGCGCGGGGTGGAGAGCGCGGTGAAGTCGTCCTCGAACATGGAGCGCGGGGACACGGAGTCGGAGTCGAAGCGGAAGCGCGCGGCGGGCGAGTCCCCGTCGCGGGCGCGCGCGCTGCTGCCCGACACGGGCGACGCCGTCGTGTCCTCGGGCTCGAATGCGAATCTGTAATGTTCACAGTCATAGTAGGAAATCTTGACGACCCGGTTAGTCCAGCGGTGTGAGATGACCGTTTGATTCGAAGGGTCGCGGGTTCGATCCTCGCACCGGGACAAATATTTGTATGGCCTACAGATATTTGTTTCGGGTCTGGGTGTTTGTGTAAGTGTTGTATGTGTACAACGGCACCCACGACACAGGTTTATACCTACTGTGGGGCTGTGAGTGTATGCGTATTTTATTTTATTTTCCTCTACCCAAAGGTTGTCTGGTAGAGATCGCTCGTCTAGTAGCGATAAGGCCGCCTCTTGTATACTTTGAAACTCTATTGTGTATTTCCTTGTATTCTTTACTGGTGTACAATAAAGTGTATTGTTGTTGTTGTTGACACTGAACCCTTCGAGTAACGTTGGCCCTGTATCGTACTTAGCATAATTATTATGACTATTCCCTACAAAAAATTCTAGGCTTACAGGCATTCCTATACTCGAAGGGTTCATTAGCTCTTGGAGCATCAGAAAGTGCGACTACTAGTGCTACCTCAGGCGTATATGAAAGATAAGCAAAGTGTAGCCGGAAAGGTCCAATAATATTTCAACTGTCCATGCCTATACAGATGTTATCTTCATTATCCAAAAATTATTTTTCTCCTGAGAATGTAAAATTACGAATCAAACTTTGATTTAAATTGTATACGTGTCAACCCTGTCAACAACAACTGATAGCATATTTATATAATATAATATATATAGTTAAAGACGAACGCTACGCGTGTGTGCGTAGGCACACCGCGGACGCTCCGCCAAAATTACAAACAAAATAATTTGGTCTCTATTACACAGACATCAATCAGTGACGTGTATTTACACGTACACCTGTGTGCGTAGCACGTAGAGAATACCAACCGTCGTCCATTAAAGGAGAGGGGGTAGGATGAGGCGGGGAATCGGGTGGGACGTCGAAGTGTTCATTCTATACGTAGTATTATTACATATTCTCTGGCGTAGGTATGAATTGCTGAGATGCTGCATTTCATACGCACACACGCGCACTGTTCGCCTCACAGTCACCACGCACGGTATGTGTGTGAAATGCTGCGCGTTTTCATTGACGACTTGTTAGGGTTGTCAAATAAAATAATAAAGAAGACAATCGGTAAGTTTCGACTTCCTAGAGCATATATCTCTGCTGCACACTACCTACGTAAGTACTGATAGTCCGGTATTGGTCAAAAATTGATCAAAACGGTCGACCAACGTCACATAGGTAAGGTGCGAAACAGATAACGCTCTACAGACCCAAAATAAACTGAAGTCTCCTTCCTCCTTCCTAAGGTCGATGTGCAATATTTCTTGTTGGATACTATACTATTACTTCAATGAATGGTAAAATATACGGTTTTTTAACCAACTTCAAAAAAAGGAGGGGGTTTTCAATTCAACCGTATACAGGGTTACAGGTTAAGTCGACCTATTCCCGTTAAGGGCGTGTAGTTTACATTGTTTCTGATTGATTTGTCTATGAAACACCCTATCCCAAATCTAACCGTTTTCGAGATATTTAAATTTAATTGTTTTTAATAAAAAATGCCTGATTTTCGGTCTCTTAGTTTTAGATCTCCTTAGTTATTTTGAAATTTATAAGTCTTATTATTACTGTTAGTCGATTTTTGCATGTAAAATAAGATGCTTTATAACCTCAATAACCAAAATTTTACATAAAACGAATAAATAATTCGTTGCAGACGTTCTAAACTTATTAAAAGGAACATAAAATTCGAAAGTTATTTTTTCTTTCAAGGATATTAAAAAAATATATATGGCGCCTGTCTTGCAGATGTGCTTAATAATATGCACGTTTTATCAGCTATCGCCGAAAATCGGGCATTTTTTATTAAAAACAATTAAATTTAAATATCTCGAAAACGGTTAGATTTGGGATAGGGTGTTTTATAGACAAATCAGTCAGAAACAATGTAAACTACACGCCCTTAACGGGAATAGGTCGACTTAACCTGTAACCCTATAATAAAATGATTGTTTGAAAAATCTAATAGATTCGAGTAATAATAATTTTACCTCGTTCCTTCCAAGCTGGAGTACGGCGCACGTTTCTTAACGGCAGGCGTCGGCGTATCTTGGAAATCATTATCGAAGGGCGACACGTGGTCTCGCTCCCGAGGGGAGAAGTCGTTCGAAAATCTGTAATCTCTCCTATCAGGTCGCGGGCGGTCTTCCCGTCGACGGCGCCGCGGATCTCGATCCCGGGATTCACGGCCCGAATCCCGCGGATCTCTGGAGTCTCTCCCCGAGTCGCGGCCGGAGTCTCTCGGATCCCGGGATTCACGGCCCGAGTCGCGTGGATCTCGGGAATCCCGGCCCGATTCCCGTCCAGAGTCCCGCGGATCTCGCGAGTCTCGGTCCGAGTCCCGGCGCGACGTGCTCCCCGCGGACCGGTGGCCCGGCCATCCCAACGTCGATCCATATCTAAATAGATCAAATAATACAATAAAATTACACAATATTTTGAAATGTGTAACATTTGATCGGATATATTACAAAATATTTTGTAGAGTTAATTTGATGATACACTTAAGAAAAGGCACAATGTATACAAGTGTACCTTCTTTCGCTAGGATCTTCGCTTTGTCTCATTTCGTTTCGCCGTCTAGTTTCCCGCCACCCCAATGATCCGTAATTCCTCTCTGAAAATTATGAAAAATATTAGATGAAAGTTGCCTAAATTTATGACCGAACGTATTTGACTGTATAAAAGTTAGCTGTAGAATTCAAACCTTGGGTTGAATAATAGAATTAAGTGTGAGAGTTATATCAAGTTCGTGTAATTTCAATTTGAATATAATAATATGGACGAGATAGTTTGCGGTTCCGTTAACATTTTTTTTTCTTTGTATGGCAATGTATTTTTGTACTACATACCAATGACAAGTAAACGAGGAATAAATATTTTTCAAGCCTTTCCTCTTTTAATTTTTTGTTTAAATTCTTATTTCTTAGAAATTAAAATGGAAAATGGCGATGATGAGATGGTTCCACCTGGAAGATGATAAGATGGATCCAGTAAAGTGATGGAGACTTTACTTGGAGATTTTACAAAGTATTGGAGGCAACGCGAAATATCACTTTTCATTGTAAGTTGTTATGCCCCGTGTGACAGAAATTATGGAGTCATATATTACCATATATATATGGTAATGAAGACTTATCATTTGGTATTGCGGTGGTGTCTACGAGCCCTCGAGCTCCGATACTGGAAACTCTAGCATCGGTAGAATATTTGAATCATTACAGTAAGAACCTTGAATCAAAAGTCTTAAGAATCGGTGCGCGTGTATGAATATAGACGAGGCACGAGAGGTGTGTCAGGATCGGGATATCTGGCGCTCCACACTCTCTGCCTACCCCGTTAGGGATCTGTCGTGAAGATACATACATTATAGTAATATAACAATAGAATACCGTCTCTCCTCCACCGTTGGTCCGGCCACCGGTCTCGCGGCGACGACCTGCCCGACACGCAGCCGTCACTGTAGCTGAAAATATATTATATTAATAAGTATAGAAAAACAGATATAAAAAACTGTTAATTGAGGTTAATAAGAGGTCATTTATGTGAACGCTTGCTTATCGTGGTTTTATTTACCTATCAAGCTCCACTTCTACGCTTTCGTATTCATAAATTATTAACAAACTAGCGCCCCGGCTTCAACCGCGCTGCTCCGCTCCTATTAGTCATAGCGTGATGACGCCTATAGCCTTCCTCGATAAATGGATGGGCTATCTAACACTGAAAGAACTTTTCAAATCGGACCAGTAGTTCCTGAGCTTAGCGCGGTCAAGCAAACAAACAAACTCTTTATAATATTAGTATAGAAGTATAGACTTAGAATAATTAAATTACTAAGAACAAATAAATTATGGCTAAAGGTACAGAAAATACGAGTTAGTGTATTGGAATGGAAACAAAAAAAGGTACAAGGTAAAACAGTTTTGAAATATAATTGATGAAACTAAATCAATACAAGAAGGGTACAACTACTTTGACTTTGGAAAAGAGCATAATAATTTGAGAAAATCGAGTACCAAAAAAGGAAAATAGGAGGAAAAGGAAAAAAAGCAAATAATAAAAAAAGTGACTCCAAGATACTCAAGGAGGTAAAATTATTCTGTCGTATAGTTATTATGGATCTGCGTAACAAAAGGTAAAAAATTTAACGACGCGTAATTTCTTACGTAAAATTAGTAATATAGTGCAAAAAACTCACTCTTCCTCATCGTCATAAGAATGCCGAGGTTTCCTGTGTCTATCTTTATCCCTGTAATCTTTCGTCCGCTCCCTACTTCTCGAGTCCCTGTAATCTCTCTCTCTACTGTACGTGCGGTCTCTGTCCCACTCTTTCTCCCGATCTCTACTCCGCCGGTCCCTCCTATCTCTGGTCTCCCTGTGGTCCCTGTGCTCCCTCTCCTTGCTATCGCGACGGTCCCGGCCGCTGCCCGAGTCTCTTCGGTCCCTGGCCGATTCCCTACTATCTCTGCTCAGATCTCGGTCTCTATTGTCCCGTTTGTCTCTTAGCTTCTCTTTTTCTCGACCACTCCCCGAATCTAGACATTCTCTGGAGCCGGACGAATTGTGTCTGGAAAGAATAAAAATTACTTTAAAAGAGGTGGGTTCACTTATCTCTACATAATGGAATGACGTTTGTTAGTCTTATCTATAACTGGAAAACGGTTGAAGAGAATTTTAGTTTTGAAATATTAGTAGAAGTCCAAGGAAGGTTTAAAAGGTGAAAAAGTATAAAGAAATTGTAAAGAAAACCAGTAAAAATAACAAATTCATTTTCACATACAAATACTTCGCAACTTTATTTGAATAATGCGGCATGAAGTTCGTCGGGTCAGGTAGTAAATATTATATATAATAACACCATGCAATTAGAGGATTAAATATAATAATAATATGTCAATCGCGATCGAACGAAACAAAAGAACCAACCGATTAGATCGCAAAAGCGAAATGTAAAAAAAACTGATTGGAAAAAAAAAACTAATGTCTGTAGATCAGTTTTTTTTCCATTACACAGGTAATAGAGATCAAATTGAGCGTTTGTATGGAATTTAGGCGGAATGTCCGCGGTGTGACAATACCTGGAGTCGGTGTCGCGGCGGCGCGCGGCGGGGCGCGGCGGGCGCGCGGGCGGCTCCTCGTCCCAGGGGGACACGTCGCGCGACGACGACGACGTCTGCACTGTACACATACGTTCACTTTATTTAAATGCTCCTACGATCGTTTCTACATTTTTTATGTAATGAAGGAAAAGTTTATACTAAAGGGACGGGTTGATTTTGACAGCTCGCGGTGGCCATATTGTTTCTTTTACTTTCTGTCCAAAAAATTGTCATTTTAATCAGACTCTGATGACAAATAATCATGGTAAGTTACAGCGTCGAGCAACACGTGCAAAGATAAAACTTTAATATCAAAACGGGTGTTCTGTAGTCACCTGGCGCGGCAGGGGCGCGCGCGGGTCTCGGTGGACCAGGGCGAGGTGTATGGGGAGGGGGGGAGGCGGTCACCTCGTGGGTCGTGGTGCTTGCGGCGGGGGCGCGCGCGGGTCTCGGAGGACCATGGCGAGGTGTATGGGGAGGGGGGGAGGCAGTCACCTGGCGGGTCGTGGTGCTTGCGGCGGGGACGCGCGCAGGGCTTGGAGTCGCGGGAGTCGGAGGATCAGGGCGAGGTGTGTGGGGAGGGGGGCGGGGGAGGCAGTCACCTGGCGGGTCGTGGTGCTTGAGGCGGGGGCACGCGCGGGTCTCGGAGGACCATGGCGAGGTGTATGGGGAGGGGGGGAGGCAGTCACCTGGCGGGTCGTGGTGCTTGCGGCGGGGACGCGCGCAGGGCTTGGAGTCGCGCGAGTCGGAGGATCAGGGTGAGGTGTGTGGGGAGGGGGGGGGGGGGGAGGCAGTCACCTGGCGGGTCGTGGTGCTTGCGGCGGGGACGCGCGCGGGGCTCGGAGTCGCGCGAGTCGGAGGATCAGGGTGAGGTGTGTGGGGAGGGGGGGGAGGCAGTCACCTGGCGGGTCGTGGTGCTTGCGGCGGGGGCTCGGAGTCGCGGGAGTCGGAGGACCAGGGCGAGGTGTATGGGGAGGGGGGGAGGCAGTCACCTGGCGGGTCGTGGTGCTTGCGGCGGGGACGCGCGCGGGGCTCGGAGTCGCGCGAGTCGGAGGATCAGGGTGAGGTGTGTGGGGAGGGGGGGGAGGCAGTCACCTGGCGGGTTGTGGTGCTTGCGGCGGGGGCTCGGAGTCGCGGGAGTCGGAGGATCAGGTTGAGATGTGTGGTGAGGGGGGGAGGCAGTCACCTGGCGGGTCGTGGTGCTTGCGGCGGGGGCGCGCGCGGGGCTCGGAGTCGCGGGAGTCGGAGGACCAGGGCGAGGCGCCGGCTCCCAGCACGGCCCAGCGGCCCGCGCCGGCCCCCACCGTACCCACGCCGCCCGCAGCGCTCACGCGCTTGTCTGCAAACCGAATCACACTAGCGTTGCCGATTGATAGCCAATTAAATACAACAGTTATACCGATCGGACTAGTTTTATTGCATTTGACATATTCTGGTATTTGACAATTTATAATGAGTACGAAATCACAACTACCCTACATATATTTTGGTCCTTCGAGCCGGACGTCGAAATGTCAGATCTAAATGCAATAAAACGAGTCCGATCGGTGCAAATGTTGCAAAACCCAATACACGCTAGGTTCTACAGAGTAGAAAATAACGCTAAATTAATGTGTTTAGCACTATCGTAATGCGATTAAATGGTAATGTACTCACAGGTTATAAACATAAAGGAAAATTATTCAGGAATATGACTCAGCGACGCTGAGTCAGATTGAGGCTGATTTAATGTAAACGCCCAAAGTATACTAGGATGTCCACCAAAGTGCGCTGTTTATTTTATTATTTTTCATACTAAATTAATTCACTGAAAATAAAATCTATTGACTTAATGAAGTACCTTTTGTGTCAGGAGACGATCCACTGGCTACGTCACTGATAGACCCCGCAGATAATCTGGTCGGTGGCTGCAAGTCACGCACCGGCATCACTTCCACAGTCTCCTTTTTGTCCTCCACCTTCTTTTCTTCTATCTCTTTCACCCCCGGACTCTTCCGGAACGCGTCTTCCACGTGCGAGAACGAAAGGGAACTATTGTCTATACAGTCAAAGAAGTCTGAATTGTCGAATCCATCCGATTTTTCGTCCGATCTTTTTCTTTCTTTAGGAACTTCAGGTGGAATGGACTCAAATTCGTCTTGGGATGGCTCCGTGATAGTGATTTCACGTAACGCCGCATATCTGTCGTTCGTGTCTTCTAGTTTGATTTCAATAGTCCCGTTGTCGCGCGGAGAAACGCTGCGCCTCGCCCTTTCTATCTGCAAATTCTTCATCACAGTTTTTATATCTTCTATTTTCGCGTCAATCGGCTTTGGACTGACGGAATTTCGGAACATGTTGAAAGAATTTAACGTTAGTTCATCCAAAGATTTTAGGGGACTCCTATCGGGCTCTTTTTCTTTGTCTACCTCCGTGTGAATGAGTTCGTCGATCGCGCTCAATTCTTTTTCGTCTGAGTCTTGTTTGAGTTCGATTTCTACTGGGTCCAATATAGATTTAGCTTTCAACTCTTGCTCCTGTATTTCCCTGAACGCCGCGTATCTGTCGTAGCTCGGGTTCGCTTTCATATCGAAATCGTCGAAGTTCGCTACGAACGTATCGTTCGTGTCTGTGGGAGCGAAGTTGTCTTCAAACTGTGACTTAAATTCTGAAGATATTGATGATAGTTTTGGTATGACTGGTTTTTCTGATATGGTGGTGGTTGGTAAGACTGTCTGTTTTTCTGGAATTTCAATACGTGACGACGGCTCTATGTGAATATGCTGAAATAAGAAAATCTAGATTTTATTTTGCTGATTACGTCATATAACATTTTTTGTTTTCTCTACTGGTGGCAGAGTTCCATTGTATGAGCTCGAGGGCGAAGGCCTAATCTATCAACCGCTAAATGCTAGTGTTCAGCACTATCGTGTTACGGATATATGGTAATGTATTATAACACCTTAGGTCTCAGGAGTGGCAACGCATTTGCATTTTGACTCTCGTCCTTGTGTAAGTGTCTATAAGTTGCAGTCATCACTTAACATCAATGTGAACTGCAAGTCTGTTTGCCATATACATTACATAAAAAATGTGTTTGAGTTTTTCAAAATTACTTACTGCTCGGTCATTGTCCGCAGCTAAATAAGATCTCAGGTATTCTGTGAGTTGTGGTAACGTCATTGAGGAGAGTGTTGCAGCGGGAACACGTAATCTGTAAGATACGAATAAGTAGTGATCAAATGGAAACCGTAAAGAAACACGGCAGAGTTGAATAACGGAGGGTGAAATAGAAGAATCTGGTGACATCATTGTCAATTATTATTCTGCTCTATATGGACGACACAAGGTCAAGAAATATTTAAAAGAAAAATGTACTTTGGGTGTGCGATACTGGTAGTTTAGACCGATTGGGCTAGCATTCCAGAGATCGCAGGATCGAAACCCGCCCGGAGTCATATTGTTCTTTTTTGCGACAGGCGATAGGCGGTGCGGGCGTGAGGGCTTTATGGCCGAATACTCAAACGTCACTCAATTTTAAGCAACCCTCAAATGTTCGCTTTCTCTATCGTTTGAACGTGTTTTATAAAGACAGAAGACTTTTAAGTCCCACTTATATTTAAGTGACGTTTGAGTATTTGGCCGTTAGTACACTTCATCGGGGCATTGAAAATGTATGAATGATTAAGGTAACCTTTGAGAGAGTTCGTCCATGGTGGCAGTGAGCAGCTGAGCGAGTGTGATATCAAAGCGGGGGCCGCATCAAGAAGACTTTGATGTACTTCAGCGGGCCATTGGATAGCGCAAATAGTATTCAACCCAAAATATATGAATGAGTAAGGTAACCTTTGAGAGAGTTCATCCACGGTGGCAGTGAGCAGCTGAGCGAATGTGTTATGCAAGCGGGGGTCGCGTCAAGAAGACTTTAGTGTACTTCGATGGGCCATTGGATAGCGTAAATGATATTTAACCCAAAATGTATGAATGAGTAAGGTGAGAGAGTTTATCCATGGCATGTTTATCCATGGTATTGAGCAGCTGAGCGAGTGATCTATCTAAGCGGGGGGCGCGTCAAGGAGACTTTAGTGTACTTCATCGGGCCATTGGAGAGCGTAGTTTTCAACACAAAATGTATATTAATGATTAAGGTAACCTTTGAGAGAGTTCACCGATGGTGGCAGTGAGCAGCTGAGCGAGTGTGATGTCGAAGCGCCTGGCGGCGGGCAGCAACGGTGGCGCGGGCGTCAAGAGGGTTTTAATGTACTTCATCAGGCCATTGGCGAGTGCAAAGGGTTCTCATTCCAAAATGAATGATAGGGGAGTACTCACACTTATTTAGCTCAATTCAGCTTATGTCCATAGAGAACAAACATTTTGTATGGAGACACGTACGCATTTCCGCGTCTATTCTGCTTTCGCGGCAACGAATATAAAAATAGGACAAATGTGTTTTTATCATGCGAATGCCGTAGTACAGCGCTGATTTGTCGCGTTCAGCGCTATTCCGCCGCAGCGCCGATAAGTGTGACCAAAATCGTTCAGCGAAACGCGAATGGAGCTAAATAAACAAATGTGAGTAGTCCCTTAGGGTAACCTTTGAGAGAGTTCATCCATGGTGGCAGTGAGCAGCTGAGCGAGTGTGATGTCGAAACGCCGGGCGGCGGGCAGAGGCGGCGGCGCGGGCGTCAAGTATTCCTCTTCACTGCTGTTGGTCGCGCAAGACGATAGCCGTGGTTTCGTGCTGCGGTCCGCCTGTAACAGGTGTTTCAATCTGTATTGTTTGCACGATCGGAGAAGTTGCCGGTCATCCAAAAGCATTGCAAACTGGCATGCTTGTTTGTTTGTTGCTGAATTTTCTCGTTGCAATAAACAAAACACCGACGTGGCCGACTGGACATTTCTTCGTCAGTACCTACAATAAATGCATCAAAATAATAGTTTTGCTTCGTGTAATAAATGGCAAGCCAATTGCAACGAGAAAAAACAGAAAAAAAAGAAATTCCATAAAATGAAAAAAAAAAAACGGAGTTGGGTTCATCACGTCCCGACGCCAGCGTTTATATTAAATTTACGAAAAAAGTTATGTAGGTATTTAATTACCATGCTAGGAGCGCAGCTTTGGCAGCTACCGTCGCGTGTACGACTGAGAACCGGTACATTAATACAAGCAACTCACCACAGGTTCTTTCTTCCTCGCAGGACGCGGCAAGGGTGGCCCCTCGTCGTCGACGTCGTGGTCGTGGTCGTGGTCGTGTGGCGGGCGCGGCGGCGGCAGCACGTCGCTGACCTTCTTGGGCGGCAGCGGCGGCGGCGGCGACGCCTTCTCTGCCACCTTGCTCGACTGCGGCCGCTGCCGGATCGTGCTGCCTTCGGTCGCCTGCAACATTTGTCACTCAATGGTAACGTGTGTTACGCTCATTTTTCACTTTCCTAGGATAACCAAGCCAAGATTGGCACTCCAAGGACTTAGGGTGCGACCGCTTATCGACATTGCTATTGTTGTTGTCATTGCTGTCAAAATTTCATGTCGATTTGTACTCCTTTAAAAGCAGTAGCGATAATCTGATTGTTTTTCTTGCTCGTAGGTGAGAAACAAGCGATAATGGTAGATTATTTAGATTATTGTTGTTTAGTTAAAGAATAAATCGACATGGAAATTTGACAGCAATGACAACGCCGACAGCAATGTCGATAGGCGGTCGCACCCCTAGTTGTATTGACGACTAGCGTGGAAAACACCTCGCAGGGGGCAACTGCCCCGAGCGTACAGCACAGCACTTTAGCTGTGAGAAGAGAGTACGGAGCTTGTTCACTTTTTAACAGGTTATCTGTCCCATGAATCACGTGTGAGTATTTGTATTGTTAAAGCTATTGCGTTTAAATTATGTTATGTTAGGACGGTCAAACCATTCGAATGGGCGGTAATAAATGAAATATAATGACGCTATATGGGCAGCAGCATCCTGCGATAACTACTGCCACTGCGATCGCCAATCTTTTTTCCAATCGTGGCGATTATGGCATATCGCCCGTATGGGGAGGGTTTGGTCCAGCAGTGGACATCTTTCGGCTGTTATGATGATGTGAATACACGTGTTACAGTCATTTTCACTTTAAATCTACTTCGCCTTTTTCTGACGTCTTTGCTGGCGTCGGGATGCGAAGACCCACCGCCCACTAGCGGAAGAATTTTCTTTTATTGAAAATAAACTTTTGTTTCGGATATGGTTACATTACGGGTAGATAAATATTTCGAATATTTCGTTAGTTTCAGCTGGGGTTAAGAAGCTCCATAACATTCCTAGTTTGGAGGGAAAAATCCGTGAGGTTTTAAAAACAGTTATAGTATCATTTGTGGGCAACGGCAATGCAGCCCAATGCAGTGGTTTCACTATTTTATAATAACTGACATAAACCATTTTATTTAAATTCTTTAAATTAAAAAGAAATCTAATAAGAACACGACCTTAAAACCCCCAAAAATCATCAAAAAAATACCATCGGACAAGTTGCCGGTCATCAACAATGTCAACGTCAACATGGTAAATAACCCCCCACATTTTAAACTTTATCCCCACAAAAAGACGACACCGATGTGACCGACCAGGCATTTCTTCGACCCGATCATACACCAAAATATGCACGACGTTGGATCAACGAAGACTGAGAGCTGTGGATGCGTTTATCAAATGATTTACACACTTTCTTTTTTATAATTCCAATACTACCGAGCTGTCATGTGAGTTACATCAACAAAGTGACGGTTCTAACTGGGAGTCGATGCGCACCGAAAAATTTATTCTTCGGTGAAATCTAAAAAGACCATACCTGTCTTTTAAGTCTGGGCGACTTGGGTGCGGGCTCTGGCGGCAGGGAAACTTGCAGTGGCCCGTTGAATACGTTCTTCACGTCAACCGCCTCCGGCTTATCGGCCGCCGGATCCTTAGCGAACTTGCTCCTCAAATCCTCCCCTCGCGCTTTCGGGAACTCCTGCATACTCGTAAACGGATCGTCCTTAAACGTGTCGGAGAAGGGGTCCGTGTTATCGAAGGGGTCGGTCTCCGCGAACGGATCGGCCGCGAAGAAGCCGGCGGCGAAAGAATGCGCCGGCTTCGCGATCGCGACGGTACCGCCCGAGTGCCTCGACAGCGAGGTCATCGTGGTCTTCGGACCGTAACTCTCTTTGGGCTCGCCGCCCACCGGCAATATATCGGTTAGGAGCGAGTGCGTCGTCGGTACGAGGTCTTTGAGCACTTTCTTTGGTGGATTTTTGAGCTCCTGAAAGAAGAGTTTTTTGTCAACGTAAGGTTTACTCCGGCCGGTGCCGAGGGGGTCTAGTTCGGTGAATACGTCGTAAGTGTTGGACGTTGGGGCGGCCGCCTGGGTGCTCACCTGGAACAGGCAGGATTACAATTCCTCGTTGAATTGCAACACCGGACTCGACTTCACAATATCACAGGGTATGTGCTTGCATGCTTATCGAATAAGCTGTAGCTCATTGCCTATTTATCTGCGTACATTTGGCTATATATAAGCGGTTATATATTTTATATTACGTGACTCTTGTGTTGCAATATTTGTTTAAGTCGTGGACTTATGGGAGAATCGGCTCGCCGTACAAATATTTAGGGGACCAGGAATCAGTAATACGTTATAGAAGCAAAATATAATAAAACAAACACAAAATGCGCTACTTACAGTGTCGAGGATACAATCTACACGAACATACGGGGCTAACTGAGGGTATAAGCAGAAAGCTAACACTTAGATTTGTTAAACAAAAAGATACGTGCACTTTTACACGCAACATTATAGTTATCTGAAAGAACATTATGATTTTATGATACAGGTATGGAATTATATTGATTACACCGTGCGAATAAAAAAAAAAGAAATAACTTCCGAAGATGGGCATACATAGAAAAGAAACATTAACACATAAACAATAATAATAAAACTCAATAATTTCGTCAACACAACATAAAATAACTTTATACCGATTTGTAAATTATTATAATAACACATTTCACACACATATTGTGAGTTCTACACACCAAAACGACATATCCGGCATCGATTCAGACGAGTTTAAAATATTTTAAAAGCCAAAGAATGTTCTTTAGTTACCTTCGATAATACTCTAAACGGTTTTACGCTGTACATTTTTTCTTATTTTCTATACAAATCAATGGAGCTTGCCATGATATTTTTTTTTATTATTAGAAAACATTACATATACACAATTTTTTTTTTTAAGTTTGTTTTTTAAGCTCCGTCAATACTATTGATGGTATTATTGGCTCGAAAATTTCCGAGAATCTATTGCGCCTATGGAACTGAGTCTTCAAGCTGCCGTAGTCTTCAAGCCGCCGTAGGTGATACCACCCGTAAATGCATATCACCGACATGCATATTTGAACATTTCTGCCGTTATTTGTGCTGAATCGGATTTTGGTGTGTAGACTCCTTTTACATAGACACACATTACTTTACACGTTAACACAATGCAATAAAAGTTTATGCACAATCCATGATCAAACATGGTAACGTAAAATAGAATCAATGTTTGTAACATCCGGAGTGTCTTTTACTTTATTCTTTAGAGGCATCTGTAACAATTATGACATATTTATAACATTCAAAACTACACGATATCGCTCGTGAATTGATTCTATTTCATTTTTACCCAGTTAAATCATTACAATAGTCTAAGAGGAAACATAGACAAACCGTTTGCATAACAGTTAATTTACACATGCTTATTTATTTATATCAGTGCGCGAAAACCCTCCGTCAACACATGCACTCATGCATACATTAAGGACAAACATTCGACGTTTTAAAAAAAATATAATGGCGTGCGAATTTATTAATAATTAATTGACCACATTTCAATGTTGAATATGAAATAAATAAGACAAAACGAAGGAGTTCTTTTTATACCGTCAATCAAAGAAAAAGATGAAAATATTTTAAACTCTGCTTACATTTCCTCTTTAAACTCAAAACGATCTAACAATCACAAATGTATACACTAACCCCTTATTCATAAACGTGCATTAGATACGTTTTAACTATAGAATGTCTTTGTCAGTTGCATTGTCAAATTTGCAGGATAGAAAAAGACAAAGGATTAATTAGCAACACTTTAGCTAAAATACGTTTATGATTAAGGAGGTAAGTTTACAAATTCAAGCTGTTTTAGTTCATAAAAAGACTTACGGGTGGTTCGGGGAGGTTGTCGACGAGGGAAGCCGGCGCGGGTTCGAAGTCGGCGGTGACCGCGGCCAGGTCGAACGAGAGGGTCGCCTTGTTGGGGCTGAAGGCCGAGCGCGGGGTGCTGCGGCCCCGAGCGGAGGCGCCGGGCGGCGGTGGGAGGAGACCTTTCTGTAATAGCCGAAATAAGCAACGTTTTAAGAAAAACAAATGCAGAAAATATACTAGTAATAATAACCTGATATCTATGTGATTATTACTAGTATATTTTATATTTTTTTACCAGGTGTTCTAACATCTAGTAACAACCGTTCGCCTCATACAGTATCAAATGTCAAATACGTACTTAATTTCTTTTTCAACGTCCACACATTTCGTGATCCATAATCAAGATATTTTTTTTCTATGACATCATCTCGGAGACATTCTCTTTATGTTAAACAGAAAACCGTTCGACAAATAGAACGCAACTCATTATTCTTCAATTTTATTTAATTATTTTAAATTAAAATGATTTAAAATTTACATTAAAAATAATTTTATAATTTTTATTAATACTTTTAGTTTAATTTCTTTAATAGGAATAATCTTAAGAACTTTATTTTTTATTTAAGGTTTTAAGTTAAATAAACTAATAATCTTCAAAATTATTTATAAAGATATCTCTTTAAGCCTTAATATTTGAGTAATCGGTGAAGATATATAAAAAAAACTAGACTTTGATATCCTTTCCAAGTCTCAAGTGTAGGAGGGACTGAGAAAACTCATCATCATCATCATCATCATTTCAGCCAAAAGACATTCACTGCTGGACAAAGGTCTTCCCCAAAGATTGCCACAACGAACGGTCCTGGGCCGCCCTCATCTAGCGATTGCTTGCGACCTTCATCCAGGAAACGCAATTTCTGCCCAAAAGAGTATACGTACAAAAAAAACTAACTCGCAACGGCACATCAAAGAGTCTCAGAGGGGATCCGACTTTTTTGGATAGACTTATGTAGGCGGCACTAGTTTTCTTTACAGGGCAATCGGCGAGCGCAGAAGGTGCCCCAGCCTAAAGGGGAGGGATCCGTCAACGATGTCAAATCTGCTTTTTTATTTGTATAGACCAACGTTTGACCACCAACTCACCTGATGGAAAGTAGTAGCATGTAGCCGAAGACGAAGCACGTTGGTCTAGAAGGAATCTATTCACTCTAGATTTGAAAATGCCCTGGTTGTAGTTTTTAGGAAACAAAGAAGCTGACAAAGTATTCCATATCTTAGCATAAGATTTAGATAATGTAGAGCAGAAACGTACCTCCTGGATTGAGGAGCTTAATTTTAAGCTCTTCAACCCAAGAGGATGAAAATAGGAACACGCTGCTGCAGAAGGAAACCGATAATGTACGACCATATGTAAAAAGGGCTTACCCCCACACTAACTTGCGACGGCACAATGAATGAGTCTCCGAAAGGGTCCGTGGACGGTGTAAGACCTTCCACCTGAGTGAGCCCCCGCCTCAGGGAACACAACTCCTGCTCCAAGTCCACCAGCTCAGCGACCCCGCCTTCAGCACCGCTGTCTGATGCTTTACTTGCTGAGACACTTGTTTCGCCCACTGATGGTGTTGTCTGTTAGATATATTAGTAATTATTGATTTTTATTTAAAACAACTTATGTTTCTAAACACAAGATGTTTACTAAGGTCAATTCCTTGTTTCACACTAAGTATTGTAATTATAATTCGATGCAGGATCCATACTCTATAGTTTACATTGTCTTAAGACTGATTTTTTGCATTCACAATCATTCACATTACAGCACTCATCAAGAAATATTGCACATCGAGCCTACGAAAGAGACAATTGGCTAGTTTCGGCTTCGTACAGCGTTATCTCTGCTGCACTCTGCCGAGGGGCGGATTTCCCTATAGGCCGAGTAGGCCCGGGCCTAAGGTGGCAAAATTTAATCGTTTCTTTAAAAAATATGATTAAATTTTAATACTACGCGCATACGTGTAAAATCTCAAAAATGTGTCCATATAGCATCTCGCGAAAAAATTAACATGTATGGCAATTACGATTATTAGAAGAATTATAAATCACTTACTGACTATCGTTTTTTTTTTTTTTTCATTTTAATTTACTTACTATCGTTTTTTTTTTTTTCATTTTAGTTTACCTAATTTTTTATGTTTTTCAGCACCGGGGGGGGAGGTTCGCGGCAATCTTTCATAGGCAGCCAACGTATCAAATCCGCCCCTGGATCTGCCTACGTAGACACCGATAGCCCGTTATTGGTCAAAACTCAAAATGGTCGACAAACGTCACATAGGTAAGGTGGGAAAGAGATAACGCTCTACAGACCCGAAATAAGCCGAAATCTCCTTCTTAAGGTCGATGTTATATTTCTTGTTGTATACTGTATATATTAACACCGAAAGGAAAATCAATTTTTCATACACGACATTCGACTAGGGAACTGGTGAAGGTCGCGGGAAATAGCTCAATGAGTGCAGCCAGGACCCGTTCGTTGTGAGCGTCTTTGGGTGTGGCGTTTGTCCAGAAGACTACTTCTTTGGGCTGAAATGATAATTATGTTTTTTTTTTTATGTAACGAAGGTGGCCAACAAGAATGCAGTTCACATGGATCATAAGTGATGACTGCAGCCTAAAGACATCTACACAAAACCACAGATAAAAATAAAAATGCGTTGCCACTCCTAGAGTACTAACTTGTTCGTCTCTGTGATAGTTATAACGGGGACATTATAGAAAAAAAACGGAAAGAAAAATTTGACTTCGGGCAGGAATTCAACCTGCGACCTCAGGATAACCAGTCCAGCCGCATTATCACTAAAGTCCCACACCAAAGCGTCAAATTTTGCTTTCCCTTTTTGATTTTTAACCGATTTAGGGTTTTTCCGTTTTTTTCTTTAATTTCTAAAGTTCACTCGCATGTGTTATTGCGTAAAATAAATAGTACAAACATAACCATATAACCGGAACACACTAGTGCTGAACACTATCATTTGGCGGCAGATAAATCAGGGAATACTCTAATAGGCTCTACCACAAGAAACATGCTCTCCTCTACATCTATCTATACATCTTTATAAATAAATAAAATTAGAGTGACTGTTTATAAAATAAAAAACAACAGCTTTTTATTAAATGCATTACACGGTACATAAACCAAAATCACATTTTTTTCCATTTTTGTCTGGCTGTCGTGTTTGTTTGAAACGGCCGGGCCAGCTTGTAGAATTTTACTGGCAGATAGCTGCTGTAGTAGGAAGTAACTTAGGCTACTTATATTTTATCATGAAATAATGTACACGGACAGGGCGACAAATTAAAACCTAAATTATTATATTGAAGTCAGCCTTCAAAAGATAACTAAGCTTCCAATAGTTATTAAGTTAATATATCGCGTGACCACATATAGCAAAGGCGAGACAGTGACAATATCACAAACAATATAAGTTACGATCTTTGGCCCATTGCCCAAAATATTTGGTTTCTCGAATACAAATAGAGCAATTTAAGTTTAAGACAAATTTGTTTCTCATCAATAAGATTGACTTGATTCGATCGACATCATATTTTTAGGTCATGTTAGTATGCAAGGGGCCAACAAACAGCGTGTAGGGTACACTGAAAATAAAAGAGAATATAAAAACGTAACTTCACGCCTGTAATCACCGAAGGGGGGCAGAGGTAAATTAATGCATTCAAGCATACATGCAAACACCCACGATTCGCCACCGTTTTGGACCATGTAACAGGTGGCGCGCCTGTTGACATATCCAAGCACATTATCAAACTCCGAAATACTGGGAAATTGCCAGAAAATTAAAAAATCGCAATAGAATCAGAAATAAAGATTTTAGCTATAGGAATTGGCGTGAATGTATGAAGAGAATGATGAATGTAGATGAGGCACGGGCAGTGTGTCAGGACCGGGATATCTGACGCTCCACACTCTACCTACACTGTTAGGGACTGTGTATGTATGTATGTACCTTTACGACAGTGAAGATAAATACATACATAAAGGATTTTACAACTTCATCTCTGATAACCCTCGACCCGGTAATCGTACCCAGGACCCTTCTCCTCTAATGATATATCCTGTCTATTTCCACTTAAAGTTTCCTTAATTTTACTCTTATACCCATTCTAGATTAGTATATCGAATAGATCGATATTATAAGTGTTTTGCCTACCTTAGACTTAGTTTCGGGTGCGACGCTGGCGGTGTGCCTCACCAGGCCGCTGCTAACAGTCTTGCCCTCCAGCTGCTGCTTCGCCATCTCCACTTCCTTTTTCTTCAATTCGAACACTACTTGGAATAAATCCCTCATTGCTATAACTACCTGAAAATTACAATTCAAAATGTGAACGTCACTACGCTACGGTGCAGGGGTGTATAAATAAAATACGTTTACAATCATTTTACGTCTACCTAGTTATGTTAGAGCTCTGCCCATACCCCATATAGTATAAGGTGTTATGATAAGCTTGCACTCGCACGGTGGCCGAGCTGACACAACATTCGCGTTATTCTCGATCATCAAGACCTCCGTAGAGTCGTAGTTTTAAGTAGGGTTGTTGAGGAAGTGATTATGAGGAAGAGGAGGAGGAAGAGGAATTGTGATGCGCCAATTTAGAGGATGCGGATGAGGAATAGGATATTTTTACTAGGAAGAGGATGAGGAAGAGGAAGAGGAAGCAGATGACATAATAATAATAATAGCAACTCTTGAAACGTCCCACTGCTGGGCACTGGGCACGAGACTCTCCCCTTCTTGAGGGGAGGTCTGGAGCTTACTCTACCACGCTGCTCCAATGCGGGTTGGTGGAGTTACTTGCAAGGGTTAGTGGCCAACCCGCTGTCGGATGTTTTCAAACCGCCCATAAAGCCTCCGACAAGGTTTAACGACTGCTATCTGTCGATAGCAACCGGAACCGTCGGCGTCCTGCTCTCCGAAGCACGAAAATGCGCATTTTAATTTGCCACTAGTGGTCACCCGTCACATACCCGACCGCACCCGTATCGCTTAATCGAGTAGATCGTTCTACACCAGCCGGGAGGCCTTGCGCGCTACAGAAAGATGAGAAAAGGATGATACGAAGATATAAATACTAGCGGACCCAACCTAAAATCCGCTGTCCTGTCTCTATCTACTTAGCTAAGTATATATATATATACAAAAAAATAATTAAATGAGCATTTTGTAGTGGTTGGTCCAGTACAAAATGCTCTTTTAATTATTTTTACTATGAATCTAAAATCTAAACCATTCTCAAAACACATACGATAAAGAATCATCAAAATTGGTCCAGCAGTTAAGGACGAGTTCAGTGACATACTCGTATCTACACAACGACATTGCTAAGGCCTTTGACCGGGTCTGGCACAGGGCACTTCTCGCGAAACTTCCATCCTACGATCTTCCCGAGAGGCTATGCAACTGGACAGCCAGCTTTCTGTCTGAGTGTTTTATACAAGTCTTAGTTGACTGTCAGCGCTCAGACAGACTACCTATCAACGCTGGTGTGCCGCAAGGCTCTGTGCTATCTCCCACGCTTTTTCTTCTGCACATCAATGAAATGTTGGAGCCAAACTCCAATTTTCATTGCTAGACCGATGATAGTACGGGATATGCACACTACACTAGCCGTGCAAATGCCTCTCGGACACTTATCGAGGAAAGAAGGATTAGACTTGTGTCTGAAATCGAGCACTCTCTGGAGCGGGTCTCGGATTGGGGTCGACTTAATTTAATGCAGTTCAACCCCTCGAGGACACAAGTCTGCGCGTTCACCGCTAAAAAAACGCCATGCATTGTAGCACCACAGTTCCAGGGCATTCCGATCGCCGTTGGTAAGAGTATCTGTATCCTGGGCGTTGACATATCGAACGAAGTGCAATTCAGGAGTCACATTGAGTGTAAGACCAAGTTGGCATCCAAAAAGCTAGGGGTGCTTAACAAAGCCAGGCATTTCACTTCGGGGCAGCTACTACTACTCATACTTATTTGTGGGCGGGAGCCCCCAAATACTAGCTTGGTCCACTTGACTCCCTACAAAAACGCACCGTTCGTATTGTTAACGATTCAGGACTTACTTACAGGCTCGAACATCTGAGCCTACGCAGAGACATTGGGAGTATGTGCGTGTTGTACCGTCTCTACAATGGTGAGTGCTCTGCTGAACTGTTTGACATGGTGCTACCATCTATTTTCCTACACCGTACTACCCGCCGAAGAGAGAAGTTCCACCCACACCGACTGGACACAGTGCTCAACACTGCGGTTTTCACGTTCGTTCTTGCCCAGAACGTGTAAATTGTGGAACGAACTTCCCTCTGAGGTGTTCCCTAGGTGCTACATTAAGAGGTTCTTCAACAATGGCGTCAAAGGAGTCCTTCAGGGCTGGCTGCGCGTTGGCAACTCCCCTGGTGTTGCAAATGTTCATAGGCGACGGTGACCACTTTCCATCAAGTGGCCCGTCTGCTTGTCTGTCAACCTACAGACGTAAAAAAAACACACGAATGACACAATTTCATTTAGGAATTGAAATGAAAATAAGAATGCCGTCTTTATTTCTTTGTTAATTAGGTATGTTAGTCGAATATTATTAATCAAAATAAAAGAATTGAATACTATTAATCGAAATTTATTTTAAACAGGGAGGTTAATTTTTATAAAAAAAATATTTGGACGCTGTTTCCCCAACAACCGGTTTTAAAGCTCATCATATACCAATACAGCATTGCTAAAAAGTCGTTTGCTGGTACATTTGATGGAAGAGAAGATAGGTATTGTAAAGATACAGTTCTGTAAAGCCCCGAATATTTCGATTTTTTAAGTTGAGTACGCGTATAAACAAAATAATGTATGTCAATAAAATTAAAACAAACAATCAAGGAACAGCGCCGGTGGCGGGTGGGAAGGTCTCGCTCGCCTGTTCGGCCTGGCACCGTGCTGCGGCGTGTGCGTTGCCATCGATACGCGACGCGCATGCGCAACAAAATTCCTCATAAATTCCTCTTAAATTTTGAGGAAGCGGTAGCGGAAGAGGATTTTTTTATTTTAATTTTTGAGGATGCGGAAACGGTTGATGATCCCAAAATATTGCGGAACTTCCTCATTATGAGGAAGAGGAAGAGGAATCCTCAGCAACCCTAGTTTTAAGTTACTCTTGCATCAATCTCTGTAAGGTGTAGACGTAAATTATAGCTTCTTATTTCGTCTAATAGATTTAGTTTTATTTTTAAAAAAGCATTTCGTCGCTCCCGAAATCTAAGTACCTACATAATTAAGATACCTACTTAGTTGTTAAATATTTAATGTACGATACGTAGCCATGTAGGTATGTATATAGTCACTTTACTATTGCTACAATTTGTTAATTGAAGTATGTAGTAAAACTTATTTTTTAATTACTTTTTGTTCTCATCAATTAACAATGTAAACGACGACACTGATGCACGGTAAAACTCTAGTAAGTTTATGTTTGCATCGTATTATGTTTGTAACTATGTTTCTTTATATAAATAAATAAATAATCACAGCCCACAATAAGTATAAACCGGTGTCATTGTGCCGCTGTACACACACAACACATACAAACACTCAGATCCGAAACCAATAAGGTATTTTAGGCCAGACAATTACTTGCACGGAATCGAACCCTTGAGCGTCATAATAATCTTTATTATGGCGGTAAATATATTTGGCTCGAGGCGGGGATCGAAGCCGAAACCTTTCGGATTGTGGGGACATATTTTTTTTTATGTAACGTGGCAAACAAGCATGCAGTTCACATTGATGTTAAGTGATGACTATAGCCCATAGATACCCACACAAAGACCAAGGGCAAAATGCAGATGTGTTACCACTCCTGAGGCCTAAGGTGTTATGCCTCTGTTCCGGAAATTACAGGGCCGTACAGGTATTAGGTATTAGGGGAGCAACACACTTTGTGGACCGCTGATAAAAACATATTGTGGAAACTTAGCTACATTCTTTTTTTTTATCCACATCGATGCTAATTGAGCTGTGCAGCTTACACATGGGTATTATTAATTATTATATTTCTATGTTACTATTGATTTTTTTTTCTTTTTTACTCTGGAGGCTTAGACAAGAGAGAGATAAGTATTGTCTTTATACCCGTTATTACAGAACACGTCTTAATATTTCCAAATGAGAGAAACCCAATATAATCAACTCCTACGTTTAGAATAGTATAGATTGAACCCAGGACATAAAACGTAGCAATATAAGTCTAGTGTAGTATAACAAAAGCCACCAGTCCAGAGATAAAAATAGTTATAAATATGAACTACAACGAGCGAAAGATAGCAAAAAATATATTATTCTATGAATGTCAGACTCTGAGGAAGTTACGATGGTTGGCAGCCGCCACTCATGTACAAATAAATTATAAGACAATTTGGCATGTCTTCGGACGGAATATCCAAACAAGCTTTAATTCAGCGTTACAATATTAAAACGACTTGGAGCCCCTAATGAAAGTAGCCATAAATGGAACTGAAGTTATCCTCGCAGATTAATGATTGAACTCTATTTCGTTTCCCATAACAGTGGTGCCTTCGCCTTCAAGGACCGAATCTACCATCAGTTAAAAATATATCCTTTAAAACCTTTTGAAATTGCCAGATTTAACGTAAGATGTGTCTCGACAGTGTCATTGCCACACAATAAAGATCCTTGTCGCACTGTATATTGATTTATATAAACAGATTTGATAACAAATCAAATGCTCGGTCGGCGACATCGCCGCATAGCCATAAATAATAATTCCGGTACAATCGAGACTGTTGTGTTTCATGAAAAAATGCGAGTAACCTATAACTGGTATGAATATATAATAATTAATTAATTATTTATATATTCATACCATACCTATACTCACACATACCTATTAAATAATAAATTATGTGAGTCCAGTGTTTGAATGAATTTATTTGTTTGGTAGAAAATAGTACATAAGATCTTAAGATTTTAGTTATTTACCGAGAGAAGAAAACTGAAAGAGAACTGCTCTCATATTTCACCACTTAATGCACAGCATGCAAATCACAGGATATTTTTTATTACTTCATCATTCAATTACATATTACAATTCTACTTATATATTAAACAAATTATATTCGAATAATTCATTTTTGTCAGGACAAACAGAAAATAATATTGCAATACTTATAGCAAAAAGATTAAAATTATGCAACGAATTCACTACTTTACTTTTTTTATGTAATGGAAGTGGTAAACAATCATGCAGCCTATGGACACCCACACAAAGACCAAGGTCAAAATGCAGATGCGTTACTACTCCTGATGCCTCTGTGCCGGAAATTACAGGGCCCTTCACTACCTCTAAGGTAGGCATTACCACCTGACCGGAACACGATAGTGCTGAACACTACCATTTAATAATAAGAACGTCTTTAATTAATACTTTGCCATAGCTTTTTAATCAGGCGCGTCATTTAATTTCGGTAGGAAATTTTAAAGTTGTTGTATACTGTTATAAACCGAAATAAATATTAAATTGAGCATAGTACCTTTGTATACAATTAATACACATTTTTATGGTGTCTTAAACGAGTTGGAGAAGCCTTCATTAAAGGAATTTACCTCGAGGCCGGCTTGAGAGTATGCTCTGCAGCAGGGCCACCTTGAATGACTGTTTACTCCTCAACTATTTGTACACATTTTTAAAATTAACCCTACAATTATATACACTTTTTATACATTTCTTTCTTAATAATTAAATTTACCTAGGCCAAAGTGGTCGTGCCCCGGAGCATGAAGTCCATAGGGCTGCATTTAGACCTCGGGTTTTGAGGTAGATAGCTATAGGCTACAGTTTTCACTTACTATCAACGTCAACCACGGCTTACTTGTTTACCAGCATCATACTATCATAAAAAAAGGCAAAATAAACATTAGTCATCACATAGATTCTATCTCATTGTTCGTATTATATCAATAAACAAAGTCTCAATTGGTTGTTTCCTTATAGAGTGCTCGGTGTGAGAGAACGCTTTATGACTAATAGCTTTTATTAAAACAAACACCAAACTTGAGCTCATTACAGTAACATTTTGTTCTGAAACCTCTCCTTTGTCCATTGGTTGCCATTTTATCAACTAACGACATTGGCCTTATTGAAGAAAAAAAAAAATCTATCTGTACAAGTATAAAACTTACTTGACTAGCAGCTTTATCAGTCTTGATGCCGAAGAATCGGTGGCCGGTATCTGGCGATCCGAATATGTAGCCGAACGCGCGCGAGTCCGTCATATCTTGTGCTATAAACGATATCTTGTGCACCGGGTGGTGGTATAGTGAGTCCTGCAAAGAAATATACTATATTAAATACATATCAAATAATAACAGACTGCCTTAGTAGTCTAGTGGTAGCAGGCCACTACTACTACGCTGGGGTACCGGGTTCGATTCCCGAGTCGATTGCTGTCACAGGGTTTCGTAAAATTGAGATTTCCTATACTTACCACCTTAAATACCACAGACTTCTTGTAGGTTCTTCTGTAATTTATTGGTAATAAACTATTTTACATACTTTTTTCAAAACATTAGGTCCCTTTAGTTTCGGTACTTAATAGAGTTAGCATTTTTTGCATTGTCTATTTTCTTTAATAACTTCAAAACATATTCATTTTGAAATTATTTAAAAATCTTTCTACGATCCTAATTCGTTAGGCGGCAGTTGGACCGATATCGGTACACTAACATACTAGAAATCATATGTCATATTTTTCTCGTGGCCTGACAGATATACAATAATACCTATATTTTATAAATTATCACACGATAAATCAATCAAATGTAGCGGATGGTTCCCTGATAGTATACACCTACAACATAATAAGTATTAAAACCTTTGAAAAGGTCTTTGACTTTTTATGTAAATGTCTATTTGCCTATAGGATGCAGTATTCTCTCATAACTTTACTAATGTGAACTCCATTACTTAGACATTAGCAATCAATGGTGTATTGATAACTTTATAATAAAACACCTTATAGTACTTAGTATATGAAGAAGATAGAAATCATGGAATAAAGCATGTATGTATGTATCTTCACGCCAGGTAACTAACGGGGTAGGCAGAGAGTGTAGAAGGAATAAAGTAAGTTTGTAATAAAGGTTACTTTCGCATCAGTCTTCACTTTGATTAATATTTATGAGTGCGCACGGTTCGTGTGTTTATTGTCCGGGTACAAGGATAGCGATAAAGACTAATTAACTTTTACGTATTCACTGGTGGTAGGGCTCTAGTGATAGTGCTCGAGGGCGTAGGCACCACCGCATCATCTAATTTACTTGACGCTTAATCGGGGTGTTCAGCGCTATCGTGTTCTGGGCAGGAAATGTACGACCCCGTAATTCTCGGCACAGAGGATTAGCAAATTAAGCTTCAGAGGTAGTAGGACAGCAAAAAAAAACAGAACAGAAACAAAGATTTTAATATAAATTGAAATCTCTGTTTCTTTGTATGTTTATTGTATTTATAGGCTTACTTACCATCAATGTGGACTATGCTATTTAGCTATTTTTACACGACATTAAAAAAGAAGTTTAACAGAGGAAATAAACCAAGGATAAAATTAATTTCATATATCGCTTCTTTACAAGAATAATGTGACATTTCATCTAAATCGTTCTTTATGAAATGCAACATTATTCTTACAAGAATAACGTGACATTTCATCTAAATCGTTCTATATGAAATGTCACATTATTCTTGTAAAGAGGCGATATTGGTACGTAACAAAAGTGGTGCCAAACATGTAGTTCACATTAGTTATAAGGGAATCCTGCATCCTATAGACAAATAGACATTTACATAAAAAGCCAAAGGCCTTTTCAAAGGTTTTAATACAGATGCGTATCGAGGCCTAAAGCACACTGCGGACGCTCCTCCAAAATTCCATACAAACGCTTAATTTGGTCTCTAATACACAGACATCAATCAGTGACGTGTATTTACACGTGCACCTGTGTGCGTAGTACGTTAGAAAATACCAACCGTCGCCCATAAGAGGAGAGGAGGTTGGGTGATGCGGGGAAATCGGGCGGGACGTCGAAGTATCCATTCTATACGTAGTATTATTACATATTCTCTGCCTAAAGGATCTTTTGTTTCTTATACATAATCTGTGCCAGAGAGACTAACCTGTAAAGAGACCGGTATATTTCTTCGTAGTTCGCAGTTTCATGTCACATAATTTTTCCTTAGAGTAATAAACGTTTTATTTAGAAAACATATCTCAAAAAATGTTAAATAGGTTGAAAAAAAATTCTGTCTCGTTAGCAAAAGAAAAGTTTTTCTGAACTCCAGCAATTTGACCTCGACCTCGACATTAAACGTGCGTTGTTCAGATGTGCAAAAACCTTGTCAACTGTATCCTCGTTCGATGCCGTGTTTACGAATACATTTAAGGAGATAAAGGCATTTTATAAAATACAATTTGCTACAAACTCTGAAAGATATAACTTCCCGTCGTATTTACACGGAGCGATAAGCGCGATGGGTAGAGATGTCGAACCCGGGACCTTGGCTGGTTATAGCTTAGGCCCGAGTTCGAGATTTTTAAGCTTCATCTAATAAAAAAAACGTAACTTCACGCCTGTAATCCCCGAAGGGATAGGCAGAGGTAAATGCATGCATTCAAGCATACATGCAAACACCCACGATTCGCCGGTTACGTTTTTGGCCCATGTATTATCATCTAATAGCTCGCCTGATTACCTTTTAACAAACATGTACGTGTAATGTAATGTTAATAAATGAACTAATAGCCTTGGGGGTCAGTTTTCGGGAATACCTTACTAAGAAACTTCCGTCCGAAAAAAGGTCCGTCAGCAATTCCTTACACAACCTATTTCCTCGAGTCTGCGAGGATTTGGAAGTAAGGCAAGAGACGGGAATGCTCAAATACCATGAACATGGATCCGCGACTAGAGGCATTGTTCAAGACGAAACTTAAGTGACGGACGATAAGTTTTATCGTCACTCAAGCGCAGTCCGTCGATAGGGACGTGCACTTGTCTTGTATCCTTTGCTTATGCTCGCCGGCCGCTTATATCGCTTTGACTTGGATGAACTTGAGGTCCGCCAGCGTCTCCTGACACAACCTGCCTCCTCCAGCCTCGGATGATTCATCTTGGTTGATGGACTACTCTAAGTACTTAGAGGGGGAGAAGAGGAGGAGGAGCTTGAGTTCCTTAGACTTAGATAAAGGTAATATTTATCATCCCTCCAACGCAGTCCGTCGATCGAGACGTGTACTTGTATCCTCTGCTTACGCTCGCCAGCCGCCCGTATCGTCGTATTTTGAGGTCCGACAGCGCCTCCTGACACAACCCATTTTCTTCTACCTCCGATGATTTGTCTTGGTTGGACTTACCTTACTTTGGGGACAGAGATAGGCAGGAAATAGAGATCCTTAGTCCTAGAGCCGTAACTAGAGACATTGTATCAAACATAATTTACTCCAGACTTGACATTTTTCAAGCGTAGTCAATCGCTCGCGAGATTCACTTAAATGCTCTGATTATGCTTGCCGGCCGTATTGCCATTTTAAGGCACAATATCATACCCTGTCGCGGATTTCGGAAGATTTTGATCTTTGAGGAGGATAGTGGGAGTGAGAACTTGACCTCATTAATTCTGAAACAGCTACTAGAGCCAATGCTCAAACCGAAACGTACTCCAGACTTATCATCTTTTATGTGCAGGTTATCGCGTCTTCTCCATAATGTCTCCGAGCCGCGGATGATTGGTCATAATCAGACGGAACCTTGAATTTCATAGACCTAACGAAACTTACCCCAGATTTATCATCCCTCAAGCGCAGGCCGTCGATCGCAACGTGCACTTGTATCCTCTGTTTATGCTCGCCGGCCGCCCGTATCGCCATTTTGAGGTCCGCCAGTGCCTCCTGACACATCCTGTCCCCTCGGGCCTCGGGCACCTCGAGCACGCCGATCAACTTCGCCCGAAAGGACACGCCTTCGCCGAGGAAGCGCCCCGGCTCGTTCTTGTCTGCGTCAAGTGTTTTTGTTACGGTACAATGTGAAACATTTAATTTTTGCCGATCTGAAGTAACCTTACAATATAGTTACCTTACAATGGACTTTAACTTCAGAACGGCAAAGTAATATGCTTTAAACTTCAGGATATTGGATAATTATTAATTCTTTGGAATGAAATATGAAGGTTTTAACACTGATGAAAAATTTGGATTGCTTTTCCAAAGATCAGAATAAAATACCCATACGTTTTCATCATCTTGATTCAACATGCATCGAAACTCTACTTTTTGGATACTGTTTCGGAACACGACAACTTGCATAATGTATTAAATTTAAGATTATTTAGATTGATGAATATTGGCAAATATTACAAGTTCCTTATTCTTCAAACACACAAAAAACGTTGAAGATTTGGGCCAGATCTTCACGGTTGAGAAACTTGGCAACGTAAACACATTAAAATCAAGCTTACACTCTTTGTTAGTAAATTTAGTCATTTTAGATACAAAAAAAAATACACACGCGATGCATCTGCGTAATCGATATTGCAGAGAAAATGTCTGAAAATCTTCTCAGCTGATGCCTATTTAGTTAGACACAACTGTTAGGTATCGTTAATCTCATACAATTTTCAAACTTAATCTACACTACAATCAAAACAATGTAATGCGTAAACGTTCTAAATATAAAAGCAAACAAAATCGCATAAACATAAAACGCACAAAAAGCTGAATAACGAACTGCCGGCCTTTACCTTTGCTCAATAGAGATTTCGATTCATTTTTGTTCGGTGTCATTTTGTATTCACTAGCGGAGTACGTACCGGTATGAACGAGTGCAAAATATAAGTGAGCACCGTTGTCCTATTTCGGTCCCTGTTTACGGTGCATCACTGGCACTTTAATTGAATTTCCTGTTTTTAAATTTAGAATCTCCGAGTCCGGGACCCCATTATGAATGAGGTACACAGAACTTTTTCTGACGTTGTACTATACGCCTGAGGTACACGAGACTTGTTTTTCAAAGCTTAGGATAGCATGCTGGAATATTGATTTACTAGCCTGGCTTATTCTCCTGACCTGGTGCATGATAATGTTGATTGCATAATGTTATTGTTCATTGTAAAATGTTCAAATAAAGTGAAAACGATAAACCGCATTCGTAATAAAAAATATGATTTGTCTGAATCTGTTACTTCAGTAACTATGCCAATTCGTACTAGACAAATAACTAGCAAATGTGCTAGACGTACGTCTCTCATTTTACGAAGTTTTCCTCACACGATTTCCCAAAACCCCCATAGTTCTACATTTAAAAAATAATTGGGTATAACACACTGCTTATACACTGCACAATAGCTAATTCCAATACTAGGTTCGCCGGTCACTTGGCGAGTAGGCACACAAGTCAGGATAAGACAAACTATCTTAGTGAGTTACACTATCATTATCTTGCTGCACTGGCTGGAAACACTGGCCGCGTATATCGCGGACAGGGGCGTAGCTACCGCCGTATCTGCCGTAAGCGTTGGCCGTAAGTATTAATTATACGGGGCTCCCAGAGCATGGGGGGGCCCCAACGTGCGTAAGCAAAAATTAAGAGAGAGTTTTGAATTTCTTTTAATCTTCATAAGGGTCTCCAAAAAATTTTTGTACGGGGCCAAGGCACGCTACTTATCTGGGACCAGATATTAGGCCGTATTCTTTAACATCAAAATGATGTCCACCTACTTACATAAGTAGTCGCCATTGTTTGTTTTTTTTTTTTAAGGAAACCAGTAAATTGAATATTGTGTTTACCACAAGCGACCCGGTTAACCATGCTTTTAGTTGAGACTTTTTCCCGTAAGATTATTTAATTATATCAGAACCCTCATCCTATGTTAAAATAAGCATGTCATTTAATTAGTTTGTATTAGTAGTAGGCCAGGCTAGCATACATATCGTATAACAGAAGAAGAGTCTGGTTTGATCAGTTGGTTAACCAAACATATCAATAAAATTGAACATCAATACGACGTAAGATGCCTTTATCGGTCTTCCTTTAACGATAAAAAAACATCATCAACCTCAAATAGCCGTCATTGTACTTTCACGGTTTATTGTGCGACCTTACATCATTGTGTTCAG
Organism: Macrosoma leucophasiata; assembly: GCA_036365455.1. Taxonomy (NCBI): domain Eukaryota; kingdom Metazoa; phylum Arthropoda; class Insecta; order Lepidoptera; family Hedylidae; genus Macrosoma; species Macrosoma leucophasiata. Next base: position 6,678,529 of record JAWQUS010000023.1, on the reverse strand, counting down.
TGTGATATGCATACCTAGCACGATGTTTAATGTACACATTTTCGATAAGACGCAACTGGAAGTCTCATTTATCACGAAAATAGATTCTGATAAGAACAAATCGTGTGAAACAATAAGATAAATTGCGCGTTTTGAATTTTCTTTTTTTTGTGGTATAGGTGTTGATGTTAATTGAACTATTTTTACGAACTTTGTTTAGAGGTATTTATTTCTGATAACAATGTCAAAAATGTCAAAGTCAATTTAATGTAACTGTTATGCTGGGTTGCACCAAGATATTTGTTAAAGGTATTGTAACATTTCACATCCTTCTCTAACTTTAACAGATTTCTATAGGTTAGAGAAGTATGTGAAATGTTACAATAACTTTAACTTTAAGAAATATCGTGGTGCAACCCAGCCTTATTGTTACATTTGACAATAACCATAACTCGTTAAATTCATTGGTAGTAAAAGGTATGCATCTGAGTATTTTTTAATTAGGAATTACAGCCCCGTAATTTCCGAAACGCACAGAGACAGAACTTCGGCAGAACAGTTTTAGGTTAGGATTCCATTGCAGAATCATATCGTTCATCCAGATATGCTGCAAATCATAAAATTTTAATTGGCAATTTAGTGGATAGGTATATATTCTCTAGATCGGGGGTCCCAAACTATTTTTTCTTGTAGACCCCTTTCAATTTCTCTCTACTTTCGGTGGACCCCTTGCTACATTTATATCACATTCCCATATTTCCATTTTTATTTACGCTTACGTAGACCCCCATCGAGTCTCCTATGGATCCCAGGGAGTCCACCTGGACCACAATAGGAATCATTGCTCTAGATTATAAATAGCCATAAAAATTAGTTTTACAGCATATCTGGATGAACGAAATGATCCTGCAGTGGGATCCTAACCTCAGTGGTGGTCTCAGGTCATCAGGGGCCCGGGGCGGTACGGTATTTAGATTTGATACGGTAGATAGATTCTATAATACAGATAAAGAATAACGCGCGAGCAAAAAAAAAACGACATTTTCCTCCTAGCTCTACAAATGTCGTGATTCCCAGCGAACAGTCGATCTTTGGAGGCCCCTGAAACCGAAGGCCCGTGGCGGACCGCCCCTGCCGCCCTCCCCTTAGTCCGCCACTGCCTAACCTATTAGTCTTCTGGACTCCAGAAGTGGCAACGCATGTATTACACTACATTGAAAAAAGGGGAAAAACGGCCTCCTTGTAGGATTATTGGTACCTATTTGATCAAGCGACTTTTACAGGCCGATATTAAAGGGACCGCAAATGAAATCGCAGGCAACATCTATGCCTATAATTTCATCATGTCATTTGGTATCTGCCACCTATTTACATTAGGTACGTATGAAAACAATAGCAGTTGTTTGTTTAATCATTGAACGCAGTATGCAAACATGCAATTCCTGGAGCAAGAGTCAAAGTATTCACTCCCGACAGGCGGTTGGGTTGGAAGACCCCGTATATGTTTGCTTTTTTCAAAATGACAAATAAAAAACCTACAAAGTACTATTTGAATACGACGTTATACATTTAGAGACCAAATCTTCTACGGTTATCTACAATATAAAAATAAGTCGGGTTTTCCTTCCTGACGCTATAACTCCAGAACGCAGGAACCGATTTCCATGGTTTTGCATTCGTTAGAAACATCTTGGGCTCCGTGAGGTTTATAGCAAAGAAAATTTAGCGCTATAAAACGACATCCACGCGGGCGAAGTCGCGGGCAACAGCTAGTTAATCTATAAAGTTAAGGTAATTAATAAAATCTTCGTGGCAAATAGTACGCAGAGGAACTGGGTCTTACTACATTTGAACACAACACAATGTTATAGTTTACACTTAAATTTTCTTTTTTTATAAGTTTGGGAAAAAAGTTTCTTCGCATTTTTTAAGATAATTCAAAACATTTTTTAATATAGTTTATTTAAATTTAACTAAAGTATGTATGTACCATTTTGTTCGATAACCTTTTGCCATCTTGTAGGTAGGGACATGATCCCATTGCTATAAAAATTTTGGGACTTCTCATCAAAATACCGCGACAAGTGGATTTGGCAGTCCTCTCGTTATGTTAACCTAACATTGCATAAATAATTCTGAAGAGACCGAAACAGGTGGAAATCTGAAGGTGCAAGGTCAGGACTATACGGCGGATACATTAACACCTCCCAGCCAAACTCTCTTAATTTTTGCTGAGTGGCTATAGATGTGTGAGGTCTAGCGTTATCATGTTGAAACACCACACCCCTTCTGTTGATCAATTCCGGCCGCTTTCTCTCAACTTCTTGCTTTAATCTCATCAGTTGTTCGCAGTAGAGTTCAGAATCGATCGTCCTGCCTGGTGGTAATAGCTCATAATGAATAATGCCCTTCCAATCCCACCACACACACAACATCACCTTATTGCGAGTTAACCCGGGTTAACAGTCTGTGAAGCCTGACCGGCCTTTGACCACGACCTTTTTCGCACGTTCTCGTCGTACGTGATCCACTGTTCATCACCAGTTATCAGCTTCTTCAAAAATGATTCGGTTTCATTACGTCGTAATAAAGAATCACAAATGAGTACACGGTTCATTAGGTTTCTTTCAGTGAACTTGTGAGGTACCCAAATATCGAGCTTTTTTTTGTACCCAGCTTTTTTCAAATGCGCCAAAACTGTTTTGTGATCAATTCTCAGTTCTTCAGCTACGTCGTAACTACTGATATGTCGATCATGCTCCACTTTTTCAAAAATGGCATCCATTTTATCCGTAATAGGGCGACCAGAGCGAGGTGCATCTTTGACATCAAAATTTCCGGATTGAAAACGCTTAAACCAAATTTGTGCTACTCTCACAGACACTGCACAAGGTCCATAAACGTCGCAAATTTTTTTCGCGGCTTGCGTTGCATTTTTACCTTTTTTGTAGTAAAATTTTAAAATGTATCGAATTTCTTCATTAGATGCACTCATCTTGACAGTACGAAAAACAAATGAAAATCACACATTTGCTTAATTTGAATTTGGAATTATGTTCTTTAAAATTTTAACTTTCAATGATACCAAAACCAGCCAGATACAAATACTACAGCCAAAGAGATTTTATTACAAGTTCATACATACTATAATGCAAAAAGACTTTTTCCCCAACCTATTATAATCGTGGGGTGCCTAATAACTCATCGAGAAGTTCTTTTTGTATTTTTAGGTGTTTTCACGATCATTGCTGTAGTTTTTGTGTATAAAGAAGTAAAGGCAGCTTTTCTCAATGCAGATCCGTTGCCACCTTGAATCTAAAGATATCAACATCTGTAAATTGTGGTACGCAAGACAAACTCAGAAAAATAAATAGCTAAACGAAAGCCATATAAAAACTTTATAGGTAACGTTTTATCGTACATATTATGGATACGGCATCATGTTATAATTATTATTAGCCGACGTACGGGAGCAAAGGGGGGCCAGTCAGTCATCACTAATACAACTACAAAACTACACTGAAGCGTGAAATGCATGAACGCAGTAGATACTCACCGAACTGGCGCAATAGATGCTGGAAATGACACACCTGCATTATTCCTTACAAACCGATTTTAAGTAACGTTAGTTCCACTTCACCACCGCTCCACCGGCAGGGCCCACAATCCACCCTCTGTTCAAAACCAGGGTTCACTAATTATGATAATATATGGGACTAGCATCAACGGGCACGGGTGACTTGACATAGTTGGTTAGTGAATGTCACAGCCGAACCATGCACGTTACAACATAAAACGCAAAATATACATTTGGAAGCCGGGGATGCGTTAACGTGATTTACATTTAGCGCTAACTAACACCGCATTACCGTAATGTCGAAAATAAATGAAAAAATAGGAAAAATATATGCAATAAAAGCTCGACCAGTGTGCACGGATTTCAACTCACATTTGCAAGGGCTGGTTTTCTTACGGAGGGTTTGCATTGGAAAGTCAGTCGGTAACTTGTGATTGAACATCAGGAACTCGCCTTATTGACCTTTTTATATCACTGAAATGGAAACACACTATTGGCATACACTACACTCGGTGCGCTATCCATCGGCGGCACTGTGAGCGAATAGTAGAGTCAAATGCAATATTCGTGTCCGACTAGGAGATTTATTGATTTTTACGGTGCCATCGCGGCCCGTGTAGGTGCGTTCCGTCGCGACAGTTCGCCTCACATTTCGCTGCAGTACGACAAATTCTAGCAAGGCATCTACGCTGCGAAGATGCGAATAGTTAGCGGAAAGGACATCAGTGTTTGTAATAGAGTCGGTGGGCACAGAAGGCACCCGGCCGCGCTACTAGCACATCACATGGCCCGATCACGCACGCACACAACCGCGCCCGTCCGTGCGAGGGGTGCGCACACACGCGCAACTCCCAACCCTTGATCAATATTCGCCCCCGATCTCCACTTCGTACAACTTTTATGATTCTCTCAATGAAATTGTTATACGTCGTGTACTTAAATTAAATAGAGGCTGAATAGATAAGATAATTGCAGATAGTTAAATGATAATAAGAGGATGCTGGTAATTAAAGGTGTTTTTACATTATTTATTCAAAACGAAAATGTTGAAGTAGGTACCTAATTTACGAAATGAATCCGAATTTGAAATCGATAATCGCTCTTATCTTCTGAGTTATTATATTTAGGTTTTAACTTCTTTATTCTGATTTCAATATTATTTTGGGTTGATTTAAGATCTCTACTATTATCCCTACTAATCTATACAAATAAATAAAATTGGAGTGTCTGTTTGTAATATTAAAATAACAGCTTTTTACTAAATGCATAAGTATGTATACACGGTACATATACCAAAACAACATTTTTTTCAATTTTTGTCTGTCTGTCTGTCTGTTTGGCGGTTAATAGATTGGAGTGTATCCGACTTTGACGGGACTTCCACAGGTAGGTAGCTGATGTAATAAGGAGTAACTTAAGCTACTTTTATCTCCATACAACCATACATACATACATATCTACATACCAATAAATAGAATTTGAGTGTCTCCGATTTTGACGGGACTTTCACTGGCCGATAGCTGATGTGATAAGGAGTAATTTAGGCTACTTTTATCTCTATACAACCATACATACATACCTACATACAAATGAATAGAATTTGAGTGTCTCCGATTTTGACGGGACTTTCACTGGTAGATAGCTGATGTGATAAGGAGTAACTTAGGCTACTTTTATACTAGCTGCGCCCACGACTTCGTCCGGGTAGATACTGAACAATCATATTTTTTCTCACGTGGACGAAGTCGCGGGCTCAGATAGTATTATATTATAAATCCGAAAGTTACTCTGTCTGTCTGTCTGTTACCTTGTCCAGTCTAAAGACTGAACCGATTTTAATGAAATTTGGTACAGAGATAGCTGACTTTGAGAAAGAACATAGGCTACTTTTCGACATCCACGCGGGCGAAGTCGCGGGCAACAGCTAGTACATAATATTTAACACATTGCGATCCGAATACAAGGATAGGGACGTGACGACCCCACCGCCTAGTGGAGGAGAATTCTGCCCTAGCGGCAGAATTCTAGTTAGGCAACCGATATAATAGACTTTTCAGTTTCAGCCTAACTAGCATAGTTGGTAATAGATGGCGCTGCTGCTACCATAAAGCAATGCAATAGATGTGAAGGAAAGATTTGACAAATCGGGCAGGACTTCAGTAGCTCAATTGGAAGAGCGGCTGGACTAGATTCCCAGTAGGCCGCGAGTTCGAGTCTCGCCTGAAGTCAAATTTTTCTTTCCATTTTTCTTTAAAAATAAAATTTTCTTTAAAAAATTTATTTTTAATATCCTTTCGTTTAATATCCCTTATTTTCATGTAGGACCTAGAAATAATTACAAAAAAAAAACAATAAAGCCGAAAACGCCGATTTTACCAGTTTACGACCGAAATTTCCAGTTCCCGACTTTAAATTCGCCAGTTCTCGACTATTGGGTGTGATGTCAAAAAATGAGGCATTCAATATATTTTAAATATAAAAACTCGTACTATGTTCAAATATTAGCATACAATATTATGACAGCAAAATAAAACAAGTGTCGTCGATGAGCTAAAGTCAATCTTTCATTTATTTATTTTTCCAACTATAGATTTACACTAAAACAAAATCGCACTTTTAGCATTTTTCAGAAAATAGGAACATTATCTTTAATTCTTATCATATCAGTCTTTATGGCCTGCTTTATTAACCTCAACAAGTAATAAGTGAAGTTAAATTTTTAATGGCACTTTTACCTCAAAGGTCATCAATATGCTGTATTTTTTTTAATGTCATTATGTTGACAAGCAGATGGGCCACCTGATGGTAAGTGGTCACCGTCGCCTATGAACATTTGCAACACCAGGGGAGTTGCCAACGCGCTGCCAGCCCTGAAAGACTATTTTGACGCCATTTTTAAGAACCCCATATTGTAGCACCGAGGGAACATCTCAACCTTCGTTCCACAATTTACACGTTCTGGGCAGAAACGAAAGAGAAAACCGCACCTTTGAGCACTGCCAGGTGTCCAGCCGGTGAGGGTGAAACTTCTCTCTTCGGCGGGTAGTACGGTGTAGGGAAAGAGGAAGGCTGATTGGTCTGTGAGGGAAAGAGACGGTGGCAACATGTCGAACAGTTCGACAGAGCACTCACCATTGTAGAGACGGTATAACACGCACAGACTCGCAATGTCAGAGACATTGCGAGGCAGGCTTAGATGTTCGAACTTGTCAGTAAATCCTGGATCGTTAACAATACGAACAGCGCGTCTTTGTAGGGAGTCAAGTGGACCAAGCTAGTATTTGGGAGCCCGCCCACAAATGAGAGCAGTATTCCAGATGGGACCGCACTTGGGCCATATAAAGCTGTAGTAGCTGCCCCGATGTGAAATACTGCTTCGGTTTGTTAAGCACCCCCAACTTTTTGGGTGCCAACTTGGTCTTACACTCAATGTGACTCCCGAATTGCACTTCGTTCGATATGTCAACGCCCAGGATACCGATACTCTTACTAATGGCAAGCAGTGCCCTGGAACTGTGGTGCTACAATGAATGGGGTTTTCTTAGCGGTGAACGCGAAGACTTGTATCTTCGAGAGGTTGAACTGCCAACTCCAATCCGAGACTCGCTCCAGGGAGCGCTCGATTTCAGACACAAGTATAGTAGTGCTTTCCTCGAGAAGTGTCCGAGAGGCATTTGTACGGCTAGTGTAGTGTGCATCTCCCGTACTATCATCGGTTTAGCAATGAAAATTGGAGTTTTGCTCCAACATTTTATTGATATGCAGGAGAAAAAGTGTGGGAGATACAGAGCTTTGCGGCACACATCGTTGATAGGTACCTAGTCTGTCTGAGCGCTGACCATCAACTAAGAGTTGTATATAACGCTCAGACAGAAAGCTGGCTGTCCAGTTGCATAGCCTATCGGGAAGACCGTAGGATGGAAGTTTCGCGAGAAGTGCCCTGTGCCAGCCCCGGTCAAAGGCCTTAGCAATGTCCAGGTATACAGCCACTTGCATTAGCGGTCACTGATCAGCTGATGATCCTCTAGATACTGCAGCAGTTGTGTATTGATCACACGCTCCAAGACTTTGCAGAGTAGGAAGGTTATTGCTATGGGCCTGTAATTGGCCGGATCACTGCGATCCCCTTTTTGGGTATCGGGTTACTGTTAACTGTTTAAAGGAGATGTTGCGAGCTCGGCTCTGGTTCGTACACGACCTCAAAAAATGAGTAAATTAAAGAAGAATCCGAAAAATATACAATTAATTTATTCAAGAATATATTTTAGAGTTACGACCACATTTAATTCAAACGATTTTATCATTTGCTTGGGATCAATCGATTTCGACAGTATTTAGAAAATATTACTTTTTTCTCCAAGTACTATATAATCAAAATACAATTTAAAAAATGAAAATGTCAAAATAGCCCATCAAACATCTCCCGCCATATTCGCCATGTTAGTTTTGAGTTGCAATTCTAACTGCAAATAAAGTTTTGTAACTGCAAACAAAGCTAAATAATTGAAAATATGCAGTAAAAACGTTATTATATTGATTTTGCCTGTTTAATGATATTGTGTACAATACATGGCCGGAGGTCCATACATTTTTGCAACAATTTAAACTGAAAAACTGTATTTCGATTATGGTAGTCGTAATATGGCATAAAGCTATTACATACCCCATTTTCGACCAAGATTTTTGCCGACACGCGTTATTCATAAAATATTTGAAATCATCCGGCCGAAAACTGGCTGATACTATTCTGGTATGAATAAGATTCAATTTTAAAATTAGGTTCAGTAGTTTCTTTAAGAATATGTAAAAAAAAGGGGCAACATAACTGGACTCTACGACCTGTTTTCGACCGCAGCAGTCGAGAAGTAGGCATTTACGAAAACGATGTAACCAGTTACCGACTATTCAATTTTATATTTTTCCCAAAGAAATATACAGTGAGACTTATTTTTAATAAATACTAAGACTCATTGTTTATCAATACAAATAAGAAACAAATCAAAAAACGCAAAATTACATTTAAAAACTAACCACTATTCTGTGTGCAAATGTGCATATTGTCTATGTGTGCGTACAACGGAACTATTTGGGGTGCCACAGTATTTATGTGAGGTTCCCATTCTTGTTAATAATGCTATTTTGTACCGATTAGTCCAAGAAGTCGATGGAAAAGTCGAAAACTGGCACCGGTAGGGGAACTGGCGAACAGACCCTATATTTTTAATTGGAAATAAAAGGAAATATACAATACCTATCTTGTTTCTCAAAAGTTTAAATGTCATTGAGATCCCAAGTTTGGCCTTGAACTGTTGATAGCAAATAGGACCTCATTATAGATATGTGTTTATCATCCAGATACTTCCTTAGACTTATCACATTGTTTATCATTACAATATTTAATTACATTTATTTTAAATGTTTATGATAATAAACAAGAAATAATTGGTTTCATAACTCTTACTTTCTCTATTCCATTATTAGCAATCCCCTTTATCAAAACTAGCAATAAAAATTAAGGATCACAATGCTGATTACATTAATACATTTTTGAGTTTTAAAAATTAATGATTTTTTTTATTAAGCAAAACCAGATATATTTATTTTGTACCTATGAATAAGTAGCTAATTTTTGTGCACAGATCCATTTTTAACCGAGTTCTTAGTTTTGTTTTTCGGTTCTCATATGTTTTACTTTTACTTTATATTTAATAGTTATTCACTCTAGGTAATTATTGATTTGTAATGACTTCGAAAACATTTTGTTAAATCTTACACAAAATTAAAAAAAAACTTTTTTTTCTTTCCTAAAAGAAAACAGGCATATTTATTTAGGGTTTGTAGGGCAGTGCATAGGCTAAGATAAATATTATCCACTCTGCCCATAGAAACAACCACAGAATACATATTTAATTTGAATTTAAATATTATAGATGCAAGTTATTGCACATTTTAATTTTTCTACCTATTCCTTTCTTTTAATGAATTCATCAAGTTTTATATCATTGCAATTGACTTGCATGGATCTACTTATCAGGTTAATAGGAAGTTTTACTTAGTCCAACACCAGTGTCCAGTAGATATTAACATGTACTGACAAATAGAATGTTGTGCCAGCTAACAATTCTATCACCGAAACTCATGATAAAAAACATTATTTGAATATTTAAATATAATAATTAAATCTTAAACTACTTAGCTAGGGAATTAATGTAACACAGTAAATATAATATTACTAATAAAAGAAATAATATTTATGTAAATTTATTCACACTTTGAATAGTTATTTCCTATTGTTATAAAAATAAATTATATAACTTCTTATTTGAGTAACCAAGTAAAAAACATGATATTTAAAAATTTAGCAAATAGAATAAAATTCAGTAAGTTCTTGAAAATCGAGCGGGCGATATATTTCTCGAAAGCTGACAGGTTTAAATTATTAAGGTATTTGGAATATTCAATTATGGACAAAGAGCAGCATAGAAAATATTAAATGACGTAATTTATACACATGCATATTACACAGTACATTCTAGATGGATATTGTGGTTGAGAATAATTTGAATATTTGTTATATATTTACAAACCAATTATCTGGCTTGTTGATTTATAATAATATAGCTGTAAAAACTTTTGTGAACAATCTTTTCTCTGGTTTTATACACATTGCAACTAAACAATACTTCGAACTAAAGTACTTTAATATATTCTAGAATGCCATGTTAAATTATATATCTCTTAGAATTACAGTTTAGATTCTGCTTGTAAAACAAGGCTTATAAATTATGTAGGTACATCAAACTTAGAATATTATTGTTTTTGTGCCTATACATATACAAATAAACTTACTCACCTGTTTTATTAGTCATGCCCTAAATTAGAGGTCCAAGGCATTAATAAATGGAATTAAATTCAGCAGACAACCTGGCTTAAAAACACTGAAACATCTGAAATTCAAAACCGCTGAGCTCATTCAAACATTTGTGAATAACACATAATAAATGTTTGTTGAAAAAAAGACGTGTGCATGAAACGTGAGTTCACAGGTTTATAGTAACATCCGACTTAAAAATCAGCCGCCCTTTGACTCGAAATTAATTAATTTAAATTATTTGCCAAGATGAAATACCTTTATGCTAACACGACTCGATTCAATTTCGCTTTTGACAGTTTTGAACTTTTGACATTTAGATTTGACTTTTGACTATTTTTGACATAACACTAGGGCTTACGGATGGCGTTCATCGATTATTTAAAAAATATATTTTTTAAGTGAACTATTATATTAATTGACTTTTCGATCGATCCAGTGAATTGATATTCCTGTCTAGAAAATCAAGATTTGTTATTTACGTGACAACGTCTAATAAATCGAAAAACACCGGCTGCACACACGAAAAAATGTGTCACGTTCCGACAGAGCCGCAGATAAAAGTGAGAGCTCGGAACTAGCGATAGGGAGGCACAATCGGCTTAAGTGTAATTTTCCTAATCTACCTGCCATTAAATGGTAGAATCTACTGTTAGTATTTTCTCGTTAGGTCGTATTGTATGAAGGCAGTTGAAGGCACAGTTCCACATACAGGGTCAGAACACATGACAGAGCTCGAGGATTTATTGATTGACAATTAAGATGAGAACTTGAGGACCATTTTACCTAATTAACCCGCCTTCAAATGATTTCGTATGCCGGTTGAATTATCATTTAACCGTAACACAAAAGGGCCGTTCGTAAAATACGTTCGCATACAATAGAGGGGACACAGATAGTGAATATTTCGTTAGATTATTATAAACGGAAAAAATTGTCATATTCCGGCGAGGACTACGTTTTTGTGACGTAATATTTAGGGAGGTCACAGATAGTGTGACATAGCGCGACAATGGGAGGGTTAGGTCAGAAAGGCTTATTTGAGCGTGACGTATTTTACGTACGGCCCCAAAACGATGCAATGGATAGCTTTTTCACAATATGATATAAAAAATTCAATATGTCCAAAATCTTGGATTTGGAGAAAAAAAAATGCAATTGACAACATTTCTTATTTTTTACCTACATGTTTTATTACATTATTCAAAAGTTAATCCAAAAGTAGGGGCCCCATGTTTAACCATTTTTTGAAATTTTGTACTTTTTATTCATAATTTCTACATTGAAAGTTAGTGTATTCTAAAAAGACGTATGCGCCATATGACGTCACACATATGGTGGAATGGCGATAATAACATTGCCTTGTGCCGTGACCCTTTAAAAAAATTGAAGATGTCATTGTCTTGACGTTGTCAGCTTGTCAAACTCGATGTCGGGCTGTGATCTTTTTAATTTAAAAATATCAGTCCCAGTATTCGATATATCGAAAATTATCGATATATCAATATAATTTTAAAAAATTCTTTGACCCTGCGTGTCGTCGATTAATATCTTCCTTGATCCAACTACAAATAAAAAATATCAATATTATATCCACAGTCTGAGGGCTAAGTCGTTGTTTAAAACTTTAAAACTTGTTTTTATTTTAATAAATAAGTTCGTAGCAACTTTTCATAGACTTCGTAGTAGGGATGGCGATTCTTTCTGAAATAAATCAATGTTCGAATCGAAGTGTCCAAAATCCATCCACGATTAAATCGACATTGAAAAAAATCGATCTTCAATTATGGATCTATTTTTGATTTGGGATAGGTATGTAATACTAAATTTCAAAGAAAACAGACGACCAAAAAAAAGCAACTCAACAGTGTTCAATGCTGGTATAATGCTTCCTATACTCACGTTTAAACGTTAAATCTTATGATCTGTATGTTTCCTACGTCCCTATGTGAATTAACCAAAAAGATCGGTCTTCGATTTTCCATACTATACGTATCGATTCACTAGATCAATCCAGTACTGTGGATCGATTTAAATAAATTATTGTAATTATTTAAATAAGAATCGATTTTTTGGTTCCTATGGATCGCTTTTCCGATTAATCGATCTCAGGTCTCGGATCACCATCCCTACTTCCTAGTTTTATACTTTGACATTGACGTATCCGTATCAATTTGACACATCTTGCCACAGAGTATGTAACAATAATGTTTTCATCAAAAGATAGGCAATGGTAACTACTTAATTCCACCATATAAGTGACGTCATCACATGTTTTTCCGTTTTATTTTTTTTTTACAGAAATTAAAAAATACAAAATATATATATTTGAACTCAGAAAAGAAAAATAAAGAAACGGTATTTTTCTTTTAGGGTCGTGTCAAATTTGAAATGTTGTCAATTGCCATCACCACAACATAAAATTGAGACTCATATCATATTTTGAAAAAATAATGACGTCCACCAGCTTGAGTGTGATACAGATGCCGTTTTCATAATCAACATCACAATAAACCATCACATCCTGTAAAAAAGTACTTTGTTCATCTTGGATTTGAATAGAAATGCTAGTAGCCCAAGAAACTATGTAATTGATATTGAAACCATACGCTGCAAACATTTCATTCACCTCAATATGTTTTGAGATTTCTCTAATTTAAATAAATAACGACGTTCTTGCGTCAATTTGATGTTTGCAATCTTTATTCATAGTATTCATACCAAAAAGTGTGTGTATCAGCTCCGACGCATGATGGGAGTTTACTCGGTGTGCCTAAGGAGATCGTTAGCGCGTAACCACGGAGTACCTTCACATATATAAACCATGTTGAGCCTCAGCTTTAGTGCTTCATTTGATTTTACTCCTCTTAAAATTCGTACCGGGCTTTATAACTCAAATCGTTTCTTAGGGAGTAAACTCCTATAAAACTATAATTGGGTATTTTTACGGCTATTTCAGACTATCGATCGTGCGCTGAGAGGTCCAAAGAATCAGATCACAGCTTATCAATTCACTTACACATACACTTACGAAATGATATTTAAAAATAATGCTACCATAATAATCAAGTTTTTATTGTAGTGTCTCAACTAGTCCCAAATTTTATACATAACAAATTATTAATATTATTATGGATTTGTAGAAATGACATGAATGGGTTTCATAAACGGGCACATTTTTTTTGCTATAGTGCAGATTCCATTATTAATAATAATAATTACACCCATGTCCGGTACTCAGATCGATTTTATAGCCCAAGTAAGCTAACGATTTTCCAGTAAATCAATATCAGATCGATACATCCCACAAGAAGTGAATTATTCCCAGTTGCCCCCGCGGCGATTGCCACCGGAGGCAAATAGTCGAATGGTAGTGATGACCTCGCGGCGCGTGCGAAGCGCGCGACGCGGTCCGGGCCTACGAGGCAGTCCTCTTTGCCCGGGCTTGATCTGCCCCCGTTACGACGGGGGCGTGTTCCACCTTTCTTGGTTTGGACGCCGGCTGTGGAGTGCCGACACAAGGTTACAGCGACGCAACGTCTCATTAGCCTTAGCCAGGCATTGCGATCGCTACCTCAGGGAGAGATGCTACTCTGGGTCGGGGATTGAACCCAACCGCCAGTGGTGTAGGTGGGCGTAGTTACCCAAGCTTACCAATTGGTGGCGTATCCGAATACGTGGGACAGGGACAGAAACTTCATTAACGTTTGCGTCATCGTCTCGACGCGCTCTCGGCGAGGCGCTGGGAAGTAGTTCGCGAATCCGCGGAGATGACGATGTGGTCCGTTGTCGACTTTCCCCAACTTCCAGATGTCGGGAAAATCTCCGGTCCGGAGTATGCCGTTGAAAAGCTTGATTAGGGTTACCAAGCTTCTCTACGGCAGATGCTGCAGCGCCGCAGTCGGAATACCATGTGGTCCAGCCACTTTCCGTGAAGGTAGCCGTACGACGGCTCTCCGCAACTCTGAGGGAGATACGAAGTTCTCCCCGGGCAGCGGCGCGGCGGGAGACGATAATAGTTCCCTCACACGGCGCTCGCAGGCATCAAGTTGCTCGATGACAGCGGGGTCCAGGGAGGCAGGGTGGGGGGTAAATACCCCTTCCAAATGGGCGGCCAATATTTCGGCCCGATCCTTGGGTCCGTAGCACCTTTTACCGGAGCTGTCAAGCAGGGGGTAAATGGGGGGTGGCTCGTGGGTGAGGGCTCGCGTGAGAGCATATAAGCTGGTATCGCTTTCAGCCGCCCGGTCAATAGTTTTATCCCAAGTTTCGAATGTCAATGTTAGATTATGCTTGGAGATTCTTTCTAAAAAAGATCGATTTTCGAATATATTTGAATCAAAGTGTCAAAATCGATAGACGATTAAATTGACATCGAAAAAATCTATCACCGATTAATCGATTTATCTTCGATTTGGATTATGTAGTATGTTTTATTTGAATTTTATCAAAGAAAGCAGACGAGAAAAAAAGCAACTCTTTAATGTTCAATACTGGTATAATGCTTCCTATCCTGACAGTAAATCTTATGAATTTTTATGTGTGCACAGTACACGACATAAAAATTCATTTATTTTCTCTTTTTACTATGTATGCTTCCGAATTTAATGAATCAAAATGATCGATCTTCGATTTTCCAGGGTATGGCATCGATTTGCTAGATTGATCCAGTGCTTTGAGTCGATTTAAATATATATTTTTTTGGTTCTTTAGATCGATCTTCCTATTAATCGATATCAGATCACCATCCCTATCGCAGATGTCAGATGTCAGATGGATGTCATGTCAGTTCTTTTTTTTTTTTAATTATTTTACGGCCACGGAAGCAAGTCCTTAACAGCCAATCTTTAGAAAATAGTTTTCTTCATTTCTTATGATAATGAATATCCATATGGAAGATGACGATGATTGGATGCTTCCATGTGGAATATGATGAGATGGCTCCAGTAAAGTGATGGGGACCTTACTAGGAGATTTTACGAAGTTTTGGAGGCAACATGAAAAATCACTTTTCACTTCATAATATCACTTTCTTACACCTGTGAACGTTATCGAATGCTTTACGATAAAAATCCCACCATTTTTACACATAAAACGCGATTATTCACAAATTTCGAAAATAATATCACGCAGCGACCCAGCTCTTTTCCGCGTTTCCGCCAAAACCTGCATGTCAGTTCTGTTTGTTTCAGTGTTTCTACACTATCGATAGTTGCGCTATCGATAGTTGACCTCGAAAAACAGTCGATAGCGCGATAGTACTATCGAAAATATCGACATGCTGCAATACTATCGATACTATCGATAGTATCGATAGTCAAAAATAAGCAATACTATTGCCAAAGATCAATAGTATCGATAGTATTGTTATAAACAATAATCAATAAAGTCAATAGTATCGAAAGTATCGAAACTATCGAAAGTATCGAAACTATCGATTTTATCGAAGCTATCGATACTATTGACTTTATTGACTATTGTTTATAACAATACTATTGATACTATTGATCTTTGGCAATAGTATTGCTTATCTATAGTTTATATACTATCGATATTTTATGCTACTATCGATAGTTTCGATAGTATCGATAGTACTATCGCGCTATCGACTATTTTTCGAGGTCACGATAGTTACGGATAGTTCACAATACTATCGATAGACTATTACTATTGCAACAACACTAGTTTGTTTTGGAATTGGTTAATTTAGGTTAGGTATTTTGTTTTCTATTCTAATTTTATCATGTAAAGCAAAGAGAATATTCACTACGTTTATTGTAAAGTTTGTAAACAAAAAGCAAAAAGAAGATGTAATATACTTGGTGAAGTATAGTATTATACTCTTTGCTTGGTGATGTTATTATTTTACAGAATTTAGACGTTGTTGTTAAATTTAAAGTAATATCGACTGTAGCGCTTCCTAAATATAGTGAATTGTTAATGATTTTGTAAGACACTGAACTTCAATAAAAACGAATGTTTTAATTTAGGACTAATTTATACATTCCTTACCTTACATAACTTTAAAACATGAGTATCCTCTATAAGGGTAACAATTATATTTTACTTGATCACCGAAAATATTTTTGTAATGTTTATAATATTAACGACAAATCTCTGTCTCTTATGTCGAAATTATTCTCAATAAAAAATCAAAATAAAATAAGTGACAACAAGAAGAGGCCAAGAAGACTCGGCAATATTGTTGAAGAGGTAATTATTTGTCTTTCACTTTGTCAATAACCTTTTTAATATTTGCAATATTTGAAAACATACGAATTTAAAAAAAAAATTACATAAATTTATACTGAGCATGTAAGTACTGTAATAAAATTTTAAATATTTATGCATTGATTTACCGTGTCATAATTATGATATTAAATATACTAAAAAAATATAAACATAATATTTGTATTTTTCAGACAATGTTAGTGAAAAGAATTTATCAAAACATTATTAAAAATATTCCATTAGAAATTAAAATGGAGTTTAAACATTATGACTTATTAGAAACTAGTAATGTCCGAGAGTTATCGCAGAATTTATTTGAATCAACTTTGTTTGATCATCTGGGCAAGTCGGGTGGCAATAACTCAGATGTAGCTGTACAGTGTACACTAGAAGACAATTGTTTTCTGATACCACCAAACTCAAGGTAAGATTAATGTCACCATATGCCTAGTTCAGGCCAGTCCTGTTCCCAGCTCTAATCCAACAAAGAAATAATTTATAAATATGTATGAAGCAGTGGGGAACAACTACTTAGTTGAATATTAATGTTAAAATTTAAGGCTTGATGAGATGACCCTGTCACCCACTAATGGATTTGTGCATGAGTTGTAATGGGTGTGGAGTTTTTTTTTATATGAATTGCCACATCCATATTGTAAAAAGAAATCTAACACACGCTCAAAAATCTCCTCCGCGATCTGTACGATCGTTCCGATTCAAATGAAAACCTGGTGACGCATAATATGTTGAAGGGAGAGTGGGCTTCAGTCATGATTCTGAATCAAGAATGGTATGTATATTCTGGTTGGCGAAAGATGTTGACATATCCGAGAAATGAGCAGGAATACTTTGCGCGTTAATATGAATGGCATTAAAATGTTACATATTTTTAATGTACATATTTTTTGTAATGGAAGTGGCATTCTAATCATGCAGTTCACATTGATGTTAAGTGATGACTGCAGCCTATAGACACTTACACAAAGACGAAGGTCAAATGCAGATGCGTTGCCACACCTGAGGCCTAAGGTGTTATGCCTCTGTCGGAAATTACAGGGCTGTACATTACCACCTGACCGGAACACAATAGTGCTGAACATTACCATTTAGCGGCATTTTTATTAGGTAATGCGGTGGTGCCTACTCCCATCTCCCATGAGCTACGTTGGCTGCAGTATCATCACATTTAACGAAAATATCTATGATGAAGTTGTACTTTTAGTGAACTTTTATGTTAAATGTTGTTTCAGATTTTTTTGTGGTGACGTTAAAGAGCAATGTTCAAAACTAGCAGGCCATCAATTTGACATAGTAATAGCTGATCCACCATGGTGGAATAAATATATAAGGAGATTGAAAAATACCAATGATAAACTAAGGTAGGTAGGTATGTTTGTTATTTGATGAGGACTTTTTGGTTCGACCTTTCGAACAATATCAGATGTTATAATTCAAGTAGCGAATTGAATACTCTGCCATAATCATAATCACTAAAGGAGTAAAAAATCAATCTATCCTAAATCTACAACAAATAATCAATCTTAGAGATTTGTTCTTCACTTGCCCTCAGCTGAGTCAAATCCTCCCCAAACGTAACTTCTGAACGAAGAATAGAATAGAATAGAAATAGAATAGAAAATATTTTTATTTCGAATAGATCTTTACAGATACTTTCAAAACGTCAAGAAATATATAAAATACCTAGAGTGAATATAGTAAAAGGAAAATCATATATTAATAGTAAATTAAAAATTAGAATTTAAACTACTTAGGTTAAAACATAATAATCACAAAAATTTTTCAATTCCTTCAATGATGATAAATGAAGCTTCTCCCCAAATGAGAATGCCAGATCTACCTTTCGCCGAACCCCATCATTACTACAAAACCTTAACCCCCATATTCATAAACGTATTTTAGCTAAAGTGTTGCTAATCTCTCCTTTGTCTTTTTCTATCCTGCACATTTGACAATGCATCTGACAAACACAAAGCATTCTATAGCTAAAACCTATGTAATGTACGTTTAAGAATAAGGGGGTAAGCTTTTTGATGAAATGAGTGTAACTTAATACAGCGTGTAAAATAATGAAGTAATAGTATTTAAGGGTCTATTTATACGTCTTATCTTAAGTCAAATTACTAGTGGCGGACTAAGGTCAACAGGAGCCCGGCGCGGCATATGGAGGCCCAATAGCCTGACGCACGAGCAAAAAAAATATCATGGGGTAAAATTAGAGAGCAGGCCAGCCCACGCACTTTTTGCCCCCCCCCCCCTCCACTCGAATGGTTGATACGGTAGATTCTTAATAACAGATCAAGAAGAACGCGCAAGCAAAAAAAACGACATTTCCCTCCGTAAGCTCTACCTACAAATCTGTCATGATTCCCAGCGACCAGTCGATCTTTGGAGGCTCCTAGAACTGCAGGCCCGTGGCGGACCGCCCCTGTCCCCCCTTGCAAATGGCAAACTATCGACATCCACATCGCTATTTTTATTTTCCAGTTACTCAATGATGTACAACGAAGACATAGCTTCCCTGCCCATC
The DNA here is from genome assembly GCA_036365455.1 of Macrosoma leucophasiata. Taxonomy (NCBI): domain Eukaryota; kingdom Metazoa; phylum Arthropoda; class Insecta; order Lepidoptera; family Hedylidae; genus Macrosoma; species Macrosoma leucophasiata. The sequence continues at coordinate 6,659,323 of JAWQUS010000023.1, read as the reverse complement.
AAAGATATGGTCTCTGACAACTGCCTTGTTGCTGTTTGGTGTACTAATGCCCCGAGTAATATTGAGGCTGTTACAGAACTGATATTCCCAAAATGGGGCGTGGACTACCTAACCACTTGGTATTGGTTGAAAGTGACAGTGGATATGGAGCCACTGTGTGAATTCAGTGCTGGTTGTAAGAAGCAACCATATGAGAGGATAATTTTGGGTAAGATTGGCAATGTGGAAGATGTCCCGTGCGACCAGGTTATTGCAAGTGTGCCGAGTGCTTTGCATTCACATAAACCACCGTTAATAGGTAAGGATAAATGTATAATGGTCTATCGATAAACTGAACTCTATAGGAGAGAGAAACTAAATAGAAGAGAGTCACCAGAAATGAGCACAAAAATGATAATTTTACAGTTCCAGTGTAGGAACTCGAGGGCGTAGGCATTACTACCTAATATATCTGCCGCGAAAGCCTAGTGTTCTCTACTACTTAGTGAGCAAATTGACAGAGAGTCTCAAAAATAGCTTTATACTTGCCTTATACGCCTCAAAATGCATTGTTTCAGATTTATTAAAAAGATACATCTGTAAAGATGACCCCAGCATCGTAGAATTATTTTCCAGATATCTCCTCCCTAACACAACAAGCCTAGGATATGAACCATTGAAGTGGCAACATATCTCACTGTATGAAGAGACGTAATAAAAAATATATAAATGTTATATGAGTTTTGATTCCAACAAAGCTAATGTTGTAGCTAATAAATATCTGAAGGTAAGAATGGATTATATTAGTTATATTATTTTTAAGGTCATAGCTTACTAGAGCCACCCGAGACCCGATCAGCACCGCCTCGTTTTACGGCTTCCACTCGTTGTCTACGGGTGGTCCACGGGTGAACGGCGCGTGAACCACTCGCGGGCAGCGCGTGGTCCACTTGGGAACAGCGCGTTTGCAATGCATAGTCAACGCAAGGCAAGCAAGTTCGAGAGTGTAGGCACCACCGCATTACCTAATCTATCTGCCAGCAAGTGGTATTCTCTTCGATGGAGAAAGCAATGTACAAAGAAACTGTAGTGGGGGCAATCATTCCCAGTTGCCTCCGGTGGCAACTGTTAAATTTTGTCCCATTTGCCTCCGGAGGCAATCGCCGCGGGGGCAACTGGGAATAATTCGTGTTCAGCACTATCGTGTTCGGGTTAGATGGTAGGTAATGTATGGCTCCGTAATAACTTTGACAGAGACATAACAACTTAGGTCCCAGGGATGGTAACGCTTCTGCTTTCTGCTTTTTAACTACAGACATCTACAGTAGATGTCTGTAGGCTGCAGTCATCACTTAACCTCCATGTGAACCGTTTGAAATTACATAAAAAACATATTTATTGAAATCAAATTATGTATTCAATAAATATCTAATCCAACACGTGCATATTTCGTAAACATTGCTAATAAATAATATTTTTTTAATGAATGGCATGAGTATTCTTTTAATTAAATAAAACAACGTAAATAAATAGAAGACTTATTTATTAATAGTTGATACATAATTCTATTGTATAAAGATTGTGCATATCACTTAAGTTAACTCTTTCCATTGACAATCACTATGTTTGTTTTCATGGCTTTCTTGGGATATCCATCGGGGTTCATTGTCTGCCATCTCCAAAAATCGGTGCCTGAATAAAGACAAATATAGAATTATTTTTATGCAAATAATGAATACTATAACTATTATGGACAGCGTAGGTAAATCATTCTCATCAAACAGCTACGTCGCCATCAGATGAAAAAACATTGAGGAGACGACCTTAACTTTTTTAACGAGGTGGAAATGTCGCATACAACCCGCTCTTAAGGTTGAAAAGCCGGGATATAAGGAACTTGAACCCAATTAAACCACCTCGGCGGCGACTTCAGTGCATGAAGGGCGGATACACTAAAATCATCCGGGTACATTAAAAACAGTGCTACGGTTCCCCCACGCATTCGCTTACATGAGGCTCGTTTACTGGGACTGGCAGTCCAGTCCCACTTCGGCGCATGCCACAACGACCTGCGGCTGCCACGGCCACGTCATAAGAAAACATGCGTCACAAGTCGTCACTTAGGCTTATCTATCGCTTGTTCCACGCTCTCGCTTGCACGCTCGGCCCAGGCGAAATCCGAAACCTGGTGTTCATCGTTTTATGGGACTTTAATTATCACCAGAAAGATTCTAGAAAATTTGCATACACATCTGCTTCAAAATTAATTATGATAATTCGTAATCATGTGGACGTAAGTCATAAATCGCTAGCGAGTCATTCTCGACCAAAGTCGCTGGGTGTGGACCTAGCTTTAGCCTTGAGTGCGTTTACTTCATACACAGAGCAACGCAAACTCTGGCGCCGGTGGCTCCGTTCATGGTTTACTTACACATCTCTTCAATGCTGTATCTAGTGGTCCATCCGAGTTCTTCTTTGGCGAGTGTAGCGTCGGCCCACATAGCGGTGATGTCACCGATCCGCCGCGCCACGTACTTCAGAGGAATTTTGGTGCTCGTCACCCTTTCGAACACGTCCACCAACTCCTTCACTGAAACTCCTTTTCCGGTTCCCAGGTTGTATACCTGTGGGAATTATGAATATATATTGAAAATAAGAAAGGAAGTAGGTCACCTTTTTTCGGTCAATCCATGACAGGAATGCTCCAAACGATCTTGCGTTAATGGTTTAGTCAGTTACTTTAATGTTGTTGTTGGTTGATAAGTACTATTTTAAACACCTACCTCTTACATCATCGGCCTACTCCGTCCATAGGTGATTAAGTACATACCTACCTAACTTAATAGAGGTAAGATAATTTCATTTTTTAACTTCGTGTTAGATAAAATTCTGCCTTTGTTAAAAATCCCTTTTCATTTATTAAATAATGAAGAAATAACAAAATATGATTTTCTTGAACGAATTATTCTATATCATAATAGTAGGCATACTTATTATGTATTGATTTCTAAATCGAGTTACTTATTTCAGTTGTTTAAACAGTATGCGAGCGAATGATGATGCTCACCTTAAGCCTAATGTGGTTTTCACTGAGTAGATTGAGTGCGGCAACGTGACCACTCGCTAGGTCCATAACGTGGATGTAGTCCCGAATACCTGTGAACAAACAACATCTTTTGATTATATTATAATATATGTTTTATATTCACGGAAACCTATAATTAGCTCTCTGTTTTCAAATTGTTTCTATGCTAATAAGATTGTTAAAGCTGTTGGTTCTCCGTAAATAAATAAATAATGGAGAATAGGTGTGGCTTATTACCAGTCTAGTGACCTGCATAGGTTCTATCAGGGAAAACGTCGGTAGTAGATATAGGTGGCCACTTGATGTGTAACTCCGTTACTTTACGCTTGTATTACCCCAAAGGGTTGGGCGGAGGTAAATCCATGCATTGGATTACAATGCATGGATAGGTACATGCAAACATCCACAATTCGCCAGTTTTGTTCATTCACGAAAATAGAATCTTCCTCAATCTTATCTCATTTTTTCAGCTATTAATATAGCAGGTAGATATACTTATTATAGGTAGTTAGGACTTACCAGTTCCATCTGGTGTGTTATAATCATTGCCGAATACTGTGAGCACTGGTTTCTTGCCGAGCGCAACCTGAGCCATGAACGGCATTAGGTTTGTGAACTCTTTGGTGGGGTCTTCTCCGATCAATCCTGACGGGTGCGCGCCCACTGGATTGAAGTACCGAAGCGATATTATGTTCCATTTCTAAAACAGATAAGTAATTTCACTGGATGGGTGATAGGTAGGGCAACAACAATCTACTACTACTAGTCGATACTGAGTCTGACCCAAGTGTCAGACTCAGTATTTATTTGGATTTTAACTAGTAGCAACGACTTGAATGAGTACCTACTATAACAAAACTAGCGACTTTTAACTCTACGTGATAAGTTCTTCGTTATCAATGCGGCAGAAAGTGACGTGAAGGAAAAGGGCCTTGTGCAGTTCTGCCTTTTTATGTCGAAATTTTACTATCTCGAAATTCTTTTTTATGTCTTAAACTCATAAAATCGTTTTTTTTAGCATTTCCATTGACATTCGAGCTATCTCTAATTAATGTTAGTAAAATATTCAAGGTACTTTGGCATCTATCCTACAAAATGCATCATATTCTCTTTTAATCTTTATTTGTTTTATTAGTTTTCAACCATTATCGACATATTGATTTTGATCTATCCGCATCAAGCAGCATTGTTCTCAGAAGGCTGGCAGGGCTGGCATGTCAAGGAAGCATTGCCACGTTGAATGGCAATGCCTATTCTCTGGCGTTTTGAACTATTTAGATACCTAATATATTTGACGACCCGGTTAGTCCAGCTGTGTGAGATGAATGTTTGATTCGAAGGGTTCGATCCCCGCACCGGGACAAATATTTGTATGCCCTACAGATATTTGTTTCGGATCTGGGTGTTTGTTTAGGTATGTGTTGTATGTGTACAACGGCACCCACGACACAGGTTTGTACCTAGTGTGAGGCTGTGAGAGTAAGGGTATTTTAATTTAAAAAAATAGAGTCTACCTACGTCGTACGCAATCGGTCAGGTTACCAATCGATGATAAAATATTCCTAATATCAAGCCAGGTTTACGGAACTGAACTGTCCTTGAACTTTGTCGTTTACCAAATCACAACCGATTTGGGACACTGAAACCGGTTCGTAACCAATAAATTATTGATAATCGTCGCCATATCTCATTATCAATCGTGTCTGATCTACATTCTAGTATTTAATGTGGCTTTTTTATTAAGATGGTAGAGTTGCAGTGACCCAGGAGGACGCAGTCTCCACCACATTACTATTATATCTGCCATAAAATTATATTGTTCAGCACTATGTTACGGTTGGTAAAGTAAGGCCTCTTATAGTTTCGCCATGTCCGTCTGTCTGTGTCTGTCTGTCTGTCTGTCTGTCTGTCTGTCTGTCCGTCCGCGGTTTAGCGCAAAAACTTTTGGTACCAGAGACTTGAAATTTGGCACAAGTATACAATTTAATAATGCCGACAAAGTAATAGAATAAAAACATGAAAAAAAATAACTCCATAGAAAATATATATTTTTTTTTAATTACATTGCTTTCTCTATAAATACACTAAATACGGAACCCTGCGTGCGCTTGACCGGTTTTTTTAGCATTACTTACATAACATTGCATATTCACACAGGTCACTATTGTAATATTATTACATATTCACTGCTATTGTGAGAATGAGCCATACCTAGATAGTATGTATCTGGTGATTAGATATTTATCACCGCAATAAAAATACGAATATAGCTTAATACCTTTGCTTCTTAATCGTAAATCAGCAATAGTTGCAATAAAAACTATTAATGTCTGCAATTTCACATAGATACCTACCTACCTATTAATAGGAGCGTACCACGTGTGTTCCATAGCTAACAATAACAATTGAACTTCACAATGAAGTTACAATTAAATGCAATAATTTACCTTACATAACTTGGCAACATAGAAAAGATATCTTATCACCTGGCACAAACTTGAAATTTCTTACATTGAACTTTTGCAATTATTGGTACCTAACTATTTGACTTTTAAGGATTTGAAAGTAACGCTATTGGATCGTTAAAATCCATAGAAAGAGAAAGCATTTTTATCGGAATATCTCTATGAATATGTATTAAATAATTCTTTATTTTGATTTTATTGGAATGGACGTAGGTGAAAAAACTAATAAAATTGTTCAACATTCTAATAGGTACGCACCTACCTACGTCGGATTCAAATCATCATTCTCGGCCCGAATACATCCCTGACCTATAGTCCGTTGAAGAAAAAAAACTATATTCTTATGAAATAGAAATTAATCTTTCAAAAAATAAAATTAAGTAGTAAAACTTTCCGTTCATAAAACCGATTCGCTCATTACCACCGGCACCTTGTGCCTTGTAGCTTGTATAACTGTAAACCTACGTAATATGCAGCACTCAAGTCTTTTAGCATCTCCTCGATGAAGTTAGTACTTGGTGCTGTCGTAGACTAAGGCGGCCAACTTTCTGAAAATAGCATGCGGGACTTTTTGTGGATAGGTAGGCTATGGTGAATGGAAAGTATGAAGTTTTATCCTACCGTACCTACGTACTTACAAACTTGTACAAATTATGGAACAAAGCGAACACATACGCTTACCGCTGTTGTTTGCATGCATGTGTGGGTGTTGTGTAGAGTGTATGTTTTGTATGTGTGTGTGTGTGTGTGTGTGTGACTGTGTGGTTGTGAAATAGCTTGAAAAAAAATAGCCCTGGTAGGTACGTCAATGCATCGAATGCGGGACTTGCGGGACGCATCCAACGTTTTGCGGGACTATTTTATTAATTCTTGCAAAGCGGGATTACATCCAGCATTACGAGACAGTCCCGCAGAATTCGGGACGGTTGGCCGCCTTACCGTAGACGTCGGTGATGTTGACACATGATCTGTGAACGTAATACGACTATTCTCCGATCGTTAATTTGCAATCCTAATAGAATTAACCTCCCGACACGGTATTGAACCTCAGCGAAAAAGTATAGCTTTCTACCACTAGATCCCTGAGGCAACTATACCTAACAATAGCAAATTGTGGGGAACGAACTGCGCTCTGAGGTGGTTCCCTCGCCGCTACAATAAGTTAGGGTAGGGTTTCTTCAAAAGTGGCATCAAAACAGTTCTTCAGGGCTGGCAGCGCGTTGGATACTCTCATGGTATTGAAAATGACACCACCTGTACACCTTTTGAGAGAATAAAAGAAGCCTACCTCATCTGCAGCACTCAAGTCTTTGAGCATTTCCTCGATGAAGTACTTGGTTCTGCCGTAGACGTTGGTGATGTTGCCGGTGCGGTGCGTCTCTGTGATGGGCAGGTGCTCCGGCTCCCCGTACACTGTGCACGATGACGAGAACACCATTTGGTAGCAGTTGTGGGACCGCATGATCTGTGGAATGTAATAATTCTATGACTAAACGACTATGTTTTCTTGAAGATGTAGTATACCTCTGTATACTAGATCTGTACACCATCTCTATGTTAGACGTTATTGAATACGCAATAATGCGAGTGAAATATATTTTATATTTCTACTGGTGGTAGAGCTCCAGTGACGGAGCTCACGGGAATAGGCACCACCGCATTACCTAATATACTTACCGCTAAATGGTAGGAGTGTTCAGCACTATTGTGTTCCAGTCAGGTGGTAATGTACGGCCCTGTAATTTTCAACACGGAGGCATAACACATCAATCAGTGTCGTGTATTTACACGTGCACCTGTGTGCGTAGCACGTAGAGTACCAAACGTCGCCCACAAGAGGGAACGAGGTTGGGTGAGGCGGGGAAATCGGGCGGGACGTCGAAGTGTCCATTCTATACGTAGTATTATTACATATTCTCTGCTATGGATAAAACTACCGCGACTGCGATCGCCAATCCGCCTTCCAAGCGTGGCGATCATGTCATATTTGCCCCTAATGACGCACAACACTGTTGTTGAGCATTTTTAGTGATCCATCTCCACTCAGGACTTGAATAACTAGATGATAATACTCAACTCACCTCCAATAGATTGAGCATGCCAAGTAGATTGTTCTGATAGTAGAGTAGGGGCTGTTGCATTGATTCGCCCACCGCTTTCAGTGCGGCGAAATGGACCACGCAGTCAATTTCATGCTGAAATGAATAAAAAAATATTAATATTAAATAAAAATTACACACGTGTGAAATATTGTGTAGTGCTCTGGGCCCTTCATGGTCAATGGGTCCTTTAGCCTTCACGGGCTGGACAACGGGTAGGGGAAGAAATACACTTCGGTAAATACAATCAGGTAAATTTAAAATACCTCCTGTTATAAACGGCGGGGTTGGAGTGCGTTTTCATTTTAGCCCACCATCGCGGGGTCCATGGTTACCCAGCTACCTCAGTCACAGGACACACCCCAGGACAGCTTTATCCTTACCTACTAAGTACTCTTATTACTTATTTAAACTTCTCTAACTTCTTTACTTTTAATTTGCTTTTTACCTAAGTTCTATTAGATAACTAGGTACAGGTAGGTAGTCAGAATAGAGTTTTAGCATAGACGTATAACGCTAGTAAGTATTTTTACACAGTTTTGTGTAAAATAATCAAATACAAACAGGGCAAAATCTTACCTACGCGATATAACTAAAAATAATTGCTGATAGAGATCTCGTATATATCTTTTAACAATTAATTTAAACATAAAATAAACATTAATCTTAACAAATCTAACTAATCATAACCTGAAATACCAATTAAAGTTACCTTATCGAAAATATCGTTAATCTGTGGCTTGTCCAGTAAATCAGCTTTGTAAAACACGATCTTCTTGCCCGTTATCTGTTCGGCCCTTTCTAAAGCCGGTGACCCGTCTTCATCACCAACGGCGTTCGCGAAGTTGTCTATGGCGACTACGTCATGTCCGGCTTGGAGGAGGTCTACCACGCAGTGGCTGCCGATGTACCCAGCACCGCCGGTTACCAATATTGTCTTGAATCGTGGCATGACGTTTGCGTCTGCAGAGAATGTTGATTATTTAAAAAAATAAGTAATTATGTGATTGGATGGCGCTTTTTAAATTATATCTATGGTTGTACAACAACAGTGGTAGGCGGGTGCTAAGTGGCTCAAGCCTCTCCCCTCTCCCTAAAAAATATGTAATTTTATGTGTAGGTAATTTAAATTACTATGTAAATATGTTAGTTTATAGGGTACCTACATGTATTTTTATGGGCCTATTGTTTAATTTTAATAATTTTTGTTGCCTGAAATAAATGGATAAATAAATCACCGAAATCCAGTTCACCTACGAACGTGTCAGAAACCTTACTTTAGGAAGCACTTGTTTACAGGTCTACTTGGTGTACGGTGATGGCTACGGGGTGTACTTTGTAGCCCCGTAAACAAGTAATAAATCCGTAAAAAACTTTAATAACATAACTTTAACCTACGATTGTGTTTCACAGTCGTTTAAAACTCCTATCTCACACTCAAAATACACTTTACACTTACCGAAAATCATGTTTCTCAAAGTTAAGAAAGAGTTTATCACGTCTGTGAATAAAAAAGCTGGGCTAGTCCACAAAAATTATTTAAGTATCAAGGATATTGTCTATAACAGAAGGATTAGGTATGTACTTAGTAAAGTACAGAGGGAGATCTGCAACCTGTGATCACATAGGTAAGTCTGCACGAGACTACGGAAGTTTAAAAAGCGATTGGGTTAGCTTTTGTATTAAATGAAGTCATGACCATGGTCGTTAATAATTAACTACCTACTTAGGAAAGGTTTGTTTAAATGTTTAACTCTATCAATTAAACATTTAAACATACCTTTCCTAACTAAACTAACTTCACGCCTGTAATCCCCGAAGGGGTAGGCAGTGGTAAATGCATGCATTAAATCATACATGCAAACACGCACGATTACGTTTTGGCCCATGTAACGGGTGGCGAGTCTATTGACATCTCCGGGCACATTACCAAACTTCGCGGTACTGGGAAACTTCCAGGAAATGAAAAAATCCCAATAGAACTACAGATAAAAGATTTTACAGTATCGTTATCTCTAATATCGCCCGATCCGGTCATCGAACCCAGGACACCAGCGTAGTACTAGGAATATGTTTATAGGTAGATTAGGTACATGTTCTAACTGTTTACTTCGCGGCTTTCATATTTTTTTCTCTTTTAATCTTTTATGTTAGGAATTATGCACAGACAATGTCAATAAGCTCACGCACATTGGGACTCCGTCATTGTAACTTGTGAACTGTGGATATGGTGCAGGCAGTGCCGGATTAGCCTAGGTATAGGTACGCAAATTAAGCAATTGCTTAGGACATGCGGGCTTTGGAGGCCATGCGGGGTACTAGAGACAGAGAATTTGCTCATATAGGAGAGGGGGACACAGGTGGAGATGTAAGATACAAAAGAAAGAGGAGAAAGAAAGGTTATGCACTCATTAACATATTTAAAAATGGGGAGTATTTATTTTGACGAGTCGCCATTACGATTCGTACTGCAAGCCGCGTTAAAGAACTTTGTTCCAAAAACATTTTTCTATAATACCTACCTAGGTTACGGTCTTACATAGAGCAACACCGGAGGGGAGTAGCCATACGCAGCCTTTTCCCTCTGTCAAAGTACAAGCCAGATAGATATATGGCCAGATAAATGGGCCTATACATGTCGCCTAGATGTTTAAATGTGTGCGTGAAATTGTCTCTGTATTTTGTTAAAGTCAAGACGTGAGTTTCATAGTAATAAACGATTTTTATAGTGTGCGTGTGAGTAGCACGCATTTCCCCCCGCTAAAAATTACAGACTGTTTTGCATCGGTAATAAACGCTATGGCTACTCCCCTCCAGTCCGCCGCGGCCGGTGGCCCGTGTTGCTCTATGCGGTCTTACGATTCACCAGCCAATAACCTAGAGCTGTATGTAGATAGAGACAACCTTGCCGACGATAACTATAAGGACAACATTAAAAAACGATTAATGTTTAGATATCTACTTGTTCATGTAAGAGCCTACGTCATGTCATATTGAACCATCACCGTACGTGACTTGAGAACCAGTGAACCAGGGTCATACATTGCAGTTTAATTGGTTATTGTGTTAGTAAGTTAACATCTGCGCAGGATGTTAAAAAAAGCGGTAGGTATGTGTGAATGAAACATTATAACATGTGTGGCATCTTGTTATTATCACTGCAGCCAAGCCATTGACGCAGACTTCTAAAGTGAAACTATTAATTTAGTTTATTTTTTTACTCAGTAAATGTGGGCATCCGAAAAGCAAAGCAGTAGTTTCGACACGTCTGTGAAAAAAATTAAGCCTTAAAAGTTCCACTCAAGTTTAAAGTTCTAAAGTCATATGTACACATCGACGATAAGCTGCGTTGTGTCGTCGATGTATGTACAGTATTTAAAAAAAATCAAATGAATGACGTATCATGTTATATATTAGAAAAATAAACGGAACAATAGACATAAACTGATAATTTAGGTACATAAATGTAATAAAAAATATGAATCACTTATCATCCACAAAATCACTACCAAAAAAGAATATGGAAAAGTATATCAGTAGAGTCTCTTTTTCTCTTTCAAGTAAGACAGAGTTGAGGAAAAGGAAAGAAATGGAGGGTTTCCTTTGTCAGTTGAACTTAGTTGCATGTAGGCAATACACCTACTTTGAAACCTTTGAAACTTCTGGTTTCATGTAGGACGATGTTTATAGGCTACAGTAATACTTAGGCACCATCAATGTAAACCGTGTATGTTTGTCACTGCATGACATAAAAAAAATAACTAAGTAAATGCTGAGTGAGTACCTACCTACCTATAGTAGGTACCCACTCGAGTTGAATGCAGCCATCATAGTGGGTAGGTAGGTAATCATACAGTGCACGAACTAAACTTTAGTAGTTAGCCAGATAGCTTTAGTCATTAAAGGTATCTGGGTAGGGTACTTAATTTAATTACCTTTGATCAAAAAAATAGTAATATCAGGATTTGAAGATGACCATTGAACTCCGAAGTTAATGCCGTGGTCGTGATTAAAATAAATTCGTTGTCGACTATTAGCAGCGGTTTGCTAAGTGATTATCAAGGAGTTTGCACAATAATGGAATTACAAGAAACTGAGGTCGTGTTTGTTCGACAACACCAAACTTAAAATCGTTTGGTTACTTATGTTTTGGTTTTATTTCGAGTAAACGTTAATCTTTTTATTTATGTATTTGTGCACTTATGCAAATGTTTAATTATTATACCTATTTATTAGGTACTCGTAGCTATAACTTTATTTGCTTTTTGTTGACAAATTACAAAGAGAACAGTAACCATACAACATCGAAGCTGCGTTGTGTCACAGTACTAGGTATATACTGTGGTCACAGTCTAAAGAAAACGAACGTGTTAAGTGCTGTGGTTGTCTCGTTGATGCCATGAGATGTCAAATACTAAGTATCTACTAGCCTAATAATAAAAGGTTACCAGAGAAACTGTATTTGTATTTTTCGTTAGAACATAAGAACAAAATCGAAATAAGCCTAAAGATAACAAAAAAGATATGAGTATTATAAATACACACACACGACACCCTTAGAACGATGCTGCGACGCCCCAGGGCATCACGGCGCACAGTTTGGGAAGACATCTATTCTATGACCACTGTTCATTACTAAGTTTTAAACTAGATATCTGATGGAAAATCGAACCGACTGCAGGCTAGTATACTATAATCTAAGTATGCTGCAGGCCGACTTCACATAAATACCTACCTACTAAGTACCTGCCTACGTCGTGTTCCGGGAAAGTTACTGAGAAAAGATCATGATTTTTTTTTCCTGGCCATAACTTCCTGTTGACTTCATAATCGTGTAATTGATGCGATCGTCACGATTGTAGTTACGCTTCAATGATATCATCACCGAACATTGTCCTATTGAAAAGATCTCACTTATAATAACTCGAACATAATTATAGGAACTGTAATGAACGAACTGCTTGTTCCCTACATGTTTATTACACAAGACAGAACCAATTTTCAATTCATCTCGTAGGAATACAAATTGATTTACAAAATAAATAAATTATATATCTATAAATATATTTTATTATATTAATTATTTGCGCAAGATCTGCGGTGTATCGCTCACCGATCGCGTTCGTAATGAAGATGTGAAGGGAGAGAGAAGAAAGAGGCTTTGTGTGAATGATAGCATCTGTGTAAAAATGAAAAAAAGGATACTCCGATGATTCGGGCATATAGAAAGAATGTCGAATGAGCGAATTACAAAACAGATATACAATGCGAATGTGGATGGTTGCAGAGGCCCAGGAAGACCAAAGCCGACCTACCATTACCAAATAGGTCCAGTTCTGTCTGATTGTGCTGTCAAAAGTCTTAGGAATCGGCACGCATGTATGAAGAGAATGATGAAGGTAGATGAGGCACGAGAGGTATGTCAGGACCGGGATATCTGGCGCTCTACACTCTCTGCCTACCCCGTTAGGGACCTGGCGTGAAGATACATACATATTAATTATCTATAAATTTACAAAATATACCTAAATTTAAAAAGAACTATTATAAAACCCATAAAACCTTTGTTTAAAAACAAGACGGAGAGAATATGTCCTGCTATAGGCCCATAGCTCTGGTGCCCGTATTATCAAAGATTTTGGAAAATATTATTTATGAAACTCTTTATAATTTTATGGAGAATTTTAATATTATAAATGAAGCTCAGACAGGTTAAGAAAAGATATTTCTATAAATAAAGTCATTTACAATTTTTTAGCTGAAGTAATAACTAATATGGACAATAATACACCAGTCTGTGCATTATTCTAGGATCTAACTAAGTAAGGCTTTTGACTGCGTAAGTCATGAAATTCTCAAAAATAAGCTCTATGACTGTGGCATACGAGGCACTGCTCTGAGTCTGATACTGTCCTATTAGCAACAGATCACAAGATTCACAAGCCACTGCAATAACTTCTCTATGTCGTAGCAAAAGAAAAAAACAATATGTTTTGTTAGATTTGGGTGTTTTGGGACCGCTATTATTGATTGATTACAGTTACCGTACAACACAAAGTACAAGTAAGATTATTGAAAGTTAGTCATTGATTAGACCAATCTTGGAATATATTACGTAGGTATCTACCTAAATCGTTATTTCATTTTGTGTTGTATCATCACTTGTTTCTTGTCTCGATTAACATCTTTTTGTGCAAAAATGTCTATTAGGTACTAGATATTTATTTCAATTAAAAAGCATTAATTATCTTAAAATAAATATAAACGATACCGCCATCTCGACCTAGAACAGTTCATCTTTATTTAAAATTGAAAGCTGATGCGTATGCGTTATTTGGTCCACGGAATAAATAAATAAACTATTCTCTGATTTGGTCTATACTATACGATTTTAATCGTATATCTACTCTGATAGGTATACGATTTTATCCGTTACTTATTTATATTTCGGATTCGATTACACGGTTACAGATAGAAAAATATTTCGGATATCCGGTAGGTACTTTCAGTTACGGTTAGGTACGAAGCTCCATAACATCCCTACTGCTAAACATAAGCAACATATTCTCTACCCTAAGATCCCGGATTAATCCTTGGACTACCGACAGTTTAAACTACAGAAAGTGTGATTATAAAAATGAACGGAGTCCATTAATACAAATTATTGTGGTCATATTCACATCACGTATACGTTAAATACACCTACCATTTTTTTTAAATTATCATTTTATAAATAGATGAGGTACGAAATGTAGGGTATGAGGCAGTAATATTTTACACATACAGCTCATAAAAAATACCAACATTTGTATTTGTACCAAACGTTTATGTGCGTTCAACCACGACATTTTTTAAGTTCTTAATTTTTATATTTAACTATTAATACCTAGTATTGGTTGCAATACCTACATCATTACGACAATAGTTTGTAAATATTTCCTAGAAGTCGTTTTTAATTGTTGTATTTAAAAACTCCCTTTGACAGTCACATATTAAAAACGCTTCATAAAACAAGTAAGCTATCTATTTAGTAAAAAGAGTACCTAAGCTATAAGTAAGGTTTCTTGTAATATGATAACCTCCCCTCAAAATATCCCATTGTGGGTATAGAGTACAATTCAATCGAGCAGATTCGAGCAGCTACCACTAGTAAAACATAAGCAGCTACAAAAAAATTATACCGTACTTATGTATATTGAAACGCACTTCCTTTACATAATATGTACCTCTAATACCTACTTACCTATTTTTACCTACTGAGCTTAGTTACTCTTATAAAATAAGATAATGAAGATGAGTGATATAAAAGCCGGTGAGTATAAAAACTAGTTTGAGTGTACCTACCTACATGCTAAGACTAAGGGTGACTGAACCTAAATACATGTCATACTTACACAGGATACTGTAAAAAAAATCAGGCAATGCAATCTTGCTTGCTGCCTGCATAATTTAAAATAAAACGAACGTTCTTGTACACTCTTATTATGGAACGTTGGTAAGTAGGTACCTATCTATATTTAATTTACATCCGTGGTATTGTTTTTACGCATAACATCACAGCCGTAATTCGCCGAAGGGTTAGGCAGAGGTAGCTGAGGAAGGTGTAAAAGTGTCTACCTACACAATAGGTACTACCCATAATTGTTATTAGTGATGAACCTGATATCCGGTATCCGGCCTATCTGGTCTTGTCGTCTCTATCCGGTGGGATACCGGATAGTAATTCAGTATCCGATCGGATCACGGATACTCAAAAATTTTTTTATTTATTTTACCTCTACCTCTAATATCTATCTTGAAAAGTCAATTTGCAAAATTACATTTGAAATAATAGGTAAGTACCTATATGTAGGTTGTATGTAGGTATTACATTAAACATGCATTAAACTCAACGCAACGGTTCGGTCTGTCGCTTTTCTGAAAGCTGAAATTTTTCACTTAATTAGGTACCTACTTACTAGCATGTTTCAGTATATACTAATAACTACTTATAATAATAGTTGTTTATTTATATATGTATAGGTTGATTAGGTTGGTCCCTCACTCTTTCACATAAGTCCAAATTATAAGTAGGTACCTAGCTAAATAGGTAGGCAAACTTAACTCAAAATATCCGCGTTGGTTAAAGTTTTTCAAAGAAATCCCGTCCTTCCAAGAAATTAGGGCATTTGCACAATATGAATGTTAAAATTAATTATTTTTCTTCGGATCGCGTTGTAATTGGTGGTTTTTTTTTTTTTTTTTTAATATTTGGTAGGCATGAAATTTGGTCGTACAGTAATTCATACCGATAAAATTAAATAGGTTCCTATATATATACAGGAAGATCTACTAGCATTCAGAAAATAGGGATAGTTTCTTAAATTTTATGAAGGAAAGGAACTAGAGGTAGGTAAATAATTCGAAGAGCATCCGAAAAAAAAAGTTAATAATAGACATTTGTAAATATTATTAACGTATTT
Source organism: Macrosoma leucophasiata (assembly GCA_036365455.1). Classification (NCBI taxonomy): domain Eukaryota; kingdom Metazoa; phylum Arthropoda; class Insecta; order Lepidoptera; family Hedylidae; genus Macrosoma; species Macrosoma leucophasiata. The sequence continues at coordinate 6,643,233 of JAWQUS010000023.1, read as the reverse complement.
ATAAGAAAAATATTTTACTACAGTAAGTACCTAAAGCTCTACAAGCATAAAAATTACCTACCTATAACAAGTTCTTTTGCAAAACGAACAGTTTTCACACAGTGTTTTAAACAAAAAGATACATAATAATCATTAGAAAATCACCACTACAGCACAGCATCCATTCTAAACCAACAAAAGGAATTTGTGCACAAGAGTTCTTTCACATGCAACATCTCACTTTCACACCACCGTTATTCTACTCACCGAATCTATACCCCGTTAACTAACACTGTGTCACTATTATGGTAAAAAAAAGCTATAAAAAATATGTTTGAATTGAGAACGCGGCGCGTTTTGGTTGTACGTGTGCGCTCGCGCATCTGACGCGACGCGCGATGTCGATGGACCGCACCGCACCGGAGTCGCCGGACACGTCACTAATGTATTGCAAATGTTGGCCTTCAATCACACTGTCACGAAGCTTGCAAAAGTTCAATTTTACCATTAATCATCCTTCACGCCAAGGCGCGTAAATTACGTGCCTGAACTCATTAAATACGTTAATTTATTAATTGTAATTAATAAATATATAAACTATACAGTAATTGTTAATTTATTATTAAATGTAATAGAAAAACATTTCTATTTTCGTATCCGTCATCCCAGTCCGCAATGCTTCCGGATTACTGGGTAATGCCACGGAATAGATAATTTATCTGTTCTGTGGGTAATGCCAATGTTAAAAGAAAATAAAGTCTCTGTCTCTCTTTTTAAATAATAATATTTATAATAATGGCAACTCATTATACGTCCCACTGCTGGGCACGAGTCTCTCCCCTTTTTGGGGGGAGGCCTGAAGCTTACTCCGCTACGCTTCCAACAACAGTTAAAAGGTGAACCGAAGTAAAGGTAGGCATTCAATAAAAATAATAACCGGCCAATGCTAATTGGACAAATTATTAAAAAAAATGTACAGAACGCTGTAAACGCCATCACAAGGTTTTCTATAATTTTTTTTCTACGTTACCTTTTTAATGTTTCTCATAGGTTTTCTATAACGAATACGTATAAGCACTATATATTCTGTTTACTTTTTCAAAATTTTAGGCACATTAGCATTGTTTGGAAAATAAGGGAATTATTATTGTACCCTACTTCGAGGTTTGTCAGCAAAGAAAGTTGTTCGTAAAAAGACAAGTATAATAATGAAACAAAAATCTCCTACGTTTCAATGCACTCTGCTCGCAACGGTGTAAACACGTGCTTACGACAGTGACCTTACTCTGAGACGGCAAGCTCACGAGAATACCGTAACCTGTGGCTTGTATGGCTTGAACCTCGATACACATCATAGGTAGGTACCGGAACAACGGAAATAACCCTTTGGTTTAGGTACATTACAATAGTAGGTATGTTCTTTTGCTTTTTAGGTCCCTACTAATGTATTCACCACCAACCAAAAGGTTAGGAAACCCCCAAATACCTACTTAGTTTTAAGCATGTTTGTATCTAAAAAAAACATTTTTTTTACTAAGTAATTGTCATGCATGTCCATTAGTTACGGAGTTTAGATACCTATTAATTCTTCTTAATTTGTGAAAGTTCTTGCAAAACTAAAGTGTGGTAAATGGTGCAATGAAGGTACCATCGAAGAAGTTTCCGGTCATCCAAAAATATTCCAAATTAGACTTTATACTTAGTTGCGTTTGCGGTACAAATGAAGTACCGACTTCTAAGGGAATCAAACTGAAATTCCACTTCTAAATAATAATATGACATAATAATTGATAAGGGGGTCAAAGGCTCAGGACCTCAGGACCTCAATCCTTGTAGGTAGTGCTACTAAAAAACTCAACCGACTGAGGCAGTAATATATAAATTAAGTTTAAAAAAATGCGTATCCTAATTTGAAGCAACAAACGAGAGCTAAGTATTTTTTTTTTTTTTTTTTTTTTTTTTAATCTTTATTTTAAGAAAGGGGTTTTGTCACGCAGTGACTATGTCACCCCCATAGGAAACACTACAAATTAACATTTTGACTTAAAGGTACTTACAACCATTTCTTGTATAATTTTAGTAGTATTTTGGCTTTACCGGATAAAGGAAAAGCCAAAACACTATTACAAATTCCAACATTTTGATTGTTCAGAAACATTATTTCTTGTCTGAATGCATCGTTCCGGACACATTCCATCAACACATGGAGAACATCCTCCTGTTTATTGCACTCAGGACAGTTTGGGGACTCCGTTATGCCCATTAAGTGTTTAAATTTGTTTGATAGGATGTGTCCAGAGCGAAGCCTCAATAGGGATACTACATCTTTTCTGCTGATATGTTGTTGATCAAACCAAGCATATCTGGGTGGTTGACATTGAATTGTGTTATACCATATGCCTTTCGTAAGAGATCTCTCGTAAAGATGATTAGCATCTTAACATATTAATATTAATACATTGTCTGCCATATTTGTCATCTTCATACAATAGCAGACCATTAAAACTACTGGCCGTGTATAATTCTTGCTAAGTAACGTAATGAAAGAAACGAGTATATATCGGAATGTTAAAGTTGCCTGTAGTTACACTGATCGTTAACAATCCTTAGGTATAGCAAAACACAGCATACCATTAAAAACAAAAAATAAACTCACCACTGACCACTGTATTCGCTCTATATTTAATTTTGATATCGCCGCTGTTACATACAATACACAAAAATCAGTTTGTCTAGCGAAAATAATTATCGACAACGACTAATGAAGTCGATTTCACAAATTTTAAATACCTAGTTCAAACATTTAAATCACTATTCCCATGCATTATTACTACGGAATTTATGTACGTTTTTATGCTCAATACATTTGTGTTACCCACCATAAAGTTTGATAGGCATTTTTTTTTTTGCAACAGTTTTATAAATCCCCTGATTTTAAGTAGGTATACATTAAAGGAATAACAATGTATATAAGTATTTTATCAAACGATCGATTCTGATTGTATCATATTTATATTTGATACTGATTACATTAATAACTAGCTGTGCCCGCGACTCCGTCCGCGTGAGAATTTATGATTGTTCAGTATCTACCGAAGTCGCGAGCGCAGCTTGTATAAAAGTAAGTTTACTCTACCTACCTAAATTACACCTTATTACATCATCTATCTGGCAGTGAAAGTCCCGTCAAAATCGGTCCAGCCGTTCTCAAGATTAGCCGGAACAAACAGACAGACAGACAAAAATTGTAAAAAATGTTGTTTTGGTATATGTACCGTGTATAGACACATATTATTATGCATTTAGTATAAAGCGGTTATTTTAATATTACAAACAGACACTCCAATTTTATTTATTTGTATACACTAGCGACCCGCCCCGGCTTCGCGTGAGTTCGTGCAATGTAGATTGTTACTGGTAATTTGATGCCATTCTCAATAATCTATTCCTACCTATTCATCTATATATAAAACGATAATTGACGACTGACCATTATGTCAAGGGTCATATTTACATTGAAAAAGTTAGTATGATCTAAAAAATTCTAATTTTCCGCGCGCCTTTTTTTTTTCATAAAAGCCAGGCAATTACAAGCACAACAAAAAAGAAATTAGCGAAACTGGTCCAGTCATTCTTGAGTTTGGCGCTTAGCGACACATTTAGCGATTCATTTTTATAGATAAAGATAATAACTGCTTTGTCAACAGAAATCAACAACGCAACGTTACATACTATTCTTATCTCTACATATCATTATTTTATTAGATTTCTTTGATTTATGATTTGATTTGATGACGGTGATGGATTGAATCACGTCTGAACCCACTGACTGTTGTGTGGAAAATTCAAGTCAATAGGAAGTATGTATATGAGCAAGGTTTTTTTTATGTTATGGAAGTGGCAAACAAGCATACAGTTCACATTGATTTTAAGTGATGACTGCAGCTTTTAAACACCCTCACAAAGACCAAGGTCAAAATGCAGATGCGTTACCACTCATGAGGCCTAAGGTGTTTTGCCTCTGTGCCGAAAATTATAGAGAATTTATGAAAATTTCCACCTGACCGGAACTCGATAGTGCTGAACATTACCATTTAGCGGCAAGTTTATTAGATAATGCGGTGGTGCCTACGCCTGCGAGCTCCGTCACTGGAGCTCTACCACCAGTGAGGTGCTGTACATTCAAAAGACTCGGTGGCGGAACCGCTTATTGGTAATGGTAATGTACGTCCCAGTCATAGGGATGTTTCCTTGGTTCGAAATCATTACTCTATCATATCATACGAAAGGTTATGTAGGCATAGAGCGTTATAATTCTATGTATGTAGGTAAATTCAATGTAAATAACAAAAGTTATGAAAATTGGAGTGTTATAAGTATGAGAAAAAAGATTTCTAAAATGACGAAAAATGTGAAAAAAATGTTTAAGTAAGCAGAATCTTTGTACAATTTCCAACAACTGTTAGTATTTCAATTTCAACGTTGCACAAAAACGTAGTATTGAGGAAGATATTTTTTATTACTCGTATACCTATACAACATGTAACGGGATAATGCAAACTCTCTAACGCCCAGATTAGAAAATCGAGTTATAATCATAATACATGAACTGAAATTACATGTTAATGTATTTAATATTTTTTATTTAAGAAATAAGTTGCCCTCAATTTGTATGAACAGTATGCACTATGTATTCTTACCCTACCTCTTCCTACAGCCGCTCATAAAAACACGAACCTATACACACACACTGTTGCAATGTGATGTAGCGTAACCTGCATGTGCATACTCTTATTTAACACTCGCTAGTAATAAGATTAATTTACACTATTTTATTTTTTACATTATTATTTACATTAAAAAGCACGTCCTAACAGTTCTAATAAACTTGTTGAGACTAGCATTTTATTTTGACCTTAATTTCCTTAATTCTAATTAATTTTGGGACAAAATATTACCCATATCAATAATGATATGTTCTTAGGTTTTCGCGAGCTACACTCATTGAAATAAAACTATTTTTTACGGATTTATCTCGCGTATATTAAACTAAAATGATTTTTAAATATATAAATAATGCAATATCAGTAATGCCTGAAATCGGTTATCGATTCTAAACAAACTAGTTTCGGGTTGTACATTCAATCCTGTTACACGTTGTATAAAATTTCTGGATTTCACCATGCAATTCATACATACAAATACAAGAGAAGGGAATAAAAATGCAGCGTATAATAAAAACAATTTATTGCTTCCTTAGGTAACATGGCAAGAAAGATTTGGCGGATGACAATAAGTAATAATGAAACGAAACGCATATTCCTCACCGCTTGCACCCGCGCGATTCGGTCCACCGTTTCATTACAATTTTATATTTTATGTAATTAAACTACTACATCTATTGATAACATTTAATAATACTTAGTACTCTTTAATATTATATATTGTACTCTATTTTGAAAAGGAAGTCGGAAGAGTCGAAATTCGTTTCGGATAAACTTACTAAGTAAGGTATTATAAAATACAATCACAATGCTCGAACATTTTATATGAAAAAAAGAATTATACACTCCTAGGAATCATTCAATAGATGTCAATTGGCAATTCACAAAAAAAATGTACTTCTTGTAATATTTAATTTTAAAATACCATAACACAACAGACATAAAACTCCGTTTAAAATTTGGCAAATTTTCTGAATAAATAAACTTCACGTAAAAACACACATAAACGATTACATAGAACCGCTTACAGTCTTAAAAATTAAAATAAATAAAAAACTATATGACTAGTCAAACTTAAAATTAATGAAATCAAAACTTTGGTCGTTGTGCCATTTTTTTACGTTTTAAAGGATTTTGCAATTTTTTTTCACTTTTTATTTTTTTTTTATCTTCATCTCGCGTTCATAGTTGTAACAGATCGTCGCAAATGATATTGTCGGTGTCAGTTGATTTAGAATGTGTTGCGACCTATAACAAAAATACAATAATTAAATATAATTTACGAAACGAATGAATGCAACTGAAGAATAAACAGTTTTTAAACTGTAGCACGAAACGCCGGTGCGGGGCCTATAGCAAATGTGACCATGGGGCCCTAGAGTTACATTGGCTACTGAAATTTAGGATGTATATAAAACAGAACATTCACGAAAAGCAATCGAAAACAATATTAGGGGATTCCCCCTTTAAATATTGTGGTATTGCCAACTTGCAACATAATAATAAAACAACGGACATCTAGATTTTGTAGTATAATCACGTCTATAAACTCGTGTACGAACTGATAATACGCCATTTATGTGACGTTTTGTGGCGCGACCAAACACTAATCAGGTGAAGTCAGGTGTGTTTGCCTCGCGCCTGATTGATGTTTATTTTCGCGACAAGATAAGCTCCTCCCACTTACAATGGTTGAAGCAGTTTTCATAGAAAAGCGTGTGCATTGTCAATCTATTCTTATAATATCTTTAGAAGCGGCGGTAGTTTTATCGCAGGACTCTGCTGTCCATCTTGGGTTATTGCACTTACTACTGCCCCATTGGAATGGTTTGATCGCCATTGTTCGGTTGACTGATTGCAGTAGTGGCAGAATTCTCTTTTAGTAGAAGAAAATTCTTCCCCTAGTGCGCGCTGGAGTCGTCACACCCCGACCCAGAGCCAGAGAATATGTAATAATACTACGTCCAGAGCTGTACACAGTGACTATACACAAAAATATAATTCAACTCTGTTAAAATAACAATAATATATCCTAGAATTAGTAAGTTTATATTAAATTATGAAATCATTTAATTATTCCTGAAACTAAAGTTATTGTTCCGATAACGGGCGCCAACTAGTGGAATACAATGAAACCTTACAGTACTTGTCTAGTACGACAAATTACATCGCACATAGGAATATTTCTCAAGAGTTGGCATATATACAACTTCCCAACGTCAACCGTTGGGCCGCGGCCCGCCAGGCGCTACCACCTCGCCTGGTCGGAGGATCCTCCCTTTTCGCCGGAGGAACACTTCCACCCGTTCCTCTTCACTCCTGTTAGGGGTCAAGGTCTATAATCTGAAGTTTTGACAGGAACCTTGAAGGAGGCGTATAGTGCTATTATTTTATTTCATTTTCTTGGTGTATTTTTAAGTTATATTGAATAAAGTTGGTGGCATTTTGTTTGATATAGGTTTATTACAGTGCCCGTGTATAGTGAAATAGAATAACAGTGCGAAAACACGACCTTTCAGGTTACCTCCAAAACTTCATTGTAAATGTTCTGGTAAAGTAGCCATCGCTTTACTCGAACAACTGACTGTAACTCTTTTGACTGACATATTTAATAAATAATTGACTGACTATAATAATATTACACTAACTTTTACGCTGCATAAATAAATACGAATACGAAATATCGTTCTACTTGACACTGGCAATAAGCGTAATAGTGATGCCATAATAACAAAAAAAAAAAAACAACTCACGAGAGACATCTAATTAGTCTTTTTAGCGTCCTTAGTCTCCTCCTTGGGCTGCCCCTTGCCGAGCAGCTTGGCCAGGGAGTCCCAGATGCCGCCCATGAACAGCGCGCAGAACAGATTCTCGAACGGCACGAACGGATCGTGGATGCCCAGTAGGATTGATGATAACTATACAACAAATTAATGATTAGTTTTTACTGTAGAGCTCCAGTGACGGAGCTCGCGGGCGTAGGCACCATCGTATTACCTAATATACTGCCGCTAAATGGTAGTGTTCAGCACTATCTTGTCGGTCAGGTGGTAATGTACGGCCCTGTAATTTCCGGCACAGAGGCATAACACCTTAGGCCTCAGAAGTGGTAACGCATGTGCAATTTGGCTGCAGTCATCACTTAACATTAATGTGAACTGCATGCCTGTTTGCCACTTTCATTACATATAAAAAAGTTTGGATTAGGGAAGTCCATAAAATACGTCACACTATAAAGCCCTTTCTGACCCTCATTGTCACGCTGCGTCACGCTATCTGTAACCAATATACCAAAATATTACGTCACAAAAACTAAGATCCCCCCTCCTCCCGAATATGACAACGATATGAATATAAACTGCGAACGTCACGTTGCCGTGGACCCCCCGTCTCCTGTCACATTTTGTCACGCTCAGCGAGACCCCTCCTAACTCTATATGCGAACCTATTTTATGGACGGCGGCATATGGATTTGCCAAAGTCAGTTTTAAAAGTTCTATTATAAAATCAAAAAATCGTTCAAAATTTTCGAAAAGATACAAGGTGATAACGCGTCGAAATAATATTTTGAAAACCTGGAAAACTTTTTCCAATTTCTTAAAGAAAAAATGGAAAGAAAAATTTGACTTCAGGCGAGACTCGAACTCGCGGCCACTGGGAATCTTGTCCAGCCGTTCTTCCAACTGAGCTACCGAAGTCCTCGAGTCTCGCCTGAAGTCAAATTTTTCTTTCCATTTTTATTTAGGAAATATATTTTTAGGGTTCCGTAGTAAACAAGGAACCCTTATAGTTTCGCCATTTCCGTCTGTCTGTCTGTCCGTCCGCGGTTTAGCGCAAAAACTATTAGTACTAGAGACTTGAAATTTGGCACAAGTATACATCTTAATCACGCCGACAAAGTGGTAGAATAAAAACGTGAAAAAAAAAACTTTTAGGGTAACTAGCTGATATTTTAATATTTTTAATTTTAGATTTTCATATTCTGTGGGGTATCGTTGGATTGGTCTTTTAAAAACATTATGAGTTTGCGAACATCATTATTCGATTTAGTTAACTGTTCGTGACTTATTAAGCCTTAAAATGCAAATTTTCGTTAGACTCAAGTGTCCCCCCCCCTACAGACTAAACGGTTGTTGTTAGAAATTCAAACGTTACGGCAATAGTAGCTACATATAACGAAATTAGAAGGAAAACTATCACACGAAAGTTGGCCTTGCAAGTTTGCGAGTTATAGTCGACCAAATGAAAATTTCGAACAAGTCCATTGAAAATATTTTTTTTTCGTTACATCTCTTACTCTGTAACTACGGAACCCTACACTGCGCGTGGCCCGACATGCACTTGACCGGTTTTTCACAAGCATGTGCTAATGCGAAATAATATAAATCAACTTTTTCCAATGTTTAAAATATTGACTGCCTAAATAGCCTAGTGGTAGCAGGCCACTACTACTACGCCGGCGTCCTGGGTTCGATTCCCGGGTCGGAGGCTATCATAGCTAACGATGTAAAAGCATAAATATATGGTTGTATTAGGTTTTTTCCATTCTCGAACTTTCCCAGTACCTCGAAGTTTGGTAATGTGTCAACAGGCTCGCCACTTGTTACGGCCAAAACGTAACCGGCGAATGGTGGACGCATATATGTTTGAAGAAATGCATTAACTCAAACTCAAAAAAATCATTTAATCACTTGGAAATAATAGAATTCGCTTGTGATAGGTCAAATCACAAATATAAAATTAAAGCGAAGAACTTCCTTCTACCCCTTCAGAGTATAAAGATTGGTAATTCGAGGATTACCTTAAAGTAGACGAAGAAGATGACGATGCCGAAGTAGACGAGTGCGTGCGGCGCGGAGATGAGGTCCGTCTTCTTGTCCAGCACGAAGATCACTGACGCCACCAGGGACGCCTTTGTGTAGCTGAGGCCATAAGATGAATCCATTGTATATAATCATAAATAATTTTCACTGGTGGTAGAGCTCTAGCGACGGAGCTCGCGGGCGTAGGTACCAACGCATTACCTCTATCTGTCCCCAAATGGTAGTGTTCAGCACTATCGTGTTCCGGTTAGATGGTAATGTATGGCCTCGTAATAACTATCACAGAGACATAACAACTTAGGTATCAGGGGTGGCAACGCATCTGCATTTTCACCTCTTATGTAAATGGGCACACGACGCTGGTCTGGTGATTAACGCGCAAAAAACTAAAGGAATTCATACCCACTCATAACATAACATAGCTTCAATCACCCCTACGATCGTGGCCCACAGTCACCACTGTCTTCACTCACAGATTTGTAATCGCGAATGTCAGCCAATTGAGTTTGTAGATAAACACATGTATATCGGACTCTTAATTGACAACAGACTCAACTGGGGAGCACACAAGACGTATGTATGCAATAAGCTTAGAGCAATATTGAGTAAATTAGCAATATTGAAACATAAGTTACCATATAATGTTTTTCGGTTGTTGTACATAGCTCTAGCTGATTCTGTTGTCAGTTATGGCCTAAGTAGCAATGGTAGAACTTATACTTCTTATATCAAGGAAATATATGCAATACAATTAAGAATTTTGAAAACGATTGTACCACATTGTGTCAAGGAACGTTACAGAGAAGATGAGAAAGGCTTATTCAAACACTGTCATGTAATTAATATATTTGATAAGGTATTTTTTTTTACTTTAACAGAAAACATAGAGTTTAGAGATATCACACGAAAAAAACGTAATGAAAACTTAAGAAATCTTAACTATCAAGTAACATATGTGTTACCTAAACATAATAATGTGTATGGTTCTAGAACATTGAATTATGTAATACCAAATATCTTAAATCAACTACCAGAAGAGCTACAAGATATGTTTACAAATCTAAATTTAAATAATCACAGAAAATTCTATAGCGAACTGAAGCATTACTATATTAATAAGTAATAGAAATAGAAATAGAAAATATTTTTATTTCGAATAGATCTTTACAAATACTTTCAAAACGTCAAGAAATATATAAAATACCTAGAGTGAATAACCATTACATGTAGTAAAAGCAAAATCATATATTAATAGTAAATTAAAAACTAGAATTTAAACTACTTAGTTAAAACATAATAATCACAATTTTTTTCAATTCCTTGAGAATGTATCTACTATTATCATATAAGGAAGGTTAGACCGCACATACATAGCTAAACCTATAATGGTTTTATGTGTGTCTTTGCATGTTACAACCTAAATTGTAAGATTGTTTATAAAAAATAAATAAAAAAAAAAAGAAAACCTCTGGTCTTTGTGTGTCTATAGGCTGCAGTCATCAACGTGAGCTGCATTCTTGTTTGCCAACTTCCGCACATTAAAAAATATATATATAAACTTGATAGCAACAATCAGATCGCAGAGTCGATTCCAGACGAAAGTCAAAATCTTTCTTTCCATTTTTTCTTTAATTTCTAAGTTCACTCGCATGTGTTATTGCGAAAAATAAAAGTATGACAATTAAAGGATACAGCGACATTGCATAAACTGCAAAGTGTATCATAATAATATCGGTTGTATAGCTATTAATTAGTCATCAATGGATGTCGTTTACCGATCCTGAATCGGTTAAGGGTCATAGCTCACTAAAGCCACCGGGCACCTGACCAGCGCCCGACCGCCTCGAGTGGTCTGCGAAGAAGATTCGGGACATTCGGGTGGTCCAAAACCATTGCAAATTCTATTTAATAGATATAGCTACACAGATAAGGAACCAAAGTGATCTACTGGTCTATTCTTCGATGGTAAATGTGATGGTATTGCCTTAATAAAGTTTAACATTGTACTCACAAGCTGGGCTGCATAGTTTCCATGGCGGTGGGTGTCCATGCACCTCGGATAAGTCGTTCGACCAGCTTAGTGAAGCCAGCGCCGTTGCCTTTTAGTGTTCCTGCAAATTCACATCGTACTATTTAGTTAGTTGTTATAGTAGGTACACGAAAAGCTTTTATGCGTCCGTGAAGTTATTAACAAGTCGCTGCGAATAGGGTTGTCAGGTCGCCAAACCTAATAGCCGGAAAGACCAGCCTGTTAGACCGGACATTCGGGCAAAAAGGCCGGACACTCGTGACAACAGCGCTCGGCCACGCTTGACAATCGCTCGTTTGCAAAATGTAAAAAAAAGCCTAACATAAACCCGACACCGTTTATTTTGACACGCGATTAAAAAGCCGGGTTCGGTTGCACCAAAATATATATTTTTTTTTTTTTATATAAGTGAAGTGGTAAACAAGCATGCAGTTCACATTGATGTTAAGTGATGACTGCAGCTTATAGACACCCACACAAAGACCAAGGTCAAAATGCAGATGCGTTACCACTCCTGAGGCCTAAGGTCTTATGCCTCTGTGCCGGAAATTACAGGGCCGTACATTACCACCTGACCGGAACACGATAGTGTTGAACACTACCATTTAGCGGCAAGTATATTAGGTAATGCGGTGGTGCCTACGCCCGCGAGCTCCGTCACTGGAGCTATACCACCAGTAGAAAATTTGTTAAAGTTAACGTAAAATTTTACATCCTTCCCCAACTTTAACAGTGGCGTAGTTTCACACTATAGGAGCCCAACATAATACCAGCACCGGGATATTAAAGGCATTTAAATAAGTTTTCTGCGTACTGTTCTGCACTTGTGGTATAGCTCCAATGATGGAGCTCTAAAGCGTAGACACCATCGCATTACCTATTCTACTTGCCGTCTATTACGAGGCCCAAACTGACTATTATTGAATATAGAAGTTCGAAAGATTTCAAATGTACAGTTATTAAATAAAAACGAAAATACTACGATATATAAAAAAAAAACATGAATAATATTCAACGTACCGACAATAACCATGATGATGTACGCGTTGGGATACAGCTTGGCAGCGTGTGAGACACCGTCGTAGACTTTCTTGGCGCGGTATATTTCCTTCATGGCGGCCGCAGCTACCTTCACCGGAAGAAATTTGGCCACCTTGTATCCGACGTCAAACGGAGTGTAAAACACCACGTACCTGGGCAAAAATGGTGTATAATTTACTTTTTGAGAGACCATTAAGCTTGATAATAATCCCTCGACATAATCAGCTGAATCGTTGATTATAGTAATAATTAGTAACGAATTATCAACCTTTTAATAAATATACGTCCCACTGCAGGACTCTGGCTTCCTATCGCAATTAGAAGCAGCGTAGTACAGAGTTGGTCTGGTCAATACACTGCTCTCATTACACCGACAACATAACACGACAAATAGAGAAGCGAAAGAATCATGGCCAGTTCTATATACATATTATTGAATTGTTTTTGTTGTCCCGATATTTTATTTGATGTTCTTCATTGTAGATGGTATGTAAATATGCATTAAGTGGGTATACTTTGCGATTAGGGGCGGTGCATCTTTCGCTCTAGTCATCGGTTGGTGACATAGAGCAACGCGGGCCATCGGTCGCGGCGGACCGGTGGTCCGCGTTGCTCTATGGTTGATGATAACTGGAAAAATGACCACGCGAGTCGTGCTAGGGTCGGGGCATGGGCGAAAGCGGCGCAGGACGCATCAGCGCGTTATTTGGATGTTTGTGGAGTGTTGTACTTACTTACTTGGCGATGGCAATTAATGCTATTTGTCGTTAATATCATAAGCATGTGAATACATGAGTCTTAGCATTCCAATTGAAATGTAGACGTTGATGTTTGAAATTTAACGTTACAATATGTACTTACTATAACTAGATCAAAGAATATGTAATAATACTACGCATAGAATGGATACTTCGACGTCCCGCCCGATTTCCCCGCCTCACCCTCTTATGGGCGACGGTTGGTATTTTCTATCTGTTACGCACACAGATGCACGTGTACCTAACTACACGTCACTGTTTGATGCCTGTGTAGGTAATAGAGACCAAATTAAGTGTATGGAATTTTGGCGGAGTGTCCGCGGTGTGACTAGATCTAAATGTTGATATATAATTTTGTTTCCTGATGTAGACCTTAGCACTTAATACAAATCTCATTGATTTTCTAGTGCTATCTTATCAAATATGTTAATTGTAAATTTCAAATATGTTAAATAAATTAAAAAAAAAATTGCTATTGCTATGCTATTTGCTAATATGGTAATAATTGATATCTACTTAAATTTCTGTTAATATGCAAATTAATTATTGTTAAAGGGTGTTACACTAATTATTATTCAAAAATCTCACGCATTCATTGCAAATTAGCGTTTCGCATTTCGCAGAATTTCACAACTTCATTTAATTTGCGAAATCCTAATACAGCGTTAGCATGCTATCAATTACCTAATGTGAATGATGGTAAACAAGTGGTTTATTCATTTCGGCGATCGTTAACGAGATCTTATCGTCCGGATCTTTTAGGTAACAAACGGCTGCAATAGGAAAGAATGGTTTTGGAAAAAAAAATCTTATTTGTGTCACCCAGACACTACTATGTCAAAACAGACTTTTACCATGTGATAGTTCCAATGAGGAGTTGCGGCGTGTTCTTGAGCGGTGCCAGTATGGGTTCCCCGAGCAGGCCGTTGGCCACCATGCCGCCCGCGAAGATCACCAGCATGGTGGACAGCCAGCACGCCAGCGGGTGCTTGCGGGAGAACGACTGCGCGCCTGGAACACATAGGAAAAAAGAAATATTTATTTGACACACAGCGAGACACATAAAACAGACATTAAACGTTGCTTACAATAAACAGAAAAGATAACACTATTCCATACCTACACGTAATGTCTGTGTCCTGTTCAGCAAGTGTTAGGTAACTTCATATGCGGTACCTGTCGCTGGTTTTCAAAAGGAACCTTAGTGAGAGTGAACCACGGTCACACATCTCACGTCAATCTTAGCTTTTTAGGATACCGTAGATAAACCGTTTAACTGCCTGTTTTTTCTGTTCTGTGGCCTCAGTAGCCTAGTGGTAGCAGGCCACTACTACTACGCTGGAGGTCCTGGATTCGATTCCCGAGTAGGGGGCTATCAGAGATAACGAATTTTTCCATTTCCTGGATGTTTCCCAGTACTTCGGAGTTTGGTAATAGGCTCGCCACCTGTTACATGGGCCAAAAGCGTAAGCGGCGAATCGTGGGTGTTTGTACGTATTATGCTTGAATGCATGTATTTACCTCTGCCTACCCCTTCGGGGATTACAGGCGTGAAGTTACGTTTACGTTTTAGATAAAAAGGAAAAACGGAACCTTACCATCTTGAGGAGACCTACGGGCGAAAATGAGTGCCTTCTTCTCAACGACTGCAAGGATTTCTACGCGCTTTCCTTCGTTCCTTTTATTTTACACTTTATAGAATAAAAATACAGTACTATTAATTATTGATGTACTCTTATATCAATAACTAATGACTGGTGGTAGAGCTCCAGTGACGGAACTCACAGGCATAGGCACCACCTCATTACCTAATCTACTTGCCGCTAAATGGTAGTTCAGCACTATCTTGTTCTGTAATTTAAAGGCACAAGCACAGAGGCATAATACCTTAGGCCTCAGAAGTGGCCACGCATCAACATTGAAATCTTTAGTTTCATGTAGGTGTAATAATATAAGCTACAATATTACTTACCATCAAAGTAAACTGTATGCTTGTTTGCGACTTCATCAAACTTAAAAAACTGTATTAAAGGTAATTAAAGAGTTAAAAAATAAAGTATTTTTCTTTATTAGGAATTTTAATATTTTTGGTTCTACTTATATTAGTTCATTGAAATGCTTATTTAATTTTAGCTAGGTATTTATCTTGTATTTAATTAATCAATTTTTTTTCTTGCGGTTCGTAATGTCACTTTTAACCTGGGTTGCACCAAAATATTTGTTAAGGTTATTGTAACATTTCACATCCTCCTCTCACTTTAACAGAAATATTTGTTAAAATTAGTTATTGTAACATTTCACATCCTTTTCTCACTTTAACAGATTTGTTTAGCAGATTGGTCAGGTAGGTAAAGGTCGACCTAGATTTCTTTAAGTTAGAGAAGGATGTGAAATGTTACAATAACCATCAAATATCGTGGTGCAACCCAGGCTTAGTTTCAAACACATTGTATTGGTTAACAAATTTTAATGGGTGAAGCCTGCTTATTTTATTTTTTATTTTATGAACATAATTGATAGGCAATAGGTACATGGCACATGCAAGACGTGTTTATTCATATTATTATGAAATTTGATTTAAAAAAATGTTTCATTTTCATTCAGTAAACAGATAGGTAAAGGTCGACCTAGATTTGGATCTTAGACTATTAGCAAAATTAGTACTTGGTCTCAATTTATATTTCAATACAGAAACCTAAGCATGTACTTCACAGCTCTGACGTAGTTAATCACATCAATTCAAGATTAATTTCAGCCTTGCACAACAAGGCTCGTTGGTCTAGGGGTATGATTCTCGCTTCGGGTGCGAGAGGTCCCGGGTTCAAATCCCGGACGAGCCCGTGTGAATATCTATTTTATTTTGCATTAAATTACATTTCATTCAAGACTATTCCTTTTTGTTACGTATTCAAATAACGGTTTGTGTATTGCGTATAATTTGCTTGTGAAACCATTGCCTAAAATGAGATTAGCGCCATCTAGCCGTACGCCAAGAAATTGCTTACTCTGATGTTCGACGACTTGTAGTAAGTCATAGGTTCTTGTCTGAAACAACACAACCTCTGTGATACAATCATGTTTTTTTTTATTTGAAAAATTATCACCTTATCATTTTTGCCCACGTCAGTATGTACATCTGTAGGTATCAGTTGTGGGCAATTAATCAATGATAAAAAAGCACATGACTTTGTTAAGTAATAACACTACTTAGACATCTTAGATTATTGTGTAGTGCAGTATTTATATAAATAGTAACGTGATACAGTAATAAATTTTAATGGGGTTTTTAATGTGTTTCATTGTAATGTTAATTTTAAATACCAACACCTGTAACAAAGCCGTGTATTCACTACAGGCGATCCATTTCAGTTGTGATGCAGGGAACGTTCTATTTATAAACTGTCGGTGTCTTAATTTTAGTACACACACATATCGAGCAATAAATCAACCGATTTGTATGGCAAATGTCGTTCAGGATGCGGAAGTGGAAACCGAAATTGGCGGGTGTATTTTGAATTGGGATAATTACTTACCAGAACCCAAGTCTTCTCTGACGGCTAAAGCGCAAAGCAATGAATGCGCTATGTCGAAATACGGGTACATTTTCAGCTTTATAACCTGGTTGGCCAGGTCGAGGAATGCTTCGGGATCCATGGCGACAGTCTTTAATGGTCCTCGCGTATTTATGAAGTCGATTTGTGTACAACTAAACACCGACAATGACACGATGCGCGTGTCCGCGACTTTCCGCGGGCGATGTAGCCGCGAGACTGCCTAGCCGGCCCTGATTCAGTGGGCTTTTTTTGATTATTTTGGTCAGAACCAATGTAGCGCCTAGCACTTTCAGTGTCCCGCTGTGATCGCCTGGCGTATTTATCTATTTCAATTTTTTAATCTTTCTTTTCAAACCGATATTATTTTATCAATTGCATGTATTAGGTCATAATTTCAATCAATTACTTCAAGTTTCCGTAGTGTAGCGGTTATCACGTGTGCTTCACACGCACAAGGTCCCCGGTTCGATCCCGGGCGGAAACAGCTGGTTTTTTTTTTTATTTTCCTCAGACATAATAATATTTAAGATATCTTTCTAGTTTTTGCTTGAACTCGAAGAAAAAAACTTTTTTTTTCAATTATCTGCTCCTCTAATCCAATTAATTCTATAGTGTTATAATCCAGTCATGCATGTAATGTTTTTTTTTCTTTATAGAATATTCCTTTTCCTCCTTGCATAGTGTTTAGAGAATCTTCAAACATTTATTACTATATTCTTGGCTTGTTTTGTGTTCTATGTTATACTGAAGCAAGAAAGAGAAAATAAATTATATGTTTATCTTGTTGGAAAATAATTAGAATAAAATGCAATACATTAAAATATTCGTTTATTATAAATACATCAGCAACAATTACAAAATATAATAAAAAACACTCAAAAAGTTTTGATAAAATAACGCATAAATTAATTAATAGGACGATTTCGAACGAAGCATGTTACATAGGAACAGAGTTAATTTCATGTCAGTCTTGTTTATAACACACAGCCAAAACTTTGGAAAAAGGAGTTCGTTTTAGAAGCCACATAACACTGTTAACGAATATAGTTTAAACATATACCTTTTCCGCCAGCATACTTTGTTTCTTTTAAGGTTTTTTAAAACATTAAAAGTTAAAATAAATAAAAAGCAGTGAAATTTAATATTATACGTGGTGATTTTGAGACAAAATTAGATTTTTAAGGAGTCTATTTACAAATCATTATGTACTTTTACAAAAGGACAAACTGAAACGGCGAAAAACGTCACGAGACGAGACGACTTGACGAGAAATTAAGGATTTCTTTGTTATTTATAGTATTTATGTAATATATCTTTATTATGCTCCTGTGTTAGATTCAAATAGCAGATGTCGGCATAGTCAAGGATGGGCAAAAGTAATGAATGTACAAGCTCAATTTTCGTGGAAACGGGCAGAAAATTATGCAACCTTCTTAGTGAATGGACCGCAGCAAACATCTTTCTGTTCAACTGGCTAATATGCGGAGCCCATGACAAACATCTATCCATTGTGATTCCCAAATTCCTTACTGTATCCACAAAAGGAATGATATGGCCATCAAATACTATATCAGGTAATATCTCCCAGTCAATCTTATGTATTAGCCTAGAGCTACCGAATAATATTAGCTGTGTTTTTTTAAACGGATTAATTTTGAGTCCAAATGAATTACTCCACTTCAAAATACTTAAGAGGTCTTCATTAAAATTGACGAATGCTGTTGGTAGATCATCGAGAGAAGTTTGTACATAAATTTGCAAGTCGTCTGCATACAAGTGGTAGAGAGAAGATATGCGGTGAACTATAGAGTTAATGAAAATAGCAAAGAGCAAAGGAGACAACACGCCACCTTGTGGGACACCGGCATAAGTTGCACACCAAGTGGAGAAGCGGTCACCAGTATGTAATCGTTGCCGGCGCCCACACAAGTAACTGCGAAACCAGTCAATTGTATTCGGAGATATGTTATGAGAACGGAGAACAGCTAACAATATATCAAAATCTACACAGTTAAAAGCATTGCTGAAGTCCAACAACGCTAACAAAGTGAATTGTTGCCTGTCCATCCCACACCGGATATCGTCCGTGATTTTTGCCAAGGCAGTAGCCGTGTTATGACCAGGACGGAAACCCGATTGAAAAGGATTCAGGATTGCATGCTTAGTAAGAAATGAATTTAATTGCTTATGAAGAAGTCGCTCTACAAGCTTGGATAAAAGTGGCAGGATAGAGATAGAGCGGAAATGGGAAAGGTTCATAATTGAAGTGATTACAGGAGTGAGGAGTTCAAGAAGAGGATTGATCATATTACGACTAATGCAATCGCTACCGACAGCGTTAGAATCAATATCAAGAATGTTCTTCATAAGATCACGATCACACACTTGACTTAATGAAAAAGCTGGATAGTTAGGAGTGGGAAGCCGGGAGAGTTCAAATAATGTATTGATTTTAATTAAATCATCGCAAGGAGACGCAGAAGAAAAAAACTGTATCAACAGGTCAAGATCGAGGTTACTAGGAAGAGAATTAGTAGTATTTTCCCAACTCCCAAAGTTTTGAGAAATTTCCAAGCCGTAGCAGGATCTACATTAAGGACAAAAGAATGTATGTGGCGTCGTTGTGCATCTCTACATAACTTGTTGCAGCGATTTCGTAGACGCTTGTATAATTATTATATTAAATTTATAATATATTATATAATTATTATATTAAAGGACATATTATGTCCTTTAATATGTCCCATGATTCACCAGTCACCTTGTATATACAACGGCTTTTTTGTTGGTTCCGGGTGCCCCACCATGAAACTGCCCCAACATAAGACTTCTTCATAATGAGGAGTAAAATGACCCCTTTCATAATCTTGAAAGTGTCAAAAATAACCTTATACGATTATTGTCAAGTGGCTTCCAATTGTTTGTATTAGTACCTAACCTTATAAAAAGTATATGCGGTCAACATAATTAACAAAACTACATTAATAACGTGTTTGGCTTTCAGAAAACTTATTTTAGAAAATTATATTGGTAAGTTTAAATAACAATAGTCATGTAAAGAATATTAGTTTCCACGTGGAGGAAGATCGATTATACTATTTGGAAATTTTATTTCAGACGCAAGTAGAAAAATGAATGAATGGGATAATTAAATAAGTATGTATGTATGTATCTTCACGCCAGGTCCCTAACGGGGTAGGCAGAGAGTGTAGAGCGCCAGATATCCCGGTTCTGACAAACCTCTCTGGCCTCGTCTACCTTCATCATTCTCTTCATAAATTAGTCATTCAACAATATTAAATAAAATAAATAATTAGAAACCAATTCAACGAACAGAATGTAGCACAGCACATGTAAATATTGACAAATCAAATGCAATAATAATATATTTAAACGTACACATAAATAAAACAGTGTACATGTATAAATAATAATGCTAAAACTTATACAACCCATTATAAGTTTGATCAATATTTTCGAAAAGGCTACGTGTCGGACCCCTCCCTCTCAAGCCTTAAGAAGGCGTAGGGTTTAAATACCTCGTTTTGACGAGAAACAATATATTTGGCATGGCGCTTGGAGAAATCTAGACAGTAGGCTGTAATCTACATTTCTGTAAGGGCTGTACACTCACAAATGTCTAATGGCGTAAAAATGTGATGCCTTCAATTCATGATCAGAATATAAATTTAACATTACAGTAGTTTTTTTTTAATTAATCAAAACGACCCAGCCCATGGTAGGTCTTTTTCAACATTTTATTGCGGTTGTAAAAAAATAATATGATGTATTATATTGGGACAAATGCATTCATTTAAAATGAAACTTTCAGACTTGCGTGGAGGGAATAAAATACATCAACAAATCATAGCTGATACAGATTATACATAATATACTGTATTAAATAAATATTCAAATTGTAGGACGGAACAAGTAAAATTATAAATTCGAGTTGAGTTATATTTGAGTGTGTTTGTAAATATTATAAATCGCAATATATAGATTCAGAGCCCACCATTACATATTTTCAAAATAGATGTAATTCTTATATAGATGTAATTATTTGAGAAATATTTTTTTTGAAACTGAAATTAGAACCCTTGAAGAGCACAAAATACAATTATATTAAAATAATAAAAAATATCTCATTTAGCGCCCTAACGCACTAGCGGTTAGCCGTGCGGCTAGCCGCTTTTTCAGTTTAATATACAACTGCCTGTTATTGTACGCACTATACATATCAGGCGGTTGCATATTAAATTGTAAAATCGGTAAGCCGCGCGGCTACCCGCGCCCGAGCCTAACCGCTAGTGCGTTAGGGCGCTTAGTTTCAGATCTTAAAACTACTCGTTTTTCCTCCTTTATGCTCATAGTTCATGACAATATAATTTATATTATAACAGTACACGCGTTATTAACGCTCAGACATAACAATAAAAATATTTCACTTAAATAAACAAAAATTTCATTCGTTCACAGATCTCTAGTTTAAAATCACATTTTGTTCAATGATTTTAGATTCTGTTCATTTTTTCCTTACAACTACGTAAATAAGCGATCCTTCAAACTATCAATCCGTTGTCCCCGTGCCATTCATTCTGAAAAATAACGTTTTATTTAGGAAATTATTTCACTCAAAGCACTTATTGTACATTATATGCCTAAAAAATTACTATTTAAAACATATACATATTGAAAATTAAAGATTAGTTTGAACAATCGAATTGTTTTTACTAATTATGGTTATTGTTAAATCTTTCCTTTTTTTATATTACCAACTTTAGGGTAATAAACGTAAGGTGTTAGGGTATATTCAAATTCGTAAAGGTCCTAATAAATTAGGAATTATGGGAATTTTACAGCCTTTTTCTGATGCTATTAAATTATTTACTAAAGAATCAGTTTATCCTAATTTTTCTAATTATTTAGTTTATTATTTTGACGTGGGCAATTTTAATCGGAATTTAAAAAATAAATACAATCTGTGTTTGAACATCTAGTCAATAACTAATATTTCACACCGTGGTAAAACACCTCACTATTGTATGGTGAAAAACATTATAAAATATCTTCGTCAATGTTACTACTGTTTTGTAAAAACTGGAATATTAACAGATATTGCAAATTATACAAAAGAGTACAAAAGTGAAATTATTATTATTTTAAAGTTTTATTTTCAGTATATTTCGTCATTTTTAAAAATCTTTTTCTCATATAATGATATTCCAACTTTCATAAATTTTGCACCTTTACGATTAAAAAATAGTGATTTCATACTTAGTTACTTAACTTTTAATTAATTTCTTCTTTACTTATTTCTTACTTTAACTACTTTCTAGGGAAGAAAGTTTGATGTTTAAAGGTGTCAAGTGACAGGTGAAACAACAAGGGTGACCATTTTGTAAAAAAAAATTGTATAAGAACAAAATAAACAACCCAACATTGCTTAAAATTGATAGTTGAATACCATTTGAATAATTTTATCAATGACTAGCTGCCCCGACGAACTTCGTATCGCCTTAGAATAGTAAAAAAAAATATGTCCAAAAAATCGAAAAACCTTTTTTTATATACCATTTAGGGATATACAAAAATTTACTACAACCGATCCTCATACCTACTAAATATACACACAAAATTTCATAATGATCGGTCTAGTCGTTTCGGAGGAGTATTGTTACAAACACTGTGACACGAGAATTTTATATATTGGATTCTGTTGTGTACATAAAGTGGGTCCAGGATCCAGACATTTCTAAAACATCTCCTTCAATATTTGTATTGCTTAATACAACGAAAAATAAATTACTATACCGTTCTTTGCTAGGGCTTCTGGGCGCTCCACCATTTGCTGGAAAATTTAAAACACATTTTTAAACTTACAACTTAAATACATAGTCAAAGAAACAAAGTAGTTCTTTAAATTTAATTGGGAAGACTTTCTGTAATAATATAAATATTATTATAAATATATCTTTTTATGTTACGAACGTGACAAAAAGCGTGCAGATCAAATGGATGTCAAGTGATGACCGCAGCCTATACATTCACACAAAAACCAGAGGTAAAAATGCAGATGCGTTGCCGCCCCTGTGATCTAAGTTGTTGTGCCTGTGTGTTGTTGTAACCGAACTCCTCCAAAACAGCGTAACCGATTTGTATCAAGTTTTTTTGTGTAAAATTGGTAGATCAGAGAGTACCTATCTGCCCAAATACCAGCTTGGTCCACTTGACTCTCTACATACAAAGACGCGCTGTTCGTATTGTTAACGACCCAGGACTTACTGACAGGCTCGAACATCTGAGCTGAATTTTTTGATTTTTTTTTAATTTGGTTCTTCAAAAATGGCGTCAAAAGAGTCCTTCAGGGCTGGAAGCGCGTTGGCAACTATCCTGGTGTTGCAAATGTTCATAGGCGACGGTGACCACTTTCCATCAGGTGGCCCGTCTGCTTGTCTGTCAACTTAAAGACATATTTTTTTTTAACTATTTTTTTTCTATTATAGCTGTCCCGGCGAAGTTCGTAATATAAAAAAACGTAAAAAAGAACGGCAATATTTTCTTTCTTTCTATATAATTTTTATATAAAGAACGATATAAAAGTGGCACCACGGTTCGTTGCTATGGCCTTGACATTGACAGTTACGTCGTCATGGCAATAAAAAATAACACAACAAATAAAATGGAAATGAAAATTTAAATTGTCACTTTGACAAGTAACAATATCTAGGTATGTCAAAGTTGTGGTGCCACTTTTTATAGCTGATAACAGTTCTTTAAATTACTTATTCGTACACGGCATCTCACCAATTTTCTTGTGGTTCGACAAATGCACCCTTTGCGACGAGGTTTCGTGTTCTATGAAATTAATTGACGACTCCAGCAAAGACGACTTGTGATCGTATGAGCTAGATAACCATGATTCACTCTCCAAAGAGTTCGGTTCCGTATAATCAGTTCTCTCCGGCGTGGAAGTAGGCACGTTGTTTTCTGAAGGTGAAAAGTTTTGGGAGTTTGTGACGTCGGATTCAGGCTCGGACGACACGACATCGTTGTTGAGGGTGTCTTGATCAGACTCCGTGTAGTCGGATCGGTCGCTCCTGATACTTGTTGGGTTTGTTAGCTGAAATTATAATAAATTAATTTTAATCTATGTTCATCTTCATATAATTAATTCAGAGAGCGTTGCCGAGATTTTTATAAACATCTCTGTCTACGATATAAAAAAAAACACGCTTACACTCACACTCGTGGGTGCCACTGTATATACCCAAATAGCAAACCCGACACGTACAAATAAATAATTGGAAAAGTAACTCTCTTTGATTGATTCTAATGCTACATTTAAAACAACAAAAGTTGTCCACCATGCTTATGCTCGCCCTCCTACAGATCTGGAAATATACGGCATGCAGTACATACAACAAACTAACATTAACAAATTGCAATACTACTGGTGGTAGAGCTCCAGTGACGGAGCTCGCGGGCCACCACCGCATTACTTAATATACTTGCCGCTAAATGGTAGTGTTCAGCACTATCGTGTTCCGGTCAGGTGGTACTGTAATTTCCGCTGACTAATCATCATCCCTCCCTCCGCGCGTGATGCGCAACAGAGGGGGGGGATGGTTCGGGGATCGAGGCTTCCTCATTCCCCGGGCCTATCTGCCCCCGAAACGTCGGGGGCGTGATCATTATAGGGATGCTGGTACACGGGAAACTGGCTATGGGTTTTTTTTTGTTTTTTTTTACTATCAGCTATTCCCCCGCGTACCGCTTACAATTGGTCCTGTTCTAAATTAAATAAAAAAAAGTTCCCTTGTAATTTCCGGCACAGAGGCATAACACCTAATGCCTCAGAAGTGGCAGCGCATCTGCATTTTGACCTCTGGTCATTGTGTGGGTGTCTATAGGCTGCAGTCATCACTTAACATCAATGTGAACTGCATACTTGTTTGCCACTTTCATTACATAAAAAAAAACTAACAGTGTACGTGGAGTCCTCGTCCGTATCAGCATCCAGATCCACCATCATCTTCTCAATGAGCCGCTCCATTGTGGTCTCATTGGCCGACGCCGAGCCCGCCTCGCTTCTGCTCCGTTTACTCCGTTTTACTACCTGAAATTTAAATAAATGATATGCGTAAAAATATGATAAGGAATCAATTATTATAAGACACATTATTATTGAGCTTAAAGAATTTAATCAAAATATTTTTATTTATAACTAGCGACCAGCTCTCGCTCCGCGTGGGTACAATTGACAACATTTCAAATTTTTATCCTACATGTTTAATTACATTAATCAAAAGTTAATCCAAAAATAGGGCACCCGTGTTTAACCATTTTTCGAAATTTTGTACTTTTCATTCATAATTTCTACTTTGAAAGTAAGTGTATTCTAAAAAGACGTATGCGCCATATGACGACGAGGCACATACGGCGGAATGGCGATAGAACCATTGCCTTGTGCCGTGACCCTAAAAAAATGTAGATGTCACTGTCTTGTCGTTGTCAGCTTGTCAAACACGATGTAGGGCTGTTGATCTTATTATTCTTTAAATATCAGTACCAGTGTTCGATATATCGAAAAAATTATCGATGTATCAATATAATTAAAAAAATATATTTGACCCTGCGTGTCGTCGATTAATCGCTAAGTCGTTGTTTAAAACTTTAAAACTTGTTTATTTTTTTAATAAATAAGTTCGTAGTAGCTTTTTATATACTTCGTAGTATCCAAAATCCATCCACGATTAAATCGATCTTCGATTATCGATCTATTTTTGATTTGGGCTATGTAATACTAAATTTCAAGGAAAACAGACGACCAAAAAATAAAGCAACTCAACAGTGTTCAATGCTGGTATAATGCTTCCTATACTCACGTTTAAACGTTAAATCTTATGATCTGTATGTTTCTTAAGTCCCTATGTAAATTAACCAAAAAGATCGATCTTCGATTTTCCAGGGTATAGTATCGATTCACTAGATCAATCCAGTACTGTGGATCGAGTTAAATAAATTATTATAATTATAGAAATAAGAATCGATTTTTGAGTCCTTAAGATCGCTTTTCCGATTAATCGATTTCAGGTCTCGGATCACCAACCCTACTTCCTAGTTTTATACTTTGACATTGACGTATCCGTATCAATTTGACACATCTTGTCACGGTGTCAGTATGTAACAATAATGTTTTCATCTAAAGATAGGCAATGGAAACTACTTCATTCTACCATTTAAGTGACGTCATCACATGTTTTTCCGTTTTTTTTTTTCACAGAAATTAAGAAATAAAAAAACACAAAAAATATATATTTGAACTCAGAAAAGAAAAATAAAGAAACGCTATTTTCGTTTAGGGTCGTGTCAAATTTGAAATGTTGTCAATTGAGGTTGTTACTGGGAATTTTATGTGCTTTCCAAACACTATTTCCTATCGATTCATCTAGTTAAAAAATCGGCTTCCGTAGTTTTTAGGTTTGATTAATGTAATTAAAAAAATATATAAATATTTTGTATGGATTTGTTAAAAAATTTCGTTTTGGTCAACTATTACTAGTAAACTTGTAAAGCCAACTTAGATATGATAGTTTTCCGTTTAATTTCGTTATATGTAGCTTCTATTGCCGTTACTTTTGTATTTCTAACAACAACCGTTTAGTTGGAAGAGAGAGGGGGGGGGACACTTTCGAAAATTGGCACTTTAAAGCTTAATAAGTCACGAACAGTTAACTAAATCCAAAAATGATGTCAGCACACTCCTTACATTTTTGAAAGACCTATCCGACGATATCCCATACTATAACGAAAAATAAAAAATATCCGCGCGTTACATGTAGGGGAGGTACCCTAATAATTTTATTTTTCATGTACCACTTTGTCGGCGTGATTAAGGTATATACTTGTGCCAAATTTCAAGTTTCTAGTACCAATAGTTTTAGCGCTAAACCGCGGACGGAAAGACAGACAGACAGACGGACATGGCGAAACTAATAAGGGCTCCTTGTTTACTACGGAACCCTAAAAACGATAAATAAAGCGCGTATTCTATCTAACGCACCAACTGTTAATAAAGCCGCTTGGGATAAAACTATTGACCGGGCGGCTGAAAGCGATACCAGCTTATATGCTCTCACGCGAGCCCTCACCCACGAGCCACCCCCCATCTACCCCCTGCTTGACAGCACGGGTAAAAGGTGCTACGGACCCAAGGATCGGGCCGAAATATTGGCCGCCCATTTGGAAGGGGTATTTACCCCCCACCCTGCCTCCCTGGACCCCGCTGTCATCGAGCAACATGATGTCTGCGAGCGCCGTGTGAGGGAACTACTATCGTGTCCCGCCGCGCCGCTGCCCGGGGAGAACTTCGTATCTCCCTCAGAGTTGCGGAGAGCCGTCGTACGGCTACCTTCACGAAAAGCGGCCGGACCAGATGGTATTCTGACCGCGGCGCTGCAGCATCTGCCGTGGAGAAGCTTGGTAACCCTAACCAAGCTTTTCAACGGCATACTCCGGACCGGACATTTTCCCGACATCTGGAAGTTGGGGAAAGTCATCGTCCTCCCGAAACCGGGCAAAGATCGTCGCCTACCGTCGAGTTACCGCCCTATTACGCTATTATCCCATGTCGCCAAGTTGTTCGAGCGTCTGCTGTTGCGGAGGCTGAGACCGCACCTACCATGTAGGGAGGAGCAGTTTGGCTTTCGCGCCGGGCACTCGACAACTCTACAGCTGACACGGGTATTAGACCACCTCGCCAGTGAGGCTAATAAGGGCCGTTACTCGGTCGGGGTCTTTCTAGACATAGAGAAGGCCTTCGACCGAGTGTGGCACACAGGCCTACTAGCCAAACTGGCGGACCGAATACCACTCGGGTTATACAGGGTGGTAGCCGACTTTTTAAAAGGCAGGCGGTTCTTCGTAACGGTGGAGGGCGCTGACTCACGACAGCGCCCCATCCGAGCCGGAGTACCACAGGGCAGCTGCGTGTCGCCAGCATTGTATGCGGCGTACACTGACGATATTCCCACCTTGCGCGCAACTCTGCGCGAGGGAGAGGAAGACGTTATGCTGTCCCTGTTCGCCGATGACAGCGCCTACATAGCGTCATCGTCCCGGTTGCATATCGCAATAGCGAAAATGCAACATCTGTTGGACCTGCTACCGGGGTGGCTGGATGAGTGGCGGATGGCCGTGAATGTGGATAAAACGGCTGCTATCGCAATGCGTGTCCGCCGCTCGTTACCGGCCCTCCGGTTGCGAGGTCAGGATGTAGAGTGGCGGTCTACGGTTAAGTATCTTGGGTGTAGCATCGACCGCTCGCTTCGCATGACGCCCACTGTCGATCACGCAGTGAGGCAGGCGGCGGCGGCGCGGGCGAGGCTGCATCCGGTGCTTCGCTCTAGACTGCCACTGCGTATTAAAATACGACTCTACAAAACCTACATCCGCTCGAGGTTAACGTACGCAGCACCGGCATGGTATGCATTATGCTCCGCCGCGCAGCGACGTAGACTTCAGGTCCAACAGAACGTAACTCTCAGGCTGATTACCGGCGCGGGGAGGTATGTTCGCAACGATGTCATCGCCCGCGACCTACGGGTCGAATCCGTGAGAGAGTTCGTTGTCGGCTTGGCGCGAAAAATGTTCGATCGCGCCGACAACGGACCACATCGTCATCTCCGCGGATTCGCCCCGCTGCACGCACGACCACCGGAGGGCTTCGCCCTCCCACGCGAACTACTTCCCAGCGCCTCGCCGAGAGCGCGTCGAGACGATGACGCAAACGCTAATGAAGACTCTGTCCCTGTCCCACGTATTCGGATACGCCACCAATTGGTAAGCTCGGGTAACTACGCCCACCTACACCACTGGCGGTCGGGTTCAATCCCCGACCCAGAGTAGCATCTCTCCCTGAGGTAGCGATCGCAATGCCTGGCTAAGGCTAATGAGACGTTGCGTCGCTGCAACCTTGTGTCGGCACTCCACAGCCGGCGTACAAACCAAGAAAGGTGAACACGCCCCCGTCGTAACGGGGGCAGATCAAGCCCGGGCAAAGAGGAGTGCCTCGTAGGCCCGCACCGCGTCGCGCGCTTCGCACGCGCCGCGAGGTCATCAGAGTCAGTGTTAATCGACTGACCGTTATGACAAGCGAGCAAAATTTAGATTAGAAAAAAGTCGTTAAGTTTTCTTAAAATTTCAATTTTTTCGAGAAGCTATTAATTATTTTTTCAAAGATTCCTTCTTGTACTTATGTAATGCGACAAAAAAGCATTATCGAAGTCAGTGCAGCCGTTCTCGAGTTTTCCGCTTAGCAACACATTTAGAGATTCATTTTTATTAACATAGACTATTTTAACAGCTTCAGTATTTAAGCATTAGCAGGCTAATAATTTTATTTTTTCTAATCTAAATTTTGCTCGCTTGTCATACTCTATATATACCTAACTATATCGGATAATTATCCGTGTCTATGTCAAAAAAATTGAGAATTGGACCCACAGGGATCACCCTTAGCCAGTTGTGTGAGCCACCTACATACGTCCATTAAAAAATAATTAAAAAAAACTCAAAACTCACAAAAACCTCGTCATTATTGCTGACGCTCGTGGAATTATTGTTGCCGTAGTGGTGTGATCGCCTGAAGCACATGGTGAATTCGAAGAGGGACTGTATGCCGCTGTACCAGGACTCGCGCGGCGTAATTTCAGTGCGCGCGCGCATCATCCTGTTACCCTGGTATTTCAGCGTGCGTAGGTACCGCCGCTTGCTTTGTATGTATGTCACCTGGTGGATGATATTCTTGATTAAT
Organism: Macrosoma leucophasiata; assembly: GCA_036365455.1. Taxonomy (NCBI): domain Eukaryota; kingdom Metazoa; phylum Arthropoda; class Insecta; order Lepidoptera; family Hedylidae; genus Macrosoma; species Macrosoma leucophasiata. Next base: position 6,613,508 of record JAWQUS010000023.1, on the reverse strand, counting down.
ATATTAATAAATATTATATTTGCATTGCCAATATTAAAACTAATATGAAAGCTTTATTGGACTTCGATAGTTAAAAATATTTATAACTACCGGATACTCGGCGTGTTTCCGTCCATCCGTGTATGGATACTGTGTGATTTTTTTCTATATGACATGTGTCGAAATATCTAATTCTTTTAGTGTGCTGAAACCATCTTCGCATTATTATCTAATCTGATCAAGTGAAACCGGTTTAGACACGTTGGTTGGATGATGTCAAAGTCTATTCGTATAACGAACACAAAAAAATGTGTGTTCTATGTACATAACTAGCTGACCCAGCGGACATCGTACCGCGATCGGAGATTTTTAAACGTAACTTCACGCCTGTAATCCCCGAAGGGGTAGGCAGAGGTAAATGCATGCATTTAATCATACATCCAACACCCAGGACTCGCCGGTTACGTTTTGGCCCATGTAACAGGTGGCGAACCTGTTGCCATCTCCGGGCACAATACCAAACTCCGGGGTACTGGGAAACTTCCAGAAAATGGAAAAATCCCAATAGAAGCAGAGATAAAGGATTTTAGACCGTTATCTCTAATATCCCCCGACCCGGGAATCGAAGCCAGGACCTCCAGCGTAATAGTAGTGGCCTGCTACCACTACGCTACTGAGGCAGTTAAAGAGATTTTTAAATAAATGCTAATAGCATTTTTCATCCGGAAAGTGCGGATGAAGTGTTCCACACATACTCGTAGTGACGCAGCCACCATCGGGCAAAAAACCCCAGGGATCTTTAAGCAAAAGGAACATCTTGGCTTTTTTAAAATAAATGGTCCCTGAGTAGAGTAAAAATAAATGCACATGGTAAATTCGAAGAGTGACTGTATGCTACTCAACCAGGACTGGATGATCAATGTCATTTGTGATTTTTGTAGTTTGTGAGGAGTTTTGTATCCGTATGATATACATGGGGTATGGGTTATGTATGGATGGTTGGCTCAGTCAAGGTGGCTATGCATTGGGTTATTTTATTCATCTCTTAGCAAGGAGGAAAAGGATGAGAATCGGTTGTACTATATTTTTTATATCCCTAAATGGTAAGGGTGATTCTCACCAAATATTTTTTAACGATTTTTGTGACATATTTTTTTAATACATCTAAGGCGATACGAAGTTCGTCGAGGCAGCTAGTAAATTATAAATAGGCACCTAATTATTGAAATTTAAACTTTTACAGTGCCTGCATATGCATTTTGACCACCTCCTTTTTTGTGTAGACGTCTAAATGCTGTAAGGTAGCCTATAGACATCTAGACAAAAACCGGAGGATGTTCACTTACCATCCATATAAACTTCATGTTTATTCACCACGGTCTTAACATAAAAGTAAATCTTTATCAATGTTAACAAAAGGACTTTGGCTATCGATTTAAACTAACGACATATAGCATCATCGACCATGGCATTGTAAATAGAGCATGCACACAACAGTAACAATTTGTAAGAGTCCAAACAAAATGGGTTTTATCGAAAGTTAATTTAAATATTTTAGTCTAATTAATATTTTGTTCTTCCATCATATCTGGTTTGTTTTTGTTATGATTACAATACATTATATCTACATTTAGCAAATTATCGTTTACACACAATGCTTTTTTGATAAGAGTTTATTCTAAATAACTAATAACAATATCCTAAAATTATTCAAACTTAAAGACAATACCAATCACATTCAATTGAAATAAAACTAGATTTCGGAGATAAATTTGAAAAAAAAAGTGTTATTTCAATGAGTGCAGCTCGCGAAAACCAAAGAACATACTAATCACATTCAATTTTTTTTATTCTCCTAATGAACAGCATGAGCATGAGAGAGGGTCCGCAGTTTTATTTGGGCGTATTAAGTGACACGGGTGTCTTTATGTCAAACAATTGATAAGCACTTTGGAGTATATTGGCGTTTCCCAAAAAACAACTTTAAAGCATATGTACCTATTGCATAGAGCCTAATATTTTTTTTACATGAAGTGGTTGATAAAAAAGCAGACGGGCCACTTGATAGAAAGTGGTCATCGTCGCCTATGAACAATTGCAACACCAGGGGTGCTACCGCCTATCTGTATTGCTGCTGACATTGACATTGCTGTCAAATTTTCATGTCGATGACAATGACGACAACAATGTCGATAGGTGGTCGCACCCCAGGGGAGTTGCCAACGCGCTGCCACCTCTGAAGTACTGTTGTGACGCCAATTTGGAAGAACCCGATATTGTAGCAGCGAGGGAACACGTAGAACATCGTTCCGCAATTTAAACAATATGAATACAATTCACAATAATGTCAACCGAGTTACATAGGCCGGCTGGGCGCTTGTGATCTTTATGTACTATCAGGGAACTGGTCACTTGATCACACGGGAACCTAATGCGATGTTAATAAAAGCTATATTTGATTGAATTTGGCAAACTGGGGGCCGACTACCTAACTGTTATGCTTTCGTTTACTATGTTATCTTGTCAGTTTCGTACCGTCTATTAAAACATTTTGCTCTTAAGTCTTAAGTATATAGGTAAAATAGGAAAACACTTCCAAGAAAAAATTAGGCGGTACGAAACTGATGATGTCATAATCGAAAGATAAACGAAAGCGTTAGAGTTAGGAGGTCGGTCTCCTGGTGGTAGTGCTCCAGTGACGAGGTTCCCGAGCGTAGTCATAACCGCGAGTGCTCAGCGTTATCGTACATCGTACACGTGTCGACCTGGCGACGCATCTACATTGAAATCTCTATGTTGATCTGTATAGGCTACACTGTATTCATTTAACATCAACTGTATAAAATAAAAATATACGCTTACACTCGTACGCCTACGCTTATGTTACATAAACCTGTGTCGTGGCTGCCGTTGTACACACACAACACATACACAAACACGCAATCCCGAAACAAATATCTGTGGGCTATAAAATATTTGTCCTGGTACGGGGATCGAACCCGTGAACCTCAATACTATAAAAAAAGGAACTTCACGCCTGTAATCCCCGAACGGGTAGGCAGAGACAAATGCATGCATTCAAGCATACACGCAAACACCCACGATTCGCCGGTTACAAATGATCAACGTGAAATAACACAAATCAGGTACTTACAACATCAGCAGACCTCACTGGTGGTTTGCCAAACGCCAGATTGACGAGGGAGACGGATTCGCGGGTGACCCGGAGCGTCAGCAGCAGTGCCAGGAAGAACACCCAGGGCAACGGCCTCACCAGCTCTGGCTGCCGCTCGTCTTGCTCCACTGGATTCAGATGTAAAAGATACACAAACTATAACAATCCTCCTACAACTTTACTTGTATTTAAGTCAAACTTTTAATCATTGGTTTTTTTAATAAATAGATGATCATGTAAAAGTATTATAACCTTTTTCGATAGGACTCGTAGTTTTGCCGGAAATGGCGATAAACCCTTTTCAATCCTTAAAATTGCTCAGGATCTAGGAGTAACAACGTTTCTCAGCTAGAATCTCAATATGACCTGACGTTTTATGTAGATGTCTACCTATAGGTTGTTGTTTCCTATTGGATGGTTACTTTCATAACACAAAATATTCTTGAATGTGTCAAAAATACTCCATCCTAGATCATAACTTACGTGGCGGCGGTACAGCCCACTTGGCGCATTTCTCCACCGTCCACAGCACTCGGTCGAAGCACCTCAACACCGTCTGCCCGAGCCGGTAGCTAGCCGCCTGCTCCGCTAGATCCTGCAGCGCTTCCTTTGCGAACGATAGCAGTTCCATTTCTGGAACAATTAAGCAAATGGAACCTTTCAGTAATGGATCAAATGGGAGCGAGCTATTCATAAATCCTTTCTACTCCCAGAATCATCCAAACGTGTGAAACCGCTAACAACTAACTCTTGAGCGATTCAATGTTTGCCTCGATAAAACAAAAACTACTCTCATCACTTAAGCCCCAAATCAAAACTCAGATATTTTATTTAAAATTAGTATTAATTTCATTTGAGTCAAGCACTGCGCAAATAAAAGCTTTGGATTCGCCACCGAAATCATTTCTTTATGGGGAAAGCAAAGGGAACAGATGGTGGTTAGTGTGAGACTTGTACTAACAACAACAATGTGGTATGACCAGTTTTATATTACTCCCGTGAAGTAAGTAAGAGAATAAAAAATATTTTCTGACCTCAAAAAGGTCATCAGCTCGTCATAATCTTTTATTTGTTTATTTCTGATCACTCCTTGGTTCCTTGTCTTTGTCGATTTGAACTGACTTAGCGTCGACAGTCGACACACAAGTAGAAGTTACCCGATATATTCTCATAGAAAGATAATCTGATCCATTCAGGATCTTTCAAGCTAGATAGAAAAGCAATATTCGATATTTTAGCCAAAAAAATGTCGTAATACCTATTATACCTATTTAGTTTTACACTTCGAGAGTGGCACAATTTTTACCAAACCATCGAGAGCCTAATATAAATAGGCAGTTATCCCTCTAGCTTTCTCGGCTTGCATATTTCGAATATTAACCTAACAAACATGCCTTATCTAGTGATAGTATTTAAGAAATTAACTATGCTATTAAGGGACAGAAAATTAAAATTCGAGAACTTTTGAGACAGCAACTAACGAAATAAATAGTGTAAAGAAAATTATCGATTTTGCAAACAATCCATCCAACACGTGAACAGAATGTAATTTGGACTAATGGACTATGAACCTTACAAAATGATCATGACTTCAATATAAGTAAATAAACAACACGTATCTACTTCAATCATCACATCAAAAAACATTTTTCATAAAATATTACGGCAGTATGTTATAAGGATGATGTTTCAGCGAACATAATAAACTTTGACATTGAAACTAAAATGCACGCGATGGTTTACGACATTATTACACGTTATTGCGGTTATTTGGACACTAAACGTTAACATAACAAAATGTTTACTCACAGATACTAGATAATAGCTTACAGAGCTAACGATCAGATGCTACGAGAATCTAAAAATAATTTATATTACAAAAACTGCCATAATCACAGCCAGTTATATCAGACATATTATAGTTATATGCAATCAAACAGAAAATGTAAACGTACCACACTTTTTTTAGAGACACCAATTTCAAAACCCTGTTCCACTGTTATATCATTCACAATTATAGCACACAAATTATGAATTAATAATCGTAGTGAGTGCAACTGTATCACCAATTTTCACTCAGGCGCGACGGTAAGTGGTGGCGCGAAGTAAACATAATCGTTTTGACTTCTTTATACCTTATAGATAATACAAACAGTGGCAAGGGGCAGAGGTTAGTGCAATTGTAGGCAGATATGGAAGGAGCGGAGACAAATATCCTACATCTAATTGATAGTGAAGTTACGTTTCGAATTTATGGAACATTGTAGATATTAAATGCTAGGAAATGCTGTTTTCATTCAGTCATCTTAACAATTTATATTTTAGTCATCATTACCGATTAATAAAACTGCTTCGGTAGCCTAGTGGTAGCAGGCCACTACTACTACGCTGAGGTCCCGGGTTCGATTCCCGGGTAGGGTGTTGAGATAATGGTGTAGTCCTTTATCTGGTTCTATTGGGATTTTTCCATTTTCTGGAAACTTCCCAGAACCTCGAAGTTTGGTAATGTGCCCGGAGTGGGTCGAAAACGTAACCGGCGAATCGTGGGTGTTTGCATGTAAGCTTAAATCCATGCATTTACCTCTGCCTACCTCTTCGGGAATTACAGGCGTGAAGTTACGTTACCAATTAAATGATTTGAACCCGGTAAAGTATTTATTAACTCTATGAGTATTCATAGTAATTCAATCAATTGTTTGTGGTTTAATGCCGGTCTGAAACTTAAACTGATTTTTCTAGAGATGGAAATCCTTATGGACACCCTCGGTCGTGGGGGAGGCGCGTCGAGTAGTGGGAGACTCCTATTCACCAAGACCACCAAGGTGGCCTTCCTCTGTTCATATGTGTTGGCACCGGGATCTGCGTTGCAATGTCTTTTCAGAGTCCTCCGTGCACAACACCTTCAGATTCAACGCGGGCATAACACTATGCCCGCCTTCACAGCTTTTTCGGCATGTTGCCGGGATCAACAGTACAATGAAGGGTCAGAGCTTGAACCGCTCCATGACCCCGAAGCCTCTTTTAATCGCCTCAAGATATTGTAACTGTAACGTTTACATTCACGTGTAAGTCTATCATAAAGTAAGTCTATCTAAGTTTATCATATATGCGATCATTCATCATAACAAAAATAGCACCATTAACCGACCTCAAAAAAGGGAGGTTCTCTATTTACATCTGCGTGTATGTCCGCGATCATTTCTAAGACCACTTAACATATTTTGACGTTTCTTTAGTCAATTTAATCTACGTAGGTACTTCAAGGATGGTCTTAATATAGTACTTAGGTCACACTCTTACTAACAAAGACAAGTAATTTATGTTAATACGAGACAAAGTACTAAAATTCGAGGTATTTTACTTTAGGTTTCCTTGATGACGTCTTCCTCGCTCTTACGCAGTTGCTCGCTTAGGTTGGGAATATCGTCTGTGTATGCCGTGTATAACAGCGGCGATACATAAATGCCCTGTGAAACTCCGACCCGGATTAGATGGTGTTGTTCATCAACGCCACAGTACACATATGAACAGTATGGAATCTAGGTACAAAATGATCGAAATAGCACACTAACACAAAGATGCGCATCGACGCTCGATGTAGCGAGTGACTCAGTACTGCAGCACCGCGAGGACCGCTTAGAGGCCTCGTCGAGGCGCGTGTTTGTGTGAGTGTGACGTTTCAAGATTTTGTACGTAGTTTCCACACTGTTCATATTTGCACTGTGTCAACGCCCTTCACCGTCACAAATAACCGGCTGTCTTTTAAGAAGTCTATAAGAAGGTGTGAGACACCAGGAGGCCCTTATGCCAGACTATAATTAATTGCAAAGTTGTTGAGAGCTACAGAGCTGAATATATTGACTTCAAAACCTTGTTTTTATAGAAATAGAAATAGAAAATATTTTTATTTCGAATAGATCTTTACAGATACTTTCAAAACGTCAAGAAATATAAAATACCTAGAGTAACCATTACATAAAGTAAAGCACAATCATATATCAATAGTAAATTAAAAATTAGAATTTAAACTATTTAGTTAAAACATAATAATCACAAAATTTTTCAATTCCTTCAATGATGATAAATGAAGAAAAAGAAAAACTTATTCGTCAAGATCAAAGTTATTCACTTAGCAGAGTTCCAAGTGCAGTCACTACTGAGAAGAACTCTGCTACCCAACAAACTCAGTAAGAGCTCTTTATAAATCTTTAATAATCTTTATAAATGGAACTTTTTTGTTAAGGGTGAAAAATTTTAAATGAGGGGAACTCACTTATCTTAAATCAAGCAAATATAGCTTTTACAACCATCACATAAGGTGCATATGTGATCAAGCGGCAAGTTCCCTGATCCTGATGTTTTTTTTTTATGTAATGGAAGTGGAAATCAAGCCTGCGGTTCACACTGATTTAAATGATGTCTGCAGCCTAAAGACACCCATACAAAGACCAAAGGTCCAAATCCACTCCTGAGGCCTAAGGTGTTATGCCTCTGTGCCGGAAATCATACCTTATTACCACCTGACGCGAACACGATAGTACTGAACACTACCATTTAACGGCAATACTTGCCGTTTAATGGTAATTAGGTAATGCCTACGCCCGCGTGCTCCGTCACTATAGCTCTACCACCAGTAAAAAACATAAATACTTTTCAAAGGCTCACTTAAAGAGAAATGGCTAAGAGGAATTCAGAAAGAAGTTCACTGAACTTGGGAGACATTCTGTGATATAAACATTAATAACATCAGAGTTTAGGGTAACGGACTTAGAAGATAATGAACTTGTTTGGGAATAAACAACATGTTTAATCAATATATATAAACATCAATTGCTGTTCGTTAGTCTCGCTAAAACTCAAGAACGCCTGGACCGATTGAACTAATTTTGGTTTTGAATGATTTTTGGAAGTCCAGGGAAGGTTTAAAAGGTAAGAAAATATAAATGAATGAAAAATGAAGAAATTGAAGAGAAATAGTAAAAACTACAATTTCATTTTTCTATACAAATAGTCCGTATCTATCAAACCTTTGACACATCATTACATGGTGAAAATAAGTTAAACTGAAAATTTATTAAAATTTCACTAAATCTCTAGAATTGCCATTGGCTTGATATGGTGAATGTTATAAAAGGAAAAAGAAAATATGAAGAAATTGCAAGGAAAATAGTGGAAAACACTAATTTCATTTTCCCATACATATAGTTTATACCTGTCATATCTTCCACACATTATTTAATCGAAGGCGTCATAGAGTTCCTTGGGTCAGCTACTCAGCTAGTAATGAATAAATAATGGAATAACATATTTTATATTTAATGACCTTTGAGACAGGAAAACTAAAACCCATGAATTCTAGTACTGATAATAAATTATGGTAGGTAATACTATTTATACAATTATAATGTGAGAGAGAAGCAGTTGTCATAATAATGAAGAAAATGGACATTTTCTTTCATAATTTATTTTTAATTTTATGCCACTATATCAAAGGATATACCATGGATATAGGTACAGTGAAGTTGAAATTAGATTGCTCCAACTATCTATCAATGTTCACTTCAACAATTTCTCTTTTTCTTTCTTAATTTGCAACCTCCAAAAATATTTACCTTGTCAAGAGACAGTCAAAACTTTGGCGTCTTAGTTAACTATATGATAGCATAAATAGTAAAACAGGTACAAAAAAGGAATTAAAAATTATTGGGCTAAATCAATGACATTTTCTATATATGTTCTTGCGGGGTCACAATAACATATTTTATGATGTACCTATCAGTTTATAAAGCGGCGAAAGTAATCACTCGTGAACACGATACTTGTACACTAATTACCATATTAACATAACATAGAGATTGCCTTACCAACTCTAACTATCACACGAATGAATTACATGCATTAGATGTAAGATGTAAGTTATAACGAGTAAATGAAATGAAGAGAGTTTTTCATATTCTGGATACCGCATGCACTAATGTAAATACAAGCGTAAAATAATTACCATGTAATGGTCACAATCTTCGGTAGTAACAGCAGTACAACTGTATGTTTTTAAATGAGATATTAACTCGGGTGCAATAAATAACACAGTAAAAACAGGATTAACAAAAACTTAAACGGACAAATAAAAACTTAAACGGACTGAAGATGTGAAGATCGGAATCGGTCGGTAGAAAAATAATGTGCAAAATTAATAAGCAAGTGCAAATATTTTTTACCACAGAGGTAATATATTATAAATATTATAAATGGAGAAGGCACATTCTACTATAGAAACAGTAGTTATACAATAATGGGTAAAATCGACACATTTCTGACAAAAACAGTTTTGACTCTTTCTAACTAACCAGTAGCTCCCTATGTAAAAAGAGACACAAAATATATGCAGGGTATCAATTTTGGAAATGATTAGATGTGACGTCATACGTATGCCTTCGCGTGACGGTCGGGGCCATTGTATGCTCCCGATTTGTGGTACATCTATTGTCAAACAAACGGGTGCTCATAATATTTTTGCTGTTTTCTTGAGAACTAAATCTTTTAACTAGTTATTGTGATATCCAAGGTCTTGCTTTGTGTCGACTACTCATGCTCTCGTATTGTTTAAAACAGTGTGGTGCAAGAAAAAACAAAAATTATCTTGGATTGAACTTTGTGAGGTTATGTACAAATTTTCACGGATTGTGTCGTATTCGGTGGGATTTTGAAATGCAGTGATATATAGTGATATGTTTTATTAAGAGTTTTGAAGACCTGTGTAAGTTTCGTATGACTTATAAGACTTTTAATGCTATTCATTCTTTTCTGAAAATAGCATTTTTATATAGTGATGTACGAATACTAACCTGATATATCAAAGTATCGATATAAAATTATTTTCATATCAATTTAAATTATGTAATATTATTTTGTATTAGCATTATACTCGATAGAATTTCTTGTTTCTTAATAAAATATCGAAGAAGAAATTGATTTAAATTAAATAATTTTTGTATTCTCTTTTTTTGCACCCGATATAGCATGGATTTTTTTCAGAGATTGTTAGAGTGTAATATAAGTATAAGCACTACATAACACAGTTTTTTTTTTCATTTCATGAAGTGGCAAACAGGTATCAGTTACATTGGTAAGTAATAGCCTATCAGTCTACACGAAACCAGAGCTTTCAATCTAAATGCGTTGCCACTCCTAAATCCTAAGATATTACGCATCTGTGCTAGAAATCACAGGGCCGTACAGATCTGTGTCACTAACTTCTACATGCGTATCATCTGAAAATTGAAGCAGGTTCCATTTCTTTTCAATTACTCATATCATTAACATACCTAGAGCCGTTCCTGCTACTTTTATAATATTGTTTAAGGTATAGTAATAATGAAAAAATAAAAAAAGATCCTGTTGCACTCACGTCCAACACGTAAGTAGAAGATCTTTCGAGAATGCACAAAAATCAAATGTGTTTATTGGCCTTTAACTTGACCGAAGCGTCATCGTGCTACTCAAATTAACTAAACTTAATGATTTAATTGTTTTATATTATTTCGCATTAACGCATGCTTGTGAAATATATTTTATTTTTAAAGAAAAATGGACAGAAAAATTTGACTTCAGGCGAGACTCGAACTCGCGGCCTACTGGGAATCTAGTCCAGCCGCTCTTCCAATTGAGCTACTGAAGTCCTGCCCGATTTGTCAAATCTTTCCTTCACATCCATTGCATTGCTTTATGGTAGCAGCAGCGCCATCTATTACCAACTATGCTAGTTAGGCAATGATTTAAATTTGGAATACTTAGCAACAATATTTACAGAGATGCATTCCAAGGAGCTGGTCAGCATAAGACTCACATTTGAAGGCTGATATAGAAAATCTTACTGAAATTCAACATTACTACAATTTGCAATTTTTAGCTCTAGTTCTGGCTGAGAACCTTTCGCAAGCTGCTGGTAATCAATGAGATCATTTGAATGAATGAATTTATTTATTTGCTAAAAGTATAGTAGGTACATAAGATCTTCAGTATATAATATAGCTTTCTTTTATATTTCACCATTTAATTTGCATGCAAATTACAGGATACATTTTATTACTACATCATAATTAATACAATTGTACTCAACTCTAATTTAGTGAGTGGATTACACTAAGACTAAGCATACATACTTTAAAAGAATAAGTTTTCGTGTTGATAAAATATCGATATTTACCGCTCATGTAGAAGATGATATCGATATTTATCAAAACAACCCTATGAAAAGCGGCCATTGTAATCGCCCAATTTTTTGTAGGCAATCACGCCAATTCTGTAGGTATTTCGTCTCCATGTATATAGCTCAATGCTTTTCCCTTGACAGTTGAATGACATCAAAATGGGTGTGTTTCTAGTTTCTAGGTTGTTGGTCTGTGGGTGTGTTCAGAGAGTAACATTAACTAATATAGTAATTTTGTAGAGTCATGATAAAAGAGTAATTTCCGTAGAGTCATGATAAAAGCAGTCTGTGAAATCTATAGATATCATAGAGCAACACCGGAGGGATGTAACCAAGAAGCTTGAAGGTAAAAATGGAGTCCAAACTCCAAACAAAAGTTTGAGTCAAATACCTACTTAGATTAAGAACCTATAGATGTAGCCAGCGTGTGGCCGCTCGGCTGTTTTAGCACGAAGTTAATTGCAACATGGCGACGGTGGCGCCCTTTACCAGAACTCGTGCTTTGACAGTTATCGGTCCGTACTAGTGACCGTCTCCGACAGATTATATAGATATATGTATCTATATATAATAAACTTTGTAGACACTTTTAAATTCATAATTTTTACTTCATTCAATGTCTTGTGTACCACAAGAGATTTCGTCTTAAAGTTTGGCATTCATTGATAAATGCTTCATTATCGACAAGATTTTCATTCTTTTCCTATGCTCGGTTTCAATAATTACTAACGTAGGTAGGCTTACATAATTAGGGATTGCAATCCCGCAGCTTCTTCTTTTTTTTTATTACATTATACAAGCCTAAGAACTACGGAACCTTACACTGCGCGTGGCCCGACACGCACTTGATAGTTTTTATAAAAATAAAGTTTTAATTTAGTACATTTTTAAGCATTAAACAGAAATAATTTAGGTGTTTTTTTTAGGTGAGTTTTAAGTAAAAAGTTCAAAATGTCGATCCTTATTCCGAAAACTTATGATACATATACAACACTGTACTATTTTCAAATATTAGGTTTTAACAATATTTTTTTGAATTACATAACAGTATTTGGCAACATACTTATTTTATAAAAAATTAAACATATGCGTTTTCTAAAACGTCTCCTATAAAAGACCTAAAGATGTAGTGGTCAAGAACAAAAAACGAATGAAATACGATATTACAACAAATTAAAAAGAATACTTTTATCACGCACGCACGACGCCCATCATGGTATTTTAATAAAGTCGGATTATACACAATGACAATTTTGCTGTCAGAAATATCATAAACAAAAAGTTTTGTGATACCTGCTTCTGGGTTTTCCTTCTGTCTAATTAAAAAAAAAGTACTTTAATAAAATATGTTTCACATATTATAGCAACAAATTATTGTTTTCTGACAAAATATTAATTAAGTGAGAAATATTTAGTAAGCAAATCAGTTCTATAAGACCTTAATTTTTGAAATGTTTGGCATCAAGTTTTATTTAATTTGAAACCTTACGTAATCAATCTTATTAATAATGAGATTTAGAATAAATTTGTGCTCTCTCGCAAAACTTAAGGAGCGTTTCAGCAGCTAATTTAAATTTGCGGGATCCGCGGCTCCGCGCCTTGAAGGTGCGGGATCCGCATGATTGATAAGAGGCGCGGGATCCCGCGGGATTGCGGAGTCCCACTTTGCGGGATTGCAATCCCTAATTGGGATATCTCTTTCTTGTTGCTCATCGCGTAGAAAAGATTATAGATTCTGCTTTACAATATATTTATGTACAGCAGAACTGAACAGAATTTGAGTTTAGGAGGCTTATGGCAGAAATCGGCAGAATGAGTAAAAATATGAAAAGTATCAGGTCACTCTGGCTTCGGTTTCGGGGTTGCTTTTGCGTTTGCGTAACATAGATTATACCATAGATTTTTCTATATATTTCTATAAAAACATACATTGTGTAATTTGCGTTGCGTTTGTGTTTTGGCGGGAACCTTGAAAGAGGCGTATGGTGCTCTTATTTTATTTCATTTTCTTGGTGTATTTTTAAGTTATATTGAATAAAGTTGGTGGCATTTTGTTTGATATAGGTTTATTACAGTGCTCGTGTTTAGTGAAATAGAATAACAGTGCGAAAACACGACCTTTCAGGTTGCCTCCAAAACTTCATTGTAAATGTTCTGGTAAAGTAGCCATCGCTTTACTCGAATAACTTGATTGTAACTCACTTGACTGACATATTATACTTGATAACTTATATACTTAATACTTACATATTATACTTGATGACTATATTATACTAACTTTTACGCTGCTTAAATAAATACGAAATATCGTTTTACTTGACACTGGCAATATGCGTAATAGCGACGCCATAACAATAAAAAAAAAAATGCGTTCGGCGTTTATTTTCTCTTTGGTATATATATTTTTTTGTAATGGGAAAAGGATGCGCGACGGTTTTGTAAGTTTTGTAAACCGACCGAGATAGTAACAAAAAAGACAAAATGTGTTTATACCATACATAATTTCAGTTTCGTCATAAAATGTAGTGGTAATGGAATCATTCGAGGACTCAAATTGTCCTTCTATGAGCGATAGTTTGTCGTTATACGAACGGTACATGAGAAGTTTTAACGTGGTCGACAATTTTGTGGAAGAGAATAACGAAGTCGGGGAGGCAGGGTCTAACGTCGACCTATACAATTCGAATAGCGAAGGAAACATTGATTTATCAGCTGTGAATACGAATTTAAACAAGCACAACGAGATCGAACCAGAATGCAATTCATTGCAACCTGTATCTGAGAGCATTGTGGAGAAAAGTTGTACATTGGATGACTTATGTAAGCTGGAGTCGCCGTGTACGTCGCTGCCCGCTTCCTTGCTCGAGACGTCGTCGGTAACGGAGAACGACAAGTCTACAGACGTGCGTGTCTCAGAAAAATCTGAGGGGTTCAAACCGGTGTTCATAACCTCAACAATGGAAAACAGTAACAATGCGGTGGACAGCTTACCCATGTTCCGTAACGTAGGACACGCTGAGAGTGTCTTCAAACTGCCCATTAGCGAGCTCTCATTCAACGGAACACTAAAACATGTGCAGAAACTCAAACCAATTGTAGATCCTATCAGTGCCCTCACTAGCACAGCTTTATACATGAATGATAAAGAGAAAGACATAGATGATTGTTGTGATTCCATGCCCAGTAGTAGTGTGTGTACTCGGCCACCATTTGAACAGAAAACCCGGACGACAAGTGACTCGGATGATAGGAGTACATGTGAATCGATTAAGATAGATAAGATTACTGAAAGCAGTGGTGATTCTCAGTATGAAGGATTTAATCCTAAGAAAGAGGATGGCAGCAATGGGAAATGGAATCTTGACCAAAGTTATTCTTCCCTAGAGGCATCATTTGACAGTGGTGTTCGTTCACCTGACATGTTTTCTGAAGATGACGATGAAAGGGGTGAAACTTCAGAGCCATTTTGGAGTTTCCTCAAGGATATTGAGTTGTATGAAAAAAGGAAGATCAGGAAGATTGAGGTTAGTCTTTTAAATATTATTGTATAACTGGATATTAATGTTTCAGAAACAACAGATTACCATGTGTTTAGAAGTTTTTTGTTAGTCTTCTCTTGCTGTATTACTACAACTCCATATTTCTAACAATGTTTAAGATGATAACAAGGGTAGATTTGTGATATAATATAAATATATACATGAATAGATACAGTTATTATTATTTTTTTTAATTCTTAGTTGTAAATGAAAAGTAGGTATTATATTAAAGCAGTATCATTTGTTTCTGCAAATTGTGTTTCTAAGATTTTGTATTGAAGTTACATAAGGGCACAGATTATGGATTACCTACCTGAAGTACCTAAGCGTGAGATTCACAGACCACGCTATGACTTGATGTTGAACTTTACTGACAGTTCTAAGCATATTTTACTGAAACTAAAGTCATTGTGCAGTCTGTGAATCTCATTATACAATTTTGTATTTTTCATATAATTAAACTATATATATAACTATAAGTAAACTATTCATATAATTAGAAAACATAAAATAATCTTGTTTCATTATAAAAAATATTGCACTGTAAAAGTGCTTTACAACTAATTAAATGTCAAATAATAAACACATAAAAAGATGGAAATAAACATAATATAATATCAACATCAACATTCAGTCAACATTTCAGTATTTTTATAATCTACAGATTTATTTAGTTGTTATTGAATCAGTATTTTTTTTATAGTTAAAGGAAAAATGGTTCTATTTATTGGATACTCATTACCCTCATTACCCATTACATTTGAAATACTTAGTGGTATGATTTGCTTAATGGTATAAATTATTTTCATTTAGGAAATCCAATTAGAAATGTACACGTAACTACTAAGATGTTATCTCACATATCATTAATATAAATAATGATAAGGTCAATGTAATTCTTTGTATTAAATAGTTATTATTAAAATTCAAATCATTTAATTCAAATTGGTCTACAGGGACACTTTTGCATAGTCAGGTTATAGCTACATAGAGAATTACTTTTAATAATAATCCAATAGGTATTCATAAATATGTATTGAATTATATTATTATTCATCTTTATTTAATTCAATATTGTTTTGTCATGAAATTAATGATGGTAATTGCATATAATACAGCCAGCATAGAAACATTTACATAAACACTAAAGACTTTATGCAGATGTCTTGCCACTCCTGAGGTCTAGGCTTTTATGCTTCTCGGAAATTATTGGTCCCTACATTACCACCTGACCTGAACACAATAGCTCTGAACGCTGCTATTTAGGGGCAAGTGGGTTAGGTAATGTGGTGATGCTTTCTACTGCCACTAGTAATAAATGTATCTGATATTGTATGATGTAGTACCTCTATATTTTATTATTTACTTTAGTAGTGGTAACAGTATGTTTTAATACCCAATACCTACCTGTTTAAAAGATTGTATCATTACAGGAAACTCTGCAAGGAATTCTACCCCCTCCATCAGTCACAACCCTTAAGACTGATGTTACACAGATGCTAAAGAAATACTACTGTTTTCTTCCTGCTTTCAATGATAAAGAGAAAATCAATTCAGTTGAGGCTAATTCAACACCCACGAAAAAAGTTTCTTTTGTGCATATTCTCACAGAACCTACATATCGAGATTCTTCTGCGGAGGTTTCTTTCAAAAATAATTTATCTAATAGCGTACCAACTAAGCAATCTTCTAAAGATAGCTCAAATTCAGAATTTGACCCAAATATTAGCAACAATGACAAGAGTATAGATCTCAAAATGAGCACGGAGACAGAAGCAATGCAATGCCAGTGGCCTGATGTGTTGAAATGCAAATATCATGATGTATAGTAAGTCTACTTTTGATTTTATGACATTTATAAAATAATATATTTATTTAAATAAATGCAAACAGTTCAAAGGGATGGTAAGTCAATACCACCTACAGATACCTACGCAAAAAAAAAGTAAATGTTTTCCATTTCTGGGACCTAAATTAGATTATTTTGCCCTTTACTTTTTAAAAATCATGGGGCCATATCTCATTACAGTTTTGTTGTCTTCTCAAAAGCAAAAAATATGCAAAAACATCATTTATTGTGTTAAAAACATGTTAATAGAACGAAATCTTGAACTTTCAGTTACAATGTGACGAACTATAGTGAAAAATATGAATTGCTGATACAAAAGTACAGAGAGAGATTTGTGGGAGCCGAGACTGATACCAGTGTCAACATATACTCTGGAGGCCTGCAGTCACCCAGTAGCGCTACCAAACGGAAAGCTCTTCGCCTCAAGTATGTGATGTTTAAATATTTAAATAACATACTACATTGTTATGTGATAAACTTTATGTATTGGAAATTTTCTAAGATATTTTTCTAATGGTTTTATAACTGATACCTTTGTGTTTGATGATCTTGATTACACAGCTTAGTGAGGTTAAATATAAAATAAAATAATGTGATTGTATATATTTTTTTTAATCTAATGATGATGGTAAACAAGTTTGCACTTAGTTCATATTGATGGCAAGTGAATACTGCAGCATACACAAAATGCAGATGAATAGCAATAACAATTGCTACCTCTGAGACCTAAGTTACTAAGGAGCAAGTATAAATCCAGAAGTTTATCTATATGTATTTCTGTAGCCAGGCTTGAGTTCCCAGATTCTAGGGAGCACCATGTACTTGGGCTATAACTGATATCAGATTTTTTCCAATTAAGAATATTCACCCTTCAGCCACAGATAAATACTATAATTATAGTTAATGCAATTAATTATAACGTGAAGTGAATTTATTAATATTTCAGAATGGCCCAAGCAAAATCGCCAGGGCGAAGGCTGTCCCACTTGGCTCGACGCCGCCAAGCGTTCTGCAGTGCTGCCACAATCAACGAGAAGGCTCAGGCTTCCACAGCTAAAATGGTGCTCATTGATAAAAAGTAAGTTATTATAACTAAATGATTCTGCATGCAAGTTTCTCTAAAATGAGTTTTTTTTTTATGTTATGGTTGTGGTAAACAAGCTAGCAGTTCACGTTGATGTTAAGTGATGACTGCAGCCTATAGACACTTACACAAAGACTAAGGTCAAAATGCAGATGTGTTACCACTCCTGAGGCCTAAGGTGTTACGCTTCTGTGCCGGAAATTACAGGTCATTACCATTAGTAGTCATTAGTCATTACATTACCACCTGACCGGAACACGATAGTGCTGAACACTACCATTTAGCGGCAAGTATATGAGGTAATGCGGTGGCCCGCGAGCTCCGTCACTGGAGCTCTACCACCAGTAAAATATCGTAAAGATGTCAGTCGGTCGGTATCATGCAAAATAATGATTATCTCTTAAATTCGCTTTAAGTCCTACAATAAATTAACTAAAATAACCAACACTTACAAACTAATAACGGAGAACATTTTTAAGTTTCTTCCCGCACAGAAAGCTGATCAACTCGTCGGACCGCAAGAGCCCCAGACGCCGCACCCCCGGGAAACGGACTCCCATACGTAGGACCCCAGGAAAGAAGACCCCAGCGAAAACCCCGAAGTCCCAAAGCGGAGGATCGAGTCGCAAGAAAGCCATGAGACGGCTGTTGCTCGATTCCGACTCATTGTCCAAGACGCAGCCAACCAGGGAAACTCTGAAAAGAGCTCTTTTCATCAGTCCAGAGAACAGGAAAACTGTACCAGCCTCCTCCAGTTCTTCAGTGCCCCATCAAGCGATGAAGTCCAAACGCGCTCTCTTCGGGTCGCCAGTGAGACCGGCGGAGACGAAGAGCTGCGATGGGAGTCAAAGCGATATGTTCCTGAAACGAAAACGCGACAGTCTTGACGACGTGCCGGAAAGCAGTAGAAGTAAAATTGCGAAGAGTCTGTCGTTTGGCGGGGACACGATCAGCAGCTCCCAACAGGTCTTGTTCAACCGTCGAGCTTCCGAAATGCTGTCGTCGAGGAATACGGCGGAATTGAATGAAACTCATAAGAAGGTATGAAGTTTAATGTTTATGATTTATTAAAATAAGAAATCACCTGGTGCTCTGTTTTTAATGGTCTTCATTTACAAATCTTAAATTTTGTAATGATCTTACAAATGTATGATAGCTTTTTGCAAAATGTAAGACTACAAGACATCTATAGTACAGTTCTCAACAATTAATATTTCACATCGAGCCTACGAAAGAGACGTTATCTCTGCTGCACATTACATAAGCACTGTCAGTCCGGTATTGGTCAAAACTTGATCAAAATGGTCGACAAACGTCAAATAGGTACGGTGCGAAAGAGATAACGCTATACAGGCCCGAAATAAGCCGAAGTCTCCTTCCTAGGCTCGATGTGCAATATTTATTGTTGAGCACTGTACATGTATTATTTTCGCGTAAAACTTTAAATGTTCTTATTTCTTTATTAATAATTCAAAATCAAAGCATTTACCCAGAACTCCCTAACGTTAACTCTTCGGTATTGCAGAAGCTTCTATGGGCGGTGTCGGAGGCGCTACGCGTGCACGGTTGGCGAATGTCGTCGCCCGGCTTCCGGGAGAAGGCCTCAGCCCTGGCGCGCCTGACGCGTAAACTGCTCAGTCTGCCTCCACACGCCGCCAAACTGGCCGCACCTAAACTGTCCACTTCGGAGACTATGCTCAAGTGAGTGCAATATGCTAAAATCGGTAATAGCGAGGAAAACAAAATACGAATCGTGATATTATCGGTTAAGTTTACAATTCAATAGTTATACTACCTTATACTACCTTGTACTACCAAGAATTTACTGATATGGCAAATGCTCGAGAAGTCTTTGCCGGCACTTTGGCGAATGTCGTCGGTTTCCACGAGAAGACCTCAGCCCTGGCACGCCGCCAAACCTAAGCTGTCCACTTTGGAGACTATGCTTTCAGCTACCGTTATTAGTCGTAATTGTCATTGGATCGCGATTGTCTACTACTATTCCGGATCTATAATAATATACGGTCGTATGTAGAGTAAGTCTGCGTGCGTAGGGTGTGCATACTGTTCTTACAAATTGAGGACAACTTATTTTTTAAAATAATTAGTATTTAATACATATAATAATATACCTAATTGGGGTGTTTGAGGGTGTGTAATATAAAATAATCTTTAGCTGATTTTTTTTGTACATCTAATGAATAAATACTTGTTACAGACTTGCTCGCCAATACGTTTTCGCGATCATCCAAGGACGCACGGTCGAAGAATGTTTCCACGACGAACAGATGAAACTCGCAAGCGAATGCAATAAGATCTCCGGCTACATCTCTGCCACTGCCTACCAGCAAATAAAAGCCAAGCAAATGCCAGCCTTAAGTACTTTCACATCCCAAATCAAAGAAAACACGTGCAACAACATATCCCTGAAGCAGGAGCAACCTAGAAGCGCTTCGAAAAACATTCTTCAAGACAAATTAGTGAATATAGATACCAACTCCAACAGCAGCAGTGGGTTCAGCATGTTGGATAAGACTAGTGCTCTGAAATCTAACTCCATGCCCTCTTTCGAGGAAGCCGCCAAAATGAGAGCGCGGAGACAAATTAGCTTCGACAATATAGACTTCCCGAAAAGATGAAGTGCTTTAGTGTATCCATTGGTGACTTTGATAAAGTGACGTGCTTTGCAACCAATTAAGTTTTTATACGTTCTATCTATTGACGGTAATTTAGGTTTAAATTTATTTATTGCAGATAATATATTTTTTTTCGCAAAATTTAAACTCACTGACTTATACTTAGGCGGTTATTACATGGTCAGTCAACATAAAAATATTAACTTCTCGATCTTTCTAACCGAGGATGGTTGGAAGCCACAGATCTAAATTTGCGCAAGTAAAACGGAAGATTCTGATAGACGTAGATCATGATTTATTTGGGAATTAGGAGTCCATTACACACTCATGCCGGCGTCATTCAGTTCCATCAGTCATGATTGATGTTCGACTGATGTTTGTTGAATAGAATAATTTTACATTTTAAAATACTTCATGCAACCATCAATCACCAATTCACATGGCATTACATGGTTGGTTATCCGTCAATCACAGCCGTGACTGTAACAAAACTGACAGCAAAGCCTATCGTCTATTGGACGCCTTACAATCAAAATTGACCATGTAATAACTGTCTCGCTCTAACACACCGCGCGCATTGCTTCAAGGCTTAAAAAGTAGAGTTTGCGTTGGTCGGAAGAGAACGTTTAGCAGTTATGAGTATTGTTCTTTTTTTTATGTAATGAAAGTGGCATACAAGCATGCAGTTCACTTTGATGTCAAGTGATGACTATAGATACCCACACAAAGACCAGAGGTCAAAATGTAGATGCGTTACCACTTCTGAGGCGTAAGGTGTTATGCCTCTGTGTCGGAAAAGGGCCGAACTAAATAGTAACTTGACACAAGTCCATGACTATTTTGGTTTTGCCTAGATAAATATTTTAACATCTAGTCTGGCTATCTAGCAGATGCTACTTCTCTACTGTCTTTTATACAATTAATTAATCAGCAATATTTTAAAGATTAACCCATCATTTACTGGATATAGATTAATCAAAACAAAGGGTTTTGATTAATCTATTGGTTAGTTTTTGAATCTGATATCTGATAGAACTGAATCTGATTATCCAGTCCTTGATTTAGTATAGCAATTTTAGTTTGGTTCATAAGTGCTTCCGTTCTGTTGATCATTTTCTTTTGCATAGTTTTATTTTGTTATTGCAGATGACTGATGAATAGGATTAAGTGTCACATTTTAAATTGTCAACTCATTTTCATTATTTGACTAAACATTTACCAAAAATTGATGATCATTTTGTTATATTTAACACTAGTACAGTGACTTAAAGTTTTCGGTTTGTACATGTGCAGGTATTATCGGCGAAGTTCTGTCGCTTGGCAATTAACCACATGGGCGTCTTATGTGGTGGTAATAAAAGCCCTAATTGATTGATTTTGGATTAGATCGGATTTGGATAAGATCGGCATATGTCTACTCTTGCTTAGCATAGTAGCTTTATGGAGTTAAAGGAGATAGATAAAAAATGTACCTATTGTTAAGAAATTTGCTGATCATTGTAATGGGGCCTAATTCTGCTGACTTTACTAGACGTAATTTTAATTGGATCGCGATTGATCCGCTCCGCTATCTTGTTTTAACCAATACGCGCGCACTATGTAAGGGCAAGATAATAAGGTTAGCATAATTAGGTCCCTGATTCTAATATTGCTTGTAAATAAAATATAATAGATATAATAAAATTTATCTAGTGAATCACCACGTATGTCTCAAAAGTACGACTCGCAGTTCGATTTTTCAGTAATCTCGCTCAGTAATATAGCGGGTGATGTAGATGTAACTGTACATTTAGGAGTATTAGGACAGATTTTCTACTTGTGACTATATGAATCTATGAATCTAACATAACTTTTAGCAAAGATTTTAGAAGAGTTAGAGTTGACAATACACATGCTATTGGATGAAAACTACATCAACCATTGTAAATGGGTGGAGCCTATCGTGGCGCGAAAATATACACCAATTAAGCGGCAAACACACCCGAATTCACCTTATTACTGTTTGGTCGTAGTACAGTAGTTTGTACACGAGTATAAAGACGTGATTATACTACAAAATAGAGATGACCGCCGTATTACGTGTAAATTATTTAGCTGGAAATACTTCCTGTTTTAACATGATAATGTTTGAAACGGACGATGTAATAATAATGTTTAACTTAAATAATGACAAATCGAACGGTCAACTGACCGTCTGCGAATCGAAACAAACGCTCAGCGGTCGGTGCGTATTGTCAATCTAATTCTTCTAAAATCTTTGACTTTTAGTATGAAATTGTTGTAAGCATTTGCATTTGTTGAGTGTGGTTCATTACGCGCAAGACTTGCCACTGAACGAAGTTGCCTGAGTAAATTGCACCAGTCTCTTAGCTCGACGAACACACAGACGAGGTAGACAGCAAGTTTCAATGTTGGTCAGACAAAAGAGAACTGCTGCCACATATCCTCTTTAGCGTTTCCGTTCTATAACATAAAACAGCTCTTCAAAGCTTTTTTTTTAAATGGACTACATAGGCAGCTCGTCTCGTGACGGCAATATTCTACTTCACCGATCAATCGGCGAGCGGAAAGGCCTATATAAATGTACATAAGGGAGCCCTCTGTGGGGCCGAACCTCAGTTTAAAGGCCTGCGTAGACTGGGTACCTACTCACCCCGGGGTACTTTTTTATCCATCATAGATCTCTTACAAACTGTATGGAATAACGCATACAAAGGACTAAATATACTCCGAAAAGTCTTTTGAGAATTTTTGTTCTCTAGGGACAAAAGTCCTTCGTCTGCGCAGGCCTGAAGACGTTGTGGAGGACATAAGACATAATAATATGCGATTGGGGATGGTGCAACTTTTGCTATAGTCGTCGGTTGGTATTTCTTCGCAGCGACTTGTAATTAACTTCCATATACATTTAAAATTTGCGCGACCTATAATTTAATACATGTTTATTAAGTGTGTGCGAAATGTATGCTACATTTTAGGGACGTTGTTATATTTAATATTTTATAATTTTTTTCCTGTCTATACCTAGTTAATATTATTTGTCAATTTGTCAATGGCTATGACAGTCGGATTATTATTTATGCATGTATTGGTTTGATGTTTACACGAGTTGTGTCTCGTTTAAGTTGGTTTGTGTAGGTATGTGCAATTATAATATTTTTCGTAGTGCGTGCAGAGATAGGTCAAGTACTAAAAATGCAAATGTAGACCTTATTACCTTTTCAAGAGATCGTGTCGTGTATAGGCTGACGGTTTGATGCGTGTGTAGTGACAATGTGTTTCATTGATGATATTATTTTTAAATATTGAAAGGATCATGGTAAGATATCTGCAGAAAAAAAAAATGGTATAAGGTAAAACAGCTTTGAGATAATTATTATGTAGGGAACCAAAAGAGTATTTACTGATACCTATTTAAAATATGTTTAATTCTCCGGAATATATTATTTAGTAATAGAGCCAGATATCCCCACCTGCCTATTTGGCACTCCCTACTCCTTGACCCGCCGTATCGGGCCCGGTGTTACCGGTGGCGGTCCTCATCGCCGCTTTGGCCGGTATGTGTCACCGCACTGCGGTACGCCTTGCTTGCTCCGGAATAAAAAGCTAAAAATTTTAAGTTTAGTATTGAGTGCTTCTACTGTTGTAAGGAAAGACCATTTTTATTCCTTTTTTTTAAATATTTTAAATACCAGGTACCTAATGTTCTTTAAGGTCCCTAGATAATATTTTACCATTTTTTCTGTACGAAACAATGTATGGAACTTGCCATGATTCTTTGTAAAAACTGATAGTTTTATTTGGCCGTAATGCTTATATTATTATGATCTACCATATTATTATGTACAGATTAAGGGCTCTATTTCGCCGGGACGCCAGCGGCGTAACCAGTCCCCGCCACCAATAAAATGTATACAGCTCTATAGAGCGTTACTCTGGTATCCTTCTGGTTGCGCGACTAATTTGGCGGCGCGACGAGCTCCGACTCCGGTGGCACCTCGCTGGTTGCGCCACCACTAATTACTATAGCGCTGTACTCTACCGCCAGATCGGATACCACGGTCAGAGAATATGTAATAATATAGAATGGACACTTCGACGACCCGCCCGATTTTCCCGCCTCACCCGACCTCCTCCCCTCTTATGGGAGACGTTTGGTATTCTTTACGTGTTACGCACACAGGTGCACATGCAATACACGTCACTGATTGATGTCTGTAATACAGACCAAATTAAGCGTTTGTATGGATGTATCCGCGGTGTGCCGCGGTGGAGCGACTGGTTGCGCCGCCATGGTGTCCCGGTGAAATATAGCCCCTACAGTCAAAATGTTGAATTCGAACAAATGTCGGGTTATTTGTCATATTTGTGTATATTAATTTTATATCATGACCATTTAATCTTTTTTTAATCTATGTTTTCTCCAGTACGTAACTGAATATTGCTGAGTGCAAAGTCTCTCATCTGTAAATCTGCTGCCACTTTTTCTAACGCGAAATGTCATTAAGGGTGCGTTCCACTAAGCGTTCACAACGATCACGCTCACGACCGCAGTTTTTCCCGTTCCACTTGCTTGTGAGCGTTACTGTCGTAAACTCAAGTGGAATGGATTATAGAGCGTTTTGAGCGTAGAGGTCAATAATACAAATGGCGAGTTAATAAAAAAAATGCAAAAGATTTAAGAGGTTAGGTTATAATCTGTAAGCCTTGAAAATAAACTTAATTAATTATCGTTTAAATCGATTTATATTGAAAAAATCTTCATCGATAATATGATCCGTGACATCATCAGAAAACTGAAAATTTTCATCAGCACGATCAGCAGATGATGTTCCGGGTTGTTCATTTAAAGCTCTGTTCAAAAGTTGTGTCGCAAATGCTGTGTCTGTAATAAATATAAAATTTTCATCAGTGAAATTTTAAACGTATGTAATAATTTTTTCAATAAGAAAACTAATTTAAAGAAGGCTAAGTTAATTATCATTTCTTAAGTTAGGTTATATTATTGGCAATCAAGGAAAAATGTATACATGTATATTAATTATAAACTACAATTAATTTTTCTAAACTTGTTTTACATAATTATATTTACCTGTGGAGGCACGTTGAGCATCCGCTGCAGAAACATTCACTTCTACTAATATATCTTTTTCGGCATGAAATAACGTAAGCTTTACGGTCGCCATTTTTTATGTTTTGACTTTTGAAAATGCCGCTAATTTTCTCAACGATCACTTCGACCCACCTTTTTAGATGGGTCGTCGTGAGCTTCGCGTGAGCGTTATTCATGACGTCATGAGTGACGTTTACGCCGCGACCACAACGACTGCGGTCGTCATGTGGAACGACTAAAGGAGCGTTTTGATCGTTGTGAACGCTTAGTGGAACGCACACTAAATCTTCTTAACGCTCCTACTTTTGCCGCATTGGCAGAAATGCGGCCATGACAAAATTTTTAATAACGATTTTTTCATTAGCTACTCTTAAATAGTCATAATATGATTAGCTTATTTGAATTGAAAATTCTTAACTGTGAATTCGACTATGTAAGTAGCTTTATAATAAAATATGTTACTATTGCTGAGTCTGATCTCGGGTGTATTCTATAAGTAATAAATTATTTTTCATTTTTTTTGTTATTTTACTAAATGTTTATCTAACTGCCGTAGGAGACTGGTAGTGCGACCCCGGGGAGTATTAGAGATAAAAGTGTAAGGTGATTTACCTGATGCTTTTGGGAATTTTCAATTTTCTGGAACTTTCCTTTTATGCATTCATGTGTTACTTTCGCTTTGATTTAGTGTTCGGTTGGGTAAATGTGCGCGAAAGTAAATAAATACGTCGAGATAACTCGTATTGATTGGACAAGTTATCATTATATTGATAATTTTTATAAGTTATGTTAAAATTTATGCCCGACTGAACTCTATCTTTAATCGGAATACAATAAACGCTCATTACCTATAGATAAGATAAAATACATATTAACAATCTCATAAAATTTTGCAAATAAACTCTTTGTTTCATTTTAGCGTTTGATTGTTGTGAAAATATTTAATATCGGCATGGGTGGATCTTATTCATATTCTGGTCTTACAGAAGATTTGATGCAGGAATACACGACCTTAACTTATTTAAATAAGGGCGAAATTTTGTAGTAAGTAACTTACCTAATCTATACTTTTATACCAATATCAATATTAATAAATTAACTAGGTATATACGCATGTCATTTGTATAACTTGAGAAAGTACGTACACAAATTCATCGAAGAAAAGACTTAGCCTGGGTTGCACCACGACTTTTGTTAAAGTTAAAGCTATTGTAACATTACACATCTTTTTCTGACTTAAAGAAATCTGTTAAAGTTAGAGCAGGATGTGAAATGTTACAATAACTTTAACAAAAGTCGTGGTGCAACCCAGCCTAAAACAGTGATTCCCAAATTGGGGTTCAAGGGAGACTCAATCGAGGTGCATCGAGGTCTACGTAGGCGTGGTTTAAAAAAAATGGAAATATCGTAATGTAATAATAATTTAAAATGTAGCATTGCTATATTTATATCCACTGAAACCAGAAAAAAATGGTCTAAACAAAAAGCTAGTAAATATACCTATTGTAAATTATAAAGATTTAAGCTTGTATGAAATGACCTATATGAAATATTCAGTCAATAATTTCAGCTGAAAGATGTTTACCGCTGGACAAAATTAAAGATTGCCCACAGTTGAGCAACATCTGAGGGCATAGCAAAGCATCTCGTCGCTGCTTATCCTGCGAAATATTGTACCTAAATTGTCCGCTTGTACCAATGTGAAACAAAATGTTGAAAACCTAAAATTGTTAAAATGTCATGTTTTCAGTTTGATGAAAAAATTTCACTCAATAAATCCTGAAAAGATAGAAGCCGATTTCATGTACAGAGTCCCCAAAGAAAATATAATTACAAAGTTTCCAGTTTTACAGGTATAAACAATTATTTAGACTAGGTTGCTAAACCAGATCTCCTGGTATGAATACCGGACCGAGCCTCCCTCAATCTGGGAGTTCAATCAAAACATCTCATCCAGCGGGTTCGACTAGCAATACATAAGGCTGTACTTACTCCAACGCTATTATACGAAAGTGAGAGCTGGGTATGGAGGAAAGAGCATGAAAGTAAATTTCGAGATGAGATCATCGCGCAAGGGATGCCTACCCCGTTAGGGACCTGGCGTGAAGATACATACATACATCATCGCGCAAGATCTGCGGTCCCTGTCGCTCACCGATCGCGTTCGTAGTGAAGACGCAATAAAGAGGCTTTGTGTGAAGTGAGTGAAGTGAGTGAGTATTGCTGTAATGAAAAAATGCATGCTCCGATGGTTCGGGCATGTAGAAAGAATGTCGAATAAACGATTGACTGAACAGATATACAATGCGAATGCGGATGGTTGAAAGGCCCAGGAAGACCAAGACTGACCTAAATAGGTCGAGGGTCTGAAAGTGGGTCAAGTCTTAGGAATCGTTGTGCATGTATGAAGAGAATGATGAATGTGGAAGAAGCACGGGAGGTGTGTGACAATATCTGGCGCTCCACACTCTCTTCCTATTCCATAAGGGACTTAGGGTGAAGATACATTAAATTTGTTTAATAAACGTAACTTCACGCCTGTAATCCCAGAAGCGGTAGGTATATGCATGCATTCAAGCATACATGCAAACACCCACGATTCGCCGGTTACGTTTTTGGCCCATGTAACAGGTGGCGAGCCTGTTGCCATCGCCGGGCACATTACCAGACTCCGAGGTACTGGGAAACTTCCAGAAAATGGAAAAATCCCAATAGAACCAGAGATAAAGGATTTTAAACCGTTATCTCTGATGGCCCCCGACCCGGGAATCGAACCCAGGACCTCCAGCGTAGTAGTAGTGGCCTGCTACCACTAGGCTACTGAGGCAGTTAACGTTTATACGTAGGTATTATTCACATTTATCCATAATTTTGCAGAATAATCCTTTCCAAGATCGCATTTTCCGCGTATTTTCGTCGCAGAACGATGACTGTTTCTCATTCGAGGACCTCGTAGATTTG
Organism: Macrosoma leucophasiata; assembly: GCA_036365455.1. NCBI lineage: Eukaryota > Metazoa > Arthropoda > Insecta > Lepidoptera > Hedylidae > Macrosoma > Macrosoma leucophasiata. The sequence continues at coordinate 6,584,963 of JAWQUS010000023.1, read as the reverse complement.
TGTTCAGCTATGAGTTACGAATGTCCGACGGAGATTAAAGCTGCTTGGGCTTTTCGGATATTTGGTAAGCCAAATATTAGTATTTGGAAGTGAAGTAAGCTGGTGGTGACTTTCTAATAAATTTGAACAGCTGTCCTGAGGGCGCGACACAGTTCAGTTCAGATTCGAGACACTCAACAAGGTGCGAGGTGTCCCCCATATCAAAGTCAAAAATCATTTACCTTCCTATTCATTTGGGTCCCAACCGGACGCTTATAAAGCCATATTTTTTAATGTTATGGATGTGGCAAACAAGCATGCAGTTCATATTGATGTTAAGTGAAGACTGCAGCCTATAGACACCCACAACAAGACAAATTTCAAAATGCAGATACGTTAACACTCCTACGGCTTAAAGTGTTATGCATCTGTGCCGGAAATTACAAGGCCGTACATTGCCACCTGACCGGAACACGATAGTGCTGAACACCATGCCCATCACCATACCATTTAGCGGCAAGTATCTTATTAGGTAATGCGGTGGTGCCTACGCCCGCGAGCTCCGGGACTGGAGCTCTACCACCAGTAATTAAGTTTCTCTTGGGCTACCTTACTCAGTAGAGTAGCTAACATGGAGAACACACGGGGCGTATGAGATAAATAAAAGAGGAATTACTCCCAATTCTTTTGCGTTTGCACGTCTAAACCGCTAACCATTGATCACTGGAGAGGGTGTCACCCCCAAACACGGGTGGCACCCGGTGCGGGCCACTGCTCCTACTATAACCTTCATTGAGTTTAGTTTTTTACAGATCTGAATGAGGACAACCAGATATTAGCCAAGGATATTGTTGGAATAATAGACAGGCTGACATGTGGATCGCAAATTGGAACAAACTGCATCGATGACGAGTCCAAGCTGAAAATAGCTGAAGTGGTGGGTATTTTTATTAGTAACTAATCTATTAGTATTGTTCTACTAATTTATTAGTAGTTAATCCAAAATCCAAGACGGATTTTGGATTAACTCGATCTGATTGTGTTTGGGAAATATATTAACTTACACCCTTAACTCTAAGCTTGAACACTCTTCGGTATCTCCATCAAGTTTTCTAAGATAAACCCAAGACCGTAGTGCAGCTGTTATTTTTTAACATCGTCATGGAGTAACTAGCGCATTTTTCATTGAACAACAACAATAAACAATATTGTTTATTGTACACCAATATGAAAAAAGAACAGGCAGAAACGTGTTACAAAAGTAAGAAAATGTAATAAAATAAAAGGAACTGTTTTATCAAAAAAGTTAAATTTTATGTCTAAATTGTCGGTATTCTATCCCCGTCATTCCTTCCCGACCTCATATCTGTCATTTATTTTTCCTTTTAATTTTATAATGTTTTCTTACTTCTCTACTTAATTAAAGGAATAATGCTCTATTATTAACGCGTTTCGTCTATGTTTCTCTAATACATTTCACTAATTTTTTTTGGTCTCTGTACATATTCTCTGGCTATACTTTAAGTTATTTGCTGTAGTTTAGGAGACATTGTGGTATTTATGAGATATTTCGGTGTTCCACTTGCCCACACTGGTGTTTCATTTATCCAACACGACTCAAAGGAGGAGTAGAACTTCCAGTTCGGCAGTAGGTATGTAATAGTATGCATGTAAATGATTGTTTTTATTTTTTCAGATATTAAATGAAATGAAATTGGACAACAGCGGTAGCATTGGCATGAGCGAGTTTAAGTTAATTTTGTCTCGAATACCTGAATTTCACTCTTCATTTTACTTTAGACTTTAGCCCACTGATTCCCAAAGTGGACCAGGTGGACCTCCTGGGGTCCATGGGAGACTCGAAGGAGGTGGAAATACGGAAATATTTTTTGAAAAAAATTGTAAGGTTTCTACAAGAAAAAATAGTTTGGGAACCTCTGCTTTACCCTTAGTACCTATTTGTGAACCTATTTTAGTTTGTGATGTGGATCACCAAGTCCTAACTTTTCTTTTTGCATTATGACTTTTCTCGTTGTTTATGATGTAGATCGGAATAAAACGTAATTTCACATTTTAATGAGTAGCAACGCATCTACATAAACTTAAGAACTTTATTTTCCTTTAGTAGCCTTTAGCTTCTAGCGCTTTTCCAGCGAATAGAAAGAGAGCCGATAACGATTTCGAGCAGCTAGGTGAATAATTAATTTTAGTAGCGATAATAAAGCGCTATCGCCTCGCTTTCAACTCGCTGGAAACTTGTTAGGTGGTATGGAAAGGCCTCAGACTAAAGTAAGATAAGGTCCTGAAGAATAAATTTATTAAAACTAATACATATTAAAGTGCTCGTTTCATTTACTTTGCCAGTTTTATTTTACAATGAGCAATGAATTTCATTTAAAAATCTATCTGACAAAAGCTTTACAAGCAGCTTTATTGAAGCGGCCGGCAAGGGTGCGCTCGGGTAAGGCTGGGATGACACTGGTGCGGCCGGTCTCACTCGGCAACACTAGAGGCTGCTTATACTTCACGTGGTACATCGGGAAATTCAGATATGTGCTGTGAAAATAAATTGTTTAATTTTCACGTTATAAGTATTTTTACTGGTGGTAGAGCTCTTGTGATGGAGCTCGTGGGCGTATGCGCCTAAATACTTACCGCTAAATGGTATAATGTTCGGCACTATCGTATTCCGGTGAGATGGTAATGTTCGGCCCTGTCATTTCCGGAATAGAGACGTAACACCTTAGGCCTCAGGAGTAGCAACGTATCTACATTGAAATCTCTAGTTTCATGTAGATGTTGATTGCCACTTTATGACATAAAGCAAAGTAAACTAGAAACTGATTCTGTTAAATAGCAAAAGTAGCACACTTGATATAGTAGAACAGAGACAAGCAGTGGTCAACCGTACAGACTATGGTTGGCCATCCCTTTTTGTTACGCTTACGCTCACAGCCTCACACAAGGTATAAACCTGTGTCGTGGGCTGGGTGCCGTTGTACACACACGCACACACAGAGAGACCCGAAACAAATATCTGTAGACCATACAAACATTTCTCCCGGTGCGGGGATCGAACTCGCGACACTTCGAATCAAGTTGTAGTCACACACCGCTGGACTAACCCTCGTCGTCTTGTTTCTGTAGGTACTTTTAGGTACAGGGAACAAGGAGAATAGAGAAAGAGAATAAGAATAATTTGATGACAAAAAAAAAACATACTTCGTTTTAAAATGTTGACTCCATAGATTCCCAAACTAGTATTCACCGTGTTTCGGAAATCAGTGGCTTCTCCAGATGATATCGTATTACTATTTTGTCGTATAAATTCATGGGATGGTACGACGATTGTTGATTACCTACACCTGATGTTTAGGGTTAGTGTCCAGTGCAGTATTTTTTCAAACGATTTTGTTTACAAATAATGCCTCGGTGTTTCTTTTAGTCCATTTTTAGCGGTTACGTCCCGAAGAAACTATAACGTGCTATTAGGTTATGACGCATCAGCAGAGTCCATCTTCCATCCATTGGCGAAAGATGGCGCAACCAAAAAAAAAACGACTGTCCCTCCGTAAGCTCTTCAAATATTTCATGATTCCTAGCATAGAGCAACACGGGCCACCAGCCGCGGCGGAACAGAGGGGAGGAGCCATATGCAGGCTTTCCCCTCTGAAAATACAAACCCAAGTGGGCCTATGTCTGTCGCCTAGATGTTTAAATGTGTGCGTGAAATTGTTTATGTATTTTGTCAAAGTCAATGTGTGAGTTTCGTAGTAATAGACAATATTTGTAGTGTGTGTTCATTTCGCCCCGCAAAAAAAGACAGACAGTTTTGCATCGATAATAAACGCTATGGCTACTCCCCCGGTGGGCCGAGTTGCTCTATGATTCCCAGCGACCAGTCGATCTTTGGAGGCTCCCAGAACCGACGGTCCGTGGCGGACCGCCCCTGCCGCTACCGCGGACTAAGGTGTAGTCCACCACTGATTCCATCAACTACTTAAGACTCCTACTAGTACTTACCAATAGATTTTTTAATCCTGCTCAATCATTCTCTAATTATCCCCAAATTTTAAGATAAGTGCTGAAACGAATCTAGTAGGTAATGTTGCCTTACTAGCTAGGTACAGGATAAAGGTAGCTAGTATGAGATATTATAATTAGATGAAAATACTAACGGCGTCATATCAGGCGGACACTGCCACAGGATTTCAGGGTCTCTAAAGTACAATAGAGGATGGTGAGCCTTTGGATAACCGCGGTAATAATTTCTATGTTGTTGACAAGCCTGTTAGAAGTAGGTATAAAGTCAAAAATAAGTCAGCGAATACCTACTTATTTAATAATTCCTATCCTATCTTATATAAGTCCACATTGATTCTTAGTGAATAATTATTATATATAACTTGTAGGTATGTAACAAAGATACCAATTACATTGTAGAAATTAAATTTGCGGATTTTCTCGCGTACAAACATTTCCAAACTTCTTCTCATATCCGACGTTTCGGTCGTTTTCCAGATACCGTGGTCACGGGCAGACTGCAAATTAAAACTCTGCGAAAAAAGCCGCAAATTAAATTTCTACAATGTATGAAGTTCACGAAAACCTGCGAATACGTTATTTTATACCAATTACATTTAAAAATCGTCAGTGTAGAGAATTCTATCTCATGGTACCTACTTATAAGTATAAGCTAAAAACGTAACGTGTGTAGCTGGCGTAGTCCTAGACCTAGAGACTGAACCTTATCACTCTAGCGATTTTATTAATTCTATCACCTATGGGGATAGAATTATTATTATTATTATGATACTTATACTGGTGGTAGAGCTTCAATGACGGAGCTCGCGAGCGTAGGCACCATCGTATTACCTAATATACTTGCCGCTAAATGGTAGTGTTCACCACTATCGTGTTCCGGTCAGGTGGTAATGTAAGGCTCTGTGATTTCCGGCACAGGGTCATAACACTTTAAGCTTCAGAAGTAGTAACATATCTGCATTTTAACTGCATTGTGAAGCTGCCTACGTAATTTTTTCGCCAGCCTAAGCACGCACGCGATTACTACACAGACGAGAATGAGAGCATTGAGAGCGAGTTTCAATGTTGGCCTGATGAAAGTTACTACTGCCACATTTTCTCCGTCGTGTATCCGTTCTGTACTATATATAAAATCGCCTTGTGTGTAACTAGCTTCATGTATGTATGTATGTCTCTTCACGCCAGGTCCCTAACGGGGTAGGCAGATATTGTGGAGCGCCAGATATTCCAGTCCTGACATACCTCCCGTGCCTCATCTACAGTCTGTTTTTTTTCGCTACGGACTAAATTGACACATGCAAATTATTGCAAATGTCAATTTCCAAAATAATGATACCAGCTTTCTAGTATTAGTGTTGTACGATACCGATTTTATGAATCGTTACTTTTTACTTTACCACATAATTTTATTATTATTTGACAATAGACAAATCTTTCAATCTATTAGGGTTACTATGAAGTATCACAGATTTAATTTAAATTACTTATTGCACTAAGTAAACACGACAACTATTTATTTGTTGTTGAAGAATACGAAATAACAAGTTTTTAACAGGAACGACACAAGAAATAGGTAGCTATCAATGCCATAAAAACGAAAATAAATAAAAAATGCCATTTTGAATACACGGCATTCGTCCTTCAACTTCCGAAATGCGATTTCACGGGCAAAAAACATGGTAATGAACGCGTTCATTATGTACACACCGAAAAGTAAACAGAATCTTCAGCCGAAACGCCGAAGAAAAACGAATGTGTGACTTCGTCTAGTGACTCCCCAGCGCTGGAAAAAATATATTAAACATAAACCTAATAATTGAAGTTGAGAAAAATAATGTGTACTCTAGGCCATATTGTCGACGACATTACCGACTGATTTATTATTGAAGTAGGTGATAACTCTGACGATTCGGCACATGGAGGTACGGAGTCATTACCTGATTCTGATTATTAATTTGCATGTCATTATTAAGATTTATAGACACTTAAAAAATAAGTGTGTTGCATTTATGTTTTTATCATATCTATACATTAACCATACAGGTACATTATAAAGGCATGCCTATTGGTACATTACGGGTGTCGCCACATTCTAAAATTTTAAAGACACTTTTTGATAATTACCTAATTTTTATCTAAACCTCAAAATGTTAGAGGGTTCTCTTTAGGCACTGGTTTGACATGCAATAAGTCCAGTGCCGGATTAGCCATATAGCAGGAGTATAGCAGGAGCGGGGCCCGGAGCAAATGCTACGGGCCCCGCGCCATTGGGGGCCCCGTGCCTGTGCCCCAAAAAAAAACACAAATATGTAATACACCTTAGCTATTCTCAAAGGGAGCGTTGACCACTAATTATAGAGGTACCTATATTATTTTGTTGCAAGTTGGCAATACCACAATACTTACAGGAGGAATTCCCTAAATTTGTTTTCGATACCTTTTCGTAAATGTTGTTTTATTTACATCCTAAATTTCAGTAGGCAATGTAACTCTAGGGCCCCATGGTCACATTTGCTACGGGCCCCGCACCGGCTTTATCCCGCACTGAATAAGTCGTCTTTACCATTTCTTCTTTACTAGCGCAGTGTAAAATATTAATAAGACATAATATAAATTAAAAGGCTAGGAGCAGTAAACGTACTAAGTTGCACTACATTTCCTTTTATTATTGATTTGTTGTTGTTGATATTGTTTTTTTGTTTTCTGTTTTTGTTACTGTTATGAAACAATATGCAATTCCTTAGATGTCCAAATACGGAAACTTATAAATGGTCTGATGTAATTTTATTAAGACTGTTTGTTCTCTTGAATAAAAAAAATAAAAATTATTACTGAAAAACGATACTAGTTTGTAAATTACGTATAGTTACGGTAGTGGAACATCACTATTAATGATCCACAAAAACCTAGCCACACAGCTTACGTCAATTTATTCCGTACCGAAAAAAAACAGACTTTACCTTCATAATTTTCTTTATACATACACGCCGATTCCTAACACTTTTGACCGCACCATCAGACAGAACTCGCTCTATTTGGTCGTGGTAGGTCAGTCTTGGTATTCCTGGGCCTCTACAACCATCACATCTGTTTAGTCATTCGCTCATTCGACATTCTTTCCCCGTCCGAACCATCGGAGCATTCCTTTTTTCATTTTTACACCGATATTCTTATTCACACAAAGCCTATTTCTTACATCTTCATTACGAACCCGATCGGTGAGCGATCTTGATCACCGCAGATCTTGCGCAAAGATCTCATCTCGACCGCGTTTAATTTACTTTCATGCTCTTTCCTGCAAACCCAGCTCTGGCTTCCATATAAAAGCGTTGGAGTAAGTACAGCATTATGTACGGTTAGTCGAGCCCGCTGGCTGAGATGTTTTTAATTTTTATTCTAGTAGCTTACTGAACGCTTATTATATTTTGCATGACTTGTAGGCATGGCATGGTCTGTAGGTGATCTATTTAGTTTTAAGCTATTTTAAACAACAATGAACTTACATCATAAAACGTTTCAATTTCATCTTGACGCCCATTATCAACAAATAAAATATCCATCACTGTAAATTTATTATGCCGTTCTATTGCATTAATTATATTCTCGACCTCATTAGTATGAATTTGAATATTGTATACTCCAAAGTATACTCTTTGGACCTCGTCTTGACAAAACAATAAACGTTATGGTTATAATCTCTTTGAAAACAATGCGAGAAAACAATAATTGCATCGCAACCATAAATTGTAAACTCTTTGGTGTTTAATATCTTCAAATTAATTAAAAAAACAAAAGAATAAAACACAGCAAGTAGTTCAACTAGGATTATCTGGCAGTCTGGAGCAAACATATTCTATAATCATTTCAACCACATCAGTTAGTTATAATGTACTCTTTGAACCACATTTCAAGAGTCGGGCGTCAAGAGGATACTTTTACAAGTTTCCTCCATATTAGACGGTACTCTTTATCAACTCCTTATCTCTATACTCTCAAGAGCAGAGAAGAGAAGCGCACAAGAAACTAGGTGAAGCGCAGCACGCAGCACGCAGCCAAAGAATAGGTATATTATCTATCACGCAGCCAGAGAATATGTAATAATACTGACGCAGCCATGAAGTCCATGCACGCAGCACATAGATCAACACCGGTGGGAAGTAGCCATAAGCAGGCTTTCCCCTCTGTCAAAGTATAAGCCCAAATGGGCCTATACATGACGCCTAGATGTTTAAATGTGTGGGTGAAATTGTTTCGGTAGTTTGTTAAAGTCAACGAAACTCATACCGAGTTTCGTAGTAATAGACGATTTTTGTAGTGTGCGTGTGTGTCGTACCCATTTCCCCCCGAAAAAAAATGACAGACTGTTTTGCATCGGTAATAAACGCTATGGCTGCCCTCCAGCCTCCAGTCCGCTGCGGCCGGTGGCCCGTGTTGCTCTATGACGCACCACAACGAGAGAGCATTGCCATCATAGATCAGCGTTTCCCATTTGCAGGGTCGCGACCGGTACCTTGCAATTTGCAATCCATATAAAATAAAGGGTCGCAACGTTCCCGTCTTGTTTTAAAAATATTACGTTAAAGTGTACCTAAGTATCCATGCATCCTAAATATATACAAACACACCGCGGGGTGACTCGTGTAGAGAATTATTCAAGGAGCTTAACATACTCGCATTGCCTTGCGAGTACATATTACGTGTTGCAATATTTACTATAAGTAATATGCACCTATTTAATCGTAGAGGAATTAACGGTTATCGGAGTCTAAGAAGTGATACGCACAAAGACAGACTAGTAGTGCGGTCACAAAACTAGCAAAACTAAAGAATAGTGCACTCGTGTTCGACCCCGAAGTGGACAATCGGCTACCGGATTGTATAAGGAATGCACCTTCCAGTATAGCATTTAAAACAAGACTACAAATTTGGCTGCTCGAGAATACCTTCTATAGCATCATATTTGAGTATGCCAATGACATTGTAAATTGACATAACTATTATATTAAATTAATTATTATACCACATTAATTAATTAAGTTAATATCATACTAAATGATTATTTTTAATTTTATAAAACTAAACGATTTCTCTTTGAGAAACTTTATATTCTAGTATCTCGTGTACTAATTGTATCTATGACCTGTAACTTAGAAGTTATTAATAAAAAATTGTATTGTATTGTATTGTATATATCTAAATATCTTCTATATATATAAATATATATATATTAAAATGAATTGCTGTTCGTAAGTCTCGCTAAAACTCGAGAACGGCTGTACCGATTTAGCTAATTTTGGTTTTGAATGATTTTTGGAAGTCCAGGGAAGGTTTAAAAGGTAAAAAAATATTATGAAATTGAAGGGAAATAGTAAAAACTACAATTTCATTTTCCCATACAAATAGTCCGTATATATCAAACCTTTGACACATTATTTCATTGTGAGGCAATACGAAGTTTGCCGGGTCAGCTAGTCCTTAACAATTGTGTATAATTTTATCAAATGGTGTTTCAAGTAGGTAGAATAAAATTGCTTAAAAATATTAAGCGGGTCACGAAGGATCAATGTGAAAATTGCTGGGCCATGGCAGAACAATGTTTGGGAAACACTGTTATATATTTACATATTAATCTATACAAATAAATAAAATTGGAGTGTCTGTTTGTAATATTAAAATAACCGCTTTTTACTAAATGCATATGTATGTATTCACGGTACATATACCAAAACAACATTTGTTTACAATTTTTGTCTGTTTGTCTGTCTGTTTGGCGGGGCTAATCTTCGGAACGGCTGGACCGATTTTGACGGGACTTTCACTGGCAGATAGCTGATGTGATTAGGCTACTTTTATACATCCATACATACCTACATACAAATAAATAGAATTTGAGTGTCTCCGATTTCAACGGGACTTTCACTGGCAGATAGCTGATGTAATAAGGAGTAACTTAGGCTACTTTTATACAAGCTGCGCCCACGACTTCGTCCGGGTAGATACTGAACAATCATATTTTTTCGCGCTGACGAAGTCGCGGGCACAGCTAGTTGCATAATAAAATGAGCTCATTATTTTATAAACACACGTAGGCTGCGTTCTACTAATCGACCACAATGAACGTGACCACGACCGCCGAAATTGCCGTTGAACTAACGTAAAAAGCGATCCCGACCCGGGGTACAACTACGATGTCCAACTGGTTGTACTACGGAGAAGTAAAGTTATCCATAGTTTAACTGGTTGTTCTATGGGGAAATATCGTTACTGATGCGATCCCGACCCGTGGTACAACTACGATGTCCAACTGGTTGTACTACGGAAGAGTAAAGTTACCCATAGTTCAACTGGTTGTTCTATGGGGAAATATCTTTACCGATGGTTCAACTCGAGTGAGTAGTTCTTTACTTGGTCCAACTAGTTGTACTACTGGGAATTGAATGTATATATGGAACAACTACTGATAATAAACAGGATATGACTCGTGAATATTTCTCGTTTTCACACGATACCAAAGTAAAATGTCGGAAAATTGTGAAGTTACAATAATTGAATTAAAAGGAACAATATATAATAAACGATGATCATAGAGTTAATATACATGGAGCAGGCGCATTCTACTACAGAAACAGTAGTTATACAATAATGGGTAAAATCGACACATGTCTGACAAAAACAGTTTTGACTCTTTCTAACTAACCACGATAATGATTTGATGTGGCGTCATACGTATGCCTTCGCGTGACCGTCATCGCCATTGTATGCGCCCGATTTGTGGTACATCTGTTGTCAAACAAACAGGTGCTCGTAATATTTTTGCTGTTTTCTTGAAAATTACTAAATCTTTTAACTAGATAATGTAGTATTCTAGGTTTTGCTATACGTTGACTGATTATGCTCTCGTACTGTTTTTTAACAGAGTGGTGCAAGGAAAAACGAAAATAATCTTGGATTGAACTTTGTGAGGTTATGTACAAATTTTCACGGATTGTGTCGTATTCGGTGGGATTTTGAAATGCAGTGATATATAGTGATATGTTTTATTAAGAGTTTTGAAGACCTGTGTAAGTTTCTTATGACTTACACGACTTTTAATGCTATTCATTTTTTTCTAAAAATAGCATTTTTATATAGTGATGTACGAATACTAACCTGATATATCAAAGTATCGATATAAAATTATTTTCATATCAATTTAAATTATGTAATGTTATATTGTATTAGCATTATACTCGATAGAATTTCTTGTTTCTTAATAAAATATCGAAGAAGAAATTGATGTAAATTAAATCATTTTTGTTTTCTCCTTTTTTGCACCCGATATAGCATGGATTTTTTTCAGAGATTGTTTGAGTGTAATATAAGTATAAGCACAACATAACACAGTTTTTTTTTTCATGTCATGAAGTGGCAAACAGGTATTAGTTTACGTTGGTAAGTAATAGCCTATCAGTCTACACGAAATCAGAGCTTTCAATCTAAATGCGTTGCCACTCCTAAGGCCTAAAGCATTACGCATCTGTGCTGGAAATTACAGGGCTGTACAGATCTGTGTCACTAACTTCTACATGCGTATCATCTGAAAATTGAAGCAGGTTCCATTTCTTTTCAATTTCTCATAATAAAATCATTAACATACCTAGAGCCGTTCCTGCTACTTTTATAATATTGTTTAAGATATAGTAATAATAAAAAAATTAAAAAAGATCCTGTTGCACTCACGTCCAACACGTAAGTAGAAGATCTTTCGAGAATGCACAAAAATCAAATGTGTTTATTGGCCTTTAACTTGACCGAAGCGTCATCGTGCTACTCAAATTAACTAAACAATTATTAAAATTTGGAATACATAGCAACAATATTTACAGAGATGCATTCCAAGGAGCTGGACAGCATAAGACTCACATTTGAAGGCTGATATAGAAAATCCTACTGAAATTCAACATTACAACAATTTGCAATGTTTAGCTCTAGTTCTGGTTGAGAACCTTTCGCAAGCTGCTGGTAATCAATGAGATCATTTGAATGAATGAATTTATTTATTTGCTAAAAGTATAGTAGGTACATAAGATCTTCAGTGTATAATATAGCTTTCTTTTATATTTCACCATTTTATTTGCATGCAAATTACAGGATACATTTTATTACTACATCATAATTATTACAATTATACTCAACTCTAATTTAGTGAGCGGATTTTACTAAGACTAAGCATATATACTTTATAATTCGTGTTGATAAAATATCGATATTAACCGCTCATGTATTAGAAGATGATATCGATATTTATCGAAAACAACACTACGAAAGGCGGCCATTGTAATCGCCCAAATTTTTGTAGGCAATCACGCCAATTCTGTAGGTATTTCTCCTCCATGTTTAAAGCTCAATGACGATGATCATCTAATCCCCGTGGTCAACCAGTTGGACATAATTTCACAGTTGTACCACGGGTTATAATCATAAATATAAAAAAAAAGAGTTGAACTATGGGTAACTTTACTTCCCCGTAGTACAACCAGTTGAACATCGCAGTTACGCAGTACCACGGGTCGATATCGGTAAAAAGGCCGCTAGTTGTGGGCGAATCTAATAAATGGAACGCATCTTGAGCGCAGTGTGTTCGCAATATGGTGGCAAGGCGAAATCGTTCTTTTTTCGAATTTTGGTGACAGCTCACTCCGACTTACCAATATTTTGTGATCGCAATGTGGTCACGAAGTTGCGAGCAGAGACGTCTAGATAGATAGACGCAGACCGACCAGTGTCTAAATGTCGAACGATCGCTCGCGACGAGCACGGGCCATAGAACCACAGACCAACAATCAAGGTAGAACGATGAAAAGGGCGTTACATCGTTGTGGTCATTAGGTGGAACGCGCCCGAGAACACCACAGAACAGAGAGAGATAGAGAAACGAGAAACGTGAATAAAATAAACGTCAAAACAAAATTCACAATTTTGATTTACACACGTACCTAAGTACATACCATTTAAAATAAATGTTGTTCAGTGAAGATATATTTTATTACATTATTGTTGAAGTGAATATCGATCAGTAGCAATGAATTGACTATCGGTTAATTAGTAAAGTTGTTCAATCGGCACCCTTTGTTATTTTTGGTGTAGGTACTATTTTTGTCCGCTCGTTCTACATTCAGTGCATTGGATTATATTTTGACATCTAGGAAAAGAATGCCTATTCGCAAGGTAAGTTTTAGGCCTACATACGATGAAAATATCTTTGCTAGAAAGCAACGAGACGCTGTTTAGGTATCATGTGGCAATCAATCATTGTGAACAATTTCTAACTTTTTATCGAGTTTTACATTACACACCAGTTTTCCTGAATTATCCATATAAAATGATTCACTTACCATACACGCGATTTTGAAAATAAACTATTATTGCACTTGTACATTAATTTCGAATTCTTAATTAGTTGTTACAAGACAGGAATAAAACCGTAACAGAAAGCATGTGGATAAGAAATATAAACATCCAGCTGCTTTGTTGTTTTCTACTTATACCCTAATTAAAATATTTAGAATTACTTCAATTAACCAATTGCGAATTTTTGAAAAATATTGACATTCCAGGATTGCATGATAAGTACTAGGCAAAATATTAAATATTTTGTCGTTTTGTTAAATTTATTTCCACAATATCTCACAACATCACAAGTCGCTGCTCAGAATAAATTAATATTTAGAGCCATTTCATCTCTCAAGATAAGTTGATAAGCCCTGGACCACCAGCCGTTCACAATTGGTTAAGTAATGTTCAAATGAAAATAAATTTGAAATGGTAAGTTTTGTAATTACACTTACTTATTATTATGTTAATAAAAATAGAAACATTATCTAGCAGAAACTTACTTATATTAAAGTAAGCGTTCATCTGCAAGTTTTTATTGGTGGTAGAGCTCCAGTGACGGAGCTCGCGGGCGCAGGGACCACCGCATTACCTAATATACTTGCCGCTAAATGGTAGTGTTCAGCACTATCGTGTTCCGGTCAGGTGGTAATGTACGGCCCTGTAATTTCTGGCACAGAGGCGTAACACCTTAGGCCTCAGGAGTGGTAACGCATCTGCATTTTGACCTTAGTCTTTGTGTGGGTGTCTATAGGCTGCAGTCATCACTTAACATCAACGTGAACTGCATGCTTGTTTACCACTTCCAATACATAAAAAAAAAAAAAAGTAAATGCAATAGCACCAAACTTAATAATATATTTGATTCTGCAGAGGAGCACGCAGATGCTACATAAACTTTAAAAAAGGTAGATTTATTTAGAATTAAAGTTTGTAATTTTCAGTTCAATTAATTTGATAAATATTAATTGTTGACTGCTTATCTCTAAATCCATTTTATCATTAGATAACTTGTTAAATTGACTAGCAGGAAATCTTAACGAGGTAGCCATATTCTGATTTGGCGAATGATAGAATTACATAGTATGGCCTTGTTATTTCTGTCACAGAGGTAAAACAATTTAAGCCTCAAAGGTGGCTTCAGTGTTTTAATCTCTGGTTATTGTTTAGGTGACTAGCTACAGTAGTCACTTTCTATCCATGTGAAATGCATGCTTATTTGTCATTTTCATTACATTTGTCAGAATAAGGGTGCTTTTACACCAGAGATGTACTATGCAGCTATGCAGCTATGCTCTGAAGATGTGATACCTAAGCTATGAAAATGTGTGACCGTTTCCACCTACTAAGCTATGTAGCTGTACGAGGAAGATGTGCTATGAAATGCATCCATAGCTCACATCCATAGCACACATCCTTCCATATAAAAAACAAATCTTTGCTGAATTTGTTTCCACCAGCACTAAGGTATGTGCACCAATGAATATGATTGGTGGATAATTAACGCATCCATAGCAATATAGCATAGCGCATCTCTGGTGGAAAAGCACCCTAAGTCTAACTGTAGCCTATTGCTGTCTTGTTACAAGATATAAAAAATCATACCTATTAGAATAAGCAACTCATATGTCTGTGCAGATGCCATGTGTTGCTACTTTTTCTTGTATTTTATATACAACAAAACAACAACATAGAAAATGTTTGTAATAGCCACTTTATAATTCTGCCAGGATCTGTTGATTGGAGAGGCATAGTATTTAGAATAAGGATGCTCTGTGAGATAAGCCATAAATATGCCTTTTACTGGGTTTTATTTTATGTGTAGCGCTTCTGTATATGGAGTGTGTATAATAAATAAATAATAACCCATTGTACGTCCCACTGCTGGGCACGAGTCTCTCCCCTTGGGGGGGGGGGGGGGAGGCTTGGAGTTTACTCCACCATGTTGCTCCAATGCGGATTGATGGAGGAGTGTGTACATCAGTTGAATACTGGTAGTTAAAGTCGGAATGACTATGCATTTCAATCTTGCATATCAGAGTTCTTATTCCTCTTCTAAGGTCCTGTTCAACCTTATTTATATCATATGACTATGGGGTGCCAGTAGTGAGGTTGTTGCAGATCTGAGTTTAAAAAATGATACTCCAAATTTTACATTGTAGGGTGAAGAATATATTTGATTCTGCCTGGCCCTAAATTGTCAGCTGGTGAAACCCTTGCTGTAGACATTTTGCTAATTTGAACTGCTTACTATATTGCTACCCAATTCAAATAACAAAGGATATTGCTGAAATTTATTTAGTAACATTTGAATGAATTGTATGACTCATAATGGGTTATTGTAAGTGATACGCTTGATTGGCTGATAGCCCATCTAAATCCTTTACACAGTCATGTCATTGTACTACAGATAATGCCCAATTCAATGTAACTTTATATATGTACTTAATGCATTGCACAAATAGAATACCATAATAAATAATATAATAATGGCAACCCATTATACGTCCCACTGCTGGGCACGAGTCTCTCCCCTGTTTGGGGGAGGCCTGGAGCTTACTCCACCACGCTGCTCCAATGCGGATTGGTGGAGGTGGGTGGGTTAGTGGCCAACCCACTGTCGGATGTTTTCATACCGCACATAAGGCCTCCGACAAGGTTTAACGACTGCTATCCATCGATAGCAACCGAGACCGACGGCTTAACGTGCCCTCCGAAGCACGGAAACGCGCATTTTAATTTGCCACTAGCGGTCACCCATCTCACTACCCGACCGCGCCCGTAGTGCTTAACCGAGCAGATCGCTTCCGATCTACACCAGCTGCTGGGCCATGCGCGCTTCAAGAATACCATACTCTTTCATAATACAGATAGAGGTTTTTGTCCCATATAAATAAAATATCATAATATGTCATAAGTAAATAAATGTAGAGAATTTTGAGTTTTTACTAAATTGTATACCCATATCACCCATTTCATTGAATTTTGGTCAAATTTCAATTAGTGCTTCCTCTACATATAGGTATTATGTAGCTGAAGGAACCTACATATTCAACCACATAACAAAATTAAATGATAACAAATCAAAGATTGTAATTTATATTGAAACAAAAACTTATTAGGAATACTATATTAGCTATTATTATTAAAGTTGAACCTCACCTCATGCAATGCCTTTGACTATGTAGGTATACTGTGACCACTGTGCCATAGACCAGGCTGAATTCTTTCTGCCTACCTACTAGTACAGTAATGAGAAAAAATAAATAATTTCGTGGTAACCTGATGAGTTTTCTATGGAACCCCGTGTTACCCCATTTTAGGAATCACTGCAAAATCTAGACACATAACAATTAAAATAAAATGAAGTGAGAACTAGTTTTACTGGTGGTAGAGCTCCAGTGACGGAGCTCGCGGGCGTAGGCACCACCGCATTACCTAATTTACTTGCCGCTAAATGGTAGTGTTCAGCACTATCGTGTTCCGGTCAGGTGGTAATGTACGGCTCTGTAATTTCCGGCACAGAGGCATAATACCTTAGGCCTCAGGGATGGTAACGCATCTGCATTTTGGCCTTGGTCTTCATGTGGGTGTCTATAGGCTGCAGTCATCACTTAACATCAATGTGAACTGCATGCTTGTTTGCCACTTCCATTACATAAAAAAAAAACTGTTACACATTAGTACCATGTTGATGCGTTGACATAGTTGCCTCAAATTGACTGGATCTCTAATGTTGGGATCGTACCGCTCGTGTATAAGAGCTCTTAATTGCATATTAGTCAGCGTCAACTTTCATTTTTCCAGAAAAAAATTTTATACGAAGCCGCGACGTATTGATTGACTTACCTATATCCAATAAATTAATTGATGTGTAATGAGTGTAATTTATTAGATATCATTTAGTAGGTATTAAGTGGACTATTAGTCCGAGGACAATCTTATACGGAATCTAACGCACATAACTTCTATGAATGCTAATAAAAGCATGATGAAATGACACAACATTGATACCTGGCGTAATATACCTACCTACTTATATTTGCAAATTAGAACATTGACGATTTTACACGGTCGAAATTCAATTAATAGTGCGTGCTGGAGCTTGTCCAGCATGCTGGCCGCCGTGCAGCTCGACGTGCATCGGTAGTCCTAGCAAACTTAATTTACCTATTTCAAACATGCGGGCCGAGCAGCTCGACATATGGCCTTAGAGATTCACAGACCGTCCTACGATTTTACTTTTGGGGGGTGTTTTGTATTACAGAATAATCCTACACTCCTAAGAGGACTGTTGTCAATCCTAGTTTAGTTTACCCACATAAATCTGAATTTACTCCCATTTAAAAATGTATTGTGTACCTACATTATATTAACTGTCGGTAGAGTTCACCAAGCCAGTAGGCACCACCGAATTACCTACCTAATCAATCTCCCGCCCAATGGTCACTACCATTGGGCGGGCATTCAGCATTACCGTGTTCCGATTAGACGGTATTATAGGTATGACCCCATAATTTTTGTCACAGTGACATAACAACTTAGAACTCAAGGTTGGTAGCGTATCTATCTGCATTAAGACCTCTAATTTTGTATAGATTACCATAAGCTGTAGTAGTTATATACTATCCCGTTGAACTGCCTGTTGGATTACTAAGTTCGTTACGTTAAAAAAATATTCTAGGATCCATTGGGCAGGGTGACATTGTGATGGTGATGACGTCGTCGGGTATGGGTGACGTGGCAGAGGAGCGGCTCACTGTGCTATGGCTGCGTATAGAGGATGCCCACTACAGCTACCTCGAGGCCGAGGAAAGTCCGGAGAAGTTACAGCAGAAGAAGAAATTAGAAGGTAAATTAGTAAAGTCTTTGCTATTATTACTAGGGTTGTTGAGGAAGTGATTTTGAGGAAGAGGAGGAGGAAGAGGAATTGTGACGCGCAAATTTAGAGGATGCGGATGAGGAAGAGGATTTTTTAATGAGGAAGAGGATGCGGATGAGGAAGAGGAAGAACGTGCGTAACTTCACACGCCTGTAATCCCCGAAGGGGTAGGCAGAGGTAAATGCATGCATTCAAGCATACATGCAAACACCCACGACTCACCGGTTACGTTTTGGCCCATGTAACAGATGGCGAACCTGTTGCCATCTCCGGTCACATTGCCATACTCCGAGGTACCTACTGGGAAACTTCCACAAAATGGAAAATTTATGCTACTGAGGCAGTTAATGATATAATAATAATGAACCGTTGAAACGTCCCACTGCTGGGCACGAGTCTCTCCCCTTCTGGAGGAAAGGTCTGGAGCTTACTCCACCACGCTGCTCCAATGCGGGTTGGTGGAGATAACGGTTAGTGGTCAACCCGCTGTCGGATGTTTTCAAACCGCCCATACATATGGCCTGGGACAAGGTTTAACGACTGCTATTTATCTATATCAACCGTGACCGTCGGCTTAACCCTTTATTCCCATCGCCCCCCTTTTAGACCGGCCACCCCGGTGGTCGTTAGTTTCATTTTCCCCCTTTATAGTTAAACTGCAATGGTTTATTCGCATTTCGTATCGGACGTTAGGTAGGTACCAATAGTCGAAAATTGACTTAGGTGACAATTTTTCAATTTGACAATTTGTCAATTGATTTATATTATTTCGCATTTACACATGCTTGTGAAATATATTTATTTTAAAGAAAAATGGAAAGAAAATTTTGACTTTAGGCGAGACTCGAACTTGCGGCCACTGGGAATTAGTCCAGCCGCTCTTCCAACTGAGCAACCGAAGTCCTGCCCGATTTGTCAAATCTTTCCTTCACACATCTTTCATTCACATTTATTGCATTGCCTTATGGTGGCAGCAGCGCCATCTATTGCCAAACTATGCTAGTTAGGCAACCGATATAATAGACTAAATAGAATAATAGATAATAATTAATTTGTCAATTATTTCGTCATGAGTGTCGTTTTCATGGTTCTTGTGGGTGTCAGCATTTTTTCATTAATAATTAAAATATTATCAATTTATTTTGTCTATTTATTAAACCTCTTTTTTTTATTTATTAGCATGTTAATAAGTGTCTTGGAGGTACGATTTACCTAACCTGTGGTACGATTAATCCGACTAGTTGGGTAAATTGTACCGAAGGAAAGCCTTCAGGGAAACGCATATTGTGTGAAATTCGATAAGAGTATGGTGTTGACGTTGCGGCACATGTTAAATGAGATTATAAACTATGTGAATCAAGATAAAGAATTTATTTCAATTAATATCAAAAAAAGATATTTTGCAAAATCTGAAAACTGGTACAATATGTCCGACTCTCCCCTATATGTTATTTATGCAACCTTCGATTTTGTTTTAAGGTTACATAAAGGAGTACCTGTCGTTAGTGCCTCACGAATTGAAATTCAGCATCACGCAGACGAGCAAGGTGTTCCAGCGGTCGATCAACGAGTTGGCGGACTACAGCGCGTACAGGGCCGGAATTGGGTGGGCGGCGTTAGCCAGATATGCCGGCAACCTCCTGATGCAGCCATGGCGGAAGGAGTACAAAGTTATACGGGTGAGATTTGTTGAAAGATAGTTGTTGTGTTGTTTGGGAGAACCCTCCCTCCCAAAAAATGTTGGATTACTGACTGACCAATGACTAGAGCGAAAGTTGCACTGCCACTGACCTCTTATGTGTCTCTCCGAAACGCCCTTAGCCGAGAATCGAACCCACATGGTCTGTTCCTAGCTCCACTTCATGGTTATTAAGTACCTTTTTATAAACTTGCGATACAGTATAAGCGCTGCGTGCTGCGCGCCGTAAGTACGCGGGTGTGCGGTATGGGACGGTTTCTTGACAGTAAAATACACTCAGTTTCTGAACACTTAACTTTGCACCTGCACTTGTCACTTGCACTTAACACTAAGCCTGGGTATTTCACATCCTTCTCTAACTTAAAGAAATCTGTTAAAGTTAGAGAAACATGTGAAATGTACCATAACTTTAACAAATATCTTGGTGGAACCCAGGCTTAACGTTTACATACTGATTTTATTATTAACTTAACAAATTATAAATCAGGCACCTGAGTTTCATTTTTGTAAAGATCGTTCAACCAAGGTGGACAGAGTTGACAATGTTTAAGTAAAAACCTAAATCGCGGAGTGCTTTTGGGGATCAACATATTTTATCTGGAACATAAGAGCTTATTTCTTACTCCTAATATTGGCCAGCAACTACAAAAAGAGATACATATTGTGAAAAGTTTGCATCCTTATATCACTGGTGGTAGAGCGACGAAGCTCGAGAGCGTAGGCACCACCGCATTACCTAATCTACTTGCTTCTAATGGTAGTGTTTAGTAGTGTCGTGTTCTGGTCAGGTGGTAATTTCCGGCACTGACGCATCTATCTCTTCTGGTGGTAGAGTTCCAGTGCAAAAACTAGCGAGAGAACGTGCGAGGGCGTAGGCACCACCGCATTACCTAATTTATCTGCCGCTAAATACTCGTAGTAGTGTTCAGTACAATCTTGTCCGGTTATATTGTAATGTATGGCCCGTAATAACTATCACAGAGACATGACAAATTAGGTCTCAGGGGTGGCAACGCATCTGCATTTTGACTTCTGGTGTTTGTGTAGGTGTCTATAGGGTGCAGTCATCACTTTAACATCAATGTGAGCTGCATGCTTGTTGCCCACATTCGTTACATAAAAAAACGAACTATTGAAATCTCTGGTTTCATGTTCCTATATGTTGGCATTGCTTACCATAAAAATGTAAACAGTATGCATGTGAAGCCCATCGGGGATACGAGCGATTCATATAATAATTACGTTACTGGTAATTCTAACCAGTGTCATCAACCGCAAGGAAGTGATACTCAATGTTTTTCATTGTTACTGAAGAGGCAGAAGGTTGTTACTGAAGATGAAATTTAATATCCTCTTCATACCGATGTATCGTCTTTCTGAAAATAAATTCTTATTTATCGCCGACTTCTCGAAAATAAAATAATGCGAATGAATATAGGTGCTTTTCATTCGCATCTTTTATTTTCGAGAAATTTAATGATGGTAGACTACCAGTGAAGGGACTCAAGGGAGTAGGCACCATTACATTACCTAACCTATCTGCCTCCAAATGGTTGTGTTGAGCACTATCGTGTTCCGGTTAGATGGTATAGGTCCCGTAATAACTGTCACAGAGACATAACACCTAAGGCCACAGAAGAGGTAACGCATCTGCATTTTGACCTCTGGTCTTTGTGTGTGTGTGTCTATAGGCTGCAGTTATCACTTAACATCAATGGCATGTTATAATTTTGTTATTTTTTTAAGTAAAACACGATATTACATTGTCCGTTATCAAATATATCGTGTCAAAACAGGGAGTATTGCCAGCTCACTCACTTACTCATTCACATGGAAATCGACGGACATCTCGATTTTCTAGTATAATCACATCTTTATACTCGTGTACAAAGTGATAATACGCCATTCTTGTGACATTTTGTTGCGCGATCATGGTACGATCAAACACTAATCAGGTGAAGTCAGGTGTAATTGCCTCGCGCTTAATTGGTGTATATTTTCGCGCCAAGATAAGCTCCACCCACTTACAATGGTTGAAGCAGTTTTCATAGAAAAGTGTGTGTATTGCCAATCAAACTAAAACTCAAAAATTTAAAAACTTAATTTCACGCCTGTAATCCCCGAAGGGGTAGGCGGAGGTAAATGCATGCATTCGATCATACATGCAAACACCCACGATTCTCCGGTTACGTTTTGGCCCATGTAACAGGTGGCGAGCCTGATGACATCTCCGGGCACATTACCAAACTTCGAGATACTGGGAAAATTCCAGAAAATTGAAAAATCCCAATAGTAACAGAAATAAAGGACTTTACACCACTATTTCTGATAACCCCCTACCCGGGAATCGAACCCAGGACCTCAATGTAGTAGTAGTGGCCTGCAACCACTAGGCTACCGAGGCAGTTAAAAAAATTAAAAAAAAATTTCAGTCAATAATTTATTTGGCATAAATTTGCAGTTATACTCGGGTTTCTACAAGCACGAGGTGGAGGCGAACCTCGTGGGGGCGGAGGAGCTGCTGCACGCGATGGGGTACCGCGCGCTGGGCGGCGGGCGGCTGGCGCTCGACGCGCCCCTCTGCCCCGACATGGTCGCCGCCGTGTCCCGGGACGCGCTCTTCGCTCATTGCGAATGTCAGGTCAGAGAATTGGCTATTTCATCACTCCAGCCGAATGATGTCCATGTTTAAAGTGGTCTTTGAAATTTTCTTTAAGTGAAAGGAAGTCAAACAACTGAGTAGGTAATTGCTTTGCTTACTTCTTGCAATATCCTTTTATTTTCCTATAGTTAAAAGTTATTGATACGTCGTCATGACAATTTATATTACTTACATTAAAAATTTTACACTTTTTACTTTAATAGAACGAAGGAATGCCAAATTCGTTTCAGTCCTACAGCAGCATGCTGTAACATACACGCATATTCGCACAAGCGCACTGCGCCGCCTAAACGAATTAAACGAAACAGCAGTGGGAGAAACCTTCTCTCCTATGCCGCTCCAGCAGTCTACCCCCCTCCGTCTTAGGAATTTTCTATCAGGTCACGTGTGCTGACGCGAGCCTAACATTTTTTACCCATTACAAAAAGTGCCCAACACTGTTAAAGAAGATAAAATTTCAGTAAAAAAAAAACCGATCAAGTGCGTGTCGGGCCACGCACAGTGTAGGGAAAAAAGAATTCAGTATGTTTATATATTTTTTTATGTAGTAAGTAGTAATGCATTTCTTCATACATAAGTAATTTAGGACTACTTATACATTTGAAATTAGCCAAGCTAAATAAAACTTGTATTGGATTATAATAGACTTAGGTATTTTTTTTTACAACTTTTAACAATTTTTGATTTATGGCATTCTTTGACAAAAACATAGTGTCGTGGGGCGCTCTTCTAGCGAGCTATGATGCAGTGACGTACGTACTGCACCTGCAAACCACCACGACCGTAATGTGCGGGCGTTTGAATGTACGGGCGGACCTATTGTCCGTCCGGCGCCGGATGCCCGCTCGTAGTGTTGACACCGATGGCAGTATACGCCGGTCTGGATCTGCGCCGCCAGTGAGAGGGGTGGAGGTGCGGGGAAGGGGTGTTTCAGTAAAGAAACAATCGGTTACATGTGATATGACCGAAAAGCAGGCCAGCCAAGCCTTGGTAACCCTACCCCGACGACCTAATTCTATCGTAGAATCACTGGGGTCTTCCAGTCTTCCAGTCTTCCAGGTTCACTTTTTCTTCTTGTTACTTTACTTGTTTTCACTTGTTTTCACTTGCTGGAGACCATGTCATACTTTGGAATTTGCCCTGAGCCCCATTATTCGAACAATACCGTAAAGAGAGCCTCATTTTTCGGTCGTATTTTGCCCGAATTTGTGCTTATTTTTTGTTATGGCTGACCTGGTTTTCTTTCTTTATTTTTAAAGTTCTCATAGTTACATACATGTGTTATACATATTTACAATCGTTACAGTTTTCTCTATTATTGTACATAAGTTTTATTAACATTCATAAAAAGACTAAAAAGTTATTCGTAAGTAAATATAAAAAATGTAACAATTTTCCGCGTATTTCTTTAAACATTTCTTAATAACTTTTATATGCTATGACTAATTATTATAAAAAGTACATAAAAACAAAGAACAAACATTACTCTATCCGAAAACAATACACAAATAAACGTGACATCTAAAAAAGGAACCTAAAACATTCGTAAAATAAGAAAATGATAAAACATAAAATAATAAGAAAATTACGTTTCCTGCCTATATCCTTTACATTATAGAGGTTTAATTATATAAAATGACTTCCTATAATAAATTCTCACATGACTAACATTATTTGAAGTTGATATAAGGCAAATAATTAAAATCGTATCCAAAACTATCGTACGAGGAGAACGTCTATACATAGCTATACATCTATACACGTTATTTACTTTCTACAAACGTTACGCGAAGACTACTTTGACGTACACTTACACTTTTGGTCTTTGTCACACAAACACATTAATTGATCACCTTTGTCCGTGGTCGTCGCCGACATCCTCCCCCTCGTGCGAAGCACCAACTCCTGGCCCGGCGACTCGGTGCTCTCGACTTGGTGCGATGGCTGCCTCCCCGCAGTCTGGCTCGCTGGTCGATGCTCTGCCGTCGATCTCGACGGTTGTCCGCTCGTTGTCGCGCTGCGCTGGCACCAGTAGCACCAGCTTGGAGCTGGGGCGCTTCAGCACGCCCCCGGTAGTGCGCACTTCTAGTACTCGAGTGCGCCCGTCGGGTCCTGGGTAGGTTCGGACCACCTCGCCTCTCGGCCAGGTTTCTCGTGGCAGCGTGGAGTCCACTATGAGGACTGTGTCTCCACACTGCAGGTCTCTCGTAGCAGCCCTCGCGTCGATTCTTCTCGGGATCAGAGTTGGAAGGTACTCTTTCACCCATCTGCTCCAGAAGTGGTCGGTCAGTCGCTGAGCTACTCTCCATGCACGCCGGTCGGTGAGGTCGTCGTCGGTGAAAGTTCCCAGTCGGGTGCCGCAGGATCTCCCAATTAGGAAGTGGTTGGGAGTGAGGGCACCTTCTTCAGTGTCTTCATCGGCTTCTATAAGCGGTCTCGAGTTCACCAGATGCTCCGCCTCTAGCAGCAGTGTATGTAGAACCTCTTCTCTGGGGTGTCTTTCCTTGAGGGTCACCGCCAGGGCCGTTTTGATGGACCGGACCAGGCGTTCCCATGCTCCCCCCATGTTCGGAGCTCCAGGTGGTATGAACTTCCACTTGATGCTCATACGTTCTGCAGCGGTGATGAGGTCATCTTTGTTGAGGCTGGCGAAGGCTTCTTGAAGTTCTTTGTTGGCCCCCACGAAGTTCGTACCGTTGTCGCTGAAGATCGTCCTTGGCATTCCCCGTCTCGCAGTCATCCGTCGCAGCGCCAGAATCATGGAGTCCGTTGACAGAGACGCTGCTAGCTCGACGTGAACGGCTCTAGTTGTGAGGCACGTGAACAGGGCGCCCCATCTCTTCTCATGACGTCGGCCTACCGTGACGATCATAGGCCCGAAGTAGTCTACGGCGGTGCATGTGAATGGTGGTTCTCCATGTCGTAGTCGCTCCAGCGGGAGATTCCCCATCGGCTGAAGCTGTGGCGTGCCGCGGTATACTTTGCACCACTGACACCGATGAACCGTCGATCTCACTGCAGATCGTAGCCCCAGGATCCAGTAGCGCTGCCTCAACTCGTTGATCACCGTCGCGTGGTTGCCATGGTTGAACTCTTCGTGGTAGTGTGCGATGAGCAATCTGGTGATGTAGTGCTTGCTGTCTAGCACCACAGGTCTCTTGTCTTGCCGGACATGTCTCGCTGCGTCGATTCTTCCTCGGAGTCGTAGTAATCCATCTTCTATGACGACATCCAGTTTCTTAAGTTTGCTGTTCCTCTCGAATGGTTTCATCTTCTCGACGCAGCGTACTTCTTCATGGAAGCTCTCTTCTTGGCTTCTTCGTAATAAAATCTTCTCAGCAGTCTTCATTTGGTCGGGTTCAAGGGGAATCAATCTTCTTTCTTGGGTCTTCTTGTTCACGGGCTTCATGGCTACCTTGGCTTTTTTCTTGTTGCTTTTCCAGGTAGGATCTTGACGCTCAGACTTGCGGGACACGTTCACTGGCAGCTTCTTCTTTCGGCACAGGTCGACGAACTGAAGCACTCTTGCAGTTGTCCTCACCAACCGGGTCCAGGAGGAGAACCTGACTGGGTCCGGTGTCGGGTGTTTGTCTACGGTCTTCGTAGTTCCCACAATCGGCTTCTCCTTTTCTTCGCCGGTGGGCTCTGTCTTGATGGTGCGCGGCTTCGGCCAATCCTCCTCTTCTAGTGCCAGGAACGCAGGTCCGTGGAACCATCTATGGTCGCTCCCGAAGTCTCTGGGTACGTTTCTCGTCGCGTCGTCAGCTGGGTTCTGAGCCGTAGGTACCCAGCGCCATTCTTGAGGTTTCGTTGTGTCTTCGATTTCCGCCAAACGATGTGCTACGAACGGCTTGAAGGTCCTAGGGTCTGATTTGATCCATGCTAGGACTGTGCTGGAGTCGCTCCAATAGACTTTCTTGGCGACCATGATGTCCAGCTCCTCTTCAATCGACCGCGCCATTCTGGATCCCAGTAGCGCAGCTTGCAGCTCCAGCCTTGGAATGGACACCGGTTTCAGGGGAGTGACTCTAGCTTTGCCCGCTAAAAGTGTCACTCGATGTCCGCCGTCTTCGTCGCGTTGCCTCAGGTAGATCGCGCAGGCGTAGGCTTCTTCACTTGCGTCGACGAAAACGTGAAGCTCCCCCTCGGTGTTGGACTGCGTGACGCGCCTTGGTACCCGAAGATCCTTTAGTAGCTGCAGGCTGTCTAGGTAGTCTGACCAAATCTTGTTGTCTTCTTCTGTGATGTTGTCGTCCCATCCGACGCCGCTCCTCCATATACTCTGAATGAGTTTCTTGCCTTGGATGAGCACTGGCGATGCTAGCCCCAATGGATCGAATGTTGACATCACGGCGCTGGTGACTTCTCGTTTGGTTGGCACTCTCTTCTGTTCGACCACCTCTTCATGTATATTGCGAAGACACGTTCTGAACCCGATCTCGTCGCCTTTGGTGAACCATCTCAAACCCAATGTCTTCTCTTCTTTAGTCCCCAACTCTACTTCTTTGCTGTTTTCTTCTGGGGTGAGCGTCTTCAAAACTTCTTCATCGTTAGAAGCCCAGCCCCTCAGCTCGAACCCGGCCTTCTTGTGGATCAGGCTCACTTGGCTGGCTATCTCGACTGCTTCTTGACTTGTCCCGAAGCTGTGTAGGTAATCGTCCATGTAATGATTACGTTCGATGGCTCGTGCTGCTTCGGGATATTCTTCTTGATGTTCAGTCGCATTCTTGTTCTTTACGAAGATAGCAGCACTCGGGGAACAGGCGGCGCCGAAGATGACCGATGTCATTCTATACTCCTTCGGCGTTTCACTTCGCTGGTCTCCCCTCCATAGAAATCGAAGGCTGTCTCGATCTTCTTCCCGCATTTTCACCTGCAGAAACATCTCCTTGATATCTGCTACCACAGCGATTGGTTTCTGGCGGAACCGCAGAAGTACTCCAAATAGTGACTGCAACAGATCTGGTCCCGGCAGCAACTCGTCGTTGAGGCTTTTCCCTTGGCATTTGGCAGCGGCATCAAAGACCAACCTTATCTTCTTCTTGGTGGGGTGTGTCACGGCGAAATGGGGCAGGTACCATTTCTTCTTCGATGCAGATTCATGTTGTACTTCTTCGGCATAGCCGCTGTCGAGAAGATTCTTCACTTGTGCTTCGTATTCCTGCTTCAATGCCGCGTTCCCGTCCAATTTCCTTTCGATGTTCTTCAATCTGTTCTCGGCTTGTCTGTAGTTATCTGGCATGGTTCCTTCTTTGTTCTTCCAGAGCAAGCCGGTCTCGAAGCGCCCATCGTCCAGTTTTCTTGTGGTTTCTTCTAAAATTGCCAGAGCCTTTTCTTCCATATCTGTCGTCGGTCGGCGTGGCTGGATTCCTAATGATTCCACGGCGAAGTGTTCTTTGACGATCTTCTCTAATTCTTCTTCCTTTGAAGATACGTGCGCGCAGGTTACGAAGTTCACCGGTCTCGTTCCATCGGACCCGTGTAGCACCCACCCGAGGTAGGTCAATGATGCTACGGGTTGACCTCTTTTCCCTTTGCGTGTGGCTCTGGACACGATGAGCTCCCAATTGTCTTGTCCGATCAATAGCTTGGGTGACTCTCCTTCATAATATAACTGGTCCGTCATTGACTTGAGATGAGCGCATTCTTCTATTCTTTTCTTGTCTAGTTTCTGAGGCGTCAGGTTAATGTTGTCTATGGTTCGTGCCCCAGAAATACTTCTTTTCTTTGTCTGATGCAATCCTTTTGTCTTCACGCTAACTCTCATGGAGTCTCCTTTGGTGATGGTCTTTCCTCCCACCGTTTCCAGAGTGAGTGCTTCCACGGGTCCCTTGAGGCCAATCTGCCTTGCAACCGTGGCATCGAGCAGCGTGACGGTTGATCCCTCATCCAGCAACGCCAAGACTTGGGTAGTTCCTCTTGGTCCATACAGTTCAACGGGAGCCATCTTCAAGTACGCCTTGGCTGTCCTTGCCGTGTTCACTGATAACATGACGTTGTTCGCAATTTCTTTTTTCTCTTCGGGCTTCGGGATATCCCCGCGGTCTTCATGAAGCACGAAGTGATGCCATCGCTTGCACACCTTGCATGGAGGACGTCGGCATGTTTCTTTACGATGTCGTCCTTGGAGACATTTGAAACACAATCTTGACTTGACAGCGGCGTCCCATCGTTCCTTCATCGGCAGCTGTAGAAATTTGCGACATTCGAGTAGGTGATGATCGTTCTGGCAATGTGGACAGGTCTTCTTTTCTTCGGTTTGTTCCGAAGCGGCGTGTGCAAATTGACGTCGTGGAGGCTGACGCGATTGATGCATAATTTCTTGTGTCGCGTACGGTCCACATCGGTCTGCTTCCCTGTTGAGGAACTTCATTAATTGCACCAGGTCTGGATCTTGATCCGTAGCATCGGCGGCGAAGTCGTACCACCGATATTGCAGTACCGCTGGCATCTTGCTCACGATGATTCGTACCATCTCTGGTGAGTGCAGGTACTGAGGTTTTCTTAGCCCCCGTATAGTCGCGACGGTGTTGTTCACTTGGCTGGCGAACACGCAAATGTCACGTGCGTTTTCATGGATCCTGGATAGACTCTTGACTTTCTCTAATTCCATCAGGATCAGGGCTTCTGGTCTTCCGAATCTTCGACGAAGGGCTTCTAGTACTTCTTCAGGTGGGCACTCCGAATATAACAGGCTCTTGATTGCCTCTCTTGCTGTGCCCTTAATAGATCGCCGCAGCCGCGCCATATTCTGTGCTTCCGTAAATAGCGGTGCGGTGTCTTCATAAACCGTCCTGAAGGCGATCCATTCATCGCTTCTTCCGTCGAAGCTGGGTAATTCATGGACGTAGTTAGGTTGCGATGCTGATACATGTCGTGGCGCAACACTTATTGCTTTAACGATGGCCTCCGCAAGTTCCTTATTTCCATTTCTTAATGATTCCGCTTGGTCTTCTGGCTTGACGGCGGCTGCGGCGGCGGTGGTCGTCGGAGGTTGGCTGGCCCGCCCCTTCCCGGACGGTTCCGGCCGGTGCCCCTCCCCGGGCACATCTCCTTGATGCCCCTTCCCGGACACCCTGTCCACCGTCGACTGCACCCACGTTTGGACGTTCGACTCCCAATCTTTTTCTTGTTCGATTTCGGAATCTTCGTTCTCAATCTGGACCAGCTCCCATTGACTCTGAGCTAGTGCCGCAGCTGCCTTTGCTTCTTCCAATTGACGACGTGCCAATTCCATTTTGGCTTCCAATTCTCGACGCCTTGTTGTCTTCGTAGAGCGCGTCTTATTTCCCGTTGCCGTCGTAGTCGGTGCGATAGGGGCAGCAGGAGCAGCAGAAGCGGCAGGAGCAGCCACCACAGAGTCTTCTTTGGTCTCTGTTCCCGATGTCACTCTTGATTCGTATGATGTGGTGAGTGTTCCTTCTGTGTTGGTGCTCGAAGATCCCGTTGTTCCTGAAGATTCCGTTGTTCCTGAAGATTCCGTAGTCTCTGGAGTCTCTTCTGTGGCGCGGGGTGCAGCCGGCCGGTCCGCTGGTGAATTTCCTCGGTGGCTCCTGGTGACTGGCATAGCGGCGGCAGTAGTCCGTAGGTCTGGTGTTCAACACGAAGATCCGGCTCGAAGGACCAGCAGATGTCGTGGGGCGCTCTTCTAGCGAGCTATGATGCAGTGACGTACGTACTGCACCTGCAAACCACCACGACCGTAATGTGCGGGCGTTTGAATGTACGGGCGGACCTATTGTCCGTCCGGCGCCGGATGCCCGCTCGTAGTGTTGACACCGATGGCAGTATACGCCGGTCTGGATCTGCGCCGCCAGTGAGAGGGGTGGAGGTGCGGGGAAGGGGTGTTTCAGTAAAGAAACAATCGGTTACATGTGATATGACCGAAAAGCAGGCCAGCCAAGCCTTGGTAACCCTACCCCGACGACCTAATTCTATCGTAGAATCACTGGGGTCTTCCAGTCTTCCAGTCTTCCAGGTTCACTTTTTCTTCTTGTTACTTCACTTGTTTTCACTTGTTTTCACTTGCTGGAGACCATGTCATACTTTGGAATTTGCCCTGAGCCCCATTATTCGAACAATACCGTAAAGAGAGCCTCATTTTTCGGTCGTATTTTGCCCGAATTTGTGCTTATTTTTTGTTATGTCTGACCTGGTTTTCTTTCTTTATTTTTAAAGTTCTCATAGTTACATACATGTGTTATACATATTTACAATCGTTACAGTTTTCTCTATTATTGTACATAAGTTTTATTAACATTCATAAAAAGACTAAAAAGTTATTCGTAAGTAAATATAAAAAATGTAACAATTTTCCGCGTATTTCTTTAAACATTTCTTAATAACTTTTATATGCTATGACTAATTATTATAAAAAGTACATAAAAACAAAGAACAAACATTACTCTATCCGAAAACAATACACAAATAAACGTGACATCTAAAAAAGGAACCTAAAACATTCGTAAAATAAGAAAATGATAAAACATAAAATAATAAGAAAATTACGTTTCCTGCCTATATCCTTTACATTATAGAGGTTTAATTATATAAAATGACTTCCTATAATAAATTCTCACATGACTAACATTATTTGAAGTTGATATAAGGCAAATAATTAAAATCGTATCCAAAACTATCGTACGAGGAGAACGTCTATACATAGCTATACATCTATACACGTTATTTACTTTCTACAAACGTTACGCGAAGACTACTTTGACGTACACTTACACTTTTGGTCTTTGTCACACAAACACATTCATTGATCACCTTTGTCCGTGGTCGTCGCCGACACATAGATTATGCAGTATGCGTGATTTTTTTATTGAACATTTTGCATTGACTCAGTGGAATTTGTAGACTGTAAACTCTACAAAAATATGCATAAAATTATCCTCAGTAAAATGTTTTTCTTTTTTGTGGATATTAACCTTTCATTTTGTGCTTGTGTGCTGAGGTGTTCATTTGTGTATTGTTGGTGTGTGCTATTTTTGAGATTTATCTAACTTTGAGAAAGAACATAGGCTACTTAGTTATTTATAAAACGACATCCACGCAGGCAAAGCCGCGGGCAACAGCTAGTTATTAATAATTTGACTAAGAAGATCAACTTGCAATTATTACAGTATATTAATATACCCTTAATTAATATAATGTGCATGTTTATTGCAGATAATGTGTCAAATATGGGAGCAAGCTTGGAGTTCAGGCTCGAGGGTGTCGTGGTCGGAGGTGGCGAGGGAGCGGACGCGGGCCGTGGGCTCCGCCAGTCTCACCAACATCACCAACATGACCAACATGAACAACATGACCAATATGACCAATGTGGCCAACATTACGAACGTTGGCAACATGACTCATATGACCCATATGAACAATATCGCAAACTTACCCACACATGGATATGCACATGGTAATTATAAAACAGTTTTTAATGAAATAATAATGCCAAGTTCCATACTTTTTATTTTTTTTATAAAACGAGGAAAAAATTATACAAGGAATGTAAGATGTGTTGATGAAAGATCGATCTGTTTGTTGCATAGAGCAACACGGACGGGAGTAGTCATAGCGTTTATTACCGATGCAAAACAGTCTGTCATTTTTTGCGGGGGGAAATACGTGAGATTTAGTACATAGACAATTTCACGCACACTTTTAAACATCTAGGCGACTGGCGTAGGATCATTTGGGCTTGTGCTTTGACAGAGGGGAAAGCCTGCATATAGCTACTCCCCTCCGGCCCGCCACGGCCGGTGGCCCGTGTTGCTCTATGGTTTGTTGACATCAAAATTATATGTCAAGAACAAAATTCTCATATATTATCTTTGTATTACAGAATCAGAAATATATTCGAATGTGGCCGTCACACCAGAAACGCACAGAAGTCGACTGGTCGACACGCGCTACCACAACAACGTGACGTCACACTGCAACCACTTGTGCCCCGACAAAATGGAGGAACCCATCACCCCCATGATGCACCCCTACATGATGCCTGCGAACGTCATGCCGCAAATGATGTACCCCATCCCACCGGACATACCCGTCACAGTGCCCCAATGCAACCCTATACCCTCAGTCATGACCCCATACGGCCCTGTCCCCTATTACTATCCAGTGCAAGCACCCTACATGATACCCACACCGGTTTATGCGCCTATAAAACAAGCCACAACCGTACCCGTCAACGGCTACCCAGCCCCACAGTACAGGTACCCAACAGTCCCAACCGCCCAACTAATAGAATTAGATAGTTCTACGGTGTACGAAAACGGCAAATTCGAGAGGCACGACGCTGAAAGACATAGAAAGAGCAGACAAACGGACAGCTCAAAAAGAAATAGTACCTCGAAATCGGCCTTCAGTGACGTCTCGTTGCCGAGTTTACCTCGATCGGACACCCAGCCGGCACTCAGTAAAGCGAAGGAGGACGGGATGGGCACTTACGAGAGTTGGGACTATGTGTTCAGGAACTTATCGAGTAAGAACCAGGAGGGTGACTCTAGGAGTGGTTTCTCGCAATCTTTGGACCGTGATTCGAGGACGTTGGACAGGTTAGATAGGGAAGAGAGGAGGTCGAAGTATCAGCCGACCACATTGGACCTAGAGGACGGTTTACAAGCACTGAGTCTCGATAGGTCTTACGATGAGGAAATGTATAGGACGGCGAAAGTGAATGAGAATCTAATGAGGAGGCAGGAGTTGAAGAAAGCTCGGCAAGTGGTTAGGAAAATTGATGATAAGAAACCGAGGAGTCGGGAGTTGGTAGGGAATCCGAAGGCTGACGGTTTGGTGCCTAACAAAGTTGCTCCGGACAAAGTGAAGTTGTTAACTAAGAAGGAGATAAAGGACAGGAAAGATGTAATTAAGCAGCAGGGTTCTGTGAACGGTTCGCTTTCGAATACGGCTGAGGTGAAGAAAGTGAAGAAACCAACGAGATTGGTTGCTGTGGAGGTGGACAAGCCCAGCAAAAGTAAACCCGTTGAGAATGGTGTACATAAAACTGCGCATACTTCTAGAAGTACTGGTAAGTGTCTATGTGTATATCAAATTCATTATTAGTGCATGTATGAAAAGAATAATGAATGTAGAAGGATCCAGGCTTTTTCTATATCCATCATGTATGATGGTATGTCAGGACCGGGATATCTGGCGCTACACACTCTCTGCCTACCCCGTAAGGGACCTGCCGTGAAGATACATACATTACTCATTGTCTTGTGTATTCCAGTTTTTAAATTGAAATCTGCAACTGGTCTGAAACATAATTTATGAAGTTATTTATATTTCCGTTTATTCACTGTTAGTTCATAAAATCTTTGTGACACTCGTATTTCAAAAACTACACAACCACTTTAACTGTTGGCAGAGTTCCAGTGACGAAGCTCGCTGACGTCGCATTACCTAATCTACTTGCCGCTAAATGGTAGTGCTAGTGCTGAAACACTTCCATTTAGCGGCAAGTATATTAGGTGATGCGGTGGTGCCTACGCCCGCGAGCTCCGTCACAGGAGCTCTACCACTAGTAAGAATAATTCAATAACATAGGATGGGCATCAACGATTATGACTGACAACTTAAAAAAGAAAAACTATGGTAGTGGAGGAGGCTGTTGTTCAGTAGTGGATACCTTTAAGCCGCAATGATGATGATAATTTTCATTTCAGGTAACACCCAACCGGACTACGATATCAAAGCGCAGCTGGTCGTGACGCTGGACGAGACAGACAGCGTGCGGCGGCCGAAGATCACCGAACGAGAACGATCATCGAGTCGAACTAGTCAACACGAGAGGGAGAGAGATGAAGTTGAGATGAAAAGGGACAAATGGCAGTGCGGGACGTGTACCTATTTAAATAAAGGTTCGTTAGTCGCTTGCGAAATGTGTGGGAAATCGAAGAGGGGGCCGGAGATCGAACCTCTGACTTCTGGAGGTCGGGAGTGTCCAGCTTGCACGTTGGTCAACAAACGCGAGGCGCGGGTGTGTGACGCGTGCGGTACGAGCCTGGACCACTGTCCCACTTATATATAATTGACTTTTCCTCGCTTTTATCCTTGTTATTTGGTAACTTGCGGAGTTTATCAGGCATTCAAGTATGTTCCGAGTCCGCACCATGACGTCTTAGTACGGTTCTGTTTAGGCACTCATTTGTCGTATATGACAGTGCGTATGAATAAACGAGCTAAAAACAAACAGAATAGATTGTCATGTTACGAAAGATCATGGTATGGCCGCTGTTCGGACATCGAAATTTAGTTATCTCTTCGTTTGATCCGTTGGACGTACTTGAACGTCCGTATAACTGTTTACAAACGCCAGGAGAGCGAACAAATGAGTTGCTAAGTGAACATCGAACAACTCATTAAGGACTCTCTTTAGGTGGTAATCTGTAACAAGTGTTATAATAATAGTACCAGACATATTATATCTGATTCCGCAGACAGGCGGTTAGACACTCACGATCTATATTTGCATAAGATTATAATGATTCTATAATTGTGTCTCATTTTGCATAGTACACTGTGCCAACGAGAAATTATGTTTTAGACACATTTTTTTACTCTTATATTTACCAATTTTAGTCCACGTGTGAGTGTCTTTTATTTAACTCGATTAAAAGTTGCGATTTTTTCATAATATTGTTTTGATAAATTCTGAATACAACGTATAGAAATAAAATATGATGGTGACTAAATAGGAACGATATTTAAACATCAGACGATTATATAACTAATATTTTTATACGAACTAGCATTTTTAGTTTATTTTTATATTTGTTTGACCATTTGTGAAAATACTTTATATGTTCTATGTTATTTAAACATAATGATATCTCTATGATTTTTGTTTTTGCACAACTTTTTATTTGAACTTTTACTACTAGAAGCAGAGTGGATACCAGTCAATGACTAGTTGACTTAAGTCAGCATTTTTCTCCTATTAGGGTAAAACATTAAAAAAACAGTTTTAACTTGCACAAACAAATGTATTAAGGGTAGTTCTGTTACACTAATACATGCCAATTTTGTCACATGATTATAATATGGTATTCCCTGTGCTGAGCGAAATGTATTCAAGTTATTTTATTGATTTAAAAAAAATTGGAACGTATTATTAACGCTACGAAATAACTGCGTATAATTTCGATTCACGTAAGCCTTTACTGTGTACCTTTGTGTAAATATAAGTTGAGCTTAAATTCGGCCGTTAGTTGCCAACTAAAGTATTCCTTAATATAAAATATGTAACTAATATAAACCGATACCAACTCGAATCGGTACTAATTATAAAAAGCTGAAGAGGTTGTTAATTAATTAAAATAACAAAGTTATGGTAAAAGCTTGGGCTGTAACCGCAAAGTAGATAAAAAAAAATGTTTGAATCTTGTAGCCTTTTGGTTGGGAAGCTGTAAAATATTTCGCAACGATCCTTAGGAACGCGGCAATCAAGCGAGAGCGAATTGGCCTCCTCGGTGCTTCTATAAGGCTCGTATGGGTTTTGAATGACGAAAGTAATAAAATTATGAAAAATATGTAAGAGTCCGTACCATGACAATGAGATAATTTAAGAACATATAGCGAAGACACCGGGAAGCATAGAGCAACACGAGCCACCGGCCGCGGCGGGCCGTAGAGGAGTAGAGGAGCCATAGCGTTTATTACCGAAGAAACCGCCTTTCATTTTTTGCGGAAGAAAATACGTGTGACACACACACTACAAAAATCGCGTATTACTACGAAATTCACACCTTGACTTTAAGAAAATTCATAAACAATTCACGCACACATTTAAACATCTCGGCGACAGGCATAGGAACACTTGTACTTTGACAGAGAGGAAAGCCTGCATACGGCTACTCCCCACCGTACCGCCGCGGCCGATGACCCGTGTTGCTCTATACCGGCAACAAACACCCGGTTCCGTTTTTAAATTGATTTGGCAGATATTTATGTAAAGCGTTTTCACGTCCGCTGTCATGTTGCTATGAGAAAGTGGTAAATTGAATGCAAAAATCTGGAACTATGCTACCAAGGGGAGTTGTCCTGTATAATACTTTAGTACTTATAAGTCAATGTACCATGATGTTTTATTGCGATTCAAATTAGAAACACCCAAAATGTTGTTTCATTTGTTTATTTGACAGTGCGTATGAAGAAAAGGGACAAAGCTAACAGCAATTCAGATGAAGTTGTTAATAAAACGGTACGGCAGCAGAACGATGGTGAAATAGTGGGGCATAGACAGTTTTAAGTAATGCAGATTATATTGGTAGATATGTTAAGAACACTAAAATTGTTTGTATGTAGAATTCTAATATTGTTATTATAACGTCTAATGTCTGCGTTCTATTGTTTCAAATGTTAACTAAAATTTATAGATGATTGCGATCGCAAAGTATTCGGCGTATAAAGTAACACCTCCTCATTCTTACCTTTAGTGGCTATTAAATTGAGGCTTGGTTGAGGCGCTAAATAGACGTTTTTATTATGCCTATATTTTTTGTATTTCATAAAAATCAATTGGCAATAAATGTTCTCAATCAATACAAAAACAGTTCCTTATGATAAAGGGATCATCGGAGGGAAGTATAAAAAGCGTTGTTATGTCATGACAGTGGTAATTGCATGCTTTGCATTTAAAACATTGTTTTAATGACTGCCACAAAGGCCACATAGGCTTTCGTCTTGAGATGGCACTAGTCTATTTAACTGGGCAATTGGCGAGTGCAAAGGGCTCTTAGCCTAAATAAATTCACACAACTGGCTAAGGGAGATAGATCCCTGCGGGTTCAGCTTAGGGCGTTGTGCGTTGATAGGTCCACATTTAATTTTGTTGCCATCCCTATTCACCTTTGCAGAAATGTAACCGCTCGAACCTTATATATATATATATATATATATTTTAAAGTTCTAAATCTAAGTTTATCCATCAGCCATATTATAATTATGTTAGAAAATTAATGTTATATTGTTGCATTTGCTCATGACTTATACAAGGTGTTTTCGGTTTGGTAATAATTCTACTGAAAAGCTTTATGCTGGGTTGCATCGTCATATTTGTTAAAGTTAAAAAGTTAATGTCACCTTTTACATCCTTCTCTAATGGTGAGATTCACAGACCGCACTACGACTATACTTTGAGCAAAGTATGCTTTGAACTGTCAGTACAGTATGGGATTTGACAGTTCGAAGCTTACTTTGCTTGAAAGTAAAGTCGTAGTGCGGTCTGTGAATCTCGCCCTAACTCTAATAAGTTAATTACAGTTAGAGAAGGATGTAAAATTTTACATTATCTTTAATTTTAACAAATATGATAGTTCAACCCGGCCTTAAAGATGTTTGTTATTGTCATGCTAGAAAGAGAGCGGCTTAGGTCTTGAAAGTGGCAATACATGTACAACCATAATATTGAGACATCTATTTTTTTGTAGATGTTTATAGGCAACAATATTGATGTAATTGTACAGTAGGTCATCAAGAAATATTGCACATCGATTTTAGGAAAGAGTCAATCGGTTAGTTTTGACTTCGTAGAGTGTTATCTCTACGTACGTACCGATAGTGCGGTATTGGTCAAAATATTCGACAAACGTTAGTGCGAAGAGATAACGCTCTACAGAGCCGAAATTATCCGTAATCTCTTTCCAACATTCGATGTGCAATATTGCTGGGTGGGACAGTACCATCGATGCGACCTGTATGTTTGATTGCTACTTTCAAGGCATCTCTCTTCTCTTTTGTTAATTTATAAGAGGACAGAGACAGCTACACTTTCAATTTAGGTGGTGTTGTCAAATGGGAGCCAGTGTACAGGAGATATGTATTTATTGTTGTATTTTATTAAATTGTTTTATTTATAATTGTCGCTTCGCAAAACAGGGTAATGTATATAATACAAAAGTGTTATGCGAAACATTAATTTTATATACATACTAGGCACCTTTTGGTAAACTGTGGTTTGTTTAATTTTATTATGACGCGTTGGTAAATATTGTTAAACCTTATCTTACATTAAATGTATATTACATTATTTCCATGAAATTAAATATTTTTAAATAAAAAGTTCTTTAGCAAAGTTGTGATTTGAAAGTCGATGAAACGAAAAAGCGACAGTAAAAAGAGACAGACAGACTCATATATCTTATCTTAAATATCTTATGAAATTTTTGAAGGTTTCACTTCTAACCATAGAGCAACACGGGAGGGGTATACCACTTTTGTAGGCTTTCCCCTCTGTCAAAGTACAAGCAAAAGTGGTCCTACGCCTGTCGCCCAGATGTTTAAATGTGTGCGTGAAATTGTATATGTATTTTGTTAAAGTCAAGGTGTGAGTTTCATAGAAAAAGACGATTTTTGTAGTGTGTGTGTATCACACGTAGTTCCTCCCGCGAATAATGGCAGACTGTTTTGCATCGGTAATAAACGCTATGGCTACTCTACTCCGGTCCGCCGCGGCGGCCGGTGGCCCGAGTTGCTCTATGCTTCTAACATATTTTTTTTACCATGATAATTTTTTATCCTGTCTATGTAGTCGAATTTTTGATTGGTTGACTAGGTTTACTTCGAATGAAAATCAAATTAACAGAGACATTTTAAATTTACGAATATGAACCGAAATCAATTTCAGCACGTACTTTTGACGAACGTAGTGTAAGAAAGTCGTTGAATATCTACTGAAATAAAAATTGTGCTAAGATTCCAACAGGCGCCTAGGTTGGTTACACACTATGTAACTTGACAAATTCAAATTGTAATACATCATATTAGCGTTCGGTTATTCGCCTTCTAAAATGCTTTAATTAGTCGAGATAAATAATGCTTTTGTTTCTTTTTTGTTTTTTAATATAAAAAATATAAATTATTGATCTGTATATAGTTGTTAGATTGTATATAGTAGATTAAAATATATTTATACAGAAGACACACTATAGGATATTTATATTTATGGGACAGATTAAAAATGGGCGATAAATTACTGTTAAATAATGGGTGCATATGTTGGACCGTTGTATAATATAAATTATGATCACATTATAATGGAAATGCACAGTGTAATAGTGAAAATATACTAGAAGTCATAGTGTAGTGGTTAAAGCACTGAGGACGTGTATTTTTCTATAAATAAACGTAGATTTTCTCAAACAATAATATAGTACCCAGGAAGAAATACTGCACATCGAGCCTATGCGCCCTAACGCACTAGTGGTTAGCCGCGGGAGCCGCTTACCGATTTTAAAATTTAATAAGCAATGTTATGTATAGTGCGTAAAATAACAGGCGGTTGCATATTAAACTGTAAAAGCGGCTAGTCGCGCGGCTACACGCTTCCGCGGCTAGCCGCTAGTGTGTTAGGGCGCTTAGATAGAGACAATCGGTTAGTTTCGACTTCGTAGAGCGTTATCTCTGCTGCACACTGCTTGACTAAGATGTGAAAGAGATAACGCTCTACAGACACGAAATAAGCCGAAGTCTCCTTCCTAAAGTCGATCTGCAATACAGTCTTATTGGATACTGTACATAAAATTTATATAAAGCTGTGCTTCATATTCATTTGCGTTTAGTTAAACGAGGGGTTTATAATGGCACAGAGGTGTGTCATGAGTATTCTGATAGAAGAAAATATAATGTATTGAAAGAAATAAATAATATTGTTTTACCAAAACCTGTTTTTTTTTTTATTTATCCTTGATAAGATTCCGTTAATGGGCAATTGGTTAATGGCACTTTTGAGTGTTAAAGTTAATTATGTTCAGCTCTTTATCAATTTTTAAATTAACTAATGTTAGTACAACTCAAGTAATTGACACTACACGTGTTGATCATCGTATTGTATAAAATTACTTAATAAGAAAATATACCTTTAGTAACCTGATATACCTATAAAATATTAGCGCGTGTTATAATAATATAGAATAATACTAATAAAGAGATATTATCTCTTAGTATTGAGTAATAATTCAAGAAGATTCTTTGGCAACTACTTATTTGGGAACCCGCTGGAATATGGCAACGAACCTAATTCACAAAATAGAATATATTAATATTACTAGCTGTACCCGCGACTTTGTCCGCGTGAGAATTTATGATTGTTAAGTATCTACCCGAACGAAGTTGTGGGCGCAGCTAGTATAAAAGTAGCCGAAGTTACTCCTTATTACATAAGCTATCTGCCACTGAAAGTCCCGTCAAAATCGGTCCAGCCGTTCCCGAGATTAGCGGGAACAAACAGACAGACAGACAGACAAAAATGGTAAGAAATGTTCTTTTGGTATATGTATCGTGTATACATATATATGCATTTAGTAAAAAGCGGTTATTTTTATATTATAAACAGACACTTTTATTTATTTGTATAGATTAATACCTCTTGTAAAATAGGCTGCTCTTGGTGCAATCTTATATTTCTTTATCAAATTAATAATACAATCTTATATTTCTTTATCAAATTAATAGTATAAAATTTGACCTTTTATTTCCTAAGAAATAAAACGAAGAAAAAAAAACATGACGTCTCTTTATCCTTTAACAGAATAACAAATAATCCTGGGTATTTGGTATTTTTACTACCACTTACGTACAAGAACAAGTTTCTCACATGTGAATCATAAGAATTTTATTAACGTATAATGCAAATTATGTGGCTTTAAAATAAATTAGTTTTTAATGCCTTTAAAAACAGAATCAAGTTTCGGTTTGGATCGAACTAACGAATTATTTTTAGTTTACGGTATTACGTTATGATGGGGGGGCGTGCCAAGAGGTTCTTGCGTTACGTTTGTTTTTTTTTGAGAGTAATAAAATAAACCCGTGGTATAAAAATCATGTGACTATATTATTATGTATCGTTTATTGCTGTCATTATAGGCACATTAAAAAAATTGCTACAGTTGATTGGATTTTTTTTTGTTTTAATTTCAACTTTTTTTTTGTT
Organism: Macrosoma leucophasiata; assembly: GCA_036365455.1. NCBI lineage: Eukaryota > Metazoa > Arthropoda > Insecta > Lepidoptera > Hedylidae > Macrosoma > Macrosoma leucophasiata. The sequence continues at coordinate 6,543,388 of JAWQUS010000023.1, read as the reverse complement.
AACCGCGCTTTATAATTTCGGAACATACCTATCTGTATGTTCCGAAGTATGAACTACTATGAACTCATATCTGTAGCTAGGTACCTATAGGTACATAAATAAACTCTTTTATTCTAGCTGACCAAGCGAACGTCTGCTTGACTTTAAGAAAATAACAGCACTGTATAGCGAAATATCTTACAAAGAAATCGTTTAATCGAAAAATGATCTTCTCAAACCTCCAATATTTTTAAGACCTATTTATTCAACGACACCTCATGATAGGATGTGCGTGAAAAAAAATATCCTCAATTTACGTGTACGGGAGAATTCTGAAATCTAATTGTTTACCAACATTCGATTAGTCCATGAATCGTTAGTATTAACTTATCATCCAAAACCACCTTTGGAAAACCACCTTCAAAAATAAAAAAATTGACGACCCGGTTGGTCCAGCGGTGTGAGATGACCGTTTGATTCGAAGGGTCGCGGGTTCGATCCCCGCACCGGGACAATTATTTGTATGGCCTACAGATATTTGTTTCGGGTCTGGGTGTTTGTAGCCCCACGATACAGGTTTATACCTACTGTGGGGCTGTGAGTGTAAGCGTATTTATTTATTATTATTATAAAGGACTTTTCGCCCACGAACGTTTCGCCAACATAACTTTACCTACGTCAGTGAATGCTTAACCAACAGAATATTCAATCTCTCATGTTGGTTGGGAGAGATGGAGACCGTGGACGGCCCCGATTTAGCCAGGTTAGGTCGAAGTTACCACCGTTCGGTGTTGGGTTTTTTTGCTGACAGTACAATCTTGGTCAAAATATTCTGTTATTTTGGCGAAATGTTCGTGGGTGAAAAGTCCTTTGGATGATAAGTTAATTGCACCATCACTTTGTCGGCATGACTAATATGTATAATCATACCAAATTATAGCTTTCTATAATGCTAAGAATATCCGAGATTAGCTGTGGACAGAGGGACAGACCGACATGGCGAAACCACAGTAACACGTTCGTTTTCTTTAGACTGTGGCGAAACTATAAGGGTTCCTTTATAGTCCGGTGGAGGCTATGGATTACTAAAAATGAAATATAGTTTATTAATTCTCACTAAAACTCGAGAATGGCTGAACCGATGTGGATAATTTGAGTTTTGTAGTCTGCTTTAATGGTGCGTAGTTTAAATTCTGTTGTGCCCCCGAGCAATGCAAACAATGTTAGGTAGATACATTAAATCAGGGGTGTCAAACTCAATTTTGCAGAGGGCCATATAATTAGATTTAGAATGTGTAGGCGGGCCAAGTACAAATTTGAAAAAACTAAAACATACTATATTATTATAACATTGTTATTTATTTAGTTCAGCATATCAAAGGTAAGAAAGAGGGTAATTTATTTTGGGCTCGAAGATCCAGATACATGACTGCTCTCGTTTTTGACAAGCCTATTGATGTCAGGTAGGTACCATATTCGTGGAAGTTATTTTAAGAATTGATTAGAGATGTTCATGTGTTAATCTTGTGCGATGTTTGTTTTTTGGTACTACCAAACATACAAAATACGTGGTGCATGCTTTTTTATTTCTGGGTAGTTATTCAAACTCTTGAAATGCTGCGTACAAAATGTAAGAGCGCGCTTAAAAATGCTGTCAGATTGAAGATCTATAAATTCAATTTGCAAATGAACTGGTGCCTGTGAAGCTTCAGAAGTAAATGGATTGTTGAAAATTGGGAATTCCAATTCATTCATTTTGAGCCACGGGCAGGGGCGCAGTGAGAGTGAGCGCTAGTTGCTCGGACGAAATAGAAGTCGACTTCGCACGTGCGAAAGAGCGAAAATCATAAGTAACACTCTGTTTCAGATGAATGCCTATATAGGCACACGCTACATTTTAAAAGTTATTGAATAAATAATGTGCGCGCATTTTTTTTTAAACCTGCGCACAAGCATTGAGTGCAATCTGAAATCTCTAAAAACCAAAATTATTCTATCTGTGATATATTGTGAGCGCGGGCCGTATTGAAATGACCCGAGGGCCGGATGCGGCCCGCGGGCCGTATTTTTGACATGACTGCATTAGATGGACAGTCTTGATATAATATATATTACAATTTTAAACAATAAAATGACTCATTTGTAGCGGAAATTTAAAGGTGCTGAATAATTAATTCGGTAATTATTTTATACCCAGAGTCACTGTAATTTGAATATTGCGGGGAAAACCGTGACGTTTCTCCTCAGTACAAGTATTCTGTTATTTTAGATTTTCCGATTTTCCGTTGGGGTGCTCGAATAGTTCGCGTGCGAGTTGAATGCAACCGCTGCCGTAGATAATAGGTACTTATTACACTTTAAATAATTGAGTAGTTAAACAACCATCGACTGATTAAATTTTAGTCAGTTCGATGGTTGTTATATTTCTTGACAAGAAGTGTGTTTAAGAAATTATTTTTAACAGTTTTTTTTCTGATGCCCGGGACTTGTCCGTGATGATTTGACCTCACACAGAGAGTGCTGTCCAGCGCCAGCTGAGGGGTCAAACGTTAGTAAGTTTAGGACGCCTTTTGATGACTATTTTTTGCTATAGTGCTATCATAAAACTGGAAGAATTTTGTTTATTGGTCTTTTATACAAAGATACTTACCTAATTTTGTTCAGATGTTGAATGTATAGGCTAGTTTTGAAAAATTAAGCTTTGATTTTCTTCGTAAGTTTTATCGAAATAGATGCAGTATTTTACAAATAGATAATAACAGTTACTACCAACAGATGGCGTTCATTACAATTTACCATAATCACCATAAATATCTACAATCATTTTCACTATCGCGCGATTTTTACCTCGCGCTGTGGTAGTTTATAAAATATAATTTATAGGGACTCTAATTTATATTTAGAGAGCTCGAGGGCGTAGGCATTACAATTTACACTACCTAATCTATCTGCCGCTCAAGTTAAAGTATTCAGTACCATAGGTTATCGGTTAGATGGTAGTGTCTCATAGTTTCTGGCAAGTGGCCAAAAGCAAAACAGCTTAGGCGACAGGAGTGACAGTGGCAACGTCTATGCATTTAAATCAATTTTTTTATACATTTTATGCGGGTCTAGATACGCTGCAGTATTAGCTTATCATCAATGTGAACTGCGTACTTGTTTCCCGTAGTTATATAAAAAGGAATGAGGGAGAGGAGCAGATAGGCAGTTTGATGCAGAGAGATATGACGCTCTACGAAGTCGAAACTACCCGATTGTCTCTTGTAGGCTCGATGTGCAATATTTCTTTCTGGGTATTTTATTTATGTAAAGAACTGCTATCAATGGACAGTTCGGTAGTAGGTACACGTGGGCATTTTATGTGGCGGCGATAATAGCTATATTTGATTAATTTCGAAAGATCCGGCAACTCCGATCTTTCTGATCTAAATCTGTAATTCCTAGCTGTAGGTCCTGTGCGGATTGAAGGAGATATCTTCCAGGGGGCATCGTATCTATCATAATATATGTAGTTGTTAATTTAGTGTTAAGTATTAATTTACTGTAAACATTCTAGGCTGGGCACGGCTCATCCGGCTACCACCCTTATTCATATGTCTATAAACTGCTGAATCGCTTCCGCCGTCGTTTTTTAATTGGAACGAAGTTTTGGAACGAAGTTCCTTATCGCGTACGCTGGCTGAGGGGGCTAGGCGAGCGTCACGAAAAATCCTCAGGACCTTTTGCTATAGTGCGTAGCGCTCGGAGAGGGGGCAGGCCGAGTATAGGGTTCGACTTATTCGTTCTCTCTCTCTCTCTCTCTCATTCTCTGTCTCTCTCTCTCTCTCTCTCTCTCTCTCTCTCTCTCTCTCTCTCTCTCTCTCTCTTGACAGTGACAAGCAAGCCATGCGACGCGCGCATTTGTTTTGTCGTGTTGGTGTGCTATGTAGTTTTAGTTATTTTTAATATTTAAAAAAATAAACAATGGATTGTGATAGTGATTTATAAGAAGTTGAAGAGGAACTTCGTTCCGATCGGGTGTCCCATATGTGTCCTCAGACAGTTATTTTCTTATTTTTTCGTTCCACCTATGAGAGAAATAATAAATGAACGTTATCGCTTTCATACCTCCAAGGTAATGCGGACAATCAGATTATTGCTATTACTTTCATAGGCGGTAAAATTAAATACCTGAACGAGAAGAAAAACTATTTTTACGGCACTTGCCTCAGATCCAAATCGTCAGAATTTTGGATGGGAGCTATGTCGGGTTCATCGCCTTGATAACTTTTAGCACACTTTGAGGCTGCTTCTCAAATTAAATAGGTACCTATCTACCAAGTATCTACCTATCTAGTTAGAGTATCAGACAATGGAATAAAATAAACAAATTACACATTTCATAAGTCTTTGTATTAATTACTTCGTTTCAAAATATCAGTTCATTTAATAAAAATCTTTCAACAATCTTAAAGCTTAGTAGTCGTCATGGCCATATCCGTGGCCTCCTTCATGATGGCTTCCGTGCCCGTGGCTGCCGGAACTGCCGTGTCCACCGTGGCTGCCAGAGCTGCCATGTCCACCATGGCTGCCAGAACTTCCATGTTCACCGTGGCTGCCTTCGCTGCCATGTCCGCTGTGACCGTGACCTTCGTGTTCTTCGTGGCCATATCCTCCCTCGCTGCCATGTCCGCCGTGACCGTGTCCTTCATGTTCCTCGTGACCATGCCCTCCGTGACCGTATTCTTCGTCATGTCCGTGATGGCCGTATCCTCCGTATCCTGTAATTACGTCACGTTATTTTATTTTTTTGGATGGAGATAGTTATCTACTAATATTTCCGTAATACAGGTAATCTTTTTGTAATTTTTTAAGTTAAGATCAATCAAAGAAACTATCGTGTGTGTACATAAATAGGGATTTTCAAGGTTAGCAAACATCCACCGCTATAAAACAATAAAATGTAAAGACAGGCACACACAAGTGCAGTTTGTCTATAGGGGAGGGGAAGGTTGGCTCTAGGGAAAGCATTTTGGTACGTGTACTTTTTTATGTAATGTTAGTGGTAAACAAGCATGCAGTTCACATTGATGTTAAGTGATGACTGCAGCCTAAAGACATCCACACAAAGACCAAGGTCAAAATGCAGATGCGTTATCACTCCTGAGGCCTAAGGTGTTATGCTTCTGTGCCGGAAATTACAGAGCCGTACATTACCACCTGACCGGAACACGATAGTGCTGAACACAACCATTTAGCGGCAAGTATATTAGGTAATGCGGTGGTGCCTACGCAGCTCCGTCACTAGAGCTCTACCACCAGTAAATCTACCACCACTTATGGCACATATTGCCACATATTAGTATTTGCTGTATATTTTTTTATCTCTAGAGAGGGGCAGCTGGCGTCGTCACAGCCTGGCGTCGCCAGGGTAGGCAGGGGAGGGTTATTGCATCGGATAATCATCGACCTAAGGAAGGAGACTTCGGCATATTTCGGGTCTGTAGAGCGTTATCTCTTTCGCACATTACCTATGTGACGTTTGTCGACCATTTTGATCAAGTTTTTACTAATACCGGACTATAAGTGCTTACGTCGGCAGTGTGCAACGGAGATAACGCTCTACGAAGTAGCAATATTGCAACACAAGAACTAGGTAGTAGGTAGGTACTTAAGTACCCATTACCTAAGTACTGCACCTACTAGTTGTTGTGTTGTGAAAATGCATGGAGAATAAATAGACGAATGCAATGGGCATATATATTAATAATATATTAGCATTAGGTATATCTTTTACAGAAGATTAATTGAAAAATAAATTAATTAAACATTAGGCACATTAGTAGGAACCTATGTATTCGAAATCTTAATTTCCTACATTTATTGAAATTAAAAAAAAGTGAGGGAATCGCTTGAGATACACTAATTTCTTCACGAAGAGATAATAGTAGATATACCTATTATTATTATATAGCCTATTATTAGCTGCCCCGACGAACTTCGTATCGCCTTAGATGTAAACAAGAAGGTATAAAAAAAAATTGGTTAAAAAAATTGAAAAAAAAAAAAATGGTGAGAATAACTTTATTAATAAGGATATAAAAATAGACTTCAACCGATTCTCCTACCTACCAAATGCACACAGAAAATTTCATAATGATCGGTCCAGCCGTTTCAGAGGAGTATTGTTACAAATACAATGTAATTTATACTTAGGGATATGAAATGACGTACCTCCAGGTGCAGCTGCCGCGAGAGCGACAAGTGCCAAAAGAACAATCTGAAAGTAAAAATAAATTAAGTACAATATTAATTAATTACATACATATTAAAAAAAAAACGTAACTTCACCCCTGTAATCCCCGAAGGGGTAGGCAGAAGTAAATGCATGCATTCAAGCATACATGCAAACACCCACGATTCGCCGGTTACGTTTTGGCCCATGTAACGAGATGTCAACAGGTGGCGAGCCTGTTGACATCTCCGGGCACATTACCAAACTTCGAGGTATTGGGAAATTGCCAGAAAATGGAAAAATCCCAATAGAAATTAATTAAGTACATACATATTATTAATACCTATTATACATAACTATAATATATTTCTTCAAAATTAAGTCGCATGCTTATTATTTAACACATGACTATTTTTGCAAAGTCAAATATTTTGGTACGGAACGGGACACTATATCTACCTCTAGGTTCTTTTACCATCTATCATAAAGGAGCCTACGGCTAGTACACCCATCCCGCAACAAAACATTAAAATAAAGCGATGCGAAAGTGATAAAAAAATATATGCACGCTACAAATAACTTCAAAAACTAAAATTACTTACAGAATTGCAAAAATCAGAAGCAATTTCTAATATTTTATAAGGGGTAATAGTTTATAAGGGATCAGGGCAAGATTTGTACAGAAAAAATGACAAAAAAGACCAAGATAAAACAACTTAGAAATACTTCATATTTAAGGATCTTAAAGAACAAAGCCTGAAATTAAAAAAGAAATATGGGGACGACTTGAGTACCTCCTCCATTTTTGAAGTCGGTTAATTTTTAACCAACTTCAAAAATGGAGGATCATAATAATAAATTTTTAAATCACCAGAATACCAACGACAGTAAAAGTACTGCACACTTAAGTTCAATTTTTACTTTTTATTCCGGAAACTCAAAAACATTTAAAATACTAGAAAATGTTTTTTAAGTTCGTTAGATAATATTTCAGAACTATTTTACCTTCTACTTTTATTTAATTTTTCTGGACAAATCAATGTATGAAATTTGCCATGACTGTTTGTACAAAACATGAAAAAAAAAAGGAATCTTTGTGTAAAACTGTATAAAGCGTAGGTATAAGTAATTTATTTAGCCTGCGTTGAAATTTTTCCTGAATTTATAAACCTCAGCACGCCCGAGACCTTTCCAACGAATGCAAAACCGAGGAAATCGGTTCGTGCGTTCTGGAGTTACAGCGTCGGGAAGGAAAACTCGACTCATTTTTATATTATAGATGTAAACAAAAAAGAGATATTACATATATCTATAATATTTGCTGGTATAGTTTTATAATGGTATAAAACACAGTTAAAACGCCCTTATTAAGATGTTATTTTGGACACTTTATTTAACATCGTAAACTCACCATATATTTGGCCATTTCGTATATTTTTCTACTTGTAACTTAACACAAGGAACTGCACCAATAATCCAAGTCACAATAACTCAGGTATCGAACTTGATCGCTTATATATATACATCTTTAACCTACATAATGGAATCCGGTGGCAAGTGATCAACAAATAGGTATAGAGGAAGTGCGCCAATTATGGACCACCATTAAGAACTTTGTCACATAAAATTAAAGTTAAAACAAACAAGTAGATACACAATTTGCACACAAATAAATCCACCATTTTATTTATCTTTTACTAGCTGACCCGGCAAACTTCGTATTGTCTCACAATGAAATAATGTGTCAAAGGTTTGATAGATACGGACTATTTGTATGGAAAAATGAAATTGTTGTTTTTACTATTACTCTTCAATTTCTTCATATTTTCTTACCTTTTAAACCTTTCCTGGACCAAAAATCATTCAAAACCAAAATTAGCCAAATCGGTAGCCGTTCTCGAGTTTTAGCGAGACTAACGAACAGCAATTGATTTTTATATACATATATAGATGATACACTCTTCATAAGCCTATCGATGAACAAGATGCACATTGGATCTATTTCTCTCCATTTTCGAAGGGATTGGACGGGACTTTCGCTAGTATCATTTACTCAATAGTCACCGATATTAGAGCTTTCATATGATGATATTTTAACTTTTGAGATCTTTCGTTCTTTTGGGTTGTTTTTTTGTCATCTTTGTTAGTATAATGCAGACCTAGTCCATAATTGGCGCACTTACTCTAATAATACGATCATATGACCTTTTCGTGACGTTTGTTCGTTTTCTGAATAGATAAGTCATATTTACCTAGCAGGTTTATCTAAAAAAAAACCCGCATTTGGAGCATAATTTGTTCACAGATCTTTTTAAGATTAAAAACTCACCTAGCTTTAATTTTATACGAATTTGTCATTCACACTTTCATGTTTCATAATAATATTAAATTCAGTGAAATAAAAAAAATATATAACTTTACGCCTGAATTCCTTTAAGAGGTATGCTGATTGGTGCAGGAAACTTGTAAATGCAAACACGTATCTATAACTTGCCGCTTACAGTTTTTACTCCCATGATGGTAAGACTATTGATATCCATCATGGACATTACTAAACTCTAAGAATGACCCTGGCAATCCTCTTTAAGGGATCTCCGAAAAAGTATAAGCTCTACATCTGAATATTATTTACCATCTCCCCGACACAAAGATCTATCCCGGCACTTAAAACGTATCAGTCTCTATCGTATCTTTTATACCTGTCTATTTATATCAATTAAAAATACCTTCAAATTAAATATAAAATATTTGATAAGAATTTTTGTCGGTTATTTTTCAAATTGATGAACGCCTGACCCACACAGGCAAAGAGGAGCCCGATCTCCTAGGCAGTCTTTTTGTCACAAATGCCCTTGATGTCATGGAGTAGGTCAATGTGATATTCAGCGCCTGCCATCCTGCGCTGTGAAAGCTCTATGCCAAACGTCAAATTCACTCAGAAGAACGTCAGACGAGCGCTTTTATCCGTTGACATCAAAAAATTGAGTGGGTCAGTCCGGCTGACCGGCAATACGGCTTCTGTTATGGCAGATCTACTTCTGATCTTTTAATATATCTCAAATACCATTAGACTTAAGGCTAGGATAAGAGTGGGGAAATGTGTGGGGATGTGTGCGTGAAATTGTTTATGTAAGTAATTAATTAAAGTCCAGCTGTGAGTTTCGTAGTAATAGACGATTTTGACGTGTGTGTGTCACTCGTATTAATTTAGTTTTACATTTTTTTAATTCCCCCCTGCAAAAAATGACAGACCGTTTTGCATCGGTAATAAACGCTATGTCCACTCCCCTCCGGTCCGCCGAGGCCGGTGGCCCGTGTTGCTCTATGTTTTTTTCCCATTCTACAATGGTGAGTGCTCTGCTGAACTTATTGATATGGTGCCCTCTCTTATCCTAGGGAGAAATTCCATCCGCACCGACTGGACATGGTGCGGTTTTCGCGTTCCTGTTTGCCCAGAACGTGCAACATGTGAAGCGAACATCCCTCTGAGATGATCCCTCGGTGCTAGAAATATCCCCATATTGTATATTCTTCAAAATTAACGTCTGCCCTGGTGATGCAAATGTTCATAGGCGACGGTGACCACTTTCCATCAGATGGTCCGCCTGCTTATCAATCAACCGATGTAAAATAAGAATGTAAACATAAAAAATTAAATCCATCTTCAGTGTCTGCCAAATGTTGTTTGGGGCTGACGAAAATGTAATAGCCTCGACAAGACCTTATAATTAAATTAGGTTGGTTCTAAATGTTGTTTTAAACCTGTTCATGGCGTTGCCCGATATTAAAAAGAACTTGTTTGAGTTGCTATTAGGTACCTACTCTCCTGTAGGCGAGTTATAAAGTTTTTTTGTAAAGATGCATGCAAGCAAGTTTGCAGTTCACATACATTTATATAATAGGCAAGATGGTGAGTGAATACTGCAGTCTATCTACACAAAACTGGAGATCAAAATGCAGATACATTGTACCTACAACACAGGCAAAAAACTTATTCCCTTATTCATAAACATATTTTAGCTAAAGTGTTGCTAATCTCTCCTTTTCATTTTTCTATCCTGCACATTTGACAATGCAACTGACAAAGACAAAGCATTCTATAGCTAAAACGTATCTAATGTACGTTTATGAATAAGGGGGTTAGTATTTAGCCTGTGTTTGTACAGAGTTGTCTGAGAACTAAGTTAATGTATTAAAGTTATAATACTTATAATGGACCATTATTATCTAACTGAAACTCGACAGTGCTGAACACTTGACGACTCGGTTAGTCCAGCGGTATGAGATGACCGTTTGATTCGAAGGGTCGCGGGTTCGATCTCCGCACCGGGACAAATATTTGTATGGCCTACAGATATTTGTTTTGGGTCTGGGTGTTTGTGTATATGTTGTATGTGTACAACGGTACCCACGACACAGGTTTATACGTACCTACTGTAAGGCTGTGAATGTAAGCGTATTTTTATTTTTTTACTATCATTTGGCGTAGATGATCGGTAGTGATACGCATTACCTAATATACCTGCCTATGATCCGATGCCTACGTCCTCGTGCTTTGGGACCAGTGTAACGAAATGACTACCAACACAAGTCAACATCTTACACACACACTCGATCCGTTTTAATTATTTTATTCCCAATGGCCTTAGACGTAGCACCAGATCGCTCAGACGCCCCGCGGATCGCTGACATGCAGCTTGAGGCCTCAATCTTCGCCTCTAACAATACGGTCACAATACACGGCCAGTACGTGTCGGGCCACGCCAAATGGTTTCTCCTAGTACATCTTTTTTATGTAACGAAGGTGGTAATGATACATGCAGCTCACATGGATGTTAATTGATGACTGCAGCCTATAGACATCTACACAAAAACCAGAGGTCGAAATGCAAATGCGTTGCTATCCCTGAGACCTTAGTTGTTATGTTTCTGTGATAGTTAAGGGGGCCACACATTACCATCTAACTAACCGGAACACGATAGTGCCACACCGCGCAGACTGTGCCAAAATTCGATACAAACGCTTAATATTTGGTCTCTATTACACACACATCAATCAGTGACGTGTATTGACACGTGCACCTGTGTGCGTAGCACGTAGAAAATACTAACCGTCGCCTATAAAAGGGGAGGAGGTTGGGTGATGCGGGGAAATCGGGCGGGACGTCGAAGTGTCCATTCTATACGTATTATTACATATTCTCTGATAGTGCTGAACTGCCATTTGGTGGTAGATAGATTAGGTAATGAGGTGATGACAGGTCCATATTGGGTTGCATATATTATACAGGCACATTTTAAGGCTGCATATTTTTTTTGACATTCTCTTCGTTTCGTTATGCGTATCTTGAGCTCAGGTGGCCTGCCGCACTCTTTGACCTAACCAGGCAAAGTAGAGGGCGCCCACGTTTCTCATCTTGCCCAACCAACACAAGAGGTAGCAAATTGGCTATGTCAAATGGACAGACAGACATGTTAGTTATTATTGTATAATCTATGGACAGACATACGAGTACCTAGGTAGGTATTTTCTATTTAGTTTAAGGTCATGGAACCCTAAAAAGTAAAGAAAAAATAGAACAAAACAAGTTACTTTATGAATCACATTTTATTAAGTCTTTTATTATATTTAATTAAAATATTTCAGTCATTTTTTTAAATAATTCTCAAGAGGAATGTGATGTTGATTTCTATATGTACATATATCTAACAGTCTGCTTATACTATATCCTTAAAACTTAGTATTCATGGTCGTATCCGTGGCCGTGTCCGTGGCTGCCGTGTCCACCGTGGCTGCCGTGTCCACCGTGGCCGTAGTCACCGTGACCGCCGCCATAGCCTCCTTGTCCACCGTGGCCTCCCGAACTGCCGCCGTGGCCGAACCCTCCCTGTCCACCATGGCCTCCAGAACTGCCATGGCCGAATCCCCCTTGTCCACCGTGGCCTTCATTACCGAAACCGCCTTGGCTTCCGTGGCCGAATCCGCCCTGGCTGCCGTGACCGCCCTCATGGCCGAAGCCGCCTTGGCTGCCGTGGCCGAACCCGCCTTGTCCGCCGTGACCGCCTTCATGTCCAAACCCGCCTTGGCTACCATGGCCGAACCCGCCTTGACTACCATGCCCGCCCTCGTGGCCGAAACCTCCTTGACCACCGTGTCCTCCGTGACCAAATCCTTCATCTTCGTGGCTGTGATGACCGTGTCCTCCGTATCCTGTAATTTCAAGTTATTTCGCTTTAAAATGTGTTTAATAAAAAAAAAAATAATAAAGATTTCAATTACATAATGGGTATATGTAGGCTATATGTTTGAAGTTGAGATTAGAATTCTTAGCCCGAGCCTGAAGTTAGGAACTAACTTAAATATCAATTTAAATTGGAAGATGTATTGTGTTGTGCCTTATATGCTAGGTTCTTATTAAACTGATAATGATAATATGCCCGAAGATGTCAGGCTCGCTATCTGAGCCAAAACGTTACCGGCGATTCGATAGTGTTTGCATGTATGCTTGAATGCATGCATTTACCTCTGCTTACTCGTTCGGGGATTACAGGCGTGAAATTAGGTTATTGTCACAGAAATAAAACACAGACTTAGATTATAAAAACTCATCTAAATTATTCAGTAAATAGGTACCAAGGACCTGACAAGTTTTAATAAAATTCAGAATAATAATTAATGGTAAGAGTCTAATTCAAATCTTCAAAGAATGTTATGTAATTGTAAAATTGTGTTCCATTGTCTGTTTCATTCAATGATATTTTAAGTTACTATGTTTTATTTATTTTTAGTTGAGTTGGATACAATATTTAAATGTGGGTACCTCCAGGTGTTGCCGCTGCCACAGCTATAAGTGCCAAAGCAATGATCTGAAACAAAAACAAAGAAAAACTGTTACATAAAATAACTCTTATACTCACAGCCTGTTTACAAAATAACATGAGCATAGTTACTCAAAAGTAAAGGATAGTTAGGTAAGTAGCAACCAAAGTAGGTATAGGTTTTTAGTAAGTATAAATAATAATATCTTGTTTTATTATAGGTCTTCATAGCACTATTTTTTTATAAAAGTTAAATCTTGAGATTTTACTATAACGAAAAATATGCGAAATATATAAACAAATAAACTAATGACTTGGGTTTTTTTCAGTTTTAGTTTTAAAGTTGTGCGTCTTGCATGCGTTATTGCCGCAAATTAAATATATAAATTAACTTCAACGTAATTACATGTACTTAGTTACTTATTTTAGACCTTGACTACTGAAATTCAATTCCACTATTCTATTGAACAATTATTTAACTCCATATTTGTATCTATTATGATTAAAGATACAATTTTATAATAAAAAAATATGAATATATATGTAAATTTAAAAATAAAATAATGAATAGGTACTCACCACAAATTTGGTCATTTTGTATATTCTTTTAATCCGAAACACAAGGTACTTTACCGGTAATCCAAGTCAGAATAACTCTGAATGCGGGCCCAATCGCTTTTATATATGAAGTTAAAGCTTGGTGCCAGTAGATAAGCATCATGACCTCAAGTGACGTTTATCGTCTTCCGAATAGAAGCGCCATAGCTATTTCTAGGAACTCGTGTCTTAGGGAAATAATTTGTTTACAGCACGAACATTTATTGTTTTTACGAATTAATACGTCCATGAATTTACTTAATGAACAACCTATAAATTGTTTCATTTTATTTCTACGTGGTGTTAACTTTCCAAACGTACCTACTGTTGGGATTTTTTAAACCTGTTGATGTCATTGGCCGACACACCTATCTGTCTACTGTAATAATGAACTCGCAGAACTCGCATAAGTTGCGAGCAAAAAATGTCGTGCAATGAAGACTACGGATTAATTGGTTTAACTTGTAATTCGACATTTCTTACGTGAATTCGTGTTGGCTTTATTAGGCTGCTTTTCCACCAGAGATTTTCTATGCTACGTTGCTATGGATGCGTTTGATATCCACCAAAAATATTAATTGGTGCACGTACCTTAGCACTGGTGTAATCCGATTCAGCTAAGATATGTTTTTTATATGGACGGATGTAGGTAGGTATGCTACGTGCTATGGATGCGTCCTCGTCACAGTATTTACATTGTGTCCTCGTGCAGCTACAAAGCTTAGTAAATATCGGTGAAAACGGTCACATATTTTCGTAGCGTAGATTTCACGTCTTCGCAGCATAGCTGCATGGAAAATAGGGTGCTTTTCCACCAGAGATGTGCTATGCTACGTTGCTATGGATGCGTTTGAAATCCACCAATCATATTTTTTGGTGGACATACTTTAAACACACTGCACTGTGTACCAATGAATATGATTAGTGGATATCAAATGCATCTAAAGCATAGCTGCGTAGCGCATCTCTGGTGGAAAAGCCCCCTTAGTAGGAGGCAATAAAAACAGGGGATACAGTTTGAGTCAGTTTGGTGTGACAGTTAGGTACTTATCTATCATCAATATCAAAAATTACATTAGTACACTCGATAGTGAATGTTCCAAAGAATTATGAAGATTAGGTATTTTACCTACTTGTTACCTATATGTACAAGAAAGCTTCAAACTCCCATAATTATGTTTGTTTGTAAATATAAAAAGGTATAAAATTACCCACGCCCTTTTTTGTAAGTGAAAATAACCTAGAGTAGGTAGGTATACCTACGAGGACTGTTTGCTGTGATACTTTATCCTTGACCGTTAGGATCGCCAGGCGACGATCTAGAGGGAAGGAAGGGTAAATGTATGGAAGGTTGACAATTGTTAGAGATCATGGCGAAGTTTGTACAAAAAACCGGCCAAGTGCGACTCGGACTCGCGCACGAATTGTTCCGTACCATCTATAGAAGAAATTAATATTGAAATATAGGAAAAAAACACGTTTATCCCCTTTATATTTTCACTTTTTTTTACACTAACACCTGACCGGAACACGCTAGTGCTGAATACTACCATGTAGCGGCAAGTATATTATGGTAATGCGCAGCTGCCTACCCCCGCGGGCTTCGTCCCTGGATCTCTATCACCAGTAAACCTACTTGTCGTATTATTAGTGCATTTTTATACCTCGACTTATCGTGGAGTATGAGATATCACTAGTTACTGAGCTTTTTTAAAGATTTTTATTTCAATGATGGAAATTTATGACAAATGAGTTCATTTCAATAAAGAGTTGTTGGTTTCTTGCTATTTGCTAAAAAAAACATGATAAATACAATTGTTATCTTTATTTCATACCAAAAAAGGTCAATGTTGTAAGAAATTGATAAACATAAATTCAGGTTTTATCTTGGTTTTTTTAATCGCTGCTGTAAAAATATATTACAAAAGTTTCAAGCTTTACTATTAAAGCTTCAAACTTTTATGCCGTGCCCTTGAGTTCCGATGCTACTTTGTCCGCCGAAACCTTGTGTTCCGTGACCGCCTTGACTGCCATGAGTGCCGTAACCTGTCTGGGTACCATGAGTGCCGAAACCAGTCTGCGTACCGTGGGTGCCGAAACCAGTCTGTGGGCCCTTTGTTCCGTGAGTGCCGTATCCAGATTGCGTACCATGGGTGCCGAAACCAGTTTGCGAACCGTGAGTGCCGAAAGTTCCCTGGTTGCTATGAGAGGTATAACGTCCCTGGGTGCCATGGGTGGTGAAACCAGCTTGACCGGTCTGTGTTCCGAAACCGGCCTGAGCGCCGTGGGTGCCCAAGCTGCCTTGTACCCCAAAACCGACTTGGCCACCATGACCATAACCAGGCTGTGTTCCAGGCGTTATTCCTGTAATTAAGAATATTTTTAAATATTTATTTTACTAATAAAAACCGATAATTCTTCAATATTTTGGTATATATATTCTCTGGTTTGTGGCAGTCTAAGGGACCATGGCTATTGAACAGTGCTGAATGGCTGATTGGCACTCTATTGAAGTCAAAAAAGGGTTTAAAGCTGCTTTTGTTATCGAGTCCACTCTACCGAGTAACTATATAACTATTTAAGTACCTAATGTAAAAATTGAACATGAAATTGATACAGATTTATATTATGTACCTTGTTCGCTGAGGTGAATTACGGCAATCAGAGCCAAAGTAAATACCTGAAAATAAAAAGGATCTTAATAAATTTCTGTGATGTAGGTAATAAGGTTTTTTAAATATCTAGCAAATGACGGTAAGATATACCTATTTAATAAGATTTTACATAATTGTAAGCTCAAAACACAGAGATATCAAACATATTATAAAAATATGTACCTATAAATCCAAGCCTATACTTAAGTATTTATCAAAACGGATTCAGCACTTAAAAAATTAGTTAAAAAAAATTAAATAGTTTAAATCTTTAAATTATGAACAGAAGTACCTAGTTAAGTTCTTTATGAATTAAAATGGCTTTTTCCATGCGCTTATGTAATGACTCTGGAATACTCATTTTCTGTTTAGGATATTAAAATGTCTATTTAAAATTTTAATTCTTAAAAATACCTATTATTATAAAAGTGACTACTTACAACGAATTTCACCATTTTGATGATAAACACAGTATACTTCGATGGTAATATAATTCTAATGCATTTCTATTCCGAAATCTATCCGTTTATATAGGGTTGTAATAAAACATGGTTCGAGGTTTATTTTGACCTGTGAATTCTCTTATTTTCATGTTTTTAAAGTAGGTAGGTATGTTTTCGTTTTGTTGCCAAAATCTATGTTCTCGTCAATTGTCGAATGTTGGCTTTTTATAAATTGTTCAATATTACAGGATTAAGTGTATGTACCTAGAGTACCTACCTACATTATTAACATTATTATAAACACTGATATGACAGTTTGTATATGATTGTTAAACTACGCTTAAATAAATCATTAATTTAATTATTATTATTGCCCTTCAATAGCTATTACAGAGACATAACAACTTAGGTCTCAAATGCATCTGCATTTTGACCTGTAGTTTTTGTGTAGATGTCTATTGGTCTCAGTTATTACTTAACATCAATGTGAGCTGCATGCTTGTTTCCCACCTTCCTTACATTAAAAATGGATCAATGAAAAAAAGAAAGATTCCGACGAATTGATAACCGCCTCCTTTTTTCGAAATCGGTTAAAAATGTTGCAAAAACTTTTAAAATATTAGCTAAGAGGACTTACTTGCCGCTAAATGGTAGAGTTCAGCACTATCGTATTCCGGTCAGGTGGTAATGTACGGCCCTGTAATTTCCGGCACAGAGGCATAACACCTTAGGCCTCAGGAGTGTCAACGCATCTGCATTTTGACCTTGGTCTTTGTGTGGGTGTCTATAGGCTGCAGTCATCACTTAACATCAATATGAACTGCATGCTTGTTTGCCACTTCCATAAAATAAAAAAAGGACGAAGTCGTAGGCACATAATAAATAAAGTTTGAGACAGTGGTACCTACTTAGTTTTATTCATAAATGAAATTAACCATTACCTGATGACAGACCTGTAACATTTGTTACTATTGACGCATCTAGTCGTAGTGCAGTAGATAATTATTATCGAAAAGGTTACAAGAGGTCCATATCATTAATTATCATAATACCTAATCTCTGTGGCAGTTACACTGTTTATTATAGTACCGTACACCGTACCAGGGCATATCTTTTCTATCTCTAAGGACTTATTACACGGCACGGTATTCAGGGTACGATAGTAAGGGTCAGGGTAGTGTAATTCGCAGCGGCCCGTGTATTTGTACTGCTGCCGGATAGTATAATAAGCGGCAATCCGGCGCGAGGCCACGCCCACCCTTTCTGCCGGACCCTGAATACCGTGTCGTGTAATAGCTTTTTAACTTTACTAATTTAGTAGGTAAAGCTGACGAGTTGTTTTTCTGTGATAGTTATTACGGGGCCATACATTACCATCTAACCGTTGTAGAAGCACACCGCGGACACTCAGCTAAATTTCCATACAAACGCTTATTCTGGTTACCTACTACACAGACATCAATCAGGACGTGTTTTTACACGCACACACATACCTAGTTGCCCGCTCGCAACCTCAGTGCACGAGGCTGCCGGCATGGTACTCAAGGGGAGGTGCGGGCTGCAAGAGAGGAAATCAGACGGGACGTCGAAGTGTCCATTCTATACGTAGTATTATTACATATTCTCTGGTAGTAGTTAGGTAATGCGGTGGTGCCTACGTCCCTGAGCTCCTGCAATGGAACTGTACCAGTGAATCCGATTGGTCGTTGCGTGATTATGATAATATAGTCTATAGCCCAGTGTCGGATTAGCCATATAGCAGGAGGCAACAAATATATAAAATATGTAATACACCTCAGCTATTCTCAAAGTGAGCATTGGCCACACTGTAATTATAGAGGTATAATGTGTTGCAAGTTGGCAATACCACAATACTTACAGGAGGAATCCCCTAATATTGGTTTCGATAGATTTTCGTAAATATTCTGTTTTATTTACATCCTAAATTTCAGTAGGCAATCTAACTCTAGGGCCCCTTGGTCACCATTGCTACGGGCCCCCCACCGGCTTTATACAGCAATGCTAATACTGCTATAGCCACAATTTGACGAAAATTGAATTATGTCTGTACTGTTTTTATGTTTAGCCTTCCTCGATAAATGTACTATCCAACACCAAAACATTTTACCAATTCGGATCAGTGGTCCCTAAGATTAGCACGTTCAACCAAACAAACAAACTCTTCAGAAGTATGACAATTATTACACGATGTGAAGAGTTGTTTATTACCATTGTTTCTAACTTTTCATAAAAATAATTTTAAGTATGTATATATATAAGTCTGTTTTACTACATGAAAGAAATAAACCTTGTGTTGCTGAAAAGAAGGTTTATTTCTTTCATGTAGTAAAACAGACTTATAAAACGACAATGAAAGTTTATTCTTTCACTTTTAAAACATAAAATAATATAATATTAAAATTTTCATTGATTATCCAATTGTCAATCAACTCGTATTTTAATCTGTCATCTGACATTCTGAATTCGTTTCTTCTTTAAAATCAGACAATTAAAAAGTTAAAAACTATAACCAAACTTCATGGTAAGTAAACACACAGAGTGCGAAGAAAGAAATAGTATTTCTTTACATCTCCCCCCATGGGGAAGAAAATTCACCCGTGAATTTTCACTCCAGTTCTCCATTTGATACTTGCACATTCTCATCCTCTGTCATCTAATAAAAATAAAAGTTATTTCCCGCGGGCTTCCCCAAGAGGTGTACTTAACTGTACATTGTGGACTCGTGCGTATCGGGCTGTGTCACCCAAGTTAGTCATTGGATAAACTTGAAAGAAATAGGTATTAAACATATTAAGAGACTGTTTGCACTGCGTTTTTATATTATGATGGTATCAAACAAGCACCCAGTTTACATGGATGGTAGGTCACACCTATACCTATGCGGCCTATCTACACAAAAACCAGTGGCTTACCTAAGTTGTTTTGCAATTCTAATTGTGAATCCTGTGATAGCTATTACGGGCCATACATTAAACAAATTAAGCTGCGTTACATTATTCGTTAGTTCAACTAATTATGTTAGTGAGTTGTGAACACTTGCTTATTTGCTACCATCATTACAAAGGAAAGTTACCTAACTACATACCTATATTCCCCTTATAGGCAAGAATAAATAAATTTCATGTAAATCCCCACTTTGCGACATTTTATGTATAATAGGTAGCGCCATATTACCTACATATATCTACTTACTAAATAAGACTGTTTTTTAAATAATTTTAAAGTGGTTGATTGTTTAGAAAATAAAATAATTACAAACTTATTTTTTTTTTCAATTTATAATTTTTGCACCCGAATGTACTGCACAGAATCTCGATGTATGGATTTGTAAACAATTTTTTATGACCGGTCCTTTGGAACGTAGAGGATTATGGCCGAAAGGACCACGGTCCATTCTTTTTGGTCCGTTCAGACTAAATACCCAATGTAACATGGTCAATATTATAAGGTATGCTCTGCATTCACTGGGCACATTACCGAGCTGGGATAGAATCTAAGTCCCGTAGCAGTATTAGCCTGCCACCACCAGGCAGTTAACGAACGGTACCAGAACTATATTTTAATTTAATATCTTGCGTCTTGCAACTAATTTAATTAAATTGCAATATTCTGCCCAATATGGTAAGTAATACATCAATATTGAGAAAGTAAATGATTCTTATTTTATCGAAATGGACTAATTTTCCTTGACTTAAAATAACGTGTTTAAATTTCAAAACGAATGACAGTAGGTATATGAAGCTGTAAGTACCTACATCAGTTTATAATATTGTGACAATCCTTTTCTGGTTGCGAAATTTTTGTGCAATTTTATGTAAACACTTTTATGCACAATATAACGATTTCAATATGTTTTATTAAGGCAACAAATATAAGTACTATTAAGTACCATGATTTCTGAAGAGATTAATAAAAAACTTACAAGCATGATAAATTAATTTTAATGTTTGTTTTAATAAATTCTGTACGTTCTTGAATTTCATTTAAATTAACGTTGCAGTTGAAATCAATGCAATTACTAGTAAAAGTGGAATACCTATATGACTAGAAGTTTTGCTGGTCAAGGTCAAGCGGGTCCTCTTTGGCTTGTTTATGGTTGAGCTTGGGTACTCCGCGTCACTGCGTCGCTTTACCTGATAGCTACGTCACTGTTGCGACGCTTCTCGCCTTACCTATGAGATTCTGTAAGATTTTTCGCTCAATTTAACACGACACGTGTCTAAATACGAGATAAATATTCTGATTCAGTTTAGATTCAGAAGATGGCAAGAAGAGAGAATGTTTAATTTGCTTTTACGATGGCTATTGACTTTAGTTTTGTTATAGAACAGCGATGGGAGGTCATGGAATTTCGGCAGCAAATAGACAATGCCATGTAAAATAGGCCATAACCAAAATGACTGAGAATAGTAGTTTAGCAGCTACATGGAAAGGAGAAAAAAAAATTAACGAAAAGCGCCAAAATACATAATGATATTAATGATTCGGGTTATGCAAATTTTACAAGTAAACAAAAGAATGATGAAACAGGTTCGTCTTTTTTGAGCGATTTTTACCGGGAGAACTAGTCAACAGCACAGGTTGTAGGTACAGTGTGCAACGTAAATATTAGTTCATATACAAAATGATATCCTTCCGTACTTGATCACACTTTCATCGTCCTCCTCGTTTTCCTCGCCGATCGTGGCCCCTTTCAGGGATTACATTTTGACTGAATGTCGGGTACAGGTTTGGCAGTGAATAGACTGGTGGTCGAACACCAAGCAGAAGGCAAAAGAACATACGGCTGATCACAAATCCGCTGGATCGACCACATTAAAAAAGCTGCTATGTAAATCTATCATAGTTCAGACGTATAGTGTAGGTACGCAACGCTTCTATCTACTAAAAATGGAAGCAGATAACTAAGAAAGCCGTACTCGATAAGACAAACGTAACATATTTAATATCTCATCTGCATAATCGTATCAACTCTTCTAAATTGGACCCCCTCGACAAGAGAGACCGATTCAGAAAAAGAAGCCGTAGGGGGCTTCTTGCTGTCGAGAGTGGTACGGTGGAGAGAGTTCTCTTTGTTGATAGATAGACGAGTCTCTTGGCCACTTTGAGTTTGATGAGTCGCTATTACGTTTTACAGTCCATAGTATGTGCAACATCCTTTCCCACTTCGAAGGCATCCACACGTCTGCGATCATTGGCCTTAAACCTTCACGTCTCGGACATAGGGCTATCTATATTCTTCTTTGGAAATAAATATGAAAGAAATCAATATGTTTACGAGCTTTTACTTAGTTAATAGTGATAGAGAAAGGACAGGCTGCTTTTAAGCTAAAACCAAATAATACACGCTCGAAGTCGGGAAGTGGCTAGATTATAATATTTCCAAGTCCTACCTCAATTCCTCTTATAAATTTTATATTAATTAATAATTGCATAAAAATATTCATTCTTCAAAAGGAAAAAATAGAATTTCATTATATACGGTGTTGACTGTACATATTATTCTTCATTGATTACTCACATTTTGCCGGCGGAATCTTTCGCAGCGATTATTATTAGCCTAGCAACAATGTAGCCAAGTAGGTAATATTTATCCTAAATTTAGTACCCGATTGGAATCTTAAATTATAAAAGCAAAGGATGCAACTTATGTTACATTTGAAAAAATTGTTTGCAACTGAATAACTAGGTAATAATTTTATTAATAAGGCCGATTGGTTCGTTAAATTGTTGTGATTACGTAATCGTGGTTTATTGTTTCCTGGCAACTGTATATTTAGGTATCAGTTGTAAACAATATTACAATTCACCCAAAGTCCAATGTTGAATGTTCAAAGCGGATGGCCCTTTCATAATAACTTGTCTTTTTATTGATTTGGTATTTTAATCCTCATCTTTTTCAGTCTACTAGCTGGCTGGGCGATGTACATTCCGCCTTAGAATGTAATTAACTTAAAGATTTGTCAGGTACGAACTATTTGTATGGGAAAATTTAATTGTTGTTTTTAGTAGTTTCCTTACAATTTGTTCGTATTTTCTGACCTTTTAAACCTTCCTTGAACAAATAGGTACTTTTAAACTAAAATTTGCCAAATCAGTCGAGAAGAGAGAGATCCATACAATAAGACTGATTTAACAATATCACGGAATATTTTTAAAATGTCTCAATTTATTCTCTATAATTTTCAATGTTTTAGATTGAATTATTTTGTTATGTTATGTGCTTAGGTCACAGATTTTCATGTGGGTACCAAATTTCAACACAATTGGTTCAGTACTTTCGGAGGAAATCGGCTGTGACCAACAGACAGACAGAGATCTTATAAGAGATCCGTTTTTTCCTTATGAGGAACGAAACCTTAAAATATGGATGATAAGAACGTAAAGTCTCTAATAGGCGTAGCCAGGTACGGTTGGCAACCGGATTGCAATGGGACATAACTTATTCAAAATCGAAAAACGAAGGTTTTTTTCGTTGTATTTATTTCAATACAAAGTTAAATGTATTAGTTTTTGTTCTTTTACATCTCGTATCGTGCGTAATAAAAATTAAATTTGTTCTTGGACGTGGGATTTATTTTTCCTGTTATGAGTAATCTGTATCTGTAGATACGAGGTTCGTATTGCGGTAATGAGAAAACAGTTAAATCTATACATATGATAAAACAAAGTCCTTCGCGGAATCTGTCTCTCTGTCTATCTGTTTGTTTGCGCGCGACAAACTCAAACACGCGCGGATCCTCTTGTGGTTTTCACCAATAGAGAGAGTTATTCATGAGGTGGTAGAGCTCCAGTGACGGAGCTCGCGGGCGTAGGCACCACCGCATTACCTAATATACATAATCAAGCATTCTTATAAACTAAAATCTCGCCAAACTGACGAAGCAGTTTGTTGGCAAGGTACAAACTCAGTTCCATACTATATGTACCTACCGCAGCTGTTAATAAGCCTTGATCCGAACAGCCGGTTACAATTCTTCAATTTTGGTAACACTTGCCGCTAAATGGTAGGGTTCAGCACTGTCGTGTTCCTGTCAGGTGTACGGCCCTGTGATTTCCGGCACAGAAGCATAACATCTTAGGCCTCAGGAGTGGTAACGCATCTGCATTTTGATTTCTGTCATTGTGTGGGTGTCTTTAGGTTGCGCTGCAGTCATCACTTAACATCAATGTGAACTGCATGCTTGGTTGCCACTTTAATTACATTAAAAAAAAATGTATCTACTACCGCCGTATTGGAATTGTATTTGATCCGATTGTTCGCTTGATTTACTGTACTAGCGAAATAATTATCTTCTACTAGAAGGCGATGAGCTCGACAGGTCCCTGCGCCTTCATTAAAGTAAGAATTAAAAAATAAAAACACGAGTTGAAAGTAGGTATTATAATCTTAATAATATTTATACATTAACTATAGTACACAGCAAATAAATATTTCACATCGAGCCTACGAAAGAGACAATCAGCTAGTTTCGACTTCGAAGAGCGTCTTCTCTGCTGCACACTGCCTACATAAGCACAAGATGGTCCGTTATTGTTCAAAATTTGATTAAAATTGTCAACAAAGTAAGGTGCGAAAGAGATAACGCTCTACAGACCCGAAACACACCGCGGACTCTCCGACAATATTCCATACTAACGCTTAATTTGGTCTCTATTACACAGACATCAATCAGTGGGTACTTAGTCAGAACGGACCAAAAAGAATGGACCGTAGTCCATTCGGCCGTAATCAAAAAACGTCTACGTCCCAACGGCCCGGTCATAAAATAATTTAAAAGTACAGTCGCTTACAAGCGTAACAGTCGTATGGTTTATAATTTTTCACTACAAAATATCTACATATCTAGAGTAGTATTTAATCTAATAGTTGTAATGTAAGTTCACAAAATCTTTAACATCTTCGTTTCTAGTCGGGACGACTTCGGGTACCTAACTCAACAATTACCCTTTCATATCAACCAATCATAAGCAGGCAGTTTATCTGTTACGTCAGAGGAGTGGCGAAAAGAAAGTTCATAACAAGGGGCCATCCATAAATTACGTCACACGTAAATGGGGAGGGAGGGTATCACCGAAATGTGACAATGTGTGACAAGGGGCAGGAGGGGTCGAAAGTTTTGTGACGTCACATGTTAAAATTTAAAATACTGAAACGTGAAATCTAGATGTGAATAAAAAACTCTAAAAATCTACGAACTTGATCTATATTTATCAATAATTCACTATATTTATTGATTCGAGTGAGACTCAACTTCACAAGAATTTTGAATGGTAAGGGTTTAAATAGGTTTAAGTCGTCTGCGAGTGCTCGCTCGCTTTTCTACCGTTCCGCGCGTCGGTTGTTAGCGAGACCTGCGACAAGTACTGCCACATGCGCCGGCGCAGTGACTTCAATACGTTCCTATTGTTTAGTGACAGTCAAAATAAGCAAAAAATGGAAAAAGCTGTTTTCTCGATTATTTTTGAGTACATGAATAAATTTTAAAAATATGTGACGTCACATCAGGAGGGGGGGGCTTATAAAAATGTGACAACCTGTGACAAGGACGGGGGGAGGGGTCCAAAAGTCCCGAAATTCGTGTGACGTAATTTATGGATGGCCCCCAATATGCAATCAGTGTTTTTTAGGGTTCCATAGTAAATAAGGAACCCTTATAATTTCGCCATGTCCGTCTGTCTGTCTGTCTGTCCGTCTGCGGTTTAGCGCAAAAACTATTGGTACTAGAGACTTGAAATTTGGCACTAGTGTACATCTTAATCACGCTGACAAAGTGGTAAATAAAATAAACGGCGGTAATAAAAACATGAAAAATAAAATGATTTTGGGTACATGTAACGCGCGGATTTTTTTTTTATTTTTTGTTTTCTATATAGTGTGGGCTATCGTTGGATAGGTCTTTCCAAAAAGGGGTGTGCTTACATCAGTTTTTGATTTAGTTAATATATATATGTATCTTCACGCCAGGTCCCAAACGGGGTAGACAGAGAGTGTAGAGCATTGTTTTTATAAAGATAATAATACAAATTTAAGAAAAAAAATAAGACTTTAAGTATTTCAATTTATAACTTTTGCACTCGAATGTACTCCATGTATAAATTTGTTAACAATATTTTATGACCGGTCCGTTGAGACGTAGACGATTTTTGATTACGGCCGACGGACGGACTACGGTCCATTCTTTTTGGTCCGTTTAGACGTAGTACCCCAATCAGTGACGTGTATTTACACGTACACCTGTGTGCGTAGCACGTAGAAAATACCAACCGTCGCCCATAAGAGGGGAAGGAGTTTCGTGGTGCGGGGAAATCGGGCGGGACGTCGAAGTGTCCATTCTATACGTAGTATTATTACATATTCTCTGCCTGAAATAAGCCGAAGTCCTTCCTAAGGTCGATGTGCAATATTTCTCGTTTGATACTGTATATCACTAATTATTCCACTGTCTTGAACTTTTCACCATGTTTCGTCTGATACTGTTTTCTCTAGGATAGTTAAAATATGGATAATAAGCACCTATTTTTCTGTTAAACACTAAGTAAGGAGGCATGTTATTGTAAGTCCCAGAATAAGACTTCGACCAATTTCTTCCAATAGCACTCCTTTTATTAATCTTGGCGTGCTTCAAGTGTTTTAATTTGGGTACATTTTTGGTAAAGTGATGTTTGTAGTAGTGTTCCTTTTGCAGAGATGGTAATTCTGAAATTAAATTCTTTTTCTTGTCTTTTCTGCCCGATGCTGTGTTTATTATTATAGAACAGAGTATTATCTGGAAATGAAACAGATTAAAATTTTAATCGAATATACATCATAATTTAGGTGAACTCTCTAGATTACTCTAGATATTATATTTATGAATTCCGATATTTTACTGCTGGTTTATAATTATGTGAATTTAATGTTATAAAATTATTGCCTTAAATTAAACTATACATTCGTTTATCTCGGGTTTTTTTGCATTAAAATTAATTCGACTATAACTGCAGTATATTTAAGATTTTCAATATACTCGTATGTATTGCTTTATATTTTATTAAAGTTTTTTTTTAATTTAATATATTTAGCTACATTATGCTATTGGTAATTTTTATTATTTACTTATTGGTTTATTTTACAATAAAAATGTCTATAATATAAAAATAAGTCGGGTTTTCCTTCCTGACGCTATAACTCCAGAACGCACGAACCGATTTCCACGGTTTTGCATTCGTTGGAAAGGTCTCGGGCTCCGTGAGGTTTATAGCAAATTAATATAAGAAAATATAAATATAAGAAAATTCAGGATTATAAAACGACATCCACGCGGGCGATGCCGCGGGCAACAGCTAGTTTACATTTTTTTTATTTTTTTTTTAATTTATTAATCTCTAAATACGAATGATTACATGAAAAACAAACCAAAAACCACGAAGATTTGTCTGGTTCGCTTATAAACGTCGAGTTCGTCGCATCATTGAATACATGTATAATGCTGCATTGAAATTAGACAACGTAAAGTAGGTAAGTGTGGTACAATAAGCGCGACACGGTTACATCATACTCAATTTCATAGGTATATCATTCAAACTTATATATACCTAGGCAGTTAGTCCAAGTTGTGTGACAATACTTAGCGTAGGTATATTATATTATATTCAATTTGCGTAAGTCTTGTACACTTTTGATTAAAAAAAACATGACTTAATTACTTATACCGAAGAAATAACCTCCCAATC
Organism: Macrosoma leucophasiata; assembly: GCA_036365455.1. NCBI lineage: Eukaryota > Metazoa > Arthropoda > Insecta > Lepidoptera > Hedylidae > Macrosoma > Macrosoma leucophasiata. The sequence continues at coordinate 6,515,945 of JAWQUS010000023.1, read as the reverse complement.
TCAACAAAATATATTTAAAAAAACCTTCTTAAAGGATAAACAATGGATTTATTGCTTAACATTTTAAGATTTTCTTCATTGAAATAAGATTATAACGATCTCACCTTTAGCAGGAATAGTCTAACAGCCTCCATTGTTTACATTTGTGCAAATATAATAAATAAACACTGTCCGTCTGAAGCTATTCGCGTAAAGTTTTATGATGTTACATTGAACTTGACTTCGGTTTTTATATTCTCTATATTCCAAAATGACCCACTTTTCTCCGAACAAAATACCGTAGAGTCGACATGAGAATGATAAGAATTATTTGTTAACACTCACTTTAAACATGAGTGTTGTGTGTATATCAAATTATCGTATAGGCTGTCTATTGAAAGTGGAGATAGAATTGAATGTTAGAAAGGCATATATAAATTCTGGTATAAACATAAAAAAGTATCAAATAGTCTGATAAACATTACACGCTAACATGCCTACCTATACATAGAATTCAGTGAATATTTAGTCAAGAATTATATTAAAAAGATCGATCATAGTAAAAAAGAAAATTCTAGTTAGACTTGCGTTCTCATGTTCGGCTCCGTATAAAATGTATTTATATACGTTACACATGTAAGTATGTTTGGACTGTACCTACATGTTACCGTTAATTTACGTGAATCAACGAAATTGACGACCCGGTTAGTTAAGCTGTGTGAGACGATTGTTTGATTCGAAGGGTCGCGGATTCGATCCCCGCACATATTTGAGTGGCCGGAACCGAAACATGTAGATCTACATGTTTCGGGTCCGGGTGTTTGTGTATGTGTCACCTGTGTAGTATAACGGCATCCACGGAATAAGTTTATACCTCGTGTGGGGGCTGTGAAAGCTTATGTTTTATCAGTTAGAGTGCAGAATTACGAAGTACCTATTCTGCAGATTATCTGGCTGAGTCAGTTAAAGTGGAAAAAAAATTGAGTTCCTACATTAACTAGATAATGTGCAGAATTCCTAGGTAATCTGCAGACTAACGACCATGCACACGATAAATTCCTAAAACAGGTTCTTGTTTGAATAAAACATAAGTATTAATTAATTGTAAGACTTTTATATTAATAAATTTATAAGACTTATAAACAAGTCTGAAGTTAATGGGCTTAAATAGGCATATAATTATTTACTAGTGCAATCTAAAAATTTGGAGACATTACACAAAAAAAAATATCGTGTTGATTGGGCGAGATGGCCGTGGGCGAGATGGCCGTGGGCGCTCCCGACATTGCCAGGTCCGATGGAAGGGTGCGGCGTCGGAGGCACCGTTCGGTGTAAGGGATTTTTGTTGTCTTCAGCAATTTAACGATGTACCATTCGTTACTGTATAGCACAGACCAATCAGCCCTTAGTCGATGCTGTACAGACTATCTAGGTAAAGTGCAAATAAGAGCTTTTTTAATTAAAATTTTACACTTTAACGAATTCTATCAGAGCATCTGCAGACATTAACTAGGTAATGTGCACATTAACGTATTATGCATTCTAACTAACAGTAATACATATTGTTTTTCTTTACTAAATATCAACGGCATCGGCTTACTACTTTCGTAGCAAATGGCTGTGACACTCCGTCTGGACAGACAAACTGACGCACGAGTGATCTATATATACGAGTGATTATAAGGGATCTAGTTTGAGGCAAGGAACCCTAAAAATAAGTGCCGGTTGGTTTAGATATCTCATAGTTGCAGCATTTATGTTTGGAAGAAAACAAAATCAAAAGCTTTATTTTATTACCTAATATTCGGAATAGGTACCTAAACCACTTATTCCAAATAAAACGTTCAATATTATATCAACACATTTATGAGAGAATAATAAAATTACATTTTCCTTATTTAATAAATTAAAAAAAACAGTTAAAAAAATATAAATGGGGGTTTCTGCTGTAGCTGATTTTAAATAATTTCGAGTGGTTTTGTGGTTAGCTCCTCGCGGGAAAAAACCGTAATGAGTCCATCGGCCTCAGTCAGTATTAATTTTATTTTAAGTACCTATTAAATATTCTAAGAATTAGTAAAGTTAAATTATTTGGGGTTCCATCCGATTAATATGATAATATCTAATAAAGACGGTGTTAGTAATAGATAGGTATAACTTTTAATAAATAAGATTATAACAATTAATAGTTGCTTGTGCCAGAGGGCGAATTGATAATGTCACAGATCATCGAACCCTAAGGTTCAGACAGACAGACGCACGACAGATTTTATAAAGGCTCCGTTTTTTCTATTAAGATATCGTACCCTAAAAATACAAAGTAAATAAGTACATAATAATATTTATATGCTTTGAGTATTTAACTTAAAGATATCGTGGGAATAAAAGGTCCTAAGATGATCTGAAAATAATTTCAAAGGTAAAAAGTTATAAAAATATTTTTAAAATAAGCGAATATTAACCGTCCATCATTTCTGAAACTACTAGGCCTAAAATAAAAAATAAAAAACTATATACACGGTTTTTACTCCAAAACCTACAAGAAGTCAGCGTTAAAGGTACAGGAGTAATTTCTCAATTGTATGAATCCTTTGCATGCGACTCCGAATCAGACTCATACTTTTCCGGATTGGTTAAGTTCACTTATTATTTCCATAGGTATATCGGGTTACTTATTAAATTAACTAAACCCCTGTATATGTCCTCAAAAAATGTCTACCAATCCAACGACATTCAAATTTTAATAAAATTAATGACCATCGTCCGTTATGTACAAGCTGACCTCTCTGTGACCGTATCTTTATAAGTCAGGTGAAAAATAAAATAAAAGCATGAAGTGCAAAAGGAATAAAAAGGAAATAGAATTATACCTACCTTAAGCTTTGAGCAAACTATTTTATCGAAGCCTTTCATTAAGCAGGTTTTAATGTAAACAGATAAATCTCAAACTAGCATTGTGGTAGGTAGGTACCTACCTAGTATCATAAATAGATTTATGTAATATTGCGCAACATCGTGGCAAAAATCATTGGTACAATAGATTACAGTGACGTTTACGTTAATTAACATACACACATAGGCTATATTACCTATATCGTGGAATATTTATCATATTAAGTTTATATATTGCTAGAATTAAATATGTTTATTTATTATGTAACGAAGGTGACAAGCAAGGTTGCATTCCACATGGATGTTAAGTGATGATTCCAGCCTATAAACATCTACATAAAAACCAGAGGTCAAAATGCAGATTGTGTTGCCACCCTTGAGACTTTAGTAGTTTTGTATCTATGACAGCAGACATCTTGATAAGCAGCGTCCCACGATAAAACTACCGTCACTACGATCGTAAATCCGCATGCCAAGCATTGCGAATATGTCATATCCCCCTTATGGATAAGCCCAGTAGTCCCCCATGAGGTCCAGCAGTGGACATCATTCGGCTGATATGATGATATTCATGACTCTACATAGAGTTTTGTATATTATGCAAAAATAAATTAAAATGAGTAAGACTACTCCATAGACTTTCGAACTAGCAATGTGGAACGAAACAATTAGCAAGCATTTGAGCACCTATAACACCACACGAGTGTGACACTAACATTATTTTGTGGCCTGTACTTCTCTCGTCATTCATTTTCCAATATAACAAATAAACACAACTAAAATAGTGTAGGAGTTATTGACTAACTTGGACTCGTCTTGACGGGCGTTCTGTCGTGCCCCCAGATCAAGTAGTTTCGACACAATAAAAATGATCCTGGTATTACAAAACGTAAGTAATAGTTTATCAAAGTGTTTTTTTTAAGGATTTAGTATCTCAAAAGGAAAAATGGAACGTTTAAAAATCACTCTTATACATCTGCTGTCTCGCCGTCTATCACAGCCGATTTCTCTGTAAGTACTTACTGTGTCGAATGAGAGATATTTGGTAAGTTGTGTAATATAAACAAATTAAATAAAAATGGAGTAACTTTTAGGGGATAAATTAATCTTTTAAAAAAGTTTTTAAAGTAGGTATATTGTATGAGATATTGTATGTTTTTGACGCGCCGCTTTGGCAAATTTTGACTTATTGGGTGGTCATCTTTCATGCGCTTACGAAAAATAGATGTCCTACAATCAGTTACAAAAACTGCTTTACGCAGATGATGCGGTAATTGTTAGCTCTACACCATCTGGGCTACAAGCACTAGTTACATTCATGTAAGAGGATTGTATGGAGAAAGGCTTACAATTTATTTATTTTATTTATTTATTCTTTATATGCACGAAGATGGTACATAGAGGCGGACTTAATGCCACTAGGCATGATCTCCCAGTCAACCTTTGGGTTATGAAGAGAGCGACGATGTAGGTGCAAAACGGGTCTGAATTCAGAACTTATGAGTGGAAAAAAGATTTGATTAAATAATTATATGAATAAAAATAGTTTATAAATAGATATATAATAAATATTACATATATACAGCAACTATACATATGGTATATATAATATAGATAGATAATATGATGAAATATACATACAATTCATAACATTTTAAGGAAATTCCAACGATGAATGCCAAACTTGTGTCTACTAAGAAAGTGAATTCAAATAGTGTTCTCTAATTTTCCGCTTGAAGGTAAATTTACAAGTAGATTTTCTGATAGCCACGGGAAGTGCGTTCCGGAGCTTTATTGCCGAGACGGTGTTTGACGAGAATTGGATACAAAACAAGTGTTGTGAGACGGAACGGCCGGGTACAATTGAAAGTGAACAAAACTAAAGTATTAGTATTTGAAAGAGATGAACAGAGGACAAATGCAAGGGTAGTAGTGGATGATGCAGTGTTAGAACAGGTGGATGAAATTGTATATCTTGGATGTGCTTTTAGCAAGGATTGTAGGTACACCACTGACAGAGAAAGAAGAGTGCTTGCTGGGAATTGCGTGAATAAGCTTCGTTGGGTAAGCTGCTAGAATCTAAACATCTCAGCCAGCGAGCTCGGCTAGCCGTACATAATGCTGTACTTACTCCAACGCTTTTATATGGAAGCGAGAGCTGGGTATGCAGGAAAGAGCATGAAAGTAAGTTGAACGCGGTCGAGATGAGATCTTTGCGCAAGATCTGCGGTGTATCACTTACCGATCGCGTTCGTAATGAAGATGTAAGAAAGAGGCTTTGTGTGAATAATAGTATCGGTGTAAAAATGAAAAAAGGCATGCTCCGATGGTTCGGGCATATAGAAAGAATGTCGTATGAGCGAATGACTAAACAGATATACAATGCGAATGTGGATGGTTCCAGAGGCCCAGGAAGACCAAGACTGACCTACCATGAACAAATAGGTCGAGTTCTGTCTGATGGTGGAGTCAAAAGTCTTAGGAATTGGCGTGCATGTATTAAGAGAATGATGAAGGTAGACGAGGCACGAGAGGTTTGTCAGAACCGGGATATCTGGCGCTCTACACTCTCTGCCTACCCCGTTAGGGACCTGGCGTGAAGATACATACATACAGTTACAAAAACGTCCTCACCAAATGAGCGACAACGGCGGTGCATTGGCGCGGCGTTCATATCGAATGTACACAAGGTAGAGTCACTAAGCGCCTGTGCAGTTAAGATGTAAAAAAGTAAGTAATTGATAGATGGAATAATCATCCAGGGTTGGACTGGGCCTGGAGGATGTACACTAACTCTATGATATGGCCAGTCTGACGTTGAAATCATCTCCCCGCATTAATTTATTTTGTTAACTAGATATGTGATTTTAAGTTCCCTCAAACATGCTGCTCAAAACGTCTTCTCAGCTCTCACACTAAGATTTACACTAGCGTTTAGGTTAAGATTAACGGTGTTTATGATCTTGGTGGCAGTGAACTCTTTACTGGATGGTTTACTGTGAACAGCTCTTTGTCATATTTATCCGTGGATAAAAGGTCATCCGCAGGCTAATGCGAAACAATGTTATAACAAAAGCACAACATAACATGTCTGATTTATTGAATTGTTAACTTAACAACCGGATAGATGAACTAAAATAAAATGTAGGTACCCAAAGTATATGATTAAATCTTGGTATCTATGGTTAGCTTGTCAAGACAAATCAAAAACCCAAATACAAAGAATTAGCTTGTATAAATAGTTCAAGATTTCTTATGGTCCTTCTAGTATAGGTATTCATCATTAAACTTCACGATTATATGATCTAGATCGGACACGGGAATCCTAGACATGTTAAAAGGCTCAGCCAGGAAATTGACAACGTATTAGCACATAGGCCATTGGTCTATGCAGTTACAGATTAGCCCATAATAAATTAAGCAACTGCTTAGGGCATCACGTTGTGGAGGGAAGTTTACAATGGTCGACGTTGTTTTATTGTTAAAGATAATGACGGTACGGACATAAAAGAAGTACCTAGTTAAATGAGTTGCCATTAATTACCTGATCAGCAAGATTTTACAGCTGTTCAGCAGAGCGGAACTTTGAACATCTTAAAATAGCCGGGTTAGGTTGAAAGGTGCAGTTGCGGCCTTCAAGTCTTTTGTTAATACAATAACCACCTACATTCATATACAAAGCAGTGAGCAGAGGTCGTTGCTTCGCTCATGCAGAACCCGCGGCTCGACCGCCTAAGGATGCTTTTCCACCAGAGATGTGCTATGCTACGTTGCTATGGATGCGTTTAATATCCACCATCATATTCATTGGTGTACATACTCGTAGCTAAGCACTGGTGGAAACTGCAATGGTTATCCCGTGGCTCGGCAAAAAATGGGTCCATCAAATAACACCGCGTGATTTTAGTGAGAAGAGTCTCGAGTGGGAACAGACGGTGGGTAGTGGGAGCACTACCCACCGTCTGTTTCCTTAGTGTCAAAATGGTAATGTCTCCCTTTTTGAAGTTCCACCGCTAGTGGAAGTAATTCCACATATATAGTAAACACACGGCATATTACAACCATACACGTATACAAATCGCCTACTTTTTAAATTAATTACACAAACACTACTTATTTTTAAAGATTTCGATTCACACGACTCGCCCATTTATATCGTGCAAATTGACTATTATGCCGATATTTACGCCTGTAGATGTATTAGAAATTACACGGTCTTAAATATTTAATAGGAAAAGTATTTATATTTGCTACTCATGTAAAGACTGATACTCCTTACTAACTGAATAGAACGTAACTTCACGCCTGTGATCCCCGAAGGGGTAGGCAGAGGTAAATGCATGCATTCAAGCATACATGCAAACACCCACGATTCGCCGGTTAGGTTTTTGGCCCATGTAACAGGTGGCGAGCCTGTTGACATCTCCGGGCATATTACCAAACTTCGAAGTACTGGGAAATTTCCAGAAAATGGAAAAGTCCCAATAGAACCAGAGTAAAAGGACTTTACACCATTATCTCTGATAACCCCCTACCCGGGAAAGAAACCCAGGACCTCAGCGTAGTAGTAGTGGCCTGCTGCCCGCCATCGAAGAAGCTGCGTTGTGTCGTCGATGATTTGCTGAATCATCGACGACACAACGCAGCTTCTTCGATGGCTTGAATGCATGCATTTACCTCTGCCTACCCGGGGATTATAGGCGTGAAGTTACGTTTAGATATTAATATTCCATGTGATTATTTAACTTCCCAATTTACTTAATAACAAAAATTATGTAATTCTTTGAACCGACTTTTCAAATTGATACATAGGTGATTAAAGGGGTTCGTTAAGCTCGTTACTAATTATTCATAATATTTCTAGTTTCAAAAAGCGCCTTTGCAATACACTAATTAATTATAATATAAGTACCCTTGTCTTTTTCATTTAGAGTACATTGATTCAATCAGTACAATGGAGTTCAGACTTATTATTTTATCGGTAAGTAGAATATTCTTAAATTCAATATTTTATAATTAAATTAAACTAATAATTTATTTAAGAAGCTCACTAATATAGTGGTAGGACGTCACTACTCTAGTGCTTAAGGTCCCGGGATTGATCAGGGAATAAGTGTTGATGGGTTTTGACTATTAGAAAGATTAGTGGCAATTGCGATTAAATTGAAATTCGAAATTTGCTAGATGAATGTTAACAGGCTCATCTCCTGTTACCTACTTGAGATTCTAAAATATGAATTCAAATAGGTACTTATAAATAATACAGTTACTATATTGGTATAACATTTGAAGAATATTCCATTTGTTATTTCCTACACCATAATAGTAAATCGTGTCGTAAATCTCGGATTAATTGGATTTTGAAAATTTGATTGGATTGGAGACAAATTGTTTATAAATCATTTTGCAGAATTTTGCAAAAATTTTGAATTTTTTGAATAATAAAATAAGGAATAAATATCATTTTCCCAGGTGGCATGTTTCTCCTGCTTGGTGCCGTCCGCACTCAGCGGGGTGATATTGCCGACACTGGCTGCCAAGGGTGTGGTGACAGCCAAACTAGCAGCTAAAGGTCTTGCCGCTTTGGCAATCAAAGGCGCTGCCATTAAAGGTAACAAACAGTCTAACAGTTTTAGATCATAGCCAAAATTATTTAAAGATAATAATTAAAACTGGGTCTACCCTGCTGCATTCCAAGTGTACCTACATACTGAAATCATATTGAATAATATTTGATACAATCACAAAACTCTTTTGTTCATAACTTCTAAACCACTCTGATATCAAAAAGCTGTAATAATTTGAAAATTACATTTGTTTTTCCTTTTTTTACTTATAAATAGACAGTTGTATTAGTTATATTAAGCTTTACTTTGAGAGCTTAATAGTTTATCCGCGACAAAAAATAAGTAATAAAATAATTTTCATGTTATAATATTTCTGTGTACGACTCGTATTTCTATTTATTGTCGTAATATACAGTCCACCTTGTTTATTTATTAATGATCTGATGATAGAATCTTCAATATGTACCTATATTTAGATTTTTTGGTAATACAAAATTTGAAAATTCTTGTTTTTGTAGTTGAAAAAATTTTAAGGTACTTACTCTAAGTTTTACTTGATAATCGTGTTTACTTCATCATAGTTTTCTACCAACTGGCAATACTACATTCATACTGTAAGCTGATCTAAAGTTAGATAAATTATTTTGTTTATGTTTCTTCGTTAATTTAGTGATATTTTCTTTAACGATATTTGGAGAAAAATTTAAGGAATAATTTAATAGGTACCTTGAATATTATTGTAATCTTACTGTAATATCAAAATCAAAATTTTATAAAATTGTTTTATTTCACCAAGAAGATTATGTATGGCAAATGTCTTTGTTGATTGGTTTTTTTTTCGCAGGCGCTGGTCTTTTAGCAGCCAAGAGTGCTGCTTTGAATGGTGCTGCGGTGCTGGCTGAAAAAGCTGTAGCAGCTAAGAGTGTGGCTGTGGGAGCTGGTCTGCCAGCAATTATTGCACAGAAAAATGTTATCGTAAGTTCACATGAAACCTGCAAGGATTTATATGCAAATCATTTAGAGGTATAATGTATTATCTCCAAGTTCGAAGTTCGACATATCGTTTTAAAATCACATTGAAATTTTAGAAGTTAAGTTTTTTAAAATTTATTTATTACGTATTTGTCAAATTAATGAATTAATAAATTTTGGAAACCTTTCTTAGTCGTTCGAAAATGCGGTGTTCTTTAAAATTGCCAGCAAAAATCACTGTGTTATAGTAATTACATCCGGTCTGTAGACTTCAGTCATCACTTAACATCAACATGAACTGCATACCTACTTGTTTGCCACTTTAATACATAAAGTTATCTTGTATTTGATTGTAAGAACTAATTGTGTTTTTTTTCCAGGGCCTTGGTGGTGGTGTGAGATTTGTCAACTTGCCGTCATTTTTGGATGTGCTGTCGAATTTGTGGAGTGGGGTGCAGTTCTCGACCGACTTAGTAGGGAACACGCTAAATAGACTTCGGGCACAGCAAATCGCCAGGACTCCGTTTGTTTACGAGTAAGTTAGCCTCAATATCAAATTTGACTTATCGTTTATACAAGGATCATCCGGTAGTCGAAATTTTTCGACTATTACATCAACAACAAATTAAGTGTTTTTATATTATTTCGCATTAACACATGCTTGTGAAATATATTTTATTTTTAAAGAATAATGGAAAGAAAAATTTGACTTCAGGCGAGACTCGAACTCGCGACCTACTGGGAATCTAGTCCAGCCGCTCTTCCAATTGAGCTACTGAAGCGAGTTAAATGTCCTCATGTACTGTCGATATAAATGGGAGTAAAAAGGAGAAAAAATTAGGCTAGAGCAAAGCAGATAAAATAACAAATGATTCCAATCAAAAATCTTTAGCATGAAACGGTTTTTCGACGCAGCTTCGCAGCCTGAAGACATCTACACAAAATGCAGATACGTCGCCACCCCTGAGACCTTAGTTGTTATGTCTCTGTGATATTTATTACGGAACCATACGATGCCTAAGAAAGGGTCATTCGACACATTTGCATTGTTAGTGAGTGATTAACGTTCTTATCGAAGTTATACCTATTTTGTTTTAGTTTATGATATATTTATTACGAAATGTTTACCAATTTATATTTTACTTACAGGGTTATAGCTGCACCAAGAGTTTTTCCCTATCCTATGGCCGAGGAGTTGGTGGTAACAAGTGACAAAAAAGAGGAAAAGAAGAGCAACTAAATATATAGCTAGTAATTAAATAAATATTTATTAAAATTTATTCCTTTTATAATTTCTGCGTCACTTTAACTAAATGTTGTGTAAACCAGTGAAGTAGACTCGTCTCAAGACGCCTACTAGCCTAAAAACTGAATAACTCTTCTTTAGAAATGCCATTACTCAGCCACAAGTTAAGTAAAGTTAGGTTAGGCCATAGAGCAACGCGGCCCACCGGTCGCGGCGGACCGGAGAGGAGTAGCCATAGCGTGTATTACCGATGCAAAACAGTCTGTCATTTTTAGCGGGGGGAAATGCGTGCGACACACACGCACACTACAAAAATCGTCTATTACTACGACACTCACACCTTGACTTTAACAAAATACAGAAACAATTTCACGCACACATTTAAACATCTAGGCGACAGGAATAGGCCCATTTGGGCTTGTACTTTGACAGAGGGGAAAGCCTGCATATGGCTACTCCCCTCCGGTTTCAATATTAGATCTGTTGCATGATAGAATATTAAGGGAAGGACTTGTACCGTCATTTCTGAGCATAAATCTATGACTCCCACAAAACCAACATCAACCAAGTCGTAGATAGGTGTCCAAAATACAGGGTTTGCACTCATGTCATTCATATTGAAAGTTAAAAACGACCTATCACGGGATCATGAATCAGTAGTTCGTAGCCGAGATAACCTATTTAAGAAGACTCTACTGGTGGTAAAGTGACAGAAATCGAGGACCTGCGGTTAAAATATTAGGTAATGCCTACGCATACAACTAATATTTAATGTGTCTCTAGTAGTCTTACCTCAGAGTGGGGCGCTTGCCCCACCCCACTCTGATCTGTAAGGTACCTAATCAAACCTAAAAAACTTAATCATCTAGGTACTAACTACAATACGTAATATCCATATCAAAGTTCACACTCCGACAGTGGCCAGTCGAATTATATTGTCATACATACAGGCATATCGGTAAAAGATCTAGGTCCGTATTTAAAGACAGATCTCAGTCCTAGAACACGGCATCAAGATCGTGTTTAGTATGAAAAAAAAAATCTTAAGATCGTCTGAATGACTGAAATATGTCTTTAGTACGGGCCCTAGTCTTCAGTAGTAGATAACGCTTCTGCATTAAGATTTCTAGTCCCTAGTTTTAATGTAGTTGTCTTTAGATTGCAGTATCCACTTATATTTTATCATCGATTCTATTTCCCACATTCATTAAAGATGATGTAGAAAGATGTAGATAATAAAACAAACCTACATAGGCTGACAAAAAAGAACATAACCACGATTAGGACGTGGCAAAACTTTTTTAAATGTAACATAATGATGATGGTAAACCAGCAAACAGTTCACATGCATAGTTAGTGAATACGGCAGAATATAGACATCTATTTAAAAAAAACCTGGCGGACGAAATTTAGATGCGTTGCCTGCCCTGCCCCAGCCCTGCATAGCTTTGCCTCTGTGTTATTACGGAGCCACATAAAAAAATGGAATGCTTGAATGAATTAACGAACCCACTCAAAAATGTTAAATTAAATACCCGCTTGGTCCACTTGACTCCCTACAAAAACGTCCTGTTCGTATTGGACTTACTGACAGGCTCGAACATCTGAGCCTGCGCAGAGACTTTGGGAGTCTGTGCGTGTTGTACCGTCTCTACAACGGTGAGTGCTCTGCTGAACTGTTTCACATGGTGCCACCGTCTCTTTTCCTTCACCTTTTCGGACACCTGACAGTGCTCAACGGTGCGGTTTTCACGTTCGTTCCTACCCAAAACGTGTAAATTGTTCCCTAGGTGCTACAATATGGGGTTCTTCAAAAATGTCGTCAAAAGAGTCCTTCAGTGCTGGCAGCGCGTTTGTAACTCCTCTGGTGCTACAAATGTTCATAGGCGATGGTGACCACTTTCCATCAGGTGGCCCGTTTGCTTGTCTGTCAACCTTCAGAGAAAAAAAAATGAATTGATGGACATAATCAGACTTCATTTATTAACAGTCTCTGCATTAGTGATTGCAGTCGAACGCAATATTTGTTTATTATTCCTTGTAACAGGCTTATAATGTCTTAATCAATACTTCTACGCAATTGTCATTATTAGACATGGACCTTCCATCCATTCCTAGAATTAGTAAACGCTTGATTGAACACAGTACAAGTAAATAGTGCTTGTCCGACAATATTATTTTTATCTGATGCTGACTGTTATCTTTATCTATCTATATATACTAGGGTGGTCTGACTGGTGGCAACACTAGTTCTGGTGGTAGAGCTCCAGTGACGGAGCTCGCGGGCGTAGGCACCACCGCATTACCTAATATATTTGCCGCTAAATGGTAGTGTTCAGCACTGTCGTGTTCCGGTCAGGTGGTAATGTACGGCCCTGTAATTTCCGGCACAGAAGCGTAATACCTTAGACCTCAGGAGTGGTAACGCATCTGCATTTTGACCTTGGTCTTTGTGTGGGTGTCTATAGGCCGCAGTCATCACTTAACATCAATGTGAACTGCATGCTGGTTTGCCACTAAAGTGACATAAAAAAAAACGAGTAAATAAAAGTAAGTGAATTTATTTGTTCATCTATTGACAGTTTTTTTTAAAGAAAAATGGAAAGAAAATTTGACTTCAGGCGAGACTTGAATTCGCGGCCACTGGGCATCTAGTCCAGTCGCTCTTCCAACTGAGCTACCGAAGTCCTGCCCGATTTGTCAAATCTTTCCTTCACATTTATTGCATTTCCTTATGGTGGCAGTAGCGCCATCTATTGCCACACTATGCTAGTTAGGCAATCGATACAATAAAGTTTGCAGTTTATTAAATATCGTAAAGAAGTCGCTCTTATCCTTAATCTCTCCAGACACGAGAAAAATATGACTATTGAAATTCAAACGTGTCTCGCCGCCGGTGGCCGTACGATCCTTGAAGGATTAATAATAAAATAATATATTTCACAAGCATGTGTTAATGCGAAATAATATAAAACAACTATTGACAGTTATTCACCAAAGTTTCAGTTATTCTAGACGCGAAATTGTTAATTACAGTTGTTTGAGTCAGTTGATGTAAGTGATTTTTTGGAAATTGACTAATTCGAGTATCGAGCTGTCATCTAATATTTGTTTTTAAAAGGCAATACGCCTACGCAAATGAAATATGCGTTGGATTTTGTGTATGGTGACTCTACACCATCATTTACCACCGTGAAATTCTGGGCAGCTCAATTTAAACGTGGCCATAAGAGCTTGGGAGACGGTGAACGTACGGAACGTCGAAAAATTGCAACTAGCAACGAAAACATCGCCAAAGTTTACCAAATGTTGCTAAACAATCGCCGAATCATAGTGAAAGAGATAGCAGAGGTTATGAACACATCGAGAGAACGTGTTTGTCACATTCGAAATTATGTAATGTTTAGGCATGACAAAGAAGTCCGAGCGTTGGTTGCCGCGTTTGCAAGCGTTGGACCAAAATGTGTTCGAATGAACATTTCCAACGTTCTGTTGGCGTAGTTTAGGTGCAATTAATCCGGGTTTTGGCGCCGATTAATTAGGCAGAGTTCCCATTACGCCGGACCGGCAGATCTGCCGCACCGGTAAATCTATCGGAAGGGCTAGTGGCTGTACAATTTATATGAAGTTATTCACAATGTGCACGCAGGTCCAAATTCAACTGAGTTGACTGTTTGAATTTCTTCCGGGATCCGATGTAATGTGAACACTTTGTCCGGTGTCCGGTTTCCGGCAGATCTGCCGGTCCGGCGTAGTGGGAACCCTGCCTAAGGCACTCTCATCTGCCGGAAACCGGACACCGGACAGAGTGTGCACATTACATCGGATCCCGGAAGAAATTCATACAGTCAACTCAGTTGAATTTGGACCTGCGTGCACCGTGTTCCATCACTTTCCCAGCCAAAATACAGTCCAAGTTTTTCGGCTGGGAAAGTGATGGAATTTGTTTTTTTGCGATAGTCATGGAAAAACTATTACGGGAGCGTACTACGCATCAGTTGACAAGCTGAAGGCAGAAATTGCGAAAAAATGGCCACATTTGCAGAAAAAGAAAATCCTGTTTCACCAAGACAATGCACGTCTCACACCTCAAAGGTTGCCATGGCCAAATTCACGAATTACAGTTTGAACTCCTTGATCATTTGCCATACTCACCAGATCTAGCACCAAGCGACTTCTTTTTGTTTCCTCATCTTAAAGTTCTCAAAGTTCTCTAAAAGTTCTCGTGAACAATTATCTTGCCGAGAAAAACGCCGAGTAGTATTGACGGGTTATAAAGGTAGGAGCATCGCCGGGAAAAGTGTGTAGAGTTACAACAAAATTATGTTGAAAATTAAAAAAAAAAACTGAAAAAAAATCTTGTAACTTTGTTAGGTCGTAAACTTTATAGACCACTACGTATAATAATAAATACCAGGGAATCCTCCCTGGTATTTATTTTTTAAATATTTTTTATGTACAGAATTTACATTTCTACAGTTTTACAGAAATTACATTTTATGTTACTAGACCGAAACCAAACCCAAATATGTGATTAAAACATTTTTGTCTGTCTGTTTGTTCAAACATCATACATAAACTAACGGTTCGGTTACGATGAAACTTGGTATGATTTAACATTTAACATTTGGCGAACAATACTGGGTAGTTTTTATCCCGGAAAATATATACCTATATCCTTCACTACAAATATTAAAATATAAAAAATATAGTATTTATTTTTTCAATATAAAAATATTGAAAAAATAAATACCAGGAGATGTTACTATCTAATAGATAGTTTTTTTTTTTTACATATTTGTACCTCGTACATATTTGGGTTCGGTATTGATTTCGATACCAAACCCAAATATGATTTTAAAAAAATGTCTGTCTGTTTGTTCAACTATCACACAAAAACTGCCGGTTTCAATATGATGAAAACTTTGTATAATTATACTTTAACATCTGGCGCACCAAACTGGGTACTTTTTGTGTATCTTCACGCTAGATCCCTTACGGGGTAGGCAGAGAGCGTGGTCACGGAAGGCCGAAGTCGTTTTCTGTTTGCTCGCGCATTCGTCTAAAGTTATATTTGAACGAAATTTACTTAGAAACCTTCAAATTCCACAATTCAGTCATATTGACTTCGGTTTTTGGGGAATATGAAGAAGAAAAACAGAATTTATTAAGTTCACAATTGATTGCATAATAGAGCAATAGCTAAAACTAGAACAAGAAAAAGAGCAAGACCAAGAGCAAGTGCGAGAGCGGGAGCAAGAACGGGACCAAGAGCGAGATCGAGAGCGATAACGAGAACGAGAGCAAGAGCAAAAGCAGAGCAAGACAAAGAGCAAGAAGAAAAAGAACAAGAGCAAGAGCCAGAGCAATAAATCAAGAGCGAGAGCAAGAACACGAGCAAGAGCAAAAACAAGAACTTGAACAAGTGCGAGAAAATAGCAAAAACAATAAGAGGGGAATATGAAGAAGAAGAAAACCAGAATTTAGTAAGTTCACAATTGATTGTATAATAGAGCAATAGCAAGATCAAGAGCGGGAGTGATCTGAAGAGTTTGTTTCATTGAACGCGTTTATCTCAGGAACGAATGGTTCATATTTCAAATTTTTCTTGTACGTTGACAGAGGGAAAAGCCTGCATATGGCTACTCCCCTCCGGTGTTGCTCGATGTAACAGACCTTTTACGTTACTGTCAATTAAATAGGTAGTAGCCACAGAAATATGAATTGTGTCTCTTCGACACCAATTCCAGTGATCTGAAAAATCTTGTTATACACAAATTTAAGATTTAGCCTGGGTTGCACCAAGATATTTGCTAAGTAGCTAGTTAAAGTTATTGTAACATTTCACATCCTTCTCTAACTTTAACAGATTCCTTTAAGTTAGAGAAGGATGTAAAATGTTACAATAACTTTAACAAATATCATGGTGCAACCCAATCGAAATACATATTTTGAACCTTCGCGAATGCATTTGGGGTCATTTTAAGAATCAATTTTTCTTAATTCTAGCATTATTATTCTTCTCCGTAAAATGGCCGCAAATTTTCATTAATTGTGTTAGCTTGAGTACGTAGTTGTCAGTGTGTGTAGTAGTGAATATATGCATAAATCGGCGACATTTCTTCCCAATGAGTTTCAGCATCATTTCCATTGTCTTATGGCCGAATACTCAAACGTCACTCAATTTTAAGCAACCCTCAAATGTGCGCTATCTCTATCGTTTGAACGTGTTTTATAAAGACAGAAGACTTTTAAGTCCCACTTAGATTTAAGTGACGTTTGAGTATTTGGCCGTAATTATTTAGACTTCTGAGATAGAAGTCCATAAATAAAATTCTTCAATTCTTCACAGTGCGTAATATATGAAATTAACTATAAAAAAGAAAAACCTTACCAAACTGGTAAAAAAACGGTATTTCTGGTCGAATAGCTAGAAACAGCGTTGCTAGCAGGATTTTAAATGTTCTTTTTTGTGTTGAGTAACAAATAGTGTTGAGTTATGCTATCATTGCAGCTATTATCTTTTTCTTTATATTAACCAACGTTCAAAATGGCGGCGGTTCTATGTTGGGTTGTATGTGTGTTTGTTTATGTATTGTTCCGTTACTAGGTACTAAGTTGGGATCTGATGATAGCCTTAGGGCAATCAAGGGACATTTTCAACGTTTATATGGGCAATATGAATTATATGAGGGTTGTGGAACGTTCCCTCTGAGGTGTTCCCTCGGTGCTACAATATAGGATTCTTTAAAAAATGGCGTCAAAAGTTCTTCAGTAGCGCGTTGGCAACTCCCCTGGTGTTGCAAATGTGCATAGGCGACGGTGACCACTTTCCATCAGGTCCGTTTGCTCGTCTGTCAACCTATCAGCATAAAAAAGTTAATGCATCAAACAAAAGAAAACAAATGACAGGCAACAAAGATTAATTTACACAACAAAGCTTGCATTAAATATTTGCATATTAGGGCTTGGCTGCTATATAACCTTTTTATTTAATTCTTTTATACATCATTGCATTAATATTGTGTATTAACATAAACGGTCAATTTGCCAAATCGAATTACCAACTCGATTTAATTCTCGAATAGCAATGACACGCGATGTGTCCGAACACTTGTTTTTATCACTGTGCTACAATTTTTTTTCACGCATCCACTGCGCAATGGCTGGTTTGTTTGACATGCAGTTTTTTAATATGCCTATACAGTGTACAAGCGGTCGTGCTAGTTGCATAAAGAACTAACAAGATTCATGAAATTTTTGTATTGACTAAGTGGCTAATCGATTCTCGTGATTTGCATAAATCGATGCAATTACATAATTATATTTTAAGGTCTGTATTTTTCCACAGATAGGATACATCTTATTTGCATATTAGGTGAATTTGGAACGGATGTTTACGTTTAATTAACTCTACCTGGGTGGTGTTTATAAAGTAGGTTTTTTTTTTTTTTTTTTTTTTTTTTATGTTATAAAAGTGGCAAACAAGCGTGCAGTTCACATTGATGTTAAGTGATGACTGCAGCCTATAGACACCTACACAATGACCAGAGGTCAAAATGCAAATGCGCTGCCACTCCTGAGGCATTAGGTGTTATGCCTCTGTGCCGGAAATTACAGAGCCGTACATTACCACCTGACCGGAACACGATAGTGCTGAACACTACCATTTAACGGCAAGTATATTAGGTAATGCGGTGGTGCCTACGCCCGCGAGCTCCGTCACTGGAGCTCTACCACCAGTAAAAGGTAGGTTACTGCGACTTGGTATGCCTACTACTACTTGTGTTCAATTGACAACATTTCAAATTTCACACGACCCTAAAAGAAAAATACCGTTTTTTTATTTTTCATTTCTGAGTTCAAATATATATTTTTTGTATTTTATTATTTCTTAATTTCTGTGAAAAAAAAAATAAAACGGAAAAACATGATGACGTCACTTAAATGGTGGAATGAAGTAGTTTCCATTGCCTATCTTTAGATGAAAACATTATTGTTACATACTCTGTGACAAGATGTGTCAAATTGATACGGATACGTCAATGTCAAAGTATAAAACTAGGAAGTAGGGTTGGTGATCTGAGACCTGAAATCGATTAATTGGAAAAGCGATCTTAAGAACTCAAAAATCGATTCTTATTTCAATAATTATAATAATTTATTTAACTCGATCCACAGTACTGGATTGATCTAGTGATTCGATACTATACCCTGGAAAATCGGAGATCGATCGTTTTGGCTAATTCACATAGGGACTTAAGAAACATACAGATCATAAGATTTAACGTTTAAACGTGAGTATAGGAAGCATTATACCAGCATTGAACACTGTTGAGTTGCTTTATTTTTTGGTCGTCTGTTTTCCTTGAAATTTAGTATTACATAGCCCAAATCAAAAATAGATCGATAATCGAAGATCGATTTAATCGTGGATGGATTTTGGATACTACGAAGTATATAATAAGCTGCTACGAACTTATTTATTAAAAAAAAAACAAGTTTTAAAGTTTTAAACAACGACTTAGCTCTCAGGCTATTGATATAATATTGATATTTTTTTCGATAGGTCGATATTAAAAATTAAAATGTACATTTATACATTCGATATTTTTTTTAATATTTTGTGAAGCTACGCTGTGTTTTATTTGCTCGATCGTCTTTTTATAATTTTGTAGTTGGATCAAGGAAGAGATAAATCGACGACACGCAGGGTCAAAGAATTTTTTTTTAATTATATTGATACATCGATAATTTTTTCGATATATCGAACACTGGTACTAATATTTAAAGAATAAAAAGATCAACAGCCCTACATCGTGTTTGACAAGCTGACAACGACAAGACAGTGACATCTACAATTTTTTTTAGGGTCACGGCACAAGGCAATGGTTCTATCGCCATTCCGTGAAAAGTACAAAATTTCGAAAAATGGTTAAACACGGGTGCCCGCCCTATTTTTGGATTAACTTTTGAATAATGTAATAAAACATGTAGGTTAAAAATATGAAATGTTGTCAATTGCCGGGTTGGGTGTAGTTGGCTTTTACCCGTTCCCGTAGTAGTTTCAGGAAAGCCTATGTTAGCGCTTCCCTACACTCCTCAAAGCATTAAAGAGCTTAGACATAAGGAGAACAGTCTCTATTCATACTTATCGTTTATCGTATACGCCAGCGTTATTGTAGAGTAGGTACTAGAAAATTTATTTTCAGCATACCTTACTCCTTTTCAAGTTCTTCGCCTTGCTTCAACCTTCCATACAAAGACATACATACCAAAGGAGATGTTGCGAGCTCGGCTCTAGTTCGTACATGTCCTCAAAAAATGGGTAAATTAAAGAAGAATCTGAAAAAAATACAATTAATTTATTCAAGAATATATTTTAGAGTTACTACCACATTTAATTCAAACGATTTTATCATTATCAACCATCTTCAACATGGCGGCGATACAGCCGACGCTTCTTTAAATTGGAAATCGATTAGTTTAAGTTCTTTGTATTAAACACATGAAATCGATAGTATTTATAAAATATTACTTTTTTCTCCAAGTACTATTCTATTCTATTTTTCCCGTGTGGCAGCTATCACACTTAGTGATAATTCTGCCAAAATCCAAGTACTTTAAAATAAAAAAACAATTTAAAAAACGAAAATGTCAAAATGACTTCACCCGCCATATTCGCCATGTTGGTTTGAGTTGCAATTCTAACTGCAAATAATATTAAGTAACTGCAAACAAAACTAATTAAGTGAAAATATGCAGTAAAAAACGTTTTTATATTGATTTTGCCTGATAATGATATTATGTACAATACATGGCCGGAGGTCCATACATTTTTGCAACATCTCCTTTCACCTTTTTACGACCACTAATTCAAGCCGTGTATCGTCTGTCAGTCACGCAGTCACTCAAAATTATGGAGATATAAAAGGGAATATTATTGGAAAAGAGTTTAAATGTGTGGCAAGGTATTTACACTGAAATCTTTTTATGTCGTAGGTGTTTATAGGCTACATCAATCATTTACTGACTTATCAATGTGAAATGTATATTTTTTAAACTCCTTTAGATACCTATGTACTTTTTAACATAGTGCTGAGCCCATGCTGAGCCATGCGATGAGGTTTCATGCTGATACAAAAAAATATGCAGAAGTGACAAAAATACACCAGAAAAAGTAAAAGAGACACCCAAATTAAAATCACAACGTCGATTTACTTGTATATTAATATCTGCCCTCCCCTCCTGGAATAGAGGCCTAAATAGAGATTTTTAATTACTAAATAGTGGTTTCCTGTGGTCTTCTGCTTTCGACAGTTCCACGGGATGCCCAGTGCACATCCGTAAATCTTTCGCGGATTCCTGCCGAGTGTACCAATCGGGCGAACCGCTAATCATATTCAAATAGCGGCACGTTTCTTTAGAATTATTAATTCGATTTCGGTGCAGTATAAAAGTGCAAGCAATTTGTGGAAGGCATTAATTACTTAACAGTTCGTTCAAGTGTAGTATCGTAGCGTGCAAGACAAATAATTTAGCGATGTCTCGTCTTACGGTAAGAAAAGCAACATACGGTATTCGACAATCAATGCGGTAAATTTGCATTGTTAAAGATGGTGAACTTATGGTTTCAGATTTTCTTTGTCATCGCTGTAGCGTATGAAGTACTTGGAGATGGTGGGTATTAACGAATTATTTAAAAATCTGAATGTGGTATTTACATTAGTGTATAAGTAAAAATAATCAATTGCATTTGTTTTTCTAGGCGTGAGAAAAGACGTGCCTGCTACGGATTCTAAAGGTGAACAATCAGGATATGGTGTACCCATCATCGCTCCGGGATTAGGAGCCGGAATTGGCGCGGGACTTGGATTCGGCTGGAATGGAGGCCCCCTGGTTGCAGCTGGACCCGCGATCGTCGCCGGCGGCGGCGGCTATGGCGGCGGCGCCTTTGTCGGCGGTCTCGGCAGCGGAGCCGCTCTCAACAACGCGGCCGCGGTCGGTGCCGCTCAGCTTAGCGCCATCCAGAACGCTCAGGCCGTGCAAGCTACCCAGATCGCCAACGCCGCCGCAGCTGCCATCCAGGGAGCCCGCGTCACCGAGGTGTCCGCCCGCGCCGGTCAAGTCAACGCCATCCAAAACGCCCAAGCCCTCGACGCTGCCCGCCTCGCTAATATCCAGCGCGCCCAGGCGGCCGCGTTAGAGAACGTCAGAGCCACCGAAGCTGCGAGGAGAGCAGCCGCCGCCAGCGCCTTCGAGGTCGCCCGGGCTATGGAAGCCGAGAGGGTGGCGAACGCTGCCCGTGTGCAGGCCGTGGCCATTTCCAACGCTCGTGCCATGGAGGCGGCGCGCATCGCGAATGCGGCACGTGCTCAGGCGGCGGCTGTAGCGACCAGCGCGGCGCAGGCTCAGGCCGTCGCTGATAACGTCGCGAGGACCGCGGGTGAAGGTGCCCTGCTCTTGGGCGGAGGTGCTGCGTTGGGCGGTGGTGCGGTGATCGCTGGAGGTCCGGTAGCTGCCGCGCCCATCGCGGTCGGAGGGCTTGGTCTCGGCCCAGGAGTCGGTCTTGGCTACGGCGCAGGCTACGGTGCTGGCTACGGCGCGGGCTACGGGATCGGCGGACACTGGGGCTACGGCGGAAAGGGCGTCCACTAATTAAGCGATTTAACAGTACCAGTGATATTTAACGATTTTTTAGATATTATAGATAGAAAAATGTTTCTACATCCATTTCGTCACAACGGCACAGAAATGGTAAGCGGCAGACCTTAAATGGTCATGTAAATATGAATCTAAATATATGACAATGCATTCGATGTTTTGTTTAATTTTGAGAACATCCAGCTAACACGAATTACAAGGAAAAGAGTAAGACATACATAATTGAGTAGTTATAGTGTAATAGTACTTTATACCAAGTGGTACTTACTAGTGCTTAGTAGATACTACTCGAATCCATATAAATACGAGTTTTATATATACCTATATACGAGACATACTTATATCTCATTACTTAGTTAACACCATTTATAACGCATTTTGGACGATGTCGACACGCGTCGACCACTGATTTTGTGACACAGCGCTACCTGCAGCCAGCCAGAACTTTTCTGTCACAAATGTCTAAAATAGGTGCAAAAACAATTTAAACAACAAACAAAGGCCCTTTTAAAACAACAGATAATTAAGCAGAAGCTAATAACGAATAACCTACGACGCGCTGGGCTGTGTAGCAGCCCGTCTTAGCTCTGTAAGTTGACGATATATTTTTCAGTAGGATTCAAGATGTTGGAGTCGAGGCCTACCAATGGATCCGTTTCTATTTTCATCATTTAAAAATTTGCCACTACTTATTGCAACTAACAAGCGAATCTCGCCGTTGCATATAAGGGAAATCCACCTCTTAGTAAGTACGGCCTTAAAGGTCAGTAAGCATACATTTGGAATAACAGAAGTAACGTAATATAAATTTATTATCAAATACTTAAAACATGTTGCTTTTATGACAAAAATATTTCCTATTCGTTACAAAGAAGAAGTTATATCCTCATGTCTATAACTTTTGCTGAATCCAGTAGGGTTAAGCAAAAGTTATAGACATGAGAATATTCAATGATTCCTTAGTGGGATAAAAAAAATCTCATATCTGATGAAATCTTAGCTTCTCAGAGTTCTTAGCAGATTGATGATAAAAAATGACTTAAAGAGATAATTGTGACGGCCGCCTAGCAGCCACATATCGAAAAAATACCAATTTATCCATATAAACGCTTCTCGTTTGATCATATCTCTTCAAGACTTGATCCACCTTCGAATAGTGCCAATCTATTTGATCAATGTTGCGTATAATTAACACCTGCAACGTTGCTTTCAGTTTTTGGGAAAAGTGAACAAATAATATTTATGTATCTATGATAAGGTTGAATTATAAGTGGGTGAATAAAACGATATCCTGTCGATGGCTTCCGTTTATGCGGTTATTTTCAATCGGAAAACATGCGTGGGGTATGCGTGCAGTATTAACTGATGCAATATTAAGCATTGTTGCTGAACATTTTTACCTACTGTTGGTAGAGTTACAGTGTAGGAGCTCGAGGGTGTAGTTGGGGTGTCGTTTGTCAGTCGGACCCTGCCTACTGGGCCCCTGTGGTAATGCATGCAATCAAGCATACATGCAAACACCAACGACTCTGCCTACCCTTCGAAGTTTACAGGCGTAAAGTTACGTTACGCAATTACATAATTGCTTCCAATGGTATCAAAATAAGTGAGTTTTTGTACCTAAGACTCAGCACTCCCAGTTCCTTCACAGTAATTCTATCACCAACAAGCATGAAAGTTACGTGTTTTATGTAGAATTCCGATGACGTGCATACATCAATACGTATACGTCACTGAAGTATGTATGAAGTAACGATTATGATTGTGGCGCCGTTAAATAACACACACACATAATATAAGAGCATCCGAATCATGCGATCGCATGGTTGCGTCTTATGCACGATCAGGTATATTATATGGACACCCAAATAAGGCAAGATCGCTTTTTTATGATGGCGGCGAACAAGCACGCAGTTGACATGGATGATAAGTGACAGTTGCAGTCTGTAGTCATCTACACAAAAATGAGATATCAAAATCTGCCTCGATGGCTCAGTGGTCGCAATCGTGATGGTGAAGCCTCGGTCGGGAAAATCTGTTATTAGGTTTTTTTTCTGTAAGGAAATTCCCAATAGTATAGCCCGGAGTCTGGTCGTGCCTCGGAGAGCACATAAAGCACTCTCTCCGTCGTGTCAGATTGCCGTCCCATCAGGCTATGAGAGTGAAGGAATAGAGAGTGCATCTGTGTTTGCGCATACATTTGTACACTATAATTTTTTTTTTTTTTTTATGTAATGGAAGTGATAAACAAGCATGCAGTTCAAATTGATGTTAAGTGATGACTGCAGCCTATAGACACCCACACAAAGACCAAGTTCAAAATGCAGATGCGTTACCACTCCTGAGGCCTAAGGTGTTATGCCTCTGTGCCGAAAATAACAGGGCCGGAAATAACAGGCAATAATATTATTTATTTATTTATAATATCTCCCGCGCAGTTGTCTAGTCTTCGTTGAGATTGGTCGCCGTGACCGAAATTCGGTCTGGAGAACATTATTATTATTATTATCAAAATTAATTTGCGTTGCCACACTTGGTTCGATGGTGGCAAACAAACTGGCACTGTTATAATGGTGGTAGAGTTCCAGTCTAGGGACTCGAGGTCATAGGCACCCTCGCATTACCTGATCTATCTGCCGCTAAATGGCAGTGTTCGTGTTCTGCACTATCGTGTTCCGGATGGTAACACATCGCCCCGTAATAACTATCACAGTGTCATAACAACAGTTAACAACTTAGGTTGACTGGTAGTAGAGCACCAGTGACGGAGCTCGCGGGCGTAGGCACACCGCATTACCTAATATAATACCTTAATAATACATTAACTTGCCGCTAAATGGTAGTCTTAGCACTATAGTGTTCCGGTCAGGTGGTAATATATGGCCCTGTCATTTCCGGCACAGAGGCATAACACCTTAGGCCTTAGGAGTGGTAATGCATCTGCATTTTGCCCTTGGTCTTTGTGAGGGTGTCTATAGGCTGCAGTCATCACTTAACATCAATGTGAACTGCACGCTTGTTTGCCCCTTCCATTACATAAAAAAAAAACGTGTCAAGGTTGGGATGGCAACTCTGCATTTTAACCTCTGGTCTTTGTGTGGGTGCAGTGGGTGATATCACTTGACATCCTTGTGAGCTGGATGCTTGTTTGCCACCTTCGTTTCATTAAAAATACAAGATTTAACCTTATTATAGACGGAACCCTATGCAGATAGTCGATTCTACCTTCACCAGTTCGTATTATCAAATCATAACTTTTTTATAAATAAAGCAATGATAATAATGGTTTCGTAAGACACTTCCACGTATTATCTAGAATATCCAATTGTTATAATGAATGAATGTGAAAAGTACATAACAATGTTCGTAGATACTTAATTGCTATTGGACAGTTTAATTGCTATAATACACATCACTGGCATATTAATCGTAACTATTAATACTAAAGCGAGACGCCTGCAAAATTTTGTTTAGTACAGTAAAAAAATATCTTCACGCCTCTGTTTCGATAAGGTGTAGGCAGATTTATAAATAATTACAAGTACGCTAGGTCGTGGGTGCAACTGTACACACAACACATACACAAACACCCAGACCCAAAACGTTAAGTGTTCAGCACTAGCGTGTTCCGGTCAGGTCGTAATGTACGGCCCTGTAATTTCCGGCACAGAGCCATAACACCTTAGGTCTCAGGAGTGGTAACGCATCTGCATTTTGACCATGGTCTTTGTGTAGGTGTCTATAGGCTGCAGTCATCACTTAACATCAATGTGAACAGCATGCCGGTTTGCCACTTCCATTACATAAAAAACTGTCAATTCGGTTACGTAGATTCTCCTTGCTATTTTTAATGAAGAATGTAATTCATGCGAACGTATAGAGCATCATGGTCTTTGACCAAGCTCTTTAAACGAAGATTAAAAAGACAAAGACTTTTATTTGGCTGAAATAAATATGGTACATAATAAGTTCTTAGTTTTAGATAAATAAGATTCACGTATGTCGTCAGATTTTTGACATGCAAAATAGAAATTGTATTACATTTTAGAATACAATAAATACCCTAATTTAATCTGATGTCAATTATTTCAACAATCAAATTTTATCTTAATGTTTGGTAAAAAAAAAACAAAGTGATAGGTATTACAAGAGTTCCGTTCCTTTCTACGTATGAAACCCTAAAAACACTACTTATGTCCTACATATTTACATTACAAAAAAATGTATTTCTTTATAAGTTATTTCTCAGATTTCATATTAATGTGTCCAATTATTCCTTTTATGTAGTCTAGTTCAGTCTGATTGGCTTCTAGTTAATGATTTCATTAATTATCTTATTAGCATCACGCGTAGGTACATTATTTTTTTCTCACGGATGTTAACTTATAAAAATGGATGGACGGGTGTATCATCGACACAGAAGTCGTACCTCGTTGTGTCTGTTGGTTCCAAGATTTTCCTGAAATGGGGAAATTAGTTGTAAGTATTAATTTTTATTTTTTTTTACCGCTAGAGTCGGGACGTGATGTCCCCTTTAGTAGTGGAATTTTCTTCTACAGGAAGAGAAGTCTTCCACTAACGGAATCAGTTAACCGAACAATGGCGGTCAAAGTATTCCAATGGGGCGGTAGTAAGTGCAATAAAGCAAGTTGGGCAGTAGCGTCCTGCGATAAAACTACCGCCGCTACGATCGCTAATTAGCATGCTAAACGTGGCGATTATGGCATATCCCCTTATGGGGCCTATTTGGTCCAGCAGGGGATATTTTTTGGCTGATAGGTATGATGATGATGATTTTTTTTTTATTTGAATTAGTTGAAATATAGGTTTTCTAAAAGTGTGTGTGTGTCACGTGTATCGTTAAAATACTTATTTTTTCTATCACTAGTCTAGTTTGTCGTAGTTATCTAATGTTTTTTCGATATAAATGCAGTAATTACTAAGATATTCAGCTCTAATTGTAACTAGTAAATAAGATCTCAGGCAAAATTTTTGAATAGAGAATTTCAAATATAGGTTATATGTTTAGTTTAAGTAGCAATATCTTTAATAATTACTTACATACTCACTAAATGAGGTTAGCATGACGATTACTAGGAATAACTATCAATATGGAAGCTAAGAATTTCAGGCATATTTTTATATTTAATTTTATTATATCGCCCTCTAAATATGGATCCCCAGAAATCAAATAACAATATATTGTATTGTTATTTAAAGAATCATGGTACAAGGTAAGCTTTCAAATATTATTTAGGTAACTTAAAGAACATTTCCTGGTATTTGAAATATTTTGAACACTCCTGTGAGCCTCGGTTTACACCATAGAGCAACACGGGCCACCGGCGGACCGGAGGGGAGTAGCCATAGCATTTATTATCGATACAAAACGGTCTGTCATTTTTTGTGGGGGGAAATGCGTATGACACACACACATACACTATAAAAATCGTTTATTACTACGAAATTCACACCTTGATTTAAACAAAATACATAAACTGTCTTTTTTC
The DNA here is from genome assembly GCA_036365455.1 of Macrosoma leucophasiata. Classification (NCBI taxonomy): domain Eukaryota; kingdom Metazoa; phylum Arthropoda; class Insecta; order Lepidoptera; family Hedylidae; genus Macrosoma; species Macrosoma leucophasiata. The sequence goes on along the minus strand of JAWQUS010000023.1, from coordinate 6,488,115 downwards.
AAAAGTTGGTCTTCACGCTCCTTCTGCTGGTTACCATGGCAACGGCAGCAGAAGATACCACCACCATAGCGACTGCCACCGGCGCTACCACGGACAATGACACTGCCGCCATCACACCAGCTACCGGAGCGAATAAGTCCTCCACTACACCTAAGGATGATGATGATTAAACATTATAGAAAAGACAAATAGAGCAATCAGAATACAAGTGACCACCGAACAAATTACTCGACTCAAAAACTGTATGAGAGAAAGCAAATGTATTACTACATTCGCGTTCGCATGTGTGTCATGCATTTATCGCAATTTGTCGCAAAGGAGATGTTGCAAAAATGTATGGACCTCCGGCCATGTATTGTACACAATATCATTAAACAGGCAAAATCAATATAAAAACGTTTTTCACTGCATATTTTCACTTATTTGGCTTTGTTTGCAGTTACAAAACATAATTTGCAGTTAGAATTGCAACTCAAAACTAACATGGCGAATTTGGCGGGCGATATCATTTTGACATTTTCATTTTTTAAATCGTATTTTGACTATAGAACTTGGAGAAAAAAGTAATATTTTCTAAATACTATCAAAATCGATTGATCCCAAGTGTCGGCTGTATCGCCGCCATGTTTAACATGGTTGAAAATGATAAAATCGTTTGAATTAAATGTGGATGTAACTCTAAAATATATTCATGAATAAACTAATTGTTTTTTTTTTGGATCATTCTTTAATTTATCCATTTTTTGAGGATGTGTACGAACCAGAGCCGAGCTCGCAACATCTCCTTTAGGCTATTAGGCTTACATAAGTAAATCGTATGGTGTATGCCTACAAATTTTCCATAAATTGATACAACAAACTGGTAGTAGAGTTCCAGTGTAGGGACTTCAATGCGTAGGCACCACCGCATTAAGTAATCGATCTGCCGCGAAATCTGCCTACGTTCAGTACTACCGTGTTCTTTTAAGGGAGCGTCCATAATTTACGTGAGTTGTATTAAGGGGGAGAGGGGTCGAGTCCAATCTCATGCAATTTCTTTCTGATTGCTTAATCTAATAATTCTGTTTTTAAATCTTTATTACATAAGCTTTCAACAATATTAATTGATTTAACTAGTCGTAAATAAAAGCACGAAGCAAATTATTATTTTTTCTTTTTACAATAAAAAATAATAAAAATCCAACGTTTTTACATAAAAGAAACCCACATTTTGAAAAATCTCACGTGAGCTTGGGGGTTGGGGGAGGAGGTTGAATAAAATCTCACGACATCTCATCAGGGGACAGAAAAAAAAACCACAACAAATATCACAGAGTCATGACAACTAAGACCTCAGGGGTGGCAGCGCATCTACATTTTTACCTCTGGTTTTACTTAACATCCAAGTTCACATGAAGATTGTTTGGCACTTCCAAAAAAAAAAACAAAAAAAATCTGCTAGCCTAAATTTGCGCAAATAAAATACAATAGGAACCTACTGCTGTCTAGAGATAAGTGTGTATTATTTCTTTATCTCTGGTTACCTCTGACTACAGTGCCCGCCAAGAGATATTGCACATCAAGCTTAGGAAAGAGACAATCGGTTAGTTTCGACTTTGTAAAGTATTATCTCTGTTGCACACTGCATACGTAAGCACTGATAGTGCGGCAGTGGTCAAAAAAATATCACAATCATTGACAAACGTCACATATGCAGTGGATGAAAAAGATAACGCTCTACAGAGCCGAAAATAGCCGAAGTTACTTTTTAAGATCGATGCGCAATATTTCTTTCTTGCTGGGGGCTGTTTGTTTGTTGATTCGTCGATTAGTAGTGCATTAGTGGTCATACTCTTGTTTCTGTCTTGTCTGTGATCTTGGAGGATCATATGTATTTCTGTTGACATCATATCGATAGTAATTTTGCAGTACATTGATGTTTTGAAGGAAAGTGTTAATTACGATCATTTTAGTATAATAGCAATGTATTACAAAGTGGCTTTCTTTCAAAATGATGGCAACTGAGTTACAGAATACGCCTGATGAAGATAAAAGATCAATAGTTTAGCTCCTAAAAATAAAATATAAGTGTGTATGTTTTATTTATAAGTCCCGTTCGTCGTCATCATCCGAGTTCATTATTAATGGCCAGTTAATCTTATCTAAATGGTATAGTTCCCTAGAGCGGAACTTTCTATCACAAGTATTATTATGCTCAAAAGAAAGTTCCAAATACTGTTAAAACTTTGTACCACTATGTTACAGAAAAATACAGTTTTTTTAAAACCTTTTATAGTTTCATTGTTCAGAAAGACCCTTACTAAATAAATATTGACTAAAAGATTTTGTGAATTGTATAAATATTTTTTTTTTTATTTTTCACGTAATTGATTATTTTATTTTAAACTCCCTTCTGTAGTCTACTGGTAACAAGTAATTACTCCTACGCTGGGATCCTATGTGCGATCTCCGGGGTCAGGTTTAAACTTTTATCGCTGGTTCTATTTGTTTTTTTTAAAAGTTTCCCAGTTGGTAACCGAGTTTGGTAATGTCACCATGTAGGTCAACCGCGAAACCAACCGATGACTCGAGCGAAAGTTTCACCGCCCCTATTCGCATATGTATGCGATTAGGGTACACGGTAAAAAAAACTTTTAAATATTATCTAGTGAACCTAAAGAACATTTCCTGGTATTTAAACATTTTAAGCTTTCCGGCATAACAATTTTAAAATTGAAGTTCAGTATTGAGTGCGTCTACTGTGAGGAAACGCTATTTTATCATTTAATTTGCCTTGTAGGCCTTTTTTCATTTTCCTCTGTACAATTAATATATGCCATTTGCCATGGTTCTTTATTGACCTAAATCATATTCGGAATTAGTAAATATACTGGAATAGAAGTGTTCAGCACTATCGCGCTCCGGTCAGACAATTCAAAGACCTGTAATTTAATATATATGCGTTGCCACCTGAGGCCTCAGGAGTGGCAACGCATACGCGGAGCGCGGAGCCTAGTGATAGCAGGCCACTCCTACTAGGTACGCGGGAGATCCTGGCTTCGATTCCCGGTATCTCCTGGTTTCGATCCCGGTCAATATGGTTCTATTGGATTTTTTTCATTTTCTGAAAGTTTCCCAGTACCTCGGGGTTTGGTAATGTGCCCGGAGATGTCAACATACTCGCGACCTGTTACATGGGCCAAAAACGTAACCGGCGAATCGTGGATGTTTGCATGTATGCTTGAATGCATGCATTTGCCTACTACTTCGGGGATTACAGTCGTGAAGTTACGTTTTAGGGCGTTATTTCTGTTGCATATGGCATAAAATATGCCATATACGACGTAATGCGGCATTTGTCAAAATTTGATCAAAATGGTCGACAAACGTCACATAGGTAGTGTGTGAAAGAGATAATAGGTTAAGATCCCACTGCAGATTCATTTCGTTCACCCAGATATGCTGCAATCCTAATTTGTACGCAACTTTATAATCTAGAGAATATATGTTATCCACTAGGTTGCCTATCAAAATTTGGCCGCAAGCAAATTAAATTATTTTATCTTTAACAGCCAGCAACTGTTATTTGCGGCCGATTTAATTTGGCTCCCTTAAACAATAATAATGAAAAAAAAATAGCTTTTATTTTTAAATATGAATAATACATGTACCTACGTCATGGACGTAAAAAGTTATCGGGTCGGTACGAAAATACGTAGGGGCGGCCAAGTGCCCAACGGCAGACGTGATTTTTCAGAGTATTTATACATATTGCCATGAGATGGACGGTATTTTATTGAAAAAAAGAAATAAAAAATATATATATTTAAAAAAATACTTGCGGCCATTTTTTGATGGGCAACCTAGTGGATATATATTGCCTAGATTATACATATATGCGTATAAAATAGGTTTGCAGCATATCTGGATTGACGCAATGATTCTGCTGCCGAAATCTCTCTACTAAAGTCGATGCAATATTAAAATTTCTAGGTGGGGACTGCACTTACCTGTTTTAGGTAAAAAAATAAACAAATAAATAGCTGCAGCTAATTTAATATGCTCCTCTATAAGTAAACATGGAAATAATTATCATAATTTACAGTAACCATGATTCGCGCTTATTTTCTTTGGTGTATGCAGGATCGAAATACCTCAACTTTTACAATTATATCTTTCTTTCAACACATTACACAAATACTTTTTACTATATTAGAAAGAACATTAAGATAAAATATTTTCTCACAGTTTATTTCTGATTCAAGTCAAAAATAATTTGCTTTAAATCAGACATTGTAATATTTTCTCTCCTGTCAGCACCAGTAAAATTTTTAACACAACCCAAAGGTTGACTGGTCGATAATGCCTTGTAGTAGCATTAAGTCAGCCTTAAGTACCTTTTCTATGTGCATAGAAGTTAAATAAATTAATAAATAAATATTTTTTATAAACGAAGATGGCAACAAGCGTGCAATTCACATGAATCTTAAGTGATGACCGCAGCTTTTAGACATCTCACAAAAACCAGAGGTCAAATGCAGATGCATTTCCATCCTTGAGACCTTAGTTCTTATCTCTAGAGAGATATAACGCGGCCATATATTACAATTGTAGCATAATTATATATTAATATAATACTTGTACTTTCTCTTACATTAGGTAGATATTCAAATATGGCTTAGGTACGTGTAAAAGTTTAAGTAAATAGATCCTTGATGAAGTAATTAGTTATCGTCCGTGAAACCAAATATGCTTTTTGCGTCTGGAGCCTTCGGGGCATCAGGGAGTTTCGGCGCGCTTGGGATCTTCGGTGCATCAGGCAGGTGGTCCTTCAGGGACCCTGGCAGTTCTTGACTCACCACTGCCGATGCTAGCACGAGCAAGCATAAGAATATCTGAAATTGAAAAATGGAATGTTAAAATACAAGTTTGGAATTTGCAAAGATTTGATATGGGCATTTTTTTTTGGAGATTTGCAAATTTTGCAAACGCACGTTTACACGATCTTAATGCGGTATCGTTGTGCAAGCTAAGTAGGTATAGCAAAATACCGTTAGTCGTGGAAGAGACTCCTCGAAGTGATAACCCCGTCAGCTCGCGAGAAAAATATGACAATTGATATGAATAATTATTATTCATTCGCCACCGGCGGTCTCTCTGGTCTTGACAGTTTCAAAAACAACTCGCGAGACGCTGGAGCTCATGACGCTCGAATAAAACTTAAGTATCCACCATCGATCTTAGGAAGATAGTGAAGTTACCTTAGTCTGTAGAGCGTCATCTCTTTCGCACCCTGCCTGTGTGTTTGTCGACCATTTTGATCATGTTTTGACCAATATCGGACTATCAGTGCTTATGCTTACGTAGGCAGTGTGCAGCAGAGACAACGCTCTACGAACTCAGTACGAAGTCGAAACTAGCCGATTGTCTCTCGTAGGCTCGATGTGCAATATTTCTAGCTGGTAAATTTTTTTCGCTGCTTGCGTTGCATTTTTACCTTTTTTGTAGTAAAATTTTAAAATGTATCGAATTTCTTCATTAGATTCACTCATCTTGACAGTACGAAAAACAAATGAAAATCACACATTTGCCTAATTTGAATTTGGAATTATGTTCTTTAAAATTATAACTTTCAATGATACCAAAACCAGCCAGATACAAATACTACAGCCAAAGAGATTTTATTACAAGTTCATACATACTATAATGCGAAAAGACTTTTTCCCCAACCTATTATTTCATAGGCCTACGAAAAGCTCCAGTTAGTAGAGCTCCAGTGACGGAGGTCGCGGGCGTGGGCACCAACGCATTACCTAATATACTTGCCGCTAAATGGTAGTATTTAGCACTATCGTGTTCCGATCAGGTGGTAATGGTACGGCCCTGTAATTTCCGGCACAGAGGTATGACACAGTGTGACATGACAGAAGTGGTAACGCATCTGCATTTTGACCTCTGGTCTTTGTGTGGGTGTCTATAGGCTGCAGTCATCACTTAACATCAATGTGAACTGCATGCTTGTTTGCCACACTCATTACATTTAAAAAAACGTTGAAAAATATCCGTTTTCATTCAAAAAATTTCAAAAGATGATTTATTACTTAACTCGAACAAAAGTATCCTTCTCTAACGCCGATTTCTTGAAAATAAGTAGGTATAGTACAAAAAAGTTAAAAAACATAAACGACGGTTAGGTATGGCATACCACACTTCACGGGTCACCATCGCGTCGCCTATGCTTTAATATTTGTAAATTTAACGCTTAATTTATATGAGATTTTTATTATTCTTACTAGCGGCCCGCCCCGGCTTCGCCCGCGCTGCTCTGCTCCTATTAGTCATAGCGTAATGTAAGCTATGACTAATAGGAGCAGAGCAGCGTATCCTATCTCTCAAGTTGGATCGAACTGCACATGGTGTGCGAATTTTATTATAATCGGTTAAGTGGTTTAGGAGTCCATTGAGGACAAACATTGTGACACGAGATTTATATATATTAAGATTAGAGTATTCCTGGTAGTATAGGTAGGTAGGTACTCGTATATATGTACTATTATTTTTTACGCACTAAAGATAAACATGGCTATTACATTAAGAACCAGAAGACTTAAATGGCGATGGGCAGGACACATGCTAAGAGGCCAAGACAAGTGGAGTAAAAGAGTGAATGTGTGGTACCCTAGAGAGGGCCAACGAACGAGAGGCAGACCCCAGAAAAGATGGGATGATGATATCAGGCAAGTGGCAGGTGTGACGTGGAACATAGTAGCTCAGGAAAGAGCAGAATGGAAAAGGTTGGAAGAGGCCTTTGACTGGCAGATGGATCTGCAGAAAATAAAGAAACGAGAAATATTAAATTAACTAAGTTCAGATCCGCAAATATGATTTCTACAAAATTTTATATTATGTTTCTTTTTTAAAGTTTAAGATAGATTTGTTAATAGTTTTAACTTTAGAGTAATAACCACTTTATTACATATTCTCTGGTTTAGATTCGAATAAAGAGCTATATTATAAAGGCAAACATAAAATATATATAAAAAATTGGTTTTCTGCAATTTCTGGATTTGTAGATCCTGAACTCCGTATTGATTAAGAATTGGTACAGTTTTTGGAAAAAGTCTTTTTTCATAATCGAAAACTACTTTTTTAGGTGGATAGATAAATGAATAACTTGAGGTCCAAGAGGTTATCTATGGTGTTACTAGAATAAGCCTTAGTTGCACCAAGATTCTTGTTAAATTTATTGTAACATTTCACATCCTTTTCTAACTTTAACAGATTAATATAAGAGAAGAATGTGAAATGTTACAATAACTTCAAATATCTTTGTGCAACCCCCCAAGGTTTAACGTTAGAAATGTAAATATAGAAACTTACCACAGCTCGAGACATTTCTCTAGTGTCCTCAGTCTGCGTTGCAGGTCAAACTACATACACTGTAATTAGTCCATCACTTTTATAAGATGGCAAATGTATCTGTCAATCCCATGAAATTAAGTGAAACGTGAAAAGAAAAACAATAGAACAATAACTATTATTCAACGTAAGCGGATGCGTTGATGTGTGTGTAGAAATTATAAATCAATCAAAAGACAATTATCTTATTATTTTCTACATATAGGTTTTTCCTCATGGTATCATCTGTATCATAGAGTAACTGGGCCCACCGGTCGCGGCGGACCGGAGGGGAGTAGCCATAGCGTTTATTACCGATGCAAAACAGTCTGTCATTTTTTGCGGGGGGAACTACGTGTGACACACTCACACTACAAAAATCGTCTATAACTACGAAACTCACACCTCGCCTTTAACAAAATACATAAACAATTTCACGCACACATTTAAATATCTGGTCGACAGGCATAGGACCATTTGGTCTTGTACTTTGACAGAGAGGAAAACCTGCATACATGACTACTCTCCTCCGGTCCGCCACGGCCGGTAGTCCGTGTTACTTTATGATCTGTATTCAAGAGTTCTCTGTAAAATAGGGTTTTAACGATTCATCTGTATTTATAAAAAGTAAAGTCCTGATCTGTCCGGCATGATGTCGACGCTCAATCTAGACTGAACCAAGAAGGCAAGAAAACCTCCTGGGTTATTCGATTATTTGAAATATATTATACTGTGGTAGTATAATACACTTCAAATGTGATAATCTATCTTCTATCTATTTATATATAAAAATCAATTGCTGTTCGTTAGTCTCGCTAAAACTCGAGAACGGCTGGACCGATTTGGTTTATTTTGGTGTTGAATGATTTTTGGATGTCCAGGGAAGGTTTAAAAGGTAAGAAAGTATGGAAATTGAAGGGGAATAGTAAAAAACACAATTTCATTTTCCCATACAAATAGTCCGGATATATCAAACCACACAATCAAACACATCATTTAATTCTGAGGCAATACGAAGTTTTCCAGGACAGCTAGTAATAAATATAAAATTAGTCTTCTGCGAAATGTATACCTAAAAATGACTTAACAGGGTTGCCTTTCAATTTTTTTGGACGTTTGGATGAATTACAATTCTTTTACTGTCACACTAACTACGATAAGCCTAAATTGTTGTGCTTCTGTGCTGGCAATTGCGGGCCGTATATTTCTTTGAAATTTGGATGATTTCCGCGAATCCTAGTTGTATGGCAGCCCTATAACATAATTGAAATGTATTACAAGCTGTTGAAAGAAATGAGTTCGTGCCTAGTGGCAAATTAGCAAAAACATTGTAGCTACTCGTATTATTATTGTTATAATTACCCATCTCTAAACAAAGAGCGAATGACACCATTAGTATGAACTCTTAGTACATAGTTAATAGATACTAAGTGCCTCAGTAGCCTACTTCGTTAGTAAGTGAAGTACTAGCAGAGAATATGTAATAATACTACGTATAGAATGGAAACTTCTTCTTCGACGTCCCGGCCGAATTCCCTGCATCATCCAACCTCCTCCCCTCTTATGTGCGACGGTTGGTATTTTCTACGTGCTACGCACACAGGTGCACGTGTAAATTACACGTCACTGATTGATGACTGTGTAATAGAGACCAAATTAAGCGTTTGTATGGCATTTTGGCGGAGTGTCCGCGGTGTGGTACTTGGTAGCAGGCCACTACCACGCAACTAAAACACACACTACGCTGGTCCTGTAGTGTGTGCTTTAGTCCTGGTAGTTTCGAAAATGAAGGATAATATTCAATTTTCGTATATTTCCATGAATAACTTTAAAACTATTCATTTAACTTAACTATTACGGCCCTGTAATTTCCGGCACAGAGGCATAACACCTTAGGCCTCAGGGGTGGTAACGCATCTGCATTTTGGCCTTGGTCTTCATGTGGGTGTCTATAGGCTGCAGTCATCACTTAACATCAATGTGAACTGCATGCTTGTTTGCCACTTCCATTACATTAAAAAAAAAAAAATCTATGTAATCTACTAGCGGCCCGCCCCGGCTACGCACAGCTACGCCCAAAAACAACACTTTAGGGATCACATTTCGTAACATCCCGCACCTGCAAAAGAACCCCCATTCTTTTGCATCTAATAGCATTTTATTATTTGTATTTCCTGAGATTTCGTGACGAGTGAGTGACCTTTCGCTGTTATTTATACAATGTGTTCCAGGGATAAGTGACCGTACGGCGTTTTTCGAATATTTCTACAAAATTAATGATAATTACTCTTATATACTCGGACTTACTGGCTTTGGTTTTTTTTATAATGATTTTATTTAATTTTGTAATAAATAAGTACGCGTGACTTCCTGCAGTTTTTTTACGATATTTCCTTAGTTTTTACGTCTTCCTTCTAGACATGCGAGCCGCGCCGGCTAGCCGCCGCCGCCGGGTTGGTCAAAACTCGCGCCGCGCGGTCCTCGTGAAGACGTCCACTGCTGAACAAAGGCCTCCCCCAAAGATTGCTACAACGAACGGTCTTAGGCCGTCCTCATCCAGCGATTGCCTACGACCTTCACCAGGTCATTGGTCCATCTTGTGGGGTGCCTGCCTACGGGTCGTTTTCCGGTACGCGGTCGCGATTCAAAAACTGTTCTGCCCCAACTCGCTATTAGGTGAGCTATGTCGGCAACTTTGGTTCTCATGCGGATCTCCTCATTTCTGATTCGATCTCGCAGCGAAACTCCAAGAATAGCTCTCTCCATTGCTCTCTGAGTGACCTTGAGCTTTCTTATGAGGCCCATAGTGAGCGACCACGTTTCTGTCCCATATGTCATCTGGCAACACACACTGGTCAAGGACTTTTTTCTTGAGACACTGCGGTACCATAACAGGAGTGGGTGTAATTCGACATGATCTCCGTCTTATCCATGTTCATTTCAAGGTCCACTTGCGAGACCCTATCAGAGGAGCATTGTGCCAAGGTCTTCCAGGGTCTCAGCCATGACTACGGTATCATTTTCAAATCGGAGGTGGGAGATGTATTTGCCATTAATACTGATGCGCAGTCCTTTACAGTTCAGAAGCTTGAAGACATCTTCCAATGCAGCGGTGAACTATTTCGGAGATATAACATCTCCCTGTCTCACACCTCACTGCAGTTGGATAGGTTTCGAGTTCTGATCCTGAAGCCGGACCGACACAGTGGCGTTTTCATACCTCGCTTCAGCACCTCGATGTATGGATAATCAACTTGGCACCTCTGGAGTGACTAGCACAGCCCAAATCTCGACCGAATCGAAGGCTTTCTCATAATCCATGAACGCTAGACAAAGAGGCTGGTTATACTCTTCGGTCTTCTGTGTAACCTGCCGCAGCGTGTATATGTGGTCTATGGTGCTAAAACCTTTACGGGACCCGGCTTGTTCGGGAGGCTGGAAGTCGTCGAGTCTGCGAGATAGACGATTCGTGATCACTCTCGAAAACAGCTTATAGACGTGACCTAGAAGTGCGATGGGGCTATATTATTATGTCTCTCGTCAGCACGGGGTCTAATTTGAACCCCGGACTTTTGTCAGGCTTGCGCGGGGACATGGGGGGTCCAACACATAGAGGCCCTTTCGAGAATTTTGATCTACTTTGTAATGGGTTATATTCGGCGGGACCTCTCTCTGACTGCATCAATAGTAAATACAGGCACAGACAGACCCCGCAAAATATAATGGAACTATTGTAATGATAAGTGATTCGCCAAACTTTGGGCTATGTGGGTAAACTGGGGGGACTAGCTGGCTGGGCCTATCGAGTGAGATCCGGCACCTGCCTATATTCAACATCTCACATTATCGAATCCTACTTTAGGCAGGTGGTGACTCGCCTCTCCTTGGTGGGCCCCCCCAAACAGCCAACCCGATGGTCGACGGGGGGCAACACTGTTGAGAGAGGCTGGGGGTGTCGAGAGGTGTGGCCCCGGTTTCACCATCACGAGCGAGTAATCTCGAGCTCGGAGCGGGCTTCCCCGCTATTATGCCTTTAGACACTTCCACCCCCGAGTGTATGGCTCTTGCAGAAATTTAAACAACAGCCTATTATCTAAATTTCTGCAAATGCCATACCTCTAGCGCCCCACTCTGACCGGCTAATGAAGGCAAGCCAGAGGTGAGAGACCTGATGCTCTGTCCGGCCGTACCTCTGTGTGACGGACGAGGCGGAGCCCAGTTCTCTCGGAGGAACTCGAGATGATGGTAGGGGGTGGTGTCGCTGTTGAGCTGTTGGTGAGTACCAACAGCTCGCCACAAGCTGCTCTGCCCCCAGGCAGAATGAATGTTGTAATGAATAATATAAATAATATTAGGTTGGAGAAAAAGTTTCTTCGCATTTTTTAAGATAATTCAAAACATTTTTTAATATAGTTTATTTAAATTTAACTAAAGTATGTATGTACCATTTTGTTCGATAACCTTTTGCCATCTTGTTGGTAGGGACATGATCCCATTGCTATAAAAATTTTGGAACTTCTCATCAAAATACCGCGACAAGTGGATTTGGCAGTCCTCTCGTGATGTTAACCTAACATAACCTGCATAAAGAATTCTGAAGAGACCGAAACAGGTGGAAATCTGAAGGTGCAAGGTCAGGACTATACGGCGGATGCATTAACACCTCCCAGCCAAACTCTCTTAATTTTTGCTGAGTGGCTATAGATGTGTGAGGTCTAGCGTTATCATGATGAAACACCACACCCCTTCTGTTGATCAATTCCGGCCGCTTTCTCTCAACTTCTTGCTTTAATCTCATCAGTTGTTCACAGTAGAGTTCAGAATCGATAGTCCTGCCTGGTGGTAATAGCTCAAAATGAATAATGCCCTTCCAATCCCACCACTGTATCATTGTTTTTATAATTAAGTTTGTTTTTGTTGATGTGTTTTAGTAAGAAATATAAGGCTTTTTTTTATTTTATTTATTTATTAATCCCACCACACACACAACATCACCTTATTGCGAGTTAACCCGGGCTTCGCCACAGTCTGTGAAGCCTGACCGGCCTTTGACCACGACCTTTTTCGCACGTTCTTGTCGTACGTGATCCACTTTTCATCACCAGTTATCAGCTTCTTCAAAAATGATTCGGTTTCATTCCGTCGTAATAAAGAATCACAAATGAGTACACGGTTCATTAGGTTTCTTTCAGTGAGCTCGTGAGGTACCCAAATATCGAGCTTTTTTTTGTACCCGACCGTTGAGAAACTATGATGTCGGCTAGTCAATAAACAAAAAGAATGAAGATAGATGTAAAAACTTAGGAAACATCGTAAAAAACTGCAGCACGTCACGCGTATTTACTAAGAAATTTAAAAAATCGTTTAAAAAAACTATACCCGGTAAGTCCCATATAATAAGAGTAATTATCCTTAATTTTGTACAATATTCGAAAAACGCGGGCGGTCATCCCTGGGACACATTGTATAGATTACAAAGTTCGAATCGACTCCGAGGCATATGTTGTTTACATAAGATCTAAGCAAACTTTGTTTTTCACGCACAAAGTCTTACATGACATCATTAGTACAGAATTTACATTGTACTTAAAAAACAAAGACCGTTGTTGATCAGTCCTAAATGGCGACCTATTGTCTATTCATATTTATCTATTCGTTACCTAAATTATCAATATATATTAATTATTTCGTGGCAGATTCTGTACGTTTATTATCTGCAATAATATTTTTAAAATTTTAAATGATTCAGAAGACTCGTCGTTTCTGGTCACTGCTACTTCACTGGAGCATATTATTATATAATAATTAATAATACTAGAGGATATATAATAATACTTTGGCCGGTGTTCTGCGATCGAACCCCAAATTGGAGACTGTCAAGGGTAAAGGTTCTCATCATCCTTTACCATTGATGCTATGATCCATCAAAACAGTTGAAGGGTCCACTGCAATAATGATAAATGTCCAAAAAATTTCAAATCTCAACGAGTAATGCCATTCGGTCACGTGACAAAGCTAGTTAGACATCTTGTTTACAAACTCTGCAATATTGCTTGCAGTCACGAGATAAATACGATTTTAATATTTAGCTACACGGCTAGAACGCTCAACATCACACGTGTTCACAGCAATAATGATTAACGTCCGTCGGGTCGCACTGACCGCCATCTTGCTGTCAAATCAGCGGCGTTCCCGCGAATTTTTTTGTCAGTATTGTTGAGGCTAGCGTCCTGTATGGTTATATTTTACGAATTTAAGTGTTTTATTTCTTGAAATTATGGCTGAGAGCGACGAAATAATCAGAAAAACGAAAAAAAGAAAACAAACAGGAAGAATGAGTGATGTATTAAAGAAACTTCGGCTCCAGGGTCACGAAATTGGCGATGACTGCAAGTGTAATCGTTTTAAATGTTTCGATATGATAAGTGAAGACCAGAGAAAAAGAGTTATACGACAATTTAATAGTTTTGCAAACAGGTATGATCAGGATAATTATTTAAGCGGACTTATAACCGTATCTAATGTCAAACGTCGTCGTCCACGAGTAAGTGAAGAAAATGCCAATTTACATAATAAGTCATACTCTTACAAGATTCGTATGATTGGGGATGATACTTACGAATTACCGATATGTAGAAAAGCTTTTATTTCCTTACATGGTATTACTGGAAGAAGACTTCAATTTCTTCAAAAATCACTGACTGAGCATGGCGTTGTTCAAAATGATAAACGGGGTATACATGTTAAAACAAAGCTTTCTAAAGAAACTACTGATTTGATGTATAAACAAATTGACACACTGAAAACCATTAATGGTAAAAAAGGCCACTATAATTTGCATGAGAGTCAAAAGATATATCTGTCGGATGAGTTGAACTTGTCTAAAATTCACAAAATGTATAATGAAAGTAATCCAAATCACAAAGTTTCATACGAAACATATCGCAACTTTTTCAATAAAAACTTTAACATTTCTTTCGGCTATCCCAGGATGGATACATGTTCAACTTGCGACGAATTTCAAGCTGAAAAAAAACATTTTGAAATCAAAATTGCTTCTCTTCCTGATGGTCACGAAAAATCCCAGATTTTATCTCAACTTCGAATGCTCGAAATAGAAAACATAGCACACAAAAAGAGGGCTGAAGTGTTTTATGATAAGAAAAGAAAAGCTCGTTTGAGAGCTAGGCAAGATCACAAAACGGTAGCAATAGCAATGGATTTTTCCAAAAACCTTCCTGTACCCAACATAACCACAAACGATGTTTATTACAAACGGCAACTGAGTTATTTTATGTTTAACATTCACGTGCTTGCAGATTCCTCATCCTATTTTTTCACCTATGATGAGAGCATTGGAAAAAAAGGATCCGACGATGTAGCCTCTCATCTGTTTCACTTCATATTTAACGAAATCGAGGCACAAGCAAAGTCTATCATAATATTTTGTGACTCGTGTGGTGGTCAAAATAAAAATTACACAATATTTAGAATGTTACACTACATAGTTCACTGCTGCAATCGCTTAGAATCTGCCACAGTCATATTTCCGATAAGAGGGCACTCATACATGGAATGCGATCGTAACATGGCCTACTTGAATCAGAAAACTAGGATTGAACTTCCTGAAGAATGGGCCGAACATTTGCGTGGAGCTCGACAGAGACCAAAACCTTTCAATGTCATTGAATGCTCACAAGATGCATTCAAGGGCTGGACTGCATTTCTGAAACCGTTTTACAAAAAAACTTGTCCTTTCCCCATAAGACCTGTGCGAGAATTTAGAGTCCAGAAAGAACACCCACGGCTCATGTTTCATAGAAATTTCAATAATAGTCCGTGGGAATCAAGTGTGGTCAACACACCAGTTTCTTTTCGGTCTATGAAAACAGTTAATGAGAGCGAATTCAAATTACCTGCTTTGGCTTATAAAGACAAGCTACCTATATCAACAGCTAAATATAACGACCTGCAGTTCCTGAAAAAGTTCTGCAGGCCTGAAACTAGATGTTATTACGAAGAACTTCCTCATGCTGCAAATATTAAAGAACCAGAAAATAATTAAAACACCCATTTGGACACCTATCATTATTGACTATTAATGCGGTGTGGACAGTGATCATTATAGTCGTGATTTTTTGAGACTTCCATAAGATTTCATTCTTTTTAATAAGTTTATTATACTCTAAGATTGATTATTTTCCAAAGAAATAATATTATAATACATGTTATGTAACTTTAATAAACAATATTATATTATATGCTGGTCTGAGTTTTTTTACACCGTTTATAAATTTAAAACCCAATTATCATGAAACAAAAGGCAAAGGACATTCATCATTATTGCAGTGGACCCTTCAGTTATCAAACCATATACCTAAAAAGGTTTTAAATACTGATTGTACGAGTATTTAAGACCCATAAAAAGTAATATTCCATTTCGAAATTCCGGCATTTATAAATAAGATTGTGATTGTGGACTCTCTTAAATTCTGATCATTTATTAGATATCTCATATCAAAGGAAGTTTGATGTCAAAAACCGAAGAAAAATACCCAAATTTGGGTGTTTTTAACTTTAGAAAAGACGGATAGTGATTATCAACAACATGGGATCATATTATTTATTTATTTATTTTATTTATTTATACTTTATTGTACACCAATACATTAAAGAGACAACAAAATAGAAGAAATAGACGATACAAAAGGCGGTCTTATCACAAAACTGCAATCTCTTCCAGACAACCTTTGGGTTTAGGAAACTGTGTAAATTAGAATATTAGGGGTGTACTAATGCAAGTAAATTTAAAATTATAGCTTACAAAGAAAGAAAAAAAATATTAAAATAATAAAAATAATAATAGGTAACTTTTAGGTGATCAGGACTTAACTCGACAAGGGAAAGATCTGGGCGACGTAATGATCGTGAAGTCGTTTTTTGAACGTTACGACTGAATTAGCTTGTCGAATTTCAACAGGAAGCAAGTTCCATAGGCGGATAGCTTCCACCGTGAATGATTTGGAATAAAATGAAGAGAAATGTGAAGGAATTGATAGAAGGAGATTATTGGAAGAACGAAGGGACAAGGAATGAGAAGAGCCAAGAAAAAGAAAACGCTCCTTCAGATAGGTTGGGGTTTGGGGATTGAACAGTATACAGTAAAGAAAAGAAAGAATGTGTGTATTCCTGCGAAAACGAATGGGTAGCCACTTGAGTTGTTTACGAAAATCAGAAACGTGATCATATTTGCGTAGCCCAAATATGAATCGTATGCAAAGGTTTTGAAGCCGCTCAAGTTTGTTTAATTGCTCCTGAGTTAAGTCTAGATAGCATATGTCGGCATAGTCAAGAATTGGAAAGAGAATCGATCGAGTTAAAGTAATTTTAGTGGATGACGGCAAGAAATTTTGGAGTCTTCTCAAGGCGCCAACGGCAGCAAACATCTTCCGGCTCACTTCAGCGATTTGTGGCGTCCAACATAAACTATTGTCGATAATTATCCCCAAATTCTTAACATTATCACAATATGTGATACACGTTCCATTAATTTTAATAGATGGCAGCTGTAACATGTCTAATTTGGCGAGCATACGCGAGCTGCCAATGATTATAGCTTGACTTTTGGTTGGGTTGAGCTGTAATCCGAAAGCTTCACTCCATAAAGAAATATGTTTAAGGTCGTTATTGACACTCTGTATGGCCTCAGGCAGATGAGTGAGATTGGCCTGGCAATAAATTTGAAGATCATCTGCATAAAGGTGGTAGAGAGAAGATATATTTTGAGTGATTAAGTTGACAAAGGTAGAAAAAAGGAGAGGAGACAACACGCCACCTTGTGGTACACCGGCAGTGACATTACACCAAGAAGAAAAGGTGTCATCCAATCGAATGCGCTGCCGGCGACCAAACAAGTAACTGTGAAACCAATCAATTACTGTCGGAGATATGTTAAGAGAACGAAGGATCGCCAGCAAGATGTCGAAATCAACAGTGTTGAAAGCATTGCTAAAATCAAGTAAAGTGAGTACCGTGAACTGTTGATTCTCCATGCCTTGCCTAATATCGTCCGTTATTTTGACGAGAACGCTAGCCGTACTATGACCTCTTCGAAAACCGGATTGGAAGGAATTGAGCAGACTGTATTTGGACATAAAGGAAAGTAGCTGATCATAAACCAACCGCTCAAGGACTTTGGATAAAAAGGGAAGAATAGAAATGGGACGAAATTCAGAAAAGGATTTGGGATTGGATTTTTTTGGCAAAGGTATTAGTTGTGCATCCTTCCAGATAGAAGGAAAGGAGGAACTGGTGATAGAGAAGTTGAAAATGGAGGTAATCATGGGAACAATGGAATCAACTAAAGGTAAAATCATTTTACGGCTAACGTTGTCACAGCCCACAGCATCAGAATCAATTGCAAGTATGTTCTTCTTAACATCACGATCAGTGAATTGTTCAAAAGTAAAACAGGGATATTCAGGAGTAGGGATCGATGAAAGAAGATTTAACGTGTTTAGCTTTTTAATGCCATCAATGCAGGCAGATGATGAAAAGTGTACATTAAGTTGATTGAGATCTAAGTTGTTCAGAAGAATATTGGAATCAAAACTGGATTTCCCAACTCCTAGAGACTTCAGAAACTTCCAGACCTTGGCTGGATCACCATTGGACACTGATTTAAAGATATGGCGTCGTTGTGCATCTCTACACACCTTTTTGCAGTAATTTCTAATTGTAACATAGTTATCACGATTTGTGTCACTAGCATTCTTTTTAAATCTATTCTTAGCTTTGTTCTTTTTTAAAATTAATGCCCTTATATCATCTGTCAGCCAAGGAGCCGGAAGATGCCTTACTCGGACAGGTCGAACGGGAGCATGAACGTCAAAAAGTTGTGTAATTAAGGAATTAAATAACTTTATTTTATCGGTAACATTAACTTCGTTATCTATGATCGACCAATCGATCTTGGCTGCGTCCTCGCGAAGTTTCTCCACATCCATTCCACTAAAATTACGTAACAAGAGAATTTTAGCCTTTGCTTTAGGGGGTCGGATTTTATAAGACACGTATAATAGGTCGTGGTATGAAAAAGCATCGGCTGAGCATTGTCCATGTTTAGCAACATGGTCAACTGAAGAGACCATGACTAAATCTAAAAGAGAAGGAGAGCAATTGGGAAAGAAATGGGTGGCGGACGATGGGAGTAAATGCATATTGGCAGAGTTAACTAGAGATTTAAGACGAGAAGACCTTGTGTCATTTTTTAACAGACAGGTATTAAAATCACCCATTACTACTGCGTGATTAAATTGAGGCAGGAGCTCCTCTAAAGTTTCTATATATTATTATAGATACTTTGTAAAATTAAATTCCAGCCGCACCAGTCTGCGAGACCTCAAATTACCATAAGCACACCGCGGACACTCCGTCAATTCCATACAAACGCTTAATTAGGTCTCTTTTACACAGACGCGACGCCGAAGTGTCCATTCTATACGTAAGTAGTATTATTACATATTCTCAGCCATAAGTCAATTTTGGAGAAAAATGTGTTTGCAAAATCGATGGAGGTACTTATAACGTCATATAAGTAAGGTGCGAAAGTGATAACGCAATACAGACCCGAAATAGGCCGAAGTCTCCTTCTTCATTTCGATGTGCAATATTTCTTGTTGGATACTGTACATGTTTTCAAACTGCTGTCAGAAAAATATCACCTAAGTCTGCCACGACGGGACCACGGACGCTGAAAAGCATAGAGCATCGCGGCCTACCGCGAACACGGTCCGGTCCGCCGCGAATTTTTTTTTTTTTGGGACTAGCTTTGTATTGGCGACCTGTCTTGAGACAGCACTAGTCTACTTCACCGGGCAATCGGCGAGCGTAGAAGGCGCTCCAGCCTAAATTACAAGTTAGCGCAACTGCCTAAGGGTGACCCATGCGGGTCCGTGCCTCGGCTTAGGACGTTGCGGAGAGACATGAGACATATGCGATTATGGGCCGCCGCGACTGGTTGCCCGCGTTGCTCTATGCTGAAAAGCGACCGAAAAAAGTCTGTTGATTTTAAAAGTAATTTCGTTTAATATCAGTATTTTCGAAGTTTATCTACCAGTTATAATAATAATAATAATGGCAACCCATTATACGTCCCACTGCTGGGCACCATTCTCTCCCCTTTTTGGGGGGAGGCCTGGAGCTTACTCCACCACGCTGCTCCAATGCGGATTGGTGGAGGTGGGTGGGTTAGTGGCCAACCCACTGTCGGATGTTTTCAAGCCGCCCATAAGGTCTCCGACAAGGTTTAACGACTATCCATCGATAGCAACCGGGACCGACGGCTTAACGTGCCCTCCGAAGCACGGAAACGCGCATTTAATTTGCCACTAGCGGTCACCCATCACACTACCCGACCGCGCCCGTAGTGCTTAGCCGAGCAGATCGCTTACGATCTACACCAGCCGCTATCTACACCAGCCGCTACCAGTTACATGGGACAAAACGTACCTAACTGAGGAATTGTTGGTGATTGTATGAAGCATGTAGGTATGAGTGAATGCATGTTTTTACCGCTCTCTGGCCCCCTTAAAATGCCAGGCCGTGAGAAAAATATGACAATTGATTTCAATTGTGTCTCTGCCAATATTGGCCTCCTGATCCGTGAGAGGGATATAATAAGCACAAAGTAATATAAATGATGTTGGCGTGATGTTTCGTATTTTATTATATACAAATAAATAAAATTGGAGTGTCTGTTTGTAAAATAAAAACAACCCGCTTTTTACTAAATGCATATGTATGTACACACGGTAAATATACCAAAACAACATTTTTTGCAATTTTTGTCCGTCTGTCAGTCTGTCTGTTTGGCGGGGCCAATCTTGGGAACGGCTTTACCGATTTTGACGGGACTTTCACTGGCAGATAGATTATGTAATAAGGAGTAACTTAGGCTACTTTTATACTAGCTGCGCCCACGACTCCGTCCGGGTAGATACTGAACAATCATAAATTCTCACGCGGGCGAAGTCGCGGGCACAGCTAGTCAAAAATAAAACTTCACTGTATCGGTTTTTTATTTGGGTATATCTGTATCTAAATAATTAGATACAGAACCCTAAAAAGAAATAATGAAACAACTGTCATTTTTCTCGTGTTTAGTGGCGGCAAATATATCGAAGGTTACCTTTTGTTAAAAATAGTATATAAGCACACTTAGAACTAGCTCTAAATAACATACTTCGTAACATTTCATTCTTTGGATATTCTCTGTAACCAGTAATCAAGGAAACATGAACGCCTTACTTAAAGCTGTAAGTAAGAACCAGTTGTTTTTCTTTTAATATATCGAGGAGTAAAGGGGTATTTGGTTTAAGTGACATTTTGGGTGATATTGAGTTATATACATATTTGGAATCAGCGAATTTTTCTCCGTCGAATGATGGTTTCATTAAAATCGGAGCACTTTTTTGGCGTTTCAAACAATACTATTTTCGTTTTTTATTAAATCATATACTTGAACCATACCATCATATTAATAACCGAGACAACCAGTCATAAATAAGTGAATAAGAGTTAAAGCGTTTTTCCTGATTAAAAATTTTATTAAGAAGTAACTTGAATCATTTTGACTTCCCTAATCACACGGTGTGATGTCGCTTAAACCATTTGTCCGTCACCCAAATACTATATGGATCGTCGCTTAAACTCTTTTAGCTGCATCTATTTTCCACGCCGGGTGCTACTTGAATCAAATACTCGTTTTTGTTCAGATATTTTGTTTAGACGTTAAACCATTTTAGTCCTACTTTTTAAAAAAATGCATGTCATTTAATACAGACGATAAAATTAATGATGTATATTGAAACATTTAGCCTGTATTCATAAAAATACAAGTCGGTATTTCAATCACAAAATATTAATATCGAGGGGTAACGGGCTATTTGGTTTAAGCGACATTTTTGCAACTTTACAGGAGAGCCTTTTAAAGTTTGAAATTTCGAAATAAAATTCATAACAAAAAAACTTCTGCAGTTATTTAAACGGGGTAAACTGCATTGAAATTTAATTAAAAATATCTAGTTGTTGATGCTAATAATAAATAAAGCGGGCCTTTATTATATAGATAAATGTCGCTTAATACAACGTGCCCTTTTTTAGAGAGAGAAAAAACGATTTAAGTGACTTCATAACTACAACTGGCTACAGGGGAAAAAATTAAGCGACAACACATTCTATTTACGGAGCAAGGCAAAAGGTATGAAGTAACGAAACACAAAATTAGTAGAAGCTAGCTATTTATCTTAACTACCAATTTAGATTAAAATGACTGTCAGCCTAATTTACATAAGTGACATATAACATTGAAATTGTAACGTTTAATGTTTATTAATAATTATGGTTTATTTACATCTAAGACTATCAATGGCTGATAAAACAACCAGGATATATTGCAATCACCGAAAATTTCAGGTGCTTACATTGAATAAATGAATAAATAAACACAACATAATAATCAATCAAAGTATTTATTTCAAACAAAGTTTTTATTTGCTAATAATGTTACGGTAGATTTCTCGCTTTCATCAATCACTGAAGATGCCTCATCCTTGGTCGAAATTCGTTTGATTTTGTGTTTGTAGAATTTCTGTCTTTCTGTCTCCATATTATTTATCTGAAATATTTAAAATAATTATAACTGAAGACTGAAACTAGAGTCGAAATAGTCAAATAATTTATATTTTTTAAATAATTAAAGCTAAAATACCTAGAAAACATCAAAACGTACTTAATAAATAAATATAGCGAGAAGAGACCCGTGCCCAGCAGTGAGACAGTTTAATATAGTATAATAATATTATACATAGTAAATAAATAGTGCATATCTTAAAATATAATTTTTATAGGTTATAAAACGCAAGTTTAGGTACTGTAATAAAAATAATAATTGAAATAACTACGTCCAAAGATACGTTATGAGTATTTTATTTACAATATTGATATTAATTATAATTATTATCCATAACATCATAAATAGAGAAAGATAAACTGTTATAATATATTGTTATCACTCTCTTAAAATAACAAATGAAGTACCAACTCAATAAAAGAAGTAAGTAACATAATCCAAGTAAAAATAATAAATACAAATTAGGTAACATTTTATTTTCATCTCAGTTGAAAATATAGTAGTTAATAATAATAAAGTACTTACGATTCAATTTCGATGAGCGTTTTACGTAAACACTGGCGGTATGCGCCACACACGTGTTTTTTTTGTTTTTTGGTCGGGCTTTATGTTGGCGGCCTGTCTCGAGACGGCACTAGTCGACTTCATCGGGCAATCGGCGAGCGCAGAAGGCGCTCCAGCCTAGCAAAAAAGTTAGCGCAACTGCCTAAGGGTGACCCAAGCGGGTCCGTGCCTCGGCTTAGGGCGTTGCGGAGGGACATATGAGACATATGCGATTATGGGCGGTGCAACTTTCGCTCTACTCCATTCGGTTGGTGATAACCGGAATGTCATCGGCCTCGCGGGGCCGGGGATGAGGTCGGGATCAGGGGCGGGCGCGGCGCGAAACGCGTCGGCGCGTTGTATTGGCGGTTTGTGGAGTGTGATTCTGTAGGTGATTTTGCATAGCGGCGATGGCCAACGTGGACTCATCGTCCGGATCTTTTAAGACGTGCCTTGGACGTCTCCTTGGACGTTTCCGAAAGAAGTGTAAATGGCGGCCGCTCGGATTAGCGGATTCGGGTGGTGACTCGCCCGATCGAAATAGCGAGCAGAAGCTCGCTTCATAAACTGCCGGATGGTAGGTTAGTATCACTGTGCAAGTTTTTATTACGTACGTACCAAGGCGCGCCTACGGCTCTACGTAAGAATCGATTTTGCAAAGTTTGAAGCTTGCGTAATATTGTGTTTTTCGCGTGGGCGAATACCGGAGACGCGTTACATAGTATGGGCCATATGCAGGACGTATAGGCGCGGATTTTGTTCCGGGCCGATAGCTTGCTCTTTTTGTTTAATAAACAATGTAATTGGGATAACACGAATGCAGCCTTTGCGCGCGCTGCTTTTACATGTGCAGCGAAGGTCAGATGCCGATCAAGCGTCACTCCTAAGTATTTGATTTTGTCCATCCAGGGGATGGGTTCGTCAAACATTTGGACTGGGGCTACGTTAGGTCTGGGAGCGCGGTCCCGTACAAAGAGAATGGCAGCGCTCTTGCTAGGATTTATCTCTATACGCCAGCGGCGGAACCAAGGCTCAAGGTCTTTGGCCGCCGCTTGCAGGGCTTTCCTTATGATCTCAGAGACGTAAATAGCAGTGTCGTCAGCGTAAATTGCCATCTGAACGCCGTGGCGGACAGGGATATCGCTAGTGTATAGCGTGAACAGGAGGGGGGAGAGTACGGATCCTTGGGGAACACCGGCTGTTGTGGTGTGACGGTTCGAAAGGGTACCCTCGACTCGGTATCGAAAGCCTCTGTCCGACAGAAAATCGCGAATGATGTATACGATTTGGGTGGGCACTCCGAGAGTGTACAGCTTATATAATAAGCCGTTGTGCCACACGCGGTCGAACGCTTTAGCGATATCGAAGAAGAGGGCTCCCGTCATAATCTTTCTATCGAATTTACTGAGTAAATGCTCAGTGATTCGATGTACTTGATGGACACAGGAGTGGCGAGCACGGTCCCGAACTGTTCGTCCGGGATCAAGTGCCGCACTCGGGTGAAATCTAAGAGTCGAGCGTACACGACGCGCTCGTAAAGTTTACTTAGAGAACTGAGCAGACTTATCGGCCTGTATGACGAGGCCTGGTTGCTCGGCTTACCGGGCTTTTTAAACCCGATAACTGTGGCCTCTTGCCACGCGGGTGGAAACATACTATTTTTAAACGCTGCGTTGAGTATCGCAGCCAAAAGGGCAATGAGCAAAGGGGGAAAGTTTCTAACTGTGCGATTGGAAATGCCGTCCGCACCCGGCGCTTTCCGGACTTTTAGACGCTTGATCAGGTCTGACACCTCTGCGACTGTCACAGGTCTGAGAGGATCATCATTATTTTCGCTATTACCGTAGCGTTTTCATCGACTTGCGTGTCGGGAATGGGACCGGTTTCGCGCGGAGAGGTTGGCGTTCTCGCGTTCCTACTTTCGACTTCAGAGTTAATCTTATCTAAATGATCGGCAGCTATCGGCATCGTACTTGGAGAGCATTGAGTCTCGAGTTCGCTCGCCAGGCATTCGGACTTTTCGAAGTCATCGAAGGCTGGCGGTTGGTTAGGGCGAATGAGGGGAGGCATGGATGCCTCGTTAGGGGATTTGAAGCATTTGAAAAGCCTCCAGTACTCTGTATGAGAGGGATCAAGGTCAATGAACTTTTGCTCCAGCGGCCGTTATAGACTTCCACCTTGCATTTCTTGGCCTGACGTTGCCAGTATCGCATGGTGGATTTTCTATCGGCCGTTGGGGCAGAGTAGTAAGCTCTGGTAGTTGCATTCCTTTCCCTCACTATCACTGGAGCTCTACCACTAGTAATTATACCTATATTATTATGTATATATCTACATATGATGTGGGCCTACAGACGTACGCTGGTTATTAGCTAGACACATATACAGTTACCAATGAAGAAGTTCTCCGTCGAGCTGGTCAGAAGCACCAAATCATGCAAGCCATCAAACAGAGAAAAGTTGGTTGTTAAGGTCATATTATGCGACATGACAGATACCAACTGCTGTAACTTATAATGATGGGCAAAGAGGCTGGAAAAAGATCATTT
This sequence comes from Macrosoma leucophasiata, assembly GCA_036365455.1. NCBI lineage: Eukaryota > Metazoa > Arthropoda > Insecta > Lepidoptera > Hedylidae > Macrosoma > Macrosoma leucophasiata. The sequence continues at coordinate 6,462,954 of JAWQUS010000023.1, read as the reverse complement.
GGCCGAAGAAAAAAGCCGTGGCTGCGCAATATTCGCGAGTGGACCGCCATTAACGGGTCTTGGGGCGTTTCGGTCCGCTCGTGTTTCGTCCCGCTTACCGAAACGCCTATAAGCATTTTATTCATGGGGATATTCGGCCCACAAATGGAAAGTGGACCGAATCGCCCAAGAGTTCTTCTTAAATAGGTAGATTCGGTCCAATTATATTGTCATGTACAGTCGAATACAAAAAAAAAACTTTCGTTCACCAATTATTTGAGTTTTTTTAAGTGATTGATAATATACTACATATGATTAATGTTCTGTGTGTGTGTGTGTAATAAATTTAATTTGATTTATGTGATTTATTTGTTTAAGTTTATTTTTGTGTAGGTAATAATAAATAAATATATTTTTTATCATAATACATTGCATTTTATTTATTTCTCAATTTTTTGTAACCAACTGTACTTAAATCTTTCAAATCAGGTATTCATATCGGGACGAATCGCCCTATAATAATAAAAATATGGGGCGATTCGTCCCGCGGACCGAATCGACCCATTCAGAAGGCATTGTTAGGCGTTTCGGTCCGCGGGACGAAACACGAGCGGACCGAAACGCCCCAAGACCCCCATTAACAGCGCCGCTGAACTACTCGTTTCGCAAAGGACAATTAACAATTAGCAATCTAACAAAACTTTAACTTGATCATATAAACTTCAATTACTGGCAATTAAAAAAAATCCCGAATTTCAAATTATTTATTTTATAGCCATTTGAAAATGACATAATTTGTACAGTGTTAACACCTGGTCCCGAAATGTATGAAACAGTATCATTCTCCTGTTCCGAACTGACGGCCAACCGTTCACATGTTGGAGAGGCACTACAAGAAGAATTTTATTATGATTGACAATCCACCTGTCAAGCGTAGCTATTTTGGTTTATTCTATTCTACTCCTCTTATATCTTTGATTCTCCCATAATGATGCCCAATACTACTGAGTGAGTTACTTTGGGGAGGACTTAGGTGCACGTCTTTCGGCTGAAATTATGACATGTGATGACGATATATTATATTTATAGTGTTACTAGATAGCGCGGGTGTTATTTATAAGGCCAATACTGGTATTGACTTCAACCGGTATTGGCCGTTCGACACCCAAGATTCGAGAATAATTTATTGTAACTGCCTCAGTTAAGGTCACCACCCTTACTACTACGACCCCGGCCTAGTAGTGAGCTCCTAGTCCTAGGGTCCATTTCCAGTTCGGGGCTATATGAGATAACGGTGTAAAATCCTTTATGTCGGGTTCTATTGGGATTTCTCCATTTTCTGGAAGTTTCCCGGTACTTCTAAGTTTTGTGATGAACTCGGATATATTAACAGGCTAGCCACCTGTTATGTTTCTTGTATGTCCAACCAAAACTGAATCAGCCGACACCTGATAACTGATTTTTTTGTTTGTTTGTTTAACAGATTGTGATGCTAGCCATGGCCGCAATTGCCGCAGCTCAAGCGCTACCCAAGACAATGCAAGATGTGGATAATGCGGCTGACGGAATACTTGGTGGTCTCTAAACTTAACTCACATATAGTTTAGCAGTTCAGTGCCATGTCTGACTAAATAAAGTGTTAAACTTAAGGGTTCTTATTATTTGTCCGTGTCGTACCGGTATCGAGAAGAAATCTCTTCGTCTCTGCGACCCTTTATCCGTTCTCACCTTAGTTACCCTTTCCGACCCCTTCGTCATAACGTGACGGCGTTTTATAAATTAAAATAAATAAAAATAAAATACGCTTACACTCACAGCCCCACAGTAGGTATAAACCTGTGTCGTGGGTGCCGTTGTACACAAACAACACATACACAAACACCCAGACCCGGAACAAATATCATGAAACACATATAGGCCATACAAATATTTGTCCCGGTGCAGGGATCGAACCCACGACCCTTCGAATCAAACGGTCATCTCACACCGCTGGACTAATCGGATCGTCAATTGGTTTAGGTATTTCAACTAGCCCTACTTTTAGCAATAAGTACTTTTGGTTAAATAATTGAGCTGCTTGGACTTAAATAAGATAACGGAGGCACTAAAAAGTCAATATTTAATTATTTAATTTTATGGCGTAGCAAAAAACATAGATAGGAATCTATGGTAAGTGAATACCGTAACCTTTTGCCAATTAAATAAAAATCAAATATGTGAATAAAATAAAATAAATAAAATTAGCACATCTCTGGTGGAAAAGTACCCTTACAGCTGGCACTCAAACAAATCAAAATAAGAAGACGTTGGTTTTTGTGTAGATATCTATAGGCTGCAGTATTTACTTTAGCATCAATGTGAAATTGTAAACTGCATGCTTTTTTGCCACCATCATAACGTAAATAGTTATAGGTAACAAGTAGGTAAGTTGATAAAACTGTGAATAAACACATGAAAAAAAAAAAACTTCACGCTTGTAATTCCCGAAGGGGTAGGCAGAGGTAAATGCATGCATTCAAGCATACATGCAAACATCCACGATTCGCCAGTTACGTTTTGGCCCATGTAACAGGTGGCGAGCCTGTTAACATCTCCGGGCACATTACCAAATCCCAATAGAACCAGAGATAAAGGACTTTACATCATTATCTCTGATAACCCATTACCCGGGAATCGAAACCAGGACCTCAGCGTAGTAGTAGTGAATGAAAACATGTACGTACTTAAAAATATTTTTATTTCAATACCAAATCAAAATTTAATTAGGTATTTTGGAAAGGTATATAACGCTCAAAACTGCTTAAAGTATCTAGGTAAAGTTACTGTAGGAATTTTCTTGCTAGTGCCTATCCAGAACGGGCACCGTGTTCGGCTGAAACAAATTAAAACATATGTAAAAATACATTAAAAATAAAGCTTAATTTTTTTATGTAATAAAGGTAGCAAACGAGCATGTAGTTCACATTGATGTTCACATAGATCAGAGGTCAAAATGCAGATGCGTTACCACCCCTGAGACCTTAGTCCTTACCTATGTCTCTGTAATAGTTATACGGGACATTATACATTACCATCTAACCGGAACACGATAGTGCTGAACACAAACATTTGGCTGATCGATTAGGTAATGCGGTGGTGCCTACGTCCTCGAGCTCCTACACTGGAACTCTACCACCAGTAACAAGTTCAGGTATCTTGGATTCGAAAATACTCAATGATCAAGTTTCAGTATGGATTCAGTTTTATTGGAGGCAGAAAGGGGGTAGGTGTGTCTTTCAATAAAAGCCTACACGGGATTTGACAATTTGATGCATTGGTGTGGGACTTCGGTAGCTTAGTGGTAAAGCGGCTGGACTGGTTATTCTGAGGTCGCAGGTTCAATTCCTGCCCGAAGTCAAATTTTTCTTTCCGTTTTTCTTTAATTTCCCAAGTGAAAAGGCATTCATCTCAGCTATTTGTTTCAGCAGGTGCTGCAACACTGATATTCTAACGCGTCCTATCTTAGGGTGAGATTCACAGACCGCACTACGACTTTACTTTGAGCAAAGTACGCTTAGAACTGTCAAAACTCATACATTTCTGACAGTTCTAAGCATACTTTGCTCAAAGTAAAGCCGTAGTATGGTCTGTGAATCTCACCATAAGTGTGAGATTCGTAGACCATACTACGGCATCATTACTTGTTTGATCTCGTCTTCTTAAGGCTTGGAAATTAATAAAAAAACGGAAAGAAAAATTTGACGTCGGGCAGGCATTGAACCTGCGACCTCAGGGTAACCGGTCCAGTCGTTTTACCACTAGGCTACCAAAGACCCACCACCCAAGCGTCAATTTTTTCTTTCCCTTTTGGATTTTTAACCGACTTGGGATCGGTGAACGACATCCATTGATAACTAATAGAGTAGATGGAGCCCTGACTACAGACTACTAACTTCTTATTTAAAAAAATACTCACTTGGTCTGTACGGGTAGTTCGGGTAAGGGTTCTCCACAAAAGCAGGTTGGTTGTCTGTAAAAAAAATAACATGATTATGTTTTGTTCGCTCAATAGTTTCTCAATAGGTACAATGTTATGAGATTATTTATGTACCTAATCATCTCTTTTTGTGTATAGGTGTGGTTTTTTCGCTGTATACATAGAGCAACACCGGAGAGGAGTAGCCATATGCAGGCTTTCCCCTCTGTCAAAGTACAAGCCCAAACGGGCCTATACCTATCTCCTAGATGATTAAATGTGTGCGTGAAAGTGTTTCTGTATTTCGTTGAAGTCAGGGTGTGAATTTCGTAGTAATAGACGATTTTTGCAGTGTGCGTGTGTGTCGCACGCATTTACCCCCGCAAAAAATGACAGACTGTTTTGCATCGGTAATACACGCTATGGCTACTCCCCTCCGGTCCGCCGCGACCGGTGGGCCGCGTTGCTCTTTGGCTGTATTTTTTGGCCACACCGCGGACACTCCGCCAAAATTCCATACAAACGCTTAATTTGGGCTCTATTACACAGACATCAATCAGTGACGTGTATTTACACGTGCACCTGTGTGCGTAGCACGTAGAAAATACCAACCGTCGCCCATAAGAGGGGAGGAGGTTGGGTGATGCGGGGAAATCGGATGGGACGTCGATGTGTCCATTCTATACGTAGTATTATTACATATTCTCTGATATTACTTCAAAGAGTGATTGATCATCATCATCATTTCAGCCAAAAGACGTCCACCGCTGGACAAAGGCCTTCCCCAAAGATTGCCACAACGAACGGTCCTGGGCCGCCCTAATCCAGTGACTGCCCGCGACCTTCACCAGGATTTATAAGATTTTGTTGTTCATTTGAGACAAAGAATCATGGCAAGTTTTATACATTGATTTGTGCAAAAAAAGTTAGAAAAAGGTACAAGGCAAAACGGATTAGAAATATAATCTAGGGAACCTAAAGAACATTTTCTGGTATGTAAATTATTTTTAAATAACCGGAATAAAAATGCTCTTTCCTAACAACAGTAGAAGCACTCCATACTAAAGTTCAATTTCAAACTTTTTATTCCGGAGAGTTAAAAATATTATAAGCATCAGGAAATGTTGTTTAGGTTCACTGGATAATATTTCCATGCTGTTTTACCGTGTACCTTTTTTTCATTTTTTCTGTACAAATCTTGCCATGATCCCTTGAGACATCATTGGTTGATACAAAATGACATAGGCATCGAATAGATACTATCACCACACTATAAACTATAACAATAATTCTTATGATCGTTGCGTGTTTTTTATAATTGCAGTTAGTTTGTTTGCTTAAACGGAACTTTTACTGGTGGTAGAGCTCCAGTGACGGAGCTCGCGGGCGTAGGCACCACCGCATTACCTAATATACTTGCCGCTAAATGGTAGTGTTCAGCACTATCGTGTTCCGGTCAGGTGGTAATGTACGGCCCTGTAATTTCCGGCACAGAGGCATAACACCTTAGGCCTCAGGAGTGGTAACGCATCTGCATTTTGATCTTGGTCTCTGTGTGGATGTCTATAGGCTGCAGTCATCACTTAACATCAATGTGAACTGCATGCTTGTTTGCCACTTCCATAACATAAAAAAAAAAAAAAAAAAAAACATAATTGGAAGCCAAATTATGGCTTCCAATTTTGTTCCGTTTAAGAGTTAAGTATGAGAGTTACATTTCTATACAATATTAATCGTAGTCGGGAGAGTAGGCACCACTGTATTACCTAATCTACTTGCATCTAAATGGCAGTGTTTTTTTATGTTATAGAGGTGGCAAACAAGCATGCAGTTCACATTGATGTTAAGTGATGACTGCAGCCTATAGATACTTACACAAAGACCAAGGTCAAAATGCAGATGCGTTACCTACCACTCGTGAGGCCAAGGTGTTATGTCTCTGTGCCGGAAATGACGGAGCCGTAGATTACGGGACCACGATAGTACTGAACACTACCATTTAGCGGCAAGTAAAACACTACCATTTAGCGGCAAGTAGGTATATTAGGTAATGCGGTGGTGTCTACGTCCGCGAACTCCGTCACCGGAGCTCTACTAGCAGTGTTCAGCGCTATCGCGTTTCGGTCTGTCTGAAATCTGTTTATATGTTGACGTTTGCAGGTTGCAGTATTCACTAACCATCGATGTGAACTGTATGCTCGTTTGCCACTGCATGCCTTTACTAAATCGTACATAGATGATATGGTAAGGAACCAGATAATCCCTACTTCCCTACCAATATTATAAATGCGAAAGTAACTCTGTCTGTCTGTTTGTCTGTCTGTTACCTTATCACGTCCAAACGACTGAAAGCTTTTTAATGAAATTTGGTACAGAAATAGAGCTGACTTTGAGAAAGAACAAAGGCTACTTAGTTATTTATAAAACGACATCCATGCGGGCGAAGCCGCGAGCAACAGCTAGTAATAAATAAAGGACTTACCGATTGGTTCGTATCCGCCGCCGCCGGCTGTAAAAAAGTACAAGATATGTAAGTAAATTAATATATATATATATATATCGACTGTTGAGCATTAAAACGAGTGTAATGATAATAAATATTTTTAACACATCAGTTAGGTTGATTACGTCAGACAAAACTAGCATTACAGAAGTGAGAATGTTCATGCTCTATCGAGGGCTTCCAATCGGAATACTAAGATCTCGTGATTGCAGGATTCCGCATCCTTTTCCAGTCCTGCGTGCAGTGATATTACGTGCGTGCAAGGGATCCGCGGGATTTCGAAAAAAAAAGTCAGGAAATTTGAAACGGTGGACTTTAATCGGAACCGGCCCTTATTACCCGCAACCACCTTAGATATCAAGTTCAAACGCAGAAAGACGATACCTAGATATGTAATAAAATACTTACTTTGAGGTCTAACGTAGAAGCCTGGGTCGACGTTATGCAAAACATCTGCGAAGGAAATGTTTAATTAAAAAATATATAATAAAGAATCCGAATAGGGGAGTAGACAAGGTATGAAATCACTACTTTTAATCGTATCATATGGAAGTTGGATGGAATGTAACAGAAAAACTCACCACCGTTGTCTGGGTTGTAATCAGCTACTTGTACTGAAAATAAAAGAAAAATGTATAAAATGGATCCTTAATATTCAGATCAGCAAGTTACTCAGAGGATATAAAGTTTTTAAAAAAATAAAACAGTTATGTACATCCAAAGCATTTTTTAGTTCCCACTGCTCTTTAATCAAATATCTTAATACAAAACTGTTGTCGTCATCATCTGTTCAGTCAGATCTCGACAGATAGAATTCTATTTGAAGAAGTTAAGGGTTATATTTGTAAAAGTAATCCTGAAGTGCCAAAATAATTATAAAATCTGTTAGGTATCCAATGTTATAATTATATATTACTAGCGGCCCGCCCCGGCTTCGGTTGCAATGTTACCTACCCTCTCTTATTAACCTTAGCGTGATGTTGTATAGCCTAAAGCCTTCCTCGATAAATGGGCTATCTAACACTGAAATAGTTTTTCAAATCGGACCAGTAGTTCCTGAGATTAACGCGTCCAAGCAAACAAACAAACTCTTCAACGAAACGTAACTTCACGCCTGTAATCCCCGAAGGGGTAGGCAAAGGTAAATGCATGCATTCAAGCATACATGCAAACACCCACGATTCGCCGGTTACGTTTTGGCCCATGTAACAGGTGGCGAGCCTGTTGACATCTCCGGGCACATTACCAAACTTTGAGGTACTGGGAAATTTCCAGAAAATTGAAAAATCCCAATAGAACCAGAGATAAAGGCTTTTTCACCATTATCTCTGATAACCCCCTACCCGGGAATCGAACCCAGGACCTCAGCGTAGTAGTAGTGGCCTGCTACCACTAGGCTACCGAGGCAGTTCTTCTACCGTTCAGGCTTTATAATATTAGTATAGATAGATTTCTTCAAGTAATATAATAGTACAAAGTGTACTAAAGCGTGTACCTTGGCTTGGATCACCGTCCACCACATTGACTGCAAAAAATAAATTGGCATTTAAATCAAAGCGTAGGTAATAAGTGCGCCCCCAAATTTTAAAACTCATGACCTTTTTTTTTCTCGTTCGTCAGGCTAGTCCTCCAAATGCCTTAGTTGACCTTAGTCCGCTACTGCAGCGCGGTAGACGCTTGCTCATGGTAAAGGTATGTCTGTATTAGTCTGTACATGTGTAAACGTGTGTTTTTTAATGGACTTGTGGAGGCGGCTCGTCTCTAGACGACACTAGTCTACTTCACCGGGCAAATGGCGAGCGCAAAGGGTTATCTCAGCCTAAATACACACAACTGCGTAAAGGGCGCGAAGACGATATCCTGCCGGTGATATCCGATTCTCGGCTTAGGGCTTTGTGACACATAAGATATAAATATGCGACTAGGGGCGGTTCAACTTTCGCTCAAAAAGCCGTCCGTATCGTACCGAAAAAAAAAAAAAAAAAATTATGTAATGGAAGTGGCAAGCAAGCATGGAGTTCACATTGATGTTAAGTGACTTCAGCCTAGAGACCACAAAAAGGTAAAGGTCAAAATGCTGATGCGTTACCACTCCTGGGGCTGAAGTTATGCCTCTGTACCGGAAATTACAGGGCCGAACATTACCACCTGACCGGAACACTATAGTGCTGAACACTACCATTTAAAACTTTTAGACACTTGATCAGATCTAACACTTTTGCGACTGACATAAAAACGGCACGGCACGGCTCTAGATGGCACTAGTCTACATCACTGGGCAATCGGCGAGCGCAGAAGGTGCTCTAGCCTAAAGGTGGTCCATTTGCTTGTTTGTCAATCTATGACATAAAAAAATATTACGTACCTCCCTGTGAGGTAGCCATTGCGACGACAGCCAAAAGGACGATCTGTAAAAACAAAACACGTTTCATTGTTTACACTGCACCACTTTTTTTAATAACTAATAATCGTTATCGAGTATCGTGTCGACTTATAAAGATTTCTATGTAACGGGTTATCTCTGTGATAAGATTGTGGCAACAGTTCAGACAAAATATATTGAAAAAATAAACGAAATATTGTAACAAAAACAGAGATTTCATACCTATAAGTCGAATTTGCAAAAGCGAAACAACTGCATTTGGTGGTAGAGTTCCTTGATTTTCTATTAACTACTACAACTAATGTGACTACTTTTGTGACTAACAATAAGGCGACCAACTTTTTGAAAACCGAATATGTAATATAACGGGGGGGGGGGGGAGGGAAGGGGCTTGTCTATCTTCCCGTCTGGAGATTCAGTCAACTAAATCTACAGTGATTAGGGACTTGGTTATAGAAATAATATGCCTTGCTGTTTATCAGCATATGCAGCGCTCTGTCTGTCTGACTTCAACTTTCGGGACATTTTAAATGCGAGGGGTCGTACAAATCCGGGACTGTCTCGCACAATGAAAAGCCATCCCGCACGCTTTTTGAGCAGCTAAAAGCTTAAACTTGTTTCCAAATAAAACTACCATGTACAGAGTGTAGATAGGAGAAATAGGTTTAGAACAATAACTGTTTCAAAAACTAGAAAATAACATCAATCAGAGAAAAACAAATCTATTGGAGCAGTAGGTATTTGGACTATTTGGTGACCTATATCATAATCCAAGTGGGTTTTAAACAATTACTACGAATTACCACGTGTACTTACCGAAATGGTCGAATACAACGTTTGAAATAAAATAATAATTAATCCTGTTATCACTATTTTATTGGCGTATCTTTCTTTATGATGATTCATTGATATTAAAATAAACGATGATGGAAGTTCCAAATAAACGTTAACAAACGTACAAAACAAACGTTACTTCACGCCCGTAATCCCCGAAGGGGTAGGCAGAGGTAAATGCATGCATTCAATCATACATGCAAACACCCACGACTCGCCGGTTACATTTTGGCCCATGTAACAGGTGGCGAGCCTGTTGACATCTCCGGCCACATTACCAAACTTCGAGGTACTGGGAAATTTCCAGAAAATTTAAAAATCCCAATAGAACCAGAGATAAAGGTCTTTACACCATTATTTTTGATAACCCCCTACCCGGGAATCGAACCCAGAACCTCAGCGTAGTAGTAGTGGCCTGCTACCACTAGGCTACCGAGGCAGTTCCAAATAATCATCTTGAATCTTGATATACCTACTATAATGTAATTTATATTGAACTTTAATGTAGGTTTTAAAAATACGCATTAAACCATCATAAAAATGCATTTTTTTATGTGATGGATTTGGCAAACAAGCATGCAGGTCATATTGAGTTTAAGTGATGACTGCAGCCTATAGACACCCACACAAAGACCAAGGTCAAAATGCAGATGCGTTACCACTCTTGAAACTTAAGCTGTTATGCCTCTGTGCCGGAAATTACAGGGTCGTACATTACCACGATAGTGCTGAACACTACCGTTTAGCGGCTAGTATATTAGGTAATGCGGTGGTGCCTAAGCCCTCGAGCTCCGTCACTGGAGCTCTACCACCAGGAAAAACTGTCAAAACTCCTACTTAACTTACAGTTCTAATTAAAATAAAACTATTTTTACGGATTTATCTCGAAAAGAAAAGCGACCGAAACGTCGGGTTGATTTTAAAAATCATTTTAGTTTAGTTTGACGACCTGGTTAGTCCAGCGGTGCGAAACCACCGTTTGATTCGAAGGGTCGCGGGTTCGATCCCCGCACCGGGACAAATATTTGTATGACCTACAGATATTTGTTTCGGGTCTGGGTGTTTGTGTATGTGTTGTGTGTGTACAACGGCACCCACGATACAGGTTTATACCTAGTGTGGGGCTGTGAGTGTAAGCGTATTTATATTATATTTATATAATATACGCGAGATAAATCCGTAAAAATAGTTTTATTTCAATGAGTGTAGCTCGCGAAAACCTAAGAACATATCATTACAGTTCTGAGCATACTGTGCTGAAAGTAAAGTCCTAGGTAGTGCGGTCTGTGAATGTCACTCTAAGACATGTACCTTCTTACCTACGTTATGTTTGTGAACATTACCTATAGTCGATGTTTGAAGTATATTTAAAGAATTTATTAAAAACAAATGGACAATTGAAATAACAAACGTGTAAGGTCGCGTTCAGTATCTATACCTTTGCTTGTTTTAGCGCCGAACAAATACGTTCTTCAAACAAATGGACCATTTGAAAGGTTATACATAATTTATTTAACGAGAACACGATGACACATTTTTAAAATCTTATAGGTATAATAGAAAATCAATTTTCGAAATGATTGTACGCGCATAACTTCCAAACGACTGCACCAAATTGGATAAATCTTTCTTTTATGTGTTCGTTATTGTCAGGAGAAGGTTTGTATGCATTACATACATGCATGTTTTTTTTTGTCAAGGAACTGGTAAACAAGTATGCAGTTCACATTGATGTTAAGTAATGACTGCAGCCTATATACACTTACACAAAGACTAAGGTCAAAATGCAGATGCGTTACCATTCCTGAGGCCTAAGGTGTTATGCTTCTGTGCCGGAAATTACATAGGTACATAGTTACATCGATATATTTTTTCCTCATAAGCAACGAACGCGTTTTATTGGTTTGAATTAAAATTATGTAGGAACCTATGCGCGTGAATTTTAGCGCGACAACTTCGTAGGGTCGTTTCGCCAGTTCTCGACCGATTAGTGGAGTTGCCCAATTTAGAACGAAAAAATAAAGCGAAAATTGGAGAAAAATAATACACATAGTCAATATAGTCTTCTTTCGTTTCATATCCTTTATTTTCAAGTAGGACCTAGAAATAATTAAAAAAATAATAATAAAGCCGAAAACGCCGATTTTACCAGTTTTCGACCGAAATGTCTAGTTCCCGACTTCAAATTTGCCAGTTCTCGACTATGGTGATGTGATGTCGAAAAATGAGGCATTATATATATTTTAAATATAAAAACTCGTACTATGTTCAAATATTATGCATACAATATTATGACAGCAAAATAAAACAAATGTTGTCGATGAGCTAAAGTCAATCTTGGATTTATTTATTTTTCCAATCACTGATTTACACAAGAACAAAATCGCACTTTTAGTATTTTTCATAAAATAGGAACATTATCTTTAATTCTTATCTTAACAGTCTTTATGGCCTGCTTTATTAACCTTAAGACGTAATAAGTGAAGTTCAATTTTTAATGGCACTATTACCTCAAAGGTAAAACTTCAATTTACTGTATTTTTTTATGTCATTAAATTGACAGGCAAGCAGATGGGCCACCTGACGGTAAGTGCCTGCTACCACTAGACTGCCTCGGTAGCCTAGTGGTAGTAGGCCACTACTACTACGTTGAGGTCCTGGGTTCGATTCCCGGGTAGGGGTTTATTAGAGATGTCCTTTACCTCTGGTTCTATTGGGATTTTTCAATTTCTGGAAATTTCCTAGTACCTCGAAGTTTCAAATAAAACTATTTTTACGGATTTATCTCGCGTATATTAAAATGATTTTTAAAATCAACCCGACGTTTCAATGAGTGTAGCTCGCGAAAACCTAAGAACATATAACCTCGAAGTTTGGTAATGTGCCCAGAGATGTCAACAGGCTCGCCACCTGTTACATGGGCCAAAACGTAACCGGCGAATCGTGGGTGTTTGCATGTATGCTTGAATGCATGCATTTACCTCTGCCTACCCCTTCGGGAATTACAGGCGTGAAGTTAATATTACATCAAAGGTAAAACTTCAATTTGCTGTATTTTTTATGTTATTAAATTGACAGGCAAGCAGATGGGCCACCTGATGGTAAGTGGTCACCGCCGCCTATGAACATTTGCAATACCAGGGAACACCTCAGAGGGAAGTTCGTTCCACAATTTACACGTTCTGGGCAAAAACGAACGAGAAAACCACACCGTTGAGCACTGCCAGGTGTCCAGCCGGTGAGGGTGAAACTTCTCTCTTCGGCGGGTAGTCCGGTTTAGGGAAAAAGACGGTGGCAACATGTTTGAGAGAGCACTCACCATTGTAGAGACGGTATAACACGCACAGACGCCCAATGTCTCTCCCGCAGGCTCAGATGTTCGAGTCTGTCAGTAAATCCTGGATCGTTAACAATACGAAGGGCGCGTCTTTGTAGGGAGTCAAGTGGACCAAGCTGGTATTTTGGGCTCCCGCCCACAAATGAGAGCAGTATTCCAGATGGGACCGCACTTGGGCCTTATAAAGCTGTAGTAGGTGCCCCGATGTGAAATACTGCCTCGCTTTAATAAGCACTTTACTTTTTTTTTTTTTTTTTTTTTTTTTTTATGTAATGGAAGTGGTAAACAAGCATGCAGTTCACATTGATGTTAAGTGATGACTGCAGCCTATAGACACCCACACAAAGACCAAGGTCAAAATGCAGATGCGTTACCACTCCTGAGGCCTAAGGTCTTATGCCTCTGTGCCGGAAATTACAGGGCCATACATTACCACCTGACCGGAACACGATAGTGTTGAACACTACCATTTAGCGGCAAGTATATTAGGTAATGCGGTGGTGCCTACGCCCGCGAGCTCCGTCACTGGAGCTCTACCACCAGTAAAACTACTACTTTTTAACTACTTTTTGGATGCCAACTTGGTCTTACACTCAATGTGACTCCCGAATTGCACTTCGATCGATATGTCAACGCCCAGGATACCGATACTCTTATCAAGGGCAAGCAGAGTACCCCGGAACTGTGGTGCTACTATGAATGGGGGTTTGTAGCAGTGAACGCGCAGACTTGTCTCTTCGAGAGGTTGAACTGCACTAAATTAAGTCGACCCCAATCCGAGACTCGCTCCAGAGAGTGCTCGATTTCAGACACAAGTCTAGTCCTGCTTTCCTTGAGAAGTGTCCGAGAGGCATTTGTACGGCTAGTGTAGTGTGCATCTCCCGTACTATCATCGGCTTAGCAATGAAAATTGGAGTTTTGCTCCAACATTTCATTGATATGCAGAAGAAAAAGTGTGGGAGATATAGAGCATTGCGGCACACCAGCGTTGATAGGTAGTCTATCTGAGCGCTAACCGTCAACTAAGACTTGTAAATTATAACGCCCAGACAGAAAGTTGGCTGTCCAGTTGCATAGCCTCTCGGCCGTAGGATGGAAGTTTCGCGAGAAGTGCCCTGTGCCAGCCCCGGTTAAAGGCCTTAGCAATGTCCAGGCTTACAGCCAATGCGACCCTACTAGAAGATCACCAGCAGATCTACCGTGATGAAATCCGTATTGGCGGTCACTAATCAGCTGATGATCCTCTAGATACTGCAGCAGTTGTGTATTGATCTCACGCTCCAAGACTTTGCAGAGTAGGAATGTTATTGCTATGGGCCTGTAATTGGCCGGATCACTGCGGTCCCCTTTTTGGGTATCGGGTTACTGTTAACAGTTTAAATTTAAAAGTACTAAAGATATTATTTTCCAACAATATCAACCGATATTCATTATAGTACTAAAGATTATTTTCCAACAATATCATTACCGATATTCAATACTGAGGTCGAAAACAAACACTTCTATATGTCACAGCTACATTCCGACCAAAAATTATGGGTATATTAAATACATTATTTTATCCTTTTATCAGCTAAATAGATTTCGGGTCAAAATACATCGTGTGATGACCTATTTGACGTGTTTCTTGTACAAAAAGATATAATTTAAACTTTAAAACTGTATTTCGATTATGGTAGTCGAAATATGGCATAAAGCTATTGCATACCCCATTTTCGACCAAGATGTTTTTACGACACGCGATATTCTTAAAATATTCGAAATCGTCCGGTCGAAAACTGGCCGCGTGCTTTTTTGCAAAAAAAAGCACGCGGCCTTTTTTTGTTTTTAGTGTTTGTTGCGAACCACAGACTTATGCATTTTTTTGTGCCGTATTCTGAGTGCATACGTGCATATTGTCTATGTGTGCGTACAACGGAACTATTTCGGGGGGGCCACAGTATTTATGTTAAGTTCCCATTCTTGTTAATAATGCTATTTTGTACCGATTAGTTCAAGAAGTCGATGAAAAAGTCGAAAAGTGGCGACGGTCGGCGAACTGGCGAAACGAATATGGGGTACCTACCTTATTACAATATTGTGCTTAAGGTAACTTAATGATTTAATTTGACGGATCCTCGTCAAATTAAATCATTAAGTATTAATTAGTAAATTACCATTTTTTTTGGAAATTATACCTATAAAATATATAGTAAGCTATCCATAAAAGACAGATAAATCTACCAAATTGAAGATATAATATTCCACCATTGTTTTGTTATATATTAAAAGGTTTATAGCAGTGTTTCCGATGACAGCTCCCAGGAGGATTGATTTTTCGACATCGCCAATATTTTTTGTTATATTCCAACCAATTTACACAAACCTTCCCCAATAATCACTTTATCTCGTGCCCAGCAGTCGTATAGGTAATGGGTTGCCATTATTATGTATTTGTGTATGTGAGACTAGCCACACCTACATTCTAAATTAATGAGCTATATTACATAACTATTGTCTTGTAGGTAAACAATATTACGATGTGTTTGTTAATTGGAAGCACGAACTCAAAGATGGAGCAGATGACCTTTTATCTGCACGGTCAGTGTAATGAAGCAGTGTATTAGATTGATAACTACTGTGTTGAAATTTCTTGTATGCCTATCGGAGATAAAGTGTGCCAAGTTCATGGTTACATCCTTCATTTTTTTTTTATGTAATGGGCGTGGCAAACAAGCATGCAGTTCACATTGATGTTATGTGATGACTGTAGCCTATAGATACCCACATGAAGACCAAGGTCAAAATGCAGATGCGTTACCACTCCTGAGGCCTAAGGTGTTATGCCTCTGTGCCGGAAATTACAGGGCCGTACATTACCATCTGACCGGAACACGATAGTGCTGAACACTACCATTTAGCGGCAAGTATATTAGGTAATGCGGTGGTGCCTACGCCCGCGAGCTCCGTCACTGAAGCTCTACCACCAGTAAAATTATAAATATGTACACAATAATAATTCACCCGTTATCCACCCGTTCACTGCGTTAAGCGGTCTAAAAAGCCACTGCAAAAGTTCTCACGACAAGCGCTCAACGCGCGTAAAACTTTTGTATAGTGTTCACATGATACGTACATACACGTTTGTAAGGCGTTGAACGCGCGTTACAGCGGCCGCCTAGGTTCAGTTTCAGTAGAGTTCTTACATTTGTCGAAGATGGACGTAGAAACTTTTAAGGTATAGGAGACACCTTAGAAGGGTGAAACAATTTGACCAAAAATTCTGGACTCTGGTTCAAATAACGATTTCGAATCAGAATTGTATTTATTAATTTAGGACGACAACCTCTCATGAAGGGTCTTAAAACAAATAAATAAATGAAAGCGAATACATAACAATAATTATTGATATACCTACAAACAATTCATGTCAATTTACAAACTAAAAAAAATATAATGATAAGTCTGTCTGTCTGTCCGTCCGCGGTTTAGCGCAAAAACTATTAGTTCTAAAGACTTGAAAATTGGCACAAGTACCTATACACCTTAATCACGTCGACAAAGTGGTAGAATAAAAACATGAAAAATAAAATTATTTCGGGTACCGCAACGACATGTAACGCGCGGATAATTTTTAAAATTTTACTTCTTTTATATAGTGTAAGATATGGTTGGATAGGGCTTGCAAAAATGTTAGGTGTGAGCTAACATCATTTATCGATTTAGTTAACTGTTCGTGATTTATTGAGTGTCGTTAGAGTCAAGTGTCCCCTACCTCTACCAACTAAACGGTTGTTGTTAGAAATTCAAACATTACGGCAATAGTAGCTACATAGACCTATATTATAACGAAATTAAAAGGAAAACTATCACACCTAAGTTGGCTTTACAAGTTTGCGAATAGTCGATGCTCGAAATTTTTGAAGAAATTCATAGAAAATATTTACTTTTTTTTTTTTTATTACATTAATCAACCCTAAAATTTACGGAACCCTTCGACGATATAGGCTGATTAGTCTGTGACAGAACCCTACACTGGCCCGATACGCACTTGGCCGGTTTTTTGTTACAAACTGATATCAAAGAGTATACTTATTTATTAATATATTAGAGTAATTAATAGATTAAAAAAATCGTTTGAAAAAAAACTGGATAAACATTTTTCATGAAATTTAGAAAACTTGGTTCAGAACTTTAGATTGACCAAATTATACAGTAGGTAAATAATAAAAAGCGGTCATGGTAGTCAGCAGAGAGATTTGACTTTAGAATAATAAAATACATACCAATGCGGTTTTCATGTTGGTAGTGGAGTGGTAATTAAATCTTTGTGTGAGTCAATGCTATGTCAGCCAAATATCGATTGTCTAATGACTTGATTTCTTTTAGCAAGTCTTCTTATAAGGCAAACGATAACCCTGTCGACCTGTGTCAATGTTTGGTAAGTAATTAAACTGGAGACGAGGTGAATAAATATATATATTTTTCCTGTTAAAATTCCTGTTGTTGAAACTTATCTTTGAATAGTAATTCGTAGAAATTATTTACAGGAAAACAATGTGATGTGAAACTAGACGGATCTCTTTCTCGTTCAATAATAATAAGTAGGTAATCATCAGATGTTTAATTCAAAATAAGTATCTACCTACCTACATTTATTATTTCATCAACCCGGATTTATCAGAGATAGAGATAGATAAATGCATGTTATTTTGTGTAATACACAAAACAAGTCTTAAAGAGAAAAAAATGGATGTACCATCGACGACACAACGCAGCTGTGCCTAACTACTTAGATATCTATAGGCTGCAGTTATCAGTTGTTTTTCATAGGCTTCGATGATTTAAGAAAAAAGTACCTAAGCATTCCATTTCTTAGTTGTGCTGAACACTAAAATTAACGGACGGTAGGAAAAAAGATGTGGTGGTGCATATAACTTCCAGTTACCAATAAGTTTATATAAGCAATAAAAAATTAAATAAAATAAAAAATGGTTCATTTCTAAGTAGGTAGGTCATTCACGCTTTTGATATCTAAGTACTACCGAATCAGTTGAAGTTTAGTGTCTATTGTATGTATTGTTCAAATACAAGTGGACTTTTCCCTGTGTACATCTTACGTTTCTATGAAACTTAAGAAAGTAAAATATCTGTTAATTTAAATTATTTAGCCATGATCACGTTATATCAAGACAACAAGTTAAGTTTTGAATCGAAGTCGTCTTCTTTAATTAACTTATAATTTTGGTTTATTTTTCTTCATTCATCGGTGATTTTTCGTGTTGCCCCCAGAATTTCGTTAAAACACCTAGTAATGTCCCCATAACTTTACTGGAACCATCCAATCACGGTCATGCATCATACCGGTCGTTGATTCGTCGCGCGCGCTAGCGCGCGGCGCGGTATAGGCTTCTAGGCACGTGCCCCTTTGCCTCGGCATCTTCTGCTCCCATAGTAATGAGAGCGGCGTCTTGTCTGGGTGGCGCAGTGGTGAGCGCCGCGTCGCCGATTACGGCGCAGCGACGGAGTAGGCGCCTCCCATAGTGGTAGTGCCGCGATGACAGCGGTGCCGCGGCGGTTGGTATTGCGGCGGCGGGAGTGTCGTCACTGCGCGAAGTGGCGTCGCCGCGGCGGCTTCCGTCGCCCAGCGTCCAGTTTTGGGAAACCAACAGGGGCGAGCATCCACCACTCCAGTGGCAACGCCCGCAGATATTGCGCGGTCGTAGCCCGGACCTTAGTCGGACCCGCGACCGCATCCCCGATGCCCCCACGTCCGGGAATCGAACCCGGGTCGGGCAGGTTACGTGACATCGTCACAGAGCTCTGCATCTAATGGCGAGTCCGGCCGAGCTTGGCTCGCTAACGTATCGGATCACGATTTGGGATCGGGGCTCGGACATACGTCGGCGTCCCGGGGTGTCCGGGTTGATACCACGGAGAGGATTTCGCGCGGGAGTGCCCTCCCGTCAGGCGGCCTGCTATGTAGTGGGGCAAATCCGTAGAGGTGCCCGTGAGGTCCATTTTCCGCACGATAGTACATACCGTGCGCGAGACGGACCACGAACTCCTGCACGGATTCTACACGCAGGTCCCGTGAGATGACGTCATTTCTGACGTACCTCCCCGCGTTGGTTATCAAGCGTAGACACACGTTTTGCTGTACCTGTAGGCGACGTCGCTGCGTAGTGGAGCACAAGGCGTACCAAGCTGGTGCAGCGTACGTCAACCTTGTTCGAATGTAGGTGTTGTAGATCCGCAGCTTGGTGCTCAACGGCAGCCTTGACTGCAGTACCGCACGTAGCATCGCTCGAGCAGCCGCCGCCTGGCGCACCGCGTTATCCACGGTGGGCACCATGCGCAGCGCTCTGTCGATGGTACACCCAAGGTACTTGACCGACGGCTGCCATAGAACATCTTGGCCGGAGCCGTAGTGGTGGTAGTCGGTAGCAGAGTGTTCGCGTTGCGAAATCTTTCATATGGGCATTCAATATTATAAGAAATATATGTAATGAAGCACAATGAAAATTAAAAGATTGGCTGCGAAGAATTTGAATCCATGGCCGTAAAACAAATTAAATTAAAAAAAAATGTCAACTTTATTATTGCTGTCGAGTGTTCACGAAGGGATTACTGAATTAACAATAAACTGTTTTACTGTAAAAGGAAAATATGACTACTACCATTACCTATGCGATGGATTTGACGATAGGGTAAGCAATTTATGAATAATAATTTAGAATTTTCTTAGTATCATAGAGGTTAGTTACCACGTAAACATAAACTTAGTTTGTACACAAAAACTTTAATTGTTAACGTTCTCATCACAGGGATGGGGATGTGGATACAGAACATTACAAACTATATGTTCATGGATGATATACAATCAGGATATTAGCAAAATAGTGCCGTCGATACGAGAAATTCAAGAAATTTTGGTGTCATTAGAGGACAAGCCCAAATCATTCTTGGGTTCAAGACAATGGATTGGGAGCTTTGAGGTTGATTTATTTATATTCTGATTATATTTTTACGGTAATCTTCATATTTTATTGTTTACTGGTGATTTAGCCCTAGTATTGGAGTTCCAAGGGCACTACCAAATTACCTATCTATGCGCCACCTAAGTAAGCATGTAGGCAGGTAGTGATAAGTGATCAGTATTATTGTGTTCTGGCTTCATAAGCTGAGTTGTTACTTAACTAACCAATTTGGCACCTTAACAATTTTTTAAAAGTAATAAACTCCTTTATATTATGTAGGCTGGATAAGCATCGCAACACCCTTGCACACCAACACACAATGTGTAGATGTGTGAAACAACCTAAGGGAAAAGATATTATACTAATATTATTATGATCTTATGTAATGGGTAGATGTCACTGAGAGGTAACTCAAATATTTAAGAGCCTTGGAACATACCTATTTGCTTAAAGAAACCTGTATATTCCTCAAAGAGTTAATTGATTGGTTTTCAGGTGTGCCTGGTAATTGACAAGTTATATGATATACCATCAAAAATAATACATGTGAGTAAAGGAGATAAACTAGAGACAATTTTAGATATACTCAAGACACATTTTGAGAGATTTGGGAGCCCGATAATGATGGGGGGAGATGTGGACTGTTCATCGAAGGGTATCATGGGTATTAACATTGATGGTTCCAATACAAGTCTATTGATTGTGGTAAGTATTACTTTATTGTCTTGTTTTCTTATAATATTTTTTTATGTACTGAAGGTGGCTACCAAGCATGCAGCTCACATTGATATTAAATGATAACTGCTGCCTAAACAAAAACCAGAGGTCAAAATGTAGATGCATTGCATCCCCTGAGACCTAAGTTGTGTATTATGGGGCCATACATTTAACCGGAACAAAATAGTGCAAAATACTACCATTTAGCAGTAGATAAATTAGGAAATGCGGTGGTGCCTCTACCATCAGTGAAGTGGTATTGGTTTTAGTGAGATTCATGTTCAGTATATAGTTTGTCTAAAGGTGGGTCCAGTTTGGATGTGTATAATTTGTTCAGTTTATCATTGTATCTGTAATTATGCATATATTTTTGGACCTGCCTTTACATCAGTTACCTAAGTTTATACTTATAGGAGTAGGACTATTGGGACTTATACTGGTCTTACTAGTAATAGGAAGACTATTGGGTATTTTTGTTCCCTTACGTCTACTTAAGTCTAACCCCCTAATTCATAAACGTATTTTAACTAGTGTTGCTAATCTCTCCTTTGTCTCTTTCTATCCTGCACATTTGACAATGCAACTGTCAAAGACAAAGCATTCTTTAACTAAAACATATCTAATGTATGTTTATGAATAAGGGGATAAGTCTCTATGAATTGCCTAGTAATTCAAGTGGTAAGAATACTACTAGGACTCTAATGCCTCTGTAGCATAATGCTAGCAGGTCACTATTGGCACATCTCAGGTTGGATCTCTAAATCAACTGGTGAGTGGTAATAGTGGTATTGTGATGTTCATCAATGTCAAGTGACTTGGTCACATGGCTCTAAAATAAATCTTAACTAGTGAATGTTTAGTGCTTACATGTATGCATGAATGGGGCATGAATTATAATCCTTCAGCTCACAATAAAAAATATGACAATTGATTTGAAATTGTTTGTGGCCAATATCGGCCCATGTGTGGCTTAAGAGAGTAGTGGTCCTGAGGAATAAGGCGGTACTTGTGGCAATCCCTGCTCGATAAACCAATTGGGGGCCTGATTAGGTTGGCCAATATATGCCACATCAACTATATAGCCTGTCCGATGCTGCCTCCATGTATGCATTCCATACTTTTCGAGTTATTAGCCTTCAATACGAGGATGTGTTCCCTTGGTCCACCCTGTAAGTATAGGTTTTGAAGTGATTAATAATATTTTTTCTATTTCAGGATCCACATTATGTTGGAAAAGAGCATTCTAAGGAGTTTTTACAAAATAAAGGATGGGTCAAATGGCAGCTATTGCAAGATTTTATAAGCTCATCCTTTTATAATTTATGTTTACCTCAGGTGAAAGCAAAGTCTATTTAGTGGAACGTAGTTAATTATTGTTAAAATATTCAATAAAAAACAAGTCATTTTGTTTAAAATCGGTCTTTATTGAAGTCTTTAATCAACTTAAAAAGTATGGTATTCAATAACTTAAAAGTAACACAATAATATTCTAATTACTGTTATTAACTTAATGAGATCATGTGACAAAATATTTTAAACATTATTGCATGTCATACTTATGGGGGTTACCCAAGAACTACCTCACCTAACGAAAAAAAAAAGTTTAGTCATATCAAAATAGAAATTTGCCATTTTGAAATCGTATGCAACATTGGAGGCGCGAGGGCGGCGGAAAATAATATTATTTTGCCGCCTATTTTTTGGGTTCCGTACCCAAGGGAAATAAAAACGGGACCCTGTAACCAAGACCATTGTACCTCTGTCTGTCACCAGCCTGTATCTCATGAATAGTTGAAATTTTCCACAGATGATGTATTTCTGTTGCGGCTATAAAAACAAACTAAATAAAATAAATATTTTAGGATAAAATAAATTTTCCCACGTTAGAAACGTGATTTTTTTCAATAAAAAAACTGGTCACCCTGGCCGGAACCAAAAATACAATGACAATAGTGCGTCGTCAGTCGGTGTTCATGACGAGGCAGACGCCCTGCAGCACCCAGTGGCTGCGGTGCTCGGCGGTCCACAGGTCGGCCTCGAACACCAGCCCCACGCCCATCGCGTCCCGCCGCCGCGACGTCGTGTACACCGGCGTGCGGAGTGTGTTCTGAACGATACGATATTAAATTAATCTATACCTTCTACTTAAAGTCCTGACTTCCGGACGCCCGGACGTGACAACCCCACCTTCCAATAGAGGAGATTTTTCCGCTAGTGCAGTCAGTCAATGGCGGTCAAGAGTACAGTATCCAACAAGAAATTATGTGTATCGACCTCAGGAAGGAGACTTCGGCTTATTTCGGGTCTGTAGAGAGTTATCTTTTTCGCACCTTATCTATATGACGTTTGTTAACCATTTTGATCAAGTTTTGACCAATACCGGACTATCAGCGCTTACGTGACAGTGTGCAGCAGAGATAACGCTCTGCGAAGTCGAAACTAGGCTCGATGTGCAATATTTGTTGATGAGCACTGTAATAAACTGTTTAAGCCCTAAGGCATAAAGGCTTCCTAATCCTTATGTAGACGGCTCGTCTCGAGCCACAGCTGCTTAAGAAAGACCTCTGTGGGTTCTATCCTCGGTTTAGCGCGATGGGGTGAGCCACATGAGAAACATGCGATTATATAGGGGCAGTGCAAACTTTCGCTCTGGTCATAGGTTGGAGAGCCAACCATAAAGGGATTGCATATAAAATATGGGTACCTATAGTGTTGTTGTACTTTCTATAACTAACGTGTGATGCGATGAGATCTTACGACAGATGGACGCTAATAAAAACGAATCATCTAACACAATTTTAAGTATTATATTTACCTGTAACTTAAGCTTGTGGAACTCTATGGGTATGATGTACATGATGGGCAGCTCGGTGATGAGCACCTTGGGATGCGAGCGACGCAGGCAGCCATCGCTGACGTCCCAGCGCGCGCCCTCCAGGTACAACCCTCGCACGTAGCAACCCTGCGACAGATACCGGCGTCCATTCCATACATAGGGTGCTTACATAAACAGGTTGCCAGTTCCGCCAAGCCCGTATTTTGAGCCGACCGCCTAATTCAAATGCTTTCCTTTATCTTTCGATTATGACATCATCTTGTCAGCTTCGTACCGCCTAACTTTTTCATGAATGTGTTTTCGTCCGGATGTTTAAACTTAAGAGCAAAATGCTATAATAGGCTGTATGTACCGAACTGACAAGATAACGTCCTAAACGAAAACATTTGCGTAAGAGCTCCCACATATAACTGCGAATTCGCATCGCATCACAAATATCTGCGAGCTCGCACGAATACATCGCCTGCGATGCGGCCTCGCATCTACGCAATAATACTTATACCTAAATATACGAATACAGACATTTTAATTGTTTTATAAATTATTCAAATATAATTTGAAATTAAAAGACGCTCATGCAACCTTCAGAGATGAGGAACACTTCCTTCTTTCAGTCTTAATTAATGATTTTCTTTATAGAACAAAGGCCACATTTTGCGTGTTGCTGAGCTAATTCGTATACTTATTTTATACGTTTATAGATCGCAAGAGGTTACATTTTGTGTAACTTGGTCTGTGCATATTTATATTATACAGGGTTAATTGAAATTAGCGTATCACCTCTTGCAGGCAGCCTCTCTACATCAATCCCAATAACATTTGTTCTACAACTTATTAAAATTAATATTTTTTTAAATTGAGCTTTTCCTATACAAATTTTTTTGCCTCTGAACTGGCATAAACTCGGAGCGTAGGTATGCTACGCACCTTGCGTGGGCAAAATATCGCCACGAGCAGCGGAGTGCGAGGCTGCGCGGTGACGAAGCGGCGGCAATGCTCTTTTAAACTTTTGAAAACATTTTTTTGCCTATTTTTTTATCAAGATTTGTTTATTTGTTTTTAATTGTTCTGTTTGGTAGTATTGTATACGCGAGAAAATCCGCAAGTTTAATTTCTACAATGTATGAAGCTCGCGAAGACCTACGAAAACGTTAAGATTTGTAAAAACTCATAAAACAAATGTTGTTGGGATTAGTCTAGAGAGGCTGTCTACTAGAGGTGAGGCGCTAATTAAAGTTAATCCTGTATATAAACATGTACCTAAGTCGTCCTAAGTAGTATAAGGTTAGATGCAGATATGGCTTACCGTGACCGGTCTCTCCTCAATATCGTCGGGCGAGGTGTATGTGGTGACGCGCGTGAACTGCGTGGAGCGGTCCAGCGGCCACGTGTAGAGGCGACACGCCATCTGCACGTGCGCTATCAGGTACGACTCGGGAATGTGGAGCCCCGACAGCCAGATCACCACCGGTTCTTCTATAGTCGCCTGTTGCAGTAGTGCCAAGGGATCTTGTATTTATCAAGAATAACAATCATCTTAGGTAAGGGATCACCTTACATTTTCTGTCACCTTACATTCTATCACCTTACATTTTCTGTTAGAAAAAGTACGGAAGTGCAATTATATTTGTCTAAAATGTTTGCGTTATCGGTTATATCAGAAAACTCAGCGAAGTTTTGCTGAGTTTTGGATCTCGATACTCTATTTTAGAATTAAAGGATTGCTGTAGGACATCGTCTGATTGAACGAATGGATCTTCTCACTCACCCAGTCAGTATACTGCTTGGTCCTCGCCATAAAGTGGTCCATCCATCCACCGAGAGCTTTGCACGTTGCCGGAGCGAGACTTCGCCACACATGCGGCAGTTGGCCGTTGAACAAACTGTACGACACGTTGTCCAGCACTGCATCCATGCCGATCTCACCCGCGAGCGCCTTGCGTAGTAACGACAAAGTACTTTGCATCTTGCTTATTAGACGGTTGAATCTGGAAAAGATATTTTGACATTCATCTCGAAACATTTATTCGTATAGTTGTTGTAATGCGGAAGCAATTTCACGAGCACGTCCACCGCGATGCTGTCGACGGAGTCCTCAAAAGTTTCTCAAAATTGATCAATAACTATGTCCATCCATGCCTATCAAAGACGTGTATTTTTAGGGTGTTCAAATCTATAAGATTCCTCCTTTATGTCCTTCCAGTTCCTGCAGTAACATCACTTGCGGCGTGCAGGTGTGACCTTCATTTCGAACTGTTTGCGGACGCGCCATATTTCGTAGAGCGGTGGCAGATTCTCAAGAACGTCTACCGCGATGCAATCTATGCAGTCCTCAAATATTTCTTAAAATGGACAAAGATGTATTTTGCGACGTACCTAATTACAAGTTTTTCCAGCAATTCCAGCTGTTACCTAATACATAGTTAGGAAACTGAAGTCCCTTCCAATATGTACCAAAAATCTATATTGAGGTGTTCAAATGTATTTGATTCCTTTCAGAAATATCGGGGTACCTTTCCAGTTCCTGCAGTAACACCACGAGCGTGGGCGTGATGTTCATTTCAAACTGTTTGCGCACGCGCCATATGTCGTAGAGCGGCGGCAGTTTCCCGAGCACGTCGACCGCGATGCTGTCGATGAAGTCCTCTCGACTCATCGCACCCCCACCCTCGCCTGTCAAATACAGCTGTGTTTCTTATACAGAATGTGATAAAGCACTTAACATCATTTTTGGAAGTTCCAGTCAAGGAGCTCGAGAGAGTAGGCCACCACATTACCTAATCTATCTGTCGCCAAATGGTAGTGTTCAGCACTATCGTGTTCTAGTTAGATGATAATGTATGGCCCCGTAATAACTATCACAGAGATAACAACTGTGAGCGCAGGGGTGGCAACGCATTTTCATTTTGACCTCTGGTTTTGTGTAGATGACTATAATTATACTCGTATAAGCTGCAGTCATCACATAACATCCATGAGCTGCATGCTTGTTTGCCTCTTTCGTAACTTTAAAAAAAGGTAAGGTTTTACTGGTGGTAGAGCTCCAGTGACGGAGCTCGCGGGCGTAGGCACCACCGCATTACCTGATTTACTTGCCGCTAAATGGTAGTGTTCAGCACTATCGTGTTCCGGTCAGGTGGTAATGTACGGCCCTGTAATTTCCGGCACAGAGGCATAACACCTTGGGCCTCAGGAGTGGTAACGCATTTGCATTTTGACCTTGGTCTTTGTGTGGGTGTCTTGTCTATAGGCTGCAGTCATCACTTAACATCAATGTGAACTGCATGCTTGTTTGCCACTTCAATTACATAAAAAAAAAAAACAAGGTAAGTCTTACTGAATTTTCGCAAAAATAACCAAATTGGAAGAAGAATTGTCACATGATTTTTATATTTGCAACTATCTCGGCCAATTGGCGGCAATACGAGCGGAAGTTGAATGTTCCGTATAGAGAAGTGTGTTATAATTAAATAGTAGATATTATACCTATTACAAATCTGTTCTTGTAAGACTGGGGCTTCATTTTCTATCAATGTTACGAGTATAAGGCGTTAGACTTTCAACATCTTAATATAAGAAACTACAAATTAAACTCACCATTATTAATTGCAGCTTGCAAAAAAATAGTAGGTATTTAAGTAATAAGTCTTCAGAATATTATCAGTAATGTAAATCCAAAAACAAATTATACACTCACCACCTAGTTTCCTGACTGGAGAGCGTGAAACATTATAAAATGATCTAGAAATTCAAATAGGTACTCCACTATAGAAATATTTGTAGGAAGGAGTAGGACGATATTATCAACAATTAAGTACTTCGCCTTAAGGCTATTTTAGAAGAAATACGGAGTAACAAACTAAGATTATCAATACTTTCAAAATCAAAAAACGTTTAGGACGTCTACGAATAAGGAAGTCTTTATTTTTTTGTATTCAGTAAAATTTGTCTTTCTTCAGGAATATTCAGGATTGATCAGGATCAGGCTGATTCTTGTTGTTAAATCTTCTATTCTTGTTTTTTTATAGTATTATTTCGCATTACACATGCTTGTAAAAAATATTTTTTTAAGAAAAATGAAAAAAAAAATCGGGCAGGACTTCGGTAGCTCAGTTGGAAGAGCGGCTGGACTAGATTCCCAGTAGCCGCGACTTCGAGTCTCGCCTGAAGTCAAATTTTTCTTTCCATTTTCCTTTAAAAAATATCTTCTATTCTGTTGTCAATAGTCACTATACTATACCGACTGTGGATTGCATGAAAAACCTTAGGCATCATTTATACAAACGGCGTGAGGTGAAGGTGCGGTGTAGGCGCAGCGCAGTCGTGTACTGCTTCAAAACGTTTTCATAGAAATTGTACAAAGGTGACATTCGTAACTTACACTGAAGCGGCGTGCCTGCTGCGTGTACCGCTTCAGTGTAATTCACGAATATCACCTTCGTACAATTTGCATGCAAACGTTTTCAAGCGGTGAACGCCTGCGCTGCGCCTGGACCGCACCTTCACATTACGCCGTTTCTGCATAAATAATGCCTTAGAGTTTAGAGGAATCGATGAATCGCTTTTGCAGTCGATAACGTCTTTGATTATCTTTCTTGTTCTTTTGTAGTACCTATGAATTCAATAACAATAATAGGGGACTATCGTTATTACCTATTAGGTACTTAAGGCGGCATTAAAGCGATAGTGATCATCAGATTATCGGTATTTCTTTAATAAGCGGTAGTAAAGGAAAAGAAAAATGAAAGACGTTAACGAGCACAAAAGCGATTCAGTCAGGTGGTCGATCCGCAATGCTTTTAAATAGTTACAGATAAAGGTGAAGTCTTACTAGTCTGTGGTTGGAGCTCGATGAGGTGTGTCCACATCTCACGCACGGCCTGGCTGAAGTAGCCGATTTCCGCGTTCGGATGCAGGCCGAACACCTCCGGCGTGTTAGCTAGCGGCAGCGTGTCGATGAATTCTGTCACAAAAATGGCAACTCTTATCAATTTTGACCTATATCAGTCTGATATCTTAAGGTTAACACCTTAAGAACAGATTAGGGTATTGCAAGAATAGGTCCTCTTGTCTTATGCACATCGCATAAAGCACTAGCAATCCCGATACAGAAGCAAATTGTCTCTACCGACACTGCTATTCCGTGTGACGACATACCAATATATTCTTCGCGTTCCCCCTCCGGCGGTATGACGTAGTCGAAGTTGGCGTCGCGGTAGAAGTGGAAGGGCTGGAACTTGTCGAACAGGAACTCGCCCATGTACTCCTCCATGTAGGTGCCCACCACGCGCCGGTCGAAGTCGTCTATCACCCTTCCACCGTACATCACCTGCATATGTCGATTAAACATGGTGTGAGCGTAGGTACTGGAAGTCATTTGGGAATATGTATACTTATAAACTAGATTGCAAGTTCTATAATTCAAATAAATATCTTATAAAAATCTCTCTCGCCAAAAAAAGCGGACATGGAAAATAAATTCATGATGATGGGGCTCGCTTGATTTAAATTTTTTGTAAGGCAATGGCTTTAAGCTTGTAAAGTAATATACAGTAGGTACCCAACAAGAAATATTGTACATGAAGCCTACGAAAGAGATAATCGGCTTTAACAAAATTATTTTTACAAAACTATTTTTATTTTAACTGCCTCGGTAGCCTAGTGGTAGCAGGCCACTACTACTACGCTGAGGTCCTGGGTTCGATTCCCGGGTAGGGGGTTATCAGAGATAATGGTGTAAAGTCCTTTATCTCTGGTTTTACTGAGGATTTTCCATTTTCTGGAAATTTCCCAGTACCTTGAAGTTTGGTATAATGTGCCCGGAGATGTGAACAGGCTCGCCACCTGTTACATGGGCCAAAAACGTAACTGGCGAATCGTGGGTGTTTGCATGTATGCTTGAATGCATGCATTTACCTTTGCCTACCCCTTCGGGGATTACAGGCGTGAAGTTACGTTTTATTTTTACACAACCCCACCTAGTTTACATACGAGGATGAATCAAAAAGTTCTTAGAATCGCTATAAAAATACAACAAAATATGAATATACTTATTTTATTTTTCAATCTAATCTCGAAAAACGGATTAGAAATATTATCTAGGGAACCTAAATAGCACTTTCTGGTATGTAAATTATTTTTAAATCACCGGAATAAAAATCGTCTCTCCTAACAACAGTAGAAGCACTCCATATTTCAAACTTTTTCTTCCGGAGAGTTAAAAATATTTTAAGTATCAGGAAATGTTGTTTAGGTTCACTGGATAATATTTCCATGCTGTTTTACCGTGTACCTTTTTTTCATTTTTTCTTACAAATCTTGCCATGATCCTTTTACAAACTCAATAAAATATGTATCTGTATTGTGATATAAAAATAAATCAAACAAAATATTTATATTATTATTTTATTTATTTGACTCTATTCAATTTCTTGTGCCACTTACGAATTTTGGTCGTAAAATTTGTTTACTTTTGCATATTGTTTTGAAAAGAGAACTTAAACACAAATACCTAAGGTTCACTTTGTAAAAAAATAAGGTCATGTGTTATCTATAACTACGTAAGTACAACTGAGGACAGTATCGGGTGCGAAATTTGTTTGAGACTGTGCATCTTGGGTTTTTCGTATATCAATGGTTTTGTATGGAATTTTGGCGGAGTGTCCGCGGTGTGACAAGAGGTAACTACATGCTAAATAATTTTCCGTCTGAGTTTCATCAATAAGCGTATCAATAATTGTCAAAGTCTGTTAAGTTTTTCGTCCTACAATTTGTAACAAAACTCAGTATTTTATTTTTGTTCTATTAAATTCTTATGGATTTAATTTGTTTTTTTTTGTGTTTGTGGTGTGGCGGCGGCCCATAGGCAACTGCCTATGTTGCCTTTGTTTAAATCCGGCACTGAATGTAAGTAATATTATACATATAAATAGAATGTTATGGAACCACTAGGTATTGTAACATATTCTCTGCCACTAGTCTATAACTAATTGTTTACCATTAGTAGGTACCATGCAGTGTACCATTACATTCGAAAGTCGCAAGTTATGAAATGATCTCAAACGTATATCTGCTCTTGATATCACTCGCTTATGTTGTACCTACGAAATCAGTGATGAATTCAAGAAAACTTAAAATATATCTTCTCCAGTTTCTGGAATGAACAGAATAAAATCTAAGTTGGGTGACATTCTTGAGAACACGCAAGATGTGGTAAAACGATGGAGCCGTTTCAGTCCAGAATGTCAAATTCCCAAAATGTCAAGCGGTTTCAAAATGTCAAGTTCCCGGTATTACAAATTCCCAAAATGACAAGTTTTCAAAATGTCAAATTCCCAAAATGACAAGTTACTGTAATGTGAAGTTCCGGAAATAATATTTTTATAATAGTGCAAAACCGAGAGATGTAAAAATGACTCCAAACACTATTTCAAATGAAACATGTATACTATTTCAAATGAAAAATGTACATACATACAGATACATTTGAAATAGTGTTTGGAGTGATTTTTTACATCTCAGTAAATGACGCAACGCCTATTTCGCGAACACTTACCTCTGCCACTGACTACGCAAAGCACAAAAAAAACGTCATCTAAGTCATTTTTACATCTCTCGGTTTTGCACTATTTTAAAACTATTTCGGGCACTTGACATTATGGTAAACTTAAGAAAAGTCGTGGTGCAACCCAGGCTTAGGGTCGATGCTACAGTTACCTCTCCGAAGAGATACTTGAGGGTGGCCCAGGGGATGAGCGCGCGGTGCGCGGCGCAGCGGTCGAGGTAGCACTGCAGGATCTGCATGCAGACGACGAAATCTGACTCGCTGAAGTCGTACGCTATGTTCCATCCGATCTTGTCGTACTTGCGACGCTCCTGCCAAACGAAAAATGCGTTTATTTGGCGCACAGCCGTAAACACACACAAAAACAAACAGGTTTAGAAACACAAACAATTAATAAGGAAGCTTTCATTCAAAACCACCTTTTTAAAGTGGACTTTAGTATCGAGTCGTGAGTGACATGACGACCCGTCTTATAATAAAATAATAAAGGCATTATACGTCCCACTGCTGGGCACGAGTCTCTCCCATTTTTTGGGTGGAGGCCTGGAGCTTACTCCACCACGCTGCTCCAATGCGGGCTGGTGGAGATACGGGTTAGTGGCAGTGCCGGATAAAGGCAGTGCGGGGCCCGTAGCAAATGTGACCATGGGGTCCTAAAGTTACATTGCCTACTGAAAGAATCATGGCAAGTTTCATACATTGATGTGTACAAAAAAAGTTAGAAAAAAGTACAAGGTAAAACGGATTAGAAATAATAGGTTGGGGAAAAAGTCTTTTCGCATTATAGTATGTATGAACTTGTAATAAAATCTCTTTGGCTGTAGTATTTGTATCTGGCTGGTTTTGGTATCATTGAAAGTTAAAATTTTAAAGAACATAATTCCAAATTCAAATTAGGCAAATGTGTGATTTTCTTTTGTTTTTCGTACTGTCAAGATGAGTTAATCTAATGAAGAAATTCTATACATTTTAAAATTTTACTACAAAAAAGGTAAAAATGCAACGCAAGCCGCGAAAAAAATTTGCGATGTTTATGGACCTAGTGCAGTGTCTGTGAGAGTAGCACAAATTTGGTTTAAGCGTTTTCAATCCGGAAATTTTGATGTCAAAGATGCACCTCGCTCGCCCTATTACGGATAAAATGGATGCCATTTTTGAAAAAGTGGAGCAAGATCGACATATCAGTAGTTACGACGTAGCTGAAGAACTGAGAATTGATCACATAACAGTTTTGGCGCATTTGAAAAAAGCTGGGTACAAAAAATAGCTCGATATTTGGGTACCTCACGAGCTCACTGAAAGAAACCTAATGAACCGTGTACTCATTTCTGATTCTTTATTACGACGTAATGAAACCAAATCATTTTTGAAGAAGCTGATAACTGGTGATGAAAAGTGGATCACGTACGACAAGATCGGTTTTTTTTTTTTTTTTTTTTTTTAATGTAGTGGAAGTGGTAAACAAGCATGCAGTTCACATTGATGTTAAGTGATGACTGCAGCCTATAGACACCCACACAAAGACCAAGGTCAAAATGCAGATGCGTTACCACTCCTGAGGCCTAAGGTGTTATGCCTCTGTGCCGGAAATTACAGGGCCGTACATTACCACCTGACCGGAACACGATAGTGTTGAACACTACCATTTAGTGGCAAGTATATTAGGTAATGCGGTGGTGCCTACGCCCGCGAGCTCCGTCACTGGAGCTCTACCACCAGTGTTCAAACAGTGTTCAACGTGCGAAAAAGGTCGTGGTCAAAGGCCGGTCAAGCTTCACAGACTGTGGCGAAACCCGGGTTAACTCGCAATAAGGTGATGTTGTGTGTGTGGTGGGATTGGAAGGGCATTATTCATTATGAGCTATTACCACCAGGCAGGACTATCGATTCTGAACTCTACTGCGAACAACTGATGAGATTAAAGCAAGAAATTGAGAGAAAGCGGCCGGAATTGATCAACAGAAGGGGTGTGGTGTTTCATCATGATAACGCTAGACCTCACACATCTATAGCCACTCAGCAAAAATTAAGAGAGTTTGGCTGGGAGGTGTTAATGCATCCGCCGTATAGTCCTGACCTTGCACCTTCAGATAGATTTCCATCTGTTTCGGTCTCTTCAGAATTCTTTATGCAATGTTAGGTTAACATCACGAGAGGACTGCCAAATCCACTTGTCGCGGTATTTTGATGAGAAGTCCCAAAATTTTTATAGCAATGGGATCATGTCCCTACCTACAAGATGGCAAAAGGTTATCGAACAAAATGGTACCTACATACTTTAATTAAATTTAAATAAAATATATTAAAAAATGTTTTGAATTATCTTAAAAAATGCGAAGAAACTTTTTCCCCAACCTAATATTATCTAAGGAACCTAAAGAACATTTTCTGGTATTTAAAATATTTTTAAATTACCGGAATAAAAATCGTCTTTCCTAACAACAGTAACTCCATACTAAAGTTCAATTTCAAACTTTTTATTCCGGAGAATTAAAAATATTTTAAGTATCAGGAAATGTTGTTTAGGTTCACTGGATAATATTTCCATGCTGTTTTACCGTGTACCTTTTTTATTTTTTCTGTACAAATCTTGCCATGATCCTTTAGGATGTAAATAAAACAGAACATTTACGAAAAGGAATCGAATACAATATTAGAGGACTCCCCCTGTAAGTACCTATTGTGGTATTGCCAAATTACAACATGATGATTGCAACCTATATACCTAATTACAGTTTGGCCAACGCTCACTGAGATAAGCTAAGGTGTAGGTATTACATATTTGTATTTCTTTTTGGACACAGGCGCGGGGCCCCCCAAAGCGCGGGGCCCGTAGCATTTGCTGCCTCCTGCTATATGGCTAATCCGGCACTGGTTAGTGGCCAACCCGCTGTCGGATGTTTTCAAACCGCTTATAAGGCCTCCGACAAGGCTTAACGACTGCTATCTATCGATAGCAACCGGGACCGACGACTTAAAGTGCCCTCCGAAGCACGGCAATGTGCATTTTAATTTGCCGCTAGCGGTCACCCAGTAGCACACACCCGACCACGCCCGTATTGCTTAACCAAGCAGATCGCTTACGATCAACATCAACAGGGGCCATGCGCACTTCGCCACCGCCCACTTGTGGCTCGTGGAGGAGAATTCTTCCGCTAGTGCACTCAGTTAATCGAATAAAACCATTCCAACAGGCAGCAGTAGGTTAATACACGGGATGGGCAGCAACGTCCCGCGATATATTGCTATTTTTGGTTTTGAATGATTTTTGTAAGTCCAGGGAAGGTTTAAAAGGTAAGAAAATATGAAGAAATTGAAGGGGAATAGTAAAAACCACAATTTCATTTTCCCATACAAATAGTCCGTATATGTATATCAAACCTTTGCCAAATTATTTCATTCTGAGGCAATACGAAGTTTGCCGGGTCACCTAGTCATCAATATAAACATCAGTCTAGCCGTTCATTTGTTGGGTAGGGTAAGGTAGCCTACAGGGTAGGATAGTGTAGGGTAGGGTATGGTAGCATAGTGAATCATAATGTAATTTAATGGTAGCCGGGAACGGAGTTTGCCGGTCAGCTATTATGTATGTATGTATATTCACGCCAGGTCCCTAACGGGGTAGGCAGGATTTTAAATATATTTTTTTTAAGGTCAGCTAGTATTTTATATAATTATTCAAATACCAATTACCTGTACAACAGCGTGAAAGAACGCGAGTACGTAGACCAGCTTCTTGAACTGCGAGTGTGAACATTCATCAAGCGCATGCGCACGCATTTTAAAGTAGGTGTTCCTCAGATTCAGTTTCAGACCGTTTGGCGGCTCCGTCACCACTGCGTTTTAATAAAAAATATATATTTTGGAAATAAACTGGTGGTAGAGTTCCAGGGCCGCAGCTCGAGAGCGTAGATATCTATTTGCCGCCAAAAAAGATATCCAGTGTTCAGCGTTATCGTATTCCGAGTAGATGGTTTTTAATTTCTTAACCCGTAATAACTATCACAGAGACAAAATAACTTAGGCCTCCTAGACTATTTTTAGAAATATTTAAAGAAAAATGGAAAGAAAAATTTGACTTCAGACGAGGCTTGAATTTCCAGTGGTCGCGGGTTCAAGTCCCGAACGAATTCAAATTTTTCATTAAATATATTTCACTACCATGTGTTATTACGAAAGATATATAAAAACAATTATTTTTAGAAATGTACATGTAATTCTTGAAGGTCTACGGGCCGAATACTCAAACGTCACTCAATTTTAAGCAACGCTCAAATGTGCGTTATCTCTATCGTTTGAACGTGTTTTATAAAGACAGAAGACTTTTAAGTCCCACTTAGATTTAAGCGACGTTTGAGTATTTGGATGTATGTTTCCAAATGAAGTTGATGGTTTACCTTTGAGTGACCTCTGCAGTATGCCAATGGGGAAAGTAGGCGTGGGATCCGTGGTGAGCCACAGCCGATACTCGGGGTGCGGTTTGGTCATGAGCTCCAGCTGCTTCTCTAGCTCGCGCAGGAACGACACGAGGAGGTGGCAGTTCTGCAGGATCAGCCATTGGCCGTGCGATATGGCGCCTTCTAGTAGCGCTAGAGCCGCCTGGAGGGTAAATGTTTTAAAATTTAGATTTAAAACACGATTCGAAAAACAGTCGTGTTAAAGTTGAAAACCAGCGTTAGGTAGGTTTACGTACCTGCCATCATGCTGAACTGAAATGCGGTAACCTTTTAAGCGCGGCCGTGTGACACATTTATTACTATAGGTATGTACTTACCATGTTTTTTTTAGCATTTTTACTATTATTTATTTTTACTGGTTGTAGAGCTCCAGTGACGGAGCTCGCGGGCGTAGGCACCACCGCATTACCTAATATACTAACCGCTAAATGGCAGTTGCTAATGTTCAGCACTATAGTATCGCGTTTACACGTGTAATAATAGGAGGCGAGCCTATTGACAACTCCGAGAGTGGCATTCGGAAACTTGTAAATAATTGAAGAATCCTAGCAGCTCTATCCAGGAAGTCAAGCAGAAGTGGCCTGCTGCCATTGTTCTACTAAAGCAGTTTAATAAAAAATGCAGACAATTTTTTTTTTTTCATTGATTCGACTAGCTCAACGCTACTCAACAGATCGATTTGGGTGTTTATTTCTGCCCAAATTGTAAGTAGTGTGGGACGATCCCAGAGGGTATGTTCATCCGGCGCTATAATACGAGGTTCTTCAAAATTGGCGTTAAACGAGTACTTCAGGGTTGGCAACGTGTTGGGAACTCTTTTCGTGTTACAAATGTTTATAGGTGACGGTAACCATGAAATCCCTGCAAAGAGTGATTTAAAAATATTTGACAGAGGCGAATAACTTACCCCTTCTTGGCCTTGGCCCAAAGAGAGGTATTTGAACTTGCCACCGCCAAACCCGCACCTGTCGGCTAACTTCATCAAGTCGGCCGTGGGATCTGATCCGGGACTCAAAATGAACACCACGGGAGTATACGGTGATGTCTGCTCGAATATCATGTCCAAACTGAAAACAGGCAGACATTAATGAAAACCGCCATCGAGAAGGAAGTTATAAATGATCGTAGTAAAAAGTTCTATTAATTCATCTCATGTAAACTGAACTAAAGTAGTTAAATACAGAACTTCAGAATGGTATGAATCATTTCCACATAGAATAATTTCCAACTAGATGACTCTAGTAGATTACATAGCTGTTAAACGTCTGCTTATCACTTTTTTTTTTTTAATTTGCGTGTCTCTAGACATTTTCTGTTATGTCGTCATGGACGTGGTTCAAGCAATAGTTGAGCTGGATATTAAAAGCTGAAAGGTCACTGGATGAAAAATATGTAACTTAAATGTGCCATTCCACCATGCTGAACTGATCGGCACTGTTACGCACAGTGTGCGACACAAAACTGATGACAGGCAGAGTAAAGTACACTTCGCTCTGGGTGACGGTGATGAAGTCAGTGAGCGCGCGGTAGATGCGGTCGACGCGGTACCTGATGACGGGCGGCGTGATGTACTCCTCGCCCATAGTAACGGTGATGAAGTCGGTGAGCGCGCGGTAGATGCGGTCGACGCGGTACCTGATGACGGGCGGCGTGATGTACTCCTCGCCCATAGCAACGGTGATGAAGTCGGTGAGCGCGCGGTAGATGCGGTCGACGCGGTACCTGATGACGGGTGGCGTGATGTACTCCTCGCCCATAGTAACGGTGATGAAGTCGGTGAGCGCGTGGTAGATGCGGTCGACGCGGTACCTGATGACGGGTGGCGTGATGTACTCCTCGCCCATAGTGACGGTGGTGAAGTCGGTGAGCGCGCGGTAGATGCGGTCGACGCGGTACCTGATGACGGGTGGCGTGATGTACTCCTCGCCCAAAGAGACGGTGATGAAGTCGGTGAGCGCGTGGTAGATGCGGTCGACGCGGTACCTGATGACGGGTGGCGTGATGTACTCCTCGCCCATAGTGACGGTGATGAAGTCGGTGAGCGCGCGGTAGATGCGGTCGACGCGGTACCTGATGACGGGTGGCGTGATGTACTCCTCGCCCATAGTGACGGTGATGAAGTCGGTGAGCGCGTGGTAGATGCGGTCGACGCGGTACCTGATGATGGGCGGCGTGATGTACTCCTCACCCATTGTGACGGTGATGAAGTCGGTGAGCGCGTGGTAGATGCGGTCGACGCGGTACCTGATGACGGGTGGCGTGATGTACTCCTCGCCCATAGTGACGGTGATGAAGTCGGTGAGCGCGCGGTAGATGCGGTCGACGCGGTACCTGATGACGGGTGGCGTGATGTACTCCTCGCCCATAGTGACGGTGATGAAGTCGGTGAGCGCGCGGTAGATGCGGTCGACGCGGAAGCAGCGCAGTACCATCAGCAGTTCGAACGGGTTCACTCGGGACCGGTACCCGAACGGTATCTCAGACGACTCAGGCGTGTCGCTGTCGAACCACTGCGTAAAAAGTTATATACACCTAAGTTATATACTAACCCCCTTATTCATAAACGTATTTTAGCTAAAGTGTTGCTTATCTCTCGTTTGTCTTTATCTATCCCGCACATTTGACAATGCAACTGACAAAGACAAAGCATTCTATAGCTAAAACCTATCTTAAGTTCGTTTATGAATAAGGGGGTAAGTATATTCAAGGCATCACAAAAAGATACATCATCTATTT
This sequence comes from Macrosoma leucophasiata, assembly GCA_036365455.1. Lineage (NCBI taxonomy): Eukaryota > Metazoa > Arthropoda > Insecta > Lepidoptera > Hedylidae > Macrosoma > Macrosoma leucophasiata. The sequence goes on along the minus strand of JAWQUS010000023.1, from coordinate 6,424,694 downwards.
ATCTTTTATATTAGATAGAGGTACTAAAGATTAAAAAAATTATGTAAGTAAAGTTGTTATAGTTGATACAAATACAGCATCTTGTCAAATAGAATCACCAATTTACTTGACGCCGTAGATATATTACAAACAACACTACATAAGTACATGTTATGACACTTGCATAATCTAGAGTTAGGAATTTGCAATTAATCAATATTAAGTAATATCATTACGTTTTATTTTACCTACATCTTCAGGTAATAATAAGAAAAACTTATTGTATAACGTTGACACACAACAATCATTGCCGAAAATAAAACTTACCTCTTGCCACGCACTCAGATCATTACTAATGTCGTCAGGTAGATCCGCAAATGTTTCAGGGAAATCCACGCTTAATTTCATTATGTCTTGCCAACCCTGAAAATTACCGCTATACATAATTTTGATAATATTATGGTGGCATTTTAATTAAAAATGTAACGAACGTGGTAGTCAGGCGTACAGTTCACATCGCTATTAATGTGAGTGACGACTGTGATGACGACTGCAGCCTAAAGACATCATCTACACTAAAACCAGAGGTAGGTATTAACAGATTCCGTTCAATGTATGTAAATGAGATTCGCTAAGAGATTAGAGGTAGCCGTTATCCTATAAAATTAGCAAATTATTTGAATATTGAAGAGAATTACAATAATTTTAAGCCCCGGAGGGAAGAAGCCATAGCGTTTATTACCGATTCCAAACAATATATTTGCGGGGGGGGGGGGGGGGAAGTGTTGACACACACACAACAAAAATCGTCTATTACTACGAAACTCGCACCTTGATTTAACAAAATACATAAACAATTTCACACACACATTTTAACATCTCGACGACAGGCATAAGGTCACTGTGCTTGTACTTTGACAGAGGGGAAAGCCTGCATATGGTTACAGCCCTCCGGTCAGCCGCGGCCGGTGGCCCGTGTTGCTCTATGGCCGTAACGAACCTGTGCAGGTATCCAGGTAGCAGGGCAGGCGCGAGGCGACTTCTCAAGTGCCACGTTTCCCTTGATGAAGAAGTCCAGTTGCGCCTGGCTAACGTTACCCTCGCTCTGCTCCAACTTGATGTCCATTTGAAACGAGAAGAGCAATTTGTGTCGTTCAAATATACCTGTCAAAATGGCAACATTTTTACTTTTTCCTCTTCTTAGGTAGGATCTCTGTTTGCAAAATGAGATATTCTACAGTACTTATTGTGCATATATTACTACACTATTTATTTTTATTATTAGTGCCATTCTTCAGTATCTTTTTTTAGTCTATATTTACTATATTTATTTCGTTTTTAACGTTTCATTCATGTATATTCATAAATACATTTCAGATTCTGATTCCGGTTTCAAGATTCGTGTCGATATATAGGTTGGGGAAAAAGTTTCTTCGCATTTTTTAAGATAATTCATAACATTTTTTAATATAGTTTATTTAAATTTAACTAAAGTATGTATGTACAATTTTGTTCGATAACCTTTTGCCATCTTGTAGGTAGGGACATGATCCCATTGCTATAAAAATTTTGGGACTTCTCATCAAAATACCGCGACAAGTCGATTTGGCAGTCTTCTCGTGATGTTAACCTAACATTGCATAAAGAATTCTGAAGAGACCGAAACAGGTGGAAATCTGAAGGTGCAAGGTCAGGACTATACGGCGGATGCATTAACACCTCCCAGCCAAACTCTCTTAATTTTTGCTGAGTGGCTATAGATGTGTGAGGTCTAGCGTTATCATGATGAAACACCACACCCCTTCTGTTGTTCAATTCCGGCCGCTTTCTCTCAACTTCTTGCTTTAATCTCATCAGTTGTTCGCAGTAGAGTTCAGAATCGATAGTCCTGCCTTGTGGTAATAGCTCATAATGAATAATGCCCTTCCAATCCCACCACACACACAACATCACCTTATTGCGGGTTAACCCGGGTTTCGCCACAGTCTGTGAAGCCTGCCCGGCCTTTGACCACGACCTTTTTCGCACGTTCTTGTCGTACGTGATCCACTTTTCATCACCAGTTATCAGCTTCTTCAAAAATGATTCGGTTTCATTACGTCGTAATAAAGAATCACAAATGAGTACACGGTTCATTAGGTTTCTTTCAGTGAGCTCGTGAGGTACCCAAATATCGAGTTTTTTTTGTACCCAGCTTTTTTCAAATGCGCCAAAACTGTTTTGTGATCAATTCTCAGTTCTTCAGCTACGTCGTAACTACTGAAATGTCGATCTTGCTCCACTTTTTCAAAAATGGCATCCATTTTTTCATCCGTAATAGGGCAACCAGAGCGAGGTGCATCTTTGACATCAAAATTTCCGGATTGAAAACGCTTAAACCAAATTTGTGCTACTCTCACAGACACTGCAGTAGGTCCATAAAAATCGCAATTTTTTTTCGCTGCTTGCGTTGCATTTTTACCTTTTTGTTAGTAAAATTTCAAAATGTATCGAATTTCTTCATTAGATTCACTCATCTTGACAGTACGAAAAACAAATGAAAATCACACATTTGCCTAATTTCTATTTGGAATTATGTTCTTTAAAATTTTAACTTTCAATGATACCAAAACCAGCCAGATACAAATACTACAGCCAAAGAGATTTTATTACAAGTTCATACATACTATAATGCGAAAAGACTTTTTCCCAATTTTTCCCTATTATAAGCCTACGCGTATTTGGTATGTGTAGGTATGTATTTATTCGAATTTAGGTATTGTACATTCAATCCAAAGCATTAGGCAGTGCTTGAAATACAAGCAAACTAGTCTTTAGATCATTTAATATAATTTACCGGTGCATCCATAGTCGTAAACGTTCTTGGTTAACATATCAATAATATTCTTTAATCGCTTCACCAGAATCACGTTAGGCATCGCTTTGCGCAACGAAAATGAGAACACCTGAAATGTCAAAAAACTATATACATAGGCGTGGAATTTAAAAAACTAATGTTAAACTAAAACTAAACTGTCTGTTATGAGAATTCTTCTGAGCCCATTATGACCAAATTTAACATAGATGTAGTTTGAATTTTAATTAGGAGACTTGTGCCATAACCATTGAGTACGCATACTACAGATTGTTGATAGTTAAAATCTGAGGGTGGCACTGAGAAACAACCCAAAAATGGAGAAAACCCAACATCTAGTGCAGTAATGATGGCCCGTTAGCAGTAGGCTATACCCAGGCATTTAATAACTGAAGAGGATGGCCATGAGTTGAATATGTTTGATTCACTTACATACTTAACAAATTGACTAAATAAACATTATTATTTATATAAAACTAACTTCTAAATACGAAGACAAGGAGTACTGGTACATGCTGTTAACACCGGCCATGTCGGACAGAACGAAGAAGAGTATAGAGCCGCGCTTGGCCACCGGACGGTAACCGTCTCGAAACTTTTCTATGTCCTTCGTCGTAGCTTCTGCTAGTTCCAATTTTTCCATAACCTCAGAAATTAGTAAAACATTGATTAGTACTGCTCCATAAACATTTTCAAACAACACAAAATAGGTACTTAGCAAAACCAGCATTTGAATTGTGTAATAGCGGTGGGAAATAAAAGGTAGTTCATAAGGAATTTCAACATATCTAAAAACTGAATACAGCAGTGGAACATTAAGTTAATGTTTTGGAATATTTTTTACAGATATTTCAGTCCAAGAATCTAAATAACTTTTCTCTCAGTCTCCTGTTATAGTTCTTTGCTCGTTGATGGTCTAATGACACGAGTTTTTTGAAATTTCATATTATTATGTTCAGCGTCATGGACTGAATATTCTGCCAATGTTTACCTTGAGTACGATTTACCAGTTAAATAAAAACAAATTGGAAGAGATGTTGAGTGAGCATATTTCTAAACGACAAAATAAAATACAAAGGTACTCGTACCTATACAAAAAATTGCGCAGACGCCAAGAGATAAGAACACTTACTTCAGCAGCTTTAGACTTAGTATTCTCAAGCGTATCGACCAATTCAACGTTATCCAGCATGTTGCCAGTGGAAGTGGCCAGTTCCCTCAGGAGCGAATCCTCGAGGCCCGACAACAAGCTCTTGTTGGCACTGGTCTCGATGATGAGACTCTCACGTTGTTCCTCCAAGTCAGCGCGTTCAGCACGCACTACTACGCTCAGAAGTTGGTCTTCTAAGCCCTAGAAAATATCACATGCTTAATTCTGCTTTGACAAATAATTGGAATGTCACTCCAGTATCTTTGCGAAATATAAGACTTTTTGTAGTAAGTTTGTGTTGATAGGATTGATTGGAAAGGTGTAATTTCGTAATCAGCAGCCCTAGAAACCTCAAAATTGATACCAATATTGAAATATATTAAAAAAAAACCGAACAAGTGCGAGTTCGACTCGCGTGGTGAGGGTTCCGTAATTTAAATAAATATTTTCGAAAATATTACAGATTTAAAATGCCGGTGGTACCGGCAGGGGGGGTTATATTATTAAGAATTTTCGATTTAATTTGAATACTCAAACTTCTTATAGGTTTTCCAGTAATCTATAGGCAAAGAACTATTTCCACTTTTTTTTCAAAATTATAAGTTCAGTAGTTTCGGAGATAGGGGGGGGAGGGGAGAAGGAAATAACTTCAAATTGGTTTATGCAAAAATTATAAAAAAAATATATCTGAGATGCTGACAACAACCTCTTTCATTTTTTTTATTTTCTGCTTTACCCCCCGAAAGTGGCCCCCCTGTTTAAAATTTATTATTTTACTTGATGTGTTCATCTTTGGGTTCCCAATTTACATATATTCATCAAATTTCAACTCAATCGGTAGAGTAGTTTCGGAGCAAATTGGCTGTGACAGACGGTCAGACAGACAGACAGACGCACGAGTGATCCTATAAGGGTTCCTTTTTTCCTTTTAAGGTACGGAACCCTAAAAAATAATAATGTTTGCCATTTTGGATCTGAAAAAAGATTGGCGAGTTTGGATGTGAGGTACATTCCCTTAATGACGGCCCAGTATAAAAGGCATTTAGAAAATAAATCTTATGACTTTCTTACCTGCACAGTGACAGTGTAGTTTATGACGACAGCCTTGGCGTATGCAGCAGGGTTGAACTGCGGGTTGGCGAGCTTGGTGGTGAGGTACATCCGGAAGTTAGGGTCGTAGTCCACTTCCGAGCTGCCCAGCATTACGAAAGTGCGCCCGCTCTCCACTGGTGCAATTATTTATAAAGTTGATTTAGTAACATTAGTAGGTATCATACAATTTTTTAGACATTTTTTATTTATTTCATTTGAGTTATGACAAGGTCTGGGGTAGGAATAATTATGTAAAGAAGTGTGAACCAAACATATTGTTCCACGTAATGTGGTGGACCGTGGGCGGGGATTAAATACGGTCCACCGCAGCCCGTCCGGCTATAGGACCTTTCTTGTCGCTCGGCGAAATGACCTTGTCGCGGCAATTTAATGATTGAGTGTAGATCTACTAGCTGTTTTAAATATGTTCAACCAAGGATTTACCTTTAATATTTTTTTCAAGTACATTATCAACAACGGGGTCGATGTACTCGTTAACGTCTTGGAATAGCACCGGCATTCCATATTTTATCGCCATTTCTAGCTGTCGCAAAAACTGTGGGTCGTTGAATGATAGCACCTGGATAACAAACAATGCATACAATTTCACAAGAGACACTAGGTTAACCTATGCACTTTCTATGAACATAATTGAACAGTAGGTATTCTTTATTGCACCTACAGTAGGTACACCATCAAATATGTACCTTTACATAAAATAGTAAGAAAAAGAAAATACAAACAAAATAATCTACACATATTCACATGAGTACAATTAGCGGCCTTCTCGCTAAAAGAGTGATCTATTCCAGTTAACCATTAGCCAAATAAAGGAAACTTGATTTAATAAACAGAAGGATGCATAAGTTACAAACTGACTTAAAAAACTGATTTAATAATGGATCAGATTAAAACGATTCGAACACATATTGAAGCCATTTCAGTAGCTGATAAACCTAATGCAAAGATTCTTATAAATAAGATGTTCCACAAGCAAAGTTTCAACTGCGACTTTATCCCTAGCATAGACTTGGATAGACTTATAAATATCTAGAGTGTGCTGCGAGAATTGTCCCCGTAATAATATTGAGTATTTCATTACCTTCAAGTTGTTTTTGGCCTCTTTTTTCTTAATCCAACTCAGAGCTTGGGTCTGCGGATCGATACAAAGTGGAAAGCGGGAGGCTCGTGTTGTTAGTATACCGTTCTGTACGGATAGCTCATCAGGAGGCAAACCTTCGGAGTTCCACCTAAAATAAGGACCTAGTTAACATTTCTACTTGAAGAGATCGAAAATTTGATTCAATAAGAAGAATTGATTCCCAAAGATGCCCACAAATTGATAGTGGGTCATTAGGAGAGAATATGCCATAAGCGCCACGTAGTGGTAGTTTTATCGCGAGACTCTGCTCAACCTGCATTCAGTTCTACCGATGTATTTGAATTATATGACCGCCAATGTTCGGTAGACTTATCGCACCAATGGCAGAATTCTACTTCACAGACGCCGAAACGTGACAACCTCACCTTGTCACGTCTCGGCGCCTAACATTTATGTTAAGTTTAAAGGTAGTTTAAAGGTGGTCAACAAGCATTCAAATGGATGGCAAGTGGCTACTACATCCTATAGATATCTGCACAAAAAACCAAAGGCCTACGTCCAAATGCATTGCTACCTCTGAGACCTATGATTTCTCATTAAACAAGTGACAACAAAAACATGCTTCGGTGTGATATTGCAGAATTTTTATTTACCCGCTAATTTCAACCTCATTGGTCAAATTCCTCTCCACAGTGAACGGCATGGTCAGAGGAACGCCCCGTTCAATGACATCACCAAGCCAATCCTCGTATATCATAGTTTGTCTGAACGAGAAAGAGAACGGTCCGGCGTAGCTCAAGAAAGCCGACGATATCAAGCAATTGCCAATCAGTCTGGATTGTTCCACATACAAAGCTGCAAGGTCTATTGTCCAACGTTTCTGTTCACTCGACAGTCCCGACATCAACTTGTCAGCGGCTACTAGTCTTCGCATCATGATGTCTGTTTCTTCTTGCAATTCTTGTCGCCTCAACATTGCAGTCTCATATCTGTTGTTTAGGCCGTCAAGTGTTCGTTGTAGACGATCGATTTCTCTGTTTAGTGATGCTAAGTAGTTGACTGCTTCTGTGTATTCCTTTTCAAGGGCTTCCACTTTATCTTTCTTTGGCTTCACTTCTTTGTATACGGCGCAGTAGCCGAGTACAGCTGTGACAAATTTTAGAAGGCCGTATCTATAAAAGAATAAAGTTAAATGTTACTGTTAATTTTTACTGGTGGTCGAGCTCCAATGACGGAGGTCGCGGGCTTAGGCACCACTGCATTACCTAATATACTTGCCGCTTAATAGTAGTGTTCAGCACTATCGTGTTCCGGTCAGGTGGTAATGTACGGCTCTGTAATTTCCGGCACAGAGGCATAACACATAATGCCTCAGGAGTGGCAGCGCATCTGCATTTTGACCTCTGGTCATTGTGTAAGTGTCTATAGGCTGCAGTCATCACTTAACATCAATACTAGACGCTTGTTTGCCACTTTTATTACATAAAAAAAATATTGGAGAATTTGGTTAAAAAAATAAGGGCAATTGCGCCAAAAATTCTGTTTCTAATTCAAACACTCACGCTTCTTTCTGTATGCGTACAAATATGTATATTATATAAAACAATCCGTTTTCTTGATTTTAAAAAAAGGATTCTAAGCTAGGGTTTAGGAAGGCGTTGGTTTGAATCTCATAACAAATTACCTAAAATTTACTTTCAATTATTTAAAAGTCTTTAGTCAGTACATACATTGAAATCAATTGCCTTACATTTTTTTTTGTCGGTTTTACGATGAAGAGTCAAGAAGTATTTAAAACTAGCCTACGAAAAAGGTAAACCCACCCCGCTTTACTGATCTGCTGCATCGTCTCCAGTTTTTTGCTCTTTTTCATATGTGCCTTGACAGCCTTGACTTGTTGTTGCGTGATAAGGTCGCAGTTCATCTCCTGCAGGTTGCGCAGGAAGTTGGGGTCTGCCATCATGCCCTTAGCACCCTTCCAGCTCACGTCCTTGATGCCGCGGATTATTACCACGCATTCACAGACCACCTGGTTATATTACAAGTTTTAACGTTTATTTGGCTGTCGGAGTACGAATAGTTGTTTTTGATAACGAACTTAACTAAAACGAAGAACTTTTAATAATAATTAGCTCCTTTAATAGAAATTAAAGGAGTTAGGAAGGAATTAAAAGAGTCGTCTGATACGAAATTGTTAATTTTATTGATATTAAAACTAGCTAGTGAACCCTACTGGTACTTTGAATGTAAGCCACTTTAAATGAAAAAATACCCGTATCGGAGATGTTATGGTAAGCACGACTGTTAAAGCCGTCGTATTCGCATTCAATCACTAACCTGTACAGCTTCGGGCGGTGTAGCAAAAGATCTGATTTCGGTAATATCATTCTTGTCTAAATCAGCCAGCGCCAGTCTAGCGGCTTCAAGTGCTGGCATCGCTGCAGATAGGGCTTCTTCGGCTTCAGATTTCTCTTCAGAGATGACGACGCTCTGCTCTGTTATCTCTTGGCTTTTGATGGCTGCTACTTGTTGTTTGCCTACAGCTGCTTCCGTTGCTGCAATGATGAAATGTCAGTTTCGAAAATCATTACCGAACAATGGCGGTCAAACCATTCCAATGGTAGTAAGTACAATTACGCAAGATGGGCAGCAGCATCAGTGCGATGAAACTACTGGCACAGCGGTTGCCAATACGCATGCCAAGCGTGCGTACATACGTGCGACATATTACCCCTTATGGGGAGGCTTTGGTCCAGCAGTGGACATCTTTTGGCTAAAATGATGATGGTGATACTCGTATTATATCATTAGGTTTTCATAATTGTTTTAGTGTATTTTTGCATTATTTAGAAAAAATATAAGCATTCTGCATTCTAACTTTGTAAAAACTATAACTGTGCCAAATTCCGTATAAAAGGTACAAAATATTTACTTGTCGTTAGATGATTATTATTTTATAAGTCTTATTACTTTAATTCGTTTTTTACCAGTCGATATCTCTTTGAGCAGTATCTCGCACTCCTTCGTTTGTTCGGCGACAATGACCTTCTGTACGGCGAGCTTGGCGTTGAGGTCCTCCAGCTGCACGTTCGCTTCTTCGATCTTTGCCAAACCTCCTATTAGTCTCTCACACTGAAGATAAATAATTATCATGATTATGAACCATCACTTTCATATATGTTGTCTGCAAATGAGGGAAATTGATGAATATATTGATTTTTTTAACCGAGTTCAAAAAAACGAGAAGGTTCTCAATTCGGCCGTTTTTTTTTTTATGTACGCCAATTTCGCCGAGATTTCTGGACCGATTTACGTAATTCTTGTTGTGTTTGATGCGGAATAGTTTCAAATTGGTCCCATAAAAATATTATTCCAATAGGCCCATTAGTTTTTTTTTTTTTTTTATGTCAAATGATTGACAGACAAGCAGACGGGCCACCTGATGGAAAGTAGTCACCGTCGCCTATGAACATTTGCAACACCAGGGGCGTCGCCAACGCGCTGCCAGCCTTGAAGGACTCTTTTGACGCCTTTTTTTTGAAGAACCTCATATTGTAGCACCGAGGGAACACCTCCGAGGGAAGCTCATTCCACAATTTACACGTTCTGGGCAAAAACGAACGTGAGAACCGTACCGTTGAACATTGCCAGGTGTCCAGTCGGTGAGAGTGAAACTTCTCTCTTCGGTGGGTAGTACGGTGTAGGAAAAGAGACGATGGCACCATGTCGAACAGTTCAACAGAGCACTCGCCGTTGTAGAGACGGTATAAAACGCAAAGACTTCCAATGTCTCGGCGCAGGCTCAGATGTTCGAGCCTGTCAGTAAGTCCTGGGTCGTTAACAATACGAAGGGCGCGTCTTTGTAGGGAGTCAAGTGGACCAAGTTGGCATTTGGGGGCTCCCGCCCACAAATGAGAGCAGTATTCCAGATGGGGCCGCAGTTGGGCCTTATAAAGCTGTAATAGCTGCCCCGATGTGAAATACTGTCTCGCTTTGTTAAGCACCCCTAGCTTTTTGGATGCCAACTTGGTCTTCACTCAATGTGACTCCCGAATTGCACTTCGTTCGATATGTCAACGCCCAGGATACCGATACTCTTACCAACGACGAGCGGAGTGCCCTGGAACTGTGGTGCTACGATGAATGGGTTTTTTTTAGCGGTGAACGCGCAGACTTGTGTCTTCGAGGGGTTGAACTGCACTAAGTTGAGTCGACCCCAATCTGAGACCCGCTCCAGAGAGTGCTCGACTTCAGACACAGGTCTAGTCCTGCTTTCCCCGATAAGCGTCCAAGAAGCATTTGCACGGCTAGTGTAGTGTGCATCTTCCGTACTGTCATCCGCATAGCAATGAAAATTGGGGTTTAGCTCCAACATTTCATTGATGTGCAGAAGAAAAAGCGTGGGAGATAGCACAGAGCCTTGCGGCACACCAGCGTTGATAGGTAGTCTGTCTGAGCGCTGACCGTCAACTAGGACTTGTATAAAACGCTCAGACAGAAAGCTGGCTGTCCAGTTGCAAAGCCTCCCGGGAAGACCGTAAGATGGAAGTTTCGCGAGAAGTGCCCTGTGCCAGACCCGGTCAAAAGCCTTAGCAATATCTAGGCTTACAGCCAATGCCTCCCCACGCTTGTCCAAGGCGTGAGACCAACGGTGCGTGAGATATACTAGAAGATCACCAGCAGATCTACCGTGACGGAAGCCATATTGGCGGTCACTGATCAGCTCCTCAAGATACTGCAGCAGTTGTGTGTAGATCACACGCTTCATGACTTTGCAGAGTAGGGAGGTTATTGCTATGGGCATGTAATTGGCCGGGTCACTACGAGCCCTTTTTTTGGGTATCGGGTGTACGAGGGCTGTCTTCCACGCAGACGGTACCTTTTCATGATCGTAGGAAAGCGAGAACAGGCGCTACAGAACGGGGGTAAGCTCGGGAGCGCACATCTTCAACACCACTGCAGGGACGGAGTCCGGCCCACTCGATTTCTTGATGTCAAGGAATAAAAGCGCTCGCCTGACGTTCTTCTGAGTGAATTTGACGGCAGGCTTAGAGCTTTCACAGCGCGGGATGGTAGGCGCTGTGACACCCATGTCATCAAGAGTCAAGTTTGAGGCAAAGAGGCTGCCCAGGAGATCGGCTTTCTCTTTTGCCGTGTGGGCCAGGCTATCATCAAGTTTTCGCAGTGGTGAGAAGGATGACCGACAAAAGTTTCCTTCGATAGCTTTGGCAAGAGACCAATAGGCACGGCTCCCAGGAGGATGCCTCATTAGTTTCTTGCCAACTCTACCGATATGCTTGGAGTTTGCTTTGGCTATCCGCAGCTTCGTGGACCTGGAGGCAGCGTTGAGTACTCTCTTCAAGTCGAAAGCATTGGGATCCTTGCAAGCGTGAGCCACAGTCCAGGTTCTGTAGGTCTCCTGCTTATGGTTAGAAGCCACAGCACAAGACTTATCGAACCAGGGCTGATACCGACCGCCAATGGATACCACAGAGTGCGGGATAAAACATTCCATACCCTGGTGTATCACATCGGTTACAGATTCAGCGCACGTGCTCGGATCTTCCGACGAGAAACAAAGCTGCCTCCATGGGTAGGACGATAGGAACTCCCTCAGTCCATCCCAATCTGCTGACCTGAAATGCCACAATTGCCGGGTGGAAGAGGGCTGCAGAGGCGGCCGAACCGACAAGAGGGTTTTCGTGCGTACCAGGCAGTGATCTGAGGATCCTAAAGGAGCCTCGACCATCACCTGATAGTTGGCAGGATGTGAGGTCAGCAGAAGATCCAGCAAAGAGGCGGTGTGACATTCGACATCTGGTATGCGGGTGAACCCGGATACGACTTGTGTGAGCCCATTAGCCAGCGCAAAGTCATATGCAGTCCTGCCAGCGAAGTCAGTGATTCGGGACCAACTCCGCAGAAGGATACTGCACAAGCACTGTGTCGACCACCTGTTGGATGTGCTCGAACAAGCGAGCTGTCTCCCCGTCTCCGCTATAGGACCTGTACACGCACGCGTATATTCTGGTAGAACCACCGTAATCCACGCGCGCCCACAATAGCGACAGGTCCTTGTCTTCAAAATGGTCAAGACGGCGACAACAGACAGGACATACAGACATACCCCGGCGCGGCGAACTGGGGCGGAACTGGCTCTCAGGCTCGGAAGCCGGAACACGTCCTAAGACGTTTAGCGGCAGATTACGACCTGAGGGTGGTAGCTAGCCAGGCAGATCCCCGGAGGGGCCTTACCACCAAGCAGGACACTAGGAAGGATTACACTGGTAGTGCAGACCCAGCAACCAAATGGAACCAGTCGCCAGAGCCTTGTTTGTTGGTTGGCAGGGTGCACCACGTGCAGGTAAGGTTGGCTTCGGCACCAAGATGGTATGGCGCCGTTTACACCCCATTTTGTTTTATTTGTTCTGTGTACGTTTGATTTTATCTAGTTTTATTATATTTGTTATGAGATGACACTAGGTCATCATTCGATTAGGGTTGAGAGAGAAAAGCGATGATTCTGATAGTTTGTTTAGTTGCATTACAGATGCGCCCCAATTGTCCCCAATGCGTAGAAACTCGATTAAGTAACACGTTACGAACCTTCCTATGTCTATCTATGTCTTCCTGAGCGAACATTAAAGCGTCTTTCCCACTAAGCAGTGCAAGGTACTTGATGGGTGGTCAATGCAATGTTTGAGAATGATATATGTAGTTGTTGCGATATAGTCATTGCTTCACTGTTATACGGCGAAAATCTATTGAAATCTACCTTTTAAGATTCGCTGCAAAAATGTTGTATCTATAGCAAAATATTACCTGAGCGACGATAAAAGCGTCCTTCTCATTGAGCAGTGCGAGGTAAGTGGTGAGGTAGTCCATGTAGTGTTTGGGAGTGACGTAGTTGTTCCGGCGCAGGCGCAGTAGGAACTCGGCCGAGTAGCGAGCAACGGACATGTGGACATGAACCACGTGCTCTACTATGATGCTGCGGAATTCTTCTGGAATCTTCTCCACCTAAGAAAGATGGGGAGACATTGATCGCTATTCAATTTATTTGAATCAAATCCAAACAGTTAGGAAGCAAATGAAGAAGGGAATACATACATCAGCAAGGAATACATTAGCGACTGCAAGCAATGCCTGTTTTGGCCACGGGAACTGCCAGTCGATGGTTGTATTGTTCACCAGTCCAGGGAAACTTCGGCATCTGAGGATAGAGGCGACTTTAATATTTGTAGCATTTACTGATAACAGTCAGAATGAAAAAATTACGTTCTATTCAATCTGACTTTAGATTTTTTTTGGACAGTAAGTATTTTGCAGGGTTGTCGGGTACTTTCATTTTACATTTGCTCTTACAGTCAGCAAAGGCTCTCTGTTCTCGTTCAATTTTGGATGTCAGAAAATCTGCGTTTTAAAAGGTCGGTGCTAGCCAATGGTAGGACTTCCATTAAAAAGGTATTAGTACAATTACTAAGTCCTACCATTTTTCTTAAATTTTATACATTACATTTCCATTGATCGCACTTCTACGGGAAATACTTAAGTAATGAAACCGTTTGTTATCCTATCTCGATTGTTAGGGATAGGAATCAATAAATTTACCTATTTCTGAGGATATCTCCGCTGGGTGACATCGACAGCACAACGTGGAGATTGTCGGCACATTTGTTGCAGAAGTAGTTCCACACCGCATCTCTGGAAATAAACATTTATATTGGACCTTGAACTTCGCAAAATCATTGAAATTATGAACTATCGATATAAACGTGATTGAGATATTGAGCGACTGAATATCTCACAAACAATGGTCATTTTGGAGGATTTTTGTTTTCTTTCCATTACAGCCATCTCTGGGGCTAGTGAAATATTATAAAACTAGCGACCAGCCCCGGCTTCGCACGGGTAGCATTTATTTATTTGCTTGTCACATGGTTATTATAAAGTCTTACAATTAAATATTTTGTAGTTACATGTAACACCCCGTAGGGGCACCGCAAAATTATGACAACATTTCATGTACATATAATATTTTCTACACATACTAAATGTTACAATTTTAATTTGAAAGAATCATGGCAAGTATATATATATATCAAGCATACATTGATTTGTACAAAAAAAGTTAGAAAAAGGTACAAGTTGAAACGGATTAGAAATACTATCTAGGGAACCTAAAGAACATTTTCTGGTATGTAAATTATTTTTAAATTACCGGAATAAAAATCGTCTTTCCTAACAACAGTAAAAGCACTCCATACTAAAGTTCAATTTCAAACTTTTTATTCCGGAGAGTTCTAAATATTTGTTCACTGGATAATATTTCAATGCTGTTTTACCGTGTACCTTTTTAATTTTTTTCTGTACAAATCTTGCCATGATCCTCTACGTTGGAATATAAACTTATGACTATAATCTCAAATTAAGACATTTAAATTAAGAACGATTATTCATATTATTTAATATATGTGATTTAAAGATTAGCGCATACATACAGACAGAGAAAATAGGGGGACTTTATAATATGTAGTGATAGTGATAGTAAGGTGATATAATTACTTCGCGACACCAAAGCCAGCCTCGTTGCTCTCATTGCGCACGGCGTTGATGATAGCGTCCTTCTCGTCATCACCGAACAGAGCCGGTATCATGCCGATCATCAAGATGTTATTGATGAACTCCAGGAACCCTTCCTCTAGGATCTGTAAGGTGCATGGCACGTGGTAGGAGATTAACAGATTCCCTGTCCCATGAATCACATGTGAGCAAGTTATTGTGTATCAGATGAGACAGAGAGATGGGTTAAGACTAGCGAAAAATATATCTACAACTTTTGTTGAATATAAGTTTGTACTTAGTATGTATGTATGTATCTTCACGCCAGGTCCCTAACGGGGTAGGCAGAGAGTGTAGAGCGCCAGACATCCCGGTTCTGACAAACCTCTCGTGCCTCGTCTACCTTCATCATTCTCTTCATACATGCACGCCGATTCCTAAGACTTTTGACCCCACCATCAGACAGAACTCGACCTATTTGGTCATGGTAGGTCAGCCTTGGTCTTCCTGGGCCTCTGCAACCATCCACATTCGCATTGTATATCTGCTTAGTCATTCGCTCATTCGACATTCTTTGTACTTAGTTTGTGGAATAAGTATTATTTGCCCATGAGTAGAAGTTTGACTCGTGGTAGAGTTCTAGTGTAGGAGGTCGAGGGCGTAGGTACCATCGCATTACCTAATTTGTCTGTCGCTAAATAGTCGTTTTCAGAACTATCGTGTTCCGGTTAGATTCCGTTAGATGGTAATGTTTGTCTCCATAATGACTATCACAGAGACATACCAACTAAAGTCTCCGGAACGGCAGCGCATCTGAATTTTGACTTTTCATTTTAGGGTGGGTATCTATAGGCTGCAGTCATCACTTAACATCCATGTGAACTGCATGCTTGTTTGCCACCTTCATTATATAAAAAAATCTCACTTGTGCAGCGGTGAAGAGGAAGACGGTGGGCTTGCCGTCGACGCCCAGCTGGTTGTAGAGCCGCTTCATGTCATCTTTGAATGTGTTCTCATTGTAGTTGCGCGTCACCGTTATCTCGAACACCTCGCAACCTGAATACGTAACGTCAGGCTGGATTGAAGCTCGCGTAGAAAATTGTACCTACATTTGTCAACCTCGCAACCTGAAAACGTGACGATTCCACCGCCCACTAGCGGAGAAGAATTTTTCGGATTCTGCTTCAATGGACTGATAGAAAATAACATAACGCGGGTTAGGAAGCAGCAGTGGCGAACTAAGGGGAGGAGGGGCAGTGGCAGAAGCAGTTAATAGGTCATAAGCGGAGGAGGCGGAAGACTGGCATTGCCAGCTTTCAGCTGAAGTGATGATGAAGATGATTTAAGGCAAACATTAAAAGCGTTAAAAATGTTTGGAAATATAATTACTATACCTATGTCCATTATTTTATATGCGTCGTCGTTTTCGTACACTTTGACTATGTATCGCGACCAAAATATCATGGAATAATCAACGTTACGTACGTAACATAAAAGTGAACTCACCGGCCGCAAAAGCAGCTAATCTACAAATGCTCTTCTTGCCGGAGCCGCCGACGCCGATGATCATGGCGTTACCGCGCGCCGTGCGCAATATTCTATGGACGCGTGTCAAATGTTCGAGACAATCCTCGAACAACACCACTGACATCTTGCTCATGCGCTCGTTGTACTCGTCTAAAATCTGTGAGTGATAAATACGCTTGTAGCGACATGCGACACCGTCAACATTTTTTTGTAAACCTATTTCGTGCGACAACGGACTACAGCTGTTCCCTGTACCCGGTCCGTAACGCTAGGCTCGCTAAGCTATAATAATTGATAAAATTAAGCGACACTACTCACGCCCACTATACACATCTATATATATATATATATATATATAGATATGTCAAGTCCGTACTATTGGCTTATTGGCAAATTGTAGTGGTAAATAACTATATATTGGTAAACGCTTAACACTTACAGCCCCATATTAGGTATTATGTAAACCTGTGTCGTGGATGCCTTTGTACACATACAACACCTAGACAAACACTCAGACCCGAAACAAATATCTGTAGGCCATACAAATATTTGTCCCGGTGCGGTGATCGAACCCGCGACCCTTCGGTCGTCTCATACCGCTGGACTACCGGGTCGTCAGCAATGAGGTGCCTCTTTTTTACTGCATTGAAATTATAGGGTCGATCGTGCCTCTCTTTCGCTTGATCCACGCTCTCGCTTGCACCTTGCACGCCAGGCTCGGACGGAACGTGACACTTTTTCGTTCATCGATTTATAAGACGTGCTCAGGAGTTTTGGCGGGAACCTTGAAGGAGGCATGTGGCTTTAGTTTATTTCATTTTCTCGTAGCCATCGCTTTACTCGAATTACTGAATGTGACTCTGACTGACTCTGACTTTTACTGCTGTTACGCTGCTTATTACGAATACGAAATATCGTTTTAATTGACACTGGCAATATGCGTAAAAGCGACGCCATTATATAAAAAAAAGACGCGCTCACGTCAAAAACAAAAGAACACTGAGCTACTGACTGGACATTAGGAGAATTTAGGTTAAGAACATATTGCTGACCACAAAACTCTCTCGATTCTTTGCACTGAGTGCAGATACAGCGCACTCTTAATAATAATTATGAAGTTATAGAATTCTGTTCTTTTTTTATTTACACAATAGAAATTACCTCTTGGAACAAGAAATAGACAGCTTCATAATCTAACAAGTCCTCGTAGTATCGAATCTCTTCTTCGTCGAGAGCGTTGCGATAGTCACCGAACAGCAACGGGTCCCGCAATACATATTCTTCTAACTAGAAATTAATAAATATGAAAATGTTGTTAGGTAATATCGACCCGTTCATTATAAAAACAAATAATAAACATTATTCAAAATGTTATTATACTCATATTATTATACGAAAAAACAAATATAATATGTAGGTATATATAAAATATGTGACGTTTGTCGACCATTTCATCATCAAGTTTTGACCAGACTATCACCGTTTGCGTAGGCAGTGTGCAGCGGAGATAACGCTCTACGAAGCCGAAACTAGCCGATTATATCTTTCGTAGGCTCGATGTGCAATATTTTTTGCTGGGTATTGTATCACTCACACTACTGGGTATTACAACATATTCTGTGCTACTGGTGTCGGGACGTGACGACCCCACCGCCCACTAGCGGAAGAATTTTCTTCTACTGGAAGAGAATTCTTTTTCATTGTCAGCGCTCTTTTCACATTGTTAGCGATCTTTTATAAGATATCAAAAGTCTGGTTGTCTAATGGAGTCAAAAGGTGTAAGTGTGCTCATTGTTAAAGTGACAAAACTCACTGTAAGCTCACGTTCCGCTTCAGTCTCCTCTTCTTCTTCGACCATCATTTCTTGGTCATCTGCGACCTCCACTGCTTTCGGCTTTGGTTCACCAGTCACGAATTCTGCATAGTTTTTCATAACTTTTAGAAATATTTTTAAGTAAGCCACTTAATAATAAATAAGGCACTGGCTGACAGTCATTCAATATTTATCGGAGATATAATTTTCACGGGGGACAATTTTTATAAAAAATACTTGAAAAAGGTTGGTAAGGACTTGTAGGTGTTGGAGATCATCTGCCATTTAATAATATTATAGAAATACTTCATACAGGGACTTTCGGTTTGTGAAATTGTTTAAGTACTTATTTTGTTAAAGTCAAGGTGTGAGTTTCGTAGTAATAGACGATTTTTGTTGTGTGTGTGTGTCACATAATTTCTCCCCGCAAAAAATTACTGACCCTTTTGCATCGGTAATAAACGCTATTACTACTCCGGTGGCCCGTGTTGCTCTATGTACCTACTTAGGATTGCATATACACTAAATAATTACCATCCTCCTCTTCAGCGGGTCTGTCCTCCTCCTCAGCCACCACGATCTCCTCAAGCACCACGGGCTCCTCCTCGGGGAAGTACTTCACTATGTGCTCATGGACGTGTACACGCATTAGCTCGTTATCCTGTTACGTTATATTCCGATTACTTGGTTTTGCAAAGTATTCATATTCTAAATAAACTATACGATTATGTGCATAAGACCGGCAATGTTTCCATTTGTAAAGTTTTCGATTGAGCGAACGGGTCATTTTCAACGAAATGAACCAATGGATAGCGCAGATTTGAAGACCCGGTTCTTATGATTCGTTCAATCGCGAATGACACATAATCTACTCGACAATAGCATTTGGCGCCAGCTCTAAGCTCTTAATTTTACCTATTAAAAAAAATACAATGTTAAATATTGACACCTAAGCGGAAGATATTATCGTCTCTATTTAACGGTAGACACGAACTCTAGTAGAGTTAACTTACATGTTGATTGATGAGTCGATCACAAATGACGCGCGTGAATTCGTTCCTCCAGCAACGAAGGACCGCTCGTTTCTCGGCGAAATAGTTGGGGTGTGTGAGACAGAGGCCCGCCGCGATGCGGGACAGGTCGCGCAGGTTGAATATGTAGTGGAACTTCGCCGGGGTCGGCGGTAGCTCCACTATTATTATCTGTTGAAAAGATCAGGATTGACAAACTACGGTATTCGTTTATCTGCGGAAAAAGGTGTGTATTGTTATAAAATACAAATCAATTTACGTAAAACTGTTATTAAAATTTAATGTTGTCTTGTTTAGAGTTACATTCATTACAATTTAGACAAAATTTTAGAAATTTTCCGACTCAAAGTCTATGAAAATCTTTAGCCATTATCTCTTGTTAAAAGAGATGGGTTGATGAATGAAAAATTTGTAATATTGCATTATTTCAATGATCCATGCAAGTGAATTTAAAAATTGTTAAAGAAAAGTAAAATGATAACTATTTGTATTACAGGTACCGAAAACAAAAAAACGTCCTGTGCGAAGTCAATGTTTCCATTTGAATAAATACAGACATTACGTTCGTTAAAATGTTGAGAAAGTACAGAATTGTTAGAATTTTTCATTTTTCTCTGTGTATTTATATTTGAATTTTCACCGTCAATTTTATTCTACTCAGCTGCAGATCTCAGTACCTGAGACATATCAAATAAATTATGCGTAGTAGATTATAAATACAAAAATAAGCAAGGGCAATATCTTTTATGTACAATAAGCAAGTGTATCAACGATAAACGTTTTACAAACGGATTATTGTTAGGATTTTATTACGACGTTGACAAACTGCCTCGGTAGCCTAGTGGTAGCAGGCCACTACTACTACGCTGAGGTCCTGGGTTCGATTCCCGGGTAGGGGGTTATCAGAGATAATGGTGAAAAAGCCTTTGTCTCTGGTTCTATTGGGATTTTTCCATTTTCTGGAAATTTCCCAGTACCTCAAAGTTTGGTAATGTGCCCGGAGATGTCAACAGGCTCGCCACCTGTTACATGGGCCAAAACGTAACCGGCGAATCGTGGGTGTTTGCATGTATGCTTGAATGCATGCATTTACCTCTGCCTACCCCTTCGGGGATTACAGGCGTGAAGTTACGTTTTTTTTTTTACGTTTATTTTATTACAAATTGAATATTGATAGGTACCTACCTTATATAAGTCCAGTGTCATTTGCACAAGTTTATCAACTATATCTTTTACATCCGTAGGGAAAATTGCGAAGTGGCCATTCAGTATAGACACATAGATGTGACGCAGGGTCGTCTCGGATGGGAACTGCAGGTTGTACACAGAGAACATCGATATGAAACGCGGGTCCACCTGCAAGGTTATTACATCACATCAGACCTATGAATAAGTAATTATATAGAAGTGTAATCAGTCATAAAAAGTGGCACTACGACGTTGACAAATAACAACTGCTACGAATAAGTCACGATTAGTAATAATTGTATTAATTCGTAGCATTTGATGATTATTCGTAGACAGCCAATTTTGAGTATTTGTCTTTTTGCGAGCGGTTGGCATTTTGCGAAGTTGGCATTCTGAGATGATACGAGACAACTCACGTTGTTGTAAGCAAACCGAAGACTTGTGACGGATTTTTGTATTAAAATAGTAAGTATTAGAATTCACTTACGTCATTTCTTCCACCACCTGCTTTGCCCATGGCAGCAAGGAAACCAATATCTTTTAAATTCTTCCAGTTCAGATCTTTGCCCCGGTCGTAGAAGCCTTTCCTTTCAAACAGAAGTTTCAAAAGGGCTATAGGCTGTTGTGTGCCGTAAGTGTCAACCTGTAAATTATCATTAATGTAAATGACTCCACCAGCGAACGTTTATCGCTTGTTCAAATACGGCAGTATGACATATATGACCCAGTGGCTTTTTAACGGCCTTAGGTATGTAGGCGTCTTGTCTCAAGACGACACTAGTCTACTTCAAGGAGCAATTGACGAGCGCAAAGGAGATACAATGCCTAAAATTTTTAGGTGTGTAACGCCTAGCCGAGCCACGTCACGCCTTGCCAAGCCAAGCCAAGCCAAAGCCACGCCCAGCCAAGCCAAGCTACAATGTGTTTGCTAGCCATGCCGTACAACTATACTGTGGTACAAGCGACCGTTAGTGACGTCACATGTTGACAAGAATTCAAAAAGATCCCACAAAATTGTGCCTACCATTCTCAAACACGAGTTTATACCAAAGAAACTGCAGTTTTATGGTTGTTAAGATATATAACACAATATCAAAATCAATTCGCGAATACTGTGAATAGGTTTAAAATTAAATTAAATGAATGGCTACTTGACAAATGTTTTTATAAAATCAATGAATTTATGACAAATATTATTTGTATCAATTTAATCAATTCTTATTATCCTATTATTCTTAATTACACAATTTAGATTCATATTGACTCCTTATGTAAAGCATTTGCATGCTATTCTTATGGCTAAATAGGATTGTGACTATTTGTGTTTTCCATCATTGTTTATCCTATTTATTGCAAATAATTTTTTGATTTTAATTTTTTAAAGTATGTAAACGCCCTTCCCGCTGAATTTGATTCATTCTAATTATTGTGCGTTGAAACTCTGTCCGATTGTTGTACGATTGTGAATAAAATAAATAATGAAAGTAAAATCAGTGAATAAAAAGTTGTTATTTGCCTCCTTCTGTTTCAGGTGTTAGAAACGACGACACATTTAGTTACAAACCTTTAGTTTTCGCTGTGGAAAGTACTGATTGATAGGTTGATATGGATTTGTCAGTTCATTTTTTTTACAAGCATGAAGCTTATTTTGTGGTGATTGCAGCCCATAGACATGTACACAAGAACCGGCGTTCAAAATGCAGATACGTTGCTATCCCCGAGACCTAAGTTGTTAGTAATAATCTATTTAAATAAAAATCAATTGCTGTTCGTTAGTCTCGCTAAAACTCGAGCACGGCTGGACCGATTTGACTAATTTTGGTTTTGAATGATTTTTGAAAGTCCAGGGGAGGTTAAAAGGTTAAGAAAATATGAAGAATTGATGGGAAATAGTATAAACCACAATTTAATTTTACCATACAAATAGTCCGTATCTATCAAACCTTTCACACATTATTTCATTCTGAGGCAATACGAAGTTTGCCGGGTCAGCTAGTAATAATAAAATATAGTTGAAAGTATGATACAATGCTAATCGGACTCACAATGGGCATGTTCATATCGTCGATGAAGACCAGCATCTTTTTGCCGACGGGCGGGCCAAAGGTATCCTTGGTCCGTTTCTCCACAACCGACTCCAAGTTCCTCTGAACGTCCATCGAGGACGTGCGGGACGAGAAGTTCATTTGCTGGATTATCTGAAGGTTATGAAACTGCTTCAGTAAATTCAAACTACCTATTTTTTGCTCACATTGTTGTTAAATGATGACTCTAGCGTAATAGACATCTACAGAAAAACAAGAGGTCAAAATGTAGATGCGTTGCCACCCCTGAGACCTACCAGCCAAAGACCAACGATATGCCACTCTATACAGAAAACGAAAAACAAAAAAAAATATTTAGGTGTACCTATAATTGTGACAAATTTCAAGTCTCTAGTACCAATATTTTTTACGCTGACGGACAGACAGACAGACAGACGGATATGGCGAAACTATAAGAGTTCCTTGCTACGGAACCCTAAAAATCGTTTCAAGGACTGAAATGTCTATTAGGGCTCAAGTTCCTCGAGTAAAATAACGTCCATCGCGGAAGTGTGGAACGAGAAGTTAATTTACTCGATTATCTCAAGGATAAGGAACTGCACCTGAAGTATAGTGGTAGCAGGCTACCACTGGTAAGCGATGTAAAAGTGATAGCAATCAATCAGTTTACCGGTAGGTATTGCTCTCATAATGCAAATGGACACATGTGGTCATAGAGCAACTCGGCCCACCGGTCGCGGCGGACCGGAGGGGAGTAGCCATAGCGTTTATTACCGATGCAAAACAGTCTGTCATTTTTTGCGGGGGGAAATACGTGTGACACACACTCACTCTACAAAAATCGTCTATTACTACGAAACTCGCACCTTGACATCAACAAAATACATAAACAATTTCAGGCACACATTTAAATATCTGGACGACAGGCATAGGCCCAATTGGGCTTGTACTTAGACAGAGGGAAAAGCCTGCATATCGCTACTCCCCTCTGGTCCGCCGCGGCCGGTGGCCCGTGTTGCTCTATGCGTGTGGTACATGGGACTGGGAATATGTTATGCGAAATTTCTTTTTACCTATTTATATTTTATTACTGTGTTACATAATCATTTTTTTTTTATAAAATGTGTGAAATTCAATAGTTTAAGGATATGAATAATATTTTACACACCATTGTTATGGTAGAATGATATATTTTCCATTATTTTGTTACCATACCACCTGTAGCCACTACATTCTAGTATATAAATGATTTATGATGAATAATATGTATTTAAGGAGACAGTACATAACAACATAAGGTCGATTAATAATTTTGTTTATGTTGTTGAAATCTGATATTCTTTATATTACTTGTGCGCCGAAGGTTAACCGTAACTTCATTGTTTAAATTATGAAGAAATAAATAAAGCGATTTATCAAATAATACTTATAAAAAAATAGATTGGAGGCGCCGGGTATCGATCCCGGTACCTCTCGCATGCTAAGCGAGCGCTCTACCATCTGAGCTACGCCCCCGATGTTATAGTCCGACGAAAATAAATATAACGTTCGAACGCAGTGAAAGTAACGTGCCAAGATTGCAAAACATTGCTCTCGTTTGCAATGCCACACTATGATACATGTATTTATAGCTTTCGGCCAGTACGTTGGAATGTTCTGTCGAATAATAGGTAGAGGAATTTCGATACCTACCTATATTTAAATAAAAAAGTGGTATAGGATGAATAGCTATGCTGGTCATGGGTTACACAAGGGGTGGCTCTCTTACACCTTCAAGAGATGCTATACATAATTACCCCTCTAAGTCGTAAGTTGAGGAATCCGCTCCTCCTGCAGTGTTCAGTTATAAATCTCCCACCCTAGACCATCAGAGATCGTTATCTGCCGGCTATGCCCGATAGTAGTATTATTTCATATTCTCTGCTTGAGGCTTTTGTGTATTAGGAATTACTAAGTCCTAACAATGTACCTTTAATTTTATTACTAGGAAACATACCTATTGTGTGGTAAAACTCAGTTGTTACGGCATCGGAACGTGATGACCCAACTGACCTCTGTCCCAGTTAGTCAGCCGAATAATGGCGATCAAACCGTTCAAAAATATCATCATTTTTCATAAGACATCCAGTCCTTTCATAGAAGTGTATACGGTGTAGGATTATCTTGTAAGCAATAAATTTGTATAAATAGACTGTTTTGTTTGCTTATAGGATTATTTTGTCGTCTTTGTAACTTCACGCCTGTAATCTCCGAAGGGGTAGGTAGAGGTAAATGCATACACACAAAAAAATTTTAATGGCTCCACTTATGGAGATATCTAAAAAAATGTAGATACTTATCCAAAATAAAAACATTCTCTTTATTTTTTTCTCGTATTATATTATTACGAAAATCTGTTAACAATATAGTCCCACATCCTCAGCAGTTCATAAAACTTTGCCATATTTCGATATAACCGAAGTTTGTTAGTCATCCCTATGATTTTGAAATATTATGATTTTTAGAATTAGAACGCAACGTCCCATTCCGTCTGCCTTCAGGCAGTTGACAGAACGAATTGTATGCAATAAATTGAACATTCTCAGTCTATAGGAAGGCTGATTGGTCTGTACTCGTACATTACCAAACGCCGAGGTATTGGGAAACTTTCAGAAAATGGAAAAATTTCAATAGAACAAAAGATAAAGGATTTCATATAAATAGTTATCTCTCATAGCCCTCTACCTATGAACCCAGCGTAGTACTGGCCTGCTACCAGACATATTAGTAGAGTTAGAATCATTTAATGTACATATATCATCGAGACAATTTATAATAAAATACAGTGAAAAGTAATGATGATATTCTGAGAATACAAATTACCCCGTCACAAGCCGACAGTAGGTAGCTCTTACCAAAAAATATAATAAAGCAAAAAATTGACTATTTATTCAGTGAATAAAAATAAGAAGAGGAAGACCAAGGCTGACCTACCACGACCAAATAGGTCGAGTTCTGTCTGATGGTGGGGTCAAAAGTCTTAGGAATCTGCGTGCATGTATGAAGAGAATGATGAAGGTAGACGAGGCACGAGAGGTTTGTCAGAACCGGGATGTCTGGCGCTCTACACTCTCTGCCTACCCCGTTAGGGACCTGGCGTGAAGATACATATATATAAAAATAAGATTTATCAATGAATATGTGCTTAGATTACCTATATCGATAACAAATACATTATCTTAACTTTATTGCCCTATGAGTAGCATTATTAATTTATACATGTACTTACGAATTTGTCGGCCGGTAATCCGTGTAGATAGTTGGTGATGATAGCGGTCTTGGAAGTGCCGGTGTCACCCACTAGCAGAACCGGCCTTTCCACCTGGAATCATATTTTATCTTAGATCGATGATTTTATTTTATGCGTTGAAGGCGGCAAACAATCATACAGTTCACATTGATGTTAAGTGAAGACTGTAGCTGATGCGTTGCCACCCCTGAGACCTTTGTTGTTAATTGTTATGTCTCTATGATAGTTATTACGGGGCTATAGGTACATTACATTACCCTCTGACCGGAACACGACAGTGATGAACACTAACATTTAGCGGCAGATGGATTAAGTAATGCGGTGGTGCCTACGCCCTCGAGCTCCTACACTGGAACTTCTAATGTGTGAAATTCTTATGCATCTTGTATATACTATCGAAGTTATGTCCGGTAGATTACGTCGGTGCCTTTTTTGTATCATGATTAAGTTTAATCTATATATATAAAAATGAATTGCTGTTCGTTAGTCTCGCTAAAACTCGAAAACGACTGTACCGGTTTGGCTAATTTTGGTTTTGAATGATTTTTGGACGTCCAGGGAAGGTTTAAAAGGTAAGAAAATATGAAGAAATTGACGGGAATAGTAAAAACCAAATTTTATTTTTCCATACAAATAGTCCGTATCAATCAAACCTTTGACACATTATTTCATTCTGAGGCAATACGAAGTTTGCCGGGTCATCTAGTTAGTAATAGTTGTAAATCACCGGAAACTTCGTAAATGATGGGTAGTTTTAAAAATAAGGAAGGTGGCAAACATCCGCGCAGCTCACATTGATGATAAGTAATCGACTGCAGACTATAGACATCTACACAAAGACCAGAGGTAAACATGCAGATACGTTTCCACCTCTGATACTAACTTGTTATGTCTCTGTGATACTTATTACGGGGACATACACTTCTATTTTAGTAACCTTTATCACAAACTATAATACCATAATGTCTTTGGTTCTAATCAAAATATGTTCGCATGGTAACTTGCCCGAACTTAAGGCTCTTTCACGTTTTTATTGAAATAAAAGTGATATGTCCTAAAGTTAAACGTGTGTTATTCACATAAATAAGGGTGTAGGCAAGTGTAAGGTGTAGGTTTTACTGGTGGTAGAGCTCCAGTGACGGCGCTCGCGGGCGTAGGCACCACCACATTACCTAATATTCTTGCCGCTAAATGGTAGTGTTCAGCACTATCGTGTTCCGGTCAGGTGGTAACGGTACGGGCGTGTAATTTCCGGCACAGAGGCATAACACTTTAGTCGTCAGGAGTGGTAACGCATCTGCATTTTGACCTTGGTCTTTGTGTGGGTGTCTATGGGCTGCAGTCATCACTTAACATCAATGTGAACTGCATGCTTGTTTGCCACTACCATTACATAAAAAAGCAATAATAATTTTCTCGTAATACTACTTAGGTACATACCTGTGCGTGATAAGTCCGTAAAAATTGTTTTATTGCAATTTGGAAAAACCTGAAAAATATACTGAAACCATCACTGTAAAACTCACACTCTCCATGATTTTGATAAGCCACGTCAGCCGTAACGTATCGACAGTAGGAACCAAGATGGATGGGAACTTCATATCTCTATCATGCTCGTACGGCGGCACTAGCCACTCCCAAGCTTCCCAGGTCTTGGTGGACAGCTCCAGGCAGTAGTCGTATAGTGTAGGGAAACCCATTGGAAAATGTTCTGAAAAAAATTACAGAAGACCTACATGCACCTACTAAAGTAGGAACTATAAAGAACACTTCCCTTGGTAGCACGGTTCCAGTTTTTTGCATTCAATTTACCACACTTTTCCATAGTAACATGATAGCTGGCCTGAAAACGTCTCACATAAATAGATATAGGTATCAAATCAACTTAAAAACAGAACCGGCTGTTTGTTTTTGGTGTCTTCTCTTATACGAGTAATAACCTCATTGCAGAAGACTATGCATAATGTTGTTGTTTGTGTTAAGGAGATAATTTTTAAGAAAATTACTATAATTCTCTTTAAATAGGTTAAGGGCGTGGCAGACCCCGCTCAATGCAGCGTTCAGTTTTTCCACAGTTTCAATTTTATAAGTTCATAGACTTTTATTCGTAAGGTTGTAGGAGCCTACTTAGCTGTGAAAGTTTTCCTTTTAAATTCGTTATATTATATTATTTCCTATTACGATGTTCTTTTTACATGCCCAAATACTACCGTTTAGCTGACATAGATTAGAGTTGACACTTAAATCTAACAAAAGTTTGCGTTATGAAACTTAACATTTCACAAAAAAAATATTCCAACTTTACCTGTACCGGAGGTAAGCTAAAAATATATTTTGAAAATTTTGTTTTATTGCATTGAATGCCGTAATTACAATCACAAAGGTAAAACAATTTAGATGTAAGGGGTCGCAACGTATTCACATCTTGACATCCAATTATCGTGTAGGTAGATATCCATAAGCTGCAGTAAATACCATACATGTGAACTGCATGCTTTTTTCAGCATTATTCATCATATCAGCCATAGGACGCCATATGTCCTACGCTGCGCTGGATGATACGTTAGCATCATTATTATAACTAATTTTGTCATTACATAAACACTATTTAGACATATATATCACTTCTTCAAATCGAATCAAACGATAGCTACATTTCAAGAGACTCACTGGTGGTAGCTTTCTTCTCGGTGCTGTCCTCCACCAGCATCATCGGACATGCCTTCTTGATGTAGTTGTCGAAATCGAATCGTCCATCGTCCACGATCGTCGCCCCGAGGCTATTGTACATAGACTGAAAAAATATTTCACATTGATATTACGTGATGACTGCAGCCTATAGACGTCTACACAAAAACTAGAGGTCAAAATGCAGATGCGTGACACCTTAGTTGTTATGTTTCTGTGATAGTTATTACGGGGCCATACATTACCATCTAAGCGGAACACGATAGTGCTGAACACTATTATTTTGCGGCAGATAGAGGTAATGCGGTGGTGCCTACGCCCGCGAGCTCCGTCACTAGAGCTCTACCACTAGTAAAATAAAATATTGTATAGTAGCTGACCCCGTTCAATTTGTCACCTAAATTAATATAATGTGTCAAAGGTTCAAAATAAATTCTATTGTTTCGCTTACTGACATTAATTAAATTATGTAGGTACAGTATCCAAAGCTGGAGTCGAGACCAGACGACCCCACCGCCAAATAGCGGAAGAATTTTCTTCTACTGGAAGAGAATTCTGCCACAAGTGCTAGTGCTAGTAGTCAGTCAACAGAATAATGGCGGTCGAACCATTCCAATTGGGCGGTATATTCTGAGAGCCTGCGACGCCCAGACCTTCGTTATATTATAAAACCTGGAAATTCTTCTATATATTTATGTCCCCTATACAGGTATAAGCAAAACCAAAATATACAACCTGGGTAACGGTGGCTTTGGTAGGTAACAGGTAGTAAAGGTGAGTAAAATTGTGTTTCAAATTTGTGATGGTATAAAACTTAGTTTTCATATATTTTAACTTACAATTATATTAGAAACCGCCTCGTCTATCGGCGGACACTTCGGATGGTGGCAACCCCTTGCCAGACACCCTCAGTCTAATTATTTATAAATCTACTTACGTCATAGTATACAATCTGACTTTTATATATGTTATTCAGAAAACTATACGAATAATGTTTCCACAATTCCCAGTCACTTTCGATGGTTCCCCTATCTTCCCAGGCACATTGAAGTCTACTCCAGGCGTGCGCGCAATGAATATATATGTACGTTGGTGCGAGTGAAATAGCGCGATCTACTCTAAATTTATCAAAAAAAATAATTATGTAGATTTATAACCGATTAAAACAGTTAATTAAAAAATAAATAAATTGATGATATTTTTATATCAACAAAATATGAAATCTATACAAATAAATAAAATTGGAGTGTCTGTTTGTAATATTAAAATAACCACTTTTTACTAAATGCATATATATGTTTACGCGGTACATATACCAAAATAACATTTTTTACTATTTTTGTCTGTCTGTCTGTCTGTTTGGCGGGGCAAATCTTGGGAACGGCTGCACCGATTTTGACGACGTGACTTTCACTGGCAGATAGCTGATGTAATAAGGCTACTTTTATAACAGCTGCGCCCACGACTTCGTCCGGGTAGGTACTGAACAATCATAAATTCTCACGCGGGCGAAGTCGCGGGTACAACTAGTCAACAATTGAATGCGATTAATTACGCTATTTAACTTTACATTACGGTTTTAACTTTTGCAAATTATCATTAAATTTCGCATTTAACTAAAATTTGAATTTTTTCAAGTGAATTTTATGGAATCAAGTTATGATTTAAGAAAGTTGTAAAAAAATATCTATTAATTTTAAGTATTGTGCAGAAAATAATAAGAAAAATCGGCAGTCGATGATAAAATTCTAGAAGTTTAAAGTTAAAGCATGTGTACGGGTAGATGGTAACATGTCACCCTGGTTTGATGTTAACATTGGTGTCAGACAGGGTTGCGTGCTTTTGTCTAGGCTGTCATGAAAGAGGATTGTATGGAGAAAGGCTTACAATTGAATGTGGATAAAACGAAAGTATTAGTATTTGAAAGAGATGAACAGAGAACAAATGCAAGGGTAGTAGTAGATGATGCAGTGTTAGAACAGGTTGATGAAATTGTATATCTTGGATGTGCTTTTAGCAAGGATGGTAGGTACACCACTGACATAGAAAGAAGAGTGCTTGCTGGGAATTGCGTGAATGGAGCGTTGGGTAAGCTGCTAGAATCTAAACATCTCAGCCAGCGGGCTCGACTAGCCGTACATAATGCTGTACTTACTCCAACGCTTTTATATGGAAGCGAGAGCTGGGTATGCAGGAAAGAGCATGAAAGTAAGTTGAACGCGGTCGAGATGAGATCTTTGCGCAAGATCTGCGGTGTATCACTCACCGATCGCGTTCGTAATGAAGATGTAAGAAAGAGGCTTTGTGTGAATGATAGTATCGGTGTAAAAATGAAAAAAGGCATGCTCCGATGGTTCGGGCATATAGAAAGAATGTCGAATGAGCGAATGACTAAACAGATATACAATGCGAATGTGGATGGTTGCAGAGGCCCAGAAAGACCAAGGCTGACCTACCATGACCAAATAGGTCGAGTTCTGTCTGATGGTGGGGTCAAAAGTCTTAGGAATCGGCGTGCATGTATGAAGAGAATGATGAAGGTAGACGAGGCACGAGAGGTTTGTCAGAACCGGGATGTCTGGCGCTCTACACTCTCTGCCTACCCCGTTAGGGACCTGGCGTGAAGATACATAATAATATTAGTATTGGAAAGAGATGAACAGAGAACAAATGCAAGGGTAGTAGTAGATGATGCAGTGTAAGAACAGGTGGATGAAATTGTATATCTTGGATGTGCTTTTAGCAAGGATGGTAGGTACACCACCGACATAGAAAGGGAATTGCGTGAATGGAGCGTTGGGTAAGCTGCTAGAATCTAAACATCTCAGCCAGCGGGCTCGACTAGCTGTACATAATGCTGTACTTACTCCTTTATATGGAAGCGAGAGCTGGGTATGCAGGAAAGAGCATGAAAGTAAGTTAAACGCGGTCGAGATGAGATCTTTGCTCAAGATCTGCGGTGTATCACTCACCGATCGCGTTCGTAATGAAGATGAAAGAAAGAGGCTTTGTGTGAATGATAGTATCGGTGTAAAAATGAAAAAAGGCACGCTCCGATGGTTCGGGCATATAGAAAGAATGTCGAATGAGCGAATGACTAAACAGATATACAATGCGAATGTGGATGGTTGCAGAGGCCCTGGAAGCCCAAGACTGACCTACCATGACCAAATAGGTCGAGTTCTGTCTGATGGTGGGGTCAAAAGTCTTAGGAATCGGCGTGCATGTATAAAGAGAATGATGAAGGTAGACGAGGCACGAGAGGTTTGTTAGGACCGGGGTATTTGGCGCTCTACACTCTCTGCCTACCCCGTTAGGGACCTGGCGTCAAGATACATACATAAGTTTAAAGTTAAGGAGATCAATTTTTATGTATGTTGGTTTTACTATAAGGAGAGAAAATAACTTAGATCGTATAATTTAATTCTTTTAATTATAGCCATTACAAAACAAAGTAAAAAAATAAAGTTTGGTATAATGGTGTCGGAGATTTTGTTGCGAGTTCAGTAGTTAACTCAGGTACTACCGGTGTATCTGGCGATGAGTTGTCTACACTGAACGACTTCTTGTTTACTCTTTCTTCTTTTTGTAAATCTGCAGGCTCAGAATTGTAGTACGCATGTGAATGTTTTATGGCATTTCTGGTGATAACCTCCATCTGTATATTTATCAGGTAAAATAATGTTCGCATATTTAAGATTATGTTTTTTTCTGACTTTCAGTTATAAAAATACGCTTACGCTTACACTCACAGCCCCACAGAAGGTATAAACCTGTGTCGTGGGTACCGTTATACACATATAACACATACACAAACACTCAGACCCGAAACAAATATCTGTAGCCCATACAAATATTGGTCCCGGTGCGGAGATCGACCCCGTGACCCTTCGAATTAAACGGTCATCTCACACCGTTGGGCTAAGCGGAGCGTCAGTTTGACATTTCTTTAATGTCTCTTCAGAACAAAATTAATTTTCCCTCACTTTTATTACAAATTAATTATTCAACGGTTTCTGTACGTATAACAGTTCACACTACACAATATATATTACGGAGTACGAGACAGCTGATGCGCAGGAAGAGATCGCCGTGGACCGATCATGCTATTTCACTCGCACCAACGTACCTGTATATTCATCGCGCGCACGCCTGGAGTAGACTTCAATGTGCCTGGGAAGATAGGGGAACCATCGAAAGTGACTGGGAATTGTGGAAACATTATTCGTATAGTTTTCTGAATAACATATATATATTTCGTCATAGTATAAAAGTCAGATTTTATACTATGACGAAAGTAGATTTATAAATAATTAGACTGTGAGGGTGTCTGGCAAGGGGTTGCCACCGTCCAAAGTGTCCGCCGATACAAATATGTTTGAATAGCCTTTATTTTAGGTCTGGGATTTCTGTGCGTACAACAGCAACCACGGAACAGGTTTGACCTGTGAGTGTACGTGTAAATACATGCAAACACTTCTTTTATAATTCAACATTTTTTTTATCTCAATCAAACATTAACGTTCGTTAAAAATTGCACATGTTGGTGGCATTATCTCACGGATATCTCTTAAGCAATAAAACTTGTGGGAGACACTCGAGGATATTCGAGAAACTGGTTACATTTATTTATTAATTGCAATAACAAAATTCGTTGCAATGTCTCACAGGGGGCGTAGCTCAGATGGTAGAGCGCTCGCTTAGCATGCGAGAGGTACCGGGATCGATACCCGGCGCCTCCAAACTTGATTTTTGTCATCATGCCATTGTATTTTTATGTAAATAATATTTCTTAATTTTATTACTGGTAGTGGAGTTCCAGTGTCAGAGCTCAAGCGAGAAGGTTTACAAAAAGGGTACAACTCACAGGTTTATACTTATATGTACCTATATTTTTATTAAAACTGCATGTATTTACTGCAAAAAATTAAATGCAAAGTGAAAGTGAATATTTTCATCTACAAAAACGTACTCAAGTCTAACCGATCCCACAAGGATCGCGAACTACAGTTTTTTGTATCTTTTTTTGTTCTCCTGTAAAATGTTGATATTTCACTTATAGCTATAACTTTTTACAGAATTTATTTAAACCTCTTTTTCTTACCACCATAAAGACACACTCTACTACAGTCCTGTCTATTTCTTCATTGCTGTCGTCCCGATTAGGTAGTAGACCGCTTATCATGTAGCACAGTTGCACCACCTGCAAGTGTGAGAAACGTCACTTTACGCCTCTATTCTCTGAACGGGTATGCAGAGGTAAATCGATGCATTCAAGAATACATGCAAAAACTTACGATTCGTCATTTTTGCTGGTGGTAGAGTTCCATTGTAAGAGCTTGAAGTCGTAAGCACCATTGCCATCTTATCTAATCTAACTGCCGCCAAATGGTAGTGATTAGCACTATTGTATTTCGGTTAGGTGGGAATGTATGGCTCCGTACTAACTATCACAAAAACTTAAATCTCAGGGGTGGCGCAACGTATTAGGTTAGGGAAAAAGTTTCTTCGCATTTTTTAAGATAATTCAAAACATTTTTTAATATAGTTTATTTAAATTTAACTAAAGTATGTATGTACCATTTTGTTCGTTAACCTTTTGCCATCTTGTAGGTAGGGACATGATCCCATTGCTATAAAAATTTTGGGACTTCTCATCAAAATACCGCGACAAGTGGTTTTGGCAGTCCTCTCGTGATGTTAACCTAACATTGAATAAAGAATTCTGAAGAGACCGAAACAGGTGGAAATCTGAAGGTGCAAGGTCAGGACTATACGGCGGATGCATTAACACCTCCCAGCCAAACTCTCTTAATTTTTGCCGAGTGGCTATAGATGTGTGAGGTCTAGCGTTATCATGATGAAACATCACACCCCTTCTGTTGATCAATTCCGGCCGCTTTCTCTCAACTTCTTGCTTTAATCTCATCAGTTGTTCGCAGTAGAGTTCAGAATCGATAGTCCTGCCTGGTGGTAATAGCTCATAATGAATAATGCCCTTCCAATCCCACCACA
The DNA here is from genome assembly GCA_036365455.1 of Macrosoma leucophasiata. Taxonomy (NCBI): domain Eukaryota; kingdom Metazoa; phylum Arthropoda; class Insecta; order Lepidoptera; family Hedylidae; genus Macrosoma; species Macrosoma leucophasiata. Next base: position 6,390,359 of record JAWQUS010000023.1, on the reverse strand, counting down.
CACACAACATCACCTTATTGCGAGTTAACCCGGGTTTCGCCACAGTCTGTGAAGCCTGACCGGCCTTTGACCACGACCTTTTTCGCACGTTCTTGTCGTACGTGATCCACTTCATCATCACCAGTTATCGGCTTCTTCAAAAATGATTCGGTTTCATTACGTCGTAATAAAGAATCACAAATGAGTACACGGTTCATTAGGTTTCTTTCAGTGAGCTCGTTAGGTACCCAAATATCGAGCTTTTTTTTGTACCCAGCTTTTTTCAAATGCGCCAAAACTGTTTTGTGATCAATTCTCAGTTCTTCAGCTACGTCGTAACTACTGATATGTCGACCTTGCTCCACTTTTTCAAAAATGGCATCCGTTTTATCCGTAATAGGGCGACCAGAGTGAGGTGCATCTTTGACATCAAAATTTCCGGATTGAAAACGCTTCAACCAAATTTGTGCTACTCTCACAGATACTGCACTAGGTATAAACATCGCAAATTTTTTTCGCGGCTTGCGTTGCATTTTTACCTTTTTTGTAGTAACATTTTAAAATGTATCGAATTTCTTCATTAGATTCACTCATATTGACAGTACGAAAAACAAATGAAAATCACACATTTGCCTAATTTGAATTTGGAATTAAGTTCTTTAAAATTTTAACTTTCAATGATACCAAAACCAGCCAGATACAAATACTACAGCCAAAGAGATTTTATTACAAGTTCATACATACTATAATGCGAAAAGACTTTTTCCCCAACCTATTATATTCTGGTTTTTGTGTAGATGTCTATAGGCTGAAGTCATCACAACTGCATGCATGTTTGCCACCTCCGTTACATGAAACAAGAATAGCATAAAACTCATACCAGGTTCAGCGGCGTCTGCGGCACAATGGTCTTCAAGGGCGTCTGCTGCTGCAAGCCGAAAAGACCGAACACGATGTAATTGATGGCGCCGGGCACGTAATGTTCGAATAGACCGTTGAGTTGCTCGCGCTCCTCTTCATTATTCCGTCCGAGAACCCACCTGCAGGAAAGATAGCACAAGCCCCAGATATAATGGGGATGTTGAATAGTTTTTTCATAGTGATTTAAAAAAGTACAGGAAATATACATAAATATTGTCTTTGAAACGTCTACTCAATATTAAATAGTTTTTAATATATGACTTTTTAAGAAATGTCAAATACTGTTGGGAAACAAATGACTAATATCATCACCCAATGCATTGCTGATCTACATAATATCTATACTTACTAATATTATAAAGCTGAAGAGTTTGCTTGAACGCGCTAATATCACACTTTCAGTGTTAGATAGCCCCTTTATCGAGGAAGACTATATAAAACGCCAAGATGTATAGGAGAAGGTAGGTAACATTGCACCCGCGCGAAATTGGGGCAGGCCGCTAGTATAAATCAAACTCACCTATCCCAATACGGTTGATATCCGAGGTTCTTAGGGTCAACAAACACCATTCCGGCTCTCGAGACCGTTGCGGGGGACGCATAGTTCAGGTCACCCACTTCAAATAACAGCGAACAGTATGGGGCCAATCTGATGCGCTCGCCGTTCGCAAGCGTGAGTAGCTTGTTGTCGTCCATCACGGAGTTCATGTTCTCTATCCAGAGGGCATCCACGTCGCCGTCGAAGAGGGAGTAGCGACGCTCGTCCTTGTCGGCAGGTCTGCAATTGGTTTACAGAGGAAAATGACATTCTTTATAGTAGGTGATTTTTGGAATCTAAGAAGGGATTTTCGGATTTACTCCAGTGCATCAGATTATGATATGGGGAATTTGGGGTTGTTGAGTATATCCGATAAATCAGAGTTGTAATGTCATCCAAAATTCTGATCATTTGGATAAGAGACAAAACTAAAGAGGCTTTTTGAAAAAAAAAAAGAATAATCCAGTACCTTTTATACAATTATAATTGCAATTAATAATAAAATCTCCCACTTAAACCTTGTTCTGAAATTTCTAAAGCAGCAAAACGAAACTATGTAGCTGAAAAAGGATTTTTAAGCTAGTGAACGTGTTTCCTTCGTTTGAAGCTTTCAGTGTATTATATGCATGTAGTTGCAATACAAATCGTAGTTAAACCTTAAACCTAGTTTGAAAACACTAAGCCTGGGTTGCACCACGACATTTGTTAACATTTCACATCCTTGTCTAACTTAAAGAAATCTGTTAAATTTAGAGAAGGATGTGAAATGTTACAGTAACTTTAGCAAATATCGTGGTGCAGCCCAGGCTAACTGTAGTTGTGTAAGCTAAGAGATACATTTTACATACCTGTTCATTTCACGAAATATTTTAGAATAAAGGCCATCTGTCCAATCCCGAGTCACTGGGTCTAATATTCCGTACAATTCAACTACGGAACATGCCTGAAACAAAATATATGCAAGCATTATTGAAAACTTACCTAATAGAAATAAGTTATTAATAATTATCTAAATGAGTCATTTTCAAAACATTAATCCGTCATATCAGAACCATGAATAACCTGTTTTTTTTTCACGTGATCTTCTAAATAGATTCTAATAATTTCAAAATCTCGCACCTTATTTTAGTATTTGGTTACGGTGACTTGTCATCTAATGGAAACATCGGATACTATCGTTTAGATTCTTTAGACCCTGAGAACTATAAAACAATTACCTTAGGATTGACAACGGTCAGTTTGGTGGGTAAGCCTAGGTTTGTTTGCGCCTTGACTATCGTGTGAAGGATGACGGTCTTGCCGCCGCCCGTGGGACCCACCAGCATGCTGCAGTGTCGGGTCATCATTGTTTCATACAATTGCACAACCTTGTCCACCTTTATAAAAGCACACACAATATTGAACAGATACATGTCAAAATAAAGTTACAGGTATACTTTGGTTTGGATTTGTTGAGGAGCATTGATTAAACAGGAGATTGCTTGAGTCAATTTAAATCAATTGCTCGGATGCGAGCTTCGATAGCTTTTTTTAACGAGGTGGAAATGTCACTACTACTACGCTGAGGTCCTGGGTTCGATTCCCGGGTAGGGGGTTATCAGAGATGATGGTGTAAAGTCCATTATCTCTGGTTCTATTGGGATTTTTCCATTTTCTGGAAATTTCCCAGTACCTTGATGTTTGGTAATGTGCCCGGAGATGTCAACAGGATCGCCACCTGTTACATGGGCCAAAAACGTAACCGGCGAATCGTGGGTGTTTGCATGTATGCTTGAATGCATGCATTTACCTTTGCCTACCCCTTCGAGGACTACAGGCATGAAGATACGTGGAAATGTCTTAGCATTTAACCGGCTCTCTAGGGGGGAGAGCCGGGGTGTGAGGGACTGGAACTCTCTAAAACCACCACGGTGCCAACTTCAGAGCAAGAAGGGGATTTGGGTACACTAAAAACACTGCTCCGGTTCCTCCCACGCATTTCGCCTCCATAAGGCTCGTCCACGGGGCCTCTGACAGACCCATTCAGCGCATACCACAACGACCTGCGGCTACCACGGTCGCCGTCCTCATGGAACCGCGAGTGCTGGATGGCGTTCATTCCCCTTTTTAGTCGCATCTTACGACAGGCAGAGTATACCTCAGTTCTATTCCACAAGTCCGGTACTGCAGGGCGCGAGTTTCGATAGCTTAGCGTTAAAGCGGCTGGACTGGTTATCTTCAAAGTAAATGTTTTAATTTTTCCTTAATTTCCATTTTCGGTACCTACTTAAGTTGGAAAAAATCTCTTTCTTCAGTCACTGCAAAAATGATTACCTAACTTAATCATAATAAGTAACTATCGCTTACTTGATGAGGTAGAACAATATAACCGTCCTTTTCCAATACATCTACAACAGCGACGTTGAAGTCCGGGTACCCGACCCTGGGACACTCCAGCCCCGGGAACAGATCCTTGATGAGACCCAGGAATAAAGGCACATCCTCGAACACAAACTTGGGATGATTCATGTCTCTGTTTACAAAATGAAAAAAAAAAAGGAGTGAGTACAAAATATGCAAGAGGCCAAAATTTGTAACTTATTTCAATCTCATTAAGTCCACTTAGCGAGATTGAAACAAGTTACTTCGAAGTTTATTGTAGATCCATTTTTTATGTGATAATGGTGTCAAACAAGCATGTAGTTCACATAGGTACAAAAAAAGTAAATACTGCAGTCTATAGAAATTTACATAAAACCCGATGGTTAAAATGTAGGTGCGTTGCCACCTTTGTGAATTAAGTTGTTTTGCCTCTGTGAGGTTCTGTGATAGTTATAACGGGGTCATATCGTAACATTTAACCGGAATACTTTTGCGCAGAACACTACCATTTGATGGTAGATAGATAAGGTGATGTAATGCAGTAGTGTGTACGCCCTTGAGCTTGGACACTGCAACTCTACCTCCAGTAAAAGTTTATTCTAAAGATTATAGGACGATAAGAGGAGGTAGAGTTGCATAAGTTTTTTTTTATGTAATGGAAGTGGCAAACAAGCATGCAGTTCACATTGATGTTAAGTGATGACTGTAGCCTCTATAGACACCCACATAAACACCAAGGTCAAAATGCAGATGCGTTACCACTCCTGAGGCCTAAGATGTTATGTCTCTGTGCCGGAAATTACAGGGCCGTACATTTCTATCTGACCGGAACACGATAGTGCTGAACATTACCATTTAGCGGCAAGTATATTAGGTAATGCGGTGGTGCCTACGCCCGCGAGCTCCGTCACTGAAGCTCTACCACCAGTGAAGGTATAGTAAATTCGCCCAGGAAGAATATTTGGTTCATTATTTTAGGGAAGGGTACTAGATTTGATCCAGAAAGTGTCAAATGTTTTTTTTAAACCAAATAAAACGAAGCGAAATTTTCAAAAATGTTTATAAGAGATACTGTCATAATGCCTTCTATCTGATGTTTAATCTTATGAATTTATATGTCTGTCTCTTTCCCTGCCGCTTTTTCGTTTCATAGACTTTCAAACCACAATGATGCTAAAGACGTTTCCACTTCAAAATGATAAAAATAAACATTTTCAGAAACGTATGAATTGATAGATTTCAATGTTATACCTAAGTGCTCGCATCAGCACCATAATCTCGCTTAGGCCAGGCGAGTCCCGTCGAAGTTTGCCCGCCATTCTCAACACAGCAGTCAGGGCACGCAGCCCCCAATCGTAGTGGGATTGCTTCGATAGTTGCTCCCGAGCCACTTTGTATAGAACTGTCATTTTTTTCGCTAATACCTGAAAGATTGCGAGCGAACATTGCTGTTGTCTTCATTTACCTATATTTAGCTCCAATTTGATTAGTCACGTTTTTTAGGTTTTACAATTATGTTCAACATACGACCAAACAAAGGCGGTCAAACCATTCCAATAGGATAATATAAAAACGCGGGATAGGCAGCAGCGTCCCGCGATAAAGCTACCGTTACTGCGATCGCCAATCCGCCTGCCAAGCGTGGCGATTATGGCATATTTTCCCCAAATGACGCATAATACTGTTGTGGGCTTTGTGGAAGGCATTGTCCGGCAGTGGACGTCTTTCGGCTGAAGTGATGATGATGATATTCTAAATACAAAACAACGAAACAAAAATAAAACGGAAACTGCTTCAAACCTTTCCTGCTCTCTTAGTAAAATTATTTACAAATTTAGAGGTTCCTTTCCGATCATATAATATATATTATTATGAATAAAGTTTCCCCTCAAAACCTATTCGAGTTCGAAGATATAATACGAAAGATTATTCTTGCTGTTTGATGGTGGGGTCAAAAGTCTTAGGAATTGGCGTGCATGTATGAAAATAATGATGAGGCACGTGAGGTGTGTCAGCACCGGGATATCTGGCGCTCCACACTCTTAGGGATCTGGCGTGAATATACATAGATACATTATTCTTGACTAGAGTGAATATTAAAATGTTACATACCTTAGCCGTAAGGAACCCGTCAGAAAACAGCGATATCTGGCAGATCATTTCCAAATCCGGCAGTATACACACAACTGGACGGAACAGCGCTTTCACGGATTCGGGCAACTCAGTCCGTCCCGCGTACCCAGGGTTCATTGTTATGAAGATGCCGACTTTGCTGTCCATGGCTATTTCTTGACCTTCAAACTGTAATGAATAGGTTCTAATCCCTCAGGCCGCCAGAAAAATATGTAATTGATTTTTATTGTTCTTGGACCATATAGAGTCCATCTGCTGCTTCAGGGATAATATGCACAGTATCCAACTAGAAATAATGCACATTGACCTCAGGAAGAGACGTCGGCTTATTTCGGATCTGTAGAGCGTTATTTCTTTCGCACCATACCTATTTGAGGTTTGTCAACTATTTTGATCAAGTTTTGACCAATACCGGACTACGGATGCTGACGTAGGCAGTGTGCAGCAGAGATAACGTTCTATAAAGCCGACACTAGCCGATTGTTACTTTCATAGGCGCGTCTACATTATTTCTTAATGAGTACTCTAATAGTTGGCATCTCTAATGGCGTCGGAACGCGACGACCCCATCGCCCTCTAGTAGAAAAGAATTATTCCGCTAGTGCAGTCAGTCAACCGAACAATGGCGGTCAAACCAATAGGGCGATAGTAAATATTAAGACGGGGGTTGGGCAGCAGCGTGACACAGTAAAACTACCGTCTCTGCGATCGCCAATCCACCTGCCAAGCGTAACGATTATGGCATATTCTCTCCTAGTGACGCGTAACACTGTTGTCTTTGGGGAAGGTTTGGTCTAGCAGTGGACAGTTGTAATTTCACTAATATTTACCGTAAATCTCTTCAACTTCATGAGCAGGGCGCTGCGTATGCACTGCAATTGAGTGGATATGACCGAGAGCACTGATATGTCGATGCGGTTGAACTCATCGAAGCACCCCCAAGCGCCGCACTGGCAGAGTCCCGCCAGGATTTGTCCCACCGCCCGGAAGTCCATGCCTTCACCGCAGTTCGTTACCACGCAGAGTAGACCGAGGGCTTTTGCTAGATCTTTTGTTGTTTCTGTCTTGCCAGTACCCGCAGGACCTGCATGTGAACGAGAGGTGGGGTTAGGTCATACATTTCTAATTATAAATACTACTATCTTCTGTATCTACTGTAATTTCTTATTCTTATTACGATACAAAAGTATATCCAGCGATTTTTTAAGTAGAAGAATTATTTTTAAAGAAGGGAGGAGTAGAAGTATTTTTTAAAGAACCAAATTTAAAATAATAAACACAGTTGCACAGTCAGTGATTGTGAAATAACGCCTTATTGCTCTCTACCTACTGCACTCTACTTCGGTTGCAAAATCATAGTATTTGCGCACCGTACGACCAATCTCCAGGCCAATAAATAAAGCAAACTTGAAATAAGTTATATTAATAACATATAATTCATACCAGCCGGGGCTCCCCCGAGCTGCATGGTGAGAGCTTGTGTGATGGTGAGGTAGATGCGGTCAGTGAGCGGCGTTATCACCAGGCGGCCGTTCAAGCCCATATACTCATAGCCGTATTCGAAGACACCTGAAAGACCGTGGAAAAAAGGCATACCTTAAACCACCCCACGAAAGTACAGAACCCAAAAAGAAATATTGCACATCGAGCTTAGAAAAGAGTCAATCGGCTATTTTCGACTTCGTAGAGCGTTATCTCTGTCGCACACTGCATACGTAAGCACTGATAGTGCGGCATTGGTCAAAATTTGATCAAAATGGTTGACAATATGCGACAGAAATAACGTTCTACAGAGTCGAAATTAGAAGCAGTCGCAGTTTCTTACTCAAGACAGTAAAGCGATTTATCAAATACCCAACCAATTACTTCGAAAATTCAGTAATCTATCGAACGAAAAAATCTTTAATAAAAAATTTTTCTCGGTTGACTTATTTAATAGTAAAAAACAAAATTTTAAGAAATCTATAATCGAAATAATACAGGAATTAGAAACATAAGAGAATTAAGTATATTAATTATTTTCATAATTCTTGCATTAAAACACACACACACGAATACACAGTTAAATATCTTATAATTTTAAGGACGAAAAGCGGAGGTTTTTTAACATCATGCTGCTACTTACTAAGAAAGGTTCCTACGTGATCAAGCGGCCAGTTCCCTGATATAACATATTTGATCAATTTACAAATTCACTATTGGAATAAGCCGAATAGTTAATTTTGTTTATCGTACATATACCTATGTAACTTATCATTATGTACAATACATTATTTGTTTGCTATATGAATGTGTACCTGCCACTATCTTTTCACAATTTAATGTACCCTACCTTTAGTAATGTATACAATCAACACCGTGCTGCTCTGTTATTTTATTATTTTTACATATATAAAGTAAATCCGTAATTGGATGTAAGATATATATATAAGTTAAATGTAAGTACCTTTAAAATCAGTGGACTTTGTGAATTAAAAAAAAAAAAAACAATTATTTCTGCTTAGTTAGTATTGACGACCGTATCGTCCTCTAGTAAAAGATAATTGTTCCTCTAGTGCAGTCAATTAACCGAACATCGGTCAAACCATTCCAATAGGGCGGTAGTAACAACGCAGGATGGGCAGCAGCATCCCCTGACGTATCTATCGCTAATCCGCTTGCTAAGCCTGGTGATATTGGCATATTCTCCCTTAATGACGCACAGGACGTCTTTGGGAAGGCTTGTCCAACATTTTTCGACTGGAGTGATGATGATGGTGATGATGAGTATAGCAGAAGTTTGTTCTAGTGTTTGTGATCAAAAGAATCAAACTACTCGTATATCGTGATTTAAATATAATAAATCTAGTACGACTGACCGTTTAAATTGATTGGAATTTTGTGGAAAGGGTGGTGTGGTGGAAAAACCGTGGGACTGTGACGTATATACCTACCATTTTACCAGTAACGTCATTTAATATTTCTTGTAGGTACTCACCTGTACACTGTCGTATCCATAGGTTATCATCTTTTTTGAGCCAGTAGAATCTGAGCTGGCTCTCCCACTCGAACTCGGCGGCTTCGGTGATGTTATCACGCACAAAACCCTCAATGATGTCGCGCGCGTGGACGTCGATTGTGGTGATAGTGCGGAACTTCAGACGGTCGTTAGATGTCAAATCTGGTGAACACAAAATAGGTATTTTGAAGTGGAAAGCTTTTATAGCGTCGTTGTTATCGACGAAACGAAAAAGCAACAGTAAAGAGACAGACACAAATTCATAAGATTTAACGTGGAAGAAAATAATATAGGAAGAATTATACTTAAATAATGTTTGTGTGCGCATGCGTAGTAGGTACCTAGCTTAAGTTTTTGAAGGTTTCTCTTCTACCATAGGTACGATGTACAAATTGTATACATGTTTTTAACAGCTTACAATTTGCAGAATATTAGGAAAGTGGATCTATTTAACTTAATTTAATCTATGCCTTTAAAAACTGATCACCTCATTATTAACCACACAAAACGCCAATGTGGCTTTTTGGATTGCCCTCCTGTAAAGTAAAGCCCGTATAATGACGTCTGTATTTAGATTCAATCTAGGAAGTGGTAAAATTTACAAAGAAACGAGACGAAGCTAATAGTTATTAATTAGATTGACATTAAAAGGCTATGGTACGGCTACAGAATGGCCCATATTTTTTTGTTTAGTCTTATCTTGCCGTTTGTAAAAGAAAGTATGGAACATTCTGTTGATACTTATTTTTATTATTTAATATTTTTGGACCATTATTTATTTTATTTTGTTTACTTGGACATATTAAACAACAAACAGTTGTTATTCGCTTTAATTTTATATTTGTTTTTGACCTATCACAAGCAAATTCTATTATTTTCAAAGTGATTAAATGAATTTTTGAGTTTGAACTAACCCTGTCTAACTTTAACAACCAGCCCGTCCAACTGTTCGTTCTGTTGCTCCAAGTGTTCCTTCATGGCACGCTTGTTCCCTTTACGGATGCGGATGAACGTCTCCTCGGTTTCCGCGGTCCACCACACACCGTTCGCTGCCAGACACACCATACCTATGTACTCCATTATCCAATCGGTTCTGGAGTGTCATAGAGAATATAAACGTAAAATCAGTTCCTGGGATAAGTAAAGGTGTTTATGTGCATACATCTGTGGCAAACATCCAAGGTTTTCGAAATGGGTGAACTTGTTGATCGTTGAACACGTTGCAGAACTCCGGGGGCTCTTCCCATGGGACAAAATATTAAAGTTTATTATAAAAAATTGAGACGAGAACCTCAGGCATTAGTAGTCCTCTACTTACTTATTCTTCATCACCAAGGTGTTCATCTCAGAATGCCAACCTTGCAAAATGCTACCGACTCGCAAATAGTCAACTTCTAAACTTGCTAATATTTCCTAAATGTCCACTTCGCGAAATGCCAATTAGTCTCATAATAACAACGTATCTCAAGAAGTTGTCATTTTTTAAGGTCGACCTTTAAATTAAGTTCATTTTTTAATATAAAACGCACCGATATAGATGTAAATCAGATCAGAATAGATATATATTTTTTATTACATAAACAAATTATTACTGATTTCAGAACAATACTATTTTTGGACACAGTTTAATCCGAGACCATATATACCATATCTATGAGATAAAAATATGTTATTTTTAACGTTTTCGTAGGTTTTCGCGAGCTTCATACATTGTAGAAATTAAACTTGCGGATTAAAATTGCGAAATTGTATGGACTCCCAAAAATACACAAGTCTGGCGTCCCTCTTCGTCCGATCGTGAGCCAAATTGACACACCGACATATAAACTGGCTCAACACGTAGCACGTATACTTTCACCACTGAGGGGACAAACAACGGCTTTTGTGAAGGATATAGTTTTATCGCTGAAGTCAACCATCTACAACTCTCAGCTAATGACGTTATGGTCAGTTTCGACGTTGAATCTTTGTTCACGAGCTTACCAGTGAAAGAATGCGTTGAAATAGTTAAAAGGAGGTTAGTCGCTAACAATTTGCCTATAGAATATTCAGAATTACTGGAATGGTGTTTAACATCCGGTTACCTCATGTGAAACAATGAATTTTACATGCAACTAGATGGAGTCGCAATGGGCTCTCCGGTGTCTCCTGTGGTCGCAGATATATTTATGGAAGACTTCGAGGAGCGTGCCCTCAGTACTACATCTATAACACCTAAAATATACAAGCGCTATGTAGACGATACGTTCACCGTGTTAGACAGTCATGAAGTAACTGGATTTCTCGATCATCTCAATTCCATAAATCAAAAGATCAGATTTTCAATGGAATTGGAGCAAAATAGCAAATTAGCCTTCTTAGATACTCTATTGATTAGGAATCCCGACAACACTTTAAGCCATACTGTGTATAGGAAACCTACCCATACAGACAGGTATCTCAATGGTAACTCTCACCACTACCCGGGACATCTAGCTGCAGTCGGCCTATCTTTGTTTAGGAGAGCACGAGGCATATGTGACAACGATCATTTAAATGCCGAGCTAAAACACCTACGACAAGTGCTGCGAAATAATAAACTAAAAGTACCACCCCCCCGACATGGAAAATCAACGAAACCACCAACGGTTGAAAGACAGCCGGCTTTACTACCTTATGTTAAGGGTGTTACGGATAAAATAGGTAACATACTGAAAAAGTCGTCAATAAAGACAATTTTCAAACCTTATAAGAAACTACACCAGTATTTAAGACCTATAAAATGTAACATTCCTTTGCAGGATGCCGGTATCTATAAACTGGATTGTGATTGCGGACTTTCGTACATAGGACAAACAAAGAGGCCTGTATTGACCCGGGTGAAAGAACATATAGCCGATGTCAAACACCAACGAACCGGAAAGTCTGCAGTTTGTGAACATCTAACGGACAAACCCAACCACTACATTCGTTTTGATAAGGTTCAGATAATATCAAAAGAAAATCGTCCTATTCCACGGATGGTCAGAGAGGCTATTGAGATTAAAAAGCATCCAAATTTCAATAGAGAGGATGGCGTTTGTCGACGAATTGGGATCCCATTATATCCAAATTGAAATCCCAAACTAGTAAATCTGCAAAACCACGAGATACGGTTAGTAACTTTTGCGTGAATCCGGACCGTTATGCCAGACGTCTCAGAAACATTGGCGCTAGCATGACTTGGCAACGTAGTTTTCAAGTAATTTATTAAGTAATTTCGTAGTAATTTATCGCTAGATGGCGCCACTAGTAGTTTACATCGCACTAGGGTTGTGTTCTGTCTCAGCTATATAAAACCAGGCTGAACATCGTCGAATTAGTCAGCCCGTGACCACGGTAGCTGGAAAGCGACCGAAACGTCGGGTGTATGAAGAAGTTTGGGAGTGTTGTATACGCGAGAAAATTTGCAAGTTTAATTTCTACAATGTTATTTTTACATAGTATTATTACTATTTATTATTGACAGCTGCTAAGTATGTATTTAAGTTTGGCCTACCTGGGAACTCTCCAATTTTTCCCATAGTAAAAGATAGCTTTTTTCGTTATAAATTTATTCGTGCTCCGCATTTCATTCAGCACCAAATTCATCCAATCTTCGACTCTACCTTCTGTATATACTACGTGACGGAACTCCATTATCTGATAAATATGAAAAACCATAATAATGTATGTTGTATAATATAAAACAATTATTAAGGGTTAAAGCGACTTCTTTACGATATTCAATAAACTGCAAAGTCTATTATATGGGTTGCCTAACTAGCATAGTTGGCAATAGATGGCGCTGCTGCTACCATAAAGCAATGCAATAAATGTGAAGGAAAGATTCGACAAATCGGGCAGGACTTCAGTAGCTCAATTGGAAGAGCGGCTGGACTAGATTCCCAGTATCCCGCGAGTTCGAGTCTCGCCTGAAGTCAAATTTTTCTTTCCATTTTTCTTTAAAATAAAAATATATTTCACAAGCATGTGTTAATGTGAAATAATATAAAACAATGAAAAACCATTGCTAGATAGTAAGTAGGTAGTTCCTTATATTATGTAATTATTTAAGTACTAGCTGTTGCCCGCAGCTTCGCCCGCGTAAATGTCGTTTAAAAAGTAGCCCTTGATCTTTCTCAAAGTCAACTCTATCTTTGTACCAAATTTCATTAAAATCGGTTCAGTCATTTGGACGTGAAAAGGTAACAGACAGACAGACAGACAGAGTTACTTTCGCATTTATAATATTAGTAGGGAACTGCTTCAAAATCTCTTCATTGTTACTGCAACTGCCTCAGTAGCCTAGTGGTAGTAGGCTACTACTACTACGTTGGGGTCCTGAGTTCCATGCCCGGGTCAAGGGTTATCAGAGCTAACGATATAAAATAATTTATTTCTGGTTCTATTGGGATTTTTGGGTTCTATTGGGTGCCTAGAGATGTCGGCAGGGTCGCCACCTGTTACATGGGCTAAAACGTAATCGGTGAATCGTGGGTGTTTACATGTACAATTGAATGCATACATTTACCTCTGCCTACCCCTTTGGGGATTACAGGCGTAAAGTTATGTTAGAAACTAAAACCATTCCTGGTAACTGCGGTCGTTAAGTATTTAAACGATTCGCAACTTTCTTATTTTCGTAATTACCTCTCCTTCAGCAGAGATCATTTTCGCCGCTACAGGTCTGTTTGTATGATCTACGTATAAATCCAATGCTCGAATATTGTCAAACATCTGCAAAAAAGTTACACATTCAAAATCTAAGATTTTGTCCACCAAATACATTTATTATCTATTCATCGCAAAAAAATCATGACACGTGAATAAAATTGTAAAATTCCATATAAAATGAGATTTAATCATAAGCGACGCCAATGAAATAAATAGTACGAAAACCTTGATCATGTGTTCTTGAACACAGCTGCATTCGCTGCTACCAAGAATAGACAAAAGCTCATCGGTAGATATGAAAAAGAATCTCGGAAAAATACGTCTCTTTGAATCCAAGTAGTCGTTTAAAGACTTTTGGCATCTGAAAATGAATCACATTTTAGGTATTATAGTTATTTTTACTAGAACATATAGGTATTTTTATTCAAGGGGTCGGCTAGTTGTATCCCAAGAACGAAAACTACCGAAGTAGCCGTGCGGCCCGCGCGTAAGGACTAATAATGTTGTGGTGTTGCGGCAAATACGGCTATTTGAAGCGCACTATTGCCTTAGCACCGACTTCAAACCTATGAGTAGGTAGGTACGTAGCCCATATTAAAGTAATTGAGTTTATTTTTCGCTTTTTAGTGTTTTTGTCTATTCAGTTTTGAATTTGTTTTGAAGCCGGTTTTTTTTTAGTTTTAAAATAATTTACGAAAGTACTCGATAATTAGCACTCGCAAAATTAGTAGGTACGATTTATACTCGACTCGATGGAGGGGACACGGATACTTTGTCGCAAATTTTTCGTGCTTGGTACTGATTCGTTTTTGTCCTCGTTTACGTTTTTGATTCACTTATCCTTTTGAGAGCAATATCAATAGTCTCGATATTTATCTATCCCCCGAGAACAAAATCGATGCAGGTCGAGCCGCAGGTAAAGTCATACTAATAGAATAAATTAAAAGATAAGTGCTTTTGTAATCCTAAACCCAAGTTGACGAACTCTTCCAGTCTCCCGCTGATAGTGCAGCAGTCCACGACATTCAACCGCTTGGCGGTGTCCAGCATTATCTGTCAAGATATTAAGATTTATTTGACATCAAACTGCAAATATGATATCAATATGAATAAACGTTTTTTTAATAAAACGAGGATAGCGTGCCACGTTTTAAGCATTTATGATTGTCTCGCATTGAAACATAATATTAAAATATGAATGTCTATAAAAAAAATTTTTTACGTTTTGCAAGATATACCTACTTTTGAATATTACTACTGCTATGCTTTGTCTGAAACTAGCGATTGGATTGAAAGGTCAAAAAAGGGTAAGTAGAAGGATCAAGCAAAATTGTTATTGAATATATAAAAGTCGAAATACCACTTTGTCACCAAAACCTATTTGGTTTTGGTGACAAAGAATTTAGGTAAGTGACAAATTAACTAAATTAGCAAATTGTGCAAAGTGTCGATCTGTCAACGGACTCATATTATCGGTGGTGACAGTTTTTACTGGTGGTAGAGCTTCAGTGACGGAGCTCGCGGGCGTAGGCGTTATCGTACGCATTATCTAATACACTTGCCGCTAAATGGTTGTGTTCAGCACTATCGTGTTCCGGTCAGGTGGTATGTACAGCCCTGTAATTTCCGACACAGAGGCATAACACCTTAGGCCTCAGGAGTGGTAACGCACTTGCATTTTGACCTTGGTCTTTGTGTGAGTGTAGGCTGCAGTCATCACTTAACATCAATGTGAACAGCTCGCTTGTTTGCCACTTCGAATTAATATAAAAAAACAAATATTCCCACATAAGCGGTTTTAACACTAGTATGAACTGTATCTACTACTACTAGTATCTTCTATACCTTTCTAAAGGCCTTGTCAATATCATCAAACTTCTTGGCCTCCTCGGGCAGCTGGACGCGTATATCGCCACCGACGAAGATCCCTTCCAAGTACAGCCACTTGCGTTGTGTCGCCATCCACTCTTCTATTATCTCTGATATGAGAGACAAGCGCCGCTCCCAAGTTTGCACCACTGATAGAAATGGCCCGATGAACCTGAGAATATTATTTTAGGATCGACAAAGTAATTGAAAAAAAAAAGATAAATAATAGCATAGAAGAGGATTAAATGTTGCAATTTCTAGAAATAAAATCCTGCTGATAATAATATCACGTGCTCATTAGAGCCAACCGGTATCCAATCAGTGATTCCTCATTTTCATAGAATAGTTGACTTATAAACCCTAATGCAGATACCTCCTATAGGAGATTCAATGGCAGTCGTAAGGTGTATGAAATGTCAGCCTCAATCGGTATTAAGCATTACAGGTCCGTTATTTTACGCGAAAACGGTAACAGTCACATGTCCTGCACAATTCGCACACAGCAGTTAAGAGTCAACAAAAAAAATTGTGTTGCACGTATAGGGCTTTCTAACTTAGTAGTACAAAAGCAACAGGAATACCAAACCTAAAGTAGAAAAGCTTGCAATACAATAAAAAATAAAAGCGTTAAACTGACTGTGATGACTGTGGCTGGACGGAGAAAACTGCACCGTCTCACGTATCTTGCACACCACAGTAGATAATCCGAATAAAGAAGAAACATTGTGAGAGGAAGCAAATAAAAGTTGAATGATACTGACTTTGAAGTGGTGGGTCGAAGAGAACTCCACGTTGGTCCACCACTATTAAGTTCAGTGACAAAAAAAATTTGGTGCAAAGTGCGTGTCGGGCCACGCGCAGTGTAGGGTTCCGTAGTTACAGAGTAAGAGATGTAATGAAAAAAAAAATATTTTCTATGTTCGAAATTTTTAAGTAAAATACATTTGGCCGACTCTTGGCCGAATACTCAAACGTCACTCAATTTTAAGCAACGCTCAAATGTGCGCTATCTCTATCATTTGAACGTTAATTCTAACAACAACCGTTTAGTCTGTAGGGGGGGGACACTTGAGTCTAACGAAAATTTGCACTTTAAAGCTTAATAAGTCACGAACAGTTACCTAAATCGAAAAATGATGTTCCCACACCCGTAATATTTTTAAAAGACCTATTCCACACTATATAAAAATCGAAAATAAAAAAAAATTTCCGCGCGTTACTAGTAGGGGAGGTTACCCTAAAAATAATTTTTTTCACGTTTTTATTCTACCACTTTGTCGGCGTAATTAAGGTGTACACTTGTGCCAAATTTCAAGTCTCTAGTACTAATAGTTTTTGCGCTAAACCGCGGACGGACAGACAGACAGACAGACGGACATGGCGAAACTATAAGGGTTCCTTGTTTACTACGGAACCCTAAAAATAAGGCTGTGAACGTTAAATACTACTGACTGTGAGGCAGCCATGCTCTGCAGCGCCATGGCGTCGTCGTCGAGTTTGACGACGATCTCGTCGCATGGGTTCAGCGTATAACCACGGTCTTCACCGCGATTGAAGTGGCGCATCACGGAGAACACAATGTTGGCCCACGTCTCTTGTACGTCACGAACCCCGCGCTCTATTGAGAGCTCCTGGCAAGGTAAAATTTATTTGTAGTGGTTATGAATACGTCAAATATTATTATGAAGGTGAAAAGGTAGATTGAAGATGCAACAGTACGCAAAAGTTCCTTAGATTTGAATATCAGGGAAGCAAGTAGAAATGCGTTTTAACTTAAAGATACTTCACCCGCACGTTTTAATTATTACTACAGGGCTAATAAATATTTAATATATTACGTGGCATAAATATCACGAACTTATAGTGTAGTTGAATTGAAATGTGTAACTAATAGTATCGACTATTAGGCACTTTTATATATTTATCGAAAGATTTATCTCGTAAGTAATAATTGGTAAAATTCTAAAGTTGGTGCATTATGGAGAATACTTACTTTAATAGCATGGTTGACTATTTCTTCAGCGACATCTTGATATTTGTGTAACTCCATAGCAAACATGTTCTCTAAAGTGAATCGTTCTGGCGACATGTCGAAATCTTGGCCTGAAAACAATTATTTATTTATAACTTTATTATGAGCGTTTTTGTAGGTAGATCCAATTGAGAAAGTTTGAATGATTCATTATTGAAAAACTGCAGCAAAGAATTTTAAAATTAACCAGTACGTTCGGTTCGACACTTTCAATCAATTGGAGAGTACGAGTGGACATTTGGAAAATGGAAGGTCTATAAATTTCCATACGTAACTCAAATTGATCGAATGTTCAGACTCATCATTCAGCATGTTAAATGAACCTTGATTTGATATTATCTATACATATGGAATTTTTGTCTGACTGTATTTGTCTGTCTGTTTGGTACGTTATCGTACGGTATACTTCGAATCTACTGATCGCATTTGAACGCGGTGGATAACATATAATTAGGAGCGTTGTCAAACCTCTGTTTCGTCAAAATAGGTTAAAAGAAAAAGATCAATCGAAAATTTACGCCAGGCACTGCTTCAAAACTTTTAAACAGAGTTGAATGCGGTTTACATAGGAGTTAGTGGCGTTGCTGGTGGTGTTGGTGGCATTAGTAGCGTTGGTAGCGATAGTGGCGTTGATGGCGTAGGTGGCATTGGTGGAGTTGGTGACATTGGTGGTGGTGTTGGTGGAGATGGTAGCGTTGGTGACGTTAGTCTAATATCGTGTGCAGAGAATTATTAATGTAAACCAGATTTTTTTGCTATCCATAAGTGTTTTCGTATGATCCAAAATTATCTAAAAGTTAAATCCAAAAAATGCTGCCCAAAGTTACTATTCCACGCGAACAAAGTCGCGGACACAGGTAGTATAAATAATAACATCGTATGCTTAATGAGATCCGGTATAAATCAGCCGACCTGTTTTAGCCATAAGTTCCTTCCAGTGTCGTTCGCGCATCGCTTCATTCTTTAGTGACACCATCAATGGCACCACGCCTTTGAATTGTTTCATCTTCAAATCGAGCATCAGACCAGTGCTTGAGAGACGAACTGGTTTTGGCAATTTCCTGAATAAATTTCATACATTACTAATAGGTCTTTAAGTGTTTGTTAGTGCAGATTTTAGTACACAATCCGACCAGTGTGCTGTACTGTGCGGCACTTTTACACAGTGTGCAGAACATACATGTTTATTCTTATCGACAGGCAAACAGTAATCAAAACAGCGGCAAGTACATTAGATAATCCCGTAGTGCCTACGCCTGCGAGCTCGGTCCCTGGAGCTCTATCACCAGTGAAAATATCTGTACAATTTTTTTATGTTACCTTGTTTGCCAACAAGCATGCAGTTCACATGCCTATAATAGACATCTACTCAAAAACCAGCGGTCAAAATGCAGATGCGTTGCCACTGAACGCGACAACAGCACGTGCACTGCTGGAGTGCGGAACAAAATATTTGCCGCTAACAAAATGTGCTGAACCTTATTCTGGTGGAATCGAAACTCAAAGATTATATATAGAGACCTGCATTATTTTTAGATGAATCGAGTAAGTTTCCTTACTATGCTTACCTATATTCTTTGAAGAATTGTTCAATACCATCCACGAGAGCTTGCGGGTTTAAATTGACCCACAATGTTTTCGCCCATACTTCTCTAGCGTTCTTCTGCGCTTTGTAAATCTTATAGATTTGGTCCATTGCCATGAAATCTGTTTTAGCACGATTGAAATTTGAAAAATCTGCTAGTGGATTATCAAATAGTTGTTCTGCTGATTGTAGCATCTTCTTTCGGGATTCCAGTTCGTCAAAATATTTCGTGTATTCCTGTTTTAAAATATTATGCCTGCTATTAGATCAGAAATATTTACTATGAACGAGGATTTGTTTTAAAGTTTATTTTGGCATTATTAGTCATACTTTTAAAGTACTCAATACATATTTCTGCCATTTTCAAATGAGATCATACTTACTTCCATCAATAACAACCCTCTATCCATATCCTCTTCCACTGTAGCTGGGCCTTCATTGTCGAATTTCTCCACAAATTCATCCAATTCCTTAAGAAACTTAGATATTTCGACTACATTCAGTTTTGAGAATTTTTCCTTTGTCTGCTCCAGAGTGTTTCCTCGGAAGAGTGAGGTTTGATAAAGAGTTCCCCAAGAAGATTCCAGACTTTTAGCAAATTGTATGTCGTCTTCGGATACCTGCGTTACAATTTAACCCAAAATTTACTTCAGTTAAAAGTAAAACAAAAATCAAATGGTAACTCAATATTATTTTCATACCTAACTACTATTCTAAATTTGGTTACTTACATCAATATCATGTTGTTTAAGCATGTGGAATATTTCCTGCATGCCTCGATATTTTACTTCAGCTGTTATCGTCAACTGCTGCACTTGTGCGATGGTGGCCATAACTAGTTTGAAGTCCTCCAGACCTTTGATGTTCATGTTCATTGTCATACGTAGGGACTGTAATTTAGAAAATAATAATACCTAACTTTAAAGGAACTTAAAAAATCATAAACGCGTGCCAATTATTAATGCAAATAGTACTATTATTTTTTTTAAGTACCTACAAACTTTCTTCTGATAAAAATGAACACATAAAATAAATATTTTGCCAACTTGGTGCAGTCGTTGCGAAGAAATACGCTTATAAACATTTCAGTGCTTCATTTTTATTTTTATAGGTAATGTTTAATACATTGTGAATGCACTTATAGAATCATATGATTTAAGGGTAGAAAAAATGGGGATAAAATAAAAAGAGACAGGTCGAGATAGTTAAATATCTTTAAATATCTTTAATAGCACGGTAGTTAAATATCTATCAAGCTATTCAGTATATTTATCACACAAACAGCAACAACAATACTATTTGTACACTAAACTAGAAAATATCTACAGCACATGAAGTCTAGAGACAAGACTAGCACAAATGAAGGCCTTATCACTAAATACAAACCTCAATTTGATTCTTCAAATCGTACATATTCATTCTAGTCTTTGATGCGATACAGTGTCCTAAAATATCCTTCCATTCCTGTGCATGGTCTTGCACTTGTCCTATGATCGGCCTCAAGTTAACTCTTATTGCTCCCACATCGACAAACTTGACGTGGTTATGAAGATCGGCTATGATATCTTCAAAGAAAAAGAACTTCTCATCGTACTTCTGAATCTGTTCGTGTTTTTGAACGTACTTCTCGCAAGAGAGATTTTTGTCGAACGCCCACAGGTGTTGGTATTTTTGCCACCTGCGAAGTTGATGAAGTCAAAAAATAAAACACGATGACGACTTTCAAATGGTTAAGCTTAATACAAATTATGTAAAGTCAAAACTTAAAGAAAAGAATTTGACTTTCATAAAGGCAAACTCGAAGGAAACCACATTTTTCAATTACAAAACATTTACAAACCTAAATCATTCCCTGTCTTTTTCTAATTCAAAGTTCAGACTGATAATCTGTGAATAATAATAATTCATATAATTTTATCATAAACTTTTAGAAGCTTACTTCTGTATATAAGAGTTGATATCTTGAGTTAGTCTGTATATGGTGTCCTGTATTAGTAACGTGACGTCATTGATGGCGACGACTCGGAGAACGTCTTCAAAGTAAGAGAACACGTAGAACTCGTTGCCGGTAGTTTCAGCTACTCTTTGTGGAGGACAAACCACACAAGAATTTTTCATCCAACGTGGAAAAGCTGTTAATCTGCAGTATTGAAATTACATTTATTTGTAAGACGCAAATAGACAGTTTGAGCCCGCCGTAGCCCACTTCACCGAGAAATCGGCAAGGGCATACGGTTCTGAGTCTGAATCAACTGCGGGTCGGAACATGGAACGAGGGATGCTTCAGGCGTGGCTAGAGAGTATAAGATATATATAAGGGGAGGAGTGGGGGGGAGGGTATTCGTATTTCAAGGTGATGTTTTAGGACTTCTACGTATTTGGTGATCAATTGGATAAGCTCGTGCTTTATTGTTTTACTAAGAATTCTGTCCATAAATAAGCAAAGTGCTGATCAGTACACGGGAATGAATTTACTCAAATTGTGGCAATATTAATTAGGCTAGGAGTTTTGGCGGGAACCTTGAAAGAGGCGTATGGTGCTCTTATTTTATTTCATTTTCTTGGTGTATTTTCAAGTTATATTGAATAAAGTTGGTGGCATTTTGTTTGATATAGGTTTATTACAGTGCCCATGTATAGTGAAATAGAATAACAGTGCAAAAACACGACCTTTCAGGTTGCCTCCAAAACTTCATTGTAAATGTTCTGATAAAGTAGCCATCGCTTTACTCGAATAACTTGACTGTAACTCACTTGATTGACTTAATAAATAATTGACTGACTATATTATACTAACTTTTACGCTGCTTAAATAAATACGAAATATCGTTTTACTTGACACTGGCAATATGCGTAATAGCAATGCCATAATTAAAAAATATATATATATAAAAAAAAATAGGCTAGATAATTATTGATTGAGGACAGTGTTTTTTACTGGTGGTAGAGCTCCAGTGACGGAGCTCGCGGGCGTAGGCACCACCGCATTACCTAATATACTTGCCGCTAAATGGTAGTGTTCAGCACTATCGTGTTCCGGACAGGTGGTAATGCACGGCCCTGTAGGCACCGGCACAGAGGCATAACACCTTAGGCCTTAGGAGTGGTAACGAATCTGCATTTTGATCTTGGTCTTTGTGTGGGTGTCTTTAGACTGCAGTCATCACTTAACATCAATGTGAACTGCATGCTTGTTTTCCACTTTCATTACATAAAAAAAAATAAAGAAATACAATCATTGGTGTTTGACGACTAATTAATTAACCTGTTAAGAAAATGTTTGATGTTGTAACCGAGTATGTTACAAAGTTCGGAGGCAGTAGGGCGCATAGCGATGTCGGGCGTCACGAGGACCGCATCCACCTGGAACAACGCCACGCTGCCGCTGAGCAGCTGTTGGAACTGCTCCAGGTTCTCCAGAGTCAACCTGTGCAAAGCAATGGGGCTATGATTATAAGCTAAGTAGTGACTCAAGAGAAGAATTAATTATATTTTTGATGATTTTAGGATAAAAATGGATTCCTCCCTAATTTCCTTACTTCCGAACCTTCTGACTAAATAATTAAGATCTTTAGAAATTAAAGAAAAAACGGCAAGAAAAACTTGACTTCGGGCAGAAATCGAACCTGCTGAATCGAATCAATTAGTTATCAATGGATGTCGTTCACCGACCCTAAAATCGGTTAAAAATCAAAAAGGGAAAGCATTGACAAAATTTGACGCATCGGTGAAATTTCGGTAGCTTAGTGGTAAATCGGCTGTACTTGTTATCCTGAGGTCGCAGGTTCGATTCCTGCCCGAAGTCAAGTTTTTCTTTCCGTTTTTTCTTTAATTTCTAAAGTTCACTCGCATGTGTTATTGCAAAAAATAAATATTACAATTGAGATCTTGAGGCTTCAATACCTCAATTATTTATATATGCCTAAAAAATAGTTCTTTACCTTCTTGAATTGAGGACAGTGTTTTTTAAAGCTCGGATTGCGATCCAAAAGTATAAATTTGGGTCGAAGGCGAAGTTGTGATGGGGCACGGGAATTTGAAAAAAAAGTCAGGTATGTTTTAAAATGACATTCAGTTTGAGCAAACCACGGGCTTTTACTTAACTATGTCAGGGTGGCGACCTTTAAAAATATATAAATAGGCTGATTGGGGACCGCTTATTTAGAACTTACTTCACAAGACATTTGAATATATTCTTCTCCCAGTAAGAGTAGTATGCAGTCATGAGATCCGAGCGGCCAGTGCTGGTGCCCAGGATCAGGTACTCCAGTTTCATCAGGATGGGCCCAATGCGCTCGTATATACGAGACAACATGGCTACGCGCTCCAGACGTTCGTTCTCCACTTCGACGAAGAACGTCTGTAATATATGACTTTAATTTTTCCGTATAATTGCCTTGTGGCTTAGGTTTCAAGTTTTAGGCTTTTTACCCATAAGGCTGCAGCTAATGGTTAAGGGACGTTTGAAGTGATATCTGATGACAACATAGCGCCGCTTGTCTGGATGAACTCCAGGCGGCCGCGGTCTCTGACCGTGTTTAGTGAACTACTCGTAGTAAACTTCAGGCCATAATTGTAGATTCGTCTCGTGGCTGATTTTAAATTATTTCGAACAGTTTCCCAGGCAGGCATTGGCAGTTAGTTAAAAAAAGTGTGACCTAGCGTACCCACTTGCATAGGAGTTCTTTATTATTTTTATCTGATTGCGAAGATTATTAATATATTTTTTATTGTTTCTGAATAACACAAGTGAATTGTTATTTACAAATGCCACTCTAGCGTTGCTATCTTACTAAAAACAAATAATGATAATAATATGTATTTCGATAAACATTATGTTAGACGTATTATTAAACATAGAACACAGGATTGTGAACAAAATATATTCATTTTAAAAGGTTGCTCTGAACAATTAGTATATTCAATGTTATTGGTACCTTGCAAGGATATAGCCATGTTTCATCAGGAATTCGCGTGTCTGGATCAACGTAATCCTTTGGTTTCAAAAGTGGAAACAGATCAAACATCTCTATTTGATCGATAAGAGATTGTATTTCTTTCTCCACCATCTTTAATTGCTGGTAAACGGCTTGTAGAGAATTTTGACCTGATAACAAAATTTTATTGCTAACGTATGTATCTTCACGCCAGGTCCCTAACGGGGTAGGCAGAGAGTGTAGAGCGCCAGACATCCCGGTTCTGACAAACCTCTCGTGCCTCGTCTACCTTCATCATTCTCTTCATACATGCACGGCGATTCCTAAGACTTTTGACCCCACCATCAGACAGAACTCGACCTATTTGGTCATGGTAGGTCAGCCTTGGTCTTCCTGGGCCTCTGCAACCATCCACATTCGCATTGTATATCTGTTTAGTCATTCGCTCATTCGACATTCTTTCTATATGCCCGAACCATCGGAGCATGCCTTTTTTCATTTTTACACCGATACTATCATTTATACAAAGTCTCTTTCTTGCTAACGTGTTTGCTTAAAAAGCTAATACACTTGCGAGTTTACACAAATAAATGTATGACCATATAGTAAGATTGAAAGAAGGGGAGTAAAAATCTAAAGTATGTAGTACTTTTTAGTGAAACTACAATAGGTAGTGAAAAGATACTATAGAGCTCAACAGTCATATTCATCATATATATTCGTCATATTCATGTAAATTGAGAAAGTAATAAAGCATCTGAATTGAGTTATTGTGGTCTTGTTATAGAATAACTACTGCAAGCTTACCGGTCCCATTTCCTACGTTATTGACACAGACAAGTCGGCAGAAAATCTTAATCATAATTAAATCTTAATTATGACTATCTTAATTATGACTCAGATTTTCTGCCGACTTATCTGTGAACTTATTTACACAAAAATTCAATGAAGTTTACGTTTTCCTACATTCCACATTTTAAATATGTGCTCTCAGTTAACAAGTGTTACCTTGTTAAAGCAGAATAGAATAGATTCTTTACCTTTAGTAATATCTTTAATATAATCATTAATCCCAAGTGCAGTCCACGTAATTCTCGTTAGCCCGGGCAGTATGTGTCGTTCCATATCCAGAAGATGCTTTTTCATAAGGTGCGTTTCCGAGAGGCTGAGTGATTTGGTACTCTCATTGTACTTTACTATGACTTCTTCTAAAGCTTCAAGCTCGTAATACATACGGGCTTTCTGCATCGCCACATCGCGGATGTTTTGAGGTAGATCAAAACCTGGAGGCGCAATATAAGTTATGCGAAAAATAAAAATAAGCTATTTATATTTATAACATACCCACTAGCTGACCCGGCAAAACTTCGTATTGCCTCAGAATGAAATAATGTGTCAAAGTTTTGATAGATATGAACTATTCGTATGGGAAAATTAAATTATGGTTTTTTACTACTTCCCTTCAATGTCTTCATATTTTCTTACCTTTTAAACCTTCCCTGGACTTCCAAAAATCATTCGAAACCAAAATTAGTCAAATCGGTCCAGCCGTTATCGAGTTTTAGGGAGACTAACGAACAGCAATTGATTTTTATATAAAACATATTACAATGTCAATATTTAAGGCAAGGAAAAAATTGTGTCGATGTAAAATGGCATACTGTCAATTTTTTCATATAAACGCCTTTATCCTTGAGACGTTGTAGTTGAAACTCGATTTGCAACTATCTGTCTACAAAGTCAGTCACATGGTTTTGAATTTTTTAATTTAATTTTAACGAGTCCGAACGGCGAATAAATGCTATTTTCAAGTCTTTTATCATCATTTTAAACTCAGAAGGGATACAAGAAACCTGACCTGCGAAGGCCCTTTTGAAGGTTATCAGTCATAAGATTGAAGATTGCATTCTTCGTAGAAGAACGAATATAGGTAAATTTTACGGTTCTCATCATATTTGTTAAATTTGTATGTCTATAAATGTTAGCCGCCATCTTTTATATGGAACAAAAGGTAATCTTGCGTGTTTGTAGGTAGGGTTGAACACATGAATTTTTATTTTCATATTTTTAACATTGAAATAGTTTTTTAATTTATAAGAAATGTAAAGTTACCAAGTTGTTCCATCAGTTCAGCTTCGTGAATGATGAGGAAAACATGTTTGTCAAAGTTAGGCTGGAACTCAAGGTCGTAGTCTTGCATCAGCTTGTGCACCGTCAGATCGCGCCAGGTCACGTCAGTCTAAAGTGATATTAAGTCTCATGAAGTGTTTTATTGTTTAGTACTGTCACTGATATTGTTTCTATGCTAAGTGATGTCCCTACTTTTAGCAGGAACATCTCCAACCAATGATTTAGAGATGGACAGTTTGGTTCTATTGGTAGATCATTGATATCTATCAAACTTAGATTAAGTACCTATAGATGTAGCCAGCGTGTGGCCGCTCATGAGACAGCCATATGATATCATGAATGTTGCTAGTAAATAAAGTTTCCCAATTTTCTTCCTAATCATTTACTATAGTAAATCTCGGCAAGTTTTCATGTTAAACATTCCTAAGCATTTTACTTTTATTCAGATTAGTTGAATTGTAACGAATTGATTGAATGATGAATTAAAACATGTGCATCTACCATTCAATTAATTCTATACATTTTGCTGAAATATCAAGAACATATCGAGAAAATGTACATAATTTGAAATAGGTAACCATGAATTAGCATTTATTATGCTGCGAGCTGTGAATAATCTAGGGTCTAGATTATTCACAGCTCGCACTTTAAAACATCATCTACAGGGTATTATTTCTTTGGCCGCGATCTTATAGATAGTTTATCAGAACGATTGCTGTATCGGGTAAGGCATTCAATATTTGCGTGTAAGTAATAGTTAAATAAAACTAACAGTTTCAGTGTGATTATCACTTTATTATTCAAATCGTACTGCCTCGGTAGCCTAGTGGTAGCAGGCCACTACTACTACGCTGAGATCCTGGGTTCGATTCCCGGTTAGGGGGTTATCAGTGATAATGGTGTAAAGTCCTTTATCTCTGGTTCTATTGGGATTTTTACATTTTCTGGAATTCCAGTACCTCGAAGTATGGTAATGTGCCCGGAGATGTCAACAGGCTCGCCACCTGTTACATGGGCCAAAACGTAACCGGCGAATCGTGGGTGTTTGCATGTATGCTTCAAAGCATGCATTTACCTCTGCCTACCCCTTCGGGGATTACAGGCGTGAAGTTACGTTATTCAAATTATAAATAACAAAACATAAATCAATAAACAATAATTATAATGTTAGTGTCCTGTCATGAAATGTCAGAATGTGGGAATGTTTTTACTGGTGGTAGAGCTCCAGTGACGGAGCTCGCGGGCGTAGGCACCACCGCATTACCTAATATACTTGCCGCTAAATGGTAGTGTTCAGCACTATCGTCTTCCGGTCAGGTGGTAATGTACGGCCCTGTAATTTCCGGCACAGAGGCATAACACCTTAGGCCTCAGGAGTGGTAACGCATCTGCATTTTTACCTCTGGTCATTGTGTGGGTGTCTATAGGCTGCAGTCATCACTTAACATCAATGTGAACTGTATGCTTGTTTGCCACTTTTAAACATTAAAAAAAAAATGTTAGTACTTCCGTGGAATGAACGGAAATACTAAGTTCAGAAGGATCTCGACCATTTTTAATGCTAGCCCTTAAAACATTAAAAGCAAGCAACACACACCGGCAAACAATGATCAACAAGTTCACATCGATAAGTGGGTACCGAGTAAATGAAAACTGCAGCCTATAGATAACTTTTTGAACATTGAGATCTCTAGATCTCGATTTAAATGCAGATGTGTGTGTATCTTCACGCCAGGTCCCTAACGGGGTAGGCAGAGTGTAGAGCGCCAGATATCCCGGTCCTGACAAACCTCGTCGTTCACCCACAGTAGATTAAAAATAAAAAAAGGGAAGGCAAAGTTTGACGCATTGGTGTGGGACCTCTGTAGCTTAGAGGTAAAGCGGCTGGACTGATTATCCTGAGGTTGCAGGTTCAATACCTGCCCGAAGTAAAATGTTTCTTTCCCATTTTTTTCTATAATAACAATATTCTTTATTCTACACCATCTTGGAAAGAATTACCAAAGCCACTTAATATTTTGTTATGGCTTATTGTCAATTCTAACACTGTTAGAACAAAAACTTATATGTCTACGAAATTAGGGAGAATATAAAAGTAAATTTATGGCAACACACCAAAATAAGTATGTGGGATTTCGTTGAATGAAAATCAAGAATTTCATGAGAAATGCGCTTTATTTTGAATTGATAATCAAGAGTTATATGCTTCAATGTGTATTTTGTTCAATAGACATACATTATTTACTAATATCTGTTTACTTACGAATGAAAAGTGATGTCGTTTAAAGGCCTCGTTTCTGTACGGTTTATACAGGCTAAAATACTGCAACCTGCTATTTTACTGCACACCTTATACACTAAATTTTTACTGGTGGTAGAGCTCCAGTGACGGAGCTCGCGGGCGTAGGCACCACCGCATTACCTAATATACTTGCCGCTAAATGGTAGTGTTCAGCACTATCGTGTTCCGGTCAGGTGGTAATGTACGGCCCTGTAATTCCCGGCACAGAGGCATAACACCTTAGGCCTCAGGAGTGGTAACGCATCTGCATTTTGACCTTGGTCTTTGTGTGGGTGTCTATAGGCTGCAGTCATCACTTAACATCAATGTGAACTGCATGCTTGTTTGCCACATCAATTACATAAAAAAAAAACAAAAAAAAAAAAACGAATCGACTTAACCAATTGAGTCTTTTCTCATAAATACCCAAAAACTTATTAATAATCGCCGATATACGTCGAAAACAATAAATAAATGCGTTTAAGATTTTTATACTTCGTGAAGTTCGCCAAGCAAAAACCGGCACGCCGTAAGGGACAAAAGATACGATGCTCTATTTCAACTTTCTTATGTTCTTTGTATATAACTGTCTCACTTCCACAAAGCATATGGCGAACATGGCTACGTCTGTAGGTACTTAGTCTAAGCTATCAAAGGACATGTTTCATGTGTGCATTGTTGGGCCGCACCTTGTAACTTATATACAAAAAAGAGAAATGTACGTAGAATCATGGAAAATACTCAAAAAATAATTTGAGCCTTTTTTTGTCAGAATTATTTATTTTAGGTATTTTTTTTTGTATGAGCACAACTATGTCACCTTATCGCTACTTAAAAATGTTCGTGCCTTGGATACCTTTATAGATAGATTTATTCGTCATAATGGGACAAATGCAAGTTACTAATGTAAAGTCAAAATGTTTTTGACATTTTAATACCATCCGCCATATTTTTCGTGTTATCACTCTTGTTTTAGAATTAGACCTACTTACGAGAATTAAATGAAGGTATAATAAACAATTTGAATATGTAGCTGAAAAAGATTAGTAATATTTTACTATAAGGATTAATATTTTACAGGTTTGAATAGTTCTTTTAAATTCCATACATGTTTAGTTAATAAAATCTGATTTATAAATGAGACCTTTTGCTTTTTTTTAAAATCTTATCACACTTTTTATTTTTTTAGAATAAAGCAGATACGCGATATAACTTACGAGGCCTTCTTTAGCCAGTAGCGAGACGGAGCTAGGAGACCTAACATTCTCATAGTGCTGTCCAGGTATTCTCATCAACATAACTGCAAAATAAGTAATTGATTTAAGTTAGCTAATCATATTTGGTATTAAAACAATTCAAATAAGCTCTAACTCTATCAAAATAACTTCATCATTGAATTCTTCAGATTCCCCGAACGTCCTCTCTACTCACGCGCTTTTTCCCTTCGACGTTTTTCGGCTATTTCCTTATTGACAATGTCCACTGGTCGGAGCGATGTGATGGAGGCTTTCTTTTTGGCAACGTGTGCCTTTCCTGCAGCAGTTAGTTGCATTCCACGAGCCTTCGATGGTGGCGGCTCTACAAATAATACATGATTACGAGTAGAATAAAGTCGTAGGTATAAATAACGACCAACCAGTTGTTATTTCATACAAGCATCTGTGATATCAGTATATATACGTATGGCAGCGCACATGGCCCCGCGGCTGGTGCAGATCGAAAGCGATCTACTCGGTTAAGCGATACGGGCGCGGTCGGATGTGTGATGTCAGGTGGCGAGCCTGTTGACATCTCCGGGCACATCACCAAACTTTATCTGGAAATTTCCCAGTACCTCGGACTGGGTGATTTCCAGAAAATAGAACCAGAGATAAAGGCTTCTACACCGTTATCTCTGATAGCTCTCGACTCGGGAATCGAACCCAGGACCATAATGTAGTTGTAGTCGACTGCTACCACTAGGATACTGAGGCAGTTTAACGCATTTTTACTGTTCTTTATTATCTTAATGCCTATCTAAAAGCTGGTACTTTTCCAATTAATGGCGATCTGCGAACTAATGGTTGTTTCACAAATAATGCACGAATGTTAACCCAGCTATTACTGTTAAAGCTGTTGTAACCGTGCTCATATCGCGATTTCATCTTATAACTTTAGATTGCGCTTAGAGACGTAAACGTTTGTGTATTGAATAAACAGTCTGGTAATTTTGCTATTAAAATACTTTTCAACCCGAATTATTATATACGAAACTATTTAATGATGTCTATTAGGACATACCTACTTACAATTGATGTACTAAAACTTTATCCGACCGATAACATGACAAACATTAAAAAACAAAAGAAAAATATTTTTCATCCCCTATAAAAAACTTCAATTGTAAAAAATAAACAAACCTTCTTCCTTCTTGAACACGACATGCAAGATGTTCTTCTTCATCATATTATCCACAGAAGTCGACGCTCCTTGAACCCACTCCTTATATTTACTATCTTCATACTCTTTGATCAGTTTGGAAAACGATTTGTATTGTATAAAAGCTTCTTTCTTCTGTTCACAATCATTTAATTCTTTGACCTAGTAACCCAAAAATACATTTCGCAGATGGACCACGAGAAAAATACGAGTATGTTTCACCTAGTACACCTGGTACATCCAACTCACAAGTGCGACACGAAACAACACCAGATTTTTTTTATTCCTGGTTCACCCAGGTGGAATAAGGGCCAATTTCACCGTCATAATAAAAAGCGATCAATTCAAGTAAAACGCGTTTTACGTTCCTTAGTGTGTTCAATAATACTATATGGATTTCACCAACAAAAAATAATCGTGATATGCAAATTTTCGTTTCATAAAACCGAGTTCTCAGAGTAAACGGTGAAATCCGCCCTAAGTTGTTAAGGTTAAGTGACGTTTGAGTATTCGACCATAAGTTTTATTTCGTTTCACCATTGATTGCAAGTTCTTAAAATTCGATTTTTAATTTAAAAACGAAACGATCAAAAGTTGTTTTGATCGTTACATTTAGCATTATTTATATTCTTGATAGTCTTGATGTTCTAACGTCTTTTTTAATCACTTTTATTTTATACTTTTGTTAGATTAATTGGACAATTTAAAACGAATTTCGATAAAAACACATTCTTAGGTGAATGGACAGTTAAATTTATTTACCTTTTGAAATTTTATAACAGGCTGTTTCATTTTGTTGAACAATGCTCTCGCCCAGTAGATAGCTCCAGCTACGGGCGGATGATTACGCAGCAATGGAGGATTTTTGCGGTAACGCTATCATGTAATAATGTAATGAGTTCAAATAAATGTAAGTAGGTAATTCGTACAATCTAATGCCCCATCCAGATTCTCCACGAGGTTACACGAGGGAACGCGTATACGAGAATATGGACGGTGCATTCGTGTCCCCTTGTATTTTTTTCACCTCGCTTTCGCTCCACTTTGTGTCAGTTTTGGACGCAAGTCAAAAGAAGCGATCGGGTAAGGCAAGTAAATCAACCAGTGGGCAACTGAATAAATCGAGAGGCTAGATGGCTAGTAGCCACTCACCAAGACTCGTGTCGACAGCCTTTAGGAGGCGCCCCGCGAGAGTCTGGCTAAGACATAAAAAGTTGGAAATGTAAATAATTTTAGACACAAAAATCTTGATAACTCAATTGACATCAATTTTATGACCACTTTGCAGTATATAGCTGTTTTATTGTTGGTAATTATGACGTTACATCTAAGCAGAAATGTCCTGCATAGTGCCTATGTGATTGATGTAAAAAAGTTAGGCATACTGACTGACTACGTGTATAACGTTGAATAGTCCCTTTTAATAAAAAACCACTACTACACCTTACACTAGTTACCTTTTATTCTAGTTCACTTACTGTAAACTTATCCTCAATAGAAGTGATTTCTTTGATGAACTGACGCATTATGAGATCAAACTTTGTTGACAATTGTCGACGAATCGATTCTCTGGTGTCGAATTCCAGGAATTTTAAAAGTACATCCAATGCTTCCTCTGCCGACCTGTATTTAGATTTAAATTAAATATTTATGACAGTCGACCAACTGAAACATGTACTTAGAGAAACGGAACCCTACATTACGTTTATCCGTTACCGAACATCACTGAAGCTTTTTGGCAAAACCTTCGCAGATGGTCATTACATAAGATTAAATAAATGAATAAAATAAAATTAAATATTACCTTAGGTTGCCAAAACTTTGATTGATATAATTCTTGGCCTCCTCCTCCAGGTATCGGACCTCATTCCAGAAGTCTCCCATGATGACGTCCCAGTTTTCTTTATTATCGAACACGAATACGCTAAAGTCTATTGTGCGAATGGGATATACGAGGTTTTTGACTCTTTTGCGAACGTCGTCTATTTGAGTTGGATCACTTATTATGGACTTCAGTTCTAAGCCGAAGATGCGCTCGAAATCGATTAATACCTATGGAAATTGTTGAATAATGTTATTTTTATTACAACAGGTTAGCATATAATTTACCCTGCGAGATCGGACTTATTCTACAAATCCCCTTAGATGATGGTGACGCAGGGCATTTGTGGATATTTTGTCCACAAATCCCCTTCGAATCAGAACTGAACTGAGGAATGAAATGAGGTCCACATGACACAACCATAACCTAAGTCTAACTTTAATTTCACTATTCGGTGGGCTATGAGCTGATATATAGGTCAGCTAATATATCAGCTCATAGCCCACCGAATACTGAAATTAAAGGGGAAGGTCAAATATTTCGAAGATCTGACGGGCGTTGAGGCACCGGAAGACGAAGTGTCAGCAGATCCCCACGAAGTAGACCGGCGACCTGGTCGTGGTGGTAAAGGTTGTGGACAATCACTGGATGAGGACGGTCCAGGATTGTTAGTAGTGGCAAGCTTTCCCAGCGGCGGACATCTTTCAGCTGAAATTATTATACTCGTAGACGGACAAACTGGCGAGCCGCTATCGTTGCCAATTGATATTTGCAAAATCAGGGATGTGTCAATTGCGGCAGGATTTAAAAATTTTCGTTTAGGGTCTAATGAATCTAGCGTTCGTGGAAGCTTTCGATCCGGTCGAGATTTGGGTTATACTACAGTACTTCCAGAGGTGCCAAATCAACTACCAATTCATCGAGATACTGATGAACTTATATGAAAACGCCACGGGTCGGTTCGCTTTCAGCAACAGAACGAAACCTATCCAACTGCAGCGAAGTGTGAGTCTTATATGTGAAACCGGTTACCTGCATTTGAAGTTTTTTGGATTGGAAAGGTTCTGCATTAATAAAAATAGAGCGTATATTACTATTTCCCATCTTCGCTTTGTAAATAATATCGAAATCATGGCTGATTGACACATTGGAACACTTTGCTGCAATGCTCGATAGCTTTAGTAGAGCCTCTAAATAAATGAGTCTCAAAATTCCATACAGATCATACCTGAATAACATCACCCAGATCCCTGGAAACAGTGGCTATGTAATCAGTCCTGGTGAATAAGAGCGGCTGGTCGAACTCCCAACGCGCACCTTTGCCACTCAGCTCGATGTTCCGACGCGTCTCCTTGTACAGCTCGTGCCACATCTCCATTATCTTTTGCCCTGTCCGTGCTAGTGTGAGGACTTCATCGTTTGATTTACTGGCACAACAAAAGTAATGGTGTCACTTTAGCTGTTTTCTATGAGGAGTAATTTAAATGTGCATATGTTTAGCAACAAAAAATGTAGCAGTGGGCACATTGTGTACTGTTTTAAAAAAATGGTGTCAAGCGTACAGTTCTCATTGATGGTAAGTAAATACTGTAGTGTAGGTAGACTATAAACCAGAGATTTCAATATAGATGCGTTGCTACTCCTGATATCTAAGTTGATATATATCTCTGTGCCAGAAATTATAAGGCAATGCATTATCACGTGACCGGAATACGATGCAGTTGAACCCTAGCATTTAGCGGCAAGTAGATTAAGTAATACGGTGCACTCCATCACTGGAGCTCACCAACAGTAAGTACAATATTTTAAACATCATGCGAATGTTATAGTAAACTGTAACTTTACACGTACTTATTACGTATAAAGATATTTTAGATTGAATGTATAAAGAAATTCCACTTAGGAATGTTTAATTAAAGTTTGATACTTTAATCTCATAACAAAATACGCCAAAAATGTTCAAAATAACTCACTCAAACAGCTTATACACATTTAGAAATCTCTCGAGCTTATCGCACAAAGCCCAAGAGATCCTGGCCAGCAACGGTACCATCGTCTCGTCTGTCCTGTAACCTTTAGACAGCACCCACATCATGTAGATACTCTCCACTAACTCTGGGAGTACGTCTACCACATTTTTAAGTGGCGAATCATCCTCTATCACCTAAAAATTATTGGTTTTCAGAATATTTTCATGTTTGTTTTTCGTGTTACGCTTTTGATATCGTATGGCTATAATTGAGCCAACTGTTGTTAAAGATTATTACAGGGAATAACTCAGTCATGTTTCTAATGACCATTAACTTTAACTTTTTTCTAATTTTATGGTCTAAATTAGAAAAAAGCCAGATGTAAAATTATGTTACTAAGTTACTTATACAAAAAAAGAAATGAATGAAAAATGGGTGAACAACCCATGATCATGCATGGCTGAAAAATTATGTATCGAGTGTAAAGAAGTAATAATTTTTCATAATAATATGTAGGTAATACAATTGGCAGATACTTACTGTAAAAAATCTCATCAATGTCGAAAGAAACTTGAGATTGTCGCCAGCTAAACTGTATTGATCCAAGAGTCTTGTTTTGTAATCATCGAAAACCTGAACATTCAAGAAGATTAAATTAAAAAAGCTAGGAGAAGACAGTTCTTAAATTATTTCTTAAGTAAAATGTTTGCAGTCGTCTTATTTTATTCCTTACGAAAACACAATGGAAGCTATATCCTGTTATACTATAAAACTAATGTAACGTTTGATTTTGCTGGTTTTCGCGAGCTTCATTCATTAGAAGTTATATTTGCGGATTTTCTCGCGTGCACAATACTACCAACTTTCTCTAAGCGAAAGTGATCTTGGGCAGTCTAATTCGCCGATATGATGTAATACTAAATTAATAATTTTTTTTTTCAATATTAAAATGATCTCACGTCCAAATAATTAGAAGCAGCTTTCTCCAACAAGGATAATATCTTGACGACCATCGGCTGTTTCAGTTGCTCGACCAGCAATGATATCTCTGCATCTCGCTCGCGCCAGTACTTGTACTCAGCAACAGGGCCTTCTCCTTCTCTGGTCTATTATAAAATAGAAAATACGATTAAAACTGTTATTGTAATTATTTTAATACAGTATTTTAGTACTTATGACATGTAACTTTGTTTTTTCATTTATTTAAACAAACTAGCCAAGGACGGCAGTGTTATAGTAGTGGAAAATAAAACGATTTCTTTAATACAAATTATTACGTGTGCGAAGTGCTAAAAAATGAATACAATGTTTTTTCTTGACGTATAATGATATATGAATAAAATTCCATTTCAAATACCTTACTCAAACAAGCTGTGATGGTATTATCAATATGTGTTTGCCACATCTTAACTGCGGCTTCCAGTTGCTTCACCAGCTCCGGATCCTTGATGTTCTCCGGCAGTTCCTCGTTCAGCGCCGGTATCGACGGCATCGGCAGGTGGATCTCGCCTTCAATGTGCTCTATTGTCCTGCAATTTTATTTACATCTTGTTACCGCGCTGTCTTGGTGACACAGCCTAGATCATAAGGGCCTTATCAGTTTTAGCTAAAGACAAATTATTAATTGACTATAGAAGTGCTATATGAGCGCGTGATTTTGTCGCCTTTAATTGGTGTCCCTTCGACAGTATTCGACACCAATACCATTGATCTGTCAAAAATTATCATATACTCAAATATACGATTTAAAGTTGGTAAACGAAACAATATAATCTATTCTAAACCTTCACGAAAGTACCAACAATGCATTTTTTAAAAATAGTATTGAAAATACATATGTTAATTGAGTAGGTGTACGTAATTATTGTCCGTGTAGGTATGTCGTAATGAGTATACAAACTAGACATGCCACGGTTTTTAGCAACATGACATTTCTATTATCCTATTATTTAGATTTCTGTGGTTATAACAAAATCTATTTCGTAGAGAGTTAAAAGCGAGGCGAGTGCGCACCGGGGTCGTCGCGAACGTTCGAGTAATGTGCCCGGAGATGTCAACAGGCTCGCCACCTGTTACATGGACCAAGGTAACGGGCGAATCGTGGGTGTTTGCATAGATGCTAGAATACCCCGTTGAATATCGTCTACCTCGTCGAGGAATACAAACGTGAAGTTAGCATATTGTTTGGACTTGTCATTAGACTCACCATTCTACTATATTGACAAGATTTTCTATATCTGACGTAACTTCTACAGCTGTTGTCTTCTGGATATCACCCGCATCACCTTCTCCTCTTTCACCAGGAAATATTATAGTCTCCTATAAAAATACATTGCTCTTATTATATTTATGTTTTTTACTTTTTTAATATATTTTTTGTTTTTTTTTTGTGACTTTTCATATGTCTCAGGCTTTGATTATATACACGTCTAGATGGAGCGTCGCCTTACAAACGCTGCAAAAACAATGTCCCAATTCGAAAATCCTTGTGTGCGTGTAACACACACTAGTATGTATATTATATTCGCTTTACACACACTACTCGACTGGTGAAAATGTTACTTGCTTATGACATTTTCCCCTAAAAATGGGGAAAATTAGCTAAAGTCGAGTTCAATTTTATCATAATGTGTGACATAATAATATTACGATATTCGTCGGGTCATCTCACAGTAGCTTTAGTTATTCGTTTTTATATATTTTTAATTTTTTGTTTGTATTGGTACGTGTATTAGCTTAAGTTATTAGTTGTTAGTTATTTGTTCTTAGTGTAAATTTCTTTTATCGTGGAGAAAAATAAATAAATTATTAAGAACAAAATCAAAATCTGGAATTGATCCACTAGTTAGGAATTTACAAAACTACAAACAGATACACACGTCAAACTTAGAAAACCCCTCTTTTTCCTTCGGGGGTTATTAAAATAATGTTATTAAAATAAATACTCTATTCTATAGGTATATTAAACATATATTTTATATAGATTTTATTTTGTAACTTCATATTTCTCTGGAAAGATTTTAAATCAAAAACTGGCAACACAGTAAACATGGCGTTCAATGAATCGTACAAATGCGACGTAAAATTAAATATTGTTGATTTAATTCTGGGATACATTTAGGACTATGGAAAGTGTAGTTACCGATAATAAGAAATGTTTTTAGATGTTTTCATTCTTCTTTTGTAATTTCGGCACACTTTAATAGCGCAAATCGTCATAATGAAAGCATAGACGTGGACGTGTTTACGTTCCAATGACAGTATCGCTACTGAGCGAGCGGAACGAATCTATGAGCCAACAGCTACCTGATATTTTTTTGGACGCTTATGAACTTAGATGCTCCATCTAGACGTGTATATAATCAAAGGTCTCAGGCGCATTAAATAAACATCTTTTCTTTCTTTCTTTCTTCCATACTAATAGAAAAGTTTTCTGGAATAGAAAATTTCGAGTGTGCGGGGTTCCGTACAATAGGTAGGTACAATTGAAACATTTGCTACGTTACCTGAGAATAATACCATAGAATTATTGTACCTTTTTCTGTTAGGGTATAAAACTACTCGTATATATTTGTTTTAGTAGTAGTAGTTTTAAAAATAAAAAGAGCAGAGAGGACAGTAACTTTTTGGCGATTTTATAGCCATTTTCTAAAATCATACATCAGAATACGAGTATGTCCCTATCCCTGTCTCTAATGCTTACCAAATTCAATAATAGCAATTTTATATGACTTATTTATGTTGTTTGTACAAAATTTTTAATGCGTAACAGTAAAAAAAGGACTACAAGTGCTGTAAGCGATCAACGAAGAATCCCATCACACATTTCCCGAGCAGTGATCCTAGTCTGTTCAATTTTAGCGCCAATCTGTTTCCCGCCAAAAATCCGTTGCGGAACCTGACTTGAATTTTTTTTATTGAATATCATGTGGCAATGCTAACTGACAACTTTGGAGTTTTTACAGTAATATACCTTTAGTTTTCGGTATTTTTGCGTATACTCCGTGGATATCGATTAAAACCAGGGACAATATTTTGTTTTGTAATTTTATTGCGTAATGTAATGTTAAATTGTATGAATGAGTTTTAGGATCAGATCAAATTTCAATACTGTATATACCTACAATGCTGTTACATATCATGACTTCTCATTTTCAGTTTAACCTCAACTTGAGCATTTATTGTATGAAGGTTTTTTATACTAATAAGACTTGATTGATGAAGAAGGAAATTGATCGAAAAACATTTACAACCTATTTTTGATCAAAAATACACATAGACCTTAAATGTAGGTAGATAAGTATCTTATTAATATGCCTACTTTGCATAGCTATGTTATAAACATCAAGAATGACTGACGTTGAACCTTGCAGAAGGATGTGTCATCTGTAGATATACATTTACCATCACACTTTTCAAAGCTGCTATTCGTGATATACTCGTCTCTTGCTCGGAATTTATCGACTCTGAGCGCACATTTTTCATTCTAAAAAAAAAAATTTCAAGACTTACATTACATGACATACTTATATACAGTTTTAGAGTAGTTATCATTCAAACCCATAGTAACGCTATAACTTATGTTTTTCTTTTGGTATGGACTCATGTAGGCGGCACGTCTCCAGACGTCTAGTCTACTTCACCGGGCAATCGGCGAGCGCAGAGCG
This sequence comes from Macrosoma leucophasiata, assembly GCA_036365455.1. Taxonomy (NCBI): domain Eukaryota; kingdom Metazoa; phylum Arthropoda; class Insecta; order Lepidoptera; family Hedylidae; genus Macrosoma; species Macrosoma leucophasiata. Next base: position 6,351,044 of record JAWQUS010000023.1, on the reverse strand, counting down.
CGTTTTCAGTCTAAAGTACTCTAAAGTCTAAATAAAAGTTACCGCAACTGCCTAAGGGAGACCCCTGTGGGTCCGAACCTCGGCTTAGGGCATTGCGGAGGAACTTCAAAATATTCTATTCTATTCTTCAAAATAATAGTCAAGAACGGAACTTCTATGGTAATCAAAACTTGATAGCTAATCACCTCCTCTCAGCGTTCTCTCCTCGCGCAATATTCGACATCCTGCGGTAGTCCGACGGTCGGAGATAATTAACCTGTAAGAGTTATTTAAGATTAATTGTATAACTTTTTATGTTTTTAAAGTGGCAAACAAGCATGCAGTTCACATAGATGTTAAGTGATGACTGCAGCCTATAGAAACCGACATAAAAACCAGAACAAAATGCAGATGCGTTGCCACTCCCGAGGCCTAATGTGTTATGCCTCTGTGCCGGCAATTATAGGGCCGTACATTGCCACTTGACCGGAACACAATAGTGCTGAACACCACCATTTAGCTGCAAGTATATTTAGGTAATGTGGTGGTGCCTACGCCCGCGAGCTCCGTCACTGGTGCTCTTCAGCTAAAGCTCAGACCTCAGGAGTGACGTCTTCCTTGAAATCTCTAGTTAGGTTTTTGTAGGCTACTGTTATTTACTTACCATCAATGTGAAATGTATGCTTATTTGACATACTTATGACACAAACAAGTTCTAATTATTGATTGTCGGTGAATACCGACGACCTGTGACGACCCGGTTAGGCCAGCGGTGTGGGACGACCGTTTGGTCTTGGGTCGCAGGTTCGATCCGGGACATATATTTGTATGGCCTACAGATATTTGTTACGGGTCTGGGTGTTTGTGTATGTGTTGTATGTGTGCAACGGCACCCACGACACTGGTTTATACCTAGTGTAGGGCTGTGAGTGTAAGCTATTTTATTTTATTTTTATATAATTATGGCTGACATCTAATTGCGTATAATATAAAAATAATCTGTATCATTGATACACTACCAAACAGCAGATACAGATGAAATAAAGACTACGTAAGTTACACGCATATTTCATACGCTCTGAAACAGTGTCGGAGCTCGAGAGCGTAGGTGCCGCGTAGGCCGCATTAAAATAAATGGTAACCTTTTTGTTTAGATGAAGGTATACAGAGGCTACAGTCATCATTGAATATCCATGTAAACTGCATGCTTATTGGCTATCTTCGTTATGTGGAAAAACCTCCCTGATTGGAGCTTTCTCATCGTCATAAAACGATTGTGAGTTGATTTACCTGCGAACTTGTATTGTCCATCTTGTAGTGATCACCAGCGTACGATATATTTCTAGACAACATAGAGGTAGGAGAATCCGTGTTCATTACACTAATTTCACGGAATTGCTTCTTGAATAGCGGTATAAATGTCTGAAATATTTTAGGTTTAATTAGGAAGATATGCTATGGCAGCTTTAATTAACGTTTTATGGTGAACGCACACTTATCCGAGCCGAAAACGTCAAACGAATCGAAGTCAAGGAGGCCTCGCACACATATCCGCACCGAAAGAATCGATCGCTCCTAAGAAATCGTATTAATTTCCTTTACGCCTGTCACACTGTTATTACTTTGAATACGCTTGAATTGTGTTGGCTCTTTCATGAGTGTGATGTGGTTTTTACTGGTGGTAGAGCTCCAGTGACGGAGCTCGCGGGCATAGGCACCACCGCATTACCTGATTTACTTGCCGCTAAATGGTAGTGTTCAGCACTATCGTGTTCCGGTCAGGTGGTAATGTACGGCCCTGTAATTTCCGGCACAGAGGCATAACACCTTAGGCCTCAGGAGTGGTAACGCATTTGCATTTTGACCTTGGTCTTTGTGTGGGTGTCTATAGGCTGCAGTCATCACTTAACATCAATGTGAACTGTATGCTTGTTTGCCACTTCAATTACATAAATAAAAAAATGTATTATAAAGCTTCTCGTAACTATGTACTCGTACTAATGCAATTAAATTAGAATCACTTTTTACTGGTGGTAGAGCTGTAGTGACTGAGCTTGCGGGCGTAGGTACCACCGCATTACCTAATATACTTGCCGTTAAATGGTAGTGTTCAGCACTATCGTGTTCCGGTCAGGTGGGTGTCTATAGGCTGCAGTTATCACTTAACATCAATGTGAACTGCATGCTCGTTTACCACTTCCATTACATAAAAAAACTTTATTTTTAAACAATGAAGAAGAGACCTTCGAATTGCTCTGTCGCATGTTACTGATAGAATGCGAGCTCATCGGCGGAGTCATAAATAAGCCGGACAGAATCTGATGACGTTATCCGAATACTTCTAGGATTTTTGGTGTTCTGTCAGATGTGGACGTTTCGACGCGGGCAAGTGTGCAAGGTTCCATAAGATTTCATATACAGATTTCTAATATTCGTTTCGTTCAACTCATTTTACGGGTTCGGTTCGGATAAATGTGCGTTCACCTACATCGTGCGCTTGCACGCATGTATTTATCGAAATAGTAAGGAACAGACAATGCATATATTTAAGCATACATGCAAACATCGACAATTAGCCAGTCATCTCTCTCTCTCTCTCTCTCTCTCCCTCTCTCTCTGAAAAATGCATTGTTTAGTAAAAAAATGTTTATCGATGAATATTTGATTCCGCACTGAAACACTGTGACGTGGCTTATGCACTGTGACAAAATTTTCGGCTTTTTTTTTACAAGAATTAAAACTGCCATATTTTAATGTACAAGATAAACTACATATTATGATCTATCTTTAAACTACTATACCTATCATAAAATAATTTGATATCGATCAAATAGCTAATTATGTAACACTTAACCATTTTCATGTGCTGTCCCAAGCTCATCAGCACCCTCCCCGATGTAGTCCCCACCAGGATGTACTCTGGCATCTTCAGCATCGTGGTATACGAGGTCTCTGCCAGTGGTATGCCGTCCTGCGTCTGCCTCACGAAGTACATATAGCGGCGGTTGCGTTGTGTCCCTTGTGGTGTGAATGCTCCGAATAAAGGAATCAGTTTTGGGTATTGGATCACGCGTGGAACGGATCGCTGGAAAAAAAGTTTTTTTTGGGATGCCTGTTATCTAAAAAGGAACCATTACAGGATGACTTTGTTATCCATCTGTCTTCTTATTTTATTAGTAACTACTAAGTGTACCAAAGACAAAGACCAGAGGGTTCTAGAACCTTGTTTATCGTTTATAATTACTTGATTCAATATAAATGTATAACTTACGATGACTGTATAAAATTCCAAAGTTCCATCTATTTCAGGATCTAAATTTTCAGGTGCTGAAAATATAATTGATAATTATAAAAATAAGTATAAAATGCAGTAGGTAGTAGATTAGCAATACACAAGGTAAAAAGCTCCATTTAATTCTAGGTCCGCGCTTAGTTAGCCATTCCATTTTTACATAATAATAATAATAATAATGGCAACCCATTATACGTCCCACTGCTGGGCACGAGTCTCTCCCCTTTTTGGGGGGAGGCCTGGAGCTTACTCCACCACGCTGCTCCAATGCGGATTGGTGGAGGTGGGTGGGTTAGTGGCCAACCCGCTGTTTTACATATACTATCATTATTATGACATAATGAAGAGTTATCAGCTTACATGTTGATGACGCTTCTGAAAATTTGTGTACATGCATTGTACGATAAAATTATAAAGAGATCGATATCGATAAGCTTGGAAAATAATGCTGCACGTATAAAATGTTAATGATAAGATGAAACTAAGGACCGGTTGCACCAAGGTATTTGTTAAAGTTATCGTTTTAAAGTTTTACATCCTTCTTTAACCTTAACACTTAACACGTTTGTTAAAGTCAAAGAAGGATATAAAATTTTACACGATTTGTTATGAACAGTTGAAAGAATATTTTGACGAAAGAAGCAAAGAGAAGGGTATATGGTATAAAACTATACAACATCAGCCGCCTCAAATCCCTTGGTTTATGCAAAGTAATGTTAACAGAAATTTTATAATATTAGCGCATAGGTTACGTTCTGACCACTATCCCTCTAATCAATTCGGATTTTTAATGAAGAAAGTAGCTTCTCCCAACTGTGATGTTTGTGGTACGAGGGATTATGTTTATCATATACTCGTAGAATGTGTAAAACTTGTAAGAGAAAGAGAATTATTTATGCAAATATACAAAATCAATAAGTATGAAATAGGAGCAAGAACAGCTTTATTAGGACAACCGTTTAGTGATTCAGCAAAATCATTATTAAGTATTATATCATCCTACTACTATTATAAAGGCGAAAGTTTGTAAGTATGGATGTATGGATGTTTGTTACTCTTTCACGTAAAAACTACTGAATGGATTTGAATGAAACTTTACCACAATATAGCTTATACATCAGAATAACACATAGGCTATAGCTTATACATCAGAATAACACATAGGCTACAATTTTTGAGGTTTTTAATGTGAGGTCGTAGAAAAAACACATTTTTTGCGCTTACATTGCAAACGCTGACTGAATCCTACAAGATAGATCAAAACAATTTACTACAGTATTGTACAACTTAAAAAGGTCTACAAAAAAGTCCGTGATGGTATATGTTTATCTCTTAGGAATAACCCACAATAACCATTTTTTATCCTTTACTTTGTACGAGAAATAATGGCTTATTTACGAAGCGATTTTAAGCAATACAGTATTAATCCTTATCCAATTAAGTATCTTAAATACATTGTGCATTTAATAAAGATCAATATGGCTTTTTACAGCATGTAAATTAAATAAATATTTTCGAAGATATCACAGATTTAAAATGCAGAGTCATAGCAATTTCGGCGATAAATACCGGCAGCGGCGCCTGGCGAACGGGGCGTGGGGGGAGCGGGGTAGGTGCGGTGGGGAAGAAGTGGCTCATCGCTGAGTGCGCGACCCGAACGCGGGCAGACGCGTGAGGGCAGACGTCGTTGACGGTTGTGTCCGTTTTGCGAATTTTCAAGGCACTAGATTACACGATTTGATAAAAACGTATGGTCGCCTACTTTAAGTAATATAGGCCTAAGGTTAGTTATTGCCAGGTTTCTTTTTGGTTCGGAGTTAGACGTACAAATTAGGGCTCTGCAGTGCTTAGTTACCGTATTTCTTACTTATTACTAGACTAGACGGGACGAACCTGAAGTCCACGCGAACGAAGTCGCGGGCAAAAGCTAGTTACATATATAAGTGTCTTTCTCAATGAATAAGTGTATTATATTGTAGACTAGGTTATGATGGGGCTGAAATATCCTCCAATAAACAAAAGCGTCCAAATAAATTTAGATTAAAAAAAAAAAAACTAACAAATATTTTGTTGCAACCGAACCTAAGTCAACAATAGGTTTTTATTGTTTTTAATTACGTGGTGGAAACGTGTAGTGATCTTCTGCTTGCTCTTTTTCCTCTCCTCGCAAGTCTATTGAAGTCTTAAAATCTCCCTCACTCTCAGTCACGTCCGTCACCGCCGCGATAGTTTCTATTTCTGTCAAGTCTATAAAAGAAACCGTTTTGGTTACAGGATTGATCAAATGTATAATAAGAATTACTGTTATAAGTAATTTTAAAAACATTACCTTCCTCGTCGCCAAATTCGCCTACAACAAGAAAAAAAGTGTTATTTTTACATTAAAAATATTAATCACGGTGACATAAGATGATGCGAGCAGCTATGTAAAATTTAGTATTTTATTAAGTGGGGATCTGGGGACCAGAATGACGAGATCCTGGATAAAAATGCAACTATAATACTCAAGATATAATACGAATACGACTTTCGACCATCATTTCATATATAGTAGTCGTAACGGTCAACTGACTGGTAGCAATAAGCCTAGTCATAATTCCATTTAAGCCTAAATGCTATTAAATCATTTGATTATTTATTACCTTTCATGCTTTTGGAACTCTTAAAGCTTTTAACACTTTTCAAGCTTTTCATACTCTTAACTTCAGGTTCCGACGCTGTTTCTGGTCCACCCTTTTTACCTTTCTTCTTTTTTCCTACACCGGCTGGGGGCGGTGGAGGGGGCGGAACGATCCCTTTAATCAATTTTAATACGTAAACGTGTGATTTTCATCTATATTTTTATACCCTGCTAAATTAATAACAGTGCAGTTATAAGCAGTAATATTTTAATTTTACGCAATAGCACATGCGAGTGAATTTAAGAAATTACAAGAAAATAAAAAAGGGAAAGAAAAATTTGCGGCCTCAGGATTATCCTGAGGTCACAAGTTCGATTCCTGCCCGAAGTTTTGCCCTTTTATGAATTATCTCTTAATTTAAATAAATCGCTGAGGAAAACAGCTAAGGAGTGACCATACATTTTCTCCAGTTATATCTTTGCTTTTCATATAAATGTATAAATGTCTAGTCATTGTATACATCAAAAAAAAAAAATCAAAATCAAAAATGCTTTATTCATTTTTAAACGGTATTACAAGTAACATCGCAAGGGCCCCCATACTGGGTTAAGGAACCTGTATTACAGGGTACCCCGCTCATCCACCAGGGCAATTAAAGCTATACATATATTGTATTTATCTAAAAGGATTACAGCATTTTGATTAGCATAATAGCAAAATAACTTAAATAAGGTTTTGTGTGTGTGTGTGTGTGTATGTGTGTGTGTATGTGTGTGTGTGTGTGTGTATGTGTGTGTGTGTGTGTGTGTGTGTGTGTGTGTGTGTGTGTGTGTGTGTATGTGTGTGTGGGTGTGGGGGTGTTGGTGTGGGTGTGCGGGTGGGTGTGTGGGTGGGTGTGTGTGCGGGTGTGGGTGTGTTGTGGTTTGTGAGTGCATGGGCGCGCTATTTAAGTTACGTCATCTTGACATACAACATTCAGTTTCATCATAATTGTATGTTAAGAGAGTTTGTGTCATCTCACGGATCATTTCGATGCATGTCATAGGATAAATATTGAGTCTGCTATTGAATAAGTTGTAAAGGTGGCATGATTGATAGGAGAAAAGCCTTTTCCTAAACTTAGTACTACATTGTGGGAGTTGGCAAACAGGTGGATTTCTGCGTCTTTGGGATTGCTGAGCAACATAAGGTAAGAGTTTATGGGTTCTTATAATGCATTTTAGTATGTAAGTTTGACGGATGGTTAGTAATTTTGACGAAGAATGTAGTTCATAGGTTGAAAAATACATTGGTTTAATGAATATTACTTTTAGTAGTGCCCTCTGAGCTCTTTCAAGAATAATTAAGTGTGACTTAGCAGCTCCGCCCCAAACAGGGATGCAGTAACTCAACACTGACTGGGCTAATGCTTTATAAGTGGCAATAAGAATTTTAACATCCGCAACATGTCTTAATCTTCTGAATACCCACATGAGTTTTCTTAACCTGCCTACTATACTCTGGATGTGTTTATTCCATTTTAAATTTTGGTCTATGATAACTCCGAGATATTTAATTTCTTTAGTTCTTTCAATAGTGTCACATTGACAGTATACGCGAGGAGTCGAGCAAGAGTGGAGTTTAAGTGCAAAATTAGGATTAAGTTGATTATTATTACTTATGGAAAAAGGTAAGAATTTTGTTTTATTGATATTAAGTGTGAGTAAATTTGATTTTAACCAGTTAGAGATTTGTACCATGCCCGCCTCAGTAACTTCTTTCAAAGTTTCCCAAGATGAACTGTGAAAAATAAGGGCAGTATCGTCTGCATAGGTATATATGTTGCAATTTGGTATTTTGAGGTTGCACAGGTCATTGACATATATTAAAAACAAGGTCGGACCTAGCACACTCCCCTGTGGGACGCCGAATGTGATAGGAGAAGCATGACTAATGAGATCGCCAAGCTTAATTTGCTGAGTACGACCAGTGAGATAATCAGCGAATAATTCATGTGGAATGCCCCTAATACCGATATTATATACTTTGTTTAGTAGGATTGGGACAGAAACAGTGTCGAAAGCTTTCGCCAAATCTAAGAACACTCCAATGCATTTATTGCCTTTGTCTAGGTGTTTACCAATACAATCTGTTAAGCCCAATACTGCGTCTTCAGTAGAGACTCCGTTTATGAAGCCGAATTGGTTTTTCGATAACAATTTATTGTCTAATAGAAATTTTTTGAGGCGAGAATTTAATAACTTTTCCAAGATCTTGGCTAAGACAGAGAGAACGGAGATAGGCCTGTAATTGTCGACACTGTGTCTGTCCCCCTTCTTGTGGATAGGGGTAACCAAGGCTCTTTTGAAAACCGAGGGAAAACGGCCCTGTTCGAAACAAAGATTGTAGATATGACAGAGGATAGGAATAAGATATTCCTTGGCTATTTTAATAAAACCTGTAGAGATATTATCTGCACCCGGTGCCGTCTCACTAGACAATTTATTTATAATGCAGTCTATCTCATCCGGGTCGGTCTTCAACAGAACAAGTGAATTGGAGGGGGTATTAGAACTAATATTACATGGATAAATGTTAGGAAATGCCTTAATTTTCTCCGCTAGGTTCTTTCCTACGTTTGAAAAATAATTATTAATGTAATTAGCAGATTCAAGAGGAGATGCCTTAATAGAAACTAGATTTTGACACTCATTTTTACTTTTATTATTTAGGTTGCAAATCGATTTAATAGTTTTCCAGATTGATTTAGGGTTTTTCTTGGTACTTTCTAATTTGTATACACTTACCATCAATGTAAAACGCACGCTCGTATACATTTGTGACGTAAAACATATTTTCAAGTTAAACATAAATTCAGTTATTATGTTTTTTCTTTAATTAATATAAATAATAACTGCCTCAGTAGCGTAGTGGTAGCAGGCCACTACTATTACGCTGGAGGTCCTGGGTTCGAATCCCGGGTCGGGATTTCGAGATAACGGTTTAAAATCCTTTATATCTGCTTCTATTCTATCTATTCTATTTTACAATTTTCTGGAAGCTTCCCAGTACCCCGGAGTTTGGTAATGTGCCCGGAGATGGAAACAGGTTTGCCACTTGTTACATGGGCCAAAACGTAACCGGCGAGTCGTGGGTGTTTGCATGTATGATTGAATGCATGCATTTGCCTCTGCTTACCCCTTCGGGGATTACAGGCGTGAAGTTACGATAGTATAAATAATATTTACTCACTCCACTCCGTGAACTCTTTGTCTTCATGTATGAGTTTGTCGACGATTATTTTCGCAATGTAAAATGTTCTCTTGTCTAAAGACAGTTCATTAGGCTCCAAAGGAACCGTGATAAACGCAGCCAGTTTCTGTCTAGTATCGCCTTCTTCAAGCATCCCATAGAATAAGTCATCATCATTCATTCCAATGTATGTTAATAGACGTTCCTTCAACCATTGTACTCTGGGATCGGTTCTGAAGTCTAGTTCTGGTATATCTGGTATATCTATGACAGGTTGATTTTCCGATTCACTTGACTCCGGGTTAGTAATACTGAAACATTTAAATAGTAGGATAATAGTGTATGGCCCCGTAATAACTATCACAGAGACGTAACAACTTAGGTCTCAAGGGTGGCAACGCATCTGCATTTTGACCTCTGTTTTTTGTTAGACGACCCGGTTAGTCCAGCGGTGTGAGATGCCGTTTGATTCGAAGGGTCACGGGTTCGAATCCCGCACCGGGTCAAATATTTGTATGGCTTACAGATATTTGTTTCGGGTCTGGGTATTTGTGTATGTGTTGTATGTGTACAACGGCACTCACGACACAGGTTTATACCTACTGTGGGGCTGTAAGTGTAAGCGTTTTTTTAGTATGTATCTTCACGCCAGGTTCCTAACGGGGTAGGCAGAGAGTGTAGAGCGCTAGATATCCCGGTCCTGACATACCTCTCCTGACTCATCTAGCTTCATCATTCTCTTCATACATGTACGCCGATTCCTAAGACTTTTGACCGCACCATCAGACAGAACTCGACCTATTTGGTCATGGTAGGTTAGCCTCGGTCGTCCTGGTTTTTGTGTAGGTAGATCTATAGGCTATTGTCATCAATTAACATAAATGTGAGATGAATGCTTGTTTGCCACCTTACTTAAATAAACAAAAATTCACTAAAAATATTGCACATCAACCAACAACCAACCAACAAGGAGACTTCGGTTTATTTCGGGTCCACACAGCGTTATTTCTTTCGCACCTTACCTATGTGACATTTGTCGACCATTTTGATCAAGTTTTGACCAATACCGGACTAGCAGAGCTTACGTAGGCAGTAGGTATATAGCAGAGACAACGCTTTATGAAGTCGAAACTAGCCGATTGTCTGTCTCGTAGGCTTGATGTACAATAATTATTGCTGGGTACTGTACGTTGAAGCTCGCATGGCCTCGCGGTTGGTGTAGATCGGAAGCAATCTACTCGGTTAAGCGATACGGGCGCGGTCGGGTGTGTGGTGGGTAACCGTTAGTGGCAAATTAAAATGCGCGTTTCCGTGCTTCGGAGGGTGCTTAAGCCGTCGGTCCCGGTTGCTATCGATAGATAGCAGTCGTTAAACCTTGTCGGAGGCCTAATGGGTTTGAAAACATCCGACAGCGAGTTGGCCACTAGCCCTTAATCTAATCTCCACCAACACGCATTGCAGCAGCGTGGTGGAGTAAGCTCCAGGCCTCCTCCCAAGAAGGGGGGAGACTCGTGCCCAGCAGTGGGCCGTATCAAGGGTTGCCTTTATTATAGTGTACATTACCAAAAATGGTCTACCTTAGGTATTGGATGAGCGAGTAGCCTGCTAATAATAATATTACATCGATACATATCTAAACCTTAATTTAAATTATCTCCAGAGGTCTTTACATAACAAAATTGTAACAAAATATTAGTAAATGTCGTCGATGGCTGGTATAAAATAATTACTTACCGGATCATTCTGAATACCTTCAGCGTTACTAAATATATTTACTCAGCTTATTCACATTTCTGCATAAGTATAACGTACCAAAACTAGAAGTTATTTGAAGATTAAAAAGAGATCGTAATCTTACTCCAGTACTAAAATAAAAACAACAGCAACAGACTGTTGTCGTACCCTAGCAACAGTTTCCATAGCAACCATTCCGATCCAATTTCGGGAAAAATCATAGAGAATGTAAAATACTATGTGGAAAGGAAACTTTTAAGTGTACAATATTTTTTTAATATAGGTATATTGCTAATGACCTATAAGTACTAAAGAAGTACTAGACAAGACATTCCCCTTGGTTGCACGGTTTTAGTCTTCAGGAGTCTATTTACCACATTTCCCCATAGAAGTTTGAAGAGCAAGCTTGTGTCAAGCATGCTAATAAGCATGCCATTTTATGAACATGTGTAACTGTAGCGTAACATGACAAATTACGTGGAAAGGTCGTCACCTATGTTCCGTTTTTAGCAGTGGTCCAGTATAGAAAACGACGACAGCTGCAGCTGTGTTGTGTTGTCGATGAGTATAGCTGACTATAAAGGAACGACTCCGCAGTACACTGTAATGATGTCACCTCTTGCAGTGGCTGCAGTGGATTTTGGAACATAACCACAATTATTTTTATCTATTAAGTCTATGGGTACAAGACTGTTTTTTTTTTAATTTATGGCATCGCTATTACGCATATTGCCAGTGTCAAGTCAAACGATATTTCGCACTTAAAAGTCAGAGTCAGTCAGTCAATCTATCAGTCCGTCAGTCAGTCCACAGATCACTTTATACTGTCAGTCACAGTTAGTGATTCGAGTAAAGCGATGGCTACTTTACCAGAACATTTACAATGAAGTTTAGGAGGACACCCGAAAGGAGGTATTTTCGCAGTGTTATTCTACGGTAAGAAAATATGAAGAAATTGAAGTGAAATAGTAAAAACCACAATTTTATTTTCCCATACAAATAGTCGGTATATAACAAATCTCAAAGTTGACACATTATTTCATTGTGAGGCAATATGAAGTATGCCGGGACTGCTTGTTATTCGATGAAATGCTGCTCGTCGTTAATATCTCAGAAGTTGGATAGTAGTAGTCACGGAATAAATAAATAAAGATGGAATGGTAATGTGGGTGTGGCAAGCGACGGCGATTATGCGTGAACACACACAGTTCGGCAGATCCATTCGTTCGCCGCTCGTAGTGTCGTGTAGACTGCTTCGAACGACGCATCTCTTGGTAAAATACCATGTAGTGCCAATTTTAACTTGTAATATGAAATGTCAGACCTCAAGTATAAAGCGAGGAGGTATATCTTTTCATCGGTAAGTCACAAATAACATTTATTGTTATAATACTTGTAAAAAACATATAAATATACAAAGGAATATGAATATTCGAACTTAAACTGCATTATTTAAACGTTACTGCTAGCGAATACATTGCTCGTTAAGCACTCGCTCAATTAACGCTATTACTGTCTCCGCTTGCATTGTACAGCATGTAATGCGCCCGCTACACTTCGACTAGTTTATTGGTGAGTATATTGTTGTGTGCGTGCGAGTGTTTATTGCCTACGGGCGTTACATCTTAGTATACAAACTTACGCAAACGAATAGGTGCCTGTGGATTAATGTGTGGGTGATTGTCGAGATGGTGTTACATTTGTGTAAGAAATTGCATGGTGGGAGAAAAGCGGCGACACTGGTTCTAATACTAAATTCATAGAGCAACGCGGGCCACCGGTCGCGGCGGACCGGAGGGGAGTAGCCATACGCAGGCTTTCCGCTCTGTCAAAGTACAAGATTAAATGCTTTAAAAAATCCTGTGCGTATAATAAAACTAGTTGCAGCTGGACTGCTCATTAGACTAAATCTAGTTGTGCGACTGAACGGACGTCCAAAAAAATGCTGATTTGCTGTGTTGTTTATTGTAAAAAGAGATCTAACACATTAAGCTTAAGATATAAAAATGCCATAATATCGGTGGTGTTGTTTCGGACTGATATAAACAACACAGTCGGGCGCAATGTTTGGTATGCCTTATACGATACGGGGATCGGTCGAGCGACTGATCCGAGTTCGTTTCCGAGAACCCGCTGTCGCCGGTGCCGCTTATCGATAGTGTTGTTGTCGGTTTGTGTGGATAGTTATCGATAAATATTGCAAAAGAGTCTTATATACAGAGACATTTTTGAGATTAAATTTTCTTAGTAATATATTATGTTGTAGTTGTATTCGCCACAAGCTGCTCTGGGCCACCGTTATTAGTTATTACTATTCGCTCATTTATTCGTGTCCTTATTAAGTATCTTTTAACATACATAGTAGTTATAAAAAAACAAATACATATAAAAAAAAAAATATTACTTTTATAATATTGTGGGTTTTATTTTAATACTAGCTGTGCCCGCGACTTCGTTTGTGTGAAAAAGTAACTTTGGGCAGCTTTTTTGGATATAAATTTAGGTAAATTTTGGATCATAAACACTTTTGGTTAGTTAAAAAAATCTGGTTTACGTTAATGCTTCTCTCTACATGATATTGTATAGACGCATTGATGGCCATCGGAGATGAAAGCACATAGGCTGCTAGTATTGCGAACACGTGACAGAGTCACATATAACTGACCGATCGAAAATCTAAACTAATATTATAAAGCTGAAGAGTTTGTTTGCTTGTTTGAACGCGCTTATCTCAGAAACTACTGGTAAATTTGAAAAAATCCACCACCACTACCGTCACCACAACCGCCACCACCATCACCATCACCGCCCCTACCAATGCCACCAACGCCATAAACGCCACCAAGGCCATTAACGCCACCACCACCACTTCCACCAACGCTATCAATGCCAGCCACTAACGCCACCAACGCCACTAACACCACCAACGCTGCCAACGCCACCAACGCCACCAACAACCAAGTGTCTATAGACTGTAGTCATTACTTAACATCAATGTGAACTGCATGCTTGTTTGCCACTTATTATTATTATTTTTATTTAGCTTAGTCGTCCGTATACATGTACATGTTTTAATGGTTATAAATTATATTTATATGTATACTTTATACGGTCCTTTTTCGGGTAAAAGCCTCCTCCATCTGAAGCCATCTCTTTCTATCTATGGCTACATTCATTCATTCCTTCCCTGCCATCTGTATTATATCGTCTGCCCATCTTTTCCTTTGCCTACCAACACTCCTTTTTCCTAACGGACCCTTCCATTTGGTTACTTGTCTAGTCCACCTTTTGTCCTTGTATCTTGCCACATGTCCTGCCCATTTCCATTTCAGAGTGTACTGTAGTGCATCTGTTAATTTAGTCTTTATACGAATATCTACATTTCTCGTTTTCTGTTTTGTCCTCAGCTTCAATATACTTCTCTCCATGGCGTGTTGGCATGATAGGATTTTGTTTTTTACCTTTTCAGAAATACCCAAGTTTGACTTGCATAGGCTAGACTGCTAAGTATGCAGGAATCCATTATTATCTTCTTCATGTTAAGACTGTAATTTCCTCTTAGAATTTCCTTTTGTGTCCAGTATTTCTTCCAGGTTATGTTTATTCTTCTGTCTATTTCTTTTATGTTACTATTTGCATCAAAGGAGATTAATTTTCCTAGGTACACATATTCGCTCACATATTCCAACGGCTTCCCATCGATTTTTATGGTTTTGAGGTTTGTATGGCTATTTGTCATGATTTTTGTTTTGGAAGCGTTCATATGCAGACCAACGTCTTTGCTTTCTTTGTCTAAATTATTCATAATTACTTCTAAGCTTGTGACTGATTCACTGAAAAGTGCTATATCATCTGCAAATCTTAGATGTGTAAGCCTCTTATTCAATATCCATATGCCTTTGTTTTTCCAGTCAATGTATTTGAAGGTATTTTCAAGGACAGCTATGAACAGCTTTGGAGAGAGAGGATCTCCCTGTCTCACTCCTCTTCCTATCATGAACTCCTCCCCTTGTTTTTCAAGTTTCACTGTACTAGTGCTTTTTGAATATATATTCTTTATTATGTTTATGTATTTTTCATTTATGTTATTTACTTTTAGAGTTTTCCATATAGAAGGGTGCGTTAGGCTGTCAAACGCTTTCGAGTAGTCCACAAAGGCTATATATAGTTGTTTGTTATACTCTTTGAATTTCTCTTATAGCTGTTCTATGACATATATGTGGTCGGTTGTGGAGTAGTGTGGGCGGAATCCCGCTTGTTCTTTTGGCTGGTTTTTGTCAATTTCTGGTGATGTTCTGCTCAGAATAATTGAGGAAAATAGTTTATATACTGTAGAAAGAAGACTAATAGGCCTGTAGTTGTTTACATCTAGTGGGTTACCTTTTTTATAGAGTAGAATTATGTTTGATTTACACCACTGTGTCGGGACTGCCTCTTTTTCCATTACCATGTTGAAAATTTTTCTAAGATTTTTACTAGAATATGTGCCCCTACTTTTAATGCTTCATTTGGGAGGTTATCTGGACCAGGACTCTTTTCAAGCTTCAGTTTCTTGATATGACTCAGTATCTCACTTTCAGTTATTGGGCTCCAAGTGCTGATTTTCATCACATTTTGGTCTACGGGACACATTTCCACTTCTTGTTGTTCCGATTCTTGTGATTTTTTGTATAGGTCCGCATAAAAAGCTGTTGCACATATTATAATGTCTTCTCTATTCCTGATTTCATCTTCTCCCTTTTTCAAGCATTGAACCCAGTTTTTGTGGCTCGTAAGTTCTCTATAGCCTCTTTTTGAGCTTCGGAATGTTGTCATGTTTTTCTCTATAACTTTTCTTTTGTGAGTTTCATAGTCCTTCCTAATTGCTCTGTTTGTACTTTTAAATAGTTGGGTAAGTTCGTCTTTCATGGATTAAGACTTATTTTTTGTATTGAGTAGGATTGTGCGCCTGGAGATGAAATTTAATGTTTGGTCGCTTAAAATTCTTTGTCTTTTATTTAAATTCTTGTTTCCTTCTTGTTTAAGGCTTTTTATGATAATTTCTTCCAGCTTCTATTAGGTTGTCTTTTAGGTTTTGTACGTAGTTGTCTTTTTCATGAGTGGACTTAAGTTTACAGAGTGGTGCATTGAATGTCCTTCTGCTCATTTTCGGAGAATACATCTTTAGAGTGCATCTTACCATCTTGTGGTCCGATGGGAACCCCAAATTGTGAATTATGTCCACATTCATGACATACGCTGGGTTGGGGCTGAGTATGAAATCAATTTCGTCTTTTGTTTTGTTATCCGGAAATATCCATGTCCATTTTCTAGAATTTCTTTTCTTGTAAAATGTGTTCATAATTGAGAGCTTATTCTCGTATGCATATTGTATTAGACGTTCGCCTCTTTCATTTCTGTCTCCATATCCGTGTTTCCCCAGTATTTTTGTCTCATGAGGTTTTGGGTGTCCAAGTTTTGCATTGAAAACTCCGTTAATCAGGAAGTTTTTATTTTTTTTGTCTTGTGCTTTTGTTAGGTCTTCATAAAATTTTGTAATGTCTTCTTCACTTGAGCTATCGGTTGGCGCATAAACCTGGATCAATGACAATGGGTGTTGGTCGAATTTCAGTTTTAACATAGCAACTCTTTCTGATACACCCAGAAAGCTGACGATGTTGGCTTTATATGATTTCTTTACTAGGAAACCCGCTCCGTGTAAGCCCACTGTTTCACCTGTAGTAGAAGATGTAGTTATGGTGTTCTTCTATGGCGCTTCCAATTCTTTTAATTTCAGCAAGCCCTATAATGTCCCAATTTATTTTTCCAATTGCATTGTTCAGTTCTAACATTCTTATAGTTGTTGAAAGGGATCTTACATTATATGTGCATATATTTAGGCTTTTTGATTTATTTGTTTTACAGTTTTTATTTTCTCGAATTGTTGTTTTATTTGATAGAGGGTGGTGGTCTACTTCCCCCACGATGACCGGCCGGCTTGGGGTGCTTTGTTCAAAAGTTGGTTTTATTACAGTTATTTTAATTTGGTTCCGGGTTCCGTGGGGATTTACAGGTTTTTTGGCAGTTCTGACATCGAAGCTGACCGTCTTCGTTCAACATAATTCAATATGCTGGGCTTTATTACGTCTTTTGGGTTGTGGTTTTTATTTGGAGATTGTTTTTGGTAATTGGTAATGGTAGCTTTTTTCATATTTGATGAGTTTGGTGAATCTGAGCTTCCTCTCATTCTTTTTTCTCGATTTTTGTCCTTTGGTTTAATTATCATCAGTTTGTCGTCTTTTAAATATGCTATGTTGCCTTTCTTATTCTCTTCGGCCACCTGCGGCTGTAATTGCCTTCGTTTTTCTAATACCTCCTTGGAGTAGTCCTCTTTGACATAAATACCTGAGTTCAGTTTAGATTTATTTTTCAGTATGAGGTGTTTTTTCCATAATGTTGTAAGGGAAACTACGACGGGGCGGTTTTTGTTGTTGTCTCGCTGTCCGATCCTGTAAACATGTCTAATTTCGTGGCTCTCCATATGTATTCTCATCTGCATTACTGTGTCTTTGACGTAATTCACTAGATCCGTTTCAGTTTTTCCTATTTCTTCCACGCCAAAAAATACTAGGTTATACTTCCGTTTTTCTTGTTCCAATAGATATTTTTTTTGTTTCAGGTGCTTTATTCTGAGTTTCATAGACTCGTTATTTATTAATACTTTTATGCACATAAAAGATACATATGGCGGACTTAACGCCACTAGGCGTTTTCTACCAGTCAACCGTTGGGTTGTGTAGAAATCAACGAAGTAGGTGCAGCACTGGTTAAAATTTGAGAATGACAATATAATAATAAATTAAATAGATTTAGATGATTATAAATATAACTATAATATCATAGATAAGTATATAAAAATAAATAATATAATTACATATACTATGCAGATATATATATATACACATATATACTACATATAATGTGAATATATTATTATAAGGTACAAAGATGTAAATATATAGTATAAATACAATTGAATATAAATAAATATTAAAGATACAACTTGAAAGTTAACACAATGAATGATAGACATGTGAATCTTCTAAGAGAGCGAATTAAGAAAATGTTGACGTACTTTGCGTTTGAAAGATAATTTACAGGTTGATTTTCTGATAGCCACGGGAAGCGAGTTCCAAAGTTTTATTGCCGAAACAGTGAATGGGAAACAAAACTAGTGTTGTGAGAAGGAAAGGCTAGGGTACGATTTTCCGAAGATCGAAGATTAAGATTGTGAGAGTCGCCTAGTGTTTGGAAATTTATGTTGAGATAATTAGGTGAACATGGATCATTAATGACATTGAAGAGGAAGGAAAGTATCCTGACAGACCTACGCTGACGAATAGGAAGCCATTGAAGTTTAGAACGATAGCCTGAAATGTGGTCGAACTTGCGCAAACCATAAATGAAGCGAATGCAATTATTAAGGAGGCGATCCAATTTGTTCAAATGCTCCTGGGATAAGTCAGGGTAGCAAACATCTGCATAGTCAATAACGGGTAAAACAAGAGATTGAACCAGAAGCTTTTTGGTCGTGAGTGGTAAGAAATTTTTAAATCTATATAGCGACCGCAACGAAGATGTAACAATTTTGCTAACGTTACTAATTTGTTTATTCCAGCTCAAGGTGGAATCCAGATAAAGTCCCAAATCTTTGACAAAGGGTGAAAATTGAATTTTTGAGTCGTTATAGACTATTGGGGCTACGTTACCTATGTCAATGCTATTTATATAGTATCTACTGCCCAAGATAATGGATTGACATTTAGAGGAATTTACTGTAATTCCAAATTCATGGCACCATTGAGAAATTATTTTAAGATTTTGATTAACTATTGAGATAGCGTGCGTTAAATTATCTAAACCTGTTTGAACATAGAGCTGCAAGTCGTCAGCATACAGATGGAAAGGACAATTAAGTCTAACGGTAAGAGAATTTATAAATAGTGAGAATAACAACGGAGATAGTATCGCGCCCTGTGGTAAACCAGAGCTTAAATCACACCAATCAGACAAGTTCTGATCAACGCGAACAGCTTGCTGGCGACCACGAAGATAAGCTGAAAACCAGTCCTGAACTACTGATGATGCCCCAGTTTGCTGAAGGATAGCAATCAGGACGTCATAGTCAACGGTATTGAATGCGTTGGAGAAATCAATAAGAACTAATACCGTCAACTGCGACTTTTCCATTCCAGCTCTCACGTCTTCGGTAACTTTAAGCAGCCGTGCTATGACTTGGTCGAAAGCCAGACTGATATTGAGACACCAGATTATGTGTAAAAATATGTGGAGCAAACTGCTTGTGCACAACAGCTTCAAGAACCTTGGAAAGGTATGGCAGGATAGAAATTGGCCGAAAGTGATTAACAGAACAGGGGTTAGACAGTTTAGGAAGAGGAGTAACATAGGCTTTGCGCCAAACTAAAGGAAAAGACCCTGTTTGTAATGAGTAATTAATGATATGAGTGAAAAAGGGAAGTATACAGTCCAAAATATGAAATAGCATTATTCTACTCACGTTATCGTAACCTGTGGCCTTTGATTTAATTGACCCCATAATCTTTTTGACCTCATCAGTAGTAACAGGAGAAAAAGAGAATGAATAAGGAGATGGCGAGGAAGTTATATCGAGGATGGTTTTAGATTTGATATGCTGCTCTAGAACTGTAGAAGTTGCAAAATGTTGATTAAGGAGATTTATGGAAAGATTCGAAGGTACAAAACTGAGCTGCGATTTAGAAAAGCCAAGAGATTTGAGAAACTTCCATATATCGGCTGGCGAACAGTCCAAGACATTTTGATAGATAAAGTGGCGTTTAGCAGTCCTCACCATCTGATTGCAACGATTGCGAGCTCGTTTATATGAAATCCAATTGTCTTCGCTGCGGTCCCTACGAAATTTACGGAAGGCCTTGTCTCTACGCGACATGGCCATACGCACCCCTCTAGTGATCCACGGTGCGGGCGGACGCTTGACCCGAACAGCACGCAGTGGGGCATGAGTATCGAACAGCTTTAAAATATGTTTATTGAAAATTTCGATTTTTTCATCTATGGAAGCATTTTGTTCCATAGTAATCCAGTCCAAATTGCGAGCGTCTAAATTAAGTTGGTCTATATTTATTTTAGAAAAGCTTCTAACAAAGATAGTAGTCGGTTGAATTTTGGGGCTTCTTATTTTATAAGTTAGGTAAAGTAGATCGTGCCTGGAAAGACCAGGTGCAGCAAACTGACCATGGTTACAGACGCGATCGATAGATGAACTGAGCATCAGATCAATCCAAGAGCCATCAGAGCCTACATTGTGATGTGTAGAACAAAGTGGTAAAAGAGCAAGCCCCGTTGACTCAAGTATTGATCTGAGCTTATTAGATCTAGAATTTACTTTTAACATATCCGTGTTAAAATCTCCCATGACTATACAGTGTTCGCAATCCGTGACCACGGAGTCCAGGGCGGTTTCTAAAGCAGAGAAGTAGTCGATAGTGGGCGGGCAATACACAACCCCAAGAACGGCTTTCACACCGCGGACAGAAATCTCAATAAATAAAAACTCAGGACCACCTGTGCCAGTAGACGTTGATGAAGAAAGAATCTGAAAGGGAATGTTGCTACGCAAGTACATAGCAACACCGCCGGCTCTTTTACCCACTCGATCGTTACGAATAAGGACAAAGTTAGGTTAGTCACTGACGTACGTGTTAACCGTTAAGATACCGGAACCGGAAACTTTTGCCACTTAATTACATTAAAAAATTAAGCTTTCCACCACCCTGCCACTCATGACTGCTGGCCGCCTTTGTACATTGTGCGGGCAGTGCTCAATCATTATTTTGCTGTGATTAGTGTTATTTTAAAACTACGATAAAAAGTATAGGCATTTAGCAAGGTAGTAGGTAAGGGCATTTTTATTTTAAATTAAATACTTGTGATGAATAACATATTTATTTTGATAAGGATTAATGTCATGTTTATAAAAACACCTTCGCAAATAATGCATTATTTTGGAACAACTTTGGTTAGCATAAAAAAGTTTCAAAAAAGTCGCGTACTTTTGTTTAGAACTTTTGAAGGGAAAAAACCTATACATATATTATACATGATTTTTGTGAAACTCTTACCGTTTACGCAGCGCACGCAGTGGAAGCTCTCAATAGGAAAAAAATCCCGCGATTTTGAAACATTCTTCTTTGGTGCTCCGCTCCTATTGGTCTTAGCGTGATGATATATAAAGCTTAAAGCCTTTCTCGATAAATGGACTGTCTAACACTGAAAGAATTTTTCAAATCGGAACAGTAGTTTCTGAGATTAGCGCGTTCAAACACACAAACTTTTCAGCTTTATAATATTAGTTTAGATACATAGTTAAAATATTATAATATAATAAGAGATTATTTATAATAAACCACATTTAAAAAAACGCGCTAAGTACACTGCCTCATAGGTGGCGTGGAAACGTGTGCATATTATGACGATAACAACTTTTATAACTTTTTGAATCGTTATATCTCAGAAACGGTGGCTCGTAAGAAAAAAAAATTTGATACATTTTTTATAGATAATTTTATGATCTACAATTTTTGCCTGAGGTACTTTTATGATAAAATTTACCGTTTTGCTGAAAATCTCGAAAAACTCATTTTTACCTTTGACCTTGAATATTTATTTTTTCCATTCACGGGAATGATGGGGAACTTCTAGACATTGTTTGTAATTATGGTTTGAACAGTCCATCTTTCTAATAATACAAAGTGTATTTCATTTAAACCCATTTATTTCCCAGAGTTAAGTAATTTATCAATAAAATTTATCGCCACTTGTCGCAACTATGGTTTTTAGGAGTTGTCGATGTAGTTGCATCATTCTTTACACTATTATGACACGAAATGATTACATGTGTGTGTGAAATTGTTGGTGTGTTTTGTTAAAGTCAAGGTGTGAGTTTCGTAGTAATAGACGATTTTTGTTGTGTGTGAATTTAAGAAAGTGTGTGTTCCCCCCGCAAAAAATGGCAGACTATTTTGCTTTGGTGAAACACGCTATGGCTACTCCCCTCCGGTTGGCCGCGACCGGTGGCCCGCGTTGCTCTATGACTAAATTGAAGCAAAGGCCTTTCCATCCTTATTTATCTATTCCGTGGTAGTAGTAGTACTAGTTTGTAGTTGTTGTTCCTAGGGTCTCACATAAACATCATAATTATGTCAAATCAGTTTAAAACGAAACCGGTTGCTTGTTCCCGGTGTCTTCTCTTTAAATTATATGTATCTTCACGCCGGGTCTCTAACGGGGTAGGCAGAGAGTGTATAGCTCTATATATTAATCTCGTTATTAAATGTAAGTACATATTTTTTATATTATTATTATATTACTGGTAGAGCTCCAGTGACGGAGGTCGTGGGCGTAGGCACCACCGCATTACCTAATATACTTGCCGCTAAATGATAGTGTTCAACACTATCGTGTTCCGGACAGGTGGTACGGTCCTGTAATTTCCGGCACATAGGCATAACACCTTAGGCCTCAGGAGTGGTTGCATTTTGACCTTGGTCTTTTTGTGGGTTGTCTATAAGTTGCAGTCAGTTGCAGTGAACTGTATGCTTGTTTGCCATTACCATAACATAAAAAAAAACCATTTACCTAAAAGTACTAGACAAGACACTCCCCTTGGTTGCATGGTCTTAGTTTGGGCGTCATTAAAAACTTATTATGAGTGTCAAGACACACCGAAAAAAAAATGTTTATTCAATACTGAGATCCTCTTTATCTAACTGAATACAGACTGCAGCGTCGAGGGTTCCCGTATCTACCGTTGCAAAACAAATGGGATACACGACGCCGCACGAATATCGATGAGACACGATACGGATGTCATGCGAACTGCTGTTTACACACATTACCAATGGGTTCGTATTGACCTAAAATTTTGTTGGCTTTGTGATACCTCATGAGTTTTTAGTTTATTGGTTGTTGGCTATAATCCTATTCGGTTTTAGCTAAAAATTGACAAAAGTTAAAATTGTTAATACCTATCATCGAAATCCGTTTATTTTTATTTATTTATTTATCCATTTATTACAGGCAACAAAATTGATTAAAATTAAACAACAAGCCCATAGAAATAAATACCTCATGAACTAACATAAATATTAATATATATTATAGTGTTAGTACATAAATCTTAATACTAGGTTAGTACACTTCACTTGCACTGTTGCTATGGGGAAATTCCGCCGACGTCAACACTATTTTTGTACTGCAAAAGAGAGCTGTCCGGGCTATCTAAGGGTTGAGTCCGAGGGTATCTCTTAGAGATAAATTTAAAGAAATAAATATTCTGACTGTAGCTTCGCAATACATTTATGAAAATGTATTATATGTCCGTAAAAACATTAATGAGTTTCCTACAATAGGTAACAATCACAGTATAAATACTAGGAACAAATACAAGTTGTCCATGCATGCAACGCGGCTGAATAGGGTCAGTAATTCTTTTAGAGGTCAATGTATACGGTTCTTTAATCAAATCCCCAAAAACGTTCAAAGTCTATCGATCAATAAATTTAAGAAAGTAATGAAAGAACGTTTATATAAATGTAATTACTATAAGACCAGTGACTATCTTAATGATAATACGTCTTGGGATTATAGCGATCGCTGCCAGGCTATTTCATGATCCTGTGATTTCGTGTATTCAGTAATTAGTATCTACTATTGTTAAGGGTTGAATAATGTGAATACCCTGGCTGAAAATGAATTCCATCTTTTATTTTGCCGTATGCATATCCGGAACAGTCATGCACGCTTAAATGTCTTTGCCTTTGGCGGCGTCGTGTGGCGGGTTGCTCACTTCCCTCTAAAATGGTCGAGGAGGGCAATGGCTGTCACATGCGTCATACTCGTGAACGGGTGCTGTTGGTGGGGACTGGTCTGTTCTGGTTTGCAGGGGCTACATCACATTTAGTAGATAGCAGTTTATTTGCATCTATGCTATGGACGTTGACATTATTTGATTTTTCACGATAATCTGTACTAGATTTAAGCTCTCATTTAAAAGAGCTCTTACTGAGTTTGTTGGGTAGCGGAGTTCTTCTCAGTAGTGACTGCACTTGGAACTCTGCTAAGTGAATAACATTGATCTTGACGAATAAGTTTTTCTTTTTCTTCATTTATTATCATTGAAGGAATTGAAAAATTTTATGATTATTATGTTTTAACCAAATAGTTTAAATTTAAATTTTTAATTTACTATTAATATATGATTTTGCTTTTACTATATGTAATGGTTATTCGCTCTAGGTAGTTTATGATTTATTGACGTTTTGAAAGTATCTGTAAAGATTTATTCGAAATAAAAATATTTTCTATTTCTATTTCTATTACTGTGTCATTGTGCGTTCGAGTGGCACTTGTCCCCGGAAGCGACGGAACACCACATCTTGCGGCCAAAAGCTTTCCTCCATGACGAGGTGCAGCAGGAATGTCGGCACACGCACCACGAACGACTTGAAGTTGACGTTGCGGCGCGACTCCAGCAGCTGCACTCTCAGCGTGTACTTCAGCTTTCGACGAAGAAACTCCACGACGTCCTCCGCCTCGGTGGTGTAGTGGAGGCGGGAGATGTACACCAGGGTATTTGGTTTAGCTGCGTGTAAACCTATATTGGGCTCCACGGCAGCCTTACCGCAGCTGTTCTTATTGGTTCGCTGACGGCGCTTCCTCCTTTGCACCGTCACGAAACCATCATTATCATCAGCCCGGTTCGTGGCCTTTTCAGGCCCGGGCTTCGCAGGGAGCGTCGCAGAGATGCTCTCAGTGATCATACGGTCCAGTCGTGTAGGGGACCGTGCAGAGCGGGGAGGGGCTGCGGGGACGGGGGGCGGGGCTGCGGGGTGCGCGGGCAGCGCATACTCTTGACAAAGACAAATCATTCTATAGCTAAAACGTATCTAAAGTACGTTTATGAATAAGGGGGTAGGTTTATAGCATATTCGTAAATGATTCTGCAGTGGGATCCAAACTCATGAGTTAGGTACTAAACTTGTAACTCCACCCCCAGTGAAATGTATGTTTAAGGTCTTCCATAATGTATGTACAGTTTTTTACCTGCCCACCGACGTAAATTAGGTTATCATACTTACAAACCATAGTGGTTTTCCAATGCTAGCATTAAGTGATATAATATTAAAACTTTGTTAATTTATACTATAATAAAGGAAAAAAAAGGTATAAAAACATGTCACTGATTGATGTCTGTGTAATAGGTAACCAGCATACCTAAGTAAGCGTTTGTATGGAGCTACGTACGATTTGTTAAATACAAAGTGTCGGGGGTATGTATGATGAGTAAAGCTATTGAGGTGTAAAGCTATAGAATGCTTTGTCTTTGTCAGTTGCATTGTCAAATGTGCAGGATAGAAAAAGACAAGAGATTGAGGAGAGATTAGCAAAACTTAATACGTTTATGAATAAGGAGATAAGTATATTATATAGTCAATAAATTTGAATTATTTTATGCGGCAGAAAAAAGAGAACCAGTAATTTAAAAGATAACTATAGAGATTCTTTCCTTACAGTTTTTGCAATATTAAAACAATCAGTTAAATACTATGTAATCTATGTATGTATGGTTGTATGTATCTTCACACCAAGTCTTGTACGTGGTAGGCAGAGAGTATGGAGCACCAGATATCCCGGTCCTGACACATCGAAATAAATTCTAGCCCTGAAATATCAGAATACTTTCATACCGAACATTACTATTATGACCATATCGTTCCAGTAGCAAAAGTACCCCGGAAACGTAGTCGTAAAACGTTAGAATCCTATCAAATCTGTTTATTACGACTCATAATCATAACACGATAATGGCCATAAAGTCGAGTCCTTTACAAGATATTTAATACTGTTTTCCACATTACGTGCACATTGAATTTGATAGTCGAGAAATGAACATTGATTTTGAGGGAGCGTTTTATTGCCATTAAGATAGGGAGGCTCTAGATAACATTGAATCATTGTGATTGTCCAGTTTAGGGCCGGCGCCCACTGAATGCGTGGCACGGCATGGCAAAACGACACGCGTCGACATATCGAATCATACTGTGGCATTCCGCGGCATGCCGCAGGATTTTGTATCACGAAGGTAGATAAACGAGTTTCGGAACATTCCTTCGTTTGAGCGCTTGCGCTAGCCGCTGAGATTGCCGTCCAATCGAGCCAGATTCCACCTAAATCATTCACTTTCATCAACACAAAACATTAATTTGAGCTTTTCACATACTCCAGTGGCGTGGTGTGGCATCTTGTGTAATATAACGACGAGTCCTGGGGAATGACGCTGAGTGCTACGGCATGCTGCGGTAAGTCCTATTATCCCTCGAGACTATTTGATATAAGAAAAGCATTTGTGCACAAAAATCCTTTACCACGTCGCTCCATTAGTGGGCGCTGGTCTTAAATATTGATAAGTCTAATTATATAGCGAGAATATGCGTATATTTTTGCGTTCAAAAGTACACGAAAACACAATCTTAGCAAAAAAATATACATAATTATTATTTTATGTTTATTTAATCTCATTACAATAATTTGATAACGATTTATACAATAGTTTGTTGTACTTACTTAAAATATTCATAGTTAAAGCTATATACATTTTATCATTGAATTGGTACTAAAGTCTTTAACTACACCTTAGTGTATATAAATATTACATACTTATATGTAAACGTATTTAAATATAACGTATATCTAAAAATAATTAAAACATCTGTATTAAAAAGTAAATTGACGTGCTGGCTTTACTTTCGAATATCCATTGTTACTTTCATCATCGTCGAGTTTCTCTATTCTGCTAAACTTAATATTTGGTAATATTTCCCTTTTTGTAGCCAAACTGCCTACTGAAGCTTGTGGTGCTGAATATGAAGAGGGTCCATTGTACAAAACGTTTATGTTATTGTATTGTCCATTCTTATTATTTGTTTTCGGGTGCTCTACTACATAATCTACATCGCTTACAATATCTTGTTTTCGATTTGCATTAAGTTTAGTGACTGTTGCGGAACTTTTTGGATTACCAAATTGATCTATTTGAAAAGCATTAAGAAGCTTTTGCTGTTCCCTTTCATCTTCTAATTGATAACTGACTGATGGTATTAGTTGATATGTAACAATATTAGATACATCACTTTGAAGTCTTTGTTCGTTGTTATTAGCATTTACCTGTTGCTGATTTTTGACATGTCCATTTGCGTACTGATTGTTATTGTTTAACTGTGTGTATACGTAATACGATTGATCCTTTTTATACGTCACAAGTTTGTTGTCCTCTAGAGGATGAGGTATTGTTCCGACAATTTTGTCTTGTATGTGTGCCGTTATTCCGTCACCATTGTTTAGAAAATTACTCACGAAATCTTTAGCAAAATTATCTTGTGTATTGAAAACACTACTTTCAGTAGATGGCAGCAACTGTATTGCCGTTGGAGGCACTGGCGAATTTTGTGATTGAACTAGCTCAACATCGGCGTTTGATCGTTTCCCTAAGTTATTATTGCCCACCCCGTCATTATTTTGATTCAAGTCACGATGTGAATTGGCGGAGCGTACAACATTTGTCTGTTGGGTATTAGCAGACTGAACGAGGTTCGCGGAGTTATATATATGACTGGTCACGTCTGGAACTGGAAGTTGATATAATTGTCCGCTATATACTTGGTTGAGGTTTCCCTGGAGATTTGCGGCGTAATTATTTCCTGAATTTTGGTAAAGTGATGAGTAGAGTTGTTCTTGGGTGTTTTGCTGTAATGCGGCGTTTTGTGACAGTCTATGATTTTGAGGTATTTGAGTTTGTGGTAATTCATTTAAGTAATTTCTTACACCTCTATATGATCCACCAATATTCTGTGTTGTTTGAGGTAAAGCGAGGAGATTATTAGAGTACTGATTATTTTGCGTATTTCCTGAATATTGTGATGATGTCAATTGAGATATTTGATTAGTGATTTGACCAATATCTACGTTATTCAAATTTTGTGCTTCAGTTTGTGTTGGAAGAGTCGGAGTTATGATATGTTGCTGTGCTATGTTATTGTATTCTTTTGCTGCATTGAGGGAGTCTGCCAAAAATAAGTTCACCAAGGCCTGTGAATTAGAAAGGTTTGAATCTTTATTCCAAATTAATTTCCCAAGGGGAATAAAGCTAGCACTAGGGTTTTCTGTAAGTTTGCTTGTTAAAACTAAATAGTTACTGCTTCCTGTATTAAGGATTTCTAAATTATCGATGCCGGTGTCATTGTGAGGTTTAAACAAATACTCTGCAACTTTTTCTGGAATAGTTATTTTAAGAGAAACCGTTCTTTCTATTGTATTTGTTGGCGAGGCAGGTTCTTTAAAATACGGTAAATTAGATAGTTGATTGGCATTTTTTTGGACACTGTATGTTTCTTCTGGGGGTTCTAAATCCGTCGAGGGAGTAGCAATTAATCTTGAACTAACAGGTAAAGGAGATGGTGGAGATGCAGTCAATTTTTCACCGCTGTCATCATTACTTACAACAGATTCTGAATCATTTACTTCAGACAATTCTATAGACGAAGGATCTTGACGAAACTCAATGTAATCAGCAGGAGAAGCTGTCTTGAGAATATCATGTGTATCTTTAACTATATCGTTTACAGTAATGTCAAGTTTCTCTTTTGTTAGTATATCAGTAAAAGTAAGGTTATTATGATTAGTATTTATATGAGATTTAGTGATTAAGGAAAACAATGGATTCCTTTTATCTTCTTTAGGTTTGTCAGTGTCAGGAGTCGAATTAGCAATAGAAATAAGCCGACCATACTGAGCTGGTTGTTGAGGTGTACTTGGATTGACAAGTGGCTCAGATAACACATTTGCATCTGTAGGAGGTATATAGAGCTGAGCTGCTGGTTTGAATGTGGTTGGTGTTAGATAAGTGCGTGAAGCTTCAGTAGGTCGCGTAGTACTTTGAGATACGTAAGGACTTGACAAAGTAGGACGAGAAGTAGATGGAGGCAAATATACTTTACGTGGCGGTTCTTTGGGAGTTGTATCCACTTGTTTAACTGATACTGTTGGTGGATTATATACATAAGGTTCTTCTTCTGATTCAGTTACAAGTCTCTCAGTTTGTGGGGTTGTTTTTGGTCTATTATATACGTATGCGCTAGTATCAGCAATAAGTTTTTCAGCGGTTGATTCAGTAGGTTTTTCATAAGTGTAGGGAGTTGGTTCGATTATAAGTCTACCTGATTTGGCCGGTTTAACAATCCAAGTCTTAAAGGTTATCCTAGATTTGGGAGTTCCCTGTTTTGGTTCTTGAATAATTCTGCTATATGTTAATGTTTTAGTAATGACAGTTGATGGTATGACATCAGTACTTACCAAATTTTGTTTTGCTTCGTTGCCCACTTGACCATCGATATTGTTGGAGAATTGTGGGAAAGAGTTAGATTTGTCACTGTAACGTTGTTTGTCTAGCTCTGCGTTGTAATTTTTTACAAACTGTTTTGTAAATGTTGTGCCGAAATCTGTCTTTCCATTGTTTTGTTTTGTCAGTTTGTTACTGTTAATTAAATGTGTATTTTCTCTGTGAATTTGTTGTCGCTGGTTTGCAAGAATATTTTGTGAATTATATGGTTGTACTTGTTGTATGTGTTTTGAGTAATTTTGAGTCGGTCGAGGTGCCTTTCTGTTGTTACTTATAAAATCTGTATTTTTAGATTGTGTTAAATGTCCACCATAACCATTTGACAAACTACTAAAGACCTGTGAGCTCTGTGTTGTTTGGATGTTATTGGCTTGTAAATATTGACGATTTGGATTTTGTTTTTGTCTTTGAAAAACTTCTGCATCTCGTGGTATAAATTGAGGTCTTGCAGTCGATGCCCCAAATAAAGTATCTGATGAACTATAGGTATCATAATTGGTTTGACCAATAACGTATTTAGGGGGCACGTACACATTAGTTGGTATTCTTTCAGGGGTAGCTATCAGAGCACTATTTGGGAATAGTTGACCAGAAGGTGGTTTGTATTCTTGCATGACTATTTTGTTGCTTTTCATAGCTCCTTTATCGTATGGATTCCTCATTGGATGTGTTAACATTTTTTTAATATCTTTCATTAGTTGTGGACCCAGTCTCAGATTTCCAAATTTGTCGTTGTTACTTTTGAAGAGTTGCTCGGCTTTGGCACAATTCACATTCATCCACCAGTCACAGACAAACACAGCTTGATTGAAGAGAGTCCCATTGGGACATAGGAAGGATTGAAATCCGTAGGTAGAGCCAACGGTGCAAACTCTGAACACTTGACAGTCGGTCTCGAAGTCTGCATAATAACCTGAAAATGGTAAATTAAATTTAGTATTTACATTATTTCAACAGAATACAGAACAATATATCAACTGTTTACCTGGTTCCTTCCCAGCACAGGAAAATGAAGTTCTTGGTATGGCATTGAGCGTAGGGTAATCGTTACCCGGATTACCTGGCACAGCCAACCTTATGTCCCACCCGTGACCATTGTCGTACTGCTCCGGTTTTCTGCTGTTTTGCGCAGATGCACCGGATGTAGTGATGTACGCTGAAATGTACGAAAATAAAATAGTTAGTATTTTACTATACAAGGCATAAAAAATGAAGACTAGACGTCAAATTGAATAGTAATAATATCCTAAAAATTGACTAATACGCGTCCAACTACTGAGCTAGAGTTTAAGAATGTCTATTTTTACGGTCTGATTAAACTATGCACAATAAAGTTTGAGAATAGCTCTGCTAGACTACCTAAGACCTTTAAAGCCACATATTTTCAAACTCGCAACTACTCACAATGGAATCAAAATCCAAAGGGTACTTCTAGTCGACCTAGAATCATCAAATTTGGCATAAAGCAATTTTTTATAGCACATACACGGGATAAATTTTGAAAACGTATTTTAATTTATATATATAGGTTTGTACGGAACCCTTGGCGCGCAAGTCCGACTCGCACCGGTTTTTATTTACAATA
Source organism: Macrosoma leucophasiata (assembly GCA_036365455.1). NCBI lineage: Eukaryota > Metazoa > Arthropoda > Insecta > Lepidoptera > Hedylidae > Macrosoma > Macrosoma leucophasiata. The sequence continues at coordinate 6,320,109 of JAWQUS010000023.1, read as the reverse complement.
AATATGTAACCTTTACGTAGGTAAGTAGTTTCAATAGTCACATGACAGTCTAGATTAGTACCGTATTAGTATATAGTAGTAATGTAGGTAACATTTCGTCAGTACGAAGCCAGGGCGGGCCACTTGTATTAAATTTTAAAATTAGACTGCATTTCCAGAGATAAGCGCAAGCTATAAATTTATGCTGTCTTGAATTTTATGTCTCGATCGTTTAATGAAACGAATAAACAGCATGTTTTAGATAGTAGAACCATATTAACACGTGTGTTTTCTTTAGACTGTGGTAGAGCATAAACAGAAGTTATGATTAAAAGTAATATATGAGTAGGTAAGTACCAAATAAGTCACACAGTAAAATTCCAACGAAAATTTTACGAAAATAACATAAGAAATATATTTCTTAACTGAAAATTTATCGAGTTCGAGGCATCGTCTTGTTTTTACACCATTAATTTTATCTGCAAGCTTGTGTCCCGGTTGTGACGTAAATTAATGATGTCACAAAGTCTCCCCGATTTCTTGAATACGAAAATCTTAAATACTTCCTAACCACAGATCTTTTACAAAAACCTTAATGACAAGTTATGATCATTTTGAGAGTCAAGAAAATCAAGAATGATGAAAAAAATCAGACTGGAAAGTTAAAGTACCTACTTGTAATTATTCAAGATCACAAGATTAGTGTGTGTTATGGTCCTATGGTGATTATATTACGCGAATATACAATACATAATAGCAGTAATGTAGACTCTATTAACGCTCACTGCTTATAGCACTTTCGCTTTTTAATATGGGTTACTAGTTTATGTGTCATTACCAGGTATAATTGTAAAGTTTTAATGTTATCGTAATTTTTCAGTCTTTTGATAGGTTATTCAATATTACTAATGGTAGAGATTTGGTCTCAGAGCTCGAGGGCGTACGCTCTACCGCATTACTTAATCTGCTGCCTAAATGATAGAGCTGAGGCGTAGGCATTATCTAGTCGATCTGCCGTCAAATGATAGTGTTCAGCACTATCGTGTTCCGATTAGATGTTATTAATGTATGGGGATGTAATGACTATCACAGAGACATAATTCGACGTCTCGGTTAGTCCAGCGGTGTAAGATGACTTAGAAGTAGGGTGCTCACCTCTCCCCGATTCGGGCTCTGAAAATAAAAATCTCCCGTCTCCCGGAAGGAATTTAAAATATACCAAATTCTCCCGGAATAAGAAGTTGTTCAAAAGTAACGACACACGATGTCGAAATGGCTAAGAGCGGCGTTAATCAGGACCGCGCTGGACAAGGGACTTCTCGCCACTATCTCGCCAGTAATCGCCACTGACGCCACTACTCGATAGTGGGTAGATACCTAGTTTCGTATAAAGTGATTTGCGTGCGTGTAGGTACTTTATTTTATTGTCTCTTTCTGACCCACGTGCGTGAGATTGCGTCGTCTTTGTTTCACATTTTCGTTTCTCATTTAATTTTGTTATAAGTTTCATTCGTTCGCTCATTAGCCTGTATCTAACAGCAATCCATGCACTTGTGTCGTATTTTGAAAAAAAAAACACAATTTTTTCTAAGTTGTTACAAGTTCAAAATAAAAAAAAGTTGATATTCAATGTTTTTTTTTTCTCCCGGATTTAGACAGCTAAGAGGTGGTAACCCTACCTAGAAAGTCTAGAGAAGGAGAAGGACTTTCTAGTCCTTCTCCTTCTCTAGGGTCGCGGGTTCGATCTCCGCACCGGGACAAATATTTGTATGGCCTACAGATATTTGTTTCGGGTCTAGGTGTTTCTGTATGTGTTGTATGTGCACAACTGCACCCGCGACATAGGTTTATACCTACTGTGGGGCTGTGAGTACAAGCGTATTTTTTTTTATTTTTATTTATAACAACTAAGATCTCTGGGGTGGTAATGCATCTGCATATTGACCTCTGTTCATATGCAAATGTCTATAGGCTGCAGTCATCACTTAATATCCATGTGAACTGCAAGCTTGTTTGCCATCATCGCAACCTAAAAAAAAGTGCTTTAAAAAAAAAAACCATGAAAGTTTCTACTTATCTTAACGTTTTATTGCCTCACTCATTCATTAATTTTGTGACTTATTTGATCGCTAAATAAGCGTCGATAAATTCTCATACATAACTCAAACACGTCAGTTCTTCCACAATACCATGTTGCAAACCTTTAGACCTAGTACGAAGAGTTCACACAGTTTTTGTAGCTTGAGCACTAATCATGCCGACAAAAAATGTATCAATAGACTCTTTGGTTCTATACTTAGTCTCTCACGTCACAATATGGATAGTAACTGCTAGTTATAATCATCACTTATTTCTATTTCCATGAAATAACGTCTTCCTGATTGGAGAGTTGGGTGTTTTACGTTTTAATTCAAATCTATACATCTATACACATTAATAAAATTGGAGTGATTGTTTTTAATATTAAAATAACCGCTTTTTACTAAATGCTTATGTATGTATACACGGTACATATACCAAAACAACATTTTTTACAATTTTTGTCTGTCTGTCTGTTTGGCGGGGCTAATATTGGGAACGGCTTAACCGATTTTGACGTACTTTCACTGGCAGATAGCTGATGTGATAAGGAGTAACTTAGGCTACTTTTATCTCCATACATCCATACATACATACATACCTACATACAAATAAGAAGAATTGAGTATATCCGACTTTGACGGGACTTCCACGGGTAGGTAGCTAATGTAATAAGGAGTAACTTAGGCTTCTTTTATCTCCATACATACATACATACATACCTACCTACATACAAATAAATAGAAATTGAGTGTCTCCGATTTTGACGGGCCTTTCACTTGCAGATAGCTGATGTAATAAGGAGTAATTTAGGCTACTTTTATACTAGCTGCGCCCACGACTTCGTCCGGGTAGATACTGAACAATCATATTTTTTCTCACGTGCACGAAGTCGCGGGCACAGCTAGTTCTTGAATAAAAAAGCGGCAGGTTTTTGCGAGCTACATTCATTGAAATAAAACTAGTTTTCGGATTTACGATACGTCGGGTTGATTTTACTTAATCATTTTAGTTTAATGAATGTAGAAGAAGCATGGGAGGTGTGTCTGGACCTGGTTATCTGGCGCTTCACACTATCTGCCTACCCTTGGCGTGAAGGTACATACATACATTTTAGTTTATTCGAATTTTATTATTTAGATAAATCTGAAAACTAGTTTATTTTCAACATGTGTATGATTTGTTCTAAGGTTTTCAGGAGCTTCACTCGTTGAAATATAATTTACGGATATATATTTTTATAATATTTTTACGGATTTAGTAGCATAGGTGGTGATTTTACTGGTCGTAGAGTTCCAGTGCGGACGTGTCGATCGCTTCTCAGATTCCGTAGTCTCAAGCACACTACACACACTGTTTGACAGCATTTTGAAAATTATATGTAGCTACGATCATCGATTTCGTAAACTTTCAGTTCCATCACCAAATGTTCAGGGTTCAAAATTGACTTGATGAACGTCGGGTTTTTTAACGTACCTTTTATTGGTTTTAAGAAATGTATTTAAACAACGTACTTGTTAGTTACCACCCTAGTCATTTATTTAAAAAGATGTACCTACTAGCTCTTCGCGAGCTACACTCATTCATCACTCACACGTCATCGGGCAGTCTGCCTGAGACTACGGAAGCTGGTAAGCAACCGAAACGTCGGGTTGATTTTAAATAGTCCTTTAAGTTTAATACGCGAAGTAAATAATCATAAATAATTTTAAAAAAGCAGAATAATCGTTTTATTTCAATACTAGCCTTTGCAGTGAATGTTCGATTCGACTTGTTTAAAAAGCCTAGTGCAGTAGTAAATACGACTTACCGCAGTGTCTCAAGAAAAAGGTTTTTGACCAATGTGTGTTGCCAGTGATGACATATGGGACAGATTCCGGTACGCGGTCGCTTACTATGGGCCTCATAAGAAGGCTCAAGGTCACTCAGAGAGCAATGGAGAGAGCTATGCTTGGAGTTTCTCTGCGAGATCGAATCAGAAATGAGGAGATCCGCATGAGAACCAAAGTTGCCGACATAGCTTTCCGAATAGCGAGACTCAAGTGTCAGTGGGCAGGGCACATAGCACGAAGAACTGACGGCCGTTGGGGCAGAACAGTTCTTGAGTGGCGACCGCGTACCGGAAATCGAAGCGTAGCCAGCCCCCCCACGAGTTGGATCGACGATCTGGTGAAGGTCGCGGCCAATCGCTGGATGAGGGCGGCCCAGGACCGTTCGTTGTGGCATTCTTTGGGGAAGGCCTTTGTTCAGCAGTAAACGTCTTTTGGCTGAGACGATGATGATGATGAGTAGTAAATGACGTCATAACTTCATCACTATTAATTGTTACGGTCCAAGATATGCTGGTCAAAATTACTGTTAATAGTCGTAACACACGTCCGGATATGGTACGGAGCGGACTGCAGATTCTGTACGCTCCGAACCAAATCTGGACGTGTGTAGATGAGTCCGGCGGACATTTTTATTATTAATCAAGTCCGATGCGTTCCACGTCTTTGCACGGCAAATTCGATAATAGTAGAAATACTATAATAAGTACCAATTATCTGTCAGATTATCTGTTGTTATTTGACTTGCTTTTGCTTGATAATTTAATCTTTTATTTAAAGAAAAATGGAAAGAAAAATTTGACATCAGGCGAGACTCGAACTCGCGGCCTACTGGGAATCTAGTCCAGCCGCTGTTCCAATTGAGCTACTGAAGTCCTGCCCGATTTGTCAAATCTTGCCTTCACATTTATTGCATTGCTTTATGGTAGCAGCAGCGCCATCTATTGCCAAACTATGCTAAAGAAAATTTTTTTTTCCATTTTTCCAGTGTTGTTACGAAATAATATAAAACAACTTAATCTTTGCCAAAAATATGCTGATATTTCGCTATCACCGCTAAAATCAATGTAACTGTTATTGTTAAATTATAGAAAAAAAACATAACTATTGTGGTGCAACTGAACCTAATTCGTTTCATTAGTAAAGTAAGTGAGCTGCTATGTACCTCATAAAGTTGGAACATTTAACCCTTTCAATGGGGTCTGCACTTTATTACCAAAGTTAGGGCCCTTAGGGCTAATGACGAAGAGAAAAAGTTGAATTACGAGAAAGGGTGCGTAGCCTTGATTGGATGCGTTAGCAGTGACCTTGTAATAATATTGGACGCTGGTAACTGCTGCAACTTTATTGTAAACTAGCTGTGCTCACGACCTCCTCCGCGTAGATACTGAACGATAAGTGTAAACACACTACCTATGCCGAAAAAATAAAAAAAGGCATGCTCCGATGGTTCAGTCATATAGAAAGAATGTCGAAAGAGCGAATGACTAAACAGATATACAATGCGAATGTGGATGGTTGCAGAGGCCCAGGAAGACCAAGACTGACCTACCATGACCAAATAGATCGAGTTCTGTCTGATGGTGGGGTCAAAAGTCTTAGGAATCGGCGTGCATGTATGAAGAGAATTATGAAGGTAGATGAGGCACGAGAGGTGTGTCAGGACCGGGATATCTGACGTTCTAGACTCTCTGCCTACCCCGTTAGGAACCTGGCATGAAGATACATACATATGACACACTATGTTGAAATAAAATTACGCTGCGTTATAGCGTACAGCACGTAGTATTCTTACATATTTATTCTCTGGTAATTGGTTTACAACTACTAGTTTAGAGCAGAAGTTTCGTTTTTCACGTACTTGTAGGCGTTGCGGATCATTATTTTTTCAGTTACCATCAAAGCTTTTCGTAAACGTTTTTTTTTTCCTTGGGGACAATGTGTCTACGTCTTTTTGTGATGCTTTGAATAGAAGTTTACACAGACTAAGAAACGTGATGGAGTTTTGGCGGGAACCTTGAAAGAGGCGTGTGGTGCTCTTATTTAATATAATTTTCGTGGTGTATTTTTGAGTTATATTAAATACAGTTGGTGGCATTTTGTCTGATATAGGCTTATTAAAGTGCCCGTGTATAGTGTAATAGAATAACAGTGCGAAGACACGTCCTTTCTTATTGCCACCAAAACTTCATTGTAAATGTTCTTGACTGACTGACTCTGACTTTTACGCTGCTTATTACGAATAGGAAATATCGTTTTACTTGACACTGGCAAAATGCGTAACAGCGATGCCATTATATATATAAAAAAAAGTTTACACCGAAAACACAGGCTGTGGAACAAGGCTGTTTATCACTCGATACAAAGCTCTGGTTTACGGCTCGTGAAATTCGTATTACATGATTGAACAATCATAGACGGTCCGATATCTACAGAATATGCCATAAACCATTTCGGATTACAGCTCCGACGACGTTTATAACTTTTTATGTATTGTCTAAGTGTCTAGTTTAATTTCCTTTTGCATAAAACAAGTCTGCGGACGTTTGTTGTAAATTGGAATACAAAGTCATGTGTTAGATTTTCTCATTGAATATTCTATATTTAAACATTTTGTTTTTTTTTGAGTCGGGACGGGAAGATCTCATCGTCCTCTACTGGAAGCGAATTCTTCCGCTAATGCAGACAGTCAACCAACTAATGATGGTCAAACTATTCCAATAGGGTAGTAAATACAACACCGCGGGATGGGGAGCAGTGTCCCGCGATAAAACTAACACCACTCCTATTGCCCATTATTGCATATAAGTAATTAAAGGTAGCTATTTTTTCAAACAATCTTGCAAATCACATGGATACTACGTGATGACTGCAGCCTATAGGCATCTACACAAAAGTCACAAAACGAGAAGTCAAAGTCTTTGTGATAGTTATTATGGGGCCATTCATTGCATTTTGTGGAAATAAATTAAATACTTTACATACTATACCCAGTACACCCATTTCCATTTTGCATAAAACTGATTGTATTATAATGTTTAAAAAAAATGCTGTAATTTCAGAATGCCAACTTAGCAAAATGTCAACCGCTCGCAAAATGACAACTGCTCAAAAAAAATGAATAGGTAGTTCATCACTATACAAAAAACAATTTTATTTTTATTTTATTTTTACATTTTTAGGATAACTTACAGCTAGGTTATAAATATTAGGTAATACATTTCTAGATACATGCAGCCAGGGGCTACAGGTATATTAAGGCCAATTACAAGTTACCGCAGATATCTTAAGAAATAAATATAAAAACAAACAGTAGACAACGATTATTTAGGATACAAAAATAGTACAATAAAAATCACTAACATAACACGTACAGATGCAAAAAGCAAAGTTATTAATTTAGTTATTAAAATACCTATCGCTGAGTAAGCGTTTGAGTTTAGGTACCGAAGTATTAAACAGGTCGATATCGAAATTTGCTTTAACGAGATGATTGAATGAATTAGAAGCTCGTAATCGCTCTTTTTGTTTAAGGTTTGTCTGAATGAGAATGAGAAGAGTGAACTTTCACTCGTATTCACACATATCCAAGCAATGCTATTGATTGTTTTTTGTAGTCCCTTTTATTTTATTACTATCGGGTCCTTAAGATATTTTAATTAATAGCTTAAAGCCGTTTTCTTTACAACTATAACTAAAGAGATAATCTATTGCAATATTTAATGAATTATACAAACACGATTAATTAAGAAAGGCGTGTATTTTAAACAATAAATCGTACCCATTAACTTTTCTAGGTTAACATTTAACATCTGACCGTTACAGATAATCCATTTTAAAAAAACGCCTTTACTATTCATCGTTACGTCATTTTAGTATTCAGCGAATGGCTCTAATCTGCATAAAAATGTAATTGGCACATTATTGTAGTGTGATATGTAGTATTATGTACACTTATGTAGTCAGAAATCATCAGAATTCGTTACGCGAATATATTTTTGCTCTAAAAGTTGTTCATCATATTTTGATGCAAAATGTTTCTTTTTATAAGTTTAAAAAACAAGCTAAGTGCGAGTCGGATTCACGTTCCATGTGATCCGTGCAATTAATGAATTTCCTATGTTATCATCAATACTTCTTATTGGTTTAAAAAGATCATAGCAGTAGTAAGAAATAGTTTTGAAAATAGAGATGTCGGTTTAAGTTTTTTATGCTTTTTTACCGTAAATTTGCATTGATGAAACATTCACATAAAAACATGTTAAAATGATAGGTTTGACAGCAGTGCGAACGCTAGCACCAACAAGACATTTATCGCAATACATACTTTATGCGACGAGTTGCGAAACATCATCATGTTTAATGTTTTTAGTGCAAACTAGGGGTTAAATAATTAAAAAGTAGTTGACGTTTAATTTATTTTAAAAAATCTTTGAAATCCTTACAATAAGGCCTGTCTACGTCGCCGGGATACGACTGTATTTCATATTCTATGATTAAACATTTACCTCTTACAGCTAAAATAGTGTTATTAAATATATTTAACAGAATACTTTTAACAGGCAACGTGCCTAGACAGTGGCGTGATATTTCTATAAACCCTATACCTAAGCCGGGCCGTAATACTCAAAATGTTTCAGCGATTCGCCCAATATCATTAATTTCATGTATATGTAAAATTTTTCATGCTGCTATTACTAAAAGAATGGAATGGTTTTTGGAAAAAAATAATTGTTTTGCGTCAGACACGGTAGGATTTAGAAAAACTTTATCGACTTTAGATAGTCTTAGTGTTCTTGTATCGAGAATTAAAATGGGTTTCTGTAAAAATAAAATTACAATTGGCTGTTTTATGGATTTAGATAATGCATATAACATTGGTATTTTTAGCTTGTTAACTGCGTTGGATGATTTGGGCATAGGCTCATCAATTTGTAATTATATCTGGAATTTCTTAACCGAACGTTATTTGAAAATAATTGGGAACAATTCTACTGTAGTACGCCATACTAGTCAAGGCTTAGCCCAAGGAGACCCTTTATCCCCTCTACTTTTTAACGTAGCTACAATTAAAATATGTAAAATTATTAAGAATGATTTTGTGTTATACATCAGTAGCAATTGTATAAATGATGCTGTCTTGGAATTACAGTCTGCGGTAAACATGTTTATTAAATTAGTTCAGCAGGTTGGATTGGATATATCTACAAATAAGGGTAAAGTCTGTGTAAACAATAAATCTTTAGAAGTGGTAGAATCTGTGAAATATTTAGGATTATGGCTAGATAGACCTTTGAGATGGGGCAAACACGTTAACGAGATGTGTGAAAAAATAACAAAGTATTTAAATATGTTCAAAATTTTAGCAGGTCCAGGCTGGGGGATTCATCCGAAATTTTTGAGGCAACTATATATTTCTATTATACGTAGTCGAATAGATTATGGCAGTTTTATCTACAACGACAGTAGCGATTCGCATCTCTACAAGTTATATAAAATGCAATATCAAGCGTTACGTACCATAGGTGGATATATCAAATCTACTCCTACACATGCTGTGGAATCTGATTTATCCATACAACCATTGAGGATCCGCAGGCTTTACTTAGCTGGTAAATACTGGCTTAAATCGATGTCGTGTAAAAATAGTGTAACAATATGTTTACTTGAAGAATTCACATCATCAAATATCCTGACAGCGTGGACAAGAAAACGCAAACCATTATTGACGGAAGTTCATGATATGTTAAAAGAAATTAAAATTCATCGTAGTGAAAAAATTGAATTATATTATATATATAAGCATTATCATGAGTATTACAAAATATTTACAGACGGTTCCAAGGACGAAAATTCGTCTGGAGCTGCTTTTCTAGACTTTCAAACTTTGGAATCTTTAAAATTTAAAATTATTCGTAATGTTTCTATTATGTACATAGAATTATTGGCAATTCTGGAGGCATTGTCTTACATTACTACGATTAATGGAGACAAATTCGTCATATTTTCGGACTCAAGAAGTGGTCTTCAACACATAGCTCGATGCACATCTAATGTTAGATGTACTCCCGTAGCTTACAAAATTTTAGATTTAATAAAATTTTTTAACTGTCGTTCAAAAATAGTTGTACTACAATGGGTGCCGTCGCATGCTGGTATAGAAGGTAATACTATGGTTGATCGACTAGCTAAAGAAGCTACAGTGGAAGGTGTGGAAATATTAGTAGAACCATTTTATACTGACTGTCTTTACTTGATGAAAGACAAATGTTACGAATTTTGGCAGGATATTCCTGCCAAAATCAAAGATCGAAAGAGAAAGGCATCTGGTATAAGACCATACAAGTTGAACCTTTTAAGAAACCCTGGATTCAAAACACTACATTGAATAGAAATGATATTGTCATTGCGTTACGTCTTCGTTCCGGACACATCCCATTGAACAAGTTCGCCTGTTTAATGGGTAAAGTACCGTCACCCAATTGTACCATCTGCGGTACTGTGGAGGATGTTTACCATATTTTAATGGAATGTGTTCGAAATGAGAGTATGAGAAGGTCTTTGTTTAGCAGTAATTAATTGTTGCAATCTACCGGTGGTTTGAATATAATTTTGAGTGATGTTTTCTCAGATTCCATTAGGTATTTGATTGATTTATATAAATTCGGTGTGGGAGCCCGAACTATAATGAGTAATTAGGCTATGATTTTCAATAATATTTAATGTAAGAATTGTATTCCTAACAGAGCGACGTAGTTGCAATGGCGACCAAGCTCTTTTAATAAAGATAAAAAAAAAAGGCCTGTCTACGATATATCACACAATAGAGTTTTTTTTCAGTACTACATTTTATCTCCCATAACATACACACAAAAGACATACAGACGAATTGAGAACCTCCTCCTTTTTGAAGTCGGTTAAAAAGTGGCTTCTATGTTAAAATTTACTTATTTTCTTTACACGCTTCTATTTGGGTCCCTGATTTAATATGTGTACCAATTTTTTATTTGTTTTATATTATTTCGCATTAACACATGCTTGTGTTTCTATTCACTATTTTCGGAGAAACAGACAGACAGACAGATACGCGACTCGTTCGTGAGTCTGTCTGTCTGTCTGTTAACAAATAGGTATGTCAAAAATTTGTATTTTGTTTTTACTTTTGATTAATGGAACCCTAAAAGACATAGCTAGATGCTTATCTAACATCAAATAGATTTTTTTACATTTATAAGAAATAGCCGGGCCACGTATTGCTATCTAAACTGAACACGATAGCTCTAAGAACCATATTGCGGCAGTTTGATAAATCTACTTTTTAGACTGACTACATTTGCGGAAGAAGTCTCCTTAACTAGTGAGCGGCGGGGTCGTTACGTTTCGACACCTTAGAGTAGAGAATAGGTAGGGTTTGCATTAAAAAATATAAAAGTCGCCGTTTAATTCATCAGGTCATCTTGTTGTAGCAATAATGTGCATACATTCCAATGTATGCACATTATTGCTGCATATTTTGTACTGGTGGTAGAGCTCCAGTGACGGAGCTCGCGGGCGTAGGCACCACCGCATTACCTGATTTACTTGCCGCTAAATGGTAGTGTTCAGCACTATCGTGTTCCGGTCAGGTGGTAATGTACGGCCCTGTAATTTCCGGCACAGAGGCATAACACCTTAGGCCTCAGGAGTGGTAACGCATTTGCATTTTGACCTTGGTCTTTGTGTGGGTGTCTATAGGCTGCAGTCATCACTTAACATCAATGTGAACTGCATGCTTGTTTGCCACTTCAATTACATAAAAAAAAAAATGTAGTTTTCTATACCTAGTTGGCGTCGGTCCTATTCCTAGTTATTTTCTTTCATTTTTTTACTCTAGGGGTGCCATTTTAGTTTAATATACGCGAAATAAATCCGTAAAAATAGTTTTATTTAGTGTAGCTCGCGAAAACCTAAGAACATATCATCTAGGGATGCCACTGAATTTTAGTCCAAGAAGATTATTTGACGAAATATTGTTACAATAAATACACAATAAAATACAATAAACATGACCTTTTTTAGCTATTCAGTTCAATGTGTCCATAGAGCTACACGGGGGCCACCGGCCGCCGCGGCGGACCGGAGGGGAGTAGCCATATGCAGGCTTTCCCCTCTGTCAAAGTACAAGCCCAAATGGTCCTACGCTTGTCGCCCAGATGTTTAAATGTGTGCGTGAAATTGTTTATGCATTTTGTTAAAGTCAAGGTGTGAGTTTCGTTGTAATAGACGATTCTTGTAGTGTGTGTGTGTATCACACGTAGTTCCCCCCCGCAAAAAATGACAAACTGTTTTGCATCGGTAATAAACGCTATGGCTTCTCCCCTCCGGCAGAGAATATGTAATAATACTACGTACAGAATGGACACTTCGACGTCCCGCCCGATTTCCCCGCCTCACCCAACCTCCTCCCCTCTTATGGGCGACGTTTGGTATTATCTACGTGCTACGCACACAGGTGCACGTGTAAATACACGTCACTGATTGATGTCTGTGTAATAGAGACCAAATTAAGCGTTTGTATGGAATTTTGGCGGAGTGGCCGCGGTGTGCCTCCGGTCCGCCGCGGCGGCCGGTGGCTCATATTGTGTCACATTTACAGTAATGTAATGCCTTTTCACCTCTCTATTGTTCTAGCTCCTGACAAACAAGTCAAATTATCTGAAACCCGACTTTAACTGTCTCTTGGGAGCCTTCAGAGATGTGCAGATTGAAATCGGAGCAGTAAAGTTGGACGTTTATTGTCGTACTTCATTGGCAGAAGATACCTTAAACGAGACAATATTATGAGCTTATGAAAGTACCCATTACAAACTAGCTCTATTACATACAGTAGCCGCCAAGAAATATTTATTTATTTATTTATGTGACTTTAATGCACAAAAGAAGGAACTGTACATAAGGCGGACTTAACGCAACAAAGGCATTATCTACCAGTCAACCTTTGGGTAGAAAAGAGATCAACGAAATCGGTGCTATAAATTAAAAGCTATATTATGTAATATAAATCTATTACAACATTACAACGAAGATTAAAAGTATATAAACTTACAATTAACAATACATATATGCCATGAATATATATATATATACTAGCGGCCCGCCCCGGCTTCGCCCACGCTGTTCTGCTCCTATTTGTCATAGCGTAATGTAAGCTATCCTATCTCTCAAGTTGGATCGAACTGCACAAGGTGTGCGAATTTTATTATAATCGGTTAAGTGGTGTAGGAGTCCATTGAGGACAAACATTGTGACACGAGATTTATATATATTAAGAAGATATATAATATTAAATAACAATGTTAAATACTTAGATATATATATAAATATATAACATACATAAAATAATATTATAACCTACAATATATATACACATCGAGCTCAAGAAAGAGACAATTATTTATTATTATTATTAGATATTTATTAATCGGCTAGTTTTGAGTTCGTACAGCGTTATCTCTGCTGCACACTACCATTTACAGGCCGGTATTGGTCAAAACTTGATCAAAATTCGACAAACGTCAGATAGGTTGCGTTGTGCGAAACAGATACGCTCTATATAAGCGATTTTTTAATGTAATGGAAGTGGCAAATAAGCATGTATTTCACATTGATGTTAAGTGACGACTGTAGCCTATAGACACTTACACGAAGACCAAGGTCAACATGCAGATGCGTTACCACTTCTGAGGCCTAAGGTGTTATGCCTCATTGCCGGAAATTGCAGGGCCGTACATTACCACTAGACAAGGCAAGGAAGCAAGGCAGCGTTACATGCGTGCATACTCGCATACATATCACGCATAAAAATTGCTATATATTTTTTGGAAAGTTTGCAACATAGAGCAACACGGGGCACCGGCCGCCGGCGGGCGGACCGGAGGGGAGTAACCTTAGCGCTTATTACCGATGCAAAACAGTCTGTAATTTTTTGCGGGAACTATGTGTGATACATACACACACTACAAAAATCGTCTATTACTACGGAACTCACACCTTGACTTTAACAAAATACATAAAAAAATTAACGCACACATTTAAATATCCGGGCGACAGGCGTAGGGCCATTTGGGATTGTACTTTGACAAAGGGGAAAGTCTGCTTAGGGCTACTCCCCTCCGGTCCGCCGCGGCCGGTGGCCCGTGTTGCTTTATGGTTTGCAAAAACACGTGAATGCTCAAGACTGATCAATAAAAATCGAGAAACAAAATAGTTCTAATTTAGCATTTGGCGGCAGATGGATTAGATAATGCGGTGCTCGAAAACTATAATGCTCGAACTCTACCAGTAACCAAACATAAAAAGTATTATATAATTTAGTAACTATTTCAGAGTATACAGAACAGATTCACAAGATTAAAGTGTGCCAAAATAGTATGGAACGAAGTCTCTAAGGTCAAAGGCTAAGCGATAAAGTAAATAATGTAGACATCAGGAAAATCACTAAGGTAAAAGACATAACAAAAACCCTAATGTCTCAAAAGTGGAATCGGCTGGGCATGTACAAAGATCACCAAATTTCAAATGGTCAAAAATTGTCACAAATGTCCCCATATATAAGAAAAGACGCAAGGGAAGGCCATTCAAAAGACGATGCGATGACATTGTTGCCACGGCTGGTAGAACCTGGAACAGACTGGCAAGAGATAGGGCGAAATGGAAGGAAATGGAGGAGGCTTTCACCGCCAGAGCGGTCCTTTCAACAAAATAAAAATGTATAATATGTAGTTTTTTAGTTATGCACTAATAAATTAGGTTAAGCTAATACTACCTTTATTAATGTAAAATTGTAAGGAATAAATAAAGCTATATTATTTCAGAGTATACGCTGAGTTTCACCGATGCCTATATTTTTATAGAATCTTCATCTAACCATTAGAATTCTCCATTAAAAATGTGCCGTAGGCCACCTTACATCATTCCCATAAACATGTCGCTTATAAAATATAAATTATATTAAACTGTACTAAATTCCGTTGCTAAAGCTAAACTTACCGTTTAAATAAATAATAAATAAGACAAATTGACCAGGGAAAGTAGGATATTGTGATATGGCTATGGAAAGTTGACAGAATGTTAAATAATATTTGAACCAGTTCTCGATTATGACATAGGGCCGTGGGTGCTTCTTTAGGACATAAAAATATCTATAGTTTGTTATGCGACACTATAAAAATGAAATCAACGTCTACTAAATGCTTTATATGTTCCGCATAGCCATATTGATATATATCGGTCATCAAATAAAACCGAAGCCTTATTGACAGAGATTTTATTGAGAGAGGTTATTAATATGAACCGATATTCGTCGCGATATTGTGACGTATTTTTTTAATGTTATGGATGTGGCAAATAAGCATGCAGTTCACATTGATGTTAAGTGATGACTCCAGCTTGAAGACACCCACCCAAAGACCAAGGTCAAAATGCAGATGCGTTACCACTCCTGAGGCCTAAGGTGTTATGCCTCTTTGCCGGAAATTACAGGGCCGTACATTACCACCTGACTGGAACACGATGATGCACACTGGTAATGCGGTAATGCCTTCGCCCGCGAGCTCCGTCACTGAAGCTCTACCACCAGTTGAGTGCGGTTCTTTAATCGAAAGATTGTTCTTAACTATGTTTGGTGGATATATCAGAGTTTGGAGTTTCCAAGACATTCGGCATAAATAACCTACCCGATCGTCGATGAGAACTATGACTAGGGGTGTCGAGAGGAGAGGCACCGGTATCACCATCGTGAGTGAGTAATCTGAAGCTTGGACTGGGCACAGTACAAATATGAACAGTATGGAAACTACGTACAAAACGTTTGAAACGGCACACTAACACAAAAACGCGCATCGACGCTCGATGTAGCGAGTGACTCAGTATTGCAGCACCGCGAGAACCGCTTAGAGGCCACGTCGATGCGCATGTTTGTGTGAGTGTGACGTTTCAACGTTTTTTACGTAGTTTCCACACTGTTCATATTTGTACTGTGGACTGGGCTTGCTCTCTATTATGCCATTAGAAACTTCCATCCCCAAGTGTACGGCTCTTGCAGAAATTTAGATAAACAAATAACAGCCTGTTATCTAAATTTCAGCAACTGCCATACCGGTCAATGAAGGCAAGCCAGAGGTGAGAGACCTGATGACAGGTCTGGTCGTACGACTGTACGGTGGACGAGGCGGAGCCCAGTTCTCTGGGAGGAACTCGAATGATGGTGGAGGGTAGTGTCGCTACTCACCAACAGCTCACCACACCTTTTAGTCACAGTAAATAGATTGTCAACAGTAATGTAACTACATATAAAGCGTTAAAAACGGCACACGCACACAAACATGCGCATCTACGAGGCCTCTAAGCGGTTCTCGCAGTGCTACAGTAGCGAGTGTCGCGTCGAGACGAGCGGTCACGTTGCGATTTGTTTTTATTTCCAAGAGTGTTTTAAAGATGCCACGAGCGTATTGCGTGGTAAACGACTGTTTGAACTCTGCATCATAAAAACCGGAGCTATCGTTTTTTAAACTTCCTGGTGATTTTGAAAGGCAAGAATGATGTATTGTTATAATATCTAACATATTTAAAAAAATCTCGTGTGACAGTATTTGTAACAATACTCCTCCGCAGCGGCTAGACCGATCATTATGAAATTTTGTGTGAATGAGAATCATAGAATGAGGTTGTAGTCTTTTTTTATATCCCTAAATGGTAAGGGTGATTCTCACCATTTTTTTTTTTCGATTTTTTGGACAGTTAATTTGTTTATACCTCTAAGGCGATACGAGGTTCGTCGGGGTAGCTATTTATTATCCTGCTTACCCGAGTGGGTGAGGGGAAGAGAAACTCGCCCGGTCTCAACAACTCGTAGCAGTATTCCACAAATTGTACTATCGTCAGAACTATAAAAATCACCCAAGTACACCCAAGTAATTAGCACTCAGTTTTGTTATTTTTAAGACAAAACAAAAAACAAAGATCTACAAGTTATATCAAAATTAAACTGTCTGCCGTACTTAAAACTATAATAATAATAAGATCAAGGTTGGACCATGGGTTTAATACAGAAGGCGGTACTCCTCGGCACGGCACGTATAGTGAGGAGGTTCCTGTCTCCGTGACCCTAACCACCAATAGCTTGGACCCTGTTCCCGCTGCCGGCGGCGCACTATTTTTTAATTTCTTATAGTACATGTTTGTTTTTTTTATAACTACTTATGTATGTAAAAAATACCAGGTGGGTGTCGTTATACACATACAACACATACACAAACACCCAGACCCGAAACAAATATCTGTAAGCCATACATATATTTGTTCCGGTGCGGGGATCGAACCCGCGACCCTTCGAATCAAACGGTGGATTCGCACCGCTGGACTAACCGGGTCGTTTAGGCCGTTTTGAGTCATTTCACAATTCGCAACATTTTGAATCGTTATATCTTAACAACTTTTAAGTACTTATTGACTATATGTTTCAAAGACAAATAGCATTTATTTATCCAATACTATTACAGGTTAACCAATAAAAAAAATTGTCAACATCCCAATACGATTGATTAAACGTCAGTAAATGCAAAAATAATAACACCATTATTTAAAAATTTTTGTGACACCCCTATTGCTTCAATGGAGTGTAGGTAAATATTTTATAAAATGCGCTTAGTTTCCATACTGTTTGTATCAATTTACTGTGTCTTAGTTCTATTATTGTTGTAGGTACCTAATTAATTTTATTCTTAAAGTTTTCATACTAAGAAACTTTGTTTTTATTAACATCGGTGTTTTTTAATTAAAATAATATATGTAGAGTATTTAATCTAGGCGATTGTTTAATATAAAGCTAATTTTCTATGTTATGGGAATACGTAAAAGTTTTTCTTCAACCGAACTTCTTGGCTTTGAGGCCCTTATCAAATTAAAACTTTACTAAAGTTTTAGGTATTTCGTGGATTTTACATACGTAATGAGTCAAGTATTTAATTAAGCACAAAGATAAATTTTCCATTGATTGGATGCGTCGAGACGTGACGACCCCATAAAAATGTAAAAAACAGTTATTTGGATTTCTAGACTTATAGACGATCCCGCCACCCAGTGATAAAAGAAAAACCACTGGTGGTAGAGCTCCAGTGATGGAGCTCGCGGGCGTGGGCACCACCTCATTACCCAATATACTTGCCGCTAAATGGTAGTGTTCAGCACTATCGTGTTCCGGTCAGGTGGTAATCTACGGCCCTGTAATTTCCGGCACAGAGGCATAACATATTAGGCCTCAGAAGTGGTAACGCATCTGCATTTTGACCTCTGGTCTTTGTGTAGGTGTCTATAGGCTGCAGTCATCACTTAACATCAATGTGAACTGCTGCTTGTCTGCCACATTCATGATATAAAAAAAATCTTCCGCTTGTGCATTCAGTCAACCAACCAATGGCGGTCAAACCATTCCAAAAGTGCGGTGGTAAATTATCGCCACTGCGATCGCCAACCGGCATGCCAAGGGTGGCGAAAGTGGTGTGGGATAGTAGGCGATAGAGTCGTAAAGCCCCGACGCCGGCATTGTAATTAGTGTATTTAATTCAATTTACACTAAAATTAATTGCCTCTGTAGCCTAGTGGTAGCAGGCCACTACTATTACACTGGTGGTCCTGGGTTCGATTCTCGGGTCGGGGGCTATATATATAGGATATATCAGAGATAACGATTTAAATCCTTTATCTCTGGTTCTATTGGGATTTTTCCATTTTCTGGAAGTTTCTCAGTACCTCGGAGTTTGGTAATGTGCCCGGAGATGGCAACAGGCTCGCCACCTGTTACATGGGCCAAAAACGTAACCGGCGAATGCATGCATTTACTTCTGCCTACCCCTTCGTGGATTACAGGCGTGAAGTTATATTTTCACACTAAAGTTAATCTTTTAATGTTTGTCAGTATCTAAATGTTCACTTGTTGAAATTCTCAGAGTCTGCTTTTTTAATAAAATTCAGAAACCCTTGTTAACTATAAACACTATTATGGGAGCAAGTTCAATTCCCGAAGGTCTGACACCGAGAGATAACACGACTCGATTGACGTAGAATCGTTCGTGGCTTTAACGCGCAATAATATCTTCAATAAAATTGTCTTCAAGGAATAATGGTGGGTTCGGATAAATATCTGACTGTCGAAGGAGGGGTTACGTTTTTTTTAAGCATAGCTTATTCACAGTTTAAACAATATTTTTCTTGAATAGTAATATTATTTTCTAGGACGAAGTAATGCAGAAATTTACAAACTTACCTACATGTTTATATATTTCTCTATTACCTTTTTCCATGTAATGGAAGTGGCAAACAAGCATGCATTTCACATTGATATCTAGTTTGATATCTCAGTTCTATCCGGTGTGGCCGATAGCCGTTGATTGAACCTAGGTGTAACACAGACTTATTCACGGTTACTTAGGGCGAGATTCACTACGACTTTACTTTCGAGCAAAGTACGCTTCAAACTGTCAAAACCCATACATTTCTGACAGTTCCAAAGTCGTAGTGCGGTCTGTGAACCTAGCACAAAATGTAACCGGTTCAACTGTGTGAAATTTTAACTATCAGTCAAATAATACCTAACACCGAACGGTGCGGTGGGCGAGCAGGTAACCTCAGATCGGGGTTGCCTATGGTCCATACCTAGTTTTATCCGGTTAGCACTGAGTGTAGCTACTTACGTACTTCAGGTATTATATCATTCGGGTATGTATAATATCCAACAAGAAATAATGCACATCGACCTCAGGAAGAGACGTCGGCTTATTTCGGATCTGTAGAGCGTTATCTCTTTCGCACCTTACCCATTTGACGTTTGTCGACCACTTTGATCAAGTTTGACCAATACCGGACTACGGATACTTAAGTAGGCAGTTTGCAGCAGAGATAATGCTTTATGAAGCCGAAATTAGCCGATTGTCACTTTCATAGGCTAGATGTGCATTATTTCTTGATGAGCACTGTACATATTGTATTAATTTAGGTATGTAAGAAATTAAAGAAAAAACGGCAAGAAAAATTTGACTTCGGGCAGGAATCGAACCTGCGACCTCGGGATAACCAGTCCAGCCGCTTTACCACTAAGCTACCGAAGTCCCACACTTTTAAACCCACAGAGTTTAAATCGGTCCGACCCTAAAATTTGTTAAAAATTAAAAAGGGAAAGCAAAATTTGACGCATCGGTGTGGGACTTCGGTAGCTTAGTGGTAAAGCGGCTGGACTGGTTATCCTGAGGTCGCAGGTTCGATTCCTGCCCGAAGCCAAACTTTTCTTTCAGTTTTTTCTTTAATTTCCAAAGTTCACTCGCATGTGTGCGAAAAATAAATAGTACAATTAGGTATGTTATTTATAAATGTATATTTTACAATTTACAACCTAGAAAAATGAATGCTAACTGATCTGATGCAAAAAGCGAGCCAGCTAAGTAAACTTTAAAGTCGGAGCTTTATGTTTAATCCGCACAATCCCACTGCACAACTTCTGCAACAAACTACTAGCGTATTTACAGAAATTCTCATTTATAATATCACAAAATAATGGAGTATGGGTTCCGTACCTCAAAAAGAAGAAACGGAATCGTTGTAAGATCGCCCGTGTGTGACAAACAGACGTTTGTCTTTAAATTAGCGTGCGGTTAATAATAAATTCTCACACGGGCGAAGTCGCGGGTACGGCTAGTCGTTTATATTTTTGTTATCTTTACTATGTGCGTTGTATACTTAATTACTGAATTATGTAAGCGCATAATTTTCGAGGGTTTACTTTTGGCCCTTTTTATTGTACCGGACCTTGCAAAAAGGGAGGATCACTTTGTTGTCTATCTATCTGCCAGGACCCATTCTCTCGAAAAATAGGTGTATTCATTTGAAATGATGTAATATGTGAGTCTACTAAAAAAAACTAAAATCTTTAAAAGTCTTGAGAATATCAGAGTTAGGAAAGTATAGGTCAACGTAATTAAAAGATACGCATTTATGTGCATATTTTCATACATTTTGAGAATCAACAATCTAGGGTGTACTGTCCGTTGTCGCTTTAGAATCGTGTAGTTTACTTATTAAGAAGCTATTTCTTAGTTAAAGTAAAAAAAAAACGAAAACTTTTGGTAATAACTTCACTAAAAACTAAAAAAAAATATATTTGTGGTTGGTTAAGTATAGAGGCAACTGTTTTACTATGACACCATGATAAGTTGGCCTGCCCCTAATTTTTGTATTTAGAAGTTTTTGAAATTATTCAAGAAATATTTAGGAAAGAGTCTATTTATTTAACAAAACCTATTTTTTTTTAAGAAAAATGGAAAGAAAAATTTGACTTTAGGCGGGGCTTGAACCCGCGACAACTGGAAATCTAGTCCAGCAGCTCCTCCAATTGAGCTACCGAAGTCCACTCCTGAATTTAAAATTTTCCTTCACATTTATTGTACCTATAGATAGGCAATATGGAGGCAGAAGGGACTCTCTTGCCAACAATGCTTGTTAGGCAATCGATATAATAAAATTTGCAGTTTATTAAATATCGCAATTTTTAAGGGTAAAAGCGACTTCTTTAGAGAAGTCTCTTTTTATTAAGTGGCACAAAAAGTATAATTTTACGAAACCCTCTGCGCGCCATTGACTTATTTTTTTTAAATAAAAAATCGTTGACTAGAAAACGTTTTCATTTTGGCTAAAGCTGTATGTTGGTAATTTCGTTTTACCACGACAGAGCTAAGACTATACTATACCCGTGTAAGCTGTAGGTACTCTACCAGGAGTTCACCAACTAATATATAAGATGCCCGTAAATATGTGTATCGGTTTGGCATAAATATCAAAACTTGGTCGACTACGTTCGAACAAGTTTGGATATTGATACAGAAGGAGCATAATTGTGTAGCAACCACTACATAAGGTGCACACAAGCGGCACACTGAAGAAACACAAAATTAGTTTAGTACGCAAGGTGGCGTATGACCGAGTTGCATCGCACATACGAAGTTTTCTCAATTGTTGCCCTAATATTCAACTCCGCGGCGTCAGGCGCTATCGCCTTGCCCAGTCGGAGGAACATTTCCAGCCGTTCCTTCGTAATTGGAACCAATTAGGTTAGGCCTGTAGCGTAAGTGTTTACATAAGCGGAGAGTATATTCGATCATTTATCGTAAGATGAATGCACAGTCAATTGTCTCAATGACGTACCTACTTAGTAAGACCAAATTATAGGTAACTAGTTGTTGCCCGCGGCTTCGCCTGCGTGGATGTCGTTTTATAAATAACCAAGTAAAGTAGCCTATGTTCATTCTCAAAGTCAGCTCTATCTCAGTACCAAATTTTTTGGACGTGAAAGGTAACAGACAGACAGACAGACAGACGTTTTTTTTTAGGTCGGTCTTTGCGTAGGCTACCTGTCCCGAGACGGCACTAGTCTACTTCACCGGGCAATATATACCATCTGTTTTGTTCGTCCAGACAGGATTCAGAGCTAAAATTTTACAATTTTCATATTGATATGTCAAACACAGGTGTCTGAGGTGTCATCAAACCAAATGTAAATCGGCGAGTCGGTCGGGTCAGCCAATTCAATGACTCTTGTATAAAAATGTGATTCCTTTTCGAAGTTTAATTTCACCAATTAAGGAAAAAGTTTAAATTTCTTCAAAGCGGTTTCGTTTTAAATTAACATTTATTGTTGGTTAATTGTCTAAAAAAACGACATCGCGCCTATTTTCTACTGAAAAGAAAGCAGAAGTTAATGCATGCAATTATGAAGATCTGAGTACGACAAACACCAAAAAACTTCGCCAGTTACCTACGTGCTATGATATTCACGCACATAACCAAACTTCGAACATGCCACTGAGAATGTATAGGTAGGTTTTTTTTTTATGTCGTAATAGTAAAGTCGTGAAAGAATATTTATCAATTTGCGCTTGTGATCATAGTCATATACGAATATGCTTGCGATATTTGTCAGGATCGTTACTGAAATAATTTAAATATGTTAATAGATAATAATATAATGTCGAAAGTAGGTACCTACATACTAAACATATTGTGCAAATTAAATAAGGCACGTGCATGTCTTGCATTAACAAATATGGAAATTTTAAATATTTAATACAGCTCTTTTAACATGGATTTTTAAATTTTTAAATTGTAATTATCTTTGCGATGCTAATGATAATTTTAATGTAGTATTTATACATATAATTCAGTTGTATGAAACATTTCATACCCTAGTTGCTTAATAAGTAGGTTTTTTTTTATTCTTAATGTGAGTATCACGACGTATAGTAGGTACGATTTTTCTTTGAATTAGCGTCGAAGTTTCAATGCTGTTATTTCACAAAAGAATCAAATCCTTATTTTTGTATTAAAAGTACATAGGTTTCAGATTTATCTCGAGTATATTAAACTATAATAAATATTTTAAATCATCCCGATATTTCGGTGGCTTTTCAGTTTCCGAGGTCTCGGGCGTCTGCAGTCATATGACTTCCGTGTTGTGCCCCAGAACACCATGCAGTTCACACTGATGGTCAGTAAATGTTACAGATTAAGGACATTTACAAAACCGGAGGTAAAAAAATACATCGGCATGGTCATGAGGTATATCTAGGAAGTTGTTATGCCTTTTTATAATTGACGGAGCTACAAATTATTGAATTCCCTAGAAGTCAAACTCAGGTTTATAGGATTAGGTTCATTATCCTGTAAGTCATTCATCCTTTTTAGGGTTCCGTTGTAAACAAGGAACCCTTACAGTTTCGCCATGTCCGGATGTCTGTGTGTCTGTCTGTCCGCGGTTTAGCGCAAAAACTATTGATACTAGAGACTCGAAATTTGGCACAAGTAGGTATACACTTTAATCACGCCGACAAAGTGGTAGCTAACCGAGATTTAGTTACCCGTTCGTGACTTATTAAGCTTTAAAGTGCCAATTTTCGCTAGAGTCAACCAACTAAACGGTTGTTGTTAGAAATTCAAACCTTACGGCATTAGTAACTACATAATTATAACCAAATTAAAAGGAACATTATTACACTTAAGTTGGTTTTACAAGTTTGCGAGTAATTAGCCGACCAAATGCATTTTACTCGAAAATTTTTAAAAACTCCATAGAAAATATTTATTTATTTTTTAATCTCTCTTAGATTGAATAGCGTGAATTTTTCAATTTCCTAGTTTTAAAAAGATAAGTTTTGGTTTCTTAGTAAACTCAGTATTGATTGAATATCAAAAGGAAATAAAAACTAGTTTTATTATATTTTTCACAATAGGAAGGTAATACACGCGAGTAAAGTCGACAGTAAGAGACTTAAATAAAATGAATCGAAAAAATTTACTTCGGGCGAGCTTTGAACTTGTTATTTTGTTATCCAATTAGGTAGCCCAGTACCACCAGTAGGACCAAAACCGAGAGTTTTTTTTTTCCTCTTTTAATTACAATCATCCGTGGAATTGGTGAATAGTTAATAGGTATAGTGTACAATTTTTTTATAAGCCAATAAAACAATGAACAGTTTAATTTTCTCATTGACTTTTGATTCGGGTTTTATTCATTTAAAATCCTTTAAACAGAAATAAAAAATAAATATAAATATCAATTGCTGTTCGTTAGTCTCATTAAAACTCGAGAACGGCTGGACCGATATGGTTAATTTTAGTTTTGAATTATTTCTGAAAGCCCAGGGAAGGTTTAAAAGGTAAGTAAATATGTAGAAATTGAAGGGGAATAGTAAAAAATATAATTTTATTTTCCCATACAAATAGTCCGTATGTATATATCAAACTTTTGACACATTATTTCATTCTGAGGCAAAACGAAGTTTGCCGGGTCCGCTAATACCTCCTTAATATTATAAATGCGAAAGTAACTCTGTCTATATGTCTGTCTGTCTGTTACCTTTTCACGTCCAAACGACTGAACCGATTTTAATGAAATTTGGTACGGATATAGAGCTGACTTTGAGAATGAACATAGGCTACTTAGTTATTTATAAAACGACATCCACGCGGGCGAAGCCGCGGGAAACAGCTAGTAAAATATAAACTCACCAAAAATCGTCAAGCCCCACACATTTATCCAAATCATGTTGTCACTGCACTTCGTCCACACAGTATTTAAATATTCCACTTTCGTATTTTTTTTTAATTTTTCGTAAAAAAAATCGAACTTGGCGATCCGCGCATCGAGTTGGCGGCAAACTCGCAAATAGTGTGGTATTGTGTGAAGCACTTCGTATAAGGTGCGCCCTACCATGCTGTAACGCAAGGCATTCTCTTCATTCATTCATAATTCATACATAAACAATTTGAAATGTTATGAGGGCTAATTTAGAGTGCAAGCCCAGTTGGTCACTCCACTTGGTTTTGATTTCCTCATGATCATCGTTGAGTTTTGTATGTTGAAAATAAATTACAATTGCTACACTTCGACACTTCTAAAAATGGTCACTTGGTTCTAACTGAAGATTTTGTAGGACTCACGATTTGAATAAGTAGTACCTAAGAGATTAGAAGCAAAAAAACGACATTCAGATTCAAAATTCAGTCGACTTGTGTATGCCCTCGACCCGAAGGCCTATGGCGGACCCCCGTAATCCTCCACTGCTACCAAACGCATCCTGATGCGATTGCGACTAATATATTTATTACTTACCAATATACTTAAC
Organism: Macrosoma leucophasiata; assembly: GCA_036365455.1. Lineage (NCBI taxonomy): Eukaryota > Metazoa > Arthropoda > Insecta > Lepidoptera > Hedylidae > Macrosoma > Macrosoma leucophasiata. The sequence continues at coordinate 6,294,518 of JAWQUS010000023.1, read as the reverse complement.
TCTAGTAATTCAAGAGGAAAGTTTATACTCGTATATGTTTAGAACATGTATAATGTGGTAGAGAAACACTAATAATTTTAGAAATTAATAATCAAAGTTAAAGCTAACTGAACCCTATTAGATATATCAAAATAATGTACTACAGTATTTTTTTTATGTAATGGAAGTAGCAAACAAGCATGCAGTTCACATTGATGTTAAGTGATGACTGCAGGCTACAGACATCCACAGAAAGACCAAGGTAAAAAAGGCAGATGCGTTACAACACCTGAGGCTTAAGGTGTTATGCCTCTGTGCCGGAAATTACAGGGCCGTACCAAGTGGCAAGTAGGTAAATTACGTAATGCGGTGGTGCCTACGCCCGCGAGCTTCGTCACTGGGGCTCTACCACCAGTATATTATACACCTTTTGCACTCTGCACTTTGATCTCTTGTTTTTGTATGTACGAGTATGTATCTTCACGCCAAGTCCTTTACGGGCTTTTGTAGATGTCTTTAGGCTGCAGTCATCCCCTAAAAACTATGTGAGCTGCATGCTTATTTGCCAACTTCGTGACATAAAATATTTTAAATTACTAGCTGTGCTCGCGACTTCGTCCGCGTGAGAATTTATGATTGTTTTGTACCTACCCGGTATATTATACACCTTTTGCACTCTGCACTTTGATCTCTTGTTTTTGTATGTACGAGTATGTATCTTCACGCCAAGTCCTTTACGGGCTTTTGTCGTAGTCGTAGGCGCAGCTAGTATAGCCTAAGTTACTCCTTATTACATCAGCTATCCGCCAGTAAAAGTCCCGTCAAAATCGGTCCAGCCGTTGCCAAGATTTGCCCCGCCAAACGGACAGACAGACAGAAAGACAAAAATTGTAAAAAATGTTGTTTTGGTATTTGTACCGTGTATACATACATATGCATTTAGTAAAAAGCGGTTATTTTAATATTACAAACACACACTCCAATTTTATTTATTTGTATACAAACAGACACTCCAATTTTATTTATTTGTATAGATAAATGAAAGTGCTGGTAGGTATTAACAAATAGCAGGTACAGTACTCAACAATTAATATTGCACATCGAGCCTGCGAAAGAGACGATCGGCTAGTTTCGACTTCATAGAGCGTTATCTCTGTCGCACACTGCCTAGGTACCTAAGCATCCGTAGTCTGGTATTAGTCAAACTTTGATCAAAATGGTCGACGAACGTCAAATAGGTACGGTGCGAAAGAGATAACTACACTCTACAGATACGAAATAAGCCGACGACTCTTCCTGAGGTCGATGTGCAATATTTATTGTTGAGTACTGTCTGAACTGTAGGTACACTTATTACATTTTATTTTAACATTGCATTGCAACATTAAAAACGTCAGGGTTTTAGGTAATCACACAAACGAAATGACAGATAATTTTATTTGTTGATACCAATATGGATGTAATTGGTTTCATTTGGACAGAAATTCGGAGTAATTCCACACAGGCGTTGTTTTGTTATATGGATGTTTAGGGTTGCCAGATTTTCACATTAATCGGGACAAATGTTTGATTTTGGGACTAAAATATTTTAAAGATATTGTTTTATTTTAAAGAAAAATGGAAAGAAAAATTTGACTTCAGGCGAGACTCGAACTCGCGGCCTACTGGGATTTGTCCGAGCCGATTTGTCAAATCTTTCCTTCACATTTATTGCCTTGCTTTATGGTAGCAGTAGCGCCATCTATTACCAACTATACTAGTTAGGCAACCGATATAATAGACTTTTCAGTTTATTGAATATCGTAAAGAAGTCGCTTTTACCCTTAATAATTGTTTTTATATTATTTCGCATTAACACATGTGTGTGAATGTATAGAAAGGCTGTGTAAAGCAAGGCAGGTTTTACTGGTGGTAGACCTCCAGTGACGGAGCTCGCGGGCGTAGGCACCACCGCATTACCTAATATACTTGCCGCTAAATGGTAGTGTTCAGCACTATCGTGTTCCGGTCAGGTGGTAATGTACGGCCCTGTAATTTCCGGCACAGAGGCATAACACCTTAGGCCTCAGGAGTGGTAACGCATCTGCATTTTGATCTTGGTCTCTGTGTGGATGTCTATAGGCTGCAGTCATCACTTAACATCAATGTGAACTGCATGCTTGTTTGCCACTTCCATTACATAAAAAAAAAAAGGCAATAAATGTGAAGGAAAGATTTGTCAAATCGGGCAGGACTTCAGTAGCTCAATTGGAAGAGCGGCTGGACTAGGTTCCCAGTAGGCCGCGAGTTCGAGTCTCGCCTGAAGTCAAATTTTTCTTTCCATTTTTCTTTAAAATAAAATATATTTCACAAGCATGTGTTAATGCGAAATAATATGAAAACAGATATTGTTTTATTTCTTGAGTATTTTACTTGGCAATATAACTGGTGGTACAGTTTCAGTGTCTAGGGCGTAGACAACACCGCATTACCTATCGAATTACAATGAAGTGGCGTACCATCCATTTTCACTGGGGGTAGAGCTCCAGTGACGGAGCGAGTGGGCGTAGGCACCACCGCTTTATCTAATATACTTGCCGCCTAAATGGTAGTGTTCAGCACCATCGTGTTCCAGTCAGGTGGTAATGCACGGCCCTGTAATTTCCGGCACAGAGGCATAACACCTTAGGCCTCAGGAGTGGTAACACATCTGCATTTTGACCTTGGTCTTTGTGTAAGTGTATATAGGCTGCAGTCATCACTTAACATCAATGTGAACTGCATGCTTGTTTGCCACTTTAATTACATCAAAAAAAAATCGAAGAAATTACCTATTGATCACGTCGGTGGGGTTTTTGTGCAGCCACTTCACCCGAAAGATGTCCAGCGCTGGACAAAATCCTTCCCCAAAGATACTCACAACGATGTTGTACGTCTTTAGGGCACAATATGCCGTAACCACGCTTGGCATGCACACATGCTTGGGTCACAGTGGCCAAAGTTTTATCGCAGGATGCTGCTGCCCATCCTGCGAAACTGCATGAAATGCCTTAGCATTGGAATGGGTTGACCGCTATTCTTCAATTAACTGGCTACACTATCCAAGAGTTCTCTTCCACTAGCGGGCGGTGTGATCCTTACGCCCCTACGCCCTATGCAAAAGGAATATCTTATATATAATATAATACTAGCGGCCCGCACCGGCTTCGCACGGGTGCAATTTAGGTACTTACACAGTATTACCACAGTCTAAAGAAAACGAACATGTTAATTACCTACAGTCATCCAACGGACGTGTAATGTCAGAGCAATCGTGCGGGGCGTGCGAGGCGAGGGATATATACCGTATATAGCCCATACAAAAACTGTCAACTACTTGGTATGAGCGATAAGGGGTGCGAGATTTAAATATTTCTTGGGCTATGTTTTTGGAAAGAAGATGAATGATGAATGATGATGAAAATATATATACATATTTTTTATATTTATACATTTTTATATTTTTATATATATGTATATATATATATATATATATATATATATATATATATATTCTTATAGTTATATACATACTTATATATTACATATCTATGAATTCAGTTTATTTTCTGTTCATTTATTTTATTATTTATATTATGTATTTATTCTCTACGTACTTAATATGGATATATTGTAACCTCTCAGCACCTATTCTTCCTTTTTCATTACAACCCGAAGGTTGACTGGTTTGATAATGCCCTGGTTGCATTAAGTCCGCCTTATGTGCCTTATTCGTGTGCATTGAAGTTAAATAAATAAATAAATAAAATATCTTTACTGCTAATATTTATTTTAAGTTTCATTTATTAATAGTGTTTTATTTTTTACTTTATGTATATACATAATAGTAATTAGCAGTGTACCTAGTGTTTTATTTTTATAAATCTATACATACCTTCTAAATAAATTTCTTCGACGAGTCTTATTTCTAGTTAATCTCTCTACTATAGATATTTTATTTCTTTGTTTGCTATTCGGATATGGACGTTTGAACTCATGGATGGCAGATAAGAAGATTGGTAGAATGTTAGGCTTGTAAACTGGAAAACCGGCACATTATTTCGTAGACTGGGAGCATGGCAGACTGGCAGAATTTTAATATAATAAATAGACTGAGATATGGTAGACGTTTCAGAAAATAAATCCGGTTTTTGATTCAATGTCATTCAAAAGTCCTTTTTGAAAAGTTTTACGTATGTCAAATTGAAAGCAGTATTTTTTATGAAGGTAGCAGACAAGCATGCTGTTCACGTTGATGTTAAGTAATGACTCCAGCCTAAGACATCTACACAACCGGAGATCAAAATGCAGATGCGTTGCCAACCTTGAGGCGTCACATCGCGCATTTTTTTCGCTGTTATAATTATTATGGACTTTTTTCTTTTATTCTTTTTACTTAAGTGTTTCAATTACCTTGCAATATAAACTAACGTGAAACACGACCGTTATTGAACTTAAAACTAAATTTGACAACCCTGAAGCATTGACTGCAAAACTTCAAAGGCGATAAACTACTGTATGTAGTTATACTGTGGTATTACTAAGTACTATAAATTGAGACGTACACTACTGGAACAAACTGCATATGGTGTGCAAGTTTGATTGAAATCGGTGAAGTAGTTTAGAAGTCCATCGCGGACAAACACTGTGACACGTAATTTATATATATTAAGATTATTTTCTGAGTTATCAAAATAAAATAGCTGGTACCGTAGTACTAGCAATATTATACAGGTAGTTTAGTTTTTTAGAACTACAAAAAAAGTAAAGCTGAGACAAGTCTTATAAATGTGCGCAAAACACGGGATGTCCCGTGGAATTTGGAACGTTTCGCAACACTATCACAGAAAATATTATTCGATACTGGTCACCTAGCCATTAATTGGATGTATTTCGTGGAAAATCCCCTTTGTTGTTAATATTCTATGCTGGGAATTCTGAACAAAGCTACTTTAATGATATTGAAGCTTCAATGATAGTGCATTTTATACCTATAGGTAATTTAGTTGTGTATTGTTGAGCTTTGTTTTAGTAAATATGAAAGTATTCTTTGTGCCTTTTTTTCTTAACAGTGAATTATATCACCAAAAAAATAAATAAATCAAAAAAAGCATGTATTCTATTTATCTCTGCCTACCCCTTGAGAATCATAGGCGTGAAATTACGTAAAGTCTCCACCCAATATTGCCAGCATAACTATTGTGCATTGATTCAAACAGCCAACAATGCGCGGAGTACCAACGTTATTAAATTATCACACCTTTTTACTTCATTGTTCATTTAATTAGTTTACATAGGAAAACGGCTGTTTAATGGTACTAAGAAAATATATGCTAAAATTTATAATGAATTCTTATATTGTGTTTTTGCATAAGCGAACTAATTATATTATACAATTAAAGAAAAATCGGGCTGGTGCGTGTCGGGACACGGGCAATTCCGTTTTTCCTAGAACATTTTATAAGTTGATCGACTGTTTCTCGTAAAGTCCTTAAATTCTTTTGTATTAGGTCTTTGCCTATAAAATTGCCGTTTTTCATAAAATAAATGAAGCTTATTTTTTTTCGATATTTTTTATTTCTATTAATTAAAGTAATCACCTATGCAATCGATGCATCTTTGCCAACGAATTGGTAGATTATTGATGCCCTTTTTGAAAAATTCAGCTGGATTGGAGACAACAAATTCTCAAAGACATTTTGTACTGCGTCTCGGGTATTTATAGAAAAATCTGTTTGCCTAATATTTTGATTGATATAAAATTAGCATTTAGCACTGCTCAGATAGTAGGAAAGTTTTTCCTTTCACTCCAAAGTAAAATTAAGAAGATGAGATATGGTTTATCCCCCTTACCCTAAACGTCTCTCGTAATTAATAGACGCCCCCTAACGCCTAATGAGAGTTTAGTTCGAAACGGGCATCGAATCCAAGAATACATAAACCCAAGTCCATAATACTGCTTTTCACTGGTGGTAGAATGTAGGAACTCGAGGGCGTATGCACTACCGCATTACCTAATCTGTCTTCCGCTAAATGGTAGTGTTCAGTATTAGCGTGTTCCGGTTAGGTGGTAATGTATGGCCCCGTTATAACTTAGAACAGAAACATAACAACTAAAGTCTCAGGGTTGGCGACGCATCTACGTTTTGACCTATGGTCTTTGTTTGCGTGTCTATAGCCTGCAGTTTCCCTAAACCTCAATGTGAACACGCAGTTCACCTTTTTTGCCACCTTTATCGCATAAAAAACACGGCGATAATCAAAAAACGATAAGAATGAACTGCTCAATACTTACACGATGACATAGTCGATTTTGATTGTCATGTGAACCGGGGTCAGAAAAACGCGCGTTTGTGTCAATAGGCAACTGCAATGCGTAATTACATTAGACATGCATTACACGTAATAAGAGCGACTTGTGTAATACTAGTGCTACTTACTGTTTGCTTTTGATTAATGAGGTTATCTCGTTCTCCGATGTACTATGAGCACTGATGATTAAAAATACAGAAGAAATTCATAGGTATTATTGTACAAAAAACCTGGAGGACTCGAGGAAGTACAGATATTGATAAAATAAGTATTTACAACAGTCAAAATCAAGTCCCCCACGCTTCACAACTGTTTTATTTATTATTTTTAGTTCTATTAGTTTTAAAAGCGTGTTTTTTGTTTTTATCAAACAATAATTTATTCTTATCTTTTTAGTTATGTATGCATTTTTTTATTCATTTTTTTCTAGAAACCGGTGAAAATTAAGCTCAAAGATTCCGTTACATACATACATAGATTATTAAAAGCGTGCCCAAGCTTATAAAAGCGTGTTAAAACTAACCTTTTATATTTGAAACTAGGTAAGTAGGGACCTGTTTAATATTTTACGTTGGTAAATTATCGATTAAATAATATATAAAAATCAATTGCTGTTCGTTAGTCTCGCTAAAACTCGTGAACGGCTGGACCGATTTGGCTAATTTTGGTTTTGAATGATTTTTGGAAGTCCAGGGAAGGTTTAAAAGGTAAAAATATGAAGAAATTGAAGGGAAATAGTAAAAACCACAATTTCATTTTCCGATACAAATAGCCCGTATCTATCAAACCTTTGACACATTATTTCATTGTGAGGCAATACGAAGTTTTCCGTGACAGCTAGTAATTAATAAAAAACTGAAATACTATTTAAATAATTGTTTTTATTTTATTTCGCATTAACACATGCTTGTGAAATATATTTTATTTTTTAAAGAAAAATGGATAGAAAAATTCGACTTCAGGCGAGACTCGAACTCGCGACCTACTGGGAATCTAGTCCAGCCGCTCTTCCAATTGAGCTACTGAAGCCCTGCCCGATTTGTCAAATCTTTCCTTCACATCTATTGCATTGCTTTATGGTAGCAGCAGCGCCATCTATTACCAACTATGCTAGTTAGGCAACCGATATAATAGACTTTTCAGTTTATTGAATATCGTAAAGAAGTCGCTTTTACCATTAATAATTGTTTTTATATTATTTCGCATTAACACTTGCTTGTGAAATATAAAGCGACTTCTTTACGATATTCAATAAACTGAAAAGTCTATTATATCAGTTGCCTAACTAGCATAGTTGGTAATAGATGGCGCTAATGCTACCATAAAGCAATGCAATAGATGTGAAGGAAAGATTTGACAAATCGGGCAAGACTTCAGTAGCTCAATTGGAAGAGCGGCTGGACTAGATTCCCAGTAGGTCGCGAGTTCGAGTCTCGCCTGAAGTCGAATTTTTCTTTGCATTTTTCTTTAAAAAATAAAATACTATTTAAATACACTGACACTCACAGCCTTACAGTAGGTATAAACCTGTGCCGTGGGTGCCGTTGTACACATACAACACTTCACCCAGACCCGAAACAAATATCTGTAGGCCATACAAATATTTGTCCCGGTGCGGGGAACGAACCCGCGACCCTTCGAATCAAACGGTCATCTCACACCGCTGGACTAACCGGGTCTACATATAAGTTCGAAAGAGAGATAAACCGATCATAATTGACATCCCTCTTACGATGTGCCTTAGAACGTCATCCAGCGCCCTCCATCCAGTAGCTCGATCTTTTGTGACTCTCATTCAGTAAGGTCACAGGATCCGATGGAACTCGTCCTCTAGTCCTCTGATTGGGTGTTTTTTTTATGTAATGGAAGCGGCAAACAAGCATGCAGTTCACATTGATGTTAAGTGATGACTGCAGCCTATAGACCCACACAAAGACCAAGGTCAAAATGCAGATGCGTTACCATTCCTGAGGCCTAAGGTGTTATGCCTCTGTGCCGGAAATTACAGGGCCGTACATTACCACCTGACCGGAACACGATAGTGCTGAACACTACCATTTAGCGCCAAGTATATTAGGTAATGCGGTGGTGCTTACGCCCGCGAGCTCCGTCACTGGAGCTCTACCACCAGTATGACTTAATTTCATAGACTCTCCTGAGGTCTTAGCGGTTATGCCTCTATGACGTTTGTTTTCTTACAGAGTCCCTGAGATACTATATGGTTACTCCATTTATCTATTGGCATGGCATGTGTTTCATTCCTTGGATCTGTTGCGTAATACAGAATCCCCAATTTTAGGCACACATTGATATTTTGAGCTTAACCGAAATGAGATAGTGTGCTTTAGGGGGGTTAGAGGCTGTTATCTCCTTAACACAGGTCGTACTATCTATCTAGGAGGACGGTCAGGATGGTATAATTTTAAAGCTTTTTAATGTATAATCTTGTATTGTATAAAAAAATATTGGAATAGATTTAAGCATTTTAAGGAGAAATAAAGAAATTATCTATCTATCTAAAATTAGGAATATGTAGTTTATATTTTCAGAGATTTCACTAGTTCCCTGAAGCAGCAGATGTACCCAGTAAGGTCCAAGAACAATCAGAAATCAATTGTCATATTTTTCGTGTTGCCTGAGTGTTTCCTTTAAAGTCTGTAAAATTCTTGTATTTAAGGTCGCAATGTTAAAATTTTCGTATCTTTTAGCAGGAGAGTTCTGTAAATCTCTCCCGTGGTGACTGAAAATGTGTATCTTTTTGGTTTTTACTGGTGGTAGAGCTCTAGTGACGGAGCTCGCGGGCGTAGGCACCACCGCATTATACTTGCTGCTAAATGGTAGTGTTCAGCACCATCGTGTTCCGGTCAGGTGGTAATGTACGGCCCTGTAATTTCCGGCACAGAGGCATAACACCTTAGGCCTCAGGAGTGGTAACGCATCTGCATTTCGACCGCGGTCTTTGTGTGGATGTCTATAAACTGCAGTCATCACTTAACATCAATGTGAACTGCATGCTAGTTTACCACTTCCATTAAATTAAAAAAAAAATCTTTTACTGGTGGCAGAGTTCCAGGGTAGGAGATCGAGGGCGTCGGCATCACGGCACCTAAATTATCTGCCGCCTAATGGTAGTGTTCAGCACTATCGTGTTCCGGTTAGATGGTAATGTATGGCCCCGTAATAACTATCACAGAGACATAATAACTTAGGTCTCAGGGGTGGCAACATATCTGATCTTTGTGTGAGTGTCTATAGGCTGAAGTCTTCACGTCATCAATGTGAACTGCATGCTTATTTGCCACCTTAGTTACATTAAAAGAAATAATTGGCACAAAGGGTAGAAAATTTTAATGTTGCAATTAATCTGCATATTGACCTCAGCTTCTTGTCTAGATATCAAAAGGCTGCAGTATTCACTTAACATCAGTGGGAACTGCATGTTTACACCGCTGTTGGCTACGAGATTGATTTTAAGAGATGAACTTCATGAATATTTCACTGATTATGTGAGAAATGGGTCCGTCGTGGTGCAGGGCTGCCTATATTTTTATGAATACCATATGTTATTTTTTTATGAGTATCTATATGTTTTTTTTTGTCATGAAGTATCAAATAAGAACACAGTTTACATTGATGGTAAGTAATACTATAGCCTAAGCCAAGTAACCACAGATTTCAATGCACTGTCACGTCTGAGGTATTATGCTCTGTGCCGATAATAATAGGTTAAAAGTGAATAACAGTGGATGAAGGTGTTTTATTAAGAGGAAGATTCTAACATACCCAATACCATATACCCATGGTTAGGCTTATCCACCGTGTTCAAAGACTGCAGACCCTGTTCTTCAGTTTTTGACATTAGCAACTTGCTCTTTTAAAAATTATCAACCCTTAAAAATAGTTTTATTTCAATTGTTATACCTAAGCTGGTATTGGTCATGTAGAATATATGTATTTTATTTATTAAGCAGGTAATACCTATCTTATACATTATATATTATAATACTAACGCATTTCATTTTCTCTCAGCGATATCATGCTTACGACAAATGATAGTCTAATTCTGATGAAAACATCATTTCTTTATAATATCCATCCAGTCAACATTCTGAATGCTAACAAAATCCAGTTTTTTATACAGATTATAAGCTTTGAAATTGTTAACTACACAAAAAGCGACAACACATTTTCCGTCTTTCAATAAAACGTTTGATACTAACTTTAAAATAAGTTCGCCATAACCTTTTCTTCTATGTTCTTCCGTGGTGTAAAGGTGACAAAGGGCCCCCATTTCTTTTAGAAAGACCCATGCCACGAGCTGGTTTTCTTTGAAAAGACCATAGCCGAGTTTAGCTTTGACGAGCAATTCGAAGTACCACGAGGAGCCAGGAAATCGATGAGGCCATTTAGAATCGATTAATTCTAAGTGGTCTAAGTTGGTGAGCATCTTGAAGGTCATCTCGGAAGGTAAACTGTCGAAAATAAAATGTGTTTTTAAATATAATAAATTTACAAAGCCTACTTCTTTAGTCTATCTTTATTCTTATGTCTGAAAAAGAAGGTCTGACCAGTGTGTGTTGCCAGTGATGACATACGGTACTGAAACGTGGTCATATGAAGGCTCAAGATTACAAGGTCAAAGAGCAATGGAGAGAGCTATGCTCGGAGTTTCCTTGCGAGATCGAATCAGAAATGAGGAGATCCGCATGAGAACCAAAGTGACCGACATTGTTTATAGAATGGCGAAACTCAAGTGGCAGTGGGCAGGGCACATAGCTCGAAGAACTGACGGCCGCTAGGGTAGAAGAGTTATTGAGTGGCGACCGCGTACCGGAAGACGAAGCGTAGGCAGGCCCCACACGAGGTAGTCCGACGACCTGGTGATGTTTGCGGGCGGTCGCTGGAGGGCGGCCCAGGACCGTTCGTTGTGGCTAACTTTGGGGAAGACCTTTGTACAGTAGTAAACGTATTATAGCTGAAATGATGATTATCCTTTGGGTGAGATTCTCAGACCGCACTACGTCTTTATTTTTTAGCAAAGTGAGCATAGAACTGTCAAGAACTCGTACTTTACTGACAGTTCTAAGAATACTTTTCTTACAGTTCGTCTGTGTATCTCACCCTAAGATTTAGGCTGAGATTCACAGACCGCACAACGACACTTTCAGCAAAGTACGCTTAGAACTGTCAAAACACATACCTACTTCACTGATAGTTCTAAGCATGCTTTGCTCAAAGTAAAGCCGAAATGCGGTCTGCGAATCTCACACTAAGACAAAATAAAGTCGAAATACGATCTGTGGATTTCAATTCTAGAGGTAGAGTGCACACAGCCTTTACTTTGAATGAAGGTCTGACTCTCAATGCGAATTTTGGTTTAAAGACGAGGTAAACTTATATTTTTAACTACTATATTTACGCTCTACTAAGTTATGGAGATGTTTCAGAAATGTATGGAGCCCACTCTATGTACAATAATAGTCAAAATTATTCTAAAAAGTATTCGTATATTCAATTTTCTGTCGTTTTTTTATACAACAAAATTACAAATCTAGTAATGTGATTATCCTATAAAGGAAACAGAGGACGTGTAGTCATGATTGGTATCTACGACTTGATTTATTTGGATACTAGGTCAACAGGAAAAAAGGGCGCTTGCATAATAATATTAGCATGTCCAGTTGACAATATTTATAACTTTGCTTTAATTTCGTCATAAATGGTCAGTTTCCGAATAAACAAGTCGCTATCTGAAGAAGTTCGTCTTTAAGACATTTCTTGTGTACTTACGTATGAATAAATAAAATCAATCCATCTCACCTGATATCAAATGTCTTTGAATCTGTATCCAATATAAAAGTTTCTGTTGTTGAAAAGTCTTCTACATATAAATTTAATTTGTTAACTACTCTTTTAACACACTCTACTACGTGTGACGGAGAGAATGGAATATCCACAGTTCTAGACCAATCTATTAACTTTGTCTTCAATAAAGCATCTTCAAGAATTGTTGTGTCATCGTTCGGACTCTGGATAATGACTTCATATAAAGTGTTCTGGAAATACATTTTTACATGTCATTACACGTATTAGTATTAGACCTTAATAAATTAAAATTCGGTAACCTTTTGGTGAAAGTAATAACAGTTTACTTGAAATAAACACTTATAGACTCACGCACATGATCATAGATTATTATTAGTTGGATCAAACTATTTGTATGTAAGGGAATGCTTGAGTTGAACTTGCTAATTTTTTAAAAATATTTTCCTCAAACAGTGAAGCATGTATGATTGATTCCAAGTGCTTCAAATAATGACATGTCAAGTCACAATAAATACATTCATATGAAAGAATACAGTTAGGATGAGGTGTCCTATAGTTCAAAATTAGTAAAAGTATTACCTTAACATGGATAGCAACCATTCCATGCTCTACTTTTCCGTACGGGCAGTATACCTTGAAGCCGTAATACAATCCAGTTTCATATATTTGTTTTTCTGTATCTAATGTCGTTACACCTGAGACACATCTTGGCCAATCAGATTTGAATGCTACTTTTAATTCATCCCATCTTTCCATTGGCAAGTATTGTAAAGGATCTTCGTTCATTTTGACCACAGTATTTAAATTAAGATTACTGTTACGTGCGTCCTACTCAACAGATAAATTCGCACTGATGCACTGTTCAGAACAAATTAGTATCAATATAAAACAAGAGAGCAAATACGTCATACGACCACAATTTTATTGTAATCCATTGCTCGCTAAACGCTTGATAAGATAGTATGAGTAAAATTTATTTGCGTAATTTAATCATGTTTAAATTGAATAGTGTAATTTTCTCGCAACGATACAATAATTTGTGAATGAAAGTAGGACTAAATACCTAAATAATATTGCATCTGTTACTATTATGATTCTGTGTAGTCGGTGTGGTTTTAATCGAAATAGAATATAATATGTTTGCAGGCAAAAGTTTTTGCTAGTTTGGAAGTTTTATGTGTTTATTCAAGTATATACTTATAAAATAGGTATATATTTTATGGCAAAGCCTTTTAAAAAGTAATAGCCTAATTACTTGACTAATCCATCGTTGAGCGAATTTCTGATCTGTATGATAATTATTTTTATACGTGTGTGTGTGTGTATACAATACTCCTATCTGTCTCTTTACTGTATCACATGCAAGCATGAATAGATGTACCTACAATGAATCATCCTTTGTTATTTTATAAATATCATGCGGGGATTTCCTCGACAAGATGGACCAAAATCACAGTAAATAGATACAAATTTGTAATCTATTTACTGTGCCAAAATGATGTAATAGTGATGTTTATAAGTTGTATAGGTACCTAATGGTTTTCAACAGTTTTAAGAGTGTAGTTTATAGTCAGTGGCGCTACCTAAATACGAGTCTTAGCATACTGCTTATAAAGAGAGATAATATCAGTTAAAAATATTTTTAACCCATGTCAAAAAATTAAAGTTCTATGTTCGACTGCATGTGTTTTTAATGTATGTTCACCGTTGACTTCGTCAATTGTGGATCGATTTTGAATTGTGTGTAATTGGCGGCTTGTAAAAGGCAAGACTTAAAAAATAGTTCTTAAGCTATAAATTACAAGTAAACCTGATGGTTGTTTTATATTATTTCGCGTTAACACATGCTTGTGAAATATATTTTAGTAGGTCGCGAGTTCGAGCCTCGCCTGAAGTCAAATTTTTCTTTCCATTTTTCTTTAAAATAAAATAAACCTGATGGTATTTATTATTTATAAGTGTCATTGGAAAGTCATTAACCATACGGCATCCTATGAACGCGAGTCCGACTCGCACTTGACCGCTTTTTAAACGCATGTATGAGCATTGTCGCTTACTAAAAATACTAGTTGAAAGCATAACAATTTCATAAAGCCGGTAATAATAATAATTGTAGTTCATCATCTATTTATTAGTGTCAATACAGTAAATTGAGGTTAGTTTACCGCTGTATTTGTCATTGATCTGACACCCACATAGCTCGGCTCAATGAAAATTGCTGTGTTCAATGTTATAGAAATGAATGTTTTATTGATGGTTTCCTATATTATCCCTACTTCCCTACTAATACTATAAATGCGAAAGTAACTCTGTCTGGCTGTCTGTCTGTTACCTTTTCACGTCCAAACGGCTGAACTTATTATAATGAAATTTGGTGCAGAGATAGAGTTGACTTTGAGAAAGAAAATAGGCTACTCTTTAAACGACATCCACGCGGGCGAATCCGCGGGCTACAGCAAGTATCGTATAAATATTATAAATGAGAAAGTTTGTATGTTTATTTGGTACTCCTTCACGCAAAAACTGCTGAACCGATTTTCATGAAATTTGGCACACACATAGAGGGAATCTGTATTAACATATAGGATAGTTTTTATCTCGAAAAAATGTTCCTGTTTGTAATTTGTCCATGGGATGATTTGATGAGTTTCCACAGGTTACGCGAAAAGCAACCTACACGTGGGCGGAGCCGCGGGCAACAGCTAGTACAATAAAAGGAAACTAGTAGCTAGCACAATAGAGTTCCAGTGACGGAGCTCGCGGGCGTAGGCTCCACCGCATTACCTGATATACTTACCGCTAAATGGTAGTGTTCAGCACTATCGTGTTCCGGTCAGGTGGTAATGTACAGCCCTGTAATTTCCGGCACAGAGGCATAACACCTTAAGCCTCAGGAGTGGTAACGCATATGAATTTTGGCCTTGGTCTTTGTATGGGCGTCTATAGCTTCAGTCATCACTAAACATCAATGTGAACTGCACAGTTTGTCACTTCCATTACATAGAAAAAAGCTGTTTATTTAGCCTCCGTATCGCATCGACGGCGTCGATGACGTGACAACCCAATCGCCATAATGGAGGAGAATTCTACTGCTAGTGCAGTCCGTCGACCGAACATAAAGCAGCAAAGGTACCTATAAAAATAAAATATATTTCACAAGCATGTGTTAATGCGAAATAATATAAAACAATTATTAAGGTACCTATACTTTACCCCGTTTATGCTATGTTTAGCAAAATTAAAAATTTAAACAATACATAATTTATCTAGAAATATATTTTATTTTAAAGAAAAATGGAAAGAAAAATTTGACTTCAGGCGAGACTCGAACTCGCGGCCTACTGGGAATCTACTCCAGCCGCTCTTCCAATTGAGCTACTGAAGTCCTGCCCGATTTGTCAAATCTTGCCTTCACATTTATTGCGTTGCTTTATGGTAGCAGCAGCGCCATCTATTACCAACTATGCTAGTTAGGCAACCGATATAATAGACTTTGCAGTTTATTGAATATCGTAAAGAAGTCGCTTTTACCCTTGTTATTTATAATTCCATTTTTCTTTAAAATAAAATATATTTCACAAGCATGTGTTAATGCGAAATAATATAAAACAATTATATCTAGAAAGTCAAAACAGTATTTTAACTACTTAAATCAAGTGAAAATGAGTTAAATGCGAAGCATAATGGAAATACTCCTACAGAAGCAATGTCTGTATAAAAGAAAAACGTCTAGGTCAATCTTTTTTTCAAACAGTTTCAACAGGTTTGAATTTTTGCCCGCGTTTTTCGTTCATAACTCAAAATTAACTCTTGTCACTTAGCGGCGTTTTAGTTACAGGATGGCAGAATGGCGGACAAACCATTCCACAAAACCATAGTAACAATAACAACGAAGGTTGAGCAGCAGCGTCCCGCCATAAAACTACCGTTACTGTGATCGCCATTCAGCCTGCCAAGCTTGGCGATTATGGCATATTCTCTCCTAATAACGCACAACACTCTTGTGGGCGTCTATGGGGTAGGCTTTGTCCAGCATACGTCTATCAGCTGGATTGATGATGATCGTAAAAATAAAATAAATTCTACCTAAGCGATTCCTCATTTCTTTTTAATTTCCACCCAGTCAACATCTTGTACACTCGTAAAATTGAGTTTCTTATACAAATTCAAAGCTTTCACATTTTCAATAACACAAAATGCTATAACGCATTTGCCTGATTGCAACAATGTGTTGGATATTAATTTAAGAACGATTTCTCCATAACCTTTTCTTCTGTGTTTTTCCAAAGTATATAGATGACACAAGGCGCCCATTTCTTTGAGTAGGACCCATGCAACGAGTTGATTATCCTTAAATAGACCATAACCTAAATTGGCCTTTATAAGCAATTCGAAGAACCACAATGAGCCGGGATATCGATGCGGCCATGTCGAATCGATTAATTCTAAGTGGTCCAAGTTTGTGAGTGTCTTGAAAGTCAGCTGCGAAGATAAACTGTAGATATAAAAATGTCATCGTCAAATATGGTTTCGAACAAATCGTATCAAGTTTAATGCTTTGTTTTTACTGGTGGTAGAGCTCCAGTGACGGAGCTCGCGGGCGTAGGCACCACCGCATTACCTAATATACTTGCCGCTAAATGGTAGTGTTCAACACTATCGTGTTCCGGTCAGGTGGTAATGTACGGCCCTGTAATTTCCGGCACAGAGGCATAAGACCTTAGGCCTCAGGAGTGGTAACGCATCTGCATTTTGACCTTGGTCTTTGTGTGGGTGTCTATAGGCTGCAGTCATCACTTAACATCAATGTGAACTGCATGCTTGTTTACCACTTCCATTACATAAAAAAAAAAAAAAAAATGTGCTGTTATTAAAAAAAATAATAGATGTATTTGATTTAAAAGGAACTAACTAAATACATGTATTCACGATTTGGCAGTAACGTTTTGGCCTATGTAACAGGTGGCGAGCCCATTGACATCTCCAGGCATATTAGCAAACACAGGTATGTATGTATCTTCACGCCAGTTCCCTAACGGGGTAGGCAGAGTGTAGAGCGCCCGATATCCCGGTCCTGACATAACTCTCATGCCTCGTCTACCTTCATCATTCTCTTCATACATGCACGCCGATTCCTAAGACTTTTGACCTCATCATCAGACAGAACTCGAACTATTTGGTCATGGTAGGTGAAAACACAGATGACACTTATTATAGGTCGAGTTCTGTCCGATGGTGGGGTCAAATTCTCGTCATATTCTCCTAACTCGAAAACTATCGTAGCAATCTTAATATCAATTTATGTTTCTCCGGTTAGTTTAAAGTAAGGTATTTGATTTAATAAGTCTACGTAGATCAAAAGTAAATTTATGAAAAGGATCTTACCTAACGTTGAATAGTTTTGAATCAGTGTCCAAAATGAAAGTTTCTGTTCTCCTGAATCTGGATATTTTTAAATTAAAGCTGTCAATTATCCTTTTAACACAGTCCATTATATGTTTTGGAGCATACGGAATCTGCATTGTTCTGTTCCAATCAATTAGCTTTGTTCTCTTCAAAGCTTCTTCAAGTATCGTAGTGTCATCATTTGGACTTTGAATCACTATTTCGTACAATTTGTTCTGGAAAAGACAGTATTATGTTGCTTTTAAGTACTTTTTATTAGGATGCCGTTCCTCAAAAAGCAAAACTGGTATAGGATAACTCGTGTGTTCGTTGTCTGTCACAATTTGCTTCTATTCAATTAATTCTTATACCTACGTAACTTAGAAATATGGAGATGAAACGACAAAATAAATATTTGAAATATGGGGTGATTTTGGAGGATAAATGTAAGAAATGTAACTGAAAATAGGTGTAATCAGACTTAAAAAATGACCCCACCACTGATAGATAAAGAAACTTATGTGTACTATCGTCAACCATCAAAATTGTTTAAAAAAATAGTCTCATAGTTTTTCGATTCTCAGTTTCGAAAAGTAGAGATAAAATGAATAAATATTGTCTGTAACACGATAGTGCTGAACACTACCATTTGGCGGCAGATAGATACAAGCTCCTCCAACTCTACCACCAGTAAATCACAGCTACTTTTCTCACTTTATAACATTATCTAATAATAATAAAGTTATTTTACCTTGACATTGATAGCCACCATTCCATTATTAACATTCCCAAACGGGCAGTACACTTTAAAGCCGTAATACAATCCAGCGTCAAATATAAGTTTCTCCGTATCTAAAATAATTACACCCGATACGTTTCTTGGCCAATCAGATTTAAAAGCCATTTTCAGTTCTTCCCATCTTTCCATCGGCAAGTAGTGTAAAGAATCTTCGCTCATTTTTAATATACCGATATTTTTGTGACATACCAACGTGTGCGTTACTGTCTGTAAAATGAATGTAACATCTGAATGCATGTCATGTAAAAACTTCAGATAAGATACGGAAAGCATCATGCTATCGGTGACAAGATATAAATACGAAATCTATAAATTATTAGTTCGTAGTTTGGAGCAAGGAAAAGATGAACGCTGTACGTACGTAATATACGTAAATAATACGTATATTACGTACGTATATCATAGATTATTGTTTATACAATGATGATGGCAAACGAGCATGTAATTCACATAGATGGTAAGTAAATACTGCAGCCTAGTGACATCTACACATTTGAGCCCTAAGTTGTTTTGCCTATGTGACATTTATTACGGGGCTTAACATTACCATCCAAGCGGAGCACGGTAGTACTTAACACTACTTTTTGATGTCGTGATTTTAAATAATGCATACCTTCGCCCTCGACCTCCAACACTAGAACTCTTTTACCTAATAGTAAAATTAAACACAATAAAAATAATACTTTTGTTTGACATAAATAAAGTTTAGTGGAAGTTAGAGAAGTCAAATATGTATTAGAAACCTCGTCAAGATAAATAAAGAAATAGGGACTCACTTTGGTCGGATAGGTCAGTCATTTTCATGCAAGTTATAAGTCAGGAAGTCGTACAGTACCTACTCAACAATTGTACATCGAGCCTGCAAAAGAGATGATCGGCTCGTTTCGACTTCGTAGAGCGTTATCTCTGTAACACACTGCCTACGTAAGCATTGACAGTCCGGTATTGGTCCAAACTTGATCAAAATGGTCGACAAACGTCAAATAGGTACGGTGCGAAAAAGATGACGCTCTACAGATCCAAAATAAGCCGAAGTCGCGTTCCTAGGCTCAATGAGCAATATTTATTGTTGAAGCCATAGATTTATTAAACTACTAAATCTATGGTTGAAGCACGGTTTTTTTCACTAGACACTGTATTATTGAGTCAGATATTTAGATGTAATAAACGGTAATTGATTTATGAAATGAAAATTTATGCTGTATACGAAACATAGGTAATCAAGATATTTGTAGGCTTATAGGTCTTTGGAAAGTGTTTTAGAGATTTGATTATTTTACGTGTTCATTTGAATGTACCATGTATAAAAGCTAAACATTTATGCAACTAAGCGCATTTCTACATAGAACTAGAAATAAAGAAATTTGATTAGAATATCATAAGTTGAGTGTTTGTTTGGGTTTTGAAAGAAACGGAAAATATTAAATAATTCTTCTTTATTTGCTCATTACACTTTATTCACTAATGCCCAATGATCATGCCCAAGTAATTCAAAGCCTAGCTTATTCAGTAAATTCTTTGATTTTACATTAGTATCCATAGTGAAAGCTAAAACACTTTTTCCTTTACTAAGAAGTTGATTGGCTGCATATTTCGTGATAAACTCTGCGTATCCTTTTTTTCTATGACTCTCGACACAATACACATGAGTTAATGCTCCTCTTTCGTTTATAGATATCCACGCTAGAGGAGTGTGGTCATCGAATGAATACAGCGCGTATATCAGATCAACGTTCCTTAGAGCTTCGAACATATTATGTGATATGGCACTATGAAATGTCCACGTTTTATCCACTAAGTAAATGTGTTCAGGTTTAAGTAATCTCACATAGGTGTTTGTTGGACAACTGTAAACAAAGGATAATGATGAAACCTTAAAATTTATAGATTGACCCCCTTATTCATAAACGTATTTTAGCTAAAGTGTTGCTAATCTCTACTTTGTCTTTTTCTATCCTGCACATTTGTCAATGCAACTGACAAAGACAAAGCATTCTATAGCTAAAACGTATCTAATTTACGTTTATGAATAAAATATATGCTGTATGCAAAATATAGGTAATCAAGATACCAATGCTTATAGGTCTTCGGAAAGTGTTTTAGAGATTTGATTAATTTACGTGTTCATTTGAATGTACCTACCATGTTATGTATGCACCTGAATGTTTAAGTTTTAACGCACGTTGTGAAATATTATTAAAGTATTTAGAGATTTGACTGACCTTATTGTGTACAAAGATGAGTTAGCGTTTAGCATATATTTGATAGCTTGAACATTTTCATATTTAATATTTAATTTTAGATCTCCACGTATTCTCTTGAGACAATCAATGACGTCATCGCTTGCAAATGGTATTTCAATAGATCTATCCCAACTTATTATATTCGTTTTCAATAACGCCTCCTTAATTTTGGCAATACCATACAGTGGATGAATGAAAATCTGGTAATAGTTACTCTGTAAAGTTACATATATTTAAAAAAAAAAGCTTTTATAACAGTGCTTCAAATTTTCTATTGTTTCACGTATATATTTAATGGGAGAAACCGTAACTGGTGAATTGTAGGTGTTTCTATGTATGCTTGAGTGCTCGTATTTACTTCTGTCTACCGATTAATGGAGTACAAGAGTGAAAGAACTGGCTACGAAGAAATGTCCGATTGTCGCGCTGCTCGCGTACCTTTTTGGGTTGTGATAAAGTCTCATTTGCAATGTTTTTGAATGGCCGAAAACTTCCACGATAGTACGTAATAATACGTTGTATACATTCCAAATACATTGTTGTATTTATTCAATTAAGCGAGTATCAATTTGTGTAAAGATGCTAAATAATTATATTCACTAAAATCATAGGTATGTTAAACGTCTTACCATATTAGCAGTTGCAACCATACCATTAATGATTTTGCCTTCAGGGCAGTAAACTTTGAAATCGAATTTATCGTTTAATTCGGGATAAGTTATATATGAATCTAGCATACAAAATGCTGTCGCTCTTTTAGGCCAATCATTTTTGTATAGATCTCTAAGTTTTGCCCATTCGCTTCGAGGTATTTCAACTAGGGAATCCATTCTACGAGTAGATATAGATTATAATTTCTTCTGTTAAAATTGTATCTTCTTTTTATTTTTAATGAACATCTGCAGATACAGATACTGAAATATAACTTAGTGAATAAGTAAATTCTTTCAAAGCAACAAACTTCAAAAACAAATTGGACATCTTCATGGAACATTTTCGCTGGTCTGATAATATTTTATAAGTACAGATTTATAGTAAAATCGTAAAGTTCCTACAAACAAAATGTATAATTACATATATACTCATAATGTAGAATTTAAAATTAATGAACTGATTTGAAAGCAATTTGATACGAACATAGCTTAATACCTGTATTAAGCTACGTTCTGGTTTAAATAAGCTCTTTATTTTGTTAAATCCGAGTTCGAATATTCGGCAATTGCGTGATTTTGTACAGACAGTGAGATAGAATAACAATGAGATAAAGTAACAGTAAGATAGAGTAACCTAATTATACAGAATGTTCCAGAAATCAACGATAAACCGAAAACGGGGGATAGGCCAAGTCATGACAGTTACTAGGAAAATATAAAAAAAAAGTATTTTTATCATTATAAGGATTTTAAACAATATCGAAAAAACTGACATTCTGTGATAATCTTTAAAGTCCTAAGATTACAAATATTACTTTTTTGTAAAAAAAATCTGTATTGTTATCATGGCTAACCCTTCTGTAAATTACAGTTTATAATTAAAACATACCTGCCTCAGTTTTCAATGAAATGGTGTATTTATACCCAACATTAAATTCAAAATAATTACTACAGGTATAATAACTAACCGCTTGTCTGTCAATTTATAATTCCATCGCGACAGGAAATGACGTTTGTCTGTCCAACGGTAGAAATATTAAATTTATACATACCTGCAGCACGTTGCTGAGCTGTTTTTTAATTATAAATTTTATTTAGCTTGCTCACAATGCAGCCGTGGTTGAATTCCAATGCATAAATCATGCAATAATTTTATTAACAGCTCAACGAGGAACAAAACTGATTCAATTTGTTACAAATATGATTTTACGTAAATTAAGGTAAAGTTATTCTGTCTTTAAACGATCAACACTCCAACTACTCCAAGAAACGATTGAAATAACTAAATGTTTTATTATTGTGTTTCAAATTAATTAATTTGCATTTGTTACTAATATCTCTGTAATTAACTGTGATACTAAAGTGATATGCATATTTACTAATTATTTTTCTTATTAATGCATATCATTTACTAATGTATGTTCTTATCTGTAAATAGAAATGTATATCACATACGATAAGACAAAAATATTGTTTTCTTGCCCCTCGCATTTCATCGCTTATTTAATAAATACACACATTATACAATAAATGAAACGAACTTTTAGTGAAGTTCGATTATTATTGTATATGAATAATTTCGTTCGAAAGGACACAACATTCTTTTCTTTCACGAAACATGAATTTCTTTGACGCCGCTGCTCCACCGGGGCGGAAATGGTGCCCACAATCCTCTCCATCCAGAGGATGCGTGGTGTAGTGCGGGGTCTGAGCATGGATCTTCGGGCGTCGGACTGAGGGACGTCCGTCACCCGATTGAAGAAAGGGCCTGGATGGCATGCAAGTGTTCCGCACGCCACTGCTGTTGGTTGGAGCCAAAAGGCTCTGTTGAGGGCTCGGAAACGCAGCAGCAGCCAGCAAACTAACTGTTTATTTTGTAAGGATTTAAATATTAAATAATTCTACTATATTTTATCATAACACTTTATTCACAAACGTCCAATGATCATACCCAAATAACTCAAAGCCTAGCTTATTGAATAAATTCTGCGACTTAACATTAGTATCCATAGTGAAAGCTAAAACATTTTTTCCTTTAATAAGGAGTTGATTGGCTGCATATTTTGTGATAAACTCTGCGTATCCCTTTTTTCTATGATTCTCGACGCAATACAGATGAGTTAATGCTCCTGTTTCGTTTATAGATATCCACGCTAGAGGAGTGTGGTCATCGGATGAATACAGCGCGTATATCAGACCAACGTTCCTTAAAGTTTCAAACATATTATGTGATACAGCGCTATGATATGTCCACATTTTGTCCACTGAGTAAATGTGTTCAGGTTTAAGTAATTCCACATAGGTGTTTTTTGGACAACTGAAAAGAAAAAATAGAATTTAGATATAATACTTGACCTTAAAATTATTAGAATTAATGTAAATTAAAATAAAGTAGGTACTGATTATTATTTTTTCAAAAAATTTTGAAATTTTTGGAGATGTGATATTTAAATTTGCATTAATATTAATTGATAATAATAAATATTGATGTTTATTGGTTTAGTATTTGATGATTTTTACTGACCTTATATTGTACAGAGGTGAGTTAGCGCTCAGAATGTGTTTGAAAGCCTTATAATTTTCATATTTGATACTTATTTTTAGATGTTCACGTAATCTTTTGAGACAATCAATGACGTCATCGCCAGCAAATGGTATTTCAATAGATCTATCCCAATTTATTATATTCGTTTTCAATAACGCCTCCTCGATTTTGGCAATGTCATTGAGTGGAAGAATAAAGATCTGGTAATAGTTATTCTGTAAAGTGACATTTCAGTATTCGATATATTTTTGAACAGAAAAGCTTTTTAAACCAGGCACTGGTTTGATGAAAATTGTCAATTGATTTAACGTCAATAATTTCAATGAACTGCATAAATAGGCAGTTAATTGCAGAGTAAAATAAAATTGAAAGGCATGATACATAAAAGCAGTGGTTTAAAATAGAAGAAGAAAGAAATTTAATAGAAGTAAAAAAAAAAACTGGTTGCTTGTAAAGTCGGTTTTACGGGCGAAGATTTTACGTGACAACGTCTTTTTCTCGGTAGAAAGGCATTCGCCGGTCCGGCAGGCCTCTCTCTCGTTCGGTGACTCATCGTTACTTTACCGGGCGTTACATTGATGATTTTTTCAAATTGATGGAAGTTATCGAAACTTTCATTCGCTTTGTAGAATATTTCAACAAAAATAACACCTGATGGTACATTATCGAATAATGAATTTTATTTTTAATGAAAAAGTACATAATTTACACGAACGGCTTTATGGTATGGTACCAGAAGATTATATAGGTACCTAATTGTTTCAGCCGAAAGACTGACTGCCGGATAAAAGTATTATCTCCTAGATATTACCACAACGAATGGTCCTGGGCCGCCCTTATCCTATAATTGCCTACAGCAGATTATAAATATACCTAGCTATATCAATTTCTGTAAAAAGTTGCCAGGTTCAAGAAGAAAAAAAATGTGTTTGTTTTTGTTTTCCATTGTGGATTTTGAAATTATTCAACTGATGTGCCTCAAACCGAAAGGCAATAAATTCGGAAGTGGTTTTAGACACATTAGATCCATTCAATGGGAGAAAATGTAAAAAGTAAATGTGACCACGGGGAATGCAATATTCCCCGTGGTACCACTGGTGTAACCAGTGGTGTGACCACGGGGAACGCACCATTATTGGTGAATGGATATAATGGGTGTTTGCATAGGTGTGCTTGTATACTTGTATTTGCCTCTGCTTACCAATTCGTGGAATACTAGCGTGAAGTAACGTACGATAAAAGCGCTCAATGAACATTGTTTTATTAAATATTTTTTTTTGAGAATTAATAATAATATGTTTTACTGGTGGTAGAGCTCGGAGTGACGGAGCTCGCCGGCGTAGGCACCACCGCATTACCTATACTTGCAGCTAAATGGTAGTGTTCAGCACTATCGTATTCCGGTCAGCTGGTAATGTACGGCGCTGTAATTTCCGGCACAGAGGCATAACACCTTAGGCCTAAGGAGTGGTAACGCATCTGCATTTTGACCTTGGTCTTTGTGTGGGTGTCTATAGGCTACAGTAATCACTTAACATCGATGTGAACTGCAGGCTAGTTTGCCACTTCCATTAAATTAAAAAAAAAATGTTAAAGCATAGGTAATTAGGTATGTTAAATGCCTTACCATATTAGCAGTAGCAACCATACCGTTGATGAGTGCGCCTTCGGGGCAGTAGACTTTGAAGTCGAATTTATCGTTTAATTTGGGATAAGTTATGTGTGTATCTAGCATACAAAATCCTGTAGCTCTTTTAGGCCAATCGTTTTTGTATAAATCTCTAAGTTTCGGCCATTCGCTCCGTGGTATTTCAACTAGACAATCCATTTCGTTGATTACAACATTTCTTATGTTATAATTGAGTCTAGTTTTGATTTTAAATACATATCTGTGAAGCCAGGTACTGAAACAGAACATTAATATTTCGAATAAAAAAGACCTATAAAGTCAAATTATGGGATAGTTTCTTCTCCAAAAATCAAACACTTAAAGAATGAATTGAAATAGGGGTGTAAGTTTGTGTAAAAGTCTGTCGTTTTTGTTACGAGTTCTACTCGGACGATTTTGCGGGCATAAGCTTAGTATATGTACAATTATTTCACTGGTGGTAGAGCTCCAGTGACAGAGCTTGCGGGCGTAGGCACCACCGCATTACCTACTTGCCGCTAAATGGTAGTGTTCAGCACTATCGTGTTCCGGTCTGGTGGTAATGTACGGCCCTGTTATTTCCGGCACAGAGGCATAACACCTTAGGCCTCAGGAGTGGCGACGCATCTGCATTTTGACCTCTGGTCATTGTGTGGGTGTCTATAGGCTGCAGTCATCACTTAACATCAATGTGAAAACGTAACTTTCAAAACGAAGTAACGTTTTGAACTGCATGCTTGTTTGCCACTTTTATTACATAAAATAAAATATAATACTAAATGTATAATTACCTAATACAGAAGATTAGATGTTGAAACTAAAATAACAGCCCAATCATTGAAGTCAAAAAATCCATGCACACATTTATGAAATAGGTCAAACAATTAAGAAATAGGTCAAAATTACCAGGAGCATAAACGCATGTTATATTATGTATAGCAAAAAACACAACTATTAAAACACAATTTGGTTTAAATTACAGTTATGTATCACTTAAAGGTTATCTGACGGTGTTTTTCTTTTGATTGTTCTACTAATGATATAAAAACGCGACCGATCACTACTGACCTCCGTTTCTAACTGATGATTGACCCATAAATTATATTTGACCCGTGTGGAACTATTCTAGCCCACTGTGTCAATTTAATACATTATTGCTTAAATTAATGATTGCCCTTTGCTTCACTTTTTAAGTATGTATGTATGTATCTTCACGCCAGGTCCCTAACGGGGTAGGCAGAGAGTGTAGAGCGCCAGACATCCCGGTTCTGACAAACCTCTCGTGCCTCGTCTACCTTCATCATTCTCTTCATACATGCACGCCGATTCCTAAGACTTTTGACCCCACCATCAGACAGAACTCGACCTATTTGGTCATGGTAGGTCAGCCTTGGTCTTCCTGGGCCTCTGCAACCATCCAAATTCGCATTGTATATCTGTTTAGTCATTCGCTCATTCGACATTCTTTCTATATGCCCGAACCATCGGAGCATGCCTTTTTTCATTTTTACACCGATACTATCATTCACACAAAGTCTCTTTCTTACATCTTCATTACGAACGCGATCGGTGAGTGATACACCGCAGATCTTGCGCAAAGATCTCATCTCGACCGCGTTCAACTTACTTTCATGCTCTTTCCTGCATACCCAGCTCTCGCTTCCATATAAAAGCGTTGGAGTAAGTACATCATTATGTACGGCTAGTCGAGCCCGCTGGCTGAGATGTTTAGATTCTAGCAGCTTACCCAACGCTCCATTCACGCAATTCCCAGCAAGCACTCTTCTTTCTATGTCAGTGGTGTATCTACCATCCTTGCTAAAAGCACATCCAAGATATACAATTTCATCAACCTGTTCTAACACTGCATCATCTACTACTACCCTTGCATTTGTTCTCTGTTCATCTCTTTCAAATACTAATACTTTAGTTTTATCCACATTTTAAGTACTAAATAGATATCTTAGATAGGTCGTTCTATTAAAATATAAACTGTCAAAAGAATATGCTTGTGTGTGTGAGTATTTTTAAAGAATATTGAAGCAATCAAGTACGTACTTTACATAATTATATGGTTTGTGACCTAAAGGCAAATACACAAATGTGGAGGTAAAAATACAGATATTTTTTTTCATCAATTATGCTATTTTATAAAAGGAGATGTTGCGAGCTCGGCTCTAGATCGTACACGTCGTCAAAAAATGGGTAAATTAAAGAACAATCCGAAAAAAATACGATTTATTTATTCAAGTATATATTTTAGAGTTACTACCACATTTAATTTAAACGATTTGATCGTTTTCAACCATATTTAACATGGCGGCGACACAGCCGACGCTTCTTTAAATTGGAAATCGATTAGTTTAAGTTCTTAGTATTAACACATGAAATCGATTTCGATAGTATTCAGAAAATATGACTTTTTTCTCCAATTTCTATATAATCAAAACACAATTTAAAAAATTAAAATGTCAAAATGACATCGACCGCCATATTCGCCATGTTGGTTTGAGTTGCAATTCTAACTGCAAATAATATTTTGTAACTGCAAACAAAGCTAAATAAGTGAAAATATGCAGTAAAAAACGTTTTTATATTGATTTTGCTTGGTAATGATATTGTGTACAATACATGGCTGGAGGTCCATACATTTTTGCAACATCTCCTTTAAACAAAAAGGTTAACAATGATCAATTTGTCAATTTACAATTTTCATTAAAAAATGTCTAATCGTACATCCAAAATATTATTTAGTTAGACTCATAGCAAAAGAAGATATTAATTCCTGGTGAAATAAATAAGCAATATCCTTAATATGATATAACGAGTTCTCGTAATAATAAACGCAGGCGCAGACATTATGTATGGAAAATTTTATTATACATACACATGTACCTATTTGTTATATAGTATTCTGCATTTGTCCGGCTTATGTAAATAGTTTTATGTATATTTTATACGTATGTTTAAAATTGACAATTAGGTACCTATTATGAAAATCTGACAATATTCGATCAGAAAATATGTCTTTATCATCATCACCATTTCAGCCTAAAGATGTCCACGGCTGGACTAAAGCCACAGCGGACATTGTTCAGTTGACTTTCTTCCAGTAGAAGAACATTCTTCCGCTAGTGTGCGGTGGGAATCACGTCCTGACGCTAGCATTCTTATTGCGCCGGTATTTTCTCAATAAATCTTATCCTGGCCGTTCCCTCTCACAACACTTGTTTTGTATCCAACTCTTACACCGTCTCGGCAATAAAGCTCTGGAACGCACTTCCCGTGGCTGTCAGAAAATCTACTTGTAAATTCACCTTCAAGCGGAAAATTAGAGAACACTATTTGAATTTACTTTCTTAGAAGTCACAAGTTTGGCATTCATCGTTGGATTTTCTTTAAAATATTTGATTTGAATTGTATGTATGTGTTTGTATATATATATATAATCTATATTATATATACCATATGTATAGTTGTTGTATATATGTAATTTTTATTATATATCTATTTATATACTATATTTATTAATATAATTATTTGATCAAATTATTTTCCACTCATAATTTCTAAATTTAGACCCGTTTTGCACCTACATCGTCGCTCTCTTCATAACCCAAAGGTTGACTGGGAGATAATGCCTAGTGGCATTAAGTCCGCCTTTATGTACACCATCTTCGTGCATAAAAAGAGTAAATAAATAAATAAATCATCTATACAAATAAATAAAATTGGAGTGTCTGTTTGTAATGTTAATATAACCGCTTTTTACTAAATGCATATGTATGTATACACGGTACATATACCAAAACAATTTTTTTTACAATTTTTGTCTGTCTGTCTGTCTGTCTGTTTGGCGGGGCTAATCTTGGGAACGGCTGGACCAATTTTGACGGAACTTTCACTGGCAGATAGCTGATGTGACAAGGAGTAACTTAGGCTACTTTTATCTCCATACATCCATACCTACATACAAATAAGTAGATTGGAGTGTATCCGATTTTGACGGGACTTTCACTGGCAGATAGCTGATGTAATAAAGAGTAACTTAGGCTACTTTTATACTAGCTGCGCCCACGACTTCGTCCGGGTAGATACTGAACAATTATATTTTTTCTCACGTGGACGAAGTCGCGGGCACAGCTAGTTATTAAATATGATTACTTAGTAGGGAAAATTAAACAACAAAGTTAACGTGATAACTTACATATTTTTTCAGATTCACAATTAAGCTCGCTGTTAACCGACCTGACGTTAACGACTTTAATGAAGGACCTTAGTTCTTAAGTTTATCACCATTCTATGAATTCTATAAATACAGAAAGAACCATAGATTTAATATACTACTTGAAAGAACTTAGGTACTTAATGTGTTATGCTTACACGTGTGTATCTAATTCAATAATTTTTGAAATTACGATAAAACAATTAGGTAATAGATATGTTCTTTAGACCATGATAACGCTATGAATGGGGGAAAGTGGGGTAGATTGGGGCATATATCATCATAATTATTTTGATAAATACCTATTTCTTTTGTGATAACGCTTGCTAGTAAAAGTGGGACTTCGGTAGCTTAGTAGGTAGAGCGACTGAACTGATATTATGTTATCGTCATATCGTTAATAATTTGTTTGTTGTAGGTTGTAGAGCGCGCACGTGAGAATATCCTTAAATTTGTAATTTGACGAGAAAATTTGGTCAAAACTTATGTAAGTACCGATTTCTTTAATTTATTTTGTACGAGAATCTAATACCTACTGAGTACCCTATATTAATAAATCCCTTGATTCACTAGTCACTTTGCAATAGAAAACCTGACCGAAACGCAATAGCGCGAACTTTACTATTTAGCGGCAAGTACATTAGGTAATGCGATAGTGCTCACGCCCACGCCTGTTATTGGAGCTCTACTGCCAGTAAACCCGTAAAGTCTATATACACAAATAAAGATGCATTATTATAATATTTGGTATCGAAATATCCTAATATGTTGTTTCCACAACGTTCACAAGTTGATCAAAATGCATTCAACCAGTTAGTTTTGTAACAACATTTTTAAAATTATTTAATTTTAACACGAATCTTTCATCATAAATGTATATAATATTGAGACAAAAACCACTATGTAAAATATTTTACCCTTCAATACAGTCCTGAACTCAAGTTAATATTTAAAAACTTTTTAATATCTACTGTACATAGGATACCCCAATTGCCCCAATCGGCTTTCGTGCTACATTTCTTATCGCCAAATACTTGTAACACTCTGATTATCATTATCAGAAACAAATATTTTGACTACAATAACATTAATTTGGTTACTGCGGAGCCCGACAGTGTATGACAAATATTTATAATCTAAAATGTGCATTAATTATTATTCACGAATGCTACGCACAGTATTCAACAAGAAATAATGCACATCGACTTTAGGAAGGAGACCTCGGCTTATTTCAGGTCTGTAGAGCGTTATCTCTTTTGCACCTTACTTAATTGACATTTGTCTACCATTTTGAGATCAAGTTTTGACCAATACCGGACTACAGATGCTTACGTAGGCAGTGTGCAGTAGAGAACGCTCTAGGAAGTCGAAACTAGCCGATTGTCACTTTCATAGGTCCAATGTGCAATATTTCTCGATGAGCTCTTTAATTAAATAAAAATAAAAATTAATCACCGAAATCATTGTAAGCGCATAACTTCCAAACGAATGCACCAAATTGGATTTTTTTTTAATGTCTTCATTTTCATTTTAATTCTTTTTATGTTTTTTTTTTAATGTTATGGAAGTGGCATACAAGCATGCAGTTCACATTGATGTTAAGTGATTACTGCAGCCTATAGACACCCACACAAAGACCAGGGTCAAGATGCAGATGCGTTACCACTCCTGAGGCCTAAGGAGTTATGCCTCTGTGCCGGAAATTACAGGGCCGTACATTACCTACCACCTGACCGAAACACGATAGTGCTGAACACTACCAATTAGCGGCAAGTATATTAGGTAATGCGGTAGTGCCTACGCTCGCGAGCACCGTCACTGGAGCTCTACCACCAGTGTAACTTCTATGTATTGTAATGAAGGTGGCAAACATGCGTGCGGTTCATATTGATGGTAAGTGATGACTGCAGACTATAAGTACACAAAGACCAGAGATCAAAATGCAGATGCATTGCCATCAAAAGCCAAAATTGACATCATCATATATTATTATGTAAAAATAATTTTCGCCGGGTCAAGTAGTACCTACCAATAAATCATCATGATTGAAACAAAAGCAAGATAATATCGCCTTCGGAAACCACTTCCTCGCACGAACACAAAAAAAAAACATTAAAGCTGCTATTCTCGTTTTGAGTTTTTGAGTAGGTATCCCCAAATGGGTTGTGCACCTTGAAATTAAATCAAACCGGTTTTTGATGTATTTATGTATTCGTCAATCTCAGGCCTCCAAGCCTTAAAAATATTACAGTGGAATGCTTATTAAAAGTTCGTTAGTATTATAATAATACAGGTCAAATTATTATGATTATAAGTATCTTAAATTTGATGACAAGCTTTTTAGTTTTAGGAAGTGGCAAAACTAAATATTTTCTTGTATAAATCAATTCTCTTCTCTCTAATCTTGGTGTAATTTGTGAGAGGGATCAAGTTTTCTGTATTTCATAATTCCATAAAGGACCATGTCATTAACTGTACAAAAAACCGGCCAAATTTTTTACATTGTAGGTGCCTTTTTTTCTTTAATTCCGTACAAGTAATGTATTGAACTTGCCATTATTTTCCAAACAATACATTAATACCATTATAAACATCTGACAAAGGAAAATGGATATTTATGCAGATTTTACATTTCTTTCGTTTAGTGTTGATAATAGTAAAACTTTTACTTAGAATATTTGAATTTTAACTATGCTCTAAAGTTCCTTTAGTTTCTTTTATTATCTGCTTCTATAATTCGGCTAGTAAATAAAACGAACACTTTAGTTAGGATAACGATAATTTCTTAATTTCAAGCTAAAGTTACAAAATAGTATAGGTACATAGCTGTTTTAAATATAAAATCGTACAATATTATTTTAGTCTTTTAATTCAAATAAAATATCAGGTTTTTACTTCATTTTACTAATATACGTCCAATATTCAAGTCCAACCATTTCGAAGCCTAACTTCTTGAACAAATTCTGAGCTTTTAAATTGTCATCCACAGTGTATGCTAGCATATCTTTCCCTTTACTCAATATATCATTAAGTGCATATTTTATTATGTATTCTGCGTATCTCTTTCTTCTGTGTTCTTCTAGACAAAACAAGTGACTTATAGCTCCTACTTCATTAACTGCGAGCCAAGCCAGGGGACTGTGATCATCAGACGTATAAAGCACGTATGTTAGACCAAAATTCATTAGTATTTCAAAAAAACTGTATGATCCCTTACAGTGATACGCCCATGTTTTATCTATTGTCTCAATGTGTTCAGGTTTTAGTGGTCCGACGTACGTGTTTTCTGGACAACTGTAAGAAAATATAGTGTTACTAGCTGCTGCTGCTCCGACGAACTTCGTATCGTCTTAGAGATATACAAAAATTAATTTAATTTATGTCCAAAAAATCGAAAAAAAAAATCGTGTAAATCACCCTTACCTTTTAGGTTCATAAAAATAGACTACAACCGATTAGCATAACGATCAAATATACATACGAAATTTCGTAATGATCGGTCCAGCCGTTCCGGAGGAGTATTGTTACAAACACTGTGATAAGAGAATTTTATATATTAGGGCGGCAACACATAACTGCGATGCGATGCGACGCCGCATGGCAGGCGATGTCTTCGTGCAAGCTCGTAGTTATGTCACACCGCGGACACTCCGCCCAAATTCCATGCAAACGCTTAATTCGGTCTCTATTACACAGACATCAATCAGTGACGTGTATTTACACGAGCACCTGTGTGCGTAGCACGTAGAAAATACCAAGCGTCGCCCATAATAGGGGGGAGGTTGGGTGAGGCGGGCCAATCGGGCTCGTCGAAGTGTTCCTGACGTAGTATTATTACATAATTCTCTGCCATAAGATAACACGCGTCGCAAGCCTCGTAATAACTATCACAGATAGAAAATAACTAAGGTCCCAGGGGTAGCAACGCATCTGCATTTTGACCTCTGGTTTTTATGTAGATCTATATAGGCTGCAGTCTTTTATTATCAATGTGGGCTACATGCTTGTTTGCCACCTTCCTTGCATAAAAAAACATTACTGTTGGTAGAGTTCTAATCTCGGCGCTTGAGGGCTATCGTCGTATTACCTGATTTAATTGGAGCTAAAAATTATGGCACAGTCCAGTGCTATTGTCTACCACTTTGTCGGCGTGATTAAGATGGATACTTGTGCCAAATTTCAAGCCCCTACCAATAGTTTTTGCGCTCAACCGCGGACGGACAGATAGACCGACAGACGGACATGGCAAACTATAAAGGTTCCTTGTTTACTACGGAAACCTGGAAAACCACGTGTTAGCAAAAACAACAACTTACAAACCTTATTGTATATTGAGGTGAGTCTCTACTCAAAAGATACTTCCAAGCTACATTATTATCACCATGAACATCAATTTTCAAATCTTTGCGTAATCTTTTGAGGCATTCGAGTGCCTCGGTACTTGCAAATGGTACGGCAACTCCACGATTCCAATTAATTATATCAGTTCTCAATAAAGATTCTTCGACCTTAGCAATATCATTTAGAGGATAAATGAACAGCTGGAAATAGTCACTCTGTAAAATTAAAATTATCGACACTGAATGGAGATTGAATTGAATAAATTATTATTTTATTGATGTTCAAATAAATTTAACTTAACTCCTGTAATCCTCGAAGGGGTAGGCATTGCATGCATGCATGCATGCATTCAAGCATACATGCGAACACTCACGACTCGCCGGTTGCGTTTTTGGCCCATGTAACAGGTTGCGAACCTGTTGCCATCACCGGGCACATTACCAAACTCCGAGGTACTGGGAAACTTCCAGAAAATTGAAAAATCTCAATAGAAGCAGAGATAAAGGATTTTAAACCGTTATCTCTGGTAGCCCTCGACCCGGGAATCGAACCCAGGACTTTCAGCGTAATTGTAGTGGCCTGCTACCACTACGCCACTGAGGCATATTATGTTAAAATAAAATCTATACAAATAAATAAAATTGGAGTGTCTGTTTGTAATATAAAAATAATCGCTTTTTACTAAATGCATATGTATGTATACACGGTACATATACCAAAACAATTTTTTTTACAATTTTTGTCTGCCTGTCTATTTGTTCCCGCTAATCTCGGGAATGGCTGGGCCGATTTTGACGGGATTCACTGGCAGATAGCTTATGTAATGAGGAGTAACTCAGGCTACTTTTATACTGGCTGCGCCCACGACTTCGTCTAGGTAGATACTGACAATCATAAATTCTCACGCGGATGAAGTCGCGGGCACAGCTAGTAATAAATAAATAAAATACGCTTACACTCACAGCCCTACATTAGGTGTAAACCAGTGTTGTGGGTGCCGCTGTACTCACACAATACACACACCCACACCTGAAGCAAATATTTGTAGGCCATACAAACACTTGTTCCAGTGCGGGGATCGAACCCGAATCAAGCGGTAGTCACACACCGCTTGACTAACAGGGTCGTCGTGAATGATATGTATAACCTGTAATGCTCTTAATGTAATGTTAATATATTTGAATCATTAAATCATCTCTATACAAAACAAATGAGTCCTATTTATCTTGTAAAACACGTTTTAGCAAAGTCTTCTCTTGACTAAGTAAAAACTATAATTTAACGAGTCAAAATTTGAAGACAAAGCAAAGTAAGATGACATCATGACATATATCACACATTGATATGAAAAAAAATATTTAAAAAGGTAAAACAGCTTAGTAATATTATCTAGGGGAACTGAAGGTCATTTACTAGTAGATGTATACGGCCCTGACAGAACTGTCGGCACAGAGGCATAACACCTTAGGCCCCAGAAGTGGTAATGCGTCTGCATTTTTACCTCTAGTCTTCATGTGAGTGTCTATAGGCTGCAGTCATCATTTAACATCAATGTGAACTGCATGCTTGTTTCCCACATTCATTACATAAAAAAATATTATTAAATCACCGTAATAAAAATGGTCTCTCCTAACAACACTAGAAACATTCCATACTAAATATCAGTTTAGTATTTTTGTTTATTCCGGACAGTTAAAAATATTTTAAATACCAGGCAAAATTTTTTAGGTTTTCCAGATTACAGGTATTTTAAAACTGTTAGGGCGCCTACATAAAACTGAGATGCGATGCAACGCCGTATCGCAGAATCTTGCAATGCGAATTGCTGCGATGCGATTTCGTTTGACATATTGAAAGTATGGTCAACTCAGTCGCATCGCAACGCATCGCAGTTTTGGGTGAACGCTCGACTGCATACTTTAAAAAAAAAACTTTTTGAATCTTGTTATGAACTTTTAAAGTTGGAAATAAATAACCCAGCTGCTTTTAACCATAACTTCTGATATAGTTTCTAGTTGTTGACAAGCAATGTTTGGTAGAAGTTTTTGTGTAGTGTTTACCTATGTGTGTAGGGAAAATCACACGTAGAAAATACAGCTTGAAAGATTTCGCAAAAATCATAGAAAACGAAAAATGTTTAGCAGGTATCTTTATAAAAGTGCCTATTATCTGCTAGTTAGGTAAGTACTTATTGGGCTTTAAACGAAAGAGAAATAAGCAATTATTTTATAAGTTCTGATATTTTTAATAAAAAATATATAGGTAGGTACTTAGGTACATTTTTGAAAGGTGGTCATTATAACACCCTAGGTGGTGCCCGCGATTCGTTTGCGCAGGATTAGTATTACACACAATATCTCAATAAAATATGTGTTATTCTGATGTATTAAGCTATACCTATTATTGTTAAGTTTCATTCAAATCCATTCAATAGGTAGTTTATACGTGAAAGAGTAAATTATCCATCCATACATACAAACTTTCGCGTTTATAATATTAGTAAAATTGGTCGAATGAATTTCAATTATTTTTCAAAAACCTATATGTAGTCAATCAATGTACTTAATACTAAGTCTTACCCTATCAGAGGTGGCAACCATGCCATTATTAAAGTCACCGTCAGGGCAGTAAACTTTGAAACTGAATATGTCGCTTAATTCTGGGTACGTCAGTTGTGTGTCCAGGGCGCAGTAAGCTGCGGCTCCCTTGGGCCAATCATTTCTGTACAAATCCCTCAACTGTGCCCATTGGCTTCGAGGGACTTCAACAAGGGAAGCCATTTTGTTGATGCCCTTATTTTTGAATATCTGTGGAGAAAAAGGCAACTTTTTAATTGTCATGTTTTCTTTGTTGTGTAGCTAAGCATTTCAGATTTTTTAGCAGGAATCGAAGTAGGTAAATACGCGCTATAAACAATCATATTATTTTTTAAAATTTGAATTTTAAAAAAAATGTAAACTATACGTACCAAGAAGCTTTACCTTTACCTACTATTCTTGTTATTTCATTACACTTATCACTTATTATTCATAAAATAAATAAAGATATACATAGACAAATATTTCTTTCATTATCAAACTGAAATCTAAGTATTAGAAATAAATACTTAGTAATACTTACATAACGGCATTAAATTAAAATGGGGATATAATATAAATAATTTAGAGTGGAAAATTTCATCTTTAATATTCATTAGGTATCTATTACCAAAAAAATATTCTTAAGCAGTTTGTAATATTATTGCAACCTAGAAGAAACAAAATATGAATTTTCTTTCATTTATAATATTCTATTTTCAAAATATTAAAGGTACGCTATTTTTTAAGTACTGATCTTTGGTTTAAAACATTAAAAAAATCAAGGGTTTAAGCGAGTTCAAATAGTCAGGGATATAATAGGTACCCTAACCTTAGTTATTCGTAATACTTATATTATGACCACAAAATAATTAAAAAAAAAGGTTTTACATCTATCTAATCTATCTATCTAATCTAAATTTAAAAGGTATTATTTAAAGGTAAAGCGAGCAATTCTTGTATATATATGTAGAATCAAGATCTCGGAAACGGCTCCATTTTCTTGAAACTTACAGATTAGGGATTT
The DNA here is from genome assembly GCA_036365455.1 of Macrosoma leucophasiata. Classification (NCBI taxonomy): domain Eukaryota; kingdom Metazoa; phylum Arthropoda; class Insecta; order Lepidoptera; family Hedylidae; genus Macrosoma; species Macrosoma leucophasiata. Next base: position 6,256,941 of record JAWQUS010000023.1, on the reverse strand, counting down.
TTCGGGTCAAGAAATCGATTTATTTAGGTTCCAGGTCCAAGAAAAGCTCGGTTCCAAGTTAATAATAAATTTTCTTCATAACCGACGACTAACGCCATCTATTGATGAATAGAAGAACCATTAGTCTACTAACGTAAGTCGTATTTTTAGCAAAGAAGAAGTGTTTGATTTGAGGTTAGACCAAAAAAATCAATTGTTTTTATTCATATTTCTTCAGTATGAAATTCATACTAAATATAATTTTCAAAAATCGCTACGGATCGAAGCTCGGTCAACCAGGTACTATTATATAATATGAACAAATATTTCATAAGATAGTTAATTACAAATACTCAAAATTGTTTTATAATAATAATAAACTTTATTTATACTTACAAACTTATGGAACTATGGAACAACGAAAAACCAAACAGTTCAGAACAACAACATGCAGGTTACTAACACGTTACTAATTGAAATTGAAAGTGCTATTGATTTAGAGTTAACTGGTGTTGCCAGTGGTACGTGACTTCTAAATTAGTAGTATTTTTTATAGATTTATTTATTGAATATCTATATTATTGTTTTAAGTATTATAATTGAATATATTAAAGAATGAAATAAGTAATACCTACACTACAATACCTATAATAATTCTCGTTTAAAAATCCAAAGCAAAATATATGAGTCCAAGATTCAGTGGCCAGCCTTCTAATTGGTTTGGTAGTGACACTACCGGTTTTATGATCTAAATGCTGGATTGGGTTGCACCAAAATATTTGTTAAGGTCAATTAAACATTTTACATCCTTCTCTGACTTTACCAAATTTCTTAAAGTTAGAGAACAATATCATTATCATTCTACTGATATACTTTTTACATTAGTTTATTACATTTAGTTTTATCATAGTGATATTCTTGACTTTACATATATTTTTTATCTTGTTTGACATGTATATCAATTGTTGTTTTTCACTTTAATTTATTTTGTTTGGTTTTTTTGACGTGTCATAAGAGGTGCCTGTCTAAATGAATAAATGAGTTTCTGATTCTGATTCATTTTGGGACCATGTGAACGTGAGGCCGAATAAAACTTGCCCGTTTTATGTTTCAATAAAAAAGTAGTGCCTTAAAATAGAATTTCCAGAAATAATGATTTGCAAGGAGTTTTGGCGGGAACCTTGAAAGAGGCGTATGGTGCTCTTATTTTATTTAATTTTCTTGGTGTATTTTTAAGTTATATTGAATAAAGTTGGTGGCATTTTGTTTGATATAGGTTTATTACAGTGCCCGTGTATAGTGAAATAGAATAACAGTGCGAAAACACGACCTTTCAGGTTGCCTCCAAAACTTCATTGTAAATGTTCTGGTAAAGTAGCCATCGCTTTACTCGACTTAACTTGACTGTAACTCACTTGACTGACATATTATACTTGATAACTTATATACTTGATACTTACATATTATTATTATACTTGATATTATACTAACTTTGACGCTGCTTAAATAAATACGAAATATCGTTTTACTTGACACTGGCAATATGCGTAATAGTGATGCCATAATAACTAAAAAAAAAAAAATGATTTGCAATGGCGGTTATTGTAACCTGTAGAGACTACGCAAAGCCCTTTTCCGGACTTAAAGCGAAGTTTTATTTCCCAATCCCCCGGGAAAAGTTTCCGGGAACTTATAACGTTGAGGACACGTTCGAACACGGTTTATATAGTAAATGTGATTGGGTTAATGTAGAGGAAGTAAAGTCGAATTGTTTATTTCTTTCAGTCGTTGAAACTGCTTTCTAGTGTCATATTACTTTCCTCTTTATACGTACTTTGATTGTAGTAGTAGATTATTGGTGATAATTAGACATTTACAACCGGCTCAAGGTTTTATACCGTGATTTAAATTGCTATAGAATCGCCGCTCGATAATTCAAGTAATTTTACTGGCGGTAGAATCTCAGTGTAGGGAGAATAGGGCATTGGCACCCCCGCATTACGTTATCTATCTGCCGCCAAATGGTAGTGATTGTTACTATCGTGGTATCAAAAGAATAATATAATAAGTCGCAACATTTTCAGTTCACAAGCCAGAGTTGTTAAGAAAAAACCAGTATATTTCAATAGGGTGTGATTCAATTCACACTTACGAGTAGATCGGAATTAATTTTAATCTTTAGGCCTAAGTAGGCCTAGTAGTATTGACTAGCTACCAGTAAAGGTCATTAGTGCAGTGGCAAAACTATCCAGGTAACGCAGTGCAATTGCGGCTAAACAGAAGATGTCTAGCCGTAATTCCAATTGAGGGGACGTAAATCCAATTGGAAACGCCATGATTTACGATTTGACCGGCCTATTTCCTATTTAGAAAGATATTGAAATTGACAAAATATTATGAGAAAGTCGCATAATCGCTAGTCTGAAGTTCACAGTTACTACGGAGGCTGATACATTACAGAGGGACGTGGTTCAATTAGCGCACAACGAGTGACATTCCCACTTTGCATGCTCCGCCTCACCGGCACCAACTTCATCTTTGCATTTAGATGTGCCATTATATAGATAATATTGCCCCGTTGAATACTAACGCGGTCAAATGTGTTGTGGGGTTTTATTGACCGGTCGTAGTTCAACTTGAGGCTCATTTGCGTGACGTTTGAAATGATTTTGTGTTGGAGTTGTGTTTGAATAGTATAATTTATCAAAAATAATTATTATCCTTTAGATCTTGCTATTAAATTTTGTCGACAACCGACAGTAGTAGTAAAGTTGTGCATGTATAATCATTTCCAGATGTATGTTCAAAGTAGATATAACGTTTAATAGCCATGATTGAGATTAAATAACAGAATTAGATTCTTATTTTGACATAACCAGAGAATATGTAATGATATAACTTTGCAACTACAGTAGGTAAATACAATACTCAATAGTTTTTGTAATCTTACAAAAGTGGTGAAAATACGGTTGACATGAGTGGTAAATATGGGCTCTAAAGGCATCGAAATGCAATCCAAAGCTAAAAAAAAATGTTTGCCAGCGGTGTGTGACGGCTGCTTGAACCGAGGGGAGATTTCGACCCCCGTACCGGACCCAATGTTTGTGTGACCTACCGATATTTGTTTCGGGTGTATTTAATGGCCTTCAGATATTTGTTTCGGGTGTGGGTGTTTGTGTGCGTGATGTGTGTGTACAACGGCACCTACAACACAGGCTTACAACAAGTTTACAGCCCTACAATAGAAGTTGCTAAATTAAAACAACCTTAATTAGTAGGTATATGTACAGCTTTCTATAAAAACAAAGCATACCTACTTAGTTAAATGTTACAAAAATACCTGTTCCGTTTATAAAAGAAGTATAAAAAACGTAACTTGGCGCCTGTAATCCCCGAAGGGGTAGGCAGAGGTAAATGCATGCATTCAAGCATACGCACTCACGAAACACAAACAAAACACCCACGTTTTGGCCCATGTAACAGGTGGCGAGCCTGTTGACATCTCCGAGCACATTACCAAACTTCGAGGTAGTGGGAAATTTCCAGAAAATTTATCTCTGATAACCCCCTACCCGGGCATCGAACCCAGGACCTCAGCGTAGTAGTAGTGATGCTACTGCTAGCTTCTTTACTGCCTCGGTAGCCTGCTACCACTAGGCTACCGAGGCAGTAAAGAAGTATAGATAAGGATGAATCAGAACATTGATGAACGTCCATGACAATACACAAATCTTAATTCTCAAGTTAAACAGAGCCACTATCTCTCACTAAGTAAACTCACTTTTCACCTGTCTACGTGACTGCAACTGAGCTTACCACTCGTAAGTTACCTACGTGACTCTCACATTAGGTAAGCTCTCTTGCAGTCACGTAGTCACGTGCGAACGAAGTTTAACGTACACCTATTAACGTAATACTGAAAGATAGTTTGTGGCTCTGATTAATTTGAGAATAGCGCATTTAGTTGTGTCATGTACTATTAAAATACTGAATGATTGACCACGCCATTATTATGCGATGGTGATAACAGCTATATTTGATTGATTTTAGTTAAGCGACGAATTCGCGATTGTGCGTTAATTAATAATAATGTTCTGTTTTATCCAATAAAACATTTCGTAGTTCATAAAACTATGCAACGGCGTTATGTATATAGAAAATTCTACTAATTTGCTTGCTACTATCCACTTATTGTGATAAGCTTACCGCTCATTTTTTATATGTTAGCACTATAAAAAAACTATAATTAGCTCAGATTCCAGTTTCTGGAAATTGTTGAGAATTCGAGTATTCTCCAGACTATAAGAACACTAAAATTAATTGCTAAATGTAAACAACTACAGTAATTAGAAATAGAAAATTCAATACATGCATGAGACAGAACGAAGAATAAATAGATACGGGATACAAAATTACCAGTTTTGTTTATAAAAGATATTAAGGAAATAAATGTAAAACAAATCATCGATGAACGTTCACGACACAACACAATTCGTAATTCTGAAGCTAAACAGAGCCACTATCTTCCACGATTACGTTAATCCGTTAAACTTTCTTCGCGCGAATCGCACGTGACTACGTGACTGCAACCGAGTTTACCTAATGTGAAAGTCACGTAGGTAACTCACGAGTTTCAGGTATCACAGTTATGTCTAAGTTAACCAGATTACTTTATTGTGTTTTGTTTAATGACGGAATAAGTAAAAATTACTTTTAATTACAGTCTCTACCTAATAGAGAATATTTTATGTATTTTAATTATATCCACCCACATATTTAACAATAACAAATATTATTATTCTTCAGTGAAAAACTACTGTGATAAGATAATTTTAAAAATACTGAATAAATACCTTTTAGAGAGCGCCAGCGATGAAGCTCGCGGGCGTAGGGACCACCGAATTAGCTAATACACTTGCCGCTAAATGGTAGTGCTCAGCACTATCGTGTTCCGGTCAGGTGGTAATGTACGGCTCTATAATTTCCGGCACAGAGGTATAATACCTTAGGCATCAGAAGTGGTAACGCATCTGTATTTTGGTGACCTCTGGTGTTTGTGTTAGTATCTATAGGCTTCAGTCATCACTTAACATCACTGTGAACTGCATGCTTGTTTGCCACTTTCATTACGTACATAAAACCTGCATGCATTTATTACGGATATAGGTATTTAACGTAGATTCAAAAATAATAATTCGATTTGCTATCTTATATTATATACGTATGTATCTTCACGCCAAGTCTTAGGCAGTTTTATATAAGTATATAATACTTAATATGTGCTTTTAAAAATAGAATAACGAGGGATAAAAAGTAAAAAAAAAATTGAACATTATTATTGATCAACGACCATGACAAAATACAATTCGTAATTCTCAAGTTAAACAGAGGCACTAACTAATCCAACTTTATCTCACTATTACGTTTATAACTTAAACTTTCTTCGCACGTGACTACGTGACTGCAACCTAGCATACATCATGAGAGAGTCACAAGTAACTTCCGAGTTTCAGGTATTAAGCTGTTACTTCTAAAATAAGTAAATTATTTTACTATGTTTTATTAAATGCTTCTCTTTTGCTCTCTAAACTCTTCCCTCTTGTGTTGCAAATGTCTATGAACATTTGTAAAACAAGAGCGAAGAGTTTCTACGCCCTAGAGCTGCTACACTGGAACTCTACCACCTGTAGGCAGTCTTAATAGAGTAGAGTAGTCTCTTAAGATCAAAGGCATTTGGATTCTTACAAACGTGAGCCACAGTCTAGGTTCTGTAAGTCTTCTGTTAATGCCTAGAAGCCACAGCACAAGCAAGATTTATCGGGGCAGATACCGCCCGATCAAACTTACCTCGCTTTACGGGAAAATCTATAAAAAATTAAATCCCTTGTACGTTTCTGAGGAGGCACGCCGAACATTTTCGCAGCATTAAATAAATATAACTCGTCCGCGCTTAGCACGGCCGCGTAAGCACTCTACGTTTGAGCTGCTTATTTCTAGCACGATCGGCTCCAGCGTACCGCGCCGTCGGCTTCCCCGCAAGCCTCATCGTTGCTCTATGCAAGTACTTTTGTTGCCTTACTGTAGGATTATTGTTATACTGTGGCGCAAGGGTACACGCTCACTGGGCCGCATTAACCTGTAAACTAAACTTGTTTGGATACCATTTTTGGAGGGATGTTTTGTAGTTCATGAAATGTGGATTTTAAGACCACATCATTTGTGGTTCGATCGCTGAATTGTTTTTTATTTAATCTGACTGTATTTATTGCTTCAGTAGGTGGTATTAAAAAAAAAATTTCTCTCCAAAAAGGACGGGTTAAATATTTGCCTTATTTGAGACAATTTTCGATTTCAGAACATCTAGTACTTAATTTTATTCATAACTCTGCAAGACGCCGGGAATTCAATCAATTAAAACATTCAATAGAATCTTCGGGCACATTAATTCTGTCACTAAGGCACCAACTCGTTTTAGTAAACCATAAGCAACTTCTTCTTCTTCTTTTAGTGAATGGCTTCTACCAACTTCAACGGTGATTCTGCCAAAATTTGGTGCTTGAAGATGCACAGAAGCTCGAGGTTGAACGGTTATTCAAAAAATGCCCGGTAAATTAAAGGATGATTTTCATAATTATTCGGCGTTTGCTTTTTTCTAAAACAAAAGACACGGACAAACATAGTTAGAGCCAAGTTAGTAGTTACAGATAGATTACAAATATAAGTTAATGTAATAAGCAACGTCAAACAAACACGTCCACTGAAACCGATTCCGATACAAATGCAATATTCAAACCACAAGCTGTTACATCATTGTAACGGGCTAACGCTTTGGTGGGCGTCGAGCTCAAAACACAGCCCAAGGGTACACGCTCACTGGGCCGCAACGAACTGGGGTTCATCTAGCGCCAAACTTGTTTGGATGACCCTTTTCAAAGGTGATTTTATATCCGATATAAACCCCGGGACCAGTGATTTTCCATAATAACACATTCTAGTTAAGTGCGTTGTTTGTTTCGTGTATTTCGTGTTTCGTGTGATCGTATTGTCGTTCTTGCTAGCAGGATCAGGCATTGAAATGATTACTTAACGAAGTTTGTACAAAAAAACGTATAATTCCCTTTTTACATATTACATTACAACACAAGTAGTGATATCGTATATGGGGTTTAAACGAGTGAGCGATTAATGTGCAGTTTTGAAATTTGTCGTTCATTGGTCGGCGCGAACGGAGACCGGTGACCGAGGAACCATTTGGACGTCGTTCATTCGTATAGCCGCGGTTACATGCGTATTTTCTAGATTTTCTACTAGATGTTGCTTGCGCCTTCGCCCGCGTGTTGGTCGCTTTTTGCGTGACCTTTGGAAACTACAATTTTAGTAAGTCGCGCTGACTTACAAAAATTGTAGTTTCTATTCAGTCAAATCATCAAATACATGAAATCTCAATAGATGGCGCTTGCCCACATTGAATGTGATATTTTTATTAAAATTCAATAGCATCGACGGTAGAACTTCGATCGATCTTCAATAGACTGCAGTGTGTTTTTGTCTTTATTGATATCGAAAAATAAATAAGAAATTCTAGCTTTATCTAAATTAAACACGATGCAGACCGCATTCAACTCTGTTTAAAAGTTTTGAACTATTAATATTTTCAATTAACCATAACTTCTTTTCCCTAAACCGATTTGGACGAAACAGTTTTGACAACGCCCCTAATTATATTATTATGTTATCCACCTGTGAAGACCGCGTTCAAATCCGTTCAGTAGATTACAAGTTATAATGTACCAGGCAGACAGACAGACAAAAAAACCAAAAACAGTTTTTTTGGTTTCTGTTACTCTTCTATAATCGGCCGCTATTAGTTTTTGGATTTTTTCTTGTGTACAGACACTCGATTTTTGATGTGAGTATAGCAGTATCGTAAAGATATTTCTGGTGGTAGGGTTCTAGTGTTGGAGCTCGACTCTCGAGGGCGCAACTACCACCGCATTACTAGTAGTTAGTAATGTATAGTCTCATAATAACTTATTATTAGCACAATGTATTCTTAGTGAATGAAAAGCGTGAGAGAGATAAAGTGGAAGCTGATGAGAGACTGGCGAAGAGCTTTGAGACTAACATCAAACTCTATTGGAGGGAGGTGAAAAAGCCTAGAAGCTCTTCTCCAGTTTCTGGAATGAATAGAATAAAATCTAAGTTGGGTGACATTCTTGAGAACACGCAAGATGTGTTAAAACGATGGAGCGAGTATTATGGGGAAATGTATGATTATGCTCACAACCCCGACGCCGGAGTTGCTGACTTGACGGTGCCGGCTTGTGAGGATATAACAATAGATGAGATTGTAAGGGCGATACGAAGTTTGAAATGTGGTAAGGCTGCGGGTATTGATCAGGTTTCTGCCGAAATGATCAAATATGGTGGTGCTGCCCTTTGGGATTCTTTCTGGGTGTTGTGCAACCTTTGCTGGAGGTCCGGAAGAATCCCAAAGGATTGGCGGAGTGCGGTCATCGTGCCTTTGTATAAAGGCAAGGGTTCACGTATGGACTGCACCAGCTATCGAGCGATCAGTTTGATCAGTTTGGCAGCTAAAGTGTATGGGAAAGTCTTAGAAAGAAGAATGAAAGAGAAGTCCGACGGGTTGTTGTGGGATGCACAGGGTGGTTTCAGATCTGGAAGAGGATGTATGGATCAAGTTTTCTCCCTCCGCAACATCGTAGAGAAGCATCTGGCTGTGAGCCAGAAGGTTTTCTGCGGTTTTGTGGATTTGGAGAAGGCGTTTGATAGGGTATTACGAAAGGAGCTGTGGGACATTTTGCCAGAGTATGGTATTGATGGCAGTCTGCTCCGTGCAATACAGTCCACGTATGTGGGCTGTCAAGTATGTGTGCGGGTAGATGGTAACATGTCACCCTGGTTTGATGTTAACATCGGTGTCAAACAGGGTTGCGTGCTTTCGTCTAGGCTGTTTATTATATATCTGGACAAATGCCTCCAGAGGGTGAAGTTGATGGATGTGGGAGTGCGTATGGGTGACTTAGTGGTGAACTGTCTGCTTTACGCAGATGATGCGGTAATTGTTAGCTCTACACCATCTGGGCTACAAGCACTAGTCACAGTCATGAAAGAGGATTGTATGGAGAAAGGCTTACAATTGAATGTGGATAAAACTAAAGTATTAGTATTTGAAAGAGATGAACAGAGAACAAATGCAAGGGTAGTAGTAGATGATGCAGTGTTAGAACAGGTTGATGAAATTGTATATCTTGGATGTGCTTTTAGCAAGAATGGTAGGTACACCACTGACATAGAAAGAAGAGTGCTTGCTGGGAATTGCGTGAATGGAGCGTTGGGTAAGCTGCTAGAATCTAAACATCTCAGCCAGCGGGCTCGACTAGCCGTACATAATGCTGTACTTACTCCAACGCTTTTATATGGAAGCGAGAGCTGGGTATGCAGGAAAGAGCATGAAAGTAAGTTGAACGCGGTCGAGATGAGATCTTTGCGCAAGATCTGCGGTGTATCACTCACCGATCGCGTTCGTAATGAAGATGTAAGAAAGAGACTTTGTGTGAATGATAGTATCGGTGTAAAAATGAAAAAAGGCATGCTCCGATGGTTCGGGCATATAGAAAGAATGTCGAATGAGCGAATGACTAAACAGATATACAATGCGAATGTGGATGGTTGCAGAGGCCCAGGAAGACCAAGGCTGACCTACCATGACCAAATAGGTCGAGTTCTGTCTGATGGTGGTGTCAAAAGTCTTAGGAATCGGCGTGCATGTATGAAGAGAATGATGAAGGTAGACGAGGCACGAGAGGTTTGTCAGAACCGGAATGTCTGGCGCTCTACACTCTCTGCCTACCCCGTTAGGGACCTGGCGTGAAGATACATATATGTATTCTTCATGAATTTCTGTAATCCTTTCTTATGAGGGAAGAGCTGGTGTCCTGAAATACAGGCTTTGCTTAGTTTAGGCACCAATCTCCCACAATTTACTTTAATAATCACTCACGACTACGTTTTTATTATGTTAAACTGTGTAGTTATTAAGGTTATTGTGGTGATAAATAAATAAATAAAAATAAACTATCATAGAGGCAATCCTTTATCTCTGGTTCTATTGAATTTTTCCATTTTTTGGAATTTTCCCAGTACCTCGAAGTTTTTTAATGTGCCCGGAGATGTCAACAGGCTCGCCAGCTGTTACATGGGCCAAAACGTAACCGGCGAATCGTGGGTGTTTGCATGCATTTACCTCTGCCTACCCCTTCGGGAATTACAGGCGTGAAGTTACGTTTTATAGAGGCAAAACAACTTAAGTTCCAGAGATGGTAACGCATACAACAAAAAAATCATTTTCTTAACTCGGCTTGAACTGAAGGAATGTCACCGACTCACCGACATCGGCAGTAGGCACATCTGTACCCATCTATCATTTTTCTATCTTCACATTGGTCGACGTCGGTATTCGCTGGGTTTATCTGTGTACCCTATTTTTTACACGCTCACCCCGTATTCGCCAGGCTATCCATCATGGATGTTTCCAAGGGATGCCCCGGTCAACAGACCGGGTTGTTGACCTATCTGTCTAGAAAGGATCTACCTATATTTTATGCAAACTTTAGGCTCTTATATTTGATAGAATTTATTAATGTTTATATTTGATGCTTAGACAGAGGAGTTCGCCTATTTTGATAGGTCAGTTTCCCGTTTAAGAAAAAGTTATAGGTATCACGTAATTTTATTTCTAATAGTATAGCTTTTTCAGGAAATCAGGACCCTGTATATCAATTTTCATACTGCTAAGTTCAGAAATGAAAAAAAATCTATACAAACTTTCAATACAAAAAAAAAACAAAATTAGCAAAGATCATTCTGCACAGACATAAAATTCACAACTGAAATCTACGTTCCACAAACAGTATGTATATTATGTACAACGCGGAGGCCAAAGTTTTTATAGAAGACAAAGCCGTGTGAAATAAAACTTTTGCTCTATGAAAGTGGCCATCCAGTGACTGGTAGACAAAACAAAGTCTTCCATCACGCACCTGAGGTAGACACTTGAATTCACAGCGCGGTTCAAACGCCTATTACACTATACGATTTGTCATATCCTGCCTTTCGGGTGTCCCCCTGGATCCCAAGTTTTTTTATGTAAAATGTTGAAAGACCAATAGATGGAAACTTGATAAAAAGAGTGATCATGAACACCGTCGCCATTTTTTTTAATGTAATGAAAGTGGCAATCAAGCATGCAGTTCACATTGATGTTAAGTGATGACTGCAGCCTATAGACATCCACACAGAGACCAAGATCAAAATGCAGATGCGTTACCACTCCTGAGGCCTAAGGTGTTACGCCTCTGTGCCGGAAATTACAGGGCCGTACAGTACCACCTGACCGGGACACGATAGTGCCGAACACTACCATTTAGCGGCAAGGATATCAGGTAATGCGGTGGTGCCTACGCCCGCGAGCTCCGTCACTGGAGCTCTACCACCAGTAGAATTGCGAGTTGTCGCGAATCCACATCTGGGGAGCTGCCAACGCGCTGTTAGTTCTTAAGGAGTTATTTTTGTTATGGTGGTGGCAAACAAGCGTGCAGTTCACATTGATACTAAATGAATAGGCACTACAGCTGTGACTATAGTCTAAAGACGCCTATCGCTAAACCGGAGGTCTAAAAATACAGAATATGAGTTGTTATCTCTAGAACTTAAGTTGTTTTGCCTCTATGGTAGTTATTATGGGATTATACAATTACTAACTACTCGTAATACGGTGGTAGTTGCGTCCTCGAGAGTTGAGGTCCAACACTAGAACCCTACCAGTTAATATCTTTACGATATTGCTATACTCACATCACATGCGAATGAAATATTTTAAAGATTTACCCCCTTCATAAGCGTATATTAGATACGTTTTAGCTATAGAATGCTTTGTCTTTTTCAGTTGCATTGTCAATTGTGCTCCTGAAAAAGACAGGAAACAGACACATATGAATAAGGGGGCATATCTATACCTACATATAATAAGACAGTAAAAATCGAGTGTCTGTACACTAAATATTTTTCCAAAAAACTAATAGCGGCCGATTATAGAAGAGTAACAGAAACCAAAAAAACTGTTTTTGGTTTTTTTGTCTGTCTGTCTGTCTGTCTGGTACGTTATTACTTGGAACGTATTGAACAGATTTGAACGCGGTTTTCAGTTTTCACTTATAACTAGGTATGTTACTAACATAGTATGTTCTTAGGTATGTAACTAAGTTTACAAATTTAATTTGATATTGGAACCTCACACCGGGTAATAGGTCTCCTTCAATTTACTCCATGTTTTTCTACATTTTGCTTTCTCTCTCCATTTTGCTTCGCTACATACATAGTAATTATGTAGATTGTATTAATCTAATTATATCGAAACAGCAGTGCGTAATTCCATTCAAGCAAACACACAGAATATATCAGGTTTTTTTCGATCCCCGATGGCCCGCAGTGTCGAAAAGTTCTCACATCTCAAGTAGAGCCCAGTTTCTTGTTCGTTAGAACAAGTATTGCTTAGAAAGTAATGGATAGTGGATTTGTTGACCTTACGCCCATGAGACGGTAGCCCCGCATTTTGACTAAGGTTTAGAGTTCGTGAAGTTACGCTTGTAGTATTAGAAACTTGGCTCTAAATCTGATCTGAGAACATCTTGACTAATATTTTTTTTCCGCCTTTTTCCAAATACCTAATATAGGTAATAGGTTGGGGAAAAAGTCTTTTCGCATTAAAGTATGTATGAACTTGTAATAAAATCTCTTTGGCTGTAGTATTTGTATCTGGCTGGTCATTAAAAGTTAAAATATTAAAGAACATAATTTCAAATTCAAATAAGGCAAATGGTTGATTTTCATGCTCTGGTTGCCCTATTGCGGATAAAATGGATGCCATTTTTGAAAAAGTGGAGCAAGATTGACATATCAGTAGTTACGACGTAGCTGAAGGACTGAGAATTGATCACAAAATAGTTTGGGCGCATTTGAAAAAAGCTGGGTACAAAAAAAAGCTCGATATTTGGGTACCTCACGAGCTCACTGAAAGAAACCTAATGAACCGTGTACTCATTTGTGATTCTTTATTACGACGTAATGAAACCGAATCATTTTTGAAGAAGCGGATAACTGGTGATGATAAATGGATCACGTACGACAAGAACGTACGAAAAAGGTCGTGGTCAAAGGCCGGTCAGGCTTCACAAACTGTGCCGAAACCCGGCTTAACTCGCAATAAGGTGATGTTGTGTGTGTGGTGGGATTGCAAGGGCATTATTCATTATGAGCTATTACCACCAGGCAGGACTATCGATTCTGAACTCTACTGCGAACAACTGATGAGATTAAAGCAAGAAGTTGAGAGAAGGCGGCCGGAATTGATCAACAGAAGGGGTGTGGTGTTTCATCATGATAACGCTAGACCTCACACATCTATAGCCACTCAGCAAAAATTAAGAGAGTTTGGCTGGGAGGTGTTAATGCATCCGCCGTATAGTCCTGACCTTGCCTCTTCAGATTTCCACCTGTTTCGGTCTTCATGCAATGTTAGGTTAACATCACGAGAGGACTGCCAAATCCACTTGTCGCGCGGTATTTTGATGAGAAGTCCCAAATTTTTTATAGCAATGGAATCATGTCCCTACCTACAAGATGGCAAAAGGTTATCGAACAAAATGGTACATACATACTTTAGTTAAATTTAAATAAACTATATTAAAAATGTTTTGAATTATCTTAAAAAATGCGAAGAATCTTTTTCCCCAACAAATATACCTTAGTTTCTAGCACTAAGAGTCTTTGACTGTGGACAGAACGATAGACGGCCCGACGGATATGGCAAAACTAAAATGGTTCCTTAAAAAAAACCACTAAACATGACGAAAAAAGAAATATTTTTCAGTTTTCTAGCCTTTGGCACTTTTCTAAAGTGCCAATATGTTATAAACTGAGAATATGTAATAATACTGACACGTTATAGCGCACGAGTCTCGTTCGTGAAAATGGTGCCTAATATCACAACTTGCATGTTACGATATTATAGGTACCTATGTAAGAAATATTCAGTATAGGATAATGAGGTCGTGGGAGTCGGATCCTTGAATTCCGGCATGGGGTCGTAGGATCGTATCCGACACTTACACTTTGACCTTTTTTCGACTTATCATATCTCTCATAACGCCAGTTTCAATGACTTGCTTGGTAATAAATTACTTACAACACCTTAAATCGATACTGTGAAATGTATTATGTTGTATGCGTGTTTAAGATAAACAATTAAAAAGTAGATATTATAATAGGAGGATATCCGGCATGGTATGGATGACAGGAAAGTGACTGTAATGGTTCTGTTAGATTTCAGTAATGCTTTCAACACTGTTGATTTCGATATCATGCTGGCAATCCTACGAACTCTCAACATATCTCCGACAGTTATTGCGTGGTTTCGTAGTTATTTGTTTGGACGCCGACAACGCATTCGATTAGACGATAAATTTTCCACCTGGAGTGATGTGTTAGCCGGCGTTCCGCAAGGTGGCGTGCTGTCTCCATTTCTCTTTTCCATTTTCATCAATTCTATTAGCCTCTCTTTAACTTCTCTCTACCACCTTTATGCAGACGACCTTCAAATTTATATGCAAACTAACTTACAAGATTTAACTGTAACAATAAAAACGATCAATGAAGATCTTGACAAAATTTATGTATGGAGTAAAGCCTATGGCTTGCAAGTCAATCCAATTAAAAGTAAAGCTATAATTTTTGGAAGCTCCCGGTTGATTCAACGCATTGATCTTACCACATTGTCACCTATTCTTTTAAACGGAACTCTTATAGACTTCAGCGTAACAGTTAAGAATTTAGGAGTTATTATGGACAGTTGTATGACTTGGGCTCCGCAAGTCAGCGAAATTAGTAGGAAGATGTTTGCCGCTGTTGGTTCGCTGCGAAGACTTAGGAATTTCTTGCCCACTGCCACTAAGATTATGCTTGCCAAATCCATCCTTTTCCCTATTCTAGACTATGCTGACATATCTTATCTTGATCTAACACAGGAGCAACTTGGCAAGCTTGAGCGTCTTCAAAATCTTTGTATACGGTTCATATTTGGTTTGCGTAAATATGACCATGTTTCTGAATGTCGTAAACAGCTCAATTGGCTACCAATTCATCTTCGCAGGAATACGCATATTCTTTCACTACTCTACTGCGTGCTATTTTACCCGCATTATCCCCAATACCTAAGAGACCGTTTCCAATATCTTTCTCAATCTAATTCCCTCTTTCTACGCTCTTCCAACAACCTTCGCCTTGCAATGCCTTCTCACTCTTCTTCTTTCTATGCCAAATCTTTCACTGTCGAAGCTGTTAATCTTTGGAACTCCTTACCTCTACATATCCGCCAAACTCAAACCTTGGCGTCTTTTAAAAAGCGTCTAAAGGACCATTACCTAACCTTGGATCCATAAATAGTCATGCGATATCTTTTCTTTATTCCTCAATTTGATATAGGTATTGTATTTATGTATGTATATATATGTTTTATCTTTGTATATTATTATGTATGTATGTATTGTATTTAGTATATGTAAGTACATATGTTTTAAATTATTGTATATGTGTAAGTATATATTTTAAATCTATTTATTAATAAAATTTTTGAATATTATTAGATACTATTAAAATGCCGTAGTTGTAAGAAATTGTTATATGTAATTTATTTTTAACTTTGCTCAGTATGTACA
This sequence comes from Macrosoma leucophasiata, assembly GCA_036365455.1. Lineage (NCBI taxonomy): Eukaryota > Metazoa > Arthropoda > Insecta > Lepidoptera > Hedylidae > Macrosoma > Macrosoma leucophasiata. Next base: position 6,241,168 of record JAWQUS010000023.1, on the reverse strand, counting down.
CCCCTTCTTCTGTATTGTTCGTATCTCTTTCATACTAGGTTGTCTGGAAGAGATCGCTTTAAGCGATAAGACCGCCTATTGTGCTTTTATTTTATGAACTTTTGATTTTTGTATTTTTTTGTTATAATCTGTACAATAAAGAGTATATAATAATATTAATATATCCTATACATCCTTGTCTTTTCAAGAGGTATTTCACTCAAATATTTGTTACAAGATGCTTTCAATAAATTTTACGATATCGTTCGCTTGTTTCTTAACTTACGTTAGCCGATCATAAACTTAAAATTAAACAATAAATCAATGAACTATTAAAATTGTGCTGGATAGTAAAGGGCGTTTAAAAATGTAATGGAAAAGAAAACTTTATTGTAATTGTAGAAATAAATTAGAATAAAAATATATACAAAAAGTAGAACAAAACATTTAAAAGCGTATGCTTAGAAAACTTTCAGATCTAGATGTATTTTAAAAATAAAGGTCATTGGTCCACCTCGTGGGAGGCCTGTCAACGCTTCGTCTTCCAGCACCTAAGCGATGGCCATTTGAGAATTATTTTTCCCCAACGTCCACGTTTTCTTCGATCTATGTATGTACCCACTGCTACTTGTGTTTACCAACATAACCCCATTTTTTACTGGTGGTAGAGCTCCAGTAACGGAACCACCACCACCACCACCGCATTACCGAATATACTTGCCGCTAAATGGTAGTGTTCAGCACTATCGTGTTCCGGTCAAGTGGTAATGTACGGCCCGGTAATTTCCGGCACAGAGGCATAACACCTTAGGCCTCAGGAGTGGTAACACATCTGCATTTTAACGTTGGTCTTTGTGTGGGTGTCTATAGGCTACAGTCATCACTTAACATCAATGTGAACTGCAAGCTTGTTTGCCACTTCCAATACATAAAAAAAATAACCCACTGAACAGCTAAACATACACATACTCGTACAACATACTATTTGCAAGAGTAATATTTTGGTCGTATGAATCATTGTAGAAATACGGAAAATGTGACAGTAAGAAATATCAAGTGTGGGATAATGGGAGCCGGATCCTCAAATCCCGGAATGGGGTCGTAGGATCGCAGCCCACACTTGCCCTTCGACCTTTCTACTACCCATCATAACTCTCATAACGCTAGTTTAAATGACTTGTTTGCTATAAATTATAACACCCTTCATGAATGAGCTAACCGTAGCAACATCTACAGAGATAGAGAATATACCTATAAGTAACATTTTTTAATGTAAATATGCAGTATGTCTACTTTTAGAACTATATTTTTTTATCAATCTAGGTAATTCATGTATTCCATATTTTGTTTCATGGCCAATACATTTTATTATTATTTGATGTGTTGCCACGTTTGAGGTCCAAACTCATATGCCTCTATGGTGGATACTATTGGACAGTACATAGAGAGAAAGCAAAATGTAGAAAAACATCGAGTAAATTGGAGGTGACCTATTATCCGGTGTGGGGCACCAATATCATATTACCTGACCGGAATCACAGTACAAATATGAACAGTATGTAAACTACGTACAAAACGTTGACGGCACACTCACATAAACATGCGCATCGACACTCGAGTAGCGAGTGACTCGGTACTGCAGCACCGCGAGAACCGCTTAGGTGACGTAGTTTCCATACTGTTCATATGTGTACTGGAAGGCACTAGCGCTGAATACTCTCATATATTGGCAGGTAGATTAGGTAATGTAGTAGTGCTAACGCCCACGTCCTTACTGGTGCTCGACCTACTACTATTATTTTTTTGTTAATATTAGTTACAATTTTTTGCGATTTATGTCGCGTTGATTCCGATACGGAGTAGCAAAATTTTTTAAAAGCATTTTCGTCGAATGTTCCTTCACTAATACGAGCAATAAGTAAAACGTGTCTGCCTACTTTTAATTTTGAGCTACAAGTAACTGAAATATCCGTCGAAACTAAATACTGAGTTCGTCATTAAGCATCCCGAGTTTCTTGGATACTTGGTTTTGCGCTTTGCTAGTTGATATATCTGCACTCCGGATGCAGCCACTGTTACAAATGGTGTGAAGCAGAATCATGTTGCTGTAATGGTTTTTTTTACAGACTTTTTTTACTTTGAGTAACTAAATTGGACTTTATTTAGTTATCCCCAGCAGCGTTATTGCAACATAAAAGATTGTTGAGTCCACCTTGACTTTTAAGCAACCAATCACCTTGTTGATTAATTACTTGCTTGCTAATAAATAAATGTAGGTAATAAATTTATACCGTTATGAACCCAATAATCGTATGTATGTATGCATCTTCACGCCGAGTCCCTCACGGGGTAGGCAAAGAGTGTGGAGCGCCAGATATGCTACTTCTACATTTATAATTCGTTTCATACATGCACAGCGATTCCTAAGACTTTTGGCTCCACGCTCAGTCAGTACTCGACCGATTTGGTCATATGTTAGGTCAGTCTTGGTCTTCCTGGGCCTCTGCAAACATTTACATTCGCACTGTATATTGTTTAGTCATTCGCTCATTCGACATTCTTTCAATATGCCCGAACCATCGGAGCATGCCTTTAATAATCGTAAACACGTTATATTATGGTATTCCAAAACCATAAAATGGTGTTACCATAAAACGATGGTTTTCACAATAAAAATATCCCCCATTTTCACCACTTAGGGATGTATAACACCCCGCATTACAGAAGATAAAAACTCTCCAAGCCTTATTGCGGTTTGGCGGTCGAAAAAAGTTTGCGTTGTTAAATGGGGTTCACACCGTGGCGACTAATGTAATGCATACTTACTTTCTACATACAAGTTATTCATAGTATGTCTGTCACATTGGTTGAACTTATAAATATTTTACTCTAAAATTTAATTACTAGTGATGGGTAGGGCAGATCAAAATGATGAGTTTCTATGAGCCCATTCATTTTTTCATACGAGTTAGGATAATGTACATCTTGAAATTGTTTGAAGTAGACACAATTTTTTTTTATGTAATGGAAGTGGTATACAAGCCTGCAGTTTACATTGATGTTAAGTGATGACTGCAGCCTATAGATACCCATACAACCACTCTTGAGGCTTAAGGTGTTATGCCTCTGTGCCAGAAATTACATGACCGTACATTGCGACCTGACTGGAACACGATAGTGCTGAACACTACCATTTAGCGGCAAGTATATTAGGTATTGCAGTGGTGCCGACGCCCGCGAGCTCCGTCACTGGAGCTCTACCACCAGTAAAAATAAAGTTATATACTATTATTAGAGGGATGAGTTACCTAAGTAATAAATAAATAAAAAAATAAAATACGCTTATACTCACAGCCCCACAGTAGGTATTAACCTGTGTCGTGGGTATCGTTGTACACATATAACACATACACAAACACCCAGACCCGAAACAAATATCTGTAGGCCATACAAATATTTGTTCCGGTGCGGGGATCGAACCCGCGACCCTTCGAATCAAACGGTGGTTTCGCACCGCTGGACTAACCGGGTCGTCAAAGTAGTCCGGGTAAGTGAGGTTTACATAGCAACAAAAGAAGTCAAACGAACCGAAATTTGAGTTTAAAATGTTTTATGAAATTGCCAAAATGTTTTTAAATTTTGCACTCAATTTAAGGATTGAAATGTATGAACAACCTTCAATTAATTATTTTATCACTTGGCCCACTTGAGTTAACAGAAACTATTTAATTTCTTATACTTTCTAAGTAATTGTCGTCATAGAGACATAGCAGCTAATGCCGGCACTACACGTCGACAGATGCATCTGCAGACGTCATCTGCGTAAGCGTCCGCTGACGTTAAATACCTACCACAGACGCTCAAATCACCTCTACACGTCGGCGGCGGACGCATACGCAGTTAACGTCTGCAGATGCATCTGTCGACGTGTAATGCCGGCATAAGACCTCAGGAGAGGCAGTGAAATTAAGATTTTGTGTAGATGTTTATAGACTTTAGTACAAAGTTATTATCAATGTGAATGTAAGTTTATTAGCCACTTCATTTAAAAAAAATATATTAAAAGTCGACTTAGTGTGGACCCCACTTTTTTTTCCATTTGATCACGGGTTTAACAGAGAGAGATGTATAATGGGAGTCGTTCATTTATCAAATCAATTAGTCAACTCCATTAAATAAAAGCTTGATTTATAAGCACTCGTTAGTCATTTAACTAAATAATACAAATTCATAAATGTAGACCTAGATCTTTATTTTATCCGTTTTTTAGGATTCTGTCACTCAAAAGGAAAAAAATATAAACCTATATATGAATCCTGTTTTTGTATCTGTTTACTGGTGGTAGAGTTTAAATGTAGGAGGTCGAGGGCGTAGGTACAACCGCATTAACTAATCTATATGCCACTAAATGGTAGTGTTTAGCACTATCGTGTTCCGGTTTGATGGTAGGTAATGTATGGCCCCGTAATAACTATCACAAAGACATGACACTTTAGGTCTCAGGGGTGGCAACGCATCTGCATTTTGATCTCTGGTTTTTGTGTAGATGTCTATAGGCTGCAGTCATCACTTAACATCAATGTTAACTGCATGCTTGATTGCCACCTTCGTTACATAAAAAGAATACAATTTTAAAAAATCTGCTTATCTGTTCGACTGTTACCGCCAATTTTCTCTGAAGTATTTTGCCGATTTAGCTGAAATTTGGTACACATAAGTACTGCGTTTATCAGTTAAGGACGTGTATGCTAAATAAATTAATTTCAATCATAGAAAATATTATTCGGAAAAAAAAAGAAATTTAAAAAAAAGTGTCGAAAAAGGTGTTGCGTGACATATCAAACGAACGGTCTTGTTGTGAATCTCGAAATATATTCTTTGTATTTTTATTAGAATAGTATTCAGACATATTTTTATTATTGATATATTTTTTTTAAACATTTTCTTCCGGAATAACCCCGTTACGTAACGTTCTAGACGTTCCCATAACGCCATGACAACTTTTATCGCACCACAGAGCACTATGAATAAATAAGTGCAAAGTCCTAAGCATAATGAAATTACGTTAAAGTCCTCCCTCAGAAAGATACGAGTGTTACTTTACGAAAACTTTGGATGGGAATTATTAACACAGTTTACATATTTCACGAGCGATCCCGACCACCTACAGTACTAGATACGGTTTCAGCATAGAGTTTTGCTATAAATATTAAATTATTTATGAGAATTACATATTTTTATTACCCTCTATTATTGTTATATCGCAAAGAAGCCCAAATTTGTGGATGGAGTCCCTTATTCTTATTTTGGTTTATGAATTTTAGTTGGGATGACATTTTATATGCTAACTAGATTTTTCGACTGGCATTTGGAGGAAGGTGGATCTCTCCGGAACAAGGATAAAAGGTAACCTGTGCTCAATTTCAACCTTATTTAACCTTAGATTGCACCTTGATTTGTAAGTTAGTATGTTACTATTATACATATAGTAGAAATAGGAAGCAAGTGCTATGAAAGGGACATGACTTTTATCACACCGCAGGGCACTGTGAATAAATAAGTACAAAGTCAAGCGTAATGAAATTACGTGAAAGTCCTCCTTCAGAAAGATACCAACAGTGTTACTTTACGAAAACTTTGAATGGGAATTATTAACACAGTTTACATATTTCACGAGCGATCCCGACCGCCCACAGTTTTACGTACCTTTTCGGCACAGGTGTTTGCTATACATATAAAATAATTATTGAAAATTGTTATATTTTTATTATCACGAGTATTCCCAAGGGTTTAAACTAAATCCCTCATAATCATAAACGTACATTAGATACGTTTTAGCTATAGAATGATTTGTCCTTGTCAGTTGGATGGTCAAATGTGCAGGATAGAAAAAGACAAAGGAGAGATTAGCAACACTTTAGTTAAAATACGTTTATGAATAAGGGGGAATATCTCTATCTATCTTCTGTCAAATAAGTGACAAATGTTGTTACAATATCCAATAACAATATTTCCTTAAAACGCTATTACACGACACGGTATTCAGGGTCCGGTAGAAAGGGTGGGCGTGGCCTCGGACCGGGTTGCCGCTTATTACACTATCCGTTCGACAGCGCCCTAACTCAATTACAGTACAAATACGCGGGCCGCTCCGGTCGCCCTAATTAGGGCCCTAACTCCCTAAATGTTATTACACAACCCTGACCCTTGCTATCGTACCCTGAATACCGTGCCGTGTAATAAGTCCTTTAGGAAGGAGACTCCGGCTTATTTCGGGTCTGTTGAACGTTATTTCTCTCTCTATGTGACGTTTATCGACCATTTTCATCAAAGTTTTGATCACTACCGGACTATCAGTGCTTACGTAGACAGTGTGTAGCAGAGATAACGCTCTATGAAGTCGAAACTGCCGATTGTCTCTTTCGTAGGCTCGATTTGCAGTATTTCTTATTGGATACTGTACTTCTCTTGTAACCTTGATAACATTAACAATATCAAAAAATGCGGTTGCAACGCATTCCTCAGCAAATATTAAGGTTAATGTTTCTTTTATTATTAACTAGCTGTGCCCGCGACTTCGTCCGCTTGAGAATTTATGATTGTTCAGTATCTACCCGGACTAAGTCGTGAGCGTAGCTAGTATAAAAGTAGCCTAAGTTATTCCTTATTACATCAGCTATCTGCCAGTGAAAGTCTCGTCAAAATTGGTCCAGCCGTTTCCAAGATTATCCGGAACAAACAGGCAGACAGGCAGACAAAAATAGTAAAAAATGATGTTTTGTTATATGTACCGTGTAAACATACATATGCATTTAGTAAAAAGCGGTTATATTTATATTACAAACAAAGTCTCCCAATTTTATTTATTTGTGTATTTAAAAAAAAATAACACTATATCGTTTACCACTGAATAGATAGATAAGGATCCTTATTTGTCTATTTCATGACTTAAACAAATATTGCCCTGCACCCGAACTAGTGTTGCCAGGTATCCCTATTAGCGCGACATGTCCCAATTTTCAGGATTTTGGGGACTCGTCCCGATTAACACCTGATCAGGACGTTAAGTGTCCCGATAAATCAATCATCATCATTGCCTCAACCGAAAGACGTCCACTGCTAGACAAAAGCCTGACTATGTTTGGGTCCCGAGGATTTTGATAATTCCATAAATTAATTAATAAGAAGCGCGCATAGCCCAGCGGCTGGTGTAGATCGTAAGCGATCTGCTCGGTTAAGCACTACGGGCGCGGTCGGGTAGTGTGATGGGTGACAGCTAGTGGCAAATTAAATGCGCGTTTCCGTGCTTCGGAGGGCACGTTAAGCCGTCGGTCCCGGTTGCTATCGATGGATAGCAGTCGTTAAACCTTGTCGGAGGCCTTATGGGTGGTTTGAAAACATCCGACAGTGGGTTGGCCACTAACCCACCCACCTCCACCAATCCGCATTGGAGCAGCGTGGTGGAGTAAGCTCCAGGCCTCCCCCCAAAAAGGGGAGAGACTCGTGCCCAGCAGTGGGACGTATAATGGGTTGCCATTATTATTAATTAATTAGCTTGCTTTTTACTGTCCCGATTCTTACCCCTGGCTCCCGATTTATTTTACCTACTGTCCCGACTTAAAACAAATCGGACATGACAAGACTAACCCGAACCTAAGCAACAGCTTATGTTATGACTGACCGAGTAAGTAATGCCAAATTTCTCTCACCCGGAGGTTCTCCAATGTTGTGCAAGAGTGATCTTAAATCTTCAACCATGCTACGAAGTTCCAAGACCGTTTTTGAACAAAGTTGTATTCATTAGGGCGTTTAAAGTCGATACCTAATGAAGCTTAAACATCGCAAAGAGCTCCCATTCCCTCTTTAATTTAAAACTCAAGTTTGCTTTGATGTTGTATCGATGTAAACTTAATTGGTGATTAACAATGAGAATATACGGCGCTTGTGACGTGCAAGTTTAATGGAAAAGCCTGGGATTGAAAGTTGTGAATTCGGTAACATTATTTCTGGGTATATTGCAATTTGTTTGGGCGTAAGCAAGACTGATTTCATTTCAGTATCAATGATTATTATATGGAGCTTGTTATTCAACATTTTTGAAATGGAACATCTTTCATAAGATGTGTGTTTTTAAAAACTGCCAATCAGAAACTGGGATTGGTAAAAAAGTACTGTATATTTTTCAATATCAATCATGTGTACATGCTAATAGGTTAGGATCCCACTGCAGAATCAATTCGTTGCTCCAGTTTATGCTGCAAACCTAAAAAAAAAATCAAGTAAAAAAAAATCTTTCCCAAAAGAAATACAAAAAAATACTTGCGGCCAATTTCATATTGGCAACCTAGTGGATATATATTCTCTAGATTATAAATATGCATAAAAAATAGGTTTGCAGCATATCTGGATGAACGAAATGATTATGCAGTGGGATCCTAACCTATACACACCCACCCACCGCACTGGTTGCACGGTTCTATTTTCCAGAAGTCAATATACCACACTTTCCCACATAGATTTATTGTCTATTTTGTTTTCCCATAGTAACATGACAGATAATTGTTTTTATATTATTTCGCATTAACACATGCTGGTGAAATATATTTTATTTAAAGAAAAATGGAAAGAAAAAATTGACTTCAGGCGAGACTCGAACTCGCGGCCTACTGGGAATCTAGTCCAGCCGCTCTTCCAATTGAGCTACTGAAGTCCTGCCCGATTTGTCAAATCTTTTGTTTCACATTTATTGCATTAGATAACGTGGAAATGTCCCACAATCCATCTGTCGAATCAATTAAAAAACGGAACCGGCTGTTAGTTCCCGGTGTCATCTCTTTAATATTAATCTCGTTAATCTCAATACGTAAATTTAAAATGAAATAATCTCGCTAACATCTTTATATTTCTCTTATAAAAAATGATATATCAACTGCGATAATGTGGTTTGTCTCTAGAGTCAATAACGATAAAATAAACATACAGCTCAACGATATGTTAAAAACCATAAAACAATAGGTTTTAGTCAATATCTGGCACGTTTAGTGAAATTTACGGGCGGCAGCAAGCTCCCGTATGTACGAGTGGCAATTTACACGTTAAAAATACAAGCTGAGTGTTGGCAATTGTTTTGCGTGACGTCACGCGTGACGTTCCCGCTGAAAGGTATTGTAATATGTTGTGACGATCACTTTTGGTTATTTTTAATTATATTGTAAATGTAATTTTCTGTTGGCACTTTATATAATTACTCCTGCAACTTCGTCATTTTTATTATTCAAGTTTCGTAGAATATCCATACTTTATACTATTTACCCCTATGGCGATATTTATAATTAAGTATGATATGTTACGGTGTTCATTGGTCATAGTTTTCATCGCGGTAATTTTACTTCGCGTATTGAATTGTGTTTTTTTGTCTAATTGTCAACGAATTACTGACTTGAAGCCAAAAATTGGTTCTATTATTTATATAGCCCAAATATATTTACCTATTATTCGAATACCCATTCATTTAGTTTTATTGAAATGTGTGCCAACCCCAGATGAAAAGAAAATGACGCAAACTGATAAGATTAGGTACAGTTTTTGAGTTTTGAATCTTGACATAATTTTGTAATTTCATGTATTCAATTTATATAAGGCGGTTTGAAAAAAATAAGTACTTAAACTAGTGATGACAATCATATTTTAAAAAAGTGGTGAAATTGACAAATTGTTTTCATGACAAAAATAGCTGACCCGGCAAACTTCGTATTGCCTCAGAATGAAATAATTTGTCAAAGGTTTGATAGATACGGGCTTTTTGTATGGGAAAATAAAATTGTGGTTTTTACTATTTCCCTTCAATTTCTTCATATTTTCTTTATCTTTTAAACCTTCCCTGGGCTTCCAAAAATCATTCAAAACCAAAATTAGCCAAATCCAGCCGTTCTCGAGTTTTAGCAAGACTAACGAACAGCAATTGATATTTAGTAATTGATTATGTATTAGGTTGGGGAAAAAGTTTCTTCGCATTTTTTAAGATAATTCAAAACATTTTTTAATATAGTTTATTTAAATTTAACTAAAGTATGTATGTACTATTTTGTTCGATAACCTTTTGCCATCTTATAGGTAGGGACATGATCCCATTGCTATAAAAATTTTGGGATTTCTCATCAAAATACCGCGACAAGTGGATTTGGCAGTCCTCTCGTGATGTTAACCTAACATTGCATAAAGAATTCTGAAGACACCGAAACAGGTGGAAATCTGAAGGTGCAAGGTCAAGACTATACGGCGGATGCATTAACACCTCCCAGCCAAACTCTCTTAATTTTTGCTGAGTGGCTATAGAAGTGTGAGGTCTAGCGTTATCATGATGAAACACCACACCGCTTCTGTTGATCAATTCCGGCCGCTTTCTTAATAGGGCGACCGGAGCGAGGTGCATCTTTGACATCAAAATTTCCGGATTGAGAACGCTTAAACCAAATTTGTGCTACTCTCACAGACACTGCACTAGGTCCATAAACATCGCAAATTTTTTTCGCTGCTTGCGTTGCATTTTTACCTTTTTGTAGTAAAATTTTAAAATGTATCGAATTTCTTAATTAGATTCACTCATCTTGACAGTACGAAAAACAAATGAAAATCACACATTTGCCTAATTTGAATTTGGACTATATTTATTTAAAGAAAAATGAAAAGAAAAATTTGACTTCAGGCGAGACTCGAACTCGCGGCCACTGGGAATCTAGCCCAGCCGCTCTTCCACCTGAGCTACCGAAGTCCTGCCTGATTTGTCAAATCTTTCCTTCACATTTATTGCATTGCCTTATGGTGGCAGCAGCGCCATCTATTGCTATACTATGCTAGTTAGGCAACCGATATAATAGACTTTGCAGTTTATTGAATATCGTACAGAAGTCGCTTTTACCCTTAATAATTGTTTAGCCGCTCTTCCAACTGAGGTACCGAAATTCGGCCGGACTAGATTCCCAGTGGCCGCGAGTTCGAGTCTCGCATGAAGTCAAATTTTTCTTTCCATTTTTCTTTAAATAAATATATTTCACAAGTATGTGTTAATGCGAAATAATATAAGAAACAATGTTTGGACTGTTACATCGAAAGGTTGAGTTTAAAGTTAGTAACAAATAAATACTCTTCAGCTTTATAATGACAAGCGTATGGTAGCGTTCATTACATAACGTGCCATCTAGTGGAATATTGAAGAAATACTGGTTTAGTACGGACTACGGAATAAGGCGTATGACAAAGTTGCATCGCATATACGAAGTTTTCTCAAGAGTTGCTCTATATACAACTTCCCATCGTTAGTCGTTAGCCCGCGGCCCACCAGGTGCCACGACCCCGGTTGGAGAAACATTTCCAGCCGTTCCACCATAGTAGATTTAGCTTATTTAAATTATCTATATAATTTGGGTCATGCTTGAAAAATACCTTTCGACTCTCGGAAAATGGAGGAAAAGGCATAGCAGTACGAGGAAAATGTTGGATTAAAGATGATAACAGAATAAACAGACGTTATCATAGTAGCATGCACACTAAGCAAGTGGAAACTGTGAAGCTTTTCATAAAAATATCGCGATTGTCTTAAATTAACTATGTCTAGCATAGAAATCAATGCTAATTAGGTGCGTGTAACCATTAATAACAAAGTGATCCTAAAAAATCTTCTTGTCAAAACCTGGAAAGCTAACCAAAAATGGAAAGCGTTTTAACTGATAATTCAACAAAATCAAACAAACATCAAAATCACTTTACCCATTAATCGTCCAAAAGTGTCAAACGTTTCAATAATGAACAAATGCACCATAAACCTCGCAATTCAATGGATAGCCCATCATCGGCCGATTTTCCATTAAATAATTTTTATTCCTGTGATAAGGCGAGGGGCGGGCGGGCGGGAAAGGCGCCGGTGGGACGCCCTAGTCACCGCCGACCGCGCATACAGCGACAACGTGTCGCTCCCGCCCGAGCTCAGCTAAAATAACTCGACACTTGCCACTGTCCGTTTTTGCCGTTGACCTACTGACAGTGATTTGTGTTCCCACCATCTAGGAATCAGCTGATAACGCACCAACAACAGTGAGTATTATTCCCAACGCCATCTTTAACCAACCTTGAATTCCACAGTATTTTGGTATTGTATCTCCGTATGACGAATGATTTGCCACTATCACACGCCTTTTAAAAATAGCCAATGTTGGGATTAGGGCCCGTTTGACAATTAATATTCCGGGAGTACGAAAACATGCCACGGATTTATGTCAAGGCTCTGATACCTTGTTTTATTATACAATTAACAATGTCTGAACGCTTCGTGGTATCATAAAACGTTACGAAAATACTGTGCCATCACTCCGTGCATTCCTGTCGCTTTCGTTGATGAGTACATTAAAGAATGGCTCGAATACTGTATAGGTTATTTCTCCTAATCTTGACCGAAATGTATTGATAGTACATCTAAAAATAATTTGCCAGGCGGTGATTGTTAGTACAACGCAACATTAAGGCAAATTGTAAATATGCTCGAATGTTTCAGCTCAGCTCATGGAAAATTTTGTCGTAGTTCCCCAACTAGAAATCGTTACAATTTTGAAACCTTTATGGTAATTCGATAAGATACGTACTGTTAACGAAGTTATTCTCTTGCAATGACAGATATCTTTTAAAACGTTAGATAATAATAGTACTTAAAATGTATGGATCAATATTTCAATGTTCACGTAAATTTTAAAATTTAAAATTTGTTTTATAGTTGAGCAGGAATATCCTCGTTTTTATTATAAATACATTACCAATAATATCGGTACTTGGTACTTTCGTCGAGGAATCTGATACAGGCTTACACTTATCTCAAATGAAAGCATTTACTTTCACTTCTATAGATGTCATCATTTCTTCTTTTTCCTTCGGTCATGAAAGTGATATATTGTCTCATTATTCCTGTCCTTTTTTTCTATTGTCTGCGTTTTGAATTTACTCATACTCTACTGCGTACATAAATTCAGTTATTGATTGAACTGTAGCTAATTATTTTCATCTGTTCACCTATTCATAACGTATAATTATTAATTATGTCTCATGACTTGGGACTATATATCGTGACTTGGAAAATTTATTGTTCAAAAAAATAGTACAAATGTATGTGCAACATTGTTTAATCCTTCGATTTAAAGGGATAGTATAATTTAAGTGTGATTTCTTTCTAAATTAATATCGAATTATAGCTCGTAATTAACGTTGTCAATTGAGGGATCAATTGATATGTCAACACAGAGTTAAATTTAAACAGAAAGTTTTAAATAATTTCGTTTCTTTTTAATAAGTGTAATCTTTGTGGTTGGTGGTTCCTTAAGATAGCATTTTTTCACCAATCTGGATCTTATAAACACTCCATAAAAATATTTCAGCTTCTGCTTATCTCATCTTTAAACTTTTATGCAGATGTCTAGTACTCTTTTATCCAACTGGACTTTGAAAATGTTATTGACTACTAATTTGTACCTTAGTTACACAACGGTTTGTTACTATGATTACGTGTTTTTCGTTATGATATTGTGTCATTTGAATCTTGTTTGAATCTGAATGAGTTTTTTTTCTTATAAACTCAATAAAGTAATTATAATGAAATTTGTTTCATCTTTTATATTTGCAAGTTTGAAAAGGCTTCTTGTTTGGCAACTATAACAAACGAAAGACTTTGTTCAACGTATTTTTCTATCCCTTCCAATTCTACTAATCCTAAAATGTTAATTTAAGTATTCTTCATTTTACTCTTTACAATTTTATTTTATTGCTCATTGTTCTCTAGTGATCCTTTTAATACCCTTTCACCGATCCGGCTTTGGGTCCAGCTCATTTGAAATTCAAGTTAATCGTTTGCGAAATGCATATTCGGGGGATATACTGGAGCTTACCACAAGAATTGTCTAAAAACAATATTGCCACATTGAAGAGCTATTACAAAAGTATACTAACTTTTGGTTAGAACATTTATTTACCTGAAATTAGAATATTGTTGAATAAAGACAAGTTGCTTTTTATTCCTTACAAATCAGAGAAGGACGATTCGATAGTACATGTATACATACAAATAAATAAAATTGGAGTGTCTGTTTGTAATATTAAAATAACCGCTTTTTACTAAATGCATACGAGTATGTAGTATGTATACGCGGTACATATACCAAAAACAACATTTTTACCATTTTTGTCTGTCTGGCCGGGCTAATCTTGGGAACGGCTGCATCGATTTTGACGGGTCTTTCACTGGCAGATAGCTGATGTTATTACAGCAGGCAACTTAGGCTACAGGAGTAACTTAGGCTACGGTTATACTAGCTTCGCCCACGACTTCGTCCGGGTAGATACTGAACAATCATAAATTCTCACGCGAACGAAGTCGCGGGGACAGCAACTTAATAATACATACACAATACACTAGTGATCGGGCAATATCCGAAATTTGATCGCAATACCTGAAATGTTTCAGTTTTATCATAATCTCTACTTTGAATTTCTATAACAATCTCTACTTTTTTAATAAAACTGTTTGCGACAGGATGGTATATACTGCTAATGTTTTAAAATTTCGACGTAAATAATGTGATCATAGTTTATTGTGTGTCAAATGCAAGTATGTCTAATAATTTTTTTTTGATGATATATATTTATATGCTTGTTAAGAGAATGTATTCTGCATTCCTTCTCTACATACCTATAGGAACTTTACAAAATTGCATACACCTCCGTTCGCGTAATTGCCGTAAAAATGGATACAACGCTTTTCCGTATTGAGTAACCCACATTTACCATCAAAATAAACAAAAGCAAGACAATACGTGAATACAAAAAAAAACATGAATCTCGTGTCTGATCATATCAGCGGTCATCAAACACAAAAGGCTGGATGGAGGGTTCAAGATAAACAGGGTCACATAAATCCGCCCATTGCTGCCGTGAGCGGATATTGCGTGCGGAGGGAACTAGATCTGATCCCTGCTCTATTGGCTACTGATGTTTTATTTACATTTCATACTAAGTAAGTAATTATAGCTGACGTTGGGACGTGATGATCCCACCGCCCACTAGCGGAAGAATTATCTTCCACTGATAGAGAATTTTTGCATTAATGCAGTCTGTCAACGATGGCGGTGAACTGGTGGTAGAGCTCCAGGACGGAGCTCGCGGGCGTAGGTACCACAGCATTACCTAATATACTTGCCGCTAAATGGTTTAGCACTATCGTGTTCCAGTCAGGTGGTAATGTACGGCCCTGTAATTTCCGGCACGGAGGAATAACACCTTAGGCCTCAGGGGTGGTAACGCATCTGAATTTTGACCTTGGTCTGTTTTGTGGGTCTCTATGCGGTTGCAGTTATCACTTAACATCAATGTGAACTGCATGCTTGTTTGCCACTTCCATAACATAAAAAAACCATTAGAATGGGGCGGTAGTAAGTGCAATAACGCAAGATAGGCAGCAGAGTTCTGCGATAAAACTACCGCCACGCTTGGCGTTGGGAGGGATGAAGTGGTTATTTAATTGCATCAACAGTCACAATTTTGATGCCCTGCTTTATCATATTCTTATAAATAGGTAATACAAATTTAAAAAACGGCACCTATCAAAATAATTTGTGAAGTAAAGATTTTCTTTTCCAATTTCTTAATATAGATAAGTCGTCACAATTCAGATATCAGCGGAATAAAAAGTTTCATAAGGACAACTAACGAATGCTGTTGGTAAGAGAGTACACTGTTTTCTCGGGAGCAAAACATATTTTGAATAATTGTCATGTTTTAGTTATTCGCAATAACACAT
Source organism: Macrosoma leucophasiata (assembly GCA_036365455.1). Taxonomy (NCBI): domain Eukaryota; kingdom Metazoa; phylum Arthropoda; class Insecta; order Lepidoptera; family Hedylidae; genus Macrosoma; species Macrosoma leucophasiata. The sequence goes on along the minus strand of JAWQUS010000023.1, from coordinate 6,225,357 downwards.
GCGAGTGAATTTAAAAATTAAAGAAAGGCAAGAATAACCAGTCCAGCCGCTTTGCTACCGAAGCCCGATAAAATTTTAAATATTCGTATTTATTCTAAGGGTTCTCAAGTTAATATTCCACAGCTGACTAATTTGAGGTCTTTTTATCCTAACATTTGTACAAATCAATGATACATTGAATTAGCTATGATTTTTTGTCCATAACAATACATTACAATATCAAAATGTTCCATACTAATACGAATTGTACGAATAATATATAAATCTTTATGCAAATTCATAACATAACACAACAAGAACGATATGTGAAAAACGTAACAAACATGAAAAACTCGTATTATAGGTACTTCGATCTTATTTTATCAGTGGCCATGAAACACTTAAGTAGCCGAAGACAGACAGCGTTACCTGAATCCGTCCAATGAAGCCGTGAACGGACATTATAAGAGGAAACTTCGCTTTCTGCTTTTTTGGTTACTGACATTATTATAAAATATATTATATAGATTACTTTTCCATCATTATTGAAAAGTAAAAGACCCCATAGCCTCAATAATCTCAATTGAAACAAAGCTAGACAGACCTCTCAAACTAGATTTTTTCTTTATTTAAAACAGCGCGATACAAAAGTTAAATTATGTTTTTGAATTTGTTCGAGAAATAGGTAGGTATGTACTAATGTAAAAGATATATACATAACGTTTTCGTAGGTTTTCGCGAGCTTCGTACATTGTAGAAATTAAACTTGCGGATTTTCTCGCGAATACAACACTCCCAAACTTCTTACACCCGACGTTTCGGTCGCTTTCCAGCTACCGTGGTCACGGGTGGACTAATTCGACGATGTTCAGCCGGGAGTGTTGTATACGCGAGAAAATCCGCAAGTTTAATTTCTACAAGATATATACATACTCATCTGCTAGAACAATATGTGAACAAGAAAAACTCGTACCATATACTTGTCAGATCTTTTTTTTATCAATGGCCATCAAACACGAAAGGGCAAATGGCCGAACAACAGCGTTACGTAAATCCGTCCATTGATGCCGCGAGCGGATATCGTTGAGGAAGAGTCCGCGTCCTACTCTTATCGTATCTTCTCCGGGAATAAATAGCTCTTTGGGTTCCGTAGCTTAAAAAGAAACCTTTATAGGATCACTAGTGTTTTTGGGTTGCTCACTTCCCTCTAAAATGGTCGAGGAGGGCAATGGCTGTCACATACATCATACTCGTGAGATCATCATCATATTAGTGGGGACTGGTCTGTTCTGGTTTGCAGGACCACCGCATTACCTCTATCTGCCGTCAAATAGTAATGTTCAGCACTATATTGTTCCGGTTAGATAAGTAATGGATGCCCCGTAATAACTATCACAGAGACATAAATCACAACTTAGGTTTCAGGGATGGCAACGCATCTGCATTTTGACCTCTGGTTTTTGTGTAGACGTCTATAGGCAGCAGTCATCATTTAACATCAATTCTTGTTTGCCACCTTCCTTGCAATAAATTGTTTTTATAGATATTTACAGAAAAACCGAAGCTCAAAATGTAGATGCGTTGCCACCCCTAAGGTCTAAGTTGAGGTGTATAATGACGAACACAACCTTTCTGTCCAACGTTCCATCATGCATTGCATCACACATACATATACTTCACCTCTTTTTTTAATGTAATAAAAGTGGCAAACAATCATGCAGTTCACATTGATGATACGAGTAAGTGATGACTGCAGTCTATAGACACCCACACAATGACCACAGGTCAAAATGCAGATGCGTTGCCACTCCTAAGGCCTAAGGTGTTATGCGTTATAACATCAAAGTTGTTTCGCCTCTGTACTAGGAATAAACATTGAGAACACCCATATAACATCTCTGATGTTATCAGAAACAAGGGGGGAGAGATAAACATATAAATAGGGTTACATAAATCCGTCGAACATTGATGCCACGGACGGATAATACTAAGGCGGCAGAGTCCGCTCCTGCCCTAGCGTAATCTGATATTTTATCGATATTTAATTTTTACGATTTCCGAAACAAGGATTAATTATAAGGGGTGATCGGAATTGTGATGGGTAAGATTTAATGACAATATGTTGATTAAATTTATGACTGAAAGTAAATGTAGGTAAAGTGTACTCAGGGACATTTTATTGCAGAAGTAAGTAATAAAAAATATATTTTATTTCGTTTTTGTCTTCACGGATTCCTTGTGGTCTCTGTCTATGTTTTAAAATGGTGAAATGACACAAACATATATTGAAACTATAATCGTATAAGAACACATCGTAATGTAAATATACAAAACATAGAATATACCTCTTGTCTGATTTTATCAGCGGTAATCAGGAAGGAGGGCGAAGGGACAGTAAGTAAGGTTAAATCCGTCGGCTATTGAAGCCGCGGGCGGAAATTATGGAGTCGACACAATTCTCTCCTGCCCCATCGTCATCTGATACCTTATCGATATTTTACAATATTCAGAACATGCTGACATCCTTGTGAAAACTTACCTAGTGCAGAGAATATGTAATAATACTACGTATAGAATGGACACTTCAACGTCCCGCCCGATTTCTCCGCCTCACCCAACCTCCTCCCCTCTTATGGGCGACGTTTGGTATTCTCTACGTGCTACGCACATAGGTGCACGTGTAAATACACGTCACTGATTTATGTCTGTGTAATAGAGACCAAATTAAGCGTTTGTATGAAACTTTGGCAGAGGGTCCGCGGTGTGCCTAGGGGTAGGTTCCTGATTGTACTTAAAAATATACGTTCACAACCCCACGCTAGGCAAGACCTGACTCGTCGGCGACGTTGTACACATACTGTCAAAAAGTTAACACATCTTCAAAACCCGCAAGCATAACTTTGTCATTCATACAATACTATAAAAATGTATATTTTTGCTGGCAAAAAATCATATTGGTGAACATCTATGACACAGAATGATATCACTTCTACTTCTATGAACCCTCCGTGCTCGAGTCCGACACGCACTTAGTCGGTTTATTTTGTCATAAGTTTTCCATCACGCACCACACGTCCAAGGCTGGCGTCGAATTAAGCCTTAATGGACGCACGCTGTGGAATCTTCGTGATAGTTATTACAAAACTTGAGTCTTCGTTGTGTTATGATAAGTAGTGCCGAATGGGGGGAGATATTTTCCTAATCTGTTTATCTTTGTCTGTTGTTCAAGCTCGAAAAACTATCGAGATTGTGTCTTAAACTTATCGAGTATGTAGTACCATCACGCCGAGTACATTCTACTGATATACTAATTTACATTAGTATATTATATTTAGTTTTATCTTAGTGATCACATTGACTATACATATACGGTATTACGGTCATACGGTATACGGTCTTATTCATAAAAAGTTATAACACCTCTAAGAGCTCGCTATAGTATGCTATAAGAAAAACGTTATTCATAATAGCATTTTAGCGCTAAATTATGTATCTTCACGACAGGTCCCTAACGGGGTAGGCAGAGAGTGTAGAGCGCCAGATATCCCGGTTCAGACAAACCTTTAGCGCTAAAGCACTCTATAAACCCACTATAAAGTTATAGAGGCCAGAACCTTTAGATTAAGTACCTATAGATGTAGCCAGCGTGTGGCCGCTCATGAGACAGCCATATGTTTTTTTTTTAATAATTTATTCATGACCATAGATACAGAGTCTTTCAGTCGTATACATATTGAATTTCACATTTCTTTAAATTAACGAATATGCATATGGAAGATGACGATGATTAAATGCTTCCATGAGGAATATGATGAGATGATGGGATGGCTCCAGTAAAGCGATGGGGACTTTACTAGGAGTATTTACGAAGTTTTGGAGGCAATACGAAATATCACTTTTCACTTCATAATATTACTTTCATACACTCGTGAACATTATCGAATGCTTTATGATAAAAATCCCACCATTTTTACACATAAAAATGCGACTATACACAAATTTCGTAAATAATATCACGCAGCGACACAGCTCTTTTCCGCGTTCCCGCCAAAACTTTCACAGCCATAAATATGAAATCATGAGTGTTGCTAGTAAAAAAAGTTTCCCAATTTTCTTCCTAATCATTTACTATATGTCGGTAAGTTTTTATGTTAAACATTCCTAAGCATTTTACTTTTATTCAGATTAGTTGAATTGTAACGAATTGATTAAATGATGAATTAAAACATGTGCATCTACCATTCAATTAATTCTATACATTTTGCTGAAAGATCAAGAACATATCGAGAAAATGTACATAATTTAAAATAGGTAACCATGAATTAGCATTTATTATGCTGCGAGCTGTGAATAATCTAGGTTATAGATTATTCACAGCTCGCACTCTAGAACATCACCTATATGGTATTATTTCTTTGGCCGTGATCTTATAAATAGTTTATCAGAACGATTGTTGTATCGGGTAAGGCATTCAATATTTGCGTGTAAGTAATAGTTAAATAAAACTAAGAGTTTCAGTGTGATTATCGCTTTATTATTCAAATTATAAATATCAAAACATAAATCATTATACAATTATAATGTTAGTGTCCTGTCATAAAATGTCAGAATGTGGGAATGTTAGTACTCTGGAATGAACGGAAATACTAAGTTCAGAAGGGTCTCCACCATTTTTAATGCTAGCCCTTAAAACATTAAAAGCAAGAAACACACACCGGCAAACAATGATCAACAAGTTCACATCGATAAGTGGGTACCGAGTAAATGAAAACTGCAGCCTATAGATAACTTTTTAAACATTGAGATCTCTAGATCTCGATTTAAATGCAGATGTGTGTGTATCTTCACGCCAGGTCCCTAACGGGGTAGGCAGAGAGTGTAGAGCGCCAGATATCCCGGTCCTGACAAACCTCGTCGTTCACCAACCCTCAATCGGTTAAAAATAAAAAAGGGAAGGCAGAGTTTGACGCATTGGTGTGGGACCTCTGTAGCTTAGAGGTAAAGCGGCTGGACTTATTATCCTGAGGTTGCAGGTTCGATTCCTGCCCGAAGTCAAATTTTTCTTTCCCATTTTTTTCTATAATAACAATATTTTTTATTCTACACCATCTTGAAAAGAATTACCAAAGCCACTGAATATTTTGTTATGGCTTATTGTCAATTCTAACACTGTTAAAACAAAAACGTACATGTCTACGAAATTAGGGAGAATATAAAAGTTAATTTATAGCAACACACAAAAATAAGTATGTGGGATTTGAATGAAAATCAAGAATTTCATGAGAAATGTGCTTTATTTTGAATTGATAATCAAGAGTTTTACGCTTCAACGTGTATTTTGTTCAATAGACACACATTATTTACTAATATCTGTTTACTTACGAATGAAAAGTGATGTCGTTTAAAGGCCTCGTTTCTGTACGGTTTATACAGGCTAAAATACTGCAACCTTCTATTTTACTACACACCTTATACACTAATCACTTAATTAATTGAGTCTTTTTCTCATAAATACTCAAAAATCTATTAATAATCGCCGATATACGTCGAAAACATTAAATAAATGCGTATACGATAGGTTATCTATTACAGCAATTGCGATGACAGATATTTGTTTGGCTAACTTTTCGAAACAAGCAAACATCGCCAAGCAAAAATCGGCACGCCGTAAGGGACAAAAGATACGATGCTCTATTTCAACTTTCTTATGTTCTTTGTATATAACTGTCTCACTTCCACAAAGCATATGGCGAACATGGCTACGTCTTTAAGTACTTAGTCTAAGCCAGAACCCTACTATAACAGTGCTATAAGGATTAAAGATGGCCGACAGCTGATTGTTGAAATTGACATTGGGCGCGTTCCATTAATCGACCACAACAACCTTAACGCCCTTTGTATTGTTCTACCTGAGGCCCGCGGTCGTCGCGGTCGTTTGACGTCATAAATAACGTCACTGTTCGTGACCGCATTGCCTCCACTCCGATCCACCAATATTTTGTGCTTTCACCACAACGACAATTTCAGCGGTCTTGGTTGCGGTCGATTAATGGATCGAAGCTAGGAATGACTTGTTATGACTTTATGTCACCTTTGACGTTGATTTTTTTCCTTTTATTCGAAATAAGGTCATTTTCACACGTAATTTATAGACAATTTGGCGTGTTTGATCTCTTGTTGGATCCATCTGTCCACTGAATCCCTTGCACTGGCAGCATTTTGTCTATTAGCAGAATTTTAACTATGGAAGGTTTATAGAACGTTTATGAATAAACAATTTTATATGCTCTATAAGCCTATCAAACGTTCTTTGATAGGCTTATAGAGCATTTTATTTAATGAATTCTATAAACCTTCTATAAGCGTTTTTTATGATTAAGACCGATATTTTTTATCTTGTGTGACATGTATGTATTTCAATTGTTATTCACTGTAATTTGTTTTGTTTGTTTTTGACGTGTCATAAGACGTGCCTGTCACCCTAAATGAATAAATGAGTTTCTGATTCTGATTCTGTTCCTTACGGATTAGGTAGAGAGTGTGGAGTGGCATATATCCCAGTCCTTACACACCTCCCGCGCTTATTCTACATTTATGATTACCTTCATACATAATAGTGTCATTTTAAATGAGCCGTTTTGAGTCGTTTCACAACTCGCAACGTTTTGAATCCGTTATATCTTTATAATTATTACCTAATCTATCTGCCGCCAAATGGTAGTGTTCAGCACTGTCGTGTTCCGGTTAGATGACTATGAACTATCACAGAGACATGACAACTAAGGTCTCAGGGATGGCAACGCATCTGCATTTTGACTTTGTGTGGGTGTCTTTAGGCTGGGCGAAGGGACATTAAATAGGGTTACATAAATCCGTCGGCTATTGAAGCCGCGGGCGGAAATTATGGAGTCGACACAATTCTCTCCTGCCCCATCGTCATCTGATACCTTATTGATATTTTACAATATTCAGAACATGTTGACATCCTTGAAAACTAACCTAAAGCAGAGAATATGTAATAATACTACGTATGGAATGGATACTTCGACGTCCCGCCCGATTTCCCCGCCTCACCCAACCGCCTCCCCTCTTATGGGCGACGTTTGGTATTCTCTACGTGCTACGCACACAGGTGCACGTGTAAATACACGTCACTGATTTATGGCTGTGTAAAAGAGACCAAATTAAGCGTTTGTATGGAATTTTGGCGTAGTGTCCGCGGTGTGACTTAACATCAAGGTGAACTGCATGCTTGTTTGCCACCTTCATAACATTAAAAAAACCACAACAATTACAAATTGTATTTCCAATCTGTACGATCTCAATGAACTAAATATTAACATTGAAGGTCATGAGGCTTCAAGTTACAAGTACGCGGAGGCTCGTAGACATTGCCGCTTAGACATGGCGTAGCGCGTTTGGCGGAACGCTTTAGGCATGTTATAATGAGCTATTGACGTAGTATAAAATATTATTTTTCTCTAAACTCTAAGAGAAATAACTTTGTGTCTGTATATTAATTTTAGAATTCAAATAACGATGAATATTATGATAGATTGAATGACGGTACTATGAGTTTGTGATTTTATTGAAGGTTTGGCTTATACTTCATTTTAAAGAGAAACTGGTTACGTTATTGTTATATATTCCCCTGTCACAATTCTAAAAAAAATACGCTTATGCCCATAGCCTACACTAAGGTTTCCTGTGTATTCTTTTTGATGAATTATGGTGGCATACAAGCATGCAGTTCACATTGATGTTAAGTTTCACGACCTGGTTAGTCCAGCGGTGTGAGATGACTGTTTGCTTTGAAGGGTCGCGGGTTCGATCCCCGCACCGGGACAAATAGTTGTATTGGCCTACAGATATTTGTCTCGGGTCTGGGTGATTGTGTTTGTGTTGTATATGTACAACGGCATCCACGACACAGGTTTATACCTACTGTGGGGCTGTTAGTGTAATTATGGTGGCATACAAGCATGCAGTTCACATTGATGTTAAGTTTCACGACCTGGTTAGTCCAGCGGTGTGAGATGACTGTTTGCTTTGAAGGGTCGCGGGTTCGATCCCCGCACCGGGACAAATAGTTGTATTGGCCTACAGATATTTGTCTCGGGTCTGGGTGATTGTGTTTGTGTTGTATATGTACAACGGCATCCACGACACAGGTTTATACCTACTGTGGGGCTGTTAGTGTAAGCGTATTTTTTTTATTTAAGTGATGACTGCAGCCCATAGACACGCGCTTAGTTATTTTGTCTTTGTGAAAGTCATTACGGAGTCATACATTACTATCTCACCGGAACACGATTGTGCTGAACACTACCATATCGCGGCAGATAGATTAAGTAATGCGGCGGTGCCTACGCCCTCGAGCTCCTACACTGGAACCCTACCACCAGTAACACACTAGTTTCTATTATCCTGTGTCGCTTGTACCGTTGTAAACAGAACATATACACAAACATCCAGTCCCGGTGCGCAATGGCAGCCGTGATTTTCTACAGTATTTATAAATATATCCGTGAAGTGGGCAATATTTTATTGAAAAAACAAAAAAAAAGTAATTCCCAAAAAAAAATTTTTTGATAGGCAACCTAGTGAATATATATTCTCTAGATTATAAAAATGCGTAAAATTAAAGTTTGCAGCATATCTGGATAAATTAAATTATTCTGCAGTGGGAGGGATCCTTACCTAAAAGATTTGCTTTGAAATTAAAAAAAAATATATATTATTTTACACAATATTCTAAAACACTGTTTGAATTTTTACTTATTGTTTGTCCAAGAACGAACAAATTTATAATCGCTTACAATCAAACTTTCTTACTTTCGGTAAAGCCTCAAATTAAAGCTCTCGAAATTCCCCAAAACACTAATTAAAAATCTCAAATCTCCATGCCAATCCTTCCGGCAAGATTTATTAGCAAAACGCCGTCTAAAGGCTTTTGAAAGTTCAATATAGCTTAGTGGATCGACTGCATAAATTAATGGGGTCACAACTGTCAGTTGAGCTCAACCAAGTTACACAACGGTATAGTTAAGTACAACACAATGTAGCCAAGTTTAAGGAAGGACCCGAATACACTTTGTTCGATAAACAGATCGTGTCATGCATGCAGGCGTAGGTTATTAATTTGCAAATGTTTTGCAAGAAAACGTGTATGTAACGCCTGTGTTTCTCCTCAAACTATCATGGTGGCATAATGATGTTTAATAATGCAACGTGGTGGTTCAGGGTTTGAACAATGAACCCCGCGTCTGTAAGAAAAAGAAAGAAAGAAAACATTTATTTGGACAGCACAGGAAGGAAGGAAGAAATGGGTTTTTTCAACAATAACTACAAAACTATTTATACGTACAAAAACACATACATACAGACATACGAGTGATGTTATAAGGATTCCGTTTTTCTTCTTGAGGCACAGAACTCAGTAGTATTCAAATCACGCTGATGAACTAGCGCACAAAATAAGCCGAAAAAAAGTACCAAAAAAAATAAGCGAAAACCTGTACGTGGATTTTGGCGAACAGATATTAATTGCTTCATGCACTGGAAAAGCTGAGTACGAAACAGCGACTTCCAAAAAAGTCTTTTCACTAGATCTACGAAAAAGCTTGCTAAAAATCACGGTACCATTTACCGACTCTAATGAAATTGTGCTCGAAATAGTCCATGATTTCTTTCTCATCTGTCAAAATACACGATGTTTTTCATTGTCTAATCTATCGGCCGCTAAATGGTAGTGTTCAGTACTATTGTGTATCGGTTTTTTTTTATGTAATGGAAGTGGCAAACAAGCATGCAGTTCCCATTGATGTTAAGTGTTGACTGCAGCCTCTAGACACCCACACAAAGACCAAGGTAAAATGCAGATACGTTACCACTCCTGAGGCCTAAGGTGTTATGCCTCTGTGCCGGAAATTACATGGCCGTACATTACCACCTGACCGGAACACGATAGTGCTGAACACTACCATTTAGCGGCAATTATATTAGGTAATGCGGTGGTGCCTACACCCGCGAGCTCTGTCACTGGAGCTCTACCACCAGTAGCAAGAGATAAGATGGTAACAATAATACGGCCTCGTAATAACTATCACAGATACCTTAAATCTCATGGGTGGCAACCATAGAGCAACGCGGGGTACCGTTGGCAAGCGGTGGCCCGCGTTGCTCTATGGTGGCAACACATCTGCATCTGCATTTAACCTTTGGTTTTTATATAGATGTCTTTACGCTGCAGTCATCTCTAATTGAACTAACATTACCTGACGGACGACTGTATTCACATAATATGTAATAGGTAATTTTAAAATTAGAATCTAGAATTAGAATTCATCAATTTGAATCTAGAATTCAGAAGCGCGCATGGCTCCGTGGCTGGTGTAGATAGTAAGCGATCTACTCGGTTAAGTGACGGGTGCGGTCGGGTGTGTGATGGGTGGCTAGTGGCAAATTAAAATGAGCGTTGCCTAGCTTCGGAGGGCACGTTAAGCTGTCGGTCCCGGTTGGTATCGATAGATAGCGGTCTTTAATCCTTCTCGGAGGCCTTATGGCCGGTTTGAAAACATCCGACAGCGGGTTGGCCACTAACCCGTACCTCCACCAACCCGCATTGGAGCAGCGTGATAGAGTAAGCTCCAGGCCTCCCCCCAAAAAGGGGAGAGACTCGTGCCCAGCAGTGGGACGTATCATAGGTTGCCATTATTATTCGTCTTAAAATTAAGTTGAGTTTCACAATATTATAGAATATGATCAGCTTCCATTAACAATTCACAATAATATGAGCCATAGCTCCAGTTGTTTATAGTTTCGACAAAAATAAAACACGGATATTCATTTAATTCAGGAAACAAGCTTTCAACATCGCCTATAAATTATACAAGTTCAGGTAGTTTAGACTTCAGAATGACATGCATCTGAATAAACATCGCACAATTATAAAAATCGACCAAGTTCGAGTCGGACTCAAAGGGCATAAGGTTTCGTACAATTGAGGTAACATTTAATACCTCTTGTATTTTTTCCAAAGTTTTAGTTCAGTATTTTTGGAAATAAATATTTTTTACTGGTGGTAGAGCTTCATTGATGGAGCTCGCGGGCGTAGGCACCACCGCATTACCTAATATACTTGCCGCTAAATGGTAGTGTTCAGCACTATCGTGTTCCGGTCAGGTGGTAATGTTCGGCCCTGTAATTTCCGGCACAGAGGCATAACACCTTAGGCCTCAGGAGTGGTAACGCATCTGCATTTTAACCTTGGTCTTCATGTGGGTGTCTATAGGCTGCAGTCATCACTTAACATCAATGTGAACTGCATGCTTGTTTGCCACGCCCATTACATAAAAAAAAAAACAAAAAAACGGAAAGGGAGGGGGGGAGTTACTAATTGCATATTTTCAATTAGTTCAAAACGAGTTTTCTTAGAATTATAAAATATGTAATATACTTAACATTATCAAAGTAACATCTTGTAAGTATTTGGTATGTAAAGAAAAAGTTGTTGAAATATTGTTTTTTCTTAATTTTATAATTATATGTACTTATAAAGTAACGTCAGTAAACATATTTCTTACATCCCCATGTTCGAAATGTATTTACTGACGTAAGGTTCTTGTATGTATGTATCTTCACGCCAGGTCCCTAACGGGGTAGGCAGAGAGTGTAGAGCGCCAGACATCCCGGTTCTGACAAACCTCTCGTGCCTCGTCTACCTTCATCATTCTCTTCATACATGCACGCCGATTCCTAAGACTTTTGACCCCACCATCAGACAGAACTCGACCTATTTGGTCATGGTAGGTCAGCCTTGGTCTTCCTGGGCCTCTGCAACCATCCACATTCTCATTGTATATCTGTTTAGTCATTCGCTCATTCGACATTCTTTCTATATGCCCGAACCATCGGAGCATGCCAGTAAGGTTCTTGTCTGAGTACTAAACTGTTATCATCTAGTATACATCTGTGAATCTTTCAATTCAACCGACAGTTTTAAACCAAACCGTCTATGACAGATTGACATATAGACACACGATACAGGAGGGATCCTAGGTTTCCGTTTTTTAAATTTTAGGTAAGTACGAAATCCTAAAACATTAGTATATTACCTAAGGCGTCCTGTTATCTTCCATTACTGGTTATAGGTCTTATCTTCAGTATTATGTGATTGTTCCGCGTTGAGTTTGTAGTATTGGCAGAGAATATGTAATAATACTACGTATAGAATGGACACTTCGACGTCCCGCACGATTTCCCCGCCTCACCCTACCTCCTCCCCTCTTATGGGCAACGTTTGGTATTTTCTACGTGCTACGCACAAAGGTGCACGTGTAAATACACGTCACTGATTGATGCCTGTGTAATAGACACCAAATTAAGCGTTTGTATGGAGTTTTGGCGGCGTATCCGCGGCGCGGATTGGCGCCAGCGTTTACTAGGTTTATAAAAAAAAAAAAATATATAATTAACCAATCAAAAATAATGCTCAAAACCATTTCAGCGACATAAAACGTTAAATAAACTGTACTTTAACACATTGGGACTTGCGCCGCGTTGAAAAATCGAAGATAAGTCGAAATTAAAAATGAAAATAAATACAGCTCTACTCGAAAATATTTAAAGTATTACTGAATTAACAGAGTTCCAATTAGCACTTTTTTATTCGTATAGTTGGCTATTTCATTCGTCGCACGGCGATAAAAAGATATGCGCTGTATAAGGTTATGGACTGTATGCGGTTCATAACAGTCTGAACGAATTTTCACCCGTTCACACAAACATTATACGTCCAATCTCCTGCGAAGTAAATTGGATTGCAGTATTTTGTTATTATGCTCAACTTTAAGATTATAATGAGGATTGTCTCCAGATGGATGTAAATAATATTATGTAGGTATTCATATTTCATTTTCTGTGATTCTCACCAATTATTTGAATAATACGATCACAACATTTCAAATAATTTTATTTGTGTATTGTATAGGTATTTTTTTTAATGTTTTGGAAGTGGCAAACAAGCATGCAGTTCACATTGATGTTAAGTGATGACTGCAGCCTATAGACACCCACACAAAGACCAAGGTCAAAATGCAGATGCGTTGCAACTCCTGAGGCCTAAGGTGTTATTGAACTGAAACTACCCAATTGTCATGTGTTTATTTTTCCATTACTGACGGTAATGTTCCAATGTCGGCAATGGAAAAAGTAGGCACTACCGTATATCTTTTTTTTATGTAATGGAAGTGGCATACAAGCATGCAGTTCACATTGATGTTAAGTGATGACTGCAGCCTATAGACACCCACACAAAGACCAAGGTCAAGATGCAGATGCGTTACCACTCCTGAGGCCTAGGGTGTTATGTCTGTGCCGAAAATTACAGGGCCGTACATTACCACCTGACCGGAACACGATAGTGCTGAACACTACCATTTAGGGGCAAGTATGTACCTGTATATACCCTAAGTGTCTACGCCCGCGAGCTCCGTCACTGGAGCTCTACCAAAAAGATACATCTACCACTAAAAGATAGTGTTCGGCACGATATCTTTACTTACACTTTACTTTACTTCGAAAAATTCCTGAACATAAAAAAAACAAGCAGCTCTGACCTCCTCGACCCGGGTATCGAACCTAAGACCACAGCGTTGTTACCACGAGACTACTGATGCAGTTCTGTTTCAAGATCTAATAAATCATATTATTTGGAAGGCCAACAACACATAATAGAATAACACATCTAATTTGAATACAAAAAATAAATACTCTATGGGTTATTAAGTCAATGACCAAATGTTAAAGATAGAAGAAAATGACAGAGATATGTTCTGGAATAATCTAGTCCATTTATCTGCTACAATACCCACAGTGCTATCAATGTTACGCATGCCGATCTCGTTTCGACGGGACTCGTCTCGTGCTCATCCCATTTCTATATTTATCGCTATACCACAAGACACCGAGTCACCGAGTGTACAAAAAGTAAGCTTCATTTGTAGCGTCCACGAAAACTAAATTACAAGACAACAGTAATGCTAAAATCCATCGGGATGGCATGTCACTGGTTTGCATATTCAATACTACAATAAACTGACAGCTATCTGTGCCCGCGACTTCGACCGGGTAGAATTTGGTAAATTGAGAATTGTCGGCGTGACTTGATATATTTATGTCATGACCCTTACGTAAAATTGCTTACATCATATGGTCACCTAAAGACCATATCGTTCAATCGTATATGTTTAATGATTTAGACAACCACGATTGACCATATCGTGAAAGCAGAGTGTCCAAATATTTATTTAATAAAATCGAGAACTCCATAACGTCATATTTTCATAGTCAGTAGGTCAATAGAATTCTTCGCCTGGTCATCCTACTCATCTGTTAGAGGTCGCCATATTTATTTCACAAACAAAGCGCTAACACTGCCTCTGTTGGCAGTAGGTACTGCAACCATTTTACGATCATCAATGATAATAATGATAAAATTAGTTCGATAATTTCATGAAGAAGCCGCGCGTTTAACCTGTCATATCGACAAATGATTTTTTATCATTGATCTACCCGATTCATATAATGATGTGGCCAGTAGACAGTAAACGTTTCATAAAATTTACCAACCATTTCATGAAGTTCTCAATTATTTCACGATTTTGGAAATACGAATACGAAATGGCATGCCAATTTTTTTTTGCCAAATTACAGTTTTCTAGTACTAAGAGCCTCTGAGTTAAATTGCGCACAGTCGGGTGGATGGACATGGCGAAACTATCAGGGTGCCTTGTAGGCTACAAAACCCTCAAAATCACATAAACAATGACACTGAAATGCATTCGAGAACCATAAAAATAATTTGTTGAAAAGTTTTTTCAAATTCTTAATACAAATACAAAAACCTAACGCGTTTTACGATGCAGAGTTGCACAAAGGCCTTAAAAAGAAACGAGCACTCACACTTTATGCGGCTGTAAAAACGAAAATAAATGGCGGATGATTCGAAATGAAACGGACACCACGAGGAACTTATCAAAAGAGAGCAGGAATGACGCAAGAACAATAGTTTTTGTATTAAATAAATATTTTACACACACACGGATGTTTGGGCTCCGTATCTTAAAAGGAAAACACGAAACTGTGATAGGATGTCTGTTTGTCACTGCCATTTTGCTTTGAAACTATTGGGCTGATAAAGATGAAATTTGGTCGTGTAACGTAAATATTCAGACCTAAATGTATAACCTCAAAATGCAACTACATTCTAGGGTTATGAATTTGAACATTAATGAAAAGGAAATAATTTAATAGTTGAAATAAATCCGCACAAAATATTTCGTTAATGTACTTACCAGAAATTATTTCTCCATCATACAAATATGAGACGTTTTGAAATCGACAAAGTCCGGTCCGTGTAATTAAATACCGATGACTTAAAAACATAATTACAAACGAAAGACGTCAATTGCTTGACCAAAAGTCCTACGACGTTCACAACGATTGGTTATAAATGCATTACATATTATTATTATATTAGGTTGGGGAAAAAGTTTCTTCGCATTTTTTAGGATAATTCAAAACATTTATTAATATAGTTTATTTAAATTTAACTAAAGTATGTATGTACCATTTTGTTCGATAACCTTTTGCCATCTTGTAGGTAGGGACATGATCCCATTGCTATAAAAATTTTGGGACTTCTCATCAAAATACCGCGACAAGTGGATTTGGCAGTCCTCTCGTGATGTTAACCTAACATTGCATAAAGAATTCTGAAGAGACCGAAACAGGTGGAAATCTGAAGGTGCAAGGTCAGGACTATACGGCGGATGCATTAACACCACCCAGCCAAACTCTCTTAATTTTTGCTGAGTGGCTATAGATGTGTGAGGTCTAGCGTTATCATGATGAAACACCACACCCCTTCTGTTGATCAATTCCGGCCGCTTTCTCTCAACTTCTTGCTTTAATCTCATCAGTTGTTCGCAGTAGAGTTCAGAATCGATAGTCCTGCCTGGTGCTAATAGCTCATAATGAATAATGCCCTTCCAATCCCACCACACACACAACATCACCTTATTGCGAGTTAACCCGGGTTTCGCCACAGTCTGTGAAGCCTAACCGGCCTTTGACCACGACCTTTTTCGCACGTTCTTGTCGTACGTGATCAACTTTTCATCACCAGTTATCAGCTTCTTCAAAAATGATTCGGTTTCATTACGTCGTATTAAAGAATCACAAATGAGTACACGGTTCATTAGGTTTCTTTCAGTGAGCTCGTGAGGTACCCAAATATCGAGCTTTTTTTTGTACCCAGCTTTTTTCAAATGCGCCAAAACTGTTTTGTGATCAATTCTCAGTTCTTCAGCTACGTCGTTACTACTAATATGTCGATCTTGCTCCACTTTTTCAAAAATGGCATCCATTTTATCCGGAATAGGGCGACCAGAGCGAGGTGCATCTTTGACATCAAAATTTCCGGATTGAAAACGCTTAAACCAAATTTGTGCTACTCTCACAGACACTGCACTAGGTCCATAAACATCGCAAATTTTTTTCGGGGCTTGCGTTGCATTTTTACCTTTTTAGTAGTAAAATTTTAAAATGTATCGAATTTCTTAATTAGATTCACTCATCTTGACAGTACGAAAAACAAATGAAAAACACACATTTGCCTAAAGATTAAATATTCATTACCCGTCAGCGCGGATCGTCGAAAAGATGTCACCGCAAAACCACGATCCGGGGACCTTTCCGACAACACCTATAATCCGTTCCGGTTTTCCCACTCGCTCCAATTAGCCGATTGGTTCAGGAATTTCCAATTACAAGCGAACCCGTCGTTGTCCACTAATAGATGTGCATTAGTAGTCATAAGTGTTATTTTATTGCTGTTTTTTTACTGTTGGTTATTTGAAGGAAGTTAAGAGTAGGTAATGTTATTGAAACGAAGTCGGTTAAAAAGATAATAAATCGTCTCCAGTAGATAGCTTCAATAACAAGTAGGATCGTGATAATAAAAGTCATAATTCATATAATATCCTTTCGAGACTTTCCGAAGATCTTATTAGTAGCCTCATAGTTTGGAAATGTGTTCGTTTAGGCTATAATTTCAAGTACTAATAATCATCGTACGTGTCAGACATATTACAAGGTATCGGGGTTGCTAATATACATATTTTTAATTAGGAGAAACAAGAGGATTCAAACGGGACTTTAATCTTTAGTATTCTTCGATAACATACAGGAAAAAAAAGATTATAGATATTAACTTACGACCAATGCAAATAGCAAGCTTGTTTGCTGCCATTATGACTTTTTGGTCTTTGTCTAATGCAGGACAACTATATAAGACAGCCAACAGACAGACGTACGAGAGGTTCGGATCCCACTGCAGAATCATTTCGTTCGTCCAGATATGCTGCAAACCTAATTTAACGCATATTTCTACTCCAGAGAATACAGGTATATCCATTAAGTTGCCTACAAAATTTGCATATCAAAATTTGGCCGCAAATATTTTTAATTACATTATCTTATCTTTAACAGCCAGCAACTCTTATTTGCGGCCGATTTAATTTGGCTCCCGTACCTATATCATAATAATGAGAAAAAAGTTTTAATTTGATACATAAATAATACATGTACGTTATGGAAATATGGACGTAAAAAGTTATCGGGGCGGAACGAAAATAGGTCTGTAGGGGCGGCCAAGTGCGCAACGGTAGCCGTGATTTTTCATAATCTTTATATACATATCGCCGTGATGGACAATATTTATGTAATTGAAAAAACACGCACAATTCTTTCCCAAAAAAAAAAAAATACTTGCGGCCATTTTTTGATAGGCAACCTAGTGGATATATATTCTGTAGACTATAAACATGCGTAAAAAATTAGGTTTGCAGCATATCTGGATGAACGAAATGATTCTGCAATGCGATCCTAAACTAAAAGTTCCGTTGAATTATGGAACCTTAAAAATAACACCGTTGCCATGATTGCTTAAAACTAACAAGGAACCCCTCCTTGAAAAAACATAAAATAATAATTTACAACGTAAGGGATACTGGGGTGAAGATACATTAGGTAATTGTAAAGTAAAAACTTATTAAGACTGAATTTAGACTGCAATTCATAAAACAACCCGACACAGAATATTTCTTTTCTAAATTAAAATTCATTTTTTGAACAGCAACATTAAAATTGCCTCGAGAGCGTTTTCGCCTCAACCAACGGTTCGCATAATGAGAGGAAGAGGGCGCTTCGCTTGACAAACAATTTTCTGAATTTTACCACTGCCCCGAAACACCGAGAGTAATCAAATGATCTATACAAATAAATAAAAATGGAGTGTCTGTTTGTAATGGTTGGGGAAAAAGTTTCTTCGCATTTTTTAAGATAATTCAAAACATTTTTTAATATAGTTTATTTAAATTTAACTAAAGTATGTATGTACCATTTTGTTCGATAACCTTTTGCCATCTTGTAGGTAGGGACATGATCCCATTGCTATAAAAATTTTGGGACTTCTCATCAAAATACCGCGACATGTGGATTTGGCAGTCCTCTCGTGATGTTAACCTAACATTTCATGAAGAATTCTGAAGAGACCGAAACAGGTGGAAATCTGAAGTTGCAAGGTCAGGACTATACGGCGGATGCATTAACGCCTCCCAGCCAAACTCTCTTAATTTTTGCTGAGTGGCTATAGATGTGTGAGGTCTAGCGTTATCATGATGAAACACCACACCCCTTCTGTTGATCAATTCCGGCCGCTTTCTCTCAACTTCTTGCTTTAATCTCATCAGTTGTTCGCAGTAGAGTTCAGAATCGATAGCCCTGCCTGGTGGTGATAGCTCATAATTAATAATGCCCTTCCAATCCCACTACACACACAACATCACCTTATTGCGAGTTAACCCGGGTTTCGCCACAGTCTGTGAAGCCTGACCGGCCTTAGACCACGACCTTTTTCGCACATTCTTGTCGTACGTGATCCACTTATCATCACCAGTTATCAGCTTCTTCAAAAATGATTCGGTTTCATTACGTCGCAATAAAGAATCACAAATGAGTACACGGTTCATTAGGTTTCTTTCAGTGAGCTCGTGAGGTACCCGAATATCGAGCTTTTTTTTTTTACCCAGCTTTTTGGAAATGCGCCAAAACTGTTTTGTGATCAATTCTCAGTTCTTCAGCTACGTCGTAACTACTGATATGTCGATCTTGCTACACTTTTTCAAAAATGGCATCCATTTTATCCGTAATAGTGCGACCAGAGCGAGGTGCATCTTTGACATCAAAATTTTCGGATTGAAAACGCTTAAACCAAATTTGTGCTACTCTCACAGACACTGCTCTAGGTCCGTTCCCGAGATTAGCGGGAACGGCTGTACAGATTTTGACGGGACTTTCACTGGCAGATAGCTTATGTAATAAGAAGTAACTTAAGCTTGTAGCGTCCACTGTGGAGGAACACTTCCACCCGTTCCTCCCCAGTGGTGACCCCGACGTGATTGGAAGCAACCTTCTCTCCAGCCACTCTCAATAGCACCTTCGATGACGTCATCCCTCACATCACCAGCACCTGATCGAGCGGTAATAAAGTCACGCCAGCCAGCACCCTCGGCTTCATCAGGGAAACTCCACACGCCTGCAGCAACCGCGCATGCCTGGACTACCCTGCAGCCACATCTGCGTCAGTACTGCGTGGACGGACGCAGTAGCTACTACGCAGCGACTACTTCGACTCAAAGGGGACTTTCGCATCACCGCAACAGCGACTACCTCGACTCACTGAGGACCTTCGCACCCAACTCACTGGGACTTGCGGCATGGGACTATATGGCATTGGCACAGCTCCGCGAGAAGTTCTGACAGCTGCCTCGATCATATCAACCTCCGGTCTTGGAGGGGAGTGATGTAGCGTCCACTACATTAAGTCGCCAACTAGTGGAATACAATGAAACCTCACAGAACTTATCAAGTACGGTAGATGGCGTGCATTCGAATTACATCGCACATGCGAAGATTTCTCAAGAGTTGGCTTATATACAACTTCCCAACGTCAATCGTTGGGCCGCGGCCCGCCAGGCGCTATCACCTCGCCTGGTCGGAGGATCCTCCCTTTTCGCCGGAGGAACACTTCCACCCGTTCCTCCACAGGCTACTTTTATACTAGCTGCGCCCCCGACTTCGTCCGGGTACATACTGAACAATCATAAATTCTCACGCGGATGGAGTCGCGGGCACAGCTAGTTACAAATAAACTACAGTATCCAGGAAGAAGTATTGCACATCGAGTCTACAAAAGAGACAATTGGCTAGTTTCGACTTCATAGAACGTTATTTCTGCTGCACACGTGCCTACGTAAGCACTGATAGTCCGGTATTGGTCAAAACTTGATCAAAATGGTCGACAAATGTCACATAGGTAAGGTGCGAAATAGGTAACGGTCTACACACCCGAAATAAGCCGAAGTCTCTTTCTTATGCAATGCAAAATAAATGTGCAATATTTCTTGTTGGATGCTGCAATCTAGGTAATATTGGGTAATTACCCGTGAACCCACTGGCTAACAATAATAACATACTTTAAGCAAAACCATACTTTAAGCAAATAAATATCTTTGAATCTATGAATCTTTAATCCCACTTTTACCTCAGTAATAAATCCATGGAAATCTAAATAAAAAAACACGGCTGCATTGGTTATCGAATTGGATTGGTAATTGAAGTCGTAGGTTCAATCCCGCCCGAATTCAAATTTTCTCTCAATTCATCGACCTAGTATCAAGAAATTCAGAAAGAAAAAAACTCTTGCAGCAAAGGAACATATTAAAACCGCTAATTTCACGTACTTCAATTTTTACTTTTTTAACTGAAATGTCACAACGTTAATTTTTTTAATGCGATATCGTTTAAGCGCGCAAATCCAAAATTTAAGTTTTTATACTCTCGGTGTTTAATTTTAGGCCACTGTGCTCGACTGTCCACCGGTGTGAATCCAATATGGACGAATAAAATATTAGTGGCTCAACCGTCTTCTTATGTAGATTATTTGGTAGATAGCACTTTTATTACATTTATCTCAGAATCCAATTTTATTTTGGAGTGATAATGGTGATTTTTTATATAATATATATTATTCAGACACAAAAATCAGAGATCAAAAATAGATATGCGTTTTCCCCCTGAGACCTGAGTTGTTATGTCTCTATGATAGTTATTACGGGGCCATAAATTACCATCTAACCGGAACACTATAGCGCTGAATACTACCATTTAGCGGCAGACAGATAACGAAGCGAGAGCGTAAGGGTGGGTAATGCGGTGGTTTCAAGGCCCTTGAGTCCCTAACGTGCGTGATTGTTTACGTGACAAGCATAAAACATGTACATAGTTTATATGATGTAACCCTTCTATAACTTTGTCCTTGATGTATTTTGTTTAACATATTTTTGCAATCCTTTCAGAGCATAGAGCAATACGGGCCACCGGCCGCGGCGGGCCGGAGGGGCGTAACTATATGCAGGCTTGCCCCTCTGTCAAAGTACAAGCCTAAACTTAAATGATCCTACGCCTTTCGCCTAGATGTTTAAGTGTGTGCGTGAAATTGTTTATGTACTTTGTTCAAGTCAAGGTGTGAGTTTCGTAGTAAGAGACGTTTTTTGTAGTGTGTGTGTGTGTCACACGTATTTCCCCCCGCAGAAAATGACAGACTGTTTTGCAGCGGTAATAAACGCTATGACTACTCCCCTCCGTGTTGCTCTATGTTTCAGAGTGCTGTTTATTTCCTCTTACTTGGATCACTTAGTGGTCGAAAGTCTACGACCAAAGATCAACAATGTGCCTCCGCTAATTACCTTTACGATATAAGGTCACCGACGAATTTTGTCTCTATAAATAAAAGACCTCTTTTAAATAATTTTAGGCTAAGCAGACTCGGAGATAAAAGGGAGGGGCGAGTGGTTAATATTTGTATATTCTTAAAAACGTAATTTACGTTTTTAAGAATATACACTACTAATTCCAATTTTTTAAAACAATAAGATTGCGATCTCTTCTATAATGGCTTTGATTGATATGTCACGCAATATAATGTTTCAGATTTTTAAATTAACGTATCGTTCAATAAATGTGTATCTTCACGCCAGGTCCCTAACGGGGTAGGCAGAGAGTGTAGAGCGCCAGATATCCCGGTCCTAACATACCTCTCGTGCCTCGTCTACCTTCATCATTCTCTTCATACATGCACGCCGATTCCTAAGACTTTTGACCCCACCATCAGACAGAACTCGACCTATTTGGTCATTCAATAAATATATGTTTGAAATAATATTATATGTATATAGGTACGTTACACGTATGGAGTGTAGAGGTAAGGTGTCTCTGTGTATGAAAAAGTGTCCGTCAAAACATGTAAAATATAAGGGTGGGGCTTCGATAGCAGAGGACGTATTGAATAAAAAGCGTCACATGCAGTTAGAGCAATAAAATTAGAAATAAACAATTTTATCATGTTATTGAAATGATTTTAATTTTTGAACTCTGAGTAGACTGAGTAGAGTGTGCTGTACTCAGTGTACAATAGCTAAATTCATATATCGTAGGTTCTCGTACGCCAGCGCAATTGTGGCAGACACCAGAAATTTCATTTCCAACGTAGATTCGTTGGACACTTTTTGAAATTCCCCGTTATATCAGACGATACTCCTTACCTCTACACTCCATAGTTACAAGTGCTTATATTATTTGGGTCACGAGTGCGGTTTCAAGCGGGTACCAAATTTCAATTTCAACTCGATCGATCCAGCAGTTTTAAAGAGCAAATTTTTTTAAATCGCATTCTAGTCGACACCTATTAATCTTTATCCACACTATTAAGTTTTGTTATTTTGTTATTATAGTATTCATGATTTTCCAATCGCGTTGAATGGCAGTTTTCAGTATTCGTGAAGTGGTTTTATCGAAAACCCTTTAAATTTGCCAATACAATTATTAAGCGTTTCTCTTGATTTCTCATTGATTTCGCCATTATCAGATCCCAATGGCAATGGGACCAACTTGTAAAAAGTTATTTATACCCTTTCAAATGAGACTACAATTTTGTCTATAATTTATAAATCCTCACGCAAAGTCCCTTACGGGGTAAGATGGTGGTTGAAGACACATACACAATTGAAAAATCCGTTTACGATTGACGGAGAAATCAATGAACATACATAAAAAAAACATAAATACATAGAATCTCCTCCTATTTTGAATTCGTGTATGAAATACAGTTCCGAAAATGGTGAAAAACAAAATCATCCTGTAACCGTTGATTTCAAGCACCATCTTCATTTGCCAACGTCTTTTGTGGCGAAACAAATACACTTATGATTTGTAAGGGTGAGATAGAACATTTGGCGATACGCTTTGTGCAATCAGTGATAGCAATTCACTGCAAATTGTTTCTATATTCCTCTACTGATGCCTAAAGGACCTGTGCACATACACGACTAGCTTTCACAATGTGAGAAACTGAAGACATTTGAGTTTCAATATTGAGGCATCTGCAGATGGGACACACTGATTGGATAAAGAATGCGAACTTTTGCCTATTACTTACGTTCTTGCTTAAAGTTGGTTGCTTAACAAATGCATTTAAAAAAAAAAGAGGAGCATGTAACAGAATTTCAACGATGACCACAACAGTGTTAATAATATTAATACATTCATTTACTGTCCTCTCCATCTTATTACATAACATAGTTAAGGCACACCGCAGACACTCCGCCAATATTCCATACAAACGCTTAATTTGGTCTCTATTACACAGACATCAATCTGTGACGTGTATTTACACGTGCACCTGTGTGCGTAGCACATAGAGAATACCAAACGTCGTCCATAAGAGGGGAGGAGGTTGGGTGAGGCGAAGAAATCGTGCGGGACGTCGAAGTATCCATTCTATACGTAGTATTATTACATATTCTCTGGTTAAGGTTACAGTTTGCAAGATCTTGTGAATGGAGAGGACTGGTGCCTGAAAGATACAAGTGAGACTTGGTTTCGCTTAGTGTTGTGCGTCATTTGAGGAGAATATGCCATAATCACCACGCTTGGAATGCGGATTGGCGATCGTATTGGTGTTAGTTTTATTGCAAGACGCTGCTCCCCATCTCGCGTTGTTTTTTCTACCGCCCTATTCGAATGGTTTGACCGCCGTAATTTGGTCGACTGATAGCAATAGCGAAAGAAGTCTCCTCCGCCAGTGGGATCGTCACGTTCTGACGCCTAAATACATGTCATTGTAATCCGGTCGAAATTATCGCAATTAAAGTGTAAAACGTTCATGGCACATAAATTATGTAGGTACAACAACTTTAATCGCTGTTTATACAACCTTACTCAGTCTTCATTTTTGGACGAAATTAAAATGTTTTGCAACAGAACTAACTGTTGAAACTATAACAATTTTCGTGATTCCGTAGAAACTCGTAAACAGGTTATAAAACAGATCGGAGCGACGAACGTCAGTTATTACGAAATTGTTTCAAAATCACAGACTTTACCTCAGTTCCACAAGCAAACGCTTTGTATTATTCCAAAGCTTTTTTTATGTAAGGAGAGTGGTGAACAAGAAAAGAAAAGAAAAAAGAAAAGAAAGAAAAACATTTATTCGGCGCAGGGCCCAAGACACAACAGAACATAGTTAAAAATAATAATAATAATAAAAAAATTAAAAAAAACAGTTACACATAATGCACAAAGACAAAAATATTAAAAA
Source organism: Macrosoma leucophasiata (assembly GCA_036365455.1). Lineage (NCBI taxonomy): Eukaryota > Metazoa > Arthropoda > Insecta > Lepidoptera > Hedylidae > Macrosoma > Macrosoma leucophasiata. The sequence continues at coordinate 6,200,597 of JAWQUS010000023.1, read as the reverse complement.
AAAAAAAAAAAAAAAAAAAAAAAAAAAAAAAAAAAAAAAAAAAAAAAAAAAAAAAAAAAGAAAACAAGCATCCAGTTCACATAAATGTTAAGTGCAGACTGCAGCCTGCAGATATTCACACAAAAACCAGAGGTCAAAATGCATTAATAAACGTAACTTCACGCCTGTAATCCCCGAAGGGGTAGGCAGAGGTAAATGCATGCATTCAATCATACATGCAAACACCCACGACTCGCCGGTTACGTTTTGGCCCATGTAGGTAACAGGTGGCGAACCTGTTTGCATTAATATTTAAAAATTTATTTCATTCTATTCTAATAAATTCTAGGTATACTTATTGACTACTCGGTTAAGCGATACGGGCGCGGGTATGTGATGGGTGATAGGTAGTGGCAAATTAAAATGCGCGTTTCCGTGCTTCGGAAAGCAGGCGTCGGTCCCAGTTGCTATCGATAGATAGCTGTCGTTAAACCTTGTCGGAGGCCTTATGGGCGGTTTGAAAATATTCGACAGCGGGTTGGCCACTAACCCATATCTCCACCAACCCGCATTGGTGCAGCGTGGTGGAGTAAGCTCCAGGCCTCCCCCCAAAAAGAGGAGAGACTCGTGCCCAGCAGTGGGCCGTATAACGGGTTGCCATTATTATTTTATACTTTTTGACAAACAAGCAAACCTATACATTGTATAAAGTGAATCATCACTAGTGGGCAGTAGAGTCGTTATGTCCCTATTGAGAATTAGTTCCTTATCTATAAATTACACGGAAACCTTTGAAAAGTCTATGGCGTTTCAGAGCGATTGATCCAATTCGCGATTAGTCCAATGGTGAAAATTTAATTCGCGGTTGGCCCAATTAGCAATTGGCTAACCTAAATTGCACGGAACCCTGTGATCTAAGTCCGATTCGTACTTGGCCGGTTTTATTATGATCTAATTCATAGTTTAACATAGATACGTTCTTTTTTATACTGTGGTTTAACGCTGCATGAACGGTATTAGTTTGAATAGACAGAATAATTGTGAGTCTTGGCTACATTTATTATTGTAATGTTGTGATGGGATAATTTATTCGTCTAGATTGTTGGCCTCTTCGGCCTCGCTTGTACAGTTCATTCACCTTCGTGAAATTTCATGTTAATCCTTGTCTGCTGACATTTTTATAGTAATATCACTGTTTGTGTTTTAACACTGGGATGTAGCGTTTGATTAATATTACATTTCAATGCCATGGCGAAGAGCGCATGGCCCCGCGGCTGGTGTAGATCGGAAGCGATCTACTCGGTTAAGCGATACGGGCGCAATCGGGTGTGTTGGGTAACTGCTAGTGGCAAATTATAATGCGCGTTTCCGTGCTTCGGAGGGCACGTTAAGCCGTCGGTCCCGGTTGCTATCGATAGATAGCAGTCGTTAAACCTTGTCGGAGACCTTATGGGCGGTTTGAAAACATCCGACAGCGGGTTGGCCACTACCTCTTATCTCCACCAAACCGGATTGGAGCAGCGTGGTGGAGTAAGGTCCAGGCCTCCTCCCAAGAAGGGTAGGGACTAGTGTCCAGCAGTGGGACGTATCAAGGGTTGCCATCATTATTTCAGTGTAGGGACTCGAGGGCGTAGGCACCACCGCATTACCAATCTATGTGCCGCCAAATGGTAGTGGTTAGCACTATTGTATTCTGGTTAGATGGTAATAACTATCATAGAGACACGAAACCTTAAGTCTCAAAGGTGGCACCGCATCTGCATTTTCACCTCTGGTTTTTATGTAATTTAAGCTGGAGTCATCACTTAACATCAATGTGAGCTGCATCCTTGCTTGCAGCCTTCCTTACATAAAATATATTTTGATATATTATTTTACTAACATAGAAAACTTCACTAACCTGCATCTCCACCAACCTGCATTAGAGCAGTGTGGTGGAGTAAGCTCTAGGCCTACCCCCAAAAAGGGGAGAGACTCTTGCCCAGCAGTGGGACGTACCAAGGGCTGCCTTTATTATTTATTATTATTATAGAAAACAGTCAAACAAGTTAATTCTTGAAACGCATGGTTTTTAGTTCAGCAGGATTAAAGTACTTTTTTTTTCTTCATAAACCTTTTACATCTTTACCAACAGTAGTTCAAATTCTACGTCTACGATATTAAAATTAATAATTCCCTGTTGTAAGTCCCAAGGATTTTGTTTTACAGTATTTGGGATGTATAAAAAATTCAGCAGTACTTTGCAAGTGATCTCTTTTCAGATTCTTTTAAGTCCTGTTCTAACTGAGCGGGTAAGTTTATAAAACTGACTTAGCTTTTGTTTGTACATAATATATTCACAGCTTGTCTGGGCCAACAAGAATAGAAATGAAGATATTTTTTTGACTTGCTATGACCACTTCGTCGAATCGACTGTTTAGACGGCAAGCAAAGCGTGTAGTTCACATTGATGCTAATACTGCCTACAGATATATTATAACATTTACTAACATATAAATTTTACTTCTGGTAGAGATCCAGTGACGGAGCTCGCGGGCGTCGGCATCACCGCATTACCTAATATACTGCTAAATGGTAGTTTTACGGTCAGGTGGTAATTTACGGCCCTGTAATTTGCGGCACAGAGGCATAACACCTTAGGCCTCAGAAGTGGTAACGCATCTGCATTCTGACCTCTGGTGTGAGTGTCTATAGGCTGCAGTCATATTAATACCACATTATTTTTATTGGTTTTCCTGTTGACTGTAGGAAAAAACATTTTCGACATTTTAGGCCCTCTAGGTACTTTAGGAAATAAGGGAGTGGGAATTGGCAGTAAAATGATACCATATTAATACTTAAAAGTCGGGACAAGTCGGTAGTTATTCTTTAGAAAGAAGTAGAAAACCACTAAATTTCCTTTTTTACTTTCGCACGTGATCTATGGTTTGACAATTTTAATCTATATATATATAAAAATCAATTGTTGTTCGTTAGTCTCGCTAAAACTCGAGAACGGCTGGATCGATTTGGCTAATTTAGGTCTTGAATGATTTTTGGAAGTCCAGGGAAGGTTTAATATGTAAGAAAATATGTAGAAACTGAAGGGAAACAGTAAAAACTACAATTTCATTTTCCCATACAAATAGTCCGTATCTAGCAAAATTTTGACACATTATTTCACTATGAGGCAATAATAAGTTTTCCGGGTCAGCTAGTACTAAATATTTATACACTGTCTCGTGTCTGCTAATTAATACTAAAAACTGTCAACAAAAGCATAGAATCAACTACAGTTCAATAGCGACATATAACTCAGGGACGATACAGTGATTATTCAATCTATTGCTGATGTGGCATAGATTGGTTTCAGTCGCATTGACTTAAAACATCGCGTGATGGGTAATGTTGATAGCATGGATTTGTACACATGAATAGATTGTATCTGATACATTGATGTATTAGGTAAAGTAGGGGATGGTAAAGTTTTGAATGCAAAGTCTTATTCCTTTGATTTCTCTTAGGATTGACACTTGACATGATATAGGCTTGATTCGCACTATATGCCTCCCTATAAAAGCGGTTGCGATTAGTTTAAAATCTGGTTATATTTTCTCTTAATGTCACAATTAGAGATGCTAGCATTTTTACAAAAATAGGGATTAGGGGTTCAGCAGTGCATTACACCGTAGTATAACACCGAGTGTACCGTACACGGTACATAGCAATAATAATAATAATGGTCATCCATTATACGTCTCACTGCTGGGCACGAGTCTCTCCCCCTTTTTTTTGAGGGGAGGACTGGAGTTTTTCCACCATGCTGCTCCAATGCGGATTGGTGGAGGTGGGAGGGTTAGTGGCCAACCCGCTGTCGGATGTTTTCAAACCGCCCATAAGGCCTCCGACAAGGTTTAACGACTACTATCTATCGATAGCAACTGCGACCGACGGCTTAACGTGCCCTCCGAAGCACGGAAACACGCATTTAATTTGCCACTAGCGGTCACTCATCACACTACCCGACCGCGCCCGTAGTGCTTAACCGAGTGGATCGCTTAAGATCTACACCACCCGCCGGGCCATGCGCACTTCTTTCTAATTAAGCCTTAACGCCTCAGTCTTATATTTGTGGCTATAATTACCACTCACCGTAACATAATTACTGGAATCCGACAGAGCTGAGTGCTACTAATTAAGAAATTATGTGCCTTGCGTTCGCCTTGAGTTCTTCCACAACAGATAAGATTTTTTTGTCATGAAGTGTCAAACAAGCGTACACTTGAATAATGTTTTTAAACATCTACATCAAACAAGAGACTAAAATGTACATGCGTTGCCAGTCCTGGCCCATAGCGTTATGCTTTTATAATAATAATAATATTAGGTTGGGGAAAAATGTTTCTTCGCATTTTTTAAGATAATTCAAAACATTTTTTAATATAGTTTATTTAAATTTAACTAAAGTATGTATGTACCATTTTGTTCTATAACCTTTTGCCATCTTGTAGGTAGGGACATGATCCCATTGCTATAAACATTTTGGGACTTCTCATCAAAATATCGGGACAAGTGGATTTGGCAGTCCTCACGTGATGTTAACCTAACATTGCATAAAGAATTCTGAAGAGACCGAAACAGGTGGAAATCTGAAGGTGCAAGGACAGGACTATACGGCGGATGCATTAACACCTCCCAGCCAAACTCTCTTAATTTTTGCTGAGTGGCTATAGATGTGTGAGGTCTAGCGTTATCATGATGAAACACCACACCCCTTCTGTTGATGAATTCCGGCCGCTTTCTCTCAACTTCTTGCTTTAATCTCATCAGTTGTTCGCAGTAGAGTTCAGAATCGATAGTCCTGCCTGGTGGTAATAGCTCATAATGAATAATGCCCTTCCAATCCCACCACACACACAACATCACCTTATTGCGAGTTAACCCGGGTTTCGCCACAGTCTGTGAAGCCTGACCGGCCTTTGACCACGACCTTTTTCGCACGTTCTTGTCGTACGTGATCCACTTTTCATCACCAGTTATCAGCTTCTTCAACAATGATTCGGTTTCATTACGTCGTAATAAAGAATCACAAATGAGTACACGGTTCATTAGATTTCTTTCAGTGAGCTCGTGAGGTACCCAAATATCGTACTTTTTTTTGTACCCAGCTTTTTTCAAATGCGCCAAAACTGTTTTGTGATCAATTCTTAGTTCTTCAGCTACGTCGTAACTACTGATATGTCGATCTTGTTCCACTTTTTCAAAAATTGGCATCCATTTTATCCGTAATAGGGCGACCAGAGCGAGGTGCATCTTTGACATCAAAATTTCCGGATTGAAAACGCTTAAACCAAATTTGTGCTACTCTCACAGACACTGCACTAGGTCCATAAACATCGCAAATTTTTTTCGCGGCTTGCGTTGCATGTTTACCTTTTTTGTAGTAAAATTTTAAAATGTATCGAATTTCTTCATTAGATTCACTCATTTTGACAGTACGAAAAACAAATGAAAATCACACATTTGCCTAATTTGAATTAGGAATTATGTTCTTTAAAATTTTAACTTTCAATAACACCAACACCAGCCAGATACAAATACTACAACCAAAGAGATTTTATTACAAGTTCATACATACTATAATGCGAAAAGACTTTTTCCCCAACCTATAATGTGACATTATTTAATCCGCTACGGTCGCCTGGATAAAAAAGCTCGCTCTTCGTGTCACGTGACTTGACGAGATACTAAGGGTTTCTATTTCACTTCTAACTGCTGACCCGGCAAACTTCGTATTGCCTCAGAATGAAATAACGTGTCAAAGGTTTGATAATATACAAACATGTTATAATATATATTTGTATGAGAAAATTAAATTGTGGTTTTTACTATTTCTCTTCAATTTCTTTATATTTTCTTACTTTTTAAACCTTCCCTGGACTTCCAAAAATGATTTCAAGACCAAAATTAGCCAAATCGGTCCAGCCGTTCTCGAGTTTTAGCGAGACTAACGAACAGCAATTGATTTATATATATATATACATAGATTATAACATAAGCACGTTAACGTTTTAGTTTTGATTCTGAAAGTCTCTTTCGGCGTAAATCGGCGACACTCCAATTCTATTCATTTGTATGTAGGTTTGTATGTATGTATAGATGTATGGATAAAAGTAGCCTAAGCTACTCCTTATTACTTCAGCTATCAGTCAGTGAAAGTCCCGTCAAATATATGTTCAGTGTAAACGTATATATGCATTTAGTAAAAAGCGGTTATTTTAATATTACAAACAGACACTCCAATTTTATTTATTTGTATAGATATGCGAATGTGGTTGCAGAGGCCCAGGAAGACCAAGACTGACCATGACCAAATAGGTCGAGCACTGTCTAAGGGTGGGATCAAAAGTTTTAGGAAACGGCGTGCATGTATGAAGAGAATGATGAATGCATAGAGCGTTATAATTCTATGGATGCATGTAAAAGAAGCACGGGAGGTGTGTCAGGACCGGGATATCTGGCGCTCCACACTCTCTACCTACCCCGAGATGGCGTGAAGATACATACATACATACTTATAATGGGACATACGTAATATTACGTCCTATAATTAATTGTCGCATAATTTACCACCATAGAGCAACACGGGCCACCGGCCGCTGCGGACCGCGGGGAGTAGCCATAGCGATTATTACCGATGCAAAACTGTCTGTCATTTTTTGCGGGGGGAAATGCGTGCGACACACACGCACACTACAAAAATCGTCTATTACTACGAAACTCCACACCTTGACTTAAACAAAATACGGAAACAATTTCACGCACACATTTTAACATCTAGGCGACTGGTATAGGCTCATTTGGGCTTGTACTTTGACAGAGGGGAAAGCCTGCATATGGCTTCTCCCCTCCGGTTTTGCTCTATGTTCACCACTCACCCGGTATACCTTAATCAGCATGCATTGGCTAGTGGAACACTAACGTTTTTTCCTAAAGCAGAAAATTGCATGCATTGAAAAGCGAACCGTTGTCAAAGCGAAGTTGATTACAATAAAAAACGTAAGAGATTTTATTAGTCCACAAATATGTTTTTGAATGCCTTTGAAAGGAATCCTTTGCATTTCATTTTATGAACGCAATTCACATTAATGATTTTAAAAGTAATTGCTTTGTTTTACCGGGAAATGATTACCTATATTCTTTACTTCCTTAAGTATATAACAAATTACGATAGGTAACAAAAACTTCGCAATCATCACCCAGTCTTTCAATGCATTCAATCTTGTCTGATTCTAATTCTATAAATCATTTTAGTTCATTTAACTACTTTGTTTCCCAGGCCCTCAGTTGTTTCCAATATACTTTACAATTACAAATTATATATTTTACACTTTGTACCTATTGACGCCACGTCGCTCGTTTAGACTAACCCCCTTATTCATAAACGTGCATTAGATACGTTTTAGCTTTATCTTTGTCAGTTGCATTGTCAAATGTGCATGATAGAAAAAGACAAAGGAGAGATAAGCAACACTTTAGCTAAAATACGTTTATGAATAAGAGGGTAAGTAATAATAATAACAATAAGAGGGGGCAGAGCAGCTTGTGGTGAGCTGTTGGTGAGTAGCGACACCACCCCCTACCATCATCTCGAGTTCCTCCGAGAGAACTGGGCTCCGCCTCGTCCGCCACACAGAGGTACGGCCGGACAGAGCATCAGGTCTCTCACCTCTGGCTTGCCTTCATTGGCTGGTCAGAGTGGGGCGCTAGAGGTATGGCATTTGCAGAAATTTGGATAATAGGCTGTTGTCTAAATTTCTGCAAGAGCCATACACTCGGGGGTGGAAGTGTCTAAAGGCATAATAGCGGGGAAGCCCGCTCCGAGCTCGAGATTACTCGCTCGTGATGGTGAAACCGGGGCCACACCTCTCAACACCCCCAGCCTCTCTCAACAGTGTTGCCCCCTGTCGACCATCGGGTTGGCTGTTTGGGGGGCCCACCAAGGAGAGGCGAGTCACCACCTGCCTAAAGTAGGATTCGATAATGTGAGATGTTGAATATAGGCAGGTGCCGGATCTCACTCCATAGGCCCAGCCAGCTAGTCCCCCCAGTTCACCCACATAGCCCAATGTTTGGCAAATCACTTTTCATTACAATAGTCCCATTATATTCTGCGGGGTCTGTCTGTGTCTGTATTAACTATTGATGCAGCCAGAGAGAGGTCCCGCCGAATATAACCCATTACAAAGTAGATCAAAATTCTCGAAAGGGCCTCTACGTGTTGGACTCCCCATGTCCCCGCGCAAGCCTGACAAAGGTCCGGGGTTCAAATTGGACCCCGTGCTGACGAGAGACATAATAATAATAGTGGATTCGGCCATCATTGTGCCGATAGTCGTATCGGTGAACGGGCTGATAGCGAAGAGCCTCGACCAACATCTCAAGAGGCTCTCGCTAGGTGGATGGATCAAGGGTCTGATACAGAAAGCAGTATTCCTCGGCACGGCACGCATAGTGAGGAGGTTCCTGTCTCTGTGTCCCTAACCACCGGCAGCTTGGACCCTACTCCCGCTGCCGGCGGCACACTATTTTTTAATAATTTATATATATATTTGTTGTTTTTTTATACATATACTAGCTGTTGCCCGCGGCTTCGCCCGCATGGATGTCGTTTTATAATCCTGAATTTTCTTTGCTATAAACCTCACGGAGCCCGAGACCTTTCCAACGAATGCAAAACCGTGGCAATCGGTTAGTGCGTTCTGGAGTTATAGCGTCAGGAAGGAAAACCCGACTTATTTTTATATTATAGATATGTAAAAAATTATTTAATAAGTTGTATAAATAAATAAGTGGAATAATAATAATAATGGCAACCCATTATACGTCCCACTGCTGGGCACGAGTCTCTCCCCTTGTTTTGGGGGGAGGCCTGGAGCTTACTCCACCACGCTGCTCCAATGCCGATTGATGGAGGTGGGTTGGGTTAGTGGCCAACCCACTGTCAGAGGGTAAGTAATTATTCGCAATTAATTAATCCCCTTTTTGTAATCTAGTGAAGTATTTTAATCTCAAATAATTATCGATTAATTCCATCAAACACATTACTTCAATTAATTGCTTTGTTTCCCAAGCCCGACAAGTTTCTTTGACGACCCATTGACATACCGTCCCTTTATACCAGGTTTAATGTTTGCCAATGGCATTATCCGGGCATCTTTGCAAGGTTTAATTAGATGGGCCTGAAGGCCTACTCTTCAAATTAATAACAATACGAATCCGATTCTAATCATTAAAGGTCACGTCATTTGGTACTCTTGAAAACAATTGCGTTTGAACGGATGATACGCATATAAGCGGATTTAGGACGGTACGATTCGAATGAAAATTGATTAAGAAGTAGCCAACTTCTGTTTTGGGTTGGTTAATGTTCCCTCTGATTTTGTAGGATACCTATTTGAAGTTAGGATCTACTCCATTTTTTTGCAATTTTTTTTAGACTTTTCTTTTTGCACACTGATATGATTTTGCGTCGTCGCTGCCTTAGAATAGACAATGATTTAAAAAACGGGTATTTTGAAAATAAAAACTTTGCGATCGATCACCGCTTTGTGCTTCATTATAGCATTTTAATCTCATATCATTACACCAATTTTAATTCCATCGAACACATTAGTTCAATTAACTGCTTTGTTTTCCGAGCCCAACAAGTTTCTTTCAAGAACCATTACACATACTGTTCTCTTTATATCAGTTTTAATGCCTGCCAACAGTATTAGCCGCTATCTTTGCAAGGTTTAATTAGAGAGGACTGTACTCCGTTTGAACGGATGATGACCATATAAACAGATTTAGTGTACGATTCGAATAAAAGTAGAGTATTGGTTACTTCTGTGTAAGATTAGCTAATGTTCCTTTTGACTTTGTAGGATATTTGAAGTTAGAATCTACCCCATTTTTCTGCTCATCTCTTTCTTGTAGCAGTTTCTATGTAAGCTTAATATTATGAAAGAAATCTTTTGCCATAGTTTTTGAAACACTTTCTTATTTTCGATTTTGTTCTCTTGCACTCATATAGACACTGACATCACGTCGTTATTGGTTTAAAGTAGGTTTATAAAAACAAGATTTTCTTTCAATCATCATCATCACTGTTGCCGAAAGACGTTAACTGTTGGACAAAGCCTATCCAAAAACGCTTACAACAGTGTTGTGCGTCACTAGGGGAGAACTTGCCATTATGGCCATGCCTGGCAAGCGGATTGGCGATCCAATGGCTGTAGTTATATCGTCAGACGCTACTGCCCATCACGCGTTGTTATTTTTGCATTGGAATGGTTTGAGTGCCATTGTTCGGTTGACTTCACTAGCGGAAGTATTCTCCTTTCACTAAAGGGCGATGGGATCATGGCATTCCGATTTCTAGGAAATACTTCGCAATTAGGCCCTAGTTTGAAGTTTATCATATCATTTTAAGCTCATCTCATTCCATCTTTAATCCCATCAAACACATTAGTTCAATTAACTGCTTTGTTTCCCGAACCCAACAAGTTTCTTTGACAACCCATTGACATACCGTTCCCTTTATACCAGTTTTAATGCCTGCCAATAGTATTATCCGATGTCTTTGCAAGGTTTAATTAGAGGAGACTGTACTCCGTTTGAAAGGACGTTGTCCATATAAACGGATTTGGTTTAGTCCAAAAAAATAGAGCAAAGAGTACTTCTGTGCACGTATTAGTTTTTACGTTCGCTTTGATTTTGTAGGGCATTTGAAGGTAGAATTTCGTTTGAACGTAACTTTACTATTTGGAGAGATTCGCATGAATATAACCACTATTTGTCTTAGTCATATCTAGTTACGATTTCTCTCTCTCGTGTGATTTGAGGCGAACTTATTAACATTCACAGAAAACATTAGGTGTTTTACTAGAGTTTTAGTGTCAGACTTTCAAGGTGTAGGTATCATCGTATTATCTGTTCTTCTTGCCGTTAAATGGTTATAATTGCTAAGTAGATTGCTCTCTAGATTGGGTTCCAGTCAGGTGCTAATGTACGGTTTCGCAATTTCAAACCACAGATGCATAACAGATCCTCGAAGTGGCAACGCATTCACATTTCTCACATTATTATTTTATGAATTCTTTAATGAATTCTTGCATTTTATACGCTGACGATATATCCTTAATTATGACATGCAAAAATAAGCTTGACATTGCAAAATATACTTTTGACATTAATAATACAATTGAATCTATTATAAAATGGTTAAACGATAATAATTTACACGTAAATTTATCCAAAACAAATTATATACATTTTTGTAACTATCGTAGCGTGCCAGTAAATATTCATATAGGCTATATGGGCGCTAAAAATTACTGAAGTAAATGAGACGACATTTTTGGGAATTACCTTGGATAAACATCTTAATTGGAAAGCACACATTGACAATGTGTGTAACAAAATTAACAAGTTTGTATATGTTCTTTATAAATTACGAAAAACTTCTGATCAGAATACTGTCCTGGCGGCGTACCATGAATACGTATCATTTGTTTTAGGCTATGATCTTGTAATCTAGGGTAATTCTACTAATTTCCAAAGAGCATATAAAAAAGCAGAGCATATAAATGCATTCGAGCTAGAGGCGGTATTCCACCTTGGGAATCTAATAAACCATTATTTAGAAAATTTAAAATTTTGACTTTATCCTGTATGTACATTCTGGAAGCAGCGAAATTTGTTAAACTACACCCCCAATCATTTAAGACAGCCAAAGAAATGTTTCCAGGAGCTAAAAGAAACTTAAATCGAATTGTCTTACCTAAAGTGCCTCGTACAGCTATGTATACGAATGGTTGTATTGTTATGTGTGGTGTCATTTATAATTCCATTCCAAATGAGTTCAAAATTATACCTTTTAATAGATTTGTGATAAAAACTAAATTATGGCTAATAGAAAAATGTTTTTATTCAATATCAGAATTTATTGCAAATTTATTTACAGTAATTTATACGATTGGACTAGTTTAATATTTAAGACTGAATTAAATATTGACATTTGTTTTTGACCTATAATTGACATTAGAAATGTAATTAATCCATGTAGTCTGTAAAGTCATTTGTTTGACATAAAGTTTTGACCTGTAATTGACATTGGAAACGTACTTTATATGACAAATTAAATTGTATCAATTCATAAATTCATAAAAATATTTTTGACATTGGTTTGACATTAAATTTTGGAAATATGATTGAAACTTGAACTTTACATTGTTTTAATAATCATATTGTGTTAATCTAGTAATGTAACTGTATCTAAGTAATTAATATTTTATGACCTGACATTAATTTAAAATTTGCACGTTGCTAATGCGATAAAATGTAGATATACGGACACTTTTTTTAAACTTCCAACATTGTAACCTACATTATAAGCAAATAAATGATTATGATTATTATGATTATGATGTTATCTATTGGTTACAATATTCACTTTAATTTAATACAAGTTATCGCCCAATGGGCGAAATTTAACCGTTACATGAAATGGATTTAAGTTTGAATGAATTCTCTTATTTCTTTAACATCTATATTTTTTAAGCGTTTTTACTGTGGCTTTACCACAGGCAACATTCTATTTTTTTTTTTTTTATGTTATTGAAGTGGCAAACAAGCATACAGTTCACATTGATGTTAAGTGATGACTGCAGCCTATAGACACCCACACAAAGACCAAGGTCAAAATGCAAATGAGTTACCAATCCTGAGGCCTAAGGTGTTATGCCTCTGTGCCGGAAATTACAGGGCCGTACATTACCACCTGACCGGAACACGATAGTGCTGAACACTACCATTTAGCGGCAAGTAAATCAGGTAATGCGGTGGTGCCTACGCCCGCGAGCTCCGTCACTGGAGCTCTACCACCAGTAAAAAAGTCTATGTATGTTTCGACATGTTGACATTAACAAAGTGAACGTTATTCAACTAAACATACCGTAAACTGTTTGTCAAGTGCATGGCAGTGTGTATAATGATATTGTTATAGTTTATTGTGCCTTTTAAAATAAAATGTAATTTGAATAAAAAAATCCATTCTGTCCTAAACTATAGCTGTGCCAAATTTAAATCTCTTCCGTCCGCATAATTTCCGTGAAAAGGGGTACAAAGTTTTTACTTTACAATATATAATATATAGATCAATTCAAACGGACGTAACAATATTAATACAAATCTGAGTGTGAAGGATTATGCCTAAGAAAGTTTGAGAATGTGAGTGTAACGATGTTTAAATCACAGACCTTGATATTTGAAGCTCAGATTTCAAGCTTTAATTTCCTGCGAAGACGCTCTGATTTTAAATTTGATGAAATATGGATGTGTTTCTTCATTGTATTTCTGAACAGATGGATGTCTTATATACATACCTACTGGTTCAATTTTGTACAAAAACATTTCAAAAAATTCTATCGTAGGTATTGTTTAAAATTAAAAGCTAACAGAATCAATTTGACGCTGAACATTTATCACCTACTTTTCCATTGAATTTTTGTAAAATTTGGCAGGCACTTAGGTATTAATAACTTGCAAAAAATCAAGTTTCGTTTCAAAACTCCATGCGAACGAAATGGTGAAATAAATTGTGAAAGTAGAAAAATATGCAGTAACTTCTGAAATTAATCAGAAATATCATTTGCTAGTTTTCAAACAACGGTGGAGTTTTCAATTTCAGTTCTGAGTAGTTCGCGAACAATCAATCTTTTCAATCAAAGTAAGAAAGATCAATTCAATCAGTTCTCCAGCTATCTTACGCATATCATACCTACAGACATGGAACGTGTCGTATCGTAATCTGTTAACTTAAAAAAAAATATTTAACACAAATTGTAAGTAGGTTCTGAGGTATAGGTCTCTTTCACTATGGGCCCTACGGAGTCATCGCTGCACGATTTTACTTTTACTTCCGAAATTCGAAATCCGAAATCCGAAATTTCAATTATTATTTTGTTTTACAAACATATATACCTATGTATACACTGGTGGTAGACTATCGTGTTTCAGTCAGGTGGTAATGTACGGTCCTGTAATTTCCGGCACAGAGGCATAACTCCTTGTGCCGGCAATAACTGGGCCGTACATTACCACCTGACCGGCACACGATAGTGCTGAACACTACGATATAGCGGCAAGTACCTATATTAGGTAATGCCTACGTCCTGGAGCTCCGTCACTGGAGTTCTACCACCAGTAGATCATTAGAATCAATTATTTAATTAACGTAATTAATCATTTAATTCGTAAGATTTCGCGTATGAGAAAATAAGATTATCTACTTTCTTCGTCAAGGTTTCACTTCTACTTCTACCCCGTGAAATGCACACATATTTTTTAGGGTTGATACTAATTTTACATTTTCATTTAAAACAAAAAAGCAGTTCTAATAATTATTATTGAAATCTGAGTACCTACTCAATCGATATCTACAAAAGTGCTACCTTTTTTGTTTTCAATTTCATCGGGACGCTCGACTGGTCTTGATTGACTTCGTTTGTCGCCAAAGGTTGCGCGTTTTGTTGTTCCCTTAATAACACATTCAGAATTTAAAAAATAAAAAAGGATTCTTGTATACTAACGAAAATGGGGATGTTGAATAGATTATAAAGTCACTGATTTTTATATTTTCATAAGAAAACGACTTGAATGGGATATAAAAATACAAAATAGGCACCAATAATAGGCACATTGTTTTCGTTATTGTCAGTCTATTAATGATTGAAATTCATAGTAAGTACATTAGAGTTAACCTCTAGCACACCGCGGACTGCGTGCGCGTGACAAACGCTTAATTTGGTCTCTATTTCACGGACATCAGTCAGTAACGTGTATTTGCACGTGCACCTGTGTGCGTAGCACGTAGAAAATACCAACCGTCGCCCATAAGAGGGGAGGAGGTTGGGTGATGCGGGGGGGAGATCGGGCGGGACGTCGAAGTGTCCATTCTATACGTAGTATTATTACATATTCTCTGTAGTCTAATCTATACATCTATACAAATAAATAAAATTGGAGTGTCTGTAATATAAAAATAACCGCTTTTTATTAAATGCATATGCATGTATACACGGTACATATACCAAAACAATATTTCTTACAATTTTTGTTTGTCTGTCTGTCTGTCTGTCTGTTTGTTGGGGCTAATCTCGGGAATGGCTGGACCGATTTCGAAGGGACTTTCACTGGCAGATAGCTTATATAGTAAGGAGTAACTTAGGCTACTTTTATACTAGCTGCGCCCACGACTTCGTCCGGACAGATTCTGAATAATCATAAATCGCACGGACAAAGTCGCGGCTACAGCTAGTACCATGATAAAATATTTGGGCAGCGTTTTATGCATTTGCTATAAAGAGTTTCATTTCATGTCTACAATCACAAACAGAACTTTTTATTGCGATATAAAAGCTCGTGTAATTAATGAAAAAAATTCGATTGAACTGCTCAGGAACCGTCATTAAAGGAACTTCGATAGGCTGAGGTCATCGAAACTTCTCGAACCAAATAGAATAGAATGGTTCGAAGGCTCTCAGAGTAAATCCCTTTCACAATAAACTTGGCTCTCGAATTCGCTTTTAATCGTCGTGAACACAAGAGACTTATATATTGAGAAGTTTTTTGGGCTTATTGCTTCTTTGTTGGTCATGACGTAAATTACCTACAATACGTATTATAGAAAACACCTACTTACGTAGGTCCTTTTTTGTCTGATTTGTACCTATGGAGAAATAAACTATTCAATACCAATGTGCTTATATAGATATTGCACATTATCATAATGCCTTTTGTTAATGCAATGAAGTGCCAAACTAGCGTACAGTTTACATTGATTTTAAGTGATTTTTTTTTTTTATGTAATGGAAGTGGTAAACAAGCATGCAGTTCACATTGATGGTAAGTGATGACTGCAGCCTATAGACACCCACACAAAGACCAAGGTCAAAATGCAGCTGCGTTACCACTCCTGAGGCTTAAGGTGTTATGCCTCTGTGGCGGAATATACAGGGCCATACATTACCACCTGACCGGAACACGATAGTGCTGAACACTATCATTTAGCGGCAAGTATATTAGGTAATGCGGTGGTGCCTACGCCCGCGAGCTCCGTCACTGGAGCTCTACCACCAGTAACAGTAAGATAATAGCCTATCAATAACTACACGAAACCAGATATTTCAATGGAAATACGTTGCCACTCCTGAGGCCTAACCGAACCAATTTTCTGCTCAATGCGTATCCCGTCGCGAGTAATGACTTTTGTCATTATTTTATCTCAATTCCGAGATTTATCAACCCTACGAGTATAACGTATCAGCCTATATCGTAACGCGATATTGATGTTTTCTCGAATAGTAATAGTTACCAACTTGTTAGAAAAACTGCAATGTACTGCGTAGTATCTACGAAATTGATTTCAATCGAGTTTCATTATACGTACTCAGGTCACACTCAGGTCGAGTGTAGACGCGAGGAATTTTGAAAGTGAAAATCCAGAGGCTTAAATTGGTCTTGGCATCTGAAATTGGTCTTGGCTACTATCCATTATTGCAACTTTGAGCCTCTTTGAATATTAAACACCCACTCTTTGAATGGCGCATGCGTTGGCGGTTTTGTGGTACGATACGCATCTTGTTACGAAGCTTAGCACAGCTTGATTAACAACCTGTTTTATCAGGTCTAGAGGTGATATGATTTTTTTTATGGTGGTCATAGAGCAACACGGGCCACCGGCCGCGGCGGACTGGAGGGGAGTAGCCATAGCGTTTATTACCGATGTAAAACAGTCTGTCATTTTTTGCGGGGGGAAATGCGTGCGACACACACGCACACTACAAAAGGCGTCTATTACTACGAAACTCACACCTTGACTTAAACAAAATATAGAAACAATTTCACGCACACATTGAAATATCTAGGCGACAGGTATAGGCCCATTTGGGATTGTACTTGAAAAAGGGGAAAGCCTGCATATGGCTACTCCCCTCCGGCGTTGCTCTATGATAGTGGTAGAGTTGCAGTTGTAGTGACTTGGGGGCGTAGGCATTATCGTTTTACCTAATCAATCTACTGCCAAATGGTAGTGTTCAGCACTGCCGTGTTCTGGTTAGATAGTAATGTATGGCCCCGTAATAACTATACACAAAAACTAAGCTCTCAGGGGTGGCAATGCATCCTCATTTGATCTCTAGTTTTTGTTTAGATGTCTATTATGACTCCAGTATAATGGCAACCCATTATACGTCCCACTACTGGGCACGAGTCTCTCCCCTTTTTTGGGGGGAGGCCTGGAGCTTACTCCACCACGCTGCTCCAGTGCGGGTTGGTGGAGATACGGGTTAGTGGCCAACCCGCTGTCGGATGTTTTCAAACCGCCCATAAGGCCCCGGCAAGGTTTAACGAATGCTATCCATCGATAGCAACCAGGACCGACGGCTTGACGTGCCCTCCGAAGCACGGTAACGCACATTTAATTTGCCACTAGCGGTCACCCATCACATTACCCGACCGCGCCCGTAGTCCTTAACCGAGTAGATCGCTTACGATCTACACCAGCCGCTGGGCCATGCGCGATTCATGGCTCCAGTACAGGGAAATAAATTTATATTTAAAATTTATAGGTTAGTGCCGAAGTAAAGTAGACAGTAAAAAGTAAAAAAATATAGAAGAGGTTTTGCTTTTAATATCAGCAAAATTTGTGTGTCCGTTTCGTTTTGCTAATTTACTCATAAAATATGTTGTGCTTAATCGGTCTTCGGAATTTCATAAGGTGCTCTTCTTTTAACACCTTTTTCATCATAATATTGTTGTTACGCTTTATTTAGCGGTTAATAAATCTCTCACGAAAATATACTTTTTTAGACGACCTACTTTGCTTTATGGAAGTGCCAATTGATTTATTGGTTAAGATATTTAAAAATAAAATTTATGGAGAAAATATTTAATTAATAAACGAACAGTTATTTCGTTTGCCTAACATTCATGTTGGATAATCGAATAGGCAACTGAGTTAACATGGGTTTTAAACTAGTGTACGCATTACATAAACTATCTTTTTTTTAATGCAATGGTAGTGGCAAACAAGCATACAGTTCACATTGATGTTAAGTGATGTCTGCAGCCTATAGACACTTACACAAAGACCTAGGTCAGAATGCAGATGCGTTACCACTCCTAGGGTCTGAGGTCTAAGGTGTTAATTAGGTGTTGATTAATAAACGAACAGTTATTTTGTTTGCCTAACATTCATGTTTGAATTAAAGAATAGGCAACTGAGTTAACATGGGTTTTAAACTAGTGTACGCATTACATAAACTATCTTTTTTTTAATGCAATGGTAGTGGCAAACAAGCATACAGTTCACATTGATGTTAAGTGATGTCTACAGCCTATAGACACTTACACAAAGACCAAGGTCAGAATGTAGATGCGTTACCACTCCTAGGGCCTGAGGCCTAAGGTGTTATGTCTCTGTGCCGGAAATTACTGCTGCCAAATGGTAGTGTTCAGCACTATTGTGTCCGAGTGAGATGTGTGGTCTAATAACTTACAGAGGAATCTGCATTTTGACCGGAAATTGTGATGAACCATTTATAACTCTGAAAATGCTGGCTTTTGTACAACTGTGAAGATCTTTCGGCTACTCTGATGATTATGATGTGATGAAGTTATGCAATGGCAGTTCTTTGGGCAGCTTATATCTGGCTCGCCACTTGTTACATGGGTCAAAAACGTCACCACAAATTCCATACAAAGTCTTTATTACACAGACATCAATCAGTGACGTGTATTTAAATGTGCACCTGTGTGCGTAGCACGTAGAGAATAGCAAACGTCGCCCATAAGAGGGGAGGAGGTTGGGTGAAGCGGGGAAATCGGGCGGGACGTCGAAGTATTCATTCTATACGTAGTATGTATGTATGTATATATGTATGTATCTTCACGCCAGGTCCCTAACGGGGTAGGCAGAGAGTGTAGAGCGCCAGACATCCCGGTTCTGACAAACCTCTCGTGCCTCGTCTACCTTCATCATTCTCTTCATATATGCACGCCGATTCCTAAGACTTTTGACCCCACCATCAGACAGAACTCGACCTATTTGGTCATGGTAGGTCAGCCTTGGTCTTCCTGGGCCTCTGCAGCCATCCACATTTGCATTGTATATCTGTTTAGTCATTCGCTCATTCGACATTCTTTCTATATGCCCGAACCATCGGAGCATGCCTTTTTTCATTTTTACACCGATACTAGCATTCACACCAAGTCTCTTTCTTACATCTTCATTACGAACGCGATCGGTGAGTGATACACCGCAGATCTTGCGCAAAGATCTCATCTCGACCGCGTTCAACTTACTTTCATGCTCTTTCCTGCATACCCAGCTCTCGCTTCCATATAAAAGCGTTGGAGTACGTACAGCATTATGTACGGCTAGTCGAGCCCGCTGGCTGAGATGTTTAGATTCTAGCAGCTTACCCAACGCTCCATTCACGCAATTCCCAGCAAGCACTCTTCTTTTTATGTCAGTGGTGTACCTACCATCCTTGCTAAAAGCACATCCAAGATATACAATTTCATCAACCTGTTCTAACACTGCATCATCTACTACTACCCTTGCATTTGTTCTCTGTTCATCTCTTTCAAATACTAATACTTTAGTTTTATCCACATTCAATTGTAAGCCTTTCTCCATACAATCCTCTTTCATGACTGTGACTAGTGCTTGTAGTCCAGATGGTGTAGAGCTAACAATTACCGCATCATCTGCGTAAAGCAGACAGTTCACCACTAAGTCACCCATACGCACTCCCACATCCATCAACAGCCTAGACGAAAGCACGCAACCCTGTTTGACACCGATGTTAACATCTAACCAGGGTGACATGTTTCCATCTACCCGCACACATGCTTGACAGCCCACATACGTGGACTGTATTGCACGGAGCAGACTGCCATCAATACCATACTCTGGCAAAATGTCCCACAGCTCCTTTCGTAATACCCTATCAAACGCCTTCTCCAAATCCACAAAACCGCAGAAAACCTTCTGGCTCACAGCCAGATGCTTCTCTACGATGTTGCGGAGGGAGAAAACTTGATCCATACATCCTCTTCCAGTTTTGAAACCACCCTGTGCATCCCACAACAACCCGTCGGACTTCTCTTTCATTCTTCTTTCTAAGACTTTCCCATACACTTTAGCTGCCAAACTGACCAAACTGATCGCTCGATAGCTGGTGCAGTCCATACGTGAACCCTTGCCTTTATACAAAGGCACGATGACCGCACACCGCCAATCCTTTGGGATTCTTCCGGACCTCCAGCAAAGGTTGCACAACACCCAGAAAGAATCCCAAAGGGCAGCACCACCATATTTGATCATTTCGGCAGAAACCTGATCAATACCCGCACCCTTACCACATTTCAAACTTCGTATCGCCCTTACAATCTCATCTATTGTTATATCCTCACAAGCCGGCACCGTCAAGTCAGCAACTCCGGCATCAGGGTTGTGAGCATAATCATACATTTCCCCATAATACTCGCTCCATCGTTTTCACACATCTTGCGTGTTCTCAAGAATGTCACCCAACTTAGATTTTATTCTATTCATTCCAGAAACTGGAGAAGAGCTTCTAGACTTTTTCACCTTCTTCTATACGTAGTATTATTACATATTCTCTATGTAAGTGTTTGTTTGTATGCTTGAATGTATGCGTTTTGCCTGCCCCTTCTGGGATTGCAGGCGTGAAGTTACGTTAAGGTTACGTCGAATTTTAAAACAATGAACGTGGCTTTTTAAGCGGATTGTATTGATTGGAACACGACTAATCCGGAGTTTTTCGAAAATTGATCCTTATGGCCAGACAATTATACTCATTTGATATTATCCCACAGCCCATAAGTCGATAAAGCTCTGTAATCCGTGGTTTAGAGTTTGAGACTGTTGTCGAGGTCCAGATATAATCTTTTAATATAATGAATGGTGTTGCGAAATGAAAGGTTTTTATGTGTTCTTTTTTGCTTGCAAATCCTGTGTTTTATTACAAAGAATTTAAATACATACTTATTCAGTATTTCTTATTCATTTCAGATATTCATGTGACCTTCATTGGTAAGTTTGTTTTTGTACTTTTTTGATGGATTGAAATAGTTTTACAGTCATTAGATTTCGAACTGGCTTTTTGCATTATTATGTGAGCCTGAGAATATCTTGTAAATCTTTCACTAATGGTGAATAATTACTACTTCTGATTACCGAAATAAAATATCATATTACTACGTTTTTTTACTACGAAGAAATATCTTGAATGTTTATTTTTTATATATATATATTTTTTAATGTTATGGAAGTGGCACACAATCATGCAGTTCACATTGATGTTAAGTGATGACTGGAGCCTATAGACAGCCACAAAAAGACCAAGGTCGAAATGCAGATGTGTTACCATTCCTGAGGCCTAAGGTGTTAGACCTCTGTGCCGGAAATTACAGGGCCGTACATTATCACCTGACCGGAACACGATAGCGCTGAACACTACCACTTAGCGCCAGGTATATTAGGTAATGCGGTGGTGCCTACGCCCGCGAGCTTCGTCGCTGGAGCTGTACCACCATTAATTTATTTAATATTTATCTAGGATTATTTCGATTGGATCAATAAACCCGGTAGATAGACATTGAAAATACATTAACTAAAATATACGATGAAAACTACATTAAATTAATTTGATCAAATTAAATGAAGAAACGTGTTTATTTTATCTTATGTAAGCAACAAGGCATATTGCATTGGTATAAAGAACACCAGAAAACACGAACACCTAATATTTCTAAGCTTGGAATTTGACAAAATAATTTCTTAAACTGGTGTTTCCCAAGATTTTTTTCGGATTAATTTGTTACCATCAAGAACTTTTGAAATGTTCAGTAGGTACGGTACAGAAAAATTGAAATAATACAGAAATTTCATGTAGAGACAGACGGGCAATACCTCATGTAGGCAACAAGACATATTGCATAAGAATATGTAAGAATACCAGAAATACGAATACCTAAGTAAATATCCAAACTCAGAGTCCTCCGAAAATGCAGCTTAATGCGAAGGGGTTTTCCGGATTAAGCTCATTTTTTTCATTTTATTTAAACGGTAATGTTAAATTATTACCACCAAACATAAGTAGCACGGGCCACCGGCCGCGGCGGACCGGAGGGGAGTTGCCCTATGCAGGCTTTCCCCTCTGCCAAAGGACAAGCCCAAGTGATCTTATGCGTATAATAAAAATTAGTTGCAGCCGGATTGCTCATTAGACTAAATCTAGTTGTGCGACTGAACTGACGTCCTAAAAAATGGCGATTTGCTCTGTTTTTTTTTTGCTGTAAAAAGAGATCTGCTCCATCAATATGACAAAAAAATAGCGTTACCTTTCATATGTAAGTTATTTTTAACCACAAACTTATGATTTGATTCTTAAAATCTCAAAAATGCGATAATATCGATCGTGTTGTTTCGGACTGATTTAAACAACTTAATCGGACAGACTGATAGGTATCTTATTTGATACGTGGATCGGTGGACCTTTTTCCGAGAAGCCGCTGTGACCGAGATGTTTAAACGTGTGTGTAAAACTGTTTATGTATTTTGTTAAAGTCAAGTTGTAAGTTTCGTAGTAATAGACGATTTTGTCCCCCGCAAAAAAAGACAAACTGTTTTGCATCGGTGATAAACGCTATGGCTACTCTCCTCCGGTCCGCCGCGGCCGGTGGCCCGTGTTGCTCTATGCCACCAAAGAACACTTAACTCGCAGACTCGCAGCTCGCTAAAAACAGCGCAGTACATTATTTCATTTGTTTCGCTTCCTCATTCTAGGATTATCTTATCTTTAAGTATAAACCTTAAAAGCGACATTATAAAACGAATAAGAGTAAAGTATACAATGTTATTTGAAATGTCACTGCAAAACTAGTATCAAACTAAGCTATGTTTTTTTTTTTAATTTCTAATATTGTGACTGAATAAATAACTGCGTAAAAACCTAATAAAACACAATATGTAGACATTAAGAAAAGTTGACGTTAATGCGAGCACTCAAAAGCTTTGGTACCTACAGTTACAAATAAAATAATTTTGTTCCTACTGTGATCTAAACTAATATTATAAAGAAGTAATATTTTTTTGTGTGTTTGTTTGTTTGTTTGTTTGTAATGAATAGGCTCAATAACTACTGGATCGATTAAAAAAAATCTTTCACTATTCGAAAGCTACATTATCTACGGTTAACATAGGCTATATTTTATTTTGAAAAAAATAGGGTTTCGTGAGATATTTGGGTTTTTCAGACACAAGGTGTAAAAAATCAATTAGAAAAGTTACTTATTTTGCGTACGCTGCCTAAACTATAAAAGATATCGAGGAATATCTTTTATAGTTTATTTCACTATTCGAAAGCTACATTATCCACGGGTAATATAGGCTATATTTTATTTTGGAAAAAATAGGGTTCCGTAAAGTATTTGGGTGTTTCAGACACAAGATAATAATTTATTACATGATAATAATATTGTATCTCAATTTCAATCCGGTTTTCGTGCTGGCCACAGCAACACCACTGCTTTACTTAAAGTAACGGAGGATATTAGGAGTAGCATGGAGGATAGGATGGTCACTATTTTGGTCCTAATTGATTTTTCTAACGCTTTTAACATGGTTGACCATGATATCCTCCTTGCTGTATTCAAACATTTAAATTTTTCCTCCAAAGCGGTTGATTGGTTTTCTTCGTACCTAAAGAACAGGTAACAGGCAGTTAAGGGAAATGGAGTAATTTCTAACTAGTGTCAACTTAGTGCAGGTGTCCCTCAAGGAGGCATTCTTTCTCCCCTGCTGTTCTCGGTTTTCATAAACATTCTTTCGGATGTGTTGGACTGCCCTTACCATTTTTATGCAGATGACTTGCAATTGTATAGCCAATCAGACGTAGGTAACATCAATAGTGCTATAGACAAGATTAACTTTAACCTTGATAAAATTAGTTCTTGGTCTCACAAATATGGCATCCAAGTTAATCCAAATAAGTGCCAAGCTATCATACTTGGTAGTTCACGACAGTTAAGTAAATTAAATCATAGTTCTATTACTCCGGTCGCGTATGAGAGTCAAATAAACTTTTTCTTCAGCCGTCAAGGATCTGGACTTACACATTGATGCGACCCTAAGCTGGAGAGTTCATATCAGTGAGGTGAGCCGAGCTGTGTATGGCTCTCTTCACTCTCTCAACCGACTTAGGAATTTCTTGCCAATTGAAACTAAGATTCGTCTTGTTCAAGCTCTCATTTTTCCCATCATTGTTTATGCTGATGTGTGTTATCCTGATCTAAATGAGATTTTATTGGACAAACTTGATCGATTAATTAATAACTCAATCCGTTTTATTTTTTGTCTCCGCAAGTTTGACCATTTTTCGTCCTTTAGAACAAAACTTAATTGGCTTCCTGTTCGACAGAGAAGACAAGCACGGCTTCTTAACCAACTTTTTTCTATTCTTACCGATCCTACATCTCCTTCTTATTTAAAATGCAAATTTTAATATCTTTCGTCTTCTCATTCACTGCAATTGCGCTCTAATGATTCTAATATTCTTTCTATACCACTTCACAGTTCCAGCTTTGTGTCCAGTTTATTTCTTGTCCAAGTATTCCGTTTGTGGAATGCTCTTCCAGAGGATATACGTAAGCTCACTTCAAAAATAACGTTAAAAAAAAGGGTTCAGGAATATTATCGAACGAAATTTTTTTACAAAGTCATTATCAATATTTAAATATATATTTATTGTATTTTACATATTTATTTATGTAGATTATTTTGTAGGTATAATGTATATATATAAGGTAGGTATATATGTATTATTTTATGTGTGTACGTATATTCTTATATCTATGTAAGTATGACAGTATTATTAGTGTAAAAACTTTTGTTTCATTATAAGCATCTCTATTTTTGTTTAGTTTTTATTTTTTTTTACTTATGCCGCTCACCATTTTCTTTTCCATACTACCAATGGTTGACTGGTAGAGAATGCTTTTAGCGTTAAGTCCGCCATTTGTTCCGATATTTATATTGTGGCAATAAAGAATAAATAAATAGAACAAGGTGTAAAAAATCAGGGCGGGCCGCTAGTAAGTAATATAACTCGAGATATAACCTTTTTGAGATTTTTAATTCTGAAAAAAAAAAATATATAAATGTTTTTAGTCTAATTCACGTCTTTCTATCTACTTGGTATAGTTTCGAAAATAATTTTGTGCAAAGTAATACAACTCGCAAGATTTCAGTAAATAATTGTGATAAAAAATAATAAAATATATAATAAATATAATAAAATAAATAATAAATTAAAAATAAGTTAGTAAATAAATGCATTTGTCTACTTGTACCACTGCTATTTGAAAACTCTCAAAATAGAAAAAAACCTTAGAAGATCGTGGTGTATTATAATTTATTCCGCGTTCTCACTTCCATATTGCCTGGTATTCTGAAGCTTGGAGGCATCTAATAAAAAGTATAAAGTAGTACAAGATATTCATTTTATATAGCAACCGCTACTCCGTTGGGATAAAGCTTTATGAAAATTGTAAGATCTGCAATGTTGCTATATTTAAGAGAAAAACAACAAGGAAAGAAGGAATAGATAAGGATATAGAGATGTTTTTACCTACTGTTTATTTATTAAGGGACACTATTTTTTGGGTAGCAATGTACAATAATTATTGCCCACTAATTTTTGGTAGCACTATTCAATATAAGCCATAGAATTATTTAAATGCAGCGATTAGGAATTTAGCTTAATTTATTTTGCTGTATGGTCTATGATTTTCCAATAAGTACCTCTTACAGCCTGACAACAATGCTACTTTTGTACATATCTGAGGATAAGTATTTATCAAGAATTCATTAGGAATTTGCTTTATTTATTTATTTCCTATACCTCTTAAAGCCTGACAACAATGCTCACATAAATAAAACGTGAATAAAACCCTACACCCACGTTGCTATTAAAACCAGAGACAAACAAAGCTGTGAGTGTATCGCGACATGGCCCAATTACCCAGTGGTTTGTGCCACTCGAGCAGGCAGGACATTAGTCCGCCGCGCCACTAGCCCGGAAAACAATGGGGCTGCGATACGTGACGCTCATTTTCATATTTAAAATGAAATAGTTGTAGGTAGACTTATGTACTGACAACACATTAAAACACTATTTTCAAAAACTAAGGTAACTACGTACAGTTTAGTCTATCCCTTTTGGAAAAAGGTTTAAAGAATAAAAAATATTTTTTTCTTCATATACTGTAACATTTTAAAATAAATTGGTAAGTAGGTAAGTATGATAAGTTTCTTCGATAAGAATATCTGAGGATAAGTATTTATCAAGAATTCATTAGCAATTTGCTTTATTTATTTTCCTATACCTACCTCTTGAAGCCTGACAACAATGCTTCAGTTACTTTTATACATAAATAACACACTACACCCACGTCGCTATTAAAACCAGAGACAAACAAAGCTGTGAGTGTATCGCGACATGGCCCAATTACCCAGTGGTTTATGCCACTCGAGTAGGCAGGACATTAGTCCGCCGCGCCACTAGCCCGGAACAATGGGGCTGCGATACGTGACGCTCATTTTCATATTTAAACTGAAATAGTTGTAGATAGACTTATGTCCCAACAAGCATTGCCTAGGCTCGTTTAAATATTAATTGTTTACTTATTTTTAGTCACAGAAGACAGCATCGGCTCTTTACCTGTTTTATAGGATTATTAAAACACTATTTTCAAAAACTAAGGTATCTACGTACAGTTTAGTCTATCCCTTTGGGAAAACGGTTTAAAGAATAAAAAATATTTTTCTATTCATGTAATGTAACATTTCAAAATAAATTGGTAAGTAGGTAAGTATGATAAGTTTCTTCGATAAGAATATCTGAGGATAAGTATTTATCAAGAATTCATTAGCAATTTGCTTTATTTATTTTCCTATACCTACCTCTTGAAGCCTGACAACAATGCTTCAGTTACTTTTATACATAAATAACACACTACACCCACGTCGCTATTAAAACCAGAGACAAACAAAGCTGTGAGTGTATCGCGACAATTAGCCAGTGGTTTGTGCCACTCGAGCAGGCAGGACATTAGTCCGCCGCGCCACTAGCCCAGAACAATGGAAATGCGACACAGGTCGCTCATTTTCATTGTGCAAATGTCCATAGGCGAGGGTGACCACTTACCATCAGGTGGCCCGTCTGCTTGTCTGTCAATTTAATGACATTAAAAAAAATTAAAAAAAATTAGCTGTGCTCGCGACTTCGCCCGTGTGAGAATATATTATGATAGTTCAGTATCTGTCCGGACGAAGTCGTGGGCCCAACTAGTATAAAAGTAGCTTATGTTACTCCTTATTACATCAGCTATTTGCCAGTGAAAGTCCCGTCAAAATCAGTCCAGCCGTGCCCAAGATTAGCCCCGCCAAACAGACAGACAGACAGACAAAAAAACATTGATTTGGTATATATACTGTGTATACATACATATGCATTTAGTAAAAACGGTTATTTTTATATTACAAACAGGCACTCCAATTTTATTTATTTGTAAAGATGAAACTGGCGGTCAAATACAGATGCGATGTATGCAGAGGTAAAACAACTGATACCCCTGTTGTGTCAGTTGTTTTACCTCTGTGGTAGTTATGACGGGACAGTAAAAATGGTGTAGAATATGGTTTTTAATGGTGGTAGAGCTCCAATGATGGAACTCGAGGGCGTAGGCACCAGGTAGTGTTCAGCAGTATCGTATTACGGGTAGATTGTAATGTATGGCCCCGTAATAACTATCACGGAGGCAAAAGATCTTAGTCCTCAGGGGTGGCAACGCATCTGCACTTTGACCTTGGTTATTGTGTGACTATAGGCTGCAGCTACCGACACCATCACATAAAAAGTACATTACCATTTAATTCGAACATGATAGTGCTGAACACTACCATTAGAGGCTACGCCTTCAACCTCCGACACTGTGCTAAAAATACTTGATGCTCAAAATTTTCTCATTCTTGTAAATACTAATACAGTCTAAGGATTGTTTTTCGGAAGCTCAGTCCTTGCGACCGAGGCATTTCTAAAAGGATAACGAATTAAAACAAAAACAAAATACAAAAATAAAGCCCATTAAACCCACGGATTCATATTAAAACTCAGCTTATTAAATATACCCTTAACGGTGCTATATTAATTTATGTTAATAAATTAACCAGTTACCTAAATATTAACCTTATTTGAAAAGCGAATGGAAAACGTAAATCAGCTGAAAATTATGTTTAATCTCGCAAATTTAATAAAAACTTCCCGAATAGTAGGGAAATGTGGATTTTGTCGAAAGTTAATTTCGACATAAATTGCCAAATTACTGCTCCAGCGGTCGGTTCGGTCCGAGGTCTTCTCTAGATTCTTCATGATTAGAAATAATAATTCTAAGACATTTCATGAATACAGGGTGAAATTTAAATGGTGATTTGCCTTCGGCTGTACGATTTGTCTTGAGTAGTATTATCGAAACGTAAAAGTTAAACTTCGTCGCAAAGATATCAGAGGACTGCGGATTGAGAGGACTGCGGACTGTCTATCGCAGCGTCCTGCTATAGACAGTCCGTATGTCAAGCGAGGCTATTATAACATTTCCCCCTTATGGAGAGGCTTTGGTACAGCAGACGGCAACTTTCGGCTGATATAAGGAGGCTAATTTTGAGAATTAAAAGCTTCTTGGTACCGCAGAAGAATTAACAATGAGATTAATTAAAATATGTTTTTATTTAACGTACCTCATTACTAATACACCTACACAATAGAAATGAAGCGCGCATGGCCCATCGGCTGGAGTAGATCGTAAGCGATCTGCTCGGTTAAGCACTACGGGCGCGGTCGGGTAGTGTGATGGGTGACCGCTAGTGGCAAACTAAATGCGCGTTTCCGTGCTTCGGAGGGCACGTTAAGCCGTCGGTCCCGGTTGCTATCGATGCTCGATGATGAATCCGCATTGGAGCAGCGTGGTGGAGTAAGCTCCAGGCCTCCCAAAAAGGGGAGAGACTCGTGCCCAGCAGTAGGACGTATAATGGGTTGCCATTATTATTATTATTATAGAAATGAAACTCTTAAAGTAACAGATAAAGTCCTTTTTGTAATATCTATAAAGCTACACTATTTTTATAAAAAATAAACCATGAAAAACGGTAGCTATTACAGTGGTGCGAGTGATGTAACACCGACTGTCGGTAAAAATGTCGGTGTTACGTCACTCGGACAATAGCGAACAAAAGCTTCAACATGTCGGTCCTGCGAATGTCCATTACAATGATGGCTCCCACTCAAGCCGCGAGCGAACGAGCGCCCCTTGGTAAATATCCGTCCAAGAGCAACGCTTTTAAGGTAAAATATTTTTTCATTTGGCAGTTCACGTGGATGTTAAGTAATGACTGCAGCCTATAGACATATTATTATCTACACAAAAACAAAGAGGTCAAAATGCAGATGCTTTGCCACACTTGCCACTCCTGAGATTTAAGCTAAGTATTTTTATTGTAATTGGTGGTAGATCTCCAGTGACGGAGCTCGCGGGCGTAGGCACCACCGCATTAGCTTGCCATTAAATGGTAGTATTTAGCACTATCGTGTTCCAGTCAGGTGGTAATGTACGGCCCTGTAATTTTCGGTACAGAGGCATAAGGAGGGGTAACGCATTTGCTTTTCAATCTTGTTCTTAGTGTAAGTGTCTATAGGCTGCAGTCATTACTTAACATCAATGTGAACTGCAATCTTGTTTGCCACTTCCGTAACATTAAAAAAAAAATATCTGTGGCAGCTAATACGGGGTTAAACATTACCATCTAACCGAAACACGATTGTGTAGAACACTACCATTTCGCGGCAGATAGATTGGGTAATGCGGTGGAGCTCACGCTCTCACATCCCTACACTGGAAATCTACCACCAGTGAAAAGTTACAGATAAAATCCTTTGTTAAATATCTATAAAGCTACAGTACTTATATAAAAAACCACGAAAAACGTTAACCACCGACAAAAATATCGGTGTTACGTCACTCGCAAAATCACGAACAAAAGCTTCAACATGTCGGTCTTGCGAATGTCCATTACAATGATGGCTGCCACTCATGCCGCGAGCGAACGAGCGCCCGTCGGGCAATATCCGTCCAAGAGCAACGCTTTTAAGGGTAAAACATTTTTTCATTTGGCAGTTCACGTGGATGTTAAGTAATGACTGCAGCCTATAGACATATTATTATCTACACAAAAACAAAGAGGTCAAAATGCAGATGCTTTGCCACACTTGCCACTCCTGAGATTTAAGCTAAGTATTTTTATTGTAATTGGTGGTAGATCTCCAGTGACGGAGCTCGCGGGCGTAGGCACCACCGCATTAGCTTGCCATTAAATGGTAGTATTTAGCACTATCGTGTTCCAGTCAGGTGGTAATGTACGGCCCTGTAATTTTCGGTACAGAGGCATAAGGAGGGGTAACGCATTTGCTTTTCAATCTTGTTCTTAGTGTAAGTGTCTATAGGCTGCAGTCATTACTTAACATCAATGTGAACTGCAATCTTGTTTGCCACTTCCATAACATTAAAAAAAAAATATCTGTGGCAGCTAATACGGGGTTAAACATTACCATCTAACCGAAACACGATTGTGTAGAACACTACCATTTCGCGGCAGATAGATTGGGTAATGCGGTGGAGCTCACGCTCTCACATCCCTACACTGGAAATCTACCACCAGTGAAAAGTTACAGATAAAATCCTTTGTTAAATATCTATAAAGCTACAGTACTTATATAAAAAACCACGAAAAACGTTAACCACCGACAAAAATATCGGTGTTACGTCACTCGCAAAATCACGAACAAAAGCTTCAACATGTCGGTCTTGCGAATGTCCATTACAATGATGGCTGCCACTCATGCCGCGAGCGAACGAGCGCCCGTCGGGCAATATCCGTCCAAGAGCAACGCTTTTAAGGGTAAAATATTTTTTCATTTGGCAGTTCACGTGGATGTTAAGTAATGACTGCAGCCTATAGACATATTATTATCTACACAAAAACAAAGAGGTCAAAATGCAGATGCTTTGCCACACTTGCCACTTTTGAGATTTAAGCTTCGAATTTTTATTTTAATTGTTGGTAGATTTCCAGTGACGAAGCTCGCGGGCGTAGGCACCACCGCATCACCATTAATATACTTGCCGCTCTCGAACTACGCCACTGGAGCTCTAAAATGATTACATACATGATAATTCCTATCGTCTTAGTCGGTATACAGTCAATTTGAACAAAAAAATCTGCGACATTGAAAAAAGAGAAATCTCCTTAGAAAAATGAAGGAGTTGAAATTATGCAGACATTGCTAAAAACGTCTATTGCCTTATTCGATCAACCCCAAACGATACTTTTTAGGGTTGTCTTTTTATTTAAATCAAACAACCCCGGCCGCAGGATATTTCTTTGATCCCTTGGCCAATTCCGGGTCCCAACCATCTTACTGGTTAACCGCTATCCTCTTTTTTTTAAATGGAACTCAATTATTTTCGGCCAAATGTATAAAATGTTTGTATTGTAGGAACAGGGTTGGTTTTACAAGTATTGATATATGGGTATCGTTTTGCTTACAGAGTATTATTGAAATATCTTCAAAAGATTTCGTTTGTATTCCAATTTTTTTTTATGTCTGAAGCTTGACAGACAAGCAAACGGGCCACCTGATAGAAAGTGATTTTGTGAGTGACTTTTTAACCGAGTTCAAAAAACGAGAAGGTTCTCAATTCGGCCGGTACATATTTTTTTTTATGTATGTACGTGAAATTCGCTGAGATTACTGGACCGATTTATATAAAAAATTATAAGAAATCTCAACGACCATATTACCTTTTGTAATGTAAACCTTATAGCCCTTGACATAACGGTTAGTCGACAATTATCGTTTTTAATAGATGAATCAGTCAAAATCGATGATTCAGAATATCATCAAATTAATATATTCCTACATATAGTGAAAATAAAGAGAGCTTTATCCATCTACTCACCTACTTTGAAGCCCTAAATCACTGACTCAAAAAATGTGCCTGCAACTCGATTAGCTCTGTCACTAGATTTCTAATGAAGGTAGATGAGGCACGAGAGGTATGTCAGGACCGAGATACCTGGCGCTCTACACTCTCTGCCTACCTCGTCAGGGACCGGGCGTGAGTATCTTCACGCCCGGTCCCTGACGAGGTAGGCATTCATACATACTAAATTTCTTCCACCAGTAAATTTGTATTCCATAAAGTATCTTAACAGCAATATGCATGAGCTCAATTATTATCCACTAGCGGCCACCCCGGCTTTTCACGGGTGCAATGTTACCTACATTACTACTATCATAATAAAATATAGTTTATAGCACTCCTGAATAATGTAGCTATTTGATTGTAAAAGAATTTTCATGATCTGTTCTGTATTTCCGAAGATTAGCCCATACAAACAAATAAAGTTACAAAGGAGATCCGCTACTTTGTATGGGGCATTGGTACATAATTGTACAACAGTAAAACTTTTACGTATTTAGACATTAGTTCATATACTACTATTTTAAACATATTTGACGTCGTTGACGAATCGGGTTCGTGAGATATACCAATTTAAAAAATGTAACAATGAAGTCGTTTTTCCGCCATTTTTTTTTATTTTCGTACCAATAGGCACTATTTAAAATCGACGGCTTGTAGATTGCTATTATCGCTAAGAAAGTGATTTTTATAATAAATAATAATCGCAAGAGCCCTCGAAATCCGTTTCAACAAGCACAAAAACAAGCCAGTAGTAAAAAACAGAGAATCTGTCAACAATATCCAACGAGCAGAAGCTGATCTGATACAATAATTATATCCTACGCCATTACATTTCGTTACGTTCCTTTCTACGCCATCATAAATGTCAAAAATACAGATTTATTCAAAAATTGTTTTAAATACTTTTCCGGTGGATTTCAGTATAATATTATACTGAAAAATTTACAGCTCTATGCTCACAAATTTTATGTAAAGTGCTTGTGCATGTACAATTATGTACCACTTTGGCTGATCTCCTTTGCCTCTTTATAATATTTGTATAGAAGTATAGTTATAGATTCATACAAAATAACAGTCAGGCATCCAGAATACAAGCAGGTATATACAATTCGAGTAAATCGTCTCAAGGGACTAATTGCAATTAAATTAGTCGTTTGTCAGTGTAACGCGGCATTACGCGGCATTTTATGGTCTTGGGAACATTAATCATACAGGCAACAGCCCAGGTGCGCTCGGATTATTTATAACTCAATCTAGACACATCTAGGGCGGGGCTTAGGTCATTGGCATTCCGTGAAAGATAAGTGAAATGGTCGAGTAAATTGTATTTATCGTTTTCAGGCATCGGTATATCAAAAGGAAAATATGGAAGCTGTATATCACTCCGTGTCACAGTAATTCGAGTTTTTTTTTTATGTTATGGAAATGGCAAACTATTATGCAGTTCACATTGATGTTAAGTGATTACTGCTGCTTATAGACACCCATACAAAGACCAAGGTCAAAATGCAGATGCGTTACCACTCCTGAGGCCTAAGGTGTTATGCCTCTGTGTCGGAAATAACAGGGCCGTACATTACCACCTGACTGGAAGACGATAGTGCTGAACACTAACTATGCTGATTACTGAACTAAAGGGGAAATGAGACATTCTACTGATATACTTTTTACATTAGTTTATTACATTTAGTTTTATCTTAGTGATATTCTTGACTTTACATATATTTTTTATCTTGTTTGACATGTATATAAATTGTTGTTCACTTTAATTTATTCTGTTTGTTTTTTGCAGTGACGTGCCTGTCACCCTAAATAAATAAATGAGTTTCTGATTCTGATTCTGATTCACTACCATTAATCGGCAAGTACATTAGGTAATGCTATGCCCGCGAGTTCCGTCACTGGAGCTCTACCAACTACTACTACTACGGACTACTGACCATCATAATCATCATCTCATCATCACTTCAGCTGAAAGAAGTCTGGACAAAAGCCTTCCCAAATATGCCCATGTAACTTTAAATTAGAATATGCCATAATCGCCAAGCTTGGCAGGCGGATTGGCGATAGCAGTGGTGGTAGTTTTGCTGCTGCTTATTTTTATTTATTTTTTTTATTGGATAACATACAGTTTATTTTATCTTACTAGCATTATAACAATAAATAACTAAAAAAAAAAAAGTAAACTCTGCTCATCCCGCGTTATTCAAAACTAGCTGTTGCCCCCGGCTTCGCCCGTGTGTATGATGTCGTTTTATTAATACGAGTAACTAGCCTACGTTCTTTCTCAAAGTCAGCTCTATCTCTGTACCAAATTTCATTAAAATCGGTTCTGTCGTTTAGACGTGAAAAGATAACAGACAGATAGACGGAGTTACTTTCGCATTTATAATATTAGTAGGGAAGTAGGGATAGTAGGGATATATTCTTATATATTCTCATATAGCTCTCTGGACTCCCTGGACTAGCGTTAAGTTCGCCATTTGTCAGTATGTTTTATATTGTGGCAATAAAGTATCTATTAAATAAATAAAAAAATCTTTGTAAGTCAGTCGACAAATAATGTACCTATGTTTTTTTATTTTTAAAGAAAAATGGGAAGAAAAATTTGACTTCAGGTGAGACACGAACTCGCGGCCTACTGGGAATCTAGTCCAGCCGCTCTTCCAATTGAGCTACTGAAGTCCTGCCCGATTTGTCAAATCTTTCCTTCACATCTATTGTATTGCTTTATGGTAGCAGCAGCGCCATCTATTACCAACTATGCTAGTTAGGCAACTTTTTCTTTCCATTTTTCTTTAAAAATAAAATATATTTCACAAGCATGTGTTAATGCGAAATAATATAAAACAACTACCTATGTTTTGTTTTTGCCTAGGTAATACAGTGGTACTTACGCCTTCGAGCTCCTACACTTGGAACTCCCACCACCAACGATAGTAGTACTTTACATTATGATTCAAATTCTCAGTTTTGTTTATAAGATTACATTACAAGCACAGAAATGTAATATGTTAGCAATGATGAAATATTGTAATATAGAGTTTTAATATTAAACAGTTCAATAATATTGGAAATTCTGCGCAGCTGGGGCTTATTTCATTATCCAGTTACGTATCTTTGAGGAGTTGATTGAAGATTTGCTTCAAAAAGAATCATTGAGACAGCAAAAA
This sequence comes from Macrosoma leucophasiata, assembly GCA_036365455.1. NCBI lineage: Eukaryota > Metazoa > Arthropoda > Insecta > Lepidoptera > Hedylidae > Macrosoma > Macrosoma leucophasiata. The sequence goes on along the minus strand of JAWQUS010000023.1, from coordinate 6,165,231 downwards.
ATAAACCAAAGTAAGGTTAAAGTAACGAGGAGTTTAAGAATAAGTCGCTTTTTACGCCAATCATCGTTCTGGTTTAGTAAACCGCTTATATTACAATTAATATATTTTTTTATCCTGAAATTTTTATCTCATACATTTCTTTTCACGTGTAAACTTCATGTTTGAATGCAAGCATTGATTGCACATCGATTGACACTGTATTCATTTCGTGCAATACGCAATTTTTAGGTGAAGTTAGTTGCAAGTCAACTAATTGTGGTCAATCCGACGCTGTTCCCAACCACAATCGCAACAGAATGTGTGTTGATTTGAATATTTATCTATTGAGAATTACCTACTTCCACAAAATGGTAGATATATGTGGCGGACTGGCGGAGAGTCCAGTCAACCTTTTATTCTACATAGCGGGTTTTTATTCAGAACTAGCTGTGCCTGCGACTTCGCCCTCGTGAGAATTTATGATTGTTCAGTATCTACCCGGACGACGTCGTGGGCGCAGTTAGTATAAAAGTAGCCTAAGTTACTCCCTATTAGCTATCTTCCAGTGAAAGTCCCGTCAAAATCGGTCCAGTCGTTCTCAAGATTAGCCCCGCCAAACAGACAGACAGACAGACAGACAGACAAAAATGGTAAAAAATGTTGTTTTGGTATATGTATCGTGTATATATACATACTTATGCATTTAGTAAAAAGCGGTTATTTTTATATTACAAACAGACACTCCAATTATTTTATTTGTATAGATAGGGAATGGGAGCTAATTAACATAAGTTTCACATTAAGTAAGTAAGTAAGTAAATATTCTTTATTTTACACCAGTAATGTTCAATAAAAACAAAAATAGAAAAAACAAAGTGAAAGTACAATCAGGCGGTCTTATCGCTAAAAGCGATCTCTTTCAGACAACCTGTCGGTGGAAAGAGAAATGTGAAATGACAGAGGCAGGGTGTACATCAAATTAAGGACAAACATTGTGAATAAATAAATAAATAAATAAATAGATAGGTACACACATTTCATAAATATATAAACCTAATTAAAACACAAAACTTAATAATATTGCAATAGGAATGATGATGTTAAGTTAAAGAAGCAAAGTAGTAGTCAAAGAGTCGTTTTTTAAACGACTCAAGAGTCTGTGCTTGCCTTATGTTTAAGGGCAAGGAATTCCACAGTCGTACAGCAGTTACTGTAAAAGAATTTGCAACGAAGGAAGAAGAGTGACGAGGAATTTGAAGAAGTAGATTTTCTGAGGATCGTAGATAGAGAGGATTTGATTGGCAAAGGTAACTGAAATGATTTTTAAGATAGTCAGGAGATTGTGGAACGAATAGAAGACAGTAAAGAAGAGAGAGAATATGAGTATTCCTGCGAAGACGTATAGGAAGCCACTTGAGCTCAACACGAAATTGAGAAATATGGTAATATTTGCGTAAGCCATATATGAACCGTATGCAAAGATTTTGGAGGCGCTCAAGTTTGTTAAGTTGCTCCTGGGTCAAATCAAGATAGCATATGTCGGCGTAGTCTAATATAGGGAGGAGAATAGATCGAACATTTTATAGTTATCATGTATTATGAAGCAAGAACTAACATGTAAGTACCTGCAAATTATTGCAAAATTCTTTTAAAAATTCCCTATTCGAATGTCGTTCAATCGATAGGTACCTCTCGCTTGATATTCATAAATAGAAATCGCTTTATCAGCATGCTCAGGGTTATCGATAAAATCGATTTTTATGTAGGTATGTGTGACCCACTTGATTCCAGTATTGCAATGTACGAGTAAGTAATAGCGTAATAGAAGCGCGCATGGCCCTGCGGCTGGTGTAGTTCATAAGCGATCTTCTCGGTTAAGCATATCGGGCGCGGTCGGGTCGGCAAATTACAATGCGCGTTTTGAATGCTTCGGAGGGCACGTTAAGCCGTCGGTCCCGGTTGATATCGATAGATAGCAGTCGTTAAACCTTGTCGCCTTGTCGGAAGCCTTATGGGCGGTTTGAAAACATCCGACAGCGGATTGGCCACTAACCCGTATCTCCACCAATCCGCATTGGAGCAGCGTGGTGGAGTAAGCTCCAGGCCTCCCCCCAAGAGAGGGAGAGAATCATGGCCAGCAGTGGGAAGTATAATCCTTAATGGTCAACAAGAATGTGCCATGGATCCGTTTAAATAAGATGTTCTGGGGATTATGCAGATATATAGGTCGCGCCACGTAAAAAGAACGCTGGAAGAAAGTAGAAGGGATGTGTTCGCGCATCGGTACATTCGCGCACGAAAGTACTAGCCCTATTGGTTTATTTTTGATCTAGCTTTCACTTGCGGTTTCGTGTATTGGTAGGCAGATTGAAAACTATATTACATAGAATAACATAAAATGAAATAAAAACACATGACGCGCAGCTTGACCGCCAGCGTTCTTTTTACGTGGCGCGAACTATACGATCTGTAGCTTGCGTGATGTACCTACGTTATCATCTAATATAAATGCAATGTCGCGTATATGAATAAATTACCGCTAATATAAATAAATTCAATCGTGTTCCTATTACACACATTTCAGCAACTAAATCTGATCACTAGTTTTGTTTGAATCGAATGAGGTGTTTCTCATCCACAGACAAACAAACACTTTTTACTGGTGGTAGAGCTCCAGTGACGGAGCTCGCGGGCGTAGGCACCACCGCATTACCTAATATACTTTCCGCTAAATGGTAGTGTTCAGCACTATCGTGTTCCGGTCAGGTGGTAATGTACGGCTCTGTATTTTCCAGCACAGGGGCATAACACCTTTGGCAATGAAACTGAGTTTCAGTTTTATTCAGTTTATTCATTTACTTCATATAATTAGGCTCCTGGAGATCACTTTTACATCGTCATTTTTTTTTAAACTATACTAGAGTGAATAACTCAGAAGTGGTAACGCATTTGCATTTTGACCTTGGTCTTTGTGTGGGTGTCTATGGGCTGCAGATATCGTCAACATCAATGTGATCTACATGCTTGTTTGCCACTTGCATTACATAAAAAAACAGACACAATGGTAGAGATATCTCTAAGTAGTTCCCGTTTTTTCTTTTGAGATATGGAACCCTAAAACAGACATATCGCGACGCAAAATTCAATTCACTATTGGAATATCGTTCAATCGGTGCCGCTACGTTGAAATTCATCAACAGGGAAGGTGTAACTTAATAGGTTTATCAACTCGCTGAGCCGAGTGCTCGATATGAATCGATTCTGACGTAACGTCCTACTCGCATCGCATTCGATTTCAGTATCGGCATAAATCTCCTTATTTCGCCTGTTCAAATTGTATTTGTCAGTCCATTATAATTCGACTTTCATTCGATTGTTATACAAGATTTAGAGTTTTGAGAATAAATATCTGTAGCTAATAACATAATGAGCCAGACATCTAAGTATGATAACGTCAAAAAATTGTGTGTAAAGTCGGTTTACAAACAATTTGCACTGGTGGTAGAGTTCCAGTGTACGAACTCGAGGGCGTAGGCACCACCGCATTACCTAATTTATCTGCCACTAAATGGTAGTGTTCAGCACTACCGTGTTCCGGTTAGTTGGTAATGTATGGCCCCATAATAACTATCACAGAGACATAACAACTAAGGTCTCAGGGCTGGCAACGCATCTGCATTTTGACCTCTAGTCTTTGTGTGGGTGTCAAATATAGGCTGCAGTCATCACTTAACATCAATAACAATTACGAACTTAGTTATTTTACATTATTACATTGGTCGTGTCTATGCACCATCCTATCACTTGAAATTACTAGAGCCTTGCATTCTACACTCATGTTTTATTCTCGTGGTGCTAGGTAGTGTAGTGACCCAATTATTTAAATTGGGTTAAATTTCTGGGTGACTATGTTGTGTTTTGTTTCATTTAATAACAGCACTCTAATGTGCTTACTGGTTGGGGAAAAAGTTTCTTCGCATTTTTTAAGATAATTCAAAACATTTTTTAATATAGTTTATTTAAATTTAACTAAAGTATGTATGTACCATTTTGTTCGATAACCTTTTGCCATCTGGTAAGTAGGGACATGATCCCATTGCTATAAACATTTTGGGACTTTTCATCAAAATACCGGGACAAGTGAATTTGGCAGTCCTCTCGTGATGTTAACCTAACATTGCATAAAGAATTCTGAAGAGACCGAAACAGGTGGAAATCTGAAGGTGCAAGGTCAGGACTATACGGCGGATGCATTAACACCTCCCAGCCAAACTCTCTTAATTTTTGCTGAGTGGCTATAGATGTGTGAGGTCTAGCGTTATCATGATGAAACACCACACCCCTTCTGTTGATCAATTCCGGCCGCTTTCTCTCAACTTCTGGCTTTAATCTCATCAGTTGATCGCAGTAGAGTTCAGAATCGATAGTCCTGCCTGGTGGTAATAGCTCATAATGAATAATGCCCTTCCAATCCCACCACACACACAACATCACCTTATTGCGAGTTAACCCGGGTTTCGCCACAGTCTGTGAAGCCTGACCGGCCTTTGACCACGACCTTTTTCGCACGTTCTTGTGGTACGTGATCCACTTTTCATCACCAGTTGTCAGTTTCTTCAAAAATGACTCGGTTTCATTACGTCGTAATAAAGAATCACAAATGAGTACACGGTTCATTAGGTTTCTTTCAGTGAGCTCGTGAGGTACCCAAATATCGAGCTTTTTTTTGTACCCAGCTTTTTTCAAATGCGCCAAAACTGTTTTGTGATCAATTCTCAGTTCTTCAGCTACGTCGTAACTATTGATATGTCGATCTTGCTCCACTTTTTCAAAAATGGCATCCATTTTATCCGTAATAGGGCGACCAGATCGAGGTGCATCTTTGACATCTAAATTTCCGGATTGAAAACGCTTAAGCCAAATTTGTGCTACTCTCACAGACACTGCACTAGGTCCATAAACATCGCAAATTTTTTTCGCGGCTTGCGTTGCATTTTTACCTTTTTTGTAGTAAAATTTTAAAATGTATCGAATCTCTTCATTAGATTCACTCTCATCTTGACAGTACGAAAAACAAATGAAAATCACACATTTGCCTAATTTGAATTTGGAATTTTGTTCTTTAAAATTTTAACTTTCAGTGATACCAAAACCAGCCAGATACAAATACTACAGCCAAAGAGATTTTATTACAAGTTCGTACATACTATAATGCGAAAAGACTTTTTCCCCAACCTATTATTATCTATACTTATAATAAATCTGTAGAAGTGTAAATTCTGTACATTGAAAATATTGAAAAAATAAATACCAGGGGATGTTACTAGATCGATACCGAACATAAATATGTGATTAGAAATTTTTTGTCTGTCTGTCTGTCTGTTTGTTCAAGCATCACATTAAAACTACCAGTCCGATTACAATGAAACTTGGTATGATTATACTTTAACCTTTGGCGCACAACACTGGGTACTTTTTATCCCGGAAAAATGTCTGTTTGTCTGTGTGTTTGTGCACGCTAATTTCAGAAACGGCTTATTTGATTGGCAGGTTTCACTATTATATTGTGGTAAGTTTCACTTAATATCTAATGTTTTTTCATGTTAATCGGTTCAGAAATAAAAAAATTACGACAATTTAAAGAATCATGTACTTATTATCGAACATTTTTAAACTATTATGTATCTGTCTTCTGTATTTTTTTAGGGTGTCGTATCTAAAAGGTAAAAACGGACCCTATTACTAAACCTCCGCTGTCTGTCTGTCTGCCCGTCCATCCGTCTGTCTGTCACCAGGCTGTATCTCATAAACAGTGATAGCTAGAAAGCTAAAATTTTCACAAATTATGTATTTCTGTTACCGCTATAACAACAAAAATAAATACTAAAAATAAGAAAATGAAAATATTTAGGGGTCCAAGGCGGCATACAATAAACGTGTTTTTGTTCGTATATTTTTTGCTCGATATCAATAACGGTAGCAAGGAGACGCTTACGACTTTCACAGAATTTTTAGGTCTTATGTTGTATATTACCTTCTAACAAACGTTTTTTTTATGCCATTTTTGTACGGAACCCTTCGTGCACGAGTTCGACTCGCAGTTGGCCGGGTTTTTTCTCTGTTAGTAACATTAAGCATACAGCATAGCAGCGTCCCGGCATAGAACAATCGCCGCTATGATCACCATTCAGCATGCCAAGCGTGGCAATTCTGGCATATTCTTTCCTTATGACGCAAAACACTTTTAGGAGCATCTTTGGGAAAGGCTTTGTTCAGCGGAGACAGGTGGACGTCTTTCGGATTTCGTTGATGTCGTTGGTGGCGTAGGTGTTGTTGGCGGTGGTTTCTAGAGGCGATGGAAGCATTGGTGGCGTTGGTGACGTTGGCGGTGTTGTTGGTAGTTTTGGAGGCGTTGGTGGCATTGGTTGTGGTGGTGGTGGTTTTGGTGGCGTTTGTGTCTTTGGTGTTTGATGATGTTGGTGGCGTTGATGGCGTTGGTGGTGATTGTAGTGGTGGCGGTGGTGGAGGTGGTAGTGGTGACAGTGGTGGTGGTGATAGTATTGGTAGTGACGATGGTGGTGGTGACAAAGGTGGTGGTGGTGTTGGTGGCATTAGTGGGTAAAAATGCACAACGTTAACATTCAATTTTTCTCTTCTGTCGGCTCTTACGAAGTGCCTATATTATGCATAGATCTATCTTTTATCTTTAATTCTCTATTAGAAGAACTATTTGACCGAAACTTTAGAAAACATTATAATAATTTTCTATAAAAAAATATAAGGTACCTATGCATAAAAGTTTAAAATGGCCCTTTCGAAAATACGGTTCAGCATAGGATGGATGCGCGTTTAAACACATAATTCGCAATTTTCGCAATCCTAGCAGGCTGTGTGCTGTTATACCCGATGGCCATACGTCTAATATCGTGTACAGAGAAGCATTACTGCAAAGTTGATTTTTTAAGCTACCCAAATGTGTTTATGATTCAAAATTAACCAAAATGTATATTCTAAAGCACTGCCCAAAGTCCCAAAGCCACTATTATAAGCAAACAAAGTTGCGGGCACAGCTAGTTATAAATATTACTAACTCTTACTAGATAGTTTGTCAGCGTTCTGTTTTACAAAAAGCGGCCAAGTGCCAGTTGGACTCACCCATGAAGTATGATTTGCAGATTTTGAAAATATACCATATCTCAAAAACTATTGAAAATAATCTCATATTATATCTCAGATGTCGATCAAACTAAATTTGAAAGAAAATTTTGGTGTTAACACCTTCAGAAACGATTTGAGCTATAAGGCCCGTTACAGAAATTTTTTGAGGAGCCTAGTGCTAGCAGGACTCTACTATTACACTGCCTGAGGTCCTGGGTTCAATTCCCGAGCAGGATATTATCAGAAATAATGGTGTAAAGTCCTTTTTCTCTGGTTCTATTGGGATTTTACCATTTTCTGGAAATTTCCCAGTACCTCGAAGTTTGGTAATGTGCCCGGAGATGTCAACAGGCTCGCTACCTGTTACGTGGACCAAAATGTAACCGGCGAATCGTGGGTGTTTGCATATATGCTTGAATGCATGCATTTACCTCTGCCTAACCTTTCGGGGATTACAGGCGTGAAGTTAATTTTTTTTCGTAAAATCAAGGGTAACACGAAAGTTGAGGCGTTACGTAGAGAATGAGTCGTTCTCCCACAAGCGCTGCGACCGCGCGGATGTGTTTCACTCGGCCGCACACTAGCGATCTGCTTACGCACACCGATTAAATTCCCGTCGTGCTTCGGAGCTGACACACACTTTTTTTTTTAAGAGCTACAGTCTATTCTTTCAGACTTAAGTATCACTTTCCTATTTCAAAAGTAAGATGAGTGAGAACGCGAATTATACCTTTTTGGAAGTGTCTACCTTTGAAACGATTGACTTTGGAACGCTAGTGAATTATAAAGGTCCTTCACATTTTTCTGCTAGGAGGATAAAAAACAGAAAATTCTGTACAAAATATTCATCGTGGGAATCTGTGAGTTTATTTAGGTTTTATTTAGTGTGTCTGACATAACGAATAGGCCTTCTTCTTTATAGTTTACAGTAGCTGTCTATTCTTGCTTAGGTTCAAGGTTCTAAAAATACAAGGTCTTTTAATTGTTTTTTTTTTTTGTGTTAAAACATGATTGATATATTAAACTGGTGCTAGAGAACCAGTGTAGGTACATACTCGAAGGCGTAGGCACCACTGCATTACCTAATACTCGTATATCTGCCGCCAAATGGTAGTGTTCAGCACTATCGTGTTCCGGTCAGGTGGTAATGTACGGCCCTGTAATTTCCGGCACAGGGGCATAACAATTTAGGCCTCAGGAGTGGTAACGCATCTGAATTTTGACCTTGGTCTTTGTGTCTTTGTCTATAGGTTGCAGTCATCACTTATCATCAATGTGAACTGCATGCTTGTTTGCCACTTCTATTATATAAATAACACACCGCGGACACTGCCAAAATTCCATACAAATGCTTTATTTGGTTTCTGTTACAGTTTAAATACACAGACGTGTATATACACGTGCACCTGTGTGCGTACTGTGCGTAGGACGTAGAGAATACCAAACGTTGCCCATAAGAGGGGAGGAGGTTGGGTGGGGCGGGGAAATCGGGCGGGACGTCGAAGTGTCTAACGTACAGAATGACATAATATTATTACATATTCTCTGTCATCAATGTAACCTGTATGCTTGTTTGCCGTTTCATAACAAAAAAAACCTAAAGGAAACCAAGAGGCGAAATGTGATACCTATATTTCTATCGACGAATAAATAATTATATGTGTACCTGTTCGATAAAATCCAAGCTTACTGTTACAATTTAAATTATCGCATTAACTTGATATTTCACGCCAAATCTCGTTCAAATTGCTACTAGGTAATTTGAAGCCTCACTTCGCAATGTTATCAAAGCTCAACCTCTATTATCAAGTTACCTGCCATCCTCGTGGCTTTGGTTATAAGGTTCTAATCCTACTTATTAAATCTAAAGTCCTATGTTTTATTTTCAGTATTGTAATTGGGATTATCTTGTAAAAAAATCATTTTATTAACTTTTTTTATGTAATGGAAGTAGCAAACAAGCATTCACATTGATGTTAAGTGATGACTGCAGCCTAAAGACACCCACACAAAGACCAAAGTCAAAATGCAGATGCGTTACCACTCCTGAGGCCAAAAGTGTTATGCCCCTGTGCCGGAAATTACAGGGCCGTACATTACCACCTGACCGGAACACAATATTGTTGAACTCGCCATTTAGCGGCAAGTATATTAGGTAATGCGGTGGTGTCTACGCCCCCGAGCTCCGTCACTGGAGCTCTACCACCAGTAAAAAACCAAGTACCAGTAACCAGTCAAAAACCAATAACTACACGGATCTTGAAAATGTGCCAAATTTCACAGACCAAAGAATCAAACGTCAAGCGGAATGTTATTTACGTTTATGCCAACACGTTAGACGTAATACAGGCTTGATGTAACAATTAAAATTCTCGCTTTAATTCGATGTTTCAATCCAAGTAATTACAATCTACTGGCTGACCCGGCAAACTCCGTATTGCCTCAGAATGAAATAATGTGTCAAAGGTATGATAGGTACGGACTATTTGTATGGGAAAATGAAATTGTGTTTTTTACTATTCCCCTTCAATTCATTTATATTTTCTTACCTTTTAAACCTTCACTGGGCTTTCAAAAATAATTCAAAACTAAAATTAACAAAATCGGTCCAGTCGTTCTCGAGTTTTAGCGGGACTAACGAACATCAATTGATTTTTATATATATAGATAATATATAAACTTTGAGAAAGAGTTCAATCACTGAATCCTCTGAACTATATTGTATGTTGGAATGTGGAAGAGGGCGGCCGGATAGGTCATTATGGCATTCTTTGGGGTAGGCCAATTAAGATGTTGATTTAGATTGCAATCTTAATTGCTGTTCACTACGTAATTTAAAGCAAACCCGAAAGAATAGTGTAACTTTGTTAAAATTGGTGAGAACAAATACGTTGCTTGCGCAGCCGGTTTATCCGGACGAGGGTAAATGTCACAAATCTTGACGCCCGGGTACAACTAATTGGCGCACTTTATTAGGGTTGCTTCAGGTATAAGCAATTAAAGGGATTCCAAGTCCTGGAATGAAAAGATTTCAAATTATAGAGTCAATAGACATAAAAGGATTCGTACGTAAGTATCGTAGTATCGGTCGTTTTGTTTCGTTTTCGTGTTGTAACTCAAGATTGAACTTTATGTCAAAACTTGTTTTTTTTAGGTAATGGAAGTGGTAAACAAGCATGCAGTTCACATTGATGTTAAGTGATGACTGCAGCCTATAGACACCCACACAAAGACCAAGGACAAAATGCAGATGCGTTACCACCTTTGAGGCCTAAGGTGTTATGCCTCTGTGCCGGAAATTACAGGGACGTACATTACCACCTAGCCGGAACACGATAGTGCTAAACACTACCATTTAGCGTCAAGTATATTAGGTAATGCGGTGGTGCCTACGCCCGCGAGCTCCGTCACCGGAGCTCTACCACCAGTAACTCTAACTGATACAACTTCTGACGACGCTCTTTATAAGAAACGCTCATGTAAGATTATGCATTGTCTCAAGTTTATGCAAAATTTTTAAAATACCAAGCATGGATCCTCACTTTTGACCTTGCGAATGTTCGCAAGATATTTTATCACGCTGCGCTATCAGGTCGTTATAATATTCATAAGCTCTTGTTTATGGTATATGCTGCTATAGTGCTATTCTTTTGGATATGGGCAAAAAATGTTGATGAGTTGGCAATCTAGAGTCTGTTTTTCATGCGGAAAATAAATATTTTACTAAATTACATTACTGATTGGTGGTAAAGTTGAAGAGCTGAAACTCCAGGGTGTGACCAACACATTATTTAAGTTATCTGCCGCGAAATGACATATCTTGCTCACGTAAGATGGTAAGTATGATAATGTTAGGGTCTGAAATCAGTGGTACAGTTGCACCACCATTCTAAACTATCGTTAGGCTTCAGGAGTGGTAACGCATCTGCTTCGCACAGGCCATAGGCTGCAGTCATCACTTAACATCAATGTGAACTGCATGCTTGTTGCCACTTCCATTACATAAAAAAAATATAGGAACCGAACTCAAGACCTCAGTCACAAAAATGACCAAAATCTATTTTCATTCTGTCAACCATAAAATTAGTCACGGAACCTTATTTTTTTAAGTGTCCTTAAAAGTCATACCCCCTTATTCATAAACGTACATTAGATACGTTTTAGTTATAGAATGCTTTGTCTTTGTCAGTTGCATTGTTAAATGTGCAGGATAGAAAAAAACAAAGGAGAGATTAGCAACACTTTAGCTAAAAAATACGTTTATGAATAAGGGGGTTAGTGTACGACCAAAATACGATTAAACCGTACCTTACATAACACCACTGACTGGCAACATAACACCCTCACCCGTCAAGATTGCAGGAAGCGAGTAATAGCATACCAAAGAACTAGAGCGTTCTTCCGAGAAAGATCCCATTAACCTTTGAGACTATTAGACCGCCCGTTCATCGCAGCGAGTATCAAATTTAAGTCCAGTTAATGCGAATCTTATCTGTAAAGTACAACGTTTTGCGATTTTACTCCTGGGAAATAAAGAAAAATGAGAGAGAAAAATTTGACTTCGGTCAGGAATCGAACTAGCGACCTCAGGATAACCAGTCCAGCCGCTTTACCCCTAAGGTGGGACTTCGGTAGCTTAGTGAACTGTTATTCCACTAGATGACCATTTTATGTCGTATTGTCTCGGCCCATAGAGCAACACGGCCCACCGGTCGTGGCGGACCGGAGGGGAGTAGCCATAGCGTGTATTACCGATGCAAAAAATTCTGTCATTTTTTGCGGGGGGAAATGCGTGCGACATACACGCACACTACAAAAATCGTCTATTACTACGAAACTCACACCTTGACTTTAACAAAACACAGAAATAATTTCACGCACACATTTAAACATCTAGGCGACAGGTATAGGCCCATTTGGGCTTCTACTTTGACAGAGGGGAAAGCCTGCATATGGCTACTCCCCTCCGGTGTTGCTCTATGGTCTCCGCCAAAGTCACTGTAACTGTATAAAGTACATGTACAAACATCCGAGATAAAGTGCCAGATTTCAGCAAATATCCTTCTAAAGACAACCGCCTCAGATTCCCCGAGTCAAATATCGGAAATCTATTTTGCGGATTCGTTTCGCATGTATCACTCAACCCTGCAAATGCCAATGATCAACTTGTATACTTAGATACTAACCCTATTCGATCCGTTAACCCTGAGGGAAGCGATCCTTTAATGTGACACACAATATCCGGGGAAAAGAATGTTTGATCCGGCGTAAAAAACTTGCATAAAGTTGGAGTGACTTTCAAATCTCAGTATCCATCTCCTTACAAATATATTGGATAATGCGATGGCACTTACGTGCTAAGCACTGAACACTCTGTCACCAGTAATCCTTGGAAGCGTGGCGATTATGGCAGGCCATCTGATCGGGTGGTTTTTATCCAGTGGTGGACGTCTTTTGGTTGAGACGATGATATTACGTCTGCCTGGCTTGGGACAGAAATTTGGTTACTAATACGAAGGTTTAATTTCTGTAACAGTGAGTAAAAACAATTGACGAGAAACAAAGAAACACTTTTGTTCTCGTATTGTCAGGAGTATGAGGATGTGTTAGGGTCGCCGCAGACGGGGCCACACGCGACAGCCACAAACGCCGCCTTGAGAAGCTCGAATCGGCTACATACGAGTAGGTAGCTGAAGTGCGCGACAGCCACTTGTGGCCGGTGGTCGATATTATTTTTTTCCAGTCGGTAGTTGTTATTTTTTTGGGATTGAATCTCTGATATAAATACTTGTATATCCATATTTATTTCAATGACCAACAAACAGACTACGTAGGTGCGTGCGTTACTTTCGACTTGAACAGGTTAAATGAGGCAAGTAAGGGAGAGAGGGGTGGGAAATCGAGCGAGTGGTCGGTGCCGCCTGTGCGGGCCACAAGCTGCTAGCAACGACGATTTGTAGCGTTTGGCGGCTACCAGCTGCAACCGCGTGCGGCAAAATGTATGAAAACCATAGGAAATATGCCAGTAGCGGCGTTTTGTGGTTGTGGCCAGTGGCTCGTGTGCGGTGACCCTTAGAACTACACACCAGTCCTTCACGTGTCGCTGAACCGTAATTGTGTCCGTTCAATCAATGCTCCAGTTTTTTGTTTCCATCCCCAACATCCATCTTGATCCGGAGTTATATACAAGGAGCAAAAAAATAGTTGTATTGAATTGGACAAGAAAAGAGAACACTAATTATATTAATGTATTCTATTCATTGATGGTAAATGAAGCTGCCTATTGAAATTTACATGAAAACGCAAGATCTCAATGCAGATTGTTGATATTATTACGACCTAGGGTCAGTAGTTTCTTATGATATGCAGATGCCTGGATCAGGGGATATCAGAGATAACGATGTAAAATCTTTTATCCCTGGTTCTATTGGGTTTTTTCCAATTTCTGAAAGTTTTGTAGTGCCTGGAAATTTGGTAATGTGCCCGTAGATGTCAACAGGTTCGCCACCTGTTACATGGGCCAAAAACGTTACCGGCGAATCGTGGGTGTTTGCATGTATGCTTCAATGCATGCATTTACCTCTGCCTACCCCTTCGGAAATTACAGGCTTGAAGTTACGCATCAAAACCGTAAAATCATATAGTTTCTAACAGATGACAAATATGAAGTGGAAATATTAACCTCATTAAAATGAACATGAAGACTACTTAATGAAAGCACGAATGACTTCTAGACAAAGTTTGATTTTATTCCAAGTTAACTCTGCATAAACATAAGCAACCTTAATCAAAATGTCTTATGAAATGCATTGTAATATTATTTCCACAACAACAAACTTTCGGTGTGGTGTCTAGTTATTTAAATTCGGTCTTGGAAACTCGTTGAACAGAGCACTAGTGGTAAAGAGCAGATGCATGAAAGCGCGGAGAGCTCAAATTTCGTAACCTTATAAGTTTTCCCCTTTTGCCCGCGGCGCTGTCGTCTCTCCACCGTTGCTATGGTAACTTACGTGATTAACACGTTGGTTGTGACTATTCAGAGATGTTATTTAATTATTTGAACTAACAGACATGAAAGTATACAAGTTAATGGATTTTTTTACGTTCTATGGGGAAAGATAAATATAGTTCTAATAGGTAAACAAAAAAGATAGGTGACCATAATGTTGAATCTTCTCCAAGAGTTAATTTCGTGAAAATGAAAACGAAGAAAAACGAATGACAGTTGTAAAATTTTAAAATTAATTTAGCGTCGCTTTTCACTTCACTTTTTTTCATTAACAAATCAACAGATAATAAAGAGGGAGTGGAAAATTTTAACCTAACTGAATTAAACATTAAGACAGAAGGCATGACAAAGTTTGATTTTATTCCACGTTAACTCTACAATAACATAGAAAATCTTCATAAAAATGTTTTATGTTATGTTTTTGTTGTATATAGCGTCAGGTGGCCTCTCCAGTCAGGACATCTAGGAAGTATTGTCTGCGTGTCTTTCCATAAGCCGACATGTTATTCGTGTTTGTAGACATCTGTTGGTGGATACTCGATTGGGTGATGAAATAAAGCACATGGTTTGGCAGAAGATGAAGAAAGAGTCGTTTATTGCCAAAGATCCGCCCATTCGATTACGCCGGCAGAGAAGAACGGGCAAGAAACTCTTACGACCGGGAGACACAATTACCGGGATACAAATGTTCATTGCACAATGTAAATGTCTTCTGCCAATCAATTCAGTACTACGCAAATCGTTACTATATCTTGTTTACCACTATTACAAACTGTACAACCTGAATCTATATTATTATATCGAGTTACAGAATTATATCAAGGAACCGGCGCGGACGCCGCATTCTCAAGTTCAATTGTCAAGTGTCATTGATGACACTTGTCAATCAAGCTACTGGGTATGTTTAGTACTTTGATAAGGATTTTTTATAATCGTTAGTGTAGTCCACTCAGTACGTTTGTGTTCTCTATTCCCGACATATACATATCTTTCGGTGTGATGTGATGTCTAGTTATTTTAAATCAGTCTCGGAAACTCGTTCAACAGAGTACTAATGGTAAAGAGATGCATTGAAGCGCGGACAGTTCAAGTTTCCTAACCATATAAGTTTGCCCCTTTTGCTCGCAGGGCTGTCTTTAGGTACTTCAACGTTGCTATGTAACTGATGTGATGGACAAGTTAGCTGCGATTTACATATACGTTATATAATTATTCGAACTAATAGGGCTCCCATAACTGCGAATTCGCATCGCAACGCAAATATTTAACGAGCTCGGACCAATGCATCGCCTACAATCACAGATCACTATACTAGTCCTACAATGCGGCGTCGCATCGCATTGCATCGCAGTTTTTTTTTGTTATTATGGCATCGTAATTATGCATATATGCCAGTGTCAAGTAAAACGATATTTCGTTTTCGTATTTATTTAAGCAGCGTAGAAGTTAGTATAATATCAGTTAGTCAATTATTTATCAAGTATGTATGTCAGTCAAGTGAGTTACAGTCAAGTTATTCGAGTAAAGCGATGGCTACTTTACCAGAACATTTACAATGAAGTTTTGGAAGCAACCTGAAAGGTCATGTTTTTGCACTGTTATTCTATTTCATTATACACGGGCACTGAAATAAACCTATATCTAACAAAATGCAACCAACTTTATTCAATATAACTTAAAAATACACCAAGAAGATGAAATAAAATAAGAGCACCATATGGCTCTTTCAAGGTTCCCGCCAAAACTCAAATCGCAGTTTTGTGTGGCCGCCCATACACGCTAGTTCATTCATAGCTATTGGATTGAAGAATCCCATTACACTCACACTAGGTATAAACCTGTATCGTGGGTGCCGTTTTACACACACATACACCCAAACACCCAGACCCGATTTGTCCCGCTGCGGGGATCGAACCCATCATCAATGGCCTTTACATCTGCGAAAGATGTTATGAACAGTGTCCCCGGTCGGAACATTTTTTAGAATGGCTAAAAAGGCCAATTCGGGAGTGGCAGCGACGTCCGCATATGGGGCAAACATGAGACCCAATGGTTGAAGACTGATCGAATCTAACGGTCGTCTCACACTGATTGACAAACCGGGTCGTAATAGATGAAAGACATGAATTACATAATTATTCTTAAGTAGCAAACGGATGTGAAATTGATGCTAATGGTTTTTTTTCCGTTTCGTGAATATTTTAAGCTTAACAATCAAAGGTGTTAAGAAAAAAATATTTTTTTGGTTCTTGTTACCCTTATTATAGGTTAAATTATTACAAGACACGCCAATGCGTAAAGAATAAAACAAGAATATGAAAAGAAAAAGTCTTCAATTATGTTTATTTAGATATTATTCCTTAAACATTTTGATTATTTTTTATAGAAACGAACAGTTCAACATTTAACAAACACGAGGTAGAGTAGATATTTTTTCCTTTATTACAAACTTTCTCATCGTTTTTACGGCTTATTTTGAGGAGTTGAAAAATAATGGCTATTTAATTACATATAAGAATCATATTTCACTGAAAACTTTCAATTATTTGAATTACCATTTATTTACGATGAACTTATTTTTTCGTAACCTGAACGGATTCCTCAAGATTTTCATTTTCTTTCGCAAATAAGAATTATAATTGTGGCTATTGTGGCTGTTTGTATTAATTTAATATTTTTATTTTACACAATAGCACATGCGAGTGAACTTTAGAAATTAAAGAAAAAACGCTAAGAAAAATTTGACTTCGGGCAGGAATCGAACCTGCGACCT
Source organism: Macrosoma leucophasiata (assembly GCA_036365455.1). Lineage (NCBI taxonomy): Eukaryota > Metazoa > Arthropoda > Insecta > Lepidoptera > Hedylidae > Macrosoma > Macrosoma leucophasiata. The sequence goes on along the minus strand of JAWQUS010000023.1, from coordinate 6,148,312 downwards.
CAAGATAACCAGTCCAGCCGCTTTACCTACCTAAGCTACCGAAGTCCTTAACCTGATTATCGTTTTTTTCTTTCCCTTTCTTATTTTGCTGAACCCAGGGCTGGCAGCTTTTTTACTCAGAGGCTAGGTCTCGCCATAAAAGACAATACTGCCAGCGCCTTATGGATTCTGTATATATTTCATTTTTTATAATTTCATGTTAAGTGATGACTGCAGCCTATAGACACCCACACGAAGACCAAGGTCAAAATGCTGATGCGTTACCACTCCTGAGGCCTAAGCTGTTATGCATCTGTGCCAGAAATTACAGGGCCGTACATTACCACCTGACTGGAACACGATAGTGCTGAACACTACCATTTAGCGGCAAGTAAATTAGGTAATGCGGTGGTGCCTACGCCCGCGAGCTCCGTCACTGGAGCTCTACCACCAGGGGAATTTATTATTCTGATAAAATATTATCCAAATAATTTGCAATGTCAACACGTCTTTAGCCTCTCGAGACGAGTTAACTGTTAAGGTATTCCTATTTCACAAACATTTAGGAATTATTTGAGAACTTAGTAGAGATAGATTTATTTACTAAATGTCTGCTTACAGTCAGATTTTGGAATACAAATATTTACGGCTCAGTTTTGGATGTCAAAAAGTTATTTCAGCAGAAATAATGTTTGTCTCAACGGATTTCAGATAAATACACAAAGATGTATGACGTAAACAGTCTAAGATTGTTATGTATGTAAAATTGACCGCAATTGGCGGGCTTTTAAAAATAATTGTTCTCGACATTTTCCTTTCTTCTCACTAACGAGAAACCTTTTAAAGGAGGATTATTTATTGTATGGTAGATTTTTATGTGTGTTATTTATTCAGTTATTAACTACCGCAGTTGCATTGTAAACAGTCGGTAGCAGGCTACTATAGATTTTCTTATGGGGAGGCATTTGTCCAGCAGTGGACGTCGTGTGGCTGAAATGATGATGATTCTTTTTACAAAATGCCTGGTTCACTACAGATTTTGCAACACAACTTGGTATTACTGGTGGTAGAGCTCCAGTGACGTAGCTCGCGGGCGGAGGCACCACCACATTACCTAATATACTTGTCGCTAAATGGTAGTGTTCAGCACAATCGTGTTCCGGTCAGGTGGTAATGTACGGCCCTGTAATTCCCGGCACAGAGGCATAACACCTTAGGCGTAAGGAGTGGTAACGCATCTGCATTTTGACCTCAGGTCTTTGTGTTGGTGTCTATAAGCTGCAGTCATCATTTAACATCAGTGTGAACTGTATGTTTGTTTATCACTTCCATTTTTCCAGTTTTATTTCAATGAATGTAGCTCGAGAAAACCTAAGAAAATACCAGTTTACCTACTTTAAACCTCTCCGTTAGGTATATAAAAATGAAATATTTGTTGTAAATGTCTTTGAAACAGTTCCCTTTGGGCGAGTTTCAAAGAATTACAAACTTTATTTGAGAACAGATATAAAACGGTTGGCGCTGCGGTGGAAAAAGGATTTCAAAAGTAACAAAACATCAAAAACGTTCCATTTATGAAATTTAAATTCTGTATTTTGTAATTTTGCGCGATAATTTGGTAAAAAATTAAGTATTTCTTTTTAATACATATTTTGGACGAGAATCGAGTACTGAGTAACCTGTATTACTTGGAACTAAATAAGTTCCATGTTCACCTCGTTTAAACAGATTTGGACTCCATATTTATATTCAACAATTAATATTGTAATATACACGTAAAACAAAGAGAGTAGAGAGTAAGGGCCGGCGTCCAGTGACGGTGCGCCACGACATGGCGTGATAAGGTTTTTTTTTAGTTAGATCAAATATTTTACAGTTAAGCCGTAGCAAGGGACTCCTTTTAAGTATCTTATTTCTATGACTCAGGATTAAATTTCCATTATTTTATAATGAGTAATGGTAATTTAATCTTGAGCGATTAAGTCGAAGCGTCTCGCGGGATGACGCTATGACGTAAAGCGGCGTGCCGTGGCACGTTCCGTCTTTGCGTAGTAAACTGCGGCAAGTCGTGACAATTTACAAGGCACGCTGCGGTAGCATATGAGACGTTTAGATTACTGTTCTATGTTTAGAAAACTGAATCTCTCATCGGCTAGTGCGAGCGTCCGTACTAAGGAACGTTAGAAACACTCTCATTTACCTTAGTGCTACTATAACCTGTGGCATCACGCAGCATGCCTGTTGATTCGGTATGCTAAAGCGCACCGTGCTATGCCGTGGCGCCCTATTACACGCCGTCAGTGAGATCCGGCCCTAAATCTCAGGGGAAATTTGTAGCACTGTATGAGGCCTTAAGTGAAAATTGTTTTATTGCTAGGAGACAAAGGGGGAAGTCAACATGAACCGGCTGGGCTGTACTCTGTACACCTGTGGACATAGTTACTGGAACAACATGTTAACAAGTTTAAATCATAACGTACACGAGTGACATAACTTTGATGGGCACGATGTATTGTTTTTGTAAGTGTCCTTTACACTTTAAGGTAATCGTCCACTTGTCGGTATCGTACTCATCGGACGCATCGTACGCAACGAATCGTAGTATTATTTGTATAGAAACTCGTATAAGTGCGTCCACTTGTCCGCATCGTACGCATCCCACATCGGCAATGCTGACATCGTTGCTCCGAGAGGCAACTTTTGCGATGCGTACTGATGACGTCATATGGAATGCCGATCAGTGGACGCACCCTCCATGAAAATATTGGAAGAACTTTGTGTCATCGTTTAACAAATGAGGAAAAACGACACAAAGTTCTTCCAATATTTGCATGGGAGCGCACCCGCCATAAAAACATGTTTTCTTTTTTTAGCTTTTTTTTTTCAAATCTTCCTCTTCTGCTAGCAAACAAACTACAACGACTTGTTCTTCATCGCTTTCGTCCATTCTCACAGAGTTTACACGAAAATGAACGACTACGAAAATCCGAATGAACTGGCATCGGCAATTCGTATGCTGGTACTCACCGTCGTCATTTAGATCGTAGCTTCTTCACGCCTGTAATCTCCGAAGGGGTAGGCAGAGGTAAATGCATGCATTCAAGCATACATGCAAACTCCCAAGATTCGCCGGTTACGTTTTAGTCCATGTAACAGGTGGAGAGCCTGTTGACATCTCCGGGCATATTACCAAATTTTCCAGTACATAGAACCAGCGATAAAGGACTTTACACCATTATCTCTGATAACCCCCTACACGGGAATCGAACCCAGGACCTCAGCGTAGTAGTCATTTAGATCAAATGAAAGAAATGGTGATGAGAAATTTGACATAACCTTTAAGGCATCAAGTTAACTTTTTAACCGAATAAATATTTCTGTTATAAATATCTAATCGACGAAATCTCCATGCGCCGATCAATATTAAAATTTAAGGTTATAAAATAATTTTGAAAAGAAAAGTTTGGTTTATCAGCGGTTAATTACACAGCGATTAACATTTTCCGAAACAAAATGATCATGATCCGTACTAATTCTTCAGACGCCAGTAACTACTGAGAACAAAAGAACGTAGGTACATAAATCCACAGGAAACGCTAAGGGAATGTAGGTCAATAGCTAAGAGTACATCCGGATCTTAGTGAGATTCTTTTAGGTAGCATTTTCTTGTGGAGACGATTTGCTTTCTTTTATTTTTTATTGTAACACTGTCAGCTCTGGTTGATCAATTTCTGGTAGAACAACGTTTGACATTTATCAATTTATTAAATTGTGTTTTTGCAATTTTCTCAATTTTGAAGAGTTTTAAATCAAAATTAATGTTTTAAGTATTGTATGTACTCCACTCCTGTATTCCCTAAAAGGTTCAAACACATATATAATGCAAGCAAATGGCCACAATTTGCCAGTTACGATACGTTTGCTCCAACATAATAGGTGATTTGCCAATTCCGTTTGCTCAAAATAATCAATCTATTTAAATAAAACAAAGTCGGGTTTGTTACAACACTTATAACTCGAGATCTGTTGGACCAATTTTCACGGTTTGCTTTTTTGGCTTTGTCTCCGCCCCGAATAGCAGAATACATCATAAAAATAAGAAAAATTGACGAAACTTGAAAAATTCGTTATTTTCCCTAAAAGTTCTTTAGTTTCGGATCTGTCATTTTTTTTGTCAAAATCTGTAAGTTTAGTAATGATTGACATTTATGCATGCGTTCATAAACTATTTAAAATTTATGAATAAGCTATGTGTATTGTTTTTTTAAAAAGATTGAAAATTTTTACGCGTGCGTTCAGAAATGTGTAATGAATCCTTAATCATTTCAATAAAATTAAATGCTCATTTGAAACCATCTTCAATCTTATTTAGGCTTCCGTAACTAAAAGGTAAAAAAGGACCCTATTACTAATCCTCCGCTGTCTGTCTGTCGGTCCGTCCGTTCGTCTGTCTGTCACGAGGCTGTATCTCATATACAGTGATAGGTAGCTAGAAAGCTACAATTTTCACAAATAATGTATTTCTGAACGTAACTTCACGCCTGTAATCCCCGAAGGGGTAGGCAGAGGTAAATACATGCATTCAATCATGAATGCAAACACCCACGACTCGCCGGTTACGTTTTTGGTCCATGTAACAGGTAGCGAACCTGTTGTCATCTCCGGGCACATTACCAAACTCCGCTACCGCTATAACGACAAAATTAAGTACAAAAAATAGGAAAATGAAAATAAGGGGTTCAAGGGGGCATACAATAAACGTGTTTTTTTTCTCATATGTAATATTTTTAGCTCGATAATAATAATGGTAGCAAGTAGACTCCTCAAATTTTAACAGAATTTTTAGGTATTTGGTGGAGTTAGTGGGTGTTGGTGGCATTGGTGGTGTTGGTAGTGGTGCTGGTGGTGGCGTTGGTGGCGTTAGTTGCGTTAGTGGCGTTAGTGGCTTTGGTGTTATAGGTATTGTTGGTGACTCTGGTGGCGGTGTTGATGGCGTTGGTGGTGGTGGTGGTGGTGGTGGTGGTGGTTTTTAGTAGCGATAGTGGCATGAGTGGCGTTGGTGACATTGGTGGTGTGGTTGGTAGTTTTGGAGGAATTGGTTGTGGTGGTAGTGGTGGTGGTTTTGGTGGCATTGGTGGCATAGGTTTTTGGTGATGTTGGTGTTGGTGGTGGCGTTGATGGCGTTGGTGACGTTTTTGGTAGTGGCGGTGGTGAAGGTGGTAGCGGTGACAGTGGTGGTGGTGATCCTGGTGGTGGTGACGATGGTGGTAATGGTGGTGGTAGTGTTGATGACATTAGTGGTTAAAAATGTACAATGTTAATATTCAATTTTTAACATTCGCCATTATGAACCTAAGCACATACATTACGTGTCATTTTGTCTGCCACAGATCTACGGTAGACTCGATCGAAACCTATTTACAATTAAAGATCGTAAAAAAATTATTATTCTGAGTCGAGAACATGTAGTATCCGCAAAATTCGTTTCATTTGATGAATCAGAATCAGAATCAGAATCAGAAACTCATTTATTCATTTAGGGTGACAGGCACCTCTTATGACACGTCAAAAACAAACAAAATAAATTAAAGCGAATAACAATTGATATACATGTCAAACAAGATAAAAAATATATGTAAAGTCAAGAATATCACTAAGATAAAACTAAATGTCATAAACTAATGTAAAAAGTATATCAGTAAAATGTCTCTTTTCCCCTTTACAAACTGATAACAAAGAGTAAAAAGAAAAGAAAAAGAGTCATTCGTGAAATAAAATCAATAATTTTATAAATTCAAATGTCAATTGCCCGCCCTTATGACGTACACTTTTTATTTTGATGTATTACCGAAACTGGACAGGCCATGCCATTTTCAAAAATCAATTGCTGTTTGTTACTCTCGCTAAAACTGTAGTGTATTTTTTAATCTTTACTTTAAAGCGATACAAAGTTCGCCGGGCCAGCTAGTAATATATTAAAAACAAATAGATGAGAGAAATTTTGAAAAAACAAAATGAACGAATCTCAATTACACCTCTCCAACGCAGGATCCCGGCGAAGCATTAGTAGCTTGCTACCACAAGACTGGCGAAGTATTCAATAATGTAAATGCCTTAGGGTCAAGTTCAATCAATCAAATAACATAATATTAAATTCGTCTCCCAACTTATAAACACGTGATAGCGGTAGCATCGTTTTAGCCCTTTAATTTGTCCAAATATGTAATGAAATAAAATAGACAACAAACTGAATGAGCATTTTAAATATCATAATATATTACATGCTGTTTTAACGTAAACGTTACTTTTTTTAAAACATTGCATGGAAAAGTTTCAGCAGTTTTTCCTTTTGACTTCTAAATGAGAAATGTGCACTGTGTCCATCGTTAATAATTTTGTTAGGTCCGAGTTTGAAATGAGTTTTGAATTTGCTAGCGAACAATGTATACTGCAATTGAAAAACAATTTTATAGCAAAGTTTTACACGCATGTGTTACACGCTCAAAGCCTTTTAGTAGCTTTTAATAATGTTCCTGACTCCTATTTGAATAATGTTTCATGACTGTCGGAGCAAATAATTTAACAATATTGTAAGGGTTTTAATTCAATTTATTTATAACTAGCCTTTTTCTTCTTTCCTTTGTCCGCATGTACTTATAAATTACCTAAGGAACCTCTGAACGGGGAAAAAGCATCCTATGTTTTACAGACATATAGGTATTGTACACATATATATTATATTTATTTATTTATCCATTTATTTTATGTACGTACCTGTGTACAACATTTCATAGAAATCCGTCCAACCGCTTTGGCGTGATTGAGCAACAAACTAAATAAACAAGCATCCATCGTATCCATCCGTAGGTAGTAAGATTTAAATAGATACATAGATCTACATGAAATTCCGGTAGCTTTTTTATGTAAGGCAGGTGGCAAACAAGCATGCAGCTCACATTGATGTTAAATAATGACTGCAGCCTATAGACATCTACATAAAAACCAGAGGTCAAAAAGGAAGATGCATTGCCAACCCTGGGACCTAAGTTGTTAAGTCTCTGTGATAGCTATTACTGGGTCATACATTACCGTCTAACCGGAATACGATAGTGCTGAACCATACCATTACCTACCGCTACCACTTGGTGGCAGATAGAATAAAAAGCATTAAAATAGAAATGATTAAAAGCTCCAAATTTAAACAGAATCGATCAGGAGATTGCTTTTGTGGTAGTTATTAAAAAGCAACATATTTGTGGAGTCAAATTTGATTTTATGTTAATAAAGTAATTTCTGGCTCTGTGCTATAAGTTACTCTTGGATAATATTACCTATGAGTCCCATGACACAAAATTAAGAGTTACTCAAGTTAAAATTTTGTGGTCAATGTTACAAAAATGCCTGTTAAAACAATATAGAAAGGAAATTGCTGTCATACATCCGCGCTAAACGATTTATACGAAACCGTGAGTCTTCCCCTAACAACGAGTGATGCATTATCGCTCTATCGCCTTGAAAAATGTGCTCCGGCTTTAGTGCGCTTGCCTTACCAACTTAAATTTATAGTGTGGTAATGAGGAGTGTATAACATAATGTTACAGGTGTTAACTATGTAGTTACTACAAAAGTTTACATAGATGTTGAAGTGATGATTGCAGCTTATGGACATCTACACAAAAATATATAAGTTATTCCATACACATAAGTTGTTTTGTCTCTGTGACAGTGGTCATATATAAGCTGTACTATTGCTATTTGATACCGTCCTTCATGTTTTAGGAACTGAAGTTCTGGATTCAAATTATTAGATCAACATTGGACCACTTCCATTAAAAATAACGTTAAAAGCTAGAGAAATGAGAGAAAATTTTGTTTGTTGTGAGAGAGAGAGAGAGAGATGAGTATAATAGCCCGTCGGAGTGAATAAGAAAACGTAATTATTGTGAAGAAATATAAGTTAAAAACAACGTTTTACAACAGTATTGAATTGAAAGATTACATAGCAGTCATAACATTCAGACATGCTAAACGACTTACACCAAGCCGTGTCCTAAACCTAACAGCGGGTGATGCATTTATCGCTCTATCGCCATGAAAAATGTGTGAGCGCTTTAGTACGCTCGCTACGGGCTTCAATTTATTCCGAGGTATTTCAGGTGTCCAATATAATGTTACAAGAGATAACTATGTACTTATGAGATATCTGATGAAGCAGTAAACTGCTCATCATATCTTTTAATAATCAATTATGATTTTGATTTTACTTTGATAAATCAGTCACTAATTATTGGTTCTGTGATTCGAATTGCGCTTTGATACTGCCTTTTACGTTTTAGCTACTGAAGTTCTCTAGGTTAACTTTGTAACTGATAAAAAAATTCTTCTCCTTAACAGAGGATGATATAAATAATCGCTCTATTGTATAAACATGCCCGTTTTATTTATTAGACATGTTAACCGACTTTTATCGCTTTATCGCCGAGAAAAAAGTGGGTCGACTTTAGAAATAAAATAAATATGTAAGTATTGGGCAGTCATTTTTTATAAGAGGTAGTGTAAAAAAAATAAGTCTAATGAGAAAAAAAAAATATTGCTCTTGTGGTGAAGTAATCTAAGTAATAATTTTTATTTAAATATTGGGCAACTTTGCTGTCCTTCAAACAAATCAACGTCCATAAACTATATTGAATTGAGAGAGCAAATTGCAGTCATAACGTTCAGACACGGTAACCGATTAATACAAAGCCGTGTGTCTTCCCCCTAACAGGGGGCGATGCATTATCGCTCTATCGCCGTGGAAAATGTGGGCTGGCTTTAGTGCGCTCGCTAAGGGCTTCAATTTATTGTGAGGTATTTCAGAGTGACTAATGTTTTTTTTTTTTTTTATGTAATAAAAGTGGCAAACAAGCATGCAGTTCACATTGATGTTAAGTGACGACTGCAGCCTATAGACAACCACACAATGACCAGAGGTCAAAATGCAGATGCGCTGCCACTCCTGAGACATTAGGTGTTATGCCTCTGTGCCGGAAATTAAAGGGCCGTACATTACCATCTGACCGGAACACGATAGTGATGAACACTACCATTTAGCGGCAAGTATATTAGGTAATGCGGTGGTGCCTACGCCCGCGAGCTCCGTCACTGGAGCTCTACCACCAGTAAACGGGTGTTAAATAGAGTAACAAGAAAGTATTGACGAGAAATTTTAGCTTCATGAAGTTTCAAGCGTTTGTTAGAAGCTGCGTTGTGTCGTCGATATTTTTAAATGTATTGATTTTATTATATCTGACAAAGAATTAAAAGATCAAGGAGACGTATAGGCACATTCGTTTTTATCCTCAGAACCAAAACTAAAGGTCTCTATGTAATGCAAATACGTTGCAACCTTTATTTTGTTTGTACGCAACACAAAGGCTGCAAAATTACAAACTAGCAATATAAATTTGCTTAAATTTGTTGTTTTTATATGATTTCTTAAAAGGCCGCCTGTCAACAATAATAATGGCAACCCATTATACGTCCCACTGCTGGGCAAGAGTCTCTCCCCTTTTTGGAATGGAGCTTACACCTGGATTGGAGCTCCACCACGCTGCTCCAATGTGGATTGGTGGAGATACGGGTTAGTGGCCAACCCGCTGTCGGATGTTTTCAAACCGCCCATATGGCCTCCGACAAGGTTTAACGACTGCTATCTATCGATAGCAACCGGAACCGGCTTAACGCACCCCCCGAATCACGGAAACGCGCATTTAATTTGCCACTAGCGGTCACCCATCACACTACCCAACCGCGCCCGTAGTGCTTCACCGAGTAGATCGCTTATGATCTACACCAGCCGCGGGGCCATGCGCGCTTCGATGATGGAAACCAGAAATCCGATTCCATAAATATTCGGCACTAAAAATGTCAATGTTGAACAACATTTATTTCAACTCCAAAGATAGTAAAACAATAATGTCGTCTTAGCTTCAATCCTATCATTGGATCGACTTTCTCGACGTAATAAATTACCTCGTAACTGTTCCTAAAATATTCGTTAATCTGTTAAATCGTTCCGAAGATTATCTTGGAATAGCCTGGCTATATTATAACTCAATTAAATAAAGAAGTTAATCTACCAAACCATGGAGCAGCAGTCTACTCGTGACCACGGACGTTGCATTACGGCCAAAACGTCGAGTGTCGAGGTAAATACTTCGATTAAAATAGTACGCGATTAAGTCCCGTTTACAATATAAAAATATAAAAATATTAATCTACCAATTTCTGTAATCCTTGGGTAAAATAAATTTGTATCTATTTTTTATAATTTTTCGATTGCAAAAGTTTAAAATATTAAAAAAAAATGGTCCCGCAGGTGAGCCTGAAGGGCCTGAAAAAGTACAAAAAATCTACCAAATCCTCTAATAGCAAGAGATAAAATTGGTAGCTACTTCTTTTTTTAATTTCTAGGAAATATTGCCTGGAAATTACATATCCTTTGATTATTATATAATAACAAAAAAACAGCTAGTTTGCTACCTTGGTTACATAAAAAAAATCCTTCGGATTCAGCAACAAACTTAGCCTGTGGCATTGAATTAAATGACTCAATAAATATTATTACCCAGTATCAAGATAAAATAACCATGTCTTATTTTCAATCCTATCATTGGCAACCTTCACTGTTATTAATTGCTACTCCGACATTGTTCGAGTTACCAGGTGCAAAAGTGGTCGCGAAGTCGGTAGGGAATTCTTGCAGCGAGCTTGCGGTGTTTTATTACGTACCTGTACAACGTTGCTGAGATCGTCTGTGTCCGATTTCAAGGATTCTAGTTTAATCCCGGGGATTTGTGAACGCTAAGAAATATTGCTTCAAGGCGTTTTATTTCATACAGTTTTAGGATTGTCTCAAAGAGCATATTTTTTAGTAGAAAATTAAAATTATGACGGCAGAAAGAAATAAGATTTTCTAAGTTTACATACCCAATGCATCCTTTTTGTATGACTTAAGACCTTAGTTCCTGAAATCATATACCTATCTTTACTTATTTCGGATTCAATAACTTCTCCAAGAATTCATATTATGTACCTACTGTACCCGCAAAACTTCAAATACATTAAGTGAAGTTGGCTGCGTAAAAATTAAATCAGTCAGTCTCAACGTCAGTCTCTTAGCTCGCGATGACGATACCAACGCGAAAATTGGCTTCATGTAAGCAAACTACTGCAACTACTTTTCTCCTCGCGTATTATTTTTCTGCCATAAAATTATCTTCCTTACGACTTGTAACTATATTCACGGACGCATTTAAGTTTGCTCATGCTGTACACAGCCTAATCAATTTCATTTCACCATTTCAAGGTGAAAAAGCCATGTCATCTTAATTTCAGTCCTGTTATTGGCGATCTTCTCCTACATTATTAATCGCTATTTGGACAATATGTGTAAAGTCTCCAGGTGCAAAAGTGGGTCGTGAAGTCGGCGGGGAATTCCTGCAGCGAGCTTGGGGTATTTTATTATGTTCCTGTACAACGTTGCTGAGATCTTCTGTGGCCGATTTCAAGGATTCTAGTTTAATTCCGAGGATTTGTGAACGCGTAGAATTTGACATTGATTCAGACTATGATATCACGTAATATATTCTGCGATTAAAGAATTATCCAGAAGATTAGTTCATCATTTCAGCCAAAAGACGTCCACTGCTGAACAAGGCCTCCCCCAAAAAATGCCACAACGAACGGTCGCGGGCCGCCCTCATCCAGCGATTGTCCGCAACCTTCACCAGGTCGTCGGTCCACCTCGTGGGGGACCTGCCTATGCTACGTCTTCCGGTACGCGGTCGCCACTCCAGAACTCTTCTGCCGCAATGGCCGTCAGTTCTGTGAGCTATGTGCCCTGCTCACTACCACTTCAGTTTCACTATTCGGTGGGTATGTCGGTTACTTTGGTTCTCGTGAAGATTATTTATCAGGTCCAAAGTTATGTTAGCGTTTTAAATAGCATTGTTTCATAATACAAAGTTAAAATATCGAGATTAGAAAAAACTTATTTTTTTTTATTTATATATTATTAACATTGTCTAAAGTCATCCAATTTAGACAATGTCCTCTGTCTTATTTTCCAAAATGTGATAAATATGTATTTTGCATTCAAAATCTTTGTTAGTGATCTATTCGAATATAGGGACTGGGGAATAAGATTTTCTAAGTTTACATACCCAATGCATCCTTTTTGTATGACTTAAGACAAAGAGGAGAGAGAAGAGACTAAGAATATAAAGAGACAATTTTGAATGTGAAAGAAGAATTTGACAAATCAAGCGTGGACTTCGGTAGCTCAGTTGGAAGAGCGGCTGGACTAGATTCCCAGTGGTCGCGAGTTCGAGTCTCGCCTGAAGACAATTTTTTCTTTCCATTTTATTTAAAAAAATACGTTTTACGAAATTTTGTCTTGAGTCCTTATATTTCTGAGGGTCCGATATGTGGTCAAGCAAACTTTTTGTAGTACACGTAATACCTAAACTTTGAAAATAGTTCAATATATTGTCTGTAAGCAACATCGCGTTGATCTGACGGTTGGAATAATGTCGGCTGTACATTAGCTAATTCCTAGAATCTGAAATCCATATCACGGCAAATGTTCCTGACAGTCGCAATAATTAACGTTCGTTTGAAAATGAAGGCAATTAATATCCGTGGACGGTTTGCGCATTCCTTTTATTGTAAAAAAACATACATCGGGAAATCATAATTCTACGTAATAGGCTTATTAAACAGCACAAGAGACAAATAAAAAGAAAGTGATAACAAATAGGCGATACCAATAGCAATATTTGTATAGGCCATATTTTGTTTTTGCTACTTATTATTAGTTTTTTGTCTATGTGTTGGTGTATCCGTTTGTGTAAAATGACACCTAAGATAATGGTTTAAACTTATGTGGGGCCGGGAGTGAAGGTATTTTTTATGTGACTGTATGAAGGCACTGGTACACAACACTGGCGACCCTTTGTTAAATTTCTGGTGAAACTTCTGTGTCGTTTGAATAAGTAATTCAACTTTTTTATTTTGTTTTACAGGTAAGTAATGCTGAGGAATTTGGATGTACCTTAGCTTTCTTTACTGCATTTCACAATAAAAAGTACAGTAAGTAAATTCTCACTAAAATTTATTACATGTTGAGTATATCTAAGTAAAAAAAAATACAAAAACGACTGACTTCAAGAATAGAATATGCTGTTCTAGATTTTTATCAAAGTATCTTCAATCAAGAAATTGTATTTTGATCTGTTTCCCGACAAATAAGTTTAGTTTAAAAATACTTACATATTTTACTAGGTACTACTAGGTACTAACGCGATTTGACCATAATTGTTTCGATTTCTTCTTATTTCGGATATGTTGGCTAGACTACTCCCTTTTTTAATTTTGGACCTTTAGAATTGAAGTGGCATATCTCAAAAAATTAAGGAAATGACTTTGATGAATATTTTAATTACTCCGTAATTTGATAGATTACATGTTTTCAAGTTGTTTGATGTATAAAATTCATTTTCTTAATATATTGAGATATGCCACTTCAATTCTAAAGATGCGATTAGATATTCGGTTTTTCTGACCAAAGAGGGTATAAAAATGTTGCAAGTTTGATAAATCTACCTTGTTTCTACTGCATTCATTATTATTAAGTACCAATAACAATGCTCTTCATATTTACATCATTGTTATTTTATTAAAGTGTCAAGGGTCGGGCTGCTAAACAAGGTCATCTGCGTAAGCACGCGTCTTGAGATCTTAACTAACCCAACAGGAATATAAGAGCCATACTGATAGCTGGGAATACACGGTCACATTTGGCTTTTTGCAGTAGAAAATATGATGCAAGCAAAATGCAAGTCACACAAATATACGACAAAATACACGATGAAACATCGGTTTGTGCCCAGCTTTGGTAATAAATTACCCAACTTGCTCTGGTTCTGCGAAAACACATTTTTTACCGTGACATGAATAGAGATGTGGCAGTAACGTGAGTCATGTATTCGATTTGTTAAACTGGACGGTTTGAGTCGCCAATTCCGTGACTGGTTCTGACTAAGTTATTTATCAAAGCAGCCAGAACGTTAAGCTTCGATCAAGAAACTGTATTTTGGTCTGTGCTCCTGTAGACAAGTCTGAAATTGCTCACATATTTTATCAAGGCGATTAAGCCAGCACGACTTATAAAACCAAATCAAATGAAAAAGTTATTCATATCATTTGGGATTACAAGAATTGCTTATGAAATGTTACGAAATTTATTACTATTTCAAACTATGCTGAATATTTACGTAACTTCACACCTGTAATCCCCGAAGGGGTAAGAAATGCATGCATTCAAGCATACATGCAAACATCCACGATTCGCCGGTTACGTTTTGGCCCATGTAACGGCTTGTTAACATCTCTAGGCACATTACCAAACTTCGAGGTAATGGGAAAAAAAATATTTCCAGACAGTTCCGACACGAAAAACTTATTAAGCGCAAGAATATCGCGTAAATGTAAATACTCCTCAAGTTTGACAATTGCTTTCTTACCTCAAACGGAGGCAGAATGTCGAGTTGACGTTGACAACTAAGAATACCAATTCCATTGAGTGAGGTTGAGGTAAGGTCGTGGTTACGACTTAGTGCGAGATTCACAGACCGCACTACGACTTTACTTTGAGCAAAGTATGCTTAGAACTGTCAGAAATGTATGGGTTTTGACAGTTCGAAGCGTACTATGCTCGAAAGTAAAGTCGTAGTGCGGTCTGTGAATCTCGCCCTTAGAATATGGGTGTAAGTGTTTAAAAGGTGTCATCATATTATTCTCCTCATACATGCGCGACAATCGGATAATATGTCATCATAATTTCCTTACAGTAAACAGTTACATTTACGTTGTATTCATTATTCAGTAAATAAACGACACCTAAAACCTTAAGTGGTGCATGTCCTAACCCCTATGCCTCGACTATAAATAGAGCGGCCACTTGACATATGGCGGTGGTCGTGGCATTCTAGAAGTAGCAATCTTACTTGCTTCTTACATAATGAATGAGATAGGTTTTTAGAAAATTGCCTAGTGTCTGGAGCAAATAAGCACGTACTATACGTACGGATTTATTCGTTACGTTCGGAAGAAAGCTTCGTTTTCCAAATTGAATGTTCTTTCAGATTTAAAAGTAGGAATGTGTAATATAATTTATTAATGAAGATTGTACGATTATGGATTGCAGCGGGTTGGCCACTAACCCATATCTCCACCAATCCGCATTGGAGCAGCGTGGTGGAGTAAGCTGGAGGCCTCCCTCCAAAAAGGGGAGAGACTCGTGCCCAGCAGTGGGACGTATAATGAGTTGCCATTATTATTATACGATTATAGCCAAAAGATGTCTACTGCTGGATAAAAGCTTTACCCAAAAATGTCCACAACAGTATTGTATGATATAACACCAAGCCTTGGCAATCGCATTCGTGGCAATTATATCGCATAATGATGATGAGGATACGATTGTAAACGTGAAGATAACCTCTTAATATTCATCTTCGAAGGTGACGATGTAAATGGCGACGAAGTATAAAACGAGGAAATCAATTTTGGATCAGTTTATCCAAACTGAAGTCTCTCACAAAATTTCAACAAAGCTATCTCTTTACAAAAGAATGAGAGAACTACCCTTTTCAGTAACAATATGTTTCATGGCCATCGGTTGGTTGGCATTATTTGCGAAACAAGACTATATCGTATTTTCCGCACATACTTCTTAATTTAGAGGAATTTCAGAGCTGCAGGCAGCGCAGCGATTGAACCTACGATATCTGGATAACTAGTATTAATTAGCCCACTCTTTTGACCTATAAGACTACCAAAGTCCTACATCCGACCCTTTTTCCTTTCCTTTTCATTCATTTCGTTGGATCTAAAAAAATCTATTGTAAATTTTACCAATACATATTATGAGGTACTTACATTTCTTAGGTAGGTATATTGTGTAATGTAACAAAACATTACATATCTATACAAAAATACAAGAATGAAACACATTTTCAAGGAACATTGTAAAACTCTTTAGTGTTCGAATAACAGTATAAATAAATAGCCACTCGATTTTCAGCTTGCTCCCATTCTTTTATTTTTCTAATTTCTCCAATTTCACGACAGATTGGCTCGTAGAAAGCGAATTATAAACAAACATAAAACACAGCGTTTTTCATTAAGATCGTCAAAATTGTACCCTTAAATGAAGGGAATGAACCGTTGTAACAAAGTTTTCCTTGCCATTATATTCACAAATCTGAAGTGAGAGGGGAGGGTGCGTCCAGAGATACGCATTAGTAATTTTAAGCGGTTTCGCGGGTAATGGGAATTAAGGCTTCATTATCTTACCCGAAGGTAATACGCGAAGAATTTCAATTATCTCGCGGGGATTTAAATTTTAATATAAAATATATAACGTTCACACGACCGCAAACACTCAAGTACAAAAGGTTTGTATACCTTTCTTTTGCTGTTGTGTTTCAGTTTTAGAGTTATGAAAAAAAATTGTATTTGTTAAAATCTGCCTTCGTGATATTCTCGGTAAAATATATAAATATGCGGTAACTTCACATACACGCACAAAAAGTGGTTTAAAAATGAAAAATGTATATTAATCTTTATTTGATATATCTCCTACTTCGCAGAAAAAAATTAAAAATCTTATTTATCATAAAAAGCAAAAGTGAAGCAATTGCGCAATTCATTTATAGGTTCACATCGCAAGTCCTAGTTTGGGTCCTTGATTGACATAAATATACCAACTAAATTTAAATTTAATCGGACCGGCAATTTACAGGTAGACGGACAGACGCGCGCGTAATCTTAAAAGGGTTCCATTTTCCCCTCTAAGGACGAAAAGTCGAGAATTAACCTAATAAGGTTCAAGAGGTACAGCCCTGTAACATGGCAAAAAACCTTTTTTTTTAAGTCTCATTGACCTTCTACTTATACCTTTAGGGAGATAAGTCGTAAAATCGTTTTTTTTATGTTATGGAAGTGGCAAACAAGCATGCAGTTCACATTGATGTTGAGTGATGACTGCTGCCTAGAGATACCCACACAAAGACCAAAAAGGTCAAAATGCAGATGCGTTACCACTCCTGAGGCCTAAGGTGATATGCCTCCTGTTATGTGCCGGAAATTTCAGGGTCGAACATTGCCACCTGACCGGAACACATTAGTGCTGAACACTACCATTTAGCGGCAAATATATTAGGTAATGCGGTGGTGCCTATGCCCTCGAGCTCCGTCACTGGAGCTCTACCACCAGTAAGTTGATTAATTGGATTGTCACTATCTCCATTATGTTTGTGACTACCTTCACACATATTATGTTCCATTAATGCGAGGAATTTCATGCTGGGCATTTGATTAATATTCAATCATCGGTGAAATGAGCGTCAGTGGCCGAAACCGCAGTGGGGCTTGCAGAAATTACAGCACTGGCTGGTTTGTATTAAACATTTAAGTGGAAAATTATTAAAGCTTCATCGTTTCATGCTTAGATTGTCCCAAAGTAAAACCAGAATAGGTGATCATTTAACTATCCAAAGGAGATTTTGCAGAAATGTATGGACCTCCAGCCATGTATTATTGTACACATTATCATTAAACGGACACAATCAAAATAAAAACGTTTTTTACTGCATATTTTCAATTATTTAGCATTGTTTGCAATAAAAAAAAAACTATATAGTAGGTACTTGGAGAAAATAAAGTGATATTTTCTAAATACTCTCGAAATCGATTTCATGTGTTATTACTAAGAACTTAATACTAATCGATTTCCAATTTTAAAAAATCATCGGAACTTCTTTAAATTGATCGATTCGATACATCGTTTTTGACAATATGTGATGCACTAGTAAAATACAGATAGCATTAGTTTTGTTTTATCTACATAGGTTCTCTCCGAATCATTGGCTGTATCGCCGCCATGTTGAACATAGTTGAAAATGAGAAAATCGTTTGTATTAAATGTAGCTGTAACTCTAAAATATATTCTTGAATAAATTAATTGTCTTTTTTTCGGATTCTTCTTTAATTTACCCATTTTTGAGGACGTTTCCGAACCAGAGCCGAGCTCACAACACCTCCTTTTATGCAGAATATTTTTTTTGAAGAACATGGGTCAGACAATCTTGATATAACTTTGATCTCCCATCCTAATACTACTTCATCAATTTAAAAATCAATAAGCTAGCTAATTAATTGGTCTATTTTGTAGTGTATGTTACCTAGATCCAAGTTCGTTAATAAAACGCTGGGCGTCCCGACGCCCAGCGTCCTGACGCCGAGCGTCCCGACGTCGAGCGTCCCGACGTCCAGCGTCCCGACGTCGAGCGTCCCGCCGCCCAGCGTCCCGACGCCCAGCGTCCCGACGCCCAGCGTCCCGACGCCCATCGTCCCGACGTCGAGCGTCTCGACGTCCAGCGCCCCGACGCCCAGTGTCCCCAAGACGAGCGTCACGAAGCCGAGCGTCCCGACGCCGAGCGTCCCGACGTCAAGCGTCCCGACGTCGAGCAATCCGACGTCGAGCGTCTCGACGCCCAGCGTCCCGACGCCCAGCGTCCCGACGTCAAGCGTCTCGACGCCCAGCATCCCGACGCCTAGCATCCCGACGTCGAGCGTCTCAGCGCCCAGCGCACCGACGCCCAGTGTCCCGAAGACGAGCGTCCCGACGTCAAGCGTCCCGACGTCCAGCGTCCCGACGTCGAGCGTCTCGACGCCCAGCGTCCCGACGCCCAGCGTCCCGACGTCAAGCGTCCCGACGCCCAGCGTCCCGACGCCCAGCGTCACGACGTCAAGCGTCTCGACGCCCAGCGTCCCGACGCCTAGCGTCTCGACGTCGAGCGTCTCGACGCCCAGTGTCCCGAAGACTAGCGTCACGACGCCGAGTGTCCCGACGCCGAGCGTCCCGACGTCAAGCGTCTCGACGCCCAGCGTCCCGACGCTTAGCGTCTCGACGTCGAGCGTCTCGAAGCTCAGCGCCCCGACGCCCAGTGTCCCGAAGACGAGCGTCACGACGCCGAGTGTCCCGACGCCGAGCGTCCCGATGTCAAGCGTCCCGACGTCCAGCGTCCCGACGACGAGCGTCTCGACGCCCAGCGTCCCGACGCCTAGCGTCCCGACGCCCAGCGTCCCGACGTCAAGCGTCTCGACACCCAGCATCCCGACGCCTAGCGTCCCAACGCCTAGCGTCCCAACGCCTAGCGTCCCGACGTCAAGCGTTCCGACGCCCACCGTCACGACGTCAAGCGTCTCGACGCCCAACATCCCGACGCCTAGCGTCCCGACGTCGAGCGTCTCGACGCCCAGCGTCCCGACGCCTAGCGGCCCGACGTCGAGCGTCTCGACGCCCAGTGTCCCGAAGACGAGCGTCTCGAAGTCGAGCGTCTCCTATCGTCCAAACGCCCAGCGTCCCGACGCCCAGCCTCCCGACGCCCAGCGTCCCGAAGCCTAGCGTCCCGAAGTCGAGCGTTTCGACGCCCAGTGTCCCGAAGACGAGCATCTCGAGCCCAGCGTCCCGACGCCCAGCGACCCGACGCCCAGGGTCCCAACGCCCAGCGTCTCGACGGCCAGCGTCCCGACGCCAAGCGTCCCGACGTCGAGCGTCTTGACGCCCAGCATCCCGACGCCCAGCGTCTCGACGCCCAGCCTCCCGACGCCCAGCGTCACTACGTCAAGTGTATCGACGCTCAGCGTCCCGACGCCCAGCGTCCCGACGTCAAGCGTCTCGACGTCAAGCGTTCCGACGCCCACCGTCACGACGTCAAGCGTCTCGACGCCTAGCTTGCCGGCCCAGCGTCCCGAAGCCTAGCGTCTCTCGACGCCCAGCGCCCCGACGCCCAGCGTCCTGACGCCCAGCGTCCCGACGCCCAGCGTCCCGACGCCCAGCGTCCCGACGCCCAGCGTCCCGACGCCCAATGTCCCGACGACCAGCGTTTATGGGACTTTTATTATTGTTATTATAATAAAATTAAGTCTAAGTTACTCCTTATTACATAAGCTGTCTGTCTGTGAAAGGCTCGTCAAAATCGGTCCGGCCGGTAAAATCGTCTTAAAAGACATTCTAAAGAAAGAATACGAGTATAAAACACGAACGCTTCGATGTTGATTGCTCGATAACGCATTAATTTACAGTGCGAGGTCAAGTACCCCAATATCTTACAAAAGGTACCAAAAAATATGGAACAGCAAGTCGTTTCCCTGCATTGTGTTTAAACTCACAAACAATGGAATCTGTCGGGTCCAAGGTAGGATAAGTTTGAATTTTTTATAACCGTTCCGCAGGCGACCCAAAGGCTAATTGGATGTCTTTTTTAGTCGACGTTTTGTCACCCCGTAAAGGTCTTTGTTTGAAATACCTGCAAGATATTTTCTTCATGTACAATTTAATTTTCGAAAGGAAAACGTGCACCGAAAACCGGCAGTAGGATGATGTCTGCTTTTTTTAATGCGTAGTCTGTAGTCCTTATTACGTAAGCTATCTGCCAGTGAAAGTCTCGTCAAAATCGGTCCAGCCGTTGGAGAGATTAGCCGGAACAAAGAGACAGACAGGCAGACAAAAAAAATTTAAAAAAATGTTATTTTGGTATATGTATCTCTTATACATACGCATTTAGTAAAAAGCGGTTATTTTTATATTACAAACAGACACTCCAATTTTATTTATTTGTAAATATGCAAATACGTTAGTTATTTTAAAACTCAACGTTAACATTTTAGCTTTACATTGTTATGAGCAACACCAATTGAATTATTTAAATACAATTATAGAAATAGTTTTAAATTATGTAAAATGAATCAACTCTAAAATCATGTATTGTAGAATATTTTCTCTTCTTTTTGCGGAGTCTGTCCGTGACCACGGTAGCTGAGAAGCGACCGAAACGTCGGGTACAAGAATTCGGGACTGTTGTATACGCGCGAGAAAATCTGCAAATATAATTTCTACAATTTATCAAGCTCGCGAAAACCTACGAAAAAGTTCACTTTTTTATGTAATGGAAGTGGCAAACAAGCATGCAGTTCACATTGATGTTAAGTGATGACTGCAGCCTATAGACACCCACACAAAGACCAAGGTCAAAATGCAGATGCTTTACCACTCCTGCGACCTAAGTTGCTATGCCTCTATGCCGGAAATTACAGGGTCGTACATTACCACCCGACCGGAACACGATAGTGCTGAACACTACCATTTATCGGCAAGTATATTAGGTAATGCGGTGTTCCCTACGCCGGCGAGCTCCATCACTGGTACTCACCAGTGATGGAGCTCGCGGGCGTAGGGAACGCCGCAAAGGCTGCAGGAAAGGAGATGTTGCAAAAATATATGGACCTCCGGCCATGTATTGTACACAATATCATTGAACAGGTAAAATCAATATAAAAACGTTTTTTACTGCATATTTTCACTTATTTGGCTTTGTTTGCAGTTACAAAACATTATTTGCAGTTAGAATTGTAACTCAAAACCAACATGACGAATATGGCTGGCGATGTCATTTTGACATTTTAATTTTTTAATTGTATTTTGATTATACAGTACTTGGAGAAAAAAGTATTATTTTCTAAATACTATCGAAATCGATTGATCCCAAGTGTCGGCTGTATCGCCGCCATGTTTAACATAGTTGAAAATGATAAAATCGTTTGAATTAAATGTGGTTGTAACTCTCAAATATATTCTTGAATAAATTAATTGTATTTTTCTCGGATTCTTCTTTAATTTACCCATTTTTTGAGGACGTGTACGAACCAGAGCCGAGCTCGCAACATCTCCTTTTCTTCATGTAAAATTTAATTTTCGAAAGGAAAGTTGAAAACGTTCACCGAAGGCAGGCAATAGGATGATAGGATAGGCTCCGTCACTGGTGGTAGAGTTACCACCAGTGACGGAGCTCGCGGGCGTAGGCATAGTCTATAGGCAGCAATCATCACTTAATCAATGTGAACTATAAGCTTGTTTTCCACTTCCATCATATAAAAAAGTCACAATACG
The DNA here is from genome assembly GCA_036365455.1 of Macrosoma leucophasiata. NCBI lineage: Eukaryota > Metazoa > Arthropoda > Insecta > Lepidoptera > Hedylidae > Macrosoma > Macrosoma leucophasiata. Next base: position 6,126,273 of record JAWQUS010000023.1, on the reverse strand, counting down.
GATAGGTACGCTACTTCTGAAGGTTGTTTTGTGTCAGAACAATAATAATAATAATAATTTTACCGGGCCCTCCATGGGCCCGATGTAGATTTCTTAGCGTCTGTGGCCTGGCTGCGATTCGGTGACCTCTTTGGGGAAACCGAAGGTTTTGTTTGTGCAATTATGGACGAAGTGGTAATGACCAACAACTACCGGAAGTTTATCCTGAAGGATGGAACGGTCGACATATGTCGGGCATGCCATAGACCGGGTGAATCAATCAGGCATATTGTTTCCGGCTGTTCGAGTCTTGCCAACGGCGAATACTTGCACAGACACAACCAAGTAGCCAGGATAATCCATCAGCAACTTGCCTTGAAATACAGTCTTGTAGCCGTGGAGGTGCCGTACTACAGGTATGTGCCCGACCCAGTTCTGGAAAATGACCATGTCACGATGTATTGGGACCGATCTATCATCACTGACAGGACTATTGTTGCCAATAAGCCTGATATAGTGGTGATAGATCGCTCGGAGCGCCGCGTAATGATGATCGACATCACCGTCCCGCATGATGAGAATCTCGTGAAAGCCGAAAAAGACAAGGAAATAAAATATCTTGATCTGGCTCACGAGGTTGTCGCCATGTGGGATGTGGATTCGGCCATCATTGTACCGATAGTCGTATCGGTGAACGGGCTGATAGCGAAGAGCCTCGACCAACATCTCAAGAGGCTCTCGCTAGGTGGATGGATCAAGGGTCTGATACAGAAGGCAGTACTCCTCGGCACGGCACGCATAGTGAGGAGGTTCCTGTCTCTGTGTCCCTAACCACCGGCAGCTTGGACCCTGCTCTCGCTGCCGGCGGCACACTATTTTTTAATTTTTTATATATATATTTGTTGTTTTTTTTTTATACATATATATGTAAAAAATTATAAAATAAGTTGAATCAATAAATAAGTGGAATAATAATAATGTATAGTAATGTAGTAGCAATAATAATGGCAACCCATTATACGTCCCACTGCTGGGCACGAGTCTCTCCCCTGTTTAGGGGGAGGCCTGGAGCTTACTCCACCACGCTGCTCCAATGCGGATTGGTGGAGACAGGTTAGTGGCCAACCTGCTGTCGGATGTTTTTAAACTGCCCATAAGACCTCCGACAAGGTTTAACGACTGCTATCTATCGATAGCAACCGGGACCGACGGCTTAACGTGCCCTCCGAAGCACGGAAACGCACAGCAATACATTACCATTATTATTGGACCACTAAAGTGCTGAACACTACCATCTCATAATAGATGAATGAAGAAGTGCTGTGAAGCCTACACCTTGAACTCTTATCAATGAATCTCTGGACTGAATAACTCGAGAAAAGGCTGTTGCGAAATTATCATACAGATTTTCATTACTTCTTTAGCGGTACGTACGTGTGATGGTTAACAAAACAAAGAAAGATCTTCTTTACACCAAAAGTTTATTTTACATATAAAAACACACGAAAGTACAGACGGAGTGGGACAGCAGAGAAATAGAAAGACAAAGCACAGTTAAAAAGCCATAAGCATATAAGATATTATCGCGTATTAGCACAGCTGATAGAATAGCGAGCGAGCAAGCGTAAAGCTGCATGCGGCAGGCGTCGGAACAAGTTATGATCGGACTGGTTTGTCCTGCCGCCTGCCGTGTTGGCGACGGCGTACGCGCAGGTAGCCGGTCGCCGTTCGGAAGGGATCGGGCGGTCTCGGGTGCATCGAGCACCGCCTCGCATCACTACTAATAAAATCCGTACGGATGTCTGCATGTATGTAAACATATTTTTATTATTAATTATTATTTATTATTAAAATAAAATTAACGTTTGCAAAATATACAAAGTAAAGTTCTACTACACTTCTATGTCATATTTTTACATACTGTCTTTAATACACAGAACTACGAAAAGCACTTACATGATTACAAGTACATTATATAATGAAGACCATGACATGAATATTATGAATCATTCTGCCCAAGGGACCTACATAAGTCGAAATATAGGTTGCGCTCACTAATTCACTACCCTGATATTGCGTATCCAGGAAAAATATTGTACACAAAATGATTAATGATCTTTTAATACAATTATATATCTCTTACTGGCGGTCGCTTGCTAGTGGGTCTTTATTATGTATTTAATCTTGATGTTCTCAGTTGTGTTCCAATATCTTAATACATATTGGATCTTGGGCGGTTTATTTCAATTTAGCAATTACATTATTATCATTCTTTTCTTTAACAACTATTCCGATTATGAATCAAATTATAGATTTTTTACTGGTGGTAGAGCTCGAGTGACGGAGCGGGCGTAGGCACCAGCGCATTACCTAATATACTTTTATATAGTTGGAGAGAGAGTTATTTTGCCTGGCAATAATGAAATCTGTGATGTGTCATTCAACGTTTACGTGTAATGTAAACGTCTGTGTGCAACTTTCAATAATCGAAAAGCGCGAAGCGACACGAGTCGTCACATCACTTTTATGTGCGTCGGCTCTAATGTCTTTAAACTTAATATAGGTTAGGATCCCACTGCAGAATCATTTCGTTCATCCAGATATGCTGCAAACATAATTTTTATGCATATTTATAATCTAGAAAATATATATCCACTAGGTTGCCAATCAAAATTTGCCCGCGAGTATTTAAAAAATCATACAAAACCAAAATTAGCCAATTCGGTCCAGCCGTTCTCGAGTCTTAGCGAGACTGACGAACAGCAATTAATTTTTAAATGTATAGATAAGCAACACTGTATCTCTTGTGAAGATGTATGTATATGTACGTACGTAGCTTAACACCTGTATTTCTAGAAGAGGACGCCAGAGGTAAAAGTATGCATTCAAGCAAACATGCAATTCTTCGATATACCTATATCTCTCTTTCAATATAATATGGTACTCTCTTATTTTATGACAATATATCAAAGTGTATGTATTCGTACAAACACAGCTCTCAGCGATTTCGCTACTTGCTCTATCTATATTCAATCAAATATAATTATGTCGTAAATCTGGTAACTTGATGTAAAACGAACTTCGGTCCATCAATATATTACCTAGACTATATTAATAGTCGCATAACTTCGGTCCATCAATATATTACCTATGTATCTATATTAACAGTCGCATAACTTCGGTCCATCAATATATTACCTATGTATCTATATTAATAGTCGCATAACTTCGGTCCATCAATATATTACCTATGTATCTATATTAACAGTCGCATAACTTCGGTCCATCAATATATTACCTATGTATCTATATTAATAGTCGCATAACTTCGGTCCATCAACATATTACCTATGTATCTATATTAATAGTCGCATAACTTCGGTCCATCAATATATTAACCTATGTATCTATATTAATAGTCGCATAACTTCGGTCCATCAATATATTACCTATGTATCTATATTAACAGTCGCATAACTTCGGTCCATCAATATATTACCTATGTATCTATATTAATAGTCGCATAACTTCGGTCCATCAATATATTAACCTATGTATCTATATTAATAGTCGCATAACTTCGGTCCATCAATATATTACCTATGTATCTATATTAACAGTCGCATAACTTCGGTCCATCAATATATTACCTATGTATCTATATTAACAGTCGCATAACTTCGGTCCATCAATATATTAACCTATGTATCCATATTAATAGTCGCATAACTTCGGTCCATCAATATATTAACCTATGTATCCATATTAATAGTCGCATAACTTCAGTCTCAGTATTATCATGTCCAAAAGCTGTAATGTGTATATTTATATTAATTAACCTAAACGCTACATACATACTACTTTAACCGAAGTTTCTGTCTAAAAATGTAACATTGTGTAACATTAGCTAATTGCTGCATTAGCACCGAGCAAACTTAATTATGTACGTAATAACAAATAGTTTCCTAACATGCACATTTTACGTCCAATTTTATACCGGGACTTTACACAAACATACATTGGTAACTCTGTAAATAATCTGGCGTAATTTTTTGAGCACCCGCCATTGTAGAGATGGTATAAAACTCAAAGACTCCCAATATCTCGGCGCAGGCTCAGATGTTCGAGCCTGTCAGTAATGCGCGAGTGGTAACGCGTCTGTATTTTGACCATCGCCTTTTTTTATGTAATACAATTACAATAATTAAATTACATAAAAAAGGGGATGTTAATTCTATGTTGCAATAAAACATGGTCTGTGGATTTTCTTCTTAGGTACATAAATTATATTTTTTTATTTATTTAGTTGGAGCGAGAAATATTTTGCCTGGCAATAATGAAATCTGTGATGTGTCATTCAACGTTTACTTGTAATTTTATTTATTTATTTAAACTTTTGCACATAAATTATGTACAGAGGCGGACTTAATTCCGAGTGGTATTCTCTACCAGTCAACCTACAAGCCAAAAAGAACTGTCAAAGGTGCAATAAAGTAGGAGGGAAATTACATTTGAGAAACAAAGAATTATATGTAATGTAAATCATAATAACCTATCATAGTTTAAAATATATAGATATAAATAAATATATAATTATATATATATATATATATATATATATAAAAATACAAAATATTAAATGCATATTTGATAAAATAGATACAAGGATAGAAAACAATGATGAAAGAGGAAATGATGTTCAATTATTAATAGACGTTAAAAAGTAATGTTTTAGCCTGTGTTTAAACGATCTCGTTTAAACGAACTCCCAATGTCTCGGCGCAGGCTCAGATGTTCGAGCCTGTTAGTAAGTCCTGGGTCGTTTACAATACAAACGGCGCGTCTTTGTAGAGAGTATACCAAATATCAACTCAATCGAGCCTCTACTTTCTGAGCAAATGGCTGTGACAGACGGAGAGACAAACAGATGCAGAAGTGATCTTATAAAGACTTCTTTTCGTTTAAGGGACGGAACCAAAAAAATATTGTTTCGTGATTTCTTTAGGTCATTTCACACTTGAGTCAATAAGTGGAACTGACAACAAGGAAATGGCAAGGGTCAGTAGTTCATTAAAGGACTAAACGGAGTTGGTGACAAAAGATAATTACCGTCGTCAGCCCTTAACTGATTACCATACAAATTGAGCTTTTAATGTAATTTCACATGAAGGCGTCAAAGAACTTGATAAACTTTTAATTAAATTGATGACAGGAAGAATGGTAATATAGCTGTTAAAGAAACCACCATTTGTGATAGAATAACTAAATAGACTAAATACTGTGTAAAGCTTACCCGTAACTCAAACAATAAAGGTACACCTAGATATGCGGCTAATTGGAATAAAATTAAATTGTTAAGAAGCAAAATTTGGCCCCTCTACATTAAATTCATTTATGTACGTTACACGTGCACGCTTGGATAACTGATACACATATTTATATCACTACCTAACTAACTGTTACCCGCGGCTTCACCCGCGTGGATGTCGAAAAGTAGCCTATGTTCTGTCTTAAAGTCAGCTCTATCTCTGTACCAAAATTCATTTAAATCGGTTCAGTCGTTTGGACGTGAAAATGTAACAGACAGACAGACAGAGTGTCTGTCTGTTACCTTTTCACGTACCTTATACATATTATTACTTTATACGTACATTTATAATATGAGTGAGGATTTCAACTCAATTTACCCAACCTTTCAGAGTTAAATAAAAAAAGCCAGAGAAAAATGGCTGAGACAGACTGAGATACAGACGCACAAGTGATTTACGTTAGGTACGGGATCCTATAATAAAAGTACCATATTTCGTTATGTGTCCTTAGGTCATTTCAAACTCAAGTCAGTAAGTGAGGCCAAGGAAATGCCTAGGGTCAGTAGTTAATTAAAAGGACTAAACGGAGTTCGTAACAAAAGATAATTACAGTCGCCAGCACTTAAGCTAACTGATTACCATACAAATTGAGCTTCAATGTAATTTCACATCAAGTCGTTATTGAACTTGATAAACTATTAAATTTAGTATAGATGCATCAAAGCGAAAGTCGATTAAAGGAATAATGGTGCTATGCTAACAGTAACCACCATTTGTGGTAGAAAATAATATCGTAACTCACACAACTCTACTACTGCGCTGGAGGTCCTGGGTTCGATTCCCGGGTCGGGGACTATCAGAGATAACGGTTTAAGATCCTTTATCACTGGTTCTATTGGGATTTTTCCATTTTCTGGAAGTTTCCCAGTACCTCGGAGTTTGGTAATATGCCCGGACATGGCAACAGGTTTGCCACCTGTTACATGGGCCAAAACATAACCAGCGAGTCGTGGGTGTTTTCATGTATGTTTGAATACATGCATTTACCTCTGCCTATCCCTTCGGGGATTACAGGCGTGAAGTTACGTTTTTTATGACCCCATCGCCTTCTAGTGGAGAAGAATTCTTCCACTATTGCAGTCAGTCAACCGGGATCATAGGCAGTCAAACCATTGCGATAAAAAAAAAAAAATATTAACGCCAGATGGGCAGCAGCGTCTCGCCATAAATTTACCACCACTGCGATCGCCAATCTGCCTGCCAAGTGTGGCGATTATGGCATATTCCCCTAATGTCGCATAATGCTGTCACAGTACAAATACGAACAGTATGGAAACTACGTACAAAACGATCGAAACGGCACACATACACAAACATGCGCAGCACCGCGAGAACCGCGTCGATGCTCATGTTTGTGTGAGTGTGCCGTTTCAACGTTTTGTACGTAGATTCCATTCTGATCATATTTGGTGACGCTGTTGTGGTGGGTATATTTGTTGAAGGCTTTATCCAGCAATGGACGTCTTTTGGCCGGAGTGGATGTAGTAATTATGTAGTAAATGACAACTTAGCACTACCTAGTACCTATTATTAATAGTAAAATAACGGATAGTTGTACCCACAGATCACTCCCAACCTAAGTTTTGATCGAATGTTTAATTGACCGAAAGCAACTGAAAGTCACATTTAAAAAAAAATATGAAAAGGTATAGGGCAATGAACATTGAATTGGAATATTTTAACAGCCATTCTTCGAATTAAAATATCTAGAGGGCTTTTTGAAGGGAGCGATGAGTGGTCCTATCGATGTCTCGATGAGGTCCGCTCTAATAAATTTTTGATTCCACCAAGAATATTGGACAATCGTTTGTGATTTAAATATTCGTACTTTGTAAATCTCATTTATATCACATCGAAGTAACGTTTAAGACCATTAAGACTGTTCGGTTGACTGACTGTACACTGTACTAGCGGATGAATTCTTCTCCACTATAGGACTTAATACACGGCACGGTATTCAGAGTACGATAGCAAGGGTAAGGGTAGTGTAATAACATTTAGGGAGTTAGGGCCCTTATTAGGGCGACCGGAGCGGCTCGTGTATTTGTACTGTTATTGAGTTAGGGCGCTGTCGACCGGATAGTGTAATAAGCGACAACCCGGCGTGAGGCCACGCCCACCCTTTATGTCGGACCCTGAATACCGTGAATGTCGTGTAATAAATAGCCTTTTATGACTGTCTATGACCAGAGAGCAACACAAGCCACCGGCCGCCACATTGGCGACGAACCGGAGGCAGAGAATATGTAATAATACTACGTATAGAATGGACACTTCGACGTCCCGCACGATTTCCCCGCCTCACCCAACCTCCCCCCCCCTCTTATGGGCGACGTTTGGTATTCTCTACGTGCTACGCACACAGGTGCACGTGTAAACACACGTCACTGATTTATGTCTGTGTAATAGAGACCAAATTAAGCGTTTGGATGGAATTTTGGCGGAGTGTCCGGGGTATGCCGGAGGGGAGTAGCCATAGCGTTTATTATCGATGCAAAACAGTCTGTCATTTTTTGCGGAAGGGAAATACGTGTTACAGTAAGAAATGTGAATATTATATTATTATATGCAGTGCGTTTCACTTAATAATACTTCAAGATATTACACACATATGATCAAACAGCCAGACGTCTAAAGAGATTCATGAAAAAGAAACATTCAGTTGATGACTATACAGTGTGTTTGTGTAGAATGTGTTTTTATAACAAACTTACCTATCAAGTTTTTATGACGTAAAAGTAAAATAACTTATGTCGAAGTAGGTAACTCTATTTCATATAAACTCAATTGATAGAGTTCCAGATTTCGGTGAAGTGGACTCGAACTCTGAAAACTAGTTCAACCAGATAAAAGTAACGATAGATTGTTGTTTTTATCACGAAAAAGTTACATTAACACTGGCAAGAACCTTATTTCTTGTATAAATAAAATGAAACAAATTATTTGATGGCCGAAAGTATGAGAAAAAAAATATCTATGCATACCTACGTTTTTGTTTGACTTGTTGTTTGTCTTCCGATATTTACAGTGCCATCAAAAGGGACTGATTAAAATATACTGTCTTTTATGAGAATCATAGTTTTGGCATTCTTGTATTTGATCAGATCCGCAGTGTCCTAGGTTTTCCGTTTTGATATTTATAAATAGAGCCCAAATTCCGAGGCAAGATTCAAATGTAAAACGGCACAATTTTAGACTCTTGGATCAAGATACTTTTTATAAGCTTAATGGCTTACTGTTGGGCAAAATCCTTCCCTAACTTTTTCCACCTGTCGCGGTTTTCCGCAACCTCACGCTAGTTTAGTTCAAAGCGGTCGTCGTCTTCTCGTCTTCGTGCCGCCATCGTTTTCGTGGACGGGCTTGACAACGCCCAACGTCCGTGATCCAGTAGGTAGATCTTTTTGTCCACTTTTCTTAGGGCATCCTACAAACAAGACTCCCAATCCCACTTTATCTTTATCATTGAGTATTGCGTATTTTGTAGATTTACCTACTATTAGAAAATTAAGTATATAAGCACTAGTCATAGTGCCCCAGAATTATGAATAAACGTAACTTCACGCTTGTAATCACTGAAGGGGTAAGCAGAGGTAAATGCATGCATATGAAAGGATAAACATATCTAAGGACACATCACCAAACTCCGAGGTGTTTTTTAGTGACAAACAAGCACGCAGTTCACATTGATGTTAAGTGATGACTGCAGCCTATAGACACCCACACAGAGACCGAGGTCAAAATGCCGATGCGTTACCACTCCTGAGGCCTAAGGTGTTATGCCTCTGTGCCGGAAATTACAAGGCCATACATTACCACTGACCGGAACACGATAGTGCTGAACACTACCATTTAGTGGCAAGTATATTAAGTAATGGATAGTATCGGTGTAAAAATGAAAAAAGGCATGCTCCGATGGTTCGGGCATATAGAAAGAATGTCGAATGAGCGAATGACTAAACAGATATACAATGCGAATGTGGATGGTTGCAGAGGCCCAGGAAGACCAAGGCTGACCTACCATGACCAAATAGGTCGAGTTCTGTCTGATGGTGGGGTCAAAAGTCTTAGGAATCGGCGTGCATGTATGAAGAGAATGATGAAGGTAGACGAGGCACGAGAGGTTTGTCAGAACCGGGATGTCTGGCGCTCTACACTCTCTGCCTACCCCGTTAGGGACCTGGCGTGAAGATACATATATATTAAGTGGTGCCTACGCCCGCGAGCTCCATCATTGGAGCTCTACCATCGAGGTACTGGAAAACTTGTGGAAAATGGAAAAATGGAATCAGAGATAAAGCATTTCAGACCATTATCTCTGATAGCCCCCGACCTGGGAATCGAACCCTCCTGGGTTCCCAGCGTAGTATTAGTAGTGGCCTGCTACTACTAGACTACTGAGGCAAGTGAAATTGATTAATTTTAAAGGATTTAGTATTCCGAAAACAAAAAATATTCCTTACAATATAGTGAAAAATGGCTCAGAATCAACAGGGAATTCCATCTTTCACCTTAGCATTAATATTTAATTATATTTTAAGAGACAGCGTCATGGTAATATTAAAAACAATACACGCGCAACGAAATCAGGTGAACAAGAAGGAAAAATTTAGTCATCAATATCTCACTTTGAGTAAGATTTCTCTCGAAAGAACCAAATAATTTCCTTTACGTCACATCAATGAGAAGTGTATCAAAGGAAAATAATAAACAGTTTTTATGCCTCTGAACTTAGTGACCGCCGTTGTTCGGTCTCCTTTCTTTTGTGTTTTGGTTTTTGACAATGGAAACATTCAGTCTATTATAAATTTTATCGCACCTTTTAAAAGTGTTGTTTTATTTACGTCATGAAATGGCAAACAAGCATACAGTTCACTTTGATGGTAAGATGGTAAGCAAATGTAGAGTATAGTCAGCTTAAAAACCAGAGGTTTCAAAATAGATGCGTTGCCACTCCTGTTGCATAAGCTTATGTGCCTCTGTACCTGCAATTTCAGGGCCGTACATTACCATCCGACTATAACAAGATAGCGCTGTAAAATCCCATTTAGCAGCAAATAGATCAGGTAATGCGGCGATGCCAACGCCCCCGAGCTCCGTCACTTGAGCTATACTAACAGTAAGTAAAATCTAAAGACATCGCATTATTAGAATCTTGAAAATAATACACGTGTCACGAAACGAGATGAACCAAAAGTAATTCATCAATTTCTTCCGACAAATCAAAAAAAAATCTATACGTAACATCAATGAAAAGTGTATCAAAGAAAAACAGTAAACAAGTTGTATCCCTCTGAACTTAGTGACAAATGTTGTTTGGTCTTCTTTCTTTTGTGTTTTGGTTTTTGTCAATGCAAACATTAACCCCCTTATTCATAAACGTACATTAGATACGTTTTAGCTATAGAATGCTTTGTCTTTGTCAGTTGAATTGTCAAATGTGCAGGATAGAAAAAGACAAAGGAGATATTAGCAATACTTTAGCTAAAATACGTTTATGAATAAGGGGGTTAGTCTATTATAAATGATATTGAAGCTCTAATAAAAGTGGTTCCAGTAAGAATAACAGTACTTGGCGAGGATACGCAGCCGTAATGAATTTTTAATCGAGCTGACTTTTTAATGAAGATAGTTTCACAAAGGGTGCGATACGGGACTTCGAAAAGTGTAACACCGAATATCACGTCCCCGTAATTTCACTCACACGAATCACGTGACAACGAATGCACGCAACCCCGAATAACACCACCTCTAATTCACATTATTACGAATCACTTGAAAACGAATGCACCACCACGAAAAACTTAGCACCGAATGCATGCGACCCCGAATAACACCACCTCTAATTCACTATAATACGAATCACTTGAGAACGAATGCACACTATCACGAAAAACTTTACACCGAATCCACGCGATCCCGAATAACAGAACCTCTAATTCACTAATACGAAATACTATAAAACGAATGCACGCCACATAATAAAAATCCGTTATTTAAAAAATATATATATTTATTTGACAATCAACTTAAATTTCGAGAAAATGAAAAGACATTGGTAAGTAGTAATAAGTAGTATATGAAATCTAGAAATTGAAATCCAGTCCAGCACCCTTTCACAAAAAAATGGATTACATTTCATAAAGTACACGTTAAGAAAATTAAATATCGTAATTAAACGTCTGGTATCGCAGGTAGTAAGGACTTTGGAAGTCTTTACTATCTGCGATAACAAAATTCAACTTGTATTGTTATTAAATATTGCAGCTTAAAAACAACTACATACAAACCAAAGGTTTCAATATAGATGAGTTGCCACTTCTAAGGCCTAAGCTGTTATGCTTTTGTATAAGAAACTACAGGGACGTACATTAAAAAAACGATACACGTGTCACGAAACCAGGTGAACCAGACCGAAAAATAAAGGCATAATTTTTTTCCGACGATTCAAATAATTTCCTTTACGTCACATCAATGAAAAGTGTATCGAATAAAAACAATAAACAAGTATAATTCCTCTGAACTTAGTGGTCGACGTTGTTCGACTTCTTTCTTTTGCGTTTTGATTGTTAACAAGTCTATTATAAATATTGAAGCTCTATTAAAAGTGGTTCTAATATATATATATATATATATATTTTTTTTCTATCATATAGAAAGAACATACACTTGGCAAATAATAACAGTGCATCTAAAAAACCACAGAGGTTTGTAACGATGCTACTTTAGTTCTACGTTGTTGTAACAAATTACTTAAAAATAAATAAAATTTAAACAAAACGGTTAACAAAGGTCAATTCGTCCCTTTACAATTTTCATTAAAAAATGTTTTAAGCTTGGATTTAATATTTTTGGGACTTATAATATCACGCACATGTGAGGGTAGTGCATTAATTAACCTAGGTAAGAAATACGCCGATGTCCGTTCACCGTACACGTTTTTTGCTTGAGTTGTACATAACCGGTTCTGTGCAACTGCTCGCGTGTATACAGGATGCTGAATGTTTAACTTTATTGTGTCATCGAAATAATGTTCTTTTAATAATACATATTTGATTTGATCAAAGATAGGTAATACTTTACAATGTCGAAACAGTTCTATTTCATATAATAAGGCTCTCTCAGACTAAAGGAATAAAAATAAGAGTAGGTACTCGGCGAGGATACGCGTGCAAGGTGAATTTTTAACGAAGCTGAGGATGGTTTCGCAAACATATAGATTACATTTTATACGTTAAGTGTCTGAAATAAAGTACGCAATGTTTCTTTGAGTACTTTAGCGTCACTGTAATGTGGATTGCGTAATGGTAATGTGAGAAAAAGAGAATTCTCAAAGAGATTTTTTGTTATTTGGTGGTGACAATGTTTATTTCGGTATGGAAAGGATAAAATCGAACTGCAGCACAGAACCAATAAACATTTATGTTTACCTTAAATTCTGTCATATTTTATTATGTCATTTACAAACATCAGATGTAAGCGGATATCATGTGGGTTTCAATCATTTTTTAAACATTAACCCCCTTATTCATAAACGTTCATTAGATACGTTTTAGCTATAGAATGCTTTGTCTTTGTCAGTTGCATTGTCAAATGTGCAGGTTAGAAAAAGACAAAGGAGAGATTAGTAACACTTTAGCCGAAATAATAGGTTGGGGAAAAAGTATTTTCGCATTATAGTATGTATGAACTTGTAATAAAATCTCTTTGGCTGTAGTATTTGTATCTGGCTGGTTTTGGCATCATTGAAAGTTAAAATTTTAAAGAACATAATTCCAAATTCAAATTAGGCAAATGTGTGATTTTCATTTGTTTTTCGTACTGTCAAGATGAGTGAATCTAATAAAGAAATTCGATACATTTTAAAATTTTACTATAAAAAAGGTAAAACTACAACGCAAGCCGCGAAAAAAAATTGCAATGTTTATGGACCTAGTGCAGTGTCTGTGAGAGTAGCACAGATTTGGTTTAAGCGTTTTCAATCCGGAAATTTTGATGTCGGATGCACCTCGCTCTGGTCGCCCTATTACGGATAAAATGGATGCCATTTTTGAAAAAGTGGAGCAAGATCGACATGTCAGTAGTTACGACGTAGCTGAAGAACTGTGAATTGATCACAAAACAGTTTTGGCGCATTTGAAAAAAGCTGGGTACAAAAAAAAGCTCGATATTTGGGTACCTCACGAGCTCACTGAAAGAAACCTATTGAACCGTGTACTCATTTGTGATTCTTTATTACGACGTAATGAAACCGAATCATTTTTGAAGAAGATGATAACTGGTGATGAAAAGTTTTTTTTTTTTTATGTAATGGAAGTGGTAAACAAGCATGCAGTTCACATTGATGTTAAGTGATGACTGCAGCCTATAGACACCCACACAAAGACCAAGGTCAAAATGCAGATGCGTTACCACTCCTGAGGCCTAAGGTCTTATGCCTCTGTGCCGGAAATTACAGGGCCGTACATTACCACCTGACCGGAACACGATAGTGTTGAACACTACCATTTAGCGGCAAGTATATTAGGTAATGCGGTGGTGCCAACGCCCGCGAGCTCCGTCACTGGAGCTCTACCACCAGTAATCACGTACGACAAGAACGTGCGAAAAAGGTCGTGGTCTAAGGCCGGTTAGGCTTCACAGACTGTGGCGAAACCCGGGTTAACTCGCAATAAGGTGATTTGTGTGTGTGGTGGGATTGGAAGGGCATTATTCATTATGAGCTATTACCACCAGGCAGGACTATCGATTCTGAACTCTACTGCAAACAACTGATGAGATTAAAGCAAGAAGTTGGGAGAAAGCGGCCGGAATTGATCAACAGAAGGGGTGTGGTGTTTCATCATGATAACGCTATACCTCACACATCTATAGCCACTCAGCAAAAATTAAGAGAGTTTGGCTGGGAGGTGTTAATGCATCCGCCGTATAGTCCTGACCATGCACCTTCAGATTTCCACCTGTTTCGGTCTCTTCAGAATTCTTCATGCAATGTTAGGTTAACATCACGAGAGGACTGCCAAATCCACTTGCCGCGCGGTATTTTGATGAGAAGTCCCAAAATTTTTATAGCAATGGGATCATGTCCCTACCTAGAAGATGGCAAAAGGTTATCGAACAAAATGGTACATACATACTTTAGTTAAATTTAAATAAACTATATTAAAAAATTTTTTGAATTATCTTAAAAAATGCGAAGAAACTTTTTCCCCAACCTTATACGTTTATGAATAAGGGGGTTGATTTTTATCGAAATATCGGATATTTGACATCAGATTTTGATTTTATTGAGTAAAAAATTTACACTTTATTTATAGATAAAAGGTCTCTTATAAAAAACAACGTTATATGATAATGAATTAATTTCCATTTGAAATATGGCGTTAACTATTATACATTTACAATATAGGTATTGCATCAAATCGAAGTCATAATGTAATGCGGTTTAGAACAGCATTTGAACAGTAATAAGAATGATAAACACATACTTACCTACATCATTTAGGTAGTACTCGATTATCGTTCCATAAAATCAGATTTATTTTTCGTTATTATATTTTTTGACGAATTGTCTGCTGGAGTTAGAACCTGCAAGTACAGGAAATACCTAGTTTTTGTTTGCTATAGGTTCTAAAGCGTACAATATATGGACGCAGAACAATGTCCTTTATGTCATTATATCAAATGAACTAGAAGGAATTGTATCACCAGACAAAATTCGTTATTATTGAAATTTCCGATCAATTAGTAGATATTATTATACCTACCAAATCACTAGAAATTTATGAAAAAAATGTTCTAAACATGTACCTAACCTAACCTATTTTTTCGTGATTTTTAAGTATAAATATTCTGTGGTATAATATGGTAGGTTAAAGTTTAACATTCAACTATACGGTCACACTCGTAATATTCTTCTATTCTGAATGAAAATATACTGTCGTCTTTACTATGTAATGAAATGTCGGGGTAACGTATGGAGCACCTACAATAGAGTTTATCTAGGATAGAGTGTAAAATATAAGTTTTCCTTTGCGAGACAACGTTTTCTTAGTAACGTACGTTCGTTTATTATGTTGGAACATTATGAGATATTCCTATAACATTTTTGCGAATTTAATATGACAAACAGGTATCATAAGAAAAGAGAGTGCAATCTTTTCGTCAGATATTTTTAACGTTTCACGACTAATACGAGTATGTTAGGATCCCACTAAAGAATCATTTCGTTCATCTTGATATGCTGCAAACCTAATTTTTATGCATATTTATAATCGAGAGAACACATATCCACTAGGTTGCCAATCAACATTTGGCCGCAGTATTTTTTTATATTTTTTTTAAGAAAGATTTTTTTGTCGGAAATTACAACCTAGTCATGCATCTTTTTCTATTCGTTCTTGTAACTGAAAAACTCTTTTTAAGAAGAAAAAGAAAAAAAGAATATATTATATAAGAATATATTAGCATAGATACATTTTTATAATCTCTTTTATTATAATCGAATGAAAATAAACCGCAATATTTCGAAAGAATGCCTTCAGAGTTCTTCTCGGATACGAGAGTAATTGCATCACGTCTCCGCCAACTTCGTAATAAAACTTGTATTTGAAGCGACTCTCGGAGCATTTATCACAAGTTCTCTGAGAGAAATGTCATCATGTGGTAAAAGCATTTTTGGTACATTACCTGCTCTTAGTGACATCACATCCAATAACTCAAACGCAAATAACGTAAATGGAGTAATAAATGTAGAAGATTGTTGAATTATTTGGTTTTGAAAGTGTTAGTAGCTTTAAGTAGTTGTTCAAGTGGCTTTTACTGCTTTTCGTAATATATTTATGCAGCTTTCATTCGTATTATAGTCGTAA
This sequence comes from Macrosoma leucophasiata, assembly GCA_036365455.1. Classification (NCBI taxonomy): domain Eukaryota; kingdom Metazoa; phylum Arthropoda; class Insecta; order Lepidoptera; family Hedylidae; genus Macrosoma; species Macrosoma leucophasiata. The sequence continues at coordinate 6,110,057 of JAWQUS010000023.1, read as the reverse complement.
TATAAGGTGCCTTATTATTTCAAATAGAACAATTGCATACGCTATTCTTCACACTACTAGTTGGTACGTCAGATTCAAAATTATTCCATGGTTGTTTTTACTCATAAACTCTTATTAATTTTTTCACCATCTTCCTAAAATTTAGTGACTATGTAGGTATAACTAAGGACACATTTCAACAATGTCTTTTATTGTAATTGAATTTAACAAACCTCAATATTTCGAAAGAATGCCTTCAGAGTTCTTCTCTCGTTTTTCTTCGTTCGTTCTTCGTTGAGAGTAATTGCATCACGTCTCCGCCAACGTCGTAATGAAACTGGTATTTGAAGCGACTCTCGGAGCATTTATCACCACAAGTTTTCTGAGAGAAATGTCATGTGGTACAAGCATTTTTGGTACATTACCTGCTCTCACCGAACTCAACGCACCGAACTCAAATGCTGTAGATGGAGTAATAAATGTAGATGATTGTTGAATTATTTGATTCTGAAAGTATAAGTGGCTTTTAGTTGTTGTTCTAGTGGCTTTTATTGCTTTACTTGATACGTTCATGCAACTATAATTTTATTATAGTCTTAAGACTACTTCTTGGTACGTCAGAATTAAAATCATTAAATGGTTCTTATAATACCAGAGCACTTATTATTTATTCATTATCTTTTTTAAATTTGGTGACTATGTTTAACTATGGATACAATTCAACAATGTCTTTTAATGTAATCAAATGTGAACAAACCGCAATATTTTGAAAAAAATCCTTCAGAATTCTTTTCGGATACGAGTGCAATTGCATTATGTCGCCGACAACTTCGTAATAAACCTAGTATTTGAAGCGACTCTCGGAGCATTTATCACAAGTTTTCTGAGAGAAATATCATGTGGTAAAAGCATTTTCGGTACATTACCTGCTCTTAGTGACATCACATCCAATAACCCGAACACAAACACTGTAGATGGAGTAATAAATGTAGACGATAGTTGAATTGGTTGGTTCTGAAAGTGTAAGCGGTTTTTAGTTGTTGTTCAAGTGGCATTTAATGCTTTTCGTGATGATTTTATGGAATTGATGAAGCCATAATTAATATTACAGTCTTAATTTATGACATCCCATCATTTCAAATGGAATAAAATTGTATATTGTTGGCTAGTTCTTGGTACATCAAAATCAAAACTTTCCTTTAGTTGTTTTAACTCAAAAACGTGGTAAAAGCATTTTTGGCACATTTAACTATAATTCGTATCATAGTCTTAATTCGTATTAGTTTTACTGGTGGTAGAGCTTCAGTGACGGAGCTCGCGGGCGTAGGCACCACCGCATTACCTAATATACTTGCCGCTAAATGATAGTGTCCAGCACTATCGTGTTCCACTATCGTGTCACAGAGGCGTAACACCTTAGGCCTCAGGAGTGGTAACGCATCTGCACTTTGACCTTGGTCTTTGTATCGGTGTCTATAGGCTGCAGTCATCACTTAACATCAATGTGAACTGCATGCTGTGAATTTGCCACTTTCATTACATAAAAAAAGTCAAAATTTAAGATACCTTATAATCTTGTTAATCGGAGAAATAGAGCAGCGAGAAATTTCGTAATCGGTACACATAAAACTTTACCAACCGAATTGAAAACCACCTAGTTTTTGAAATCGAATAAAAAAGCAAATCCAAAATAGAAATCGCAGCTTCACGTTAGCAGAGAAAGCAATAGAGACATCCAATCAATGTTGTGGAACTCGAAGCTAAACTATTAATGAGTTGTTGCTGAGTGAAACAGTTCTCGTGTGACATTCGATTGTTCGTCGAGAATAACCTTTGGTATTTGAAAATCAATTACGGAAAGATTTAGTCCTAAACTTTCTAGTATTTTCTTATATATTATATACAAATAACTTCATTTAAAGTTTTTTTTTCATTGATATCTGCTGGTAGCCGTCTTATGTCTGTTTTGCGTAATTTCTTTCCACCAGCTTTTTGACATTCGACTCCAAGTTTTACTTTGATTCCGTGTAAATGTTTTTCACTTATTGATTTGTTTTATTCACCAATATAATAATACTTATTGATCGATTTTGTTTAGTACTACTTACATTATTTTTATGATAAAATGTTACCGACACACCTCACCGAATAGCGAGACTCAAGTGGCAGTGGGCAGGCATCTAGTTCGAAGAATTGCGTACCGGAAGACGAAGTATAAGCAGGCCCCCACAAGATGGACCGACGACCTGGTGAAGGTCTCGGGCAATCGTTGGATGAGGGCGGTCCAGGACCGTTCGTTGTGGCAATCTTTGGGAAGGCCTTTGTCCAGCAGTGGACGTATTTTGACTGAAATGAGGATGATGATAGATTTTAGGAAATAAATGTTTATTTCTAGAAAATTTTCGTATCGGAGCTTGAGAGTGTAGGCACCACCGCATTACCTAATATATAGATTTTCAGCACTATCGTGTTCCGATTAGATGGTTAATGTATGATCCATAACAACTACAACAGAGGAAAAATAACTTAGATCTCAGAGGTGCCAACGCAATAAAAATTTTGATCTCTGATTTTTGCAGTGACGATTTCTCTCAGATGGCGCAAACCATGATTTTGAAGAATTAAAATGTATATAATCATATATTAACAACCTAATTACAAAGACCTAGTAGTAATTAGGTTGTTAATATATGACTACAATAAATAATTGCATTTTACGAACGCGGTCGAGGCGAGCGATGCGCTTCTGCCAGCGCATGCGGAGTCCATACAAATTCGTTCGACGCCCGCGCCCCGCCCCTCAATCGCCTAGTACGAGTAGTACTTACTCACTGAGTTTGAAGCGCGGCGGGTCTGGCACTGAAAATGGAAACCTAACGATTTTTCGCATGTTTTTTGTGATAGTTGTTACGTTTTCCATAATTTCTATTGATTTAATTGACTTTTTATTTTGTAATTAAACCCAAAATTTGCGAAAAAGTATCAGCTATTTCATACAAAAATAAAAATGTCAAATTGTATGAAATTTATTTTTTGCGATTACAAAGTAGGTTCCTTAAAGTTGTTCAAATTGACCGTCTGAAGAAACGGTTTTCAGGTTTTGCGCACTTAACATTACACACCATAACAAAAGCTGGAGCAACCCCAATTATAAATACCAGGAATCGCCACTGGATTTTTATGTACAATTCTATAGGCTGCAGTCATCACCTGCCACCCATGTAAACTGCATGCTTATTTGCCATCATTACATAAAAAACAAAACAAATCAGATTTTTATACAAAAAAATGTATTAAATAAAGGGTATGCCTTTATTTAATACATTTTTTTAATATCAAAGTTGGCGTAAAGTAAATAAACTGAACTACGTGTGTTCCGTAGCGATGTCTTTTTTGTTCTAAAATCACCTAAATTATAAAATAGGTATTGGCAGAAGTTCATCCATTTTGGATTCTTTGCGTATATATCAATGACTGTTATTACTTAAATGTTAAGTCTTGAGAGTACACAATATAACTAACCTGCAACTATAAATAATGGCAAATAAATTGTGTAATCTTCGAAAATCACTGGTGGTAGAGCTCCAGTGACGGAGCTCGCGAGCGTAGGCACCACCGCATTACCTAATATACTTGCCGCTAAATGGTAGTGTTCAGCACTATCGTGTTCCCGTAAGGTGGTAATGTATGGCTCTGAAATTCGGCATAGAGGCATAACACCTTAAGCCTCAGGAGTGGTAACGCATCTACATTTTGACCTCTGGTTTATCTGTGGGTGTCTATAGGCTGCCGTCATCACTTAACACCAATGTAAGCTGCGTGCTTGTTTGCCACTTTCATAACAAAAAAAAATTAAACCCAGGCTCGAGGTTTAAAAAATGTTTCCTACAAAAAGGTTTTTCTGGCTACGCAATGGCCAAGCAACACCTACATTGAATTCTTCAGTATTTTTGTAGACGTTTATAGACCACAGTATTTACTTACCTGTTAGCTATAAGTATGTTTGTTCGCTATCATCATGACATCATAAAAAACAAAAAAGAATTGATGTTTTTCTTTCGAATTGTCCTAATCTAGATAACCTTTATCTATTATAATATCTGTAAAATCACACTCAATCACGCAGGTATTCGGCATCACGATTCAAACGAGTTAATACCGAATTCTAATTCTATTCACAAGAAATATTGCTCTGAATACATCAAATACAGTGCCCGAAATTCGAGATTTCCTCATAAATAGGATACATTTAAATAAACCTAGTTATTCAGAGGACTTACCTGCCAAGAATATACAGGTTCGGACAAGGTACGACCTTTCAGTTGGATATAACGGTGAAATCAGGAGGAATTATGATGGTTTTAAGTGAACAAATCGAAGGTTACACAATAGGTACAGTTATCTACATTTTAGAAGGCTGTTACAAAAATAGATCATTTGTATGCATGTTATTTTATTATATTTTGAGTGTCAATAGTCATACTATTTCCAACAATAATTGAAAAGTATAATTTACATACATTTGCAGTTTTTTTTCTCGGTCCTAAGTTTTTGTTTCACGTAGTAATATTATAACTGTGAGTACCCACTGCAGTGATAAATTAAGGAGCGCTTTGGAACATGCGCTTTCTGAGTATCGACCCATACCGATACACCTCAGACCGCGGTTACCCCGTTTGCCCATGCATAAACGTAATATAGGGTTAGTATGTGCCCTGGATTCACAGTTGTCAAACTACTTTGATGGCTGTGAAGATCTCAGCGCTACTCACTTGATTCTATACTGTGCTGCTGTAGCTGTGTGTCGTGTAGCTCGTATTAAGTTTCCGAATACTGAAACAACTACGCGGCCGAGACCTACCATACCAACCTGGCAGTGCAGAATATCGTTCTATTCTGCACTGCCAGGTTGCCACTGGGCCCGGATGGACTGCACAACTTTTGGTTAAAATGGCTGGGCAGCTCGCACGCCCTTCTGGCATCACAGTTTCAACAAGCCCTGGACTCGGGATCGCTACCTCATTTTCTGACCGGGATCACCCATCTACTCCATAAATCAGGTAGTACCGCGGAACCAAAAAATTATAGGCCCATAACATGCTTGGCCACTCTTTACAAGCTCTTAACATCCATCCTGAGACATAAAATAACTAAACACATAGAAGAAAACTCCATCATGTCAGTTTCTCAGAATGGATGTAGGAGTAGGTCCCACGGTACTAAGGAGTTTCTCCTTATTGATTTAACAATTAGCCAGCAAGTTCTTCGTAAACGCAGGAGTCTCTCGACATGCTGGATTGACTATAAGAAGGCCTATGACTCTGTGCCACATACATGGCTCACGAAGGTTCTTGAATTTTATATAGTAGATCCAGTCATTCGAACCTTCTTGCAGACATGTATGTCGCAGTGGAGTACAGTCCTTGTCTACCCGGCATGTCGACGAACCCTGGGGGCCGACGAACCTATCCAATTTCTCGGGGTATATTCCAAGGAGACAGTCTGAGTCCCTTATGATTCTGCCTGGCCTTGAACCCTCTTCGTACACTCCTAGAGGCTTCAGGGCTGGGCTACCGACTGCGTAGAGATGGGCAGGTGATATCTCACCTGTTATACATGGATGACCTGAAATTGTTCGGCTCTAATAATTCCCAACTGGCGGAATTACTGAAGATCACTGAAAACTTCAGTAACTCCATCAGAATGGAATTTGGAATAAAAAAATGTGCTGTTATGCATGTTGAACATGGAAAGATAATGGAATCCGAGAAAATACAACTCCCGGGTTCCATTCCATTTCGCTCACTCACCGCTTCTGACTCCTATAAATACTTGGGTATGTCGGAGGCGTTAGGTATATGCGAGGCCGACATGAGGCAGTCGCTGCGGGAGCGCTTCTTCTGCCGACTGAAAAAAGTCCTAAAGAGTCTTTTATCGGGCGGAAATAAGGTATACCCAGCCTTCAACGGCTGGGTCATGCCGGTCTTGATGTACTCCTTCGACATACTCAGGTGGACTCAGACTGACTTGGATGCCCTAGACAGGCAAGTCCGCTCTCTGCTGACATCACACTGGATGCACCACCCGCGCTCATCCGTCATGAGACTGTACATCCCGCGGAGGTGTAGGGGCCGTGGTTTTCTTAACGCCAAGATCCTGCATAACCGCGAGGTGTGCAGTCTGAGAAATTATTTTCTTTCCGCAGACGGGAAAATACAACAGGACGTGGTGGCAGTTGACAGCGGACTGACTCCACTTTGACTAGCTAAGGAGAACTGGCGCAAACCTGCGGTACTCACGACCAACGACCACGAGACGGTATGGCGAAAGCAAGGAAAGGAGCTTCATGGTCGCTTCTACCGGGCCCTCCACGGACCCCATATTGACTTTCTTGCATCAGTATCCTGGCTGCGATTCGGTGACCTCTTTGGAGAAACTGAAGGTTTTGTCTTTGCGATTATGGACGAAGTAGTTATGACTAATAACTACCGGAAGTATATTCCGAGAGACGGTACGGCTGACATATGTCGGGCGTGCCACCGTCCTGGCGAATCTCTCAGACATATAGTGTCCGGTTGTTCAAGTCTAGCTAATGGCGAGTATTTGCATAGACACAACCAAGTAGCCAGGATCATACACCAGCAACTTGCTTTGAAATATGGTCTGGTAGCCGAGGAAGTGCCATACTACAGGTATGTGCCCGACCCAGTTCTCGAGAATGGTCGTATCACACTGTACTGGGATCGATCTATCATCACTGACAGGACTATTGTTGCTAACAAACCTGATATAGTGTTGGTAGATCGAACGGAGCACCGCGCAATGATCGTCGACGTCACCATCCCCCATGACGAGAATCTCGTGAAAGCTGAGAAGGATAAGGAGTTAAAATACCTTGATCTAACTCACGAGATTGTCAGCATGTGGCATGTGGATTCGGCGATCATTGTACCGATAGTCGTCTCGGTAAACGGCCTTATCGCCAAGAGCCTCGACCAACACCTTAAGAGGCTCACGTTGGACGGCTGGGTCAGGGGCCTGATGCAGAAGGCAGTGCTCCTTGACACGGCGCGAATAGTGAGAATATTCCTCTCTCTGCGTCACTAACCACCGGTAGCTTGGACCCTGTTCATTTTTTATTTTTTTATATACATATATTTGTTTTTGATACTTATATATGTAAAAAAATAGGAAATAAGGTTTTAAATAAATTAGTGAAATATTAATAATAATAACAATATTTTTATATTTGTAATAATATATGTATGTAAAAATATACAAAATATGTAAAAAGCTAAATAAATGAGAATAACAATATTAATAAGGCCGAAAAAGACAAGGAAATCAAATATCTTGATTGATTGTCTAGATCTAGATTGTCGCCATGTGAGACGTGGATTCGTCCATCATTGTGCCGATAGTCGTAACGGTCAACGGACTTATAGCAAAGAGACTAAGACCTCATGAGGCTCATGCTAGGAAGTTGGGTCAAGGGTCTGATACAGAAAGCAGTACTCCTCGGCACGGCACGCATAGTGAGGAGGTTCCTGTTTCTGTGTCCCTAACCATCGGCAGCTTGGCAGGCACCACCGCATTACCTAATTTACTTGCCGCTAAATGGTAGTGTTCAGCACTATCGTGTTCCGGTCAGGTGGTAATGTACGGCCCTGTAATTTCCGGCACAGAGGCGTAACATTTTAGGCCTCAGGAGTGGTAACGCATCTGCATTTTGACCTCGGTCTTTGTGTGGATGTCTATAGGCTGCAGTCATCACTTAACATCAATGTGAACTGCATGCTTGTTTGCGAATTCGATTACATAAAAAAAAAAAAAAAAAAAAAAAAAAAAAAAAAAAAAAATGCTTGTTTACCATATCCATTATATATAAAAAAGTTAGGAAGTCGGACCCCAGATTTTATCTACCAAAACATGCTTTCCAGTATAATTTAAGATTAAAAAATAAGAATTATTGATCGTATTAATTCATATTTAGAAAGACAAAACGGACTGAAAAACATGACAAACTAATTTAATTAATTATGTAACCAGAGTAGAACCACAAAGGTAGGATATTGTGAACTATCGAACAATCTTAAACCATACAATACCTATTGTGCCCGTCAGGGGACGTAAACTGGGTATTAGGCTAACAAAAGGGCCAAAGCCTCAGACACCTTTAAGTACGTCCTCCGGTTTAATTAAGCGAACGTCTGATGAATAGAACATTGGTTGGTACAGAATGTTTGCACGTGTAATGTTAGGAAATTAGGTACTAGTATGTGGTTTAACCAATGAATGATGGAGTATTGGATGACAATATTTATCTTCTTCTCTTCTCATCTCTATCTCTATCTTCTCTTATATATAAAATTCTCTTATAACAATGTTAGTTACCATACTCCTTCGAAACGGCTGGACCGATTCTCATGAAATTTTATATGCCTATGGGGAAGGACTAAGAATTAACCAGCATTTATTTTTCATATCCCTAAGTGATACCCCTATCACTATGTCCATACCGAACTTTTTTTTTTTTAATTGTAAAGATTTTATTTTATAAGTACCTCTAATGCGATATTTGAAATTCGTCGTAGCAGCTAGTAATTTTATAAGTTTTTGAAAATCTGTATGAATGGCAATATTTTCTCCACTTCTATTTCCCATACAAAAATGTGTATATAACCTCTTTAATTATATCATGTGTCACATGATATTATTAAAGAGATTACGAATTAGTATCAGTATGACTTGGTGGTATAAATTAAGCAGTAAAAAGTACGTTTATGCAAAAGATACTATCAACCTAAAATTTACATCAGATATCGAACGCCGAATCGTGGGAGTCACTCTGAACCCTTCGGGGATCATAGGCGTGAAGTTACGTCCCGTATACATAATTACCTACTAGTCAAGGTTTCATCCTGCAACTAAAATATAAAACTGTGTAAAGTATCGTCACGTCATCCAACAAAAGGTAATTAACTTAAAGTCGCTCAGTAAAAACACTAAAAACAATGTTATCTTCTCCCTTCTAGCAAATTAAAGAAAACTGAGTGGAAGTTTAACGCGGTCCATCCCATCCCACCCTCTCGTTTCTTGAATGCTCACTGTTGCACAGTCATTGATTTGGAAGACATTCAATATCTTGATTACATTGTCTCTTAAAGGAAATAGTGTTATAGATTTCAGCTCTGTTTAGTTGAAAATATGTTTTATTACGTTTGATGTTTCTTGTTTTGTTTGAACTTTGATATCCTATATTAACACACGATAAAAATACCGGTGTTCATATTCAGAGAAAATAATAAATCAAAACACTTATCCTCTCTCTTCTGGCTTTTTGAATAAAACTGAATGGAAGCGCCGTCTGATGTAACGCGGTTTGCTCCCCATCCTGCCCTCTCGTTTCTCGATTGTTCATTGTTGCACACTCATTATTTTGAAAGACACTCAAAATTTTGATTGCATTGTTACCGGAGGAAATAATATAACTGATATCGGCTTTGTTTTGTTGATAATATGTTTTCCTATTACGTTTGATGTGTTAATTTTGTTTGAACTTCGATGTTCTTTATTAAAACACGAACTAAAACACCCGTGTTCAAATTCACAGAAACCTATAAATTCAAATTATTATAAAGAGGTTGACTGCAACATCAGACGCATTATATCTGGTGCTTTTGCAATAACAATAGTTTCAAATTTACCAGCAGATGAAAGGAAAATACGACTTAATATCTGTAGGTACCTATTATTTACAATAAGTTAGGTAGTGAATAGTATCTACATTATCCACGATTACCTACCTACGATATATTTACCTGCTAAATTATCCACGATTTCATCTACACTAAATTGTGACGTCACAAAATCCCACAAAAGATTATTATCTTACAGTAATTCAGTAAAATCACTGTTATCTTCTCCCTTCCAACAAATTAAAGAAAACTGAATGGAAGCGCCGTCTGATGTAACGCGGTTTGTTTCCTCATCCCGCCCTCTCGTTTCTCGATTGTTCATTGTTGCACACTTATTGTGTTGGAAGACATTCAATATCTTGATTGCATTGTCTCTGGAGGAAATAGTGTGATTGATTTCGACTTTGTTTATTTGACAATAATAATAGTTTTCCTGTTGCGTTTAATATTTCCTGTTATACTTTTTGTTTGGTTTTCTTATTCTGTGCTTTGTTTAAGTCTGTGAAAGCAGTTGAAAGGTGAAAATTGCTATATATAGACATCACGTCTTACTGTTATTGTATTCACCTAAATATTGTATGTTTTAAATAAAATAAAAAAAAATTTACACAAAAACCAGTAGTCAAAGCGCAGATGCGTTGCCACCCCTGAATCTTAAGTTGAAATATCCCTGTGATAGTTATTACGGGATTATATAATAGATAAGCACTTAACCAGAACACCATAGTGCTGGATACTACTATTTGGCGGCAAATAGATTAGGTAATCCCTACGTCTTCGAGCTCCTGCACTGGAAATCTACCAGCAGTGAAAGGTCTATATGAAATCTCCAAATATTTAATTATACATAAAGTGCGAAAGAGATACCACTCTACAGACCCGAAATAAGCCGAAGTATCCTTCCTATGGTCGATGTGCAATATTTCTTGTTGAATACTGTATTTGTGTTTATAAATACAAAACTGAACTGAACACTAACTACGTGATCGGAAGACAGAAAATGTGTTGCCAAACTAACATTAAAACAGCTGAATATCCGAAATAGCTGGAAATTCATCTGCCAACAATTGCCGAATCGAAAACCGTAGTGATGCTCGTAAATACCAATAAATGTATCCACCAAACCTGCACTTCCTCAAATAAATACTGGATGAAAGGACTGCGAATTTTACAACTCGTTTTACAAGGTTTCATTGTTTATTTCATTCATACATGAGCATCTAATAGGGTAACCATTTTTGGGTTCAGATGCTATCATGATTTTGGTGATTATCGGCTTTTGATGAAGGTGGCACCTTCCATATATTATTATACAAAAATCATGCATCAAGCGTGCAACTCACACTGATGTTAAGTAATGACTGCAGCCTATAGACATCATACAGATGCGTTGCCATCCCTGAGACCTAATTGTCTCTGTGTCGTTTTGTTTTCCTTGTCATCGTTCAATCCTCAAACTTCTATGTATCTTAACATTTTGACTTTACAACTTTCCAATAATTATCACTTTTCTGAAAACTCCATCTCATTCTTCAGATTTCTCAGCTAATTATTTTACTGTGACAACTGCACGTTTATCATCATATCAGCCATAAGACGTCCACTGCTGAACATAGGCCTCCCCCAAGAACCTCCATGCCGACCGATCGGAAGCGACGTGCATCCAGCGGGTACCTGTAGCCTTGATCAGGTCGTCGGTCCATCTTGCAGGTGGACGTCCTACGCTGCGTTTGCCGATACGTGGTCTCCACTCGAGAACCTTTCTGCTCCAGCGGCTATCGGTTCTCCGGGCTATGTGCCCTGCCCATTGCCACTTCAGCTTGGAAATCTGCTTGGCTATGTCAACGACTTTCGTTCGCCTACGGATCTCCTCATTTCTGATTCGATCCAGTAGGGAAACGCCGAGCATAGCCCTTTCCATTGACCGCTGAGTGACTTGGAGCTTTCGTACGAGGCCCATAGTGAGAGACCACGTCTCGGCACCGTAGGTCATCACCGGTAAAACGCACTGGTTAAAGACTTTCGTCTTCAAGGACTGCGGGATGTTTGACGAGAAAACGCTCCTTAACTTCCCGAACGCTGCCCAGCCGAGTTGGATTCGGCGAATGACCTCTTTCTCGAAGTTCGACCTGCCTAGTTGTATGGTTTGTCCTAAATAGACGTAGTCGTCGACAACTTCGAGCATCGAGTTCCCAACGGACACTGGAGTGGGCGATACAAGGTTATTGAACATGACCTTGGTCTTATCCATGTTCATTTTAAGGCCCACTCTTTGGGACACTCGATTGAGGTCTTCGAGCATTGTGCTGAGATCTTCCAGCGACTCTGCCATGACTATAATATCGTCGGCAAACCGAAGGTGAGTGATGTATTCGCCGTTGATATTGATGCCTAGTCCTTGCCATTCCAGGAGCTTGAAGGCGTCTTCCATTGCATTGGTGAAGAGCAGAGGTGAGATGACATCTCCCTGTCTTACTCCCCTCTGCAAAGGAATCGCCTTCGTGCATTGGTCCTGTACTCGGACTGACATGGTGGCGTTTTTATACAGACACTTCAACACTTCGATATACCGATAGTCAATGTGGCAACGCTGTAAAGACTGCAGCACAGCCCATGTTTCAACCGAATCAAAGGCTTTCTCATAGTCCACGAACGCTAAGCATAATGGCCGGTTATACTCCTCGGACTTCTGTATAACCTGCCGCAGCGTGTGTATGTGGTCTATGGTACTATAGCCTTTTCGGAAACCGGCTTGTTCGGGAGGCTGGAAGTCATCAAACCTGCGAGCGAGACGGTTCGTAATCACCCTCGAAAACAGCTTGTAGACATGGCTCAGAAGCGAGATGGGTCTATAGTTCTTCAATAGGGCTTTATCACCTTTTTTGAAGAAAAGCACCACCACGCCTCTGTTCCATGCTTCTGGCGTAGTACCTTCGAATAGGACGGAATTAAAGAGCTTCTGAAGGACTTTCAGTAACGGTGATCCACCCGCTTGCAGAAGCTCTGTAGTGATTCCGTCCTCTCCAGGCGCCTTGTTGTTCTTAAGCTGTTTGAGGGTCATCCTAATCTCGTACAGGCTGATGTCCGGGATATCTTCGGTATAGTGTCGGGTTAATTTGGCTCTCGGGTCTCTAACCAAATCAGAAGCAGGTTGTGCGACCGAGGTATATAACTGCCCATAGAACCTCTCGATCTCCCGCAATACCTCAGGCTTAGTCGACGCTAAACTGCCGTTCTCTGTCTTCAGCTGCACCAGCCAGCTCTGTCCAATAGACAGAGCCGCCTGTTATGCTCTCCCCTTATCTGCGAGGCAAGGTCAGACTCTTCAAACTTTTAAGAACCGAACTTGTCTATGACTTTACCTTTCACTATTTTCCTTCTATCCTTCTTAATTATCATGTTTTGTGTTCTTGTGCTTTATTACAATGCGCAATAGTATTATTTTGTCTGTGTTCATTCTACATATATATTTTGTCTGTGTAATAAATTTATTTTACATTATCCTTCAATTCAATGCAGGCCGGCCGAGTGGGACCGACTACCTGGTGAAGGCTGCGGGAAATCGCTGGATGAAGGCGGCCCAAGACCGTTCGTTGTGACAATCTTTGGGGGAGGCCTTTGTCTAGCACCGGACGTCTTTTGGCTGAAATGATGATAAAGCCGCTATTTGCTTTCGCCGAGTTTTTATGTAATTTTTTACTCCTAATCGGTGTGCAATAAAGTGTATTATTATTGGTTCACGCGAGTCCCACTCGAACCGGTTTTTTTTACGTGGTCACCCGAATATGTCGCGTGGGTAAATCGGAAGCTGGCTATCAATGTCTATTCTCACTTCGTTCGTTTTATGAGCTGTTGACATTCAATCGACCGGTGAGTTTTTCAATGTTGTTTTCACACAGATTTCTGATGTTCGATATTTAGGTTGGTGGATATTTACTGCAGTTTTATTGGTTCTGTTTGATATTTTGTACATGTCTCTTTTTATGTGCAGAATAGTTTTGTGATCTTAAAATATATATTTGTTTGTTTTTATTACATTATATTTTATTATACGGGTGGATGGATAATATGTAATCGAATATGTTTTATTTCGCAAATATTCATAGAAGACGGTGACCATAGTGACCACTTTCCCTCAGGTAGCCCGAAAGCTTGATAACAACCTTATGACAAAAAAAACTGATGGGCCTATGTGAATCAATTCTACTAATTACAATCAAACTATTCGGCTACAAACAAAAAAAGAATTACGTAATTCGGTCCAGAAATCTCGGCGAAATTCGCGTACATATATAAAAAAATATAATATATTTACTAGCTGTCCCGGCAAATCTTAATCTTCGTATCGCCCTAGAAAATTTTAAAAAAAGAATGTCCAAAAATGTTATGAAAAATAGATGTTAGCCGATTCTCAGACCTACTGAATATGCATGCAAAATTTGGTTAAAATCGGTCCAGCCGTTTCGGAGGAGTACGTAGACAAACATAGTGACACGAGAATTTTATATATAAGATATACCGGCCGAATTGAGAACCTTCTCGTTTTTTGAACTCGGATATAAAAGTGATCTTATAGGTATTTCTAACTCACCGAACTGCTGTCACTTCAAAAAATATATTTCGTTCACATGTAGATAATAAATCTATGGTTCACATCATTACCTACAATAAAACAATACCATCATTATGTAAGGACATAATAATATATGAGTGAACGAAAAAACAAAAACGTATAAAATATTAGGAGCGGCATTGATAGAATCGGAATAGCTTTTATCGGTTTCCAAATATTCATATATTATGTAGGTATGTACGGGCATACATTACGGAGAATTGAGGTTAAATAATGATAATATTGTATGAATAATATGATATGAATATAATTCCGTCTGAATATCATAACGACATACCAATCAGCTATGCCTATTGTTTCTAATATGAAATTAATATCATTTTTGATTATGTATGATGTGGTTTAGTCATTAATTCACTCATGGATTGAAATGTAATTTAAAAAAAAAATGTTTGTTTCTTGGCTGAATAATTGAATAAGTATATAGCTCACAAACAATCATGGCCATTGAATTGTACTTAAAAAAAATGGTACTAGGTAAGCCGGTCTTGAAATATTATCTAGGGAACCTTAAAAAACCTTTTCCTGGTAAGTAGGTATTTAAAATATTTTTTACTCTCCGGAATAAAAAGTTTAAATTGAAGTTTAGTATGGAGTGCATCTATTGTTCCTAAGAAGAACCATTATTGTTCCGGAGAGTTGATTATATTAATATGTGGTACCTAATCTTAGTTTAATATTATCAACTATTTGAATTGGACATGGCTTTTCAATAATTTGACTTTAAAAAACATTGTGAGCGACAATATCCAGCAACTGAAACTTTACGAACTACCGTCACTAATTACACACTGTCCTAGTAGTAACATACGACCGTCCGCGGTCCGCGGACCGAATCCGCCGACCAAACCCCCGCGAGCGGTTGGTCGCTGTTCGTCGCGCTCCTTTACACAGGCCAGATTTGGTTCGGAGCGTACCGAATCCGCTGTCCGCTCCGTACCAAATCCGGACATGTGTTACGACTATTAACACTACTACTATTCAATTTAAACGGTGGATTATCAACTGTGTTAAAAAGACCAATGTTCCCTCCTTTAAATAGCCCTTTCTCTCTAAATCAACTAAGCACATAGTGGTGCCACCTAGGGTTTCTATACTAAACTGTCTATAATAAGCCAGAGCTGGCGCTAGTAGTCGCTCTTTCTGACAAAATTTACTAGAAAGTCTTTTCCCTCTCTTTACTCTGAAGCAGTTGGTGTGTAATTATTGTAATTCATCTCTTGCTGACGTTATTGGGCCTCCATGTAATCCATTATTGACATTGGCGGTATTCATTAATCCGCTGCGACCGAGCTTTTAAAGCCGCGGGCTTAATATTTGACCGCCGCTGCCTACAACGCTGGATTTTTCTGACAATATCGTGTAAAATTATGGTGAATACGAAATTGGATTGTTGTGTGCTTTGCATTTAAAGTATTCGTTGCTGACTTTTTATATTAACATACTGAATTGTTGTATGACCACGGAATAACTGCTACAGACAAACATAAACCTCAGGGATAGCAACGTCTCCCGTTTTGTACCTTGCCTGATGCCTTTAGGCTACAGTCAGAGAATATGTAATGATACTACGTATAGAATGGACACTTCGACGTCCCGCCCGATTTCCCCGCATCACCCAACCTCCTCCTTCTTATGGGGGACGGTTGGTATTTTGTACGTGCTACGCACACTGGTGCGCGTGTAAGTACACGTCACTGATTGATGTGTATACGAGACCAAATTAAGCGTTTGTATGGAATTTTGGCGGAGTGTCCGCGGTGTGCTACAGTGCTTACTTACCATCGATATGAATTTATCACTATCGTAATGTAAATACTATTTAACATAATATAATCGTTACTTCCTAATAATTTTGTAATAGCATCATTTCAACCATAATCGATTTGACCGTCGTTGTTCGGTGTACTGACTGCATTAGTGGAAGATTTCTCTTCCAGGTGACTTTTTTCCACTAGTGGGCGATGGAGTCGTCACGTCCCGACGTCACAGATATTAATATCGTTGTACCATATTCTACTAAGTACTTCAAAATAGTGGTATCTCCTCCTCCATCACCCGCGATATTTGACACTTTTCACTATACAAAACGAAGCCCGTTTTCGTTGTTTATGACGACTATAAAGCGCGCATGGCCTCCCGGCTGGTGTGAATCGGAAGCGATCTACTCGGTTAAGCGATAAGGGCGCGGTCGGGTGTGTGTTGGGTGACCGCTAGTGGCAAATTAAAATGCGCGTTTTCGTGCTTCGGAGGGTACGTTAAGCCATCGCTCCCGGTTGCAATCGACAGATAGCAGTCGTTAAACCTTGTCAGAGGCCTTACGGGCGGTTTGAAAACATCCGACAACGGGTTGGCCACTAACCCTTATCTCCGTCAACCCGCATTGGAGCAACGTGGTGGAGTAAACTCCAGGCCTCATACCAAGAAGGTGGGAGACTCGTGCCCCGCAGTGGGACGTATCAAGGGTTGCCATTATTATTATTCCTTAAATATACTGAATAACTGATCTGTGAGAAATCATTTTCCTCAATCAGGTAAGTAATGCACATCCTCGATAATTTCCGTATTATGGTAATGCACCTCTCGCTGACTTTATTGGGCCTCCGTGTAATCCATTATCGACATTGGAGGTATTCATTAATCCGCTGCGACCGAGCTTTTAAAGCCGAGGGCTTAATGTTTGTGCGTCGCTGACCACAATCTGCCACAATACAGGTTCTTCCGACGATACCTATCGTGTAAAATAATGGTGAATACGAAATTGGTATGCGTTGTATATTACTGCACTTAATTTGCTGTATAATTATTTATATTAATAACGTTATTTTAATAAGTACCACAAAATAGTGGTGGTAGAGATCCAGTGACGGAGCTCGCGGGCGTAGGCACCACCGCATTACCTAATATACTTGCCGCTAAATGGTAGTGTTCAGCACTATCGTGTTCCGGTCAGGTGGTAATGTACGGCCCTGTAATTTCCGGCACAGAGGCATAACACCTAAGTCCTCAGGAGTGGTAACGCATCTGCATTTTGACCTTGGTCTTTGTGTGGATGTCTACAGGCTGCAGTCATCACTTAACATCAATGTGAACTGCATGCTTGTTAGCCACTTCCATTACATAAAAAAAAAGTGATATTTCCCTCTCCATCAGATGCGATGTATTATATAACATTTTGATGAAGTCTTTGTTTATTGCATGAATAGGCGAGGTTGCAAGTAAGACTCTATAGCTAACCAAAAGTTTATCAGTGGCATTATCAGAAGAAAAGATCTCAGTAGCATTAACGGAATCCTTCCTTTCTCATATCTCTTCTTCAATTTGAAAATGTGATTCATGAAATGTTATGTGAAAGATTTAAAGACTTAATAATATAGCATTGGCGATTCGAATATTTATAGTTATAAAAATTTTGTTTTGTTTTTTAATCTGAATAACTGGTTTGTTAGTCAGTATTTTTTGCAATCTTACTAATTACTATTGCAAACGCCTCGATAGTTTCCGTATTATTGTAATACACCGCTGACGTTATTGGGCTGCCATGTAATCCATTATCGATATTGGCGGTATTCATTAATCCGCTGCGACCGAGCTTCGCTGCCCACAACGCTGGTATTTCAGCCGATATCGCGTAAAAAAAGTCTTCTTGCCTTTTTAACAGAAATCTATTTAGCTTTCATTCAAATTATTTATCACTTTACAAAATGGCCCAAAAAGAACGCTTTGACGAATAACTGGTTTGTAAGCAAATATTTTTTGCAATCTTAATAATGAACGTTGCAAACGCTTCGATAGTTTCCGCGTTATCGTAATACACCGCTGACGTTATTGGGCTGCCATGTAATCCATTATCGATATTGGCGGTATTCATTAATCCGCTGCGACCGTGCTTTTAAGGCCATGCGCTTCGCTGCCTATAACGCTGATATTTCTGACGATATCGCGTAAAATTGTTGTAAATACGAAATTGGGTCGAAGTACCAAGGCATCGTTATTGCCACCAGCTGCATTTTGATTCACGAGCAGCTCCTCTTTTTCTACAGTTGCCCGACGCATTATTGATAAGTACTTAATTTATTGTAGATCGAAAAACTTAAGCAGAAAAAAAACTTTTTGGTCTACCCCTTGGCAGACCTTTAGGCAGGGTCGCCATGTAATGTTGGGGATTTTAAGATTGATACAACTATTTAGCTCGACGTCAATTTAGTGAGTATATTAATTAATGTATAAAAATATCACATAAATATGAAATGCATATCTGGACCGAATATGATGCGCGCTGTTAGGGAGTGTATAGACTTATTAATGTAACTGAGCGTTTACACACATTTCATGCTAGTCTTTGTGCCTTTTTAACAGAAATCTGTTTCGCTTTCAATCCAATTAGCATTTTACGAAATGGTCGAAAAAGAACGCTAATACGTCTGAAGTTAATACAAACAACTTCAAACCGACAAGAAACATGTTCGCACAGTTTATGACTATGGTAATATTAGTGTTTTTGTGTCAATACCTACCGCTTATTTTTATCAAAGAGAAAAACTTCTGATATCACAATAGGATAAAATAACAGTTTGCTGAATACCAAATTGCCTAAACAAATATTTGTGTTCTCCGAAATAACATTAGTGCTCGAGATTTACAAGTATGGATTTGTTATGCGAAGGGAATTCTATGTAGATATACTACTATACCCACTGGTGGTAGAGCTCCAGTATGGAGCTCGCGGGCACCACCACATTACCTAATATACTTGCCGCTGAATGGTAGTGTTCAACACTATTGTGTTCCGCTCAGGTGGTAATGTACGGCCCTGTAATTTCCGGCACAGAGGCATAACACCATAACCTTAGGAGTGGTAACACATCTGCATTTTGACCTTGGTCTTTGTGTGAGTGTCTATAGGCTGCAGTCATCACTTAACATTATTGTGAACTGCATGCTTGTTTGCCACATCCATTAAATTAAAAAAAAGTTGTTATAAATTGGACTACAGCTCAGCGTTCAATCTCTCAATCAGCGCTGATATGGTTGAATGCATATATGTATCTTTGCCTACTGGTTAAAAACGTGGTTTATTATGTGTACCTATAAATTCGTCTAAAGCGTTTTAGTACCCTTAACAAACATACTCTCTATTGGCGTTTAAATCATTTGAACACGTTTAATTGCACTAACAACACAAATTAACAAATGACGACGAACATTCTCATTATGACAGACAAAAACACGGTGTCACGAACTAATTATCGTATGGCAACATGCTTTAATGAACTTGCATTTAGCTCTTTTAACTTGATTTTGCCTGGAAATGCGTGAACGAGACGAACGATATCATAAGCGTCAAAGCAGCTAAAATTGTTGAAAACTTGTGTTAATAAATGTCAAACTTAGCAATCACGCATTACAACCTAATTTTGTAATTCCAATAATTAGGTAGTAAACTCAAAATAACGGGTTAGGCCAATATAATTAGCGACCGCCAAGCGTAATTACGGCTTACCGTAATTATACATAATTATAGCAATACAATTACCCATCGTCACCAGAAACCCTTACTTCAGTTTATTTAATTTTCATTAATTAAATGGGGCAAAGATAACAATTTCATGAGTCGAAGATGTCATTTCACCTAGTAGAAGGGACCACATTTCCCTTCTACTAGGTGAAATGACATCGTAATGACAGTTAAATGCCTACATTTATTTTTTTATTTAAATATCTTGGGAATCGGCGTACATGTATGAAGAGAATGATGAAGGTAGGTAATAGTATGTCAGGACCGGGATATCTGGCGCTCTACACTCTCCACCTACCCCACTAGGAACCTGTCGTGAAGATACATACATACATACATACATTATAATGGTGGCAAACTAGCATACAGTTCTCATTGATGTTAATTGATGACTGCAGCCTAAACACACCCACACAAATGCCAGAGGTCACAATTCAGATGCGTTGTCACACCTGAGACCTTGGCGTCCTTAGCTGATATGTCTCTATGATAAGTTATTACGGGGACGTACATTACCACCTAACCGGAACACGACAGTGCTGAACACTATAATTTGGCAGATAACTAACTAGCATAGTTGGTAATAGATGGCGCTACTGCTACCATAAAGCAATGCAATAGATGTGAAGGAAAGATTTGACAAATCGGGCAGGGCTTCAGTAGCTCAATTGGAAGAGCGGCTGGACTAGATTCCCAGTAGGTCGCGAGTTCGAGCCTCGCCTGAAGTCAAATTTTTCTTTCCATTTTTCTTTAAAAATAAAATATATTTCACAAGCATGTGTTAATGCGAAATAATATCAAACAAAAATCTACCTATTTACGTAAAATATTAAAACCAAAATTATAATATTCAAAGGCCTTAAAGAACCGACCGAAACAAACACGATAGGTTTGAATACTACCATTTAGCGGCAAGTACTTTATGTAATGCCTACTCTCGACTAGTGGCTCCGTCACTGGTGCTCTACCACCTTTGCTTGATTATATATTCTATTTCGCAAGATTTCTCTACAAAGGCACCATTTTTTTATGTAATGGAAGTGGCAATCTAGCATGCAGTTCACATTGATGTTAAGTGATGACAGCAGCCTATAGACACTTACACAAAGACCAAGGTCAAAATGCAGATGCGTTACCACTCCTGAAGCCTAAGGTGTTATGCCTCTGTGTCGGAAATTACAGAGAAGTACATTACCACCTGACCGGAACACGATAGTGCTGAACACTACCATTTAGCGGCAAGTGTATTAGGTAATGCGGTGGTGCCTATGCCCGCGAGCTCCATCACTGGAGCTCTACCACCAGTTCTTTCTTTCTTTCTAATTATTTGGCGAGCCGTTTGGTGCAGCGGTTTGAAGCGACTGAAATTTGATACTTACATGATACCTATATATATATATATATATACAAAGTTTTTTTTCTCATGCGTAAGAGTTTTAGAAGTCAAGTTACAAAATATATGGACGGAAAAGATTTAATAAGATTTTTCGCAGTCTATGTACGAGAAAAAAAATGTTACATGTGGCAACCCTGCCATTTGAATGCGTAAAAAAATGATTTGTTGAAACAAATGATTGTACAAATAAATATTGATTATCTATCTAGAGAAATCAATGAAAAGTACTCATCATAAAAATCATATTCAATTGGCGTTAGCTATAATATAATTACCACCTATGTTATCACAAACTGATTACATGTCAGTCCAATAATTAGGTGGCAACCGCCAATCAAATATATTATCACCGTATGCCTTAATTACAGCCACATAATGACCCACCGTCACCAGAATCCCTTTCGACGTCGATAGGCTGCTTGCATACTATAGAATTTATTTCCTTAAAACAGTATTTTGATATATTATTGATAGAAGTCGAAAAAATATAACCGTTATCGCGAAAAAACTTACTTGAAACTTAAATGAAACCTTAAATTATTATTTATATTTCACTTAGTAGCTTTTCAATAAATAAAAAATGTTGTAAAAGCATACATAAGAGGCAATTGTATTGCAGTAGTCTTGTATTATATTTGCATGCCAGGTTTATCTTATGATGGCATATTAAAAAAAATTACAGCTTTTAGCTTTGATCAGGAGGAAACCCTTATTATTTGCATCGGAAACAGAGGCAATGTAAATAAAAAACAACTCATAAGTTGTTATAATATTTTACAAACACTGAGAATAAGAAATGTTATTTTGTTTACATTGCCATATAGTCAGAATTTGTCAGCTGAAGAAAATAACATTAGATATAAGTTAAATTTGACAATGGATAATCTGACTTGTTGAATAACAAGTTTCATAAATTAGACATTAATAATTTTATTAAAAATAATTTTTATTTGACTCAAGATAATTATTATCTTTATAAATATTTTAAACGACAGATAGCTGTATCGCTATCATATTATTTTGCCAAAAATTTGGCTGTACAGACTGCCTCTATTGGGCACTTAAATAATAATAATATGCTGAGCTTGGAAAGTATTCCAATTACTAATATAATAAATGACGATCCAATATTGTGTACTTTTTCTACCAATATTGGGATAAATAGTATACCATTGACATCTAATAATGTAAACATTGATTTAAAGAATTTAAATTAAAATTAAAGACAAAAGAGGCAGTCTCTTGCTCCTTTCCAGAAAATAATAATATTGTAAACCTGGTACACCAAAATTTGTAAGGAATGCTGGGTAAAGAACTAGAGGTTGAATTATTTTTAAACAGTCGTAATATACAAATGTTCTGTGTCACAGAACATTGGTTAAACAATAGTGAGTTAATTTTTAACTTATGTGGGCATCAGGTAGGCAGTTCATTTTGTAGGACACATGCGATACGCGGTGGCGCTCTTATATTGTTAAAAAAGGGTATCAAACATAAGGAAAGGAGGGATATTGTAAATCTCTCTGTTGAAAGAACTGCTGAAGTAGCCTGTGTGGAGCTAGAGCGCTTGATTATTGTGACCGTATACAGACCTCCGAATGGATCATATGATTGTTTTGAAACAATTTTAGACGTGATACTATAAAAATTACCATATTAAAAAAAGATGTTGTTATCTGTGGTGACTTTAATATTAATTTGTTGGAGGAAACTCCAACAAGTATTAGATTCAAATCATTATTTAAGTAATATAACCTACATAATTTGTTTTTAGAACCTACCAGAATAACACATAACTCGGCGACATGCATTGACAATATTTTTATTAATTATGAACATACTCAAAAAAATATTCTGACCGAATTAAGCTCTGACCATTGCGGACAGTTAGTTTCCTTCCCCAGTCAAATAAAAAATGATACAAATAAACGAGAAATTGTTGTTCCTATTAATGAGAAGAGAATACAAATATTAAGTGAAAATATTATGCCTAAACTTTTATATATGAAGCACCATGACAATCCAAATATATTGTACAATGATATCTTTAACATTATTATAAGAGAGTATAATTTAGTCTTTACAAAAAAGACAACAAATGTGAGAATTCATAAGTCGTTTGATGAATGGGCGACTGTTGGAATACACAAGAGTAGACACAGATTATATGAACTGTACGGGGAAAGGTCTTTTAATCACACATTATCGTTTAAAAATTATGTTAAAATGTATTCGAAAATATTTAAGAGAGTGTGTTTTGCAGCCAAGGCAGTACACATTAAAAGTAAAATTAAAAACTCTAGTAACAAAATTAAAGCGACATGGAACGTAATCAATAGTGAAAGTGGAAAAAACGTTGAACGCAATTCTGATTTTAAATTAATTATTGACAATAAACAAGTTACTACTGACGAGGAAGTTGCGTCAGCATTTTTTTTTTAAATTTTTTGCTACTATTTCAGTTTCTACAACCAAACACCTGATTTCTTCTCCTACCGGCGCCGAATCATTATTGAAACAAAATGTACATGAAAGTAGCACTAGATTTAGTTTTTAATTAGTAAACACTTTAGATGTAATTAATGCTTTTAAATCTATTAACATTAAGAATACAACTGATTTCTGGGGCTTATCTGTTAAAGTAGCATCTAGAATATTGGACATAATCGCACCTTACGTAGCGGCTATGTTTAATAATAGTATTGTAAGTGGTATATTTCCTGACTTAATGAAACATAGTAAAGTGATTCCTCTTTTTAAATCTGGTAGTACAAGTGACCCCACAAATTTTAGACCTATTTCAGTACTACCCACATTTAGTAAATTTTTTGAAAAGTTAATGTTAAACCAGTTCCTAGCCTATTTAAAACCAATACATCCACATTGTCAATCCGCGGGTTGGAAATTAAAGTGCTATTGGGCACCGTTTTTCGTTTCTCAGAGATTGGTAATATGCCCGGAAATATCAATAGCGTATTGACAACTACAAACCGTATCTTATCTGTTACAAGAAATTAATGCAGAATCTTTTGTGTTGGCATGTATGCTTGAGTGTATGGCTGTTACCTCGATATCTGCCGAGACTTTAGGGAACAAAGGCATGAAGTTAAGTTTTGGTTTACATAAAAGGCAAAAACTAATTTATCTTTTCTAAACTCGGTTGTAGCAGTCAGTTCATTTGAAGTCGTTTTACCACTTTTACACATTTTATGATTTTTGTCACTAAAATTTGCAGTACTCACAGCGTTGCGTTCAACAACTTTGCTGATACAATACTTTCTATCTTAAGATATGAACAGTTAAATAAATATCACAAAAACAGGCTCGTTAAGAATACATCAACACTATCTACGAGAAGCGAAAAGTTTTCTTATATAGAGATAGAAAGAACACATGCGTAAACTCCTGAACAGTAAAAATCAGATCCAAAAGTTCCAGCTACCAAAATTTAAATTCTTATAAAAATAAATATACCGCTCTACTAGCGTTGGTGAAAGTGTTACGATATTAAACCAGCACGAAACGCATTTGAAAAGTTAATATGATTCGTACTGACTTTATTACCAACAGTTTTCGTGGCTAAATCTAATGAATTTCATTCAAAAAGTGTTGTATGTTGCAAATAAAAATGCTTTATCAAGTGCTAGTTTTTTATTGAAATAAGTAAATAAAAAATGAAGGTAAGGTTTACGAACGATGATAATTTTACGTAAAAACCTAATTAGAAAACACGCGTTATAACGCCAAACGCTTGGGCCAATCGTGCCTGGATCGAATATCAATTTTTCCGGGCTCTCACTTGCATGCACACTCGGCTCAGCTGAAATGTGACACTTTTTCGTGCGTTCAGCCAGTGTTCATCAATATAAGACGTTATTATGTCAAAACATTTCAATAAAAAAACTAGCACTTGATGAACGAACCCAACTTTGATAGTCTCATGACTGTATGCAGCCTAAATAACCCTTTTTTCTTTATTACTTAAGAACTCTTTCATTTGTTTCAGGTGGCGAATTAGACCCGAGGAGGAAAATGTACCTATTATGATACTGCGAGACTTAAAGTTATGTGCAAGTGTTAAGTGTATAGTTTTTTGATAACATAATATATAATTCATACGCTTATTAATCTATACAAGCATAGTGTTTATGTGGTACGAAATTAACCACATGCAAAATCGTGTCGTAAATCTAGTCGTTAAAAGTGTAAAAATAACGGAGATGTATTAACACCAGATACTTCCGTTGTTTTAGCAACTATAAATTAGTTTGGTAACGTTGTTTGTGTAAAAATGTCGTCGCGCACGCAACGGGGCTCGTCCGTTGCGACTAGCCAACGGAAACATAGGTCTCGGTCGACGCCGAGGTGCGACACGGACAAAAAGTCGAAGAAGAAGACAACTGGCACTACTAGCACCACCAGCCTCGTGTCGATACCCAACAGCATTAAATTGACGATGCTGAACAGCGGTCTCATATCTTTCGGTGAGTTTCTTTTCTACTTATAATAAATAATAATGGCAACCCATTATACGTCCCACTGCTGGGCACGAGTCTCTCCCCTTTTTTGGGGGGAGGCCAACTTACTTACTTTCTACTTATATTATATGTTAATTTGAAGCGCGCATGGCCCGGCGGCTGGTGTAGATCGCTTATGATTGCGCATTTCCGTGCTTCGGAAGGCACGATAAGCCGTCGGTCCCGGTTGCTATCGATAGATAGCAGTCGTTAAACCTTGTCGGAAGCCTTATGGGCGGTTTGAAAACATCCGACAGCGGGTTGGCCACTAACCCACCCACCTCTACCAACCCGCATCGGAGCAGCGTGGTGGAGTAAGCTCCAGGCCTTCCCCCAAAAAGGGGAGTGACTCGCGCCCAGCAGTGGGACGTATAATGGGTTGCCATTATTGTATAGGTATGTTAAACCAGTCCAGCCGCTTTACCTACTAAGCTACTTCGGTAGCTTAGTGGTAAAGCGGCTGGACTGGTTATCCTGAGGTCACAGGTTCGATTACTGCCCGAAGTAAAATTTTACTTTCCGTTTTTTCTTTAATTTCTATGGAGTTGTTCGAAATTTTAGAGTAAAATACATTTGGTCGACTGTTACCCGCAAACTTGCAAGACCAACTTAAGTGTGATAGTTTTTCTTTTAATTTCATTATATGTAGCTACTATTGCCGTAACGTTTGAATTTGTAACAACAACCGTTTAGTTGGTAGAGGGGGGGGGGCACACTTGACTCTAACGAAAATTTGCACTTTAAAGCTTAATAAGTCACAGTTAACTCAATCGAAATATGATGTTCAAACATCCATTATATTTTTAAAAGACTTATACCCAACGATACCCCACACTATATCACTATATCACTCCCGATGGTATGCGGCACAGCTTCGAATCCCAAGCCGAGCTCGACGCCATATCAAGTAAGCTGATACAGGACACTGCGCCAGCCTCCAAGAGCAACTCGTCTAAGGCGAAGGTCTTGGACAAGCCCAATGAAACTCGGGTGAAGCGCGTTGCATCTAAGAAGTAAGATGATTGATGTCACTCCCTCTAAGTGTTTTTGTTTGTGTTTGTCTACTTTTTCTTTCGTAGTCCAAGAAGGTAAACAACTTAACAATTAGATAATTTTACTAACACAGACCGCAATATTTGTATACTTTTTGCACAGACCATTAATTGCCAGTTTTTCTAATATCAATCATAATTTTTCTAATTTCAATTCTATGTAACCTGTCATCTGTCAATCTGTCACTTTTACTTTTATCCTTCTATCCACCCACAGACTACTAATGACATTAATTGTTGCTTTGTGTCACAGACTACGTATTTTGTGTTTGGATTACTTGCAATATTATTGGCACAGGTCACAGCTTATTAATTATGTATTATTAATATTTTTATTTCTTATGATTATTATTTTTTTTTTTTTTTTTTTTTTTTTTTTTTTTTTTTTCTCTTCTTTGTCTTCTGTTTTTGCCTATGTTTTCGACTAATTAAATAACTTTGTGCTTCTTCATTAAATTAGGGCTATCACAGACTAATGTGCTAATGAATTTTTGTATTAAACTATGTAAGTAGTTGTTCTGCATATTGATTGACGCTTTTGCTTGTAATCTTTATCTATTGTTTGCTATCTTGGCGATGCTTTCTATTGTTAACTGTCCATATTTATTATTATTTTCTTTTCTTTTTTTTATTTTGTGTGTTTGGTGTTATACTTACAATGTAAACAGATAGCTGGTGGGTTTAAAAGGAATCTTAGGTTAGCTAAAATCGTAATTAGGTATAATTTTAGTATTTTAGAATCTGAATAGAATAATATTAATAGCTGTATATTTTTATTAGTTAAAACTAAAGTAACCGATTTATTATATTACTTAAGTAACTATGAGCTGCAATAATAGTGATCAGGATGATGATTTTTGCTCCTTGTCTTCTTCTCAGAGTGGATTGAGTAGTGACAGCTTTGCAAGTATCCCCTCTCTCTTTGAAACCCTTAGTGCATCTTTCTCAGATATGACGAAAAATTTCAATATTATCCATATCAATGCCCAAAGTATCCCTGCACATTATCCAGATATGTTGGCATCTTTCGATAATAAAAATATT
Organism: Macrosoma leucophasiata; assembly: GCA_036365455.1. NCBI lineage: Eukaryota > Metazoa > Arthropoda > Insecta > Lepidoptera > Hedylidae > Macrosoma > Macrosoma leucophasiata. The sequence goes on along the minus strand of JAWQUS010000023.1, from coordinate 6,082,220 downwards.
CACGCCATTTTGGTATCCGAAACATGGCTCAAGTCGTGTCTGCCATCTAGTTCATATTCTCTGCCAGGATTTAATTTAATTAGGAATGATCGAATAAATAGAACGGGTGGTGGCGTTGCGATATATCTGCGTTCCCATATACCATTCACTGTTATAAATATTTCTCCTCAGTTGAATGATACCGCCGAGTATTTATTTATTGAAATTAATCTCTCTACCACCAAATGTCTTCTTGGTGTTTTTTATAGCCCATCGTCAACCATTAATTATTTTTCCTCCTTTGAGGAAACTTTAGAGGAGCTCCTGCCTCGTTACAGTCACTCCATTATTTTAGGTGACTTCAATACATGTCTCCTTAAAAATGACACAAGGTCTTCTCGTCTTAAATCCTTACTTAACTCTGCTAATATGCATTTACTTCCGTCATCCGCCACACATTTTTTTCCAAATTGCTCTCCTTCTCTTTTGGATTTAGCCATTGTATCTTCAATTGACCATGTTGTTAAGCATGGCCAATGCTCAGCCGATGCTTTTTCGTATCATGACCTACTATATGTGTCTTATCGAATCCGACCCCCTAAAGCAAAGGCTAAAATTCTCTTGCTACGTAATTTTAGTGGTATGGACGTGGAGAAACTTCGAGAGGATGCAATTAAAATCGATTGGTCGATAATTGACACTAAGGATGATGTAACTGATAAAATTAATTTGTTTAATTCCTTTATTATGCAACTGTTTGATGTACATGCCCCAGTTCGACCAGTCCGTGTAAGACATCTTCCGGCTCCTTGGCTTACAGACGATATCAGGGCGTTAATCATGAAAAAGAATAAGGCAAAAAGTAAATTTAAAAAGAATACGAATGATAGGAATCGCCAAAACTATGTTTTACTTAGAAATCACTGCAATAAGGTGTGTAGAGATGCACAACGACGCCACATCTATAAATCAGTTTCAAATGGTGATCCAGCTAAGGTATGGAAATTTTTAAAGTCTATAGGAGTTGGGAAATCCAATTTTGATTCCAATTTTCTACTTCAAAACAATATAGATTTTAATCAGCTTAATCTGCATTTCTCATCGTCTGCCTTCATCGATGGCATCAAAAAACTTGACACGTTACACCTTCTTTCAACGTTCCCAACCCCTGACTGTCCTCTTTTTTCATTTGAACAATTCTCTGATCGTGATGTTAAGAAGAATATTCATTCCATTGACTCCGATGCTGTTGGCAGTGATAACGTTAGCCGTAAAATGATTCTCCCTATAATTGATACCCTCATTCCCATCATTACCTCTATCCTCAACTATTCTATAGCAAGCGCTTCCTTTCCTTCAACTTGGAAGGATGCTCAACTTATACCTTTACCTAAAAAATCCTGTCCCAAATCCTTTTCCGATTTTCGTCCTATATCTATTCTCCCGTTTCTATCCAAAGTCCTGGAACGGTTGGTACATCAGCAGCTAAATACCTTTTTATCAAAATATAGTTTACTCAATACCTACCAATCCGGCTTTCGAAAGGGTCACAGTACGGCTAGCGTTCTTGTCAAGGTAACGGATGATATCAGGCATGGCATGGAGAATCAAGAGCTTACAGTCCTCACTTTACTTGACTTTAGCAATGCATTTAACAATGTTGACTTTGATATCTTGCTCGCGATTCTCCGTTCTCTTAACATATCTCCGACAGTAATTGATTGGTTTCGTAGTTATTTATATGGTCGCCGGCAACGGATACGAGTCGATGACACCTTTTCTTCTTGGTGCAATGTCTCTGCCGGTGTACCACAAGGCGGCGTGTTGTCTCCGTTCCTTTTTACTATTTTCATAAACTTAATAACTCAGAATTTAGCTTCTCTCTACCACCTTTATGCAGATGATCTTCAAATTTATTGTCAGGGTAGTCTCGTTCATCTGCCAGAGGCCATACAGACTGTCAATGATGATCTTAAACAAATTTCTCTTTGGTGTGAAGCTTTTGGTCTGCAAGTTAATGCTTCCAAAAGCCAAGCCATCATTATTGGTAGCTCTCGTATGGTCTCTAAGCTAAATATGTCACAGCTTCCGTCGATAGTTCTTAATGGAACATGTATTGAATATTGCGATAAAGTCAAAAACTTGGGTATAATTCTTGACAATTGTTTAACTTGGAAGCCACAAATCACTGAGGTAAGCCGGAAAATGTTTGCAGCCGTTGGCTCCCTGCGAAGACTCCAAAATTTCTTGCCCACACCCACTAAAATTACACTAGCTCGATCTCTTCTTCTACCGATTTTAGATTACGCCGACATATCCTATCCAGATTTATCTCAGGAGCAACTAAATAAGCTTGAGCGGCTTCAAAACTTATGCATACGATTCATATTTGGATTACGCAAATATGATCACGTCTCCGATTTTCGCAAACAGCTCAAGTGGCTACCCATTCGTTCACGCAGGGATACTCATATTCTTTCTTTTCTGTACTGTCTCTTATTCAATCCACACACCCCAACTTATCTGAAAGAACGTTTTCCTTTTCTTAGCTCTATCCATCCCTTGTCTCTTCGTTCTTCCGACAACCTCCTTCTAACGGTTCCAGTACATTCGTCTACTTTTTACGCCAAATCATTTACTGTTGAGGGAATCCGACTTTGGAATTCTCTTCCGGTGGATATCCGGAAAGTTCAAACAGTTGAAACGTTTAAAAAACGTCTGTATGACCACTACATTTCCCAAACCCTTTCCTAACTCCTGATCACTACTAAGTTGCCTGTTGCTGTTCTTGTTGCTGTTAGTATTTTTGCATAGAATAGTACACCCCTATTGTTATCCATTTTTGTAATCATTCCTAAACCCTAAGGTTGTCTGGAAGAGATCACTGTTTAGTGATAAGACCGCCTTTTGTGAACTGTATTTCTTGTTTTCTATAATGTTTTATCTGATTTCGGTGTACAATAAAGTATATTATTATTATTATTATTATTATATGGACATCGAAAATAAATAAAAATATCCGCGCGTAGGGGAGGGGGCGTACATGTAGGGGAGGTTACCCCAAATCATTTTTTTTTCATGTTTTTATTCTACCACTTTGTCGGCGTGATTTAGGTGTATACTCATGCCAAATTTCAAGTCTCTAGTACCAACAGTTTTTGCGATAAACCGCGGACAGCCAGACAGACAGACGGACATGGCGAAACTGTAAGGGTTCCTTGTTTACTACGGAACCCTTAAAAGGAAAAATTATACTCACGTATTTTTTACAAAGTAATTGTTCATATATCAAGTTGTAACCATTCTGTTAACGAGTGTTGCAATTTATGTTTCACAATTACATGCCTCGAATTCCAAAAGGTTTTTCGGAGTTTCAAAGGGTTTTACGTACGTTACGTCAACGTTGCGTTTTAAAAACAGTTCTTTTTTTTTCAATTTTTATGCACTCGTTGAGTTTTTTGTGTTCGTTAGACAACGTGTTCATAAAAAACCTTTTTTTACAAGCTTTTGTTTTTATATAACGAAGATGTAAAACAGGCATGCAGTTCACATGGATGTTAAGTGATGCAACTTAAACGACTTCTAGAAAAACCAGAGCTAGGCCTCAGGGATGGCAATGCATCTGTATTATGACCTATGCGCAAAGTTGTCATGTCTTCGCGATAGTTAGGTATAATAGTAAAAAAAAAGTAAAATTAAACTTTTTTCGTATTCAAGTCACAACCGGGATATCTGGCGCTCTGCACTCTCTGCCTACCCCGTTAGGGACCTGGCGTGAAGATACATACATACATACATACAAGTCACAATTTTTTTGTTTTAAACCAAGCTGACATTTTATGCGCTTTTCAGCTTCCATGGTCTCGGCCAGAATGAAAACGTCGAATTGATTTTAAATCCGATGGTGAAATAAATCCGAAAAAATAGTTTTATTTCAATTGATTGTCGCTGAAAACGGTAGTGTTCAGCACTATCGTGTTCCGGTCAGGTGGTAATGTACGGCCCTGTAATTTCCGGCACAGAGGCATAACACCATAGGCCTCAGAAGTGGTAATGCATCTGCATTTTGACGTCTGGTCTTTGTGTGGGTGTCTATAGGCTGCAGTCATCACTTAACATCAATGTGAACTGCATGCTTGTTTGCCACTATCATTACGTAAAAAAAAATTGTAAAAATGGCCTACTATTAAGTTTTTATACTCGTATCAGTACCACGTTAAAACGTGAGGTAGAGCTAAAATAAGCTACAGTCCCCAACGAGAAATGTAACTTATGGAATTTAGGAAAGAGACAATCGGCTAGTTTCGACTTTGTAGAGCGTTTCGAGTACATCTGTTGCACACTGCCTACGTAAGTACCTACTGATCGTGCAGTATTGGTCAAAATTTACTTAGCTGTATACTTTTTAGGGTTTAAACATAGGGGAGTAGCCATATTCAGGCTTTTCCCTCTGTCAAAGTACAAGACCAAAGGGTCCTATGAATGTCGCCCAGATATTGAAATGTGTGCGTGAAATTGTTTATGTATTTTGTTAAAGTCAAGGTGTAAGTTTCGTAGTAATAGACGATTTTTGTAGTGTGAGTGTGTGTCATACGTATTTCCCCCCGCAAAAATTACAGACTGTTTTGCATCGGTAATAAACGCAATGGCTACTCCCCTCCGGTCCGCCGCGACCGGTGGGCCGAGTTGCTCTATGGGTTCAAACTGTTAAATCACAAAATGTTTGGTCGTCAAAGTAATATGAGACAGACAGTTTTTCACTTTCACACTTTTAATATCAGTATAGGTATCGGTGTCTACGTTTAAACATAACACGCCTATTGGCCGAATACTCGAATATCACTCAATTTTAAGCAACCTTAAAAGTGCGCTATCTCTATCGTTTGAACGTGTTATATAAAGACAGAAGTCCCACTTAGATTTAAGTGACGTTTGAGTATTTGGCCGTATATCTCTCAGAAGAATTAAGCATGCATTCATGCATCCTTAATTGTATTTATCCTCCAAATAAACTACTTGAACATCGGGACTTGTCGACCCCACCACCCACTAGCTGGAGGAAGAATAAAATTCTCTTCTAGATTCAATACATGAAAACAAGGTCGCGTGCAATAAGTTGCTCGACCAAATAAAAGATTTTGGCTATTTTTCGAGCTGCTTCACTGCGCCCTATTGGCATGCCCGCATCATATAAAGTTTCGAGAATGTGCTTCGTGAATATAGGAAAATATCGTAGTATTGTATTCCCGTAGCGGTATTATAACATCCCTAAAGTGTACTCCAAGACGTTATCAAGAAATGTCGACGGTGCAACATGTAAGGTCCAAGTTGAACCGTCAACATTTGTTTCAGATTTATGCACATTAATACATAATAACGTAACTTCACGCCTGTAATCCCCAAAGGGGTAGACAGAGGTAAATGCATGCATTTAAGCATACATTCAAACACGCGCGATTCGCCGGTAATGTTTTGGCCCATGTAACATGTGGCGAGCCTGTTGACACCTCCGGGCACATTACCATGCTTCGAGGTACTGGGAAATTTCCAGAAAATGGAAAAATCTCAATAGTGGTTCTATAAAGATAAAGGACTTTACACCATTATCTCTGATATCCCCCTATCCGGGCATCGAACCCAGGACTCCAGCGTAGTAGTAGTGGCATGCTACCACTGGCAGGTAATGCTAACATAATGTTTTCTTATCTATTTTGGAAAATTCTTTAATATTAATAAACATTCACATATGATTAGTTAGATTCTTGGCTGTTTAACGCTGTTTAACGCCCTATAATATCATCAAGCGGTTTTCAAGTCACTGAAACCCTCCATGTATTTTGATTGCTGACATCAATGCTGACATATTCGTGAAATACCGCGTAATTTGAATCCTAGCAAAAATGCTAAGTTAAACACCCAAGTTCTTGTTTCAATTTTTGGCTCCTTCAATTTTGACACGTAAATTATAACAAATTGTGGCCACAGTTTTATTCTTAAGTTAAATATATGAACGTCTTGTGATTCAGTAAATTAGCTTTTTACTTTCTAGTTAATTTTAAATAACTTTGTGATCTATATAAAAAAATAAGAATAAATTCAATTTATTAGTAGGAAGTAGTATAAACCATAGTTTTTTCTTTTTCTTAACAGATTTTCCTTTTTCTTCTATGAAGGAATTGAAAAATTTGATGATTCACGTATCGGATAAATATTATTATTAAATTGGTATTTATTAATACCTATTGGATTATTATTATAAGTCATTCTCTCTAGGTAGCTTATAACCCGACAATGCAAAAGTGTCCTTGTAGACCAATTTGAAATAAATGATTTGAATTTTGAATATTTGAATTTTGTTTCTTCATTAGTCCGTATCTATCAAACTTTTTACACATTATTTCATTCTGAGGCAATTCGAAGTTTGCCGGGTCAGCTAGTTTTAAATAAATAGCTGAATAAGCCGACAAATTTCATAAAGCCCTCAATCGAAAATGCGATATTTCGTTTAAATTATGTCATTTACTAAAACAATAAATAAATGGAGTTGTGAAATGTGGTGTTTAGATAGATACATGTATAGATATCTAAATAAGATATTGCTTACACAGAAATTCATGGAAGGGTTCAGTGGCTTAATAACGATTGGATAATAGACCATAAACCAGCCATGAGCGTTACATAAACGTTAGCGCGGCTGATTTTAACACTTCGTTGGTATTAGAAGCAAATTATGGCGGATTTCGATTTAGATGTAAAAATAATATGGTCTCACTGGTGGTAGAGCTCTAGTGAGAGCTCGCGGGCGTAGGCACCACCGCATTACCTAATATACTTGCCGCTAAATGGTAGTGTTCAGCACTATCGTGTTCCGGTCAGGTAGTAATGTACGGCCCGGTAATTTCCGGCACAGAAGTATAACACCTTAGGCCTCAGGAGTGGCAACGCATCTGCATTTTAGAAATAGAAATAGAAATAGAAAATATTTTTATTTCGAATAGATCTCTTCAGATACTTTCAAAACGTCAAGAAATATATAAAATACCTAGTGTGAATAACCATTACATAAAGTAAAAGCAAAATCATATATTAATAGTAAATTAAAAATTAGAATTTAAACTACTTAGTTAAAGCATAATAATCACAAATTTTTTTAATTCCTTCGATGATGATAAATGAAGAAAAAGAAAAACTTATTCGTCAAGATCAAAGTTATTCACTTAGCAGAGTTCCAACCTCTGGTCATTGTGTTAGTGTCTATACACTGCAGTCATCACTGTGAGCTGCTTGTTTGTCATTTTTATTACATAAAAAAAAATGAATATAAATAAATTGAGTTGACTAAATCTGTGGTGTGTTATCACATATTAAAATTACGGACGTGTGGTTTAAGAACTTTTATTTTCTCAAAAGAATTACATCAATTCACTTACTGAGAAAAAACTTCTAACATGTAAAACAAAAAACATGATGAGTATACAATTATTAACATTTCTATCGGTTACAAACAAATATTATTTTGATTTCGGGTACATTTAAAATAAAACAATAACAATTGTCGACAGTTTTGCGTACTTGATCGAGCAACCACAGACACAAAGTGCGCTGAGCGTAGTTTAATACTAGATATGTCTATTTACATTTAGTGGGAAATTTGCAGATGTGTTGGGATTTTAAGTTAATTTGGATTAATTATAAGAATATATATATACTTATAAAGTTTTTAGCAGTTAATATATAATACCAACTTAAAGTATTTAAGCGTATAATGTTGACCATTTAATATTAACTGACGTGCTGACTTATTTATTTAATTTTATTAATTATTGTGCCTACAGTATTATTTTATACCTATATTTCACAACTAATTAGTCAATATTTAAAGATTTTAACTATTTTGGGTCTTACTTATAACGTAGGTTTGTCAGGACCTGGGACATCTGATGTTCCAAACTGCCTACCCGGTAAGGGAATTGGAAGGAAATGAATGTATTGTGATTATTTTTAGATATAAACCGAAATCCCTCATTATTATATGTGATAAAATTTTAGTGTAGAGCGAATAATTTAGAACAGGAATTTTGATATCGTATTTGTATATCTAATGCTCTTAAACTCGGTTATTGGCTGGTTAACGGTCTATTATCCAGCCCGATGGTTATCAAGCCATTGAAAGTCTGTGTTATATAGGGATTGGGGTGTAAGCGATATTCATTAATCATGTTGTTTGGATTTAAGCAAAAACGAATTTCGCAACTCCATTATTTCGGATAAGCGCATTTATTTATTTTATTATTGCATATGACATATTGGGTATGTCGACTTTGATTGATTATTCATTTTGCAGATTTCAGGTGGTTAAACAGACGTTGAGCTTGTCCTGTGATATATCATTATAGGTTGGAATCCCACTGCAGAATCTTTTCGTTTATCCAGATATGCTGCGAACCTATTTTTTACGCATATATATTTTTTTTATGTAATGGAAGTGGCTAGCAAGCATGCAGTTCACGTTGATGTTATGTGATGACTGCAGACTATAGACACCTACACAAAGACCAAGTTCAAAATGCAGATGCGTTACCACTCCTGAGGCCTAATGTGTTATGCCTCTGTGCCGGAAATTACAGGGCCGCGAAATCTCCTTCCTAAGGTCGATGTGCAATATTTATTGTTGAATACTGAACACTTAGGTACTAAAAGGGTATGGACCCTAATCTTGTAAAATAAAACTGTGGCCAGACTAGATAAACATTTACATGAACTTTTTGCATAGTAACCCCCTTATTCATAAACGTATTTTAGCTAAAGTGTTGCTAATCTCTCCTTCGTCTTTTTCTTTCCTGCACATTTGACAATGCAACTGACAAAGACAAAGCATTTTATAGCTAAAACGTATCTAATGTACGTATATGAATAAGGGGGTTAGTATTTATTATATCGACATTTAGGACTGATATCCGTGTCCCACCGAATAGTTTCCAGTTGAAAACCAGCGTCGGGCTTCGGCTTGACATAATGCTGAACTGGTAATTAGGTATTTGGTGCAGCCGTGGGATCTTGTTTTTTATTTTCTACTTTACAACTAGGTACTTTTTAAGGTTCCGTAGTAAACAAGGAACCCTTATAGTTTCGCCATGTCCGTCTGTCTGTCTGTCTGTCTGTCCGTCCGCGGTTTAGCGCAAAAACTGTTAGTACTAGAGACTTGAAATTTGGTACAAGTATACACCTAAATCACGCCAACAAAGTGGTAGAATAAAAACAAGAAAACATTTTTTTAGGGTAACTTCCTTTACTAGAAACGCGCGAATATTTTTTTTAATTTTCGATTTTCATATAGTGTGGGGTATCGTTGGATAGGTCTTTTAATAATAGTATAGATGTACCGACATCATTTTTAGATTTAGTAAACTGTTCTTCTGTGACTTATTAAGCTTTAAAGTGCAAATTTTCGTTAGACTCAAGTGTCCCCCCCCCTACAGACTAAACGGTTGCAGTTAGAAATTCAAACGTTACGGCGATAGTAGCTACATATAACGAAATTAAAAGGAAAACTATCACACTAAAGTCGGCCTTGCAAGTTTGCGAGTTATAATCGACCAAATGAATTTTACTCGAAAATTTAGAACAAGTCAATTGAAAATATTTTTTTTTTTTTACATGTCTTAAACTTTTCATTACATCACTTACTCTGTAACTACGGAACCCTACACTGCGCGTGGTCCGACATGCACTTGACCGGTTTTTTTTAATACAAGATATTTTTTGCCAACCCTTTTTTAAGTATTTTTTGTGTTTTGTGTAACGTACCTGTATTTTAAATGTTTATTTTTCTTAATGGTAACCTGGTAAGTACCTGGGATTGGTATGTGGGCTGCACCAATAAATGTTTTTACTTTCTTCTTTCTTTCTAACTTGGATCCCACTTTACAAAAATGTTTTTCGTATCATACAAATAACAGTGCGGTATTTCACAAATATGTCGGCAACTGAAATGAACGCGGGCTACGCCTCTGATATGTCAAACGAGCTCATTTTGTAGGACATTAAGGATGACCGCATACCGCGGTGGGCGGATTATTTGCCTGCATTGTTGGTTCCTTTCAAAATATCCCTAGTATGCAAAGCTTTGAGGGTTCATGTAATGCGTCTAAATTTGTACTTTTGTAAGAGATATTTATAAATCTCACCCATTATATATTATGTCTCCGCACGCATTGGTACAGTGCTCAACACTAAATAATGCACATCAAGCTTAGGAAGGTGACTTCGGCTTATTTCGGGTTTGTAGAGCGTTATCTCTTTCGCACCGTACCTATTTGACGTTTGTCGACCATTTTGATCATGATTTGACCAATACCGGACTGTCAGTGCTTACGTAGACAGTGTGCCGCGGAGATAACGCTCTACGAATTCGAAACGAGCCGATTGTCTCTATCGTAGGCGCGATGTGCATTATTAATTGTTGAGTACTGTATATACCTATATGGTATTAGATATATAAACTGTTATACTTTCACAGTGTGTACTCAGAGCTCTCAGTATGCTCTAAGTGTTAAAACTCTGCTAGATGTCGTCAGTTGCAAAATTGGCTTTTTCACCATATCACTCCGCCAAAATTCCATACAAACGCTTATTTTGGATAAAAATATATTTTATCAATAAAACAAATAATTATGGAATATTGTGATAGTTCTATATTTATTAAAAATTATTAAATTCTAGGTGCACTGACTGACTAAATAGAAAAGTACCTAAAGTTTTGTAATTGTGAACATAATTATTTTACCTTATTTTTTCCTTCGGGAAACTTAAAAATGATCTTTTTTTGTCACGACTTGTTGACATACAGCCATACACTGCACAAATAAATAAAATATTCGATAACAAATTAATCAAAACTAGGCCGCTCGCAACCTCGCTGTAGAGTACCAACCGTCGCCCATAAGAGTAGGAGATTAGGTGAAGCGAGGAAAATGGGCGGGACGTCGAAGTGTGCATTATAAACGTAGTATAGGTCGCGCCAGGTAAAAAGAACGCTGGCGGTCAAGCTGCGCGTCATGTGTTTTTATTTCATTTTATGCTTTTCTATGTAATATAGTTTTCAATCTGCCTACCAATACACGAAACCGCAAGCGAAAGCTAGATCAAAAATAAACCAATAGGGCTAGTACTTTCGTGCGCGAGTGTACCGATGCGCGAACACATCCCTTCTACTTTCTTCCAGCGTTCTTTTTACGTGGCGCGACCTATAGTATTACATATTCTCTGACCATAGCACAATTTGCGTTGGACACTATCACTTTGCGTTACAAATAATAGTATAATTATAAAAAAAATATGTTCGCTTTAAAATAGAAAAAATGAGAACAAAATTATGTATTTAATTTTTTATTAAGACTTATCGTAGTCATGGCGATATTTTTAAAAGACATGCGTTTTTAACAATTTGTTATTATTATTACTCGACCGTATATTTTCAATCTAATTTTTTATTGCAATGCTTCAGCTCAACGGTTCACTCGAGAGGAACGAACAACACGCATAAGCCGAAATTGTGTTGTTTCTTGGAATATAGCTGTTTATAGGTGTTCTGTTCTTTTGATGGATTTTTAGTTCTTGAGTTTTATTGATGTTTTACTTCACATTCGGATAGAGTTCTGTACATCTATGTGTGAATGTGAAATATCGATGTGTTCATAAGTCGTCGATCAAGAAAGTGGCTTTTTCTTCATAGCACGTTTTAGTTGAACACGCTCACTTTGCGGCTAATATTTACAAATAAATAAAATTGCAGTGTCTGTTTGTTATACAAAAATAACCGCTTTTTACTAAATGCATATGGATGTATACACGGTACATGTACCAAAACAACATTTTTTACCATTTTTGTCTGTCTGCCCGTCTGTCTGTCTGTTTGTTTGTTGGGGTTAATCTCGGGTACGGATGGACCGAGTAACTTACTTTTATTTATGTATTATCTTATACTAGCTGCGCCCACGACTTTGTCTGGGTAGACACTGGACAATCATAAATTCTACGCGGACGAAGTAGCTGGCACAGCTAACACCTAATAAAAATAATTATAAGAGTCTCGACCACTATCTTAAATGACTCGTGTTGCGCGACTGGCTCAAGGGCTTCATGCAGAAGGCTCTACTCCTCGACTCTGCGCGAATAGTGAGGAGGTGCCTTTTTCTGCGTCCCGTGAAGAAAATACAGAGTTTCAGTACTGAAATATTGTCCATTTGGCAAGGTAAACAACTTGACAAAATGAGAGTCAGAGACAAATTGGATTGAAACGGTCCAGTGCACTGTTCAGTAAATATATCCGGAGCATTCTTCTCTAACGACATAATACTGGTGGTAGAGCTCTAGTGACGGAGCTTGCGGGCGTAGGCACCAACGCATTACCTAATATACTTGCCGCTAAATGGTAGTGTTCAGCACTATCGTACTCCGGTCAGGTGGTAATGTACGGCCCTGTAATTTCCGGCACAGAGGCATAACACCTTAGGCCTCAGGAGTGGTAACGCATCTGCATTTTGACCTTGGTCTTTGTGTGGGCGTCTATAGGCTGCAGTCATCACTTAACATCAATGTGAACTGCATGCTTGTTACCACTTCCATTACATAAAAAAAAAATATCTCGAACTGAACACTGATGAGTCAGTTAATATCAGGGCATTATGCGCTTGATCATGTGGTCACTTCAAGTGGTGGTAATAAAAGCTATACGAGTATTTGACATTTTGGAACACTATATAAATTAATAAATTCTTAGTCACCGAAAGCAAAATCTAAAATAATCCAATATCCCATATTCGAATTTAAATCATCCACGTAAGTATACATTTATTCATATTTTATTATCGATAACTTCGTTCGGTGCGTGTTTTCGGTAAAAATGCCTCGGTAGCCTAGTGGTAGCAAGCCACTACTACTACGCTGAGGTCCTGAGTTCGATTCCCGGGTAGGGGGTTATCAGAGATAATGGTGTAAAGTCCTTTATCTCTGGTTCTATTGGGATTTTTCAATTTTCGGGAAATTTCCCAATACCTCAAAGTTTGGTAATGTGCCCGGAGATGTCAACAGGCTCGCCACCTGTTACATGGGCAATAAACGTAACAGGCAAATCGTTGGTGTTTGCATGTATGCTTGAATGCATGCATTTACCTCTGCCTACCCCTTCGGGGATTAAAGGCGTGAAGATACGTTTTATTTTTAGTCACCGAAAGCAAAATCTAAAATAATCCAACATCCCATATTCGAATTTAAATCATCCACGTAAGTATACGTTTATTCATATTTTAATATCGATAACTTCGTTCAGTGCGTGTTTTATATCAAAAAAATGAAATTCAATAACTCCGTGTCGGCAGCTTTACTTTTTTATTGCTTCCCAGTAAATTGATGGCCCTTTATCAATTTGCCCTTGTTATGCCATCGCTTTTCCATTTAAATTTGTTTTTGGACGTCATGAACCCAACTGCGTCCTGCAAAATGAAGCATTTTCGGAAGTTAATATTGGGTCAATTTGTGATGAGTTTAGAATATAACTTCGGTAGCTTAGTGGTAAAAGCGGCTGGACTGGTTATCCTGAGGTCGCAAGCTTCGATTCCTGCCCGAAGTCAAATTTTTCTTTTCGTTTTTTCTTTTTCTTTAATCTTTAAAGTTCACTCGCATGTGTTATTGCGAAAAATAAATATTCTAATTATAACTGGAACATCTTTACGATATTGTATAAACTGCAAAGTCTATCATATCGGTTGTATAGCTACTAACTAGTTATCAATGAATATCGTTCACCGACCCTAAATCGGTTAAAAATCCAAAAGGGAAAGCTAAATTTGACGCATCGCTGTAAGACTTCGGTAGCTTAGCGGTAAAAGCGGTTGGACTGATTATCCTGAGGTCGCAAGCTTCGATTCCTGCCCGAAGTCAATTTTTTCTTTCCGTTTTTTCTTTAATTACTAAAGTTCACTTGCATGTGTTATTACGAAAAATAAATATAAAAGTTTAAAAAATAGTATGTAGGCCAAATGTAGGCATAAATAAGAATTAGAAACAGTTTAATGATCTGGAATTAGATAATCTTTGTAGGTACTTAATTTTTAAACGATGTGCGCAAGGAAAAATGGTATGTTTGTCATGTTTAATTTGGTGAATGCATAACATTCACTCAATTAAACATGACTTCAATTATTTTAACATCGCCCCCAATTGGTTTTTCGGAAAAATGGTAGGTTTGTCATGTTTGATTTGGTGAATGCATAACATTCCTGTCGATCCCTGTGTCGATCCCCTACCCAGGAATCGAACCCAAGACCTCAGCGTAGTAGTAGTGGCCTGCTACCACTAGGCTACCGAGGCAGTTAGAGATTGTAATTAATTGAACAAAAATTCAGTTTGCGAACGCAAAACTGGAAATAGTTCTCAATTATCCTTTCTACGTTTTAAAAGCAATTCCCTTCACCACTTTAATTAACTGGTATTAGAAACTCTTATTCCCTTGAGCCACCACCGCAACTTAATCTTCCTGCTTAATACTACGGTTAGATATTTAATCTTTTTCGCTGGTAGTAGAGCTCCAGTGACGGAGCTCGCGGGCGTAGGTACCACCGCATTACCTAATATACTTACCGCTAAATGGTAGTGTTCATTGTAGAAATTAAATTTGCGGATGTTTTCGCGTATACAACACTCCCAAACTTCTTATACCCGACGTTTCGGTCGCTTTCCAGCTACCGTGGTCACGGGCAGGAAGTTTTCAGCACTATCGTGTTCCGGTCAGGTGCTAATCCACGGCCTTGTAATTTCCGGCACAGAGGCAAGGAAGAGGCAAGTCGAACAGCTAATATACTATCAGTATCAGTTCCTCAATGTGCATTTTCAGGTTCTTCTTTAAATGTACGGCCCTGTAATTTCCGGCACAGAGGCATGACACCTTAGGCCTCAGGAGTGGCATCGCATCTGCATCTTGACCTTGGTCTTCGTGTGGGTGTCTATAGACTGCAGTCATCACTTAACATCAATGTGAACTGCACGCTTGTTTGCCACTTCCAATACATAAAAAAAAATGTTGAGTGCCTATTCCCCATTCTATGATATAAATCTGAACGAAGAATAATAACTTCTGAGACGATATGTTTACTGAAACTGACGTTTATTGAGCCCAATCATTCACTAAAGCGATAAGAAATATCATAGTCACGTTCTATTTTTAAATTTCCAATACAAGGCAGCCGGATCTTGTGCGCTCTGCCAACAAAAATATTTGCCGTGAACGTAGAATAGGTACATTTGTACCCGTATCGAGGAAAATTTTCATTCATGAGTAAGTATATGACAATCACAGTTCTGAAGAAACTGCTTACTAATGATTATTTTAGGTTTTACTATCGTTGAGTTTTATGTCGTTTGTAAAAGAGAACACGATTTCAGATTCTGATTTTAAATTATGCTCGGAAATACTCCATTATTCATACTCGGAAGAATGATACGGATTTTCGTTTGAGGTTAATGAAACAGCGAATTGGAATGCAGTTCGCATTGATGGCATGCCACATTTACTGCTTTATTATGAAAGTATGGATATTTGGATTACAGCTTTGGGACTTGAGTAAACGTAATTTCTTTTGAAATTGACTTTCATTACGTCCGAAGTGATTAAACAGTAAAATATAATCATAGGTAGCATTTAATGAGAAAGCAGCAATCCTATATTAATACTGTGTATAATTCACGAGCATAGTCGACGCTTATTTGTGGTATGTACATACACATTATGTAAATGCGTGTGTGCAAGCGGGAGCGGACGCACGATTGTCTGCTTCGTAAAGTACGCACACAGGCACACCGTACATGTTCACATTGTCACGTCTTACTACAACCAAGCGCTGATCCCCACTGATGACACAGTTTGTAAAATAGAATTTTTTGAATCTTTCTTTTGTCCACCCGTAAAATTTAGATTTTTCACTTGTATCACTGGTCACAGTAGGCACAGACTTATAGACCGGGCGCTGTACAAAATTGAGTACGCAAAATGTGAGGACTGCTTTCTGTAGATTGTTTTGAACTAGAAAAGTTTTCAGGCTACATACAATTCTGGATGTTGCCAGGAGGGTTTGTTGGGCCATTTCTTTTTTTCCATTTTCCACCATTTTTCGTGGATGGACCATTTTCATGACAGTTCTAATTACAATATCCCATATTTGTATAAAACGGAAATTATTAAAAAAAAACAAGCCGCATTTAATGCCAAAAATCAAATTATAAAAGAAGCTTAATATAATAATTAATCTTTATTATTTTGAAAATCATTAATGATTCATTTGCAAAACGAAATATAAACTAATTGTATTTTTAAAAGAACAAGATTTTGTTTATCAGTTGGATGGAAATTTACAGGCCTGGTTCAAGTAATGGTCGTGGGTTTACCATTTACCAGATTTTCTTTCGTCGCCAAATAAGGTCCTATCAATAGGCTGTAGTTCTGTTGGGTCAGCATATGAACAAACATGTGTTTGTGCTGAAGCTCTTAATAAATCTAAAACATCTGATGTGCACATTATTTTTAATTAATTTAAGCCAATATTTAAGCGTAATTAATCTATGCCGAAGCTTTACAGCATTTTTTTTTTTCACTAGTATTTAATTAAGTGCGTATAGTTTCAATAAACTTAATTGTTCGTCACTTAGATCAGGGTTTCCTTAATGTAGAGCTTTGTGTACAAAATCCAGCATATCAGCTTTTAAACTTTGTTAATATATTACAATCAGATTTTATTTATTTATATAGATATTTAGAAGATTAGATATAGCCTTGGCGATTCACTTACCTTCTCACATATAAAACATGTCGTCACGAATACTAAATGATGTAGGAAAATTCTCGGAGAAACGTTCCGTGCATATTCATACACGTTACAAGTAATTTGCGCAGCGCGTGAATGATTGCCTATAGTCATCCTATACTCGTACTTTATACATAATAATATAGAGTTAGGGCAATTTTCACTTATACCAAACCAGTAAAATATAGGAAAGCGACCGAAACGTCGGGTGTATGAAGAAGTTTGGGAGTGTTGTATACGCGAGAAAATCCGCAAGTTTAATTTCTACAAAATATAGCTTTTATTACAATCGCAAAAGGTGTCCGTGTGGTCAAGCAGCCAGTAACTTTGTTTGTTTGTCTGTAGGGACTAGGTTGTTTGCAAAGAGCTTTGAATAATAGAAAGTCAAGACTTCGACATAGATTTTGAAAATTGAATTCATGAAACACACCACAAGACACTTGAAACGGTATTCGATTATCTCCGTCAATTGAGATTGTAATGTGTCAAATAGAATTGAAATGCTTGTATCCAAACATCGACCATTGCATGAGTCCAGTTGACGAGCGATGCGGGTAATTCGAATCGTTAATCAATATTATCCAATTATTTTTGTCGAATAGAAATAGGTGAACTGTTGTGTATGTCCAATCGAATAGGATTGACGCTAGCCCTAAGGGTGCGTCTCCAGTTTCCACATCAAATGTGCGATGATGCGTAGCGAGAAATATGTTCGTTATGAACCAATAGAAATGCTTCATTTACCAAACTTCGCTCAGTGCAGCCACTGTAGAAACAGCTCAGGAACAAGGTTTTTGTACATACAATAAGTAATATAAACGAGAGATAGGTGTAAGGAATACATGGATGGGTAGATCACAGCATAGAGCAACACGGGCCACCGGCCGCGGGAATCGAGGGCGGACTGAGTGTCACACGTATTTCCTCCCGCAAAAAATGACAGACTGTTTAGCATCGGTAATAAACGCTATGGCTACTCCCCGCGGTCCGCCGCGACCGGTGGGCCGAGTTGCTCTATGGATGCTAGCGACGATATCTACAAGACGTCAGCGCTGTTTTGATATACATCGCTACGCATTCTCGTACCGTTCAGCTCTCTAGCACATGTCTCGTGAATATGCTTAAACCGTTTCCCAACTACACTACGTATCCTGTATAGCACTACTCAGCTACTTTGCGAATCTTTGGTGGAAACGCAGTCTAAACTAAAACTACTTTACACTGATGGGCAACTTAGAACCTAGAACTCGGCAAGCCACCTATGCCTAGGTATTTTTACCACACGCTTGCGTGGTGGAAATACCTTCACAGTTTGTGAGGGGAGGGTTCCTGAATCCGAGTATACTGGAAACACTGCACCAACTCGCTCCAAGCCTTTTGCGTTGACATATCGAACGAAGTGCAATTCGGGAGTCACATTGAGTGTAAGACCAAGTTGGCATCCAAAAAGTCACCCAAGGCCTCCCTTCATCACAGGTTTCGTACAATATTTATTCTACGTTAATACCAAAGACTTTTTATAGGTTTTCCTGCAATCTATAGGAATATATCCTACATTTTTTGTCTACTCGTCTGTTTTTGACGGGATTTTCACTACCAGATATCTGATGTAATAAGGAGTAACTTATGATACTTATATTTTAAAATTCTACTCGGACGAAGGCGCTTTTCAATATTAGTATGGATTTCATTACAGAATTGTGAAAATGGAATCGCGCGGAATATGTTCACTGTACAAGCTAAGCCTAAGCTAGCAAGCTGTCAGTGAGGACATAGCCTAATGGATCTCGTATTCATTCGCACATTCAACAGACCGAGTTTCGAAAGCGGTTTTATAACAATCCGCGTTTTGATATGAAATATTTTTTTGAGTATAAATTTCATATTTTTGTTTGTTGTCGTAGTTTTTGAAACGTATAGTTTTCATATTGCAGTCGTTTTGGCTCAAATCAAAATCAATAGCACAGCTGTATACACATGCATTTAAGTACGTGAACGTCCGCAATTCGTTAGTTTTTAGGTCGCCCATGTAACCTCGTTAGCTTAGTGACAAGGTACATCACTATCGTTAAGCCTGAAGTCATAGTCGCCTTTTGTGGATTGATAAGTTTTATTACGGTTTTGGTTACTAATCCAATAAGACTAACTCCTCAGTTCATTGCGCATCAAAGAAAGTAATAATTCACATGGAAATAAAAGTATTTAGGGCTGTAATGAGATGAAATCCATTAAACATATTATAGGTTGGTTTATCTTCAGCGGTGATAGAGCTGCAATTACAGAGCTCGATAGCCACAACACCAGCGTATCCCGTAATCTAGCAGGTAATTCATAGTTTCAAACATAAGTTTGCGTCTTATTGCTAGAAACTGAAATAGCAGAAACTCAATTGGCAGATGCTCGATTTGCCAGTTACGTCTGTATATAGAGTAAAGGCACTAGGTATTGCGAGACATATTCGACATCTTAAGAGCTGTACAAGCTGTCACAGGAATAGCTTTTACAATCTTGTTATAAAAACAGCTGGATAATTCATTTTGTAACACGGCGATGTATATTTATTTTTTAAATGAGTAAAATTACTTCTTTAAATTTTAACAGTTACTCACAAATCACCTTGTACCTTGTATTGCTATAAATACTTTTACTTCACAACCATCCCTTCGTGGCAGCACAGACGTGAAGTTATAGAAACTGACATAATCCAATAACATGTCGTTATTGGGTCAGACATACGACCTGCCGATCGATCCCTCAAATCCCTCCATCGCACGCTACACTCTTGAGGGATCAAGGGATTTAGGCAAAATATGCATCCTCCCGTCTTCCGTTTATACGATGCTATCTGATAGAAATAATCCTCTGCGGAACCACTTTTATTATCTCTTGTGGGGAACTAAAAAGAACACTTATCTTTCTTATCGTCAGGATCAAAGGGATGTAGAAATCGTTCTATTTGGATATCTAAATTGAAATAGTTCGATTTTCATGCATGGCGCATCAGAGATAGTCATGATAATAACAAGGAAGGAACAAGGAAAAGAAAGGAATGATACTTATCGAGAGCTACAGTCATTTGAACTAAAACTATTTAAGTATACGGATTTATCTCGCTTATATTAAACTGATTTTAAAAAACATTTACTTTAATATACGCATGATAAATCCGTAAAAAAAGTTTTCTCTCCAAAAAGAAGAAAGGAATAGTATGGCATTTAGGTTTGTAGTGAGATGAGAGCCATTTAAAACATTATACAATATCTTAATAAAAAAAAAAAAACACAATGGTACCAAAAAAAATTTGATGTACGGTGACTGTGACAAAAACTAGGACGGTGATTATTTATTAAATAGATTGACATCGTTGTAGGTATTTTATTAAGATTTTCTAACCACTGAAAATTCAGGTCCTAGACCGCCTGTGATTTTGTTGTGGATAAACTACAAAAATGTTGGCCTGAATGCCTTCGAGAAAAGAATGTTACCTCTGAGTTGGAGATATTTTTTTCGCTGGACTTGGCAGTGGCACTTCCATGCTTCCAGATTAGTATATAGATAGTAAAAACACACATCAAAAATACAATAAAGAAGCCGTTTTCTGTGACTTGCTTTTTAGACCGGTAAAGGCTAATCAACTTATCAGGTAGTGTAAAATGCGAAGAAAAGCAATAATGCAACTGTTTAAACACGTAGTGTATTTTATTTGCACCCAAACGAAAAGAGTACACATTAAAATTATAAGCCGATCCTACTGTTTAAAACGATAACTGACGAGTGACCGTTGTCTCTAGTGATATAAGGTTTACTTTAGAAAAGTTAATATGGTCGTCAAGATTTCTTTAAATTTCTAATATAATATATAGTATATATATACTTTTTTTTTTCGTGTGTTCATCTTTGGGTCACCAATTTACATATATTCATCAAATTTCAACTCAATCGGTCGAGTAGTTTCGGAGCAAATTGGCTGTGACAGACGGACAGACAGACAGACAGACGCACGAGTGATCCTATAAGGGTTCTTTTTTTCCTTTTAAGGTACGGAACCCTAAAAATTAACTATTTCAGTCCAGCCGATCTCGAGTTTTGCGCTTGGCAACATTTTAGAGATTCCTTTTTATTTATATACATACCTAGATGTTCTTTTTTATATTATTTAACTATTACATTATCTATCTATTCATAAGACTAGATAATTTTCTATTTTTTATTTGCACTATTCTTGGGGTTCGTAATCATACCTTTGTCGGGCCCATCAGAATACCAGCGCTGTAATCTCGGCTACAGCATAATGCGGAGATGGGTTCCATTTTTATGGCTTCACACATTGAACACATCTGCATAGCTACTATTTTACTATGTCATTGTAGTTAATGAGTATTCATGTTTATTATTTTATTTATTTATTTTGTTCTTGATGTGTAAGCCAAAGAATAAAGTATTTTTCATTTCATTTTTTTCATTTTCATAAGAATTCCTAGGCATTCTTTGTCTCGGGCTTAGATTAGCCATCTTGTTATGTACTGAAACACATTGCACATCATATTTTCAACCAACGTGCCAACTTCACACAGCTGAAGAGGATTTGCATAGAACCACATGTGTGGTCATTTCAACAACATTTCTGAACATATCCCATCTTTTAGCTTGTTTGTAAGAGAAATATATTTAAATGATCCTCTAAAATGTAATCCAATGTTAGATTTTTTATATAGATATTGACACCACACGTGTTTTTGATGTAAAACGTATAAAATCTATATTTTGTAGCCCGCAATCAAATATTTTTTACATACCGAGTTCAAAACATTTGATTTGATGTAACTTATGTCTCAAAACTCACTCCTTTGGTATCTGCTTTTTTTTAATTAAGACAATCCATTAAATACGAGTCTTTTTTAAGTGCCTGAGTTTAACTTAATTTTCCTTTAAGGAGGTAAGATGCCTATAGCGTAGGTATGTTATGATGAAACGTTACTACATTCCAAATATTTTCAATTTTGGCAAATGTTAGTATTTTCTATAGTATCTACAATTCACTTTGATCAATCAAACTATACCAAAAATTTCACTGGTAACTAATAAAATCAACTCTCAAACTTTACTATGAAATATGTTTTAAGAAATAGCGGACTTTTGACCTTTAGTGCAGCATGAAGCCAGTCTCTTCAATAAGTTAATAATCTTACAATTTTCTTGGAATATTTCGTTCTTTATTAGTTCGTGTGATTTCCAACTCAGCAGCTATTTGTTCAGTTTCTATGTTAAATAAAATGAAAAGAAAATAATTTCGTTACAACTTTCATAAGATTTGATTTAAGGCCCGTACAGACATCGCGAGGCGTGCGTTACGAATGGTTTATTTGCGAACGCCGCCTCAGTACGAGCCGTGCGCCATATATTATACATACATATGTGAACGGACGTTTTATTTGCGAGATAACGCAGTATTGTGGGATTCTAAATATTCTGATTATTACAATAATTGTAAAAGGACAGATGCGAGACGTCAAATATCACACTCGCCTTGTTGGAGCCATTTTTCTACTGACGAATACCGTGCGAGGTTATTTGTGTGCTCGGCTTGAGCATGTGTCAGTCGGGACGCATTTTTAATGTACCGTTGTATGCCTCAGATTGAGACATGCGTGACGAACCATTCGCGATGCACGCCTCGCAATGTCTGTACGCGGCTTTAGACATAGCATTTGCTTTAGTTGAATAACCTTTCAATGGTTTCTTAGAAACTCGATTCTTTTGTTTTTAGCCAGTGGATGAATTACTGAAATGGACTGGGCAACTGTTAGCGCCCTAACGCACTTGCGGTTAGCCGCGCGGCTAGCCGCTTTTACAGTATATGCAACCGCTTATTATTGTACGTACTATACATAACAGGCGGTTGCTTTTTAAATTGTAAAATAGTTAAGCCGCGCGGCTACCCGCTCCCGCGGCTAACCGCTAGTGCGTTAGGGCGCTAAGGAGTCATTGTCCTCAAAATCAACGAAAATAAAAAAATATATATTTTTAAGCATAACTACTAGAGTACCACCTATCACTAGACAACTGAAACAGGAAGCTCACTACTGTTATGCTGAAGTCTTGGGTCCGATTCTCGCACTCAGGTGACTGTTGGTGGCGTAGGTAAAGTAAGTAAAAGTAAAAGTAAAAAAACGTTTAATTTTCCTTCACAAATTTTAGGCTTATAGGTACTTATTGCTAATACAGTACTTGTGCACTTCGATCCTATTTTTGTGAGGGACTGGTGCCTGAAATAGGTTTCTAAATGAAATCTGTGCTACAGGTCGCCAGGCCCCTCCCGCAGACAGTTCTCAATTTACAGCAAGACAGTAAAAGAAAAAAAAAAAGAAGATAAAAAACACTGCCTAAATTATAGCCGCTACAAAAAATATACATATATAAAAAAAAAAGAAAACGTGTGGACTTTTATGACAATATCTAATTAAGATTAAATTAAATTTTATTTTTAAGATTAAATTTAAGCGCAATGGAAAATGCGAGTTACAGTTTGATTTCAATAATTATTTGGGTGTGTTTTGTTGTTCGCTAGAGAGCGTTTGTAGGTGAGTAAATGTGGAGTGTGCGTGTGTATGTGTGTCTGAGAGTCGGAGTGTGTATGTATGTGCTTGTGCGCGCGCGTGTGTGTGTGTGTGTGTGTGTGTGTGTGTGTGTGTGTGTGTGTGTGTGTGTGTGTGTGAGAGATTGTGTGCATGTGTGTGACGGCTGCGCGGTGGAGCGGAATTTACGTGTCTAGAAAGGAGTATTGGTGAGTAATAGGTAAGTTTTGGTCATAGGTAAGTTTTGCGTTATTTTATCATTACGTTTATTTATTATAGATATGTATAATAAGTATTTAATTTATATGCATTTTAGATTATAATACCTATTTTATATAATATTCCAAAGTTGTATACAATCTTATTTTAAAGTAAGTATGATTCTTTCTGTAGTGTCATAATCCAGAGTTTTTTAAATATTTTGTAACTAATCGTTTGCAATACGTTTTACGTTGGGGATATATGTTGAGAATAATATTCAGTTTATTATATAGAAAGGGCCCAAGAAAATGGTAGAAATTCTGTGAGAAGGAAGTATTGAGAGTTGGTAGGGTACAGACTGCTCTATTCCGGCGTTTGTCCTTTAAGAGGTCTGGATCGTAGAATAGCTCGGAGTGTTTTTTTAAAATTATCTTCATGACGAATAGTTGTCTCACTGTGAGGAGATCCCACTTTTTGTACAGTTCGACTGTAGGGAAACGATAAGGAAGTCCAGCTGCAACCTTAAGAAGCACACGCTGTGCTCTCTCTACAGGTAGCAGGTGGGTTTTTGCAGCGCCACCCCAAACTGATATACCATATTCTATTAAGGATTGACATAAAGCAAAATATACTGTTTTAGTGACATTACGGTTGTCTATATGTTTAAGGTTTTTGAAAATGTATGTCAGTTTACGCAGTCTGGATGCTAGTAAGTCGAGGTGTGGTTTGAATGTGAGGGATTGATTAAGGAGGATTCCGAGGTACTTAATACAGTCTGTTCTCTCTAGGGTGGGACATGTGCAAGATCTGGGGTAGGAGCTACATTCATGTGCTATGATTATTTTTTCTTTCGGTGCCATTTGATTTGATCTTAGTGCGAAAGCGATGTATTTGCTTTTGGAAACATTTAGCGTTAACTTATTGCATCTAAGCCATTTTGTAACCGTATTCAATCCTTCCTGAGCACAGTCGAAGGTGTCGTCCCATGTGTCTCCGTGGAAGAATAGAGCCGTGTCATCGGCGAAAGTAAAGATTTTACCCCTCCGAAGTTTCAGCTCACACAGTCCGTTAATATACGTAAGAAATAGTGTAGGGCTAGTTATGCTTCCTTGTGGGGCCCCGTAGGAGATTTGTGCGTCTTCACTAATCCATTGGTCAATTTTAACTCTTTGATATCTGCTGGATAGATACTGTTCAAATAGTTGCAGTGGAATACCTCTTATTCCTAGGTGTTCTAGTTTACGCAGTAGGTGGGGAAGGGAAATAGTGTCGAAAGCTTTTTTGAGGTCAAGAAATATTACTAGGCATTTTCTTTTGTCATCAAGGGTTGAAACTATTGAGTGAACCAGATCATGGACTGCATCACTGGTAGATTTTCCACTGCGGAAACCATATTGGGATGGAGATAGGAACTTGTTGCTTTCTAGGTAGTTAGTAAGGTTCTTATTCATTATACGCTCTAAGATTTTAGAAACGGTTGGTAAGATTGTAATGGGCCTGTAATTGTCTATTCTTGTTTTGTCTCCACCTTTGTGTATCGGTTTGATTTGACCTGTTTTAAAAGCCGTAGGGAAAACTCCATGTGAAATCGCGAGATTGCAGATATGTGTAATGGATGGTATTAGTAAATGACTGTATCTTTTAATTGTTGTAGTAGATATTTGATCAATACCCACTGCGCATCGCTGCTTTAAGTTTGCTATGACTTGGGACACTTCGGATTCATCAGTGGGAGTCAAAACAAAGGAATTTATAGGGGATACAGTTGTGTGTTTCCTACAAGAACATGAGATGACATCGCAGGGGGGAATTTTTTCCGCAAGTTCTTTGCCAATAGTAGAGAAAAAGAAGTTCACTTCGTTCACACTCTGTTGAGGATTGTTTGAAGATAGAAGGGATGCTGAATGATCAGGTGTTAATTTAGATCCACTTATGTTTTTAATCACTTCCCATAGTTGCTTTTTGTTATTTAGTGCTTTATTGATTTGTTCTTTATCATATAATAGTTTTGCTTTTTTTATTAGGGCAGAGCAGAAGTTACGATACCGCTTATAAGTGGTTTTGAGAAATTCATTATCAGGATTGCTCTTGAACTTTTTTAGCAGGCCGTCTCTGTTTCTCATGCAGCGTAAAATTCCCTTTGTTATCCATGGCTTCTTAATCAGTTTTCGTTTCGGAGTTTTTATAGATCTACTACTGTCATTAATAGCTTTGGATAGATATTGAATAAACATGTTTGTAGCTAAATTAGTGTCCATGCAGTCAAGGATAGAGTGGAAGTTTATATTACGGATGATTTTATCTAATTGTTCAAAATCAACTGTGTGAATTGTACTTGTTCTGGTAAGAATGTTTGTGTCTAGGATAAGGTTAAGGGCAACGCAATCATGGTCAGTAATTGACGAGCGAATTAGAAAGCAAGTTGCTTTTAACTTTGTTTTCAGGATAATATGGTCAAGGCAGGTACGTCCGTGAGTGGGTTCGGTATGCCCGGCAAGCATGCAATGGCCAACGAGTAGATTTAAATATTCTTCTGATCGTTTATCGTTGCCATTCCGGCCGATGTCAATATTTATGTCGCCACATAGTATTATGTTTTTAAATTGTTTCAGATTAGAAAGCACTGAGTCAAGGGAATTAATAAATTTACTTATATTCGTATAACTAGGTGGTCGGTAAATGCCTAAGATACAAATATCATTGCTTATTTTTAGTATAAGACAGTTAGCATCATCGATTAAGGGTTCTTCAATAATACCTTTTATATGCTTGTTAAAGTAAATAACCACACCCTCATTTTGCGTCATATGTTTGGTGGTTGACATATGGCCGTAATGTTTTAATTCTGGTATGAATTTGTTAGACGGTATCCAACATTCCGTCAGGACTATTACGTCCCAAGCTATTTCTGATCTTTGCAGAAGGGTGTTGAAGTTGTCCATGTTGCAATTAATACTTCGTATATTTTGGGAAATTATTTTGAGGGATTTATTACGTGTAGAAATATGTTTCTTTACGCTTTCCACATCACAGCTGATCACCTGCGCTAAAGACAAGGAGTCAAGATCCAAGTTTATGGTATCAATATTTTGCATACCTCTCTATGGACGATTATAATTATATGGATTATCATGCAAATAGCATGATCTATAATGGAGTTTTAAAATATTTTTTAAACCCTGAACTTGACCCCCCGAGACTATGCGCGCGTTATAGAAGTTTATTGTGGTAAGTATGTGATTGTGTGGCAATGTATGTGAGACTGTGTAATTATTATGTGTAGATAATTTGTGTATGTTATGGTGTATAAAACTGTAACTCAGTGCTTGAATGATTAATTTTAAACAAATTGAATAACAACTTATAACAAAACTAGACAAATTGAAATAAAACACAGAAAAACTGAAGCTAGGTAGTAATATAGTAAGTTTTAAGAATACATTTCTGCCTAGTCATATTTCTAGATTGAGGAGGTCGTCTTCCTGGGAGATGTGAACCGGGGGAGCACCTACCACCTTTCTCACGTAAACCTTCCCGTATAGAGTCCAGGCGGCTGCAAGTTTGTTGTTCCTGACTTTTTCTCGCGATAGATAAAATAATCTTCTTGCTTTACTAGTCAGGTACTCGGAGATGAATATAGGCCTAGGCGGCCCCGGTAGATTAATATGTTCCGAACTGAGTAGCGTTTCTTTGGCTTCGCGTTTATTTTTATTGAACATTCTATAGTGGCGTACAAAATTTTCTTTCCGTAACACTGTAGTAAAATCCACTAATATTGTTTGATGCTTGGTACGTAGAATGTTACGCACCTCCATCTCTTCGATTGGCTGAACGACACCGAGAGTATTGCTCA
This sequence comes from Macrosoma leucophasiata, assembly GCA_036365455.1. NCBI lineage: Eukaryota > Metazoa > Arthropoda > Insecta > Lepidoptera > Hedylidae > Macrosoma > Macrosoma leucophasiata. The sequence continues at coordinate 6,054,756 of JAWQUS010000023.1, read as the reverse complement.
ATGTTTTGATGGTAGTGACCAATGTCTCTTTATTTTCGTCTGTATGCTTAGGTATGTTTCTAATTTCCAAAGTTGTGGAGCATGTGTTAATCTCAAGTGAATCTAGCCTTTTTTCAAGTTCTAGTACGCGGTTTTTATAATTGCGGTTCTCTTGTTCTAAGTCATTCATTTTTGCAAGTAATTGTTCGTGTTGTACAGTCATAGACTCGACAGATTTTTGTATCGATTGGTTTTGTGTCAATATTGTGTGCAAGACAGAATTTAAACTATCGAACTTATTTTCAAACAAGACTGTAATTTCTGAAATATTTGATGGTGTTTGGTTCGCAGTCTCTTCGAAAGTACGCTTCTGACGCTTCGTAATATTAAAATAATTGTCTTCAGATGGGTTATTATTCGACGAATTTAGTGCGGAGTCAGAGTTATAGTGTAAAGTATTTGGTTTTATGGGGTTTAAAAGAATTTGAGGCCGAGGCGGCGAACGTTGACATGCCATGGTTTTACGTTAGGCCTAAATGTTCCGACGGACGGTGAATATTCACAGACTGAACGACGACGGCAGGTTTATTGCACAGTAGCAGTGGGCGGGACCCTTAGAGTAGATAGTGGTATCGGGCGGGCGGATTGGTTAAAGGATCGCTGGTGTCGCATGCAGCTGAACTCACGCGCAGTATTTGTCTCCGTCTTGCTTAGTAGTTCTCGTTCACTCCTCAACGCACGATCTAATTTTTAATATAATTTTAAAGCGGTGCGCTTGAAACACGTCTGCACTGGTCGGAGTCCGCGGGAGAGAGGAAGTAGGTACCACCGTATTACCTAATCTACATGCCTCTAAATGGTACAGTTCCAAAATATCAATTGGAATAGTTTAGTTTACTTATATGGATATTTCCCTCCATCCATATGAGTAAATTACAAAAAAAAAATATCTTTGTGTTATATGATTTTGTTTAAACATACTAATATCGAGGTAAATTATAACCGTTTAATACTTCAGTGACAACCCTATTCGAAAGTGACGAATATCCGTTGCTCTTGTATATACAAATTATACAATCAAATTTTTAAACCTGAAAACACATCACGCAAATAATGATTGCCTGCGATATATAATAAAGAAAAATGGAAAGAAAAATTTGACTTCAGGCGAGACTCGAACTCGCGGCCTACTGGGAATCTAGTCCAGCCGCTCTTCCAATTGAGCTACTGAAGTCCTGCCCGATTTGTCAAATCTTTCCTTCACATTTATTGCATCGCTTTATGGTAACAGCAGCGCCATCTTTTGCCAACTATGCTAGTTAGGCAACCGATATAATAGACTTTGCAGTTTATTGAATATCGTAAAGAAGTCGCTTTTACCCTTAATAATTGTTTTATGTTATTTCGCATTAACACATGCTTGTGAAATATATTTTATTTTAAAGAAAAATGTAAAGAAAAATTTGACTTCAGGCGAGACTCGAACTCGCGGCCTACTGGGAATCTAGTCCAGCCGCTCTTCCAATTGAGCTACTGAAGTCCTGCCCGATTTGTCAAATCTTTCCTTCACATTTATTGAATATCTGTTTACTATCACCATATTAGTAGGGGAGACTAAAAGAGGGCTTTTTGGATTTACTCAAACGTGTCAGATTAAGATATGGATATGGAGGATGCCATGCACCCTGGCGAGTACCTCTACCAAATCTGAGCTGTCTCTTAGGCTCCCCTACAATATTTTACTATGGACGTACAGAGTAGATTGACTTCAGAGCTTGAAATAGAAACAAATGATTGGATGAAAAAATCTTTATGTTTGACCAAACCTTGCCAAAGATCAGATTACATCCGTTCAATGTCGGTACCGTAGAACATTTCCGGCGATCGGCATCTGCATTCAATTCTGATGTTTCACTGATATTATTAACTGTGGCATCGTGGCCGATCGAAGTTTACTGACCGCAAAGTTTTTATGCATGAATCCAAGATACACGCGTTTTAAACATGTGTTTGTAAATCATCAATAAACATTTTTTGTCAAATATATATTTGGTATTTTGGAAGCGATCTTCTCGGTTAAGCGATACGGGCGCGGTTGGGTGTGTGATGGGTGACGTTAAACCGTCGGTCCCGGTTGCTATAGACAGATGGCAGTCGTTAATCACTGTCGGAGACCTTATGGGCGGTTTGAAAACATCCGACAGCGGGTTGGCCACTAACTCGTATCTCCAACAATCCGCATTGGAGCAGCGTGGTGGAGAAAGCTCCATGCCAACCCCCAAAAAAAAAAGAATCACTTACGACACTCACTACGATTGATCAAGTGGCATTGTAAATGTATGGAGGAACGGGTAGAAATGTTTCCGACGAAAAGGGAGGACATTCCAACCAGATAATGATGTGCCGTTCCCGGAAACGTTCTCCAAGTGGGAACATAACGTGGGATGGGCAGCAGCGTCCTACGATAAAACTACTGCCATTGCGATCACCAATCCGCCAAGCGTGACGATTTTTCCATATTCTACCCTGATGACACACAACACTGTTGTGGGCGTATTTGGGGCAGGCATTGTCCAATAATAGAGTGATGATGATGATGAAAAAAATTACTAACCGTGGCCGGGTCGTTTGTTGTTAGAAGACCCTGCTTATTATGGTTTTTGGCGTTTTTGCCCTCTTTAATTTACACATTAGATCACAACAGAACATAATTTTAAATTCAACTGTAACTATTATTGTTTAAATAATGAAACTATATTTGCTTAGAGCTTAATTACCAATTGATCAAAATTAATTAGGCAGTATCCACAAATTAACCTAAAATGTAATCAATATTTAATTGGCAATTATGGTACCGCAGGAACACAATTTAATAATATTTGTTGATATACAGTCATTGGTGATACATAGCCTGAAGGCTAATATAAAAAAATGGAGATATTAATATAAAAGCTCAACTTTACGCCTTTATTCATCGAAGGCGTAGGTGGGGGTAAATGCATTAATTCATGTACATACCGAACATCCACGATTCACAAGTCATCTTAAGAATGGAGATCTGAAGTGCAGCAAAAAGTTCTTGACTTCGCGATCCGTCGACGCACTGAGTTAGATGTTAAGCGCGAAGAACTGAAAGCCCGACCACCAGCGGCAGTCGTTTATAAATACGAGCATGGTGCTTTCACGCCTTTTGTGTTAGGACTTTTGTCAATAAAGGCGGTTATGCTAGCCACATGAGGGCTTACGAGAGACGCCAATAAGAGAAAGAACGGTCGCCATGACATGACAATGTATCCTACTCTCCCTGTAACAGACAAAGTGCAGACCCAAAGCGGTCTCCCTTCGGCAGTTGCTTAAATACATAGGCCGAGAGCCCAATTTCCCAATTAAGGAGACCACAGTCATGCCTTAACTGCCATTGTTCACTCACTCACTCGCAGCAGAATTTTCCTTCACTGGAGGGGGCGGTGGTGTCATATTCCTGTGCCTAAACGGGTCGTCTATATACGTCCAATTAAAAAAATATAAGTACAGTGCTCAACATTAAATATTGCACATTCAGTCTAGGAAGGAAACTTCGGCTTATTTCGAGTTTGCAGAGCGTTATCTCTTTCGCACCGTATCTGTTTGACGTTTGACGACCATTTTGATCGAGTGCAACAGAGATAACGCTCTACTAAATCGAAACGAGCCGATCGTCTCTTTCGCAGGCTCGATGTGCAATATTGATTGTTGAGTACTGTAGATGAGCAAATTAACCATTTTATTTTGCTTTATATTTTTTGTCTTCCATTCGAATATCAGTATAAAATAATATCAAATCTCCATCTATATTTATTGCAGTCAATCGAATAAATACTTCAGAGGTTATTTTAGTATTCCAACAAATACGTTCACCATAAAACATTTGTTGTTCGCGATTTATGGAGTGTGTAGCGATAAACAGGATGTTGTGGCAAAAAGGGAGAATTATTCGTATTGCTGTTGCAATAGACGATTCTTGTGGCCGATTGAAAAGATTATCGGAAAGATTTTCAAATTTAATTCATCATTATTTCCAGTACACGTTAATGTTTGGGTCACCAATTTACAAGAGTGTACTAAATTTCTAATCAATCGATCTAGTACTTTCGGAGAAAAACGACTGTAATTTTTACAATCACTGCATTGAAACTTTAGTCTTTAATAACTACTATGTTGCAACCGAACCTTATATTTAATACTTTTTATCATAGACACTAACATAGGCTTTGCTCGCGGCTTAGAGCAACACGGGCCACCGGCCGGCGGACCGGCGGGGATTAGCCACATGCAGGCTTTCCCCTCAGTCAAAGTTCAAGTACTAGTGCTATTTTGTTAAAGTCAAGGTGTGAGTTTCGTAGCAATAGACGATATTTGTAGTGTGTGTGTGTGTATCACACGTAGGTAGTACCCCCCGCAAAAGTTGCAGACTGTTTTGCATCGGTAATATACGCTATGGCTACTCCAATCCGGTCCGCCGCGGGCGGCCGGTGGCCCGTGTTGCTCTATGGCTTACGGACACGAAATCTTAGAATATATTCTCTAGAACCAAGATTTCGACCATGAATTACATTTATGTTTAAACATCCCTCAACCGCACGTTCATTGAAGCTTACCTTCTGTATTCCCTGTGTTTTGTGGCTCTCTCAATGTTGAGGATTTCTGGAATATAAGCACCAAAGTTACATTATAACCTCTATGCTGTGAAATATTATTGCTCTCTGTCGTCGGCATCCAATTTAATGGAAAGTTATGACCCTGTTATTACAGTACCTAGAGAGACATAATGGGTCTCAGGTATAGTAAAATGTCTATTTTGAACTAAGTGGCCATGAAGTGCAAAAAATTACTATTGGTAGAGCTCCAATGATGGAACTCGCGGGCGTAAATGGTAGTATTCAGCACTAACGTGTTCCGGTCAGGTGGTAATGTACGGTCCTGTAATTTTCCGGCACAGAGGCATAACAGCTTAGGCCTCAGGAGTGGTAACGCATCTGCATTTTGACTTCTGGTCTTTGTGTAGGTGTCTATAGGCCGCAGTCATCACTTAACATCAATGTGAACTGCATGCTTGTTTGCCACATTCATTGCATAAAAATATATAAAATATAAATAGTGTCTTTTGTACAGGTATAATTTTCAATTTGACAACTCAATCAATTTTTATGTTGAAAAATAATAATTCGTGGCTTACTACAATGAATATTTTTGAACAGATATAAGCGCCATACAAATTAAAAAAGTTTTGGTTTGATGAATCTGCACGCCGTAACTATAGTAGGTATTACTACTATAACAATAAAAATAACAAATAATAATGGCAACCCATTATACGTCCCACTGCTGGGCACGAGTCTCTCCCCCTTTTTTTTGAGGGGAGGCCTGGAGTTTACTCCACCACGCTGCTCCAATCCGGATTGGTGGAGATACGGGTTAGTGGCCAACCCGCTGTCGGATGTTTTCAAACCGCCCATAAGGCCTCCGGCAAGGTTTAACGGCTGCTATCTGTCGATAACAACCGGGACCGACGGCAAATAACAAATATCAAGCATACACAATTTCTTTTCTGCTATTTACAAGCTCAATAAATTAAATATCCGCCGTATTGTGCCAACTTGAAAGGAAATTGTTTTTATTCGTCAGCGGTTGACTCTTTTTTTCCCAGATTGCCATGTCGGCTGCCAGTCATGAGGGAGCTAAATTAAGAGGACTACTTGGAAAATAGGACGAATAAAGAGATTATTTCAAGATGACAACTCGAACGATGGTTGTTTTTTTATGTTATGGAAATGGCAAACAAGCATGTAGTTCACATTGATGTTAAGTGATGACTGCAGCCTATAGACACCCACATAAAGACCAAGGTCAAAATGCAGATGCATTACCACTCCTGAGGCCTAAGCTGTTATGTCTCTGTGCCGGAAATCACAGGGCCGCACATTACCACCTGACCGGAACACGATAGTGCTGAACACTACCATTTAGCGGCAAGTATATTATGTAATGCGGTGGTGCCTACGCCCGTGGGCTCCGTCACTAGAGTTCTACCACCAGTGAACCACTGTTCTATTTATGTAGGTCTCATAATTTCAATTAAAAAAGAAAAGCAACCTATCATCTGAGGGATTTCCCATAATCGACAAGCGGTACGTGCGAGTTGATTAAAAAAAAATCAATGAATTTCAAAAAAAAGGATTTTTTAAAAAAATGTTAATAAGAGGTGTACCTACCTACAGTCTTATTACAGCGCTGTAAGGGATGCACCAGCGGGTGAATCACCGTTCTTATTACCGTCTGGCCATAATTACCACTCGGTTTTCCGTTCATATCTACTGTGTCTTGTGTCTGCCAAATGATTTATCATGTTGAAAAAGCATACTAAAGGAGGTTCTACAGTTGTCGGTTCCCATACATGTCATGTTCATTGATATACCTATGTATAATTATTAAATAAATAAACATTTCTTGTTTAGTTTGTTTCTATATATGTATGTATCTTCACGCCAGGTCCCTAACGGGGTAGGCAGAGAATGTAGAGCGCCAGATATCCCGGTCCTGACATACCTCTTATGCCTCATCTACCTTCATCATTCTCATACATGCACGATTCCTAAGACTTTTGACCGAACCATCAGACAGAACTCGACCTATTTGGTCATGGTAGGTCAGCCTTGGTCTTCCTGGGCCTCTGCATCCATCCACATTCGCATTGAATATCTGTTTAGTCATTCGCTCATTGATCTTTGTTTCTTTATACTGAAGTTAATGGTAGTAGAGCACCAGCGACGGAACTCGTGAGCCTAGGCTTCACCGCATTACCTAATAATACCTAATACTTGCCGCTAAATGGTAGTGTTCAGCACTATAGTGTTCCGGTCAGGTGGTAATGTACGGCCTAGTAATTTCCTACACAGGGGCATAACACCTTTGGCCTCAGGAGTGGTAACGCATTTGCATTTTGACCTTGGTATTTGTGTGGGTGTCTATAGGCTGCAGTCATCACTTAACATCAATGTGAACTGCATGCTTGTTTGCCACTACAATTACATAAAAAAGAGAAAAAAAATCGTGTTTTGATTGGTAAAAATGTACGGTACTAACATCTGCGAAAAGTAATACAACCTAAACGTTTTCTGTTCTTTCACGATGATCGTAAAACGGATCTGAAACGATATTTCAAAGTCGTATTCATTCGGTACAGGTTTCATTTCAGGTGCAAATCTGGTAACTATCACAGTCGGTTTCGCTTCGCCGACAAACCGGAACATGTTGGCTTAATTGCCGCCGCCCGGATCTTGCCGCGCCGCGTTTTCCGCTGTGACCTTCGTGAATGCTTTTGTGCTGGCGTATGCTACGAACACAATTTCACGTTTGTTACTAGAGCTGTGTTTTGACGATGTTTTGTCTGGTTTTAGGTATTTTGTTGGATTCAATCTGCTTTTAAACCGTCAAGCCGTTTAATCTGAATTATTCGGTTCAAAAATGCACACCAAATCCTCTGTTGACACTGTTTTTTTTTTTTTCAATAAAAAAAGTGGTAAGCAAGCATGCAGTTCACGTTGATGTTAAGTGATTACTGCAGCCTATAGACACCCACACAAAGACCAAGGTCTAAATGCAGATACGCATCTTCATTAACTGTTATACGTTGCCTATTCTTTTACGAGGATAGTAAAACGGATCTAAGGCGATATTTCAAAGTCGTATTCAGCCGGTACGAGTTGTAGGTATTTCAGGTGCAAGTCTGGTAACTATCACAGTCGGTCTCGTTTCGCCGACAAACCGGAATATGTCGGTTTAATTGCCGCCGCCCGGATCTTGCCGCCCCGCATTTTCCGCTGCTACCGTCGCATCGTGAATGCTTGTATGCTAACGTATGCCACGAATACAATTTTACGTTTGGCACTTTGGTATTAAAGCTGTGTTTAAATATAGTACCTACGGTTTGATTTTCAGGTATTATAAAACTGAATCATTGATGTGTTTAAAAATTAAATAGATCGGAATTGGCGAGCGATGGAGAGGGCTATGCTCGGAGTTACTCTGCGAGATCGAATCAGAAATGAGGAGATCCGCATGAGGACCAAAGTAACCGACATAGCCCATCGAATAGCGAAACTCAAGTGGCAGTGGGCAGGGCACATAGCTCGCAGAACTGACGGCCGTTGGGGCAGAAGAGTTCTAGAGTGGCGACCGCGTACCGGAAGACGAAGCGTAGGCAGGCCCCCCACGAGGTGGACCGACGACCTGGTGAAGGTCGCGGGCAATCGCTGGATGAGGGCGGCCCAGGACCGTTCGTTGTGGCATTCTTTGGGGGAGGCCTTTGTCCAGCAGTGGACGTCTTTTGGCTGAAATGATGATGATGATGATGAGATCGGAATTGTTCGGATCGGAATCGACTACTAATACATTATATTGGTTGTCACCAATAATACTTATATCTATAGATAAAAACTTTCAACATTCTAAGGGGTCATCTTATTAATCATTATGAACAACTTTTACTGATGATAGAGCTTTAGTGACTAAGCTCGAGAGTATAGGCATCTCCTCATTACCTAATATATTATACTAAGTCAGCATCGTGTTCTGTTCAGCTGGAAATGTATAGCCCCGTTATTTCCAGCACAGAGGCATCATAACTAAGGCCTCAGGAATGGCAACAAAACTATATTGAAGTATTTGGTTCTGTTATTGTTGTAAATATTGTATTTAAAGAAAAATGGAAAGAAAAATTTGACTTCAGGCGAGACTCGAACTCGCGGCCTACTGGGAAGCTAGTCCAGCCGCTCTTCCAATTGAGCTACTGAAGTCCTGCCCGGTTTGTCAAATCTTTCCTTCACATTTATTGCATTGCTTTATGGTAGCAGCAGCGCCATCTATTGCCAACTCTGATAGTTAGGCAAATTTTTCTTTCCATTTTTCTTTAATTAAAATATATTTCACAAGCATGTGTTAATGCGAAATAATATAAAACAATTGTAAATATTGTTCATAAAGATGAGTAAAGAATTTTGGCTGAAATTATGATGATGAAACATGAGTAAATTGACGCCTTATGAACAATACAAAAAATCATTCTTGCTTAAAAACGGGTACACAATTTGTATAACGAGCAATATTAGATCGATAAAGGTATTTCATAAGTGCTAGTGTAGTAATATGTGTTAGTCTTTGCTAACAATAAGTACGCCACTCCCATAGAATGGGAAAGCCCTTCATCTCTTTCTATATATCGCTGCTGCTATTTGCTTTCCCTGTTTGATCCCTCCAAACACCCAACAGCTCAGTCATATCACGGTGTATACACATGGTAGCAATATAAAACGTAATAAAGTAATCTGTCAACAGTTTACTGGAGTATTTCACGCGTTAACTTCTGTGTAGCAGGAACAATGGTGACACAATTAGTGTGAACATAAAACAGATGTGTTCTTTTTTATGTAATGATTTTTTAAAATTAAAAACTAGCTTGCAATTCACATTAGTTAATACTAGCGGCCCGCCCCGGCTTAGCGCGGGTTCAATGTGACCTACCCTCTCCTATTCGTCTTAGCGTGATGATTATAGATATATCCTAAAGCCTTCCTCGATATCTTTTATGGTTTAGGCAGCGTACGCAAAATAAGTAACTTTTCTGGTTGATTTTTTACACCTTGTGTCCGAAAAACCCAAATATCTTACGGAACCCGATTTTTTCCAAACTAAAATATAGCCTATATTACCCGTGGATAATGTAGCTTCCGAATACTGAAAGAATGTTTAAAATCTGTCCAGTAGTTTTTGAGCCTATTCATTACAACCAAACAAACAAAGTTATCCTCCTTATAATATTAGTGTAGATTAAATCTAAGGTTTTGACAAAAGAGCAACACGCTGAGTTTGTTGGGTAGCGGAGTTCTTCTCAGTAGTGCGTGCACTTGGAACTCTGCGAAGTGAATGACTATGATTATGACTAACCGATTTTCCATTTTCTTTTATGAAGGAATTGAACAATTTTATAATTCACGTATCGGTTAAATATCATTATTAAATGGGTAGTTATTAATACTATCGGATTGTTATTAAATGTCATTCCCTCTAGGTAGCTTATAACCCGACAATGCAAAAGTGTCCTTGTAGACAAATTTGAAATAAATGATTTGAATTTTTAATTTTGCATTGGTGGTAAGTGATGACTACAGCCTATAGATAGACACCCAAACAAAGACCAGTGGTCAAGATGCAGTTGCATCGCCACCCCTGAGCTCTTTGTTGTTTTCTCTTTGTGATAGTTTTTACGGGGCCAGTATTATTGAAATATAGTTTTTAGGACAGACCGATCTCGCGTTATTTTGAAAGTCAACACGCCGTTTGGTCGATTTTCAGGTTCCATGACATCTTGTTGATCGTTTGCGATAATTTTCTAGATCATTTTAAGATAATATTGGTACGCGAGATAAAAACTTAGAAATATTTTTATCTCATCATAAATGATGTAGCTCGTGAAAACCTTACGAATTCAATTTTAAGTACCTACTATTATGAATTATTATTGTCTATTTTATGGTACTGTTTTCAAAAATAGCCCTATTCATTATTGTTTGTATGTACCTAAGTGTACCTATATGCTCTTTTTTACCGAGCATAGGTTTTGAACGCAGAGGCTCAGGAACAACAATAATGATGACAACCATTAAGGCATCGTGGAAATAAGTAATTTAAAAACACCTATTTTGATTATTTTGGTTATTTTCTGAACAGTCTGAACATTCTCGAAAGAAATCTCGAATTCAAGTATTTCAGCGCAAATACATTTTGAATCTACTTAGTCATTATGATGTTAAACTGTAAATATTCATACTTTATTTCATAGCAATATTTAGGTAGGTCGCGGGGTGTCAGGACCGGGATATCTGTCGCTCCACACTCTCTGCCCACCCCGTGAGGAACTTGGCGTGAAGATACAATATAGCTACTTCCTCACATACTCCGGTAAGTGAGGAAGTTAGGAGTGTTGTCTACGCGAAAATGTTTCCAAATGTTATCCCAACAACCGCGTTGTCACGAGTAAGTAAAGGAACTTGAGAGTGTTATCAACGCGAAAAATGTAAGCGAACGATCAACACCAGAGGTTCTCAAACAATTTTTCTTGTAGACCCCTTTAAATTTTTTTCTGGTTTCAGTGGACCCCCTTGCTAACATTCATATCACTTTCCCATATATCCCATTTTTATTTACGCATATACGTAGACCCCATCGAGTCTCCCATAGACCCCATGGGGTCTATATGGACCACTTTGGGAATCACTGATCTACACAATCTAATTCCCTCTTCACCTTTTTACAATAGGACAACTAGGAGAACTGCGAAATATCATCCCTACACAGTGAACATACCAAAAATTAGAACGAAGCGTTTCGGCTCTACATTTGTTATACGTACAGCTAAGTTATGGAATACTTTGCCGGCTGCTTTGTTTCCAAAAAACTACAAACCTTTCTAGACCAACGTGCTTCATCTTCGGCTACATCTTCACTTTCCATCAGGTGAGTTGGTGGTCAAACGTTGGTCAATAAATATAAAAAAAAAATAAAATCGCCGAAAATAATTTCGCACTGGCGAAAACCTACGAAATCGTTATTTCCACTGCGGTTTGGTAGATCCATGTAATATCAGCTGAGACGGGAACAGTAAGAGCAAATAACCAATTGTTGAACACGTGCACATACTCGTAAATAGCGGCAGCTTACTGAATGACTAACAGTTATTTAAAGTAACCACGCGTGAAATGCGTGATTCTGATGTTGATTGTTATTGATCACCATTTCAGGATGACGGGTGAGATCTCGAATATTAACGAATCATCAGGAATACATAATTAAGGTTTTTCGATTAGGTATATACATACGCGCTACTGAATATAAGCACCTATGCTCACGTTTCTCTATTTAGTCACAATGTTCCTCTCTTTTTGGTATAATAATACATTCAAATCTATAATATTAAATTGATTAAACATTTAAATAAATTATACATATGTATAGGCCTATACCTATACCTACCAAAGCCTAACACGAAAAATCGATAATGCAAATAAAGTATAAAGACGTATTATGTACGGCCCTGTAATTTCCGGCACAGAGGCATAACACCTTAGGCCTCAGGAGTGGATAATATCTGCATTTTGACCTCTGGTCATTGTGTGGGTGTCTATAGGCTGCAGTCATCACTTAACATCAATGTGAACTGCATGCTTGTTTGCCACTTTTATTACATAAAAAAAATTAAGGTTTTTCGATTATATTCATACGCGTTACTGAATATAAGCACCTATGCTCACGATTCTCTATTTAGTAATAATGTATCTCTCTTGTAATCTTGATTTTTTTTGGTATAATATGTATGTATAGGTATGTATACCTAAGAAAGAGGAAGGTCACCTATCACGAAATATCGATAGTGCAAATTAAATAATATGTATGTATGTATCTTCACGCCAGGTCCCTAACGGGGTAGGCAGAGAGTGTAGAGCGCCAGACATCCCGGTTCTGACAAACCTCCTTTCCTTCCTTAAATAATATAAAGCCATATTATGTATCCTGACGAGATTTGTACGAGTACAAACAAAAGAAAAATGATACAAGGTAAGACTTTACTTACTTTTATACTAGCTGCGCCCACAACTTCGTCCGGGTACACACTGAACAATCATAAATTATCACGCGGGCAAAGTCGCGGGCACAACTAGTACCTATTATCTAAAATCGGCAGAATTTCTTTGTACTAAAAATATTTTCTCGGCTAGAGAGCTCTCACGAAATTTTCACAAGAGTAGGTATGTATTTAATTTTTAGATTAGGTACGTGAAATGAAATGAAATAATGTTTATTTGATTACGTTGTTGTTAAGTGATGACTGCACCCTATAGACATGTACATAAAAACCAGAGGTTAAAACGCAGATATGTTGCCACCCCTAAAACCTTAGTTCTTTTATCTCTGTGATAATTATTACGAGACGTAACGAACACGATGCTGATTACCTACTTCCATTTGGCAGCAGATAGATTCATTTCTTTTACTAGTGGTAGAGCACCAGTGGCGGAGCTCGCTGGCGTAGGCACCACCGCATTACCTAATATACTTGCCGCTAAATGGTAGTGTTCAGCACTATCGTGTTCCGGTCAGGTCGTAATGGCCTTGTAATTTCCGGCACAGAGGCATTACACCTTAGGCCTCAGGAGTGGTAACGCATCTGCATTTTGACCTTGGTCATTGTATGAGTGTCTATAGGATGCAGTCATCACTTTACATCAGTGTGAACAGCATGCTTGCTTGCTACTTCCATGATATAAAAAAATAGGTGAAATGGTTTATAATCTACATAATTCGCTTTCAACATTAATTGTTATGTATCAATTCACACAAATCGTTAAAATTTTTTTTTCTTTTTTTTTTCTGTAATGGAAGTTGTAAACTAGCGCGCAGTTCACATTGATGTTAAGTGATGACTGCAGCCTATAGACACCCACACAAAGACAAAGGTCAAAATGCGGATGCGTTACCACTCCTGAGGCCTAAGGTGTTATGCCTCTGTGCCGGAAATTACAGGGCCGTACATTACCACCTGACCGGAACACGATAGTGCTGAACACTACCATTTAGCGGCAAGTATATTAGGTAATGCGGTGGTGCCTACGCCCGCGAGTTCCGTCACTGAAGCTCTACCACCGGTACACACAAACGTTGATGAATCACTTTACTTTGTAGTTAAAACTGCATGAAAATCCGTTCAGCAGTTTTTCAGTTTATCGCTAACAGACAGACAGACGTGACAAAAGAATTTGTTTTACAATAATATATGTAGAATTTGTTTTTGTTGTGGAGAATTAGTTTCGAAGTAGTATGAGTAAGCAATTTACTATAATTTGATACAACTAACTACGCCGCAAAATTTCCCGTTGCTACCTACTATTCCTCCGTATATCAATAAATACAACATCCCGCTATTACAATAAAATATCCCAGTTTTAAAATAAAGCAACCCATTTTTAATGCTAAGTGTCTAAAATTTATAAAATCAACGCAAATAATTTTGAATACCCCTCACGCCCGAACTCGGCTACCCAATTATGAAAATTATTCGCATTTGCACAAACCAAGAAGACTCCATTTGCTTTTTTTGTCAAATGGTCCTAATTAAGGGTTTGTTGAAATATTTGATGCTGTGATAGCAATGCTTGAGGCGGAACAAAAGTAATGTTTTATGATAACCACAGCATATTTTTAGGGTTCCGTAGTAAACAAAGAACCCTTATAATTTCGCCATGTCCGTCTGTCTGTCTGTCTGCCTGTCTGTCCGTCCGCGGTTTAGCGCAAAAACTATTGGTACTAGAGACTTGAAATTTTGCACAAGTATACACCTCAATCACGCCGACAAAGTGGTAGAATAAAACGTGAAAAAAAATATTGGCGGTACCTCCCCTATATGCAACGAGCGGATATTTTTTTTATTTTTCGTTTTCTATGTAGTGTTGGATATCGTTGGATAGGTCTTTCAAAAATGTTAGGGTTGGGCTAATATCATTTTTCGATTTAGTTAACTGTTCGTGACTTATTATGCTTTAAAGTGCCAATTTTCGTTAGAGTCAAATGTCCCCTCCTTCTACCAACCAAACGGTTGTTGTGAGAAATTCAAACGTTACGGCAATAGTAGCTACATATAACGAAATTTAAAGGAGAACTATCACACTTAAGTTGGCTTTATAAGTTTGCGAATAATAGTCGAGTCGACCAAATATATTTTACTCGAAAATTTTGAAGAATTCCATAGAAAATATTTATTGTTTTTTTTTTTTCATTTCATTACTCAAACCTAAAAACTACGGAACTCTTCACTTCGCGTGGCCCGACACTTGACTGGTTTTTTTATAATAATTAGGTATATGCAAACATGATATGGGAAAACTAGATTTGATAAAACCTCTTCTCACTGGTAGAGTTCCAAGTGTAGGAGCTCGAGGGCGTAGGCACCACCGCGTTATCTAACCTATCTACCGCTAAGTGGTTGTGTTCGTCACTACAGTGTTCCGGTTAGATGGTAATGTATGGCCCTGTATACCCGTAATAACTAGTCTAGTAAAATTATCAAGCTATCGATATTTCCAGCTCTCTCAAAAATACCAATTCTTATTGTAAAATCAGATAATAACAGATATTTTTAGATTGGTCCATTTCTCTCTACATCCATCAAATTACACAATCCCGAAGAATATTGCTCCATAAAAATACGGTAATATTTTTCCTTTACTCGCATCAACCATTGTGAATCGTAAAGCCCTGGAGACGATATTTTACACAATTTTATCGAGAACTTTCCACAAACAAAACGACAGATGTGGATTCGGCGCGGGAATAAATAATATCTGAAAGATTGCGTTCCCCATTGCTACCATACTCCTACGGGGATTCTTGAAAGCGAGATTGGATCGATATCAGCCATTGATGTTAGAGAAGTAAGCAGAAATATATCTATCTTTTAGTTTATAAATAACATTGAACGGTTTAAATAAAAGGAATACTAAAATACCGTTATATTACACATCGGAAGAAATAGTTACTAAAGACGACATGATGAGAAAATAACTCCATATTTTTTTACACTTTGAACGTAAATATAAGCTGAACCGGTTAAAGCCGTACGAAAAAAATAACAAATCAAGCAAGTCCCATCCCCGATCATCGGTATGAGCAACGCGTTTGAATTAAATTAATTTGCAAGCGCGCTATTTTTTTGCGACAACTTCTAAGGATTTTTTTTATATGTTATGGAAGTGGCAAACAAGCATGCAGTTCACATTGATGTTAAGTGATGACTGCAACCTATAGACACTTACACAAAGACCGAGGTCAAAATGCAGATGTGATACCACTCCTGAGGCCTAAGGTGTTATGCTTCTGTGCCGGAGCTCTACCACCAGTGAAAAATTATATGCTGTATGTTATTACCTATACTAGTTACTTTAAGCATTAGCTAATTACCGTCCATGTGAACTGCATGTTTATTTACCGCCATCATTACAAAACAAAACTGGGTAAAAGAAATGTATTTCCAAAATCTCGTCCCGTCAGTTTTTGATGAATGTGTTTACTCGTATAAGAGTTATAGCTCACTAGAGCCACCCGGCACCCGACCAGCGCCCAACCTCCTCGAGCGGTCTGCGCTCATTACATCAACTCCGCTCCGTATCGACACCGGATCGCCTCGATCGTAAGCAGTATTCGCGCAAGCGGCGCGCAATCTACGCGCGGACGGCTAGTGGACAACTCGGTGACCACAAGCTTATCTTGCGTTGACTTTGCATTGCCAACGCGATGTCCGCGAGTCCAAGTGGACTGCGCGCTGTCCGCGAGTATTTCACAAGTAACATCGCGTCGTACACCCGTGGACCACCCGTCTACAACGAGTGGACGCCGTAAAACGAGGCGGTGCTGGTCGGGTGCCGGTGAGCTGTAGTGAGCTATGACCCTAATGCTTTATTTAGGGGTTCGTTTGGGGTTTTTGTTGAATATTATTCCTCTGATTTTTCTCCCCAGTGGCCTATTTGATTGCAAAAATTCTGGCTTAACTGAGACACAATCGTCCTGCACTACTTTTTTTACTTTCACTCTAAATTATTTGAACCTCCACTCTGTGACTCAACTAACATACTAGGGCTGGGTTGCAATGCTTCTTAATTTAACTGTAACAAAGGAGATGTTGCAAAAATGTATGGACCTCCGGCCATGTATTGTACACAATATCATTAAACAGGCAAAATTAATATAAAAACGTTTTTACTGCATATTTTCACTTATTTAACTTTGTTTGCAGTTACAGCAGTTACAAAACATAATTTGCAGTTAGAATTGCAACTTAAAACCAACACGGCGAATATGGCGGACGATGTCATTTTGACATTTTCATTTTTTAAATTGTTTTTTGATTATCTAGTACTTGGAGAAAAAAAAAATTTTTATAAATACTATCGAAATCGATTGATACCAAGCGTTGGCTGTATCGCCGCCGTGTTGAACATGGTTGAAAATGATAAAATCGTTTGAATTAAATGTGGTGGTAACTCTAAAATATGTTCTTGATTAAATTAATTGTATTGTTTTCGGATTTTTCTATAATTTACCCATTTTTTGAGGACATGTACGAACCAGGGCCGAGCTCGCAACATCTCCTTTGTTAACTTAAAAAAAATAGTAGCACCATTTCAAAATTGTTAAATGACGGCCATAAATTTAACTTTTTAAACGAACTTGGCCGATCTGTGCTGGTTGGATGTTATGGTAGTAACACACGACCGGATTTGGTCCGGCGAACCGACTTCGCCGACCAAAGCCGCGCGAGCGGACCTCATCGGACCCTATCCTCTATCGCTACACACAGCCATATTTGGTTCGTTACTGTCCGCTTTGTACCAAATCCGGACGTGTGTTACGAATATTAAAGTTAACCTCAAAATAATCTGTCAGATAAGAAGGGAATCTGTCAATCTGACAACCGAATTTGTATTTGTAGTACTTATAAATAACACTATGTTGTGCCATGTTGCCTACCCTCTCCTATTCGTCTTAGCGTGATGATTATACATAGATATAGCCTAAAGTCTTCCTCGATATCTTTTATAGTTTAGGCAGCGTACGCAATACGCAATAAGTAACTTTTCTGGTTGTTTTTTTACACCTTGTGTCTGACAAACCCAAATATTTTACGGAACCCAATTTTTCCCAAAATAAAATATAGCCTATGTTACCCCTGGATAGTGTAGCTTTCGAATAGTGACGATATCTTTCATAGTTTAGGCAGCGTACGCAAAATAAGTAACTTTTCTGATTGATTTTTTACACCTTGTGTCTAAAAACCCAAATATCTTACGGAACCCTATTGTTTACAAAATAAAATATAGCTTATGTTACCCGTGGATAATGTAGTTTTCGAATAGTGACGATATCTTTTATAGTTTAGGCAGCGTACGCAAAATAAGTAACTTTACTGGTTGATTTTTTACACCTTGTGTCTGAAAAACACAAATATCTTACGGAACTCTATTTTTTCCAAAATAAAATATAACCTATGTTACCCGTGGATAATGTAGCTTTCAAATAGTGAAATAATTTTTAAAATCGGTCCAGTAGTTATTGAGCCTATTCAAAACAAAGAAACAAAAAAATATTACCTCTTTATAATATTAGTTTAGATTCCAGGTCACAGATTACATTTATCGCAGTCTGTAATACGCACCTGTTCTTGTTTATTTACCAGCTTAAACTCCTTGATCTATGTGCTTGTTAAGGGTTGAAAGTTTATGGTTATGAGTACAAGACTTTGAACATTGTTTTAATGAGGTTTTAAATTAATACGTATGATATCATGTTTTCGTTCGCATGGCGTTAATGGGTTGTATTTAATCATTTTGAATACAGATTTCGTGTTGACGTTAAATAGAAACATATTACGGTAGATTTTATAATAATAATGTACGACTTCGAGGTTCTACAAACTGACAAGAAATACAGCATTGAGGTTGATACAGTTTTAAGGGTTTTGATACAGTTTTTTTCCGGATCCATTAAAGGCAGCGTTTCCCATTTGCCGAAGATGCATCGTAAGTAATAAGAAAACATTTTTATGATTTTACCTAATGGAACCAGCTTGGGTTTAAAATTATAAAGTGAGTCACGAAGTAGCAGTGTGAAAATAACCGGGCCAAGACAGAACAATGTTTGGGGAACACTGGTTTAAAGGATCACTTATGTTATTTGAGAAAATAAGGTAAAAATGTTTCTGATATTAAAAAAGTCTACGAAAAACAGCATTGCTCGTAAATTACAGTAAACTACTTATATAAAAATATTATGAAATTGAAAGAAACAACCAACCATTTACTAGTCGATTTGTTTATGTATATTATTATGTCTGTACTATATATGCTACTTATATATATTGCAGTGGAGTAATCACCTGCTGTATGATAACTGTGAGCTTATTTGCCATTTACATCCCATAACTATGGTAATCCATCAGATTATATCTTAGAATCTATTACAGTTAAGCGCTAAACAGCTATGCGCTAGGCGTTAGACATTGGCCACGCCTAGACCTAATTAATCCCTGGAGGAAATCGATGCTGTGGAACTGGGACACTACAATATTCATGTATTTTTAGTTGTAGTAGATTAACAGATATCGTCCGATTTGTGCCAACTGCCTCGGTAGCCTAGCGGTAGCAGGCCACTACTACTACGCTGAGGTCCTGGGTGGGGGCTTATCAAAGATAATGGTGTAAAGTCTTTTATCTCTGGTTCTATGGGGATTTCGCCATTTTCCCAGGAAAATTTCCAGGGAAATTTCCCAGTACCTCGAAGTTCGGTAATGTGCCCGGAGATGTCAACAGGCTCGCGACCTGTTACTTGGGCCAAAACGTAACCGTCAAATCGTAGGTGTTTGCATGTATGCTTGAATGCATGCATTTATCTCTGCCTACCCCTTCGGGGATTATAGGCGTGAAGTTACAATTTTTGAAGTTACGTCTGGTTTGTTTCAAAATTATAACTGGGAGCCGACCGTCTAACACTAATGCTTTCGTTTAGCTTTCGAATATGACATTTTATCAGTTTAGTACCGCCTAACTTTTTCCTAAAAGTATTTTCGTCCGCAGGTATGTATTAATAGTAGTAATACACACAATAGACACGTCCGGATTTGTGGACAGCGGCTTCGGTACGCCCCGAACCAAATCTGGCCGTGTGAGGAGTCCGGCGGACATAAGCCGGACACAAGCCCGATGCGGTCCGCTCGCGCGTGTTTGGTCGGCTTATTCGGTCCGGCGTAGGTACCGAATGCGGTCGTGTGTAGCGAGAACGGATTTGGTCGGCAGATTCGAACTGCCGTACAGAATCCGGACGTGTGTTACTATAGTAAAAGTAAAATGTTTTAATAGGAGGTTCGGAACTGACAAGATAACATCCTAAACAAAAGCATTAGAGTCAGACGATCGGCCCCCTGGTGGTTGGGTTGGTGAGGGAGCTCGAGGGTGTAGACACCGCATTACCTAATTTACTTTATTACTTAATAAATTCCGTATTTATTGGTGGTAGAGCTCCAGTGACGGAGCACGCGGGCGTAGGCGCCACCGCATTACCTAATATAATAATATATAATATACTTGCCGCTAAATGGTAGTGTTCAGCACTATTGTGTTTCGGTCAGGTGGTAATGTGTGGCCCTGTAATTTCCGGCACAGAGGTGAGGCCTAAGGTGTTATCCTTAGGCCTCAGGAGTGGCAACGCATCTGCATTTTGACCTTGGTCTTTGTGTGGGTGTCTATAGGCTGCAGTCATCGCTTAACATCAATGTGAACTGCATGCTTGTTTGCCACTTTTATTACATAAAAAAAAAATATCTGGATGAACGAAATAGTTCTGCAGTAGGATCCTAACCTAATACGCACGTTAATCGTAATACCATATGACATAAATACTTAATAACGTATCAATGTTTTGAAAGCAGTGTTAAATACAGATCTACATGTCCTTATGCAAATGTCTTGGGGGTCTTAACAATTTGTAATCCCAATGCTAATGATTTGGTTTACGCAAGCACAAATAGGTGTAACGTGGTAAGGTGTTTGTCGTGGTTGAATTGTAATGAGGACCTTTGTTTAATGAAGGTAGAATAGGAGTTGACTAGTCTTTGTTAACATGAGATTTTTACTGGTGGTAGAGCTCCAGCCGAATATCGGAAACGCAATTCGTTTTCCGGTATGGTCTAGGCACCAAATACGCTTTGTTTTGTTTAAATGTTCTAATTCAAAGATGCTTGGACATGAACAAAAGCGTATACCTGTGTTTCATAGATTATGGAAAGGCATTTGACAAAGTTAGACACGAGAACTTGATTCAAATTCTCGATCATATTGGAGTAGACAAATACGACCTTAAAATTATAATAAATTTGTATTGGGCTCAAAAGGCAATGGTGAAGGTAGAGAACCAGCTTTATAAAGAAACAGAAATCAAGCGTGGCGTCAGGCAAGGGTGTATATTGTCACCTACGTTATTTAATGTGTACGCAGAGAGATTAATGACTGAATCTCTGCATGAAGTCGAAGAGGGTATAGTAATAAATGGGGAAGTCATTAATAATATAAGATATGCGGACGATACCATACTTAAAGAAGACATAAAAGGCCTGCAAAGGATGCTAGACTGTGTGAATAAGACAAGTAATAAGTATGTTTTGAAAATAAATACTAAAAAGACTAATTTTATGATAGTCTCAAAATCTCCAACCAAATTAAACTCTGGAAAATAACCAAATAGAGTTCGTGAATAAATTTAAATATTTAGGTAGTTATGTAAACGAGAAATGGGATAGTGAACAAGAGGTACGTATCAGAATAGAACAGGCCCGTAGTGCTCTCATAAAAATGAAAAAGATTGTGTGTTGTCAACGCTTTAACCTTAAAATACGTATTAGATTGGTCCGCTGTTATGTATTCAGTGGAATTACTTACTTTATGGAATGGAGAGTTGGACTCTAACCTCAGCATTATGCTCTAAACTTGAAGCGTTAGAAATGTGGATATACAGACGTATGCTCAGAATACCATGGGTCCAAAAGGTTACTAATGTTGGGGTGCTGCGTCGAATGAATAAAAATGTGGAATTGCTCAGAACTATCAAGGAGAGGAAGTAGCAGTATTTCGGACATATAATGAGAGGTGACAAATACCAAATACTCCAATTGATATTGCAAGGCAAGATTCAGGGCAAAAAGAGACCTGGTAGAAGAAGAACATCGTGGTTGAAAAAATTGAGATAATGGTTCAACCTAAGCACTTGTTCTCTATTCCATGCTGCAGCATCAAAAATTAGGATTGCCATGATGGTCGCCAACCTTCGTAGAGAAGTGGCACTTTAAGAAGAAGAAGAGCTCCAGTGACGGAGCTCGCGTAGGCACCACCGCATTACCTTATAAATATACTTGCCGCTAAATGGTAATGTTCAGCACTATCGTGTTCCGGTCAGGTGGTAATGTACGGCCTTGTAATTTCCGGCACAGACGCTTATTACCTTAGGTCTCAGGAGTGGTGACGCGTCTGCATTTTGACCTAGGTCTTTGTGTGGGTGTCTATAGGCTGCAGTCATCACTTAACATCAATGTGAACTGCTGTTGTTTACCACTTCCATAACATAAAAAAACCTTATTATTATTTGCCTAAGAACGTCCACTACAAATGTAACGTTGTATATAAAAAGAAATCTTTTGAAACAGTGCTAATAAAAAAAAGCTCCCGTGAAAGGAGTTGCTTGGTTGTGAAAATATTCATCAGTGTCATTTCCGCGAAATAAAGTGGTTTTGTCTGTGACGCCCGCATATGTAGAAACAAGCCTTAAAAATTATATTTTTTTACCTTAAAAAGTAGATTACATTCGTACTTTGCATGTTGGTACGAAAAATGGGTGAGTTGGAATTATATTCGTAACTAGCAGCTGCCCGCAACGTCGTCTGCGTGAAGGCTCTACAGCACCAAACATACCTAAGATGCCAATGTCGCTTTAGCATTATAAGCAAACAACTTTTAAAATAGTATTAAATTAAAATTTTGCTTGAATATTACTAACAGGTGCCATTTAGTAGCTACTTTTTTAGTTTAGCCCGGACATACATACAGACAAACAGACAAATAATCTGAAAACTATAGTTTTGGCTTCGATCGTGATCTACAATAGAATTGTAGATCACGTCTAAAGTATTCTTATAAAAAATATTCAATGTACAGTTTTGACTTTCCTACGATCTTATTAAATGTAGAGATTCCCGTGGGAATGAGTGATTTTCCTGCAATTAAAAGTAGCCTAAATGTTAGCCAGGCTTAGTATCTACACACCACATAAAATTTCATTCGAATCCGTCCAGTATCTTCGGAGATTAGCCTGGACAAAGGGACAAACAGACAAACAGATAAACAGACAAACAGTCAGACAATAAAATTAAAAATCATTGAAAAGTGTCCTTATACTATTTTAACATCGCCCCCAATTAGTTTTTCGTAAATATACAATGTACAGACACGCGGGTTTTACTGTTTTATTACTCGTATATGTATAGATATAGATATTTCAGTGGTTGCTTTTCAATGGCAGAATAATTTGCGTTTTAAAAGTATTAACGAAAGATAAAAGTAATTATTGATAAAATAATGTAATGTATCTTCACGCCAGGTCCCTAACGGGGTAGGTGGAGAGTGTGGAGCGCTAGATATTCCGGTCCTGACAAACCTCCCGTGCCCCATCTGCCTTCATAATTCTTGTCATACACGCACACCGATTGCTAAGACTTTTGACCCCACCAACAGACAGAACTCGACCTACTTGGTCATAGTAGGTCAGTCTTGGTAAAATACCTGTTTTAAAATGTCTCTCCTGGTGGTTGAGTTTCATTGTAGGAGCCCGAAAGCGAAGGCCGCATAAGATAGCTAGCCACCAAATGGCAGTGTTCAGCACTATAGTATTCCGGTTAGATGGTTATGAATGGCTCCGAAATAACTATCACAGAGATTTAACAACTTAGGTCCTTAACGGCAGGTTGACGTTTTTGGTGTGAACCGCTTTATGATTTACAAAATTTTGTACAAAAATTTTAAAATATAATTAAGAATCAAATCTAAAACATCATAAAGCCGTTTTCTACAGAATTTCAAGTATGTAGCCTTAATAGTTTTGGAGTAAAGTGACTGTGACATACGGATGGATGGACAAATAGACAGAATTGACAGACGAATCTCTAGGGGTAACATGGTAACATGTATTGCCATTCGGTTATGTACAACTAAAAATAGGAAGGAAGCCAGCGTTCTTGTATAATATATTATCTACTGCAATTTTATTTTAGAGTTAATTCAAATACGCTCTTAAAATATTTTTTGCTGTGGAAGAGACTGTAGATACCTACTACAGTAAAATAACTTTGCTTAATTAAGATGTTAAATAGACTGCAAAACGACAAAGTAACGTTTCTTACTTCCACTCCAATATTTTATATTCACTGGCGTTTTATACGCGTTTGCAAGAGACCAGTTAATTAACTATTTTGGATCCTCCCCTGCTTTTTTAAGTTACTTCACGCCTGTAATCCCCGAAGGGGTAGGCGTGAAGTAAGGTAGATGCGTGTAATAGAGGTAAATGCATGCATTCAAGCATACATGCCAACACCCACGACTCGCCGGTTACGTTTTGGCCCATGTAACAGGTGGCGAACCTGTTGCCATCTCCGGGCACATTACCAAACTCCGAGGTACTGGGAAACTTCCAGAATATGGAAAAATCCCAATAGAACCAGAGATAAAGGATTTTTTACGTCTGGCTTTGGTACGGAGCGGACAGCGGATTCTGTACGCTCCGAACCAAATCTGGCCGTGTGTAGAGGAGTCCGGCGGCCATAATTATTTTAATCAAGTCCGATGCGGTCCGCTCCCGCGGAGTTGGTCGGCGGATTCGGTCCGCCGAATCCCGATCGTGTGTTACTAGTCTAAACAAATATCAATGAGTTTAATTTTGTAAACAAAAGACAAAAGAAAACAGAAAACCTTAAAAAAACCTTTAGAAATCTTTTACCTGAACCACCTTTCATCATCACATCATCACTCCAGCCGAATGACGTCCACTGCTGGACAAAGCCTTCTCCAAAGACGCTTACAATGTTGTGCGTCATTAGGGGAGAATATGCCATAATCGCCACGCTTGGCAGGCGGATTGGCGATCGCAGTAACGATAGTTTTATCGCGGGACGCTGCCGCCCATCCCGCGTTGTTATATTTACTACCCCATTGGAATGGTTTGACCACCATTGTTCGGTTGACTGACTGCACTAGCAGAAGAATTCCCCTCCACTAGATAGCAATGGGGTCATCACGAACAATTAATGCAACTCGGTTAATACAAATAATGGAATTATTATGATAGAAATCTTCAACCTGAACCACCTTTATGAATACACAATACCTTGATATGATTGTGTGTATTCTGCTTTGCGATACTAGAGAGGCTGAGCCTCCCTTTGTAGCCCGTAATGTATTGAATGGAAGCTATTCAATGTATTAAATTTTGCATTGAAAATTTCATTGAGTTTATCTCGTTGAAACGTAGCATGCATGAAATCCATATGAATGTTATAAATGTGAAAATAATTCTATCTGTCTTGCCAAACTGTTAAACACGGATAAGGCCTCCCCCACATTAGGCGTGCGCGTTCCTCTTGCGTGTGAACGTCGCAGGGTAGCAAAACACGACGCTTACGAAGCGCGCTCGCGCTCCTCGCACGCCCGAATAACGCGCAAGCCTAATGTGTACCTACATTTAAGTTAATTCATTGGTGGTAAAGCTCCAGTGCGTTTTGCCGGTGACGACCTACGGTGCCGAGACGTGGTCTCTCACTATGGGTTTCGTACGAAAGCTCCAAGTCACTCAGCGGTCAATGGTAAGGGCTATGCTCGGCGTTTCCCTACTGGATCGAATCAGAAATGCGGAGATCCGTAGGCGAACGAAAGTCGCTGACATAGCCAAACAGATTTCCATGCTGAAGTGGCAATGGGCAGGGCACATAGCTCGGAGAATAGCCGCTGGGGCAGAAAGGTTCTCGAGTGGAGACCACGTATCGGCAAACGCAGCGTGGGACGTCCACCTGCAAGATGGACCGACGACCTAGTCAAGGCTGCAGGTAGCCGCTGGATGCACGTCGCTTCCGATCGGTCGGCATGGAGGTCATTGGGGGAGGCCTATGTTCAGCAGTGGACGTCCTATGGCTGATATGATGATGATGATGAATGCTCCAGTAATCAAGCTCGAGGGCGTAGGTACTCCTCCTTGCGTCGTGTGTCCTCAATATTGAGGGTCGTAACCTCGACGAATAACTTTCCTTTGGACAATATTACGCCATGTCATCCTATCTTCAGCGATGTGAATGACTTGGCAAACTGTGGCTTCTAACGTGGAGCGAATTTGGTCGGACCATCGTAGTAAGCTCTAGCTACGGAGCCTTTTCCCCGGCGCTTGTCCCGTAAGCAGCATATTTTCGATATTGTCGTATTGCTTAGGAACTACCACATTATGTCTATTCTACTTGCCGCTAAATTCTATTGTCATCCGGTATGGTAATAATTTATGGTAGGTACCGTAATTTGACCTCAGGTATCGTAACGCACTTACATTGAGATGATCTAGTCTTAGTTCGTATGCTTAGAAGAGAATACTGTTATCAATGTGCTTGTTTTATACTACACTAGCTGTTGTACGCGGCTCCGCCCGCGTGTAGGTCACTTTTCGCGTAACCTGTGGGAACTCATCAAATCATGCTACGGCATCCCACAGGAACATTTTTCGGCATAAAAGTATCCTATGATCTAAGTCAGCTAATACCTTATCTGTATAACTAATTTCATCAAAATCCGTTCAGTAGTTTTGACGTGATTGACGGACAAACATTCAAACAAAGAAACTAAAAAGAAGTGTGAGTGTGATGTGATAGTGTGATATTCATATTTTCATATCGCGTCTCTAGTCTCTACGTCTGCCATTAGCTATGTACCTATTAGGTATTTCTGCTACGTAGGACTACTATCTGAAATAAATGTCCACGTCCCGATAAGAAAGGTTAAAGAACTAGTGACATATCGTACTCGACAAAGATTTGGCGAGGCACTTTTAGATTTTAGGCAGTAGGCCAAATTGCGGTCGTTCACCCTCCTACGTTCATTCATGGAAACTTACACATCAGGAAATCCATCATGGATTCTTTCCATCCCTTTTATTCGTTAATCTATTCAGATTCGACTTCGTCAGTTTTCGGCTCGTAAATCTCTTTATAAACTTTTTCCATCTTTTCAAGAAATCTGAGCTACCGAAGTCCACATCCAACATTTTACTTGAAATTGATAAATTTGTTAATAAATAGATATTTTCGTATTATCATTGTTTCGTTTCTTTTTAATATACTTTTAATGTGATTTTAATAATAATTATTAGCGGTTATTCACTCTAGGTAGTTAAAAAATGACGATGTTAAAGTGCTCTCCAGGAGCTACAGACCAATCAGCCTTCCTAAGTCGATGCCAGGAGCCTAATTTTATGATATGCATAAATTTTAAAAAAATGCATCGCTTTGGGTAAGTGAGATAGCGCTATCATATGCCGGTTAGGTGACAATGATAGGTCTCGTAATTTCCGTCACAGAGGCAAACCAGCTTATGCCTCAGAATTGGCAACGCTTCTTCATTAACATTTCTGGTTTTATGTACATTTTTATGCTCTACAGCAATATTTACCGTCCGGGAGAAGTTAATTGGTTTCATCCTTAATCTTTTGAACCAAATGTCATGCAATTGTCATATTTATTCGTGAGCTGACGGATTAATTAAAAAAATAAATTCGGATTGCTAGCTTCAAAGTATTTAAAATAAATTATCGCTTATGTATTTCTACTTAATTAAATGTCGAGCTAAATTACAAGGAATGTTGTTAAATGTAATAAAAAGGCTACTGAACAAGGGTCTTCAATAGCTCGAAACAAATGTCGGTGGGCTGTAATTACCAAGTCATTTGTAAAGGCCTCTTGACATTTCTTTATGGCTATTCAAGGGTACGGACTATTTGAATTCCGATGTAATATTGCAAAAAAGACAGATCAATTTAGACATCTTTGAAGGTCATTTACTCGTAGTGAAACAAGCTATTATTGATTATGGAGTGGAAGAAAATATATCCAATCTTTTGTACACTTTAATTGTAGGTAATTGGAAATCATTCAAATCGCGAGTTATAAACCCTACCATTAGGCGGCAAAATGTTATTTTTTTTTATGCTGTAAAGGTTTTTTTTTTTCACGGCAATATCAAGAATTGTTATTGTACTGTATTTAATTAGTTATTATACTAATAACTAATTAAATACAGTCCCCGCTTTACACTAGGGCGGCTGAATTCAATTTACTAGATTTTTTATTCTTTGTAGGCGATGGTGGGTTAAGTTATTATAATACCTACTTGCTGTCCCCGCGACTTCGTCCGCGTGAGAATTTATGATTGTTCAGTATCTACCCGGACGAAGTTGTGCGCAAAGCTTGTAGCCTAAGTTACTCCTTATCACATCAGCTATCTACCAGTGAAAGTCCCGTCAAAATCGGTCCAGCCGTACCCAAGATTAGCCCCGCCAAATAGACAGACAGACAAAAATTGCAAAAAATGTTGTTTTGATATATGTACCGTGTATACATACATATGCATTTAGTAAAAAGCGGTTATTTTTTTTTTATTGTGAAGGAAAGATTTGACAAATCGGGCAGGACTTCAGTAGCTCAATTGGAAGAGCGGCTGGACTAGATTCCCAGTAGGCCGCGAGTTCGAGTCTCGCCTGAAGTCAAATTTCTCTTTCCATTTTTCTTTAAAATAAAATATATTTCACAAGCATGTGTTAATGCGAAATAATATAAAAACTATTATTTTAATATTACAAACAGACACTCCAATTTTATTTATTTCTATAGATGTTAATCAATTATTAATATTGAACTCATTTATTGTTAATTTGTATATTTTTTTAGTTATAGTTATTTTTTATAATTATTATTATGTCACTTTTTTGTTGAGTATTTTTTTTTATTATTGTTCCATATATGCAGATAGATTTGATAATGCAGTGGTGCCTACGCCCTCTAGCGTCTACACTTGGAACTCTACCATCAGTACCACTTTCTTTTTTTGTTTGGCATTTTGACATATATTTGATGAAATTATCTCAACATTCTCAATCGTAAAATTACATCTAGTACAATAATAGCAACAATTTGTCATAAGACTACATGATCAATCTCACAACAAGTATACAACACCTTTGTACTCCAGATATTGTACTGAAAATGTGGGATGTTGACAACTCAATGAACCCTTTCAATCATACTGTCCCCAGTTGTCAAATTAATGTTACTGCTGAAGAAAATAGCTTCTTAGTAATTGGTCGGAATTTATTCTGCTGACGATTTCGGTTTGAGTTTGAATGGAATGTTAGAGTTTTTAAATATTAATAATATTCTCACTCCTGGTATATTTTTTTTATTAGGTAGTGAAAGTGGCAAACAAGCATGCAGTTCACGTTGATGTTAAGTGATGACTGCAGCCTATAGACACCCACACAAAGACCAGAGGTCAAGATGCAGATGCGTTACCACTTCTGCGGCCTAAGGTATTGTGCCTCTGTGCCGGAAAATTACAGGGCCGTACATTACCACCTGACCGGAACACGGTAGTGCTGAACACTACCATTTAACGGCAAGTATATTGGGTAACAGTTCCAGTGTAGGAGCTCAAGGGCGTAGACACCGCCGCATTACCTAATCTATCTGCCGCCAAATGGTAGTGTTCAGCACTATCGTGTTCCGGTTAGATGGTAATGTATGGCGATTTAAACCCAATTGGCTCGAAGTTGCAAAAGACCGCGATAGTTGGAAGAAAACAGGAGAGGCTTATGCCCAGCAGTGGGATAAAGCTACTAATAAAAATAGTACCTATGTCTTGAAATTGTAACAAACGACTGAAATAATTACGAAATATTCTTAATATAAACGTACGCATTCTGTTTATCTCTATTGAGAACGTTTTCCTTGGTAAAACAATATTATATATTTTCGACGCAATGATTAAATTCAGTGAAAAGCTTCTGTTATCTCAAAGCTTTACCTTAGTGCTATTCTGCTTTGTTTTCTTTGAAACTTGCGCGAAGAAATATTAAAGGTAACTTAGCAAGGAAAATTTTCAAATTAAAGGCTCTTTTGTTTTTAGAGAGTAGTGTTATTTCACATTTTCACATTTCAGAAAAATTAAATTTAAGGGTTGCGGTTCACCCTGGCTTCGCATTTTTTTTCATTACTTTAATCAAACCTTAAAACTACGGAACCTTAAACTGTGCATGGCCCGACACGCACTGGACCGGTTTTTTAAATGTTAGAAAGGTGGCAAACAAGCATGCAGCTCACATTGATGTTAAGTGTTGACTGCAGCCTATAGACATCTACATAAAACCAGAGGTCAAAATGCAGATGCGTTGCCACCCCTGAGACCTAAGGTGTGATGTCTCTGTGATAGTTAACGGGGCCATACATTACGATCCTACCCGAACACGATAACGCTGAACACTGCCATTTGGCGGCAGATAGATATGGTAATGAGGTTTAGCCTACGCCCTCGAGTCCGTACACTGGAACTCCACCTTGAATGCCTCGTCATTGCTAAAATGCGAAATAACCAAGCAAACCAAAGAGATAAGCCCAAACGAATAAACGGTTTCAAGTGTTGACTAGCATGGTCTATCATGAGCCACCCATTAACCCCTATCGGACATTAAAAACTCAAAAACACTTTATTCAGATACCCAGCGATCTCGGCCACTTGTTGCTAAGCGACGGGCAGCGAACGACGCATGCGCGGGACACCGGTCAATTTTACGGAGACCCCTGGAACGTAGCTCATGTTCCCCTCCCCCATCTATATTTACACGACACAAAGGGGACATACAAAGGTCATTTTACATCAGTTCCAGATAGCCGGTACTGTAATAAAGTATCATGCCGCCCACACACATTCTTTTATGTTGAAGAATATATTTCTCAACGATGTTTATTGTACGATGGAATTTATGGGAACAATATTACATCGAGGTAATATTCAGACGTGAATGCTTTGAGGATGTTAGTGATTTGGAAATTGAAGCGGTTTGGTTTCTCAATTATGGTTTTACGGACCAAGCACACTTTTTACGGTTCCGCGTAGCCAAGTGGCAAAAAACAGAAGCCTTATGTCTGTCCATCCGTCCCAATGTCACTTTCATGCTTTACTAGCTCACCTCGCGACCTTAGTACCTACCGCCATCGAAGATTTATGAAATACTAGCTGTTGCCCGCAGCTTCGCCCGCGTGGATGTCATTTTATTAATATTTTCCTGAATTTTCTTCGCTATAAACCTCGCGGAGCCCGAGACCTTTCCAACGAATGCAAAACCGTGGAAATCGGTTCGTGCGTTCTGAAGTTATAGCGTCAGGAAGGAAAACCCGACTTATTTTTATATTATAGATTTGCTATTATATGTTTTAAATATATTCTTTTTCGCACCTTACCAATATGACGTTTGTCCACCATTTTGATCAAGTTTTAACCAATACCGAACTATCAGTGCGTACGTGCAGCAGAGATAACGCTCTACGAAGTCGAAACTAGCCGATTGTCACTTTCAAAGGCTCTATGTGCACTATTTCATGATGAGCACTGTACCTACTTTTTTAAATATTCAAACGATATCTTGTAACAATATTTATGTTTACGTTTCTTCTATTAGTAGGTACATCATAATTTAATGTTCTGATTCCATCGAACTTCAATTAAGAGCGCTGAGGTACCACCATATTATAAAGTTAACCCTAAGAAGTGTCAGGCCATCGTTATTGGAAACCCAAGGCAACTAACTAAGTTAATAACCAATTCTATTGCACCTGTCACCTTTGAAGATCAGATAATTCCCTTTTCTCAGTCTGTAAAGAACCTGGGATTATACATTGATTCCACCCTCAGTTGGAATGTCCAAATTAGCGAAGTTTGTCGTGTAGCATATGCATCGCTTAGCTCCCTTAATAGAGTTAGAAACTTCCTTCCCACTCAAATTAAAATACAACTTATTCAAGCACTTGTTTTACCCATAATTGATTATGCTGATGTGTGTTATCTGGACCTTAACGAGACATATCTTGACAAACTGGACCGATTAATTAATAATGCTATTCGATTTATCTTTCGACTGCGCAAATTTGACCATACGAGACATGACTTACAGGATACAGTTAAAATGGCTTCCCATCCGCCAAAGAAGGCAATTAAGGATTCTTTGTCAACTTTTTTCGATTCTTTTTGTTAATTCGTCTCCTAATTATCTTTAGCACTTTTTTCAGTACCTTAGCTCTTCTCACTCTTTAGATATTAGATCAAACGAGTCCTCTACGCTCTCTATCCCTCTTCATCGATCCGGGTTCGTCTCCAATTCTTTCGGTGTTCAAGCGGCTCGCTTGTGGAATGCGTTACCTGACACTCTACGCAGGTCTGGTTCTAAACTCACCTTTAAGAAAATCTGAAATCCTATCTTTGTCAATAAACTGCTCCATGTTATCATCATCATATTTATGTATGTATTTATGTATACATGTTTGTATGTATATATATTTGTTTATATCTATGTAAATATATATTTTTTTATGTATTTTGTAACTAAATGGTAACTATTTGTTTTAGTATTTATCATGTATCTCTAGTATTATTATTATTTTTACGTCTATGGTTTCCCATGTTTGCTGAGTCATCATACCGCCCACCTAACTCTCTAAACTGCGAATGGTTTAGCTGGTAGAGAGCGCATTTAGCGTTAAGCTCGCCATTTGTACCAATATCAAGTATGTATTGTGTGACAATAAAGAGTTAATAAATAAATAAATATTAGTTGTGGTCACTATAAATTGTTTTCCGCAAATGGTCGGAGCTTGTCTGTGGTCGTTTCACCACAGGATATTAATGTTATTGAAGTGCCACCCCAGATATTTATGATAATCCTTAATTTTTGTATTGGAAATCAATTTTTTTTTCCACGAGATTCGAGTATTATAATAATAACAAGAAGCTAAAGTGCATGACAGGTTTTTGGTACTGCCTTTTTTTTTCAAACAAAGACATAACAGCTGAGGGCTCAAGTGTGGCAACGCATCTGGCATTTGATCTCTGGTATTTGTGTAGAGGTTGCAGTCATCACTTAACATCCATGTGAAACGCTGGGCGTCGGGACGTTGGGCCTCGGGACGCTGGGCCTCGAGACGCTCGACATCGGGACGCTAGGCGTCGAGACGCTCGACGTCGGGACGCTGGGCGTCGGGACGCTCGACGTCGGGACACTGGGCGTCGGGACGCTGGGCGTCGGGACGCTGGGCGTCGAGACGTTCGACGTCGGGACGCTCAAAGTCAGGACGCTGGGCGTCGGGCGCTCGACGTCGGGACGCTAAGCATCGGGACGCTCGACGTTGGAATACTGGGCGTCGAGACACTCGACGTCGGGATGCTCGACATCGAGACGCTGGGCGTCGGGACGCTCGACGTCAGGACGCTGGGCGTCGGGACGCTGGGCGTCGAGACGCTCGACGTCGGGACGCTGGGTATCGGGACGCTGGGCGTCGGGACGCTAGGCGTCGGGACGCTGGGCGTCGAGACGCTGGGTGTCGAGAAGCTCGACGTCGGGACGCTCGACGTCGGGACGCTGGGCGTTGGGACGCTAGGCGTCGGGATGCTGGGCGTCGGGACGCTGGGCGTCGAAACGCTCGACGTCGAAATGCTGGACGTCGAGACGCTGGGCGTCAAGTCGTTGGGCGTCAGGACGCTGGGCTTCGAGACGCTCGACGTCGGGACGCTGGGCGTCGGGACGCTCGACGTTGGAATGCTGAGCATCGAGACGCTCGACATCGGGACGCTAAACGTCGGGACGCCTGCCGTCGGGACGCTGGGCGTCGGGACGCTGGGCTTCCGAGACGTTCGACGTCGGGACGCTAAGCATCGGGACGCTCGACGTAGGAATGCTGGGCGTCGAGACACTCGACGTCGGGACGCTCGACATCGAGACGCCGGGCGTCGCCACGCTTGGCGTCGGGACGCTGGGCGTCGGGACGCTCGGCGTCGGGACGCTCGGCGTCGGGACGCTCGGCGTCGGGACGCTCGGCGTCGGGACGCTCGGCGTCGGGACGCTCGGCGTCGGGACGCTCGGCGTCGGGACGCTCGGCGTCGGGACGCTCGGCGTCGGGACGCTCGGCGTCGTGACGCTCGGAGTCGGGACGCTCGGCGTCGGGACGCTCGGCGTCGGGACGCTCGGCGTCGGGACGCTCGGCGTCGGGACGCTTGGCGTCGGGACGATGGGCGTTGGGATGCTGGGCGTCGGGAAGCTGGGCGTTGAGACGCTCGACGTCAGGACGCTGGGCGTCAGGACGCTGGGCCTCCTGGCGCTGGGCGTCGGGATGCTGGGCGTCGAGACGCTCGACGTCGGGACGCTGGGCGTCGGGACGCTGGGCGTCGAGACGCTGGGCGTCGAGACGCTGGGCGTCGGGACGCTGGGCGTCGGGTCGCTGGGCGTCGAGACGCTCGACGTCGGAACGCTCGACGTCGGGACGCTGGGCGTCAAGATGCTTGATGTCGGAACGCTGGCCGTCGGGACGCTGGGCGTCGAGTCGCTGGGCGTCGGGACGCTGGGCTTGTGACGCTCGACGTCGGGACGCTGGGCGTCAAGACGCTCGACGTTGGGACGCTGGGCGTCGAGACGCTCGTCGTCGGGACGCTTGGCGTCGAGACGCTGGGCGTCGGGACACATGGCGTCGAGACGCTGAGCGTCGGGACGCTAGGCGACGGGACGCTGGGCGTCGGGACGCTGGGCGTCGGGACGCTGGGCGTCAAGACGCTCGATGTCCGAACGCTGGGCGTCGGGACGCTGGGCGTCGGGACGCTGGGCGTCGGGACGCTCGACGTCGGGACGCTGGGCCTCGAGACGCTGGGCGTCGGGATGCTGGGCGTCGAGACGCTCGACGTCGGGACGCTGGGCGTCAGGACGTTGGGCGTCGGGACGCTGGGCGTCGGGACGCTGGGCGTCGGGACGCTGGGCGTCGGGACGCTGGGCGTCGGGACGCTGGGCGTCGAGACGCTGGGCGTCGGGTCGCTCGATGTCGGGACGCTGGGCGTCGGGACGCTCGACGTCGGGACGCTGGGCCTCGAGACGCTGGGCGTCGGGATGCTGGGCGTCGAGACGCTCGACGTCGGGACGCTGGGCGTCAGGACGTTGGGCGTCGGAACGCTGGGCGTCGGGTCGCTCGACGTCGGGACGCTGGGCGTCGGGACGCTGGGCGTCGGGACGCTGGGTGTCGGGACGCTGAGCGTCGGGGCGCTGGGCGTCGGGACGCTGGGCGTCGGGACGCTGGGCGTCGGGACGCTGGGCGTCGGGACGCTGGGCGTCGGGACGCTGGGCGTCGGGACGCTCGACGTCGGAACGCTCGACGTCGGGACGCTGGGCGTCAAGATGCTTGATGTCGGAACGCTGGACGTCGGGACGCTGGGCGTCGAGTCGCTGGGCGTCGGGACGCTGGGCTTGTGACGCTCGACGTCGGGACGCTGGGCGTCAAGACGCTCGACGTTGGGACGCTGGGCGTCGAGACGCTCGTCGTCGGGACGCTTGGCGTCGAGACGCTGGGCGTCGGGACACATGGCGTCGAGACGCTGGGCGTCGGGTCGCTCGACGTCGGGACGCTGGGCGTCGGGACGCTGGGCGTCGGGACGCTGGGCGTCGGGACGCTGGGCGTCGGGACGCTGGGCGTCGGGACGCTGGGTGTCGAGACGCTCGACGTCGGGTCGCTGGGCGTCGGGACGCTGGGTGTCGGGACGCTGAGCGTCGGGGCGCTGGGCGTCGGGACGCTGGGCGTCGGGACGCTGGGCGTCGGGACGCTGGGCGTCGGGACGCTGGGCGTCGGGACGCTGGGCGTCGGGACGCTGGGCGTCGGGGCGCTGGGCGTCGGGTCGCTGGGCGTCGGGACGCTGGGCGTCGGGACACATGGCGTCGAGACGCTGAGCGTCGGGACGCTAGGCGACGGGACGCTGGGCGTCGGGACGCTGGGCGTCGGGACGCTGGGCGTCAAGACGCTCGATGTCCGAACGCTGGGCGTCGGGACGCTGGGCGTCGGGACGCTGGGCGTCGGGACGCTCGACGTCGGGACGCTGGGCCTCGAGACGCTGGGCGTCGGGATGCTGGGCGTCGAGACGCTCGACGTCGGGACGCTGGGCGTCAGGACGTTGGGCGTCGGGACGCTGGGCGTCGGGTCGCTCGACGTCGGGACGCTGGGCGTCGGGACGCTGGGCGTCGGGACGCTGGGCGTCGAGACGCTGGGCGTCGGGTCGCTCGATGTCGGGACGCTGGGCGTCGGGACGCTCGACGTCGGGACGCTGGGCCTCGAGACGCTGGGCGTCGGGATGCTGGGCGTCGAGACGCTCGACGTCGGGACGCTGGGCGTCAGGACGTTGGGCGTCGGAACGCTGGGCGTCGGGTCGCTCGACGTCGGGACGCTGGGCGTCGGGACGCTGGGCGTCGGGACGCTGGGTGTCGGGACGCTGAGCGTCGGGGCGCTGGGCGTCGGGACGCTGGGCGTCGGGACGCTGGGCGTCGGGACGCTGGGCGTCGGGACGCTGGGCGTCGGGACGCTGGGCGTCGGGACGCTCGACGTCGGAACGCTCGACGTCGGGACGCTGGGCGTCAAGATGCTTGATGTCGGAACGCTGGACGTCGGGACGCTGGGCGTCGAGTCGCTGGGCGTCGGGACGCTGGGCTTGTGACGCTCGACGTCGGGACGCTGGGCGTCAAGATGCTCGACGTTGGGACGCTGGGCGTCGAGACGCTCGTCGTCGGGACGCTTGGCGTCGAGACGCTGGGCGTCGGGACACATGGCGTCGAGACGCTGGGCGTCGGGTCGCTCGACGTCGGGACGCTGGGCGTCGGGACGCTGGGCGTCGGGACGCTGGGCGTCGGGACGCTGGGCGTCGGGACGCTGGGCGTTGGGACGCTGGGTGTCGAGACGCTCGACGTCGGGTCGCTGGGCGTCGGGACGCTGGGTGTCGGGACGCTGAGCGTCGGGGCGCTGGGCGTCGGGACGCTGGGCGTCGGGACGCTGGGCGTCGGGACGCTGGGCGTCGGGACGCTGGGCGTCGGGACGCTGGGCGTCGGGACGCTGGGCGTCGGGGCGCTGGGCGTCGGGTCGCTGGGCGTCGAGACGCGTTGGGATGCTGGGCGTCGGGAAGCTGGGCGTCGAGACGCTCGACGTCCGGACGCTGGGCGTCGGGACGCTGGGCGTCGGGACGCTGGGCGTCGGGACGCTGGGCGTCGGGACGCTGGGCATCGGGACGCTGGGCGTTGAGACGCTCGACGTCGGGACGCTGGTCGTCGAGACGCTCAATGTCGGTTAGGTACGAAACCCCCTAAAAGATAGAACATATATACAGAATAGTTAAAAATATTCGATATGATACTTTAAAATGTCATAACTTTTTATTTCTGAACCGATTGACACGAAACAAACACTAACCCCCTTATTCATAAACGTACTTTAGATACTTTTTAGCTATAGAATGCTTTGTCTTTGTCAGTTGCATTGTCAAATGTGCAGGATAGAAAAAGACAAAGGAGAGATTAGCAACACTTTAGCTAAAATACATTTATGAATAAGGGGGTAAATGTTTAGTTAAACTTACCACAATTTAGTAGTGAATTTGTAAATCGCGCATAAACACGCATTTTCAAGGTTTCCGCCAAAACTCCAATGACAATACTTGACATGTGATGTATACGGACAATTTCATTTCAATGGAATAACTATCCTCCACTCATGCCACTACATCACCCAGACTAATAGTTTCCCCTACTTAACAAGGTACTGTTTACCATACAAACTTAAGACTTCCTCACGTCAGTGTATTTAAATAGCAAACTACAACAATCCTTCGACCCAAACAATAAGATGATCTTTGGGGCCGTTCGGACCCACTTAACACTTCGTATTATTAGGCGGGGTCTTTATGTCCGTTCTTGACGTCACTTTGTTCAGCGGTTTACCGTTGAGAAGGGTTTTTCAATCCCTTCTTTAACCCTACAATCATTATTTATAGGAAAAATGCGGTTTCGAAATATAATTTGCAAAACAGTATTTTATCTGATTTCATGAAACAATGAAAAGGGCACTTACATTTCCGTATTTTTTTACAGATCTTTATTTAATGTTGGTTGTATTAGATAGACACAGTTAAACCGGTGGCGTGAGAATTTTCTTCCACTGGAAGAGAATTCTTCCACTAGTGCAGTCAGTCATCTGAACAATGCCGGTCAAACCATTCTAATGGGGCGGTGGTAAGTGCAATAACGCAAGATGGACAGCAGCGTCCTGTAATAAATTTACCGTTACTGCGATCGCCAACCTGCATGCCAACCGTGAAGATTATGGCCCCCTATATGTCCAATATGTCCACAGCTGTAAACATCTTTTGACTGATATGATGATGATGTTGATGTCAGTTCCGTTTCCTTTTATTTTAGTTTCTTTTTTATTGTTACCTTACTGCTATAATAAACCTACTTTATTTTAGTTTCTTTTTTATTGTAACATTACTGCTATAATATACCTACTTTTTTATCTATCACTATTCTATCACTGGTAGGCACCTATTGTAAGTAAAAAAATAAATCTAACGAAAGAATTGTAAATTAGAAGAGCGGAACCCTCTGGCACAGGCATTTTACAATGCTTAAAAGGGGACTCCAGCCTATTTGTGTCATAAAACATTTTGT
The DNA here is from genome assembly GCA_036365455.1 of Macrosoma leucophasiata. Taxonomy (NCBI): domain Eukaryota; kingdom Metazoa; phylum Arthropoda; class Insecta; order Lepidoptera; family Hedylidae; genus Macrosoma; species Macrosoma leucophasiata. The sequence continues at coordinate 6,016,287 of JAWQUS010000023.1, read as the reverse complement.
TAAAGAAATAAAGATTATTTATTTATTATTTATTATTATTATTTATTATTTACTTTATTTTAAATTTACATACGTAAATTCGGATTGCTATTTCTGAAAACTGTTTGCGGGAGGGACCTGGTGACCTGTAGCACAAGATTTACTCAAAAACCTGTTTCAGGCAACAGTCCCTTACAAAACTAGGATTTAAGTAAGCAATGTTTAGTGCAGGAAAAATTGATTTCTTATTTATTTATATATGTTAGACCATATGAGAGTTTGTAATTTATTTCCTATCAATTGGTTTGTCCGAGCCATTCTCCGAAACAGTCGATGTAGATACACGAACACCTTTTAGAGAGAACATAATAGCTATTGCTTTGCTTACCGAGTTACTTTTATATTTGTTATATCAAAAACTCAATCGTAAAATTGAAAATAAATGTGCAGAAAAGTTTAAACAAAAAAGAAAGAAATGTGTAACTGCATCGCAAACATTGCTTGTCGAAGTCAAGCTGTTGTAAAAAGGTAAAAATAAAGATTTTTAATCCGAAGACTAGTTAAGAATATACGAAATTCCGTTAGCAATTCTGTCCGTACGTACAGAAGAGAGTACGTCGGTGTGTACATGAAGTCACAATTTACAGGGAAACTGGGTGTTTATTGAGGGGAGGCCATTCGGTCCCTTCTCGTAAGTGGATAGTTTGTGGTGCAACTGTAAAGAGAAAGGCGTTACGATACTGTTAAGATGAAACTATAAATTATACGTACAAGATTAAAAACTTTTATAATGGAAATATGTAATTAAAAACTTTTATCATGAAAATCTTATGACACGTCAAAAACAAACAAAATAAATTAAAGTGAAAAACAATTGATACACATGTCAAACAAGATAAAAAATATATGTATAGTCAAGAACATCACTAAGAAAGATTTTACTGGTGGTAGAGCTCCAGTGATGGAGCTCGCGGGTGTAGGCACCACCGCATTACCTAATATACTTGCCGCTAAATGGTAGTGTTCAGCACTATCGTGTTCCGGTCAGGTGGTGCCGAAAATTACAGGAGTGTACATTAGTACACTCCTGTAATTTTCGGCATAGAGGCATAACACCTTATGCCTCAGGAGTGGTAACGCATCTGCATTTTGACCTCTGGTCATTGTGTGGGTGTCTATAGGCTGCAGTCATCACTTAACATCAATGTGAACTGCAAGCTTGTTTGCCACTTTTATTACATAAAAAAAAAATAAAACTAAATTTAAAATACTAATGTAAAAAGTATATCAATAGAATGTCTCATTTCCCCTTTACAAACTGATAACAAGAGTAAAAAGTAAAGGAAAAGAGTTATTCTTTGTCATTCACCGGCAGAGTTCCAAAGGCCAATATGAACCTATCCTTCCTATATAACCTAATACAACTTAAATTAAATGTAGTATGAATATATCGTCTGACCACGAAAGGTCATCGTTGATTGCTCATGTTCAAAATCTAATTATTTTGTCCCTTAAAATTTTAAATATTACATCCCCTCTACAGTGCATAAGCTTATAACTTGTACCACACATCAGGGTGGAACGAAAGGGGGTCGACGAAGGCGCCACGGCGACGCGACGAGCGTCGACAAAAAACATGAGGATCAGATTTCGAGGATTCAAATGTTATGAGAATATACCCAGGACTTGTATTGGGGCAGGTCTTATGGGATGCAATCAGGGACCTTCATCACGATTGAAGCCGAGTCAGGGTTTGTGAAAATGGTACTTATTTAAAGAACTGAAACGCAAAAAAGTTTCATTTCGTCCTGTTACCTGCTTATATAAATGTGAAAATTTTGAGTTGAGTACTCATGGAAAAACAACTACAGAAAATTCCGACGAAATTTGTCACTAAGATTGTAAATATGTGTAGAAAGGTAGAATTCGCTACTTAATATTACAAATTGTATATGTTCTGTGTCCATATCGAAACGGCTGAACCGATTTTTATGAAATCTAATACAGATATATTTTGAACCCTGAGAAAGGTCTACTTTATGTACCGACGTGTGTAGTTATAGTACCTAAAGATAGTATTTAGGTTTCAAACCAGCCCATAGAAAAAAAGTTTATTACTACGTTACGTTTTTTTTTTAACTTTACTTAAAATAAAACGGGAAGGTTAGAATTTGCAAACTGTAGGCCATGTCGTGAACATATAACATCTTTATGGCCAACACTTTTATTACCTTTGTTCGTAACTTTCACACTTTGTTTTCGACTTAGTACTTGATAATGGGGGGCGTTATAAATATAGTTTATTGCTATGAAGCAAACGTCTTACTATAATAATTATTTAATATCATATCTACTATACTACTATACTATAATAATTATTTAATATCATATCGTCATGATGAAAATAAAAAAAATGTACGGCTCTGCAATTTCCGGCACAGAGGCATAACACTTAATGCCTCGGGAGTGGCAGCGCATCTGCATTTTGACCTCTGGTCATTGTGTGGGTGTCTATAGGCTGCAGTCATCACTTAACAGACGCTTTTTCAGCACTATCGTGTTCCGGTCAGTTGGTAATGTACGGCCCTCTAATTTTCGGCACAGAGGCATAACACCTTAGGCCTCAGGAGTGGTAACGCATCTGCATGTTGACCTTGGTCTTTGTGTGGGTGTCTATAGGCTGCAGTCATCACTTAATATCAATGTGAACTGCATGCTTGTTTACCACTTCCATTACATAAAAAAACAACATTTTTTTTATATTTTTAAATTGTTTTGCAAGTGTTCGCGAAAAATAAAATAATGACAAAAATTATACCTTACTAGCTGTCCGGACGAACTTCGTATCGCCTTGTAAATAGGCATTTAAAAAAAAGGCCAAGAAATCGAAAAAAAAAATTTTTAAGTATCACCCGTATCACTTAGGGGTATGAAAAATAGATGTTGGCCGATTCTCAGACCTAATCAATATGCACAAAAAATTTCATCAAAATCGGTCAAGCCGTTTCGGAGGAGTATGGCAACGAAAACTGTGACACGAGAATTTAATATATTATATGTAAAAGTATATTAGCATCTCATTAATGACTCTTTTGTCCATCTTTTATTCACCTCGCTTAATATTTATGACTCCATCATATTTGAATAAATTTCATTAGATTTATTTAATATATAAAAACCGGTTAAGTGCGTGTCGGGCCACGTAGGGTTCCGTAGTTGGCGGCGTATTAAAGATGTAAATTTGTGCCAAATTTCAAGTCTGTAGTACCAATAGTTTTTGCACTTAACCGTGGTCGGACAAACAGACAGACAGACGGACATGGCGAAACTATAAGGCTTCCTTGTTTACTACGGAACCGTAAAAAACAATGCCACTTTACGTTGTAATTTTATAACTTAAGAACTGAATCACCTATCCAAACCAAATGTTGAGGCTTTGTTTGGACTATTTAGTAGATGGTTTATGTGAAGTATGTACAAAATCGGTAGTGCGGTTCTTCATTTATCACATTTTTGTAATAAATTAATTCAAAATAGGAGCGGAGCAGCAATAAAAATATTGCAAAAAGGGCAAAAATCTTTAATATGGGTAGGTAGCTTCGCGGCTAATGTTAATTGTACCTGTTCGAAGCCGGAAATTTCAAGGCCGTACATTAACATCTGACCTGAAACCGATACGCTAAATACTACCATTTACTGGCAAGTAGACTAGCTAATTACTGAAGCTACCACCAGTAAATATAGTAAATATACTCCTATATGATATATTGTCTTCGACAACAGCCTAATATTTACTTACCATCCGAGTGAGCTTGCATGCTTGTTTACCACCATCAAAGCAAAAAACAAAGCTGACTTGGATTTAGTTTAAGTTTAATTTATTATACTTAAGATAAGTCTTATTAATCATGAATTTGTTTGTTACATGTACCCTTCCGCCCTTCGTCATTAAAGGTAAGTGCCAACATAATTCATAATTACTCAGAGATTCTCAACGCGCTCCTAATTTACATTTTCAGCTGAACATTTTGCATTTCTACACAGTAATAGATAATATTTTGAGATACACTGGAAATGTTGAAGTAAAATATGGTAAAGGTTCCAGGTAGTTTCTCATTTAAATTAGTTTTGCATGTTGTAAAGTTCTAGTAATAATAAGTTCAGAGAGTTTGTACCAATATAGTTTTCAGATATCTATTCATGTAGACAAGTTGCAAAATATTTTATCAGATGTTATAGAAATTAGATGAACAACAATGTAAATTATTTACATAGATAAATTTTCGTCACGACTAAATGTTTTTGTAAGATACATCTTTGAAACAAATTAAAGTTTAGAACGTACATAATGAAACAGCGGATGATATCGTATTTAAAAGATAAGAAGCAGTAAAATGTAATTTTATTCAACACTGATTGTAAACAATCACAGCGGACAGTCAACAACGGAGTTTATTTACCATATTTATAACCTCGCTAGTAAAATCAGTAGAGATCTTTAAAATGGATCTTTATGGGCAATAAGTTGAGACATGAGATTAATGTCTAATTTTATTATTTCAGAGCGAGTGAAGTTTAAGCCGGAGAGTAAGTTAATGGTTTGCAAGGCTGTGTTTAGATGAAACTCGGCGCTTAAACGCTAGATTAGAACTAATGCTTACAACAGTCGCCTCAGTATAGCTACAAGAACATTTGAAAGCTTTTAGCCAACGTAAAATTTTGAACGTTAATTGCAATTCGCTAATCGGTGATGTTTTTAATAAAACGCGTATTAGGTTGTATGCTTCAAATATTATAGAAGCTAATAGCAACAAAAAAGTAGTAGAATCAATTGCGACGCAAAATAACACTGATAACTAACACAAAGCACTGCAAAATAAAATTGAAAATTTAGTGTCAAATGTATGTTTTCGGGTTTCAGTGAAGAGAAATTAAAAGAACGAAGTATTAAAAGCGATTTAAAATAATGCAATGCAAATACTGAAAACGCCAAATAAAGAAATAATTCTAACAATAGCGCTTAAGCAGTAGCGGCTCATAACAGATTTTAGAATTGGCAACATAACCAGCAGCTTCTAGTGTGTAGACTTAATAATTAGTAGTTGATTTGATACTCAAAAATTAGTTGTAATGCTTTTAAATTTTAGATTTGATAGAAAATAATGTTGACTAATTCTTAGAGATATTCTTCAGAAAATTATTGGTAAGCAAACATAAATTTTTCATCATTGGAAAATTTGAGACGAAGACAAAATCATATGGACAGGAACATGTAACCAATATGTTTGTTATCAATATATTTAATACAATTTTATACAATGATTTAAACCTTAGTTCATGAACTGTTAAGCATTTAAATTCATCGCTTAAAATGCTCATATGAGTAGGCCATTTCATTACTTTAGCCAACAAATTTGAACAAATACGTTATATTTTTAATACAGAAATCTGCCTGTTTATTGAATGTGCCTACTTTTATTAGATTTAAACTTGAATATGACATACGACTTACAATACAAATTATATTTAAAATCTGTACAAAAATACAATACAAAATGAACTTCAATTAAGTCACATCACTCAAAAATATAAATTTATCTAATAATTTATTTTTGCTTATATTATTTCAGACTCGTTCCTGCGTCGTAAGTAAAATGAGTTGTGTGTTGTTATATCTTTTATAATTTAGTGTTGGGATGAAGATTTAGGTTATCCAGATTGAACGAGTTTTATACCCTTATCTGAAATTTCATTCACATCACAATATTTTTGTGGAAATTGATCGATAGAGTTTGACAGAAATTAGTACATTGTGTTTCATTGGTTTATTCATTTGAAAAAAATTTTCAAATAATATAATGTTTATGGTTGGTTAGCTAGTTGCAACTATACTAGTGTAGCAGACAGAGATGTTAACAAAGTGTGGTTGTTATTCAAGACGTCTTGTGATCATCCATTTATTTGTCTGCACCCATATATTACCGTAAATATGTTCTATACCTGCTGTTCAATCCAACTCATTGTTAATATACGAGTAGTTTTCAGAGTATAGAAGAAAATATTTTCAGAATATAGATTGGACTTAGTTTTCAGAGTAATTTAATTAGAGTCAAACATGTTCAAATGATGAGAATTATTACATTTGTTGAGTCCGTTTTGTGAACAATATTTTCAAGTAAATACTTAATTAACTTTACTGTAAGACAGTGTCCACTTCTTATGAACCCCTTAATATTCACTACATTCATCAGACTTTTTTTTCTGTATGAAAGATACCACAATTTTAAAACTTATTTAATGTCTTAATTTAACTATGAAAGATATATAATTTATTGCAAAGCGTTAAAATTAAGCAGTCATACTATTGGTTAGTACGTTAGGGCCGTAGGTTAATGACCGTCAAATGGAATTATTGTGGCTCTTTCTTATAGATACAATAGAACGTTACTTGGATCCAACAGCAAAGGCCAAATTCTCTTAATATGAGAGTCGTAGAATAGTAACCATGTCCATACACCTACGACAACAGATAATATTTCAGTGTTCGTTTTTTGCTATTGCAAAGTCACGACCGCAGCATAAAAATCTGAGAATTTGTTTCACGCCAATTATTAATTTATTTCCACGGTGTTTGATCAATATCCTTTTCATTCATTGTACTATTTATTTTTCGCAATATTACATGCGAGTAAACTTTAGAAATTAAAGAAAAAACGGAAAGAAAAATTTGACTTCGGGCAGGAATCGAACCTGCGACCTCAGGATAACCACTAAGCTGGTGGGACTTCGGTAGCTTAGTGGTAAAGGGGCTGGACTGGTTATTAGGTTGCAGGTTCAATTCCTGCCCGAAGTCAAATTTTTCTTCCCGTTTTTTCTTCAATTTCTTTTCATTCATTTTGAATAGGGAATCGGGCAACTTTTGAGAATGTGTCTAAAATTATTCTTTATACGTTTATTTAACCATAAAAAATATTAATTATATTATTTAAACATGTTAAAGTACCAGAAACTACACATACATTTTATAATTTCAAAAATGCCGCGTAAACGGTGCCGAATGACTCTGAACAATGTGACGTCAACTGTTTGCAATCAAAGTCAATCTTTTAATTCCATACGAATAACCAAGTGCAAATTAATTTAGTTGAATTTCGTATAACTTATTTTTCGTGTAAATAACGAAGAAAATATCGAAAAAAGAGCCAATAAATCAAATTATCACTTGTGTTAAATATTTGTTGTACAAACATATAACGTCACGTCCTGTGATTGATGTTCCGTTCAACATGGAGCACAGATAAAAAATATTATAATATTTACATTTTATTTTGCAATTGAAAAATATACATCATTAATATTTCACGAAAATATTTAATGAGTCATCGTATTATTTCACAAATATTCATTCTAATCATAGTTTACATTTATTTTCGATAGCTGTCCGATTGCCTATTGTTTTTGAAAACCTGACATCTGCTGTGTGACGTAGGCATATTATAATGGGTTGATCAAATAAAAATCCGTATCCAATAAATACATAATTTATGAAATTCGCTTAGTGATATTTGGAGCGGAAAATGGCAAGTAATTTATATCGAACTCAATTCACCCATAGAGCAATTTCATTTTCATTGATTTGATTGCAGTATTTTATGATGGGAATGAACGTTTCCAATGTTTACGGCAGTCGGTTGATGTATTATGGTTTAATTTCTTATATTATTGCAGTATATTTACCCATTTCCATAATCAATATCGTTGGAGATGTGGTGCTGGACACGCCTCCTGAAGACCCCGTGGACAGCTTTCCGTACAAATTCCTCAATCTTTGAAAGAGCTTCAAATTAAAGAACGCTTTTCGGCAACTGTCCAATTACGTATATTGAAGTTCTTTGGTCACATCTCCAGAAATGAGCGTTCGATGGAGATACTCGTGGTCCAAGGCCAAGTAGAAGGCAAAAGAGCACGCGGTTGATCCAATCCGCTGGACCGACCAAATTAAAAACATAACAAAGTCCACCGTAGTCCAGTGCGTACGCAACGCCTCTGTCCGCCAAAAATGGAAGCAGATAACCAAGGCAGCCGTATTTGACAAGAACGACATAACATGTTAACTCATCTGCACAACCACGACCACTCTGACAAGAGTGCCCGATTAAGAAGAAGATAATCAATATATAGCATAAACTTGAGTATAAAATGAAGTTGCCTTAAGTATCTGTTTATATTCCCGCTAACTCTTGGCACGCAACAGATTTTAAAGCGATTTTCACCATCATGTAGATAATTTAGAAATGTTTATGTATACAGCGTGTTACGGGAATAAAGCACGCCTTCAAACACATGAACTGAAATTACATGTTTATGTATTAAATATTTTTTATTTAAGAAATAAGTTATCCTCGATCTGTACGAACAGTATACACACCCTACTTACTCTACCTAGGAGTGCACATAAAACAGAAACATTTTGTTTAATCATACTCAAAAAAATTAACAGTTAAATATTCCTATCAAAATTGTTCAAAATTTGTTTATGGAATTGCACACTCAGGACGTTGTTTTCATCGATTTCCAGTTCCGATCCGTAATGCTATTTTTAAACTATGCGTTGTAAGAGAGTTACAATAAAATTTCCAATTATTTATTCATGTATTTTAGAAGGGCGATTGGAGATTTTGGCCATACACACGAGTGTATTTTGGCCTTCGCGTTCATATATTCGCAAAGTTTACCCCACATATTCTCACGAGAGGAAACTTGGGTATCGGCAGTGCAAATATACATATTATTAGATATATTAAACACACATCGGACGCGTCACGTTCACAAGCTGATATTCGCTGCGATAAAATATCGTGCTACTTTTTCCAAATGGCACATTTGTCTTATTTTCAACCTTAGGGTGACTGACAGAGATAAAATGGGAATACATGTAGTTATTAGGGGTCGGGTACTAGACTTCGGCTTAGGTGAAGTCCTTCATTGAATCTCCTTCAGTTAGGTGAGCCGCACCGAAAGTAAATCGCATAACTCTGCAAACTGAATCTGAACTCTAGTTCCAAAAATATATATGTATCTTCACTCCAGGTACCTAACGGGGTAGGCAGAGAGTGTAGAACGCCAGATATCCCGGTCCTGAAGTGTTCCCGTGCCTCATCTACCTTCATCATTCTCTTCATACATGCACGCCGATTCCTAGACTAGACCTAGACCTAGACTTTTGATCATACCATCAGACAGAACTCGACCTATTTGGTTGTGGTCTTGGTCTTCCTGGGCCTCTGCAACCATCCACATTCGCATAGAAAAACATAAAAATATTATATACATCGAAATTGTTATACTAAATGCAGGGTTAATTGAAATTAGCGCATCACCTATTACAGACAGCTTCTCTACATCAATCCCATCCCAACAACATTGGTTCTACGACCTTTTAAAATTAATAGTTTTTGAAATTTAAGTTTTCTAAAAAAAAAAATATTTTTTGCCTCTGAACTGGCATTTACTCCGAGCGTAAGTATGCCACGTATCTTGCCGAGGCAAAATATCGGCTCGAGCAGCGGAGCGCGGGGTTGAGGAGTGACGCAGCGGCAGCAATGCTTTTTGAACTTTTGATAAAATTTTTTGTTTATTTTTTTTTTTACTATTTATCAAAATTTGTAAAAAGTCGTAGAAAATATGTTGTTGGAATTGATGTAGAGAGGTTGCTTGAAAGAGGTGATGCGCTTATTTAAATTAACCCTGTATGTTATAAAAATAATATATTTAAAATATGTATAACACTATGTTCACCAGCCAGTTGTAAAGCGGTTTTTAGGGTTCCGTAGTAAACAAGGAACCCTTATAGTTTCGCCATGTCCGTCTGTCTGTCTGTCTGTCCGTCCGCGGTTTTGCGCAAAAACTATTAGAACTAGAGACTTGAAATTTAGTAGAATAAAAATATGTCATTTTTTTTATTTAAGTTACCTTCCCTACATGTAACGTGGGGATATATTTTTATTTTTCATTTTCTATATAGTGTGAGATATCGTTGGATAGGTCTTTCACAAATGTTAGGGGTGTGCAAACATCATTTTTCGATTTAGTTAACTGTTCGAGTCTTATTAAGCTTTAAAGTGCCAATTATCGTTAGAGTCAAGTGTCCCCCCCCCCCTCTACCAACTAAACGGTTGTTGTTAGAAATTCAAACGTTACGGCAATAGTAGCTACATAGAATAGGCATAAAAGATGGGGTAATGGGAGTCAGCGGGTAATAAGAGTCACCTACATATCCACGAAACCAGAGAATATGTAATAATATTACGTATAGAATGGACACTTCGACGTCCCGCCCGATTTGCACACATACACAACCCCTTCCCCTCTTATGGGCGACGGTTGGTATTTTGTACGTACTACGCACACAGGTGCGCGTGTAAACACACGTCACTGATGGATAGAAACCAAATTAAACGTTTATATGAAATTTTGGCGGAGTGTCCGCGGTGTGACGAAACTACACACGGAGGCCGAGTCAATGAATAAACTAGCTCCCCGTCCCTGCGTTCATCAATGTGAACTGCATGCTTGTTTGCCACGTTCATTACATAAAATAACAAAGTTGATAAAGAAAAAATTGACTTCGGGCAGGAATCGAACCTGCGACCTCAGGATCACCAGTCCAGCCGCTTTACCACTAACTAAGAGCACAGCGACATCTTTAGCGATTTTGTTTAAACTGCAAAGTCTATCATATCGGTTGTAGTTATGAATGGATGTTGTTCGCCGACCCTAAATCGCTTAAAAATAAAAAAAAAGGAAGGCAAAATTTGACGTATCGGTGTGGGACTTCGGACACTGGACTGGTGCCGCAGGTTCGATCCTACCCGAAGTCAAATTTTTCTTTCCCATTTTTCTTTATTTCCTAAAAGTTCACTCGCATGTGTTATTGCGAAAAATAAAATATTATTAAGTTGATACCAATGAATATACATTTTAATCTTCGAGTAGATCCCTTATCGTGTAACAGATACCGTTTCCGATTCAACGCCTGTCCTAGTTTCCGCAGTTTCAATATCCTGATAGTCAACGTGACGTATCTGATGTGTTTAGAACAAAATTGAACATATTCAGGACTGACTAAAGGCTGATTCACACATATCAGTGAAGTTACAGTTCATACATGACTGTACTGTCAGAGTATATGAAATAATACTATGTATAGAATGGACACTTCGACGTCCCGCCCGATTTCCCCTCACTGCCTCACCCCTCCTCCTCCCCTCTTATAGAAGACGTTTGGTATTTTCAACGTGCTACGCACACTTGTGCACGTGTAAATACACGTCATTGATTGATGTCTGTGTAATAGAAACCAAATTAAGCGTTTGTATGGAATTTCGGCGGAGCGTCCGCGGTGTGGTACTGTGTTGGAAATGTATGTATCTTCACGCCAGGTCCCTAACGGGGTAGGCAGAAAGTGTAGAGCGCCAGATATCCCGGTTCTGACAAACCTCTCGTGCCTCGTCTACCTTCATCATTCTCTTCATACGTGCACGCCGATTCCTAAGACTTTTGATCCCACCATCAGATAGAACTCGACCTATTTGGTCATGGTAGGTCAGTCTTGGTCTTCCTGGGCCTCTGCAACCATCCACATTCGCATTGTATATCTGTTTAGTCATTCGCTCATTCGACATTTTTTCTATATGCCCGAACCATCGAAGCATGCCTTTTTTCATTTTTACACCAATACTATCACTCACACAAAGCCTCTTTCTTACATCTTCATTACGAACGCGATCAATGAGTGATACACCGCAGATCTTGCGCAATGATCTCATCTCGACCGCGTTCAACTTTTTTTTTTATGAAATGGTAGTGGCAAACTAGCATGCAGTTCACAGTGATGACTGCAGCCTATAGACACCCACACAATGACCAGAGATCAAAATGCAGATGCGTTGCCACTCCTGAAGCCTAAGGTGTTATGCCTCTGTGCCAGAAATTACAGGGCCGTACATTACCACCTGACCGGAACACGATAGTGCTGAACACTACCATTTAGCGGCAAGTATATTAGGTAATGTGGTGGTGCCTACGCCCGCGAGCTCCATCACTGGAGCTCTACCACCAGTAAAAACTTTAGCAATAAAATAAGACGTTGCGTAACTTTCATGCTCTTTCCTGCATACCCAGCTCTCGCTTCCATATAAAAGCGTTGGAGTAAGTACAGCATTATGTACGGCTAGACGCGCCCGCTAGCTGAGATGTTTAGATTCTAGCAGCTTACCCAACGCTCCATTCACGCAATTCCCAGCAAGCACTCTTCTTTCTATGTCAGTGGTGTACCTACCATCCTTGCTAAAAGCACATCCAAGATATACAATTTCATCCACCTGTTCTAACACTGCATCATCTACCACTACCCTTGCATTTGTTCTCTGTTCATCTCTTTCAAATACTAATACTTTAGTTTTATTTACATTCAATTGTAAGCCTTTCTCCATACAATCCTCTTTCATGACTGTGACTAGTGCTTGGAACTGTGACTTCATAAATATGTTTTTTTTTGTAATTAATATGGCAAATAAGCATATAGTCCACATTGATGTTAAGTGATGACTGCAGCCTACGCAGATGCGTTACCACTTCTGAGACCTATGGTGTAATGCCTCTGTGCCGGAAATAACAGGGCCGTACATTACCACCTGACCGGAACACGATAGTGCTGAACACTACCATTTAGCGGCAAGTATATAAGGTAATGCGGTGGTGGCTACGCCCGCGAGCTCCGTCACAGAAGCACTACCACCAGTAAGAACCGATACGAAATGATACATGTGCGGAATTGTATATATGTGGAATAAATAGTGTACAAAACGTTGGTTTTGAAATGAAGATTAGCGTAACGTTTGTCGGCGAAAGTGAAACATTAGTGAACCTATCTCTTTATCTAGAGGTTCTAGGTATCCTATCCCAAGACATGTATGTACCTTCACGTCAAGCTCCATATGGGATAAGCAGAAAATGAGTAGAAATATCCTGATTTTTACACATCTCTATTCAACGGTAATTGTTTCATTTAATACCTTAAACCTTTTTTTGTCTAGTACTAATGATGGTGTTTCAATGGCCATATTTTAAACGTACAAAAAAATTATAAAAAAACTTAGAATATTAAGTTACTTTTTTCATAATTTCTTTGTGCGTTATTTGTTGTTTGAAAAACATTTAGTTTGTCTCATAATAATGATGAGACAATAATGATACAAACCTAACGTATTTTAAACTCAACATAATTCCGCAAGAAAACTAGACGCGAGAAAACTAGACCAAGAAGGTTTTAATAAGTTTGTAACGTATATGAAACTCGCGTGCGTGTAATGAAGAAGTTTTCGCAAGGCTTTTGTTATTTTAAAGTAGCTAGTACTTCAAACATTTTATAAAATAATTATATTTTATGAAACTTCACACTTTGCTAGTTATTCTGTTAAGAAAATTAGACTTAAGGTAAATACTAAACATACCTATTCAACCTCTTAACATTGACCTATAATTATGTACTAAAGTAATTATGTATTTAAGTCTAAAGAAAACGAACGTGTTAATTACCTAAGACTGGACATTCCTCTTGATAGCATGGTTCCATTTTTTTAAGTGCGATTATCTGCACTTTCCCATAATAACATGACAGCTGACGTGAAAATGTCATACAATATTATCTGTCAAATCAATTTTAAAACAAAAAACTTCGGTGTCTGATCTTTATATTGACCATCATTCGCTCTTAATTTTTTTTTTTGCGAATGTACATGATTTCAGAGGCCCTTGACCAAGAGTTTTATGTCATGAAGTGAAACAAACGCAATAAGCATACAGGAATCATGTTTCAATTTCAATGAAAAAGTTATTATAAATGTGAAATCGGTAACATTTTTAATATAGATGCCTTATCGTTTCCGATAGTCAACTTGACGCATCCGACGTGTGTATAATAAATATTCAGGACTGGCTTAGTCACGGTAGACAATAGCGTTTTCGCAGGTGAGACATTTGAGAGCGCGAGGTTTTCAGACATTGTAAAAATTATGTTTGCAGAATTTCTCGCATATACAACAACTCCCAACTTCTTCTTATACCCGACATTTCGGTCGCTTTCCAGCTACCGTGGTCACGGGCAGACTAATTCGCCTGGTCTTATATATAGGTATCTTGTTCTGTCTCAGCAATGGGAATGTGAATAGTTTCAGAGGCTCAGGAAGACTACGACTCACCTGATCAAGTGTGTTAGGACCGGGATATCTGGCGCTTCACACTCTTTACCTATCTCATGGGACTTGGCATAAAAAGTAACCGAAAAAAAAAACAAATGGGTCGAATTGAGAACCTCCTCCTTTTTTGAAGTCAGTTAAAAAGGATGGTTTTGAAACGTCGATAGTGCATCGATAAGGAGGGATTTTTAATAGTTAAAAAAAAATTGTTTTGTCGATTGATTTCGGTCTAGTTCCACCTCCTTTCGAGATTGCATATCATCCCGCGTTACACTGTATAGCTCTCTTAGCTTAAACATTCAGGTAATAGTGGTCCACTTACCACCAAGCCATCCAGATAGTCTTTTAAAGTAAAATTATAGCGAATTAAAACGTAACTTCGTAACTTCACGCCTGTAATCCCCGAAGGGGTAGGCAGAGGTAAATGCATGCATTCAAGCATACATGCAAACACCCACGATTCGCCGGTTACGTTTTAAAACTCCAGTAAATTATTGGTTCATGCCACGGATAACCAGGTGAACGGATTTACATAATTGATTTCATCTAAATACAGACTAGTGACCTAGATTAGCGTATCGGATACTATGTTTCGTTATTAAATTATATAATAGCTTATTTTTTAAGACTCAATTTGAAAAGTTTTAGAACAAATGTTGATATTTAGGTACTGTCTAAAACAGAGGTTCCCAAACTATTTTTTCTTGTAGACTCTTTACAATTTTTCTGGTTTCTGTAGACCCCCGTCCTTGCTACATTTATATCACATTGCCATATTTCCAATATTTATTCACGCCTACGTAGACCCCCATCGATTCTCCCATGCACCACTTTGGGAATCACTGGTATGATGTAAGTAAATTGGTTCTATCAGTGTATGTGTTGAGATCCATTATCCCCCCATATGAAATGAATATGGACCCCCATTTTCATTTCATGACCCCCAATTTTTTTTTTCGCTGACGCTAACCCCTTTCACGTTATCATAGACCCCCAGGGGTCGATATAGACCACTTTGGGAATCACTGGTCTAAAAGGTTGTCTACGAAAAATTATTCCTTTTAATAATAATAAAGTAAATCTATGGAAATTTTTGGTAGGTAATATGTAGCGCTACACCGCGTATATGCTACAGAGCTACTATGGCGCGCTACGTAATTTTGTACTTCGAAGTCACGGTCGTGTACCATGCCATAGTCTAAAAGTCTAAAGAATAAATGAATGGTACTTCTTTAGTAGGAGTATACGATATGTAGCGTCTACTATATAAGGCGCCCATTTAGTAGGGTTCTGACAAACAAACACGAAGTGCTTTTCTAGTACGGAAGGTGACGTATGACCGAGTTGCATCGCGCATACGAAGTTATCGCTAGAATTGTCCTACATACAACTTCCCAATGTTAATTGTTTAGCCTCGGTGGACCACGCCAGGTGACGAAGTGTCCGTTCGGAGGACCCTTCCTTTACGTCAGAGGAACATTTTCACCCGTACCTCCACAGATACATTAGATTTAGGGAAATTCATATCATAGAAAAAAGGCTAAAAATATGTATATATAAAATACTATAATCCTGGCGAACTTCAAAATACGATATTCGTATCGACTTTACGGGATAAGAATATTATCTTATGCTCGTCCTGCAAAAAGAATTGCCTTCAAGAACAGTCTCAGGTTTGATTTGAATATTTTTAAGCAAGATAAAATTCTAAGATTCTATACATCTTAGTTTGTTTCCATCTCAAAATAAACTCTGAAATGATGTACTGAAATTTTTTCTTTCGGAACCGATATTGGTAATTGGGATCATTGATCCTACACATAAATGTAATAAGTTTTCAAAACAGTCGTAGTTAAAACAAAAGTGAGTCGTAACTTTGCTTAAGAACATATTTGAACCAACCAAACCAGAAACTATGAAGGCTTTCAAAGTTCGAACTACATAACGCTACTACCACCAAACAAGCAGCTTCGAATAATTATACGTCAGTCTGTAATGCACGTAACTATCAGTTGTGGCATGAGCTTAGAGACATTATCATTGAAACTTGATCTCTGTACCTGTTTGCCAGGGTTCAAACTTCAGTGACATGTTTCAAAGTTAAACCATTCAATTAGTTGTTCCGGTGTGACAGAATCCGATTTCATGCCTACATTGTCAACAGTAAGTTAGTAGCTTCTGGCTTCGTTCCAGCATTTGATTTGGCCTATCAAAGTAGCAGCTACGTAAGTAATGAAGAACGGGTATTGACTTCGAAACTATCGATAGTTAGTTGCAGTTCGGATGGCTTTGACTTTAGTCTACATTTGAATCGGGCAGGAAATGAAACTAATCTTGTATGAAGGGAAGTTTAAGTAATTGTTTTTTTAAATACTACAAAAGGCAACTGAGAAAAATAAAAAGTTTATTATTTATTGTACAAAAAATAAAAAATATTCATTAAAAGCATCGCATTTAGGTTCAAGTAATTTATTCTCAAAAAAGACAATACATTGCCACTTACATGAGAACATTATTAACAAAATAAATGTATTAATTCTAACGTCGCCGTCGTCGAAAACTTAATCTTACAAAAATTATCCAAAATATGTTGGAACAGTTGTGACTTAAAGCTGCCAATTGAGTCTACATTTTTTATATCAGACGGTAATTTGTTATATAACTGTGCTCCTTCAAAGGTGATGCTTTTCTTCGCGAAGTTTGTTCGTACCCTTGGCAGAACAAGTAGGCTAGGTCGTCGAAGACTACGTTTACATATTTGCGATTTACTTACAAAAGACAAGTTGCTATGGACATTTTTATTTATAATTTTTCTAATAATAATGCATGTATTGTATGTATGTATGTATGTATAGTTGTTTTATATTCATTGGTTTTGTGTCCTCGTAGATTTTGTGAGTAGGTGTTAGATGTCTAAGCAGAAAAGCACTTTTATTATCTTTTATTTGCATCTGGTTTTTGTGTTATAGGCTGCAGTCTTCACTTAACATCCATGTGAAATGCATATTTATTTCTAAGATTTTTTGATTAAAAAAAATTGTATATTGGAATTATTTTCACTCCTTTGACATATTCATTAAACTTTATCCATCCCTTTGGAGAGATACAAGCTTAGTATGTATATTAACTATATAATTTAATTGAGTCTGAGTGGGCTAGGCAGTAGAAGTAAACGTTCCACTCGGGACAGCACATTTCTGCATTACTGTAAGAGCAATATACATCTTACTATACGCGTACAGAGCGACACTAACTTTTTGAATAATTACCTTGGCCTTACATTTGTCTCAGTTTGCGTTAGTTTTACACAAAGCATACAAGGACAAAATGACGTAAAATTATACTTTTTATATTTTTCTTGTACTTTTAACGCAAAACACAGCATTAAACATAAATAAAAAGCATGAAGAATGTTATACGAGGAAAATCTATAAAATATTTTATAAATAGGTACTTACGAATTATTTTTTTATGTCATGAAGTGGCAAACAACCGAACAGTTCACATTGTTGGTGAGTAATGCAAACCAGAGATTTAAATATTAATGTGTTGCTAGGCCCAAGTTGTTATGCTTCTGTGCCGGAAAATACAAGTCCGTACGTAACCACCTGATCGGAATACGATAATGTTGAATATAATAGGTAACCATTTATCATCAGATGTTAGTGCCGTGGTGCCATACCATGCTGTTTGGGTTTTCATCTATTTAAAGGGCACATACATGACGTTTTCACAGTAGACAAGCAAATTAAGCTTATCAACTGCCTCAGTAGCCTAGTGGTAGCAGGCCACTACTACTACGCTGAGGTAATGAGTTCGATTCCCGGGTAGGGTGATATTAGAGATAACGGTGTAAAATCCTATATGGTTCTATTGGGATTTTTAAATTTTCTGGAAATTTCCTAGTACCAAGTTTGGTAATGAGCCCGGATATGTCAATAGGCTCGCCACCTGTAACATGGGCCAAAACGTAACCGGCGAATCGTGGGTGTTTGCACGTATGATTAAATGCATGCATTTACCTCTGCCTACCTCTTCGCGATTACAGGCGTGAAGTCGCGGTCTTAGTAGCACCGCCAGCATAAATATCACCCCGACCGTACACGTGTCAGACACGTCGCGGCGACAGACGGGATATTGAAACTGCGAGAACTAGGACACGCGTTGAATCGGAAACGTCATCGTTAAGTGATAAGCGATCTAGATAAAAAATGTTACCGTTTGTGCATTTATGTGGGGATTTGTTAATCGTATAGATGTATGCGTAATTATGGAACGTGAACAGAAACTACGACTATAACTAAACCGTGTACAACGTTAGCATTCTAAATGTGTCTGCAAAATTCGAATTGAATGTTAAAAAGTAAATGTTGCTTTTACATTTCTAGGGATTGATTGGTTCGTCTGAAAAAATATACATGACTATCAACTTAAACATAGACATTAGTTTTATATCGTTTTCTATTTATGTATATAACTTCACGCCAAATCCCCAACCTGGTAGGCAGAGAGTGTGAAGCGCCAGATATCCCGGTCCTGACACACCCCGTGCTTTGATTGATTTAAACGTAAAATCATGGTTCATAGTAAGAGTACCACTATTAAAGTGTTATGGAGTTTAAAACACTTACAAAACTGCACTATGTGGTTCAAGAAATGGCACGCGTGAGCCATTTTGGCGAACATCTTTTAGTGGCAGGGGACATTCTCCGCGTGTTTTAATTTAACCCTCGCTTCAAATCGCATTTGCAACATTTTTTGCCGATCACTCTCTGCTCGATTTATCCGAGAGAGAAAACCGGGTAGCACCGTCAGCACAAATGTCACTCCGACCGATATACGTGTCAGACACGTCGTGGCGACAGTCGGGATATTGAAACTGTGGGAACTAGGACACTCTTTACGTTAGATTGGAAAGGTTGCTGTTAAGTGATTAGAGATCTAGATTTAAAATATTACAATATGCGCATTTATATGGGGGAATTGTTAGTTTGTATGTTTATGTGTAATTATGGAACACGTGGTTATATACAAATTGGACAAGACAGATCAGGACTATAACTAAACCGAGTACACTATTCGAATTTCAAGTGTATCCACAAAACTGAAATTGAATATTTTAATAAAGTTTAATCATAATACACTTTTCAATACTATCTATACTAATATAAGAGATACAGTTTGAACCTTAGTTTGTTTGTAGGGGCTAATCTTGGGAAACACTGAACAAACCGATCATGATAATACTTTCACAATCAGAACGCTATTCTGGATATAAGCTTATTAAACATACATTTTATTATGTTAGTAGTAATGTAACATTGCACCCGTGCAAACCCGTAACGTAGGTAACATGCTGTTTCTATTATGAAGCCATAATCATAAGAGTATCAAAAAATGTATCAGTGTCATTTTACACCCCAATAATAACTGACGTATCAATTATAAAAAACAAAACTGTTTTGTTAGCCTTAACACAGCCACAACCATGAGACTTTTGCCAATTACTCTACACCGAGTTTTATCTCCATATTTCACGGAGAGAATACTCGGTGGCACTGCCAGCACAAATGTCACCCCGGCCGTACACGTGTCAGACACGTCGCGGTGACAGTCAGGATATTGAAACTGTGGGAACTAGAACATGCGCTGAATCAGAAGCAGTGCTGTTAAGTGATGAGGATCTAGATTAAAAATGTTACCGCTTTTCCATTTATACGAGTAGATTTGTTTGTTTGAATAGATATGCGTGGTCATGTTACATATTTGAATGTCTCATGGAAATTGATAATAGCTTTGCTTTATTTATAGGCGCATAATATCCAAGATATCGCTCTAAAATATTAATATTAGCTTTACGTCATCATCTATTTTAAATTATGTTATGGTCTAATAATATACAGATCGTCTCTATCAAAAGCCCAAAGTACAGTTGACTTCTTGTTAAATTACTTTTGATTGATCTAGGGTTTTCAAGGAGCGTACGAAAATCAAATGCCGCAAAATCTTGCTTCATCTTAAAATCAACGTAATGATAATTAACACAAAAGAGTATAAAAGTTAACACCTTAAGCCTCAGGAGTGGTAACGCATTTTGACCTTGGTCTTTGTGTGGGTGCCGTCACGCTGCAGTCATCACTTAATATCAATGTGAACTGCAAGATTGTTTACCACTTCAATTATATAAAAAAAAATTAACATAGATTCCAAAGGCATTTTCAAGATTTTCGCCAGTCACTTTCCACTCGATTTATACTGCCCGGAAAGAAAATTCGATGGCACCGTCAGCACAAATATAACCCCGACCGTACACGCGTCAAACATGTCGCCACGAAAGTCGGGATATTCAAACTGTGGGAACTAGGACACACGGTGAATCAGAAACGCTGCGGTTAAGTCGCAATAAGGGCAAAGGGGTATAGATCAGTGATTCCCAAAGTGGTCCATATAAACCCCCTGGGGTCCATGGAACTCGATGGAGGTCTACGTAGGCGTGATTAAAATTTTAAAATATGGGAATGTAATCACAGAAACCAGAAAAATATTGAAAGGGGTCTACAAGAAAAAATAGTTTGGGAACCTCTGGTCTAGATTAAAAATGTTGCCACTTTTGTATTTATATGGGCACATTTATGGAACGTATTCGAATTAACTGAGAGATTGATTACATCTTAACTTTATTGTTATGAACAAAAGAATCATAACAATCAATCTGAACGCATAATCGAAATAGGTGCGGTAGTTTTGGTGTCTATAACTCTAATAGGAACAGACAGAGACACAATGTCAACGATAGCCAACAGATGGCGCTCAACACCATTTACCACAATGTCTATGCAATTTTCAACCATGGCACGTTAATCACATCGCACTATGTTAGATAACGGCATTATTATTATTAATAATAAAATGCACGTCTCAACGAGTTCTAATAAACTTGTTGAGACTAGCATTTTATTTTGGATAGACGTTAGTCTCATTTTTGTTTGTATTGACTGTTCAGCAAATGGGTGACAATAATTTCCTCAATAGTAATTAATTTTGGGACAAAATGTAACGTATATTAAAAATGCCCAAAATCGATTCAGTTATCGATTCTGAACCAACTAGTTTCGGGTTGTACATTCAATCCTGTTACACGTTGTATATGTAAACTATTAAGTATACAAAAATATGATTGATCATATTATTTTTGGGTCTAAAATTGTTATGTATCGACGACCATTATACTACCCGATGTCGAATTATGGGTTTCATTTAATACAGAAGGTGAGCTTATATTATAGTACGTGTTCTAAAGTCCTTTATCAAGAACTAGCTATTGCCCGCCGCTTCGCCCGCGTGGATGTAGAAAAGTAGCCTATATTCTTTCTCAAAGTCAACTCTCATCTCTGTACCAAATTTCATTAAAATAGGTTCAGTCGTTTGGACGTGAAAAGGTAACAGACAGACAGACAGACAAAATTACTTTGGCATTTATAATATTAGTATGAATAAATCAAGCAAAAAGCAGAAACTATTTTAAGTATTAAAGAAAATAAATAATTCAGACTGAATTCCAATGTAATCTATCCTTTGTTTGCACCGCATTTTCAAATCCTTGATTACAGTTTAAATGAACCCAGCGCTGGAACGGGTTTAAGCGGAATATTTAGCCAGTTCGCGTATCTCAGTAATGTAAGATTAATTAGCTGATACCAGCGAAAAGGTCAATGCAGACTAAGCGTTTTTAGTAATTGTGAATTATACTAAATCACCAGTCATGTGCGTGTTGGAGCACGTGCTATGTAGGGTTCTGTTTAAAAATACGCCAACACTTTAAGGCTATGTCCGGCTGTAGACGTTTCTTGGCTGGAGTGATAAAGGAACCGTTATAGTTTCACCATGTCCTTCCACCTGTCATTCAATCCGCAGATTACCTCAGACTAGAAAGGCGTAGGGACATGACGACCCCACCGCCCATAAGAGGACGAGAATTCTTCAACAATTTTTTTTTTATGTAATGACAGTAAACAACCGTGCAGTTCACATTGATGTTAAGTGAACACCGCAGCCTATAGACACCTACACAATGACCAGAGGTAAAAATGCAGATGCGCTGCCACTCCTGAGGCATTAAGTGTTATGCCTCTGTGCTGGAAATTACAGAGCCGTATATTACCACCTGACCGGAACACGATAGTGCTGAACACTACTATTTAGCGGCAAGTATATTAGGTAATGCGGTGGTGCCTACGCCCGCGAGCTCCATCACTGGAGCTCTACCATCAGTCAGACTGCACGGTAACAGTTCCTTGAAGGCTCCGAAATACTAAAAACGGGTTATAAAGCTCAAGGAAGTTCGCGCAAAAGCTACTAAGGTATATTATTATTGCTTTAATCCCATAGCTGTATCAAAGTTACTGTAACATATTCATAACACATGTAGATCCAGCACAAATAGCTGGCGGTCATACAAATATTTACTCTGCTTGTGGAGAAAAGTTAAATACCATTAATTACTTCAGTTTAGCGGCTCTTAAATAGCAAGAAGATAGCTATTATGAGGTTGTTTATTATAATTATTTTATTATTAAATAACTACTTACCGGCTTTCTTAGTAAAAAAAATAAATATTGATAAACATTTTATTTCGAAATGGAGCTTCAAAATTTAAAACACAGTCTACTCATATTTTTTTACAGAAATTGCTCAATTATACAAATCTATGGATGTTTGTACTTATCAACAGGTGGAAATATTCCTGCAATCAGGCTAGGTTTTAGCGCATGGCGAGCCGCGACCCTGCAATAAACGTTGGAAAGTTGTATTTAACGCAACTGTTGAGAAAACTTCGTATGTGCAATGCAACTCGGTCATACGCCATCTTTCGTATTAATCAAGTACTTCAGTGGTCCACAAGGTGGTGCCTTATATAGCGGACGCTACATACTGAAGAAAGGTAAGTGCTATTGGGATTTTTCCGATTTTTGGAAATTCTCCAGTGCCGCTTCCGGAGTTCGGCAATGTGTCCGCAGATGGCAAAAAGGTAACCACCTATTGGCGTTATTGGGCATTACTATAGAGCAAAACGTATCAGACGAATCGCGGGTATTTGTATGTATGCTTGAATCCGTGCATTTACATCTACCTACCCCTTCGAGGAATAAAAGCGTGAAGTCAAATATTATATCAATATTCTGCAGTTATTTCTGACTGATTGCAAGCTTTTATTCAGTTAATTAACATAATTGATTGGGTGTGTGCTTGTCTTTATAACGTACAAGACTAAACGGCAACAAGTTCCTTGTCGACTCACGAAGATTCATTAGCAGGAGAACAATGCCGATAATAATTGGCTAGTGTTATATTGTTGACTAGCAGCTCGCCCCGGCTTCGCTCGTGTACAATTAATGTAATATAGCCTATGTCACTCAGTGATGATGCAGCTTTCAAATAGTGAGAGAATTTTTTAAATTGGTCCCTTAGTTTTTGTGTGAAAACGTTACAAACATATGAACATATGGACAAAAACACAAATATTAAATAATTTCTTTAAAATAAAATATTTTCTTTTTTTATATTATACTAGCTGTGCCCGCGAATTCGTCCGCGTGAGAATTTATGATAGTTCAGTATCTACCCGGACGAAGTATCGAGAGCGCAGCTAGTATAAAAGTAGCCTAAGTTACTCCTTATTACCTAATCTATCTGCCTGTGAAAGTCCCGGCAAAATCGGTCGTTCCCGAGATTAGCGAGAACAAACAGACAGACAAACAGATAAAAATTGTAAAAAATGTTGTTTTGTTATATGTACCGTGTATTCATACATATGCATTAAGTAAAAAGTGGTTATTTTTATATAACAATATATACACTCCAAACATATATATATATATATATATACATATATATATATATATATATATATATATATATATATGTCAATTCTTTTATTGTTCTCATAAATAATTTTCTCCTAAAATACGAGGATGATTCAGTTTGAGATTCAATGTAACTTTTTTATGTAGCAAAGGTGGGTAACTAGCATGCACGTGGATGTTAAGTGATGACTGCAGCCTATAGACATCTAACAAAAACTATTTTATTATTATCTATACTAGAAACTAAAGAATACATCGTGTGCTAATTCATTCAGTGTGTGCTTGTCCTAATCATTTGCCCTCTAGAGCGCTACAAGTTCTTTGTCGACACCCGAAGCTTCATTAGTAGGAGAACAATGGCGGGATATTAATTGGCTGCTGTCTAACTGTCGATACTTACTGATTTAGTGTTTGTATTGTGTTGTGATTAGGTATACATAGTTTTTTATTTTAAAACTAGCTGTGCCTGCGACTTTGTTCGCGTGGAATAGTGACTTTGGGACTCTTGGAAGCGCTTTTGGTTACAAATTTTTGAGTAGCTAAAAAAATCTGCTTTACAGTAACGCTTCTCTGTACACGATATAAGACGTATGGCCATCGGGGATAAAAGCACACAGGCTGCTAGGATTGCGAAAAAATAATAATTAAGTGTTTAAACGCGCAGTCGTGTAAGTAGCTACAACCTACAATCGTCCATTCCATGGAATAGATAAATAAATCTATTCTGTGGTCCATCCTATGCTGAACCGTATTTTCGAAAAGACCATTTTGAACTTCTATGCATAATATTTGTTTAAAGACAATTATTACATAGTTTTGTAAAGTTTCATTCAATTAGTGCTACTAACAGAGAATGAAAGATAAAAGATAGATCTATACATAGTAAGTATATGCACTCCGTAACAGCCGGCAGATGTGAAAGTTGAATATTATGTAACGTTGAGCATTTTTAACCACTAATGCCACCAACTCCACCACCACCATCACCACCATCGTCAGCACCGTCACCACCACCATCACCATCACCACTGTCACCACTGCTACTTCCACCATCGCCACCACCATGAACGCCATCAACGCCACCACCAACACTAACATCAGCAAACGCCTACGCCATCAATGTCACCAATGACACCAACGCCACCAAAACCACCACCACCACCACTACCATTGCCACCAACGCCTGCAAAACTAACAACAACACCATCAACTTCACCAACGCCACCAATGCCTCCATCACCACTAAAAACCACCACCACCACCAGACTCAGCAACAACACATATATTTTTAAATAAGGATAGCTATCTAGAAATACCTACAATTATGATAAATATTTAAGTATTTTTTTATGCAACAAAAGGCATCTATCCCGTACAAAACGGATAGACGCCTTCGTTTGGCTGGGGATTAATGCCCTTAGAGGCATCTATCCCCTTACTTAGGCGTTATTAATATCAAGCAAAAAAATATACGAAAAAAAAACACTTTTATTGTATGCCCCTTGGACCTCTTAATGTTTTCATTTTCTTATTTTTAGTATTTAATTTTCTCGTTATAGTGATAACAGAAATATATAATTTGTGAAAATTTTAGCTTTCTAGCGGACGGACAGACGGACAGACAGACAGACAGTGGAGGATTAGTAATAGGGTTCGTTTTTACCTTTTATCTTATCTATCTCCCATCTTTTTATTCTATCTTTAGGGTTCCGTACGAACCCTAAAAAGGATAGAAGATAGATACAGAATAGTTTTAAAATATTCAATATGATTTTTTAAATTGACGTAACCTTTTTATATCTGAACCGACTGACATGAAACAAACACTAAATATTAAGTGAATCTTACCATAATATATTATTGGAAATTGCAAATCGGATAAGCCGTTTCTGACAAACAGACATTTTTCCGGTATAAAAAGTACCCAATGTTGTGCGCCATAGGTTACAGTATAATTATACCAAGTTTCATCGTAATCGGAGCGGTAGATTTTGTGTGATGCTTGAACAAACAGACAGACAGACAGACAAACATTTTTCTAATCACATATTTGTGTTCGGTATCGATCTAGTAACATCCCCTGGTATTTATTTTTTAAATATTTTTAAAAGGCTTGGGTTGTAACAGTTCAATTGCAATACCTGTTCTTCCTGTTCCTGTTCCGTAGAAATACCTGTTCTCAATATCTGTTATTAAATACTAGTCTGTTCTTGTTCTAGGCACGGGTTGCCACTACCATGTCAGTATGATGGGATAAAGTGTTATTTATATATATATATATATATATATATTTGTTTTAATTTTAATTTAAATAATCGTAAATTCGTTGCTTTTACAATTAATTATCTTTATTTGTTCATCGAAACAACTTGCTAAATAAACATAAACAATTTACTTCGGGCATGAAAATAAAAAATAATATAAGTGACACGCTTTACTGAATAACGAAAATCATCTCTAATACTTATCTAAATATAATAGAACAGAAAAGTAGTTGAAATCGTCATATCTATCGGTGTTCTATATAGTCATATAATCGATTAAAAATCGATTATTATTGAGAAAAAAACGAACAAATAAATCGATTATTCAGAAAAAATAATGATTATTAATCGATTTATTGAATAATCGATTATTCTTTCACATCCCTGCTCTGCCTAAAATAAACTAACTTCGAGTCTAAAATTTAAATAAAATCGGTTATTATTTTTTTAAATCGTTTTTTACACATTGTTAAACAAAATTGTACTTAAATTATCAGCCGTTATTTGTATCAACATTGTAAAATAATAACATTATTACACTTTATTCTCTTACAATTTGTTCGTATCTATTTCCGAACAGAACATATAACATGGCCAGAAACAGGATGACTTCCTCTAGTAAAACTACACATATAGATGTAAAAGCATACATTCAAACATCTACGATTCGTAAGTAACGTTTTGTCGCATGTAATACATATGTCAATCATGGGAGATGTCAGTAGTATCACAGTATAAGTACATACAGTAGTTTATCGCCTTTGAAGTTTTGCAATATGCCGCCTTCACCCATCAAAACGCAAATCCATTAAGGTTGTCACGTTTTTGGTTTTTATTTACGTTGCTTGTAACGCGTCAGTTTACGTTGAACATATACAAAATACCTAAAAACATCACACCTATAATACCCAAAGGGGTAGGCAGAGCTAAATGCATGTATGCAAACATCCTCGATTCGCCGGTCACGTTTTGGCCCATGTAACAGGAGGCGAGCCTGTTGACATCTCTGGGCACATTGACAAACTTCGGGCTACTGGGAAGCCTCCAAAAATGTTAAAATCTATTAAAATATAAATATCTCAACCTATCAACAGATTTCCCTGAAATCTGTCAATCTACCACGAATTTACCAGTCTATCATCAATCTACCAGTATTCCATTTGGGCGGTCTATGAGTACGCCAGAATTCTAACAATTATAATTTACCGATCCTAAAACCTATTCATCCATACGTTTTTAACTCCATCCAATATTATCCGAATATCAAATACATACAAAGAAACAAAAAAAAAAGTTTTTCTTTGAAGATTTTTTCGTTATAAGTGAAGTACGTATGTACAAAAGAGAAAGGGGAAAAGAGACATTCTACTGATATACTTTTACATTAGTTTATTACATTTAGTTTTATCTTAGTGATATTCTTGACTTTACATATATTTTTTATCTTGTTTGACATGTATATCAATTGTTATTCGCTTTAATTTATTTTGTTTGTTTTTGACGTGTCATAAGAGGTGCCTGTCACCCTAAATGAATAAATGAGTTTCTGATTCTGATACATAAAGTGTAAAATATATCAAACGTTATTAATAAATGAAAATTGCAATATTGTATAAATGAAAATTAAAATATTAACAGTAAAATTAACATCAAAATTTTCAATATCTTCTTTCCAAAAACTTAGTAAAAGAAATTTTAAATCTCGCACCCCTTATCGCTCAGTACCAAGTAGTTGACAGTTTTTGTATGGGCTACTTGGTACCGCCCCCTCCCGCCCGAGCGTCGCGCGCCCCGCTTGATTGCTCTGACATTACACGTTCGTTGGATGACTGTAGGTAAATAACATGTTCGTTTTCTTTAGACTGTGGTAGTATATTCACATCACCGGGAACATAATCTAACTCTGCAGTTATGCCTACTGGCGGTTGCCATTAAAAAAAAAAATCTAACTCTGAAGGTGGCACTGGAAAACTTCTATATTTTTTTATGTAATGGAGGTGACAAACAAGCATGCAGTTCACATTGATGTTAAGTGACGACTGCAGCCTATAGACACCCACACAAAGACCAGCGGTCAAAATGAAGATGCGTTACCACTTCTAAGGCATAAGGTATTATGCCTCTGTGCGGGCAATTACAGGGCCTTACATTACCACCTGACGGGAACACGATAGTGCTGAACACTACCATTTAGCGGCAAGTATATTAGGTAATGCGGTGATGCCTACGCCCGCGAACTCCGTCACTGGGACTGGAGTTCTAACACATTATATTAGGAGGAACAAATTTAACCGGGCGTGCCTTAGTTTTCCAGTGTACGCTAGTCCTATTCATATACTAAACTCTAGAGAGCCACAAGTTCTTTGTCAACATCCCAAGCTTCATTAGCAGGAGAACAATGGAGGAATATTAATTGGTTGCTCTCTCACTATCGATACCTAATGATTTAGTGTTTGTTTTTGGGTGTGTTACTGATGGTAGAGTTTCAGTGTATGGACTAGAAGAGTGTAGGCACCACCGCATTACCTACATATACAGGGTGTCCTAGAAATCAACAATAAACCGAAAACGGGTGATAGGTCAAGTTATGACAGTTTTTAGAAAAATGTGAAAAAATATATCTGTCGTGTATTTTTCAAATTACAAGGATTTAAAAAAATATTACAATACAGACGATAAAAGTTGGGTGTAGTAATTATTTTGAATTTAATGTTGGGCAAAAACACAACTTTATTGAAAACTGAGGCAGATATGTTTTAATTATAAACTGTAATTTACAGAAGGGTTAGTCATGACTACAATACAGAAAAAAAATACAAAAAAGTAATATTTGCAGTCTTAGGACTTGAAAGATCATCACAGGATGTCAGTTTTACCGATATTTTTTAAAATTCTAATAATATTAAAAATGCATGACAAATATTTTTTTTCACATTTTTCTAATAACTGTCATGACTTGGCGTATCACCTGTTTTCAGTTTATCGTTGATTTCTGGGACACCCTGTACATACTATATATACTACCCCCCTTATTCATAAATGTATTTTAGCTAAGGTGTTGCTAATCTCTGCTTTGTCCTTTTCTATCCTTCACATTTGACAATGCAACTGACAAAGACAAAGCATTCTATAGCTAAAATGTATCTAATGTACGTTTATGAATAAGGGGGTAGAGTACAGTGCTCATCAAGAAATAATGCACATCGAGCCTATGAAAGCGACAATCGGCTAGTTTCGGCTTTATAGAGCGTTATCTCTGCTGCACACAGCCTACTTAAGCATCCGTAGTCCGGTATTGGTCTAAATTTGATCAAAACGGTGGACAAACGTCAAATAGGTACGGTGCGAAAGAGCGCTCTACAGACCCGAAAAAAGCCGAAGTTTCCTTCCTAGGCTCGATGTTCAATATTTATTGTTGAGCACTGTACACATATTTTGAAATAAACAAGGCAATTGCAGCGAGCGTGATTTATACAAATTGAAACTCATATTCCCGCTGTCTGCTCGCCACAACTTTATTACTGCATCCGAATAGCCCAAAATTTAAATAGCGCAAGGACTTATAGCATTGTGCTAGTTATTTCGTTGTCTATTAAAAATATACATTTAGCGGTTACAGTTCCCGGCGTATAATTTACTTTTTTTTTATTAAATGGCATCGCTATGATACATATTGACAGTGTCAAGTAAAACGATATTTCGTATTCGTAATAAGCAGCGTAAAAGTCAGAGTCAGTCAGTCATTTATCAGTCAGTCAGTCAGAGACGTCAGAGTCACAGTCAGTAATTCGAGTAAAGCGATGGCTACTTTACCAGAACATTTACAATGAAGTTTTGGAGGCAACCTGAAAGACCGTGTTTTCGACCGTGTTATTGTATTTCAATGTAAGTAAAGTGCAACTTTATTTAATTTACTGGTGGTAGAGCTCTAGTGACGGAGCTCGCGGGCGTAGGCACCACCGCACTACCTAATATACTTGCCGCTAAATGGTAGTGTTCAGCACTATCGTGTTCCGGTCAGGTGGTAATATACGGCCCTGTAATTTCCGATACAGAGGCATAACACCTTAGGCCTCAGGAGTGGTAACGCATTTTGACCTCGGTCTTTGTGTGAGTGAGTCATCACTTAACATCAACGTGTACTGCATGCTTGTTTGCCATTTGCATTACATAAAAAAAAAAAAAGTAATATAACTCAAACCACTATAAACTCAACTCACCAAGAAAATGAAATAAAGTATGAGCAACACACGCTTTTTTAAGGTTCTCGCCAAAACTCTCTATTTTACTTACTAAGGTATTTAATATTAAAAACCGGCCAAATACGAATCGGACTTTTGCACGAAGGGTATCATTATCTTTAAAAAACAGTTTGTTGTTCAGATTTATTTTATTATACATCTTGAGGGGGAAAATACTATCGTCTGTCTACCTGTTACCATTATTAATATCATCGAAAAAATACTTTTGTTGAAAAAAGACAAGAAAATTCACCGGTAAGGCAATTTTGATGATCTTATTAGATGAGTAGCTAGAAATCTAAAAAAAAATTACATTTACAATTAGGTTTGGAAATTTTTGTAGTCATTTTATTAGCAACATGAACTCGTTCGGGTGGCTTCTATTTTATATATACAAAGCAACCTGTAGCGAGCGTGCATTATACAAATTGAAGCTCAAACGTGTATTGCCGCCGCCTGCTAGCCACAACATTATTACTACAACCAAACAGCTCGAAATTTAAATAGCAGAAGGACAAAAAGCATTGTTCTTGTTATTTCATTGTCTATATAAACTTGAATCAGGGGTGTAGTTGGCTGTCTGCGTTGCACTTTGTCAGCCGACCTGTTTGAGATGACAAAGGGCAAATAACTCGTCGAAAGCTTACAAACTCTTCTTCGGTGGCTCCAAGCGCCACATCCTGGAAACCACGTCGGCTCGTGGGCTAAACCCGGAGGAGGGGCTCGGGATGAACATCAATGTCGAGTATCTCGGATACCCCCGAGTCTTTGTTGTCTTGGCGGCACAAGGTGCAGAATACCGCGACTGGCAAGACACCGAGGCAGGTGTAGCAAGGCCTTAAGGCAGCAATAGGGTCTTATTATTGTTTGCCAGACTACTGCATCCTGCTTCCAGAGGGGCATGGACGAGAGAGTGCTCCTGTGGTGTGCGCGTACGCTTGAGCACTAAAATATTTCCTGCGCATCGGACCGTTTCTGTTATATGGACTCTGATTTGTTAAAGTCTGATGGCCATGGGCTGAGGTAGAAAGGCGCGGTAAGATGCAAACCGAGTTTTGTCCGAAGTCTGCACATAAGCGGCTCTGGGGGTGTGACTACATATCGTGGCCGTTTTTACTGTGAGCCAGAGGGGACACAGTAAATTCGACAGCACCCAGAGTGACAAAGCAGCCCTATTTAGGGAAGCACTGCCTTCCCCGCTCAGCCGGGGAGGGGGTTAGAAAAGGTATCCTAAACAAATGCTCTCCTCACAACTAGAGGATTGTAGTAACCACGGCTACTTCCGCATCACAAATACGTGGTCGACGCAGGGAAAAGAATTTACGTAAGACACCAAAAATAACAACAAATATGACATTTGGCGCGTGGAATGTGCGGACTCTTCTTGACCGTGATGGTAATACTTGCTCAGAACGGAAAACTGCTATTGTAGCGAGAGAACTTCGTCGGTATAATATTGATGTGGCTGCTATTAGTGAAACACACCTTGCCGATGAAGGTGTACTGCTCGAGAATGGTGGTGGTTATACGTTTTACTGGATGGGGACTGCTGTTTCTGAACCACGACGGTCAGGTGTAGGATTCGCAGTCAAAAATGATATAGTTAAAGACTTGCAGCAATATCCGGAACACATTTCCGATCGAATCACAACCTTGCGTCTTTGTTTAAAAAATAACAATTATCTTAATGTCATCAGTGTCTATGCGCCGACGCTGGATAGTCCTGATGACATTAAAGAAAAATTTTACAGCTGACACAATGCCTTCAGAAAATTCATACCAGAGAGAGCAATTTAATTTTAGGAGACTTTAATGCCAGAGTAGGTCGTGATTTTGAAGCCTGGCCTAAAGTTTTAGGCAGACATGGAGTAGGAAATATGAACTCTAATGGCCAGCTGCTTCTTTCTTTTTCTTCCAAGGTCTTCTGCTCGCATAACCTGAAGTTGCAGACGAAAGTATCTATTTATACGTCTATCGTACTGCCAAGTATATTTTACTCCGCGGAAACGTGGACACCATACCGGCGCCACATTCGTCAATTGGACCGGTTTCACCTCAGTTGTCTCCGAAAAATTTTAAACATCCACTGGTCTGACCGAGTACGTAATACCGAAGTCTTGAGAATGGCTAATGTAGGTGGCATTGAGTCTTACCTTATTAGAAGGCAACTGAGGTGGTGCGGCCATATGGCATGAATGTCGGAAGAGAGAGTGGCTAAGCGCATTCTTTACTCGGAACTACAGGAGGGCAAGCGTAAGCATGGCGGACAACTTCTACGAACTTGTGCGAGGACTTTTGTCAATAAAGGCGATTATGTCAGTCACATGAAGGCTCATGAGAGGCGCCAATAATGGAAAAACGGTCGCCGTAGCCGAAAACGGCTAGGAGGATATTATAATAAACTTGAATCACTCTTAAAGTCACTCAGAAAGCAATGGAGAGGGCTATGCTCGGAGTTTCTCTGCGAAATCGAATCAGAAATGAGGAGATCCGCATGAGAACCAAAGTAACCGACATAGCCCACCGAATAGCGAAACTGAAGTGGCAGTGGGCAGGGCACATAGCTCGCAGAACTGACGGCCGTTGGGGCAGAAGAGTTCTGGAGTGGCGACCACGTACCGGAAGACGAAGCGTAGGCAGGCCCCCCACGAGGTGGACCGACGACCTGGTGAAGGTCGCGGGCAATCGCTGGATGAGGACGGCCCGGGACCGTTCGTTGTGGCATTCTTTGGGGGAGGCCTTTGTTCAGCAGTGGACCCCTTTTGGCTGAAATGATGATGATAAACTTGAATCAATTGCCAATGAAATGTAAGCACATCCTTTCGAAACTTGAATATATTGCCAATTAAATGTAAGCACATGCCTTCGAATTGAGGCGTCTATTTTACTACTTAGCCTTGTTGCACGACGATATTTGTTAAAATTAAAGTTTTTTTTATGTACTGGAAGTGGCAAACAAGCATGCAGTTCACATTGATGTAAAGTGATGACTGCAGCCTATAGACATCCACACAAAGACCAAGATCAAAATGCAGATGCGTTACCACTCTCGAGGCTTCAGGTGTTACGCCTCTATTCCGGAAATTACAGGGCCGTACATTATCACCTGACCGGAACACGACAGTGCTGAACACCACCATTTACCGACAAGTATATTAGGTAATGCGGTGGTGCCTACGCCCGCGAACTCCGTCACTGGAGCTCTACCACCAGTAAAAAAAGTGATTGTAACATTTACCTCCTTCTCTAACTTTAACAGATTTCTTTAAGTTAGAGAATGTTAATGTGTTATGTGAAATGTTACAATAACTTTAACTTTAACAAATATCGTAGTGCAACCTAGGCTTAATATTTAAAAAACAACAACCACCGCAGCGAGATTTTTTTATACAAACTGAATCTCATTTAACCACTAACAGCCGAAGTCACTTGGAAAATCATCCATATACAATGTATTCCATCCATTATTCTTCAAACATTGAAGAACAAAACTCATATAAATATTCATAACCTAACCTTGTAATTAGGGAAAATAATAAAATAAATCATTTGACAAAATATTTACATTGGATTTTCCTTACACGTGTAGAGAATTGTGTTACCAGGTCAAATTCTTGGAAGGTTGCGCTTGCCAAAAATGGTGAGCCAGATTTAGCTGAGTTATGGGTGGTCTCTGTTATAACTAATGTTGCCTTTCATTGCCATAACCCTTTTGGTTGCCCTTAAATGGTTAGCAAATGCTTTTTACCCTTGTGTACAGAAAAAATATTTGGTGAGCCAAAATACAGTGCTCAACAATAAATCGAGAATTTTGAGAGAATTTGCAATCATCTGAGCAGTTAAGCATTGAAAACTTATTTTACTGGTGGTAGATTTCCAGTGTCAAGCTCGAGGGCTTAGAAACGACCGCATTACCTAATATATCAACCTCCGAATGGTAGTGTCCAGCACTATCGTGTTCCGGTTAGATGGTTCTGGAAAAACGTGATACTTTTGTGACAGCTTTTATAAATATTTAAGCCCTGTATACACCTTTATCTTGGGGTGTCATTGTACTCATACAACACATACACAAACATCCAGTCTCGAAACAAATATCTGTAGGCCATACAAATATTTGTCCCGGTGCGAGATCCTGCGACCCTCCAATCAAGCGGTCGTCACCACAGAACAACACGGGCCACCGGCCGCTGCAGACCGAAAGGGAGTAGCCATATGCAGGCTTTCCCCTCTGTCAAAGTACAAGCACAAGCGATCCTATGCCTGTCGCCGAGATGTTTAAATGTGTGCGTGAGATTGTTTATGTATTTTGTAAAAATCAAGGTATGGGTTTCGTAGTAATAGACGATTTTTGTTGTGTGTGTGTTACATAAATTACACCCCGCAAAAAATGACAGACTGTTTTGCATCGGTAATAAACGCTATGGCTACTCCCCTCCGGTCGGCCCGTGTTGTTCTATGGTTGCCATACACAGCAAGTGCAGCTATGTCGTGTCGTCAAAGTTAAACTTCTTATCTTCCACAAAAAGTTCTTATCGTTGACAAATCAAGGCAATATCTACAGTACTCAACAATTAATATTGCACATCGAACCGTCTTCGTAAAGCGTTATCTATACTGCACAATGCCTCCGTAAGCACTGAAAATCCGGTATTGGTCAAACTTGATCAAAATGGTCGACAAACGTCAAATAGATAAGGTGCGAAGATAACGCTCTACAGACCCGAAATAAGCCGAAGTCTTCTTACTGGTCGATGTGGAATATTTTTTGTTGAATACTGTATATCGATTAGACATATGAATTAGGTGATACAGAGATGCTAACGCTCTCGAGTTCCGTTATAAAATGAACATTAAAGGCATCTGTTATCGATTTTATATCAAACAAACTTTTCACATCGAAAAGGCGATTCGTTTATCGCGTCAAAGAAAAAGACTGATAAGGCGGGCACGGGCAAAAGTCATAAGCGTCTACAGTGACTGAGATAAAGTGACGTGATATCCGAGATGAGGTTGTCAGTGACGGAAAGAGACGGTCGATGTGATCGGGTTCAGGGTTTACCCTCGATTTTTAAAACTATGCTTCCAACTTACCAGATAGGATAGCGTATATCTCAATTTATAGTTGCAATATTATGTAAGTACCTAAATTGCACAAGTGCGAAGCCGGTGCGGGCCGCTAGTAAAGCCGCATTTATATTTATCTGACGTGTTGTGTTGTGATGCATCAGAACGGTATCAGTTATTACGTCAGAAATGGACGAAGAGCAACTAATTGAATACGTAATTGAATATCTTCTTCTTTTTCTTTGTTTAGTTAGAAGCGTTGCCAACGCCAATAATTGCAACTCTTCTTCAAAATCTGAATCTGAATCGGATGATTCTTGAAAAAACATTGCAAATGTGTGAACTCTCTGGGAGTCAAGACGGAACTGATACAAAAAACCGTCATAATGCATCATAACACGTCATATCAATGTGAACAGTAGCCATCACGACAGAGAGCATCACAACACAACACGTCAGATAAATATAAATGCGGCTTTAGTATATAAAACTTTTTTGATTGATTTTTATAAATTTGATATTTCTTAATTTGGTATGTAAGAGACTAGGTCGTAAAGTCTGCCTACTTTATACCGCTAGGGTAATACAAAGTTCTACAAAGTTCTAGATAGTAATAAACAAATTGTAAAGTCCGTAATGCTAAGTAGTTTTCTTTTTAAATATAAGACACATTTCCTCCTTGTAAAAAATACTCCTCAATCTCGTACGTTACAAATACAATGTAGTGATGAAAGACTGATAAGGTGGGAATGGGAAAAAGTCATAAGCGTCTACAGTGACTGAGACAGTGACGTGATGATATCCGAGATGAGGTTCTCAGTGGAAAGTGACGGTCGATGCGATCGGGTTCAGGGTTTTCGATATTTAAAAGTATAAAAGTAATAAATGTATAAAACTTTTCAGGTTACGGTATTGAGATAGTCTTCCAAAACTGATGGACTGATTTTATTAAATTTGTTATTTCGTAAACCCTCCAGACACGAGAAAAATATGACAATTGAAATTCAATTGTGTCTATGCGCCGGTAGCTTTACGTTCCTTGGCAGGTTAACTTAGTAGGTAAGAGTCATAAAGTCTACCTATTTTATACCGCTGGGTGATACAAAGTTCTAGACAACTATTCTTAATAAACAAATAGTTAAATCCGTAATGCTACGTAGTTTTCTTTTCAAACTTATTTCTTAATTTTATTTTCTTTATTTTGATTTTGACGACCCGTTCAGTCTAGCGGTGTGAGATGATCGTTGGATTCGAAGGGTCGCGGGTTCGATCCGCGCACCGGGACAAATATTTGTATGGCCTACAGATATTTGTTTCGGGTCTGGGTGTTTGTGTATGTGTTGTATGTGTACAACGGCACCCACGACACAGGTTTATACCTACTGTGGGGCTATGAGTGTATGCGTATTTTTTTTATAAACATAAGACACGTTTCCTCCCTGTAAAAATACAACTCAATCAACTCAACCTTACAAATAAAACAATGTAGTGATGAAAATGAAGACATTGAGAAAGGTATACCTATGTTGTAGGTAACCCTTTAACATCTTTAAAAGCATCGATTTTATTTCGCATCAAACAAACTTCGCATCACATCCAAAATCCAATTCGTATATCTCAAAGAAAAAGACTGATAAGGCTAGAACGCGGGAAAAAGTCATAAGCGTCTCCAGTGACGGAGATAAAGTGGTTAATGACACCCGAGATGGGGCCGTCAGTGACGGGAAGTGATGACCTGTGTAATCGGATTCAAGGTTGTCCCTTGATTTTTATAGGTTTGTCTACAATTCAGATAGAAATTAAACAGACACGACATTTAAAAAAATGTGAACATCTATAATTTATGAAAATGACTAACTATGGCAAGTCCGTAACGCTATGAAGCCCGTCAAGTGAATGATAGGATGTATTTTCGACTCGTAATAAAGAAGCCTAAACAAACATCGTACAGAACATGGAAGTACCATCTTCAGCATTACGTTCACATCACATAATGTCTATCGTAGTATTCGTAGTCTTATATTAAACGTAACTTCACGCCTGTAATCCCCGAAGGGGTAGGCAGAGGTAAATGCATGCATTCAAGCATACATGCAAACACCCACGATTCGCCGGTTACGTTTTGGCCCATGTAACAGGTGGCGAGCCTGTTGACATCTCCGGGCACATTACCAAACTTTGAGGTACTGGGAAATTTCCAGAAAATGGAAAAATCCCAATAGAACCAGAGATAAAGGCTTTTTCACCATTATCTCTGATAACCCCCTACCCGGGAATCGAACCCAGGACCTCAGCATAGTAGTAGTGGCCTGCTACCACTAGGCTACCGAGGCAGTTAGCCTTATATTATTTAAAGAAATATAGATTAATTGTGTGATGAGTAGGTAACAACATCCTAGTCCTCAGAGGAGTTTACCCTAAAAACACCTTTATTAGTATTGATTTTATTTCACATCATATATAATTACCATATCATATATTTTTACTGGTGGTAGAGCTCCAGTGACGGAGCTCGCGGGCGTAGGCACCACCTCATTACCTAATATACTTGCCGCTAAATGGTAGTGTTCAGCACTATCGTGTTCCGGTCAGGTGGTAATGTACGGCCCTGTAATTTCCGGCACAGAGGCATAACACCTTAGGCCTCAGAAGTGGTAACGCATCTGCATTTAAACCTCGGTCTTTGTGTGGGTGTCTATAGGCTGCAGTCATCACTTAACATCAATGTGAACTGCATGCTTGTTTGCCACTTCTGTAACATAAAAAAAAAATTACCATCACATCTAAAACGCGATTTGTTTATCATGTCAAAGAAAAAGGCTGATATGGCAAGAATGCGGGAAAGTCATAAGCGTTAACAGTGACGGAGATAAAGTGGTTGATGACGCCCGAGATGGGTCCGTCAGTGACGGGAAGTGTCGGCCAATGCGTTCGGGTTCTGAGTTTAAGATTTTATCGAGAAGATGTCTTACAAATAGAAGTTCTTTACGTTGTGAATATAGCAAAAAAATGAAATGATTACCGTAAATGCATCTATCTTACCCAATTTCTAAAGGCCTAAGGTCTACGGATATGTGTTACCAGCTTTAAGGCCATATTTCGATTTCCTGTTACTGCAAGGTCATTTAATAGATTTGAATTAGATATTATTTTATATATCAAACAAAATTCGCCTCACATTTACAAAGCGATTCGTTATCACATTAGAGGTGACAAGTCGGAAACGCGGAAAAAGTCATAAGTGTCTTCAGGGACAGAGATAAAGTGTCATGATGACACCGTGTCATCATAACACTTAATCTCCGTCCGTGGGTCGTGGTGACGATCGACACGATCGGATTCAGGGTTGTCCCTCGATTTTTATCGTGGCGTATATATACTAATATTATAAAGCTGAAGGGTTTGTTTGTTTGCTAGAACGCGCTAATCTCAGGAACTACTAGTCCGATTTGAAAAGTTATTTCAATGTTAGATAGCCCATATCGAGGAAGGCTATAGGCTATATATCATCACGCTATGACTAATAGGAGCGCGGCCGAAGTCAGGGCTGGCCGCTAGTCTTAAATATAAATCGAAATGTTATAGACATAACATTGGGTTGAGTGAAAGAGTTGACATCTACGATTGATGAAAAACACAATCTGCGGAAATAACAAACAGAAAGCTCTGGACTTGTCATATAAGTCCAGAGTGAATTACGTAGTAATAGACGATTTTTATAGTGTGTGGGTCTGTCACACGTATGTACATAATACAACACCTATTAACCAAAATATGGTAGTGCCATATTCAGTACTATAATATTTTCTAAACCACCATATAATCTGTCTTCAATTGAGTCATCTTTAATTTAAAAAATATTATGTAAATTATCTTGATCGAAGCGCGCATGGCCCAGCGGCTGGTGCAGATCGTAAGCGATCTGCTCGGTTAAGCACTACGGGCGCGGTCGGGTAGTGTGATGGGTGACCGCTAGTGGCAAATTAAATGCGCGTTTCCGTGCTTCGGAGGGCACGTTAAGCCGTCGGTCCCGGTTGCTATCGATAGATAGCAGTCGTTAAACCTTGTCGGAGGCCTTATGGGCGGTTTGAAAACATCCGACAGCGGGTTGGCCACTAACCCACCCACCTCCACCAATCCGCATTGGAGCAGCGTGGTGGAGTAAGCTCCAGGCCTCCCCCCAAAAAGGGGAGAGACTCGTGCCCAGCAGTGGGACGTATAATGGGTTGCCATTATTATTATTATTATATCTTGATTTTATTTCTTTAATTGATACCTAATCTTCATGATAGAAGTCTACCAATTAGATAGAAAGATAGATGAGGCAACATCTTCGCCCTCTGTTACTTTGTAAAACCTAGAAACATCTTTACAAGAATCGATTTTATTTCAAATCAAACAAGCTTTGCATCACATCGAAAAGGTGATTCGTGAAAGAAAATAACTGATAAGGCGGGAACACGGAAAAAAAGTCATAAACGTCTCAAGTGACGGAGATAAATTGGTTGATGACACCCAAGGTGGGTTCGTCAATGACAGAATGTGACGGTCGATGCGATCGGACTTATGACCTTATTACACGACACGGTATTCAGGCGGACCCTGAATAGCAAGGGTCAGGTTAGTGTAATAACATTTAGGGAGTTAGGGTCCCTAATTAGGGCGACCGGAGCGGCCCGGTCAGCCTAACGGCCTAACTACACACAGTACAAATATGAACAGTATGGAAACTACCCTCTATGGCCTCGTTGATGCGCATGTTTGTGTGATTGTGTTCAACGCTTTGTACGTAGTTTCCATACTGTTCATATATGTCCTGTAAGTTAGGGCCCTGTCGACCGGATAGTGTAATAAGCGGCAATCCGGTGCGAGGCCACGCCCACCCTTTCTGTCGGACCCTGAATACCGTGTCGTGTAATAAGGCCATTAAGGATACCACTCTTTTCAGCTTCCGTGGTCTCGGACAGACTGAGATATGATCGTGAATAAAAAAAAAATACAAAATATAGTGAAAGCAGCTTTATGAAATAAATTAATTAAACACAGTACTCCATTTACAGGTCTGCATACAAAGATACAACTGCACAGTGCAGTAATCTCGTTAAAGCGCCTCTATTTCGTGTTGTCAGAGTGAATCATTGTGCTTGTATGGAAAAAGGAAATACGTTTGAATACGTTTGAATTATATCAGTTAATGGTTCAAATGCCGCATTACGTAACTTGGTGAACACAAATCTGAAAAAACATACTCAAAATCTATATGTTATGTGCGTCACTAAAATGGAATATAACACAATAAACATTTGATCCAAAGAAGCAATGCCCGTCATACTTTTGGAATAACTCCAAAACCGTCGAGTATCGACATATTTCCTTATTATCTCCTATCTCTTTAGGCTACTGTGGTTTCCAACGTAAGCTAAGTACTTAAGTTGCGTAAAATTATGATTTTCAGATGCAACACGTACCTACACAAATTAAGAAAACACAACTAAAACTGTATAAGTACATACATTTTTAAGGGTTTATTATGATTTTACCATACCATGAACATACTACAAGATGTCCTTCAAATTGATGGGCCAGCTACATTATACGTTAGTAGGTAAGTTGTATTTGTTAAAATGAATGTTGGTGTCTCAATTTTTCTCGCCACCATATTGTTTAGTGCGTTGCGAACTCATGGCTACCTCCTTGCGGACTCGCGGCTACCTCAATGCGGACTCGTCGCTACCTCATTGCGGACTCGTCGCTACCTCGTTGCGGACTCGCGGCTACCTCGTTGCGGATTCGTCGCTACCTCATTGCGGACTCGTCGCTACCTCGTTGCGGACTCGCGGCTACCTCGTTGCGGATTCGTCGCTAGCTCGTTGCGGACTCGCGGCTACCTCGTTGCAGACTCGTTGCTACTTCGTTGCGGACTCGAGGCTAAATCGTTGTGGACTCGCTACGCGCTCGCATCTGTTTCAACTCGCTAGCAAATCACTAGTGTGTTTTAGACAGACTACGTAACTTCACGCCTGTAATCCCCGAAGGGGTAGGCAGAGGTAAATGCATGCATTCAAACATACATGCAAACACCCACGACTCGCCGGTTACGTTTTGGCCCATGTAACAGGTGGCGAACCTGTTGCCATCTCCAGGCACATTACCAAACTCCGAGGTACTGGGAAACTTCCAGAAAATGGAAAAATCCCAATAGAAAGACTACAGGTTGGAGTAATTCCTCCTGCATCTTTAATATGATATAATGTACAGCCGTTTGTATATATAGAAAACGTAAACAGCCCGTATATTAATACGAGCACATTAAAAGAACGGGTCTTAGAGAAGAAAACAAACATGTTTATTTAGACAAATGCGAGTTCACTACAACGACAAATGATGCTACGTATTTCTACTGTGAAATTGTGTGCCCAAACAAATAACATTCACAACTACTCACAGGTTCTTTATTTCTTAGGTAAACAGTCTAAAACACTTTAAGAGCACATTTTGGGAAAGATGTATATTACTGCTTACGGTATGAGTGTTCTGTTGTGTTGGAAAAGTAAAACTGCTGGTGGCGGAGTAGAGCTTAGGTGTATAGGAAATCTAGGGTGTAGGCTACACTACTTAAACTATGTAACATATATATGTACTATAATATGGGTAGATTTGCTACATAGTATGTATGTATATTCACGCCAGGTCCCTAACGGGGTAGGCAGAGAGTGTAGATATCCCGGTCCTGACACACCTGACATAGTATGCTGTTTTACAATTGTTAAAGCGCTGTCCGAGTGATTAGAATAATTAATATACCTAATACGTTTGAATGCAAACACAAAAATCGTGAAAAAGTTGCACAAGCGTCCAAAGATGTTTGAGTTATAGAGCCAATGAAGTTACGGCCCACTGAAAGTTTCTTTACTTGTCAGGTTTCTTTACTTGTCGTTTCTCGTCTTGTCAGGAACTCATTATTAGTCAGCTCCTTCGAATAGCTGTCGCTGCCATTTTTCTTTTTGGCTGCTTTCATGACTATTAAAAGTTGTGGCGCTATTATAAGTTTTCATGAAGCAGATTGCTTGACAACTTTGCCCAAGTAACGGTTATTTGGTTAGCGAAATATTTTGATATATCCTGGGTTCGATTCCCGGGTCGGGGGATATTAGAGATAACGGTTTAAAATCCTTTATCTCTGCTTCTATTGGGCTTTTTCCATTTTCTGGAAGTTTCCCAGTACCCCGGAGTGTGGTAATGTGCCCGGAGATGGCAACAGGTTGCCACCTGTTACATGGGCCAAAACGTAACCGGCGAGTCGTGGGTGTTTGCATGTATGATTGAATGTATGCATTTACCTCTGCCTACCCCTTCGGGGATTACAGGCGTGAAGTTACGTTACGAAATATTTTGAATTTATGCTATTTGTTGACTGTGTAAGATCATCGCCTCAGTAGTTTATAAATTGTCACTGTCCAATAAAGTTGTTCTAGTTGCGGAATATTAGCGTCACGGTGTGTAATACCTACAAAAATATAATATTCTTCATTTTATTTTAATGACCAGTGTGGATGGCGATTGAGGGATAATAATAGGTATGGGTAGATTTGCTACATAGTATGATGTTACAATTGTCAGAGCGCTATCCGAGTGATTGGAATAATTAATTACACTGATTTTACGAACCGGGTCGTGACGCGATAATCGGAATAAAGGTAAAATAGTGTTTTATCGAAATATCTATATCACGTCACAACCCGGTTCGTAAAATCAGTGTAACGAATGTCAAACGCGAGTGTCTTAAAAGTTTTTTTTTCTTCTATTTTTTTTAAGGGGTTTTGTCCCACGACATGTCAACCCCATCGTACCCAATACTAACTTAAACCATTACTGATAATAATATAAGGAATTAAAAAGGAAAATGTTACTGGCGAGGAATTAACTTTCATAATTCTTTTGCAATTTCTGCATTTGTTTTAAAAGTTAGAATAATTGATATACGTAACAAGTTTTAAATGCAAACACGAAAATCGTTATAAAGTTGCACAAGCGTCCAAAGATGTTTGAGTAATAAAGCCAATGAAGTTACGGCCCACTGAAAGTTACTTTACTTGTCAGGTTTCTTTACTTGTCGTTTCTCGTCTTGTCAGGAACTCATTAGTCAGCTCCTTCGAATAGCTGCCGCTGCCATTTTTCTATTTGGCTACTTTCATGACTCTTAAAAGTTGTAACGCTATTATAAGTTTTCATGAAGCACATTTTCTTCATTTTA
Organism: Macrosoma leucophasiata; assembly: GCA_036365455.1. Lineage (NCBI taxonomy): Eukaryota > Metazoa > Arthropoda > Insecta > Lepidoptera > Hedylidae > Macrosoma > Macrosoma leucophasiata. The sequence goes on along the minus strand of JAWQUS010000023.1, from coordinate 5,972,361 downwards.
TTTTAATGACCAATATGGATGGAGATTGGGATAATAATATGGGTTATATTTGCTGCATAGTATGCTGTTTTACAATTGTCAAAGCGTTATCAGAGTGATTAGAATAATTAATATACGTAATAGGTTCAAACGCAAACACCAAAATCGTTATAAAGTTGCACAAGCGTCCAAAGATGTTTGAGTAATAAAGCCAATGAAGTTACGGCCCACTGAAAGTTACTTTACTTGTCAGGTTTCTTTACTTGTCGTTTCTCGTCTTGTCAGGAACTCATTAGTCAGCTCCTTCGAATAGCTGCCGCTGCCATTTTTCTATTTGGCTACTTTCATGACTCTTAAAAGTTGTAACGCTATTATAAGTTTTCATGAAGCACATTTTCTTCATTTTATTTTAATGACCAATATGGATGGAGATTGGGATAATAATATGGGTTATATTTGCTGCATAGTATGCTGTTTTACAATTGTCAAAGCGTTATCAGAGTGATTAGAATAATTAATATACGTAATAGGTTCAAACGCAAACACCAAAATCGTTATAAAGTTGCACAAGCGTCCAAAGATGTTTGAGTAATAAAGCCAATTAAGTTACGGCACACTGGGCACACCACACTGAAGGTTTCTTTACTTGTCGTTTCTCGTCTTGTCAAGAACTCATTAGTCAGCTCCTTCGAATAGCTGTCGCTGCCATTTTTCTATTTGGCTTCTTTCATGACTCTTAAAAGTTGTAATGCTATTATAAGTTTTCATGAAGCACATTTTCTTCATTTTATTTTAATGACCAATATGGATGGAGATTGGGATAATAATATGGGTTATATTTGCTGCATAGTATGCTGTTTTACAATTGTCAAAGCGCTATCAGAGTGATTAGAATAATTAATATACGTAATAGGTTCAAACGCAAACACCAAAATCGTTATAAAGTTGCACAAGCGTCCAAAGATGTTTGAGTAATAAAGATGTTTGAGTAATAAAGCCAATGAAGTTACGGCACACTGGGCACACTCCACACTGAAAGTTACTTTACTTGTCAGGTTTCTTTACTTGTCGTTTCTCGTCTTGTCAGGAACTCATTAGTCAGGTCCTTCGAATAACTGTCGCTGACATTTTTCTTTTTGGCTACTTTCACGACTATTAAAAGTTCTGGCGCTATTACAAGTTTTCATGAAGCAGATTTCTCGACAACTTTGCCCAAGTAACGGTTACTTAGTTAGCGAAATGCGAATGAATTTAGTTGTTGACTTTAATGATTAAACGATTGAATATCGTCGCCCCTGAACTCTAATAAAACATTATGTTTTATTTATTTTCGATAGTGAATCACCACAACTACTGTAGAGCTGATAAGTATAGAGTTGTAACCATAAGGATCGTTGCTCTTTGCCACTATTGGAACGGATTATAGCGCGTTTGACGCGAGTTTAACATTGTCAGAAAACGATGAGATCGCAATTTTTTCATGCGCTTACGACGTTTTAGGCATAACAACTTAAGTCTCACGGGTGGCCACGCATCTGCATTTTGACTTCTAGTTTTTGTGTAGATGTCTATAGGTTGCAGTCACTTAACATAAATGTTAGCTGATGCTTGTTTGCCACCTTCCTTACAAAAAAACACATTCAATATTATCTTCAAATTTAAATCTTTTACTAGAATTGCTTTCTTTTCGAAATCTAATCTTAGTTAAATTAAAATCTTTCCTTAAACCGCAGTTTCTATAACGTTGTATTTGTGACTGCTTTATGGTCGTAGTATTTATTTACCACTCACGTAGGCTACATGCTTGTTTGCTACCATCATTACGTAAAAAAAACAATCACCGAGTGATGTGACTAAAACCTCCTATTTAAAATAATTCAAAATGTTTGGTTTGGTGTTTTCAACTAGAACAGAATTAAAAGATTAATGTATTGTTTACTTTTTATCTATATGTAGGTATTGTAATATTCAACGGGGCTGATAAGGCTCAATTGCACATAATTTAGCTACAAATTTGCGGAGTTTGAGAGATTTTGAGTGTTGTGACTGGCAAAGTAAGTCATTTCACTAAATCAAAACATTATGTTACGTGAAACTTTTGCTACATTTGAAATGGAACAAGGAATATAATAATATCTTTTTAAATATTTTCGCTTCGCACCATTCGATATAATAAAAAATACTTATTGTGGACTTACCCCCTTATTTTAGCTATAGAATGGTTTGTCTTTTTTTCAGTTGCATTGTCAAATGTGCAGGATCTTGTTCTTTGCGGTCCATCTGTATTATCGGTATAAAACTGTTCTCTAATACTAAGTATTTCTATTCTGCAGCCGACGAGAACGGTTCAATATCGGAAACGATACCAGACCGGCCAGTGGAGCTGAAGAACTTCCCCAAGCTGTGCGAGCAGCGGCGGAAATTTCCAGTCCTCTACAAACTCGAGTTTCAGGTACGTGACTTTGATTTGCTTACTAATCGACTCATTTGGGTTTAACCATGTATTTTTGGACTCCGTGCCTCAAAAACAACACCTATAACATCACTCGTGCGTCTGTCTGTCTGTTACAGCCTTTTTTCTCCGAAAATACTGGACCTCATTGAGCCCTACCTATTTTTAGTTGAAATTTGAATTGAAATTTTGAATATCTGTATGTTAGTGACTCGCACTTAGCCGGTTTTTGCATGCAGTTCACATGTATGGTAAATTACGAATGAAGCTTTATTTAATTTATTTTGGATAAACTGCAAGTGCCCTGACTGTAACTACATATCAAACGATTTCATTACCTAAATTTATTTTTCTTCTATTTTTATACAAACCTTCGCCTCATTTCGAATTCAGAACGATAACCAGTTTAGCTAATCTGAAATTATATACGCTTAAGATAATAATTAACGTTATTTCCTTAATCCAAGTCTAAACAGCCGCAAAACCTTGAATTTGCAAAAGTGAAAAATCACTCCCAAATCCTGAATTTTGATAAAATTGGTGTAGTTAAAAATTTACGTATTTGAGTATTTAGCACTTTTGCACGAATCACGCGCATAAGTAAGTATTCATAAATCAGCATGGATAAAAACTTAAATACGAGAATATACAATTTTCATCCCTGCCTGATTTTGATTTAACATCTACTCTTTTAAACAGATTACAGAAAAAGGAAATGAAGCGCGCAAAATACGAGATGATGACTACAAAACAAAAACCTACTACAATAAAAAAAAATCATATGAGTCAAAACCATATTAGTAATTGTGTCATACCATGCTTTATTGTGGGGCCATACATTACCATCTAACCGGAACACGATAATGTTGAGCACTACCATTTAGCGGCAGATAAATTAGGTAATGCGGTGGTGCCTACGCCCTCGAGCTTAACATTGGAACTCTACAACCGTACTTGTCATACAACGCAAGTTAAAATTTGTGAACCACCCGGGACTATGCCGTAAATATCAGCCAATTAACAATTACACATTACTATATTAAATTTGGAACCCCGCTTCATTTTGACTTAACATTTATACTTTTTTTTAGTATCAATAAGCAATCACGAATATATCAAATAATATAACTTTTAAAACCCTCGCGTTTCACATTTATCACACACATTTTTAAAACCGGGTCGTTACGCGATAATATTTTCGATAAAAATATAATTTTTTTTTTTACCTTTATACCGACTAAATAAAAAAAAAAAATATATCGCGTAAAAATAAAAATATCAAATAATGTCATTCCCTAAACGTATTTTTCAATTTTATGCAAACTTTCGCCTCATTTCCAACTAATAACGATAACGTCCAGTTTCGCTAATCAGAGATTATTTACGCTTGAGATAATTAACGTTATTTCCTTAATCCAAGTCTAAACAGTCGTAAATCTTTGAATTTGCGAAAAGTGAAAAAAAAACACTTCCAAACTCCAAGCAAGTTGGTGAGCGATAAAGCCTGGTTTCTGCAATTTATTAAAGACACGAGACCACTCTCTTTATTAAATTGATGTGGTTCGCGAAGTTGTGTACTTTACCGGTTAGTTCGCTGATATTAAATTGTTGATCTCTCTATCTCAGCTGGGCTTTAGTTCATTTTGTGCTTACTCGCAGTATTTTCTTACTTCATAGTTCTACTGCAATCCATATTACTTTAATATACAGGTCAAACAAATGTCTCCCGGGGGGAAAGTGTCTTTAATATGGAAGGAAATTTTGTGCCAAAGATATATTTTTTATATTTCAAAATAAGAAAATTGGATTTAAAGGTTTTGTAATAGCAATTAGCCGGAGCCGAAATTCGAACGGACTGTTTTTTTATTTATGTAATGAAAGTGGCAAACAAGCATGCAGTTTACATTGATGTTAAAGTGATGACCACAAAAAGACCAAAGGTCAAAATGCAGAGGCGTTACCACTTCTGAGGCCTAAGGTGTTATGCCTCTGTGCCGGAAATTACAGGGCCGTACATTGCCACCTGACCGGGTCACGATAGTACTGAACACTACCATTTAGCGGCAAGTATATTAGATAATACTGTGGTGCCTACGCCCGCGAGCTCTGTCGCTGGAGCTCTACCACCAGTAATAGCGCTTTCATTCAGCCATAAAACGTTTCGGTTCCATGCAGAATCCCGTTCAATAAGGTGTGTGTTTCTAAACGCACTAGTTGTGTGCACGTTGTAGTTTAGTGGCTCTAACCGAAAACCATTCACCAAATAGCATGCCCGTGAAAGAAAGGTAAATGTTCCGTGTAACTAGGAACATTTAAACAGAAGCACACCGCGGACACTCCACCAAAATTCCATACAAACCCTTAATTTGGACTCTTTAACACAGACATCAATTAGTGACGTGTATTTCTACGTGCACCTGTGTGCGTAGCACGTAGAAAATACTAACCGTCGCCCATAAGAGGGGAGGAGGTTGGGTGATGCCGGGAAATCGGGCGAGACGTCGAAGTGTCCATTCTTTACGTAGTATTTTTACATATTCTCTGACAACAGTAAGCAGTGGGCTCATACATTATTCGAATCTCTATTTTTATCATTATCGGATGCTTTCAGTGCCATATCATATATCAAATGACGCACATTGGACTATCGCAACAGCTTATCGAAGCGAATCGATGGTTATCATTCGACGAAACTTCTAGAAAGCATTTTCAGCGGAAATATCCCAGATACGTTTGAATCAATCTGGTAGATAAGGGTAACTAACTGGTAAGAGTATAGTATTTTATTTTAAAGAAAAATGGAAAGAAAAATTTGACTTCAGGCGAGACTCGAACTCGCGGCATACTGGGAATCTAGTCCAGCCGCTCTTCCAATTGAGCTACTGAAGTCCTGCCCGATTTGTCAAATCTTTCCTTCATATTTATTGCATTGCTTTATGGTAGCAGCAGCGCCATCTATTGCCAACTATGCTAGTTAGGCAACCGATATAATAGACTTTGCAGTTTATTGAATATCGTAAAGAAGTCGCTTTTACCCTTAATAATTGTTTTATATTATTTCGCATTAACACATGCTTGTGAAATATATTTTATTTTAAAGAAAAATGGAAAGAAAAATTTGAAAAAAAAAATTCTTTCCATTTTTCTTTAAAATAAAATATATTTCACAAGCATGTGTTAATGCGAAATAATATAAAACAATTATTAAAATAGAATATGTCAATGAATACATATATTTAGGTCAACTACTATCTACAGAAAACACAATGCAAAAGGAAATAGACAGAAGGATAATAAACAGCTGGAAACGGTTTTGGTCCGACTTAGCGAAGTTATGAAGGACGAAGATATGCCCATGAAGGACAAAAGAATGATTTATAATTCATGTATCCTCCCCTGCTTATCGTATGGGTGTCAAACATGGGCACTAAATGAGCAACAACTCAAAAAAATACAAGTTTGCCAAAATAGCATGGAAAGAAGCGTAATTGGAGTCAAAAGAAGAGATAAGGTAAAATTACAAAACATAAAGGCAAAAACAAAATTTAAAAATATATGTACTATACAAGCACTTGAAATGGAGATGGATGGGACACATGCTAAGGGAAGAAAACGAGAAGTGGACGAGACAAGTTACAGAATGGTACCCACGGGACAGCAAAAGGAATGAAGGTAGACAAACAAAACGTTGGGAAGATGATATAAGAAAGATAGCTGGTCCAGAATGGACACGCACTGCCAAGGATAGGACAACATGGAAAGCTTTAGAGGAGGCCTTTGTCGAAGGACAAGCTGTGAAAGAAAAACCAATTGTAACAAGTTAGTAGTGAAAATAGTAGCTAAATTTATTTAAAAGAAAAAAGAAAAAAAAACACTGTTATATTGCCCACTATTTAAGTAACAGCAATAAAGGCTTATTTTATTTATTTATTTTTTGTCGTAACACACGGCCAGATTTGGTTCGGAGCGTACAGAATCCGCTAAAAATGAATGTACCTATTTATATGTAAATGTAAAATTTTAATTTAAGTGTAAGTAATGTACCCCTATCACCCTCTGCCTATCCCGTAAAGAGAAATATTGCACATCGACCTTAGGAACGAGACTTCGGATTATTTCGGGTCTGTAGAGCGTTAGCTCTTTCGAACCTTACCTATCTGACGTTTATCGGCCATTTTGATCAAATTTTGACCAATACCGGACTACGGATGCTTACGTAGGTAGTGTGTAGCAGAGATAACGCTCTACGAAGCCGATACTAGCCGATTATTTCTTTTATAGGCTCAATTCGTAATATATGGAAAAAAAATTTTTTTTCTTTACATTTTTCTTTAAAATAAAATATATTTCACAAGCATGTGTTAATTCGAAATAATATAAAACAATTATTAAGGGTAAAAGCGACTTCTTTACGATATTCAATAAACTGCAAAGTCTAATATAACGGTTGCCTAACTAGCATAGTTGGCAATAGATGGCGCTGCTGCTACCATAAAGCAATGCAATAAATGTGAAGGAAAGATTTGACAAATCGGGCAGGACTTCAGTAGCTCAATTGGAAGAGCGGCTGGACTAGATTCCCAGTAGGCCGCGAGTTCGAGTCTCGCCTGAAGTCAAATTTTTCTTTCCATTTTCTTTAAAATAAAATATATTTCACAAGCATGTGTTAATGCGAAATAATATAAAACAATTATTAAGAGTATAGTAATAATTAAGCACCCCAAATTTTTGTGTCTTTACGGAGATGGATCGACACATATCATGTGACATATAGAGTGACGAAATTAATATTTGTAATGCCCTATTCAGATCTGCGCATTATTCGCTACCGTCGTGGGGAGCGGAACTACCGAGCGTTTTTCACTCGGGCATTTTGTAAGCAGTTCCGCGACTAGAGCGGAACATAGACGCGGCACTTCATATACCGCATCACCACGCGGTGTCTGCTCCCCACATCGGTAGCGAATAACGCGCAGGTCTGAATAGGGCTTAATTTAGGTTACCCTTCTTTCCACGACATTGACAGTGACGACCCCACCAGTGGAGGAAAATGCTTGGGCTAGTGCAGTTAGTCAATCGAACAATGATGGTAAAACCCACAGAGTCAAACCTCATCGAATATCATACATGCGATACTTATGATACAATTTTTCTTAGGAATAAATAATTCCTTCCTTATTGGTATTATAATTTACGGTAACTAATGGAGATATTATATTCTTATAATTTCATACAAGTTCTCTAAGCTTGTAATAACCGTGCGGCCCGATATAATTCAATAGTGAGATGGAGGCAACCTCGCCTCGCCTCGCTCACCTCTAATAATTATATGACCCGGTTGGCATACACGTTCGACGCTAGAGTTGCAAACTGTTCATAAGATATGTACATACAGTGCTCAGCAATAAATATTACAAATCGAGCCTATAAAAGAGATAATCGGCTAGTATCGGCTTCGTAGATCGGTATCTCTGCTACACACTACCTACGTAAGCATCCGTAGTCCAGTATTGGTCAAAATTTGATCAAAATGGCCGATAAACGTCAGATAGGTAAGGTGCGAAAGAGCTAACGCTCTATAGACCGGAAATAATCCGAAGTCTCGTTCCTAAGGTCGATGTGCAATATTTCTCTTTACGGGATAGGCAGAGGGTGATAGGGGTACATTACTTACACTTAAATTAAAATTTTACATTTACATATAAATTAGGTACATTCATTTTTAGCGGATTCTGTACGCTCCGAACCAAATCTGGCCGTGTGTTACGACAAAAAATAAATAAATAAAATAAGCCTTTATTGCTGTTACTTAAATAGTGGGCAATATAACAGTGTTTTTTTTCTTTTTTCTTTTAAATAAATTTAGCTACTATTTTCACTACTAACTTGTTACAATTGGTTTTTCTTTCACAGCTTGTCCTTCGACAAAGGCCTCCTCTAAAGCTTTCCATGTTGTCCTATCCTTGGCAGTGCGTGTCCATTCTGGACCAGCTATCTTTCTTATATGATCTTCCCAACGTTTTGTTTGTCTACCTTTATTCCTTTTGCTGTCCCGTGGGTACCATTCTGTAACTTGTCTCGTCGACTTCTCGTTTTCTTTCCTTAGCATGTGTCCCGTCCATTTCCATTTCAAGTGCTTGTATAGTACATTTGACGACCCGGTTAGTCCAGCGGTGCAAAATCACCGTTTTATTCGAAGGGTCGCGGGTTCGATCCCCGCACCGGAACAAATATTTGTATGGCCTACAGATATTTGTTTCGGGTCTGGGTGTTTGTGTATGTGTTGTATGTGTACAACGGCACCCACGACACAGGTTTATACCTACTGTGGGGCTGTGAGTGTAAGCGTATTTTATTTATTTTTATTTATATATTTTTAAATTTTGTTTTTGCCTTTATGTTTTGTAATTTTACCTTATCTCTTCTTTTGACTCCAATTACGCTTCTTTCCATGCTATTTTGGCAAACTTGTTTTTTTTTGAGTTGTTGCTCATTTAGTGCCCATGTTTGACACCCATACGATAAGCAGGTATGGACACATGAGTTATAAATCATTCTTTTGTCCTTCATGGGCATATCTTCGTCCTTCATAACTTCGCTAAGGGACCAAAACAGTTTCCAGCTGTTTATTATCCTTCTGTCTATTTCCTTTTGCATTGTGTTTTCTGTAGATAGTAGTTGACCTAAACATATGTATTCATTGACATATTCTATTCCCATACTTCCACCGTTTATTTTGATACTGTCTTTTTTATTTGAGTTAGTCATTACCTTTGTTTTCAATGTGTTCATTGATAGACCTACTTTGGTACTTTCATCTGATAGTTCTTGTAGCATGTCCTCTAAATTATCTGCCGACTCAGAAAATAGAACAATATCATCTGCGAAACGAAGATGGTTGAGTTTGCAGTCGTTTATATTAATTCCATGTCTTTCCCAATGCAGGTTTCTAAAAATCATTTCTAGAACCGCAAAGAACAGTTTCGGTGATATAGGGTCACGCTGCCTTACCTCCTTTCGAATGGGAATTCTTTTCCTATCTTTCCAGCTGGATTTGAGCCGTGCTCTTGGAGTAAATGTTCTTGAGTATTCAAATGTACTTGGCCTCAGCTCCTTGACGGTCTAGTGCTCTCCAGATGCTATCGTGATCTAATCAATCAAAAGCTTTGTTCCTAGGTACTTTATTGTATTCCTTATACTTTTGGAGCACTTGTCTAACGACGTGTGGTAACGCCAGTTATAATAAAACCCAATTAAGGACTTATGCGACACCTACACCTATATCCTTACACCTATCTATACATCCCTCTGTTTCCGCACATGCACCGCAACACCGCCAGAGGGCGTGAGAAGAGCCCAGTCGTCTTCTAACCGCCGCACGCGCCGCTATGCGTTGCTAAAACCGCCCTGGGACTTTGTGTTTTTGTGTACTAAATATTATTGAACATACCGCTAAATATTAACGTGAGCACGCTGTATTGTGCTCCTGTGCTCCGTATATCGCCCCGCTAATTGAACACGTGTGAAAGTGAGTTCCCGAACGCGGGAAGAGTGATCCCGAAGGATTTGTGCGCGCCCCGGCTCGCTTACGCGCCGTAGCTACGTCGCCTGTTCAGCCTGAGGTACGTGCATGTGTATCCTGTTTCTCTTCCCAGTTCAAACCCCGCATACCTATTCATGCAGTACCTATTCATTTGTCATCAATATGAACTGCATACTTATTTCCCATCATCATTACATTAAAAAATTAAAACATAAGTACACATTTTGATAATGATATTAATGTTTCGTAATATTTAGTTGCGCGCTGATAATAACAGTTAATATCTGGATTATTTCCACATGCTTTTTGGAACGTATCCAACTTCCCCCTGGTTGGAAGACATAAGATACGGTAATGTCCCTTGAACGGTATGAGACAAAGGTGATTTTTATACTTTTCTTTGTTGGATTTTTGGACAGGTACCAGTAAAGTTAAACTCGAGATATATGTAAATTGTATTCCATTTTTTTGTTTTAATATTTGTATTTTACCACTAGCGCCCCGCCCCGGCTTCGCGCGGTTTAAATGTTACCTACCCTCTCCTATTCGTCTTAGCGTGATGTTATATTATTATAGGTAATATAGGTATAGGTGGGTAATAGTCGCTATGGCTACTCCCCTCCGGTCCGCCGCGGAGGCCGGTGGCCCATGGTGCTCTATGATTTGAATCTATACTAATATTACAAAGCTGAAGAGTTTGTTTGTTTGTTTGCTTGAACGCACTAATCTCAGGAACTACTGGTCATTTATCGAGGAAGGCTTTAGGCTATATAACATCACGCTAAGATGAATAGGAGAGGGTAGGTAAAATTACAACCGCGCGAAGCCGGTGCGGGTCGCTAGTGTCTTATAAATCGATTAACGCTGTAGTTTTATCGCAGGACGCTGCTTCCTACCCCGCGTTATTGCATTTACTACCAGGACGGTAGTAAATGCAATAACCTAAATTCTATTGATATTGTGACATCATTTAAAAATTCCTGCAGAGCCAATTGTTTTGATAAGTTACAACTATTATATGTCCGCGGAGAGAGTTGGTGCCAAAGTATTGAACAACTTTAATTTTCTTTCTTGACCGCACTTTGACTTTACTTTGAGCAAAGTACGCTTAGAACTGTCAAAACTCATACTTTACTGACAGTTTAAAGACAGCGAATTTTATTTTTAGCGTACTTTGCTCAAAGTAAAGTCGTAGTACGGCCTGTGAATCTCACCCTTAGTGTCTAAATAAGTCGCACTACGTTGCTCTTTATATCAAAATTTGATATCTGAGGCTCATAGTTTCAGATTGTACAGAACTGTTCTTTAAAGAAAGTAACATATATATTATTAAAGTTAGTTACACACATGTCATGAAAACTTTAGTAGAATTTAAACAATTCAAAATAAACTAACTGCAACTCGGTTCCAGTTCAGCAGTTCTATTGACGTCACTGCCGCCTGCCGAGCCAATAGTTTTGATAAGTTACGTCTGTCGAACCAAGCCCGCTCTTAAGTTTTATGTTCGGTCCGACACTATCGTATGACGCTGGTACCAAATGGTTGGCGTATTTGTTTTTTTATATAAAATGGTTCTAAAACATAAACACATGGACGTACTTTTTTTAGATTTTTTTATTATTCCATTTATTAACCGACTTCCAAAAAAAGGAGGAGGTTCTCAATTCGTCCGGATCTTTTTTTTTTTTTATTTATATTCACCGATAATTTGAAAACGCCTGTACCGATTTGGATAATTTTGGTTTTGTTTGAAAGAGTGTGCCTCACAGTTGGTCCCATTGTAACCATGTCAATATGTGATGATGGGATCCTGGAGAAATCGAGGGAACTCTTCAAATTTCATAGCACACTTGAAAGGTTTTCGATATTATATAATGTTCCGTGTGTTTGCTTTCGGAAGACACAATTTGATGAAGTGGAACTGATGATGAAGACTATATATGGCACCTTCTTAGTTGAAATACCTACTTTTACTGTAATAACACTAATAATAGTTACACGTTTGTTTAAAACGTTGTTATTATAAACCGCGATTGTTCGAAAACGCCTGTACCAATTTGGTCATTTTTTTTTGTTTGAAGGGGTATACCTCACAGGTGGTCCCATTGTCACCATGTCAAGATGTCAGAAATCATGTGGAGAAATCGAGGGAACACTCAAATTTCATAGCACACTTGAAAGGAAATGATGACGGAGGTGATGATGATGTAGGTGATGATAGAGGTGATGATGATGGAGGTGATGATGACCGTGGTGATGATGGTAATAATGATGGTGGTGATGATGATGGCGGTGATGATGGTGGTGATAATGATGGTGTTGATGATGGTGGTGGTGAAGATGGTGGTGGTGAAGATGATGGAGGTGATTATGAAGATGATTATGATGGAGGGGATGATGATCAAGGTGATGATGATGGAAGAGATGCTGATGTAGGAGATGATGATGGAGGTGATAATGATGATGGGGGTGATTATGATAAAGATGATGATGATGAGTGATGATGATAAAGGAGATGTTCATATAATTATGCGTGTCATGAACATCATCACCGTCATCATCATCATCTTCTTCATCATCACCTCCATCAACATCACCATCATCATCGTCGGGCGTGTGATGGGTGACCGCTAGTGGCAAATTAAAATGCGCGTTTCCGTTCTTCGGAGGGCACGTTAAGTCGTCGGTCTTGGTTACAATTTTTTTTGTATCGTATTGATCCCAGTGAGTAGTTCAAGTGACGTCCCTACCGCGCCCAAATAATTAAATTATCAAACTAAAAAATCCAGTAGAATCTGAATGATTTTATGCGTACCATGAACAGTAAGGTAAAAGGGTACTATTGAATAGTTCAATTAATGTCACCCCTGCCTATAGAACCAATAGTTTTAATAGTTACATCTGTCGAAGGCTCTCAAATTTTATGTCGTACACGCTCATAGAGCGCTGCTGTCAAATGGAATATTTTTCCTTTTATGTGCCAGAGTTTGTAAAATTACTGCTTGAGCCTTAATTATTTTGGTCCTAGACTACAATACATCACTGACTTATATACATTCTGAAATATGCAGCTTTAAACATAAAAATTGCATATCCTCAAACCGAAAGTTATAGGCATAAATATGACACTGACCATACTCTCGGTTTCTGGATAATTCTCTATGAAAATAAACATGAAGTTATAAGCTAAACAAGATCTGTATAATCTGAGTAAATCAACGTTTACCAATAACAGTACGGTTCCAGTTCAATAGTTCAATAGACGTCACCACCGCCTGCACAGCCAATAGTTTTGATAAGTTACATCTGTCGAATCAGGCTTGCTCTCAAGTTTTATGCCCGACACTATCGCGGAGTGCTGCTGCCAAATGGTTGGCGCACTAAATGTATTTTTATATTATATGAGTACTCTAGTTTTCTGCACTTGTACGTAAGTATAATTCACTTTTTGCATTTGATCTCTTTTTATTTTAAGATTTTTACGTAACACACGCCTGTAATCCCCGAAGGGGCAGGCAGGGGTTAATGCTTGCATTCAAGCATACATGCATACACCCACGATTCGCCGGTTACGTTTTGGCCCATGTAACAGGTGGCAAGCCTGTTAACATCTCCGGGCACATTACCAAACTTCGAGGTATTAGGAAATTTCCAAAAAATGGAAAAAGCCCAATAGATCCAGAGATAAAAGACTTTGCACCATTATCTCTGATAACCCCCTACCCGGGAATCGAACCCAGGACCTCAGCGTAGTAGTAGTAAAGATTTTTAAACAACTAGAATAAATATTGAGCATATTATTATGAAGATTTAGGTGAAAAATATTTATAGGGTCTACAGATATCTGTTTCGAGTCTGGGTGATTGTGTATGTTGTGTTATGTGTATGCAACGGCACCCACAGTACAGATATCTATTTCGAGTATAGGTATGTGTTGTACAACGGCACCCACATTATTTTTATAGTACGGGCCCTGACTTTCCTTTGATGAAGATAACAATTGATTTCAAAAGGATATCGAACCGGCCTCAAGCTTTATAATTTAAATTTTACCACTCGGTAACGGCAATCAGAATCCGAGATTATACCATGAACTTCCCTCTAATTTCACATTCTGCATTTTTATTTTTGTTTAGTATTGTTACCAACATTGAGTGACAAAATTTGTATGCTGCTATTGGTACTACCTTTATTTCAATATTTTCTATTGGCCATAGATATTCGCGGGCAGTCATGCATCTTTATCTATCGCAGTAGTTTGTGTATGTTTATTCCCCTCTCTCTAGTAGTTTATTGGGTACCTTAAATTTACCGCCAAACGCGCGCCCGCGTATTTGGAGCCGCGCGAGTGACGCGCTATTTTAAAATGAAGAAAAAAGAGGGTCGGTTTTTTCGCCACTCTTGAACTCGCGGTCGCGGAAGAATATTCAGATTATTCAGTTCAGATCAGAAAACGAAAGGAAGTTTTTTTTTTTATGTAATTGAAGTGGCAAACAAGCATGCAGTTCACATTGATGTTAAGTGATGACTGCAGCCTATAGACACCCACACAAAGACCAAGGTCAAAATGCAAATGCGTTACCACTCCTGAGGCCTAAGGTGTTATGCCTCTGTGCCGGAAATTACAGGGCCGTACATTACCACCTGACCGGAACACGATAGTGCTGAACACTACCATTTAGCGGCAAGTAAATCAGGTAATGCGGTGGTGCCTACGCCCGCGAGCTCCGTCACTGGAGCTCTACCACCAGTAAAAAAGTGTGTGCTAGTTAGCGGTGCGGGCGGTAAAAGGGGTGAGTTTAGGTTTTTAAATTATTGTATATTTATGTGTATTTGGTTAGGACTCTTAATTAACACTGTAACTACTAGCAGGCATCTAAGCCTGGCGGCGGCGGATAAAATTTTAGAATCAGCTAGCTACCGTGGGTGAATCCCATCCGACGTTACCGATTTAGGAACCGAGGAAGATTCCCCAACAATTTTTTTTTTTGTAATTGAAGTGCCAAACAAGCATGCAGTTTACATTGATGTTAAGTGATGACTGCAGCCTATAGGTATAGATACCCACACAAAGTATAGATATCTGCAAAAAATGCAGATGCGTTACCACTCCTGAGGCCTAAGGTGGTATGCATCTGTGCCGGAAATGACAGGGCCGTACATTACCACCTGACCGGAACACGATAGTTCTGAACACTACCATTTAGCGGCAAGTATATTAGGTAATGCGGTGGTGCCTACGCCCGCGAGCTCCGTCACTGGAGCTCTACCACCAGTATGCAATATGTTTCCAATGTCCACATTCTCAATTTATTTAATAAAAGGGTATTGAACGGGTTTTGTAAAATGTTTTCTTTACGTGAATACTAAGCAGATTCGGATTTTCATTTCGGAATACCCCCGGTGTACTTTGACACGGACAACTTCGAGTAAATGAAAATGGCTCCTTTTGATATTCAATATCGAGACAACAAGCTTTGTTCGTCTATTGATTGTTACTATTGATTGGCAAATAATGCAGAAGTTTAAGATTGGTGGTAACTGCCTCTAGTCTAGTGGTAGCTGACCACTACCAGAGAATATGTAATAATACTACGTATAGAATGGACACTTCGACGTCCCGCCCGATTTCCCTGCATCACCCCTTCTTACGGGCGACGGGTGGTATTTTCTACGTGCTACGCACACAGGTGCAGGAACACGTTAAAGAACGTAAACCGTTTACATGATTTCACCGTCACAATAAAACACCGATGTAATTTTTCAAAAAATCACACTAATGTGATTTTTTTATTTACGCTTGTTTGCTATCTCATAACAAAAAACCGACACAATATCCTCGTACTTTCACCCTGAAATAAAGCTATCACTAACTAACTGTGAATAATACCCACTTGTGTTCTGCAAACATATCGCGTTCCTTTTGGACGCCATTACTACGTCTGCTCATTTACAGGTACCTAGGTACTGCAGACTAAGTGGGTGTAAATAGCTTTCAATTTATTTGTGCATTTGATACAAAGTTGTTGAATAGTAAATACTTATTGAAAATAAAAAGATATTTTATTTACATAATACTAGCTGACCCAGCACACTTCGTTCTGCCATACAATTAATATATCGTACATGTAAGCTATGGCCTGAACATAAAATAAAAAAGAACAGGCGGATCCCATTATCGGTGTGCATTGAGCAACGCGTTTGAATTTAATTTCTTTTCCCGCGCTATTTTTTGCCACAACTTCTAAGATATGCATTTTAATTTAAGGTGTAATGTGTTAAAATCATATGCAACTAAATTATTTAATTTAATAACGACTATATTACTACTGATAGATGTTAACATGTATCTTCCCAGATGGTTTAGGAATATGTTGTGACAGAAAATAACTTTGCCATATTTACAGGTTGAGCGCGAGAAAGATTTTAAAGCTATTTGAATGTCACTTATTTTGTTTCGTATAACATAACTATCTTTTGTTGTAACATTCAATAACTATTCTATTCTAATTCTATTTCTAGTTCTTGTTCTATTCTGTTAAAAAATAAAAACCAAATATACATAAAATTTCAAATATTCTAAGTCGATGCGCGGGTGAAAGGAGGATACTTAGAGGCATAATTTTGGCTATTTCATTATGAGTGAAGGTGGGTTACGTTTTTATTCACTACAACAAAAAAAATCGCACTTCACTACACCTTACACTCACAGCCCTATACTAGGTATAAATCTGTGTCGTGGGTGCCGTTGTACACATACAACACACACACAAACCCCCCAGACACAAAACAAATATCTGTAGGCCATACAAATATATGTTCCGGTGTGGGGCTCGTCGTCAATATAATCAAATAGAGTCAAAATAAATTTGGTAACTTTTTTTTCATACATGAGTGACCAACTCTATTACATACGCTATTATTCAAAGACTCTCTCAAGTAATACCTGATAGTCAGCGTAAAATGTAATATGTAGCTTAAGATACATAACATAAATATTATCTCCAGTAGTAAAAGGCCAGCCTTAAAACTGGGCGAACGCTGAGATGTACTTTAGTGGTCGTTCGCAATTTCCACTTAAGTATTTCAATAATGGCGCTGGACTTCTCGAGTTCGGTTTCCAATCGTTATTGTAACATCGTTAATGTAATATAACATCGAACATTTCAGACATGGCTTTGTGTAAAACGTAATTCTTGTAGAATTACTTGTGCGTCATGTTTGAGTTTGAGAGTTTGAGTCTGTCTGTCTGAATCTCAGTCTGTCTGGCTGCATGTCAGTCTGTCTGTCGGTCTGTCTGTATGTAATGTAACATCGAACATTTCAGACATGGCTTTGTGTAAAACGTAATTCTTGTAGAATTACTTGTGCGTCATGTTTGAGTTTGAGAGTTTGAGTCTGTCTGTCTTAAGTATGTATGTCTGTCTGTCTCTTTGCATGTCTGTCTGTCTGAATGTCAGTCGGTCTGGCTGCATGTCAGTTTGTCTGTATGTCTGTATGGCTGCATGATGGCACAATCATACAGTTTACATTGATGGACAGTGAATACTACACACTATAGATATCTAAACAAAAAACGATGGTCAAAATGCATGAATGGTCAACATATTTACTTATCTGATCAATATTTAATTTTGCTCTCTCATTATCACTGTCAGTTATCTGTATGTGCAGTCGAGCAGCTTAATGTTTTCGGGCGGTTTGGCTGCGTTAAAAACACTGACATTTAAAGCCGCTCCTAGTTTTAATAAACGTGATTAAAGAAATCACTTTATTTATAGGGTTGGGTCGCGCGCCGCTTTTTATATTAAATAATTTTAGCATGACTTTACGCCTATATCCATGATGAAAAATCAATCATCATATCGTTTCCCTGATCGCTTATTTTTTGTTTACAAGATGTTGTGAGCGAATGGGGCAAATTTTGTTGAAATTTTACGGTGCCAATTATTTACCGATGTAAAAACAAAGATATTGTTTAATTTATTCTTTCAATCATTTTCAATGATGCTCTGTGTTAGATTTTTGGGTTCACAAGTAAAAAGTCAGTCTTAATCGCCTGTACGTTGTGGTACCTACATTATGACTACAGTTACATTTTTTTACCAATATCAATAATAAAATTAGGCTAAACCAAATAAATCTCTTTGAAATATTGTACTTTTACATATCTGATCAATATTTACTCTCTCATCATGTGCAGCCGAGCAGCTAAATGTTTCCGGGCGGTTTGGCTGCGTTAATAACGCGGGACATTTAGTGCCGCTCCTAGCTTTGATAAACGTGATTATAGATAATATCACTTTACTTATAGGGTTGGGTAGCCAGTCGCTTTTAAGTTTACATTACTTCAATATATATTTACGTCTATATCCAAGGCATAAAAGTGATAATCATAGCTAACTATAATGAGCACGTTAGGAACGAATAGGGCAAGTTTTTCACCTGTTTTTTTTTAATTATTTTCACGTTACCAATGAATTTTCGATTTTGAAACAAAATCATTGTTTAATTCAAAAAGTATTGTTCCAATCGTTTTTAGGACCAATACTGTGTATAGGATCTTTGAGTCTATAACTACCAATACTTCAGACATAGTCTCCTGCAGTATGTCTACGTTGTACCTAGTACATTATAACTGCACATGTCTCCGTCGTAATAAATTATAACTGCACATATTTTTTCTACAGCAATCTCAAAAATAAAAATAACGTAATCAGGCTGAAGCAAAAGCAGTCTTTGAAAATATTATATTTTAATATATCTGATCTATATTTGCTCCCTCGTCATGTGCAGTGGAGCAGCTAAATGTTTCCGGGCGGTTCGGCTGCGTTAATAACGCGGGACATTTAGTCCTGCTCCAAGCTTTGATAAACGTGATTAAAAGACATCGCTTTATTTATAGAGTTGGGTCGCGCGTCGCCCTTTGGGTTAAGTTATTTAAAACATTGTCTTCGTGTTTACATACGAGTATATTTATGACAAAGTGAGAAAATTTGTAGGTAGTTCTGTTTCCCCAATTGATTATTACAGCATTACTCACTTAAAAAGAACTGGATATTACCTAATCTATCTGCCACCAATAGTACTCGTAGTGTCAGCAATATCATGTTCTAGTATTGAATCACACCATCATAACTATTACACAGGCAAAACAAGTTCAAGGGCTATATATAGTATTAACTTGAAATAAATGTGATTTGTATACTTTCTTTGTCACTTTTATGCATAAAGCAACCGGAGGGGAGTAGCCATATGCAGGCTTTCCCCTCTGTCAAAGTACAATCCCAAATGGGCCTATACCTGTTGCCTAGATGTTTAAATGTGTGCGTGAAATTGTTTCTATATTTTGTTAACGTGAAGGTGTGAGTTTCGCAGTAATAGACGATTTTTGTAGTGTGCGTGTGTGTCGCACGCATTTCCCTCCCGCAAAAAATGACACTGTTTTGCATCGGTAATAAACGCTATGGCTACTGCCCTCTAGTTCGCCGCGGCCGGTGGCCCGTGTTGGTCTATGCTTTTATGACATAAAATTATAAGTCCGAAGAATAGTGACGAATTTACATTCACACCTCTAGTTTAACATGAGAGATGTTAGTAGTATAGAGGTATACTCATATATAGTGTCCATTTACCTCTGATTCTATTAGGATTTTTCCATTTTCTGGAAGTTTCCCAGTATCTCGGAGATTGGTAATGTACTCGGAGATGTCAACAAGCTCGCCACCTGTTACATGGGCCAAAACGTAGCCGGCAAATCGTGGGTGTTTGCATGTATGCTTGAATGCATGCATTTACCTCTACCTACCTCTTCGGGAAATAAAGGCGTGACGTTACGTACGTTTTATGAACGTTTCTCAAGCTTGTTTGATTTTTAATGTATATTTTTATTTGTTACAGACAGCGGTGAAAAAGGAATCACACGTGTGTCGACATGCCACAAGGAAGTCGAATTTACATAAAAATCAAAATCAGAAAGTTATTCCATGTAAGTATATAGTTTTTTTTATGTTATGGAAGTGGCAAATAAGCATGCAGTTCACATTGATATTAAATGATGACTGCAGCCTAAAGACACCCACACAAAGACCAAGGTCAAAATGCAGATGCGTTACCACTGGTGTTATGTCTCTGTGCCGGAAATTACAGGGCCGTACATTACCACCTGACCGGAACACGATAGTGCTGAACACTACCATTTAGCGGCAAGTATATAAGGTAATGAGGTGGTGCCTACGCCCGAAAGCTCCGTCACTGTAGCTCTACCACCAGTTAAAAAGGTACCTATAGGTATAGACGGTTACGATAATGTTATAATGTTGCTCGTGGGCGTAGGCACCACCGCATTACCTAATTTATCTGCCACTAAATGGTAGTGTTCAGCACTATCGTGTTCCGGTTAGATGGCAATGTATGGGGCCCCATAATAACTATCATAGAGACATAATAACTAAGGTCTCAGGGGTGGCAACGCCTCTGTATTTTGACCTCTGGTCTTTGTGTGGGTGTCTATAGGCTGCGGTCATCACTTAACATCAACGTGAACTGCGCATGCTTGTTTGCCACCTTAATTATAAAAATATCACATTATACTCGTAAGTTATTTAAGGATTTTGTTAAGTTAAGTTATTTGCAAATAAATGTACCAAATATATAGTAAATATCTCATTCATAAATGGCATTCGAAACTCCGAAGTTTTTACAAAAGATAGCATATTACGTAATTTCTTAAATTAAATATAGATTAAAAATTCATTCAGTAGTCGACACCATAGAGTAACACGCGCCACCGGCCGCGGCGGACCGGAGGGGAGTAGCCATATGCCGGCTTTCCCCTCTGTCAAAGTACAAGACCAAATGGCTCTATCCCGTCGCCCAGATATTTAAATGTGTGCGTGAAACTGATTATGTATTTTGTTAAAGTCAAGGTGTGGGTTTCGTAGTAATAGACGATTGTTGTAGTGTTGAGTGTATGTCACACGTTTTTTCCGTTCGCGAAAAATTACAGACTGTTTTGCATCGGTAATATACGCTACTCCCCTGCGGTCTTTCGCGACCGGTGGGCCGAGTTGCTCTATGGTCGACACACAAATTTAAAAACAAGTTTCGTGTTACATCATAATCTTCTTTGACGACGTACAAAGAGAAATCCCTTATGGTATTGCGTCCACTGAATCTAATTTACACAGCCAACAATTTGTCTACTATAACAAAAGGTTAATTAATAGCTAGTCATATCCTATAATACACCCAGTTCATTAAGACGTGACCCGAGATATTTTGCTTTTGTAAATTGAGTCGTTTTTAACCTCCGACGTAAAACAGGAGTTTGTTAGATTCAGCTTTTGTTTATTATTGAACCTTAGAGAAGGATGTGAAACGTTAGAATAACTTTAACTATAACAAATATCTTGGTGCAACCCAACCTTAGTGTTAAAATCGACAAAATATAGTTGTTTTTATATTATTTCGCATTAACACATGCTTGTGAAATATATTTTAATTATTTTTTATGGTTGGCAATAGATGGCGCTACTGCTACCATTGCTCTCCTCAACCATTTTGAAGGGAAGTGAGCAACCTGAGTGAGCGTTCTGATACTTATATTAATTTTCCTTCATATGGAAAACAGACATGAAATACGTTTATGTTTTTAATATGTTAACTGAGCGAAACATTTCCGTAAAATAAATGTTACGTAAATTGTAATTTAAACGAGACATTATGTTAATTAAACAGAGTGCATTGACTGTAATAATTAACAACAAGTACGCAAAATAATGAGTTTCACACAAAACAGTTCAATTTAATATATAAAATGTAAGCTACGTATTTTTATTGCCCGAGTACGGCGAATCAAAAATGGAGGGCTATGATTTTAACCGGTGTATGTACGTTCATCTGTTCGCTCATAAAGTCTAAACTTCTAATCAGAATTTTACAATTCAGATATCACTGTCAGTAATGTGGTGCCTGTGTAGTAATGACTGCATCCTATTGACATTAACACAAAAACCACAAATTAAAATCCAAATGCGTCCCCACCCCTAAGACCTTAGTTGTTATGCCTTTTTTAATGTTAGGAAGGTGGTAAACAAGCATGCAGTTCACATTGATGTTAAATGATGACTGTAGCCTATAGACATCATCACAAAAACCAGGATTGCGTGTTTTCGTCTAGGCTGTTTATCATACATCTGGACCAATGCCTCCAGAGGGTGAAGTTGATGGATGTGGGAGTGCGTATGGGTGACTTAGTGGTGAACTGTCTGCTTTACGCAGATGCTGCTAGTCACAGTCTTGAAAGAGTATGGAGAAAGGCTTACAATTGAATGTGGATAAAACTAAAGTATTAGTATTTGAAAGAGATGAACAGAGAACAAATGCAAGGGTAGTAGTAGATGATGCAGTGTTAGAACAGGTGGATGAAATTGTATATATTGGATGTGCTTTTAGCAAGGACGGTAGGTACACCATTGACATAGAAAGAAGAGTGCTCCTAGAATCTAAACATCTCAGCCAGCGGGCTCGGCTAGCCGTACATAATGCTGTACTTACTTCAACGCTTCTATATGGAAGCGAGAGCTGGGTATGCAGGAAAGAGCATGAAAGTAAGTTAAACACGGTCGAGATGAGATCTTTGCGCAAGATCTGCAGTGTATCACTCACCGATCGCGTTCGTAATGAAGATGTAAGAAAGAGACTTTGTGTGAATGATAGTATCGGTGTAAAAATGAAAAAAGGCATGCCCGATGGTTCGGGCATATAGAAAGAATGTCGAATGAGCGAATGACTAAACAGATATACAATGCGAATGTGGATGTTGCAGAGGCCCAGGAAGACCAAGACTGACCTACTATGACCAAATAGGTCGAGTTCTGTCTGATGGTGGTGTCAAAAGTCTTAGGAATCGGCGTGCATGTATGAAGAGAATGATGAAGGTAGACGAGGCACGAGAGGTTTGTCAGGACCGGGATATCTGGCGCTCTACACTCTCTGTCTTGCCTTGCCTCTCTGCTTGTGTGGGTGTCTATAGACTGCAGTCGTCACTTAACATCAATGTGAACGACACGCTTGTTTGCCACTTTTATAACATAAAAAAATAATTATACACGGCTGCATTTGGTGTTAGATAGATAAGGTATTGCGGAGAGACCATAAAAATGTAATAATTTTATTTATACTTTGTTTACAGATGACTATAACAGAGTGGTGCTAGACAACGTGGAAAGAGAACCAGATTCAGATTACATTAATGCTTCCTATATAGATGTAAGTACGAGGGATTTTTTTCTTCTGTGAAATGATAATGTTTTTATAACAGCGAGGTTTATATAATAAAAGCACAAACACCTGGTACTGTTTGTAAAGTGATTCAAAAGATAAATATGTGAGACGTTTCTACGTCATCAGTCATGTTACTATGTGAAAGAGTGGTAAATTGACTTATGCAAACTAACCGTGCTACCAAGGGGCATGTCCTGTCTAGTACTTTTAGATCTGGTAAATTGATGAGTCATAAATTGTCTATTTTTCTTTATGTAATGGAAGTGGTAAACTAGCATGCAGTTCACATTGATGTTAAGTGATGACTGCAACCTACAGAAACACAAAGACCAAGGTCAAAATGCAGATGCGTTACTTCTCCTGAGGCCCAAAGTGTTATGTCTCTGTGCCGGAAATTACAGGGCCGTACATTACCACCTGACCGGAACACGATAGTGCTGAACACTACCATTTAACGGCTGGTATATTAGGTAATACGACGGTGCCTACGCCCGCGAGCTCCGTCACTAGAGCTCTACCACCAGTCAAATTCAGAAAATTTTAATATTAAACAGAAACACTCCTCTTTTGCATTGAGCATTAACAAGAGGCATAAATGCATGTATAATTTATGAGTAATTTGTTTATTTAAATACACAAACTCCATTTTCAAATGAGAGTATAATTAAGACGCATCTAACCCCAAAGTTGTTAGCAATTACAAAGTTTTACCCACATCTCAACTCCTGCTTATACTAAAGATAACTGAGTCAAGCCTTGGGCACGTAATATGTTTGAACGGTTTATTTATGTCGAATACCAACCTTTGTATATTTTACCATTCACGATTATTGTAATTAATTAGTAGCCGTTCCACAAATAATCATTTTTGTCATTCATTTTCTCAATAAATACACTGGTGACAGCGTTGAAATGCTGTTAGTCTCTGTTCGCTAATTAGTGTCTAACATTGACAATCAAGATTCTACTTCAGTACCTACAAAGGCCATGACCATCGTCTCCTTTTTTAACCTGTCTATAGGTAGTACATTTTTTTTAGCATTACACAGACGGAATTTAGGTGTTTTTTAGGGAAGTTTTAAAGTAATGATACCTATACAATACTGTATTATTTTCAAATATTAGGTTTTAAACAACACTTTATTCGAATTACATAACAGTAATTGGCAACATATACGTAGTGAACAAGATATGCAAACAAATGCATTTATAATGTAAGAATTATTTGTTTACTCACATAAACTGGTTTTACTGGTGGTAGAGGTTCAGTGACGGAGCTCGCGGGCGTAGGCACCACCGCATTACCTAATATACTTGCCGCTAAATGGTAGTGTTCAGCACTATCGTGTTCCGGTCAGGTGGTAATGTACGGCCCTGTAATTTCCGGCACAGAGGCATAACACCTTAGGCCTCAGGAGTGGTAACGCATCTGCATTTTGACCTTGGTCTTCATGTGGGTGTCTATAGGCTGCAGTCATCACTTAACATCAATGTGAACTGCATGCTTGTTTGCCACGCCCATTACATAAAAAAAAAAATAAATAAATAAACTCTATTGTTAACAGGGCATATAATTAAGACCCACCTAATAGTCAAGTTGTCAGCAATTACAAAGTTTAACCCACATCTCCGCGCCTGCTTACGATAAAGACAACGAAGTTATACCTTTGTGTACTACTATATGGTTAAGCTGTTCATGAATGAGACTAGCAATATTTTGGATAAATTATTTTAAATGATAGTAAAGTATTAAGGCTTTTGTAACTCAGGATTTTATTCCGGAAAATGCAATGCCATCAAAAACATTACTTGTAAAAAATTTAAGACTCGCAACTGAGTTCTTCTTTCGTAAGCTTTGTAAATTTTTATTCTGAGATCCATGTAATACCAAGTCGGTGAACCTAAGTGAAAGTGAACCTTACAACGTCTTATAATGACCATATCAATATTAAACAATATTAAACATCTTTTATTGTTTATTTTTAACTATGTAAATTGTTTACAATAAATAATTTTATTTGGCTAGTAGACAATTGGCAAACAGGCAACAGGCTGTCTTCTCAACTTCTGTCTGTACTTCAATTAGATGTTACAAATAGATATTAATCTGATCAATATCCTTTATTCCTATTGAGCTAAAAATTTTAGAACTACTACAAGATTTAGTACGTTACAAACACAGGTTGCCAAGGCCGTTTAGTAACCATAAGACGTTAATAAAATTAGTGTCGGTTCTGTATATTGTATAGTGATCGAGGGTGCAATAATCGTTCACGGCTATGATGGTCGTTTGTAAAAGGGTCGGCAGATTTTATGAAACATTTCAATGTAAGACGAGAGGAGAGCGATGGGTGATTTAGTGAAGCAATGCAATAGATGTGAAGGAAAGATTTGACAAATCGGGCAGGGCTTCAGTAGCTCAATTGGAAGAGCGGCTGGACTAGATTCCCAGTAGGTCGCGAGTTCGAGCCTCGCCTGAAGTCAAATTTTTCTTTCCATTTTTCTTTAAAAATAAAATATATTTCACAAGCATGTGTTAATGCGAAATAATATAAAAACAATTATTAAGGGTAAAAGCGACTTCTTTACGATATTCAATAAACTGAAAAGTCTATTATATCGGTTGCCTAACTAGCATAGTTGGTAATAGATGGCGCTGCTGCTACCATAAAGCAATGCAATAGATGTGAAGGAAAGATTTGACAAATCGGGCAGGGCTTCAGTAGCTCAATTGGAAGAGCGGCTGGACTAGATTCCCAGTAGGTCGCGAGTTCGAGCCTCGCCTGAAATCAAATTTTTCTTTCCATTTTTCTTTAAAAATAAAATATATTTCACAAGCATGTGTTAATGCGAAATAATATAAAAACAATTAGTGAAGACATTTTTGTAAGTAGGTTTTGTAGTAAATCTTAGCCTGGGTTGCACCACGATCTTTGTTAAAGTTAAAGTTATTGTAACTAGAAATATGTTAAAGTTAGAGATGGATGTGAAATACATCCATCTCTAACTTTAACATATTTCTTGAAGTTAGAGAAGGATGTGAAATGTTACAATAAATTTAACTTTAACAAATTTTGCGGTGCAACCCAGGCTTAAAAGGCTATTGCGATCGCCCTTATTAGGGCCCTAACTCCCTAAATGTTATTACACTACCCTGACCTTTGCTATCGTACCCTGAATACCGTGCCGTGTAATAAGTCCTTTAGAGATATAAAGGTTCTATAACGGACAACTTTTTCCATTTTTGATTTTCGTACGTTTGAATCCCGCCCAATGTCAGTTTTCTTAAATAATAACCCCTTTATTCATAAACGTATTTTTCTATTGTCTTTGTCTTTTTCTATCCTATACATTTGACAATGGAACTGACAAGGAAAAAGTATTTTATAGCTAAAACGTATCTAATGTTTGGGGGGGGTAAGTATTTAAGTTACCTATGTAACTTTATGGTAAAATATATTTTTTACAACTGCCCGATTAGTCTGTAGACTAGTAGACTGGCCCTTCGGGAAATACAGACGTGAAGTTACGTTAATCTAACTTAAATATGGTACGTTCATTCGTATTCTTTTCATATTTGTCTAGCAATGTTCAAAATTCGCCTTTCATTTAATAATAACCATCGCCCTTTTTATATCCCTCTGTTTTTATTACTCTTATAACTTTTTATTTGTCTTGTCCACAGAGTATATTAAAACCCAACGCATACATCGTAACACAGGGGCCAACGGAAGACACGGTTGTAAGTTTCTGGCAGATGATATGGCAAGAACGAGCCGCAGCCATTGTAATGCTCACCAAAACCTTCGATTTTATCAAAGTAAGATATATAACCTATTCTTTATTAGTGAAAAAGTGTACCGCAAAGTATTCCCTTCGTCCAACGAGCGGTCAGCCCTTCTACCCACGCGGCAAAGGAGGACACTCAAGCGCTTAGCGTAGCGCTTTTTCCCTCTGAGGTGTTCCCCCGGCGCTACAATATGGGGTTCCTCAAAACTAACGTCAAAAGAGTCCTTCAGGGCTAGCAAGCAGCACGTTGGCAACTCCCCTGGTGTTACAAATGTTCATAGGCGACGGTAACCACTTTCCATCAGGTGGCCCGTCTGCTTGTCTGCCAAACCTTTGACATAAATAAAAAAAACCTTCCTTCGGACAACAACCCAATCCGGATAAGTTTTGGGATGGCAAATATCAAGTCTTGACAAGTTCGAGTATCCAAAAAGTTTTAGATTTGACGTGACATTTAAAGTTTCCGTACGTAAGAGAACGTCCAAAAATGTCTTCACGTAAGATTTTCTCGTAAGCGTAACAGGCTGTCAAGTAATTATTATATAAACAATACGCAAATTCCTACATCAAATGAAGTTTTGGGCGTTAGACTCGGAGTTACGTTTTACAAAACATCTGATGACCTTGTAATCAATAAATGTTTTCAAATGCTAAATTTCGTACTACGTAGCACCAAAGATTTGAAGCAAGTAGGTACAAACCAAATTAACTTTGTATAACTCTCTTGTACGCAGCTATGCTGAATATAATTGTATTGTTTGGAATCCATTCTTCAAAAATCATACGACTCGAATTGAGTCTGTTCAGAAAAAAATCGTTAAATCTCTTGCTTTTTCCATCGGTTGCAAGTATAGGCTTAGAAGTTATAAAAAAGGAATGGATTTTTTCGGAATTGATTCTTTATAATCAAGAAGACGTTACTTGCTAATTTTATTTTTATACAAAATTGTCCATACTGTTATAGATTCCCCTGAATTGCTCGAAATTGTAAATTTCTGTGTTCCCAGACGAGGCTTAGTCTATGCAATTATTCTCCATTTTACTTAATGCATAGACAAACTTGTTTTGGCTCTAATTCGCCAGTAGTGTCTTTGTGTAAATTCTTCAATTTACTTGTAAAAAAACAAATTTCCAGATTTAGATTTACATAATGTTAGTCTTCATTCTTTGAAGACAAAACTGAAAAGCTAATAATCTTTGGAATTATTTTTTTTTTGTTAACTCTTAAGTTAATTTAGTTCTATGGCAAATATTGTTACTTTGTATTACCTATAGCTTCTGCAAACGAGAATGTATTGTGTATAAATAGTTGGTAATCCTTTTCTCAAATAAAAAAAAGAGTGACATTTCGTCATAAGCGGCCGACGACAGTCGAAGGCCGCGCGCGGCCGCGATCAATCGCGATGCACGGAAGAAATCTACACCTACATTCTTCACTTTCTTTATACATGTACGCGTATTTTGAAGACTGTTGACCCCACTCACCTTCGGACAGTACTCGACCTATTTGGTAGGTAGATCAGTCTTGGTCTTCCTGGGCTTCTATATCTATTAATATACGTATTAGGTACACGTTGTAAATTACCTACTGGATTGGGAGTTCTAATATTAACACCACCGTAATTATAAACCAACTCTGCCAATTGGCAGTGTTTGCCACTATCGTGTTCCAGTTAGACGGTATTATATGACCCGGATTAACTGTCTCAGACGCAAAACGACTTAAATGATATATCATCTACGCGAACTGCAAGTTCATTTGCTACCATCAGTACATAGAAAAAATACAAAGTATTCAGTAAGGGGCCGTTCAAGTATTACGTAAGCACTGTGGGGGGGCGGGGGGGTCTTTGCTCTGCTTATTTTGGATGACATACTGACATACTACTACGTCATCGGTAGTTATTTACTTATTACATCAGTAAAATCTAATCTCTATCCTAAATCTATTTTCTTATTTCTAAAACTATAATTATACCATTATAAATTATAATATAAAAAAAAAATTAATACACATACATTATTTGAAATAATTGAAAAATACATTAATTGAAAAATGTTTACGTAAGCATGGGGGGAGGGGGTAAGAGCTTTTCTTACTTTTGCTGACAAGGGGGATGGGGGGTAAAGAATTGTAATAAATCTGCTTACGTAATACTTGAACGGCCCTTTTAGCCTGGGTTGCACCAAGATATTTGTTAAAGTTAAAGTTATTGTAACATTTCACATCCGTCTCTAACTTTACAACAAATTTACAATTTTCATATCCTTCTCTTAATTTAAAAAATTTCTTTAAGTTAGAGAAGGATGTGAAATGTTACATTAACTTTAACAAATATCTTGATGCAACCCAGGCTTAATTGCCTCATAGGTACTTAACAATTAATTAACACGTAGATACCAGTCTGAGTGTCGTAAAATATATTTGCATCCATTACAGGTGTTATAAAGAGCCGTGTAATTGGAATGAAAGTATACCATTTGCCCCAATTCACCTTCATCGTGATTATGTAGCGAATTCGTCTCCGTTTCATATTTCATTTTATGAGGAATGAATTAGAAGTGTACCCACTCGCCTCAAATAGGATGAAGCTACTGTATAAATTTGTTTAAAATGACGCCTCTAGAAATTTTATCTCTTTCGTCACTTTGGATGTGATAAGTTATTAATATTTTTATGAGTTTGCAAATAGAAGTTTTCACTATTAGCCCTATTCAGCTATATTAGCCTACCTGCGCGTTATTCGCTACCGACGTGGGGAGCGGAATTACCGAGCGGGTTTCAACTGTTCAACTGTCTGTAAAAAATTTACTATTAGCAATAATAAATACCTAACACCGAACGGTGAGCGGGCGGGCGCGCACCCTTCGACCTAACCTGGGTAAGTCGGGGGCATCTAGGTTCTCACCTAGTTTTTGCCGGATAGAACTGAGTGTAGCCGTACTTCGGGTATTAGCCGTAACATATACCAACACTCATTCCTAGAAATATAATCCAACTGTACTCAATAACCTAAAAAAGATGTGATGAAAAAAAATCGTGTGTGAAATTTAAAAAAAGATAGTAATGCATGTGCATAAGAAAAATACGATCGACATGGAAAATAAAATTGGTACGTGAATTTTTCGGCAAACTTCATAATTGCCCTAGCAATTTGTAATGAATATGAACCGGGTATGAATATAAAGCGTTTTCCGATCCCAATGGCACACAATTTTATTTATCCTACCTGATCTCAAATTGGAATAGGGTTGTGTTTCCTAATATTGATCGTAACATAGAAAAAATATACAAGCGTCCCGCCTCGGCTTCGCGCGTGATCAATTCGGGGGTTATTTCTGATAATTTTATGTAATATTTTGGTAATAATAATATGTTATCAACCTATTATTTTGTCAGTTCCTATCGATTCATTTGTTTCAAACGATAATAGCAGCGTGCGTGCATTTTTCGCATCAACTATCAATCGACTGACCGTTATGAAGCGCCATAAGCCCTTGTCAAACACCAGTTGTGTTTGAACCGAACCGAACTGAACCGAAACCGTGCTGAATGCGAAGCGAAACGAACCGAACTTGTTGCGATGGAAGCAGATGCTGAAGGCGACAGTGAATAAAATTTACGCATTTTAAAAAAAGTAAATAAATACAACCGTTACAGTTTCCTTTCGCTTCGCGTCCCGCTCTCACTCGTGGATTGACGTCGTGCATAGAAAGTCAGATAATAAAACCATTTCGCTCGCCTCGTTATGAAACCAGCTCGCGATAAACCTTTTATTTTTCAAAACATAAGAACTTCAATATCCTTGGATTAACAGTAACAATGACTATTTTTACTGGTGGTAGAGCTCCAGTGACGGAGCTCGCGGGCGTAGGAACTACTGCATTACCTAAAATACTTGCCGCTATATGGTAGTGTGAAGCACTATCGTGTTCCCGATTTCCGGCACAGAAGCATAACACCTTAGGCCATAACACCTTAGGCCTCAGAAGTGGTAACGCATCTGCATTTTGATATTGGTCTTTGTATTAGTGTCTACAGGCTGCAGTCATCACTTAACATCTATGTCAACTTCACGTTTGCTTACCACTTTCTTTACATAAAAAAAAATTACACCTCAAGAGTCGCTCACACGAAATGGAACGCACGGCAGCGGTAACTTTAATGTAACGTCAAATCTGAAACTTACCGGAACTCGAGCTTGTCAACAACTTTTATTTGTCCCCCCAAAACTTAACCGGGTTGAGTATTAAGTTACGGATTTTATTATATTCTGCAGCGTAGTGAAGTTATCGGTATGAATGAAGTTGTTGAAAATGGTGTTCAACTCTATTTGACTTTCGAGGTAAGCATACCACTGCAGAATCATTTCCTTCATCCAGATATGCTGCAAACCTATTTTTTACGCATATTTATAATCTAGAGAATATAATATCCACTAGGTTGCCTATCAATAAATGACCGCAACTTTTTTTTATATTATTTTCTAATGCTGATTTTGTTTTGCTATCAAAATAATAAAACAAATCAGCATTTTTTTAAATGTAATAGAAGTGGCAAACAAGCATGCAGTTCAAATTGATGTTAAGTGATGACTGCAGCCTATAGACACCCACACAAAGACTAAGGTCAAAATGCAGATGCGTTACCACTCCTGAGGCCAAAAGTGTTATGCCTCTGTGCCGTAAATTACAGGGCCGTACATTACCACCTGACCGGAACACGATAGTGCTGAACACTATTATTTAGCGACAAATATATTAGGTAATACGGTGGGGCCTACGCCCGCGAGCTCCGTCATTAGAGCTCTACCAGCGTTATCATCATCGCATATTAGCAATTAGCCGGTGAAGTAAACTAATTCTGTCTCGAGAAGAGTCCTCACGTATGTACGTCCAATTAAATAAATACAAATGACAGTTTCAGCTATCGGAACATTAAAATTGTATTCCAACGTAAAAACAGCCAACTCCAGATAGATCTTTATTTTCAAAACACAAACAGGGACTTCCATAAAGAAAATAAAATACTATGACAAAATGTCACACTTACGTACGGAAACTTTTGATATCACGTCGAATCTAAAACTTGCCTCGAACTTGTCAAGACTTGATATTTGTTTCCCAAACCCCCCTCTCCTCTCCCCCCTCCTCCCTCGAAATTTATCCGGGTTTGAGTTTTAAGTATGAATTTTATTTTATTCTTGGACGCAACAAAGTTATCGCTAGATCTGTTCGTATATCTTGCTGTCTTTTTTTTTTCAGGTTATGTGTGTACAATACTGGCCACCCAATAAAGAAAAGGACGAAACTTATGGTGACATTAGCGTGGGCATTGCTAAAGAAGAGGAACTTGCCAATTTTCACATACGCACCTTTCGACTGTACAAAACTGAAAAGAACGTAAGTCAAAGTCTAATGGCCTTATTCATAAACGTACATTAGATACGTTTTAGCTATAGAATGCTTTGTCTTTGTCAGTTGCATTGTCAAATGTGCAGGATAGAAAGAGACAAAGGAGAGATTAGCAACACTTTAGCTAAAATACGTTTATGAATAAGGGGGTAAATGTTTATTTATCATTTAGGATAATAAGAATCATAAAAGTATGATATGTCCAAAATTAATAACTATTTTATACTAACAATAGATAAACATGTAATATCTCTTTACTGTAAAAATTGATATACAAAAATTTCACCGAGAATAATATCTAAATACACTTATAAATATCAGTTGAATGTCTCATTGCCTCTTTCAAACTGATAACAAAGAGTTGAGGAACAAAAAACTCATTGACTGTCATTCCTGGTAGGGTTAAAAAAGGCTTTTAACCCTGCCAGTTTCCTATTTCTTAACTTAGTACTGAGAAAACTCTGCCGCAAAAAACTCAGTAGGTAGGTATCTGCTCTTTTTATAAATAGTAATAGTAGATTTATCTCTCTTCTCTCTACGCTTCGAAAATAAAAAAGGAAAACACTTGATTCTGTCACTTGAACCTAGTATCCATTTCTTTATCTCAAGGCATTCCTTATCTTTGTAGCTGCGAAATAAGAATTGACAAAAATCCATTCATATTTAGTAGTTACAAAAATAAAATCAGCTAAAATAGTTTATTTTCGACCATTTTAGTCGTGTTGTGTTTTGCTGCTTAGCAGCTCAACAGATAACACAAAGGTTTTTTTTTATATAATGTAAGTGGCAAACATGCTTGCAGTTCACATTGATGTTAAGTGATGACTGCAGTCTATAGACACTCACACAAAGACCAAGGTCAAAATGCAGATGCGTTACCACTCTTGAGGCCTAAGGTGTAATGCCCCTGTGCCGGCAATTACAGGGCCGTACATTACCACCTAACCGGAACACGATAGAGTTGAACACTGCCATTTAGCGGCAAGTATTTTAGATAATGCAGTGGTGCTTACGCCCGCGAGCTCCGTCACTGGAAGGTTGCAAAAACATGGTTTTATAATTTGGTAGTTACCAAGATAAGATCAATTACAATAGTTTATAATAATAATGGCAACCCATTATACGTCCCATTGCTGCCTGGAGCTTACTCCACCACGCTGCTTCAATGCGGATTGGTGGAAATACGGATAAGTGGCCAACCCGCTGTCGGATTTTTTCAAACCGCCCATAAGGCCTCCGACAAGGTTTAACGACTGCCATCTATCGATAGAAACCGGGACCGATGGCTTAACGTGCCCTCCGAAGCACGGAAACGCGCATTTTAATTTGCCACTAGCGGTCACCCATCACACACCCGACCGCGCCCGTAATGCGCTACCATGCTTACGCGCTTCAGTACCTACTACAATAGTTTATGTTCGGCTATTTAAGTCGCTTTGTGGCTTGTTTTGCTGCTCAACAGCTAACACAAAGTGAAACATGGTTTTATATTACGTTTTCCCTTTTGAGCTAGACGAAAAAGTCGTACCGAGTGGAAATGAACAAATTGAATTAGGATAAACTGAATAGAGGAACGTGCAAGCTAAATCCATTTGTTTCCTACACTTCTTAGTGGAATGTCAATCTCGTGTCGGATTTAATTTGGGAACTTTCTATAATTTACTCTAGTTTAGTCTTAGAAATTTACTACTTTACTCTGCAATTAAAGTAGGTATCTATTATCTAACTGATCGTGACTGCATTTCTTGATACATTTTGCAATTTTTCATACTTTTTACTTAGATG
Source organism: Macrosoma leucophasiata (assembly GCA_036365455.1). Taxonomy (NCBI): domain Eukaryota; kingdom Metazoa; phylum Arthropoda; class Insecta; order Lepidoptera; family Hedylidae; genus Macrosoma; species Macrosoma leucophasiata. The sequence continues at coordinate 5,938,111 of JAWQUS010000023.1, read as the reverse complement.
ATAGATAGAGAAAATAAAGCTTCGATGATATAATGTATAAACAAAAAAAATGATTTCGACTTTACATGTTTATGAAATAAGAAACCTTAATTAATCTACATAATAAAAAAAAACATTAAAATATATTTAAAAGCTAAATAAATACATAATATAATATTTACATAATATGAAGTTATACCTAAACTAAAAGCAACATGCGTCTAAAAATTCCGCATCACTGCCTTCCTGTGTTATGGTACCCAGAAGCCTGGCAGCATTGCCTCGTTGGATGGCAATGCTGATTCTTTGACCTAAAACTTGGCCAGCCCTCTGGTCACGGGAAGTGTCGACCAGCCGTTTCGCGATCTCTTTGAATAAGAGCCGAGCACTGGGGCCCCATGGACCAAGAGTTTCGACCCCGAAAGGCACAAATATATAGTCCCCTGGAAGGGTACTATATTTGCGCTGTTTCAGGGTCTCCGCAGTTGCAGCAGCAGTGCCAGCGGAACACGCCGTGCTTGGAAGATGGGATGGGTGTCAGTCAACGCAAGTTGCGTCCCACACCAAAGGTCTACCCATCTTCCAAGGCATCAATGACATACCGTCCGGCTTTTAATTATACTTAGGGAAAAAAATTAACACACTTAAAACATTTTATTTATATGGTGTCAGTTACGTTGAACAATTTTTAATTAATATTTTCTGACACGATTTTCGTGCTTTTTAATTTTGTCAAAGCTAAGTACCCAGGAAAAAATATTGCACATCAAGTCTACAAAGACACAGTAGGCTAGTTTCGACTTCGTAGAGCGTATCTCTGCTGCACATAGCCTCCGAAAGCACTGATAGTCTGGTATTGGTCAAAATTTCATCAAAATGGTCGAGAAACGTCACATAAGCAAGATGCGAAAGAGATAACGCTCTACAAACCCGAAATAAGCCGAACTCTCTCTTAAGTCGAAGTGCGATATTTGTTGTTGTAAACTGTAAGATAATGCAACCCAGCCTTAAATTACCACGTTTCCAGGTGGTGATAGAAGAGCGTTACATCCTTCAGTTCCACTACACGCAGTGGCATTCCCACACATGCCCGTTCAGCAACGCACTGCTTGAGTTCAGGAGGAGGGTGCGAGCGGTGGTGGGCAGTCGGCTTGCTACTAACCCTGCAGCTGGACCTATGGTTGTACACTGCAAGTTAGTTGGAAAACCTTTTTTTCTAGAGTTATAGCAGCTCATTGCCCGTGATAGAAGAGCGTAACCACCTCCAGTTCCATTACACGCAATGAAATACTCAAATGTGTTCAGCAATGCATTGCTCGAGTCCAGAAGGAGGGTACAAGCGGTGGTGGGAATATGGCTTGCTAACGGTTGTTAGCAAGCCGTCTGCACCGTTCGTTTGTATTGCACAAACGAGTCATTGAATATCATATCCCAAAAACTATTAAGAATATCTCGACAGACAGAGAAGACGAATCTACAAGGATTTCTTAATTAGCCATTTGGCTACGGAATCGAAAAAAAACATTAGGTCTTTTAAAAAGCTGAAATGTTTTCTTCAATCTATGTGCAAAATAAGTTAAAGCAGTAAATAATACCTTTTCTGTTTAGTGATGGGGGCGGCCGTTCCGGTGTGTACTTAGCAGTTGACGCCAATTTAGAGTTGGCCGAAGAAGAAGACTGCTTTGATGTTTTTGGATATTTAAAAAAACTGAGAAAATCGAGAAAAGGCCTTATAGAGAATGAGGTAAGTGTAGTAATTATGAGAGATATACACGCGATTATAAGGTAATTTCATGCGTGTATGAAGGCACATGACCATACCCCGAGGGTGATACTAGCCCAGTACTTCCAGAAAATAAATGGCAGCGTTCATCGTGTTCCAGTTAAATGGTAATGTATGGCCCTGCAACAACTATCACAGAGGCATAACAATTAAGGTCTCAGAGGCGACAACGCATCTGCATTTGGACCTCTGGTTTTTGTGTAGATATCATCACTTAACATTCATGTGAACTGCATGCTTGTTTGCCGCATTCATTACATAAAAAACAAATTAAGTAATGCAGACAGATGCAGATATATTCTAACTTGAAACATATTTTCTTAGGAACAATACAAATTCGTATATGACACACTAGAGGAGCACGTTGTCTGCGGCGTATCCTGGTTTCCAGTATCTGAACTCTCGCAAAGACTGAAGCAGAAGTCCCAGAGGGACCCCGTGACCAAACTCAACGAGTACCAGAAGGAATACCAGCAGATATGCAAGCAGACTCCAAGGTTTACCATTGGAGATTGTGCTGGTGGCCACCGAGGAGATAATAGGGAAAAGAACCGAGATGTATTGGTGGTGCCGCGTAAGTTGAAACGTAGGGTGAGATACACAGACCGCACAACAACGTCTACAACTTTATTTTCAGCAAATCATGCTTAGTACACACGACATCCGCCGATCAAATCCTCCGCGAGCGGACCACATCGGACTTCATTAATAATAATTCTGTCCGCCGGACTCCTCTACACACGACCAGATTTGGTTCGGAGCGTACCGAATCTGCTGTCCGCTCCGTACCAAATCCGGACGTGTGTAACGACTATTATAGAACTGTCAGTATGAGTTTTAACAGTTCTAACTTTGTTGAAAGTAAAGTCCTAGTGCGGTCTGTTTGTCATGAAATAATTTAATAAACAATAATAAACATACATTGAGAAATATTGCACATCGACCTTAGGAAAAATACTTACTGTACAGCGTTATCTCTTTCGCACACTACCTGCCTATGTGACGTTTGTCAACCATTTTGATCATTTTTTGACCAATGCTGCACTATCAGTGCTTACGTATGCAGTGTGCACGTATGAAATTAGCCGATTGTCTCCTTCCTAAGCTCGATGTGCAATATTTCTTGGCAACGCATTTACATCCACATCTCTGTTTTCATGTAGATGTTTATAGACTACATTCACAGTGCAATTAGGAGCAGTGTGGAAACTACGTACAAAACCTTTAAACGTCACACTCACACAAACATGCGTATCGACGAGGCCTCTAAGCAGTTCTCGTGGTGCTGCAGTACTGAGTCACTCGCTACATCGAGCGTCGATGCGCATGTTTGTGTTAGTGTGCCATTCCGAACGTTTTGTACGTAGTTTCCATACTGTTCATATTTGTACTGTGCTACAGTGTTACTAATCCTGGGTTGCACCAAGATATTTGTTATAGTTATATCATTGTAACATTTTATATCTTTCTCGATTGATTGAAACTTGAACTTGTTTTAATAATCATTTTGTGTTAATCTAGTAATGTAACTGTAACTAAGTAATTAATGTTTTATGACCTGACATTAAATTAAAATTTGCACGTCGCTAATGCAATAAAATGTATACGGACACTTTTTATAAGCTTCACAAACTTACTTTCAGCAAATAAATGGTTATGATTATTATGATTATGATTCTCTAACTTATAAAATGTGTTAAAGTTAAAGAGGGAAATGTTACAATAACTTTAACTTTAACAAATATCGTGGTGCAATCCAGGCTTAATATCAATGTAAACTGTATGCTTGTTCGCCACTACATGACATAAAAAATATCGTACTAACTTTAACATTTTTCCAGTTTTTTTGTTCCTCTCAAACCCTTCCCTTACGATCTTCTAAAAACCTTCGACTTCACTTTCCTTCACATTCATCCCAATTCTATGCGAAATCTTTTACTGTAGAAGCTGTCCACTTGTGGAACAATTTACCTATCACAATTCGTAAAGCTCAATCAATTCTTTCCTTTAAAAATAAAGTTAAACAATACTACTTATCTCTCTAACTCCTCACTTGCTATCCCTTTTTTCTTAATTTCCCTGAACCCCAACTTTTTTCTTTTTTAACCTTCTGTCAAATGGTCATTACCACTTTGGTTAAGTTTTTAATATTTATAAATATTTGTGTAATTAGTACACCCTACCGAATTTTCTTTTTTTTTTATTATTATTCCTATTTTTCCTATTATTATACCCGAAGGTTGCCTGGAAGAAATCGCAGCTTTGCGATAAGGCCGCCTTTTGTACTAATTGTTTTTTTTTGTATAATATCTGTTGTAAATTTTCTGGTGTACAATAAAGTGTATTCATTAATTCATTCATTTTTTTTATATTTGAAAGTACTTTTTCTTCCACAGCCGACAATTTTCGTCCATATCTCACGTCATTTCAAGGGAACAGTTTTACTGACTACATCAATGCTGTATTTGTGGATGTAAGTAACATTTTAACATCACATACATATACACCTGAACTCAAAATTTATATGTACCCAATCCACTCTATACTCACCTTTCATCTTGATATTGACTTAAGTCGCCCGTAAACCGTAGCTAGGACTTCTGTCAAGTAATCCACAACAATATTTACTCCTTTTGTATAGATATAAAAAGGATGTGAAAAATAAGTTAACAAAAAAATTTACTATTTTTAAACATGTCTTGCAATCATCATCTATACAATACTAGCTGTTGCCCGCGGCTTCGACCGTGTGTATGTCGTTTCATAAATATTTTTTCCTAAATTTTCTTTGCTATAAACCTCACGGTGCCCGAGACCTTTCCAGCGAATGCAAAACCGTGGAAATCGGTTCGAGCGTTCTGGAGTTATAGCGTCAGGAAGGAAAACCCGACTTATTTTTATATGATTGATATATCTTCACTGGTGGTAGAGTTCCAGTATCGCTCGAGGGCGTAGGCACCACCGAATTACCTAATGTATCTGCCGCCAAGTGGGAGTGTTCAGCTCAATATTTTTTTAAGTTACGTGTTTCTGTTATTTGGTAATATATGGCCCCGTAATAACTATCAGAGAGACATAACAACTTAGGTCTCAGGGATGACTATGCATCTGCATTTTGACCTCTGGTTTTTGAGTAGATGTCTATGGGCTGCAGTTATCACTTAACATCAATGTGAGCAGCACGCTCGTTTGGTTATTTTTAGGTTAAAAAGGTGAGAATATACGAAGAAATATTAAGGGCTCTGTAATTTCCGGCACAGAGGCATAACACCTTAGGCCTCAGGAGTGGTAACGCATCTGCATTTTGACCTTGGTCTTTGTGTCGGTGTCTATAGACTGCAGTCATCACTTAACATCAATGTGAACTGCTTGCTTGTTTACCACTTCCATAACATAAAAAAGGGAAATATTAAAAATAACAATGTCATTTCCTCTTACAAATAGTCCGTACACAAACCTTTGACACGTTATTTAATTCTGAGGTAATATGAAGTTGCCCGGGTCGGCTCGTTTTGTGTAAAAATACAATGTAAGCATTATTACAGGGTTACACGAAGCCTCGAGAGTATATAGTGACGGAATGGCCATTAGTGTTAACACAGGGGGAGTTTTGGTCGCTGGTGTACGATTACGAGTGTGCAGCGGTCGTGGTGTTGTGCGTGCCTCCAAAGAGTTCTGTGAGTACCTAACAGTACATACACACACACAAAACATATACATATAAACAAAATAAAATATCGATTAATTTCATAGAGCAACACGGGCCACCGGTCGCGGCAGTCCGGAGGGGAGTAGCCATAGCGTTCATTACCGATGCAAAACAGTCTGACATTGCGCCGTAAGCGTACAGCCGCTTTATGGCGTCTTACTGCGATTCCACACATAGATACACATGCCGTTTCTAAATATGTGTCGTTCGCGATTGAACGAATCATAAGAAGCGGGTCTTCAAATCTGCTCAAACTATAGGTTCGTTTCATTGAAAATGACCCGTCATAGCAACGTAGATTGTGGCGATCCGAGTTATTGAATGGAACCGAGAGAGAGCCACATTTATCGAATGAATGATCTGTCGATCTGGCTCGGTGATTCAAAAGTACTGCTTAGATATTACGAGGAACGGGTTCATTTCACAGAACCATATTTAGTGAACGACTTTTCCAATCCTTGAATCAATGAACCAATCAATCAATTGAACGGGTCGTACAAACCGGGTCTTTTTGTCAATGGTCCAGTATTGAGACTGTTCTTAGCAATCGAATGAACGACACATTCTTAGCTGTTTCGCTTCTATGCCGAAAACTGATTAGTGTCTGTTTAGGTATATATTTAATGTGTCTAACAAAAAATCATTACTCACAGTACCGAATGCCTGTGTGCAACAATGGTAAGACACCAAGGCAGTCATTAATCTTAAAATCTTCAAGTATAAACGCAACTGATCACTTTAGGAAGCAAATGTAGTTTTTATCATCGACTTTCCACCGATTTTACATTGTTTCTTTTCAGCAACAATATCCACCGTTTTGGCCCGAAGGACGGCATCCGAAGAAATACGGCCCGGTGTTCACGATCGACCACGTTTCACATAACCATTACACGAATATCAAGACTTGGATATTTAGAATTAATAAAAAGGTAAGTGGAGACATTTATCATGTTTAAGTTTATCCCGGAGAGATAAAAATATTTTAATCATCAGGAAATGTTCTTGAGGTTCACTAAGATAACAATGTTGATTTACCTTATACCTTTTTCTGTTTTTTTCTGTGCCAATGGTCTTTTATTTACCTGCATAAATAATGACTACAAAGATAAAAACATCTCTTAATAAATTGAATTTAAGATACGACTCTAACCAAAATATGTTCTATCAGATTGTATCCCTAACGGAGCTGATGGCTGGTGTAAAAGCTCCGCCAAAGACAGTGCAGCTGTTCCAGCTAACCTGCTGGCCAATGGGTCACAAGGTGCCTTCATCTACGAACTCTTTGGTGGAGCTCATGAACATGGTAGAGCGGTGGCGAGAGCGCACGGATTACGGACCCGTTTGCGTCGTATCACCGTGAGTAACGTTTTTACATGAATTTGACGTTTTTTAGGAAATGCCTTTGGTAAAATTTTAGTCAATCCAGGAGACGAGGTAGCTATACTTTACAAGCTTTCACAATAACTTCGATAGAAAGAATAAAAATCTTTTATCTAGTTGTGTAAATTAGAGAAGATCGAAATATTTTAATGATTACTAATGACCTGTCTGTGTCCATAGAGTTATATTCAGATTTACTTAATGTTTCATACAGTGATGGTCGGAGTCGCGCTGGTGTATACTGTGCAGCAAACGCGTGCATTGAACAAGTGATCAAACACCATGAGGTCGATGTCTTTCAAGCCGTTAAGACCGTCCGACGACATCGGCCGCAACTAGTTGAAAATATGGTAATTATCACGCCTACAAAAATGTTAGTTAGTTAGACTACAATATAAAACCTAACTTAATGTCCTTGTTACAGACCGAATACAAGTATTGCTACGACGTAGTGCTCCATTACGTGCTGCACTATTTAGATAAGGAAATGAATGAAAAGAAGTGAGAGTGCGAACTCAAGGACGAGCTCTGGTTCATCGAGTTCGGGCGCGGTGCGGCTCTACCGACCACACCGGAGGAGACCAGTCCATCTTCGGTTCCACGGGATGCGAAACGGCAACAAAGGCCGGCTCGACCACGCAGAGGGCTGTCGCTGGATCGAATACTTCCAAGCGTCACGCGTCCGCCGATTCCTCACGCCGCCACGCTCGAGGCTCCCCGCCGTCCACGCCGCGACCGTCCGCCGCTCCGTCGCTCCATCCGCCTCGAAGACGACGACGGTGCGGCCGAGGAACGCCGCCGAGTCTTCGGCCACGGCCCCCGCGCTCCCTCCTTCGATGAAGGCGAGGTGAGCGACGAACTCGACGACGAGTGCGGCTGCCACCGCGCCTCGCTCGAGCGCTCGGGGCCCTCGGCCGATACGCCCGACGAAGACTACGACGAACCGGAGTTCGCCGCCTCTCCACCCGACGACCCGCCACCCGAGGTGACTCTTCACCCTATACATCCGCAAGTTCGCGGCGCATCCGCTGACCGCGTCCTCGACCGACGGAACATGCCGATGACCGCGCCTCGCGGACCCGCCCGCGCTCAATCCCAAGGCGTGTTTGAGCGACGACTGCCAAAAATATACAAATTAGGTTTGATGGATAAGTCGAAACGAGCCAGCTCAAGTGCACTTTACGAACGCGTCGATCGCTCCCCGACAGAGGCGTTCTACAACGCCACCGGCTCCACGCGTCTTAGCTCACAGGAGCTCTTCGAGAAATTTTGCTCGGAAGATTTCACCTCACTGTATGGGCGAGAGGACGATCGCCGCCGACGACCGCCGCATTCAAAATCTACGGGAAGTAGTGGTTCAGATGTTAGACATGAACGTACATGCTGCAGACGAACGCCGTGCGGTTCGCAGCCGGCGCTGACTCGTCGTCATATATGCCACGCGCCGCGATCCGATCGCTCCACCGATTCGGATGACACCTCACCTCGCCGTTCGGCGCTCCGACCGCTGCCGCTCGACTCCGAAACTCAACATTCGGATGACTGCTCCAGATCTGCACCACTTTTGAGTCCCGACAGGTTCGAAGCGCGATTTACGTTCGATATATCCGAGCGAAGCGAAGCCACCTCAAATAGAGACGAAACGCCATCCGACGCCACGGAGACGCGAAATTTGACCTTATACGAGGAGCCGCACTCCGATCGCACGAGTATATGTGAGTTATACGACGCAGCGTTCTCTTCCCACCGACCGTCTTTCAAACGAGACTCGTCGCGACGCCGTGGCGTCGTCGGACCTTTCGACCTGAGCGCCTTAGATTTCCGAGCGATAGACGACGAAAGCCCGCACTCGAGCCGCCGACCATCCCAACGGAGCATCGACGACACGCTCCGGCAAAATTCGGAGTCGCGGAGCTGGGCGTCCGATTCGGTGTTCACGACGCCCGAGCGCCGACCCGTCGACACTTCGCCGTCTTCCACGGACACGCGTCGCTTCCTCAGCGTCAGCTCACCTCGCGCGGAGTCGGCCGCGGCGGACTCTACTCTCGCCGACACGACGGTCGCCGAGGAGCCACCGAGCGTGATCGAGCGAGCCGAGTACGCTCTCGCACTGAAACTAGGGCGGATAGACCTGGACGAGCCGGAGAGGCCGGCGTCGACGCCCGCGGGGGACAGCGCGCTGCTGTCGAGCCGGCCGTCGATGCACAAGTTGGAGCCGATCGAGCCGGAGCGGCTGTGCGGCGGGGGCAGCGAGACGGACGCGAGCAGTGCGCGCGGCTCGATGGGTGAGACGCGGCGGCGGCGCGGCGCCAGTGAGCCGCGGCGCACGGCGCGCTGTTTTCCGCTCTGATGGCGCGCGGCGGCGGCCCCCGCGCCGCGCCGCGTCCGCCGCCGCGCCACACACGCCGTGCCTTCCGTGCCTTCCCGTCGCCGCCCCCACCCGCACCTCGCGCTCCTCCGATTCGACCTAGCGGACGACCTGGACGCTCTCGTCTTCGAGGGGCCCGGCGTAGGCTTAGCTTAGCGGGTCCCCGATCTAGTTTTCGCCCCGAACCTTAGCTCTTCGCCTGTACCGTACGGTAACTGCCAAATTTTTAATGTTTAATGATATTTCGACTGTAAGTGTAAGCGTCTAGGTGACTTCGATTGAGCGGTGCCTGAGACGACTACGTGAGTAGAGCGTAGATTCTAAATTTCTTAGATAAAAATTTAATTGATCCCGAGGCCGCGGACGCCTCGGCCGCAGTCCACGACTGACACAGGGTCAAAATTTAGTTAAATATGTATGGTTATCCTAATCGCGCTGATGGGTGCGAGTGTGGTAGCGTTAAGGTCCGCGTCGTTAAATCAGTACGAAATGTATAAGGTTAAGGGAAAATACCTTTGCGGATAAGAGTAGTTAGTATTGTAATATTGTTATTCAATGTATTATATTTTGTTCCCCTTAGTCTCCAATGAACTATCTAAATCTGCCGTACAAGTAAATTGTGTAATGCCTTACATAGTAGCTTATTAATTCCCACGTCAGTTTAGTGGGGTAATGAGTACCTTCCTAATTTATAAAATAGGTAAATAAATGCACATGTATATGATTTTTTTACGATTTTTCCAAAATAAGATTTATTTCATAGTAACAAAAAATGAGCACAATTCAATGAATAATTAATAATGTTAATTAAAATACGCTTTCATAAGTGTTTTCTTTTCTTAGCTTTTTGAATACGGCAGATTATATTAAAAAAATTATATAATTATTCAAAAAAAATATATGAGAAATACAAAGAAATTGCTGTAAATTTTATTTACTTAATATTTGGATGTCCGTAATGTAGGTAGTTATTTCGATGTCTGTAGTTTTATCCGATATTTTAGTATGTACTTACCATACGTTTGTATTTTCATATACCTATTACGTATAAATTACGATAAAATTATATTTCTTACATATTTAATTACCTGGCGTAATAAAAAGATTAATTTTCTGTGTACATGCTTATTGCTGTTCAATGTGATTGTATGAATAAAATGTGCCAATGTATGAATAATTTTATATATTTAAGGAACACCTTACATACTGTTGACGTGTATATAAAATGGATTTTATATATACAAATGTATTAACAAACTAGCCGCCCCGACGAATTTTGTATCGCATTAGAGGTATTAAATTTTTACTGGTGGTAGAGCTCCAGTGATGGAGCTCGCGGGCGTAGGCACCACCGCATTACCTAATATACTTGCCGTTAAATGGTAGTGTTCAGCACTATCATGTTTCGGTCAGGTGGTAATGTACGGCTCTGTAATTTCCGGCACAGAGGCATAACACCTAATGCCTCAGGAGTGGCAGCGCATTTGCATTTTGACCTCTGGTCATTGTGTGGGTGTCTATAGGCTGCAGTCATCACTTAACATCAATGTGAACTGCACGCTTGTTTGCCACTTTTATTACATAAAAAAAAATGTCTAAGAAAAAGAAAAAAAAACTTGGTGAGAATTACCTACCATTTAGAGAAATAAAAAAGACTACAACCGATTCTCATACCTACCAAATATACACACAAAATTTCATAATGATCGGTCCAGCGGTTTCGAGGGAGTATTATTACAAACGCTGTGACACGTGAATTGTACTCGTATTTATTAGATTTATTTACAAGTATATTACGCTGGTATATCTTCATCACTTATTAATATAAAATATAATCTAAACTCGATAGAGCAAAAAGAATGGAACACCTATTCATACCACTTCCACCTATGGTGCGTTCATATGTGGAAGTCGCATGAATGTGGGAGTCGTATGAATAGGTGTGCGTTGGAAAGAAAATTAGAAAGCTCCCAGGTGGTATATCTATATGTATATAAGACTGTTTTACTACATGAAAGAAATAAACCTTGTGTTGCTGTAAAGAAGATTTATTGTTAGTTTTTTTTATACAGAGACTATTTTATTTAGGTAATATAAAACAATATGAACTCAAACCTGTAAAGAAGAAACGACAATGAAAGTTTATTCTTTCACTTTTAAAACATAAAATAATATAATATTAAAATTTTCATTGATTATCCAATTGTCAATCAACTCATATTTAAATCTGTCATCTGACATTCTGAATTCGTTTCTTCTTTAAAATCAGACAATTAAAAAGTTAAAAACTATAACCAAACTTCATGGTAAGTAAACACACAGAGTGCGAAGAAAGAAATAGTATTTCTTTACATCTCCCCCCATGGGGAAGAAAATTCACCCGTGAATTTTCACTCCAGTTCTCCATTTGATACTTGCACATTCTCATCCTCTGTTATCTGTACTGGAATTAGTTTTGTGATATGAAAAAGATTTGACTCTGTTTTTCTATGTCCTGTATCTATCTCGTAAATTGTATTAGATTTCTTTTTAATTATTTTATATGGTCCAATTCTCAATTCATCTAGCTTTTTCCTATTTAGTTTATTCCCATTTTCTATATATACTAGATCTCCCACACTGAATTTTCTTTGTTTTCTATTCCTATCATACCTCATTTTGTTATAGTAATGTGATTTCAAGGTATTATTAAGCGCTGTTTTCTTATCTTCGATCCAGTCACTATTTATACCTCCTTGTTGTAGTTCTTTTGGTAAAACCTTAACATCTGTTCCGTATAGCAAATAACATGGTGCATAGCCAGTTACTGAGTGGTTAGTCTGATTGTATTTTTCTACACATTCATGTGCTATTGTAGTCCACGCTCTGTTTTCTCCATCTTCATTGATTTTGCATCTAATTTTGTTAACTATCGTTTGATTCAACCTTTCATTTAGGCCATTAGAAAACGGTGCATTCACTGCTGTAAAAATTATTGTTATTTGTTTGTCAGTAAGGAATTTCTTGAATTCTTTAGAGTTTATTCCAGGATACTGGTCGGTAAGGAGCATCCCAATCTCTTCGGTTTCAGCGACCTTATTTATTAGCTTTATAAAGTCATGTGCACCCTGGGTTTTTGATGTTATAATAAATGCATATCTAGTGAAGTGGTCCACTAAAAGATGTATGTATTTCTTGGTTGATCTAGAACCACCAAAACCTCCAATTGTGTCTATTGATACTATTTCAAAGGGTCTTGTCGCTGGGCCTAAATATGACATTAATCCGTATTTGTGTTGTCCTCTTGTTTTGTTTTTTATGCAAATTTCACAATTCCTACAAACATTTTTAATATTTTTCGTTAAATTTTTTGTTGCGTACAGTGAACTAATAGTCGTTAGCATTTGTCCCACTCCAATGTGACATAGATCTTCATGTATTCGCTTTATAAATTTAATACTGAATTCTTCTGTTATTATTATTTTCTCTTTGTTCCTAATTCTTTTGAAGTATAAATTGTGTTTTTTGATTATTTTATTATTGTTTCTCTGTATTTCTTTATTTTGATTCTGATCTATTACAATATCTTCTAATGTAATTAAGTTCACAACTTTCAGTTGTTCTTCTAGATTATCCTCTGGTTCTAATACAGGATTCCGACTTAAACAGTCCGCTTCTAAATTATCTTTTCCAGGGGAATATTTGATTTTAAAATCATATTGTGAAAGGTAATAAGTCAAATCACCTAGTTCTTCGTCTGTTCTAGCTTTTAAGTTCATGTTTTCTAATGGTTTATGGTCTGTGTAGACTGTAAACGATTTACCTATCAGCCAGTACTGCCAATATCTCAGTGCTTCTTTAATAGCTAAGCATTCTAAATATATTGCCTTTTTCTTCTTTTGCGCTCCATTCAGTTTTTTTGAAAAATAGGCTACTGGTTTTTCTTTACCATCTAGTTGTACTTGTTTTAAAATTGCTCCAACACCCAGCAGAGAACCATCAGTATAAATATTTATTGGTAGATTTTGATCATAAATTTCTAGTATTGGCTGTGAACACAAGAGACTCTTTATTTTTTCAAACGCATTTTGACATTCTTCAGACCAAACAAACTTTTGATTTTTTCTTAGCAAATTATGTAATGGGTCAAGAATTATTGCGCTCCTTGGTATATATTTATGGTAAAAGTTTACTTTTCCCAAAAATTGTCGAATATTCTTCTGGGTTTTTGGTACTGGAAATTCTTTTATCGAAATGAGATTGTCCTTCAGTGGTTGGATAGAATTATATTGAATGATATGTCCCAGGTATTTTACCGAATCTGATGCAAATGTACATTTTATAAATTTTAGTCGAAATCCTTCCGTTTGAATTGCTTCTAGTAACTGTTTCAAGTGACTTATGTGTTCATCAAATGAGTTTGAAAATATCAGGATGTCATCTATATAATTGACAGCAAAATCAGTTAGTTTATATTTTCTAAGTATGTTACACAATATTCTTTGAAATATTGCTGGAGCAGTCTTCAAACCAAATGGTAGGCAAGTCCATTGAAAGTGTCCCTCTTGAGTTACAAACCCTGTCTTCTTCCTGTCCTCTACTCGTAGAGGTATAGACCAAAAAGCTGAATTAACGTCTAAGCTTGTAAAAAATTTGCAATTTCTTGTTTTTGTCATTAAATCGTCAATTAATGGGAAGGGTTGAGCCTGAGGAACTACAATTTTATTTAAATCCCTGAAGTCTATACAGAGCCTTGATTTTTTATTTTCTTCCTTTTTAAATGTCAAAGTTACTGGTGCTGCGAATGGACTATAAGATTCTTCTATAAGCGCATTATCCAATAATTCGGCTATTTGTTCTGCTATCTCTTTTTTGTCTTCTATAGTGCATCTGTATGGCCTCTTGCTGCAGTATTTATCCATTAATAAATCTATTCTTGCTTCATATCCTTTAACCATTCCCACGTCATACTTGTTTTTGGCAAAAACTGATTGATATTGTTGTATTAGCTTATTTATTTCTTCCCTTTTATCATCATCTAAATGACCAACCTTTATTTCAAATTCCTCCTCTTTGATATGTTCATTAAAATTAATTTTGTTTTCGTTTTCATATTTATTACCTTCATTTTCACCTTCGTCTATCTTTTTCTCCATTTTTTTACTATTCTTTTCATGTAAGTACTGTTTCTGAGTTATTTTTAACTCCTCATTTTGTACTAGCTTGTATTTCTTTATCATATCTAATCCTATTAAGAAATCATATCTGAATTTGTGTTCGTCAATGATGTACACATCCACATTTTCTTCTATTTCAAAAATTTTTATTTTTAAATTTGTCAAACCACTTGTTTTTTGGACACCATTAATTGTTACTATATTTTCTTCATTCGAGTTATGTCCTTTTGTATTTAGTTTTAGTAATTTGGAATTAATTAGAGATACATTTGAACCTGAATCGTATACTCCATAAATTTCTAATTTATTATTTAACAGTAGTTTGATCTTAATTAATGGTGTCACTACTAGTTTTTTTGTTCTGTTTCATTTAACTCTGCTTCAATCACTGAATTATTTACATGTTTAATATATATTTTATTTAATTTATCATCTTCTCTAACTCTAAACCAGCATGCAGCTTCGGAATGATAGCGAACCCCTTTATTTAATTTTACGCATATTTTGCATGGATAATGTCCTTCATTTGTAATATTTATCCTTTGATTTTCATACTTTCTGTACGTTCCATTTCTATTTTTATTTACCAAATGTTCATACTTTCTCACCTCATTGAATAAACATACTATATCGTTCATTGATTCTCTATTTATCTTCTCTAATACAAAACCTGGCAAACCTACCGCTATCAGATCCACCAGTGTACCTGTATCAATTGAATTTCTCATGTCCAATAAAAGTTTTTCCTTTTTAATGGCATAGTCCACTAATGAACCATCCTTATATTTAAATAACAATGCATAGGTCACTTGGTTCCAGTTTTGGTTTGCAAATGACTCACACAACTTTTCTTTCCAAACTATCCACTCTGAGTTGAGTGTTAATTTTATAATCATTGAGCTGTACCAATCAACACAACTTTTATCCATAAATAGTCGGAGAATCTCAATTTTTTGTTCATCTTTCATAATACCGAAGCGAGAACATTCTCTCTCAAAAATGTCAATCCATTGCCTTGCATTCGAGTTTTTGCTCGTAAATTTCTCAATCACAAACTTCTCTGCGACATATTTCAGATTCTGTTTTTTTAAATCATGTGTATTTTCTATTAACTTTGTAAACATTTCTTCCAATGAATTCGAATCTCTAATTTGTTCTTCAGATGCTCGGTTATGTTCAATTTCCTCCAGATATTGTTCTCCAAATTGTAAGTTACCATCAGCATCTATGTAAATTTCTCGTAATTTATCTGTCATAGTTATCCAAACTCTTCGTGTCTGATGTCTTTTCTTTAAACTATTTTTTACTTTGTTGTACACGGCTGTCTCAATTAATTCTTCGTGAAATCCAACAGACTGTAATTCCTCTGGTATAGCAAATTTTTTTTCATCTTTAGTTGTGATTGAGGTTACACAACAAATATTAGATTTTCCATCATTCGCCGGTAAAATCGTGAATTCAAAACGTAACTGCTCCATTTGCATCTTTTTATAAACAAAATTGTCGTTTTATAAGACTGTTTTACTACATGAAAGAAATAAACCTTGTGTTGCTGTAAAGAAGATTTATTGTTAGTTTTTTTTATACAGAGACTATTTTATTTAGGTAATATAAAACAATATGAACTCAAACCTGTAAAGAAGAAACGACAATGAAAGTTTATTCTTTCACTTTTAAAACATAAAATAATATAATATTAAAATTTTCATTGATTATCCAATTGTCAATCAACTCATATTTAAATCTGTCATCTGACATTCTGAATTCGTTTCTTCTTTAAAATCAGACAATTAAAAAGTTAAAAACTATAACCAAACTTCATGGTAAGTAAACACACAGAGTGCGAAGAAAGAAATAGTATTTCTTTACATGTATATAAAAATCAATTGCTGTTCGTTAGTCTCGCTAAAACTCGAGAACGGCTAGACCGATTTGACTAATTTTGGTTTTGAATGATTTTCGAAAGTCCAGGGGAGGTTTAAAAGGTAAGAAAATATGAAGAAATTGAGGGGAAATAGTAATAGTAAAACCACAATTTCATTTTTCCATACAAATAGTCCGTATCTATCAAACCTTTGACACATTATTTCATTCTGAGGCAATACGAAGTTTGCCGGGTCAGCTAGTTTTTTATACAATCCGATCGAAGTTGTTGCCAAAAACTAACAAACTTTATGTAGGTACTCTTAATTTTTGTCAAACCGACTCAATATATGCAAATAATGTTCCTCTTTAAATATTTTCTTGTTAATCATTAATTAACGTCAACATTATGTAAGGTGCATAAGAAAATATTTTTTGGACTTTAAGTCCTGATCCATGTTAATTACTTTGTAACTGCATTGCTAGTTTTATATTACTACAGTGTGTAGCAAGAAATATTCCATATCGAGCCTAGGAAAGAGACTATCGGCTATTACTGGTGGTAGAGCTCCAGTGACGGAGCTCGCGGGCGTAGGCACCACCGCGTTACCTTATATACTTGCCGCTAAATGGTAGTGTTCAGCACTATCTTGTTCCGGTCAGGTGGTAATGTACGGCCTTGTAATTTCCGGCACAGAGGCATAACACCTTCATCCTGAGGAGTGGTAACGCATCTGCATTTCGACCTTGGTCTTTGTGTGGGTGTCTTTAGGCTGCAGTCTTCACTTAACATCAATATGAACTGCATGCTTGTTTGCCACTGACATAACATACAAAAAAATCCGTAGAGGGTTATCGTAAGATCAAATCCGAAATTAGGAGATCCGCATGTGAACCAAAGTTACCGAATGGCGAGACTCAAGTGGCAGTGGGCGGGCACATAGCTCGAAGAACTGACGGCCGTTGGGGCCGAACAGTTCTGGTGTGGCGAAAACGTACCGGAAAACGAAACGTAGGCAGACCCTTCACAAGATGGACCGACGACCTTGTGTAGGTCGCAGGCAATCGCTGGATGTGGGCGGCCCAGGACCGTTTGTTATGGCAATCTTTGGAGGAGACCTTTGTTCAGCAGTGGACGTCTTTTGGCTGAAATGATGATGTTGACAGGGTTATCTCTGCTGCAAACTGCCTACGTAATCGCTCTTAATCCGGTATTGGTCACATTTGTCACATAGATAAGGTGCGATTATTATTATTATAAGATCGATGTGCAATATTATTTGTTGAATACTGTAAATATGTTTTAAATTCTATAAAATTATTACGTACCTCCATTGCTGTTAAATTAAAAACAGTTATTTAATGTGAGTAAGATTATAGTTGGTGTTGTTACCCTATCCTTTTGATACAATAGTGCTATCGCGAACAATGAGAAATTTATCAAAGATTACCTCTCTCTCTCTCTCTCTGTTGTACCCCCTAAACAACTTTCGTCATGCTCGCACAGATGCAGCAAACGCTCTGTGCTAGCGAAACGAGAGATTATTACGCAGGAGTGACAGAGATAGGTACGAGTATAAAAAGTTCAATGTACCAAATTCTTCACACTTCGCGGCCGTATCATAAATGTTTATGTTAAAATAAATTTTATTCTAAAACTTCTATAAAGAAAAAAAATACTTTATAATACAACTAACTTTATTCTTGTTTGTAATAAAACGTTAAAAATTAAAGAAAAAAAACTGAATGAAAAATTTGACTTCGGGCAAGAATCGAACCTGCTACCTCAGGATAACCAGTCCAGCCGCTTTACCACTAAGCTACCGAAGTCCCACACCAATGCGTCAAATTTGCTCTCCCTTTCTTGATTTTTAATCGATTTAGGGTCGGTGAACGACATCCATTGATAACTGATTTTCCTGCCCGAAGTCCAATTTTTCTTCAGTTTTTGCTTTAATTTCTAAAGAAAAAAATCACTATATGAACTCTATATGAAAATACAACTGACTTTATTCTTGTTTCTAATAAAACTGTTTAATTTTCGTATAATTAATTAACGCATATATATGTTACGTGTTATAGATGTTTATAATCGTTTGTGTACTTATTTGTATTATATGAATTAAGAGATAAGAAGATATTCCGTAGTTAGGTATATTAAAAAAATAAATGTACTTTAAAATTTACAATTATTTTCCAAATTATTAGGGATTTTATAAAATTTCATATATTTTCAAATACAAATCAATATAGCAATCAAAAATGGACACTGATATGCGGCGAATTTAGCAACAAATGTTACAAAAGTGTGCTCTTTTATTGTAAATAATTGTAAGTTCAATTATATTTGAATTCTCAAACAGTATACAGGTTATTCTGTAAGGCAAAACGCACTACATCGAAGTGAGAATGATTCTCACTCTCACTCTAGTAAATGGCAGCTTGCATCTGTTAGACTGAGGCCGTACTATGGACTGTACCACCGCGGCTTATAACTAATGTGACCATAGGTCCCGTTGCGAACGGGACTGTTCCGTTTTCCTGTCCTTCATCCCGGTATCGCTGAAGAAACCTTTGGGACACGGAACTATCCCATATTCAGGTAAAGTCTCAATTTTTTTTTAATAAACAGATTAGTCATTTTATTGTTTATCTATAATAAACAATTAAATGATATAGATCGATGGGATTGCATTTTCCAAAGAGAGTTTTTTCTGCTTATACTTCCATTTTCACCCACGAGGAGAAAGATAGAAAGTACCCTTTATGTATAGATGGTCCTTCGTAACCTATTTCCTCGCGGTAACCTTTTTGTTGCTGTCTGTCACCTCCTCCTCTTCCTCTCTGTCATTTTAAATGTCCCGTTCTGCATGACAACAAAAATGGTCACTTTATTTATAACACATGTACAAGCGGCCGCATTTGATTTTAAATCATTCGTGGTATTGCGGTTAGCTGCTCACGAGAACAACTGTCCTCGAACTCATTTCACAGGGTCGAAGTGAGTTTTATGTTACAGAATAGTCCATTGATCATGAACTGGCGTTACGTGGTCCACTTTTTTAAATTGTTTTCTGTATATTCAAAGTTCACACTTTCGTTCTTATTTTACACTCTCTGTAAAAGTATATTAAGATTAGAATTGTTTATAAGGTGCAATTTACAATTATATACATACAACTATGTGTACATTTTCTAGCATTGTGTTCCGGTTTTATAACAAGGATGGTCCGTATCTTTTAGAGACCCTTCACACGCCGATAAATCCAGCGTAGTCGGTCGAAAGACATACGTATGCGTACCGAATTCGCAGTGACAACGACGCGCATTAATTTACGCCGAAATTGGTAAACCTTAAATTAAGAATTAACAAAATTTCACTTACATAAGAAATATTAGGTAAGTTCACTAAGATATGTCGAACGTACAGATTGTTAGACTTATTACAATTATTCGTTAGTTAACACAAAGATACATAAAACTGTTGCTGCGGAAAAATTAACACAATATAGGGTACAATGAAAACAAAGTGTTACATTAAACCAGCCGATCATCCTCATTTTTTGTTTATCAATATTACTATCTGTCTGTTTTCTTACTCTATAAAATTCTTTTAAAAATGGTTTCCGATAGTTCTTTTTCCATAAACACTCGTACAATCTTGGGCCACCCTTTTTGACAAAATATAAATATAATCTCTCGTCAGCACGGGGTCCAATTTGAACCCCGGACCTTTGTCAGGCTTGCGCGGGGACATGGGGGGTCCAACACGTAGAGGCCCTTTCGAGAATTTTGATCTACTTTGTAATGGGTTATATTCGGCGGGACCTCTCTCTGACTGCATCAATAGTTAATACAGGCACAGACAGACCCCGCAGAATATAATGGGACTATTGTAATGAAAAGTGATTTGCCAAACTTTGGGCTATGTGGGTGAACTGGGGGGACTAGCTGGCTGGGCCTATGGAGTGAGATCCGGCACCTGCCTATATTCAACATCTCACATTATCGAATCCTACTTTAGGCAGGTGGTGACTCGCCTCTCCTTGGTGGGCCCCCCAAACAGCCAACCCGATGGTCGACGGGGGGCAACACTGTTGAGAGAGGCTGGGGGTGTCGAGAGGTGTGGCCCCGGTTTCACCATCACGAGCGAGTAATCTCGAGTTCGGAGCGGGCTTCCCCGCTATTATGCCTTTAGACACTTCCACCCCCGAGTGTATGGCTCTTTCAGAAATTTAGACAACAGCCTATTATCTAAATTTCTGCAAATGCCATACCTCTAGCGCCCCACTCTGACCGGCCAATGAAGGCAAGCCAGAAGTGAGAGACTTGATGCTCTGTCCGGCCGGACCTCTGTGTGGCGGACGAGGCGGAGCCCAGTTCTCTCGGAGGAACTCGAGATGATGGTTGGGGGTGGTGTCGCTACTCACCAACAGCTCGCCACAAGCTGCTCTGCCCCCTAAATATAATTATTATTATAACGAATAATAACGCACAACCTTTATTTAGTCCTATAATATAATAGATAATGGTGTTATGGTCGATTAAAAATATTTTTATTTTAATTTATTCAACAGATTTCAACGATATAGGATTATTTTCTTTACTTATTATTAAAAAATTGATAATGCGACAACTAAATTTAATCAGATGATGGTAATTTGTAAGAATGAAAAATCATCAACAATTAAGATTTTATTTAAAGTTTTTTTTTTATTTAGTCGACCATAAAACGTTTTCTCACAAAAACCGTTTTATATGAGCATTTAAAAAAATCGCTTTATTATCTAGCAGCGTAATATTATGTAGGTATCAGTTGTCCAGAACTTAGATTAAGTAATAACATGAAATTGAACCAAAAGACATTATCTTGCATACAATTTCACTGTATGGATGGAAGGAAATAATTAACATTTATACTTGTGGTAGAGTTCCAGTGTAGGAGCTCGAGAGCGTAGGCACCACCGCATTACCTAATCTATCTGCCGCCAAATGGTATGGTTCAGCACTATCGTGTTCCGGTTGGAAGGTAATATGTGGCAACGTTATAACTATCACAGAGATATAATAACTAAATGGCAATGTATTTATGTATGTATCTTCACGCCAGGTCCCTAACGGGATAGGCAGAGAGTGTAGAGCGCCAGATATCCCGGTCCTGACACACCTCCCGTGCCTCATCTACCTTCATCATTCTCTTCATACATGCACGCCGATTCCTAAGACTTTTGACACCACCATCAGACAGAATTCGACCTATTTGGTCATGGTAGGTCACTCTTGGTCTTCCTAGACCTATGCGCCATCCACATTCGCATTGTATATCTGTTTAGTCATTCGCTCATTCGTCATTCTTTCTTCCGAACCTTCGGAGCATGCCTTTTTAATTTTTTTTTCAAATGCCATTCCATCTCCATTTTAACATGTCTAGAGGCTGCAGTCATCACTTAACATCCATGTGAACTGCGTGCTTGTTTACCACCTTCTAAAAATACGGTTAACATAAAAACATTGTCAATTAAAATAGTTTGTCAATTTTATGACTGACAGATGTTTTTATAGGCTTTTAACCGTGTAATGCACGTTTGCTGAGTTTTTCAACTCATGAAATGAACTCATGCGTTGCGTGCCCTTGCACAGCGTGCGCTGCGGTGAATCCGCAACTTTATTGTGTGTCTGAATACTCTGTAAGTAATTTACTGTTCCTAAATAGTTTTAATCAAATCTAATTTTATTATTTTGATTATTCAATTCTCAAAATATAATTGCCAAAATACCTACACATTAGAAGATAAAAATCTGATTCTTGCAGGAACCATGTATCTAATCAGAATCAACAAACCCTCAATTTTGAACCTGATATTCTGGTGCCGATTCACTAAACTTATTATTTATTACGATACATTATTTGCTATCGATAGATAGTAGTCGTTAAACCTTGTCGAAGGCCTTATGGGCGGTTTGATAACATCCAACAGCGGGCTGGCTACTAACCCGTATCTTCACCAACCGACATTGGAGCAGCATGGTGGAATAAGCCCAGGCTTCCCCCCACAATGGGGAGAGACTCGTGCTTAGCAGTGAGAAGTCTCAAAAGTTGCTATTATTATTATTATATTATTATTGCGTATTATTAAATTTTTTACCATTGTTAGATTAAACATCGTAGACAAATTTCTGCACTGTTTTTTTCTCGAAACAGAATTTTCCGAATCCTTTTCTATGTTCTAATTAAACTATTCAAGTCATGAACATTGAAGTCAATTGTAAGAAAATATTAACTTTTTCCTTCCATCCTTTACGTCAGAAACTTTCATACATTTATTAATATAAAATTTTTTGTCGTATGTCTAAGTATGGTGTTGTAAATGATGTTTTATTAGTTTAAATGTCATGTGGACCATTATTCAATGTTTTAGTAATAGTGTAAGCACATGCATGAACAATATAATTTTTGTAGTTATTAAGTAAATATGTAATATTTGTATTATTATAAATGAAACTCGCTGCACCGACCATCTTTTTATGTAAATAATGAAAATAGTCGGATTAAATAAAGATTAATTTAATTAACTACGTAGTAGGAGTACATACATTAATTATACTAAATTATAAAAGTATTGTATACCATATACACATATTAATGAATTTGAATTATTATAGAATGGGATTATTGTAATAAAATTAATATATTAAATTATATAGAAACATTGTGATTTCAAGTTTTCAACTTCCAAAAAATATTGTAAAATAACTTATTGAGATATTGTTGTCATGAATGTTATTTAAAAAGTAATTTTAAAATTTATACATGGAACTTAATGGAAAATATATTTATTTGTTGTATAAATCATGAGTTTATTTTCTACACATCCAAAATTGAATATACGTTATTTTATGTAATTATAGTCGCAAATAAGCACTCAGTTAACATGGATGGTAAGTAAATAATGCAGCCTATAAATAAACATCTACACACAGTTTTAATTGAACTGGGGTCAGTTTGCATAAAATTTAGAGTCATATTATTATTCCGCATAATATCTATAGCCATAACGATCAACAGAACTATTGTTGCTGTTCCTATTATGCTTTGGCATAACTCGTTTTGCATACATTTCTTTGTCATCATTTTCCATTGGCCTGTTTTCTTTTAGTCATAGTTGTACTGTCAGCAAAAACTGGATCCATATTGGGTTGCATTTTTAACATTTTAATTGCAATTAGAATATTATTAAATTGTAAAAATAGACTAAAAGAAAACAGGCCAAATGGAAATTAGGACTATCAATGCAGCATAACAAATAAACGTTATGCCAAACAATTAATGTAAGGACAAGAAATGTACACAAAACGAGTTACGCCTAAGTATAATAGGAACTAGGGTTTTCGCATACCCGACATTTTTAATACCCGGGTATCGGGTATTAATTTTGCATATACCCTGATATACCCGGGTACCCGGATATTTACAATTAATACCGAAAAAGATACAATTTTCTTATAATTATGTTGTATATTACGAAAGAGTGTGTGTAGTATGTCAATAAGTCAACTTAACTTAAAGTACAATCAATCACACAGTTAAACAGTTCGAGTGGAAATACCGTCTTGTGCAACCAAGCGTTCAACAAATTCGGAAATTCTAGTAGAAGGTAGAAAAAAAATTGTTATCCGCGGTCTTTTTGGAACTAGGCTTAAACTTTGTTCTGATTCAGGTTGAGAAAACGATGTCAATGGCACTTGTTTTTCGGACGTAAAGTTCTGTTTTTTCTATCTTTATTTTATGTAGGTACTTTATCTAAATGTTTTAATAAAACGTTTGTTGAAGAACCTATAAGAGATAATATTTTGGGCATATTGCACACTGCACTGATTCTTTATTCTGTATTTTTTAAATATATTTCCACACTCCAGATACAGATCAATCCATTTTGCCAACGAAAAGTAAACCAATGTTTAGTAAAATTTTATAGGTCCACTAGATTCATTTTTTTCTTTTGTTTTAATAACATTTAATTCAATTACTAAGCGTTCACTGAACAATATGAAAATTGTCAACAATAACAACCAACATTTTGTACACTTCTATGAAAATAATAGAAATTAGCGTATTTCAAAACCTATGAAAATAAAACTTTCTAATCAAACTCCAACGATACAAAAAAACCAGCGACGTAAACAAGAACGAAAAGACGTATAACGAAATTAAAAGGAAAACTATCACACTAAAGTTGGCCTTGCAAGTTTGCGAGTTATAGTCGACCAAATGTATTTTATTCGAAAATTTCGAATAACTCCATAGAAAATATTTATTTATTTTTTTCATTACATCTCTTACTCTGTATATACGGAACCGTACACTGCGCGCGACCCAACATGCATTTGACCGGTTTTTTATTTAGACCTTGCTTTGTAGTAATTTGCCGAGGATTTTGATGTATTCCCGAACCAAAGTAGGTGTCTGGGTATTCGGGTCTGGCAGTAAAAAATACCCGGGTACAAAAAAAATCAAATACCCGGGTATACCCGGGTACCCGGACCCGAGGCCTAAGAAAACCCTAATAGGAACAACGACAATATGCAAAGTGATGGTATCTCTTTTTTTTACTGGTGGTAGAGTTCATGAGACCATGGTCAGAGACGGAGCGTAAAAGAATTATAGTAAAATAAGCAATTTTGCGCGCATGGCCCCGCGGCTGATGTAGATCGGAAGCGATCTACTCGGTTAAGCGATACGGGCACGGTCGGGTGTGTGATGAGTGACCGCTAGTTAATTAATAGAAATTAAAATGCGCGTGTCCGTGCTTTGGAGGACACGTTAAGCCGTCGGTCCCGGTTGCTATCGATAGATAGCAGTCGTTAAATCTTGTCGGAGGCTTTATGCGGTTTGAAAAGATAACAGGTTGGCCACTAACCCTTGTCTCCACCAACCCGCATTGGAGCAGCGTGTTGGAGTAAGCTCCAGGCCTTCTCCTGAGAAGGGGAGAGCCTCGTGCCCAGCAGTGGGACGTATCAAGGGTTGCCATTATTATTATTTAAGCAACTTTTAGTTTTTTTGTGCTTTTTTTATGAGGTGGCTTGTGTCTAGTCTGCAGTGCACTAGTCTACTTCCATGTCCAACAAAAAGTCAACTATTAGTACGTTAGAAGACATTTCATGCACAACCTTTTTTTTATGTAATGGAAGTGGTAAACAAGCATGCAGTTCACATTGATGTTAAGTGATGACTGCAGCCTATAGACACCCACACAAAGACCGAGGTCAAAATGCAGATACGTTACCACTCCTGAGGCCTAAGGTGTTATGCCTCTGTGCCGGAAATTACAGGACTGAACACTACCATTTAGCGGCAAGTATATTAGGTAATGCGGTGGTACCTACGCCTAGACCCACACAAAGACCAAGGTCAAAAAGGCAGATGCATTACCACTCCTGAGGCCTAAGGTGTTATACCTCTGCACCGGAAATTACAGGCCCGTACATTGCCACCTGACCGGAACACGATAGTGCTGAGCACTACCATTAAACGGCAAGTTAAATAAGTAATGCGGCAGTGCCTACGCCCGCGAGCTCCGTCACTGGAGCCCTACTACCAGTAATGGTTTTGGAGACAGAAGACCCGGCCATACTTAAAGAAGGTATAGTAAAAAATGACCCGTTTTTAGACAATAAAAATGGTCACGTTAGTTATGCACCTTATTTATTGTTAGCTAATGGATAAAGTTTTGAATTGCTACACTACCGCGCTGTTTGCACACCATATAGACAGACGTAGCATATTCGTAGCACTCAGCGTAGCATTGCTACGCCAACATTATCCAGTTTCATTACTCAGAAATGTTTTATCTTTTTGAATACAATTTCGGTAGTCTCGTATTATTTGAAATATTTTTTGTATATGTATGTATCTTCGCGCCAAGTCCCTCACGGAGTAGGCAGAGAGTGTGAGCGCCAGATATCCTGATTCTGACATTTTGGTAACTTAATATTTTATAATTTAACTAGCTGCTTCTTCGTCCGCGTAGAATTTAATTATGAAACAGAAGTATTCTACGTTACCTGTTATCATGGGACTTCTTTTTATTATAATATTAAAGACAAACTTGTCAACAGTGTCGGTGTGTAGTCCAACTGCCTTGTATAATGGTTTCAGCTAATGGAAAATTTCATGTATTCGGAAGGTATATACTTTGATAAACAATAAATGTTTCGCAAGTCTTATATTTAGTCGTATTTATTAGAATCCAGAAGCTTCTAGTATGGCTCAAAAACCTATATTGATTAATTTAAACAAAAATAAGTTTTTGTAGACCTACAAATAAACTTTCAAAATCAACTAATAAATACAATAATCGAATGAACGATTATTACAAATATCCAAATTAAATAGGCCACATATTTAATTTAATAATAAACAAAAATATGTGTTTAGGTATATACTTTAATATCTGTATGTGTATCTTCACGCCAGGTCCCTAACGGGGTAGGCAGAGAGTGTAGAGCGCCAGATATCCTGGTTTAAAATACGTTAATGACACATTTTTACTTACCTAAAATGTAATATATCATAATTTCATGATAGTAAGAAGAATTTTGAGGCATAAAAAGTCTGAATGCACTTTACAGCGTCTTATAATAAAGCTGCCAGTGATATTAACTTTCAGGAAGCTCACAGCGCGGTCTCGTGAAGATATATTAATAAAACAAGAATGTATTTATGTAGCTCAGCTACATTCTACGACTTAATGATAAATATAAAGTAAAAAGAATATTTTGATGTTTCGATATAAAAATGTACATCTCTCATCATCATCATTATCATAATTTCAGCCAATAGACGTCCAGTGCTGAACAAAGGCCTCCCTCAAAGAATGCCACAACGAACGGTCCTGGGCCACCCTCATCCAGCGATTGCCCGCGACCTTCACCAGTTCGTCGGTCCAGCTTGTGGGGGCCTGTCTACGCTTTGTTTTTCGGTACGCGGTCACCACTTAAGAACTGCTCTGCCCCAACAGCCGTCAGTTCTTCGAGCTATGTGTCCAACCCACTGCCACTTGAGTCTCACTATTCGGTGAGCTATGTCGGTAACTTTGGTTCTCATGCGGATCTCCTCATTTCTGATTCGATCTCGCAGAGAAATTCCAAGCATAGCTCTCTCCATTGTTCTCTGAGTGACCTTGAGCCTTCTTATGAGGCCTATAGTAAGCGACCACGTTTTCTGTCCCATAAGTCATCACTGGCAACACACATTGCTCAAAAACCTTTTTCTTGAGACACTGCGGTAAGTCGGACGAGAAGATGTATCGAAGCTTCCCGAACGCTGCCCAACTGAGGCTGGGGATTCGGCGCTTGACCTCTTTCTCGAAATTGGACCGACCTAACTGGACCGTTTGTCCCAGGTATACATAATCGTCAACAACTTCGAGTGTAGTACCCTCGACCCATAACAGGAGTGGAAACATGGACATTTGACATGATCTTCGTCTTGTCCATGTTCATTTTAAGGCCCACTCGTTGGGAGGCCCTACTGAGGTCATTGAGCATTAACATATCTCTACATATTCGTAATTCAGGGTGTTTGTGTAAAATGAACTTTGAAAATCATTTGGCACTTTCTAAATGTGTCATTAAACACTCGTGTCAACGTCATTCATTTTTGTCAGACATGAATGAACTATTGACTGATTTTTGTTAATGTAAAAATTAAAGGAAGATGATTCAACCCAGCATTAATAATTTTATTATCTTTGATTGTAGATAAATTTCAACAGATTATAAACACCATTCCTGTTACGCCAGCCAAATAAAATTTCATGTTAAAACAAACAATACGATAAATTAGTAGATTCGTATACTAATGCCGCTTATCTAACATACTGGACGCTATTATCTAGCAAATACATTAGCAACCACAACATCGCTTGCACTGTAAACACGTTGTGCGAGCAATTTTCTGTTCAATCTATTTTACTATCGAATTTATGCATACTGAATGCAGTTATGCAGAAGTATAGTTAAATTATATTATTATTAAAACGCACGTATTCACCTTGTTAGGTTGTTAGCAATGGCTGGATAAGATATATGATATACTGGTGGTAGAGCTCCAGTGACGGAGATTGCGGACGTAGGCACCGCCGCACTACCTAATATACTTGCCGCGAAATTGTAGTGTTCAGCACTATCGTGTTCCGGTCAGGGGGTAATGTACAGCTCTATAATTTCCGGCACAGAGGCATAACACCTTAGGCCTCAGGCGTGGTAACGCATCTGCACTTTGACCTTGGTCTTCGTGTAAGTGCTTATAGGCTGCAGTTATCACTTAACATCAATGTGAACGCTTGTTTGCCACTCCCATTACATAAAAAAAATATGTAAGTGCATCATGAAACCTTACTTCAATTACTCACTTACCATATTGGTATAAAAATAAAAATAATTAAAATTATACAAATTTTATATCACAAAATTATGTTTGAAATACGTGTAATTTTAATTGAATGATAATAATGAGGAAATGTCTCATAATACGCGCCCTGGTGCCTGTGAGCCGACTCGCATTTGCCCGTTTTTAAGGTTTCGTACCTAAAAGGTAAAAACGGAACCATATTACTAAGCCACCGCCGCGCCGTCTGTCTGTCTATCTGTCCGTCTCTCTGTCACCAGGCTGCATCTCATAAACCGTAATAGCTAGAAAGCTGAAATTTTCACAAATTTTATATTTCTGTTGCCGCTATAAGAACAAATACTAAAAGTAAACAAAATGAAAATATTATCCCCATACAATAAACATGTTTTTTTTTCGTGTTTTTGCTCAATATTAATAAACGGTAACAAGTAGACGCTTAATTTTCCAATAATATTCAGTTTTTATTACCTTACAAAATTAAAATTAACTAAAAATAAAGTAAATATCAGAGAGGAGCTCCCATACAACAAACGTAATTTTTAAGCAATTTTTTACTCGATCTTAATAAACTTGATAACTACCTAAAGGTAGAAACTCGAATATAACAAACGTGATTTTCTTTTATAGATGGTCGTACGGAACCCTTCGTGCGCGAGTCCGACTCGCACTTGAGCAATTTTTAATTAATATACAAGCTGAGTTTTATATCAAGGCTTTCATTAAAAGTTAATCAGGGAGAGAGTATCCCTCAAATGATAAATTGTTACGCGTACAACGTAATTTCGTCGAACGTGACATTAATACTAATGGCAGAAAATTATTATCACTTTTCGACGCAGAAGTGTTTCAATTTATCTACAACATTACCGTTTTAGGGTTCCGTGCCTCAAAAGGAAAAAACTGGTTGCCTGTAAAGTCGGTTTTACGGGCGAAGATTTAACGTGACGACGTCTTTTTCTCGGTAGAAAGGCATTCGCCGGTCCGGCAGGCCTCTCTCTCGTTCGGTGACTCATCGTTACGTTACCGGGCGTTACACTTTTTCATGAGTGACTCCGAGCCGCAACCTAATTTAAGACGTTGTCACGTCAAAAACCCTAATAAGTTCACTATTGAGTATGTCTGTCTGTCAGAGCCGATTTTCACCCAAAGTACTGGACCGATTGAGTTTAAATTTGTTACTCACATGTAAATCAGTAACCTAAAAGTGAACGTGTTGCAAAAATAAGTGAATTGTAAACAAAGGGGCGGCTTTTGTTGTGAAATTAAGACAACAACAAGTATTATTGTAAGATTTTTTTTATTTATGTAATTAAAGTGGCAAACAAGCGTGCAGTTCACATCGATGTTAAGTGATGACTGCAGCCTATAGACACTTACACTATGACCAGAGGTCAAAATGCGGATGCGCTGCCACTCCTGAGGCATTAGGTGTTATGCCTCTGTGCCGGAAATTACAGAGCCGTACATTACCACCTGACCGGAACACGATAGTGCTGAACACTACCATTTACCTAATATACTTGATATTAGGTAATGCGGTGGTGCCTACGCCCGCGAGCTCCGTCACTGGAGCTCTACCACCAGTGTAAGAATCTCGAAGATAATTTTATTACAATTTTTCAAAAGCGCCCCTTGACATTGCTTTATAAATTTTGTTACATACACGCACTAGTTTGTGTCACTGATTAAAAATGATTTGCACCTAATTTCAACGTAGTTGGCCCAGTTCTTTCGAAGAAATTGTTTGTGATAGATGGAAGAAATACCGAGTACAGACATTATAGAGACGCATGAGTAAACCTATATGGATCAGTTTTTTCTCTTTTGAGGTACGGATGCATAAAAATAGTTTTTAAAATACAAATATACAACGTAATATGAAATGCTTATGTATGATAAATATATATATAGGTCTATTTTACTCAATGAAAGAAATAAACCCTGTGTTGCTGAAAAGAAGATTTATTGTAAGTTTTTTTGTACAAAGACTATCTTATCTAGATAATATAAAACAATATAAACCCAAACCTGAGAAGAAGAAACGACAATTAAAGTTTATTCTTTCACTTTTAAAACATAAAATAATATTATAATATAATTTTCATTGATAACTCAATTGTCAATCCACTCGTATTTGAATCTGTCTCTGACATTCTGCATTCTTCTTTAAAACCAGACAACTAAAAAGTTAAAAACTATAAACCAAACTTCATGGTTAATAAACACGCAGAGTGCGAAGAAATATTTCTTTACATATATATATACGTATTTGAAAATGTTTATTTCGTTTTATTACTGTATATTATTTATATGTAATGTAGATTGTTTTATATTTTTAAGATTTTCCATTTGCACCTTCCTCAGTGCTGTTCCACTATCCAAAAGTTGGCTGTCAGAGAATAGCTTGTGGCATTAAGCCCGCTTTATGTACTGAATGCAGTACTGAATGCATTAATGTCGTTGACGACCCGGTTAGTCCAGCGGTGTGAGATGACCGTTTGATTCGAAGGATCGCGGGTTCGATTCCCGCACCGGGACAAATATTTGTATGGCCTACAGATATTTTTTTCAGGTCTGGGTGTTTGTGTATGTGTTGTATGTGTACAACGGCACCCACGACACAGGTTTATACCTACTGTGGGGCTGTGAGTGTAAGCGTATTTTTAATGTGTAAATAAACAAATACATTGCCTGAACCCTGATATACCTCGAGAAAAGTTTACGTTAGATTTGTTTTATGAGATCATCATCACCATCACATCATATGCAACTATTTTTATGCATCTCACTTAACTGAAGCTAATGGGCAAAGTTTTGGAGTGCTACGCTGCTTTGAAAGCCACGTAGACAAACGTAGTATATTCGTAGCTCGTAGAACATAGCGTAGCGTGGTTCCGCCAACACGTTTTGTCACCAAAAGGTAAATTGGTGTTTCTTAATAATAACCACTGAATTTATCTGACAAAAACACCCAAAAGAATGAATCCCAAATTAGTAATAAACATAAAATAGATACATGGACCCGGAAGAGTTTACACGGTAGACATCGCCAGAACCTATGCCAACCCAACGTCGACATGGCTGCGTCGAACGAATGGCTTAGACGAGATGAACTGTTTCCTGAGACTGAAGGGTTTATCGTGGCTATACAGGATCAAGTAATTGAGACTCGTAACTATCAAAAATTAATCATGAAAATACCCAACCAAATAGATATATGTAGACGTTGCAACAGTTCTTCAGAAACCATACAGCATATAACGGGAGCATGTAAAACCATAGCACAAACTGACTACAAACATAGACACGACCAGGTTGCCGACATTATTCATCAAAAACTAGCAACTTAATATAATCTCATACCGCAAACAAATCCCCCTATACCGTATTACAAATATAACCCCGAAACAGTATTAGAGAACGCGAAATATAAGATGTACTATGATAGAGCAATTTTAACAGATAGAACAGTTCACTTCAATAGACCAGATATAACAGTTATAGATAAGATTAATAAAAAAGCTCTAATTATAGATATTGCAGTTCCAAATACACACAATCTTCAGAGCACACTGTCCGAAAAACTATCTAAATATATAGATCTGAGAGACGAAATAGTTAGAATGTGGCGTTTGCATAAAGTTGACATAGTACCCATAGTTTTATCAACTACAGCTGTTATACCCAAACAACAACACCAGTCACTAAAATCAATAGATCTACCACCTTACACATATATCCAGCTACAGAAAGCTGTAATTTTAAATACATGTAGATTAGTTAGATTTTTTTTTAATATATGACAACTTTTAAGGACATTTCTTCTAATGCTCACTTGGCCTAGGCCCATGGGTGGTAGTAAACCCGATACTATTAAGTCGTGGCAAATTATGCATAACAACATAATAATAAATTATTTATATATATATTAAGTAACACAGACTCATTTTTTTAGTAAAGTTATACTTAGAACTATGTTAGTTACAATCTACATTATTGAAGCACATTAAATACCTACACATATTTTGAACATTTATATTGTATTAATTTGTGATAATAATAATTGTAACATTGCTTTGATATAAATAAAATAAACCAAGGCCAAGACATAACAACTTAGGTCTCGGGGGTGGCAACGCATCTGCATTTTGACCTCTCAGCTCGCATTGATGTTAAGTGATGATGAAGAAGCTGCAGTCATGACTTACCTAACATCAATGTGAGCTGCATTCTTGTTTGGCAAATTCTTTATATAAAAAAAAAATACATAGTGCTTCATACAATTGAGAAATTTCCTGTCAACTTAACTACCAAAACCCATTGAATAAAGGCTTAATCTCTATAAATTAAAGAACAATTTTCAGTAGTAACAAAAAACTTTTAAAATATTGAGGTATTCATGTATTTATTTATTTATTTATTTATTTATTTAATCTTTTATGCATAAAAAATATACATAAGGCGGACTTAACGCCACTAGGCATTTTCTACCAGTCAACCTTTGGGTAGTTAAGAAAACAACGAAAGTAGGTGCAGCACTGGTACAAATATTTGAAAATGGTAAAAAAAACAAATACATTCTTAAAAACAAAATAACGAATACACATAAACATAATATAACAAATATACACGTAAATACCTACATATGTACATATCTAAATATTATAAATATATAAACATATGGCTAAATAGATATGATAAATACATAAAATTATATTAGGAATATCTCAATTAATGTCAGACTTGCGATGTCAGCTTCTAATTTACCAAATTAAAAAAAAAAGCTCGATATTTGGGTACCTCACGAGCTCACTGAAAGAAACCTAATGAACCGTGTACTCATTTGTGATTATTTATTACGACGTAATGAAACCGAATCATTTTTGAAGAAGCTGATAACTGGTGATGAAAAGTGGATTACGTACGACAAGAACGTGC
The DNA here is from genome assembly GCA_036365455.1 of Macrosoma leucophasiata. Taxonomy (NCBI): domain Eukaryota; kingdom Metazoa; phylum Arthropoda; class Insecta; order Lepidoptera; family Hedylidae; genus Macrosoma; species Macrosoma leucophasiata. The sequence continues at coordinate 5,904,523 of JAWQUS010000023.1, read as the reverse complement.
GAAAAAGGTCGTGGTCAAAGGCCGGTCAGGCTTCACAGACTGTGGCGAAACCCGGGTTAACTCGCAATAAGGTGATGTTGTGTGTGTGGTGGGATTGGAAGGGCATTATTCATTATGAGCTATTACCACCAGGCAGGACTATCGATTCTGAACTCTACTGCGAACAACTGATGAGATTAAAGCAAGAAGTTGAGAGAAAGCGGCCGGAATTGATCAACAGAAGGGGTGTGGTGTTTCATCATGATAACGCTAGAACTCACACATCTATAGCCACTCTGCAAAAATTAAGAGAGTTTGGCTGGGAGGTGTTAATGCATCCGCCGTATAGTCCTGACCTTGCACCTTCAGATTTCCACCTGTTTCGGTCTCTTCAGAATTCTTTATGCAATGTTAGGTTAACATCACGAGAGGACTGCCAAATCCACTTGTCGCGGTATTTTGATGAGAAGTCCCAAAATTTTTATAGCAATGGTATCATGTAACTACCTACAAGATGGCAAAATAAACTATATTAAAAAATGTTTTGAATTATCTTAAAAAATGCGAAGAAACTTTTTCCCCAACCTAATATTTAAATCCGATTGGGTATAAAGTTGCAAATCATCTGCATACAGATGGTAAGAACAGTTGAGTCTAATGGTAAGTGAATTTATAAATAAAGAAAATAACAAGGGAGAGAGTATAGCGCCCTGTGGTACACCAGTGCATAAATCACACCAATCGGAAAGTTCCCGATCAACGCGAACAGCTTGCTGGCGACCACGAAGATAAGATGAAAGCCAATCCTGAACTATTGATGAGGCCCCAATTTGCCGAAGGATGGCAACTAAAACGTCATGGTCAACGGTGTTAAAGGCATTGGAAAAATCGATAAGTGTTAATACCGTCAACTGAGAGTTTTCCATTCCAGTTCTCACGTCTTCAGTGACTTTAAGTAAAGCTGTAATAGTGCTATGGCTTGGTCGAAAACCAGACTGGTACTGTGACACTAGGTTGTGAGCAAAAATATGTTGCGCAAGCTGTTTGTGCACAACGGCTTCAAGAACCTTTGAAAGAAATGGTAAAATGGATATAGGACGAAAGTGGTTAACTAAACAGGGGTTAGAAATTTTAGGTTAATTTTAGGTAATTTGTAGAGAATGATTGATAATATGAGTGAGAAAAGGGAGTATACAATCTAAAACAAGAAATATCATCGTTCTACTTACGTCATCACAGCCCATAGCCTTTGATTTAATAGAAGCCATTATCTTTCTGACCTCATCTATAGTAACAGGAGTAAAAGAGAAAGAATACGGTACCGGCAAGGAAGCAATTTCATGAAGTGTTTTCGATTTTATTTGCTGGTCAAGAACTGAAGCAGTCGCAAAATGCTGATTGAGACGGTTTAGGGATATACATGAAGGCATATTGCCAAGTTGTGACTTAGATAAACCGAGAGATTTTAAGAACTTCCATAAATCAGCCGGGGAACAATTCAAAACATTTTGATAGATATAGTGGCGTTTAGCAGCTCTTACCATCTGATTGCAGCGATTGCTGATTATAATTATAGGAGATATTAATGTGGACATAATGCCAAATAATAAAGATCCCAACTCTTCTATTTACTTGAACTTGTTGGCTTCCCATAGTATATTACCGGCACATCTATTACCTACACATAACAAAACATGTTTAGACCACATTATGTTAAAAAGTATTCTACCGGCGTCTTGTTATGTTGCGGAAACTTCGGTAACTGATCACGATTGTGTATTTATTGTATTAAAACGCTTAGTTTCAGAGAAAAAATGTTTAACTACAACTAAAACAAACTATGATAAACTAGATATTGATATGAATAAATTAAGTTTTAGCTCTATATACGCCTCTACTGACGCTGCGGTAGCGACTTCGTTGCTACTATCTGATATAAACACTATAATAGATTCTAACCAAAAAATTGTAACTGTTCCAAATCGTAAACGTATTAAAAAGCCCTGGATAACCGTAGGCCTGCTAAAATGCATTAGAAACAGAGATAAACTACATAAAAAGTCAAAAAAAAAATCCGGATAATGAACTTTTAAAATTAACTTACGTAAGATACCGTAAGTTTTGTAATTCTCTATTAAAAAAGATTAAACGAGATTATGAAAGCAAATCATTGACAACTGCAGCTAATACTAATAGTAAAATGTTATGGGAGACCATTAGGGACGTTACTCATTTAAAGAAAAGCACAAATCCAGCTACAGATCTACTGTCCCCTATGAATCCAGTTTCCTCAATGAATGAGATAAACCAATTCTTCACCTCTATAGGTAAAACACTGGCTGAAAAAGCTCTTAACTTTGACTCGTCTCATGTTCCTGACTTTGACGCTCAACCATTTTCATTTGTCTTGTCCTCAACTACTGAAGCAGAGGTACGCAGCCTCATTCTGAGTTTAAAAAAGATCAATGCGACAGGACGCGATAATATTTCAGGTACTTTCTTAAAACGGTATCACTATATTCTGGCAGGACCCCTTTCGCACATCTTTAATCTTATGTTTAGTACAGGAGTCTTTCCTAAGGAGCTTAAATTGGCCGAAGTAATTCCTATCTATAAGAGTGGAGACAGAGCCTGTGTCAATAATTATAGACCTATCTCCATTCTCCCTATTATATCTAAATTAGCAGAAAGACTACTTAATAAAAGACTAATTAACTATTTTGAGACTAAAAAACTATTAGCTAATGCTCAATTTGGATTCAGGTCTGGCAAATCTACAAATGATGCTGTACACGACTTAATTGATCACATTATTTTCAAATTAGATGCAAAGAAAAAAGTAATTGCAATATTCTTGGATCTAGCTAAAGCATTTGACACGGTCTCTGTCTCACTCTTACTGGAAAAGCTGCAAAGGTTAGGTATCCGAGATAAACAACATGAACTATTTGCTGATTACCTAGCTTGTAGGTATCAAAGAGTAAGAGTCGGTAAGTTGGTGAGCGAAGATTTACCCATATCAGTTGGCGTACCCCAGGGTAGCGTATTAGGGCCTACGCTTTTTCTTGCGTTCATTAATGATCTGTGTAATCTTAAGCTGAAAAATGGCAAAATAGTAACATTCGCAGACGATACGGCTTTGGTCTTTGATGGGGATACTTGGGATGAAACATTTGCTCTAGCACAAAAGGGTCTTGATACGGTATGCTCATGGCTCAGGAAAAATGGCCTCACACTTAATGTGTCAAAAACAAAATATATGCCTTTCGCAATAAGAACAGTTCCATCTAATATACTTGAAAACTACTCAATCACTGCCCACACTTGTGTGGCTTGTGACTTCTGCTCCTGTGATCATCTAGAATGTACGTCTCATATTAAGTATCTCGGTATTATGCTAGACTCCACCCTGACCTTTAATTATCACCTAGATCTTCTTGCATCCAGAACAAGAAAACTAATAACCATCTTTAAGAAATTGCGTAACATAGCCGATAGAAAAGTAATTAAAATGGTGTACATGGCTCTTTGTAAACCTATACTGTCGTATTGTCTTGTAGTATGGGGTGGTGCCTGCAAAACCAAACTGCTAAAGGTTGAAAGAGCACAAAGGGCGGTCCTTAAGGTAAGCCATTCTTTGCCTTTCCAATACCATACCAAGGATCTGTATCAACTCTCTGACGTCCTGACGGTGCGTCAATTATTTATCCTAAATGTTATAATGAGACATCATTCCATTCTGCATTATGACCCTCTGCGGCCTAAAAAACGGCTACAACATAAAACTGACAAAGTAATTGGCAACCAATGGTCAACTGCTTTTTCTGGTAGATTTTTTGGATTTCTGGGCAGATTCATATACAATAAAGTGAACCAGAAATTACATATATATTCACTGCCAAAATATCGTTGTAAAAAGATTATATCTATTTCGCTTAAATCTCTAAGTTATGAGGAAACTGAAAATTTAATACTTGTACCTTCCTAAATATAAAAAAAAAAAAAAAAAAAAATTAATATATATATATATGTAAAAATATATATATATATGATTATATTGCAATCTCGTAATGATAGCACAGCATACACATACACAGCACATACGTACACTCTTACACACACACACCCACACTCACACACACACACACACACACACACACACACACACACACACACACACACACACACACACTCGCACACACTAACACTCATACGCGCACGATTACAAACTTAAGCTTACATTATTCTCTTTATTTATATTTATAAGTCTCTCTTTATATCTCACACATCGCATTACAAATCAACTAGTAGTTACACTTACTTGAGCTCCTGCTTATCTAGAGTTAGGAGAGGCTGGTAATCTGTCATACAGGTACCCCTAGTACAGATACCAGTCTCTCACACAGATACACCTACCCATGCTTGTAATACCTAGTTTAAGATCTGATTATGTATTTTTCTGTGTGAGAGAGAAATCAATAAACGATTTTATTTATTTATTTATTTATTTTATTGCGAGTTTTTTTTATATAAAATCCAGTTAACTTCGCTGCGGTCTTTACGAAATTTCCGGAAGGCCCTATCTCTCCGAGACATGGCCATACGTACCCCCCTAGTGATCCAGGGCGCAGGCGGCCGCTTAACACGAACAGCTCGCATTGAGGCATGAGCATCAAATAATTTTAACATGTTTTCATTAAAAACTGCAACTTTATCATCAATGGAAGTTTTTTGTTCTATCACGGAACAATCCAGGATGCGAGCATCTAAATTAAGCTTATCATTATCTATTTTACTTAAGGATCTTACCAAAATTGTAGCAGGTTGAGCTTTAGGGCTTTTAATTTTATATGTCAGGTAGATAAGGTCGTGCGTGGAAAGACCGGGTGCGGCAAACTGGCCGTGGTTACACACTCGATCGACAGATGAAGTCACCATCAGATCAAGCCATGAGTTGTCAGAGCCCAAATTATGATGTGTGGGATTAAGTGGTAACAAAGTAAGCCCTATCGACTCAAGGATCGATCCGAGCTTATTGGATCTGGAGTTTACCCTCAACATATCAGTGTTAAAATCACCCATGACTATGCAGTGTTCGCAATCGGTGATAACTGAGTCCAAAGCGGATTCAAACGTGGAAAAGTAATCAATACTGGGCGGGCAATAAAATACTCCAAGAACAGCTTTAGCCCCGCGAACAGAAATCTCAACGAACAAGTACTCAGCATCACTAATACCTGCAGTGGCTGATGAAGAAAGGATTTGATAGGCAATGTTGCTACGTAGATTCATAGCAACACCCCCGGCTCTTTTGCCCGTTCGATCGTGGCGGATAAGGACAAAGTTAGGTAAACTGAAGGCAGTGGAAGGAAGCTCGGGCATGAGCCAACTTTCTGAAATCAAAATAGCATGTGTGGAGGTATCACTAAAGATATCCAAAACTTCACTGTGATGCTGCGGTATACGTTGTGCATTGACATGACACAGGTTAAGTAAATTGGGAAATCGGTTAAATTCCTGATTTAATTTGTAACTTAATGGAGCAGAATCATCTGCATCCAAAGAGGAAAAAGATACGGAAGAGCCACAAGCTGAGTAAAATGATTCATTATCCGACATTTATATATTACGATATTATTATTATACTATCTAAATACAATTTAAAAAACGATAATATATATTAACTATTGTCACTTAAATAAATATTATATATATATATATATATATATATATATATATATATATATATTATATTATATTATAAAAATGAATAAGTTATTGAATTTTAATTAAAATAACCAAAATCGATTTAAATCAAGTAAAACCTGCCGGTCGACTGTCACAAAAAAAAAACATAATTTGACAAGTATTTAAACGGTACTACATTTTATCGTAAAAAGTAAAATATATACATTTTATGTCCACACGCCAACTAAAATAAAATTATAAAATAATAAGTACGTTCACGAACTAATGCAGTACGATAGCTGGCTTAGGCATACAAAAATACGGTAACAACAAAAAAAAACAAAAAGAAACGTCAAGTAGGTAATGTGACACGTGACAGTGACATCACAACACTTTTCAGGTTAAAGTTTACAAGTATACCTGCACTGTTTAAATAAAAAGTATCACATTTATCTAACCAACTAACTGAAAAACACTCTCATAAGCAAGAAGATGATATTATTATGACGTACTTACACATGTCATGTGGACTATATATAAATTGGAAGCTAAAAAATGAAGATAATACAAAACAACATAAAGAACACCGCTACAAACAGCACTACTTCTTGTTAAATTTCTTGGATCTTGTTGATGGACCAGGTTCCAACCTTGTTTTACTGGGAGATTTAATTGCGTGAGCTGGTGGATCGTCTAGAGATTTGTTGAACTCCGTGGCTAGAGAGATGACACAGTAAACGCCGACGCGTGTTATTCGGGAGCTTCACAAATATATTCCCTCCATGAGTCCAAACATTTGACATACCAAAAATCCTGCGAGCATTTGAGAATGTGAACTGTCAGGGCTTTGTCAGGAACTCAGACAATACTAGTGGTCATTGTAAATGTATCATTGATATGCACTATTTGTTTGGGAAAATGAATTGTTTTTACTATTTCCCTTACAAATACTTCAAATTTTCTCTCCTTTAAAATGAATTAGATTTTAAAAACAGCTAAATTGGTGTAGCCGTTTTCGAGTTTTAGCGAGATTACTGGTGGTAGATGTTGCATAAGGCATTTAAATAGTGTTATAAAATAATAAGATAGTTTCCAGTTGAGTATATATTTACAAGTGACAATACACAACGTTGCTATGTTACACATATCGTCATCTTATTCTAAGTTTAATAATAAGTAGGTAATATACCATGTAGGTATTATACTACATTACTCCCCCATTTACAAAGCCAAACGTTTCGTACGAATTCTTTCTGATCGGCGAGGAGCGGGGGTAGTGTTGGCACTACTCTGTAGCGGCAAAGACTCGAATGCTGCAGCCTGTGTAGTCAGCGGCAAAGACTCGAAAGCTACAGCCTGTGTAGTCCCTTCAGATCTCGACAGTGGAGTTGTTATAGTTGTAGAGCCACGATTTGGCTCTTTCTGTGTACAACTGCTCTGCGGCTCCGCAGGCTGTGTAGCTGATGTTCCTTGATACGATGTGTTATCTTCAAAACGAACTAATCGTGGCCTTAGCTGTTCCACATGTTTCTTTTTTGTCTTCCCATTTTCTAAAACCTCGTATGAATAAATACCTGTTCTTTTCTTAATAATACCTGGTTCTGAACCTCTTTCAGTTGGTCGATTTATCCAAACGTTATCACCTGGTTGATAATCTGATATAACATTTTTGCTATTAGCATTTAGCTCTTGGAACAAACGAGCTTTTTCCAAATTTTCGCTGACGTTTGGTTTTAATAGATCAAAAATGGTTCGCATCTAAAATGGTTCGCATCCTCCTCCCGAACATCAATTCAAATGGAGTTCGATTTGTTGAATGCCGTGGAGTACAGCGGTATGCTCTTAAAAATTTGTTCAGCCGATGATGTACATCGTGTTTGCCATCTGCTGCTAACATTCTTTCTTTAAATGTGCGCACTGCACGTTCTGCCAGCCCATTTGTTCTAGGATGATACGGTGTACTTTTTATATGTGTGATGTTCTGATCTTTACAGTAATCCTTAAAATCATCTGATGTGAATTGTGGCCCATTATCACTTACTATATATCGTGGTAAACCAAATGTTGTAAAAATTTTATCTAATTGATTGATCGTTGCAGTAGTTGTGATGGTTTTCATCGGTATAACCTCCAGCCACTTGGTGTAAGCGTCTATTACTATAAGCCACATGAAACCGAAAATAGGACCTGCAAAGTCTATATGTAGGCGATGCCAGGGTTCTGGGGGCACTCCCCATGGATAAACTGGTGCTTCCTTTGTATTCTTTCGTGACTTTTGACAATACTCGCAAGACTGAGAAATCTATTATATCTTTATCAATGTTTGGCCAATAAACATGCAGTCTTGCTAAGGATTGCATGGCATTAATACCGTTGTGCCCATCATGGAGCATTTCTAGAATGGCTTTTTGGAAAATTTTTGGAATGCACAATCTTCCGTTCCATAATACTATACCATCTTCAAATGACATCTCATGACGTTTTTCATAAAATGTGTAAAAATGATTAGGTAATGTTTTTTTTTCCGGCCAGTTTGAAGTAATAAAACTTTTTATTTTGTTTAGCACATTATCTTTTAAGGTTTGTCGTTTCAAACTTTTAAGAGTGATGGGAAGGTTTCTCAGTCTAAGATTTAACAAATGCGCATATTTTGGTAACCCTGTTATTTCCTCTGACGCCATTGTTGTGCTTGGTAGAGGAAGACGAGAGAGTGCATCAGCTGGAGTGTTTTCTTTTGATGAATGATAACAAATGTCATAATCATAACTATTCAAAACCATTGACCACCTTAACAATCTATTACTAGCAACCTTAGGTGTTTCTCGATCTTGATTAAAAATGCGCTCTAGTGGTTTGTGGTCAGTAAGGAGGGTAAACTTTCTACCATATAGATAGTGATGAAATTTGTTTACGCCGTAAATTACACCCAGAGCTTCTTTGTCGATTGTTGAATATCTTTTTTCTACTTCATTTAAAGTTCTAGATGCAAAGGCTATTGGTTTCATAACGTTGTTTTGTTTGTGAAACAATACAGCACCTAATCCTTTATCAGAAGCATCACTGCTTAAAAAGATGGGTAATTCGGCATCGTAATGTATTAAGGTATCCGTTGAGGTGAGAGTGTTCTTTAAATCTTGGATAATGCGCGTATCCTCTTCTGTCCAATTCCATCTTTGACCTTTTTTTAATAATCTATATAGATAAGCGCATTTGACGTGCAAGTTATTGATGAAACGGCCATAGTATGTTATAGAACCCAAAAATGAGCGTAGTTCTGATACGTTTTTGGGTACTGGCATGTTCTTTATGGCTTCTATTCTCTCGTTTGTAGGATGTATACCATATTTATCTATTCTATGACCCAAAAATTTGATACTTTCTTGAAACCATGCACATTTACTTCCTTGACTTTTGACACCTGCTGCTGTTAATCGTTCTAGAACAGCTTTTACACGTTTAACGTGCTCCGTTAGTGTTGATGCTGTTATCAAAATGTCATCCAAGAAGCATACTGTGCCATCCAACCCACTCAGTATTTGATGCATGATTCTTTGAAAAACGGCTGGAGCGAATGATATTCCAAACGGCAAACGTTTGTATTGAAAATATCCTTTGTGTGTTGCGATTGTTAAAAACTTTTTGGAATCTGGGTGAACAGATACTTGTAAATAAGCGTCTTTGAGATCGATTTTAGTAAAAAGCTGACCGCCAGCTAATTTTGAAGTTACTTCTTCAAACCGCGGCAACGGATAATCGTCTGTTTGGACATATCGGTTAATAGTAACTTTAAAATCTGCACAAATTCGGATATTTCCGTTCGATTTAAGCGCTATTACAATTGGTGAAGCCCATTCGATTGGTGTCGTCATAGTATCAATCGGTTCTAATATGTCTTCCTTAACAAGGCATTCCAGTTCTTTTGTTACTTGATCACGAAGTGCTAAAGGTACTGGACGAGGTCTAAAAGCTTTTGGTTGTACATCTTTATTAATATGTATTTTAGCGCAGTGTCCATTTATTGTTCCCAATTTTCCATCAAACAAAGAATTAAAATCCTTTAAAAGTTTATTTTTATAGTAATCGGTACCTTTTGTTTTGGTGTGTTTCGTGTCTTCCGTTTTTATGTTACATAATCTAGCCCCTTCCGGCATAGGTAAATTAAATGCAAGACACCAATCCAATCCGAAAAGAGGGACGTCGTTTTCTTTTGTTACGTGAGCTTCCAGAATTTTTGTTGTGTTGAAAGCTGTTACAGATATTTTACAAACGCCTAAAGTTTCAACTTGTACAGCTGTATAAGCAATCAGATTTTTGCATTTCTGTAGTTCTGGTCGACCAATTTTTTTCCATAACTTATGTCCTATCACTGTATGCACTGCTCCAGGATCATATAGCATATCAATATTTTTTTTGTTTAAAATTGTTGTTATCATAACTTTTGTGATATGTTTATGCGAATTAATATGAAAAGTATTCGTACTTTCATCGCTATCGCTGGTATTCGAATCCGAGTCATGTTCATTCAAACGTCGAGTTCTAGAATTTTTATGCTTAGTTGTTAAACAAACCGACGAAAAATGATTTTTCTTTCCACAATTGTCACAAATTTTACCTCTAGCAGGACAATCTCGGAGTTGATTGTGATATCTGTTGCCACAAAATATACATTTCCTAGATTCTCTCGTTCTGTTATGCGATTTCTTTGATTTTTTTGATATCTTATTGGTTGTAGCATGCTCCAAATGTTTACAAGTAAATAATTGTTGAGTTTCTGTTATACGTAAGGTTTGAATTTCAGCCTGTTCCAATTCTCGTGCTGTTGCTAGTACATCGGCTAACTTTGATTTATTTGATGGATGAGCCCTTATAATTTCCTGTTGCCATCTAACATTGTTGATACCGATAACTAGTTGATCTCGAATACGTTCTTCTAAGTTTGATCCAAACTCGCAATGCCCAGCTAGTGCACGCAATTCCAAAACAAACTTGGATACGGGTGTGTTGTGAGCTCTCTGTTTCGCTGTGAATGCAACCCGTTCGGATAATACATAGGTCTTTTTACCATAGTGTTCGTTTAAGACCTCTATAATTTCATCAAAAGTCTTATTTGTTATTGATGTTGGACGGAAATGGTTTACAAGCACCTTGAAAGTTGTGGCACCTACCTTTGAAAGTAATAGTTGTTTGCGTTTGTTATCATGTTCATTACTTTCCAGTAGTCCATGTAGATCAAGAGCTATTTTGAATCTTTGGATAAAATATTCCCATTCCTCCAATTCATCTTCAAATTTCTCGAAATTAAATACCTGGGAGAACTTTTCAGTCATCCTCGTCGCCAATTATGTTGCATAAGGCATTTAAATAGTGTTATAAAATAATAAGATAGTTTCCAGTTGAGTATATATTTACAAGTGACAATACACAACGTTGCTATGTTACACATATCGTCATCTTATTCTAAGTTTAATAATAAGTAGGTAATATACCATGTAGGTATTATACTACAGTATAGCTCCAGTGACGGAGCTCGCGGGCGTAGGCACCACCGCATTACCATACTTGCCGCTAAATGGTAGTGTTCAGCACTATCGTGTTCCGGTCAGGTGGTAATGTACGGCCCTGTAATTTCCGGCACAGAGGCATAACAGGAGTGGTAACGCATTTGCATTTTGACCTTGGTCTTTGTGTGGGTGTAGTCATCACATAGGCTGCAGTCATCACTTTACATCAATGTGAACTGCATGCTTGTTTACCACTTCCATTACATAAAAAAAAAATATTAACGAACAGCAATCGATTTTTTATCTCTAAGAATATTAGACACACGCCTACATGTATATTATATGGTTCAAAGTAATAAAATACATAGTCAGCTTAATTTTAGCGCTCGATGTCTCTGCGCGTCACTTAACTGTTCAACTAACTCGCGGTTGCTAGGCAACGAGATGAGACTCGACGCCATCTTATTAAAATAACTTTATTAAATTTCGGTTTGCTAATGTATGATATTCTCAAGTATTCGCTGCATTATTGCACGAATACAATGTTAACAAGGTAACAAGTATTTTGAATATTTTCGTCTGACTAGACTTGATTATTTTCTATGGAATAGATAATGAAGTATTTTGTTTGTCAGCTGAAGAGTTTGTTTGTTTGAACGCGCTTATCTCAGGAACTATCGGACATTATTTTAGTATAAGGTAATCTATTTATCGAGAATGGCTAAGGGCTATATAACATCACGCTAGGCGGACGAAATCGTGGGCACAGCTAGTTTAATATAAAAATAAAGACACTCACAGCTCCACATTACGTATTATATTAAACTTGTGTCGTAGATGCCGTACACATACAACACATACACAAACTATAAAGATATATACCCGTTTAGACCCGAAACAAATATCTGTAGTATTCTGTAGGCCATACATTGTTTGAACGCGCTTATCTCAGGAACTATCGGAGATTATTTTAGTATAAGGTAGTCCATTTATCGAGAATGGCTATAGGCTATATAACATCACGCTAGGCGGACGAAATCGTGGGCACAGCTAGTTTAATATAAAAATAAAGACACTAACAGCTCCACATTAGGTATTATATTAAACTTGTGTCGTAGATGCCATACACATACAACACATACACAAACTATAAAGATATATACCCGTTTAGACTCGAAACAAATATCTGTAGTATTCTGTAGGCCATACAAATATTTGTCGCGCTGCAAGGGTCGAACTCGCAACCCTTCGAATCAAACGGTGCTTTTACACCGCTGGACTAACCGGGTCATAAAGCAAGTAATAAAACACTTTATTGGTTCAGTCATGTATATTTGCTGGCGTTGGGACGTGATGACTCACCGCCCACAAACGGAAGAATTTTCTTCTACTGCAGTCTTCACTAGTAGTCAGTCAACCGAATAATGGCAGTCAAACCATTCCGAAGGGGCGATGGTAGATGCAATAAAGCAAGATGGGCAGCATGCAGCATTTGCTGATGGAATGTGTACGGAACAGATATGAGAGAATGTTGCTAGTGAAGGAACTGAATTTAAATTTCATGAATGTTGTCCTGGAGAAGGAAATTTTATCTAATCTAAATGCAGATATCGCAAAAGAGTTATGTAAGGTAATTCCTCGCCAATAACATTTTCCTTTCTATTTCCTTAATGGTTTAAGTAAGTATTGGGTACGATGGGGTTGTCATGTCGTGGGACAAAACCCCTTTAAAAAAATTGGAAAAAAAAAAAGATTTGCAGTGGCGTCCTAAGATAAAACTAACGCCACTGTCACCGCCATCGCCAATCCAAATGCTAAGCTTAGCGATTAAATATAGGCTCCATTTGCAAATTAACATTTGCATTTTATTTACAGGTTTTTTTTTAATGTAATGGAAGTGGCAAACAAGCTTGCAGTTCACATTGATGTTAAGTGATGACGGCAGCCTATAGACACCCACACAAAGACCAGAGGTCAAAATGCAAATGCGTTACCACTCCTGAGGCCTAAGGTGTTATGCCTCTGTGCCGGAAATTACAGGGCCATACATTACCACCTGACCGGAGCACGATAGAACTGAGCACTACCATTTAGCGGCAAGTATATTAGGTAATGCGGTGGTGCCTACGCCCGCGAGCTCCGTCACTGGAGCTCTACCACCAGACAAGACAGTAAACAAACCAGTAAAGATTTGTGTCAGGAAATTCTCCGCCTAATCATTCAAATATTGGATTTATTACCCCCGTACATGTTGTCAAATGACCAGTTCTCTGATAGTACGTCAATTACGGATTGGTTTTTGAATATGGGACTCTATCCTACCTAATTGCTATTAGCTATCCCTAGACTTTTAGAACTGTGCATCCATCAACATAATATGCATTTTATATTTGTCTTCCTCAAACTAAAAACCGCGTTCAATAACATAATTCAATTTTAAGAATTTAAAATTATAAAATACATCAAACGCACTGCCCCGAAGTAATTAAAGCCACCAACAGCTAAACAAAGCTTTTTTAGTCGACTTCAATACATTTTCAATTAAATTGATCATTTTGACAATGTTTTTTTCGTAGAACATCTATTTATTATGTCAATGGAATTCAATCCATGTCAACGTTATGTTAAATCTCACTTTACAACGGCAGGCTGTCGAGAAAATAATTACTTTACGGGTCTAGTGAGCCTCGCTAACTCTCGGTCGTACATGAAAAACCTTTTTGGTGTGGAGCTGAAAAATGTAAAGGATTTATGGTTAAATGTTAAAGCAACCCTTACCATTGACTATTGTATAATTGCGAGAGGAAACACTCATACTATAATCCCTACTAATATATTAACACGTTGACTGCGGAGTTCAAAAATACAGTATTTCCACTGTTGCGGTACAGGACCATATTGATATGTACTAAATATATTTTTGGTGCGAAACATGGCTAATTTGTCCGGTACACAATCTTTTTTTAAACCTATATTTCTCGTAAAATTTTCATTTTATGGCAATTCTTTGACTTTTAACTATACCTTAAGACCTTCAATTGTATACTTTTTTCTTGGTTGCAGAATTGGCTAAGTGATTTTTGATTTATAGATATAAACGTCTTACCGGACATACATGTCATGTAGCGCACCTAAAGAATCAAAATTTTCAAATTGTCGATGACCAGATAGTGATGTTAAAGAACAAAACAAATATTTATCGATGTTATTTATATTTATTAAGTAAATTTATCTTCTGCTAAACCAATATGACACAGGAGATTCAGCTTTAACTGAACGTGATGGAATTATTATACTATATAAAAAAAAAATAGGTACGAGCTTCAGTATTTTGTCAAAATTACTCCTAAACTTTCAATATAAGGGGTTAAAATTGAATAGAGATTTTTGAAATTATAGACGTGATTAAGTACTTTACATATAGGTAAGCGACGAGAAACTTGATTTGGACATTTGCATGGGATTGTAAAATTTAAATTATTTATAAAACGACATCCACGCGGGCGAAGCCGAGGGCAACAGCTAGTATTTTATACAATAACTAAAAATGTACGGAAAGTGGCAGACTAAAATTATTCGCTATACACATTTCTATTAAGTTTTATATTAGGACTCATCACTTTAAGTAATAAAACCAGCACTGTGATCGCCAATCCGCATAATCGACACGCTTGGCATACAGATTGGCTATCGTAGTGGCGGCAATTTTATCGCAAGATACTGTCATCTTGCCCATCCGGCGTTATTGTATTTACTGCCGCCTATTGGTATGGTTTGGCTGCCATTGTTCGGTTGACTGACTGCATTAGTGGGCGGTGACCGTCACTTCTCAACGCCATATTACCTTATCTCAGGTACTTATTGCTGATTAATGATAGTGTTCAGGGGCTGCAACACATCTGCATATCGATCTCTAGTTTTTGTGAAGATGTCATCACTTAACATCCATGTAAACTGAATGCTTCTTTGTTACACAAAAAACTGGTATCAAAAGCGTCCTTCCGGGCTGGCAGCGCATTGGTAACCCATGGTGTTGCAAATGTTCATAGGTGACTGCTATGTGCGACTTTTTCCATCAGGTAGCACGCATTTTTATCCCAATAGTTACAGCTCAGTGACAAAATATATTTATAGATTTGTCTCGTGCAACCGCTCAGTAGCTCAATTGGAAGAGCGGCTGGACTAGATTCCTAGTAGGCCGCGAGTTCGAGTCTCGCCTGAAGTCAAATTTTTCTTTCCATTTTTCTTTAAAAAATATTTCACAAGCATGTGTTAATGCGAAATAATATAAAACAATTATTAAGGGTAAAAGCGACTTCTTTACGATATTCAATAAACTGCAAAGTCTATTATATCGGTTGTCTAACTAGCATAGTTGGCAATAGATGGCGCTACTGCTACCATAAAGCAATGCAATAAATGTGAAGGAAAGATTTGATAAATCGGGCAGGACTTCAGTAGCTCAATTGGAAGAGCGGCTGGACTAAATTCCCAGTAGGCCGCGAGTTCGAGTCTCGCCTGAAGTCAAATTTTTCTTTCTATTTTTTTTTTTAATATTTCACAAGCATGTGTTAATGCGAAATAATATAAAACAATTATCAATAATTGTCGAGAAACAGCATCAAAGCATTAAACAAACAACGATAATTTAATAAATAAATACTCCCACCAAGAAACATTTTTTTTTTCCCCATCAAATATACGTTAAGCTTACTTTCAGTTTTAAATTGAATTTGCTTACCTCAAAACTTTTGGGAACTCCTAAGTTTCTTACAAGGCCGAGGGAAAATCGAAACTCTAGACATAATTTGTTAATAAAGTTAAGAACATAGACCGTCTAAACAGTGATGCTATGATGCGAAACTTTATTCGGTTTATAGGTTAATCAATAGCATTGTACAGATCTGCAAGTCTTACTTCAGAGATGAAGAAATCTGCTCAGCAAAGGTACTGCTCTACCAGACTGCTCTACTACTATTTTACTGGTGGTAGAGTTCCAGTGACGGAGCTCGCGGGCGTAGGCACCACCGCATTACCTAATATACTTGCCGCTAAATGGTAGTGTTCAGCACTATCGTGTTCCGGTCAGGTGGTAATGTACGGCCCTGTAATTTCAGGCACAGAGGCATATCACCTAATGCCTCAGGAGTGGCAGCGCATCTGCATTTTGACCTCTGGTCATTGTGTGGGTGTCTATAGGCTGCAGTCATCACTTAACATCAATGTGAACTGCATGCTTGTTTGACACTTCTATAACATAAAAAAAAAAAAAGACGCTGGGTAAGATAGACGCGATGGCATCCCGCAGAAGGGCCGACAAAGCGGAACGAAATCTCCTAGATGTCATCACACCCTATTTAAGGAGACCGATCCAGACGACGTGCCTGCATTTGTGGCGAAGCAGCTGCACAAGCTGCCTCCTGTCACATTTTACCATGTTGACGTATCCTGGCTGCTGAAGGAGATCAAGACTAGCCAGGAAGAAGTTTGATTTCGATTGCAGACTTCGGAAAACACGATCAGTGATTTGCGTGCTGAATTAATTTCATTACAAGGTGCTAGTTCGGTATGTAGGTCAACCGAAGCCTGCAATCTGGACACGAGTCTCTCACCTTTTTAGGGGGAGGCCTGGAGCTTACTCCACCACGCTGCTCCAATGCGGGTTGGTGGAGATACGGGTTAGTAGCCAACCCGCTGTCAGATGTTTTCAAACCGCTCGTTGGGCCTCCGACAAGGTTTAACGACTGCTATCTATCTATAGAAACCGGGACCAACGGCTTAACGTGCCCTCCGAAGCACGGAAACGCGCATTTTAATTTGCCACTAGCGATCACCCATCACACCCGACCGCGCCCGTATCGCTTAACCAAGTATATCGCTTACGATCTACACCAGCCGCGGGGCCATACGCGCTTCTAAGCCAAGTATTATCTGTTCCCAATTCCTTATTCGTGTGAGATTGAAAAGAAAAAAACACATTGTTAAATCGCAGTAAAATAGTAAGTGGTCATTACATCGACCTTGAGACCCGCTTAAGTCCGTGTAACGTTAGACACGTCTTTGATAACGGCAATAAGGCGTCTATGACGTCACAAATGTCAGATTACCCGACAATATTGCGGCGTGACATTAGAGGCGCGGCGCCAACGCGTCATAAACGCTAGTCGGGCACTTAGGGCTGTCACGTCAGTTATTACGTATATTTTAAAAATAATACGCTAAATGTATGACCTCAAAGCTCGGCCTAAGTTGTCGTCACAATATTTTTTTTACGAGGCACTCATCACTCATAGTTTGATGCGTTATGCGTTTCCCTCCCCAAAACATGTAACTGTGCCGTTATTTCACGAGCCGAGACCACTAAATACCTCGGGGTTACAATAGACGATAAACTGAGCTGGACCACTCATATAACATCACTTTCTTCCAGAGTACGAAAAGTCATATATGTTTTCAAAAACCTGCGAACTATAGCGGATATTGACCTTCTTATTCAAACATACAAAGCTTTATGTGAATCTTTAATTAGATATTGTATATGTGCATGGGGCAGCGCCGCAAAAACTCATATTATGACACTTGAACTAGCTCAACGGGCTGTTTTAAAGGTACTCCTCTACCTCCCTTACAAGCACCCCACTACGGCAGTATACGAAAAGGCGGATGTACTATCTGTTAGAAAACTGTTCATACATGAAAGTCTCCGTCATTTTCATAGCCGAACAGTGCCGGCTTTTCCAGTGTCACATAAAAGAGTAGACCGAATTCCTGTTCCATTAGCAAGAACTAGATTTGCACAGAAGCAGTTTGATATAGTTGTTCCAAAAATCTACAATAAATTACTAAAATTACCTACAGCTAATAATAAGAACATTAAAAAATCAAATAATAACGAGTTTAAAAAGATTGTTAATATATGGCTAAAGAGTTTTGACTATGAAGGAATAGAAAATATGATAGTAAACCTATATTTTTAATTATATTTATATAAATAAAATCATAAAATGTAAATTTCGGTCTAGTTTAGCTATAATTGAAAAAGATGATTCATAATGAATATAACACGTATACATCCACACACACACACACACACACATACACACGCGCACACACACACACACACGCACATGCTCACGCGCACGCACAGGCACACGCACACTCACACGCACACGCACACATAACTTACACTTTTTGTTTTTTTTTTTATGTATATAACTTTGTTTTAAATATATATATTATTAGGTATGTCTTTATGTAAGGTCCAAAAATGTATACCTCAGAACATAGATACCTAGTTTACTTAATTACATTTAATGAAATTATATGACAAAATTGTAATATGATATCATCTGGAGAAGCCAATGATTCCCGAAACACAGTGAATACTAGTTCGGGAATCTATGGAGTCAATATTTAAATCGATGTATGTTTTTTTTTGTCAATAAATACATAAAAAAAAAAAAGTTTTGATTAGACACTTGTACGAGTTTCCTAGTCGTTCAAAAATAGGACAATCGCATTTTTTCAAGTCTTTTTGGAGAATAACGGACAATGTATACAAAAGATAAAGAAACAAAAATATGAAGTGGAAATATAATAAAATATATGTATGAATCTTCACGCCAGGTCCCTAACGGGGTAGGCAGAGAGTGTAGAGCGCCAGATATCCCGGTTCTGACAAACCTCTCGTGCCTCGTCTACCTTCATCATTCTCTTCATACATGCACGCCGATTCCTAAGACTTTTGATCCCACCATCAGGCAGAAAAACACAATAAATAACAAAATAAATGTTGAATTTTAGTTTTGACAACCCTACAGAGGTCCGTCAAGTAAGGTTTAGATGGCAGCAGTAATACTACCGAGTTTCACAGCTACTTTTATGGATTTAACTTAATCTTTAACTAATTAAGTTATAGCAAATCCATGTACTTACCAAGTATATAAAGAATATTCTATTCTATCTATGGATGCCAGTAGCGCAAGCATAAAAACTTGCGACAAAGTAGGTATTTGTATCATCATCGAGATCAATTTATGTGGAAATTAGTATTAGAAAGTAAATACGCTTACACTCACACTTGCTTGTTTTGATGCCCGTTCTAAATTTAGTATCTGTAATGTACTCAATATGCATTCATATAATCCATTGACTATGATTGTGACAAACAGATTTTTTTTTTAATGCAAATGTGTTCTTGTAGACCAATTTGAAATAAACGATTTGAATTTGGATTGTGGACGAACGGATGTTGTTTCTCTGACCAAGCGAGGTGAGAGCACCTGGCAGGCCACGGCCCAACGATAAACTTTTTTTATTTTCAAATTGACAGTGTTACTGTTGGCAAAATGCCTCTACAGTCTAACCGAGCTTGAGAGGCGCAAAGCTCACCGTATGGGAAGCTTGGCGTGGATTAACTGAGTTGGCACTTCAGTGCGAGAGTGCCATGCAGCCCGCACTGTAGTGCCCACTGCGTGGGGAGAGGGTGATAACAAGCCTAAGGGAACCTCCGAACGAGGTACGGACCTCGGCTTAGGGCGTTTACCATGTGCAGGTGGTTAATAACCACCAGCACACGTTCTACCGTGTGCCGGCCAAGTTCGGTAGTAGAAACACTGCCCCCTGGCAGACTCCCTAAGCCGAGGTCCGTACCTTGTTCGGAGGTGCCCTTAGGCTTGTTATCAACCTCTCTCCACAGCACACGTTCTGCCGTGTGCCGGCCAAGTTCGGTAGTAGAAACACTGCCCCCTGAAATATGGGACCTCATCGGCGCCGGCGCGGACGGTGAATCTGTGTGGTGGTGTGTGACTGTGTGACTGTGTGTAGTGTGTAGGGAGCCTCTTGTGACAGAGGGGTTGTTGACAGTGAAATCGTTATCGGGGGCGCTAAGTACATGGCGAGGCGCAACAATTAACGTTGGGAAGTTGTATATATGACAACTCTTGAGAAAACTTCGTATGTGCGATGTAACTCGGCCATACCTACGCCATCTTTCGTACTAGACAGATCTATTTAATATGTAGTGGATGCTACACCATTATATAACTGCATTTTTGAACCCTTTCAATACTATCTCTAACAAAACTGTCCTGAGCATTTTTTTATTCTTTAATCCTAACCGCTTAATTATTTCCTCGGCCCAAGTTGCTGATTTTATTAATTTAAAAGTGGAATCTCATTGTAGCACGACTGAAGAATTAAAAGCGGGGATTACTTTGACTTCGCTTTTTGTATTCCTTAGTTCTTTTGAACGTGAATTCTACAGGATAGGATGAAACTTGATGTTTCGTAATCTTCTTAAACAAAAACTTAAGCATTGACTCGTGGAAATCTCTGGAGCCGAAAGACGAAGCCTTCCCTAAAGATGGCCACAAACATATTGCGTAATTAAGGGACGGACTGCACTAGTGGATAGTCTCCTCCATTTGTAGCGGTAATCCCGATGCAAGCTATCCTGACGCTAACCATTCCGATGCCAAAAACTCATTACAATATTTTTAAAATACTATTCAACGACACCCTTAAGGATGGGTTAAGCGAGAAAAGAAACCTCTTGAAAAAACACTTAATTCAGATTTTTATTTTACCTCTTTTTCGGCATGACTTATTTGTCTTTACATGCCAAATTAACGCTTTCTAAACAACAAAAAAAAACAAAGAGACGGATAACGAAACTTACTTGTAAAAAAATATATTCGGAACCCTATAAAGATATCTTCTCAAGACATTATCCTTAATTCGAATTCCCAACTCTAATCACAATTAAACCTCGGGGCTATAATCACGACTTGCCAAAGCCCGCCAAATATTAATGACAGCCGACAAGAAAATCGGCCGCAGATTTAGCAAGTCACAGACAATTTATTAAAAAATTGAAAGAGCCATCTTTCACGTGTCGAGATAATTTTTTATAAGGCCATCTTATTCTCGCGTTGAAATTAATTTGCTTCCCATTTATCAAACGTCGGTAGGCGTTCTACAGATTTTAGTTATTGATTCGATATCCGCTTGCCTTTTAATTTATAAAAGGAATTGGAAACATATTTCATGATTACTTTAGTAACTTTAAGGTCACGGATAGTATATAATATGTAAGTACGGTAACATGAACCTGAATCTTAATACCTTTTAACACCGTTAAACACAAATAAATTGAGTTTGTGTTAAGGTCGATATACATCAGACAAGGAAATGCTCATTCTATCCCCACTATATCAAATTATTTTGGTGTACACAGGCGTAGAGGATTATTTCGTTGTTCTTAGTGTATTTGCAAAGATTCTAAGTCATATTATAAGAATGTGCTGCAAAGGTTCACACTGGTGGTAGAGCTCTAGTGACAGAGCTCGTGGGCGTAGGCACCACCGCATTACCTTATATACTTGCCGCTAAATCGTAGTATTCAGCACTATCGTCTTCCGGTCAGGTGGTAATGTATGGCCCTGTAATTTCCAGCACAGAGGCTCAACACCTTAAGCCTCAGGAGTGGTAACGCATCTGCATTTTAACCTTGGTCTCCATGTGGGTGTCTGTCTATAGGATGCAGTCATCACTTAACATCACTGTGAACTGCATGCTTGTTTGCCAGTTCCATTCCATTGAAAAAATGTGCGCTTCCTCAATATAAACGGCGCTAGAGCGCGCGGACAGTTGCTCAGAGCGTTCTTGCGTCTTCGAACGTGCTCGCGCCCTTTCACAGCGATCTTGTTCTAGCGATTGTAAACATATCTTATAGATTAAATTATGGATTAGTCTTAAGAAAAATGTTTGTTAACGATTGAAACCTACCAAAATTGAACAAAATGAGCACAACACGACGAATGAGCAAAGAACATTCGTTAAGATTATCTAGCTTTTGTTTACACTAAAAGATCACCAAAGAATGCTTTTGTTCTAACAGAGCTATCTCTGTTTTCGTTTGATGTAAATCGACCTGCATAGAATAATCTTGGGAATATCTACAGTAGTAACGTTGTACATTACATTGTCTTATCTATACAAACATCAGTCACACGACAGTAAAGTATCACCCGTTCAATTCAGAGAATTTGAGGAGATATCCCCAGCAATATTTCACCGACACCGCGGCTTGCCACCCTGTTTTCTATACGTCAGTCTCAGGTTTATCGATGACCCATTATTTTGGATCGGTGTATCGTCATAATGGGCTTATACGATACCTGTCGTTGTTATAATAATGTCTTGTGTTGATGACACTAAAACGTATGATATTTGATATAAAAGCAGATATAGAAAAAAAAAGTGTAAATAATGATCACAAGAATACTCTCTATTGTACACATAAAAGGATTCAATTACATAAAAACAAAAGAATGAAAAGCACAATAGGCGGTCTTATCGCTCGAAGCGATCTCTGCCAGATATAATTATTTTAAAAAGATTTAAAACAATAGGTACCTAGTGATTGTATTTTACTGCTGATAAAGCACCAGTGTTGGAGATTTATCAGCATTTCATTTCTTTTCCTGACAATTATGCTGAACATAGTCAATTTTCAGCTGTAACCTTCTCGTATGATAACTTCAGTTATTTGTCTTACAAAATCCGGCCCTGTGCAAAAGGCTGTATTTAAAATTCTTCAGGGACAATTTTCGTATTTCGAAACAAATATTTATTTAATGTGCAAGATTAATTCTGAATACATTACGTCAAAAAAAATCGTAACCGTCATTGGTTCGTTTGTATTATTTTGCACATAACACGAAATATCCCAAAATCAACCTCTATTATTTATAAATAATTTATCAAGAACACAAGAACCTCTATCTTATTAAAATAACAATATCCTTATTATTCAGTACCCGACCTTTGTCAAGGGAAAAACCAATAAAAGACATAAAAAACTTACTAAAAGGGAACGAATATTAAGAGACAGAAGAGGGTTCTAAAAAAATAGGATCATTGGAAAATTATTGTGAACCGATCCAATCACATCCGTTTACATTTTCGTTTGCGTTCGGCATCGGTTCGCGCGCGTCTTTTAATCGTTCCGTCCCGAACATAATAATATAAGAGTACCTACAGTGCTCAATAAATATTGTACATCGAGCCTAGGAAGGAGACTTCGGCTTATCTCTTTCGCACCGCACCTATTTGACGTTTGTTGACTATTTTGATCAAGTTTTGACCTATAACGGACTGTCAGTGCTTACGTAGGCAGTGTGCAACAGAGATAACGCTCTACGAAGTCGACACGAGCCGATCGTCTCTTTCGCAGGCTCGATATGCATTAATAATTGTTGAGTACTGTACATAAGTGTGACAGCATCCCAGCCATTCCCAGCCCACTGTATTGTGAACTTGTCAAATCTATTAATATGCATATGTGTCTGATTAAGGCTTCTTGTTGCAGTAAGTAATCTAGGTCTGTGCGCCCCTTATCCAAGTCATCATCACTCCAGCCGAAACACTATCACTGCTGGAGAAAACCTACCCCAAAGATGCCCACAACAATGATGCGCGTCATTAGACAAGGGAGACTATGCCATAATCGCCTTACTTGGCAGGCGGTTTTTAGCGATCATAGTAACGGTAGTTTTATCACGGGACGCTGCTGCACATCCCGCGTTTTTTTACTACCACCCTTGGAATGGTTTGACCGCCATTGTTCGGTTGACTGACTGCACTAGTGGAAAAATTCCCTTCCACTAGAGGGTGATAGGATAATCACGACCAGGCGCCTATCCAAGTATTTTCCCCTTACGGAGCAAAAATTGTCCTCCCCTATATTTCTCTTTTTTATGTTATAAAATTGGCAAACAAGCATGCAGCTCACATTGATGTTCAGTGATGACTGCAGCCTATAGACACCCACAGAAAAACCAGAGGTCTAAATGAGAATGCGTTACCACTCCTGAGGCTTAAGGTGTTATGCCTCTGTGTCGGGAATTAAAGGGCCATACATTACCACCTGACCGGAACACGATAGTGCTGAACACTACCATTTAGCGGCAAGTATATTAGGTAATGCGGTGGTGCCTACGCCCGCGAGCTCCGTCACTGGAGCTCCCTGTCTCTGAGAGGGGTATCTGGTAGGGGGTCCGTGGGAGGGAACGCCGTGTTGCCTTAAGCAGTAACTCAATTTGTTAATAGGCTGCTACGGAAATGTTCATGTGCCTATTTCTTTGCAGAATTTGTCCAAAATGTCCGATTGAAGGACAAAACCGGACACTACATGCTTAAAACTAGGTAAATCACTAAGTAAGTGAAACTGTGTAATCAATTTATCGCAGACATATTTTCCAATAGAAACTCTACCACCCGTTTTAACCTCGAACGGCATAAATTTCTAGAAGACCCTCTTTAAGCGATGCCTCCAATATAAAATCAACACCCTCCGTAAATCTTATTAGCGGTTTTGGCTAGACGTTGATAATAACGTTTTATGTTAGTCTATTTGGAATTTGTCCTCTAGCATAGACTGTTTCAATTTGGAGGCAAAGATAGGCAGTTCCTTTTTTTTTGAATAGTCGGGCATTTCAATTATGTTTATTTTTAATGTTATGAAAGTGGTAAACAAGCATGCAGTTCACATTGATGTTAAGTGATGACTGCAGCCTATACACTTACACAAAGACCAGAGGTCAGATGCGTTGCCACTTCTGAGGCCTAAGGTGTTATGCCTCTGTGCCGGAAATTACAGGGCCGTACTACCTGACCGGAACACGATAGTGCTGAACACTACCATTTAGCGGCAAGTATATAAGGTACAGCTACAGCGCAACAGTTAGTACAAAATATCACAATAATGCGAATGATAATGAACGCGTGTTTATCCACATATCCCTTCAAAATAAAAACACTGGGGAAAGAGATGTTTGGAAAAATATGTTCTTATTCCCTCCCCCACAAGAGCGCTCGTCTTGCGATATTAATCTTCATAACATCGTACTTCTCCCCGACTGCGGACTGTGGGGACTACACTCGATCAAATATGCAATCTGTTCGCACGGTAGATACGGACACATACCGAACTTTTATTAGAAATAGCCGAAGTATTAGGGTCTGCGCTCATTACATCAACTCCGCTCCGTATCGACACAGGATCGTCTCGACCGCAAGCCGTCGAGGGCGGGCGGCGCGCGGTCCACGTGTGGACGGCGAGTGGACCACTTGCTTGTCTAGCGTTGACTGTTCGCTCACCGCGCTGTTCCCAAGTGGACCGCGCGCTGCCTGCGATTGGTTCACGCGCCATTCACGCGTCGACAACGAGTGGACGCCGTAAAACGAGGCGGTGCTGGCCGGGTCCCGGATGGCTCTAGTGAGCTATGACCCTATTTATAAACCAGTATGATTCCCGTGCTCGATCCTTCATTCGCCCAATGGTCGAAATTCAACCGCAATACATAATAATATGCAACTATATTAAATGAAGTTAGATTCACAGTACACACGCTTTTCTATGAAAACTGTTCAATCATTGTAAGTGGGCGGAGCTTATCTTGGCGCGAAAATATACACCAGTCGCAAGGCAACACTGACTTCACCTGATTAGTATTTGATCGCACCAGAAAACGTCACAAAATTGGCGTATCATCAGTTTGTACACGACATAGAGCAACGCGGCCCACCGGTCGCGGCGGACTGGAGGGGAGTAGCCATAGCGTGCATAACCGATGCAAAATAGTCTGTCATTTTTTGCGGGGGGAAATGCGTGCGTCTATTACTACGAAACTCACTCACCTTGACTTTAACAAAATACAGAAACAATTTCACGCACACATTTAAACACCTAGGCGACAGGCGTTAGATTATTTGGTCTTGTACTTTGACAGAGGGGAAAGCCTGCATATGGCTACTCCCCTCCGTGTTGCTCTATGGTACACGAGTACAAAGACGGGATAATACTACAAAATCCGAGATGTCCGTCGTTTTCCGTGTGAATGAGTTAGCAGGCAAAACTCCCATGTTTTGACACGATATAGGTATTTAATAACGGACGATGTGATATCGTGCTTAACCTCAAAAAAGAACAAAATTATGACTTACCGGTGATAAGTAATGCTACTGAGTGATTTAGTTTGCTTTACTGTTCGGTTTTACACCAAAATAATGAACAATTTGGCATTTTTTACGGTTTTTTCTCACTAAGTTTGCGCTCGGCAGGCGAAAGCACAATGAATGGATGATTCTTGCCGCGTGAGCGGGAACGGTCATCTAACCGTCCGCGAGTCTAAACGAACGCTCAGTGGCCGGTGCGTATTGTCAATCTAACTTCATCTAATATTTGTAATATTTATTTTTCGCAATAACAGATACGAGTGAACTTTAGAAATTAGGAGTTCGAGGGCGTAGGCACTACCGCATTACCTAATGTATCTGCCTTCATATCGTAATGCTCAGCACTATTGTGTTCCGGTTAGATGGTAATGTATGGTCCCATAATAATTATCGCAGAGACGTAACAACTAAGGCCGCAGGGTTGGTAACGCATCTGTATATTAACTTCTGGTTTTTGTATATACCTAAATGTATGATCTTAATATGTCTATTGGTGCAGTCACTTACCATCTATAAAAAAATAAAATACGCTTACACTGACAGCCCCACACAAGGTATAAACCTGCGTCGTGGGTGTCGTTGTACACACACAACACATACACAAACACCCAGACCCAAAACAAATATCTGTAGGCCATACAAATATAGGTATGTCCCGATGCGGGGATCGAACCCGCGACCCTTCGAATCCAGCAATGGTCACACATCACTGGACAAACCGGGGCATCAATGTGAACTTCATACTTGTTGCCACCTTAGTTTCAAAAAATAATAATTTTCAACAAACCCGTTGACTGGACACATTCACGCTCAAGAACGTTTCGTATTAAACCGAGAAATATCTCGAGATGCCTCAATGCTTGGAGGGCTGACAGCGCGGTCTGAGTAATTTGAAGACTCTTAAAACATGAAAAGGGTTTTACGTTCGGACATTTCGACGGTAGGAACAGACCGCAACACTTAGCTCGAGCACTTAGTCACGTTGTACATTCAGTTGATGAAACTTAGGACTACCCTCATTTCTCACGCTATTCACCTAACTTTCGACGGTTCCATGTCGAAATTAAGAAACACTTTTTTATGTAATGAAGGTGGCTAACAAGCCTGCAGTTCACACTGATGTTGCGTGATTAATGCATGCATTTACGTCTGCCTACCCCTTCGGGGATTACAGGCGTGTTGTTACGTTTCGTATATCCACACAAAAAGCAGAGGTCAAGATGCAGATGCGTTGCCACCCCTGGTACCTTAGTTGTTATATATTTGTGATAGTTATTACGGGTCATACTCTGGTAATCTTAATTTTACTTCGATCCCCATATCGACAAATAGGTGTACGACTTGACTACACAGACGTTAGTTCTACTGGTGGTAGAGCTCCAGTGACGGAGCTCGCGGGCGTAGGCACCACCGCATTATCTAAGATACTTGCCGCTAAATGGTAGTGTTCAGCAATATCGTGTTCCGGTCAGACGACGGAAATTACAGGGCTGTACATTACGTACAGCCCTGTAATTTCCGACACAGAGGCATAACACCTTAGGCCTCAGGAGTGGCAACGGTTCTGCATTTTGACTTTGGTTTTTGTGTGGGTGTCTATAGGCTGCAGTCATCACTTAAAATGAATGTGAATTGCATGCTTGTTTGTCACCGCCATGACATAAAAAAAGTTGGTCATCGTTATCATCATCATTGCAGCCTAAACACGTCCACTGCTGAAGAAAAAGCATCTCCCAAACATAGCCATATAATTAAACAGACGAAGTGGGACAAAATATAACTAGCAAATGATGGGATTTTGCACGGAATAGATAAATAAAGATTGAAAGACCTTTGCCTCAATTTAGTATTAGAACCAGTGTCGCCGCTTTTCTCCCACCATGCAATTTATTACACAAATGTAACACCATCTCCACAATCACCCACCCACACATTAATCCTCAGGGCAGCTATTCGTTTGCGTAAGTTTGCATACTAAGACAACGCCTGTAGACAATAGACACTCGCACGCACACAACAATAACACAGTAAGTGCTAATAAACTAGTCGAAGTGTAGCGAACGCATTACATGCTGTACATTGCAAGCGGAGACACACAGCGTTAATTGAGCGAGTGCTTAACGAGCAATGTATTCGCTAGCAGTAACGTTTAAATAATGCAGTTTAAGTTCGAATATTCATATTCCTTTGTATATTTTTATGTTTTTTACAAATATTATAACCATAAATGTTATTTGTGACTTACCGATGGAAAGATACACCTCCTCGCTTTATACTTATACTGACATTTTATATTACATGTTAAAATTGGCACTACACGGTATTTTACCAAGAGATGCGTCGTTCGAAGCAGTAGTCTACACGACACTACGAGAGGCGAACAAATGGTTCGGCCAAACTGTGTTTGTTCATACATAGTTTTGGCGCGCTTGCCACGCCCACATTACCATTCCATCTTTATTTATCTATATCGTGGGATTTTGTGTGTATGCTTGTATGCATAGAGAATGACGTTTGCCGGGTCAACTAATATAATATATTTTATGTTAAACCATAAAAGATGTGACGAAGTCTGATTCTATAAATTATGATAAAAAAAAATGCAAAAAAAAAACTGCCTCAGCAGACTAGTAAGCAGTTCACTGTAACTCTAGAAGTAGAGGTTTAAACCTGAGGTAAATGCTTTTGGATTTTATTCGTGTTTCCGAAGTTTCTCAAAGCCACTCTTGGAGATTGGTAATGAGCCCGGAGATGGAATGGTAATTGTAATGCTCGCCACCTCACATGAGACAAAACGTAACTAACAAATGATTGTTGCTTGTATGCACTTAAATGCATGCATTTACCTTCGCTCCCAACATTAACAATGAGCGCGAGCAAAGCGGCTAAAACAATTTGTCACATAAACAATACATGTAAAACAAAACATCGGTTTTATAACGGTTGTATTATGTTATATTCAAAGATTATAAAAATACGCGAATATTGTTCCCGGGGAGCATCCGTGTCACACTGTGTGGTCTATGGTGTCACAGCATTACAATTAATATATTTCATAGCTTACTTTTGAAATAAACCTTCATTCTATTTCCATTGTCCGGGCTTTTATCCGGCAAATCCGGATAATGCCATCACCGGGGGAAAGTCCTTTGCGGTGTGCAAAAACGCGCCATGTAAAAAAAACTCACTTTGTACGCCTATAAGATGCACAATGTTTATTGGTTGGTAGATGCATAATGGTTGGTCATTAAGGTATTATTTAGTACCTGCTTTATATATTATAGCTAAAAGGCAGGTTTTATAAATTACGATGACAAACATAAAAACTACAAATTCATTTTAAATGTTGTAAAAGGTTTATCACGATTTCCGGTAGAACTATTAACTACTTATCGAAAAATGTTAAATATTAAAGTTGTTGTTAATAAATAAATGTACAACTTTTTTTATATGCATACTTTTTTCACATAACCTCCAAAGTGCGAAAACTTCAAAAACCATTTGTTTGGTCTTTTGGAGATAAAAAAAAAGATACGTCATTTAACTTTTTTTATAAACCAGTTAGAAAAATAAGGAAAAAGTTAATCAAATTATTTTAGGGAGGAGACCGCAGTTCGGTCTATTTTGGTAGGTAGGTACACGAACAAATTAGAAATCAATTGTCATATTACCTATTCTCGCGGCCTGACAGATTACGGGTTGATATCACGATTACCGGCAAAACTACAAGACTTTAGAAAAAAGTTCTATTTTCTTATTTTTGAGCCCAAATGGTCTCAAAAATTATCGGCACTTTCGAACACTCTGTGAAATCGTGCATTAATTACAAATAATTCCGTGCCTTCTTTTACGCCTTCCGTTTATCTCTTCATTTGTAATTCAAATCGCTTTTTAGCATTTAGGCCCCGCTGGTCTATCTTCTTAGCATTTTCTTAATCGACGATATGTCATTATATTTTTCTTAGGTTTTCGCGAGCTACACTCATTGAAATAAAACTATAAATAACTTATTTTATCAAGATTTTATCACTTTGTTGACAATGTAACTTCACGCCTGTAATCCCCGAAGGGGTAGGCAGAGGTAAATTCATGCATTCAAGCATACATGCAAACACCCACGATTCGCCGGTTACGTTTTGGCCCATGTAACAGGTGGCGAGCCTGTTGACATCTCCGGGCACATTACCAAACTTTGAGGTACTGGGAAATTTCCAGAAAATGGAAAACTCCCAATAGAACCAGAGATAAAGGCTTTTTCACCATTATCTCTGATAACCCCCTACCCGGGAATCGAACCCAGGACCTCAGCGTAGTAGTAGTGGCCTGTACCACTAGGCTACCGAGGCAGTTAATTGTTGACAATGTATTTTCAAAATAACAACTTTAAGCAATTTTTTCTGAGCTAAGCAACGGACGGATAGACATACGGACGTAGTGAATCTATAAGAATGACGGTAATAAGGCTTGGTAGCTGCGGAATCTTTACAAAGGAAATTTCATCGCAAGGTTTGTGCAAATTGACCTCATTTTAAAGTAAGTGATGGCAGGTATAAAGTTATGTGTTGACACAACAGAGTGCTCCAACAACCAGAGTGCTGTAACAGACGGGAGAACTGACAGCTCACCGCTTTCTGAATTCCCGTACTGGGGTATTTATGTCTATAGGTGACTTCATGAATAACATCATTCCATTACAAACAAGCATGCAGTTCACATATATTGTAAAGGTATAAAAAACACTACATAAATATCTATAGCAGAATATATAAAAATAACATAGTATTTTACTGGTGGTAGAGTTCCAGCGTAGGAGCTCGAGGGCGTAGGTACTACCACATTACTATTACAAGGAAACTTATGAGTTTATCGTATTTGAAGGGCTATGAATTCTCATTTGTACGTACAGAACACTGTGAATCCGACTCGCTCTTGACCGGTTTTTAATATCAATACAACAAGGCAGCTGGCCACCTGATGGAAAGTCGGAACCGTCGCTAATGTTTGAAGATTTGCAATACCAGGGGAGTCCAGGGTTAGCAAGCCACTAGTGATACGCTGGGTTCGAATCCCGGCCCGGCGCTATTAGAGATAACGGTGTGAAATCCTTTATCTCTGTTCTGTTGGGTTTTTTTTTTCGTTTTCTGGAAGTTACTCAATACTTCGGAGTTTCGTGATGTGTTCGGCGATGTTGACAGTCTCGCCACCTGTTGGACCAATACGTGACTGGCAAATCGTGGGTCTGGAATTAAACTAACATAGCAAACACTAAATCAATAGTGCTTAACATTGGCTATCCAAATAATAATTATGTAGCCGCAGCTGCATTTCAATTGGTGATGATTTGCAAATTAGATTCATATATTACAAGTACATTGTTGCATAAGCAATATTACATACCAAGCTAGTGAAAACTAATTAGTATTGTGCAGGTATATCTTGCTCATTCTGAAATAGCCAATTAGTATTGTATATCTTGCCCATTCTGAAATTCAACCACTAAAAATTCAATTTAGAATCACAGTGCCTAATTCCTAAGTTCAAATAAATGCTTCGAATAACTTCATTCCATTACGTGAATCGAGATAACAACAAATACTGTGCCTATATTGCAGTTTTTTAATTCTTTTTTTAATTATTTCGGCGATGGATACGGTAATTATGTCAGTTCTTGTCACTTCCTAGCGTAGGTATGATCTATTTGCGTGAGTAGAAAACTTCTATGTGTGCGTTCAAAAATAAATTCCAACGCTCGCAGACTGCTCTCTTAACTTCAAATTGAATCAGTGCCTTGTGAAAATAATTGACAAAAAAGTGAAATGAATGAAGGGCTGGTATTCGACAGATGCCGTCTAGTGACAATAATTGACAAAAAAGTGAGATGAACGGCCGATACGGCAGTATGAGCATTCGCGCTTTTGATTAATTGTGAAAAGATTGACGCATTTTTTGTTGTTTCAAATATTTTATTAATACATTTTGTAAAGAGTTGCGAATATTATCTATTTCAGTTAAACAAGATCAGACGACCTATTAGATACCTATGTAACTCGGATGATATGAGATGATAAAGGAGATTGCTTATTCTGCTTAATAGCTACATTGAGTCTCAGGTGGACAAGTAGAGAGACTACCATTTAGCGGCAAATATAATAGGTCCTGGGTTCGATTCCCGGGTAGGGGGTTATCAGAGATAATGGTGAAAAAGCCTATATCTCTGGTTCTATTGGGATTTTTCCATTTTCTGGAAATTTCCCAGTACCTCAAAGTTTGGTAATGTGCCCGGAGATGTCAACAGGCTCGCCACCTGTTACATGGGCCAAAACGTAACCGGCGAATCGTGGGTGTTTGCATGTATGCTTGAATGCATGCATTTACCTCTGCCTACCCCTTCGGGGATTACAGACGTGAAGTTACGTTTTTTTTTATATAATAGGTAATGCGGTGGTGCCTACGCCCGCGAGCTCCGTCACTGGAGCTCTACCACCAGTCACCCGTGTAACTGAGAGCGAAGTTTTTATAGTAATATGCACCAGCGAGCACAACATGAATGTCGTTATTTCAATCAATCAAGCGGGCGCCCATATTGCCGCTGTCTTGACGTCTGTCGCTCCCGTGACGTCACCGCTTAATGACCTCCTCCACTAGCTTAACGTATAGGTCGCGCCACGTAAAAAGAACGCTGGAAGAAAGTAGAAGGGATGTGTTCGCGCATCGGTACACTCGCGCACGATAGTACTAGCCCTATTGGTTTATTTTTGATCTAGCTTTCTCTTGCGGTTTCGTGTATTGGTAGGCAGATTGAAAACTATATTACATAGAATAACATAAAATGAAATAAAAACACATGACGCGCAGCATGACCGCCAGCGTTCTTTTTACCTGGCGCGACCTATACTTGCCAATTTTTAACCGAGTTCATATTATATGTATTCATATAAAGGTGTTATTTTAAAGATCTCAAATATATTTTTAACTAGCTGTGCCTGCGACTTCGTCCACGTGAGAAAAAATATGATTGTTCAGTATCTACCCGGACGAAGTCGTGAGCGCAGCTAGTATAAAAGTAGCCTAACTTACTCCTTATCATTTCAGCTATCTGCCAGTGAAAGTCCCGTCAAAATCGGTCTAGCCGTTCCCAAGATTAGCCCCGCCAAACAGACAGACAGACAAACAGACAAAAATAGAAAAAAAATGTTGTTTTGGTATATGTACCATGTATACAACATACATATGCATTTAGTAAAAAGCGGTTATTTTAATATTACAAACAGACACAGAATTTTATTTATTTGTATAGATGTATAGATTTATTATGGAAGGTACAATACAACATAAGAACGAAAAATTCTGAGAAAATTTTAAGCGTCTACTTGCTAACGTTATTATGGATCAAAAAATATACGAAAAAAAACACCATTATTGTATGCCCCCTTCGACTTCTTAACATTTTCATTTCTAACATGATTTGTGAAATTGTTAGCTTTCTAGCTATCACTATTTATGAGGTACAGCCTGGTGACAGACAGACGGACGGACGGACGGACAGACAGACAGACAGCGGAGGATTAGTAATCCGTAGCGTCCATTTTTACCTTTTAGGTACGAAACCCCAAAAAAGATAGAACTAAGATACAGAAAAGTTTAAAAATATTCGATATGATTTTTTAAATTGACATAACTTTTTTATTTCTGAACCGATTCACATGAAACAAACACCAAATGTTAAGTGAAACTTACCATAATATATTAATGAAAACCGCAAATCGAATAAGCCGTTTCTGAAATTAGCGTGCACAAACACACAGACAAACAGACATTTTTTCGGAATAAAAAGTACCCAGTATTGTGCGCCAAAGGTTAAAGTATAGTCATACCAAGTTTCATTGTAATCGGACTGGTAGTTTTTATGTGATGCTTGAACAAACAGACAGACAGACAGACAGACAAAAAAATATCTAATCACATATTTGTGTTCGGTATCGATCTAATAACATCCCCTGGGTATTTATTTTTTAAATATTTTAAATGTACAGAATTTACACTTCTACAGTTTTATTATAAGTATAGATAAGTCTTAAAGTTATTCATATTTTTTTACTGGTGGCAGAGCTCTAGTGACGGAGCTCGCGGGCGTAAGCACCACCGCATTACCTAATATACTTGCCGCTAAATGGTAGTGTTTAGCACTATCGTGTTCTGGTCAGGTGGTAATGTACGGCCGTCGTCGTAATGGGTTTCGTCTATAGGCTGCAGTCATCACTTAAAATCAATGTGAACTGCATGCTTGTTTACCACTTCCATTAATTAAAAAAAACTCAAATTATCGTTCTTTATCGATTACAAGGAAACCTATAAGTTTATCGTATTTGAAGGTATAGGAATTCTGATTTGTACAGAACACTAAGAATCCGACTCGCACTTGACCGGTTTTTAAGTCAATAGTTTTTTAGTCTGGCCACCTAATAGAAAGGAGCCGGAGCTTAAGTATGAACATTTGCAGTCCAGGGTTAGCAAGCCACTACTGCTACGCTGGGTTCGATTCCCGGCCCGGGGCTATTAGAGATAACGGTGTAAAATCCTTAACTCTGTTCTATTGGGTTTTTTTTTTTCATTTTCTGTAAGTTTCCCAGTACCTCTGAGTTTCGTGATGTGTTCGGAGATGTCCACTCGCCACCTGTTAAGCCAATACGTGACTGGCAAATCGTGGGTCGTTGCATGTATGTTTGTATGTTACATCTGCCTACCCCGTCGGGGATTACAGGTATGAAGTTACGTTTTTCTACTTTATTGTACTTACACCATTATGAATAATATTTGAAACCTTCCTCTCAAACCATTTGAGAGTTCTGAAAATTTACACGTTTATAATTTGGTACATCATTATGATATTTTATATCTATCTCTGAAATCTTTGATATCAGATATATTCATATTCACAGTTAGGCGTCTGACTACAGACAGTTTCCACTTACAACATGCTTACAAGTCTACTCCGTTGGTCAACAGACTCGTCAAAGCGGAGAACATTTCAAATTAAGTGCTTCTCGTTCCTTTGAAACGACATAGCTTAGATCACTTTAAGTTGAGAGGTTTGATTTGATATGATTTGATGTAGGTATCATTTAGTCAAAAGCCATGTCTGTCCCTTTCTCACTTCTTATTTGTGTTATCTAAAAGAAACATTTTCGCAGGTTTTCGCGAGCTTTATACACTGTTGAAATCATATATGCGGTTTTTCTCGAGTATACTACTACTCCCAACTTCTTTTTTTAGAAGTGTGTAGTGTATAGTGTCCGTGATACTGTCCGTAAACGGACGATGGGACTTCGGTAGCTCAGTAAGCATCTTTTGCCGAACTATTAGATACTCGTATTATTCGCAATAATAGAAAGATTCACTAGTTAGTTCACCCTCACACTGACCAAATTAATAAAGAAAAACACAAATAGACATAGACGAGAGATTACCGAACACTCTGGTCCATGAAACACAAAATTTAAACATGTCAATATTCAGGAACATCTACACAACGACCTGATCTATTACTTACTAATATTATAAAGCTGAAAAGTTTGTTTGTTTGTTTCCTTGAACGCGCTAATCTCGGGAAGTACGTTTCCGATTTGAAAAATTCTTTCAGTGTTTGATAGCCCATTTATCGAGGAAGGCTATAGGCTATATATCATTACGCTATGACTAATAGGAACAGAGCAGCGCGGGCGAAGCCGGAGCGGGCCGCTAGTCTATACTGATATTATTAAGCTGAAGAGTTTGTTTCCTTGAACGCGCTACTCTCGGGAACTACTGGTCCGATTTGAAAAGTTTTTTCATTGTTAGATAGCCCATTTATCGAGGAAGGCTATAGGCTATATATCATTACGCTATGACTAATAGGAACGGAGCAGCGCGGGCGAAGCCGGAGCGGGCCGCTAGTCTATACTGATATTATTAAGCTGAAGAGTTTGTTTGTTTGAACGCGCTAATCTCAGGAAGTACGTTTCCGATTTGAAATTATTTCAGTATTAGATATCCCATTTATCGAGGAAGGCATAAAAAGATATAACATCACGCTAAGAAGAGGGTAGGTAACATTGAAACCGCGCGAAGCCGGTGCGGGCCGCTAGTAGTAATATAAAACCTATCACGTCTCACAATAAATAGGTCGAGTTCTGTCTGATGGTGGGGTCAAAAGTCTTAGGAATCGGCGTGCATGTATTATGAAAAGAATGATGAAGGTAGACGAGGCACGAGAGGTTTGTCTGAACCGGGATATCTGGCGCTCTACACTCTCTGCCTACCCCGTTAGGGACCTGGCGTGAAGATACATACGTCTCACAATCTAACAATAGCAACAAAACAGAGATTACGTTTGCACCCAAATATTTATATCGCTCCTAACACGTTATAATGACAACATTGAACCAGAGTAGATTTAATATTTAAAATCTCGCAAGATTACACTGGAATGGCGTAGAACTTTATGTTACACTATTTGTTGAACGCTTGTTGCAGCTTTGCATTCCTGTAATTGTTTGTTCTTGTTACAGTCATTCTACATTTTATGGCTTTGGACAGTAACGGTGGAATGTAAAGCTGAATTGTTATGTTTGAACACTGAATACTGAAAAGAGCAATGTACCTTGCGAACACTGTTTTTGTGTAAAATCCTGAATCCCTCTTATCTTAGCTTTGCAACGACAGTTTACTAAAAATTGTAAACTAATGAAGAATCTTACTCACATATTATTCATACTCAACCGAAAATGCTATTCTTTGCTACATTGATATTTAACAAGTTTTTTTATAAACGCTTGCATCCATTTTAAAAGCAAAGGCCTCGGGGAGTGAAAAAGCATCTATATTTCTACCGCTGTTTTTTTTATATTACGGAAGTGGCAAGCAAGCATGCAGTTCACATTGATGTTAAGTGATGACTGCAGCATAGACACCTACACAAAGACCGAGGTCAAAATGCAGATGCGTTACCACTCCTGAGGCCTAAGGTGTTATGCCTCTGTGCCGGAAATTACAAGGCCACCTGACCGGAACACGATAGTGCTGAACACTACCATTTAGCGGCAAGTATAGTAGGTAATACAAGGTAATATTTTTATTATTATTTATTACTGTAAAGTTTCAGCATAGTAGTAGTGGCCTGCTACCAGGCTACGGAGGCAGTGGGGTGACAACGCGTTTTCATTTTAACTTCTTGTTTTTGTGTAGTTGTCTATAGGCTGCAGTCATTGCATGCTTGGTTGCCACGTTCCTTACAAAAAAATATATTTCCCTCACAAGTAGGCGATGGGATCGTCACGACCCAATACCTTATACAATACGACGTTTTCTATACTCAATTTATTTTTTGAATTTCACAGATGAAGGTATCTTACTTCGCCGTGTCCTACATCCAACTTCAAACTTTGAACTGCTGCAGTTAGAAACTCGGAGTTTGGACTCGATAAGTTTCTTTATGCCTGCGATCAGTGTGACAATGTCCAAAAGTATAAAGATTAGTTTTTTTTTTATGTTATGAAAGTGGCAAACAAGCTTGCAGTTCACATTGATTCTAAGCGACGACTGCAGCCAGAGGTTAAAATACAAATGCGCTACCACTCCTGAGGGCTAAGGTGTTATGCCTCTGTGCCGGGAATCACATGGCCGTACATTACCACCTGACCGGAACACGATAGTACTGAACCCAACCATTTAGCGGCAAGTACTCGTATATTAGGTAATGTATATCATAATGTATATCATGTACGGCCCTGTAATTATAGAGGCATGACACCTAAGGCCTCAGGAGCGGCAACGCATCTGCATTTTGACCTCTGATCTTTGTGTAGGTATCTATAGGCTACAGTCATCACTTGACATCAATGTGAACTGCATGCTTGAATGCCTTTTATTACATAAAAAAAATACTTGAATACGAGCCATAATAAAATACTTACACACCGGAATCCCAATGATCTAAGAAGAAAAGCCCAGCGTTTCCGAGTCATATATCCGTGAGTAATGAAACGTCAAGATAAGGCTATCGCTACAATATAAATCTAACATGTGGTCGGGGCCTAATTGCTGCCGGCGTTCGCAATTTACGACAACCCCTCCTTCAATTTCGACCCTCTGCAACAATAGTGTGATAAAAATAAACCCTATTGTTTGGATTTCAGGCTTTGCATGATCAATCCTCCAATTAATTCCAAAACTGCCAAGTGTTTTTTTAAATAAACTACTCATTTATAACTTAATTACTACTTCAATAAATAATCATTGGTCTTTACCTACAAATATAGCTTGTAAAACAAACAAATCTCGCAACTCAGTGCTTCTACCGTAAAAAATTCAAGTAATACTAAGTCGTTTAATATATTCTGTCCCTACTTAAGGGTCTTTCTGTATGTTATTACGTAATTAGCTTACTTAACAATATCAGTGATCATACCAATTTTTAAAATCTTTTATGTTTCAAAATAAATTGATTGACTTGATAATAATTATTATCTGTGATTATTTGTGCGATGCCTCTGAGCGCCGTCGATAAAGACCTACCACCAGCAGCAAAAGCCTTTAATTATCTCTTCATTTTGAAAATATCGTCAACATATTTGTGGAAAATATGTATGTCTGTGTGATAACGCAGCAACTTGGGGATATGTTTTCTAGCGTACTGAATATGATTTTAATTGGTCATTTTGTTCCGATTATGGAAGCAAATGCAATAATCTATACCCGGCATTTTAATTCGATTCCTGGTTTGACATTTTCAGTGTTACAACGTAATGGCAACTGCTAAATAGTGACGTTGCAAAATTAATCGATACGAAAATAAAATATTTCCGATTTAATTCGTTTATAGTATTATCTAAACAACTACTATTTTAGCGCAGTAGTTTCGTTTTTCACGTACTAATTAATAAGCGTTGCGGATCATTACTTATTAAGTAACCGTCAAAACTTTTCGTAAACGTTTTTTTTTTCGTTGGGGACAATGTGTTTACGTCTTTTCTGTGATGTACTTGGCTGAGGATTGATTTTGATGGCAAACCGAAACAAATAAATACACTTAAAGTTAAAAAAACTAGCTGTTTAGGCTCTTTTATTATTAACTTTTACTATAATATTGCAATGGTTACCAATAAATAAATAATTATTGTGAATAAATATGTTTTTTTTTCAATAAAAACGATCTATTAATCTTAAAACTGGCACACCAGTATTATAATTACATAAACATAAAATCGCGATTTTTTATCGATTGTTGTGTCCATCACTACTAGGTATGTTAAATGTGGTATCGTTATTTTACGAAGTGACAGTAGCTAATGTCAAATTGGGAATCGAATTAAAAGTTCGGGTATAGTTTAAGGGTACAGTCACACTACACTACACTCGTCCGACCGCCTCGAGCGGTCTGCGCTCATTACATCAACTCCGCTCCGTATCGACACCGGATCGCCTCGACTGCAAGCCGTCAACGCGCAGGCACCGAGTGGACCACTCGGTGACCACTAGCTTGCCTTGCGTTGACTTTCTATTGCCAACGTGATGTTCCCAAGTGGACCGCACGCTGTCCGTGAGTGGTGCACAAAAAACATCTAAAAAAAATAAAATAATCGTCGTTCACCCGTGGACTGACCCGTCGACAACGAATGGACAAATACTTATAATGATGTTTTGTTGACGTAAAACGAGGCGTTGGTTTTTTTTAATGTAATGGAAGTGTAAAACATGCTTGCAGTTCACATTGATGTTAAGTGATGACTGCAGCCTATAGACACCCACACAGAGACCGAGGTCAAAATGCCGATGCGTTACCACTCCTGAGGCCTAAGGCGTTATGCCTCTGTGCCGGAAATTACAAGGCCATACATTACCACTGACCGGAACACGATAGTGCTGAACACTACCATTTAGTGGCAAATATATTAGGTAATGCGGTGGTGCTTACGCCCGCGAGCTCCGTCGCTGGAGCTCTACCACTGCATAGTGGTGGTCGGGTACCGGGTGGCTGTAGTGAGCTATGACCCTAAAAGGTAGAAAATGTGGTCAATCTACTGGCTGGTTTAGCATACATTTGCCGTGTGTGGTGTACAGTCTGTATACGATATAACGTGCCTAGCTGGGGCCGCCTCAGGACATAACAACGCGGTAGTACAATGTTGCTATGTTTGAATTACAAACGTACAGTTACAACCCTACGAGATCAAGGGTGTCAAAGCTTTGAGTTTAAAGTCAGAAAAATTTAAATACTATTTATTTTGGGGATCTTAATATCTTACCTTGTCAAGTATTTCCATACATCAATAATTAATTGTGATTTTAAAACGGTTTAAAAAATAAATTTAATATAGGTATCCTACCTACAAATGACTAAGTTAAATAATATGAAGTATATACCTAAGTAGCCATACCTAAGAGAGTGGTAGTCGGCCAGCTTGTGGCTGCTACGCGGACGTGTGCGTTGGGTGGACGTCTCTTTGGATAGGTAAGGGTACATTGTTTGTTAAAATGAATGCAACTCATTGAAATAGAAGCAAATTATTTTCACTATCGGTTTGCATTTTAATGTCATAAAATGCATGTTTCGGCTTCGGAAGCGATTCCCTTACACTCTATAATATTACAGGAAAACCTATAAGAAGTCTGTAGGGAGTATTTATCATAATATGGGAAAATCATTATTAACTGTACGGAACCCTTGCGAGTCTAACGCATACTTGGCGATTTTTTCATTAACTTTTTACTGGTGGTAGAGTTATAGTGTAGGAGCTCGAGGGCGTAGGTGCCACCGCATTACCTAATTTATCTGCCGCTTTATGGTTCAGCACTATCGTGTTCCGGTTAGGTGGTAATGTATGGCCCCGTAATAACTATCACAGAGACACAACAGCTTAGGCCTCAGGGGTGGTAAAGCATCTGCATATAAGAACAGTATTCAATTACCATCAATGTTTGTTTGCTTGTTTACGCTATCAATATATAAAACAATCCACCGGGCTTTCAAATTATCAAAAGTACTTCTTAATAAGTTTTTTTTCAGTCTATACTTTTTTACGATATAAAAATCACATTGGAATATTTTTTTTAAACCATCATTACAGGATGGGTTCGTTTGCACCAAAATATTTGTTAAAGTTAAAGTTAGTGTCCAATTTTACATCCTTCTCTATCTGTTACAAATTTGTCAATGATAGAGAAGAAAGTAAAATTTAACATTAACTTTAACAAATATTTTGGTGCAACCGAACCAAAGTGTGCCAACCCTACATAGTGTTAGCATGGGCTAAGAGGGCTCTTTGATCAATACATGGATGGCTAAACGACAGTGCCATTGTGTTTATATAATACTGTTTCCTGAAACAACCTCAAACGCTGCCGTGTAGTAGTCACCGTCGGGCTAATTTTTCAAAATTATTTTGTTTTAATATACGCGACATAAATCCAATAGTTATATTTCATTGAGTGTCGCTCGCGACCTACACATCAAATAGGATATTTGCATAGAAATATAATGTAACAAAATTTAGATCTCTATGGTAATACCTACATGTAGAAAAGACGTGTACAATACCAACCTAATTAATATTATTAACTATGAAACTCTGATCACATCAATATGCTCGTACAAAGCCATTCACAATTGTATCAAAATACAAAATCGCATTAAAACGAATGTAACAGGAATGATTTACCACCTTAATTGCCTTTGCGCTACTTTCATGCATTTTTAATGGTGTCCAGCAAATTGGCATTAATATGTTTTAGTGTTACCTGTAATTTACTCATTAATCATGTCTATCACAGAAGAACAGAACATAGTCCAGTTAACATATGCTTTTTTGATCAAGTTTGAAAAAAAAATGTTCAAAAAAGCACTCTTTGCTAAAAACGTAATCTCCAAGAATCTGTTAAAATTCTCATTGAACCCTTTAACCATGTACGAGTTGAAAACCGTATGATGACAGCATTAAAATTAAAAAATCCGAAAGTAAGCCGACCGTAATTGTTTTTCACAAATTGAGACAAATGAGCATAAATGTGCCGATCCCTAGCGAAAGGGCTTCGTCTGTGAATTTAACACACACTTACAGAAAAGAGTATTTTTATTCATCTCACAATTTAAAACAAATTTATAAATATTATAATTATTTTTTTATAAATATTATAATTTTATATTCATAAAATTCATTTATCCTCCAATCTCTTAAGACTCCCTCGGAGTTTGGTTAAAAACGCTCGACACACTTTATATCTACCAGACTTTAAAAGCGTCCCTGACGAATCGCATCTACATTTATGCAATAATGCATGACTTTCCCTCTGCCTATCCTTCTGAGGCGTAAAAGTATTGATAGTATTTTTTTTTTCAAGTTAAACAATTAACATTAAAAAATACAGATATCAAAATTACTGTTCAAATTCTTCACAAAACAGTAAAAAATTACACAACCCTTTTAGCCATTATGCATGACCGATTAACCTGATAAATTCTACGGTCAGCTTTATTATAACATTATTATTAAAAAAGCTGAAAGTAAGTCGACCGTAATTGTTTTTCACAAATTGAGACAAATGAGCATAAACGTGCCAGTCACTGAATTACAAGCGGAAGGCTCTCATGCGGGAGTTTACGCGAAGTTACACAGCAAAGGGATGTTTTATATTCATTTCACAATATGAATGACACGCAATTTTAAATCAAATCAAAAAAATGTTTATAACGTACACACTCATACGTATTTTTATAACTCATTGAATATTTTTACCAATTACTCTTTTCATCATATTGTAGGTGCATATACCTACATTTCTTCGATATTCAAACAAATATCATTTTGAATTTTACAGATGATTTGCCTGATTGGACTGATTGCCTCATCAGGAGTTGCACGTAGATAATTTTAATTCCAGGCCACAAGATCAAAGTTTTAGGCGAATCTGAAATAAAATGAAGCCACTTACGCGCCCGTAAAAAAACTTTTTAACTCCACCCTGTAAACCGATAATTAGCTGATTGACATATCTTTACTACGTAATCAATCTTACTAATGAGATAATTTTATTATTTCCTGGGACACCATGCGGACTGAATGTGTACACCGAACGTGTGCGCGCGTTCACCGCTAAAAAAACCCCATTCATTGTAGCACCACAGTTCCAGGGCACTCCGCTTGCCATTGGTAAGAGTATCGGTATCCTGGGCGTTGACATATCGAACGAAGTGCAATTTGGGAGTCACATTGAGTGTAAGACCAAATTGGCATCCAAAAAGTTGGGGGTGCTTAACAAAGCGAGGCAGTATTTCACATCGGGGCAGCTACTACAGCTTTATAAGGCCCAAGTGCGGCCCCATCTGGAATACTGCTCTCATTTGTGGGCGGGAGCCCCCAAGTACCAGCTTGGTCCACTTGACTCCCTACAAAAACCCGCCGTTCGTATTGTTAACGATCCGGGACTTACAGACAGGCTCGAACATCTTAGCCTGCGCAGAGATATTGGTAGTCTGTGCGTGTTATACCGTCTCTACAACGGTGAGTGCTCTGTCGAACTGTTCGATATGGTGCCACCGTCTCTTTTTCTACACCGTACTACCCGCCGAAGAGAGAAGTTTCACCCTCACCGACTGGACACCTGGCAGTGCTCAACGGTGCGGTTTTCTCGTTCGTTTCTGCCCAGAACGTGTAAATTGTGGAACGAACTTCCCTCGGACGTGTTCCCTCGGTGCTACAATATGGGGTTCTTCAAAAATGGCGTCAAAAGAGTCCTTCAGGGCTGGCAGCGCGTTGGCAACTCCCCTGGTGTTGCAAATGTCCATAGGCGACGGTGACCACTTACCATCAGGTGGCCCGTCTGCTAGTCTGTCAACTTAATGACATAAAAAAAAAATGTAAACGGGACTGTCCCGTTCAAAACGGGACGTATGGTCACGTTAGTAATGAAGCCTTT
The DNA here is from genome assembly GCA_036365455.1 of Macrosoma leucophasiata. Classification (NCBI taxonomy): domain Eukaryota; kingdom Metazoa; phylum Arthropoda; class Insecta; order Lepidoptera; family Hedylidae; genus Macrosoma; species Macrosoma leucophasiata. The sequence continues at coordinate 5,860,385 of JAWQUS010000023.1, read as the reverse complement.
ATGGAGAATTTACGCGCCCGTAAAAAGACCTTTCAACCTCCAACCTATAAACCGATAATTAGCTGATTGACATACCTATACTAATCAGATAATTATTCTATCCGCCTGCGGTGAAGCTTGTACAAGTAGATACATACGGAGGGTAATGGGAAATTGACGACCCGGTTAGTCCAGCGGTGTGAGATGACCGTTTGATCCGAAGGGTCGCGGGTTCGATCCCCGCACCGGGCCAAATATTTGTATATAGATATTTGTTTCGGGTCTGGGTGTTTGTGTACGTGTTGTATGTGTACAACGGCACCCACGACACAGGTTTATACCTACTGTGGGGCTGTGAGTGTAAGCGTAAAAAAAAAAAAAAAAAATTGTTTAATCTCTGTATCCTCGTATTTGATACGTAGATCTAAAGTGTATAATATCTTTGGTATTTAACCACAATTTATTAATTTCTAGCTGAAGCAACGATCTTCGTATCGCTTTAGCTGTATAGAAAATTGTTTAGGACCTTTTTTCAGATCTACCTAATATCATCACTCCAGCCTAGGGATTGCAATCCCGCAGCTTATTCTTTGCTTATTTGGTGGCGCTACCAATTTGGCGGCACGACCAGCTGTATGGTTTCTAGTTCGGTAGCTTACGGACACCACAGTGGCGCTACTGGTTGCGCCACCATAGAGTCCCGGTGAAATATAGCTCTTTTTGTAACATCGACAAGAAAAATATAAAAGATTAACAACAACTAGAACCTAGTAGGTGGGTACATTAGTTCGAAATATTTCACACGACACAAAAAAAAGCATAATTATTTTTCGCGCGAGAAGGGCTGGCAAACCAACCGACATTTCTTGTCGCTGTCGACACACAATCGATGTCAGATCGAATAGCTTCGTATAAAATTCTCTGCCGCTAGAACACCCTGTTGAAAACCAGGCATCCGGTGTGACAGTTGACAAGTGGGAACGGACTCTGAACCAAATATGCACCCGTTCTGAAGTGATACGCGATACATTCGACAACCTGATTTTAAAGAAAAACTACATCGGTGATTATATCGATGATAAGATTTACTGCTTTAACCCATATTATATACCGAAAGAGGTATTTATATAGACTGATTTTAATAATGTGTGAATTTTGGAGAACGATCGAATGTCTCGTTACATTACATTATCTTTTCTGGCATGCCTATTTATCACACATTTTGTACATAATGGAAATTTATTCTGTAATTTAATATTTATCTAGTTATTGCTTTTGAACGTGATTAAAGCTTCTATATAAAATGTAGACATAATAGAAAAATCTTGCATGTCTTTTTATTTTCAATCTCGAAATGGATGGATGGCGTGAGTATAACCATGAAACCGTGGATAGACCGCTCATCATTTTGAATTATTTAAGCGGACAACCCATACATATTTTATTTAAGTAACTCAACCTTATACGCAGACCAGTTATAAATAGCTGAGAGAACTTTGTTTCAGTCCAGACATGCAAGTAACTGATCCAAACGAGCTTACGGTGATTTTTCTCACATAAAAATGAAAAACGTAACTTCACGCCTGTAATCCCCGAAGGAGTAGGCAGAGGTAAATGCATGCATTCTCAAGCATACATGCAAACACACGATTCGCCGGTTAGGTTTTTGGCCTATGCAACAGGTGACGAGCCTGTTGCCATCTCCGGGCACATTACCAAACTCCGAGGTACTGGAAAACTTATATAGAACCAGAGATAAAGGATTTTAAACCGTTATCTCTGATAGACCCCGACCTGGGAATCGAACCCAGGACCACCAGCGTAGTAGTAGTGGCCTGCTACCACTAGGCTACTGTGGCAGTTAAAAATGAACTTAACCAATACAGCCTTTCTCCGAACAATAAAATAAATAAAATACGCTTACACTCACAGGCCCACTGTAGGTATAAACCTGTGTCATGGGTGCCGTCGTACACATACAACTAGGGATTTCAATCCCGCAAAGTGGGATCCCGCAATCCCGCGGGATCCCGCACCCCTTTTCAGTCTGGTGGATCCCGCACCTAAAAACGCGGATCCGCGGATCCCGCAAATTTAAATTAGCTGCTGAAACGTTCGTGAAGTTTCGCGAGAAAGCACAAATTCAGTCTAAATCTCATTATTAATAAGTTTGATTACCTTACCTGTTTTTAGATGTAAGGTTAAAATTAAATAAAACTTGATGCCATACATTGTAAAAATTAAGGTCTTATAAAACCGATTTAATTACTAAATATTTCTTACTTAATAAATATTTTGTCAAAAAATAAATACTTTTGTTGCAGTAATATGTGAGACATATTTTACTAAAGTACATTTTTTTAGAATTAGACAGAAGGAAAACCCAGAAGCAGGTATCACAAAACTTTTTGTGTATGATATTTATGACAGCAAAATTGTCATTGTGTATAATCCGACTTTATTAAAATACTATGATGGGCGTCGTGCGTGCGTGATTAAAGTATTATTTTTAATTTGTTGTTATTATAATAGCGTATTCCATTCGTTTTGTGTTCTTGACCACTACATCCTTAAGTCTTTTATAGGAGACGTTTTAGAAAACGCATAAGTTTAATTATTTATAAAATAAATATGTTGCTAATTACTGTTATGGAATTGAAAAAAAAATTTGTTTAAAACCTAATATTTAAAAATAGTACAGTATTGTATAGGTATCATTCGTTTTCGGAATGGAGATCGACATTTTTAAACTTTTTACTTAAAACTCACCTAAAAAAACACCGATATTCCTTCTGTCTAATGCTAAAAAAATGTACTAAATTAAAACTTGATTTTTATAAAGCCTGTCAAGTGCGTGTCGAGCCACGCGCAGTGTAGGGTTTCGTAGTTTTTAGGTTTGAGTAATGTAATGAAAAAATAAATAAATATTTTCTATGGAGTTCTTCAAAATTTTCGAGTAAAAAAGCCAACTTAAGTGTGATATTTTTTCTTTTAATTTCATTATATGTACATACTATTGTACATTTGAATTTCTTACAACAACCGTTTAGTTGGTAGAGTAGGGAGACACTTGACTCGAACGAAAATTGGCACTTTTAAGCTTATTACGTCACGGACTGTTAATATGATCGAAAAATGATATTACCACATCCCTAACATTTTTGAAACCACACTTTACAGAAAACGAAAAATAAAACAATTATCCGCGCGTTACATATAGGGGAGGTACCCTAAATATTTCTTTTTTTTTCATGTTTTTTTTTCTACCTTTTTGACGGCGTGATCAAGATATACTTTGGCCAAATTTCAAGTCTCTGTTATCAATAGTTTTTGCGCTAAACCGCGGACGGACGGACAGACAGACAGACAGACGGACATGGCGAAACTATAAGGGTTCCTTGTTTACTACGGAACCCTATAAAACCTGCAGTTTCAACTGATTTTATAACAATATTTCTAAAATGCGGGATCCCGCGGGATCCGCGCCGGGATTGATCAATCCCGCGAGATTGAAGGAGCTGCGGGATTGCAATCCCTACATACAACACATACACAAACACCCAGACCCGAAACAAATATCTGTTGGCCATACAAATATTTGTCCCGGTGCGGGGATCGAACCCGCGACCCTTCGAATCAAACGGTCGTCTCACACCACTAGACTAACCGGGTCTAACAATACTGAAAATCCGCAGCCCACGTCGACATAACCCCAAGCGGGACGTAGGTAGACATTATTGGAGACTTCTTTACCGCCCAGTTACGTGACTGCAAAATTCTGAGATGCTAATTCTCTTTCGTAAACATTTCAGGAAAGAGACATAAAATTAATAATTGTATACACAAAATGTACCAATTATCAATTATAAATCTATCTACATTAATTAATAGAAAACATTTAAATTTTCTAATGTCGAAATAACACGCTTATAAATCGAAGGAAATATGAATGTAGGAGTATAAATAAGGCTTTATTTTACCATTTTGTCAACTGATTAAAATAAATCGTTTTTTTTTTTAATTTGATCCACGGATCGAAAAATAGTAGCTTAGTGCGAGTTGGACTCGCGTATAAAAGGTTCTATCGCCACTCGCACTACAGAAGATTATGACTTCAACCTCAAATAGTCTGCAGTTATCACTTAACAGCAACGTGAGCTGCATGCTTGTTACCTTCCTTACATCAAAAAACGTCCTGCTAGGCGTAATAGTTTCTAGCTTTTTACGTACTAAGTGGTCACATTACTTTGACTCCTGTTTTAATTAATGAATCACAAATTTGACAATACGGCTTCAGAAGGTGCACGGGCAAAAACAAAACAAAAAAATAAATTTAGGGACACAAATTTTAATGTTGTAAAAAAACATAATATTTTAAAAAAATATGAAGAGTCTCTGAAAAAATATCAATATCATCTAAAGTTCTTCGTTTAAGTCGTCAGAATAAAAATCTCTTTTCAGCTGATTCCAGAACATCATCCTCTTCTCTTCGGGTAGATTCACCATTGTGATATTTCTGCCAAAATTCATTCCTCTCAACTTTCCATTCCGTAGAGGCAACCAACGGAGTTTTCCTAATAGTTTATCCTCTTTCACAGGCGTGGGATCACTGTAATGTGAAAAATATGTTCATTGACAAAAATGCGACTCGGAAAGGCGTGTATAGGATTCCGAACAATTCTAAAAGTCCGTAAAAGTTACTCTAAAGGCCATAATACACTTCTTATAGATTTTTCTATAATCTTATAGCCTTAAAACCTTCAGGAGTGGTAATGTATTTTTAATTGAGACCTCTAATCTAGAATTGAATGTCACGGAATGAGATAATTACCTTTAAAGAATTCAAAACTAACTAAAACTTGTTATGAAAGTGTTAAATGTTGCTTTCCCTTACCCATATTTCACGAAATTGCCAAATAACCTGGTCATTTTCTTAATTGATTGTATTTCTATTGCTACATCTCCTTTTTTATAAACGTCAGTTTGTGATTCACATCTTAATAAATAACAGATTTCGTCTCCCGCAGTAGCACCCGACCACTTTAATTCTGGAACTGAAGTTTTCCAACCGTAATTGAAGGCACCATTAAATGCGAATCTATACAAGTACACATTAGCACATGAGACTTCATTGTGTAATAATGCTTGACGAAGCAACGGGTATATTATTAAGTCTGACACATATTTTGAATAACGACTCAGACTGCGCTCCCCAATCGTGCCGTTAAGAAAATAAAAGTCCATTATTTTCTTTCTTATCTTTCTATATCTCCTCGACTCGTATTCATCGATCCCTCCTTCAAACGGCAGCAAGTATAGAAAATTGTAATTTAAGTACTTCAAAAGAATTCTATTTTTAACGTAACCAGACAATTTGTACAAACATTCCAAATTTGTATACCCCATCATTACTTGTACATTGTTATTTGTCAATTTCCTACTGTATATTTCCAAAGGTGTTCTATTCATAAAATAATATTTCTTTGGGACCTCAACAGAACACCCGAAGGAATTAATAAGTCTTTGATTATCTCTCACTTCGGTGCTATCGAAAAGATCTCGAGACGACAGAATCAATTCGCCTGCGGAGGCATCATAAAGGGTCTTATAAAAAATATTGCGATCAAACTTTTTAAAGGGCCCTCTAAGCTTCCAATATAACTTGGAAGATATTTTGAAATTGTAGTTACTGTAGTCAGCTGGAGATAAAGCGCTACCACTTTGTATTATTACCCTCGTGAACAAATCTTCGGCAGCCGATGACAGTATGAGAGACGCAACAACTGTTGTTGCTTCTCCTGATCCAATAATAGTGACTCTAGTTGAATCTCCATTGAAAACATGGATATTTTCTCTTATCCAGCTCAAGGCCATTAAAATATCTTTTGCTCCCATATTGCCCGCTGCAAAATCGTCTCCAGTATTCAAAAAACCAAATAAGGATATTCTAAAAGACACCATAACAACTAAAATTCCTTCGTCGATATAAAAATCTGGTCCATGATTATTTGAATTTTCGTGAGTCCAAACCATAACGGGAAAATAATTGGTTTTATTGGTAGTGGTTGGCCGAAAAATGGATAAATACAGGCAATCTTCATAAGTGTTAGATGTTTGTCTTTGAGGATTTTTGTAGTTATACACAGTGTTGTCGCCATCAGATCGAAATTGTCGTCGCTTTGGTGGCTGAAAAAATAAGATAAGCAACTAGGTTAGAATAAGATAAAATACTGAGAAATCTTGCATTATTTTTATAACTCAAGCTATCATCTGGATCAATTGTCTAAAGTTTATTTGTATACTAGCTATGCCCGCGACTTTGTTCGCGTGGAATAGTGACTTTGGGCTTTTGGATATAACTTTTGGTGAATTTTGGATCATTAACATTTGTGGCTAGCTATAAAAATCTACTTTATAGTACTTAATGCCGGTAAAATCAGACCGGTAGTTTTTGTGTGATGCTTGAACAAACAGACAGACATTTTTTTTTACATCACATATTTGTTTTCGGTGTCGATTTAGTAACATCCCCTGGTATTTATTTTTTCAATATTTTTACCCCCTTATTCATAAACGTACATTAGATACGTTTTAGCTATAGAATGCTTTGTCCTTGTCAGTTGCACTGTCAAATGTGCAGGGTAGAAAAAGACAAAGGTGAGATTAGCAACACTTTAGCTAAAATACGTTTATGAATAAGGGGGTTAATGTACAGAATTTGCACTTCTACAGTTTTATTATAAATATAGATAGTAAAGCATATTACATACATTTTACATTACATACATTGTAATTTAAAACCTAATCTAACTCAAACTCGAAGTCAAATATTTTATTTCAAATTGGTCTACAAGGACACTTTTGCATTATCAGTTCACAAGCTACCTATAGCGAATGACTTATAATAATAATTATGGTATTAATTATTATTATAAGTAATTAAACAAAATTAAAATTTAACTGCTTTTATACATCAAATCTTTCAATTCCTTCATAGAAGAAAATGAAAAAGCTATTCGTCATAAACTTTTTAATAACACTTGTTACTACACATTGCATGCAGTGTTAATCTCTAATTGATTGATATATTTTACAAAAATATAGCATTTATGCTAGCAATTATTGCTGATAAAACTATTAAATAAATCCATCTTGCATTTGCCTTCAAAAATGGCAATGAATTACAAGTTATATATTTTGATTTGTATCACCATATTTTGCTACTATGTATGTATACAAAAATATACTATGTATACAAAATAAATACAAAATCTAATTTGAACTTAACAGTTATCGTCATAAAAAATCATCACCTTAAATCTCAATTCCCCTACAGGAGGCTTTGCGTAAGGAATGTTATAAAATGCAGCATATTGTTTGTTTTCCAAGACAGTAACTAATTTCTTCCCAAGTATTTTGTGCCCCTTCCATACTAATAGTACAGAAGAATCACAAATTAACACACAAGTCACTACCACAAAACAGTTAATGAAAGCAGTAATCATTATAAGAGTTAATTCTGTGATTCAACGTCTGGTACACGTATGTATAAACTTTGTTAAAATCCATGCAAATGTTTTGAAAATACAAGTCAGGGTAAGATAATTTGTAGCCAAAGAACGATTTCGCATACAAATTTCAATTTTTTCTACAAAAAGTTAACTTATTTGTTATTTGGACTCAAATAACTTTAAACTTGTAGGTTTTTTAATTTTGAATTATCTATATTGTGATCAACATACATTTTTAAATGAGGAACCCCCTGAGAATGAGAAACGCTCTAGAAAGAATCGTGATAGATACGAGTAACATGACTTAACCCCTATTGCCCAGCAAGGAACGTAATTAACATTTTGATTTAAAATTGCATAGCTACCTCAAAAAGAAAGAATAGGAACCCTGATTGGTTGATCTATCTGACCGTCCACTTTTCTTCAAAACTATTGAAATTTTGTACTGAAATAAAGATAAAAAAGTTTTGCAAACTATATCTTAACTTACGGTGACAATCTCAAAAATATGTTTTACAATACACAACCAAGGCGGCAAACAAACTTGCACTTCACATTGATGTTAAGTGATGCCCGTAGCCGACAAACATCTACACAAAAAGCAGATGCAGATGTTTAGTTATTATGTCTCTGTGATAGTTATACCGGAACCATACATTACCATATAACCGGAACCCTCTAGGAACGAGACCCTCTCGCATGTCGCTGGGTTTTTTTGAAATGTGAATACAAGTACAAAAGTAGTACAAAAATCTACACGATGTCGGCGATTACTTATAACCAACAGAGTACTAAGTTTTAATTCATACAAGATAAAAAACATATCCTCAAATAAAAAAGGATTACAAACTGATAACTCAGATATTATTATGCCCCAGTTACTGTCCGACGTTTATCGATATCACATTCTGCAATCATTATGTGAACAATGAATATTTTTTTAATTTCGTGTATATTATTAGTTTTAATAGTAGTGAATGTTGTGGCATCAGTAGAAGTTGATACTAGTCATGGAGTGGTTTCGGGCAAAATTCTTAAGACTCTAATTAAGAAAGAAAAATATTATGGTTTTATGGGTATACCTTTCGCCAAGCCACCCGTGAACGATTTAAGGTTTTTGGTAAATATTTTACTCAATATTTTTAAAATATAGTATGTCTGAAGGCTGCAGTCATCACTTTACATGTATGTGAACTGCATGCTTGTTCGCCTTGCATATTGGAACTGCTCAGTCTATTAATTATTACATTATATCCTGATTTTGTTTCCAGCTCTAATCAGTTTTTTTGTACTAATTTATTATGAGACAGTTTTCGCGCTAGTGGATAGCAATGATGTTGTATTTATGGTTTATTCCCGCTGTGTTTACACCCTATCCACCAATGAGCTTATAATACGGTTTATTCCCGTTGTCCCCGTGCGCCGTGTCCCCGTGCGACGTGGACAACGGTACTTTAATTAATTATTTAAAATAACTGCCCGTTGTCCCGTTGTAACGGGGACACTGCGCACGGGGACAACGGGAATAAACCGTATTATAAGCTCATTGGTGGATAGGATGACACATTATTTTATTCTTTTATCCGCTTATGGATTTTTCGCCCATTCCTTGTCCTATTGCAAACATTACAATAGCTTAAACAATGTATGTGAGTTCTGGGATTTGTGGGACAGGGAATCTGTTAAATACATTTATCCTCATTGCAAACTAAGACATGGCGTGTGTGCGAGATTCATACCGATTCTCGCAATATAAAAATTGAAAAATTTTAAAGGAACTTTTTTCGGTCAGAGTTACAAACCGTGTTTATATTTGCATACAATATTTTTTAAAGGTTTTAAAGAAGACGATATTTTTCGTACGAAAAATGTGTGTGAAAGCCAATAGTATACTTTTACATGAGACAAAAAATAACTAATGAACAGCAGTGTGTAGTTTTTACGGCCCTGTAATTTCCGGCACAGAGGTATAACACCTCAGGCCTCAGGAGTGATAACGCATCTGCATGTTGACCCTGGTCTTTGTGTGGGTGTCTATAGGCTGCAGGAATCACTTAACATCAATGTGAACTGTATGCTTGTTTACCAATTTGATTACATAAAAAAGTGTACGTACACATGTATACATAAGCGCTTACTCCTTCAAGGAACTGTCGGTCCGGTTATACTCTTATGTTTACTAGAACTATGATGTAGGTCAATCGAAAATCTTAAGCAAGAATTGTACGTTTATTTTTTCAGCCTCCCCAACCTATTGAACCCTGGGACGGGGTATTGACTGCTTCAAAAGAAAAACCCGCCTGCGTACAATTTGGTCACAATGTCAAAAAGGGTCAACGTATAGGTCATTACGGAGTGGAAGACTGCCTGTATCTCGACATATTTACTCCAGGGTTGGACGACAGCAAACGCGCTGTCATTGTGTTCCTATACAACGAACAGTTTCGGACATCGTACAACAAAACAAAAGAATACGCCCCAGACTTTTTCATTGAAGAAGACATAGTAGTCGTCACTATAAGCCACAGACTATCTGTATTCGGTTTTCTCTCCACTGAAGATGATGTCTTAACAGGCAATGCGGGATTACACGATATAGTCGCAGGTTTACAATGGGTCTCAGATAATATAGAACGTTTTGGGGGCGATCAGAAAAGGATCACTTTGATGGGATCACAGGGAGGCGCGACAGCAATCGATCTACTTATCCGAACAAAGGCGAGAGCATTATTCAATTCGGCCATCCTACAAAGTGGCACGTCGTTGAGCCCCATGTATTTGCAGGACGACGTACGCGAGAGAGCATTTAAGCTGGGCAAATTATTGGAACGGAGCACGTCTAGCAGCGAACGACTTTTACGAGAGCTGAATGAAATTTCACCTATAGATTTACTCGAGAAAGAATTGAGAGCGATACACGATGATTACTTTAAAGAGACTCAGAGAAATTTGCTCACTTTTGGACCGATTGTTGAGAAGGAACCGAATGGTCTTATTACAGAATATCCCGAGAAATGGACAGGAAAGATAGACCTACCTGTTATGATTGGTTTCAACTCTCGGGAAGGACTGGAACCATCATTAGAGTACCTCTTGGAGCCGATGTATCTCAGTTACGTTGAAAAAGACTTCCCTCTTTTAATGCCTTTGCGATTAGAATTTAGATTTGACCCGATCGAAGACGGTTTTATGGAGGCGGTGGATGATATAAAGAAATTTTATTTCATAAATGGTAAGGTGAAGATAAAAAGTGTACCAGAATACGTCACGTTTCTGGGAGACGTGTTGACTGCCTATGGTGTGAATCATATGGTAAAGATTTACTCTAAAACATCTTTAAGCGATGTCTATTATTACCATTTTGACTACTACAGTGATTTGAATGAGAACAAGAACAATATAATGAAACTCTCAAAAGTTGAAGATGGAACGTGGGGATCTGCGACGGGGGATGAACTATGTTATTTATTTAGATGTCCTGCTCTCAATAACAACTATTTAAAACATTACGATGACGTATCTGAAGAGTATATGGTACACCGAAAATTAATCCAAATGTGGTCCAACTTCGCTAAATATGGGTAAGAATATTTTTGTTACAATATTTTATTTTATAAATAATTTACGTAGCAAACTACGTACACTTTGCAATGTTGTATTTTTTGCAAGAACGCATGCGACAGAATTTAAAAAAAATAGAAAGAATGCAAATAAAGATTTTGAATGAACCCGCGAACTCTGGATTATTATATAGCCCAGTTGCTTTACCTACTAAGTCACCAAAGCTCCACACCACATGGTGGTTTTTTTGGCGGTTTTTTCTCAGATTGTTTTATTTATTCATTTAGCTTGTCATCCTAAATTAATAAATACATTTCTGATTCTGATTCTATCGTACTCCGGTTAGATGGTAATGTATGGCTCCGTTATAACTATCACAGAGACCTTTGGTCTCAGGGGTGACAGTGCATCTGCATTTTGACCTGTGGTTTTTGTGTAGATGTCTGGCTGCAATCATCACTTGTGAAATGCATGCTTGTTTGCCACATTCGTTACAAAAAAAACATGATATCATATATTTTTTTATGTAATGGAAGTGGAAAATTAGCATGCAGTTCACATTGATGTTAAGTGATGACTACATGCAGCCTGTAAACATTCACACAAAGACCAAGGTCAAAATGCAGATGCGTTACCACTCCTGAGGCCTAAGGTGTTATGCCTCTGTGCCGGAAATTACAGGGCCGTACATTACCACCTGACCGGAACACGATAGTGCTGAACACTACCATGTAACGGCAAGTATATTAGGTAGTGCGGTGGTGCCTACGCCCGCGAGCTCCGTCACTGGAGCTCTACCACCAGTAAAAATGTCTATAACGTGATATTATTTCTTTTTACATTGTTAAGTTTCGCCATATAACATACCTACATTGGTTTCATGCATTTGGGTCTACTTTCTTACAAATATATTTTTTTAATTTTCCAGAAACCCTACTCCTGATGAAAAAAATCCCTTGAGATTCACAAAATGGTCACCTTATAACATCGAAACCAAAAATTACCTGAACATCGATAAACAAATAGAAATTAAACAAGACCCATACAAACAAAGGTTTCAATTTTGGGACAATTACATTGAGAAATGGGCGAAAAGAGCTAATAATGGCGTTATAACTGACGGGAAATATATGAAAGATGAACTCTAGGTGGTTATTTTATTTACCATCATGATTTCAGCCAAAAGTGTCATTTTATTTAAAAATTGATTAATTTTTATTATTTTGCTAATATATATTTTTTATTATGTCAAAGGATTGACAGACAAGCAGACGGGCCACCTGATGGAAAGTAGTCACCGTCGCCTATGAACATTTGCAACACCAGGGGAGTTGCCAACGTGCTGCCAGCCCTGAAGGACTCTTTTGACGCCATTTTTGAAGAACCCCATATTGTAGCACCGAAGGAACACCTCAGAGGGAAGCTCATTCCACAACTTACACGTTCTAAGCAAAAACGAACGTGAGAACCGCACCGTTGAACAGTATAATAAAGGTTCCTATAGTTATCTAATTAATAGGTATGTATGTGTATGTATGTATCTTCATGCCAAGTCCCTCACGGGGTAGGCAGAGAGTGTAAAGCGCCAGATATCCCGGTCCTAACATACCTTCCGTGATTTCTCTACATTCATCATTATCTTCATACATGCACGCTGATTACTAAGACTCTTAACCCTATCGTTAGACTACGGTATTCACTTACCATCAAAGTAACCTGTGCATGGTTACTAACAAAAAACTAACTTACCATTTCATAACATAAATAAACCTATAAATATTTTAAAATGAATCGAAAGAACCACATTCCTCTTTTGCGGACACATTCACGTTTCCAAAAAAAACATGGAGATGCTACTATTGCCATGTTAATGGTAACACTCATTTTTGGTACAAATATAGACGTCTATTTTGTATCCTGCATCTTTTTATTACCTTTTATACAAAAAGACCATTAGAAAACCGATAAGCAGTTGTATTGAGCTAGTTATTACAGTATACTCGTACTTATTTGAAACTGCAGAATCTTAAGTGCTCTGGAACAAAATTCAAGTCGAGAGGTTGGTTTTCCAATTATCAATACGTAGTTTGACTTCTTTTGTGGCGTAAGTAAAAAATATAAAAAAGGCAAGAAAATTCTTGAACAAAAACAAAATTGTAACTGAAATTATTATGCAAATGTCCTTGGTGACGATGACCACTATCCGTCAGGTGACCAGAATACTTGCCAAGGACATAAAGAGATACAAATACAGCCAGGCTGCTCGCTCACGTCCGATAATCGGTGACCGGTTTTTTGTAGGAGAAAAATAGAACGTAGGTACTGATAGCAATAGTAAATACAACGCACCGACTTTTTGTAGGACGTGTGCGTTGCACTATTGCTATCAGTACGTTCCATTTTTCTCCTACAAAAAATCGGTCACCGACTATCGGACGTGGGCGAGCAGCCTTATTGATTAACCTATTTATCTTGATACAGATTTCAGAAAAACTTCCAAGTTGCACTTCACGGACTTTTGGTTCTAAAATCAATGTGAACTGCATGCTTGTTAGCGACCTTCAATACATAAAAAAAATTGTATTATGGTACTACCTACATACGTTACAAATGCATATTCATATATCATATATTTATTTCAGTGTACATTATAATGATCATGAAAGTCATTATCCAATCTAACTTTATTAGTAAGATCGCGCTAATTCTTATCTCTTAAAGGGTATTAGATACACAGACACAGTAGCAACAGGATAACTTATGAAAAACCTTAATACAGTTAATCATATTGTGATAAAATTATAATCTATGACATTACAACTGCATGTTATAAATAAACACTTATAAATTATCACGAATAATGATAAAGTTTGAACACTGTCGATAGATTTACAAGAATTATCTTAGGTACACGTCAGTTATGTGGTACGGGTAATAATGTTTTAATCAACGATTTAATACACGTCAAGAAAACATTAAAGCGTGACAATGAAGTTAATAATAGTTTTAACAGTGTTCTACCATTTAACTAACGGTAATATTATTGTACAAACGAAGTCTGGTAAAGTCGCCGGTAAAGAAGTGCCTTCGATAATACAAGGTGAAAAATATTATTCGTTTTTGGGTATACCTTATGCCTTACCGCCTGTTGAAGATTTAAGATTTAAGGTCAGTATTATTATCATAATTTTCCTTCATAAAAAAAATAAAAAACTAAAACAAAATTAAATTCAATAAGAATCGTTTTGTCATTTGATTATTAATGTCAAGCGGCAAGAGCCGGTGGGCTGATAAACTAGGTGATCTGCATAAGTTTCTTGAGATCTAGGAAGATTGAAGATATTATAGTGTTATTTGCGACTATATATCTGTCGTATTGACTATACACTATTCATACATGCTACTTAATAATACAATAGGTACTAACGGTAGTAAATCTAGTAAGCCTGTATAACTAGAGTGCCGAAAACGATTATCATTAAGCGTTAACTATGTCTCTTCCTTTAATCTTAACCTGTTTAACAATTATGTTTTATTTTGGATTCACCGAGAATTAGTGTTTTGTATGTTTTATTTAAAACACCAACAGGATCGTAGAAACATGATTGAATATTGAACACTAATCTCAAAAATTAATATGTGTTAATTTCTATAAGATTACAATTTCTTAATAACGCTTACATATTTCAATGCAGTTTACGTAGATAAACAAAATATTTCTTTCATAATTTTTCAAATCTGACTACTTAATAACATCACTAGTAACTTTGCAAAAATCGATGATGAAAAGTGATTTTAAGTAACATTTTTCTCTCCCAGCCGCCCGTTCCTCATCCAGGATGGGGAGAAATTTTGGATGCGAAGAAAGAAAAACCACATTGTGCTCAATACAATTTACCAGTCAGACAAATACGAGAATATGGTTTTTGTGGTAACGAAAACTGCTTGCACGTTAGTATCCATACACCGCGACTACCCAATGGACAAGATTTGAATTTGCCTACCATAGTATTCTTCCACAATGAGCACTTCAAAGTATCTCACAATGGATCTAAAGACTACGGACCAGATTTCATTGTCAAAGAAGATGTTATATTGGCAACAATAAATCATAGACTTGGTTCTCTTGGATTTATGTCATTAGAAGATATTTATCTACCGGGCAACAATGGATTGCGTGATGCAATTTTAGGTCTTCAATGGATCAAAGATAATATCAAGAGTTTTGGAGGTGACCCGAATAAAGTAACTCTAATGGGCAGCATCGGCGGTGGAGCTCTGGTAGACTTACTGCTTCACTCTCAAAAAGCTAAAGGTCTGTTCAGTAGTGTAATATTGCAAAGTGGGACCTCATGGCAGCCAATGTATCTCGATGATACACCCAAAAAGTCAGCTGTAAATCTAGTTGAATATCTTGATGAAACTGCTACGACTAGTTCATATATACTGCAACGAATGAAAGAAATACCAGCAGATACATTGACGGAATCTGAATCTCTATCTACAGACACTGACAAACCACGTGCCATACAAAGAGCTGTAATACCATTTGGCCCAATTGTAGAACATGAACATCCCGATGCTGTAATTACTAGCAAACCTGAAGATAGTAATGCCAAATTAGATGTGCCCATAATGATCGGGTACAATTCCAGGGAAGCTATAGAAATGTCGGAACGTTATTTGTATAAGCCACAATATCTTACATTTGCCGATAGAGATTTCCTTTTCCTGTTTCCAAGAAGAGTAAATTATCATTTTAAAATCAATGATCAAGTTTATTATCATATTATTGACGAAATCAAGGAATTTTACTTCGAAGATGCGTATGTCAAAATCAGTAAGCCGGGAGAGTTTATAACTTATTTGTCGGATATAATGGTATTTTATCCTATTGATTACACCGTCAGAAGCTACTTGAACATATCCAGTTCTCTTATTTATTATTATACTTTTGACTATAGTGGAGACTTTAACATGAGGAAAAAGAACATTCTGGAAGAAGCACTCAATATTGATGGCACATGGGGTGCATCAATAACTGATGAATTATGCTATTTGTTTATTTGCAACCCGATTAAAAAGGTGTACGAAAAAGCTTTAAAGGATAAAAACTCTGAAGAGATAAAGGTTTTGAAAAACATGGTTCGCATGTGGACTAACTTTGCGAAATTTGAGTGAGTTATATTTCAAAACATAGGTTCAAAAGTCATAAGTTCAGTCCATATAATAAATAACACATTTACACACTTCCATAGCAGATAGTTAGTAACATTCTTCATACATTTATTTACAAGTATTTCGTTTTACAGCCCCAAGTTTGAAAGCAATACCTTAATTTGCATACTGTTTCTTTCCATTTTAGTAGCTCGTGGACACGCCCGCCACACACGTTCTTATTATGATAGCTTCAATAATGATATCTATATAATCTAATAAAATGGTAGGCTTTCCCCCTTATTCATAAACGTACATTAGGTACGTTTTAGCTATAGAATGCTTTGTCTTTGTCAGTTGCATTGTCAAATGTGCAAGATAAAAAAAGACAAAAGAGAGATTAGCAACACTTTAGCTAAAATACATTTATGAATAAGGGGGGGGGGGGGGGCTTAAATTACCAACAGACACGCTCCTATGAATTCATAAATTCTTCAACTAAAAATAAAGTTTATCAAAACGTTTTTTTACATTTCTTTACAGAAATCCCACGCCTCCTGAAAGTGACTTCACGTGGACACCAGCGACTAAACAAAATAAAGATTGCTTAGTGATCAACGAAGAACCAAGAATGGTGACTAACCTTCATCAGGACCGAGTACAATTCTGGGATGATTTCATAGCTAAATATGAAAAAATGGCAGTGGATGGAGTTGTCAAAGATATTAGAGACGAATTATAACATGTATTAGAAATAAGTGATTTAATAAATAAATCTATACTAATTATTGATGTAACATTGCTATTTTTTATGAAATGATCATGACAAACAAGCGTTTACTAAAACGTAACTTCACGCCTGTAATTCCCGAAGAGGTAGGCAGAGGTAAATGCATGCATTCAATCATACATGCAAACACCCACGACTCGCCGGTTACGTTTTGGCCCATGTAACAGGTGGCGAACCTGTTGCCATCTCCGGGTACATTACCAAACTCTGGGGTACTAGGAAACTGCCAGAAAATGGAAAATCCCAATAGAAGCAGAGATAAAGGATTTTAAACAGTTATCTCTGATAGTCCTCGACCCGGGAATCGAACCCAGGACCTCCAGCGTAATAGTAGTGGCCTGCTACCACTACGCTACTGAGGCAGCGTTTACTAAATAAAGTGAATACATAGCATACAATAGCAGTCTATAGACATCTACACAAAAACTGCAGATCAACCTACCTAGAAGTGTCGATATTTTTTTCTTAGCTGTAAGAGTGACACTAGTATCTGGTGGTAAGCATTATACCTCTCAACTGAAAATTACGAGGCCATAATT
Source organism: Macrosoma leucophasiata (assembly GCA_036365455.1). Lineage (NCBI taxonomy): Eukaryota > Metazoa > Arthropoda > Insecta > Lepidoptera > Hedylidae > Macrosoma > Macrosoma leucophasiata. The sequence goes on along the minus strand of JAWQUS010000023.1, from coordinate 5,842,848 downwards.
TACCACCAAACCGGCACGCTAAACGGGTAAGGTAGATTAAAGTAGATAAAGGTAAAATACGGTCATTGACAGTTCCGTCGCTAAAACTATATCCACCAGTTAATAACATTATAAAATAATCTTTGACTACAGTAAATAATAACACATTGACTTATCCACTTTTAATTGCTGTTAAAGCCTTATCAATATTGATTAATCATGAAAGGAATATCCATTCGCTTATCTTATTCCTCATATTAATCTTTACGTGTAACCCACATAATGCATACTCGTACCGTGAGCCAAACAAAATGATAATGACAATGAAAACTAGATTAATATTAAATATATTCTTATTAATGATAATAATAAAAACGTGTTCAAGTGATGATACAGTGAATGTGAAGTTGAAGCAAGGCGTATTGTCGGGGAAAGTAGAAAAGACTTTTTTCGAAAATCAAGATTATAACGCGTTTAAGGGTGTACCTTTCGCTGAAGCACCTATCGGCGATTTGAGATTTAAGGTATTTTTTATCACATCATTCTAAGACTATCTTTCATTTTGGTTCGTTCTTCGATGAGACTTATGTTTTATACGATGAAACTGAAAAGCAAATAGACTGTTCACATTAAAAGCAACGCAGTGGATTCTACATACCTTCTACCTATATGCATCAATCTACAATAATTAACGTTGTAAGATAGACTGTCTCTGTGTCATACATTAAGAATCTATGCATCGTTAAATCAAAATAATATTATTATAGGTACTGCTGAATACCTACTACTACCATCAAAAGAAAGTTGCTTTATTATTATCAAAATCTGGAAGCCCAAAACTGGAATACATTTCGTAGCAACAGTATAAACTTGCCGAATGAAAGAAATGTCGAATGAGCGAATGACTAAACAGATATACAATGCGAATGTGGATGGTTGCAGAGGCCCAGGAAGACCAAGACTGACCTACCATGACCAAATAGGTCGAGTTCTGTCTGATGGTGGGATCAAAAGTCTTAGGAATCGGCGTGCATGTATGAAGAGAATGATGAAAGTAGACGAGGCACGAGAGGTTTGTCAGAACTGGCATATCTGGCGCTCTACACTCTCTGCCTACCCCGTTAGGGGCCTGGCGTGAAGATACATACATACATAGTATAAACTTTTTAAGTTGCTACGTTTAGACAACGTTGTACGTTGGTTGTTGTACGGTAGTCGTGTAGCGATATCATATCTTCGCAGTTTATCAATCATTTATAATTTTAAGCGCCTTTAGCTTTAACTTTATATAGTTTCCAACCAAACAATTTATTATGAAATATGATTATGCATAATGTGTGAAATTATATAAAAATGAGTATTAATCGTCATCACCAACCAACATTTCAGCCGAAAAACGTTTACAGCTGGACCATTCCCAAAGATATAATCCCCACGTTTTTCATACGGATTGGCGATCGCAGTGGTAGTTTTGATCGCGCGGGACGCTGCTGCCCATTTCGCGCTATTGCCCTATTGGAATAGTTTGACTGCCATTGTTCGATCGACTGACTGCACTAGCAGAATAATTCTCCTCCACTAGTGGTCAGTGGGGTCCTGGGGATGAGCATTAATGAATATTTAATCTTATGTGTGTTGACTATGGTTATTAAATTTTTTTGCAATCCTTTCAAGAAAAAATAACAAAATTTAAAATAGAAATATTTTCTCTTAATAGTAGTTATTGCTCGTCAAATTTTAAAATATTGTGTGAATTTCTTACAAAATGTATCACAAATGAAACTCGGGAACAAGTTACTCGTTAAGTCAAGCTACATAAATCTTAAAGAAGCCAAAATTCCGTATGAAATTCTTGTCAACGCGGCGCAATGCGTTTATCACACCGATGGTTTGAAAAACATATTTCGTTAGGGAAAAATCGAGGTTCCTCAGCAGAAATTTTCACAGTATTATTTTACTCAATATTATCTTACAATTCCAGCCTCCGGTGCCACATCAAAGCTGGGATGGCGTTTACGAAGCTTATGACAACAAACCGACATGTTTTCAATATAATGGCAGAGGAAGAAATGATGAGCCTTTAGGGATGTCGGGGTCTGAAGACTGTTTGTACCTTAATGTCTACAGCCCTCGCTTAGATGGATCTCTTCCTGTAGTAGTATTTGATTACAACGATAATTTCAGAACTGGTTTTAATGGATCTGACACTTACTCGCCAGATTTTTTTCTTGAAGAAAACGTTATTGTCGTAACCATTAACCATCGCTTAGGAGTTTTTGGATACTTAACTACAGAAGATGATGTCTTACCAGCTAATGCTGGATTGAAAGACTTTATCTTAGGTCTTCATTGGATAAGAGATAATATAGAACAATTTGGTGGCGACCCCAAATCTGTCACTTTAATGGGCTACCGAGGAGGTGCTATTTTAGTTAACTTACTTCTTTATTCCGAGAAAGCAAAAAACCTTTTTAATGCGGCCATACTGCAGAGTGGAACGGCCTGGGAGACCTTCTTCTTCGAGCCAAACCCTCGAGAAAAAGCATTTAAGCTTGGTGAAGCTTTTGAAATTGTTACCAATGACAGCGTTACATTACTTAAGGAATTACAGAAAGTGAGTGCAGAAGAATTGATTAATAACGAAGGTTTTGTTATTGAAAATCTAATAGAGAATCAAAGGAGCATATATCCTTTTACGCCTGTGATCGAAGAAAAACATCTTAATTCTATTATAATAGACTTACCTGAAGATGGTTCATTCAAGAGTGATGTACCAATACTATTAGGGATGACATCTAGAGAAGGCATTGACATGGTGACCCATTATATAGCTGAACCTAAAATAATAGAACAATTAGCACAAGACTTTCTGTTCATCTTTCCAATTCGTCAAGATTATCATTTTGATCGCAACAGCTCTATTTACAATAAAGCAATCTATGATATTCAAGAATTTTATCTAAATGGAGCAGTCTTTTCTTGGAGAAACATTCTTCAATACTCTGTCTACGTGGGTGACATGCTGCAAAGCTATGCTCTAGATTATGCAGCGAAGCGAATGGGAAAAACTATGAAATCAGATATATATTATTATATATTTGACTTTAGAAGTCTTCTGAACGAGAACAGTCAAAAAATTACAAAACACGCTAGATTCAGCATCAAAAACCAAGGAGCAACTGTGACTGACGATTTGTGTTACCTACACTTATGTAGCCGTATACGGCAGACTTATGAATATATCAAAAACTTGGTTAGTCCTCAGAAGGAGATGAAAGTTCTGAAACGTATGGTGCGGATGTGGACAAACTTTATTAAAACAAGGTATGCTTATCAGTTTTTTTTTTCATAATCTCATGAGTAAACATTTAGGTACTGTTGAAAAAACACCTTGCCAGAGATGCCAACAAATTGATGTCGTTGGCGACAAACTGTAGCCCAGGATCAATTTGTTGGTCCAATTTGCTCTAAAATTGGTCCTTAATTCCAATTTTAGAGCAAATTGGATGTTACAGACAGACAGACGAACAATCCTATAAGAGTTCCCGTTTTCCTTTACATTACGGAATCCTAAAAAGTGTCAACTAGCCAAACACTCTTCGAACAGTTCAAGTACAATTCAATTTAGCACATCGATGTTTACCCTAGATAAATTAGGTTCAGCTTTGCTGTGAAAAATTAATAGGCTACCTAGGTGTTATCTGTACGAAGTGGCCTTTGCGAGAAAAGTAGGTCATTCTACAAGGTTGTCAGCATTAGTGAGACTGCAAAAAAGGACTTGAAAATATTCGAACATTTTTGGGTACCGTAGCATAGTAATAACTTTCTCATAAAAAGAGTTTCTGATAGACGGACGACTATAATATAAGGGTTCTTTACCCTTATATTATAGTCGTCCGTCTATCAGCAACTCTTTTTATGAGAAAGTTATTACTGCCGCACAAATATACTTACTTAGTCAATAATAAAATAAAATCTTTGGAAAAATAAATTATAGGACAACTTTACAGACACAAAATGGGGATGTTATTTTTCCTCGTATAGGTACGTTATGTTGTGATTCAATTGTGAAGTATTCCTCTAATTATAATATTTAATAATTTGAGTAATACGGTGGTTCCTACACCCACGAATACTGACACTGGAACTCTATCAACAGTGTTTTATTATGGCATATGGCCTGAACCCATAAATCACTAACAAATGTTAACTTTTCATTATTTTTATAAAACCATAGCAGACATCTTCAAAGGTATCCGTGAATAAATTTTGGCTCTCGTAATAGCCTCGTAAAGACTAAACTACTAAAGTGATTCCTACAAATGAAGTGTACTTAGATTAGTTTTGATCCACTGATTATCCTTCGGAATTTAGTTTCGGCTAGTTTTCCCGAATCGGCTATTAGTTTTTCCATCTCGTTACTTTTTACGACGACGAAAGATATATCAAGTCTACCTGACTTAAAGCCTATCTTCAAAAACATTAGCTATAATACATCGGGCAGGTTTTGGACCTGCGACTTCTGGTTAACTACCGCTTTACCCCAAAGCTACCGAAGCATTATCAAGGGATATGTCGACTCCAGAAATGGTGGTAATCAAAAAGAGAATAAAAAATTAGGCGCTCGGATATGGGACTTCTGTAGCTCAAATTGTAGGCTAAAAGGGCTGGATTAGTTAATCTATATATTCAGTGGTTATCCTATCTGAAGACTTATTTTTCCTTCCATTCTTTAAAAATATTTAAATACACTCCCATGTATTATTGCAAAATACAATACATTATGACAATAATCGCTTTATACTTTTTCGCAAAAACACAATTCTCAAAAAAAAATATCTCAATAACCTGATAATGTTTTACAGGAACCCAACACCATCAGATGATGATCTTCTAAATAACTTCCAGTGGCTTCCAATGGAGAAGGACAAAGAGCAAATAAGATATCTTCAAATAGACAAGGACCTTCGTATGAAGTTCAATCCTATGAAGAAACGGGTCAAATTCTGGGATGAGTTCTTGGCGAAATATTCGGCAATGGCAGTCGACGGCGTGGTACAAGAGGAAGAAGTCGTTCGTGATGAACTGTGAAATCTGTTAGAGTGTATTAAATAAATATGCCACTTTTTAATCTGCCTTTTTGTTAGTTGGAGCTTTATAGTACGGGGAGCCCAAGAGGCGATTTTGGCAGTTACTCGAGCGTTTCCGATCCAAATTCATACTTTCCCTGACATGGAATTCACACACGCTTAAATGTTTTCGTATCGTCATGAGGCGGGTTGCTCACTTCCCTCTAAAATGATCGACGATGATGATGTCTGTCACATGCGTCATACCCGAGAAGCGACGCTGATGGTGAGGACTGGTCTGTTCTGGTTTGCAAAAATTCATTTAATTTTAATTTTTCGAAAGCATGTGTAAAAATATATTCGAAATAAAATATATTTTCCTTTATTTTTAATGCTTAAAATGGTTACAAATCAACAGGTATTTCTGAGACATTGTTCAGAGAATGTGGCTTCACATAATGAAGAGCCTCTTAAGTTTGTCCCGGAATTTCGTGTTTAGATAATGCCGCCTACCCGTCTGTTAATATTGAAATACTTGAGTAACAATCATAACTGCGTCGAGCCATAAAGTTAGCTTACGTAGTATAATAATATGTACTGTCAACAACTTTTGAACCAACGAAACATGAGTTACTTGGTACCATAAACTTCCCAAACAAAATTGCATAATAGGTGTTCTTAATTAAATGTTTAATAAACAGCGCAATTATAAGGGACTTGTGGAATTATATAATGGATAAAATTTGAAGGAAAGCAATGAAAGTTATGTGAGCTAAATAATTAGATAAAGCAGTTATTCCAATGAAATTGAATTTAGTGTTCTTTTGTTGCAAAAAACCATATTCAATTTATTTATTCAATGCGAGACAACAAGCAAGCTATAAATACAGAAATCTACACAAAAACCAGAAACCCGGAATACAAATGCGTTGCCACTCTAGATGTCTATGTTGTGTTGCATACAAAAATTAAAGGCGACGATAATGCGATGTAAATCCAACACTGCAACTCTACCACACTATATACCTACATATTCAACCACTTCAAGTTACTCCCCAAAGGGGTACATGCATACAGTCGAGCATACGTGCAAACACCTGCGATTCGCTAGTAACATTTTATTCTGTTGTATCAAGGTTGTGTTGGCAACCCTTTTAACAACTCCGAATGCAATACCACACCGCGGTCACTCCGCCAAAATTCCATACAAACGCTTAATTTGGTCTCTATTACACAGACATCAATCAGTGACGTGTATTTACACGTGCACCTGTGTGTGTAGCACGTAGAAAATACCAACCGTCGCCCATAAGAGGGGAGGAGGTTGGGTGATGCGGGAAATCGGCCGGGACGTCGAAGTGTCCATTCTATACAAAGTATTATTACATATTCTCTGGCATTACTTAACTTTAAGGGTGACACTGGGAAACATCCGAATGTTGAAAAATTTCAAAATGCATTATTCGGACCCAGGAACGTCGCAACAGTAGGTCTACTACCAATAGACTACTCACACAGTTTACATATTAAACTACGTGTATGAATGTACAAGCGTTTCCACTCTTATAATTATTGTTAATATCGAATGCATCGGAGGAGTTGCACATTACTATTTAATTGGATCGCGGTAGCGCCAAATACTAATATTAGGTGAAGGTGTAGTAAGTCAATTCCTACTGTTACGGATGGGGATCGAATTACATTGGAAGTAAATGTTATTGCGATAGGTACTGTAATTTTTCAGAAGTTATCCAGTGTAGCTCTCTGGGGTAGCAGTGCTTCTAATAGTCAGTATTAAATAATTCGCGTTTATTTTTTTCATTTTCTAAAGCCTTTTATAGAATAGCTATGCAATTATATCAATCTTCAATCATAATCATAGTGGAATCCATACTCTACTTTAAAGATTAGTTTGCGTGGTCACACCTTTTCTCATTGGGTTTTATTTCACTACGAGGTATAATCGGCGACATCTATTTGAAATATAGTGAACCAGAAACTAACCACAGGCAGAGTTACAAGTATCAAAATATAGATGGCGTTTACTTGAATGAACGACTGTTTGGTCTCTGGCTCTGATTTCCTGCAAAGAATACATATCATTAAGTTGAAGTACTATAATTTGCCGTTAGATGGCAGCATAATACAGGTAGACGTTTAACTGATAGGGTATTATATCACTGTTATAATTACCTACAGTGGTACAATCTTTGATAGGTGCAGATAACAAGGAACTTTATATACTACAATAATATTTAATATTCATTAAACTATCAACTAGTATCAACACTTCATATAAATGTATGAAAGAACGAGCTAATTATTCACATGTCCACTATTTAACTAGGTACTTAAACCTAGTTAAATAGTGGACATGTGAATAATTATACAAACCTAACACTGTTGTGTGTGTTATGCCTCTGTGCCGATAATCACAGGTCCGTACACTACCAACTGACCGTATCACCGGTTAATTATGTAGATAATGCGGTGGTGCCTTCGCCTGCGAGCTTCGTCACTGGAGTTAGAGCTCCAATAATAAAATACATACCCTTATCGGCCTTAACTTATAATAATGTGGTTAATTTTCACTTTCATGACATACAATTAAAATCGATTAACGTCAAAGTATTTTTTATGTATCAAATAAAGGTGGCATACAAGCATGCAGTTCACATTTATTTTAAGTGATGGCGGCAGCCTATAGACACTTACACAAAGACCAGAGGTCGAAATGCAGGTGCGTTGCCACCCCTGAAGCCTAAGCTGTTATGTCTCTGTGTATTATGTACCATACATTACCATCTAACCGGAACACGATAATGCTGTACACTACCATTTGGCGGCAGATAGATTAGGTAATGCGGTAGTGCCTACGCCCTCGAGTTCCTACCACTTTCAGTATAATTGATATTACCAATTTATACAGTCTTATTTTATTGCTATAAAATAAAGGCCTGCGCAGACGAAGGACTATTGTCCCAAGAGAACAAACATTCTCAAAGACTTTTCGGGGTACTTTTAGTCCTTTGTGTGCGTTATTCCATACAGTTTATATGAGAGATACTATATTGATGTATAAAGAAGTACCCCGGGGAGAGTACCTCGTCTGTGCCGGCCTTAAAGGTACCTATTTAAATAAATTCATGGGCATATTCTATTATATAACTGAACACTAATTACGTGCAACTGGCACAACCAGTTTCAATGCAGTTTAAAAAGGCTATTACACGACACGGTATTCAGGGTCCGGCAGAAAGGGTAAGCGTGGCCTCGCGCCGGATTGCTGCTTATTACACTATCCGGTCGCAGTACAAATACACGGGCCGCTTCGGTCGCCCTAATTAGGGCCCTAAATCCCTAAATGTTATTACACTACCCTGACCCTTGCTATCGTACCCTGAATACCGTGCCGTGTAATAAGTCCTTAACTTCTTAAGGTAAGGATTGAGAAAATTAAACCATAGTGGAACGACGCTGTGTTATTTATGTAACGAATGGCAAACAAACATGCAGTTCATATGGATGTTAATTTTTATATATGAAAATAAATGTTTGTCTGTATGTCCTTTATAGAATCGTAAATGACGCATTTGATCATGTGATGATCTTTAGCAAAGGAGATGTTGCAAAAATGTATGGACCTCCGGCCATGTATTGCACACAATATCATTAAACAGGCAAAATCAAAATAAAAACGTTTTTTACTGCATATTTTCATTTATTTAGCTTTGTTTGCAGTTACAAAACATTATTTGCAGTTAGAATTGCAACTCAAAACCAACATGGTGAATATGGCGGGCGATGTCATTTTGACATTTTCATTTTTTAAATTGTATTTTGAATCTAAAGTACTTTTAGAAAAAGTAATATTTTCTAAATACTATTAAAATCGATTGAACCCAAGTGTCGGCTGTATCGCCGCCATGTTTAACATAGTTGAAAATGATAAAAACGTTTGAATTAAATGTGGCTGTAACTCTAAAATATATTCTTGAATAAATTAATTGTATTTTTTTCGGATTCTTCTTTAATTTACTCATTTTTTGAGGACGTGTACGAACCAGAGCCGAGCTCGCAACATCTCCATGTTGTGCATGAGCCCACGAAGGTTTCTGAGTTGGCAAATTCGACAGATGCTGCCTCTGTCTTTTTTTAGTTCGTGGCGTAGCAACGCGCGCAGTGTATAGCTAGTGTAATATAATAATGATATTTAATTCATCCCAAAATTTTGTTACATAAAGGTTGATACATTTTTAGGTATATACTGAGAATAAAAAAAATAAAAACAATATTTTGGGAAGCTGGTATTTGAGATAGGCACGCAGACTTGTATTACAAATCACCAGGTTCCCTTCTCATGGTATTCCGTAGTATTCGTAGGTATATTTGCACGGTACTGTTTACATGCTTAGTGATGACTGCAGCCTATAGACACCCACAAAAAGACCAAGGTCAAAATGCAGATACGTTACCACTCCTGAGGCCTAAGGTGTTATGCCTCTGTGCCGGAAATTACGGGGCCGAAAAATATGGGCACTTTTCCCAGCTTATGGAATGGAGTGTTGAGTGAGTGGGTGTTTGTTAACTGATGACTGCAGCCTATAGACATCTACACAAAAACCAGAGGTGAAAATGCGTTACCACCCCTGAGACCTTATTCGTTATATCTGTCTGGGCCGTACATTTTGTTTAATGTCATGAAGTGGCAAACAAGCTAACAGTTTACATTAATGGTAAGTTATACTGTATAAACAAACACCTATTAAACCAGAGATTTCAATTTAGATGCGTTGCCACTCCTGAGGCCTAAGGTGTTATGCCTCTATGCCGGCAATTACAGGGCCGCACATTACCACCTGACCGGAACACGATAGTGCCGAACACTAACATTTAGCGACAAGCATAGATTTATTATAAATCTAATCTATTAGGTAATGCAGTGGTTCCTACGAACTCCGTCACTGGAGCTCTACCACCAATAAAAACATTACCATTTAACTAAACCATCATGTATACCTTCCGCATTAGTTTGAACCTCAAGATCATGACCTTTTCGCGGTTGAGTGCTAATTGGGCTCATAGCGATGTTATAGGTATCGTGTTACAATCGCGATTTATCAGTTTGGTATTTATATTTTAATGTATGGATTACTTGACGAAGTAGGTAGAAAACTTTGAGGGCCAAATCCTAGCTCTCTTCAAAACTCTTGTGATTTTTCTTTATCTATATACCTACCTACTTATATAAAAATGAGACCCTCATTCAAAAACGTATTTTAGCCAAAGTGTTGCTAATCTCTCCTTTGTCTTTTTCTATCCTGCACATTTGACAGTGCATCTGACAAACACAAAGCATTCTATAGCAAAGCACCTATCTAATGTACGTTTATGAATAAGGGGGTTAATGTTTTGCTAAGAGAAAAACTCTGGATGGCTGCACCGATTTCGTTAATTCTTTTTCGTAGTACTTATATGTAATTGTGAAAATAAATAGTCAGCTTTGCGGTCAAATAATAGGTACGCTATTCAAAACCTTAATGTACTTAGTTATTTCGTGAAAAAACGGTGGGCACCCTATTTTTTTCATCATCATCGTCATTTCAGCCAAAAGACGTCCACTGCTGAACAAAGTCCTCCCCCAAAGATTGCCACAACGAACGTTCCTGGGTCGCCCTCATCCAGCGATTTCCCGCAACCCTCACCAGCTCGTCGGTCCATCTTGTAAGGGATCTGCTTACGCTTCATTTCTGTTGTCGATTTTTTTAATAGGTATTTGGTCATATTGTTGGTAAGTGTAACAAAAAATATACCTACAGATAAAAATACGATTTTATCGCCGATACAACAATGACGCAGCCATACCAGAGAATATAATACAGCAAAGAAACCAATTGCCATCAGAAACGAAATGCTCATGTAAAAAAAGGGTAATTCCTATTGAATCTAATAAAGAGTATTATTTATGTAATGAAGGTGATGACTGCAGCCTATAGACACAAAGACCAGAGGGCTGACCGCCTAATTCTAATGCTTTCGTATCAGGACGTTATCTATCTTGTCAGTTTCGTACCGCCTATTAAAGCATTTTGCTCTGCGGAAGAAAACACTTCCAGGAAAAAGTTCCAGGCGGTACGAAACTGACAAGATGATGTCAATCGAAAGCTAAACGAAATCATTAGAGTTAGGGGGTCGGCCCCCAGAGGTCAAAATGCAGATGCGTTTCCACCCCTGGGACCTTGTTTTGCCCCTGTGACAGTTATTGCGGAGCCATACGTTAGTATTTAACCGAATCACGTTAGTCATGAACACTACCTACCATTTAGCGGCATATATCTAGATTAGGTAATGCGGTGGTGCCTGCGCCCTCTAGCTCCTACAGTGGAATCCTACCACCTGTAAATTTTCTAAATTAATAGTGCTGACTGCCTATATTATAGCAATTTCGTAATTGACCACTTTATTGAATAAAAAAACAGAAACAGAAGCTTCCCCGTACTTATTAACTTTCATTGCCTTTATAAGCAATCAATATTTTATTCCAATCCATTATTATCCTTTCACTTATCGCTGCCGAGGTGTGTGAACATCATGTGTTGACGACAGTTTACGAACTTAGCCACCATTTCTATAGAATATTCTAGCATTCCAAGAAAATATCGTGTTGAACGCGGAAAACGGGTTGGGTTTTTATAAAGATACTTAAATATAAACGTAACTTCACGCCTGTAATCCCCGAAGGGGTAGGCAGAGGTAAATGCATGCATTCAAGCATACATGCAAACACCCACGATTCGCCGGTTTCGATTTTGGCCCATGTAACAGGTGGCGAGCCTGTTGACATCTCCGGGCACAAATTACGTCCTTAAATATCTTTTGAACAATTATGACAATTTCCATTTTTTTATTACTCGATACTCAGACTATTAGCATAGTCTAAAAAAACGAACATGTCTATTAGTACATAAATAGTAAATAGTTAATTTAGTACAAGTGAAACGTAAATGTATGTATCTTCACGCCAGGTCCTTAACGGGGTAGGCAGAGAGTGTAGAGCGCCAGATATCCCGGTCCTGACAAACATCTCGTGCCTCGTCTACCTTCATCATTCTCTTCATACATGCATTTTACTGGTGGTAGAGCTCCAGTGACGGAGCTCGCGGGCGTAGGCACCACCGCATTACCTAATATACTTGCCGCTAAATGGTAGTGTTCAGCAATATCGTGTTCCGGTCAGATGGTAATGTACGGCCCTGTAATTTCCAGCACAGAGGCATAACACCTTAGGCCTTAGGAGTGGTAACGCATCTGCATTTTTACCTCTGGTCATTGTGTAGGTGTCTATAGGCTGCAGTCATCACTTAACATCAATGTGAACTGTATGCTTGTTTGCCACTTATAAAACATAAAAAAAATAAAAAAAAAACGTAAAAAGGTACATCCAAAAATAAATATTGCACATCGACGTTAGGAAGGAGACTCAGCTTATTTCGGGTCTGTAGAGCGTTATCTCTTTCGCACCCTACCACTTTGATGTCTGTCCACCATTTTCACCAAGTCTTTACCAATACCGGACTATTAGTACATAGTATTATTACATATTCTCTGCTATTAGTGCTTACGTAGGCGGTGTGCAACAGAGATAACGCTCTACAAAGTCGAAACTAGCCGATTCTCCTTTTCGTGCTCGATGTGCATTTGCAATATTTATTGATGAGCACTGTACAAGGTAAAGGAGATGAAGTATTATTTAGAGACTATAAGGAATTCCTGGGTACCGACCGCCTAATTCTAATGTTCTTTTAGCTTGACTGGTGGTAGAGCTCCAGTGACGGAGCTTGCGGGCGTAGGCACCACGGCATTACCTAATACACTTGCCGTTAAATGGTAGTGTTCAGCACTATTCCGGTCAGGTGGTAATGTACGGCCCTGTAATTTCCGGCAGAAAGGTATAACACATTAGGCCTCAGGAGTGATAACGCATCTGCATTTCGACCTTGGTTTTTTTGTGGGGGTCTATAGGCTGCAGTCATCACTTAACATCAATGTGAACTGCATGCTTGTTTACTTATCTTGTTTACTTAAACAAAGATCGTGGTGCAACCCAGGCTTTAATGTCCGAAGGTCGGTCAAGAGACTCAAGAATCTTCGGTATCGACGTGCATGTAGTAATAGATCTACTGGTGGTAGAGCTCCAGTGACGGAGCTCATACAACAGCGGCTGCCAATACATTAAAAAAATAGAGAAATCAGCTGCCGACCCAGGAGATTACATCATAAAAGACGTTATAAAAAGTACGAAAAAAACAATCACCAGCACTGGTTTGCCTTAGCATCAACTGGCAAGGTTAACAATGTCAAAGTAGGTAACATTGATATGATCTCGGATTCTTGTTCAGGACAACAGCATGCTTTACATTGGTTGTACTGTGGATCATTGTTGCTCCTATTTTGTTCAAGGTGAACCAGACTTTCCAGTTGCTGGCGAAACAACATGATATTGGATTCTTTTTCAAAAACAACAGTGTGGTTTACATTTATTGTGATGTGGATCATTGTAGCTCCTATTTTGTTCAAGGTGAACCAGACTTGCCAGTTGCTGGTGAGACAACATGATCCCTGATTTTTTTCAAGGACAACAGCGTGGTTTACATTGATTGTGATGTGGATCATTGTTGCTCCTATTTTGTTCAAGGTGAACCAGACTTGCCAGTTGCTGGTGAAACAACATGATATTGGATTCTTTTTCAAGAACAACGGCGTGGTTTCACTGTTTGTGATGTGGATCATTGTTGCTCCTATTTTGTTCAAAGATAACTGGACTTTCCAGTTGCTGGCGAAACAACATGATATTGGATTCTTTTTCAAGAACAACTGCGTGATTTACATTGATTGTGATGTGGATCATTGTAGCTCCTATTTCTTTCAAGGTGAACCAGACTTGCCAGTTGCTGCTGAGACAACCTATTGATAGCGACAGCTGACAATTTAAGGTTTCTATTCCATTTGCAGCGCCGAAAGCTTATAATTTAGTGTTGCACTTTCATTTGTGGCTGCGAATGCTGATAATTTAATATAATCATAATCATTTATTGACAATTTCATTTTTACAATGGTAAATATTGAAGCCATAGATTCCCGAACTAGTCTACGCTGTATTTCGGGAATCAGTGGCTTCTCCGAGTTATAACTTATATCAAGTAATCAAAAAATTTACAAAGAAGGGTGAGTACGTGAGTGAGTGAGTGAGTGAGTGATTGAGTGAGTGAAAGTGTGTGTGTGTGTGTGTGTGTGTGTGTGTGTGTGTGTGTGTGTGTGTGCGTGTGTGTGTGTTTGGGTAGGTAACCTGCCTTTGGGTGTTTAGATGATGGTGTAAGAGATTTAATAACTGTGTGTATCAGAAATTGTGTACGTCTATACCGCTGTATCGCTGTATTTCGGGAATACAGGGCTAATATATGGTATCTATTCCATTTGCAGCGCCGAAATGCGCCGAAAGCTTATAATTTAGGGTTCCACTTTCATTTGCTTCGCCGAATTTGATCAGAAGTTCTTCATTTTTCATTTCTTAATTTGTTTCTTCTTCATTTGAGAACAGGACAATACAACATCGACATTGTTTTTATTTTTGTAGTGAAGGTGGCAAACAAGCGTGTAGTTCACATTGGTGTTAAGTGATGACTGCAACTTATAGACACCCACACAAAGACCAGAGGTCAAAATGAAGATGCGTTGCCACCCCTGCGGCTTAAGTTTTTTTTTTTATATATATTATGGTATCGCTGTTACGCATATTGCCAGTGCCAAGTAAAACTATATTTCGTATTCGTCATAAGCAGCCTAAAAGTCAGAGTCAGTCGGTGAATTATCAGTCAGTCAGTCAGAGTCACATTCAGTAATTCGAGTAAAGGGATGGCTACTTTACCAGAACATTTATAATGAAGTTTTGGAGGCAACCTGAAAAACCGTGTTTTCGCACAGTTATTCTATTTCAATATACACGGGCACTGTAATAAACCTATATCAAACAAAATGCCATCAACTTTATTAAATATAACTAAAAAATACGCCAAGAAAATGAAATAACACACAACTCTTTCAAGATTCCCGCCAAAAATCCAACGACCTTAGTTGTTATGTCTCTGTGATAGTTATTTCGGGGGCGATCCATATCACTAACCGAAACCCGATAGTACTGCACTCTACCATTTGGCGGCAGATAGATAACTTTCATCACAATAGGTATAGGTTCGTTCCTTTATCACGAAAAAGTTCTATTGTTTACTTATCTTTTTTTTAAGGCGCGAAAACCATCATGGGCTCCTGCCGTCTAAGGTGAACTGCCGGCAATTAATATGAGACGCTTACTCATTATAATCCCGCAGTCTTCCTTCTCGGAGCCTTTTGTGCTTTTGTTGCGGAGTCATGGGAAAACTTTCGTCCACCGGCAGCTGCCCGAATCCGGGTCTATCTTTAGAACAGAGATCTATCTAGAGATCCAGCTCCTCGACAACACAGATCTTGTGAGAAGACTAACGACCAAATACTCAAACGTCACTTAAATCTAAGTGGGTCCCAAAAGTCTTCTTCTCTCTGTATGAAACACGTCTCTTTCTTTCTTTATAAAACACGTTCAAACAATAGAGATAGCGCACATTTGAGGGTTGCTTAAAATTGAGTGACGTTTGAGTATTCGGCCATAAGAGAACTAAACCTTTTGAGTTAGTGTAGTGAAAAGTGCCAAAACAAATTTAGTGTCAAAGACACAACCACATGAACGAAGTCATACAAAGAAAGTGCCAGTGGACATTTACATAGAAGTAATTTGAATAGAAGTTTAAGTTAGCTTAAAATTGTTTATTAGTCTTTTAGACTAGATTGTAATTATAATAAGGCTCTTATTTATACTAGTACTAGAACCTTATGTTATAAAAAAATCGTTAGAAGCTCATCTTTTTTTAACTCCAAACAATAGTGGCGTACGAAATCGGCACGCCTTGATAGGCGACTGTTCGGAATCTTAAATCCATGGGGCGATGGACTTCCCCTAGACTAACTTATACCTTATTAGGTACCCTATAACTACATTTATCTTGATCAACTACTTAGTTTCTAAATTTCTGTTTCCCAAATTTTATTAACTACATAAATCCTCGTGACGTCATATTTACAATAATTAAGAACTTGAAAATATGATAAAAATATGTTTTATACAAACTTCTTTCTGTTATCAAAAACGAAAATTACGTAATTCACCCACAAAAAAATTCAATATTCAATTTTGTAAGAAAAATACTTTATAAAGCTATATATGTTGCTGTTTTGAATTATGAAGGTCGTTGTTAATATAGGTATAGACAAAAAATCCGGACTTTGCCCATAAATTATGATAGGTATGTTAAATAGGAAGAACGTAATCTGGCGTCAGATATAGATATTTATAAAAAGCATAGTATTGCCCATACTATGCTTTTTATAAATATCTATATCTGACATACGCCATTAATTTACAAGCTATCAATTAAAAAAAAAATGTTTCCAAAATAAGAAATCATTACTTTTTATGATAATATATGAAAGTTTAATGTAACACGGAATATAAAAATAAATAAGTAAAGGAAGTAAATATTCTTTATCCTACACCAGTAATGTTCAACAAAAACAAAAATAAAAACAAAAGAGAAAGAACAATCAGGCGATCAGAAGTTTAAAAAAATGAGTACCTAGGTACGAGAAAAAATAATTGATTTGACAAATCGGGCTTCAGTAGCTCAATTGGAAGAGCGGCTGGACTAGATTCCCAGTAGGTCGCGAGTTCGAGTCTCGCCTGAAGTCAAATTTTTCTTTCCATTTTTCTTTAAAAATAAAAATATATTTCACAAGCGTGTTAATGTGTAAATGCAAAATAATATAAAAACAAAAAAAAATATGAACTGAATAACAATTAATTTAAACAGAAACACATGACAATTTATAAACTAAAAAAATGATCATCAAGAATGTCGCTAAGAATATAACTATAAAACAATCATATGTAAATCAGTAGACTATACTCATTCATTTTACAAGCTATAACAATGAGCCGTTTTTGGGCATTCACTGGCAGAGTTCAAAAGGCTAATATATACAGAGAAAAACCCGCCCGAAAAAAATAATAGGCTCTTTACAAAAAAGGCTAATGACTCTTCCTGACTTTGGTTTTAAATAGAAGACGCGGCGAAGTGGAAAATTTTACGATAGCTCTATTACATGTTATTACGATAATATGTGATCCATGAGATGATTCTTGCTCTAATGTTGTAATATTATGTCGGCGGCTATTACAAATAAATGGTGATGTTAATGTAAAAATAAAACCACTAATGCAAATTTCAAGCCAAAAATTCCACTCGTCTGACGCGCACTGCGCATGGCCCATTTTTTTTGTAGAATCCGTTTTCCGTGTTACTTGTTAAGTTTTCATGTGATCTATAGGCATAGATTTTTGTTTATTTTAGATCCAGCTACTTTGCAAAGAAAGGAAGTGCCACTTTTAACCGACGACGTCTTTAGGCATGCTGGAATACAGACTTGCCTGTATGCTCTTCCTCCAAGAGACAGTGGGATACATCTATGTCAATCAACCAATCTGACGGACCATGCGCCAGTGGCGGACTAAGACAGGGGCGGTCCGCCATAGGCCTCCGGTGCTGGGGACCTCCTCACAAGTCGACTGAGTTTTGAATCATAAAAGTTTTACACCAAAGGAGATGTTGCAAAAATGTATGGACCTCCGGCCATGTATTGTACACAATATCATTAACAGGCAAAATCAATATAAAAACGTTTTTTTACTGCATATTTTCACTTATTTAGCTTTGTTTGCAGTTACAAAACATTATTTGCAGTTATAATTGCAACTCAAAACCAACATGGCGAATATGGCGGGCGATGTCATTTTGACATTTTCATTTTTTAAATTGTTTTTTTGATTATATTTTTAGTACTTGGAAAAAAAAGTAACATTTTCTAAATACTGTCGAAATCGATTTTATGTGTTAATACTATACTAATAGATTTCCAATTTAAAAAAATCTTCGGAACTTCTTTAAATTGATCGATTCGATACATCGTTTTTTTAACCGAGTTCAAAAAACAGGAAGGTCATTTAAATGCACAGAGCGTACCCTCACACTATAGTGATTTGCTGGAAACTTTCTCTTCTTGCTTAACAGTGGACGCTATATTAATTTCAGAAAGCTGGTTTAAGACATCACTTCATAACACCTTATTTAGTCTACCAGGTTATGTGCTAATGAGGAATGATAGAACTGGAAAGGGGGGTGGAGGGGTTGCCATATACCTTCAGAGTAGCATTCCACATACTGTTCTTTCGTCTTCGCATTCTATGTACTCTGCTTCAGCGGAATATCTTTTCTTGGAAATCCTGGTCAACCATGTTAAGGTACTTCTAGGTGTGGTTTACTATCCCCCTGGAACTAATTATTTCTCCGACCTCGAGCTGGTGCTGGATTCCCATTATTCTGATTACACACATCACATCATCATGGGTGATTTTAATACAAATCTTCTTGCAGACACTCCTAATTCTTCTAAGCTTCAAAACATATTCAAGTCGGTCAATCTATCTATTTTGCCATCTGGTCCTACTCACCACAATTTAAATACTTCTGACTCCTGGCTTGACTTGATTGTTACTTCATCGCTAAATCGCGTGATCAAACACGGTCACATACCTGCTCCTGGCTTTTCTCACCATGACCTTCTTTATTTGGCATATAAACTTAAACGGCCTAAACCTAGGCCAGAGAGAGTTTGACTACGCAATTTTTCTAAAATCAATAGTGACTCTCTAGAAGCTGATGCGGCGTGTCTTGATTTATCTACAGTGTATGCTGCAGCGTCAGTCGATGAAAAAATCTCTAACTTTAATTCTCAAATTCTGAAGCTGTACGATTTTCATGCACCAATGAGAGCAGTTAAATTAAAACGCCCACCTGCGCCTTGGATAACCAAGGGAGTAAGAATGGCGATGACTAGGCGCGATAGAGCTTTCCGGGTTTTTAAGCGGGACAGGAGTGATGAGAACTGGGTTTTGTATAAATCTGTCCGGAATCGGTGCAATCAAGTGGTAAGAGCAGCCAAACGTAGTTACTTTTCGGATAAAATTTCTGATTCCTCCCTGGCTGAAATCTGGAAATTTCTTAACTCCCTGGGTTTTGGTAAAGCAACAAAATCTTTAGATACTGTCCCCTTCTCACCCAATGCATTAAATTCTCATTTTTCCCACGTATTACCTTTGAGTTCTTCTTTAAAAACCTTAACCTAATCAGAAATCTCTCTTATGACTCGGCCTTCTACTGAAACGTTTTCATTCTCATTAATTAGTAGCGATGAGACGCTAAAAGTAATTAAGTCTATAAAATCGAATGCAGTCGGGAGTGATGATGTAAGCCGGATGATCATGCCTATACTCCAGTTCATTGTTCCCACTTTAACACATATCATTAATTCTTCCTTAACAACAGGGGTATTCCCTTTTATTTGGCAAAAAGCATATATTTCTCCAATTCCCAAAGTTTATAACCCCTGGGAATTAAAGGAGTATAGGCCAATTTCAATATTACCATTTCTATCTAAAATCCTGGAAGCAGTGGTCCACAAACAGGTCTCTTCTTTTGTACATTGTAATAGTCTTATATCTTCATATCAATCCGGCTTTCGTCCGAGCCACAGCACTACCACTGCTCTTTTAAAAGTAACGGAGGATATTAGGAGCGGCATGGAGGATAAAATGGTCACAATTTTAGTTTTAATTGATTTCTCTAACGCATTTAATATGGTTGACCATGATATCCTCCTTGCTGTTCTAGATCACCTACATTTTTCTTCGGAGACTGTAAAATGGATTTCCTCCTACCTCAGCAATAGGCAGAAAGCGGTTCGGGCGAATGGAATACTTTCTAACTGGTGTCACCTTCGTGCTGGTGTTCCTCAAGGAGGAATACTTTCACCTCTCCTCTTTTCAATTTTTATAAACATTATTTCTGCTTTCTTGGACTGCTCTTACCATTTCTATGCAGATGATCTGCAATTATATAGCCAATCAAACGTCAAGAACATCAGTAATGCCATTGGTAGGATTAACTTTAATTTAGACAGAATTAGCACCTGGTCACATAAATATGGAATTCAGGTTAATCCTACTAAGTGTCAGGCAATCATCATTGGTAGCTCACGACAGTTAGAGAAATTAGACATGAGTTCCATCACTCCTGTCTAAATATGGTATATAATATTTATCTTAAAGTATAATATTGTATGTGAGTAAAACATTAGATTGTATGTGATATTCTATTATTAGATTAGATTTATCTATTATATAAATATCTTTATTCGTTACACCGCCTACTATTTTCTCTATACTACCAGTGGTTGACTGGTAGAGAATGCTTTTAGCATTAAGTCCGCCATTTGTTACATCATTTGTCAATTATTTTGTAACAATAAAGAATAAATAAATAAATAAGGTTCTCAATTCGGCCGGTATATATATATATATTTTTTATGTATGTACGCGAATTTCGCCGAGATTTCTGGACCGATTTATTGTAATTCTTTTTTGTTTGATGAGGAATAGTTTCGAATTGGTCCCATAAAAATTTGATTCAGATAGGCCCATTAGTTTTTATTTTATGAGCATTTTTTTACTTACTTTCACCTCTAAAGGAATAAGAAACGGCGAGTTGTCATACAGTGCGTTGAATCCACTGACGTCCTAGATAGTCCTAATGCGCATGACAACAAGATGACAACAAGTGACAATGACACATTTACTCATCGAAGACACAATACAGCTTATAAACTCCTTCGTGGATAAATTTTTTTCATTGATTTCGTATAGTCGTGTAATAATTTTGTATCGACACACCTAAACAATTTAAATTAGGTATCTAATTGCCACGAAGCTAAAAGAGTCAGATTTTACAAATTTAACAGATGTGAACATGAATCCAATTGAAGATGCAGAAATAAACTAAAAAGTATTAAATAAAAATAACTACGTTAAGAAAAACCGACTTCAAACTGAAAAGTAAAAAATAATAAAGATTTAATTGTAATTATATCAACCTAATTTATTTGTGCTATTTACTAATAGGTTTGAAGTCGGTGCCAAGCCAAAATCACTAAAGTAGGCATTTCATTTCACTTGTATTAAAACGTAACTTCACTCCTGTAATCCCCGAAGGAGTAGGCAGAGGTAAATGCATGCATTCAAGCATACATGCAAACACCTACGATTCGCCGGATACGTTTTGTTCATTGTATTAATTTGCTCGTATTCATATCTATGTATAAAATATAGTTATAAGATTAAAATATA
The DNA here is from genome assembly GCA_036365455.1 of Macrosoma leucophasiata. Taxonomy (NCBI): domain Eukaryota; kingdom Metazoa; phylum Arthropoda; class Insecta; order Lepidoptera; family Hedylidae; genus Macrosoma; species Macrosoma leucophasiata. The sequence continues at coordinate 5,821,416 of JAWQUS010000023.1, read as the reverse complement.
ATTATTTGTTTAAATTATTGAAGTAAGTTTTTTTTTTCATAGAAAAAATACAAAATACACCGTAATTTTAAGTATACAAAAAGCGAGAATAGTAAGAAAAACAAATAACATAAAAGAGAGAGTACAGAGTCAACACCTGGGCCCAGAAATATATGGAACGGTATCATTCTCCTTTGCCCAATTGCATACCATATAAAAATATTATTCACGGCCAAGTAATCGTACCCGCGACCTCTTACTGCACATAGTCGTTACACAACCACTGCACAAGTCGGGTCGTCGGCATTGTATGACCTTGAGAACTCAAGTTTAGGTGTCGATCAACATTCACTTACTACACATGTCATAGGAGTAAAATAGGTATTTTTTGGACTGCAACCTGCAACCCAAGAAATATTAAAGACATTAAAGTATGGACTAATACTTTACTGGTGGTAGAGCTCTTGTGGCGGAGCTCGCGGGCGTAGGCACCACCGCACTACTAAGATCATAATTTCAGCCAAAAGACGTCCACTGCTGAACAAAGGCCTCCCCCAAAGAATGCCACAACGAACGGTCCCGGGCCGCCCTCATCCATCGATTGCCCGCGACCTTCACCAGGTCGTCGGTCCACCTCGTGGGAGGCCTGCCTACGCTTCTTTTTCCGGTACGTGGTCGCCACTCTAGAACTCTTCTGCCCCAAAGGCCGTCAGTTCTGCGAGCTATGTGCGATTCCGGCACAGAGGCATAACACCTTAGGCCTCAGGAGTGGTAACGCATCTGCATTTTGACCTTGGTCTTCGTGTGGGTGTCTATAGGCTGCAGTCATCACTTAACATCAATGTGAACTGCATGCTTGTTTGCCACTTCCATTACATAAAAAATGTGACCATAAGTTCTGTTTATTTGTAACAAGTCCCGTTGCCCTATGTTCCTATGAGAGTGATAGTTATTACGGGACATTACTATTAAGTAACCGAAAAATTATAGTTCTGGTCACTACCATCACCTCGGAGTTTGGTAGAGTGCCTGGAGGCATCAACAGACTTGTCACCTGTTACATGGGCCAAATGTACCGTCTGGTATCGTGACCCCGCCACTTATGGCGGACGAGTCGGAACACCCAGGGGTTTATAGTGGGTAGACGGATTTCCTTTCCCGGAGTCCACATAACTCATCCCTCTCGCCAAGGGTGGGTATAGGTAACGTACAGACTTCTAATCCACCTAGTCCTTCCTCTTTTTGTATTTACATCCATATATTGCAATTTGTGTGAACGTCTACATTGGTATTTAGATGCGGCAGTTAGACCGATTATAGCAACCGGTTGTATTGCAGTTTTGTTACGTAGACTTCCTACTTCCCCGTACTCCAGGTGGCTACGACTTAAACTCTCTTATGTAGGTGTATGGTATAATGATGACGCAGTAAAGAAAAATACGCAAGTAGGGGAGCGAGGGGCTAGTTGTAACATTTAAAAAAAAACGATATATCTTGAAATGTGTTCGTTAAATGATCACTAACTACATTTTGATTGATACTCTCTCTAATCATTCTTCTATAAGGTCTAAATGAAAAAATATCAAATTTATAAGTAAATCTTTCAGAACTTTGATTTTTGTAAAAAATGGAAAGTGTTATAATTTACCCCGTGCTTGGAGTTAGTTGTAACAGCTATTGGGGCATGTTGTAACAAGAATAAAACATTTAATTTAATTTTAATTTTTTATTCATTAACCTGCATAATAATACAAATTACATTATATATTAACACGACAATATATTATATCACAATATATACTACATTTAATAAAAAACAATATACACGATTTTGTTACAACAAACCCCAAGGCATCGTTTTTAATATTTATTACTTTCACTATTAAATCAACTCAGAAATCTCGAAAATCGCTACACCACATCATGTATGCATAAATTAAGTACAGAAAACTCCAATTAGTTGATAGTAATAAACTCAACCAAAATATTGCGAACGTAAAATAATATGTTACCTGCCGACAAAGGAACGCTTTCACACACCCACTCACTGCGCCTCCTGGCGGGACACTGAGTGTGATGACGTGATGCGGGGGGTTCTAACGACCATATTGAATCAAAAAAATACGTTGACAAAGTTTTAATTCCTAGTGAAAAATCACTGTTAGTACTTACCCCTGTTACAACTAGCCCCTCGCTCCCCTAATTGCCAAAAAGCATTGAGGTTGAATTGGAGTCAAAAATTAAATTACCAATCCAGTTATAAAATATTTAGACGAAAAGTCAGTATATCTGTTGCTTAGGAAGTTTATTATTTTTTTAACCTTTTTGGTGATTGTCCATAAACGTTAATTCAAAAATAATAATTAATTATTGTTGTTGTTGATGTTGTAATTTTGTTAAGAAATTATTTTTTTTAATAATTTTGTTAACTTAATAAGAAAAAAAACATTCTAATTGTTTAATCAATATCTGTTTTACATTTCCTGTATAACAGATACCTGCCGCCCATTAAAACAATTACTAATCACACACCGCTAAAAGTAATATTTAAGTTACAACACATTATTTTTGTCCCTAGAAATTAAAATCATATTGTGTTTATTCATGCATATTATACCCAATAAGCATATATCTACACCATATCTAGCACATGACATGATATGGGCAATTTTGCGATATAGCCATGACATATAAGTAAACTTAAAGGAGATGTTGCGAGTTCGGCTCTGGTTCGTACACGTCCTCAAAAAATGGGTAAATTAAACAAGAATCCGAAAAAAATACAATAAAGTTATTCAAGAATATATTTTAGAGTTACAACCACATTTAATTCAAAGGATTTTATCATTTTCAGCTATGTTTAACATGGCGGCGATACAGCCGACGCTTGGGATCAAACGATTTCGATAGTACTTAGAAAATATTTCTTTTTTTCTCCAAGTACTATATAATCAAAATACAATTTAAAAAATAAAAATGTCAAAATGTCATCGCCCGCCATATCCGCCATGTTGGTTTTGAGTTGCAATTCTTACTGCAAATAATGTTTTGTAACTGCAAACCAAGCTAAATAAGTGAAAATATGCAGTAAAAAACGTTTTTATATTGATTTTGCATATTTAATGATATTGTGTACAATAGATGGCCGGAGGTCTATACATTTTTGCAACATCTCCTTTACATTTAATAAATCTATGCGATATTTTTGAATCGTAGCCGCCTAGTGTACAATATACATGTAAGAAGTTAAATAGATAATTAATGATCCTATCGTTACCTTAACATAGTGCGTATCGAATAAGCGTGTTGGAAGTGGATAAATTACATAATACGAGAGTGCAATCGACTGAGAAGTTTGAATTTACGGTTGACTCGTTGTTGTAGTGTAACAAGTCATTTGACCCAGGTTTAATCTACGATTTATTTACATCATGAAGTGACAAACTAGCATACAGTCTACATTGATGGGCAGTAATACTGTAGTCTATACATCTATACAAATAAATAAAATAGGAGTGTCTGTTTGTAATATTAAAATTAAACCGCTTTTTACTAAATGCATATGTATGTATACACAGGACATAAACCAAAACAATTTTTTTTTTCAATTTTTGTGTCTTTCGGTCTGTTTGGCGGGGCTTATCTTGGGAACGGCTGGACAGATTTTGATGGGACTTTCACTGGCAGATAGCTGATGTAATAAGGAGTAACTTAGGCTATTATACTAGCTGCGCCCACGACTTCGTCCGGGTAGATACTGAACAATCATAAAATCTCACGCAAGCGAAGTCGCGGGCACAGCTAGTCTATATGAAACCAGAGATTTCAATGTAGATCCGTTCCCACTCTGCTCAAGGTATTATACCTCTGTCCCCAAATTTTCCGGGCCGTATATTATTACCACCTGACCGGAACACGAAAGTGCTGAACACTACCATTTAGCGGCAAGTAGGTTAGGTAATGCGATGGTGCCTATGCCTACGAGCTCCGTCACTGGAGCCACTTCATGCCATAAAAAAGGTCTCAAATTGTAAAAAAATGTTTAGCACAAAAATGGCCTAGGTATAATAATCATATTACAAATATACATGTAAATTAGTCTCAAAGGTTACGCTGAACATGCTCAAGGCTGTTCGCGTACAATTAACTACATGGAATTGCAAGTAATCTTATACCAGTATAATGTTCTACAATTTGATATAAATTATTTTTAGTAAATACTCGTATATATATGTTTTAAATGTTGGTACCTAATGGAAGTGGCCAATGATGTTATATGCTCATTGGAAGTGGCAAATAATCATGCAGTTCACATTGATGTAAAGTGATGACTGCAGCCTATAGACACCCACACAAAGACCAAAGTCAAAATGCACTCCTGAGGCCTAAGGTATTATGCCTCTGCCGGAAATTACAGGGCCGTACATTACCACCTGACCCGAACACGATGGTGCTGAACACTACCATTTAGCGGCAAGTATACTCGTATTAGGTAATGCGGTGGCGCCTACGCCCGCGAGCTCCAGAGTATCTATCTACCAATTTAATTCAAGTCTACTGATGGTAGAGCCCCAGAGATTGATAGGTCAATGGCAACAAGCATACAGCTCACATTGGTGGACAAGTGTTTAAATAGGTAGGTACCGTACCTATGGAGACACCATCATCTGCATTTCAATTTCTTCATTTCATGATAATGTCCAATTTGACAATATGACTACGACACACCTAAGTAACTTCCCTCAGGCCAACAGAAAAATATGACAATTGATTTCTTATTGTTCTCGGATCCAATCGGATCCATTGCGGCTTCAGGCATTAAATACGAAAATCTATATACCTATATAAAAATCTATTGCTGTTAGTTAATCTCGCTAAAACTAGCGAACGGCTGGACCGATTTGGCTAATTTTGGTTTTGAATGATTTTTGGAAGTCCAGAGAAGGTTTAAAAGGTCAGAAAATATTGCAGGGAAATAGTAAAAACCACAATTTCATTTTCCCATGCAAATAGTCCGTATTCGTGTGATATATCAAACCTTTGACGCATTATTTCATTCTGAGGCAATACGAAGTTTGCCGGGTCAGCTGGTGTTTGATAAATATTCTTCAACAATAAAATATAAGGATTACAAACGTCCACGTGCTTGCTGGTGTCGGGATGTAACGACCCCACCGCCCACTAGCGGAAGGATTTTCTTCTTCTGGAAGATAATTCTTCCACCAGTGCAGTCAGTCAACCGAAGAAGGCCGGTCAAATCATTCTAATGGAGCAGTAGAGAGTGCAATATCGTAAGATGGGCAGCATCGTCCTGCGATGAAGCTATCGCCACTGCGATCGCCAATCCGCATGCCAGGCGTGGCGATTATGGCAAGGCTTAGGTCAAGCAGTGGACATCTTTCAGCTAATATGATGACAAACGTCCAACAGTGAGTTAACAGTTTAGAAAATTAGTGTCAATTACGTATCATCATGCCGCATAGGTACTTATTTTTAATATGATGCTCTTAGCCATGCAGGATATGCCGTTGGACTGTAATTTATGTTCTGTCTTTAATCATTGCTTCACTTGTTATAAGAGTGAAGTTGCGGATAAAGGTGCAATTCCGTGCATCCTGATCGATCGCGGCCGCACGCGGCCTATGACTGTCGTCGGCACAGCACATATAAAATGTCAAACATAGTATATGTGCTGTTTAACTAGCCAGTGGTAAAATGGTTTCACATTATAGGTTCGTTATGTTTGCGCCATGAAATCCATGACGTTTCTGATGTCAATATACGCACGGCCTCGCGCGGCTCACAATAGTCGTTGGGCGAGCCGAGTCTGCCGCGGGCCATGGAAGCGGTGCCATACATTTTCATACTGTATCTATTGTCGCGAGCGGCCGACGAGTCGTAGGCCGCGCGCGGCCGCGATCGATCGCGATGCACGGAATTACAGCTTAATAGCTAGTATTTTAAATGTACATGACTGGCTGTGCTCGTGACGTCGTCCACGTAGGTAACATATTTTTTTATAACGAAGGTGGCAAACAATCGTGCTGTTTACATTGATATGATGACTGCAGCCTATAGACACCTACAGAAAGACTAGAGGTCGAAATGCAGATGCGGACATCTTAGTAGTCTCTGTGATAGTTACACGGGGTAATATTAGCACAGTATTTAATATTGTTCCTAATTAAATATCTCAAAGCAGTCTTTAAATATTTTTGTTTTATTTCATTTTTTTTTAAAGTGGGGTGTATTACCCCCTTTTACCCTAGGTATTTACCACGGATATTTACAGTACTAATATCTATAGAAAGTACTACAGTATTCACTTAGGTACCATCAATGTGCACTGTAGCGTATGCTTGTTTTTCACTTTTGTTACATGAAAAAAAAGATTTCAAAACAATGGATAAATAAAATCACTATAAAGAGGAAAAAAAAACATTTTTAATTTATGATAATAGCTGCGATAAAACTACTACACTTCTGTTGACAAACTAATTGACTGTAGCCTTTAATATTTAACGAAGTAGGGATGTTATGGAGCTTCATTACCTTATCCGAAACTACCGGATATCCAAAATATTTTTCTATTGTATTAAATTCGGGTATAAAGCAGTCTATAATACTTCACGTCATTAAAATCAGAAAATCATAGTTTTTACCTATTTAAGTAGTAATAATTTAGTAGTAACTATTAGTAATTTCTTCCCCACTTAGGTCGGTCCAACTTCGAGAAAGAGGTCAATCGCCGAATCCAACTCGGTTGAGCAGCGTTCGGGAAGCTTCGATACATCTTCTGATCCAACTTACCGCAGTGTCTCAAGAAAAAGGTTTTTGACCAATGTGTGTTGCCAGTGATGACTTATGGGACAGAAACGTGGTCGCTCACTATGGGCCTCATAAGAAGGCTCAAGGTCACTCAGAGAGCAATGGAGAGAGTTATGCTTGGAGTCCCTCTGCGAGATCGAATCAGAAATGAGGAGATCCGCATGAGAACCAAAGTTACCGACATAGCTCACCGAATGGCGAGACTCAAGTGACAGTGGGCAGGGCACATAGCTCGAAGAACTGACGGCCGTTGAGCCAGAGCAGTTCTTGAGTGGCGACCGCGTACCGGAAAACGAAGCGTAGGCAGGCCCCCCACAAGATGGACCGACGACCTGGTGAAGGTCGCGGGCAATCGCTGGATGCGGGCGGCCCAGGACCGTTCGTTGTGGCACTCTTTGGGGGAGGCCTTTGTTCAGCAGTGGATGTATATTGGCTAAAATGATGATGATGCTTAAAATGCGTTTTAAAGGAATTTAAGATAAACTTTTTTTTAAAACAATGCAGCAGAAAATAATTGGAAGTGAATTTTAAAAAATTGCAGGAAAATACAGAAAGACTAATTCGACTTTGGACGATTGAAAAATATCTTTAACCTTGATATGGAGTAGGTAATTCGATCATCCATTCTGAATCTAATATCAGTAACCGAAACTATCCGAAACTAAAGGATTTTCATCATCATTTCAACCGACAGACGTCCACTGATGGGCAAATGCCGCCTCCAAAAGATTGCCACAATGACTAACAACGAATGGTGCTGAGCCTCCGTCATCCAGATCATCAGTCCACCTCGTGAGGAGGCTGCCTATGGTCATGGTGAGATTCACAGACTGAACGACGAGTTTACTTTCAGCAAAGTATGTTTAGAGCTGTAAGTAAAGTATGAGTTTTCACAGTTCTAAGCGTAAGTATTTTGCTGAAAGTAAAGTCGCAGTACGGTTTGTGAATCTCGCACTAGGTCTTCCGGTACGAAGTCGCCAGTCGAGAACTCTTCTGCCCGAACGACCGTCGACGGTGCTTCAAGCTATCTTACTAAAGATACCTAAAGGATAATCCAAAATGATTTCTGTAACCGTAACCGAAACTGGAATAATACCTTATTATTATTTATTATTTATTTATATATTATATTATTATCTCAGCCAGCGGGCTCGACTAGCCGTACATAATGCTGTACTTACTCCAACGCTTTTATATGGAAGCGAGAGCTGGGTATGCAGGAAAGAGCATGAAAGTAAGTTGAACGCGGTCGAGATGAGATCTTTGCGCAAGATCTGCGGTGTATCACTCACCGATCGCGTTCGTAATGAAGATGTAAGAAAGAGACTTTGTGTGAATGATAGTATCGGTGTAAAAATGAAAAAAGGCATGCTCCGATGGTTCGGGCATATAGAAAGAATGTCGAATGAGCGAATGACTAAACAGATATACAATGCGAATGTGGATGGTTGCAGAGGCCCAGGAAGACCAAGGCTGACCTACCATGACCAAATAGGTCGAGTTCTGTCTGATGGTGGGGTCAAAAGTCTTAGGAATCGGCGTGCATGTATGAAGAGAATGATGAAGGTAGACGAGGCACGAGAGGTTTGCCAGAACCGGGATGTCTGGCGCTCTACACTCTCTGCCTACCCCGTTAGGGACCTGGCGTGAAGATACATACATACATACATTATTTATTTATAATTATAAAAAATAATATAATTAAATATTCGTATCATATTGAAATGTCATATCCGTAAAATCGTGGTAAAATCCCTATAATAGCGTTCAATTTCTATTAAATAAATTACTCCTTAGGTAGCTGTTCACTGCGATAAAACTGGCACTATCAGGGAATTGATTTAAAGGATACCTTGTGCAATGGTAATAAAAGCTTTATTAGATTGATTCTGGATAAGCGGAGAGTCCCCCTGACGAGTACAGAGTAACAGTTATATTAGTAGGTAACCATACCACACTTACTAGCAATAAACTTAATAGACCACTCTTTAAATTGATATGATTTTTCATTTCTTTCAATTATTTAAATTGTTATATTTTTTCACTCAATTGTAATTGGACTAATGTATCATTAGTCCAATTACAATTTTAAATTGAATCTATGCTATAAGGCTTGAGCCGAAGTTTTTTGTTACGGAACAACAACTACTTGCTGGCAACGATTTTTTAAACTAATCATTGAGTCCATAAAATCGATAGCACAATAAAGTTGAAAATACGTATAATCTGGCAAAACAACCTGAGAAACCGAATATTAATTGTACTCGTACAAATTTAATTTATCTTGTATTTAAATATAGTCACTGTTTGTTTTCCTTGAAAATAAAAATAAAACAATTCGTACATTCTTTAATTGACTAATTTACCAAAATCCCCAACTTCTCAGGCCAAACGTCTCTGTCATAATTCATATAATTACCGTGTTGAAGATTCCCATCTAACCGGAACACGGTAGTGCTACACACTACAATTTAACATTTGATAAATAAGGTCAAATATATAAAAAAATAAACAGACAATACGCACAGCCACTACGCGTTTCCTTCAAATAACTCCTGCTCACAAGGCAATGAATGTATGGTGGAGCGTCGATTATCCGAACGTCGCTTAACCGAACGACCGCTTATCCGAACGTAGAAACGCGCGGGTCAAAGCCGCCCGCGCTTCAGTTTTCGCCCATTTGTCGCGACTCGTTCACTTGTTATTGTACTCGTATGTTCAGATAATGAAGTTGAAAACATAGTTAGTGCTTCTGAAGCGTTAACTTGCTTAGATTTTGCCTTGCGCTGGTTTGAAACATAGGCCGAGAGCGACCAGTATCAAATATCTGTTCTCAAAAAAGTACGCGATCTAGCCGCTCGTAAGCGGGTAGGCTTGCTTCGGCAGATGAAGATTCAATATTTTTTTAAGCGTTAGTTGTAATTCGTAAACACTAGTTTTACTACAAGATTGTCTGCACTTTTTTGTTTATTTCCTATTTGTACTATTCATTTTTCGCAATAACACATGCAAGTGAACTTTAGAAATTAAAGAAAAAACAGAAAGAAAATTTGACTTCGGGCAGGAATCGAACCTGCGACCTCAGGATAACCAGTCCAGCTGGACTGGTTATCCCTTTTTTTTCTTTTATTTCCTATTTGTCATTAAAAATATTTATAATATGGTTTTCATTTACCTGTACGTTAATTTGTATGGCTGAATCAATATATGTACATTAGTTCGATTTTCCGAAAATACCGGTTTTCCGAAAAAAAACTCTTCCACTAGTGGGCGGTGGGGTCGTCACGTCCCGATGCCTACATCACGCATCATCAAATCATGAAATAAATATTTATGTGAAAATTCAAAAGTTGACCACGTCACAATGTAAGTATAGAACAGTGAGGTACTACGTTCAAAGCGTTCAAAACGGCACACGCAAACAAACATGCGCATCTACGAGGCCTCTAAGCGGTTCTCGCGGTACTACAGTAGCGAGTGTCGCGTCGAGACAAGCGGTCACGTTGCGATAAAATTTGTTTTGTTTCCACGAGTATGTCAAGGATGCCACGAGTGTATTGCGTGGTATACGGCTGTTTGAACTCATCATCATCAAAACCGGAGCTTTCGTTTTTTAAACTTCCTGGTGATTTTGAAAGGTAAGAATGATGTATTGTTTTAAGTTTAACATGTGTTTTTATAAAATTCACGTGTCACAGTGTTTGTAACAATACCTACTCCTCCGCAGCGGCTAGACCGATCATTATGAAATTTAGTGTGTATAGTTGGTAGGTATGAGAATCGGTTGATGTCTATTTTTTATATCCCTATATAGTAAGGGTGACTCACCAATTTTTTTTAGATTTTTTGGACATTTAATTATTTTATACTTACCTTTATACGAAGTTCGTCGAGGCAGCTAGTTATTATTATAATTTATTGGTACTGGAATTGTCACTTCGTGTTAAATAAGATTTTTCATGGGTGTGGTTTAATGGTTTTCGAGGTTGTTTTTTTATATATTTAATTGTACAAAAAATACTTACTTACATGTGTTTTGTTGTGGTTTTCGAGGGTGTTGAAACTAATGATTACCTAGTGCTGTCAAAATGAAAGTACGAGACGGTGGCTCCAAAAAATTTACAACTTTTTCGTGGTTGGTGTCACATTCATGGTTCTAGAGAATGTTGAAATCGATAGTGTTGTCGAAATGTTAATCCAAGATGGCGGCTGCATGAAATTATCAACTTTTTCGTCATGGGTGTCGTTTTCATGGGTCTTGTGGGCGTTGAAATTGATGGTTCTGTCAAAATGTAAATCGAAGATGGCGAACCACCAATTACCACGTGACCGGAACAGGATAGAGCTGAACACTACCATTTAGCGGCAAGTATATTAGGTAATGCGGTGGTGCCTACGCCCTTGAGCTCCGTCACTGGAGCTCTACCACCAGTAAATTAAAATAACTTCACTTTTAGAATGTTTTTATACAATTTCCAACAACTTTTAGTGTATAACACAAAAGCGTAGTAATGACGTAGATATTTTAAAATTCCTTAATTTCATCATTCAATTCAACGGTGTTGTACCACGGTGTGACGTCATAACGTGTTGCAATTTTATATAGGCCGTTTGCGTCATTACACTATTCGCAACGTTTTGAATCATTTAAACTTAACAACTACTAAGTACTTATTGACTATATGTTTCGAAGACTTATAGTATTTATTAAGCTATTGCATAGCTTCTATCGCGGGCCTTGAGCGCGGGGACCGAATTCAGAAATTCCGTAACGAAAAAACCTGACTCTCCGGATTACAAATTTTAAACTCATTTAAAGAAAGTCATGTATAATTTCGCCGTCCGACCTCGTGGGTAGCGTGGCCGAGCGGTCTAAGGCGCTAGTTTAAGGCACCAGTCTCTTCGGAGGCGCGGGTTCGAATCCCACTGCTGCCAAGATTGTTTTTGATAATTTTTTTAATTGTTTGTTTTTCCATTCAATATTTAAAAAGTAGTAAATATTAATAGAAAATTATTGTTTTATTTTTTTTTCTTTTATTTGCATTTTATTTTGTTTTGCATAATTTTAGATAATTATGTAAATGCAATAGCTTTACCGCGGCAGTCCCCGAGTGCCACACGTTTTTTTTTTTTTAATACTGCTACAGGGTAACCAATACAAAAAATAGTCAACATCCCAATTCGATTGATTAAAAGTCAGTAAATGCTAAAATTATAACACCATTACTTAAATAATATAGTGACAACCCTATGGCTTCAATGGAGTGTAGGTAATTATTTTATAAACTGGGCTTAGTTTCCATACTGTTTGTTCTTTTTATTGTGACCACGTGACACGAAACAGCAATAAGCACACGTGACGTTACATCACTTACATCTTCTTAACTACACGATCTTCACATCACATTCCACCCACAACACTCAACACCCAACTTCACAGCTATAAGTTCGGAATATCTGACGTCATACTGAACGTTATGACACTTCAACAATAGCATTCAAAAGCATTCATAGCGAAAATTAGATTGGTAACTAAACAATGCAGAATAAATCTAAGTACCTATGTAATGTCAGTTTCTTGATAAAATACCTATTAATATTTTGATAAAAATTCCACTGTAAAAAAGATACTAAGTAGGAGTTCCAGTGTAGGAGCTCGAGGGCGTAGGCACCACCGCATTACCTAATCTATCTGCCGCCAAATGGTAGTGTTCAGTACTATCGTGTTCCGGTTAGATGGTAATGTATGGTCCCGTAATAACTATCACAGAGACATATTATTATGTAACATATGTGGTCTGGGGGGTGAGAACGCATCTGCATTTTGACCGGCTGCAGACATCACTTAACATCAATGTGAACTGCATGCTTGCTTGTCATAAAAAGTCATCTACCATAAGTAATTAATTTAGTCAATAAAACGCTGAAATTGAAGAGCTTTGGACAGCTTCATTAGCTTATTATAATCTGTAGCACCACAAAAAAACAGTTTAATCAAATCCTTGTTCTAAAAAAGCCTTCTAAATATACACTTGACCTTAGACTGGATACGCGTGTAGTGTTAGTTGAAATGCCAGCGCCGAGCGAAACGCACGCGAGTGATAGTGACGTGCACGTTATCGATATAGACGGTGATATCGATATTTTAACAGTAACAGTCGATAATAGTGCCCCAGTTTTAGACGTGTACATAGAACAGACAAAACCGGCGAAAATGAATGGCAATGGTAAGTTTTTATGTTATTTGCGATTTTTTGTATTAATCTTAATTAAGTTTATTTTAGAAAACCGGTTTTACGATAATAAAACCTAAGCTGTTTTTTCCTCATCAAAAACAACGAATGGGATAAATACAAGAAATCTGTTTATATATTCATTTAATAAAAAACTACGACAGCAAATTAAGTAGTAACAAAAAGGAACTATTCTTTTTAAGTTAGTAATATGCTTTAGTATTATATTTTCATAACTAGGGATTTACTTTATGTCGCGTGTCTTTAGGTAGTACTCAATTTAAATTATAGTAATACATTTTACTGGTGGTATAGCTCCAGTGACACAGCTCGCGGGCGTAGGCACCACCGCATTACCTAATATACTTGCCGCTAAATGGTAGTGTTCAGCACTATCGTGTTCCGGTCAGGTGGTAATGTACGGCCCTGTAATTTCCGGCACAGAGGCATAACACCTTAGGCCTCAGGAGTGGCAACGCATCTGCATTTTGACCTTGGTCTTTGTGTGGGTGTCTATAGGCTGCAGTCATCACTTAACATCAATGTGAACTGCATGCTTGTTTGCCACTTCGATAACATAAAAAAAAAAAACATGAAAATCACAAATAAAGAATCTTCTACTTTGACTACACAGTCGATAATCTTCTATGATTTGAAATAAATGAGTAGAAATACTTACAATAAATTTTTCATACCTATTGCATAACTATGAAGATTATCAATCATATCAGTTAATGAACTAGCAAATATAGCTCTATCAATTAATTGACGAAGTCACCTTCGTCACTCGGTTTGAAAAATAAAATAGATTTTAGAAATAACTTAAAGAAAAAATGGAAAGAAAAACTTTATTCAATTTTAAGGACTTGTTTGGATTTAATGGAGTTCAATTAATCGGACAATTAGGTTTACGGAAGTGTCCAAACACTAAATAAGCTAAATATGAGTCTTTGTCAACGCTAAAACTAAAGAAATCTATACAAAAATCGAAGTTCATAAAATTCACTTATCGAGAGCCTTTTCCATCTATGAACGTATTTCGGCTGGAATAGTGGCGATGAAGTTAATACACGGATTTCGCCTGTTTTATCCTAATTGAGTTAGGGGTATCCGAAAGGTTTCTTAGAACCAGATTTCACAAACCAGATTTCACTCGGTTGATTGAAAATTGTGCCATGCGAAAAAAACTGAGTATTGCCCAAATATCCGGAGATTATTTTTCAGCGTCAGTAATATGTGTGATAGCAGACCTAGCATATCTGATTTTATAATAAGCAAGTACACCTATAGAAAACAAGAGATTTGCTAATGTAGACCAAAATATCAATAACATTCCTTAAAAACATCTCTGCAGCCATCCACATGCGAATGTGGATGGTTGCAGAGCCCAGGAAGACTAAGACTGACCTACCATGACCAAATATGTCGAGTACTGTCTGATGGTGGGGTCAAAAGTCTTAGGAATCGGCGTACATGTATGAAGAGAATGATGAATGTAGATGTGGGACGGGAGGTAGGTATGTCAGGACCGGGATATCTGGCACTCCACGCTCTCTTCCTATCTTCCTACCCCGTAGGGAACTGGCGTGAAGATACACTACCTTAGATTTATAAAAACATTAAAACCTTTTAAAAGCACTGGCAGTAACAAATTACGGCAAATGCTTTTAACCTTCATTAATGTAATATTTATTATAATTACATTACATAGTACATTCAACTCGCATAATAATATAAAAGGTTTTTTATTAAATTCGGCGCGATAAAGGTCGCGATAAATTCTAAACATTTTACAAGAAAGCACTTTGTTACACAAGTGTAATAATCTATCACGCAAATCGAAATCAAATAAATTAAATTATTGTACCTAGTAAAGAATCCCTACTTCCCTACTATATTTTAAATTATATTAATATATTTTATATATATATCCTATATATATATATATATTATGTCGGAGTGGAACCTAAATGTGACTACTAGCGCCATCTAGTTTATCGGAGACGCAACCTAATTATGAATAGGATAGATTGTTCAATAGAGAATTCTAGGTGGCGCCACTGTCGGCGTAGGTTCTTGAAATTGTTATCTTAGAGGGGATAGTTACTAACCGATATCGGGTTTATAAAGGCTAGAAAATAGTTCATGACGTTCAGTCATAGAGTAACAGTCGATCAGTCACAGTCACACAGTTGAATCGAATTATTGTAAGGCAGTTATGCTGCCAGTTAGAAAAGTGAACGTCAGTGATATTAAAGTGATATATAGCGGGTAGTCCTGAACTTGTGATAGTAGTAGTATCGTATCCTGATAAATATGGTTGCCCGGTCCGAAGGGTTTCTTGCCCGTTCTTCTCTGCCGGAAGTAACCGAATGGGCGGATCTTTGGCAATATACGACTTTATTCTGCCAACCTGTGCTTTATTTCATCATCCGCTCGAGTACCCACCTACAGATGCCCACAAACATGAGTAACATATCGGCTTATGGAAAGACACGCCCACAATCATACCCACATGTCCTGACTGGAGGCCCTCCTGCCGATATATATATATATTCTTTAAGTTTATTTATTATATAATATATTAACCCCCTTATTCATAAACGTATTTTAGCTAAAGTGTTGCTAATCTCTCCTTTGTCCTTTTCTATCTTGCACATTTGACAATGCAACTGACAAAGACAAAGCATTCTATAGCTAAAACGTATCTAATGTACGTTTATGAATAAGGGGGTTTTATTATAAAAGCGAAAGTAACTCTGTCTGTCTGTTACTTTTTCACGCCCAAACGACTGAACCGATTTTAATGAAATGGCAACAGCTAGTATTAAATAAAATAGAGTTACATATTTATAAATCGTTGTGAATAATAATCGTTATTTAGGTACTAGAGGTTTGTTTTTGTGTGAAATAATTAAACGGATTAGCTAAATTTAATTTTAAATGTATTAAAATGTTTCGTTGGACTATACCTACTTTTAAAAATTTTACGAATTATTCCTATTTATGGAAAATAAACGACTATTTCCAAAAATATAAAATTGCTAGCTTTAACCCGCGGCTTCGTATTTAGTTAGTTTCGTGACATAGTTTTGGCGGGAACCTTGAAAGAGGCGTGGTGCTCTTAGTTTATTTCATTTTTTTGGTGCATTTTAAAGTTATATTTACTCCATACAAATTTCCACCCTCTATTTTAGGAGGATGGGGGAAAATAAGGAGACAAAAAGTAGCCTATGTCACTCTCTACCTCTTTAAGTATCTCTACATTAAATATCACACCAATCCGTTGCTCCGTTTGACGTGAAAGACGGACAAACAAACAAATATTCAAACAAACTTTCACATTTTTGTAATATTAGTAAGTATGGATTTAAGTGACTGTCTCGTTGGTCCAGTGGTCGTTATCGCGCTGCTGAAGCCTGAGGTCCCGGTTTGATCAAGGAATTGCAATCTGGTCCTATTTTCAATCCGGCAGAATCGGGCCGGATTAGCACTTTGTGAAAAACCATCCAGTTTTAAGGTAAAGTCTACCTAAATAAATACAAAATGAGCAATTGACTGACTGATAGAAAACACCCCAAAGTGTGTTCATAGAAAGCTGACAATGGACCACCACACAAATTTGCAGTTGCGATGTCAGTAATTCATAATGATCGCGAAAACGTTCTTAAGCATTCGCCATATGTATTTAAAAGACATGTTGACACATTTTATGGGTGGTAGAGCTCCAGTAACGGAGCTCGCGGGCGTAGGCACCAACGCATTACCTAATCTCCGTGCCGTTAAATGGTAGTGTTCGCTATCACACTATCGTGTTCCGGTCAGGTGGTAATGTACGGTCCTGTAATTTCCGGCACAGAGGCGTAACACCTTAGGCGTCAAGAGTGGTAACGCATCTGCATTTTGAACTTGGTCTTTGTGTGCCTATAGACACCCATAGGCTGCAGTCATCACTTAACATCAATGTGAACGGCATGCTTGTTTGCCATTACCATTACAAAAAAAAATCTTTTCTAACCTAGCTATTCTCGTTACGTTTTGAACACCCTTCTTGTGTCATTAGATCACAATCAATCTGTAAGTGCAACATTTATATGTGTTTGGTCTTTACATCCGGTCTAAAAAGTATCTATACAAACTTTATTGCATTTTTTTACTATTTAGTTCTGTCAACCTTTCACGACCCCCAGTGGATCGTGACTTACAGGTTTAAAAACACTGGGCGACAGTATTGACTTATTATCAATGGTTAAGATCCTACTACAGAATCATTTCGTTCATTCAGATATACTGCAAACCTTATTTTTACGCAACTTTAGAATGATACGTAACTTCACGTACGTAACTTCACGCCTGTAATCCCCGAAGGGGTAGGCAGAGGTAAATGCATGCATTCAAGCATACATGCAAACACCCACGATTCGCCGGTTACGTTTTGGCCCATGTAACAGGTGGCGAGCCTGTTGACATCTCCGGGCACATTACCAAACTTTGAGGTACTGGGAAATTTCCAGAAAATGGAAAAATCCCAATAGAACCAGAGACAAAGGCTTTTTCACCATTATCTCTGATAACGCCCTACCCGGGAATCGAACCCAGGACCTCAGCGTAGTAGTAGTGGCCTGCTACCACTAGGCTACCGAGGCAACTTTAGAATGACATGAAAAAAAAAACAATTACCCATATATTAGTGCATCAGAATGATTAAATAAGTCCTTATGTGAAAAGTATCTGTGTTAATATTATTTAAAAAGAAAACTCTTTATCAGATTTGTACACATAATCACAACACAACTCTAAGAAGTAGAAAAGTAACATAATACACATTGAATCCAAAAGATATTGTAGATATTGGTAGTTATTTCTCTTTGTGGATTTTTAATGTTAGTCATTAATTTTAATAAGTGTCGGGTTATAAGCCGAATAAGGAACATTTTATTCAAATGTAAGTAGGTATAACTACAAGTTTCGACTTAATTATACTTAGTGAATATTCGCAATCACTGAAATCTGTTTATTGTATTCTACCTAATTCGAAGATAGATGCACTTACATTGCTATACTTAGGTACCAGTATTATTTAAAGCCATAGGGGCTTTTAATAATTTTGATTAAGGTAGGTATTTACTTCTGAAAAGGGTTTCACAGTTTAGAATTGTAGTGTGTTCTACGTCATACATGCACACACTCTCCTAACATTGTACCAATGTATGTTAAACAATTATATTAAAGGACAATAAATCGAACCTTCAACTGGAACAGTCGTTTTTTCATATTAACCTCTCTACATGGCGACCCTGCCAGTGCCGCCTTTAGGTGGTACCGGCGCATAATCATAAATCAATTTATAGTAAATATTAATATGATTATATAATAATAAATATGGAAAAAGTGACAACACAAAAGGAGAAAATACATAATATGATGACAATCAGTTTTTTTAATCGAAGATGTAGAAAGACCTTTTGAATTCATCTGAGATGCGGATGCTACATGACGATATTTTTGTCGTAAAAAAAAACAGAAGAAGACATGATGACCAGTAGAGTCGTAAGAAAAAACAGAAGGAGACGTGATGACCAGAGGAGTCGTAAGAAAAACAGGAGTCATGATGACCAGAGGAGTCACCAATAATTTCTGGAAAATATAAGAGGATTTTGAAGCGTGAAGGTGCTTAGTTGGCCTACTCGGTGTGACCACATGTCAAGAAGTTCAGAAGACAATTTAAGAGAGGTATCTTTCTTCTTCTTCGTGTATTTCTTTTTTACTTAATTTTTTGAAGATTTGAATTGTTTTTTTTGTATGTTATTTTAAGTATTTTGTTGTCATTTTTCTTATTATGATGGGGTAACTATAACATATTATGAGGATTTTATATGATTGTAAGTGATAAGCATCCAAAATATAGGTATTTAAGAAAAATATTTCTTGCTTGAATTTTACCCAAGTACACATATTTTCAGTATTGACATAAAAATAAGAAATACGTATATAGCTTACACATATATTTGATTGAATAAATTACTATTGTGCTAATGGGGACATTGTTAGTGTAAAATACCTAATTATTGAAAAAAAATTGTAAAGGTTTTATAATGTAGAAAAAATAAGAAATGTTTATTTGGGTACTTATCACTGTAAGTTACTATTTTATTTTTACTCATATTTAGAATTAATCGGCTTGTTGGCGAGATACATATATAAGACTGTTTTACTACATGAAAGAAATAAACCTTGTGTTGCTGTAAAGAAGATTTATTGTTAGTTTTTTTTATACAGAGACTATTTTATTTAGGTAATATAAAACAATATGAACTCAAACCTGTAAAGAAGAAACGACAATGAAAGTTTATTCTTTCACTTTTAAAACATAAAATAATATAACATTAAAATTTTCATTGATTATCCAACTGTCAATCAACTCGTATTTTAAATCTGTCATCTGACATTCTGAATTCGTTTCTTCTTTAAAATCAGACAATTAAAAAGTTAAAAACTATAACCAAACTTCATGGTAAGTAAACACACAGAGTGCGAAGAAAGAAATAGTATTTCTTTACATCTCCCCCCATGGGGAAGAAAATTCACCCGTGAATTTTCACTCCAGTTCTCCATTTGATACTTGCACATTCTCATCCTCTGTTATCTGTACTGGAATTAGTTTTGTGATATGAAAAAGATTTGACTCTGTTTTTCTATGTCCTGTATCTATCTCGTAAATTGTATTAGATTTCTTTTTAATTATTTTATATGGTCCAATTCTCAATTCATCTAGCTTTTTCCTATTTAGTTTATTCCCATTTTCTATATATACTAGATCTCCCACACTGAATTCTCTTTGTTTTCTATTCCTATCATACCTCATTTTGTTATAGTAATGTGATTTCAAGGTATTATTAAGCGCTGTTTTCTTATCTCCGATCCAGTCACTATTTATACCTCCTTGTTGTAGTTCTTTTGGTAAAACTTTAACATCTGTTCCGTATAACAAATAACATGGTGCATAGCCAGTTACTGAGTGGTTAGTCTGATTGTATTTTTCTACACATTCATGTGCTATTGTAGTCCACGCTCTGTTTTCTCCATTTTCATTGATTTTGCATCTAATTTTGTTAACTATCGTTTGATTCAACCTTTCATTTAGGCCATTAGAAAACGGTGCATTCACTGCTGTAAAAATTATTGTTATTTGTTTGTCAGTAAGGAATTTCTTGAATTCTTTAGAGTTTATTCCAGGATACTGGTCGGTAAGGAGCATCCCAATCTCTTCGGTTTCAGCGACCTTATTTATTAGCTTTATAAAGTCATGTGCACCCTGGGTTTTGATGTTATAATAAATGCATATCTAGTGAAGTGGTCCACTAAAAGATGTATGTATTTCTTGGTTGATCTAGAACCACCAAAACCTCCAATTGTGTCTATTGATACTATTTCAAAGGGTCTTGTCGCTGGGCCTAAATATGACATTAATCCGTATTTGTGTTGTCCTCTTGTTTTGTTTTTTATGCAAATTTCACAATTCCTACAAACATTTTTAATATTTTTCGTTAAATTTTTTGTTGCGTACAGTGAACTAATAGTCGTTAGCATTTGTCCCACTCCAATGTGACATAGATCTTCATGTATTCGCTTTATAAATTTAATACTGAATTCTTCTGTTATTATTATTTTCTCTTTGTTCCTAATTCTTTTGAAGTATAAATTGTGTTTTTTGATTATTTTATTATTGTTTCTCTGTATTTCTTTATTTTGATTCTGATCTATTACAATATCTTCTAATGTAATTAAGTTCACAACTTTCAGTTGTTCTTCTAGATTATCCTCTGGTTCTAATACAGGATTCCGACTTAAACAGTCCGCTTCTAAATTATCTTTTCCAGGGGAATATTTGATTTTAAAGAACTGTGTGTTTACTTACTTCATGGTAAGTAAACACACAGAGTGCGAAGAAAGAAATAGTATTTCTTTACACATATATTTAGATCACTTATTAAAGGACAATAAATCGAACCTTCAACTGGAACAGTCGTTTTTTCATATTAACCTCTCTACAGAATAAAGACAGGTAATTATTCAGAGCAGACAGATTCGTCAGAAAAATCAGAGTATCTCGCGAAAACCTTAAAACACATCAATATGTTGTATAGTTTGACCATTGAAGTAATTATAATAATACTAGCTGACCCGTCAAACTTCGTATTGCCTCACAATGAAATAATGTGTAAATTCACTGGTGGTAGAGCTCCAGTGACGGAGCTCGCGGGCGTAGGCACCACCGCATTACCTAATTTACTTGCCGTTAAATGGTAGTGTTCAGCACTATCGTGTTCCGGTCAGGTGGTAATGTACGGCCCTGTAATTTCCGGCACAGAGGCATAACACCTTAGGCCTCAGGGGTGGTAACGCATCTGCATTTTGGCCTTGGTCTTCATGTGGGTGTCTATAGGCTGCAGTCATCACTTAACATCAATGTAAACTGCATGCTTGTTTGCCACTTCCATTACATAAAAAAAAAAAAATGTGTCAAAGGTTTGATATACAATACACGAACTATTTGTATGGGAAAATGAAATTGTGGTTTTTACTATTTCCCTTCAATTTCTTCTTATCTTACCTTTTAAACCTTCCCTGGACTCCCAAAAATCATTCAAAACCAAAATTATCCAAATCGGTCCAGCCGTTCTCGTGTTTTAGCGAGAGTAACGAACAGCAATTGATTTTTATTTATATATATAGATAAGATATGATCTATATATATAAATAAAATATGTAAATAAATATAATATTGCCAAATTAGCTAATAGACTTAGCTCGGCAGCGTTAGCTGTGAAAAAGATTAGACTATTAACAGACGTCGAGACGGCTCGCCTTGTTTATTTTAGTTATTTTCACAGTATAATGTCCTATGGCATTTTGCTATGGGAAAATGCCGCCGACGTCAACACTATTTTTGTACTGCAAAAGAGAGCTGTCCGAGCGATCAACGGGCTGAGTCCGAGGGTATCTCTTAGAGATAAATTTAAAGAAATAAATATTCTGACTGTAGCTTCGCAATACATTTATGAAAATGTATTATATGGCCGTAAAAACATTAATGAGTTTCCTACAATAGGTAACAATCACACTATAAATACTAGGAACAAATACACAACGCGGCTATACGGTTCTTTAATCAAATCCCCAAAAACGTTCAAAGTCTATCGATCAATAAAATTTAGAAAGTAATGAAAGAACGTTTATATAAATGTAATTACTATAAGACCTGTGATTATCTTAATGATAGTACATCTTGGGATTATAGCGATCGCTGCCAGGCTATTTCATGATACTGTTATTTCGTGTATTCTGTTATTAGTATTGTTAAGGGTTGAATAATGTGAATAACCTGGCTGTAAATTAATTCCATCTTTTATTTTGCCGTATGCATATCCGGAGCAGTCATGCACGCTTTAATGTCGCGTCGTGTGGCGGGTTGCTCACTTCCCTCTAAAATGGTCGAGGAGGGCAATGGCTGTCACATGCGTCATACTCGTGAACGGGTGCTGTTGGTGGGGACTGGTCTGTTCTGATTTGCAGGATCTACATCACATTTAGTAGATAGCAGTTTATTTGCATCTATGCTATGGACGTTCATATTATTTGATTTTTCATGATAATCTGTACTAGATTTAAGCTCTCATTTAAAAGAGCTCTTAATGAGTTTGTTGGGTAGCGGAGTTCTTCTCAGTAGTGACTGCACTTGGAACTCTGCTAAGTGAATAACTTTGATCTTGACGAATAAGTTTTTCTTTTTCTTCATTTATCATCATTGAAGGAATTGAAAAATTTTGTGATTATTATGTTTTAACTAAGTAGTTTAAATTCTAATTTTTAATTTACTATTAATATATGATTTTGCTTTACTTTATGTAATGGTTATTCACTCTAGGGATTTTATATATTTCTTGACGTTTTGAAAGTATCTGTAAAGATCTATTCGAAATAAAAATATTTTCTATTCTATTCTATATATGATAAAATATAAGAAGATATAGAGAAGACACGGAGAACAAAACCATAGATTTAATAAACTACTTCGTTAATAAATCTATGAACAAAACCCTGAATACATTTTTTCAAATATCTGTCAAGATGGCGTCCACGCGCAATATCCATAGATTATAAAATAAACATGACCATTTAAATAATAATTACTAATATTGTTTAAATAATTATAATACTAACTTATTCGCGAGTCAACTGTCTATCTGTCTAATAAGTGTCTTAGTGAATCGGTGGCAAATTGGCTGCAACAGACAGTGAACGTGGAGTAATAACCGAGGGAGTAGGTAACTTGTCTAGTAGTGACTTTAATAAATATTAGTCAGTGATTATGACAATTTAATAACTTTAAAAGGTACTTTAAAATGAATTAATGAAAAATATGGCCCGTTTATAACCTTAAAACTTATAAATATTACGAAATGATCGAGAAACCTCTAATTATTTCATTATACAATATTGTAATATATTATTAGAAGCAATAGAACGTCAGCGACCTTCGAGGTTGGGTCTTGTGGGTCACAGCAATGTCGTTTTCAAATTAACATGCCAGAGGGTTACCACCTTTTAGGAGAAAAAATCGGGACATTCTGATAGGCATCGATGACAATTGATGGAATTTCGGTCCAATTTAAGTCATCAAGAAGAATGCATAAAAAAAGTATTTATCTTTTAAATTTTTCCATGGATATTTCTTTGGGTACTTAGTCTGAACGGACCAAAAAGAATGGACGGGCCGCGTTCATTAATTCCACGTTCAATATTTTAATATTTATTTATGAACAAGACATACCTATGTATGTTAAGCGATATTTGCAATTCTGCTTTTATTATTAATCTACCAAGGACCTGACGATTTCGGACATCACACAACAGTATTGCTATTACTGAAACTACACGCTCAACAATGAGCATTTGAAGGTGCTATGTTCATATTAAGAGATACTAGACCAAATAATGCGTTCAACTTCTACTGTTTTCCAATTTCATGTTAGCTATTCTTTATCAACATTTTGATTTTGACGTTTTGGCAGGTTTTCGTGAGCTTCATACATTGTAGGTATTATAATTTCCTCGCGTGTACAAAAAGCTATCGTGGTTACGGACAGGATCGTCGAATTTGTCTGTCCATGACCACGATAGCGACCGAAACGTCGGATAAGAGAAGAAGTTGGTAGAAAATCACGCGAGGAAATCCGCAAATATAGTCTCTACAAAACTTTGATTTTGATCGAGCTGTGGTATGTAGTATATTCTATAATAAGTACTGTGTAGTCTTCAAATTATTCATTAGTTGAAAATCCTTCTTCCGATTCGAAGGCCAAAGTAGAAGCAGTAGGTAATATAACTCTGTGTTGTAACGACATCCATATGCCGTCACATAAAAAAAAAGTATATTTCATAGACTTAACAAATCGCAACATCAATATAATATGTTCATTCAGTTCTTAAATTTGCGCGCCAACGTGTTGCCGCGCTTCCCGATAGCGCCCCGCGTCTCGCGTTTATCGAAGGACATTCCATGTAAGGTAATTCACGGACTCAAGCGTACGCGTCGCGCCTCGCGCAAATTCTAATTCATATTGCAATTATGATACCTATTTTACGTCAATATTTGTATTTGATCTAATATTCCGTACATTTGTATTGTTAGGATGAGTAGGATTGTTTCTTTATTATACCTTTTACAGGATATTAAATGTGATTTACACAGTTGTAATGGGTGTAAGTGGCGCCCAAACATCTTGCGCCAAAGTCGTCTTCACCTGCTCGTGGTGCACCTGCTGTCCAACGGACGAGGCTCTGGCGACTCGGCACCTTTGGTGGCTGGACTGACACTGCCAGCGCAATCCCCTCCTGTGTCCTGCTTGGTGGTAAGACCTCTAAACTTTTAGATGTCTGCCTGGCTAGCTATCACCCTCAGGTCGTAATCTGCCGCTAAGCGTCCTCGGACGTGTTCCGGCTGCCGAGCCTGAGAGCCAGTTCTCCCTCCCTCTTTTCCTCTCCCTGAGCGTGTCATGCTGACCGTCCCTTGGACCAGTGGGACGGAGTAGATGACTGCTCCTAGTGGCGTGATGTGTTGGCCCGGGGGGCAGGAAGAGCCGATGAAACGATTACCGCTGCCGCCCGCCGGTCAGTAGGGGACCCGAACCCAGGCATCACTGATAAACTCTGGCCTGGGAGGCTGTCCCGCCAATCGGCGAAAAATCCCGTTGTGCGGTTGTCGTGCCGGAGTAGGAGTGGAACCCGACAATCGCGCACGGGGAGGATCGAGGGTCTTTTCGTCCCCCGGACCAGCAAATCACATCACCACTACGAGCAGGCGTCCCTAACCAACCCGCGCTTTTGTCCTTTGAACGGTTAGCATGGCACTCTTTATCCCTTTCCTCCCTGACGCTGATAAGAAAAAAAAATATGGTAAAGTTAAAAAAAAGAAGAGGTTTACCAGCCTCTTCCACATTCAAAGTGGATATGTGTTACACATATCCACTTTCAGGGGTATTTTTTTTATCAGGGGTATTCACACCAATTTAAACGCCGTCCACCACCACCTGGAAACGGCTAAGCCAGCCCTACTCTTTTTGACGGAGACTCAGATATCCTGCCCACAAGATACTTCGTATCTCACTTACCCCGGATATACTTTGGAGAGTGTTTTTATTCGCCGTGCTGGGGTTTGTCTATACGTGCGTGAGGATATCTGTTGTCACCGTCTCGACCATTACGAAGACAAGGACCTGTCCTTATTGTGGGCGCGTGTGGATTGCGGAGGTACCATACGAATCTTCGCGTGCATGTACAGGTCCTATAGTGGAGACCGGGAGACAACTCGCCTATTCGAGCACATTCAGGAGGTGATCGACAGAGTGCTAGAGCAGCACCCTTCGGCGGAGTTGGTGATTCTTGGTGATTTCAATGCGCACCATACGGAGTAGTTGGGATCCCGAATCACGGACTTCGCCGGAAGGACTGCTTACAACTTTGCTACGGCGTATGGGCTCACACAAATCGTACCTGGGTTTCAGCCCTGGTTCGGTGGGTCTTGTGCTGAAACAACAAGTCTCAAGCAGGAGGCCTACCGAGCCTGGACTTCGGCGTATGCGTGTAAGGATCCGAAAGCCTCCGACCTCAAAAAACGCTGTTTCCAGGTCTGCAAAGAAGCGGATAGCCAAAGCGAAGTTTAAGCACATCGCCAGGGTTGGCAAGAGGCTGATTCGGCATCCCCCGGGAAGCCGTGCATATTGGTCCCTTGCCAAGGCTGTCGAAGGAAACTTCTGCCGAACATCTTTTCCCCCACTGCGAAAACCAGATGGCGACCTGGCCCACACGGCAAAGGAGAAAGCCGATCTCCTGGTGAATCTCTTTTCCTCGAACTCGACTCTTGACGACGGCGGAAACACACCGCCTTCCATCCCGAGGTGCGAAAGCTCAATGCCTGATGTCAAATTTTTCTCAAAAAGACATCAGGTGTGCGCTTATTTCCCTTGACGTCAACAAGTCGAGTGGGCCGGATTCCATCCCTGCAGTGGTGTTGAAAGTGTGCGCTCCCGAGTTGACTCCCGTTCTGACGCGCCTGTTCTCGCTCTCTTACGATCGCGGTATAGTTCCGTCTTCGTGGAAGACAGCCCTTGTGCACCAGATCCCCAAAAAAGGGGATCGTAGTGATCCGGTAAATTGACAGACCCATTGCGATTACTTCCCTTCTTTCTAAGTTCATGGAGCGTGTAATATGTACACGCAGCTGCTGAAATACTTGGAGGATCACCAGCTGATCAGCGATCGCCAATATGGCTTTCGGCATGGCAGATCGGCTGGTGATCTTCTAGTGTACCTCACGCACCGATGGGCTCAGACCTTAGACAACAGTGGGGAAGCATTAGCTGTGAGCCTAGACATCGCAAAGGCTTTTGACCGGGTCTAGCACGGGGCTCTTCTCGCGAAGTTACCATCGAACGGTCTCCCTGAGAAGCTATGCCATTGGACAGCCAGCTTTCTGTCAGAGCGTTTCATCAAAGTTCTAGTCGATGGACAAAGCTCTGACACTTTACCAATAAACGCTGGTGTACCGCAGGGCTCTGTGTTATCTCCCACACTTTTCTTACTACATATCAATGACATGTTAGAACAGAACCTTAACTATCATTGTTATGCTGATGACAGTACGGGAGATGCACACTATACTAGCCGCGCAAATGCTTCTCGGGCGCTTATCGAGGAGAGTAGAACTAGACTTGTGTCTGAAGTCGAGAACTCTCTGGAGCGAGTCTCTGATTGGGGAAGACTAAATCTAGTCCAGTTCAACCCCACAAAGACACAAGTCTGCGCGTTTACCGCTAAAAAATCCCCATTCATTGTAGCGCCACAGTTTCAGAGCACTCAACTCACCATTAGTAAAAGTGTAGGTATCCTGGGTGTTGACATTTCGAATGAAGTGCAGTTTCGGGGTCATATAGTGCGTAAGACCAAGCTGGCATCCAAGAAGCTCGGGGTGCTAAACCAGGCGAGGCAGTATTTCACACCGGGGCAACTTCTACAGCTATATAAAGCTCAAGTGAGGCCCCATTTGGAATACTGCTCTCATCTTTGGGCGGAAGCCCCTAAATACCAGCTCGGTCCCCTTGACTCCATTCAAAAACGTGCCATTCGAATCGTCAACGACC
Source organism: Macrosoma leucophasiata (assembly GCA_036365455.1). Lineage (NCBI taxonomy): Eukaryota > Metazoa > Arthropoda > Insecta > Lepidoptera > Hedylidae > Macrosoma > Macrosoma leucophasiata. The sequence goes on along the minus strand of JAWQUS010000023.1, from coordinate 5,793,674 downwards.
CAGGAATTACAGATCGACTCGAAGATCTGAGTCTGCGCAGAGACATCGGTTGTCTGTGCATCTTCTACCGCCTTTACAATGGTGAATGCTCTGATGAACTGTTCGATCTGGTGCCATCGTCTCCATTCCTTCATCGTACCACCCGCCGAAGAGAGGAGTTTCACCCGCACAGATTGGACACTTGGCAGTGCTCAACAGCCCGATTCGCGCGTTCATTCCTGCCCAGAACGTGCAAATTGTGGAACGAACTTCCCTCTGAGGTGTTACCCCGGCGCTACAATATGGGGTTCTTCAAAACAGGCGTCAAAAGAGTCCTTCAGGGCTGGCAGCGCGTTGGCAACTCCCCTGATGTTGCAAATGTTCATAGGCGACGGTAACCACTTTCCATCAGGTGGCCTGTCTGCTTGTCTGTCAAACCCTTGACATAAAAAAAAAAAAGTTATAGGAGATTTTGATCGATACAGAAGATTTGATACGTTTCTTATTACAATATGTTGAACTTACAAGTAGGACGATGAAATAGGGCAATCTAAGACATCTACTAGGTAGCGATTCCTTTAGGCTATTAATTTGATAGTAGCATTAGTAACTTTCTCGTGCCTACTCAGTTTATAGACACATAATTTCAGGTGACTTTAGGTTATTATCCAGTTTGCAAAGTATTCAAGTATTAGGGATATCTGTAGGGAGGTTACTATCGTTAGGTATTAGTTAGCTTCATAATTTAGGAGTAAGAAGGTACGGTTACGTCACGGGAATCGCCGGCGACAGCCAGACGGCGCGGCGCGGCGCCAGCGCGACGCCATGCGCGAGCGCCACGAACGAAGCCGAGCAAAGCCAGTGAAGGAAAGTTGGGGAAACTAACATAACGCAAGTAAATAACTAATCTACGTTTTAACCCTCCTTGCAGTGTTCCATTTATTCACTTCGTGATATTAATTTATAACAAGAACTGTTCAAATCAGTTCCAGATCAAGTGTTGTGCTAGAACAGGTACCTATTAGGCTGATACAGCCTACCGACCGTACGAGCTGCTGATTATTGGAAGGTCCAAATGAGGACTTTCCACTGCGGAATTAAGTACCTACGTCGCTCTGAACATCACATTGAACATCTGTTAAAAATTTAAAAAAAATACCTACTGGACGCTCGGATAATATTTGAGATTTAGGACAATAGACTAAATAGGTATGCGATTAAACCCATTCGATAACCTCAACTTACATTGTCCATATTAATTATTTAACCCTTGGAATGCCCATTGTAAGATCTTTCGACAGAATAGGTATACGAATATTAATTTAATTAATTATACCTACCTTAAACATAACATGCCAATCGTGATTGCTGCCTAACTAGTGTTATCGGTTATAAGGTGGAGCGGATTGCGTAGTACGGCACGGACTACATAGATGGCGTTGTAACACATTGAGTGTTAATTACCTACTACTTGTTTACAAGTTGGTTACTAGTAGTTATGCAACACAATGCAGAATATCATGTATATACGTTGTTTAACAACGTCACATGTTCAAACAAATAATGGTTCCCACCATTATGGATCTCATCATTGGGTCTCGCAATTTAATATTGCCACCCTCTTATAACTATACCAACTCCCTGTCTCAATCTCCCTACTTCTTCTGGAGGGTACAATTATATTTGTGCTGGTACCCACAGATGCGGGGCGTGGAGGCGTGGTTGTGGCCGTTGGGGCTCCGTGTCATTCCCCCCTTTTATTTTTTTACCACACCTACTCTTGGGAGTTTTATATTTCAAATATAATCTAACTCTTACTTCTATCAAAGGACTTAGGGTTACTACTAGGATACACAGCGTGCGAGGGTCGGTTTGAATTTAGGTAGGTCCATTTTCTCTCTCTCTCTCTCTCACACACACAACCTGTCTCTCTCTTATTCTAAATTTGAATATTTGTTTGTTAGTTCGAATAGGGACGTCCCGTTATAGTGTATAAGAACGCTACGCACCAGGTGGAGAAGTCGTGAGGAGACAGCACGGCAATTCAAATTGAGCGATGGTCACAAATTAATTGTAAATCGGAACAAATTAATAAATCGTCGGGACGTGGGATATTTCATTAAAATCGGGACTGTCCCGACAGAATCGGGACGGGTGGCAACTCTGACAGAGTGAGCGGTGTGCAGCAAAAACAACGCATCTTGTTATGCAAACCATATCAAATCAGTTTCTTCATACATCTTTATCAAGATTGTATCAACTTTGGCATCAATCAAATCATGTGTGCCGCTGAACTGTACAAGAAATAAGTAAATAATACGTTCATTAGACTGTCGTACCATCCTGTTGAGTAACGCCTTTAGCCTATCTAACTGCTCAAAAGTCTACTCACAAGGCTTTAAGAAGAAATTGCTGATGCTGATATTTATTAAAAATAAAATAAATCCGGCCAATTGCGAGTCGGACTACTACGTGCCCAGAGATTTAATTATTTTTTTTTACTTTAACTACCATGGCTTTTTTTTAGGACAGTGATTCTCAAAGTGTGATACGCTGACTGTAAAAGGTAGAGTGAATATGCATGCATTAGATAGAAAAGGTTTTAATAATAGCTAAACAAAATGAATGGACAAAGCATCGAACAAAAAATAACGGTTCCTCGAAGACACGAAGAGCATAAATAGATAGGTACCTATTGTATAGACAAAACTGACCTTAATTGGTGTGATCTATGCCTTTTTAAGAAGAAAGACGTGATCGGCATTTTTGAAAAACCGCCATGAGATGGCAAATTATTTAACATTTGAAAAACTAAAGATATTTGACACTTATTTACTTCTCGCATCCTAGGTACATATTCAATTACTAGCTGACCTGGCAAACTTCGTATTGCCTCACAATGAAATAATGTCTCAAAGGTTTGATAGATACGGACTATTTGTATAGGAAAATGAAATTAAATGTAGAAATTCCCGTGGGAATCAGTGATTTTCCCGCAGTAAAAAGTAGCCTAAATGTTGGCCAGGCTTAGTATCTATACACCACAAAAAGTTTCATTCGAATCCGTAAAGTATCTTCGGAGATTAGCCTGGACAAAGGGACAAACAGACAGACAAAAAAATTAAAAATCATTGAAAAGTGTTCTAATATTATTTTAACATCACCCCCAATTGGTCTTTCGTAAATATATACAATTTACAGACATGCGGAGTTTACTGTTTTATTATATGTATAGATATTTCTCGTTTACTTCTTGTTTACTGGCGCTCTACACTCTCTGCCTACCCCGTTAGGGACCTGGCGTGAAGATACATACATACATACTTTATCGAGTGTCTCGTTTATTAGGATTCCGTAGTAAACAAGGAACCCTTATAGTTTCGCCATGTCCGTCTGTCTGTCTGTCTGTCAGTCCGCGGTTTAGCGCAAAAACTATTGGTACTAGAAACTTGAAATTAGGCACACGTATACACCTTAATCACGTCGACAAAGTGGTAGAATAAAAACATGAAAAATAAAATTATTTAGGGTACCTCCCCTACATGTAACGCACGGATATTTTTTTTATTTTTTGTTTTCTATATAGTGTGGGATATCGTTGAATAGGTCTTTCAAAAATGTTAGGGGTGAACTAATATAATTTTTGGATTAAGTACAGGCATCAGTTTTTTTAGTCATGAAGTGGCAAACAAACTTTTATTTTTACTAGTGGAAGAGCAACAGTGACGGAGCTCGCGGGCGTAGGCACCACCGCATTACCTAATATACCTACTTGCCGCTAAATGGTAGTGTTCAGCACTACTGTGTTCCGGTCAAGTGGTAATGTACGGCCCTGTAATTGCCGGCACAAAGGCATAACACCTTAGGCCTCAGGAGTGGTAACCCATCTACCTTTTTGACCTTGGTCTTTATATGGGTGTCTATAGGCACATTTTCCCGCGGTAAAAAAGTGAACTGTTTGCGTTAATCACTGCATAACATGAAATAAAACTTAGCATCTCGTACACAATATGTAAAAGACACATAATAAAATATATAAACAAATTGGGACATAAATAATCAAAGAAACAATAGAGTGGCACGTGTTATGATTAAACTCATTAAAATATTTTAAATTCATTATTTATAACTTAATGTTCCTAATGGCTGCATTCATTTTAATAAATATTAAAACTTCTACCTTTATGTCTAATGCGAATACTTAATTATGTACCAGGTCGGTACGAAGAAGAGCCTTGAACGGATTTATTTATTAATACTCCACATTTATTAATATCCTAGAGGAATTATTTAGTGTCACGCATCTTGATACAGATCTGTCAATTCTATGTCAATACCTCGAGGACTAAGTAAAAACGTTTGATGCCTACAAGGTCAAATGGTCCGATGTTTTGATGTCACCTTTTTTACGTTATGAAGTGACAAATAAGCAAACAGTTCCCTTTTTTACGGATACCCTTGGGAAAAGACATGGGTTACGTGGCACTAAGGGGAAAAAACACCCGACTACCCACTAAAAACCACTGGGTGTTCCGACTCCCCCATTAGTGGAGGGGTCACGGGAACCCTATCGCACATATCTACGACCACCGGCGGCTTCCCGTTGCCGAGCCCTCCATGGGGCCCTTCACCTCCAACCAACGCTTGTAACCTGCGGAACACCTCCACGCCGGCCAGCTCGACACCTCTCCATTCGGGCGACGAACATCCCCTAGTCCGAAGGTCCCTGTCTCGGACCACACACTACACCAGGCGTCCCATACCGCCCGGATGGAGGGGTCTCTCACAAAGTTGAGCCCCGGGGGAGCGGTAGTGTCAAAGAAGTTCGACCCTCAACCGCTGTCCTGCGGCCCCACCACGTCCCTATCGAATTTCGGGACGATCGTTATGCGGCTAGGGATAGAGTGCAGCACGAACGACATACCCGTACACCACTTCCCCAGCCGTCTGCTCACCACAGCAGTGAGTGACGGGCAGAGCCACGCCAAACGCCGCTCCCGCTGGGTTCCCCTTGGCTTCGCCGGGACAACCCACTACTAAGGCCCCGCCACGACAAGGCGGAAATCTTCGGAGGGAAACAGTTCACATGTGTCAAGTGCGTCTCAAGATGCGGATCAGGGCGCCAACCGCCTAACTCTAATGGTTTCGTTTAGCTTTCAATTATGACACCATCTTGTCAGTGTCGCACCGCCTAACTTTTTTCTGGAAGTGTTTTCATCCGCAGGTATAGTATACTTAAGAGGAAAATGTTTTAATAGGCGATACAACACTGGTAAGATAGGCGGTCGGCCCCATAGATTTATTATTCTAGTATTATAAATCTTAGGTCGTCCCGAACCTGTATCATGACGTCTTATTGCGATTCAGTTTAGACGCTGCCAAAATCTTGTTTCATTTGTCTTATGTGACAGCTTGTATGAAGAAACGAGACCAAACTAATAACGTTTCAGTTTAGGTTTGACAATAATAGGTCATGGTCTCATGGTGCAGCCGCAGGTTTGCAGCATTCGTAGCATCCCGCATCTAATGAGAGGGACATTTCATGAAGTAGATAATAAATCTATGCATTTCATCCAGCCACCACGCTGACCCAATACGAATCGGTGTTAGTAGGCTAACTAAATACGAGTAAATTAACCCAGTTACTGATAACTTTAGCCTCGGCTTAGCGATTATCTCAAACTCAAATGAAAAGAATAGAATATATTTTTATTTCGAATAGATCTTTACAGATACTTTCAAAACGTCAAGAAATCATTAAATACCTAGAGTGAATAACCATTACATATAGTAAAAGCAAAAACATATGTTAATAGTAAATTAAAAATTAGAATTTAAACTACATACTTAGATAAAACAATCTCACAAATTTCCACAAATCTTAAATTTTTATTTAATTATTTCATTGATGATAAATGAAGAAAAAGAAAAACTTATTCGTCAAGATCAAAAGTTATTCACTTAGCAGAGTTCCAAGTGCAGTCACTACTGAGAAGAACTCAAAAGTGGCATATTAGAAATAGTAAAAACAAACCACTTTTAGGATAGTGTCGAATGTCACAGCTCCATTAAACCTACCAACAAAGAGATTTCCAATGTTATACAAATCATATTTTGTAACAAAACAAAATGGAACACCATTCAATAAAACAACAAAGACACAGACACGGGTGAAAGTGTTGAAATGTCAATTGAAAGTCAAAAGAAAGAACTTGCAAATGATAGGGTATGTTCACAAATAGATCTCTATCTACAAGATTGTTTCTGTGGTTGAGCGATTGAGTTCGTGGCTACATGCTGTATTTGATTGCAATGTAGCAAAATATAGGTTCCAATAATATGAAGATCATATAACAAATGTCTTAGGATTTCGGCCCAAAGCCGGCTTTCTTAAAAAAAAAATATTTTCATCTTAAAAGACCCTGTTATAACTATCACAGAGGCAAACAACTTAGGCATCAAGGGCGACAACGCATCTGCATGATCTGACCTACAGCTTTTGTGTAGATCTATTATTATAGGCTGCAGTCATCCATTAAAACCATCCCGTCTATGCGAAAATGTTTGCATGCTTGCTTATCACTATCAATAAGTAAATAAAAAAATAATGAAACTTTTTACAAACTTATTTTTTAAATACCTATAAACCAACGCAGAAAACATAATTCAATTTCCTTTATCGATACCTATATTTCATTCATTACATTTTATTGGTTCGTCTCTAAAATATTCACTTAACTGCAAATCATCTTATGTGTCAAGATAATATAGGTAACAATTGCAATTAAAGGTAATGATGTGGCATCATCGACTATAGGAAGGCTGATTGGTCTGTGTGTGGCATTTATAAAATTGAATTTTTGTTCGGCTAATTTAAATTCTTTTCAAATATTGTTTGTTTCTTATACACAATGAGCTACATATAACATCATTGCTTATACACGTCAAATCAGCTATCTACAACGTTACTGTGTTAAGAAATTACTCATGTGTTGCGTTATTTATACGCACGCCCATTCTTAGGGTCATCGGCCGAAAACTATTACATAAGTAGAACATATATCGCATTCCTAGAATGATTAATGACATTGAATCTCGTCCGACGACCAAAAAGCATTACAATGCCAAGTCTTCGATCAGTTGGTTACACTGTAGGGATGGCGATTCTTTTAGAAAAAGATCAATTTTTAAATCGATTCGAATCGAAGTAATCTATCCACGGTTAAATAGAAAACTGAAAATAAAATATTTCTGATTGATCGATATTTTCGATTAGGATTAATAATATCAAAAATAATACCTACTACAAATTATCAAAACAAAAAACCACAAAAAAATCATTTTTTTTTATGTTATGAAAGTGGCAAACAAGCACGCAGTTGACATTGTTGTTAAGTGATGACTGCAGCCTATGTGCCACCCACAAAAAGACCAAGGTCAAAATGCAGATCCGTTACCACTCCTGAGGCCTACGGTGTTATGCCTATGTGCCGGAAAATACAGGGCCGTAAAATTATACAGATAGGGATCAAAATCAGATGTTGTGAACGTCCATAGCATATACTCGTACCTACATAAACACAAATCAACTACTATCCACTAAAATGAAATGCAACACTTGCAAACCAAAACAGACCAGACTCCATCATCAGCACCCGTTCACGAGTATGACGCACGTGGCAGCCATTACCCTCCTCAACTTTTTTATAAGGAAGTGAGGAACCTGCCAATCTCGGTATCAGATCGCCATCCCTATTACAATACACCAGCGGCAGTAGCCATGAGTCCGCCGTCATCGGAGCACGCAGAGCGTACCTGCGCACGCGCCGATCGCGCACCCGCACTTGCAAACATCGTTAACAATAATAAAAGTGACACCGTAATTGACATTGACCCGATGAAAATGAATGATGGTAAATTCTTTTGTTTCTATGTAAACCTTATTGTGAGTGATCTTTTGTTTCTATGTCAATCTCATCGTGTGGATTGGATAAGGCACGATGGGACAGTGGGGCACATTGTAATTGAATATTATTAACAGCTCAGTCCATTAAATTGTAAGTGTTAATATTCATTTCAAATAAGAAAATTACATCTTGGAACACTTCATTTGAATCACGAGTAGCGCGCTACAGAAATTTTGCAAAAAAAAAATATTTTTTTTTTAAAACCATTACCTCTAGCTGTTGCTTTTAGTATCTATTTAGGCAAGAAAATGTTATTTCGTCAATAAAACACACAAAAAATACCAGTATGAACAACCTGCAGCTTATTTTGTTTTTTATTTTTTATATCTATGGGATCTAACACATAGTGCTCCTATAGTGTCCTAACCTGAGACAAGATACGAATCTTTAAAAATTAAAAAATCAATGAAAAAGTTTTCTATATGTTGTGCTTTGTTAATGTTATTTCGTCAATAAAACACACAAAAAATACCAGTATGAACAACCTACAGCTTATTTTGTTTTTTATTTTTTATATCTATGGGATCTAACACATAGTGCTCCTATAGTGTCCTAATCTGAGACAAGATACGGATCTTTAAAAATCAAAAAATCAATATAAAATTTTTTATATGTTGTGCTTTGTCAAATGATAGTTCAAGAACACTAAATTAATATAAGGCCAATAGAACGTTTATTTAATTAATTAGCAAATAAATGACTGTGACTAATATATTTTTAGTTCCATTGTTAGCAAAATTTGTATTTTTGTCACACTATGTCGCATCTTACCCAACATAAAAACGTTTATTGTTTTTCGTCTTTCTACGAAAACAATAGCTACATGCTAATATGCAAATTTAGCTAAAAGAAGAGAATGATGCTTGAACTTAATTTTAACAAAAGGTATAAGTATTGAATACAATGCACAAAAAATGTATATATCAGGGTCATCACGTACGTAAATAATTCTGAAGAAATAGGTATGACTGCATTGAATTTGTTCCTGTCCCTGTGAGATTTTCGTAATATATACCTACGCCCTACGGGCCTCGTCCGACCCTGCTTATATTTAAATTACTTACAGGTAAATTACCTAAAAGAATAAAACTCTGAAAATTACCTGAAACAATTACTAAACGTTTGTATGCCTCATTTTGCACCTTTAATGCAAAAACTAAATAAAAATTAAAATAATGTTTAATTTGGAACATGATGGGTATCATTTCAAATTAATAACCTTTTATTACCATATATTATGCAGACCGTGGACCAGTCTGCATATCATAGAGACAATATTTAAAGGTAGTCCAGAGAACCTCAACCGAAAGAAAGTAGCATAACAAGTACCTAGTAAATATGTTTTTTTTATGTGCTGGAATTGGCAAACAAGCATGCAGTTCACATTGATGTTAAGTGATGACTGCAGCTTATAGACACTTACTCAACAAAAACCAAGGTCAAAATGCAGATGCGTTACCACTCCTGAGGCCTTAGGTGGTATGCCTCTGTGCTGGAAATGACAGGGCCGTACACTACCACCTGACCGGAACACGATAGTGCTGAACACTACCATTTAGCGGCAAGTATATTAGGTACTTAATACGGTGGTGCCTGCGCCCGCGACACAATGTAATTGTATCTATACTGTGCCCGCGAGCTCCGCCACTGAAACTTTACCACCAGTACCGAGTTCTGGAGGCTAGGCGAGCACACCCTTTCTAAACGAATATAGGACGCAAAATAAATGTCTGTATTGCTTATATCTACACGCATGAATAGATGTATCAAATTATAAATCTTTGCCTTACCCATCAAGTTAAATACGATTGTAAAATCACGTTTTCTTTAAACTCTTTACACCAACGTCACGTGCCTGAGCTAACCAGAAAAAACAAATAACGATAATCGTTATTTTTTTTTATCGATAAGTCAATATTTAATTTAATTATCCCTTTAAGGTCCGTAATTTGACGTGATTAATTGTCAAAACAGACAAATAATGTATGAAAAATAATACGATCAAAGCCTTTTCAAAACCATACATCAAATGAAGAGGAAATCCGCGGCATGCCCATTGATTTCCTCTTCATTTGAGATTTCCTCTTGGAGCATGCTGGTCTTGTGAGGCTAGACTTTTACTTTTGTATTTGTCATAAAAGTGGCAAACATGTGAACAATTCACATTGATGGTAAGTTAATACATTATTAACTTACCATCAATGTGAATTGTTCATCTCCACTACTACTACGCTGAGGTCCTGGGTTCGATTCCCGGGTAGGGGGTTATCAAAGATAATGGTGAAAAAGCCTTTATCTCTGGTTCTATTGGGATTTTTCCATTTTCTGGAAATTTCCCAGTACCTCTAAGTTTGGTAATGTGCCCGGAGATGTCAACAGGCTCGCCACCTGTTACATGGGCCAAAACGTAACCGGCGAATCGTGGGTGTTTGCATGTATGCTTGAATGCATGCATTTACCTCTGCCTACCCCTTCGGGGATTACAGGCGTGAAGTTACGTAACTTACCATCAATGTGAAGGCTATAAATATCTAAGTATACATAAAAACCAGAGAATGTGACGGAAATAAAATTACAGGGGACAGTAAATTAACACCTGATCGGAACACGATAGTGTTGAACACTCATACTCGTAAACTAGCGGTAAATAAATTAACGACCAAATACTCAAACGTCACTTAAATCTAAGTGGGACTTAAAAGTATTCTGTCTTATAGAACGTGTTTTACGTTCAAACGATAGAGGTAGCGCACATTTGAGCGTTGCTTAAAATTGAGTGACAGTAGTGAGCACGCCTAAGAGTTATGATCATAGTCCTTCATGAAAAGATTTAAAATTTTGGACTCCGAACACTTCAGTCACTATGAGCTTATTTTGTACATACCTACTTAAAACACTGAATAATGAGTAAAGCAAAATTGAGAAAAGAGAAATGGGCTCAATATTGAACCCTGCGGGACACGCTTTTAAAAAACCTTATGAGCCTCACCGCGTTGGTAGCTTGTGTTGCTCTATGCTCAAAACAAAAATCTCAAAACTCTCTACCAAAAATTTGAACTTCTGCGATCTTCTTAATATATTTATGATTTAATATATTGTTCAATTCTCGATTAAGATCTAAGACAATGAAAATATTCGAATGGCTAAGATAAGTCCCTATAAATTTACCACCAAGAAAACATCAGACGCGGTATTTTCATGATAATTTTAATAACTAAATGATTTGCTTTCTAAGGAAACCACAAACAGTTTATTATCGCTATTAGATACATGTAAAATTGATGTATATAATTGAGCATGACATATAATATAACATTTCTAATTTGTCGTCACGAAACAAAGGTACCGCGTCTAAAACTGGATATATAAACTCACTTAAGATATACATCATACGCTTATATTGTCATATTTAATTGTTAAATAATCATCAAAACTGATATATATATATATTTTTTTTTATTGTAATTCACAAAACTGGTGTACAATCATTTTTGTAGACAAATTAAAATAAAGCCTATAAACTAAAATGTTTTTGACTGACGCCTACTAGATGTGAATCTTACATGCTCATTTGTAGTGTACCATACTTATTTATCTAATTCTATTTTATATTAAATCTAGGAAAAAGTTACAATTTTTTATGTTTATACTTAATTGAGGCTACAGAACCACAGAAAAGGTCTATTTCGTTACGATTAGATTACGTTACGTTAGATATACAGAATAGAGTTAAACAACGGCTGTAAGTATAGAATGGCAAATGATTTTGCTCATATTGTTCTTTGTTTTTGTATGATGAATTTTAAAAAATATCAATGTATCACTATAAAATAAAAGGTTCAAACATTTATATACAAAAGATTAAATTCAACGAGGAGACTTTTGGGGGATAGTCTAGGACCATTTGTAGTTATTACAGAATAGCGAGTTATTGAATGAAACAGAGACATTTACTACTACTAGAACTAGTCGAGCACGCAGCAGTGGAAAGGGTCGAGGCACTCCTCCTTTCCCTGACTTTCTGCCCTTGATCACCAAGGTGGAAAGGGTCGAGGCACTCCTCCTTTCACTGACTTTCTGCCCTTGATCACCAAGGGCGTGATATAATTTGAATGGGTGGGATCGTGCGAGCTAAGACTCACCGGGTGGTATCCAAAATTTTTTTTTTTTTTTTAATTTTTTTTGTATTTTTTTGAGAGCTTTTTAACCATTTTGGCATATTCTTTTCTCACCCGAAGATAGCCGATCTTCGCACTCACGACTTACAAGGGTAGGTACAGAAGGTCGGACAGAGACATTTACACACAAGTTATTTTAATTTGTGCCAATTGGGATACCATGTGGAAAACCACAAGAAAAAAGTTGAATTGAAGTAGAGCAGGCACATCAAATTTTGGAAGAGATCCAGTGACGGAGCTCGCGGACTTAGGCACCACCGCATTACCTAATATATACTTGCCGCTAAATGGTAGTGTTCAGCACCATCGTGTTCCGGTCAGGTGGTAATTTACGGCCCTGTAATTTCCGGCATAACACCTTAGGCCTCAGTAGTGTAGTAGTACTCGGTGGTTCTGCATCTGCGTTTTGACCTTAGTCTTTGTGTGGGTGTCTATAGGCTACAGTCATCACTTAACATCAATGTGAACTACATGATTGTTTTCCACTTCCATTACATTAAAAAAAAATAGGAACTGCTTACCACTATGACATTTAAATCAAAATCCATTGTCAGATTTATTATCCATGACAAAATACAACCTGAATAATCGCTGTGAGCATTGATGCTGTGAGACAATAACTTTATTAATGCATGATTTATGAATGTGTGATGGTATTTATTGATATGCCACTCAGCAGCCTTCGTGATGTCGCCCATTGTTGTAAATATTTGACGAACCAATGTTAATAATCAACAAAGCAAAATATGAATACTGAGATACTGTATATTTTCCTTGACACGTGTAGTAGATCAAAGAGTATACATGTCGTAGATTAGGGTCCCGCTGCATAATTATTTCGTTCGTCGAGTTAAGCTGCAAACTATTATTACGCATATTTATGATCTAAAAATATAGCCGCAAGTATTTCTTTCCTTTTTTGGATTTTTTTTGACTAGTTTAATTAATACTAAAAATATCATTAAAAAATCTTTTTCTCATTATTATTATATAGGTACAAGTGGCAAATTAAATCTCGCCGCAAATAAGGGTTGCTGGCTGTAAAGTATAAAATAATTTAATTACAAATACGAGCGACCATATTTTGATAGGATTCATCCGGGATATCTGGGGCTCCACACTGCCTTTTTTATGTGATGGTGGTGGCAAACAAGCATGCAGTTCCGTGCCGTGGTGCCTGTGCCTACGCCCTCGACCTCCATCACTGGAGCTCTACCACCATTAAAAAAGTTACTTGCCTACTCCATAGCTGACTTGGCTTGAAGATACATACATAAATCTTCTATCTATCTTATATATATATATATATATATAAAAATCAATTGCTGTTCGTTAGTCTCGCTAAAACTCGAGAACAGCTGAACCGATTTGGCTTATTTTGGTTTTGAATCTTTTTTGGAAGTCCAGGGAAGGTTTAAAAGGTAAGAAAATATGAAGAAATTGAAGGGAAATAGTAAAAACCACAATTACATTTTTTCCATACAAATAGTCTGTATCTATCAAACCTTTGACACATTATTTCATTGTGAAGCAATACGAAGTTTGCCGGGTCAGCTAGTAATAAATAAAAATGGATTTGCAGAATGTTAACCTTGTTTGCCACTCATTAATAAAATATGCAAAATGACCAAGAATGCAATGAATTAAATAGGTCAACAATAAACAAAACATAGAGCGTGTTGCTCTATGAAAATGACTAAACCTAGAAGTTGTTTCGTTCAATTAGACTCACAAACAATAATAAATTTACCTTGTTTGTAAACTTAGTGCAGTATATTAGGCCACGATTAATAACGGTAATAACTAATTACTAAAATAATTATGTTATTTTTTATTGAACATTGAAGCGGTAAATTAACTTATATCAGATGAAACAGGTCAAGTGTTACTTAAACTCGCGTGCTTGTGGATTAGTGTATCTAATTTATTTTTAACCAACTTCGAAATAAGGAGGAGGTTTTTTTATGTACTCGTATGTTCACCGATAATTTTGTTTGAAAACGCCTGTATCGGTTTGGATATTTTTTTTTATTGAGAAAGGATCATGATAAAATGTGTTACAGAAAAATGAAAAAAAACACCTCGTATCTTCTTTTATTTTTCATTTTTTCTTTACAAAGCAATGAAGGGAACTTGCCATGCTTCTTTACAATTTTGATGTTATGTTCAATACCATAGACTTTTTATATGTTTTCCTATAATCTATAGATAACACCTAACAAAATTTTATCCCCATTGATTTCGGCGATAAAGAATATATATTATATAAAAAACCAAACAAACAAGTATTTGTCTTAAAGCGGCAACAGAAATACAGTATCTGAGAATTTTAGTTCATGAGATACAGCCTGGTGATATACAGACAGACAGACGGACATCAGTTTTAGTAATAAGGAAAACCCTATCACTTTCACCTAAAAACTGGCCAGGTGCGAGATGGACTCGTGTTCACAGGGTACCGTACAACTGAGAGATTTTGTTTAGTTCTATGTAGATATTGTGAAGAACTTAACTAGCACTGACAGCACTTAATTCCCCGGTGACGATCACAATCCTCTTACCATTGACAAGCCCATTTATACCCCCAATTACTCGAATTCGTAAACAACATTCGAGTCGTTATCTTTACAATAGCCAGCAGGTGTGATTCAAAATGTAAACAACCTCATTCCAATTAAGCACCTGTTTTGGCATAAACACCGCCTTCTTTAGCACAAACACCACCTGATTTGGCACAAACACCACCTGATTTGGCACAAACACCACCTGTTTCACCGTAAATGATGCCTACTATAGTTTAGGCACTAACACCATGTATTTTTTTCTTAATTTAAATTTAGTTTTTCTTTTTTTTAGAAAGAGTAATCGATATAATATACCTAGGTAATAGATTTTTTAAATAGTTTGTGTAGTCAGGCTTGTAGAATTAGAAACTTTGACTTCTACGTGAGATCTGAAAACTTTTTCTCACTGCAAGCCATATGGTTCCATCTTGGCAACATTTTGCATGCAAATATTCTTTGTCTACTTACCCGTCGCAGGAATCGATGTCAGCTGGCATTCTATACCTAATATTAATTTAGCCTACCTAGCAATAATACTACCAATAAGTCACCGAGCGTATCTATATTTTAAAGTTTTTTTAGTCTCCTATAATCATTAATTATGGGCTTTGAGGTATTAGATAAATAATTTATTAGATAGGCGTGGAATTGACAAAATAACTTATTGTTCTGTGGAATAAACCACACACAGGGTCAGCCCGGGCCGGAAGGATCTGAGTAGCTCGGTGACTCGTCCCACATTTAAGACTGGACTGGACAGTGGACCCGCGGCCTAAGCCAGATCCTTGAGAGGCACGAGTAGGCTAGAGTCCAGCTGGCAAAGGCCACCTCAAATAAAGCCAGTCCGTTTTCGCAGGTTTTCGCGAGCTTCATACATTGTAGAAATTAAATTTGCGGATTTTCTCGCGTATGCAACACTCCCAAACTTCTTCTTATACCCGACGTTTCGGTCGCTTTCCGACTGTGGCCACGGGCATCCAGTCTGCCCGTGACCAGAGAATATGTAATAAAACTACCGTGACCACGGTAGCTGGAAAGCGACGAGAAGTTTGGGAGTGTAGTCTACGCGAAAAAATCCGCAAATTTAATTTCTACAAAGCCAGTCCGATTCAGGCGGAATTCTTTTTCACCGATGAATTTATACTCACAAGCCAAATTTTCAAGAAAGTGTTTATGAAGGTATAGGCGAATTGTCATCCAATTAATGACAGTCTCCTAATTGTTGAAGAAATAATACCTCATGCGTAAATAACAAATAAATACCTAGTTTAACTGACCAGTAATTGCAGGCACGCAGGGAGCCAAATAATCTGGAAAAACTGATAGTTGTTGGAAAGATAGAGGGCAAACGACCTCGGGGCCGATCTCCTACCAGATGGACTGACCAAGTCACCAAACTCACTGGCTCACACCCCATAACAAAAGCCATGAAGAAGGCCGTAGACAGGCTAGATTGGAAGAATCTGGTGACCAAAGCCACCAAGACACTTCAGGACGGGCACGACCTTCAGTAATGAAGAGTGCGACATTGATGATTAACAGACCAGTATTCTATATTTGTGAACTTGTAACTATTCTATATTTATTATTTTTTTTTTTATTTAATGGAAGTGGTAAACAAGCATGCAGTTCACGTTGATGTTAAGTGACGACTGCAGCCTATAGAGACCCACACAAAGACCAAGGTCAAAATGCAGATGCGTTACCACTCCTGAGGCCTAAGGTGTTACGGCTCTGTGCCGGAAATTACAGAGCCGTACAAGTATATTTAAGTATAGTAAGTATATTTAAGATTCGGTACCGGACTAGCGGACTGTGACACACTTATGAGAATGATACATCGTCTGGATGATACCATCTTAATTACAACGAATTAAATCTACACAAACTGGTTATTTAATCAACTAACATAGCTCGTTTTTATTTATAAATATTATCTCGAAGCTTGTTTTTCGGCGGACATTGAAATAAAACAATTTTATGCGCGATTTATCGACTTAATCTCGCGTACCTATACTTACTATATTGTGATTGTGGTATTTTCTTATAAGCCAGACAAAGAGAGAAGTATAGATCAGAATACATCAGAATTCAAAAACTTATTGCTGATGTCAAAAACCTTAGAAGACTTATAACTAATACCTAACTAATCCTTGGAAAAAACCTCCCTTGATCTGCAATCTGTGATAGCATAACGAATACCTAAATTGAATCACTATAGGTAGATATTCGGTTTGACAAAACTCGAATACTCGTTACAGAACTCATGAACGCAGGTTCATTATTATGAATTATTTTTAGAAGTTTAGGGAAAGTTTAAAATGTGAAGCAAATATGAAGAAATTGTAAGAAAAATAGTAAAACAACAATTTTATTTTCCCATTTTTATTTACATTGTAGAAATTAAATTCGCGGATTTTCTGAAGTTTGGGAGTGTTGTACCTATACGCGAGAAAGGCCGCAAATTTAATTTCTGCAATTTATTTTCCCGTACAAATAGTCCGCACCTCTCAAACCTTTGACACATTAACAAAGTCTGAGGCATTGCAATGTTTGCCGGGTTAGCTAGTGTAATATAAGTACATATACTCAACTAGATGATAACCATATAATAGGTATGCTTTATTGGATTTCCAATAAAAAAAATTAAGTCCGACTTTATTTATGATTTTTTCAATGATTAAAGAGTAAGGTAGGTAAGTGGATTATAAAATCATGAATACTTATTAATTTAATTTTAATGATAACCACGTATTCTTGAAACCGATCGATAGCATCCTTGAAAATATGCCTGTATAATAATAATGGCAACCCATTATACGTCTCACTGCTGGGCACGAGTCTCTCCCTTTTTTTGGAGGAGGCCTGGAGCTTACTCCACCACGCTGCTCCAATGCGGATTGGTGGAGGTGGGTGGGTTAGTGGCCAACCCGCTGTCGGATGTTTTCAAACCGCCCATAAGGCCTCCGACAAGGTTTAACGACTGCTATCCATCGATAGCAACCGGGACCGACGACTTAACGTGCCCTCCGAAGCACGGAAACGCGCATTTTAATTTGCCACTAGCGGTCACCCATCACACTACCCGACCGCGCCCGTAGTGCTTAACCGAGTAGATCGCTTACGATTGACACCAGCCGCTGGGCCATGCGCGCTTCATGTATATTATACATGCTATACTATGCTAATATGCATACTATACATGCCTGTATATTATACATAATTTCATACATCTTCTTATTTAAAAATACGACGTGACGACCCAGCGCTTTATAATGTACTATAATATTGTACGTAGTTTGCATACTGTTCATATTTGTACTGTGACTGAGTTAGGGCCCTGTCGACCGGATAGTGTAATAAGCGCAGCGACAACTGAGATATCGATGAATAAGCGGCAATCCGGCGCGAGGCCACGCCCACCCTTTCTGCCGGACCCTGATTACCATGTCGTGTAATAGATAGCCTTTTAAGCTTGTCGCCGAGATGTTTCAATGTTGGCTTGAAATTGTTTATGCATTTTGTTAAAGTCCAGGTGTGAGTTTCGTAGTAATAGACGATTTTTGTTGTGTGTGTGTCACACAAATTTCTTCCTGCAAAAATGACAGACTGTTTTGCATCGGTAATTAATTAACGCTATGGCTACTCCCCTCCGGTCGGCCGGTGGCCCGTGTAGCTCAGTGGTGAATATATAAAAATAAACATAATATAATAGGTTGGGGAAAAAGTCTTTTCGCATTATAGTATGTATGAACTTGTAATAAAATCTCTTTGGCTGTAGTATTTGTATCTGGCTGGTTTTGGTATCATTGAAAGTTAAAATTTTAAAGAACATAATTCCAAATTCAAATTAGGCAAATGTGTGATTTTCATTTGTTTTTCGTACTGTCAAGATGAGTGAATCTAATGAAGAAAATCGATACATTTTAAAATTTTACTAAAAAAAAGGTAAAAATGCAACGCAAGCCGCGAAAAAAATTTGCGATGTTTATGGACCTAGTGCAGTGTCTGTGTGAGTAGCACAAATTTGGTTTAAGCGTTTTCAATACGGAAATTTTGATGTCAAAGATGCACCTCGCTCTGGTCGCCCTATTACGGATAAAATGGATGCCATTTTTGAAAAAGTGGAGCAAGATCGACATATCAGTAGTTACGACGTAGCTGAAGAACTGAGAATTGATCACAAAACAGTTTTGGCGCATTTGAAAAAAGCTGGGTACAAAAAAAAGCTCAATATTTGGGTACCTCACGAGCTCACTGAAAGAAAGCTAATGAACCGTGCACTCATTTGTGATTCTTTATTACGACGTAATGAAACCGAATCATTTTTGAAGAAGCTGATAACTGGTGATGAAAAGTGGATCACGTACGACAAGAACGTGCGAAAAAGGTCGTGGTCAAAGGCCGGTCAGGCTTCACAGACTGTGGCGAAACCCGGGTTAACTCGCAATAAGGTGATGTTGTGTGTGTGGTGGGATTGGAAGGGCATTGTTCATTATGAGCAATTACCACCAGGCAGGACTATCGATTCTGAACTCTACTTCGAACAACTGATGAGATTAAAGCAAGAAGTTGAGAGAAAGCGGCCGGAATTGATCAACAGAAGGGGTGTGGTGTTTCATCATGATAACGCTAGACCTCACACATCTATAGCCACTCAGCAAAAATTAAGAGAGTTTGGCTGGGAGGTGTTAATGCATCCGCCGTATAGTCCTGACCTTGCACCTTCAGATTTCCACCTGTTTCGGTCTCTTCAGAATTCTTTATGCAATGTTAGGTTAACATCACGAGAGGACTGCCAAATCCACTTGTCGCGGTATTTTGATGAGAAGTCCCAAAATTTTTATAGCAATGGGATCATGTCCTTATCTACAAGATGGCAAAAGGTTATCGAACAAAATGGTACATACATACTTTAGTTAAATTTAAATAAACTATATTAAAAAATGTTTTGAATTATCTTAAAAAATGCGAAGAAACTTTTTCTCCAACCTTATTTAAAAACAAAATTATTTAAAAATATGCTAAAAATTAGCTATTTTAAAAACACTTTTACCAATATAAAATAAATTTTAATGTTTACTTGAATTAGTCTCATAGCGGCCATAATTCTATTAATGATGTCGATTTACATTCTGTAAGTGATTCACTAGTGTTGTGCCACACATCGAGTGCACGTTCTCACATTATCACACTGTCACAATTTTGTACGTGTTACATACAAAACGGTTCATATTCATAGTCAGAGCGTTTAATATATTGGTACGTAACATCATCAACGCACATCATTAAAACCGCTTGATAGGACGTGGGTAAATAAGCAATTTTATTTATTACTCACTGTGCCCGCGACTTCGTCCGCGTGTGAATTTATGATTGTTCAGTATCTACCCGGACGAAGTCGTGTGCGCAGCTAGTATAAAAGTACCCTAAGTTACTCCTTATTACATAAGCTATCTGCCAGTGAAAGTCCCGTCAAAATCGGTCCAGCCGTTCCCGAGATTAGCGGGAAGAAACGGACAGACAGACAGACGGACAATAAATTGTATAAAAAATGTTTTGGTATATGTACCGTGTACCTATTGTTGTGCGCATGTTTGTGTGGGTGTGTCGTATCGAACGTTTTGTACGTAGTTTCCATACTGTTCATAATTGTACTGTGACCTGACATCCATTTAAATTCAGTTCATAGAAAATAAAAACAAAATTCCATTTTTTTTTTCTTCTGGAATTGGCAAACAAGCTTGCAGTTCACATTGATGTTAAGTGATGACTGCAGCCTTTAGACACAAACACTACGACCAAGGTCAAAATGCAGATGCGTTACCACTCCTAAGGCTTAAGGTGTTATGCCTCTGTGCTGGAAATTACAGGGCCGCACATTACCACCTGACCGGAACACGATAGTGATGAACACTACCATTTTGCGGCAAGTACCTATATTTGGTGATGCGGTGTTGTATACGCCCGCGAGCTCCGTCACTGGAGCTCTACACCAATAACACTTATACGTTATATATACATTGTGTGTATACCGTAATGGCAAATCGGTCGTAGAAGAACGGTTGCTGGCCCCTATTTAGCACCTAACTTCAGACTGTCGCTTGTTGCACCTTGTATGGGAGCGCACATCGTTAAAATTCACTCTAATCATTTTTTCACATCAATACCGCACCAAATCAAGTAGGTATATCTTAAAAAATCTATACGAGTTACCATCTTAATACTAAATAATTTAGTTTCAATAAAACAACCCCCTTATTCATAAACGTATTTTAGCTAAAGTGTTGCTAATCTCTCCTTCGTCTTTTTCTATCCTGCACATTTGACAATGCAACTGACAAGGACAAAGCATTCTATAGCTAAAACGTATCTAATGTACGTTTATGAATAAGGTGGTTAGTGTGTATAACGTTTAAAATTAACAAAAAATTAAGTGATACATTTTTAAATATAAAAAATGTACATCAACTCGAAATAAAAATATAATTACATTACACAATTAGTCGTTGACCATCAACTGGACGAGGTAAACACCATTCTGTCTGAATGAATTGTGAAATTTTATTTAGCCCAATTATGTATACATGCAGTGAATAATATATTTACCTAAAGATAAGAGACGACATCTGTCGAAATAATTTTATAATAAGTATATTAGTCGTCCACAGCGTTGGTCTTAAACTACCTAGTTGAGGTCCAGCCTACTCGGGCCGCCAACAGATCTGGCTTGCGGGGCTTGCTGTAAGTAAGCCCCGTGCCTCCTATCCAGTCTTAAGCCCGGGCGTTTTAGAAGCTTCCCAGCCACCCGGCCCATCCGGTTCAATCCGTCCCTGACTGAACGTCGAGGGGACTGGAGAGGAGAGAAGAAGGTTAAGCTTATACAAGATTCGTTCAAGCTTTTTCCAAAAATCCAAGACCAATCCAAATTTCTTCAACAACCAATGTTTTGTTTTATCTTAATAAAGCCTCAGCTGCATCAAGCCCGTCCCCCTCCACTCAACCCCAACAAAAAAAAATGGTTTAGTGAGCCCCTCCCATTTCAAAATTCTTCAGCGGCAACTGACTACGAGTTCATTTGCAACTAACACACAAATATAACTTACCTACATTTAAAGAAATAAACACAACTAACAAGTTTTAGTAATTTATGAATTATCTATTGCATAATGCGCTTGTATTGTCGTTTAATAGAGACCATGTAATAAACATTTTCAACCGATCATGTTTATTACATGAAACATGGTCGGTTACGCATTTATTGTGAGAAATATTTAACGACATACTATTCAAGCTATTCAATCAAGATGATATAACAGAATAACTATCCCCAATAGGCCCCGTACTAACAATCACAGAGACATAACAACTTAGGTTTACTGGTGGTAGAGCTCCAGTGACGGAGCTCGCGGGCGTAGGCATTACCACCGCATTACCTAATATACTTGCCGCTAAATGGTAGGTCAGCACTATCGTGTTCCGGTCAGGTGGTAATATACGACCCTGTAATTTCCGCATCTGCATTTTGACCTTGGTCTTTGTGTGAGTGTCTATCGGCTGCAGTCATCACTGTGAACTGCATGCTTGTTTGCCATGACCATTACATAAAAAAATAGCTTTTATTACCACCTTATAAAGTTCCTGTGTGGTCAAGTTTCGTGCTTACACCATGTGATATGTCACTCACATTGCAGGCGTATTTAGAACATACCTACGTAATAGGTATAACGCGCGTGTGAAGCACCTATTAAACTAACCTTGACAGAGACAATAATCAACATAATGTGGCATAAGAACACGGTCGTCAAACCGAGGCCGTTCAAGTAGGAGGATATGTACATGAAAATACTGAATTGAAATAAAATTATTTTTAGGGATTTATCTCGCGTATATTAAATGATTTTAAAATCAACCCGACGTTGACGAAGTGTGTATTGTATTGTCACCACAGATTGGAGGTGATCTGTGTCTGTCTGTGAGCGTGTCGGCCAACCGTCACGCATTGAAAAAGCGTCCTGGAAACATTGGAATCAAAATTGGGTCACCCTTAGGCAGTTGCGCTAACTTTTTTGCTTAGGCTGGAGCGTGTTCTGCGCTCGCCGATTGCCCGGTGAAGTAGACTAGTGCCGTCTCCAGAAAGGCCACCTACAAAAAGCCCGACCAAAAAAAAATAGTATGATTTCGCAATATGTCACATTCTTGTCATCTGGCCTTGACTGACTGTTTATTCATCATCATCTGGTCTTGAGAAGACTGCACACTTGCCGTCAAAATGTCAGTTTCCAAAACTTATACCTAGTTAAGTGTTACACACTTTTAAAACGAAATAAATGACAAAACTGAGAGCAAGTAAATTAAAAAAAGAAATCGTTATCCTAATTCAGACTCGTGATCTTGGAAGCTTTGATCGCGTTCACTTAGGGTGAGATTCACAGACCGCACTACGACTTTACTTTCAAGCAAAGTAAAGTCGTAGTGCGGTCTGTGAATCTCACCATTAATGTCCCCTCTGAATATCCGACATGTTTGTGTACTTTTTAACCTCAACTTTTAACGCTCAGACCATTGATATACAAAAAACCCTTGTATATCAATGGCTCAGACTAAGGAAGGACTGGTCAAATGTTCTGAGATGTTCGATGTACCTACCCAAAAACAAAGCTCCCATCCAAAATGCCGACGATTAGAAAATAAATAAGCTCAGCAGCTTTTTCAAGAAAAATAACAGGTGCGGACCTATATAGCCTCAGGGAGTGGCAACTCATATACATTCAAATCCGTTTTCACGGAGATGATTTAGGGCGCCCGCCCACGTCCTACTTTTTGTAGGACAGATAATCGGTCCAATTTTGTGACCGACGCCCACGTCAGTTTTTTTGTCGGTGGAGCAGCACGTCATAGACAGAGAGCCCAGAGAATCTCATGAGTTTAGGGAGGAAAGTGAATTTACAGAGGAAGGTTTGTCATTGGCTTTTGAGGAACAGAAGTGAAAAAAGAAAGTTCTGGGTTGATCCAATAATCTCTCAGAGATTATTGAAAGGGATATAGGTATATTTAATGTTCGTCATGCTGATCTAAGACGTGAGACTTTAACCAGACAAGTTTTTTAAATATTATAGAATATCAATAATTATTCATAAATTTTATCAACAATGACACGTCCTTCTAGTAGGGGAGACAAATCTAGGTCGACCTTCACCTATCTGTTCACCAAATGAAACATTGTATGTATCCATTATTTTGACCAAGTTTTTTTTGTATTTGTTAACCAACCAAATGTAGGTATTTGAAACCAAAAGTTTTAAACATATAAAATAGGTGTTTGTGGTTTATTGGTAACAGATCGGTGCAGTTACTTATATTTACTTACCTGTTTAAACCTCCTTGCTAGGTACCTAGTCATGAACATAAATACTTAGGCAATACCTTACAGACGTATTATATATGTTTTAAACTTTTAGTTTCAAACACATTTAAATAAGTAACAAATGGGTGAAGGTTGATAATATATTTTTTTTTAAATAATCATACCAATGAACGTAATTCTATAGGCAATACATGCAAGACGTGTTTGTTCATGTATGAAATTTGGGGAAATAAAATTGTGTTTTTTACTATTCCCCTTCAATTTCTTCATTTTTTTTTACCTTTTAAACCTTCCCTGGGCTTCGAGAAATATTTTAAAACTAAAAATTAACCAAATCGGTTCAGCCGTTCTCGAGTTTTAGCGAGACTAACGAACAGCGATTGATTTTTATATATATATAGATTAACTGTATTGAACTTACACCTACTTAATAAGCCTAAACAAACGCCATCGTGTCAAATATGTAGGCGTTTGTATATTTTGTTGATATCAATGCAACGACAAAATCACGATTGCAGCTAAAATTCGTGCAGGAGCTTAAATATATTTTTAATTGAATAATACGCGTAACTGACTAAGATGATACCCTCGTTAATAGACCAAAATATCAAATCAAATGATCCCCAAACACAAATACTTTAAAATGATAGGACCTGTGCGGGATCAATGACCAAGAAACTAGCCGCTTGACCACATGAACACCGTAAGTGGTGTTAATGAAAAGATAATATATTTGATTGATTTTATATAAGAGAGTTTCCTATATATAATATAATAATAATATAATATATAAGTATAAGTTTATTTGCATATAACAAATTACAATAAAATGAAGAACACAGTAGTACATTTGTGAGGAATCCTTATTAGTAATATGATTTCATAATATTATGTTTGTCGCAACTAGCACTTTTGCTAAGTTATTAAGAATAACTTGTGTTAAAAGCACTAGTCCCAACCCTTGTGTAAAATATTTCCATTTATTACAAGTTTGTAATTATGAGCGTAAGACTGTGACTATTGTCGATTATCAGCAAACAGCTTAAAGTTAAGAATACTAAGGTTAATAAAATAAATATAAAGTACAAAAAATCAACACTAAGTATATGTGGTGTAACTATGTACCAGTAATTACGTTCTACATTTTTGTCTCTATTGGACGTTTATTTTTCGATATTTAACGATATTTACCGATATTTGCATTTTTAAGGCATTATGCCTAGTTTAAAAAAAACATAGCATAAACACACATATTTTTATAGCACTCTCGCGCTTTATTGCTGGTGACTGTTACGGACGCCGTTACGGACTTGACGTAAAGATACTTGAAGATTGTACTATATAGAAGCAGCGTCACCTAGCAGTGATGATCAATAACAACATTATGTCACTAGATGGCGTACAACGCACAACTATGTCATGTGATGTCACTAACAAACAGTGTCGGCCAAGGAGTTTTAATTTTGTGGCTGTTCCGATTTCGACTAAGACCACAGCACCAGTCGCAGTGAACTTTCACCGAAATTCGAAAAAAGAACGAGTTCACTATGCCCCCATATAGCAAACAAACAGCGCTCAATATGTGCGTCCACTTATATGGTTCGCCGACAGCGCCTGCCGCCTTTTTACGTTGGCGGAACAGCAATTCCAGCGGTCGTGGTCGCGGTCGTTGGAGTCGTTTAATGGAACGTACCCATGGTAAATGGTATAATCTTAGACTATAGACGTAGCCATGTTCGCCATATGCTTTGTGGAAGTGAGATAGTTATATACAAAGAACATAAGAAAGTTGAAATAGAGCATCGTATCTTTTGTCCCTTACGGCGTGCCGGTTTTTGCTTGGCGAACTTCGTAAGTGACAGCCAAAGTTAGCCAAACAAATAGCTGTCATCGCAATTGCTGTAATAGATAACCTATCGTAAACGCATTTATTTATTGATTTCGACGTATATCGGCGATTATTAATAAGTTTTTGGGTATTTATGAGAAAAAGACTCAATTAGTTAAGTGATTAGTGTATAAGGTGTGCAGTATTTTAGCCTGTATAAACCGTACAAAAACGAGGCCTATAAACGACATCACTTTTCATTCGTAAATAAACAGATATTAGTAAATAATGTATGTCTATTGAACAAAATACACGTTGAAGCATATAACACTTGATTAACAATTCAAAATAAAGCACATTTCACATGAAATTCTTGATTTTCTTTCAACGAAATCCCACATACTTATTTTGGTGTGTTGCCATAAATTTACTTATAAATTCTCCCTAATTTCGTAGACATAAAAGTTTTTGTTCTAACAGTGTTAGAATAGCCAATCGGACAGCTATCGAAAATAAATGTAAACTATGATTAGAATTAATGTTTGTGAAATAATACGACGACTCATTTAATATTTTCGTGAAATATTAATGATTTATAGTTAAAATTGCAACTAGGCACTCTGTTCTTAAAATACACATTTTTTTTATTTCCATATAAATCGACTAGATCGCCATTAAAAGTTTATTTATTTGTCATGCCTGGTGGCAGCATTGACATGTAACGTTTCATTACTCGTCAATGGCGTTTAGTTATATTTCATACCATGTTTCGTATTTATTTATTATTCAATTTCATGAATTAATTTTGTTCTTTAATAAATATTCATAAGTTTTGTGTTAATAATAACTCATGTAGTATATATATATTATCAATCTATTTTTACTTTACACACAAAATATACAAATTCGTTTTTACTTTGTTTGGAACTGAACGTAAATCGGACGCCATATTCTTTCTTCTTTCTTTCTTTTGATTAATGGCAACTACCAACTTCAAGGGTAATTCTGCCAAGGACGCCTTATTGTTTGTGTAGATGAAGTGATAGCTGTATCGTGTCAGATGTCAGTCAACAGTCATCGTTCTACGTTCTCCTCTTCTGTAGCGTTTCGTATTTATGTAAACAAAGATAATTTAATTTGATAGAAAAATTGGTTTTGTTAGGTTGTATATATAAAAACAGACTGCGAGCCGAGCGAGTGAAGCGAGCGTGTCGTGGCAACGGCCGACAAAGCGCCAGAGCCGAACTTACCCTCATTTTTACACTGTGAGCACTGGAGCTTACCAGATGCAGTGCTCTCAATGGTTTGATCGTGTGACTAACCTGTCACTATTGTTTTATTGAATTATTGTTATTGAAAGATTGTACACAGCACTGTTTAGCGGGCCATTAAACAGTGCTGTGCTGTCAAATAAAACGGAACGGCTTCTCCAGTGTACTGCGAACTGCGACTGACGTCACCTCTTTCAGTGGTCGCAGTGGATTTCGGAACATAGTCATGGTGTCAGTGTCAGCTGGTCAGCTGTCAGTAACGTCAAAACATTGCGTCCTTCGCAACGTAAATCAACAAGCCAAACGAGCGACGAAGTACAACTAAACGAAGTTTGCTTCTTTGCTTGGGTTTGTGGTGTTGTCCGTAGTTACTCGATCCTCGACTCATATTCGTAGCAACTTTCGTAAGGGAAACGTGATATAACGAAAGAGCCGGGCTTGTGTAATTGCTGTTAAGTGATTTTATCGCCTAATTGCCGAGTCACTGCGAACGATATTTTTATTATCATTTCACTATTTATACGTTGATAAACCATTAAAACATTGTGTTCACTTGTGTTGTTTTCGGTATCTGTCCTGTGATTTTCGGCGCTACAATGACTTTAGGTAAGCTACTAGATAATTTATTTAATCAATGAACTTTGTACAAAGGAACGGCAGGTTTGGAAATTGTAAGGAACTTCACTAGTTCTAATCTGAAATATGTACCTTATATATTTGAATATTATAAACTACAATTTAATCATTTTAAAAACCAATTAATAAGTATGTAATATTTTGTAATATAAAATTCTAGGAGCTTATAAAATAAAATGTTATTTACTTGTTTTATCAGCTAACAACCTTTGCTTTGTGGCAAACAAGCATACCGTTCAGATTTATGTTACAATTTTACAGATTTGTGTAAGCATAGTGGCATTGATAGGAGGGGTCATATGCCCTTCCGCCCACAAATTAGAGAGGGCAAGCCAAAATTTAAACATGAAAATACTGAAATCACACTTGACCTCCCCATATAATAATATTTAGACCATGATAATCCGAAATCTCAGTGAACATCTTTAGAAAAAATTTAGATTATTTGACGCAAAAAAATTGCTAAAAACTGTGTTACCAATTAACTTGAACAAAGTACAATAGTGCTGGACACACTTAGTTGCAGATAGAAGTAATAGATTAATATGTTGAACAACGCCAAGATAATATCATCCACAAACAATAAGAAATCAATTGTCATATTTTTCTTGCTGCTTGGCGGGTTAAAAAATAACATATTGCAGGCTTCAGGCCAGGTATTTCTCATAAGCCCTTATAGCTAACTCAAAAAACCCAAAGACTACTAAAACCCAAGATATATGGTGATGACTAAACTTAAACTTCAATCTATATCCCTCAAGAGGAGTTCCATCACTAGGCCTATTATTCACTAAAACCACAAAGAAATCAACTTCTAATTAAGAAAACCACACCAAATATTATTCTGATAGGTTGGGGAAAAAGTCTTCGCATTATAGTATGTATGAACTTGTAATAAAATCTCTTTGTCTGTAGTATTTGTATCTGGCTGGTTTTGGTATCATTGAAAGTTAACATTTTAAAGAACATAATTTCAAATTCAAATTAGGCAAATGTGTGATTTTCATTTGTTTTTCGTACTGTCAAGATGAGTGAATCTAATGAAGATTCGATACTTTTTATAATTTTACTATAAAAAAGGTAAAAATGCAACGCAAGCCGCGAAAAAAATTTGCGATGTTTATGGACCTAGTGCAGTGTCTGTGAGAGTAGCACAAATTTGGTTTAAGCGTTTTCAATCCGGAAATTTTGATGTCAAAGATGCACCTCGCTCTGGTCGCCCTATTACGGATAAAAAGTATGCCATTTTTGTAAAAGTGGAGCAAGATCGACATATCAGTAGTTACGACGTAGCTGAAGAACTGAGAATTGAACACAAAACAGTTTTGGCGCATTTGAAAAAAACTGGGTACAAAAAAAAAGCTCGATATTGAAGTACCTCACGAGCTCACTGAAAGAAATCTAATGAACCGTGTACTCATTTGTGATTCTTTATTACGACGTAATGAAACCGAATCATTTTTGAAGAAGCTGAAGCACGACAAGGACGTGCGAAAAAGGTCGTGGTCAAAGGCCCGTCAGGCTTCACAGACTGAGGCGAAACCCGGGTTAACTCGCAATAAGGTGATGTTGTGTGTGTGGTGGGATTGGAAGGGCATTATTCATTATGAGCTATTACCACCAGGCAGGCTATCGATTCTGCACTCTACTGCGAACAACTGATTAAAGCAAGAAGTTGAGAGAAAGCGGCCGGAATTGATCAACAGAAGGGGTGTGGTGTTTCATCATGATAACGCTAGACCTCACACATCTATAGCCACTCTGCAAAAATTAAGAGAGTTTGGCTGTGAGGTGTTAATGCATCCGCCGTATAGTCCTGACCTTGCACCTTCAGATTTCCACCTGTTTCGGTCTCTTCAGAATTCTTTATGCAATGTTAGGTTAACATCACGAGAGGACTGCCAAATTCACTTGTCGCGGTATTTTGATGAGAAGTCCCAAAATTTTTATAGCAATGGGATCATGTCCCTACCTACAAGATGGCAAAAGGTTATCGAACAAAATGGTACATACATACTTTAGTTCAATTTAAATAAACTATATTAAAAAATGTTTTGAATTATCTTAAAAAATGCGAAGAAACTTTTTCCCCAACTAATAGATTCACCAATATTATCTTTTAGAAGATACCGACATACAAAAAGATACTTAGCTTGAAAATGATATTGCCTTAAACTATTTTCATAAGGTAGGTACCTATATAAGAAATATAATTATTTTTAAAATCATATTGTTGCAGTTAGCAGTATTTCATATTTATAGCCAATTTGAGATAAGAAGTGGACAATGACATTACTCCATAAGTAACAAATGTTATTTATTTGGTCATATTTCTACAAAATGAAATTACTTCCTATAACTTCACTTTCACTGGTGGTAGAGTTCCAGTGACGGAGCTCGCGGGCGTAGGTACCACCGCATTATCTAATATACTTGCCGCTAAATGGTAGTGTTCAGCACTATCGTGTTTCGGCCAGGTGGTAATGTACGGCCCTGTAATTTCCGGCACAGAGGCATAACACCTTAGGCCTTAGGAGTGGTAACGCATTTGCATTTTGACCTTGGTCTTTGTGTAAGTGTCTATAGGTTGCAGTCATCACTTAACATCAATGTGAACTGCATGCTTGTTTAAGACTTCCATTACATAAAAAAAATATATTAAAAAAAATGTGATATCGGATGAAATATTATAAAAATCTACACAATATCTTAACAAAGATGTATTTATTTTCATTAGTCGAAAGCTTGGAAGAGCCAATTTGTTCTTGTTCCTTTTATTATAACTACCTATGCCTATCAGAGATTTTTTTATTTATATGTAAATTTTTCACAAACAATATATTTTGGCAAGGGACATTATATTTATTTCCTTAAATAATTATTTCAAAGAATGATGTTTTTGTATGTTGTACATAGCTCTAATAGCCCTCTTTTGTAACACAAATATTGATTCAATGTCAGGGGCTCGACCCCACTATATGCAAATTGACTTACTAGGTATGTAAATAATATTTAATGGGCACCACTGCATTGCACTAATCTACATGCTGCTATATAGTAGTGTTCAGTGATATTCGGACAGTTGCATATGTATAGCCCTGTAATGGCATAGAGGTAGGTATATCAACTTAGACCTCAGGAGTGACAAGGCATGTAAATTCTCTTTTCTTATCTTGTTTGTAGGTTACAGTACTCACTTACCATCAATTTGAACTGTATGCATGTTCGCCACTTCATGACATAAAAAAAAAAATCATCATCATTTCAGCCAAATAGAATAAGATGTCCACTGCTGGATAAAGGCCTCACCCAAAGATTGCCACAAGAACGGTCCTGCGACCCTCATCCAACTGCCCGGTACCTTCAACAGGTCGTCGGACCACACTGTGGAGGGCGTGCTTAAAAAAAACAAAAGAGCCAAAATTATGACGAACTCACGCACAAAGCAACACCAGGTTTATAGCTTGCTAAATAAGCCTTTGTTGGATGTTAATTTGCCGTTTAATTAATGCCATGGAATCAAAATGTTTATTATCATTAATATCTACTGGAAAACCGTGTAGTTGTCTATAAACTACCACTATATGGCCCTGTAATAACTATCACAACTGCAAAACAACTATGGGCTCAGGGGTGACATAATGTCTGAATTTTGATCTCTGGTCTTTGTGTAAGTGTCTAATAGGCTGCAGTCATCACTTAACATCAATTTGAACTGCATGCTTGTTTGCCCCCTTCATTATAATATAAAAAAACATAGTGAATAATGGTATCCATGTTTACCACTTCAATACGATTTAGAAATAAGTATGTTATGTACGTATTGTGTAAACTTTGAAAACGAAATTAAAAAAGCATATTTCTAAGTAATCATGCAGGAGCATTGTTTTTGAATGATTTTATAATACATATTCACATATCACAGGATTATAGAGATGATAGATGTAATACCTACTTAAGTTGATATATTTAATTTTTATCTCTGTGTTATGCAGTAATTGCTTACATTTTCCATTTTAAATATATTTTTACCTGTCACATCAGTATGAAGTAGGTAATAAATGTTTTATCAATTTAAGTTCTTTTAAACCAAAACATCTCTACTCTTTTTATGTAATGGCTTTGGCAAACAAGCATGCAGTTCACATTGATGTTAAGTGATGACTGCAGCCTATAGACACCCACAAAGACCAAGGTCAAAATGCAGATGCGTTACCACTCCTGAGGCCGAAGATGTTATGCCTCTATGCCGGAAATTACAGGGCCGTACATTACGATATGCATGGTCAGAGAGTTCAAGTTCAATAGGTAGCTTATGCAGTGTAGGTATTCTCCCCTAATGACTGACGATGCTGTTGTGGGCGTCGTTGGGGAAGGCTTTGTCTAACTGGTCGTAATTCGGCTGGAGTGTTGATGATTAGAATGGTTTGACCGCCATTGTTCGGTCGAACTGCCTCGGTAGCCTAGTGGTAGCAGGCCACTACTACTACGCTGAGGTCCTGGGTTCGATTCCCGGGTAGGGGGTCATCAGAGATAATGGTGTAAAGTCTTTTATCTCTGGTTCTATTGGGATTTATCCATTTTCTGTAAATTTCCCAGTACCTCGAAGTTTGGTAATGTGCCCGGAGCTGTCAACAGACTCGCCACCTGTTACATGGGCCAAAACGTACCCGGCGAATCGTGGGTGTTTGTATGTATACTTGAACGCATGCATTTACCTCTGCCTACCCCTTCGGGGAATCAGGCGTGACGTTACGTTGTTCGGTCGACTTGCTGCACGAGCGGATGAATCCTCCTCCACTTGTGGATGGGAGGGTCGTCACGTCCCCCTACGGCGATCATCATTTACATCACTGCAAATTTCACTTTATTTAAAACTTTTTCATAGGAAGAGATTCCACACGTCACATTCAAACTATACTGATGCTTAAAACATTTTTAATCTTGGAATAAAAAGTCCTGCATACTAAAATTATTTTTTAGTATGGTGGACTTCTACTGTTGGTACAAATCAATGAAACTTGAGATGATTCTTTGAAAACTACTTAAGTTAGGTATCACCTGTGGGTTTCACAGACGAGGCAAAAAGCTTGACAGACTTTGAGCATCACATGTATACATACAAAGTAAAGAGTAGTTAGTAAAGTAAGATTTTTGACAAGTAAACAAACAAAATTCGTATTCCAATAGATATAGGTACAACTTATCAACTACATTTTTACTGTTACATTACAAACATGGACCCAGCAAGAAATATTGCACATCGAGCCTACGAAAGAGACAATCGCCTAGTTTCGACTTCGTAGAGCGTTATCTCTGCTGCACACAGCCTACGTAGGCATTGATAGTCCAGTATTGGTCAAAACTTGATCAAAATGGTCGACAAACGTCAAATAGGTACGGTGCGAAAGAGATAACGCTCTACAGACCCGAAATAAGCCGAAGTCTCCTTCATAGGCTCGATGTGCAATATTTATTTTTGAGCACTGTCACCATAGTACCTATCCAACAAGAAATATTGCACATCGACCTTAGGAAGGAGACTTCGGAGCTTATTTCAGCTGTGTAGAGCCTTATCTCTTTCGCACCCTGCCTCTACGAACGAAGTCGAAACGAGCCGATCGTATCTTTCGCAGGCTCGATGTGCAATATTAATTGTTGAGTACCTACTGTATGTACCTATTCATCATGCACCTTAATCGCGTTCACTGCTTTGTTCACTTAAATAATAATATATTTTTTATATGCTCGAATCACCTGTATAAATTGATATATGCCCTTGAATTAATAATATTGAACTTTGTTCGCCAACATGTAAATCTATGCAAATAAATGAAATTGGAGTGTCTGTTTGTAATATAAAAATAACCGCTTTTTACTAAATGCGAACAAAAACAACATTTTTTTACAATTTTTGACTATGTTTGTGTAGATACACACAATGGTCTGTTATTTGTCTGACCTCGTCGTCGATCACGGTCATATTTTAATTGCTGAGAAAATTATTCACTGATAATTTTTATGCTATGAAAGTGGCAAACGACCATATACCTAGTTAGTTCACATTGATGGTAAGTGGTGTTATACCAGCAAGGTCCGATTTTGATCTGGATCCACCTGACTACAGCTATCGCTTTAATTCCCCGCCAAATTTAAGTTACTCCTTATTACATAAGCTATCTGCCAGTGAAACTCCCGTCAAAATCGGTTGAGCCGTTCCCAAGATTAGCCCCGCCAAACAGAAAGACAGACAGACACAGACAGACAGACAGACAGACAAAAATTGTAAAAAATGTTGTTTTGGTATATTTACCGTGTATACATACATATGCATTTAGTAAAAAGCAGTTATTTTTACATTACAAACAGACACTCCAATTTTATTTAATTGTATAGATTATTATTAGTACCTATAGATGAATATGATCATTGAATTTTACTGGTTTATGTACCGTGTATAGACGCATATTATGCATTTAGTAAAAATCGGTTATTTTTATATTACAAACAGACACCCCAATTTTATTTATTTGTATAGATTATAGATGGCACTCATTTATTTTTATCAGAAATTTTGTGTACCTAATACTTGTTGATAACGAATTGTATTACGTCATTGAGCGCTCATTGGCCACAATGGAGGACGATTTTGTAACTAGGTATTACGCGCTGCATTCGTTTCAAACCTGTAGGGTTATTTTGTAACACATTACTCATTACACCCGAGTGTGGTGAGTTCTACAGTTCTGCCTGTTTAATAAATACACGGGCCACCGTTTACATCTAACCCGAACACGATAGTGCTGAATACTATCTATTATATCGCGGCAGATATATTAGGTAATAGGTATGTATGTATGTATGTATCTTCACGCCAGGTCCCTAACGGGGTAGGCAGAGAGTGTAGAGCGCCAGACATCCCGGTTCTGACAAACCTCTCGTGCCTCGTCTACCTTCATCATTCTCTTCATACATGCACGCCGATTCCTAAGACTTTTGACACCACCATCAGACAGAACTCGACCTATTTGGTCATGGTAGGTCAGGTAATAGGTACTATATAGTATTATTACTTACATAATATTCTCTGGTAATACGGTTGTACAACACGCTCGAGCTCCGGTATTGAAACTCTACAATGTAGAGAGAGTAGAGTCTACATCCAGTAATGATCCCATTGGCTTCAATGAACTTTAAACTTATTTTGATAGTTATATTGGGCTACGTTTTCAATTGGGTACATCTCAACAACACTGTTATTATTCTAACAGTATTCATTAGTCTAACATTCAACAATTTATTTCAAGCCTATAAATGTATGAAGTGTTTGTTAATTAATATGTTAAAGTTGATTTTTAGTCTGCAGTCCACGAACATGCAATGCATCTTAAAGGTGGGTATTATAAAGATACGGATTTCCTCTGTGCTAATAAATGTTACCTCAGTTACCTGCCTACAAATTATCTATATAGGTAGGCTGACCATAATTACGAAGAGCCAAACCGGGACGCAGAAGAGAAAGAGGCTCATTTTCATTTTGCTTTTCGCTTAATTTGTGTTATTCATATTTGGGGTTGGGGTGTCGGTGCTGTTCAAGTTTGACCGGGACGCCGGGACAGGGATCTCAAACCGGGACTATCCCGGTCAAACCGGCACGTATGGTAAGCCTATATATAGGTATATAAAAATCAATTGCTGTTCGTTAGTCTCGCTAAAACTCGAGAACGGCTTCACCAATTTGGCTAATTGTGGTTTTGAATGATTTTTCGAAAAATATGAAGAGATTAAAGGGAAATAGTAAAAACCACAATTTCATTTTCCCATACAAATAGTCCGTATACGAGTCTAGCAAACCTTTGGCACATTACTTCATTGTGAGGCAATACCTACGAAGTTTGCCGGGTCAGCTAGTTACATTATATAAACAACAAATTGTACCCATCCCAAGCAGGTCGCTAGAATATAAATTTGGCCATAGTATTTCGAGAAAGCAGGTTTGACTGAAAATGAAAATCTTCAAAAGGTCGAAATGGCCGAGTCAATTATTTTTTTAATGATTTTGTTTGTCTAATAATTTATTCAGTACACTTTTAGGTAAGTAAGGAAGAGTAGGAAACTCTTTACTAGTTTAATGGCCGAATACTCAAACGTCGCTCAATTTTAAGAAACTCAAATGAGCGCTATCTGTCGTTTGAACGTGTTTTATAAAGACAGAAGACTTTTAAGTCCCACTTAGTTTTATGTGACGTTTAAGTATTTTGGCTGTTTGTTATGCTTCTCAAATCAAATTAATTAAGTGTTTGGCCTAACTGTGTAAGAAAATTGGTATTAAAAAATGGACATTCATTCAAAGTAAAGTCTGAGTGGGGGTCTTTGAATTTTGCCCTTGCAATCCTCAATGGCCTCTGTAAAATAATGGTACATACGGCTGTGCCTCGTCGTGATTGCTCTACTTGGTTCTGTATTGTTTCTTGATACCTACAGTGGAGACAGGCGACGTAGTTTTTACTGGTGGCCTCCAATAAACAAAACTGTTTGTTATTGTAATATGGATTTTCCGAGCTAATCCAACCAATCTAAACGACTTATTACACGCCACGGTATTCAGGGTACGATACCAAGGGTCAGGGTAGTGTAATAACATTTAGGGAGTTAGGGCCCTAATCAGGGCGACCGGAGCGGCCCGTGTTATTGTACTGTGAAGCAGGCTAGAGGCCTCGCCCACCCTTTCTGCCGGACCCTGAATACCGTGTCGTGTAATAGCCTTTAATATCCTGGCCAGATATTTTTTCAGAATAATTTCCGTATTTTATATCACGCGAATTACCTACTTAATGTAAAAAAATGCAACATTGTCGAGACTGGTCACGAGAAATGAGTTGTTATGCACTATTGACGTCATTACAGCTTTTATTACCTACCTAATAATATTTTTTCGGAATAAACTTTGTTCTTATTTTAAAAATGTATGTAAAATTACCTTACCTACGTACATATTAATTACTACCAGAGCACTTAAGAATTTGAATTCATACCTTTTACATCACTTCTGAAGGATTCTATAGTAGGTACCTACTTGAATGTTTCGCTAATTTGTCCTACAAACGACCATATACTCAAACATCACTTAAATCTAAGTGGGACTTAAAAGCCTTCTGTTTCTATAAAACACGTTCAAACGACAGAGATAGCGCACGTTTGAGGGTTGCTTAAAATTGAGTGGCGTTTGAGTATTCGGCCAAAAGAAAGCTACTTTCTTCTCAAGTAAAACTTTATTACGTTTTATACCTATAAAAATGTTTTTTTTTTGTTACAGGGACAACCTTCACAAACAACAAACCCAAACCAGTGAACATTGCCGAGGTAAAGCATTTTCTATTTACGTAAATAACAATTTGTAGTACCTATTACAATATTCATGATATACACGTATGAGATGGCTCAAAGATTTCGGATCTACATACACACATACATACATAGCTAGGTAGGTACTTAAAGTAAACGTTTGGAGCCAAAATAAACTACACTTTGTTGTGCCTTTTCTCTGGCGTGGTGATTTGAATAAAAAAGAAACCATTAAAAACGCATTCAATGTAATTGTTTTATATTATTTCGCATTAACACATGCTTGTGAAATATATTTTATATAAAGAAAAATGGAAAGAAAAATTTGACTTCAGGCGAGACTCGAACTCGCGGCCTAACTAGCATAGTTGGCAATAGATGGCGCTGCTGCTACCATAAAGCAATGCAATAAATGTGAAGGAAAGATTTGACAAATCGGGCAGGACTTCAGTAGCTCAATCGGAAGAGCGGCTGGACTAGATTTCCAGTAGGCCGCGAGTTCGAGTCTCGCCTGAAGTCAAATTTTTCTTTCCATTTTTCTTTAAATAAAACGCATTCAATGTAGGTAAGATCTTAACTGCTTATCCTTAGAACCTACTGACGTGACTTATTAAATCGTGATATTTGGGAAGTTGTTTGTTGACTATAATAATCCCTCTAAAATGGTCGAGGAGGGCAATGGCTGTCACATGCGAAAAAATCAAGAAACATCACAAGGGGAGTGGGTTGGTATATGGAGTTATCACGTGTATTTATTTCTTCTTTGAGTGCCCAATTTCAACCGAAAATTGGTGCGTGATTTCGGTAACAATTTGAGAAACTTCGAAGAGATCCGAAAATCAGTAATGTTTGGCCAAATATAGGTATCCTTAGAAGGTATATTATATTTGCGCGATTTTTATTCCCGATGCCTTATTTTCCGCTAAATTTAATAAATAGGTACCTACCAATTTTATTCCACAAAATACACGTGATCTTAGATCAACAACATATCACCAACGGGGAGACGGGGGGGTCAAAGTGACGTCAAAAAACATCACGTGATTAATGGACGACCCCTAATCGTTACTAACAACCTCGTATTCTAATAGGTGGTCCAAAGATCTCGAGACACATTCAATCGTGGTGTGACCAGACCAATAGAATGGAGGCGGCAGCAGCTCAAGAACCTGATGCGGATGTACGAGGAGAACTTCAACGCGATGGTGGAAGCCCTGCAGAAGGATCTAAGACGGAGCAAGACCGAGGCTGTGCTGCTGGAGGTGGACTATTTGATGAATGACCTGAGGACTGTCTTGAACTGCTTGGATGACTGGGCCAAACCTGCGAAGGTGAGTCTCAACAGTTTTTAACCGTCTTAAAAGGTTGTATGATGTTTTTATGTATGTTCACCGATACCTCCGTTTGTGAGACGAATAAAAAGTTTTTTGTGAGAAATCCAGTGATAATGTCATTGGTGAAATCATTTATATTCCCAAAGTGGTCTCACTGTTACTAACTTGGCGTCTAATAATATCATCCTAGAAAAATCGAAGGAAAGGAAACTAAAAAATAGTTAGATGTAAATACCTATAGTGTGTTAGTTAAATGCTAAGTAGGTACGTTCCATGCGTATCATCTCAAAATGTTGGGCCCGCTTATTTTACACTTTAACAAAAGATAGAGAAAAATACGTAAAAACATGGAAAAATACTCAAAAATAATTTGAATCGTTATTTTTATTGTCGAAAATATTTATTTTATGTAATGTTTGTATGACAACAATATGTCACAATATTGCTACTATCACATTCTTGTTCTTGAAATATACTTACGACAAGTAATTCAAATTTTAATAAACTATTCGAATAGCTGAAAATTATATAGTATTTTATGCTTTTTCTCCCAATATAGCGTACAAGGTGCAGGCCGAGATTTTGGAACATATCCTTTCTCAACTTTTTTACATTTTTGCACCTGAGAGTTATCATTAAAT
The DNA here is from genome assembly GCA_036365455.1 of Macrosoma leucophasiata. Classification (NCBI taxonomy): domain Eukaryota; kingdom Metazoa; phylum Arthropoda; class Insecta; order Lepidoptera; family Hedylidae; genus Macrosoma; species Macrosoma leucophasiata. The sequence continues at coordinate 5,754,564 of JAWQUS010000023.1, read as the reverse complement.
TCATTCTTATGAGCTGAAGATGGAAACCATAGCACTCCCTAACTGTTAGGAGTTTGAAAATACTTAATGTTGCAATAAATGTGAACACACGTTCAATTTAGTTAATGAAATTTACACTTAAATTTGAAATAAAACCAGGTACCAGGTACCTAATCAAACAAAACGTATATGAAAAACTGCTAGTATAAATTCTAAACCAAATCTTGCGTTGGACACTAGATATCAATAACAACATAATTAGGCTAAGGCTAATAGGTACATAGGCTAAGGGAACGTCCCTATTAAAATCTCAGATATTTATTTACTAGGTACTACAATCTAGATTCTGCAGATAAACATAAAATTGGATCCCTTAATACTCATTAAAATCGCGTTGCTCTTGACCCTAAATATTTTTGCTTCTATTTCTACAACGCGGCGGTATGATAATCAACTCATAGGTATTGTGCACTAAGTTAAACAGACATCCGTCTACGTACGATAACCTTAAACTGTCGTATTCAATAGTAGGTAATAATTATTCCGCTGACGCAAAAATTAGCATCGAAACCACTAGAATTGGACCTGTTCGGCTGGTTTTGTACTGTTTCGTAGCGTGAATATTACGTGGATCTATTTTGTTTCTGTTACGTAAGCGGGCACTAAAATGTATGCTCGAACCTTGACCTTCATCTGTGTTTGTATGCAAAATGGTTACACAAACAATTTTTTAGATAAGAAATTAGAGATTTTTTAAATTTGTAGTGTAGACTTACTTGATATTAATTAAAATGTAGAACTAAGGTTGAAGAGCTCAACGACTGCGGCTCTACAAAGCCTCTCTTCTGTGATCCGAACCAAGCGGAATTACCTTAATGTAATTATAACAATTCAAAACGTTTCTTAATGAAATTACTCAAAATGAAACAGAAAAATGCAGCACGTTATGACGTCACAGCGTGATACAACACCGGTGAATTGAATGGTGAAATCAAGAAATTTTAAAATATCTTCTTCAATACTACGTTTTTCGCTAACGTTAACGTAGGTACTAAAAGTTTTTGAAAATTGTACTAAGATTCTAGTGAAACAATTTTATTTGTTTAGTAAATAAAACTTAAACGTAAATCTTTTTTCACTATTTTTTGTTATTTATGAAATCTTTTTGTCATATCTACTCCAATTTTCAAAAATTTTGTTGATATCTTTTTATCATACTCCTATTTTCCAAAATTTTGTTTTTATACACTCCGTTTACACCAAACTTTCATATGGTATTATAAAAGGTATATAATGATTTCTTACCTACCACAATGTACAACAACATCCATAATGTACCTACAGAACGTTATTCACGCGAATCCAACTCTCACTTGGCGATCATTTATCTAATCCAACTAATAGTTAAGACAAGAACAAAAAAACATTAGTAATATGTTGTATCCGTAACGTACCATTTCTGATCTCGACCAAATTAATGACAGTATCGTTAATAAGTTAGTTATTGATCACCTACTTAATTGATCGGCAATCTCGTTGTAACTTCGTAGTGTTTATAAAAGTGATTGGTCTAACAATGTAGTGACAATCGAATTAAATATTATCATGACAGATACACAATTTCGTTTAATTTTGTAAGTAATGACCGTATTTAAAATATTAATAAGTAGAAGATATGTTTTTGGCGTTCATAATTAAAACGTAACTTCACGCCTGTAATCCCCGAAGGGGTAGGCAGAGGTAAATGCATGCATTCAAGCATACATGCAAACACCCACGATTCGCCGGTTACGTTTTGGCCCATGTAACAGGTGGCGAGCCTGTTGACATCTCCGGGCACATGACCAAACTTTGAGGTACTGGGAAATTTCCAGAAAATGGAAAAATCCCAATAGAACCAGAGATAAAGGCTTTTTCACCATTATCTCTGTTAACCCCCTACCCGGGAATCGAACCCAAGACCTCAGCGTAGTAGTAGTGGCCTGCTACCACTAGGCTACCGAGGCAAAATTAAAGATTTTTTCTCTATTGCAATATAAAGCAACCACAGAAAAATTAATAACTAGCGACCCGCCCCGGCTTTGCGCGGGTGCAATGTAGATTGTTACTGGTAATTTGATAACATTCTCAATCACCAATTTCTACTTATTCATCTTTTTAAAATAGATAATTGACGACTGACCATTATATCATAGGCCATAAGGCCATAAGGTTTACATTGGAATCGTTAGTAAGTATGGTAATTAAGTTTTCTAAAAGGAGACGTTCCAAAATGTATGGAGCTTGGGCCTGCACCTTGTACACTATATTGAGAGAAGAAGCTTATAATACTAAATGATTTTCAGCTATTAAAATCTTTTATTATACCTTCAATTAATTGTCGTCAGTTTATTTCAAAAACAAGAATGTCATAGTAACAATATGGTGACATATTATTGTCATACAAAAATCACAGAAAATAAATATATACGACAAAAGAAACAACGATTAAAATTATTTTTTGAGTATTTTTCTATGATTCTACGTATTTTTCTCTATTTTTAGGGTTCCGTAGTAAACAAGGAACCCTTATAGTTTCGCCATGTCCGTCTGTCTGTCTGTCTGTCTGTACTACTAATAATTATCATCCCTCCCTCCGCACGTGAAGCGTAACAGAGGAAGGGGATGGTTTGGGGGTCGAGTTGCAACCCTCCTTCCCCGGGCCTATCTGCTCCCGAAGCGTCGGGGGCGTGGTCGAATTGGGGGGATGGTGGCATGCAGGGAAAACTCGATGAATGGGAGCCAATTTTTTTTTTTTTGTAATATTTTTTTTGTGTTTTTTTAAACCGTTTTTTTTTATTTATTTTTTGTCTGTCTGTCTGTCTGTCTGTCTGTCTGTCTGTCTGTCTGTCCGTCCGCGGTTTTGCGCAAAAACGATTAGTACTAGAGACTTGTAATTTGGCACAAGTATACACCTTAATCACGCCGACAAAGTGGTAGAATAAAAACGTGAAAAAAAAAACTTTTAGGGTAACCTCCCCTACTAGTAACGCGCGGATATTTTTTTTAATTTTCGATTTTCATATAGTGTGGGGTATCGTTGGATTGGTCTTTTAAAAACATTATGGGTTTGCGAACATCATTTTTCGATTTAGTTAACTGTTCGTGACTTATTAAGCTTTAAAGTGCAAATTTTCGTTAGACTCAAGTGCCCCCCCCCCCTACAGACTAAACGGTTGTTGTTAGAAATTCAAACGTTACGGCAATAGTAGCTACATATAACGAAATTAGAAGGAAAACTATTACACGAAAGTTGTCCTTGCAAGTTTGCGAGTTATAGTCGACCAAATGTATTTTACTCGAAAATTTCAAACAAGTCCTTTGAAAATATTTTTTTTTTCTTTACATCTCTTACTCTGTAACTACGGAACCCTACACTGCGCGTGGCCCGACATGCACTTGACCGGTTTTTTTAATATAAATATTGCACAAGGTGGAACTTGTCCTTTTATGATTTTTCGCGCAAATATTATTTTTTCTTTCATACAAACCTTCGCCGAACAATTACAAAAACATCAAAAAAGGAATAAGCTAAATTAGGCCAGTCGTTCTTGAGTTTTGCGCTTAGCAACACATTTAGCTCCCTAGTTTCCTAGTATAAAAATCCTTTTATTTGAAAGTTTCCTATACTCTTTTGTATTTTCCGCCTGTCTACTCCTACCGTAAGCCGCGTTAAATTCTTCCTTAAAACCTAGCTTAGCTATTTTATATTCCTGCCTATAAACCTACGTAGAGAGTTGGAACAAACAACGAGGAAAAAACAATCCATTATTAAAAGAGACAATAGCCGTAGGCCTTTATTTACAAATAAAATAAAGAAAAATTCAATATATTATACAATTTTTTTAGTTATGCAGTTAGGTACGTAGTGTACTTACATTTTTTGCTTAAGACATTATACAATATATTTAATAGGCATTGAAAATAAAACGAAAAAAAAATTTTTTGATTGTTAGTAGATACCTAATATGAAGTTGAAAACAATAAACCTTTTTTTTGTTGTGGTATTATCAGTCTTTAAAGATATAATCACTATTATTTCCGTCCGTGGAACTCCGTTAGTTAATAACATATTATGTGTACCTACTATCGTCATTCTTATCTTTGTTTTTTTTTCTAATTAACGACAGTTTTACCTAGTTGATATTTAACTAAACTAATTACATTTCTTCCATCACATCAAATAGGAGTGCGAATTTCCAATCCAGGATCTAGATTAATCTAGATTCTAGATGGTTACCTACTGCGGTAAAAAACGCTGTATCTGTAAGACACGCTTTGTATTGGATATAACGCATTAATTAAACCTTCGACGTCTGTAATCGTTGTGATACTTATGTAATGCAAACTAAAACCGCTTTACGGCTTTTAATTTTTTTTTTTTTACTGGGCGATACCTAGCCTGCCTAGATAGGTATCTAAGCCTGGGTTGCACCACGATATTTTTTAAAGTTATTGTTTAATTTCACATCCTTCTCTAAATGTTAAAATAACTTGAACAAATATCGTGGTGCAACCCAGGCTTAGATACCAGGTATCTAACCTGCACACTAATGTGTTCAGCCACAGAACAGAAAAAACAAGTGAACAGCACTATCGTTTCGCGGCCATTGATATGTTCGCGGCAGATAGATTAGGTAATGCGAGGGTGCTTACGCCCACGAGCTTCGTCACGGACGGGAACTGTAAATACAATAACATACAAAATAAAACTTAAAGAAATAAAAAAGTTCTCGTAAACCAAACAAATGAGGCTTGTCTTAGTGCTTGATACTCACTTAGATGTTATCTAACATCGGTTGTTGTATTTAACAACATAATAATATCACGAACATTTCAGCCAGAAAAAGGTATCGTGAACATGCTGGACGATGTGGTGATCTACAACGACCCGTACGGCGTGGTGCTGATCATAGGGGCCTGGAACTACCCCCTCCAGCTGCTGCTCCTGCCCCTCGCGGCCGCTATAGCAGCTGGCAACTCTGTCATCGTGAAGCCCAGCGAGCTGGCCGTCGCGTGCGCACAATTCATGGCAGAAACTCTGCCTAAATATTTGGATAATGTAAGTAGCTTCATTCTTCACAATGTACTACTATTTATTCCTCAGGTTCTATGCAAGGTACGATGAAACTTTTTTTTATTTAAGGAAGGGGGTAAACTACGTAACTTCACGCCTGTAATCCCCAAAGGGGTAGGCAGAGGTAAATGCATGCATTCAAGCATACATGCAAACACCCACGATTCGCCGGTTACGTTTTGGCCCATGTAACAGGTGGCGAGCCTGTTGACATCTCCGGGCACATTACCAAACTTCGAGGTACTGGGAAATTTCTAGAAAATGGAAAAATCCCAATAGAACCAGAGATAAAGGACTTTACACCATTATCTCTAATAACCCACGACCCGGGAATCGAACCCAGGACCTCAGCGTAGTAGTAGTGGCCTGCTACCACTAGGCTACCGAGGCAGTTAAACTAGGGTAAACTATCATCTCACATTGATGTTAAGTGATGACTGCAGCCTATAGACATCAATTCTCATCACAGTTGTTATATTACGGGGCCATACATTATCATCTAACCGAAACACGATAGTGCTGAACACTACCGGTAGATAGATGAGGTAATGCGAAGGTGCCTATGCCTTCGAACTCCTGCACTAGAACTCTACCAATGTTTTCGTGTAGATGTCTTTAAGCTGCAGTCGTCACTAAACATCTTTGGTAACTGCAATCTTGTTTGCCACCTTCGTTACATAAAAAAAACTTCAGCTCCAAGTGGTAATGTATGGCCAGGTAATTTTCAGCACCGAAGCATGACAGCTCAGGTCTTCACGAGTGGCAACCCATCTAAATACCTTGAATATTGTAAGATCTGTGGATTTTGTGAAATACAAAAGTCTCTGATTTTCATGATAGGCTACAGTTTGTGAATAATGTGGGCTTGTTGATGACATAACAAAAATAGTTAAATAAATAAATAAAAATATTTATTCAGTAACAAAGGTATAAAATTACAGTAATCAGTGGTCGGAGCTACCTTTTAAGCAACAAGTTTGCTTGTGTTAGGCAAATAAAATAGTTAAAACTCACATTTTGAAGGTTTTACCGTGTATTTTTTTTATCATTGTTTCTTATTCTTGAATGTTCTTAATAGGTTACAACTATGTATATCAATTAACTCAACAATGTTACAAGTATTACGCTTATCCTTTTCTGATCTCCATAACTATTTTAACCTTATTCCACTTATCTAACTCATAACATATTTTTCTACTATATAACGACCATAAAAGACGTGACTCAATTTAATGATATGTTAGCATATTAATAGTGTATTTGCCAGTCATGCCTTGCTAATCAGTTTACTTTAATTGTCTTCATGCATTATCAATCAAAGTCCATACTATTTTTATATACTCCATAGTAACAGTAGGTGTTCAGATGGAAATGGCGTTTAGAAATAATGATTTTTGGATTCGTGCACGAATTTATTAAGAATACAATCGATGGGCTCTTGGTATGGCACTATGGGCCCCATATGAAGGCTCAAGGGCACTCAGAGAGCAATAGAGAGAGCTATGCTCGGAATCTGCGTTGAGATCGAATCAGAAATGAGGGGATCCGTATGAGAACCTTACCGACATGGCTCACCGCGGGACTCATAGTAGCAGGGCACATAGTTTTTTTTATGTTATGATAGTAACAAACAAGCATGCAGTTCACATTGATGTTAAGTGATGACTGCAGCCTATAGCCACCCACACAAACACCAAGGTCAAAATGCAGATGCGTTACCACTCCTGAGGCCTAAGGTGTTATGTCTCTGAGCCGGAAATTATAGGACCGAGGCCAGTTCGAAGAACTGACGGCTGCTGGGGCAGAAGAGTGGTAGGATGGCGACCGTGTACCGGAAGACGAATCGTAGGCAGGCCTCCTACAAGAGGGACTGCCGACTTGGTGATGGTCGGCCGCAATCGCTGGATGCCATGCTGGACCGTTTGTTATGACAATCTTTGGGGGAGACCTTTGTTCAGCAGTGGACGTCTTTTGGCTGATATGATGATGTTGATGACAATCGATGGAATATTACAGTACTCAGCAAGACATGTTGCACACCGAGCTTAGAGACAATCGGCTAGTTTCAACTTTATAGAGCATTATCTCTGTTGCACACTGCCTACGTAAGTGCTGATAGTGCATTATTGGTCAAGATTGGATGAAAATGGCCGACAAACGTCAAATAGATAGTGTGCGAATGAGATAACGCTCTACGCAGCCTGGAACTGTACAAGGATTACAAACTAGTACAAAACATGACTGTCATAAGACAAATAAAATAAATGTTATTAGTTAAACTTTTAAAGTAACTTATGACAAATTGAATAACTGGTTTCCATGTTTCTGAACTGTTTTCCTTATGAAGCGGAACGTGTGTTTGTATTCATTAGTTCTTGATAGTCAACGTATTCAAGTCTGCAAAAATATTTATGCGTAACGCGCATTATTGAGGCGCGTATGGCCTCGCGGCTGGTGTAGTGTAGATCGTAAGCGATCTATCTACTCGGTTAAGCAATACGGGTGCGGTCGGGTGTGTGATGGGTGACCGCTAGTGGAAAATTAAAATGCGCGTTTCCGTGTTTCGGAGGTCACGTTAAGCCGTCGGCGTTGGTCCCGGTTGCTATCGATAGATAGCAGTCGTTAAACCTTGTCGGAGGCCTTATGGGCGGTTTGAAAACATCAGACAGCGGGTTGGCCACTAGCCCGTATCTCCACCAACCCGCATAGGAGCAGCGTGGTGGAGTAAACCCAGGCCTCCCCCAAAAAGAGGAGAGACTCGTGCCCAGCAGTGGGACGTTTCAAGGGTTGCCATTATTATATATTACTAGCTGACCCGGCAAACTTCGTATTGCCTCAGAATGAAAATATGACATGTGTCAAAGGTTTGATAGATACGGACTATTTGTATATAATTATAATAATAATGGTAACCCATTATACATCCCACTGCTGGGCACGAGTCTCTCCTCTTTCTGGGGGAGAGGCCTTTCACTATTGACTATTTGTATGGGAAAATGAAAGGGTGGTTTTTACTATTTCCCTTCAATTTCTTCATATCAGGTATTCAGTCCAGGGAATGTTTAAAAGGTAAGAAATACCTTTTAAACATTCCCTGGACTTCCAAAAATCATTCAAAATCAATATTAGCCAAATCGGTCCAGCCATTCACGCGTGATGCCGTGACCAAGGAAAACGGGTTGCATTTTTATATGCGCAAAATGCGCGTTATCTATATATATATATAATAATAATAATAATAATAATAGTACACTTTATTGCACACCAAAAGTACATCGGTTAAGAATACATTTTGACATATGTGACAATGGGCGGCCTTATCGCTAGAAGAGCGATTTCTTCCAGGCATATATATATATATAGATAAAGCGCATTTTGCCTTAGCGTAAGATTCATTGACCGTACTTTTGTATGTCGACAGGACGCCATAATTTGTGTAGAAGGCGGGGCCGAGGAGACCACAGAACTTTTGAAGCAGAAATTCGACTACATATTCTACACTGGCGGCACCAATGTCGGCAAGATTGTGTACGCCGCCGCCACCAAAAATCTTACACCAGTAACCTTGGAGTTGGGAGGGAAAAGGTAACTAGATAATGGAATACTGCTCTCATTTGTGAACAATAACCTTGGAGTTGGGAGGGAAAAGGTAACTGGATAATGGAGTACTGCTCTCATTTGTGAACAAAATAAATCAAAGTAACGCTTTTTTGGGAATTTACTTGGAAAGAATCATGGCAAGTTTCATACATTGATTTGTACAAAAAAAAATTTAGAAAAAGGTACAAGGTAAAACGGGTAAAAAAAAATATCTAGGGAACCTAAAGAACCTTTTCTGGTATGTAAATTATTTTTAAATCACCGGAATAAAAATCGTCTTTCCTAAAAACAGTAGAAGCACTCCATACTAAAGTTCAATTTCAAACTTTTTATTCCGGAGAGTTAAAAATATTTTAAGTATCAGGAAGTGTTGTTTAGGTTCACTGGATTATATTTCCATGCTGTTTTACCGTTTTAATTTTTTTCTGTACAAATCTTGCTATGATTCTTTCTGTGAATCTCCTTTAACTATAGTGTCGCTCAGACAGCTCAGACTCTCAATGATTAACTGAAAAAGAGCGCTTTTAGCGTTAAGTTCGCCATTTGTCAGTATGTTATATATATTGTGGCAATAAAGTGTTAAATATAATATATAAATAAAATCTCCTTAGTGCTTTTGTAACCCACTATCATCAAAAAATCGTTTAATAGTCCATTTTGCTTACTTAATTTTTTTTTTATGTTATGAAAGTGGCAAACAAGCATGCAGTTCACATTGATGTTAAGTGATGACTGCAGCCTATAGACCCACACAATGACCAGAGGTCAAAATGCATATGCGTTGCCACTCCTGAGGCCTAAGGTGTTATGCCTCTGTGCCGGAAATTATAGATCCGTACCACCTGACCGGAACACGATAGTGCTGAAAACTACCATTTAGCGGCAAGTATATTAGGTAATGCAGTGGTGCCTACGCCCGCGAGTTCCGTCACTGGAGCTCTACCACCAGTAAAAACTTAATTATTTGCTCTTACCTTCCAGTCCAGTATATGTAGACAACAGTGTCGACATGGCGACTACAGCGAAACGTATACTCTGGGGGAAATTCATCAACGCAGGCCAAACTTGCATCGCGCCCGACTACGTTCTCTGCACGAAGGAAACCCAGGACAAACTGGTGGACCTGTTCAGGTCGACATTAAAAGAATGGTACGGCGAAGATCCGCAGAAATCCCCGGACCTGTGCCGTATTATCAATAGCAGGCATTTTGGGTGAGTTTTGAGGGATGTTATACTTTTTTTTTCTTAATGCCTTAGTAGCCTAGTGGTAGCAGGCCACTACTGCTACGCTGGAGCCCTGGGTTCGATTTCCAAGTCGGGAACTATTAGAGATAACGGTGTAAAATCCTTTATCTCTGGTTCTATTGGGATTTTTCATTTTCTAGAAGTTTCCCTGTACCTCGGAATTTGGTAATGTGCCCGGAGATGTCAACAGGCTCGCAACGTTACATGGGCCAAAATGTAATCGGCGAATCGTGGGTGTTTGCATGTATGCTTGAATGCATTTACCTCTGCCTACCTCTTCGAGGATTACAGGCGTGAAGTTAGGTTTTTAAATAATCTGTATGGTAAAAAAACCGGCCAAGCGTTCCGCGTCCAGAAGGGTTCTGTTTCTCCAAGTATTTTTTTAGACTTGACAGCTTCAGTAGTCTACAGGTAGCAGGCCACTATTGCTACTCTCTGGGGTCCGGGGTTCGACTCCTGGATCGGGGACTACCAGAGATAAAGGTATAAACTCCTTTATCTCTGGTTCCATTGGGAATTTTCCATTTTCTGGTAATTTCCCAGTATCTAGTCTGTATCTTTCTGGAAGTTTCCCTGTACCTCGGAATTTGGTTATATGCCCGGATATGTCAACAGGCTCGCCACCTATCACATGGGCCAATACGTAACCGTAAGGTGGTCTTTGTGTCAGTGTCTATAGGCTGCAGTCATTACTTAACATCAATGTGAACTGCATGCTTGTTTGTTTCATTACATAAAAAAAACACAATGTGAACATTTTATTTGCTTTACAGTCGCCTTCAAGGAATGATAGATGCAAACAAAGATAAAGTGGCCATAGGAGGCAATTACGATCCAAAAGAAAGGTTTATTGCACCCACGATCATGGCCAATGTTGGGCCAAAAGACAAAGTCATGGAAGACGAGATATTCGGGCCAATTCTACCTATTGTGCCCGTTGAGAACGCTTATGAAGCAATTAAATTCATAAACGAAAGGTAAGTTACTGATTTATACCTAACTGGTTACCAAATAATCCTGGGTTGGTTAATCTTTGTGGAGTTGTGTGAATGAGTTATTATATAATATATGTAGCTTATAATTTTAAAACGAAGTCAAGATTTTTCTGGAAGAGAGATATAATAAGAAGTGGCACTGAAACTTTCCTCGAGGAATATTAGTTTTAAGAATAAAGGAGATGTTGCGAGCTCGGCTCTGGTTCGTACACTACCTCAAAAAATGGGTAAATTAAAGAATAATCCGAAAAAAATACAATTAAATTAATCAAGAATATATTTTAGAGTTACAACCACATTTAATTCAAACGATTTTATCATTTTCAATATGAATATTAGTGGAATTTTCATATTGAAATAATTTCATCTTGGTTTTGAGTTGCAATTCTAACTAAAAATTATGTTTTGTAACTGCAAACAAAGCTAAATAAGTGAATATATGCAGTAGAAAACGTTTTTATATTTTTTTTGCCTGTTAATGATATTGTGTACAATACATGGCCGGAGGTCCATACATTTTTGCAACATCTCCTTTTAATAAGAATTTGGACATGTCATAAAATCGCTTGCAACTTTAGCAGGTTATTCAAAATTATTTTTACTTTGATGATAAGGGAATTAACTGTTCAGTTTCCAAAAGTCCACTTACAAATGGTTGTCTTCTCTTTTTTGAATGCGTATGAAAACGTTTTTTTTTTTTGTATAATTATATTTTTTGTAATTATAGTAAAAATAATATATAAAAAAATGTCCAATGAAATAAAACATAATACTCAGTTGCACAACCCATTCATTACTGACGTTACATGTAAATTTTACTTATGCTTTTTTTATCTGCATAAATAAAATTTCCTTGTTGCCGTTTTTTATTATAAGGCCAATCGTAATCACTGTGTGACTTTCATAGAATTAAAACAGTGAGCAAAAAATGATAATTATTAATTTTTTGTTTACTATTTAAAGGCCATTGTTACATCATACCTGAGGTCATGCTTTTTTGGGAATCCACTAGGTCTTTTGAATGAGGCCATTGGGAGAGTACCTAATTAATTAATTTTGTATAAGTAAAAGTGATATGATTATTGAACAGTATTACACAGGAACGTTTGCACATACATTCACCTGCTGTATTCGATTTAGGCATTTTTTTCTATGGCCATGTTTATGCAGTGTTAAACAATGGTTAAAACATTTATAATCGATTTTCTTTTAAAGTCGACCTATCGCCTTTAACTCCCCTGCTGTCTGCCAGTATGTGTCATAAAAATACATTTGCTTCCGAAAATTGAGCTAATATGATATTTGTGTAATCCTGTCACTTTTATAATGACAAATGATGCCACTAAGCACTATAACGAGAAGGTCGCTTCTCATATTCCCTTACAAACCCAGCCCTCTTTACTGACGGGCTTTGCTTGAAATATGTTAACTGGGACATAAGCAGTCTGATAGAGATGTTTTTTGTTAAGTTAATTTTACATTTTGAAAAGATGTTGTTAGAGTAACAGTCAAAAATCTGTTTAAATGTAATTTTTATTCATGATTATCTAAAGGTCAACTATCAACAAAGCAGATAGGTATTTAAAGTTTTTTTTATTACAACGTGTGTTATTAATTAATAATATTTAATCAAAATGTGTTTTTTTTATCATATTGCATTGTTGCATAAATGTTGCCCATTAATTGGGCTAAATTTTATTTTTTCGCCAACTATGTTTGATGAAGATAACGACATGCACCCAATAGTCATTTTCTGGTTTAATGTTTTATTTACAAAGTAAATAATGTTAAAATAAAACTTTTTGAAAAGTAGTTTTTAAATTTTCCAATAATTGTTGCCCGTACAAAAATCGTTATCGTACTAACGTTTTCGCAGGATTTCGCGAGCTTCATACATTGTAGAAATTAAATTTTCGGCATCTGGAAAGCGACCGAAACGTCGAACATCTTAACGATATTGTATAAACTGCAAAGTCTATCATATCGGTTGTATAGCTATTCATTAGTTATCAATGGATGTCGTTCACCGACCCTAAAATCGGTTAAAAACCTAAAAGGGAAAGCAAAATTTGATTCCCATCGGTGTGGGACTCCGGTAGCTTAGTGGTAAAGCGGCTGGACTGGTTATCCTGAGGGGGCAGATTCGATTCCTGCCCGAAGTCAAATTTTTCTTTCCGTTTTTTCTTTAATTTCTATAAGAAGAAGTTTGGTATACGCGAGAAAATCCGCAAATTTAATTTCTACAACGTCATCGTAGTGTTACCATTAACTTATAGCATATGTTAAGGTACACTGTTGTTGTCCATATAAAATTCGAAAGAATCTGAATAAAATATGATGTATAAACTATATATTGCATGTATAAAGCAATATAATATTATAACTATTATAATTAATTAATTATTAATTAATTATAACTATTATTAACTGCCTCGGTAGTCTAGTGGTAGCAGGCCACTACTACTACGCTGAGGTCCTGGGTTCGATTCCCGGGTAGGGGGTTATCAGAGATAATAGTGTAAAGTCCTTTATCTCTGCTTCTATTGGGATTTTTCCATTTTCTGGAAATTTCCCAGTACCTCGAAGTTTGGTATGTGCCCGGAGATGTCAACAGGCTCGCCACCTGTTACATGGGCCAAAACGTAACCGGCGAATCGTGGGAGTTTGCATGTATGCTTGAATGCATGCATTTACCTCTGCCTACCCCTTCGGGGATTACAGGCGTGAAGTTACGTAATATTATAATAAAAAAATTATAACTCTTTTGTTTTGATAAATGTTGAACAATGACCGCATAAACGTATGCACATAATTTAATTTTATCTTGATCAGACTGCTCGCTTCCTCGGAGTTTATTTGTGTTATTCACTTTGAACGAATATTTAACTGGGAAAATGTTAATTTTGTATCGTACCTACCATGTCAATGACGTTTTACAAACGCATCGTATGAGAATAAAATGCCGTTGAAAACAGCGTATTTTATATACTATCCAGTATACATATATTGTAGTACCCATTGGCACTTTATATGGTGGTAATAAAAGTAATATACCTGAGCGTTCAGTGACTGTAAATACCAACGCTCTTCCAAGAAAGCCAATATACGCCAAAACTGTTGTAAAAAAGAGATAGGTATATTTCTTGCAGAAGTGCCTGATTGAGAATTTTTGTTTTTTTTTAATTAAAATACCTCATAGTTTTTCTTGCCAAAAGGCTCTGTTTGTAAAACGTCACTGTCTCATGGTGAATGTTGAGAGTGATCCGTGATTGATACATTAATGTATAACGTCCAATGGTGGATGCAATGGATAGTATTGTATCCAGTGCATCAAAATCTAAATAACTAGACAATAGAAATGCTATTATCACATGAACTTGTCGCCACAAATAGGTGTCGCTTCGACAGTATTCGACACCAATTCCAGCGATCTGTCAAATCTTATCTTATACACAAATGTCGGCAGGAGAAATCTATTTTGGACCTTCACGAACGAATTTACGTTTCAATTTTTCTTAATAATTTTATCATTACCTGTCCTGTTCCAATTCGTTTGTCTTGTTATTTAGATTTCTATGATGCAGTCTCTCTATCGTGGTTTTACGCACTGAGTACGTATATAGTACCTGAATAAAGATGCAAATATAATAATATGTTATAGAAGCTGTACTGTCATTCATTGATTAATATAATTATGTACGATGTCATGATTGTATTATACAATGACAATGACTTTTTGTTTTTAATACGCTGGTACTCTACATTGCGTAAATTCACAGTAAATACAATTGTTTATTGACTGTGGCGATGTTTGATAAGCGATGGTTCTAGAGATCTTGTCATTTGTTGTTTTTTAATCAAAAAATCCCAAGCTTATAGTAGGTTAGTTACCATTATAATTGATTACCTATTTAAGGTACATACGAGAGTAGGTAAAGTGAGTAGGGTAAGTATGCGTTGAATGTGCATACTGTTCGTACAAATTGAAGACAACATATTTCTTAAATAAACAATATTTAACACATAAACATGTAATATTAAGAATATACCTCGATTTTCTAGTTGGAGTGTTTGAGGGTGTGCTTTATTTCCGTTACTTGTTGTATAGTATGGATGATGTAGATACCATTCGTAAATGATCTCTAGTGCCATTGCCTATAGCTATCAGACATAAGCAAAGAAGATGTGCGAGACTACGCGATATATTTTGTTTCTAGAAAAATCTAGGTCTTGGCAAAACGAGACTCACTGAAACAAAATCTCGGAGCATCTCATGTCTTCAACTAATTTAATACTACGTTCAAACATGGCATGTGAGTGTGTGTGTGTTTGTGTTGGAGATTTTCGTCTGCAGCGTTCCGCAACCTGACGTCCTTTTCCGAATCAAATTTTATAACAGTACAATTAGTAATACATTAAAATTTGACAGTTTACCTGATCCGTCACACTGTTGGATTCCTAATAACACTCGATTAAAAAGGATTGAAAAATTCTGGTTAAAACTAGAGATAAAGCTGCTAGTTCACTGTCGTTCATTATTATCGATTTAAGCCTTTCCTTTCTTAGGAGGCCTGGAGCGTTTCATGGCCCCTGTAACGTGCTATTGTGGCCTAGCAACTTTATTAATAGAGCTAACACATTGTCCCGTTACCTATCCAGTTTCATGAAATCCCACGCTTGCAACCAATAAGACTTTTGGGTACTCAAATGATGTTAAACCAAAGATATCGTTTTATATCGGTCCAAAGATAACAAATTATGCCTAAAGGCAATTCGTCCAAAAGCCTTGTCGGTTACAATGTGACAACCCGTGAACCATTTCAGGGAGCATCCATTAGTACTTTACCTGTTCAGCAAGCAAAGCAACATTCATAAACTATTCAATGAACAGACCCGATCGGGCAGTCTGTGTGTGAACGACACAATCATGTTTTACGGCGGTAAGGACACCAGAAGCTATTTGCAAAGTATCGAGCTTTGTGGAGATTGCCTAAACTTTAAAACTCCAATATTGATAAAATGTCGGCCAGTCTAGCTATGCAAAATGTTCCAATCAAATCACAATTTTATCAAAAGACACAAGCGTTGTTTTTAAAAAAAATCTTCGTCGTGCTTAAAACTATCGTTTAGGCAATCTCTAGTGTTGTACAAAATTTTGCAAACAGTGAAAATTGGTGACGAGGTATATTTGGCATGTTCTCTCTTCATTGACATTGTGGAGGTGAAATGGATTGGGAAATAAAATACGTTATAGAGGTCAAACGAGATTTATATGTAGAGAAGTGCTTAGAAAAAAAATATTGATATACAACTTATTCAAAAATTTTGAAATGGATTATTTCTTAAATATTGACCTCTATAACGTTGTATCGTATCGCTCATATTAATTTACCTTCTTCGCTGAAGATTTTTTGGTGGTTGGTTTTGTTTTTTTTTTTTGATGGGGAAATTGGTGATGGTTTATTTGTAATTTCTATTTTAATTTTACAACCTGTGTAGTTCCTTTAGTTTTAAAATAAGAAATGTATATAAATGTAGAATTTGAAATCTGTATTTAACTAATAAAAAAGACTTGTCTAGTGCTTACAAAAAGTTGTTATCTAAAAAAACTGTTCTCTTGAATCTGTCATAACTTTCTATCTGCATTAAGGTGGTGGTAATTTTTGTTTATGGTTATGTAGAGAGAAGCCGCTCGTGTTGTACGTATTCAGCACCAACAACAGTACTGTGGACAACTTTGTCAATAACACCAGTAGCGGAGGGATGTGCATTAACGATACTGTGATGCAAATGGGAGGTATGGACTTGTTCTATGTTATATTCGAGTTTTAAAGTCCACATTCACAGTTCATAAATACAGTACTCAGCAAAAATATTGCAAATCGAGCTTAGGACAGACAAACGACTAGTTTCAACTTCGTAGAGCGTTATCTCTGTTGCATACTAAATATTGACAATGCGGTATTTTTTTTAATGTTATGGCATTACTATTACGCATATTGCCAGTGTCAAGAAAACGATATTTCGTATTCTTAATAAGTAGCGTAAAAGTCAGAGTCAGTCAGTCAATTTATCAGTCCGTCAGTCAGATTCAGTCAGTAAGGTCAATAAAGCGATGGCTACTTTACCGGAACATTTATAATGAAGTTTTGGAGGCAACCCGAAAGGACGTGTTTTCGCACTGTTATTCTATTTCACTATCCACGGGCACTGTAATAAGCCTTTATTTTTTTTTAAATGCCACCAACTTTATTTAAAATAACTCAGAAAAAATACCCCAAGAAAATGAAATAAAGTAAGAGCACCACATTCCTCTTTCAAGGTTCCCGCCAAAAACCGACAATGCGGTATTGGTCAAATTGTTGGCAAACATCACATAGATAGTGTGCAAAAATGATAACGCTCTACAGATACGAAATTAGCCGAAATCTCTTTCCTAAAGTCGATGTGCAATATTTCTTGGTGCGGTCTGTACCATTATCTTGCAGGCTATCTTTCAACAGCCTAAGAATATTTTTAATTCTAACAAGAAAAATATATGCACAAAAAGCGAAAATGTGTATAGTACTAAATTGTTTATACCGCCACTGCATAAACATTATTTACCGGTAAATGTATATACATACAGGGTAAACATTTAGTTTCTGCGGCAGAATCAAATGCCTTCATGTAATAACAAAAAATAGTAGGTTATCATAGAATTTTTTTTTTTCAAATTATTAAAAATAGAAATTGTCAATTCAAAAATGTGAGAAATTATAATAATTCAATAAAGTGAACCAGCATTCGCACACCATGCAATGCTGAAAAAGTAAAAAAACAGTGCATTTTCATGAATAACATTCATCAGAGCAAAATAAGTGCACGTACATCGGCATAACTAAAAAAAGAATAGGTATGGATTGATTGTACTATTAGCCAAAATCATTTTGTTACGTACGGTAAAACAACCTAGAAAAACTTTGCTGTCATAGATCACAAGAACAACTTACTAGAAAATGCGCACGAACACAAGTGAAATATAAAAAACATGTTAACTAACAAATCATAATTTTCTTAATCACCGCAATAATTACAAAAACTATATGCGCTAAAAGATTTATGCTATAATAGATGTCAGCGAGAAAAATAATACTTATTTTATATTGACTTAGTTTGCATCACAGATTAGCTTTTTTTAACCGTTTCTTGCCGTTTGCTTACAAAAAAAATATCTTGAATTAAGAACTGAAATTAAATGATTAAACTTTTACTTATCTTTAACTATCATCCTTCTTGTACAATAAGCATGATTGTAGCAATAGCATATTCTACTTGTTACACCTTATTTTTTTTTTTTATATATTTCTTCGTGTTTTTATTTCTATGGACAAGGCATATTATTACAAGTCGTAGAACAAAATAAATGATGTAGGGATTGATGTGGTAAGGCTGCCTGTAACGACGTAATGTACGGCCCTGTAATTGCCGGCACAGATGCAACAACTTAGGCCTCAGGAGTGGTAACGCATCTGCATTTTGACCTTGGTCTTTGTGTGGGTGGCTATAGGCTGCAGTCGTCACTTAACATCAATGTGAACTGCATGCTTGTTTGCCACTTCCATTACATAAAAAAGAAATGATGAGATTTCAATTAACCCTGTATATTATTATGTAAATCATATTTACTTGTCCTTTTAATTGGGTGTGAAGCGCGTATAATTATCATACGTTACGTTCCAAGTACCTATTTATTTACTTATATGTATATTTTGTGTTTGTACAGTTGATACGCTACCTTTCGGCGGCGTCGGTAACAGCGGCATGGGCGCATACCACGGAAAGGCGTCTTTTGACACCTTCACCCATAAGAAGAGTGCGTTGATCAAGAACTTTGCTAGCATCGGAGAGAAACTAGCTTCGTAAGTGATTACTCATTCTATCAGGATCTTACAATATACAAACGGTTCCTACGCGTACTACCAGAGAATACGTAATAATACTACTTAAAGAATGGACACTTCGACGTCCCGCCCGATTTCCCCGCCTCACCCAACCTCCTCCCCTCTTATGGGCGACGTTTGGTATTCTCTACGTGCTACGCACACAGGTGCACGTGTAAATACACGTCACTGATTGATATCTGTGTAATAGAGACCAAATTAAACGTTTGTATGGAATTCAAGCAGTGTCCGCGGTGTGGTAGGTACACTAGGTACTACTACTAATAATTACACAACTACTTTTATGGTGGTAGAGTTCCAGTGTAGAGTCTCAAGCAGTGCCGGATAAAGCCGGTGCGGGGCCCGTTGCAAATATGACCATGGGGCCCTAGAGTTACATTGCCTACTGAAATTTAGGATGTAAATAAAACAACATTTACGAAAAGGAATCGAAAACAAATTTAGGGGATTCCCCCTTGTATTTTTTTTTTTATAATTTGTCATGACCATAGATACAGAGTCTTTCAGTCGTATACATATTGAATTTCACATTTCTTTAAATTAATGAATATCCATATGGAAGATGACGATGATTAAATGCTTCCATGAGGAATATGATGAGATGATGGGATGGCTCCAGTAAAGCGATGGGGACTTTACTGAAGTTTTTACGAAGTTTTGGAGGCAATACGAAAAATCACTTTTCACTTCATAATATCACTTTCTTACACTCGTGAACATTATCGAATGCTTTATGATAAAAATCCCACCATTTTTACTCATAAAAACGCGACTATACACAAATTTCGAAAATAATATCACGCAGCGACACAGCTCTTTTCCGCGTTCCCGCCAAAACTCCTTCCCCCTTATAAGTATTGTGGTATTGCCAACTTGCAACAAAATAATATAGGTACCTATATAATTAGTGGTCAACGCTCCCTTTGAGAATAGCTAAGGTGTATTACATATTTGTGTTTTTTTTTTGGGCACAGGCACGGGGCCCCCCATGGCGCGGGGCCCGTAGCATTTGCTACTCCTGCTATATGGCTAATCCGACACTGATCTCAAGAGTCTCTAGGGCGTAGGGACTACCACATTACCGCATCTATCTACCACCAAATGGTATTGTTCAGCACTATCGTGTTTCGGTTAGATGGTAATGTATAGCCCCGTAATAAATATCACAGAGACATAACAATTAAGGTCTCAGGAGAGGCAACGCATTTATATCAAAATCTCGAGTTTCAACTGTTCATCTTTACTCGTAATTACTGAAATGTATAAATATTGTTCTCAATAAGTGGATTTATGTAAATCTTTTTCGAGAATAAAGTTCTTTAAACCTAAATGTTTATAGGCATACAGTATTACTTACCATCGATGTAAACTGTATGCTTGTTCGCCACTTCATGACATAAAAAAGATTGAATTAATCGTCTTTTATTAATAATAATGGCAACCCTTGACTCGTCGCACTGCTGGGCACAAGTCTCTCCCCTTTTTGGGGGGAGGCCTGGACCTTACTCCACCACGCTGTTCCAATGCGGGTTGGTGGAGATACGGGTTAATGGCCAACCCACTGTCGGATGTTTTCTAACCGCCCGTAAGGCCTCCGACAAGGTTCAACGACTGCTATCTATCGATAGCAACAGGGACAGACGCCGACGGCTTAACGTGCCCTCCGAAGCACGAAAACGTGCATGTTAATTTGCCACTAGCGGTCACCCATCACACATCCGACCGCGCCCGTATCCCACAACCGAATAGAATCGCTTGCGATCCACACCAGCCGCGATGCCATGCGCGATTGTCTTACTAACATTGTATAATTTCATACAATTTCCAGTGCTCGCTACCCGCCGTACACGGAAGGAAACCTGAAGTTCATATCGTTTCTGATGAAGAAGAGGCACGGGCCGTCCTTGAAGTTCCTGCCGTACCTCCTAACCTTCGCACTTGGCGTCGGCCTCTCGTACGGCATCTTCGCTTGGCAGAAGGTAAAGAAGTAAATCGGTTTTGATCATTGTCATGTTCAAATTAAAAAAAAAAAGTAATTCATTCATGTTTTGTTATAAACCGTTGCTAATACATGATTTCCGGTAAAAAGGATATGAGAATATGTTTCACCAAAAATTATGTTATGCGCATTATTATCACATACCTATCGGTTAATATCGATTTAACATTTTTCAACCTGCACAAACTTGAGAGAAAGATTATTATAGTGTTTTATGATGACTTGTTATACTCGTATGTTTTAAAAATAACTGTTCAACATCAGACTTTACTGTGTGATATATAAAAAAGTAAAGACAACTATTTTTTATATGGAATAGAGACTGTAGAGAAACGAAATACTTATGATAATACTCTTGGGTCTAAAATAAGATAGATATAATGTATTTGACAATAAGTTAAACGCGAGATAAATCCGTAAAAATAATTTTATATCAAAGCTAATATTTTCTTTTTAATTGTGTAAACCTACCTAGTTCGCATTATTCCTAATTTAAAACAATTTATTAATACATTTCATAAGATTCTACTAACTACATACATATGATTGACTTTCTTTTAATTATTACCTAATATTCAGTCATTAAATAATATAAAATACTAGTCGTATGATTCGACTCACCTCGTCTCAATAAACGGGTTTAAGGATTATTTAAAATGTGATTTCTAATCAAACATATGTATATTCCTAATAGAATAGAGAGAAATAATAATTTAAATATGGTACCTAGTAGTACCTACTCAGATAGCAAAAAGGCAGATGGAGTGTACGGAATATGAGTGTGTCCTTCAAACCAAAACACCATTTACAAAATGAATGTAAGAACTAGTCAACCTGCCACTTGCTGAGTTTCTCTTGAGTTATTCTTTAAAAATAGAAACGAATAATGTTTTTCAACTAACTCCATACAAATTGTTCATCGCTTTTAGATTATTTTTTATGGACATACCTATTTGGCGGCTCGTCTCTACCCGGCACTAACTAGCCTTCTTCACCAGGCAATGGCGAAATGGAAAGACCACTATGAGTCCGATTCTCGGCTAAGGGCGTTATGGGGAGCAGTAGCGTAGCTAGGGGCGGGACGGCCCGCAGCGGGTGCCACCCATTTTGGGACACCCTCTCTTTAAATAACCCAAATTTGAACTGTTTAGACGTGAAAGTGCAACACAAAACTCACTTTTGCATTTATAGTACCAGGGGGCGCCAGAGGCAGAATTTGCTCAAATAGGGGAGCACAACGGTGGAGAATGGAGAAATAAGTTACAAAAGAATGAGAAGTATTTCCTTTTTTTTGCTCATTTGCTCCGAGTGCCATCCACTACGCACTAGTGGGGGGGGGACACTTCTACACACGCCACTAGTGGGGGGGGAGACACTTCAGACATTAGGGGCGGTGCAACTTTCGCTCTAACCATCGGTTGATGGTAACCGGAATAAGGACACGCGGGTCGTGAGTTCGGAGCGGGCGGAGGGAGGGGGGTGCGTGGATCGGTTGTTGTTGCTTCAAGAGTTAGTATTTGGTTTGATGGTCACATTCCGATGTTCTTCGTACTCTATCCTTTTCTGTAATCTAAGATAGGTATGGTAACTTTTACCATCGTAGTACTGTCTATGCCTTTTTATAAATCAACTCTTTTACACTTTGTAAAGTGTAAACCAATCCAGATGTTAAAAAATACACATATTTGTGATAGATTATTAACAAGGATATTAATTATTATGGACATGTCCTGTCTTTTGTGAGATAATTTATATTCTAACCAACCAAAAATTAACGGCATCCAGAAAGTATAAAATAATAATTATTATGCTAAAGTTCACGTCTATGAAATGATGTGCTAAATTCACAGATCACCTCAAAGGGTTTAGTCTAGGAATGACTGATTCGCGAAATGACTACATAGTCTAAAATTGACCGATTCTTGGAATGTACAATTCTATAAATGACTGATTCTCGAAATGACCGATTCTAGAGCTCAACTAATAATGAAAAAAAAATGTCAAAATATTTTTTATTTTAGTGTGATAAATGAATGAATTTTTGTCGAACTTAAAAACTTGATTGAAAATTTAAATATATAATAAATATAAAATAAGAAATTTACCTCAAAAGTTTACAGCATCATGTCCTTCAGTTGATTTGAAAAATTTGTAACCATTTATAAAATATTTTCAGTAACAAATATGTACCCACTTTTGATAAATAAACAAACTCCGAGTAACGTTATATTATATGATCAATAACTGTATCTACTTATAATAAGTGTAAGTCATCACTATTGTAACATTGCTATATTGTACACATAAACTTGTTAACTGACCAAGTTTGTTTCATTGCATTTACCATTGCACGCCTTGGGAGGAGCAAGGCGTGCAATGGCAATGGTTCCCCTCTCCCCCACATAAGCAAATTCACTGTCTCCGTAGTGCCTTCACGAAGTGATACCCTTAGCAATTGCTACTACTGTTGTTCTAACTACTATTGCCATAACGTTTGAATTTCTATAGACAACCGTTTAGTTGGTAGAGAGGGAATAATAACTTGGGAGAATACTTGACTCTAACGAAAATTGGCACTTTAAATCTTAATAAGTCACGAACAGTTAACTAAATCCAAAAATGATGTTAGCACATCCCTAACATTTTTTAAAGACCTATCCATAGATATCCCACACTATATAGAAATCTAAAAATGAAAAAATATCCGTGCGTTACATGTAGGGGAGGTACCCTAAGTAATTTTATTTTTCATGTTTCTATTCTACCGCTTTGTCGGCGTAATTAAGTATACTTGTGCCAAATTTCAAGTCTCTAGTACCAACAGTTTTTTCGCTTCCTTGTTTACTACGGAACCCTAAAAATGGGGAACTATTTCCTTTTTTTAACTCATCAAGCAGTAATCTGCTATAGGGGACCACTCAGGCGTAGATTGCTTGGGGTATCGAGATACATACACCTTAAACCGTCACGTCACTAGAGACCGCCGTCGGCGAATGAACAATTGAAATCAATTGTCATACTTTTACGAGCTTAATCCGGCATTGTCTGAAAATACAGTACCGATTGAGTTGTAAGAATCATGGAAATTTCCAACACCATTCAAAGTTCCATACATTGATTTGTACGACAGGCCAGTATGTGACTTTTTAGAAATTTTAACAGGCGAAGGGACAAGTTCAAGTCCCGCACCTTGTACACTATATCAAAAGATGGAGAAAAATACGTAGAATTATGGAAAAAATACTCAAAAAATATTTTATTTTATGTAATTTTTGTATAACAACAATATGTCACCATACTGCTACTATGACTTGTTATTCTTCTTGTTACTGAAATATGCTTACGGCAATTAATTGAAGGTATAATAAACGATTTTAATAACTGAAAATGATTTAGTATTTTATGCTTCTTCTCACAATATAGTGTAAGGTGCAGGCCCACGCTCCATCATATCCGAAGAAGTTTTATAAAGCAGCCTAAAAACATTCAAACGTAACCGAAATTTGAATTGAATGCATGCATTAACCTTTGCCTACCCCTTCGGAGATTACAGGCGTTACTAACAAGACGTAGACTAAGCTACCGAAGATCACATCCGAACGTCGAATTTTTCTTTCCCTTTTGATTATAACAGGGCTTTTAGTGGCAGTCCCTTAATCCCTTTTGTCCCTTTTTTAAGAAATTGGTCCCTAAGTCCCTTTTCTGGGACTAAACTTCAAGTCAACTGCCAAAATATTAAAAGTGGTCTTTGAAATTTTCTCTATATGAAAGGAAGTCAAAGAACTGAGTAGGTAATGTGCTTTTTACTTCTTGCAATATCCATCTATTTTCCTACAGTGTTGAAACTTATTGATACGTCGTCAATCTTTCGGGATCAACGCAATTTTTCGGGTTGTCAAAGATCGCATACTTAATAATATTTTTGTGCCATATTTTACATCGTTTTAATTGTGTTGACAATATGTGAATTTAATGTGTATACATGTTGTAATACTAGTCTAGCCCATCAAGAAAAGATTGTTTTGAATAAAAAAAACCGGTCAAGTGCGTGTCGGGCCCCGCACAGTGTAGGGTTCCCTAGTTTTTAAGTTTGAATAATGTAATGAAAAATAAAAATTTTCAAGTAAAATACAGCCAATTTAAGTGTGATAGTTTTCCTTTTACTAATTTCGTTGTATGTAGCTACTATTGCCGTAATATTTTTATTTCTAACAACAACCGTTTAGTTGGTAAAAAAAGGCCGGGGACACTTGACTCTAACGAAAATTGGCACTTAAGTCTCGAACAGTGAATCAGTGAACTAAATCGAAAAATGATATTTGCACATCTCTAAAATTTTTGAACTTTTTTTTTTCATGTTTCTATTCTACCACTTTGTCAGCGTAATTAAGGTGATGTATACTTGTGTCAAACTTTAACTCTCTAGTACCAATAGTTAATGCGCTAAATCACGGACGGTCGGACAGACAGACTGACAGACGGACATATAAAATAATAATAAAAAATAAAATAAAATGTCTTTATTGCATGAATGTAGTACAGAAATGATAACATGGTGACATAAGTACAGTGCAATTACATTCTACCGTCAAGGTGTAAAATGTCAGTTGCCTAGCCTGCAAATTATATTTTACAATATTAAAAACAGTCATCACAATACAGATAATTGAATTAGTGGTAAAACAATAATTATATATATGTATGTATATTTTTTACTGGTGGTAGAGCTCTAGTGACAGAGCTCGCGGGCGTAGGCACCACCGCATTACCTAATATACTTGCCGCTAAATGGTAGTGTTCAGCACTATCGTGTTCCGGTCAGGTGGTAATGTACGGCTCTGTAATTTCCGGCACAGAGGCATAACACCTAATGCCTCAGGAGTGGCAGCGCATTTGCATTTTGACCTCTGGTCATTGTGTGGGTGTCTATAGGCTGCAGTCATCACTTAACATCAATGTGAACTGCACGCTTACTCCACATGTGATTTCCAGTTACAGTGTTTATCAAGTCTTATTCCTAGGAACATTGTATTGTCGGCTTCCTCAATTTTTACATTATTTGCGATTATATTAAGGTTTATTTCTTTTTTCCTGTGAGTCTGAAATTGGATGAATTTAGTTTTGTTTATATTGGGGGATACATGGGGGATACATAGCGAAACTATAGGGGTTCCTTGTTAACTACGGAACCCTAAAAACAGATTGTTTTAGGCTCCATTTTGGTCCCTTTTTGTCCCTTTTTTTGTAAAAATTCAGTCCCTTTTCCCTTTTTTGTAAGAGCGACTCTGCTAAAAACCCTGTTATAACCGGCTCTGAATGCGGTGGACGACATTTTTTTATGTAATGGAAGTGGGAAACAAGCTTGCAGTTCACATTGATGTTAAGTGATGACTGCAGCCTATAGACACCCACACGAAGACCCAAGGTCAAAATACAGATGCGTTACCACTCCTGAAGCCTAAGGTGTTATGCCTAACCTGACCGGAACACGATAGTGCTGAATACAACCATTTAGCGGCAAATAAATTAGGTAATGCGGAGGTGTAAACCAGTAAAAATTAATCCACTGATAATCGATTAAACAGAACAGTGCCGGATTGAATTGTTTAGGCTCTCGACCATTCATCGTTATGTTCCTAACAATTTACACAAAGCTTTTACGAATTATCCAGCCTCACTCTATCTATTGGTGAAAACCGTGCAGTATTCTTTGAGCTTATAGCAAACAAACATACAGACAGACTTTGTTTTATAAAATGTATAGAAAGATGTCGCCTGACCCTTTATAATTTTATTCTCATACGCAATAACGCATGTGAATTTACCTTATTTTTTTTTATTTTCAGATGTCATGTGAAGAACAGTAAAATGGAGACTATGACTGATCATCGAGTTAAAGATATATACCAGAAAGTGTGATAAAATTAATGTAATGTCTATTGCAAATATATTTAAAGTTGAAAAATAATTTTATAATAATTAAGGTTGCTTTTACCTGTTCCTGATATAATGGGAATGTTCAGAATGGGATGTGGGGATGTTAAGAACTTTCTTACAAATAAATCGACCGAAATACAAAAGAAGTGATAAGTGACTAACGAAAAGACACCATTTTGTCATCATGACAATAGTGACAAGCATGACAAGTAAGGGCACCGAAGTCTGTTCTGGCTTCTGCCCGAAATGCTTAAATTAAGACAAAGTGACCGTTTAAAAATTGTGCTGACGAGATTACAAAGTTTTGTAATATCTTAGTTTTTCTGAACAGAGATAAAATGGAAAACACCGATAACAGATGTACTTTTTAAGTACTTCAAAATCTATCTCTAGGATAAAATTGGCACGGGTCAGCTACACTTTGCCTTATAGTTGATTTAGTTACGCTGATTTGATTCAATTATTATATTATGGATTGGTATTTCAATCTTCTGATAACTTTTATTAAAAAATGATAGGGACGAAATTAAAAAAAAATGAAAAATAGAGGATTCTATATTTTTTTTAAGAAAAATGGAAAGAAAAATTCGACTTCAGGCGAGACTTGAACTCGCGACCACTGACAATCCAGTCCAGCCGCTCCTCCAACCGAACCACCGGAGTCCACGTCTGATTTGTCAAATTTTTCATTTTACTGCAGTGCCTATGGCGGCAGTAGCGACATCTATTGCCAACAATGCTAGTAGGCAACCGATATATTAAACTATGCAGTTTAACAAGTATCGTTAAGGGGTTTATGTCAATCATGTTCTTTACAGTACCCAGGAAAAAAAATTTGCACATCGAGCCTACGAAAGAGACAATCGGCTAGTTTCGATTTCGTAGAGCGTTATCTCTGCTACACACTGCCTAAGTTAGCCCTGTAAGTCCGGTATTGATCAAAACTTGACCAAATGTTACACAAGTAAGGTGGGAAAGAGATAACGCTCTACAGATCCGAAAGAAGCCGAAGTCACCTTCCTAAGGTAATGTGCCATATTTCTTTTTGGATACTGTTTGGATAATTAAGTTATCTGGCGAGTATAATTATGTGGTATAATTATTGTTTATAATTTACCTTTATCGTATAAATATTATAAATGCGAAAGTTTGTATGTTTGTTTGTTTGTTTGTTACTCCTTGACGCAAGAACTGCGATACCGATTTTCATGAAATTTGGCACACATAGAGGGTTACTTGGATTAACACATAGGATAGTTTGTATATCGCAAAATGTTCCTGGGGTTTATTTGGTTACGCAAAAAGCGACCTACACGCGGGCGGAGCCGCGGGCAACAGCTTGTAAATAATGTAGAATAAAGTTAGAGCTCAAAACATGTATCCCATTTCGAGCAATTTATAGATTTCAATAGGGAAAGGACTGTAAATGTTAAGATGATTTCTTCGGTGTCATAATGTTCTGATGTAATAGCTGTTAATATATGCATTTATTTTTTTACTTTTTAAATATTGTTACAATATTCGTGCCTTAGTTTCAATATGAATAAACTAATATATACAACCATTTAATGGAATCAATGTATTATGTACTTCGCATGATTATGTATATACCAAAACTTAGACAGTAGGCGGGACGTAACTATTTAAAAAAAAATCCTTAATTTCGCTCGGTATGCAGTATTGGTATGCAATCAGCAAAACTCGCCGCTAATCCAAATTCAAACAAATATAGCCACCGTATAAGGTACAAGGCCCGTGTGATCAAGCGACGAGTTTCCTGATAAAACTTCTTAAGAAAAAAACTGTTCTCTGACTAAATTCGATACAAAGTCCCTTCAAACTAGACGCCACTGGATAGGGGAATAGTAAACTAACGAGCTTATTGTGACAGTTGGTGCGCGTCTGTTAATTATTTCAAGTTATCAAAAATAGAGCATCCCGAAGGCATAAAAAATTCAAAACTAAACGCACACAATGCTAAATTATATTCTCAGATTATAGTGTCAAACAATGACTTAGTAAAAAAAAACAAATCAACATCATTCACCGCACTCACGCTCAAAAAAGTCCATATCGGTCGCACATAGGTATTTTTGCACGCAAAGGAGATGTTGCGAGCTCGGCCCTGGTTCGTACACGTCCTCAAAAAATGGGTAAATTAAAGAAGAATCCGAAAAAAATACAATTAATTTATTCAAGAATATATTTTAGAGTTACAATCACATTTAATTCAAACGATTTTATCATTTTCAACTATGTTAAACATGGCGGCGATACAGCCGACACTTGGGATCAATCGATTTTGATAGTATTTATAAAATATTACTTTTTTCTCCAAGTTCTATAATCAAAATACAATTTAAAAAATGAAAATGTCAAAATGACATCGCCCGCCATATTCGCCATGTTAGTTTTGAGTTGCAATTCTAACTGCAAATTATGTTTTGTAACTGCAAACAAAGCTAAATAAGTGAAAATATGTAGTAAAAAACGTTTTTATATTGATTTTGCCTGTTTAATGATATTGTGTACCATAATGATATTTAATGGCCGGAGGTCCATACATTTTTGCAACATCTCCTTTTCAATGTTTTTGTTACATATCCGCTATAAAAGAAGTTCTTCAATATCAGTAACACGATACCTTATGTTTGTTACATTCCCTAATTAAGTACGTATCTATAAAAGATGCCCCCTATCTGCGAAATAGATGTAAAATTGAAGTTATTTTAATATATCAGATTTCAACACTGCTTTCAATATCTACTTGTTTTTGCAATTGCAATAAAAATATTTCTGTTATTTATTCTAATATTTAGTCCTACATAAGCTATTGTAAAATATTTTTTATTTTTTCATGTTTAATTTTTGATAAAAGAATGTTATAATTATTTAGTTAGTAAGGTGGTAGAGAATCGCTAAGAGATGTTAAAATATATACATTTTTATACGACCTTTGGTTTTATTTGACATTCTTGGTTTAATAATAATAGTAGTAGTACTTACAGTGGAGGAACGGGTGGAAGTGTTCCTTCGACGGAAAGGGAGGATCTTCCGACCAGGCGAGGTGGCAGCGCCTGGCGGGCCGCGGCCCAACGATTGACGTTGGGCCGCGGCAGGCGTATGGAGTATCCCTGATGAAGCCGAGGGTGCTGGCTGGCGTGACTTGGTTACCGCTCGATGGTGCTGGTGATGTGAGGGATGACGTCGTCGAAGGTGCTGCAGAGTGGCTGGTGATAAGGTTGCTTCCAATCACGTCGGGGGTCACCACTGTGGAGGAACGGGTGGAAGTGTTCCTCCGACGAAAAGGGAGGATCCTCCGACCAGGCGAGGTGGTAGCGCCTGGCGGGCCGCAGCCCTACGCTTGACGTTGGGAAGTTGTATATATGCAAACTCTTGAGAAATCTTCGTATGTGCGATGTAATTCGTATGCACGCCATCTATCGTACTAGACAAGTACTGTGTGTGGTTTCGTCTGTGTTCCACTAGTTGGCGCCTTAATGTAGTGGACGCTACACTACATTCAACTACATTATGGCCTAATAGAGAGAAAAGTAGGAACCTACTACATAGCTTCCTGTGTAAAATTGTAAACCCAGCAGACGACCTAGATGTTAAAAACAGGGGGCTCCTAACGTGCCTGGGGTGACGCCCAATTTTACCCATTTGAGTACCTACCCAGTCCATTATCATTACAATAAACAATGTAACAAGCGACTGAGCTTTGCCTACCGTTAAGAAACGATTGAGGAAAATGACCCTTTTTTTGGACCAAATGGATGAATGAATGGAAGAGATTCTTAGGTTCGGTTGCACCAGACTATTTGTTAAAATTATTGTATGCATCCTTCTCTAACCTTAACTTTGTTTAAGTTATTGAAGGATGTAAAATATTACATTAACAATAACTTTGACAAATATTTTGGTGCAACTGAACCTTAAAAAACACGCAGAGCCAGTCGTTGTTTTTTTGCTCCCGCGTTCATATTCATTTGAGAAAATCTTGGACCTTGAAAAGACCCCAAAGAAAATTTTATACGGGGCGCCGCCAAGGCACGCTTTTTTATGTAATGGAAGAGGCAAACAAGCCTGCAGTTCATATTGATGTTAAATGATGTCTGCCTATAGACACCCACACAAAAGACCAAGGTCAGAATGCGTTACAACTCCTGAGGCCCTTTATGCCGGAAATTACAGGATCATACATTACCACCTAACCGGAACACGATAGTGCTGAACATTAAGCGGCAAGTATATTAGGTAATGGCATGACGGAGCTCTACCACCAGCATATTACTGCTCTGAGCACAGAACAGAAAAAACAATCTGTGGCTCTGAGCATATCACTCTCCATTGCTCTCTTCGTGACCTTGAGCCTTTTGAGACACAGTGAGCGACCACGTGTCAGTCCCGCAAGTGCCGACACACACTAACACTGGCATCACTGGCAACACAGTCAACACACACTGGTCAAAAACCTTCATCTTGAGACATTGTTTCATATTGGAAGTGAAGATACATCGTATCTTCCCACACAGCAACACGGGCCACCGGCCGCGTCGGACCCATAGATAATACATATCCTCCTTGCATCGTTTTCCCCACTACTGAGGGTCGTGACCCTCCATGGATCACTTTTTGTCGGATGATAGTGCGCCATCGGGTACGGTTTCCGGCAGTGTGTATGGCCTCGTGCATCTTGCTGTCGAGTGTGGTGCGGATTTGATCCGACCATCGCATCGGGCTGCGCCCGCGTGGTCTCTTTCCCTGGATCTTGCCTGTGATGATGAGCTTCTCAAGGTTCCCTCCGTCTTTTCGAGCAATGTGCCCGAAGTATTCCAGTACTCGCTTTAAACAGATGGATGACCGTCTTGTAGTTACTTTGAGTTCCTTGAGAATTGAAACATTAGTACGTTTTGCAGTCCAGGGTATACGCAACAACCTTCTCCAACACCACATCTCGAAGGCGTCCACCCGTCTACGGTCATTGGCCTTAAGCGTCCACGTCTCGGCCCCGTAAAGGAATATGGAGAAAATCAGCGTCTGCACAAGCTTTTTCTTGGTTCTTATTGTGATGTTTCTGTCCTTCCATACTCCCTTAAGCTGGCACATCGCTCCCTTAGCCATTCCTATTCTGCGTTTGATGTCGGTGTCGCAGGAGCCAGTGTTAGAGATACTGGAGCCCAGGTACGTGAAGTTATTTACTATGTCAAGGTTAAGTGCCCCAGTGAGCTCTAGTTTCTTTGTGCGGTCGATCACCATCACTTTAGTCTTCCCTTTGTTAATTTTCAAGCCCAACGAATTGCTGATGCTTTCCAATCGTTCCAGCAGACATTTCATCTCGGTTTCCGAAGCAGCTAGACGTGTGGTATCGTCCGCGTATCGTAGGTCTGTGATCTTGACACCCCCGATGCTAACTCCTCCTTCCCAGCCATCCATGGTTTGTCTCACAATATACTCCCCATATGCATTGAACAGAATGGGGGACAAAATGCAACCCTGTCTCACGCCTTTTTGAAAGCTGAAAGGACCCGATATTGTTGTATCAACTTTCACTACTCCGTAACTTTCGATATAAAGTGACTCAAGTACGGCAACCAGATGCTGGGGTATACCTAATTCTGACAGTACTCTCCACAGTGTTTTCCAATTCACACAGTCGAAGGCCTTACTGTAATCCACGAAACACACGAGGAACGGGACGTCAAACTCGAAAGCCTTTTCTATGAGTTGTCTTATATTAAGGATGTGTTCGCGTGTTCCCCTGCCTTTCACGAAGCCCGCTTGTTCCTCTGGTATTTGCCAATCTAAAAAGTATCATATACAATGGTTTATTACGTGCAGCAGGACTTTGCTAGCGTGTGAAATAAGTGATAAGGTTCGATAGTTATCACATTTCTTTGTTGAGCCTTTCTTATGGAGAGGAATAATAGCTGATTCGGACCAGTCAACAGGCCATTTTCCTGTACGCCAGATATTATTGCAGATCGCATGCAACGCTTCGATGCCCCTAATTCCCATGGACTGTAATAGCTCAGCTGTTATATTGTCTAGTCCTGGGGCTTTATTCGGTTTTAACTGTTTAAGAGCAGCTGTAACTTCCGAGTATAGAATGTCAGGCTCGTGAACGAGTGAGCTCCAGTCTGCTAGATTGTGGTTCGAATTGCCTACATGGTTCTCGTACAGTTTTGCACAGTATTCCCTCCAGCGTTCAGCTATTTGGTCCAGTTCGTGTAAAACCTGCCCAGACGAGTCTTCTATTACCCACGTTTTAACCTTAAACTGTTTAGCTAGCAAACGATCTTTCTTGAATAGGTCTGCGGATTCAGATCTCTTCGCATGTTTTTCGACTTCCATGCAAATACCTTCTACGAATGAATTCTTGTCTGCTCTACACTGTGCATCTATACGTCTAGATAGAGCAGAGAGTTGGATGGCAGTTTCGCAATTCTTTAAACCCTTTTTCTTCAAATCCTTACTCTGTTGAACAAGCTCCCAGATAACATTGGTGATATAGCTTTTCTTTTTCCTTGGGTAGCTAGGTGTTCTACTAGACCTCGCCTTATCTAGGGCAGTTGTAATGTGGGCTTTTAGCTTTGTCCATTGGCCGTTGCCGTCAGCTAATAGTGAGGGAGGCTCTCTCGTCAACATTACCTCGATTGTGTCACGAAAAGCCGCGCGTTCTGAGCTCTCGAGCTGACTTGGCTTTGTCCGCATATTCTTTCCTGTTTTCATTCGGAGGGAGAAATCCATGACAAGTAAATTATGGTCAGAGCCGCATTCCGCACCGGGAAAAGATTTTGTGATGTTGACCGATGACTTCCAGCGACAATTAATCAAGATGTAATCTATTTGATTTCGAAATCGATCGCCTGGTGACTTCCAAGTGTAGAGCCTTCTAGGATGATGCTGATAGTTAGTGTTAAATATATTTAGGTTTTTCTCTACACAGAAGTTGATCAGTCGCTCTCCACGCTCATTACGTTCACCAAGACCGTGCTTTCCAACATGCTGGCGGATGTGGTCGTCAGAAAAAGTACTGCCAATCTTGGCGTTGAAGTCACCGAGAACTAGGGTGATTTCCCGATTTGGAATCCCATTCAGTGTTTCCTCGAGTATTCCGTAAAATGCCTCGATGTCCTCTTCTGAAGACTGTGCTGTTGGTGCGTAGTTTTGCACAATATGAACGTTACAAAGTTTACAATTCAGCTTCAGTGTAATGATTCTGTCGGAGATTGGGTTGTATCCAAGAACAGATTCATTGATTTTGGGCGGAACTAGGATGCCAACGCCATGGGTGCTCGTGGTATCTGGTCCTAAGAAGTAAAGCGTGTTTCCTTCTGTTGTGGAAAAGTGGCCGTTTCCACGCATGTGTGTTTCACTTAAGCCTAGGATACTTAGGTTGTGATTTTCCATCTCTCTTTCTATTATGCTCAATTTTCCTGGCTTAATTAAACCTCTTATGTTCCAAGCTCCAATACGATGATGGGCGCGTATTTAAATTTTATTTGAGGGCTGCTTAGGATCGCCAGACGCATTTCTCCCCACTGAAGCCTGACGACTCACCTCAGGGGGGACATCCCGAGGCATCCAATGCTCCCCCTGAGGTGAGATAATACATATAGACCGGAGGAAAGGAGTAGCCATATGCAGTGTAGGCTTTCCCCTCTGTCAAAGTACAAGCACGAGTGATCCTATGCCTGTCGCCTAGATGTTTAAATGTGTGCTTAAAATTGTTCATGTATTTTGTTAAAGTCAAGGTGTGAGTTTCATAGTAATAGACGATTTTTGTAGTGTGTGTATGGAATACCAGTGGTGGATTTACCAGAAGGCTGAGTAGGCTGGAGCCTAGGGCGGCAAATTTTAAGGGGCGGCAGAATTAGATAATATTTTTTTTATTTCTATTTACAAAATTACTGTTAAAATTATCAAGGCTCAGATCATAGTTCCGAATGATTCTAACCATAGAAAAAAAGTTGCTTACATCAACTTCAGGATAATGAAGCATAAAACATAAAGTTGAAATTTTAGTGATAGAAAATATACCTAATTGATATGATTGTAAACTACGATATCAAAATATAGGGGCGGCAAAAATAATAGCCTACCGGCGGCAAATTTGTAAATCCGCCACTGTGTAATACGTATTTAAAAAATGAGACTTTCGCATCGGTAATTCGGTAATACTCCCCTTCGGTCCACCGCGGCCAGTGGCCCATGTTGCTCTATGTATTTTCCCGAACGCTACCCACCCGAGTTGGATTCGGCGATTGACCTCTTTTTCGAAGTTTTCCTAGTTAATTCTCCAATGCATAGGTATATACATAATATAATATCAACTATAACTTCGACTACATTAATTTAACCTAAAAACTACGGAACCTACACTGCGCGTGGTGCGACACGCACTTGACCAGTTTTTTTAACTGAACTAATTAAGCCAATCCGAGACCCGCTCTAGAGAGTGCTCGACTACGGACACAAGTTTGGTCACAGGGTTTGGTCCTGCTTTTGTCGTTAAGAATTCGAGAGGCATTTGCACGGGTATAGTAATGTGTATCTTCTTTAGGTACACCTACTCCCATTCACATAGTAATGAAAATAGTGGATTGGCCCCAATATTTTATTGATGTATCTTCACGCCAGGGCCCTAACGGGGTAGGCAGAGAGTGCAGAGCGCCAGATATCCCGGTCCTAATATACTCTCGTGCCTCGTCTACCTTATTTCATTGATATGCAGAAAAAAGGCTGTAGATGATAGCACAGAGCCTTGCAGCGTACCAAGGTGTGTCACAGTTTTTTTGTAGTAATAACTCGTACCTATATTATTTGTAATATTCTGCTACCATTTTAATTGTTACATTTGTATTTTAACATATAACGGATTAAAATAGTAAAATTAAATACTTTAAAGTATTTAATTTTACTATTTTAATCCGATCCTATTTTTAAGAAAATTATGTGTATAATGTTAATGGGCATGGCAATAAGGCGAAAAATGCAAATCTGGAGAATTAATTACCGTTAAATACTAATATCTGAGTATTCTGTATTTAATTACTTATTTATCATATTTGAATCATTCGTTATCGAACAACTCGATTCTCGAGACGAATTTGCAAAAAGCCTGGTATCTACGCTCATAAATACAAACGTCAAAATATGAACAATTTGTACTCTATGGCCACGTAGTGATTTATTTTGTAACATGGCAATAATTCAATTATTTCGAGATATATTTACAAGAAAAATAAATTTAATTGCTATATTACTCCAGTAATAAATTTTAAAACGACGTGAGTGAGGTTTTATCTACTCAACGGTATAATTATATCGAATATTTATACGACAATTGTGATTATCGAGATAAAAACATTTTCCATTGTTGCAATACTCACTTACGAACAAAACGAAAGTGCTTGTGATGAGCAAAGACGATTTTTTAAGTGTCGATAGGTCAATATTCTGCAGAAATTAGCCAGAATCTTCAGGTATCTACAAAATATACTAAATAACCACCCTCGCATGTGAGGGTACTATGTGGTGGTGCTGTTCTTCTTCCGCTAGTTCAGGTGCTTATTCACATTTGAGGGCTTGTCTGACTACTCCCATCCCATATTCCTATACGGCGGCCATATTTATAAGTCATGAAAGGCGTTGACGCTCATAGTAATTATTTGCGTTGTACTCTTTTTCAGGACCGATGGCTGCGATACGCAAAAAATTAGTGATTGTAGGTGACGGTGCATGCGGTAAAACATGCCTACTGATCGTGTTCAGTAAGGATCAGTTCCCGGAAGTGTATGTGCCGACAGTGTTCGAAAACTACGTCGCCGACATCGAGGTGGACGGCAAACAGGTGGAACTGGCGCTGTGGGATACGGCCGGCCAAGAGGACTATGACCGTCTGCGGCCGCTCTCGTACCCCGATACGGACGTGATCCTCATGTGCTTCTCGGTGGACTCGCCCGACTCGCTCGAAAACATCCCCGAGAAGTGGACACCCGAGGTGAAACACTTCTGCCCTAATGTGCCCATCATCCTGGTGGGCAACAAGAAGGATCTACGTAATGATCCTCCCACCATCAACGAGCTCCGCAAGATGAAGCAGGAGCCCGTGAAACCGCAGGAAGGCCGCGCCATGGCGGAGAAGATTAACGCGTTTGCGTACCTCGAGTGCTCGGCGAAGAGCAAGGAGGGAGTGCGCGAGGTGTTCGAGACGGCCACCCGCGCCGCGCTCCAGGTAAAGAAGAAGAAGAAGACCAGGTGTTCCCTACTCTAATTGTGCTCTTGTCGGAAGAACTCTGATTTATGAATGGTTCGCATACTGCCGGATACTTAGGTTTGATACGACTGGAACTCTGCAGCAGTCGCGATGTCGGCCACACAGTGCTTCCTTCCGATACTGACAGCTGCCGCGATGTCGCGCCGCGTAGCACGCACACCCACTCAGTATTCGTGTGGCTATACTTTCACAATTGGTACTTGTATATTTTATAGATTATCTATAAAGAGTAAGCATAATTGCCTTAACAGATGTAGATGGGGGCGAGCAGGCCGCCTTCCGCGGTGGCCCGCAGGAATGTTTGTGCTATACTATCATGTTATATAATCGAGTAGCATTTCTTCAACATATAGATTTATTCCTCGACCGGTGTCGTCTCACTGAGACTTAATTGTTTAGTTTGATATTTTGTATTTAAATTTTTTCAATAAAATAGTGATGTATAAGTTGTGTAGGATGTTTATTTGACATGGAGCGCGAGCCCCGTTCTGACTCAGCTAAGTGCCTGTCAGTGAGACACGTCTCTGAGACGTCCCCCCTCTGTTCTCAAATTAGGCAGTTTATTGTAATCTATTGTTTGTGTGAAATTTTAACTTCTGTATGATTACATTGCATGCTAATATAATTTATTAGTAATAAAGGAACCCCATGTTTTAACAATTCTTTTCTAAACTTTTTGACTTTTATAAAAATTTAATACAGCATTTATAAATCAAAGGTATCTAGGATGGGGAAATATTTAAGTTAAATTCAATCATCTATGTTACGTTTTATTAGTATTGTAAGTACAAAATTATCTTTCAAATATACATGAATTAACATAATTATTATTAGACTTCCTTTTTTTATAATTTAAGATTTTTTTGGATCTATTCCAATTACAAGTTTATTAACTAATCAACCAAGCTTTCAATTTAGGTGTTCCTTGACATTTTCAGTAGTTGTAAGGGGTTGAAACGTCGGCGGGGAGCAAACATGAGTTGTCTCTGACAGTATTCGGTGGCAGTGCGGTATGGAATCTGTGTGCCCTTGGGCAGCTTGTTCTCGTAACCCCGTAGTTCAGGCACCCAGTCTGCATACACTACTGCATTGACTAGACTCAAGTCTTCTCCCAATGTTGGTGTTACAATGTACACAATATCTTTCTCTTTGTCGATCCCACGAATTATACCTGAAAAAACAATTTAATATATCAATTGTGCTTATCAGTTAATCAAACTTTTATATTATAGCACTTTATATTGATATGATATTAATGATGTACTTTGTACGAATTACATCATCTTTGACTCACTTAGGTGTTTAACTCTGAAAGATAATAGACGCACACTACCATACTCATACCTACTTATTGTGAATGTCTACAGTCACTGTTTGTACACAAATACCATGTTCTGTGTATGTCTGTTACATAATACATGGAAAATGGCACAAAAAGTATACCTGTCTTTATTATAAGCGTAAAACTTGGCAGCTAGTATTCATATTCAAAATCCATAATAAATATTTTTCATACATTTCTGTTATCTTGGTAATGTTTGTTTTACCGAAACGTACCTAGCGCGTGTACCGTCAGCAACATCCGACAGACTCGTAGGTTTAATTTGAATTAATTATAAAACCCATATTGTTAGGATTTAAAAGTAAATGGTAGGTAACACCGCAAGTAAATTAAGGTACGTATTAATTTACTTTCCGCTAAATGATAGTGTGCAACGCTATTATGTACGGCCTCGTAAATTCCGGCGCAGAGGGTTATTAGGTTGGGGAAAAAGTTTCTTCGCATTTTTTAAGATAATTCAAAACATTTTTTAATATAGTTTATTTAAATTTAACTAAAGTATGTATGTACCATTTTGTTCGATAACCTTTTGCCATCTTGTAGGTAGGGTGATCCCATTGCTATAAAAATTTTGGGACTTCTCATCAAAATACCGCGACAAGTGGATTTGGCAGTCCTCTCGTGATGTTAACCTAACATTGCATAAAGAATTCTGAAGAGACCGAAACAGGTGGAAATCTGAAGGTGCAAGGTCAGAACTATACGGCGGATGCATTAACACCTCCCAGCCAAACTCTTAATTTTTTCTGAGTGGCTATAGATGTGTGAGGTCTAGCGTTATCATGATGAAACACCACACCCCTTCTGTTGATCAATTCCGGCCGCTTTCTCTCAACTTCTTGCTTTAATCTCATCAGTTGTTCGCAGTAGAGTTCAGAATCGATAGTCCTGCCTGGTGGTAATAGCTCATAATGAATAATGCCCTTTCAATCCCACCACACACACAACATCACCTTATTGCGAGTTAACCCGGGTTTCGCCACAGTCTGTGAAGCCTGACCGGCCTTTGACCACGACCTTTTTCCCACGTTCTTGTCGTACGTGATCCACTTTTCATCACCAGTTATCAGCTTCTTCAAAAATGATTCGGTTTCATAACGTCGTAATAAAGAATCACAAATGAGTACACGGTTCATTAGGTTTCTTTCAGTGAGCTCGTGAGGTACCCAAATATCGAGCTTTTTTTTTGTACCCAGCTTTTTTCAAATGCGCTAAAACTGTTTTGTGATCAATTCTCAGTTCTTCAGCTACGTCGTACCTACTGATATGTCGATCTTGCTCCACTTTTTCAAAAATGGCATCCATTTTATCCGTAATAGGGCGACCAGAGCGAAGTGCATCTTTGACATCAAAATTTCCGGATTGAAAACGCTTAAACCAAATTTGTACTACTCTCACAGACACTGCACTAGGTCCATAAACATCGCAATTTTTTTTCGCGGCTTGCTTTGTATTTTTACCTTTATTTGTAGTAAAATTTTAAAATGTATCGAATTTCTTCATTAGATTCACTCATCTTGACAGTACGAAAAACAAATAAAAATCACACATTTGCCTAATTTGAATTTGGAATTATGTTCTTTAAAATTTTAACTTTCAATGATACCAAACCCAGCCAGATACAAATACTACAGCCAAAGAGATTTTATTACAAGTTCATACATACTATAATGCGAAAAGACTTTTTCCCCAACCTATTATCTTGGACCTCAAGAAAGGCAATCTTGAAATACATTGAAATAAACTTATATAAATACGTCTACATTGAAATCTCAGATTTTATGTAGATGTTCGCGACAGTATTGTACACTTATTAAGTACAATAAAATGTTATATGGATTTAGGGTTGTCTGCACACTTCTACTACTATCTAACATAAATCATTCATCTAGCGTTCATAGTCTTAGTACGGATTTCCCATTGCTAATAAAGTATTCCACTCCATGAAATATAAATTATGTAACACTTATCGATGGTTAATGATCATATTTATATTATACTAGCGGCCCGCCCCGGCTTCGCGCGGTTGCAATGTTACCTACCCTCTCCTATTCATCTTAGCGTGATGTTATATAGCCTAAAGCCTTCCTCGATAAATGCTATCTATCTAGGCTATGAAACATTGAAAGATTTTTTTCAAATCGGACCAGTAGTTCCTGAGAATAGCGCGTTCAAGCAAACAAACAAACTCTTCATCTTTATTATATTAGTATAGATTCGATGATGTGTTATCTAGAAGAGAGGAATTAAGCGTCCAGGAAAGATTACCAAAGTGGGACATTATGAATACATGTACGATTGATTTCTTTTTTTTTTCAACTTTTCGTGAATAAGGGAGCGTAAGGGATACGCGAAAACGTGGCAGTAGTTAGCTCTCGTCAGGCCATCTCGCCCTTTTCTCGTCTGTGTGGTTTGGTTGTCGTGAAGTAAGAGACTGGAAAAATCACCGCAGGCCACTTCACTTGGTGGCATTTAAGTTATATCATTACATCGCTAGAAGAAGGATCCTAAAACCCAAACGAGTGGGAAAAGTTGAACCGTGGATTACCGATTCGAAACGACCACATTATCTGGGAGGTGGAAGGGTCGATCCTCGTTATGATCTGACCTATCGATTTATTTGTTTCGGGTGTGAGATTGCACGAGTATTGTGTAAAAAGGCAACTGCACTTCCCTAAAATTATACCATGCTGTGATCACGGGACAAACCCTAATGAGACTGTACTGTAAGCATTAGTTTATTTGTCTAAATAACACTTCATGTGGTTAACTGGTGGTCCTTTACTGAAATACTTACAATTTTTTAAACATGGTCGCTCGGTTTTTCTATTTGATTTGGTAGGTAAACAACCTATTCGTTAAGTATACACACCTCTAAGGCGACATGAAGTTCGCTAAGACAGCTATTTAGAAATAAACAATAACCCCTTTATTCATAAAGGTATTTTAACTTAAAGTGTTGCTAATCTCTCCTGTCTTTTTCTATCCTGCACATTTGACAACGCAACAGACAAAGACAGAATTCTATAGCTAAAACGCATCTAAATATTAGTTTATGAACAAGGGGGTAAATGTTCATATTTCTCCTTTCTATTGCATAAATTAGTTTATTTCGAAATGTTCTAATACTTCTAATTCTATTTTCATATACTAAATGAAATCCCTCACCATAGCCGCGGCACAACAGTGGTTTATCGGCCAATGTAAACACCTTCTTACTATCATTAGCATCGTGTTGACACAATGCTACCAATTTGCCATTGATCACCTTTGTTATGTCGTCCTCTTTTATTTTCACATTCATAGCGACGTATAGGTCTTTCAAGCGTACCCTGTAAAGAAATTTGTCATGTTAACCATTTTTAAGTAATGTATTTATAAATGCATTCGATATTAGTTTTTAGTGAATTGATTAGTTGATGTTTTTAGTGCACTTTCAGCACTTTACATTGTTTTGCTATTTAGCTGAGTCAATATATTATATATAGTATATCCGCATATTGCAATGTTTGTAAGTACCTATTAAAAATTACTTGGAATCCATAAGGAAAGTCAATGCTCCGAATATCTGTAAATACGTATAATAAAACTGCAAAAAAAATAGAAAATAGTACCTACATAAGAAAAAAATAAAAGGGGTCTTTCTAGATTGGAAGTTGAAGACCCAGAGTCAAATATAGATAAACTACATTCAATAGGGTTTTATAAAACAACTTTTCTATTATTTTTTTCAAAGATCAACTTAATTATTTTTAAATAGAGGATTACAATTTGTATGCAATTCCAACATTTGTGCTTTTACGCGGACGAAGTTGCGGGTAAAAGCTTATTTATGAATATAAATTGCACCATACATCACGATGTATCGATTAACCTGTTTTATAAAAAAAAAACAATATGATAAAGAACTGAGATTAATTAACTGTTACAATGTCAGAATGCGTGAGTCATGGCAGATTCCAGGAGACGAGTTGCGTCCATTACTCATTTCTAAAACTACGATTATTTGATTATTGTTTTGTGGTCCGAGGGGACAAAACAGGTAAGTAGGTAGGTAGGATAGGTTCTTCTTTCCAATAACTTCACCATCCTGGCAAAGAATATGTAATATTACTACGGATAGAATGGACACTTCGACGTCCCGCCTGATTTCCCCTCGTGCAGCCCGCACCTCCACTTGAGCACACCGCGGACACTCCGCCAAATTCCATACAAACGCTTAATTTGGTTAGAGACCCTACACAGCATCAATCATTGACGTGTATTTACACGCGCACGTGTGTGCGTAGCACGTACAAGATACCAACCGTCGCCCATAAGAGGGGAGAGGGTTTTGTGATGCGGGGAAATCGGGCGGGACGTTAAAGTGTAGTAGTATTATTACATATTCTCTGACTTGAGTCCCATGCCGAAAGCCTCGTGCACTCAGGTTGCGAGCGGGCAACTGTGTGTGGGCGTGTAAAAACACGTCCTGATTGATGTCTGTGTAGTAGGTGGCCAGAATAAGCGTTTGTATGGAATTTTAGCCGAATGTCCGTGGTGTGATCCTGTTTATTAAATTCGTATTTTTTTTCGTTTCAAACTAGTCTACTCTTTCATTTTGCTTTCGTTTCAGTCATTGTTGTTTTTAGACTTTGTTTACATACAAGAGACTGTTTTCAGAGCATTCGATGAATCATAGACCTAAATTCTATTGAAACTTAGAATAACAATTATTTCCATTGATCTTACAATTTAACGAGTTCAAACAAAATCTACTGTCTGTACCGTAAGAATGAATAAACGGTTGAGCGTCGAGTATTTACAAAAAAAAAAAACAAAGTCCCTAGTCATTTTGCTTGGAGCACTCATGACTGTGACATCATTGATGCGTCATTGCGTGCCACGAATTTATAAAACGTATAACGCAAATTGATAGCAATTACTGTGGATGAGTAACCTCTAGCCTAGGGACAACTGCTAATCAAAGAAGTTGATGACGTTGCACTGTTTTTATATTACGTCATTTTACTATTTTTATCTATTGATGATATGATGTAATTTTTTCTATGCCCTACAAAGTGTAATGTTGGTTTGTAGGTTGATTTAACATTTATTCGTTTTACGTCCATGTTTTGTTTCTTATCGTTTCCATCAGTTTCTATTCCCACTGGTTTTATGTACATAAATATCCCCCTAAAATTATATGTTTATGACATCATCATTGATCCTTTCAACCGTTAGACGTCCGCTGTTGGACAATGGTCTTCTCCAAAGATTGTTTACAATGAACAGTCCTGGGTCCCCCCTCGTTCAGAGATTGCCCGCAACCTTCAACAGATCGTCGGTCCACCTCTTACGCTTCGTCTTCCGGTACGCGGTCGCCATTCGAGGACTCTTCTGTTCCAACGGCCGTCGGATCTTCGAGCTATATGCTCTACCCACTGCCACTTGAGTTTAGCTATTCGGTGGGCTATATCGGTTACTTTGTTTCTTATGCGGATCTGCGGAAACTCCAAACATAGCCCTCTCCATTGCTCTCTGCATGGCCTTGAGCCTTACGAGGCCCACGGTGAGGGACCACTTTTCTGACCCGCATGTCATATATATATGTGGTTATTGGTTAATGGTTAATGTAATTTTATCAGGATCAGGAAATTAGTCTATCCAATTGAACATGAATCATTACTTTTCAACAAAGTGATTTCGATTGATGGATCCTCTTTTTTTGACAAAGTTTTCACTGTGACAAACTGACTCAGAAGACTAGTGGTAGCAGGCCACTACTGTTATGTTTCTTGATTCAATTCCAGAGTCCGCTATTAGATTTTTTTATTTTATTTAACCATTTATTTCAGGCAACCAGGGCACATAACAAACAATACACAGATAACAATAATAAAATAAACATAATACAATACTATTATATAACTTAAAACGAATCACGTCACTTCGAATGGGGCGTACGTTTCGCCTCCCAAAATCGTCTCAAAACTACACCTTCGGGCCAGCAATCACGACTAAGGAAAATCTACAGATGTTTAGCAGGCACACGC
This sequence comes from Macrosoma leucophasiata, assembly GCA_036365455.1. NCBI lineage: Eukaryota > Metazoa > Arthropoda > Insecta > Lepidoptera > Hedylidae > Macrosoma > Macrosoma leucophasiata. The sequence goes on along the minus strand of JAWQUS010000023.1, from coordinate 5,710,088 downwards.
AATTTGAAAGAGCAAAATCCTGTAGGTCTGTTTGACTTTAAGGCTTCTATCTCTCCCTGTATTGTTTCCTCATCCCGACCTATGATCTTCTCGGTCATATATTTTTGGACGTCGGTGATAGTCATCTTTTCAATCAACCGAGAGAGATACACGAAGGCGTGTAGTTCGGCAGCCTTCAGTTGTGATGACGCTGCAGATCCGGTACCTATAATGTTCCGATTTTGGCGCGGCCGACGTTTCCACCAAAGTGAACCCGTCTTGGCCGACCACCTTTCGAGCTGACGCAGACCTTAGGCTTCTTGTTAGATGTCTGAGATCGGGCTGCAGCTTGGACGTATGTCATCTTTAGAGACCCAGATGATTCGGACCTGACAGGATCTCTATAATGGTGTACTATACTTTATCTCCGCCAATCTCTGGTGCTTCTCATGACTCCAGCCAAAAAACATCCCTACTGGACAAAGCCTTCCCCATAGCAGTGTTGTGAGTCATTAGGGGAGAAGATGCCATAATCGCCACGCTTGGCAGGGGGATTGGTGATCGTAGTGCAGGTAGTTTTATCGCCGGACGCTGCTGCCCAAACCGCGTTGTTATTTGTACTACCCCCCTATTGGAACGGTTTGACCGCCATTGTTCGGTTGACTGACTGCATTAAGCAAAATTAGACACTAGAGGGAGATAAGGTCTTACTGGTAGTAGAGCTCCAATGACGCAGCTCGCAGGCGTAGACGCCATCGCATTACCTAATCTACTTACCCCTAAATGGTGTTCAGCGCTATCGTGTTCCGCTCAGGCGGTCATTTCCAGCACAGAGGCATAACACCTTAGGCTTCAGGAGTGACAACATTGAAATCTCTAGTTTTATGTAAATGTTATGAGGTTACATACAGTATTTCTTACCATTGTTGTAAACAACGCTTGTTTGCTACTTCATGACACAAAAAAAAATGATCATGGTTGTAATAAAACACATTCAAGAATCAGCGATGCGGACAGGTATCGCCGGGAGAAAACCAGTCTAAGAAATACCGACGTTCAAGGTTATATGAATAAGAAAGTAGCTTTCATGGGTGGATAACCCATTGTATCCACCCATCATACGTACATAATTACTAATAATTAGTCGGTAGCCTAGTGGCAGAGAATATGTAATAATACTACGTATAGAATGGACACTTCGACGTCCCGCCCGATTTGCCCGCATCACTCTACCCCTTCCCCTCTTATGGGCGACGGTTGGTATTTTGTACGTGCCATGCACACAGGTGCGCGTGTAAATACACGTCACTGATTGATATCTGTGTAATAAAAACCAAATTAAGCGTTTGTATGGAATTTTGGCGGAGTGTCCGCGGTGTGATAGTGGTGAAGCGGCTGGACTGGTTACCCAGAGCTCGCAAGTTCGATCCCTGCCTGAAGAAAATTTTTCTTTAATTTATAAACTCACTCGCATGTTTGACATACACCTGAGACCTTAGTTGTTATGTCGCTATGGTAGTTATTGCGGGAACTTAAATTACCATCTTACCGGAACATGTGCTGAACACTACCATTTGGAGGCAGAAAGATTTACTTCGGTAATTTCCAATAATGATGACTACAGCCTATAGACATCTATGTCTACATATATGTTGCAGTCATCACTTTTCCATACTTATGTGAACTGAGATGTTTAAATGTGTGCGTGAAATTGTTTATGTATTTTGTTAAAGTCTAGGTGTGAGTTTCGTAGTAAATAGTAGTAATAGACTTGTGATTTTTGTAGTGTGTGTCACACAAATTTCTTCTTCCGCACTCCTCTCTGGTCGGCCGGTGGACCATGTTGCTCTAAGCCATCGTCCGATAAACTAAACTTTCACTAAAGATTAATGCATGATTTTTTATACAATTGTACCTACCTACCCTAAAATTTTATGCATCAACCTTTAGCTATACAAAACTCGCTTTACTTACTCGTACGGCAGAACACCAAGTAGGCCCACAGCGTTTACGTTCAATAAACCACCAAAATACGCCAAAAAGTTCAAATATCTTTCATCCCGTGGCGCCAGAGAGTAATCACTCCTGCCAGTTTTTTCCGGATCAGTCGTTGTAAAAAACGTGTACATCAAATCGTCTGGACACGTGACTCGAGCAAACAACGAATCACGGACAAACTGATGATACAGATTTCGGACAGATTCCGCATTTAGCAATGATTCGTATCTCTTCTTAGCGTTTTTGGAGTCAATTTGGAATAGATACGTCGGTTTTAGGAGTAAAATAATGACAGTGATGAATTTGAGGCCTAAATTGTTGCACATGCCCATTGTGTTGACGACCCAGGGCAGGGCGCACAAGTGTTTGTTGGTGTAACAGTAGGTAATCAGATCGGTGACGGCTCTCATGTATCGTCTCATGTTGTCCATTGTGTTGATCATGCCCACGTTTATCATTCTGAAACAAGATGTTTTATTAAATGTTCATTTTTTTTAATGTAATTAAGGCGATAAACAAGCGTGCAGTTCACATTGATGTCAAGTGATGACTGCAGCCTATAGAGACAGAAATCAAAATTCAGATGCGTAATTTTTTCAATTATTCTAATATATTTCTTTGCAAAAAGTATGGTACATGTCAGATCTTCTAAAAAGTAACTGGTTTGATATCGGATGCAGATGTCTGAATTAATGCAAATAATCCGCAATTGCGGATGCGAGTATTTTACATTTACACCCCTGGTAGGCACAATCGCATTATCTAATCTACCTGTCGCCAAATGATAGTGTCCCATACTATCGTAGTCTGGTAGTAGATAGTTATGTATGGTCCATAATAATTATCATGGAGGCAAATCAACTTAGGCTTCAGAGTGGCAAGACATCGGCAATTTGACCTCCTGTTTTATGTAAATATCTATAGTAGAGCCCAAGAGAGGATCTTTGAATTTACTCCAGCGCGTCAGATTAAGATATAGGAGATACTTTGCACTCAGTTCAGTACCTCCTCGAAATCTAAGATTTCCATAAAATGCCGAACCCGAAAAGGCTTCGCCCACAAGCTTGCCTCGCATCCAAATCCTCAGAATTTTGGATGGGCTTTGATTGGGTTCACTTTACACCCTCTCTGAGTATCTGACAATCTTGAAAGAATCAAATGTTTTTGAAAAGGGCGCGGAATCAACGTCATGGGTCAAGAGCGTGTCAGATATTCTGAGAGGGTGTAAAATGTGCCCATTGTTTGGGCTCTTATCCAAAATTCAGACAATTCGGAAGATGAGTAAGATCGTAACGACCCATTCAATATTTATTAGCCCTTCGAGCGCGGCCCTATATACAAACCTAAATTATTATAACAAAAAAAAAATTTAATTGAGGTAACCAACGGGTTCAAGGTATCTCCCATATTTAATCTGACGCGCTCGAGTAAAAATAGCATCCTGGGATCCCTTACTACTTACTATAAAAGGCAGCAGTGACTTATCATTAATGTGAACTGCTTGCTTGTTTGTGGCGCCACTCAGGCCGAAGTTATAACATAAAAAAATCAGTTAAAATTACATACATCTCGGGCCTCTTTAGATGCGTGAAGTTGGGCCCAATTAAAGGCTCACTAACCACAGTTGCTGAAACATTCCCAGCTACTGTGAACTCACACTGTCCAGGGTCAACATCTATCACCAAGACGGGTCCTTGGGCCAATAATTTGTTCACATGGTACCTCACATATGTTGATTTGCCTACACCCTTCCCGCCACAGATTATACCGCGACTTTCTGGCACTGGAATGAGAAACATAGGTTTATTAAACATCAGATCAGTCTTCATTAGTCTTCAACACTTAAGAATAATAACATAGGCACTAGTATAAATCTTGCAAGGAACTATCTGAAAAAGGTGTAAAACCTGTGTCACAGATCACCAGGTCCCACCCAACAGATTGAACTTTCAATTTGTAATACACATTTATAAATTAAAAAAAAACACTTTAGGCAGGAATCTTATCTGCAATCTTCAATGACGTACGTACGTGCGTGCGTGCGTGCGTGCGTGCGTGCGTGCGTGCGTGCGTGCGTGCGACGTGACGTTTACATAGACAGTACTGGAGTGTTAAGGATAAATAACTCACTTTTAGCTGTTTCATTAATTTCTCTCCAGATAGGTTGTTCTGTGTAGAACTTCCAAGGCCTCGATGAATATAAACAACAGCCTAAAGATTCTGAAGGCTCCTTGAAACACAAGTCTATATTCTTATTCTGTTTGGAGAAGAGACTACACACTGAAAAATTATTCTCAACAAAATCCATTTTAACATCTTTCAAACGCTCCAATAATACAACGCTATCATTTTCACCTAATTCTAATACAATTTCCTCAGCAATAGCAACTGATAAACCAGCGGATGTCAATTTATTAAAGAGACCATAGTATCCATTATCATTCTCTACAGTTCTTATATTTTGAGCACAATTATAATATGGAGCATAAATATCACATGAGTTCTTCTCAAGAACATACCCGAATATTTCAACTTTGCCACCCAATGCGGTGACTTTAACTTTTCCGTGTACAAATATTTCTGTCAGATGCTTCAGGATAAATATCCAGTCTTTTCTACCCTTATAAACTTTGAATGGACTTATGAAGGAATCTGATTCAACTGAAGATTCTTTTGTTGATTCCATGTCCATGACAGTGCTATCATCAACATTTTGTACTGTACTTGAATCCAATTCAGTAAATTCTTCTGTAAACGTTTCTTGTTCATAATTATTAGTTAATGGGGATTGGTTATCATCGATACTGAAAATTGCATCTCCAATATGCATTTCTGGATATACGTCTTCTGTTTTAAATAAACTAGTGCTATGCATAGCAATATGATAACTGGGAGGAATGTTACGAGTAGTTGAAAATTTATAACTACCAAGTATGTCGTCTAAACTTTGTTCAGGCAAATGTGAGGCTGTAACGGAAATATAGTCTGGTGATTGATTAGAAACTTCTGTATCACTGTTTTCATCAGTTATGTGTATTTCATCATCATGAAGTACGTGATCATCTTCAATTGACCATACATTATCCTCATCAGTCTGTACACATTCAATTTCGCATTTATACTCTTTAGACTGAGGATGGAGCACCTTTGATAGTTTTTGTATATGTTTGACATTCTCATCACTAAAGCTAGAATCGCTATTATCACTTACATTTATTTTTTTCCTTTTTTTACATTTAATTTTTAATACCTTGTGTATTTTAGAAGCTAATGAACCATCGGCATCAAATTCCTCAGATGAGTCCTGTGAGGCTGAAGCGGATGTAATTGTAGTTTCTTTACTAGTCAATGATATACGCTCGTCGAGTTCGGAGTCAGTAGAAACGACGTTCTCTTGTTCAATAAGGGAATCCTGAGGTGAATGAACTTTACTGGAGATGTCACTACTCTCGTGGGAAACATTTGCTATTTCTGATAGAGACGTGGAAGCTGCATCATCGAGGGTACTGTCAGCTGAATCAACTGTTACCTGAGTATCGCTACCTATCGTTACATCAAAATCAGATTCGCCCATCCAATCTGGCTCTCCCATATTTTCGCTGTCGACTGCACTCTTTATGATATAATTATCACTTTGTTTGTATCCGTACAACATTTGCTTCAGCTGCTTCTTAATTATTGCCTGTGATTTGTCTTTTTTCGGTGTTTTCAAAACGTGTGCCTGCTCGAAGAACTCCATTATTGCAGTTTTCAAATATTTGTCATATGAAAAATTATTTGTATAATTCAGAACTGTTATGCAGGTATACAGCAAATATGTTAATTTAATGTTTTGTAACACAGTTACTTAAACAAATAATTAATTAATCGAAGAATTTACAAAAGAACTACAGGGACAGTTTTTTTTTTTATTGGCAACCGCCAGGAGGCGTAACTGCCAGCATCACGTTTGAATGATTGGAAATATATGGTACATAAATCAATTAATTAAATCCGCGTAGACATCATTAAATCTGAAAACACATAATAGGTAAGGTTAGTAGGTTATTAAACGATACACATTGTTAGAAACACTCAAAGCGTTGTATGGACATTATATTTACAATTTTATTTTATTTTTACTTACAAAATTTACAATTTCTGAGAGGATATCAGGATTAAGGAGGGATAGAAGATTTGGTATATTTGTCGGAAAAGGAACTAATTTCTGGAGGGCAAGGACCACGTTTGATTGACATTTGACATATTTTGACTTTTTGAATTTTGACGTATTTTATTTTGACATCGACATTGCTGGTTTTTTTTAATTTAAAATGGCATCGCTATTACGCATATTGCCAGTGTCAAGTAAAAGTAGATAATAAATCTATGAATAAAACGATATTTCGTATTCGAATAAAAGCAGCGTCAAAGTGAGAATCAGTCAGTTAATTATGTGTTAGGTCAGTCAAGTGAGTTACAGTCAGTAATTCGATTAAAATCGCTTTACTCGAATTACTCGGCTACTTTACCAAAATATTTACAATGAAGTTTTGGAGGCAACCTGAAAGAACGTGTTTTCGCACTGTTATTCTATTTTCCTATACACGAGCACTGTAATAAGCCTTTATCAAACAAAATGTCACCAACCTTATTTAATATAATTCAAAAATACACCAAGAAAATGAATAAATAAGATAACCACACGCATCTTTCAAGGTTCCCGCCAAAACTCGACATCGCCGGTTGACGACAGACTTTCATAAAGTTGCGTTCACAAATATTATTACCATTTTGGAAAAAAATAATGTACATCTAATCAAATATTCTTTTATTGCATTGCATAATTATTTTAGCTCATTTTTTTCATGTAATGTAAGTGGCAAGCAAGCATGTAGTTCACGTTGATGTTAAGTGATGATTGTAGCCTATAGACACCCACACAAAGACCAAGGTCAAAATGCAGATGCGTTCCTGAGATCCTGAGATTCCTGAGGCCTAAGGTATTATGCCTCTGTGCCGGAAATTACAGGGCCGTACATTACCACCTGACCGGAACACGATAGTGCTGAACACTACCATTTAGGGGCAAGTATATTAGGTAATGCGGTGGTACCTATGCCCGCGAGCTCCGTCACTGGAGCTCTACCACTAGTACTCTTACTCTTTTAGGGACCCAGAACGCAATCGGCCACCGTTCAAGTCACCACCACCAACATACAAAATTAGCCGAGGGCCAAGGATGCACTCTGCCTATTTTCGACCCTTTTCTACCTTGATCACGCTTTTTTCAATCTACCTCAGCACACATGAATGTAGCCACGGTGGGGAAGAGTGGGGCGCTTGCCCCACCCTGGCCCTGACCTGATACCTAATCAAAACTAAAAACTTAATCATTTAGGTAGGTACTAACTGCAAAAACTCAAACTCAAAAATGTATTTAATCACTTGGAAATAATAGAAGAACGAATACTACGGCCACCTGACCGCCTCGAGCGGTCTGCACCACAGATCACTATACTAGTCTGCACTCATTACATCAACTACGCTCCGTATCGCCTCGACCGCAAGCCGTCTACGCGCAGGCGGCGCGCAGTCAATGCGCGTACCAGAGTATACAAATACTGCGCGGACGGCGAGTGGACCACTACCTTGTCTTGCGTTATCTTTGCATTGCCAACTCGCTGTTTCCAAGTGGACGCCGTAAAACGAGGTGAGGTTTCACCGGACTACATGTTACACCTCTATTTAGTTACTTAGGGCAAAGTGAAATCAAAGTCACAAATAGATAGTTACATTTATTTTAAATATATAACCGCTCCTGGCTCCAATTAAATACATTCCATGATTGTATTCACATTCAATACAGTCCCATACGAATGATACAACTACTTGACCGCCCATGGAAGTATAAAACATTGGAAAAATACTTCCATGAGCAGTCTCTGATGTTTTGACATGAGGTTATGTTACATCAAGATTGATTATACTAATGTAGTATAACCGCAGGTCAAGGTTGGTGTACACTAGAGAAATTACTGCGCCTGGAAGGTGGCAAGGAAATCAGATACGATCTTCTTCAGGGAAGCGTCAGACTCGGGCGTGATCTGGCCGTCCTTGGCGATCGTGTTCAACAGGGTCTGGTGGCTGGTCTTGATGTGCTGAGTGAATTCCTTCTCGAAGGCGGTGATCTTGGTGGGGTCCAGTTTGTCGAGATGGCCACGTACACCGCAGTAGATGATGGCGACCTGACAATTTATAATTTTAGATTAACACTGGAATATTCAAAGAAAGATATATCTATTGCTGCTTTCAAATAATCTATATATATAAAAATCAATTGCGTAGTTTAGAAGAAATAACTCTAAGATTATATGCAAGTTTCTAATTAAGCTAGTAATTTGGTAATAACTTGACGTCCACAAGTGGAGGAAAATTATTCTGCTCCAGTCAGTCAACCAAACAATGGTGACCAGACAATAATAAATACAATAACTCAGGATGGCCAGCAGCGTTACACACAACACCCATCCTTGGTGAAGGCTTTTGTCCAGCAGTGGATGTCTTTTGGCTGAAGTGATGGAGATAGCAAGACAAGTAACAATGCATTTTTTCACATGATTTTCATAGTGGTTTATAATTGTAAACAAATTCATTCTGATGTAAACATTCACATACCTGTTCCTCAATAGCCATGGGCACATACTGTCCCTGTTTGAGGAGCTCAGTGAGACGCATTCCTCGGTTGAGGAGCTGCTGGGTGGCAGCGTCCAAGTCCGAACCGAACTGGGCGAAGGCGGCCACCTCACGGTACTGGGCCAACTCCAGCTTCATGGAACCAGCCACCTGTTAGCAAGGAACACTAATTTTGAAGTATTTTTTTAGGCAACTCTACAGAGGAGTGATCAAAGATAATGGGCGAGAATGATCGGTCCCAAATAGAGATTTGGGGAGAGGGGAGGTAGGGAAGGATCCATGACCATAAATCTAAATAACAAGGCAATAGAATTGGAACGCTAAAATCCATAGGGACAGAATATCGCCGGTTTGTATCTTCACTATCGAAAATAACTTACTCACGCCCATACGGGTGATAAAAATTCTACAAAGAATAAATGAGCCGAAAAAGCGTTCATGAAGTTTCAAAATACAATTGCATACAACAACATTTGTATTGTGTGTTTGTCAAGATTTGATAGATCCCTGGAATCGGTGTCGTCAGACATCAATGTGTGTCACGCGCTCATAGCACTTCTGATGTCTTATTATTCATATTTCTGTGATAATCACTGTGACCGCACTTCATTCACCCTGGACCGCCAATGAATCTACTGGGGTCGAAAATACAATTTGTAGTTTTGAAGTATAGTCGAAACTGCAAATATTCAAACTGGAACTCTACTACCAGTAATACTTTAAGGTTTGCGTCCAAAAAGTCATCTCTCACCTGCTTCATGGCCTTGGTCTGGGCAGCAGATCCTACACGGGATACAGACAGACCCACGTTGATGGCGGGGCGGATACCCTTGTAGAACAACTCAGTCTCCAAGAAGATCTGTCCGTCAGTGATGGAGATCACGTTGGTGGGAATGTAGGCGGACACGTCACCGGCCTGGGTCTCAATGACGGGCAGGGCGGTCAGGGAGCCACCGCCCATCTTGTCGGACCTGAGTTTATCAAGAAATAAATTAGTTGTTGATGCGGTTTGCATTTAATAATGGTATTGATAGGATAAATGTACTGATTCATTGAATAAACCTTGATGATAAAGAAAAATATGAAAAGTTAGGGAGAGCGCCCTCTTAAAAAAAAAAGAGAATTTTTCCGCTAGCTGGTGTGATTATCACATCCCGACGCCAACATTTTTTTAATTCTCATTATTGCCTTAGTACTATATTACAGAGGTATTTTATAAAAAGGGTTGGCCATTAATTACGTGAGGCTTGAAAGGGGGAGGGGGATCCCGAAAAAATCACGAAACTTCACAAGGACGAATCATTCCTCGAATGGATTCATTCATCTCCATACATACTGACTGGACGTAGAATAAAAAGTGGTGCGTGATTTCGGCAACAATTTGAGTAACCTTCGTCTCGACCTAGATGTCACTCGACCATGCTAACTATATTACATTATTGCGCGATTTTTTTAGATGCCTTACTTTTTTAAATTTTAAAAAAGGTAACTATTTTATTAAAAAAAAAATACACCTGATCCTAGGCGGTGGGGGGTTAATGTCAAATCTCACCACGTATCACCAAGGGGGAGGAAAAGGGTCAAAGTGACGCTAAAAACATCACGTGATTAATGGACAACCCCAAAAAGAAATTGAGTAGGTATATGGTGCAAAGGTCCATTATTACTTACATCTTGGCGGCACGCTCGAGCAGACGCGAGTGGAGGTAGAACACATCACCGGGGTAGGCCTCACGACCCGGGGGACGACGCAGCAGCAGCGACATCTATGTCACAAACATTTCATTGATAAATGTACAGATAATACGATAAATAAAGAAAAGATGAAGAATAACATATTAATAATATTTAATTAACTTTCATTTATACAGTTGTGGGGTCATTGTTTTTGTCTGATAGATATTAAATGAATCATCTTGTTAATAATAAAGTGTAATTGATGTACATTTTACTATCAGCTCCGCGCCCTCCCCATCTCAGGCCGTGAAGTATCATGGTGTGTGTAACACGGTGTTACTAATACCATACTATCCCTTTACTTTGCCTTAAAAAGTCCAACTTTCAATACTTATTTTGTTTCCGCGACATGTCAAAAGTACAAAGAAGCCCATCTTTATTTAGTAAAAAATAAGTAAAGTAAAAGTTTGACTTGACTAGAAAGTAAAATAAGAGTTTGATTTGTTTATAAAACAAGGTAAACATTGAAAGTTCGACTCGAAATCAAAGTAAACCATAGTGTGGTAGGTGAATTTCACACCTGGTAATACTTAATTTGACTGAAATCTCGAAGAGTCAAAGTCCAGAAGTTTTTTTGGGATTACAATAATCGCTTATAAAACTATGGTGAATAACAATAGATACTTAGATACACATGTCATATCAATTTACAAAGAAGTATTACTCAAAATACGAAGCCCAAGATAATCAGCTAGCAATACCATATAATATATTGTAATTTACAAATGACGTGCACATACCTGACGGTAGGCAACAGCCTGCTTGGACAGATCGTCGTAGATGATGAGGGAGTGCTTGCCGTTGTCGCGGAAGAACTCGCCCATGGCGCAGCCCGAGTACGGCGCCAGGTACTGCAGGGGCGCGGCGTCCGAGGCCGTGGCCGACACGATGATTGTGTAGCCGATGGCACCTGATTACCATGGAAGAAATTTAATTATATGCTCAGTTCAATTTTCAGCTCCATTAGGTTCAAATTGATGGTAAGTGAATACGCGTAGGTCATTTTTAGAGGCCTAAAACATAACTTATTTTCAGATGAAGATAACTAAAAATATGAATTATTTTCGCATGATGTAAAAATAAGTTATGTGTAAATTTATTTAGGCTTAGAATGAAGTAGACTAGTGCCGTCTCGAAACAAACTGAAATTTTTATAAAGGACTTTCATTAAAAAATTGGTACTAATCCAGTCATTATCCTTTGAAATGAAAATAATAAGAAAATACGTTACCAGCATCAGTCAGCCTCTTCACGATCTGAGCGACGGTGGACCTCTTCTGTCCGATGGCGACGTAGATGCAGTACAGCTTCTTCTTCTCGTCCTCGCCCTTGTTGAAGCGCTGCTGGTTGATGATGGTGTCGATGGCGAGCGCGGTCTTGCCGGTCTGACGGTCGCCGATGATCAGCTCGCGCTGACCACGGCCGATGGGCACCAGCGAGTCGACGGCCTTGATGCCTAGAATGAAGCAGTTCATGTAATTTTTTTTATCATTGATGGCAATGAAGTACAGTCTTCGTGGATGTTAAGGGGGCGTTCATTCACTATTCGTGAATTCTTAACACGTGAGATGTTTAGGAGGGGTCGAGCCGAATCTCATCGGATTCACTTTGGAGACGGGGAGTATCGCGGCAAATATCACTTAATGTTTTTCTGCAGAGAGAAGAAACAGTAAAAACAATGTTGAATTAAGGAAAACATTTCCCATCCAAAACATACTCAGATCGAGACCTATTTTTGAGCAGTATTAAATACTAGTATTATATAAACATATTGAGCTATTTTTTTTTGTTAAGATTATATTCAACGCATTTACTTTACATGTAAACCACATTTTGAAAAAATAATTCTTGAGATTGGAGGGATTGTGCTATTTCACGACATCTCACCAAGGGGAGGTAAGGGGCGCCCTACCTAATTTATGGCCGCCCCCTAAGTGGATACTCGAAAAAAAGCCCATTTTAGTAAAACACAAGGTCATTTATGTACAAGTTAATTACACCTTAAGCATCCACCTCGTCAAAGTATCTAGGATATGTAACTACAGGATGAACAAATGAACTTTAAGATCAACTTACCAGTCTGCATAGGCTCGCGTACAGAGACACGGGGGATGATACCCGGGGCCTTGATACCGACACGCATACGGGACTTGGTGTCGAGGGGTCCCTTGCCGTCGATGGGGTTGCCCAGAGCGTCCACGACACGTCCGAGCAGCTGCTCGCCGACGGGCACGTCGACAATGGCACCGGTACGCTTCACGATGTCACCCTCCTTGATCAGCTTGTCGTTACCGAACACCACCACACCGACGTTGTCGGGCTCCAAGTTGAGGGCCATACCCTAGGATATTGTTTATTGTTATTTGTGTATGATATTTTTTATATATATTATGTGAATAGGATCCGTGTATGTAGGGTCACCTTATTGCATGAATAATAAATAAGGGTCATAGCTCACTAGAGCCACCCAATCATTTTAGTTATGTAAAAGGATTGTGAGCAGAAACACTTATGAAAGTTAGCAACATTGTGCTGCATATTTCTAAATATCTCTGCTCACAATCCTTTACATAACTAAAATGATTAGATAAAGGTATCCAATTAATATGCATCAAACTTTATTTTGAAGTGATACACCCTGAATTCATAACTGGTTATCTGCGGCAAAGACATAATATGTCTATCACACATCTAATGTTAGAACTACCAGGGTGTGTCTGCCTTTGACAACAATAATACAACAGCATTACTTGCTAAAAAATAACAACGATGGTCTATTATTGAATATATTAGTTACTAAGACAGCAGGTCTTTGAAAATTTGAGAAGGAATTAAGGTTAATAATACTAATTAATAGCTTCTGCAAGTCACAATAAAAACCATCTTTCTAAAAATCTTACACAAAAATTAATAAATCTTACATTTAAAAAAAAATGAATGTATTTTTTTAACTAAAAAAATTGATTTTATTACTTAATAAAAATATTAATTAAAATTACCTTGAGCCCGGAGGAGAATTCCACCATCTCCTCGGCCTGGATGTTCTTGAGGCCATAAACACGGGCAATACCGTCACCGATGCTCAACACACGGCCAGTCTCTTCCAAGTCAGCCTAAAAGATGAAAGTTAAATATATTTTTCAGTTAGTAATTATAACCAGAGAAAACTTAATATGTAGTTGAAAAATAAATATCATTCCTGCAATCTACTCCAAATAAGGAAGATTAATTATTTCACACTGGCATAGTAACACAAAAAGTTCATTGATCAGCTGAGAGAGAATATAGGTCATGGATCAATACTGAAATGTCCTATATTTAGTGCAGTGAACCAATTTTTTACATAAATTAACTTATGATATACCTACCTAATGAATATCTCATTTACAATTATTAAACATTTTTCTATTGAGTGCAAAGAAAAATTCAATATTTGTAATATTTTTTATAGTTTTTTTTTTTTGATATTTTTTTTTTAGTTTTACACCCTTCATACTTCCCATCAAGTGAGTAAGTAGGCTCTGTGTAGAGGCAAATATGAACCTTGTAAAAGTTCCTTGTTTTTTGTCTTGATATTACCTATTTATTTCGTTATGTTACTTATATATTTATTTTCATACCTGTAAAAAAATATCTGCAAAGTGTCAAATGTGAATAGAGGACATGGATAGGTTTATGTAACAGGCAAGATCGTACCTTAGGTGCGGCACCGAGGATTCTCTCCTCCAGGATTGTGGAGATTTCGGCAGCCCGGTGGGTGCATGAGGTATGGATCTTGCGGGAAGCCACCGTGACCGCTGGCACGGCGACCTTCGACACCTGCCGACCGACATAACCAAATTGACTTTCGGAAACACAACATTTTCAACACTAACCAACTTCGCTTTCACTAAATCTTGATTTATATAGTCCACATAAACACCTGCAACACGGTTCCACAAAATGGGCATGATGAATTCTGTCACAAAACCGATTGACCACTATTACATAACACAGATTTTTTGAAGCGGCACATCAATAATGGTAATTTTACTATCAGTATCGACTAGTAGCATTACTGCAACAGAATATATACCGGCGATTAAACTTATTTCTCAATATATTCAGGAATATTACCCAAATTTTTGACTTCATGGGCAGACATTGCAATGGGCGAGATTGCCGGATTAACACGTATTTTAATAAATTGCACGAATTAGAAGCCTTTATTACCTGGGTCGCAGCATTAGGCAAGCGCCTGGCCACCGAGGAGGCCAAACGAGCGGAGATCAGCGACATTTTTCACAAATTTTCTAATTACGGGCTGACTGAAAGATCGTGATGTTCTCCGCTCGCGACTCGTTGCGATATTACCGGAAATGACATAATATTGATCATTGTCTATGGTTAATCTTGTCGCAACATCCACAGATTAAAAACAGGATACTGTAACCATAGACCATCCATAGAGGTGCATTGTTAAGGCCAGCTATGCTTTCAGCTTATTTAGACTTACTTTAAATCTATCCAAAATGAATAAAACTTTGTATAGTCGCTAGCACACCTCTAGGTTTCGCATTGATAAATCTAAAAATGTACATGGTACCTACATGTATTTACCATTATTTACAAAAACTCCAAAAGCGTATCGTTACAACATGCCCATTGTATATTTTTCATAGACTATAGAATAACGTCACGTGTGAAGGTCCATTTGGCATTCGCCAGATGATTTTGACAGTTAGCTGGTGTCTTGTTGACAGGTAGCTACAATTGGTCGTTCAACTCGTACTATCGTACTCCTATTTTGTCTTTAAATTATTGATAAGTAACAAAATGTTGTATGCGTTTAGTGTAGTTGAAACCAATAATATATTTGTTTTGTTGTGATGGCTATATTTGAAATAAATCTGCATACCAAAGCTATTATAGATGATACAGAGAGGCTCACATGTATATTAGAAAATGCGCACAGTGTCAATAAACATACAGTGAGTTTGAGTTTACCAGTGTTGTGATTGTGAACACGTACGTAGTAGTAACTAACTAATGAACGTTATGTTCTAGGAGTATATGTTGCGGGTGCAAAGAGGTCCTAGTAAAGAGGATAGATGGTTAGTGTCACGACGGTATAGGGACTTCTCAGCACTGCACAGCAGCTTACAGCATGCGAATATCGAGCTGCCCATACCGCCTAAGAAACTTATTGGGAACATGCAACCTTCTTTTATTGCTGAGAGGCAAATAGCATTACAAGTAAGTAAAAAATGTTAAAATACTCATACACAATAGTCTTCATGATTAATATTGTGTACAGAAAGGCATAATTATACACTTTATGCTGTCCGAGGGGTTTATGATTACTTAAATTACTTGATATTAAATTTTACCATTTGTCATATACATTCAGAACTCTAAAATGTATGTTACTAACTTGACCTAAGTTTAACCGTAGAAAATCTATAAAGATAGAAGCTACCGTTAAGATTATTAAATTAATTATAATTCTTAAACCACAACAGCAAATTATGAATTTTATTAATATTCATGAAGATTCCTATTCCTAGGTAATTTATGAGTAATTCAGTTTGTTGTTTTTAATAAGTTCATAAATTATGTTACATCCTCCTTTCAAAGGAAGTTGGGATTATTGAATGACTCATGCTCATGCTTTATCTCTATTCTAACACAAAACACAACATTGGCAAGGAATTCATATTTATTTTATTATACTACTTACTACTAATATACTACTTAATATTATAAATGCAAAAGTAACTCTGTCTGGTACCTTTTCACATACAAACGACTGAACCGATTTTAATTAAATTTGGTACAGAGACAGAGTTGACTTTGAGAAAGAACATAGGCTACTTTTTAAATGACATCCACGCGGGCGAAGCCGTGGGCAACAGCTAGTTTTATTATAAATGAGACTACAAAACAGCTGACAATGTTGCTGTTAAGTATCCAAAATGTGTCCTGGTCAATTAGAAATGAGGTAGATACTTAGCCCCTTATTAGATACGTTTTAGCTATAGAATGCTTTGTCTTTGTCAGTTCTTTAGCTAAAATACGTTTATGAATATGGGGGTTAGAATATAAATATTAACTAGGTCTCTATGGTCAACTATGTGTTCAGTCGGAACTTTGTTGACACAAACATATGTTATACTTATCTGGTTGTCTGCAGATTCAGATGTTATATCGGGTGCTATTGTTGTTTCATACTTACCCACAGATGACCTGATAATGTACTACTTACCTATATAGATATGAAGTAACTGAAAATAAAGAGATAAGACATTTTGATTACAATGTATTTTCTATGTACGAATAGTATCAAGTTTAATAGCATAGTGTGACATAACCTGACTTTTAAAATAATAATTTGCCCCCGCCCCCTCCCTCCACAATGTTTCAAATAGTTTTTTGAAAAATTAACAAATATACAAATCCGGATTTAGAAAATATAATAATAATATAATAATAATAATAATATCTTTATTTCAAATCAAAAGTAGCTTTACATTTCATTGACATTGGAATCTCCATTTAAGCATATGGATGCCTGTGTTTGGAGACTCCGCTCTTCCCTTTTTGAAGTTGCACAAAAGCACTATGATCATTTACCGACTAAATATAACTTATTAAATTTTGTTTAATACATACTTGGCGATAAAACTAATATAAAAAAGAACATAATGAAAACTAAAGTATATTCGTGTATGTGTGTGTGTGTGTGTGTGTGTGTGTGTGTGTGTGTGTGTGTGAGTGTGAGTGTGAGAGTGTGTGTGTGTGTGTGTGTGAGTGTGTGTGTGTGTGCGTGTGTGTGTGTGTGCGTGCGTGCGTCGTGCTATATTAAACGTTGCAACATTGCTTCTGTTTCCTCATAGTTTAATGTTTGTAACCAATTTATAATTTGTTTTTTACATTCATGTTTTTGCTTGCCGTATATAGATATTTGTTTGTTGAGTCTGTTGTATAAATATCCCGACATAATGTTATACTGGTTTCTCGCAAATTTAGTTTTTGTTTTGGGGATCCCTACAGTAGTATTTTTTCTTCTTTTCGTTAGTATCTTTGAGTCATACGGAACTTCTTTATGTTTTCTTAAAACAATGTGTTGTATATACAGTTGCCTTACTGAAAGTAAATTACTTATTTTATATAGTGTTTCTGTTGAAAATGATCTTTTTTTAAAGTACATAATTTTTAATACTTTTCTCTGCGCTCTCTCTAACGCTAAAAATTTAGATTTTGCGGCACCGCCCCAAACCGAAATACAATATATTAAGACAGATTGTACCAAAGAAATGTAAATTTCAGTTAGAAGATTCTTAGATTGTGCCGAATCTTGACTATTTTTGTCCTTTTCTGGTACAACATGTCTTAGCACCTTAAATATATAGATCAGTTTACCTATTCTGCTCATAACTAGTTGTAGATGAGGATACCATGACAGACGCTGATCTATTACTACTCCCAGATATTTAATACAATTAACTTCACCAATAGTAGGACATTGACAGGTTAAATCACTCATACACCTACTGCAATTATGTACCTTAATTGCAGAGTATTTAATGGAGTGTTTATTATTATAAATGCTAAAACAGATATAGTTTGTTTTACTAGTATTTAACGTGAGAAGGTTATCTTTTAACCAAGCAGCAACACAGGACAATCCCTCCTCTGCATAACTCTTTACTTGATCCCACGTACTACCAGTGAAAATTATAGCTGTATCATCAGCGTATGAGAAAATTTTGGCATTATTTATTTTTATATTGCAGAGATCATTGATATATATCAGAAAGAGTGTGGGCCCCAGTACGCTTCCCTGTGGCACGCCGTATAATATTTCGGCATCTTCACTGATATATTGATCTAATTTAACTTTTTGAGTTCGGTTTGATAGATAATCTTTAAATAATGCAAGCGGAGTTCCTCGAATTCCAATTCTTTCCAGCTTATCCACAAGAATAGGAATCGAGACGGTGTCAAAGGCCTTTTTGAGGTCCAAAAATACACCCATACATTTAGCCCCTTTGTCCAACTGTTCCGCAACTAGTGAAGTAAGATCAATGACCGCATCTTCTGTTGATTTACCTTTTCTGAATCCATATTGTAAGGTAGACAGTATATCAAATCTATTTAAATATTTTAGAAGTCGGGTATTCAGGAGTCTTTCTATTATTTTTGAGATAGCTGGTAGAACAGATACTGGCCTGTAGTTACTAATATCTTCTCGATTCCCACTCTTATAAACTGGAGTAATAATTGATTTTTTTAGCATAATGGGGAAGACACCTTTTTTGAAGCATAGATTAGCAAGATGTGTTATAATAGGCACAATTTCATTTTTAGCATATTTTAAAAAACTCGTTGATATGTTGTCCCAGCCAGGAGCACTGTCATTTTTCAAACTTTGAAGAATGCTACCGACTTCAATTTCGTGAGTGTCAAGTAACACAAAAGAATTCAATTGTGTTGTGGTACAGTTAGCCAAAGGTTCTAAATGGACACCAGTACCGTCCGAAATTTGGTCAGCTAGTTGTTTACCTATATTCACAAAGTATTTATTTACTAGGTTCGCTGACTCAATTGGTGTTGAGGTGGAATTAAGTAATTCTGCATTTTGTGTGTGTGATTTGGTAGAGTATGTAATTGCCTTTATATTTTTCCAAAGAAGTTTATTATTTTTTAACGATTTAGTGAGTGAGTCCCTGTCATAATTTCTTTTTAATTTTTTAAGTAAATTGTTGACGTAATTTCTATATCGCTTGTATGTGATTCTCAGCATTTCATTTTGCGGATCTTTTCTAACCTTCTTTTGTAGAGAATTACGATTATGAATACAGCGTAAAATGCCCTGCGTAACCCATGGTTTAATTAAACGTTTCTTTGATGGTAGTGTTTTAATGACTGTATTTACCTCAATTGTTTCAAAAAGTTTTTGGAGTAAGTTTCTTATAACTACATTCGGATCATCAGTAAATAGTAATTCCCCTAATTTCTTAGTTTGCAAGTATTCGAGCGCAGTCTTGTAATCCATGACTGTTCTGGTTTTGTTGGTAGATTTTATTATCTTACATTTAGATAAACAAAGAAATGTTGTATAATGGTCCGTAGTAGTTGTTTGTAAAATTGCAATAAATGCTGATACTTTGCGATTATTTATTTTCATCATCAAGTGATCTAGGCATTTTTCTTCTCTAGTAGGCAAAACGTGACCAGGCAGTATACCCTGTAATGATAACATATTTAAGTAACCTATTCTGTTTTTATGATCATAATATGTTTCCGTTTGTGTTGGTCTGATATTTATGTTGATGTCCCCTGTTATAATTATGTGTTTTTTTTCTGTTTTTAAAGTTTCCACATGTGTACTTAGCGAATTTATAAAAGGTTCCGCGTTTGAATTTGAGGGTGATCTATAAATCCCTAATATGATGTTATTAAATATTTCCAATTGAAGACACGACGCCTGTAACAAGTTTATTTCACTAACTTTGTGTGCTAAGTTTTGTTTTATATACACAACCACTCCATCATTTTGGTTTAATTGCCTTGTAGTAAAATAACTGGTGTAATTGTCAAGTTTCGGTAGCTGTTTGTCTGTATTTAATCTGCATTCAGTTAATATGATTACGTCAGTTTCGAACGAGAAATTATTTAATGTTAGTAAGAAGTCGTTAAAATTACAGTAGATACTCCTAATATTCTGTGATATAATTGTAAAGTCACTTTTATTTATATGTATAAAATTTTCAAGATCTTGACTATTACACTCGATTGATCTTGCAAGTTCAATATTGTCTATTTCATTTAACGTTTGTAGAGATTCGCATATATTGTTAGCCATTTTTAATCATATAATTAAATCTAGTCACTAGTATTGCATTCCCCAAAGTATTATTTAATATTAATCTCCCAGCATTAATTGGGTAATGTGTTTGCTTATACGTCATTTTACTTATATGCATTCTGTATAATAATTGTTTTACGATTTGTATGAGGTACATATTGGTGTGTTTATGTATTGGTGACGTTGATTGTATTGTGTTATTAATATAGTGTGTATCAATGTGTTCATGTTTATGCGTTTGCGATGTTGTATTTGTGTAATTATAGTAGCCATGTTTTTTACAAGTTATGTTCTGATTATTTAGGAATTTAGTTATAAAGTTGAATAACAATAAACTATACCCTAGTATTAAATTCACAAGAAGTAGTCATACATTTTTAATATTTGGTAAATCGTGCTCCGTCCTTATGTGTATACGCAAATTATCTTGAGTGCGATAAAATATCGTTCCACGAGATGTCCAACAGTTGCAACCATTTCTTTTTGCATATGCACGAGCATGAGCAAACAATTTCGCGGTTTTTTTCGTAAGACCCTCAGATACATAAATTGGTCTTTGATCTCCTTTCATTTTTAAATGTCCGGTGTGTATTTTATTGCTGACATCTTTTCCTTTATTAAATTGCTTGACAGATTTTAACATTTTTTCTTTTTGCATAACAGTTGAAAACTCTGCAACAATTGTACCGCATGTAACATTCTCATTTGCTTTTAATCTATAAATATCTTTTATATCTTGTTCCTTAATCTGGCCTCCTACTATTTCACTTAATTCGTGCAAAAAATTATATAACTCATCTTTGCCTTCAAATTGGTTTTGTGTGGATATTAGGCGTGGAACGTTCCGAATTTCCAGAGTAGTCGAGCAACTTTTCTTCTCCAAGAACTCTATCTTTTCTTCTAGGGCTAAAATGCGACTGTTACTTTCATTCTTTTCTTTTTGAAGGGTTTTTTTTTTTTTTTTTTTTTTTTTATTCTCCATTTAAAGAGCTTGGTCAAAGACCATGACGCTCTATACGTTCACATGAATTACATTCTTCATTTAAAAAATAATAATTAAACAACATTAGCTCATTGACAATTGATATAGTTGCAACAGTATTCTGGCGTCATCCGTAGTAGGATCTGCCAGGACACTGTTGCAATGTCCTATTTCTAATGAAGCCCTGCGATGAGCCTCACCTCGAACACATTCTTTGAAGGGTTTGTATGAGTGTTATTGCTTCGTCATATTTTGCAGTCAGAAAAATTATACTCTCCTTTATCTCATGATTTTGCTGTTGGATAGTTGCTTGCAGATCTTGAAATTGTGTTTCCTGCTTATCTGAGAGGGTTTTAAATAGCGCCCGCATTTCTTGCACAACATCGCCATTATTTGTGGGAGTCGTTTGAGGTGGAGTTCCTAATGCACGTCGTTTATTTGTTTTGTGTGAGATATTTTCATATTCCTTGTGATCACTCAGTTCAGGTTCTGAATCATATTGCATAGTTTTCTCGCTTATTTTACTATTTTTATTATTTGATCCCTTAGAAACTACGCTGCTTTTCTTGGTCGGAGTGCGTTTCAGTGACATGATTTTGTCTTGTCAGTGCTTGC
Source organism: Macrosoma leucophasiata (assembly GCA_036365455.1). Lineage (NCBI taxonomy): Eukaryota > Metazoa > Arthropoda > Insecta > Lepidoptera > Hedylidae > Macrosoma > Macrosoma leucophasiata. The sequence continues at coordinate 5,688,252 of JAWQUS010000023.1, read as the reverse complement.
TAGTATTTTCGTCGAATATTCAAATGAACAGAATCGAAAGAAAAGATTGCACCTTGCACTTGCCAAAGTTGTAGCCCAATACTCATCAACTATCAGGCAATCATAAGTGTGTAGAGACAGTTTAATAACTTACGTACAAAGTAAAACTTTTTTAACAAATAAATCTTCCCTTTGGCGCGGATTCGCTATCAATTCCAAATCTTCTTGCACCAGGCGGACAGAGATTCCAAAAGGTTAATTAACCAAATCTTTGAAATTGCTCCTCAGTCAGTGTCTTGTTCAATTCTTCCAGTGGGCCAGGTATTATTAATAGGGCAATTGAATATTCAATTAAACAAAATTTATGTCATTCAACTCTAACAACACTCTGGTCTGCCTTGCGGTTCAGATCCACTAGGTGAGCATAAACGCTATGGTAGTCGCGAGGCGCACGGGGCCACTGATGTGTCAGCTCGCAAATGGGTATTAGTCTTGCTGATGTACTAGGTGAACATAAATGTAGCAGTAATCGTGCGTGAGTCGCTCTCGGCGATTGAATAAAATTGTAGACTCTGCTTGGAAGTGCGCAACTTTATTCTTCAGATGCTAGCTACCAGGCAATCATAGGGCAATTGAAAGATTCAATGTACAAAATAATTCGGTTAAAATGTATAATTACTTTACAGATGAAGTGGTCCAGATGTACTAGGCATGCACAAATGCAGTGGTAGTCGCGCGTCTCACGCGTCTCTTGATAGTTAGTGACTGCTGGCTCGGAAATGCTTAATTTAATTCTTCAGTAGTACCAATGCACTTGTACTAAGCGAGCATAAATGTAGCAGGAATCCTCCGTAACCCACGACTTATTTCGATTTGATCGTACGTTTTTTATTTATTTATTGCGTAATATGCACTAGGCCAGCATAAATGCAGAGCAGTAATCACGCGGCCACACGGCGATTGAATTTGACCGCTCGTAACAATTCCTTAGTTATTCACATGTACCAGGAAACCATATCTTTTAGATGGTTATTAATGATTTTAGTCAAAACGCAAATATTAAATAGGGCAGGGCACAGTTTAAGCAGTGGCTGGTGGGGAGATAGATGTATTTCTTGCGCCTTATATCTCCAAGTACCAGGGTAACATATATATTCAAGCGGTTCACAGTTTGTTGATCTAAATTGGTAATGCTGTTTCACTCACACAGTCATGCGTGTGCGGTTTTTCTTGCTTGCACGGTCCACCTTCTTCAATTTATGCACTCTTATTTTTTAATGTAATATTTTTCATAAAATTTAATTTAATTAATTTAAAATATTTTTAACACAGATTTGGATATGTCTGCTCGTAAACGAGGCCAGGGGGGAAGAGGAAATACATATTTTATATTGAACACTTGTAACCTCAGGGAAGCTATCATCTGTTCATTTGTATAATAATATAGGAATTTGAAAGTATAATGTATTTTAATGAAAAAGATAAAGCCACAGTGGTTTTGCATTTGATTTGATTGTGGTTATAGTGATATTAATCTCTCCAGACACGAGAAAAATATGACATTCAATTGTCATATTTTTCTTGTGTCTGGAGAGATTCAATTGTGTCTGGCCGCCAGTGGCCGTACGATCCTTGAAGGATTAAGAACTTGTTTCACCAGTTTCTAAAGAATGAGTAGATACTTACTTAATCTCCTAATTTATAAAATATTAAATATAATAAAAATCATTAAATATACAGCGTACACAAGACAATAAGACATTATTTTTTACTGTGTATTGTATATTTATTACCTGCAGCATTCTAAGTGTGCCTGCAAAAATAATACTTATATAAATAACTAGCTGTTGCTCGCGGCTTCCCCCGCGTGGTTGTAGTTTTATAAATAACTAAATTGCCTATGGTCTTTCCCAAAGTATCTCGATCTCGTATTCTCGATCTCTGTACCAAATTTAATTAAAATCGGTTCAGTCGTTTGGACGTGAAAAGGTAACAGACAGACAGACAGAGTTACTTTCGCATTTATAATATTAGTAGGGATTATTATATTTTTGTCACTAAACAATTTTGCTTATTATTTTAAAATAAAATTATTATTCTTATTTTCCTTAATTTAGGTCACTCAGTGCCGGATTAGCCATATAGCAGGTGCCGCCTGTGCCCAAAAAAAAGACCACAAATATGTAAAATATGTAATACACCTTAGCTATTAGACCTGAGTCGATCGCGAGCGATAGAATCACTTTGATTGAATCACGATCCAAACACAAGTGATCGGGTCGTGACGTACAAAAAAAGTCGATCATTTGGCTCCTTTGGGTCATTGGGTACTTTGTTTCTCGTGAACTCTATCACATTAAGCATAAGGTACACTTTAGTTTGTTTACAGTTTTATCGATCAAGCTCCCGTGCACCATGTCATCTTATTGTAAAATTTATGCGATATACCTATAAAGTTTAAGAATGAAATTATAGTGATAATTAATTGAAATGTATTAAAATTTAAAATAGCCAGCGACATAATGTGTGGATCGCGATCTCAAGTCTCGCATCCTTATCAGATGGGTCTCGAATCACGAGAATCATGACAGTATACGTTTGAGCAAAATCGAGTCGCGACCCAAATGACCCAAACGATCGAGTCATTTAGACTCGATCACCTTGTCAATGGGTCGCGATCGACCCGAATCCCGACGAAGGAGTGATCGACTCAGGTCTATTAGCTATTCTCAAAGTGAGCGTTGGCCACACTGTAATTATATAGGTATATTATTATGTTGCAAGTTGGCAACACTACAATACTTACAGGGGGCAGTGTCTCCATATACACGGTAATTACCGTAGATACACCGTAATCTGGTCTCTATCTACTGCCAAGGTACGTTATGTGTTACCGTGTCATATATCACCGTATTTCCACTTAATTGTTGTTGATAATATGTTGTTGATAATATTTTATAAATTATAAAACGAATCTCTGTCTGTCAACTTAACAAATTTTGTAATGACAACACTACAAAAATTCAAGGGGAATCCCCAACTTATAAAAGTTTACCTTCAATACGCAATCTATTCTCGTCCTTATTTCTATATATGTAGGTAATTAATTTGTACGTGTGACGGATGAAAGGGGTAAAATTGGCATGTTATTATACTTTACATTTATTTTAAATAAAAAAAAAACAGAATATTCCGATTTGAGTGATCTAAAACGATGTTTCTTTTCTTTGAAAAATACACGATTATTTATACAATTTTAGCAAATTCACCGTATTTTTTTATAAAAACACCGTATTTGTACCCTTGCAACACGGTAGCTCTCAATTAACATATAGAGACACTGACAGGGGGAATCCCCTAATATTGTTTTCGATTCCGATTCGTAAATGTTCTGTTACTTCTGTTTTATTTACATTCTAAATTTCGGTAGGCAATGTAACTCTAGGGCCCCATGGTAACATTTGCTACGGGCCCCCCACCGGCTTTAGCCGGCACTGAGGTCACTGTTGAAATTGTGTTAGTGGGTTGTGTTGGTCAAGTCTTAGGAATCAGTGTGCATAAATGAAGATAATGATGAATATGGAAGAAAGTAGTAAGAAGCACGGGAGGTTTGTAAGAACCGGCATATTTCGTGCTCCACACTCTCTGCCTACTCCGTAAGAGACTTGGCGTGAAGTTACATACATTATACCATTGAAATTACCTTAATATTGTAATAGTTACGTAGTTAAGCGCGCATAGATGTGTAGATCTTATGCGATCTACTCGATTAAGCACTGCTGGCGCGGTCGGGTAGTGCGATGGGTGACCGCTAGTGGCAAATTAAATGCGCGTTTCCGTGCTTCGGAGAGCACGTTAAGCCATCGGTCCCTGTTGCTATCGATAGATAACGTCGGTTTGAAAACATCCGACAGCAGGTTGGCCACTAAATCGTATCTCCACCAATCCGTATTGGAGCAGTGTGGTGGAGTAAGCTCCAGGCCTCCCCCCATAAAGGGGAGGGACTCGTGCCCAGCTGTGGAACGTATAATGGGTTGTCATTATATATTTTATGTACATATCTACTTACTTGAATGTATTTTTATCAAACCTTCCGAATTTTATACAATGCTTAAAATTGTTTCAGAATTATATAAATGAAGTACTTAAACATGAAGTGCTGGCGCTATCATTGCCTGTGCGGACTTTCTTGGACCCCAAAAATTACTCATTGTCAATTGCAGGTAAAAGCTCCATATTCCATACATTTTAAATATATTTTTGAGCTCTCCACTCAAATAGACCATCTTTATAAATACTTATTTCTGAGTAAAACATATATAAAGTTATTAATGTGGCTATAAAGACGTGACATGTTGACATTATAAAGTGAGAAGCTCAATTTTCATATAAATAGTCTTTCCTCATGAACATTGTATGTATTTTATGATAAAATTGAATATCTTATATATTAATATTTGTTCACTTAGTTATTAATATTTGTCCCACTATTTATCATTCAGCATTTCTTAATTTATTTTAATACTAGCTCACCCGGCAAATATAATGCAACAGATAGCTATAATAGGTAATATAATAGGTAGGATAGGAAGTGGTCATATACACATTTCCTTAATTTATCCTACTAATTTTATAATGGTTATTTTTAGGTAATATTAGTTAATCAGTTAATTAAAAGTAATGTTTTTATCTAACTCATATAATTTTCTATTTTTTTTAATAAAAGTAAGAGCTTGTAAGAGTCTATTAACAAATTAAATAAGTAATTTTAAAAATAAAATAATGGTCTACTCTATACTTTCACCCTCTTACCTCACCATTTTAGCAACCAATGCTCTTGGCCAAGGATGGCCCAAATGAAAAACCTACCTGTGTAAAATATGGATGAACCTACCTGTTTAATAAATAATACTTAATTTAATACTTAGATTTGATATCTTTTAGAGAATGCTGTCCAAACTATGTCAATAGCCCTTAGAGGTGATGGAAGGTATGAATTGAAAGGCCCTATGCAAGATATCGGCTGGAGAATAAGGAAACATTATTTTCTTGTAAGTATAACTTAGTACAATAAGTTTTTATGGGTGGCAGAGCTCCAGGATAATAACCGCTAAGGTTCGCAATTTTGTAGACAAAAAGTCGCCTAATTAGTTGATTGACTAATTAATTACCATACTGCCGTTCGCAAAGTTTTTTTTGCTAAATTTACTGTGCGCACAATTCACGAATTATGCACGAATTTATGAGAATATTAACTAATTTTATTTTAAATTTTCGCAACGTTTCAAATAAGTTTTTAAAAAAAATTACAAAACCTACAAATCCGGATTTAGAAAAAGCCTGATTTCCGGGTGAGAATGGTGGCCGAAGCCACTTGTATTACTGGTGAATCGTGGTACAAATTGTATGCCTATGCGTTGGATAGGTTTTTAAAAAACAGAGTTTGAGAAGACCATTTTTCGATTGAATGTTACAGTTTGAAAAATATATAGCTTTGAAGTGCAAAAATACACAGTGATAGTACATATGGACACAGACAGAGGAAAACTACCACGGCTAAGTATTCTCAACAAGTTTACAAGTAGAGGTCGATCAACTTATGAAATGTACTTGAAAAAACAAACTTGGCCGGTTTTTAGGGTTCCGTAGTAAACAAGGAACCCTTATTGTTTCGCCATGTCCGTCTGTCTGTGTGTCCGTCCGCGGTTTAGCGCAAAAACTATTACAGAGAAACTTGAAATTTATTATTACTTGAAATTTGGCACACCTTGATCACGCCGACAAAAAGGTAGAATAAAAACATGAAAAAAAAACCAGAAATATTCAGGGTACCTCCCCTACATGCAAGCCACGAATAATTGTTTTATTTTTCGTTTTCTGTATAGTGTGTAGTTTCAAAAATGTTAGGGATGTGGTGTTTTCGATTTTGTTAACAGTTCTTGACATAATAAGCTTATAAGTGCCAATTTTCATTAGAGTCAAGTGTCCCTCCCCCTCTACCAACTAAATGGTTGTTGTAAGAAATTCAAACGTACAATAGTAGCTACATATAATGAAATTAAAAGGAAAACTATAACACTTCAGTTGGCTTTTGCAAGTTTGCGAGTAATAGTCGATCAAATGTGTTTTACTCAAAAATTTTAACTCAAAGAACTCCATAGAAAATATTTATTTATTTTTTTCATTACATTATTCAAACCTAAAATCTACGGAACCTTACAATGCGCGTTACCCGACACGCACTAGACAGGTTTTATAAAAATCTAGTTTTGATTTAGAATATTTTTCTATCATTAGACAGAACGAATTTAGGTGTTTTTTTTTTATGAGTTTAAGCAAAAAGTTAAAAAATGTCGATTTTCATTCCGAAAACTAATGATACCTATACAATACTATATATTTTCAATATTATTTTCAAATATAAGGTTTAAAACAATACTTTTTTCGGTCATTGCCCAACAGTAATTGGCAACATATTTACTTTATAAATAATTAAACTTATGCGTTTTCAAAAACGTCTCCTAAAAGACCTAAAGATGTAGTGGTCAATAACACAAAACGAATGGAATACGAGATTATAATGACAACAAATTAAAAAGAATAATTTTATCACGCACGCACGACGCCCATCATGGTATTTTAATAAAATCGGATTATACACAATGACAATTTTGCTGTCATAAATTACATCTTATACAAAAAGTTTTGTGATACCTGCTTCTGGGTTTTCCTTCTGTGTAATTCTAAAAAAATGTACTATAATAAAATATGTCTCGTATACTATTGCAACAAAAGTATTTTATTTCTGACAAAATATTAATTAGGTAATTAAGAAATATTTAGTAATCAAATCAGTTTTATAAGACCTTAATTTTTTAATTGTTTGGCATCAAGTTTTAATTAATTTTAACCTTACATCTAAAATCAGGTAAGGTAATCAAATCAATATTTTTAATAATGAGAATTAGAATGAATTTGTGCTTTTTCGCGAAACTTCAAGAACGGTTCAGCAGCTAATTTAAATTTGCGGGATCCGCGGATCCGCGTTTTGAAGGTTCGGGATCCACCAGATTGATAAAAGGTGCGGGATCCCGCGGGATTGCGGGATCCCACTTTGCGGGATTGCAATCCCTAGTCACTTAACAGTGTTTTAGAGATAGGTTGGTTCCATCAGATCCCTGGTAGAGTTCCAGTGCAAGAGCTCCACCGCATCACCTAATCTATCTGCCGCCAAATAGTAGTGTTCAGCACTATCGTGTTCCGGTTACATGGTAATGTATGGCCTTGTTAGCTATCGCAGAGTCATAACAACTTAGGTCTCACGGATGGCAACGCATCTGCAATTTGACTACTGGTTTTTGTGTAGATTTCTATAGGCTGCAGTAATCACTTAAAATTAATGTGAGCTGCATGCTTGTTTGCCATATTTTTTCTTACATAAAAAACATATCTTTTTAATACATGTCTTTGATGTTTCAACAATAAAGTAGGCGCATAAAAACAATGTCGCTATATCCAATTTGTAAACAATAAAATTCACTCTTATCAGCGTTGATAAGTCTTGCAAAATGAGTTTAATGTTCAAAATATATGATATCAATATTTAATCTGCAGGTGACTGACATGGAGAGCAAGATGAACTGTTTATTGGCGTGGCAGAGCTATGGACCTGATAGACATTTGCATGCTAAAGATCTACAGACTGCCTTCAAGAGTCTGCAGAATATAAATGTGAGTGGACCACAATGATCAAATCAAAATCAAAAATGCTTTATTCATTTTAAACGGTTTTACAAGTAACATCGCAAGGGCCCCCATACTGGGTTAAGAAACCTGTGTTACAAGGTACCCCGCTCATCCACCAGGGCAATTAAAGCTATACATATATGGTATATATCTATATAAAGATTACAGCATTTTGATTAGCAAAATAACTTAAATAAGGTTTTGTGTGTGATGTTTAATGGTTATACTTCTCTTACTGTAGAAAGAAAGAAACATTTATTTGACACGCAGCGATAAAACAGGCATAAAACATTGAACCTTACTTAAAACCATAAACAAAGAAACAACAACACTATTTTTAATATAATACAGAAACAATTTCACGCACACATATAAACATCTAGGCGACAAGTATAGGCCCATTTGTGCTTGTATTTTGACAGAGGGGAAAGCCTGCATATGGCTACTCCCCTCCAGTGTTGCTCTATGCATGTAGGTATGACGTACTACGGACTACACGTAATGTCTGTCTCACGGTGTCCAGTTCATCATATTATGTCAGGAAACTAAATTTAAGAGGTACCTGACGCTGATTTTCAACCGGAACCTTTACGTACCTAAGTGGATGGCAACTTACATTTTAAAGAAAAATAGAGGTGGTAACTATTCTCATCAGATACAAGTCAAATCGATGTATGTAAAATATCGACTTTTGTTGTTAATAACAAACAAGAAGTATAAAAAGATTAGAATAAATAATCTTAATGTATTGTTCGGATTTCAATGTAATTAGATGTAAATTCCCTAAGTTGAATCGGAAATAAAACATTGAGATTGAATTCCATAAATATTGAATGAATTTATAATGCTTTACATACTTGAAATTAATTTAAACAATAACCGTAACAGTTTGTGGAGATGTAAACAGGCATCTAGTTTTATTATTTCATGTAACATGTTTTCAATTGATTTATGAAAGATTTAATTTTCGATTGATTCGATTTTAAGTGATTCTTGAATTATGATTAAGATTATTATTTATTGAATTGGATAAATATGAATTGGAAGCACTCTTACCGCATTTTTTTTTATTTATGGCTGTGATTTACATTTACAATGGATTTTAAATAATGATTGCTTAAAAAAATAAATCCTCTAAGTTATGGGCGTCTTTGGGGTAGACTTTGTCCAGCAAGATGGCTGGAGTGATGATGATGATGAAATAAAAAACATGTCAAATATTTTCTTCGACTACTAAATACTACTAGTTTTATTTCAATGAGTGTAGCTCGCGAAAATCTGAGAACATATTACCCTGGTATGGCTGGTCAAAAGTCTTAGGAATCGGCGTGAATGTATGAAGAGAAGGTAGAGGTGTAAATGGATGTGTCGGGACCGGGATATCTGGCGCTTCACACTCTGCCTACCCTACTTAGGGACCTGGCGTGAAGATAAATATATTACCCTGGTAATTTTATTCTTTAATACTTATTGATTATTAATATTGTCCGCAGCATCCATACATAGACGAAATATTAAGTATACATAATTTAGAATCCGGTGCCTACGTAGTTAGACGAATACACGAAAACGGGAGTGTTAGGGACTTGCTATACGGTACAGAGTATAGCAAGAGTCACCTAGCGAAGTACGCCAACCCCCGAGTGAGGAAACCGTTCACGACGGGCCAGATCGCGCACTACGGTTTTCAGATACTGCAAGCGATTAAGTTCCTACATGACAAGGGTTTGCCGCACGGTACGTATTTTCAAAATGTATGTATTTCTAGTCGTTTTAATTTTTCAAAATAGTTTGTTGTTTGTAATGAAGTGCCAGGAAAAAGGAGAGCGGGAAAATCAAAATCAAGATCTTTATAATGCCGTCTATCTAAGACGCAGTGCCGGATTAGCCATATAGCAGGAGTAGCAAATGCTACGGGCCCCGCGCCATTGGGGGCCCCGTGCCTGTGCCCCAAAAAAAAAATGTAATACACCTTAGCTATTCTCAAAGGGAGCGTTGACCACTAATTATATAGGTACCTATATTATTTTGTTGCAAGTTGGCAATACCACAATACTTACAAGGGGGAATCCCCTAAATTTGTTTTCGATTCCTTTTCGTAAATGTTGTTTTATTTACATCCTAAATTTCAGTAGGCAATGTAACTCTAGGGCCCCATGGTCATATTTGCTACGGGCCCCGAACCGGCTTTATCCGGCACTGCTAAGACGGCATTCCAAAATTGGCTCAGACAGGCAAAGAACAATTTCTTTCGAAAGTTTGAAGGCAGTGGTAATGACATATACCCGACAGCGGCCCTAATGTAGATTGTTACAAATTAACAACACAAAAAAATAATATTCCCAAACATAGTAATAAAACACGTAAAGTTAAGAAATCAATTATTACATTTCTAGGCCATATCCACCCCGGCAACATAGTAATAGAAAACCAAAAAGCTGCCTTGACGGACATAGAGAATATACTAATGGGCGTCCCTTGCCTGTACCGGCCGCACCTGCTCGACTTGAAGCGCACGTGGTCGACGGAAGCGGTGGACGTGTATTGTTTCGGTAGGACGTTGTATGAAATGGCGTTCGCGACGCCTCTAGAACAGTATTCATGTGATATTTACCCAGAAGGAATCTCAGAAGATTTGGGTGAGTTTGAATTTGTATAGAAATAATAATAAATTAATTTATTTGCTACAAAAAATCACAATATTACAATGTGCATCTGCGACTGAACTAAGCGACAAGCGGTCCATCCGAATCCCAATTTAATCTCGGACAGCATTGCTCTTTCATCCGAAAAATACAATGGATTAAAACAAAATATGGAATAGGTTTTGGTTCATTATAATTTAAGTACAAAACTGTTCCCTATAAAGAGAAAATAAACATAAGTGTGTGTAAAGTACCTCTCTTTTGTGTATAATAAGTCGAAGTCGAAGAGAAGTCGTTTGAAAAGTTGTTCTTTTTAAATGTCATAAGTTGCCTCATTAGTCTAGTGGTAGCGGGTCACTGGATCCTGGTTTCGATTCCCAGGTCGGAAGTTAACAGAGATAAAGGTGTAAAATCCATTAACTCAAGTCCTATTGAGATTTTCCTATTTTCCACTCTTTCATTCAAACTTACGAGAGCCCTTAGACTTCTTTAATGCGGGCATCTCGCGAAATCCGTTCTTAGCGCACGTCTGCTATCTATAAACTACCTCCCTGGCAAATTTTATCTTTGTACCTCAAACAGTTTTTTATATTTCGTGATAAGTGACCTTTCGCTTTCATATGTATTATCCGGATTTTTTTAGAATCGGTGCTCAGGCTGTGCTTATCGTCCTCGTCGTGTAAACACGGTGGGCCGTCATTGGAACACTTGCTCCAACACCCGCTCTTCACGCGCGCCGCTCTCAACGGCCTCTCGCCCCGAGTGGACTCGCGAGCGCATCTCAAGTTCCCTCTCACTCTCAAGGACGAGCTGAAGGCGGCTGTGGATAAGGTGGAGGCTAGATTGAGGAGCGACCAGAAATTGGTACGGTTCATTATGTATTTACGTTTTACTGTAGACGTCTTTCGGCTGAAGTGATGATGATTAGGTATTTTGATTTTAACAATTATTTTAACTCGTAAAGAAAAATGTAACTTCACGCCTGTAAGCCGAAGGGGTAGGCAGAGTTAAATGCATGCATTCAATCATACATGCAAACACCCACGATTCGTCGGTTATGTTTTGGCCCATGTAACAGGTAGCGAGCCTATTGACATCTCCGGGCACATTACCACACTTCAAGGTACTGGGAAACTTCCAGAAAATAGAAAAATCCCAATAGAACCAGAGAATTTTAACTCATACGTTCTTAATTATGTTCTTCTCCATATTTCAGGTACGAAGTACAAAACGTGAAGTTAGGATACAAGAGATTCTAAACTCGGAAGAAGAGATGCGAAAACAAAAAAGACGCGCGGTAAATTTTTATGTGCAGTATATTTAATTGATTAGATTTGTTTCAATTTTAAATGGACTAGATCTTTGTCAAAAACAGATAGCTCTCTATGAGACATTTTTAAGCCCTCTTTATGATTTTGATCACAAGACACTTGGCCTGAGTTGCGCCACGATATTTGTTAAAGTAACATTTCACATCCGTCTCACCTGTAAAAGTAAGAGAAGGATGTGAAATGTGACAGTAACTTTAATTTTAACAAATACCTTGGTGCAACCCAGGCTAAAGGCGAGATTTACAGACCGCACTACATCTTTACTTTGACTTAGAGTCGAAGTTTCAACGCTTATTTTGTTTCACAGAGTGTCAAAACTCTTGCTTTACTTTGAAAATCACATCTTTACTAATAGGAGGGTAGCCCAGGATTGTATTTTTGGATTTACTCCAGCTCAGCAGACTAATATATGGAAGATACCTTGCACCCTGTTGGGTCAACCTCAACCAAATTTAAGGCTTGTATATATCTCGCAGGTTCGATCCCTGCCCGAAGTCAATTTCTTTTTCCATTTGACTTATTTTCTAAATTCACTCGCATGTGTTATTGCGACAAATAAAAAAAATCAATTTTTGTTTGTTTGTGATTTTTGTGGATTTTCTTTTAAATGAGTGAGTGGTGTATGTTACAGAAAAAGCGGGACAGTGTGTGGAAGTCGACGTCGTCCCTGGCGGAGACGGTGCGCTCGCACAGCGCCAGCACCGGCTCCTCGCCCACGCCGCCAGTCCTCTGTGAGTTATATATTCTTTTTATACTATGATGTGGCAAACAAGCATAGTTGTGATACCTCTGTGCCAGAATATATCCACACCCCGGACACTCGGCTAAAATACCATACGAACGCTTATTCTGGTTACCTACTACACAGACATCAATCAGGACGTGTTTTTACACGCTGTTGCCCGCTCGCAACCTCAATGCACGAGGCTGCCGGCATGTGGCGCGGTACTCAAGGGGAAGTGCGGGCTGCAAGAGGGGAAATCAGGCGGGACGTCGAAGTGTCATTTTAAACGTAGTATTATTACATATTCTCTGACCGTACTAACAGGGAACTGGGCGCTTGACCACACTTATGCGGTGAAAATAAATGTTATTTTTGGTCATTCATCATTATGAACAACTTTTACTATAAGTCTAATCCTGGAATCGCGAAGTAAAATGAGCTTCCCATACCTTGAACATTTTGTATGAAACTTTAAAATTTGGATAGTGACAAAATTACCATGTATATAGCTTCGTCAGTCTGCACTCGATTGGTAAAAGAAGATGTTGCAAAAATGTATGGACCTCCGGCCATGTATTGTACACAATATCATTAAACAGGCAAAATCAATATAAAAACGTTTTTACTGCATATTTTCACTTATTTAGCTTTGTTTGCAGTTACAAAATATTATTTGCAGTTAGAATTGCAACTCAAAACCAACATGGCGAATATGGCGGGCGATGTCATTTTGACATTTTCATTTTTTAAATTGTATATTGATTTTATAGTACTTGGAGAAAAAAGTAATATTATCTAAATACAATCGAAATCGATTGATCCTAAGTGTCGGCTGTATCGCCGCCATGTTTAACATAGTTGAAAATGATAAAATCGTTTGAATTAAATGTGGTTGTAACTCTAAAATATATTCTTGAATAAATGAATTGTATTTTTTTCGGATTCTTCTTTAATTTACCCATTTTTTGAGGACGTGTACGAACCAGAGCCGAGCTCCCAACATCTCCTTTGACGTAAATGTAACTGTCTATAATAAGCACTATCGACAGCGGGAGACACGAGCGCGACGAGCTCTTACGCGCCCCCGGCCGTCAGCCCCGTCAGCCCCGACGGGCCCGACGGGCGCTCCGCCCTCCTGCACGCCATCTGCGCCTTCGACAAGACGCGCCTCGCAAGGATCAACTCGCGGTGAACGCTGTCTCACTGTTTGGACACTCGGCTTAACTCTCAGCTCTCGTATATCTAACAGCGACAATATTCGATTTCAATCCACTTTTAATGATCAGCTATCGATTCTTTAATCCGTTTGCCAAATAAGGCGTCCCAATATAATAACGTATGCAGCTGCACGTGGTGGAAGTGAAACAATCAGAAAAGTTCATAAGAGACACTGTATAAAGGCACACAGGCGCGTTATATAGGTCGATATTATCGCATGCGGTATTGCGATAGTGCCTCCCGGTTCCTTTTACATTCCTTGCACACAGCTGCGTTTTTATCGTCCGATATTTCTTACGAGAGAGCGCCGCGCCGCGACGGCACTATTATACCATCTCTCTCAGGTATGCAAGTATAGGGTTTTGCTAATGTCGATTGCGGTAATTCCACGCTATATTACTTAACTTCGTTTCTGGCGTCATTGCTACTGTTAGTAATAAGCATTCTTCATCTGATGATATGATAACCATATTATAGGAAAGTTTTTAGGACACTCATGCAGTCATGTAACCACTCTCAAACTGTCGATAAAACCAAACGTCCTACAAGTGCTAACGTTATTATCGCAGGTGTGTGTACGGTCGTTTGCGTCCTGATACAAAATATTCTAGAACTCATATCGGAATATCGCAGGACGAAGAAACGCAACGTCCTACTTCCATTGCGGCGTTGTTATTGCAACAATGTGTAACTACATGACCATCCTAATACAAAATTGTACTGCAAACAGATATCGCAGTAACGCATGCGATATTATCGACCTATAATAATGCTCCTGTGTGGGAGAGCTGCCTATCTCATTTTCTGCCATGTTAAATTAAACTGTAGGTGTCTATCTCTTTTTACTGTCGCGTTTTCGTTTCGTCGACTCTCAAATCAGAACGACACAAGAAGTTTTGACTGCAATAAATGTACAGAATAATTTGCTGTTCGTTGTTATCGGAATGCTAGCAGCGGAAGTCGCCTCGACGACCCGGTTAGTCCAGCGGTTTGAGATGACCGTTTGATTCGAAGGGTCGTGGGTTCGATCCCCGCACCGAGACAAATATTTGTTTGGCCTACAGATATTTGTTTCGAGTCTGGGTGTTTATGTTATATGTATGTGTACAAGGGCACCCACGACACAGGTTTATACCTAGTGTGGGGCTGTGAGTGTAAGCGTATTAGTAAAATATTGGGACCGGCCTTAAGAGATGTTGGCGTTTTCATCACACAAGAACGTTATTTTGAAAATTAGCATACCTATTATGTTGCCATTTAATGATGTATTGGTGCGAAAATCTATACCTTCTTACCATATTTCCAAGGTCTCTTGGAAATATGAAAATGCTTATTAGCCGAATCATAAATTGAGTATATAAAAGTAACTTGTAAATAGGATGTCCAGTCATTATTTTATGAGCCGTTTTGAGTCGTTTCGCACCTCGCAACGTTCGGAATCGTTATATATCATCTTAAAATTCTTAAATAATATCTATTATTTATCGAGTAAACGTCTCAAAGACAATGAAAACTAGTCTAAGTAAATATTGTCTTTGAAACGTCTATTCAAAAGCTAATCATTTTAAAGATATAACGATTCAAAACGTTGCGATATGTCAAACGATTTAAAACGGCTCATATAAAATGACACTCTATTATCACGTCACATTAGAGTTAAAACCTATGAATTGTATGGTGAAAATAAAACCTTTTTTTAAATATCTTCGTCAATAATGCGTGTTTATACAACATTTCTTACCAAAATTTGTTGGATATCGTACAAAGAATGTAAAAATGAAATTATTTTTATTTTATACACTTAACTTTGTTGTTTTTTTTTCTTATATCTCATACGATTCAACTCGAATTTTCATAATTTTTATATCTTTATATCTCATTTGCAAGTCGCTTTCATGTGATATGATACAAAGTCGTAAATTCATACCTAGTCATCATCCCTATTAAACTAGCATTGTACTCTCAGCAAGTAATTTGTCGTTTTCTGCATAATAAGCTCGCTCCGTATATATTATACAATGACTTAATTTACAGAAATTAGGACCAGTAATTTAATCGTTAGTTAAAAATATATGAGATTAATTAAATTCATATATTATCTATGTCATTTATGTCTTTATAACAACAAGTAAAGTTTGAATAAGATTTTATTTCGTTACTGTTGGTGACTATTGAAAAAAAAAAAAAAAAAAAAACTTTGATGACAGTTCTACGCGAAGATCTGAGAATATACATGTATGAACGTTTCATGTGTTCGGTTAGTTGTTGTTACTGCTTTAAGATTTATTTTTTATTTATTCTGGCAATATGTAGGTATACAATAATAAGTCTAGATTTTGTACAGTTTATACAAGGCAATCTCATTGTTCGCTTTCATATGAAATTAGCAGTATTTGCAAATAAAGAGTATTTTAAGACAATAAGACTTAACACCGCAATTCAATCTACTACAATAGGGTAATTCTAGTTGAGAGGTGCGAGTCATCTGTCATACCCATCGACGAGACAACGCAGCTATGGTCACACCTCACCTAGTTAAGTGAGCTTTGTTGTGTAAATGGGTAATTTGTGTCTTCGAGCTAAACTGATCTTTCGGAGTAATAAGTGTGGTCCCTAATTAAATAATATATTTTCTAAAACTTTTCTCTCTTTTTTCAAAATTAAGAAGTCACGGTCAGGACCAGTAATTCAACATAATTTAAAAATGAATGAATTAATTTATTTTAAAATTCCGCCTTATTTGGCAGGAGGGAAATAGGTTGTTGATATGGACACCTACAAAAAATAAGAGGTGTAAAAAATCGGATAAAGCGAATTACAGATAAACGGTGATTATCATGGATCTCGATTACTGTATATATTTTCTATACTATCTGTTAAATAAAAGTTACTGTATTTAATTATATATATGATACGTATTAGATATTTTTTTTACGTAGGTAGCTAAATACGTCTGTAAAGAAATATTTTTCTCAATATTATCTTAAATAATTTTAAAATATTAAAATCAAATGCAGTGCAAAATTTTAGACAATTTTGTAAAATATGTATATGTACAAAGTCTATGATTTTTTGTTTAGGTGCATTTTATAGTGGATAATTTGATTACTTGTGTACGATTTTATTTAAATACGTACACACATGTTTGATATTCACATTTTAAGGTGACTTGTATAAGTTGTATATAACTGTCATGTAAAATCAGTTGCCGGCAAAAACACTGACATGCGCCTCAATATTAACTTTCAGCCGCTATAATAGACTATACAGACTGCGTGAGATTTTGTAACATCGAATTTCAATATTCGACATAAGATACGCTGTCAGCATTTGCTATCAAGATTACTGTACAATGGATAATCAAATACATAGCTAAAGAGCTGCGATGTTTAAATAATGATTTCAAAACACTATTGCAAAGAAAAATTGATATGTACAAGATCACTTAGCATAAATTTTTTCAATATTTTCTAGTTATATTCGAACAAAGAACTTAGTTTTAAGATTTATTATTGTAATTTTTCATTGATCTTTATGACTTAAATCTTGTTGATTGAATATACGATCACGTTTATGGAATTATTTACATGCATGTGATTTCATCTCAACTCAAACACACTGTCGTATTTGTTTTATATTGTTTCGCATTAACACATGCTTGTGAAATATAATATATTTAAAGAAAAATGGAAAGAAAAATTTGACTTCAGGCGACTCGAACTCGCGGCCTACTGGGAATCTAGTCCAGCCGCTCTTCCAATTGAGCTACTGAAGTCCTGCCCGATTTGTCAAATCTTTCCTTCACATTTATTGCATTGCTTTATGGTAGCAGCAGCGCCATCTATTGCTTCAGTAGCTCAATTGGAAGAGCGGCTGGACTAGATTCCCATTAGGCCGCGAGTTCGAGTCTCGCCTGAAGTCAAATTTTTCTTTAATTAAAACACTGTCGTATGTTAACCTACGAATAAATTATTGGAAATAAGTGTAACTTTCTTACAAAATACAGTAGCATCACGGATCGAAGTTGGCAATTGACGTTGACACACAACGCACTGAGTGAATTGCATACTTAGGAAAAAAAAATGTTGTGACGTCAAACAATACCCTATCGTTAACAGTCAAAATTTTGGGGAAAATTTATAATTGCACACTTCTTCGTAATGACGTATTCGTAGATGGAAACATAATGTTAAGTTTAAAAGTGATAACGACTGGTCAGTCATTATTTTATTCGATTATGAAATTATTTTTTGAAATTTATCTATGTAGCAGCTTTAATGTTTAGATTAAGGAACATAAATTATTTTAATATAAATATTTTGTTGTAAACATGATAAGAGAATATATAGTTGAAAAAAAATATATTTTTTTTAATTTCAAAAACCCGCTTCACTGCTTCTAGAGGAGGTTAACTGGAAAGTGTAACTATTTTTGTAAAATCAATAGTTACAACGTACGAGAGTCGCAAACCCATTCTACGTGTTGAAAACTCGATCTACTAATGCCTGTAAGGTTCATCGCAGATATAAAGGGTCACGTCGACTTGGCGACGGATCCCTCTCCCCATTATACGGAACATCCGTCGACCGAGCTCAAATATTCTTCCAAAATCAGTTCAAATTTAAGGTTCTATAGTGTCGTTCGCATTATCAGAGGCATAGTTTCGAAGAAAAAAATAGCTCCAGCTTAGTTCATTAATTACATACAGTATGTACCCATTAAGAAATATAGCACATCGAGCTTAGGCAAGTAACTATCTGCTAGATTCTTTTTCGTAGAGGTTTATCTCTGCTGCACGCTGACTCAGTGCCGGATAAAGCCGGTGCGGGGCCCGTAGCAAATGTGACCATGGGGCCCTAGAGTTACATTGCCTACTGAAATTTAGGATGTAAATAAAACAACATTTACGAAAAGGAATCGAAAACAAATTTAGGGGATTCTCCCTGTAAGTATTGTGGTATTGCCAACTTGCAACATAATAATATATGTACCTATATAATTAGTGGTCAACGCTCCCTTTGAGAATAGCTAAGGTGTATTACATATTTCTGTTTTTTTTTTTGGGCACAGGCACGGGGCCCCCAATGGCGCGGGGCCCGTAGCATCTGCTACTCCTGCTATATGGCTAATCCGGCACTGCGCTGACTACGTAAGCACAAAATCCGGTATTGGTCATAAGTTCGTCAAAATGATCGACGACAAACGTCACATAGAATATGTGCGAAAGAGAGAGAAATTAGAGCGGAAATTATCCGAAGTCTCTTTCCTAAGGTCGATGTGCAATATATCTTGTAACATACTGTAACTAATTTTTATCGTAAAATGAGTTTGAACAGAGTTATTATTATCAAAAACTGTTTTGAACGCCATTTTTCCAATATGGCGGCGCGAGCGACAATGATACGAGGTGGCAAAAAAGAAAAGAGCACGTCGAAATTTATTAAATCACCAATTTTAAAAACTCCCGAAAAACGATTTAGGTGAAACTACCAAATGACTGGACTAAACAACATGATTATGCAGCCAAGTTGCTCCACAGAAATTATTCCACACAAAAAAACAGTTGATTTAATATGATCGTTTTTATTTACCTCTTAATATCCAATATACTATTAACAAGTAAACACACTTTGTATGCTCCACGACAAATAATAAAACACATGAAGAAGACAGGCTTATTCCGGTTCAAAATAAAATTAAAAGCATTCTACGCAGGAATCTGTTGTCTGCAGACTATACAGATCTTCGAGATAACTATACACTATAAGTAATAAGAATAGTAATTGTCATATAATTCTACGCCTTTCCAATATATTGCCTGGAATATAATCGCAGTATCGATAAGTGTGTTTAACAATTTGGAATCTCTAGTAATAATTATTAATTATTTAATATGAAAGTTATTTTAGCTTTATACAATATTAACTTTTTACTACAAGCTAACATTTAAAAGAGTCCCTCCTACACATAATTTTATTACGACAAAAGGGGAAAGTTGCCCGTTGACAACGGATATTCGAGTGTGGTTATGTATTAGGAAAAATGTACCTTCAGTCTTTATAAAAATAATTTCAATGTAGACATTCGTTTACCTGCATAAACGACTGTTCGTAACAGAATATTGTTACCACATTCAAACATCGCGATGCATGTGTCTTAATAAAAATCAATACTGCGAACCGATATAACAATTTTACTCATATAATATGTTAGATGAAAATAAAATAATCTTAAATATTTGTTACTTAAATCTAACACGAAAATTAACAAATCACACTCGGAATTATTCAGATACATTGCCGGCAGACGATGACTACGTTTTTATTACATAAATGTAATTTTTAAAATTCGTTTTAACATTAGATTATATGAGAAATTATAATATAAAATAATCTTTCACTATCACAATCGCGAGAACATAAACACATGAACTACTGCACTCAAAAGGAACATCACTTTCGAAAATATAATAGTCTGTAATTTCACAGTGAGTGAAATAAGTCAACAAAGCTATGTACATTATTTAAATACCAAAACACTAATTCACGAAGTGTTCATTCAAGTTCTATGATATCATCGATATCATCCAAAGTAAAGTCCTTCAAGGTAAGCACCGGCTCTGTAAAATAAAAATAAGACATTAAAAATTGTTGAAAACGTGTCTAAAGCTGTAATTCCGTGGATCATGATCGATCGCGGCCGCGCGCGACTTTAGATGCAGTATGAAAATGTATGGAACCGCTTCCGTGGCTCGCGACAGACGCGCGCGGCCAACGAATGTTGGCCGCGCGCGGCCGAAGACGTCAGAAACGTCATGGATTTCATGGCGTAAACATAACGAACCTCTATGTTGAAACCATTTTACCACTGGCTAGTTACACAGCACATATAATATGTTTGACATTTTGACAGACAACACCGACTAATTACGAAATTTTCAAGACAGGTTAAGATCCCACTGCAGAATCATTTCGATCACCCAGATATGCTGCAAACCCCATTTTTACGCAACTTTATAATCTAGAGAATATAATGTAACCACTAGCTTGCCTATCAAAATTTGGTCTCAAGTCAAAAATTTGGTATTTGATTTTATTTAATTAAATTATTTTATGGTAGACGAGGCACGAGAGGTTTGTCAGAACCGGGATATCTGGCGCTCTACACTCTCTGCCTACCCCGTTAGGGCCCTGGCGTGAAGATACAATACAAAAAAAATATTTTATCTTTAACCAGCCTACCAGCCTACCAGCCTAGCCAGCAACTCTTATTTGCGGCCGATTTAATTTGGCTCCCGTATAATAATGAGAAAAAAATAGCTTTAATTTGATATATAATATGATGATACATGTACGTCATGGACGTAAAAAGTAATCGGTGTGGAACGAAAATACGTAGGGGCGGCCAAGTGCGCAACGGCGGACATGACTTTTCAGACTTTATACATATTGCCGTGAGGTAGACAATATTTTATTGGAAAAAAAAAATGGAAAAATAGAAGGGAAAACCACAATTTCATTTTCCCATACAAATAGTCCGTATATATCAAACCTATGATACATTATTTCATTGTAAGGCAATACGAAGTTTGCCGGGTCAGCTAGTAATAAAATAAAACTTACTATAACCATTGTCAGATTTTTTCTTCTTTACAGTAGAGCTGCTTGTAGCCGGGGCCAGAGCTATACGCTTTTTCACCTCGGTCTTAACTTTAACGGGCAAAGTCGGCGTCGGGGGTTTTGGTTTCGCCTTACTGAAATGATATAAGTTAAAATTTAAAACATTCTTCAACGTACCACTCATATGAATAAATAAGTAAAACACGCTTACATTCACAGCCCCACAGTAGGTATAAACCTGTGTCGTGGGTGCCGTTGTACACATACAACACATACACAAACACCCAGACCCGAAACAAATATCTGTAGACCATACAAATATTTGTCCCGGTGCGGGGATCGAACCCGAGACCCTTCGAATCAAACGGTCATCTCACACCGCTGGACTAACCGGGTCGTCAAAATCATATTCAAATCGATACCTATTTTAAATATTATTTCACATATTTAAAATAGGTATCGATTATCCACATCCCGAGGTAAGCCTGTTTTGTCGTAGCCCATACCAATACAATGACTATATAATAGAGCGACATTTACACGCCACGAAATGAGGATGAAATTACTGTTACTAAATTTTTAACATTACTCAAAGGATAAAAACCACTGATCTAGATGAGCTAGAACTCCGAATTTAAGGACAAACATAACAAATGAAATCGAATAAAGCGATAACATACCTATAGTCTAACTTCAATTTGCCATCCTTCTTGGAACTGCTCGCAGTTGTAGTGTTTGATGTGCTCACCACATGCGACTGATTTTTCACATTTGATTTTCTAGAGCTATCATCAGTTTTTTTCCTCAGAATTTGGATATTGTTTATTTTTGTCAAATCTATAGATCCACTGGCAGGTTTTGATGGTGGTATATCTGTCAAATCAATTACACTAACACCTCGTGATTTCGGACCTGCAGGTAGTACTTTTGTATTTTTGGCATTACTTTGAGATGCAGTGATATTTGTTTCTTTCACTTTATTGTCCGGTTTGTTCTGTTTCTCATCTATAACTTTAATATGGACCACGTTCTTGAGAATAGACGACAAGGTATCGTTGGCATTGCTCGAATTAGAGCTGTCACTACTCGTGGAATTTTGTCGCGAAGTAGTGGGTGTCTCTTTGATATCAATATTCGAAGTCGAATCGGCCGTCGTCGTACTAGATCTGGCGATTGTACTCGTATTTGACAGCGATTGATTCGTTTTCATTGGCGTCTGAACACTAGCAGAGTTCGCAATCGACTCAGTTGACAGTTTTTTGGGAAACGTTTTGGGTTTAGATTTATCGGCTCCAGGAGTGTCAGTCTTCCTAATTACTTCAATAGCCCCTTTCTTGTTTATACGCACAATGTCGCCCGTTTGACACCCCGGCGTTACGGCTTTCAAGTTTTTCCCCGCTTCGCTGTTAAGTAACGATTGTACAAACGAAGGTTCAGAGG
The DNA here is from genome assembly GCA_036365455.1 of Macrosoma leucophasiata. Taxonomy (NCBI): domain Eukaryota; kingdom Metazoa; phylum Arthropoda; class Insecta; order Lepidoptera; family Hedylidae; genus Macrosoma; species Macrosoma leucophasiata. The sequence goes on along the minus strand of JAWQUS010000023.1, from coordinate 5,665,550 downwards.
CCGACGGATTCATACTGGAACTGGGAACTAACACATATTTTTTGGATGCGTCTAAATTTAACGCCGAAGCTCCGGCGAGCGTCAACGGCACCATTTTTATTCCATCCTTCGTTATGTGGATATTTTTAGAATGACTAGAATTAGTATTCTTCGGCGTCTGCGGTTTCAGTGCCATCTTTAACTGTATGGATCGTTGCGGTTTGTCCAACGCGGGTTTCGGTAGCGGTGCCGGTGGGACTTGCGGCGGCGCCGGTGAGAGTTGTGGCGGCGCCGGTGCATGGTGCGGCGACGCCGGTGGGAGGTGCAACGGCGCCGGTGGGAGGTGAGACGGCGTCGCAGGGAGGTAAGGTGGTTTGCTCGTAGACTTCATAGCGACCGCTTTCGGGGGCGGAGACGCGTCTTCTTCGTCGCTATCCAAGCAAATCGTGTCGTCCGTGGTAGTATAAGACGTCGGACCCGACGTCGACACGCCGACCGGAGCCGTCTGTTGCTGGCTATTTAATATTTGCACATTCGAAGCGCTAACCGGTATCGTATTGGCCTTCGACAGGTGGGACGCTAAAATTGGCGTCAGACATTCTTTCGAAAGTATTTTGGCCGTTGGCGGCAGAGGATTTGCGAGGACAACTTTTCCGGCGACAATCGTCAACACAGGCCCCGGGGACGTGTTCTTGGTGGGCACAGCCGACGTCGGCTTGGGGGATTCAGTTGACGACAGCTTGGAGGACACAACCGACGTAAGCTTGACGGGCACGGCCGAATTGAGCTTGGAGGACACAACCGACGTAAGCTTGACGGGCACGGCCGAATTGAGCTTGGTGGGCACTGCCGACGTGTATGCAGTGGGTGCCGCCGACGTGAACACGGTGGACGCCGCCGACGAATATATAGCACAGTTCGGCGTCAATTCGACGGGGACCGCCGACGTGTAAAACGATGGGTTCACCGGGGTCACCGTGGAAGCTTCTATCTCTTCGATTTTCCCTCTAGGCGGTCCGCCTTTGGCCACGACGGTATTGAATATTAGCTGCTGAGAGTTGCGCCTCGGCGGCGGGCGAACGTCGGCGGCAGGCGGCGACGAGGTGACGATGACGTCGTCGTCGTCGTCCGGCAAAATGCACTCGTCCTGCGTCGTTGTGGCCATCGGAATGTGCATCGCTCTCTGGATCCTATTGGAATAAATGTACGATTGAACCTTGCTGTATTTAAAGTGTTCTTATATTATGTAACAGTTACGGCTGAAGCTAAAGCACAATGTATCATACAATTATTAGAAATAACTCTATTCTTCTTTGTGTATAATAACGTTAGTTCAAGTTGCTGGTTTCGATAGAGCTAGCTTTCAAGTGGGGTCAATATGCAAACGGGGTGAAATGTTTGACTAAAATAGGTTAAGTAGTTATGGGCGTCCATCGCGGAAAACGCGACGTGTAATTTGTATGATTATTAAGAATATATCACAGACAAATCAAATGTTGCTGCTGCCAAATTAATTTTGAAATAAGCATTTCATCGGTAGATTGGCAATATTATTGTAAATACATTGGAGCGTCGATTATCCGAACGTCGCTTAACCGAACGACCGCTTATCCGAACGTAGTAAGGGGTCAATGCCGCCCGCGCTTCAGTTTTCGCCCATTTGTCGCGGCTCGTTCACTTGTTATTGTACTCGTATAATTAAGTTAATTAATATTAAGCCAGATAATGAAGTTGAAAACATAGTTAGTCCTTCTGAAGCGTTTACTTGCTTAGATATTGCCGAGAGCGACCAGTATCAAATATCTGTTCTCAAAAAACTACGCGATCTAGCCGCTCGTAAGCTGGTAGGCTTGCTTCGGCAGACGCAGATTCAAGATTTTTTAAAGCGTTAAATGTAATTCGTAAACACTAGTTTTACTATAAGATTGTCTGCACTTTTTTTGTTTATTTCCTATTTGTACTATTCATTTTTATAACAATAACACATGCGAGTGAACTTTAGAAATTAAAGAAAAAACAGAAAGAAAAATTTTACTTCAGGCAGGAATCGAACCTGAGACCTCAGGATAACCAGTCCAGCTGGACTGCTGGACTGGTTATCCCTTTTTTTTCCTTTTATTTCCTATTTGTCATTAAAAATATTCACAAATGTAAATAATATGGTTTTCATTTACCTGTACGTAAATTTGTATGGCGGAATCAATATACGTACATTAGTTCGATTATCCGAAAATACCGGTTTTCCGAACAGCCACGTCCCCCAATTAGTTCGGATAATCGACGCTCTACTGTAGTTATAAAATTTAACAAATAAAAAGCTTACATTCCAACAGGCACGACGTTTGGTGTAGCAGTCGGCGTATTCATCTGGATTTCTGGCGAAGGCGGTAGGGGTTGCGCTTTTACTGTAATTCGCGGTGACATGCGTATTTTAACCATTGCTCTTTCCTTAACATCTGTCGCTTTTTGCTGCGAGATTGATGCAGTTCGTGCTTCCAGTTTAGAAGTGGCCGATGTTAACATTTCCTTGCCTAAACTGGTCATCGATTCGGTGGTGCTCTCACTGATTTTCGCCGTACTCGTATTCGGAGTCTCTTTTACATTTGTGTGTAGCTTCTTCAATACATCTAAACCTAAGACCTGCCAGAAGGATATAACATAAATAGGAATACATAAAAAATTATGTTGGCTCACAGAAATGTGTATCTTACTTCATGTTCACTTCTCTCAGTAGTGAATCTTTCATCTCAGCCAAAATCTTTCAACGAATTAATTTCATTCAATTGCATCTAGGATTGGTGCATAACCTAAAATCTATACAAATAAATAAAATTGGAGCGTCTGTTTGTAATATAAAAATAAGCGCTCTTTACTAAATGCATATGTATACACAGTACATATACCAAAACAATTTTTTTTTACAATTTTTACTGTCCGTCTGTCTGTTTGTTCCCGCTAATCTCGGGAACGGCTGGACCAATTTTGACGGGACTTTCACTGGCAGATAGCTTATATAATAAGGAGTAACTTAGGCTAGCTTACTTTTATACTAGCTTCGCTCACGACTTCATCCAGGTATATACTGAACAATCATAAATTCTCACGCGGATGAAGTCACGGGCACAGCTAGTATTATTATAATGTAACATGCTCCTCAAGCCAGTGTAAGCCATCAAGGAACGTGATGCCGCCGGCGGCTACGGAACAATTGAAAATCAATTGTCATATTTTTCTCACGAGTGATGATGAATGAGTGTTAAGCTGATTTGACTCACTATACTAACTAGTCATACACACAACTATTCATATCGTAATAAGTTACATTATATAAGGTAAGGGGGGAAAAAGTTTCTTCGCATTTTTTAAGATAATTCAAAACATTTTTTAATATAGTTATATTTAAATTTAACTAAAGTATGTATGTACCATTTTGTTCGATAACCTTTTGCCATCTTTTTGGTAGGGACATGATCCCATTGCTATAAAAATTTTGGGACTTCTCATCAAAATACTGCGACAAGTGGATTTGGCAGTCCTCTCGTGATGTTTACCTAACATTGCATAAAGAATTCTGAAGAGACCGAAACAGAAGGTATATATCTTAAGGTGCAAGGTCAGGACTATACGGCGGATGCATTAACACCTCCCAGCCAAACTCTCTTAATTTTTGCTGAGTGGCTATAGATGTGTGAGATCTAGCGTTATCATGATGAAACACCACACCCCTTCTGTTGATCAATTCCGGCCGCTTTCTCTCAACTTCTTGCTTTAATCTCATCAGTTGTTCGCAGTAGAGTTCAGAATCGATAGTCCTGCCTGGTGGTAATAGCTCATAATGAAGAATGCCCTTCCAATCCCACCACACACACAACATCACCTTATTGCGAGTTAACCCGGGTTTCGCCACAGTCTGTGAAGCCTGACCGGCCTTTGACCACGACCTTTTTCGCACGTTCTTGTCGTACGTGATCCACTTTTCATCACCAGTTATCAGCTTCTTCAAAAATGATTCGGTTTCATTACGTCGTAATAAAGAATCACAAATGAGTACACGGTTCATTAGGTTTCTTTCAGTGAGCTTGTGAGGTACCCAAATATCGAGATTTTTTTTGTACCCAGGTTTTTTCAAATGCGCCAAAACTGTTTTGTGATCAATTCTCAGTTCTTCAGCTACGTCGTAACCACTGATATGTCGATCTTGCTCCACTTTTTCAAAAATGGCATCCATTTCATCCGTAATAGGGCGACCAGAGCGAGGTGCATCTTTGACATCAAAATTTCCGGATTGAAAACGCTTAAACCAAATTTGTGCTACTCTCACAGACTCTGCACTAGGTCCATAAACATCGCAAATTTTTTCGCTACTTGGGTTGCATTTTTACCTTTTTTGTAGTAAAATTTTAAAATGTATCGAATTTCTTCATTAGATTCACTCATCTTGACAGTACGAAAAACAAATGAAAATCACACATTTGCCTAATTTGAATTTGGAATTATGTTCTTTAAAATGTTAACTTTCAATGATACCAAAACCAGCCAGATACAAATACTACAGCCAAAGAGATTTTATTACAAGTTCATACATACTATAATGCGAAAAGACTTTTCCCCAACCTATTATATTTTGCTCTATAATAATAAGTGATTGTGTTAAATATTTAATTTTGCATACAAATTAGAACTTATGCAAAAATATTGGTTACAATACGCAACATAGGATGACTAAAATGAAAGCGAAGTGAGACACTAACCTTCACGGCAATATCGTAAATAGGGCCGCTAGTGATGGGAGCGCCGGTAGCTTCCATCTCCTTCAGAGCTTTAAACGTGCTGTATTGCGCCGCCAGCACTGCCGCGTCTTCGTCCAACATCGGGTTGCCCTCCAAATACTTGTGCGCGACTATCTTTATGAAGTTTTTGTTCGTAAGCAGCGACTTGTGTAGAGGTACTTGTTCTTCAGTGACTGTATTTGCATTTTCTTCGTCCGGCACTTCGTCCTGCGACTCGCACGCGTTTAGGTCGGGGACGGACCGGGTGTCTTCGTCATCACTCAGTACTATAGTTGTATCTGTAGGTTCGATTGTATCATCTTCTATAGTTGAGTCTGTAGGATTGAAACTATTATCATCAATAGTTTTATCTATCGGTGTTATTCTGCTTTCGTCAGTGTATTCTTCTATATCCTTCTTATGTGTTTTACTCTTCGGTCCAGTTTTTTTCTTTTTTTGTTTAATATTACTAGAATTAGCTCTTTGCGTAACTTGTTGCGTGTTGTTTACGACTTGGTCTGCTCGACTAATTTCTGGCGTACTATCAACTTCCTTCTGCTGTGTTCTTTTTCTTTTTGTTCGTTCTGCTCTCACGCTGAGCGGTACGTCAATGTCTTCAACTAGATATTTATTGAGTTTATCGCTAGATTTAATGTCAACCGTTAGACCTAGTTCTTCAACTGTGTGACGCTCGGTATACTCTAGTTCGTTTTCACACTCTTGATGATCTGCGGCATTCTGCACTCTTTCGTGGCTTGTCGCTGCGACTGCCAAATCTTGCTTTCTTAATGCAGCATATTGGCGATAATTCCACTCCTTGTCTTTATCATCTGCCTTGTTCATCGGCTCATCTGCAACATTACTGAGATGCCTTTTCGCTGCTAATGCTGCCCTTCTTCTAGTTCTGCTGTCTGAACTAGATTCAGTTTTTTGTTCATTGATAGAAGCAACTGCGTTATTATGCTCCGAATTCTTTTGTGATTTATTCCCCTTTTTCGTGTCTTTTTCAACATCGTTGTCATCTGGTGGTTCGACCTTAATTTCAGGTAGCAAGGGCTTATTATCTTCTAGGAAAACCTTAGCAATACTAGCAGACAGGTCGTCAAAACCTTCGAGTGCCTCTTTTTTTCCGGATGCCATAATACTGCGCACATTGTTCACTAATCTGGATATTCCTCCTGGATCTGCCATATTGTGGAAGTTATGCTGAATCAGTATATCCATAATCTTCTTGACCATATCTTCTTCCATGTCTGCATCTTCTGCTTGACGGCTCGTCGACGGTGACGGTTCTCGAGTGTCACCTTTCTTCTTTTTCGACTTGGGCTCTTCAACTTCTTGCATAATATTAGTAATGACATTTGGTTTATGTTGACCGTGAGTCCTCTTCATCGCCATATGAGCGATCCTTGAGTCAGCAAGAGCATTTTCCATTTCTGTAAAAAAATATTTTAAATATTGAATAAATAGCAGCTTCGATCATTCATAATAATACAATTCAAAACTCGAGGCGGCGTGCTCGTGCCTAGGCAGGTTCTGCTCGCGCGAGCCGCGCAGCAGGGAGTCGTGCTCGCGGGCGGTGTGGAGGGTGGAGCGTGTAGTGCGGAGTGTGTGTGGTGTGCGGCGTACCCTTGTGCTCTTGCTCCTGCTGGAACTGCAGCCAGGCGGCGGCGCGCTCGTGCTCGGGCAGGTTCTGCTCGCGCGAGCCGCGCAGCAGGGAGTCGTGCTCGCGGGCGGTGTGGAGGGTGGAGCGTGTAGTGCGGAGTGTGTGTGGCGTGCGGCGTACCCTTGTGCTCCTGCTCCTGCTGGAACTGCAGCCAGGCGGCGGCGCGCTCGTGCTCGGGCAGGTTCTGCTCGCGCGAGCCGCGCAGCAGGGAGTCGTGCTCGCGGGCGGTGTGGAGGGTGGAGCGTGTAGTGCGGAGTGTGTGTGGCGTGCGGCGTACCCTTGTGCTCCTGCTCCTGCTGGAACTGCAGCCAGGCGGCGGCGCGCTCGTGCTCGGGCAGGTTCTGCTCGCGCGAGCCGCGCAGCAGGGAGTCGTGCTCGCGGGCGGTGTGGAGGGTGGAGCGTGTAGTGCGGAGTGTGTGTGGCGTGCGGCGTACCCTTGTGCTCCTGCTCCTGCTGGAACTGCAGCCAGGCGGCGGCGCGCTCGTGCTCGGGCAGGTTCTGCTCGCGCGAGCCGCGCAGCAGGGAGACGTGCTCGCGGGCGGTGTGGAGGGTGGAGCGTGTAGTGCGGAGTGTGTGTGGCGTGCGGCGTACCCTTGTGCTCCTGCTCCTGCTGGAACTGCAGCCAGGCGGCGGCGCGCTCGTGCTCGGGCAGGTTCTGCTCGCGCGAGCCGCGCAGCAGGGAGACGTGCTCGCGGGCGGTGTGGAGGGTGGAGCGTGTAGTGCGGAGTGTGTGTGGCGTGCGGCGTACCCTTGTGCTCCTGCTCCTGCTGGAACTGCAGCCAGGCGGCGGCGCGCTCGTGCTCGGGCAGGTTCTGCTCGCGCGAGCCGCGCAGCAGGGAGTCGTGCTCGCGGGCGGTGTGGAGGGTGGAGCGTGTAGTGCGGAGTGTGTGTGGCGTGCGGCGTACCCTTGTGCTCCTGCTCCTGCTGGAACTGCAGCCAGGCGGCGGCGCGCTCGTGCTCGGGCAGGTTCTGCTCGCGCGAGCCGCGCAGCAGGGAGACGTGCTCGCGGGCGGTGTGGAGGGTGGAGCGTGTAGTGCGGAGTGTGTGTGGCGTGCGGCGTACCCTTGTGCTCCTGCTCCTGCTGGAACTGCAGCCAGGCGGCGGCGCGCTCGTGCTCGGGCAGGTTCTGCTCGCGCGAGCCGCGCAGCAGGGAGTCGTGCTCGCGGGCGGTGTGGAGGGTGGAGCGTGTAGTGCGGAGTGTGTGTGGCGTGCGGCGTACCCTTGTGCTCCTGCTCCTGCTGAAACTGCAGCCAGGCGGCGGCGCGCTCGTGCTCGGGCAGGTTCTGCTCGCGCGAGCCGCGCAGCAGGGAGTCGTGCTCGCGCACGGCGTGCAGGCACTCGCCGCCGCCGCGCGCCGCCACCCGCAGCAGCGCGACGTCCGTGACGCCGGCCGCCAGCCCCGCCGCCACGCACGCGCCCGACTCGTCGAACCTGAACCGCGGACCGACACCAAAATCTCGCATTAAAAACAAAAAGAAAAGGCCAAGTGCGATTAGAACAGTACGCTTAAGAAAGTTCCATTTAACGTTATAAAAATAATTGTCTTTTACGCGTCCTTTTTCAGGTTTAATCCCGATCGGTCCCGTACTTTTGAAACGACAATAGACGATATACTGATAACTGCGATAGACGATCACATGATCACTCGTGTGTCTGTCTATCGCTGTTTAGAGTAGAACTCTAAAGTCCTCTTTTTATATATATAAGCAATAAACGAGCGATTGAAATGTAAACTACAAGGTAGGCAAAGGTAGTTACATTTCAACTACCTTTGCCTATCTAGGAGTACAAGAATGAAGCCACAATACCTGTACAACTCGGTAAGCTCGGCACTATTGTAGTGCCGGTCGATCTGCTGCTCGTCGACGACGCGGCACGCCGTCGCCTGCTTCGTCACCGACCGCTCGTAGATCTTCTGCTCCATTGTACCCTAAACAACATTTTTTTATTACACTAGGATAATGGCCCCGTAATAACTATCACAGTGATAACGCATCTGCACTTTGACCTCTAGTTATTGTGTAAACTTAACAACCATCTGAACTGTTTGCCACCACCATCACATAAAAAAAAACCCACCCGTTAGTCTTGAACTTTGGACACAAAATCAAAAAAGAAACAACTACCATAGAAGTCCGGGAAAAAATTATGTCAGACATATAGTACACTAGCGGCCCGCCCCGGCTTCGCACGGGTGCAATGTAACCTACATTCTATCTATCATAATAAAATATAGCCTGTAGCAATCCTGAATAGTGTAGCTTTCTGATTGTAAAAGAATTTTCATGATCCGTTCACTATTTCCGAAGATTAGCCCCTACAAACAAACAAAGTCACAAACTTTATATCTTTATTAATATTTATTTATTAAAAAGAATATGTATGTATGTATCTTCACGCCAGGTCCCTAACGGGGTAGGCAGAGAGTGTGGAGCGCCAGATATCCCGGTCCTGACACACCTTCCGTGCCTCATCTACCTCATTATTCTCTTCATACATGCACGCCGATTCCAAACCCCCTTATTCATAAACGTATTTTAGCTAAAGTATTGCTAATCTCTCCTTTGTCTTTTTCTATCCTGCACATTTGACAATGCAACTGACAAAGGCAAAGCATTCTATAGCTAAAACGTATTTAATGTACGTTTATGAATAAGGGGGTACGACTTTTGACCCCACTATAAAAAAGAATATTCTCTGTTTAACGCGAGCGGGGTTTATGTTTGAAGAATGATGCCACCATTATCAAATTATGTTCTTTAAACATAGATAACAAAAAAAGTTACCATAGCAACGAGTCGATATATGAAGCAATCCTTCTTCTGTCCGAATCTGTAGACACGGAATATGCTCTGAATGTCGTGCGCGGGATTCCACGAAGTGTCGAGGATGATGACGCGGTTGGCGGCCGTCATGTTGAGGCCGAGGCAGCCGGCGCGGGTCGATATCAGAAACAACCTGCACAATGTAATTATATTGTTTTATTGTGTAGTATTTTTTTATGTAATGGAAGTGGCAAACAAGCATGCAGTTCACATTGATGTTAAGTGATGACTGCAGCCTATAGACACCCACAACAAGACCAAGGTCAAAATGCAGATGCGTTACCACTCCTGAGGCCTAAGGTGTTATGCCTCTGTGCCGGCCATTACTACATTGTTTTGGAAATGAATAAACAAATATCCACAACAATTTCGTTGCTACCTGCGAATGTCAAGATCTACATTTTATGAATTACTAGCGGTTGCGCGCGGCTCCGCCCGCGTGCATTTCACTTTTCGCGTAACTTGTGGAAACTCATCAAATCATCCCATAGCATCCCACAGGAACATTTATTCGAGATAAAAACTAACTTATGTGTTCATCCAAGTTACTGTAAGTTAGGTCGTTCGTGAGTCTCTATTGCTCGTTTCGGGCTCTCGCTTTCACGTTTGGCTCGGACGGAAAGTGATACTTCGTGGGTGCAGCCGACGTTCATCGATTTATAAGTCGTCAAAAATATATTGATGGTAATCTAAAAAAGTAGGAACACTAACTTGGTCTTAACATTGTTCTCGGCGTTGAACTCGCGGCACCACTTCTGCCGCACCTCGGCCGGCACCGAGCCGTCCAGGCGGTAGTACTCCGTGCCCAGCCGCCAGTTGTTGATCCTCTTCAGGAAGTACTCCAGCGAGTCCATCGTGTATAGCGACGTCGAGAATATTAACCTGCGATGATAAAGCGTTAAGTCCGCCATTTGCTCATATGTTTTATATGTTGTGGCAATAAAGATTGAATAAATAAATAAATAAAGCACGACTGTATGTTCTTAGGTTTTCGCGAGCTACTCTCATTGAAATACAACTATTTTTACGGATTTATCTTGCGTATATGTATTAAACTAAAACTGTGGAGGTCGGATTCATTTTTAAAATAATTTTAGTTGTTTAATACACACGAGATAAATCCGTAATAATAGTTTTATTTTAAAGCACGACTAATTAACGTCTCGACTTTAACTTTTTTAATACACCTTCAATTTTGGGATGAGTAAATTTCGGCAAATTTCATAGTCGTTAGGTGAGTGGTACATGAAGCTACGACGCCGTTTCTTGCTGAGTATGTATGTATCTTTACGCCGAATTCCTTTCGGGGTAGGCAAGAGAGTGTGGAGCGCGTTTCTGGTCGTTTTCAACCTTACCCGATGTTACGTATTTAATTTTACTCACACTTTATCGCCGAGCGCGACGCATTCCTCGAGTATCTGGAAGACGGCGAGGAACTTGAAGGAGCTATCAAGGGACTCCAGCATGTTCCCCCCCTCCAGGTACTGCAGCCACCACACCTCCGTCTGAGTCGGCTTCACGTCCTCTGACGCCGCCAGATCTTCGCGCGCCAGGTCGTCTTCTAGTTTCTCGACTGTTTAATACAAAACTTATTATATTTTATCTTAAACTACGGCGTGCACAATATTACGACACCAGACATTTCTAGACTCATATGGTAAATTTGCTTATTTGTAACGGAGGAAATGAGTAAGAAGGTTGGAAGCTGTGAATAACTCTCAAAAACTAAATATTATTAATATTTATTATTGCTTAAAACCAATTGGTCCTTCGTGCCGGATTATCGGTAAAAATAAAAAAAGTTGTTGTGAAATCTTACAAAAAACTTCAGTGTTTAAACATGTACTAGTATATTACCCACCTTTAATTTTAGCAGTGGTTTCCTCACGCACTTTCATTTGGAAATTATGTAGCACCTGCGGATGTGTCCAGATCTTCTGCAGTGTGTGGAAATCCTTCAATATGTTTTGTTTCGTGTTATATCTCGCATAATATGCCATGTAATGTTTGTACAGATCCCATTGGCATTTTGTTAGAGGTATAAACACTGTGTATTCATGTTTCTTTGGCAAGTACGGGTACAGTACAGAGGCTTCCTGGCGTTGTAGGCAACCCTCCAACACTTTATGCAGGATATGCGTACGGGCTTTCATTAATTTGATATCTTCTTCGCTCGAGTCGCGATGCTGCCCGTTCATTATTGGATTCTCGAATCTATCATAAAAAAAAAACAATGAGACAATTCAAATATAGAAAGAAATTGATACTAAACATGAGACTAATATTTACTACAACGCAGATTAGGCATCAAATACACGTTTTGAAAATGAAATTGAATACTCTACCTGTTAGCATACTCTGGATAAGTCCCAAGAAGGTTCGGCTTGACAAATTTCACCATACAGTAATATTCTCTCAAATTATTCTGCATGGGTGTGCCTGTCAACACGATCCTCCTTTTGGTAGCCACGAGGTTCATAGCTTGAGCAAGAACTGAAGTATCGTTCTTCAACAAATGACCCTCATCGCAAATTATTATATCTGGTCCCGGATCCAGTAAGGCTGTTCGGATTTTATTCACTGTAGTCTGTCGAACATCGTCGATTAACGGGTCGAGAGTGGTCAGACTCCGAAACAGTTCGTATCCAATGATAAAAATACCGCCACCTCTATACCAGTCTTCAAGTTGGAACGCGCGTTCGAAGGTTTTCTTAAGTTTTGACAGCTCAAATACCTGAATGGAGTAAAGATGAACAAACTTTATCATTCTGTTATCTGGATCTAAATTATAGTAGTATAGTAGGTATAGAAAGTTTAAAACATTAAGAAGAATGATATCATCATCATCATGTCAGCCGAAAGACGTCCACTGCTGGACCAAAGCCTCCCCCATAAGGCGATACCTCCCTCCACTGCACCGCGCCCCGTCGCGTCGCGCGGGGCGGCAGTTTTAAACATTGTATGCAATTCTCTCGATTTGTATAGAATAGAATAGAAAACACACGCCTTAATTCGACGGTGCGCGGTACATTGTTATTCGACTAAGGAGGATACGCCATGATCGACACAGTTGGCTTGCGGATTGGTGATCGCAAGATCCGTTATTGCACTTACTACCGCCCAATGGAATGGTTTGACCGCCATTGTTTGGTTGACTGACTGCAACTAGTGGGCGGTGGGGTCGTCACGTTTCGACGCCGGATACAATACAATGATTTAACGCTACACAATTTACCTGGAGTTTCCTTTTCAATTTTTTAGGCTTGAAAAAAAAAAGAAATAAGATTATTCATAAATTAAATAATAATTTGATAAGAACTGAAATATATTCCCAATAAACATTTATTTCTTCAAGTTTGCCAACACTAGAATCATATTATCTATATAAAAGGATAATGGCAAGATAAAGGTCCACTGTGCAACAGCTTCGAAATGTTATTTTGAGATGATCACTACCATTGGTAGAAAGAGCATTTTTATAACAATGAGGTAAGAATATTCTACAGCTGTTTTAACTCAAACCTTTATTTCATATTTTATGTACAAATCGATTTATCACTCTTGCCACGATTTTTTGCGAATCAGATAAATAACGCAACTTCACGCCTATAATCCCCGCAGTGGTATGCATTGGCAGTGGCCTGAGTGTTCACTCACTCGAAACACCCAGGGCGAGGTCCGGAGAAACTTTCAGAAAATGAAAAAATCCCAATATAACCAGAGATTTTACACCATTATCTCTGATAGCCTTCGACCCGGGAATCGAACCCGGAACCCTATAATACTGGCGTCCTACCACTAGACTACTGAGGCAGTTAAGTAACATACCTTAATCTGATCAGTGACAGGTCCAATCCACTTGTGAATCTCGTCGACCCAGTTGAGGACCGTGGACAGGGGACAGCACACCAGCACGCGTTGCATGCCCAGGTCCGGATGAGTGAGCACCTGAGAAAAACATTCTTGAGTCAAACAAAAAGTCTTATTATGTCTCAAAAAGGACTGGGCTGTAACGGATAATAGATTTTGAGCTATAAATTACAGGAAAACCATGGTATGGTATTTATGGTCTCACAAGAAATCTCTCAATTCTACGGATTTTTACGTAAATTGATAATTACAGCTTCAGTGACGGAGCTCGCGGGTGTGTGCCTACCACCGCATTACTTTGCATTACACCGCATTTATTACTGGGTTGCACCAAGATATTTGTTAAAGTTAAATTTTATCATCATTCTCTAACTTTTACAAATTTATTTCAGTTAGAGAAGGATGTAAAAACATTAACTACATCTTCAACAAATATTTTGGTGCAACCTCGCTGAGCGTGACAAAATGTGACAGCAGTGGAGGGTAAATGGCAACGTGACGTGCGCAGTTCATTCAAATATTTTAATTAATATTTTAGTTACACTGTTTACGAAAAAAAATTGTTATATCCAGGGGGGGGGGTCTCAGTTTATGTGACGTAATATTTTTAGGGGGGTCACAGATAGTGACACACCGTGACAATAGGGGGGGGGGAAAGGGGTCAGAAAGGGCTTATTTTAGTGTGACGTATTTTAGGGATGGTTTTCCTAATAAGGTTTCTACTGTGTTAAGAATACGTACAGTGTGAAGTAAGGCTAGCACTTGTAGCGTCTTGCCCAGCCCCATGCAGTGCGCGAGGATGCAGCCGCCGCCTGAAAGCGGTTGCTGCACGCATGCTACACTCTCGAAACACGCATCCCACATGAATTTGACGCCTTCGTACTGTAAAAAAATTATAAAGTTTAGTATGGTTTGCGAACTAAGTTCATAAATGAAACAAGTCAATTAAAATACTGTAGATATGACAGTTGTAAGTAGAATGAAATCTGACAAGCTACATTTTTTTTTTTATTTAACATTTATTGTTTAACAGAACAATGTTTGCCGGGTCAGCTGATCATAATTTAACTGGACATTGATGATTTGAATCAGTTAACTTACTTGATGTGCTTTCATAACTTTGGTGAAAAAAGGATGAACGGTGACAGCAGGACGTTGTTCCTCAAAGTCATATTCAAGGCAGACTTCGTCATTGATAACCAACACATTGACGTCTTCCTCCACTCCCAGAATCTCCCTCTGAAACATTTATAAAACAGAAAATAAATACTTAGATTCGGTTGCACAACAGTAGTGATTAAAGCTATGGTTTTTGTCAAAGGAGACATTCCAAAATGTATGGAGTTTGGGCCCGCACCTTGTACACTATATTGAGAGAAGAAGCATAAAATACTAAATTATTTTCAGCTATTCAAATTGTTTATTATACTTTCAATTAATTGTCGTAAGTATATTTAAAAAACAAGAATGTCATAGTAGCAATTATAATATGGTGACATATTGTTGTCATATAAAAATTACATAAAATAAATATTTCCGACAAAAACGATTCAAATTATTTTTTTAGTATTTCTCCATGATTCTACGTCTTTTGATATAGTGTTCGAGGTGCGGACAATGATTTTTGGTAGATAGTAGGTAATGTTTTTAAAACAAGACGGGAATTTTGCGACCCGGTATTTTATTTTGACGGTCCGGTACCGGGTCGGGATCCGACAAATGGGAAATGTTATCATGCGATTGGATAAATGAATCAGTGATGGAATTACCAGTTTCGCTTGTCGCCAAATCAGCCTTTGTTTTCGTGCGGACTCTTCCATGTTGGCGATGACCGTACTACGCGCAAGAGATTTCTTGTCTATTACCTATAACAAAGATTAATACATTAAAATGTCCACTAAATAAATATTTTTGGATATCCAGCGGACATTAGGGGATAATGCTATACCTTATTTCACCGTCGCTTACTGGGTTGCTGAATTTAAAAGAGGTAGATCGCGCTGTGAAGATGACCCTCGTTCGGGGCGGCCTTCAACCTCAATCACGGAAGAAAATGTCAAAAAAGTTGAAAATTTAGTTTAAGAAGACAGAAGAATTACTGTAAAACGTTTATCCGAGATCCTAAAGATATCATTTGGCAGCATACAATCCATTTTAACCGATTCACTAGGTTTCAAAAAAGTGTCAGCAAGGTGGGTTCCAAGAATGTTAACCGACGAAAACAAAAAGCGTCGGTTGGAAATTTCAAGACGTAATCTCGAAATGTTACAGTCAGATCCGGACCAATTTTGCCATCGTGTTATCACTATGTATGAAACATAGGTTCACCATTTCGACCCTGAAACAAAAAACAAAGTATGTCTTGGAAACGACCATCCTCACCGCCCATGAAGAAATTTCGAGTGACTGCTACCGCAAGGTTATGGCCTCTGTGTTCTGGGATAGTGAAGTAATCATTTTTATTGATTACCTACCGAAAGGACAGTACTATGCTAGTTTAATCCCAAAATTGCGCGACGCAGTTAAACGTCGAGGGAAACTGTCATTGGGCGTCTTGTTACTTCACGATAACGCGCCTGCTCATCGGTCGGAAGTCGCGCTAAAAGCAATCCGCAATGCTGGATTTGAAATTATTGAACATCCGACATATTCTCCGGACTTAGCCCCTAGAGATTTTCACCTATACCCCAAATTAAAGGAATATATCCGTGGCACTAAATTTGAGGTTGACGACGCCGTTATGGCTGCCGTTGACGAGTTTTTTGAGAGCCATGATCGTGATTTTTTTTCGGAAGGAATTTGAAAGTTAGAAAATCGGTTTTCTAAATGTATTGACTTAGATGGAGATTACGTTGAGAAATAAAATAATTATATTTTGTTGTATTTTTATAGCGATTTTAAGAATTTTTTGATTCACCTCGTATGTTATGCATTTAGTAGAAAGCGGGTATTTTTATATTACAAACCGACACTCCAATTTTAATTATTTGTATAGATGTACCATACACTGAATAATCAATCGTCACCTTAAACTTACTTTCCTAATATTCCGACGACCTTTCGAGTAGGCCTGAGAAGACTTCTTGCCGGGAGTCATTCCATCTAGATCGTTGTTCGCCAGCATTGTCTGCAGCACCCTGAAACATAATAAAACCATCTACAGCACCCAGCAAGAAATATTGGACATCGAACCTCCGAAAGAGACATTCGGTTAGTTTCGCCTTCATAGAGCGTTATCTCTGCTGCACACTGCCTACGTAACCACTGATAGTCCGGTATTGGTCAAAAATTGATCAAAATGGTCGATAAACGTCATATAGGTAAGGTAGGTCCGCCACGGTCCTGGGGAGGCCCCCACATCGATTGGTCGCTGGGAATCATGAAAGATTTGTAGAGCTTATGGAGGCAAATGTCGTTTTTTATTTGCTCGTGCGTTCCTCTTGATGTGTATTATAGAATTCATCTACCGTATTAATCATACGGGGGAGGGGGGAAATTGTGCGATCATAACCTTTTATTTTGCTACTAGGCCTCTAATTGTCAAATGCCGCCCCGGACCCCTGATGACCTTAGTCCGCAACTGCCAGACAGATTAGAATAAAACCAAAATCATGTTCAATGACCATGATACCAAGACCAGCAACCATTAATGGGCTCTACAGGGTTTTTTTATGTAATGCAATATGCCAAAAAAGAATGTAGCTCACATGGATGTTAAGTAATGATGGCAGCCTAAAGGCATCTGGTGGGACTGGTTATTCGGAGAGTCCAATAACTCCGGAATCAGGTAAACGGGCATAAAATTCAGTGCAAATTCACAGATTTTCAATTAATATAAAATCGTGTGTTCCCAGTTGATAAAGTAAATGAAAAAATCGTGATTTGTTTATTATTCGATTATTAAAAAAAAACCCTTTTTCTTTTAAATACTCGGCCAGTCATGGTCGCGCTCATTCTCATTAGGCCAAGTAAAAACTATTTGGACGCCCGGCAAATCAAATTAGTGTTAGCGATACACATCATTAAGAGAAAGTACCAATATTAAGAGGCTTCACCAGCATCTACACAAAAACCAGAGATCTAAAAGCAGATGGCTGGAAATGACGTGGCAACCCTAACCTGTGAGACCTAAATTTGTTATGACTCTGTGATCTTTATTACGGGGTCAAATATCACTATTTAACCGGAACACTATAGTGCTGAACACTACCATTTGACGGCAGATAGTTTAGGTAATGCGGTGGTTCATACGCTCTCGAACTACTACACTGGAACACTGCTACCTGCCACTGAAAGATGTGTTACCTCATTTGTTTCTGTCTCTCCAGCAATTTCTTGCTAGTACGGCGCGCACGGCCGCGCGGTAAGTGCCGGGAGTCGCTGCCTCCGCGCCTCTCTAAGAACTCGCTGACTAACTTGGCTCGCTTCGCATCGTCCACACTGAAACATAAATCACATGTACAGTAGGCACAAAGCAAGATATATAGTACATTGATCTTAAGAGACTTAGGATAATTTCGACTCTGTAGATCGAAATCTGCAAAATACGAAATTCCAAGTACTTGGTTTCTGCGACTTCGTGATCACTCATCACGAAGTCGCAGAAACCAAGTACTTGGAATTTCGTATGAACTGACTGAGTGACTGATGACTGAGTCACCTTAAACTTTTACACATTGCACCCGCTGGAAAATAATCAATTTTTTTTAAAATTGACATTTTATATGCAACGAGCACAAAATTATGTTATCTACCGTTTCGCGCTGAGAAAGATAGTGGAAAAGAACAGTAACTGTTCGATTACTGTATTATTTTCTCTGTCACATTCTCCCCACGCTTCTCCGTTCTGGTTGCTGCAAGGTTGATGATATGTACTTTCGAAAGCAGACAAACCCAAACCATTGGTCAATTAATATTTGTAGCCATAAATGACCGAAAATTTGTTTGAAAAATAAGCCGGAACGAATAAATCTAGATTCTTAAAACACGATGTTCCGAAAAACAGTTTTTTTAATAAAACCCTTATATTACTGACGGTGACGGAGATATAAAGATATGTAGATGCGTCTGTAGATAAACTAGGCCATTACGGCTGCGCTGGGTCCTTTCCTGTCCTGGGTTCAATCGATCCCCGGGTCGGGGGGTTTTCATTTTTCGACAGCTAACCAGTGTAGTTTGGTAATGTGCACGAAGATGTCATAAGCTTGGCACCACCTTACCAAGTTTGAGTTGTAAAATTTTATTTTTCGCAGTAACACATGCGAGTGAACTTTAGAAATTAAAGAAAAAATGGAAAGAAAAATTTGACTTCGGGCAGGAATCGAACCTTCGACCTCAGGATAACCAGTCCAGCCGCTTTAGCACTAAGCTACTGAAGTCCCGAAGTTAGTCAAATTTTTCTTTACATTTTTTCTTTTATTTCCAAGTTTGAGTTTTATTGATATTATAAAATATTATCTATTGAACTCTAAACCTACATTGCAATTTCTTGTCTTTTATCCATTCGCTTCAGTTTTTTTTCTTTGGTAGAATCCCACTTTTTCTGTTCATCCGAAGATGAGTTTTCTTCGTCTTTTATTTTATCAGATGAAGTATTTCCTTTCGATACACTTTTCTGAAATCAAATAATTATTATTTTCTTAAAAAAAACATACTATCCAAGCATATCAAACACAACCAATTTATAAATTGTCAGAAAAAAAACTTACAGCAATAAGTCTAGGAGACTTTTTGAGAACAATTTCCTTTGTTTTATCATCATCCAGAACCACTGGGGCGTGAAGAAGCGCCAGTTCTTTATTCATCATTTTATCAGCAGTCAAAACCAGTGTTCCATTTTTTTTCGCATCTCGTTTTTCATCTTGCACGTGTGTATCATGTTTTTGCACTGCATCATATTTCTGCACTGCATCATCATTCTGCACTACATCAGCATCTTTTTCTTTTTTTATTTTGACCTTGGACAAAGACGCGTTTTCACCATCGCTATCGTTGTCATTCATAAGTAAATTTTTCGCCAAGTTATTCTCCGCATTATTTCTGGTCACCTGAAAATAAGATTTTAGAGATGAATTAAGGCAGGTGTCAGGTGGTTAACATAGTTCAATTAGGTACATAAAGTTCAATCGTTAAGAATGCAGTGCAACTGCAGAATAAAGATGTATTCACTGTAATGTTCATAATAAAAATTATGTTTTAAAATTAAGTTTAATTGATTTATAAATATTATATTAAGATTAGTCTAAAGTCAATCAATTTAAATATATAGTAAATTTGAATCAGTTTTTTGTACTAAAACGCCCATAGTCATATTTAAATCACATTGTTCAAAGTACTTAAAAACGTTGTTAATTACTTTTCTTTCTCCACTATGTATTATCGAACCAATTTTATTTTCATGAAAAACTGAGGTATTAATTAAAAAAAAAAATCAGTTACACAAAAATCGTTTCATTTAAAAGTATACCTTCAACTGATCACTGTGAACTCGACTTTCTAATTACGAACAATTTGATTGGTTAGGGGGGAGCCACGCCCCCCCCCCCCGCTGGTACTACCAGACTAGTATGACTCACTGCATTCTTAACGCGAACAAACTATAGTTGGGGAAGTATGAAATTTTTTACTTCATATTAATTGCAAACTCTGCTTCGAGTTTGCTATTAATATGAAGTAAAAAAAAGTAGTGTTGCATAATTCTTTGGTATTAAAACAATAACGAACTTACAGCAGGTGCTTCTTCATCGTCAACATTAGCTTCATCTTCTGATGGCGAGAGTTCCTGATAATGATCGTCATTATCAGGACTGGCTGGACGAGAAATGTCATCCCCAGATGCAATTTTGGATTGATCATCTGAAATCTTGTCTTTTGTTTTACTTCGTACTTTATTGTCTTTGGTTTGAGTACGACTTAATGATTGAAGATTTGTCAACCTGTAAATAAATTGTTTATGGTTATTAATAAATAATAAAATAATTATCACTTTATCATTGTTTTAGAAAGTTAATTACCTTTCAACTTCAGTATCATCATCATTCCTATCAGTCATATTCATATATTCAAAATATGTTTCTATAAAAGACTCTGGAAGCTTTTCCAGAGCAACTTGTACTTCTTGATAAATCTTAGTATCACTGCCATCAATAGGATAACATTTCCAAGTCTCAGTAGCATCATGTTCTTTTTCAAATGTTTGTGATTCATTGTTGGCATCATAACATGGTTCTGCTTCAGGAGAAACAGGGGCTGCATCAATTTTGTCAAATAAAGCTAAATTAGGCGCACATTCAAGAAGTTCCACAGGCTCATCTGCACTAATTACGGGTGGAAATGATCCGTATTTATCTTCGTCTTCTTTAATGGATTTCAAATCTTTCTTGTCTTCTTCATTTTTAGCGCATTTTAAATCTTTTCGAATTTTGATTGAATTATTAGATTTTTTACTTACTGTACCGGTATTATTCTCTGCAACTTGGTCTGTAGAATCCACATCATTACATTGAATTTCACACTCTTTTGTTGATTCTTCCTCGGGATCTTTCGTTTTACTGTCAAGTTTCTTATTTCTTTCCCGCCGAACACTCAATGAAACAGTTTCCGTGTCTGAATCTGATGATTCTTTTTCTTCTTCCTGTCTTATTTTTTCACGCATTCGTCTAGTAAGGACAGCGATTTCATTTTTAGGCTTGTCTTTGGAGGGTAAGATTACTTTCAAGGGTGGCAATTCTTTGGAGAGAGGAGCTTCTTTAGGTGGTTCTTTAGACGAAGGCGGTTCTTTAGGGGGAGGAAGTTCTTTAGATAAAAGCCCCACTTTGGAAGAAAGCATTTCTTTAGAAGTTGGGATTTCCTTGTTTTGTTTTAAATTTTTTGTCTTGCCTTTTCGTTTATCATATTTTTTTCTTAAAGTATTCTTTTTCCCACCCTCTTCATCCTCTGAACTTTCCATTAGTCTATCTTTAACAGATTCTATATTTTGTGGTACTAACAATCCCATGTCAGTATCAAATTCGTTATCTGAGTCAGGCTCATACTGTCTACGAATTCTCAAAGTACTTTGACTATATATTTCTTGACTATCTTCTAAAGTATCACAATTTAATGCATATATCATTTTATTAGTTTGTACAAATTGTTCAAACATGTCAACGTCGTAGGTGCTATTATTCGAAACTAGAACCCGATTGTGGTTGAATGAACTGTCTTGTTCTTCTTTAGTGACAATATTAACATTTGCGAATGGGTTTTCCTCAAAATGATCCACAAGTTCAGATTTTATGTTGACTGGATCAGCAATCATTTCACTAGCTTCATCAAGTGGTTCTATTTTGATTTGTGCTGTGTCATTTTCATTGGCTTCTGGATTTAAATCTCCTATTTCCAATGGATTTAAGTCATCATTTTCCGAACTAGCGGCATCAGTATCAACATTTGTGATACATGATCGAAGTTCTTTCATTTCTACCCTTGAAACCCAATTTTCTTCTTCATGTTGAACTTCATTGTCAAAGGGTTCATACAAATCGTCATTTGAATAATTTGTGTTCTCGTCCTCTAAATACAAGGAGCTTTCATCAACACATTCAATATTTTGAAAGATTTCGTCAGATACAGTATTTATAGAGTTTATAGTCAGCGCTAATGTTTTCTCCATATCATCATGTTGGTTACAATAAGTATATTTTATCACAGCATCGAAACATATATCTGCCAAACTTCTTACTTTTTGGTGATGTGTATTTTTATACATGCATTGTTTGATTATCACAGCATCGAAACATATTTTAGCCAAACTTCTTACTTTTTGGTGATGTGTATTTTTATACATGCATTGTTTGATTATATGAAAAGCAATTGTTTTCAAAGTATGTGGTTCATATGTTTTTAAAATAGGTGGCTCATATGTTTCCGAAGTAAGTGGTTCATATGCTTCCAATGTAAATGGTTCATATGTTATCAAAGTATGGGGTTCATTTGTAACTAACTCCACATTGCCTGTATCCTGAAAGCTCAATCTTCTTTGTATAAAAGCTGCACATAATGAGAATAATGATTGAATTGTATTTGTTTCATCTTCCTCCATTTCTAACAAAGATTTTTCCATAATTACATTTTGAATATCATCTAATGAATCGGGTAACTCAATATTACTTAGGACAGGTGATACATAGATTTCCATCATCTTGTTTTCTGAACTGTGGTTAAAGGACATGTTTTTTAAAATACATTTATAACACAGTGTTCTCAGAGAGGGAACCACCATTTCATCACATTTGCTTGTTGTTTGAGTGATTATTTCTATATTTTCCACAATACTACAAGAATTGTGTGAATCAATATGTTTACTATCAATACTCGTATGTGAATCCATCGAACCACTTTTAACATTACTGTTTGAATAAATGTTAGTATGTAATACTTGAGTACACATAGAAAATAATGACTTAGGTGAAAAGGTTGATGTTATATTGGACAGTTTAACTATATCATTATGTATTCCATTTGGTAAAAGTGCAGTATTATGTTCTATATTAGCAGTAAGCACTGCTGAACTTGTGTGTGGAGAACTTTCGACATCATTGGATTTGATAACAAAATAGTTGCAGGAGACTTTCCTACTGCAGGTTTTTATCCAATTTGTGGTTATATATGGTGCACATAAAGCAAGTGCTCTCTGGCGATAGTAATTTCTGAAGAAATTGTTAACCATTTCCAATGTTACATATGTATCAGGAGGTTTTTTATTGCGGCTGTCCTGGGCTAAAAAAGACTGCGTTGGTTTAACTTTTTTTACCATCACAGAATCATTAATCCAAACGGCATGTCTGCCTTTTATATTGAGTTTTTTCTTAGAACTTGGTTCATCTGTGGGTTTCTTAGCTATCTTAATAGAAAGCTCTTTATTCAGGAACACGGTTTTAGGATTAAATGCAGGTTTAGCTTTACCTGGTTTTTGGTTTGATTGTGTTTCCACTGGTGCTTCAACAATTTCACAATCACTGTCACTCTCAGCTTTAACATTTCCAGTTAGACTTTTTTGGTCTTCTCTGTGTTGTAATAAATTATTACTTTTTAAGAATAATTCATATTGTTTAGTCAAATCTTCCTCCATTTGCATCAAGTTGTGCTTGGCAAGTTTAAACAATAAAAATGATTTTTTAACACAATAATCCATTTTAAATGTGTCTACTACATGTGTGGTGTTAATTTTTTTTGTTATAAAATCTTCCGATTTCTGTGTCATGAGTGAGCCTAGTTCTGATGTTGTTTTGACAATACTTTTCAAAAATTCACAAGCACTCTCTGACTGTTCCTTTGTAAGTGCAACATTCGTTTTCATATTGAGATCATATGGTGCAGTTGTTTGCACTAAAACAGATTTTGTTTGGATTATATTTGTTTGAGCACACATCTCTACCATTTTAGGCTCCTTTAGTTCAACAACAGGAATTTCCAAAGGTGCCAAAGAGCTTTGCGATTGTTTGGAGGAGGATACTTTTTTTATTTGTAAGTCAGTGCCATGTATTTTTTTGGCAAGGAAATTTTCAAATTCATTGGAAGCACCCCAACCTTGGGAATTACTACTGTTCTCACCAGGCTTAATAACGGCAGGTTCAATGCATACCTCAATATCATTCTCATCTTTTATTCCTGGTGCAGTAGTACTGACATCCTGAGTTTGGATGTTTTCTGAATCACATAATTTACCTTTCTTTTTCGGACTCTTAACTGGTGTTGTACAATCTGACTTTCTACCTTTTTTCTTTTTAGATTTCTTCACTTCTGAAAGAGATGTTTCAAATTCACTGTCTGACGATTCTGAGATTTCACTTAATTCTTGAACTCTCTTATTATTACTGGGTATATATTCATCATCGGAATAGTATCTCTTGCCTTTTTTCCTATAATGTGGTTCATCATCAGATAGCTCCACATGGGCAAAAGGATCCTCATCCGAACCCTCATCATAATGCAATGTTTGTTTCACTTTACGGCGAACTGGTCTCTTGTTTGGATCTTCTATTAAAAGTGATTCATTTTCCTGTAATTCTTCATTAGCTTCAGATTTGTTCTCCTTGACAATACTATCAATATTATATTCAAAATCAGACATAAGGGGCATTTTAGAAAGTCTCCTACTTGAATTTTCGTCCACCTTGCTCTCTTCAGATTTGCCCGCATTGTTTATGTCTATTTGTCCATCTTCACTTGTGGCAAGATCCAACTTTTCCTTAATCACATCATTATTATCAATTGTCTGTTTTAATTTACTCAATGCAATTTCATCACCGTCTTCCACAGCACTATTAACATCGTTTTCAATCTTATTGTTATCTATTACAGGAGTCTGTATGCTTTTACGAGGTCGACCTCTCTTTTTAGGTGTTTTCTGAGGCATACTAATTCCATTTTGCATATCACCTGATTTTATATCACATTCACTTTCCGGTTTAGATTCAGTTTCCATGATAACATTGGTTTCTTGTTTGTCTGCTGTATGAGTGTCCAACATATTTTCTGTATTTTTTTTGCTGATATTAACCAATGGCAAATCTTCTGTATCATCATCAATAACATTTTGAACAGGCGATTTAACATCTGAATGGTCAATTTCATGTGTAAGCAATACCTTCTTCTTCCTACCACGTCTTACAGGCTTAGGAGTTGAATCAGTATCCATTTTTTCAACAGTTTCATCAGGTACACTCATTGTTGGGTCTGTTGGTGTAGATATGTTCTCAGATTCTTGAGATAGATTCATTTCTGAAGCCCGTTTCTTAGGTCTTCCCCTCTTTCTTCGCACATTATCACAGTCATTTGGTTCAGGCCTTACTCTGGGCCGTCCTCTTTTCCGGACAGGTTTGGCTGACAAGCGAGCATCAGTGTCAGAATGTTGATCTATGGCAGATACCTCAGATAACGGCATTTCTGTATGTAGAGTACTATTATTCTCCATAGTCAAATCATCAATATCCGATTGTTTAATATCAGTGGAGTCGAGGTCGGAACTCGATTTCGTATGAGCTTCTACTGGAGAACTAGCAATAACGTCAATGGTCTCCAAATTGATATTGGTAGCATTACTGTTCACTTCATTATCTTTAGATTGAGACAAAGACCGCCTGGTACTAGTCGCACGCTCACGTTTCTTTTTTGATACCTTTTTTTGGACATCTGGTCGCTGAATCGGTTCTTGAAGGATTTCCAGTAATTGCGCATCATCCATTGCTTGCATGCTATCCGTTTCACACATTGGAATGTCTTGCTCACCAATTTCTATGCTTTTAATCGCACTTTCGGGTATTTCTGAGCCACTGTTTACATTCTGTGATTGTTCAATAACGCTGGACATTTCACTCTCTATTTTGTTCAATTCGTCGGTAAAATTCGCTCCGCCCGGCGGTTGTGGAGGCGGTGGCACGAGATCCGACAGTGTAATGTATTCTTCTTCTTCGTACATGGAGACAGCTTGAAATTTCTCAAATGCGTCTTCAGTTGCACACAGATTAATACATTCCAAATCAATTTCGTCCGACATGGCGGTGAATTTTTTTTATCCTAACCGTAGCC
Source organism: Macrosoma leucophasiata (assembly GCA_036365455.1). Taxonomy (NCBI): domain Eukaryota; kingdom Metazoa; phylum Arthropoda; class Insecta; order Lepidoptera; family Hedylidae; genus Macrosoma; species Macrosoma leucophasiata. The sequence continues at coordinate 5,639,871 of JAWQUS010000023.1, read as the reverse complement.
GAATGTACACACACCATACTCGAAATTAAAATATTATACTTTATACATGATTGATTCATGCGAAATAATATTCACATTTTCCTTAAAAATTAACACGATTCTAAACTATTTGGTGTATTTATTCATCGGCAAAAAGAAACAAGCAATCAAGCAACGCAAAATTCCCAAATTAGGGATGATCGATGAACATCGATGTTGAAAGCAAAAAATCGATATTGATATACGAAAAATATACATCAGATTAATTACAATTATTATTCTGAACGCTTATTCATTCATTGCACACCATTCGTTCCCTTCGATGACTTCGATCGTTCATCGTCTCGCTCGCTCTTTCTCTCTCACTTACACGTCGATTAATTTGCTGATAGAAATGTATGTTGTGCTTGCGTCGGTTGTTTTATTTACTCTTTTGATAGTATTCTGTTGTGAATATAAAACGATATGGAATACAACAATATGTTAGTTTTTATTGATTGATTTCTGAACGATTTCACTATATTTTATTTCTTTGTCAATTACACAGTGTAACACGGACCACCCTCCGACCGGGAGGAAGAAGCCATAGCGTTTATTACCGACGCAAAACAGTTATTTTTTTGCGGGAGGAAATTTGTGTGACACACACACACACAACAAAAATCGTCTATTCTGACGTCTATATTTAAGACGCAGTACTAGACGACCCCCCACGAGATGGACCGACGACCTAATCAAGGTTGCAGGGAGCCATTGGATGCAGACCGCCCAGAATAGGTCATTGTGGAAGTCTCTGAGCGAGGCCTCTGAACATAGGCCAGCAGTGGACGTCTATAGGGTTATGATGATGATGATGAATACTACGAAACTCACACCTTGATTTTAACAAAATACATAAACAATTTAACACACACATTTAAACATCTCGGCAACAGGCATAGGACCACTTGCACTTTGACAAGGGGGAAAGCCTGCTTAGGGCTCCTCCGTTTCGCCACGGCCCGTGGCCCGTGTTGCTCCATGGTCAAATATTAATGCAAATATCATCGTTGTTAACCAACATTCGGGTTTCAATAAATATCGAACATCGATGATAGGCTTTCGATAACGATATCGATGTTTTTCCAATATCGCCCATCCCTATTCCAAATGCAATCACAGACTAAAAATAAGTATAGATACGAAATTATTTGTAGACTCTTCCGTAAAGTAGTGTCTATGGTGTTTAAGTGCAAGTGATCCCGGCGCGGCGGTCCGGCCACTCGAGACAATGTTCAACTTAAATTTTGAAATTTGCTAATTTTCGTCAGAAATTCAGAAGTTCAAGATTTCCGAGGACGTCCATTCCAAAGAGGAAACATTGTTTATAAAGATTATAAAATGCTTACACTTGCTACCTCTGATTTATACAAAATGTTTGATATCATTTGGTGCTTTGTAATTTTGTTAAATGGTGTGCAAATTTTGTTGATTTGTTGTAAATAGTTTTAAATTAGTCTACAATTTTAAAAAACGACAATTATTAAATCATGAAACAAAACAACGAATGTGATTGGTCAGAGCGAGACACCGCTACGTAGAAGTAAGTTGGATTATTATAATGCTATGATTCTAAGTAACTAGTGTAATTAACCATACTCTGCGTGTTTGTTAAGATAGATATTTCAAGGTAGGTAGAAATAAATATACGGTAAAGTAAATTGGGAAGGAAAGAAAAATTTGGTAGGTACATCATAGATTTTTTGGATATGGTACATATTAATCGGGTAGTAAAATTTAATTTACCCATTTATGGGAGTCGATCTTTGTTAAATGGTGTCTGCAGCTTATATATACCTAAACACAAAGAAAATAGAGAAAAATTGGAAAACAAAATTTGACTTCCTCCCGAATTTATCTTCCTGAATCGAACCTGCGATCTCAGGTTAACCAGTCCAGCCACCACTTAGCTACTGAAGGCTCACGCCAAGGTCGCAGGTTCAATTCCTGCCCGAAGTCAAATTTTACTTTCCATTTTTTCTTGAATTTCTAAAGTTCACTCGCATGTGTTATTGCGAAAAATAAAATACTACAATGTACACAAAGACCCAGGTCAAAATGCAGATGTGTTGCCACCACTGAGACCTTAGTTGTTGTCGGTGTGATAGTTTATTACAGGGGCTATCTCTGATAAATGGCGGCAATTTTTAGGTAATTAAGTTGTATTTCGTTTAAAAAACATACAAACCATTAACGTTTTCGCGAGCTTCATACATTGTTTGGCAGTGTTGTATACGAGAGAAAGTCCGCAAATTTAGTTTCTACAATACAAACCATTATTATTCTAAAAGCTCTCGCCATATTACTTAATAACTGACTTCAAAGAAGGGTGGGATTTCTCAATGTTTATTCGTAAAATAATTAGGTATGATTACTGCGAGCGAGAAAAATTTGGGCTTCTACCTTATTTATTGCCTTTTATTATACTTACAATATACATAATTAAACACATATCGCTAATATTGATAGTGGTAGAGCTCCGGTGACGATGCTCGGAGGATTAAGCATCTACGCATAACATAATTTACCTACCACTGAGTGGTAGTCTGCACACTGTCCACCTATTGGGTTCACTTCTTTGGTAGAGCTGCAATGAAAGACCTCGAAGGAGTAAGCATACTGAGCATCTTCATGTCCACCGATATCTTGTTCCAGTTAAGTTCTAATATACGGTGGTAGAGCTCCAATGAAGGCAGTAAAATGCTTAAGCTCTACCGCTTTTAATTGACCTGCCACAAGAAAGGGTTCTATGTTAATGGTATGTTACCCATAAGCGTAAAATTTCAAGGGTTCTTGGGTGGGAACGGAATTTATTTAATTTTGTTGTTGGAATTATTAAAAAAAAGAAAGAAAATGGTATCTTTTTTCAAATACAAAATATTTTTAAAATAATAAGGGTGTCATTTTCGAGGTTTCTTGGGGCGATGATAATGAAAATGACATCTTTTTTCGAATTCAACATGCCGTTTTTTTTTCAATATATGATAGGTATGTGTCTATTTCAAGGTTCTTTGGGTCCTGATTAACGAAAATGGCATCGTTATTCAAATACATTAATAATGCACACATTATTACCAATGTACGCATAACTTGAGGGCAGGGTCATCGTCACGACACCACGCAGCTTCTCATCGTCGAAGACGATAGTTTGTTCTAGGCTCTAGCCGAAAGTGCTTATCTACGGAACAACTAAAACAATTTGTTTTTTGTTGTTCCGTGTGCTCATCCCAGTGTTTAACGACTGTGTATACCTACTTGCCAATGTTACTCTGATAATCAATGCGGAAGTCGTCGAAAGTTCAAAAATGTTCTAGAGATTGTTTTTAAATGATAAGATGTATGTAAAACCATGTTTAAGTGAAATTTACTTGTGCCTCTATACATTCATCACTCTGAACATACATGTACACCGATGTACTCACACACAGACAGACGTACACACGCACGCATGCACGTAGGTACGCACACACACACAAACATTAAAAAATATATTTAATTGCATACAAATATAATTCATTAATATAACACAATCATCAATTTAATTAACGCACAGCGCTGTTACAATAATAAGACAATACAACATCTACTTCTAATAAAATTATAACTTAACTATATTCCCTCCTTATTTATAAACGTATTTTGGAAAGAAAATGCTGATCTACCTTTTGTGTTTTTCTATTTCACCAAATGGACACAATATAAAATAGCATTAACCTAGCTAAAATACGTTTATAGATATGGAGGAATGTATTAATTGAAAGACTTATTCATTGTATCCCCATCAGAGTCGAATCTACGGGTAGTTTCATTTTCTTTCGACATTTCTGTTATAGTTGACAGATCTGGGACGGCACATGTCAGCGGAAATATATGTTGTAGGTAAGAACCGTAATTAGAATTAGAAGTACATCCTAAATTATCCTTGAGGTTAGTATTCGTTGTTTCATCTTCAGAAAAAAGATACCACTTCGAAATGCGAGTTTCAGTTTGTATGGGAAGATCATCAGACAAATCTTCGGTCATCAAACTATTTAGTGTTACATTAGAGGTGGGTGTGTGATATACGGTTTCAGCTGGTGTATCGCCCAATAAATCTTCTGTTCGCTCAGGCGGAGTATCTGTAATGTAGTAAAACAAATGAACAACTTGCGGCTTGTGTAACCGACAGCAAACGAACATAGCATTAAGGGGTATTATTACTTCCAAAGTATTATTCATATACATTACTTACGGCCCTGTAATTTCCGGCACAGAGGCATAACACCTTAGACCTCAGGAGTGGTAACGCATCTGCATTTTGACCTTGGTCTTCATGTAGGTGTCTATAGGCTGCAGTCATCACTTAACATCAATGTGAACTGCATGCTTGTTTGCCACTTCCATTACATAAAAAAAACATTAATTTAGTGGAGAACTTCTGGACTAATTTAAAATGTATTTGCTTTTTTTTCGACGATCGCCGTGATCCCGGTCAATGCGGGTAAAAACGCGGTAAACTGCATAGAAATATAAAATGTTCTTACCTTTACACACGTTTATGCAATCTTGAGCATTGCAGCAAAATAAATCCATAGAATTATTTTCACAACAAGAATCATGTTTAGTTTTATGTAAAGGTATGATATCTGAATGTGTAGAATCTAGTGATATAATAGATTTTACTGTATTCTGTAATATTTCTATACTATCACCAATACATTCGTTGGCATGAAGACAAGTTTCGGAATGATTATGGATGAGATCCACACTATCATTTGATCCTTGGAGGAATATTCCAGATTCGGATTCATTGGTTACACGATCGGACCGTAAAGATTTTTCTGAATCCGTCTTTGATATATTAATTGCATTATTCTTATTTTTTGCTGGGGAATTTTTATTTCTAGGTCTCGTAATTTTTACTTTGATAATGTCCTTTTTCCTTTTAATATTTATTTTGCTAGCATTTTCTTCGATCTTTTCGTCGTCAGCGTTTGCGTTATCGATATTGGAATATCCGATGTCTGAAACTAGAACCAAAGGCGGACAGGACCGTCGACCACTGTATGAACATGACTCCATGTGTTCTTCTTCAACGAAAGGCTCGGCTGGAGCCGTTGATTTACGAGTGCTTTGTTTCTTACGAGGTGTGGAACATCTTTTCTTGCTTTTCGGCTTCTTCATTGTTGGCTCACTGTCTATTTCCATATCGTTCTGTACATTTTGCTTCTTTGCACTGTCCAGTAATAAATTTCTTAAATTATTATTAATGGTATCGGACAAGGAACGATTATCCATAACATTAATTATATCAATTTGATTTATTAAATTGTCTGTACATCGTGTTATATCGTTCGGCAAATTAAATTTGTAGTGATATTCTGAACCTTTTTGGCAACTCTCTAGCAATTCCGAGTCTTGTTTCATTAAAGGCACCGAGGTGTCTATTTTCGAGACCATGAACTCGTTTAACATCATTTGATCACTTGGTTCATTTGGGACATCGATATGTTTGAAGTCGTCGATGCCAAGCATACTTTTATTTATCGACAGATTTTCAACAATTGATAAAACAGGGGAAGTCGGAAGTGTAATACTACTAGAATTTTCAGCGTCATTCACGTACGAAGGATCGGTAGCATTATCACTTCTTGCAATACTCAAATTAATACCCAGAATATTGGCTCCTTTATGTACGTCTGTATGGTTTACATTGTTGTTGAATTCAGGCTTTATTTCTTCTATTTTTTCCAATCGATGAAACGAGTTCTTTTCACGTGGCATTAATAATTTATAGGAATCGGATCTATATATTTCTGTATCTATAGAAGAATTTGAGAAAGTTTGTGATTTTAAAGGCGCCGTCACAAAGGAATTGCTAGAGTCGCTCGTAACGTCGTTTGATACTGAAACCGATTTCTTTTTACGTTGATTTTTCTTTCTGCCTCTATACAAGACAGTGGATACACTTAATTTTCTTTTCTTTTTAAGATATAATTGGACTGGGCTCACGTCGGAATCTTGGTATCCTTGGGTGCTGTCTACAGAATTTTGAGATGACGTTTCTGTTGGTGAAAACATTTTGGTGTGTTGTATGGGTTCCGACTCACTGTTGGGAAGAGAGAAAGAAAAATGCAAGCAATATTAGCAAACAGCAGTGACATGCTAGGGGCAGAAGCTAAAGTTAACCATGTGGGTGTAATTATAGTAAAATAGATGCTAAGCAAGCGTGCATGAACAATGGAAGCAGGTTTAATCGCAAACGAAATATATAATACTACGCACAAACTAATTACTCATCGCAATTATGACCACGGAATAAAAATAAATATATATATATATATTTATGTATGTATGTCATATATGTATATATATATATATGAATAGGCCTTCAAGCAGCAGCTGGACCCTTTAGGGTCCAAGACAATAAGCCTGGGTTGCACGACGACTTTTGTTGAAGTTAAATTTAATGTAACATTACACATCCTGCTCTAACTTTAACAGATTTCTTTAAGTTAGAAAAGGATGTGAAATATTACATTCACTTCAACAAAAATCGTGGTACAAGCCTCGCTTAGAAATCTATTGTTGTATTTTTTTTGAAGGCCTGAATGATTAGATTTTCTTACATCATTTCGAGAGCCACTGTTCAGTACATTGCTATTTTGACGTAACGTGATAATTACGATCATTTTAGGAAAACAGAAATATACAACAGTGACTTTCAAATTGATAGCCATCGATTTACAGAATACGCCGACAGGTCAACTTTTTTAAACACGTGCCTGACGTATGAAATCAATGGTAGAAACCAGTATTTCTACTTTTGTATCTGGTAACTCTAGTGTATATTATTTATTTTTTTCTTTCAATACAATATTGAAGATTTTTTTTCAGTTTATTGAATTTTAAATATCGACATATACTTTTTTATTCGCTTCGATGATATAATATTGTATTTACAAATAAATACATATACATACCTAGAAATAATACACAATTAATTCTGAATGATTTATTGATCTCATTTCGACACCTGCTCCCATTCATCAGTACAATTAAACTTTTAACTAAACAAGTTTATCTGGTTTCTTTTACTACTGCTTATAAAAGTGTCAAAATAAACACGTTCATATGATTTAAACACATTAACACAATGCGGAACAGAATTATACAGGATTTGAAATTAAAAAGTTAATTATTAGAGATACAAAAAGATCCGGACGAATTGAGAACCTCCTCCTTTTCTTGAAGTCGGTCAAAAACAGATACGCTGTTTTGTTCGAAGGAAACTGAACTGTCATTGACTCATACTTGAAGGCAACGGGACTACTTATTTATCTAACAAACCTGACAAAAATTTGCATGTATCCTATGTACCCTATAGGATCGTGTACAGTGACAAACTGTTGTCTCTAGGTGCTAGCTCTATGTGAACCTATACGTATTCACAACTAGCTGTGCCGTCCGCGTGAAAATTTATGATTGTTCAGTATCTACCTGGACGAAGTCGTGGGCGCAGCTAGTATAAAAGTAGCCCAAGTTACTTCTTATTACATAAGCTATCTGCTAGTAAAAGTCCCGTCAAAATCGGTCCAGCCGTTCCCGAGATTAGCAGGCAGACAGATAGACAGACAAAAATTGTAAATAGTGTTGTTTTGGTATATGTACCGTGTATAGACACATGCATTTAGTAAAAAGCAGTTTGTTACTATCTCATTACTGGATTCCCGGCCGGATAGGTTGGATACCGGATAGTAGCCGGGCATTCGTGTCATCTCTATTAAATATCAAATATTTATTAATTATCACTACTTACACGGTATAAAACATTCACGTGCACAATTTAATTAAACAAGTTAATATACTTATGATTTCGATTCTTTAAATAATATAAGTTGAAATAATTCTGTTTCACATTGTATATAACTATATCTTATATATATACAAAACTGTACAATTGCAAAGTACCGCATTCAAAACTGATTTAACTAAGATAAAAAAATATAGGTACGAGTAGAAAGGTAGACGAGGCACGAGAGCCATGTCAGGGCCGGGATATCTGGCGCTCTACACTCTCTGCCTACCCTGTTAGGGACCTGGTGTGAAGATACACACACACACACACACAAAAATGTTTTTTGTACATTATTTTATTTATTAACGTCATGCAATTTTTTGTAAACCTAAAAAAAATATTCAACTTATATGATGATTGTTGAATGCGGTATTTTTAAAGGTCACAGCTCACTAGAGCCACTCAAGACCCGACCAGCACCGCCTCGTTTTACAGTGTCCACTCGTTGTCGATGGGTGGTCTACGCATGAACGACGCGAACCGTGAGCGTGAACCACTCACGGGCAGTGCGCGGTCCACACAGCGTTGGCAATGCACAAAGTGGTGACACAAACAAGTGGTCACCGAATGGTCCACTCGCCGTCCGCGCCGTCAGCTTGCGGTCGAGGCGATCCGGTGTCGATGCGGAGTTGATGTAATAAGCGCAGCTCCAATTTCATATAAAGAATACTAACCACTCGAGGCGGTTGGGCGCTGGTCGGGTCCCGGGTGGCTCTAGTGAGCTATGACCTTAAGATCATTCGACGGGCCAAACATGTACGAAATTTTTTTGAGTCCTATGAATCATACGGTTTTAAATATTTTTCGTATGTTATTCACTATTCTAATATATCAGTGAATGACAGATATTTTTAAACAATATATTTTGGTTGTACAAATGTCTTCAGGTGTGACATTCGATTTAGACACATAATATTGTGAATTATCAGACATGTTCTCATAAGGTTTTTGAGTGAAATATTAGAACCTACATTGCACCCGTCCGAAGACGCACTGGGTCGCTAATAGGTATTATATGTTTGGATATCAATATATCGCAATAATTGTGCTAAGTCTCATTTATTGTAAGAACTGTTTACAACTTTTCAATATTTTAAGTAGGTACAGTATTAAATGTTAAAATTTCACTTCGTCCTCCACTTAAAATGAGCTACATATAGAACTAGTTTAATAACGTTTATTTTAATTTACATTTATCCCTAACAAATGCAGTTTATTATATAGTACTTACAGGTAATTTATAAAAATCTTCCATGTTGCATTACAATGATATGATAAACATTACGGACGCATTATGTTATTATTTCGGTTTTTTTTTTGTCATATTGATATCATTCACTGAAATATATTTTCAAAAATAAAAATAGTGCTATATTCATAGCCTGCACTATGTAGGTATAAATAGGTTACAGTAAAACAAGTCTTTGATACAAGAAAAATGTTGAAAAATATCAACTTCAAGTCAGAGTAAAGACGTAGTGCGGTCTGTGAACCTCGCATTATGAAATCAGTCAATTTTTACTAATGTATAAAAAATATTACACTTGATTTTCGATAATAAATTTAACAAATGATTTTTCACCTAAAACGAATGGCTGTAATAAAATAATTGGAAAAGAGTTAAATTAAACCATGCTTATGCTTTAATTTCATACTTTCCAAATATTTAAAACACAAACCGATTATCAATTTTGATAAAAAAGCATCATTTAATTTGTTTATATCATAATTGACAATCACTCTCAATTTTTAAATAAACAATTCAGACATATTATGGTTGGGCCATAAGAACTCCCTAATTTATTATAATAAACATCTACTCACTATCTATTTTTAGGTTTTTCTTTGTTATTGTCTTTTGGGGAAGATTTACTATCAGATTTCCTTTTTTCAGGCGGTGATGGGAATCGATATCGAATTTCTGAGTTATCATCGCTATCTTTCGCTTTTTCCTCAATTTGTTTTCTTGGTCTCCCCCGTTTTGGCGTCTTTACTTGTTGTTCTGTCTTGTCTGTATCTGTAAATATAACATTAAAAATTACCAATGTTTTATTTAAAACTAGCTGTTGCCCGCGGCTTCGCTAAAAAAAGTAACCTATATATATATATAAAAGTAGCCTATGTTATTTCTCAAAGTCAGCTATATCTTTGTACCAAATTTCATTCAAATCGGTCCAGTCGTTTGGACGTGAAAAGGTAACAGACAGACAGAGTTACTTTCGCATTTATAATATTAGTAGGGATTATTAGTACCTAATAATTTGAATGGTATTTAACTACCTAGTAACCTATACTACCTATTAGCTGTGGCGTGCATTGCATATAGGCAAATAGGTAGAGCTCACTTCAGCACCTCACCAAAAATAAACTGAAATAATTACTTTTAAGTAATGTTAAATACTCAAAATTATAGGTTTAAATAATTGTTAGTAAATATATTTCCAAACAAAACTAGTATTCCAACCCAATTCTACGGCGATATACACAGGTAGGCTCCACCCGTTCTGCCTATATGTAATGCTGCCATTTAGTTAAAAATACATTTAGGAACGAGGTGCCCACGAGCAACTGGAACTCCAACAGTATACAATGAAAAGATCAGACTATATTTGAAGTATAAACCCTTCTTGAAGAACCCCTTAAAATATTTTTTTAACGAGGACAATAAAGTTTGGGCTCGTTACGTTATCTTAAAAACTAAAGGAGTAAAATTCTGACCAGTGGTTACAATACTGACTATTTATCTCTATTTTTGGTGTTCTAGTGCGGCTTCTTCTATTTACCACTTGATTTTCAACTGCGGCCGGCAATATTGGTGACGCTTTAAAATCTTCGATTTTCTTTTTTTTGACTGGACTTTGAGCGCCGGCTGACTCATTGGAGGTGTTTTTCCTGGGTTTCGAATCGTCAGTGTTAAGTTCTTTGACTGGGCTTGGAGGTGCCGACGTACTTGATGAAACTTGTCTTGGTTTAGCCTTTCTGTAATAATAAATGAAACACGCTTAAGGTAGGATTCCACCTTTACACTCACAGGCCCACATATATAACGTGTGTTGTAGAGGCCGTTGTACACAAAACACATACAAACACCCTGACCCGAAACAAATATAAAAGGTCATACAAATATTTGTTCCGGAGCGAGTATCGAACCCGCGACCCTCGGATCAGCCGCTGGATTACCTGGGTTGTCATTTGATATTTAGAACTTTTATGCTTGGTTACATGGCGGGGCGTGATGATGAAATCTTTTTGTTTCACATTAAGACGTAATTTATTAAGAGACTAAAATTGCTGATTATTTACTGCAGACTACAGACATCTGCATGAAAAGCAAAGGTCAATCATGTCAATCAATGAATGCCAGGTGTTTTGCACCTATGACGGCAATTACGGGACCCTACATAACTACCTAACCGGAATACGTTAGCGCTGAACAGAACCTACCTCTTCCAGGTCGAGTCATAACCATACAACCATAGGGTAATTAATAATTTACAATTTGTTACATTTGATATCAATAACTAATAATATCGTTTTATTTGACAAAGGATACCAAATACATACCTTTTGGTGACATTTCCTGCTACCAATATTGCATCTGTAGTTGTGTTATCCTCAACTTTATCCCTCTCTTCAATTTCTTTGAAGATTTCTTCCTCAATTTTTAGAACCTTTTCTCTTGTTTCAACTGAGAATGGAAATATAAAGTGTGATATATTTTCAAAAGAAAATAACAAATATTTAATGCTGGGTCCAGTAGTCCAACGGCCGACCTGGAGTTCGTTACCATAACTACCTCATATTTTTGTTTAGCGCTACCGCATTCGGTCAGATAAAACTTATCAATTTGAAAAACCTATTGTAACCTGCGCGAGCGACGAATACGATACGACGCGACGGACGCAAGCAACTCAACTCAACAGCTTGTGACAGTTGTGACCTAGAAGCGACGTAACGCGTACTTGTATTGAAGTCGACCAGGCGCCCTCAAAACCCTCAAAACGTACTGTACTTCTCCATATTTCGAAAAATAATGCTCGAAATCACGTAGGACGAATGCACATTACATTTAATCGTGTCGCGTCGCGTCGCGTCGCGACGTTTTTGTCGCTGAAGTAGGATACCGCGTAACTCCGCACGGGTGTAGTAGGTACTGATATAGTATGTCTTTGGGACGGTACGATAGAAAAGCAGCGGCGTTAAGTTGGTTATTGCTGTAAAAGTGTGTATAGAGCTCCATGTAATGTACACAGCAAACAAAACAGGAATGATTCACACTGTTGTTTCATAAATTTATGACAGCCTCTTGGGCAGCGCCAACTAACTCGGCCAACTAAATTGGTGAAACAATTATTCTTAAGCGATTTATCTTACGTCGAATTCATCACCATCTATATTTTAAAAGTTTCTGAAACTATTTTTATAATGTATGTTGTTTTATATCAGTGAAACTCTGTAATGTGCTGATTAGGCCATCTTGTGCAGTTTCTTTTGTGCATTAAAGTTAAGTACAGTTAGGGAACTCGGCGCTTATTCAAAATCAATAAAATATAGTTTTTTTACGACCGCGTGAGGTGCCCATACTGCCCATGTAGTCAAGCGGCCAGTTCACTGTAGTACGTAAATAAATGAGAAAAATATAATATTATTCCAACCCACACAAATCTATGCAAATATTACAGCGAGATTATAGACCGCACTACAACACTACTTTGACTTTGAGTCGGACTTTGAAATTCCGACGTTTATTTTGTTAGTGTAATAAAACAAGCGTCCAAAATTCAACTCCAATTCAAGGTAGTCTTAGAGCGGTCTATGAATGTCGCCCTTATAGTTATATTTACCAGAGACAATAATAAATTCTCACCATCATCCACAGCTAAAAGTGGCGTAGTAAGTCCACTTTCGATCGGTTTATCTTCCATCTTTGTGGCCGGTACTGCGTTAGTTTGAGGCTCTTCTTTGTTGAATATCTGCACCACATGAGCTAGTACTGGGTGTATGTTAGTCCAGTGGCCTTCTAACTGCAGTTCCTGATTAATGACATACAAGAAAGGGACGTCATTCTTGTAACATAGCACAAAATTAGTCTCAACTTAATCAATTTTCTTTCTCACTGTCGCGTGAATTATGCCTCGGTTAGGATGTCTCTGACAATCTAATGTTTTACATTCCGTGCACACAACATTCTCTATTCTCAGGTTATTTTGTTTTATGACCTAACTTTTTTATTCATAATCCAAAATGCCATAATATTTATAGTCTTAATCATTCTTTGTCCGAATAATAAATTGCGCTATTTTAATGTCACATAATGTCAAATGGCATAAATGGAAATATTTAAATACAATATTTCCTAAAATTATTTATAATTAACTTAAAATGATGACAAAAATAAAATAAAAAACTTGACACCAAACTGCAGCGCACGAACGCAACTCGCACGCCACACCCTGATCAAGTCGGGCCGCTCACGGCTCCAATCCCGCATAACACCATTGATGATGAACGTGTGTTTCTTACTTACATGAGAGTGGTGACAACTCGCACGTTACAGATGCAATAATCAGAAGTTCGAAAAAACCAATCGAAACGTAGCACATTTATTAAAGTGATAATCTAATATTGTACGCGCAAATTATAATTATATATTTTTATTTAATGATATTGAATTATATACATATTTCCAAAGAATCATGGCAAGTTCCATATTGATTTAAACAAAAAAGTGAAAAAAAAAAACGAAAGGTAAAACAGCTTTGAAATATTATCTCGAGGACCTAAAGAATATTTCCTCGTATTTCAAATATTATTAAATCACGGGAATAAAAATGGTCTTTCCTAAGAACATTCTTTGTTTTCCACACAACCCGTAGGTAGACTGGTAGAGAATGCTTTCTAGCATTACTTCCACCTCGTGCACTTCGTTTTTGCAGAAAGTTCAAATAAATAAATGCACTCCGTACTAAACTTTAATTTTCGACTTTTCATTCCAGGCAGTCAAAAATATTTGAAATCTCAGGAAATGTTCTTTAGAGTGGTTTCAAAGCTATTTAACCATTTTTTTTTTTCACTTTTTCTGTAAAAATCTTGTCATGTTCCTTTCTGTATTTCACCATGGATCTTTCATTTCTTTTCGTAATATATATATAACTATTTACTTACCTCATTATTTTTGGTAAATTTAATTTTTACTTTATCTTCCTTGGCAGGACTTTTTCTAACTCTACTAGTTTGAATATTTTTCATTGTTTCAACGCTTTCATCGTCTGAAACAGCGTAAGTACGAATTAGTTATTGTTATTATATCTAAAAGTTTTATATATTTTTTTTATTAAATAAAAGTGGCAAACAAGCATGCAGTTCACATTGATGTTAAGTGATGACTGCAGCCTATAGACACCCACACAATGACCAGAGGCACACCGCGGACACTCCGCCAAAATTCCATACAAACGCTTAATTTGGTTTCTATCCATCAGTGACGTGTATTTACACGCGCACCTGTGTGCGTAGCACGTACAAAATACCAACCGTCGCCCATAAGAGGGGAAGGGGTTGTGTATGTGTGCAAATCGGGCAGGACGTCGAAGTGTCCATTCTATATGTAGTATTATTACATATTCTCTGCCAGAGGTCAAAATGCAGATGCGCTGCCACTTCTGAGGCATTAGGTGTTAGGCCTCTGTGCCGGAAATGACAGGGCCGTATATTATCTATACAATTAAATAAAATTGGAGTGTCGGTTTGTAAAATAAAAATAACCGCTTTTTACTAAATGCATATGTATGTTTACACGATACATATACCAAAACAATTTTTTTTACAATTTTTGTCTGTCTGTCTGTTTGTACCGGCCAATTTCGGGAACGGCTGGACCGATTTTGACGGGACTTTCACTGGCAGATAGCTTATGACTCGTTCGGGTAAATACTGAACAGTCATAAATTCTCACGCGGACGAAGTCGCGGGCACAGCTAGTGAAATATAAAAATACCTATTGTCACTGTTTCTGTAGGCTCTTTTGTTCTTTCAAGATGCACTGTATTTCTGTAACAAAAAAGGAATGTTACCTAGGTACGAAATCATAACTTTTTATCATAATTAATATAATTATCATAAGAAAACTTAATGTAAATGGAATGCAAAAGTACATTTATGTACTCGTAAAATTGGAGAATGAAAAGATTTATAAAAAAACGTATGAAGATATGAATTTCACTTTTAAGAGTCTTTGTGCAATTTCCAACAACTTTTAGTAGGTCCATATTAGACAGAAACGTTGTATTGACAAGAATATTTTAAAATTCTTGATTTCACCATTCAACACACCGGTGTTGTACACGCTGTGACGTCATAACGTGCTGAAATTTTGTACTAGTTGTTTTGAGTCTCACTACTCACAACGTTTTGAATCGTTGAATCGTTATATCTTAACAACTATTACTTGTTGACTGTATGTACCAAAGACAAATAGTATTTATTTATCAAACACTAAAATTAAAAAAAATTGTTACCATCACAATTATATCTAGTAAACATAGATATCCAAGGAAATGGTCTTGAATAATACTTTTTTTCTGGTGGTACATTCAATGGCATTATAAAGTTAAAAAGCATGTAAGATTCAGAAGATTTTGTTAAATTCATTAACAAAGTCTTGTGATTTGTTTTTATTTGTAAATAATAATATGCAAAATGGATAGAAAGTACAACTGAAAGCAAATATTTTAAACTCATACCCATCATTAGAAGGTTGTGCGGCAATATTTTTGGTTGACGCAAGGAGTTGATCGTGTTTTTCAGTTACTTGTTCTATTAACCTGAAACAATATAAAATATTTACTACTGAAATTGCAACTTACCCATTTCATCAATTCAACTACAAAACCAAGAGTCAATTCGGAGACATTACTCTAGGCGTAAGTTCTTTTGACGCTATATACTCGTAAAAATCATAGATCACCACCGGAATTTAGAACACGGCAGCACAAATGTAGTGCGTAAGTGCCTACCCGTACATCGTAACTGGAACTTTAAAGTGTAAGTCTAGCGTAATAAATAATTTAGCATATTGATTGACTACACAATTTAGTCATTACGTGTATTGAAATAAAACTAGTTTACGGATTTATCTCGCGTAGATTAAACTAAAATAATTATTTAAAATCCAACCCCACGTTTCGGTCGCTTTTCAGCTTCCGTGGTCTCTGGCATACTGAGATGACATTTGTCTGACAGCAATTTGAAAAATTATAATGTCCAGCTACCTCCATCTATTTCGCAAACGTATTGCGTAGCGTTCAGGATTAACACAAAAGACTAGTTGTATCTTGAGGTCTTACAGGCTGTTGCGGTTGGGCTTTAATTCTACTGAGTATAGGATCCCATGTTGGAAACAATCGCCAACTATCTTCTCTATTGAAATATGGATTTGAAATTCGCTACAGAACACACAACATTCTTGGAATTGGTGTGTGTTCTGTAGCGAGTATTCGAGTTTTGTCAAACCGAATATAAAGAGTTGGTTTGTCCGCTATGTGATCACAGACTGCAGACCTCCCCCCTGCTCTATGGTGTTTGACATCAGCAATATGTTTTTTATTTGTAATTATGTATGGCCCGGTATTAACTATCACAAAAGCACAACAAAATCCATGTGAACTGCATGCCTCTTTGCCGCCCTGATTGCATAAAACTGGTGGTAAAGCTCTAATGACGGAGCTCGCGGTCGTAGGCACCACCGCATTACCTATCTGCCGCTAAATGGTAGTGTTCAGCACTAGCGTGTTTCGGTAAGATGGTAATGTATGGCCCTGTAATAATTATCACAGAGACGTAACAACTTAGGTCTCAGGGGTGGCAACGCATCTGCATTTTGACTTCTGGTTTTTGTGTAGATGTCTATAGGCTGCAGTCATCACTTAACATCAATGTAAGCAGCATGCTTGTTTGCCACCTCATTTACCAAGGTTATTTAATCAATGGCAATGTTCATTATTTACACTTATTATTTACACACAGCCTACACTAGGTATAAACTTGTGACGTGAGCGCCGCTGTGGACACATAACACATACACAATCACCCAGACCCGAAAAAAATATCTGTGGGCCGTACAAATATTAATACCGGTGCAGGAATCGAACCCTCGCATCAAGCGGTTATCACACACCGCTGGGTTAATTTTATAAATTGACTGACATTTATTATAATTGTATTACTCAAACGTTATATTCAATTATAATAAGATAAGAGAGAAAACAAAACTAACTTAGTCAATTCAGCTGTTCTTTTCTTCTCTTCAACATACTTTAATTTCCAGTGCGACGCTTCGTTATCCGAATCATCTGAAAAAAAAATCTTACATTACAGACTCGAAATTTAGTTTGAAACTCAAACTCGAAATTAATTTAATCATTTTAACTAACTAGACATTAACTGACATATACATATATAGGTATATGTAAATTATCTCGTAAGTGTACGTGATAATTTAATTCTTGATAATACATTTGTGTTATTAAAAAAAAAAACGTTTCTGAATATCAGATATGCACTATTTCATATGTGAAATATAAACAAACTGAAAACTATAACAAACTGAAATATAAATAAACAAACTTCTGACTTACCATCTTGCATGAATGTGACATAGTTCTTTGCAACCTTTCCATCTTTTACCAGTGGATAAATATGCTTTCCATACATAACAAATAGTCCACCTTCCTCCTCTAGTGACAAAATTCGAGCGGACTTCGGTTTCCTGTAAATATAACGTTAAAATGAACAAGATCACTTTATAAACTCAAACTCAAACTCAAACTCAAAAATTCATTTAATCACTTGGAAATAATAGAATTTGCTTGTGATAGGTCAAATTACAAATATAAAATTAAAGCGAATAACAACTGATACGTTGATTAATATGTCAAAGTAAATAAATTAATAATAGTCCAAAAATACTTAATAATAAAAATAGGTATCAACAGAATGTTCCATACTCTCTTTTACAAACGGCAAGATAAGACTAAACAAAAAAATATGGGACATTCCTTGTCATTCACTGGCAGAGTTCCAAAGCCCACATTACTGAGAAAAAACCTGCCAAAACAAAACTAAAACAAAACTCACAAAACTCACTATAAATACAAAAAAAAAATATATATATATATACAGTACAGTATGCGGAAAATATAAATGCGTTGGTGAATTTAGTCGATTTAGGATATTGAAGGGATACGCGAGGAGGAAAATGTGGCGGTAGTTCGCTTTCAACAGGCCAACAATGAAAGTAGCTCTCTTTCTCGCCTATATCTCCGCCAAAATTCCATACAAACGCTTAGTTTCTATTACACAGATATCAATCAGTGACGTGTATTTACACGCGCACCTGTGTGCGTAGCACGTACAAAATACCAACCGTCGCCCATAAGAGGGGAAGGGGTTGAGTGATGCGGGAAAATCGGGCGGGACGTCAAAGTGTCCATTCTATACGTAGTATTATTACATATTCTCTGCCTGGTCATCGTGAGCTAAGAGACTAGCTAAATTTACGCATTACACTTCACTCAGTGGCACTTAAGTGCGCGTACCGTTCGTTTACAGTGTCAGTTTTAACCGTGTATTACGTGTTAGCTAAATAAATCAATAAAACAGCAAATACAATTTCGTGATTTAAGACTCACAAATATTTTTTATTCTGCCTGTTTTTACGTCCTCTGGGTGGTGAAATAAATTCAGGTTCTGTTTCTGATGTCCACTCACTTGAACCGGAGCTAATGTTTATGCTGAAAAGGAAAACAAAGTTTAAATAAAAAGAAAGTGCAACGCCTACTGCATGGTTTGTTCTATTGCAGTATTTGTCTAAAAAGAATAAATACGATTTTTTTATGTAATGAAGATGGCGAACAAAGCATGCAGTTCACATTGTTGTTAAGTGATGACTGCAGCCTATAGACACACAATCCACACAAAGACCAGAGGTCATAATGCAGATGCGGTGCCACCCCCGAGACCTTAGACAAAGTACGCCCGAAGGTCACGTTATATATTAGGTTGGGGAAAAAGTTCCTTCGCATTTTTTAAGATAATTCAAAACATTTTTTAATATAGTTTATTTAAATTTAACTAAAGTATGTATGTACCATTTTGTTCGATAACCTTTTGCCATCTTGTAGGTAGGGACATGATCCCATTGTTATAAAAATTTTGGGACTTCTCATCAAAATACCGCGACAAGTGGATTTGGCAGTCCTCTCGTGATGTTAACCTAACATTGCATAAAGAATTCTGAAGAGACCGAAACAGGTGGAAATCTGAAGGTGCAAGGTCAGGACTATACGGCGGATGCATTAACACCTCCCAGCCAAACTCTCTTAATTTTTGCTGAGTGGCTATAGATGTGTGAGGTCTAGCGTTATCATGATGAAACACCACACCCCTTCTGTTGATCAATTCCGGCCGCTTTCTCTCAACTTCTTGCTTTAATCTCATCAGTTGTTCGCAGTAGAGTTAAATCGATAGTCCTGCCTGGTGGTAATAGCTCATAATGAATAATGCCCTTCCAATCCCACCACACACACAACATCACCTTATTGCGAGTTAACCCGGGTTTCGCCACAGTCTGTGAAGCCTGACCGGCCTTTGACCACGACCTTTTTCGCACGTTCTTGTCGTACGTGATCCACTTTTCATCACCAGTTATCAGCTTCTTCAAAAATGATTCGGTTTCATTACGTCGTAATAAAGAATCACAAATGAGTACACGGTTCATTAGGTTTCTTTCAGTGAGTTCGTGAGGTACCCAAATATCGAACTTTTCTTTGTACCCAGCTTTTTTCAAATGCGAAAAAAACTGTTTTGTGATCAATTCTCAGTTCTTCAGCTACGTCGTAACTACTGCTACTGCTACTACTACTTTATATGTCGATCTTGCTCCACTTTTTCAAAAATGGCATCCATTTTATCCGTAATAGGGTGACCAGAGTGAGGTGCATCTTTGACATTCAAATTTCCGGATTGAAAACGCTTAAACCAAATTTGTGCTACTCTCACAGACACTGCACTAGGTCCATAAAGATTGCAAATTTTTTTCGCGGCTTGCGTTGCATTTTTACCATTTTTGTAGTAAAATTTTAAAATGTATCGAATTTTTTCATTTCATTCAGTCATCTTGACAGTACGAAAAACAAATGAAAATCACACATTTGCCTAATTTGAATTTGGAATTATGTTCTTTAAAATTTTAACTTTCAATGATACCAAAACCAGCCAGATACAAATACTACAGCCAAAGAGATTTTATTACAAGTTCATACATACTATAATGCGAAAAGACTTTTTCCCCAACCTATTATACAAGGTGTAATGGAAAGGTCCAACAATATTTCAACAATCCATGTCTACTCTAATGTTGACTTCATCCCCCAATGTCTATTTCTTCTGAGAATGTAAAATCATCAGTTATTACGAGTCAAACTTAGATTCAAATTTTATGCGTTTCAACCCTGATAACAACAGCTGATCAGTCGAAGGCTAACACTACGCGTATGTACGTAGTTATAAATTGCTGAGATGCAGCACTTCATACGCACACACGCGTACTGTTCCCTTCACCGTCACCACGCACGGTATGTGTGTGTGAAATGCTGAGCGTTTTCATTGACGACGAATTGTTAAGGTTGTCAAATAAAATTACAAATAATATTTTTATTATCGTGATTTCGTTCTTATTGTTTATGTATATTGATTTAAAACTTGATATAGATGAAAACCTTTCAATATTGTTGTTTAAGTGACACCTTGTATACTTGCATATACAATAACAATTAATCGACGCGAGAATTAAGCAGTTATTGAGGAAACCAATTCATTATGTCATTTTTCAACATAAAATTATTGCATTTTAAAATTACCGATGTTAAAATAACCGCTTAAATAACAGTTGTTTTCAGATATTAACCCATTGATTATAGTTTTCAGTTGTTTTAAACGGTTTCATCAAATGACTATCTTATCCTATCTATGTTTGTAATGGGGGATTCAAACTTATACATTTAATAACTTACGATTGATGATGTCGCGACGCAGACTTTCTCCGATAACTTGTTCTTCTTTTCTGTTTTGACGTCACTCCTCCTATAATAAATATATTTTAACTCAATTTTTGATAATATTAGTATAGTTATATAAAACACGTGCAATAACATGCGTTAATGTAGCACCACCAGTAATTTCCCACTTCCAGTTTCTGTTAATTTATCAATGCTTTAATGTTTCTTAGTACCCAAATTCCAAAACATACAATGACTAAGCACATCCATTAGCATTACAAAGTGCAAAAAATCGAAAGACTCATTCCATGTTCTTGCTTTTAACTTACCACTTGTAAATCCAAATACATTTGCTAGTGCTTTTGATCTTTCCGATTTTGTTACAACTGGTTTATTGCTATTAGTATTCTTTTTTCCTTTTTCTTCACCATTGCTTTCAGTATCAGAATGTGATTTTAGTACAACTACATTATTAACATCAGTTGTTACACTTTTCATTTGAGGTTTATCTGTTTTATCTTGTTGTTTTGGTTCCTCACCAAGACAATCTTCGGAGTCAGTATACTTAGTGGAAGAAAATTGTTCAGCATATAAACTAACACTTTGCAAACAAGGATTTTCTTTAGATGCTGATATATCAGAATTCTCTTTTGTGCTGTGTTTATTTTTGTCAGCCGGCGATATCCCATTATTTTGCTCTTTATCGCCTTCTTTGTCTGAAGATAAAACTATTTTTTCATCACCATTTTCAGTCTTATGTTCTACTTTTAAATTGTTTTTATTTAGGAGCAATTTCTTAGTTTTATTTTTCAATGCAGTTTCTTTTCGTTTTTTCGTAGGAATGGTATCTGTATCAGATATAGAAATCTGTTTGCCCAATGCTCCTTTACTAGCTTTAGATAACTGAGCATCTTGTGAGCTAGATCTTTTTCTGGATAGATCTTCATTGTTTTTTGGCCTTTTTAGGGATAATTTACTACCTTCAACTGATGCGTTCAAAGAATCTTGTGTATTTTTTCCTTTATCTAATGCCTCCTGATTATTTGGTAGCACAGTATCTGAAATATTATTTGAGGTGAGTTGTGTAGTTGAGTTATTTTTTTTATTTGAATTATTTTTCGTATTATCTTCATTAGATACTGCCATCACACTTAAATTTGACTCATTATTTTTAGGTTCTTTTGAATTATTTTGTTGTTCTCTCGGATTTTCTTTGTTTTTCGCCTCTGTATCAGTCTTGTCCGTTTTTTTATTTTGTTTTTTTGATGTACTTTCTGTATTGTTTTCATTTTGTGGCTGATGTTCCTTTGAAGACTGTTCAGTATCCATTATTTCAATTGGAGAATCATCCTTATTAGTATTCTCTTCTACTATTTGCATTCGTGGTTCTCTATCAGAGCTGTTATCATCTTCATCAGTTGCAAAATCATGGAGCACTTCTTGCATCATTGGTGTTAACGGCTCTGAATAAATTATACAATCTCGCAATGACTTCTGTGGAGAGGGTGATAGTTTTTCTTCTTTATTTACTTGTTTCGGAGACTGTGATACAAGGTCTCTTTCAATATCTTGAGCAGTTTCATAACAATTTTCAAGAACAAAAGTCTCTGAAGATGACCTGGAGTTTGTGATTTTCGAACACTTTGGATCCTCACCTGGTATCAAAATTTCTTCTTCAATCCTTTCTGAGGGCTGCTTATTGTTATGGTTATTATTGGCTAAAATATAAGACACAAGAATTGTCAGTATTAATCCTTTATATAAAAAAATATTAAAAATAAAAATAATTATTAAATCTATTACCATTTGTGCTAGAAGCTTCATTCACTGTTCTTACGTCCAGTTTGTTATTAATTCTTGCATCAATATCACATCTATAAAAAGAGAACATTAATATATTTATTTGAAAGTGCAATAAATCTGTTTTACTTTGATTAAATATAATGCAGATACTTACCCTTGTCGAAAGCTGGCTATTTGTGTGACTGTAAGTTTGTAGTATGGATTATGGATATCAGGAAGGATTCTCTTCAAAAATGTCTCCTTTAAACTCTGCCATGTACGATTTGTCAGCTATAATTACAATTATTAAATTAATAATCTAATAAAAATACATATCTGCATTTATAAAACATGATGCAGTCAAAACATTTTATAATCCATAAATAGTTTTGACTGCAGGCCTTAAAATTTTGTTTTTCTGAAAATCCTACTCTACCTTAATCATCTCTGGCATTCTGAGCACCAATTTCTATATTTAAGTTCATTAATTTAATGTATTTATTATATGCTTATCAATAACATTGCATACTTATTAACCATATAGATAGACATAAAGCTATCATAGATTTTTATTTGAAATTGATTAATGGCAGAATAGGGGCCGTTCAAGTATTACGTGAGCACTATGGGGGGGCGGGAGGTCTTTGCTCTGCTTATTTTGGATGACATGGGGGGTAGGGGAGTGTAGATGATGATTACGTCATCGGTAGTTATTTACTTATTATATCAGTAAAATCTTATTCTATCCTAAATCTATTTTCTCATTTTAAAAATTATAATTATAATATTTAAAAAAAACAATACATTAATTGAAAAATGTTTAGGTAAGCATGGGGGGACGGGGTAAGAGCTTTGCTTACTTTTGCTGACAAGGGGGATGGGGAGGTAAATAATTGTAATAAATCTGCTTAAAATTAAATAACCCTCAAAAAATATAATAAGCTATCTCTGTTGTTTGGACATCTATTATAATAATACAAAGCTGAAGAGTTTATTTATTTGATTGTTTGTTTGAACTCTCAATTTCAGTTACAACTAGACCGATTTAAAAAATTATCTAGTGTAAGATAGTCCATTTATTGAGGAAGTCTATAGGCTATATAACATCACACTATGTGAACTGAGTCGTGGACACAGCTAGTATTTTATAGAGACAAAGGACTTATTTAGATTTAAATGACGTTTCAGTATCTGGCCGTAAGACAAATAATCTCACCATACATAATTTCAGTTCAACTCTATGGTTTAAGCACTCCAAAAACAATAAGCTAGCACTATTGCACTAAGCACAATGGGAGTTTTGGTACAGATTACCTTATTAATCACATTTAACAATATAACCTTTGTCACCCAATGATAATGTAGCATTTTATTGTTGAATGAATTATTAAAATCTACTAGAACGAGGAGTTTTTTAAGCCTAATCAATACAAAAACACATATGTTCTCTGATATAAATAATAAAAATAGATTTTAATAAAAACAGAATTTAAATAAAATATAACCTACTTTAGAACTTGCATAGTCCATCCACATTTTTCTTCCTTTTATTTCACTGTAAGCTTTATTTTCAGTTAAATAGTCCACTATACCCTTCATCTCCTTCATCGTATATGCCTTACTGAAATGTAAAAATCATTCATATTTCATTAAAGTAGTTTTTTTTTTAACACATCACATGTACACAAAACTAGAGGTCAAAATATAGGTGCATTGAAATCCCTGAGTCCTAAGTTTTACTTTTGTGGCAGTAATTACAGGACCACACCACCTTTAAGTATAGACGTGGGTCTCGACGACGACATCTCACAGACGGTCTTCACATGAATTTGTGTTTTATTATGTCGTATTAATAGATACCCTTCTGCCCTTCCCAACTGTGAGTCACCCACATCGGTAGTTAAAAGTTAACATCCAACCAGAATTTAGGGTGGACCACTGCCATTGTGTGGTAGATAGATTGAGTTATAATTAAAATATAAATTAGCTTATTTCTTAATCCTTATAATAATCCTTTCAAGCTAAAAGTTACTTTTGAAAGTGCAATAAACTGCAACCTTTATGCTAACATTAAAACATAACTTCACACCTGTATCCCTACTAAGGGGTAAACAAAGATAATAGCATGCATTCAAGTATATAATAATATATCCTGCCCCACTATACAATGTGTAACAGGATTGAATGTACAACCCAAAACTAGTTTGTTCAGAATCAATTTCAGGCATTTTTGATATAAGTAATATTTTGTCCCAAAATTAAATACAATTAAGGAAATTATGGTCACCCATTTGGTGAACAGTCAATACAAACTATAATGAGACTAACATCTATCCAACCTAATCCTAATTTGAGGACAACTTATTTCTTAAATAAAAAATATTAAATATATAAACATTTAATTTCAGTTCATGTATTATGATTATAACTCGGTTTTCTAATCGGGGTGATAGAGAGTGTGCATTATTCCTGTTACATGTTATATAATAAACACCCATGACGAGCCTATTGACATCTCGCAGCACCATTGCTATAGCTTGACCAGAAGTGCTGTACTGTGCCCTAGGTATACGTGGCGAGTGGTGGGGAAGGGTAGAAACTATAGGCAATGACTGACAGAACACTACAGCCGATGCTACCCCCCGTCTCGCCGCGCGCATCCCTAAGGCGCGGTACAGTGGTTCTGGTCAAGCTTGAGGGAAGCACTAGAAAACTTCAACATGGAAACATCCTAATAACTTATAATTTATGTTAAATTAGCTTGCTTGACCTCCTTGTAGATAGATTTACTAAGAGGGTAAATAAAAAAACAGCTAAAATTAGGTCCATTTTGTTCAAGTATGGATTATATCATTCTACTATTATTTGATACGATAAGGTGTGAGCCTTCGTATTAAAATAGCTTAGCAAAAAAATATTTTTACGATACAATGTACCAATCACAATAAATGCATTGTAGCTGACAAACCCAATACAAACCGGTAACAAACTTACCTACATGACATAACCTAGACAACTAATCAACAAAGAAAATAATAATAAACAAAATTTATAGAAAGGTCACGTTAGATTTTTCTCTGTTATGTAGTTCCAGATCGATTAATACATCAGGTGTTCATTTCTATTTAGAAAATCAAAACTCACCCCGACATTTTGAATGGTTACAGAAAGCCGACTATCCAAAACGAGGTGAATGTTTATATATTTTCTTAACATTCACATTATACTCGGCGGATACTCGTAATGATTTTAATAAGCACTGATAATGGTTTGATTTCTAACAAAGCAGTAACAAATTACAACGGCTCGATTTTTTTTACTTCAACAAAACTATGAACTAGGGATGGACGATATACATCGATGTTTTATAAAAACTCGATGTATTTCATCAATACATCGAATCGAACCGATGTATTTTTAGTTCTTCAACATCGAGTATATATCGATGTTTTTTATTCAATACATCGAATCGAAGAAACAGAATAAAAATATTTTTAAGCCGTGAACTGAGTGATTCTATTAACTAAAAAACCTTTCAATAATAATAAATACCTAGCTAATCAAAATTGGTTAGCTAGGTATTCATTATTTAATTTTTTTTTATTCTTGTTCTTGGATTCGATGTATCAAATGAAAACATCGATAATATATTCTCGATATTGAAAGACTAAAAATACGTACAAAATTGGTTAGCTAAGTAGTCATTGTCGTTGAAAGGTTTTTCATTAAATAGAATCAATCAGTTCACGGTTTATAAATGTTTTTTTTTTTCATAGACTAAGTCTACACGCTTTTATCATCAAATTGGCGCACGGGCGGACAAAAAGAACGGGTTCCATAGAACATGTTGAACATGCTGTGGAGATTGCAAAGATTTAAGACCCTCGATTAAAACAAAAACGCGCTTTAATGATGCAATAGCTTGCAGCAATGCAGAAACAAATTAAAGGGAAAAAGATTGTGGAAACATTTGTTTCTCCACAGTATCGATAAGAAAGTATTGGACTAAATAAACATAATTTTACTGTAAGTTTTTTCAACACAAAATTGTTTTTTTTTTTAAATTTGTTTTACGGCCGTGGATTTAAGTCATAGCCAATCTTCATTCGTTTTTATATTCTTCATTTCTTATAATGAATATCCATGTGGAAGATGACGATGATTGGATGTTTCCACGTGAAATAATAATATGATGAGATGAGTGTAGTAAAGTGGTGGGGACTTTACCAGGAGTTTTAACGAAGTTTTGGCATAAATTATTATTCATGCAATTTTTTACACCCTTCTCTATGTTTAACAAATTTGTAAAAGTTAGAAAAAGATGTAAAACTTTTTTTTTTATTTAGAAAAAAAAAATAACTTTGCCAATTTGAAATAATTTGGTGCAACTGAGCCTTAGTGTAATAAAGCCTTTTTTTCATTGCCTGTTTTTCATTTTTAAATTACATAGGTACCTATATTAAAAATCTTATACTAATTAAAAAAAAAACAATCGATGTATGAAAAACATCGATGTATTTTCTGAAATATCGATATTACATCGATGCAACTTTCCGATGCATTACATCGAAAAAAACATCGATGTGTTTTTTCAATGTCCATCCCTACTATGAACATAGGAATCAAACAAACGTAACAAACCAAACCACCAAACCAAAACGACATTTCATGCACAGACCAATAACCAAATTTCATTCTGTGTTGCAAGGTTGGCCAACATTCAACAAAATGCTTATTCGGGCCACCATGAGTTAATACACATGGAGAAGGCACATTCTACTATAGAAACAGTAGTTATACAATAATGAGTAAAATCGACACATGTCTGACAAAAACAGTTTTGACTCTTTCTAATTAACCACTAGCTCCCTATGTAAAAAGAGACACAAAATATATGGAGAGCATCAATTATGGAAATGATTTGATGTGACGTCATACGTATGCCTTCGCGTGACCGTCGTCGCCATTGTATGCACCCGATTTGTGGTACATCTATTGTCAAACAAACAGGTGCTCGTAATATATTTGCTGTTTTCTTGAAAACTAAAACTTTTAACTAGTTATTGTGGTATTCTAGGTTTTGCTTTATGTTGACTAATTATGCTGTCGTATTCATGTTGTAGAAATTAAACTTGCTGCGGCTATTCTCGCGTATACAACACTCCCAAACTTCTTCTTACACCCGACGATTCGGTCGCTTTTCAGCTACTGTGGTCACGGGCAAACTAATTCGACGTTATTAGTTTAATTTCTACAATATATGAAGCTCACGAAAACCTGCGAAAACGTAATTGTTTTTATATTTTCTTAAATGTTATGGAAATTGGAAACAAGCATGGAGTTCACATTAATGTTAAGTGATGACTGCAGCCTATACCACCCACACAAAGACCAAGGTTAAAATGCAGAGATGCGTTACCACTCGTGAGGCCTAAGGTGCTATGCCTCTGTGCCGGAAATTACAGGGCCGTACATTACCAACTGACCAGAACACGATAGTGCTGAACACTACCATTTAGCAGCAAGTATATTAGGTCATGCGGTGGTGCCTACGCCCGCGAGCTCCATCACTGCAGCTTTACCACCAGTAAAAATATAATATATATTATGTGTCGTGTTTCTTTTTGCTGTAACATAGACACTCTATGCTTCTATGCTTCCTAATGCAATGAAGCAAAAAGATCGATCTTCGATTTGCGAGGGCATGGTATCGATCCGTTAGGATGATCCCAAGAAGCTTGATTTTAACCTCAAGCTTCTATTTATTTATTTTTTTCATAATTGTTTTACGGCCACGGATTCAAGTCCTTAACAGCCAATCTTCAGTAATTTTTATCTTCATTTTTAATGATAATGAATATTCATATGGAAGATGACGATGATTGGATGCTTCCAAGTGAAATATGATGAGATGGCTCCAGTAAAGTGATGGGGACTTTACTAGGAGATTTCATGAAGTTTTGGAGGCAACATAAAAAATCACTTTTCACTTTATAATACCACTTTCCTACACGCGTGAACGTTATCGAATGTTTTATGATAAAAATCCCACACCATTTTTACACATAAAAACGCGACTAAACACAAATTTCGAAAATAATATCACGCAGCGACACAGCTCTTTCCCCGTTCCCACCAAAACCCCTTCAAGCTTCTAGGATGATCCAGTGCGGTTCCAGTGCGGTGCAGTGGATCAATTTAAATAATCGATTTTTGCAGTCCAAAGGATCGACCTTTCGATTAATCGTTCTCAGATCGGCATCCCTACCGCCTTGACCTACTGTCAAATCTGTCAATGAGTTTTTGGCGGGAACCTTGAAAGAGGCGTATGGTGCTCTTATTTTATTTCATTTTCTTGGTGTATTTTTAAGTAATATTGAATAAAGTTGGTGGCATTTTGTTTGATATAGGTTTATTACAGTGCCCGTGTATAGTGAAATAGAATAACAGTGCGAAAACACGACTTTTCAGCTTGCCTCCAAAACTTCATTGTAAATGTTCTGGTAAAGTAGCCATCGCTTTACTCGAATAACTTGACTGTAACTCACTTGACTGACATATTATACTTCATAACTTATTTATTTGATACTTGCATATTAAACTTGATGACTATAATAAACTAACTTTTACACTGCTTAAATAAATACGAAATATCGTTTTACTTGACACTGGCAATATGCGTAAAAGCGATGCCATAAAACAAAAAAAAAAAAAAAAAAAAAAAATCTGTCAATTTATTTTCTGACTAAAATTGTTGAATTGAATTTGTTGACGAATCTCGATTTTGGAGAATTTGGGCATGTGTCGCGTAATTACTGAATTTTATTGTTAATATTATTGTTTTTAGTCTTCATTTGGGTTCCTACGATCGTTTGAAAAATATACCAGTAAAGAAATCAATTGATAAAGTTTGCATCGCACAGAAGAATATCAAATGTGTTGTCAAGATGTACTTCCCAATAGGATGGCCCAAAGTATTGAAGAACTTGGGATCGGACTCTCAGGCTATCAGACAAATCATATCAAACAGGGACAAGATATTATTTGCATCTTTAAGTGATGATAGTTTTTCAGTTTGGTTTTGTAAGGTAAGAAGAATCTTATAATATTTTAGATTTCTCATTCATTGCGATCTAGAAACATGTGTCAATCGAGAATATAAAGTTATTGTATACTATTATGT
This sequence comes from Macrosoma leucophasiata, assembly GCA_036365455.1. NCBI lineage: Eukaryota > Metazoa > Arthropoda > Insecta > Lepidoptera > Hedylidae > Macrosoma > Macrosoma leucophasiata. The sequence goes on along the minus strand of JAWQUS010000023.1, from coordinate 5,609,996 downwards.
TCCCATTTTACCACAATGTGATAGCTTTTTACTAATGTTACATAAATGCAGTAATGCAGTGCTGGCTATGCTGAGCCTGTCTAATAGATCTTATTTATATGCTTAGTCTTCACGCCAAGTCCCTTATGGGTTTGGAAGGGTATGTAGATTGGGTAAAGTATGCCTCATATTGCCAAGTAAGGCCCTCACACTTTGGACAGTATGAAACTTGTGAACATGTATTATATTGAATTGTTACAGTATTTTTGTCACTGTGTAATGATCCTTGTAAATGATATGATGTTGCTCTAACATACAGACAGATGGACGAAATTTACTTTTTTTCTTTGAAGGACTGAAACCCTTAAAATAAATAAACCTTTTATTATATTTACCACATAAATAATTTCTGTCTACATTTTTTATAATTAACATTTACAGTTACCCTTATTCATAAACATATTTTAGGTAAAGTGTTGCTAATCTCTCCTTTGTCTTTTTCTATCCTGCATATTTGATAATGCAAAGACAAAGCATTCTATAGCTAAAATGTGTCTAATGTATGTTTATGAATAAGGGGGTTAATCTTTAAGTGAATATATACATTGATCATTGTTTGCACTTTTGTGATGACCACGGCACCGGGGTGAAAAGGGACGCAAGTGAGGAACCTGCTGATTGGGTTGTCTTCCTCGTGCATCTCACTTGCCGACAGAGCCATCATGTAGACGGCGATTTATGTTTGATTAATACTAAGTGCTCTGAGTTGTATATAGTACCTATTGGTTCATGTCATTACACATATATTCGTGCGAAGCAAGTAATTTTTATTCAAATGTTCCCAATTTACAGACAATTATTAAATTTACATATTATTATAAATCAGTATATTGATTTTTTGTACAAAATCATGTGGCATTATAACATAATTAATAAATAAAAAGCATGCAACTTTTCAAGTTTTTCAAATATTATTACAGTCATACATGACCTGATCAAACAAATAGATAATAGTGATAGAAAGGATTTTTTCTAATTTTACTTAAATGACTTGTAATTTCCTTCACACAATAATTTATACCTCGGGAGTGGCAACACATTTATTTTTCAATTTCTGGATTTTATGTAGATGTTAATAGGTTACTTACCATCACTGTAAACCTTAAGAGTGTTTGCTACTTCATGAGTTGAAAAAAAAAAAACTTATAATATCACTTGAACCGTAATATTTGTTGACCTGAATTCACTCCATTCATGTTGATAATAAGTTTTACGGAAGTTGATTACTTCCCTACTTATAACTTTGTTATGTATAATGTAATTTTGAAATATGAATTTTTATTGTGATCATATACCTACCTACATACAATCACTGAACATTTCCTTTTCCTTTTCTACTATCTGTTGTAGTTACAACATGTTGGTATCACATTTAAATTAAAAAAAAATATGTGTGTGTGTCTTATACTTATGTACACACATAAAAAGTTATACTTCTTTGGCATAAAGCAAGTAAAAATCTTTCTAAAATTTTTGTCCTTTGTGTTTTCGTATGTTGTAGACAAAACAACATTGTAATAGAAAAAAAGGTATTTAATTCATTGTTAAAGAAAGTTTTGTTCTTATGCATTATCCAGTTTAATACATTTTATTTATATACCATACAAAAATATATATGTATCGGCGCAGCATTGCGACGTCATAACAACAACAAGTTGTAAAGCGCAGATGCAACAAAAACATCATAAAATAATTAATGTACCCGCACTAATGATGCCCCACCACTGGACGTATTGAATAAAATGGAAAGCTCATTTCTGCAAGAGTCATTCCGTCACGAGCGTTTTGAGTAGTCGGATGTATTACGTTGTATTTACGAGTTAATTGTTATTTTTGGATGTATTTAATTGAACCTTGAAAGCGATCGTTTTGTTGTGATTAACATAATGAACCGAAATGAAAGATCACGATGGTTTAATTCGTAAAAGCAACCCCTCCTCTTACATATGTACATAATTAAAAAATACTTTATCTAAAATGATGATTAGCTAATTTCACAGTGCCAGTATTTTGTGACATGTGTGTGCGAATCATAAAAAAAATACTCTCATCATTATTCTCTAATGCACCAAAAGAGGTAAATACTTCAAAAAAGAACTCTCCATTCAAACATGTGTGTTATGATAATAATGAATGTTTGTTTTAGCCAACTGTGCCAATAGTTCATCATAAAAGGAGCTCGGAATCCCTACAACGTTTGGGCATCAATGTCAGTATAGAATGGAAACCAGACTCTTCTATGCTATGTGTTTCTGTAAGTATGTTTATAAAGTATTTTCTAATATGTTACTTCACGCCTTGTACCCAAGAGAGTAGACAGAGGTAAATGCATGCATTCAAGCATATCTGGTTCTGTACTGCATACACTTTACTTCAGTTTACTGCTCAATATAAAGACATAGTTTTTGACCCTGACAAGCTTATTGATTATTTACTTTTGTTATGACTATTCAATAATTATAGCAATTATAAGCAGAAACCACAATCAATAGCTGAACATGAAAAACGTTTTTACTATATTTTTATTTCTTTCATTTACAATTTAGTCTGTATTCAACTGATATTATTGTTTCATGCTTGTTGTTGAAGAATGAAGAATGAAAAGAATGTTTAAATACGATTTTGGTTGCATTTATACAAACAAACTGAAGTTATAACAAACACTCACACTTCAACATAGACAATGCTTGTATTCAATTGGTTGCTACAAGGTCTTTTCGCCGAGCAGCAAGGAAACTTGCAAGAGATTGACGCACTGCGGTGTGTCCTTTTTATGCCCCAATCCAGTGTGTCTATTTACATGGAATATTTACTTAGTTATGCTTCTTTACATTATTAGTCATAGAATAATAATAATATTCTTTATTGTACATCACATGATTAAAAATAACAATGTAGGCACAGTAGGCGACCTTATTGCTCACACAGAGTTACAACATTGCTAATACTAATTATATGTTATCCCTGTGAAAACCGCGTTCAAATCCATTAAGAACTTATAACGTACCAGACACACAGAGAGAGACAGACAAAAATTAAAAATAAAGTTTTTTTTGTTTCTGTTACACTTTTTAATCATCCCCTATCAATTTTTTGGAGAAATATTGAATGTACAGACATTTGATTCAGTTTTTTGGAAATATATTTGATGTACAGACATTATTTTTTTTATGACTTATTATATGTATATACAACAGGTAACGGGAATAATGCACATTATCAAACACCTCGCTTAAAAAATCGAGTTATAATCGTAATACATGATCTGAAATTACATGTTTATGTATTTAATATTTTTTATTTAAAAAATAAGTTGTCCTCAATTTGTACGAACAGTATGCACACCCTACGCATACTTACCCTACTTCTACCTACGGCCACACATAAAACACGAACCAAAAAAAAGTGATCTAGCGTAACTTGCGTACCCTTATTTAACACTCGATAGTAATAAGACTAATTTTTATTTTCCACAATTTAGTTTTTAAATTATTATTTATAGTAAAAAGCGCGTCTTAACGAGTTCTAATCAACTTGTTGAGACTAGCATTTTATTTTGGATAGACGTTAGTCGCATTTTCGTTTGTATTGACTGTTCACCAAATGAGTGACCATAATTTCCTTAATTTGAATTAACTTTGGGACAAAATATTACTTATATCAAAAATATCTGATATCGATTCTGAACTAACTAGTTTCGGGTTGTACATTCAATCCTGTTACACGTTGTATAAGTTATTCAATATGGGTAATACAACAATACTGATTTTCAGACCTCCGAAGGACACCTGATTTTGTACAATGTGGAGGCCCAGAATGAACAGACTGCATACCAGCAGTCAGATCCGCCCACAGCCAGTCTTCGAAGAGACTCTGCTGAATTGTTTGTCAAAGAAGTTATTCCATCACTGAAGATCACTTTGGTATTAAATAGAATATTTTTTAAATGTCGGAGCAGCATAAAAGCTTTAAAATTGATTCAGTTCATATTTTGATGGTAAGTCAATACTGTAGCCTATAGACATTTACACAAAGAGACTATATCAGCCAAATGCTGATGCATGCACCACTGAGACCTTAGTGTTTTCAGCTCTGTGATATTCATAACGCGGCCTTATAACTATAAATAAACGGCACTTGCAAGCCCCGGCTTCGCACGGGTACAATTAACATTAGCCGCAAGACTACCTATTGGTATCACAGACTTTTTTCCGTTCTCGCAATAGTTTTTTAATTATTGTTCCTCTCCTATTCATGTTAGCTTGATGTTATATAGCCTATAGCCTTCCTCGATAAATGGACTATCTTATTTTAGAAGAATTGGACTACCGCCTCATAACTGCCCGCCGGCGTTGCATATTGTGCGCGCAGTACTCGATCATTATTATTTTGCTATGATGTTATTTTAAAACTGCGATATCTTCCAAGATATTCATTTAAATCAAATGGTGTAAGAATAACGTATTTATTTGGATAAGAATTAATATCATGTTTATAAAAACATATTCGCAAATAATGTATTATTTTAGAACAAATTTGGTTAGTATAAAATACAACATGGTTACAAAGGTTTTAGTGAGCTAACCTTAAAAGATAGATATAACACTGTCGCAGACTTTTTTTTAGAAATTTTAAAGGGGAACGTTTCTGTCATTCATGATATTTGCGAAACTTTAACCGTTTACGCAGCGCACGCAGCGGCAGCTCTCAATAAGAAAAAAATCCCCCGAGTTTGAAACAATTTTCATTGATGCTCCGCTCCTATTGGTCTTAGCGTGATGATATATTCACATTTATTTTCAAATCAGTTCAGTAGTTCTTGAGGTTAGCCCCTACAAACAAACAAACAAAGTTACACACTTTATCTCTTTATAATATTGGTAACACCATATTGTTTTAAACTTTCACGATTTGTATTCATATTTTATTATTCAAATGGTATTGCTCAGCACTATGATGTTCTGTTTTTATATTGTAAACGGGACTTAATCGCGTACTATTTTAATCGAAGTATTTACCTCGACACTCGACATCGAGGTAAATACTTCGATTAAAATAGTACGCGATTAAGTCCCGTTTACAATATAAAAACAGAACATCATAGTGCTGAGCAATACCATTTGACGACAGAGAGATTGAATAACGCGGTGGTGCCTACGCCCTCAAGCTCTGTCACTGGAGAGTGCTAATAGTAAAACGCTTTTAAGAATGCTTTCTTTGAAGGTAAACTTAAAAAAAAAACGCTCCATTTATGTGTCCAGTTGGTAACGCTAAGGTAACGCCTTTGTGTATAACGGATTTGTGAAAGTCGCACAAAAATTGTTTTGCATACAATTACGTGTAATGCACATTGTGTTTATGTATTACTTTTATCTAGCCGGAATTATCACAATTTGTTAGTTCCGCACATAAACACGATTCGTGATTAACTGTATATGGAATTATGCTTGTTTGAAAATTTGTGTGTTCATTATTAAAAGGACCCAACAGTTTCAATATTTAATATAACTCACAGAATCATAACTTTTTTGTAAAATAAATTAGGGTTTTACGAAAAGTCGTGAAATAATAAAGAGAAACGTGACTATTAGTTATTACCAAAAACTCTCTACAACATAGTTTCACAATATTTCACATTCACAACCATTCCGTTATCGATTTTTTGCAGATCCTATTAATCCCTACTTAATATTATAAATACGAAAGTAACTCTGTCTGTCTGTTACCTTTTCACGTCCAGACAACTGAACCGATTTTAATGAAATTTGGTACAGAGATAGAGCTGACTTTGAGAAAAAACATAAGCTACTTAGTTATTTACAAAACGATATCCACGCGGGCGAAGCCACGGACAACAGCTAGTGATAAATAATTACCATCATCATCAAGACTTAGAAGGAGAATTTCACAGTTTTCTTTTGACGAAGCCTGAACTACGGGCATTACAGCCCTCCTTCAAATTTCCGCGCCCCATAAAGAGCCTGTTTACCTGTCTGTTACTCTGTCTGAAAAGTTGTACTGTATAATATAATAATGGCAACCCATTATACGTCCCACTGCTGGGCACGAGTCTCTCCCCCTTTTGGTGGGAGGCCTGGAGCTTACTCCACCACGCTGCTCCAATGCGGATTGGTGGAGATATTGGGTTAGTGGCCAACCCACTGTCGGATGTTTTCAAACCGCCCATTAAGGCCTCCTTCAAGGTTTAACGACTGTTATCGATAGCAACCGGGACCGACGGCTTAACGTGTCCTCCGAAGCACGGAAACGCGCATTTTAATTTGTTACTAGCGATCACCCATCACACACCTGACCGCGCCCGTAATGCATAACCGAGTAGATCGCTTATGATCTACACCAGCCGCGGGGCGATGCGCGTTTCAACTGTATAATAATACTGTCATATTGTTACAGTTCAAAGAGATACTAGTATGGGACGGTCAGATAACGCGCATGTGTTGCATATCTGGCACGGAGATCCTCGTGTGCACGACCCGCGCTCACCTTCTGCGGTACAGATGGGACGGCACGCAGAATAGAGACTATTGCCTTGATCTCGGCCGGATACCGTTCTCAATCAATCAACAGGTTTCTAAAGGTTTGTTTTAATGATATTGTCTCTTCATATCGAGACGACCCGGTTAGTCCAGCGGTGTGAGATGATGCGGCGTTTGATTCGAAGGGTCGCGGGTTCGATCCCCGCACCGGGACAAATATTTGTATGGCCTACAGACATTTGTTTAGGGTCTGGGTGTTTGTGTATGTGTTGAATGTGTACAACGACACAGGTTTATACCTACTGTGGGACTGTGAGTGTAAACGTATTTTTTTTATATCAGCTCTTTATTTTTTGTAGATATTTTATGATGCTGGCAAATAAGCCAGTTCTCGTTGAAGGTGAGTGATGACTACAGCTTATAGACATTAACACGAAAACCAAAGTTCAATATGCAGATGCTTTGCCACCCCCGGAGTTCTAGTTTTATCTGTGTGTGCCATACAATACCACCTAACCGGAACTCGATAGTCCTGAGCACTACAATGTGTTAGCAACTCCCCTGGTGTTGCAAATGTTCATAGGTGACGGACCACTTTTCATCGCCTTTTGACATAAAAGAAATGCGGTCTCCTGTTAGTCCATAAATAAGTGCGTGCCCTATAACATGAAACTGAAAACCACAATTATTAACGTATGGTGTAGGCACAGACCAATCAACCTTCTTTCCGGTGTAGGTCAACCCTGGTATGGAAATGACGCAGCAGCATGTTTTGTGACCCAAATTTAGCGATGACAGTGATGACTTTAATAGTAGTTTACTTTATTTCGAAATATAACTATAAGAGGCATTTAAATATCGCATTTGGATATTAGTATAAGTTTAGATTTACTAATTAAATTGTAATAAGTTTTATTTTAATAAATTACTTTTAATAAATTGTTTTTTTTTCGGACCACCGGCCGCAGTAAACGTAATAGGCGCAGTCGGTAGGATACGAACCTACGCTCCCAGAGGGAATCTGATTTCCATTCACCATAATAATTGACTGGTTTTTCTGCCTAGCTTGATTCAGTTTAATTAAAAACAAGTAGTTTTGTATCGATCGCCTGTCTCCAGAATATGGTGGATAGATAAAGCTACTTTCACGTTCATAATCATCATCACACCAGCCACTGCTGAACCAAAGCCTCCCCAAAAATGGGGATATGCCATAATCGTCACGCTTGGCATGCGGATTGGCGATCGCAGTGGCGGCAGTTCCAACGCAGGACGCTGTTGCCCATCTTGCGTTATTGCAATTACTACCGCCCCTTCGGAATGGTTTGACCGACATTATATTTATTTATTTATTATATTGCATGTCACTGGTCTGTCACAGCAAACATATTATTCATAATTAATATATATATATATATATATATATATATATATATATATGGCGGGGAACCTCAAACGGATTGCCATCTAAATGGCCAGCATCGACGTTCGACATGTTTCTATTAGTCAGTGCGCACGTTAGGCGCAGGCGCAGTTCCGAAAGAGACTGTCTTTACAGGTGATCACACGCACTACTGATTGATCTGTCGTCTGTTATTTACATTATCAACTGGTAAACTATAAGACGAGAACCATGATGTACGATGTCCACATTCTAATAAAATATGTGACGTATTCCCGTGTAAATGGATTATCTCCAACATATATATATATATATTAATACGTCAAGGAGGTTAGCACTAGTTATTAGAATCATTGTCAATAGAATCTATGTTAATTTTGTTAGTATTTTACATTCATATTGTTCGGTTGATTGACTTCACTAATGGAAGAATTCTCTTCCAGTAGAAGATAATTCTTCCGCTAGTGGGCGATGGGGTCGTCACGTCGCAAAGCCTTCACGATCATAATGTTGATATTAACATTTCAGCGGAGCCCATCCTAGAAGACAATACGCACGTAAATGACATCGAATATTCGCCGCTGGTGTGCGGTTTCGGCATAACGCTCAACGATGGCCGCGCCGCATATCTTACTGCGCCTAATCTCAAATTTGATCCCAATGTGAGTAGCTTTTTACTAGCATTATTAGTTAGCCCCGTAACGTTATACTGAACGTGAATGGTGAGACAATTTCAACATATTTAGCGGTTGTTTAACTACCTCGTAGCCTAGTGGTAGCAGGCCACTACCACTACGCTGGGGTCCTGGGTTCGATTTCCGGGTTATCAGAGATAACGGTGTAAAATCCTTTATCTCTGATACAATTGGGATTTTTCCTTTTTCTGGAAGTTTCCCAGTACCTCAAAGTTTGGTAATGTGCCCGGAGATATCAAAAGGCATTACACACATTCTGATCTTTAGAATTGGCCCTATAGTAAAAAGCTATTCATAATGTTAAGTTAAACTTCATAAAATGGCGAAAGTCAAGTCTCACCAATCTCCAAGCATAAAGTTCTTTATATCTGTATAATATTATACAGACGCTGCTGTTCTACCTTCTGAATAGCTTTACCGCCATTGTTCAGTTGACTTCCTGCGCTTGCGTAAGGAGTCTCACCATTAGAAAGTGATCCTGATGTCAGCTAACGTTATTGTCATTAAATTGCGATTGAATCGCTCCGCTGTCTTGTTTGAACCAATACGCGCGGCCTATGTTGGAGCAAGACAGCGGAGTGATTCAGTCACGATCCGATAGTAGTAAGGACTAATTATTATTTTAGCAGAATTAGGCCTACGCTAACAATAATTACAACGCAGCTGTGATGATTTGATTGATTGTCGTGTGAACAAAGACTCACCGGTTTTTTTTAGTATTTCCTTTAATTTGAAAAGGCTGAGTGTCATTACTCTCCCGTTTTGTAGTCAATATCCCGGCACAGGTCACCCTAAATGTTTGTCTTAATTAATCCTAACTTTTATCCAGATACTATTGGAAACGGATTTAAGGGTAAGATGTGTGATGGCTACAGAGATTTGTACTTTTATTTTGTGCCAGAGATAATGTAGATTAAATAATCTGTACATATCAGGGACTTGACAAAAACCTGTCAGTGTTATCTTGTGTGTTCCTTCAAGAGCTATCCATTCATTCATCACTAACATTTTAAAAAAAATCACGACTCGGTAAGTTCAGCCGTGAACAGGCATTTGATTAGAATTAAATGCCAAATTACGAATCATAAAGAGAGTTAGGCGTTCCCGGTTCCGTAAGAGACTCAAGTGTTCTACGACTCACGGTGTAGTATGAGTGTAGTGTAGCAAGCTATAGCTAATATATGAAAAGCTAAAACGTTTTCTTAAATTTCTTATTCGATATTGGCTATAAGTAGAAAGAGTTACAATTATAGGCTACAAGTTCAGTAGGAGCATATTTTAGGAAAATAAAATGTCTCCGATTTATTCCAGGCAGTACAGGGTATATGGGCACCTGGAATCGACGACGCAACCTGCGCACGAGTTAATCACAAGTTTAGACTTATTGCAATTGGAAGGAAGAAGTAAGTTGCAGCCTTTAAGTTTGTATTAAAAATTGTGCGAACCGGAAATTAAAAAAAAAGTGTCAAAAATATCTCTATTTTTTGGAAATAAAAAATATATCATAATTTTTGCAGTAATATGTGCAATTGATATTATAAAAGTTAAAAAAAATATAATTATAATAACGAAATAATTTAAAAAAATAATTGCTTAAATTATTTTGTTATATGTAGTTCATATTTCATCTGTTTGAATATGAGTATTACAGTATATTTGTTTTTTTTTTCTAATATAATATATTAGCATTGTGTTATCTAATCAAATATTTGTTTATTTGCAGTTCTCAAGTGGATGTGTTCACGATAGACGAAGTGACGGGCGGGCTGGAGTTATCGCATACCATGGTGCTCAGCTCTAAAGATTTCCCCGGATATCCAGGTCCTGTTAAGTGTATGAGGTCAGTTTTTTTCTACCACCTCTACAATTGTGCTCTGCTGTCTCCTTTTCTACATCACACCACCCGTTGAAGAGAGAAGATCCTTCAACCTGTACAGATTGAATACGTGCTCAACAGTCAGTCCGATTTGCGCGTGAATTCTTACCGGCTTAGGTGACAATTCATCCGCAAATGTATCTTATCCGCGGATGAAATGTCACTCGTTTAAAAATAGTAGGGGTCGACTCATCCGAAGTTTTGTTGTTATTCGGAGCAGTCGCCACCTAGGTAAATTACTAGTGGTCCTTTCATCCAAAGTTGAGCAACACCTATATTATACCTATCCAAGATGGCGGCTACATGAAGTTGTCAACTTTTTCCTCATGGGTGTCGTTTTCATGGTTCTTGAGGGTGTTGAATTCGATAGTGGTGTCAAAATGTAAATCCAAGTTGGCAGCTGCATGAAGTTGTCAACTTTTTCGTCATGGGTGTCGTTTTCATGGTTCTTGAGGGTGTTGAATTCGATAGTGGTGTCAAAATGTAAATCCAAGATGGCGGCTGCATGAAGTTGTGGGCTTAACTTGTTGCAGATATTTGATGCAAGCGAAATTTCTGGAAATTTTGGGAGACAGAGATGTAGAAAAACGTGCTCGGTATTTAGACTTACCGCACCCAGAAAAAGAAGCGAGCATACACTTTGAAAATTTATACCGACGGGAGTAAGACACCGGATGGCATTGGAGCCGCATACACCTACTACAGATAGGAGAAGGAAATAAGTACCAAGAAGCTCAGACTCGATAAGGGTTGCACTGTCTACCAGGCGGAGCTCTACGCACTGTATCAAGCGATTGAATTAGCCAGTGGAGCACTGAAAGAGCAGACGGTAGCAGTCCTTAGCGACTCAAGGTAAAGCCTGAAGACAATTGGGGACCCTGAAACCAATCAACGCATCGCTAGACAAATCCGCGAACTCGTCGCCCGAATCAATGAGACGGGCCGAACTATAAAACTATTGGGTGGAAGCCCACAAAGGGGAAACGGGCAATGAGCGCGCAAACGAGCTTGCCAAACAGGCGGCTCTTAACACAAAGGCTCTCTACTCAAAAAGCCCTCTCTCGTTCGTGAAAAGAATCTTGAGAGCGGAGAGCGTGGCAATCTGGAACAAGCGTTACGTCAACGGAGGAACAGCAGCTGTCACTTAAAAATTCTTACGCACCGTACGCATTGCCTGCGAATATGTCATCAAAAACCGTTCCACATTTCAGCTTAATCAAGGGCTAACAGGACATGGAGGCTTTTCTGCATATTTGCACCGTTTCAAACGCAAAACTGAGAGCATCCTGCATCTGCGGTGCAGCATTTGAAACGGTGGAATATCTTTTAATAGAATGCCCAAAGTATGGAGCATCCAGACACGATCTGGAATAGCTGATTAAGATGCAAATTAATCATAGCAATTTGGATAAATTGCTCACAAACAAGAATTCCAGATCGCGTCTGGAAGCCTTCATTACTTAAATTGTAGAAGATGCAAACAAAAGAAACTAGAAAGAAAAAAGAATTAATGTAATTATAATGTCTATTTTGTCTGAATTGATTTTATATTATGTATATATATATATATATAAATGTTAATATTGAATGAGGCGGTCAATAGAAATGTTAAGAATGTATAAATTAGTAATAACATAAAACAGCATAAAGTACCATCCGAATTGGGCCCGTAGACCCTTGCAAATATAATAAAAATCATGGTAATTGGACACCTGTGTTACAAAGGTCTGATAATGTCAAAGGAAACCAGCTTTCAAATAAAAATTAAAAAAAACAGACAGACAGACATGTATATCTGCTGCTCAGTGATAGTGGTAATGTACGGTGGTAGAGCTTCAATGATAGAGCACGCAAATATTATGCTAGTAATATGGGTAGGTATGTCAGGTAGCCTTAAATGATGGGTGTAAATATTGTGGTTTCTTGGGGTGCTGATAAAGAAAATGGCATCCTATCTGAAAAATGAAGACATTTCCGTAATCAGCACCTGAAGAAACCTCGAAAATGATACACATTACACATTATTTAAAAAAACTGTCTGCCATCTTGGATTTACATTTTGACACCATTATTGAATTCAACACCCTCAAGAACCATGAAAACGACACCCATGACGAAAAAGTTGACAACTTCATGCAGCTGCCATCTTGGATTTACATTTTGACACCACTATCGAATTCAGCACCCTCAAGAACCATGAAAACGACACCCATGACGAAAAAGTTGACAACTTCATGCAGCTGCCATCTTGGATTTACATTTTGACACCACTATCGAATTCAGCACCCTCAAGAACCATGAAAACGACACCCATGACGAAAAAGTTGACAACTACATGCAGCCGCTATCTTGGATTTACATTTTGACACCATTATCGGATTCAACACCCTCATGAACCATGAAAACGATACCAATGACGAAAAAGTTGACAACTTCATGCAGCCGCCATCTTGGATTTACATTTTGACACCACTATCGAATTCATCACCCTCGAGAACCAAGAAAACGACTCCCATGACGAAAAAGTTGACAACTACATGCAGCCGCTATCTTGGATTTACATTTTGACACCATTATCGGATTCAACACCCTCATGAACCATGAAAACGATACCAATGACGAAAAAGTTGACAACTTCATGCAGCCGCTATCTTGGATTTACATTTTGACACCATTATCGGATTCCACACCCTCATGAACCATGAAAACGACACCCATGACGAAAAAGTTGTCAACTTCATGCAGCCGCCATCTTGGATAGGTATAATATAGGTGTTGCTCAACTTTGGATGAAAGGACCACTAGTAATTTACCAAGGTGGCGACTGCTCCGAATAACAACAAAACTTCGGATGAGTCCACCCCTACTGTTTTTAACGAGTGACATTTCATCCGCAGATACATTTGCGGATGAATTGTCACCTAAGTCTTCTTACCCAGGTTCTAAAAACTATCGTCAAAAAGTCCTTTGGGGCTGGCAGTGCGTTGGCAACTCCCTTAGTGTTGCAAATGTTTTTAGGTGACGGTAATCACTCCCTACCGGTAGCCCGTTTGTTTGTCTGTCAATCCTTTAACATAAAAAATATTTGTTACCAAAAGGTCATATTTGACATCTGCCACTCTTCTTTATAGTGAGTAACCAGCTTTAAAAACATCGATTAAAACTAATCGATACGGATTTCCAACATCTGCGAATTGAAAGCAATATTGTGAACGAGTATGATTGTAGAACTTTTGTACTGGTAGTAGAGTTCCAGTGTCGGAGCTCGAAGGCGTAGACACCGCATTACATAGTCCATCTGGCTCCAAATGGGTTTAGAAGTAAAGTATGGTAATGTAATAGACCTCAGGGGTGGCAGCGCATCTACATTTTGCCCAAGTTTTTGTGTAGAAGTTTATAGGTTGCTTAATTTAATTACCATCCATGTGAACAGCGCGCTTGTTTGTCACCAACATAACTTATAAAAAATGATTATTACTTTAGAAAATTCTTTGATTGCGGTACTCAGTGTAAGATTCACAGACCGCACTACGGCTTTACTTTGAGCAAAGTGCGCTTAGAACTGTCAAAACCCATACATTTCTGCCAGTCCTAAGCGTACTTTGCTCAAAGTAAAGTCGTAGTGCGGTCTGTGAATCTCTCACTCAGACAAACCATTCCCTTTTTGCTCGTCGTTCCAGATGGACGGGCGACGGGCGGGCGGTGTGCGTGTGTTGGGAGCGCGGCGGGTTCTCCGTGTGGAGCACATTCGGCGCGCTGCTGGCCTGCTCGCTGGCCTGGGACTACGGCCTCAGCGACCTGGCCACGCACAACCCCCTGGTGCTCACTAGCATGGTACGGGGTTCTGTATTGTCTAGTCTAGATAGTCTGACGACGGCGGGCGGTGTGCGTAAGAGTTTTTGAACAAAAAATTGTGACAATTGTTGGATAGGACTCAAAAAATATTGTGAGTTTGAGAACATTCCCAATCAAAGGAACAGCTTGTTCTATACTCAAGGACTCAAGTTTAGCAAGTAAGTAATGTGGTTACACGGTACCACTGCACCTACTACCACTAATTAAACATTTATATTTCAATTAATATTTAATAATTAAATAATTATTAATATGTTCGTAGGAATGGGCGACAGAGGGATACCAACTTTGGATGGTAAAGGCTGAAGAAGATTCCAAGACAAGTTTAATGCAAATGGATTTTGTGAAGAGTCCTCTTACTGTCAATCCATGTATGGTAAGTCAAAGTATATTGAACAACCTTATTAACTGAAAATATTTTTCTCAAAACCTTTATTTACTACAAGGAACCTTTAAAATACTAGTAGTTTGCGCTTTCGATTATAACAATTATTTTCTATCAATAAACATAATTATATGGGACTGCCAGGCTCTTGATCAGAAGAACGAAAGAATCATTCTAAGTTTCACAATCAATTTAATTAAGTAACCGCTATTTATTATTCGTATCTCCAAGGATATGGTCATCAAAATTCACTTTTAGGCTCTTAAAAATATAGCATCGCACACTTATGGCATAATGAGATGCTCTCTAATTTATTTTTTTTATCTTAATTACCTGCATAACTACTTATCGGATCTATGATTTTAAAGACAGAAAATCTGTCTGAATTATACGATATTGTTTTAGAGCAACCAAAAGCACTTGTACCTGCAAGCGGACGATAAGCTTTACGTCAACTTAGAAGACAACCTAACGAGGCGGAGCAAGATATGCATAATAGACTCGTCGTCGGACGCCTACCAGGAGAACGGCTTGGAGCCGGAGTACCACAACAGTGCCAAATACAGGGAGTTCGTGGATGATAATGAGTGTAGGAAGCAATGGATTGTACTGCCGCTGCCAGCCACTTACATTGCCACTAATTGGCCACTGCGGGTAAGTTACTAAGATTACTGTATTTGTTAAACCTAGGAGACTAAAATACAACAATATATCAATTTACTTTTTAAGTACATAGTTTATTTACTTTTTTTTTTCGACATTGAATGTTGTAAGTGTGATAGTTGTCGATGCATATATCTGTTCTTTTTACTCATGACGCTATTCTTAAAATATTTCTAATAAATTTCATTTAAGCCGCGATCAATCATTACTATCGTTTAATACGAAGACTTTTTAATGTTGTTTTAAGCCAGGTAGTAGATTATTTTTGTATTACTCTACTGAATTTATAAGTAAGTTTTATTACTAGTAGTAGAGTTCTAGCGTCGGCGCTCGAGAACGTAGGCACCATCGCGTTACCTAATTTATCTGCAGGCCAATGATATGTTATATTGTAGTGTATGGCTCAGTATTACTCAGTAATAGCTATAACGGCGTGTTCACGACTTTCGGTCTAAGCGCTCTCTCTTGCACGCTCGGCGAACGTGCCACTTTTTCTAGCGTGCAGCCGGCGTTCATTGATTTATAAGGCGTAATCACGTCAAACATTTGTCCGCTTTTTAATGTAATTAGTCGGAAGGCGGCCGGACGTGACGAATCCATCGCCCTATCTCTAGTGGAGGCGAATTCTTTCGTTAGTGCAGCTAGTCAACCAAATAATGTTGGTCAAAAGGGCGGCAGTAAACATAATAACGCGGGATGGACAGCGTCCAGCGATAAAACTACTGCCACTGCGATCGGAAATCCGCCCGTCAAGCGTGGCAATTATAGCGTATTCTTCCTTAATGACGCGCATTGCTGTTGTGGGCTGTATGTCCAGCTGTAATTTTCGGCTATAGTAGTAAAAAAGTCTGTTTAATCATGCCTGTGCAGTACAGCGCGATCGACGAAGGCGGCGTGCACGTGTGCGTGGCGGGGCGCGCGGGGCTGGCGCACTACAGCTGCGCCGCGCGCCGCTGGAAGCTGTTCGGCAACGAGGCGCAGGAGAAGGACTTCGTCGTCACCGGCGGCATGCTGTGGTGGCGGGACTACGTCGTCATTGGTACGTCGTACGTCATACGGCACGTCACGTCACGTCACGTCACGGGACCGGAGGGGAGTAGCCATATGCAGGCTTTCCCCTCTGTCAAAGTACGAGCACAAGTGTTCATATGCCTGTCGCCGAGATGTTTAAATGTGTGCGTGACGTTTTGTCATAGTCAAGGTGTGAGTTTCGTAGTAATAGACGATTATTGTTGTTTCTGTGTGTGTCACACGAATTTCCTCCCCGCAAAAATGACATTTTGCATCGTTAATAAACGCTATGGCTACTCCCCTCCGGTCGGCCGGTAGCCCGTGTTGCTGCCATGCGTGCCATGTACAGTACAAGGGTGAGATTCACAGACCGCACTACGACTTTACTTTGAGCATAGTATGCTTACAGGTAAATGTCAAAATTCATACTTTACTGACAGTTCTAAACATAATTTGCTCAAAGTAAAGTCGTAGTGCGGTCTATGAATCTCACACTAATACCCAGCAAAAAATATTGCACATTGAGCCTACGAAAGAGACAATCTGCTAGTTTCGACTTCGTAGGGCGTTATCACTGCTGCACACTGCCTACGTAACCATTGATAGTCCAGTATTGGTTGTTTAAAATGTTCTATTTCTTAGGACAATATGTTTTAACAAGTTTCAATCTCACCCCAGGTTGCTACAGCATCCTCGACGGGCACGACGAGATCCGATTCTACCCGCGCGACGCTAAGCTCGATAACCGGTTCGCGAAGATAGTCCGCGTGCAGGCGCAGGTCTTCGTCATCGACATCCTGGACGACCAGCTCGTCGTGTTCGGCGCCGACGCCCTCGTCACCATATACGAGCTCAATCATTTGGACAATGGTGAGTTTGCAGCTAAATAGCCTGAAGTTAAGTTATTTAGCTTCAGGCTGGCTGGCGTAGGGACGTGACCACCCCACCGTCCACTAATGGAAGAATTTTCATCTACTGGAATAGAATTCGTCCACTAGGGCAGTCAGTCAACCGAACAATGACTGTATAACTATTCCAATGGGGCAGTAGTAAGTGTAATAAAGCAAGATGGGCAGCAGCGTCTTGCGATAAAACTACCGCCACTGCGATCGCCAATCCGCATGACAAGCGTGGCGTTTATGGCATATTTCCCTTATGGGGAGGCTTTGGTCCAACGGTGACATCTTTCGGCTGATATGATGATGATGATGAATCAGCTTCAAATTATTCTAAGTCCAGTCCTGGCCGACTGCGAAGGGAAACTATTTTATCTTCGGTATTGTTACGTTTTAAGTACCCATTAGAGCATCGGATACTAGCAGATTTAAAGAGCTCGTGCTTGTGTCCATACATTCAATTCCGTCTCGCTAGATTCATATGAATGGTAAATGATAAACTACAGTTGAGATTTTTTCGTCCTCGAGGCACTGTTGTTTTACCTTCAGCAAGTTAATAACAACAGTTGTTATTATCAAGTGATCATGAATATTTATGTGCAGTGGGCAACGTGGAGCTGCGGTGCGTGCAAGCGGTGGACGTGTCTGCCCTGTCGCACCCCGCCTGCGTCGTGTCCGCGTCCCTGTGTCGCCTGCAGGACCCGGCCAGGGTGCGAGCTGCGCCCCCCGCCCCGGACTCCCTGGTACGTGCCCCGCGGGACCCGCCCCGGCCGCAGCCCGCGTCCCTGTGTCGCCTTCAGGAACCGGCCAGGTTGCGAGCTGCGCCCCCCGCCCCGGACTCCCTGGTACGTGCCCCGCGGGACCCGCCCCGGCCGCAGCCCGCGTCCCTGTGTCGCCTTCAGGAACCGGCCAGGTTGCGAGCTGCGCCCCCCGCCCCGGACTCCCTGGTACGTGCCCCGCGGGACCCGCCCCGGCCGCAGCCCGCGTCCCTGTGTCGCCTTCAGGAACCGGCCAGGGTGCGAGCTGCGCCCCCCGCCCCGGACTCCCTGGTACGTGCCCCGCGGGACCCGCCCCGGCCGCAGCCCGCGTCCCTGTGTCGCCTTCAGGAACCGGCCAGGTTGCGAGCTGCGCCCCCCGCCCCGGACTCCCTGGTACGTGCCCCGCGGGACCCGCCCCGGCCGCAGCCCGCGTCCCTGTGTCGCCTTCAGGAACCGGCCAGGTTGCGAGCTGCGCCCCCCGCCCCGGACTCCCTGGTACGTGCCCCGCGGGACCCGCCCCGGCCGCAGCCCGCGTCCCTGTGTCGCCTTCAGGAACCGGCCAGGGTGCGAGCTGCGCCCCCCGCCCCGGACTCCCTGGTACGTGCCCCGCGGGACCCGCCCCGGCCGCAGCCCGCGTCCCTGTGTCGCCTGCAGGACCCGGCCAGGGTGCGAGCTGCGCCCCCCGCCCCGGACTCCCTGGTACGTGCCCCGCGGAACCCGCCCCGGCCGCAGTCCGCGTCCCTGTGTCGCCTGCAGGATCCGGCCAGGGTGCGAGCTGCGCCCCCCGCCCCGGACTCCCTGGTACGTGCCCCGCGGGACTCGCCCCGGCCGCAGCCCGCGTCCCTGTGTCGCCTGCAGGACCCGGCCAGGGTGCGAGCTGCGCTCCCCGCCCCGGACTCCCTGGTACGTGCCCCGCGGGACTCGCCCCGGCCGCAGCCCGCGTCCCTGTGTCGCCTGCAGGACCCGGCCAGGGTGTGAGCTGCGCTCCCCGCTCCGGACTCCCTGTTACGTGCCCTGCGGGACCCGCCACGGCCGCAGCCCGCGTCCCTGTGTCGCCTGCAGAACCCGGCCAGGGTGCGAGCCGGGCTCCCTGGTACGTGCCCCGCGGGACCCGCCCCGACCGCAGCCCGCGTCCCTGTGTCGCCTGCAGGACTCGGCCAGGGTGCGAGCTGCGCCCCTCGCCCCGGACTCCCTGGTACGTGCCCCGCGGAACCCGCCCCGGCCGCAGTCCGCGTCCCTGTGTCGCCTGCAGGACCCGGCCAGGGTGCGAGCTGCGCCCCTCGCCCCGGACTCCCTGGTACGTGCCCCGCGGGACCCGCCCCGACTGCAGCCCGCGTCCCTGTGTCGCCTGCAAGACCCGGTTAATGTACGCGAAAATATAAAAATCTAGCTTTTTCTCCAGCTTCACTCGCATTTTTTTATCTTTCGAAAAAAAAAATGGTTTCTTTTAATAAAAAGTTCCTATGTTACTTTTAATACCTCCATGAATATGTGTACAAAGTTTCATCATGTATGTAGTAGTTTTTGCGTGAAAGTGTAACAAACAAACTTACATTCGCATTTATAATATTATAATAGATTATTTACTGTACAAAATCTCCTTTTAAGAAATCAAGTTGCGAGACTCCATTTCTAAAATTTGTATTAATATTTAACAGGTGTTGAACGCAAGCGGTAAACTTATGATGGTGCAGCGAGAAGAGTATGATGTAGACGAAGACAACAATCCGGTGAGTTACCAATTTCATGTCAAATAACCAAAAATATTAATTTCGCTTATATTACACTAAAAAAAAAAAAAACGCTAACACTCACAGCCCCACAGTAGGTATAAACCTGTGTCGTGGGTGCCGTTGTACACATACAACACATACACAAACACCCAGACCCGAAACAAATATCTGTAGGCCATACAAATATTTGTTCCGGTGCGGGGATCGAACCCGCGACCCTTCGAATCAAACGGTCATCTCACACCGCTGGACTAACTGACAGTCCGGTATTAGGCAAAACTTGGTCAAAATGGTCGTCAAACGTCAAATAGGTACGGTGCGAAATAGATAACGCTCTACAGACCCGAAATAAAACGAAGTCTCCTTCCTAGGCTCAATGTGCAATATTTATTGTTGTTGTACATTAATTTGAGCCATTATTTCTAAAATATCGCATGCAGGTAAACCAGTTCTTGGGGTCGCTGAAAGCTGTCCGAATTTGTAAGGAGGGTACTACACTCGAAGTTGTTGACGATTATGTATACCTGGGACAAACTGTCCAGTTAGGTCGGTCCAACTTCGAGAAAGAGGTCAATTGCCGAATCCAACTCGGTTGGGCAGCATTCGGGAAGCTACGATACACCTTCTCGTCCAACTTACCGCAGTGTCTCAAGAAAAAGGTCTTTGATTAGTGTGTGTTGCCAGTGATGACTTATGGGACAGAAACGTGGTCGCTCACTATGGGCCTCATAAGAAGGCTCAAGGTCACTCAGAGAGCAATGGAGAGAGCTATGCTCGGAGTCTCTCTGCGAGATCGAATCAGAATTGAGGAGATCCGCATGAGAACTAAAGTTACCGACATAGCTCACCGAATAGCGAGACTCAAGTGGCAGTGGGCAGGGCACATAGCTCGAAGAACTGCCGCCCGTTGGGGCGGAGCAGTTCTCGAGTGGCGACCGCGTACCGGAAAGCGAAGCGTAGGCAGGCCCCCCACAAGATGGACCGACGATCTGGTGAAGGTCGCGGGCAATCGCTGGATGAGGGCGGCCCAGGACCGTTCGTTGTGGTACTCTTTGGGGAGGTCTTTGTTCAGCAGTGGACGTCTATTGGCTGAAATGATGATGATGTAATGTTTATCATTATTACTAGCATTATTTTTAATAAACGTGTGAAGGAAAGGTGCAGAGGTTACATCCTAGCGCTTTTATAAGTTCTTAAATCTATGAATTTACTCGAATTTCATCTCAATCATCTGAGCAGTTAAGTTATGTATGTACTTAACTTTAGTATACTTTTATACCTGTACAATTGTTATGCCATATTACAGCTGGCATTATTTATGAGTTCGATTCACGCGACAGTTACGCAGTGATCAGTCATAAGAATTTGATTTATTCATATACTGACTTGTATTGATGTATCTTGTTGGTATATTATGGAGTAATAGGTGCTATAATAATTTTTACATTTGTAACGAAGTCGTAAGGTACAGGTTAATAATAGCTACCCTTGCAACGTCCCACTGCTGGGCACGAGTCTCTCCCCTTTTTGGGGGAAGGCCTGGAGCTTACTCCACCACGCTGCTCCAATGCGGGTTGGTGGAGGTACAGGTTAGGTACATAGTATATGTAGATAATTATTTAGACGTTTTGCCATTAAATCCACGTAGATTATTTAATTTGAGGAAAATGGATATGGATGATTTAATTTCGCGAATATTACTACATAGCTTTATAACACATACCTAACTGGAGAATTACAATGTAATTGACTTCATTTTCACGTATCACTTCCCGCGTTAACACCTATTATTTTGCTAATTGATGCAATTACCAAGTCATTCGCAGGTCGCAATCATTAAATACTAATGCAATCATTATATTCACAAGATTTCATATTTTTTGTTTTCCTTGTTCAAGTATTGATATTTTACTTCAATAATGTCTGTCAGCTCTGAAAGATATATTTTTGGAATATTATCGTTAGTAAAATAGTTCATTTCCTTTTCTAAACACGGTGATCTTACGGAATTTAAAAATTAAATAAGAATGACTTCGAAACTGATATTATTTAAATATTTATTAATAAGTATCATCTATGTACAGATACATAACAAAACATTCAGGTACACTTCATTGCTCTGGATATATAATACTTAACTTCTAAAGACCTATGTATATTTTTGCAAACAAATATCGTATGCAAAAACACACTAGCGCCGCGAGTAACAAACAGGTTACCTATACACGGAGAAGTTACATAAAGTTTATTTGGCACTTAATGAAACATCAGTGTTTCGTTTTGATCGTGAGGGTCTTGCCGTTGAGTGAAATGGGACCCGCGGCCCATCTCCGGACAATGTTCCCCTTAGCGCCGTATGTTGTCCCGGACACGGAGACCCAGGGGGCGGGCGCGGGGAGGTGGGGCAGCATTGGGATCGGGGCGATGAGCGGTGTCGGCTCGATAATTGGGGCAATGATAGGTGCTATCGGGGCGATATCCAAAGGAGCAATAGGCGCGATTGGGATGTGGCCGATTGGACCGAGGTGGCCGATTGGGCCGAGATGGCCGATTGGGCCGAGATGGCCGATTGGGCCGAGATGGTCGAGTGGGGCGAGCGGGGCGATCGGGGCGATCGGGGCGAGCGGGGCGATCGGGGCGAGCGGGGCGATCGGGGCGATTGGTGCGATCGGGCCAATCGGTGCGATAGGAGCAGCCGGTTCGTGGATGACTTCATGGATCGGTGCGGGGGCAACAACAGCTGTCGCTACGGGCAACCCGACCGAGTGCACGTTGGGCCCGGTGCGCTTGACGACCGCGTTGAAACCCCTCAGTGAGTCAGCAGTGTATTCTACCACTCGCACGTTGCCGTCCGGTTCTACCAGGGAGTATGCTCCTTGTACCACGTCGCCGTTACGAGTTTCCCATTGCGCCTTGTTGTCGCCGGTAGACGGGTCATTTACCGCATAGTTGAATCCGTAGTTTGGGTTTGACTGTAAATATAAACCTGGATTAGCATATGGATTCAATAAAATATGAAACTTTTAGTTCATTTTTCATGTACATTTTATACTGACTGGATCTTGCCACTTAAAACTTACTATCATCAAATTAACATTCACACAATATTAAAATGTTTTTTTTTTATATATAATATTTTAAACCAGCGGACTCTGCACACATTAATTTGGAACGCATTTAATAAATATTTAAAGATGATCGCTCGCCAACATAATGATATGACACGGGATTTTAACACTTAAGTATAAATATCCGGAGCCGTCACGTTATTGCAAAGTGAACTTACCACGGCGCCGACGGTAGCTACTACGGGTACTAGACCAGCACCGGTGGGATGGGACGCGGTGGCTGCCACCGAAGCCAACAGGCAGGATAACTGTCAAGAAACACATTATTATTGTACGATTTTTATTATTGTTCGATTTGAACTCATGGCGGGCAATTTCGCTTGATTTTGTTAAATTTTTTAATAATATTTTAAATTATTTAAAATATCGCAGTGCGAGTGATAAAAATTACATAATCGAATAATATATAGCATTAATAAATATCTAAATAGCACATTACAATAATAATTCTGGATTTAAAATGTATACTTGTTAATCCATACAAATCATGGCACACGACATGGCAAAGTATGTTTAATTATTCTGAATAATATTTTCATCACACGAAATAATAAAAGTGATCACTAAGAATGCATAATATTTATCTATAGGTAAGCAAAAAAAAAAAAACAAAATTTATAAAATAGGAAGTTACCGCCAAATATGTGTTCATATTGCTGGAAATGGTTGTTCAGTGAGCAACGAAGTGCACTGTGCCTTTGTCATCATTACTTCGCTTATTTATACTACACTAATTATTCGACCCGGCCGTGCTCCCGTTTTGTCAAACACTTTTCACGGGTGAATTGATTCGCTCAAATTCAGTATTTCAGTACTTTAATCTACTTTGTTTGGTCTGATAAACTTTACGAAGTCATTGACGATTATATAATTTATTTTGGATATGTTGACCACAATGAAGTATTTAATTGGGCTTTTGAATGTCATAAATGCTAGGACTACACTTGTTTGGATTGCAGTCACGATAACCAGTATATTTTCATAATAGGTAAACTGTAAGCTCCCAGTATGCGCTCACAGCAAAGTTAATATTTTTGATCTTATGTAACCTATATGAAAATGTGTGATATCACATTTGACATACTCCCGCATTTGGGAATGCTTAAGCGATATTTTAACATAATGCCAGAATAAGGCAAATTAAGGCCTTATTCTATTTAATCAAATGAATGTAGACCTCTGATTATTCTGTAGATGAGCGCAGCAGTAGTACTATAATTTTGGTCTGTATGATATTCAAGACAATTAATTTTCCAACTCTATACAAGATCATGAATGTAGAGATAAAGGATTTTACTCCTTTATCTCTGCTTTCAAGGGCCGGGATGATGTCGACGCCGAAGCCGACCTATCATAAACGTCATAAGGCCTGCTCCAATCTCCTCCTGCTCTAATCCTTATCTCTGGAAGCCCCCAACTCGGGAATCGAACCCAGGACTCCAACGTAGCAGTAGTCGCCATTAGTGACCTGCTTCCACTAGACTACTGAAGCGCTCTGGTATGTATAAGCATACTCAGATATAACATACATATATAGGTCGCGCCAGGTAAAAAGAACGCTGGCGGTCAAGCTGCGCAGTAGACGATTTATCGATCTATTTGGTGGTATGAGGTACGGCGCGGGGCGGGCGGTTGACGCGCCGCATGCTTACCGCCGCGCTATTGGTTCGTCAGTCGACCTTTGCTATCCGCCCTGTGTCCACGTTACGTTTGTTCTCGAAATACCATCGCGCACAAAAGTTATTACTTACGAAATGGTTCTACATAGAAAAGAAAGGAAAATGATTTACAATGTATATTGTTTTATGAAGACAGAGGCTGATAATAATGCAGCTGTTAATTTAAAACAATGTATGAAACGGACAGCTGAGGCAACAAAATGTTCCGAATCTACAGTGAGACGAATTGTAAAAGGTTCAAAAGATTCGGAATTTCTTACTGTATTCCGAACTCCCGGCAAAAATAAAAGAATTAAACAAAAACCAGTAACAGAACCGGACAGCTTTGACCAGGGTGTAATAAAACGAATGATCCACAATTTCCACGACACGGAAAAAGAATGGCCTACCATAGGCAAGTTGCGAAGAAAGTTACAGGATGACCTAAATTTCCAAGGATCTGCTACAAGTCTCAGGCGAATAATAAAAAAAATGGGTTTTAAGTGGGCAAAAACAGAAAACAATAGAAAGCTTTTAATTGAGCAGTCACAAATACGCTTTCAGAGGATTGAATATCTGAGAAAGATAAAAAAATATAGAGAAGAAGGAAGACCAATCATTTACACTGATGAATCATACGTGGATAGTTCCCATACGTCTCATCATTCTTGGACAGACGGTCCCACAAAAGGCATTAAAAAACCTATCTCCAAAGGTAGCCGCTTGGTCATAGTGCATGCGGGTGGTGAATCAGGTTTTGTGCCGAATGCTCTACTGACATTCAAAGCCGGCACAAAAGGCGGCGACTACCATGACAACATGAACTCTGATAATTACGAGCGGTGGCTGCGTACTAAACTAATGCCGAATTTACCGCCTAATTCAGTCGTGGTAGTGGATAATGCGTCTTATCATAATAAACAAGTCGATGTTGCACCAACGGCCAACACAAAAAAAGCAGACATGCAACTCTGGCTCCGTCAAAAAGGAATTCCATTTGAAGAATGCATGCTAAAGCCGGAGTTGTACAACATAATAAAAAAAAACAAAGATGAATTTAAGAAATTTAATAGCGATGCTATTTTAAACGAAGCAGGCCATTCTGTACTCCGTTTGCCCCCGTATCACCCGGACTTGAATCCTATAGAAATGGCCTGGTCCCAAATAAAGGGATATGTCGCCAGTAAAAATGTGAGTTGGAACCTGACACGAATAAATGAATTAATTAATGAAAAAGTAAATCTAATGGGAGCTACAGAATGGGGAAAATTATGCACTAAAGTCAAGAAAATAGAAGCAGAGTATTTTAAAAGTAATCATGTCGACATGATGACAGAAAAATTTATAATTCGCGTAGATGATGATGATTCGGACTCAGACGAAGATGAAGGCTCAAGTGACGACAGCGACGAAGATGAAGTGGCCGAATCTAGTACCAACACCGCGTCGTCATCTGGATTTCACCCCACCCGCGACGACTTAATGGAAGGCGTTGCGCCGTTAGTTTAATTTTTTATAGTAGTTATGAAAATTAAACATTATAGTCTGAAATAAACATGTGTTTTTATTTCATTTTATGTTATTCTATGTAATATAGTTTTCAATCTGCCTACCAATACACGAAACCGCAAGCGAAAGCTAGATCAAAAATCAACCAATAGGGCTAGGGGTAATACTTTCGTGCGCGAGTGTACCGATGCGCGAAAAACATCCCTTCTACTTTCTTCCAGCGTTCTTTTTACGTGGCGCGACCTATACTCGTACTAGAAGATTGAACCAGGGATAAAAATCCACCAAAATTGTTGTGCATAAATATTAATTGTGTCATCATCTTTGCTTCCTTTATAACGAAGTCTAAATGGATTGTTGATTGAATTGACAATTATCTCGGAAATCTCTCGTTTAGCTCTTAGGCGCCCTAAATGTAGTGAAAGATATACAATACGTTTCGTCATACTCGTGCTTTGGACGACCTTGATGTATAGGATTTGAATTAAACAAAACTGCCGAATCCTCATTGAAATTGAAGTATTTGGCTTCTACAAAAAGTAAACATTTCCGTCAGTTTTTTCACATGGTTCCAGTCCATTTGTTTAATCGCATGGCTCAGCTCTCATTAACTCGATCAACACTTCAGTATAATTTATGGCATTAGTTAATTTTACTTCAAAGGAGCTAGAGATTTTATACCTTTTTATTTATACTGTCTTATCTGTCATTTTCATTTTTGACTTAGGAGCTACACATCCCGATTAGGTCAATAAGTAAACAGGAATTTTACTCCGATCTAGCGCTTGATATGGAACTGCAGGCTTTCTCTTGATGCCAATTTCGTGAATTCGTAACTTTTTAAAAAACATTTCTTCATGCCTGTAATCCCCGAAGGGGTAGGCAGAGGTAAATTGAGCATTTGAGCATACATGCAAACACCCACGATTCGCCGGTAACATTTTGGCCCATGTAACAAGCAAGGCAAGCCTGTTGACACTCTCGGGTTACCAAACTCCTAGGTACGAGGAAATGGAAAAATCCCAACAGAACCTAAGATAAAGAATTTTAAACCGTTATCTCTGATATCCCACGTCCCGGGAATCGAACCCAGGACCCCAGCGTAGTAGTAGTGGCCTGCTTCCACTAGGCCAGTAGCCTAGTGGAAGCAGGCCACTACTACTACGCTCGGCAGTCAGTGAATTCGCTTTTGGATTATCCAAGAACTATGACTGTATGGGACATACATGCATTTTTATGATGCACCGTCGGCACTTTGCCGCCGCGCATCGGTTTACTTATAACGCAATAATTCAGTTCACGTGCAGTCACCACAAACGCCGGTTCTCATTTACCAATTTACCATTTTACCAGTTCGCGTCGGGTTACCATTCCACGCGTGCTATCTTACCATCTTTTACCATTACCATTCAAGTTCACGTTCGGCTACCATTACCGCGTGTGCTCCCGTATTTATTCCGGCTACTTAATTGTACCATTTGCACCATCATTATAATAAGTTACCAGTAATAAACCATACCGTATCTAATCCTAATCTACGTCTTTATATTTCTCCTCCAACAACCCATACATTTTGGTCCTTCGAGCAAAACAGGAACCATTCGCGAGTGTGTGTTCAGTGTGTGTCAAGTGTTTTTGGATACAGTGATACCAGGATCTTATACTTTAACCCTTGGATAAACGCTGAACTGTAAGTCCAGTGGATTTACAGTACCTATCGAGGCGAACCAGAGCGTCGATCAAGTAAGATCTTTCATTTTTACCACTCAATACTTGCATATTTTTTACCATGGAGGGATTGTTGGAGACTCAACACCAAATCAAAGCGGCCATAGACCAACTTCTGCGTAATTTTAAGAAGGATGGTAGTGACCGCAAGACACAAGATTACATCAAACGTAGATTAGACACTTTAGACTCGTATTGGAATGAATTTCATTCAAACCATATTCAGTTAAGTAGTTTCGGTGACCATAGCATTTCTTATTTTACGGGCAAAGAGTATGAACATACCAGAGAGTTCTATTACCAGGCAAAGAAATATATACAAGGCTACCAACCGGAGTCTAGTCGGCCGTCTACTCCCTTAATTAAACCAGCAACACCGATTCAAATACCAAGCGCTCACCAGGCCGCGCCTCATGATTTACCACCATCAAAGGCGGAATCAGGTGTCAATAGTAAGCTTGACGAAATGTTACGCAAGCAAACCAGTAATTTTAGAGCCTTGTCACGTACTGTTTCTAATATAGATATTGATAGTCTATCTGACAAGTGGGAGTTTGAAGATAGTCTAAGAACTTTGAATTCTCGTTGGGCAGTTATTGATAGCTTACACTGGGAGATAGACAGCGAGCTCAGTGGAGACTATGAATCGTACGAGGCAGAATATTGTAAGTTTGAAAAAATGTATACCAACATTAAGAGGGCTATAAATAGAAAGATGTCGTCGGTCTCACATAGGGAAAAGATTACCCCTCATATGGATATACCAATATTCACTGGCAATTACCAGCAGTGGACTTCCTTTAAGGATCTTTTCCAAGAAGCCATTCATAATAATTCTTGTTTGTCTAGTGCGCAAAAGATGCAATTTTTAAAGAGTAAGTTAAGAGGTGATTCAGAGAAGCTCATACAACATCTAACCATAAGCTCTGAAAATTATCAAGTGTCGTGGGAAATTCTTAACCACCGATTCAATAATACAAAATTAATTTTCACCTCCCATATACATACTCTTCTTACCCTTCCGGTTATGCAACAGCAAACATCAATTGCTATTAAAAAACTGCATGACACCACCAATGAATGCCTACACGCGATTCAAAAATTAGGGGTGGATACATCAAGCTGGGATCCACTTATGGTTTACCTTTTGGCGCAGAAACTAGACGCAGACTCTCACAATGACTACATAGAGTCTTTGAAAAATCCTAGGGAATTACCAACACTCAAGGATTTTCTAGGCTACCTTGAAACCAAATTTACGGCAATAGAGGCATTTAAACGGCGGCAAGATTTTAAACCATTAAATAACCATGATAGTACTTACAAGAAACCATATCCTAAGCATGCTGTTAACCAATATCAGATTAATAGGTCGTTTAACCAAATAAAGCCTTCGAAGACTTTACATGTAGAGAAATCAAGGTGTCCCCTCTGTAACGATAGTCATGCGTTATTCTTTTGTAAACAATTTCGCGAAATGGGGTCACACTCGAAGCGCTCTACCATTGCGAAATATAATTTATGTCGTAATTGTCTTATTTGTCACCAAGGCAATGAATGCATATCCAGCAAAACGTGTCGCTATTGTAATGAAAAACATAATTCCTTGTTACATGATGCGTTTGTGACGTCAAGGAACGGACCGTCCACATCTACTAATCAGCAAAATTGCCATGTGTCGCAAGAAAATATTAACGAAATCCTCCTAGCAACTGCTGTTGTCAATATCCAGGGAGCTGATGGCTCTTACCACCCAATGCGTGCACTAATAGACCAGGGTTCACAGTCATCGCTCATTACTGAAAACGGTGCTCAAAAATTAGGCTTACCACGACAACGTTGCAAAGGGGTCATAGTTGGCGTTGGTACTAAAGAAAATACTTGTAAAGGGGTCCTTACCATTACCATATCCTCCAACCACAATGACTTTTCTCTTACCACTGATGCATATATAATGAACCATCTTATAAATAGATTACCAAACCAATCATTTGATAAACCTCAATGGTCATACTTAAAGAATATAGAGCTTGCCGATCCCGATTTTTATGTAAGTCGTCCCGTTGATTTGTTGTTAGGGGCTGATGTTTATTCCGCCATCATACTGAGTGGCATCATGAAAACTGATACATCCCAACCAGTAGCACAGCAGACGCAGTTCGGATGGATTCTTTGCGGAAATGTTAAAACTTTTTACTGTAATGTTGTCATGAACGGAATTGAGAACATGCAAAGGTTTTGGGAGATCGAAGACTTACCAAACGAGACCCAATTATCTACCTATGATGACGAATGCGTTACGTTTTATAGAACTACTACCAAAAGGCGAGAAGACGGACGATATGAGGTCAGAATACCAATTAAACCAGGTTTACAACAAAATTTAGGGAGTACAAAACCATTGGCTATCGCTCAATTTCGGCAACTTGAACGCAAATTTTCTAAAAATCCACAAATAGCCAACGATTATAAGTTATTTATGAACGAATATATCGCACTAGGACATATGATACCAGCTAGTAGTAACGAGACACTGCATTGTTTTTTGCCCCACCATTGCGTGCGAAAAATGGACTCTACGACTACTGCACTAAGAGTCGTTTTTAACGCATCGGCAAAGACATCAAGCGGCCTTAGTTTAAATGATGTGATGGAAACAGGTCCAAATTTGCAGCAGGATCTGCTCTTCTTGATTTTAAAATGGAGACAGTATCGTTATGCTTTTAGTGCTGATATAGAAAAAATGTTTCGCCAAATTTGGGTAAACAAACAGGACCAAGCACTTCAAAAGGTCATATGGCGAAGCAACCAAACCATACCAGTAAGGGAATACCAACTCACCACAGTCACCTACGGTACAAAAGCCGCTCCATTTTTAGCTATGATGACATTACGACAACTCGCTTTAGATGAAAAATCTAATTATAAAAACACCGACGCTGCCGAGGTATTACAGCAATGCTTTTTTATGGATGACCTTTTACATGGCTGTCACAGCATATCTTATGGTAAGCAATTACAGTCCGATCTAATACAACTTCTAAAATCTGGAGGATTCAATCTGAGAAAATGGAAATCTAACTCACCAGAACTATTACCATGTTCAAACCAGAACCAGGATTATTTAGATTTTCGTCAAATGGAATCCACCAAAACTCTAGGCCTTCGTTGGAACCCACAGGAAGATTTATTCATATTTCAGTCAAAAATAGAACCAACCAACATCCATCATACCAAACGAACGCTTTTATCTGATATTTCTAAGGTATTTGATCCGCTAGGTTGGTTAGCTCCTGTTACCACAAAATTAAAATTGTTATTCCAGTCAGTATGGCAACTTAATTTGAATTGGGATGACAGGTTACCAGAAAACCTTTGTACAGAATGGCGGAAACTCAAATCGGATATAACAGTAATAGAAAGTTTCCAGCTGCCGCGATGGCTCGGCACATCTGAAAATAAAACCATTGAACTACACGGTTTTTGTGACGCCTCAACCAAGGCATACGCCGCTGTAGTGTATTGCAAGGTTAACCAGAGCCAGCACTCTTCTGTGATTTTAGTCGTTGCTAAGGCGAGACTCGTACCAACCAGTAAGAGTGTCACATTGCCGAGATTAGAGCTCTGCGGTGCTCATTTATTAGCCAAACTTATGACTAAGGTGAGGCAATGTTTACCAGATTACCAAATTGATACATACGGCTGGATCGATTCCATGGTAGTACTAGGATGGTTAAATGGAGATCCAGGCCGCTGGAAACCATTTGTGTCCAATAGAGTGAGACAAATAATTGATGTTATGCCACCAGACCATTGGCGATACGTTAAATCTGAAGAGAATCCTGCAGATTGTGCTAGTCGAGGTTTGACAGCTAGTCAGCTGGCACAGCACTCTTTGTGGTGGAAGGGTCCGACGTGGTTGAAGACATACAACTCCAAAGTCGATAATAACCAACAAAATTACTCTACGGACTTAGAAAAGAAAAAAATAAAACAAACAAACGTCGTAACCCGACCGCGAGACGGTACAATTACATATCAGCTGTGTACGAAGTATAGTTCCTTCACTCGGGTAGTACGTGTACTCGGGTGGATTTTGCGAGCGCTGACACCAAATAATAAAAATAGAACACCATACCTTAATTTATCAGAATTAAATAAGGCCAAACTTTTGATTATAAAAGACTTTCAGCAAAGTGACTTTTCTGAGGAAATCACCAATTTAAAAACTAATAAATTTATAGATAAGAAGAGCAAACTTTATAGCTTTAACCCATTTTTAGATGAAAATGGTATCTTACGTGTAGGAGGAAGACTCGAAAATGCTAACATAGACAGGGATATGAAGCACCCAATAATAATACCACATAATAGCATCTTAACAAATTTATTGATTGACCAAGCCCACCGATTGTCTTACCACGGTGGTCCACGGCTGACGTTAGCGTTATTGAGGAAATCCTACTGGATTCTGGGTGGAAACCGCGCTACTAAGAAACGCCTACGTATTTGTGTCCAGTGCCGAAAACATCAACCAAACCTCGGTCAGCAGATGATGGCAGATCTTCCTGAATCTAGAAGTAACCCATCTAGGCCGTTTCAACACACTGGTGTAGATTTTACTGGTAGTATTTTGATAAAGGCCAATAAAGGCCGCGGTATCAAAACTACCAAGGGTTACGTAGCGGTGTTTGTTTGTATGTCGACCAAAGCAGTTCACCTAGAGTTAGTTTCAGACCTCAGTACGTCAAGTTTTATTGCTGCATTACGAAGAATGGCCGCTCGGAGAGGAACACCAAACCATATTTATAGCGATAACGGTACAAACTTTGTAGGAGCTCATCGAATCTTGAACCAAGAATTAGAGGACTTGAAACATGTTTTTAACTGTGACTTTAGCGCTGAAGTGGCCGATATGGGCATTGAATGGCATTTTAATGCCCCCGCTTGGCCAACGGCTGGAGGTCTCTGGGAGGCAGCAGTTAAAAGTCTCAAATACCACTTGAGGCGTGTAGTTGGAGACC
Source organism: Macrosoma leucophasiata (assembly GCA_036365455.1). Taxonomy (NCBI): domain Eukaryota; kingdom Metazoa; phylum Arthropoda; class Insecta; order Lepidoptera; family Hedylidae; genus Macrosoma; species Macrosoma leucophasiata. The sequence continues at coordinate 5,577,139 of JAWQUS010000023.1, read as the reverse complement.
AAAAATTAACGTATGAAGAGTTTTCTACCATCCTAACCCAATTAGAGGCGTGTTTAAATTCAAGGCCGCTGTGTCCGCTTACCGAAGACCCAGACGATTTGAATTATCTCACTCCATCACATTTTCTATCAAGTGAGCCCATTCTCACTATTATTGAAACAGAACGAGACGAGCGGACTAGATGGCAACTCACTCAAAAAATATTCAGTGATATTTGGAACAGATGGAAATCTGAGTATTTAATTCAATTGACCGCGCGCTCTAAATGGAGAGAGTCAAAACAAAATCTACAACTAGACGATATTGTGATTATCCACGATCCCCTATTACCACCGGGAAAGTGGGCTCTGGGCCGGGTTGTCGAACTACATCCTGGACAGGACGGTCACGTTAGAGTAGTTACCTTGAAGACAAAAAACAACACCATAAAAAGACCTGTGGTAAAGTTATCTGTTTTACCAGTGAACAGTCATCAAATTGATCAAGATGATGACTCAAACAATAAACAACCACCAAGAATAAAAGATAACACGGTCAAACGATCATGTCACTTTATGTCATTAATACTTATGCTGTTGTTATATATTATATCGCCCATACATGCTACCTATACCATTTCACGCTTACCAGATAACCAAACCATATACTTTGACCAATTATCAACCATGTACCTTATACGAGATGAATGGAAATTGGTAGTGTATTATGATATGCAACCATACTGGCAAGGAAATGAACTATGTAATAAATACTTAGACCACTTATCTAACATATGTTCGAATACAAGAATTAAAACAGAATGTGACGTGATCTTATTACAGTTACGTCACGGTTATACAGAGTGCACATATTATAACACGATGATGCTCGGTCAGCAGTTCACACCGCATACCAGACGGCGACGTGGGCTTATCAATGGAGTAGGCTACGTTGCCCATAGTTTATTCGGGATACTCGATGAAGATTTTGCTGAAAATTACAGAAAGGAGATAGACCTAATTAAAACGAATGAAAACCATCTAGCCAGTTTATGGAAGAACCAGACGACTATCGTGGAGGCGGAGTACAACTTGTTGAAGAGAGTTGAGAGCACCATGGACAAGCAGCACAAGATATTAACTCAACACTTTCTTACTTTACAAGAGGCCTCCAAGGACTTACAGTTACAAATCCAGAACGTAGCCACCACGAATGAATTTGCTGTATCTTCAATTATAGCTAATAATCTATTGAACAGCCTGAGGTATATACAAGATACTTTATTAGACACCATCTCGAACATCTATAATGGTAATTTTAATGTTCATCTCTTAAAGCCTGAGCAATTACTAAAAGAGCTAGGTATTATTTCTGGTCACTTAGATAAAGATTCCTCACTACCTATAGATAATATTCGAGACAATTTACCAAAAATTTACCACTTATTGAAGGTCAAGGCTAGAGTCACATCTGCCTATCTCATATTCTAAATAAAAATACCAATTGTCAGTCGTGACTTGTACGATATCTACCATTTAATTCCAATACCAAGGAAAATAAATGATCGCTTTGTCACCCTACTTCCTATAGCCGAACACGTCGCTATAAATCTGAAAAAAGATATTTATTTACCATTGTCAAATGACGATTTCCATAAATGTATACAATACGATGATAACACCTATTTATGCCCGTTACACGAACCTCTTTACCAGTATAAAACTGACCAATCTTTGTGTGTCCAAGATCACACCAGTAACACCTGCAAAACCAATTTCATGGCTTGTAAGCCTACTTGGACTAGAATGAGTAGTTCCAATAGTTTTCTGTTTTCTTGCTGCGGTCACTGCCCTTTAAGGATTATATGCGGTCAGCTGATCACAGCTGAGAGACTGTCCGGCGCCGGGATTATTACATTAGAAAGAGATTGCATAATGAAAGGTGAGACCTTCACAATAACTGCGCATAAGCTGTTTTCGTCTACCTACAATACTCATCCAGACATTATGGCGCCGAGTATACCTTCTATAAACCATGTAATAAATATATCCATACCAAATGCAAGTATTGATGTGAATACCACCTCGTTCGATAGTGATTTTGATACCATTAGAAATCAAATTCGAGAAATGAAGTCACAGGATGGTATAATTAGTCAGATTTCTTACCATGACATACACCACTATGTCATTATCTACGTGTTGTTGGCTGCGGCGATGGCGGCGGTCGGGCTGTGGGCGTGTCGGCGCCTGCGGCGGCCGCGCGCTCGCCTCCCCGCCAGGGAGGACACCAGTGAGAGTGCTAAAGAGAGCCAATCTACCAGTGCCAAAGGTAAAAATGTGAATGTGCAAGTGTGTGAAAGTGATGAAGTGTCACGCGTAGACAAAGGTGTAAGTGATAGTGCGGGCGTTGACAAGGCTACGTCGCCTTGCTATCGTAACCGATTTCGCGAAGACTTTTCGATGGACTTTTAGGTTCTAAGTAGAAATATTGTTTCATCATCTTGTTAATCACCACAAATTGTTCTATCACCTTGTACACCATCGCCATAATTCACTTTCTTATTTTTTATCTTATTTTCTCATCTTTCTCGCCCCGGAATATGTATGGGACATACATGCATTTTTATGATGCACCGTCGGCACTTTGCCGCCGCGCATCGGTTTACTTATAACGCAATAATTCAGTTCACGTGCAGTCACCACAAACGCCGGTTCTCATTTACCAATTTACCATTTTACCAGTTCGCGTCGGGTTACCATTCCACGCGTGCTATCTTACCATCTTTTACCATTACCATTCAAGTTCACGTTCGGCTACCATTACCGCGTGTGCTCCCGTATTTATTCCGGCTACTTAATTGTACCATTTGCACCATCATTATAATAAGTTACCAGTAATAAACCATACCGTATCTAATCCTAATCTACGTCTTTATATTTCTCCTCCAACAACCCATACAATGACATTTCCTACTTTTGAATTCTAGCGCCATATTGCTTTAATATTGAGTGATTATTGAGTAAACTAATTCCGATTATGTCAATTGTCCGGACAAAATGTTATTCTTGACGCAATTTTGACAGCTGGATGGACAAAAAGTTTACATAAAATGATTGTGATACATACTCCATCAGGCATATTTGCTATATTGTATGATTTGTGGAGGTAGTCATACTTTGCATAGCTGTAGCATTTCATATAATTTTTAGAACTTAGCTTAGTCTATTGTTTTGGAAATTTAACGTACTTCAAGCATGTATTTCCAGAAGGGCTAAAATCCGTTCGATCCCTGATCTTATTAGTATTAGGCTAGACCACAGGACACGGAGACAAAAGGGCTTCGCGCAATCAACGTAATCGGCGAATCGTGGGTGTTTGCATGTATGTTTGAATGCATGCATTTACCTCTGCCTACCCCTTCGGGGATTACAGGCGTGAAGTTACGTTACGTTACGAAATAAGAGCTGGGTTGATTTGAAAAAAAAAAGTTCAGGAGACAAATTCCTTGTTGAGATATTTAATTCAACAATCAGTATGACATATTACTATGGCGATGACAAACTTCTTAACTAACTTCCTTATCACACTTAGGTATACCACTTATCCACAGACACTTCAGTACTCTTCGATAATTTCTGTTTTGTTTTTTGTTTATGTAAGGAAAATAATGAAGTATACTTTTCCATTCTTTCTTGTTTATTACTATTTCATCAATAAAATAGTAATAAATACTCTCGAAATGGCATCTTTATTTACAATTAAGTATAAACAGTAATGCGGTGGTAAGTACAACTAGATATAACGCAATTTTTGGTTCGTAAAGGTACATGCTTTCTTTATGACTAGTCCCTTTAATATGATTTCTAGAAAACAATCGTATTGAATTGTAGAGCATGTAAATTGTCTTATAATCTTTAAAAATACTTCATGTTAACTCTCAACTGCGTGTTTTCTTTATGATCAACTTTTTACCTCCTATAGGTATAGGCCCCGTAACTATCTTACGTACTTTACCATTCACGTACTTCTTTTTTAATACAGTTACGTAGGGACCCTTCGCGTGTGGGCCGTTAAGTGGGACCCAACCTCCATAGGATTGCGTGTAGGTGTTCCATGGGATACTTCCCCAACCTAGAGATGTTGTCTTCGGCAGTCCGATAGCGAGTGGAGCTATCCCGTAATTCGAGTGTGCTACTAACGGTCTCGGTCGTACTACTCGGATAGGTCCCCTTGTGATAATTTTAGTCTTGATTATAGGAGTGGGATGTTTGACTAGTGTTGTGGGATGTATAGACGGACCGACTTTCTTGACTACCGCGTTGAATCCTGTATGATCGTTGGCGGAATATTCGACGATTCTGACGCTGCCGTCTGGTTCTACGAGTGAGTAGGCGCCCTTGACTGCGTCGCCGTGCCTCGTCTCCCACTGCGCTTTATTGTCTCTCGTGAATGGGTCGCTCACAGCATAATTGAAGGCATAACGAGGGTAGTTCTGTAAGAAAATGCAGTGGTTATTTCAGTATACTCTATAATTGCTGAAAGCTGCAATACTGTCAAGTTTCATTAAGGTGTGCCCAGGAGTATTCGAAAAGAAAATAACAAAGATACATCTATCCTCACAAACTCAGATGGATCATGGAATGGTTATAGGTTTTTTATGTAATGGCAGTGGCAAACAAGCATGCAGTTCACATCGATGTTAACTGATAACTGCAGCCTACAGACACCCATACAAAGACCAAGGTCAAAATGCAGATGCGTTATCACTGCTGAGGCCTAAAGTGTTATGCCTCTGTGCCGGAAATTACAGGGCCGTACATTACCTGACCGGAACACGATAGTGCTGAACAGTTGAATACTACCATTTAGCGGCAAGTATATTAGGAAATGCGGTGGTGCCTACGCCCGTGGGCTCCGTCACTGGAGCTCAACCACCAGTAGTTACCAGTAGAGTGAACAGCATTCATTAAGATCTCCACCGACTGAATGTAAATACATAACTGAATAATCGAAACATAGTTTTTCCCGTCACCACCGTATCTAGAATGGGTACGAAACAGTCGGTTTTATTAAACTAGTTGTTTTGCGACTTATAATCCCTGTTTTTTGAAGGAAAATAGTCTATGTTCTATGTCAACATCCAAACTATCCCCACGACAAATATCATCATATTAGAGTCAGCTCTGGTCATGTCATCAAATAACTTTGTCTGAAAGTGTCTGTTCCACTTTCAGACAAAGTTATTTTCACATTTATAATTTTAGTATAGATAGTTGGTATACCTTATGATCATTTAAAAGTTGAAATTATAACTTACCACAACCGCGCTAGTAGACACAGTTATCGTCGCTAGCGCCACCGTAAATAATGTCTGAAAATTATAATAATTTTATTTATATTTACAGTGATATTACAAAGTTAATAATTAACGTAATATTTTTGATTACTGTATAGGTATTATTAATTAGCTTATTAGACTTTGCCAAAGTAATATGCAGCAATCGGTTTTGACAGGTGGTTAATTTTTGAAAGTACAAAACATATTTTAAATTAAGAATTAAAGATGTTAAGCAAGTGCCAAGCTATCGTTATTGGTAGCAGTTATTTTACTAATAAATTGGATTTTAATAATTTAACGCCAATAATATACGAAAGCACTGTAATTACTTTCTCGGATTATGTCAAAAATTTAGGATTATTTGTAGATTCCTGTCTTAGTTGGAAGAAACAAGTTCCATCACTCAAAACACTATTGCCTCGCTGCGTTCCCTCTATAGACTTAAAAACTTTTTACCCTCTCGTACCAAAACTGTTCTTGTGCGATTGACGACAAGAGATTTCTTGTCGTCCCTATCATTGATTATGCAGATGTTTGTTGCTCAGACTTGTCTCAACAACTTCTAAACAAACTGGATCGTTTACTGAATAATTGTATTCGTTTTATTTATGGCCTTCGTAAATTTGATCACATCTCTTCTCATCGTTCCAAGCTCAACTGGCTCCCCATCCATCAGAGAAGACACTTAAGGATTCTCTGTTTACTTAACGATCCTTGTTATCCGTGTTATCTTAAAAAAAAGTTTAATTCTTTGGGCAACTCTCATGATCACTACCTTCGTTCATCAGAATACCTGATCCTTGAAATCTCTTCTCACCGCACTGGTTTTATGTCCGACTCTTTCGCTATTTCTGCAATTAAACTCTGGAACATGCTACCCCTTGACATTCGACAATCTGCCAGCAAGTTTATCTTCAAGCGGAGAACTAAAGATTTTCTTATTAGGTCACTTGATTTATGATTTAGGTTTCACACAATCGTCATCGTTATTATAATATTTATTTATATATTGTAATATATATGTTTATTGATATATATATATGTGTTTTATGTAAAATATGTATCTGTATTTAGTTTTAATTATTATGTATTCAATTTATTTATCGATTGAATTGTTAGTTTAGTTTTTCACTGCTTAAATAGTTAATTATAATATTTATATTATGTTGCACCCCTACAACTTATTTCACACAACCCCAAGGTTGACTGTAAGAGAATGCCTAGTGGCATTAAGTCCGCCGTATGTACGATATGCATAAAAGTGTAAATAAATAAATAAATGTTCCATCATACGATGGTCGCTCGTTTTTATATTTTATTCTAGAAAATTTATTTCTAGAATGCATTCTTATCATGTATATTTTTGACAGTTATTGGTATAGGTACATAAATGTACTTTCTTGTATTTTTTTCGGGAAAATATAGTATTTAATTTTTTTTCGCAGTGTTACTGCACTGTTACTGTAGTATATTTTTAAATTCTTAATAACAATATTAGTAAAATTAACGGAATTTCAAGTGAGAATGAAAACTGGACTAAAAATTATAAGTATTTATGTGTATTTTTATATCACTGAATTAACTTTCATAATTACCATCAAAAGTCTGTCCATTTCGCCGATTGTTTTGCCGTCTTACCACACAATGATTAATGGTAACACTGCAATGCTTTTATAACTATTTAGTAGGAGGCAGCGGTGGTGCGAGCAGGAATAACCCGTTTCAAAATCAATAGTTTGTGAATGCGCATGCGACCTCTGTGGTTAACTACTGGAGTGTATCGAACAGTGATAGATATCATTTGTTAACCGACTTCAAAAAAGGAGGAAGTTGTATGTTCCACTGTATATATTTTTTACATCTATTGTATGTTGTTATGCGATTTTGAAATGTTTTATTACATTTATGTATTATATACATACATCTTGTTCTATATAATATAGCATTTGAAAGTTCTTTTTCATTTCATATATTTATCATACGGGTTTTATAAGGATATAAAGGATTAAGAAATAGAAGAAACTTTTTGTAAGCTCCGGGTAAATAATACAACCTCAAATTACCACACAGTGGCCAATGCTTTATTCGTGCGTAGGTTTGACTAACTTAATGACATAAATTAGAAAAATAAACTAAACATCTAACAATAATTAAATAGCTGTTTCACTAACAAGGCAGGCAGTTATTGGCAGCGGCTTTTGATTTTTGTCATTTTCATCACAGGAATACTTCTTTCTTCCGATCAATGCTTGCGATAGTAGCCATCCCATGGAGGAATTACTGGGCCTTTGCCGATCAGTCCATAGTCAAGGCCTTCGTAACCATGTCCCACCAAGGGGCCCTTGAAACTTCCAGCCCACGGCGCCAATCCTGGCAAGTCCAAAGGTCCCTTTATTAATGGATAGGGTGCCGATGGAATTATGGGTCCTGGCAGGATGGGGTTAGCTTTGATGATGGGTGCTGGAGCAACATAGTAGGGCTCTTTGATTAGAGGAGGCAAGTATGGAGCTGGATAGCCCTTGAGAATGGAAGCTGGCAAAACAGGTTCTAATAAGGCAGGTTTTACGATGGGCGCGGGGATGACAGGAGCAATCGGTGGTATCGGTACCATAGGTTTAACTATCGACACATCCTTGAATAATGACGCAGAAGAGTATGCTCCTCCGTGAACAGGTCCGCTAAGCAGAGGCGCCGCCGCGAGACCGTCGAATTTGGCTACAGAGCCTATTGAGATTGGCGCGATAGCTGGCGTGCCGATCACTGGGATGGGGGCTTTGTAGATCGGTGGAGTGACCGGGTGAAGGTTCGGGCCTAACCGTTTTACGACTGCGTTGAAACCTGACTTGTCATCCGCCCAGTATTCTACTACTCGCAGGCTGCCGTCTGGTTCCACCAATGAATATGCGCCTATAATAAAATAAATAGGTTAGTAAAGTTATCAACCGTCAATTTGTTAATCGCCTTGATGACTCATATTACCTTTAACAACATCACCGTCTCGCTTCTCCCATTGTGCTTTATTGTCACCAGTGTGAGGGTCTTTCACGGCGTATTCAAAAGCATACCTGGGATAAGCCTGGAAGAAATTATATTAGACATTAGCATTTTAATTATTTCCTTGAAAATCTTTCTTGATATGTACATACGCACATAATAATCTGCTGAAGCGTGTCCAGGTGCGTACACTCGCCCTTCTAATCCTCCATCCGCTCGAATTGATGTTGTTAATGCCACCAGGCACGTTATCTGTAAAGTTATTTCACTTTTGGTATTACATTTTTTATTCATGAATTATTTTAGTACAGTTAATGTTTACATTTTTTCGATGAATTTGTTATGTTAAACTTGACACTAACCGCGAAGCAGTACTTCATTATGTCAGAGACGCACTGACCACTGGGATACAAAAACGTACTGGTGCGCAAAGAGCTCCGTGGTTCATTTATAGGCAATTGCCTTAGACCTTCATGTGTTGACGTCCAGCGGATGTGGCTTGCACGCGTGCGCGTTCTGGCCGAGCTGCAACTCCTCGAGGGCTTGCATCAGTCTTCCTCATTTCTATAGCCTTCGAATAGTGAAAATGTAATTGGTTGTTTATGCGTTACTCTGAATGTCTTCAAATTCTTATGCAAATAAACAATCGTATTTTCCATATTTAGATTTTATTTTTGAAACTACATTCGGATGTCTATGAAGCGTGTCTGCCCTGATGCAATAGTAGCGACTTAATATTGTGACGTTTTGCTCTAATTGCGTCCACGCATGCTATGCATACACAAACAGTCGCCGGTGCTGAGGTAAATTAGTACGTTAGTACACGCGACGGTTGAATGCTGGTCAGTATAACGTTACCGTTATGCTTTGTATGTATAATAACAATTTGTGTTATATAATCTTCCTCTTGCATCTTCCTCAATCATCGAATTTATTTCAAGTTCAATGAATCCAAGTGATTCATTGAACTTGAAATAAATTCGATCAGTCGTGTTTATCGTTGTACATTTCTTCGCACGCACAACTATGAGTTTTCCAATATTTTTGTTGAATTCTAGAAATATTTTTGGAATATTATTTCAATAATTAGCTAACTTCCGCTCAACTATTAGAACTACTACTGGTGACAAATTTTATCTTGATAGCAGTCCTCAAATTGCGTATATTTATTCGGAGAATTTTAATTCTACATTTAAAGTGTTACATAAAGTTACATTACATACATTAGGCCGCTAATTTATTGCCCAGCAATTGAGTTTCTATCCTTCCAATTAAATTTTGCTAATTGATCGTAGCGTAAAATATATGTGTGTGTATATTTAACACATTCCTTTACCTCGTTAGCCTCAATTATATTTCATAGGAACATTAAAATATACCAATAATCATTGAATTACTTTTGTTTCTACTGCATACCAATGATTTGCTCGCACCCGGTATTCTTGGCTAAGCCGATGACACTACAGTTTTGGTGGGGTACGAATCCAGTCCTCGAGCTGGCTCAGCGGGAATTCAGTCTCTGAGAGAGGACATGCTTGAGCGTATGAACTTAGCATTAACATCCGTCTCAGAATGGGGTGACACCAACATGATCAAGTTTAACACCCAAAAAACTCAGGCATGCCTTTTCTTAGCAAAATAGGACCCTTTTTTCCTTCTCCCCCACGCTAAATAATGAACCTTTGGCAGATCATTTAGACCTCTTTAATCCTTAACGAGCTTACAGATGCCAGCCGCGTGATCTCCTTTCTACATTCTAACCCCATTATTGATAAACGTACATTAGATAAGTTTAAGTTATAATATGCTCTGTCAGTTGCAAATAGAAATAGACAAAGGAGAGATTAGCGACACTTGAACTAAATGTAATTAGCTTAACTTTATGAATAAGGGAGTATGACTATAAATAATTTAAATCTTTCCTCAACAGGCTTACAGCTGCCTACCAGCCACAGTATTGGCGTCGTGCGTGGAGAGCGTATGGGCATGCGGCAGCAGTAACAGCACACAAACTCAGTTGTCGCGCGCGCTGTGGCTCTGGTGCGGCGTATTGGGTGCGCGTGTGTGGTTGCCCTTATTGCCGCGCGAAACCACGCGCCGCCCCGACCCCTCCAGACACACGTTCATGGCGAAACGGATCATGTTGCCGTTCCATCTAAATATTTATCCGCTGAGTAAGTAAAATTATTTTTGAGACCGGTTAGTATTTAAACACAATTAAAATACTTAAACTTTGTCTGTACTATTGTTTGAACTTTTTTGGCGATTTACAATCCTTGCCAAACCCATAATCTGTGGCTAGACCGCCGACCTTAATCGCTTTTCGCCTGGTTTTTTTCTTGCATGCCGCCTATGAGATGAATAGCGATAACATAATTTGATTGAGAATTGTAGTCCCCAGAAAGTAATATTACACATTGACCTTAAGAAACAGACTTCGGCTAATATCGGCTCTGTAGAGCTTTATCTCTTTCGCACACGAATGTGACGTTTGTCGACCATAGTGATCAAGTTTTGACCAATACCGCACTATCAGTAACAAATGTAAAACAGGTAAAACCTTAATGGCAACCCATCTGCAATTACAGCTCTGGTTTTATGTCAATGTCTATAAAATGCAGTTATTCATGTGAACTCCATGCTTGGCATCCTATGAACACATTTCCGGAACTTCGACATGACACAATTAAATACGTAATTACCTTTGAATGTTGCCCACAGCTATACTGTTCGATGACGCCATTCTCTTGGGAGCTGAAAATGATACGACGCTTTACACATCCGAATCCAATTCAGTGTTTTCGCTGCCCTTCTGCGTTGTTAATAGAACCGTAAGTAATATAAATACAATTACTCGTTCAAAGCTCGCATACCTGTTACTCAATAATAAGTGCCGCTTAAAAAATTTTGTTACTACAAAACAAATAGCCGGCTGGACGCACGAAAAAATGTCACGTTCCGCCAGAGCCGAATGAACAAGCGATAGCGCACGATGTAGCACCACGATCGGCATAAGCGCTTGGACTGTGACGCATGTTTTCTTATGATGTTATCACGTAAAACTGTCTTTCGTAAACCGACTTAAAGAGTCTGGGTTGGACCAAGATCTTTGGTAAAGTTATTGTAACATTTCACATCCTACTCTAACTTAAAGAAATCTGTTAACGTTAGAGAAGGATGTGAAATGTTACAATTACTTTAACAAATATCTTGGTGCAACCCAGGCTAACACCCATATTCTAAGTCGTAATCTCGACCTTAACTCAACCTTACTCAATGGAATTGGTATTCTTAGTTGTAACTAATAAAGTCAACTCGACATTCTACCTCCGTTTGAGGTAAGAAAGCAATTGTTAAACTCCAAGGTACCTCACGACCTACCTTGAAGTTTCGAGGAGTATTTACATTTACGCCATATTTTTGCGCTCAATAAGCTTTTCGTGTCGAAACTGTCTGGAAATGTTATTAGATACCATATTTTTCTATAAAAATGGATCTTCAAGACTTTGTGAATTATCTATACGATAATCCATACAGGAGTTACTGTTAAAATACAACTTAGAATAATATAATATGGATTTCGAGGTGTCCTCATAAAGTATCCTAAGCCGAGTGTGAGTCGAGCAATGTTTCAAGTAACGTCTTAGAATATGGGTGTCAGTCTAATTTCACTTTTGAAAACATAAATGCCCATCCCTTTCAGAGTCAAGTGTACCTACACCAGATACTCCGTCAACTGCTACGGCGGAATCTCGGCTACCACGCGTGGGAGATCGCCCGTTCTTGCGCGCAGCTCCCATACTTCCCGCACTCTCTCGAACTGCTCCTCCACGAGGTGCTGGAAGAGGAGGCAACTAGCAAAGAACCGATACCTGACGCACAGTTGCCAAGCGTTATTGAATTTGTGCACGAGTTCCCGGTCTATTTACAGGTTAGTTTTCTTGATATTTTCATATTAGCTGCCTTACTTCGCATATTTTCAATGTCTTCTGCACAAGGTGCCGGAAGATGATTTCTGAGTTGGTGGCATGGAGCGCAACATGAATTGATGTAGGTAAAAAACCGCTCAAGTGCGTGTCGGGCCACGCGCAGTGTAGGGTTCCGTAGTTTTTAGGTTTGAATAATATAGTGAAAAACTAAATAAAATATTTTCTATGGAGTTGTTCGATATTTTCGAGTAAAATATATTTGGTCGACTATTACGCAAACTTGGAAAGCTAACTTAAGTGTGATAGTTTTCCTTTTAATTTCGTTATGTATAGCTACTATACGTTTGAATGTCTAACAACAGCCGTTTAGTTGGTAGGGATACTTGAGTCTCACGAATTTTTTTACGAAAACACTATAAAGCTTAATAAGTCACGAACAGTTAACTAAATTGAAAAATTATGTTTGCACATCCCTAACATTTTTGAAAGACCTATCCAACAATATCCCACATTACCTATATAGGAATCGAAACAAAAAAAAATATCCGGGCGTGTAACCGGCCCGGATATTTTTAGGGGAGTACGTAGGGGAGGTACACTAAATATTCTACCACTTTGTCGGCGTGATTAAATAGTGCCAAATTTCAAGTCTCTAGTACCAATCGTTTTTGCGCTAAACCTCGGACGAACAGACAGACAGACAGACAGACATGGCGAAACTATAAGGGTTCCTTGTTTACGGTGTAGGTGAGTCAGATCTTTTCCACTGTTTGGATTGTTGCTTTGATTCAGGAATATGGTGGTGAACCCAGCTTTCATCCATGGTAACAAATCTAGACAAAAAGTCATCGGGATCAGTCTCAAAAAGTTCCAAACAGTCTCGCGAAATTGTGAATCGAATTCGTTTTTGTTCAGCTGAAAGCAACCTCGGGACCCAGCGAGCAGAAACCTCATGGAATCCCAATTCTTTCGTTATTATGTGTTGCACCCGGCCATAACTAATGTCTGATGTCTCAGCTATCTTACCGATGGTCAAACGTCGATCACCCAGTACGAGATCACAAATTTTATCGATGTTTTCTTTCGTGGTAGAGGTTTTAGGCCGTCCACTCCTAGGATCATCTTCAATGCTCTCACGACCGCGCTTAAACTCAGCTACCCACTTCTTGACACTGGAATACGATGGAGCAGACTCCCCCAAAGTGCCCACCATATCTTGATGGATGTCTTTTGGTGACAGGTCTTTTTATTGAGGTACTTAATGAATTTTCTCCATTATTGAAAATGGCGTCAGAATGCTTCAAACAAATAATCACAGAAAATTTATATTGTGCAGTATCGGAATGAAACTGCGCACAATAAATCAATAGAAGACATACTAACAAATGACGGTAAATTTAAAAAGATGTCATGTCTCCTTGTAGTTTGGGCTACGAACTTTTGGATCCACCCTCGTACATCGTTTTAAATATTGACTCCATCGATTCCCGAACTAGTATTCACTGTGTTTCGGAAATCAGTGGCTTCTCCAGATGATATCATATACAATTTTGTCATATAATTTCATTAAAAGTAATTATTTGTTTTAGACCGTTGTGCAATGCGCGAGGAAGACAGAAATAGCATTATGGGCGTATTTGTTCTCGGCGGCGGGCAAGCCTAAGGAATTATTCCAGGAGTGCCTGCAGAGGAAGATGTTGGACACGGCTGCTTCTTATCTCATTATATTACAGGTAATATAGATCTAAGGTTGAACGAAAACATTGTTTCCTTCTGTTATATGTAAATCTGAAATTCTAGAAAATGTCAGTCCAAATTCATATATGTACGTTATTTCCAAAAAAGGTTCCTTTCTGTCTTGAATCTACATTTTGAATATGGAAATTTTCCTACCGTATTCAAAACATACTTTATACTATTATAATTATTTTATCATATGTTTCTTCATGTTTCCTTTTGATAAGTTGGACGATTTATTTATTTAATTACACATACATATAAATGCATTTTCAAGTGAATTCATCATTTTTTTTCGCTTCATATTTTGAATATTTTTTGATGTTTTGATTAAAACGTTTAAAATGTTTTTCTCGTTGTGAGTTCGAAATAATTTAATGTAAACGCAATTTAAGGTTTTCCTTGTTTGAAGGCACCTCTAAGTTACAACATTTTGAACTTTTTAATAACAATAATGATCTATGTTATAGTTCATATTAACAAGACAAATATATTCAATAATATTCGTTCAATGGTTTGTACCATATTTTCAGCTGATAAAGGTACAGTTTTCATTAAATTCGGTATTATATTTAATATGTTTCTTTTCAATTATATAATTTGTTATTCACTTAAATTTTTTTGTTTTTGTTTTGACACCCTAAGAGGTGCCTGTCGCCCTAACCCTAAATGAATAAATGAGTTTCTGATTCTTTTTTAGTTTATTATTAATCGTACATGTTAAGTTTCTTTCATAATTTAAATATATTTTAACTTCTCCTTCAACATAAGAAAGTAAGCTACTAAATTTTAGTAAAATCCTCCTATAGTCTTCATCTTTATTTAGATTTAAGACGAGCATTATATGATTGCAACTCACAATATGAATGTTTGTTATGTATAAAGAATCTAGAAAGTTCAACAGTGAGCAGACAGCTCGCCACGCAACTCCTGGACACGGCGCTCCAACAGGAGAGGTGGGACCTCGCCCGGGATCTGGTGCGATTTTTAAGAGCTATAGGTAAGCTACAGTTTTTCACATTCATTAACATTTAAGCCATAAAAGTGTCAGATATGTATACAATTCACGTTGACGGTGAGTGAAAACTAAACTTTATTTGAATATACATAAAGTGTATATTTCCGGGATAAACCAGAACAGTTTTAGGTCTAAAAAACTAGAAATGGCCACGCATCGGTTTGTATACTTCCGGCTGCTGTTTAACAGCTTAATTATAATAAGAAATGGTTTTCGGTGGCTTAGCCGTGAGGTAATTTGTGTGAATAAGATTTTTGCTGAAAGAGACTGACACTTCTGTACTGTACAGCAGTATAATCAGTATGCCTAGCCTTTAGTGGGTTGCACTAAAATATTTATTAAAGTTATTGTTACATTTTACATCCATCTCTTACTTTAACAGATTTTTATAAGTAACAAATTAAAAAATATCTTGGTGCAACCCAGGCTTAATTTCACATTGTATACGTGCTTTTTTGCACATTCTTAATTCTTTTTAATTCAGATGCTTCTTGTTACAAAATTAAGGAAACCGTAATGTACTGTAACTGGAGCCAAATTCGGTGATGTAGTGGCATCTAATCTATCGATCAATGCCACTAAACACATAAAATATATTATCAATAGTCAGAAAATAACTCAACGTGAGATTGTGTGATTAAATTTGTCAGACCTTAAGTGGTTTCTGAGTAGTGCCTCCTGCTGAGTCTAGAGCTACTTGTCAGTAATGTGTACAAATGGATCTTGCGCCAATAACTCTATACTAAATTGATACAATGGATCGGTTTTTTCCAGTCTGCTCGATTATACAAATAAGCAGATAACGCTTAGTTAAAATTCAATTTATTAATGTTTACTTTATTTTACTCATTACTTTTGTAACAATTGGTGTCTAGCATAACACTGACTTTGAGAAAAAAGCGTTTAAGAAACCTCAATGTAATTTTTAAGCCCCCTAAATATAGATTTAACGACTTTTTATTTTCTGTTCCAAGTACGGGTAGCACTCATAAATATTATTTTTACATAAAAATCAGAAAGTGACTTACCGTCAGGTACAAGTCTCTTCCTAATTACAACTGTGTAGTCCTAATAGTTTGGAAATTAAGTGGCTTTGATATACAGACGGACGGATGAATATACAGACAGACATTACAAATCTATAAGGTTTTGCCATTCGGCTACGAGACCGTAAATAGACTTCGTCCACGTGGAACCATTCTGTTAACTCTCACAATTTCTTTGATATTTTTACATTAAACACAAATGTTAATGACATTTGTATTTTACGGGAAGAATTTGACTAAATAATGCGTTACAATCTTCAGACCCCAATGACGTTGACTCACCGAGGAACTCTGTCAACGTGCAGACGAAATACGGACAGATTGTTCAATCGCAGACTGTAAGCCCAAACGCTGAAGACTTGTCCGTTATACTGGGCAGTATGCAGGTAATTACTTTTATCGTATGGTTTTTTATTAGATATTTGTTTCGGAAGTAGTCATTTCACCAAGATTTATAATATGCTGTATGATTTTATAAAATAAAGGCCGTTATCACAGATACAAAACAACTTAGAGTTACCGATTTTATATTAAGATGTTTATAGGCTGCAATATGCAGTCATGATGTCTATTACTTATCCTCCGACCACACTTTCGGGAGACGTAGGCGTGTACAGTATCTAGTAATAAATATTGCACATCGAGCCTACGAAAGAGGCAGTTGGTTAGTTTCGATTTCGTAGAGCGTTATCTTTGTTGCCTACTGCCCTACGTAAGCACTGATTGCCTGATATTGGTCAAAACTTGATCAAATAGGTCGACAAACGTCACATAGGTATGGTGCAAAAGATATAACGTTCATCAGACCCGAAATAAGCTCCTATCTCCTTCCTAAGGTCGATGTGTGATATTTCTTATTGGATACTGTAGCACACCCCGGATACGGCAAAATTCCATACAAACGCTTAATCTTCTTATCTAATACACAGACATCATTCAGTACACGGGTCCACAGAAATGTGGCACGTATATGACCTGAAAACAATCGTCTCACTGACTACGTGACGAATTTAACTAAAAATAGATTGCTCGCTCGCCCGCTCGCAACCTCACTGTTGAGGTTTATTCAACTGCCTCTCGAGGAAAGGGGGGGAAATCGGTCGGGACGTCGAAGTGTCCATTCTATACGTAGTATTATAACATTTACATATTCTCTGACTGTAGTTAGTATTTTTGACAAGATATAAAAACACGTTTGTTTACCGGTGTGGTTGCGCAGTTGGCGGGCGGGCGGGGGCGCAGCTTCAGCACGACGGCGGCGCCGCGCGAGCCGTCCCCGCCGGCCGCCGCGCCCGCGCCGCGCCGCACCGCCGCCGCCGCGCCCGCGCCGCCCGCCACCGCCGCCGTCAAGCGCAAGAAGTCCGTGCCCGCCCGCAGCGACAGGTACCGCTGCCGTTCGTAGACCAACTCGGGCCACCGGCCGCGGCGGACCGGAGGGCCGAGAGGAGTAGCCATATGCAGGTTTTCCCCACTGTCAAAGTACAAGACCGAATGGTCCTACGCCTGTCGCCCAGATATTTAAATGTGTGCGTGAAATTGTTCATGTATTTTGTTAAAGTCGAGGTGTGAGTTTCGTAGTAATAGACGATTTTTGTAGTGTGAGTGTGTGTCACACGTATTTCCCTCCGCTAAAAATGATAAACTGCTTTGCATCGGTAATAAACGCTATGGCTACTCCCCTCCGGTCCGCCGCGACTGATGGCCCGTGCTGCTACATTTATCAATGACGTGTATTTAGACGTGCACATGTAAATACACGTCATTGATAGTGCGTAGCACGTAGAGAATACCAACCATCGCCCGTAAGAGGGGAGGAGGTTGGGTGAGGCGGGGAAATCGGGCGAGACGTCGAAGTATCCATTCTATACGTAGTATTATTACATATTCTCTACCGAAGTGTAGAGGAGGTGATTTGAGCGTCTGTGGTAGGTATTTAACTTCGGCGGACGCATACGCAGATGACGTCTGCAGATGCATCTGTCGACGTATAATGCCGGCATTAGGGCAACATTCACAGACCGCACTACCACTTTACTTTGAGCAAGGTATGCTTAGAACTGTCAGTACAGTGTGAATTTTGACAGTTCTAAACGAACTTCGCTCAAAGTAAACTCGTAGTGCGGTCTGTGAATCTCACCCTAAGTCTTGGGGGTAATGTAGTTTCCAACTGAAATCGATCAGTTTAGTTCGCCGCGCCCAAATGAACTAGTTCGCCCTTTTAATTCATTAGATCATTGTTTTATATTATTTCGCATTAACACATGCTTGTGAAATATATATTATTTTTAAAGAAAAATGGAAAGAAAAAATTGACTTCAGGCGAGACTCGAACTCGCGACCTACTGGGAATCTAGTCCAGCCGCTCTTCCAATTGAGCTACTGAAGCCCTGCCCGATTTGTCAAATCTTTCCTTCACATCTATTGCATTGCTTTATGGTAGCAGCAGCGCCATCTATTACCAACCGTATCATTAGATCATTTCGTTCCCAGCTTTTCACTCTTCGGATCAGGATCAAGAGCAGATTTAAAACGAGCGAACTATCTGCCTTATATTTACTATTTTAAAATAGCATTAACCTATAAATTATAGGCCGACCGTTTAACTCGCGTATCGCCTGCGGGGGGTACAAAGAGAGCGGGGAGAGATGTCACCGGGTGGGTACAAGGGTTGCGCGGAGCAGAGAGCCACGTCAAAGCGCGGCAGTACGCTGTCGGTACTCGCAGCGTGCGGTTTGTATTTTTGCAACGGACGCTTAGACATTGACGCACATGGTAAAAACTTACCAAAATTAATCTCAAGATAAATCGCTTTTCCTGTTTTGCAAAAAAAAAAATAACAAATAGCGTACAACGTATATTCCTTTTTTAACGCCAGCGAAGAAGATCATACACATACACATACTTCTACGGAGTATCTCCAAGTCAATAACTTGAGAGAAGATGAAGAGATGGAAAGCTTTATTATTAATTTTCAAAATTCTTACTCTTCAAGCTGCTCAGACAGTGAAAACCATTCAAACGATATGTACCTATATTAGTGATGAATTGTCCTAATCCTACATAACTTTAATCTGTGATTAAATATTACGTGAATGTAGTTATTATTATTTTAATATTACGTACCTTAGAAGCTATTATTTAAATAATTAAAAAAAAAGTTCTCGAGATAAGTATTTGGATTATTGAGGCCGTGTGTAGCGATACCCGCCCCCACTCCCCTTGTAGTACCGCGCAGGCGATACGCGAATTAAACGGTCGGTCTATAATATTCATAAAATATTTTTTTCGAACTAACGAATTACTAAGAACGCGTAGTTCATCTGTGGGAACAGTTCTTTCGAATTATACAAGACTAATGTGTGTACAGTGCACAGCGAGAAGGGGTCTCTCACTCACTCACACGCAAACGAAAAACAGAAGTATTGCGACCGACCGCTGGGCGCGCTTAATTGTTTTGATCGCATTTTTTTTTGTGTCGACTGACTACCGTCGAGTGTGAACTTTCTTACGGGTATTAAGTATTGTAGTTAGATGATAAAGTTTTTTAGGTTTGATTAGGTATCTTACAGATCAGAGTCAGGGTGGAGCAAGCGCCCCACTCTACTCCGCCGTAGCTACGCCCATGAAACCAACCAACTCAAATATTTTCACAGAGAATCCTACAGTGGAACGGCTGAAGAATTCTTCATAGACATGATGATCCAACGCCACGCGCGTCTTTTACTATCGACCGCCCGCCTGGTGGCGCTCGGCAGGCTGGCGGCCGCTCTAGATCTACATCTAGTGGCGTGGTTAGCGGGCGAGAGGGAACGCGCGGCCAGAGTCGACTGTGCCGTACTGTGCCTGAAGAAACTGCACGAAGACTTCAACTGGCCGTATCCAGCGCCCACTGAGAAGTATACCC
Source organism: Macrosoma leucophasiata (assembly GCA_036365455.1). Taxonomy (NCBI): domain Eukaryota; kingdom Metazoa; phylum Arthropoda; class Insecta; order Lepidoptera; family Hedylidae; genus Macrosoma; species Macrosoma leucophasiata. The sequence continues at coordinate 5,557,191 of JAWQUS010000023.1, read as the reverse complement.
AACGGAAGAGCAGCGTTGCGCCGAGTAAGTTCTGTAAATTAGCTCACTTGCTGTTTTTTTTATGTTATGAAAGTGGCAAACAAGCATGCAGTTCACAATGTTGTTAAGTGATGATTGCAACCTATAGACACTTACACAAAGACCGAGGTCAAATGCAGATGCGTTAACACTCCTGAGGCCTAAGGTGATACGCCTCTGTGCCGGAAATTACAGGGCCGTACATTACCACCTGACCGGAACACGATAGTGCTAAACACTATCATTTAGCGGTAATTCGGTGGTGCCTACGCCCGCCACTGGAGCTCTACCACCTGTTCTGTATGTTATAAAATGCTGTGTTCACATGTGATAATTAAAGAGTCTAACGGTGCTGCTAACATCATTCCTGTCACATACAGATTTATGACTATGTGCCATGTACACATACAAAGTTGATTGTAATTAATAAGCAAAACATTAATTGGTTAGGGGGTTAGAGCATTGGAGTAGACAGCGGATAACATATAACCTCGTATAACTCCTTTCTAAGATAAATAGATATGTTCAGTACGCAGCAAACAATATCGCACATCGAGCCTACGATAGAGACAATCGACTAATTTCGACTTCGTAGAGTGTTATCTCTACTGCACGGACTACCTAAGCACTGCTAGTGCGGTATTGGTTAAACCTTGATCAAAATGGTCGACAAACGTCACATAAACGTCACATCACTGTAAGTTGCAAATGAGATAACGTTATACAGACCCGTAATAAGCCGAAGTTACCTTCCTGAAGTCGATGTGCAATATTTCTTCTTGGATACTGATAAGAACTGAAGGCAGGGTTGCTGTTAACGATTTTTTACAGGAAATAAAAGATATTTCGGTCTGAGAAAAATATTAAACAGTATTTTAGAAAATGAACAGTACTTTATTTATTTACACATTTCTAGACCTTCCGGCGCGACTTATTGATTTTCTAAAGTCTGACTTATAGTATTAAGCGTTTTGATGTTGAAAACAGAACGGGTAAACAATATGGGGATCTAAAATGGCGTCAAAAGAGTCCTTCAGGGCTGGCAGCGCGTTGGCAACTCCCCTGGTGTTGCAGATGTTCATAGGCGACGGTAACCACTTTCCATCAGGTGGCCCGTTTGCTTGTCTGTCAACCGCAGATATAAAAAAAGTATTTTTGAATACTTTATTTTTGTTCAACAGTAAAAAGTATAATGCAGTCAAAAATACTGTTACAATATAGTTAGAAATTAAAGAAAAATGGAAAGAAAAACTTGACTTCGGGCAGGAATCGAACCTGCGACCTCAGGATAACCAGTCCAGCCGCTTTACCACTAAGCTACCGAAGTCCCACGCCGATGCGTCAAATTTTGCTTTCCCTTTTTTATTTTAACCGATTTAGTTGGCAATCTTAGTTGAAGGTGACACTTGCGCAGGTGTGTACACGCCCCCGCCGGAGGCGGACAGCCAGTGCGGCGACAGCGGCTACATGAGCCTGCCGCTGCGCAACGCCACCGCCCTCGACCCGCCGCCGCTAACTCCGTGAGTTTGCTTCTCATTCTCTGTTGTGGTAAACAGTCGGCTGTGGATCATAATCTCTACTTTCGAGTTTTGTCTTAATTTCTTAAAACTATAACATAAGTTGTTTTGAAAATATTTAAGACAAGGTGGTGCCATTAGCCCGTTTTATCTATTAGTTTCAGAAGGGATGACTCTTTATGTCTGAAATTAGTACTGAGCTATAAATTTAACAATGAACTAAACAATGCAAAAGCTTTTATCTTTTAAACATTTCAGAAGTCTGTGGTATTTAAAGTCACAGAAAATAATCTCATTTGTATGGGACACTTAGTGGGCGAATCCGATTCACACTTGGCCGGCACTTTTCATCATTACCTGTTGTTATGTGTGCAGTTCTGTGGGCGAGTGCAGCGTGGCGGAGGTGGGCGCGGCGTGGGAGGAGAGCTCGGGCGGCGAGGAGCGGCGCTACGCCGCCCTCATGGAGCGGCTACACTCGCAGCAGGCCGAGCGCGGGGACCACACCGCGCACGTGCGCCTGCGGTACGTGGCCCGGGGTATTGTGCTGCGGGAGGGACGAGGGCGGCAAAGAGCGGCGCCAAGCCGCCGTCATGGAGCGGCTTCTGTTAAAATGTTGAACTTGAAGTTCGTAGCTTAGCGAGGTGTGCCGATGGTGTAAGATACACGTTCGTGGCGGCGCGAGGAGGATAATTTAATACATCACATCCCCAAATATGTTCGATTTCATCAATCGAAGTTAAATGTTGTGTGTACAGGTACTACCTGCAGCTGATGACGGAGGCGAGCTGCGTGGAGTGGGCGCTGGTGGTGGCGGTGGCGCTGCGCGACGCGCTGGCGGTGCTGCGCTGCACCAACGCGGCGCGCGCGCCCGACGTGTCGCTGCCCGCCGCCAGGCGCCTGCGGACCGCGCTCCACGACCTGCACGCCTGGACCGACGCCGAATGGTCAGTCAATGTCGCACGTCATTGTCGATCACCCCCGCACTGCCGCACCGACTGCTGCTGGCGCAACTGTTGTCTCGCTACCGGCCGGTTAATAGACTACAAACCACTATTTATGATCTACATGCCTGGCCTGTGACGCCGAACGGTGAATCAATAAGTCATGTCACTCTCGAGCGCCTCCGCATGATCTACATCTCCCCATCACAACGAGCGCTCAGTAGTGATTTTATCACTACGCTGCAATATTCTCGGTGGCTCGTATTTCCGGAGTTTGGCAAAAATACCCGATTATCGGCAAAATATCTACTCCCTATTGTGTATGTGTTGTGTGTGTATAACGGCACCCACGATACAGGTTTATACCTAGTGTGGGGCTGTGAGTGTAAGCGTATTTATGTATTTATTTATTTATTACGTGGACCTCAAAGTTTATTTTCTATCTCGTGCCCTATCTTCGCAAAACCGCGTAATAAATACGTAAGTCTGCCATATCACATCCCAAAATCTCTCTTTCCAGCATCGGCTATAAACCCTTTATGATGGCGATCAGCAACCAAATACCGTTCCTGACGTCGATTATAAACGCGCGCGAGCGACGCATGTCCATGATCCAGACGAGGACCAGGACGCCCAGCACCGGCTCCCTGCCGCAGGAGCCGAAGCCGGCGCCGCAGGAGGCCAGGCTGCCGCCGCCGCAGAAGGCGCAGGAGGTCAGCAAGCAGGCCGCCAGGAAGGACTCCCCCGCCACGCTGCCCGACCCCGGCCCCAACGCCCCGCTCTGCACTCTCTCGCCTCTCTCCCCGCCCCACCCGCCCCCCCCTGCGCGGCAGGAATCTACGTCTAATTGTGCCATAATGTAAACGACAGACTTAACACGGAAGTTCGATGTCCTTCGTTCGGTGGCATTATTCAATAAACTTATTAAAATGTTTTTGGTGTTTGGTGAAAGTAATAGTTTTTTATGACCTTTCTAAGTAATCATTTTCTATTTATTTATCTCTCTATATACTAGTCCCCTGATTCATAAACGTACATTAGATATTTTTCAGCTATAGAATGCTTTGTCTTTGTCAGTTGCTTTGTGAAATGTGGAGGATAGAAAAAGACAAAGGAGAGATTAGCAACACTTTAGCTAAAATACGTTTATGAATAAGGTGGTAAAAGTGTTCGGTTTCTGTGAAATATTTTTATATTCCTTACAATGTAATAGTCGTTTTAATTGTAATTATTAATAGTTTGACTACTATGATTATGATGATTATGTCTGTCTGGTAGCTAGCCGATACAGATTTCGCGTAAGTATTTTACATGAAATTTACATTTATACAAATAGCTGTCTGTCTCATATACAATATTATCAGTAAAACGTTCTTCGTTTAGAAACAAATATTCAAATCTAGTTTATAAAAATAATAATTGGTGCTGGTTACATCTCAATATATGAATAAATAATTGCTTCTTAATTTGTAATAGTAAAATAATTCAAATTTGTTTTATCTAGTCCCTTTTCATGCTTTCCTTTTTTTTTTATAAAATTCTAACTTATGCATTGATTTTTAATACAAAATATTTTTTTCTTAATATTACTATTTTAGAATTTAGTTCTTTTTAGTTTAGAAATACATAATATGTACTTAGTATAAATTCGTCAATATAAAGTAACTTAATAGTAACTAATTATTTATTAATCAAGATTCTCATTTGAATGTAATAAAATATGTTATTATAATACTGCAATTAAAATTGTGTCTTCCTAGGCGATATTAATATGAAACGTGTGTTTTAAAATGATTTATTCTATTAAGGCGGGGATAATTTTAAGTAGGTTATTAATTATAGATAATTATTTATTTAATTTATCAGTACAAGTGGTCAGTAGTTTAGAAATCATATTTAAATTTGTCGAAAGGAGATGTTGCAAAAATGTATGGACCTCTGGCCATGTATTGTACACAATATCATTAACAGGCAAAATTAATATAAAAACGTTTTTTTACTGCATTATTTCATTTATTTAGCTTTGTTTGCAGTTACAAAACATTAACTGCCTCGGTAGCCTAGTGGTAGCAGGCCACTACTACTACGCTGAGGTCCTGGGTTCGATTCCCGGGTAGGGGGTTATCAGAGATAATGGTGAAAAAGCCTTTATCTCTGGTTCTATTGGGATTTTTCCATTTTCTGGAAATTTCCCAGTACCTCAAAGTTTGGTAATGTGCCCGGAGATGTCAACAGGCTCGCCACCTGTTACATGGGCCAAAACGTAACCGGCGAATCGTGGATGTTTGCATGTATGCTTGAATGCATGCATTTACCTCTGCCTACCCCTTCGGGGATTACAGGCGTGAAGTTACGTTACGTTACGTTACAAAACATTATTTGCAGTTAGAATTGCAACTCAAAACCAACATGGCGAATATGGCGGGCGATGTCATTTTGACATTTTCATTTTTTAAATTGTTTTTTTGATTATATAGTACTTGGAGAAAAAAAGTAATATTTTCTAAATACTATCGAAATCGATTTCATGTGTTAATACTATACTAATCGATTTCCAATTTTTAAAAATTCAACGGAACTTCTTTATTTTGTTTCGTTTTTTTTTTATAATATATTATGTTTTTTATAGTAAGATACAGATAGCATTAGTTTTGTTTTATCTACATAAGTACTATCCCAAGCGTCGGGTGTATCGTCGCCATGTTGAACATGGTTGAAAATGATAAAATCATTCGAATTAAATGTGGTTGTAACTCTAAAATATATTCTTGAAAAAATAAATGGTATTTTTTAGGATTCTTCTTTAATTTATTCTAATTTAATTCATTTTTTGAGGACATGTACGAACCAGAGCCGAGCTCGCAACATCTCCTTTAATGAAAGTACAGGGTTCAATATATCTAACGCATAAATCGTCAAAGGTGAGTTAGGTACGTTTAGACTAACAATAACAACTTTTGTTCTATGACTAATCGTTTCAAATGGGACTTCTATCAATTGTTAGCGCTACGTTTCATAGGTATATTTTTACATAGGTACAGACGTCAGCTGTTTACGTAACGGCCGGAGCGGTAGGGGGGCACATGCAAAGCGCGGTCAAGCGCCCCGTCTAAAATAAGCATTTAAAACTAGTGATGTGTTTACTTAGACACTCAATGTGAAGTTAAGAAGTATAAGAACTGCAAATTCAATTAATTAATTTTTGTATAATAATAAAAAATATTGAATTTGAAAAAGTTGTACCTATAACAAAAGTGTTAGTCTTGATGAACGCAAACCTCCCTTTAAGAATTATGCGCTGGTTACAAATAACCCTGTATATATATATATATACATATATATATTCTTATTTCTCTAAGTATATAAAATAGAGAGGGTACTGTATGTTATCATATATTATGAAAAATGTCGTAGAGTGGGATTTTTGTTCTATTAAAAATGGTCATAATTAAAATGAAACAACAACAGATTTAATTCAAAATTTTGACTGTTAGCTAGATTACCGTAATAATATCTTAACTAATTATTTCGTAGGTTTGTAAATTCACTGATTTTTTATATTGTTGATTTCTTATTTTTAGCTCGAGATTCTGACAAGGGTGGAGTGTTAACATCTTTGTCATATGTACAGAATCTAATTAATAACATAGTCGAAGTGCTTTGAGCGCGTGACTTTGTCGCCACAGACTCTCATAGCACCATAACACCATCACCAAATGCAGGCTACGTCCGTCATACAGTAGTTCACAATATTTAAATTTCTGGGGTACTATCTTCCCATGCTTCTTGTTAATTCTTCACTCTTCTAGTCTCGGATTCTAGATCACTGGAATTATTTATAACTCAATTGGCATAAATTTGATGGGCATAATGCAATGCATTGCTATTTTCCTAATACAAATTTATGGTAATGATCACGTTAGGCTAAAGCAGCAGTGTAATATTACGTATAAGTTACATAATAAGCCCGTAGTTACAACCACCAACCAAATTACGATTGCCTCACTTATTGACTCTCCAGTAAGAAGATAAACTGCAGGATCCACCCTGCAGTCTTTATTGGTGTATATCTCTTTTGCTATATTAGGTTATAATTTCTTATTTTCTTATTAAATCTAAGTTTAAAAAATATATTTCTTCGTGTTATAATGATTAAAAGGAAATCTGTTTTAAGTATTTATTCATAATTAACTAGAACTAGAAAAGATATTACACGTTACAGATTTACCAAGTTTATAATAATTTATGAAACATATTACAGCGACTTTGTTTTGATATTTTTTGTATAGTTATTTAATTTGCTCATTATTATTATTTTTTTGCTCAAATAATAATCTCATTTTACTCACCTATTTGGTTATTTATTATTCACTTATCATTTTGCCCGCCATCTTGGTGCCAATCTATTCAGTTTTCATTTAATTTTTAAGAATATTCGACATTTAGTACAAAATAATATAATTGAACAATAGATTGTAACAATAATGACTATTATTATTTATTATTTCATATAATATAGTTAGTATTTTAGTTTATAAATCAAATAAACAACTCTCATTCATTTTGTATGAAACGTGAAAATATCTTTTTTTTAATCAACTAGCTCGTAACCTAGTAACTAATGCGTACGAGGAGCTATAATTGTCTGGATTAGCCATGGTTTAAAAAAACGATATGCGAAATAAGCGATTCTAATAACATCACTAAAACGCAAATTGTGGCTAAATCTACAAGCAATTTATCGAATGTGAACTATTAAAGATTTAATAATATCGTCATCAATGAAAGAAATGTTACTATATCTAACTGTAAGTACATACGATATTGAACATTTTCTTTAGTAAAATATATGGATATGTAGATTTGGGGGTAGAATGGTATTAAAAATAGTTAAATTTTAATATATGACACAGAAAACGCTAAATATAATTTTATCTAACCCTTTTATTGAAAACAGATCCTAAAATGTATATTCAAGGCCATAGAGCGACGCCGGAGGGGAGTAGCTATATGCAGGCTTTCCCCTCTGTCAAAGTACAAGCCCGAATGGACCTGTCGCCTAGATGTTTAAATGTATGCGTGAAATTGTTTCTGTATTTGATTAAAGTCAAGGTGTGAGTTTCGTAGTTATAGACGATTTTTGTAGTGTGCGTGTGTGGCACGCATTTCCCCCCGCAAAAAAATTACAGACTGTTTTGCATCGGTAATACACGCAATGGCTACTCCCCTCCAGTCCGCCGCGGCCGGTGGCCCGTGTTGCTCTATGTTCAAGGTAATTAAATTATTATCACGTGGGACACGGTTTAAGATTTATTTTAATATCGCAAATATATTTGCTCAGTCATGTAAAAAGTACCTAGACTTGGATATTAATAAAAACATCGTCATCATTCCAGTAGAAATACTTAACATTTATGCAATAATATAAAAAGGGTTGTGCAAAATATTTCTTACTACATACATACTTACATCATTCATTGGTAAAAATGATTATACATTTATAATTGACAACAGGTTGTAAATTTGTGTGTCACAATTAATCTGGCTGAATTTCTAATTGTAATTATACTTACTAACTAAATTAATGTAAAATTTTACTTGATAGTTTGCCTCTCAAAAAAATAATTATTATTTTATAAGTTCTTGAAATTTCAAGAACTTATAAAATAATAATTATTTTTTTTAATCAAACCGATATACATAAAACTTACAAACTGACTGACATTGTTAAATTTCATACTAGGTATAATATATAGATGGATTATATTATTCTTTATTTCGGGAGAATTAAACCGACCGTTGACATTAAACTAGTGAATAGTTTAATGTCAACGGTCAATAAATTAAGATCAGTAGTAAATCTCGTAGATTATGTGGCTGGGATTATATTTTAAATTATTTTTCTTGGACTTCCTTGTAAAGCGAACCTTATAAAACTCACTGAACCCGCTGGGCCGCCGATACAGCCCGCCGACTCAACCCGGCGGCCTTTATAACGGCGGACGTACGCTCAGTTGCCCGGCGACACTGTAGTAAGTTCTTCATCTCAAGCCGCCGACATGGCCCCAACAAACCTTTCCGACTTGCAATGAGTACATAGGTCGGCGGCCCGGCGGGTTCAGTGTGTATTCTGTGTATTGCGCTTTAGAAGTACCTAGTATATCGTTACTGCCCTAAGATCTTTTTACTAGTTTATTGAAGTTTGTAAGCTCTTTAGCGCGTAAAGATTCAAATATAACACTGAAATTAATAAAATTATGATTAGGTGTAAATTTTTTATTGAAATTATGGAATTTATGGTGATACAGTTTTTATATATTATTCGTCATAAGATCACTCTTTAAACATACATTCCATTCGTATACTTGAAAAAAAATACAGCAATAATGTAGACATTAGTTTGGTACGTTAGTTTGTCAATTAAAGTTGTGAATAATGTTGTAATTAAATACCTTCGAGCGTCATAAAATGTGAACAGGTGCTAATATTTATATGCATTTTAAAAAGAGCCGCTACTAGTTTGTAGTACTAATATCACCTCTAATACAGTAAGTTCCTCTTTCATAGATGTATGTAAAGTATATCTTTTATCTAACCATTATAACTAGTTTACTAACTGGTAGTATATCTATGGAAGAATCTGTTGAATTGTTTGATATACATACTTCTGAGAATATATTTTTCGTGTCTCTCTCATCACTTGATCCGGATAATTGTTAAAGGCGATAACAATTTATAACCCTTTTTTACGCCACGTAGATGTTTCTAACGAAAAACTGTGTTTTATTTTTTAATGTTATGAAGTGGCAAACAAGTATACAGTTCACATTGATGGTAAGTAAGTGATACTGTAGCCTATAGACATCTACATAAAATCCAGAGATTTCAACGTGGGTGCTGCCACTCCTGAGGTCTAAGTTGTGCCCTTTTGGCGAAAATTATCGAGCCGTACATTACACGGTTGCGCTGAACACTGTCATTTTGCGGAAATTTGATTAGGTAAAACGGTGGCGTCCACGAACTCCGTCACTGGAGCTCTACCACCCGTTTAACCTATGTACCGTACCTGGATCATTGTTTCTAAATCATTGCTTCACTGATGAATGAATGTTTTAAGAACAAAATCTACGTGTTTTGAAACAAGTAGTTTTGTTTACCTCGAGGAGAAAACTTATATTACGAGCGTATGTATTAATATGTATTGATGGAAATATATTTTCGGAAGTCGAAAAATTAGCAAAAAGTATATGTAACGATTATGCAGCTACAATTTTTTTTATTAATTGTATTTTAGTGATTTTGTCTCGACCTTATCAAGATTTGGATTTGTTTTTGTCTCTTCGTTAATTTGTTTGGGCAATCATGATTTAACTAAAATGTAAAGTAATAAAATAAAATTTGATTGTATGTATAAAAAAAAACTAGTTGTTTTGGTCCATTTTCCTTAATCATTTTGTAACAACTTTTTGTAATTAAGTCAAATTGATGTTAAATAAATGTAATTTTTAAACACTCTGGTATTTTATTTATTCGTGTGATTGCGATAGTTATGAGTTGACGATCGACTATCAAGAGGGCAGTTTAGTTCTAGGTAGGTAGGGTAGGTACTATTTTTAACTTTCTATAAAATGCGCAATTTTTCATCTCTAGAGGGGAAGTCAACGTGAGTGTATCTAGAGACGTTTTAGAGGAGGGAGGGCCTCCTCTACTCACTAATGCTAATGAAAACAAAGGCAAAACAACATAAAAATATTAAATACATAATAGTGAGTTTTGAGATTTATTGATACAGTTCGTGTAAGATCAGAACCAAAGTACTTATCAAATAGTATCAATAAAATTTATAGATATATTATCTAGGCACTTCGTTAGAAATTTCCACCAACTAACCCAGCTCTACAACATGTTGCAAATTCCGTTTCTGTCGAATTACTATAAAATTTCAAATAGTATATTCACATTTTGTTTTAAAGTTTTACTGATTGTAATTACTTATACAAATAATATGTACCTAGGTAGTATAATATTCTTCAAACGAACAAAGCCCTATTTCACCGCAACAAAAGTTGCGAAATGCCGCCATATTAAATTACAGTGATATCAATGTTCAATGCTATTTCTACCAGTTTTAGGGAAAACTAACCAGAATTTATTAATGTATTAACCTTGTTTCTGGGAGAATTAGTGAACGGTTTCTTGAATGTTTTATGTTAAATGATCTAAATAGTGAAACTAAAGGAGATGTTGTGAGTTCGGCTCTGGTTCGTACACGTCCTCAAAAAATGGGTAAACTAAAGAAGAATTCGAAAAAAATACAATTAATTTATTCAAGAATATATTTTAGAGTTACAACCACATTTAATTCAAACGATTTTATCATTTTCAACTATGTTTAACATGGCGGCGATACAGCCGACGCTTGGGATCGATTTCGATAGTATTTAGAAAATATTACTTGTTTTCTCCAAGTACTTTAAAATCAAAATACAATTTCAAAATAAAAATGTCATAATGACATCTCCCGCCATATTCGCCATGTTGGTTTTGAGTTGCAATTCTAACTGGAAATAATGTTTTGTAACTGCAAACATAGCTAAATAAGTGAAAATATGCATTAAAACCGTTTTTATATTGATTTTGCCTGTTTAATAATATTGTGTACAATACATGGCCGGAGGTCCATACATTTTTGCAACATCTCCTTTATAATTATACAAAAATACCTTACTATTGGGAGAAATAACAGAATGTGGGAACACTAACGTACAGTATTGTCCTATAAAAAGTTAAAAACTGTGAATAATTTAATTCAAGTCTCAACTTTCATTATGTAGTCAGGCTCATTTTTTAATTCAAAAGCATTTTGATGAGTTTTAATATGATTATAAATTGTTTACTTAATATTTAAGAATATAATATGGCTCTAAAACACATTCAACGGAAGCCGAGCGAAATACGTAATAAAAAAAAACACAGCATCGAGCGAACTGTCAAGACGTTATACTTTTGTTGGGAGAATGTAGAAACATTGATTTTACACGTTTTAGCGTTGTTTTTCTGAAATTATTTACTTTGTTTATGAAGAATTAAATAATAAGCCGTATAACTGTCACACGATGGCAGCGACGGCACAAAACGAGTTATCGATCGTGGAGCTGAAGGCGGAGATCGACAGGTTGGGGCGAGAGCTCGACCAGGCCAGCAGCGAGAAGATACAGTCAGCTCAGCTGGGCTTGGTCCTGCTGGAGGAGAAGAGCGCCCTGCAGCAGCGATGCGACGAGCTGGAGAGCCTGTACGAGAACACAAGGCACGAACTCGAGATCACACAAGAGGTTAGATGGCCTACATACCATACACATATTTTCACTTTTCATGCCTTAATGGATACATTAACTTGCTAAAACGGTAACTTCAACATGTATTTTTTTACATCTCGTGATCTTACTGTTGAACTACTTAAAATATGAAGCAGATGCTTAGCTGGTGTTCATACATTAAAACAGTGTTTCATGATTATTACAGTCTTTCTGATGACATATTTTATCTATGCTTTAAATTTCATGATTCCTTTCTCTCTTTTCTTTTTTCATTCTTGTTTAAGTTACAGCTTATTCACTTAAGTAAATTAAATTATTTTTTATACTTTTCCTTTTTAAGACACAGCTATGGATAAATCTGTGCAGTTCTCTATAAACAAGTCTGTACCAGTGTTTCCCGAACATTGTTGTTTCATGTCCCGGTAATTTTCACACTGCCCCTTCGTGGCCCACTCAATATTTTAAACTCTAGCCTGTTCCATTAGGTAAAATAATACGTTTTTATTAGGAGTGTTTAGGGTGCATCAACTGATAGTAGGTAATATTTTTCAAACACCACATTTTTCCATGCCACCCGGTATATTATTTTGATTGCCCGGTACTGGGTCCTGATCCGGCAAATGAGAAACGCTGGTCTACACTTACTATCTTACTGATAGTAGAGACTTAGAGACAGCTCAGCTCGTGGATGTAGGCACCACCGCATTACCTCTATCTGCCGCCAAATGGTAGGGTTCAGCACTATCGGTTCCGGTTAGATGGTAATGTATGGCCCAGTTATAACTATCACAGAGACATAACAACTTAGGTCTCAGGGGTGGCAACGCATCTGCATTTTGACCTCCTTGTTTCCCACCTTCATTACATTAAAAATGTAATGAAGGTGGGAAACAATGTTGTTATTGTCTTTCTATTATTTTAAAATCTCCAAGAAACTCCTTGGTAGGCATGATTTCTATCAAAGATTAGGTTTATTTCTGCCGAAGGTTTGTGTGTAAGCTCAACTGTAGACTGGTTTGGTCACTTCATTCTTCCATTGAATATTATTGTTGCAGTTAAAGTATTTCCCAATCATTAAACTTAACAACTTGTATGGATATCATTAAAAGTGATAGTCATTGTGTCCATGTGTAGCAAGTGTCTGGACACCTTCCGTCAATTAGCATACAATGTAGCATACAATATGACATAATTATTGCTGACATTAACATTCATTTTACAGGCATTAATGAAACTTGACACAACACAAAAGGTGACGACACAAAGTGGTATAGAACAAGAAAATGCTCTCCTTAACGAGTCAGCGGCTATGGAAAGTTCCCTCACACTGCAGATCATTGAACTTGAGGGAGAGACCAAACAGGTATGTTCAATTTATTTATTAGTTAATAATGAAATTATGTCCTGATGTTTGACTTATTTATTGCCTCTGAAAAATTTTTTATGTACCGCCCTGTAATTTCCGGCACAGAGGCATAACACCTTAGGCCTCAGGAGTGGCAACACATTTGCATTTTAACCTCTGGTCATTGTGTCTATAGGCTGCAGTCATCACTTAACATCAATGTGTACTGCATGCTTGTTTGCCACCTTTATTACATAAAAAAACATTTCCTAAGTAAACTTCTTTTATGAAGTCTACTAGGATCTTGTTTAGACTATGACAAAAATGCACAAATAAACATAAAGTAAAAAATTAAACAGAGCAAATATAATTATTTGTCTTCATGAATCCTTCAAGAATAAAAAGCACAGAAGAAACATATAATTATATTTTTCTGTGCATGTATATGTGACTGTACAGTTGAACCAATTTTGGTAATTTTTTTAAATGTAAATGTATAAAACTATTAATTAATTTCCTTCTTGGAATTATCAAATCATTGCCAATTAAATTGTGTGTATTTTTTAACTAAATTTTCCAATTTGTTTTTGTTATTAAAGTGTACTCAATTTGATTACATATTTATATATTCTTCTAAATCATGATTGATCAACTAATTTCTGGTAGAAAAGCTTACAATCCACAGGTGGCCATGCATCTCATTATAAGATCTTTAATTTCTGCTTTAGATATCTAGACTGCATCATTCGCTTTCCAACAATGTGGTTCACATGCTTGTTGTCATTGCATTACAATAAAAAATATTATAACATCATAAATCCTTGGGTATCTAAAAGCTGTTTCGTTCATCAACTTATTTTTAGTCATCTATTAGTCTAATAATATGTGCTCAACTACAAAATATCTAAATTTTTGCACTGGCAAATTTTATTAATTGGCTGTTTCCGCGATCTGTAACCATGTGCAATGACATTCAGATAGACAGACGAGAGTTTTTTTTTTTTGTTATTATGGCATCGCTATTACGCATATTGCCAGTGTCAAGTAAAACGATATTTCGTATTTATTTAAGCAGCGTCAAAGTTAGTATAATATCAAGTATATAAGTTATCAATTATAATATGTCAGTCAAGTGAGTTACAGTCAAGTTAAGTCGAGTAAAGAGATGGCTACTTTACCAGAACATTTACAATGAAGTTTTGGAGGCAACCTGAAAGGTCGTGTTTTCGCACTGTTATTCTATTTCACTATACACGGGCACTGTAATAAACCTATATCAAACAAAATGCCACCAACTTTATTCAATATAACTTAAAAATACACCAATAAAATGAAATAAAATAAGAGCACCACACGCCTCTTTCAAGGTTCCCGCCATAACCCGAGAGTTACTTTCACATTTACGACGACCCGGTTAGTCCAGCGGTGCGAAACCACCGTTTGATTCGAAGGGTCGCGGGTTCGATCCCCGCACCGGAACAAATATTTGTATGGCCTACAGATATTTGTTTCGGGTCTGGGTGTTTGTGTATGTGTTGTATGTGTACAACGGCACCCACGACACAGGTTTATACCTACTGTGGGGCTGTGAGTGTAAGCATATTTTATTTTATTTATTTATGTATAATGTAATACTCGTATTGATTATTATGTTGATCATGCCATGACAAATAGGTACATTGTTCTGCTGGTTCTTAAGAAAATATTCCCACACAAAGAGTGAAATCAATATCTCCTATTTCTAAGTTGTGTGATGCATATCTCATAGGTACATTATTATTGATTATTGTTAAGCTGATTTCTCTTATTTCTCTCTAAGTTTATCATGTCTGTTGGTAATTATCATTAAGTCGTTATCAACGGATGATGTTCACTGGCGCCAGGTTAAATAAAAAAGGGAAAGTAAAATTAAATGCTCGGGCAGGCTCGGGTTCAGGTGCTTAGTATAAAAAACGGCTAAACTATTTTTATTTTCCATTTATTCAGAGGTTGCAGGATCAATCCCTGCAAAGTGACAATTTTTCTTTCCATTTTTTATAATTCACTTGCACAAAGACCAAGGTCAAAATGCAGATGCATTACCACTGCTGAGGTCTAAGGTGTTATGCCCCTGTGCCGGATATAACAGGGCCGTACATTACCACCTGACCGAATCACGATAGCGCTGAACACTACCATTTAGCGGCAAGTATATTACGTAATGCGGTGGTGCCTTGGTAGAGCTCCATCACTGGAGCTCTACCACCAGTAAAACAAAAATACAATAATACAGTAAACAAAAATACAAAAAATACAATAATACAGAAATATCATGGCCCTTTACAACTTTAAAAAACCCCTGTTCACATCAACCTAGGCCAGCAGAGACATATCCGGGGAATTCCGGATGGATGGCAGCATAATCTGCTAATTTGCATGCCATTCATGTAAATTATTAATTATTGTTACCTACCCTCTCCTATTCGTCTTAGCGTGATGTTATAATAATATAGCCTAAAGCCTTCCTCGATAAATGGGCTATCTAGTAGTTCCTGAGATTAGCGCGTTCAAGCAAACAAACAAACGTACAAACCCTTCAGCTTTATTATATTAGTATAGATAATACATTTTGTTGCTGTGCCAAAAATTTTAAATTTTAAATGTGTGATTTTCAATGTATATTTTTTTGTACATTATATCTGCTGATAAAAAGATGTGTCTGCAATTTGAAGACTGGGCTTATAAAATTATCTAATAATTAAAAGACTTTCACCCGTTTTAATATTCAACTCAAGTCACAATTAGACTCAATTAATGTAAGTAATTTTATGTTCAATACATGTCTGTCTCGGTGGTAGCTCGCCGTTTGTTCTTATTCATTGTAACTATCATGCAATTAGTATGCTTTGCAAGATTATGAAAGCGGTTTTTGCATTTTTATCTGGTTATTCAAGTTGTATTTCTTTTGAAATTACTATCATAGTATTTGACACTGCATCGACTGTTGTTTTACTCAAAATCCTAATGTGTTTTTCGTAACGTCACGCCTGTTATCCCCGAAGAGGTAGGAGGTAAATGCATGCATTCAAGCATATATGCAAACTCTGTGATGTGAAAATGATAGTTATATCATGCAATTGGTACGGTTTGCTAGATTATGAAAGCGGGTTTTGTATTTTTATCTGTTAATTCAAGCAGTATTTCTTTTGAAATTACTATCATAGTATTTAACACTGTATCAACTGTCGTTTTACTCAAAATCCTAATATGTTTACGAAACGTCACGCCTGTTATCCTCGAAAAGGTAGGAGGTAAATGCATGCATTCAAGCATACATACAAACACCCACGATTCGCCGGTTACGTTTTTGACCCATGTAACAGGTGGCGAGCCTGTCGACGTCTCCGTTCACATAACCAAACTTCGAGGTACCTACTGGTAAATTTCCAGAAAATTGATATAGCCCAATAGAACCAGGGATAAAGGACTTAACACCATTATCTCTGATAGCCCCCTACCCGGGCATCGAACCCAGGACCCCAGCGTAGTAGAAGCGGCCTGCTATCACTAGGGTACTGAGGCAGTTAATCCTAATATGTTTAATTGATTTTAAAAATATGTATTTTTTAAATGGACTATGATTATTATTTTGGTTACATAATAATATATTTGTGTAATGGTAGCCAAACACGTTTCATTTTAATTGCGCAAATTTAGGCTTGCGCAAACGTGAAGTATGTGGTAACAATTTTTGCGCATACTCATATCATAACAGCAAACGTAATATTTAGACTGTCTAAATTTTCGAAAAAATTTAAGGTGTATGACCGGCATAAGACCTGCAAAAGTAGTGTTTAATTTTTAAGTATCTTATTGTTTCCAGCGAACTAAAAAAAATGTGTGAACTTCAGATACGCATGCGCAGTGTTATAGCAACACGATAAGGTATTTTTCATGTGCACCTTGGGCCGTGTTAGGCATCTCATTGAAAATTACAGACACTTAGTCGTGACATTATCTTGTTACCGGCTCGTTTGCCCAGACGCATACATCTGACGAATTACGCCCCGTTTCGTGAAATAAGAGCAATTGATGTGAATCATCGCCGGACCCTCGATCAGTGCGTGCGGGACGCTGTTTTTGATCACACCCGAACATCTTCGCCTGTAAAAAAATATTTTTAAACCAAAACCTAATCTCCACCAATATTTATCACCGGCTCTACTGCCGACGATCGATCGAAAAGGACCTCCGCCGGGCGTGATGTAATACTGAGCATGGCGTAAGCGCAGTCGACGTTAATCCACAACAGTGATCCAGAAATACATTTTTATTTGCCCGGCCTTGATTCACATGTTCCCGCGCTAGTCAATGGTGCGGGCTTTTTAGAAATGCATAGTCTAGGTCTGTGATAGTGTCGCCTGAATTATGCGGGACATTTCGTGTTTGTGCCAAGTGAACTTTTTTTTTCAATTGTGCGTCTGTGGCATGTGCGTTCATTGAAGATGAGCGAGGGCGGAGAGGTGTGTGTGTTATAAAATTATCTATTTCGCGACTATCGCGTGCGATACCGCGCCGGTGCCGTCAGTCCACCGGACCTGTCAAACTGCTCGTATTTCAGTATACACGTCGTGTTTACGTAGATAATGGAACATTGTTGATATTTGTTTGCTGGCGACGCGCCAGTGGATCAAGTTTGGTTTGGGCACCATTTATAGCTTTAACTTCTCAATTCAGCTGTTCCTTTTCCCGAGATTTCATAGATTGTCAAACGGAATACAGAAGTTGCTTAGAACGTTTTTATTTCTAAGTCATTATGATAAATATTTTTATCCTTCCGGCTAGTTTTGATGCCCAGACTGTCCACTGTTTTCAAAAGACGGACGTATTTTATCTGTACTTCGTTGAGGCAATCTGAGCCACTATAACGTCTTTAATTCTCTCTTCAAAGATCTTATTATCTTATCTTCAGGTCATTATCTAATTGCGACATTTTTCAATCACATTAAAAAGGAATTGAAGTGAATTCTTTCACTTGTGCAGTCAGTCAACCGAACAATGGCGGTCAAACCGTTCTAATGGGGCGGTAGGAAGTGCAATAACGCAAGATCAGCGGGATAAAACTACCGCCACTGCGATCGCCAATCCGCATGCCAAGCGTGGTCATTATGGCATATCCCCCTTATGGGGAGGCTTTGGTCCAACGGTGGACATCTTTCGGCTGATATTATGAATCACATGAAAATAATAAAGAACTAGATAGGTAAATTTACCACAAAGGTGAAAAAAATTGAATATCCCCATGTCTTGCAAATTTGCAAAAAAATTATATGATACTGTAATTCGCGTTTTTTCTATTAGAATGTGCATAATGTGCAAGGTTGCTTACATTCAGGTCACTTGTGTTATCAGCCTCTAACATAATTGTTTGGTATGCCTGACTCACCTATCGCTAGCTAGTCACGCTTATTTTTACGTGCTCCGTGATTTAATTATTACCGATAGTTTTTATTGTGATAAAATGTGCCAACTATTTTCGATAACTTTAACAAAGTTACGTGAATATTTTTTTAAACCTTCGTTATTATTACGTGACTGAATTAGTAAAAGATTATTTATTTAAAGCCCTATATTGACCGTTCGAAACTGATTGAGGAGGTTACAACTGAAGGAAATCGTAAAACTTAATTACAAATTTAACCAAAACAACGTAGAAAAACAATATTTGCAAACAGCAATTTTCTTTCGTAAGTCGAATGTCGATAAATGGACACTAACCATCAGTGCCGGATTAGCCATATAGCAGGAGTAGCAAATGCTACGGGTCCCGCGCCACTGGGGGCCCCGTGCCTGTGCCCAAAAAAAAAAAAAAATGTAATACACCTTAGCTATTCTCAAAAGGAGCGTTGACCACTAATTATATAGGTACCTATATTATTTTGTTGCAAGTTGGCAATACCACAATACTTACAAGGGGGAATCCCCTAAATTTGTTTTCGATTCCTTTTCGTAAATGTTGTTTTATTTACATCTTAAATTTCAGTAGGCAATGTAACTCTAGGGCCCCATGGTCATATTTTTCTACGGGCCCCGCACCGGCTTTATCCGGCACTGCTAACCATTATCAAATACTTTGAAATATAATAATTAATAAATATTTCCTACGATAATATTTTTTTTTGCAATTGGTATACCAACCTCATCATAATTGATCCCATTCAAATTTCGGATATTAATATGTTTTTAAAATATACACGGGGCGGTATAGTTTTGTTGCTCTTGTCACCCTCATTGGGTAGATAAAAAAAAAGTAAATTTAAATTATTTAGAAAGCGGGTACTAAAAACCGTTGGCCATATTGCATTGGATATTACAACAAATAATTTTATATCATTACAAAAGCTACGATGGAGGCAATCAAGGTAACATTTAAAATGCTTTAAATACATTTAGTAAAGAATAACTTCATTTATTTTTATAAATACTTGCAAAAAACTACATTACCTAACTATTTTGTAGTAGCGTCCATTTTAAACGTCCATTTCAAATTTCAATGTCCCATGACTTTCATCATGCAACTATGCAAGTACCTAATGATAGACCTTCATAACATTGTATTTATTTTTGCGCACCACACTGCCTACCTCGTGAGGGACTTTGCGTGAAGATACATACGTACATAATACATTTTTATCATTTTTATTACAAATATTCCAATATCTTATAGATAACTGGCTATAGAATCTGGTATTCATAGATCTGGCGTTAAAAAGACGTCTAGCATTCTAGAATCTGGCATTAGTCGACGAATCCAACATTATCTAACTTATAAGCTTAAGTAACAACTAAGTTCTCAACGAAAATTCTTCGTATTCTATTTATTTTTTGGTAAATTTTTGAATTTACATGGTAAAACTCTGACTACTGCAACGTCTGCAACACAGCACAAGTTACTGCATCAAACAGATATGTTGTATTTTTAAACTCTATTTACAATTACGTAGCTAGATAACTTTAATGTGTATTTCATGATGTCAATGCCAAAATTTGAAATACATTTATGGTAATATGCGTAGGAAAGTAATATTTCGCTACAGAAGTCCAAAGTAAACTTTCGCGTGATCGATTGACGCGCAAACCCTCGGAAACACGGCCGCACCTAGTGCCGCTAATTTTAGAGAGTAATCAGCTAAGTGGCACTGAACAGGCACGGAAATTGACCTGGCTATTTGAGTCTATACCTATGGTAATGAATTGACGTCAATAAAGCCAGGTTAACATTAACGTGGCTGGGTGTGTCGTGTCGCGATATTTATTTATTTATTTATTTAAACTTTAACGCACACATTATAAAAATGAGGTACATAAGGTGGACTTAATGCCTTTAGGCCTTATCTGCCAGTCAACCTTAAGGTTGTACAAGAAAAACCACGAAATGTTGCAGAAAAATAAAAGAACTATGAAATAAAAAAACTACAATGACTAAAACACGAAGCAGATAATTACTTACGTAAATAACTAAAGATATATTAGAATAAATACACAATCCAAAACATACATATGTATCAATATACATAAACATATAGCTATATATGAATCAATATATAAATAATCATAAATATAATAATAATAAATAGGAAAGCTTAAATGTGATGACATTCCTATATTAACCAGTGTCAACAGCCAGTGAATTCAAATAATAACGACGAAGCTTGAATTTGAAAGATACCTTACTCGGAGCCTTTTTTATGTCAAGGGGTAGCGAGTTCCAAAGTTTAATAGCAGAAACAGCAAAGGACTTTGACACAAAATTAGTGCGGTGAAGTGGTATATCAAGAATGAGTCGATCAGACGATCGAAGGTTTAGATTGTGGGAATCACCCAAGAAATTGAATTTTTGCTTAAGGTAGTTGGGAGAACAAGGATCGTTAAGTATCGAGAAAAGTAAACTGAGAATTCTAAGAGATCTTCTTGGACGAATAGGAAGCCAGTTGAGTTTGGACCTGTAATGAGAAATGTGGTCGAATTTACGAAGCCCGAAAATGTAACGAATGCAGTTATTGAGGATACGATCCATTTTGTTGAGATGTTCTTGGGATAAATCGGAGTAGCAAACATCTGCGTAATCCAAAGTTGGAAGTATGAGCGACTGGACTAAAAGGGTTTTAGTAGAGAAAGGTAAAATCTATCCGAAAGATATATTCCTATCGGTTTTACACATTCATTAAAGGTAGAGGAGCACAAGAGGGGATTTTTGAGTTTACTCGAGCGCGTCAGATTAATGTATGAGGTATACCTTGCACTACGCTATCTTTTTTATGTAATGAAAGTGGCAAACAAGCATGGGATTATTCCCATAAGTTCTATTCATTAGTTCGATCGTCGAACTAGTGAGATTTTTTTTCTCATCTATTCGACCGTCGTACTTGTGGGATTTTTTTTCTCATTTGTTCCACCGTCGAATTAATATAGGGCGTGATGAGGACCATGGGCGCTCCCGACTGGGCCGTACATTACCACCTGACCGGAACACGATAGTGCTGAACACTACCATTTAGCGGCAAATATATTAGGTAATGCGGTGGTGCCTACGCCCGCCAGCTCCGTCACTGGAGATCTACCACCAGTAAAACTCAACCAAATCTGAGCTGTCTATATAGGGTCTTGCTGTTAGGGCAGGTATTCAATTTTTAGTGAGGCACAGTACTCTGTTTCTTCTCTGTTATCTAGTCATAATAGATATATGAAATCGATCGCATCATGATACAATAATATGAACGTGGCTTTAAGGACGTATGCCCACATCGGAATGTGCGAAGCGTACTTAACATGATTAACCCCACCTAGATTATGCTCGTTGATGTGTAAAATGGTCGTCCGACTAAAGCCTTATCCCTTCAATAGGAAACGTTAATCAGCTGAAAACTGTTTAGTCTGTATATTTTTATTTGATAGTTCACACCAATATTTGATAGTAAAAGCACTTATCTAGACTTTTTCATTATCAGGTATTTGGGGCTATAATCAGATAATCGCTATTAATTTCAGTTAATAGAGAATTGTACAAGAAATCTAAAGAGACGCCGATTAAAAAAAATATAATTCTAATGTGCATAATTATTTGAATCAATGCTTTGAAATAAATGGACAGAGATGAAATATTTCAACAGTAAATCTAATTAACGTTTAATAAAAAAGAGTTTAGACGTTTTCAACGTTTTTAAAGCATATTAAAATATCGCCGGTCGCAATCTCGCAAGTGCTACGACTCGTAATCTGCGAGTCGCCGAGATTTAATCTTGTAAAATGAAATGTACGAAAAATACCCTTTGTTTTAAACTGTTGAAGCAGCGAAAAAATCTTTGCTCCGTCAATCCGTCAATGTTCTTAATCTAGAATATTACAGCTCGAAATAACGAGATTTTGTATAAAATTGCATCGTTCTTTGGGGTAACATTTTTCGGTTGTATCGTTTAGGGCAAATGTATAGAAATATGAAACGAAGTTGAACTTAATTTTAAATTTCACTAGTCTGGGACCGTGACTTTGTGTAGATAGATATCTCTCTATCACCGCGATAGTATCCTAAGAATCCTTGTTAGGTACACAATAATATAACAGTTGTCCAGCGATCAGCTGTTTTTGGGTGACTGAGTAACAAACTTTTGTTCATTTTTTCTTTTTAGGGTTCCGTATTATTATATGTAAATTGGTGACCCAAAGATGAACACGTCAAGTAAAATAATAAATTTTAAACGGGGGGGCCACTTTCGGGGGGTAAATCAGAAAATTAAAAAAAAAATCGTAAACTGTGTCGTGTGACATATCAAATGAAAGAGGTTATTGTCAGCATCTCAGATATATTTTTATAATTTTTGCATAAACAAATTTGAAGTTATTTAAGAAAAACGACGAAAATTGACCATCCCCCCCCTATCTCCGAAACTACTGACGTTAAAATTTTGAAACAAAATGTGGAAAATAGTTCTTTGCCTATAGATTACTGGAAAACCTATAAGAAGTTTGAGTATTCAAATTAAATCGAAAATTCTTAATAATATAACCCCCCCTGCCGGTACCACCAACGTAACCGCTATGTCCCTGCATTTTAATTCTGTAATATTTTTGAAAATATTTATTTAAATTACGGAACCCTTACCACGCGAGTCGAACTGTCCGCACTCGCACTTGTCCGGTTTTTTTTTTATGAAATGACAGTGGCAAACAAGCATGCAGTTCACATTGATGTTAAGTGATGACTGCAGCCTATAGACTATAGATACCCACCCACACAAAGACCGAGGTCAAAATTTAGATGCGTTGCCACCCCTGAGACCTTAGTTGTTATGTCTCTGTGATAGTTATTACGGAGCCATACATTACCATCTAACCGGAACACGATAGTGTTGAACACTACCATTTAGCGGCAGATAAATTAGGTAATGCGGTGGTGCCTAAGCCCACGAGCTCCTACACTGGAACTCTACCACCATGTCCTGATTAGTAGCAAAAAAAAAACAGGGTAGGTATGTAGATAGTATGGAGTATTGAGGACAAGTGAATGGGGGCAACCAATAGACGCACACTTGAATCCTGAAATGTTTTGTCACTGTGTCAGTAATAACGTGACCGTACTCAACAAACACCCAAACATTCAAATTTAAAATAATATCTCTACTAATATTATAAATGCGAAAGTAACTCTGTCTGTCTGTTACCTTTTCACGTCCAAACGACAGAACCGATTTTAATGAAAGGAGATGTTGCGAGCTCGGCTCTGGTTCGTACACGTCCTCAAAAAATAGGTAAATTAAAGAAGAAGCCGAAAAAAATACAAATCATTTATTCAAGAATATATTTTAGAGTTACAACCACATTTAATTCAAACGATTTTATCATTTTCAACCATGTTCAACATGGCGGCGTTACTGCCGACGCTTGGGATGTACCTATATAAAACAAAACTAATGCACTATCTTACTAGTGCATCACTTATTATCAAAAAAACGATGTATCGAATCGATCAATGAATTTCTTTAAATTGGAAATCGATTAGTATTAAGTTCTTTACTAATGAAATCTATTTCGATAGTATTTAGAAAATATCACTTTTTTCTCCAAGTACTATATAATCAAAAAACTATTTAAAAAAAAAAGAAAATGTCTAAATGACATCGCCCGCCATATTCGCCATGTTGGATTTGAGTAGCAAATCTAACTGCAAATAATGTTTTGTAACTGCAAACAAAGCTAAATAAGTGAAAACATGCAGTAAAAAACGTTTTTATGTTGATTTGCAACATCTCCTTTGGTACAGAGATAGAGCTGACTTTGAGAAAGAACATAGGCTACTTAGTTATTTATAAAACGACATCCACGCGGGCGAAGCCGCAAGCAACAGCTAGTTTGCTATAAACTGAAATAGTGCCACCGAACGTAGTCTGTACTTATACAATTTATGTAACGTTCGCTGCTATTCAATTCATTGCCTCATTACTTGGTAGTGGCGCTCTCAAGAGGGAAGCCCTCATGCATTTCTCGCCGAGAGCGTGCTAATTTGACTGTGAATGGATATAAACTTCAACTTGTATCCTCTGCGGCCGCATTGAATATTCACCGCCTGTTTGCTATTCAAAACATTACATCATAGTTCATTAAAATTTTCCGCATTCTGTATATAAAATCTGGGCTACTTAGTATGCTACTATCTATCTTTTAAAAATGAAAATCTATTTTTTTTACACAGCCTCACACTAGGTTTATACTTGTGTCGTGGATGCCGCTGTTGTTCACACACAACACATGTATACAAACACCGAGACCCGACGCAAATATCTGTAGGCCATAAAAATATTTGTACCGGTCCGGGGACCGAATTCGTGAGCTGCGATTCAAACGGTCGTCACACACCGTTGGACCAACTGGCTCATTTATAATTTTTATGTGAAACGACGTCCAACTTAAAACTAAAACCTTCGTTTGTAAACTTTGTAATATCATCGACTAGCGGCCCGCCCCGGCTTCGGTTGCAATGTACCTAACGGTACCTACCCTTAGCGTGATGTTATATAGACTTCCTCGATAAATATGATGATGATATAATACTAAACTTCCAAATTTATTTATAAAAAAAACTTGTGATTCATAGAATATATTTATGGCTCGTAGGGGAGAAGGGAACATTGTTGCAGACAACGATTCTAAGTTAGTTTCAATGAATCATGGAATGTATTGGGCATACTGGCGCCCAATTCTTATTCATAGTTTCATTTTTATGTCTTATTACTTCTCTGTAGGATAGGAATACAGATTTTATTATTAATACATATTAAAATGAATGAGAGATTCTGAATTTCTGCGCATACAAGTGAATGTCCATGATATTATGCCGGAGGGATATGGGTATGTACTTTTATAACGTTACTTCAAGACTGTTATCTTGAAGGGGTAGGCAAAAGAAAATGCATGCATTCAAGTATACATACAAACACTTTCGATTCGCCGGTTACGTTTTGACCCATGTGACAGATGGCCAGTTTGTTGACATCTCTGGGCACATTACCAAACTCTGAAGTACTAGGAAACTTCCAGAAAATGGGAAAATGCGTATAAAACCGGAGACGAAGGCTTTTACACCGCTATCCTGACCCGGGAATTGAAATCAGGACTGCGTAATTGTAGTGGCTTGCTACCACTAGGCTATTGAGGCTATCATCATATCTTATTGTGCACTATTGTGACCGCCAATACCAAATTTCATCTAAATCAATTAAAAGCGTAAAACAGACAGACAAGTTCTTTGTTTTATTTGTGGTCTAATACTATTAGTATCATGTCAATGTATTAAATTGTCAACAGTTACGTCACGAATTGGAACGAGTGGTTAGTGAAAGGGATCGCCTACTGGCGGAGAGTTCGGAGCTGGGCGCGGACAAGGTGACCCGCGAGTCCGAGCGCGCCGCCCTCCGCGCCGAGCTAAGGGAGGCGCGTCAGCGGGAGCAAAGGCTGCTGCTCGACATCGGTGACCTTGAGGATGAGAATATATCGCTACAGAAGCAAGTCTCCGCGCTCAGGTCTTCGCAGGTATGTCTTATTATTGTAAAGTCACTTTTAACACGACGCACGTTTCTAGGCATCTGTCGATTTAAACTTCCACCACCCTAACTATGGTAAGAGATCATTTAAAACCTGGCTATGCCAGGTTTTAAATGATCTCTTACCATCTTAAATGAGGTTGTGTCCTAGGTACAAAATCAGTACTTTTTATCATATTATATGATAATTTAAATCAAATGGAATGTAAAAGTACCAAATTTACGAAAATTGGAGTATTATAGTATGAATATATAAAATGATGAAAAATAATAACTGAAAGATTTAAATAATTTTACAATTATTAATTATTTATTTTTTAAATAATTTTTAGAATCTTTATAAAATTTCCACCAACTTTTAGTATGTCAATGTTACACAAAAATGCAGTATTGACGAAAATATTCTAAACATTGCTGATTTCACCATTCAATTCACCATTGTCGTACACTCTGTGACGTCATAAAGTGCTGCAATGTTATATGGGCCGTTTTGAGTCATTTCACTACTCCCAACGTTTTGAAACGTTATATCTTAACAACTTTCAATTATTGACTATATGTTTCGAAGACCAATAGTATTTATTTTTCCATTGCTTTTTAGAAAATCAATAACAATAAATTAGTCAACAACCCTATTGTATAGGTGCTGAATACGTACTACAAATACGAACCTGTTGACTGGCTGGAAATTCCGAGCTAGGTTTTTAGGCTTCCACCACCATATACACCCCAAATACACACCTTACTTAGGCCACTTTAAACTGGTCTTGTTTCGGTGCTTAATGTGTATCACAGGTCTAAAAAATACATTTAAATGGGATGTCTGGAAAAATCTACGAGTTGGCAGAAAGCATGGAGCATCAAATATCGGATATTCCAGACCGATCGATTCCGAATACTCTTGATCCCTTCGGACGAGTAAAAGATTAACAATATCCGGTAGTTTAGACAAGGCTGATTCTACAAGTTGGTTGTTACTAATTCCAGGTAGAATTCGAAGGACTGAAACATGAGGTTCGGCAACTGCGGGAAGAAGCGGAGAACGCTCGCGCCGCCGCCGACGAGACCGCGGCCCTGCGTCGCATCGCTGAGCGACAGCTCGCCGAAGCGCTTGAAGCGCTGCAAGCGGAGAGGGAAGCGAAGTTCGCTGCCAAGAAGGAACTCGACGCTCATCTTAGTAGAGAAGCTGCTTATAATATCACTAACTTGGCGTACAGTATACGAGGTAAGTCATCTGGTTCAAATGGTTGAGAAGTAAAGCAAAGTTCGATTCTGAAATTAAATGACGTAAGATTGAAGAAATAGTATGTATCTGTAGGTATCGTAATTTTACGAGTCTTGAGTGTGTCAACGATGTTCGTCGTGTGAGCGTTGATGAGGTCATTTAATTTGATATTCTCGTGCATCATTCGTGGACGTATTGATCAAAGCAGTAGTTAAACAAACTGAATCTCGTAGCGTCTATTAGGGTTGTTGAGGAAGTGATTATGAGGAAGAGGAGGAGGAAGAGGAATTGTGACCCGCAAATTTAGAGGATGCGGATGAGGAAGAGGAAGAACGTACATTACTTCACGCCTGTAATCCCCGAAGGGGTAGGCAGAGGTAAATGCATGCATTCAAGCATACATGCAAACACCCACGACCCGCCGGTTACGTTTTGGCCCATGTAACACATGGCGAACCTGTTGCCATCTCCGGGCACATTGCCAAACTCCGAGGTACCTACTGGGAAACTTCCAGAAAATGGAAAAATCCCAATAGAACCAGAGATGAAGGATTTTTAACCGTTATCTCTGATAGTCCCCGACCCGGAAATCGAACCCAGGACCCCCAGCATTATAGTAGTGGCCTGCTACCACTACACTACTGAGGCAGTTAATGATATAATAATAATAATAATGGCAACCGTTGAAACGTCCTACTGCTGGGCACGAGTCTCTCCCCTTCTTGAGGGGAGGCCTAGAGCTTACTCCACCACGCTGGAAACATTTTAATTTGCCACTAGTCACTCATAATACACCCGACCGTGCCCGTATCGCTTAATCGAGTAGATTGCGTTCTACACCAGCCGAGAGGCCTCGCGCGCTTCAGAAAGATGAAAAGAGGATGATACGAAATTATAAATACTAGCGGACCCAACCCAAAATCCGCTGTCCTGTCTCTATGTACATAACTAAGTACATACATACAAAAAAAATAATTAAAAGGGCATATTCCAGTGGACTAAACTATGAATCCAAACCATTCTTAAAACACACACAATAATGAATCATAAAAATCGGTCCAGCAGTTAAGGACGAGTTCAGTAACATATCTATACAACATACACACACAAAAAAAATTGAGTGCATGATACAATTTAATTTAGAAATTGAAATGAAAATAAGAATGCAGTCTTTATTTCTTTGTTAATTAGGTACTTAAGTCGAATATTATTAATCAAAATAAAGGAATTGAATACTATCATAGAGCAACACCGGAGGGGAGTAGCCATATGCAGGCCTAGCCTATACCTGTCGCCTAGATGTTTATGTGAGCGTGAAATTGTTTCTGTATTTTGTTAAAGTCAGTGTGTGGAGGGAGGTTATTTTTTTTGTAATTTAATTTGGAAGCTGTTTCCCCTGACAATCGGTTTTTTAGCTCATCATATTAAAATAGTACCTACCAATCCAGAATTGCTAAAAACTCGTTCGCTGGGACATTTGATGGAAGAGAAGATAGGTATATGAGTTTTGGCGGGAACCTTGAAAGAGGCGTATGCTGCTCTTATTTTATTTCATTTTCTTGGTGTATTTTTAAGTTATATGGAATAAAGTTGGTGGCATTTTGTTTGATATAGGTTTATTACAGTGCCCGTGTATAGTGAAATAGAATAACAGTGCGAAAACACGACCTTTCAGGTTGCCTCCAAAACTTAATTGTAAATGTTCTGGTAAAGTAGCCATCGCTTTACTCGAATAACTTGATTGTAATTATACTTGATAAGTTATGTACTTGATACTTACATATTATACTTAATGACTATATTATACTTACTTTTACGCTGCTTAAATAAATACGAAATATCGTTTTACTTGACACTGACAAAATGCGTAAAAGCGATGCAAAAAAAAAAAGATAGGTATTGCCATAGATACAGTTCCGTAAAGCCCCGAATATTTCGATTTTTTTAGAGGCGTACGCGTATAAACATAGTATTTTATGTAATGTATGTCAATAAAATTAAAATAAACAAGCAAGGAACAGCGCCAGTGGCGGGAGGGGAGGTTTCGCTCGCTTGTTCGGCCCGGCATCGCGCTGCGGCGTGTGTGCGCGTTGCCATGGATACTCCTCCTTAATTCCTCTTAAATTTTGAGGAAGCGATAGCGGAAGAGGATTTTTTTATTTTTATTTATGAGGATGCGGTAGCGGATAAGGAACCCAAAATATTGCGGAACTTCCTCATTATGAGGAAGAGGAAGAGGAATCCTCAACAACCCTAGCGTCTATTACACGAGCGATGATGAGCGATTTATTGACAGGAATTTGTCGCTGATTAATTTTACTACTAATCAAGATTTTTTGAGGGAAAGTTTTTGTTCAATGGTATTCCGTTGGCAAACGCGTCGAACATTCAAGCGCGTTCCTAGACAATTATTTTTGGGGAAGGGCCATGACTTGCATTATTGATACTTTTTGTATGAATTTCCACTTATCGTGTCCGATTTCCAAGGGGGAGTCACGACGTTACCATTTACACGTCTCCGTCTCCCCTAGCACGTGAAATAACAATAAAGTCCCGTCGGATATTTTTTTATCTACAGTTGCATTATTTATTGTTATATTCCAACCAATTCGTACAGAACCTTAACATATTATATACACAAACATAAGTAGAAACCGCATGAAAATCCGTGCAATATTCTTTGAGTTTATCGCGAACAGACAGACAGACACGGCGGGGGACTTTTTTTTTATAACAGAGTTATTTGCTGCACATTGAACCGATTAACAGGTATGCCAGAAGACAGCGCGGAGGAGGAGGGCGAGGCGGGCGGGTCGGGCGGCGCCGAGCTGGCCGTGGGCGACCACCACGCGGACCTGTTCTCCGAGGTGCACCTGCACGAGATCTCGCGCCTCGAGAAACAGCTCGAGCAGGCCCACAACGAGCATGTTAGTATTGCAACTTGCAACCGACACGGCTGAGTTGCATCAATTTACGTACTTTAGCAGTTACAAACAGTTACGCCAAAAATGGAAACATTTGAAAATTATTTAATGACGTCATAACTTTAACCGGACGAAAGGCGCTGGTTAAAGTTATTGCTAATGACAATTATCTATCAGATGTTGTTATTTCACTTGGAACCGTGGTAACTTTAACAAAGTCAAAAATACGCGCTTACACTCATTCTGCAGTAACTATTCAAGTCAATGTAACCAAAATCTTAACACAAAATTTCTTTTGCAATGCAACCGAACCTTAGAACTTGTCATAAATTAATTGAACTATCGCTCAACAGTCGCCATATATTCATTCGTTGAAATGCATTTTCACCAAATGGACTTAAACTGTTAACGCTTTTCTTAAGACTTCAATCGGTCTCATTATTTTTATCGACATGCGTCTCCGCTATATACAGAAATGGAATATTCTAAAAACGTTAGTAGATATCGCGGGATAGTGTCGATCTTAACAAAATGTTCACCGTTCGATAAGCGTCATAGTTTATACAGTTTTAAATGAAGGAGTGAGAACAAATTAATTAATCGACGAGTGGTGCATTGTTTCCAGAGCCAGGTGGCGGCTTCGATGCGTGCGGCGCAGGCGGCGGCGGAGAGCGAGGGCGCGGCCGCGGCGCTCCTGCGGGCCGGACTCGCGCGCGCCGCCTCCCGCGTCTCCGCTCTCCACGCGCTGCACGGCGACTGCGCGCCCGGGGTCAGTACACTGTGTCTGTGTCTGTGCGGGCGGGCGCGGCGCTCCTGCGGGCCGGCCTCGCGCGCGCCGCCTCCCGCGTCTCCGCTCTCCACGCGCTGCACGGCGACTGCGCGCCCGGGGTCAGTACACTGTGTCTGTGTCTGTGCGGGCGGGCGCGGCGCTCCTGCGGGCCGGCCTCGCGCGCGCCGCCTCCCGCGTCTCCGCTCTCCACGCGCTGCACGGCGACTGCGCGCCCGGGGTCAGTACACTGTGTCTGTGTCTGTGCGGGCGGGCGCGGCGCTCCTGCGGGCCGGCCTCGCGCGCGCCGCCTCCCGCGTCTCCGCTCTCCACGCGCTGCACGGCGACTGCGCGCCCGGGGTCAGTACACTGTGTCTGTGTCTGTGCGGGCGGGCGCGGCGCTCCTGCGGGCCGGCCTCGCGCGCGCCGCCTCCCGCGTCTCCGCTCTCCACGCGCTGCACGGCGACTGCGCGCCCGGGGTCAGTACACTGTGTCTGTGTCTGTGCGGGCGGGCGCGGCGCTCCTGCGGGCCGGCCTCGCGCGCGCCGCCTCCCGCGTCTCCGCTCTCCACGCGCTGCACGGCGACTGCGCGCCCGGGGTCAGTACACTGTGTCTGTTTCTGTGTCTGTGCAGGCGGGCGCGGCGCCGACAATAACGATCCAATAACGCCCAATCGACTATTTTTTTTTTTTTAATGTAATTGAAGTGGCAAACAAGCATGCAGTTCACATTGATGTTAATTGATGACTGCAGCCTATAGACACCCACACAAAGACCAAGGTCAAAATGCAAATGCGTTACCACTCCTGAGGCCTAAGGTGTTATGCCTCTGTGCCGGAAATTACAGGGCCGTACATTACCACCTGACCGGAACACGATAGTGCTGAACACTACCATTTAGCGGCAAGTAAATCAGGTAATGCGGTGGTGCCTACGCCCGCGAGCTCCGTCACTGGAGCTCTACCACCAGTAAAAACGACTATAACGATCCATCTTTAAAATATGCATTCAATACTGACACAGGAAGACGACAAAGCGGAAGGTGGAGTGGCAGCGCGAGCGGCTAAATGGCTAACCTGGTGGCGAGTGTCCGGAGGCGAACTGAGCGGCTTAGCCGCCGCGTTAGCCGAATTACAAGCCGCCACGCCCAACGACTCGTCGCCCGCTGCCTTGCAGAGGCAAGCGTTGGCGCAACTCAGCGATCGCGTCGCCGAGGCGGAAATTCGCTGCGCAGCGTTGCAAGCGGATGCAGATCTACTCAGAACGTTGGCTGGAGGTATGTGATTGGTTATTTTTGGAACAGCATCGTGATCGTGCGTAATTAAAAATTATCTTGTGAGCACGAAAAATTGTCATATCGCAATCGAATCAACGCTGACGCGTAGATGTAGCTCGCATCGTTTAACCAAAATTGGGAGCATGAACGCTTGTTTTGACATGGCTACCGACGTTAAAGTGACGTCATTAATGTCAAAGCATCGAGCTTTCAGTAGATAACAGAATGTGTTTTACGCTACCAACTATCGTCGTACTCGATATGTTTAAGATACGATCTCAGTTGTTTTTCGTGCTTGCTTTCTGTGTGAGTGTATTCAATGTAAGAATCGCATACAAATTTTAAAATTGTATTTCAGGAGCGGGACGTGCGTTATCGTCTGCGGCGCCGGCGTTGGCGTCGGCGGCGGAGACCCTGGCGCAGCTGTACCACCACGTGTGCGCCGTCAACGGCACCCAGCCCGAGCGCCTGCTGCTCGAGCACGCCGGACAAACTGACGGTTTGTGTTGCGAGAGGTCACTACACACTGCAGGCTACACACCACAGGGCGCAGCTGTACCACCACGTGTGCGCCGTCAACGGCACCCAGCCCGAGCGCCTGCTGCTCGAGCACGCCGGACAAACTGACGGTTTGTGTTGCGAGAGGTCACTACACACTGCAGGCTACACACCACAGGGCGCAGCTGTACCACCACGTGTGCGCCGTCAACGGCACCCAGCCCGAGCGCCTGCTGCTCGAGCACGCCGGACAAACTGACGGTTTGTGTTGCGAGAGGTCACTACACACTGCAGGCTACACACCACAGGGCGCAGCTGTACCACCACGTGTGCGCCGTCAACGGCACCCAGCCCGAGCGCCTGCTGCTCGAGCACGCCGGACAAACTGACGGTTTGTGTTGCGAGAGGTCACTACACACTGCAGGCTACACACCACAGGGCGCAGCTGTACCACCACGTGTGCGCCGTCAACGGCACCCAGCCCGAGCGCCTGCTGCTCGAGCACGCCGGACAAACTGACGGTTTGTGTTGCGAGAGGTCACTACACACTGCAGGCTACACACCACAGGGCGCAGCTGTACCACCACGTGTGCGCCGTCAACGGCACCCAGCCCGAGCGCCTGCTGCTCGAGCACGCCGGACAAACTGACGGTTTGTGTTGCGAGAGGTCACTACACACTGCAGGCTACACACCACAGGGCGCAGCTGTACCACCACGTGTGCGCCGTCAACGGCACCCAGCCCGAGCGCCTGCTGCTCGAGCACGCCGGACAAACTGACGGTTTGTGTTGCGAGAGGTCACTACACACTGCAGGCTACACACCACAGGGCGCAGCTGTACCACCACGTGTGCGCCGTCAACGGCACCCAGCCCGAGCGCCTGCTGCTCGAGCACGCCGGACAAACTGACGGTTTGTGTCGCGAGAGGTCACTACACACTGCAGGCTACACACCACAGGGCGCAGCTGTACCACCACGTGTGCGCCGTCAACGGCACCCAGCCCGAGCGCCTGCTGCTCGAGCACGCCGGACAAACTGACGGTTTGTGTCGCGAGAGGTCACTACACACTGCAGGCTACACACCACAGGGCGCAGCTGTACCACCACGTGTGCGCCGTCAACGGCACCCAGCCCGAGCGCCTGCTGCTCGAGCACGCCGGACAGACCGACGGTATGGCTAAATCGCTTTAAAAATTGATTCAAATCGGGAACGGATCCGAGACACTACAGATTAGGCTTTGGGAGTGGCACCGCATCCACGTTGAAATCTTGGATTTGATGTAGGTAATACTATACTTATTTACTATCACTTTGATGACATAAACAACGACGTTTGTGTTGCAGGTCCGGGAGCGGAGGGGCGGTCGGTGGAGGACGAGGCGCTGGCGTTGGCGGCCGGCGAGCTGGAGGGGCTGCGGGCCGCCGGCCTCGTGGCGCGCTCCGCCGACACCCTGCTCGACCAGCTCACGCACCTGCGGGCCGCGCTCGACACCGCGCTCGACTCGCGCCACCGCCACCCGCCCGGTACGCGTCCCGCACCCCGCACCCCACCCTCCCCACACACACACCCCGCGCCCCGGCCTCGTGGCGAGCTCAGCCGACACCCTGCTCGACCAGCTCACGCACCTGCGGGCCGCGTTCGACACCGCGCTGGACTCGCGCCACCGCCACCTGCCCGGTACGCGCCCCGCACCCCGCCCTCCCCACACACACCCCGCACTCCCCACACACCCCGCACTCCACACACACACACACACACACACACCGCGCGCCTCGGCCTCAGGGCCGCCCCTGCTGTCAGCCCCTACCTACGACACTGTTTTTTTACTTCTCTTTTTTCCTTCGGGAATGATGTTCAGCTTCATAAGCTGAAGAAATAAGCTCACTGAATTCTTCGAGTTATTGAACACCCTTATTGATAATGATATGTAATCCATGACAAGGGGCCATCCATAAATTACGTCACACGAATTTCGGGACTTTTGGACCCCTCCCCCCGTCCTTGTCACAGGTTGTCACATTTTTATAAGCCCCCCCCTCCTGATGTGACGTCACATATTTTTAAAATTTATTCATGTACTCAAAAATAATCGAGAGAAATTTTCTCTCGATGGCTACTCAGGTCGATTAGATGAAGTGTAGACAGGCACGCCATCTAGTAGTTTGTTGAGGAACTTCGTTGCCATAATCAATAGATAGAGAACGAAGGACGACGAGGTAGGGAGTTCTCTTTGGATCAGGACAGTCAATGGTCATGATTCCGTGCCGACAGAGTGCGTTGGTGCAAGGCAAAGCACCAACTATTTTATTAAAGGACTATTTTAAAACAATCTGGATTACAGATGTTTAACTGATTTAGCTTAATTATTTTATATTATAAATTTTGAACTTACTTCACTGTCATGTGGCTTTACTAGTGCCAATGCTTTTGATGAAGAAGGATTTTTTGAGAAAAAACTCAAAAGTGTCCCTTTTTTTTTGGTCAATTTTACTTGTAATTCTTTAATTTTTGATTCTGTTTCATCTTCAATGTTATCATTATTTTTTAACCTTTTCCATAAGGTATTAACTTCGTCTTGTATTACTTGTTTTTTTTTGTCAGCATAGGCTACACTATAGGCGTCAAATAATCTACGGTAGAGAATACCTAAATCTATCTTTTTATTCATTTTAAAATAATTTAATGATAAATTAAAAATATTAAAATAAGTAAACTGAGATAACTTTGACTGTCACTCGGCAAAAGACAATGGTCAAGTAAACGTATTGAAGTCACTGCGCCGGCGCATGTGGCAGTACTTGTCGCAGGTCTCGCTAACAACCGACGCGCGGAACGGTAGAAAAGCGAGCGAGCACTCGCAGACGACTTAAACCTATTTAAACCCTTACCATTCAAAATTCTTGTGAAGTTGAGTCTCACTCGAATCAATAAATATAGTGAATTATTGATAAATATAGATCAAGTTCGTAGATTTTTAGAGTTTTTTATTCACATCTAGATTTCACGTTTCAGTATTTTAAATTTTAACATGTGACGTCACAAAACTTTCGACCCCTCCTGCCCCTTGTCACACATTGTCACATTTCGGTGATACCCTCCCTCCCCATTTACGTGTGACGTAATTTATGGATGGCCCCCAATGATCAAGCATCAATACAGTCAGTACTATTCATAAACTTATTTTGACACATTTGAGCAAGAAAATACAGGTATACCTCTGATGTTTTATTAATTACTGTATGTTAAAGATAGAGAAGGCAAGTCTGAAATTTGTGTTCAATAGTAATTTGAAAACATATGATCCTCAGAATCAATCCTATACCACTTCTCTACATGGAAATCGAAACGAATTTGTTACGATTCCTTAAAAAGAGAGAAAGAACAGAATAACGAAAAAATTAAAATTTTGGACGCAAGAAAAAAGCTTGAAGTTTTGCTCGACGATATAAAATCACTTGAAGTTTGCTCGCAAGTCAATAGAAACATTTGCTCCGGTCGCACGGTACGGGAGATAACGGATTACTTCGAAAGTATTTCTAACATTAAACCCAGTGAACGCAAGGTGGTAAAGAAACCGGACAAAGCATTCTGCAAAAAGGATATACTGTATGAAACATTGCCATACCAAAGCAAAATTACCATCAAAAACCCTACTTTGTCTATAAAAAGAAAATCGAATTATGTTCGTTGTGATATAAATTTACAATCCGTATGGCGGAATGCAGTGTTGAGTGGTCGAAGTTTGTACTTTAAGCGAAGCATAGTGCAAAATAAGTGCAATAGAAGTGTGTTTAATAGTGTAAGAGACAGTTTGCGTGCCAGCTTGATGACATGCTTGTTGATGCTGCAATATGTGTGAACGGTTTTCGAGTAAGAATCAATATACTACCTTGTTTATTTAAAAATATGTATATGATATTTTAAATGGTAGTGTAATAAATATATTAGTTTTCATGGTCGATATATGATTCAGATACATTTGTTTGAGATTTATTAGTTCGTTATTATAGATGATTTAATTAAAGTACTTATTACATACATTTCATAACTTAATAAGCCTTTATTGCAAGACATTTACATAATAATATCATATGTGTGCAATTGATAACAAAATATTCATTCTCCTTGTTGAGGTTACACCGGTTGCCAGTTTGCTATTGTTGTCCAGCTTGTCCTTGGACATAGGCCTCCTCTAAGGCTCTACTCTTCACGGACCTTCGCGACACGTGGGCATAAAGGATCCGCTATGTCTCTAATGTCGTCTTCCCATCTTTTTACCTGCCTTCCTTTGCTTCTTTTACCAGCGTGGACGCCATTCCGTCACTATTTTTGTCCATTTTAAATTATTTTTCACTCATAAAGTGACCAGTCCATTTCTATTTAAACCTTTTTATAGCTGCAGTGACATTTCTGAATTTCGTCTTCTCTTTAACGTCTTTGTTTTATCCTTGTCATGTCATTCATTTTATTCCTGTCACGCTTCTCATTGTATACTCCATAACGCTTCTTTCCAGAATTCCAGAGTTCTGACTTACTGCACATTTTATAACATACTAGCTGTTGCCCGCGGCTCCGCCCGCGTTGAAATTTTTCCTAAATTTTCTTTGCTATAAACCTCACGGAGACCGAGACCTTTCCAACGAATGCAAAACCGTGGAAATCGATTCGTGCGTTCTGGAGTTATAGCGTCAGGAAGGAAAACCCGACTTATTTTTATATTATAGATTAGAATAAATGCTGTAGTCAGGATTTTTCATCTTTTTATTCAGTAATTTGATTCAATAAAGGTAACATAAAAATCAATAGAGTAGCCAAACAAAACTGTAAACAATAGATACATTTTAATTTAAAATAAACTGGTCACATAATTAATGTTTCAGTCGCGCAAATTTAAGCCTGGGTTCCACCACGAAATTTCTTAAAAAAAGTTATTGTAACATTTCACATCCTCCTCTAACTTAAAGAAATCTGTTTACAAATAACATTTAACAATAACTTTAACAAATATCTTGGTGCAACCTAGGCTTAATATAGCCACATTTTTTGCATAAATATCGTACTATAAATGTCACTGTTAACTAAACTTGTACAATGTATAATCAATCGCGCAAGTAAAACGTGTAGCCGGTATTGGTTGATAAATAAAAACGAATACACCACAGTTGCTTAGCATATAATCGTCGATACATTTTGATTGATGATCATTTATTATTCGTAAATAACCTTAGAAGCAGGACTAAAAACAACCTTTACTTTGACAGTGATGGAAACGGAAGAACGTGGTGCCGAGCTAGCCGAACTCCAAGAGCAAGTGATCAAGCTGAAGTCCCTACTGTCGACGAAACGCGAACAGATCGCAACCCTACGTACCGTGCTCAAGTCAAACAAGAACACGGCCGAGGTGGCGCTCGCCAACCTCAAGTCCAAGTACGAGACGGAGAAGACGATCGTCACGGAGACCATGCTCAAGCTGCGGAACGAGCTGAGGCTGCTCAAGGAGGATGCCGCTACGTTCTCAAGTATGTTTCGTTTATGACAACCTAACTTCTCGTCTGTATACCCCGAAGAGTAGACAGGGGTAAATTCATGTATAAACATATATTATAACACCTATGATTCGCCAGTAATGTTCTGCCCCATGTAACAGGTGGCGAGCCTATTGACATCTCCGGGCTTGCTAAACTCCAAGGGCAGCACTGGAGAACTTTCGGAAAGTCGAAGAAGCCCCATAGCACCGATATACACATATATAACAATATCAGAGATACTGGATAATACATGTTTACCTCTTATAGCCCCCGACCCGGGAATCGAACCCAAGTGTAGTGGCCCATTGGACTACTGAAACAGCAATAGGTCGTTTAACTTTAAGAACCGACTATTTTAGTTTAGTTTTAAGCCTATTTTTGTAACTTGCAATAAACCATTAGGTGCAACTGTATGATTTTAGGTCTCCGCGCGATGTTCGCGGCGCGCTGCGAGGAGTACGTGACGCAGGTGGACGAGCTGACGCAGTCGCTCGCCGGCGCCGAGGAGGAGAAGAAGACGCTCAACCAGCTGCTGCGCCTCGCCGTGCAGCAGAAACTCACGCTCACACAGCGCCTCGAGGAGCTGGAGGTCGGTACAGGAGCGTTTTTAGTAGGAGGGTGGTGGATATCAGTTCAAAGGTCCTCGACACGAGCGACGTCCGTCTAGGGTTATCAAACCACCTCCCATTCCCCTTCCTACCTTTCGGTATA
Organism: Macrosoma leucophasiata; assembly: GCA_036365455.1. NCBI lineage: Eukaryota > Metazoa > Arthropoda > Insecta > Lepidoptera > Hedylidae > Macrosoma > Macrosoma leucophasiata. The sequence continues at coordinate 5,518,051 of JAWQUS010000023.1, read as the reverse complement.
CGGGGCTAAACATGGGATATCAAGAAATACATTAAAACGTCCACTTTCATGCATTTTTGGATCTCCCTGCAAGTTATTGTTTTTAATTTGTCCTTATATTATGTTACCACTCCTACCTACCCGAATGGGGTGTGTCACAACAGAAACACATAGAAGACGTCGGTGCGCTATGTTCGCGCTAAGATCGATAAAGAACTTGACTCGCCTCTTAATTTTACTGGTGGTAGCTCCAGTTCCGGTCAGTTGGTGATGTACGGCTCTGTAATTTCCGGCTCAGAGGCATAACACCTAATGCCTCAGGAGTGGCAGCGCCTCTGCATTTTTGACCTCTGGTCATTGCGTGGGTGTCTATAGGCTGCAGTCATCATTTAACATCAATGGGAACCGCACGCTTGTTTGCCACTTTCATTACATAAAAAAAAAAAATACTCAGCGGCTCCTTTAGTCTAAGGTTATGATAATAAAGGAGATGGTGTCGTGCGCAGGTGGACCGCGAGATGCGCACGCGGCGCGTGCCCAAGGCGGCGGGCGGGGCGCGCGCGCGCGGCCGCGACTTCTAGCGGCTGGTCGTGGCGCTCAAGGCCGCCGCCGCCGCCCTGCGCGCCCTGCTGCAGCCCGCCCCCCACGCCCGGGCCCACCCCCGGGCCCACCCCCGGGCCCGCGCCCGCCCGCACTAGCCGCGAGTAAGCCGGCTTCAATATTTCATTAAATATGTTTTTAAACACACGTAATACTCGCGACTTCATCCGCGTGTAATTTTTATTTTATAATAAGTATCCCGTGTTACTTTTAATACCGCCAAAAATATGTCTTGAAATAGAAATAGAAAATATTTTTATTTCGAATAGATCTTTACAGATACTTTCAAAACGTCAATAAATCATAAAATACCTAGAGTGAATAACCATTACATATAGTAAAAGCAAAATCATATATTAATAGTAAATTAAAAATTAGAATTTAAACTACTTGGTTAAAACATAATAATCACAAAATTTTCAATTCCTTCAATGATGATAAATGAAGAAAAAGAAAAACTTATTCGTCAAGATCAAAGTTAGCTTGTGTATAGTTTCATTACGATTGGTTAAGTAGTTCTCGCGTGAAAATGTAACGAACAAACTTACATTTGGCGTTTTTGAACTGACACTAGTTGAAATTAAAAAGATGAAATACAATTTAATTTAAGTAGTGAAATCGTTAATCAGGATATACCTAATTGGATGATTACTTTTATAGGTTCACATCGGCGACTGCCGGAGGTAATTGGTCTAGTGAAGCGTCCTATGACGACTCATCGTGAAACCTACGGGTGATAACATCCCACGGTGAATACCGCGGATCTACCGAAGCTGGCGGGGAACGTGTGGGTCGACCTACACATACGACCGCACCCTGTCTTAACATATGTGTGCACACTAGTGTAGTGTTGTCAAAAGGCGGTTGCAACATCAAGGGCGCTCATTCAGTGTGGAAACAAGAACAATGCTTCCACAGTTACGTTGTTGTGGAATACAGTTTCATGTGTGCAAGTGCCGCGAGTTAAACGTGCAAACTTTCGCAGCGGATTTTGTAAAAAAAAAATATTGAAAGAAAACGGTTCGGCTTACAGACCGAAGCCCTTAGCGGCTCTACATTCCCGTGAGTCGGACCCGGCGTTTGATATTGTCTTGTTCAGATACTGGTCCTCGTTTGAAGGCGTTTTATGCAATAGAATTTACTGGCACACTATAGTACTTATTTTTGAAAAATCCATTAATCGTTAATGTGTAAGAGTAACGCGTGAGTAAAAATTAATTATGCGGGATGAATCGAATTTTATAAAATAAGTAATATAATTGATTCATTTTAATGATGTTAAGGTATAGGGTATATATTAAATAATTAACGAGTCTGTGAGTGAATTCTATCAAGCTGTATTTCAAAGAAATATGATGTTTTTAAAGGTAGACGTGAGATCTGGACACGGGAACAATCTAAACGGGACAATATCCGAATAGAACGCCGGGCCGTCGCCGCGCGTCTTATTCCGGGGTGAAGTCGGGCGCGCCACGAATTTATAGTCTTATGTCCTCGAAACTCGCGCCCGACGCCCCGTTCGTGGACTTTTTTACGTGTTAAGGTACTGAATTATTTATACGTTTTGTATGTAGCGTAAGGAGTGCTCGCCGGGGAGTGCGACGAGAGGGGCCCGCGCGGCGACGCGGCCTCCGGCTGCTGTGCAATAGTGTCGCCGCGCACACTCGGGGGGACCTCCCGCACGTCCCCTCACCTCCCCTCGCCTACCCTCGCCTACCCTCGCCGCACTCTGGATGACCGGACCGCTGCCCGATCTAAGAAAATCGCGCCCCGAATAATACCATGCCGAAATTTTGCCATCACGAATACCGTTCGTTCGACGGAGTGACAATATAGAAAATAGATCGATAAGATTTTAAGTTGCCGGTGCTATCAAAAGAAAAATCTCGCATAGCGGGAATTCGGCAGCAATATTTTTATTAGTTGATTTATACTGGTTGGAATCGTATGATTGTATTATTATGATGTTCCGTATTTCGTACGGTCACTGTTACGGTATTCGTTGTTCGGAACTTTCGGCTCTGCGGGTATTGTTCGGAGAAGCATATTTCGAGCCGAGGCGGCGGACTCGTTATTGACCATTGACCATTGACCGTTGCCTGTTGACCGTTGAAGCGAGAGCGTGGCCTCTCCGTTTGCGTTTTAGCGCTTCTTGCCGACCTCCCGCGATCGCGCGCTCTCCCGTTTCTCCCGTCGCTCGTGTATTTTTCTAACAGGATCCGTATATTTCGTTACGCGAGCGTCGCCGCTCTCGCGATCCCTCTACCCGGAGACCCAGATTTTACTATTTATCGCGTCGACGGTTAGCGAGGAAGCCGTGCGGTTATTTTTTATCGTCGTATACACGTTTTATGAGCGGGTCGCGCGATCCGCGTATATGTACATATTATGAACTCCTCTATCGATAATGTTTAGAACGTCCAAGTTAAAAAAATCTAAAAAAATATATTATTCATCGGTATCCATCCATTGTGTGCGCAAAAAGACTATGTAATCTGTTCTCTAGTTATACGTTCGTTGCGTTGTTGTGGCCCTCTGCCGTCTACTTTCGTCCATCTTGTTCTAGTTGTATTCGTAGTGTTTCCGAGTTGGTTTAGTTAGTGAGGCTCGGCTGGCGGAGCCCCCCGCGCCCCCGCCCCGGCACCCAGGCGTGTCGAGGGGCTGTAAGGGGCTCCGCGCGCCGGGCGCGTCCGACTGTCTGCCGTCCTGTGGCCGCCGCCGCCGCACGCGTCCATTTCTTGTCCACCGCGCGCTCGGCCCCGCGCCCTCCGGTCCACTGAACCCCGCGCCCCTGCACGATTCCGAATCTGCCCGGTTGCTCAAAATTGTTGCTCACGGCCGGGGCCGGTCGGCGATCTATTGATAAGACAAAATTATTACGAGAGATTATAATTAAAGTGTTACGATTTTTATTATTATTACTGTTTCCGTTGTCGGATGCGATGTTTGCAGCTTCCCGTGATGAGATCGCGTGTAACCGGTCGATGACGTAGTTGTCTTTTTAGTGTCTCGCTGGAGTTAGGCTAGTTAGACTGTTCCACGTAGTGCGGGCGCTCGCCCTTTAGGTATTTTTACCGGTTTAGGTGTAGACCTAGATTATATTAACCTTCAAGTATAATTCGTAGGTTATCTTATCTCTAATGCGCCCCGATCGGGGCGCGTAGTAGAAAATGTTTTGCAATATTAACGAGTAGTGTAATTTATTTGCATAGCTCAAAGGCGGTCGAAGACGACCCGAGGACCATAGCCTTGCATTTATTGTTTCTAGATATATTATACTGATTAGCTTTTATCGTAGAAGAACACTCTTCGTACTTAAACGATGGACTTACCGTTAGTGTTAGTGCATATAGTTTATTTCCGAGTATTATTTTATTCTTTGTAGCTTAGCAGCAGACATCGTCTATGTATTGTTTGTATCTAGTCACTGTTGCCGCGGCCGGACTTTGTTGTCAACACATTATGCCATGGTTGTAGAAACAGCATATCCTTTATTGACTTGCGTCCAATTTTATTCTGTACACGTCTATTCGTTATTGACGTTATTATGTTTACCTTATTTATGTGACTGTTCTTCAAGGATTTTTTTACACTATTTATTTAGTATAATTGTTATATATGAGTAAGAAAATATCCGGACTATACGCCGACTTGGCGTATTATACTTCAGTATTCGTGGATGGCACGTTTCGCTCGATGTCTGCTGCCACTCGCTGGTGGTGGTGTTAAGAGCGATTAACCAAATATTATTTTCTTTATACGGTTTATATATAACACTTTAGATCACTTATTTTTGCCTAGGCATAGTTATTATTTTTTAACATAGAGAAGAATTATGAACTTATATTATTTAAAAATCAAAGTATATGAAATGCCTGCTACTTTATTATTGTATTGCGACATGATTTAAGTGTTCGACAACTCGACGCATGATTGTTCCCACCGCTATCGACTCATTTCACCGTAGTTGACTTGGCCTGAGATTGCACAGTTTGATGGTTCACTTTCACACCCATTTTCTTCTAGATTTACTTTACAAGATGGCCACTCGCTGTTTTCAGTTTGCGTTTGTAATCAAATCAGATTACATGTCTTTGCATAATTTGAATCTCATCGGAAATGTAACTCATGAGCTTTGGAGAATATAAAATTATGGTCGCCTATATAAATTATTTGTATATGTAACATTCAGTAACAAATGGAATGAACCAGCCCGGGAACATATCATGACAGAGCGGATTTATTTTCAAAGTAAGGCACGCCGTGTTGTCGCAATGACTGATTTGAATCATGTTTGAAAATAATAAATGATATATTTAAAACTTCTGTTTGTTTCATTTAATTGTACTGCACTGTTCGTGAAGTTGTTGCACAAAAACCCTAAAATAATTAAGGCGCATTTACACAGTGGCTTGTTGACAACTATCAACTTGTAGATTGCTTTATGCAGGTTCATGCTCTACACCAGCTTCAAACTGGAGTAGAGTTGTATAAGCGCTTGTCTCGAGACGAAGTTGTCTCTGCAATTAGGCAGCAAAAAAAATATATAGGCGGTTGACTTTGACCACATACCGGGTGAACTGTTAAAGTATGGCGGTAACATAGATTTATAATACTAAGTAGATAATAAATCTGTGGGCGGTAACATACGGAGTTACATACGCTTGTCTGGAAACTTGGTTCGTATGCGAGAGGATGGTGGATACGGTAAGATTTACTTATAGGTCTGCCTATTCTCTGTGGTTGCTTCTTCGACATAAAGAGCTTACACGAGCCTTCGTTGTTGCGAACAAAAAACTATTAGAGAAATAATTATAGTACGTATTCAAAGTATGACGTCTTCGCAGATAAAGCAAGCAACTACTAAGAACCGACAGGTCGTCGGCTCTTAGTGTGAGATTCACAGACCGCGCTACGACTTTACTTTGAGCAAAGTATGCTTAGAACTGTCAGAAATGTATGGGTTTTGACAGTTCGAAGCGTACTTTGCTCGAAAGTAAAGTCGTAGTGCGGTCTGTGAATCTCGCCATTAGTGGTTCCATTTCAGAGCTGAGTCACTCAGATCTATAGTAGGTTAATAAATCTATGAAGTCACTACTCCCAGCGAAAACATAATTGTGTATGCAAGACAGAATAAAAATTCTTATACAAAAGCTGAGAAAGCTTAAAAACACCGAACACTTGATTAATGAAACGTTGTTAATCTTAATAATCTAACATAAAATGAATATTCTGTATGCAGATTACTTGTTTTGTGGCTGAATCTTCAGAAAAATTACTTTTGACGAGGCCTTCACGGGCAGTGTTAAGATCAGCGTCAACAGTCATGAATCGCTGACCATCAGTAGGGTGGAACTGGTCCGGAAGGACCCGGGTGGCTCATCACACGCCCGGGGCCGAAAACAGATGCTTGCGGGTTACCCCGCAGTTTTGTAATGTAATGGAGGTGGCAAACGGATGCAGTACACATGGATGTTGACTGCAGCCTATAGACATATACGCAAAAACCAGACGTCAAAATGCAGATGCGTTACCACCCCCGAAACGTTAGTTGTTGTCTCCGTGATAGTTATAACGAGGCCATGCATTCTACTAATAATCATCATCGCACCCTCCACACGTGAAGCGTAACAGAGGAAGGGGATGGTTCGGGGGTCGAGGTGCAACCCTTCCCCGGGCCTATCTGCTCCCGAAGCATCGGGGACGTGGTCGAATTGGGGGATGGTGGCACGCAGGGAAACTCGCTAAAAAAGAAGGCCAATTTTTGTTTTATAAACCGTGCTTTTTTTTTTTTTTAAATATTTTTATTTTGTTATGTTTGTAATGCATTGCCATCTCACCGGAACACGATAGTGCTGAACACTAGCATTTGGCGGCAGATAGATTAGGTAATGCGGTGGTGCCTACGCCCTCGAGTCCGTAAACTGGAACTCTACCACCAGTAAGTGTTTGATGGGCGTGCGACCACAAACAGCGTGTCCCGTTATTTTGTGTACCATTTTCTATTGCCCAGCGTCTATCTTTTATACCTTTACTGTCCATTTTTAGTATTTATTGGGACTCAAATAGGACATTAAAACTTAGGAATGAATTAATACATAATTTAATAATTATTTGAAAATGCTATATTAATACACAACTTGTCACTTAAAACTGAAATAAGTATCTACAATGAAAATATTAATTTAAAACGAACGCGTGAATAAAACAAAAATCACGTGTTTACAGAGCAAATTATTCCATTATATAAACTACAATATTTATTTCTTTTATACAACTATGCCATTGGTTACAAAGTCATGTTTCATCACGCAAAATATCTGTTAGATTAGAAGCTGATGAATTAAAAAATATCGTTTCAATATAACAGAGTCAAACACGCAATTTTTTACATAAATGAAAGGACCATGGCAAGATTTGTACAAAATATAATTAAAAAAAAGCACAAGTTACAATATTTAAAATTTTGCATTTTTTAACATTCTAAAGAACATTTTTCTGATTTTTAAAATATTTTTCTCTTCGGAATATGTTAAAATTTTGATTAGTGTGGAGGGCTTCTACTGTTAAGGAAGACCATTTTCATTCCGATGAGATAACAAATATTTTAAATACAAGGGAAATGTTCGTTATGCTCTCTAGATAATATCAAAATTGTTTTACCTTCTAGGTTTTTTTTTGTATAAATCAATGTATGGACCTTGCCATGATTCTTTTATTTCTTTTATTTCTTCTTTCTTTCTAACTATAACTCATCTTCATATTGATTAGTAATGTAGATCCGCAAATATATACTACGAAAAAAATGACTTAATTGGTATGTATAATTGTAAAATACAATTTTGAATCATTAGCTTTATTGGCAGTGAATAATCTGATATATAATTTAGTAAGATTTATGTGAATAAATATTTTTATTTAATAAATAATTTAATTTATACTTAAGATTGCAATCATATGGGTAGCATCGCAAAAAGTAATTTCCACAGTTACTGTCCTCTCATAAAGTACGCTTGATACAACGTCTACAAAATAAAATGCAATAATATTATTATAACTATATAATAATTACTACATTTTAATAAAACGACTCAATATACAGTGAATGAATAAAGATGGGTGGGATGGGATTCCCCATTGTAATTAAAATTTGGTATCACAAGTGTTATGTCATATATATTTGCAAAATTAAAATCATGCGTCTACGCTTAGATACTATCAGAGAACTGGCCGCTTGACCACATGGGCATCTTTCATTTTAACAATACCATGACACGCATTATTTTGAAGGACACTGTAGTTTATAAATCATTACTAGATAGTAAGTAAGTATTATACTTTATTAACATAGAACATTTACAATAATGACAACATGCTCATTTAAGGTACCTTTAACGTAAAATTACACATTAAAAATACTTCACTAAGTATTAAACACTAGATAAATCACAGAATAATGTTTCAATAGTTACTAATTTAGCTTATTCCCATAAGTTCGATCGTCGAACTAGTGAGATTTTTTTTCTCATCTGTTCGACCGTCGTACTAATGGGATTTTTTTTTCTCATTTGTTTGACCTTCGAACTAATAAAGGGGCATGATGAGGACCATGGGCACTACCGACTTTTTTTTTTGCTGACAGTAAATATTTTACAATTCTCACTAGTTTGACGGACTAACAAATGAGAAAAAAAAAATCTTACTAGTTCGACGATCGAACTAATGAATCGAACTACTGAGAATAAACCACTAATTTATATGCAAATAAACAAAGTCAACTAAAAGAAGTATTGAATCAATAGGAAAAGATATCATAATCAAGAGAAAGAGTATTTAGTCCTAGGGATATATTAATAGTTACAGTAGGTACCCAGCCAGAAATATTGCACATCGAGCCAACGAAAGAGACAATCGGCTTGTTTCGACTTCGTAGAGCGTTATCCCTGCTGCACATTGCCTACGTAAGCACTGATAGTCCGGTATTGGTCAAAATTTGATCATAACGGTTACATAGGTAGGATGTGAAAGGGATAACGCTCGCCAGACTCGAAATAAGCCGATGTCTTCTTCCTAAGGTCGATGAGCAATATTTCTTATGGATACTGCAATTACATATTGCGATTGACTTTGAACAAACAAGAGAGAACATTTCGATCGTCAAAACGGCAGTGAAAATATTACTATAACATGTGAACACTATTTAATTTTATAAGTGAGAATGATAGTGCAATTAATGTATCAATGTTAAAATTCCTTAAAAACAAACGACGTAGGTTAATCCTACAATAATTTATAATAATAAATAGATGAATATATGAAGTAGTAGAAAATTCCAAAACATTATATCTCGAATGTTTGATTTAGTTATATTATAATACCAAAAACGTGTTGCATCATGAGTAATTATGAAGGTGACGATGAAGTGTCCTTATATTTTAAATCGTCAGAATATTAAATAAGTAATTCACATATAATAGATTGTGTGCATATATTACATTCTGTAAGAATCAACATATGCATACTATATATTATTATAGTATGTGCACTTCCTTGTAGATAAAGAGTATGTTACTCAGAATTGGTTTAATTTCCATTATTTAATTCCTATCATATAAAAATGTTATTGGTTAAAAAGTTATCAATTCTATAGTATTTTTTTATATAATTGATGGATTTATTCATTGTTTTCAAGTAATATTTAAATTTACCTTGCTTGATAAGAAAACTACTACTAGCTCTGGGTTGTTTTAATGTCTAAAGGAATTTCTAATAAATGCAACAAGAAATAAAATGTATGTACAAATTCAAAACAATCTCCAAGCAAATAAAAACTCGTTATATTATGTTTGTATTACGTCGATATACACAGCTTCACTTCGAGAATACAGTGATGCATGCCTACTGCGTTAATGAGGTTAGTAGATTTATTTCAAAGAAACTTGTTAAGAAAGTGATATTGTGAAAGTTACCTAGAATTATCCGTCTTAGGAATTGGCGTGCATGTATGAAGAGAATGATGAAGGTAGATGAGGCACGAGAGGTATGTCAGGACCGGGATATCTAGCGCTCTACACTCTCTGTCTACCCCATTAGGGGCCTGGCGTTAAAATACATACATACCTAGAATTTGTCAAACTAAGAAGTTAGTTTGTGATACCATTTTGTATCGCAGTATTGTCGGATCGTATAATAATTTTTCTACACAATAAACTTTATAATTTACGGATTTGCACTGAACTTCTTCAATCTCACAATCCATAAGGGTCAGGTGTAGTCATAGAGCAACACGGGCCACCGGCCGCTGCGGCGGACCGGAGGGGAGTAGCCAAATGCAGGTTTTCCCCTCTGTCAAAGTACAAGTACAAGTGTGCCTACGCCTGTCGCCCAGATGTTTAAATGTTTGCGTAAAATTGTTTATGTATTTTGTTAAGGTCAAGGTGAGACTTTCGTAGCAATAGACGATTTTTATAGTGTGTGTGTATCACACGTAGTTCCTCCCGCAAAAAATGACAGACTGTTTTGCATCGGTAATAAACGCTACTCCCCTTCGGTCCGCCGCGGTAGCCGGTGGCCAGTGTTGGTCTATGGGTGCAGTGCATTACGATTAGGTAGAGTGATATACTGACAGTGATTAGGGTTATCGGTAATTAGACCGGATCCCTGGAGATTATTAGACAAGCCATTTGCAACAAATTTTGACCCCACATTGTATTACGCAAAAGTGAAACATTTTTGGATATTCTTTTACGTTCTCAAAAAGTAATAAAAAAAAGTAATTATCTTTCAACTTTGATGATGGGTTTAGATAGCATATTATCCAATCGAAGCGCGTATGGCCCCGCGGCTGGTATAGATCGTAAGCGATCTACTCGGTTAAGCGATACGGACGCGGTAGGGTGCGTGATAGGTGACCGCTAGTGAATTAAAATGCGCGTTTCCGTGCTTCGGAGGGCACGTTAAGCCGTCAGTCCCGGTTGCTATCGATAGATAGCAGTCGTTAAACCTTGTCGGAGGCCTTATGGGCTTGAAAACGTTCGACAGCGGGTTGGCCACTAACCCGTCTCTCTTTATCAAACCCGCATTGGAGCAGCGTGGTGGAGTAAGCTCCAGACCACCCCTCAACAAGGGGAGTGACTCGTGCCCAGCAGTGGGACGAAGGTTGCCATTATTATTATTGTGCAACTCTTAAAAAGCACTAGTAATTAGACAGGTTCCGATCTAATTACCAATAAGTCCGTATATTACGAGCGTCCTTTGGATCAAGCACTATTTATAACCTGACGAGATGAAACAGAAAAAAATGTTTTTACATTCAGTTGATGGATAGAATTTTTTATATTAGATAATTTTCTCACACTCGGAGTCGGACTAGTCCTAGTCGGACTAGTACTAGGACTACTCCTAGTCACAATAAATTCAAATGTCCAACCAAAAGGCAGTGACAAGGTCACAAAACATGAAAAAGCGACGACGTTAAGGCAAGCGAAATGAGGTAGTTTGCGTTTTCTCGTCGTCACTTACACCCACATTCTAAGACGTTACTCGAAACTTTCCTTGACTCACACTCAGCTGAGGACACTTTATGAGGACGCCTCTAAATCCATATTCTTAGTTGTATTTTTTTGTTGACTATCATATAGATAATTCACAAAGTCCTGAGCATCTATTTTTATAGTCTCATATTTCCAGTCAGTTTCGATACGAAAAACTTGCGAAAAACTGTGAAATGTAAATACTCCTCGAAACTTCAAGGTAGGTCGTGAGGTACCTTGGAGTTTGACAGTTGCTTTTTTGCCTCAAACGGAGGAAAATGTCGAGTTGACGTTATCTGTTAGAACTAAGAATATCAATTCCCTTGAGTAAGGATGAGTTAAGGTCGAGGTTACGACTTAGAATATGGGTGTTGGACTTCGAGGACCTTGTGTTTCTCATTCAACTTTGGATTCGATCTGTAATTACGCCAAAACTAACCCGTAACGCTGGCTCCATTTGTTGGCTCCAACTCCAACGCTATCCCAAGATTGTTCGGATAACATGTTAATCAAGATATTGGCCCAATACTTGCACAATCTAGGTGTTGGTTCTTTTGAGAAATTCGTACCAACGTTCGCAATCTATTCACACGTTACTAACGTTTTAATACGAGATATAGTATTAGAAATATATACCCTCATTTGGTGATAGCGAAAATTATATGTTACATTACTATACTATCAGATAAATGGACCCTTGATCGCACGGGCACCATATGCGATGGCAATAAAATAACAACAAAAAATACTCTATTTGATTTGTTTTGGATAAGCGGAGACCTCTCCGATTGTACATTGACAAGACGCAAATATCTAGCTAAATCACGAACCAATGCCGATTTAAAATACATTCAAGATGATTTAAATTCTTGACATCCATGCATTTGACATACTTTTGAAAAGGCAACCTGGATATGAAAGGAAGGAAATGCTATTGGTTATGGAAATAAGTCGTAATTATAATTTCCTAAAAAAGCTAAATAACTGATCACGCCAGTTAATTTACTCCTTGCAACTACATAGCAGTACTAAAGAATATATATTTATATTATTCGTATACTTCCTCTTCTTTCAACTACTGCTCGACTTCCATCACGAACAATTCGGAGAAGTTCATAAAAAAACACAATATTATCCGTGATTAGTTGGGCGGTGGGCCACTAATTTCATCAGCGTTCCATTTGCCGAATCGCGACCCGGTACCGGTGATCAAAATAAAATACCAGGTCGCAACAGACGCATCGCAAATATATTCTTAATAAATGGGTATTATTATTTAACTTAATTGAATCAGCTCAGGTTTAAAAATATTAAGTGGGTCACGAATGGACAATGTGAAAATTACCGGGCCATGACAGAACAATGTTTGGGAAACACGAATCTGAATCATTATCAAATAAGAGATAGGGTATATATTTATAATACTGTATCATAAGCTATCAGTATAAGATTTGGCACAACGCGTGGAGACGGCTTACAAGAGTCACAAGACAAGTGTAACGGATCACAGCGTGACGAGGTCGGTGATGTCCCCCTGCGGCGGCACGGCGGAGGGCCGGAAGTACTGGCACAGGTGGTCGTAGAGCTGGACGCGGGCGGCGCGCACGTCCCACTCGCCGGTGCACAGGTCGTCGTCGTCCTCGCCCACGTCCCACGTGTCGGGCGTGGGCGGCGTGGCCTCCTCGAACGGCTCCGTCGGCTCGGGCAGCGTGTCGTCGGCGCCTAGCACCTGTCGATATCATAATTGGTGATATAGCATCGGACGCGGAGATTGAGGGCGTATACGACGAGTGCAAGCCTTGCCTTCAAATGTTCAGCGTTATCGTGTTTCAGTCCGGTGGTAATGCCTCAGCAACAGCCTCGTAATTTTGGCTATACAGGGCTTTTAGCAGAGTCGCTCTTACAAAAAAGGAGAAGAGGCTGAATTTTTCCTACACTGTGCATGGCCTGACACGCACTTGACAGGTTTTTTTTTTAAGTGAAATTTTATCTTCTTTAACGGGGTTGTGCACTTTTTGTGATGGGTGAAATGTTAAGCTCGCATCGGGACACGTGACCTGATAGAAAGCTCCTAAGACGGAGGGAGAGTAGACCGCTAGAGCGGATACGGAGAGAAGGTTTCTCCCTCTGCTGTTTCGTTTAGGCGGCGCTGAGCGCTTGTCCGAATATGCGTGTATGTTACAGCGTATTGAAACTAATTTGGCATTCCTTCGTTCTATTAATCTATACGAATAAATAAAATTGGAGTGTCTGTTGGTAATATTAAAATAACCGCTTTTTACTAAATGCATATGTATGTGTGGAGGAACGGGTGGAAGTGTTCCTCCGGCGAAAAGGGAGGATCCTCCGACCAGGCAAGGTGGTAGCGCCTGGCGGGCCGCGGCCCAACGGTTGACGTTGGGAAGTTGTATATATGCCAACTCTTGAGAAATCTTCGCATGTGCGATGTAATTCGAATGCACGCCATCTACCGTACTAGACAAGTACTGTGAGGTTTTCATATGTGTTCCACTAGTTGGCGCCTTAATGTAGTGGACGCTACATATGTATACACGGTACATATAGCAAAACAACATTTTTTACAATTTTTGTCTGTCTGTCTGTCTGTTTGGCGAGGCTAATCTTGGGAACGGCTTCACCGATTTTGACGGGACTTTCACTGGGAGATAGCTGATGTGATAAGGAGTAACTTAGGCTACTTTTATCTCCATACAACCATACATACATACATACCTACATACAAATAAATAGAATTTGAGTGTCTCCGATTTTGACGGGTTTTTCACTGGCAGATAGCTGATGTAATAAGGAGTAACTTAAGCTACTTTTATACTAGCTGCGCCCACGGCTTCGTCCGGGTAGATACTGAACAATCATATTTTTTCTCACGTGGACGAAGTCGCGGGCACAGGTAGTGTTAAATAATTGTAATCATTATATGGGGCTGCTTCTAAAAGCTCTGAATCACGCGAAGCATTCGTCACCCGAAGTAACCGTCACGCGAAGCACACGTCACGCGAAGCATTCGTCACGAAACGTCACCGCAAAGTATTCATCACGAACCGTCACACGAAGACTTCGTCACGAGGCGTCACGCAAAGCATTGGGGGCGGGCGGCGGGGGCCCTACAGACACTCACCGCGTGCAGAGCCTGCGCCAGGTCCCGGTGCGGCGGGAGCGCGGCGCGGCGGCGGGCGAGGGCCCGCAGGCGGCGCGGGGTGAGGGCGGCGGGCGGCGGGCGGCGGGCGGCGGGGGCCCTACAGACACTCACCGCGTGCAGAGCCTGCGCCAGGTCCCGGTGCGGCGGGAGCGCGGCGCGGCGGCGGGCGAGGGCCCGCAGGCGGCGCGGGGTGAGGGCGGCGGGCGGCGGGCGGCGGGCGGCGGGGGCCCTACAGACACTCACCGCGTGCAGAGCCTGCGCCAGGTCCCGGTGCGGCGGGAGCGCGGCGCGGCGGCGGGCGAGGGCCCGCAGGCGGCGCGGGGTGAGGGCGGCGGGCGGCGGGCGGCGGGCGGCGGGGGCCCTACAGACACTCACCGCGTGCAGAGCCTGCGCCAGGTCCCGGTGCGGCGGGAGCGCGGCGCGGCGGCGGGCGAGGGCCCGCAGGCGGCGCGGGGTGAGGGCGGCGGGCGGCGGGCGGCGGGCGGCGGGGGCCCTACAGACACTCACCGCGTGCAGAGCCTGCGCCAGGTCCCGGTGCGGCGGGAGCGCGGCGCGGCGGCGGGCGAGGGCCCGCAGGCGGCGCGGGGTGAGGGCGGCGGGCGGCGGGCGGCGGGGGCCCTACAGACACTCACCGCGTGCAGAGCCTGCGCCAGGTCCCGGTGCGGCGGGAGCGCGGCGCGGCGGCGGGCGAGGGCCCGCAGGCGGCGAGGGGTGAGGGCGGCGGGCGCGCGCCCCGTGTCGCCGCCGCCCGCGAACAGCACCGTCGCTAGCGAGTGAAACCGCGATACCTGCGATCATGAACGAAGGATCATTTTGATTAACAACCCAGTAATTGCAAGCATCTAATCGATGCATTTCGAATTAGGATTACTCGAGAAGTGCGAAACATTTTACTCGCATTGAAACCGTGTGAAGTTCCAACTACGCAATCGAAAAAGAAAGTGGTCGGTTCCCTCCGTAAACAATTGGTATGTACGGTAAGTACGACGCGGAAAACAGACTCCGCGCAACATATTGAGCTGATCCCGCTAAGGCAAAAGATAGCGACGGATCCGGTCGGAGTCAAATGCAGGTTCACTAGCAGGACTGGCGCGAGGTAGTGCACAGGTAGGTAGGTAGGTCGATCGGTGCGCAGATAGTGCAGGGCGGCGGGCGCGGCGGCGGGGCGGGCGGCCAGGTGGCGGTGGCGGGCGGCACCTGGTCGGGGTCGGAGTGGTCGGTGGCGGCGGCGAGGTCGGTGCGCAGGTAGTGCAGGGCGGCGGGCGCGGCGGCGGGGCGGGCGGCCAGGTGGCGGTGGCGGGCGGCACCTGGTCGGGGTCGGAGTGGTCGGTGGCGGCGGCGAGGTCGGTGCGCAGGTAGTGCAGGGCGGCGGGGCGGGCGGCCAGGTGGCGGTGGCGGGCGGCACCTGGTCGGGGTCGGAGTGGTCGGTGGCGGCGGCGAGGTCGGTGCGCAGGTAGTGCAGGGCGGCGGGCGCGGCGGCGGGGCGGGCGGCCAGGTGGCGGTGGCGGGCGGCACCTGGTCGGGGTCGGAGTGGTCGGTGGCGGCGGCGAGGTCGGTGCGCAGGTAGTGCAGGGCGGCGGGCGCGGCGGCGGGGCGGGCGGCCAGGTGGCGGTGGCGGGCGGCACCTGGTCGGGGTCGGAGTGGTCGGTGGCGGCGGCGAGGTCGGTGCGCAGGTAGTGCAGGGCGGCGGGGCGGGCGGCCAGGTGGCGGTGGCGGGCGGCACCTGGTCGGGGTCGGAGTGGTCGGTGGCGGCGGCGAGGTCGGTGCGCAGGTAGTGCAAGGCGGCGGGCGCGGCGGCGGGGCGGGCGGCCAGGTGGCGGTAGCAGGCCTCGCGCAGGCGGGCGCGGGCGGCGCGGCGCACGCGGTCGACGGAGGGCCGGCGCAGGCGCAGCGCCCACAGGTCGTCGAGCCGCAGCCGCGGGCAGCTCGCCGTGCCCGGGTTGCCGCCGAACAGGTAGTGGATCTGGCGACAGTTAAATGCCTCCGTTAAAATTGAACACTGAAGCTCTGTAATCGCGACACCGACGACTTCTGTTTGAGTTATCTTATATTCCCGACGGGACCGTAAACGAAGCGGGGCTCGCACTCTGTTCACGATTATATATATATCCTACATGCGCGCGATGTCACCGGTTTGCTCTTCGAATCATCAAACCTTCCTAACAATCATAGGGGAGTCGATACGCAATCCTTTTTTCCTCGCTTATCGTTGCAACCCTTGATACGTCCCAGCTGTCTCTCCCCTTCTTGGGGGGAGGCCTGGAGCTTACTCCACCACGCTGCTCCATATGATATGGTATTTTGACATTAAGTTTATCTGCTGACTTAACGTCAATTAATTAAATGAAAAGCCACAAATAAACTTTTACCCCCTTATTCATAAACGTACATTAGATACGTTTTAGCTATAGAATGCTTTGTCTTTGTCAGTTGCATTGTCAAATGTGCAGGATAGAAAAAGACAAAGGAGAGATTAGCAACACATTAGCTAAAATACGTTTATGAATAAGGGAGTTAATGTTTTTTTTGTATTACAGAGCAACACATGTTTATTTTTGTCGTAAATGTTAAGAATATCTTGAATAGAGTCGCATAGTGTTATATGCATTTTAACAGAAAATTTCTTGTAGTTCATATTTATCCGAACTACTCACATGGTCCTTCGAGCCGGATATGAACCAGCGATCTATTTATGATGCTGCGAGAATGTATTCATCGCGACGATAGCCAACGTGATCTTATCAATTAGAACATAATGCGAAGTATACCTTCCTGACAGGATCGTATACGAGCTGGTGAGCAAAGCGCGGGCGCGGCTCGTTGGGCGCGACGCTGTCGTTGCGGTACACGCAGGCCCACGTCAGCCGCCGCAGGGATAACGCCCACAGCGTGTTGTACACCCGTTTGTCCTTCTCCTTGCTTATGCCCTGCGGAAAAGTTACCTCAGTTATCCTCCCAAGTGTTACTTTTAAATTTTTCTGATGGTCGTATTACGAAAAGAAAAAAAAATGAAGCATTGGTCGTCTGTAAAGTCGGCTTATGGACGATAACCTTACTCGATACCATCATATGAAAACATGCGTTCCCATGTCACCAAGGTACCACAAAACGTTCGAACACCAGCGGTATTCTGATGAGGGGCGCGGTGTAGCATGTGTACCTGGAATAAAAACTTAGACAAGGTTACATACCGAGAGTACGAATATCTCATCCGTGTCCGGGTCGATGGTGGCGCGTTGTGTGAAGCCGGCGGCGGGGGGCGGCGCGGGGGGCGCGGTGGCGAGCGCGCCGCAGTTGCCGCCCCCCTCACCCCCCTCGCCCGCCTCCCACCACCACAGGTCCAGCAGCTGCTCCTTGTTGCGCTGACCCGCGAACATGTATAGTCGACGTTGCACCTGCAATACAGAATGTCTAAGGTACATGAGGCTAGTTACTCGTGCTAAGATAGCGAGACAAACTATGATTAAACTAGAATAGTTAACCAGATAATAGAATATAGTATGGGTCCGTCCATAAAATAGTTCACGCTAAAATAACGCTTTTTTTACCCCCTTCCCTCTTTTGTCACGCTGTGTCACGTTATCTGTGACCCCCTCTAAAAATATAACGTCACAAAAACTAAGAATATTGGGAATTCAAAATATTTATTTAGTTTTAAATGATTTGGTGATTATGATAAAATTTCAATATCTAAAAAAAACAATAACTATCTTTTATAACAAATATTTTTTAAAAATGCGAACGACGCGTAGTTAGTGACCCTCATGTCACTCCTCCTGTATGCGAACGTATTTTATGGACGGTTCCATAGTAGTTTTGTAGATTTGTCTTATGTTTGTAGATTTTAAAACTACCAGATATTATGCCTTATCAAGAGGCGTATAGCATCAAAATTTTATCTACCTCACGGCCCTGAGAAAATGTAGTAGTACTCTCGAGTAATTAACATCGGGAGCGCTTTCTCGGTCGGGAACTAGTCGGGAACTCCAGATCTAAAGGGCCATGGTTTTGAAGTGATACATACGGGGTGGAAGAGCATGGAGTGGGAGACGCGCGGCTGCGGCGCGGGCAGGTCGTGCGCGTCGGGCAGCAGCAGGCGCCACGTGCCGCGCCCCACGGAGTACGCGTACAGCCCCGAGTACACCGGCGCCGCCATCTCCGACCTGCGCACGTGGACGGCCGTCATGATGCCAACCCTTGACACGCCCCACCGCTGGGCCACGAGTCTCGCCCCTTTTCGGGGGGAGGCCTGGAGCTTACTCGATCACGCCGCTCCAATGAACGAACTTAGTAGGTTATCTTCAATATCTTATTTATTATAAACGTTATGTATGAGTAAAATATTTAATATGTTTATTGTAAGAAAAATCTTTTTTTTATATTTATTAGTTATTACTAGATACCTATATTTATGTACTTTTATTTTCTTTTATGTACCTACTTTATTCATCCGTGAACTCCCTCCCTCATGTGGTTCCATTGAAAATCAGCGTCAGGCGTTACGCCTGACTTCTATGCTGAATTGGACACCATTTTATTTACCATACTATTATAATTATTTACTTATTTGGTTGTGTTACTGTGTAGTTGGTTCTGTTTTTTTTTTTTTTACTATTATTGTTTTGTGCCGTTACTTAGTGGCCAACACGTAGTCGGAAGTTTTCAAATCGTCCATAAAGCCTCCCACAAGGTTTAACGACTGCTATCTATCGATAGCAACCGGGTCCGACGGCTTAACGTGACTTCCGCTCTAAGGTTTCGAGGAAATCCCGAGAATTAAACCTAAATCTGTTTGGGAAAACATGCTAAAGTACCTGGTTCACTAATCCACGATTACCGCAACACAGCGATAAGTAATGTAACACGTGAGATATTGACATTTAAGTGGACTGTTGGCGTCCGCAATATAATTCACATTTAAAAGCCATAATAACGTCTGCAAACTTTTGAACTGTAAACCACAGATAGACAGACTGTACCACGGACTGTAGATAAGCACAGATACACTATAAGAGTGGTAGTACATACGTGTTGGAAGGAAGCACGCGTCCCCCGAACACGTAAATGGTCTGCGCGTCGGGGTCGAGGCACATCTGGTGGTCGAACACGAGGCGCGGGCCGCCCGCCGCCGCCGTGTCGCTGCAGATCAACTCCCAACGGTTCTCGCCCACCGAATACATGTACAGTTCACTCTGGAATACAATATGTGTGGTTATTTAAACATCGGCGTGCGTGTATGAAGAGAATGATGAAGGCAGATGAGGCACAGAAGGTGTTTCAGGACCGGAATATCTGGCGCTTTACACTCTCTGCCTACCCCGTTAGTGACCTGGCGTGAAGATACATACATACATTTAAACATGGCAAGTTTTAAACATTTACTTGTCAAGTTCACTCGCATGTGTTATTGCGAAAAATAAATAGTACATTTACTTGTATATATTTTTTTTTAAGTTGGTAACAAATACATCTTTATCTTTTATGGTCTTTTGCTTGACGACCCGGTTAGTCCAGCGGTGTGAGATGACCGTTTGATTCGAAGGGTCGCGGGTTCGATCCCCGCACCGGGACAAATATTTGTATGGCTTACAGATATTTGTTTCGGGTCTGGGTGTTTGTGTATGTGTTGTATGTGTACAACGGTACCCACGACACAGGTTTATACCTACTGTGGGGCTGAGAGTGTAAGCGTATTTTATTTATATTTATTTACTTTATTTAGCTCTCAACCTGGGAACTGAACCCAGAGCTTCTCCATAGCAGCAGTAAAAATATATATGTACATACCTACTGTATAAACAAAAATAGCTGTGGTTAAATATATAGAAAATAACATCTATAATGTTGTAAGAACTATATTCACTCAATGCATTTATTTGTGACTCCCTTATTTTTATAACCAAGCACCCATAGTTATAACATTATCGAGGAAATAGATACATGATTATAGTCTTCACGAATGCAGACCCAGAAGCAAAGTTCAGTTTGAATAAAAAATTAAATCTCGATGCAAGAATCGGAAAGAATACAGTGACTTGATGACTAAAAGAAAAAACTACATAATATTCTAATACCAAAGGTAGGGAAAAATATACATTTCAAGACACAAACATACAAGAAAGATAAAACAGCTCGGAAAATATGACAAATAACAGAAGCACCCATTAAAAGCCATACAAACATTCATATTACTGGGGATCCTCTGCGCGTTGTCCAGGTATCTCCCGAGCGTGTATAGCCGCTCGTTGACGGGATCGAATACCATCTTGTGGCAGGAGCGGGGTGAGGGTCCGCCCACATCCGCACTGTGTCTACACAGCAGCGTCCAACGTTCCGTGGTGGTACTGAAACACCACAGGTCGTCCAGGTCTTCCGTGCCGTTCCAGCCACCGAATAAGTATAGTGTGCCTGTAATTATACAATATACAATTACGACAAGACCTTTCGTAGGGCAGAGAGCGTGTTTGTAACGCACACATCACCAGGTCGTCGGTCCACCTCGTGGGGACCTGCCTACACTTCGTCTTCCGGTACACGGTCGCCATTCGAGAACTCTTCTGGCCCCAACAACAAAATAAAAAGCGCGCTCGAGCAACGCACACATAGACACCGCTCACCGACACGGTATCTCAGTCGGATTCAGTCGAATTCATACGACTGCCTGATTTGGTAACCAAAATTCACGCCACCAAAACATGACGTAAGTTGAAATCATGATTTTTTGTATGTAGATATTGTGTCGTCTTTAAATCTCATTTGGTAGGTTTAGGTCTAAAACGTATAGAACATAATAAATTAGGTAAATAGGGTAATCTGTACTTAAAACTAACCGTACTATAACTTCTAAAGTTATCAGGGATTTTCCATTGTGGAAATTATGAAATGTTAATTTTTGTGTTTCGTTTTTGTTGTGTAAGCTTTTTGTATTGTAATAGCATTCTAATTGTTTTGTTTTGATATTATAGGATAAGGTTCGAGTGCCACTACCACAGTAGTTTTTTGTGTATAAGCCAATGTTAACAACCCTAGCACGACCGCCGAGCGATGGCATGAAAAGTGAAGTACATACATAAGATAGACTTCTGTACCTTTTTATTTTGTGCCCCAACGGCCATCACTTCTTCTAGCTATGTGATACGTACCAGTATTGGAATCGACGACTAGTTGGTGACCTCCGCGTGGGCCAGGTCGACTGGGACTATCCGATAAAGATTCCTCACCCTCCGCACACGCCAAACCCTCCGTGCCTTCTGACACCGCACCCAGTTCCTGGCGAAATAAAAACAAAAATGGGAATACCGAATGAACACCAAGGGATCTACGATAAATCTATAATCAAATACCTTTCTCTTACATAGCACCTTAATTCAGCAGCTTCTTGATAATGAGCGAAATTGCTAATCGAAGATGTTCGATCGAATATCGAAGAAAATCCCATGATTCATGCACGAAAAAAAACATGCGTGCAATTCACACGCGGTAGACGTGGAAACTTAAAAAAACATAAGAGACACTGCTTTCTATCTCATTTTCGCCCACATTAACTCTTATGAATTTATGTGTCTGTCTCTTTTTACTGTATACTTCCTATCTCATTTTCTCCAACGTTAAATATTATGAATTTATGTGTCTGTGTCTTTTTACTGCACGCTTCCTATCTCATTTTCGCCCACATTATATCTTATGAATGTATGTGTCTGTCTCTTTTTAGTGTATGTTTCCTATTACATTATGATTTTTTTATGTAATGGAAGTGGAAAACAAGCATGTAGTTCAAATTGATGTTCAATGATGACTGCAGTCTATAGACACTTGCATAAAGACCAACGTCAAAATGCAGATGCGTTACCACTCCCGTGGGCTAAGGTGTTATGCCTTTGTGTCGGGAATTACAGGGCCGTACATTACGATAGAGCTGAACACTACCATTTAGCGGCAAGTATATTAGGTAATGCGGTGGTGCCTACGCCCGCGAGCTCCGTCACTGGACCTCTACCACCAGTGAATTTATGTGTCTGTCTCTTTTTACTGTATGCTTCCTATCTCTTCTAAGTTAAATCTTATGAATCTATGTGTCTACCTCTTTAACTGTTGCTTTTTCGTTTCATCGACTCTGAAATCACAAAGATGCTAAAGAAGTTTTCAATACAAATAATGAACTAGATACTCACGGTCGCAGCATCGTCGTCATGGTCCCGGTCGTGACAAGAGAGGCGTCGCGCACGCGGCGGGTGCGGGGGGGCGGAGTCCCCGCACACGAGCCTCGCCTCTACGGCGGCCGAACACGGGCTCAGCTCGCGCCACTCCGGCACGTAGGGCTGCCACGACATGTACCAGTCTAGTTCCCCGTCTGCACGCCAAATACCAACAGAATACAAGTTTTTAGTACAGTTTACGCATTTTTTTTACGAAGGTAGCAAACAAACATAAATTCAAAGCCTTCGAGCCTTAATATTGCTGATGCTAAAATAAAATAGGCTTGACGTTATTTTCCTTTTTGGTCAACAGTTCCAAAGAAATATAAATTATTTTTACTTACCATTGGCGGCCTCCTCAAATATCTGTTCAGCGAGCTTGTAGTCACCGTTTTCGACTAGTGCATTCCACAGCCGCGACTGTACCGCGCCCTCCAACTGTACTCCACTCTCTCGTGATAGGGCCTCGAACGCGTCCTTGTACCGTCGCCGCCGGAGGTGCTTCAGTAATATTCTCACAGCTTCTTCTTCTTTACGCTGCGAAAAAATTTAAGGCAGTCAGAAAAAACGGCCATCTTTAGAATAAGAATGCTAGATCCTCTTTCTCTGAGACGAAACATTTTTAATTTTGAACACAGTATAACAATAATCCTTCATACAGGC
This sequence comes from Macrosoma leucophasiata, assembly GCA_036365455.1. Taxonomy (NCBI): domain Eukaryota; kingdom Metazoa; phylum Arthropoda; class Insecta; order Lepidoptera; family Hedylidae; genus Macrosoma; species Macrosoma leucophasiata. Next base: position 5,494,922 of record JAWQUS010000023.1, on the reverse strand, counting down.
AACGAACGCACCTGCATACGCATAGAGCTAGGATGGGGGTCTTACGGGGAAGCGCGAGGCGCGGTACGCTGGAGCCATAAGTGGCTCGAAGCTCATATATTTAATGCTGAGCACAAGTTCTGTGTATGGAAGTGAATCGTCAGAAGATAGATATCGATCATAGATATTTTCTATGTTATCTACTATTAATTTAATTTATTTATTTATAGCATTATTTCCATACTGTTAAAGTTATTGTATATTATATGTTTAATTATAATTGTTGCTGCTCAACAGTGTGTCCCTCAAGTCCCTGAAGGGTAAAAGCCTTCTCCATCTTATTCCAACATCTCCTATCTTGAGCCACATGAATTCAGTTTACCCCAGCTACTTTGACAATGTCATCGGCCTATCTTTTCTTTGGCCAGCCTATGACTCTCTTGTCTAAGCCTATGGGACCGGGCCATTTTTTGGTTTGGTCCATCTGTTGTCAGTATACCGCGATATGTGTCCAGCCCATCCCCATTTCAGCTTCAATGCATGTTGAAGGGCGTCTGTCAGAATACAGTAAGAAATACAGAAATACGCCAAAAAACTAAGCTGACAGACACCCTACTACATTTTTTTTTGTTGTAAAAATGGCAAACAAGCATGCAGTTCACATTGATGTTAAGTGATGACTGCAGCCTATAGATACTAACACAATGACCAGAGGTCAAAATCCAGATGCGTTGCCACTCCTGAGGCCTAAGGTATTATGCCTCTGTGCCGGAAATTACAGTGACATACAATACCACATGACCGGAACACGATAGTGCTGAACACTACAATTTAGCGGCAGGTATATTAGATAATGCGGTGGTGCCTACGCCCGCATGTTACTACATGTTACTATTATAAAAATAAAATACCAATGGTCGTAAATAAAATACAATTACAAAAATCGAGTTTTGTCTATATTAACTAAATTTTATTTTAACGATGAACACAATTGGTATCTATGATTATTAAAAGGTTGTTATTTTCGAGGGTTTTTGGGGTGCTGATTACAAATATGTGACATTTTTCAGATTCAAAATGACTAACAAAATTAAAATTTCCAAAATATGATATGGGATGGGTATCAATTTCCTAGTTTCTTGGACTGACCAGCCCAACGCCTATTAGTGGAGAAGAATTCGTCCACTTGTGCAGTCAGTCAACCGAACAGTGGCGGTCGAACCGTTCTAATAGGCGGCAGTAGATAAAATAACGCGTGATGCGCTAAGTCCCTCGATAAAACTCCCACTATTGCGATCGCCAATCCGCATAGGTGCGGTCCATAAAATACCAACGTCACGCTAAATTAAGCCTTTTCTGACCTTATTGTCACGCTGTATCACACTATTTGGGCCTCCCCTAAAATATTACGCCACAAAACCAAAACCTCCTGAATATGATTTTTTTTTAAATCAGGAATAGTGTAACGAAATATTAATTTAAAATATTTTAATGAACAACGTCACGCTAAATTAAGCCTTTTCTGACCTTATTGTCACGCTGTATCACACTATTTGGGCCTCCCCTAAAATATTACGCCACAAAACCAAAACCTCCTGAATATGATTTTTTTTTTAAATCAGGAATAGTGTAACGAAATATTAATTTAAAATATTTTAATGAACAACGTCACGCTAAATTAAGCCTTTTCTGACCTTATTGTCACGCTGTATCACACTATTTGGGCCTCCCCTAAAATATTACGCCACAAAACCAAAACCTCCTGAATATGATTTTTTTTTTTAATCAGGAATAGTGTAACGAAATATTAATTTAAAATATTTTAATGAACAACGTCACGTTTGCAGTTTTGTCGCGCTCAGTGAGACCTCTCTATGAACGTATTTTATGGAAGGCTCCAAACCAAGTATGGCGATTATGACATATTTTTCAAAACGACGCAAAACACTATTATGGGCAGGGGCGAATTGTGACTTTGTGGGCCCTAGGCTCATAGTACTGGGGGGGACCTGCTATTGATATTTTTTTCGTAACGTCGTAAATTACGTCTATTATTTTTAATTGAGGGTGGGGCCCTATATATCCACGGGTCTTCCCTTCCCGGGTCCCTGAGCTGAAATAGCCCAGGGACCCGGGAAGGAAGATCCGCCCCTGATTATGGTCATCTTTGGAGAAAGCTTTTGTTTAGCAAAAATGCAGAAATATGTCTTTTTCGGCTGAAGTGATGATGATGATCATACCAAATTTATTGTATCCAAGGCGTTATTGATGAGATCTTCGTGATTCTTTCCTTGCAGCTCCACATACCAGATGGTGTAATTATATGCAGGCCCCCAGGACTGCAGGGGCACTATCTTGATGTACTGGACTGGCAAATACAATCCCTCTGACGTCCTGAATCGAAGCTTGAATGTTTCTGAAGCACTGTCTTTTTTTAAGCCTCTGAAAATTGTAAATAGAAAAGAATACATTGTTTTAACACATTATTTGAATTTGCATGTTTTAAACTACCTTCAGACTATAATAACTACAATCCCTACTTATATTATTATAAATGCGAAAGTAACTCTGTCTGTCTGTCTGTTACCTTTTCACATCTAAACGACTGAACCGATTTCAATAAAATTAGGTACAGAGATAGAGCTAACTTTGTGAAAGAACATAGACTACTTAGTTATTTATAAAACAACATCCATGCGGGCGAAGCCGTGGGCAACAGCTAGAATACTATATGTAAGAGGATAGCAAACCTTCATTTTTCTTTTCTAATTTTATCCAAGTCTTATCTACTCTCTGACATATAAAGATACTGAGACTACTGAGATAAAATATAATTAGTAAATATAATTTTAAGAAATATTTAAGAAAGTATAAAATATAATTTTGTGAAACAACTTACGCAGACAACAATAGTGATAAATTATTTTCATCTGTGCCACCAAAAATTTGGAATTTCTTGAGATCACTGACATGAGGCTTTATGTATTTCCCAAATTTAATGCTTTCGACAATGGCAGGAGATTTCAACTTTAACACTATGAACTGGGTGGATGTTCTGTGGTCAGTAAACCAGCATGAAAGTTGATCAGATGGTTTGTTCACCATGATATTTCTGAAATAAAACATAAGTTACAACTTTATGTTAGCAATATACAGGGGTGGGTCCAAGCAATACGAATCATAGAAGAATATTAATTATAATATAACTAGCCACCTTCCCCAGCTTCACACACTTTGATCGATTTCTTTGACAAAAATTGTAATATTTCAGTAAATATAAGTACGATGTTGATAATTTATAGAAATAAACCTTCCTCAGAGAAACCTTCCTCCCTCTTTCCAACATTTTAAACAGGAACAAATTCCGGTTACAACTGTCCAAGATTAGCATATACATACAGACAGAGAAAATAGGGAGACTTTACTTTATAATATGTAGTGAAATTATTAAATGAGAGGCTGTATTAAGTGATTGAAATTTGTGAATTCACCTAAGTTTGCAACAATCTTTATGGTAAGCTTTCACTGTGCATACCAAGGATGTATAAAATATTTGTTTTAAAAAATCCTGATCAGAATCATTTGGACCATAAACCACAAATAATACAGGCAAATAGTTATTCTGAAAAGGAAACTTTTAAGAATTTTTAGTTTGTAAGGCACTCTGACTCTGATCCATTTGAAATTTTGATCAGTTTCATTCAGAATATTATGGCTTTTGTAACGCCTACTACAATTATATAAAGCTTACTATACATATGTAATGCACCTACTTAGAGACACTACAAAGGTTATATTGGATGAACTAAGTAAATAAACAAGTTGTCCATCTAAGATAATACTATTATAACAAAAATATCACATAATAACAGCTAAGTATAGCTTAAAAAGAAGAGGAAGATGACTAACTACCTACTTACAGTTCGGTTTATAGCAATTTTTCGATAAACCGGGCAATCGGGAAGAATTTAGAAAGGTTCTAAATTAAGTAAAACAATACGTACTCTGGCAAATATTTCGCTGAATAGCTGGAATATTTATGTATGGTGTAACATAGTTTAACAGTCTCATATTTATCATCCATTTTGCTGTAATAATGCTCCAAATACACATAAATATTTTACATAAATTTATTGCAGGTTCGAGAATTTCACTCTTTGACAGTTTTGTTTTTAGAATGTCACTTTGACAAGACAGCTGATTTTTTTAAATTGTTTTACGGCTACGGATTCTTTAATAGTCAATCTTAAGTCGTTTTTATATTCTTCATTTCTTAAAATGAATATCCATAAGGAAGATGACGATGATTGGATGTTTCCTAGATAAGTCTAGTATAGTGATGGGGACCAAGAAACTTATATACTAGCTAAGTTCCTTGTACACGAGATATAGTGTCAAACACAGGTGTCAAGGACTGTGATGTGTATATTGTCTATGATCAGCACGCTAGTGTTGCTGTTAAATATATTTTTTTATTTTACTTTAGTGAAAATATTAGTATTAGTACCAAACTAGATGTAGGAGAAACGTCCACCTTTGTGATTGGAACATTAGCATCTGAAACACTAAACATTTCGAACATTTGGCACATTGATAAATCTACTGTGGCGAAAGTCCAAAACAAACAACTTGGCTCATAAAGGCAAAATAATGCAAACGATAAACGTAACGTATAATTCGTCTTAGAAACGCCATAGTCGTTATTATTACATACATAAGGTACTGTATAGACTCAACGAAATAAGTAACAAAATATCATCTCATTTGGTATACCAATCTCACTTGCTTAATACTGTATTGTTATCTCGCTCTCTCGCTTCTCTAACTGATTCAGATTCAAATGTTTCAAGTGTTATGTGTCTCGGTTGCGGTCATGCGGTCACGTTCGAGTTCCAAATGTTCTAAGAAATACATTTGAAATATTATTGGTGTTCCAATCATTCGGAACATCGAAATGTTTCGAAACAGTAAATCAGAAGAGTTACACACGTCTATACCAAACGGAACAGAACTGAAAAGGGTAATATATATTGAAAAAAAATGATATTTATATATATGTTATTTTAGTTTGTAACGCAACTCAATTATCTATGGATTATTATACTTAACGCATAGAGCAACACCGGAGGGCAGTAGCCATATGCAGGCTTTCCCCTCTATCAAAGTACAAGCTCAAATGGGCCTGTATCTGTCGCCTAGATGTTTAAATGTGTGTCAAGGTGTGAGTTTCATAGTAATAGACGATGTAGTGTGCGTGTGTGTCGCACGCATTTCCCCTCACCATAGAGCAACACGGAGGGGAGTAGCCATATACAGGCTTTCACCTCTGTCAAAGTACAAGACCAAATGATCTTACGCCTGTCGCCTAGATGTTTAAATGTGTGCGTGAAATTGTTTCTGTATTTTATTAAAGTCAAGGTGTGAGTTTCGTAGTAATAGACGATTTTTGTAGTGTGCGTGTGTGTCGCACGCATTTCCCTCCGCAAAAAATGACAGACTATTTTGCATCGGTAACACACGCTATGGCTACTCCAGTCCGCCGCGACCGGTGGGCCGCGTTGCTCTATGCCCCCCACAAAAAAATGACAGACTGTTTGCATCGGTAATAAACGCTATGGCTACTCCCCTCCAGCCCGCCGCGACCGGTGGCCCGTGTCTATGACTTAACGACCTTGTCGTGTCGACCTTGAGACACGACTTTTAGCTAATTAACTTGTAGTTATATTCTCTTTGTTGCACATTAGTAGGAAATTGATAAAAATATTTATGTACATGTAGTTTGTCATTTTTTGTATTAGTTAATAGTAATTAAGATACCTACCAGAAAGGCGATAAAGTGTTGAAAAAACGATTGTATTTATAATAGCCCATATAAAAATTAAACTTCTTGTAAACTTTTTTATTAAAAAAACAAGTCGAAAGAGAAAACTCAGAAACATGAAAGTAACTCTGCAAAAAGAAATAAAGTTAATTAACGTGATAATAATTCTTATAAATTTGTCTGTGTTTTCATTTGCTCAAAAAGAATTAGGTGAGTTTAGCAAACAAGTACTTCAAAACCTTAGCAAAAGTATTATTCCACCATTGGAAAATAAAAGAAAGGGTGAAGCAGGTAAAATAGGGGTAATAGGTGGATCTGTTGAATATACCGGCGCACCCTATTTTGCGGCAATCTCCGCACTGAAGGTATGTGATATATCATTATATTTATTATGATTTCTTTTAAAAATAAAATTAAATATTATAACTGCCTCAGTAGTCTAGTGGCAGCAGGCCACTACTGCTACGCTGGAGTACCGTGGTCGATTGCAGGGTTGGGGGCTACCACAGTAAAAAGTGTAAAATCCTTTATCTCTGGTTCTATTGGGATTTTCCATTTTCTGGAAGTTGCCCAGAATTGCAGGAGTTCGGTATTGTGCCCGAAGATGTCAACAGGCTCCCCACCTGTTACATGGGCCAAAACGTAATCGGGGTAAGGGGGTTTGCATGTATGCTTCAATGCATACATTAAGCTCTGTCTACCTCTTCGGGGATTTTAGTCGTGAAGTTACGTTCATAATTCAACAAAATAGGCACATACGTAACTTCATGTCTTAGCAGATGTAATATCGGATAAATTATCAATGTTGACTCCCGTGTACGTACGACCTATAGGTATCGATCAACACGGATCTTGAGCGCTGACCTTCAACTACGCAGAAATTAATTACTCCCCTCCTCCCCTCTCGACCTCTTTAAAATGACATAAAATGTTGTTTATCAGGTTTCCGTACCTAAAAAAGTACTGTGTAAAAAGCGGCGTAGTGCGATAATGATTCGCCCGTGAACGGTTCCGTAGCAATTGATATTTATCAAGAGATTGTTTTTCAAAATAATATCTCAAAAACTATTAAGAATAATACCATTATATACATACATATTTGGAGAGAGGGAGAGAGAGAGAGAGAGTAGGCGTCGAAACGGGACGAACCCATCGCACTCTAGAGGATTCTTCAGGTAGTGCAGTCAGTCAATCAAAAGGTCAATTTTGTAGGTATTTAATTCGTTCTCTATTGATTACTCTTTTGTAGAATTACCTATAATATGTGATTAGCTGTGACAAAGATGAGGGTTAAAAAATCCTGAAATTCGTGTGACGTAATTTACGAATGGTCCCTATTACGTATGTAGTAGTATGTACTAAAATTATTCTACAAAGCTTGATAATTTTCAGACCGGAGCTGATCTCGTGTATGTTATTACAACTGAAAATGCTGCACCAATCATTAAATCATATAGTCCAGATCTTATTGTCTATCCCATGCTTAATGCAGATTCGATGATAAAAATTAAATCTCTTCTGCCGAAAATGGACGTCATCGTTATTGGACCAGGATATGGACGGGAAAAAGACAATTTGAAACTGATGTATGAAATAATAGAAACATGTAAACAGCTAAGAAAACCGTTGGTCATTGACGCTGATGGACTTTATGGTGTTGCTAAAAATATATCTATAATAAAAGATTATCCAGATCCCGGTGTAATATTGACACCTAATCATTTTGAGAAAGAGAGACTGAGACAAGCTACTCCTTCAATCGATTTAACTTGGCATCGGTATTGGGGCCCTTGTGTAAGCATTTTAGAGAAAGGTGAAAAAGATCAATTCTATACAAACTCCCAGGATTCGGGCTGGTCATCATCGGAAGGAGGATCTGGGCGTCGAGCTGGTGGACAAGGTGATATTTTGTCAGGGGCACTTGGAACATTTATGAAATGGGCCTTAGACTCGATTGAAAATAGTGGAAAACATAGACAAGAGTCTATTTCTATTGCTCATAGTCTTGCTACATATTCTGCTGCTCGTTTGACAAGAACATGCAATTCAAAAGCATTTGCATTATATGGCCGTAGCATGACTGCTTCCGATATGTTAAAAGAAATCCATTCTTCGTTTGACGAGCTATTTATTTGACAAGTATATTTATTCTTAAGTAATAAAAAGAAATAAGTACAAGCATTTACTTTCTTTTAGACTGCCTCCCATTGAATAAGGAATTATAACAAAGGAGAGATTAGCAACACTTTAGGTAAAATACGTTAATGAATAAGGGGGTTAGTAACGGAGAGTCCAATACCATTTTTGTAGCTTTTTACCTTGAAAACTAGGTACAGAAATCCCCACACAATCTTCCACCCCTATTTGAGGTGTTAGGAAGGACAAAAGTTGCCTTTGGCACTCTCCAGCCCATCAAAAGCCGCCAACGAAAACGACGGACAAACAAAGAAACACAGAAATTCACATTTACAACAGTTTTGATTTTTTTTAAGTTTTGATTTCACGCCCGTAAACCCTCCAGACACGAGAAAAATATGACAATTGAAATTCAATTGTGTCTGGGCGCCGGTGGTCTTACGTTCCTTGACAGGTTAACCTGTTAAGGAATGTAAGGCCACCGGCGCCTGGACGCTGGGCGTCGGGACGCTCGACGTCGGGACGCTCGACGTCGGGACGCTCGACGTCGGGACGCTCGACGTCGGGACGCTCGACGTCGGGACGCTGGGTGTCTTGACAGGTTAACCTGTCAAGGAACGTAAGGCCACCGGCGCCCAGACACAATTGAATTTCAATTGTCATATTTTTCTCGTGTCTGGAGGATTTACAGGCGTGAAATCAAAACTTTAAAAAAATCTTCCTTAGTGGATTCTTATGTCAGAAGAAGAATGCGTTACAAAATTTTAAGTTTATAGTCATAACGGTTTGGCTTGTACGTTTATGTAAAACTTGCATATCATCACCTATTTTATCCTCTTAGGGATTGAATTTTGGAAAACGCTGAAATACGTAATTCACTATTTTTGCAGTACTCAATTCATACAAATTACTTCGTCTACTACAAATTCGTCTAAGGAATAAAAAAAATCATACAAACTTTCATCCCTTTTTCCTTCCTTCCCTTTCAGGGAATTAATTTTTAAAATCTTTTCTTGCCTGCATCATAATAACTGCGCATGTGCCAAATTTTAGCCCGATCCGGCCTGTGCGTTGATAGATCAGTCAGCTAGTCACTTTTGAGTTTTTTAAATTTACCCTCTTATTCCTAAACGTACATTAGATACCATTTAGCTATAGAATGCTTTGTCTCTGTCAGTTGCATTGTCAAATGTGCAGGATAGAAAAAGACAAAGGAGTGATTAGCAACACTTTAGCTAAAATACGTTTATGAATAAGGGGGTTAGAAGATATCCTTTTGCTCCTTCAATCAATTTGTCTTTGCATTGTACATCGAGGTAGTTTTTCAAACTCTTATATTTAACCTCATTTTATTCACAGGTATATTATAATCATTCGCATACAAATTACTTCTCTAGACCGAAGGCGACTGGCGAGCTACACATATTTTACATAAAATCTCGACATCAAAATCTAAAAATGAAGGTGAATGCAAAGGACAATATGTATACTCTTTGGCAAAGGACTCCACTGGATTGCATGTATCAAACTGCATCGCCCCAGTGTTTGTATTCTCTTTACACTGCACCTTTGTAGGTGTGGTTGTCAAAAACAGGCTCTCAAGTTATCTCAATTAATATAAATTAGTCTATGAAACAGGCTACAGTATTTGTAAATTCTTTGCAGGTTACTGTCAATCAATACCGTCCTCCTTCATGTAGTAAATAAAATATAGAAGTGTCAATAGGTAGGTACTCCTCTGTGCCGGAAATTGCGGAGTTGTGTTTAATTGCTCAGCTTGTCCCGGTTAGGTAATATACGTTAGCGCAAAAAGTTCGGTTTGACCGCCATTGTTTGATTAACTAACTGCATTAGTGAAGGAATACTCCTCCACAAGTGAGAGGTGGGATCGTCACATCCTATATTCTTAGGTTATCACGAATTGCACTCTTTGAAGAGTTTAAAAGAAAAATGGGAAAACTGATATTTCAAATGTCTTGTCATAAAAATTTCATTCAATGGCATATAAATTAAGTACTGCGGGGGAGATTACGTGAGTCTTTAGAGCTCCACCACCAGTAAGACTGGAGCTTTACCATTAGTTACTGAGTATGTATGTATGTATGTATCTTCACGCCAGGTCCCTAACGGGGTAGGCAGAGAGTGTAGAGCGCCAGACATCCCGGTTCAGACAAACCTCTCGTGCCTCGTCTACCTTCATCATTCTCTTCATACATGCACGCCGATTCCTAAGACTTTTGACCCCACCATCAGACAGAATTCGACCTATTTGGTCATGGTAGGTCAGCCTTGGTCTTCCTGGGCCTCTGCAACCATCCACATTCGCATTGTATATCTGTTTAGTCATTCGCTCATTCGACATGAGTGGGAACACAGTTACTGAGTGATGCGTTTAATACTATATAAATACTTTATTTAATATTATTTGTTGGCTTTATCGGAGTACAAAACAAAAAGGGTTAAAAGCCAAATCGAATTTACTGTCTGCGTATTTATTTTCCGTGTGTCAGGACCGAGATATCTGGGGCTCCACACTCTCTGCCCACCCCGTAAAGGACTTGGCGTGAAGACATATACACACGCATTTGCTCGTTGATATCTTTGATGCTATCTAAAATCTAAAAGAGTACAGTTGAACTTTAGAGTAGGTATATGGAATAAGTTGAGTACACCTATGGAGTAGAATGTAATGTAATAAAATATCGTACTAAGTAAATAAGTACATAGTCTATGGTGTTGTAGTGTAAGTGTGTAATATTTAACAAACAGAAATCTAAAAATACAAGCTACGAATAAGTAGGTAGTTTAAAGGAATATTTTTCATATATAGAACTATGATATGATCTTTAACTTAATCTGAGATCACAGTCTAAAGAAAACGAACGTTATAATGTACTTAAACTGTGCTAAGATCTTTGAACTCCGTAAATAAGTAGTAAAATTGAAAAAAAAAATCCTGCATTATGATTACGAAATTCATCTTTCTATTTAAAAAAGTTTTTGTTTTTCTTTTTTTTCGGTTTCGTTCCAAAAATGCAATACCGCGCTTATGAAGAAAGATTTTCGTCTATGTTTTCAATACTTTTCAGCGGTTTTACGAATATGAAAACCATTAAATATGAAAACACAGTCTAAAGAAAACGAACGCGTTAATTAGAAAATATAATTACTATTAGTTATTTTCAGCCTAGTAACATTTTCGGATATGTCAATTTGAAATAATTATTATTGTTTGACAACGTCAATACGTAACGTTCTGATACATAGATATTACTAATTCATTCTAATTTCCTGAAAATATTTAGTATTTTTTTTACTAAACATTAATTTAAAATAACTTATGCGTATAATTAAGAAGAACACGTTCTTGAAAAAATGTATTAATTCTATTAACTCATTACGGAACTTAATTTACAAACAATTTCGCAAAATAATATTTATTTTTTGTAGTTTCAGAACATATGGCTGCAAAATTAATTTGATATCCAAATATTTGCTGCAAAATTTTGTTATATTTCATCAATTAATATTTTCAGGTTTTACGTTTAATGTAGTCGTGATAAAGAGATAAGCTTCCTTAACTATGGAGGATGAAATTGATGAATGTGTGAGAAAACGAAAGCCATGGAATCAATTACCTGGGAACGTGAAAAAGGTGAACAGATTAACAGATTGTTTGTGGACAATTTCCTTCAACTAATATTACTGTAATACTGTCGTATAATATTACAGTAGGCGTATCCCTTCTCGAGAAATAACCAAGAAATTGAATGTGTAATTATGTATCAAAGGACAAAATGACTGATTTTAAATCAAATTTTGATTGATACCTGTAATATTTTTTTCTTATTTCATTCCAGTTATTAAATGACTCTTACAAGGAATATGAACGCTATGTATTTGAATTCAGTATCAAAAACCAATTGCGTTTTCGTGGGAGTCTTGGTGAGTATATAACGTTTTGATTGTTTGTATTACACTCTAAAAACTGTGATAATAATATGAATAGCTGCAATGTCCATATTCAACAATAAAATCAAACTCTAATACTTACACCAATAAAAGTAAATAACTGTAGGACTTAAGTAGAGGAGAGGAGGTGTATTGAGTATAATGTGGTCTTTTTAACATTTTCGCAGGTTTCCACGAGCTTCATACATGAAGAAATTAAATTTGTGGATTTTCTTGTGTATAAAACACTCTCAAACTTCTTACCCCCAATGTTTTGGGTCGCTTTCCAGCTACAATGGTCACGGGCAGGTGGGCCTGTAGATAAGATGTGGTAGTTGGTATAAGAAGTTTGGGAGTGTTGTATATGCAAGAAAATCCACAAATTTAATTTCTTCATGTATGAAGCTCGTGGAAACCTGTGAAAACGTTAAAAAGACCACATCATACTTAAACTAAATTAGTTAAGGTAAAATAATGTAAGAAACCATGCAGTTTGTTTTGTTAGGTTTAGCTATCAACCATAAAATTTAATACACTATACCAATTTATGAGTAGTTTAATCCCCATCCTTGGCATAGTCGGTCACATCTATGGAACTTGCTCACCTATTTCGTTTTTTTAATAAGCTTAGGTACTGTTTCTTAAATCTCCATCAAAATATAATATTTTAAACAAATCTTACAATATGAAATACAGTCGGTACTTATCTGTGTTGAGTATTTGTTGAATAAGGTCAACACAGCTCCCTTACTTACACAGGCAAAACAACCTAGGCATCAGGATCAGGGATGGCAACACATCTGTATATTCTTCTTTATTTTTGTGTAGATGTCTATAGGCTGCAGTATTCACTTACCATTAATGTGATCTTGTAGTTCAGCTCCATTGCCACTAACATTAATTAGAAAAAAAGTTACCAATCTGTCTATAAGTCTGGGAATTAGCTGATTGAAACAAACAGATGAATAAAATAATCTGCTGTGCAAAGTTTCAATTCTTTACTTAAACACAAAGTAATTGATTTACGATTATATTTTTGCAATTTCAGTACGGACAATTAGAAAAGATGAGAGGAAATACTACGAGACACTGGTGCAAAGCAGCATACAGAGGCTTATGCTCTACCCATATCACTTAGCCGACATGATTGTTAAAGGTATGTTTGTAAGAGGGGACAAAACTTGGGTAGTTTTGTAATTTTTTTTACTCTGAGACTTAACATTATTGTTCACTGATTCAGTATATTCGTTTTACAAAAACTGACTTCAATTTGTGAGACATTCTTTAAAAATCTGACAAAAACACTTTGAAGAAAAAAAAGCATCAAATATTAAAAAAAATTAAGTATGGCAATTGTATTAATCCTTCAAGGATCGTACGGCCACCGGCGGCGAGACACAATTGAATTTCAATTGTCATATTTTTCTCGTGTCTGGAGAGATTAATAATAATTATTGAACATCATAATTATATTTAAAAAAATACTTATTGTGTTTTGTATACAGTCTAAAGGGCCAATTATTTTTATTTGAATGTAAATATTTTCACAACTTTTTGTCATCTTAAAATCTCCTTTCTCGTAAAATTATACTCAACTTTCCAAAATTTTTTTACATTACATTCAATGCTTTCATTTATTTTTGTATCCATCATCCAATCAATTTGTTATTAATTTTATATTATGTCAATTTGTTTATTTATTCAATATTTGTATTTTGCACATTATTGCATTGGGTGCTCCCCTGGGTAATGATAATGATAATGGTGTTTTTGTAAATAAATAAATTAAACTTTCAAACAATATGATAAAAAGTAGTGATTTTACACCTAGTCAATATCAATCAATATAACTTGAAAATTTAAATGTCTTAAAAAGTCTTATTTTCATATTTTTTAATTTTGTTGTTTACCTAGCCAGTCATGGGATTGCATGCATTCATGCAAACTCATGACATTCAATTACTTAAAGATAGTAGTGCTACTTGGGGGATGTGCAGGCATGAAGTTATAATTCTGTGTTTTCCTTTTCGCAGGTTTAAGGATAACTCCGTTTATTTATTATATTGAAGTGGTAGCTCTTTTGATTGAATTGGAAAAGAGTTACGACACAATGCCTAATTTCACTGCGGCAGATTGTGAGTAACATAATATTTACCTATTATACATACATTTTATTGTATTTAATATATTTAGAATTTGTAAGCATTCAATGCTTCAGAACAATGCCATTGGTCGGCTTGCAGCGAAAGTATGTGTGCAATTTGATTCTGGATTTATTATGATAAGATGTTACCGATTGCTGCTAGGCTTGTCATTCATTTGATAACATGCTACTCAGAATTGTTTCGGATGGTGTGTTTGGATGTAAATGCTGTAGCCTATAGAGATCTACATAAAAAAACCGGCCATTCTTTTTCTGGTAGGTCATATTTATGAAACTCGCTCTTTTTTTTTGTGAAGCGCGCATGGCCCTGCGGCTGGCGATCTACTCGGTTAAGCACTACAAGCGCGGTCGGGTAGTGTGATGGGTGACCGCTAGTGGCAAATTAAATGCGCGTTTCCGTGCTTCGGAGTGCACGTTAAGCCGTCGGTCCCGGTTGCTATCGATAGATGGCAGTCGTTAAACCTTGTCGGAGGCCTTATGGGCGGTTTGAAAAACATCCGACAGCGGGCTGGCCACTACGGCTAACCCACCCACCTCCACCAATCCGCATTGGAGCAGTGTGGTGGAGTAAGCTTCAGGCCTCCCCCCAAAAAAGGGGAGAGACTCGTGCCCAGCAGTGGGACGTATAATGGGTTGCCATTATTATTATTATTGTTCTTTTTCTGTTTGTGTTAATTTTGTGTCCAATGTGCTCACTGTCACCTGACGGTTAATCGCAAATGCGGCTCAATCTTTATTTATTTAATTCCCAGGTCTCCGTTTACTAGGAATCGGACGAAATGAGTATTTAGAACTGGTAGCGAAAGCTCGTTCGCTGGGGAGGCGGGGGCGCGCCAAAGCAATACGTGCGATGTTGCCCCGCGTGCCTCTCAATGTACCCATGCAGCCCTGGTGGAGGGTCGAACTGGGATATGTGCTGGAGGAAGATGTCAAGGTATTGTGGATTCTATTGCCTGGGTTTAAAGTGGCTTTTAAGTTGGAACAATAAGAGTCTGATTTGTGGCTGGGATATGAACATATTAGGGTCAGCGCCGATTTCAACTGCGTAGATTTAGGTTTGCACAAACTCGTACAATAATAATTGTCATCATTACAATAATAATGATTGTAAGCCTGTATAAGTCTACATTTGCACAAACAAAACGTAAGGTGTGGACGGCATTAGTAATTTTAATAACTGTCCTATTGTCAATCTTGTGTATTTTCAGGTTTCATTGTAATTTTATGTGAAATATTTAGTACAAACGTGTGTGAATAAATATTGTTCGTCTTTAGTATTAATTAAAATGACTAATCAGTTTAACATTTGCGTTTTGGCTTGAAGTTTGCGTGTAACTTTGTTTGGTTTTCTGTCTCATCTCAGCCTTTGTGTGAGAGCGAGAGGGCGCTAATAGACTTGCTAATCGACCGCGGCTCGCAGACCGCCGGTACCCTCGACTACAACGTTGTCAAAACTTTATACAGGTAAAGTACCGTGAGGTCATATTGTTTTAATGATTAAAGTATAGTTGTATTTCTTGAAAGCGAAAGGGCAGGGGGAGGTAGGCATTGAAGCATACATGCTACAATAATAATTCGTCAGTTACGTTTTCTCCCATGCTAATGAAAATAGGTGGTGGGTCCTATTCACATCTCTGGGTTCATTATCAGACTCTGAAAGTGTTTCTGGGAACTGCCCAAATTGAAATGTGTCCATGAAGTTAATAACAAGGTGCTGTGAAGACTAAGATTTAATGGATAAGAAAGGGAGAAGAAAATAGGGGCAACAGTTGGTATTCCACAGGCTAACGTGACGCGTGACTGGCATAAAATTTACCCAGCCAGCTTCACTCAGTCGCAGATAAGTTTTTTTTTTTATGTATTAAAAGTGGCACACAAGCATGCAGTTCACATTGGTGATAAGTGATGATTGTAGCCTATAGACACTTACACTATGACCAGAGGTCAAAATGCAGATGCGTTGCCACTCCTGAGGCCTAAGATGTTATGTTTCTGTGCCGGAAATTACAGTTCCGAAAGAAATTAAGTTTTGCACCTACTGTAGGCACTCACCAACCCGAAGCTCGAATCCAGAACAGCGTAGCAGTAGCGGCCCCTAGTGGCCTGCTACCACTAGACTAAGATTTTTTTAAAAAGAATAAGCAATACCACCGCCTTTTGTTGCCACCTTCGTTACATAAAAAAATAAGATAATACGCCTATTGTTGGTCCCTAGGCGTGGCCTAGTCTACTTGGACGTGCCAATCACGTCGGCCGACAAGGTGTCGGTGCCACCACTGAAGGGCTTCGTGATGAACCGCGTTGCCGGCGACTACTTCGAGACGCTCCTCTACAAGGTGTTCGTCTCCATCGACGAGCACACCAGCGTTGCGGAGTTGGCTGCCGTACTGCAGGTGAGTTGTTTTTTAGTTCATCATGATGATAATTTCAGCCGAAAGACGTCCACTACTGGACAATTGCCTGCAAAATGCTGGACAAATGTCTCCCACAAAGATTGTCACAACGAACCCCCCGGGGTCGCCCTCACCCAGCGACTGCCCGCAACCTCCACCAGATCATCGTCTACGCATGTTTTTCATCGTCATAATTTCAGCCAAAAGACGTCTACTGCTGGACGAATGTCACTCCCAAAGATTGCCTCCAACGGACGGTCCTGGGCTGCCCTCATCCAACGTTACCCCTGAGCTTCACTAGGTCTTTGGTCCATCTTGTGGGGGGCCATTGCCGCCCCTGCGATCGCCATCTCGCATGCCAAGCGTGGCGATTACGTTATTTCCCCCCCCCCCCCCCCTTATGACAAACAGCGCATGTCTTTTGTTAGTCTTTATTCAATAGATAGTTCTACAACATCAGACAATATTCCGGTGTGATCCCCGCCCTAAGTAATTGTTTTCTTTGTATCTTTAAAGGCTAAAATAATACACTTATTTCACAGGTAGAGTGTGAGCTAGTGAAACAGGCAGTCTCGCTGTACTGCCGGCTGGGGTTCGCCAACAACCTACAGCCGCCGCCCGTGGCGCCTCAACACCCGTCGTGGAGGGACGCCGTCACCACTCACAACCATCAACCGTTTGTATTTTATAATGATTATTATGCTTCTTTAGCCTACAAGGAACCCTTGTAGTTCAGCCATATTCAGTCCGGTCCAGTCTGTCCATTGATTTACTCAGAAACCCTTCGGGCTGGGTATACTAATGTTACTATATTTTCAGGTACAGACAAATAGCACCGTTGACATTCGACCAAAACATCGACGATGACACGCTTCAAATGGAGCCAGTTCTTATAAAACACATTCCTTCTACTTCCGAGGTACTTAAATGCTCACCATTTTGGAATAAAAAAACAGTTTTCTTGAAATTACAAAATAGGTCCTTCGAGCCGGATATATTTGATTTGATTTTCGTTTCGGAAACCATTAAAATAAAAATATTATTTACAAATTTGTCTCGCGCATGTTTTGATATTATGGAGGTGGCATACAAGCGTGCAATTCACATGGATGTTAGGTGACGACTGCAATTCACAAAAACCACAGGTATCATTTATTTATTTTATTTATTTATTTATATACTTTATTGTACACCAATACATTAAAGAGACAAAAAAAACAGAAGAAATAGACGATACAAAAGGTCTTATCACAAAACTGCAATATCTTCCAGACAACCTTTGGGTTTAGGAAACTGCGTAAATGAAAATGATAGGGGTGTATTAATCTAATATAATGCACATGCGTTGCCACGAGACCTAAGTTGTTTTGCCTCTGTGAAAATTATAACGGGCCCATACAATTGTTATTGTTTACACAGCTTAAAAAAAAAAACACAATTTTTAGAATTAATCGAACACTTTAAAGTTCTATGGTATGATATTGAAAAATATATATAAATGTTACTATAATATTCAGCATTATTTAAGCGACACCTTCAAATAATATTTTTTAATCTAGATAAATAAAACGTAACTTCACGCCTGTAATCCCCGAAGGGGTAGGCAGAGGTAAATGCATGCATTCAATCATACATGCAAACACCCACGACTCGCCGGTTACGTTTTAGGCGAACCTGTTGCCATCTCCGGGCACATTACCAAACTCCGGGGTACTGGGAAACTTCCAGAAAATTGAAAAATCCCAATAGAAGCAGAGATAAAGGATTTTAAACCGTTATCTCAATCTAGATAAATGATAATATTTAACTTTCCCCTTATTACATAATAGGGTTGTTGAGGATTCCTCTTCCTCTTCCTCATAATGAGGAAGTTCCGCAATATTTTGGGTTCCTCAACCGTTTCCGCATCCTCAAAAATAAAAACAAAAAATTCCTCTTCCGCTACCGCTTCCTCAAAATTTAAGAGGAATTTATGAGGAATTTCATTGCGCATGCGCGTCTCGTATCCATGGCAACGCACACACACGCCGCAGCGCGATGCCGGGCCGAACAAGCGAGCGAGACCTCCCCTCCCGCCACTGGCGCTGTTCCTTGCTAGTTTGTTTTAATTTTATTGACATACATTACATACAATATTATGTTTATACGCGTAAGCAACAAAAAAAATCGAAATATTCGGGGCTTTACGGAACTATATCTATGGCAATACCTATCTTCTCTTCCATCAATTGTCCCAGTGAACGACTTCTTAGCAATGTTGGTTTGGTATATTTAATACTATGAGCTAAGAAACCGGTTGTCAGGGAAAACAGCTTTCAAATTATTTTTTATAAAAATTAACCTCTCTACAATTAATTTTGATTAATAGTATTCAATTATTTTATTTTGATTAATAATATTCGACTTATGTACCTAATTAACAAAGAAATAAAGACTGCATTCTTATTTTCATTTCAATTTTCTTAATAACATTGTATCATTCACTCATCTTTTTTTGTGTGCGTGTGTTGTGTAGATACGAGTATGTTACTGAACTCGTCCGTAACTGCTGGACCGATTTTGATGATTCATTATTGTGTGTGTTTTGAGAATGGTTTAGATTCATAGTTTGGTCCACTGGAAAATGCCCTTTTAATTATTTTTTTTGTATGTATATACTTAGTTATGTACATAGAGATAGGACAGCGGATTTTGGGGGTTGGGTCCGCTAGTATTTATAATTTCGTATCATCCTCCTTTCATCTTTCTGATGCGCGCAAGGCCTCGCGGCTGGTGTAGAACGCAAGCTATCTACTCGATTAAGCGATATGGGTGCAGTCGGGTATGTGACGGGTGACCACTAGTGGCAAATTAAAATGCGCGTTTCCGTGCTTCGGAGAACACGTTAAGCCCGTTTATTCCCATCGGCCTCCTCTGAGACCGGCACCGGGGTGCCGATGGCACTATTAGTGCCAACGGCCACCCCGGTGGTCGTTTGTTTCATTTGCCCCCTTCATAGTTATACTGCAATGGTTTATTCGCATTTCGCATCGGACGTTAGGTACCAATAGTCGAAAATTGACTTTGGTGACAATTTTTCAATTTGTCAATTTTTTCGTCATGAGTGTCGTTTTCATGGTTCTTGAGGGTGTTGAATTCGATAGTGGTGTCAAAATATAGATCCAAGATGGCGGCTGCATGAAGTTGTCAACTTTTTCGTCATGGGTATCGTTTTCTTGGTTTATGAGGGTGATGAATTCGATAGTGGTGTCAAAATTTAAATCCAAGATGGCGGCTACATGGAGTTAACAACTTTTTCGTCATGGGTGTCGTTTTCTTGGTTCATGAGGGTGTTAAATTCGATAGTAGTGTCAAAATGTAGACCCAAGATGGCCGACAGACTTGTTCTTTCAAAATATGATGTGGGTATCAATTTCGAGGTTTTTTGGGGTGCTGATTACGAAAATGCATCCGATCTGAAAAATGATGACATTGCCGTAATGACGTAATGCCGTAAAACACCCATGACGAAAAAGTTGACAATACCATGCAGCCGCCTTCTTGAATTAACATTTTGACACCACTATCGAATTCAACACCCTCAAGAACCATGAATACGACACCCATGACGAAAAAGTTGTCAATTCCATGCAGCCGCCATCTTGGATTTACATTTTGTCACCGCTATCGGATTTAATACCCTTATGAACCTTGTAAACGACACCCATGACGAAAAAGTTGACAACTTCTAGCAGCCGCCATCTTGGATCCATATTTGGACACCACTATCGAATTCAACACCCACAAGAACCATGAAAACGACACTCATGACGAAATCATTGACAAATTGTCAAATTGAAAAATTGTCACCTAAGTCAATTTTCGACTATTGGTACCTAACGTCCAAACCGCGAATAAACCATTGCAGTATAACTATGAAGGGGGCAAATGAAACTAACGACCACCCCGGTGCCGGTCTCAGAGGGGGCCGATGGGAATAATGGGTTAAGCCGACGGTACCGGTTGCTATAGATAAATAGCAGTCGTTAAACATTGTCCCAGGCCATATGTATGGGCGGTTTGAAAACATCCGACAGCGGGTTGGCCACTAATCGTTATCTCCACCAACCCGCATTGGAGCAGCGTGGTGGAGTAAGCTCCAGGCCTCCCATCAAGAAGGGAAGAGACTCGTGCCCAGCAGTTGGACGTTTCAACGGTTCATTATTATTATTATATCATTAACTGCCCCAGTAGCGTAGTGGTAGCAGGCCACTACTACTACGCTGGGGGTCCTGGGTTCGATTCCCGGGTCGGGGACTATCAGAGATAACGATTGAAAATCCTTTAACTCTGGTGCTATTGGGATTTTTCCATTTTCTGGAAGTTTCCCAGTAGGGTACCCCGAGGTACTCCCGAGGAACTCCGAAGTTTGGCAATGTGCCCGGAGATGGCAACAGGTTCGCCACCTGTTACATGGGCGAAAACGTAACCGGCGAGTCGTGGGTGTTTGCATGTATGTTTGAATGCATGCATTTACCTCTGCCTACCCCTTCGGGGATTACAGGCGTGAAGTTACGTGCGTTCTTCCTCTTCCTCTTCCTCATCTGCATCCTCTTCCTTATTAAGAAATCCTCTTCCTCATCCGCATCCTCTAAATTTGCGCGTCACAATTCCTCTTCCTCCTCCTCTTCCTCATAATCACTTCGTCAACAACCCTATTACATAAGCTCCCCCTCTTATGTTGCTATACCCTAACAGGGTGTCATAACGCAATAAATAATTTGAATTTGAAAAAAAAAAATGATTTTCTTTTTCAGAACATACCTATTGTTATTGTAATATTTTGATTTTTTATCAGTAAAACATGCGAGTGAATTTAGGAATTAAAAAGAAAATTAGGGAGTTATTTCTGTTATATGAAAATATAGTTTAAAAAAGTTAAATGTCTGTTATATTTTGCCTCCAGAATACTTATCAATCGTCAGAATCTTTGAACAGCGGCGTACAAAGGGTAGCCGTATTGTTTGATTCGACACTAGCTGCATATCTTATGATGGGGAACCTATCGCCGGTAAGCACTTTTTGCACTTATTTTATTTGATTTTTCGTAATAATACGTGTAAGTGAAATATTTTCAAAGAAAGATGATAAGAAAAGGGACTTGAACCCGCGACCAATGGGATCTCTAGTCCAGCCGCTCTCCCAACTGAGCTACCGAATTGTCGAATTTTTTAAAGATGATAAGAGGAGAGAGAAAGAGATTTCAATGTAGATGCATTGCCGCTCCTGAGGCCTAAGTTATTTCGCCTTTGTACCGGCTATGCAGTTAATGACGTAGCCTTAGGCCTTAGTGAGGCCAAAGTTTGCTTGTTTGTACAGTGCTCATCAAGAAATAATGCACATCGAGCCTATGAAAGTGACAAGCGGCTAGTTTTGGCTTCATAGAGCGTTATCTCTGCTGCACACTGTCAACGTAAGCATCCGTAGTGCGGTATTGGTCAAAACTTGATCAAAGTGGTCGACAAATGTCAAATTAGTAAGGTGCGAAAGAGACAACGCTCTACAGATCCGAAATAAGCCGACGTCTCTTCCTGAGGTCGATGTGCATTATTTCTTGTTGGATACTGTACTTGTACATGTACATTCTTCATTTATACAATATTTCATTTCGTAAATCTACGAAAATAAATGTTGAATGGTTTTAATAAGCTATTTATATTACAGGATCTCAAAAGTCACGCGGTTACATTATTTGAAGTTGGTAAATTATGTGATGAAAGTTTGGACAGTTTGCTGATGGAATTGGACAAGGTGAGTTTTCTTACAATTTATATTAGCATTTCAAATCCACGAGATTATTTTCTTTTGGCAGATTAAGTCTCAACTAAATTTAAAAAAGATAACTAATATTTAATTTTATAATACAATTTTTAAAAATGTGTTTTAATATAGTGTGTGTGTGTATTATATCAATTGAAACATTTGACGCAAGAATACAAATGTTGTGATTTGAAAGTCGATGAAACGAAAAGCGACAGTAAAACGAGACAGACACATCAATTCATAAGATTTAATGTGGGAGAAAATGAGATAGGAAGCATTATACAGCATCTCTCATGAGCATTTTTGAAGGTTTAATTTTTACCACGTGTGTATTGCACACGTGTTTCGTTTTAATTATCTATTGAAACCTCATTATACATAAACACCTATGTATAGTATGTATAATCAGGTAGCCGCAGATCCAGAAATCGAGGGAGAAGCTCGTCGCTACTTAGCCGCGGCCGCCTGCCTCCGGACGGCGCTGCGCTCCTTGAGGCCGAAGCTCCGGCCGCTGGACCTCTTGCGTTGTGAAGCCCTTCTGGCCCTGGACGCCCCCTCCAGGGCTAGGCTTCTGTCTACCAAGTATAGGTGATTTGGGATTTATATTTATGACTTCTAGGTGGTATGTATGTATGTATCTTCACGCCAAGTCCCTTTCCATTAACGCAGGTACTTTCACAGTACGGATAAGTACGTTTTTTTTTATGTAATGGATGTGGCAAACAATCATGCTGTTCACATTGATGTTAAGTGATGACTGCAGCCTATAGACATAGACATATAGTCTTTGTGTGGGTACACAAAGACCAGAGGTCAAAATGCAGATGCGTTACCACTTCTGAGGTCTAAGGTGTTTGGGTAGTGTAGCGCGCCAGACATTCCGGTCCGGAAGAAGCACGGGAGGTGTGTCAACCTCCCGTGCTTCTTCTGCATTCATCATTCTCTTCATATATGCACGCCGATTCCTAAGACTGGTGGAGGTAGGGGTGGTGATGGTGAGTGATATGTTTCAAAACTCGAATCTTAAAGGTAGAGAAGTAAAATACTACGGCTATTAAGACTTTTAATGGGAAAGGTACGTTTGGTATTTTAAGTTAGTTCATCCTTTAGTTTGAGTAATTTTCAAGACTTGATTTTAGTTTTTGAAAATCCTCTTAATTTTTTTTTTCACTAAACAAAATGTTTTAAGAAAATATAATAAAATAATAAAATAAAAAAATTTATTTACTCCACAAACTTTGAATCTTACTTACTATAGTACATCAATTGTGTCATAAAAGTTTAGTGGAGTCTGGAGCCTAAACTAGGATACCCTGTATTTCAGGACTCCAGGTCCCCACCTCCGGATAAAATGATATGTTGGAAATTAGATAATTTGTGCACATTATCAAAATTTATGAAAAAATAGAAACTAAAAAAAATACTCTAAAACAATTTAAAAAGAAGGAAAAAAATAATTGTATATCTATGTTATATCTAACGTATATTCACGCTAACAAAAATAAAATATTGCGATACTTGGTATTAGTAAATAGTTAATACTTTCGATTTGCTTGCTGTTTATGAATTAAGTACCTGTATTTATTAAAAAAGGAAAATGTATACCTATATTTATATATTCAATAATAATTGTGTATAAGTGATAATATATATTAAACTAAATTTTCAAATAGCGGTCCCTAACAATTTTTCAGTTAGGTCGTAATTTAACTTGAATAGCCACTCCCTTATTTTCCTTTTACAATTATTTCTGTTCAGTGGGTAAATGTTATTTGTCTTATTGCATTGGTTATACAAGCGATTACCTAAGAAATTAAAGAAGCGAGATGCAAAAGTAGTTCTGATTGACTTATTTGAACACACAATATCACTGCGCCGCTTCTGACTACAGAACGCTGGGTTGAAGGCTAAAGAAGAATGTTTCTTAAGGATAGAGTAAAGTACGAATAGTTTTCTTATAGATAACACTACAAAGTTCGCAAAAAGTTCGTCCGTGGGGAAATAATATGGTTTGAATGTTGAAACTTTTAAAATAGCTCTTTGAGCTATTTCTAATTTTTTTATAGTTGTTTTATAAGCTCCCCCCCAAACCGTAATTCCATATGAAAAAATACTCTGGCAAATTGCGTAATAAACCATTTTTATAATATCTATACCAGCTATATGTCTAATGGATTTAAAAATATAAATTAATTTTCTTGTTCGAGCTGTCAAGTGACTTATATGACTCTGAAAGTTTAAATTTTCGTCCAAGGTAATACCGAGATATTTCACTTTTGAATCATTTTCCAGGCATGGACAAGAGCAATCATTGTTATAGCAAGAAAAGCACGTAAACTACAGACAAAAAGTCCTCAAGGAAGTTGAAACTTTGTAGCTCAATGGCCCGTATAAGGAAATTTAGGCAGAGAATATATAATAATACTACGTGTAGAATGGACACTTCGGCGTCCCGCCCGATTGCCCCGCATCAAACTCCTCCCCTCTTATGGGCGACGGTTGGTATTTTCTACGTGCTACGCACTCAGGTGCATGTGTTAATACACGTCACTGACTGATGCTGTGTAATAGAGATCAAATTAAGCATTTGTATGGAATTTTGGCGGAGTGTCGCGGTGTGATTTAGGCAAGCTTAGACGCGTTATCACGTCTAATAATGAGACTCTTTAGATAAGACCACTGTTGTTAACCCGCCTAATCAAAGCCTGCTTATTTGAGATACTGCGTATATGAATTGCAATAAAATATAGATCCTTTCAGGCGTGTTTCCGCCTATCGAAATTGCTGTCGTCATCGGCATTGCTGTCAAATTTTGAAGTCGATTTGTAGCTCCTTTAAAAGCAGTAGTGATAATTTGATTGATGGTAGATTATTTAGAATATTTATTTATTTATACTTACACATTATATTTATATTTGCACATTAGAAGTACAAGACTTAATACCCCTAGGCATTATCTCCCAGTCAATTGTTATTGTTACTTAGTTAATAAAAATTGATATGAAAATTTCACAGCAATGACAATGACGACAGCAATGTCGATATTGGTCGCACCTCAGTTCCCTCCTATTCGGGGATCATATTTTTGAGAACGATTTAGTTAGAAACTTTGTTCTTACACTGCACTGCTTTTTGACTCTGAGTTAACATACAGGTTGGCGATATCGACAGCGCCATTGTCGCGCGAGGCCCGCGCGGGGTCCGCGGTGGGAGGCCTGCCGCTGGTGGGCCCCGCGCCGCCCGAGGCCGCCTCCCCTTGGATGCGTCTCTACCTCTACCACGTCGCCGGGTATGGCCCGCCTTCGTTGCTGCTCACTAAGGGTGAGTTCGGTACATCGTTTTGTAAGATGCCGATTGATTTGTAGGATGTGACCGAATACAATGCCGTTGCCGGTGGCCTCGCCTTCTGTTACATGGGCCAAAAGGTAACCGACGAATCGAAGGTGTTTGCATGTCTGCACAATATATGCTTGAATGCATGCATTTAGGCAGTAGGTAGGCTGCCGTAGGTGCACGTAGGCAGAGGCCTACGCCTTCGGGGATTACAGGCGTGAAGTTACGTACCATTGTATTTGGTTGATTTTGCATAAGCAGAGATTTCCCTGTCCCTGAGGAAGTAGCCGGAGACCGAGTCGCCCTGGATAACAACTTGAATGCACTTCTACTTATATCACATAGCCGACTATTAAATGAATCATGTCATTATAATATACGCAAGATAAATCCGTAATAATAGTTTTCTTTCATTAATTACCACATTGTTTGATATGGACCTAGTTTTCGGTGATATTTGTACAGAAGAAGAACACTTCGTAATTAGTGTTGAATTCCCCAGGCACCGTCCTGCGGGGGGTGCCGCGGCCGCTGCTGGGGTTCTCGCGGCTGGCGGTGTGGTGGTGGGGGGCGGAGGCCGAGGCGGGCGCCGGCGCGCTGCTCGCGGCCGCCGCCCTGGCCGCCGCCAACACGGCGCTGCGCCGCGGGCCCGTGCTGCTGCAGGCCGCCGCCGTCAGGGCTGCGCCGCAGTACATACACCTCGCCTTCCCCCCGCCTGCGCTCGCCCCAGGTAAACAACGGCGACAACGGATCAATGCAATGTATACCATGCCAGCGTTGCGTTGACGCCCAACGCCGCAACGCCAAAGGGCGATGCACGCGATAGGGTATTTGACAATGTACATTAAAAAAAAAATACGTAGTCCAAATGTTACATAGAAATGAAAAGTATAAAACATGAAAATTATTAAAATCGGTGCATTATTGTAAAACAGGTATAAAAATTAAAAAATATATCTTTTTATTTAGTTTAAAAATAACAACAATAAAATTTGTACAACGAATCTATAAGGTACCTATACCTTATAGATTTACTAAATATACAATTTACAAAAACGCAATAGATATTTTAAGATTTCATTAATTCGTCATTGATCTCGTAAGTATACAAGCATGTGACGTCACAAGTCTGTACAATTTTGTATGAGCCGTTTGAGATCATTTCATAACTTGCAACATTCGAATGGTGATATCTCAAAAACTATTAGTTATAGACTGGTGGTTTCAATGACGATATTTACTAACATATCATATATTTTTGAAAACACAATAAAAAAAAAATAGTGAAATAAAAAACATATTCGAATGAAATCGTCCACAGATCAGCAATGCCTGTGGCGGCGGCACGCGGGGCTGCGGCGGCTGCTGCGGCGCTTGCGCCTGACGCGCTCGGCCGGCTACGTCACCCTGGCTGACATCGGCGTGCCCGACCTGGGCTGCGCCCGGCCCCCGCACGCCGTGCAGCTCGGTGAGTCATTAGGCACGTCCACACGGAGCGAGCAGCTGAGCGAGGCATTTCCGAAAAAAAAAATAATAAAAAAACAAGAAAAATACAAAATGTTCCTAATAAAAAAAACGAAATTAAAAAATAATGTGTGTATATGACCTCAGCGAGTTTCTCTGCATACCACAATCCCCATTTAGGACCACGCCCTCGACGCTTCGCAGGGCAGATAGGCCCGTGGTACGAGCATTAACGCATTAAATACGAGCCTCAATCCCCGAACCATCCTCCCCCCTCCCCCTCTTTTTCGGTTCGCGCGGAGGGACGGATGATGATTAGATAAATAAATAAATAAAATACGCTTACACTCACAGCCCCACAGTAGGTATAAACCTGTGTCTGGGTGTTTGTGTATGTGTTGTACACATACAACACATACACAAACACCCAGACCCGAAACAAATATCTGTAGGCCATACAAACATTTGTCCCGGTGCGGGGATCGACCCTTCGAATCAAACGGTCATCTCACACCGCTGGACTAACCGGGCCGTTAGTTGTTGCGAGGCATTTGCCGCGCGATGCAGCACGGTTACTGTGGACGTGCCTCGGCCGAATCGAGCGCGCGTGACCGAGCACCCGTGCCATCGAGTGTCGGTTTTGTGATTTGCTCAAAGGCGCCTCAGTCGTTTGCCGCATGCATTCTGGACAATCGCGTATTTTGTTTTGTGCCTCGCTCGAGCATAATACGAATTAATCTGTTCCTGTATATTGTCTGGATCCAAAATCGTCTTTGTTCAAGTTTTTATTGTCTTCTGTTTTTTACAACCCTATTAGTAAGGATAAAAGTAACAGCTGCCACGGCAACACGTACATGTAGTGAAATGATGCTTTTTGCCAACTAAACGAACGAACAAAATTTCTCGGACTTTCCGCGCGCGGCAACCTCGTGATGGTTGCGAGACTGCCGCGCTCGTTCGCGAGGCATTTGCCGCGCGTGCTCGCTCTATATGAACCCGCCTAACGAGAACTAACGAACTGTAGCGAAAAGCGCTAGAGCTCTTAAAGTGGTTCCCATTGCGTTCTAAGACGAACTACATAGTTTAGTTCACAAATTAAAAAAGTTTTCTTTTTTTTTTTTTAATTATTCCAGTCGCCCAAAGAAAGAAAAAGGAGATAAGCGGAATAGCGAAACCGATCAGCGAGCTCTCCTTATCTTCAAACGACTCCAATGACAAATCCGATTTCATGACACCCATAAGCAGGCTGCAATCGCCCATAGAGTCCCATTTCGCAGTCACTCCCACCACAGACAGCAAGAACGGTTCACCAGCCAACGGCTTCACTAGTGCCGAGTGCGGTCAACTCTTACGCGAAGAACTAGATAGCTTGAATATCGACACGCACCAAAGCAAAGAGTCGATAGCCTGCAGCGAAGACTTCGTACCGATATATTCCACGTCCACGAGCATTGAGGATTTGAAAAAGCATTCCAAGTCAATCAGCAAAGAATCGATAGACGAGCTAATTCCGATACATTCCGCGTCGCCGAGCATCGAGAATTTGAAGTTCGATAAGAAATGTAGCGAGCCACTGAACGACCTGTTGAGTCCGGCGGAAGAGTCGATATCGATGTTTACGCAGTTGTCGGACAAGTTGAGTGAGATGACGGCGGAGGGCGACAGCGGGGTCGACACTGCGCACAACTTCTCGGACGATGAGACGTGTAAACCGGAGGTTAGTTTGTATAATTGATTTATTTTTTATAAATAGCCTTTTATTGATAATACAAGTTACGTTTGAAAGTATAGCGATTAGTGAAGCACGTTTGAAAGTAAAGCGTTTTTTTTTAAGATGTCCCTTGTATCATCGTGCCTTGGGGCATAGGCCTCCTCCAGCTGGATGTTCTTACATTAGACTATTTCTTACATCTGACATTAGACTTTTATTTTATTAAGTTATTTTATTATTTTATTTTGTTAAGTGTCTAATATATTAAAATAATGGTTTGAAGTACAGATAAAGTTATTTTTGTTAGGAACATTCCTTACAAAACTTTTACAAAAAAAATATTAGGTACTTAATGACATTAAAAAATCTTTAAAAATTAACGTTTAATAAAAAGTAAAAAAAAACAACTATATCATATTAGACAGATTGTTAACATCTGACAGGATTCGAACCCTGGGTACGCCGAAGGTTAGACTCTAGCATTCTCCATTACGCCATATGTCTGTTTTTTAATGCGACGTATATAAATTATAACATTTCTTTAGTTTGTATGTGTGCGAATTGCTAGTTCACGTATTCTAGTCGCAGTACAATAACCAATATTTCGAAATTGTAGCTATCAGTAGTTTCAACTAAATCAGAAATGTATACAAAAATGATTTTCATGTTCGCTAAACTCACATTAATTACTCCCTTTCGCTTTAATTTTGTTGAAATGAATTAAAAACACGCTTTCCGAGAAACTGCGCCATCTTTTGGAATAAGTTGCTTAGCCGATGCCAACGTTTAACCTTAATGAAAGACTGAAAGTTGTTCAGATTGACCGTCTGGAAAAACGGTTTTCAGGTTTTGCATACTTAACGCTACACCCTATATAACAAAAGCTGGAGCCACCCCAATTATAAACACCAGGAATCGCCACTGTAGAGAAGGATGTGAAATTTTACAATAACTTTAACTGTAACAAATATCGTGGTGTAACTCATTCTAAATGTGTCTCTTTATATAACTATTAACTGATTCTTTATTATTTTTCAGAAATATACTATCATAGATCTCCAATTCGGGATTCCATTATTTGAAGAAGCACTATGTGAAAAAATCTGCAATAGTATAGTTAATAAGATAGCTAAACCGGAATTGTAAGTAATATTAAACGTGTGACATAGAGAAAGCTTTAATTTAAAACTCAATCAAAACGAATACTTATAAATATTTTTTGTTACCAGATTGGAAAAACTAAGAGAAGATAATGAGTTCATTCGCGCAGATGTGTTAAAATTCGTTTCGCAATGTCAAGTAAGTATGTTTATAACGTAACTTCACGCCTGTTATCCACGAAGGGGTAGGCAAAGGTAAATGCATACATTGAAGCACCCACGATTCGCCGGGTATGTTTTGGCCCAGGTGGCGAGCCTGTTGACATCTCCGGACACGTTACCTCGAGGTACTGGGAATCAGCCAGAAAATGGAAAAATCCCAATAGAACCAAAGATAAAGGATTATTCACCGTTATCTCTGATATTCGCCGACCCAGGAATCGAACCCAGGACCCCAGCATAGTAGTAGTGGTCTGCTGCTACTAGGCTACTGAGACAGAAAGAAATATTAATACAAATCTTGTTTACAGTATTATCCCGGCGAAGATATGGGGATAGTGAAACGTGGTACGTTAGTTCCTTTGCCGCGCAAGAACCTCGTCTTCGAGAATGGTCGGATAAGCGAGTGGAGCGGGAAATAGTGCTGTCCCATTCGCACGCGCCTACACGACAGGAACACCCTATAGATTTGTGCTTTATTAGAGAGAGATAAAGATGCAGATGTTGTGATGATGTAGAATATTGTGGTCTCATGAGGAAACACGAGCGGTGAAAAGCAACCATTTACTATAGTTCACTTTTTTTAGCATTAGACAAGAAAAAACCCAGAAGCAGGTATCACAAAATTTTTTGTCTATGATATGACAGCGAAATTGTCATTGTGTATTTTGTCGACTTAATTAAAAATACCATGTTGAGCGTCGTGCGTGCCTGATAAACGTATTATTTTTAATTTGTTGTCATTAAATTAACGTATTCCGTTCGTTTTATGTTCTTGACCACTACTTTTTTCTGTATTTTTTTTCGTTTTAGAAAACGCATAAGTTTAATTAAATATAAAATAAATATGTTGCCAATTACTGTTACGTAATTTGAAAAATTATTGTTTAAACCTAATGTTTGAAAATAATACAGTATTGTATAGGTATCATTAGTTTTCGGAATGAAGATTGACAGTTTTGAACTTTTTACTTAAAACTTACCTAAAAACACCTAAATTCCTTCTGTCTAATGCTAAAAAAAATTACTTTAAAGCGAAAATAGCACTCACCAGTCGTATATGTCTTACCCCTTTTCGGCCCCCGGTTGCCCGGTGAATATAACAAAAGTCCCATTTAAAAAAGTAGAAATCTAAATCATTTAATATTCGCCATATTAAAATATTTAGATCTAATTGAACAATTGAAACCGATATCAAATCATTGTATGAAAAGTATTGGAAATGGTAGTTTAAAGATAGACAGTTAATAGATATGCAGGTTTTCTTGTACATTAAACAACATACATTGATTTTCAAAACGTTTCATGCGCGGTTTGAAGACAACGAAAACCAGTCGGCCATTCTAGATCATGGCGTGACGTCACGTTGAATAGTTTGATATGAATTAATGTGAATCAGTTTTAATCTAAATGGATGGCGAATTTCGATCGAAAGCAAATAATGAAAATTTACCAGAAGTGGATGCTTTTGTGGTTGGAAATTTATTTTACAATAATTCCGACTTGTGCTTTTCTTGTTTCCATAATACAGTTCCATCTCGTTTCTTTACAAAATTGACTAAAAATTAATATTATTTAAGTTGTAAAGGGTTTAGACATAAAACTTTACATGGGATCCTTGTTTTCTCTTCGGATTGTTTCTTTTCCTTTCATTTTTATATCTTGTGGTAAAACATTAGAGAATACAATTGAAAAGCAAGTTCTGTATAATGCCTCCTTTACTGTCATTATGCAGAGATAAAACAAAAAGAATACGTTTTTAATTTCTTAACGCCACCTGTGTTTCCTCTTCATTAAATATTATGTAGACTGCATCCCTTAAATATATGATAAGCCTGAGATTATAACGATGTATAGGTAATGCGCAACAGGTAAGGTTCAAATTAAAAGTATCATATATCTAAATAATAAGACAATAGAAATGCTGAATGTTGTTAAAACTATCGAATAAAAATATTCACGGACAATAATTATACTATATTATGGAATATGCCGGATGACCGCGCTGAATCGCACATACGAAGTTTTCGCAAGAGTTGCGCTATATACAACTTCCCAATGTTAACCTCGGCCTGCTAGACACTATCACCTCGTCTGATCGGAGGAACCTCCCTTTTCATCGGTGGAATATTACATCCCGTTCACTCTACAGAAGTGACCCCGACGTGATTGAAAGCAACCACCTTCTCACCATCAACTCCGGAGCATCTTCGATGACATCATCATCAGCACCAGGCCAGGTGCACCTGGCGATGAGGATGATCTCTCCGTCGGAGTCCTCTCCTTTGGGTCGGAGGGACAATTTCACCCGTTCCTCCACACATTTCTATTGTTTTATTATTGTTCTATGTGCGTGTCCGTTGCACAGATCATACACCTCGCGTGTGTGGAATGTAACAAAATATCATATCTAAAAACAAGAGATTAATTGAAATAGTTGTAACTTAGCTTTACTTATTTAAAATTGTGTTCTTAAATGGAATATTTTACTAATAGCACAACTAGCATTATTTTTACCACCAACGTTTAACACCCTTTTTTTTTACATAATTATGTCTTTATTCGAGTACATGATGACTAATATTTGTTTAGTTTATGCTTTAGATATTTCTATAATGATTTTTTCCGTATGCGGACCTAGTTTTAATTAAATAATTTATATTAAAATATCATCGACTATACACCTGTAAAATACATTGCAATGATGACGTATTCATAAAATACGACGTGCGTTAATTTGTTTAAATTCTCAGTATTGTTTTGTCACTATATCAAAGTTTATAAATGTTTTCATTGATTTAGTTATTATAAGTTAAACCATATACTATAATATGTACATAATTTATTAAAACAATTGTTATATGATATAACATATCGCTACGAAAGCTGCGATTTATTAAAAAGCTACTTAATAATGCTTTTCAATTATAAGAATTTATTGTACCTGTACATGTGGCCATTTATTATGTTCTTCATGATAAAATAATTGAATGTATACCTAATATTTTTGGATTCCGTCCTATTCATATCTTTTACAAACCTGAATAACGAGTGCAAGTATATTATTAAAAGATATGATGGGTAATATTTGAGCCATCTTCTAATCACCATTCCGTTATGTTTTATTGATAGGATTTGACGTTTAAGGAGCATGATGACTTATAAAGTACAGTTAAAGAGTTGTTCACGTATACAAAAACAGTCAAATATAGCTTTTAATACCACCGCATAAAATACCAATGTGGACAAGCGGACTATTCACTGATTGTACCTATTTACAAAGTAATCAGACGTCTCAAAGAAGATCTGTTGCCCACCCTGTGGCCTAAGATGTTCTTAGACATTCAACTGTCCCTGTATTTATGGCATTGTACTGTACCATACATGTCATTTAAAATATAGTTATAATAATTTGTCCTTGCCCTCAGAAAGTTTGCAACAGTTAATCAATTTGCTTAGATAGATGCATTTTCTTTATAGTTATGTAGCTATATGAGTGCATTATTACTTTATTTAATGAGATTATTAATTCACATCATGGGGCACCAATAAATTATTATAAATATATTGTATAATTTTTACGTCACTTACTCTCATTCTTGGTGAAATTTTATGGAAAATATATGTCGCACGCCATTTCCCCTCGGGGTAGTGACTAATGAAATGTATTAAAATAGTAAACGTTGAAATATTTTGTTTTATTTACTGGACGGATAGGTACTGTTAATCATCTTCTAGATTCTAGATCACAGAACAGTAAAAAAATTAAGAAAGAGCGGAAAGAAAAAAATGACTTCGGGCAGGGATCGAACTTTTTCCTCCCCCGAGGGTTTCCGCCTTGTCGTGATTGGAGGAATTCAGTAGCTGGTGGTTGTCCCCACGCCGGTGAGGACAAGAGAAACCCAGAGAGGGAGCAGCGTTGGGCGTGATTCTGCCTGCCCTTCGCTGATGTGGGGATGGGGTCTGCGGGTATGTCGTTGGTCCTGCCTGCACTCTATCCCTAGCCGCCTAGCGGTGGTCCCACCGACTGATAAGGATGTGGTGGGGGCGCGGAGGAGCGGCTGAGGGTTGAACTCCTCCGACGGTTCCGCGCTTTCAAGGCCGAACAAAGTGCCCGAATTCCTACAACACCGGGCGTCCCGAGGTGATGACAATCGTCCGAATGAAGAAAGGTCTCAAGCTGTCTCGCGTGCACGTGTTCCGCACGCGAGACAGTAGTGTTGGTTGGAGCCAAATGGTTCAAACGGTGGAGGGTTCGAAAACGAGCAGCCACCGGCCGGGTCGCGGATGTATGCGTAAGCCATAGATTTATTATCTACTTAGTATTATATATCTATGGCGTAAGAGTTCCCGTTACTCCGCTGCTGATAGCGGATGAGTCGTAACACCGCGGGGTTTTAGTGAGTACGAGGCTCGCACTACCCTCCGTCTATTCCTCTAGACGGTGGGTGCCTATTAGGGCTTCCCCGGGTAAAAAAATAGCATTCGAACCTCTTGCCACTGTTAATAATTGTTAAACATTAAATAACCCATTCATTATACTGTCTGTGGTCACAACTGATTTTATTATCTGTCTTTTCTTTTCTGTCAGTGACGACAGCGGACATGTCACTGTCATATGTCAATCTTTCAGCTGTCAGTCAGTCGAACAGTTTTGTGAAGCCTTTCGTTTTTTCTTTGAAATAAATTGAGAACTGCAGTTGTTTGTGTATTACAAAACAACCTTTTTGCTGTAACATTGGAACGAAATAACGAAAATCGTGAACACTGGCTGCTTTCAATCCGGAGGGATCTTTAAACATGGAGGTGGATCAGTTTTCTGCCGATTGGTCGTATACCGGCGAAGGTGGGCGCTTGCCCCTCATCGACGAGACTTCGGCTCTAGGAACACATGCGCCAAAAGACAGGTGATCTAGAGGAATATTTACATGTGAAATCAATAGCTGCGCGTTGCGCGTAGTTGTCTGCAGTTTTGAAGCCAAGTTCAATGGGTGATTGAACTTGGCTTCAAAACTGCATGCGTCTGATGTTTTTTACGATCTACTTGCAACTAGGAATGTACAATAGCATAGCAGTTGTTAGATCCGCATTATAAAAAGAATTACCTAAGTATCATAATAAATTGACTTTGTATATTGCCACAGTCCTTGTTTTAGCTTAATCGTTTTTGAGTGTTTACATAACATATTGGCTTTGTAATTGAGCAATAGTGGAAGTTAATACAAGATATGATGAAATAAACAATACATTATTAACTTAAAATAACAATATCAAGTGTGATAATGTATACATAACTGTATAACACAGACAAGCTTCCACATAAAATTATACATCCAAATTTATTAGTATGGCTTTCACCAGATATTCTCAACAATTTTTGTATCAATTATTGACTCAGCTCTCACTCAACAAATAAATAATACTTGACATTATTTGGTTCCTCCAGATTGATATCAGTGCTAGACCAGGTGGAAATGAGGGTTGAAAGGCTCAGACGTGACACAGTGCGCATTGTAGAGGAGCGGGATTCCTTGCTGTCTACCCTTGATAGTGTTAAGCATTCAGATCTACTGTTGGATGTATCTGAAGGTATGTTTATTTATTTAAAATTTATTTTCTGTACCCACGAGCTCCGTCACTGGAGCTCTACCACCAGTAGATAGTACAGCAGAAGCCACTCTTGACCTGACCCGCCAACATGATGTTAACTGTTGCACCAGCTATTTGGCTAGATCTTCACCCAATAGAAATAATGAAATCTATTTTTAATCATCATAATATTAATCATTGCATTCGCCTCTCCTCACGTAATTGATTGAATAGGGAATATGTATAAAATTTAAAATTGTCTCAAATATTTTTTTCTCAAATACTTATCAAGGTCTTATTATAATTACAAAGTTTTTTTTTTATTTACTAATTATTTAATGCCATTATATATTATGTAAATAGTGCAAAATAAGGAAACGAAATTCAAACTTTCAAAACGCGCTGCCATTGGTCGAGACGCAATAACATTTTGTCTGGTGTTTTTCTAATACTATTTTTGCACTTAGGTACTTTATAATACTTGTAAGATGGCTTTTTTGCTTCTTCCATGATTTGTAGAGCAATTAAAATTGAAAATACGTATGAAGTAAAACAAAAGTCGAGTGTTTTTTACTAGTAAAAAACACTCGACGTGTGTTGTGACGTCACAACACACGTCGTCAAAATAACGGGGTTTGAAGAGCTCAAATTTACTCAATGTTTTTAATTTCACTTTGAAAAATAACTATAATATTTTCAGGCCTATTTATAATTTTTCTACAATATATATAAGTAAATGATTAATTTAAGACGAAAAAAAAAATCATGAATATTCCCTATTATATCACATATGAAAAAGGTGCTAAGAACCTTAATCTTATCATTACTTTTTAATTAAACATTTATTTTAAGTGAAAACATAACTTTAAAATGTATTAATAAAATTGTGCATTGATTGAAGTATGTACTTCTCTGTAATAACTCTATGAATCAAGGCAACTGAACATTCAGTCAGATTCAGTGAATAATAATGAACATAAACCACAACTGATATTATGACAAAAAGAAATGTCTGTAGAGTTGGTTGGTTGTTCTGAAGTATGTTTGTTGCTGTTACAGATGATAATTTTACCTGATAACGTCATAAGACAACATTTTTGAAAAATTGCATTCTTCATGAATTGATTTGAATCTCGTCAGCACGGGGTCCAATTTGAACCCCGGACCTTTGTCAGGCTTGCGCGGGGACATGGGGGGTCCAACACGTAGAGGCCCTTTCGAGAATTTTGATCTACTTTGTAATGGGTTATATTCGGCAGGACCTCTCTCTGACTGCATCAATAGTTAATACAGGCACAGACAGACCCCGCAGAATATAATGCGGCTATTGTAATGATAAGTGATTCGCCAAACTTTGGGCTATGTTGGTGAACTGGGGGGACTAGCTGGCAGGGCCTATTTAATGCCATTATATATTATGTAAATAGTGCAAAATAAGGAAACGAAATTCAAACTTTCAAAACGCGCTGCCATTGGTCGAGACGCAATAACATTTTGTCTGGTGTTTTTCTAATACTATTTTTGCACTTAGGTACTTTATAATACTTGTAAGATGGCTTTTTTGCTTCTTCCATGATTTGTAGAGCAATTAAAATTGAAAATACGTATGAAGTAAAACAAAAGTCGAGTGTTTTTTACTAGTAAAAAACACTCGACGTGTGTTGTGACGTCACAACACACGTCGTCAAAATAACGGGGTTTGAAGAGCTCAAATTTACTCAATGTTTTTAATTTCACTTTGAAAAATAACTATAATATTTTCAGGCCTATTTATAATTTTTCTACAATATATATAAGTAAATGATTAATTTAAGACGAAAAAAAAAATCATGAATATTCCCTATTATATCACATATGAAAAAGGTGCTAAGAACCATAATCTTATCATTACTTTTTAATTAAACATTTATTTTAAGTGAAAACATAACTTTAAAATGTATTAATAAAATTGTGCATTGATTGAAGTATGTACTTCTCTGTA
Source organism: Macrosoma leucophasiata (assembly GCA_036365455.1). NCBI lineage: Eukaryota > Metazoa > Arthropoda > Insecta > Lepidoptera > Hedylidae > Macrosoma > Macrosoma leucophasiata. The sequence continues at coordinate 5,457,279 of JAWQUS010000023.1, read as the reverse complement.
ATAACTCTATGAATCAAGGCAACTGAACATTCAGTCAGATTCAGTGAATAATAATGAACATAAACCACAACTGATATTATGACAAAAAGAAATGTCTGTAGAGTTGGTTGGTTGTTCTGAAGTATGTTTGTTGCTGTTACAGATGATAATTTTACCTGATAACGTCATAAGACAACATTTTTGAAAAATTGCATTCTTCATGAATTGATTTGAATCTCGTCAGCACGGGGTCCAATTTGAACCCCGGACCTTTGTCAGGCTTGCGCGGGGACATGGGGGGTCCAACACGTAGAGGCCCTTTCGAGAATTTTGATCTACTTTGTAATGGGTTATATTCGGCAGGACCTCTCTCTGACTGCATCAATAGTTAATACAGGCACAGACAGACCCCGCAGAATATAATGCGGCTATTGTAATGATAAGTGATTCGCCAAACTTTGGGCTATGTTGGTGAACTGGGGGGACTAGCTGGCAGGGCCTATTGAGTGAGATCCGGCACCTGCCTATATTCAACATCTCACATTATCGAATCCTACTTTAGGCAGGTGGTGACTCGCCTCTCCTTGGTGGGCCCCCCAAACAGCCAATCCGATGGTCGACGGGGGGCAACACTGTTGAGAGAGGCTGGGGGTGTCGAGAGGTGTGGCCCCGGTTTCAACATCACGAGCGAGTAATCTCGAGCTCGGAGCGGGCTTCCCCGCTATTATGCCTTTAGACACTTCCACCCCCGAGTGTATGGCTCTTGCAGAAATTTAGACAACAGCCTATTATCTAAATTTCTGCAAATGCCATACCTCTAGCGCCTTACTCTGACCGGCCAATGAAGGCAAGCCAGAGGTGAGAGACCTGATGCTCTGTCCGGCCGTGCCTCTGTGTGGCGGACGAGGCGGAGCCCAGTTCTCTCGGAGGAACTCGAGATGATGGTGGGGGGTGGTGTCGCTACTCACCAACAGCTCGCCACAAGCTGCTCTGCCCCCTGATTTGGATTACTATTATCCAGACGCATCGGCGTTCATAAGCTGAACGCTTAGGCCGATCATGCAGCCTCTACTCTCTATCGCTTGTTCCACGCACTCGCTTACACACTCTTTTCGGGCGGAACGTGACACTTTTTCTTGCGTTCGGGCGGCGTTCATCGATCGTTATCACGTCAATAGTATTATGATATTATTTTAGAATTATTATTATGCAAATTTTATGTTATACTTATTTATAAAATAAATGTATTGAACTTATTAACTTATCACTTTCGGATGTGCGTGTGGTAATTATTTGACCGCATTCAAGGCTGATTGATATTAATATATGCAAAGGTATTTATAATAATTATGAATATTATGTAGGCGAGAAAGACGACATCACACGGTACGCGGAGCGGATCCTTGCGCGAGCGATGACCGTCGAGGTGGCGGTGCGCACCGACCGCGACTCGCAGCAGGAGGAGGCTCTGCATCAGGTATATCTATTGATTTTAATGACTTCATTGATTAGATCAGCGGCTGGAACGCCTAATTTTATGTTTGGTGTTCTCCTGACTAGTGTTTTCTTTTAATTACGCGTGGCCGTATTGCGTCAACATTAAGATGCTAACATACGCCATATCGCGCTAATTCCCAATTTTTAAGTCTGTATTCTGAAAAATCCCCTGTTTTTCGGCAATTTACGGCCTAGCCTCTTTAAATTACTAAATGCCGTCGTTAACTAGCATCAACGTCAGATCAAGTCAGATGTCAAATCGTAGATAACTTTGTTTATGAGCCCTCCGGCGGGCTGCGGTAAGGTTAGGAATGTATAGGTACTTAAGTAGATATTCTCCATCGTTTTATGCAATGTATTATTAAAATTTGTTGTTATTTGAAACTGTCGATGATTGGCATCTTGCGGTTTGTGGTAGATGTACAGTATACGCAAAACTTAAATGCGTCCGTGAAGTTAGTTACAAGTCCCGTCGATGAAGGTGATTTTATGGTATACGCAGCTAACTTCACTCAGTGGCATTTAAGTTTTGCGCATACTATATATACCTATATATTGTGTCCTATCGCCGTTATTCGAAGCCTCTTAAACATATTTTGAGATAGCAGTCCTTCCGGTTCCGTTCACAGAGTGTCTCTATTGGCTAAAGCCGCATTTATATTTATCTGACGTGTTGTGTTGTGATGCATCAGAACGGTATCAGTTTCATACATTTAATATGGAAGCGTTCACATTTATTCAATGCGGTGTGTTATGACGGCTTCTGATGTGTCGTGTCACAGGTGAAGCCGCATTTATATTTATCTGACGTGTTGTGTTGTGATGCATCAGAACGGTATCAGTTTCATACATTTAATATGGAAGCGTTCACATTTATTCAATGCGGTGTGTTATGACGGCTTCTGATGTGTCGTGTCACAGGCGATCCCGGTCCGCGTCAGAAAGGGTGAGGTGCGGGTGGCGGTGCCGTGAGACGTCATACCGCATCAGACTAGTGTGCACGCGTCAGTCTTGTGTTATTACGTCAGAAATGGACGAAGAGCAACTAATTGAATACGTAATTGAATATCTTTTTCTTTTTCTTTGTTTAGTTAGAAGCGTTGCCAATGCCAATAATTGCAACTCTTCTTCAAAATCTGAATCTGAATCGGATGATTCTTGAAAAAACATTGCAAATGTGTGAACTCTCTGGGAGTCAAGACGGAACTGATACAAAAAACCGTCATAATGCATCATAACACGTCATATCAATGTGAACAGTAGCCATCACGACAGAGAGCATCACAACACAACACGTCAGATAAATATAAATGCGGCTTAATCCTTAATATCACTTACCAGCCTACTAGAGGGTGTGAGTCAGTGGTTTTCCTGTTCACCCCAATGATCGTCTTAGCTCATTGGCGTCCAAGTTTTTGGTTTAGTCACAAGTGTTCAAACGTTGGTAACGTTCGTAATTAGTTAATTAAATTAATAAATAAAGTAATTTAGGAGTGACAAGTATTCAGTGCAAATATGGCGGGTAGTGAAAATAACGTTGAATTAGAGGCAGAGTCTGACTCTTCCTCAACGTCATCGTCTTCGACGTCGGCACGTTGCTCTCGAAAACGAAGTAGACACAGCAAGAGGAATTCAAAGCGACGGCGTAAGGATAATGAAGCTATAAAATGTCTTACACAACAGGTCAGTCAAATACAATATTATTTGCTAAATTTTACAAATTGTGCTCAATATCCACCGCCTGTGATTAATGATAGTGAATCTGACTTGCCGAATAATTCAAATGCTGATGCGCCTTCGACATCTAAATCTATTAAGTTTGAATTCGGTACACGTTTAAAGGAACCGTTAGTACCTGCTGCGTCCATCGAACATATGGATAAAATACAATCGTTACAGCATTTTGGGTCCGAAAATTGGAAAAATGTGCGGTATGCAGACACGCAAAAAGTTTATAATGCACGCCCTAGTTTCACTAGTCTCGACGTTAATAGTGAATGTCTAATTGTAGATAATGGCAAGTCCAATACTACTAAGCCTGAAAAGATGTTAGCTGCATTAACTCGTGCATTAATTATGCAAGGAGAAACGTTACGAAACGAGAAGAAAATATTAATAGTAACGATTTAATCGACAAAGTAAAAGAAATTTTCACAGGAGATTTTCAAAAGATTTCTAATGACTGTTTGCAATTAGTTTGTGGCCGAAGGGCTGATATAATTGAACAACGTCGAAATTACTTTTGAATTTTGTAAAAGAAAAACACTTGCGCGAAAGTTTAAATATGATACCCCCATCCAAAGAACTTTTATTCGAAATAGCTGCATTTTCGGAGTTAATTAAAGATAATGGAGGCGTATCTAAAGTTTTTGATTTTCAATATAAAAAACGGACAACCGGGACTCCAGCGTCACAACCTGGGCCTAGTGGTTTACATTCGAACACTCGCCCCTGGGCAGTTTCGACAAATAATGCAAAGGTCTCTTCTCAAAATAGTAGACCTTTTCAAGTTGGCGGTAACACCGTATTCCCGAATTATAATGGAAAATTTTTTCGACCTCCGATCAATCGAAATACCGGTCAACGCTTCCATCAAGCTCAATATAATCCAAAAAGACATACCCAGTTTCCAACCAGTGGATTAAATGCCCGAGCTAAGGATGGAAAAACAACCAAAAAATATTGACAATTACCAGTTTCATGGGGGGCGGTTAAGGGATTTTATAACAATATGGGAGCCCCTCGGGCCTTAGTGAAAATATTATCAGGATATCGAATGCCTTTAACCTCAAAGCCTCCTCTGGTTCCGCCAAGGATGGTAATGAGTCGTTACGAAACACCACATTCAAGTCAAATGGATCAAGTAATTCAAACATTGCTCAATCAAAAAGTATTAGAATTAGCCCCCGAGACACCCAGTTTTGTTTCAAGCATTTTCCTACTCACGAAACGCGACGGGACCTTTCGCCCTATATTCAATTTAAAAAATCTGAATGTTTTTCTAAAGATAGAAAAGTTTCGGTTATTGTCTGTAAACCGAGTACCAGATTTTCTACAAGAACAGGACTGGCTTGTCAAAATCGATTTAACACAAGCTTACAATCATCTGTCGATTCACCCAGCCCATCGTTGCTTCCTCCGACTGTCATATCGAGGAATCCTGCTCCAGATGACTTGCCTACCGTTTGGCCTAGCCACAGCTTCAAAGGTCTTTGCATCCTTAACAAATTGGACCGCAGAATTACTGCGAAAAAGGGGAATGCGCATTTTTTAGACGATTTTCTCTTAGTAGGTCAAGACAGATCTCAGCTGGAGAGACAGGTGCAGTTAGCTCTTCAAATTCTTCATCAGCTAGGATGGAAGGTGAATATGGAAAAATCTATTCTAGTTCCCAAGCAAACAATGGAGTACTTGGGTTTATTCTGGGACCCTTGGAAAAATCAAAAGTATCCTCCGGACAAAAAGGTACAGACCTTACAGAAGATACTGTCCAGCTTACTGTTACGAAGAAGAGCCTGCCTACGCGAGATCCAGAGCATCGTCGGTCATAAACTTTGCTCGGTTAGTGATACCGCAGGGCCGCTTAAATTTTCGGCAGGAATTAGAATGGTGGTATCATCATTGTCAGGACAGAGGCAGACTACACCTGCCTAACAAAACTCATTTCTTAACCACTGATGCCGCGGATGCCGGTTGGGGAGCCGAGCTGGACAATAATCGTTTGAGTGGTTCGTGGGAAAAAGAAGAAGAGCGACTTCACTACTGGAAATGTGGGGGTGGTCGAAAACCGTAGAGTCATGGTCAGCTACTCAGAAAAGATTATTACGGGCAGGTTGGAGAGAGTCTACACTTGTAACATACCAACCAGCATGGCAACGTTGGTTAAGGTGGTGTTCTTCAACAGGTATAAACTTTAGTAACCCATCTGGTAGTGATTTTGCAAAATTTTTGGCTGTCTTGCATATTGTTAACAATTTGTCTTATAACACTATATTATTACTCGTACATAAGTCCGTAGTATCTACACTTTGTAATGCTGACAATTCTGAGCCTTTGAGCTCACATATTTTGGTTGAACAAATTCTAAAATCAATTGCTTTAACAAAAACTAATGATAATGTAAGATCAGTGTCCCACACTGATCTTTCATTATCATTAATAACTCATTGTAGTCTCAAAATAAAGTCTGAAAATCTAGAAATATATTATCACCAGGCAGCACTGCAAATGAGAGGCTTCGAATAAAGCTCCGGACACAATATGCGTTTTAATGGTAGGTAAAACGCTGCTAATATAGGCAACTATTGTCTTTCTTCAATAAAACAAAGAATTGGTTTAATAGAGTATAAATTGGCATTTGGACAGGTTACCATAATCGATGTAGTGTAGGTGTAAGCATGTTACCTACTGACCTAAGCGATCGTTAAAATAATAAGATCAAGATACTGTATCTACCTACACGCTTACATAGTATACATGCCCACATTGGCCACATAATACTTGAAAATGTTTTTGATTCAATGCGTTGTGGACGCCCTTGACCTTAAGTGTGGCGAAGTACGTTAGCTAGTAGTTCCTTTTTACGTACGGTACCTAAATTGTTTTAATTAATAATACAGCCAGTGTACATTGAGTGCAAATATAGTTACGAAATAAAATAAACAAGCGGTACCTAATATTTGTACTATTTATTTTTCACAGTAACACATGCGAGTGAACTTTAGAAATTAAAGGTAAAACGGAAAGAAAAATTCGACTTCACCGACCCTAAATCGGTTAAAAAAAAGGGAAAGCAAAATTTGACCCACCGGTGTGGGACTTCGGTAGCTTAGTGGTAAAGCAGCTGGACTGGTTATCCTGAAGTCGCAGGTTCGATTCCTGTCGAAGTCAAATTTTCCTTTCCGTTTTTTCTTTAATTTCTACACCGATACCTATTTTAAATTTAATCCCGTTTTTAGTCACATAGGCGCGTTGCGATATTTTAGATATGAGAAAATTTGTTAGCTTCAGTCGGTGGTAGGTGACCTACGCGCGACAGTAGGTCTACGATCGTTCAACAATTTAATTCTAATCAATTTAAATAAAACTAATGAAAAGAGTGATGAAAGTAATGTATGAAAGAACCAGGATGTTATGCGATTCACGCTCGCTGCCTACCCCCGAGAGACTCTTGGACTAGTCTTAAAGATACATAATACACATAAAAAAATCCTACGTTACTGGCTGAGTGTTTGATAGAAGAAGCTAGACATAGCACAACTGAACCTCCCTACTGGTGGTGGAAATAGAAAGCTGAAATATAGCATGTGGGGTCTTCGCGAATTCGCACTGAAAAGGATACTTGAACGCTCACGCGCAAGTGTATTCTGAATCTATATTTTAAAAAATCAATTGATGTTCGTTAGTCTCGCTAAATTCAAGAATGGCTTTACCGATTTGGCTAATTTTGGTTTTGAATGATTTTTGGAAGTCCAGGTAAGGTTAAAAAGGTAAGAAAATATGAAGAAATTGAAGAGAAATAGTAAAAACCACAATTTTATTTTCCCATACAAATAGTCCGTATAATATATCAAACCTTTGACACATTATTTCATTGTGAGGCATAACGAAGTTTGCCGGGACAGCTAGTTGTAAATAAATAATTATACCTTTTATTACATTATGTAACAGCACAATGCGGTGTGATTGGTGTCTGTAAATCGACACACTCATCCTGAACACGTACTGTTGTGTAAGGAAGATTGACAGCGTAATATGTTGCGATTGTGAATCCAACAATCCTATAATAGGCACGGCCTTGTATCGATTTTCTGATACAATAAAACTGTATACCCCGATTTTGTATTGAATAGTTTTTAGGATTGCTTCCCATGAGAACAAATTAAAAAAGGGTTAGAAGGGAATAAATTAATAATAGAATATAATACAATGGTGCTTGCTCTGCTCTGCCGTACCGCTCGTAATTAGCAAGATGTTAGTCGCGCAGTAATTACATAATAATATGAGGTTTTGTTTGTATCCGTCCATAGTTAAACATTATAGTATGTACAACTTATCATAGACAACTTTGACCATAGGAATCTTTTTTCCCATATTAAAAGTAAGGTTTTCTTTATATTTTGGACTTTATTAGGTAACTCGAAGCATTTTAGACCTAGCTAGCTAGCAGACATATAAATAAATAATAATAAATTCGCTTACACTCACAGCCCCACACAAGGTATAAACCAGTGTCGTGGGTGCCGTTGAACCCACCCAACACATACACAAACAACATTTGTCCCGGTCCGTGGATCAAACCCGCACTCGTCTCACACCGCTGGACCAACCGGGTCGTCAACATGGATTTAGATAGAACATTTTTGGATTTACAATTATGTAATTTAAATCTTAATTTACAATTGACTTCCTTCCCATAAGTTTCAGTTTTTGTATAAATAAAGTCTAAATTGCTTACCGAATAATTAAACTCCTAGTAGTTTATTTATTCGGTAAAATTAGTAAATAAAAATGTGTAACTTAAGTTTGTCACTGGCATAATATTTTTTGGGAATTCGTTTGGTGTCGAAGCCGAAATTAAAAAATCAATGTAGGTAAATATAATAAAATTAATTCGATTCCATTGTCCTCAGCCCATAATGTACAAGGCGGTCACTTCATTTTCATTGTTCTGGCATTCATCGCATGTCCGACGCGAAGTAAATGTTGTGAATTGAATATTGTCATTGAAAATCATAGCGATATTTGTATGGGCTGTGATTATTGATGCGGTGTTCAGATATTCCTTGCAACATATTTCTCCACCGCTCTAAAACCATCACCATCGTCATTTCAGCGGAAAAATGTCCACTGCTGGACCAAAGACTTCCCATAAGCAGGATATGCTATAAATCGCCACGCTTGGCATGCGGATTGGCGATCGCAGAAAAGAAATGGTATCAAGTATCAAATGGCTTGAAAACTACTTTTTAAACAGCGAAGGAATATTTTTAATTTAATGCAATAATTTGATGTCAAGTTCGATTGAAATGAGTTCTTGTAATTATTAACCATAAGTTCTGAATTAATTATCGTATTTTTTAAAAGAATCTGCAATTATATTAACATATATTTATGAATTGCGGTCCATGGCGATTGGTTTGGTTTACCTAGTGCAATTGATATATTTCTATTGTTTTTTTTTAATGTAATGTTAGTGGCAAACAAGCATGCAGTTCATATTGATGTTAAGTGATCACTGCAGCCTATAGACACCCACATAAAGACCAAGGTCGAAATGCAGATACGTTACCACTCCTGACGTATAAGGTGTTATGCCTCTATGCCGGAAATTACAGGGCCCTCCCTACCTGACCGGAACACGATAGTACTTAACACTTCCATTTAGCGGCAAGTATATTAGGTAATGCAGTGGTGCCTACGCCCGCGAGCTCCGTTACTGGAGCTTGTGGTAGAACAAGTAAAAGTGTTTTGTAAGAATGCTCCATTAATGTTTTACCAAGTGATACGATTATAGTGCGATAAGCTGGCGTAGGGACGTGGCGACCCCATCGCCCACTAGCAGAAGAATTTTCTTCTAATGGGAGAGAATTCTTCCACCAGTACAGGAAGTCAACCGAACAATGACGATCAAATCATTTCAATGGGGCGGTAGTAAGTGCAATACTTAAAGCAATATGGGCGCACTCCCTGACGTTGGTGCACAAGTACACGTCGGTATTAAACTAGCAAATTATTAAATGGAAAACGACGAATGTGTGGGGAATTAACCTATGACTTTTTATTTTTAGCATGATAAGTGTAATTCGTTTTTTTATTGTCTAATAAGCATGTTCAAGGATCGTGAGATCTGGTCATTGCTCTGTGATGTATGTGACGCATTGTAGTCGTTATTGCCGCCATAATCGTTGTGAGATTTAGGGTCATAGCTCACTAGAGCCACCCGAACAGCGCCCGACCGCCTCGAGCGGTCTGCGCTCATTACATAAACTCCGCTCCGTATCGCCTCAACGGCGCGAGCGGCGCGCGGTTCACGCGCGGTCGGCGAGTGGACTACTCGGTGACCACTTTTTTTACCAGGAGAAAATGCGTTATGCATACCCACCCTTGGGGAGAAGAGTGGGTTATGTGGGACTCCGGGAAAGGCATCTGTCAACCCACTAAAAACCCCTGTGTACCAACACGGGAACGCTATCACAGACGTCCTCGACCTCACCAGCAGCTGCTCGTTACCGAGCCCTCCTCGGAGCCTTTCGGCTCCAACCAACACTAGTGGCGAGCGATACACTTGCACACCAGACTGCCCGGGACTTCCGCAGCAACCTCCCCTCCACAGCAGCGAGTGGCGGGCAGAGCCACGCCAAACGCCGCTCCCATCTCTTTGTTTCTCTTGGCTTCGCCGGTGTGGGGACAACCACCGGGTACTGAGCCCCCCGCCACGAGAAGGCGGAAACCCGCGGGGGGGACTCGGTGACTACTAGCTTGTCTTGCATTGACTTTGCATTGCTAACGCGCTGTTCCCAAATGGACCGCGCGATGTCCGCGAGTGGTTCACAAGTTACATCGCGTCGTTCACCCGTGGACCACCCGTCGACAACGAGTGGACGTCTTAAACCTAAGCGGTGCTGGTCGGGTGCCCGGTAGCTGTAGTGAGCTATGACCCTTATGCACCATTGTCTCTGAATGATTAATATATTTTCTTAGATTAATTTGTTAAAATATTTATAATATGAAAATAAATTACATTTAATTTATGATAATGATTATTAATTTAATATCATAATTGTCTTTCTTTATGATCTTTACAGTAGTTCCATTCCATTCCATCTTTACAGCTTTGGATGTAAATGATAAAAAGAAATTCCTTAGGATAATTAATGTTTTTTATTAGTAGTTAGTAAACTAACGCCCTGGTCCAGCCTCGCATCTTAAAATATGGCATGTTTATTTTTTGGGGCCCGTCCTACAAAAGAACGTAACTTATAGGATCATACGTCATATAACTTATAGGGCCTGTCTGTCTGTCTGTCATAGCCGATTTTCTCTGAAAGTACTGTGCCTATCTATGGCTATCTCCCTGAGACATATATAGCAGTGTCGTCTGTGTACATGGCAATCTGTACGTTTTGGCGTACAGGAATATCGCTTGTATAGAGCGAGAATAGGAGGGGGGACGGTACGGAGCCTTGGGGAACACCAGCTGTAATGATGTGACGATTAGAGATGGTGCCCTCTACTCGATATCGATAGCCTCTGTACGACAGGAAATCGCAAATAATGTGGGCGATTTGCGTGGGCACTTTGAGATTATACAGTTTATATTGCCACTTTTGTGCCAAACGCAGTCGAACGCTTTAGCGATATCAAGGAAAGGGCTCCTGTCATTATCTTTCTATCGAATTTATTGAGTATGTGCGTAGTAATATGATGTAGGTACCCAACAAGAAATATTGGAATTTAGGAAAGGTAATCGGCGAGTGGAGCTTAGGAAAGGTAATCGGCGAGTATCGAGTTCGTAGAGCGTTATCTCTGCTTCACACACTTACGTAAGCACTAATAGTACGCTATTGGTTAAAATCAGATCAAAATGGTCGACAAACGTCACATAGGTTGTGTGCGATAGAGATAACGCTCTACAGAACCGAAATTATCCGAAGTCTCTCACCCAAGGTCGATGTGCAATATATCTTGCTGCGTACTGTATTTGATTTACGCAGGAGTGAAATCATTACATGAAATTTTTTTCATTCTTAATTCATATTTTAATTTCAATTCCAGGTGAACATGTACATAGACCAGCTAGTGATGTCTCTCCACGAGGATACAGTAATAGCGCATTCCAAGTGTCAGACCTACATGAACGCCTGCTCCTCCCACCCGGATCCCTCGTGGGGCACCGATAAGAACTTCGAGACCGCCATCTTGGGCTGCACACTCGACGACCAGAAACGCATCAAGAAACGACTGCAAGGCCTAATGGATTACTTCGCGAAACTAAACGTGACTTCGTGCTCGTGAGTGGCGGGCTTGTTAGACTTAAAACTGTGTATTCACTGAGTTGTGGACGTGCCGTGGGCTGTGTTGCGATTGCTCCGATGTAAATTTTATGTTGCTTTATTCTTCCTTTGCGTGGATCATGACTATGTAAAATAATTGTGCAGTGTATCTGAGAATAATCCTCCAAACGTTTTGCACGACGATGGCGGTTTATCGAGTTTGTCGGATTATCGAATAGAGGGAGCATTCGATAATCTGGCACCCTATAGTCCGGAACTTTTTGAATAGTAATACTTTGTAATCTGATAAATTACATAATAAAGTGCAAAGAATTGTATCTACTGGAACTCATAGTTTCGAATAAAACAAAACTTTACTGTCTGTTTAATGCCTGTATTTATTTTTCTTTAATTGGTTAAGATTTTTCCATTATCTTTTCAAGATGGTACTTGTAATATCTTGAAAATAACACGTTGTAGATCGGCATATCTCATTGTAGACCATTATAGGGTGCGCTGGATTGAATAGGGATCGCGAGTCCATTGTTTACATAACGGCCAGGAGTTCTCGTGATTCAATTATTTACCTTTCCAATGCAAACTTTTGTAATTATTAAAAAATTGAATATGTAAACATAGTAAGGCTTCGAAACCAAGTGATAAATGCTAGTAATATTCTATTTTTAAACGATATTTTGTGGGAAAAGGCTTATAAATAAGATGAATCACATGAAAAAGGTTTCTTAAATAGAAATATAGTATTTTATTCTTGGCCTCAACTTGTTTAATTTATTTAGCAACGAGCTTTAATAAATTGTTTGATTATCGATTTGCCAGCCATGGCATGTCCACATAGGTTCACTGCCTTCATACTTTTATATTATTATCTCTAATATAATATTGTACCATCTTTGATCTACTACCATCTATGCAAATTGTGGTTCTTATGTTATCATATTTACATTGCACGGGTTCACAATGTTGATGTACTTCAAACACCACTTCCAGATTCTATTTTATTGATTAAATTTTTTTACAATAACACATATGACTGAAAATTTTATTAAAAATAAATGAAAAGAAAAAATTGCCTTCAGGCGAGAATTGAACCCGCGTCCACTGAGATCTCTAGTGCAGTCCACACCTGACTGTCGATTTTTCCTTCACGCGACATCTATTGCCAACAATGCTAGTTAGGCAACAGATACAACAAACTTTATAGTTTAATGTATTAAAATTTAAAACAATCAGGTGTGGACTTCGGTAGCTCAGTTGGGAGAGCGGCTGGACTAGAGATCCCAGCGGTCGCGGGTTCAATTCCGCCTAAAGTCATTTTTTTCCATTTATTTTTTAAAATATTCCTTATACTAGTTCAAATGTCAAGCTTAGAAAACATAGCAATATAAGTAGGTACATTTATATAAAAAGAAAAAAGACATATCTCTGAATTATTAGCAACATTAAAAAATACTACCCACAAAGTATATATTTTGAGAATATCATAAGAACCATTAGATAATTTGCTTTACAGATACTTAATGATACAGAAATGAATCGAATCATTAAATAAATTAGGATAGGTGTTTCTACTTGTACTAGTAGTTGTTATATGCTGAGGGTCAAATTACTTCGCAAGTGTTAACAGAAGCGCATAAGTTGATCATGGCCAAGTAATTTAAAAAGGGAATTTTAATATTCTGAAATTGTATATTACGAAAAAATTGTGTGCCTTTGTTGGTGCGTTCCACCAACCTTCACGGTCATCCAGCATTCCCAGAATTTTTACGCTGAGAATGCAAAAGTGCTATTTGCCGCAATTTTTATTCTGTCATGTAGTGGCAAACAAGTATACAGTGTATATTGATGGCACGTAATATTGTAGCCTACAAACATCTGAACGCTTTGCAAAGCTCCATATTGAAACATGTTCTGTTTTTTAAATATGTTTTTCCAAATTATTTGAGCCTCTGTTAACATTTTAAAACCTTCAGAATATTGTGATTTCGATTTGTCTAGCGGTGCATATTAAATAATATAATGGTCGATATACTGCCAGATGTATAACACACCTAGATGTATTATTCGTAGTGTAATGGAGGCATACAAGTGCCTGAAAGCAGAAACGTTCGACGGTTAGAAATATAAAAGTTTGCGCTTCGATATCTGTCTCTCTCTAGTGACGCGTGAGTAAAGAAGTTCTGTAAACATTAAGTAACATAAAGAAATTCATAAAAAAAAGGTAAAGGTAAAGTTGTGCTAACTGCACATGCGGAGTTTTAGCGGGAACCTTGAAAGTGGCGTGTGGTGCTCTTAGTTTATTTCATTTTCTTGGTGCATTTTTGTGTTATCTATACTTACTCTATACAAATAACCGCTTTTTACTAAATGCATTATGTATGTATACACGGTGAATATATCAAAACAACATGTTTTATGTCTTTCTGCCTGTCTGTCTGTTTGTCCCAGCTAATCTCGGGAACGGCGGGACCGATTTTGACTTTCACTGGTAGATAGCTTAACCCGGTTAGTCCAGCGGTGTGAAACCACCGTTTGATTCGAAGGGTCGCGGGTTCCATCCCCGCACCGGGACAAATATTTGTATCGGCCTACAGATATTTGTTTCGGGTCTGGGTGTTTGTGTATTTGTTGTATGTGTACAACGGCATCCACGACACAGGTTTATATAATACCTAATGTGGAGCTGTGAGTGTAAGCGTATGTTATAAAGAGTAACTTGGGCTACTTTTATACTAGCTGCGCGCACGACTTCGTCCTGGTAGATATTGAACAACCATAAATTTTCACGCGGACGACCTCGCGGGCACTGCTAGTATTAAATAAAGTTGGTGGCTTTTTGTTTTATAACGATTCTTACACAGTACCCGTTTATAGAGAAATAGAATAACAGTCTGAAAACTCGGCCTTTCAGGTTGCCTCCAAAACTGCGTTGTAAATGTTCTGATAGAGAAGCCATCGCTTTACTCTAATACTCTAATTACTGACTTGATTCATTTGACTGACAATAAATAATTGACCGACTGACTGATTCTGACTTTTACGCTGCTTACATACGAATACGAAATATCGTTTTACTTGATGGCAATACGCGAAACAGCGATGCCATTTCATGAAAAACGAAGACTACATGCGAGAGTGGAGAGAGATAGGGAGGGCACCATAATCTTTTCTCTTTCTAATCGAGGGATAGTTAAAAGCCCTTTGATATAATACCTCTATGATAACACAAGCTTTGGCCATATGTGATAAATAAAATACTTAGGTAATTTTATAGTGATAACCACTTGTTACCTTTGATGGTTTTGCTTGCGTTTGGCTTGAGAAAGTATTTTTTTATTAAACTACAAATTGGTGTTCTCATGTTTATTGTTGATTTTTAACATGAAAAGCATTACAATGTGTTTTCAGCCAGTGTAACATTTATACATTTTAATTTAATATCGATTTCATATTACTGTAAGTAGTCAATTACTTCAATTTATTGATTACGACTTGTTCAATCCTTATTCGTTTGTTGGATTTTTAATGTTTCAGTCCATGTTGCTTAAAAATTACGACCTTGTAGGAATATTTTAAGGGGATAAAGTCATTTATTAAAAAAAAAAAAAAACAAAATGTGTATGTTCATTTAAATTAAATTCCTTGATGGTAATATTTGGGAATAGTTTTCTAAAATATCATAACATTTTGGATATTTTACATGAAGGATGAGTATAACGACGTGCCGTGTAATTGTATAGATTTAAGTGTTTGGGGGAGGCTTGACCCAGAATGTTTGATAGGCGGAGGGCATGAGAACGTTAGGTTCACCCGGGCATATATTTTGTCCAGAAACAACTCAAAAACTATAAAATGAGTTATGGTTGACCTTGAATTGATGATATATTATATGACTACTTTCCCAGTGTTAAAGTTGCCTGTGATAGAATTGTATCAGAATCTTTCCAGATGGTTTCGTGGTTGAAGCCGTGATCTGAACTTTGGGAAATCTAGAAAAAACATCAAATATAAGCATACTTTAGGCGTTGAGGTATTTTTTTCAACTACTTTTTTATTGTGGTTAAAATAAAATTAGAGTTGTCATTGTTGATCGCTATGGCAATAATATAGTCTATGGTTACCATATGATGGGTTAAAGTTTTATGATTATTTATAATCTATTGAAAAGCATTACTTTCTTTTGTGTTACGTTGTTTGTTACGTCAACAATACACATCACTTGTCTCAGCGTCTTGAACTCGAAGAGCTGAACTGTATTTTCGGATATCGCCATGTTTCCTTAGTGATGTTCATGTTTTACATATTTATGTTCTTCTTAACCATACATTTTCATTACAAAACCTTATACAACTGATTGCTTTTTGTCTTTTTAATTCAATGATTGACCTGCAATCTGGATTTATTCAGTTTGTTTATAATTTTAAATATCAACTTGGTCTGAAATATAGTTCACTATTTTTTATGTAAAACGAAAATGTTAAATGCTCAAGTAAGACATTGCCTGCGATTAATTAATTATTAATAAAATTAGAGATCGTGCAACACTATACGTATAGATAATAACGATGCTTGTTTATTTTTTTTTATTTTGTCTATGGCAACATTATATTTCATAGTTGATGCGTGGTTCTAAAACAATACTGTTTATGGAGAAATGGCAGAAAAGTCAGATAATGTGTTTTTGGATATAATATAAAGATGGCCTGATACATAACGTTATATGTCACAATATTATACCCCTTATTCATAAACGTACATTAGATATGTTTTAGCTGTAATATGCAAACCTCTTTATTCATAAACGTATTTTAGCTAAAGTGTTTCTAATCTCTCCTTTGTCTTTCTATTCCTGCACATTTAATAATGCAACTGACAAAGACAAAGCATTCTATAGCTAAAACGTATCTAATGTACGTTTATGAATTAGGGGGTTAGTCTTTGACAGTCGCAATGGCGATTGTGTAATATAGAAAGAGACAAAAGAGAGATTAGCAACACATTAAATATACGTTTATGAATAAGTAGGTTCGTCTTTAATACGAAGCACTGAAATAAATTGTTAGCTGCAAACATTTTAATAATTATAAAATTATGTAAACTTCCCTTACAGATAGGAATTATACGTCCACTCTTTAAATGTAAAAGTAGAATAAGCCAAGTTCTCATAACACAACTCCAAAACTTGTTATCATGTAAAACCCACTCAGTTGTACTATGTATAGTACCCGCCACGAAATTTTGCACATCGAGCTTAGGAAAGAGACGATAGGCTAGTTTCGACTTCGTAGAGCGTTATCTCTGTTGCACACTGCTAACGTAAGCACTGATAGTCTGCCATTGGTAAAAAAATTGATTAAAATTGTTGATAAACGTCACATAGGGTGCGAAAGAGATAATGCTCTACAGAGCCGAAACTTAAAGCTGAGATCTCTTTCCAAAGGTCGATGTGCAATATGTAAATCCAAATGTGTAACTTGTGAGACAATTTTTAATTTGTGCATTTCTAAGAATATTTGATTCACTGTAAAATCTTTGTCGGTTTATTTGTGAGAGACTTAAATTCGCATTGATCCTCGGTGTGGCTGTTCGCTTGCGTAGTTAACATTAAATTGTATCACTTTATTTTTTAAATGATTACAGAATTATGGCAAGTTCCATAAATTGATTTGTACGGAAATAACAAAAAAGGGTACAAGGTTAAACAACTTTGTAATATTAACTAGATAAAATGATAAAACATTTACTGGAACAAAAAACATTACATTCATAATATATTTTACACACCGTAATAAAAATCGTCTTTCATACCAAGAGTACAAGTCATCAACTAAACTTTAATCTGCTTTGGTTTTAAAATATTTTAAACATTGGAAAATTTTCTTTTGGTTCTCAAAATAGTATTTCAAAGCTGTTGTTTCACGTTGTGCCTTTTTTTTTTTGACAAATCTCGTCATGATACCGCATTATTTTTACTATTCAATATTTTAAAGCGACGCGATTTTTATGTTTATAATATCGTCTAAAATTTAGACTTTAAATGGTATGGTTACCATATTTTTTTTGTTAAATTTACGGTATTAAATATTTAAACATGATTAATATAACATATTAGTTTTTTTTTCAATTCCTCACACAATAAAAGAACGGATTCGTAAAAATAATTTATTCATTTTCACAAATTAACGTGTACAAAATATTTACATATAAAGTTTGTTATTTCAATGGTTTACATTGTTTAACTGATAAAAAAGCATCTAAGTTATTTATAGCAGTTATGATCTTCGGGCATTTTTGTATGTTATAATGACTATCTAATTTTTATAGCACTTGACTGAAATATGCCGTATTGTTATACACAGGAACGACGTGTTGATGTTCTAGTGACGGGTTATTCCCTTATGAAAAAAGTCCCTTAAATATACTCAGTAGAAAAGTTATAAGAAATCCGGTCATTAGCAAAACATTAAGCCAGGGTTGCACCAAGATATTTGTTAAGGTTAAAGTTATTGTAACATCTCACATCCTTCTCTAATTCAAGGACATATGTTAAAGTTAGAGAAGGATGTGAAATGTTACAATAACTTTAACAAATATGTTGGTGCAACCCAGGCTAAATGATTTTTAGTTAAAAAAACATTTTTTTTTAAACATTAGCGTCTTTAAAGTCGGTTTGCAGACGATGATTATTTAACTTGAAAGCGTCATAAGACAACGTGCGTCAGTAGGCCGAACGCTTAGACCGATCGTGCCTGTCTGACCGGGGGGCCGACCGCCTAACTCAAATGCTTTCGTGATGATTTCGCTTTCGATTATGACTCCATCCTATCAGTTTCGTTCCGCCTAGCTTTTGCTTGGAAGTGTATTCGTCCGCAGGTAGGTACATACTTCAGAGCAAAATGTTTTAATAGGCGGTACGAAACTGACAAAATAACGTCATAAACGCAGGCATTAGAAAATAAAGAAAAATGGGAAAGAAAAATTTGACTTCGGAGAGGAATCGCACCTGCGACCTCAGGATAACCAGTCCAGTCGCTTTACCAGTAAGCTACCGAAGTCCCACACCGATAGGTCAAATTATACCTTCCTTTTTTTTATTAAGCATTAGATAGAGTTAGGCGGTCGGCCCTCTGTTCCGCGCTCTCGTTTGCACGCTCGGCTCAGCCGGCACGTGACACTTTTTCGTGCGTACAGTCAGTTCATCGATTTAAGACGTTATCACGTCTAAAATGTCATATGCCATGAGAAACATAACAGAGATGGCAGATTTCGAACATAAATGAATGTGCCACCTTCATAAATTATAAACAACTACGTACCTTGATTTAATCAGCTTTTTCTATGAATAATGTTAGTTTAACTTTTAGTAAAGTTCACAAAAATTCTTTGCGTTCCATGGTTAATAACAAAAACTTAAAATGACTTGATATTTTTCACATAATATTGCTGTATTTTGGAGCTTTACAACAGAACTAGACATTATCCTAACCTAAAAATATAATGATTTGCAACATGTTTTTACAGTGCTAATCTAAATCCTATATTTACATAAACAAAAAAGGTAATAACTTACACGTTCGTTGTTTACTAATATTATCTATTGTAATTTGATCAATGAAGTTTTATGTTTTATGCTGCACTATCAATTCTCTTTGTTATGGAAAAAAAAATTAACTTGACTTCAAACGGCACCTCGAATAACTCTCCATTGCACATACAAAACTGCTTCACTTCAATAAGAACGGTATGAACAATTATGCATGTTGGTGTATGAATTGATATATATAACAGTTGAATAATAGATCTTCTTGATGTTCTGAGTATATCTTGAAAATTGCAAGAAAACATTGTTTTTGTTGTTTTTTTTATTGTAACCCATGTTAAAGCCTTGATTCCAGCTTAACAAGATATTAAGCTGTGCTCTGGAAAAATGGCTGAATCGTTGAGTCCTTACTATATTAAAAATCTTTAATGCAGCAATTTTCAAGGAAAACCCATTTAATAAGTGACCAGTTTGTTTTTACTTTGGTAGAAAAGGATAATTCTCTGTGTGATATTTGATGGATCCTACTCATACTTGAGATAGCTAGTATTATAGAACGGGTTAAATTTAACTTCATGAAGTTTTAATTAAAGTGTGAGATATTTTCTGGTTCATCAATTATTCCCCAGTTTCAACGTGGTCTGTGACTACTGAACACTTTCCCCATTTGAACTTAAAGCTCGCAATTAATGGCCCCCATGGTTGCTTCTAAATCTTTATTGAATCCATAATTCAAGTCATTGAGCAAAAATTTGAAAGTTATAGCGTAAGTATGAACACAGTTCAATGAGTTGAAAGGCACGATCACAGTATCCGGCAGGCGTTCTTGAGGACGTTCTTCTTTTTACCGCCGGCCCGGTGCTTGGTGGGTCGCAGCAGGATCGTGCCGTTGCTGTTGTGGTTCGTAAACGTGCCTGGAACATGGTACACAAATGGTATGTTAATTTTATATCTTACAGTTATCATGACTGTGGTGTATAGGAAGGTAGACTGCCTGTAGCCTACCGCTGTCGCATCACCATCCGTTTGCTTTATACCTAAGGCTAAGTATATAATATTTTTTTTGCGAGAGTACGTAACATTTTGAATGTCATCGAATCGTGCTCTCTTTACAGCCTCAATTGTCTAGTTCAAATTTCAAAGATAACTTCAAACTCGTCCTGCCGCATGTCGGCGAGGCATTGAACGGCCAGTGCATAGATGGCGCCTACGTACACTGATTTGTCTTATGATGAGGTTTATGACGAAGAGGCAGAGCAAAATCTTACCTATAATAACAGGTTTGTTAAAACGTCCTATGCGCACGTTAAAAGCTAGGTTTAGTAAGTTGACATATCGAATGAAGTGCAATTCGGGAGTCGCGTTGAGTGTAAGACCAAGTTGGCATCCAAAAAGTTATGGGCGCTTGATAAAGCGAGGCAGTATATTATTTCACATCGGGGCAGCTACTACAGCTTTATAAGGCCCAAGTGTGGCCCTATCTGAAATACTGCTCTCATTTGTGGGCCCCCAAATACCAGCTTGGTCCACTTGACTCCCTACAAAGACGCGCCGTTCGTATTGTTAACGATCCAGACAGACAGGCTCTAACATCTGTGTCTGCGCAGAGACATTGGGAGTCTGTGCGTGTTGTACCGTCTCTACAATGGTGAGTGCTCTGTTCAACTATTCGACATGGTGCCACCGTCTCTTTTCCTACACCGTAGGTAGTACCCGCCGAAGAGAAGTTCCACCCTTACTGACTGGACACCTGGCAGTGCTCAACGGTACCGTTCTCACGTTCGTTCCTGCCCAGAACGTGTAAATTGTGGAACGAAGTTCCCTGTGATGTGTTCCCTAGGTGCTACAATATGGGGCTTTTCAAAAATGGCGTCAAAAGAGTCCTTCAGAGCTGGCAGCGCGTTGGCAACTGTCCTGGTGTTGCAAATGTTCATAGGCGACGGTGACCACTTTCCATCAGGTGGCCCGTCTGCTTGTCTGTCAACCTAATGACATAAAAAAAAATGTATGTACATACATACATATTTCTCCGTCTATTTAGTAGCTACCAGTTTTTAAAACTTTTTCCATGATGTGTCAAAGTCCTCATACGTCAATATTTCCTAGAGTCAGCAGGTTTACAAAGTAAGAAGTCTTTCATTAGGGCTACACAAAACTTCGCAGTGCAGAAAACTTGCACCAAGACGTCTCTCTTCCACGGTAAATCGCATCGCAGCAAATCGTGTCACAGTTTTCTGCGTTGGGAATTCGCATCGCGCTGAATTCATCGTAGATTTTTGCACAAGCCCATATAACGAAAAAGGGGGGAGGGGGGAGGTCTTACCTATAACAGGTGTGATGCAGGGCGGCGCGTCGGCCGCGTGCTCTCGCCGCATGTCGGCGAGACACCGTGCGGCCAACGCACGGAACACGGCGCCCACGTTCACGTCCTCCTTGACCGACGCACGCATCAGTCGGCAGCCCAGCGCCCGTGCCACTAGTTCCGCCTCGTCACTGCGAGTTTAGGATTAAGGATTAGATGAATTGTTATTTTAGATAAAACTTATCTAAAATAACAATTCATCTAATGCCTATATTCCGTTTTAACTTTAACTGTGGGCAGTGTAAGCACTGCAAGATGTGACGTCAGTTCACAGTTCACTGCGAAGTCGTTCCTTTATAGTTGATTGTACTGATTAGTCAAGTTATTTACTGTTTAAAACACGATGTCGTATTCTAGATGGATGGACGTTTATAAATTTCCTAATTTATTTTCTTTTTATAAACCTTTGGATGGACAAGTGACAGGTTGAACCACTGATAACACCTTGCCTCGAACGCTTTTTTACGTACGTATCATTACATCATTACCCTAAAATCAACTTCCTCTCAGCGACTTGTAACCAACTTCAGGACGCATTTCAGAATTGCGAGACCGGTCGCGTCGGTTGAATATGACAGTTTCAATTATAGGGCAATCTCTATTAGGAAAACGATCGGGTTATAGTTTAGATATAATGAATAATCAGAAGTGGTAAAAATAGGCAGATCCGACAAGGACCCGGGAGACTCAGTGGCTCATCATAGGTACGCCGGGGCCTAAGACAGATGCTTGCGGCCATCCCCGCATGGAAATCCCGTGGGGCAGGAGTAGGTTGGGGTCCGGCAAGCAAACGCAAAATTATTACATATTCTGCCTAAACTAAAGCTCAAGGCTTAGGCAAAATTAAAGAAAGAAAAACTTACTGCTTTGATGGCTTTTTACCGTAAGTTAGTCGCTATTACTAAACCTCATATCCCAGGTTCCACAGCTTACGGTGCAGTGATATTAACTAGGTACCTATAACTTATTAAGAGGCTCCACTGGAGTTTGGAAATATGTTCAATGAATGATAAAATAGGGATGTCATCAAACCCCCTTATTCATAAACGTATTTTAGCTAAAGTGTTGCTAATCTCTCCTTTGTCTTTTTCTATCCTGCACATTTGACAATGCAACTGACAAAGACAAAGCATTCTATACCTAAAACGTATTTATTGTACGTTTATGAATAAGGGGGCTAGTATTCTTCCGGAGCGCCGGTAGTAGCCTTGCTACCGTTATTCGTTATCTATATCTA
Source organism: Macrosoma leucophasiata (assembly GCA_036365455.1). NCBI lineage: Eukaryota > Metazoa > Arthropoda > Insecta > Lepidoptera > Hedylidae > Macrosoma > Macrosoma leucophasiata. The sequence goes on along the minus strand of JAWQUS010000023.1, from coordinate 5,434,651 downwards.
CATAAAGTTTGTAATAGATTGGCCATTTGGAAGTACTTCTTTAGAGTTCTAGATTTAAAAAAACGCTCGCAATAATTCTATCGCGAAAACGTACAGTAACTATGTCGAATGTGGGAGCAAACGCGATAAAAGTAAAATTGTAGTTATTAAGTAATTAGGACAGTGATTTCAAATTCGTTGAGTGTGATAACTGAATTGCTGGCGTTGGGACGTGACGACCACCACACCACCGACACCAGCCGCCCACTAGCGGAATTTTTTTTAGTCCTGGAAGAGAATCCTTCCACTAGTGCAGTCAGTCAGCCGAACAATGGCGGTCAAACCATTATAATGGGGCGGATTTTTTTTAATGTAATGAAAGTGGCAAACAAGCATGCAGTTCACATCGATGTTAAGTGATGACTGCAGCCTATAGACACCCATACAAAGGCCAAGGTCAAAGTGCAGATGCATTACCGCTCCTGAGGCCTAAGGTGTTATGCCTCTGTGCCGGAAATAACAGGGCCGTACATTACCACCTGAACGGAACACGATACTGCTGAACACTACCATTTAGCGGCAAGTATATTAGGTAATGCGGTGGAGCCTACGCCCGCGAGCTCCGTCACTGGAGCTCTACCACCAGTAAAAAGAAGGCGGTAGTAGATAAGTGCAATAACGCAAGATGAGCAGCGTCCTGCGATAAAATTACCGCCATTGCGATCGCCAATCCGCATGCCAAGCTTGGCGATTATGGCATATCTCCCCCCATCGACTATGGAACCAATAGACACTTTATGTAGTGCGAACGGTTTCTGTCAACGCATACGCTAAATCAAGCTTATATTAACCGCCATCTTAAAATGTTCATTTAATACCAACCACTTCCGTGATCTGAGAGCACATAAAATTTTCAAAAATAAAACGAATAAAAAAAACATAAGATGCCGAGTTGTAGTGTGAGATGGTGCAGTAAAATCACTAACACTTCTAATTTGAAAAAGGATGGTATTTGTTTTCACCGGTCAGTATTATAATACACATAATAAATCAATAAATAATACAGAATAATAATCATGGTAGCTCAAATTACGCTGGTCATAATTTCTTCTTTGACGTATTAAAAAATTTGATATCTCTTTTCTTCGTATGCACGAAATTTGCTATTTCGTTTTTTCATAGACGTCATGAGCATTGTCAATAATTGACATTACAGACGGATGGAACTCTAGGGAGGCTCTTAAAGTCTTATCGATATAGTCGATATAATTAGGGAAAGTGGGGTAAATTGATGGAACGAGGATTATGGGATAATTTCCATGTATAAAATTCTCGTGTCCACCCCAACAATATCCCTTAGTGATAAGGGTGATTCTAGGCAAATATTTTTTTTCGATTTCTTGGACATACTTATTTTTTTCATATCTATAAGGCGATAGAAGGTCGTCGGGGCAGCTAGAATTTATTAGGCTTTTTTTTCAGTTTGTATAAGGGTTCTTAGGGTTCCGTAGTAAACAGTTTACCACACCCTTACAGTTTTGCCATGTCCGTCTGTCTGTCTGTCCGTCCGCGGTTGAGCGCAAAAACTATTGGCACTAGAGATTTGAAATTTGGCACAAGTATAGGTATACCTAAATCGCGAAGAAAATGTGAAAATTAATATGATTTTGATTTACTATGACCTGTCTGTTTTTATTTTATATTATTCGCTGTATGTATTTTTAATTTTTTAATGACTTCATTTATGTAGGTATCTAAAAAAATTTAGATACTTATCCAAAATAAAAACATTTTCTTTATTTTTTTCTCTTATTATATTATTAAGAAAATCTTTTAACAATAAAGTCCCATTTCCTCAGCAGTTCATAAAACTTTGCCATAATTCGATATAAACGAAGTTTGTTAGTCATCCCTATAATTTTGAAATATTATGATTTTTAGAATTAGAACGCAGCGTCCCACTTCGTCTGCCTTCAGGCAGTTGACAGAACGAATTGTATGCAATAAATTGAACATTCTCAGTCTATAGGAAGGCTGATTGGTCTGTGTCTCCCCCTTATTGCGAGTCTTTAGTCCAGCTGTGGACATATTTCGGCTGTGATGAATGAATGAATTAAAATGATTTAATTGATTTGATTGATTAATAGCTGAATTACATATATATACTTACGGTCCGACTACACACTGGTCCATTAGGTCAATTTTATTCTGGACTATTATCGTCGGGATTTCGCCACATTCATTCTCCACCTGGAAAGTAAACAATAAGGGTAAAAAGAAACAATTAAAAAAATATAGGTAATTAAAACGATCTTTTACGCTGTGGTTGTAGGCATTTCCAGAGGAAGAGTGCCAGGCGTCCGGATAAAGCCCTTAAAGATTGCGTATCCGGTCAAATAATACGGTGTCCGGCTTTTGTTGGGCTCTTAACATTTCTTAAACGAGCGAGTCCCGAGCACAGCCGAACGCTTCAATCGCGGGTGTCCGGCTAAACTCGATCGTCTGTCCGACTATTAGATTAAGCGACCTGACAACCCAGAGGAAATATATTCAATTGTTTTGTGATCGTCATTCTCATCATCAATGTTTCAGCTGAAAGACTTCCACCGCTGGACAAAGGCCTCACAACGAACGGTCATGTGCCGCTCTCATCCAGTGATCCTCATCATGTAATAGATATCCAATAGATACCTATACCGCATCAATATGCTTGTGTGAACACGGTCATCGAAAAATCGAAACACATTAAGTCACTAAACGGGATTCTGCATAGGACCGAAACGGTGTGTTCTCTGTTCGTTTGAATAAATCTATGGATTTTGCTAGGTACATGTAAACATTTAAATTAGGTAAATTGCGTTATATCTAGTAGGTATCTACCACCTAACGGAAACACGATAGCACAGAATACTTATTACGAGTAGATTTCATTTAGCGGCAGGTACTTTTAGCCGCTTGAATATCATGGAACACACTATCGATCTTGTTTCGTTTAGCCGTGTAAGTATGTATGTATGTTTGTAATGTGGTAGAAAGTACATAATAATTACAGCACCTGCACCGATTAATTAGCTTTATAATTATTTACTCTCGGCAGAGAAACTTGGCCCTTCTCATAATTTACATAAAACTATAAACGCAAAATAATAAATTTCTAAAATTAAATCTTGTCTGCATCTGATCTAGGTAAAAGTTACATAATTTATACATACATATAATAAATTACTGCACACAGTTAAATAATCAATGGCGTGCACTTAGACAGTAAGTATCTACTTAACATTAATGTATTAAATTCATCAGTAGGTAGATTTCACACGCATCAAGATAATTTATCATTTGGTTACTCAGTAGGTGTACTATATTTTCTCTGCCTTAATTTTTTCAATTATTAATCATTTTCATCATCCGTTTAACAAAAGCAGTGATAGTGAGAAAGTATGTTTCAATCTTTCAAATAGTTATAGGTATCGTACGCTTACCTTTTTTATTGATCCCCATTCGATTATTGTGTAATGACGATCAAAACAAATAATATAACTATTTAATGCACATGTTACGTTTATTAATGAACAAGGTTATTACATATACAGAATATACTTTGATAAAATATTTAAAATTAAGGGAGTATGCAATCTGGGCTGCCTTCGCGTCCAGACATGATATCAATACTATCCACCACTAATTGCACTTCTTGCAGCGGAGGCAAATTCCGAGCTAACAATATTCCACGTCCCTCCGAAGAACAATTGATACCCAGAATGTAATTATTGTTCACAGAGATAAATATATATTTGGACTCTACATTGCACGAGCGAACTTGATGCTTCACTTCCTCTGTTCCGTAGTAAAACACATTGACCATCTTGCCGCCAATATTTCTGTATGTCGCCTGCATAGCTGTATACTCTGGTATACGGTAATTGCATCCATTATTTGGTGTTTGGGTATTAGCTATTTTCTGAAAATTAACCACTTCGCACCTGTCCCGCTGTCTTGGCATCGGAGGCCAGAAATATACGGCGTACCAGTTTCCACTTAAAACGTCTAGATTAAACTCGTTGTCTGTCTTGTAGTAATTGATGCATTGCTCTTCGTTCCTCGAATTCCTCACGCTTTGCACACCGGCGATTAAAACCCCGATAATTAAGAACACGTTTAATGCGTTTATCTTCGGCGACATCTTTGCGAATAATTCGTTAGTTTGACTAATGTTCGCGCACCGAGTATAGACCCAGATGTAAACATTTCGATGAACTCTATGTATGTGTCATCCGATAATAATGTGTTGTGTGCGTAATTATTTTTTAAGTATATGCGTGGACCAGGCGATGACCGCATAAACTAGCATCCGTCGGTTTATAGATCCCTGTCTCTGAGCACGCACACCCACAATAAGGGGATCCGTTTTCAGTATATTTTTCAGTTGGTCGAGTGTAACTCGTAAACATGTTACGCCATCTTAGCTGTCATAGTTTTTCTTTTAAATTCGATAAATACACTATTACCATGATTTTTTCTGTTTGGGTGGTAGAGGGCCCTTTTCGTAGGACACTTAACTCTAACAAATTATATCTCCACTTTACTTGTGGGGGATACCTCCCTTTAAAAGACATCTTTGTAGGCTACGGCACACAAAAAACGTTAGCTGCACATTTTGTCTTTTGATATGATTATCACTCTTTGTCTGCCATACGGTCCGTATGGCATCGGGATAAGCGTAAACAAAAGTATGATACGGTTATGGGGTATAAGCAGGCTGAAAGGCTAGCTTAGGGTATTCATGGAATGCCTATATGTATGTTCAATAATTTAAAACTCTCTTTCATGGTATGGTTTTATGTAAGTATTTCTTATTTATTTGTTTTTTTTGGTGTACAATAAGTAGGTACCGCGAAGTTTCTGAGTTTGGAGAAAAAGTAATTTTAAATACCTGTTCGTAAAAAGCACCAGTAAAATAATTAAGAGTCTTTTTCCTCTCGCAATTAAGTAAGCATCTACGAACTGGACAACTGTAATTATATTTGGAAGTACTAATGTTCTTCTAACAAAAGTTAGTCATTCAATAAATCGATGAAATAGTTTCAAAGTAGTTGCCGCTCAGTTAATAGTAGGTATCCTATGGAGCGGAAAGAACGGATTGCGACCGCAATTTATCTTTTCCGACAATACTGTTTTATCGTACCACATTATTTCAATCCCTACAAATCGTGATGGGTGCCATTAATATTTACGCATTTTGTAGTAAAACTGATGGATTTTTACGGATGTTTACGAATTTTACATATGATCGTATTTTGAATTTTAGATAAAAAGTTATCTTCAATTGCTTAATCATTCTTTATTGATGTATAAATGTAAATAGCTAAGTGTACCTACTTATAGCACAGTATAACAATAATCATGATTGTTAAATGTGCTAATAGGTGTGTATCTTCACGCCAGGTAGCTAACGGGGTAGGCAGAGAGTGTGGAGCCCCAGATATCCCGGTCCTGACACACCTCCCGTGCTTCATCTACCTTCATCATTCTCTTCATACATGCACGCCGATTCCTAAGACTTTTGACCCCTGATGGTGGGGTCTATAGTCTAAGGACGTCTGTGATTATTGTGCTTTGTTTTATGTAATGGCAAACAGGCATGCAGTTCACATGGATGTTAAGTGATGACTGTAGTCTATAGACATCTCCAAGTCAAGATCCAAAGGTCAAAATGCAGACGCTTTGCCATCTCTGAGACCTTAGTTGTGATGTCTCTTTGATAATTATTACGGGGACGGCTCCGATTGTACCTATGGACATTATACTAAAAATCTAATCAGAACACGATAGAGCTAAACGCTACCATTTGGCGGCAGATACTGGTTTTTTCTGGTGGTAGAGAACCAGTGACGGAGCTCGCGGGCGTAGGCACTAGGCACTACTGCATTACCTAATATACTTGCCGCTAAATGGTAGTGTTCAGCACTATCGTGTTCCGGTCAGGTGGTAATGTACGGCCCTGTAATTTCCGGTATAGAGGCATAACACCTTATACGTCAGGAGTGGTAACGCATCTGCATGTTGACCTTGATCTTTGAATGGGTGTCTATAGGCTTCAGTCATCACTTAACATATATGTGAACTGTATGCTTGTTTGCCACTTTCATAACATAAAAAAGATTAAACATATTAAAGATAGGTTAGGTAATGTCTACGCCCTCCCACACTGCAACTCTACCACCAGTAAAACGGGATTAACATAGTTTTTTTTACAAAGTAAATGTTTTTCAAACCTTGAGTTTCCAGGAATGCAACGCGAGGAAGGAGTCGCGGTCGGTGGTAGAGAAGGCCAGTACGCATGCGTGCGCGCCGCGGTAGTACGCTTTCGTGATGGCATCAAACTCCTCTTGTCCCGCCGTGTCCCACAGCATGAGTCGCACTTCTTCGCCATCGATACTGTCGATTCAACAGGATTATAGATTTAAAGGTTTGCCATGAATACTTCAATGAAATACGAAGTCAAAGAGATCAAGGATGAGGCGCAATACCAACTGATGTCTCGGAAAATTACACCGCCTCGAATCGCATATGTACCTACTATTTGGAGTCCCTTTACAACGCCCTAAGCCGAGGATCGGACCCGCAGGGGTCTCCCCTAGGGAGTTGTATCTCCATAAGGTGGCAAAAAAAAACCTGGCAAAACAAACCGAGGCGTACTGTTTTGCGAACAATACTGTGACTTAAATGAATTACGGAGATAACTCCATATAGAGTGAATGGACGATGTGCACTGTTTCGTCAACGATGCTGTGGATTTTATAGAATTTCAGACATAAAGCTTCGCCAAAAATACTGTGACTTGAAAAATACTGTAACCCACGACCACCAGATTATCGGTCTACCTCAAGGAGCAAGGGCGGAGGGGCTGCCTACGCTTCATTTCCCGGTACTCGGTCTCCCGTCACTTGAGAACCCTATCCTAAGCTTATATAGCTTCTTTGAGCTATGTGCCTTACCTACTGCCCCTTGAGTTCAAATTATTAAATAACAAGATGCCGCGGCAGTAGCACTGTATCATGCTGGACTTTCCTATGCCATCATCAAAGATATTATAAGTCATCATCATGCCCTCATCTACCCCCCTCCACTTCCAGAATGGCTTCACACATCTTTGGATTGTCAAGGAAAATGAGTAAGGAACACAAAAAATACTCACTCGATTTGTCGCTCCAGGAAGTCGACGCCGATGGTCTTCTTGTAATCCCGGGTGAAGGTGCCGCGGCAGTAGCGTTGTATCATGCTAGACTTTCCTATGTCATCATCGTCTAACCCCCCCCACTTCCGGACTGGCTTCGCACATCTTTGGATTGTCAAGGAAAATGAGTAGAAAACACAAAAAATACTCACTCGATTTGTCGCTCAAGGAAGTCGACGCCGATGGTCTTCTTGTAATCCCGGGTGAAGGTGCCGCGGCAGTAGCGTTGTATCATGCTGGACTTGCCGACGCCGCCGTCGCCCACAATCACCACCTTCAGCGCCACCTCCAACTCCTCCTCGCGCATCCTCGCAACATCACCAGCTCACCGCACATTAGTCGCTGATGCTTTTCTGTAACGGACAAGGCTTGTGATACAGGCAGTTCTTCGAAACGACGGAAATAATGATTTTACTTGGTCACTAAATGATGTAATGCTAATTTACTAAAGTACACATATACAAAATACATTGAGGCATAGGCACGTGATGACCTGTTCACCCACTGGTGAGGTGGGAGAGAAAACCGAACCATTTCAATAGCCGACACTGAATGCAACAACCAGGCATCAGCGTCCCGTGGTACTAATAGATACTGCAAAATCCGCTAGCCAAGCTTAATGATTTTAACATAATATTTTCTACTTACAACTGTTTCCATGTATAACATGCAAACTGTTTCCATGTATAACATGGAAACAGTTTGCACTCATCACATCGGTTTCAGTCGTGAATGTGTTACACCCAGAGTTACTTTCACGTTTTTAATATTATTATATATGGATAACAAGTAGCTTCTAGTTAAGTATTATGTACAAAAATACAATACAATACAATAATTGTTTATTTGAAAAATAATAACAAAGGTTTACAAAAGTGTCTTAATAATTACTTATAATGTAACAAATTTTCATATTTGGGTTGCCTGGTTGAACTAGGTAAAACCTGTGTTACAGGCTGGAAAATGTGCAAATAACCACTATTCGAGGTTTGCGTACAAACGTATCTAACGGAAGTTTTTTTATAAATGTAAATGGGACGCTGGAGGTACGTTTGTTCATTTGCAAGTCTGGAATACTCGGGAACCGGTTTTGAACAGCACCTGCTACGATCGCACTACTGATTTAGATAAATGTAGGATGAGTTCACAATCGTTAAAGGATCTGCATATTAGGTATTTAAACCTGTCCTGAGATAGGTAAGCGAATGTGCTTCGTTTATCTATGGAGAAATAAGAAAAACTTTTTCATCAAGTTTTTTTACCGGTTTAACTGTAGGATTGACTTGAGAAATGGATTACTTCAATGTGTTATTGGGGCTAATAGTGGGGTAGATACCCGAACTCGCGCCCTGCTGTACCGGGCTTGTAGAATAGGACTGAGGTATCCTCTGCCAGTCGTAAGAGGCGACCAAAAGGGGAATGAATCGCGGGCGGCCAGAGTAGGGGCTCTAGCCGTCCAGCACTCGCGATTCCGGGAAGTCGGCGACCGTGGTAGCCGCAGGTCGTTGTGGTATGTGCAGAGTGGGGCTGTCAGGGTCCCCGTGGACGAGCCTTATGGAGACGAAGTGCGTGGGGGGGAACTGGAGCAGTGTTTTAGTGTACCCGGATCCCCCCCCCCTTTGTGCACTGAAGTCGGCACCGAGGTGGTTTTAGAGGGTTCCAGTCCCTCATATCCCGTTTCTCTCCCCCTAGAGAGCCGGTTGAATGCAAAGACATATCCACCTCGTAAAAAAAAAACCCTATTTATATTACTTAAATGCACACTGAGTTGATATGTTATCAAATTATTCCCATTGTAAATGGTCTGATCAACACAGCAGTGGATTGTAAAACTGGCAGAACCTACCTCGCTAATAAATCATCTTACTTCAAAAATTTTCATTATTTTCAAACACTCTAGGTACCTAAAAAAAATAATAAATTAAAACTAAATTCCGGAATAGGTACTTATTTGATTTTTTCCTGGCTGGTATACGACAACCTATTGAAATTTATAAAAACTGGAGGTCAATACGCAGATGTGAAGGTCAAACCATTTCAATAGGATAGTAAATACAATAAGCAGCGCCCCGTGATATACCTTCCTACTAAACTACAGTGATAATGTCTCCCCGATTGATGCGCAACTGTAGATAAAATTCAGGTTGTTAGCTTTATTTGCAACTAAATTACAAGGATTCAAAATTACCTGAATGAACTTGGCTTCGAGAAAATGTTACGACCGTGCCCAATTTTTTGCTCGACTTTGTAGGGACACTTCTGTGCCCCCAGACTTTGTTGAATCCAAACAGTATGTTCAATTTCTCACGATATCAACAGATCTCTGTTATTGAATGAATATAATTTTGACTAATGATCTTGCCTTGTCGGAAATATTAGGTGTTAAGATGTCGACCCGTGACCCATGACTATTAATATTTACGAATTTGTTAACGTCGATTGCGGTAGTTGGTGTAGGTATGTACCTACATAATATGTAATCCTATTGTCATACTTATCGAAGTGAAAGTTTGAATGATTTGAAACTTGCTACGTCACAGAAAAGATTTTCAACCGGTGGTAGAGCTGTACCTAGTGCTGGACGCGTTTTGCGTAATGAATGCCGCTAAAAAGAACTGAATATAAATTACAAATAAATATATAGAAACCGAGTCATTCAACGATTCCTTCTAAGTCTAATGAAATAAAATACGTAGCCGAAACTAGTCGAAACTTACGGGTAATTCGAAATAATTACACATCCGTGACTGAAACCAAAAGGAAATGTCATAGGTAGGTATACCTACTTAACATTCCTAAAACTACTTTTAAACATGCACCTTCTCTGTATGTTTTTGCTACTTTCTTAATCTAAATCTATAAGTAAATTGTTTACATAAGAAACGTAACTTCACGCCTGTAATCCCTGAAGGGGTAGGCGGAGGTAAATGCATGCATGCAAACACCCACGATTCGCCCGTTACGTTTGTGACCCATGTAACAGATGGCAAGCCTGTTCCATTTCCCGGCACATTACCAAACTCCAAGGCACTGGGAAACTTCCAGAAAATGGAAAAAGCCCAATAGAACCCGAGATAAAGGAATTTAAACCGTTATCTCTGATAGCCCCCGACCCGCCAATCGCCTGCTACCACTAGGCTACTGAGGCAGTTAACATACAGTTACTTAAGAAACATCTAGAAAATAATAAACTTATAGAAAGACTAGCGGCGCGCCCCGGCTTCGCGCGGTGCAATGTTGCCTACCCTCTCTTATTCGTCTTAGCGTGATGATTATGCATAGATATAGCCTAAAGTCTTCCTCGATATCTTTTATAGTTTAGGCAGCGTACGCAAAATAAGTAACTTTTCTGGTTGATTTTTTACACCTTGTGTCTGAAAAACCCAAATATCTTACGGAACCCTATTTTTTCCAAAATAAAATATAGCCTATGTTACCCGTGGATAACGTAGCTTTCGAATAGTGAAATAAACTATAAAAGATATTCCTCGATATCTTTTATAGTTTAGGCAGCGTACGCAAAATAAGTAACTTTTCTGGTTGATTTTTTACACCTTGTGTCTGAAAAACCCAAGTATCTTACGGAACCCTATTTTTTCCAAAATAAAATAAAGCCTATGTTACCCGTGGATAATGTAGCTTTCGAATAGTGAAAGAATTTTTAAAATCGGTCCAGTAGTAGGTCCAACAAACAAACAAACAAACAAAAAGTATATTAGTTTAGGTAACAACAGGGCGCGGCGCAAAACTCGACTCATGTTAAATACAAGTAGGTAATAGGTAGGTATGAGTAAGATCCCCCCGAGGGTTTCCGCCTTGTCGTGGCGGGGGGGCTCAGTACCCGGTGGTTGGCCTCACACCGGAGAAGCCAAGAGGAACCCAGAGAGGGAGCGGCGTTTGGCGTGGCTCTGCCCGCCACTCGCTGCTGTGGTGAGGAGGCGGCTGGGGAAGAGGTGTACGGGTGTGTCGTTGCCCTGCACCCTATCCCCAGCCGCCTAGCAGTGGTCCCGCCGTCAGATAGGGACGTGGTGGGGCCGCGGGGAGGTGGTTGAAGGTCAGTTCATCTCTGACACTCCCGCTCTCCCGGGGCCGGACTGTGTGCCCCTGGACTTCTCCACCCGGGCGTCTTGGGACGCCTGGCGTTGTGAGTGGTCGGGGCAGGGACCTTCGGGCGCCGGACTAGGGGATGTCTGTCGCCCGAATGGAGAGGTCTCGGGCTGGCTGGCGTGCAGGTGTTCCGCACGCCACTAGTGTTGGTTGGAGCCGAAAGGCTCCGAGGAGGGCTCGGCAACGAGCAGCCGCCGGTGGGGTCGCGGATGTGTGCGATAGCGTTCCCGTGACCCCGCCAGTGATGGCGGACGAGTCGGAACACCCAGGAGTTTTTAGTGGGTAGACGGATGCCTTTCCCGGAGTCCCACATAACCCACCCCTCTCCTCAAGGGTGGGTATGCGTAACGCACTTTCCGATGGCAAAAAAAAAAAGGTATTAGTTAGATCTCGTTGAGATGTTGTGTCCTCCTTGACCGATTATCCAGTAGCAGGTTTACTTGTATTCGAGAACCTGATATCTAGTAATGGTGTTGAAGAAATCACGATCAACATTCAATACGAGTATTATGTTCGCTCTGTTTCAATAAAGATATGGGAATAGACGATTGATCTTTGCACTAGCTAGCTATTGCCTGCGACTTCGTCTGCGTGAAATTCGTAATACCTATATTACTAGACATTATTATTAGACATCCATTCTATGTATTACAACCATAGATTTATAAGTAGTTTAATAAATCTATGATTGCAACATATTGGGGGTTGATTTTTGAAAAAGGCTTTAAAATATTCAGACATAACCTCGTAATCATTGTTGTTATAATATACCTACATAACGGTTTTATGAATCTTAAAAAAGCATTTTATTAAGAATAAACACTTTCGGTGGGATTTGAACCTTCAGCCTCTGGATAACTAGCCCCGCCGCTATACCACTAGGTAAGCTAGTGAGTCCAATGCAACGTGACGTTCGCAGTTCATTAAAATATTTGAAATGAATATTTTTTTTTATGTCGGAATGTTGATAGACAAGCAAACGGGTCACCTGATGGAAAGTGGTCACCACAGCAGCACCAGGGGAGTTGCCAACGCGCTGCCAGCTCTGAAAGACTCTTTTGACGCCATTTCGTTAGACTATTCCTGATTAAATAAAAATTGTCATGTTCAGGGGAGGTGTCTTAGTTTTTGTGACGTAATATTTTTAGGGAATTCACAGATAATGTGACAAAGCGTGACAATAGGGAGGGAGGGGGTCAAAAAAGGCTTATTTTAGCGTGACGTATTTTATGGACGACTAAACGGCGGACGATAACCATTGATACCTAATTATTACCTACCCAGTCATGCAAGCTAGCATCGGACTGCACTGGTCATGTAGTCGAGGTGACGTTCGTTAGCCTTGCCTACTCGGGCCCCTCGTCTGGCTAGCTCAGCTTAGCTGCAAGCATCTATCTTAGGTCCCGTCCCGGGCCCACTGCCAAGTCGTAGGCTCCGGACGTGTTATGAGTCACCTGGGTCCTGGCGGCCCAGTCCGTCCCTGATGCAACGAATTCGATAATTTAGACTTTTTATACTATAACTAGCGGCCCGCCCCGGCTTCGCGCGGTTACAATGTTACCTACCCTCTCCTATTCATCTTAGCGTGATGTTATATAAAAGCCAAAGCCATGTTATATAAAAGGCCTAAAACCTTCGTCGATAAATGGGCTATCTAACACTGAAATAATTTTTCAAATCGGTCCAGTAGTTCCTGAGATTAGCGCGTTCAAGCAAACAAACAAAGAAACTCTTCAGCTTTATAATATTAGTATAGATGTTAAGATGTCGCTATACCAATACCTGTCACATGTCATAATAAGTATTGTGTCTTTTTCGGAGTACCTAATACACATAAGTGTACAAGCTAGTATTAATTAGATGAATAGAAAAGTATTGGGGCGATTGATAAGTGAATGTTCAGATCACTTGGCATTTAGTGCAGTCGGCAGAAGAGTCTCATTTTGACTTGTCATTATAATTTTACTTTCGAAGTTTCTCCTCGCGCGGAGATGAAATTCCGCGTCGTCATGCAATCAGATGAAGTATTCCGATTATGTCAATGTATATAAGTAATATATACGTTTAAAGGTACATATTATGTTAACTGATGAATGGTGGTACGGACCTGACTTTACCTACCACAATTTATTTATTTAGGTAGGTACCTGTTACTTACATTACAACGTTTAAATTGTAATTATTTACAGTGTACCCAAGTACTTAATAGGTATATTGATTTATTTACCTGCTTAATTTATTTACACTTATTTCCTACCATGACCAAATAGGTCGAGTTCTGTCTGAGGGTGGGGTCAAAAGTCTTAGGAATCGGCGTGCATGTATGAAGAGAATGATGAAGGTAGACGAGGCACGAGAGGTTTGTCAGGGACCTGGCGTGAAGATACATACATACACTAATTTCATTTTGGCGGCAAAAAAAACGTTGAGATGTATAGCTTGTTTCTTGGCTTCACACATCTTTACCTACTTTGCGCGTAAAAAAAGAAAGAACACCAGAAAGTACATAGGTAGGTAAGCTATGTACTTTCTGGTGTTTTTTCTTTTTTTTAGGGTTTCGTACCCAATGGGTTAACACGGGACTCTATTACTAAGACTCCGATGTCCGTCTGTCTGTCTCCCATGTTATGTCTCATGAGCTGTGTTAAGAGGAACCCTACCACCATTAAAATTAACACTTAGTGTTAACTTTAAATTTAAACTTCTGGAAACCTTCTTTTCGACAAAAATAGGTAAGTGTGCTTGACAACGTACACACAAGATGCTAATTACACATTTGTTGTGGACAAGATGAGAAAAGCGTGTGTTTATTTAAAGTGTCGAACTTTCTCTGTCTACTGTAGTACAGTTAGTAAGATTAGTCGTCAAGTTTACCTATTGCTGTAGGCCATAAGAAAACCATTTACTAAGTATATTGGTCAGTCAACAATAGAAAAGGAAATTTTCGTATGTCACGGCAGAGAATATGTGGTAATACTACGTATAGAATGGATACTTCGACGTCCCGCCCGATTTCCCCGCCTCACCCAACCACCTCCCCTCTTATGGGCGACGGTTGGTATTTTCTACGGGATTACGCACACAGGTGCACGTGTAAATACACGTCACTGATTGATGTCTGAGTAATAGAGACCAAATTAAGCGTTTGTATGGAATTTTGGCAGAGTGTCCGCGGTGTGGTCACGGCTAATGGAGCGGTAAAAACGGCTACATCACATACGGTACAAGCAAAATCTAAATTTTACTGGTGATAGAGTTCCAGTGTAGGAGCTCGAGGACGTAGGCCATCACCTAACTGTACCACCTCTAAAACTTCAGTATCTTATTGATTTTCTCAGAAGGCAGAACTATTTTTTGGTAATTGGAAGAAAAATGACTAGGTACTTGTTTCTTATTTGTAAAGTCGAGTAAATTGCATTTGTAAAGTCGAGTAAATCTATACGTGCAAGTTTTTTTATTGTATTTAAAAAGGGACATCGAAAATCTAAAAATAATATACGAGTATGTATATCAATATAATATATATCTTAAAAATAATATAAGGATGGGGAAAAAGTTTCTTTGCATTTTTTAAAATAATTCAAAACATTTTTTAATATAGTTTATTTAAATTTAACTAAAGTATGTATGTACCATTTTGTTCGATAACCTTTTGCCATCTTGTAGGTAGGGACATGATCCCATTGCTATAAACATTTTGGGACTTCTCATCAAAATACCGCGACAAGTGGATTTGGCAGTCCTCTCGTGATGTTAACCTAACATTGCATAAAGAATTCTGAAGAGACCGAAAAAGGTGGAAATCTGAAGGTGCAAGGTCAGGACTATACGGCGGATGCATTAACACCTCCCAGCCAAACTCTCTTAATTTTTGCTGAGTGGCTATAGATGTGTGAGGTCTAGCGTTATCATGATGAAACACCACACCCCTTCTGTTGATCAATTCCGGCCGCTTTCTCTCAACTTCTTGCTTTAATCTCATCAGTTGTTCGCAGTAGAGTTCAGAATCGATAGTCCTGCCTGGTGGTAATAGCTCATAATGAATAATGCCCTTCCAATCCCACCACACACACAACATCAACTTATTGCGAGTTAACCCGGGTTTCGCCACAGTCTGTGAAGCCTGACCGGCCTTTGACCACGACCTTTTTCGCACGTTCTTGTCGTACGTGATCCACTTTTCATCACCAGTTATCAGCTTCTTCAAAAATGATTCGGTTTCATTACGTCGTAATAAAGAATCACAAATGAGTACACGATTCATTAGGTTTCTTTCAGTGAGCTCGTGAGATACAGAATAGCTTAAAAATATTCGATACGATTCTTTAAATCGACATAACTTTTTTAATTTCTGAACCGATTCACATAAAACAAACACTTAATGTTAAGTGAAACTAACCACAATATATTAGTGAAAACCGCAAATCGAATAAGCCGTTTCTGATATTAGCGTGCACAAGCACACAGACAAACAGACATTTTTTCCGGGATAAAAAGTACCCAGTGTTGTGCGCCAAAGGTTAAAGTATAATCGTACCAAGTTTCATTGTAATCGGACCGGTAGTTTTTATGTGATGCTTGAACAAACAGACAGACAGACAGACAAAAAAAATTCTAATCACATATTTGTGTTCGGTATCGATCTAATAACATCCCCTGGTATTTATTTTTTCAATATTTTTAATGTACAGAATTTACACTTCTACAGATTTATTATAAGTATAGATAACAACATATTGCATAAATGAGAATGAAAAACTCGTATCGCGGAGAGCTAGCGAGCAAAGAAAATGCTTTACATTTTAATAAAACTCCGGAAAATACAGTCCAAGTGTTTACATAATGTACAAATTATTGAAGTGTCGACAACACTGTTCGCAGAGCATGCGTGCCCAGACCTGGTTCCATTTATGAAACGTTATGACACGAAGAAGTTGATCAAGCGTGGCAAATTTGTGAGTATAATTAACACAAGCAGGTGCTATATTGAGTTACTAGTTCGCAATCTAGATTGAAGGCGTACATTCACTAGACACTGTATGCCTAACCTGTAAACTACTTAGTACTCTTTATATATGCGTGGTTAAAACAGCTCAAATCGAATGTTCGTACGATTGTTTATAGGTAGGAGGTGGTTACCTTCTGTGAGGGGAAAAAACTGTGCATAGGTATAAGGTATATTAAAGGTAGGTGTACAAATTTTGAAACAGTATTTAAATGTTTCAGTTTTTTTTAATTAAAAGCACTCTACATACTGAATAATACTGATGTCAAACTTCTAGTAGTGGAGATTCGGGGTGTATGATACACGAATGATATCTGGTGCTAAATGGACTGAAACTCTTTTGAAATATAATCCCTGTATTAGGTAATTAATGATGCTTTCAAATTTAGGTCCCACGGAATGAAACCAATTGTATAAAATAGGTTATAACAAAATCCCAAAAACGCATAACCCACAAGTTAAGCACATTTCTGTTCCAGCACAAGCTTTACAGAGATCGTAGTTTTCTTCTAAGTAATTATTTTTAATTTAAGTATTATGACTTTTGTTGAGATACATATGTACATAATTGTTTATAGTAACAATGGGTGCAGGAGCGTTAGTTCTGACAGAAAAACATCTAAAAGTTATTTCTGATCGACTCTCCAAGTTCTGAGTTTTTTTTAAACTTAGTTTGCTTTACGCCAATGTACATAAGTACCACCTACATACGAGTATGTGGCCTTGCGAATACGTTTGATACGAATAATTCTGCGAATTGAAGGCGAATCGCCTTCAATTCAATGGAGTGTAAGTCGAGTGCAATATAATTCATTGCGGTCGAAACGAATTTGATACAAATAGCCAGTACTGTTAGATGCTCAACCAGGATGTTATAATAATAAAATAAAATCGATACAAAATTACACTTTAGTTCCCAATTGCTAATTGCAATTTTATATGCAGGATTGAAGTTCTGACGATGAAGTAGAATTCTAAACCCCGCAATGTTTTCAACGACTCCCCACACGAAGGGATTCTCGTAAAAATGCATTCCCACTATAGGTAGGTAAGATAACTGTAGGTAAAGGTACAATAAAAAAATATTTCAAGATCTTATTGCACGTCTTTTTTTGCATAGCTGTTATAATGAATATTCGTGCCAAATTACAGCTTCCTTATACTGAGTCTCTGAGCATAGATGCGTACAAGCGTACGGACGGCCGGACATGGTGAAGTTATAACGGTTCCTTGTAGGCTAGGGCATCCTAAAAAGTCTAATATAAAAACATTTTCAAGTTATTGTTCAGACAATAGTCTGCGACATGGCAACACATTGAGTATATTGAATACATGTAACACAAACACAACACAACTCATGGTATCGAGGTTGTTTTCTTTCACGGAAGCACCAACGGCGCTGGTTCCCAACACAATGGTGATACGACCTCGATGTTTCCTTTGTTTTTGCAATACAATTTGACGAGCAAATCGACCTTCGTCGCTTTTTATTGGATTCTGTTAGCAAAAGTCGTGATTCTAAACAGATTATTTGTATACCTATAATAAAATATGTGATCTTTATTATTTGGAGTTGAGTTTTTTATTATGATAGTCGTCCATTTTCATTTTTCGGTATTTATTCTAGATTAGATTGAATAATTATAGCTCAAGACCGTCAAATGTGGAGACGAGAGGAGTCTGGAGAGATAAGAAGCGGAGATACCTAGAAATAGATAAATATTTCGGCTTCACATTTACATAGAATCAAACTTTAAATTCTCATTTGGTTCACTGACGTGTTTAGCTTTTTATTCCATAGCTAGTAAAAATGTGTTTTCCAAAGTAAAATAAGAGTTTTGATAGATCGATTAATCAAAATAAGAATTGAAAGTTCAATTCTTACTCAAAGTAAAGTCGTCGGTCTATGAATCTCCATCATAGTTAGAGTCAAACTTTCTGAATTTGTATATAAGTAAGTAGGAATAACATAAGTGTCATAACTATTGCTTTTGGAAACCCACTTTTACATAAATAAGTAAAGTAAATAAAATAAGAGTGTCTGTGAAACAAAATTAGCATTGTAAGTTCAAATTGGCTCAAGCGAATGATTTATTTTAACGATTTACTGGAACCGAGTAACATTTAAATATCAATTTATTAGGAATGTAAAAAAGTGTCTGATATTATGAACAGCTAATAAATTCATTCAAAGGAGAAAATATAGTATACAAAGAAATATTTGGTAGACATACAGTCTGACGATGAATGACTGGGCAAAAGTTAGAACATGGATTTGGATAAGAATTGACTCATAGTCAACAATCAACTATATTAAGAGGTACGGGAGGGAGCGATAACTCAAAATAATTTAAGAAAACATAACGTGTATAACCTGTATTTTCTTGAATTTTTCTCTTCTTATAAGGGTAGTTGCACGTCCATCCGTCCATTTGCAGCTTAACTAAGGGGATTTAGGTGAGTAACAATTAGAAACCTGTTATTTGGCAAGAACGTGTTGAAAAACGACGACAAAAAATCAAAAATCTAGGCATCCGTTTTTTAATAACTGCGCACTGCTTACACTGGCAATATGGAACGACAAAAATCAAAACGTAAACCAGGATAAAAGCGGCTGATTGACATATTGTATTTTTTGGAATAATACATAGAAGTGAATTGAACGTTTTTTAGGGTTCCGTACCTTAAAAGGAAAAAAGGAACCCTTATAGGATCACTCGTGCGTCTGTCTGTCTGTCCGTCTGTCACAGCCAATTTGCTCCGAAACTACTCGACCGATTGAGTTGAAATTTGATGAATATATGTAAATTGGTGACCTAAAGATGAACACGTCAAGTAAAATAATAAATTTTAAACAGGGGGACCACTTTGGGGTGGTAAATCAGAAAATTAAAAAAAAAATCGTTAACTGTGTCGTGTGACATACTGACATATCAAATGAAAGAAGTTGTTGTCAGCATCTCAGATATTTTTTTAAATAATTTTTGCATAAACAAATTTGAAGTTATTTAAGAAAAACGACGAAAATTGACCATTCCCCCCGATCTCCGAAACTACTAAACTGAATATTTTGAAAAAAATGTGTAAAATAGTTCTTTGCCTATAGATTACTGGAAAACCTATAAGAAGTTTGAGTATTCAAATTAAATCGAAAATTCTTAATAATATAACCCAAAATATGGAAGCCTGCCGGTACCACCGTAACCGCTATGTCCCTGCATTTTAAATCTGTAATATTTTCGAAAATATTTATTTAAATTACGGAACCCTCCGGTACCACCGTAACCGCTATGTCCCTGCATTTTAAATCTGTAATATTTTCGAAAATATTTATTTAAATTACGGAACCCTCACCACGCGAGTCGAACTCGCACTTGTCCGGTTTTTTGAAACAAGAAATGGGAATACATGAACATGTCGTTATCAAAATAGAAAGAAATATTTGGCGCTTGATGTGAGATAGCTTTTGGGGGCCTGGTCGAGTTACCTATAGGTCGCAGACTCGCAAGTTGAAATCTTACCAGATATCAATTTTTCTTTCCAATTTTATTGAAATCTTTTAGTTAGAATAGGTCGGTCGATGCGCACTGTTAGAGATTTGAGCCGCAGCGCTGATTTAGGTATATTTTTTTTACCTTTCAACTACACTGCCAAGGACGCGCCATTGCGAAGAACTTGGTCATTCAACTTGCTAACGGAATGCCAACCGCAGACTATTGTTGTCGGCGACATGATCATATGAGACGTAATTGTTGTAATCTCATTACTGCCATTACTGCTAACAGGTTATGATGCTACGCCAGCGGTGTGTGAAACTGTGGCTGGTTTTTGGTTTAGCCACCTCTTTTTCGGTTCCACTTGGAGAAGCTTACTGTATGTTCTACGTAATTAAATTTGGGTTCTATATTTTTCGAATGGATGGTTTTGATTTCTTTTAACGGGAATTCCTTTTCCAAAAAGTAGGCTATGCATTCCTTGTGTAATATTTTTTTCATATACGTTATTTCAAAGATTTCGGTACAGATATCAGGATGATGTCTTTGAGATGGTCCTATAGAAAATAATATTACCTTCCATTTCTTTTGATGCTGGTGTTAAATTGGAGTCCTTTTTCATTTTTTTTTTTTGCTTAGTAATAGATTTTTGATTACGATGATGTCTTATGAAATATTTGTAACATTTTACCATTAAGTATTTACATATGTAGGTAAGTAACATGAAATGCCCTAAACGCTCCCATTACAAGTGTCTCTGTGATGTTCCAAGCGAATGATTTCGTTAGTTATCGAGCAACGTATAAATAAACTGCCTCGGTAGCCTAGTAGTGGCAGGCCACTACTACTACGCTGAGGTCCTGGGTTCGATTCCCGGATCGTGGGTAAGCAGAGATAATGGCGCAAAGTCCTTTGTCTCTGGTTCTATTGAGATTTTTCCATTTTCTGGATATTTCCCAGTACCTCGAAGTTTGGTAATGTGCCCGGAGATGTCAACAGGCTCGCCACCTGTTACATGGGCCAAAACGTAACCGGCGAATCGTGGGTGTTTGCATGTATGCTTGAATGCATGCATTTAGCTCTGCCTATCCCTTCGGGGATTACAGGCGTGAAGTTACGTATAAGTTTATTTGAAAAGTTAAAAAAGTGTGATAATTTAATTAATTCAGATTTACGAACTACAATAATGTTTGTCATTAGCCAAGTGCACATCAAACTATATAAAAAGACAAAATGTTTTAGTAAAATTTCATTAATCCCTTATTTTGTACAGGTTTCTTGAGATGATCTGAATACTTCTTTGCGTACCTACTCTACTATTTTAGCAACCTGTTTAGTTACGTTTTGTACATATTTCAGTATTTCGAGAACTTAAATATAACTTGAGAAATTGCAGGAATTTACAAACGGTGTTTCTAAACGAGCTCTTACGGCATTTTCCATTCCGGGGTATGTTCTTTTCGACGACGAGCTAAAATTATATGACTAAACCACGACAATATATTCGAGGCATCAATCTGACAAACCGTTTAATGAATGTGGTAAGTATGGTAAAATGTATATTGTAAATTTATACTACTAGGTATTTACACAAATTGGATTGTAATATTATTAAAGAGTTTGGTAGAACTCTTGGTTACTATCCTTTATTTTTCCATTTTATATTGTGTAACGAAGGTGCCAAAAAAATTGCAGTTCACATTAAGTGATGACTGCAGCTCATAGCCAACTACACAAACGCTATAGGTCAAAATGCAAATTCGATGCCACTCCTAAGGCCTTAGTTGTATGTCTCTGTGATAGTTATTATGGGGCAATACATTATCAAATAACCGGAACACGATAGTGTTAAATACTACCATTTAGCGGCAGATAGATTAAGTAATGCGGTGGTGCCTAGTCCATACACTGGAACTCTACCACCAGAAAAAATAGAGACTAATACCTACTTATTAAAAAATAAAAACTAAATAGGTAAGTAGGTTTTCTCTTATACAAAGTGTTTGCTAAGTCTTCGTGCATTCAAGGCTAAGATCACAATGCGCTTATGAATGAGGCGTCCTTGTAAGAGGCAGGTGGTTGCCCCCACCCTCGGGGACCTTCACGAAACATGCGCCGGCGCATTGATCGTAAACAGTAGTCAGTAGTGCGCTTGCGCTGACCATTCAAGATAATTACTAAAGACTACAGTGTTTCGTGATGTTTATTGAATTTTTAAATAACTTTGACAGACAGAAACCTTTACTGACATAAATTAGAGGCACCATACCGTGTTGGGTAGTTACAATCATTTATAGGTATGCCTACACATTATACCTATACCGTGTTTCCTATTAAGGTTCCTTACCTTAATAGGAAACACAAAATCCATTTAAGATCACTCGTGTGTCTCTTATAACTTAACTGGTGTTATACTCGTATGATATCGTAAGAGGGGTGAGTCTAGTGAGATTAAACGGTAAATTTTCGTAATCCAGGGGTACGAAACGAAACTCATAATTAAACAAAGAAATCTGAATCAAACCGCGATACACCCTCATCCGGGATTGTTGTTATACTTTCTGCAAGTAAATTTTAAAGGTAGGTAGGTACCTAAAGGAATAATTAATTCCAAGGTGTAATAAAATAATTTTACCTCGTCTTACCGTTTTTTTATGTAATGAAGGTGGAAAACAAGCATGCAGTTCATACTGATGTTAAGTGATGACTGCAGCCTATAGAAACCCACATAAAGACCAGAGGTCAAAATGCATATGCGTCGCCACCCAGGCGTGCCAATACGGGATGCATTGCATTGTTATAACTATCTCAGAGACCTAAGTTGTTGTCTCTGAGATAGTTATTACGGGGCCATACCTCGAATTAAACTAAAATAACTAATCTACGTTTCACCACAAGAAATGTTATATGTATGAAGTTAATAGGATCTTCATCAGTTTTTGCTACGTGTTATATTAGTGTTCGTGACTGAGTCGGCACTCAATAAGAACGTCATTTAATTTGAATTATTATGGAAACATGCTTCTTGCGTGAATCTACTTCATTGACGTCTAGTTTATTTCCTCAAGTAGATAAAGGTTCTTACTTTATGAACTTTTTGGACATTTCATAAGAGGTATTTGCCAACCTAAATCTACATAGAATCTTTGTAGATTTGGGTTGGCAAACACCTCTTATGAAATGTCATACATATACCTATAAATAATAATGAATCGCTAAATGTCTTGCTAAGTAAAACTGAAAATTTTTCGCTCTAATGTCAAAACTGTATTGCTTTATGGTTGCGAGACTTGGAGGGTGACCCAAGACATCACGCGGCGAATCCAGGTCTTTATAAACAGATGCCTACGACAGATCCTGGGCATCTTTGTCGTGAAACCCCGATCGGTCCGCAAATCGGCGGACATGGATTGGCCACACTCTCAGAAGACCTCCCGACCACATTCCTAGACAAGCTCTAGAATGGACTCCACAGGGGAAGAGGAAACGTGGCCGTCCCAAATACACTTGGAGACGTTCAGTAGCGACCGAAATTAAGACTATCGGGCTGACATGGTCCGAGGTGAAGCGCGCAGCCCAAGACAGATCGCGATGGCGGAGTATTGTGGACGCCCTCTGCCCCACCTAGGGGAAATAGGACATTAAGTCAAGTAAGTCAAATGTCTTGCTAAACGCTAAACTCAAGAATGGCGGGACCAATTTCGCTAATTCCTTTTGTTGTATTTGTTTTTGTCCGGAGAAAGTTCTTATGAAAGAAAAAAAATAGATAACAAAAATATATAATTTTTTAGAAAACTTATATTTTCTACCACCATTCACCATACTAACTTTTCCAATGTAAACCTTATGACTTTCGTTAATTATCGTTTTAAACAGGATGAATCAGTAGTCATCCTGTTTAAAACGATAATTAACGACTGACCATAATGTCAAAAGTCATAAGGTCTAAAAATCATCTAATTACCTACCAGTAACAATCTACATTGCACCCGCGCCGCGCGAAGCCGGGGCGGGTCGCTAGTGAGTAGTAAATTTCTGATTCTGATATTTCTGATTCTACGTAAAAAAAAAAAAAAAAAAAACGTAACTAAATTAAATATCCTTAGTATACATTTTTTATTAATTTAAAGAGACAGGTTAGAACCAACCAAGAAATTATGTACCTCTAAGTACCCGTAAGTATTCGTATCTGTAATTATAAGTATTCGTATGCATAATACTACGATTCAATCGCCTTATTCTCGTTTCGTAATTAGTCGTAATTGTCATGGAATCAAGATCCAATGCGCTTGCTGCTCCAAGGCTTATCACTCTCACAGGCAACTAACAGCCAGCGGGTAGTGTAAATTCTCACTAAAAACCCGCAATGTGTAGACACGCATCCGCCTTCAGTAGATTTATGCGATCAGCGACGATGCGACAGGGAGGGTCACGAATATTAAATTAGGACATAACACAACTCAAAGATAGAATGAATTACTATAACAATTTTTTGTACCTACATTAAAAGCACTTTACTATCTAGGTACCTACCTACTACGGTAAAATTATGATCAAATCGCATGATAATAAAGTAAAAAAGATATTACAATTTTCTACAAAAGCGGAGTCGTACATCATTTGTCAGTGCATGTAATTTGCGGACAGGTAGATTATCTGTAGCTACATTCCTAAGTGATTGCACTTGTCTCTAGAATTTCCACAGCTGAAATATCTTCTTATTAATGTTATAATTGTGATTATGTTTTGATTTCTATAGACATCGGCTTGTTTCATGTCAATTTTTTAATTGTAATAAGTTGAATTGTACCCAAGCATGTTAAAAACCGGTATAATATTTAACAGTTGCTAGTTGCGGCAATTAGGAACTAAACTAATAATCGATTACAGCAACTGAACATTTTTGACGATTACCGCAACTCGAAACTCGAGTTGCTATGCGCAGTCCAATTGAAATATGTATATTATTATGTAAACAGCTCCCTAGTTGGCAGACAGTTGCCAGTTGCTGCAAAAGTTGCTCCATGTTCAAAGCGTCTTAGTTGTTATGTCTTTGTAATAGTTATGCCAAAAATATGTATAATGTCGCGATTACAATACCATAGCAATTTTAATTATACGTATACCTGGTATTCCAGAGTGTGTAAGATCTCGATCAGTAGTTCTTGTATAAATAGCCTGTTACAGTTAGTCGCAGACTCGTAGTGTAACTGTAATGAAATTTAAGTACCTGTCTAATAAATCACTGACGTAGTATGTTATAACTACTACGTACGTACTAACAATGTGATGCTAAGATGCGGTCTCGGGTTCTATTGGATCGGGTGGTAGTGAGGTGGTACAGACTTATCCTAAAATCTGAGGCGATATCGAGCTAGAAATCGATGCAATCAAATGGTAAGAACTGCCAAACGCCGTTTTATATTTGATAATGTTATGAATTCTTCACCGGCTAACATATGGAGTTTCTGAAATCGATTGGGTATTCCAAACCTTCTTTAAATTTGTCTACATTAAATTTTACCCTTAATGAACTTAACCAACATTTTGTAAAAACTCCTCCCTTTCATGATAATATTAAAACTCAAACCATAAATTATCTTACTTCCAGGCCAATTTACTCTGAAGACGTATTGTCTTTTTCTCCCGTTACTTGCGATGGGGTACAAAAAAATTTCAAAAAAACTACTTATCTAAAAATAATAATTTTTAGATAAGTAGTTTTGAAGTTATAAAATATTGAAGTGAAACCTCCTTTAACATCGTTGTGATTTGAGAGTCGATGAAACGGAAAAGCGATAATAAAAAGAGACAGACTCATAAATACATAGGATTGATCGAGGGAGAAAATGAGATAGGAAGCATTACAAAAATAAATAAATAAAATACGCTTACACTCACAGCCCCACAGTAGGTATAAACCTGTGTCGTGGGTGCCGTTGTACACATACAACACATACACAAACACCCAGACCCGAAACAAATATCTGTAGGCATTTGTCCCGGTGCGAGGATCGAACCCGCGATCCTTCGAATCAAACGGTCATCTCACACCGCGAGACTAACCGGGTTGTACACGTATACAGATTATACAGTGTCTCTTATGATTTTTTTTAAGGTTCCACTTCTGCCACGTGTGAAATGCACGCGTTTTTTTTTCGAATACATCTTTACAGGCGTTTGCGAAAAGTCATTCATGAAGTTAAAATAAAACATATTATTATAATTATGATTTTAAATTATAAAAAAAAAAATCCTTCCTTCTCAAAACTAAGTAGTAAGTAGATGAAGAAAAAGAAAAAATATTCGAATAGATGTAGGTATAGTTAACGTTAACGAGACAATGACGTTACATTATCTTGCTCGCGTTTTATTTCCATGCATAATGATCTCATGCAGGTATGCAAACGTCTAAGCTAAAGCATTTATAGTGCGAGATGCGGTAACAAAAATACGGGACCTCATGACAAATGAGATTTCCGATATAGTCTGATGATGAATAGAATTACCAAAATTTTTTAAAATAATAAATACCTAAATCTTTATTTTTTCCTCACATAAAACAAGGTTTTCTTTATATTATAAACAGTACACAATTATTCAGTAAAAAGTAAAAGCAAAGTCTATGTGACGAGCTCTGGTCTCTGTGAATGCGATAAACCTGTGTTTACAGATCACCAGGCCCTCACCCCACGGAACAAGAACATAATTATTTTTAATTTAAAAGTACCGATTTAACTTTTGGTTTAAATTTTTGGGGTATTTATTAAGATTTGTAAAAAGTCGTATTAGAACAAATGTTGTTGGGATTGATGTAGAGGTGCTGCCTGCAAGAGGTGATGTGCTAATTTCAAATAATCCTACATAATACAGTATCTTAGACTATGAGGCATTAAGATCTCGGTTTATTGTAATTCTAGATGGATCTCAACATTCATGTTTCAGATTCATTTCTTTGATTAAAATGTTCGCTTGCTTTACTGCTTCGAGGAATTTTGCATTAGTTTGATATGAACAGGATGATATTTTATTTTAAACAGAGAGATTTAAATTTAGG
Source organism: Macrosoma leucophasiata (assembly GCA_036365455.1). Lineage (NCBI taxonomy): Eukaryota > Metazoa > Arthropoda > Insecta > Lepidoptera > Hedylidae > Macrosoma > Macrosoma leucophasiata. Next base: position 5,407,772 of record JAWQUS010000023.1, on the reverse strand, counting down.
TATTATAAATCATGGATGTAGTATTGTTATACTATTATAAATCTATATTATAAACACAAATTTCAGTAGCGAAAGTTGTTATGTGATAAAAAGAAAGAAGATGATAAAATGAAAGCAGTATGAAACGGCAAACAATATTTATAGTGAAATAAAATAGCTGTAATCATTTAAAAAATGACTGTTACTGAAACACTCGACAAGATTTTGAATTCACATCTTCACATCAGCAAGTCAATCGCAATTACAATTCTATCAAAATATTGTCAGGTAGAATAAGGTTTGTAATTTTAAAAACACATAAGTAAATTTTGAAACCAAATTCTAGTACATAATACATTCTATTACAAAATATATATATATATACAAAATATAAATAATATATTTTCAGGGACAATAGATTTTTCTGGCGGCATGAGGGACTTTTATTTTTATTATTTTTTATCTTTAGCAGGCTTATCACCTTTTTTAAATTTTAATTACCGTTTTTCTACTTATTATATTTATACAGAATTTGGTCTTCTCATAGAGACAGGGATATGGCAGACGGATTTTTAAAATAAGAAATATTTGGAAAACCTATCTTATCTCACATTTTGCATAAGTCAATATGCTTAACGTTTAAAGTAGTGAACGCAAATAAACCCAAATCAATATTGACGCCGGTTTGCGTTGTTTGGTCTCCAATTAATATGAATGTCTTTTTTTATGTCACAAAAGTGGCAAACAAGCACATAACTATGTGAACTCACATTGATGGTAAGTGAATTCTACAGCCTGTTATATAAACATCTATCTAAATACCCCAGAGACTGCAATGTTTTCATGGGAAGCGCGTGAACAAAAATTGCACCCCATGTAGGAAAGTAATCAATCCCCACTTAACGTGCAAGGGGTACCTAACAAAGGATTTTTTCAAGATTTTACTGCTTGTATTTTTCCGTATACCTAATATGAATATTTGTGCTAAATTTCAGCTTTCTAGTATAAATACTCTACGCTTAGGGCTGGCTAGCTTAACTGCGGACAGATAGACGGAAAGACGGACGGACATGGCGAATCTATGGGATCCTTGTAGGCTATGGCATAAAACGCAACAGTGGAGTGGTCCGAGTTGGGTGCCGAGTAGGGTATTCTAGTGATCTATTTTTAACCGACGAAAAAAGCGGAAGAGGTTCTCAAGTCGACGAGTATAATTTTGTGTATGTATGACCACACATAACTTTTTACTGAGTAGGCCGATTAATAATATTTTTTTTATTTATTGAACATATTCTTTATCTGCGTGCGTTGACGCCCAACGAAGTGGGTACGGGTTCGTTTGGCGCTGACTCAAAATTTTATTTTTTGCTTTTCAGTTTAATTTATTTACGGTGATTTCATTTTTTACTAAAAAGTTCTATGATTTTTGAATCTCAATTCCACTAATGAACCACAAGAGAATTTGTAGCTCCAAGCCATTACACAAGAGATATTTAGTAGAAGGTAACAGAATCGTCGTAAAAAAGTCCTAAAGATTGCAGGAAAGTTTTATTATATTAACATTGGGACAAATTAATTTTCACTTTCTCCCATTTTATTTTACAACAGTAATTTTCAGATCCCACTCATTATACTAAAACTTTTATAGTTTTGAACTTGTTACGGAAAGTAACCAGTGGCGGATTAACCCATATCTAAGCAAATTTAGCAATTGCTTAGGAGATTACTTCTTGGGGGAACAGATCTACACTGGAATTCTACCACGAGTTAAAGTATTTTAAAGAAAAATGGAAAGAAAAATTTGACTTCAGGCGAGACTCGAACTCGCGGCCACTGGGAATCTAGTCCAGCCGCTCTTCCAACTGAGCTACCGAAGGACTTCGGTAGCTCAGTCAAATTTTTCTTTCCATTTTTCTTTAAAATATATACACATGCTTGTAGCATGTGTTAATGCGAAATAATATAAAACAACGAGTAAAAGTGCTTTCTCTTTACTTATGGATAGTGGGACATACTGGCTTTAGATTGCTTAGGGCTGGTACCAAGTAGGCTCAATCAAGCACCGAAGCTTTTGTGAACAACTTAACTTACCTTCCCATTCAATTCTTATTCTAAAGTGGCATTGTACAGTATTCAACAAGAAATGTTGCATATCGACCTTAGGAAGGAGATTTCCGTTTATTTCGTTATCTCGTTCGCAACTTACCTATGTGACATTTGTCGACCATTTTGATTAAAGGACTTATTACACGGCACGGTATTCAGGGTACCATAGCAAGGGTCAGGGTAGTGTAATAACATTTAGGGAGTTAGGACCCTAATTAGGGCGACCGGAGCGGCCTGAGTTCGGGCGCTGTCGACCGGATAGTGTAATAAGCGGCAACCCGGCGCGAGGCCACGCCCCCTCTTTCTGCCGGACCCTGAATACCGTGTCGTGTAATAGCCTTTTAAGTTTTGACCAATACCGGTCTATCAAAGCTTACGTAGGCAGTGTGCAGCAGAGATAACGCTCTACGAAGCTAGGCGATTGTCTTTAGTAGTCTCGATGTACAATATTTCTTGCTGGGTACTATAGGTTGTTTATTTTTATTTTTTTAATTTATTTATTTATTTCAGGCGGTTTTTTTGCAGGGAGCTGTCCACGGAATTTCCGAAATAAGACTCCCTGCGGCCAGAACTCCTCATTTATGAAAGAAGGCAGGTGCTGCGTCGGGACTCTCACCACATAGGAATTGAAATTCACTCTATGGCGAGACTCCAACCGCTCGACTCTCAGAGTGAAATTCGTCTTGACGCGGATGTAGTCGACGAGATCTTCAACTTTCGTCGACCAGTGCAGTGTGGACACGTACAGTTGCGTTGATGGTACAGCTGGGCGCAACAAGTGTTTCGGTCCGGTCGACGCCGTACCGCATTGGTTGTGGTTGGCGGGCTTCTTCTTCCTCCTTTGTACCACCGTAAAGCCATCCTCGTCCAACCGTGCCTTACGAAAATCCGTGACTATAGGCCCACGCGTAGGGCTTACGCCTTAGGGCTAGGTTTCTTCCCCTGGAGAGGAGTCGATGTTGCGACGCGAGACGGCGGGGACGGTGTTTAACACGTGGCGTTCTTGTTTTGACCCTTCGAAGGAGACGGGGCGACAGGTGCGACGAACATCTGCGTGGAACTTTGTTTTTTACACGTAGGCTCGGTTTGCCTACGTCACCGCGCTATAATGTTGCTTGTTATAATAAATGTTTAATTAATTTAACAATGAGACTTCTGGATGTTTTTATGCAAGTGCACCTGATGGATCGTTATAATAGCAGATTACCGCTCTGCTGATATTGTAGTCGGATCAAAAATAGATCACGTAGATATGTTACACAAAGATGGAGATTTTAAGAATCAATATTAATTAATATTGTTTCTAAGCTTGGGTTGCACCATGATATTTGTTAAAGGTAAGGTTATTGTAACATTTCCCGAACACAACACATCCCTCTCTAATCAGTAATAGTTTGTCAGAACTGTAAGTTTTATTGTTAGTATTCATGGATTTATTCAGATTATGCATATTTTCGACTAGATGCTACTCTCTGAAAATCATTAAGTACTGTTTTTGACCATGTTGTGTTCAAACTACATTAAAATGCATTTTTTTTTGTATATTTGCCTGTTTGCAGTAAAAATTAAAAGTTAAAAGTAGATGTTATACTTTGAAGGTTTGAGCATTGCCGGCCACCGGCCACACACCAAATATAGGTAGTAATATCTACATACATAAATGCAAGCCGCACCACACTTCGTCTACATCTAGTACGTTTGTATCGAGTTCAACTGATCCACTTTTACTTCTTAAATTCGAACAACTTAATCAAAATTTCCGCTCACCGCTACACCACATGACTCGGCGCAGTTTCCGCATTTTTTACGTAACTGTGCGCCATAAACTGACATTACCTACGTATGACGTCATGTTGCTTTTATTGCGTTTAATGTATGTATTTTCATCATCACTGGATACACAATTAAAGCGTAAGCGTAAGCGTAACTTCACGCCTGTAATCCCCGAAGGGGTAGGCAGAGGTAAATGCATGCATTCAATCATACATGCAAATACCCACGACTCGCCGGTTACGTTTTGGCCCATGTAACACGTGGCGAACCTGTTGCCATCTCCGGGCACATTACAATAAATACAAAATATTTCATGCCAACTTATGGAATAAGCAAAGTCACGCACTTTGCTTTTTGAGGGTCAAAAATTAAGATATGTTTTTACAAACCTTTTTTTTATATTATGTAAGTATGCAAGGGTAAACATGCTTGTTGATAACAAAAAAAGTTATTTACATTACCATTATGAAATTAAAGAAAATATGGATAGAAAAATTTCACTTCGGGCAGGAATCGAACCTGCGACTTCCGGATTACCAGTCCAACCGCTTTACCACTAAGCTACCGAAGCCCACACCCGAAGGTTGAATTTTTCATTCCGTTTTTGAATAACCAATTCAGGATAGTTCGGATGTGGGCTTCGATGGCTTAGTGGTAAAGCGGCTGGACTGAGTTATCCTGAGTTCGCAAGTCATATTTATTGGTCCTTTTTTTATAATTTCTAAAAACACTATTATACATATGAAAAGAAAATACAATACTCAACAATTAATATTGCACATCGAGCCTGCGAAAGAGACGATCAGCTCGTTTTGACTTCGTAAAGCGTTATCTCTGTTACACACTGTCTACGTAAGCAGTGAGAGTCCGGTATTGGTCAAAACTTAATCAAAATGGTCGACAAACGTCAAATAGGTACAATGCGAAAGAGATAACGCTCTATAGACCCGAAATAAGCCGAAGTCTCCTTCTTAGGCTCGATGTGCAATATTTGTTGTTGAGCACTGTAAGTATACTTAACAATTATTATGCAATTTAATCACGAGGTCAAACTAGAAGCTATTAATTAAATGAACTGAAAATTTAATAACGTTTTGTACATGCTTCAAAGTTCTTAATTATAATATTCCATCTGTATTATTTCTAGGTAATATTTACACATCTTTTTAACGACTATTACATTAATGGATGGTAAACTCCAGGCCTCATACCAAGAAGGTGAGAGACTCGTGCCCCGCAGTGGGACGTATCAAGGGTTGCCATTATTATTATTACTTAAATATACTGAATAACTGATCTGTGAGAAATCATTTTCCTCCATCAGGTAAGTAATGCACATCCTCGATAATTTCCGTATTATGGTAATGCACCTCTCGCTGACTTTATTGGGCCTCTTTTTATTTTAAAGAAAAATGGAAAGAAAAATTTGACTTCAGGCGAACACATTTATTGCATTGCTTTATGGTAGCAGCAGTAAAAGGTAGAAAGATTTGACAAATCGGGCAGGACTTCAGTAGCTCAATTGGAAGAGCGGCTGGACTAGATTCCCAGTAGGCCGCGAGTTCGAGTCTCGCCTGAAGTCAAATTTTTCTTTCCATTTTTCTTTAAAATAAAATATATTTCACAAGCATGTGATAATGCGAAATAATATAAAACAATTATGCGTTGTATATTACTGCACTTAATTTGCTGTCTAATTATTTATATTAATAACATTATTTTAATAATTACAACAAAATAGTGACATTTCCCTCTCCATCAGATGCGATGTATAACATTTTGATGAAGTCTTTGTTCATTGCATGAATAGGCGTAATTTTTAATATACCAATTTAACAGATTGAGAAATCGTATCATAATTGGAGGAATTATAAAAAAATTAAATCTATGTTAAAACAATTAATGGCAATCAGTGTTGAATTTATAAGCAAGGTTATATATTGATATTTTTTTACAATCTGAAATTATGGTTGTTATTTTTGACTAGCATCCGCCCGCTACTTTGTTCAAAACTTGACTATAACACCAGAGCTGATCGCATTTAAGTATTGAGCTATGAATCAAGTACGTTTTGATTTGAGTTGCTGTCATGAAAATCCGTTAAAAAAAGCACTTTCAGTTCCCTTCCCTTTTTATCTCCAATTTAATTTTATTTGATATGCCGGTTACATTTTTGCCCATTTTTAACAGATGAGCCTGTTGACATCGCCGGGCACATTACCAAACTCTGATGTACTGAGACTTTTTCTTAAACTTTACTGGTGGTAGAGCTCCAGTGACGGAGCTCGCGGGCGTAGGCACCACCGCATTACCTAATATACTTGCCGCTAAATGGTAGTGTTCAGCACTATCGTGTTCGGTCAGGTGGTATTGTACGACCTTGTAATTTCCGGCACAGAGGCATAATACCTAATGCCTCAGGAGTGGTAGCGCATCTGCATTTTGACCTCTGGTCATTGTGTGGGTAGACATAGGCTGCAGTCATCACTTAACATCAATGTGAACTGCATGCTTGTTTGCCACTTTTATTACTTAAAAAAAAAAACTTTTTCATAAAGAATTTTTATATTATAAATATAATAAATTATAACGCGAAAAAATATATCGTATAAAAAGTCTAAGACTAAAAAACCATAACTATAACGACTATTACTATTAATGAAATATGGTGTTATTTTTGAAGAGTCTGGTATTTCTTTGAACTCTATTATATGGGTCGCACAAAAAAATATTAAATGCGAAAATTATTAAAAAAAAAAACCGTTGTTTGCCACAAATTTCTGATGAAAAGGCAATATGGAAATAAAATTGAATGAATTATAAATAACTTAGTATGACTGTATATCCGAATACATTAGAATCAAGTAGCGAAGCGTGAACCGTGACATGCCGTCGACCTACCGTCGAGTACGTCAAAAGATTCATATTTATAAGTCATTCTTCCCATATAAAGTAATACTTCCCGTTCTATATATTTGTTCTGGACTTCAAACACCTAATGTCATTGCCTAGACTTTTGCCCTGTAGTTTTTGCCCGCGTTTTTGTAACACCCGCCATTCACTGACTTTAATTAAAGATTGTATATTAAAAAAAATATGATAATATGTATTTCATAGTCCGCTATCGGTCTTGAGATCATATTTAGCCTTAGATGGAGTTTACCACCCAGCCTGTGTAAAAATTAGATTTCGGCATTCTTGGTTCAAGGATTGAGCGTTGATATGTCAGCCAGTAAATGATAGAAGTTATCGATATTGTTACTCTAGTTACTAGAGTAACAATATCGATTGAAAATTAATTGAAATTAACAGCAATAGGTAATCTTATTATGTACTAGAGTCTGTATGTATCTTTTAAAAATCATTAATACAGATGATTGCTTGTTTCGGAGGGTACGTTAAGCCGTCGGTCCCGGTTGCTATCGATAGATAGCAGTCGTTTAACCTTGTCGGAGACCTTATGGGCGGTTTGAAAACATCCGACAGCGGGTTGGCCACTAACTCGCATTGGAGCAGCGTGGTGGAGTAAGCTCCAGGCCTCCCCCCAAAAAGGGGAGGGACTCGTGCCCAGCAGTGGGACGTATAATGGGTTGCCATTATTATTATATCATTATACAGATGATTGAAAGGTTTTATCAAGCTGTGGACGTTCACTGGGTGAAGTAATGATGATGTTCCAATTTAATCGGTACCTACTAAATAACTGAATAAATAAATAAAATACGCTTACACTCACAGCCCCACAGTAGATATAAACCTGTTGTAGAGAGGTTAATATGAACAACGACTGTTCCAGTTGAAAGGTTCGATTAAGGTATCGTGGATGCCGTTGCACACATACAACACATACACAAACACCCAGACCCGAAACAAATATCTGTAGGCCATACAAATATATCCCGGTGCGGGGATCGAACCCGCGACCCTTCGAATGAAACGGTCATCTTACACCGCTGGACTAACCGGGTCGTCAAACTTAAAGTGAGAACTATCAGGAAATCAATAATAAAACACAAAAATATAGAGAAACAGTTTGCGGCAGAGAGCTACAAAATCAGTAACAATAAGACAATAGATTATAAAACGAGAGGTAGCAATTCATCATTTTCTTTCCACAATTCATTTGTCATTTCTTATCTGATTGACAAGAATGTACTAAGTGCGCAGTTACCAACATTTGAGTAGCCATTACAAGGCTTTTAATTATAATTTATCTACTGTTTAAAAATAACACTTCTTTGTCTTAAAAGTTAAAAAAATCAGCCCGATGTGAGTCTAACTGAAGGTTCCGTAAAACTTTCTAGACTAGTTTTTCAAAATTTAAGGCGCAGTAGTTTTTGAGATAAAGGAGTATGCGAAATTTAATTAAGTATCTTCAAGATATATCACACAATAAACTTTCCATAACTTTTCTTAAAACATACATATCTGACTTATCTCCCAAAACTGACCACCATTTTCCCTAGATAATATTTCAGAGCTACCTTGTACCATTTTTCATTTTTTCTATACAAATCATTTTTTTTATGTAATGGAAGTGGTAAACTAGCCTGCAGTTCACAATGATGTTAAGTGATGACTGCAGCCTATAGACACCCACACAAAGACCAAGGTCAAAATGCAGATGCGTTTCCACTCCTGAGGCCTAAGGTGTTATGCCTCTGTGCTGGAAATTACAGGGCCGTACATTACCATATGACCGGAACACGATAGTGCTGAACACTACCATTAAGCGGCAAGTATATTAGATAATGCGGTGGTGCCTACGCCCGCGAGCACCGTCACTGGAGCTCTACCACCAGTAGACTAACTACCCAATAACTCTCTTAAGTAACTTCCCATAATTCTCTTATTTCTTTAAGTACGTTACTCGTCCATGCCCAAACATGGACCAGTAACGTCCTTACCTCCTTATTCATAAACGTACATTAGATACGTTTTAGCTATAGAATGCTTTGTCTTTGTCAGTTGCATTGTCAAATGTGCAGGATAGAAAAAGACAAAGGAGAGAATAGCAACACTTCAGCTAAAGTACGTTTATGAATAAGGGGGGTATTATATAAGAGTCCCAAGTTTGTGACAGACAAACAGATGCACGAGTGATCTTATATGAGTTAAAGGTACGGATTACGGAACCCTAAAAACAACAGTTACATTTAAGGTATGAATGGTATGATGAATGGAAAATTGTTGGCATTGACGTCAGTTTTATGTTCAAGAAGTAGGCTCTTAGTTTAAGTATCTAACTGTGCGTATTTGTTAGTTTATAATATACGTGTTTTATGGTCAGTTGATGGTTTATTATTTGTCCAACTACAATAATTTACGTACAACAGAGACATTCAATAAATGTCATAACGGTAAAATTAGGGTATAAAAAATGAAAGGTCATAAGGTAAAATTAGGAGCCCACGCACCTATTTAGGTCTGCTCTATAATTAATATGGAGAGAGAAAGGAACGCGCGAGCAAAAAAAAAACGACTTTTCCCTTTGTAACTTCTACAAATCTATCATGATTCCCAGCGACCAGTCGATCTTTGGAGGCCTCCAGAACTGGAGACCCGTGGCGGACGGCCCCTGCCGCCCCCCTCTAAGTCAGTTGATCATCCCCCTCATTGATCCCCCTCATTGATTGGATGACTACGGACTAGTGTTGCCAGGTCCGATATGTTTTAAATCGGGACAGTAGGTAAAATCGGCAGTTAGTTTATTACTGGTGGTAGAACTCCAGTGACGGAGCTCGTGGGCGTAGGCACCACCGCATTACCTAATATACTTGCCGCTAAATGGTAGTGTTCAGGACTATCGTGTTCCGATCAGGTGGTAATGTACGGCCCTGTGATTTCCCGCACAGAGGCATAACACCTTAGGGCTCAGGAGTGGTAACGCATCTGCATTTTGACCTTGGTCTTTGTGTGGGTGTCTATAGGCTGCAGTTATCACTTAACATCAATGTGAACTGCAAGCTTGTTTACACCTTACATTACATTAAAAAAAAAATCGGGACCCAGGGGTAAAAATCGGGACAGTAAAAAAAGCATGTCTAAATTATTGATCTATAAAAAACCTCGAGCCCCACCAAAGATTATTGATCTTTAGACATTGTGTCGAGCAGTAGACGTCTTTCGGTTGAGGTAATGATGATGATTGATTTATCGGGATATTTAACGTCTCAATCTGGTGTTAATCAGGACCCCTGAAAATCGGGACGTCCGACGCATATCTGGACACCTGGCAACACTACTACAGACTCTTCGTTTCAACAGCAAACGCCACAAAATCATTATTAATTAAAGTTGAATATGGTGTTAAATTACCTTCATTATGGTACCCGAGACGTAAATTTTAAAATACTGGAAAACATCTCGGTCGCATCTCTACGTAATAATTCCGCGCATTCTTGATTCGACACAAACCTGACTCCGATTTATCTTTACCGTTACTTTTAAGTCCTCTCACAATACACTTGTCCTGTTAAAACATGAGGTACTGTTATCAATATTTACTCTTCCAAGAAGAGTAAATAATAATCTTTGCCTTTAACAATCAGCCTACGCACTAAAATTGAAACGATTGAATTGATGTTAATAATGTTGTTGTTAGGGAAATATAAATGTTACTCGTATTTTCTTTTGTCAATCATGTTGAATAGTTGTCAAACTACGTACAAAAGAAATAACGCATATCAAGCCTACTAAAGAGGCACTCGGCTAGTTTTGACTTCGTAGAGTTATCTCGGCAGCACACTGCCTCTGCTTACGCACTGATAGACCAATACCGGTCTATCCTCGAACCAATAATATTGGTCCGAGGATAGACCGGTATTGGTCAAAACTTTATCAAAATGGGCGACTTCAGACACATACGTAGGTAAATTAAAAATAACAAAATGATGTATTTACTATGCTTTTGGTGTGTCTAATAAATATAAACAAAAATAAATAAATCTACATCTAGATATAAAAATCAATTGATGTTCGTTAGTCTTGCTAAAAGTCGAGAACGGCTGGACCTATTTGGCTAATTTTGGTTTTGAATGATTTTTGGAAGTCCAGGGAAGGTTTGAAGGGTAAGAAAATATGAAGGAATTAAAGGGAAATAGTAAAAATCACAAATTTTATTTTCCCATACAAATAGACCTTATCTATTAAACCTTTGACACATTATTTAATTCTGAGGCAATAAGAAGTTTGCCGAGTCAGCTAGTAAGGAATAAAAATAAGTATTTACAGGAGAGGTTGATGAAAATCCAGACCGTCCCCAAATGGCACGGTCCTCAATGCGCTGCGCTGGCTGTATCGCCAGGGACAGCTAGTCATATCATAAAGCACGCTAAAAAAAGCATGTTTCTTTAATTACTTACTTCCATTTTAATTTTATTATTTTACTTGTTAATGTAGCTATATCAAGTACTTAAATCAAGAAAATTTCAAGTTAGTATTGACCTATTAGACACTTTCTTGAAATTCAGTCTATTTGAAATATGCTTAAACTTTTAAACTATTATTATTTTTTAAACTATTGAGCATATCTAAAATAGACAGATCATCAAGAAAGTGTCTATTGTGATATAATAATCCGATGCATAATTAATGCTTTTCTGATTTTAATTTGTGTTTACAGCATTGCGCATTGCCTAATATACTTGCCGCTAAATGGTAGTGTTCAGCACTATCATGTTCCGATCAGGTGGTATTGTACGGCCCTGTAATTTCCGGCACAGAGGCATAACACCTTAGGCCTCAGGAGTGGTAACGCATCTGCATTTTGACCTTGGCCTTTGTGTGGGTGTCTATAGGCTGCAGTCATCACTTAACATCAATGTGAACTCCATGCTTGTTTGTCACTTCCATTACATAAAAAAAAAAGTCTAGCCCTATTATGGTTCGAGAGATACAACCTAACGATAAATAGATGCTCGAAATAAAAATGCACTAAATATATACCTGGTCTAAAAAAAATACCGTTAAATAGTATTTTGACCTCGATGATCTCGGTGATCATCCATATAAAGATATTTGAAAGTGCACATATTATTTTAATTGTAAAGAGAAAAATGCAATACCAAAATACTTTTTCGAATTCATATCAATAGCGATCTCGACTTAACACTGTACGTGCGATTAACTTTCTAAAGTTTTATTACCTTATTTAAAAACACTTAAATTTATTCCAAATTATAGCTCGCCAAAAGTTTTTGCATGTAAATTAATTTATGTGTCTGCTAGAAGACATCCTTTTATAAGTAAAAGTATGTTTTTACGTAAGATCCATAAGTTTTGTTGATAGCTATTTGTGCCCGCGACTTCGTCCGCGTACAATTTAACAAAATTATTATACAGTATCTAAACACACGAAGTCGTGGGCACAGCTAGTATACCCAATATAATTCGTAAATAAAAGTAGCTTAAGTTACGCCTTATTACATGAGCTATCTGCAACGTGCAACTGAAGCTCCCTCCAAAATCGGCTCAGAGGATCGATCCCGAGATCACCCGGCCCGGAACAAACAGACAGACAAACAGACAAAAATTGTTAAAAAATGTTGTTTTGGACAGTTTTTTTAAATATAACGTGTATGCATAGGTACATGTATATGCATATGTATGTATCTTCACGCCAGGTCCCTAACGGGGTAGGCAGAGAGTGTAGAGCGCAAGATATCTCGGTTCTGACAAACCTCTCGTACCTCGTCTACTTTCATCATTCTCTTCATACATGCACGCCGATTCCTAAGACTTTTGATCCCACCATCAGACAGAACTCGACCTATTTGGTCATGGTAGGTCAGTCTTGGTCTGTCTGGGCCTCTGCAACCATCCACATTCGCATTGTATATCTGTTTAGTCATTCGCTCATTCGACATTCTTTCTATATGCCCGAACCATCGGAGCATGCCTTTTTTCATTTTTACACCGATACTATCATTTACACAAAGCCTCTTTCTTACATCTTCATTACGAACGCGATCAGTGAGTGATACACCGCAGATCTTGCGCAATGATCTCATCTCGACCGCGTTGAACTTACTTTCATGCTCTTTCCTGCATACCCAGCTCTCGCTTCCATATAAAAACGTTGGAGTAAGTACAGCATTATGTACGGCTAGTCGCGCCCGCTGGCTGAGATGTTTAGATTCTAGCAGCTTACCCAACGCTCCATTCACGCAATTCCCAGCAAGCACTCTTCCTTCTATGTCAGTGGTGTACCTACCATCCTTGCTAAAAGCACATCCAAGATATACAATTTCATCAACCTGTTCTAACACTGCATCATCTACTACCCTTGCATTTGTTCTCTGTTCATCTCTTTCAAATACTAATACTTTAGTTTTATCCACATTCAATTATAAGCCTTTCTCCATACAATCCTCTTTCATGACTGTGACTAGTGCTTGTAGCCCAGATGGTGTAGAGCTAACAATTACCGCATCATCTGTGTAAAGCAGACAGTTCACCACTAAGTCACCCATACGCACTCCCACATCCATCAACTTCACCCTCTGGAGGCATTTGTCCAGATATATGATAAACAGCCTAGACGAAAGCACGCAACCCTGTCTGACACCGATGTTAACATCAGACTAGGGTGACATGTTACCATCTACCCGTACACATGCTTGACAGCCCACATACGTGGACTGTATTGCACGGAGCAGACTGTCATCAATACCATGTATATGCATTTAGTAAATAGCGCTTATTTTATATCACAAACAGACATTCCAATTTTATTTATTTATATAGATGAATGTATGATGTATAGATTTAGAGACAAACGGAGAAGTAAAATCAATTTCCGTGATTTCTATATTTTCTATTGAATTTACATTATCATAAAACATCGTCTTAGCTCTTAATTAATAGCACAAGCTTATAGGAAATAACATAATAATAACTGGGTATATGTAGTAGATAAATGAATGATTGCTATTTTGCGGCCAAAACACTTTTTAATTACTGAACAGGTTGGGAAATAAATTATTTGTACATGGCAGGTGCTGTTAGCACCGCCCGTACCTACGTCCTTCGAAGCCGGTTAGGGTACAACCATAGGAAGGCTGATTGGTCTGTGGACTCTGTGGGTACAACAAACTGTACTAGGTTGGTGAAAATATGCATTTATTAATTTTAAATAAGCAATGTGCTGCAATGTAAGCAAACTGCCAACTAAGTTTAGCTATTGAATAAATTAGATTGCTGACAATTCAATACATATAATAAGACCAATAAGATAGTATAAATCGAGTGTCTGTTCTGTACATATTTAATTTAGACTAGGTACTGTTTTATATTATTTCGCATTAACAAATGCTTGTGAAATATATTATTATTTTAAAGAAAAATGGAAAGAAAAATTTGACTTCAGGCGAGACTCGAACTCGCGGCCTACTGGGAATCTAATCCAGCCGCTCTTCCAATTGAGCTACTGAAGTAGCTAGGATTAGTATTGGTAGTAGTAGGTAGCTGTGCCCGCAGCTTTACATCCGCGTCGAATTTAACAAAATTATTCTCCAGTAGGTATCTACGCGGACGAAGTCGGTACAGCTAGAAGAGTAATAAAAGTGAGAATGATCGTATTTTATAAAATTAATAATCGCATAAATTGATATCCGTGTAAAACTTCCTAATAAATATTACTGACACATTCCTATTCAATGTATGTAATTTCAGTTTCGGTGATTGGAAGGTAATTAATTAAACTTATGTATTTGAATTAATTTGAAACTTTACCTAGTTTGCGTTACGTTAACGTTGCGTTACTTTGCTCATTTTTAAATGTCGAAAGATAAGATAAATTTTGGAAAAGTAATATGAAAAACCTAACGCATTATCATGTCACATTTGGCCCCGAGGGTACAAACAGTAGAGGCCTCTATTATTTTTATGTCATGAAGTGGGAAATAAACGTACCTACCTAATATAGTTCACAGTGATGATTAAGTTTATGAGGTAAGCTGTAAGTGAATACAGTAGCATGTAAACAATCACATAAACCAGATACCTACCTACCTATTTCGATGTAGCAGTGTATGTTGCCACTCCTAAGGCCTAAACTATTATCCATCTGTTTAAATGCTATACCTCTTTTTGAAGGTGGGTCAAGAGTCTAAGGATTCGTTGAGCATATATGAAGAAAATAATGAATGTAGAAGAAGCACGTGAGGTGTATCCGGAGCGGGATATCTGGCGCTCCATACTCTCTGCCTACCCCGTGAACTTCGCGTGAAGATACATACGTATCTACTTATTACTTTCCGAATAAAAGGAACGACGCTTAGTAGAGTCCCACTCCTTTGAGGTCCCGGCGTTGTAACCCGTATCTGTCTTCTCCTAAATTCAGCCGTGAATCTATACTTGTGATATACGATTTGAAAAATTATTTCAGCGTTAGATAGCCCATTTATCGAGGAAGGCTTTAGTCTATATAACATCACGCTAAGATGAATAGGAGAGGGTAGGTAACATTGCAACCGCGCGAAGCCGGGGCGGGCCGCAAGTGCACTTATATTCCGAAATATACATAATTGTTACTAGAAACTTCGTTCTTCGTAAACACTAATGGGACTGGATATTTTTTTGTGACTTCAAGTTTCTAAATCCTGTCTAACGTGGTCTGTTATACCTAGTTGAATGTTTAAACAGAAAACTATAAAATAGAGTGTTTTATTTTGCGTTGTGAAAGTCCATTGAATTACAACTGTCATTTCTATGCTTAAAATATTATCCAAGTAAGATGTTAATGTGAGGTTTTTATGTGTGCGAGTTATTTATTTTATGACAAGACACTTTAATTTCTTCATTTCCGGTATGAGAGCAAGAGCCACACTTGAATACGATTTCAATAAAATTCCAGCATTTATCTAAAGTAGGTAGGTAGTTGCTTTATTTAAAGAAATTACAAAAAAAAAAAACATGAAAATTACAAATGAATGTTCATTTAGATACAAGTGCTAAGTGCTAATACAACTATATGAATTACCTATATGCTATCATCTTTTATAGCTATATAAAAATCTATTGCTGTTCGTTAGTCTCGCTAAAACTCGAGAACGGCTGGACCGATTTGGCTAATTTTGGTTTTTAATGATAAGAAAATGTGAAGATATCGAAGGGAAATAGTAAAAACCACGATTTATTTTTTCCATACAAATAGTCCGTATCTATCAAACTATTGACACATTATTTAATTGTAAGGCAATACGAAGTTTGCCGGGTCAGCTAGTTAAATATATACCTATTTTTTATCAAATTTCACTGAGTTACAGATAGAAAGAGTTACGAAATTCATATGACTGCCTATTACATTAAAAAAATTCTTATGAATACATATAATAGGTACGTACTGAGTAAATAAAATATATAAATATAGTTTGTAGAATAATAAACCGAAAACGCTGAACTAACCTTAATTAAATTCGATTGAAAGGCAAAAGTCAAGGACGGACACAGCTATCAAATTTCGAAATACACGCAGACTAATATAAAAATATCTTTATGTTTATCACGTAGCTAAGTAACAAAACCAACATATTCACGGCTTTACAAAGCCACGAATAATTTAGCATATCCACCATGAATCTGTGCGTTGCAAAACCTATTAATGGCAGGTAGACGATCTTTCGCTCCATTACAAATTCTTCACACCACGGCAAAAACTTTAGATCTGTGGTACGCCAATACAAGCTTTATATTCTAATCGCAGCTTACGAACGCTTCTTGATCATAGAGCAACACAGGCCACCGGCCGCCGCGGCGGACCGGAGGGGACTCCGGTCCGCTTATCATCGATGCAAAACAATCTTCCATTTTTTGCGAGGGAACTACGTGTGATACACACACACACTACAAAAATCGTCTATTACTACGAAACTCACACCTTGACTTTAACAAAATACACAAAAAATTCACCTGCCTACGAAAGCCTGCATATGGCTACTCCCCTCCAGTCCGCCGCGGCCGGTGGCCCGTGTTGCTCTATGTTCTTGATAAACATACCAGCGATGTTGTTCAACCTTTATTGTTATTCGTGACACTTCTTCGTTTAGTAATTCAATTTGTATAAGGTTATTTAGGTTGTTATTGAACGGTATTGGATATGGAGCTTGGTAATAAAGTTTAGTAATCAAAGTCCATCATTATAATCACCACAGAATAGATATAATCACAGCCTTCGGTCGTTGAAATTGGAACGTACAGTATCCATTAATAAATATTGCACATCGACCTTAGGAAAGAGACTTCGGCTTATTTCGGGTCTGTAGAGCGTTATCTCGCACCTTACATATGTCATAGAATATGTAATAATACTTATAGAATGGACACTTCGACGTCTCGCCCTATTTCCCCGCCTCACCCAACCAACGCCGTTCTTATGGGCGACGGTTGGTATTTTCTACGTGCTACGCACACAGGTCCACGTGTAAAATACACGTCACTGGTTGATGTCTGTGTAATAGAGACCAAATTGACCGTTTGTATGGAATTTTGCCGGAGTGTCAGCGGTGTGCCTGCCTATGTGACTTTTGTCAACCATTTTGATCAAAGTTTGACCAATACCACCGAACTATCAGTGCTTAGGCAGTGTACAGCAGAGATAACGCTCTACGAAGTTGAAACTAGCCGATTGTCTCTTTCGTAGGCTCGATGTGCGATATATCTGGCTGGATACTATATGTACCTACTACTAATTTTAACAACTATCGTAACATATAGGAACGTAACGGATAGACAACTTTTCTTTCATTTTCTTTCGTATTTATGTGAAACTCACAGAAAGATCCTTATATAAGTAGGTACATTTCCTTTGGTAGATAGGTACTCAGTTACTTCCAATTAAATGAAGTACACAGATACACTATTCCTTTTTTTATTATCTTGTGTGTAATTGAGGACACGATTTCCCATAACGTTTCAGATCGAAAACAAAGCTTGAATAATCGATTTCACACTTTCGATAAAATTATTGTAGCGGCAGCATCTGCTAGGTGCTGACTGAATGAGATTAAAAACATCTGGTAGAATTTGTAGCTTATAGGTATCTATCAAAGCGAGAAACACTGATTGTGATTGAGATAGTTAATGTATTTATTTTAAATGTTCAATAAATAGTAGGATTTATAAAAAAAGACGCTAAATGTAGAGTTTCAAACCAACTCCACCTGAAACTCTACATTTAACATCGTCTGTATTTTGACGAAAAAAAACAATGCTTAAAAATAAAAGATCATCAGAATCATCATCCTTTACCTTCAAGCATTGTTTTTTTTTCGTCACTTTACAGATGATGTTAATTAAATGTAGAGTTTCAGGTGGAATTCTTGAAACTCTACATTTAACATCATTATCATACTTTTTATGTGAAAGATTCACCTGAAAATATATACACAAACATAGGTCATAAAAGATAATGGCTAAGCGTCAGTTAATTAGGCGTTCAATTACTCACATGTCATGGCTGTAGCAATGTAGGTACCATTGTACCTACATACATTTATAAACGAGTCATTAACTCAGCATTCTCCCTTATCGGTGGGACCAATGCTAATGATCTAGTACCACGGTTGACAGGTTAAACATCAACCACAATAACCGCAAAGCTGAACTTACATTTAAGTATCGCCCGAACTTCACATTGGTCCACTATCTTCATATAATCACTGAACACACACAATTTTCACTTTGCACAGTGATTCGGCACTTGAGTTTATTGATTTCGAAAATTTCACGTAAAAATCTTTTTTACTTTTGATGAGAACGTTCATCTAGTACGATGCCTTTATGGAGACTGTCGCGGAGCGCCCGCGCAGGCTTCGCCGGGAAAGTTCATCGAACGAGACCAACACGATCTTATTCATAGGCCGGAGCTACATTGTATTGTACTTACACCAAATATCGCTAAAATACTGATATTAATACACAACACCTTCATAAATCAAATGAGAGAGTTGAATCTTACCTTGATAAAGTTTTTTTAAATCTCTGTTACTCTCGCGTGTGTAATGCAAAATAGGTAAGTATAACAATTAGATTGTCGCTGATGATACGACAAAGTATTGAAAATATACAGCTCTATCAGGTATTTAATACCTGCTCCTATACTATACCAATACGTGTTGTAATAGTTCATCCTATCTAGCCAGCGGCGTAGAAAGTGAGGGAATTGGGTGGGTCGTGCCTAGGGATTGCAATCCCGCAGCTTCTTCAATCCCGCGGGATTGATATGTAGGATTGATCAATCCCGCGCGGATCCCGCGGGATCCCGCATTTTAGAAGCTTTGTTATAAAATCAATTGAAACTGCATGTTTTTTAGGGTTCCGTCGTAAACAAGGAAGCCTTATAGTTTCGCCATGTCCGTCTGTCTGTCTGTCTGTCCGTCCGCGGTTTAAAAACTATTGGTAACAGAGACTTGAAATTTGGCACAAGTATACCTTGATCACGCCGACAAGAAGGTAGAATAAAAACATGAAAAAAACAGAAATATTAAGGGTACCTCCCCCACCTGAAACGCACGGATAATTGTCTTTATAGTGTGGTTTCAGAAATGTTAGGGATGTGGTAATATCATTTTTCAATTTTGTTAACAGTTCGTGACTTAATAAGCTTAAAATTGGCAATTTTCGTTAGAGTCAAGTGTCCCCCCTATACCAACTAAATGGTTGTTGTTAGAAATTCAAACGTTACGGCAATAGTAGCTACATATAATGAAATGAAAAGGAAAACTATCACACTTAAAGTTGGCTTTAGAAGTTTGCGAGTAATAGTCGATCAAATGTATTTTACTCGAAAATTTTTAAGAACTCCATAGTAAACATTTATTTATTTTTTTCATTACACTATTAAAACCGAAAAACTACGAAACCCTAAACTGCGCGTGGCCCGACACGCACTTGACAGGTTTTATAAAGTAAAGTTTTAATTTAGTACATTTTTTTAACATTAGACAGAAGGAATTTAGGTGTATTTTTTAGGTGAGTTTTAAGTAAAAAGTTCGAAAATGTCGATCTTCATTCTGAAAACGAATGATACCTATACAATACTGTATTATTTTAAAATATTAGGTTTAAACAATACTTTTTTTTAAATTACATTACAGTAATTGGCGACATACTATTTATTTTATAAATAAACTTATGCGTTTTCTAAAACGTCTCCTATATAAGACCTAAAGATGTAGTAGTCAAGAACACAAAACGAATGGAATACGATATTATAATGACAAAAAATTAAAAATAATACTTTCATCACGCATGCACGACGCCCATCATGGTATTTTAATAAAGTCGGATTATACACAATGACAATTTTGGTGTCATAAATATCATAGACAAAAAATTTTGTGATACCTGCTTCTGGGCTTTCCTTCTGTCTAATTCTAAAAAAATGTACTTTAATAAAATATGTCTCACATATTATTGCATCAAAAGTACCTATTTGTTTTCTAACAAAATATTAATAAAGTAAGTAAGAAATATTTAGTAATCAAATCAGTTTTATAAGACCTTAATTTTAAAAATGTTTGGCATAAAGTTTTATTTAATTTTAACCTTACATCAAGGTAAGGTAATCAATCTTATTAATAATGAGATTTAGAATGAATTTGTGCTTTCTCGCGAAACTTCACGAACGTTTCAGCAGTTAATTTAAATTTGCGGGATCCGCGGATCCGCGTTTTGAAGGTGCGGGATCCACCAGATTGATATAAGGCGCGGGATCCCGCGCGATTGCGGGATCCCACTTTGCGGGATTGCAATCCCTAGTCGTGCCCATCCTAGAACTTTCGACCATTATCGATTTACCTAAAATGCGGTGTCCTTCCTGGAAAATATTTCTAAATATGCCCATATACTTTCTAACCTAATCGAACTGAGAAATGGATGTTGTACCGCTTGTCTACAACGTTACTTATAATTCATGTGAGAATACTCGTATTATTTGAAAGATAGTTCAAGCCAGGCGGTCAGATAAGAAATCTCCTATTCTCAGCTTGTAATGGACTTTTTCATATTTTTCAATGCATAGAACAAGTGAACATTTAACATTACATGAATGAAAAGGCAAAAGTGTACCTACTGGTGATAAAGTTTTAAATCCATGTGCCGCCTAGTTATGGTGCTCAGCACTATGGGATATGGCAGCACGGATAAGTGGTAGTGTATGGCCCCATTATAAATATCATCTACTCCTAGATATGTATAACAACTTAGGCCTCGGGGGTGAAAACAAATCTGCATTTTGAATGTTGACCTCCAGTTTATGTTGAGAGATATCTACAGCCTACAGCAGTGGTTCTAAAAGTGTGCTATCCGGAGCCCTGGATGATCGATTACCAAATAAAAGCCCGATATTATTATGGAGCGTTATAATATATCGGGTACAAAATAAAATAAATGTAAAATTTAGATAAGCCAACTTTAGAATTTCATAAAACTTAGCTCTGTGTTATTGTTATAGATTTTGCAAAGCTTTTTACCAACTAGATAAAGAAAAATATATTAGTACATGATAATGTCGTCAGGACGTGACGATTCCACTGCCCACTAGCGGAAAATTTTTCATCTACTGGAAGATAATTCTTCCACTAGTGCAGTCAGTAAATCTAAAAATGGCGGTCAAACTATTGCAATGGGCCGATTGTAAGTTCAATAAAGCAAGGTGGGCAGCGTCCTGCGATAAAACTACCGCCACTGTGATTATGATAGGTACATCCCCCTTATGGGCAGGCTCTGGTCAAGCGGTGGACGTCTTTCAGATGAAATGCTGATGATGATGATGATGTCAGTAAATAGTAGGTAAGTCCAAACGAAGTTTCGTTTTATTTTTAAGGCGCCATCAAATAGGTATTTGGTCCAACAGTGTTTGTTCTTTCACAAAAGTTTGAGTACCACTGTGCTACAATATTAACTTACTATGAATATGAACTGCACACTTGTTCGCCACCATCATAACATACAAAAACGTAGCTGTACATACCGTAAGATATATAGATGTTGTGAAGGTGTAGTCGAAATTTATCGTGGGAATAATATAATACTTAGTCGAATGAATAATGGTACCTACTATTATATTATTATCATGAACTAGCGGCCTGCACTGGCTTCGCACGGGTGCAATTTAGGTACTAACATAATATTGCGACTGTAAATTTAGATGTAAGCTATCCTATCTTTCAAGTTGGAGCAAACTGCACCATCCTTCTCTAACTTAAGGCAATCTACAAAAGTTAGAGAGGGATGTGAAATGTTACAATAACTTTAACAAATATCGTGGTGCAACCCAGGCTTAGGTTTCGCCATTTCCTCATTATTATCAATTCAGCCTAAAGACTGCTGGACATAATGGCTGCCTTCCCTTTTAGCCACAACAGTGTTGTGTTGTGCGTCATTAGAGGAAAATATGCCATAATCGTAGTGACGGTAGTTTCATCGCGAGACACTACTGCCCACCCCGCGTTATTGTATTTACTACTACTGGGATATTGTTATTACTTATGGAATGGTTTGAAAGCAATTATACGATTGGCTGACTGCACTTTAACGGATGAATTGTCGTCACGTCCCGACAACACATTTTTACGATTTTTTCTCGCATATTTTAGGCTACCTACCTACTAATATTTTACAAATTAAACCCGTAGATCAACCGAGTCTGGTCGGGACTCGGGTCCAAAGTAAAGGTGGGTGGCACTGAGAATCCTTTCATTTAGAACAATGAAAAAAAAAACAAAATTCGAACTTAAGATATTTGATTTTAATAGTATCTAGTCAATCGTTAGTCAATCATCGAGGCAATCGCTGTACGAGTGCATAATTTTAAAAGGTTACGAGTAATTTCGATGCTATCGGGGTTTGATTCTCTCACGTGATAAATGTTTACAACTTTTTTCTGGTGCGAGCAAAGGAACTAAAGTTCATTCTAATCTATATACCGCTAAGCGTTAACAGTTACTGTTTTTAAGGTCTCGTACCTGAAAAGGAAAAAAACCGAACCCTTCGGTTCGGAGGCATCAAAAAAAACGAACTCTTAGTATCAGAGGCATCAAAATACTTGCTAAGTTAAGTTTTTGTCAAAGGACAAAGATACCGTTCCATACATTTTTGGGCTCATTAACTCTGTACTCTCTCGTTTGTGTTATTTGTTTTCTTAATTTTCTCGCTTTACGTATAGGTACCTACTTAAAATTACGGTGTATTTTGTTATTTACTTTGAAAAAATATAACATGTTTTTGATAGGCCGACACTTACTTCACTAACTTAACTAAGGTATGGTTAACCCTAACGATTTTGCGGGCTCATAATTACCCCTCTCCCTTAACAAAAACAGTTACATTAACTTAACAGTTAGGTACTTGCTTGCACCAGCGTATTTTTGACATTGTTAAAGTTACGAGGGTAGACAGATTCCCTTATCATCTGGTAGATAGGTAATTTTGAGGTTGACTTAACCGCATAGGTAAGTTTACGCAGTTACGGTTAAAGTTACATTCATGAAGTCATCGCCACTTGGCCGGTTAATTATACCATAAAGTTTAATCGAGACTTCTGCATACGTGCACTTAAAAATACTATTGGATAAGCGGCATTCGAGAAACGTATAAATATTTAGTTATAACAATTTAGTTTCGCTATAATTAGCCCCAATTATGCGAGCATTTTGTTTTGTAACTATGATAGGACGTGCTAGATGACATAGCCACAAAAACAAAAAGACTGAAGTGGAAGTGGGCAGGCCACAGGGCAAGAGGAACCGAAAAATGGAGTAAGAAAGTCATACAATGGTAACCGAGAAATGGAATAAGGAAAAGAGGACGCCCAGTAAAAAGATGGGATGACGACTTAAGAGGATGGCAGGTGTGATCATATATTATAGTGACTATATATTTAATGTACTCTATGGGTGTGACGTGGAGCAGCGTAACTACAGGAAATAATGGTGGAGATTGGAGGAGACCTTTGCCGATTGGCAAACAGACGAGTTGCTGGATTTCATCTAATTTAATCATTCAAGATAGAAATAAGTAGTTAAGGAAAAATTGTTTGAATAAAGACATTATTATTATTATTTTATAGAGCATTTTATTAGTAAGTAAAAAATCATATTATGAGCTTAGTACCAATCACATGTACGTAGGTATCCATCGGCATTTAATATACGTCGACGACTATCGATATACGATAGTCGTCGTCGACGACGAAGGAAATTTTGAAACTCTTCTCTCAGTCAAATGATTGGACGTTTACTGATTAGTTACACAATTCGCAATTCATGCAATTCAATTAAACGTGGTTGCATTACATAAGACGTATTGTGTTGCGTGTCATTCATGGAGATGACTTGTTCTCACACGTAACGCGATCTTTGGAAATGTCAAATTATCGATTTCATTATGAATGTAATTTGGTTTTGGTGTTAGGTACTGAAAATGTATTTATACCTAAGCTATTGGTGGTAAAGCTGCTCTAAGGTGTACTAAGGCATCACCGCATTACCTAATGTACCTACCTATTTGTCGTCAAATTGTATTATTTATCACTACCTATTGTGTTCCGGTTCCATGGTAAAATGTGGCTCCATAATTACTATTACGGAGGCAAAATAACTTAGGCGTCTGGCAGGAGCCCGCCGGCAATCTGCTAAACAAGGTCATGTGCGTTAACCTGCGTAAACACTTGTCTTGAGAAACTGATCCATGGTCCATGGTCTGTGGACATTAGCCGTTAGCCGATCGGCCAATCGGCGAGGAATTCCCGGATTTACGGGGAATGGGAAATCGAGAAATACCGGAGAATGAACATTTAACTTTAGGTGAAATTTTAGAACATCTCCATTTTTGCATCGTATCAGATCCTCCATCAAACGTCACAAATTTAGTGCCAGAGCTGACGACATTTGGTGCAAGAAATTCGATTTACACCCTCTACAACTCTACACTCTTCCACGTCGTAAAAATGTATGATATATTCGATGTATTTGATTCACACCGCCTTGTTATGTCATTGTATATATTGAGCGATATATACGAAGTTGCGAAGAGAGTGGGGGGGGCACCCCCTTCGCTTTAAGTTAAAGTTACTTTCTAGCCTAGATACGACACTTATGTATCGAGGGATTTTTCGGATCAACCAAATGCATCGGAGCAATTGAAATTCATAGAATTGCGGCTAGAATTTCTTAAATAAATAGTACTCTATTAAATCTATGGATAAATTAATTTTATGTATGCGACTAAAAGACTCTGTTGCTATGGTCATGAATAATATATATTTTTTAAAAAACATGTGAAAAAAGTATTAATGACATCTTGACATCTGTCAAAAATTACACGAAGCAAAAGCCAAAAGCAATCGTGACTTTCATTTCCGAAGTACAATTTGTAAATAAATTGAAAAGCAGAAGCTGTATTACATTTGAGAAATAATATTAAAAATGCCTAAGTTTTCAGGTATGTTTTACCTAAGTACATTATGATGTTTCGGATTCAGATTGTGCTTATTCATTTTTGTTTTGAGGTTAGGTTCGAATAGGAAACAAACTTACAAAGAGAGTAAAAAGTATATACTTTTATAGTTTTCCGATTTAGCATCATCAAATTAAATGTTAGCATGTAATGTTTTCATTGGAAACAAAGTGTACTATTGCTGAATCATCATTGTAATAATGTCAAGGACCGCGGCCCCGAGAGCCGGCTTTCGTGTTTTTTCTTTTTCTCGTTTTACTAGAAAAAAAAGGAGTAATAGTCACTGTAAACAGATGCTTTTCTGTACTGAGCCATTCGAAAAAACATTCTGAATATACCTCAAAATAAGACCACTGGTGGTAGAGTTTCAGTGTAGGGACTCAAAGCACCAACACATTACCTATTCTATCTGCCGCCAAATTATAGTGTTCAGCACTATTTTTTTCCAGTACGATGGTAATGTATGTTCCTATAACAACTATCACAGAGACAATTTTGACCTTTAGTTTTCGTGTAAATGTCTTCACTTAACATCCATGTGAATTGCATGACATCACTTTATTTTGACCTCTAGTTATTGTGTAGATGTCTGCAGTCATTAAGTACTTAAAATCTATCTTATTTTACATTAAAAAAAAACTACATTACATATATTTTCCCACCTTAATATGGTAACCTGTTAAAATTGAATGTATGTATATTATCTGGTGGCACGGTAGTGCCCCCACCAAGAAGAGTTAAGCAAAGCGCAAGGGCACTACCTACCTTTTCTCGAAACATCTTTCTTTTTCACTATGTAATATTCCTTTACCTGCTGTTTGATAGAGCTTTACAAGCCTTGGTTTACAAGAATAACAGAAATTCACAAATACCTAAACATGCTATTAATTACGAGTACACCTACGTAAACCCTCCAGACACGAGAAAAATATGACAATTGAAATTCAATTGTGTCTGGGCGCCGGTGGCCTTATGTTCCTTGACAGGTTAACATACAATAACAACAACAGTACCATTCCAATGAAGCGATAGTAAGTGTAATAACGCAAGATGGACAGCAGTTTTTTTATCAGCAATTTAAAATTTATTTTAAAAAAAAGTTTCTTTAGATGAAACTACTGCCATTGCTATTGTCAATCCCTGTGCCAAGCATGGCGATTATGGCATATCCCCCTTATGGGCTGGCTTTGGTACAGCAGTGGACATCTTTCAGCTTATATGATGACTAGATCTTGGGGCTCAGGAATAGTATTGAAACATCTAGTTTTTATGTAGATGTTAATGGTCTGTATTCACTTGCCATAAGCATGAAATAAAAAAAAAATGATGACAAAAACTGGTTGCCTGTAAAGTCGGTTTTACGGGCGAAGATTTTACGTGACAACGTCTTTTTCTCGGTAGAAAGGCATTCGCCGGTCCGGCAGGCCTCTCTCTCGTTCGGTGACTCATCGTTACGTTACCAGGCGTTAAACTTTTTCATGAGTGACTCCGAGCCGGAACCTAATTTAAGACGTTGTCACGTCAAAACATACTATAAAATATGAATTTTTAATCAACAGTAAAAGTGAAATGGGGCAAGGAGATGTATCCAGATGTGGAGGTGAACACTGATGATGACCCTGTGGTGTTCAAAGCTCAGATCTTTGCTCTGACGGGCGTACAACCAGAGCGGCAGAAGGTTGTGTGCAAAGGAGTCACTCTTAGAGATGATATGTGGGGTACATTCAAATTGGCCAATGTAAGTATTTTTTTGTTAGGTACTAGTAGACCTTATTATCGGCGTCTGAACATGATGATCCCCTCGCCCACTAACAGAAGAATTCTTTTCTAGTAGATAATAATTACTCCATTGGTGCAGTCAATCAACTGAACAAAGGCAGGCAAACCATTCCAATAATTCCAATAGGGCAGTGCCAGTGCCGTAGCTAACATGGTTAATACCCGGGGCGGATGATAAAAAAAAATAGAAAAAAAAGTGTGGAGATGTCCATACATTCTTGACTGCAGCCTACAAAAATACAAACGGGTATGAATGGTGCATAGAGGGTTTCAGATGATTGATTAACACATTGTGTCAGTGCCAAGAATTGAGTACTTTTTCTTGAATCTTCGTCAACATTGTGACAAATTATAAATTTTGAAACAAAGAGCTGTCGAACTGGTTGACCTTTACCTTCAACATTCTCTACACTTACACAACAAAAGATGTCTTGTTATAAACATAATAATATTGCACATTGAACCACTCTTTTCTTATTTATCTCTTTTCTTATTATCACCCTTTCATATGGGATGTATGAAAGGGTTAAAGTTCATCATCATCATCACTCCACCCAAAAGACGGTGTTGTGCGTCACTAGCCAATCAATCGCCACGCTTGGCAATCGGATTTACGATCGCATTGGCGGTAGTTTTATCGCGGGATTCTGTTGCCCATCCCGCGTCGTTATTTTTAATACCTCCTACTGAAATGGTTTCACGGGATTTCTCCTATTGAATCGGTTGACTGACTACACTAGTGGAAGAATACTATAGCTTCTCTAAAATAAAATTCTTCAATTTCTTCCATCAAATTATATGATTTGTTTTTTTAACATAAAGTTTAATGTTGTTATAGAATGCACTGGTGCTAGTGATGGGCAGCAAAGAGGAGGATGTGCCAGCTGCACCTGTGGAACAGACACGTTTCGTGGAGGATATGAACGAATCCGAGCTAGCCACTGCTGTGAGTATAAATTGATTGTGTAAATTACAGGGTTTGAAATTAACAAGATATTATTTTTTTTATAATTATCCATGCTTATGTATAACATAATTTCTTAAATATGTGACTCATCATGAAAGACAAGATAAAGAAGAAATCAGGAATAGTTAAGACACAATTGACATGCAAACAGACAGAAAGACAAAGATGCACAGTTTCGCATTTATAATATTCAGACCTGCGCGTTATTCGTTACCGACGTGGGGAGCGGCTACCGCGTGGTGATGCGGTATATGAAGTTCCGCGACTATGTTCCGCTCTAGTCGCGGAACTTCATACAAAATATCCAAACGAAACCCGCTCGGTTATTCCGCTCACTACGTCGGTAGCGAATAACGCGCAGGTCTGAATAGGACTTTCAATGATAATAATTTTTATTCTATAAAAATAAAATATGAACTACTTACACGAACAGAATACGATGCATGTTCTTAACGAAAGTACACAATTGTTGAAATATCGGATCTTTTACACACTCTTCAACATACTTCATAAATAAAATAAGCAAATTATTAATTACTGTTGTTCCTTATTACAGTTGGATCTTCCAGAGGGGCTGATAAATCTTGGCAATACATGTTACATGAATGCTACAGTACAGTGCCTTAAAACTGTGCCAGAATTGAGAAATGCACTTCTGAATTATGATCAATGTAAGTGACTTTATTCATAAAATATGTTCTTCCTAATCAATATGTCTTTCACAAGAGTTTCTTGCTTTGTTTTATTCTATCTACACCTTATCTGCTCATATTTATTATTTCATCGTAGAATTAATAATGCTTTCTAGAAAGCACAGAAAAATATTATAGGAAAGACACTATAATTCTCGACATATCCTTAGCTAATATAATTGCTACTATAGCAGACAGATACAGTTCTAGTTCCTGTGAGCATTTTCTTCATCCTTATTCCTATAGGGTTAGAGCAGTGATGTTACTCTTGCATGAGAATCAGAGTAGTATTCATTGTCCTGGGAATCGGATGGAAGCTACAAATTTTGTGTGCGGTTTAAGTGAGGACCGCCTGTCGGCGTCAGAGAGAATGGGCATTGCGCATTAGATTCGATGTCAGTATTGGGTTCATACTTCATCTTTCGCATTACAATCTGTAAGATTTAGTGTATATTTATGTACTTTATATTTAATATTTTTGGCAGCAGACAGCATCTTCTATTTCACATCAGTCAATAATGTTTATTTTAGGCGTTTCTTCAGGATTTCATCGAAGTGTTCGCCTTGACTTGGAATACTTTTTACTACGGCCATAATGATATTGACTACCTCGTTCTCTACCATCCCCTTATCGTTAGGACGATTAAAGGTTGAATTCATGGAACTTACAAGCAAAATTGTTTGTCTGTAATAGCATCCGGAGGCGGCACAGCGGGTGGTCTGACGTCAGCCCTCAGTGTAACCATGCGCGCCTTAGAAGGAGGCGGCGCAGGCGCTTGTACAGCAGCTGCGGCCCGTTTGCTACAAGCTCTGCACGCGGCCGCGCCCCGCCTTGCCGAACGAGGTGCGGGGGGACAACTGGCTCAGCAGGACGCGTCTGAATGTTGGACGGAGATCGTCAGAGCGCTGAGGATGCGGTTGCCTGTGGCGCCGGAGCCTGATAGGTGAGTGTGTTGTACTTTAGATTATGATGTTATAAGTGACCGTTAGAGCCACCTACAACGCGATGTTTTTTTTTTTTAATTAGAAATTGGAACAGAGAGGTAATAGTGATTTAACCTGAAACCCAACAATTTCTCGTTCCAAAGGTTTCCGGGACGAAGTCGGAAAAACGGGGCTGTCGCGTTCACAACGAGACGCTTGTTCACTATAGTTACAACAATAAGTCTATTACTACGAAACACACCTTAACTTTAACAAAATACCGAACAATTTCACACACAAGGCGACAGGTATAGGACCATTCCCCAGGAGGGGAAAGCCTGCATATGGCTACTCCCCTCCGGTGTTGCTCTATGGTTTGAGGTCATAAATAACCCTACATCCTACATTTCTATGTGTACGTTTACTGATTGATATCTATGTACTAGGTGGCCGGAATAAGCGTTTGTATGGAATTTCAGCCTAGTATCTGGGGTGTGGCGGCAGATAGATGGGGCAATGCGATGGTGCCTACGCCCTTTAGTCCCTACACTGGAACTCTATCACCAGTAAATGAAATATGTCAATGACATTGCCGTCTTGCAGCAAATCCCTAATCGAGCAGTACTTCGGTGGCACCCTGGACGTGGAGCTCGTGTGTAGCGAGGCCGACGAGCCCCCCACGCGCTCCTCCGAGTCTTTCCTGCAGCTGTCCTGTTTCATCTCGCAGGATGTCAAATATCTGCAGTCTGGCTTACGATCCGTGAGTATGAAATAGACTTAATTAAAGTTGTAGCCTTGGAGGCTACGAATAAAATAAGATTTATATATGTATACATAGAGCAACACGTCCAGTACTCATATGAGTAGTTTTGATAAATAAATTGGTTAATAATACCTTAAATTAATATTTTGAACGCATTCTATCATCCGCATTTTTTTGCTCATTCATATAATTTCACCGATACCATTCCATACGAGTAAGTATCGATACTTTTCAACCGATATTGAGTAATTATCGATACTTGACGACCGTTACGGTATCGAGTAAAAGTATCGATACTTCGATGGTATCGTTTCATCCCTACTGCCTTATACCGTGACGGACTTAATGCAATATTTGATCGATTTGATCGATTACTTAATACTTCCATTCGCTTTATCTTTGGCCTGCGAAAATATGACCACATCTCCCTCTATCGTTCTAAGCTTAAATGGCTTCCTATCCGCCAGAGACGTTCCTGGCGGATACTCTGTTTTCTTTTTTCAATCATTAACGATCCATGTTCTCCGAATTATCTTCAAACAAAATTTAACTTTCTCGGTGACTCTCACAGTCTTTCTCTTCGGTCATCGGAGAATTTGACGCTTGCAATACCTTCCCACCATTCTGTTTTTTTGTCGAAATCTTTGGTAATATCTGCGATTAAGCTCTGGAACACGCTGCCCCTTGACATTCGTAAGTCTCCCTCTAAGTTTTCATTCAAACGAAAGCTCTATAGTCACTTCCTGGAATCCATGCCTTAGTTTTAACTTTCTGTCGTCCTATGCATATATATCTATAATATATATTTGTAATATATTATTATATATATTATCTATATACTGTATAAGCTATGTATATATTATTTATGATACGTAAATATAATAATTATATCTAATATATTTTTAATCTTTTTATTGATTGTTAAATACAATTTATAATGTTTTTGTTTCTAAACAATACCTATTTCTTACTGTCCATTTAGTTTTTATTATTGCACCCCTACTATCAGTATCCCACTACCTCAAGGTTGACTGGTAGAGAATGCCCTATGGCATTAAGTCCGCCTTATGTACTAGGTGCATTAAAGCTTAAATAAATAAATAAATATTTTTTTATTACATGATTAAATTATGCGTTACTGTACTAATTATAATAGAATTATATAATAGTGGCATTTTATAGCCTTAGCTGTTCTAATATGTATTATTCATGTTATGTTGTAAAAATGTATTTTGATAAATATTTTTTATTTTTGCAGAAAATGGCCGAACAAATCACAAAAATGTCAGAAACGCTGGGAAGGGATGCAGTTTACACTAAAACTGTACGTTTAAATTTATTGATTACTACACGTGAGAATTTATGATTGTTCAGTATCTACCCGGACGAAGTCGTGGGCGCAGCTAGTATAAAAGTATCCTTATTACATAAGCTATCTCTCAGTGAAAGTCCCGTCGAAATCGGCCCAGCCGTTCCCGAGATTAGCGAGAACAAACAGACAGACAAAAATTGTAAAAAATGTTGTTTTGGTATATGTACCGTGTAAACATAAATATGCATTTAGTAAAAAGCGGTTATTTTTATTACAAACAGACACTCCAATTTGATTTATTTGTGTAGATGTATAGGTTGCTGTCGTCTTCTGTGACTGAAACTTCTAATTTAATTACATAGTTGGTATAAAAAAAAACTTGTTTATTTGAGACATTAACTTATATTTTTATGATACACCAGAGTAAAATCAGCCGCCTGCCAGCGTACCTGACAGTGCAGTTCGTGCGGTTCTACTACAAGGAGAAGGAGTCGATAAATGCGAAGATCCTGAAGGACGTGAAGTTCCCCTTGGAACTCGACGTGTATGAGCTGTGTTCGCCCGAACTCCAGGAGAGGTTGGCGCCTATGAGGACCAAATTTAAGGTATATACCAGCATCGTATATATAATTGTATTGTATTGTTGTTTGACGACCCGGTTAGTCCGACGCGGTGTGAGATGGCCGTTTGATTCGAAGGGTCGCGCGTTCGATCCCCGCACCGGGACAAATATTTGTATGGCCTACAGATATTTGTTTCGGGTCTGGGTGTTTGTGTATGTGTTGTATGTATACAACGGCACCCACGACACAGGTTTATACCTACTGTGGGGCTATGAATGTAAGCAAATTTTAATTTTAATTTAATTGTAGCATAGTCATCAAATTTACTTCATATTGCACTTTACAAGCAAGTTCGCCGTACATCGTTCGCATATCAAGCACGCCGCGTTCTCATTTTAATCATTAAGCAAATTAGCAAAAAGTTTTTTACATTTTCCTTTTTTCCGGACTTACAATTTCTCATCATCTCAAGCAAGCATTTATGTTGTGGAAGACCCTGTACATTGATCCGGCTCGAAGGACCAATGTACGGGGTCTCGCGGGGTACGCATTATGAAGTAAATTTGATTACTATGCTACAATTATATGTACGATGCTCGTACATAGGGCTATAAAAGGCACTATCGTGTTCTGGTTCGACGGGAATGTATGGCCCCGTAATAAAATAATCGAACAACTAAGGCCTCACCCAGGAACGCATTTGCGTGCATTTTGATCTCTGGTTTATGTGTAGATGTATATAGGCGGCAGGCTTCACTTAACATTCATGTGAACTGTACGGTTGTTTGCCACCTTTGCTACATAAAAAAAAATAAAATAATTAAAACAGAAAACCCTGTTTCTACTGATTTGTATCATTGTTGTTCATTACATTTTAAAAAACGTGTGCAATTCACTCGTGGTAGATGTGAAACCTTAAAAAAATATTCATAAGAGACACTGTATAATGTTTCCTATCTCTTTTTCTCCCACATTAAATCTTATGAATCTATGTGTCTGTGTCCTTTTACTGTTGCTTTTTCGTTTCATCGTCATTCAAATCGTAACGATGCCAAAGAAGTTTTCACTTGAAAAATATACAACAATCGAAAATGTTGTTGTTTTAGGAATTGGAGGAAACTTCAGTGCAATCATCGCTCAGCTCAAGGAATAAAAGTCATGGTGACAGCAGAAAAGAAAATAAAAGGAATCGAACCATGCCATATTGGTTCGATAATGGTATGTTTTGTATTCACATTATTTGTTCCATAATAGACTGTATTGATATCGTCCTCGTCACGAATTATGACCGTTTTATGTTTTATTAAATATAAAAGTAATGCTTGATGTAGAAAAACCGGTATTAAAAATAATATTTTTACATCATCGGAATAAAATGTTCTATGTCGGGTCGTGACGACCCCACCGCCCACTAACTTCTTCTACTGAAAGAGATTTTTTCCACTCCTGCGATAAAACTACCGTCATTGCGATCGCCAATCGCCGATAGGAAATATAACAATTACACACTTGGCAAGCGTGCCAAGTGTGGCGTTTCCGTGATGCGGAGGGCACGTTAAGCCCCTCCTGTCTGTCCCTGTTGCTATCGATAGATAGCAGTCGTCAAACCTTGTTGGAGGTCTTATGAGCGGTTTGAAAAACATCCGGCACCGCGTTGTCCACTAACCCATAACTCCACCAACCCGCATTGGAGCAGCGTGATGGAGTAAGTTCCAGGCCTCCCCCCAAGAAGGGGAGGGACTCGTGCCCAGCAGTGGGACGTATCAAGGGTTGTATTGTTATACGTAACTTCACGCCTGTAATCCCCGAAGAGGTAGGGGAATGTCAGTAAATGTATGCATTCAAGCATATATGCAAACACCCACGATTCGCCGGTTACGTTTTGGCCCATGTAACAGGTGGCGAGCCTGTTGCCATCTCCGGGCACATTACCAAACTCCGAGGTACTGGGAAACTTCCAGAAAAATCGAAAAATCCCTATAGAACCAAAGATAAAGGATTTTAAACCGTTATCTCTGATAGCCCCCGACCCGGGGATCGAACCCAGCGTAGTAGTAGTGGCCGGCTACCACTAGGCTACTGAGGCATTATTATTATTTGTACAAATTCTACGATCCTTTCTTTACAAACAAATCTAAGTGAAGACTTCCACCGTACCGACTGTCCCTATCCTCAACCGCCAGACGTGGGCAGCAACAACAGCGGCTACTACCGGCTGCAGGCCGTGCTGACGCACCGCGGCCGGTCGTCGTCGTCGGGGCACTACGTGGCGTGGGTGGCGCGCGGGGACGCCTGGCTGCGGTGCGACGACGACACCGTGTCGCCCGTCGCCGAGGACGAGGTGCTCAAGCTCAGCGGGGGAGGTGAGATGCTATGACGTCAGTTATAGAACTGACTTCGTTGCGAAACTGACAACGATGACCGGTCTTGGTTTCATTACGCCTGGCTGCGGTGCGACGACGACACCGTGTCGCCCGTCGCCGAGGACGAGGTGCTCAAGCTCAGCGGGGGAGGTGAGATGCTATGACGTCAGTTCAGTGGCGGACTGAGGGAGGGGGGGGGAAGGCGGTCACACAGGTCGACTGAGTTTTGAATCGTGAAAGTTTTACACCAAAGGAGATGTTGCAAAAATGTATGGACCTCCGGCCATGTATTGTACACAATATCATTAAACGGGCAAAATCAATATAAAAACGTTTTTTAATGCATATTTTCACTTATTTAGCTTTGTTTGCAGTTACAAAATATTATTTGCAGTTAGAATTGCAACTCAAAACTAACATGGCGAATATGGCGGGCGATGTCATTTTGACATTTTCATTTTTTAAATTGTATTTTGATTATAGAACTTGGAGAAAAAAGTAATATTTTCTAAATACTACCAAAATCGATTGATCCCAAGTGTCGACTGTATCGTCGCCATGTTTAACATAGTTGAAAATGATAAAATCGTTTGAATTAAATGTGGTTGTAACTCTAAAATGTATTCTTGAATAAATTAATTGTATTTTTTTTTGGATTCTTCTTTAGTTTTTTGAGGACGTGCACGAACCAGGGCCGAGCTCGCAACATCTCCTTTAAGAGATTTTTAGAACCCATAGAGGGAAGTGTCGTTTTTTTATGTCAGAAATATGGTGGCATAACATTCTTGCCCGGGATGTCAATGGTTGTGACACCGGCGCGGGGCCTAGGGGCCGCCGATGATCTTAGTCCGCCACTGCGTGAGTTGTAGGGTTCGACTTGCGAAACTAACCACGATGGCCGGTCTTACCTTTATCACGGCTGGCTGCGGTGCGTTGACGACAACGTGTCGCCCGTCGCCGAGGACGAGGTGCTCCAGCTCAGAGGGAGAGGTAACGTGCTATGACGTCAGTTATAGGCTTCGACGTGTATGTTGGTTGGTGTGGTGTGTTTATGTTCGTTTGGCAGACGTGTATGGCGGTGAGTAGGAAAAGGTTTATGTGCTTGTGTATGGAGGGGAGGAAGGGTTACTGTGGTAGATGCTACGTTGACCATACATCTTTGAAAACATCGTTTAGCTGTTCTTTAACGATTCTCGTTAGGCGAACGAAGTTAGCTATTACGTCTGGTTATAATTGACAATGTCGTGTACGATTTTTGTGGTGCGTATGTGTGAAGGTATGTGTGAAGGTATGGTTGAAGAAGTATGTGTGCGATAAAGGAAATTAAAGATTGTGTTCCGATAATAAGCCTGACGCGGATCCCATACTATAACTTATGCAAAATGCTATTTCTGCATTTTGATCTCACGTTTTTGTGTAAATATCCATAGGTTGCATTCACTCACACAATCCATGTCAACTGCATACTTGTTTGGCACCATTTTTTAGGGTTCCGTACCTTAAAAGGAAAAAAGGAACCCTTATAGGATCACTCGTGCGTCTGTCTGTCTGTCTGTCTGTCCGTCTGTCACAGCCAATTTGCTCCGAAACTACTCGACCGATTGATTTGAAATTTGATGAATATATGTAAATTGGTGACCCAAAGATCAACACGTCAAGTAAAATAATAAATTTTAAACAGGGGGGCCACTTTCGGGGGGTATATCAGAAAATAAAAAAAAACAATTCGTAAACTGTGTCGTGTGACATATCAAATGAAAGAGGTTGATGTCAGCATCTCAGATATTTTTTTTATAATTTTTGCATAAACAAATTTGAAGGTATTTAAGAAAAACGACGAAAATTGACCATTCCCCCCTCCTACCTCCGAAAATACTAAACTTAAAATTTTGAAAAAAATGTGAATTTGCCTGTAGATTACTGGAAAACCTATAAGAAGTTTGAGTATTCAAATTAAATCGAAAATTCTTAAGATTATGTACGGAACCCTCACCACGCGAGTCGAACTCGCACTTGTCCGGTTTTTTAAAAGCTAAATTAGGCTTTTCATTGCCCCAGGTGACTGGCACTGTGCATACCTGCTGCTATACGGGCCTAAAATCCTTGAACTGCCTGAAGAGAAGGAGCCGATGGTGACGGACGTCACAGAGGACACGGCGGGTGACCCACCCACCGCGCTCGCATAACTCGCCACACTCGCTCACACTGTTTCTCGAAATCAAGGCTGAACCGCTTTCTCAGTGACCCCCGTGACGTCTAGAAAATAAGGCAATTGCCAGATACGTGCTATAAGCTTCTGCGTTCCCACTTAAAGAATTGAAGAATCTGTAGTTTGCTTTTTTTGTAACAAATAAAGCGGGTATTTTCTTTGCATCCTTTATGAAAGATATCTAATGTCTGATTCACAATTTGTTAGGTGAGAGTGAAAAATGTAAGTTCTTAAGCACGATTGAACCTTAATAAAGAGGACCGAGAGGCAGACTATTCGGTACATTCGTATAAAACTACTTAACACGGTTTCGGCAGTGAATACACTTAATATAAAAAAAAGATCCGGACGAATTGAAAACCTCGTCCTTTTTTTGGAAGTCGGTAAAAGAGTATGGATAGGAACTGTTTAGCGTATCAATCCAATATACCAGAAATAAAACGTCAAAAAAAGTTTTGCAACTAACTTCAGACTGTTGCTTTTATCTGTTTAGCAACTAAGTTCAGACTGTTGCTTTTATTTGTCGGCGTGCGCGCGCATTGTCAAAAATTCACACATCATCAATGAGTTCAATATATAGTGTAGACACCGGGAACAAACAGGCGGTTCCGTTTTTAAATTGATTTGACAGATATTTTGTATGACGTTTTCACGTGTCAACTGTCATGTTACTATG
The DNA here is from genome assembly GCA_036365455.1 of Macrosoma leucophasiata. Lineage (NCBI taxonomy): Eukaryota > Metazoa > Arthropoda > Insecta > Lepidoptera > Hedylidae > Macrosoma > Macrosoma leucophasiata. The sequence goes on along the minus strand of JAWQUS010000023.1, from coordinate 5,370,207 downwards.
AACTACTGGAAAGTGCAAAAAACTAGAACCATGCTATCACGGGGAATGTCCAGTCTAGTGCTTTAGTACATACATAAAGGTCAATGCTCATCATTTTTTTTTCTAATCGCGTCAAAAGAAGTATATCTTCAAAACCTGAACTAATCACGCAGCACTCGCACTTCATAAAGTGTAAATCAAACATCTAATCATGAACGCTTTTTTAATGATTTCACACGGAACAATATTGAAATGTGATTCCAGATGTTGCAAACCTTTGAAATTACTGTCAAAATTCGAAACGTAAATTGCGATTACAGTACCTATCAAGAAATGTTGCATATCGAGTAGAAATGGGCAAAATGTAATCAGATTAATGATTATAGATTACGATTATATTGTCCTTAATCATGATTACAGATTACACATCGTAATCTGATCAAATCATGATTACAACCAAGGCGAACACTGAAACTTAAAGAAGTTATAAATGAAATCAAATGATATAACAATACATCATCTTTATTTTTTAATCGCACAATAATCATGTAATTTTGATTAGCAACTACTGTAATATAGATTGAAGATTACATATGTAATCATGATTGTAATCAGATTAAAGTAATCTTGATTACTTGTAATCTTGATTGCTTTAATCATGATTAATCATGGTTACTTGTAATCAGATTATTAATCCGATTACAAGAGTAGTTGATTATGCCCAACTCTGATATCAAGATTAGGTTAGAGACAATCGGCTAGTTTCAACTGCGTCGAGCGTTATCTCTGTTGCACACTGTCTACGTAAATATTGACAGTGCGTTATTGGTCAAAATTTGATCAAAATGGACGGTAAACGTCACATAGGTAGTGTGCGAAAAGGATAACGCTCTACACAGCCCAAATTAGGCGAAATCTCTTTCATAAAGTCGATGGTGGGGACTGTAGCTACGTCTAGTTTACAATGCTCAAATTTAAGAATTTGCACACTAATAATTATTTGTAAACTACATACAAAAATTAAATGATGTTTGTTAGTCTCATTAAAACTCGGACCGGCTGAACAGATTTGGCTAATTTTAATTTTGAAATAATTGTAGAAATCCAAGGCAGGTCTAAAAAGTGAGAAAATATTATGATGAAGAAATTGTTACGACTATTTCATTTTCCCATACAAATAATAGTCAATTTATAATTAACATTATTTAATTTTAAGGCAGAAGTTTGCCGGGTCAGCTAGTAATTAATAATAATTAGTTAGCAGTTCTTAATTTTAGCGTTGTTAATCATAGAGCAACACGGGCCTCCTATCCATATGCAGGCTTTCCCCTCTGTCAAAGTACAAGCCCAAATGGTCCTACGACTATCGCCCAGATGTATAAATGTGTGCGTGAAATTTTTATGTACTTTCTTAAAGTTAAGGTGTGAGTTTCGTAGTAATAGACGATTTTTGTAGTGTGTACATCACGCGTAGTTCCCTCCACAAAAAATGACAGACTGTTTTGCATGGGTAATCAGCTATGGCTACTCCCCTCCGGTCCGCCGCGGCGGCCGGTGGCCCGTGTTGCTCTAAACGCAGATAATATTTATAAATATCACCTCTAAAAATTATGATTTAACGTTATGGCAATAATACACTCATAAATACTTCCGATAGATGCATTAGCCGTGGAAAAGTCTTTTTAACGTTTCTGGTATACAAATAGTGAAGTTGTTCCTAAATTTACTGTAAGTAAACTACAACACAATTATTAAATAAATGAAGCTCTTACATTGTCTATTGATAATGATTGATTAGTACTATATATACATTTTGAGACATCTACTAACAATAGGGTAACATCGGATATTTTCTGAGATCGTGATACTGATTTTAAAATACAATGGAAATTAAATATAATTTTCACTATTACGGTGATGATATTGTAATTTGTGCGCCATCAGTTCAATCGTTTCTCGACGTTTTATTCACTTAATGCAATGTTTTGTTCAGATATTTACTTGTTATACTCGTAATATACATGTGTCAAATGATGTTGTGACTCTAATTTACTGTTCGTATGTTTTATATTGTATAAGGTTTTGCAATAGTTTTTACTTAATTGGGGTAAGAAATTATGTTAATTACACGCTCTACCTAAATATATTGTTTTTTATTGTTACTCTCAATCGTATAATGTTTTTAAAAACTATACAAGTAAATGGTAACTGTCACGGTCTGTACGTACAACTCAAATTTGGACGTAATATAGTAGTATATTTATTTATGTTCAATTGTAAGTTTCCTTTTTAATGCAAGTGTTATTGTTTAATTTTATTAATGCGAGCTTCAAAGTGGCATATCTGTTGAACTATCACCAGAAGTCTTTTTAACATTAAATATTCCTCATAAATAAAATTCGATTCATTGTATTATTTATTTTTTTCTAACGAAGATCGGGGCGTTTTGTATTTAAAAAAGATTGTGGTACGTTCTTCGCCATTTATTCTCAGACTCGAAATTATAACATGAATATCTTTGATTCACAGGGCACAATACATTTTATACAATGAAAAGTGTGACTAATATAATTTATTTATTGTGAAAGCAGCATTCAAAATGCCGCTAATATCTGCTTAAGGCTCTTATTTAGCATTTCTCAATAATGTCCTTTATGTTCTCTATACAAATGTATTGAATTTTATAAGACTAATTATACTAAACAATAAATTCGATAAATTGAGTTCGTTTTTTATTCATCCATTCACAAACGATTTATTTTCTGAATATTACACATATGATAAGTGCTTTGCACACAATTTTCCCCCCGCAAAATAATTACAGTCTGTTTTGCATCGGTACCTAATAAGGGCTATGGCTACTCCCCTCCGGTCGGCCGGTGGCCCATGTTGCTCTATGGCTCGAAGCATTGTCAACGTCAGATTTAGTATGGAACAGTATTATTGACTGAGAGTTCTATTGTAGGCTTTATCGATTTCTCAAACGCGTACTTAATGTTGATTACATACGATATATGTGTTACCCATAGATGTAATATACTACTTCGGTTACCATACTCTTGTAAATTCAGAATCTTAACATTGTTCCGAAATGGTTTTCATCACATTTTCATAGTCGGGACTACCAGCCATAGCAAAGAGTTTGGTTTGACCGTTATTTTTAAGCGATGATTATGATTATAATTTTCAAGTGGCGTACCACAAGGACCTATCATATCTCCAATGTTTATTTTTCACTATCCGTCATCTACACATACCTACATAGCGTAATAACTTCAAATCAACTGTTTCTCACAAAACAATTGTGTGCACATGGGATAACGGAAGGTACAGCACTGGTGGTAGAGCTCCAGTGTCGGAGTTCGCGGGCGTATGCACCACCGCATTACCTAGTATACTTGCCGCTAAATGGTAGTGTTCAGCACTATCGTGTTCCGGTCAGGTGGTAATGCACGGCCCTGTAATTCCGGCACAGAGGCATTACACCTTAGGCCTCAGGAGTGGTAACGCATCTGCATTTTGACCTTGGTCTTTGTGTGGTTGCAGACATCACTTATAAAAAAAATAGAGGAAGGTAGGAAGGAAAGTTATTAACGATTACAAGAGCTGTCTTTAATAGTTTTAGGTGTATGGATCCATCATAATTTGACATTAATTAATAAGGATCATTTTAAAGTAGTGTCTATAGGCTTCAGTCATCACTTATGTAAACTGCATGCTTGTTTGCCACTACCATTACATAAAATAAAAAAGGTAGGACGATAGGACTTTTACTCCTGTGATTAAAACTGTGTCTCGCTCACGTTTGATAATTTAAAAGTTTTCCATTTGCTAACTAACGTTGGTGGTTCTCGACTCTCAACATCAACACTTGAGGCGAGAGACTCGCCAATTAGTGGCATACAAATAATAGTGGCACGTGCGGTGAACAATAAGAAATAATCATAGGGGACTTGCGTTGGTAATCAGTAAGGGGATGATGGTACGCTGTCTAACTTTAATATGATCCCTAATAATTAATGTCAAATTAGGATGGATCCATACACCTAAAACTACTAAAGATAGCTCTTTTAATTGTTAATAACTTTCCTTCCTCCCTTCCTCTATTTTTTTATGTTATGGAAATGGCAAACATGCTTACATTTCACATTGATGTTAAGTGATGTCTGCAGCCACACAAAGACCAAGGACAAAATACAGATGCGTTACCACTCCTGAGGCCTAAGATGTTATGCCTCTGTGCCGAAAATTACAGGGCCATACTTTACCACCTGACCGGAATACGATAGTGCTGAACACTATCATTTAACGGCAAGTATATTAAAACTCTAAGGTTCCTTTTCGTTTAATCTGGGTTAATGTTATTTAAAAAATATTAACGGTTGGATACCTACGTACATCTGTGATTAGATCTCATTGTAATATTCTATGCCCAGGGAATGACACAATCATCAGTCATGTAATCCATCATGCGATTGGTTTGTCGGTTTGTCGAAGGTTTGTCGAGAGGAGTACCTATGTTGTTCTGTGATCGAGTGTCATTTAATACAATTACAAACCCTAAAAATGTCATTCAATTCTTTGTTCAATTCATCATATTAGATATTGCACAAAGAGTACATGCATTATCTATACTGATATTGCACGAATTAATTCACTAGGTGATTATGTTGAAAATGATATGATGATAATAATATTATGGGCAATTTTCACGAGCATTCCTGTTTAAAAAAATGTCTTGCATTTAGTGGCGGTTTTTCATTGGTATCGATTTACTACTACTTTCTTTTGAAAGATATACCATTGCTTCAGCCATTAGGATTATATTTGTGTTTATTTTTAAGTATAACTCTAGGTGAGTACCTAATTTTGAGAATTGCTAAAACAATTTCGATAAGTAGATAGGTAGAAGGTACCTGTTGTACCCACTAATTTTCCATCTAAAAATTCCTAGTACTGTAGAAGTTGTAAGAAAGATACTATAACTTATAGATTTTAATAGATTATTATCATATATCCTGGAGGATAGAGTCTTATCTCCAAACCGAATGGACAATTAAAAAAAGTAGTAGGTACCTAGTAGTGAAGTTATGTCACGTCTTTGGAAGCTCTTTACAAAGACGATAAATAAAAGAAAAACGAATACCATGTACCATCTAACTCGGTATTTTCACATAACGTACTCTTTTTTTTATTGTAGGTATAGTCAATGTGAAGTCAATACAAGTGAGATGCATATCAGTTTTAATTTTACCTATGTACTGTGGGAAACCAGGCCGGGGTGTGTTGAAAGCCTTATTGCTCACGTACCTCGTAGCTGGTAAGTTTTTTCACGCAGTAACTTAGTACTTATGTATCTATTAGTACTTAATAAAAATATATTTACATGTCTAATTGAGAGCCTACATCGATTTTGTTTTATCGTCGGTTAAAAACGTGGACGTAAGAATAATTCACTGGTACTTACTATGTATATGTACTCTGAGCTTCCAGCTAATTATGTAATATTATAAATCTTAAAAGTAAGTAACTAAATTTGTCTATTATGCTTTCATGACTAAACCGCTGATCCAATTGTCATGAAATTTTACATGGACATAGACTAGATGTGCCAAAATCAAATAGGTACCACGCGAATGAAGTCGCGGGGAACAGTTAGTATTATTATAACGTCGTAACTGCTTCATCAGGCATTACACACCTACTGATATTCGCAGCTTCATTGACACTTAGCGTTTCGCGTTTATGTGTCATGGCCTAGGTGTGCTTTTTCAAGTTAATTGTATTTTAGCAGATCGTCGATCGATAAGGTTCGAAAAATAAACAGAACTCGAATGTATATCAATTACAGGTCCCATAACAAACATGGCGTTAAATGCACGAGAAGTAGTCCGTGTGTTTGGATGTACTACACAGCTGTCTGAAAACATATCCAAATTACATTACACACAAATAGTAGAACCTTTGAGGCAAGCTTTGCTTAGTTTGGGCCCTGAAATAGATGAAGTTAAGGATACCATAAGGTAATTCGGTATCGCATTAATAAGTGTTAATATAGTGTAACTCGCCGTATGTCCATTTTACCAGCTTATAGCCATTCCCCGCAAGAAGGTTGCCGACTGCTGCCTAGTCCATTTCAACAGCCGACTTGCTCATGGCGCGCTTGTTCTCGTTCTTTATCTTACGCAAGCCTGCCCGAGCTCATACACAAGGTCATTTACTTAAACAAGTTATTCAACAGTTTCATAATAGTTAACTTATATATTGTTTTATAATTAATTAGATACACGTATGCTATACTGACTCCTATAGAGCAAGAAATGGAGAGCTCAAAAGAAGTAGAAATAATACGACAGGCGATAGAATGCATCAGCGAGATCTTCAATGACACACGAGTTCGAAATATTGAAGAGAAATTCAGGTTTATGTTGTTTGTAATTTTTAAGTAAATACGTACCTAGCTAAAACTAGCAGATATGTGTCTTTCTAAAGAAGGCATGTAAGTAACTAAGTAGGCTTTATTCACGGTAAAACTTAATAAAATATGAAGAGATTGAACATTCTAGAGAGCTGCTAAATGTAACCTACTTTTTGATCATTTTCGCAGGAAATATGAGAATATCAATATAGATTTCTATCAAAAGCAATATCTTAAGAAACTAGAATACCGATGCGAAAGTCAATTGGCTCACGGAGCTGCTCAATGCATGGAAGTATTTGCGCCAGCCTACGAAATGTGCCATAAAATTGTGCCATTTGATTCAGCATTTATTACATGCGAACCTCTCCAATTTACCAACGTCTGTAATGTTAAGAAAATTGTGGGATGGGATGTTTGCGACAGCAAAACACAGGCAGGTAAGCATTGCCCCGTTAATAATAATAATAATGATAACCATTTTACGTCCCACTGCTGGGCACGTCGGCTTAACGTGCCCTCCGAAGCATGGAATGCGCATTTAATTTGCCACTAGCGGTCACCCATCACACACCCGACCGCGCTCATAATGCTTAACCGAGTAGATCGCTTACGATCTACACCAGCCGCGGGGCCATGCGTGCTTCCCCCGATTGCCCCGTTATATATAAACAATACAGTATACAGCGCTCACAGTACACATCGATCTTACGGAAGAGACAATCGGCTAGTTACGACTTTCTAGAGCGTTGTATCTGTGATCCGATCCCATAGAGAAACACCCTAAGCAAAAGATTGAAGCGGTAACGAATAAAAATACTTAATTTCAGACCCCAGATTGGTTGAACAGTATGTGCGCTTGAAGAATACAGCACACAGAACAGCAGCAAATCTGAGTCACATCATGTTACAGTACAGAATTCATTACGTTACAGAGCTGTGTGATGTTCAGGTATTTCTATAGGCATCAAGTTGAGATTGCCCTGCGTATTTAATGTTCTTAATTACGTTACTCTATACCAGGAATCTCCGAAGAGAAGAAGAGATAGAGAATCTAGGCGAGGTAAATTCATGCATTCAAGCATACAAACAAACATTTACCAATTATTCGCCGCGGTTACGTTTTAAGTGAGCCTACTGACATCTCCGGAACAGTGCCTAATTCCAGGAGTGGCATTGGGGAACTTCCTTTGCGGGGATCGAACCCAGGACCTTAGTGTAGCTTTGCGGTCTGCCACCACTGGACTACTGAGGCAGTCTTTAATTACAGCCACAGAAATCTAAGTAACAAAACAATTAGAAGTGCCATAATTGCGTGAACATGGCGCCACAAATTGGTGTCGCTTCGACAGTATTCGACACCAATTTAAGTGATCTGTCAAATCTTGTCATATCACAAATGCCGGTAAGCGAAGTAATAGAATGTATTTAAAAATCTTCACGTACGTTATTACGGTAATTTTCTTTTATTATCCGTGTATGTACTACATATCTAACTAGTAAATATACAAACCGGCGACATGCCTTCCCGACCGTTCTTCATCATCATCATCATCACTTCAGCTGAAAGACGTCCACTGCTGAACAAAACCTTACCCAAAGACAACCACAACAGTGTTGTGCGGCTTTAAGGGAGAATATGCCATAATCGCCACGCTTGGCAGGCAAATTGGCGATCGCAGTGGCGGTAGTTTTATCGCGAGACACTGCTGCCCATCTCGCGTTGTTATTTATGCTACTGCCCTATTGGAATGGCTTGACCGCCATTGTTCGGTAGACTGACTGCACTAGTGGAAGAACTATCTTGCAGTAGAAGAAAATTCTTCCTCTAGTGAGCGGCGGGGTCGTCACGTCCCAACGCCGACGCTGACCGTAGCTTCATGCAATAATTGCATGTTGCTTTTCTATATTTTTTACTAGCGGCCCGCCTCGGCTTCGTACGGGTGCATTGTTACCTACATCTACCGACTATCATTATAAAATATAGCCTTAATCATCTCTGAATAGTGTAGCTTTCTGATTGTGAAATAATTTTCATGATCGGTTCAGTAGTTCTGAGATAAGCGCGTTCAAACAAACCAATAAACTCTTCAGCTTTATATTAGGTATATAGATTGTTTTATATTATTTCGCATTAACATATGCTTGTGAAATATATTTTATTTTTAAAGAAAAATGCCTAACTAGCATAGTTGGTAATAGATGGCGCTGCTGCTACCATAAAGCAATGCAATAGATGTGAAGGAAAGATTTGACAAATCGAGCAGGACTTCAGTAGCTCAATTGGAAGAGCGGCTGGACTAGATTCCCAGTAGGCCGCGAGTTCGAGTCTCGCCTGAAGTCAAATTTTTCTTTCCATTTTTCTTTAAAAATAAAATATATAGATTGTCTTGTCTTGTTGTAAAGCGCTCGGCACCGGTGAACACTAGTATACATTTGTTTCACCTTGTAGGATGCAAAAGAGACAGCCGAGCGAGTTCGACATGCATTTGAGCAGAAATACAGAATCATGAAAGCAGTTGTCACCTTTGTAAACATCTACCTTGCGCTGCTCTATTTAAGGATAGTAGTTGCTGCCCAAACCTACCATGACCGCTACCTTACCAACATTGAATACGACAACGTGTACATAACTAGTTATTTCAAGAAGATTGATAAGAAAAGGAGTAGGAGGAATCAGTACTCTCTTTTGCCACTAAAAAAGGTAATTTAATCATCCTCTAAACCTCTTTGAACGGGACAGGCCGACGTCCTACGCCGACGCCTACCTGCGAGTCGATGGCCTCTTCGGGGGTGAGCGAGCTCAGGACTGGCTCCCGTGACGGTAGGTAGTCCATAGGTTGCTTGCTGGTGCTTGAATTCTTAAGGTTTTGTGCCACAAAAATTGAAAAACTGTACAATAAAACAAAACAAGAATAAAGGTAACAAAACAAACATAACACAAAACAAAAAAAGCTTGGTCAGTCAATGCATTTACGGCTCCAAACCATAAATAAAAATCACGCCCTCGCCAAGTCGAGGGCAGATCTGCCCGGGCCGGAGGAGAGCCTCGAGACCCCATCCGCCCTTCGATGAAGTTCTCTAGCTAAGGTTTTGTACATAAGGAGTTTTTGTTTCTGTTCCCCCCATACCGAATAACAAAGGTATGTGGGTAAATTCGACTTTCTGAGTGGGACCGGGGACACATTGAGGGTCAGGTACTAAAGAACGGTGGCGAAGGGAATCTTTAGTAATTTCAATTAAAACAAATCGATTTACGAGTCGCACACCAATATTGACAACTTTTCCAGATGGAAAGAACAAAGTTCATAGATGTCCACTCCTTTGCCTACATTCCGTCGGAGCGTAGCAAACTATTTACACAGATACTGAAAGTTATGCTTGAAGTGGTAACAGCAACAACGTTTGTGATGCTTGATCGTTTATTCTTTGAGGCACTGGATGCGGTGAGGCATCATGCGCAAGTTGTCAGCGAAGATAATGAGGGACATGTAAAATTTGACGTAAATATCATCCTACTTAATTTGAACTGAAATGATGGTACTAGGCCTAGCCTACCAGTATACTAACGTATTGATGTACTAAGAAACTAAACCACTGATGCATTTAAAGGTAAAAAAACATTCCAGATTGAAGGTACGGGAGCAATAGCTTCCATGGTACGAAAAGTTGTCGATGGCCTAAGCACAAATAAACGAGTACCGCCCATATCAAGCGAAATGTGTCTACCACATCCACGAGCTATGCCTATGATATTTTACGTGAAGATATATGGAGGTTACATATGGATACTGATACTTTTATATATAAACCCTAACACACTTCGGATGCGACGGTAAATCTAATTGACCTGTAGGTATAGATGTACTAACTAACAAAGGTGTCTACTTCTCGTAACTTTTCAAAGAATTCATTAGATCTTCTGATAACGTATGCGAAGCTGCCGTCTATATTTTCGAGTTATCAGACCGCCCCGGCTTCGCACGCGTGTCTGTTACATGTGTTGTACTATACCTATTAGGTAATAGGTACCTACTAATACCTACATAAATTAATGGAAAGGATCTTTTCCAAAAGTAGGTAGGTCATCAATCGAGGTCAAAGCCTGGTTATGACTCTTACTGTAGTTACCTATACGTTACCAATACTATCTAACTACTGTGATATTAATATTATGCCGAGGTACCTATACCTATATTAAAGCAAAACAAATTTTAAAATGTAATTAATAGGTCTTGCATTAATATTCCAGAATGATCTGCAGTTACTTTTATCCGCACCGTGAGAAACAGCGTATCCTGCACTTGTACAACGATATATTGAAGAAACGTATAAAATTGGAAAAGACATTGCGCAGGAACGCTGTACAGGCGATACGTGCACATTACCTATCCGGGGAGAATCTGTTGAGCCTGCGAATCAAGTATCCGCAAGTGGTCGGTTGGCTGACGGTGTTGCCGTTCGCCAGGATGAAGTGTTTGATCTGTGGAGACACTGAGCCAAGAAGCAGTGATTGTACGTACCTAGCAATCAGGGAACTCATCTTAATATTACGATTGATGTAGACAGGTCGCTGCGAAAGTGAAGCTGCAGACCCCTAATCGCATAGGTACGTCTTATGCACTTATGTGTCCCTCCCGCCAGAACGCTCATATATTACGGGAGCCCAGGATGCTATTTTTGTATTTTCTCGAGCGCGTCAGATTAAGATATTAATATGGGAGATACCTCGCACCCTGTTGGTTACCTCCACTAAATTTAAAGTTCGTATACGAGTAAGAAGGGTAGCCTTAAAAAATCAAAAGGTCGCTATGATGTTACTCATCTTCCGAATCGTCTGAATTTTAAAATAATTATTCCCAGTTGCCCCCGCGGCGATTGCCACCGGAGCACATTTTACACCCTCTCAGAATATCTGATACGCTCTTGACCCATGACGTTGAAGCCGCGCTTTTTCAAAAACATTTGATTCTTTCAAAAAAGAATTTGAAAAATTACTCAAGAAGGTCAAATACTCAGAGAGGATGTCGGATGTGTATCGGAGGCCTTATGGGCGGTTTGAAAACATCCGACAGCAGGTTGGCCACTAACCCACCCACCTCCACCAACCCGCATTGGAGCAGCGTAGTGGAGTAACCTCCAGGCCTCCCCCCATAAAGGTGAGAGACTCGTGCCCAGCAGTGGGACGTATAATTTTGTTTTGGTTGCCATTAATTCATTCATCCATAAAGTAGAACTAATTTATGCAAAAGCTTTTACATCATAATTTAAGAAACAAATGACAATACAAGCACTTGTCGCTCACTGTTCACCTCATATATCTGTATTCGTAATGTAACCATTGTTTATGTCTAGGAACCTACCCATGAAAACACAAAAACTTTTTACAGGTGCGCCATATGGCTGGCATTCGTGCGTATCAATGAAGTGCCCATTCGTTTATTGTGGAGAGTGCTGGCGCGAGATTGGATCGCGGTGCTTGGCTTGCGATCCTCGGCTGGCTGAACTGAGTGATGTCGACTCGTTGAGCGATGATGAACCTCGAGATCGATGATATATCTAGTCATTGGTCTAGATTACCTACCAAACTCGAATTGCTTAGGCGATTCACACACACGGGACCGCGCGCCTCCACGGTAGGCGGTGAAGCGTCGTTGGCCTCTATATTAAAATACGTTGATACCATTCACACTACACCACCCGACCGCGCGGACTAGTTTACTCACCTCCACTCCACTCCACCGCAATCCGCGGTGGCGCGCGGTCCCGTGTGTAAATCGCCTTAAAATACTGTTTCAATCAAAGCGTTTGGTGGTAACCTGCGGCGCTAGACCGGTGTGGTTGTGGTTTGCGCACGGGTGGTTGGTTTTTCTCCATACACAATTGAGGCTATGCGTATGCCGCTCTGCTAAGTAGTTATCGTCATTGGACCGCAGTTCTGTCGCTTCAAATGTATGAAAAAAGCCAATCGTCCGTTAAGAGACAAAGATAACTTAAGATTAGAGCATTTAATAAAAGAGGATTTAGCTGAATATGTTTTATTCAGAACAATCCATATTCCAGTTGTTCGCCAACGGTGAGGTTGCTGACAAACTGAATGTTGTCAGTGACTTCGTTGCAGAGTAACGCTAAGCCACTCAGCTGCCCGTCTTCTTGTGGACTGAAGTTGTACACCAACTAATAATCGTGAAATAAGACTATAGATAACTAACTTAATTATTTATAATTTATTAATAAGTACATATTATATTTAACTGCCTCAGTGGCCTAGTGGTAGCGGCCACTACTACTACGCTGGGTTCCTTGGTTCGATTCCCGGGTCGGGGGATATTAGAGATAACGGTGTAAAATCCTTTATCTCTGGTTCAATTGGGAGTTATCAATTTTCTGGAAGTTTCCAAATACCTAGAAGTTTGGTTATGTGCCCCGAGATGGCAATAGGATTGCCACCTGTTACATGGGCGAAATGGTAATCCCCGAAGGGGTAGGCAGAGGTAAATACATGCATTCAATCATACATGCAAACATGTAACAGGTGACGAGCCGATTGATTGACATCTCCGGGCACATTACCAAACTTCGAGTACCTACTGGGAAAGTTCCAAATAATTTAAAAATCCCAATAGAACCAAAAATAAAGGATTTAACATCGTTATCTCTAATATCCCCCGACGCGGGAATCGAACCTGGGACCCCAGCGTAGTGGTAGTGGCCTGCTTACCACTAGGCTACCGAGGCAGTTGCTACTGCTGCTGCAGCTGGATGCTGTAACTACCTACCTATTCCAAAAACGTAGGTATACAGTTGTTATTTTCATATTAAAGACCATAGACAATAAGTACCTATTGAAAGACAATGAACATGGTTTTACCGACAAGAACTCATCGTAGTTTATCCAACCGTCGTTATCGGTGTCGGCCGCATTGAACTTCTCCTTGCGTAGCTCCATCGACGACTCGTCTCCTAAACTCTCTAACACCGCACCACTGTTGGTATTTGATTTAAAAATATACCTTCCTTGTTATACAAAACAAATAGTATGCATTTACATTTTCTTGAGGTACTACCTACCTAAGTTTTTCATTTTAAGTTAAGTTTTTTTTTTTTTTTTTTTACTGGTGGTAGAGTTTCAGTGACGGAGCTCGCGGGCGTAGGCACCACCGCATTACCTAATATACTTGCCGCTAAATGGTAGTGTTCAGCACTATCGTGTTCCGGTCAGGTGGTAATGTACGGCCCTGTAATTTCAGGCACAGAGGCATATCACCTAATGCCTCAGGAGTGGCAGCGCATCTGCATTTTGATCTCTGGTCATTGTGTGGGTGTCTATAGGCTACAGTCATCACTTAACATCAATGTGAACTGCATGCTTGTTTGCCACTTTTATTACATAAAAAAAAAAAAAAAAAAAATTAATTGACGACCCGGCTAGTCCTGCGGTGTGAAACCACCGTTTGATTCGAAGGGTCGCGGGTTCGATCCCCGCACCGGGACATTTATTTCTATGGCCTACAGATATTTGTTTCGGGTCTGGGTGTTTGTGTATGTGTTGTATGTGTACAACGGCATCCACGACACAGGTTTATATAATACCTAATGTGGAGCTGTGAGTGTAAGCGGTTTTTTTTATTTAATAGGTAAGTTAGTAGGTATTCCCACGGAATAGAACGACAGACGGACATGGCGGAACTATAAAAGTTCCCTGTACGCCACGGAACCCTAACAAAGGCAATGTATGGGTCGTCATCGATAAATCACGTGTCTTATCGATAACGACAATAAATTCTCATACGTACGACTATATTAATTTGGCTACGAAGGCTTTCGCCAAATATCAATGATCATACAACATCAATAAAGTTGCACTTACAAGTCATCAAAGCCAAGCATCCCATTGGACTGGTTGTCGAAGAGCAAGAAAAGGCTGTGAAGGTTCGCGATGGTGACCTCATTCCAGCCGGGAAACCGGTACACCACCTTCTGCAGGCTCCAACGTCGGTCCTGCTCCTTCATCTCCTGGATGGTGGTTGTCCATTAATCAAGTGAGGCTCGAAAGGGTAAGCCTTATACTGGTGAGCTCCAGTGACGGAGCTCGCAGGCGTAGGCACCACCGTATTATCTGACATACTTGCCGCTAAACAATACTGTTCAGCACTATCATGTTCCGGTCAGGTGGTAATATACGGCCCTGTAATTTCCGGCACAAAGGCATAACTTAACCTTAGGCCTCAGGAGTGGTAACGCATCTGCATTTTGACCCTGGTCTTTGTGTGGGTGTCTATAAGCTGCAGTCATCACTTAACATCAATGTGAACTGCGTGCTTGTTTGCCACATCCATTACAAAAAAAAGTATGTTCGGACAAAATCACGATGCATCACAAGAAGGAAGCTGTGTCCTGAGATGTCACGCACGCGTCTCAACATTTTTTTTATAAAACAAAGGCGGCAAACAAGATGCCTGCAGCCTATAGATATCTACACAAAAACCAGAGGTCAAAATGGAGATGCGTTGCCACCTCTGAGACCTAAGTTGTTATCAAAAAAAAAAAAAAAATCATGATAGTTATTACGGGCCATACATTACTATCTTACAGGAATACGATAGTAAAGGAAGCATGCAGTTCACATTGATGTTTAGTGATGACTGCAGCCTATAGACAAAGATTACACAAGACCAAGGTCAAAATGCAGATGCGTTACCACTACTGAGGTCTAAGGTGTTATGCCTCAGTGCCGGAAATGACAGGACCGTACATTACCACCTGACCGGAACACGATAATGCTGAACACTACCATTTAGCGGCCAGTATATTAGGTAATGCGGTGGTGCCTACACCCGCGAGCACCGTCACTAGAGCTCTACCACCAGTAAATATAACAAAGGCGGCAAGCAAGATGACTGCAGCCTATAGATATCTACACAAAATGCAGACCCCTGAGACCTGTTGTCTCTGTGATGGTCATTACGGGCCATACATTACTATCTTACAGGAACACGGTAGGTAGTGCTGTACAACTAGCTACCATTTGGCGGCTGATAGATAAGGTAGTAATCGGTACATTGTAGTGCTGAACACTACCTTTGGCGGCAGATAGATTAGGTAATGCGATGGTGCCCACGTTCTCGAGCTCCAACACTGAAACTCTACAACAAGTAAAAATCGTTGAATGCTCGATTTCAACCCAAATGCGTGATTGTTTAATTTTATGTCATTGTCCCCTATAATACGCCTAGGAAGTATGTATACAACGGTATCGAATGCCTATGAAAGGACCACACCCCTTTCAACAAGCATACTTACTTACTGGCCATAGAGGATGACAAGTCCTTTTATTATGCAGGCTAATTCCTACGAACATAACACACAGGAGTTCACAGGACGATTTGACGACCCCGATTGGTGAGTGGTTAGTAACGATCGCCTGATTCGAGAGGTCACGGGTTCGATCTTCGCAACAGGACAAATATCACTGGATCTATCAACTTGTATCATGTCTCTGGGGCACACCCAAAACAGAGGATAAAACCTAGTGTAGATCTGCGAGTTCAGGCGTTTATTTATTTACTCTACGACTACAAATTCTAAAAAAAATACACAAATAATTACCTGATTGTATTGACGTTGTTCCGCCAATCTTTTGTAGAACAAATCAACCAGCTTATCGTAGTCTGTGATGGGCACTTTCTGATGATCAGACGTTTTTACTTTTGGTTCACCTGAAGCGAACCTTGGTGTTATTGACTAATTAGGTACCTAAATTAATTACGATCCCTGCAGTGGGAATAGGTATCGAAGTTCAGAACATTTTATTGTTGAGAACTAACAATTGGATGGAATCATTAATAGTCCATAAGGTACTAGTTACTTAGTACGCTCTGGGCGCACAAACGACATAATCTTGATTAACTTTTATATCTGCAATAGCTCCGCTATAAACAGTGGCAGTTGCCACGGCAATAACTAATAGTCTTAACACACGTCCAGATTTGGTCCGCCGGACCAGATCCACCGACCAAATCCGCTGTCGCTATACACACGACCGGATTCGGTCCGGGGACCGAACCCGCCGACCAAACCCGCGCGAGCGGACCACATCGGACTTGATTCACAATGATTCTGTCCGCGCTACTCCTCTACACACGGCCAGATTTGGTTCGGAGCGTACCGAATCCGCTCGCTCCGTACCAAATCCGATCGTGTGTTAAGACTATTACTCTATCAAATAGCACGTATGTAACCTACCTATAACTGTCGATAAACAATGCAATAACTTGACTCTTCTGTCTTGCTTCTATGCTTAGGGCGAGATACACAGACCGCACTTTAGACTTCACTTTCAGCAAAGTATGCTTAGAACCAATGAGCTTGTAACATAATATATAACATCATTGCTTAGAACTGTCAGTAAAGTATGAGTTTTGACAGTTCTAAGCTTATTTTGCTGAAAGTAAAGTCGTAGTGCGGTTTGTGAATGTCACCGTAAGGCAATAGTACATATTCTCTGCCGTTTGCGTACTTTCCTGAAAGTAAAGTTGTAGGGCGGTCTGTGGATCACACCCTCAGTTTTTGAATTTTGGCCTTTGCATGTCTTGGCTATGAACGGAAATGAAATACCTGTCGCAGTAAAGTCCTCCTGCCTATAAAAACATATTGGTTTCCTCTTCACAGGATATTCAAAAAATCTTCCCAAACTCGATATGAACGTGCTTATGTGGTGACCCATTGCTACTTATTTCGTAATAGGAATAAAGTTAACCTTACTGGGTACCTTATTTGATTAATAAAATGTCAAATCGGTATGACTGGGCATGACAGTTTTATCATGGCCATAATTAAAAAAAACAAATAAGATTTATCCTGACACATTATATAAATACATAGGTAACAGTTAAATATCTTTTATTTCTGGTAGCCCCCGATGCGGAAATCGAACCCAGGATCCCAGCGTCACCGTAGTGGCCTGCTACCACTAGGGAGCCATTCATAAAGTACGTCACGCTAAAATAAGTTTGTTCCCACCCTCTCCCCCTATTGTCACGCTGTGTCACTTGTATTTGTAACGCCTCTAAAAATATTTCGTCACCAAAACTAACCCCTCTCCACCTGAATATGACATTTTTTAATCAATCGATGCAAAATTGTTTATCTAAATATTCATTTTAAAAATTTAATGAATTCTGCGAAAGTCATGTTGCACTGGAACCCCGTTTGGACCTTTTTTCGTTTTTTAAGTCGTTTATTCAATACTTGTAGATTATTTTGTGGTATAAATTAATTTGAATTAAAATATGACCGCCTTATCCATAAACATTTGATACGTTTTAGCTATAGAATGCTTTATCTTTGTCAGTTGCACTGTCAAATGTGCAGGATAGAAAAAGAGAAAGGAGAGATTAGCAACACTAGCTAAAATACGTTTATGAATAAGGGAGTGACTGTTTAAGATAATACCGTTGATTTCGATAATATATCGATAGTAGGTATTCGATAGTTTTATGAAAACTATCCGGACATTACTTCAAGTGAACTGAATCGTAGGCCGCGGATAGGTCAATGAATAGGTTTATTACCAGCTAGTTATGCAAACTGTAAACGGTCCTACGTCCTGTAGCAGCATGATCTCAGCTTTCTGAAAACCGCCAATTCTGGGATCGATTTGGTCTCAAAGGCCTGTGGGCCTCTTATGTGTATGGCACAAGTGTGAAATGATGGATGGATGTGGATTTTATCCAGAGGCGAGGGATGGAAGCGGATTGCAGGGCGATCTGCTTTATTTGCTTTACATATATGTACTTCGATGATTATGCAATGGGAAAGGTATAAATAAAACATCATTATTTATCAATCACTTGATTAATTTTCATACAAAATTCCATTAAAAATTTCAAAAATTCCATGACATATATAGCGTCATGCACAATTGATAAGATTATAAGAATCAAAGTAATGATTTTTACCGAAAGGATAAAAAATAATGTAAATGAAATATTGTAGGCAGTAAATTAATCTAAATTAAAATATAGGAACATTTATAAAATATCAGTCTTCTTTCAACAATATTACAGGAGTGTAACATAAGAATATAGATTATAAAAGAAAAAGACTGTTGTCAACTTTCGCGTAACAAAAAAAAAACATTTTGAATGAAATGCAACGTTACTCTTTGCAATATCCAGACGCTACTTACTTATGATTAGATAATATGCCGGTACTTAATTATTCTGTTCGTACTCTAGATCGACAACAGACTTCTAAAGGGGTGATCAGACCACCGCCACATTAATTCCAATCAGTCTTTACAATTAATAATAAATTACAAATGAGGTAGTTAATGGTTATTATAACTTTGAACACAACTAACTATACGTGGGACAAATAAGAAGTCATTTTTGAAGGGTGTTGCTAGAAATAGTTAAAATAATATGTCTCGATTCTCGATCTCTCGGCTTCTATTGTAATATTTATGATTCTGTCGAGCAGTTGCATACGGAGTGTGTTTAATTTGAGAAAAAAAAAATTGAAAAAAAAAACATGTTTGTATCAAAAATGGCTCATTACGTCGACCACATTAGTGTCGTCGCGGGAGCACGGGCCCACCACGCTGTCCGCGGCCCGCGCTCCGTCCGACGTTTGTGTACAAAAATACTACTACTTATACCAGTTATACATTAAACTCGATACCTACTAGCAGTCGTCCCCCCTTCCACCGTTCATTTTGCACGAATGCACAAAATTACACTACCACATTTCGAGGCATTGTTGACATTGTGATTAACGTTAATAGCATAGATTTTTACAGGTGAATAGAGATCGACAACGAAAGATTGAGAACATTTAACGATTCATATCGATACGGTCGAAGGGGTGACGAACGACGAATTAAATTACACTAACACTAAACACAACACAAGCGCCTATTTAACGTTAAAAGTAGCCGATAAGTGTGGCTCAATACAATTAGCTAAAATCTCGTATAATTGTATAAATATTATGCGGTTTGCGTGTCGCGCCTCACCCGATAGCCCGCGGATGACAGCGGGATCTGGGGACCACTGGAAAGCCCCTCTGTCGTCGTGACGTATGAAATATTTTCCAACATTAAAAAACTTGTACAAAAATTATTCATCACGCATCAAAATATTTAGTTCTCAATTTTATTGTATCTATCACAAAACCACAAATTTTACTGCTAGCAGCTAGCAGCTCTCACATCGTTTCATTGATCAAATCTCTCCTTGACTTTGTGATTACATCAAAATAAACAAGAATCAAACTGAGTTTACACTTTTATAAAGTGGCAATGTGAGAATCGGTCCCATGCTACATGCACATATATTTTATAATATATTTGATGTACTAGCAACCATTTTTATTAGTATATGCGTCGCAGCCAGCATGGGAGACGATTGATCACTTTGAAATATCCACAAAACCGTAACAATAAAATAAAATCTAAGAACATAATCAAATAATAGTGAATAAATGCAAAATTTAAGTAATCCTTGAGCCGCTTACAGCCAAGTCAGATTTACAAATTCATAACCCGGGACATAACAATCTTGACTATACAAATTACGACTTACATCTGATTTACATAGTAAAAAATCTACAATATATTAGCATTATTATTATGATTGGTATACTGGTATTATATTGATTATATTGATACAAGATTCTATGAATAATTTTAATTCTTAAGTGCAGTTATTTAATATTTGCATAAAGAGATTTACACTAGAGTCAAGACTATAGTCCGGGACAGTTAAACTAGTATGTCAGACTGGTAACATTCTAAGAGTGCACTAGTCAATACATGTGGATAGGAGTGGTTGGAGTTTGCTTTGCAAATCCATAGTCATCTCAAACGAACCACGAACTCGCGGATCGCTTCGAGATTTTACGTCGCTATAAAAATACCTGTCAAGTTACTACATCGAGAAGATAGATACATTTGAAAAATTTTACAATAATAAAAAAATGCATTTCATGCAACACATTATTTTAAAAATAACATAATACTTTTTTTTTAATAATGGCACTGAACGAAAAGTAAGTAATGTCTATTTCATTACTTAGTACTGATATGAAATTAAAATATTAATCATAGCGGAATTCATTAATTGACCGACAAGACGCAAAACACTGCACGCACACCGAGCGCCGACACAACTTGCCGCGCCCGCAACACCGATCAGCATTTATCCTCGACTTCCCAATACTATTTAATACTATCTTATTCTTATCACTTCTTTCGCATATGATCGTATATTTTCAAATAATCAAGGATCAAGTGCGGGCGCGGCGACAATCTTAGCGCCAAAGCGAATCACACAAAACAAATATCTCAGTCATTCCTACTATGAACTTCAAACTTCAAACAATAATTTTCGCATCGAGACCATTTTATCCAGTCAATACAGATCAGTTCATTCGAAAAACTACGTCTAATTTAAATTCACACCTTAGAAAATGTTTGTTTGAAGCGGTCACGTGTTACGCTATAGAAAAATCACTTATATAGATTAGTAATTAAATTTTCTTCCAGACTTACACTAGCCTAATCCTAAGTACAAATGTGAAAAATATTATGCTAAACGTAACTTTATCTTAAAGAGCGATAGGTACATATTATGCTTCTTTATACTATTTATTATTGGGAGAACATTGCTTTAACTCTTAGCTAACCTTTAATTTAACCACTGTTAGGAATATTGAATTTACAAAATGTATAAGTACGGTGTCTATTCAGATTATTTAATTATATCATCTAAAAAGCTGAATATTATTAAGTCTACCTGTGGCTACAGTATTCTTGTGATACAGAGAATTTAAACTTTGGTTTACATATCCGTTACATAATGGATGGATAGCTTTATATACAAACGTGAAATTGGATTATAATATCTATGATATACTTTGTTAGCAGTATCTATTGATAATTGATAATACACTCGTTGCAAAGCCATTATAGTAAATGGTTATATGTTATGAGATGCTATCCTTGCTGACAGTCAAAGCAAACGTTTCCTTTTTCATGTTTTACACTAATCCGTAAGTAATGTACAAGGAGCACATTTTTCACATATTTAGTGCATAGAATTAAATATAGCGAAAGAAGAATCCTAACGTAAGTTAAACCATGCCGCTCTAGATTATAGGAATCGCCCAGGACCGCGCGGATAGAATATGCTACTAACCTATATTAAATAGTGAACACATACTGACTGAACACAGTGTTTGTATCGAATATATATACCCGACACATCTATCGAAACGCTAAAATATATACTATGAGTTAGTTCATAGTTTTTTTTTTTAGAAAACAATTTTGCTACAATATTTGGACTAACACAAGAATTTCAACGCACACGATATTAACTAATTAAAAAATAATCAGTATGTAGAAGAATATCTATAAATTAGCTATGTACTTTAAACAACAAATGTTGACCGTGACTTATTTACAATAATCATATAATTATGCAAATCGTCGCGAACGTACTAAAACGATTAAAAATTCCTTTAAACATGACACACTAATTTGAGAATATAGAGAAGTATCTACGTGTTACTAACCAAGTCGTCTACGTTTAAGCAGTCATTGTTATATTGTAAGTTTAACAAAAAAAAAAACAATATCGCGAATGAAAAAAATATATATAAATATCACGCGTCGTAGAGATACGACAAAAATCTTAGGCATGCATTCAGTAGCCAATAATATACCGTAATGTAACGAAGTAATACATATGATTTGGCAAATTAAATAAAATAGCATAAACATAACGCACTAGTTGATTCGCCAAGTTGGCCGCCCGCACCCCACCCGCTCGCTCTCGCGACGGGCCACATCTTTAAGACAGTCTTCTAAAGTCAGTCTTAAAGTTTTATTGCATTAATTTCTTAACTCAGTTGTCTTATTCCCTTCCCCCGATTCGAGTCGTAAACAAAAGAGAAAGTCTAGACGCAGTCAAGCAAAATATTTCAAACTAATTATTTAATCTAAGCTTTTCGGAGGCGCCGCACATACGGGTATTTTGTTTATTAAGTTGGCCAAAGGTAATTATCATTCAGTTCAAATCACGCGACGTAGCTACTATTATATTTATATTAATTTATAATTTTCAGTCCAATTTTAAATGACTTAGATTTTAGAAATTAAAGAGTAGTAAATAGTGCCATATTAAGAAAAATGTGACCTACCTCAGAAAATAATTTTAGATCATCTAATAATACTTCAAACTTGACTCCATAACAACATTGAAACGTAAAACGTTATATTACACACGTTAAATAAATTACAATATCCGTAGAATTTTAATAATTTAATTAGTCTCACATTAATTGTGGACAATAAACTTTTAATTTCTATTTGCGTTTTTGACAAAACAATTTCTATTACATTCAGATGCAAACGCACCGTAAAATTAAAATATATTCTTATAAAATACGATAAAAATATGACGGACTAGCCTTTAAATACAAACATGAGTCATGAAAAGTCAGTTCATTAAGATTCTACATCTCATTAGTAAGATAGTATGTCGTAGGTAAGATACACTGGCAAGTAGGTAAAGTTCAATATAAACCTTACAATGACATATTTTTAAACCTATTTTACCTAGACACACGTTCAAAATACCCTTATATGCATACCGCCACCGACGCACAAATAAAAAAATATACAACTAACTCAATATGCAGTATAACTTAGTATAAGAATACATGTCTGCGTTAATCGATTTATTAACCAAGTTAAAAAACGCAAAAATTAACATTTTGGAAAACACTTTTCAAGTTAATTTTAAATTATCTCACATAAAAACATCTTTTAAATCACAATGTGATCTTTAATTTATATAATAATCTTTACGATTTGTTATATATCATTATGCAATGCATACACCGTAAGAGTTAACGGACAGAGTAAAAGTCGATGATATAATATGGGGCTACAAGTGTACATTTGGATACATTATCTAAAATTCGATTACTGTGTCACTAATGAACCGCCTCCTGTCGCAAAGTAAATCGAGTAAAATAAACCAGCAAACAATGTTTGGCCCTTAAAGACTAGTCTAAACGGAAAAGAAAATCAAAATATGGTAACGAAAGTCATCAAAAGAATTTAAAGAGAATCTAATTTGCGCATAACTGTAAATTATGAGCAAACGCTAATTCTCCACACAAGCTATGCTCGATTCGGTTTCCAAATATTTAATAATAAAATTGGCACATTGAAAGTAATCACAACTTAAACAAAACAAAATAAAAAATATAATAACAGACCTACGGTCCACGTCGTTAGCTACATTCGTTTAATAAACTTTAATATATTGCTTGCCGTGGGAAGAGATATCGCGGGCGGTGTCGGGCAGAGTCTCAAACAATACAACGAGGTATCCCTCGGGTGTAAGAGCTACGTCGCTGGGTCGGTCCTTGTCATCGAGTCCGGGACTCTTTAGATCAACGGCCCACAATATACGCAACTCTGAAGTAAACACAAGCACGCGGTGATTTTTAGAATCAGCTACAATGATACGACCGTCGTCATCCGTCACGATACCCGATGGACGATTCAATTCCCCTATACCGGAGCCCTCGCGGCCTACACAGTGTAAAACTTTAGACAGTGTCGGGTCCACCATCAGCAAGCGATGATTCTCAAAATCAGATACTATAATGTTTCCTGATGTTGTGAAACAAACGCCCCTGGGTGTCGTCGGTCCTTTAAGCATTTTGGCTGGATTGGCTCCTTCAAAAATAAACTTAGTAATATACGTCCCATCACTTGTGAAGAGTTGGATGCGATGATTACGCGTGTCAGTCACTACAATATTGCCTAGAGTATTTACAGCGACGTCCCAAGGATACTGGAATTGTCCACACTCTTTACCGAAAGATCCAAATTTCAATATAAAGTTACCAGACGAGGTAAATATTTGAACCCTGTGATTGTCTTTGTCTATGACGATGATACGACCGTAGGTGTCCGTAGTAATACCCGCGGGGAGATCGAATTCTCCCGGTCCAGTGCCCTTTGAACCAAACATAGTCCTAAATTCGCCACGGTTGTTAAATATTTGGATACGATTATTTCTTCTATCGGCAACTATGATGTTGCCTTCTCTGTCGACGCACAAACCCCATGGTCTAGAAACCTGTCCTTCGTCCTGACCTTCCCTACCAAAAGAAAACATAGGAACGCCAGGAACTGGACTTCTAGTAGGCCTCACTGTTACCGACATCCAGTATCCCGGGATCGCTTGACCGATACCGCGTGCAGGATTAGAATCTAAGGCGATACTAGAAGTAATGCTGTGATCGTAATAGTTAGTGGATCTAGTATGATTATTAGAGTAATCTGGCAATGCTCTATGACTGTTAGAAGCTGACATTTGATACGACAAAGGTGGAAATGATTGTGCTGTTTGCAAAGACTGCAGCAAGGACTGACGCGACTGGAGCGATGAAGATGAATTTAATGAAAGCATATTGCCTGCTGCAGCGGACTGAACGTCACACTGTCTCTTTATTTGATCTACTAAGTCATAATTAGGTGGAATGAATATGATTCTCTCCTCCGTTATGTACATATTCTTAAACATACATGAAAAGTAATCAACTTGGGCTCTTCCTTTCTCTTTAGCCATGAAAAGATCTATGCCCTCGGAATCCATGCTTCTTACTAATGTCTCATTCGTATGAGCTAAGCCAGCAAGAATGCCACGCAATGTGTTCATATGATCAGTTAACTCGTTCATCTTAGCTTGCCGCATCTTTTCGACTTTGTCTAACAGATATTTTTCTCTATCTTCAATAGCTTGCGCGTAACAACGCATAGCTTTACGTATTTTCAAATTAGCTTCGGCTGTTTCTTTTTCGTAAGCTTTCGACATAGCAACCGCTCTATCTATAGCTGTTTTAATGGCTTTCGTACCGGTTTTAGTGTCTTCTATAGCTCTAAAGACGCCGATGCGACACATATCGAGCGCACCTTTAATAGGCGAAAAACTGTGATCTTTATGAACCCAGAGAGTGCATTCTTGACATATAAATATGATACACGCTTCGCAATAGAACCTAATTGGATCACCGTGAAGCTCGCAATACATAACTTCTTTCTCATTGTTAACGGAATTGGGCCTGACGCCGATGGGAGATATTTGGTGAATCGGCAACAACGTGTGCTCTCTGAGCTGACAGTCGGAAGTGACTTTATGGCAACACTCGTGACAATAAAGATCGTTGCATTCGAGGCAGCGCGCGGTGGGAGTGCGTTCCTCGCAGCGGAAGCAGGTGATGGAAACGGACGAGGACGTTCCGGGTGATCCGCTGGAATTGTCCTCTTTGGTGTGATTCTGGTTATTATTGTTAGATAAAGCATTGTACTCACGGCTGCTATGACCGATCGGGTTTTGTACGGAGCTACCGGACGGTAGAGCCCATATGTCGTATGGGATTGTTGTAGACGTAGAAGTGGAGGCGGAGGATTGAATGCTGGATGGTTTATTCATGTTCTCGAGCAGATTGCAGATAATGTGCGACATGCCGAGCGGGTCCTCTTGTTCATTGGAGCCGTGGCTCGAGCCGGCGGCGGAGGTCGACGTGGCGGGGAGACTGGCCGCCAGCGACTGTGTCATATTCGCGAATGACGTCATTTTGACGCGCAGTTCAAGTCATTAGATCTGTAACAACGTATGATATGTGTTTCAATTACAAATTTGCAAGTCAATATTTATCAATATGTAAAAGGTCAGTTATTAAATGTCGTTAACTCATAATTTATTGGATGTCATTTTAATTTAACCTAAAAGAGTCCAAGATTTTAGAAAGTCCAGAGAGATTGAAACTAAGTAGCTAAGTTTATAAATTATTGTTATACTAGCTGTTGCCAGCAGTTTCGCCGTGGATGTCGTTTAAAAAGTAGCCTATGTTCTTTCTCAAAGTCAACTCTATCTCTGTACTAAATTTCACTAAAATCGGTTCAGTCGTTTGGACGTGAAAAGGTAACAGACAGACAGACAAGAGTTACTTTCGCATTTATAACATCACGGATTGTATATTTTTAAAGTTCAATTGGTTGTTCAATTATCTGATCATTCATAAATTTAGAAAAAGATATTGTTAGTCGTTTATTTTTATGATTAGATATATTATGTATCGCACCGTATAAACTTAAAGGCAAATCTAACACATGAAAAAAATACACTTACACATAAAGACAATTTAACTACATAAATAGCACCAAACATTTTGAATTTTACAGAAACTACGCATCTACACTGTCAATACACTGGTAACATTAACATCTGATAAAAAAAGTTATATTTATAAACAAACGGGCGTAAATAATGGCGTATGACGCGATGCCTGCCCGGCCTAATGTTGCACTAAGACGGTTCATATGGTGCAGTTTGCAAAAAAAACATCTATCCCAAAAACTTTTGTGCGCTCCCTACCACTACCCTTCGATGTGGGTAACGATGGTAGAGCGAGAAAGTGATGTATGTGGTGAGTGCGTGCGACAAGGATGCGTCACATTCCAAATTTTTCCATAATTTAGATAAAGAAGGTTTGCTATGATTAGGGCTGGCACAGTGAGCAAGCGGGTTCTACGAAAAGCTTTATCCACATTCTATTACTATTGAGCATGGAATGTGGATCAATTATAAATAACAGTGATTCTCAACAATGAATTAGCGCGATTAATTGAACCTATATAGTTTAGTAAATGGTGATAATATAATACATAATCTGACAAAATCGTAAACTGGATTCACATAATTTATAGTTTACTTTTATTAGTATGTATGTATGTATGTATCTTCACGCCAGGTGCCCCTAACGGGGTAGAGAGTGTGGAACGCCAGGTATCCCGGTCCTGATACACCTCCCGTGCCTCATATACATACATTCATCTTTCTCTTCATACATGCACTCCGATTCCTAAAACTTTTGACCCCACCATCAGACATAACTCGACCTATTTGGTAATGGTAGGTCAGTCTTGGTCTTCCTGGGCCTCTGCAACCTTTTATTAGTATTGTATTTTTATGTTGATTAGTTATCGCGTCATGTTTCTTCAACGTCAGCATTCAGATGGTAACAGTTCATAACAGCTGTTGTTTAATTAATAAAATTGTATTCAATTAATATTATTATCAAACAAATATCAACCCTAAACATAGTTGAAATCACTATCGAGTAGCGTAATTCCACTGTTCAGGAGCGGCTGTGCGAGCGAGACCGAAGACGCTGCATGTGGGCGAGTGAGAGCGACAGCGACGTTACCATCGAGATTCAGTATTTCGGGCAATGGTAGCTAAGCTCGTGACCTTGGGAGGCGAAACCGCTTGAGGCAGGTCCGGGACCCAGTCGGCCATCTTGGCGCGCCCCCACTCGCCACATCGCTCAGTTAGGGTGCCAAAAATCGATGCGTTCCCTTGCCCTTATATCTCGAAGAGCGCAACTGAGGATCGCCACCCTACACTATGTTTATATATAAATATAAACATAAAACTTTCATGAAATCCCGTTGCTCAATTTGATCGCACAGTAACTTCTCAAACTGCATATTCGGGTTCTATTTTTGTCACACACAAAAATATCCTCGAACGATATTTATAAAATCGAGTCTGTCACGCCTTTATTATAATTTAAACAACAAAATATATAAGCGCGACCAATGGTCTCCGAATATGTAAATTTATAAAACCAGTTTTAATGTCACGTCGAAAGTGCATCAGAATAAGCATAACAATTACTTTGAAACTACCTGCAGCAACAATAGGCAAATCTATTGAGTCACATTACGCACACTGAGCATCGATTGTGAACAGGTAGCCAGTATTGTATTAAGGGCAAAAAATCGTAACGGCCATTTTTTTTAGGAACAATGTTCGCGCGGGTCTTTTTTACCCTCGCCAACCCTGGTGATTTGAAAATAAGACATGCATTTGTTTAAGATGTCATTATGTTTCAGTATCAAAACAGATTGGAAATAAGAGTTAGACTCAATGTAAGTAAATAACTACCGACCACAGAATGATTATAGTATATGGACAAAAGCCTCTCCTATAAAAAACTCAATAGACTTACTAACACTACAAGAAAAACTACGATCGAATTAGAATTTTACGCCGAATAGATAAAGGTGATATTGAACACAGAGTTTTCCCACATTTGTGGCACACGGTTCCTCTCCTCCACGGATCTCGTGTTGAGAGCGAGATTCACAGATGGCACTACGAATTTTCTTCGACTTGGACATGAACTTTCAATTTCATTTCACAGGTGTGTTAAACTATTTATTTACTTTACTAATTCTTTATTTAGTAGAGATGAGTTTCAAAAGTAAAATAAGAGTTTTAAATGTTTTAATACATTGTGAAATAAATATATTAGGCATTGAAATTCCGACTCCAAGTCAAAGTAAAGTCGTAGTGCGGGCTATGAATCTCGCCGTGAGAGTATGATATTGGTATATTTCCAATGACGAAGATAGAGCTACCCAGTGACACCCTCGGAGTTCGGTAATACGGCCAGGGAATTTCAATGGGCTCGTCACTCGACGCAATTTGTAGTATCGAAGAAATTTCCTGTGATCCAAAACCCTTACAAATTAGTCTTCAGAACAAAGTCCAGAAACAAAAGAAGGATAACAATATATAATTTTTAATACATGAAAATTTATTGAGTCATTGATAACTTGTGCGATTTGTTCTATGCACCTTTTATCTAAGAATATCTACCAAAGACTTACTTGGTAGACATGACAAAATATACTCTATGAAATGCTATCAATATTGAATAAGAGTTGAGAGGGAAATACCGATCAATTAAGTGTAATTGTGAACTCATCGTTTTGATCATTGGAAACTTAATACGAGTATCTAAGGTACAAAAGTATAATCTATGGAACCAATACCAGCACATACCTATTAGGAATACTTTCGATAATTTCGATTAAAAACCAAAAAGCAGGTACCTATGACTTTTTACTATAAAATTTGGAAACTAATTCAAGGATAATGTCACAAAAAGTTACACTTGGGACAATTGTATTTTATGCTCACTGTTTAGAACAATTACAGTAGCTACTTTAGACAAACCAACTGGGATCGTCATCAATAAAATTAATTGCTTATTTTCATCTCGAATCGTCTAAATATTCAAAGATGAAAGGGTCCTTTGTGGCGAAATTGTTACTTCTTTGAGCCTACCTGGTACAAGAAGTAATTTCGAACAAAGAGTTATATTTGTACTTGTTTCCGAATACTTTTTAGTTGAACGGTCACCGTAATAGAATTCAAAAAATGTTAACCAGACAGCCACAATGAAAACGGAAATGCGTTAAACGTAAATCTGGCTGTTGCGTTGTTCGAAAGAAAATTTCTTTTCTCCGAAAACAACCGCATTGTTCGGTTGATGAATAAACAAATTAGGTTGCAGTATTGTTGCATTCTGAGTCGATAACTACTGGACATAAAACATATATTAGATCATGCGCTATAAATCAGAAAGCATAAACATGACAAGCTTAAACTTAAAAAAACATATTTCACGTAGGTATCCAAACTAAATAAATCATGGAATAATTATTTAAAACTGAGCTAATATTTATTTATATTTAGTGCGGATCAGCTAAGATTGGTCATATTAATGGAGACCGATACTTTTTACGTAAAACCGTAGGCGCACGCTGTGCGTAACTAACAAAACTCCTCCATGTAGATGCGAACTTTCCTACCATCCGTACGAACCACCGTACATGAAAAAAGTATCCATAACATTGTTTGATTACGCGACCCATCATGCAAACTTGCTTAAAAGAGCGGCCGCGATTTACACTCTTTCTGATTGGGCCAAAAGGAGTCGTCCAAACCACGTCCCTAAGACTATAGAATAACTATCCTAACCTACTTCGACGATGAAACAACGTTGGTGATTGCCAGGATGAACGAATTATCATCCCGGAGTGATGATATTTCGTTCACTGAAAGACGTGCAGAGCTGGTCAAAGCTATCCCCAAAGACGCTCGCACAGCAGTCTTGTGTGTCATTAGGGGAGAATATGCCATAATCGCTACGCTTGGCAGGCGGATTGGCGATCGAACAAATTCTTATAATACAACACAATTAACAGATCTACACTACAATCCGCCGCGTAACCCAACGCAAGCTCAGTATGCAGTCATGATTTCATTAATCATTTTGAATATTCGACGACCCGGTTAGTCCAGCGATATGAGACGACCGTTTGATTGGAAGGGACGCGGGTTCGATCTCCGCACCGGGACAAATATTTGTATGGCCTACAGATATTTGTTTTGGGTCTGGGTGTTTGTGTATGTGTTTTGTGTACAACGGCACCCGCGACACAGGTTTATACCTAGTGTGGGGCTGTGAGTGTAAGCGTATTTTTTTTTATTCAGCAATTTCGTCTTGATTTGAAAGAGGTTAGGGAAAATCAATTCTGAGAACGCTCACCAGGAACGGCGATGGACATCAGTGAGTCAGCAACAGTAGTTGAACATTGCGATAATAATATTTGAAATTAGGACCAAAAGAAATGGACTTTGACCATATGATAAAAAAGGGCTGAGACGTTCTTCTCAGAGTTGCTCTCGGGTGCCGGGGTCATGATCCACAGCGAAAGTTTTATGGAATACAGGACGAATGTATGTATCTAATACATTATGAGGAATGCACCAGAGCATGCCATGAGTAAAAGCATGTTTCGATGGTTCGGGCATGAAGAATGTCGAATGAACAAATGACTGAGTAAATATACAATGCGTATGTGGATGGTTGCAGAAGCCCAACAAGACCAAGACTGACCTACATTGACCAAATTGGTCGAGAACTGTCTGAGGGTGGGGTCAAGAGTCTTAGGAATCGGCGTGCATTTATGAAGATAATGATGAATGTAGAAGAAGCACGGGGGGTGTGTCAGGACCGGGATATCTGGTGCTATACACTCTCTGCCTACCCTGTAAGAGACTGGGAGGGAAATATCCATGAATCGCCGTTTACGTCTTATTTATCGCAGAAAACTAATACCTCAAAATGTTTAATAAAAAAAACAGAAAAATTGGAATTAAAAAAGATCACGTCCATCTCATTTGGGATAACAAGCCAAAATACGGTTGAACCCACGCAATCTTCGGCATAGATATTTGTATGGAAATAATTACGGCAATGTTTGAGGGGACCGAGCAGTGATCCGCGCATGCGAAGTCAAGTTAAAGCTGGGGTAAGACTCTAGGACTGCGAGATAACAATATTGTAAATTTACTTCTTAGGAACCCAATCGATAACATCGAACGTAAATACGGAGTGAGCAGTATTGTTTGCAGAAAAAAAATGTACATTTTTATCTTAAATGTTATTTGATTTTTGAGATTAATGAGTAGGTATTATGATATACATTATGTACACAGTTGTTAAAGTAAAGTATACATGAAAAAAGTACAAGGTGCGATTGAAATATTACCTACCACCTTAGGCCTCAGGAGTGGTAACGCATCTGACCTTGGTCTTTGTGTGGGTGTCTATAGGCTGCAGTCATCACTTAACATCAATGTGAACTGCATGCTTGTTTGTCACTTCCATTACATAAAAAAATATTAATGCTATTTGTCATAAATTTCATAAGCATGTGAATTCGTGAGTCTTAGCATGCTAATTGCTATTGCCATGCTATTTGCTTATGTGGTAATAATTGATAGGTACCTAATGAAGAATATGATTTCTGTTAATATGCAAATTAATGAATGTTAAAGGGTGCCACACTAATTATTATTCAAAAATCTCATGCATTTATTCAATATATATACGATCCGAAATGCAAACAAATCGATAACAAAATAATTGCGAATTAGCGTTTCACAACTTCATTTAATTTGTGAAATGCTAATACAGCATTAGCATGCTATCAATGAATGCAAATGCTAATTAATCCATTACTAGTTATCACGCCCCTTCCCCCTTCGCCTAGTGGCAATGCAACATCATCCTTGAAATCATTGGTTTTTAAATAGATGTCTATCTATAGGCTACACTTGTAGAAAAATTATCTTCCACTTCACTAGAAGGAAATTCTGCCACAAGTGTATACCTATATACTAATAGGTATTATATAGAGGTAAAGTTTGTAACTTTGTTTGTTAGTTTGTAGGGTGTAATCTTCGGATGAAATGATAAAATTATTTCACAATCGGAAAGGTACAGGTATATAGGTATATTTTTTATGATAGTAGTAATCTAGTAGTTTTAAAATAATTTCTAACAATTAGTTTTAATGAAGTGCTAGTCACGTTTACTTTCATTTTATTAGACCGGCATTATTTTTATGGAAAAGCAGCAAGGAACGCACATGCAATATATCTGGTTCATATTAAAATGTAGTGTTAGTATGACCACCACAACTTAGGTCTGCAGACCGCATTATTATTAACTTGTCTTGGTAGTAAACTTCACGAAAAGAAATATTTTATAAGCTCCATTTTCATGACAATAATTATTTTTAGGTAAAAACGGGACCCTATTGCTTGGCCTCAGTTGTCTGACGGTCTGCCAGGCTGTAACTCACAAACCATGATAGCTAGAAAGCTGAAATTTTCACAAATTCGGTATGTGTACTTATTTCCATTGGGGCTATAAAACAAATACAAAAAACGTGTTTTTTTCGTATTTATGCAGTTGATAGGATTAAGATTAGATTAAGATTTTGAGCACCTGCTGATTATTGATATTTGTGGGGCACAATGAAACTCTTGCGGTTCCAAGAGAATATTCTACATCACAAAAATCTAGGATAAAAATATGTCAATTGACTTCAACTGTTTATAAGCCGCTGGCAGTCTTTCGTGTCTTGATGGGTTGAGCTGAGAGCGCTCTCTGATTGCCCAGTGAAGTAGACTATTTCCATATCGACGTGCCGCCCTCATAAGTCCATTAAAAAAAAAGTATCACAGCTGGAAGCAAATCCAAGCAGAAATAGTCCTTCACCACTATGGCAAGTTTAATTTGGACATTGTAGGTTCTTTACTTATTGAATAATAGCAGAGGAATTAAAAAATATACACAAGAAAGGTGTGCTTCATAATAATGTTTAGTGAACACAGGGTATAGATATCTACATTAAAACTGTACTCAATGCATAAGCTAAATCTTATTTCAAAATAAATTATTGACAAACTTGGAAAAAAAAGAGGGATTGGTGTAATATTTATAACCTGTTATAAAATCTGCCACCAGCAATAGGTAAAAAAGTACAGTAAACGCCTTAAATGCCATGACATCCAGACTTTACCTTCTCGATGGTAAAATAAGAGTGACTCCCACTGGGGAGAGTATGTTACAATCGCCTAACAAATTTGCTTATAGTCCTAGGACTGATTTCAGATAAAAAGAAAACAAAAAAAAGCAATGGGTGGGCATTAAAAAATTGCAACTGGTGAACTGTGAGTGTTTGTTTGCATGCATGCATTCATTATCCTATCTATACCAACCATTTCTGGGAATACAAGTGTCAAGTTATCAAAGCTACAATTATTATTTATATCACTTATTTATTGTATCTACTATTTTAATATTTTATCTTCCCCGTGTGGCAACTATCACACTTAGTTATAAATCTGTCAAAGTTTGGTGGTCAAAATAGCACAGTATTAATATAAAAATAATCGGTGGACTGAGAAATATATTTTAGCTACATAGTTTACTTTTTATTCTCTATCATTATTAATTAAAATTATTATAGAAATCAATTCATTGTGTGTCTGCAAGAGCTAAAAGTCTAACTTTAATTAATATTAACTAATTCTAACTACAGAAATATTAAAAAAAAACAACTTTTTTGTTTTCTTTTGCCAAAGTGTATCAATATTCGAATCACAGTTATGTCAGAGGCGGTGTCAGTCTGTCACGATGCTGTATCTTGAAGTTATCTATAACAGTTCATTTGCAATGTTCACACAACATACCTATCCAAGTCAATGACCTCTACTGTGACAAATTACAAAAAATCAAAAGTTATGAAACACTTTGTGAAAAACTAACTGACCACTTCGCTAGTTTTTTTTTTAACTGTGTGGATTGGTTTTTTTTTATGTAATAGTAGAAGTGGCTAACAAGCATGCAGTTCACATTGATGGTAAGTCTCGATAGGCTGCAATCATCTGGAGCCTATCGAGACTGTCATATTTTTATCATGACTTGATGGGTTAAATGGGTAGATAGA
Source organism: Macrosoma leucophasiata (assembly GCA_036365455.1). Lineage (NCBI taxonomy): Eukaryota > Metazoa > Arthropoda > Insecta > Lepidoptera > Hedylidae > Macrosoma > Macrosoma leucophasiata. The sequence goes on along the minus strand of JAWQUS010000023.1, from coordinate 5,335,558 downwards.
TAGAGAGGTGAATCTTCTTGAGTGATCTCAACCTAAAAAAATATTGGGTGCTAGTGCTCTGAACCTAATATGAGATTAACCTCACGGATAAAAATGTTATATTTTCAATTTAATTAATAATATCTGGAAGTAGTCTCCTACTTGACACACAAATTTGATGACTATATGAAAGTTGTGGTCACTAATACAGAATTAACAAAGAAGATAGCAATGTGAATTTTAATTTTGCACATAAATTACAACAAAACGAAAAACAAAAGCAAGTGGTGATGCAGGTTGTACTATATTGTTGATGAGCAAGATGAGAGAGCAAGATTAATTTCAGACAAAGACTCATGACATTAGCAAAATTACGATTGATATGAAAAATTCTTAAAATCTTTTCGACGACTAAAAAGATAATTCAATGTATTATTTCTGACACGTTTTAAACTTAAAATACCGGTAGCATAGTCAAAAAATTAACGTCCGATTTGGGTGAAAAATGTTTGTATTGGAAAACGCAAGTCAAACAAACGTAAAATGCAATTTCTGATGACGTTGGACCAGGCGATAATGGGGTAGAAGAACAAAGACTGTATTTTTTTTTCATACTATGCGAAACGTACGCGGCGTAGGTAGTTACGGGTGGGATCTTTCTATCGTGAACTGACCATTACCATGTCAATTGACGTGTAATTAATGCATATTTACGTGCTGTCTCCGCAGCGCGAACATAATGGATGTTCACCAGATAGTGATTCACAAATTATAATAACTAATTATACCTCCATACACTTACCAAAAATATCCCAGTTCTTGCAGTTATCTCGCAAAATCACAAATAAGTATACATAATACGTATTACAATATATTCGCTGCTCGTCGGTTCATACAAGTTAAAATACAAATATCCCGTCACAATTATTATTAAAATTTACGAAAATATGCCCGACTATGCAGGTAGATTGCACAAAGTTAGTCCTTGTAATGGAGTTCGATTTTAGAGTCTACGAATGACTACAACAAATTTATTGCACTAGTGGTGAATACTGCTGATCATCGCAATGCTTGGAATATTATTTCGCAATGATAGTACATTTATTTATTATTATCAATAAAACACCACGAAAACAACAGCGGTGAATGAACGATCAATTGATTTAAAAATAAATATGCTGCTCTATGGTATTTTGTCAACAACACAGATAACAAAGTATGTCACAGACCAATCAGTACACTACCATAGAGTATGGATACTTTTGTATTTTTTTGGACTGTTTGTTAGGGCAAAACATATTATTATCACAGTCTAAAGAAAACGAACGTGGTGTTATTGTTTAGACGCGTCCATCAGCCGCGGCTGAAGACCATAAGCTTGCCAGGTAGCTAGCTAAGTACCATTTTCTCTATGGTGTATACCACAGGCCAACAACGACGACGACACGACGTGTAGTACTTACCGCACACACTATAAGGATGTAAAGCCCAAAACACATTGTCGGACACATGCATCAGTCGCCGCAACTGAGATGAAGGATGCGTAGGTACGGCCTTCGGACGCGGCCTGCGGACTCGTCCAAGGACTATTCCTTTCGGGTTGTCTCCAGAACTTCATTGAAAATGTTCTGGTAAAGTAACCATCGCTTTACTCGCTACAGTTACTTGACACTGGCAATATGCGTAACAGCGATGCCATTATATACTAAAAAAAACAAGAAATGTCAATTGCTGGTCTGTAGGCATGGACGTTATCACCTTTTTGACGTACCGTTACATAACCGTTATGAAGTTTTTATATCGTTATGTATATCCGTTTTCACATAACGATATGAAGCGTTAAAAAAAAGCTTTGACTGAAGGATGAGGCGGTATGGCTTTATGACTTAGTTCAACAACGAATAAAAAACTTACGATTGACAGTTGAGATTGATTGGCATCTGACATTGACATTAGTACCGCGGCGTTCGACGTTCGCGTCATTCGAACTGTGTTTTTTAATATTTAAATGGCATCGCTATTACGCTTAATGTCAAGCAAAAGTTGGAATCAGTCAATTAGTCAATTATTATATACTAAGTCAGTAAATGAGTCATAGTCAGTAATTGAAGCAAAGCGATGGCTACTTTACGAGAACATTTACATTGCATATTGTAATGAACGTACAATTGTCTTTTTTCGTGAAATAAGTCCATACCTCATTTGCTTTACGAGATATTTTGTTATCTAATCGATATTTTATCAAAAATAAACTTTTGATTGATTGATAATTAATACATTGTAGTCTCGTATTTATTTTATTTATTATTCGATATGAAATATCGAAAACAAGGACCAAAGGACGTTGATCTAAGTTGTACCAGAAATGGCAGGGTCGTACATCATCCCCCCCGAGGGTTTCCGCCTTGTCGTGGCGGGGGGGCTCAGTACTCGGTGGTTGGCCTCACACCGGAGAAGCCAAGAGGAACCCAGAGAGGGAGTGGCATTTGGCGTGGCTCTGCCCGCCACTCGCTGCTGTGGTGAGGAGACGGCTGGGGAAGAGGTGTACGGGTGTGTCGTTGCCCTGCACCCTATCCCCAGCTGCCTAGCGGTTGTCCCGCCGTAAGATGGGGACGTGGTGGGGAGGCGGCTGGGGAAGAGGTGTATGGGTGTGTCGTTGCCCTGCACCCTATCCCCAGTCGCCTAGCGGTGGTCCCGCCAGATAGGGACGTGGTGGGGCCGCGGGGGGGTGGTTGAAGGTCAGTTCATCACTGACACTCCCGCTCCCCCGGGGCCGGACTGTGTGCCCCTGGACTTCTCCACCCAGGCGTCTTGGGATGCCTGGCGATGTGAGTGGTCGGGGCAGGGACCTTCGGGCGCCGGACTAGGGGATGTCCGTCGCCCGAATGGAGAGATCCCGGGCTGGCTGGCGTGCAAGTGTTCCGCACGCCACTAGTGTTGGTTGGAGCCGAAAGGCTCCGAGGAGGGCTCGGCAACGAGCAGCCGCCGGCGGGGTCGCGGATGTGTGCGATTGCGTTCCCGTGACCCCGCCAGTGATGGCGGACGAGTCGGAACACCCAGGGGTTTTTAGTGGGTAGACGGATGCCTTTCCCGGAGTCCCACATAACCCACCTCTCTCCCCAAGGGTGGGTATGCGTAACGCATTTTACCCTGGTAAAAAAAAAGGGTTGTACATCATGTGAAAACGTAGCGATGAACGCTACCATTTAGCGACAAGCAGATTAGATTACGTGGTGGTGCCTACGGCCACGAGCTCCGTCACTAGAGCTCCACCATCCGTAAAATACCACCTCAAAAACATGTCGATAAAAGTCTATTTTGGAAAAAAATGGTTACGATTTTTTTTGAGTATCGATCGAACTGCCTTAAATTAACTTTTTTTATCTGATCTTCGACTAGAATCGATTCCATAAGTCATTATTTTTGGCAAAGATCGCCATCCCTATACTTTTTTCTTCAATGGCTAATTTTTTATCCAATAGGACGCATAGTCCTTCCCCTACACGTTAAACATAACATCCAATAGCAACACGGTCTTTTTTGTACTACAATAACCGCGAAATCCAAGACGTCAAATTCTGTCCATCTGCCGGGGAGCCACAGCCACGGGGGGGTCGGGTGACCGAATAGATACCGGCCATACTCCTTACGTTTTACTTTCGCAAATTTAGACTTGCGCAAGCTAACATTGACGTATAAATATTGCGTATTAAAACAGAATTCTGGTCACACACCCTACGCCAATCACAGATGTTACATTTCAAGTGCGCTTTAGGTTTGCACAAGTAAAACGTAGCGTGTGTGGTCACAATATTTGCACAAACTCATAAAACAATCGTCGTTGGCTTATTATAATAAAACGGAAGGTGAGTGGCCGGCGTAATCACGTATTAAAACAGAATTCTGTCTCTCTAACAAGTTTCAAACGCACAAATCAAACGTAATTTTAGAAATTAAAAAAAATCCTGCCCGTGTTTTATTGCGAATAATAAAAAAAATACAATCAAACGTCATTGTTAGTTTGTGCAAGCCTACTATTATTATTATTTTTTATATATATTATTATTTATTTACTTTCGTAAATAAAACGTAAGGTACTTAAGGACTTGTAGATTCTATAAAAAAAATGATACTATATAACTTTCAAAATAATAAATATAAATAAATAACTTCTTAATAATAAAGTTTAAATTAGAAAGAGAGGCACCGAATATGGTTTTTATTGCCGCGTCAAAGAATAGGTAACAATACTTGCCGCGTTATGGTTACGGCACGTTTTCTAGTTATGAATGTTATGATTTAAATAAATAATCCTTAATGCCTGGAGAATAAAGTTTAAGTTTGAAAAACTGAAAGCGTTTCTGTTCTCGTTTGCGGTTTGATATTCATACTATCTCACTTTACGCATTACATCGCCCTTATTGAGACAGAGAGGAGGCGAATATGGCTTTAACTGCCGCGTTATGGTTATGGCAAGTTTTCAAGTTATGATTTAAATAAATAGAACTTAACCTCTTCAGAATAAAGTTTAAATTAGAAAAACTGGAAGCGTTTCGGTTTTTCGTTTTCGGTTTGATATTCATACTGTCTCACTTTACGCATTGCATCGCCTTTAATCAGACAGAGAGGAGGCGAATATGGCTTGGGCGCGTTATGGTTATGGCAAGTTTTCAAGTTATGAATGTTATCAATGTTATGATCGTTATGATGTTATTTTGATATTGTGAATATGAGTTGGAAAACGTTGCGAGCGTTTTCAAGTTACGCTGTAGTTGAGCGTTTTTAATATATCCGTTTTCTATGTGAGGCATGTCGGTATGGTATAGTATGGAAGTATAACTAGTTTTTGTTATGTTTTGATATAACGAACTCATGTCTATTGGTCTGTGATGTCAACTGTCAATGTCATAAATTCGCGCCAAATTTTACGGCATTGTTTGCGTTTGCGCGTGTTTTTCTGTGAAAAGTACTAAAAGTACCATAATTCATCCAAATGTTCAATTGAATGTTGTTTTGATTTGTTTATAAAAACGTAACAAAATGTCGACTCCGTCAAAACGACCATCTTCTCGTGCCTCTTCCGACGCCGCTACACCATCACGAAGAACAAGGTCTTCACAGCAACTGGTCATTCCCGAAACCCCTCAAAGGTCTACCGGAACTCCTTCGAAAGGTAGTTTTATGTAAAGTTTTGTATAAAGTTACGCGAGAATATGAATGCTGAGGGTGCTCTTGAGTCCTTCCGACTTCCTTCGGCTCGATCCTTACTCTCGTCCTTAATCCAACCTTTGTGTCGGATTAAGGACGCGAGTGAGTGAAGCAAGTAAATTAAACAGCGGGTAACTAAATAAATCGATTGTGGATGGCTACACTCCACTCACCAGGACCCGTGCCGAGAGCCGCGCCCTGCGAGAGTCTGGATGGGATATTAGAACTGATTGAAGAACTGGCTAGGTACAAGTTGCACAGTTACTAGGCAATAAATGTTTGTTCCTTAGAGGAAGGTCCTTCTGGTGTTTGTTCTTTTAAGTAGGGTTCAAAATTATCAATATAAATATTTTTTGATAATTATAATCATAGAGCAACTTGGCCGACCAGAGGGAAGTAGCCATAATATTAATTATGGATGCAAAACAATCTGTAATTTTTTACAGAGGGAAATTTGTGTGACACACAACAAAAAATCGTCTATTTACTATGAAATTCACTGAATTTTACAAAATACTTAAACTATTTTACGCACACATTTAAGCATCGAACATAATGCCTCTAGAGAGCCCAAAATAATATTCTCAGGGTTATATCATCAGCACCATGGTTTATTCGCAACTCAGAAATCCATGAATACTTGGAAATGCCGTCCATCTCTGAAGAAGCAAAACTCTACTCTTTAAAGTACAGAGACCATCATAAAATTCACCCAATTCCACTTTCTGCACCACTGCTCCAGCTAAGCATTAGAAGACTGAAACGAGCCAATTTGCTGCCTTATATGGTGAGCTGGGACACGGGTCCTATCTCGCCCAACTGTCTTCATCACTGCACCTATCTGCTTATAGTTAAATGAGACTGATCTCAGATTCAAGAGGAAGAAAAAAAAACATTTTAATATCTCGGTGACAGGCATAAGAACACTTGTGCTTGTACTTTGGATAAATTAAAGTAAATTGTTTAAATATATATTATGAATTAATTTCAGATGGCACACCAGGTACTCCACGCCAGACTCCAAGGACTCCGCGGACACCAAGTCAGATACCAGGCACATCACCTGCTCGTGCCCTAGCCTCCAGTCCCATTGGTATATTTTTTTATTTGTGTTAAACAACTAACACTATTTTTCACATAATGACAGCCAGTAGTCTTCCTAAACTAGCCAAAAAGGAATTGATATTCTCTTTGTGGTGAGACTCCAAGTGCTCCACTCGAATGAGCAAAGTATGCTTAGAACTGTCAGAAATGTACAGTTCGAAGCATACTTTGCTTGAAAGTAAAGTCGTAGTGCGGTCTGTGAATCTTGCCCTTAGGGTGGTCCAGTTGGTGCTGTATCACCGTTGTTGCAGTGGACTTCTTTTTTTCACCATCGTAAAGTAATCCTCGTCATGTCAATCCTTACAAGAACAAGTAGGTTAGTGACTTGCATATAGGCAGAATAGACAGATACTTTCTCAGTATCTCATGAAAGGAAGGTTTACTAAGAATGAATTAAAACTAGATTTGAGTAGTTAGAGTTTTATGAAACAGTAAATATTTCAGTTATTTTTTGGAGAAGTGGTGAGGTGAGTTCTACTAAAGAGTTTAGGCAGCAGCAGTAGCATAGCTTGCTGAGAGGTCGGCATGGAGATTGGCGACTGCGGAGGACCAGGTCCATCGGCGGTAGCGAAGCTCTGTATCAATGGGATACAGAGCTAATATACTTGCTGCTTAATGGTAGTGTTCAGTGCTATTGTGTGCCGATCATTTGTTAATGTACGGCCCTGTTATTTCCGGCGCAGAGGCATAAGACCTTAGGCCTCACGGAGTGGTAACGCATCTGCATTTTGATCTTGGTCTTTGTGTGGGCGTATATGTATAGGCTGCAGTCCTCAGTAGTCCTCACTTAACGTCAATGTAAACTGCATATTTGGTTGCCACTTGCATTACATAAAAAAAAGGGACCCTATAGTCGTATTGTATTAACAGGGTCAATTTAAATTAGCGCGTCGCCTCTAGCGTCTGTTCTACGAATTTTTACAAATCTTAATAAATCATCCAAAGAATAGATATACAAAAAATTGTTTTGTTTTTTTGTTTTTTGCGTCACCCCGCAACACCGTTCCCCACTGCTCGTGACCATTTTTGACTAGGCAAGGTGCGTGGCATATATAACGGTCAGAGTAAAGCTGGTTCGTAACCAAAAAAAATATTTGAAGTATGGGAAAAGATAAATTTTAAAACCTATTAATTCTTTTAAAAGTCGTAGAACAAAGGGTGATAAGAGGTGATGCGCTAATTTCAATTTACCCTGTATAGGTATCTTAATTCAATCCCTATGACCTTCGATCGATACTTCGATCCGTTTGCCACATAGTGCCGTCCCAATAACAGATCTATACATTAATTTGCTGACCTATGTTGTTGACATGCTGACAACGGACCGTCAAAAGATCGAACGAAGGTGGAATATTGGAACCGGCCGTGCATGGCTCGGCTTGTCGATAATCGGTGACGTGTTGCTACTGTTGCAACCGGCTGACTCGAAAATGCTGACGGAAATCGCGTCTCATGTTTACATTGCAAGCCTCAGCTGAACTACATACCAAACCAACACCATGTAATTAAACTTATTTGGTACCTACTCAGCTAATAGTGTTTTCGAAAGTCTTATAGGTACCTTCTATTTGCTTTTGTGTGAAACATTATTCTTGTTTATTATTTCGCAATCATCAACTTCGTGGGTGATACTGCCAAAAACCGGTGTTCCGTGTCTTTTAGCAGTCAGCTAATAAATCACAATTGTTAAATCACTGCCTCCTCGTTCAGTTATTTTTGAATGCCTGGTAAGTGTTTTTATGTTAAGTAATTATTTATCGTATGCGGACTACAATAGAAGTTTACTGATAAAACTTCACATAACTATATGATTGTTTTATATTATTTCGCATTAACACATGCTTGTGAAATATATTTTTTAAAGAAAAATGGAAAGAAATGAACTAGATTCCCAGTGGCCGCGAGTTCGAGTCTCGCCTGAAGTCAATTTTTTCTTTCCATTTTTCTTTAAAAAATATAAATATATGAATTAATATTATCTGAAAAATTACTTAATTTTAAGTAACACTTTCATGCTGAAGGTACAAACATTCATACTAAAATGCGTGGAATTTAATGTATTTTATCGCATTCAAAAAAATGTTTTTAAAAAAATTCCATACTTTGATGTGGAGACTGCATAGTAATATATTGTGCAGATTTTTTATTAATACTATTTTTACAATTTCTGAATAAAAAATGCATCCACCTTTGAATTCAATTATGTTATTATCAATTTAAGGTACTGACATAGACATGAGTTCCCCACTGAACTATGGTACGCCAAGTTCCCTGAGCACCCCTCGCTCGCTGATGCGGGGCGCGATGACGCCGGCGCGCCAGAGGGCTGACCTGAGGGGTCACCAACTGGGACCGAACGTTCCTGCGCCTACACCTACAAGACGAGTATGATTTTATTATATTTAATTACTATTTATTGTCTTTCAGCAGAGCACCTTCTTTGTTGCAGATATCTAGGTTACAAAATAATATTTTCGTCCATTACTTGTTCACTTAAAACGCACATTATTTATCTTTGAAACTTGTATACAAATTGGCGAGGCGAAGTCGGGTAACACAATGGTCTAGTTAGATCCGCTATACTCAACTTGCGGCCCGCAAAACATTTACTTTTGCCTACTTTTGTTTCTACAAGGGCCTAAAGACGTTTCATTCGGCTGAGGTGGCATGGCCTCAGCCGAATGAAACGTCTTTAGGCCCTTGTAGAAAAAATTACGTGAGATTGTGGCACACCACGGACACTCCACCAAAATTCCATACAAACGCTTAATTTGGTCTCTATCACATCAATCAGTGACGTATATTTACACGTGCACCTGTGTGCGTAGCACGTAGAGAATACCAAACGTCGCCCATAAGAGGGGAGGAGGTTGGGTGAAGCGGGGAGATCGGGCGGGACGTCGAAGTGTTCATTCTATAGATTTCTCTTTTCTATATATCCCATCCAGATACTCGCGAGGCACGGCTCTCGGCACGAGTCCTGGCGAGTGAAGTGTAGCCATTCGCAAACGATTTATTTAGTTACGTAGTATTTTTACATATTCTCTGATTGTGGGTTGAGCCAAATCTCACCAGGGGGAAGAGGAGGGGTTGAAAAATCGCTAAAAAGCATCTCACGTAAATAATGGACGCCTTCTAACAGCTTGTTCTGTCTTTAGCATTATTATTATTATTTATTTATTAATGCAACAAGGCTCATTATAGTGTTAGTAACAATGTTACTTAATCCAATGTTATGTAACGTAACTTCACGCCTGTAATCCCCGAAGGGGTAGGCAGAGGTAAATGCATGCATTCAAGCATACATGCAAACACCCACGATTCGCCGGTTACGTTTTGGCCCATGTAACAGGTGGCGAGCCTGTTGACATCTCCGGGCACATTACCAAACTTTGAGGTACTGGGAAATTTCCAGAAAATGGAAAAATCCCAATAGAACCAGAGACAAAGGCTTTTTCACCATTATCTCTGATAACCCCCTACCCGGGAATCGAACCCAGGACCTCAGCGTAGTAGTAGTGGCCTGCTACCACTAGGCTACCGAGGCAGTTAGTAGTTCCAATGTTAGTATTCCTATTCTAATATTAAACTAAATTCAGGATATTGTGAGAGCCGGCCCGCACCCGGTGCACCAGGGAAGCGCATAGTTTTCTCATTGTCGTATAAATCATAATGTCGCATTATAATGGCTTAGCTAAATATTATTAGTTTACATCCAATTGATTAAAAATTAGTCGAAACAAAAATCTTTTCACTACTACTAGTCTAGATATAACTGTGGAATTCCTTGCCATCCACTATCAGGCAAGTTCAAAATATTAAATCATTTAAACACAAAGTCAAGGCCCACTTCCTTTCCTCTCTTCTCTAATTCCCTTGTGTTTTACTTTCCATCCTTCTCTGCTTCCCTGTTGTTATTTAAGTGGTTGTCTTTTTTTTATGAGTATCTCTCTGCAGTGATAATTGATACCTACGTACTTAGTATCGCGCACCCTACTGTATTAGTTTTTAAGCTTCCCCTTTGTTTGTTGGGTTGCCTGGAAGAGATCGCTCTTCTAGCGATAAGGCAGCCCTTTGTATCACGTGTTCCTATTTTTTTCATGTAGTTGTTTCATTTTTGGTGTGCAATAAAGTGTATTATTATTATATCATTACAGGGTGAAGCAACAGAAGTGGAAGCGTCAAGTGAACCTCAGTTAGTAGTGTGGGGAACCGATGTGGCAATTGCAGAGTGTCGGGAGAAGTTCATCAAGTTCATACAGAGGTTCGTCGAGCCGGACGCCGTCAGTAACGAGCCGCTGTATGAGCAGAAGTTGGAAGAGGTTTGTTCATATTAAAGGAGATGTTGCGAGCTCGGCTCTGGTTCGTACACGACCTCAAAAAATGAGTAAATTAAAGAAGAATCCGAAAAAAATACAATGAATTTATTCAAGAATATATTTTAGAGTTACGACCACATTTAATTCAAACGATTTTATCATTTTCAACTATGATCAACATGGCGGCGATACAGCCGACGCTTGGGATCAATCGATTTCGACAGTATTTAGAAAATGTTACTTTTTTCTCCAAGTACTTTAGAATCAAAATACAATTTAAAAAATGAAAATGTCAAAATGACATCGCCCGCCATATTCGCCATGTTGGTTTTGAGTTACAATTCTAACTGCAAAGAATGTTTTGTAACTGCAAACAAAGCTAAATAAGTGATTATATGCAGTAAAAAACGTTATTATATTGATTTTGCCTGTTTCATGATATTGTGTACAATACATGGCCGGAGGTCCATACATTCTTGCAACATCTCCTTTATGAAAGCACTTGAACCATCATTCAATTTTATGTAACAATGACGAATGTCGCAAATCGCACAGCGCACTACGACTTTACTTTGACTAACTGAGTCATAGGGTGAGATTCACTGACCGCACTACGACTTTACTCTGAGCAAACTATGCTTAGAAAGTCGTAGTGCGGCCAGTGAATCTCACCCTAACTTTCAATAATAAGTATTTCAAAGATGTGTAAGTTATTAGTTTTAATGTTTCGACAGAAAAATTAGTTTTAAAACTAATCGGTGTGTGAATCTCACCCAAAAGTCTAAAATCAAAAATTCAAAAGTCATAAATCTCACTTTCATTCAACATATAGTCAAAATGTTGTCTGTGAATTCACCCTTAAATTTCATCCCTATTTAACACGTTAAAGTGTTTTGAAAAGCAAGAACATGCTACTCAAAACAGAGTGTAATTTTTCGACTGTTTATTCATGCTACAATGGAGCAGTTACACCTTACCTGACCTTACAGTAGACAGATTAGGTACTGCGGTAGGCACCCCTACACCCTCGCGATCTGACACTGAAACTTCACACTAGTAACATTTTGGGATGTCTAGGATATGGTAAATTATAACATCAATAATTTATTTTTTAGATACACACATTAGAAGAACCATTCTTGGATGTGGACTGTGAACATGTAAAAATATTCGACTCCAAGCTGTACAGACAACTTATCTCGTATCCCCAAGAGGTATGTCACCGATCATTGTTTTATGGTATTAACTTAGAATCACAGTTTAACAATACAGTGGAGCGTCGATTATCCGAACGTCGCTTAACCGAACGACCGCTTATCCGAACGCAGTAACGCGCGGGTCAATGCCGACCGCGCTTCAGTTTTCGCCCATTAGTCGCGACTCGTTCACTTGTTATTGTACTCGTATGTTCAGATAATGAAGTTGAAAACATAGTTAGTGCTTCTGAAGCGTTTACTTGCTTATATATTGCCTTGCGCTGGTTTGAAACATAGCCCGAGAGCGACCGGTATCAAATATCTGTTCTCAAAAAAGTACGCGATCTAGCCGCTCGTAAGCGGGTAGGCTTGCTTCGGCAGACGAAGATTCAAGATTTTTTAAGCGTTAATTGTAATTCGTAAACACTAGTTTTACTGCAAGATTGTCTGCACTTTTTTTGTTTATTTCCTATTTGTACTATTCATTTTTATAGCAATAACACATGCGAGTGAACTTTAGAAATTAAAAAACAGAAAGAAAAATTTGACTTCGGGCAGGAATCGAACCTGCGATCTCAGGATAACCAGTGCAGCTGGACTGGTTATCCCTTTTTTTTCTTTATTTCCTATTTGTCATTAAAAATATTCATAAATGTAAATAATATGGTTTTCATTTACCTGTACGTAAGTTTCTATATAGTTCGATTATCCGAAAATACCGATTTTCCGAACACCCACGTCCCAATTAGTTCAGATAATCGACACTCTACTGTATTATGAAAAATGTCAAAATGTTTATTTATCTACGAGCGTTTTATAAGATTTCATTTAAAATATAATTAATTACGTAGGCACATTGGACTATATTTATAAGAATGTTTGATATACTTTACTTAATTTAAAAATAAACAATGATTCAAAAAGTTTTCATGAAATAACAAGCGTGAAATACGCGCGAACATAGTTGAAAATTTAATTTTAATAATATAGGTGGTGCCGGCTTTCGACGCGGCGGTGAACGAGCTGTTCTTCGAGAAGTACCCCGCGGCGGTGTTGGAGCACCAGATACAGGTGCGGCCCTACAATGCGCCGCAGCGGGCCATGAGAGACCTCAACCCTGAGGGTACGTGTTTGCGTATTCCTAAACATAAAAAAAAAAACATGACAAACTCCATCCATGTATTTCTACAGAAGTCGTCAGTCTTTCCGTCCTACCTATTAATTATAAAAACTTAATGTTCCACAGATATTGATCAACTAGTTACTATATCGGGGATGGTGATCCGAACGTCGACGATCGTACCCGAGATGCGCGAAGCGTATTTCAAGTGCGCGGTTTGCGGAGCGGCCGCCGTCGCCGAGTTGGAACGTGGTCGAGTGCCCGAACCTGCCCACTGTGGCCACTGCAACACGGCGCATTGCTTCCAGCTGATACACAACAGGTCGCATTTTAGCGACAAACAGCTTGTCAAACTGCAGGAGTCTCCAGGTTAGTATATTTTGGTCTTGAAGGTAGTTTTATTATTCTCTGATTCGCCCGAATTCGTGCATTGTTGTCAGATTTTAATAACTTTACAACAGGTTATATTTTAGTGACTAAAATCGCTCAATTGGCAGGACTTGCTGGTATAGTAAATTTTGTTTTGAGGAGTGAAGAAGGATGCTCGAATTTGGGCACAAAATTGCAGTAATTTACAGCCATTATTTAAAGTTCAATACTGTGATTTAGTGGCAGCTAGTCTAGGCAATGAAATAGTGTTTTTGTTGACTCTAATTAATGGATAGAATGTAACAGTATTCTAATCGAAGTACACGTGTAACACATCAGACGATATGCCGGCGGGTCGCACGCCGGCGACGGTGAGCGTGATGGCGCACGGCGCGCTCGTGGAGGCCGTGGGCGCCGGCCAGCGCGTCGCCGTCACCGGCGTGTTCCGCGCCGCGCCCGCCTCCGCGCACCCGCGCCGCGCCACCCTGCGCGCCCTCCACCGCACGCACCTCGACGCGCTGCACTACCGCGCGCACTCGCACGGCCTGCACGACGCGCAGGACAAGTGAGTGTGTCCCTGTGCCGCGCCACGCTGCGCGCCCTCCACCGCACGCACCTCGACGCGCTGCACTACCGCGCGCACTCGCACGGCCTGCACGACGCGCAGGACAAGTGAGTGTGTCCCTGTGCCGCGCCACGCTGCGCGCCCTCCACCGCACGCACCTCGACGCGCTGCACTACCGCGCGCACTCGCACGGCCTGCACGACGCGCAGGACAAGTGAGTGTGTCCCTGTGCCGCGCCACGCTGCGCGCCCTCCACCGCACTCACCTCGACGCGCTGCACTACCGCGCGCACTCGCACGGCCTGCACGACGCGCAGGACAAGTGAGTGTGTCCCTGTGCCGCGCCACGCTGCGCGCCCTCCACCGCACGCACCTCGACGCGCTGCACTACCGCGCGCACTCGCACGGCCTGCACGACGCGCAGGACAAGTGAGTGTGTCCCTGTGCCGCGCCACGCTGCGCGCCCTCCACCGCACGCACCTCGACGCGCTGCACTACCGCGCGCACTCGCACGGCCTGCACGACGCGCAGGACAAGTGAGTGTGTCCCTGTGCCGCGCCACGCTGCGCGCCCTCCACCGCACTCACCTCGACGCGCTGCACTACCGCGCGCACTCGCACGGCCTGCACGACGCGCAGGACAAGTGAGTGTATCCCTGTGCCGCGCCACGCTGCGCGCCCTCCACCGCACGCACCTCGACGCGCTGCACTACCGCGCACTGCACACTCTGCACCGCATGCATCTTGACATGCTGTACTATTGAGCGACGGCACGACGCGAGCAAGTCAGTATATGCGATCTGAACGACGTCTCGGTCAGTGTGTAACATATCTCACTCTCACGGCGTACTCCACGCATACTTGTATTCAATTAATAAAGCCGCGCTTACATACATAGCTTGCCATATGAGTATGAGAAGGCATTATGTGTATGTAAATCGCTTATTAATATAAAAATAAGATTGTAAGTACTTGTGTTAGAAATTAAAGAAAAAACGGAATGAAAAATTTGACTTTGGGCAGGAATCGAAAAAAATCGGTTAAGAATCAAAAAGGGAAAGCAAAATTTGACGGTAGCTTAGTGGTAAAGCGGCTGGACGGGTTAACCTGAGGTCGCAGGTTCAAATCCTGCCTGAAGACAAATTTTTCTATCCATATTTTCTTTAATTTCTAAAGTTCACTCGTATGTGTTATTGCGAAAAATAAATAGTACAAGTACTTGTTTTGTAAAAAGTCGGACCTAAATATGAAATTTACTAATACGTCTATTTTTGTTACAGCAAGGAACACCTGTTCCCACCAGAACGCATAGAGCTATTCAAAACTTTGTCATCCCAACCTGATTGTTATGAACGGCTCGCGCGGGCGATCGCACCTGCCATCTACGAAAACCTTGATATAAAGAAAGGCGTGCTTCTGCAGTTACTTGGCGGGACCAAGAAGAACTTTAATGCCGCTGGACGGACTCATTTTAGGTGAGTATTTTTTTTTTTTAAACTTTATTTATCATTCGTCACTCTACAAAAAATTGCAAGATGAAGAATGAGATATTGACTATATCGCAAAATCTTACTATCCACCGTGAGTCTACTCATAGTTAAATTGATGATAATACAATTTTATAATGCGTGCGCGAAACTCAATTACAAATTAATCATTCATCTAGTGTAGTGTAGCGTTCAATAAAGGCGATTCACGGCGATTGTCGTGATGTCAGCGATGTGCAGATGATGAAATTTTTTATTAATGGCCAACAATTAACTGTCAAAGAAAAAAAAAAAGATCAGTACATAACCTACATTCTATGCGAAACAAGTCGAAGGTTTTATTTCAATAATGAAATTGATTATCAGATCGGAGATCAACATCCTGCTGTGTGGAGATCCGGGCACGAGCAAGTCACAACTGCTTCGCTGGGTGCACGCGCTAGTGCCGCGCGCGCAGTACACGTCGGGCCGCGGCTCGTCCGCCGTCGGCCTCACCGCATACGTCACCAAGGACCCCGACACCCGCCAGCTGGTGCTGCAGACGTGAGTGTGTCCCCCCTCCCCCTCCCCCACCTGCCCGCTGGGTGCACGCGCTAGTGCCGCGCGCGCAGTACACGTCGGGCCGCGGCTCGTCCGCCGTCGGCCTCACCGCATACGTCATCAAGGACCCCGACACCCGCCAGCTGGTGCTGCAGACGTGAGTGTGTCCCCCCCTCCCCCTCCCCCAGCTGCCCGCTGAGTGCACGCGCTAGTGCCGCGCGCGCAGTACACGTCGGGCCGCGGCTCGTCCGCCGTCGGCCTCACCGCATACGTCACCAAGGACCCCGACACCCGCCAGCTGGTGCTGCAGACGTGAGTGTGGCCCCCCTATATATTTGTTGTATACTCGTATTATAATGGCAACCCATTATATGTCTTACAGCTGGGCACGAGTCTCTAAAGTCCCCCAAGAAGGGGGAGGCCTGGAGCTTACTCCACCACGCTGCTCCAATGCGGATTGGTGGAGGGTGGGTGGGTTAATGGTCAACCAGCTGTCGGATGTTTTCAAACCGCCCATAAGGACTCCGACTAGGTTTAACGACTGCTATCTATCGATAGCAACCGGGACCGACGGCTAGACCAGCTACACCAGCCGCGAGGCCATGCGCGCTTCTATGTTCTATTCTTCTGTTGTATATTAATCATTCAATATTCTTTGCAGCGGTGCATTGGTGTTAGCAGACAATGGCATATGCTGCATTGACGAGTTTGACAAGATGAATGATTCTACTCGCAGTGTACTCCATGAAGTATGTGGACATATTTTGTGTATCCGCTTTAACATATTTAAGTTTTTACATAACTCAGAACGTAAAACGGTATTCATGTATCGTATTTGTCAGGTGATGGAGCAGCAAACGCTATCGATAGCGAAGGCGGGCATCATCTGCCAGCTGAACGCGCGAACCTCTATCCTGGCGGCCGCCAACCCCGCCGAGTCGCAGTGGAACAAGAACAAGACCATCGTCGAGAACGTTCAACTGCCGCATACGCTCATGTCCAGGTATTTCATACATCGTCACTTTTCACCTATATTGGCAATAGGTAGGTGCGGCGGTCCAGGACCGTACGTTGTGGCCATCTTTGGGCGAGGCTTTTGTCCAGCTGTGAACTGTGGTCTGTCTTCTACTACGGAACCCTTCATTGGCGAGTTGGCCTCTCACTTGGCAGCTCTTTTAGTTTTATTATTATTTGCCCGCGGCTCCGCCCGCGTGTATGTCGCTTTTCGTATAACCTGTAAAAACTCATCAAATCATCCCATGGCATCCCACAGGAACATTTTTTCGGGATAAAAAGTATCCTATAATCTGATCTAAGTCAGCTAATACCCTATTTGTATAACAAATTTCATCATCCGATCAGTAGTTTCGGCGTGATTGACGGACGAACATTCAAGCAAAAAACTTTCACATTTACAATATTAGTGTGATAATTCT
Source organism: Macrosoma leucophasiata (assembly GCA_036365455.1). Taxonomy (NCBI): domain Eukaryota; kingdom Metazoa; phylum Arthropoda; class Insecta; order Lepidoptera; family Hedylidae; genus Macrosoma; species Macrosoma leucophasiata. The sequence goes on along the minus strand of JAWQUS010000023.1, from coordinate 5,318,237 downwards.
ATTAAACAGACCTTTTGTATTGTAGACTAACTATACCCGCGACTTCGTCCGCGTATAATTTGACAAAATTATTCTTCAGTATCTACGCCGACGAAGTCGTGGGCGCACAGCTAGTATAATATAGTTCAATTTACTCCTTATTACATGAGCTATTTGCCAGTGCAAGTCAGTTCAAAATCCTAAAGCCCTACCCAAGATTACTCGGAACAAACATACAAAAATTGTAAAAAATGTTATGGTACATATGTTTAGTAAAAAGCAGTTATTTCTATATTACAAACAGACACTTCATACTTTTATTTATTTCTACTTTTACACAATACTGTGGTGTCAAGGAGTCATAGTGTATAACTTATCTTCTAAGTAATACTTTCTTTTGTATTGTAGATTCGATCTAATATTCTTGGTGCTGGATCCGCAAGACGAGGTGTTTGACCGGCGGCTCGCGTCGCATCTCGTCTCTCTGTACTATAAAGAGCCTGTCGACACACGCGATGAAGAGGATGTTGTGGTAACCGCTTCTCTTTATTCACTTAAGAATGCTTCATTGGAATGTCAAATCAATTACAATACAAATACATACTAAATTAACGATGAAATGTTACTTAAAACTACGTACGCTTAATGAACCACCTAGGTTTATAGATTAAACCATCTATTTACATTAAGGCCTTAGGTAAGATGAATTGCCTAAATTCGTACATGATTGAAGTCAAATTCTAGAAAAAACTGTTAATTGAATCCGCAATATAGAAATACACGACGACAGACAAGGATTCAGTGAATACTTTTAATTGAACAGAATGTTAAATTTGCTAACCCCCTTTTAGAAAAACCCATTTCAAAATGCCCCCTTTTTTGTCTTAAAATGCAAATGTTCTCCAAAACAGCACAGTATTTTTGCTTCGTTTTTATTGCAAAAGAAAAGGCTTTAAAATACTCACAGTTTTAATTAAGAGTTTTATTTATTTTGGTATTATTTATTAATGAAAATTAATAAAATGTCGAAATTTCCGTGCATGAGCGCGAGCCTCTTCGTCACGCCATACTGTAATTTCAATCATCGTCAGTTGGCTAGTCGGCTGCGGCCCTTTGTGAGGGGAGGACGTACAGCGCGCTGCCGAAATATAAACTTACATATTTTGGGATGTTACTGCGAAGTTATGAGTAAAACCTGTAAAAAAAAATGTATTACTATACAACACGAGTGTTTACGGACTTAAGATTTTACTAAATAGTGGCTATCGCCTATGTTTTTGTGCGAATTAATGTCTTGTTGTTGTCAAAGAATATAAATACATTGACAATATTAACAATGCAACACGGATAGTTGATTATTTAGTTGTTTACTCTTTAATACTTGTTATACCTACGTGTAATTTACCTACTTTGTTACTTACCAAAATTATATTAGTAAGTAAGTAGGTATATAAAGTGGTTTTTTTTGTGTAATTTTAATAAAATTAATTTAGGTATCTATAGATTTTTTTCAATCTTACTATTATAAATGTGAAAGTATGGATGTTTGTTGGTTTGTTGGTCAAATCATGCTAAAGCGGCTGAACAGATTTCGATGAAATTTTCTTCACAGGTAGAGTATAAATATAGTTTACAGGTGTGTTCACAGGTAAGGGACGATTTTTTGGCGGTAGAACGAGTGTGAAAAAAAATATTTTCACCAGTTCGACGGTCGAACATATGAAAAAAAAACTCGATGATCGAACTAATGGGAATAAAGGTGTTTCAAGAGTACCTTTGGGTATTTAGACCTGAAGTCCACGCGGACGAACTTGCGAGTAAAAGCTAGGATAAAAGCCTTGAAAATATTCGCTACCGACGTGGGGAGCGGTATTCGCTCCAGTATTTTGAATGAAGTTCCGCGACTAGAGCGGAACATAGTTGGTACAGCGGTATTGTATTGGTAAGCGGTATTGTTTCGCATGTTCGGCGAAATAAGTACCGCCTGTCCGGCGAAACAAGTTCCGCCAGACCATAGTAAAATAAGATTTACTTGAAATAAAACTAGTAAAATAGTGAAATAAAAATAGTAGTTGAAATAAAATAAGAACAGTAAGTAGTCGAAATAAATCCAAAATGGCGAACACATTTTTTTTTTCGTAAAAGTGATATGGATGCCCATTCAATTATTTCTTGGGATGCTCATTTCGAACATGGCACCCATTTGCAGATCCAAGATGGCTGACAGATTTTTTTCTAATACTTTGATATGGGTATCAATTTCTAAGTGTCTTGGGGTGCTGATTACGAAAATGGCATCATTTTTCAGATCCAAGTTGGCGGATATAATATTTTTTTCGAATTGTGATATGGGTGTCAATTTCGAGGTTTCTTGGGGTGCTGATTGCAAAAATGTCATCCGTTTGCTGATTCAAGATGGCGGTCACATGTTCTTTTTAAAATATGATATAGGTATCCATTTCTAGGTTTCTTGGGGTTTTAATCACGAAAATGACATATTTTTCAGATCATTTTAGTAATCAGCACCCCAAGAAACCTTGAAATGGACACCCATATCACAATTTGTAAGAAATATTTTGCAAGCAAGTTTCCCTCGCTACCCGTACCAATAGCGAAAGTTATATTCAAAACCGTTCTAGTAGTATCATCACTGTGATGCAATAATATTAAGCACAGCAATGTTTGTCTCCTCTACAATTACTTAATCTTTGATCTTGTCGACCAAGTACAGCGAGTATCCGCTAGATTGCTTCTATTTTGACAAATATTTGATGAGCTCCGTTTTGCCAAGGTCATTCAGGCTACTTAACCCCTTAATGATACGTGGGTATCTATCATTGGCTTCGTCTTTATTTTATACTAACTGTTGCTTGCGGCTTCGTCCTACACGGAGGTTGCTTTTCGCGTAACCTGTGGAAACCTATCAAAACATCCCATGAAATCCCACAGGAACATTTTTCGGGCTAAAAACTATCCTATATGTTAATCCATGTTACCCTCTATGTGTGTGCCTTTTAATTTTCTTGAAAATCGGTTCACCAGTTTTTACGTGAAGGAATAATAAACAAACAAAACATACAAACTTTCGCATTTATAATATGAATATGTATGTAAGTGACGACCCAGTTAGTCCAGCGTGGTTCGATCCCCGCACCGGGACAAATATTTGTATGGCCTACAGATATTTGTTTTGGGTGTTTGTGTATGTGTTGTATGTGTTTACAATAATTACAACGGCACCTACGACACAGATTTATACTTATAGTGGGGCTGTAAGTGTAAGCGTATTTTATTTTTATTTTATATGATTTTAACTTGTTTGATACTCCTAAAATAAACAAATGAAAAATTTGAATATGGCACAATGTGTTACAGGGCATGAGCCTGATGCGCGACTACATAGCGTTCGCGAAGGAGCACGTGCAGCCCACACTCAGTGAGGCGGCGCAGCAGCGGCTCATCGACGCTTATGTCGACATGAGGTACAGTGCTCGTCAATAAGTAATGCACATCGAGCCTATGAAAGTGACAATCGGCTAGTTTCCACTTCGTAGAGCGTTATCTCTGCTGCACACTGCCTACGTGAGTCTGGTATTGGTCAAAACTTGATCAAAATGGTGGACAAACGGCATATAAGTAAGGTGCGAAAAAGAACGCTCTGCAGACCCGAAATAAGCCAAAGTCGCCTTCCTGAGCTCGGTGTGCAATATTTCTAGTTGGTTACTAAACTGTATTGACGTGATGACGTCTAATAAATAAATAAATAAAGAAAGAAAATATGGAGAGTTTTGGACAGGAACCTTGAAAGAGGCGTGTGGTGCTCTTATTTTATTTTCGTGGTGTATATGTATCTTCACGCCAGGTCCCTAACGGGGTAGGCAGAGAGTGTAGAGCGCCAGATATCCCGGTTCAGACAAACCTCTCGTGCCTCGTCTACCTTCATCATTCTCTTCATACATGCACGCCGATTCCTAAGACTGGTTCTTGGTGTATTTTTATATTGTATAAAGTTGGTGACATTTTTTTAAATTTAATAACAGTGCGATAACACAGCTTTTCAGATTGCCGCCGAAACTTAATTGTAAATGTTCTGGTAAAGTAGCCATCGTTTTACTCGAACTACTGACTGTGACTGACTGACTATAACTTTTACGTTGCTAATTACGAATACCAATTATCGTTTTACTTGACACTGGCAATAAACGCAATAGCAATGCTATTACATTTAAAAAAAAAGGTATTTAGTGCGCCATAGACACACGAAAAGTCACAGAAAAAAAAGCAAAATGATTATAGATGATATAAACCTTTTTTTTCAATTGAATCGAATGAAAATTAAAGCCTGAGCCGATCGTGTAAGCGAGAGCGTTCGACTTGTGACAGATGTTTTCTTATGACATTATCGCGTTAATTCTTCGTACGTATAAGCCCAGCACGTTGATATTGCGCTTGATGGCCACCTTAGTGACGTAGTCGAATTGTTAGTACTGTTCGCAGAGTCAGCCAGACTTACGCGTTTTGGGTACCTACTACCTACATCACGTATTTTTTATAACATTTTATTTTCGTTAACCTGTTTTATTTTTGTTTTTTTTTGTCGTACTATAAAATCGGCTGTAAATTATATTGATATATCGATAATTTTTTCGATATATCGAACTGATATTTTTAAAATAAAAAGATCACAGCCCTACATCGAGTTTGACAAGCTGGCAACGACAAGACATCTACATTTTTTTAAAGGGTCACGACACAAGGCAATGGTTCTATCGCCATGCCACCGTATGTGTGACGTCATATGGCGCATACGTCTTTTTAGAATACACTAACTTTCAAAGTAGAAATTATGAATGAAAAGTACAAAATTTCGAAAAATTGTTAAACACGGGTCCCCTGGTTTTGGATGAACTTCTGAATAATGTAATAAAACATGTAGGTTAAAAATATGAAATGTTGTCAATTGCTTCGGGCATGTAATACGGATGTCAAATTACATTCTTTTCTTTGATATTTGTATAAAACATGTAATTGCAGGCGTGTGGGTAGCGGGCGCGGACAGATCTCTGCCTACCCGCGTCAACTGGAGTCGCTCATCCGGCTGGCGGAGGCGCACGCACGCGTCCGGTTGTCTTCCGTCGTTGAACTGCTCGACGTCGACGAGGCAGCCAGGTAACGACTAGCTGTGCCCCCGACTTCGTGTGCGTGAGAAATTTATGATTGTTCAGTATCTACCCGGACGAAGTCGTGAGCGCAGCAAGTATAAAAGTAGCCTATGTTACTCCTTATTACATAAGTTATCTGCCAGTGAAAGTCCCGTCAGATTCGGTCCAGCCGTTCCCGAGATCCGACAAAAGACAAAAATTGTAAAAAATGTTTTGCTATATGTACCGTGTATACATACATATGCATTTAGTAAAATGCGGTTATTTTTATATTACAAACAGACACTCTAATTTTATTAGTTTGTATAGATATATCATAGTAAGAAATTGGTGTAAGTGAAAAATACGATCAAAGTAATGAAATACAAAAAAAATACGCTTACGTTCAGTCCCACGCTAGGTATAAACCTGTATCAAGCTTGGGTGCCGTTGTATACACACAACAAATACAAACACCTCGAACTGTAACAAGCATCTGTATGCCATACAAATATTTATCCCGGTGCGGTAACCAAAGCGTCCCTCCAATTGAGCGGTTTGTATACACCCCTGAACTTATTGGGTCATCGAAAGAAAGTATTTTTATTCAAATGGATCTTTTTAAAGGTCAAATTATTTAACTGCCTCAGTAGCGTAGTGGTAGCAGGCCACTACTATTACGCTGGAGGTCCTGGGTTCGATTCTCGGGTCGGGGACTTTCAGAGATAACGGTTTAAATCCTTTATCTCTGCTTCTATTGGGATTTTTCCATGTGCCCGGAGATGGCAACAGGTTCGCCACCTGTTACATGGGCCAAAACGTAACCGGCGAGTCGTGGGTGTTTGCATGTATGATTGAATGCATGCATTTATCTCTGCCTACCCCTTCGGGGATTACAGGCGTGAAGTTACGTAAATTATTTAAAAGTAAAGTTACGAAAATAGTTGTAATACGATCATGATTGTATCCGCAGACTGCATCGCGAAGCCCTAAAGCAATCAGCGACGGATCCGGCGTCGGGTCGCATCGACGTGGGCATCCTGACCACGGGCCTGGGCGCGGCCGCGCGCCGCCGCCGAGCGGACCTCGTGGCCGCGCTCCGGGACCTCATACAGCCGTACGCCAAGCCGCACACCATCACACACGCCAAGCTTCTACAGGACGTCAACGCGACGTCGCAGATTGTGAGTCTATTCTATTATTATTGCGAAGAAATTGGTCGTCACGGGTAACAGGTGAAATATAAGACTTCTACTCATTAAAGCCCCACTGTGTTCCGACTCGTCTAAAGTCAGGGAATAAGTTTGTATTAAATTCGCGAACGCTACGCACGACGTGGGTATCTCAACGACGGGACTAATGAAGTTTTTGTATAGTCCTTACACATATCGAATTTAATCACGCAATGGAAGTTACAGGGTGTCAATCTGGTAAGAAGATTGTAAGTTGATTTTGATCGCTGCGAGACATATTTTATGGTCTTACGCCAAACCACACTACTGCAACTTTTGTTCTGTCGAACATTTCATGTCCTTTTATCCAATACCTCGCATATCTTATTTCAGACGGTGTCTCGCGACCAGTTAGACGAGGCACTCCGTGATCTTCAAGATGAAGGCAAAGTGACTGTCGTCAGCCACACACATCTCAGACTTTGTTAGTGAACATGTAGACAAATAATTACAACATTTCTGCCTGCCATACAAAACGCCTTTGTAATACTGTGATCAATGTGTAATCAGAAAACTGAGAGTTAAAGGATACGTTCCAAAATGTATGGAGCTTGGGCCCGTACCTTTTACACTATATTGAGAAAAGAAGCATAAAATCCTTAATCATTTTCAGCTATTCATATCGATTATTATACCTTCAATTAATTGTCGTAAGTATATATTTAAAAAACAAGAATGTCATAGTAGCGTTAGGGTGATATATTGTTGTCATACAAAAATTACATAAAATAAATATTTCCGACAAAAAAAAACAACGATTCAAATTATTTTTTGAGTATTTTTCCATGATTCTATATATATTATTCTCTATCTTTATAGTGTACAAGGTGCGGGCCCAACGTGGATCCTGTCCTTTATAAATGTTTTAAATCTATACAAATAAATGAAATTGGAGTGTCTGTTTGTAATATAAAAATAATCGTGTTTTACTAAATGCATATGTGTACACAGTACATATACCAAAACAACATTTTTTACAATTTTTGTCTGTCTGTTTGTTCCCGCTTATCTCGGGAACGGCTGGACCGATTTTGACGGGACTTTCACTGGTAGATAGCTTATGTAATAAGGAGTAACTTAGGCTCTTTATACTAGCTGCGCCCACGACTTTGTCTGGGTAGAGACTGAAGAATCATAAATGCTTAGACGGACGAAGTTGCGGGCACAGCTCGTTTCAAAATAAAATCTGATGTGATGATATGGAACCTGATGGAACCGATGTCAGTGACCAAGAAATTATTTTAGATTCTTTTACTAAGTATTGTTAAGTAATGTTCAGTAAGTATTGTTTGTAAGGTATTTTTAAGTTAACTGTTGAAAATAATAAAAGGGCTGTTAAGTACTTATTATTTCAAAGTGATATGTAATGAATATGCTTAAAATGGAACTCATAAGGAGTAACACTACACAATTAAATTTAGGGATCTATAGTTGTGGAAAGATTCAAGAGTTTTTATTGCCTGTACAAAAACATACAAATTCAATTGTTGAAACTAAATGTGCCTTCAATTTTATGATTAAAAAAGATTTATTCTCATTGAAGATTTATTTTTTTCAATATATTTTCTATATTTCGTATAACGGGAATAACGCAAAGTCTGACTTCTATCAGAAAATCGAGTTATAATAATACATGAACTGAAATTACATGTTTGTGTATTTAATATTTCTTATTTAAGAAATAAGTTGACCTCAATTTGTACGAACACTGCACACCCTACGCATACCACTAACCTACGGCCGCTACTCACACACACACACACACACACACACACACACACACACACACACACACACACACACACACACACACACACACACACACACACACACACACACACACACACACAGGCAATGTAATGTCGCGTAACCTGCGCACCCATATTTAACACCCGCTAGTAATAAGATTAATTTTCACTTACTTTTAAAAAAAATATTTTTTATATTAAAATGCACGTCTTAACGAGTTCTATTGAAGTTGTTGTCATTAGAACTCAAGTTCTTTTTTTATGTAATGGGTGTGACAAACAGGCATGCAGTTCACATTGATGTTATGTTGATGACTGCAGCCTATAGACACCCACACAAAGACCAAGGTCAAAATGCAGATGCGTTACACCCACACAAAGACCAAGGTCAAAATGCAGATGCGTTACCACCATAGATAATACATATAGTTACCACTCCTGAGACCTAAGGTGTTATGTCTCTGTGCCGGAAATTACAGGGTCGTACATCACCTGACCGGAACACGATAGTGTTGAAACTACCATTTACCGGCAAGTATATTAGGTATTGCGGTGGTGCCTACGCCCGCGAGCACCGTCATTAGAACTCGTTGAGACTAGCATTTTCATTTGTATTTTACTGTTCACCAAACGGGTGATCATAATTTACTAAATTCTAATTAATTTTTCGATAAAATATTACCTATATTAAAAATGCCTGAAATCGATTTCCTGAACAAACTCATTTCAGGGTGTGCGTTAATCCTATGACACGTATAATTATATCATTTCTCGCGCTTCGAACGATGATCACCCTGATTGGAGGGTTTCTGTGCCCCTGTGTTTAGACGTTCAAAATTAGGGAAGAGTTTTGGGAAATAAACAATAGGTTCGAAATAAATTACTTTTATTTACATGAAAACATTTTGCATATTATAAAGCCTATTTAATATAACAAACTTAAATCAATACTTATATTATACCTGTTTGCAAGCCTACAACATTAACGTGTGTTTAACAATTCTAATCAAGTTCTGTTTGTATAGCTGTTTAATTTAGTAATACATTCTATTATAATATCGTTACACCATAAAATTTTATTAAAGAGTAACGGATTAATTGTTCCGAAGATGTATGAGACAATTAGTTCGGTATCGATTAAAGAACATTTTACTCCTTTATAAGATAAAGCAGATTGCGCTGAATTTCCAAGGGCACAGAGTAAACAAAAATACACAAAAAAATATTGCGAGCAAAAAAATCGAGTCGTATTTGAAACAGTTCGTCAAAAAATGATTAAAAAATAAATAATTCCTTGATATAACAACAATGTGGAGGGACTAAATGTGTTTCTTCAATATTAACTCAAGTACACTTCGCGCAGAACTTTAATGCGTCCGTGAAGTTAGTTACATGTCGCTGCGAAGAAGACAATGTATAGTTTAGAAGAGTTACGCGAAGGAGGCAAATGTGGCAGTAATTAACTACTTTTTTTCTCGTCTGTTGCCGTCGCGAGGTAAAACTGGGGCAAAGTTACGCAGGCAAATTTACTCTCTTCTCTTCATTCAAGTTTTACGCGTACAGTAGCATGTTAACGTTACATGACCTTGTTTAATAACCCGTCGGCGGGTTCTCGACGTTAAATAAGCTCCTTGTTCGAAAAAAAAATATGGGAACGTCGACATTTACTGCCAAATGTTATTATGTTCTTTTTTTTTTACAACTAGCTTATTTATAAGCGAAGTTGCATATTTACGTAGTAGGACGTGTTTCAGTAACAATCCCATGCCGAAATTGCTTTTAATAATTTATTTACAAAACAAAAATAATCGTAACTAAATTACGAAGCATTAGAATATTTACACTACACTACATTTGAAGTTTAAAGCTAATTCATGATATACTCAGAGTACTTTGAAGTCCAATTCTTAGCCTGGGTTTAACATAGAGCAACACCGGAGGGGAGTAGCCATATGCAGGCTTTCCCCTCTGTCAAAGTACAAGCCCAAATGGGCCTATACCTGTCGCCTAGATGTTTGAATGTGTGCGTGAAATTGTTTCTGTATTTTGTTAAAGTCAAGGTATGAGTTTCGTAATAGACGATTTTTGAAGTGTGCATGTGTGTCGCACGCATTTCCCCCCGCAAAAAATGACAGACTGTTTTACATCGGTAGTAAACGCTATGGCTACTCCCCTCCGGTCCGCCGCGACCGGTGGCCCGTGTTGCTTTATGGGGTTTAATATCTTGGTTCATGTTGATGTTAACTAAATGGAAAGGATTGTTACAAGATTTGTACAGAAACAACCTAAGCCTAAAAATGACGGAACAACAGTTTTGTAATATTATCTAGTGAGGCTAAACATTTCCTGATATTGAAAATATTTTTAATTCTCCGGAATAAAAGGTTTAAAATTGAAGTTTAGTATGGAGTGCTTCCACAATTGTTTACCATTTTTTTCCGGTTATTTAAAAATAGTTTTAATACCAGGTAATGTTCTATCCTTAGATAATATTTCTAAACTATTTTACTTTGAACCTTTTTTTTTCATATCTTTTGTACAAATCAACGCATGGAACTTGCCATGATTCTTTATTACTCTAGAGTACATCGATAAATATTAAGAAGGGCCTTTTATGTGCGTGTTTTCCATAATTTCTAGCAGGACAAGGTTTTTTTAAGCTCATATAGGCAATAGAATATTCGATATCATGGATTTCGTAAATACTAATGTGAGTGTTTGTGTGCGTTCCATGAATCTAAAAATCTAATTTCAAATCTTTTTCTAACTATTAATAATATGAGAAGTGTTTTGGCAGTGTCCTCCTATTTATCTAAGACTGGGTTGCACCATCTTCCTTGAGCTTTAACTAATCTGATAAAGTACTGGTTAAGCAAAAATGAGTTACATTTGATAATTCCCGAGCTGGGATGGTTAATGTTAAAGTTAACCTCAAATCTGACAGATGTTTGTCAACTCTGATTACTTTTATGCCAAAGTATACAGTTGTGCAACACATTTCGCAGTCACTGCTAAAAGTGAATGTTACTGTTTGTTTGTGTTAAATTTGACATAAAATAAAACTTTAATCATTTGTGGTGGGACCAAACTTTAAACATGCAATAATTTATTTCAACTAAAAGTCAATCGTCTACAAATCAGTGAAATTTCATTAACAGAAATATTAGGCAATTTATTTTTGAGAAATCAAAATTGAGGCCGATTTCCAAGATAGAAGAGTTATACATTTTCATTTGAACGCGATCAACTGCGATCGTATTTCAGCGGTGTTCCTGAGATATTGTAATAAAACTGCGTTTATGTTATCATAGAAAAAAAGCTCACGAGTACAGTAAAAATAAATCTCCGCAACTCTTCAACCCATTTAAAGAAATACAAAACATTGTCTAAAATGTGACAAAGTCCATAATAATCCATATCAAATCCAAATAGTTATTTTCAATAACAGTCCCTGAACGCGTTTAATGCATTGAACGAGCATTCTTCGTCCGTTCAGAACATTAAACGCATTTTATCTTACCTGCGATCAATTTTCGTCGATGAAATCCAAATAGTGTAGTTGAACTCAGTTAAGCAAGTTAAACGAGTTTATTTTGATATAAACGTTTAATTTCGACGGCTTAATCCCCCATCCTAGTCTTCCACAATTGTCCTCATATATTCAATAAAGGCCAAGAAACTAGTGACGCAACAAACGCACACACATCCCAGCAACAGCAAAAGGTTCGTTATGTACGGTATGATGTGTACTGAGAAAATCCTTGAATAATTTGGTACTATTACCCAGAAAACAGATCTTGGGTAATAATATATGCCGACGGCCAGAGCCAGAACGACGGCATAGAGTTTGAACTTATGCTAGGAAACCGGCGTGGGGTTTGGTCGGCTTTCAGATGGGTTGGCAGCATTGGTGGTGTCATTTGTGGGAATAGAATTGGCGTTGGTGGCATCTGTAGGATTCTTCTCAATGCTTGGGTGCCTGGGCTCCGCGTCGGCGCGTGCGCACGCTTCATTAACAAATTTGTTGAATAGGTCCGGTTTGTCTAGGTATACGTGGTGGCCCGCTCCGTTGATGACCTGCAAATTGACAAACATTTATTATTTTTAAATGTGGCATAATATAAGCATGATATGAATATTCTAAATGCAAACGGTCGGCATTGGCATCGCGAATACGATCCCACCGCTCAGAATATTCGGAAGAATTTTCTTCTACTGGAAGAGAATTCGTCCATTAGTGCAGTCAGTCAACCGAACAATAGCGGGCAAACCATTCCAATGGGACGGCGGTAGTACGTGCAATCACGCAAAATGGGCAGCAGCGTCCTTCGATAAAACTACCGCCTCTGCAATCGCTGATATGATGACGTAACGGCCGACATTACGCAAGCCATTATAAGGTTTTCGCGGTCGCCCATATTGTTACTCGCAACCTGCAACCTGCTTACAACGTCGATAACCTACAATCTCACGGTAATTGAGTAAGCAACAAAGAACCGACACAGACATATTTTGAAAACACTGATGACTGGCTAAAAATATAAATAAATAAATGCTTAAAAATGAATCGGTTTGCTCTCACTGCATTAAATGGATTGCAATACCCAAATAGGGTTCATTTGTGACATTCTAACAAAAATGTAATATACCACCATTATAATTATTGTAATTACCTACTGTAACAAATGAAAGCAATAAATATTGAGTATTGAGTATAGGTCTTGAGCCGACCAATAAACCACAATACATAGAAGTTGTCCACTAACTTATTACAGTACCCAGTAACAAATATTGCAGATCGAGCCTACGAAAGAGACAATCAGCTTGTGTTGACTTCGTAGAGCGTTATCTGTGCTGCACACTACCTACGTAAGCAGTATATAATAATAATAATGGCAACCCATTATACGTCCCACTGCGGGGCACGAGTCTCTCCCCTCTTTTGGGAGGCAGTCTGGAGCTTACTCCACCACGTTGCTCCAATGAGGATTGGTGGAGGTGGGTGGGCTAGTGGCCAACCCGCTTTCGTACGTTTTCAAACCGCCCATAAGGCTTCCGACAAGGTTTAACGACTGCTATCTATCGATAGCAACCGGGACGACCGACGGCTTAACGCGCATTTAGTTTGCCACTAGCGTCACCCATCACACTACCCGACCGCGCCCGAAATGCTTAACCGAGTAGATCGCTTACGATCTACACCAGCCGCCGGGCCATGCGCGCTTCCTAAGCAATAGTAAGCACTAAAAGTTCGCTATTGGTAAAAACTTGTTCAAAATGATCGACAAACGTCACATAGGTGAGGCGCGAAAGAGAGAACTCTCTACCGATCCGAAATAAATAAATACGCTTTATCACACACAGCTGCAGTATTAACAGTCACCTTTCATCATGTTTTATCTAAAAATATAAAGTTGTTAAAAGTTATGATGACACTGAACATTTTTTTAGCAATATCATCATGAGAAATCTAAATTTATTTTGTGTTAATATGTAAGTATATTATATTGCTGCTAGCCTTTCTCAGTACACATCATACCGTACATAACGAACCTTTTGCTGTTGGTGGAATGTGTGTGCGTTTGTTGCGTCACTAGTTTCCTAACCTTTATTGAATATATGAGGAGAACTGTGGAAGACTAGAGTGGGGGGGCGGGGATAAAACCGTCGAAATTAAACGTTAATTCCAAATTAAACTCATTCAACTTGCTTAACTGAGTTCAACTACACTATTTCAGGCCGATTTCGCAGTCGTAATAAAACGCGTTTTACGTTCTCAAACAACTAACACTATTTGGATTTCACCAACGAAAATACTATTAATTTATCGTATGTATAAATCATAGCATTACGCGTCGGAATATAAAATTATGAATAATCGTTAATAGATCTTCACGATACAAAATTCCATACAAACGCTTTATTTGGTTTCTATTACACGGACATCAATCAGTGACGTGTATTTACACGCGCACCTGTGTGCGTAGGACGTACAAAATACCAACCGTCGCCCATAAGAGGGGAACCCAGAAGGGGTTGAGTGATGCGAGCAAATCGGGCGGGACGTCGAAGTGTCCATTCTATACGTAGTAATATTACATATTCTCTGCTAGTGTGAAGATCATTAGTAAACTTTTTTATAACAAAAATGCTTCCAGCGCTTGGCTCATCTGATAAGTGTAACCTTACTTTATGTGTCACTTGATGCAAATAAATGAATTTTTGTTTTGTTTATTGTTTCTTTAAATAACATTACAAAGAATAGCTTTGATCTAAAGAATCCAGTTGGTACCTTTTAGCAGATCTCAACATATTACAAATTACAGTCTCTAGGAAAGAGATTTCGGCTAATTTTGGCTTTGTAGAGCGTTATCTCTTTCGTACTACCTATGTGACGTTGGTCGACTATTTTGACTAGTACTGCAGAATCGGTACTTCCGTAGGCAGTGTGCAACAGAGATAACGCTCTACGAAGGCGAATCTAGCCGATTGTCTCTTTCCTAAGCTCGATGTGGAATATTTTTTGCTGGGTATTGTAGATAAAAATCTCGAAAGTATATATATCTCAACACAAAAAAATAATTAAAAAAAAAAGCAAATGTATATGTAGTTTCGTACAAAGTATTCTACTGGTGGTAGAGTTCCAGTGTAGGAGCTCGAGGGCGTAGGCGCCACCGCATTACCTTACCTGTCTGTCGCTAAATGGTAGTGTTCGGCACTATCGTGTTCCGGTTAGATAGTAATGAATGGCCTCGTAATAACAATCACAGATACATGACACTTAAGGGCTCGGGTGGCAACGCATCTGCATAATGACCTCTGGTTTTTATGTAGATGTCTATAGGCTGCAATCATCACTTAACATCAATGTGAGTTGCATGCTTGTTTGCCACCTTCATAACATAAAAAAAGGTAAAATATAGTTTCATTACGAATCCCATACCTGCACATGAGTCTTATTAGACTGTCTTTTCTCGCTGAGCAATTCTCCGGTACTGTTGTCGACCCAGGAGCGGGAGCCATAGAGTACCGTGATCGGCAAGTCCGGGTCCAACTTGTTCACGCGGTTCAGCATCGGATTCTTCGCCCAACCGAATCCCTCCATGAGCGCGTGGAACGCGCTTTCACCACTAATATTTAAAAAAATCACAACACTATATAATATTGTATTTCCACACATTCGTGTGTATTTAAAGTATAAAAATGGAAAGGAAAGATTTTTGAAGCTATACTTCTTTTAACGTGATTGGAAAAAATGAGAGTAAATTTCTACGATGCGCGCGCACACCGACAGATAAAAGCAACAGTCTGAAGATACGCATCTGCATTTCGACCTCTGGTCTTGTGTAGATAGATATCTATCGATATAGAAGGAGGCAAACCATGTAAACTGCACATTTGTTTGCCACCTCCTGTACACTTATGTATATCAGTAGAATGTCTCATTTCCTCTTTTACAAACTGATAGCAAATAGTTGAGGAGCAGAAAAGGAGACATTTTTTGTAATTCACTGTATGTAGAGTGATGAATGTAGCATAGGCAAGAGAGGTGCGTAAAGATCGTTTCTAATTAGATCACATAAGCATCGATCATACATGTCATACACACATGTTTTTCTTGAAGACTAAACTTCTTATTAGCATCGTTGTGATTTGAAAGTCTATGAAACGAAAAAGCGACAGTAAAAAGAGACAGACACATAAATTCATTAGATTTAACGTAGGAGAAAATGAGATAGGAAGAACTAACCCCCAAACAAGTAATGGCCAAAACTACCTGGGTGTCTGCGCGTTGCACTGATAAATATACTCCGGTATAACGGTATCCGCATCGGGCACGTAGCTGGAGTACTTCCTGCCTATGTCCGGCCGGGTGCGACTGACCAGCCACTTGCCGGCGGGGCCTGCCACCCTAACCGGCGCGAGAGGGTTGAAGGGCCTCATCATTGAGGCCACGGCGCGCACCCAGAACGGCAACGGTTGTTTCTCGTTTATGTTGGACGGACGCTCCGCGAAACCCCACGGGTCGGCAAGGATCAGGTGACGAACTCTGGAATAGTAAAAGAAATCTTGTTTCGAAAACTTTTATCTAGCTAGTGTATTAAACACTAGCTAGATAAAAGTTAGCGCAATTGCCTAAGGGGACCCCTGTGGGTTCAAACCTGGGCTTTGTGGAGGGCCACAAGACAGTAGGGGAGCCCAAGAGAGGATTCTTGAATTTACTCCACCGCGTCAGATTAAGATATATAAATACGTTGCACCCTGTTCAGTACCTCCACCAAATCTAAGATTTCCATAAAGGGTCGAACTCTAAAGGCTTCCGCCACGAGCTTGCCTCGCATTCAAATAATCACAATTTTGGATGGGAGTTTTCATTGGGTTCACTTTACATCCTCTCTGAGTATCTGACATTCTTGAGTAATTTTTCACCTTTTTGAAAAAATCAAATTTTAATGTTTTTGAAAAGGGCGCGGCATCAACCTCTTGGGTCAAGAGCGTGTCAGATATTCTGAGATGGTGTAAAGTGTGCCCAAACAATTCTCCTATCTCCATTCGGAAGATGAGTAATATCGTAGCGACCTTTTGAATTTTTTAAGGCCTACTCTTCGGGCGCGGCTCTATATACAAACCCCCTTATTCATAAACGTACATTAGATACGTTTTAGCTATAGAATACTTTGTCTTAGTCAGTTGCATCGTCAAATGTGCAGGATAGAAAAAGACAAAGGAGAGATTAGCAACACTTTAGCCGTTTATGAATAATGGGGATAATATACAAACGGAGGTAACCAACAAGGTTACGGTGGTGAATATTAAGTATATAAACGTCGACAAATGACTCACTCAATCATGCTTGCAAATTTTTCGTATTAACGTCTATTATTGGATCTCCATAATTTTTTATTTTAATTTTATTCGAATACAAGAATACCATTTTTTTATATTATCAAAGGGTCCTCTGTCTTTTAATTGAAAGAACAATTACATCCCATTCTTATACAATTACTTTTAACCATAATTTTACCTATATTATCAGAGGAACTCTTCTTTCCAATAACTTATTCGTAGGGACTAGAGAGTCATTTGAAAGATAACTTAAGAATATGTCTGTATTTGGGCAACTTTTCCTGAAAAATAATTATTTTCAGTGAAAAATGTTGGTCGAACATCGAGCCATTTTGTATCGTGTTTATCACAGAATCCATACCTTTCCGGGTATTTGATAGCGTATGCAGTGGCGATGTACCCGCCGAGCGAGTGTCCGAGCAGGACGAACTCCTCCAGGTTGACCTCCCGCCGCCACTCCTCCACCGACTCCACCCACTGCGCTTCCACTTTCTCCGCGTCCGAGCAGAACTTGGGCCGAGAGCTGCGACCGAATCCTGGGTAAACACGTACATATTTGTTATCATTATATTTTATTGTACACCAGATGATTACAAAAAAATACAAGAATGGAATATTAGAGAAAAATCGAACCCTAAAATCTGTGGCGATATCGGGGCAGTAGTGGGGAGGACCATAGATCGTACCATAAATCGCCTCGTGCATAGGCAAATTGTAACCAAAATTGTATCGCTTCCAGCGCGCTCACGATTTTGGGACGATCATCCCCACCACCACTGTCCCGATATCGCCACTGATTTTAGGGTCATATGTAGGCGGTTCTACACTAGTAATCTTAATTGTATGAACAATAACGCCCTTAGCAACGAAATACAAACAAATTTTGACAAATAACTTTATTTTAGGTGTGTTAATTGTCAAACTTGTGGTACTTTCTGTGTTTGTTTACACTTCTATAGAATTACTTATTCCTAGACAACCCCTAGTGAAGGACCACGAAGCTACATATTATCACCTTTACGTCTACTTACCCAGTAAATCAATGGCGTACACGGGCCTCGTAGCAGCCAGGGCGTCAAGATTGGGGCACCAGAAGGCCACCCCGGCCGCCATCCCGTGCAGCATCACCAGCGGGGTCTTGGGCGACTCGTCGTTCAGAGATATCGTCCATATCTTATCGCTCTGCCCCACCACGCATCCGATGTCAACGTAGAAACGTTTGTATGCTGTTTTCACACCTTCGGCAAAGGAAATTATTTGTTATATTCATCAGTTATAGCCCATAATTAAAGCAGAAATGGAAAGAAGAATTTGATTTCGGACAGAGGTTTTGATTCTCGGGTCGAGGGTGATTAAAGATAAAGGTGTAAAATCCTTTATCTTTGGTTCTATTAGGTTTTTTCCATTTTTTCGCAGTTTCCCAGTACCTCGGAGTTTGGTAATGTGCGCGGAGATGTCAACAGGCTTACAAACTGTTTACGTGAGCCAAAAACGTAACAGGCGAATCTTGGGTGTTTTCATGTGCGATTTATTGCATTTACCTCTGCCTAACCCTTCGGGGAACATGAATTAATAGGTGTTCTGTGAACTTATATCGTAAATTGCGTTGGATTGTAAAAGTAACTCCTTAGTTATTCCCTATTACATCAGCTATCTGCCAGTGAAAGTACCTTCTTTCTTTCGGTCCAGTCGTCAGCAGGAATAAACAGACAGACAAACAAAAACTAAAAAAAAAATATTTTGGTATATTCACCGTGTATACATATATAATAATTTGCATTTAGCAAAAAGCGTTAATTTTTATATTACAAACGAACACTCCAATTTTATTTATTTGTATGTATAGACGTATAGATAAAAAGTCTCAATCCGCTTTGTAACCGTTTCAAGGTTACTTGACTTTATCAAAGTTATGACATTGCGAATACTCAATGTTCTTAGCATGATGAAATGAATAAATTCGCCGTTTTGCGTGTGGGGTGTACAGTGAGAGACGGTTTACTTAATAGGATAAGATCCTTGTAAACACCTGGAGACAAAATTATGAAATGGATATCCGGTAGCTTCGGCCTCCTGTCAATATTTTCTATCTGGCAGGAATAACTTGTTAGGAAGTAAAAATAAAGATTTTTTTAAAGTGAAACTTCTTTAGCGTCTCTGTGATTGGAAAGTCGATGAAACGAAAACGCGACAGTAAAAAGAGACAGACACATAAATTCATAAGATTTAACGTGGGAGAAAATGAGATAGAAAGCATTATAGGGTCTCTAATGAAAATTTTAAGGTTTCACGTGTTAGTTGCACACATGTTTTTTTTTAATTCTAAATGTTTGTTTGGTATTTCAAACAAGTTTAATAATATAAAACAATAACTACCTTCTGCCATACCTACCCATGTCACTGACACAAGATATACCTATTTTAGGGTCTCCGTACCGAAAAAGGCAAAAATGAGACCTTTCTGATTTTTTATTTTAGAGGAATAGGTATGTATACCTTTCAATGTTAGATAATAAACTGCTTCGTAACTCTTCAAACGTGTATTTTTGCAATCGGATAAAAAAACGGCGATTAGTTTAATAACCAAATAATATATCTGACCTTGTACAAATACTAATTTCCGGGACCACGCGAGTCACGGTCGGTCGGTCTATCTATCTATCTATCTATCTATCTAAATGTTCAATGCAAAATACAGATTCGGAGATATGACATTATTATACATAATTAGCTGACCCGGCAAACTTTGTATTGCCTTAAAATGAAATAATGTGTCAAAGGTTTAGGTCCCATAAAAATATTTGTATGGGAAATTAAAATTGTGGTTTTTACTGTTCCCCTCCAATTTCTTCACATTTTCCTACCTTTCAAACCTTCCCTGGGCTTCCAAAAATCATTCAAAGCCAAAATTAGTTAAATCGGTCCAGTCGTTCTCGAGTTTCAGCGAGATTAACGAACATCAATTGATTTTTATTGAATCTGAATGGATTTGTTTACTTATATAAGTACATACACAGGATTTGTTTACTTATACAAGTTATATATTAAGTACATAACTATTACGGAACAATTAAAATGCATGAAGTTAATTTTAACTTTCAACAAAACTATCTTGACCTTTTAACCCAAAGTCCGCCCCTCGCACAGTTGTCACGCTCAATTAATACACACGTCATAAATACGTTGTACTGTAACTCGTGCGTACTTTTTAAAAGTTTTATTGTGGCTGGTGCATTCGTCATAGAAGAAATGTCCCGGAAATGATCAGCCTGGATCTGGCAACCATAGCACACGGCGGAAACCCCGCCAAAATTCCATACAAACGCTTAATTTGGTCTCTATTACACAGACATCAATCAGTGACGTGTATTTACACGTGCACCTGTGTTCGTAACACCTAGAGCAGTGGTTCTCAAACTTTTTAAATGACGGAACCCTTTTGGGAATCAAAATACTTGATGGAACCCTACAATAAAACAATTGTTTTATAAGTGTATTTTAAATTAATCAGCATAATAAAAGTACAATGTAACAGTTACTAATTATTATTTACTTCACCACTTGGCAAGGACAATAATTAATAGAAAACATTTAAAAAGAAAAAATCTAACTAGTGGGAGGTATGAAACTGTTTTTTATTTTTCATCAATTGGTTGATATCAGGTTTGATGGAAGAAAGTTGGAGTCTCATATCAGCTTCGGCGTCCAGTCTATTGCGATATTTTGTTTTCGTGGCTGCGTAGGTAAAGAATCCTGTTTCGCACAAATACGTAGTTGGGAACGGAAGAAGAATATTCAGAGCCATTTGGCCAAGCATCGCATATTCATCTTGGATTCTGCACCAAAAATCATTGAGGGGCGTCGTTTTGAACAGTGACTCCATACTTGTGTCTGATTACATTTCTAAAAGATTCATATATCTCGTTTGACATGTTTTCAGGATTTTCCAAGTTGGGTAAAAAAGGATTATGAATCCATGAATTCACTTTAATTTTTGTAATGTGTTCTTCGGGAAAATGCTTTTCAAAAGATGCGTGCATCGAACTGAGATATTGGACCAATTCTTCAAACACATCATCTTCAAACATTTCTGAGTCGTTTTCGCTAACAAACTCACTGAGTAACGTAAAGCTTTCTATTTCTTTCTTACCAATGCAAATGATCCAAAAATCTAATTTTCTTTTAAAAGCAGTTATTTTATTATAGGCCTGAAACACTGTTGTCTGTTTACCTTGCAACGATAAATTCAATTCGTTAAGTTTTTGAAATATATCCGCCATAAAAGACAATCGGAACAACCAAGTTTTATCATACAAACGGTCCTTCAAATTAAAAGAAGTATCTGCTGAAATAAACATTTGTAACTCGGCTCTAAGTTCAAATACAAGTATAAAATTGTTGATACCAAACTTATGAGATATTGTACCAGCTATTGTAACACACGTTTCTACAAATACAAATAAAAAAAAAGACGTGTGGCACTCGGGGACTGCCGCGGTAAAGCTATTGCATTTACATAATTATCTAAAATTATGCAAAACAAAATAAAATGCAAATAAAAGAAGAAAAAATATTGAAAAATGAAACAATAATTTTCTATTAATATTTACCACTTTTTAAATATTGAATGGAAAAACAAACAATAAAAAAATGAACAAAAACAATCTTGAGAGCGGTGAGATTCGAACCCACGCCTCCGAAGAGACTGGTGCCTTAAACCAGCGCCTAGACCGCTCGGCCACGCTACCCACGAGATCGGACGGCGAAATTATACATGACTTTCTTTAAATGAGTTTAAAATTTGTAATCCGGAGCGTCCGGTTTTTTCGTTACGGAATTTCTGAATTCGGTCCCCGCGCTCAAGGCCCGCGATAGAAGCTATGCAATAGCTTAATAAATAAATAACGTTCATAGCGTTTTGTGCGGCCGCGGAGCGACCAGAGAGAGGTGTTTAGATTTTTTTTTCTAAATTCTTGCGGAACCCCGACAGAGGTATCACGGAACCCTAGGGTTCCGCGGAACACACTTAGAGTATAGCTGACCTAGAGAATACCAAACGTCGCCTATAAGAGGGGAGGAGGTTGGGTGAGGCCGGGAAATCGGGCGGGACGTCGAAGTGTCCATTCTATACGTAGTATTATTACATATTTTCCCCTAGTTAAAAGTACCGGTTCAGCAAAGAAATTGTTGCACCATTTGAAAATTGGTAGTAAATGACGTCAGAACTTTAACTGTTAAATGTAACCAGCCGAGAGGCGCCAGTTAAAGTTATTTAAAATATAATTGATATTAACATATCAATTATATTATATGTCAGATGTTTATACAGTATCCAAAAATAAATAATGTTTCCGATCTGTAGAGCGTTATCTCTTTCGCATCTTACTTATTTGACGTTTGTCGACCATTTTCATCAAGTTTTGACCAATACCGGACTACGGATGCTTACGTAGGCAGTGTGCAGCAGAGATAACGCTCTATAAAGCCGAAACTAGCCGAATGTCACTTTCATATGCTATCGTTGTGCATTATTTCTTGATGAGCATTGTACTTCATTTGCAACCCTAGTAAGTTTAACGTATCCATGATAGTTATTACGGGGCTATTCATCACCATCTAACCGGAACACGATAGTGCTAAACCTACCATTTGGCGGTAGATAGATAATCAGAATCTGAAACTCCGTTATTCATTTAGGGTGACAGCCACCTCTTATTACACGTCAAAAACAAACAAAATAAATTAAAGTGAATAACAATTGATATACATGTCAAACAAGATAAAAAATATATGTATAGTCAAGAATATCACTAAGATAAAACTAAATATAATATGTAAAAAGTATATCAGTAGAATGTCTAATTTCCCCTTTACAAACTGATAACAAAGAGTAAAAAGAAAAGAAAAAGAGTCATTCTTTGTCATTCACCGGCAGAGTTCCAAAGGCCAATATGATCTGAGAATAATCTGCTCAAAAAAACTCAGTCGGCCCTTTTAAAAATATCTCTCAGGCATAATTTTACAATTTTCTCAAAACTTAAAATTAACAATATAATATCAACATTACACTTTGATTATTACATTTAACAACCTTGTGGAGCTAGATCAGCATTTAGCCAAACATTTCTTTCCTTGAGATAGTCCTCGAGTTTATAGTAAGCCTTTTACATAGAGTGCGTTTAATTAATGCTTTGAATTTACCATCGGTGAGTTCAGCAATCCCGGATGGGATCTTGTTGTGTGTTGATGTGATTCTACACTATATTTTAGGAAAGATGTATTAGTTTTCGTCAGTCGAAAACTTGGCAGAGACAACTTGTTCTTATTCCTTGTACTATAACTATGCCTATCGGAGATTTTATCAAACAGATGTAATTTTTTCCTCGCGAAATGGTAATGCGTTGGTGCTTATGCCCTCGAGCTCCTACACTGGAACTCTACCACCAGTACCCACATTATTATCAGATCGAGATCGGATAAGGAAAACACTTTGTTCATGTTATTAATACACAATAATAGCACTCAAATAAAGGTAGTCAATTGATAACAAAGATAAAGCCGCAGATAATATCAAGGGTTAAAGTGTGCAAATACTTTAATGCAATCTTTTTTTTTATGTAATGGAAGTGGCAAACAAATATGCAGTTCACATTGATGTTATGTGATGATTGCATAGTCGTCACTCCTGAGGCCTAAGGTGTTATGCCTCTGTGCCGGAAATGACCTGACCGGAACACGATATTAGGTAATGCGGTGGTGCCTACGCCCGCAAGCTCCGTCACTGGAGCTCTACCACCAGTTAAATCTTTTGTAAATTGGTTAGTATTTATTAATCACAATTACTGCCTCAGTAGTTTTGTGGTAGCGGGGCACTACTACGCTGGGTTCGATTCCCGGGTCGTCGTTACCAGAGATAAAGGTGTAAACATCCTAAATCTCTGGCTCTATTGGAATTTTTCCATTTTCTGGAAGTTTCCCAGTACCTCGTTGTTTATTTGACCGGAGATGTCAACAGGATCGCCACCTTTACGTGGCCTTAAACGTAACCGGCGAATCGTGTGTTTGTTGCATGTATTTTTTTATGTAACGAAGGCATACAGTTCACATTGATGTTAAGTTATGTCTGCAGCCTAAAGACACTTACATAAAGACCCGAGGGCGAAATGCAGATGCGTTGCCACCTGATACCTAAGTTGTTGTGTCTCTGTGATAGTTATTACGGAGTCATGTAAGCTTCAATGGATGCATTTACCTGTCTATGCTTTAATTTAACTGATACACAATAATGTAAAATATTTCCAATTCTAAGCAGGGGTGGATTTGATACGTTGGCTGCCCTAGGCCTATGAAAGATTGCCGCACCCTCCCCCCCCCCCCAGAGCTCTAAAGCATAATATAGAAATTAAATTAAAATGAAAAAAAAAAAACAAAAACGATAGTCAGTAAGTGATTTCAATAATTCATCTAATAATCGTAATTGCCACAAATGTAAATTCATCTGTATTTATAATTTATAATACTACATGCCTTATTTTCGCGAGATGCTATATGGACACATTTTTGAGATTTTAGACGTATAAGCGTAGGCAACTACTAAAAAAAAAAACGACCAAATTTTGCCGGCCCCTTAATTTTGCCACCCTAGCCCCGGGCCTACTCGGCCTATAGGGAAATCCGCAACTGATTCTAAGACAGATTAATCATCATTCTGAGGGGACTTCACCGTTGCCTCTGAATTTTCCGAACCAATCTGCTGCTGCCAAATCATCCGCTGGTAGTGAATCTCTACCTACGATACCATATTGCATCATTTGACTGTTTTAACCAAATATTAAATCGATTGATATTACTTTTCGAGTATAGATCTGATATAACATTGATAACAATATAACTGCGACGATAAGTTATATTATTATCAATCGTTGATTTCCCGGAACAGCGCAGGGAGCCGTCCCCGTGTCCTAGATAGAGCGAGATACAAGGTCAAAGTACAGTTGTATTTTTTATAGATTTCAAAGCGCAGTTCCGACAATAAAATATTTGCCAAAATGTTTTTTTTTTATTACGTAGTCCGAATGCAACATGGAAATGAAAAGTATAAAGATAAAAAATAAAATCGATGCATTATTGTAAAAGATGTATAAAAAAATGATTTAGTTTAAAAATAATAACAGTATAAGATCCCTTGCACAAATCCCAATAACCTTTACAAAGCATACTATTTACAAAAACGCAATATTAACGAAGATATTTTAAGTGTATACAAGCGTGTGACGTCACCAGCCTATACAACTTTGTATGGGCCGTTCGAGATCATTTCATAACTTGCAACTTTCGAATGGTGATATCTCAAAAACTATTAAATATACCAGTGGTTCCAATGACGATATATACTAACATTACTTATACTTTTTGAAATGACAATAAAAAAATAATATAAGTCAAATACTTACGCGAAATTAATCCGAAAATTAGTTTCATTTCACACACACACATTGGATAGGTCAAAAATATAACAAGTTAATTTGAATTAACTGTTTTACTTACATGATAATATGGTTTTCTCAATGTTACGCAGCATGACGTCCGACTGCCTCGTCCAGCTGAACCATCCGCCAGTCCAACTAAAAGCAATTGTATATATATACATACATGTTTTTATTAAAAAAATGCGTATTTTTCAAAAATGCAAAATCAAAACTAAAACAATAATGGTGATTAAAATTGAGCAAACTATTATTTCATAGTGTAATTTTTAAGCAGCATTCTAATATACTTTAAAATATACATGATTGAATAAAATACAACAGATGTGAGATGATTTAATATATTTTTTTCATAATTTAAGAGACTGAACTATATGCTTCGATATCAACATTAGATCCATACCTTTGTATGGATGAAATACAAATTACAGAAGTAAATCTCAAGCTCGATCAATAGTACCAATAAGGTCTATAATAAATAACAATATGTATAAATATAAATATCCAACCAAATCTTTGGCAAAAAAAAAACAATAAAACAATCCTTCATGAAGCTAAAAAAATAAAGGGCTTGATACTGTGTAAAAAATACAAATATTTTTTGGTGTTTGTTCAATTTAAAGACTGAGTAGGGTACTTATCTGAAAAATGTTATATACAAATAGCTGATCCCTACTTGCTATTTGTTTTATCAATAAGTTAAATAATATTTTATTCAATTACATAATTTCCATACTTACTAAGTGGTTAGAATAGACACAGTTTAGTGAATTCAAAAAATAGCAATTAAAATGTGTTAATTTAATGACATATTAATCAAATATTCCCTGTAGAACCTAGTTAGATCCTCAGTGAGAAAGACGTAGCTCATAATACTTATACATGTTATTAAGAAATACATAGGAATAAACAAAGCAAAAAATAAATACCACTACGCCTAAGTTATGTATATAGAAAGTAATTAAATATGATATTAAGAAAAATTTAATCTTACTTCCATAATATTGATATTAAACTCCCAACCCATGTTTTGGTAACAGAACTGAAATTCAAAAATTTTCTCATTTTTAGTAGTTTTTATGTCTATGATAAGTATGATTAGCTGAAAACTTTTATTGAAATTAGTAACTGTACCTAGTTTTAAATAAAATACTTGCTATACACACTACGATTATTGTAAGTAACTACAAAATATTAATTACACATTAAATAAAACAAAGTAACAACCATATATCATAAAAAAATATGATACAATATTATATTAGTCAATCTAAACTAAGAGATCACATCACTCACACAAGCTAACAAAAAACAACTACAATCACACACACACAAAAGCAATATAAACTTGCTTGTCAAGTCCCATTGGTCCTGGATATCAATGACTGTATCTGGAAATACAGATGAACTACGTGGTTTTTAAAAATAATAGCAACAACAAAATAAAAATAATAAATTCTAAATCTCACAACTATGTCTTTGATACCTGGACTCAGCCATCACATTTTCTTTTTGTCATTAAATCTGTTTATTGTAAGTTTGTATTTTTTATGTCCTATTAACAAAATTTGTGTATTTTATCATTACTTATTATACCTATTCAAAATGCATATATAATTTAGTATACTAATTGGCCCGAATAAAAATAAACACAAAAGGTACGACTGAATTTGAATTAGTAGATAAAATAAAACTATAAAGGTATGTTGATACTTGAAGTACAATAATAGGTACACATGATTCATTTGATTTATAGCAATAGAGATTAAAGTTCATTTCATGAACATTGTAGCCATAAATTTGATAATTATTTATTTGTAATGTCTGTAGCACTGATATTTTATTTAATTTACTGTAGGTAAATTATTTTTCTTCAGAGAAAATGATAATTTCAGCAGTAAAATAACAAACTTTAGTTATCAGAAATCTTAATAACATAATATATTAATAGATAAAAAAAATAAAAGGCATCAATTTTTGATAAAATATTATAATATTATATGTTTGATGACATTAAATTTTTTGTGGTTTTGTGGATCTATTTATCCACAAAAGATGTAATGTCATGTGGTGATACAAAATCAGAGATGATAAAATGTAGGAACAATGTAGCAAAGAGAGACAGAAATCACATTTATATTGAAAGTGTAACAGAAAGACAGAGTTACTATCATATTTATAATTAAAGTGTAACAGAGAGATATGAGTGGCACAATTTAAAAATTGTTAAATGAAGTCATAATTTTAGCTTTTTTTATGTAAGGAAGGTGGCAAACACGCATGCAGCTCACATTGATGTAAAGTGATGACTGCAGCCTATAGACACCCACACGAAGACCAGAGTTACTATCACATTTATAATGTAAGAGTAACAGAGGGACGAGTAACTACCACATTTACAATTAAAGTGAGACAGAGTTACTTTACTAAGTCCCTTATGGGGTAGACAGTGTAGAGTACCAAATATTCCGGTCCTTACACACCTCCCATAGGTAGGTACTTACCATATGTATAATAATGGACTAAATAATTACCTTATTAAGCCAACAATCATATTAAAAATAAGCAGTATGATATAGTGGTTCCATATGTAACGTGTTGTGGCAAATCCAGGCATGATAGATGATGATGAATGATGACATTTGATGAACACCTACAAAGCATTGTATTAGCAGAATGAAATGAAGCCAAATGTAATATATGCATATTTTATGTTATTAACGATAAAGTTTATAGGTAATATAAAGTACAAAAGATGTAATATAATTTGAAAACAGAAGTGATTAATTTTTTTCCTGTAATAATTTCCTAATATCTACTATCCCCTAGAACATAATTAAGTGCCAGGAATAATTTTGTATTAATCTATTGACCAGTGTTATCTAGAAAAATAGCATCTAGAGACAATGACCTTCAAAATTCTTAAGATCTACACCAATATACACTAGGAAGTAAAACCTTGCACTATAACTTTTTACATAATGTGGAAAAACAAAATGTAATTCACATGATAATATTGATTACAGTAACTTTTATTTTGATCATGTTTATGTATTTGAACATGCTAAAGACACTGCGGCATTATCTATAAAAAATTAAAAATCTAAGACGTATTCTTCTTAGTGCTAAGTTTAACTGCATTGGCGTATATCGATTTACAACATTTTATAGTTTTTCATTCTAAGGTCCGGAATAACAATCTATTAGACTATAAATAGTGTAACCGATGAGTAAGCAAGTAAATTGAATAAAAATACAAGCATTGCGCAATAATTTGGAAATTGTTGTTATTAATTGGATGTACGGAAACAATAGAGTCCTGATCTTACCGAGTTTCTGTTCCCTCATTTATCAGTTCGGTAGCCATTTGGACGCCAATTTAACTACACATTACGTTAGAGAAATATCACAATTTACTAAACCGTGTTACTATTCTGCGGAAAAAACGAGAAAATTAATTTAAGCCAGGACACTCAGGACAGAAGACAAATTATCGCAAGTCGCAATATTTCAGTGACAAGTGACAATGACAAGTAACTGGATCTGGGTGACCAGATTTAAATTGATTATTCTGCTAAATTAGATGCTCATTACTTTTTCTTTGAAAAGAAAAACGATGTGACTATTCTGCCAGTGACCGGATGAATAATATAGAATTATTTGTCCAGCTAAAATATTTTGTTAGTCACTAGTAAATCTTTTGTAAGTACGTAAAACCGATCTGAGTTGACATCTTGCAGTTGAGGTCGTCTTCACGTACTAACAAATGATTCTAGCTTGACAAATCATTATAAATATATAATTCATCCGATCACTGGCAGAATAGATTCATCCAAAAAAAGGAACTCATGTTTTATTTTTTACTCTTTAGAAGCGATTTGAGTTTAAAGGCTCGGTACGGAAATTTTATTAGGAGTAAAGGAGATGTTGCAAAAATGTTTGGACCTCCGGCCATGTATTGTACACAATATCATTAAACAGGCAAAATCAATATAAAAACGTTTTTTACTGCATATTTTCACTTATTTAGCTTTGTTTACAGTTACAAAACATTATTTGCAGTTAGAATTGCAACTCAAAACCAACATGGCGAATATGGCGGGCGATGTCATTTTGATATTTTCATTTTTTAAACTGTTTTGTTTTTTATTATATAGTACATGGAGAAAAAAGTAATATTTTCTAAATACTACCAAAATCGATTGATCCCAAGTGTAGGCTGTATCGTCGCCATGTTTAACATAGTTGAAAATGATAAAATCGTTTGAATTAAATGTGGTTGTAACTCTAAAATATATTATTGAATAAATTAATTGTGTGTTTTTTTGGATTCTTCTTTAATTTACCCATTTTTTGAGGACATGTACGAACCAGGGCCGAGCTCGCAACATCTCCATTAAGTGAAATACGAAAGTTGAGGCGTGCCGCGTTTCATATAGCACTGCGACCGAGCGGACGTGTTTCTCTTGACCACACACTAGCGATCTGCTTACGCACGCCGAGTAAACTCCCGTCGTGCATCGAAGCTGACACACACACTTTTTAAAATATATTAATGAGAGTATATATTTTTTTGTTTTTTGTTCATCCCGGGCCCGGGACATTGATGATGATTACAACTGATCGGCCAGTTTTTACTGTCATTGTAGATTTTCTGCAGAACCTTTACAAATTCTGCAAAAAAAATAGTGTTTCGCAAATTTTGCGACAAGCCCTATATTCGGGATCCAATTCTACAAAAATAACAACATTCTTCCGAATCTGGTCACCTCTATTCAAACTGTCACCTTGTAGTTGAGTGACGATAAAGCCGGGGACACATTAACAAAAGCGTCCAAAGCTGTGGCTAACAACGAATACATCCGACAGCAAGACAGTCATCATTTTATATCGAACTTAACGATGCAATAAGTGTCATGTAAATATTGTACGTATTATAGATGTGTTCTATTTTATCTTAGAACACTAGGTATTTGTGTATGTTTTCATCATTAAATTCAATAGATAAGTAACCATGGCAACGATTGTAAAAACAAAAAATAATTATAGGTTCTTCGGTAACATTAAGTAACAATCTTCAACAGATTATCAACACATAATTAAAATGCAACTATCTACGGTTCAACCAGTATTCAAATTGGAATTAAACCACAAAGTTACACCAAATGTTGTAACAATAGCGAAATTTGATGGCACACATCCGTGTCTTACAGCATGCGCCGGATATGATAAAGTATGTCCTAAAAATACAGTTTTTCTTTATGGCCAGTTCGTAATGTTAATAAATACTCACCAATTATTTTTTATTTAGGTAATAATTCATCATCCACACGGCAGTATAGCAACTGGAAGAGCGCAACGTTCGCAAGCGCACGGTGAAGTGTCCGAACTCAACTTAAGTCAAGCGGTGATCGCACTTGCCTGTGGTCCTTTGAAGCCGGATACCAACAGAGATATGTTGCTTATCGGATCACCGACGCAGATTTTAGGTAACGTAATGTTGCCTGACCAGCCTCAGTAGTCTAGTTCGGCGGCAAAGAATGTGGTGGAAGCCCTCAAGTCGCTATATCCACTGTTGTTGGTATATCGCAGCGCAGTAGAATGCGCCATTTGTTTTCATATTTCGGGGTCCTTGATCTCGAAGAGATAATGAAAATAATAATAATAAGCCTCTGCCTACTCCTTCAGGGAGTACAGACAAGCTCTATATATATATTTTTAAATTACAGCTTATGATGTACACGACAACTCAGATTTATTCTTCAAAGAAGCTCCTGATGGCGTCAATGTGATCATCATTGGCAATTTTAGCAAATACACTGAGATGCTGGCTATTGTTGGGGGAAACAGTTCCGTGCTTGGTCTTAATTGGCAGGGGAATGAGGTTTTCTGGAATGTAGTGAGCGGAGAAGTGTGCTCCATGATCACTTTCGATTTTGATAAGGATGGCGAAAACGAAGTTAGTAGATTTTTTGTTCGCATAAGTTTTACCGCGTAGGGACTCGGCTCGTGGCAAATATCTACTGTCACAATGTGTTGTTATTTTTGAAGCTTCTCAATATCATAATTTAGTTTTGGGCCAGAATTTACAATTTCCACAATTTAGTAATTCCAGGTTTCCCCTGATAGGTACTAAGGTGCGAGGCCCTTTGCACCGCGCGGCCGTTGGTGGTAGCCCACACAAACCAGGCCTTACGCCGCCTCTGCTTTTTAAGAATAAAATATCGAACATTTGAACCCCGGCCTGAGTTAAATATTTCTTTAAACTTTTCTTTGAATTAAAAGAAATATTTTATAAAAATCATGTTTTTGCGTAAAATACAATTATTTTTAAAGATTGTGTTTTACTAGAGGGTGGAGGGGGTCAGCTGCCCCTCTGTAGAGGCAAAGTACAGCAGAATTTACAGCAAAGACTGATATTTGCCATAAGTTTAGGTACCACCTAGAGCTAATTTGTCCTCTCCTATTGCCCAATCGCCCCCTTCTTACACAACGTTATAATTCCAGCTAATCTTAGGATGCAGCGATTCATATATCAGGATTCTAAAAAACAATCAGTTCATTTGTGAGCTGCCCGAAACTGGAGCTGTGATCTGCTTGTCTCAAATTTCTGAAGTCAGGTTTGCATACGGGTTGGATAACGGAACCATTGGGATTTACGAAGAAGGAATACGGCTATGGAGAGTCAAGGTACAATAATAATTACAAATTGTTATACAGTATTCTTAAAACTAGCTCCGTGGCTGGAGGGCAGAGCTCTAGTCACGGAGCTTAAGGAGCAAACAGTTCCATGAATATTATGTCCTAAATAGTCGAAACAGAACGCCGTCTCGTTGCAATGGTCAGGCGAGAGCCTAGCATGTTGTTGGGCAAATGGTCGCGTGGACTGGCGGGACGGCAGCGGCCGGGTGCTCCGCCGGATTCAAATGCGTTCTGCCGCTGCAGCCATGTTGCTATCGGACTATCGATCCGTCGGTGCGCCAGATTTGGTTTGCGTGTCGGATCGGGGTGAAGGTAAGGTTTAAAGAATAACAAGTAATACCTAGCAAATATAGGTAGGGTATGGAGGTTTAGGTACCAAATTAATGCACATTTCGTATTCACGTATAGATACGTAACAGTTAATTATGTTAGATATTGCAGATATGTATTATGCTTATAATTTGAACTTATTCAATGGTAGGCAATATTTGTTTTATTTAGTGATAATGTCATTTGTTGATATAGGTACAGTTGTTAAAATAAGGGAGCGTTCTGATGGAACTCTACGACATGCAGTTTTGAATAAAGAGTCTTTCAAGTCTCTCTCCATCTGACTTCTATTACGCTGTATGTAGGTACACCTATACTTATATAGGTATTAGATGAATTTATCTACTCTTCGCTACTAGGTATTTCATACAAAACAGATATACTACTGTGTTGATTTGACTTATCACTTAGGTACAAAAGAAATAATAGCGATCTTTAGCGAGCGATCCATGAACTTAATGTACCTAGGTACTATCAGGGAACTCGTCGCTTGACTACACGGGCATCTTATATAGATGTAATATAGGTACGCTATATTTGGCAGATTTTGGCCAAGCACACATTTCCCTATATGTACGTAATCTTATTTTGGCTATAGGAATAACAAGGCGGGAGCGCCTAAATGGCGATATTTAAATACGTATCTTCAAAGTTGTGTTGTTTTCGCCTATATAATAGTCTTCATCGTCGCAGTAGGCACTATTCGTGGCTTGACTTCACTACCGTGTGACACGGTAGGGAATAGGGGTCGCAAACGGGGATCCCGGATACCAAAAATACCGGGATGCCGGACCAAATTTAGGTTTTCAAAATACCGGTTTAATTTCACAAAAACCGGGATTTTCGGTATTCAGTAAAACAAGCATTAATAAAAGCAAAACAAAGTTGCGCGCATTTAAATTCAAGCCACCGTGTGAGATACCTACAGTGATTTTATGCATCGGGGAACGTTCTATATGACACGTGTGTACCTACTTTAAATAATAGTAGAGGGTAGTCAAAGTAAGCCTGGGTTGCACCAAGATATATTTTGTTAGAGTAAAAGTTATTGTAACATTTCATATCCTTTTCTAACATAAAGAAATGTGTTTAAGTTAGAGAAGGATATATATGAAATGTTACTTTAGCTTCAACAAATATCTTGGTGCAACCCAGCCTAAGTGATCAATGTTTATAATCTGAAAATTATTGTAGTATATCCTTGTCAGTTCTTGGCTATGCCCCCTACCAAGAGAACCCTGGACTTAATCCGAAGAAGAAGCAACAGTCTGAAGAAGATCGGCTGGCTATAACGGAACTGTTGAATAAGAAACAGGCGCTGATGGTGGAGTTGCAGCATTACGAGGCGAATGCGGCGAGTGGAGCAAGTCCTGAGGCTGGCGAGCGTCCTGGTACAGCAATGCCTACGAATACACGTTTACAAGTCGCTGTGACTACTAGTACTGATGAGGTAATCGTTTCTCCACACACAATTGACCCAGCGCCGATTTTGCCCTTGACCAGGGTAGAGGTAAACGGAAATGAAGTCGAAGAAACTATCGACTTCATTTCCCTTTACATTCTTCCCAATACTATGCTCAATTCTTGCCTGTAGAAGCTATTTAGATGTGGAACTATTTATCTTCTACGATTCGTCATGCTCAAAAAAATAATAATTCAAAGAATACTATTTATCACACTAACTCCTAGTCTTGCTATCCCTTCTGTCAAATGATCATATATATTCTCTATGCCATCAACACGAGTTCAGCCATTAATTAAAATCATTTAATCTGATCTTGTTTCCAATCAGAGGTGCTTGGAGCTGGCAATATCAACCAACAACGAGACAATAGTACGAGCAGCGTTAGTATTAGCAGAGGGTATGTTCGAGAGTGGTGAGACTCTAGCCCGACATCCACCAGCGTCACGGCTCAAATCCATGCTGCGAGTGCCTTTGCGTCCCCCACGTGATGTGCCCGTGGATGTCCATATAAAAGTAGGTAGTTGAGGTATAAACATAGTGACGCCTAGCCGAGGGTAAAAGAAAGTGTTTTAAAAAAAACTGAAAAAAAAAAACAACTTTTTTTAGACGCAGCACTGTTATAGAGCAAAATATGACTGATTAATCTGTCAAGATCGGAAGAGATCTCATATAATATTAGCACCGCCCCGCGATTCAAGAAAAGTCCTGATTAAACGATACATTTTAATTTAATTAGTGGACTTGTCCGGAGGCGACGTAAAACGACTGTTGTTACCTACTAATTAACATGTCGCATTATTACGATCGTAGCAAATTGTATTTTTGATGCGTTGACATTTAACGAAAAAAATATTAATTTTATTTAAATTTTAATAACCATAATTATACACACTTATTATTATCCGGCACGAAGGACCATTCAGTGGCGTAGCTTACAAGGATGGCATCCGGGGCGGATGCTAAAAAAATAGGAAATACTCTCCCTTCTTTGTATCTTAAATCCTTCTTTGTATCTCTAAAATCGACGTGATGCTCTAATATATTATTTTAAATGCGAATGTGATTTCTGTGTTGCGCTTCCACATCTAAACCGCTAAACCACTTTCGGTTAGAGAGATAGATGATCACTGGAGAGAGTCTCTCTCAAACACTCAAACGAGCACCCGGTGCGACCCCCCTCCGCAAAGCTACGCCACTGGGACCATTGAAATAAAGTTCACTTTATTTTGCCAATAATACAGCTACATAAAGATTTATCATTAATCTTAAAAGATATTCTTAATGAATAAATAGGGTAATAAATTTACCTTAGGTACATTATAGTTTTTAGTTGAAGTAAACAATACAAAGCAATATATTGCAGGCACTAGTTGGATATCCAGACAGTGAGCAATTCCATATATTTGAGCTGACGAAGCAGTTACCCAGGTTCTCCATGTACACTTTAATGTCATCATCAATAGTCAAAACCAAAATTGATGGTCACGTTACCTTTCGTATCACCGAGAGGGCACAAAGAATCTGTATATGGATTAACCAGAACTTTTTATTGGAAGAAGAGATTGAGTTGGAGAAAGAAGATACCAAAGAGATACATATCAGTTTCATGTGTCTCCATGATGGGTCGCGACTGGATATGGATTTTGCGGGAGATGGGCAAGTGAAGTTCACAACGCCTAGTATAAGATTGGCGGGAGATTTAGTACAGAGCCTGGCCATTTTTTTGAATTTGACTGATGTACAGGTAGGTACTTAATGGTCATGATTGATAAGTACAGTATGTGCAAAAATAAATTCATCTGTGAAGTTAGTCACATGGCACTGTGGAAAATGCAATTCTAGAAGGGATATATGCAGTGGAAAATTAGGCAGCAATTAGCTTTCATCAAGTCAAGATTGGAATTCGCTTTTTTTCTCATCTGTGTAGTCAAAACAAAAGCGACGCCTGCATTTTCAGTGGTTTAAGTATTGTCTGTACCGTAGATAAATAATTAAACAAATGGCATGATTCCGTATCCACAAATTCCGATCTGTATCAGCAGATTCAGCAGTCACTCTCTAATGTGTAAAAAGCAGTGGTATGGTTTTATTTTTTAAAAGATCATTACCAATAATTGGAGTTTTTAATACAACTTCCAATTATTACATACAACTTATACATTTCATATCCACCACCTCCATTTTACATGTAGATCTACACAGTTCACTTACTTCAACTATCAATGTGAACTTTATACATGTTTGCTACTATCATGACAAATAAATACACCACTTTTTAGAAAATTATCTTTTCACCTTTTTCCCCAAAAAGCACTTAGACATGAGTTTAGAGATAAGTTATAGGTGGCAACACTTAAACATATTCCAACACTCAAGGCAGGTGCTATACTAGGAATCTATGATGCTATATAATTGGATATATTTCGAACAATATAATAAGTAAATTGATTATAGTATATTGCAGATTTCCTTTCTGAAATTTTTGCTTTATGTGAAGATGGAGTCAAAGAATTAATAGGCAATTATTGATAAGTAACCATGCAGTCACTTTAAAAGGTTTATTATTAATAAAATGCAGATTACAGTTAAATATTTATACTTTAATTTACTACACTTACATCTAACCAGATCATCTCATTGACCATAAAGTTCTACAAATCCAACACACTTCACGGGATTAAAAAAAAACATGTTATTGTGTGGTGGCTCTCTCTGGCTCACAGCTTTCACAACTTCTTGACCGATCACACCTCCAACCACCGCAGCGGCACCAGATACTATACCAAACACATCAGTGAGCAGTGCATCACTGATAAAGCCGACGGGGAGGGACAATTCTTTTACTAATTCATCTCTCATTTTCAACAAAATTCCTGTGTCAGCTTTACGTTTTGCTGGGTCTGGGTTACGGTTATATTCATCACGGAAACGGAAGAGCACCTTCATGACAAAATAAGAGGGGTCGCCGCGGCGCAACCTCGAGCGCAGCTCGGGTTTCGTCCAGTCCGCGGACAGGGCATTCTGCAACGGCACGTAGATAGCGCGTCGCTTCACTGTAATACTCACGGTCTCGCGAGCGTTCTTCTCGTTGTCGTCTGGGCCGCGTTTCACGGCCTTGTGCTGTACTATCTCCTCTGAGTACTCGTGATCTATCAAATCCGCGAACATATAACCAAACATGCCCCACACGTCACCGCTTAGGAACTTTTTGTTCGCATCTCTGCAAACGTTGTTTATACGCTCCAACTGCTCTTGCTTCAGACCCGTCGCACAAACCACGTCGTAATTAGTGAAAAAGCTGTCCGGTAAATCGTCAACGGCTTTTGTTTCGGATGTTATGTCCACCATAGGGTTCAAAGCCCTCGCTCTTTGTAATGATGCCTCCGCTCGGTTCTCCCCAATTTTATCGGGTGGAGCCAAAAACTGAGAGTATAAATCTGTTTCTTTCAATTTCTCATTGTCTAGTAAGCATACACTTTTCACTCCAGAAAGGATTATATTCTTCGCTGTTTCGGCGCCTAGTCCGGAAAGTCCGATGATCAAAACTTTCGATGCACGCAATCGCTTTTGTGACTCCAAACCCCATAGACGGATTTGACGGTCGTATTGTTCAGCTTCTGCTTCAGAAAGTTCAACATCGTTGTTTTCGACCATTTTCAGTTAAAAATTTTGTTTGTAGTAAAATTAAACTTCTATCGAGTTTGCCGGAAATTTGACAGTTACCCCACGCCGCAATTTGCACAGATAATTTCATGCACAGACTAATAACCAAGAAATTCAAGAACCGAATGAAATGAATGATTTGAGCACAAACAACTTTTTTTTTTGTGTTTCTGTTATTTTACTGCTCTTTTTTGTTACTCTGGCTAACGAAAGGTATGGAAAAAGCGGGAAATTAAAAAATCCTAAGTTAGCTTTGCACGACCTTATTCGTTTTATGATATTTCAGGTGTTCTGCTAAATAACAAGAACGTGTGCGTTTATTTGTATATTTATGCAATTATTCAGGATGGCGTTCCTAATACCGTATGAGACTAGGTATGAATGCGACCAGCGACCAGCTTATGCATGTAACTTTTTTTAACTTTCGCACGTACTGTACCATCGGAGTCAAAATCAATCCAATATTGCTTTCATTACCATCAAGTAAGGTGCCCGTGTGATCTAGCGGCTATTTCCCCAATAGTTCCCATATACCTGCTCATTCGGAAACGTATAGTCATGTTTTGTTTTGTATAATATTGCATAAATTTAGATATAAGTACATAGAGGTACATAGATAATATAAACCCGATAGATGTTCTAAGATATTATATTAGTCGACAGCTCATTTTCCTGAAGTCGAACGAAAACTAGTAGAAGAAATGGTCAATGCTTCTGAAGTCGGAGAGACGCGTTCTCGGTTAGCAGCAGAGACAGCAGAAAAAGCTCAGTTGATTACAGCATTATTACCGGCAGCACAAGATGCAGCAGCCTATGATTTGTAAGCATTTAAAACGGAAAAATTCAAATTAAATCAGACAGCTTTTTGTGTTAAAACTTCTTTAGCGGCGTTGTGCACTTTTTGTGACGTGTAAAACGCGTTAAACTCGTGTCAGGACACGTGACATGATCGAAAATTCGTAAGACGGAGAGAGAGTAGACCGTTGTATTGCAGGCTAGCGTGCTGCTGCATTGAAACTAATTTAGAATTCCGTTCTGAAGTGTTAATTTTTTATGTAAAATAAATTGTCATATTTGTGCACATAGAGCAACACGGGCCACCGCGGCGGACCGGAGGGGAGTTGTCATATACAGGCTTTCCCCTTTGTCAAAGTACAAGCCCAAATGGTCCTACGCCTGTCACCCAGATGTTTAAATGTGTGCGTGAAATAATTTGTGTATTTTGTTAAAGTCAATGTGTTAGTTTCGTAGTAATAGCACAGTATATCTATACTGTGGTAATAGACGATTTTTGTAGTGTATGTGTATCACACGTAGTTCCCCTTGCAAAAAATGACAGACTGTTTTGCATCGGTAATAAACGCTATGGCTACTCCCCTCCGGCAGAGAAAATGTAATAATACCGGTCCGCCGCGGAGGCCGGTGGCCCGTGTTGCTCTATGTTTGTGCACGATAGTGCAATAGATGAATACTGTACTTTTTTTTATAAGTTGGAAGCGGCAAACAAGCATGCAGTTCACATTGATGTTAAGTAATGACTGCAGCCTATAGACACACACACAGAGACCAAGGTCGAAATGATTTGCGTTACCACTCCTGAGGAATAAGGTGTTATGCCCCTGTGCCGGAAATTACAGGGCCGTACATTACCACCTGACCGGAACACGACAGTGCTGAACCATTTAGCGGCAAGTATATTAGGTAACGCGGTGGTGCCTACGCCCGCGAGCTCCGTCACTAGAGCTCTACCACCAGTAAAAACTATTTCTTTTATATTTACTACATAAATGACAGTACTTTTATACTGATAATTAAACCAATTCGTGCCCAATTATTCCCTAACCATTCCAAATATAAAAAATGCACACGTTAATATTCAAGTTTTCACTTCTGCCGGCGCTACCGGAGTGCAACCCGTTATTTTTTTTTAAGCACGGTAACTTTTTTTTACAGAAAAGAAATGTTAAACCGATACAAGGAGGTAATCCTCTTGAATGAAGAATTGTTAACTGGGTGTCATATTAGGCGTGCAACGCAAGAGCAAGCAGTTGCATCGCTCAAAAATCTGCACACTATACTGCAGCAAGCCGCCAGGCTCAGAGGTTATTATTAGTTTACAGATTTTTTTGTTGTAAGCTAAAATTGAATGTAACTTACAACAAAGTTCGGTTTATTTTTTTGATGAGGTGGTGATGTGCTCTACCTAATGTAGTTTTTTTTTATTTTTAAAGAATAATGGAAAGAAAAATTTGACACATAATTGAATTGAAAAATTTGAAAGTACAGCCGCTCTTCCAATTGAGCTACTGAAGTCCTCAATTGGAAGAGCGGCTGTACTAGATTCCCAGTAGGCCGCGAGTTCGAGTCTCGCCTGAAGTCAAATTTGTCTTTCCATTTTTCTTTAAAAATAAAATATATCTCACAAGCATGTGTTAATGCGAAATAATATAAAACAAAGTATTTTTGTTGGTTACTGAATGGCGATAATTTTATTTTACTTCACGATGTTTGTCCGCGATGGTCTCCTAAACTACTTAACCGATTTTAATCAAACTTTGCAACTGTGTGCAGCTTTTTTATGTAATGGAAGAGGCAAACAAGTATGCAGTTCACATTGATGTTAAGTGATGACTGCAGCCTATAGACACTTACATAAATACCAAGGTCAAAATGCAGATGCGTTACCACTCCCGAGGCCTAAGGTGTCTTAGGTAATACGGAGGTGCCTACGTCGCGAGCTCCGTCACTGGAGCTCTACCACCAGTAAAAATTGATTGATTCAACTTGAAAGATAGGATAGCCTCCATCTCAATTAATAGTCGCAATATTATGTTAGTACCTAAATTGCACCTGTGCGAAGCCGCTAGTGATATTATTATATAAATTAGAATTTCTTATTTGCAGTTGGAAAATATAACAAAACAGTGGTGGCATGCAGGAAAGCAGTAAGGGATAACAATACTGAAGCTCTTATCAAAATACTACAAGTTGGCGATTCTTGAATGACA
Organism: Macrosoma leucophasiata; assembly: GCA_036365455.1. Taxonomy (NCBI): domain Eukaryota; kingdom Metazoa; phylum Arthropoda; class Insecta; order Lepidoptera; family Hedylidae; genus Macrosoma; species Macrosoma leucophasiata. The sequence continues at coordinate 5,277,636 of JAWQUS010000023.1, read as the reverse complement.
ACTATCTCTCTTCATATAAAATGTTTATTGAATTAAAATTTTAATTATAACATAGTAGTCAGTCATTATTTAACAATAACATTACACATTGATAACTTAAATATATTAAGGCCACGAGTTTATTTCATTAATTGTACTTTTATTGCATTTACTTTAATAAAGATTGAATAAATCCATAGAAATTCTGTAGTTTGAGAAATTTATTACATGGACAGATTTCTTATGATTGTGGTTTGGGAGGAAGGTAGGGGAACAACCTGAATCATGAAATTTCATTTATTAAAATTTACTTTAACGTTTTGAATCTCAGCTTTGAGTATCTTTGTGAATGTCAAAATGTCTCAAGAATTACATTTATCTTTTCATATATGTATAGTCTCTGTAATTCAGGAGCGACCACCACAACCAAGCGCCGACCGCACTCTGAATCGCAAGAACTATATCGAATAATGATTATAAACTATTTAGTCATTGGATTTTAAGTCAAGACATGTCATCATACTGTAAACATTTTAAATAACAAAAAATGTTTATAGCTTAAAGCATCAATAAGGTTTAACCTGAGATCGGAGTTAACATTATAGAAGAGTCTTCTTATTCGTATATGACGTCTGAATATCCGCCAATCGCATAATTTTGGATCTTTCGGATATCGATAATCAAATAAAGACGATACAGGTTTAATTCCTAGACCATGACAGAAATCTGTTTAGTGGCATAATGCACGTCATCAGCGCTAACATTGAGCAGGAGTCTAGGCTCGGAAGGTTTCGGTTCCAGCAGCAACAGTTTGAGGGCCGCGAGCCGCGCGCATATAGTCTGCGCCTGCGCAGGGCTGGGCGCGCGGATGTGGGCCGCCGAGCGGTAGGGCCGACCGTCCAGGGCCACTATAGCGGCCGCCGTCATCAGCGCACGGGATAGCGTGGTCTCGTCCGTGCCTGTGCGTTCTACCTGCAATATTTTTAATTTGTGACTACGCATCAATAATTGGGAAAAAATTTAATCTGCCGCTACATTATGTTAGCACTATCGTGTTCCGGTTATATGAAATAACTTTCACAGCGATACAAACAAACAGTTTAACAGTTAGGTTTGTGGCGGAATTGAGGGTCGCGGGCTCAGTCCCCGCATCGGAACAAATGTTTGTATGGCCTACAGATATGTGATCCCAGTCTGTTGTGCATGTTTTTGAGTGTGTACAGCGTCACCCACGATACAGGTTTATACCTAGTGTAGGTGTGTGTGTGTAAATGTATTTTTATAATGCGTGCCTAGTGTGGTTTGTGTACATGTCTATAGGCTGCTGTATTCACTTACCATTAATGTGAACTACATGCTTGTTGTGCTAATGCTAAAAAAATATAATAATACGTTAATATTGTAAGCATTAAAATTGTTTAAAATTTGTACATGATTGCTCAGTGCATTGTCTGTCAAGTCATTTTTTATCGTACTTTGTATGAGAGTTTCTCTTCTGCCCAAGTCGGTAGTTAAGGAGATCGCTACCTCACTACTTGTTAGCCAAGTTGGGGATAAAGTGATTTTGTTTTTGTCTCTTAAAGTTATATGCGGCTACTCATTTCGTAGTAACAAAATCAAAGCAAGAACAAGTACCTCAGCCGCCACAGCCCTCAGCATGAGTCTCTCGGCCGGCGAGCAGTTCCTTATGGCCCGCACGGCCGCACTGGACGCGGCGTCCCCTAAGGCCTGCTGCACTTCCTTCAGGCCTGCGCCCTCGGGGCCCGCCAGCTCTAAGGCGCGCGCGCATAGCGCTAGAGCGCGGCGTGCGTCGCCTGATACTGCCGCTACTTTCCTGTAAAACAATATTATACATAGCAATGAAAATAAGAAAGAAAACCTGTATAATGTGATGTACATTCATTCATAAAAATAAAAATACTGGGTCGCAACCTTCGTCTTGTTTTAAAAATATTACTTACTAATCGTATTATCGATCGACGCGTCGTAAATATACCTACTTAAAAAAAGTGTATTATTTTACCTAAAGGAAAAATAATGGCTTGGGTTTAAAAATAAATAGGTTACAAAGGGGCAGTGTAAAAATTACCGGGCCACGACAAACAAAGAAGTGAAAAAACTGGATAAAGCAAGAAATAAAATATGAATATACTCATATAAGGCGGTGAAGGATAGGCTCAAGGATCAGCTTACCTAGCGATGAGTTGCACAGCATCAGGCGTGACGTTAGCACCAGCCAATCTTGTGGCGACAATACACTGCAGCTGCGTGTGCGTGTACGGCGGGAACGTGAGCCGCGTGAGGCCCAGCCGCGAGGCCACGCGCGCGGCCAACGCCCGCTCCGGCAGGTCCATGGTGTTGGCCACCGCTAACACGGTGAGTAACGCCGTGTTGTGGGCCGCCCACTCCATAATGCTGTAGAGGACATCTTGCCGACGGTTGCAGAGGGCGTCCAGCTGAAATGGCGGTTTTTTTTTAATGTAACCAACGTGGCAAATAAGCATGCAGTTAAAATTGATGTTAAGTGATGACTGCAGTCTATAGACATCTACACAAAAAGCAGAGGTCAAAGTGCAAATGTATGAGACCCCTGAGACCTTAATTGTTATGTATCTGTGACAGTTATTACGGGGCTATACATTACCATATGATCGGAACACGATAGTGATGCACAGTAGGTACCATTTGGCGGCAGATATATTAGGTAATGCGGTGGTGCCTACGTCTTCGAGATGCCTACAGTGGAACTCTACCACCAGTAGTTTTCGTGCAAGATTCACAGACCGCACTTTGAGCAAAGTATGCTTAATGCTTAGAACTGTCAGTACAGTATGGGTTTTGAATAGTTCAGTAGGTACAGCAGTAGGTACCTAGTTTGACGTCTCCGTTTCGCTTTACATTCTACACGTTTTCGGTTCGTTTCGGTTGACAAGGGCTTTACATAAGCACACTAAATATCAACTCAATCAGCTAAGTGGTTCCCGAGTAAACTGTTACAGACGGACGACGGACATACAGACAGACGCGTGAGTGATATTTTTTCCTTTTGTGCGATGAAAACCGTAAAACAGATAGTGCATGATGCCGCGTGGCGATGAACATTTAATTTATTTATTTTTAATTTAATTACAATTACAATCATCGAAGACACACTTTCATGCAATCAACATCATCATTTCAGCCAAAAGACGTCCACAGCTGAACAAAGGCCTCCCCCAAAGAATGCCACAACGAACGGTCCTGGACCGCCCTCACCTAGCGATTGCCCGCAACCTTTACCAGGTCGTCGGTCCACCTCGTGGGGGGGCCTGCCTACGCTTCGTTTTTCCGGTACGCATGCAATACTCTCGCAGAATTCCATACAATAGTATGGAGCAGCTGATTTTTCGCGATTGTCGAGGCCATATAGTAAAATTTAAAAAAAAAGGAGGAGAATTCTGCCCCTAGTGCAGTCAGTCAACCGAACAATGGCAGTCTAACCACTCAAATAGGGCAGCAGTAAATATAAAACCATCTCCACTGCGATTACCAATCCGCCTGCCTAGCGTGGCGGTTATGGTATATGCTGAACGAACAACACTGTTGTGAGTGTCTTCGGGGAAGGCTTTGTCCAGCAGTTGACGTCTTACGGCTGGACTGATGATGATGATGAAATCTTCAGTTATAAAATATGCTTGTGTAAATTTACCTCGTCAACAAGAAGTACAGTAGGGGTCCGTCTTGGGCCCGGATTAGTGAATCGTTTTTCGAGTAATGAGCACGCTTGTTCCCAAACTACGGATTTATCTGTAACATTGCAATAAGAACATCACCTTGGTTTGAAATTAGTTGAACTTCTTGAAGTGAAACTTCTTCAGCATCGTTATTTTAAAGTAGATGAAACGAAAAAGCGTCAGTAAAAAGAGACAGAAACATAAATTCATAAGATTTAACGATGAGAGTAAATGAGATAGGAAGCATTATAGTGTCTCTTATGAACATTTTTGTAGGTCTAATTTATACCACGTGTAAATAGCACATGGTTTTTAAAAATATTACTACCGCTATTTTAGAGTTAGGCCTAGTATTTATCATACGACCCTAGAATTTTTTTTTTTCAAAAATAATTAGTTGTTTACGTAATGGTGGTCTACGCCCGCGGTCTCCATCACTGGAGCTCTACTTACCAGTTAGTTGTTTATATATTTGCACATAAGCCTGTCTGGGCTCCGCGATTTTCATGCCGTTCACCTCAACCAGGTTGAACTCGGGTAGATCCGATTCTTCTTTCAACATCTTCAATGCTGAATTTACAGTGGCAGTTTTCCCTGTCCCTGGCACTCCGGAGATATACATACATCTGCAATTTATCATAAATTTAAAATATTATTTTTTTATGTAATGAAAATGGATTTCGTAGATAACGTTTTAAGAAGATACGCCGAATCCACAGTACAAATATGAACAGTGTGGAAACTACGTACAAAACGTTCGAAACGGCACACATACACAAACATGCGCATCGACTTTCGAGTAGCGTGCGTCTCACTACTGCAGCATCCGCAGAACCGCTTAGAGGCCTCGTCGATGCGCATGTTTGTGTGAGTGTGCCGTTTCAACGTTTTGTACGTAGTCTCCACACTGTTCATATTTGTACTGTGCCGAAGCCCAAGAAAAAAAGGCTTCACCATCATGTGAATGTTGAGGCTATCCAGCTCCTCGACAATACAAACCTAGTGAGAAGACTTTAAGGTTAAAACAAGAACCTTATGATATTAAAAAAAGTGTAATGAAAGGTGGAAACAAGCATGCAGTTCACATTGATGTTAAGTGATGACTGCAGCCTAAAGACACCCACACAAAGACCAAGGTCAAAATGCAGATGCGTAACCACTCCTGAGGCCTAAGGTTATGCCTCTGTGCCGTACATTACCACCTGACCGGAACACTACCATTTAGCGGCAACACGCCCGCAAGCTCCGTCACTAGAGCTCTACCACCAGTGGATTATCTTTATAGAAGTGTAAGTACAAGTGTAAGTCAGCAATATATATATTTTTTTATCTCTATATTGGCACCAGTTAGGCATCCATAGTGTCACACTATGAGGCCGCAACATAATATTTATTGTTGTTGCCGGGTTATTAATCCGTCACAATGCTAAGTTAATTTTATTTTTATTTTTTAGTTAGGGACCCTAATTTAGTTTCATTTTGTTATGTTTTTAATTCAATTTTTTTTTCATTTACTTAATAAGTTTTTGCTGTTTTATTTTTATTTTCTATCTTTTTTTTTCTGTTTTGTTTTTTATTATTGTCCAAATAAATATATATCTTTCTTTTCTTTTTCTTTCTTTCTTTCATATTTAATGTAATTATGTTGTAATGTACCTATGTTTTATAACACCCTGAAAAAGGATTTATTGTAACTAGTTCCATGTTCCATGAATCACACGTGAGTCAAATGGTTTGCATTGTTTAAGGTATTGGGTTTGCAATGGGAAAGGGAATGGGTTAATATTTAATTATTTTTTTATGTGTAGTACATACCCACTTATATTGTCCAAAAGTTTATTTCGGACAAATGATAATATTTCATCCAATTGATTCTCTCTTCCCGGCAGGGAGTTGTTCTCTTTGAGGAATTCTAAAACATTATAAAATATTATCAACACCCAAAATAGCTTTAGGCCTTAAACGGCAACTTAGTTATGAAAGACTCTTAAATTTCCAGTATAGAGACATAAACCAATGTAGGCCTCGGAGTCTCTCATTGCATTTGCATCGAGATAACTTGTTTTCATGTAAATGTTTATAAGATTTTTTTTACTTCCAACAAGATGTGAGATGGCATATGCTTGTTTGATTTTTTTTATTGTTGAAGGTGGCAAGGAAACCTGCAATTCACATGGATGTTAAGTGGTGACAGCAGCCTATAGTCATCTACATTAAAACCAGAGGTTAAAATACAGTCGCCTGAGATGTTAGGTGTTAGGGTGAGATTCACAGACCGCACTACGACTTTACTTTCGAGCAAAGTACGCTTCGAACTGTCAAAACCCATACATTTCTGACAGTTTTCAGCATACTTTGCTCAAAGTAAAGTTTGTGAATCTCACCATAAGTGTACTTTGCACAAAGTAAAATCATAGTTATAGTTATGCCACACTTTACCATCTACCTGCTAAACACTACTATTTGGCGGCAGAGAGATTGGGTAATGCGGTGGTGTCAACGCCCTCGAGCCCCTACACTGGAATTCTACCACAAGTTAAAATTGTTGATATTTTAAAAATATATTATTAAAAAATAAAAAGTAACATCTTACTATCCACATTGTTGACAGAGTGTGCTCGAGAATGTAACGTCGGTGTCAACTGACTAGTCAATATCCTCTTTGTAACACTTTTAGGAGTTGCAGGAGTTCTAGAAATTTTCGGCGTTCTAGGCGTTTTCGGCGTAGTAGGCATTTTCGGTGTTCTAGGCGTCCTAGGAGTTTTAAGCGTCTTTGGTAGCGTTTTGAACTCCTCATCGCTATCAACACTCATTTTACGAATAGACTTTTGCGGAGTTCGCTTCACGGGAGATAGTTCTTCTTTATAATTTATGGGATTTTTTCGGCAGGATCTCTTTGCGTATGTTTTCTCATCGTCTTCAAAAATTAGGACTTTTTTAGGTGTTTCTTCGTTCGCTTTTACTATAGACGTCTTTCGCTTTGGAGTTGTTGGTATATGTTGTCTAATTATGAGTGTTGGTAGTTCGTCATCTGAATTCTCTTTTAACTCCATCGATAATACCTCTTCTAAGTTAACTTTACTTATCTTCTTGGTACTTTTCGGTGTTTTTATTGGGGTTACTTTTGGTGTTACTTTTTTTGGGGAAGCCTTTTCATTTTTGTCAGCCAGAATTGCCCTTTTAAGCAATAATTTTGTGCCATCGTTTTTACTGACACTCCAATTCCTCTCAGATATAGATACTCTGCCCATTCTTTTCACTAAACTGTTAGGAGTTTTTGGAGTATTTCTTGGGCTTGATATGCTTTTATTAGGAGTGGAAAGAAGTTCTATGGCTTTTCTCTCTTCTTCTAATACTGGCTCAAGATAGACTTTGCGTTTATTGATTGCTACGAGACGATATCGGCAAATATAGTGATATGGAACATTAAAATCGTCTGTGTCCTTAGTAAATGTTAAATTGATTGTGCATCTTTTGTAAAATGTTTCTATAGATACATCTCTGTCAAATGGACGATGGTCCTCAACCACCTGAGGAAGAACGAAGATGCATTAAGTTGGGTGTGACATACGTTTAACATTAATTTCTCTATTAATTTAATATAATGCAAATCATTTTTTTATTTCATGATTTAAATTAATACTTTTAAAGCTAGTTTTGGAACTTTACATATAATTTACGTACGTTAATAAAAATTATTGATATCGGAACTTTTGTAAAAGAGATTTTAATTAAATCTTCGGAATCAGAGTACATCAGAGATCTTGAGAATCTCTTAAACAATGCCTAGCATAAAAATTGTCTTCCTCAATAAACTTTCAAATTAGTATTTTTATTCCAGTAAAAATATTTCATACATTGGAAAAAAAGTCAGTGTAATATTACAAAGCTGTAAAATGTGTAAAATTAGACTATTTATGCCCTTAGCAATATACAACTATGTGTGCCCCTAAGCAAACTGGAAAGAATCTATGACTACATGAGTTGCTGAATATTTTAAATACGTCTAGCAGTTTTTTTTCATTATTTTAATCTCTCCAGACACGAGAAAAATATGACAATTGAAATTCAATTGTGTCTCGCCGCCAGTGTCCGTACGATCCTTGAAGGATTAATCACAAAAACACAATCTTTTCTCTTTGTAATATAAGACTATGACTAACCTCATTATCTAAGAACTCAATTGGGTCTTTAGTATTAACACAGCCTTTAGGCAAGTCACCGGGCCTGGAGTACCACTGAACCTTGGCTCGAAAAGGGTCAGTTTTGTTCGTAGTATCTTCGTACAAAGACATAATCTGGGCCGCATCGCAGCCCTCTTCTGTGTCTGGCTCCGCTGCATCGGCATTTGATATCAATACACAGTCACCAACTTCCGCAATTAACTCTTTGAATTGGAATCGCCTGTAATTCAAAATGTTGCAGATTTATGTAGGTACAGCCGACGCGCCACAATCTCTGCCTACCCCGTAAGGGACTTGGCGTAAAGATACATACATACACACAACCGACGCTTTGGTCTAAGTTTGTATAACGAGGTAGAACCTTAAATCCAAAATATCTAAATCGTTGAAAAACTTACTCGTAAAAGTGGAAAGACACGGTTGTATTGTGATTGTAATGTATTTCTTCACTTAACCACGACACAGCTTTTGAAGCCTGCCTTCTTCGAGCCATAATTAGAATTATTCTAATCACAGATTTCACCACAGACCAACAACCTATTTCACTGAAATTTTTCCGAGTTTTGGTTTTTGGGTTAGGTAAGTGTTTGTTGTCATTTTTCGCGCTAAATTTGAAGTAATTTGAACATACCACAGATATATATAAAAAATACAGTATGCTTAACATACATAGACAAAAGAAGTAAGAATGAATGATAACGATAACTAATATACTTAATTCCCTCTTTAAGATTTATAATTTTTTAAATAAGTATATTATTATGTGAATAAATAATATATACGAGTTGCGATTTTTTCGTACACTCTACTTATAATAAGGTATTATAATGATATTAAATAGTTTACTAGTCCAAAACGATGAGTAAAAAAAACAAAACTGTTAAAGCCGGAGACACTTTAAAAATCGAATTTATAGTCCAAGCCTACACCACAACTCTTTGCCAAGAAGACGAGTTTTTGCCGGGAACGCGGAAAAGAGCTGTGTCGCTGCGTAATATTATTTTCAAAATTTGTGTATAGTCGCGTTTTTATATGAGTAAAAATGGTGGGATTTTTATCATAAAACATTTGATAACGTTCACGGATGTAAGAAAGTGATATTATGAAGTGAAAAGTGATTTTTCATGTTGCCTCCAAAACTTCGTAAAATCTCCTAGTAAAGTCCCCATCACCTTACTAGAGCCTTTTCATCATATTCTACATGGAAGCATCCAATCATTGTCATCTTCCATATGGATATTCATTATCATAAGAAATGAAGATAAAAATTACAGAAGATTGGCTATTAAGAACTTGAATCTGTGGCCGTAAAACCAACATAAAAAAAAACCAAGACAAGAAAAAAAGAACTGTCATTTTTATTGTTTTTGACTTTTTGTTCATCATGTTGACTTTGAGACTTTGTTGACTAAAATGTATGTATGTATGTATCTTCACGCCAGGTCCCTAACGGGGTAGGCAGAGAGTGTAGAGCGCCAGATATCCCGGTTCAGACAAACCTCTCGTGCCTCGTCTACCTTCATCATTCTCTTCATACATGCACGCCGATTCCTAAGACTTGACTAAAATGTCATTTGAGTTTTGGCGGGAACCTTGAAAGAGGCGTATGGTGCTCTTATTTTATTTCATTTTCTTGGTGTATTTTTAAGTTATATTGAATAAAGTTGATGGCATTTTGTTTGATATAGGTTTATTACAGTGTCCGTGAATAGTGAAATAGAATAACAGTGCGAAAACACGATCTTTCAGGTTGCCTCCAAAACTTCGTTGTGGATGTTCTGGTAAAGTGGCGATCACTTTGCTCGAATAACTTGATTGTGGCTCACTTGACCGAGATATTATACTTGATACTTACATATTATATTTGTTGACTATATTATACTAACTTTTACGCTGCTTAAATAATTATACGAGATATCGTTTTGCTTGACACTGGCAAAAGGCGTGATAGCGATGCCAAAAAAAAAAAAAACCATTTGTCAGTTTGTCATTAACACGTGAACGGAGGTGTTTTTGGTTACGCTAGGTACAAAAAATATAAAAATATTATCATTCAAATCATGAAGTTCAAGCAAAAGAAGTCCCCAAACTTACTATCAGATAAAATAGCTGACGCCCTAACAGTTAAACCCAGAGCTGACATAGAAGACGACCACGTATTCGGTACGAAACCTCAGACGGTGTCGCGAGAGCAGTTCAGTTCTTCAGATGAAGATGATAACACTATTAGTGACTTTCGAAAACAGAATGTGAACTTATTGAGTGAGATCAGTAAAAAATATGAAGGTCAAGTTGTTTCGCGAAAGGATCTGGAAGAAAGTTCCGATGGCTCTCAAGACGAAGATATCGAGTTGAACGCATCGAAGTCGTCCAAAAAACATGTCACAGAAGATTCAGAAGACGAGAGCAAACTCAACAGCTTATCCAAATTACAGAAATATTTTAATAAAGGTAGTAAAAGCAATGCAAAACTCTATAAAGATACTGAATCGGAAGGTTCAGATTATGAAAGTGACAATTATAGTATTACTAAAATACAAAAACAACTCAACAGCGATAGTTCTGTTGCGGAGTCTGAGGACCGGGAAGGATCTGAGGGTGAGGAATCAGAGGATGTGGAAGGTGATGAAGAAGGTTATGACATCAGTCAAATGGCAGAACCCGTGAAGGAAGATTTTGAGCACATAAAAAAGCAAAATGTGTCAGAAGAGGCAAAGAAGGGTGCGTCCATAAGAAACCAACTATTAGTGTGGGAAGGCTTGCTAGAAATGAGGATTCATATGCAGCGATGCATGAATACAGCTAATAAAATGCCTATGACTGATACTTACGAGGAACTAAAGAAACATGATAATTTTGTTGAAGAGAGTACTGTTACTATTAGTAATGTAGCTCAGGTTTTGGATAAGTGAGTATGTTTTTTTAATTTCTACTGTGGTAGAGCTTTAGTGATGTAGCATGGGAGCAATGGCTTCACTCCATTACCTTATTTATTAGTGGTTGAATGTTATGTTCAGTGCTATCATGATCTGGTTAGGTGATAATATAGCTAATCCATAATTTTCAGCACAGAACACTTGGTTTTTACATAATGTTAATAAGCTACAGTATTCACATACCATCAATGTGAACTGGGTGCTCATTTGTCACTTCATGACATCAAAATGTTTTCTGACATCTGACTCATTAATCTCAGCTCTAATTGCCAACATAAAAATGTTGTGATGGCTTAATGAGCCATGTTACAAAAAGTTTAATCCCGCCTTCGACCATATGTATACTCCCATATACTCCACATATATTCCATAGTATTAACAAATTATCAGTAAAGATTTTTAATAACATAGATGTTATGTTTATAGTTTTTTAATATATTGTAATATCTAAACAACACAGGCAAAACCCATTTCATTATTAAAATTGATTAACATTTAAATATTGTTGCTTTTGTTTTTCAAATCAATTATACGGATTTTCAAATATACCGAATATCTGGTTTTAATTGATCTGGATTATTGAGATTCTACTGTAATTTAAATATTGTGAAGGACAGCTAGTTATAACACAAATATAATCAGATATATGAATCTCAGTATTTTTATTTGTGACTGACTATGTTTTTATGCATATATTATATTTTAGAATATAACGAAATTTTAATACATAGTTGTTAAACTGTTGAATAAAAATAATCAATATTTAAAATAGAAGATTTTTCCTTCACTTATAATAATTTTATGCTTACAGATTATTAAACCTACAGGATATACTATTCAAAAAGTTTCCGGAAACAAAGAATCTATCAAAGAAATCATCAAGACAGAATGATAAACAGGAGAAGAAAGAAGAAAGTGATGAAGAAATACCTAGTGATACAGACGATGAAGAAATACCATCTGATACAGAACCAGAAGATAATATGGAGGCAGAAAAACCAAATGAAATAAAAAAATTAACTAAGAAACGTAAATTAGACGACTATGAAAAAGATATATCAACATCACATAAATCATTCAAATCATTCAGGGATACTACAATACAGAAATGGAATGATAAAACTCGGGTAGCGACTGCTGCCAACATTAAAAACACTCCAACAAACAGTGTCCTTCAGCAAATATCATATATTTTATCAGACAGACAAAAACTTGTGAGAAGGTCTCAATTAAAACGGTCAGAATATGATATTGTAGGATACAAGTCTGAAGAGAAAGAAGAGAATGGTTTAAACGGAACCAGAGATAGAAAAGATAATGATGAATATATCCCTGAAATATTTGATGATAGTGATTTCTATCATCAATTGCTTAGGGAACTAATTGAATGCAAATCGGCAGATATTTCTGATCCGATACAACTGAGTCGTCAGTGGATTGCATTACAGCAGATGAGGAGTAAAATGAAAAGGAAAGTTGATACAAGAGCTACAAAAGGGCGCAAAATAAAATATGTAGTTCACAATCAGTTGGTAAATTTTATGGCTCCAGAAAAATCTATCACTTGGAATGATGAGAGCACTAATGAATTGTACAGTTCGTTATTTGGTAAATTATTTGAACAGAATAATATAGGATTAAATGTTAATTTAGATAATATGACATTAAAATAATTATTTTCATATGATTTGTTTCACTATAAACACAGGTTACCTACTTATTAGAATAAAACTATTTTTCGGATTCTCGCGTCTATTACCACCACAGAAGCTGAAAGCGACCGAAACGTCGTATACGCGAGATAAATCCGTAAGTTATTTTCCTTTAATCCTTCCCCGCATAGGAAGGGACTTTTATACCTACTTTTAATACACGATAAAGCCACTTTTTATTTCGATGAGATGTGAAGGGTCTGTTATTATGATAGTAATACTTAAGTATTGTGATACCTAATAAAACTTCTATCTGACATCAATAGCATAATACGTAGGTAAGTATATACAAAATACACGTGTACAAACGATAGGCATATGAGAGAATTGAATGTGTAGGTAATGTCTGGAAGTCTGAAAGTTAAAACGTCCAGCCAAGAAGTGCGTGATAGTCAAAGTTAAGCTCTATGTGAACGTGATATGTTTGTGTTAAAGAACCACATGGAACACGCGTGATTAAAAATCTTTGTAGTATCCACAAAATATTTGCCAGTCATTACTTACTAAATACTTACTTAAATAAATAGGTAGGTACCTATGTTGTTTATCTGCAGTTCTTGTGAATCTAATTGGTAAATTGAGCACATAAGAACAGTAATAAATTATTAATTTTAAACTTTCATCGCTAAATAGCAACCGAAAGAAACATTTTTTTTCAGCTCCTTACAACCATTACAAAAATGAAGGTAACAACATTAGCTATGTTAAATCTATAAAAAATAAAGCTCGAGTGTTGCTTCCTCTCGTTGAATTCCGCTATCAGCTGCGGGAGCCCCAGGCAAAAACCAGAATGTCGTCAAGATAGTTCTTTAGGGCTGGCCTGGTGTTGCAAATATCCATATGCGAAGGTGACCCCTTTCCACAGGTGAAACGACACAAAAAAAGAATCTAGATTTACTTTAATATACTTGCCGCTTAATGGTAGTGTTCAGAACTACCGTGTTCCGGTCAGGTGGTAATGTACGGCCCTGTAATTTTCGGCACAGAGGCATAACACCTTCAGGCCTCAGGAGTGGTAACGCATTTGCATTTTGACCTTTGTCTAAGTGTGGGTGTCTATAGGCTGCAGTCATCACTAACATCAATGTGAACTGCACGCTTGTTTGCCACTTCCATTAGAGAAAAAAAAGCATGCAGGTCACATTGATGTTAGTGATGACTGCAGCCGCTGCAGCCTATAGACACCCACTCAAAGACCCAGAGATCAAAATGGGTCGTCACCCCTAAGACCTAAGTTATTTTGTCCTTGTGTTTGATATTACGAAGCCATATACCTATTAAAAAGTCTGTTTTTTTGAACAACAATGATTTCATGTTGTTGATATTGTTTTTTTGTTACTGTTCGTGATTCGTCGCGCGCGCTATCGCGCGGCGCGGTATAGGACTCGAGGCACGTGCCCCTTTTCCTCGGCATCTTCTGCTCCCATAGTAATGGGAGCGGCGTCTTGTCTGGGTGGCGCAGTGGTAAGCGCCGCGTCGCCGATTAGGGCGCAGCGACGGAGTAGGCGCCTCCCAAGTGTGGTGATGCCGTGATGACAGCGGTGCCGCGGCGGTTGGTATTGCGGCGGCGGGGGCGGGGGGGTGTCGTCACGGCGCGAAGTGACGTCGCTGCGGCGGCTTCCGTCGCCCAGCGTCGAGTTTTGGGAAGCCAACAGGGGCGAGCATCCACCACTCCAGTGGCAACGCCCGCAGATATTGCGCGGTCGTAGCCCGGACCGTAGTCGGACCCGCGACCGCATCCCCGATGGAAGCCTCCACGTCCGGGAATCGAACCCGGGTCGGGCAGGTTGCGTGACATCGTCACAGGGCTCTGCATCTAATGGCGAGCCCGGCCGAGCTTGGCTCACTAACGTATCGGATCACGATTCGGGATCGGGGCTCGGACATACGTCGGCGTCCCGGGGTGTCCGGGTTGATACCACGGAGAGGATTTCGCGCGGGAGTGCCCTCCCGTCAGGCGGCCTGCTATGTAGTGGGGCAAATCCGTGGAGGTGTCCGTGAGGTCCGTTTTCCGCACGATAGTACATACCGCGCGCGAGACGGACCACGAACTCCTGAACGGATTCTACACGCAGGTCCCGTGAGATGACGTCATTTCTGACGTACCGCCCCGCGTTGGTTATCAAGCGTAGACACACGTTTTGCTGTACCTGTAGGCGACGTCGCTGCGTAGTGGAGCACAAGGCGTACCACGCTGGTGCAGCGTACGTCAACCTAGTTCGAATGTAGGTGTTGTAGATCCGCAGCTTGGTGCTCAACGGCAGCCTCGACTGCAGTACCGGACGTAGCATCGCTCGAGCAGCCGCCGCCTGGCGCACCGCGTTATCCACGGTGGGCACCATGCGCAGCGCTCTGTCGATGGTACACCCGAGGTACTTGACCGACGGCTGCCATAGAACATCTTGGCCGCGGAGCCGTAGTGGTGGTAGTCGGTAGCGGAGTGTTCGCGTTGCGAAAGCGGCCGTCTTACCCACATTGACGGCCATCCGCCACTTATCGAACCACTCCGGCAATCTATTCAGCAAACGTTGCATTTGCTCGTATGCAAAATGCAACCGGGGCGCCGACGTAAAGTAAGCGCTGTCGTCGGCAAACAGGGACAGCATTACATCCCTTTCTCCTTCGCGCAGATGTTCGCGCAAGGTGGGGATGTCGTCTGTATACGCCGCATATAGCGACGGCGACAAACAGCTGCCCTGTGGTACTCCTGCACGGATCGGATGGTGTGGCGATTCCTCCCCATCAATCGAGACGTAGAACCGCCTGCCCTCCAGGAAGCTAGCCACCACCCTGTGTAAGGCGGGATGCAGTGTATCTAATTTCGCCAAGAGTCCAACATGCCACACCCGGTCGAAGGCTTTCTCGATATCGAGAAATACTCCGACCGAGTACTGACGATTGTTGAACTCATTGGCGAGATAGTGTAGTACCCTCACCAGCTGGAGCGTCGTGGAGTGTCCCGCGCGGAAGCCAAACTGCTCCTCCCTACATGGAAGGTGTGGCCTCAGCCTCCGCAGCAGAAGACGCTCGAACAGCTTGGCGAGGTGTGAGAGCAGCGTGATAGGGCGGTAGCTAGATGGATAGCGGCGATCCTTGCCCGGCTTGGGGAGAACTATAACTTTCCCGAGTTTCCACTCGTTGGGAAAATGACCCGTGCGGAGTATGCCGTTGAATAGTCTGGTAAGGGATACCAGGCTACCCCACGGCAGATGCTGCAGCGCGGCGTTAGGGATCCCATCCGGTCCTGGTGCCTTCTTGACATTCAGCCGGTAAACGGCCCTCCGCAGTTCAGACGGGGAGATAAAATCATCCCCTCGGAGTGGCGGGAGTGGTGTCGACAGTAATTCCCTTACGCGGCGCTCGCAGTTATCATGATGCGCGACGACAACGGGGTCCGTAGAGGGTGGGTGGGGGGTAAAGACGTCCTCCAGATGAGTGGCCAGTATTTCGGCCCGGTCTCTGGCCCCGTAGCATCGTTTACCTGAATTATCAAGTAACGGATATATCGGGGCCGGCTCGCGGGTCAGCGTGCGAGTGAGCATATATAAATTGGTGTCTCGGTCAGCCGCCCGGTCTATGGTTTCTTCCCAGGCAGCCCCACGAAATACGCTCATCGCTGCACTGACCTTATCCACGAGGCGATTAAGGTCACGCTTGACTGTCGGACATCGCGTGCGCGCCCACAGCTGACGGAGGCTGCGCTTTCTGCGCAGCATTACTTGGAGTGCGGCGGGCAGGGCGGCCCTGCGCTGTGTTGCTGGCATCGTTGTGGTGGCCGCTGCGTTGGCGGACTGGATTTCGCGTGAGAGGCGGCGGGCTGCCGCCTCGACATCCTCTGCTGTAGTCAGGGCGCCCACCGGCTCCACCTCACTCATAGCGCGTTCAAAAGTGCGCCAGTCTGTGCGTCTGCGGGGTGGGCACGCGATCGTGAAATTCGTCGACAGTGCAAGAGTGACTAGTATTGGGAGGTGCTGCGTATTCAAATCATACAGCACCTCCACATGGACCGGGCATGGCACATCTTTGACGATGGCGACGTCCAGGACATCCGGCAAACAATTCGGGTTAGTTGGAACGTGTGTCGGTGCATCCGGCCCGACCACGTCATACCCCTGTCGCTGGCTGTCCTCGAAGAGTTTCCTTCCAGCCGGTGTGATTAAACGGGAACCCCAGGCAGTGTGCTTAGCGTTCATATCACCCACGACTAGTGTAGGTCCCTCCCCGAGGACAGTGTGAATGTCCCGGGCGCGGAAATCGTCTCCTGGAGGTCTATATCCCGCGAATACGCGTAGCTCGCTGCCCTCCGCATAGACGCGCACTCCCTTAGTACGCGTCATTTCAAAGGGCAGTGTGTCCAACTCGTCGTGCACTACGTCCCGCCGAACCAGCGCCGCAGTTCCCCTATAAGCGGGGCCCCGCGACGATACCTCGTCGTGGCGGTACACGAAGTAATTGGGCACACGGAGCTCGCGTTCGGGTCGTAATTTGGTCTCGCCCAGTAGGATAATATGAATATCCTGAGCCTGGGCGAGTTCCCGGAGATCCCGAATGTGACCCGTGATCCCGCCTGGATTCCAATATAGGATTCTCAGCCTACACGGGATCACTGTAACGAGTTAGTTCGGCCAGTCCCGACAGTAGTGCAGGCATTATATCCTGCCCGGCGTTGTATGCCGCCAATATTCCAGTCAGTGTGTTAATAAATACACCCACTAACTGGGACATCGTCGGCTCCACTAAGTGTCCTGAGGGAGTGGAAACCCTCCCCCGGGACACGGTCGCTGGTACGGCTTGCGAGTTTGAATGAGCCGGCCCAGAACTTACCACGTGCGCTTGTGAATACGCGTCTGCTGGCGTTGCCCCCAGAGCGGCAAAGCTCACTACCATCGGCTCCACACGTCGACGTCATGTTGTTGATATTGTTTTTTTGTTACTGTTATGAAACAATATGCAATTCCTTAGATGTCTAAATACGGAAACTTATAAATGGTCTGATGTAATTTTATTAAAACTGTTTGTAAGCAAATAAGACTGTTTGTTATCTTGAATAAAATAAAATAAAAATTATTACTGAAAAACGACACTAGATTGTAAATTACGTAAAGTTACGGTAGTGGCACATCACTATTAATGATTCCCAAAAACCTAGCCACACAGCTTATGTCAATTTAGTCCGTACCGAAAAAAAAACAGACTCGACGACACAACGCAGCTATGATTAGATACCATCTAACCGGAACACGATAGTGGGAACAGAAATATTAACTTGTATTCGTTTAGGCATTATTAGTGTGTATTCTACAATCACTATTTCTAATGGTAGCTAGTATTTCTAATATGGCTAGTTGAATTTATAAAAATAAAAAGAAAATATTAAATATAGGAAAAGTCTCAACAATTTATTCTGATAACTTTTAGCACATGAGTCGATGATGTATAATACAATTCAACAGCCTCAGCGAGTACGTGCTTAGGTACCTATAATTTTCTTAGAATTCTGCTTACTAAGCCTTTAAGACAGCATCTCTAAGTCAACATTTGTGAAAATTGCATAAATATATTCATGAGTTCTCTTTGCATAGACATTCCAATAGCGAATCGTCAATACAAAATTCTACGTGAAGTGAATACCGAATAAGACACGTTGTGACAAGTCAATGATCAAAAATTATTGTCACTGGCGGCTGGCGGAGTACCCAATCCTAGTATAGTGATCTGTGACCCAATCTATCTATATTATTAGCTTGACGACCCGGTTAGTCCGTGTGCGTTCGCACAGCAAAAAGTATCGTCCTTTCAGGAATTGAATGATGCAGATATAATTAGTGCCTTATACCGTGTACCTAAATGTGCCTAAAATTTTAAATTTGTGCCTCCAACAGCTTCAGATTTATTTAAGAAAAACGGATTCTGCTGAACGAACGTTCGCTCAGCAAAACTTTTTTAATTGATGGGTCTAGCTTCTCAAACTTTTTAAATGATGGAACCCTTTTGGGAATCAAAATACTTGATGGAACTCTACAATAAAACAATTGTTTTTATATGTGTATTTTTTATTAATCAGCATAATAAAAGTACAATGTAACAGTTACTAATTATTATTTACTTCACCACTTGGCAAGGACAATAATTAATAGAAAACATTTAAAAAGAAAAAATCTAACTAGTGAGCGGTATAAAACTGTTTTTTATTTTTCATCAATTGGTTGATATCAGGTTTGATGGAAGAAAGTTGGAGTCTCATATAGCTTCGGCGTCCAGTCTATTGCGATATTTTGTTTTCGTGGCTGCGTAGGCAGAGAATCCTGTTCCGCACAAATATGTAGTTGGGAACGGGAGAAGAATATCCAGAGCCATTTGGCCAAGCATTGCATATTCATCTTGGATTCTGCACCAAAAATCATTGAGAGGCGTCGTTTTGAACAGTGACTCCATACTTGTGTCTGATGACATTTCTAAAAGAGATTCATAAATCTCGTTTGACATGTTTTCAGGCTTTTCCAAGTTGGGTAAAAAAGGATTATGAATCCATGAATTCACTTTAATTTTTGTATTGTGTTCTTCGGGAAAATACCTTTCAAAAGATGCGCGCATCGAACTGAGATATTGGACCAATTCTTCAAACACATCATCTTCAAACATTTCTGAGTCGTTTTCGCTAACAAACTCACTGAGTAACGTAAAGCTTTCTATTTCTTTCTTACCAATGCAAATGATCCAAAAATCTAATTTTCTTTTAAAAGCAGTTATTTTATTATAGGCCTAAAACACTGTTGTCTGTTTACCTTGCAACGATAAATTCAATTCGTTAAGTTTTTGAAATATATCCGCAATAAAAGACAATCGGAACAACCAAGTTTTATCATACAAACGGTTCTTCAAATTAAAAGAAGTATCTGCTGAAAGAAACATTTGTTACTCGGCTCTAAGTCCAAATAGCCTTGTTAAAGTTTTACCCCGAGACAGCCATCGCACTTCTGTATGGAGCAGCAGTGTTTTTTTATGTTTGCTGCCATAATCCTCACACAATAATGAGAACAATCGGGATTGTAGTGGTCGTGATTTGATACAATTAATTATTTTTACCGCTTCATCCATAACTAATTTTAGATTTGACGGTATTTGCTTCATCGCAAGTGTTTGTCTATGCAGAATACAATGACTGGAACTACAATTAGGCGCTTTATTTTTCATTCGTGACACTGCTCCTGCTGTTTTACCTGTCATCGCCTTGGCCCTATCTGTACAAATGTCAATGCAATTGTTCCAACGGAGATTATTTTCTTCAAAAAATACATTTTTATATTAAAAATTTCTTCCCCGGTAGTGTTTGTAAGCAGCGATGAACACATAATGTGCCATAAAGCAATGCATTAAATGTGAAGGAAAGATTTGACAAATCGGGCAGGACTTCAGTAGCTCAATTGGAAGAGCGGCTGGACTAGATTCCCAGTAGGCCGCGACTTCGAGTCTCACCTGAAGTCAACATTTTTCTTTCCATTTTTCTTTAAAATAAAATATGTTTAATGCGAAATAATATAAAACAATTATTAAGGGTAAAAGCGACTTCTTTACGATATTCAATAAACTGCAAAGTCTATTATATCGGTTGCCTAACTAGCATAGTTGGCAATAGATGGCGCTGCTGCTACCATTAAGCAATGCATTAAATGTGAAGGAAAGATTTGACATATCGGGCAGGACTTCAGTAGCTCAATTGGAAGAGCGGCTGGACTAGATTCCCAGTAGAAAGATGCTTTGCAGATTTTTCATCGAGCATACATCTTGTTATGTCTAATACACATGGTTTTATTAATTTCTCAGCGATAGTATGCGCTTCGCCTGCTTGTGCAAATCGCTATCGATTTGCACAAGCAGGCGAAGCGCATACTATCGCATACGCATACTACCTAACTAAATATGATGCCTCCGTGGCCTTTTCGTTGATAGTTTGTGTTACATGCATCATATTTTTTTGACTTTGTAATAAGTGATCTTTTTTGCGAACAAAAAATTCTTTATTCTTGTCTTTAGACTCGGGGTGTACAGTTTCTAAATGTCGGCGCAATTTGGCAGGTGCCATGGAACTATTAGGAAGCAGTTTACTACAGAGCATGCAGAGAGGTGAGCCGTTGGAATCAACAAATCCGAAACTGATATAAGATTCATCATACTTACTTCTTTTCGTCTTTGAAACCGTCGAGCTTGACGTCGTGGCATCATCTTCTGGATCGGTGATTGCTATATTCTCCGCGCGCACCGCTTTTGAACATTCAGCGTCATTAGAAGCGGTTGTTGCAACACCTTTAAGCCAACGTTCCATTCTTCTTTATTTATAATGTTACACGTCAGGATAGTGGGGTTTAAATAATGCACGTTTTTCGGATTCTTCTTTAATTTACCCATTTTTTGAGGACGTGTACGAACCAGGGCCGAGCTCGCAACATCTCCTTTAATCGAAAATTTTGAAGAACTCCATAGAAATTAATTATTTAATTTTTTTTTTCATTACATTATTCAAACCTAAAAACTACGGAACCGTACACTGCTCGTGGCCCGACATTTCTTAACCGTTTTTTTGTATACAGATACCTAGTATTCGTGCGGCCGCTTTTTAATGTTCACTCGAATTTGGTCGGGTTACTGGGATGATGGTGGTGGTGGTCAAAAATGCTCAACGTTTACATTCACATTTTCACTTCAACGGCACTCCCGGAGTGCAACCTTTTTTTGAATTCCGTCATTAAAATCACCGAATATACCTACCTATATCAGCTACTGTCATATATTGGCATAGTTATATCATATGTGTTAGTGTGTGTAAGATAACCCGGCATGCTTGTGATTGTGAGGTCAATGTGATACGAAGACCAATTAGACATTGTTTGTAGTGTCTGAAAACGTACGTAATTGATGAATAATAAGGTATACCCACCCATCAGTGGCAGATTTAGAACTTTCATTTGGGGATAGGCTTGACCCAGAGGCGGTTGTATGAAGTCACGCATATCCACTTATACCTATATCTTCACGCCATGTTTCTTACATGGAAGCACACCGCGGATCCTCCGCCAAAATTCCATACAAACGCTTAATTTGGTCTCTATAACGCATCAATCAGTGATGTGTATTTACACGTGCACCTGTGTGCGTAGCACGTAGAAAATACCAAACCGTCGCCCATAAGAGGGGAGGAGGTTGGGTGAGGCGCGGAAATCGGGCGGGACGTCGAAGTGTCCGTTCTATACGTAATATTATTACATATTCTCTGACGGTAGGCAGAGAGTCTGAAACGACGGCTTCGAAGGGTCGCGGGTTCGTTGCTTGCACCGGGATAATAATATTTGTATGGCCTATAGATATATTGTTATACTTAATGTGTGTAAACGAAAACAAAAAAATAACAAAAAAGACTACGAAAGTGACCCAGTGTTCAAAAAAGTATTGAATTTTGGGTCACTGATTAAACATAATTATGTGTACCAAATTTTACAGGCTGTGACGGAGACAGACACATGATTGGTCCTTTAATAAAACATCAATATAAATCACTGCATTTTCACCTAATACGACACAATCCGTGAAAATGTGTAGGTATAATAACCTCACAAAGGTCAATTCAAGATTATTTTCGTTTGTCTTGCGCCACTCTGTTTTAAGGGTTCGGTTTTTCCTTTTGAAGCATGGAACTCGGTAAAAAATTACTAACCATAAAATGTTATTATTGGCCCCGGAAACAAAAAAAAACATATTATGTTTTTTTTTATGAAATTTTGTTTTTATGGTTTGACCTATAATTACACTTGCGAGCTTTAAATATCATTCACTGGACTCACATAAATAGTGGAGTGCCTAGAGCGTTAAAAACGTTGAAAATGCGAACTACCAGGTACATCAGTGAATGAATTTAAAAAGATAATGTGGGATATCATTTTTTAGACTATAAATTACAATGTTGCATGCATTACAATGCAATAGTTGTTCCAATAGGTAGGTACTTCACCGATTATACAAATGAATGAACCTGTTCACGGCCCGTATGATCTTTCAAATACGTAGGTAACTTTAATTAATGATCTTCAATATCTATTTGGATGAAACATCAAATGTAAATGGAAAAAAAATCACCCTCTAAAGGAAAATTATACCTACTGCCTAAAATATTTTTTTGAAATAATTTGTTTCAGCAATTAAAAAAAGAAGCACAGAAAAAAGGGGTAAGCACTGTAATTTATAGTCTAAAAAATTATATTCCACTTTCAAGTTTTTTAAATTCATGCACTGCTGTAGTAGTCCGCAGTGTAAACCCCCAGACGCTCCACTAAAACGGGGGTTGTTCAATCATATGTTATTATTGTTTTATTTATATTGTTACCCCAGTTTATGTGATTCTCGTTTAAAGTTCGCAAGTGTATTTGATCCAATGATCCAGCGAATCCCTTAATAAAAAATGTGGATCCATAATTCCAATATTTTTGAAGACCTATCCAACGACACCATCAGCAATCGACATCCAGTATGGGACAGGTAGAAAAAAAATAACATCCCAATTCCCAACTTTACGTAGGTTGTTCATCACATCAGTATGTAAGGGGAAACCACGTTAAAATAAACACGCTGCCTCAGAGGTGGCGGCTTTTTCAAAAGTTGTATCTCAGAACGGGGTATCGAGGACATGCTCAGGAGTGTATCTTATATGTAAGCTGATGATGATAATTATATTAGAACAAACTGCCATCCCCTCCCTAGATCGTGTGACGAGTGGCAGGGCGGTGGGGGGGAGGTTGAAAGCTTTGTGACGTCATTTATAATTTAATCTTTCAAGTACATGAGGCACACTGCTAATGCTAGGCAGACTTAATGCCAAACCTTAAGGTTAACTAGTAGAAAATGCTATCATCGTCATAGGTATAGCATAGGCAAAAAAAAAATCAAAATCTTTCAAAGTTCAAGGAATTCGCGAAAGTGTCATTGCCTTATGGTGGTGATTTACTAAAATAAAATCTGTGTATTTAAATATGAAGAGAACAACTTATCACATATTACACTACAAATAAAATTCTGTTTACTCTGCACAAAAATACATACTTACGTATGCTAGCTAACTCAGCTATTGCGTAGGTACATAGTAACAAACACTACCATTTAGCGGCCGAATATGTGCCATACTCATTATTATTCAATTTTGTGAAAAAAAAAAACATTACTTCAGTGAGATACAAACCAAATAAAAAGCGGTCATGTGCGAGTCGGACTAGCCCATGAAGGATTCAGTAGTAACAAGTAATATTTTATCAAGAGTTTTAATTGTAATTTGAAAATATATTTTATCTCAAAAACTACTCGTTCAAACTAATTTTTGTTGAAAGTAGCGAAGACCAGCATATATTTTTGTTGACTTTTTCATTTTCAGGGACGAAGCAGCCGTTTTTCCACTTTGGAAGTGTCTCTCTTTTAAACTATTGGCTTGCAGAGAAAAAGGTTTTATGTATTTATTTTTGTACAAAAATCATAAAGCGGTTCACAGAGTAGGTACGTCTACTTGCGCAGTTTTAAGTATACAGTTAATAGTTTCGAAGTACAGGGGCTGTGACATACGGACGGACCGACAGACAGCACCTAAAAGAATAATTATTTCTTGTATAAAAGTAAAGTGCAGTAATGCATTAATGTGACCGTGAGTGGTGGTAAGTGACGGTGAAGACAGTGAGATCATTAAGCGGTGTTTACGAGCTCCTGCCGACGGTAACAATTGACGACAACGGGGAGTCCTCGGGGACGCGGTGTTTGGTGCGAGGTATGAACGGATAGCGATTAATAACTTTATATAATAAAATTATAATTATCTTTTAGTGTGTAGTATTTACTTTTATTTGCGTACTAAACATTTCAGTTGCTTTCTAAACTGTATGAGAATCACATAACTTCGGTAGTATAATTGATAACCGTCGTATTAAACCTGGTTCCTTATTATATTTCTGGCCTTATCTACCCTCTAACATGAATATCTCCTCTGCGCCATAAGCAAAACTATTTTTCAACTATGCCGGAATGCGTTCTTGGGATTGTTCGTGACTTTAAACATGCCTTCAATTCTGTAAGTCTTGAATACTCTCGTCTTTAATACTGCAACAAAAAAAGGTGGATTGAGTGTTGGCAAGCTCGATAATTTTGAAACAACTAATTTTTCAAACTTACTTCCAAATAGGCCGGATAAAATCAGGCCTCTCCAAAATTATTTAACTCAACAAATATAAAAACCGTAAATAATTAACTTGAATAGCTCTACGATGCTATATAAATGTATAATTTACCAAAGGTCTTTAATCTACAGAGCTGTAGTAAGCATGAGAGAGGTTATTTCCCCATTTCTAAGGACTGTTATAGATTTGAAATAAAAATGTAAAGAAAGAATTGATTTCGGGTGAGATGTGAACCCCTATCTGGACTCTTGATCAATAGGTTGCAGATTCAAGGTACGTCTGATAAAAATCTTTTTAAATGTATAATTCACACGGATTTATATAGCGGAAGCGGAAATGAGAATAAGACAACTATAACAGAGGTTCTATTAACTGATTATAAAAGTAGCGCGATAAGAGCGATGGTCTTGTGATTTGTACCATACGCGGTACAAGTGCGAGATAACATCTGGGCGGGCCGCCCGCCCGCTACGCGCCCAGTCGCGAACCCGCGCGCCTCACACACTAACGCCTCAAGTGACAAGTTAAGTGAACGTGAAGTGAAAGTGTTAGTGTTGTGCACTTTTTGGATGTTACGACTTTTTGGTAAGTTTAAGTTACATTCTTTTTTTTTCTGGAAAATTGTCGTGAACATTAAAATTATTTTATACGTGCATTTTATACATTTAAATTTTCGATAAGTTTAGGTTCTTGTTTTTGGGAGATTAGTAGAGGTGAAAGACAATTTAATTTATTTGTAAAATGACGCAATTTTAGCCGTATTTACAAACGAAATTAACGTTAAAAGATTAACCAAAAGCTCATTAAAAATAATTAATTCAAATATCTACTCGAATATGATCAATGTTTTTAATAACATGTAGATATGTTATTTAAATAAATATTTTTGTTGGCTTACATTATTGACACGGATATGTTATTCGCATTCTTTATCAATATGACCTGAGTATAAGATAGTGATAAAGTCGCACTTCAGTTGCAATAACAGTGAAATAAATTTGAAATAATTAATTATCTTAGACGTTATGACATTATTTGATGCTTGTTTTGAACAATTAAATCTTCTTTTAAAACAAAAACCATGATGAGCTGAAATTATCTCTTGGTTTTGAATCACACAAAGATCTTGGACTTCTAAATTACATGCATAAATAAAAATAATTGTGTTCATTGCTCCGCTGGATACTTATTCTGTAATTTTCTAATTTTGAGTGTCGGAATAGTTTGGTTTTTGAATTTTGTTTTTTCTTTGTAAATCTTTTCTTTTGTCTTTTTTAAGTCGATAAGTAACTTACACGCCCATGTTTATCCAAACATTGCTGAGTAATTTCTCTCGACATATGGCAGAAAAATCGTAAAATGATGATTTTTAGATGAAAATACGTAAATAAATAAAAAAAAAACACAACGAAAGCCCTCTATGTAGGTATGTCCATACAACTTTTGAGAGTTTGCCCTCCATTTCCCATGGGTGATATGACATCATCAGATCCCAATATCGTAACAATGGGCCCAACTTAGAATTGTACCCTTTCAAACGAGACTAGAATTTCTGAAATCGGTCCAGAATCGACGGATAAATAGGATAACATACATAAATACTCGGTAATTAAAATAAAATGAATACTACAATGAAAATAAGCTCAAAGACACGAAATCAATACATATAATAAGACTGTAAAATCGAGTGTCTGTACATTAAATTATGTATGTATGTATGTATCTTCACGCCAGGTCCCTAACGGGGTAGGCACAGAGTGTGGAGCGCCAGATATCCCGGTCCTGACAAACCTCTCGTGCCTCGTCTACCTTCATCATTCTCTTTATACATGCACGCCGATTCCTAAGACTTTTGACACCACCATCAGACAGAACTCGACCTATTTGGTCATGATAGGTCAGTCTTGGTCTTCCTGGGCCTCTGCAACCATCCACATTCGCATTGTATATCTGTTTAGTCATTCGCTCATTCGACATTCTTTCTATATGTCCGAACCATCGGAGCATGCCGTTTTTCATTTTTACACCGATACTATCATTCTCATAAAGCCTCTTTCTTACATCTTCATTACGAACGTGATCGGTGAGTGATACACCGCAGATCTTGCGCAAAGATCTCATCTCGACCGCGTTTAACTTACTTTCATGCTCTTTAGTGCATACCCAGCTTTCGCTTCCATATAAAAGCGTTGGAGTAAGTACAGCATTATGTACGGCTAGTCGAGCCCGCTGGCTGAGATGTTTCGATTCTAGCAGCTTACCCAACGCTCCATTCACGCAATTCCCAGCAAGCACTCTTCTTTCTATGTCAGTGGTGTACCTACCATCCTTGCTAAAAGCACATCCAAGATATACAATTTCATCCACCTGTTCTAACACTGTACATTAAATAATTTTCAAAAAAACTGGTAGGGGGCGAATACCTATAGACGAGTATCAACAAGAAAAAAAGAAACAATTTTTGGAACTTTTGTGTGTCTGGTACGTTATAACTTCGACACTACTCAACGGATTTGGATTACATATAATTAGGAGATTGTTTTGTCAAAATCGGTTAAGGAAAAAAGAAGTTATGGTCAATTGAAAATTTACTTCAAACACTACTTCAAAACTTTGAAATTGAGTTGAATGCGGTTTACATAAAAAACGTAATTAATTTAGACTAGCTGTGCTTGCGACTTTATCAGCGTAGAATGTAACAAGATTATCGTTCAGTATATACCTAGGCACGCGGACGAAGTCGTGGGCACAGCTAGTTAAAAAATATTGTAAAAACAATTTATATATAAGCTTTATGCATATTTGAAAAACTATTGAACTGATCTCGACGCAGATAAAGTAAATATTTGCACATAGTTCAAGTTCAGTTTGAATTTTAATTATCAGTGAAGAAAGAATGTTGACCGTGTAAAGTTAATGCGATCGTATGGACGTGTAATATCGTAAAATGTCTTATATTGTGATCACAATAAACAATAATAATGGAAACCCTTGATACGTTCCACTGCTGGGCACGAGTCTCTCCCCTTTTAGGGAGGAGGCCTGGAGCTTACTCCCACAAGCTGCTCTAATGCGAGTTGGTGGAGATAAGGGTTAGTGGCCAACCCGTTGTCGGATATTTTCAAACCGCCCATAAGGCCTCCGACAAGGTTTAACGACTGCTATCTGTCGATAACAATCGGGACCGACGGCTTAACGTGCCTTCCAAAGCACGGAAACGCGCATTTTAATTTGCCACTAGCGGTCACCCATCACACACCCGACCGCGCCCGTAACGCTTAACCGAGTAGATCGCTTCCGATCTACACCAGCCGCCGGGCCATGCGCTCTTCACAACAAACAATGTTTTAATTAAAATAAAATGTTAGAAAGACCTTAGTAACTCGCCTTTACTGGAACTCTACCACTAGTAACTTAGCTAATCTGTCTGCCGCCAAATGGTAGTGTTCAGCAATATCGTGTTTCGGTTAGATGGTAATGTTTGGTCCCGTAATAACTATCACAGAGACATAACAACTAATGTCTTAGGGGTGGCTAACGCGTGCGTTTAGAACTCTGGTTTTTGTGTAGATGTCTATAGGCTGCAGTCATCTCTTAACATCAATGTGAGCTGCATGCTTGCTTGCCACCTTCGTTACGAAAAAAGTGTGCCTTAATTGCCATTCTTGGCAGGCGGCTTAACTGCCTCGGTAGCCTAGTGGTAGCAGGCCACTACTACTACGCTGAGGTCCTGGGTTCGATTCCCGGGTAGGGGGTTATCAGAGATAATGGTGTAAAGTCCTTTATCGCTGGTTTTATAGGGATTTTTCCATTTTCTGGAAATTTCCCAGTACCTCATAAGTTTGGTAATGTGCCCGGAGATGTCAACAGGCTCGCCACCTGTTACATGGGCCAATAACGTAACCGGCGAATAGTGGGTGTTTGCATGTATGCTTGAATGCATGCATTTACCTCTGCCTACCCCTTCGGGGATTACAGGCGATCGCAGAGTGGTAGTTTTATCGCGGGACGCTGCTGTCCATCCCGCAATGTTACCTGTTTATGTTGTTCATCGATATATTATGTATACTACTTTGTAAATGTAAGTACAGTCGCGCCCTATGCTGAACAATTGCATACAAGTGGAGACTTTTTTATAACTGACTAGCTGACTCGTCAAACTTCGTATTGCCTGAGAATGAACTAATGTATCAAAGGTTCGATAGATACGGACTATTTGTATGGGAAAATAATATTGTGGTTTTTACTATTTTCCTTCAATTTCTTCATCTTTTATTCCCCTGGACTTCCAAAAATCATGCAACACCAAAATCAGCCTAATCGGTCCAGCTGTTCTCGAGTTTTAGCGAGACGAACAGCAATTGATTTTTATATATATAGATAGATTGTTCGTCTTGCAAATTAATTACTTATTCGTAGACTTTTCCATTATTTTTTTAATTTCCGTCCGTCCGTCCGTTAATGCCGTCTCTACCATAACATACTCGGGGCCAGTGCCCAGGGCCCCCATCCTCTGAGGGCCCCGAAGGACCGACAATTTCTCTCACATAAATATTACGCACGGGTGCATTGTACAGTTGTACCTACCTGGTTTTCCCGTTGCACGAACGTCTATCATTTGATCGACGTGATAATCTAGCTTTTTCCCAAGGATTCGCTCGCGTGGCTTTTAGTCTGCCACATTAAGTTCCGTGACGGATTATCTATACTTATAATAAAACTGTAGAAGTGTGAATTCTGTACATTAAAAATATAAAAAATAAATAAAATACCAGGGGATGTTACTAGATCGATACCGAACACAAATATGTGAATAGAAAAAAAATTGTCTGTCTGTCTGTCTGTCTGTTTGTTCAAGCATCACACAAAATCTACCGGTCAGATTACGATGAAACTTGATATAATTATACTTTGACCTTTGGCGCACAACACTGGGTACTTTTTATCCTGGAAAAATGTCTGTTTGTCTGTGTGTTTGTGCACGCTAATTTCAGAAATGGCTTATCCGGTTTGCAGTTTTACTTATATATTGTGGTAAGTTTTACTAAGCATTTAGTGTTTGTTTCGTGTCAATCGGTTCAGAAATAAAAAAGTTATGACAATTTGAACGCCCCGACACCCAGCGACCCGACGTCAAGCGTCTCGACGCCGAGCGCCCCGACGCCCAGCGCTTCGACATCGAACGTCCCGACGTCCAGCGTCCCGACATCGAGCGTCCCGACGTCGAGCGTCTCGACGCCCAGCATCCCGACGTCGAGCGTCCCGACGCACAGCGTCCCGACGTCGAGCGTCCCGACGTCGAGCGTCCCGACGCCCAGCGTCCCGACGCCGAGCGTCCCGACG
Source organism: Macrosoma leucophasiata (assembly GCA_036365455.1). Taxonomy (NCBI): domain Eukaryota; kingdom Metazoa; phylum Arthropoda; class Insecta; order Lepidoptera; family Hedylidae; genus Macrosoma; species Macrosoma leucophasiata. The sequence continues at coordinate 5,247,566 of JAWQUS010000023.1, read as the reverse complement.
CCCAGCGTCCCGACGTCGAGCGTCTCAACGCCTAGCGTCCCGACGTCGAGCGTCCCGACGTCGAGCGTCTCAACGCCCAGCGCCCTGACGCCCAGCGTTCTGAAGCCCAGCGTTTCAACGGCCAGCGTCGCGATGCCCAGCGCCCCGACGCCCAGCCATTCGACGTCGAACGTCCCGATGTCCAGCGTCCCGACGTCAAGCGTCTCGACGCCCACCGCTTCGACGTCGAACGTCCCGACGTCCAGCGTCCCGACGCCGAGCGTCCCGACGCCCAGCGTCCCGACGTCGAGCGTCCCGACGCCCAGCGTCCCGACGTCGAGCGTCCCGACGCCCAGCGTCCCGACCTCAAGCGTCTCGACGTCAAGCGTCTCGACGCCCAGCGTCCCAACGTCGAGCGTCCCGACGTCGAGCGTCCCGACGCATAGCGTCCCGAAGTCGAGCGTCCCGACGCATAGCGTCCCAACGATGCCAAATTTGAAGTAAAACCATTCAGTACTTTTTGAGCTTAGCCCGGACAGACAAACAGACAAAAATCTAAAATTTGTATTTTTGGCTTCGATATCGATAGTAGATCATGCCCCAAAAAATATTAAAAAAAATATTGAATGTAAAGTTGTATGTTACTTATACATTGGAATGAGATAGAACGACATTACCACATAGCATGATAGGGAAGAGACTCGTGGTCAGCAGTGGGACGTAACAAGGGTTGTTGCCATGTTATGTCCAACCCTTGTTACGTCGTTGGGTGCATGTGTGTGTGTGTGTGTAGGTATGTGAATGCTAGTGTATGTAAGCATGAGTGATTGTGTGTAGTGTGTGTGTAATAAAGCAGATCACAGTGACTAAAAAATGAATAGTTCGCTTTCTTTACATATCCAAAAGGGGCCCCGAACTCTTGTGTGCCCAAGGGCCCCAGCATAGCTTAAGACGGCCCTGACTATATAATTAACCCGCATACCAAGTGAACCGATTGTGACACGACCTAAGTTAAACAGAGCGATCCTCCGGCGAGCCTAGCATCACTTTTAGATTGCTACAATTAAATAAATTTGGTATAGGGATGATATGGGACGAATTATATAAGTGGGTAATAATTTGATTCCACTAGTGGTATCGAATTATAAACAGTTTTTTTTTGAAGTTGCACTTCTTTTGGCTCGACTGGAAAATATATGAGAGTGATTTTTTACGATGCGCGCCCTCACCGACAGATAAAAGCAAGTCTGAAGTTAGTTGCTAAACAGATAAAAGCAATAGTCTGAAGTGAATTGCTAAACTTCTTTTGTCGTTTGTTTTATATCTGGAATATTGGATTGTTACGCTAAAAATGTTTAACTATGGACGCGCGTACCTAAGTACACACATTTTTTTTTGCGACGTACTCTACATAAGTCATAAGTAAAATAAAGAGTGCTAGTCTCGGGACCAAGGGCGGGCGGTACGCGAATTAGCAACAGTGTGCTTGTAGTAATATTTGAGTTTTTCTGTGTACAACATTCGGTTGAATTTTAACAAATTATATATTTTTTAATTTTTAGGTTATAGTACCTCTAGGAAAGAAGCGGAACCTTTGTAACATCACTCGTGTGCCTGTAAAAAAAACATCATTCAATACATCATATTTGTTGTATGAGAGCCCCTCTGAAATATTTGTATTATTCTGTTGAAGTTGAAGAATTTCTTAGTTATAGCGGCAACAGAACAACATTCACTGAAAATTTTCAACTCTATAGCTCTAGCTAGGAGAGATAGACAGACAGACGGACGGACGGACAGCCGAATCCTAGTCATAGGGTCCCGACATCTAACCTATGTTATTTGGAACTTAGTTCGGAGATAAAATATCCCTATTATCTAGATATTATATAAAAAGGTAAAAAATACTGAGTAAAAAAAACTTCGTTTAATTTAAACCATTTAAACGACCCACAATACATTAATCACTCTATCTTTGATTTTGAAATTAATTTCGCCGTTTCAACGCTGTGTTTGACAGTTTGCCACAGCTCGCAAACTTTTCAAATATCAGTTGTGTGTTTACAAATCCATTTGATTATTGAGGCTCCATATTTGGCCAGTTTGCATATTATAGCAGACCGAAGGGTTTCATATCTCATAAGTATAAAACGGAAGCCTTGTAAGATCACTCTATATAATTTGAACCTAAATAGTTTTAAAGTTATTCAAGAAAATAGACAAAAATTGAGTTTACCTCCCCCTTTATTTATAAAAATGGGCTAATAAAAAAAAAAATGGTGCTTAACATGCACGCTATATGGAAATCGATAATTAAAAAAAATAGCCGCGCGTTACAAGTAGGGGAAGTTACCCTAAAAATTTTTTTTTCATGTTTTTATTCTACCTCTTTGTCGGCGTGATTAAGGTGTATACTTATGCCAAATTTCAAGTCTCTAGTACCAATAGTTTTTTCGCTTAACCGAGAACGGACAGACAGACAGACAGGCAGACGGACATGGCGAAACTATAAGGGTTCCTTATTTACTACGGAACCCTAAAAAAATGACAACAGTTGAAGTCATGCGCGCTAACGTGTCGCGCGTCGCGTAAATGTAGAGTTCGCGTCAAATATCTATATAGTATACACGCGTTCCGCCGATCGTGCTTCCAGGCATAATAACATTAATTTGTAAACCGTGTGAAATTACTGTATTATAATAGCTTTTTATATCCAAATATTATTTTTTATTTACATATTTATTTACTTATAGTCATCGCAGGCGTAGTTGACTAAGGGCGAGATTCACAGACCGCACTTCGACTTTACTTTCGAGCAAAGTACGCTTCGAACTGTCAAAACCCATACTGTACTGACAGTTCTAAGCATACTTTGCTCAAAGTAAAGTCGTAGTGTGGTCTGTGAATCTCACCATTAGAGTTGCGTACTTTTTCGTAAGATTTTTTTTCTTCTCTAGAAGAACAGTATCTGAACATTATGTATGAGATTCACAGACTGCACTACGAAATTTACTTTACTTTGAGCAAAGTACGTTTCGCAGTGTATGGATTTTGACAGTTCTAAGCGTACTTTGAGTAAAGTACGTTTCGCAGTATATGGATTTTGACAGTTTTAAGCGTACTTTGAGCAAAGTATGCTTAGAACTGTCAGTAAAGTATGAGTTTTGACAGTTCTAAGCGTACTTTAGTCAAAGTGAAGTCGTAGTGCGGTCTGTGAATCTCACACTTAGCCTTACATTTCTATGTATATATCTCGAATTTTTTAAAAGTTCTACGCAGAAACCTATTGAAATCTAAAATTCAACGCAACAACTTGTAGATAAATCCATCCAAAAAATCCAAAATTTTAGATATATATTACTGCAATATTGTGGTCACACCTTTAATTATCGTCGTCTAATTCAACAAGCGTAGGTACCTAATATCCGAAGTCCTTTGATGTACAACCCTTGTTCATTAGAGCGAATTCACAAACTACCTCTGAATTTATAGCATTTGATTTTCTATCTTTCTTGGTTTTTAATCATTTATAGGAACACGAACTTCGTGTCCTTAGCTTTAGCATTATAAAAAATCAAATGGGTAGTTAACCTAGAATCCTAGAAGTACCTGTGCGACCTTGCAGTAAATTGCTGTAATTCTAAAATGATATCGTACGTTAAAACAGAACTAAGGCGGCCAACTTTCTGAAAATAGCATGCGGGTCTTATGGATAGATAGGGTGCCTATGGTGAATGCGAAGTATGAAGTCTTGTCAGTATACGTACCAAAATTACATCAAAACACAAAACTTACTTAGATACTGAAGTCATTTATTTTTAAATAGTATTTATCACTAGAGTGACACTTTTTTACAAGAATGCAAAATGAATCAAAGCGATCACATACACACACACGCAAACAGTTTTCAATTGAATTCACACAACTGTTGTTTGCATGCGTGTGTGAGTGTAGTGTAGTGTATATTTTATTTATGTAAGTGACTGTGCGGTTATGTAGTAGCTTGAAAAAAAATAGGCATGGTACATCAATGCATCAAATGCGGGACATGCGGGACGCATCCAACGTTTTGCGGGACTATTATATTCATTCTTGCAAAGCGGGATTACATCCAGCATTACGGGACGGTCCCGCAGAATCCGGGACGGTGGGCCGCCTGAAACAGAACTGTAAAGGTACGATTCCGAACTCAGCAGCACGCAGCAGTGCTGCCTGCCGCAGCACCATATTTATCTATTTTCTATTGCATTGCTGCCGCGACGGTGTCGCGTAGCTCGGAATGTAATCTCAAATAAACTCATAGATAATAGGCATATAGATACCAGTAGTGGTGCGGCTTAACTCGAAGTTACAATGGGGACCACATATTAGGCAGTTAGCGAAACGTCTGAGTGCCGCAGCTTATGCTGTTCGAAAAATTAGGCAATTAACTGATATAGACACTGCAAGACTTGTTTATTTTAGCTATTTTCACAGTGTCATGTCCTATGGTATTTTATTGTGGGATCGAGCGGCTGACATACAATCAATTTTTGTATTACAAAAGAGGGCCATTAGAGCGATGTATAACTTACGTAGTCGTGATTCTTTGAAAGAACTATTTAAAGAAATAAATATAATGAGAGTCCCTTGCCATTACATCTATGAAAATATACTTTTCGCGAGGAAAAATCTACATCTGTTTGATAAAATCTCCGATAGGCATAGTTATAATACGAGGAATAAGAACAAGTTGTCTCTGCCAAGTTTTCGACTGACGAAAACTAATACATCTTTCCTAAAATATAGTGTAGAATTTTATAACAAGATCCCATCCGGGATTGCTGAACTCAAAGATGGTAAATTCAAAGCATTAATTAAACGCACTCTATGTAAAAAGGCTTACTATAAACTCGAGGACTATCTCAAGGATAGAAATGTTTGGCTAAATGCTGATCTAGCTCCACAAAGGTGTTAAATGTAATAATCAAAGTGTAATGTTGATATTATATTGTTAATTTTAAGCTTGTTTAAATTATGGAAAATTGTAAAAATATGCCTAAGAGATATTTTTAAAAGAGCCGACTGAGTTTTTTCCGGCAAGTTTTTCTCAGATCATATTGGCCTTTGGAACTTTGCCGGTGAATGACAAAGAATGACTCTTTTTCTTTTCTTTTTACTCTTTGTTATCAGTTTGTAAAGGGGAAAAGAGACATTTTACTGATATACTTTTTACATTAGTTTATGACATTTAGTTTTATCTTAGTGATATTCTTGACTTTACATATATTTTTTATCTTGTTTGACATGTATATCAATTGTTATTCGCTTTAATTTATTTTGTTTGTTTTTGACGTGTCATAAGAGGTGCCTGTCACCCTAAATGAATAAATGAGTTTCTGATTCTGATTCTGATTCTGATTAAAGTGGCTTTCGTAATAATGCCAACCGAGATAAATAATAGATTTCCGTTCTGGACCTCAGCGAATCTCTACTTCCACTAGAACATCGGGGTTACTTAACTATATAGGTATTACGCGAACCCCTCGCGGCTCACGGCTTCGTGCTTCGCGCCTGGACTGCAACGAATCTCTGCTCCTGAATCAAGAGCATCTTAAACACAACCGCAACGCACAATCGCAATTACTATGTACATACATTTTTTCCATACCGCCAATTGTTGACTGGTAGAGAATGCTTTTAGGGTTAAGTCTTCCATTTGTTCCAGGATTTTTATGTTTATGTGTAATAGATTAAAAGTGAAGATACTAATATCGGTATTTAAACGAAAAGGGTTGTTGGTGGAAAAATGAATGCCGAAGGGCAAAACGTATTTACAAAAATACTAGTGAAAAATTCTGTGCCCAAAATAAGAAAACAAGAACTGCGGTTATCCTTACCATTATCGGGGTAAAAAAGTATTCTACAACCAATACTCATACCTGACAAATTGACACAGAAAGAACCTTCTCGTTTTTTGAACTCGGTTAAAAATCATGATAACCGGTCAATCCGTTTCAGAGGAGTATTTTTCGTCGCGTGTTTACATGAATTGACGCACGATTTCTTCAGTCCCAATGAATATGAGTCAATTCGAAATTTAAAAAAAAGCATGTGTACTTATGTACGCACGTAAGAAGTTAGACTTCTTTAGCGTAACAATCCAATATAGCAGAAATAAAACAAAACGACAAAGCAAGTTAAGCAACTAACTTCAGACTGTTGCTTTTATCTGTTTAGCAACTAACTTCTGACTGTCAATTTTATTTGTCGGTGTGCACGTGCATCTTCAATCGTGCCAAAAGAAGTAAAACTTCAAAAAAACTTTATTTTTTATCCAATTCCATTTCTGAGCGTAAAAATAACTTCTACGTTATTTATCGCTACGATTGGACGCCGGGTCTATAATTTCCGTCAATGCTGAAGTACGATCCGACAGATGATAAGTATACGAAATAATTGGATTCATATGTACAAATCTCAATAGGTACCTTCCGTCAATAATATTGGATATCGATGAGGCTTTTCTCTGTAAAATCTTTCGTAGAATTCTTTGAAGAATTTTCATTGCTCGGTTAAAATAAAACGATGAAACTTAGCCAGTTCGGTAATCATTATTCCATTTAATTTGCATAATTTTATCTCTTTTTATTTCTGTCTTATAAATGGCTGCCTTTCAATGCGCCAAGAACGCCAAGAATTAAAAATATTTTTGAAAGAAAAACTTTTTCGTTTTACATAAAACAGATCTATGATTTTCAAGAACGCAAAACAAAGTTTTTTGCTTTTTTGATTATGAAACTCACTTATATTATCACTTGTTTAGCCAGCCACTTGCGACTCCGCGTGTGCTTAAAAATTCCCTAAGGAACGTCAGAACAGGATAAAAAGTCCTATATAGGTGTTAAAAAGTCCTATGTGTTACAGCCTTAATATATACTGTACTCCACAAAATTTCATCGAAATCTGTTATTTTTTAATTTTTTTTTTTAATGTAATGGGCGTGGCAAACAATGCAGTTCACATTGATGTTAAGTGATGACTGCAGCCTATAGACACCCACATGAAGACCAAGGTCAAAATGCAGATGCGTTACCACTCCTGAGGCCTAAGGTGTTATGCCTCTGTGTCGGAAATTACAGGGCCACCTGACCGGAACACGATAGTGCTGAACACTACCATTTAGCGGCAAGTATATTAGGTAATGCGGTGGTGCCTACGCCCGCGAGCTCCGTAACTGAAGCTCTACCACCATTTTAGCTACAAACAAACATCCATACTTTTACATTTATAATAATAGCACAGTCTAAAGAAAACGAACATGTTATAGTATATGTACTTATACTGTGATACCTAATAGTAAGATGCTAAAGGAATCTTTGTTTAAAAATCTCTCGGCTTCTGTATTATACGTAGATATTATGGAAATATTCAATTTAAATACAAATATTGTGTGAATTTTCTAAATTCTTCACAGTTATATAAATATTTCACGAATTTATTTATAAATTTTGGCAGTATTTAATCCAGATGGTTGGATGGATAATGGTATCTCGTTCAGAGATTTTTAGGTATTAAGGTCTTTCAGGCATTTGACGGAGTGGCAGCGGGAGAGGCATAAAAACATAGATCTCAGGAGTGGTAATATATATCAACATTTAGGTAAATCTCTGATTTATATGTACCTACATGTTTATGGGCTACATGCTCAGAAGCTATATGCTTATTTCCTACTTCTTGACACGAAATGTGTCGAGTGTCTGCCATATTATGATTTTTTCTCACAGGCCCAGTGAAAACTTGAGATCTTAAATGTCTCATTCTAAGTGACAATTACAATAGTTAGGTACTTATCTCATATCTCTGCCTATCCCCTCGTGGAAATAAAATATGTTTTGCTTACTAAAGGATGGATCGTGACGTCTGCGCCGAAAAACCTTCGTGTTTTTCAATCCACTTAACCGTGAATGCCTGTGATATTGATATCACAAGTACTCACTCATTCCGGGTTACGCATTTATTACGCAGTAATCGGCTTAGGGAGAGTACAATTTTTGATGGAGCTTTATATTTTGGAGCTGAATATCTATTTCGTGTGGTTGGAGATTTATTTTCCGTAATGACCTACATCGTTTAGTATATTTTATCTAGCTCTATATTTATTTGGGGCAGCGTGGTGGAGTAAGCTTCAGGCCTTCCTGATAAAGGGGAGACACTCGTGCCCAGCAGTGGGACGCGAAAAAAGGGTTGTTGCCATTAAACGAAACGTTTGTAAGTCGCACTAAAAAAATTCGAGAATGGCTGGACCGATATGGCTAATTTTAGTTTTGGAATATTTGTTGAAGTATAAGGAATTACCTCATATTTTCTCACCTTATAAACATATGGTGAGAATATATGAGTAATACCAAGAAAAATTGTGAAAATAACAATTCCATTTATATTACGCAAAGGCCATGGGGTAACGTGTGACATGTATAGGTACCTATATGTGATTTTTATAGTTTTTTGTGTGATTTTCAACGTGAAAAAGTTCATTAACTTAACTGGTCTTATTGTCATGTCCACGCTACTAAAAATATCTTAACTTTTTATCATACTGTCAGTACACTTAATGTACCTTGCTGTTTTATTTTATTGTATTTTTTCGATTTTTGGGTTGCCTGGAAAAAATTGCTCTTCTAGCGATAATGCCGCCCTTTGTTTCACATATTTCCTAAGTGTTCTTTTGGTGTGCAATAAAGAGTACTTAATATTATTATTTTTTATAATATTTTTGTAGAAATAGACTGCGTACATATTTATAAATCAAAAACCTGCGTCAAATTATTCGTGTTATTCACGAGACAGTTTCCAAGAAGGCTTTCTATTTTGATCTAAATAACATAATTGACAGTTTCTGATATAATCGAATTCCACAAGCGTAGAAGTAGAAATAATGCATTTTATAATATTATATCTCTTTTTACGGCAAAAGCATCCTGGACAAGAGTCATCGACGACACAGCGCAGCTTCTCTCCCTAGACACCTCATAAAAGGCGAGCGGTTTCTGGCAATGCATAAGCCAAATCGAGTTTATACATCGACGACACCACACAGGTATGACAAGAGTCTACGTCCATGGTCCGTAGGTAACGCCACATGGTATTTTCAGCACTATCGTGTTCCGGTTAGATGGTAATGTATCGTCCCGTAATAACTACCACAGAGGTAAAACAAAATAGGCCTCAGGGGTGGCAACGCATTTACTTATTGGCCATCAGTTTTTGTTTAGGTAGATGTCTGTATGCAGTATTCAATAACCATCAATAGATCTGCAGGCTGCAGTGTGTCACCGTCATTAATAAAAAAAATCTCTTCCTATTTTTAAGCATGGGTTGCACTAAGATATTTATTAAAGTTGAACCCCCTTATTCATAAACGTACATTAGATTCGTTTTAGCTATAGAATGCTTTATCTTTGTCAGTTGCATTGTCAAATGTGCAGGATAGAAAAAGACTAAGGAGAGATTAGCAACACTTTAGCTAAAATACGATTATGAATAAGGGGGTTAGTTATTGTAACATTTCACTTCCTTTTCTAACTTTAACAGATTTCTTTAAATTAAACAAATATCTTGGGTTATCGCTAAGTAATAGTAAATACGATATATTATTAGTAAGTATATTACACATCTTCTCATCCACAGTCCTCAAACATTGTTAATATAATGGTAACGAAAAAGGAATAAAAATGAGTTTGAATTCAGTTAAAAGTTAAAATATAAAGTTGGATTTGATTACATGTTTCGATAATGTTACATCACAGTGTAAAGAAGGATAGTTAGTTATAGGAAGTTAGGTAGATAAAATAATATGGTTCATCATAGAAGAGTGGCTAAGTGCAAATCGATAGCTTGTTGTTGGAAACGTAGGTTTGTTGGTAACTCTAGTATTTCTGATGATTTAGACGTCTAGAAATTGAATGAAATGAAATTCTGTAGATGCTGCTTCTGTAGGTACACGTAACTTCGTGTCTTCACGCCTGTAATCCCCGAAGGGGTAAGGTGCATTAAAATACAAGCAGCATGCATTAAAGCACACATACAAACATCCACGATTCGCCAGTTACGTTTTGGCCCATGTAACAAGTGGCGAGTCTGTTGACATCTCCAGGTGCTTTACCAAACTTCGAGGTACGGAGAAACTGGGAAAGTAAATAGAACCAGAGATAAAGGATTTTACGTCTTTATCTCGTAGCCCCCCGACCCGGGACTCGATCCCCAGCGTAGCAGTAGTGGCCTACTACAGCTAGGCAGTTAAGTGAGGAGATCCGGACCGAACGAACGGACGGAATGAAAAGTAAAGCACTTATTATAAATAATTCCATTTAAAGGACTGTACTGACTAGTGTTGCCTGGTCCAATGGTTTTAAATCGGGACAGTAGGTAAAATAAATCAGGACCCAGGGATAAAAATCGGGACAGCAAAAAGCAAGCCAATTTATTGGTTTATCAAAAGCCTCGGGACCCAAAGATGATCGATATTTAGACAGGCTTTTGTCAAGCTGTGGACGTCTTTCGGTTGAGATAATGATGATGATTGATTTATCGGGACATTTAACGTCCCGATCAGTTGTTAATCGGGACGACTCCCCAGGGTCCTGAAAATCCGGACGTCCCGCGCAAATCGGGTCACCTGACAACACTAGTACTGACTGAGTAATGTTATTTTTCATAACCGGTATTAATATTAGCACGATATTATGATAACTATTACGAAAACGTCAGCTGTTAACATTGTAGGCTTTACCAATCCTTTTGTTTTTCAGATTCCAGGCCGTTGGTCCTATTGGACACAGAACAAAGATCCTATTATATTTTAACCGGTGAAACTTTTTTTTATGTAATGGAAGTGTCAAACAAGCATGCCGTTCTCATTGATGTTAATTGATGACTGCAGCCTATAGACACCCACACAAAAACCAAGGTCAAAATGCAGACGCGTTACCACTTTTGAGGCCTAAGGTGTTATGCTTCTGTGCCGAAAAATTACAGGGCCTTACATTACTACCTGGCCGGAACACGATAGTGCTGAACACTAACATTTAGCGGCAAGTATACTATGTAATGCTGTGGTGCCTACGCCTGCGAACTCCGTCACTGGAGCTCTACCACCAATGAAAATGATATATCGATTTGATTGACTGTTCTACGTGATCCTACTGATTTTGAGTAACTAGAATTCCATTTAATCGGTGGATTTTCGACGATTAACGACCGCTACTACTCCGATCACAATATTTGTTTAAGACAAGTAGGTAGGTATAAAGTTTTCATAAATGGATCTCCTGTTTTGCAGGAACTGATATGTAATAAAGATCGTGCTACGGCTATAAACATCGTTTTATTAATAACTGTGCGCCTTCTGCGGTTTTATTCGCATCGCACTGACGTTAAAATTGTTCAGATTTCGGGAAAATCGAAATAGCACACGCACGACTGATGGAGAGAACATCATTAGGATGAAGTCAACTGTCTAATTCGTGCAATAAGCTTTAGTAGGAACATGAAAACTGGCCAAATGGGAATTCGAAGTATTATGGCAGATATTCTGCCGTTAAATTATGCTGATATCATCCTTAAACAGACTTTTAAAGTGAAAACTACTTTAGCGACGTTGTGCACTTATTGTGATGGGTAAAAAATGTTTAACTTGCGTCAGGACTCAGGACACGTATTTCTTCGACGCTCCCCCAGGGCCGGACTGTGTGCCCCTGGACCCATCCACCCGGGCGTCTTGGGACGCCTGGTGTTGTGAGTGGTTTGAGCAGGGACCTCCGGGCGTCGGACTAGGGGATGTCCGTCGCTCGAATGGAGAGAGGTCCCTAGATGGGTGGCGTGCACGTTCCGCACGTCACTATTGTCGGTTGGAGCCAATGGGCTCAAACCTCGGAGGGCTCGGAAACGAGCAGCCGCCGGCGGTGTCGCGGATGTGTGCGTAAGCGTTCCCGTGACCCCGCTGCTGATGGCGGACGAGTCGGAACACCGCGGGATTTTAGTGAGTACGAGTCTCACACTACCCGCCGTCTGTTCCCCTTAGACGACGGGTGGCAATAAGGGTTTTCCCGCGTCAAAAAAAAAAGGACTCAGGACACGTGAACCTGATCGAAAATGCCTAAGACGGACTCGTGACCAAAATCGCGTTCGCCTACTTTTTGGGGATCCACTGGTAGTGGTTGTGTTCTAAAATGCACAACATTAATATTTAAGTTTTATTCAAGTGCAACCCGATGTTTTTTTATTGCCCCGATGTTCAGTACCCAGAACCCAGGATAGGAGAAGTGACCTGCTACCACTTGGCTACTGAGGTAGAAAACAAAATCAAATAAACCAATAAACTATTAGACTCAGTGATAATATGATATGTCACTCGATAGTAGACAACCTTCAACCAATAAACGCAATTGATCGACCATTTAAACAGCTCACCACATCATTTAACACGCAACATTTTAAAACAAATTGTACCTAACTATGATAACAATGTTATGGAGAATGATTTTATTGTTTAGGAAACAATAAATGTATGTCAGATAAGCACCGTAATAACTATCTCAGAGACATTACCTTGACACCTTAAGTCTCAGGGGTGGCAACGCATTTTGACCTCTGGTTTATATGTCTATAGGCTGCAGTCATCACCTCACATCATCAATGTGAGATGATTATTTGCCACCTTCCTTTCATTTAAAAATATACGAAATTAAACGATATACCTACGTAAACAAGATATTATGATAAATAGTCTAGCGTTGATAAAGAAAGGAAGGAGAGTTTATAAAAAACAACAGAATTATTAGCTATTTTAATTTTCCTCCATTTTTCAATCTGTCTCAAATCTCTTCTTGTCTTTTTCAATCTCTCTGTTTTTCTGTCTGTGTGTCCTCCCCTACTCTCAGATCGTTGGAATCGTGAATATTATTATTCCCCCTCCAAAATTTCTACTCTAAAAGATTGTCCATTTAAACAGCTCATCAGATCATTTAACACGCAACATTTTAAAACATATCGTAGGTACCTAACTATGATAACAATGTTATGGAGAATGATTTTATTGTTTAGGAAACAATAAATGTATGTCAGATAGTTAAGAGTGTGGTGACATACGAAACTAAACCAGGTAATGATATAGGTACATACGTAATTAAGAGCGTCGATAAAGAAAGGAAGTAAAGTCTTTTGAGATAAAATAACAGAATCATTAGCAAATTTAATTGTCCTCCATATTTTAATCTGTTGCAACCCGTCCTCCCACTCACATAGCGTTTGTACATATATAGAATTGTGCATATTATTATTATGTATCCCTTCCCTCTAAATTTCTAATCTAAGGACTCTAATTGAGCATCCATTAGAATAGCTCATCACAACATTTAACAGATAACATTTTAAAACAAATTGTAACTAACTTTGATATGGAGAATCATCTTATTGTTTAGGAAACAATAAATGTATGTCAAATAGCAAAAAGTGTGGTAGCATAGGAAATTTAATAAAATAATGTTTATGTTAACAAGTGAATAACTGAATCATTAGCAAATTGTTGACCATGTATCATGTGAATATTATCACACTCTAAAGAACGTTTCTAATAATTATTATTTACCGCCTTCTCTCTGAAATCTAGACTCTAGATATCCACTAAACAAAACTGAGAAACATCTCGACAAACCAGGCTTTTCATTAAAAAAACGCACTCATACTGGCCCACGCGTTTGGATGTAACGATACCACAGACACACAGATGGGTAATCACGTCAACATATAAACCCCTCTTTTTCCGTCGGTGGTTAAAATATGTAACTTTCGTGGAAGACCTGGCGGAAGTAAATACATGCATTCCTAAATAGGTACATTTTTAGTAATGTCTTAAGTTAAAATTTTTATTCACCCCCTGTATCGGAATGAATCTGAATGGCAAAATCCCAACAAAACTTATCTTCCGACCCGTGAATCGAACCCGAATAAAAGGGTAAGATGGAAGACTTATATTGGATCTGGGTAGGCGTAACAAAAAAGGTTGAAACACTCCACATCATACCGGAGATAAATTCCTTTTATATCTGATCATACATAGATAACCTATCCATGTATGTAGGGATTTAAAATAAGGGCATAAAGGTATACATACCTTAGCTTCTTAGGCTGAGCGCAGATTGTAGTCAAGACAGTTTTAAGACAGACTTATCTCGAGGTTAGTCTGTCTTAAACAAGACAGTTTTGTCTTTAGAAAGTTGTTTCAAGTTTACAACTATTTTTAAGACTGTTGTCTTACAAAAATAGTATATGAACACGCGTTCATATATAAGGTTGGGGAAAAAGTTTCTTTGCATTTTTTAAGATAATTCAAAACATTTTTTAATATAGTTTATTTAAATTTAACTAAAGTATGTATAAACCATTTTGTTCGATAACCTTTTGCCATCTTGTAGGTAGGGACATGATCCCATTGCTATAAAAATTTTGGGACTTCTCATCAAAATACCGCGACAAGTGGATTTGGCAGTCCTCTCGTGATGTTAACCTAACATTGCATAAAGAATTCTGAAGGGACTGAAACAGGTGGAAATCTGAAGAGGCAAGGTCAGGACTATACGGCGGATGCATTAACACCTCCCAGCCAAACTCTCTTAATTTTTGCTGAGTGGCTATAGATGTGTGAGGTCTAGCGTTATCATGATGAAACACCACACCCCTTCTGTTGATCAATTCCGGCCGCTTTCTCTCAACTTCTTGCTTTAATCTCATCAGTTGTTCGCAGTAGAGTTCAGAATCGATAGTCCTGCCTGGTGGTAATAGCTCATAGTGAATAATGCCCTTCCAATCCCACCACACACAACATCACCTTATTGCGAGTTAACCCGGGTTTCGCCACAGTCTGTGAAGCCTGACCGGCCTTTGACCACGACCTTTTTCGCACGTTCTTTTTATCACCAGTTATCAGCTTCTTCAAAAATGATTCGGTTTCATTACGTCGTAATAAAGAATCACAAATGAGTACACGGTTCATTAGGTTTCTTTCAGTGAGCTCGTGAGGTACCCAAATATCGAGCTTTTTTTTGTACCCAGCTTTTTTCAAATGCGCCAAAACTGTTTTATGATCAATTCTCAGTTCTTCAGCTACGTCGTAACTACTGATCTTGTGTCGATCTTGCTCCACTTTTTCAAAAATGGCATCCACTTTATCCGTAATAGGGCGACCAGAGCGAGGTGCATCTTTGACATCCAAATTTCCGGATTGAAAACGCTTAAACCAAATTTGTGCTACTCTCACAGACACTGCACTAGGTCCATAAACATCGCAAATTTTTTTCGCGGCTTGCGTTGCATTTTTACCTTTTTTGTAGTAAAATTTTAAAATGTATCGAATTTCTTCATTAGATTCACTCATCTTGACAGTACGAAAAACAAATGAAAATCACACAATTGCCTAATTTGAATTTGGAATTATGTTCTTTAAAATTTTAACTTTCAATTATACCAAAACCAGCCAGATACAAATACTACAGCCAAAGAGATTTTATTACAAGTTCATACATACTATAATGCGAAAAGACTTTTTCCCCAACCTATTATTATTTTTGTAAGGCAATAGTCTGTCTGTTCAGAACCCGTGTTAGGGTGCTTTTAATATAAAAAGGCCGGAATAATATATTATGTGCCATTCATCTTATTTAATTAAGAGTGGCGTCAATTGCTTTTCTTATATTGTATGTTCTGTCCGATAAATTTTCATTTAAAGTAGGTACACGTCAACCAGACAAAAAGGGTGTGCAGTAAGTTTTGAATTTAAAAAACGGGGCAATTGCGTGCGTGTTACACTAAATTTAGGGCTTAATAATTCAAGAAACATTTTATAAGTAGATCGACTATTACTCGTAAACTTGTAGAATCTATTAATTTGTTATAGTTTGTACCTTGTAACCTATCCATTTATACACCACATGAAGTCCCCTACACGTGCAGGGGAGGTGGCCTAAAAATATTTTCAAAAGATTTTACAGTCCGATTTTCTTTTCTTTTCAACTTCGGTTTTTAACTTAAGTATCTGCAATGTTCAATTAAATATACTAGTGAGAACAGTGTAATTGGTAGAGATCGAAATTTAAACTTAGGTAGGTACACTTCTAAAGTATCCTTTCTCTTAGAAGATGGAAAGTTTATTAATCATTAAAATGTCTAATATACTTAAAGCTAATAAAGCTCGTAAATTTATAAGACTTTTGTCATTTTCTATCCTTGGGGTACCTGCTCCTGTAAGCGTTTAATGAGATTCATGCTTTAACTGAGATTAGAAAATGGATTAATCCTAGACGAGTAAAATATGTACCTAAGATTGCTTTAAGGCGCCGGCCCACCGAGACGCATGCTGTACACGGACACGCGGCGCATTTTATCTGCGTGTATTAATTTGTATGACAAAATGGGTCAATGTTTCCACTGGAGTACATGAAGACCCACGAATAATGTATAGCGTGGTGTGGCATGGCGCACGGAGGCTACGCACGTCCCACTGCAATTCAAGGAGAGATAAGCGAGCTGTTCATAGTCGTGGGCTATATTCGTGTACTCCCAGTGGAAACGTAGACCCACGTTGATAGCGTTGAGCTATGTAACCGCCTATTCGAGCTAGCCACGCATGTGTCAATGACGACAATTCACGTGTAGCAGTGGACACTACCACCTACAATTTCATATAAAGCGAAACTTAATACACGTGCGCAGCCTCGGCGCGGTGGGCCCGCTCCTTTAACATAAAAAAATCAATTACGGTAAAATATAGAGACATCGGTTGTCTGTGCATCTTCTACTGCCTTTACAATGGTGAATGCTCTGATGAACTGTTCGATCTGATGCCATCGTCTTCATTCCTACATCGTATGACCCGCCCAAGAGACAAGTTCCACCCGCACAGATTGGACACTTAATAGTGCTCAACAGCCCGATTCGCGCGTTCATTCCTGCCCAGAACGTGCAAATTGTAGAACGAACTTCCCTCAGAGGTGGTTCCCCGGCGCTTCACTACGGGGTTCTTCAAAACAGGCGTCAAAAGAGACCTTCAGGGCTGGCAGCGCGTTGGCAACTCCCCTGGTGTTGCAAATGTTCATAGGCGACGGTAACCACTTTCCATCAGGTGGCCCGTCTGTTTGACTGTCAATTCTTAGACATAAAAAAAAGAGGCGTCTGTGACCTGTTCTACGAGATTTTTTAATTTTTTGTAATGAAAGTGGCAAACAAGCATGCAGTTCACATTGATGTTAAGTGATGACTGCAGCCTATAGACACCTACATAAATCCAGAGGTCAAATACAGATGTCTAGCCACTACTGAGACCTTAGTTATTCTGTCTCTGTGAGAGTTATTACAGGGCCATAAAAAGAGCATTTATTTTCGAAACTAAGGTATGGTCGGTTGTCAATTTAGTTGTTAATTTGTCAGCTACTTTTTTATGTAATGAAAGTGGCAAACAAGCAAGCAGTTCACATTGATGTTTAGTGATGACTGCAGCTTATAGACAAGCACAAAAACCAAAATGCAGATGCTTTACCACTTCTGAGGCCTAAAGTTATGTAAGTGTGTATGTAATATAAGTTATGCCTCTGTGCCGGCAATTACAGTACCGAACATTAAATTGTACAACCAGAATAATTTTGTTATTGTTATAACTAAAAGCATAAAACACAAAATACTCGTATAAAATTTTTTCAGTACCTAATAATTATGGATAAACGGTCTTATTTATTACATACTAACTGACCCGGCAAACTTCGTATTGCCTCAGAATGAAATAATGTGTCAAAGGTTTGATAGGGATACGAAATATATATTCATACCTTCTTTTACCGGGATGTCTGGCGCTCTACACTCTCTGCCTACCCCGTTAGGGACCTGGCGTGAAGATACATACATACCTTCTTTTATTTATCGTACACCTACGTAAGTAGGTGTACGATAATTTTAACATTATGTACGTACTTAAAAGTGTTGACAGTTAATTATTTGTCTGTCTAAAGTTCATTTAACAATACAGCCACCTTTAGCAGACCTGTTGTTGATTATTGTGTTGCTAATTAAGTATTGTTGTATTCATAGACATCTGATAATAAACAATACCTAAAGGTAATACAGTCCGGATTGAACATAAATGAATATTGCAGCTTAAGACATTGTTTAACTTAAAACAAACTATGATTTTCCCGCATGTAGGTACCTAAAAATGCCCATAGGAACCTCTGAACTAGAAAAAGTATCTTTTATGTTACAGCGATATATACACTATTTGTACAAAATTTCATCGAAATCCGTCCAGCCGTTTTAGCGTGATTGAGCAACAAACAAACAAACATGCATACTTTCACATTTTTTATAGTAGTACCACCTTTGTAATTCACAATCACTGCGGCAGAACGAGCGCCGGCAGCGGCAGATACGCAAAAATAAACTTGTGTGTTTGTGTGTATGTGTACTGATGACGAACATCCTTTTTTGAAATCGGTTAAAACCAACCAAGCCTAGACCCAGATCAATGTCTTGGTTGTTTTGCATCTGCTGCCGTGTACCTACTATGTAGGTATTATTAAGGAGTTGTGTAATTGTTAAGCGATCATAACTCATTATCACTTCAGCCAAGAAGGCTTTTGTCCATAGAGCAACACGGGCCACCGGCCGCGGCGGAGTGGAGGGGAGTAGCCATAGCGTTTATTACCGATGCAAAACTGTAATTTTTTGCGGGGGGAAATGCGTGCGACACACATTCACACTACAAAAATCGTCTATTACTACGAAACTCACACCTTGACTTTAACAAAATACAGAAACAATTTCACGCATACATTAAAACATCTAGGCGACAGGTATAGGCCCATTCGGGCTTGTACTTTGACAGAGGGGACATATGGCTACTTCCCTCCGGTGTTGTTCTATGCTTTTGTCCAACAGAAGTTACCCATAACAGTGTTAAACTTCATTAAGGGCTAGGGGAGAATATGTCTTTGCCACGCTTGTGGCGATCGCAGTGGCGGTAGTCTTATCGCGGTAAGGTACACTCTGAGTTTTATATATTTCTACCGCCCTGTTGGTATGGTTTGGCCGCCATTGTTCGGTTGATAGACTGCACTTGCTGAAGGATTCTCCTCTAGCAGTAGGGTCGTCAGATGATGAGAACTTGTGAATTTACACAAAGAACATAAGAACAAGTCTATCAACTCGGCAACATGGTTGGGGATTGATAAGGTAACTATTAGAAAAGTAATTTACCTACTTACGTACCTTCCGCTTTTATCATGGCATTATAATAAAACTAGCTGTGCCCGCGACTTCGTCCCCGTGAGAATTTATGATTGTTCAGTACCTACCCAGACGAGTCGTGGGCGCAGCTAGTATAAAAGTAGCCTATATACTCCTTATTAGCTTAGTCAGGGAAAGTCCTGTCAAAATCGGTTCAGCCGTTCCCGAGATTAGCGGGAACAAACAGACAGACAGACAAAAATGAAACAAATGTTTTGGTATATGTACCGTGTATACATACATATGCATTTAGTAAAAAGCGGTTATTTTTATATTACAAACAGACATTATTTGAATAGATGTATTTAGATAATTGTACTGAATGGGTATCTATGATTAAATTTATTCCCAAATTTCGACATCGAAGACTTCCCATCGGAGGCAATTACCGTGAAGTAGCTTAATTTGCGGTAAGGCGACGGCGCTCGGAATTTAGGCCTGTCTTGTGGAATGGTTACGAAAATTATGATAATAATATCTATGTAAATGTTCAGTAAGCTTGTTTGTATGTGCTGTGTTATTTCTGAATTCAATTGTTTAACGTTTGTCATAATTTTGTAGATACTAGTCCCGGAAAAATTTTACATTTGTATCTACTTACTAGCTGACCCGGCAAACTTCGTATTGCCTCAGAATGAAATAATGTATCAAAGGTTTGATATATACGGATGTTATTGTTATTATACTATTTGTATGGGAAAATAAAATTATGGTTTTTACTGTTTCCCTTCAATTTCTTCATATTTTCTTACCTTTTAAACCTTCCCTGGAGTTCCAAAGAGCATTCAAAACCAAAATTAGCCAAATTAGTCTAGCCGTTCTCGAGTTTTAGTGAGACTATCGAACAGCAATTGATTTTTATATAGGTATATAGATTAGAAAATGTTGCAATTACCTTCGTTATCAGTTAATTAGGATTATGATTTATTTGATGAGTGTGTATAAGAGTGTGCGTGCGTGGGTGTGCATGCATGCATGTGCTTGTGTGTCTCTTTCACTGTGTGCGTGTGTGAGTGTATGTGTGTGTGCGTGATTGCGTTTGTGCGTGCATCGGTAGTAGGGAAACGAAAAGGGTTAAGTAAATAGATAAGAAATGCAAATAGTGTATTAGTAAGTAAATAGTTCAATGTGGCAATTGTCCGTAAAGTATTGTTATACTTAATGGCAGAAAAAATAAATACCTACACAGACTCACAATGCGAAATTAGTTTTCTTTTACTTCTACTTTGACGACCCGGTTAGTCCAGTGTGAAGTCGGTGTGAAACCACCGATTGATTCGAAGGGTCGCGAGATCGATCACCGCACCGGGACAAATATTTGTATGGAATACAGATATTTGTTGCGGGTCTGGGTGTTTGTGTATGTGTTGTATGTGTACAACGGCACGCATGACACAGGTTTATACCCACTGTGGGACTGTGAGTGTAAGCGTATTTTATTTTATTATTGAAATAAATATCTAATTTCTTTACACAACCAACTCTGCTATCAGTAAAGGCATGCATCGGTTGATCAGTTATCAATGAAAAGAAGATAAACATATACATATTCTGAATAATAACATAGTTAATATGCCTATTGCCTGTTAGAGGGAAAAATAACAAGTTAAATATGTATACTATAAAGATACGTGTTGTTTGTAAATATCATAATAACATCATCTTAAAGATACCTAGAAATCAGATCCACTGATTTTATTGCAATCCAGTGTTTATATTCGCTGCTTATTATGTTAATAACCTAAGCTAGGTCTTATGAATATGAATTACTACCTCGGGTATCAAATACTAATTGATATTCAGATTACTAAACAGTTATTGAAGCATGATTTTAGCGGTAAGAGGATCGAAGTGAAAAATTTTTAAACCTAAATTTACTAATCGTACCTATGTAGTGAGTGAAGCAATTTTAGTTTTAAAGTAGCAAGTCGTTCACATTTTAAGATTCAGATGGCGATTGTATGTATTATTTTGGTGATACATCACCTACGTGTACACTGATACCTAAAGAAAAAGTGTGGATGGTTCCTATTTACCTATTACGTTTTTACCCGAATGCAGAACGCGGTGGAGGGTAATGCCAGGTAATGTGTTCAGTGTTGTCACCAGTCTATAATCTATATAATACTGTTATAATATGTTTGTTATTTGGTAGTGTCCTAGAGCCCGAACACGTGGGCCGATTTTCATGATTCTTGGTCTTGAGCTAGCGAGTGTCAAGGAAGATACAATAGTGATCAAAATGTACACTGGATCACCATTGTGTCAGCGGACGCCGTATGGTGAAAAAGTAAAGGGATACCTAACGTGACGGGACATTTTCGCATGCATGAAAACGGGACTGTCCCGTTCAAAACGGGACGTATGGTCACAAATTCAATCTTGTACCATTTTTCAATCCAAATGACTTTTTAGGGTATAATGATTTGAAGTTGGTTGGTTATTTTCTGACTACATTATTGGGCAAGCATTCATATAATGTGAGATAAAGGCGGGATACACAGATATCTTGATAAGATTTTGGCCACTTACAAATCTAGTAGCGGACAAATAATCAATAATCGGCAGGATACCAATATTAGTCGTCAGCTGGAATTAATTGGTTTCGAGAGCCCACGCGGATTGCGTCACTAAATTAGAGACGTCACAAATATTAAATTGTTCAGCTGTCAAGCGTCCAGTTAGGAATTAAACTAATTGGAATTATCGGTCTTCGGGTGAGCCACAGGAATACTTGAAGAGAAAGTACCCTAAATTTGAATAAACTTTACCTACTCAAAGAAAACATTTCTTTATTTTTCTAAATAAAAACGTTCGAAGAGTTTTTTACTAATGAAAAGACTGTTTATTTATATTTACTTGACTATTTCCTTATATTGTCTGGAGTTGAAGTCGTAAGCAGTTATTAGGTTAACTTATTTCGCTGCTATAATGGCCTTGTCATTTATAACGAGGTAATAAAACATTTAACTAAACGATTTCACTTCGTTCGATTCGTTCGTGTATCTTATGTCTATTCATCTCTCTCTCTCTTCTATAGAATTTGAGTAAATTTTTTATTGTATGTAATTACACAAAATATAAGATACGAGTATATCACTAAATATCGGGTTTGGAACTAGCCTATGTGACTAGTAGGTTTTGAGATCTTCGTTCAAAAAGTTGCAAGTTACGAAATAACTCTAAACTGCTCATAAAAATACGTACTTCTTGTCACAACTTATAGTAGTATACGCTTACGCAGAACAAGCTACAAATTCAAGAAATCTTAAAATACCTATCTTTGTTATTATTGCGTTTTTGTAAATAAGTAGTTCGTTCATTCAAAGTTGTAGGGAATTGTACAAAGAATCTTATAGCGATATTTTTTTTTTTTGTGATTTTAAACGCTTTTGTTTCATTTAGCAATTGTTTAATAATATGATGAATGAATGAATTACTTTTACTGTATACATTTCATTGCCATGTTCACGAGTATGATTCATATCGTATGGATCATACTCCTGGCAGCCATCGCTCTCCTTGATCATTTTTAAGGGTAGTTAACCATCCTGTCACACGGCGTATATTTATGCTTTTTTATAAAAAATAATTTCCAACAGCATAACGCGATAACAAGTATTACGTGAATAATTATTATAGCAAATCTTACCGTTTTACTTTTTTAAAAAGTTTTTAAAAAGTACAATTGTTATTATGATATTAAATATCACTCCTCCAATGTTCTATTCTTATTTACCCTTAAGATTTGACAAGGGGTCAAAGATGGCTTCTTCACATTGACATAAGCTTTGTGATGAAGGATCTCGAAGCTTTTGATGAATTTGATTTCTAAAAATAGCATAAATATTTGATATTAATATTATCAAAAGATAAAGCACCGTTTCGCATGATAAGTTGGTAGGTACTCGAGAAAGTAATGCATGTGATAATACCCTTTGACAGACTGTTGGTCCAACTGTTGGTACAAATACCCTTTGAAAACTGTTGGTAGATGTAGAGGTAAATAATGTTGTACTAGCCGGCCCATTGGTATGGTTTTACCGCCATTATTCGGTTAATTGACTGCACTGACGGAAGAATTTGCTGGTTGTAGAGTGTCATTTCAGTCAGAGAATATGTAATAAAACTACGTATAGAATGGACACTTCGACTCGACGTCCCGCCCGATTTCCCCGCATCACTCAACCCCTTCCCCTCTTATAGGTGACGGTTGGTATTTTGTGATGGTGTAAATGTACGTCACTGATTGATGTCTGTGTAATAGAAACCAAATTAAGCGTTTGTATGGAATTAAGGCGGAGTGTCCGCGGTGTGGTTTCAGTGTAGGAGCTCGAGGACGTAGGCAACACCGCATTACCTAATCTAGCCGCTAAATGGTAGTCAGCGTCAGCGTCAGTGTAAGTTTCAGCACTTTCGTGTTCCTGTTAGATGGTAATGTATAGCCCCGTAATAACTACCAAAGAGACATAACAACTAAGGTCTCAGGGGTGGCAACGCATCTGCATTTTGACCCCTGGTCTTTGTGTGGGTGTCTATAGCTTGCAGTCATCACATAACATCAATGTGAACTGCATATTTGTTTGCCACCTACATTACATTAAAAAAAACTGTTCCACTCGTGGGCGGAGGAGTTATCACGTCGCGACACTAATTTCACCGTACAATTACATCAAGTTAGCAATGTTAATTAGTCAACCGTTATATAGGCAGTTTCAATCACGCAGTATCAATCAGCCAGAACCCTTTTTCTGAATTCCTCCCAGCGAAATTGACAAAAACGTGAGCAAATTACAATTTTGTTCCGACTCATTTGTATTGTATCTCTTCTCTATTTACTTTCCTCGTAAATAGTTTCCAATTTCGCAACTTCCCAAATCATATTTTCAGCAATATAGTGCCCACATAGAGAAGAACTAGACACAAATTAGCTCAATTGGCTCGTCGCGCCAATTCACAATTTCGACGAAAAGCGACAAAAGATTTATTGTGGTGGTATAATTAACTGCTCGATGAAATACAAAGACTAATGAACTAGGAACCTACTAATCAACTGGATGAAGAATTGAATAAAATTGGAAACACAAAATTAACGTAGCACGAACTTTGATAAATCAAATTTGGTTCTCTTAGAAATTGGGAACTTATAAATTTAAATTACTAGGTGTTAATAGAATAACGATTGGTTTCCGCTTTTCTTCCTACAAGATTGTGTGTAATACTGCCTTTCAAAAAACAGAAGCTGATTTCTTAGCGTGATCTGAATTAATACTGAAACTGTAGTTTATAAGTGTTTAAATTTAAATTAGAATTCATCAGAAGGATAATCAAATAGTAGGTTTATAATTATAGTTATATTCGTCTAAACTCTACGTGTGAGGCATTCCTTACAACTTTACGCAAGCTATATTTTCGTTTATAAGTCTTCTGATCTTACACCTTTAAGGTTAGGTTAATTAATTAATCCATACAGATGAAGTTGGCATTTTAATGAGAAAATCTGTTTAACTTAAAGTTCAAAATTATTTTCATTCTAGTGAATAGAAGTTTATTTGGGTACTTCTCAAAGTGTAATCCAATTTTGAAAATAAGTATTTTCGTTTAGTATGAAAACTCATATTAATTGTATAAACGGTATCCAATCACTTGTCAAACAACTTTTCATAAATATTCATTTCACAAACAACGTTAGGCAAATTAACGATGCCCAAATTAGACGTTGCATAAAATATTATTTTACATATAGTTCATGCTACATATAATTTACTTCACAAAACTTGATATTAAAGATTCTATACAAATTATTTGTATAGTATTCACGGCTTTTAAAAAATAACGCATGGTAAAAGAACCAGTAAAAAAAGGTTGCATTGTTTGATAAAAACTAACTTCTCTCCAAGTTCAAATTACTTCTATGTCAAATGTAATCATCCATGGCTCAGCGGTTAGGTTGCGAAAGCGTAATGCACTTATAGATAGTTATTTTTACATTTTTTACTGGTAGTAGAGCTCCAGTGACGGAGCTCGGGGCGTAGGCACCATCGGATTATTTAATATACTTGCCGCTAAATGGTAGTGTTCAGCACATTCGTGTTCCGGCCAGATGATAATGTACGGCCTTTTAATTTCCGGCACAGAGGCATAACACCTTAGGCCTCAGGAGTGGTAAAAGTGAAAATGTCAAAATAACATCGCCCTCCATATCCTCCATGTTGGTATTGTGTTGCAATTGTATTTGTATTTTGTGTAATTGATATCATGAATTGGGTGATAAATCATCACCAACCGATGAATAGTACGACAATTGCATCGCCCCTAATCGCATATGGTTTCTGTATCTCCCCGCAACAACAGGCAGTAGTAGGCAGTTGTGTATATTTATTTACGCTGAGAGGGCTTTGCGCCCGCCAATTGTCCTGTGAAGTAGACGTAGAAGTAGAGTGCCGTTTCGAGTCGAGCCGCCTAAATATACACATTCAAGAGAGATTGTAAATCTAGCTAGAATATCTAATATCACTATATAATAATAATAAATATATATAAAAATCAATTGCTGTTCGTTAGTCTCGCTTAAACTCGAGAATGGCTGGACC
Source organism: Macrosoma leucophasiata (assembly GCA_036365455.1). NCBI lineage: Eukaryota > Metazoa > Arthropoda > Insecta > Lepidoptera > Hedylidae > Macrosoma > Macrosoma leucophasiata. Next base: position 5,221,686 of record JAWQUS010000023.1, on the reverse strand, counting down.
AATTTGGATAATTTTTATATTGAATGATTTTTGGAAGTCCAGGGAAGGTTTAAAAGGTAAGAAAATATGAATTGAAGGGAAATAGTAAAACACTGGTTGCCTGTAAAGTCGGTTTTACGGGCGAAGATTTTACGTGACAACGTCTTTTTCTCGGTAGAATGGCATTCGCCGGTCCGGCAGGCCTCTCTCTCGTTCGGTGACTCATCGTTACGTTACCGGGCGTTACACTTTTTCATGAGTGACTCCGAGCCGCAACCTAATTTAAGACGTTGTCACGTCAAAACCAAAATTTCATTTTTCAAATCTTTGACACATTATTTCATTGTGAGGACATACGAAGTTTTCCAGGACAGCTAGTAATAAATTATATAACCAAATAATGGGTTTTTGGACATCTATTTAATCTGAAGCATAATAGCTACAATATTCAAACTTTGTTTGTTTTTTGTGCCCATGGTATTAAACACGAACCATTCTGATTTACTAACCTAGCGCGTGGAATTGATTTCTTGAAGTTCTGCAAGCACTTGTACTATTTGAGATTCTAGGCATGCGATGACCCGACGCGACGTTAACGTGCACCTCGTTAGGGTCTACTTGATCGGCACTCTGTTCAGTATTCCCCGGACAATCCCTTTGAAATATGACATCTACACATTTAGAACCTTAAATATAACGTAAAATACTTAGAGCAAGTTTATCACGAGTGGACAGGACTTTAAATTTCCAATTAGCGTTTAATTAATTGGATGGTATCTAGAATACCTAAAATACTTTGGGTGCACGAATCTTTCTTATTTAATTACATAGCGCATGGAATTGATTTCTTAAAGTTATTGAGATCTAAAATAATAAATATCTTCTTCTTAATATACATAAATTACGTATAGTTCGATGATGTAGGTTTTAATTAACTTCTTAGTGAAATTAATATTCCTATTATTAAGAATTGTGTGAAAAAAATTGAAACACCTAATTCGGAATAAACTATCTATTGTTCATTTTATACAATGTAGTAAACCTTTGTGTGGTAAACAATACAAGCTAACATTAACAATCTTATGAGATTGGGTTATTATTATGACCCATGTCTAACATTTTGAACAAAGAATGGAGGATCACTCATCAATACCCATTTATATCTTTGATGCTGACCAGCACTTACACGATGAAAATATTTTTATCTAAAAAGTATGTAGTAGGTACAGTCAACAATACAATTTGGTTAGTTAACTAAGAATTTTACATAGGTAAAGAAACCAAAAGATAGATCTATATCTAGTTCCTATAGCCTGGATCTAGTTCCATCTTATAATTTGTTATTGGGAGCAGTTTGTACCAATAATTTGTACCTAACGCTTCCGCTTAACTTGCAGTCATCACTTAACATCAACGTTAACTGTATGCTTGTTTGCCCCTATTGTGACATAAAAAAAACGACCAAGGGCGTGTCGGGCTCACGCGCAATGTAACCGACATGGTAGGATTCTCGTGAAAAAATGGAATCCTCATTTTACGTGTAGGAGAGTTACCCTAAAATATAATAATATTTTTCAAGATTTTACTGCACGACTTTCTCCACATAGCGAATACATATGTATATTCGTCCCAAATACATCTTTCTAGTATTAAGAGTCTCCGAGCTTAGCTGTGGCAGAGAATATGTAATAATACTACGTATAGAATTGACACTTCGGCTTCCAGCCTAATTCCCCCTCTTGCAGCCCGCACCTCCCCTCGAGTACCGTCAACCGTTCCGGTGGCCTCGAACACTGAGGTTGCGAGCGGGCAACTGTGTGTGTGAGTGTAAAGACACCTCCTGATTGATGCGTTTGTAGTAGGTAACCAGAATAGTGTGAATTTGAATGAAATTTTAGTCGAGTGTCCACGGTGTGGCTGTGTTCAGACGTCAGAGTGGATAGTAATGTATTTATTAATTTGTTACTTGTTTCTCTCAGTTTTTCTGTAAACTGTACTTAAGTGTGCAGACTTGCTTTTGTAGACTGGTCTTTGTTAAGCGCGGTCACCTTCAGCCATGTTAGGATTTTAGAGTAATGTGTGCTATACGCCCATTAGATGTTGGTATCGATGTCAAGGGTTCCACTATATATTTGGGCGAAATTTAAAGGAGATGTTGCGAGCTCGGCTCTGTTTCGTACACGTCCTCAAAAAATGGGTGAACTAAAGAAGAATCCGAAAAAAATACAATTAATTTATTCAAGAATATATTTTAGAGTTACAACCACATTTAATTCAAACGATTTTATCATTTTCAACTATGTTAAACATGGCGGCGATACAGCCGACACTTGGCATCAATTGATTTCGATAGTATTTAGAAAATATTACTTTTTTCTCCAAGTACTATATAATCAAAATACAATTTAAAAAATGAAAATGTCAAAATGACATCGCCCGCCATATTCGCCATGTTAGTTTTGAGTTGCAATTCTAACTGCAAATAATGTTTTGTAACTGCAAACAAAGCTAAATAAGTGAAAATATGCAGTAAAAAACGTTTTTATATTGATTTTGCCTGTCTAATGATAATGTGTACAATACATGGCCGGAGATCCATACATTTTTGCAACATCTCCTTTAAATAGTAGGAAGTACCTATTAATGAAATCATTATTTGTAGGTATAAGAGCAACATTGTCATAATTACGAGTAGATAGTTTACAACAATAAGGCGTCCAACTTTCTGAAAATGTATCACACGTTTTGGTAGACATTGCAGGTCGCTTTTTCAATGCGGTACACTACTTACAATAAAACCGGGATAGGCTTGCAGAATGCAGTGCGATGGTCAGCCAATGACAGGTACCTATAGTCTAATCATTTAAGCTTAAATTAGGTAAGAATATGTATTCGTTTTGAGACAACTTTTAGGGTGTCAATAAACAACTATTTACAGAACTTACTATAATGACTGGACTATAATATAATGAATTCTTTTCAACCGAAACGTCGGGTTTATTTTAAAAATCATTTTAGTTTAATATACGCGAGATAAATCCGTAAAAATAGTTTTATTTCTATAATATAATTTTGAAACTAAACTTCACATTTATCAAAATACCTGTCGTAGTGAAATTTCAAGTCTCGTAACTGGCAGTTCTGATTTTCTCGGAAGGGTTAAATAATATTATAACTGACCTCTAAGTATACCTACGGACTTGTACACTTCATAATGCGCACCATTTTATTGACTTAGGACGTGTCAAAGGGATGACCACTAGACACGTTATAAGTTTCGCAATATCGCTTCAAAAGTGTGAGAATTGGGGCGTAAATTAAATATCGACGATTTCCCTTCTAACCTATGTTATATTCTCGTTATATTCCTTTTTTTTACATAGTTTCGAAATAAATTTTTGGTTGAGCTGCAGTGACGGACCTCGCGGGTGTAGGCACCATCGCATTATCCAACCCATTTGACGCTAAATAGTAGTGTTTAGCGCTCATTGCAGATATCAGGTGGTAATGTACGGCCCTGTTATTTCCGGTACAGAGGCATATCAGCTTAGACTTCAAGAGCGGCAACGCATCTACATTGACATCGTTGTTTTTTATGTAGACGTCTATAAGTTGTTATGCTTCTGTGATTACCATCTATCAAGAACACGATAGTGCTGAACACTAACATTTGGCTAGGTTAGGTAATACCACTTGGTCTCTATTACACAGACATCAATCAGTGTATTTACACGTGCACCTGTGTGCGTAGAACGTAGAGAATACCAAACGTCGCCCATAAGAGGGGAGGAGGTTGGGTGAGGCGGAGAAATCGGGCGGGACGTCGAAGTGTCCATTCTATACGTAGTATTATTACATATTCTCTGGTAATACGGTGGTGCTTACACCCTCGAGTCCCTACACTGGAACTCTACCACCAATTAAGAAGAACCTTCTAAATCAAAATATCATTCAACAACGATTATTCTATATGTTAATTACTTTCCACACAAAAGTATACATCGGAATAAGGAAATTTTGGAAATAATATGATATTACCTATTAGACATGACCCAAGATCTCGAAATATCTCGGCTTATTAGAGACGCAACCATGATTTGATTATTATTTTGGGGCTGTGGGTGCTAAATCTAGATCCTCAGTTTATTAATTTATTCTCAGTTGAAATATTTACTGAACTAATTAGGTACATTATTGTGATGGCGCGAAACTTTATCATTTAGCGGCACGTAGATTCGGTAATGCGTTGGTGTATACGCCCACGGGTTTCTTCACACTTTACCACTAGTAATATTGATCGCGGTCCATTAAATTTAATAGTTTTTTACGAGAGTTATGTGCATTTTAGTAAAAAAACATATCTATAGGCTGTAGTGTTAACTTCCCATCTGTGTGACCTGCATGTTTGTTTGCCACCACCATTACATAAAAGAGAATAAAAGTTAAAATTGGTTGTTATTAAAAATAATAAAATTGGTTATGGACATAGGACCATGAAGGGCGCATGGCCCAGCGGCCGGTGTAGATCATAAGCGATCTACTTGGTTAAGCATTACGGGCGCGGTCAAAAGTGTGATGGGTGACCTAGCAAATTAAAATGCGCGTTTCCGTGCTTCGGAGGGCACGTTAAGCCGTCGGTCCCGGTTGCTATCGATAGATAGCAGTCGTTAAACCTTGTCGGAGGCCTTAAAAACAAAAACAAGCCTCTTTTTGAAAACATCCGCCAGCGGGTTGGCCACTAACCCGTATCTCCACCAATCCGCATTGGAGCAGCGTGGTAGAGTAAGCTCCAGGCTCCCCCCCTCAAAAATGGCAGAGACTCGTGCCCAGCAGTGGGACGTATAATGGGTTGCCATTATTATTATTATTATAGGACCATATGGTCGACGATTATTGTTGGTATTAGGTTAAATAGACCTACACAATCAAGCCCATTATTCACTAAGTCATAAAATTAATTAAATTTCTGAATAACTATCGATTACATTATCACGGTGCAGGGTCCAAAAGACACGACGTGATCATTCCACAAAAGAAGGTTGCGCGGATCACTTATATAGATTACCTAATTAATTTCTCACAAACAGCCGGTGCGGTGATAAACCGACCTACAGGTCACCCAAGCGGATTCTGTGATCTTACTGATCATTAATAATATTTTCCAATAAGAATAACGAGCGAACTATGATTCTCAATAGCTTAATGCATTATCTCTCACCTTCCTCATTATTTAAATAAATGTGTATTAAAATCTACGAAACATGTAAACCTATTCTTTGTATGTAATGAAGGTGGCAAACAAGCGTGCAGTTCATGTTGACATTAAGTGATGACTGCAGCCTATAAATACCCACACAAAGACCAGAGGTCAAAATGCAGATGCGTCGCCACCCTTGGACTTTAGTTGTTGTCTTTGTGATAGTTATTACCATACATTACCATCTAGCCCAAGGCCCAAGTGCGGCCCCATCTGGAATACTGCTCTCATTTGTGGGCGGGAGCCCCCAAATATCAACATGGCCCACTTGACTCCCTACAAAGACGCGCTGTTCGTATTGACCCAGGACTTACTGACAGGATCGAACATTCTGAGCCTGCGCCGAGACATTGGGACTCTATGCGTTTTACACCGTCTCTACAATGGTGAGTGCTCTGTTGAACTGTTCGACATGGTGCCACCGTCTCTTTTCCTACACCGTACCACCCGCCGAAGAAAGAAGTTCCACCCTCACCGACTGGACACCTTGCAGTGCTCAACGGTTCGGTTTTCTAGTTCGTTTCTGCCCAGAACGTGTAAATTGTTAAATGAACTTCCCTCTGAGGTGTTCCCTCGGTGCTTCAATGTGGGGTTCTTCAAAAATGGCATCATAAGAGTCCTTCAGGGCTGGCTGTTCATAGGTGACGGTAACTACTTTCCATCAGGTGGCCCGTCTGCTTGTCTGTCAATCCTTTGACATAAAAAAATCTGACCGGACACGATAGTGCCAACTGCTAAACACTACCATTTGGCGGAAGATAGATCAGATAATGCGGTGGTACCTTCACCCTCCAGCTACGACACCGGTACTCTACCACCAGTAAAATACTACAGCCTTGTACTATTGCTAGAGAATATAACTGAATATCCAATATGTTATTTTATAGATGCAAATCAATACTAGTATAATGACGTCAAAAAGCCGAATTTTCAAGTTGTTGCGTCTGAAAATGAAGCTAATTTGATTAGGTATGGATAAACCTCAAGTATTCCATTCCACGCTAATTGGGCACATATGCTGAAGAGTACTTGTTAAATAAGTTATATTGTAAAAATAACTTTTACGTGAATAAACATTGAACGTAATTGGTTCTTACAGCTCGGTTACCTTGATTATTTAACGTAACTGAAGTAATAGATTGGGTTTGTCTTACATGTCTGTCTGAAAAGATTATAGATACGTGATATACGTATTAGTGGTTAATAAGTGGCGTATTTTAGAGCTACTAAGTTGGTAACATTTAATGATGGGGTAATAATAATATGATCTATCAGATTATCTATACTATAATAAAAATGTAGAAGTGTAAATTCTGTACATTAAACGACGTCGAGCTACTTGACGCCCAGCGTCCCGACGCGCAGAGCCCCGACGCCCAGCGCCCCGACGTCCAGCGTCCCAACGCCCAGCGCCCCGACGCCAACCGTCCCAACGCCCAGCGATCCGACGCCTAGCGTCCCACCGTCAAGCGTCTCGACGCCTAGCGTTCCGACGCCCAGCGTCCCGACGCCCAGCGTCCAACCGCCCATCGTCCCGAGGCCCAGCGTCCCGACGCCCAGCGTCCCGACGGCAAGCGTCCCGACGCCCAGCGTCCATACGCCCAGCGTTCCGACGCCCAGCGTCTCGACGCCTAGCATCCCACCGTCGAGCGTCTCGACGCCTAGCGTTCCGACCCCAAGCGTCCCGACGCCCAGCGTCCCGATGCCTAACGTCCTGACGCCCAGTGTGCCGACGCCCAGCGTCCCGACGCCCACCATCCCGACGCCCAGCGTCCCCGACGCCGAGCGTCCGGACGCCGAGCGTCCCGACGCCTAACGTCCCGACGCCCTGCGTTCCAACGCCCAGCGTCTCGACGCCGAGCGTCCCGACGCCCAGCATCTCGACGCCCAGCGTCCCGACTCCCAGCGCCACGACGCCCAGCGTCCCGACGCCTAGCGTCCCGACGCCCAGCGTCCCGACGCCCAGCGTCCCGACGCCCAGCGCCCCGACGCCCAGCGTCCCGACACCGAGCGTCCCAACGTCGAGCATCTCGACGCCTAGCGTTCCGACGCCCAGCGTCCCGACACCCAGCTCCCGAAGCCCAGCGTCCCACCGTTGAGCGTCTCGACATCTAGCGTCCCGACGCCCAGCGTCCCGACGCCTAACGTCCCGACGCCCTGCGTCCCAACGCCCAGCGTCTCGACGCCCAGCGTCTCGACGCCTAGCATCCCACCGTCGAGCGTCTCGACGCCTAGCGTTCCGACCCCAAGCGTCCCGACGCCCAGCGTCCCGATGCCTAACGTCCTGACGCCCAGTGTGCCGACGCCCAGCGTCCCGACGCCCACCATCCCGACGCCCAGCGTCCCCGACGCCGAGCGTCCGGACGCCGAGCGTCCCGACGCCTAACGTCCCGACGCCCTGCGTTCCAACGCCCAGCGTCTCGACGCCGAGCGTCCCGACGCCCAGCATCTCGACGCCCAGCGTCTCGACACCTAGCATCCCACCGTCGAGCGTCTCGACGCCTAGCGTTCCGACCCCAAGAGTCCCGACGCCCAGCGTCCCGATGCCTAACGTCCTGACGCCCAGTGTCCCGACGCCCAGCGTCCCGACGCCCAGCATCCCGACGCCCAGCGTCCCGACGCCGCGCGTCCCGACGACGAGCGTCCCGACGCCGAGCGTCCCACCGTCGAGCGTCTCGACGCCTGCGTTCCGACCCCAAGCGTCCCGACGCCGAGCGTCCCGACGACGAGCGTCCCGACGCCGAGCGTCCCGACGCCCAGCGTCCCGACGCCCAGCGTCACGACGCCCAGCGTCCCGACGCCCAGCGTCCCGACGCCCAGCGTCCCGACGCCCAGCGTCTCGACGCCGAGCGTCCCGAAGCCCAGCGTCTCGACGCCTAGCATCCCACCGTCGAGCGTCTCGACGCCTAGCGTTCCGACCCCAAGCGTCCCGACGCCCAGCGTCCCGATGCCTAAAGTCCTGACGCCCAGTGTCCCGACGCCCAGCGTCCCGACGCCCAGCATCCCGACGCCCAGCGTCCCGACGCCGCGCGTCCCGACGCCGAGCGTCCCGACGCCCAGCGTCCCGACGCCTAGCGTCCCACCGTCGAGCGTCTCGACGCCTGCGTTCCGACCCCAAGCGTCCCGACGCCGAGCGTCCCGACGCCGAGCGTCCCGACGCCGAGCGTCCCGACGTCGAGCGTCCCGACGCCCAGCGTCCCGACGCCTAGCGTTCCGACGCCCAGCGTCCTGACGCCCAGCGTCCAACCGCCCAGCGTCCCGACGCCCAGCGTCCCGACGCCCAGCGTCCCGACGGCAAGCGTCCCGACGCCCAGCGTCTCGACGCCGAGCGTCCCGACGCCCAGTGTGTCGACGCCGAGCGTCCCGACGCCGAGCGTCCCGACGCCGAGCGTCCCGACGCCGAGCGTCCCGACGCCGAGCGTCCCGACGCCGAGCGACCCGACGCCGGGCGTCCCGACGCCGGGCGTCCCGACGCCGGGCGTCCCGACGCCGAGTGTCCCGACGCCCAGCGTCCCGACGCCTAGCGTCCCACCGTCAAGCGTCTCCACGCCTAGCGTTCCGACTCCCAGCGTCCCGACGCCGAGCGTCCCGACGCCCAGCATTTCGACACCCAGCGTCCCGACGCCGAGCGTCCCGACGCCCAGCGTCCCGATGCCCAGCGTCTCGACGCCCAGCATCCCGACGCCCAGCGTCCCGACGCCCAGCGTCCCGACGCCCAGCGTCCCGAAGCCCAGCGTCCCGACGCCTAGCGTCCCACCGTCGAGCGTCTCGACGCCTGCGTTCCGACCCCAAGCGTCCCGACGCCGAGCGTCCCGACGCCCAGCGTCCCGACGTCCAGCGTCGCGACGCCCAGCGTCCCGACGCCCAGCATCCCGACGCCCAGCGATCCGACGCCTAGCGTCCCACCGTCGAGCGTCCCGACGCCCAGTGTTCCGACGCCCATCGTCCCGACGCCCAGCGTCCCGACGCCCAGCGTCCCGCCCAGTGTCCCGACGCCCATGGTCCCGACGCCCAGTGTCCCGACGCCCATGGTCCCGACGCCCAGCGTCCCGACGCCGAGCGTCCCGACGCCCAGTGTACCGACGAACAGCATCCCGACGCCCAGCGTCCCGACGCCCAGCATCCCGACGCCCAGCGTCCCGACGCCGAGCGTCCCGAAGCCTTGCGAATAAATATAGAGTTAACAGCGCGTGAGGGCGGATGCGGTTCGCTTCCGTGCACGGTAGCCACAGCAGGCAAAAGTACAGGTACAGGCACAGTAGCGCCCGCGCCGGCACCGCGGACGGGAGGCATGGGAGTGGGTCGGCTCGTTCCCGTTTGGCACTGTATTGATTTGCCTATAGCTGCGAAATAATCGTTGAATAAATTCGCTAGCCCTAGCTCTGATAGCCCCGACCCGGGAATCGAACCCAGGACCTCCAGCGCAGTAGTAATGGCCTATTACTACTAGGCTTAAGAGGCAGTTTATACAAATATTTCATTTAATTGTACTATACTATGATTTAAGCTTTAAAAAGCAACAAAAGTGTATTTGCTGTTTTTATTTACCACTCTAATGACATAACTCAAAACGGTCAAAAAATTGCTTTCGCGCTATTATCTTCGACGACGATATAGGTGGCTATGATATAAACTGAATCATATATACAGAGGCAAGGGGCTCTACAAGGCTACGAGAACATCGGGTATATCTGCACACACACATAACTACGTGCTTTAAAAAAATAAAACGGGAATGAACGAAGGGATTTCCAAAGGGCAAATTCAGGGTTTTTCCTTTCTCAAAGAATTTAATCTGAATTCCGATACAATGTTATACACACAATTACATTTCTTCTAAAAAAACTCGACAGACACCCAAATTACTTCGTAGCACTGATCTGTTTTCTAGGTTATTGAGTTATAAAGTTAGTTGCCTCTGCTAAGTTTTAATGGTTTTAGTGATTTATATTTTTACGGAAAATGTAACGGTCTTTTCAAATTAAGATAAGTTATACAGATATGATAAAAGCCGATGGGTAATGTCTTTTGTTGCCCCTTTTAGCATTGGTTTTTGCTTAGGCACTATTTCGTGATGTAGCTACAAAAATTAAGGTTATCATTTTGGTCGCCATTACTGGTAGAGAAGTATTACTCTTGGAAAAATAAATGTACGATTTTTGTAGCCCAGTAGTTTTTGAGATAAAGAAAGGAATGGTCAATTTTCATCTAATTTTTTTGAAACTTTGAAATTGAAATTGTTTATGTCAAAATTATGTACAAAAATATCTTTAAGATATATAATTTTTCTTAAGCCCCTAATTTATTCCCCAAAATTGTTGCTAAATAAAGCAGCAATTTAACGAAAAATAGTAAATATTATATATGAAAGGAGATGTTGTGAGCTCCGCTCTGGTTCGTACACGTCCTCAAAAAATGGGTCATTTAAAGTAGAATCCGAAAAATATACAATTAATTTATTCAAGAATATATTTTAGAGTTACAACCACATTTAATTCAAACGATTTTATCATTTTCAACTATGTTCAACATGGCGGCGATACAGCCGACGCTTGGCAAAGTACCTATGTAGATGAAAAAAAACGAATCCTATCTGAATCTTACTAGTGCATCACATATTATCAAAAAAACGATGTATCAAATCGATCAATTAAAAGAAATTCCGATGATTTTCTTTAAATTGGAAATCGATAAGTATTAAGTTCTTAGTATTAACACATGAAATCGATTTCAATAGTATGTAGAAAATATTACTTTTTTTCTCCAAGTATGTACTTAATCAAAAAACAATTAAACAAATGAAAATGTCAAAATGACATCGACCGCCATATTCGCCATGTTGGTTTTGAGTTGCAATCGTAACTGCAAATAATGTTTTGTAACTGCAAACAAAGCTAAATAAGTGAAAATATGCAGTAAAATACGTTTTTATAATGATTTTTATGGTTCCGTACCTTAAAAGGAAAAAAGGAACCCTTATAGGATCACTCGTGCGTCTGTCTGTCTGTCTGTCTGTCCGTCTGTCACAGCCAATTTGCTCCGAAACTATTTGACCGATTGAGTTGAAATTTGATGAATATATGTAAATTGGTGACCCAAAGATGAACACGTCAAGTAAAATAATACATTTTAAACAGGGAGAACTGATTTACCCTGTGAAAAATAGTTCTTTGCCTATAAATTACTGGAAAACCTATAAGACGTTTGAGTATTCAAATTAAATCGAAAATTCTTAATAATATAACCCCCCTGCCGGTACCACCGTAACCGTCCCTGCATTTTAAATCTGTAATATTTTCGAAAATATTTATTTAACTTACGGAACCCTCACCATGCGAGTCGAACTCGCACTTGTCCGGTTTTTTTTTTGTTTAATGTTATTGTGGTACAATACGTGGCCGGAGGTCCAAACAATATAGGGTTCAAAAATGGCGTCAAAAGAGTCCTTCAGGGCTGGCAGCGCGTTGGCAACTAGTGTCCCTAGTGTTGCAAATGTTCATAGGCGACGGTGACCACTTTCCACTAGGTGGCCCGTTTGCTTGTCTGTCAACCTTCAGACATAAAAAAAACAGGCAAGAATGAGGGTTCCGTTTTTGCGTTATACGGAGCCCGAAAAATATCCAGTACAAAGTGACATGTTCATAATGAATAAGGATGATAGAAATAACATTTCTTTGGCAGAGGAAACATGGTTTTCCCGTGGTTTCCGACATTATTTCCTCTTGTTAATATTTCTCTTGCAATCACGTTTCTGTGACGTATATTATCCACGTATCAAAAGCTTTGTCAATCGTAATACAACTGTATGAAAAGAACATTCTATTTCGGTATTTCGTATCAGAGGAGCAAATACTTTCCTTTTCTCCGTTTCTTTTTGAAATGGGGAAATTGAGGAACTCGTAAATAATTAGTAATTAGTAGTGTTTTAAATTATCGTTACTGGATATTCAAGAGAGTAGACATCGCGAAAAATGCCGGTTCCGTTTTAAAATTGATTTGACGGATGTTTTGTATGACGTTTCCACGTCAGCTGTCATGTTACTATGGAAAAGTGCAGGTATGTAAAAAACTGGAACCATGGTATCAAGGGGAATGTCCAGTCTAGTATAGGCACACCGCGGATACTCCGCTAGAATTCTATACAAATGCTTAATTTGGTTTCTATTACACAGACATCAATCAGTGACGTGTATTTACACGTGCACCTGTGTGCGTAGCACGTAGGGAATACCAACCGTCGCCCATAAGAGGGGAGGAGGTTGGGTGAGGTGGGGAAATCTGGCGAGACGTCGAAGTGTCCATTCTATACGTAGTATTATTACATATTCTCTGGTATAGGTAAATGCTCAACGGTAGTAGAGATTCAGTGACGGAGCTCGCGGGCGTAGGCACCACCGCATTACCTAATTTACTTGCCGCTAAATGGTAGTTTTCAGCACTATCGTGTTCCGGTCAGGTGGTAATGTACGGCCCTGTAATTTCCGGCACAGAGGCATAATACCTTAGGCCTCAGGGATGGTAACGCATCTGCATTTTGGCCTTGGTCTTCATGTGGGTGTCTATAGGCTGCAGTCATCACTTAACATCAATGTGATCTGCATGCTTGTTTGCCACTTCCTTTACATAAAAAAAAAAACGACAAAAAATTGTGATAATAAATTTTAATGATACACTCTGATGTCGTAGACTCCTACGAAACAGGTAGCTAAGCTACGCGGTCGGGTCTTCGTAGCACAACGCTACGTAACGCTAGCGTAGCCAACATTAAATAATAATATCAACAAGGAGTTTATAATATGAGATTAATTTATTGTTTAATTTGATTCTATATTTCGCAATAATATAAGCGAGTGAACCTCTGCCTACCCCTTCGGGGATTACAGGCGTGAAGTTAGCAACATATACCATTTGTACTGTCTTATTATTTCGATTTCTGTGTCAACAAATCCTGCGACATCAGTTTTTACCAATTGCTTGTTTATTATTTTGTTATCAATGAATCCTTGTTATAGTAGTGTTGTTTACAAGACGTAGTACCGACGTAACGACACCGCCCCCATGTTAGAGTGACGCAAGTTAACTCTTTATATGATAATACCCTTTATCTGGGCCGCCTTCAGCCGATGACGTCTCCACTAGGTACAATGTAAGATTACTGGACAACTGGGTAAAGGTTAGCATATTTTTTTAAATTTTTTATGAGGTCTTTAAGAAATCATAAAGTCATAATGTTATATTTTCGTTATGTTCTTACTTGCTCCCCAAAGGGGTCGTGTATGCATTGTGTTGCGCCGAAAAGAATTTAGACATTTAATAACAAAGTATATAAAATAAATAATAATGGCAACCCATTATACGTCCCATTGCTGGGCACGAGTCTTTCCCCTTTTTGGGGGGAGGCGTGGAGCTTACTCCACCACGCTGCTCCAATGCGGATTGGTGGAGACACGGGCTAGTGGCCAACTCGCTGTCGGATGTATTTCAAACCGCCCATAAGGCCTCCGACAAGATTTAACGACTGCTATCTACGAGTATCTATAGCAACTGGGACCGACGTCTTAACATGTCCTCCGAAGCACGGAAAGGCGCATTTTAATCAAGCAAAGTATAATGACATTAAAATATAAAAATAAATAAAATACGCTTACACTTACAGCCTTACAGTAGGTATAGACCTGTGTCGTGGGTGCCGTTGTATACAAACAACACATACACAAACACCCAGACCCGAAACAAATATCTGTAGTTGCTATCGATAGAAAGCAGTCGTTAAACCTTGTCGGAGGCCTTATGGGCGGTTTGAAAACATCCGACAGCGGGTTGACCTAACCCATCCACCTCCACCAATCCGCATTGGAGCAGCGTGGGGGAGTAAGCTCCAGGCCTCCCCCCAAAAAAGGGGAGAGATTTGTGCCCAGCAGTGGGACGTATAATATCTGTAGGCCGTATAAAAATTTGTCCCGATGTGGGGATCGAACCCGCGACCCTTCGAATCAAACAATCAATCATCCTATCACCCGTTTTCGGTTTATCGTTGATTTTTGGGACACCCTGTATACACAAACACGTTTTCATAGCTAACATTAATAAGAAAAAAAAAAATTTACAGGTTTCACCCATTTGTAAACCAATCAAACGTGTATGAAACTAAAATTTTGCGCCTGTAAACATTTCGGTGATTCAATTATAATAGTCTTGCTGCTGCCCGCAGCTTCGCCCGCGTGGTTGTCGTTTCATAAATAACTAAGAAGCCTATGTTTTGCCTTTCTCAAAGTCAGCTCTCTCTCTGTACCAAATTTGTTTAAAATCGGTTCAGTCGTTTGGATGTGAAAAGGTAACAGCCAGACAGACAGAGTTGCTAAGTGGCCAGACCACTTAGCAACCTGTAGTAAGTACGCGTAATTACATCAATTTGTATCTTGCTCTTATTTAACATACCTCATAATTTATGGAGAATTTAAATACGAGTACCTACGTCAATTTTCTCAAGTTGCTGTGTGTGTAAAAATTTAATATTTTTCTGCCGTACATTATGATACATTGGTCAATGAGGTCAAAATGCAGATACGTTGCCTCCCCTGATACCTCAGTTGTTATGTCTCCGTGATAGTTATTACGGAGCCATACATCACCAGCTAATCGGGACACGATTCCCATACCATTTGGCGGCAGATAGATTAGGTAGCGTAGGTATCACAACTAATGCTGTGATACCTACGCCCTTGAGCTGGAACTTTACCGGGGAATGTAAACTGCATGCTTGTTTGCCGCAATCATTACAATTACACTTTTATTTATTTACTAGCTGCGTGATAATTTATGATTGTACAGTAGCTAGCCTAAGTTACTCCTTATTACATAAGCTGTCTGTCAGTGAAAGTCCCGTCAAAATCGGTCAAGCCGATCCCGAGATTAGCGGGAACAAACAGACAGACATTTCAGCAGCATTTTCTCTCCATAACATAGGCTATATTACAATTATTACATTTATTGCACCCGTGCGAAGCTGGGGCGAGCCACTAGTAATAAATAAAGACATAAAAACCATGATCGTTGTGGTCCACATAAAATAAATGATATAATATGTTGTAGCTCAGTTGAAAGAGCGGCTGGACTAGATTCCCAGTGGCCGCGAGTTCGAGTCTCGCCTGAAGTCAAATTTTTCTTTCCATTTTTCTTTATATAAATAAAGATATCATATGTTTCCCGAGAAAATTTAAGGTTGATTACCGCTAGTCTAGACATATTCGGGTATAATGGAGTTTCGATGTAGTGCATTTTACTTTGTTCCAGTTTAACCCGAGGCACTAAGAGGCTTGGTCTTCCCGAGAATTCAAGCGAGGGTTGAGCTTCATTAGATTGCCTGATATATCTTCTTCAGATATATTGTAAGTAAAGTTTGTTATTATGTCCTTGGAAATTTAATTTTAAAAAGTGGACCTGTCTGTGATCCCTCATTGATTTTTTTTCTACTTTACTAGCTTTTACATAGGAACATATTTTGAAAAGACCCTACTGAGTTTAGTTTTGGCAGGTTTTTTCTCAGTAATGTGGGCTTTGGAACTCTGCCAGTGAATGACAAAGAATGTCCCATATTTTTTTGTTTAGTCTTATCTTGCCGTTTGTAAAAGAAAGTATGGAACATTCTGTTGATACCTATTTTTATCATTAAGTATTTTTGGACTATTATTTATTTTATTTTGTTTACTTTGACATAATAATCAACGTATCAGTTGTAATTCGCTTTAATTTTATATTTGTAATTTGACCTATCACAAGCAAATTCTATTATTTCCAAGTGATTAAATGAATTTTTGAGTTTGAGTTTTGAGTTTGAGTTCTATAATCCCTACTATATATACTAAACTATATACACAAAAGCGAAAAATCACCTATCATGAAATAACGAACACATTCCACAACGCTTGTGGAATTCTTTGAGGAAGACTCTGTCTAGTAGAGGACGTCTTTCATATAGAGTGATATATGTTTCATCTTTCATATAACTTTTGTTCTAAAATTTTATGGCGATGAAGTTCAACAGGTAAAAATGGGGTATAATGTGTGTTAAAATACAAGTACAATCAGGGAACTCGCGAAAAATCACCGATCATGAAATAACGAACACATTCCACAACACTATTGTGGAATTCTTAGAGGAAGACTTTGTCCAGAATGTCTTTCATCTAGAATGATATAACTTTTGTTCTCAATTATTTTTTTTTGTGTTAAAATACAAGTACAATCAGAGAACTCCGCTTATCCAAAATCAATAAAATGTACAGTAAACAAGAAATATTATTCCACATCGACCTGAGAATGGAAACTTTGGCATAATTATTTCGAGTCTATAGACTCGAAATAGAGCGTTATCTCTTTCGCACCTATTTGACGTTTGTCGGCAATTTTGATCAAATTCTTGAACCAATGCCAGACTTCGGATGCGTGTGCAGGCGAGATAACGCTCTACGAAGTCGAAACTAGCCGATTGTCTCTTTCATAGGCTCGATGTGCAATATTTCTTGATGAGCACTGTAGCTTTTAATTACTACTTATTGTATAACGTGCCCGTGTGTTGCAGATGTGTGCTAAAGCGTTCCCGCGACGCCACCCCTGAGGGCGTCGGAGCACGGACGCCCTCAGGGGTGTCTTTACGGGCGCCCCTAGGAGTTTTTAGGGTAGACGCATGTCCTTTCCCGGAGTCCCACATAACCCGCTCCTTTCCCCGGTGGTTGTATGCATAACGCATTTTACCATGGTAAAAAGAACGTGGCCGTGTGATCAACTGTCGGCCAGCCCTGACACTAAAATATTCAATTATACAGAATCAGAATCAGAATCAGAATCAGAAACTCATTTATTCATTTAGGGTGACAGGCACCTCTTATGACACGTCAAAAACAAACAAAATAAATTAAAGCGAATAACAATTGATATACATGTCAAACAAGATAAAAAATATATGTAAAGTCAAGAATATCACTAAGATAAAACTAAATGTCATAAACTAATGTAAAAAGTATATCAGTAGAATGTCTCTTTTCCCCTTTACAAACTGATAACAAAGAGATACAAGTTAGTACATTTAAACTCACAAATTGCCATGATTTTTTTAACACACAAAATATTTAAACATTAAGATCCCGTTAGATAATTAACTAAAGTCCTTTTCACGTTTCTAGGAATCATTAACAAATCATTGTGAACGACTGCACAATTTCTTTTTTAATGAGACGTGTATAGACGGCTTGTCTCGAGACGTAGTCTTCGCCGGGCAATCTGCAAACACAAAGGACTTCTAAAGAATCTATGTTTTAATTAAAAACCGTAAAGAAAGAAAATAATTGACGTATTATTTGACTTTATAATTCATAAGGAGGGGTCTGTAAAATGATTTAGAGCGTGAATTGTTTGTGAATCCATGAAATAACAAGTCTTATTTGTATTACAAATAATAAAATGTAAAGGTTAAACTGCAATGACGGCTGTGTAGCCTGTGTACCAATTTGAATCTCTTTGATGTTTGATCTAATTTGACGAAATAGCCCTAGAAATCCGCTACTTGAGAAATAAAACCTGTCACTTAGTCATTTTGGGAGTGACATTGTAAAATGTTATTTTTTAAGATCATAGATAAGTTTGCAATGCGATTTTTTTCTTGCATTGGAATGCGGTAGCACGCAGTCTAATACCTACTCAGGCTTTTTCCACATTGGCTATTTTAAGGACGAATTCACGGAGAGGCGATTTAGCCGCGAGGTCGCGGCGTGTACACGCGCTCTCTCTCTAGGAAGCCGTCGCGATAAAATCCGCGGGCGATCGGTGATTTCGCGGCGGTTATGAACGCCATTATCTTTATTCTGCCAAATTCGAGATTTGAATGTAATCTAAATCTAACTCGCTTCGTCTTGAAATCGGCTATTATGTAAAGGCTCTTATTGCCAACAACATTTTATTAGCAAAATTTTGACAGTTTGACAAATACACGATGGCTTGTTTGTTTTGTTGCGCTTTGTGCTTCACAACCACGACACAATAAATGGAAAATGGTGACTGCAACTGTCATTTATCGACCTTTCGTTTAAAACCTATGGATTATAAAGTAGTCTTAACAAAATTTGAATCACTTAGCATTATTATTGTTACTTTTATGTTGTTATGTTACTTAAAGTATCTGCTTTCGGTAGCATACGATGAAGTATTCCTATACATATCATATACCTACCTATTTGTGTTTAAAGTGTTATTGTCAATAATTTTATTGATGACCCGGTTAGTCCAGCAGTGTGAGACGATCGTTCGATTCGATAGGTTGCGGGTTCGATCCCCGCACCGGGACAAATATTTGTATGAACTACAAATATATGTTTCGGGTCTGGGTGTTTGTGTATGTGTACAACGGCATCCACGATACAGGTTTAAATTGTGTGGCTGTGAGTGTAAGCTTGCGTATTTTATTTATGCTCGGACCTTGCTACACTTGCCACATCCGCGTCGTTTGCTATTGGTAGATTGATTACAATGATACTTCGATTACATATTGAATAGATACTATGCCCAATGTGTACGAAAGCGTGCTTAGAAGTGTTGACATTGGATGAAAGATATACTTACTAAAAGTAGAGCTAGGTATATAGATACTAGAGTATATTCACCGACTAAATTAATAAACTGTGGAGGAACGGGTGGAAGTGTTCCTCCGACGAAAAGGGAGGATTCTCCGACCAGGCGACGTGGCGCCTGGCGGGCCGCGGCCCAACGATTGACGTTGGGAAGTTGTATATATGCCAACTCTTGAGAAATCTTCGTATGTGCGATGTTATTCGAATGCACGCCATCTACCGTACTAGATAAGTACTGTGAGGTTTCATTATATTCCACTAGTTGGCGCCTTAATGTAGTGGACGCTACATCACTCCCCTCCAAGGCCGGAGGTTGATACGATCGAGGCAGCTGTCAGAACTTCTCGCGGAGCTGTGCCAATGCCATGTAGTCCCATGCCGCAAGTCCCAGTGAGTCGGGTGCGAAGGTCCTCAGTGAGTCGAGGTAATCGCTGCTGCGGTGATGCGAAAGTACCCTTTGAATCGAGGTAGTCTTGAGAAATCTTCGTATGTGCGATGTAATTCGAATGCACGCCATCTACCGTACTAGATAAGTACTGTGAGGTTTCATTATATTCCACTAGTTGGCGCCTTAATGTAGTGGACGCTACAAAACTAATCGACTCTGCCACAAATACGTAAAACATTAGTTACTTTTTACTGGTAGTTGGGCTCTAGTGACGGAGCTCGCGGGCGTAGTCACCATCGCATTACCTCTATCTGCCCCCAAATGTTAGTGTTCAGCACTATCGTGTTCCGGTTAGTTGGTAATGTATGGATCCATAATAACTATCACAGAGATAACAACTTAGGTCTCAGGGGTGGCAACGCATCTGTATTTTGACCTCTGGTTTTTGTTTAGGCTGCAATCATTACTTATCATCAATGTGAGCTGCAAGCTTGTTTGCCACAGTCCTTACATAAAAAAAATAAACATCTGTCACAGACATTCTACTACAAGTTTATTTGTAGGTCAAGCATCTCTTGTTTATATTTAAAGTCAATAACCCTCAGTTTATATTTTAATTGTCGATCAACAAACAATCGCAAGGAGAAACAATGTCGCTGTCTATGACGAAGCTATCGAATTTCGCGACACAAATACTATGTAAATAGTAGGTATTTCGATTAATATTAATATAACTGAAACCAGCTTTCTCATGTTTATTTATGACTAGCGGCTCGCTCCGGCTTCGCCCGCGCTTCTCCGTTCCTATTAGTCATAGCGTGATGATATATAGCCTATATAGCCTTCCTCGATAAATGTGCTATCTAACACTGAAAATTTTTTTTAAATCGAACCAGTAGTTCCTGAGATTAGCGCGTTCAAACAAACAAACAAACAAAGTCTTCAGCTTTATAATATTAAAGTATAGATAAGATTAAAAAGTTAATTTTATCGAGCTTCATATTGAAATAATTAACTACAAGTAGTTACCAGCGGCTCCACTCGCTACGATTTTTGAATTTAAAGAAACACATGACTTATCTGGTTTTACTTAAAAAGTAAGTAGTCTAGGTCATTTCCGGATCCATATTATCTCTCTTATACATCTTGCCTACTTTCTATGCAATAAAAATATTAGCACTTGATCCGTGAGTTAAAAAAGCTATGTTACAGGAACCACGCCTATTTTAAAGAAAATAGAAACAGCCAGTAATAGAAATATGAATAAAAATAATCATGCAAGTCAAAAAATAAAAATAAATAAATGAAGTCCTTGATGTAATAAAATGAAAATATACTTCTCACGGGAACGATATATTTTTCCGGGACAATAGGTAGCAAACCAAATCTTACCAACTTCTCTTCCCTGAAAACTCAAATAGAATACAGACACACAGATAAACAGACAAAATCTTAAAAAGTTATTGTTTTGGATTCCATTGCGCTTATAAAGCGTCTTCGCAGAAGTATTTTTCATATATTATATTTAACATGTACCTACACACAGTGCTGAGCTACAATTTCATTATAAGTAAGTAGGTATATGCGTCAATAAACTGTCTATCCTCGTAAGAAAAATAATCCATTCGTTTATTTGAATATCTATTTCAATAGCAATTAATTTTACAAATTTAATAAGGTATGTTACTATTGCACTTTTCTCAGGCTAGTTTCAATCCAAAATTCATTCAATCATTTGGAAATAATAAAATCCCACCAAAAACATTTTCATTTTAAATTTTGCCAAGACGAGTCTAGTTTGCTTATCCTGTGAAAAAGTTATTAGATATCGTATGAAGCCAAACTCCAAAGACTACACGCTCATAACCTACATATAAGCGACCTTTTTTTTTTGTTTTATATTATTTCGCATTAACACATGCTTGTGAAATATATTTTATTTAAAGAAAAATGGAAAGAAAAATTTGACTTCAGTCGAGACTCGAACTCGCTGCCTACTGGGAATCTAGTCCAGCCGCTCTTCCAATTGAACTACTGAAGTCCTGCCCGATTTGTCAAATCTTTCCTTCACACTTATTGCTTTGCTTTATGGTAGCAGTAGCGCCATCTATTGCTATGTGGGACTCCGAGCAAGGCATCCGTCTACCCACTAAAAACCCCTGGGTGTTCACGGAAGCGCTATCGCACACATCCGTGACCCCACCGGCGGCTGCTCGTTGCCGAGCCCTCCTCGGAGTCTTTTGGCTCCAACCAACACTAGTGGCGTGCGGAACACCTGCACGCTAGCCAGCCCGGGACCTTTCCATTCGGGCGACGGACATCCCCTAGTCCGGCGCCCGAAAGTCCCTGCCCCGACCACTCACAACGCCAGGCGTCCCAAGACGCCCGGGTGGAGAAGTCTAGGGGCACACAGTCCGGCCCCGAGGGAGCGGGAGTGTCAGAGATGAACTGACCTTCAACCACCCCCCCGCGGCTCCACCACGTCCCTATCTGACGGTGGGACCACCGCTAGGCGGCTGGAGATAGGGTGCAGGGCAACGACACACCCGTACACCTCTTCCCCAGCCGCCTCCCCACCACGTCCCCATCTTACGGCGGGACAACCGCTAGGCAGCTGGGGATAGGGTGCAGGGCCAACGACCTACCCGTACACCTCTTTCCCAGCCGTCTCCTCACCACAGCAGCGAGTGCCGGGCAGAGCCACGCCAAACGCCGCTCCCTCTCTGGGTTCCTCTTGGCTTCTCCGGTGTGAGGCCAACCACCGGGTACTGAGCCCCCCAAGGCACTTCCGCCACGACAAGGCGGAAACCCTCGGGGGGGACATATATGCAACCTAACTTTACTAGACCTAACTTCACATACTCTACATTCTAGTAAAACGTGTGGCTTGGCCGTTTTGCTAGCGTCACTTAGATTTCATAGGCATTTGTTATATTATTTCTATATTTAAACTATAATACTCGTAGCTACGACATTCTTTGCATGTTTAATTATTGTAATTATGGTATTATATCTTGAAAATTTTAAGTATCTGGCATTATCCAAACCAAAGTTCGAGGGTTCAAAAATACGACGAAACGTTTCGAGAAAAGGTAGGTTAGTGCCCTTGCGCTTTGCTTGGCTCGTCTTGGCGGGGGCACTTCCGTGCCCCCAGATTATAGGTTCATGTTCCAAAAAGAAATGTAATTTAAAACGAAATCTAAATTATAGTCATATTTCTGTGATGATTAGATTCCCGATGTTTGACCGACTATGAACTACTTGCTTAAGCTTGGTGCGCGTAGAAAACATATTTCCACGTTTTTTAAACAATTATTCATTGATACTCCGCTCGCCCTAATATAAAAAGGAGAGACTCCAGCCCAGCAGTGGGACGTATAAGGGTAGTTGCCATTCCGCTCCTATTGGTAGTATCGTTATATTAAAATAGCCGTCCTCTAAATGTTTTTTCCATTCGAACCAGAAATCTCTGAGATTTGAACGTTAGTTAGAACTTCATGAAGTCCTCCCTTCCCTTCTCTAACTTCTTAAAAAATAAACGATTGCAATAACTCAATAATAAAAATAAAAGTGACCACTTTTTTTCCATTAAGTGCACGATGCGCCTCGCCTCCACTAAGCCGAAACCTTGCCAAGTTACTCGTACATGCCGGCGACTATAATGTGACTGTAATTTCCATCACAGAGGTATACGAACATAGACCTCAGAACTAGTTTAGAGTGACAAGGCATAGTGCATCGAAATCTATGGTTTTTATGTAGATGTTTCTAGGTTACAGAATCTACTTATCATCAATTTAAACTGTATGCTTGTTTGTCACTTCATGACATAAAAAAAAACTGAACAAACCCTCTCTTCTTTAAAATATTAGTAGGTATAATAATATAAATAATACACCTATAATACGGGTACTACGTCTGAACGGACCAAAAAGAATGGACCGTAGTCCATTCGGCCGTAATCAAAAAACGTCTACGTCCCAACGGCCCGGTCATAATATAATTTAAAAGTACAGTCGCATACAAGCGTAACAGTCGTATGGTTTATAAATTTTCACTAGAAAATATCTACATATTTAAAGTAGTATTTAATCAAATAGTTGTAATGTAAGTTCACAAAATTTTAAACATCTTCGTTTCTAGTTGGCACGACTGCAGGTACCTAACACAACAATAACCCTTTCTTATCAACCAATCACAAGCAGGCAATTTATCTGTTACGTCAGAGGAGTGGCGAAAAGAAAGGTTCATAATAATATGCAATCAATGTTTTTTAGAGTTCCGTAGTAAACAAGGAACCCATATAATTCCGCCATGTCCGTCTGCGGTTTAGCGCAAAAACTATTGATACTAGAAACTTGAAATTTGGTACAAGTGTACACCTAAATCACGCCGACAAAGTGGTAAATAAAATAAATGGTGGTAGTAAAGACATGAAAATAAAATTATTTGGGGTACCTCCCCTACATGTAACGCGGGGATATTTTTTAATTTTTTTTTCTTCATAGTGTGGGATACCGTTGGATAGGTCGTTCAAAAATGTAAGGGGTGTTCTTACATCAGTTTTGGATTTAGATGACTGTTCGTGACTTATTAAGCTTTAAAGTACCAATTTTCGTTAGAGTCAAGTGTCCTACCCCCACCCTCTACCATCTAAACGGTTGTTGTTAGAAATTCAAACGTTGCGGCAATAGTAGCTGCATATAACGAAATTAAAAGTAAATTTATCACACCTAAGTTGGCTTTACAAGTTTGCGAGTAATAGTCCACCAAATATAATACTCGGAATTTTTGAACAACTCCATAGAAAATATTTATATATTGTTTCATTACATTAATCAAACCTAAAAATGACGGAACACTACATTGCACGTGGCTCAACACGCACTTGACCGGGTTTTTTTGTCAATATGTTTGAGTGGTTGATTGTTTTTATATATGTATATATATGTGTATCTTCACGCCAGGTCCCTAACGGGGTAGGCAGAGAGTGTAGAGCATTCAGAATCAGAATCAGAAACTCATTTATTCATTTAGGGTGACAGGCACCTTTTATGACACGTCAAAAACAAACAAAATAAATTAAAGTGAACAACAATTGATATACATGTCAAACTAGATAAAAAATATATGTAAAAACTAAATGTAATAAACTAATATAAAAAGTATATCAGTAGAATGTCTCATTTCCCCTCTACAAACTGATAACAACGAGTAAAAAGAAAAGAAAAGAAAATATTTTTATTAAGAAAATAATACAAATTAAAAAAAAAAAAAAAAACTTTAAATATTTCAATTTATTACTTTTGTACTCGAATGTACTCCATGTATTAATTTGTTAACAATATTTTATGACCGGTCCGTTGAGACGTAGACGATTTTTGATTACGGCCGAATGGACTACGGTCCATTCTTATTGGTCCGTTCAGACGTAGTACCCTATAATACGTAGTGGTTGGCCTGCTGCTTCAAGGATTAACTTAAGTAAATTACAGTTCATTTTATAATTAAACCAGATTTTGGGCTGGGCCATAATAAGATTGCCATTGTAAACTACCTAATTATTTTGATTTCCAACAGTGTATTTCTATAAAAGCTTCGCTTTTCTCTCTATCTTGTTGCGATAATTTTATGATCATGAATCATAAAAATATCGCAACAAGATAGAGAACAAGAAAGACTTATTAATAAATTTAAAGGTTTAAAAATATAGGTTTTATAAATGATACCTAGATATGCCTCTGTGGCGGAATATCACCTGACCGGAACACGATAGTGCTGAACACTAGCATTTAGCGCCAAGCGGTAAGTATCTGGATTAATGGTTAAGAATTACTTTCCATATTTTAGAATCAATCGTATAAATTTTGTGTGTGTTGTTTAATTAAGATATCGGTTGTTTATATTTTAAAATTATGCTAATAATTTAATCCTATGTATCCTTTAATAGTACGGGGACTAACCCATTCTATGGAAGGATACCTAAATAAAAAATTTAAGGCTACAGTAACGTCAGATAAAAGATTCTATAATTAAACTCTGCTTAACTTTAAATGAACTCGGGGAATTGGCGCTGATAGTCGAGATACAGGCTTTGCCTAGTTCGGCAACAGATGATTGATTCTTTTAATTATGATAACACTATAGCCCACTATATTTTTGGAATACTGTACTAAGTTTTATGAAATAAAGATTTTTATTACTATTATTTATTAACTGCTTGTAAATTTTGTAAACATATATAGGTACAAGGTACAATTTTCCCAAACTTATCACAAATAAAACATAAGTAATAACCTACATGATACCTCGATGAAAATTCCACAAACAAACAAAACATGTTTTTAATTAAAAGGAAGTTTTGCGCGTAATTTCACGATAGTATTTTAATCTACTACTCAAGTCAAAACATTCGCAAAGGTAATAGATAATGTAAATTTTGTCGTAGTACATGTTTTTATTCGCAAATAAATTACCAATGAATATAATATCAAATGAAAGGTCATAAGGTGATGAACCATAAACATTTAAAATAAATAAAATAAATCATTTTGAAGTTGTGTAAGAAAACAGGCAAAACTAACCATTCTTCCCCTTATAAACGCAATTACTTGGCCTAAAATAAAAAAAGACGTGTGGCACTCGGGGACTGCCGCGGTAAAGCTATTGCATTTACATAAATATCTAAAATTATGCAAAACAAAATAAAATGCAAATAAAAGAAAAAAAATAAAAAATTGAAACAATAATTTTCTATTAATATTTACCACTTTTGAATATTGAATGGAAAACAAACAATAAAAAAAAATGAACAATAACAATCTTGGCAGCGGTGGGATTCGAACCCACGCCTCCGAAGAGACTGGTGCCTTATACCAGCGCCTACACCGCTCGGCCACGCTACCCACGAGGTCGGTAGTAAATTATACATGACTTTCTTTATATGAGTTTAAAATTTGTAATCCGGAGCGTCCGGTTTTTTGCGTTACGGAATTTCTGAATTCGGTCTCCGCGCTCAAGGCCCGCGATAGAAGCTATGCAATAGCTTAAAAAAGATTTTTTTTGTCTGTAATTCCAGGAAAACCTCTAAGAAGTCATAGTGGTACTTAAGTTGAAATAGGAAATAGCGCAATTGTACAGAACTCTGTACAGATGAGTTGGATTTGCACTTGACAACTTTTTTTGTATATTTTTGAATGGGTATTGATTAATAATTATGAGAATACAGTGCGCATTTCCTGTCAAATAATGTATTATTTTAGTCAATTACGCTGTCACATAAATCAATATTTGCTGTATATCCGACGTTAACTCGTTTAATAAATCAAAATTAAAATATAACGGTAACCCAACATTATAATTATTAGCTGTGAGCGAGAGGCAAAATGATAACACAGATTAATTAGCAATAAACCTTCGGTCAGCGTCCCAATAAATTGCTGTACGCGATAAATCCTAAAAATAAGGATAAACCTGGTACTACATTTCATTTTCGTGTACCGTTTAATTGAAAAGGAACAATGAACATATAATAAACTTTTATAAGAATAGGTTAATACCACCTTGCAGTTATTAGTTTACAAATCAACTCATCGTGAATTTTAGGGACTGATTCGTAATTATTTTTTAATTTCAATGCAAACAGTAGAACTCTCAACTACCTTATCCTACCAACCGTAGAAGATCGCCAGACTAAACTTAAATTTACAAATTTTTAATGGTTTTTATCGGAATGGCAACTAGTTTATGAAAATTATATTTTTTGTCGTGCAATATGCGTGTCAGGACCGGGATAGCTGGCACTCCACACTCTCTGTCTACTCTGTAAGGGACTTGGCGTAAAGATACATACATACACATCGACAATAATTGATATTCTTACGCTTTATTTATAAAAATAGTTTTATTTCGACAAATAAAATGTAATTGTCGCTTAGCAGCGTGTCGTGTATGTCAATGATAAAAACACTTGTATTTATCTGGTATTTGGAAGGTCGGGGTCTGACCCCAGATAGCGTGACAACTCCCTTGCTTGCATACTGCGCCGTGTTCTAGAAATTATTAATTGATCATTCTATTCATATCCTACGAGGATACCCGCACATATGAGTATATATGTACGTACTATGATATTATGTACTTATTGTAATATTGTAGCCTGTACTTATCAACATAAACACCAGAAGTCGAAATGCATATGCGTTGATACAATTGAGGACGAAGTTCTTTTGACTCAGTGGTAGTTATAACAAACATACTTTACCTAACATACTTGCTGCTAAATGGTAGTGTTCAGCACTATCGTGTTCCGGTTAGGTGGTAACGTACGGCCCTGTAATTTCCGGCACTGAGTCATAACACCTTAGGCCTCAGGAGTGGCAACAGATCTGCATCTTGACCTTGGTCTTCGTGTGGGTGTCTATAGGCTGCAGTCATCACTTAACATCAATGTAAACTGCATGCTTGTTTGCCACTTCCATTACATAAAAAAGCCGTACATTACTTTACACCTTTCCGAAACACAATAGTGCTGGACTATACTATTGCGCGGCGGTAGATTAGGTAATGCGGTAGTGCCTTGCCTACCCCCTCAAATTCAGACACTGTAACTCTGACACCGTAAATAATTACGAAATCTAAATAACTATACTATAAAAAAATGTTTAGTTTTGCGATCTTTTGGAATCGAAGATTGTAGACTGTTAAAACGTCAAAATAGTACACACAAACACCACCTCATACCACAGGGCTACGTAGCGTAGACAGTATTTTAAATAAAGTTTCATTCATTTTCTTGATCCGAGGGCACCGGGAAAAATATCTGTATGACCTACAAATATTTGATTCGGTTCTGGACATAGAGCAACACGGGTCACCGGCCGCCGCCACGGACAGGAGGGGAGTAGCCATAGCGTTCATTACCGATGCAAAAGAGTCTGTAATTTTTTGCACTACAAAAATCGTCTATTACTACGAAACTCACACCTAGACTGTTACAAAATACATAAACAATTTCACACACACATTTAAACATCTGGGCGACAGGCGTTTGGGCTTGTACTTTGACAGAGGGGAAAGCCTGCATATGGCTACTCCCCTCCGATCCGTCGCGGCCGGTGGTCCGTGTTGCGCTATGGGTTCTGGGCGTATGTGTTACAAGTGTGGGGTATGATACAGGTTTATACCTAGTCGGAGCTGTAAGTGTAAGCGTATTTTAATAGACGAAGCGTCTTTAGAGTAAATAATTCGGCTCTTTACAAAATCTGAAATAGCATTGACTTTCTAATCGCAAAAACCAATATCAGATTATTCTGAAATTGAATCTGGGACCTCAACCCGGTAGGTCCAGCGGTGTGAGATGATCGTTTGATTCGAAAGGTAGCGGGTTCGATCCCCGCACCGGGACAAATATTTGTTTGGCCAACAGATATTTGTTTCGGGTCTGGGTGTTTGTGTATGTGTTGTATGTGTACAACGGCACCCACGACACAGGTTTATACCTAATGTGGGGCTGTGAGTGTAAGCGTATTTTATTTATTTTATAACTCTAACACTACAGTTAGAGTTATAAAATAAATAAAATACGCTTACACTCACAGCCCCACATTAGGTATAAACCTGCTTTTAAAAACGGATAATTAAAATTTGCATTCGTTAGGTACCTACTCCATCTTTTGCTTACAAAAAAAAAATGTAAAAAGAAAATTCTGAGTACTTTAATTTTTACTAAAATACGTTATGTGTTTCAGTTACCCAATCACATCAGTTTTTATACCCTAAACATGAGCTCGACGTATTTTACTGACTCTTAATTAAATTTTTGACGTTATCCTCAATATTATGTTTGTTTAAGTTTTGCGAATGTTTTTCGTAAATAATTCGGCTCTTTACAAAATCTGAAATAGCATTGACTTTCTAATCGCAAAAACCAATATCAGATTATTCTGAAATTGAATCTGGGACCTCAACCCGGTAGGTCCAGCGGTGTGAGATGATCGTTTGATTCGAAAGGTAGCGGGTTCGATCCCCGCACCGGGACAAATATTTGTTTGGCCAACAGATATTTGTTTCGGGTCTGGGTGTTTGTGTATGTGTTGTATGTGTACAACGGCACCCACGACACAGGTTTATACCTAATGTGGGGCTGTGAGTGTAAGCGTATTTTATTTATTTTATAACTCTAACACTACAGTTAGAGTTATAAAATAACGTCAAAAATTTAATTAAGAGTCAGTAAAATACGTCGAGCTCATGTTTAGGGTATAAAAACTGATGTGATTGGGTAACTGAAACACATAACGTATTTTAGTAAAAATTAAAGTACTCAGAATTTTCTTTTTACATTTTTTTTTTGTAAGCAAAAGATGGAGTAGGTACCTAACGAATGCAAATTTTAATTATCCGTTTTTAAAAGCAGGTTTATACCTAATGTGGGGCTGTGAGTGTAAGCGTATTTTATTTATTTTATAACTCTAACACTACAGTTAGAGTTATAAAATAAATACTCTAACACTACAGTTAGAGTTATAAAATAAATAAAATACGCTTACACTCACAGCCCCACATTAGGTATAAACCTGCTTTTAAAAACGGATAATTAAAATTTGCATTCGTTAGGTACCTACTCCATCTTTTGCTTACAAAAAAAAAATGTAAAAAGAAAATTCTGAGTACTTTAATTTTTACTAAAATACGTTATGTGTTTCAGTTACCCAATCACATCAGTTTTTATACCCTAAACATGAGCTCGACGTATTTTACTGACTCTTAATTAAATTTTTGACGTTATCCTCAATATTATGTTTGTTTAAGTTTTGCGAATGTTTTTCGTAAATAATTCGGCTCTTTACAAAATCTGAAATAGCATTGACTTTCTAATCGCAAAAACCAATATCAGATTATTCTGAAATTGAATCTGGGACCTCAACCCGGTAGGTCCAGCGGTGTGAGATGATCGTTTGATTCGAAAGGTAGCGGGTTCGATCCCCGCACCGGGACAAATATTTGTTTGGCCAACAGATATTTGTTTCGGGTCTGGGTGTTTGTGTATGTGTTGTATGTGTACAACGGCACCCACGACACAGGTTTATACCTAATGTGGGGCTGTGAGTGTAAGCGTATTTTATTTATTTTATAACTCTAACTGTAGTGTTAGAGTTATAAAATAAATAAAATACGCTTACACTCACAGCCCCACATTAGGTATAAACCTGCTTTTAAAAACGGATAATTAAAATTTGCATTCGTTAGGTACCTACTCCATCTTTTGCTTACAAAAAAAAAATGTAAAAAGAAAATTCTGAGTACTTTAATTTTTACTAAAATACGTTATGTGTTTCAGTTACCCAATCACATCAGTTTTTATACCCTAAACATGAGCTCGACGTATTTTACTGACTCTTAATTAAATTTTTGACGTTATCCTCAATATTATGTTTGTTTAAGTTTTGCGAATGTTTTTCGTCAAAGCTTTTTGCTAACTGGCGCCGTCCTTTTAATCCCGTAGTTATAACTCATTTTTCCTAAATACCAGGTTATTTTATTTCCTTCGTAGCCTAGTGGTAGCAGACCACTACTTCTACGCTGGGTTCCTGGGTTCGATTCCTGGGTGGCATTTTATTGTTATGGATGGATGATGATGATAGATGTTGGATTGGATGATATTAGAGAACGGTGTAAAATCGTTTATCTCTAGTTCTAATGGGATTTTTTCCATTTTCTGGAAGTTACCTGTCACATGGGCCAAAACGTAACCGGCGAATCGTGGATATTTGCATGTATGATTGAATGCATGCAAATACTACTGCTAATGGAAGAGATTTTTTTCGCCAGTGCATTCAGTGAAGCGAACAATGGCGATCCAAATATTCCAATCTGGTAATTATTGTCATGACTCTTTGTCTCCCGTCAGTTGTTTCCATGTTTAAATACAGTACTGAACAATTAATATTGCACATCGAGCCTGCGAAAAATGACGATCGGCTTCGTGGAGCCGAGACAGTCCGGTATTTGTCAAAACTTGATCAAAATGAAAAAAAAAGAATTTAGAATTTCCATATTTGGATATGATAAGTATTTACAAATCATTACTTAAGAGTTTAAGCTTAACTAATGACTATATTGAGCTTAGTATTAGAATACTTAATCCTACGACCCTATGAAAAGAAAATTAATTAGACAAATCAACTTTCCCGGATATGATAGGTATGTGATATTTACATGTTCTTAATTTATTTGCTAGGAAACATAAGAAAACCTAGCTAAGTGCTATTGAGTTGATCAAAATGGTTGACAAACGTCAAATAAGTACGATGCGAAAAAGATAACGCTCTGCAGACCCGAAATAAGCCGAAGTCTGCTTCTTAGGCTCGATGTGATGAGATATTTATTGTTGAGCACTGTAACACCTTATAGGTAGATTCAAAACTACTGTTGCTCTATGATACAGGGTAGACAAGGCAATTTATCTATTTATTATTTATCTTTATCTATAGAAATAATAAACAAAATTCCCCATCGTGTCTGTCCGTCTGTTTCAAACTCAAACACGGATTTTCGAATCATTTTTGTAGCCCGTTTCTATGGCTAGATAGAAAGCTGTATTGTTCTCAGGCATAGAGCAACACGAGCCACCGGCCGTCGCGGCGGACCGGAGGGGATTAGCCATAGCGTTTATTACCGATACAAAACAGTCTGTCATTTTTTGCCGGGGGAACTACGTGTGATACACACACAGTATAAAAACCGTCTATTACTACGAAACTCACACCTTCACTTTAACAAAATACAAAAACAATTTCACGCACACATTCAAACATCTGGGCGACCGTCGTAGGACCATTTGGGCTTGTACTGTGACAGAGGTGATAGCCTGCATATCGCTACTCCCCTCCGGTCCGCCGCGGCGGCCGGTGGCCCGTGTTTCTCTATGTTCTCAGGTTTTCGAGGATGTATCCTTTACGTACCTGTTGAGCACGATCCTAGTTAGGGCTCCTTGCTGAAGTGGATCCCACTTCAGCAAGGAGCCCTAAATTTATGTGAAACATTCGAACTATTTCATTGAACTTGCAAATATTTATTTTGGCAATAACTTTCGCCTTTCGTTTGCAGTTCACATTTGTATATCAGCATCGCATTTTCATTCGATAAATTGGATTATAGCATGAATTGAAATAAAACTAATTATGGGTAAAGGAATCTTCATTTTTATGAATTGCTTCCAAGTCTTGGTTCATTGGAAGATTTGGAAGGTAGCTGTGACTCGGAGCTCAATGCATAATTTTTAATATGGTTTAATTTCTGAAACTTGGTTTTATTACGAGATAATATACAAAACAGCAACAATTTTTTTATTCATGGCTTGATTATTTTTAACCGAAAAAAGGAGGTGGTTCTCAATTCGTCCGGATCTTTTTAATGTTTGACGACTGCATGGTTTGATCCTCACACGTTCCGAGTTTGAACATTCATAAGTGGTCACAAAGCGCAGTTTATTTCTTTATTTTTTGACGACCCGGTTAGTCCAGCGGGTACGATCCCCGTACCGGAACAAATATTTGTTTGGCCTACAGATATTTGTTTCGGGTCTGGGTGTTTGTGTATGTGTTGTACCTTTTTGTTGTACAACGGCATCTACAACACAGGTTTATATTATACCTAATGTGGAGCTGTGAGTGTAAGCGTATTTTTTATTATTATTTTATTATTTAACTAGCTGTCCCGGCAAGCTGCGTATTGCCTCAGAATGAAAAAATGTGTCAAAGTTTTGATAGATACGCACTATTTGTATGGGAAAATGAAATTGTGTTTTTTACTATTCCCCTTCAATTTCTTCATATTTTCTTACCTTTTAAACCTTCACTAGACTTGCAAAAATCATTCAACACCAAAATTAGCCAAATCGGTCCAGCCGTTCTCGAGTTTTAGCGAGATTAACGAACAGCAATTGATTTATATATATAGATTTAATTTAATGTTAAATCAATGGAATGCAGGTCTCAGCCAAGTTCTAATAAATTAAGTAGGTACTTGTTATATATGGAAATAAATGTTCACGATATCAAAATGTATCGTAAATTATATCAGTAACTCCAAGAGAATATACAACAATACTGGCACAGTCAGCGCCAATTGGAGCAAAGGGGATTTGTTTGACACGTTTATTTGTTCAAATCAACAAACATGACTAATTTGACTTCAAATTGTTCAATGAGTTGACATAACATGTCATAACTCATTAAAATATCAGGTACAGTACTCAACAATTAATATTGCACATCGAGCCTGCGAAAGAGACGATCGGCTCGTTTCGACTTCG
Source organism: Macrosoma leucophasiata (assembly GCA_036365455.1). Taxonomy (NCBI): domain Eukaryota; kingdom Metazoa; phylum Arthropoda; class Insecta; order Lepidoptera; family Hedylidae; genus Macrosoma; species Macrosoma leucophasiata. The sequence goes on along the minus strand of JAWQUS010000023.1, from coordinate 5,188,123 downwards.
TAGAGCATTATCTCTGTTGCACACTGCCTACGCACTGACAGTCCGACAGTATTGGTCAAAATTTGATCAAAATGGTCGACAAACGTCAAATAGGTACGGTACGAAAGAGATAACGCTCTACAGACCCGAAATAAACCGAAGTCTCCTTCCTAGGCTCGATGTGCAATATTTAGCACTGTACGTACCTACTCTAAGTTCCTCAATTTGATGATTTCCATGTACCTTCAGAATAAAATTGTTTTTAATTCCCAGCCGGACACGAGGTATAACCTCTACCATGGGTGCCATTATTTATCCCTACTATCCCTACTTATATCCTATCCTACTACTATTATAAAGGCGAAAGTTTGTATGTATGGATGTATGGATGTTTGTTACTCTTTCACGTAAAAACTACTGAATGGATTTGAATGAAACTTTACCACAATATAGCTTATACATCAGAATAACACATAGGCTATAGCTTATACATCAGAATAACACATAGGCTACAATTTTTGAGGTTTTTAATGTGAGGTCGTAGAAAAAACACATTTTTTGCGCTTACATTGCAAACGCTGACTGAATCCTACAAGATAGATCAAAACAATTTACTACAGTATTGTACAACTTAAAAAGGTCTACAAAAAAGTCCGTGATGGTATATGTTTATCTCTTAGGAATAACCCACAATAACAATTTTTTATCCTTTACTTTGTACGAGAAATAATGGCTTATTTACGAAGCGATTTTAAGCAATACAGTATTAATCTTTATCCAATTAAGTATCTTTAATACATTGTGCATTTAATAAAGATCAATATGGCTTTTTACAGCATGTAAATTAAATAAATATTTTCGAAGATATCACAGATTTAAAATGCAGAGTCATAGCAATTTCGGCGATAAATACCGTTTCGGTGATAAATACCGGCAGCGGCGCCAGGCGAACGGGGCGTGGGGGGAGCGGGGTAGGTGCGGTGGGGAAGAAGTGGCTCATCGCTGAGTGCGTGACCCGAACGCGGGCAGACACGTGAGGGCAGACGTCGTTGACGGTTGTGTCCGTTTTGCGAATTTTCAAGGCACTAGCGATTTCTTTTTGGTTAGGAGATACACGTACAAATTAGGGCTCTGCAGTGCTTAGTTACCGTATTTCTTACTTATTACTAGACTAGACGGGACGAACCTGAAGTCCACGCGAACGAAGTCGCGGGCAAAAGCTAGTAATATTATAAATGCGAAAGTAACTCTGTCTGTCTGTCTGTCTGTTACCTTTTCACGTCCAAACGACTGAACCGATTTTAATGAAATTTGGTACAGAGATAGAGTTGACTTTGAGAAAGAACATAGGCTACTTTTTAAACGACATCCACGCGGGCAACATCTAGTACACAAAATATAAACACCCAGACCCAAAAGAAAAACATCTGTAGGCCACACAAATATATGTCCCGGCATGGGAATCGAACCCACGAGCCTTTCCAACGGTTGACTCACCGATGGACCAAGCAACGGATCGACATTAGTCAATTTGGACTCGAAATTCATTCAAGCAAAATATGCCTACGTAACATTCATAAATAGGATTCGGAATTCCATTCCGTAGCCATATTTTGCCATACATACATACAAAATATGGATACGGAATACCGAATCCTATTTATGAATGTTACTCGTTCGTTGTAAGGATGTATCAAATTGTTGAAATAAGCATTCCTAGCGAATGAGCTTGGTATACAAAATCGATATGGTATCTTTACTTGTGGTAGAGTTCTAGTGACGGTGCTCGCGGGCGTAGGCACCACCGCGTTACCTCTATCTGCCGCCTAATGGTAGTGTTCAGCACTATCGTGTTCCGGTTAGATGGTAATGTATGGCCCCGCAATAACGATCACAGAGTCATAAGAACTTAGATCTCAGAGGTGGCAACGCATCTGCATTTTGACCACTGGTTTTGTGTAGACATCTATAGGCTACAGTCATCACTGAAAATCAATGTGATCTGTATGCTTGTTTGCCACCTTCATAACATAATAACAAAGATATTGATTTTTTCTCAATAAACGTCTCGGGCAGAATAGAGAATTCAAAGATCAAAGTCAGCACGCGTGAATGAACATCTTGTTGGTGATGGATGGCACTGAAATCTAGTTAAAACCTACTTTGTCGAGTTTACTGTTCTTAATAGAGTGGTCGGAGGATAATGTAATTTAAAGTTGAGAAAATAAGAACTGTTTAAAAAGCCTATTTGTAAAATGTAGTTACTTATATTTTCTTTTTATGTATTCTTGTATGATTGTAGGCACTTTTGGCTTGGTATTGAATAATTGTTATATCTTTTTGCTATTTTCTACTCTTTGAAAATTGGGATGGCGCTAAAGTGTCAACGCAAGTTGTAATAACTGTGTAAATAAATACAACAAGGTTTTGAAGTTTCATCTGAACTCGACTATACTTTGAATTATCCCTTTTAACCCAAATCTCAATATTCAGTTTGAGGATGAGTTATTTCTGTATGAATTAAAACATCACCTACAAGTTCAACTACAGAGTAATTTATATATTCTACAAGTTTCAAATGATATTCCATTTATATCCGTAAATTGTAGCTAGTCCCACGAGAGTTGGGAGATATGTGACCCGCATATAAAATATCTTGATTGCTTATTCATAGTATATTTGATTTATTTATGATTATAAAATATGACTACTATATGCCTCGCCTTGCAATAATACTTTTCTTCAGACTTGGGTTCAATGCCCATTGCCATTTCATGCCCAAGGAAAAGCTTTTGTTATGTATTTTAAATATTAGTATAGAGAGAAAACCAGTTTAAGTTTAAAGGTTTGATTCCGAACTCCGCTGTACGCAGCAGAGCTGCGGCGATATTGCTCCGCAACAGTGCTGCCTGTCGCGTTGATTTGATCAAGGCGGCAGCGTTGCAACACGTCGCGCTGCAGTGCTGCCACTGCATTGCTGCCGCGACTTTGTCACGTAGCCCTGAATGTAATCTCATCTAATTATATAAAAATGCAACCCGTTTTCCTTGGTCACGGCATCACGCGTGAATGGCTGGGCCGATTTGGCTAATATTGATTTTGAATGATTTTTGGAAGACCAGGGAATGTTTAAAAGGTAAGAAAATATGAAGAAATTGAAGGGAAATAGTAAAACCACCATTTCATTTTCTCATACAAATAGTCCGTATCTATGAAACCTTTGACACATGTCATATTTTCATTCTGAGGCAATACGAAGTTTGCCGGGTCAGCTAGTCTCATATAAACTTATAGGGCATATATAGAGACCAGTAATGCTGCGGCAGCACTGCGGCTGCAGCACTGTTGCATGCAGCGGTGTTCGAAATCAAACCTTTATCAGCATTCATTAAACTTTCATCATTCAGCCGAACTGCTGGTCAAAGACCTCCCTCCAAAGATTTCCACAACGAACGGTCTTGGGCCGCCCGCATGCAGCGACTGAACTCTGAATTATTAAACTTTGCAACAAACAAATACATACTTATAAAGAAAGAACTGATTATTTACGAGAAAATTTGCATTAACAACGTGTCTTGTCAGGTGAGTTGTTTTGATTGGAAGAACGATGTCCCGATAACACTAACGATGCCTCTGGCAGGTGCGATGTGACCGTCGTAGGTCACATTGACCTCCGTTTGTTATGACTAGAAGGAAATGTCATGGCTCAAGTACAAGTATGTACATTCAGTTGCGTTTTCTTAAGTAATGGAGGCGTAGCAAAGGGTTGGTTATACTGTAATCCGTAGACTAGTAACCCTTTGCTACACCTCTATTATTTATATTTGGTTATGTTTGGTAGACTGTCCCCATACTTCTCATCTATGGGCAGTTTGTTAATACCAGTACCTTGGTATACCAGCTCGGTCCACTTGCATACAAAAACGTGGCGCTCGAATCGTTGAAGACTCAGGACTTAGATAGGTTGGCGAATTAGACTTTGGGTGTTTGTGTATTTTCTATCGCCTCTATATAAGTGAAGTTATGAGCATTGTTTGATTGAACGGTACCGTGTTCTTTCTTACATCTACCAGCTGAAAAGAGTTAAAAGTAAAGTTAGTTAATACTTGTCCAGACAGTGCAAATTGAGGATCGTACTTCGCTAATAGGTGGGCTTTGCCTGCGTGACAGGTGTCAGCATGTCCAGACAGTGCAAATTGTGGATCGTACTTTGCTCAGAAGAAGGCTATGCCCGAGTGACAGGTGTTATTGAATATAAGTAGATCAAGAAAGCTCATCGCCTTCCTTCCTTGCCTGTACAGATCGACGATTTCAAGCTCCTTACTCTGCACAATGCACGGAACCTTCGGTCAGTTTTTTCAGAAGATGAAAGGATTTTTTTTTTATACTTTGTAACCCGGGACCAGTTGTCTATGGAACAGACGCCGAGTCGGATATACCGCAACCTTATTCTATATCCCAATTAGTGCAAGTGACGCGTTCAAGTCAAGCCGAAGTCAATTGACAACACTTTCGGATTTTATTGAGGCTAAATATCTACTTGTAATTGAACTCAATGCCTGTAATCATACCTACACGTACCTAAACAGGAAAATTGAATTACAAACACTTCTTAAGAAGAAACTGTAATAGTAGGTTCATCTTAATAAAGTAGTATATTCCTACTCAAGTCAAATAAAGTGTGCTGTTTGGTAATCGTTACGCAATCACTTTTGTACAAAAGTTTATGCCTCCCCATATATTCACAATATTACTCTTTGCCATCCGCTCCTTGGTTCACTTCGGACGCTTCGAATTCCTATCTTGTTTGCTATAAATTGCTTAGTTCAGAACGGTATGCGATCAAAGAATCAAAGTAATATACCGTCGAATATGTGCGTAGTTTTGAATTATGAAAACACTTTCAAAGGACATGTCAGTATTCCTACAACAATACCACGTAAGGAGATTTGAAACGTTCATATAAATTTCAATTCTTGACATTGTGCAATAAAGTGAAATTCAAATCGCTCAAACTCCTTCCTTTATAATTTAGTTTATTTTGATTGTGCCTCTCTTTTTGTCGTGTGCAAGTCTTATCACATTATTGCGTTCTTCAAGCATGACCGCTTTTGCGAAAAGCTCTTGAACGCTTTGCCAAGACTGTTACGCCAATTTTACTAGTTTAAGTTGTAAGTTTATACCGCGAACTTCATCTACTAAGCTGGTTTTCTGTAAGGTACATCTTCGTTATCACGTAACTTCACGCCTGTAATCCCCGAAGGGGTAGGCAGAGGTAAATGCATGTATTCAAACATACATGTAAACACCCACGTTCGCCGGTAACGTTTTTGGCCATGTACCAGGTGGCGAGCCTGTTGACATCTCCGGGCACATTACCAAAATTTGAGGCACTGGGTAATTTCCAGAAAATTTAATAATCTCAATAGGACCAGAGATAAAGGACTTTTCACTATTATCTCTGATAATCCCTACCCAGGAATCGAACCCAGGACCTCAGCGTAGTAGTAGTGGCCTGATACCACTAGACTACCGAAGCTATCTTCTTTATTCATCTTTTCAAATAAAAAAAAAATTGATTGCTCCACCCATTTCGATATTTATTTTGGGTGGTTTTAATTTGGATTCCTTTTTGGTATTGATTTACAATTGGACCCCGTAGGTAGCGCTGCATTGACTTACAGCTAACTTTTGCCGTATTTTGCGTAGGTGTCGGGCACTACCGGGGCTATGGGATGGGGTTGAGATTATTTTGTGATACCGTACTACGTGCACATTTAATAGGTAACACAAGAATGCGTCACGAGAGATGTTCCCGATAAAACTAACGATGTTTCTTTGACATACACGCGACATTGAAGACGGGTGTTGGGCACATTGAACTCTGCTTTAGACTACGAATAAGTAATTCTATATTTATTCGTGGACTGAAGTATACATTTTTGGCTTTGGGAGAGTAGTATATCCTACAGGCTGATTCTTTTGTAGCGTGTTAGTTTGATATTTTGTAACAATTAAAATTAATATGTTTTTCGAATATTTATATGTTTTCCGGTAGAGTTCCAGTATCGGAAATCGAAATCGAGGGCGTTGGCAACACTGCATTGCCTAATCTGCCTCCAAATGATAATGTTCTAATATTCAACAGGTTCTGGTTAGATGATAATGTACGGCCTTGTAATGACTATCCCAGAGTGACAACAACTCAAGCCTTAGTAGAGGGAACGCATTACATCCCTTTTTTGGGTGCCGTAGTAAACAAGGAACCCTTATAGTTTCGCCTTGTCCGTTTGTCTGTCTATCTGTTTGTCTATCCGCGATTTAGCGCAAAAAAGACACAAGTATTCACCATAATCACGCCGACAAGGTGGTAGGATAAAAACGAAAAAAAAAACATATTTAGGGTGCCTCCCCGACACGTGATGCGCGGATAATTCGTTTAATTCTGTATTGCATATCTTTGGATAGGTCTTTTGAACAACTTCATAGAACTCTCAAATTTTGAAAAACTCGAAAATTTTGAACAACTTCATAGAAAATATTTATATAATTTTTTCATTACATTATTCAAACCTAAAAACAACGAAACCCTGCACTGCGCGTGGCCCGACACGCACTTGACCGGTTTTTTTCTTTTAATTGGTCATTAATAGGCGACTTGTTTCGAGACGACACTAGTCTACTTCACCGGGCATTCAGCGAGCGCAAAGGGCTCTCAGCCTAAATCTTTAGACCCCAAGCTTTTATGAGGATATCTATAGTTTGTTTGCAGCAGGGGCGGCTCTAGCTCGTGTAGCACCCGTGTGCAATGAAACCCTGGCGCCCCTAAGGCCTGACCATGATGGTCCAAGACGATGCTCTTAGCTGTCTCACGGCAGCGTCCGTGTGCATTGCACACCCTACACTGTAGGTTAAGCCGCCTCTGGCCTGCAGTATTCAGATAGATGCAGTCGACGTGAATAGCACGCCTATTGGGTACCAACATCACGTTATAAATCTACAGTACGCAGCAAGACATATTACACATCAACCTCAGGGAGAGACTTCGAATAATTTCAGCTCTGTAAAGCGTTCTCTCTTTCGCATATAACCTATGGGACGTTTGTCGACCATTTTGATCAAGTTTTGACCAATACCGGACTATTAGTGCTAACGTAGGCAGTGTGCAGCAGAAGTGACGCTCTACGAACTCGAAACTAGCCGATTGTTTCTTTGCATGGTCCCAGTAACAGGTTGTTTTTACCAAGTTGGTGATGATTGATTGATATCGATACACGCTGACGTTGAGGTCAATTGGGGTGACCTCAAATCTTATCTAAGCTTAGCAAAAGAGATAATTTGATGAGTGGATATAGTGAATCTACTTTGATCCACTTCATAACTATAAAATTAAAGTTAAAAATATACTTTATACCTACTTATTTATGCCTCGTTGGTCTAGTGGTTGCAATCGTGATGCTGAAGCCTGAGACACCGGGTTTGATTTCCAGGGGAATCGAGGGTTCGGCGATTCCGACGATTGCACGATCGAAAATTATTGGTAGTTAAAGAGGAAATGGAAAGGGCGGCTTTTTATAATTAAAAGTTTAGTTTATCGGGGTGGTTCTTAGCTATGCTATTGATATTTGATGTTACGAGTAATAAATACCGCTAGTAGTTTTTAAGATATTCCGCTGTAATTGGCTTAGTCATTCATCATACAGCGATAAACTCAAAATTTTAGTTATGTTTAGTTTTTGGAACGATGTTCCCTTAACGCGGCATACCGCTGGTGTTATTTAAGATATTTTTATACTAATGAAGACCATTTTAAATAGTTTGATTAGTGGATATGTGATTAGAAAGCTCTTTTGGCCATCAGATTACATCAGATTACATGGTCAAAATCTATATACATAATAATATTTAAACAATAATGAATCACCGAATATTTGTAAGCGCATAACTACCGAACGACTGCACCAAATTAAATAAATCTTTCTTAAGTGTTCGTTATTGTCAGGAGAAGGTTCGTATGGTTTATGTATAATATTAAAGTATCAAACATTTAAAATTCTCCGATGGCGGTATGATATTCGCCGGGTCACCTAGTGCTGAATATACATTTATTTATTTAACTTTAATGAACACAAAAAGGTACATAAGGTGGACTTAATGCTCCATGACATGGTATTTTCAACCAGTCAACCTTTGGGTTGTGTTGAAAGCGTCATAATATCTCTTCGGGCAGCAAAATGAATAACCTACTATCACTAAATACCAGCGTTTAACCTAAACACCTGAGGCAGTTGATATTTAAACAAAGGGTTAGCAACTACCTGATTTTAAACACAACCTTGAAATTGACTGTAAACTTGGAGACCAGTTGTCTTAACGATAACAAAGTGAGCAAATAACAATGAATATTCAACAAACAATGTTATTTCTGCGTAACAGTTATATCATAAGAACAACATAAACTACCAATCTATTACACCTGAACACACCGACCGAGTGTTCAAGACATTTGAGGTATTAACGGATTAGGCTCACAGCTCACCACAGCCACCCGGCACCCGACCAGCACCGTCTCGGTTTACGGCGTCCACTTGTTGTAATCGGGTAGTCCACGGGAGCACGACGCGATGTTATAAGTGAACCACTCGCGGACGGCGCGCGGTCCACTTGGGAATAGCGCGTTGGCAATGCAAAGTCAACGCAAGACAAGCTAGTGGTCACTTATAGTGAGATTCACAGATCGCACTACGACTTTACTTTGAGCAAAGTATGCTTAGAACCCGTAGTGCGGTCTGTGAATCTCGCCCCTAGTGAACTAGAACAATTTTCGTATCATAACTATTCTCTTTTCTATTCGGTAGAATTCAGTCTCACCTATCGGTCGTGACCGACTGAATACGTGTATTGATTACACTTTTCATTTCAGTAGACTGCTTATTTATCTTGTCAAATGTTACATAATACAATAATCTTCTAATTATCTTGTCAAATGTTACTTAATACATAAATAATAGATAAATTCATCGGTCTACGAGCATTGCAAGTTTATGAACAAATAATTTTTCAACCGAAATGTAAGCTTATATATTGTAACAAAGAGAACCACTGTTTATAGGAATACATTGTTTTTGTTCGCGGGCAAGCCGACATGATTACATGATTCAGCACATAAACCTTTTATATTGCCAACATCGATCACCAAAGTCTGTAATTAGTTGAAAATCGAGTCACTGTTGTCGATTTACTTTCAAACAACGCTTAATAAATTTTCAATGAAAACTTGGCATGTCTATCGCTGACAGTTCTTTGAAGAGAGAAGCTCTTTGATACACCCATTTTAAAAATACTTCAACATATAAACATTTTAATGTAACTTGAATTTTTCCGCTAAACAATATGAGTCAACAGACTATGTATGAAAAAAGGAAGTTTTTACCAAGATTGGTGAAAAAACAATGATTGTGGGAGATAAAAAAAAAGAAAACCAAAAGCCATTTTTTTTTTTTGTATAAATATGGAGGTTATGTGATGACAATTGCAAATATAAAAGTATAGAAGGGATCTTTTTATTTCCAACAACTTTTCCATTTAACTATTTCGGTAAGACTCGTAGCTTTGCCAGAAGTCGACATAAACCGTTTTCAACTCTTTAAATGCTAGAAATGGAAACCGGTCAAGTGCGTGTCGGGTCACGTGTAGTAGGGTTTCGTAGTTTTTTGATTTGAATTATGTTATGAAAATATTAATAAATACTTTCTATGGAGTTCTTCAAAATTTTCGAGTAAAATACATTTTGTCGACTATTACTCGCAAACTTGTGAAGCCAACTTAAGTGTGATAGTTTTCCTTTTAATTTCATATTATGTAGCTACTATTGCAGTATAGCTACGTTTGAATTTCTAACAACAACCGTTTAGTTGGTAGAGGGGGGGACACTTGACTCTAACAAAAATTGGCATTAATAAGTCACGAACAGTTAACTAAATCGAAAAATGATTTTAGCACAACCCTACATTTTTGAAAGACTTATCTAATAATATCCCACACTATACAGAAAACGAAAAATGAAAAAGTATCAGTGCGTTATATATACCCTTTTTCACGTTTTTATTCTACCACTTTGTAGTGTGTCATAGTGTGTGATTAAGGTGAATATTTGTGCCAAATTTCAAGTCTCTAGTACTAACAGTTTTTGCGCTAAACAGCGGACGGAGAGACAGACAGACAGACGAACATGGCGAAATAATAAGGGTTCCTTGTTTACTACGGAACCCTAAAAACATACCTAGGTATCAAATAAAACCATTGCATTTAAATCCTTCGCTGACTGTTGTGCGATATTAACTCTTTGTAGACAATGCAAACTTATCTTATTTATTTATGCAAGTTTCTTTTTGTATAACCGCTGTAAAAACTTATTTCGTAGTACCTTACCATTCACCGGTCTCCTTGGAGAGAAATCGCGGTAATTACTTATCTACGTGACTGGAGTAAATTGAACCATTTATTCCTACTTATTCCGTTGACCTATATTTACTAAAGTACTTATTCGCGCAATCTTTACCTATCTGTTAGGAAATTTGGGGAATATTTTATATTGCCTATCCTCTAATAAGTTATTATATCTACCCAGGGAATCATCTCGATAGTCATTTGGGTCATAGCTTAAGTATCAGAGCAGATCAGCATTCTTAAATTTAATAGATCGGAAACGATCTACTCGGTTAAGCGATACGGGCGCGTTCGGGTGTGCGATGGGTGACCGCTAGTGGCAAATTAAAAGCCGGAAGCCTTATGGGCGGTTCGAAAACCTCCGACAGCGGGTTGGCCACTAACCCTTTTCTCCACCAACACCCATTGGAGCAGCGTGGTGGAATAAGCTCCAGTCCTCCTCCCAAGAAGGGGAGAGACTCGTGCCCAGCAGTTTGACGTATCAAGGGTTGCCATTATATCTTTGGAGCTCGAGGGCGTGGATACCACCGCGCTACCTTAATCTAATGGTAATTTTAATCTTATGGTTACCGCCAAATAGTAGTTAGTGTTCAGCACAATTGTTTCGGTTAGATGGTAATGTAGGCCCCGTAATAACTATAATAGGGGCAAAACAACTCAGGGATTGCAGCGCGTAACATGCACAAATGCCAATAAGGCCGCCAATTGTGCATGTCCAATTTTGTATCTTGCCTACTTCTATTGGTGTATTATTAAGAGTATGGTTTTGATGTAGGCACCTAACTACTCAGAGAACTGTTCTTTAAATACTATTACATTTCAATTCAAACGTGATATTACGTTTATCTAACAAACTAGGTATACTTATTTATATTTCACAGTGGTGAATGCCTAAGAAATAAAATTATGAAAAGCATCAATAAACAATTGTAATGGAATCCCGTTGCCAAGTTATTCTTCATCTCGACTCACACCAAAAAAATTTGTTGACAACCTCCGAAACGGATACTTGATACAATGCGGAGGTTATCGGCCATATTTGATATTTTACTACCAAGATTTCATCGTCCCCAATATTTTATGGCTTCTGTTTATCTTACCGTGGTCGACACGGTTTGATTGTTGCGTCTAATTTCAAATTAATCGTTTTTACATATTTTTTATTTATTTATCAAACACTTAAGCAGTAAACCACACGCCAAACAAGCAGTCTATTAATTAATTTATTTTCTGAAGAATAATGAATGTGTCGAATGTAAAAGAAATTAGTGTGGACTATTTTAATGAGATATAGGTAAATTTAAGCATACATGCAAACACCCACGATTCGCCGGTTACGTTTTGGCCCATGTAACACATGGCGAGCCTGTTTGCACATTGACATCTCCGGGCACATTACCAAACTTCGAGGTCCTGGGAAATTTCCAGAAAATGGAAAAATCCCAATAAAACCAGAGATAAAGGACTTTACATCATTATCTCTGATAACCCCCTACCCGGGCATCGAATCAAGGACCTCAGCGTTGTAGTAGTGGCCTGCTACCACTAGGCTACCGAGGCAGTTATGAAGATATGAATGATAGAGTATGAAAAGTGTTGAATGTTTTATCATATAATTAAACTTAATCAAAACTATAATTTTTTTAAATTTCTCATCCCTAAAACAAACATGTTTAATACATGTTTGTTTTAGGGTTGAGGGACTTTCTTTATTCAGTGCAGCATAGGTTGCATGTATTTAATTATGGCTAGAAAGTCATATATTTTATTGCATGAATTCAAGGAAAGGATTTACGTTTCTTAAAAACGTTACATCAATACTAAAAACATACCATAATTATATTAAAATTGCTGCCACTCTACCGTTTATCATATTGCCTTAAATAAAAATAACGTACTAAGATAAATTGATAAAATGTGCATAAGTATTATAACTTATATAGCCCTGGAAATAAACAATGATAAAAAAAAGTAAAGTGATATCTATCAAAAGTTCGCCAAGTTTAATATAGTCCGAATCGTAATCGAGTAATGCGTACGGATTTCAGGAACTTTTATCGAAACACAATATTGTAGAACAAACTCCGTGGATTGAGTTTCATAGCAATTAGGTATGTTACACAAACAAGAACAAAGTTATCAGCTCCATTCAGTTCAATGGATATCCCTCATGTGTATTTGAAACCTGTAATGGTCACGTGTACAAATTAATTATCATTGTTTTATTGGAGTATTCCATTTGTTTTGTTAATTGGTTCATCTATCTAATAACAGTATACATTCATTCCAATGTACCTCTCAAGACCTCTAACACTGTTTTGACAATCCCTTTATTTCATCCACCCCATTGTCAGTAAAGATAGGTAAGGCTGTTGACAACAGTAAGGGTTGGATTGAGCCAGGGTTACAAGAGTGCAGTTCTGTGACAGACTACTTTAAAGTTTATTGTCTCTTCTCTTTAACAGGTTATCGAATTTGTAAATAGTAAATTCTATTTATCTATACTGTAAATAACGGAACTAGCATTAACAGCACTTTATTCGACTTTTCGACACTTTCACCTTAAATGAAAAATACTGATCGCTAATTTATGTACCGACTATTTATTCGAATCTGGTGAAATCGTGCCTAAAAATATAAAATAATATAGCAAAAAAAAAAAAAAAATGGGTTACAGCATTCACACACTTCATGAGATAAAAAACTAACTTTTTTATTTAATTCTTAATACCCACGGGACACAGAAACATTAAAAAAAGATGTTGAAGTAAATTAATAAGCCATTGTTGTTCATTGGTAGATCTTTATTATGTGTTTGATGTTTAAAAATGAAATTATTCTAAAGGTGGATTTTGAAGTGACGTCTTCGAAAAAATCTTGATAGTATAAATATTTGTACGTATGTATGTATCTTCACGCCAAGTCCCTTACGGGGTAGGCAGAGAGTGTGGAGCGCCAGATGCTACAACATCGGGTTCTTTAAAAATGGCATCAAAAGAGTCCTTCAGGGCTGGCAGCGCATTGGCAACTCCCCTGGTGTTGCAAATGTTCATAGGCGATGGTGACCACTTTCCATCAGGTGGCCCGATTGCTTGTCTGTCAACCTTCCGACATAAAAAAAAGATATTCCGATCCTGACACACACTTCCCGTGATTCTTCTACATTCATCATTCATGCAAACACAAATCTAATTGTTTATTTTATTTGAACAACAACATTTAAAATTACATTTTCATTTGTTTCGTTATTATAATGTGAAATGTAAAACCAAGCCGTCAATTCTGATTTATAATAATTTGCGGCGATCTTCTGACCTCCAGTAATTGGATGATAATTCTGTGTATATACTTGGTAGATGGTTGCGTTGTCGAGTCAACTATACATTTAGGGTTCCGGAGGGAAAAAGGCATATTTTAGGATCACTTTAGGCCCGATTTTTCTGTTTGTCTGAACGTGAGCTTTTATGCCAAAATTTGGGTAAAAGCAGTAAATTTTTCCATCTAACTGCGAGGGACCACTGCGGGTCCGATCCTCGGGTTAGGGCGTAGTGAGGGATATATGACATACTAGCGGCCCGCCCCGGCTTCGCACGGTTGCAATGTTACCTACCCTCTCCTATTCATTCTACCGTGATGTTATATAGCCTAAATCCTTCCTCGATAAATGGGCTATCTAACACTGAAATATTTTTTTAAATCGTACCTCTAGTTCCTGAGATTAGCGCGTTCAAGCAAACATACAAACAAACAAACTCCTCAGCTTAATAATATTAAGTATAGAAGTATAGATAAGAGGCGGTACAATTTCTCTCTAGAAACTTGTATAGTTTGCAATAAGTAGGTACATCCCACGTTATTGTATTTTAATAGCGATTTACTCAACTAATGGTTATTTGGAAGATATCGCCGTTTAGCGATCAGGCAGTCAATTAAAGTACTCTTTATGTAAGTTGTTGTTGTATCTTCACGCCAGGTCCCTAACGGGGTAGGCAGAGAGTGTAGAGCGCCAGATATCCCGGTTCTGACAAACCTCTCGTGCCTCGTCTACCTTCATCATTCTCTTCATACATGCACGCCGATTCCTAAGACTTTTGACCCCACCATCAGACAGAACTCGACCTATTTGGTCATGGTAGGTCAGTCTTGGTCTTCCTGGTCCTCTGCAACCATCCACATTCGCATTGTATATCTGTTTAGTCATTCGCTCATTCGACATTCTTTCCATATGCCCGAACCATCGGAGCATGCCTTTTTCATTTTTACACCGATACTATCATTCACACAAAGTCTCTTTCTTACATCTTCATTACGAACGCGATCGGTGAGTGACACACCGCAGATCTTGCGCAAAGATCTCATCTCGACCGCGTTCAACTTACTTTCATGCTCTTTCCTGCATACCCAGCTCTCGCTTCCATATAAAAGCGTTGGAGTAAGTACAGCATTATGTACGGTATTTATGTAAGTATTATTGCTTATGGTGATGTGATGTACAATAAAGAGTATTGCTGTTGTTGTTGTTGTCATTAAGCAGTAATTGAAATAAGAGGTCGTGACATACTACATGTTATGATTGGTAGTATGTAATTATTGTTAGCCAAAAATCTTTCTCTCTTTCTTTCTATCTTTGACATAATATTTCGATGTATAAGGACTTACTTTACTGGCGGTAGAGTTCCAGTGTAGGGACTCGAAGGCGTAGGCACCACCGCAGTATGTGCTGCCAAATGGTAGTGTTCAGCGCTATCGTGTTTCGGTTAGATGGTATGGATGGCCCCGTAATAACTATCACAGAGACATAACAATTAAGGTCTTAGGGGTGGTTACGCATCTGCATTTTGGTTTTATTACTGGTTTTTGTGTAGATGACTATAGGCTGAAGTCATCACTTAACATACATGTCAAGCAAAGTCTTACAACTCCAGAGATAAGGTTTTCCTACCCTTTTTTCGTTAGAAAAAATAAATATTAATTGCTTTTTTATTTGTACGGAACTCTCCGTGTGCGTCCGTCTCGCGATTGGCCGGTTTTTTGTATACATTCTTTATTGACATTCGAACTATTACAAGGAAGGTGCTTGATTGCTTGATGATAAGTTAATTGTAAACAATCGTTATTATTTTATTACTCGTATTTTTCCGACGATCGTAAAAGTTTTCTAATCTACTGTTTACAGCTGTCAAGGTCAGGGCAGATATGTTTCAGATAAGAGGAAAAAAATTAGGACAGGATGTTATCCATTGGCATAAAAACTGTTTGTTGATATTTCTACTTTTTGTTGGTGTAAATTATTAAATCGTTTTCTTGAAAAATGCTTGAATACCTGCATTTACCTCTGCCTACCCCTTCGGGGATTACAGGCGTGAAGTTTTTTATTTATTTTAATGAAAGTGGCAAAAAAAGTGTTTTGTTTTTATTTTCTTTTGTATTCTATTAAATATAAAAACCGATATTATAATCGATATTTAAATCGATATAAAAACGAAATGATAATCGATGTTAAAATCGATATTTAACATAATCGATATTTAAATTATCGATATGATAATCGATATAAAAATCGATATTTTAATCGATACGATAATCGATATTTGAAATTATCGATATTTTAATCGATATTAACATAATCGATATTTGAAATTGTTATCGATATTAAAATAATCGATGTTGAAATCCATTAGTTTTATAATCGATATTATAATCGATATTTGAAATTATCGATATGATAATCGATATTTAATATTTTATTCGATTATAATATCGGTTTTTATATCGATTTTAATATCGATTATCATATCGATTATGTTAAATATCGATTTAAATATCGATTATCATATCGATAATTTCAAATATCGATTAAGTTAAATAACGATTAAAATATCGATATTTAAAATCGATATTTGAAATTATCGATATGATAATCGATATTTTAATCGATATTAAAATCGATATTTTAATCGATATTAAAATCGATATTTAACATAATCGATATTATAATCGATATTTGAAATTATCGATATGATAATCGATATTTAAATCGATATTAAAATCGATATAAAAACCGATATTATAATCGATATAAAAACGAAATGATAATCGATATTAAAATCGACATTTTAATCGATATTTAACATAATCGATATTGAAATTATCGATATGATAATCGATAGTAAAATCGATATAAAAATCGATATTTGAATTAATATTTTAATCGATATTGAAAATAATATCGATTAAAATATCGATTATAATATCGATTATGTTAAATATCGATTAAAATATCGAATTTTATATCGATTAAAATATCGATTTTAATATCGATTATCATATCGATAATTTCAAATATCGATATTATCATCGATATTATAATCGATATTTGAAATTATCGATATTTTAATCGATATTTAACATAATCGATATTTGAAATTATCGATATGATAATCGATATTAAAATCGATTTTGAAAATAATCTATATTTAAATCCATAAGTTTTATAATTGATATTATAATCGATATTAAAACAGATATTTTAATCGTTATTGAACATAAGCGATATTTGAAATTATCGATATGATAATCGATATTAAAATCGATATTTAACATAATCGATATTCGAAATAATCGATATTATAATCGATATTTTAATCGATATTATAATCGATATTTAAATCGATATTATAATCGATATTTGAAATTATCAATATTTTAATCGATATTAACATAATCGATATTTGAAATTATCGATATGATGATCGATATTTTAATCGATATTTTAATCGATATTTAACATAACCGATATTTGAAATTATCGATATGATAATCGATATTAAAATCGATTTTGAAATTAATCTATATTTAAATCCATAAGTTTTATAATTGATATTATAATCGATTATATTATCGATATATAAATCGATATTTAAAATGATATTTTAATCGATATTGAAAATAATCGATATTTAAATCCATAAGTTTTATAATCGATATTATAATCGATATTAAAATCGATATTATAATCGATATTTGACATTATCGATATTTTAATCGATATTAACATAATCGATATTTGAAATTATTATCGATATTGAAAATAATCGATATTGAAATCCATAAGTTCTATAATCGATATTATAATCGATATAAAGATCGATATTAAAAACGAAATTATAATCGATATTAAAATCGATATTTTAATCGATATTTAACATAATCGCTATTTTAATTGATATTATAATCGAAATTGAAAATAATCGATATTTAAATCCATAAGTTTTATAACCGATATTATATAAATCGATATAAAAATCGATGTTTGAAATCGATTTCGATATTATAATCGATATTAAAATCGAAATTATCGATTTGATAATCGATATTAAAATCGATTTTGAAAATTATTCAATATTTTAAATAAACGATATTAAAATCGCTATTATTATCGATATTATAATCGATATTTTAAATGATATTTTTTTAATCGATATTGAAAATAATCGATATTTAATTCCTTAAGTTTTATAATCGATATTAAAATCGATATTTTAATCGATATTGTTATCGATATTTGACTCGATATGATAATCGATATTAAAATCGAAATAAAAACAGATATTATAATCGATATTTAAATCGATATAAAAACGAAATGATAATCGATGTTAAAATCGATATTTTAATCGATATAAAAACGAAATGATAATCGATGTTAAAATCGATATTTTAATCGATATTTAACATAATCGATATTTAAATTATCGATATTAAAATCGATATAAAAATCGATATTTGAATTAATATTTTAATCGATTTTGAAAATAATCGCTATTTAAATACATCAGTTTTAAAATCGATTAAAATATCGATTTTAATATCGATTTAAATATCGATTTAAATATCGATTATAATATCGATAATATCAAATATCGATTATGTTAAATATCGATTTAAATTATCGATATGATAATCGATATTAAAATCGATATTTTAATCGATATTTAACATAATCGATATTTGAAATTATCGATATGATAATCGATATTAAAATCGATTTTGAAAATAATCTATATTTAAATCCATAAGCTTTATAATTGATATTATAATCGATATTTAACATAATCGATATTCGAAATAATCGATATTATAATCGATATTTTAATCGATATTATAATCGATATTTAAATCGATATTAAAATCGATATAAAAACCGATATTATAATCGATATTTAAATCGATATAAAAACGAAATGATAATCGATGTTAAAATCGATATTTTAATCGATATTTAACATAATCGATATTTAAATTATCGATATGATAATCGATATACAAATCGATATTTTAATCGATACGATAATCGATATTTGAAATTATCGATATTTTAATCGATATTAACATAATCGATATTTGAAATTGTAATCGATATTAAAAATAATCTATGTTGAAATCCATTAGTTTTATAATCGATATTATAATCGATATTTGAAATTATCGTAAGTATATATTATTATTAATTTTAATTTATTCATATTTAATTATTTAGTTTTAAACTTATGTGACGTGTCGTTATTCCAGTAGCAGTTCCCGAAAGTTTCTTTTTCACACATTGTACTTATCTACTATCTCTAAATACTAATATTATTAATAGCTAAAGTTCCTAACTTTGTCTGTTTGTTTGTAGGGGCTAATCTTCGGAAATACTGAACCGATCATAAAAATTCTTTAACAAACCGAAAGCTATACCTACCATTCAGGAGTGCTATATATATATTTTATTATAATAGCAGTAATGTAGGTCATATTGTACCCGTGCAAAGCCGGGCCGGGCCGCTAGTTTATGATATTCCGAGTCACGTTGAAATCACGCGCGAAATACAAAGTTTATCCCAAAGTTTATTAATATTTTACATACCTAAACATCGCTCGAAATGAACTTGAACGACTTGAACCCAAGTTGAATACGTGGGATGTCGCTCGGGAAAACATTTCGGTTATAAATACAAGATTATTTGATTTTTTCGTTCCAATTTAGTACTCTCTTTCGAACCCTGACGCTTTATGTCAGGGACGTTCAGTTTTATTGAAATCAATCTATACAATCTTGTTCTTAATATATATAAATTTTGTCTGCGATGGACTCCTAAACTACTTAACCGATTTTAATCAAATTTTGCAAACTGTGTGCAGTTTGATGTGTGCAACTTGAAAGATAGGATAGCGTACAATGGCGTACATGTCCATTTATAGCCGCAATATTATGTTTGTACCAATATTGTACCCGTCCGAAGCCGGTTTGGACCGCTATTACTACTACTGGGAAATTTCCAGAAAATGGAAAAATCCCAATAGAACCAGAGATAAAGGACTTTACACCATTATCTCTGATAACCCTTCCCTACCCGGGAATCGAACTCAGGACCTCAGCATAGTAGTAGTTGCCTGCTACCACTAGGCTACCGAGGCAGTAGTACCGAGGTACCTTCTTATCAGATACATTTCGAAAAATCTCTTCTTATTCCTCGTCTACGTCACGTCGTAAAAACAACCGCAGTTAGTTTTTTGGTCCAAGGTCTTACATTGGGCGTTGATATGTTGCCTTCGGCCCTTTCTAACCCGACAGTTCTGACCCACTCAATAAAATCAAATTTAAAATCAGGACTTTTCTTTTTATATATCGTCGCCTTATAGTAAAAACCTCGGGAATGCATTTTTGCTAAAATTTTTTTATTGCGTTTACATGAAGAATACCTCGAAAGGCACACCCTTATCTCACTAATTTGTCAATTTGATACCTTTGGCGCTCCCTATGACAGTAATTGAGAACCTCGTAAACACTCGCATCTGTCAGTTAGCCGTCAATACCGAATAAAGTATTTTTCTTCTTTTCTTCTTCTTCTTTCTTCAATACCAGGAATGTATTGTTCGGTATTAGATAATTTATTTCTTGAGTGCATCCTACTGTACGTAAATAAATTTGCGTTTTCCAAAATAGGAAAAAAAATAAGATGATTATCGTAAAAAATATGGTTATTGTAAAACAGTTAGATGATTATCGTAAAAAAATAAATTATAAAAAAAGATTGTCAAAATAAACGATTTCTATTCTCTTCCTATCCATGAAGACCTGGTACTTGCTCGCTATAGGTCGAGTTTTTTTAGCAGTCAAGTAGCATTTTATGGCTTTCGAACAATCTTACAGAATGTAACAGTTCTGGATATAAAAGCGGGCTAAATTTTCATATAAATGAATAAACCAACATAAACGATCCCATACGAAAATTTTTCTATACGCAGTTTTTTCGTCCTCCTGAAAAGTTACTTATTTTACACATACGAGGTTTTCACTATAAGGCGTCGATATAGAGACTAAATGTACCGGTGATATTAGAACTGCCTTAGCGATTTAAAAAATAGCCTATGAAATATTCTCAGACAGCAAATATATAGAAAAGATTTCATAAAAAGAAATCAAGCCGTTTCGGAGGATAACAAACACTGTGATACGGGATTTTTATCTATACTAATATTATAAAGAGGAAAACTTTGTACGTTTGGTTGTAATTGAATAGGGTCAAAAACTACTAGACCGATTAAAAAAAAAATCACTGTTCGAAAGCTACATTATCCATGGGTAACATAGGCTATATTTTATTTTGGAAAAAATAGGGTTCCGTAAGATATTTGGGTTTTTCGGACACAAGGTGTAAAAAATCAACTAGAAAAGTTACTTATTTTGCGTACGCTGCCTAAACTATAAAAGATATCGAGGAAGGCTTTAGGCTACATCTATAATCATCACTCTAAGACGAATAGGAGAGGGTAGGTAACGTTGCATCCGTGCGAAGCCGGGGCGGGCCGCTAGTATTTGATAAAGACAATAATCCACAATAATCTATTGTTGCAGGTAAAATGCGGTAAACCACCGACCATGACCTTTCGCCGTAGAAAAAGGGCAACTAAATTTTTCTTGCAAGCCATGAACCATAGACATTAACTCAAATTCAAAATGGACATGGAGGAAAAGGTATCGGGGCCGGGAGGAGCGTCCCAAAAGAACTGGACACATCTGAATACCAGTGATGAGCTTCCTTTGGATATGAGGTTTAACCACGGACATCTGGTGTCTATATCAGTGTATAGTGTGCTAATGTTAATATCAGCCACGGGCAATTTGACAGTGCTAACACAATTAGTGAAAAGGAGACGGGCGAGCCGAGCGAGTCGGTTGGATATGCTGCTGATGCATTTAGCGGTAGCTGATCTTATGGTAAGCTTTTGATATGGTTTGTGTTCAATCATTGCCAAGTAAACTAGGTTAAAAAAAGAGAAAAGAAAAAGAAAAACATTTTTTTGCAGCATCTATACTTACTAATATTATAAAGCTGATGAGTTAGTTAGTTTGTTTGAACGCGCTAATCTCAGGAACTACTGATCCAATTTGAAAAATTCTTTCAGTGTTTGATAGCCCATTTATCGAGGAAGACTCTAGGCTATATAATATCACAATAAGATGAATAAGAGAGGGTAGGTAACATTGCAACCGCGTGAATCCGGGGTGAGCCGCTGGAGATATAAAACAGACAAGTTTTACTGGTGGTAGAGCTCCAATGACGGATCTCGCGGGCGTAGGTACCACCGCATTACCTAATATACTTGCCGCTATATGGTAGTGTTCAGTACTATCGTGTTCCGGTCAGGTGGTATTGTACGGCCCTGTTATTTCCAGCACAGAGGCATAACACCTTAAGCCTCAGGAGTGGCAACGCTTCTGCATTTTGACCTCTGGTCATTGTGTAACTGTCTATAGGCTGCAGTAATCACTTAACATCAATGTGAACTGTATGCTTGTTTGACACTTTTAGAACATAAAAAAAGAGTGTGAGTTGGACTCGCGTCCGTAGGGTTCCGTGTAATTAACGAATTTCCTATGTTATCATAAATACCATAGACTTGTGGATTTTTTTTCTAAATTTTAAATTTATGCTCAGTATATTTGAAAATAAAGGAATGGTAAATTTTTGTTTATTTTCTTATCTTATATACCTTTGAGATCCTTACCTTAAGGCCTGCCTTATGATGTGTCACATAATACAGAGATGCCACTTTCATTTTATATTGCCCCTATGTTCGATATTCATTTGTTTTTGCTACATGTTCATGTTTATGTAATTCATTTACATGTGTGTTGGTACACATTTCGGTCCAATTGAGATAGTAAGTTTTTTTTTATGTAATGGAAGTGGCAAATAAGCGTGCAGTTCACATTGATGTTAAGTGATGACTGCAGCCTATAGACACCCACATAAATAGTAGGTCAAAATGTAGATGCGTTACCACTCCTAAGGCCTAAGGTGTTGTTATGCCTCTGTGCCGGAAATTACAGGGCCGTACATTACCACCTGACCGGAACACGATAGTGCTGAACACTACTATTTAGCGGCAAGTATATTAGGTAATCAGGAGCTCTACCACTAGTCACTGCAGCTCTACCACCAGTACTTTCAGAGAAAATCGGCTGTAACAAACGGACAAACAGACAGACATACGAGTGGCCTTATGGGTTATATTTTATAGAGTTTATTACCAACACAAACATAATATCCTGAAAAGTAAATGCGTATATAAATCCTGTAAATGCTACATATAAAGTCGTCAAGAATTCACCGTTTAAACGTATTGGGTATTATATACCTACATACCTACATTATTATTATCATCTTATACCTTTTATCATTATTAACAGTGACTTCGAAAGCATCCTGAAGTACTTAAAAGGATTATAATGCCGTAAATTAGTGGTTCCACTTACCTAATATCTTTTTCTGAAAATCTTATCTAAACCACTTCAAGGGTATATTTTCCTACCGTCCATAGAATCCTAAAAAAATAAAATGATGTTAAATTCATAATCTCTCTTTGAAACGCCAGTCTATTGAAATTTACTATTTTAATGTTCACCTTTACCAATAATATTTTATGTCTTTCCTCAAACGATGGAATATTATTTCTTTAGGCACTTATTCTTAGAAAATGTTGAAATGAAACTGTATCCAATTCTTCATACAAATCTATACAAATAAATAAAATTGGAGCGTCTGTTTGTAAAATTAAAATAACCGCTTTTTACTAAATGCATATGTATGTAAACACGGTACATATACCAAAACAATTTTTTTTACAATTTTTGTCTGTCTGTCTGTCTGTCTGTTTTGACGGGACTTTCACTGGCATATAGCTGATGTAATAAGGGTAACTTAGGCTACTTTTACACTAAGCTGCGCCCACGACTGTGTCCGGGGTAGATACTGAACAGTCATAAATTCTCACGCGGACGACGTCGCGGGCACAGCTAGTGTTATATAAAATAAATTGAGATGCAATATAGGTAGTATGTACAGAAATCTATTTTTCGATTTAATCGAGCGTGACGGGTATATTATGTAGATTGAGATGGATGGATTGATTGATGGATATGGACGGAGATATGCCTGCATATCCTGGGTATCTCAAACAAATCTGAACTTGTATAGAAGCACCCCTGGAGAAAAACTATTTTATTTTTCAACAAACTGCTACGGGGTTATTTCAATCTGATGCATCCTTGACCTACGACGTTAATTCCGTGACCTATTCAAAGGGTCAAAATAGAGATGAAAAAATATTCAAGCATGTTACATACCTAGGTACTCAGAGAGGAGGCGATCGAAATTCACTTTCAAAATCTTCAAATTTTGACGATTAGTGTGAGAGGATAGCTCGCTTTTTGAAAAATTTGAACAGAGGTCCTACAGGCACGGATCTATATGTATAAACAGCTTAAATTTGATATAGGTACTCATCAGGGTGCCCTTTTTATGTCTTGAGTGGCAAGCAAGCATACAGTTTATTGTAGCCTATCAACAACTAGACGACCAGAGGTTTCAATGTAGATACGTTGCCAGACTTGCCACTTCTGAGGAGGCCTAAGGTGTTTACATTACAGAGCCGTACATTACCACCTGACTGGAACATAATAGTCCCATGTCATAATCCGACGCGCTAGAGAAATCCAAAAATCATTTCCTAGGCTACAGAGAAGAATTCCAATAACAAATCGGCTTATCAAAATAAATATAAGATACTAGCTGTTGCCCGCGGCTTCGCCCGCGTTGAATTTTTCCAAAATGTGCTTTACTATAAACCTCACGGAGTCCGAGACCTTTCCAACGAATGCAAAACCGTGGCAATCGATTCGTGCGTTCTGGAGCTATAGCGTCAGGAAGGAAAACCCGACTTATTTTTATATTATAGATTTAAGTACCTAGAAACTTGTTTGTTCGAAACAGAAATGTGAACTTTCTTATATTATCAGTTGGAAATATCAAAACTTATTCAATAAAACTTATTTCATTCCCGAAGGGATATTCAATATACCAAGAATAGAGAATTATACGATTTTCTGCATTATTGAGATGTATGGGTGCGTTCCACTAAAGGGATACAACGATTGTAACGCCCTCTGTATCGCTCCACCTAGGCACAGCACAAATATGAACAGTATGGAAATTACGTACAAGAAGTTCGAAACGGCACACTAACACAAACATGCGCATCGACGCTCGAGGTAGCGAGTGGCCTCGTCGATGCGCATGTTTGTGTGAGTGTGACGTTTCAACGTCTTGTACGTAGTTTCCACACTGTTCATATTCGTACTGTGACCTAGGGTCTATGATCGTCGCGAGCGATCGTTCGACGTCGTAGATGACGTGACGTTACTGTTCGCGACCGCATTGCGCCCAGATCGCCCACAAAATATTGGTGGCTCGCAGTGGGCTTTCACCAAAACGTAGCTGACATTCCGAAACAGAACAATTTCACCTGTCACCATATTATTATTGCGAGCGCACAGCGCTCAAAATGTGCGTTCCACTTATGAGATTTTACGATAGTGGAACGGCAAATTCAGCGGTCGTGGTCGATGGCGTTGCGTGCGTTTAGTGGAACGAACCCATTATGTCTTATGTCTAACTGCGTAACATTTCTGATCAAAACGTTAAGATTTCCTGATATCCATCTATAAATCAACCCAATGCTTTTCATACATACCTATATTGTTTGGCTCTTATCCAAATAACCATTGGAGTACCTGTTTCAACAATCTCCGACATCCATCACACTAGATCAAAGAACTTATTCAATCTAATGTGTTTTAGTGTATTACCCCACTTCCATTCGATGTACATAATATGGTTATCTCTTCAGTGGCCGCCCCACGACCTCTTATTACGAGCCTATCACTGATGCTTTGTCTCGTATTTAGGGTTCGATAGCCAACAAGGAACTCTTATAGTTTCGCCTTTGTTTCACTTAAACCAGAGACTACAAGTCTCTGGCTTAAGTGAAACTAGAAAGCTGTAATTGAACATAAATATGTATTATTGTATTGGTCACGCCGACAAAGTGGTAAAACAAAATCTTGATTTTTTTTTTTGAGTGTTATATATCTTTATTAAAAGGCAATACTCAGAACTGGACGGTAAATGTATTGTATATTATATATTCTCTGGTACAGTATAAGTAAAACCTGCATATGGCTACGCCGCGGCCGATGGCCCGTGTTGCTCTATGTCTACGTCTTCAGGCATAAGATTACCTTAGCTTTGTTGGAAATACTCAACAGGATAAAAGGTATCTTCCATATCTTAATAAAAGAGTCCAACAATCCTCTTTAACCAGTATGATCTAAGTAACAATCACTGATTAAACTGCAAGTAGTGTCCACACAGGTGACCTTCCTGATGATGCCGCTGGAGATCGCGTGGGCGGGGACGGTGCAGTGGCTGGCGGGGGACATCATGTGTCGCCTGATGATGTTCACGCGCACCTTCGGACTGTACCTGTCCAGCTTCGTTCTCATATGTATTGCTATTGATAGGTAAGTTATTTTTTTTATACATGTAAAGGATGTGGTTCACATTGATGTTTTGTGATGACTGCAGCTTATAGACACTCACACAAAGACCAAGGTCAAAATGCCGATGCGTTACCACTCCTGAGGCCTAAGGTGTTTTGCCTCTGTGCCGGAAATTACAGGGCCGGACATTATTTATTTATTTATTTATGCTTCTATGCACCTTGTACATATGGCGGACTTAATGCCACTAGGCATTCTCTGACAGTCAACCATGGGGTCATGAGAAAGCTTATTGTAGGGTGCGGAAAATAATACATAAATGAAAATAATTACTTAGAGAAAAAAAACGTTAATACGTTTTTTTACAGTACATAAATACTTTATCGAATAATATTTAACGCTATACTAAATATAACAATAGATATATGGATAATAAGATACATATTATATAACTATATAATAATAATTAAGTATGTTGAAATTACACATAAATTTACATAAATATAGTTGTATAAATAAATATGCTTAATTTGTAAAAAAAAACTTGTAACTATGATGACACACTTTCAGGTTAAGACAATTGACTCAATAGGTGTTTCTTAAGCTTCACTATAAAAGTAAATTTAGAGGAAGATTGCCGGATATCAACAGGGAGCATGTTCCAGAGTTTTATTGCCGATATAGCAAAAGAATGAGACATGAAACCGGAACGGTGAAAAGGAATTTCCAAAGACATGTTTTTAGATGAGCGTAAGCTAAGATTATGGGAGTCGCCCAAAATCCGAAATTTATTTTTGAGATAAATTTGAGAACAAGGATCGTTTAAAACGGAGAAAAGTGAACAAAGAGACCTTACGTGTCTTCTTTGTCGGATGGGAAGCCATCTAAGCTTTGAACGATAGTGGGAAATATGATCAAATTTTCGTAAACCGAAAATATACCGAATGCAATTGTTGAGCAAACGATCCAGTTTGTTCAGAAGTTCTTCTGACATATTTGAACAACAAACATCAGCATAATCAATGAGAGGGACAATAAGAGATTGTACCAAAAGATTTTTAGTGCTAGAAGGCAAAAAGTTTTTGAATCTATACAAAGTCCGCAGTGAGGCAATAGTGTTTTGACTTATGGTCATGACTTGTACCTTCCATTTCAGACAGGCATCTATATTCAATCCTAGGTTTTTAACGTTATCACAAAATGGAAATTATAGAGTTTTCGAACGAAATAGGTACCAATTGACCGAAATTTATTTGCTGAATCTGAGAGGAGCTACCTAAAATAATAGATTGACATTTTGTTGTGTTTACTGAAATGCCAAACTGACTAGACCATTCAGAGATCACACGAAGGTCATTATTAATTACGGAAATAGCGAAGTTCACATTATCGATATCAGCTTGAGCGTATATCTGCAGGTCATCCGCGTACAGATGGTAAGAGCCGTCAAGATTAAAGGTGAGAATATTAATGAAGAGAGAGAAAAGAAGAGGAGATAATATGCCGCCTTGCGGAACGCCAGCAGAGAGATTAACCCAGTTAGGTTTTACTGGTGGTAGAGCTCCAGTGACGGAGCTCGCGGGCGTAGGCACCACCGCATTACCTAATATACTTGCCGTTAAATGGTAGTGTTGAGCACTATCGTGTTCCGGTCAGGTGGTAATGTACGGCTCTGTAATTTCCGGCACAGAGGCATAACACCTAATGCCTCAGGAGTGGCAGCGTATTTACATTTTGACCTCTGGTCATTGTGTGGGTGTCTATAGGCTGCAGTCATCACTTAACATCAATGTAAACTGCACGCTTGTTTGCCACTTTTATAACATAATGTTACCTCGCACCGCCTGCTGGCGTCAACGAAGATATGAGGAAAACCATTCCTGGACCAGTGGCGCGGAGTTGAAATGAGCGAGGATGGCTAGAAGTATATCATGATCAACGGTATTAAAAGCGTTGGAAAAGTCAATCAACACTAGTACAGTTACTTTTAAGTGCTCCATACCGGATCTTACATCCTCAATGACATTGAGAAGGGCAGTGGATGTGCTGTGCGCAGGCCGAAAACCAGATTGAAACGGTGAAATAAGGTTATTTTTGTATATATAATGGGAGAATTGTTTATGAACTATGGCAAAATTTTTGACAAGAATGGGAGGATAGAAATGGGGCGATAGTGACTAGATAGGCTGGGGTTGGATATTTTAGGTAAGGGAATGATATGGGCTCTGCACCAGATAGATGGAAAAGCGCCGGTTTCTAGAGAAAAAATTAAAATATGAGTAAAATGGGTAAAAAACTATCGAGAATCAGAAGTACCATATTTCTGCCTATCCCATCACATCCAACTGCCTTCGATTTTAAGGAGAAGATGCATTTTCGAACTTTGACACTGTTCACAGGAGAAAAAGAAAAAGTGTCACATGGGATGAATGGTAAGGAGGAGAGGGCTCGGATAGTCTCCGCTTTAGTAATGAGGTCTATTGCAGACGTGTTTGAAAAGTGCTTATTCAGATCATCAAGGGATAAGTTATGTGGTAAAAAACAAGAGCGGGACTTACACAGACCAAATGATTTTAGGAATTTCCAGACATCAGCTGGTGAAGAGTGTAAGACATTATCATAGATGTGGCGGCGTTTAGCGGCTCTGACCATCTGATTACAACGATTCCTAGCAAGTTTGTAAGTTTGTACCGACATCTATTTGCCTCACTGCGATCCTTTTTGAAAATACGAAACGCTTTGTGACGCCGCCGCATAGCCATTCGCACACCCCTAGTAATCCAGGGGGTAGGCGGTCTTTTATAGGGACGGGCCCTCATAGGAGCATGGCGGTCAAAAAGTGTCAAGATAGAGTTGTTTAATAAAGACATTTTCTCATCTATTGACGTCGCATGTTCTATTTGAGACCAATCTAAATTAGTAGCATCCGAACTAAGCTTACCTACGTCTAGTCCTGCGAAATTTCTCGTAAAGACCGTTGTTACTCGTGTTTTAGGTGGTTTGATTTTATAAGACATGTAAATCAGATCATGTCGTGACAGACCTGGCACACTGAACTGTCCGTGATTAAGGACTAAAGAATTAGATGAAACAAGAATAAGGTCGAGCCAAGAATCATCAAACTCAATATTTTGATGTGTAGGATTGAGAGAGAGTAAAGATAAATTCGACGAGACAAGACTAGACCTTAACTGACGATATCGCAAATTGTCCCTCATCATATCAGTATTGAAATGGCCCATAATTATGAGATGTTTGTGTTCAGAGGAAAGCGTTTCAAAAAGAGGATCTAAAGTTGAGAAATAATTGATGGTAGGCGGACAATAAATTACTCCAAGAACAGCTTTGCTCCTGTTGACATCGAGTTCAACGAAAAGATACTCAGGATTTCCATTATACTGGGATGGTGAAGATAAAAGGATTTTATGGGGGATGCTGCTGCGGAGATAGATAGCAACACCTCCGGCTCTTTTTCCCGTGCGGTCATTTCTAATGAGGGTAAAGTCTGGAAGACAGAAGGCGGTAGATGGAAGTTCGGGTTTGAGCCAACTCTCGGAAACCAGAATAGCGTGAGCAGAAGTATTGGAGAATATGTTAAGAAGCTCAGAATGATGTTGGGGAACGCTTTGCGCGTTGATGTGACAAATGTGTAAACTATTTGGTGATCGTAGAAATTCTTCATTTAGTTTGTGATTAATTGAGAAAGAGTCATCAAGTGAAGAAAAGGATAGTGTTGAACCGTCATCAGCTGAATAAAAACTCTCATCGTCTGACATAGAACAAATAAATAAATATTTTAAATTCTACAAAGATATTAATATTATAAATTACAAATGTCTGTAAATATAAACAATAATCATGAATATATAAGCTGCATGACCTGCCGTTCGACTGTTTACAATTTCAAAATATTTATACATGTACATACCTTAAAAGAAATAATAAAATTATAAAATTATCTTGCAGTACCAATGTACAACCATGGTCGTTTGGCCAAATAGGTAAGTATCTGATAAACCATAGTTGCCTCGATCGAGCTTATACCTACAATAAGAACAAAAACTACCTGACCGGAACACGATAGTGCTGAACACTACCATTTAGCGGCAAGTATATTAGGTAATGCGTAGTGCCTACGCCCGCGAGCTCCGTCACTGGAGTTCTACCACCAGTAAATATTTTAAGGTATTTGTGCGATGTAAATATAAACACCCGTGTTTCGCCATTTACATTTTGTCCCATGGTGGGAGTCTATTAATACTAGGCACTAAGTAACTTCCGAAAAATAAAATAATCCCTAAAGCACTTATCCCCCCTACTGGGGGATTGAACCCGAAATAGTCCACCTCTGGACTATTGAGGTACTGACGTGCTTCTTTTTATTTATTTTTACGTTACGTAACAAAACCATTGATATAAATTTACTATAGTACTAGACTGGATACTCCCCTTGGTAGCACGATTCCAGTTTCCAGAAGTCAATTTACCACACTTTCCCATAGTAACATGACAGATGACGTGAAAATGTCTTACATAATTATCTCTTAAATTGATTTAAAAACGGAACCGGCTGTTTGTTCCCTGTGTCTATTTCTAATATACAGGATGTTCCAGAAATCAACGATAAACCAAAAACGGATGATAGGCCAAGTCATGACAGTTATCAGAAAAATGTGTAAAAAATAATATATTTGGTCATGTATTTTTAATGTTATTAGGATTTTTAATAATATCGGAAAACCGACATCCTGCGATGATTTTTCAAGTCCCAAGACCACTAATATTACTTTCTTGTAATTTCCCCCTCTGTATTGTAGTCATAACTAACCTAACCCTTCTATATTTAAAATCCTAATAATATTAAAAATACGTCGTCGATTTCTGGGACACCCTGTATAAAATTTTCGTGTCACAGTGCTTGTTATTCCAAAGATATTAGATGAAGTCTAATATCTTTGCAATATTCTCTTCGGCTCTATCGATCATTACGAATTTTTGTGTGTATATTTGGTAGGTATGAGAATCGGTTGTAGTCTATTTTTATATCCCTAAACGGTAAGGTGATTCTCACCAATTTTTTTCGATTTCTTGAACATATAATTTTTTTACACCGCTAAGACGATACGAAGTTCGTCGGGGCAGTTAGTATAATTTATACAAATAAATAAAATGTGAGTGTCTGTTTGTAATATAAAAACAACCGCTTTTTACTTAATACATATGTATGTATGCACGGTATATATACCTACCAAAACAACATTTTTTACAATTTTTGTCTGTCTGTCTGTCTGTTTGGCGGGGCTAATCTTGAGAACGGCTGGACCGATTTTGATAGGACTTTCACTGGCAGATAGCTGATGTAATAAGGAGTAACTTAGGCTTAGCGGTCGCGAATTTAATTTTTTGCTGATTTGTCGCTTCAATAATTATTATTGAACAATCATAAATTTTCACGCGAGCGAAGTCGCGGGCACTGCTGGTAATATATAAATCTAAAACGAAAACATACGTTCTAACGTTTGAAATATGATGTTTTATGGTTAAATAGAAAATCATGTTTCATTTCTATTTGGAAGTTGATTATTGAAGCGACAAATCAGCAAAGGATTAAATTTGCGACCGTACGCATTCTCTCCATAAAACGGTTTATTTTCTCTCATTGCGAAATAGAAATCTTATCATAGTAGTTACTAACCAACAACTTGATCTGTTCTAAGTGCTTACAAATAAATAATTGTGCAGCCGAATCTACGACACAATTATTTTAAGAAGCTTTTTAGAGAGCACTTCTTAAATTACTTAATTCAATCTATATTGCTTGATTAAATAAGCTGTCTAAGATAAAGTATTATGAGAGTTTACATTTTTTTAATGATAATACTGGTCTCGCTCTGCCATAATAATAATAATAATGGCAACCCATTATACGTCCCACTGCTGGGTACGAGTCTCTCCCCTTTTTGGGGGGAGGCCTGGAGCTTACTCCACCACGCTGCTCCAATGCGGATTGGTGGAGGTGGGTGGGTTAGTGGCCAACCCGCTGTCGGATGTTTTCAAACCGCCCATAAGGCCTCCGACAAGGTTTAACGACTGCTATCTATCGATAGCAACCGGGACCGACGGCTTAACGTGCCCTCCGAAGCACGGAAACGCGCATTTAATTTGCCACTAGCGGTCACCCATCACACTACCCGACCGCGCCCGTAGTGCTTAACCGAGCAGATCGCTTACGATCTACACCAGCCGCTCTGCCATACCGCTACATAAAATAAATGCTTTTCTAGAACATAACTTTTTTATGTCATGAAGTGGCAGACAATGGCTGTTTGTGTATGTGTTGTATGGTAGTATAATAAATCTATGGTTGTATGTGTACAACGGACCCCACGGCACAGGTTTATACTCGTACCTAGTGTGGGAGTGTATTTTATTTTAAATGGGAATGCGTTAAATGTGTATGTTTATCTGTCTATATTTATGTTCCGCGTTCACGTCAAAACAATACAACCAATTTTTATTGATTTTTTAGAATCTATATCATCTCTTTAAAAATCGATTCTCGGGACGCTGGTTAGGATATACGCATACATTTTTGCGTCTAAAAAGTCAAACTATCGTTGATTTAAAAAAAAATAAGGATGATGTAAGGAAAGGAGAACAATACTGTTCCATACATTTCTGCAAATTTCTGGGCCCAGTTAACACATGATGTAATTTTCAAATGACAGCGTTTTTTGAATTGCCAGTAATTGAAGTATAATAATATATGTTTAAGTAAAAGTTGGCTTAGATTGCTAATTCTTAACTATATTACAAAATGTACTGTGTAATGGGTTAGCCAGGAACGATTTTGCGGGCCCAAAATTACCCGTCTCCTTTGTCATTTTTGTTATGAATGCCGCGCAGACGAAGTCGCAGGGATAAAGCGTTATTTATATTATCAATTATTTATTTTGCAGGTATTACGCAATATTAAAGCCTCTGAATGTGATGTGGGAGGCACGCGTGCGCATAGCGCTGTCCGTGGCGTGGTTCTGCGCCGGCCTCGCTAGTCTACCCCAGAGCTTCATATTCCACCTTGAGGAGCATCCGGATGTCCGAGGGTAAGCGTTACATTGAGTGATCAACTGTCTCAATAGTCTAGTAGTCTACTAAGCTACTGCAACTACACTGAGATACCAGAGACTACTAGAACTCAGGATGGCTCTAACGATCGGTCATCATCACTGGTTTTCGCGCGCACCATTCGCGCGACGCAGATGCAGCACCGGTTCATTCAGCTCTGCTGCAGCTTCTTCTCCCCTGCGGCTGCAGGGCGGCGTTTGGAGCCCCCTTCTTGGGGGTTGTGATGAAGGAGGTGGGCGCTGTGGACTCATGTCACCATGGTGTTGGCATCCAGATCCTGCTGCGCTCTCATCTTCTTCTCTATTGTCGATGGTTGCAGCCGGCTTCTTTGGCACTCGGCTGCAACAACTAAGGGTGGCGGGCGTCCCGCCACCCTTACTATACGGCGCAAACGTTGACCTGGCTCTAGCTGGACTTATGACCCCGGTCGGTAATAATTGCTATTGGGATTTTTCCATTTCCTGGAGGTTTCCAAGTACCACTCACGGAGATGTCAATAAGCTATATAGCTACCTATAGCTATATTACATGGGACGAAACGTAACTGGCGAATCGTGGGTGTTTGCATGTTATGCTTGAATACATGCATTTACCTCAGCTGCATGCTTGTTTGCCACATTCCGTACATACATTTTTTTTATAAATACGTAATAACGTAGACTCGCTGTTTGTTTAATTCAGGTGGAAAACAAGCATACAGTTCACATGGATGTTAAGTGATCAAAATGCAGATGCGTTGCCACATCTGAGACCTTAGTTGGAATGTCTCTCGGATAGTTATTACTGCGGGACCATACATTGCCATCTAACCGGAACACGATAGTGCTGAACGCGGCAGATTAATTAGGTAATGCGGTGGTGACTACGCTCTCAAGCTCCTACACAGGAACTCTACCACCAGTTAAATTCATATTAGGGTAGTTATTACGGGGCCATACTTCTAAAAACATCGTTAAAACTTGAATATTTTAATCCATTTTCAGATACTACCAATGTGTATCCTACGGGTCCCTGCCGACAGAGCGGCACGAGTTCGCTTACTTCGTGGTGAACATGGTGCTGATGTACGTCCTCCCCCTCATCTTCACCCTCTATTGCTCCTCGGCTGCCCTTCTGGAGATTGTCAGGAGAGCGAACACCGCCAATGGTACGTTACACTTAAATTATAAATGTATTTGATGGAAGATGCATTTCTGAAAAAACATTTTATTTATAGACTTTTTTGTATTTGCAGTTTGCACTTTTAGTTTAATTCTAAATCTAACTTATGTTGACTCAGTGACAGAAATTACGGGGCCATTTAACACTATCTAACCGGAACACGATAGTTCTGAACCTACTATAATTAGGCGGTAGATAATGGTGCTACCTACGCTTACGAGTCAATGCTCGAACCGGAACGCTGGAATTGCTGGAACTCTACCACCAGTAAATCTATAGTTATCTAACTGTTTATAGAAATCTAAATAATTTAGATATCTGTTGTACGATTATTTAACAATCACACCGCGCTACGCTTAAACTAGGATTTAACAAATAAAACATTTTTGATAAAAGCCAAGTTTACGAACATAATATTAGTAAATAAGAATAATATTATGTCGCTTGAATTTGATCTCTTCATTTTACATTTAAGGTAAAAACCTAAACCTAGAGCCATTATAATAAAATACATTTCCATTTTCGTGTAAAAACAACTACAATCCTTCACAAAAACCTCTGTTAGTACCTAAATTGTGTAAGTAATGTTTGTAATTTGCTTTATATTTCAATGTAGGTAATTTATTTTACGCTCGGTTGCTCTGGTAATGTTCTTTTATTGGGTACATTAGTGATTCTAATATCGTTTTCAAAGTAAATTGCTCAGTTTAACTCCCATTAGTCTGACCTAAGACACGCCACAAAGCTTTTTACTTGTTTTGAATCTTGAGATTGAAATGACCACTTGTTTGTAATTAAATTAATGAAGTTACTGGTGAAGAGACAGAGAAGCTAGTAGATAGATATTAAAAGAAGGCCCTTCATGCCCTCTGTTATTAATACAAGTACAGCAAAATATTAGCCAAGGCCAATTACTTATACCTACCTCAGTAGTTTAGTGGTAGCAGCCTACTGCTGGGGACCTGGGTTCCATCCCCGGATCGAGGACTATCAGAGATGAAGATGTTTTATCCTTTCCCCCTTATTCATAAATGTACATTAGATACGTTTTAGCTATAGAATGCTTTGTCTTTGTCAGTTGCATTGTCAAATGTGCAGGATAAAAAAGACAAAGGAGAGATTAGCAACACTAAAGCTGAAATACGTTTTTTTTTTTTTTATGGAAATGGCAAACAAGCATGCAGTTCACATTGATGTTAAGTGATGACTGCAGCCTATAGACACCCACATGAAGGCCAAGGCCAAAATGCAGATGCGTTACCACCCCTGAGGCCTAAGGTGTTTTGCCTCTCTGCCGGAAATTACAGTTATTACGTTTATGAATAAGGGGGTTTGTCTATAATGCTATTGTTATTTTCCATTTTTTGGAAGTTCCAGTAGCTCAGAGATGTCGGTCGATAGGCTCGCCAACTATTATATGGACCAAAACGTACCCGGCGAACCGAAAGTGTTTGCATGTATGCATGCATACATATTTTTACCACTGCCTTATTACTTATTTATTCCTCGGGGATTTACAGGCTTGAAGTTACGATATATTTACGTAAACATTATGAGATTTTTTTGTCATTACGATCATTCGATTACGGGCCTTAGATTTGCTTCACTTTCTACAGCGTTATCAATCGTAGCTTATCAATTTAGCTATGGAGGTTGTTTTACGATTATGTATATTGTATAGTACTATTGTATAGTAGTCGCGTCCGCCAGACGCGGTTTACGGACACGTTCGATAATCTGTTTCCAGCTTTACATTTAGCCTGGGTTGCACCACGGTATTTGTTAAAGTTATTGTAACATTTCACATCCTTTTCTAACTTATAGAAATCTGTTAGAGTTAGAGAAGGACGTGAAATGTTACACTAACTTAAACAAATATCGTGGTGTAACCCAGACTTAGTCTGGAAGAACCGTTTGTATTAGGGCTGTTGATGAAATATCGAAATATCGTTATTTTTAAAAAAAATATCGATATTTATCACCGATAATTTTAGGACGATATATCTATAGTTCGATATTGAAATGTATCGACACTCGATATTTATAGTACAAGTTTTTATTTCTACTGTATTTTATAGATATGTCGAAGGATAATGTCGTTTTTTGCTGTCTCGTCCTTTTGACTAGCCGATAAAAATTAAAAGTAAAATATCGATATATAACTCCGATAAGTATTGTTTTTTTTTTTTTTATGAAATTGAAGTGGCAAACAAGATTGCAGTTCACATTGATGTTAAGTGATGTCTGCAGCCTATAGACACCCACACAAAGACCGAGGTCAAAATCCAGATGCGTTACCACTCCTGAGGCCTAAGGTGTTATGCCTCTCTGCCGGAAATTACAAGGCCATACATTACCACCTGACCGGAACACTATAGTGCTGAACACTACCATTTAGCGGCAAGTTTATTAGGTAATGCGGTGGTGCCTACGCCCGCGAGCTCCGTCACTGGAGCTCTACCACCAGTATAATAATATTTCAAAATAAAGAAATTCGAAAATATTTTAAAAAATATCAACAGTCCTAGTTTGTAGGTACTTCACAACAACAACAACAATTCACTTTGTTGTACACCAGTAAAGTAGATATACAAAGAAATACACAATAGAGTTACAAAGTATACAAGAGGCGGCCTTATCGTTTGATGAGCGATCTCTACCAGACAACCTTTGCGAATTGTGAACCTTGTGAACCCTTGTGAATTTTATTACACATTCACAGTCTAAATTTTTATGTTATTTGTAATAATAGGATGTTGATACTTTTCAGATAAAATGCGGCGCAGTGGCGTCGGAATCTTAGGGCGGGCCAGGGCCAGGACCCTCA
The DNA here is from genome assembly GCA_036365455.1 of Macrosoma leucophasiata. Classification (NCBI taxonomy): domain Eukaryota; kingdom Metazoa; phylum Arthropoda; class Insecta; order Lepidoptera; family Hedylidae; genus Macrosoma; species Macrosoma leucophasiata. The sequence continues at coordinate 5,150,693 of JAWQUS010000023.1, read as the reverse complement.
AGATGACAATCACCATTGTCGTCGTGTTCTTTACGTGCTGGTCTCCTTACTACTGCTATTGTTTGTGGTAATTTAAATTTGGAATAATATTAAAGTTACTAAAAGAATAAATATTATGGTCAATCCGTTAAACTAAAAGTAATCATCAAAGGAGATGTTGCAAAAACGTGTGGACCTCCGGCCATGTATTGTAAGGCAAAATCTATATGAGAACGTTTTTTACTGCATATTTTCACTTATTTAGCTTTGTTTGCAGTTACAAAACATTATTTGCAGTTAGGACTGCAACTCAAAACCAACATGGCGAATATGGCGGGCGATGTCATTTTGACAAATTCCACAAATAATCGATACTAATCGATTATTTGTGGAATGTAAAGGAATTCATCAGACCTTCTTTAAATTGATCGATTCGATATATCGTTTTTTTTTGCTAATATGTGATGCACTAGTAAGATACAGATACTACAGATAGCATTAGTTTTGTTTTATCTACATAGGTGCTATCCCAAGCGTCGGTTGTATCGCCACCATGTTGAACATGGTTGAAAACGATAAAATCGTTTGAATTAAATGTGGTTGTAACTTTAAAATATATTCTTGAATAAATTAATGTTGTTGTGAAACTTTAATAGTCATTCTCTATACAATTCATTACAAATATTTAAAAATTATTATTTTATTTAAGATTGTTTTTTTAAATATTTGTAATGAATTGTATAAATTAATTGTATTCTTTTCGGATTCTTTAATTTACCCATTTTTCGAGGTAGTGTACGAACCAGAGCCGAGCTCGCAACATCTCCTTTATCTCGCGTATATTATTAAACTTAAATGATTATTTAAAATCAACCCGACGTTTCGTCGGGTCGTACGTCGCTTGAGCGTCCGTAATAAAATCTACTGTGATAAATCCCAAAATATATAACATCACGCTTCGCGCGGTTGCGCGTGCCGCTAGCATATTGTAAAATTTCACACTTTTGTTTACCCTCCAGACACGAGAAAAATATGACAATTGAAATTCAATTGTGTCTGGGCGCTGGTGGCCTTACGTTCCTTGACAGGTTAAAAATACATCATGTTGTTGGGATTGATGTAGAGAGGCTCCTTGCAAGAGGTGATGCGCTAATTTCAATTGACCCTGTATAATCCTTTAAATATACCTATAAACAATATTTATGTGGAGCTTGCGAAAACATACGCTAAAGAGATGTATTTTATTTCAGGTACTGGATAGACAAAGATTCTGTTAAGAGCCTGGATCCCGCGATCCAGAAGGCAATGTGGCTATTCTCGTGCACCAACTCCTGCGCAAACCCCATAGTGTACGGAGTATTCAATAGAAACCGCTGGACCTGGCGATCAGGTCAAGTGAGTATGCTTTTTTAAATACTAGCTGACCCGGAAAACGTTGACTTGCCATACCAAAAAATTAAGGCCACTGACGTAAAAAATACAACAAGCGAGTCCCATCATTAGTGTGAGCAACTCGTTAGTTAGTATAGTCGACGCGTGTACAGTATCCAACTAGAAATAATGCACATCGACCTCAGGAAGAGACGTCGGCTTATTTCAGGTCTGTAGAGCGTTATCTTTTTCGCACCTTACCAATATAACGTTTGTCCACCATTTTGATCCAGCTTTGACTAATACCGGACTACCAGTGCTTAGGAAGACAGTGTGCAGCAGAGATAACGCTCTTTTACGAAGTCGAAACTAGCCGATTGTCACTTTCATAGGCTCGAGGTGCAATATTTCTTGATGAGCACTGTACGAAGCTATAGAATATCTACGCGAAGTGAAATCGCAGTCACGTAAAGGTCGATTTACATCAAACGAACACAGAGCTAGAGCTAGAACAAAAGCATTTAGTGTAAACGAAAGCTCATACTCACCTAGATTTAGAACAAGAGCATTCTAGCATTTACTGGTGGTAGAGCTCCAGTGACGGAGCTCGCGGGCGTAGTCACCACCGCATTACCTAATATACTTGCCGCTAAATGGCAGTGTTCAGCACAATCGTGTTCTGGTCAGGTGGTAATGTACGGCTCTGTAATTTCCGGCACAGAGGCATAACACCTTAGGCCTAAGGAGTGGTAACGCATCTGCATTTTGACCTTGGTCTTAGTGTGGGTGTCTATAGGCTGCAGTCATCATTTAACATCAATGTGTACTGCAGGCTTGTTTACCACTTCCATTACATAAAAAAAATATTTCTTTCATAATCTTAAACCTTTATTCCCATCGGCCCCCTCTGAGACCGCCACCGGGGTGGCTGTTAGTTTCATTTGCCCCCTTCGTAGTTATACTGCAATGGTTTATTCGCATTTCGCATCGGATGTTAGGTACCAATAGTTAAAAATTAACTTAGGTGACAATTTTCAATTTCTTGGTTCATGAGGGTGTTGAATTCGATATTGGTGTCAATATGTAAATCCAAGATGGCGGCTGCATGGAGTTGACAACTTTTTCGTCATGAGTGTCGTTTTCATGGTTCTTGAGGGTGTTGAATTCGATAGTGGTGTCAAAATGTAGATCCGAGGTGGCGGCTGCATGGAGTTGACAACTTTTACAACTTTACGTGTAAAAATTGTCACCTAAGTAATTTTTTTACTATTGGTACCTAACTTCCGATGCGAAATGTGAATAAATCATTGCAGTATAACTACGAAGGGGGCAAATGAAACTAACGGCCACCCCGGTGGCGGTCTCAGAGGGGGCTGATGGTAATAAAGGATCTTAAAGTGTAAACGAAAGCTAGATAGATCATCTGAACGAATGTTCTTTGCTCATGCCCAATTATGTGGTTGGTATTGGTAGTGCTTCGCTGTCTGCATCTGACAGCGATATCATAATTGCAAGTGCTGCATTTATTATTTTGTCGCAAAAACTCAAAAATTAAAGAAGGAAGAGACGACGATATAGTAGGGATAGAATGAGCTTTCGCTCGTCTGATGTAAATCCACCTTAACTATCCGACCCGAGTCGCGTCGACATGTGTCCGAAAGGGCATTACCTATAATTTACTGGATATATTTTATATTACCCTCCAAAATTTCAGGCCGTCACGCGCCTGCCGAATGCTGCCTTTTTTATTTATATCTTGTGAGGAAAATAACTTATTGAAATATTGTATATTTATAGCACCAAAGATGTCGAAGTGGCAGTATGCGCCGCGGTTCCCGCCTGCCTTACGGCGAATCCATGGAAATATCAGCAGCCACCCTCGCCCGTGTGCGTGGTTCCTTACATAGCGACCGACTCAGTCGACGAGACTCCGCATATGGCGTACACAACGGGGCACACAAACACCATAATAACAATAACCACCTCAACGGACAAGTTTAGTTATAGTTATTTTAATGTAACGTAACGATATCGATACCGTTACGTTAAGAAGTCTTATTTGTAAAATAGTGATGTACGGTAGATTAACTAGCGAAATATAATTGTTAACTAATATCTGTAAATTGTAAAAATAGTTATATTTTGCCTTTATTCCAAGAGTATGTACTGTGTAAATTTCGAAATGTTGAATCTATTTTAGATCTGTAATCTTTGTAAAGTGTAAAAGAGAGCTTTAAGAGATAAGTCTTGAAAACATATCTAGAATATAATTTTAAGATGGAGCGTGATGTTCTTCAATTTCTTTTGCTTTTCATACAGAAATCTTTCTTATTATTCGTACATAGATATTATAACACAAATTACATTCCTCTTTTGTTTTGATGATAACTGTTAATACTAATTGTTCTACATAATGTTTCCAACTTTCAATAGTATAATCATTATGATACTCATTGTACTGTAATTAACGGTAAAACGTACATTCCTGTAAAAAAGTAACTTATTGTTTTATTGTTTAGGTATTTTATGAAATAAGACTGACTGAACACAAAGTCCAAACCAAATACTTATATCCTCAAGGGTTGTCTTTTTATTTTTAGTTAATAAGTCCAAAAATATATTGGAACGGTTATTTTTATCTTTTCGGTTTGATTAATATCTGAGATAGCTATTTACTACAGAGCTCTCAATATATTTTTGGAAAAACTTTGTTTACATTTATTTTAGTTTAAACGTAACACATACCTACGTTGGCTGTGAATGCTACTCAGCTCTATGTTTCCAAAGAAATGTTTTTTTTTACTAAATAAAGCCTAAAGGCAAGAAGAGATTTTTATTCAATAAAATTATTAAGACAGAACTTGTTGAATTATTTATCAAACTAAATGAGGGAACGAGGAGAAAATAACAATCAATTTCACAATAAGTATTTATTAAAATAAATAACATCAAACTATCTTCACATAGAAACCGTTGAACATATATGACTTCAAGGAGAAGATAATAAATAAACATAATTATCTAACATTAAGATACCTACTAATTTACTTACAGACTGTAAATTTTGGTCAATTTTTGGTATGCATTTGGCTTCAAAACAAAGAAAATTAATATCAAATAAATATATTACCGTCTTTAATTTGCGGTAACCACTTTTTAGTTAAACATTACAAAATAGGACATCATCTTTTATCTGATTTTATGATCGTTTTAAACTAACCGGGAAACATTTAGTGTCTTAGTTCAAAAGCTTAAAGTTTTTACAAGTAATATGTATACTACTATCAAAACATTAATTTTTCTTATGATACTCATGGTTACAATACATTATACAAATATTAAAATCCACAACAATAACATAATTCCATCAAAATACTTACACTAACATTTACTTACACGCACTACCTACGATCATATATTTGGCCACCTATGACTGATTTTTAACAACTAGATGTCATTTCATTAATTTCTCAACCAAATAAATATGTTTAAAATAATTTTTATTTATTTAAAATAACGTATTTCATACCAAATATTTCAAACACTATTATTTATATCGTTTATAACGATAAGACAAAAAACGTAACTAGTTATTCACTGAACATTGATATTCATTGAATATAAACATTTAACAACACTAAGTGTTTTGGTTTTCATAACAAATTGGAATGTAATCTGTAGTGACTGTAGTTTAAATACTATATTAGGACTAAATCACACATATTACATTCGGTCTTAGAAATAAGATGAAAAACTTTTGTAATGAAAATTTACATTTTCAAAACCGCGAAATTACTTTAAAGAAACGTATTGTGCCATTGGCCTAACACATTCACATATAACATACATTATGGCACATGCACTAGTACAGAGACAATGTAGTTATACTACTACATTTACATACATTCATACAAAAATAGAAGCAGAGTTCTCAGTTAAAGGTGTCCTTTAAAAGCTTCCCAAATCATTTTTTATGTAATGGAACTGGCAAACAAACATGCAGTTCACATTGATGTTAAGTGATGACTGCAGCCTATAGACACCCACACAAAGACCAAGATCAAAATGCAGATGCGGTACCATGCTGAACACTACCATTTAGCGGCAAGTGTGATAGGTAATGCGGTGGTGCCTACGCCCGCGAGCTCCGTCACTGGAGCTCTACCACCAGTAAAAATTTCAGTCGCTATATCTCTTACAATTAAAAGACAATTTTGAATTACGTATGTAATGACGCAATTTTTAGAATTCCAAATTGATAAAATTTGTAATATAGAAATTTAATTAAAATTTCCTATTTTTCAAATCATCAGTAACTAGCTATAGTTAGGTACCTATTTACTGATTCAAGGTAAATATGGTAATTTCGAAAGGTATTATTGTTAAACAGTACAAATCACGTACAGAAATAAGCCAGCAATGTTTAAACTACCGTTATATAGCAAATAATGAAGATCGTTGTAGAGTATTTTGATTATGATAATAAAGCTTTTAAGTACTGAAGAACATCCCTGCAGAGAAAGTGCTACTATCATAATATATAATAATGGCACGTCAATAGAACACAATGACATCATAAGCTCCTAACATTCATCTAAATATTTAATACTTTTCGCAAACACTTTCAATTCACGAGAGCTAGTAGAAAAAATCTAATGCCATTCTTAAATATACCATAAAGTTTATGGAGTATTATTTTGTACGGAAATCCATTTTTTATACTAGCTCTATAAAAATTATGTCTAACAATACTTTCATAGGTTTTTCCATATTTTACGAATTGTAAATACCGAACAGCTACATACATTTATTATCGATACTTCAAAACACATCTTTCTTATTCTTAAAAAAAAAACACTTGTTTTAAATCACACACTTAGCCTGGGTTACACCACGATATTAGCTAAAGTTATTGTAACATTTCACATCCCGCTCTAACTTTAACAGATTCCTTTAAATTACAGAAGGGTGTTAAATGTTACAATAACTTTAACAGATATCGTGGTGCAACCCAGGCTAAATGTGTGCAAATTATTGTACATTTTTGTTACAAATGCTGTTTCAACTCTTGAATTTTTATATATCATTTAAAAATGTTATGCTTTAATTTACAAAAAATACTGAAACATCAATTATCTGATGATCCACATCAAAATGTATACGTATAAATGTAATAAAAGTATATTAGAACTAAGTAAATAATTTAAAAACGTAAGTGAAGAAAATATAAATAAACAAACATGAACGCAATAAATTAATCACAACGAAATAATATTTATACAAAAAAATCACGTTATTGTCCTGACACAATTATGTGTTAGCTGAACACATAACGGCTTAGGTCGCCTTTACTTATTACGATGTCTTCCATATATTTTTTCCTAAATATGAAAATTATTATCCTTATTAAAAAAAATACATACAGTTTGAACGAACTCAGTACCTAGTAGTAATTACAAGTTGTATGAATATTTCCCAAATATCAATGTCGATATAACGAATACTGAGTATCGTTATTCGTTATAACAGATATTAACTATACAACGTTATTCAATGTTCGCCCTTCTCTAGTTCGGTGAGTTCGTGCGCCGGTGCAACTTCGCGGTCGTTTTGCATGGCGCGCGTTTTGTCGATGTCTCCTTGCGATAATGACGTCACGATAATGGCACCCAGCGCGTCGCACACCACGTTGATCGTGGTGCGGAATCGATCACTAAAACATTTAATAGAAGTTAAAAAAAAAAACTTGTCACTGTATTCCTCGATGGAAGAGGCAGAAATTAAAACAGTCTTACATATTTACGAGTCACGTGTATAGCTGCTCTAATAGTATATCAAAGGGCTAATAGAACCAGAGGGCTTGCGTTTGATATTCACCGGGCACATTAGCTGTCTCCGAGGGGGCCACTGGAAATTCTCTAATAGAAAAATCGCACTAAGTATCTCCTACTCCTATTTGTAACACTTTCTCCCCGATTTGTAGATGGCATCTGTGAATCCTGAGATTCAGTTTACCAGGTAATATATAGCAGCTACAGATTTCGTTTTGTGTCCCCTAAACTGTGTACCAAGGTCTTTAAAAACTTTTACCGAATTTTCGTCTGATATACAAATTAAGTGGTGAGTAAGGAAAAGACGCCATTTTGCTAAAAATAAAATACGCTTACACTCACAGCCCCACACGAGGTGTAAATATCTGTAGGCCATACAAATATTTGCCCCGGGAATCGAACCCGAGAGCCCCGGTTAAAACGGTTGGCACACCGCTGGACCCAAAGAGTAATACAAATATTCTGAATGGGTCAAAATTTCAGTTGCAATTTACGGTGGCAGATGACAGTAGTGACAGGTAAATCTGTTTTGGCCGAAATTGCTGAAATGAATATAGTACCTAATCCGTTTCTTATTTTATGCAGACCGGATAACAAATTGTAAGATCTTAATATCTCTAACCAGTAAAAATAAAAGCAGAGACTTACAGAAGCCAGTCGACCGCGAGGATAAGAGAGACGTCTTCTGCGGGCAGATTGACTGTGTCCAGCACCATCACCATGGTAACCAATCCTGCTTGCGGAATGCCCGCCGCACCGATACTAGCCGCTGTCGCTGTTACGCTGAAAGTTTTCATTTTGGCTGAGATTGGATTACATACTAAAGTAACTTGATGCCTATAGAAGTAAATAATATAATAATAATAATGGCAACCCATTATACGTCCCACTGCTGGGCACGAGTCTCTCCCCCTTTGGGGAGGAGGCCTGGAGCTTACTCCACCACGCTGCTCCAATGCGGATTGGGGGAGGTGGGTGGGTTAGTGGCCAACCCGCTGTCGGGTGTTTTTCAAACCGCCTATAAGGCCTCCGACAAGGTTTAACGACTGCTATCTATCGATAGCAACCGGGACCGACGGCTTAACGTGCCCTCCGAAGCATGGAAACGCGCATTTAAATTGCCACTAGCGGTCACCCATCACACTACCCGACCGCGCCCGTAGTGCTTAACCGAGTAGATCGCTTACGATCTACACCAGCCGCTGGGCTATGCGCGCTTCGCTTAGAAGTAAATGTATGCATTTAATTATGCAAATACCCACGATTCGCCAGTAACATTTTGTCCCTTGTGATAGTGGTGAGCGTATTGACTAGACTTGGTACATCAGGGTGCTCGTGGCGTGCTCCGAGGGGGGCACTAGGAAACTGCCGAAACCCAATAGGTACCCCTGATCTGAGGTTCGAACTCAGTAGCCTAACGTAGTAGTAGTAGCCTGCTATAGTTAAAGTACTGAGGCAGTAATAAGATAACACAAAGCTTAAATGTGATAATAATAGGTTGGGGAAAAAGTTTCTTCGCATTTTTTAAGATAATTCAAAACATTTTTTAATATAGTTTATTTAAATTTAACTAAAGTATGTATGTACCATTTTGTTCGATAACCTTTTGCCATCTTGTATGTAGGAACATGATCCCATTGCTATAAAAATGTTGGGACTTCTCATCAAAATACCGCGACAAGTGGATTTGGCAGTCCACTCGTGATGTTAACCTAACATTGCATAAAGAATTCTGAAGAGACCGAAACAGGTGGAAATCTGAAGGTGCAGGGTCAGGACTATACGGCGGATGCATTAACACCTCCCAGCCAAACTCTCTTAATTTTTGCTGAGTGGCTATAGATGTGTGAGGTCTAGCGTTATCATGATGAAACACCACACCCCTTCTGTTGATCAATTCCGGCCGCTTTCTCTCAACTTCTTGCTTTAATCTCATCAGTTGTTCGCAGTAGAGTTCAGAATCGATAGTCCTGCCTGGTGGTAATAGCTCATAATGAATGATGCCCTTCCAATCCCACCACACACACAACATCACCTTATTGCGAGTTAACCCGGGTTTCGCCACAGTCTGTGAAGCCTGACCGGCCTTTGACCACGACCTTTTTCGCACGTTCTTGTCGTACGTAATCCACTTTTCATCACCAGTTATCAGCTTCTTCAAAAATGATTCGGTTTCATTACGTCGTAATAAAGAATCACAAATGAGTACACGGTTCATTAGGTTTCTTTCAGTGAGCTCGTGAGGTACCCAAATATCGAGCTTTTTTTGTACCCAGCTTTTTTCAAATGCGCCAAAACTGTTTTGTGATCAATTCTCAGTTCTTCAGCTACGTCGTAACTACCAATATGTCGATCTTGCTCCACATTTTCAAAAATGGCATCCATTTTATCCGTAATAGGGCGACCAGAGCGAGGTGCATCTTTGACATCAAAATTTCCGGATTGAAAACGCTTAAACCAAATTTGTGCTACTCTCACAGACACTGCACTAGGTTCATAAAACATCGCAAATTTTTTTCGCTGCTTGCGTTGCATTTTTACCTTTTTAGTAGTAAAATTTTAAAATGTATCGAATTTCTTCATTAGATTCACTCATCTTGACAGTACGAAAAACAAATGAAAATCACACATTTGCCTAATTTGAATTTGGAATTATGTTCTTTAAAGTTTTAACTTTCAATGATACCAAATCTAGCCAGATACGAATACTACAGCCAAAGAGATTTTATTACAAGTTCAGACATACTATAATGCGAAAAGACTTTTTCCCCAACCTATTTCCCTGAAGAAATACCAAAAGTAGTCTCCACTACATATACCGTCATCTGGTGAAATATTTAGCAAACTATCAAGAATGAAACGTCAGTTCTTACACTCGAACGCTGATGAATGGCTTCCCAAATCGCACAAACAATGTTTTCATATGAATTGCTCCATACATATTACGCCTTCCTTGCGTTCGCTTAACGTTATCGCCGGATATTATCACATTGTCTGGACAAATAATCCTCCTTTTACGTCGGAGGAACATTATTATCCATGGTTTATTTTTTGTTTGTCTGTTGATTGACTTCTTAACTCCAAGGTTGTCCACTGCATTTGACTGACTTAAAAAACAAAGCAGTAAGATTTTTACCTCACAGCGACGATCTTTCCGAATGACATCTCGACCTTCCTGTACTGCGCAATGAAGATGGCGGCGACGGCTTCGTACAGCGCCGTACCGTCCATGTTGATGGTCGCTCCAATGGGGATCACAAACCGGGTGATGCGGGGATCCAGACCCATGTCGTCGCAGCATCCTATCGTTATTGGCATTGTTGCCGAACTGGAATTGTGATGAGTTGTAAATTAAATCATTATGTATTTATATTTATACATAATATAAATTATTCATACAATAGACAGATATACAATGCGAATGTGGATGGTTGCAGAGGCCCAGGAAGACCAAGGCTGACCTACCATGACCAAATAGGTCGAGTTCTGTCTGATGGTGGGGTCAAAAGTCTTAGGAATCGGCGTGCATGTATGAAGAGAATGATGAAGGTAGACGAGGCACGAGAGGTTTGTCAGAACTGGGATGTCTGGCGCTCTACACTCTCTGCCTACCCCGTTAGGGACCTGGCGTGAAGATACATACATACATAAATTATTCATAGAATAAATACATAATAAATCTTATTTTTATATAAAAATCAATTGCTGTTCGTTAGTCTCGCTAAAACTCGAGAACGGCTGGATAGATTTGGCTAATTTTGGTTTTGAATGATTTTTGGAAGTCCAGGGAGGGTTTAAAAGGTAAGAAAATATGAAGAAATTGAAGGGGAATAGTAAAAACCATAATTTCATTTTCCCACACAAATAGTCCGTATCTATCAAACCTTTGACACATTATTCCATTCTGAGGCAATACGAAGTTTGCCGGGTCAGCTAGTTCATTATTATTAACTGTCCCGTCCATAGATTTATAAACGAAGTGGATAATATAATAAATCTATGGCCCCGACGAACTTTTAGATTTGCAGTGATTGAATGAAGAGAAATAGCCGCATTTGTAGCGACAATATATTTATGCTTATATTCACGTATACTGTTGTAAAACATGGGTTTTATTTAAGCAATGGTTTATTATGTCGCAGGTTCTCACGACTGAACCGATAAAGAGTTTTTCTTTCTTTATTTTATTTTTTCACGTCTACACAATAATTTTTACATCGCCAGCGATCAAAGTCGCTGCCGTGTGGACCCAGCATTTTGCAAGACTTCGACGGGAACAGGAAATATACGCGTACGAAGTTGAGGGTGATAATAAATAATTTATTTACCTTGAAGCAGTACCAAACGCCGTTGCCATAACTTGTCCCATCTTAGCCAGGTATCTGCACGGCAGCTTCTTGGTGGCGAGTATAAACAGGATGCTCAGTGTACCGAACCCGTGAAGAAACAACCCCAGCAGCACCGTCATGAAGTACATCCCCAAACGACCCACAAGATCCGAGAACGATTCGATTTCCATAATCTTGGCTGTCACCAGGAAAAACACACCCAACGGTGAGAGCCTGGAAATGAGGTTTGTTAATTTAGTGAGAACTATAAAACTGTACTCAAAATTTCATTTATATTGTAAAGATGGCGTCGAGACGTGACGACCCTATCGCCCACTAATAGAGGAGAATAAAAATGAATTAAAAAAACTGGTTGTCTGTAAAGTCGGTTTTACGGGCGAAGATTTTACGTGACAACGTCTTTTTCTCGGTAGAAAGGCATTCGCCGGTCCGGCAGGCCTCTCTCTCGTTCGGTGACTCATCGTTACGTTACCGGGCGTTACACTTTTTCATGAGTGACTCCGAGCCGCAACCTAATTTAAGACGTTGTCACGTCAAAAAATACGCTTACACTTACAGCTCTATACTAGGTATAAGTGAAGCGCGCATGGCCCAGCGGCTGGTGTAGATCGTAAGCGATCTGCTCGGTTAAGCACTACGGGCGCGGTCGGGTAGTGTGATGGGTGACCGCTAGTGGCAAATTAAATGCGCGTTTCCGTGCTTCGGAGGGCACGTTAAGCCGTCGGACCCGGTTGCTATCGATAGATAGCAGTCGTTAAACCTAGTCGGAGGCCTTATGGGCGGTTTGAAAAACATCCGACAGCGGGCTGGCCACTAACCCACCCACCTCCACCAATCCGCATTGGAGCAGCGTGGTGGAGTAAGCTCCAGGCCTCCCCCCAAAAAGGGGAGAGACTCGTGCCCAGCAGTGGGACGTATAATGGGTTGCCATTATTATTATTACTAGGTATAAACCGGTGTCGTGGGTGCCGTTGTACACACACAACACATACACAAACACCCAGACACGATACAAATATCTGTAAGCCATACAAATATTTGTCCCGGTGCGGAGCTCAACCCGCGACCTTTCGAATCAAACAGTCGCCTCACATTGCTGGACTAACCGGGTCGTCAAGAACTCTGCTACTAGTGGAGTCAGTCAATCGAACAATAGCGGTAAAACCATTCCAATAGAGCAGTAGTAAATATAATAAAGCGGGATCCTACGAGCAGCAGCGTCCTACGATAAAACTACCGCTAATCCGCCGGCCAAGCGTGGTGGTTAAGCCATGGCATATGCTCCCCTAACAACGCACAACCCTGTTGTAAGCGTCTTTGGGAAAGACTTTTGCTCAGTAGTAGACGTCTTTCGGCTGGTGTGATCACAGCTATTCCGTGGGTGTGATGATGAAATAGAAATAGAAATAGAAAATATTTTTATTTCGAATATATCTTTACAGATACTTTCAAAACGTCAAGAAATTATAAAATACCTAAAGTTAATAACCATTACATATCGTAAAAGTAAAAACATATAGGTATTAATAGTAAATTAAAAATTAGAATTTAATCTACTTAGTTAAAACATAATAATCACAAAATTTTTCTATTCACTATAGATATACTGATACTATCAGGATGATGATTACTATAGATATACTGTGATGAGAACATAAGAACCTACCAAATAACCCATCCAGTGATAATCATCATGGCTTCAGAGAGTGCGTGGAAGAAGTTCTGCAGCGGGCGGCTTGCTTCACCCATCTTTCCCAAAGTGATGCCAAGAATTATGCTGAAACATACAAGTCCCAGCACGTTGCTGCCGCTCTGGTAATCTCCTTCTATTTTGTACGTCTCGAGGTGACCTGCAGTGTGAAAAAAAGTCTTTGTTTAGAACAGTCGATATTTTTGTTTCTATCAGGAAGTAACCAGAAGTCCCGGAACAAAAGTCGGTTACAAGACGCTGCAAAGAAAGCTATTTTATTTATCTATACTTATAATAAAACTGTAGAAGGGTAAAATCTGTACATTGAAAATATTGAAAAAATAAATACCAGGGGATGTTACTAGATCGATACCGAACACAAATATGTGATTAGAAAAATTTTTGTCTGTCTGTCTGTCTGTTTGTTCAAGCATCACACAAAATCTACCGGTCCGATTACGATGAAATTTGGTATAATTATACTTTAATGTTTGGCGCACAACACTGGGTACTTTTTATCCCGGAAAAATGTATGTTTGTCTGTGTGTTTGTGCACGCTAATTTCAGAAATGGCTTATCCGATTTTCAGTTTTTACTAATATATTGTGGTAAGTTTCACTTAACATTTACTGTTTGTTTCATGTAAATCGGTTCAAAAATAAAAAAGTTACGATAATTTAAAGAATCATATATTATTATTATTATCGAATATTTTTAAACTATTCTCTATCTTCTATCTTTTTTAGGCTTCCGTAACTAAAAGGTAAAAACGGGGCCTATTATTTCTCCTCCGCTGTCTGTCTGTCTGTCCGTCCGTCCGTCTGTCTGTCACCAGGCTGTATCTCATAAAAAGCGATAGCTAGAAAACTACAATTTTCACAAATAATGTATTTCTGTTACCGCTATAACGACAAAATTAAGAACAACAAAAAATAACGAAATTAAAATATTACAGGGTTCAAGGGGGCATACAATAATCGTGTTTTTTTTCGTATATTTTTTGCTCGATATTAATAACTTTTCACAGAATTTTTTAGGTCTTATTTGGTGACGTTAGTGTTCTTTGTGGCATTGGTGGCGTTGGTAGTGGTGGTGGTGGTGGCAGCGTTGGTGGCGTTAGCAGCTTTGATGTCATTGCTGTCATCGGTGTCATTGGTGGCGTTGGTAGCGTAGGTGTTGTTGATGACTCTGGTATTTTTTTTGTGTAATGGAAGTGGCAAACAAGCATGCAGTTCACATTGATGTTAAGTGATGACTGCAGCCTATAGACACCCACACAAAGACCAGAGGTTAAAATGTAGATGCGTTACCGTTATACGTTCTGAGGCCTAAGGTGCTATGGAGGCATTAGTGGCGTTGGTGACGTGGTGACGTTGTGTGACCAAAGAAACTTCTAGTGTTTTGGAAGAATCTGCTGGCCGCCCAATAATTTATATATCATTAGGCTAAAACGTTCATCCAGTGTAAAACTAAATTATAACGGAAAGTTGAAGACTTAAAGCGCGTGTGTGTTATTTATACGCCCTGTCCTCAACAATTATTATTTATTACACGGGAGGAGGTAAATGGGACAGTAGTTAGCTTTCATTAGACCAACATTGGAACTCGTAACCTCGCTTTATTTCTTGTATGTGGTTTCGCGAGGTAAGAGACTAACGCAAAGTTGATGCAGGCAATTTCACTCAATAGCATTTAAGTTTTGCAGTATGTACAGTACAGTACACAGGTGTTGTTCTTACCTTTGACAGCTTTAGTGTCATTCTGGTCGTATACCAAACGTGTCCGGTATGTGGCAATGGTAGCTTGTGCTATGTTTTCGGGGAACACGTTTCTGAAAAACAAAGACAATATTGCATTATTTTATTATTTATGTAAAGATCAGAATCAATTTGTTTATTTGTTTTCTGATAATCCTTTTGCTTTTTGGTTTATTTGTCTATTTATTATTTCTGCTGAGTAATCAAATACGACTCAGTAGGTAAATACAATAAGGACGTGCAGCAGTGGAAGTATATCAGCTGAAGTGATGACGAATCTAAGACATCTCATTAATTACTGGTGGTAGAGCTCCAGTGACGGAGCTCGCGGGCGTAGGCACCACTGCATTACCTATAAACTTGCCCCTAAATGGAAGTGTGCAGAACTATCGTGTTTCGGTCAGGTGGTAATGTATGGCCCTGTAATTTCCAGCACAGAGGCATAACACCTTAGACCTCAGGAGTGATAACGCATCTGCATTTTGACCTCGGTCTTTGTGTGGGTGTCTGTAGGCTGCAGTCATCACTTAACATCAATTTGAACTGCAAGCTTGTTTGGCACTTCCATAACATAAAAAAAGTACAGAAACTCGAAAACGTCATAAGATTCGCAATATTTGCACGCCAATAACAGAAAATGCGTATATTATGATGATATAACAGGTTAGGTTGAGGTTTTGTGTAAGTACTTACAATATCTTATACGAAACCTAAATGACGCAAATGTATAAGATTTATGAAAAAAAAATCTTCCATGAAACATCTGGATAACTGTTTGTATAAGAAGCAACTTGTGCAAGCTTAACAGAAGGAAAGAAAAACTTGTTTTGAACTTTTTAAATGGCTTCCAAAATGGCTATTTGGAAGCTATGTAAAGAGTTTGAAACAAGTTTTTTCCCTTTCAGTAGTTTTAATTAATTTCTATGATTGCGCAAAAGCAAATCTTTGCTAGACGTAATCAAAATCTTTATTTCTTTCATTGCTTGAGTATACTTCAAAATCCATTATTCACGAATGAATATTATGATTTACAAATAATTAAACACAATAATTTACAATTTAATCACATTTGACGACCCGGTTAGTCCAGCGGTGTGAGATGACCGTTTGATTCGAAGGGTCGCGGGTTCGATCCCCGCACCGGGACAAATATTTGTATGTCCTACAGATATTTGTTTCGGGTCTGGGTGTTTGTGTATGTGTTGTATGTGTACAACGGCACCCACGACACAGTTTCATACCTACTGTGGGGCTGTGAGTGTAAGCGTATTTTATTATTATTATTTATTATTATAGTCCTTATAAAGACTCATTGTAAAGACTCTGAAGATTCCAAAGTACCTAAACATAAAAACAAAGTAGTAACTAAACGGATTAAAAGATACTCTTCCGGTGCATTATTATATGAATAAACACCATTGAATGGAATATGGCCTAAGTAAATGTATTAGACAATAACGTGATTGCAGCATGTTAGGGGTCAGCCAAAATTGACCCTGACCCTCGGCCCAATGGTCGATATGTTTAATGAGGTCATCATTCCGCATCCTCACGATAAGTACATATGCAACGTCCTCAGATGGATCTTTGGTGACTTCTTTTTCAAATGTTTCGAGATTCCTGCTTAGTCTGCATACAGGCGTACTGGCAGAACTAGCCTATTTGGTAAACCGCTTACCTAAAATGCAAAGGAGACGTTCAAAAATGTATGGAGCTTGGGCCCGCACCTCGTACACTATACTGAGAGAAGAAGCATAAATACTATATCATTTTCAGCTGTTCAAATCGTTTATTATACCTTCAATTATTTGTCGTAAGTATATTTCAAAAACAAAAATGTCATAGTAGCAATATGGTGACATATTGTTGTCATATAAAAATTACATAAAATATATATTTCCGACAAAAAAACATCAAAATTAAATTATAAATATATATAAAATCAAAATTATTTTTTAGTATTTTTCCATGATTCTACGTATTTTTCTCTATCTTTTGAAATAGTGTACAAGGTGCAGGCTCAACGTGGACCTTGTCCTTTTGGAGCTTAGCCATAAAACCATTTCTCACTGGTGGTAGAGTCCCAGTATAGGAACTGGAGGACGAAAGCACCGCCGGATTACCTAATCTAGTAAACCTTTACTAATGGTAGAGTTGCAACTAACTGGGTGGTCACCCATGTAAAAGGGGAAATGAGATATTCTACTGATATACTAATGTAAGTACATTAGTATAATATTATATTTAATTTTATCTTGGTGATATTCTCCATTACTTATAATTTGTAATTTGGCATGTATAAATCAATTGTTGTTCATATTAATTTATTTTGTTTTTTTTTTATGTCTGAATGTTGACAGACAAGCAAACGGGCCACCTAATGGAAAGTGGTCACCACCGCCTATGAACATTTCCAACACCAGGGGAGTTGCCAACGCGCTGCCAGCCCTGAAGGACTTTTCTGACGCCATTTTTGAACAACCCCATATTGTAGCACCGAGGTTGTTTGTTTTTTACGTGTCAAGCGGTGCTTGTCACCCTAAATGAATAAATGTATTTCTGATTCTGATACAATCTTCGCTCGCGCTAATGTACATCGGTGATTTATTTGATATAGGTATTTTATGTGAGAGATGTCTATCACATTATCAACCTTTTCTGGTGGTAGAATTCCAACTTACTAATGGTAGAGTTCCAAATCACAAGTCAATATTATAAGGGTGTCGCGATCGAGTGGTGACCCGTCACCTGCAATCTTCGCTCGCGCTAATTTGCGTCGGTTGTTTGATTGATACACGCGTAGGGCTGTCTATCACAATTTGTGACTAGAATTCATAGATCATGCATGTTATATTTCATTATAATCTTTATGGGAACATGTGAGACAGACAACGTTGAAAAACGCACAGTTTTGAGATATGTTTTTTTACATGGCAAGATATTACATGAACTTATCAATATTCATGCACTTAAGCTTATTTTGATCAAAATTTACTTTATAATTCGAACACACGATACACATTGTAGAGCCAACGAAAACTGTTTATTTTCAAGTATAAATATATATACATATACTAATAACATGATTATGATAATTATTCTAATAACATGAACGAGATGAATGTAAATGATAACGATGCACTGATTTTTGGCATCCGACATTGCACTTTACGTATGTTTACGCTTCCGTAACGACACAGCCCTAATAACAGTATCTAGGGCGTTGTATAAATAGAGCTGATGAAGAGTGACGACTAGGGAACGACTGAGCGAACTACTTCTCTTCACAATAGACAATTACGTGAAACTTTTGCACGATCCGTAATGCAATAACGTGTTCTGACGCATTGCTGCTTTGTATCATGAATGTCATAGTTTTCATTAGTGATGTAGATAGACCTGCAAAATCCAAACCAACTTCTAAAGCTCTGCAATAGGTAGACATAATGACGCTTGACCTAAAGAACTGTAGTTCACTTTTAAGGACCTCTTTAAATGTAAGCGATAATAGCAGAATACCTCCATTAGTTTGAGTCAATAGCTCAATCTAAGCATCAAATTGTCGTATCAACATCTTTAGATCAGTGACGACACGATACCACGCTGACAACCAACCGCAGAGGATCTTTCAATCGCATCGATCATTCAGTCGTTCCAATCATCATTCGTTCACTTACATTGCTGCCCATAGCTCTCTCTTTGCGACAACTTGTGATTTCTACTGAAATACTTTAAATAGCCTATTATTTGAAGAACCTCCTAATATACAGTCCACGCTTACGAACCTTTTCAGTCATATCATCGTATACATATATCTAAATGAATTTGGTTAATTTGCCAGTCTTCTGTGTTCGTTGAAAAATTAAAGGAAAAAATTCAACCTAATAAAATAAAATTAGGTATATTTGACTGAAAAATATACTTCTCATTGAAGTAATCTATATTTTTCAATTTAAAAGGCTCGATACTATCCAGTGTAGAATGAAGAAACATGATACTCACACAATCTTTGCAATTTGAACGACTTTGCGATCATAAATGGTGAGTAACTCATTTATTATAGTTGTACAATTGCGTACCTCTCTAAATGTAGTAATTTATCATTTAGAACATTGCACAATTCTTAGAAGAATCTTTAATTAATAATATGCATACATATCTACAATGCGATTTTCTATTTTATATCCGATTTCCTGTTCGATATTCATATTCTCTTCCTAGAGAGCTTTGTGCGCCAAATATATCTGAATATCAAAGAATACGTACATTTTGATGCCGCTATCAGATAATAAGACCCTGTCATTAATTAAAAACAAATCTGTTCTTTAAAAAGTTGTAACTGCAAATGATAGGAGGTATTTTTAGATATACAAAAGGTTTTGATAGCGTGTCTATATCCATTCTAGTAATATGAATGGAAGTTAGAGGATCAAGGAATATTCCTCTATTATTTATTTACAGGAGAGTCTTAAAGTAGGTAGTTACATCTGCGAGTAACAAAATAGTACTTATATCTATATAAGAATACCGCAAGGCAGTGCCATTGGACCAAAACCAACCAAACGCTTTCGATACTGCTGTTGTGTGTTACGGAACATCCGAGCATTTTCATGCTCGGATGTTCGTCCAATTATTGAATTAAATTTTATTAACACAGCTAAATGGCTAACTGTGTGAATATAATATTCTAACTTTGATTACAAAAAGACACTACCTTCCAATTGAATGTGGATAAAACTAAAGTATTAGTATTTGAAAGAGATGAACAGAGAACAAATGCAAGGGTAGTAGTAGATGATGCAGTGTTAGAACAGGTTGATGAAATTGTATATCTTGGATGTGCTTTTAGCAAGGATGGTAGGTACACCACTGACATAGAAAGAAGAGTGCTTGCTGGGAACTGCGTGAATGGAGCGTTGGGTAAGCTGCTAGAATCCAAACATCTCAGCCAGCGGGCTCGACTAGCCGTACATAATGCTGTACTTACTCCAACGCTTTTATATGGAAGCGAGAGCTGGGTATGCAGGAAAGAGCATGAAAGTAAGTTGAACGCGGTCGAGATGAGATCTTTGCGCAAGATCTGCGGTGTATCACTCACCGATCGCGTTCGTAATGAAGATGTAAGAAAGAGACTTTGTGTGAATGATAGTATCGGTGTAAAAATGAAAAAAGGCATGCTCCGATGGTTCGGGCATATAGAAAGAATGTCGAATGAGCGAATGACTAAACAGATATACAATGCGAATGTGGATGGTTGCAGAGGCCCAGGAAGACCAAGGCTGACCTACCATGACCAAATAGGTCGAGTTCTGTCTGATGGTGGTGTCAAAAGTCTTAGGAATCGGCGTGCATGTATGAAGAGAATGATGAAAGTAGACGAGGCACGAGAGGTTTGTCAGAACCGGGATGTCTGGCGCTCTACACTCTCTGCCTACCCCGTTAGGGACCTGGCGTGAAGATACATACATACATACACTACCTTTTGTTATAATAATATGTTTTACTAACTATGCAAATACTAATTTTGATAGATAGATAATTTAGATTAAAATATATTATATAGATATTGAATTCAAAATTTGCTCCATGAAAATCATAATTTAATTTGTATGATTTTTCTTAAAATGAAATTAAATAAGTAGTGGGACGAACGACCGAATTGTTTATTTTAAATAAAATAAATAATATATTGATCATAACATCTCATAAGAATAAAACATACCTATGCATGTTGGCTTTCATTGCAAATATAAACAAACCTTTTAATGAATTCACACCATTCGTCCGTGGCATACAAAACGAGTGATCCATCATCCATTTTCTCATATCTATTAACCCATTGACCGGCCCTTCGTAGTCTGGTATTGCAACAAAATAGTATGTCTCAATTCCAACAATTGAGTCTGTAACACGATCACAATTTGCGTACAGGAACCATTATCTCGCCTTTTCATTGGCTTAATGTCCTTAATGAGCTTAAT
Organism: Macrosoma leucophasiata; assembly: GCA_036365455.1. Classification (NCBI taxonomy): domain Eukaryota; kingdom Metazoa; phylum Arthropoda; class Insecta; order Lepidoptera; family Hedylidae; genus Macrosoma; species Macrosoma leucophasiata. The sequence continues at coordinate 5,129,735 of JAWQUS010000023.1, read as the reverse complement.
TTTGCTGTCCGCTGAGAGTATAAACACAGCTTTAATAATTTTCCTGCTAATGACGTTATTCATTAACGCTGTGCTGGGACTGAATGGTTGATTTTTGGTGACGTATGGATTATTGGATTAGGGTTGTGTATCGATTTGTGGTGTTCTGGTGTGGAGGTTGGATGGACAAAACGTTATTTCATGTGGCAAGAAAGAACGGTGTGTGGTTTTTCTTCAAAGACGGTGGCAAACAAGCATGTAGTTCACATAGATAGTCTCTCCTTCAACGAGCCAGTTTGTCCAGCGGTGAGGGACGAGCATTTGAACCGAGGCTCAAGAGTTCTATCCCCGTACCGGGACTAATATTTGTCTGGCCTATAAATATTTTTTTCGAGTCTGGGTGTTTGTGTATGTGTTGTGTTACCCATATCGCTCGATTTTAAGCAGGAATAGCATAGTAGCTTATTAAATACTGACATCGAAAAAAAAAAAAAATTTTTATATTTTTCTTACAAATATGTAAGCATAAGAATTAAAATCATAAGAAACAGTATTTATAGTAATTGTTTACTTTCGTTTCCAAAGATGATAAAATCATTACAACTCACACTATTCAAATGTATGTACTTACAATTAAACTGACAGCGGATGTAAATCGCTTCATCGGTGTACGTAAACCTAGGTATAATCGGTGGGTTCATATAAGTATATACCTAACCATCCGCTATAATTATCGTCCACTGGATTGAGAGATAATCGATATTTTTAAAAACGTTTCCTTCCTCGTGACCCAATTACAGCTAACAATTTGTTCCTACCACTGTTACTGACATTTTAAATATCAGTCAAGGGTATTTTTAAAAGATTTTGCAGAAGATTCGGTTTCTAATGTGATATAAAAATCCACTTATATCCAATATCTTTGTTGAAGTAACGAAGTACGTATATAAGGCAAGTCATAAAAAATGGATATTACAAGTATTATGACCTTCTTAAAGATAAAAGTTAAACAAATTAATCCTTTTATTTTTTCATAAAAGAGGTAAACAAGCAAACAGTTTACAATAAAGGTAAGAGAATACTATATAAAAACATCTACAGAAAACCAAAGATTTCGAAGTGGATGCATTGCCACACTTGAGATCTAAGCTGTCATGCGTCAGTGCCGGAAATTACGGGATCGTACATTACCGCAACACGGTAAAGCTGAACACTATCATAAAGAGGTAAGTACTAACGTTTTCGTAGGTTTTCGCGAGCTTCATACATTGTAGAAATTAAACTTGCACTTTAAAATTAAACCAGTCTGCCCGTGACCACGGTAGCTGGAAAGCGACCGAAACGTCGGGTGTAAGAAGTTTGGGAGTGTTGTATACGCGAGAAAATCCGCAAGTTTAATTTCTACAAAGAGGTAAGTACATTATGTAATGCGGATGTCTAAAGCCGTGTACACATCCACGAACACGAATACGAACATTTGGTTCGTACTTACGAATCAACACAAACACAGTTCAACCTGAGTACCCGCACCACCGCCTTATGTTCGTTACAGAATAAGTGACCATGGTAGACCTCCGCCGTTGAAGAAGGATGTTAGTGATGCCTTCTTGGAAGTAAATTATATCAAAGTATTCGGCTACTATTTGTAAATTCATAAAATATTATTTCTTGAAGAGGACTCTAACTAATCGTAAATGATATTGAACAGGAAGCGAAAACAAATATATTTTATCAGACTTAAATTATTGTACATAATCGATTATACCCTTACGTATCTACTAGCTGGTTCGTAGGTATTCGCGATATTCGTGTTTCGTGTCTGTAGCATTTGGTTCGCCACTATATTTCAATAAACACAATGTTCGATCTTCTAGTACTTAAAGATGTGAGATAAATACATGAGAACAAAGTTGTCGCGTATCATGAAACGAATCAATATTCGTTTAAATATTATGTACACGACTTAAGTCCGTCCATGCCGAGTTCATAATCACAATTCAGCTTACCTTATCAAATCCAACAGAGTATCCGACGTGAGAGTGTCCTTGGTGACCACTTTGGTGGCATTCGGCTGGGTATACGCGTTCGAGTCCCTCCCAGGCTTGATGGTGGTGACCAGCGCGATACCAAGCATCACCGCGCAGATGGTGGTCGTCATGTAGTAGACAATCGCTCGGAGGCCCACCCTGGAAGAGGCTTTATTAAGAACTTCACATGAAATTGTTCCTTATTGTCGATGATTTAGTAGGGATAATATAGTCCAATCGAATGTTGGAAAGGACAGGATAGGTCCAGTGCTATCTCCAGAAGTTCTGACTGGAAACTAATCTACTGATCTAACAGATAAAATAACATTTGTCGTGTAATGGACTCGGTTCTACTTAACGGCCTCTTCACATTGTTTCATATTATATTCCTTTTTTTTTTTTTGTATCTTCACGCCAGGTCCCTAACGGGGTAGGCAGAGAGTGTAGAGCGCCAGATATCCCGGTTCTGACAAACCTCTCGTGCCTCGTCTACCTCCTTTATCATCAGGATTAATGGTAAAACAAATTTTATTTGGTAGCTTGTGTAACCAGCTGTTAAATTATGATGTAAACATATGTTTTGTATATTTATTTTACTTTCTTAGAGAACAATAGCTAATTAAGATCTCATACTTCGTATTATGATTGCCCACGTTTTAAATACCTCTAATTATATTAATGCATAATAAATTAATATCCGTGAAGCTAAAACCTTGACTTACTTGCGAAACAACCGAGATCCAGATAATAATGGTAAGTATCTTCACTTGACTATCGACTAACAGAAACTGTCAACGATTATTTGTTTTGTCCCCTAATGACCGATATAGGTGAGCCAACATTTACTACTTACCATAATGGACGTGGTAGGACCCCTGTCAAGTGTCGGACACACCACACCACACGAAGATAGTGAGCATATCCTCCCTCAGGAAGGAGAAGGAGCCATTTCACCTCATTTAGCTAGTAACTGACAAAGCTGAACTTTTTCTTTTTTCCCAGAAAACCAGACTTCAATACGCCGATCGCGCACACGATGAGACTTCCCTTACCGCCCGAACGCAATCTAGCACATCATCATTCATAGGAACAGTTTACCTGGGTACTGGAAACACACCATGCTACGTCATCGGAACCGTTCGTAGATGGATGTCCAAAAGTTCGATCCAGTAAAATTCCCGTGACATTATTCTCGCTGGAAGGAGGAGCAACCTTTTTGCCTTTGCTGGAACCTAGATAGGCTGAGATCTAATGAGCCGATCGCAGACACAATCGATTAGACCACCAACCTAGTAAAGTCCCGGAGACCAACCAACATCCTGAGGAATAATGCCCCTGGATACAAGAAATAGAACACAAATATTTGAGTCCATTCTGGGTTAGGATCCCACTGCCGAATCATTTCGTTCATCCAAATAAAGTATGCTTCAAATCTAATTTTTACGCATATTTATAATCTAGAGAAAATATGTATTTTTTTTAATTATTTCTATTTTTTTATTTATTTTTTCAAAAAATAGCCGTAAGTTTTTTTTAATACTTTTTTTGTGTGATCGATGAGACCAGTTGAGGCACAATCAGGCACTTCAGCATCCTGAGGAACAGTTCCTATGGGTACTGGAAGTACATCACACTTCGTCAGGGCAATTCGTGAGCGGACATCCGAAGGCTTCACCCAGTAATGTTTTCGTAAGACTATACACATGGCCGTGTGTGTGTAGTCGGAAAACGAGATTTTTTTCTCTCGGGAAGGAATAGCAGCCTATTATTGCCATAATTTTGCTCGTAATTAATAAAGCTGAACCTAAACTTACTTTCCAGATAGGCTGAGATCCAATGAGTCGATCGCAGGCACGATTGATGAGACCAATAGAGGATCAACTAGGTACTTCAGCATCCTGAGGAACAGTTCTCCTGAGTACTGGGAATACCTCACATCTCGTCAGGACCATTCGTGGACGAATTTCTGAAGGCTTCATCCAGTAGGTAAAGTTGCCGTGAGACAACACACATGGTCGTGAGGAAAATGAGAAAACGTTCTCTCGGGAAGGAGTAGCAGCTTATTGCCTTAATTTAGCTCAGAGGTTCCCAAACTATTTTTGCTTATAGACCCCTTTCAATATTTTTCCGGTTTCGGTGGACCCCGTCCTTGCTACATTTATATCACATTCCCATTTTTATTCACGCCTACGTAGACCCCGATCGAGTATTCCATGGACCCTAGGGGGTCCACGTGGACCACTTTGGGAACCACTGATTTAGCTCATAATTAATAAAGCTGAACCTAAACTTACTTTCCAGATAGGCTGAGATCCAATGAGCCGATCGCAGACACGATCGATGAGACCAATAGAGGCACAATCAGGCACTTCAGCATCCTGAGGAACAATTCCCCTGGGTACTGGAAATACATCACATCTCGCCGGGACCATTCGTGCCCGGACGCTCGGAGACCCCATCCTAGTAATGTGCCGGAGATGACCCCTGTGACCGTGAGAATTGTGAGCAGATTCTCTCTGAGGAAGGAGGTGCAGCCATTTCGCCTTATTTGCAGCGGCATTTCAGGGTAGTCCGTTGTCTCTGTAAAGAAAAGAGAAATCGTTCATTAGACCAAGCCGAGTGGATTTCGTTAGCTTGAATAAAATAAAGTCGCATTGCCCAGGATAAACACCAAATTATTCAAGACCAAAGTTTTGAGGTAGAGAGAGAGGTAGCTGAAATGATTTTTACGTACCGCTGCGCAGCCTAGTAATAATACATTTAATATTATTATTGATTCTGTATTTTTTTAAAACTATTGCATTGTATTTTCCTGTTTAATAATGTACCAATGTTTAAAATCCCAAATTGGTTATTTCATCGAATAATTCACATATTGAAAGAATTTGCATTGCAAGATTACTCTCATAACGTAAATAGTCTTATCAATAACAATACTAATAAATAGCGTTCAGAGAATATGTAATACTACGTGTAATAATTGCCGGTACCTAAAAAGTATTAAAAACAGAAACATATAAGTAAACCATAACAGACTTGCAAGTGTCCGAAAAAGTAGGTAGGTACTACATACCAGTAGCGCCAGTAGCGTGCATTGCGTACAGGCAGAATGTGCGGAATCTACCTCAGTATCGCGCGGTAGAATTCGATTGGTATTTGGTATTCTCTTTAGAAATACATTTACTAAGAATGAATTAAACCTATCATTTGGAACGCTTAACATTATATTGAAAATTATTTATGTTAATTTTCTGATGTGGTGTTGAGATGAACTCTACCTACAGTCTGTTTTTTTTCGGTACGGACTAAATTGACATAAGCTGTGTGGCTAGGTTTTTGGGAATCATTAATAGTGATGTGCCACTACCGTAACTTTACGTAATTTACAATCTAGTATCGTTTTTTAGTAATAATTTTTATTTTATTTTATTCAAGAGAACAAACAGTCTTATTTGCTTACAAACAGTCTTAATAAAATTACATCAGACCATTTATAAGTTTCCGTATTTAGACATCTAAGGAATTGCATATTGTTTCATAACAGTAACAAAAACAGAAAACAAAAAAACAATATCAACAACAACAAATCATTGTTTTATATTATTTCGCATTAACACATGCTTGTGAAATATATTTTTAAAGAAAAATTTGACTTCAGAGCGGCTGGACTAGATTCCCAGTGGCCGCGAGTTCGAGTCTTGCCTGAAGTCAAATTTTTCTTTCCATTTTTCTTAAAAAAAACCACAAATCAATAATAAAAGGAAATTTAGTGCAACTTAGTACGTTTACTGATCCTAGCCTTTTAATTTACATTATATCTTATTAATATTTTACACTGCGCTAGTAAAGAAAAAATGCTAAAGACGACTTATTGCATGTGAAACCAGTGCCTAAAGAGAACCCTCTAACATTTTGAGGTTTATATAAAAATTAGGTAATTACAAAATGTGTCTTTAAAATTTAAGAATGTGGCGACACCCGCAATACACCTTATGACAATTGAAATTCAATTGTGTCTCGCCGCCGGTGGCCGTACGATCCTTGAAGGATTAAATTAAATCTGTGATACTCCATAGTAACCATATTTTTTAAAAGATTTGTCTAGTATCAAATATAATAAAATTAAGTGGTAAAGTAAAAAGTAACAATTCATAAAACCGGTATCGTACAACACTAATACTAGAGAGCTGGTATCATTATTTTGGAAATTGACATTTGCATGTGTCAATTTAGTCCGTAGCGAAAAAAAACAGACTTTATATGCAATACACGCCATAGATACGTATCTATATCTGTATTTAAGCGTGTCCGTCTTTATTTAACCTACACCCTAAACATCCCCCACCCCACGAGGTACCCCTAAAGCTAGCTCATAAATCGAAATATGTTACGGTCAATTAACCTACTAGGTTCGTCCTGTGAAACCATGCTTAATGCGAAATTACGAAATTTCAATTCTGGTTCAACCACGTCAACAAGTAGGTACTTTCTTTACCGTACCAAACAAATACCATTTTTTTGACATAATACGAGTAGGTATACTTAACGTGGGCATAAATAATACACGTAACTTCACGCATGTAATCCCCGAAGAGGTAATCAGAGGTAGCATGCAAACACCCTCAATTCACTAGTTACGTTTTTTTTTCATAAATATTTGAAAGATTTTTTCCGAAAAGCTACGAATTTTGTGAATATCAATTATTGTACGATAAACATAGCCAAAATCATTAAAGGCAATTTACACTAACAGTCACTTTCACCAACAGGGCTGGCCCCTTCGCGAGCTTGTCACAAACTGCATGTATGGCTGTATGGAGATTATATTTCTGGCTACCAGATAAAGTTACATCTATATATGCACTAATATCTATTAAAAAAAGAAAAGATTCGTTTTGTTGTTTGTGATGGACAAACTGTATGGGGTCGTCCATTAATCAATCACGTGAGGCTCTAAAGGGGAAGGGGGGATCCGAACAAAATCACGAAACATCACAAAGGGGGAGAGGGGCATATATGGAGATATCACGTGTATTTATTTCTTCTTCGAGTGCCCGATATCAACCGAAGAGTGCCTGAGTTAATCTAAAACCTCACCACGTATCACCAAGGAGGACGAGGGGGATCAAAACGACGCTAAAAGAATCACGCGATTAATGGACGGCCCCTATGGCTTTTGTATGACCCCTAAGTAATTCCCTACTATCATCGGTGATGGTGATAGAAATCAACTGACGGAGCTTGCGAACGTCGGCATCACCGCATTACCTAATTAATCTACATGACTCTAAATGGTAGTGTTTAGCGCTATCGTATACCGTTCCGGTAGTAATATACGCCCGCGTATTTTTGGCATTTTCGCCATATATTTTATATTACAACTAAAGTCTCAGTAGTGGCAACGTATCTACATTGAAATACTTATCTATTTATATTTTATAGTTATACTTATATTTTATTATACTATCTATTACTTAGCATCAATGTGAACTGTATGCCTGTTTGCCACTTCATGATATAATAAATACAACAATTCTGAAATCCCCCCGGTCTGATAATTTGGAAAGCGACAGCCCTACTCATAGTGTTTGCGTGTTTGCGTTATTTGACGTACACAACTCAGAACAATGTTTGGCTAATACTGTCACCATATTTGTTTATGTCTCCAATGTGGAACGAAGTGCCAAGTGTATTATGACAGTATCCGGCAGATGATTAAATATTTCGTTTGCATTCTGAAATCAAATTTTGATTTAGCCTTACCTATTTAATTTCTTTGTAACTCCAACTTAACTTCATGCCTGTATTCCTTAAAAGCAGTAAGCAGAGGTAAATATTATCTAATCAAATACCCATGACACTCACCACGATTCGCCAGTTATGTTTCAGAATCAGAATCAGAATCAGAAACTCATTTATTAATTTAGGGTGACAGGCACCTCTTATAACACGTCAAAAAACATTATTTATTATATATATACATTATTATTATATATACACATTGTATTATTATATACATATATATATACATTACTATCTCAAGGATAGAAATGTTTGGCTAAATGCTGATCTAGCTCCACAAGGGTGTTAAATGTAATAATTAAAGTGTAATGTTGATATTATATTGTTAATTATAAATTTGTTTAAATTATGGAAAATTGTAAAAATATGCCAAAGAGATATTTTTAAAAGAGCCGACTGAGTTTTTTCCGGCAAGTTTTTCTCAGATCATATTGGCCTTTGGAACTTTGCCGGTGAATGACAAAGAATGACTCTTTTTCTTTTCTTTTTACTCTTTGTTATCAGTTTGTAAAGGGGAAATGAGACATTCTACTGATATACTTTTACATTAGTTTATTACATTTAGTTTTATCTTAGTGATATTCTTGACTTTAAATGAATAAATGAGTTTCTGATTCTGATATTCTCTACGTGCTACGCACACAGGTGCACGTGTAAATACACGTCACTGATTGATGTCTGTGTAATAGAGACCAAATTAAGCGTTTGTATGGAATTTGGGCGCAGTGTCCGCGGTTTGCCACTAGACTACTAAACTAAGGCAGTTAACTAATCAAATATACAATTTAAACTTTCCTTACATTGATGGTTAGTAATACTGGTAATACTGTAGCCAATAAACATCAAACCAAAAGACTGAGGCCTAAGGTCTTACGTCCCTGTACCGGCAGTTACAGGGCCGTACATTACTACTTTACGGGAATACGATAGTGTAAATGCGATGGTGCCTAAATCCTCAAGCTCCGTTACTGGAGCTCTACCACCAGTAGAAAACGATGTATGTTAGGATGGGCTTGACTTTGTAATTAAGTGAATAGATAGGTGGTAAATTTAATCGTACCTATACAGGGTTAACTTGAATTAGCGCGTCACCTCTTGCTGGCAGCTTCTCTACATCAATCCCAACCACATTTATTTTACGACTTTTGAAAATTGATGGTTTTTGCAATGTAAGTTTTAGAAATAAAAGAAAAAACGGCAAGAAAAAATTGACTTCGGGCAGGAATCGATCCTGCGACCTCAGGATAACCAGTCCAGCCGCTTTCTGGTGGCTGGACTGCTTATCCTGAGGTCGCAAAATGTTCTTTCCATTTTTTTTTAATTTCTAAAGTTCACTCGCATGTGTTATTGCGTAGAATAAATACTGTAAGTTTTCCATACTTACTAGATTTATTTTTTGCCTCTGAACTCGAATTTATTCTGAGCGTAGGTATGCCACGCATCTTGCCTAGGCAAAATATCGCCACGGGCAGCGGGGTTGGAGAATGGAAGCAGCGGCAGTGATGCTCTTACGACTTACGACTATTGAAATATTTTTTTTGTTTTTTTTAACGTATCTTCACGTCTGTAACCCTGAAGGAGTAGGCACAGGTGTATGCGTGCATTCAAGCATATATGCAAACACACACGATTCGCCGGTTACGTTTTTGGCCCATGTAACAGGTGGCGAGCCCGTTGACATCTCCGGGCACATTACCAAACTTCGAGGTACTGGGAAATTACCAGAAAATGGAAAAAACCCAATAGAACTAGAGATAAAGGACTTCACACCATCATCTCTGATTACTCCTTACCCGGGAATCGAACCCAGGACCTCAGTGGAGTAGTAGTGGCCTGCTACCACTAGGCTACCGAGGCAGTTCTCTGTTGTTGTCTTCTGTTTTTTTTTTATTATTATTTATCAAGATTTTTAAAAAGTAGTACTGGAAGACCGTCGAACAAAGAACAAGGTGTACGTTGGGCCCGCACCTTGTATAATAGGTTGGGGAAAAAGTCTTTTCGCATTATAGTATGTATGAACTTGTAATAAAATCTCAAAAAATGTTAAAGAACATAATTCCAAATTCAAATTAGGCAAATGTGTGATTTTCATTTGTTTTTCGTACTGTCAAGATGAGTGAGTCTAATGAAGAAATTCGATACATTTTAAAATTTTACTACAAAAAAGGTAAAAATGCAACGCAAGCCGCGAAAAAAAATTGCGATGTTTATGGACCTAGTGCAGTGTCTGTGAGAGTAGCACATATTTGGTTTAAGCGTTTTCAATCCGGAAATTTGGATGTCAAAGATGCACCTCGCTCTGGTCGCCCTATTACGGATAAAATGGATGCCATTTTTGAAAAAAGTGGAGCAAGATCGACATATCAGTAGTTACGACGTAGCTGAAGAACTGAGAATTGATCACAAAACTGTTTTGGCGCATTTGAAAAAAGCTGGGTAAAAAAAAAAGCTCGATATTTGGGTACCTCACGAGCTCACTGAAAGAAATCTAATGAACCGTGTACTCATTTATGATTCTTTATTACGACATAATGAAACCGAATCATTTTTGAAGAAGCTGATAACTGGTGATGAAAAGTGGATCACGTACGACAAGAACGTGCGAAAAAGGTCGTGGTCAAAGGCCGGTCAGGCTTCACAGACTGTGGCGAAACCCGGGTTAACTCGCAATAAGGTGATGTTGGTGGTGGTAAGGTGTGTGTGGTGGGATTGGAAGGGCATTATTCATTATGAGCTTTTACCACCAGGCAGGACTATCGATTCTGAACTCTACTGCGAACAACTGATGAGATTAAAGCAAGAAGTTGAGAGAAAGCGGCCGGAATTGATCAACAGAAGGGGTGTGGTGTTTCATCATGATAACGCTAGACCTCACACATCTATAGCCACTCAGCAAAAATTAAGAGAGTTTGGCTGGGAGGTGTTAATGCATCCGCCGTATAGTCCTGACCTTGCACCTTCAGATTTCCACCTGTTTCGGTCTCTTCAGAATTCTTTATGCAATGTTAGGTTAACATCACGAGAGGACTGCCAAATCCACTTGTCGCGGTATTTTGATGAGAAGTCCCAAAATTTTTATAGCAATGGGATCATGTCCCTACCTACAAGATGGCAAAAGGTTATCGAACAAAATGGTACATACATACTTTAGTTAAATTTAAATAAACTATATTAAAAAATGTTTTGAATTATCTTAAAAAATGCGAAGAAACTTTTTCCCCAACCAATACTATATCAAAAATTAGAGAAAAAAAACTTAGAATCATGGAAAAATACTCAAAAAATAATTTGAATCCTGTTTTTTGTCGGAAACATTTATTTTATGTAATTTTTATATGTCACCATATTACTACTATGAAATTTTTGTTTTTGAAATATACTTGCGACAATTAATTGAAGGTATAATAAACGATTTGAATAGCTGAAAATGATTTAGTATTTTATGCTTCTTCTCTCAATATAGTGTACAAGGTGCAGGCCCAAACTCCATAAGTTTTTTTTATGTAAGGGAAGTCGCAAACAAGCATGCATTTCACATTGATGTTAAGTGATGACTGCAGCCTATAGACACCCACACAAATATCACTCCTGAGGCCTATGGTGTTATGCCTCTGTGCCGGAAATAACAGGGCCGTACATTACCACCTGACCAGAACACGATAGTGCTTCTGAACACTACCATTTAGCGGCAAGTATATTAGGTAATGCGGTGGTGCCTGCGCCCGCGAGCTCCGTCACTGGAGCTCTACCACCAGTAGAAAGTAAGTAAAAGTACCATTTTGGAACGTCTCCTTCAATGTTGATGGGATTGATGTAAAGAGGCTGCCAGCAAGAGGTGATGCGCTAATTTAAATTAACCCTGTATAGATATGATAGTCTATGCATTAATTAATTCAGTTAATTTATATTTTTCATTTCTTTATACAACTAATAATTATGTAGGTTTATTTGCCTCGTTTTTAACACACAAAAAATAACATTAAAGCCAATACTATATACCCCAGCTCGATATTCACTAAGCTACCGAGGCCGACATCCCCGTTGATAATGTGATACTTTATCTACTATTACTTTTATAGACCAATCTCTCTCTCTTGCATTAAAAGGGCTGATCACATTCCTGATAAAATAAAATGCCAGACGTAAATATAGTTACCGTTGTTAGGGCTGACACATACTTCTCTGAGTCTTTAATTAATTAATATATTTTTTAAATTGTTACGAAATAGCATACAGTTTGCATTGATAGTAAATTCTTACTATAGCAGTTTTTACTGGTGTTTCCAGTGTAGGATCTTAAGGGCGTAGGCACCACCGCATTACCTAACTTGTCTGCAGCCAAAAAGGTAGTAGGTCGTATTTAGCAGTATCGTTTTCCGGTTAGATGGTAATGTATGGCCACGTAATAACTATCACAGAGACTTAACATCTAAGGTCTCAGGGGTGGCAACGCGTCTATAGGCTACAATCATCACTGAACATCTATGTGAACTGCAAGCGTGTTTGCCACCTTCATTGCATAAAAAAAGTATATAAACATCTTCACCAAACCAAAAGACTTTTTAGATGCGTTGCCATTCCTGAGACCTACACAGATATGCCTCAATTACGGCAATTATGGTGTTATACATTATTATCTGACCACTTGTCTCGGTCAGCAGGTGACAATGTAGATTGGGTAATGCGGTGGTACCTAAGCACCCTTCCATTCTGAAGCTGTACCACCAGTAAATATTTGTTATCCAAGGCCATCAATGTAATATTTACTTATTTTGTTATATTTTATTGTTTAAATTAAATTAATTTAAGTACCTACATACTTAACACGACCTGTAACCATTTTGTAATGATTCGTGGAAGAGCGAGATCCTCTGGCACAAGTAATCATGTTTACTTAAAAGAGGATCTCAGCAACGCATATTGTTTTGTAATATTTTGGCTACAGCAATAAACGATATTTTATTTTTTATTTATTTATCATCAGCCGACGATTAGGGAGAAAACTTTTTTTTTTCAATACGAATAGGTGTCTTATTTTGTCTTGTGTCTTGACTCATTATCGAAAGTAGATCGTAATTACACAGGTAATAGGTAAACAAAATAGTTCAGTTTAAATTTTTTATCATATTAATATTTTAAAGGTTAGTGAAACCACAACTGTAAACATAAAGATTCCTTTCTATTTCCTTATATTATTATCAATAATGGTTTAAGTTAGTATTGGGTACGATGGGGTTGACATGTCGTGGGACAAAACCCCTTCAAAAAAAAAGAATTAAAAAAACAAAGATGAAAGAGGCAACCCTATTTGAGAGAATCCAGGACAAGATGCGCGACGTGACACGTGGTATCGTCGAATAGCCGGCGACCGGCAACTTGGCAGACGCTGCCGACTATTGTTATCACCACGTGCTCTTTGGACACTGTTTCCATTTTCCTCGTCTTGATTGCGAGAGATTGTGGATAAACCGGGGGATACTTCAGGTAGTATAAGGAAGGAAGAACGAATAAATCCGGGTGACTCGGTAACGCCTCATACGCCCGGGGCCTAAGATAGACGCTTGCGGCAAGCACCGCAAGCCAGACCAGTGGGAGCGTGAGTAGGCTGGCAAATGCTATCTCGACTATATGGCCACCGCCGACTCTGAGTCTATCTTTAGTCCGGGGAATCCTAATGAAAAATAAAGATTTTTGTTTATTACAGATTTAATATAAGATAAGATATTTATTTAATCTATTGAATAAACGCAACGATGCGCGGGGCGTTCCATTAGTTTTAATTTATTGTCGTAGTGTATTGTTTATTCATTTAAAAGTAAGTACACGGAAAATAACTTTTCATTTTCACTTAAAAGTAACAGACTGGCTTACTTTTGAAACTCTTAAATCGCATGCCATAATGCGCCAATCTTAATGTTTTTTTTATCTTATGGAAGTGGCAAACAAGCATGCAGTTCACATTGATATTAAGTGATGACTGCAGCCTATAGACACCAGAACAAAGACCAAGGTCAAAATGAAGATGCGTTGCGACTCCTGAGGCCTAAGGTGTTATGCCTCTGTGCCGGAAACTACAGGGCCGTACATTACCACCTCACCGGAACACGATAGTGCTAAACACTACCATTTAGCGGCAAGTATATTAGGTAATGCGGTGGTGCCTACGCCCGCAAGCTCCGTCACTGGAGCTCTACCGAGTTTATATTTTGTACACTTAATTTCCATATTACTTTAAAAATATGCGGACTATGGCACAGTGGAAGGGCCTAAATATATACCATGTTAAAAACCCTATTCCCTGGGCAGTTAAACTACAAATTCAGCTGAACTAAAAGAAGAGATACGAAACAGAATTGCGAAACAATCCGTAGTATCGCATGCCTGGGAACGTGTCCCCGCGCGGATGCTGGCGGTGCGGAAATCTTTATTTAGTATCGCGATCAGTCTCCCCTCGCTCACACGCACCGCTATCCGACCCCTTCAGCCTCTGTACCTGGCTGGAAGTGCACTGTGCCATTTACCTACTACACTACATACAAATATTACTTATTTCTTAAATATCAGCGAAAGAACTCAAAGGCAGCAAGGAAATATCATTAACAAAAAAATATATCTATCATCGTACCAAGTATCTGGTCTTAACTCACCTCCCTTGCTTTTTTATGTTTTGGAAGTGGCAAACAAGCATGCATTTCACATTGATGTTAAGTGATGACTGCAGCCTATAGACACTCACACAAAGACCAAGGTCAAAATGTAGATGCGTTACCACTCCTGAGGCCTACGGTGTTATGCCTCTGTGCCGGAAATGATAGGGCCGCACATTACCACCTGACCGGAACAGGATATTGCTGAACACTACCATTTAGCGGCAAGTATGGTAATGCGGTGGTGCCTACGCCCGCGAGCTCCGTTACTGGAGCTCTACCACCAGTGAAAGTGCTTTTTCTAGAGGCTGTGAGTGTAAGCGTATTTTTTCTACATTCAATAATTCTCTTCATACATCCACCCCGATTCATAAGACTCCTACCTGACCCTACCCTCAGTCAGTATTCGACCTATTTGGTCAAGGTAATGGTCTTGCTTGGCCTCTGCAACCATTATAATTGTATATCTGTTAAGTCATTCGCTCATACGACATTCTTCTACATGCCCGAACCATTGGAGCATGCCTTCTTTCATTTTTACACCTAGTACAAAAAATAAATATCAATGGATTATTATTTTTTCTACAGATTATGTGTAATGAAAAGGAAAATGCCATAATCCCACACTTGACATGCACATTGGCGATCACAGTGGAGTTTCATCGCAGGACGCTGCTGCCCATCCCGCATTATTGTATTTACTACCGCACTTATATAATGGTTTGACCATACCATCGCAGAGACTAAAGACGAAGTTCTTTGGTGTGTAAGACTACACGGTACGAGACAAACCCACCGTCCACTAGGGGAGAATATTTTTTACGCTATTGCAGTCAATCAACCAAACAATGGCGGTCAGAGCATTCCAATAGGTGGGAGTAAATGTAATAACGCGGGACCGGTATCAGCGTCCCACCATTGCTTTTGCCAATTCGTATGCCAAGCTTGCCATACCCCTATTGGACTTTTGTAATTTTTCAGCTCAGGTGATGATGTGATACATGATGATGAACAGACGAACTTACTGCTTGTAAAACTTTCTACTTCTAGAACTACCACTTCTTTCTACTTCTACTTTCTGCTTATAGAACGTTCTACAAGTAGTATGAGATGAGTATCCCATCTGCTTGATAAGTAAATTATCTTTATTACTGCCTCAGTAGTTGGCTCAGTGGTCGCAATCGCGATGGTGAAGCCTGAGGTCCTGAGTTCGATCCCCAGGTCGGGAAAATCTGTTATTAGGTTTTTCTGTGAGGCAATTCCCAGTAGTATCCCGGAGTCTGGTTGTGCCTCGGAGAGCACGTAAAGCCGACGGTCCTGTGCCTGATCTCTCTCCGGGCGCGTCGGATTGCCGTCCCATCGGGCTATGAGAGCGAGGGAATAGAGAGTGCACTTGTGTTTGCGCATACACTTGTGCACTATAATATCTAGTCTCCGTTGAGATTGGCCGCCGTGACCAAAATTCGGTCTGGAGGACATTATTATTAAGTTAATTATAAAAATTTTACTTACCGTGTATTGAAATTATTCACCGATACAAAAATATGCGCAAGTATTATCATACTTGCGCATATTTTTGTAATGTTTTATAATTTATATTAGCGTTGTGTCAGTAGTTCCTTCTGTCACGTTGGTTCATTGTGATTTATATCACATTTTATTATACAACTAGCTGTGCCCGCGACTTCGTCTACGTGAGTAAAAATATGATTGTTCAGTATCTACCCGGACGAAGTCGTGGGCGCAGCTAGTATAAAAGTAACCTAAGTTACTCCTTATTACATCAGCTATCTGCCAGTGGAAGTCCCGTCAAAATCGGAGACATTCAAATTCTATTTATTTGTTTGTAGGTATGTATGTATGTATGGTTGTATGGAGATAAAAGTTGCCTAATTTACTCTTTATCACATCAGCTATCTGCCAGTGAAAGTCCCGTCAAATCGGTCCAGCCGTTCCCAAGATTAGCCCCGCCAAACAGACAGACAGACAGACAAAAATTGTAAAAAATGTTGTTTTGGTATATGTACCGTGTATACATACATATGCATTTAGAAAAAAGCGGTTATTTTAATATTACAAACAGACACTCCAATTTTATTTATTTGTATAGATGTATAGATTTATTTATCTTAACAAATTGCGTTTGGATTGTATTAATATATTAAATATTCATAAATTTAAATATAACCTGCCCACACATCTCATGCACGTGTTTTGTTCTACCAAGAAATTATTTTATAGATAAATGTATACACACAAGTAGGCAAGTAGGTATACAAAACATGAGTCATTTTTGGATGATGACCAGTGATTAAGTGCGCAAACAGTGTAATCAAGTGTATGTACCTATTTTTTTTAATTCGTACAGTATTTAAATATTTATTACCCTTTGAAAATTAATTTACCAACCTACCTGTCAAAATATAGATTTATTTATAAATTGTAATAGAGTTTTGGCGGGAACGCGGAAAAGAGCTGTGTCGCTGCGTGATATTATTTTCGAAATTTGTGTATAGTCGCGTTTTTATGTGTAAAAATGGTGGGATTTTTATCATAAAGCATTCGATAATGTTCACGAGTATAAGAAAGGGATATTATGAAGTGAAAAGTGATTTTTCGTATTGCCTCCAAAACTTCGTAAATACTCCTAGTAAAGTCCCCATCGCTTTACTGGAGCCATCCCATCATCTCATCATATTCCTCATGGAAGCATTTAATCATCGTCATCTTCCATATGGATATTCATTAATTTAAAGAAATGTGAAATTCAATATGTATACGACTGAAAGACTCTGTATCCATAGTCATGTGTGTCTGTATCAATGTAATAAAATCACTAATACACTAATGGAGTTTTGGCGGGAAGCTTGAAAGATGCGTGTGGTGCTCTTATTTAGTTTCATTTTCTTAGTGTATTTTTGAGTTATATCGAATGAAGTTGGTGGCATTTTGTTTGATATAGGCTTATTACAGTGCGCGTGTATAGTGAAATAGAATAACAGTGCAAAAACACGTTTTTTCGGGTTGCGTCCAAAACTTAATTATAAATGTTCTGGTGAAGTAGCCATCGCTTTACTAGAATTACTGATTGTGACTGACTGACGGACTGATAAACTGACTGACGACTATGACTTTAACGTTGCTTAATACGAAATATCGTTTTACTTGACACTGGCAATATGCATAACAAGCGATGCCATTACAAAAAAAAAAAACATAATACACTAATAACGTCATAAATATTAACATCATATGATTCCTTTCAATGATCTCTGGTCCTGACCCGTCCTGATGCATGGTTCCCTTATTTTTTTTTCTTTTCTGAATAATTTTACAAAAGCCATAATAGTGGTGTTAATTATCCTTAGTACCTTTAATTAGAAATACCGAAGTTTTCTTTTAGGTCTCCTATTCATAACCTTAGCTTTTCCAATGGCTTTCATTTCCGTTCATTCTAAAAGATGTACAACAATCCTAAAATCTCATCATACACACTCTCCTAATTTTAACCTAATCATTTACCCCCTTATTCATAAACGTATTTTAGCTAAAGTGTTGCTAATCTCTACTTTGTCTTTTTCTATCCTGCACATTTGACATAGCAATTGACAAAGACAAATCATTCTATAGCTAAAACGTATCTAATGTACGTTTATGAATAAGGGAGTGAGTCTATTATGTACGTACATTCATTTTTATCCAAAATTCTTACATTTCAACTTTTTGATCTCGATCTTGAGTTCTCGGAACAGATCTTCCACAATAACTCTCCGGCATAAAAATTGTCTTTCTAGGAACAGAAGTGCACTCAATCTTTAAACACCAGGAAATGCTCTTTAGTTTTACTAGATAATATTTCAAAGCTGTTTTACGTTGTGCTATTTTGCTTGTACAAATAATTGTATGGAACTTACTATGATTCTTTTTACATATGCCTTTTTCTCTGTTATTAATGTTGTAAACTTTCAAAAGAAATTTTCTTTCGCTTGAATTTTATTTTGGCAAGCTCTACTCAGTTTATTTAGTGGTAGCTTGAACTAGCTGAGGGCAAGTTTTGTCAGGGCTTAATAAGGTAGGACTGGGCTTGGATAACTTAAAAAAAATATATATCAATGTAAAATCAATAAAGAGACTATGAACAAAGCAAGCAAAATTGTGCGACGACAGTACAACAGTTGGACCATTTCAGCAAGTTCATCCCCACTTGTCCCGCTTACGTTTGATGTACACTCGCGACAAAAAGCGTTGTCGACCCACATCGGGGATTATCACTAATAACTGCCGTGCACAACCCTTCACTAGACCTCACACAATGACGTTGATATGTGAAACGAGCTGTCACTTTCGCTTACTCTTTTAACACAGTCTAAAGAAATCGAACATGTTAATTCTTATATTCAGTCACGATAAGAGTTTTTATTGCTACTGTATAGTAACTAGCAGCAATAACGTATAGAAGTGTAACTCTCATACCCGTGGATCAATGAAATAAGCGATAGGAATTATGTTAAGTTAGGTACTAGCGTTAGAGAATAAGTAATAATACTACGTCTAACGTTGCCACTTCTGACAAACACGGTAGCACTAAACACTGCCATTTAGCATCTAGTAAGTAGATTAGATAAGGCTGAGGCCTACGCCCGCAAGCTCCATTACAGAAGGTGTACTACCTTCGATTACCTTTGGTTAGTCCAGCGAAGTGTGATAACCGCTTGATTGAACCGCCCTGGGTCAAATATTATTTTAAAGATATATGTTTCGGGCCGGGTGTTTGTGTAGGTATGTGTTGTGTTTGTACAACGGCGCCTACGAAGTTAATACCTAGTGTGGGCCTAATGTAAGCGTAGGTATTATAACTACCAATCATAGATCAACACGGGCCACCGGCCGCGGCGGACCGGAGGGGAGCAGCCAAAGATATTAGAGGAAGTCTTTGGGAGTAGCTATAGCGTTTATTACCGATACAGAAATAGAAAATATTTTTATTTCGAATAGATCTTTTATAGATACTTTCAAAACGTCAAGAAATATATAAAATACCTAGAGTGAATAACCATTACATAAAGTGAAAGGAAAATCATATATTAATAGTAAATTAAAAATTAGAATTTAAACTACTTAGTTAAAGCATAATAATCACAAAATTTTTCAATTCCTTCAATGATGATAAATGAAGAAAAAGAAAAACTTATTCGTCAAGATCAAAGTTATTCACTTAGCAGAGTTCCAAGTGCAGTCACTACTGAGAAGAACTCCGCTACCCAACAAACTCAGTAAGAGCTCTTTTAAATGAGAGCTTAAATCTAGTACAAATTATCGTGAAAAATCAAATAATGTGAACGTCCATAGCATAGATGCAAATAAACTGCTATCTACTAAATGTGATGTAGCTCCTGCAAACCAGAACAGACCAGTCCCTACCAACAGCACCCGTTCACGAGTATGACGCATGTGACAGCCATTGCCCTCCTCGACCATTTTAGAGGGAAGTGAGCAACCCGCCACACGACGCCGCCAAAGGCAAAGACATTTAAGCGTGCATGACTGTCCCGGATATGCATACGGCAAAATAAAAGTTGGAATTAATTTACAGCCAGGGTATTTACATTATTCAACCCTTAACAATACTAATTACAGAATACACGAAATAACAGTATCATGAAATAGCCTGGCAGCGATCGCTATAATCCCAAGATGTATTATCATTATGATAATCACAGGTCTTATAGTAATTACATTTATATAAACGTTCTTTCATTACTTTCTTAAATTTATTGATCGATAGACTTTGAACGTTTTTGGGGATTTGATTAAAGAACCGTATACATTGACCTCTAAAAGAATTACTGACCCTATTCAGCCGCGTTGCATGCACGGACAATTTGTATTTGTTCCTAGTATTTATACTGTGATTGTTACCTATTGTAGGAAACTCATTAATGTTTTACGGACATATAATACATTTTCATAAATGTATTGCGAAGCTACAGTCAGAATATTTATTTCTTTAAATTGATCTCTAAGAGATACCCTCGCACTCAGCCCGTAGATAGCCCGGACAGCTAACTTTTGCAGTACAAAAATAGTGTTGACGTCGGCGGAATTTCCCCATAGCAAAATGCCATAGGACATCATACTGTGAAAATAACTAAAATAAACAAGGCGAGCCGTCTCGACGTCTGTTAATAGTCTAATCTTTTTCGCAGCAAACGCTGCCGAGCTAAGTCTATTAGCTAATTTGGCAATATGGGGACCCCATTGCAATTTAGCATCCACAGTAATGCCAAGAAATACCGTGGACTCTACGATCTCCAATACTTCCTCGTTTATCTTAACATTGGTTTCAACCTTTTTTACGTTAGGAGTAGTAAATTTAATACATTTTGTCTTACTGCTATTTAACGAAAGGTTATCGGCGCTAAACCAATGTACTATATTAGAGAGAGTATTGTTTACACCGTCAAAATCTACCTCCTGTCTTTTAATTTTGAACACTAAAGACTAAGACAGGAATAACAGAAATTGGTCTAAAGTTTGTGGGGTCACTTGTACTACCGGATTTAAATAATGGAATAATTTTACTATGTTTCATTAGATCAGGAAATATACCTCTTACAATACTATTATTAAACATAGCCGCTAGGTAAGGTGCAATAACATCCATTATTTCATATGTAAATTTTACAGATAAGCCCCATAAATCAGTTGTGTTCTTAATATTAATAGACTTAAAGGCATGTATAACATCCGCAGTATTGACTAACTTAAAATTAAATATAGTTTTACTTTGATGTACATTTTTTTTCAATAATGATTCGGTGACGGTAGGCGATGAAATGAGGTCTCCAGTTAAAGAAACTGGAATATTAGCAAAGAATGTTTCAAATACTAAAGCAACTTCTTCGTCAGTAGTAACATGTTTATTGTCAATTATTAATTTAAAATCAGAGTTGCGTTCAGCTTGTTTCCCAGTTTCACTATTAATTACATTCCAAGTCGCTTTAATTTTGTTATTTGAATTTTTAATTTTATTTTTAATGTGAAGTGCCTTGGCTGCAAAACACACTTTCTTGAATATTTTCGAATATAATTTAACATGATTTTTAAACGAATTTGTGTGATTATATGACTTTTCTCCATACAGGTCATACAATCTCTGTCTACTCTTATGTATTCCAACCGTCGCCCATTCATTGAACGACTTATGACTTCTTGAATTTATTGTCTTGTTGGTAAAAACTAAATGATATTCTTTTAAAATTGTGGCAAAAAAGTCATTGTATAATATGTTAGGATCGTTATGGTATTGCATGTTTGCAAGTTTTGGGACAATATTTTCTCTGAATTTCTTAATTCGCTTCGCATTGATAGGAACAAATACAATTGCTCGTTTATTTTTATCATTATGTAATTGACCACAGAAGAAAACTAACTGACCACAATGGTCGGAGCTTAATTCAGTCATAATATTTTTATATGTAGGTTCAAAATCGATAAAAATATTGTCTATGCATGTCGCTGAGTTCTGTGTAATTCTAGTAGGTTCTGAGAATAAATTATGCAGATTAAATGACATAAGTAACGATTTAAACCTCACAGTTGTTGGAGTTTCGTCCAATAAATTTATATTGAAATCGCCGCAAATAATGACACGTTTTTTTGAAGCAGTTAGATTGTTTAGTACAACATCTAAAATTTATTCAAAACATTCATAAGATCCATTTGGAGGTCTGTATACGGACACAATAATCAAGCGCTCAAGCTCCACACAAGCTATTTCTGCAGTTCGTTCAACGAAAAGACTCACTATATCTCTGCGTTCTTTAATGTTTAATGTATTTTTTTAACAATATAAGAGAGCCACCACGTATTGCATGTGACCTACAGAACGAACTGCCTACCTGGTGCCCACTAAAATTGAATATTAATTCGCTATTTTTCAACCAATGTTCAGTAAAACAACAAATTTGTATGTCATTAATGTTTAAAAATAACTCAATTTCTAATTCTTTACCCAATATTCCTTGTATATTTTGATGCACCAGGTTTACAATGTTATTATTATTATGAAACAACATACTTGATTTATAAACATTTTCCTTTGGAAAATGAGAGCAAGAGGCTGTCTCTTTTGTCTCTAAATCTAATACATATAATTAGGGTGGTATCCTGGTCGAAGCTAAAAGCTGTTATTTTTTTTAGTATGCCATCATAGGTTAACCCCGGCAAGCAGTAATTAATGAAGGTTGACTGTCCCGAATGCATTTTAAATAAATGGCCCAATACAAAACAGTCTGTCATGTTTTGTGGGGGGGAAATACCTACCGTGTGACATACACACACATTACAAAAATCGTCTAATAATGGCAACCCTTGATACGTCCCACTACTGGGCACGAGTCTCTCTCCTTCTTGGGAGGAGACCTGGAGCTTACTCCACCACGCTGCGCCGATGCTGATTGTTGGATATAAGGGTTAGTAACCAACCCGCTGTTGGATATTATTAAACCGCCCATAAAGCCACCGAAAAGGTTTAAAGACTGATATCTATGCTCGACTTGCCACTAGCGGTCACCCATCACATATCCGACCGCGCCCGTATCGCTTAACCTAGCAGATTGCTTCCAATCTACATCAGCCGCAGGGCCATGTGCGCTTCAAAAATCGTCTATACTTACAACGAAACTCACACCTTAACTTTAACAAATTACATTAACGATTTCACGCACACATTTAAACATCTCGGCGACAGGCATAGGAACTGGAACTGATACTGTGCTTGTACTTGGACAGAGGGGAGAGCCTGCATATGGCTACTCCCCTCCGGTCCGCCGCGGCCGGTGGCCCGTGGTGCTCTTTACTACCAATAAACCGCCAGTCTTGCTTCAAGGTCGTAGTGTTGTAGTAGCCCTAGCTTATTGCAACACTAAAAACATATTTTGCTATCAAGGCTTTACGAAGAAAAACCCACGTAATATTCTAATCTGTCGCATAAATCAATAAGTAACCCTTTGCAGACAACCTATCGTTAGAATAATAATATAGAATCACTTGTAATAATAATTAAATGTACATTTTATGATATCATCAACGATCATTTGTTTTCGCATTAAATTATTATATTATATGAGAATTTTATTACATCGTTATGAAAGTAGACATAAAGACACATACACAGATATAGATATTTTCAACTGCCTCAGTAGCCTAGTGGAAGCAGGCCACTACACTACGCTGAGGTCCTGGGGTGCGACCGCCTATCGACATTGCTATTGTCATTGTCATTGCTGTCGATTTTTGCTTTAACTAAATAACAATAATCGAAATAATGTTATCATTATCGCTTGTTTCTCACCTACGAAAGCAAGAAAAACGATCAGATTATCACTACTGCTTTTAAAGAAGCTGACAACGACAATAGGAATGTCGTTAGGCGGTCGCACCCCTGGTCCTAGTTGAGGTTCGTTTCCCAGGTCGGGGTCTTTTAGAGATAAGAGTATAAAAGCTTTTGTCTCTGGTTTATGTGGATTTTTCAATTTTCTGGAAGTTTCCCAGTAGGTACCTACCACGAAGTTTGGCAATGTGCCCGGAGATGTCAAAAGGCTCGCCACCTGTTACATGGGCCAAAACGTAACCGACGAATCGTGGGTGTTTGCATGTATGCTTGAATGCATGCATTTACCGCTCCCTACCCCTTCGGGGATTACAGGCGTGAAGTTACGTTACGTTATAGATATTTTTCATATGTAACGAAAGCGGCAAACTAGCATGTTGTTGGATGTTAAGTGATGTCTGCGGCTAGACATCTACATAAAAACCAAAGATATAGGTAAATATGCAGATGCGTTGCCACCCCTGAGACCTAAGTTGTTATGTCTCTGTGATAGTTATTACGGGCCCAAACACTATCATCTAACCCAGTGATTCCCAAAGTGGTCCATATAGACCCCCTGGGGTCCATGGGAGACTCGATTGGGTCTACGTATATGCGTAAATAAAAATGGGATATATGGGAAAGTGATATAAATGTTAAGAAAGGGGCCCACCGAAACCAGAAAAAACTGAAAGGGGTCTACAAGAAAAATAGTTTGGGAACCTCTGATCTAACCGGAACATAACAGTGTGAACTACCATTTGGCGACAGATTGATTAGGTAATGCGGTGGTTCCTACGCCCTCGAAACTCTAAACTGGAACTTTATCACCAGTAAAATGTAATTAATCTGAAAATGTATGTTCGCATTGTATCTATTAATTGCGTGACTAATGTTGACTTATTGTGTGCACGTGTTGAAGAAGTCCGGTATGAATACGCCATTGTGTAATGCTATTACCCATAGAGCAACTCGTGTCACCGGCGCGCTTTTTTTTTGTTAAAGTCAAGGTGTGAGTTTCGCAGTAAAAGACTATTTTTGTAGAGTGAGTGTGTGCCACACGTATTTCCCTCCGCAAAAAATGACAGACTGTTTTGCATCGGTAATAAACGCAATGGCTACTTCGGTCCGCCGCGGCCGGTGGCCCGTATTGCTTTATGCTATTACCTAATCTATTTCCCTCTAAATCAGAGTTACTCAACCTTTCATTTGTCGAAGGTCTACGACTGTAAAAAGTATTTTCTATTCATAATTCTACTAATTTTTCTTTCTAAATGTAAATCAGGCTTTATAGCTGATAAGACTATTTTAGTTCCAATAGGGGCTTAGGGGGAGGCGTTTGTCCAGCAGTGGACATCTGTCGGCTGAAATGATGATGATGATGATGATGGGAGGCTTGGGAAAACTTAATACTAATGTTAAGAAGAAAATAAAACTTATAGAAATTAAAAAAAACGGAGAAGAATGTTCTTTCCGTTTTTCTTTAATTTCTAAACGTTCACTCGCATGTGTTACTCGAAAAATAAAAAATTACAATTATTAAGGGCACAGCGACATCTTAACGATACCTATTGTATAAACTGCAAAGTCTATCGGCTGTAGGAATAGATATTAATTAGTTATCAATGGTTGTCCTTCACTAAAAAAAACTTACTTCTAATATTAAAAAAAAAAATCAAAGACGTTATAGAGGATAAAAGCGATTCCGTTAGGCAGCCGAGCTGTAGGTCAGTTAAGAGGTTCTTGCTATTACGTATTGGATCACAAGAATTGTTCCTGGCTGAGTATTGACAATCACTCAAGGGGTCGTCTCGATCATGTTCTGTACCTCTTGAGAATTTGCTCCAGATACTCTCAAGTAACAAGTTACATCGCTGTATTATTAAATCGACTTTTTTATTTCAAGGACGAACAGAAAGATTAGTTTCCATTTATAAGTGGCAGAAACTCTGGTTAGGTGAAATAATTTTCTGGATGAAATAACACCAAAAAACATTTTGGGCGCACTTATGGACAAGAGTAACTTTCTGCAATAAAAATGTAAGTACATGTAGGAACACGAAACACTTATGAAAACAAACATGTCTATACAAATAAAGGTGAATCGCTAAATCTAATGGTAAGTGCAAATCTCGAAAAGGACTAGACCAATTCGGTTTTTTTAATGTTTGCTTATAGGTACCTGAAGAACGTTCTTATGAGCAGAAAAAGAAATACGACGAGGAAAGCACGAAAAAGACAATCTTTCCAAAAAGTAGCATTTGGCAAAACAAACTCTATTAAATTAACGAGTTAGAATATAACAAAGAAAACACGTTTTGATTCGAATAACATGTATCTACTTTTACTTTTTTATCTATGTACCTTCTTAGCAAGTAAAATAAAATCAAACGAAGTGAGTTTCTGGTACGGATTGCAGTTTCGAATTCTTATAGAATTTTGGCTTATTTTCTCTCAGGCGTTTGAAATTCATTTCACGAGAAGACTGCCAAATCCACTTGTCGCGGTATTTTGATGAAAAGTCCCAAAATTTTTATAGCAATGGGATCATGTCCCTACCTACAAGATGGCAAAAGGTTATCGAATAAAATGGTACATACATACTTTAGTTAAATTTAAATAAACTGTATTAAAAAATGTTTTGAATTATCTTTAAAAATTAGAAGAAACTTTTTCCCCAACCTATTATGTCATTATCCGCGTGCAGGTCTTACCAAGACTAAACAGAGGAATAAAAATCTACCACATTGACACCCGTATGTACCGCTAACCGCTGCTATGAAATGAGATCGATAAAACGGGTTTAACCGGGGAGTTGGTAGAACTAAGTCAATTTGAAACAAGTTATATTGCACTCGCCATATTAATTTTCCAACGAAATGAGCTTTTGAACTTTTAATAACGCTGGTATCGCATAATATATTTTGTTCTATAAAAATAACATCGTTTATTTTCAATACATAAATACGAATTTAGAATGTATTTCTTGTTTGATTTAGGCTAGGTTACACCAACATAATTATTAAACATTTCACATCCTTCTCTAACTTTAACAGATTTCTTTATGTTAGAGAAGGATGTGAAATGTTACAATAACCTTATCTTTAACAAATATCGTGGTGCAACCCAGGCTTAATCGTGAAAGGATCATCTTTTAGCTTTTCAAATTCAGCTATAAGAAGCAGGAAAACAGAATCTATACAGGGTTAATATAAATTAGCGCATCACCCCTTGCAGGCAGCCTCTCTACATCAATCCCAACATTCGTTCTATGACTTTTTGAAATTAATAATAATTAATTGTTCCCTCTGAACTGGCATTTACTCTCAGCGTAGGTATGCCACGCATCTTGCCGAGGCAAAATATCGCCATGAGCAGCGGCGAGCATGAGAGAGAGAGAGTGTTACGGGGTGATGTAGCGACGGCAATGCTGTGTTGAACTTTTGAAAACATTTAATTGTATTGTTTTTTTTTTTCGGTGATTTGTAAAAAGTTGTAAGTAGAACAAATTAATGTTGTTGTGATTGATCTAGAGAGGCTGCCTGCAAGAGGTGATGCGCTAATTTCAATCAACCCTGTATAGATTCTGTTGTCCTGGTTCCTATGGCGGAATTAGAAAAGCTAATAGATGATCCCTTCACGAAAAGATTTCCTTCATCAAAAAGCAAAGATGTATGCTTAGGTAAGAGAAAATGTGTATGAGCGCCCTTGGAAGGCTTTTACGCAAGGTTATTACGGGCCCATGATTAGGACTTACTCTGTAATTTGGAAGGACGAATGGCCTTGCTTTAGTTACGAATAGGTTAATATGATATCTGTGTGGTAATGTTATTTATACTCTTCATTTTTTTTATGACATGGCGTGGCAAACGAGTATGCAGCTCACGTCACTGGTAAGTGCATACTGTAACATATAAACATCTTTGATTATATACACGTCTAGATGGAGCGTCGCCTTACAAACGCTGCAAAAACAATGTCCCAATTCGAAAATCCTTGTTGCGTGTAACACACCCTAGTATGTATATTTTATTCGCTTTACACACACTACTCGACTGGTGAAAATGTTACTTGCTTATGACATTTTCCCCTAAAAATAGGGAAAATTAGCTTCAGTCGAGTTAAATTTTTTCATAATGTGTGACATAATAATATTACGATATTCGTCGAGTCGTCTCACTGTAGCTTTAGTTATTCGTTTTTATATATTTTTATTTTTTTGTTTGTATTGGTACGTGTATTAGCTTAAGTTATTCGAAGTTAGTTATTTGTTCTAAGTGTAAATTACTTTTATCGTGGAGAAAAATAAATAAATTTATAAGACAAAATCAAAATCTGGAATTGATCCACTAGTTGGGAATTTACAAACCCACAAACAGATACACACGTCAAACTTTGAACGCCCATCTTTTTTCCTTCGGGGGTTATTAAAATAAATATAGGTATATTAAACATATATTTTACATAGATTTTATTTTGTAACTTCATATTTCTCTGGGAAGATTTTAAATCAAAAACTGGCAATACAGTAAACATGGCGTTCAATGAACCGTACAAATGCGACGTAAAATTAAATATTGTTGATTTAATTCTGGGATACATTTAGGACTATAGCAAGTGTAGCTACCGATAATAAGAAATGTTTTTAGATTTTTTCATTCGCCTTTTGTCATTTCGGCACACTTTAATAGCGCAAATCGGCATAATGAAAGCATAGACGTGGACGTGCTTACGTTACAATGACAGTATCGCTACTGAGCGAACGGAACGAAGTTATGAGCTAACAGTTAACTGATATTTTTTTGGACGCGTATGAATTAAAATGCTCCATCTAGACGTGTATATAATCAAAGATAAACATCTAATTAATATAGTTACATTTAATTCATTGATTTTAAAAAGTGGCAACGCATGTGCTTTTTCACAAGTTACTAGGTAGGTATGTCATATCGTTAATAACTAAAAAATAAACCTTTTACAATAAAAAAATATTTCACATCGACCTTTGGAGAGAATTCAGATAATTTCGGCTGTGTAGAGCGTTATATCTTTCCAACACAACCTTTCTGGCGTTTGTCGACCATTTTGATCAACTTTTGTTCAATACCGGACTATTAGTCCGTACCTATCAAAATATGCCTACGTGCATATTTTGATCAAGTTTTGACCAATACCGGACTCTCAGTGCGTACGTAAGCAGTGGGCAGTAGAGATAACGGTCTACGATGTCGTAAAAATGCAGATGCGTTGCTACTCCAAAGGTTTAAGTGGTTGCGCCTCTCTGACAAACACTACGGGATCATAGAGCAACTCGGCCCACCGGTCGCGGCGGACCGGAGGGGAGTAGCCAAAGCGTTTATTACCGATGCAAAATAGTCTGTCATTTTTGGCGGGGAGAAATACGTGTGACACACTCTCGCACGTCAAAAATCGTCTATTACTACGAAACTCACACCTTGACTTAAACAAAATACATAAACAATTTCACGCATACATTTAAATATATGGGCGACTGGCATAGGACCATTTGGTCTTGTACTTTGACAGAGGGGTAAGCCTGCATATGGCTACTCCCCTCCGGTCCGCCGCGGCCGGATGTCCCGTGTTGCTCTTGGTACGGGATAAACAGTCATCAAATAATAATAAATTACTTAGTAAATTAATATGTGCACTGAAATAATTAATACATTCAAATCGAACTATGTAAATTACTTGAACGTTATTGTAATTTTAATTATCAACCGTGAAATTTGCTATTTAAAATATTACGATAGTAAATGCTTTACATACTTATCTTTGTTTATATTCATCCCATTTACGAACTGTAATCTTATGTTATTAGGTACCAGCTGTGCCCGCGACTTCGTCCGCGTGGAATAATGACTTTGGGCAGCATCCTCGGATATTATTTATTACTTTTGGTTAATTTTGGATCATATGAACACTTAAGGATAGCTAAAAAATGTTTTTTTTTATGTTTTGGAAGTGGCAAACAAGCATGCAGTTCACATTGATGTTAAGTGATGACTGCAGCCTATAGACACCCACACAAAGACCAAGGTCAAAATGCAGATGCGATTTACATTAATACTTATCTCTTCACGATACCTATTAGACTAATGCCACCAAAGCCACCAATACCACTAACGCCACCACCATCACCAACGACAGACAGGCAGACAAACAAAAATTTCAAAAAATGTTTTTTTGGTTTCTGTTACTCTTCTTAAATCCTATCAGTTTTTTTGAAAAATATTTATTCCCTTATTCATAAACGTACATTAGATACGTTTTAGCTATAGAATGCTTTGTCTTTGTCAGTTGCATTGTCAAATGTCCAGGATAAAAAAAGACAAAGGAGAGATTAGCAATACCTAAGCTAAAATAAGTTTATGCATAAGGGGGTTAATGTATAGACACTCAATTTTTTGTGTCTTATTATATTTTAGACTATACGTCTTGATATGATAATAATTTAAATATAATAATATCAAGAAATAGTAGATCTTTGATCCTGGGTTTGATCCTCGATTGATTTGATCGAGCAAATAGTATGGTTGTTTTTTTTTAATTATGAAGATCTTCGGAAGTCATTTCAATGTGCATTAAATAAATAAATATAATTAATCTGTTTTCATAATATCCAAAAATATTAATTATTTCATCTAAGCGAAAAGCTAAGTCGTAAGTACGTGTATTATGGTTTATTTATAAAGTAACAATTATTTTGCCATGGAAAAATACATTAGCACCAAACAATATATAAAAAAAAAATAATCTGAATGATTTTCAACAAAACTGTAATTCATTATCAAATGATTGTTAAAGTGCGTTAAATATATTCTGCACTCAGAAAGCAAAAGTATCTTCAATGAAATGAATTCAATAACTTTTTTTATATAATGGAAGTGGCAATCAAGCATGCAGTTCACATTGATGTTAAGTGATAACTGCAGCCTACAGACACCTACACAAAGACCAAAGTCAAAATGCCTCTGTGCCGGTAATTACAGGTCCGTACATTACCACCTGACGGAACACGATAGTGCTGAACACTACCATTTAGCGGCAAGTATACTAGGTTATGCGGTGGTGCCTACGCCCGCGAGCTCTGTCACTGTAGCTCTACCACCAGTAAAAAATTTACTGTATACCAGTATTATCAGTACAGCATTGTGTAACTAATTTGTGTAAGTACTATATGAAATCGGTTAGTAGGAAACAGACAAATGAAAAACTAACATCTTATTAATCGGTTAACATCTTATTTTTACTGGTGGTAGAGCTCCAGTGACGGAGCTCGCGGGCGTAGGCACCACCGCATTACCTAATATACTTGCCGCTAAATGGTAGTGTTCAGCACTATCGTGTTCCGGTCAGGTGGTAATGTACGGCCCTGTAATTTCCGGCACAGAGGCGTAACACCTTAGGCCTCAGGAGTGGTAACGCATCTGCATTTTGACCTTAGTCTTTGTGTAGGTGTCTATAGGCTGCAGTCATCACTTAACATCAACGTGAACTGCATGCTTGTTTACCACTTCCATTACATTAAAAAAAAAAAAAAAAAAAAAAAAATCGATGAGCGCCGGCTGCTTGCTTGAAAAACCAGTCAAGTGCGTGTCGGGTCACGCAGTGTAGGGTTCCGTATTTTTAAGGTTTGATTAATGCAATTAAAAAAAATCGAGTGTTACATTTGGTCGACTATTACTTCCAAATTAGTAAAGCCAACTTAAGTGTGATAGTTTTACTTTTAATTTCGTTTTATGTCTACCATTGCCGTAACGTTTGAATTTCTAACAACAACCGTTTAGTTGGTAGAGGGGGGGACACTTGACTCTAACGAAAATTGGCACTTAAAAGCTTAATAAGTCACGAACAGTTCACTAAATCGAAAAATGATTGTAGCACAAACCTAACATTTTTGAAAGACCTATCCAACGATATCCCACACTATACAGAAAACGAAAAAAAATTGTTCGCGCGTTACATGTAGGGGAGGTACCCTAAATAATTATATTTTTAATGGTTTTATTCTACCACTTTGTCGGCGTGATTAAGGTGTATACTTGTGTCAAATTTCAAGTCTCTAGTACCAATATTTTTTCCGCTAAACCGCGGACGGACAGACAGACAGACAGACATGGCGAAACTATAAGAGTTCCTTGTTTACTACGGAACCCTAAAAAGTGTCACGTTCCGCCTGAGCCGACCGTGCAAGGGAGAGCGCGGAACTACGTTAAGGTCGATTTACATCAAACGAACATAGAGCTAGAGCTAGAACAAGAGCATTCTTTCGTAATCTTTTAGTGTAAACAAAAGCTAGAGGTATCGATTCACATCAAACGAACATAGAGCTAGAGCTAGAACAAGAGCATTCTTTCGTAATCTTTTAGTGTAAACAAAAGCTAGATCGAATGTTCTTTGCTCATTCGTGTCAATTCTGTGGTTGGTATTGGTAGTGCTTCGTTATGTCTGACTCTGACAGCGATATAATTATTGCAAGTGCTGCATTTATTATTTTGTCGCAAAAACTCAAAAACAAAAGAAGGAAGAGACGTTGGTGGGTTACAAATTTAAAGCATCGAAGGACACTGGATAATGTAGGTGAAACAATGACGGATATGCGAAAACAAGAAGAAAGTGGACAATTCCAAAACTTTTGTAGAATGGCGCCAGAGGATTTTGATCATTTACTATCTCTGACCATCAAAAAAATTCGAAAATCAAGTACGAATTTTAGAGACTCGATTCCTGCATATGACAAACTAGCAGTGACTTTGCGATTTTTGGCAACTGGAGATTCCTATGAAAGCCTGATGTATTTTACTAAAATGTCTAAATAAAAATACGTAAACAATCGCTAGAACACAAGAACGCTTTGATGAGACCGCTCAGTGGCGCGAGCACGTCCGAACACGCTAGAACGCTCTAAGCAACTGTTCGCGCGCTCTTGCGCCGTTTACATCAAGTGAGCGAGCATTCTTAGAATATTCTATAGAATCTTTGCGAACGCACTAAGAACAACGAAATAATGCTCTACGCCTGTTTACACTAGAAGAATTTGATGTAGTGGGGATAGAATGAGCATTCGCTCGTTTGGTCTAAACCCACCTTTAGAGAGGCATGATCGGCCTTAGCATTTGACTTGTGATGCTGTGTTGATGAATATGACTTTATCACGTAAAATTATCATCCACACACCGACTTTACAAACAACCAATTATTTTTTAATGAATAACATAAAAGATAATAAGACATATAAAATTATCGACATTTTTTTCCCACATTATCTTCTATACTTATAATAAAACTGTAGAAGTGTAAATTCTGTACAATGAAAATATTGAATGTTACTAGATTTATACCGAACACAAATATGTGATTAGAAACAAAATTGTCTGTCTGTCTGTCTGTCGGTCTGTCTGTTTGTTCAAGCACCACATAAAAACTAGCAGTCCGATTACGATGAAACTTGGTATAACTATACTTTAACGTTTGGCGCACAACACTGGATACTTTTAATCCCGGAAATGTCTGTTTGTCTGTGTGTTCGTCCTTTTACTCTGAGTCTGAGACAAATACAAATACAACATGTCAATTGGCGGAGTAAAGAAAACAAAAGCTCCCGTCACCGCAGAAGTGAACTAATCGCAACAAAGCATAGCAAATGCAATTTGCCCAACTAGCACTTCCGCTTGTCAAGGCGAAGACAGGATTGTGTGGATAAGCCAACCGCTTTTTAGCGCTCATTGTAAAAATATAGGTATGCTAGTATTCTCCGAAGGTACAAGCAGATTGATGTAAATGTATGCAAGACCAGCGATTAGCTAGTTTACGTTACGGCAAACTGGCGAGTCTATTGACATATCCGGGTAAATTACCAAACTTCGAGGATGGTACATGGATGGTACTGTTTTTCAAAGAACAGAAAATCTGTATAGCGCCTATAGCTATTTTCATGTAAAACTTGAATGCGTGCATTTACCTCTGCCTACTCCTCCGGGAAATACAAGCGTCAAATAACTATTATATTTATGTATGATAAGTTTATAAATCTAAAACTAATAAGTTCATAGTGTCCTGCGTATTACACATTATAAGAATAGAAGTAACAATGGTGAAAAAAATAATTCAGCAATTGGAACACTCCAACTCTACCGACGTTATTGTAAACTATCAGGTTAGGAATACAAGCAAACTACAGGTCAGATGACAATTTAAAGTCCTAATATATAAGAAACAAACCGAAAGCTTTAGTCACAAGTACTTTTAGCTAATAGAAGTAGATTCGGTAGGAAAAGAGCACTTATAAATAGCATTGAATTCAAAAATTTATCGTTTATTTTTCTAGTCTATATTTTTACTTATAGTTTCAAGAGGTAAAGTTCGTTTGTTTGTTTGTCTAACTAATCTAAGGGACTAATCTTCGGAAATACTGAACCGATCATGAAAATTCTTTCACAATCAGATCATAGCTACACTATTCAGGAGTATTTTTACTGATGGTAGAGCTCCAGTGACGGAGCTCGCGGGCGTAGGCACCACCGCATTACCTAATATACTTGCCGCTAAATGGTAGTGTTCAGCACTATCGTGTTCCGGTCAGGTGGTAATGTACGGCCCTGTAATTTCCGGCACAGAGGCATAACACCTTAGGCCTCAGGAGTGGTAACGCATCTGCATTTTTACCTCTGGTAATTGTGTGGGTGTCTATAGGCTGCAGTCACTTAACATCAATGTTAACTGTATGCTTGTTTGCCACTTTTAAAACATTAAAAAAAATAATAATAAAAAATAAGTCTATAGGCTATATTTTATTATGGTAGTAACAGTGACATTGCACCCGTGCGAAGCTGCTAGTTTAGAAATAAACCAGTGAATTGGTAATTAAAATTACAATTTTTGAGTAGTTTTAAATTTAACTGATTGTTAATACTATTAATAAATTGCTTACAAATATTGAAAACTAATTCTTAATTTAAATATTTGTAAGGCTTTATATTTATTTATAGGTATATTATGTCTTTCTGTAAATTATATGACACAAACAATGAAAACATAAAGAAATATGTTAACTGGATTATGTTAGTTATGTCAACTAAAAATATGTAACTTATTATCAATTGTTTTTTTTTGCAAACTTTTGAAGTTCACACGTAATATTTTTCTTTAAAAGTATTCATTCTTCCGACCTTACAACCTGTTGGTTTTTTGAAGCTCTTTTTACTAAGCAAATTGTGAAAAATATAATTCCAACCAGAATTTGAGTGATTAACTATAAAGCAACTAGCAGCCCGCCCCGGTTGCAATGTGACCTAAATTCTCCTATTCATCTTAGCGCGATGCTATATAGTCTAAAGCCTACTTCGATAAATAAGCTGTCTACCACTGAAAGAATTTTTCAAATCGGAACAGTAGTTCCTCAGATTAGCGCGTTCAAGCAAACAAACAAACTATTCAGCTATATAATATTAGTAAGTATAGACTAGCGGTCCGCACCGGCTTCGCACGGCTGCAATTTAGGTACTCACATAATATTGCAAGTAGAAATTGAGATATACGCTATCCTATCTGGTAAGTTGGATCTAACTGCACTCGGAGTGCAAGTTTGATTAAAATCGGTTAAGTAGTTTAGGAGTCCATCGCGGCCAAACACTGTGTCACGTAATTTATATAATTATATTAAGTTAACATATATAAAAACAAACTCTTTTTCGAGGATTGATTAATTCAGGAATACAAGACTTAACTTAAATTTCAATAATTAATAATTCTAATAATACGAGTATGTAATTCATAAATATGTTCGCTTTATCTGTATCAAAAAAACATTACATCTGTCAATTTGGCTCACTCAAAAAATGTATACGCATATTTTCAACATCAATGCAGATACAATAAAAAATAAAGTACCTATTTCATCTATATTACCTGCACATTATTATAAACTTCTATCAAGAAAACCTACGACGTAAATGTACGCGTCCCACGTAACAAAGAAAAACCTCCTGTTGATTCACTGACTTCACGGTGTATCCTCACTATGCTTTCATTCTAAATAGATGTAATTTATCTTTACCTGCCAATCTAACAATTATTACAGTTTATTTCAATCCAAATACTGTTACATACCAGCAATGCAAGATATACAAGTATATAGCGAGTTGATTAAAAAAATCTAACTTTGAATTACATTTTGCCAGGAATTGTCCAATGAATAACTATATTCGAATTAATAATAATAACAATTTTTTTACAACAATAATGTTGAAAAAAATGCACTCACCGTGTCACAAAAAAAGCGGGAACCCACGTATCACACAAACAAACACTGCATAACTGACGTGCGTGCGTCTCCTTCCGCGGTCGGGGATCGACTGAAAGGCTAAAGGCAACAGCGAGGACCCGCGGTCTGAGTCCTGGGACGAAGATTGATCTGCGGGCTTCCGACATTTCATGTCCTAATGAAAGGCCGAATCCTACGCGGTGTTGCCAGGTTTTGAATAAAATATTTTTTTTTTCATGTTTTTTTAGCAATTTGACATCGCTTTAATTTATGATTTTAAGGTTTAAGAATATTTCATAGATTTTAGTTTTAATTCGTTACAGAACGTATTATTGTACTAATATAGAATGAAAAGTTTTGACGCATCTATCAAAAAATAACTTGAAGTCATCGACCATACGACATTAATGTTTACAGCAAGTAATAATTATTCAAAAAATCCTTAAATGTACAGCAATGACAATTCCAAAAATGATTTATTTTACTAACGTAAAATTTTGGTTTTGTCTTCAGCTGTTCAAATACGATCCTTATTTATTTATCCCATGTCTAAACACAGTACAGAAGACCGATGACATAAAAAAGTACAAATCTTATTATTTTCATAAGAAATTTGCTCTAAAAATATTAAAATAGTTTTTTTTACATTATTTGGTACTAAACAAAAAAACTGATAGAAATATTTTACTAAGCAGTTCATAACTACCTATTAAAAAAAATATTAGAAACGCAAAAGTAAGTTTGTTTTGTTCCACTTTCACGCGATTACGATGACAGTTTGTACACTTGTTCTTGCAGGTGTTAAAAGTAACATAAAAATTTTTTTATAAAAAATAAATAAATCGCGGACAAGAACTAGGTACTATTTAATATTTCCTGAAAGGAACCTAGCATCCAAAACGAAACGCCGCGTAGCTCTTCGTAGACGAAGAGAATTTCAAGAGAAGCCTACGAAACCGTAGCCTGTGTAGCACGTCCTACGTAGACAAAGGCTACGCGGCGCATCAATGTAATTTTTTTAGGCATCGAGTTTTTAGTTTACGAGTCGTGTGCGCGTACACTGTGTGTTTTTTATGTCATGTAAGTGGCAAACTAGAATACAGTTCACATTGATGTTAAGTGATGACTGCAGCCTATAGATACTAACACAAAGACCAGAGGTCAAAATGCAGATGCGTTACCACTTCTGAGGCCTAAGGTGTTATACCTCTGTGTCGGGAATTACAGGGCCGTACATTACCATCTGACCGGAACACGATAGTGCTGAACACTACCATTTAGCGGCAAGTATATTAAGTAATGCGGTGGTGCCTACGCCCGCGATCTCCGCCACTGGAGCTCTACCGCCAATGACCTGACTTGTAACTCCCACGTCTTAGAGTTACGTGGCCTACAGTTATTTATACATTTTTTAATGAAACGGAAATGGCAAACAAGCTCACAGTTTTTCTAGCTTACAGATTCAGTTCACACGGATGTTAAGTGATGACTGCAGCTTATAGACATATACACAAATACCATAGGTCAAAATGCAGTAGCGTTGCCACCCCTGAGACACATGTTGTCATGTCTCTGTGATAGTTATTAACTGCTATAGTTATGTTCGTCCGTTTGTCCGCAGGTTAGCTCAGAGCCTTTGTGTTAGAAAGCTGTTAATGTACAGAATTATACTTATTACCATAAATTTATTATCTACTTAGTATTATAAATTTTAAAAAAAGTGGTAACGCATTTGCATTTTGACCTTGGTCTTTGTGTGGGTGTCTATAGGCTGCAGTCATCACTTAACATCAATGTGAACTGCATGCTTGTTTGCCACTTCAATTACATAAAAAAAAAAAAATTAAAATAAAAAAAAAACTAGTTTGAGTCCGAGTCTCGCCTGAAGTCAAATTTTTCTTGCCATTTTTCTTTAAAATAAAACATGTGTTAATGCGAAATAATATAAAACAATTCACAAGCATGTGTTAATGCGAAAAATATAAAACAATGATTAAGGGTAAAAGCGACTTCTTTACGATATTCAATAAACTGCAAAGTCTATTATATCGGTTGCCTAACTAGCATAGTTGGCAATAGATGGCGCTGCTGCTACCATAAAGCAATGCAATAAATGTGAAGGAAAGATTCGACAAAACGGGCAGGACTTCAGTAGCTCAATTGGAAGAGCGGCTGGACTAGATTCCCAGTAGGCAGCGAGTTCGAGTCTCGTCTGAAGTCAAATTTTTCTTTCCATTTTTCTTTAAAATAAAACTATATTTCACAAGCATGTGTTAATGCGAAATAATATAAAACAAGTATCAACTACATAAAATATTAAAGTTTTGAAAAAAAAATCGTTATACATTTATACCCTACACGTAAAGTGGGGAAAATTATTTTTTTTCTCCCGTCCCTATTCCGGACAAATTGACAATCGCCGCGGGGACGACTGGGAATATATCGGGGGGTGTCGTTGGATAGGTCTTTAAAAATATTGGGCGTTTTATAACATTGTACGGCCCTGTAATTTCCGGCACAGAGGCATAACACCTTAGGCCTCAGGAGTGGTAACGCATCTGCATTTTGACCTCGGTCTTTGCGTAAGTGTCTATAGACTGCAATCATCACTTAACATCGAGTGGTCACGAGTAGACTGCTGCTCCATGGTGTCATCGTCTCGTTCCCGCGCCAGTTCTTCGAACTACCCGCGGTTGGTCGTCATTATTTCGATTCAATACATTAAGGTCCCGACACACAACGCTCACAACATCCGATGATTTATCCGAAGATACATCACGACGTCTACATTTCCTAACCGGATTCCACGAAACTGACAACCTATATCCATCCTCCCGGTTGAAATTTTTGTATTTTCTGATTTCAACCGCTTCACGTACAATCCTTACTGGTGGTAGAGCTCCAGTGACGGAGCTCGCGGGCGTAGGCACCACCGCATTACCTAATATACTTGCCGCTAAATGGTAGTGTTCAACACTATCGTGTTCCGGTGAGGTGGTAATGTACGGCCCTGTAATTTCCGGCACAGAGGCATAACACCTTAGGCCTCAGGAGTGGTAACGCATCTGCATTTTGACCTTGGTCTTTGTGTGGGTGTCTATAGGCTGCAGTCATCACTTAACATCAATGTGAACTGCATGCTTGTTTACCACTTCCATTACATAAAAAAAAAAATCCTATTATAGTAGTGACGTTCAGTGGAGAGGATTTTCGGGTTGTGAAGTTCGATCCAGTGGTTTGGTCCCGACTCCAGTAGATGCTCCGCGATCGCTGACCTGTTCACCTGGCGATTCTTAACTACTGCTATGTGCTCCTTAACTCGCTCAGCTATCGTGCGCTTAGTTTGACCGATATAGGAACTACCGCAACTGCAGTCGACCTTATAAACACCAGGATATATATATGAATACAAATCGTGAAAGTTTAAAACAATTAATATATATCATTGACAATTGCTATATGAGTTTGTGCCAAAATTGTGACTACACACGTTAAGTTTTACTTGTGCAAACCTAAATTTGCGCAGTTGAAACGGTAAGCGTGTAGCCGACATTAAACATAGACGTAGGTATAAATAACATGAATAAATTGAATGAATTATCATATCAATGTACAGTGCTCAACAATAAATATTGCACATCGAGCTTAGAAAGGAGACTTCGGCTTATTTCGAATCTGTAGAGCGTTATCTCTTTCGCACCGTACCGTATCAAGTTTTGACCAATACCGTACTGTCGGTGCTTACGTAGGCAGTGTGCAGCAGAGATAACGCTCTACGAAGTCGAAACGAGCCGATTGTCTCTTTCGTAGGCTCGATGTGCAATATTAATTGTTGAATGTATATCTCCGTTATTAGTATCACAGAGACAAAATAATTTAGGTCTCAAGGGTCTCGCATAGATTTATTATCTACTTAGTATTATAAATCTATGGGGTCTCGCATCTGCGTTATAACCTTTAGTTATTATGTAGATGTCTATATATTTATAGCGGTTTCACTTATCATGTAAACTGCAAGCTTGTTTTTTCACCATAATTACATTAAAAACACCAGGGATCAAAAAAAAATTACAAAAAAAACCATAGGGTTGAGGATGAAATTTGAAAATCAACCATAATTAAAGAAATTGATCTTAGGCACTACAATCGAATAATAATATTTTTCCCAAATGGCAGAAGTAGTTAAAATAGTAGCATCGAGACAACTACAATATTACTAATAGCTTTCTGACATTTTTTCGTATAGTCTGGGGATATCAATTAAAACCAGGACATCCAGGGACAGTGTTTGATACTAAGCCTGGGTTGAACCACGACTTTTGATAAAGTTATTGTAACATTTCACATTCTGCCTCCTAACCTAACTTTAACAGATTTCTAAGTTAAAAAACGATGTGAAATGTTACAATAACTTTTACTTTAACAAAAGTCGTGGTGCAACCAGGCTACTCCCCTCCGGTCCGCCGCGGCCGGTGGCCCGTGTTGCTCTATTCTGAAAAATAATATTTGTAACAAAATATTACATAACCTCGCGCCAAATGCAACATTGATGCAGTTATTAATTGGTGCAAATAATTTGACCATAACCGTCGCAATTGCGACATCCGACTTGCATCATGATATTGAATGTCGGTTCTAATTTAAATACCGGTTTACAGTGATGAGGTGATTTCCGGGAATTTTGTGTCACTCGAACCCTACACTAGTACCTAACTAGTGTACCCTTACACTTCTTATTCGGTCCCATTGCCACAAAGTTTGAATCTGATGTTGGAATTATGGAGAAAACCTCAAAAAATGTATGGACTCGTGAGGTTTGAGTTATTATATGTTTTCTTAATATACGTACGTATTTGCATCTGAAAATCATCATTTCATACTATTGAGCCACTATCTTTAAGGTGAACGCACACTTATCCAAGCAGAACGTGTCACACGAATCGAAGTCAAGAAGGCCTCGCAGACATATCCACACTGAAAGAATAGACACCGCTGAAAGAATCGACTGCGCACAAGAAATTGTTTACATTTCCTGCCTGTCGCACTGTAATTGTATGTGAATTATGATCGATCTTTGATGATTGTTTTTCTAAACTCTAAGTTATCTGTTTGTAAGAGAGGAAATGAGACATTCTACTGATATAGGTACATATTATTTTATATATTTCCTAATTAACATTTTTTATTACTTGTAAACTGACATGACATGTGTTGTATATATCTATCAATAACAAGTCAAACTTTGACAGATTTCTTTAAGTTAAAGGAGCAACCTCCTTAACTTAAAGAAATCTTAAACTTTAACAACTATCTTGGTGCAACTCAGCCTAACTGTAACTTTGATAAAGTTAGAGAGGGACTTTACGAACGAACAGTGTTTTCAAATGCAGGGTTGCCAAATTGTGGGAATTCCACAACTGCGGGGGATTTCAAGCTGAGGAGGTATTTGTTGGGGTTTGGCATTAAAATAAGTGAAGAACATAATATATGGGGATTTTGACACTTAAATCGCTAGCCTCAGCCGCGTTCGGCGCCGACCGAACGAGACGACAATCGCGAGTTGCGTTCGTGATAGAACACCGCAGCGCTCGTAAAATGCAATTATTTATTGTATCTAGGTCTAAGTATTTAGGTTGTGCATATATAATTATTTACATTTTGATGCTTAAAAATTATGATATGGCGGCGCCATACGCGCCATCTTAGAGAAATCGCCACTGCCTTAAACATGTTAAGACAGGAAACCGTAACCAACTCAATACGAATACTGTGGTATGTATAGTGACAACAAGGGAATGAATTTAAAAACTGGGTGGTAGTAGCAATATTACATAAAGCATATATTTGAAAAAAAAAAGAATAATAAACATCGTGTAACCCCTTATTCATAAACGTACACTAGATACGTTTTAGCTATAGATTGCTTTGTCTTTGTCAGTTGCATTGTCAAATGTGCAGGATAGAAAAAGACAAAGGAGAGATTAGCAACACTTTAGTTAAAATACATTTATGAATAAGGGGGTTAATCTAAACGTATTTCTTAAAATAAAGTTCTGGGGAATGTATGCGGTATTCGAATTTTATTCTCCTCGAATGCGGGAAGGGGCACTTGACTTAAATTTTTGGGGAATATGGAATATTAGCAATGGCAACCCTACTCAATTGTCAAAAAAAAGTCAAATGAAAACCAAAACATCACCGATGCCTCTAAACTTTCCTCAGACGGTTGTGTCGGAGTAGGTGTTTACCACACTGAGTTCAACATAGTTCAGAAAATCAAATATCCGCCTGAGACTACAGTTTTTACAGGTGAATGCATAGGCATTTTAGAAGCAGTTAACTATATTAATATGTTCAAACTATCCCAATCACTTATTTTCTCCGACTCTTTAAGTTCCCTACAATCTCTCCTTTCAAATCCGTTTTCAGACAACTCCCATAACCCTATTATCCTTCAGATAAAAGATGCTCTGAGAAAAGCTATAGAAAATGGTTTATCTGTTATTCTTGCTTGGATCCCAGGTCACTCTGGTGTGCCGGGGAACGAACGAGCGGATCAGCTTGCCCGGGATGCTGTGCTTTCTGGTGACCTTCATCCATACAAAATTTTTCCTCATCATTTAGTTCATCAACCTAAGCAATATTTACATGAGGCTTGGTCCCAAAATTGGCCCCCAATCTCTGGCACGAAGGGAGCCTATTATGTTGGTATTCAACCTACAATACCACCAAAACCTTGGTTTTTTCGCTACAGATTCCCTAAACGGGAAACTTCTATCATTTGTCGTCTCCGCCTAGGTCATTGTTGCTGTCCCGTTTTTCTTAACAAGCTTAGGATCAGGGACTCATCTATTTGCGAATGTGGGCTTGATGATGGTAATGTGAACCATATATTTT
Source organism: Macrosoma leucophasiata (assembly GCA_036365455.1). Classification (NCBI taxonomy): domain Eukaryota; kingdom Metazoa; phylum Arthropoda; class Insecta; order Lepidoptera; family Hedylidae; genus Macrosoma; species Macrosoma leucophasiata. Next base: position 5,086,724 of record JAWQUS010000023.1, on the reverse strand, counting down.
TCTCTTGCCCTATTTACGATCGTCGTCAATTTCTAAGTGCCCTCCAGAAATTAGTTCCTTTTCCGACAAATATACCAAATCTTCTATCCCTCCTTAATCCTGATATCCTCTCAGAAATTGTAAATTTTGTAAGTAAAAATAAAATAAAATTGTAAATATTAAATTGTATAAATGTCCATACAACGCTTTGAGTGTTTCTAACAATGTATGTATCTTCACGCCAGGTCCCTAACGGGGTAGGCAGAGAGTGTAGAGCGCCAGACATCCCGGTTCTGACAAACCTCTCGTGCCTCGTCTACCTTCATCATTCTATTCATACATGCACGCCGATTCCTAAGACTTTTGACCCCACCATCAGACAGAACTCGACCTATTTGGTCATGGTAGGTCAGCCTTGGTCTTCCTGGGCCTCTGCAACCATCCACATTCGCATTGTATATCTGTTTAGTCATTCGCTCATTCGACATTCTTTCTATATGCCCGAACCATCGGAGCATGCCTTTTTTCATTTTTACACCGATACTATCATTCACACAAAGTCTCTTTCTTACATCTTCATTACGAACGTGATCGGTGAGTGATACACCGCAGATCTTGCGCAAAGATCTCATCTCGACCGCGTTCAACTTACTTTCATGCTCTTTCCTGCATACCCAGCTCTCGCTTCCATATAAAAGCGTTGGAGTAAGTACAGCATTATGTACGGCTAGTCGAGCCCGCTGGCTGAGATGTTTAGATTCTAGCAGCTTACCCAACGCTCCATTCACGCAATTCCCAGCAAGCACTCTTCTTTCTATGTCAGTGGTGTACCTACCATCCTTGCTAAAAGCACATCCAAGATAAACAATGTGTATCGTTTAATAATCTACTAACCTTACCTATTATGTGTTTTCAGATTTAATTATGTCTACGCGGATTTAATTAATTGATTTATGTACCATATATTTCCAATCATTCAAACGTGATGCTGGCAGTTATGCCTCCTGGCGGTTGCCAATAAAAAAAATAAAAAAAAAAACCAAAACATGGAGTTTTGGCGGGAACCTTGAAAGAGGCGTATGGTGCTCTTATTTTATTTCATTTTCTTAGTGTATTTAAAAGTTATATTGAATAAAGTTGGTGGTATTTTGTTTGATATAGGTGTATTACAGTGCCCGTGTATAGTAGAAATAGAATAACAGTGCGAAAGCACGACCTTTCAGGTTGCCTCCAAAACTCCATTGTAAAGGAGATGTTGCGAGCTCGGCTCTGGTTCGTACACGTTCTCAAAAAATGGGTAAATTAAAGAAGAATCCGAAAAAAATACAATTAATTTAATAAAGAATATATTTTAGAGTTACAACCACATTTAATTCAAACGATTTTATCATTTTCACTATGTTAAACATGGCGGCGATACAGCCGACACTTGGGATCAATCAATTTCGATAGTATTTAGAAAATATATATTTTTTTCCAAGTACTATTTAAATAAAATACAATTTAAAAAATTAATATGTCAAAATGACATCGCCCGCCATATTCGCCATGTTGGTTATGAGTTGCAATTCTAACTGCAAATAATGTTTTATAACTGCAAACAAAGCTAAATAAGTGAAAATATGCAGTATAAAACGTTTTTATATTGATTTTGCCTGTTTAATGACATTGTGTACAATACATGGCCGGAGGTCCATACATTTTTGCAACATCTCCTTTTCTGGTAAAGTAGCCATCGCTTTACTCGAATAACTGACTGTAACTCACTTGACTGACATACTTATTAATACTTAATAAATAATTGATTGACTACTACCTTTACGCTGCTTTAAGAATATGAAATATCGTTTTACTTGACACTGGCAATATGCGTAATAGCGATGCCATAATAACAAAAAAAAAAAATACCAAAACATCAGATGTTGCTGTTTTTGGAATTAAAATATTTTCTATTAAGTGATATTAAATAACTTGAAGCTCAGTTATTAAATGCTTAGAAAACAAAACGAACTACAAAACTAAAAATATTATCTTTACAAGATGTCAGCAAGAAAACTTTGGGGCGAATTCGAAGATGATACCGATGAAACACTCTTGCAGAACGTGAACTTTAATCCAATTATAGAACTGGGAATGCAGAATATACCAGAAATACCCATTACTGTGAAATCATCACCAATTGAGTTGCCGACGCCTAATCTCATCACGCACACCATACAACTACACGCCTATGCCAAACAGTTATCAAACATTTTCGAACATGCGGTATTCGAAGGAACTAGTATAGATCCCCTGACTTTGCCACCCGCGCCTCCCGAACCAGATTTGAAAATGGAACACCAAGCAACTCCTCCAATCAACTTCCTTGAAAAACAGTATTGTGATTTTTCACTTGGTAAAGGCCCAGTAATAATCCCATTCACTCCTGAAAGCCACAAAAGAGCCCTGAAACAGTGTGCTGCTATAGCAATTGGACATGTAGGTATAGCAACATGTACAAATACAGCTCTGAATGCAGTAGCCAATGCATTGGATATTTATATGATGAATATGTGCAAACTAATGAGGACTGTGGTTGACAGAGAAGCTAGTGGCCTCAAATCTGGCTTCCCAGATGTGATATCAAAAGTATTTGCAGATCTCAACGTTGGTAACTTACAAGAATTCTATGAAAACAGAGTTGTCAAGTATCATGCTAAAATTAAGAAAAAGTGTGAAGATCTGAAGGCCCAATGTGAAGCTTTTACTATAGGTGATATTGCACCACAATTGAAACTGGAAGAGGTCCCGGAATTGCATTTTCCGGCAGCTCTCGATGGAGCGTTCACACCTTCGTTAGAACCAGGATTTCAAATGCTACATAGTCTTGAACAAGAACAGTTGCAAGGATTGGAATTGCTGGACACTGTTACTGCTGATGATATTAAAGTGGAACCATTGGAATTCACACAAGAAGCTGCTAAATTAGCACTCTCACCTAATTCTAAGAAAAAAAGAAAATAAAATTGATACTTTTTATGTAATAGTATTTCTTTTTTATTCTCTATCATTACCAACATATAGGTATCTACTCAGTTTTCTACTGGTGGTAGAGTCCCAGTGAATAGAGGATGTAAGGGTTCAGTCACAGTACAAATATGAACAGTATGGAAACTAGGTACAAAAAGGGTACAAAACGTTCGAAATGGCACACTAACACAAACATGCGCATCGACGCTCGATGAAGCAAGTACTCAGTACTGCAGCACCGCGAGAACCGCATAGAGGCCTCGTCGATGCGCATGTTTGTGCGAGTGTGACGTTTCAACGTTTTGTACGTAGTTTCCACACTGTTCATATTTGTACTGTGGTTCAGTTGCATAATGTACCTTTCGCAAAATGTACCCCATTCTCACAATGCACCCCATTCTCATAATGCACCATTCTCACAATTGGACCTTTCATAAAACCTACCCCTTTTCCTACACTTTAATGCTGATTATCCACCAGAGAGGTGCTATGCAGCTATGCTGCGAAGATGTGAAATCTATGCTACGAAAATATGTGACCCTTTCCACCAATAGGTACCTACTAAGATAAGTAGCTGTACGAGAAAGATGCGCTATGAAACGCATCCACAGCACACATCCTTCCTAAAAAAACATCTTAGCTGAATTGTTTCCACCAGGGCTATGTACACCAATAAACATAGATGTATAATACTAAAGATTGGCAATTGAGTAGTCACTAGTCAGCAGGCGAGCGAGACCAAATTCGGATTACGTCAGTGTGCGTGACATGTGTTTGTGTGCGAGCAAAATAGTGCTGCAAAGACTTCAGATTTTAATATCGATATCGATGATCGATGCAATCTATCTTCTGATTTTACACACATCAACCAGGGAATATTTTTATATAAATAAAACTACAAACAATTTTATTTTTATTTTCCTCCAACCATAATTAATTTACTGTAGACTTGGAAGAAATGGTGTGTTGCCTAGATCAGACACAATTTCTTTGGAGGTACGGGCTGGGCACTAGCGATATATCTCTGTAGACTTAAGACGATACTTTCCGTTTTGGTTTCATTGTTACCTGCCAACAAAAGTACCTATCATTTTGTATCTAATAGCAACTGCAATGAATATGCATCACAATAGTGTATTGCAATAAATACATAGATACTATAACAAAAATAAACTGTTAGCTAGTACACGTTAGAAGACATGTTATGCACAACCATAGAGCAACACGGGTCACCGGCCACTCCGGACCTTTCCCTTCTGTCAAAGTACAAGCCTAAATAGTCCTATGCGTAAATAAAAACTAGTTGCAGCCGGACTGCTCATTGGACTAAATATAGTTGTGCTACTGAACTGACGTCCTAAAAATGCTTATTTGCTCTGTATTTTTACTTTAAAAAGAAATCTGACACATAAAGTTTCCAAAAAGATAGCGTTACCTTTCATATGTAAGTAATTTTTAATCTATACTTATAATAAAACTGTAGAAGTGTGAATTCTGTACATTAAAAATATTGAATAAATAAATACCAGGGGATGTTACTAGATCGATACTGAACACAAAAATGTGATTAGAAAAATTTCTGTCTGTCTGTCTGTTTGTTCAAGCATCACACAAAATCTACTGGTCCAATTACAATGAAACTTGGTATATTTCTACTTTGACGTTTGGCGCACAACACTGGATACTTTTTATTTCGGAAAAATGTCTATTTGTCTGTGTGTTTGTGCACCCCAATTTCAGAAACGGCCTATCCGATTTTTGGTTTTTACTTATATATTATGTTTTACTTAATCTTTAGTGTTTGTCTCATGTCAATCGGATCAGAAATAAAAAAAGTTACGTCAATTAAAAGAATCATGTCGAATCTATCTTTTATCTTTTTTAGGGTGCCGTACCTAAAAGTTAAAAACGGATCCTATTACTAATCCCCCGCTGTCTACCTGTCTGTCCGTCCGTCCGTCTGTCTGTCACCAGGCTGTATCTCATAAACAGTGATAGCTAGAAAGCTAAAATTTTCACAAGTTATGTATTTCTGTTACCGCTATAATGAAAATTAAATACTAAAAATAAGTAAATGAAAATATATAGAGGTCCAAGGGGGCATACAATTAACGTATTTTTTTCATATACATATTTTTTGCTCGACATGAATAACGGTAGTAAGCAGACGCTTAAAATTTTCGCAGATTTTTTAGGTCTTAGGTATGTTGTATATTACTTTCCATAGTAAATAAATAAAAATAGAGTAAATACTAAACCCATACAATAAACGTAATTTCTATGCAATTTTTTGTACGGAACCATTGGTGCACGAGAACGACTCACACTTGGCCGGTTTTTTCCCTGTAAGTAACATTGAACATACCTCATAGCAGCGTTCCGACATTAAACAATCGCCGCTATGATCACCAATCAGCATGCCAAGCGTGGCAATTATGGCATATTCTTTCCTTATGATGCAAAACACTGTTAAATTATTGTGGTGGTGATTTTGGTGGTGTCAGTGTCGTTGGTGGCATTGATGATGTTGGTAGTGGTGGTGGTGGCGTTGGTGGTCACTATTCCACGCGAACGAAGTTGCGTGCACAGCTAGTATCTAATAAAACTGTTGTTTGATTCTTTAAACTAAATAATGCGATCGATAATATCGGCAGTCTTGTTTCGGACTGATTCAAACAACACAATCGGGCAGACTGATAGGTATACCTTATACGATACGATACGCGGATCGGTCGAGCGACTGATCAGCGTTTGTTTCCGAGATGCCGCTGTCGCCGAGATGTTTAAATGTGTGTGTGAAATTGTGTGTATGTATTTTGTTAAAGTCGATGTGTGAGTTTCGTAGTAATAGACTATTTTTATTGTGCGTGTGTGTGTCACACAAATTTCCCCTCGGCAAAAAATGACAGATTGTTTTGCATCGGTAATAGACACTATAGCTACTACCCTCTAGTCGGCCGGTGGCCCGTGTTGATCTATGTGCACAACCTTGCGCATAAGTATACTAAATAAATAAATAATATTAATACTCTCTTTATTGTACACAATAGATAACAATTACAAAAAAACAATTAGGACATAATAATATTGTACAACAGGCGGCCTTATCGCTAACAGCGCTTTCTTCCAGGCAACCTTACATGTAAAGAAACAAATTCAGGAAGTAGTAGGGGTGTACAACATAAACAAAAATCTAATAATAAATATCTAATAATAATAAAGGGGGCAGAGCAGCTTGTGGCGAGCTGTTGGTGAGTAGCGACACCACCCCCAACCATCGTCTCGAGTTCCTCCGAGAGAACTGGGCTCCGCCTCGTCCGCCACACAGATGTACGGCCGGACAGAGCATCAGGTCTCTCACCTCTGGCTTGCCTTCATTGGCCGATCAGAGTTAGCCCCAGGGGTGTGGTGGCATTTGCAGAAATTTGGATAATAGGCTGTTGTCTAAATTTCTGAGCAAGAGCCATACACTCGGATGTGGAAGTGTCTAAAGGCATAAAGCCCGCTCCGATCTTGAGATTACTCGCTCGGGATGGTGAAACCGGGGCCACACCTCCGGACACCCCCAGCCTCTCTCAATAGTGTTGCCCCCGTCGACCATCGGGTTGGCTGTTTGAAGGCCCTACCAAGGAGAGGCGAGCTACAACCTGCCTAACGTAGGATTCGATAATGTGAGATGTTGAATATAGGCGGGTGCTGGTGCCGGGATCTCACACCATAGGCCCAGCCAGCTAGTCCCTCCAGTTCACCCACATAGCCCAAAGTTTGGCGAATCACTTATGATTACAATAGTCCCATATATTCTGCGGGGTCTGTCTGTGTCGTATTAACTATTGATGCAGTCAGAGAGAGGTCCCGCCGAATATAACCCATTACAAATTAGATCAAAATTCTCGAAAGGGCCTCTACGTGTTGGACTCCCCATGTCCCCGCGCAAGCCTGACAAAGGTCCGGGGTTCAAATTGGATCCCGTGCTGACGAGAGACATAGTAAAAATAAATATCTAATAAATTAAACAGTAAGTAAGTGACCTGATAAGTGAGCAAGGATAACAGAAAACTTCATATGATGATAAATAAATCTGATAACAGTTTTCAAGGAAAGATCAACAAGAAGAAAAAGGCAGCAAAGAAGGAGATAATTGTGGATATTTTTATACAAAGACCTTTTTGTTCGAAGTGCTTGCAGCATTATAATATAGTCGATTTATTTTTATCATTGTTAGCCATTTTTCTATTATTATTAAATTATTTTTATAATATTTATAACAGCGCAGTTTGGCTATGAAACTCTAAACTTTTAATAAATGCATTAAATAAGGTAGGAGGATATGTTATATAATTAACCTCTTTAGTGATGAATACTAAAGAGGTTAATTATATAAAATATCCTTGATTGACATATACAAATTATCGATATGGTAAAATCCCTACAAAGGTGAGGTTATAAAATAGAAGTTATTCACGTATTTGTTATTATTTTATAGTTAATTCCCTTTTGGAGCATCTGGACAACTGTGCCATTTCATCCACTGTGTCAATAGAACAACAGTTTCAATACGCCTACTTGCCAAAAGGACAATTTTCCCAACTGGTCTATTTCCCAAAAGGACAACTTTCCCATTTGGTCAATTTTCCAAAAGGGCAACTTTCCCAATTGGTCTATTCTTTATTTTAGAGTTATAGAAATAATGAAATGATTTTTACATTAACCTAAGTATTTTGTTCCTACAATTTAAAACCGAAAGCTAATTATCCAAATCTGTTTTGCCCACATAAATAATCGGTAAATAAACCCATATCCTTTTCCAATGTCTTAACAATCTCTTTATTACATTTAGGCGTGAGAGAGTAACACACTGACACATGCACACTCCCCTCCCCCCTACACATATATACATCCATCCTCATACTGATCATCAAACTTCAAGTAATTGTTCTGAGGAGTTGGTGAACTGGGAAAGTTGGTGAACTGGGAAGTTGGTGAATTGGGAAGTTGGTAAAGTGGTGGGTTGGTGAATTGGGAAATAGAACTGACAAGTTGGCTATTTGGGAAGTTGTCTTTTTAGGATAGTTGTCCAGGTAGTCCGAAAGGGTTAATTCTTATGCATTCAAAGCATTCATATCATAAAACCTGTTAATTTTGTCTATCCGTTTGTTTAAATTGTTGTATCAGAACTAAATCCTTGCATTTAGAGAGCCAAACATTTATTTCGTACTTACATGTGAAATGAATGAATAAGAGGGTTTTCATTCTTAAATGAGTTACATTCAGGTACTGCACATTTAACCATCATTATTTATGTAAATGAGTAAACCTTAAATTTAATAAAAATAAAAGGAAATTGTTGTGTTCACGACTAACGCCAAGCTGTCTCAGGCCGAGAACGTGTCTGTAAATGGTCCTGCCTATCTATCTCGCTCTCATCTCACACATGCGTATATTCTTTTTTGTATTGCCAATCTATTTAACTAAGTAGATAATAAATCTATGCCAATAAATATGATTGGTGATATCAAACGCATCCATAGCAATGTAGAATAGCACGTCTCTGATGGAAAAGCAACCTAAAACACGTATTATTAACCCGTGTATTCTACGTCACGGCAGAGAATATAAGTACAATCTTTAGTACCTACCGTCGTTAACGGAAAAATATTTTTTGTGTTATCATTATAATTCATTACCCATGTGTTGAAATAAAACAATACTAACATAGCACCAAATAATTTATTTGTACCCAATCTGTTTTAAAATTACCGGAAGGACAATTACACAAATTCATTAATGATTCAATTTACATTATCATTTCAAACGAAAATTGCAATGTCTAGCTGCAGATTAAAATTACTTCCGAATACAACATGGTCAAACATAAAACTTAATATACCTAATTAATCATGCGAAAAAATTGCTGGAGAGCTCTAGCCAATAAGTTTTTTTCATACATAAACTTGTATCTAAACAAAAAATTTCAGCAATTTGACCCTTTTTTACATAGGAATACAATCTGAACAAACACACACTCTCAACATAGGTCATTTCGCCGAGGGGCAAGGTCATTACGCCGAGGGAGAAGCACATTACGCCGACGGGCAAGGAAACGTCCAGTAGCCTGACGCGCAGCGGTGTCCCATTTATGCCCCCCCCCCCCCCCCCCCTCCGCAACGGTGTGTCTCTTTAGGTGGAACAATTTTTTAGATTATTTATGCTTAAAAGTAATTTTAAAAAGCACTGATGTTAACACAATGAGAAACTTACAAATTAATGACTAATTAAGTAACTTACGATTATGGAATGAAGATCAATGAGCTCATAACAAATACTTGTTTAAATGAAGAATATGATGTTTTGGACACTTTTAAGAGTTAATGCGTTAAAAAGTAAGTTTTCTTCTATTATGTAGGTACGCCTATGCAATGAAGTTGGCAAGAAATCGTGGCAGTTGGTTAGTCAAAGTAGTCAATACCGTAGCCAGTGCCGTTGCTATGCCATTGGTGACAGCAGCAGCCTTAGCATAATATTGAGAACTTATCAAGCACACATGAATGACATATGGATGTGAAGAGAGGAATGTAGCAATATTAAAATAAGAATTTACACATATTAAAATGAAATATGCCAGAAATTACGCAGAATTTACCTCCTATGCCAATTATTAAATATTTGTGTATTTTTCAGTTTCTTTTTTACAATTGCATAAAAACCAAAACTGCGATGAGCGTCGAAACAGACTTCACTCGTGAAATTAAGAGTACAATCCAACAACAAATATTGCACATCGACCTTAGGAAAAGACTTGGGCTTAATTCAGGTCTGTTGAGTGTTATCTCTTTCGCACCGTACCTATTTGACGTTTGTCGACCATTTTGATCAATTTTTTACTAATACCAGACTATCAATGCTTACGCAGGCAGTGTGCAGCAGAGATAACGCTCTACAAAGCCGAAACTAGCCGATTATCTAGTAAAGGCTAAATATGCAATATTTCTTGCTGTAGATATACTGTACAGTGCTCAACAATAAATATTGCACATCGAGCCTAGGAAAGAGACTTCGGTTTATTTCGGGTCTATAGAGCATTATCTCTTTCGCACCATACGTATTTGACGTTTGTCGACCATTTTGATCGAGTTTTGACCAATACCGGATTGTCAGTGATTACGTAGGCAGTGTACAACAGAGATAACGCTCTACAAAGTCGAATCGAGCCGATCGTCTCTTCCGCAGGCTCGATGAGCAATATTTATTGTTGAATAATAACTGCTATTGACAGTTCACATTCGTAGTGCCACTTTTTTCATACTTTGTATGAAAGTTATTCTACTTTACAATTAATTCTTCCAACACACAACACTGAAGAACTGAATTAATTTTGTTTTATGGAATTCAATGAATTTGACTTTAACTCAATTCATGTCACAACACAAGTCCATGTTTGTTACGAGGTGAAAACTAAATCTAAAAACCTACATCTAAACTCATGACAACTGTACATTTACATCTCAATTAAAAATACAAATTGTTTACTTCTTCTCTGGTGGTGTGGTGATTTTTCGTCGGAACAGCAGGATGTGGGGTTCTGAAAACGAATATTTTAGAATTAATTATTTAATTAATTGTTACTCTATGAAGTTAATATAACAGAGAAGAAACCGGTAACATCCAGTTCCGTTTTTAAATTGATTAGACAGATATTTATGCGAGACATTTCCATATCATGTTACTATTTACTATTCAAAAGTATGGTAAATTGACTTCTGGAAACTGGAAGAATTTTACTAAGGGGAGTCTCCTGGCTAATGCTTTAGAACATATAGGTCAATGACTGAAGGTAACTCCTAATTGGTTCATTGCATATCTCATTTAGCTGTCAGATACCTATGCACTGAAAGTAAGTACTCTTAATCTCTCCAGACACGAGAAAAATATGACAATTGAAATTCAATTGTGCCTCGCCGTGGGTGGCCGTACGATCCTTGAAGGAATATTATGATATTTGAGTAAGTACTTAAATGTGTGAATCGAAGCTGTATAATACATATCGACGCTTAAGAACCAAATCCATCTATCTACAAAAAAGCAACTTTTCAGGAGACGAAAAAAACATTTAATTTTTTCCACAAATTTATTACGTCTCGTAACTAAGGTGGTATTGGTATTGTCTTATAACTTTTTATTTATCGCGAATTTGAGGTTACTGTTTAAAGAAAATTATTCGTAAGTTGGCCATAACAACAACTGCATCAAAAAGTCAAAATCAACAAAAGTGTAGATAGATGGTTTTGGTTCTTAAGCGTCAATATATTAATTGCATTTGTTATAAACAGAACACCTAAACAATTCCTGAAACCCAACTTCCACTGATCATTTTTGATTCTACTGTTGTGCCTCTCCAATCACCAGATGTTGACAGAATTAACCTGAAATGTTGGTAGTTGTAGTCATCCAATTAAAGGAGTAGTACCTGGTTGATGTGTCATGTAGTGGACCCAACCCTGGCTTTGTTGTACACCGATGCTGCGCCACTCCTGTTCAGACATTAGATGATTCTTGGGCACCAATTTCACCATATCTTTTGGTAGCACCACATGCCTGAAAAAACATTATGTAGGTGTTGACAACATGGATATGATAATATAGCTGGAGTAGAGGGTAAAACTAAATATATATATTTATTAAATTTAATAAAGTTTAAAAAATTACATGATGATGATGATGGGTGATGGTTCAGTCTTTAGACTTCTTACATTAATTCTCAAAACACTGCACACCTACAGGCCAGTTTAAATTATGTAATATGGGCACTGATTTACAAACAAATTATAAACAAACAAGTGAAACGGTATGAAAACTAAGAACCAACTCTAAACACAGAACTTTTTTATGAGTAAAACTAAATCGTTTAACCCAGTATACACTATCAGATTTAAGTTTTTGCTAATGTAACAGAAGCTAAGGTAGTTTAGATGTAAATCTGGTAACAACGCCAGTCACATCGTGATAGTAAATTACACTACAGTTTATGTTTATAGATATCTTTACATATTTGCAATAAAATAGTAATTGACAGTAATTGTTAGAAAAATGTACCTGTATTCGTGGTCCTCGTCGTGATATTTCTCTGAATAATAAATATCAGCTGGCATTGTGGAGGGTCAAGTTGGCTGTGCTATTAACACAATTTAATCAATTTAAAGAGTTCACAATTACGAAATAGTTATTCACAACACAATCAACGTCGCAAAGATATTGAAATTATTTCCCAGCCTCCACACCTGAATCAGCGACAAACGAGTTCAAACGACAATAAAATTCGAGAATGCCGAAAAAAATTAACAAAAGACGTTAGCTCAACCCAACGTATTTTAAAATTCGAATCTAGAGTTAACGGTGTTGCCATACAGGTTGGTTATTGGTCTGTGATACAGGTTATTAGTGTTGGGATAATTATTTTTACTTGTTGTAACATCGCATTATTGGTCTGCGGTACTGCATGTATGTATAATCTATGCATAGCACAGATAAGAGCCAAATAAAAAAAAAAAAACAAGCAAAATATTTACAACAATTTACAAGCGAAATGATTTGAAAGAAATGATTTATAATTTAGATTTTAGAGGTTATTTAGGTTATTTTTATTAAAGTCTTTTTATACACTAATAAGTACAAACCTCATTTATCTCTAATCTTCTATAGGCATAAAATGGATATTGATAAATGCAGAATATGTTTAAAGGATGGTTCATTGTCGAGCATATTTAATTATGTAGATACGGTTATGTTCTCAACAAAAATAATGGCACTGACTAATATTGAGGTAAATTTTTGTTCATGCAATGGGAACAACGAATTAAACGAAACAAAGAGTGCTGTCAGTAGCCTTAATTAATTTATTGAACGATCCATTTATAAAATGAAATATCTTTTTAACATAAACATACTTTCAGTACCTTTCCTTTTTTTATCAAAGCCTTAATATTACTACTTATTTCAGATTTATCCAAATGATGACTTACCCAGTTCTATTTGTTCCAAATGCATTGAATGTTTGCATACTTGCATCAATTTCATTGATTTATGTCAGAAATCAGATTACAAGTTGAGAAAGAGTTTGTTTGATAGAACAGATGACTTGCTTAAAGAAAAAGAAGGTGTTGATAGTGATTACTCTTACAACAAATTCTCACCAAAGAGTGATGAAATGATTGATGATGGTATAGGCTCACCGCTGCTCTTGAGTGATGTTGGAAATAAAGTTTTATTGGAGAACTTTAAAAACACACAAGAAAGTAATTCCAAGAAATCACAGAGACAACAATGTTTCACATGTGGGAAAGTTATGTCGTCAAAGTTTGTATATTTTAATTTTATATCTAAGTTTCATATTGAAATTATTTATTTGATGTAGCTTCTAACTACAAAATTTGGTCGTAGTGTAATCTGTGAATCGCACCCTAAGAATTATTTGCCTACAATAAGCTTTTTCTTGTATGTTTTTTGTGAGTTAGGAGGATTCATGTATGCATTAAATGGAATTTTACATCCTTAGGTTTCGGTTGAAAACACATCAAAGAACTCATACTGGAGAGAAACCTTATTCCTGCCCACATTGCAGCAAAAACTTTTCCATGGAGCAGAATCTCAAAGTTCATCTTAGAGTTCACACAGTAATATCACTATATATTTTATGTCATTATTACTAGCTGTGCTCAAGAGTTTGTCGGTATAGAATTTAACAAAATTATTATTCAGTGTTAGTGCAGATCAAGTTGTGGGCACAGCTAGTATTATATTATTCATAAATTAAAGTAGCCTAAGTCACATGAACTATCTGTCAGTCAGAGTTCCGTCAAAATTGGTCCAGCTGTTTCCTGAGATTAGCCAGGTCTAATAGGCAGATAGACTTACAAAAATTGTAAAAATAATTTTTGGTATATGTATTGTGTACAGACTATTTACTGGTGGTAGAGGTCTTATCAATCTGCTGCTGAATGGTAGTGTTCAGCACTATCACATTCTGTTTAGATGGTAATGTACAGCCCCGTAATAACCTAGGACCCTTTTTATTCTTTTTTTTTACAGATCTTGGCATGTTTTCTCCTTCACTATAAATTGGGAGTTTTTAAGGGCTCCATCCGTAGCCTACATGAGTCATACTTTTGACATATTTGTCGTATCCATCCGGCTGTCGGCAGCTTACCTTAGAGCTTCTTAGTACATTTGGCATGAGTAGGTATCATTGAATAAATGGCTGCTTGATCACATTTCACAATCACAATCTTATGTGAAGGTAATAAAAGCTACATTTGATAGAGTTTTTGGATAAGCAAAGAGTCCCTGATTTTACAAACCTATTAGGCAATCCAAAAAAACATAGGCTCGGGTTCGGCAAGATCGAAACTGAATTCCAACCGCCCACGGGCGATTTCGGTATTTGGCCGGCAAGGCACTACATAGGTTTTTAAAGAGAGGGCCATTTTTGTTATTTTGTCTAACTCCCCTCTCCCTTCTTTTTTTTAATGTAATGAAAGTGGCAAACAAGCATGCAGTTCACATTGATGTTGAGTGATGACTGCAGCCTATAGACACCCACACAAAGACCAAGGTCAAAGTGCAGATGCATTACCACTCCTGAGGCCCAAGTTGTTACGCCTCTGTGCCGGAAATTGCAGGGCCGTACATTACCACCTGACCGGAACACGATAGTGCTGAACACTACCATTTAGCGGCAAGTGTATTAGGTAATGCGGTGGTGCCTACACCCGCGAGCTCCGTCGCTGGAGCTCTACCACCTTCTGCCACGGTTGGAAAAGAACCCTTTTTTACCGAGGTGGAAATGTCTTAGCATTCAACCGACTCTCTAGGCTCTAGGAGGAGAGAGCTGGGATATGACGGACGGGAACTCCTTAAAACCACCTCGGTGCCGACTTCAGTGCACGAAGGAGGGGAGGGAGGTTCGGGTACACTAAAACACTGCTCCAGTCCTTCGTACGTTCCCACGTACTTCGCTAAAGCTTGTCCACGGGGACTGACAGCCCCATTCTGCGCATGCCACAACTACCAGTGGCTACCACGGTCACCGTACTCACGGAACCAGGAGTGCTGGGCGGCTAGAGCCCCCACTCTGGCCGCCCGCGATTCATTCCCCCTTTTAGTCTCCTCTTACGACAGGCAGAAGATATCTCAGTCCTATTCTATAAGTCTGGTACTGCAGGGCGCTGGAAAGGAACCCTACATTTCCCGTGGCCTGACTCTCACATTTTTCTCTACGGTTTAGTAGGAGGGCAGAATTGTCGGCTTGCCTTTTGAGTGTATTTGCTCTCTATGGGGAGCCACTGCCAGCCCTTAGCGATGCCCATGACGAATATCATTATATATTAAAAAAAAAAATGTCCTACGCATATTTTTCAGGGAGAAAAACCTTTACAATGTACAATTTGTGGGGAATATTTTGCGCATTCGTCAGGATTAACTGTGCACAAACGCAAACATTCTGGTCATATGCCCTACCAGTGCATGCTGTGTCCGCGAAGTTTTCAAACGCCAGGCCATCTCCAGTACCATGTGAGGTAGGTTACAACTTCATTAAATTCGAATAAATTTCTTCTGGTGGTAGAGCTCTAGTGACGGAGCTCGCGGGCGTAGGCACCACCGCATTAACTAATTTAAAAAAAAAAAAAAACGTAACTTCACGCCTGTAATCCCCGAAGGGGTAGGCAGAGGTAAATGCATGCATTCAAGCATACATGCAAACACCCACGATTCGCCGGTTACGTTTTGGCCCATGTAACAGGTGGCGAGCCTGTTGACATCTCCGGGCACATTACCAAACTTTGAGGTACTGGGAAATTTCCAGAAAATGGAAAAATCCCAATAGAACCAGAGATAAAGGCTTTTTCACCATTATCTCTGATAACCCCCTACCCGGGAATCGAACCCAGGACCTCAGCGTAGTAGTAGTGGCCTGCTACCACTAGGCTACCGAGGCAGTTACCTAATTTACTTGCCGCTAAATGGTACCACGGTCGTGTTCACGGTAGTGTTCAACACTATCGTGTTCCGGTTATGTGGTAATATATGGCCCTGTAATTTCCGGCACAGAGGCATATCACCTTAGGCCTTAAGAGTGGTAACGCATCTGCATTTTGACCTTGGTCTTCGTGTGGGTGTATAGGCTGCAGTCATCACTTAACATGAATGTGAACATGCTTGTTTGCAACTACCATTACATAAAAAAAAATTAACCCTTACTACGTTGAAGTGTCGGGACGTGACGACTTCATTGCCCACTTAGAAGAATTCTCCCACTAATGCAGGCAAGAATACCAATTCCCTTGAGTAAGGTTGAGTGGAGGTCGAGGTTACGACTTAGAATATGGGTGTATAATCAACCGAACAACGTCGGTCAATCCATTAAAATATACCAGTAGCATGGGCGTATCTAGAGATATTTCCGAGGGGGGCATCGCATCAATATATAGCGGCACGAATTACAGCCTTTATTTAATTATATGGTTAGTTAACATTCTAGGGTGGGTACAACTGTTGTCTCGCGATGAGCCGCCTACATAACTACGCCCAATTATTTTTTTATTCACGAGATAATTGGTGAGCGTAATCGGCTCTCACCCTGATATTCACAGACCGCTACGACTTTACTTTGAGCAAAGAATGCTTAGAACAATAAAGTATGCGTTTTGACAGTTCTTAGCGTAGTTTGCTCAAACTAAAGTGTAGCCGTAGTGCGGTCTGTGAATCTCACCCTCAGCCTGGAAACTTAATGCAACTGCCTAAGAGAGACTGTTGTGAATCCGAACCTCGGTTTAAAGCCTCCGCCTGTAATCCCTGAAGCGAAGGCGTAAAACACAAGATTCGCCTGTTATGTGCTCAACTCCCATCATGTCAATTGGCTTTCCACCTATTACAAGGGGCTGGGAGTAAATCTGGAACATTACGAAACTCCGTACATGGAAATTTCCAGAAAATGGAAAAAATCTCAACAGGACTTATCCCCAGGACACCACAGCGTAGCAATAATGGCCTGTTACTACTACACTTCTCAGGCAGTTAAAAGAACATTATTTCAATATTCTTTTTCTGTTTATTTCAGGCGTCACACAGGCGAGAAGAATTTTGAGTGCGACACGTGCAACCGCGCTTTTATTACTCGCAGTGACCTCAAGCGGCATTTTATAACGCACACTGGCGACAAACCTCACGTCTGCTGCTTCTGTGGACTGCGACTGACAAGGTCTTCACACTTGACCCGACACATTCGTCACGTTCATAATGAACAGCAACCGTTTTCTTGTAACATTTGTAATTCGAAATTCGCACAAAAATGTGATTTAGTCAAACATATAAAGAAGCACTCAGAAAATGATAAAGTGGAAGTAAACGCAGAACAGCTTTGATGTTCGTTGTTAGAGCAATGTTCAGAAATCAGATTGAATAAAAATCAAGATATCAAAGGATCAGTATTTACATATTTACATTTGTATGTTTTATTATATTAAACAGAAATTATTGCTGTTACTTGTTTTATTCTTAAAAATATTTGTTTGGGGTTTAAAGTGTCAAGGGGCAGGCAGGCGGATTTCCCTATAGGCCGAGTAGGCCCGGGCCTAGAGTGGCAAATTTAAGGGGCGGCAAAATTTGATCGTTTTTTTTTTAAGTAGTTGCCTACGCGATACGTGTTAAATTTAAAAATGTGTCCAAATAAAATCTCGCGAAAAAAAAATACATGTATGGCAATTACGATTAAAAGAATTAATTAAATCACTTACTGACTCGTTTTTTTTTTTTTCATTTTAACTTAATTTCTAAAGTTTATCTAATTTTTTATGCTTTATACAGCATAGGGGGGAGGGGAGGGGGCAATCTTTCATAGGCCTAGGGCAGCCAACGTATCAAATCCGCCTCTGGGGGCAAGAGCCCGCTGGCGGGCTGATAAACTTGGTCATCTGCGTAAATGTGTCTTGAGAATTAGTATCCGAAAGCTTATACTATAAAACAAACTTCAAATGCCTGAGTGGAGCATGCAGCCCATTACCTATTGGAACATCTCCCCTTAACGCACACCGGCGACAAACGAATTAAATATTGCGTTTGTGGACTGTGAGTGACAAGACTGACAAGGTCATCACACTGGTACGTATTAAATAAAAACCTCGGTAACTAATTTCACCAATAACCAGAATTTACTTAGAATAACAATCAAACTATTGGGCACATAGATACCTACAGAGATTTTAAAATCTTTCTCTCTAGATCTGGGATTGGGGAAAAAGATTCTTCGCATTTTTTAAGATAATTCAAAACATTTTTTAATTTAGTTTATTTAAATTTAACTAAAGTATGTATGTACCATTTTGTTCGATAACCTTTTGCCATCTTGTAGGTAGGGACATGATCCCATTGCTATAAAAATTTTGGGACTTCTCATCAAAATACCGCGACAAGTGGATTTGGCAGTCCTCTCGTGATGTTAACCTAACATTGCATAAAGAATTCTGAAGAGACCGAAACAGGTGGAAATCTGAAGGTGCAAGGTCAGTACTATACGGCGGATGCATTAACACGTAGTAGAGTTGTTCGCAGTAGAGTTCAGAATCGATAGTCCTGCCTGGTGGTAATAGCTCATAATGAATAATGCCCTTCTAATCCCACCACACACACAACATCACCTTATTGCGAGTTAACCCGGGTTTCGCCACAGTCTGTGAAGCCTGACCGGCCTTTGACCACGACCTTTTTCGCACGTTCTTGTCGTACGTGATCCACTTTTCATCACCAGTTATCAGCTTCTTCAAAAATGAATCGGTTTCATTACGTCGTAATAAAGAATCACAAATGAGTACACGGTTCATTAGGTTTCTTTCAGTGAGCTCGTGAGGTACCCAAATATCGAGGTTTTTTTGTACCCAGCTTTTCTCAAATGCGCCAAAACTGTTTTGTGATCAATTCTCAGTTCTTCACCTACGTCGCAACTACCGATATGTCGATCTTGCTCCACTTTTTCAATAATGGCATCCATTTTATCCGTAATAGGGCGACCAGAGCGAGGTGCATCTTTGACATCAAAATTTCCGGATTGAAAACGCTTAAACCAAATTTGTGCTACTCTCACAGACACTGCACTAGGTCCATAAACATCGCAATTTTTTTTCGCGGCTTGCGTTGCATTTTTACCTTTTTTGTAGTAAAATTTTTAAATGTATCGAATTTCTTCATTAGATTCAATCATCTTGACAGTACGAAAAACAAATGAAAATCACACATTAGCCTAATGTGAATTTGGAATAATGTTCTTTAAAATTTTAACTTTCAGTGATACCAAAACCAGCCAGATACAAATACTACAGCCAAAGAGATTTTATTACAAGTTCATACATACTATAATGCGAAAAGACTTTTTCCCCAACCTATTATTATGTTAATGCTTTTGTTCTCACAGTTTAGGTTCTTTATAGATATTCTCTAGTGCGGCCTAATAACTAATTAAACGTAAACGTAACTTCACGCCTGTAATCCCCGAAGGGGTATGCAGAGGTAAATGCATGCATTCAATCATACATGCAAAAACCTACGATTCGTCGGTTACGTTTTGGTCCATGTAACAGGTGGCGAGCCTATT
Source organism: Macrosoma leucophasiata (assembly GCA_036365455.1). Classification (NCBI taxonomy): domain Eukaryota; kingdom Metazoa; phylum Arthropoda; class Insecta; order Lepidoptera; family Hedylidae; genus Macrosoma; species Macrosoma leucophasiata. The sequence continues at coordinate 5,067,097 of JAWQUS010000023.1, read as the reverse complement.
GACATCTCCAGACACATTACCAAACTTCGAAGTACTGGGAAACTTCCAGAAAATTGAAAAATCCCAATAAAACCAGATATAAAGGATTTTACACCGTTATCTCTAATATCCCCCGACCTGGGAATCGAACCCAGGACCCCAGCGTAGTAGTAGAAGTGGCCTGCTACCACTAGGTTAGGTACTGAGGCAGTCTTAACTCATTAAAGATGTCTAATATTTTATGATATAAAAATACAGAATCGATTTGTATTCACCGATACCTAATATCAATTAGTTTCACTTCAAATTGCGTGCATGTGACATTGCAATAAAGTAATTATGTGGCGCTAAATGAACGTATTTAGATAATGTGAAAGTGAAAGTGTTCTGGTGGGGATATTAAATGTTTGACCGCGTCGGATCGCAAAAATTGTTAGTTGAGTCCATAGAGTAACTTATATTGGTTGAGTCCGATTATCATACGCGAAAGTACAATGGCACCTATTAAATTGTATTACTATCCAGCCGGCGCCCCATCTCGGGCTGCATTGCTATCAGCACGGGCTATTGGTGTACCGTTAGATCTTCAGTTATTGGATTTATTGAAAAAGGAACAGTTCAGTGAAAATTATTTGAAATTGAATCCTCAACATTGCGTGCCAACGATGGATGACAACGGTTTTATACTTTGGGAGAGTCGCGCTATAGCTTGTTACTTAGCAGATACATACGGACAGGATGATAAACTGTATCCAAAAGATACTAAACAACGGGCGATCGTTAACCAGAGATTATATTTTGATGCGTCTAGTTTATTGGTTAAAGTTCGTGCTATTTGTGTAAGTAAAATTTACTCTTATCTTACAAGATAAGAAGTTAGAAGACACGTAGTATATATTAATTTAGTTTGATTTTTATGATTTCATACTTCCTTTTTACCCACTGTCTGTCAGTGGCGTAGAGTATTACATATTCTCTGGTAGCGTGCTATGGTAGAGGGACGAATAAAAATTTGTTTGGGTGCCTTTAATATCCAAATACAACTTCAGGCACTCAAATGGGTAAAATTGGGAACTGCGCCCACGCACGTTGGGAGGCCCCCATAGCCCTCGTGGCAACGCCCCTGCAGTCTATTCACTGACAATAATTTCTATAACACACTCAGCAAAAAAAATGAGTAACAGGTATCTCATTTTCTTTTCAGCACCCAATTCTTTTCCAAGGTGTGAAAGAAATAAGCAAATCGCTAAGAGATGACTTCAATACAACACTCGGTTTCCTAAATAAGTTTCTTGAGAATAGCAAATGGGTTGCCGGCGATAATATGACGATAGCTGATTGCTGTATCTACGCCACCTTATCGGGAATGCTGGTAAGATAATCAGTTATACTATTCAGTAAGATATTAAGCGATATTTTTGATGTAAGGGAATGATCACCATTGCCCCATTGGGATCAAAAATAAATAGATCTTTGTTGTGATTGAGGACTGCTCGGTTGCTTCCATTCCATTATTTGCCTCGGTGTTGTAGATAGGTACCAAACCAACCACCAAATGTTCATTAAAGTTCCGAGCTCGATCTCTGTGTGGGAATTTTGAAATATAAATAAGAATAATTTTTATTTTGATTTTTGTGTAATTGTCTTCTTATAGAAAATGGCAAGTGTTATACTTTTGAAAATTTTGTCAGAGCTCGGAAACAGGCTCGTGCCGCATCTCCGTATGAGTCGTACGATATAACTGATAACCCCCTACCTGGGAATCAAACCCAGGATCTCAGCGTAGTAGTAGTGGCCTGCTACCACTAGGCTACCGAGGCACCTATATACCGAGGCTATATAGGTACCTAACTACATCTAATAATTTATTTATATCGGGTTATCGAGATTAACATTAACACATTGGGATTATTGATTAATCGTATATTTGTTTGGAATAATAATCATAATAACTTTCATGTTTACAGGCAATCGGCTGGGACATATCTGAGTTTTCTGACATTCAGCGATGGGTCCAAAATTGTAAATCATTACCAGGTTATGAAGAGAACCAAGCTGGTGCCAACGCATATGCTTCAGCCGTGAAGAGAAATTTGGAAAGTTAGAATAATCAATCAATTAATAGAAACGAGAAATAGGTACCTAAGTACCGAATAAAGTGTTTTATATGTATAAGGATTTAGGAGGATTTACCTACATATTCATACACAAAACAGTTATGTAACGAACTAGTTAATCCTTCAAGGATCGTACGGCCACCGGCGGTGAGACACAATTGAATTTCAATTGTCATATTTTTCTCGTGTCTAAGAATAACAAACGAAACCAAAATCAATATATATATTATTTTAAAGTGAAAACTTTTTTAATGTTACTAATGTTGGTTCTATAGTTAACCTTTATTAGTAGGCATAATTAGTCAACACAATGTTCAGAATTATTAAATAATTAACTAAATAAATATTAAATTGTTAATTAAAACTAGGTACCTACTATTTTTATTTTAAGTTAATAGCATAATTATAATTATTAATTGGCACTATTCTACTAATATTATAAATGCGAAAGTTTGTGAGTATAGATGTTTGTTACTCTTTCACGAAAAAACTACTGGACTGATTTGGATGAAACTTTACAGATATATAGATTATACATTGGAATAACATATTGGCTATAATTTGTAATTATTAAAAGTACACGCGGACGAAGTCGCAGATAAAACCTAGTCAAAAATATAATACCCAAAATGAAGTACAAGAACCTACTTATGCGCCAAATACCTACCCCCTTATTCATAAACGTATTTTAGCTAAAGGAGATGTTGCAAAAATGTGTGGACCTCCGGCCATGTATTGTACACAATATCATTAACAAGCAAAATCAATATAAAAACGTTTTTTACTGCATATATTCACTTATTTAGCTTTGTTTCCAGTTAGAATTGCAACTCAAAACCAAGATGGCGAATATGGCGGGCGATGTCATTTTGACAAATTCCACTAATATTCATATTGAAAATAATAAAATCGTTTGAAGTAAATGTGGTTGTAACTCTAAAATAATTCTTGAATAAATTAATTGTATTTTTTTCGGATTCTTCTTTAATTTACCCATTTTTTCAGGTACTGTACGTACCAGAGCCGAGCTCGCAACATCTCCTTTCAATTTCAATTTCAATTTATTTTGCATGTTACATGGTGGCTAAAGTGTTGCTAATGTCTCCTTTGTCCTTTTCTATCCTGCACATTTGACAATGCAACTGACAAAGACAAAGCATTCTATAGCTAAAACGTTTTAGTAAAAGGTACTTTGTACCTACCTATTACTAATTTAATTATTAAGACAAAGTTCATGTACGAAAGTGATTTTTCTTATTCAATTAAACGTTATGACTATCAATATTGGTTTTTTCATACTGGTTTCCTCATTAATTCACATTGTGGTTAGTCAACCTGTTCACTAACTCCTTTCTTCAATGTTTAGAACCTCTGAATTCTATGTGGGCTAATTCCGAAAGTCGAATTTGGTTGCGCCATTGCTGGTGAAATCTATCATACCCCATCGAGACTCTCCACGAGGCTATAGGACGGAACGCGACTACGAGAGTGTGGACTGTGGGTGGTGCGCTCGTATCCCCTCGTCTCGCCTCGCTGTCGCTCCGCTGTCGCTCCGCTATTCTCCGCTTTGTGTCGGGTATGGACGCGAGTGGGTGGGGGATTTAAATCAACTAGCCTCGCGAGAGTCTGGATGGGCCATCATATATATTTATAAAGAAGGTTAGTCGAAGGACAAGCTCTTGCAAATCACTTTACAGTTTCATTCGGAATAATTACAAAGTACTTTGAAATTACACGTAACAGAGTTAAAAACTTGTGAAATATTGAAATAATAATGCTTACCAAAGGCAGTATTTAAAATTAATGGCTTGGGATATAATGTAATTAGAATAACTATATTTTTTTTCCGCTTATTGACAAAAAAATCAGAAAACGACAGTCTAGGAACATAATTATGAATTAAACTTTTACTGGTGGTAGAGCTACAGTGACGGAGCTCCCGGGCGTAGGCACCACCGCATTACCTAATATATTTATTTGCCATTAAATGGTAGTGTTCAGCACTATAGTGAGGTGGTGATGTACGGCCCTGTAATTTCCGGCACAGAGGCATAACATCTAAGGCCTCAGAAGTGGTAACACATTTGCATTTTGACCTCTGGTCTTTGTGTAAGTGTCTATAGGCTGCGGTCATCACTTAACATCAAAGTGAACTGCATGTTTGTTTGTCACTTTCATTACATAAAAAAAAATTAAAGATGGTGCCCGACAGTGGCGGACTTAGGGCGGGAGTAGGGTAGCAGGGGCGTAATCGTAAACTTGGAGAAAAAAAAATTAAGTGTGGAACATGCCGAGCATGCGTTTGTAACAATTTAACGTTTCAATTTACGTGTTATAAACTGAATGCAGAGCAACTTATGAACTTTGTCGGTAATGTAATCTTGAGCATGCATAGATCTCCAAATATTAATTTTAACAAAAATGCATATAAAGTTTTTGTTTTATCTAGGTATTGGATATTTCAATCAAATCTTTATTGCTTAATATGATAAAAAAACCTGATACATATTTTTGATGATGATTTGTTTTTGCGTTCACTGAAATGGTTCAGAAGTCCAATCAACTCCAATCTGACCTGTCAAACGTGTTTTGTGTTGCGCTTTTGGACGACTAGTTTAATGATCTGTGTTTTGGACTTTCACTTTCAAAAAAAAACTTCAGTGCTTTTCTAACTTCTTGCAATTAAATTAATGTGCAACTGACTTGATTTAAATTTCTCCAACTTTAATTTGCAAAATGTCGACGATAAAGTTATATCATTTTCCACTGAGTGGTCCTTCCCGCGGTGCTTACTTGGCCACTAAAATTATAGGCGTGCCGGTTGAAATCGTAATCATAGATTTAATGAAAAAGGAGCAGTTTAGTGAAAGTTTCCTCAAAATCAACCCTCAACATTGTGTACCTACATTAGACGACAATGGTTTCGTAATGTGGGAGAGTCGCGCTATCGCGTGTTATTTAGCAGATAAATACGGAAAAGATGATAACCTGTATCCCAAAGATTTACAGCGGCGCGCACTTATAAATCAGAGATTATATTTCGACAGTTCTTTTTTGTACCCAAAAATTAGGGCAATTTGTGTATGTTCTAAATTTAAATTCTTTACATTTAAGTTTTTTTTTTATTGATTTGAATCTTGAGTTTTCGAATACCTACTCCTTTTATTTTTTTCAGTATCCAATCCTTTACAAAGGTGTGACAGAAATATCATCGGCATTGAAAGATGATTTAGATGCTACGTTAGGTTTCCTGAATCAGTTTCTGGAAGGTAGCAAATGGGTTGCAGGTGAACATGCAACTATTGCAGACACTACTATTTTAGCTTCAATAACAGGAATACTTGTAAGATTTATTTAATGTCTAATATATAATTAAATTTATATGCTAAATAATAGTCTATCAAGTATTTTCTTCTTTGTTACAGGAAGTTGGATGGGACATAACCCAATTTCCAAACATTAAGCGTTGGCTGAAAGACTGTGCTGTACTCCCTGGATTTGAAGAAAATATGGAAGGTGCAAAATTATTTGGGGCAGCAGTAAAAAGGAACTTAAAACAATAAAGTTAAACTAAACAACTAAAAGAAAACAGATTTTATTATGCATCTTATATATTATGTTAAATACTTAATAAATCATGTGTTATATTTTTATATTACAATAAATTTTATTTTCTAAAAAACTTTAACACAAGTTGTTTTTCATTTTTCACTCTCCTTGTAATAATGGTCTCAGATATGAAACCTTTAGTAGACATAATGTCGATCACTTCTTGTGGAATGTTATCTTCAATAAGAAGGAGGTAAAAGGTACCGTTGACGGCTAACATCTTTGGTATTGCATCGAGTAACCTATCAGTGACTTCTCGGCCCCTTTCCCCTCCCGCCCAGCTCGCAGTGATACCATCACTGCCACACTCATCAGTCTCTGTTACCACATATGGTGGATTAAAAATTACAACATCAAATTTGTTCCCTACAAAACAAGCACATAAATCCATATTAATTATATCCAGCAGAACTTTATTATGTTTTGCTGTTTTCTTTGTCATGATGCATGCCTTGATATTAATGTCTGTACTAAAGCATATAGCTTGTGGAAATGCCATCCCCAAAGCAGTTATCACAACACCACTACCCGAGCCAACTTCTAAACAATATGTTGGTTTCTTATTCCTCAAATACTCTAGATCTTTCTCTAAAGCATCTATCAAAAGGAAGCTGTCTTCCGCTGGTTCATAAACAAAGTCAAACTCTGCTTTATCAATATGGTTCTGGTATGGAGTGTCCATTTTCCTAGTTTATACTTCCTCGGTCTGAAGTCACTCCACTTGTGCCCTGCTCTGGTTCTTGCGGCTCCACAGTAGTTGTCCTAACTCCCTTCTCTTTTGCAACCATACGCCTTATTTCATTTAGTCTGTCCTGGAAATTAAAATCCATTACAAAATATATTTTGATGTAATTTTTTATCACCTTAATTTTGTTATTTATTTATTTATACTTTCAAGTACAAGAATGTAACATGAGGTGGACTTAATGCTTAGTAGCATTCTCTGCCAGTCAACCTTTGAGTTGTATAGAAAACATAAAAATGGTGCAGAACATTGCAAATAATCTAATCTAGTTATATTGACTTAAGATAAGTATAAATAACATTTATAAAAGTAACATACACAAGAATACCTATTGTTATATGGAAATGTTATTATGGGCGAAAATAGGGCAGAATCAAAATGAAACTGCACAATTAATTCTATTTATCATCTCTGAATGAATTTTGCCTCCATCTTGTTACTATTTGTCTTGTTTTTAGAGATCACAACAATTTTTTTTTTAATAATAACTTTGTAAGTTTAATTATGGTTGGCCATAAACTTTTTTTATATACATTGCAATCAAAAAAACAGTATGAAATGAGTGAAAACTGCAGTCTATAGACATGTACACAAATATTCAAAAGGTTAATCCATTGCCACCCCTCAGGTCTAAATTGTTTTGTGTCATAAATAATATAGGCATATATTACAACATAACTAGATCATGGCAGTGTTTACACTATCATTCAGTGGTAGGTAGATTAGGTAATGCAATGATGCCTATATCCTCAAGATCAGTCACTGGACTGGGGGTATCCCACCAGTGAAAACTTCAAAAATATTTAATAAAGAAACTACCAACCTGTGAGGCCTGTAATACATTTAGTACGACAGTGACCTTATGCTTGCAAGCTATTAATTTCTTTACATATGGATCCAAATCAGGATGGTTGTTGAGTGCTTCCTTGACTTTCTGAAGCTCTTCGTTGAGCGAATCTATTTGCTGCTTTAATTCTAATTGCGATATTCTGTGGATTCAATAGATGAATATTACAAACAAGTTAATAGTTCGCCTTATTCGCAGCGACTTCCAAGACATTCAACTTTTGCTACACGCAAAACTTGAATGCGGTATGCTGCTATGTTTTGCTGTATGTTTTCTGACGTTATCAATAAAATTATCAGACGTAAATAGATTTTTTAAGTTTACATTTAGAAGAACCGGGATGTCTGGCGCTCTACACTCTCTGCCTACCCCGTTAGGGACCTGGCGTGAAGATACATACATACATACATTTAGAAGTTTAAGTCGGCACACTTTTGTTCCATGAGTTTTGCGAGTAGAATTGATAAATAGCTATGTTTTGTACTGTTTACCTGGTAGCTCGTACCCTATCATCAAGCTGATCCACGGTAGGTTTAAGTAAACCCAGCAAACCCTCAGCAAGAGTGTCTCTAGTGGGATTGTCACAAAGATTGCCAGTGTTCTCATCCGCAGATGTCGTTGTGCTTTCTGTGTCGTCCATCATTATACTAGTAATCCATTCTGAATGATGAATTATTAACAATTGTAGAGTTTTCTATCTAGGTTGTTGGTCTGTGTTTTCTATTTCACAAAATATAACCTCACCTCAACTCAGTGAACACAGCAAGTGAGATGTCAAATTTGTCAATTCTGTCATTCTGTCTGTCATAGAAAAGAAATGGCTGCTGTGTCAGCTGTCAATAATTTACACGATTGCTTAAGTTGGTACAATTTTATTGCGTTCATATAATCTGTAATTGGTTTGTTGTGCAATAGGTGCTAAAAGTAGGTCGCCAAGTAAAGTGCATCTGCAGACTGCAGACTGCACCGAGGTGGGCTCTCGCAATCCGTCAAATGAACATGCGCACCTCCGAAAAAAATTTGTTGTTTGAAACCTTTGTTTGAAACGTTTAAAACCTCCAGGCTCGTTTAGCCGCTGTTAGATAGTCTATCCAAAAATAAACCATAATAACGTATTGATTTAAAAAATCATTTTAGTTTAATATACGCGAGATAAATCCGTAAAAATAGTCTTATTTCAATGAGTGTAGCTCGCAAAAACCTAAGAACATATCACATAATAACGTTTATTTTTGTAGATACCTTTTCGATAGTGCAAAAAATATATGTATTTGTTATAGGTATATGTTTATTAATAAAATCTATATCTATTTGATTAACTTAATATTCAGTATCTACACCTTAAATAAGTTCTGTAATACTAGATACATATTCATTGATTCAATATTAACATTATAATACAATTAGGTAATAATAATTGGCTATTGGTTTACAACTCTATTAATTAAATTACTTAAAAATATTGAGCAACTATGTGAAATAATCAGTCGAAAATTATGTATTTATATAACCATATTAAGATTTAAACAAATTGTTATTTATTTCTCTATGAATGCTAATTACATACAAATACAAAATATTGTATCCATCCGTTTTGCAACAAAATAAGGCTAATAGTTAGTTAAATAATAATTATTTTGGAGATTTGCTCATTATTTATAAATATGAAAATTTCCATACAAATTATCACTACTTACATCTATGAACTTATTTTTCAAATAAAACTATGTTGGTCCTAATTTTATCCAATATAATGGCTTGAGTACAGTTATTAACATTCAGTTTGATACAAAGATATTGACGAGTGTATGTTTTGTGTTAGCATTTAGGGCCCAAGCACATCGCGAGTTTTTCAGGCGCCGCCGCCCGTTGACAGACGCATGGACGGTGACATGACCACAAACCACAATCAAAATAATATTATAGTAGACTAGCTGTTGCCCACGGCTTTGCCCGCGTGAATGTCGTTTTATAAATAACTAAGTAGCCTATTTTCTTTCTCAAAGTCAGCTCTATCTCTGTACCAAATTTCATTAAAATCGGTTCAGTCGTTCGGACATGAAAAGGTAACAGACAGACAGTTACTTTCGCATTTATAATACAAGTATGGAAGTAGGGATAGACACATACTTAAGATGTATATAAAAGGTAATATGCAACCAAAGTGATTAGTATAATATATCAATGTCGATTGCAATCATAATGCGTTTTTATTATAAATTTACTTTCACTATGTAACTTACTACAATATTAAACATTAAAGTGAAGTGCGATAGCATCAATGGAAAAAACACTTGTTATGGTCGGAATTTTTTTAAAATCCTCTATTACCACTACGCTAAGGTCCTGGGTTCGATTCCCGGGTAGGGGGTTATCAGAGTTAATGGTGTAAACTCCTTTAACTCTGGTTCTATTGAGATTTTTCCATTTTCTGGAAATAGCCCTATCCCAGTCTGGGAATCGAACTTAAACGCTCAGATCAAGCAGAAGTCACGCACTATTTCACACACACGTAGGCTGGACCAAATTTTGTTGGTAAATACGCATTTAGTGTCGTACTTAGCTCTCGCACTTAAAAAAAACTTGTGATGTGCATGGGCTCCTAACATCATAGATAGCAAAGTGTAATAAGGATTAACCCTACAAAGAATCCATTAGCATACGCATTTGTTCTTTCACATGATTCTCCATATCAGCAAAGTCTTTCAGAACTTCTTCTATCATGTCCACAAATATAGTTGACCATTGTAATTCTAGAGTGCGTAAACGCTGTGCTGAGCCACAGGCTAGCTCTATAGCATGAGACAGCTGACCAGAGCCACGAAGTCGCCAACTCATGTCCTCCTGTTAGAGATATTAAATGAGCATTTTAATTTACTTATGGAATGGCAAATAATGAATATTGAGTTCCACGTCCATATTTTTATGTCATGAAGTTTAGTGGCAAATACGCACACAAGTCACATTTATGGCCAGCGAATATTGCTCGTTGGAAATGTATGGCTGCGTAATTTAGACTTCAGGAATCGCAGCGCAACATCTGCTTTGAAATTTCTGAAGTTATGATCGAGATGAGTTTAGACTGCGGTATTTATTGCACTTAAATATTAACGACAATGAAATGGTAAATAAAACAGTGATATGTTAATTAAAAAAAACGTGTCTGACCTGTGAGACATGTCCTTTTTTATACTGCAAAGCTTCTTTCGCTATCACGTCTCTCAAAGCAGGATCTGCTGCTCTCAGCCATGCCTTAGCACTGACCGTACTGTTACCACTTCTGCCCAGCCGTGATAGTAGCGGCTGTAACGGGGCATCCGGTAAAGCTCGAAGCACGATGTCGCTCAACCCGTTATAAGTACTGTTTGCAGATTTAATTTCTTCCTCGGTAACCTGATGAAATATTGTAAACGTAACTTCACGCCTGTAATCCCCGAAGGGGTAGGCAGAGGTAAATGCATGCATTCAAGCATACATGCAAACACCCACGATTCGCCGGTTACGTTTTGGCCCATGTAACAGGTGGCGAGCCTGTTGACATCTCCGGGCACATTACCAAACTTTGAGGTACTGGGAAATTTCCAGAAAATGGAAAAATCCCAATAGAACCAGAGATAAAGGCTTTTTCACCATTATCTCTGATAACCCCCTACCCGGGAATCGAACCCAGGACCTCAGCGTAGTAGTAGTGGCCTGCTACCACTAGGCTACCGAGGCAGTTGTGCAATATTTCTTGATGAGCACTGCACTCATACTTCCTACACCTACTTCCTCCAACCTATTATATCATGACAAAACATATTTAAAGTATATTATTATGTAGTTTCCATCGGGGTTAAAGATGATATATAACGATTATAATTTAAGATTTTTAGATTTTTTAAATTTAATTTAAATATAACTAGCGGCCAAATATTCAAACGTCATTTAAATCTAAATGGACTTAAAAGTCTTCTGTCCTTATCAAACAATGGAGATAGCGCATATTGGAGTGTTGCTTAAAATTGAGTGACGTTCGAATGATCAAGCATTCGGCCACAGGTCATTTAAAATAAGTTATGGATAGTTTATTTGTGCATTTGAAACATAATTAAAAAACAGAAAAACACATTTGTTTAAAACATATTTCAGCTATAATTTAATATCCTTACCGGCTCATCGTTGATCTCTTTCAGCCCCCAATGTGCCAGTCTGTAGACAGCGTACTCACGCCATATTTTGGCACATATAGGGTTACCTTCGGGTAGCACCGTCAGACCAGTTATGCCACGAAGTTCGGCTAAAGCATGTAATTGTCCAAGGTGCTGGAGACCAGTCGCTCGGACAGATATATTTGAAACGTTTGGAAACCTAAGAAATATATATTTTTTAGCATTTAGCGGTAGGTACGTAAAAATATTATTCATTTAGTTTTATTTACTTTTGTAGTGTTATTTTTATTCAAAAAAAGATCAGTAGCTTAGAAATAAAACGGGATGTCTGAGACCGAACAGTAGCATATTGTGATTAGCTGTTACTAGCTACCTAACATCCTTTTCTTCTGTACAGTGATTAAATAAAGAAAACAATGACAAAATTCAATGAACGAACATTTAATAATATGTTTGATGAAGAAAGAAAGAAAGAAAAGAAGAAAATATGTTTATATAGTGCGCCTAAGGCACATGAAAAGTCACAGAAAAAAAAGATTATATATATAAAGTACAAAACAAATATTTAAACATAACTAGAAGGAAATATAAACATACTTACTTGCTTTTTAATTCGGGTAAAGATTGTGCGACCGCATTAAAGTGGACATAGTGAAATGCAGCACGTGTTACTGTTCGTGCTCGTTCCCATTCCCAGTCGCGAGCGAGACGCCGCACCGCACCCGCTCCCCATGCACTTACTAAGCCATCACTGACTTCTACTAAATAATCCACACCTATGACAAGTAATGTAACATGTAGACGTATTTAGAACTGATAAAATGTTAATTATACAAGGTGACAAGCAAGCTTGTACTTCAAATGGATAGTAAGTTACTGTAGTATTTAGATATCTACACAACAAAAAAAAATCCAAATGTAGATGCGTTCGCCTTGCGCAGATATTCGTGATGTCCAAGTTATTTTGCATCTGTGAAAGAAATTACCACGGCCACTACGGGACCATGACCATACATTACAAACCGGAACCCAGCAGTGCTTGAGCACAAAATATGGAGTTTGGCGGCAGATACATTAGAATTAGATCATACAATGGTGGTTACGTCCTTAACCCTCGACACTGGGAAACCTTAAAACCAATATTGAAAAATATAAACCCAACTAGTTACACAGTGTCACTTGCATAATTAAGATGCATTTAACGATATCTGAAGCTCAAATCCGTACATTCGTCCGTTTTTTTCCGGCACAGAGCGTGCTACAGAAATATACTATTATATACATATACATCACATACACACTTACACACACACATACATACGTAGTTTCGTAAAATCTCTTTTCTGGGCGGTTTTTCTTGTGTTAACCTTATGTATTAAATAAAACAACATTTACCTTGTTCTCGGTCCTTTGATACAGGTATTATAGGTTTAGGCACCGGTTCTGATGATTTAAGACTTGCTAGACTTTTACCAGATTTAGCTCTAGCAGTCGACGCGCGATGTGCGGAAGACGCCCTTTCATTCCTACGTGATATTGTTGCACTTCTAATATTTCTATTACTTAATCTGCTATTGAGTGAATTCTCTCGTCTTAAACCTCTGCTGTTATGATCACTGCCTGACGTAGAAGATGTTCCAATGGACCCGACGTTAGTACTACATGATATGTTACTTGTATTTTCACTGTTGTCCGAGTTTTTTGTATTGGCTTTTACTCTTCGGCTCTCTGGATCACAAACAGACTTAGATCGCATGGTGCTAAAATTTTCTCTACGTCTTACTACGGTCGGCGTTCGTTTTAAAGGTCTTTTCGTCGTTTCTTCGTCGCTATCACTTGATGAAGAAGGTAATGAGCTAAATGAAGAGTCAATAACTGGATCTACACTAGAGATGCTTTCCCATCTTTTTAGTATCGGCTCGGCTCCATCTGCTAGTCTTACGTTTTCTAAGGAAGAAATTATTGGTAACAATATTGGCGGTAATCTCAAGTCACTACTCGTTGATGTGGAGTGTGAGGCATCAGTATCTTGAGACGCACTTCTTTCTGAGAAATTAACGCGGCGCTCTGAAGGTTTTCGAGCTGTTGAACTCCTTTGTAGTCTCCGCACTTGTGACGGTTTTGGTCCGTTATCAGAAGTTTTGGTACTTGTGTCACTGTTATTGTTTTTGCAATCTGAATCTTCGGTTTCACCTTGTTGTGTTGATGTTACCACGTCGGGAAGTGCGGCTGCTACTTCAACAGTTTGCGTGCCACCGCTTTGAGTGTTTGATATTGTTGGTACTTCTATTACAAATTCTTTGTCTATATCACTATTTTTTTTTGGATTTGTGCCATTAAGGAAACATTTATTTTCAGATCTGAAAGGATAAAAACTAGCATTAAAATCTAAAGTACGTGATACGCCTGTACCCTCAAAAACAAAGGTGTATGTAAACTCACGAAAACCCAGCTATTTTCTTGTCCCATACAAAGATAGTTTCATGTCTATAGACAAAGAGCATGTCGGGTGCTCTTTGTCTGTAGACCCGCGACTTTAAAACAATTTGTTGAAGTTTTTCATTACCACGCCAGCCAGTACAGATGTGTCAATGTGTGATATAACAAAAAAATGTCTGACACGCGGCTGAATAGTATATCTCCGTGCCAGTTTGGGCACACTTCCAAGCCCCGAGGATGGCTTAGTAAACATCCGAAACTTATTTTACTTATCCCCGATTTGGGGTTCAAATCTAGGATTCCAAGCCTGCTACTACTAGCTAGATTACTGAAGCAGTTAGGTTAAGTCAGATATAGTATAAAAACAGTTTCAACGACGACGACAGTAGACCATAGCCAAAGAATACTAGAGACCTTAGTAACTCCCAATTCGTACGTGCATTGTGTATAATTTGATCACGACGAGCGGCTTGCTGAGCTGTACCACCTAATGCACAGTAAGCTGCATGTGCCGCTTCTTTGTTACTTCGCCAAGCCATCGCTGCGCTACGGACCTACAATCAATAGTTATGAAACATTTACTTTATTAAACATCAAAGTGAGAACTTATTGCAAACATGTAGAGTATTACTTTAAACCATCCACTGAATTTGAACTTTTGAATCAACTGGACTCGATAATTCATATCCAGCGGATGCTACCTACTTCACTTGCTTATATTATTAGAATAGGCTGAGAGCCATTTGCACTCGTCACTTGCCCGCGTAGTGTACCTTATGGGTATCGATCGATATCAGTTTTCTACATATGAACCAATAAAGAAAACCATAAAGAATTTGACAGACAAATTTGCAATCTATACAGGCGTTTGTTATTTATATGCATTTGTGTTGGAACGTGAAAATAGACTTATATAGGTAACCTACAACAAGAATGTCAAACATACCTGTTCAGTAACATGCATGTTGGTTAGCGTAATTAAGTTTGGGAGATATGAAACGAGAAACGGAGTGCAGTCCCCACCCAGTGCCACTGGATTTCCATCCAAAGATACTTCCATCAGTAACGTGGCTTCGGCCACTGAAGATACATCTTCCACACTGAAAAACATATTTTTGATAAAAAAAATTAATTAATTAAAAACATTGATTGTCTGTGAAATCAGCTTACGGACGATAATTTTACGTAATAATGTCGTCGTCGTCGAAGCAGACATGCGTCACAAGCCGAACGCTTAGGCTCAGGCTCAGACGGAACGTGATAATATTTCGTACGTGCAGCCAGCGTCCGTTCATCAATTTATAAGACGTTATCAGTTTATCACGTCAACAATTTTACTACAAAAATTTAAATGTCTCAACATTGCTAATTAAACTTACCTTTGCAAATCATTGTTACCAAGATAAAGTTTTTGCAATTTCGCAGTGTTTTGAAAGCCAAGTAACTTTCTTAATCGGTTTCTCTTCAAATTTAATTCCTTCAACGATACCAAGCCTTGAAAATCGGTCGGCCCGATGCATTTGATTTGGTTTCCAGCTAAATTAAGAACTTTGAGTTCAGTTAAATTTGAGAGGCCACCAACTTTGGCTATACGATTTCCATGTAAGTCGAGTACTTCTAGTTTCATAAGATTTGATAAGCCCTCTATTCTTTTTATTCTACAAGAAAGAAAAAAGTTGAAATCTTTCTAAAAAGCTTACGAGCTACTTATGTCATTGTACATTTCGTAATTTATTTGTCTTACCTGTTTTTACCCATTAGTAAAACTCTTAAACTGAATAATCTTTCTAAACAAGTTATTTTATCTATTTGATTATCATAGACATCTAGGAACACAAGCTTGCTGAGGTCAAGAGGTGAAAGTCCATTGAGACTGTTTATTAAATTGTGCTGCAACGACAACAGTCTTAAGCCTGGTTCGCCAACAATATGAGGAATCGACGACAGCCCACGCCTGTAAATTTAACAAAAGGACGTACTTATTAATACAATCTTCTCTTCGAACTTTAAACCTAAATCCAATAGGCCGAACTTCAGGCGCCCACAGAAAACTGCGATGCGATTCAGGTGACGACACTTTCAACTTGTCGAACGAAATCGCATCGCAGCAATTCACATCGCAAGTTCCTACGATGTGGCGTCACATCAAATCGCAACACAGTTTGTGTGGGAACTAGAAAAAGTTTAATAGAGTAGGTAACGGAATTAAAGGATATCGCTCAAAGAAATATCTGTTGTTTGTTTATACCTTTTACGCGTTCTATAAATACCATCAGATAACAGTAATTACACCTATGTTACTCCATGACCGTTGTCCTATCCCTTGGAATACCGAGAAAAAAACGCCTTATGCGCCTAATCTTTAACATTAGGCAACATTTATAACTGAGAGACTGTTATCAAATTCGCCTATAGGTTAAAGATTTTCTAAAATCAGTCTAGCACTTTTTGCATCTATTCATGACAAATACACAAACATATTTTTTTGGTCTAAGACAAAAAGTTTTTAACTTTCTGCTTCTTTTTAAAATTATTTTGCATAAATTTTCCCTTATTTTTTAAAGTGTGTTGTATAAATATTATGATACTAAGAAACAAATCGATCAATCTACTCTACCGTTTTCCTATTATATAATTATATTTTTGTTACATACCTATCTAGACTTATCCTATCAGGTAAACGATCTTTTTCCTGTGGGGTTCGAAAAAGTTGTACTTTTCCTTCTCCCACAGCTTGCAAATTGACTGACTCGTCCCTGCCATCATCTCTACTTAAATAAGGGTTTCTGTAATGTGTACATGAAATAAGGTTTAATTTATGTTGTTAACTACTCAGTAATTTTTTTTAAACAATCATTTTATATTAGCCATAGAGGTTGTTGTTCATAATGAAAAGTTAAAAGGCAAACTCACCCAGAAAGTGTTGTGTTTGAGCGTTGGATACCTGGTGCCCTTGAATCAGCTAACGCAGGTCTTATTTGCAAAAATAAACGACTATCTCCACTACCTCCAGGCTCAACTCTCGGCCCACTTACGTCTAGCGATTGCGCCGATCTTCCTCTTGTACGAAAAGCTATCTTTCTTACCTATTAAACAGCCTATTATTGAAAAGTATAGCTTATATAAAAATACGTAACAATTCAAGTAGGTATTTGAGATGACTTACATTCCCGCGGTTGTATGTGATAGGCATTGGTTTAAAATATTGTTAACAATATGTAAAAACTTATCATTCGATTGGCCCCCTATGAGATAACTTTCTTTTTATGAAAATAAATTCGTTTAAAAGGCAGTTTTGGTCCATTTTATTAGCTTTAAAACTGTTGCTTGGTAACCAAATTGTTATTGTTGCTACGCAACTTTTAATCTCAAGAATAAAATAAAAGTATGTACCAAATATACACAATGAAATATTTTTTTTATACGTAACTTATAGTTACTATTCAAATATCAGTGAACATTTTTACCTATTCAGAGATTTTATTTATTCAACAATATATTATTATTATTTTGTTGATTTTAATAATGAACGCACGCTAAACAAAAGATCCATTCACCACGCAAAGTTGGTGGCATTGTACTTCTCTATGGATTTTGTTCTCCTTTATCCGGTTGTCTATGATAGTCCAATCAAGTCCAATGTCAAGCAAAAATGTCAACATCAACATTGTCAACAAAAACAAAAAACTGCTATCAGCTGAATGTTACAAGATTTATTTAAAAAGTGTGAGCTATTAGGTTTATGTATAAGGTTGTGTTAAATTCACTGAATTCCTTACGAAGATTGCTTTCCGGTGTTAATCCAAGAAGTTTGAAAATGGTTCGATATTTCCCAAATCCCTATGAGGAATACAAACCTGGGGCTGAACTGACCCTAAACAAAGAAGAAATCAGTAAGCAAATCGCTGAGTACGTGCAAAACATTACAAAACGTTTGCAACCATCCCGGAGACATGTGGACGGTGGTCTTTACGTTGGAGTGACTGGTATATCTTTCATGTACTATTATTTATCGAAAAACCCTCTGCTCTCTGAAAATAAAGTTTTGTACATCGAAAAAGGCGTAGAATATCTCAAACCAGCGTTAGAAGCATCTGCTGGTGACAAGACATCTTTCCTACTCGGCGACGCCGGTACGTACGCTTTAGCGATTGTAATAAAAAAAGAAGCCGGTGAAGATTTCAACGATTTTCTCAATGCTTACAAAACATTGTATAACCAATATTTGAACCCAAGATTTCTCAAATGCGGTGGCGACGAGTTCTTCGTTGGCCGCGCCGGTTACATCGCTGGCGCCCTGTGGCTAAGTCGAGAGTTACAAACTCCAATATTCTCTAATGAAGAGCTATACCAAATCTGCGATGTCATGGTCGGTTCAGGTCGTGACTATGCAAAGAGGCATAAGAGTCCTTGTCCACTCATGTACCATTACTACAATACGGAATATTTGGGTGCAGCACATGGTGTGAGTTTCATACTACAAATGCTCCTGTCTGTCCCAGGTTATTTACAATACAATTCAGCATCTGAAAAATATATTAAGTCTACGGTAGATTACATAGCTTCTCTACAAAACAGTGAGGGTAACTGGCCCTGTTGCATGGAGGAAATAGGGTTAAGTGATCACAAACTTGTCCATTGGTGTCACGGAGCTCCCGGTATGATATACCTTATGGCAAAGGCATACATTGTTTTCAAAGATCAGAAATACCTAAATACATGTATCAAGGCTGGTGAAATTGTATGGGAAAAAGGTCTTCTACGCAAGGGGCCTGGTATTTGTCATGGTGTTGCTGGAAATGGATATGTATTTTTACTACTTTACAGATTGACGCATGATAATAAATATTTATATAAAGCAAAGTTATTTGCTGATTTTTTGAACACAAATGAGTTTCAACAAGATTCAAGGTTACCGGATAACCCTGAGAGCTTATATGAAGGAACAGCTGGGACAGTTTGCTATTTAGCTGATCTTTTGGTTCCTGACAAAGCTGAATTTCCATTTCAAGATGTTTTCTCAACATATACTTTCTAAAAAATACCAGTTGTGTAGTTTTTTTTGTGTTCAAAGTAATTGGTGATCATGTTCTGACAATTTTCACATCAGCAATCTCATTATAAATTCAAAACTATCTGATGACACTAATAGGTATAATTTTGTTGTCAGTTTCTGTTCAGAAATATATATTGTACTAGTCATTCTGTTGTTTCATTTCTAGTCAACATGAGTTTACGAATTATCTTTTTATTGAATCTTTTATCAGCCGTAAACTGTTCGGTTTTTATTGATATTTTAAAGTATAAAAATGTTAATAATGTTGTCTTATTTAATTGCTGTAATAGTGGAGTTGTTGAGTATAAGGCTTTATTGAATTATAATTTTCGAATAATGAGTATAGGGCTTAAGCAAAATGTATCATATAAGGTACCAGCAACATATCCAAAAATTGGTTTGATTGTGGACACAACTTGTGACTCTTGGGGGAGTGTCCTTTCGTCTTTGCAAGCAACGTATTTGTTTAAGAGTCCATTTTACTGGCTTATAAATACAGAAGATCTCCTGTCTACTGTCAATATATTATCTCAGTACCCCATAGAAGTGGACTCTGAATTAATAATAATTTTGAGGAATGAGAGTGTGTATAATTTATTTGAAATGTATAATTCAGGGTTCTATAACAATGGGTCAGTCATGGTTAGACAAGTGGGGGTTTGGAACTCCACATTGCAATTGAAGATGCTACACAGAAGGGATTTAAGCGGGGTGGAACTCAAGTGTACAGTAGTTGTTACAGACAGTATTGTGAATGAAACTTTTGAACAGTATCTGAAAAAATCTAGACAAACAAAAGTGGATTCATTGCACAAGCTGAAATTTTTCACATTGCTCAAATACTTGCGCGCAATGTACAACATGAGGTGTGTTTATTTACATCGTAATTTATTTTTTCTCTAGAATTTATGCAAGTAGCCTTGTTGGGTCATTTGAACCCGCTTATATGCCTCTGATCTTACTTCGAGTACAATACAGTTTTACTGGTGGTAGAGCATCAGTCGTCGGGACGTGACGTTCCCAACGCTCTCTAGTGGGGTCAGTCAAACGAACAATGGCGGTCAAACCATTCCAATAGGGCGGTAGTAAATATTAGGTTGGGGAAAAACTAAAGTATGTACGTACCATTTTGTTCGATAACCTTTTGCCATCTTGTAGGTAGGGACATGATCCCATTGCTATAAAAATTTCGGGACTTCTCATCAAAATACCGCGACAGTTTGGCAGTCCTCTCGTGATGTTAACCTAACATTGCATAAAGAATTCTGAAGAGACCGAAACAGGTGGAAATCTGAAGGTGCAAGGTCAGGACTATACGGCGGATGCATTAACACCTCCCAGCCAAACTCTCTTAATTTTTGCTGAGTGGCTATAGATGTGTGAGGTCTAGCGTTATCATGATGAAACACCACACCCCTTCTGTTGATCAATTCCGGCCGCTTTCTCTCAACTTCTTGCTTTAATCTCATCAGTTGTTCGCAGTAGAGTTCAGAATCGATAGTCCTGCCTGGTGATAATAGCTCATAATGAATAATGCCCTTCCAATCCCACCACACACACAACATCACCTTATTGCGAGTTAACCCGGGTTTCGCCACAGTCTGTGAAGCCTGACCGGCCTTTGACCACGACCTTTTTCGCACGTTCTTGTCGTACGTGATCCACTTTTCATCACCAGTTATCAGCTTCTTCAAAAATGTTTCGGTTTCATTACGTCGAAATAAAAAATCACAAATGAGTACACGGTCATTAGGTTTCTTTCAGTGAGCTCGTGAGGTACCCAAATATCGAGCTTTTTTTTGTACCCAGCTTTTTTCAAATGCGCCAAAACTGTTTTGTGATCAATTCTCAGTTCTTCAGCTACGTCGCAACTACTGATATGTCGATCTTGCTCCACTTTTTCAAAAATGGCATCCATTTTATCCGTAATAGGGCGACCAGAGCGAGGTGCATCTTTGACATCAAAATTTCCGGATTGAAAACGCTTAAACCAAATTTGTGCTACTCTCACAGACACTACACTAGGTCCATAAACATCGCAAATTTTTTTCGCGGCTGGCGTTGCATTTTTACCTTTTTTGTAGTAAAATTTTAAAATGTATCGAATTTCTTCATTAGATTCACTCATCTTGACAGTACGAAAAACAAATGAAAATCACACATTTGCCTAATTTGAATTTGGAATAATGTTCTTTAAAATTTTAACTTTCAATGATACCAAAACCAGCCAGATACAAATACTACAGCCAAAGAGATTTTATTACAAGTTCATACATACTATAATGCGAAAAGACTTTTTCCCCAACCTATTACAATAACGTTGGATGGGCATCAGCATCCTGCGATAAAACTACCGCCATAAAATGATTACCGCTTTTCGGCTGGAGTGAGAGAGTTTCAGTGAAGGAGCTCGCGGGGGTGTAGGGTCACCACATGAACTAATTTAGTTGTCTCTAAATGGTAGTGTTCAGCGCTATCAAGTTCCGGCCAGTTAGTAATGTAAGTCCCTACAATTTATCGCACATAAAAAAAAAATACGCTTACACTCACAGCCCCACAGTAGGCATAAACCTGTGTCATGGGTGCCGTTGTATACATACAACACGTAGAGTAACGCCCAGACCCGAAACAAATATCTGTAGGCCATACAAATATTTGTTCCGGTGCGGTGATCGAACCCACGACCCTTCGAATCAAACGGTGGTTTCGCACCGCTGGACTAACCGGGTCGTCAAAAGGTACAACAACAAAGGTACATAGGTATAACAACTTAAACCTCAGGAGTGACAACAATTAATTTTTTGTATTGTATTACTTGCCATCAACGTGAACTGAATGCTTGTTTGCTACTTCATAATATAAAAAAGGCATGAAAATATTACCTAAGTAATGATAAATGTTGTCTCAACTTTTACAGTTACAAACTTCAGCGTACGAATTCTTGGGGTTATTTTCGTAATGGCAGCTTCGACGGCATGGTCGGAGCTTTGCAGCGGCAGGAAGCGGATATTGGAGGCACGCCGGTCTTCTTTAGACCGGATAGAGCCAAATTCATCGATTATACCGCGCAGACTTGGCAATCAAAGTAGGTACCTACCTACGAGTATCAACGCTAAATTAAGTTTGATTGAGCTCGAGTGCCTATTTTTTGCGGTAGGTGCTACCTACTCAGAGATGGTTGCGATTTAATTATTTAAACCAATAACATCATTGATTTAAACCGTATCGCTGCTTGCTTAGGTAGTACAAAATACGAAGATATCGCCTGCATAAGGATCAATGGTTGAGACATGAAAAATATTCATCACAAAAGATTTCTCACGACGCCTAGTGAAGGAAAACCGACGTAGCTTAATAACAGCTCGGCTAATGTACCGTAGGGACATGACTATCGACGTACCTTGGCTTTTATCATGTTTTATCGATAAAACGAATCTATGAAATGATTTATTCAAATCTGATACTAAATTTCGTGAAAATTCTCTGTTTTATGTTTTTATTACGAAAGGAGACGAAAACCTTGTTTTGTAACAATGCCTTTCTCATATCGTATCGTATTTTTCATTTAATGTATTATCTAGGAATTGGCCACTTGAACACATCTGTGGCCCAGTAATTCCCGGCACAGAGGCATAACACCTTAAGCCTCAGGAGTGATAACGCATCTGCATTTTGACCTTGGTCTTTGTGTGGGTGTCTATAGGCTGCAGTCATCACTTAACATCAATGTGAACTGCATGCTTGTTTACCACTGCCATAACATAAAAAAACATGGGCATCTATATGCAATTATATACGTACGATGATAATCAATGCTATATTTGATTTATTTAGGGAGAACGGCCTGTTCCCTGATTTTAAATAATATAAAAAGTTGCTTGAGTTATTTTAAAAAAAGACTAGTTCAGTAACCTTTACCTAATAGGTTTTGACTAATATTTCTGAACGCTTAACTTTTCTCTCATTTTAACACCTAAAAATATCAACTTTATATCTTCACTAATATATATAACCCTATTATACTATACATCATCTACTTACTCACATATTGTTACTTCGTACAATAATAGTAGAGACATCGCTTGAAAATGTAATCTTCAACATATTATGTATTTTGTCTTTATCAATCTCCACATGTAGTTTATCACAGATGGTATGTTTAAATTGCTTAAAATTGCCCAGTATTCATTTACCATCACGGTAAACTGCATGCTCGATTTCATTCATTTTATGAATGACTGTGACATGTGACATAAATGGACAAAAAATAACATCGACACGTCACATCCCTAATCAGCAGACGCTTATCGTCTCCTCATAATTATAGGCTGTGCATGATTTCGACGGTCTACATTTTTTTATTTTATTGTGTTGTTATAACATTACACAAAAAACGTGTTATTACAGTTTTTTCCCGTATCGCTGCTTGCTTAGGTATTCTAAAGACGATATCTAGGTACCTATTAGAATTGAGCATGACATTTTCAGGGCGGCGTTGGTCAGATATTTGTCCGTCAGATATTTTGCGGCTATTGCAAATCGGCCCAACAACGATCATTGACTCGCCTCCTGTTACTTTAGTATTAGGACTTGAGTATAAGTGGAGAAATTCG
Source organism: Macrosoma leucophasiata (assembly GCA_036365455.1). NCBI lineage: Eukaryota > Metazoa > Arthropoda > Insecta > Lepidoptera > Hedylidae > Macrosoma > Macrosoma leucophasiata. Next base: position 5,043,541 of record JAWQUS010000023.1, on the reverse strand, counting down.
TAGCGTAGGTACATTCGCATTCACTTTAAGGTTCATAAAGATGAACGGCACTTGGTTGACGGACATACAACACGTGGACATGTAAGACATCGATAGGTAGCCGTCGATAGGTTGCGATAGCTGCCGTAAAATATTTAGGTGCCGGTGCCGCTCCTCTGTTTGTATTTCAAGTTCATCAGGTGTAGACGGCGCGATCCTCGACGGGGGCGGGGAGAGTCGTAGTCAATGGTCATATTATAACCTTTCCCCAAATTGAAACCCTCCAAAATTTTCGCGTCTGGATTGCAGCAACTCCGATCTCAAAAAGAATATCAAAACTAACATTAAACTCCACAAGAAATTAAGCTCGTCAATTTGCGACCATCAGACCTCCCCGGACCTGAAACTCGCCAAGGAACTAGATAAGGAATTTAGGTAGGTAGATATCTAAAATTCGAAGTTCGTTAAGTCACGTTTGGAGGTATATATCAAAATAAAAGTATCTTTTCCTGTTAGAACAAAATCGTTAAGTAGTCTAATTTGTTGAAAATAATGATCCGTAGGCCTTGTTTCATCATGCGTCACCCGAAGTACCCAGGAGGTTTCTACTCCATCTACACCAGACCCCTCACGGAGACAGTATGGGGCTGTATTTTGGGCTTGCTGACGATCGCGGGCTGCATCCTCTGCTTGATGCTGAAGATGAAAACCTTGAAGATATTTGGCGATGAAGAAGATAGCTCCTCCAGTTTAGCTGTGATCTTTCTGTTCAGCGCCGTTTGTCAACAAGGTTTGTTTTCGTGGGCTTTTAATTACCAACTTATTTGTTAAGATTTGTTTTATTTTTATTATGTGCCGAATGTTTGATGGAATATTCGTGTTTGGCATTTGTGTATGTTCGTATTTGGCTGATATTGGCGAATTTTTTTTTGCAACGAATTTGGCAAACGAACATGCAGTTCTCATTGATGTTAAGTGATAATTGCAGCCTATAGACATCTACACAAAAAACCAGAGGTTAAAATGCAGATGTGTTGCCACCCTTGAGACCTCCGCTCTTATGTCTCTGTATATTACGGGGCCCATAGAGGTAGAGTTATAATTCTATGACGGGGCCATACATTCATCGAACCGGAACAGCTAATGCGGTGGTGCCTACGCCCTCGAGCCCTTCGGTACACTTGAGCTCTACCACCAGTAAACTTGAGCTTGAACATATTACCTACATATTGTCTGGCTTGAGACTACATTGAAAGCTTTTTACAATATTTGAATCCACAACTAAGCATTTATAAACAAGCAAATTATTTACAGGTTGGGCTATTACAAAAAGTTCTAATTCTGTAAAGCTAACAATGCTTGTAACGTTCCTTTTCACGTTGACTCTATATCAATATTACAACGCCACGGTGGTGTCGACTCTCCTTAGGGAGACCCCTAAAAGCATTAGAACTTTGAAGGATTTGCTGCACAGCAACTTGAAAGCAGGCGTCGAAAATGTATTGTATAATACGGATTTCTTTAAGGTATTGTTATTTTTTTATATTTAGACTGAAATATTACACTATTACCTAAATATATGTCTCGGCGAACTTCGTATCGCCTTTTTGACGTTGCTTGGTCTGTGATTACCAATATTGAAGGTTCTTGCGTGTTCATTAGTTGATGGAAATGAGAAGTCCATGTTGGTGATCACCATGTAATACGGATTTAACAGATTTACATCGCAGCAGTTAATTTAGGCGGGTTGAGGTACGAGTGCGCAGCACTAAGGTGTTGTGACAACTGACACGCCAACGTCAAAGGTTGCAGCGTTCGGATGTTTATTTTAAAACACTTAATAATATGACGCTACAGCCTTAGCAGTTAAAAAAAAGATGTGTTCAAAAAATTGAACTAAAAATTACTTGGGGAGAATTACCCTTTCCATTTAGGGACATAAAAAATTAGACTACAACCGATTCTCATACATATACTCTACTTTAACCATGAAATCCATATTTTAATCACGCTTACTTGATCTTTAGCGAACTACAGACCCAGTGGCATTAGAGTTGTTCCACAAGAAAATAGTGACCAGTGAGCATTACAACTTTTTCCCACCCGAGCAGGGCATGGCTCTAGTCAAGCATGGTGGCTTCGCATTCCACGTGGACAGCACTATAGCCTACCGAATCATGAGGAGTACGTTCACTGAACGGGAGATATGCGAGGCTCACGAGGTTTCACTGTACCCACCGCAGAATATGGCAGCGGTTGTTAAAAAGAAGTCGCCTTATAAGGATCATCTTGCGTATGGGTAAGTTTATCATGAGGCCGTGAGTAAGAACGACCTCGTAACTGAGTTGTGATTTTGAGCGTATGGAGGGCTTAATCAGTGGCGGTCCGCCATAGATCTCCGGTTTTGGGGACCTCCACTCCACACAGGTTGTCTGTGTTTTGAATTATGAATTGAGATATTTTTTGAGTCCACGGCGGGTAATGTCGTTTTATTTTGCGCGCGCATTCTAAGTATTTTATATCACCTAACTACCAAATGTAAAAGTAGGGGAGAAGGACAGGGTTAGGACATTTTTTTTGCTCGCGCGTTTATGTTTGCTCCTTAATTTAACTTATATGTCAGAAATACGCGTAGGAGCTGAGGCGGGGGCCCAGAGGCCTCCTAATGCTGCCCCAGGCCTCTGATGACCTTGGTCCGCCACTGGGATTACGTTATTATTTAATTCAGGCCATTACAATTATTAAGGTAATTAAAAGGTAACAAAACATTTTTTTGCAGGATTCGCAAGATGCAGGAATCGGGTCTCATGAATCGGCTTAAATTAGTGTGGGATGAGCCAAAACCTCCGTGCGTACATACGCCAGACAGCAGCATATTTTCGGTGTCCATTCGGGAGTTTTCAATGGCACTTATTGTGTTAGCTGTCGGCATGATGTTTTCCATCGTTATCTTGTTCTGCGAGATATTTTTGTACCGGGTATTTGGACCCACGATGATTGATTTTAGACACTGAAAGTAGGTACTATCAGGGAACTGCCCGCTTGACCACTTAGATAACGCGGTCATAGTAGAAGCTATATTTGTATGATCGGAGAGTTCCCAGACTGTACACATCGAAGTCAGATTGTAGTAGAAATACACGTTCTCGTACTGGGAATTTATAAGCAGCGAAAGTAAAATGTTTATTTTCTGGTAAATATAATAGGTGGTAATCGTAGAAGTTTAGGTAGTTAGCTACTAAAGCAGTTTTGTGCTAATAGTAAATTTTATGTAACTTCGTTATGGTGCTTACAATGGCGCTTGCACTGTGCATTATAACATATTCCCTGATTGCCTGCACGCCTTCCGACTTTTGTTAAATAACTTTTTGTTTTTTATTAAAATAAATAAAACGGAGTTCGGAAAGTCTGTAAATTCTATTGCTTTAATAGGTATTTTAGAACCTACAGGGACCATCCCACCATCTCTTAGGGGTCGTCCATTAATCACGTGAGGCTCGAAAGGGGGATTCTGAAAAAAATCACGAAACATCACAAGGGGAGGGGGGGAGTATATGTATTTATTTCTTCTTTGAGTGCCCAATTTTTACCGAAAATTAGTGCGTGATTTAGGCAACAATTAGATATATTTCAGTCTCGACATTATTATATTTGTTATTATTATATATTACATTTGCGTGATTTTTATTCTCGATGTCTTATTTTCAGCGAAATTTAAAAAAATGGTAGGTACCTACAAATTTTATTCCTAAAAATACACGTGATGTTAGGTCCCCCACCTAACATCACGTGTATTTAAATGTTAATCTGAAACCTCATATATACATATCACCATAGATTTATTATCTACTATACATCTATGCTCACCAAATATCACCAAGGGGAAGGAGGGGGGGGGGTCAAAGTGACGCTAAAAAACATCACGTGATTAATGGACGACCCCTTAGATTGAAATAGTCTGTCATAAGAGATGGCAGTATTGCTCCTGTTCTGTTTTTGCTATTACGTAATATGTTATGGGTCAGTTACCTGAAATAAAATGATTTGCAATAGTTAACTAACAAAAACTGTTCCTTCTGTCCTTCGATTTCTAAGAGTAGATTTAGAATGATAAACAAAATAAAGGAAATAAAATAACGTATTATTATATTATTGTTGGTTTATTGTGTACATAACATTCTTCAATTACACTGTTACAATCTCTTGAGGTTTGTTGAAAAATTACAAAGATCGAAATTATATTAAAGTTCGTTCATACAATATTATTGCGCTTCTATAACGTACTCATTGTATACCTATACATCGTAGCTGTCTGAATATAAATTTTAGAGTTATTAATTCATTCATTAAAATTAACATCAAAGTTAAAATGTTTGAATCAAATCTTTTTCTGGTAAAACAAAATAAAATGAAGTAGAATAAATACATAAATACAATGTTATTAAACACGTGTTCAACATGATATTTGTTAGTTATTGTAACATTTCATATTCTTCTCTAACTTATAGAAATCTGTTAATGTTAGAGAAGGGTGTGAAATGTTGCAATAACTTAAAAAAATATCGTGGTGAACCCAGGCTTAGTATGCTAAAATTTTTACTGAGTTACTCAAGCCTCGATGTTGGATTGCCATTAACCACTCTATTCAGACAGCTACAACATGATGTGGAATAGAACAATAAAATATCAACTCACCATCCTGAAATTTCCATAAGTCTGAGCTAACGGCGGCCGTAGTGTTGCTATAAATGTCTACTAGAATATTAGGTCGAAACCACCAATTGATTTGTATTACGACAATAATAATTGTGGTACCATATTTCAACGGCGACTCATTTATTGTATGCGCGCTGGCATATTCGTACAATAAGTTTTTATTTCCATATAAAATTAGCATGGTCGTAGGTCGCGTCGTCAGGAAAATCTCCGCTTGATTAAAATCAGTCAAATATACTTTAGTTGGTTAAGAAATGGGTGAAAGTTGCTATTTAAAAAAAAAATCTATGAACATATTTTGATATGCAATACATGCAAGACGTGTTTGCTTATGTATGAAATATGACAAAAAAAAATAATTCGGTAAACAGTTAGGTAAACGTTAACCTAGAAGACTATACCTTATTACGGCCGCCTAGTATGTCCATGTAATCAAGCGGCGAGTACCCGACAATACATGCTAAAGTTTTTGCATATGTGTCACAAAATGAACTCTCCAGAACCAATGCTGAATGCTTACTATTGACATATTATTGAAATGCGGCTGGACTAAGAGATTTTGATGCTTACGGCTGATTCAAAAACCTATCTGCATTTTTTATACAATGAAAGTGGCATGCAAGCATGCAGTTCACATTGATTTTAAGTGACGACTGTAGCCTATAGACACTTACACAAAGACCAGAGGTCAAAATGCAGTTGCGTTGCCACCCCTGAGATTTACAGAGCCATACAGACGTTACAAAAGCTCATCTCTCATTAGTCTCATTATTATTTGAAGATAATACCATCACAAAATAATGTAAAACAGTACTAAACAAATGCTGCTATCCCAGTCACTAGGCAATTATAAAATTAAATGTCCCGTAATCTTGTGTATTTAGTATATTACAGTTCCTAATTGAGCTTAAATCTAAATTTTATAAATTACTGCAACGTTACGGCCACCGCAAACCAGACGAAATCAATTACAATTTATACAAATATAAATGAATTACATATTGAATTGCAAAGATACAAAATACTCGGAACAATTCAACCAGGAATTGTCTGAAACGGCTAACCCATTGGAATCAGCGACCCCGTTACACGTGAAAAATTAAATATTTAAATACACAATCGCGAATTTCATGTAACGGCCGAATCGCTTTACAAAATAAACAATTAACTACTATTATATCACTCCCTAACAGCTCACATAAAATATAATTATTATGATTATGTCGAAGATACAACGAAAATCTGTTGAATTGTAGAAATTATTATTAATTATTGTAATTGTATTGCGCACGCGTTTGTATATCGCCATTATTTCAGACAGACATTCCGTTGGATGGTTTGGCTTTTATATTACCTTTTGGCAGCATCAGAATCGTATGACAAGCTAGAATCAACTTGCCAAACTATGTCTTTTTTATCTTGGCATGTTTATAATAACCAAGGGCATAATTCGCTCACTCGATATCGCTTTCTTGCTCTAACAAAGGCCAGTTGAAGCAAGTAAGCGAATCGATTTACTTGCGATTGAATATCGATTATGTAAACAGAATTAGAACCCAGATATTTATGGTTTAGAATATACAGTGAATTTACATTATGGAATCTTGGAGTAGTAATGTAGAAAATTTTACAACGGCTTCTATTATAACGTTCACAGAGTTTACTCGACTCTCTTTTTACCTTCATTTTGCAATATATATCTACCGTTTGTACGCATTTAACTCATCATTATATATCTGTTATACGCATAAGTTATCAATTTTGTCACTTCGTAACGTTATAGGGTAAACAATAATTTCGATTTTGGTGCCTGATTTATTCATAATAAACTTATGAAGGCGAATTTTTAGTTATAGGAAAAAAATACTTGTCTTGTATTTAACCCAAAAGATTTTGATCTAACGGCAACAAATGAAGATCTGGTATCATTTAATTTTAGAATAGGTAGCTGTGTTCATATAAATAAAATTATATTGCAATTTTATGAAGAATATAATCCATTTTTGTTCCTCATTCCTCCGTTTTGATTATTCCATGGAATTTTGCCTACGGATCTTTCAACATCACTTAGGAATTCAATTCTGACTGTAGGACTATTTGGAACTCTTTAATTATTTTATCCTAATAATGATAACTAAAGAACTTATGTCCCCTTTTTTGCATAAAGTTCGGGCCTAACATTCTAAGCCTGGGTTGCACCACGCTATTTGTTAGTTATTGTAACATTTCACATCCTGCTCTAACTTTAATAGATTTTCTAAAGTTAGAAAAGGATGTGAAATGTTACAATAACTTCAACGAAAGTCGTGGTGCAACCCGGGCTAAGGGTGAGATTCACAGACCGCACAACGACTTTACTTTCAGCAAAGTGCGCTTGGAACTGTCAAAACTCATACTTTACTGACAGTTCTAAGAATAATTTGCTAAAGGTAAAATCGTGGCCTGTGAATCTCACCCTGAGAGACAATTTTTAGTGAAGTAAAGAGATAGGAATAATAAAAAATAAACATACACATATGAACATTGTTAAAATTAAATATAAAGAATGTCCCATATGAGTATGGAATATTCTGTTGAAACCAATATTTATTATTAAGTAGTTTTGGACCATTATTTATTTTATTTTTGTTAACTTTGACATATTAACCAACGTATCAGTTGTTATTCGCTTTAATTTTATATTTTGTAATTTGACCTATCACAAGCTAATTCTATTAATTCCAAGTGATTAAATAAATTTTTGAGTTTGAATTATACTTCATAGGAATTTTCGTTTTGATACACCAAAAACATAAAGTAAACAATTTTTTTTAAATTTTATTGCAGATCTTTAATAAATACTTCCGTATCTCTATCGAACTCACTTAAATTTGCCAAGAATTTAAGACCCAATAATGCTCAATATTGAACATGATCCTTATATAGCAACACTTATTATATTAACAGTTGAAAAATGCCTAATAAGTAACAAGAATAGCAGTAAATTTCCCTGTTGCAAGTAGAAGAGTAAAAGCCGAGTACAAAGTGTAACATATCATAAACTTAGCTGCCTTTCAGTTATAAAAGTCAATTGATTGTCTATGCCACACCCTGAGACGTATCGCTGCGCTTAAATTAATGTTGGCGGTGGCTGGTGTGAGCAAGCAAGGGCCGGAACGAGCAAACGAGCGAACGAGCATAGGAGCGAGAGCGTACATTTCACCGTTCTTCAAGCATTATCGTCTCTTGTGGATACAGTTTTAACGCCTTGAGTGTGCTGCTTTGAGATTCCGTTGTCAACTGTAAATACAAAAGGACACATGAGAACATAGTTAAAATATTGTTAAGAAAAATTGAGCCGTATTATGCGTTCGTGAGGATTCAAAATACACTGTATTATGAATTAGCTGTTCGTCTGTGGAATGCTCTCCCCTGTCTGTGCGATAAGCTCAGACAGTTCACACTTTTAAAATTCGTGTGAAAGATTATTATCTGACTCTGTAATCGTTCTATTTTTCTTCTTTTCTTGGTCTTCTATCTATCCTGTTACCCTCATTTTCATTTTAATGTATTTTATTTATGTTATGTAAGTACTACATGTTCTTTTTTATCCTTCTGTGTTTATTGTTGTTTTTACTAATTTTTTCATCTCTTGTTGTTGTATATTGTTTTCTTGCCATTTGTAAATTTCCCTTGATTTTATTCTTTACTAGCTGTTGCCCGCGGCTTCGCCCACGTGTATGTCATTTTATAAATAACTAAGTAGTCTATGTTCTTTCTCAGAGTCAGCTTTATCTCTGTACCAAATTTCATTAAAATCGGCTAAGTTTTTTTTTTTTTTTTAATGTCTGAAGGTTGACAGACAAGCAAACGGGCCACCTGATGGAAAGTGGTCACCGTCGCCTATGAACATTTGCAACACCAGGGGAGTTGCCAACGCGCTGCCAGCCCTGAAGGACTCTTTTGACGCCATTTACAACACGCACAGACTCCCAATGTCTCTGCGCAGGCTCAGATGTTCGAGCCTGTCGGTAAGTCCTGGATCGTTAACAATACGAACGGCGCGTTTTTGTAGGGAGTCAAGTGGACCAAGCTGGTATTTGGGGGCTCCCGCCCACAAATGAGAGCAGTATTCCAGATGGGGCCGCACTTGGGCCTTATAAAGCTGTAGTAGCTGCCCCGATGTGAAATACTGCCTCGCTTTGTTAAGCACCCCCAACTTTTTGGATGCCAACTTGGTCTTACACTCAATGTGACTCCCGAATTGCACTTCGTTCGATATGTCAACGCCCAGGATACCGATACTCTTATCAACGGCGAGCGGAATGCCCTGGAACTGTGGTGCTACAATGAATGGGGTTTTTTTTGCGGTGAACGCGCAGACTTGTGTCTTCGAGGGGTTAAACTGTACTAAATTAAGTCGACCCCAATCCGAGACCCGCTCCAGAGAGTGCTCGATTTCAGACACAAGTCTAGTCCTGCTTTCCTCGATAAGTGTCCGAGAGGCATTTGCACGGCTAGTGTAGTGTGCATCTCCCGTACTATCATCGGCATAGCAATGAAAATTGGAGTTTTGCTCCAATATTTCATTGATATGCAGAAGAAAAAGCGTGGGAGATAACACAGAGCCTTGCGGCACACCAGCGTTGATAGGTAGTCTGTCAGACAGAAAGCTGGCTGTCCAGTTGCATAGCCTCTCGGGAAGACCGTAGGATGGAAGTTTCGCGAGGAGTGCCCTGTGCCAGACCCGGTCAAAGGCCTTAGCAATGTCCAGGCTTACAGCCAATGCCTCCCCACTCTTGTCCAAGGCGTGGGACCAATGGTGCGTGAGATATACTAGAAGATCACCAGCAGATCTGCCATGACGAAATCCATATTGGCGGTCACTGATCAGCTGATGATCCTCTAGATACTGCAGCAGTTGAGTATTGATCACACGCTCCATGACTTTACAGAGTAGTATACGACTACTCTGTAAAGTCATGGAGCGTGTGATCAATAGGACGTAAAAAGGTAACAGACAGACAGACAGATTTACAGTTACTTTCGCATTTATAATATTAGTAGGGATTATGTTATTTTTGTGTGTACAAGAAAGAGTATTGTGTTGTCTCGCTTATTGGGATCTTGAATGAATGAATACACTTTATTGAACACCAGAAAATTTACAACAGTAATTATACAAAATAGCAATTCATTCAACATCTTATATTTGTGCATAAGACAACATTTGAGAGATCAGTTAGATCACTGGAATTGGTGCCGAAGAGATACCTATGTGTGGCGTGGATCGGATAATCACCACGATTATTTCACGCACTCATATCATTTCTTTTTTTTTTATATTACGTAGATGGCAAACAAACATGCAGTTCATATGGATATTAAGTGATTGCCTCTAATACTTACGTCTCTCCTAGGCCAGCTGGAGATGACCTTGTAGTTTTCTTTTGGGTAGCCCTTTGACGCTAGGAAGTCTAATAATGCCTGTGGGAGATAAGAAGAGGCATGATATATTAATGATACGTACGTAACTTCACGCCTGTAATCCCCGAAGGAGTAGGCAGAGGTAAATGCATGCATTTAAGTATACATGCAAACACCCACGATTCGCCGGTTACGTTTGTGGCCCATGTAACAGGTGGTGAGTCTGTTGCAATCTCCGGGCAGAAAATGGAAAAATTCCAATAGAACCAGCAAAAAAGGATTTTAAACCGTTACGCCCCCGACCCCGGCATCGAACCCATATAATTTTTTTATGTAATAAAAGTGGCAAACAAACATGCAGTTCACATCGATGTTAAGTGATGACTGCAGCCTATAGACACCCACATAAAGACCAAGGTCAAAATGGAGATGCTTTACCACTCCTGAGGCCTAAGGTGTTATGCCTCTGTGCCGGAAATTATAGGGCCGTACATTAATTACCACCTGACCGGAACACGATAGTGCTGAACACTACCATTTAGCGGCAAGTATGTTAAGTGGTGCCTACGCCCGCGAGCTTCGTCACTGGAGCTCTACCACCAGTTATCTAGTTTGACAGCTCACAAACACCACGGTGGTGCGGCTGGTCGTACCGACACGGTGTCCCGGTGAAATATGGACCTTATTGGGCGCGTTCCACTAAACGGCCGCAACGACCGCGACCACGACCGCCGAAATTGCCACGGGCCTCAGGTGAAAGTTTAACGATAAAGTACTAAAGTAAGTAATTACTGTACGTATTATTTATTTAACCTGTACACCCCTACCGTCTTAACCAAATCGAAAGTCTCCTTCCACCTACAGGTAGTCTGGAAGAGATCGCTTTAAGCGATAAGACCGCCTGGTTGTATTGCCTATTTGCTATGCATCTAATTTTATTTTTGTAAAAAATATTAGTGTACAATAAAGAATAATTATTCTATTCTATTAGGCGTTACAATCGTCGCGGTCGTTTAGTGGGACGCAGCCATTGTGTGTATAACGTACGGCGAGGGTGTCGTTGGCGTTGAAGCGTCGCTCGAGGCAGGTGTGGTGCGGCGGCGGCAGGCGGACCCGGACGCGCGCCACGTCCGAGGCGTCGGCGCGCGGCTCGGGGGGCACTCTGGCCGCCGCGCCCGCTCTTAACTCCTGTTGAACGATACTAGTTTAGTTTTATACATCAATTCACGCCGAGATTTGTTTTTGCTTAAGTGCGTGTGGTCGTCGGCGGCCTTTCTGCGGCTTGATTCTTTACAGAAAAAAAAAAAAAGGTTTTGTTTTCTTCAGAAAGCATTCATCAGGCATGCTGTCTGCCATGACCTCTGGATGACCAGCTCGGAGAGCGGTGATATAACACCCCTTTTTATGCGGCGGGGGTTAAAAAGGTACCTCGGCTTGTTATGGCTATCGTTGCTATGGGTTTTTTTATTTTTTAATTTATTATGGCATCACTATTACGCATATTGCCAGTGTCAAGTAAAACGATATTTCGTATTTATTTAAGCAGCGTCAAAGTTAGTATAATATCAAGTATAATATGTAAGTATCAAGTATATAAGTTACCAAGTATAATATGTTAGTCAAGTGAGTTACAGTCAAGTTAAGTCGAGTAAAGCGATGGCTACTTTACCAGAACATTTACAATGAAGTTTTGGAGGCAACCTGAAAGGTCGTGTTTTCGCACTGTTATTCTATTTCACTATACACGGGCACTGTAATAAACCTATATCAAACAAAATGCCACCAACTTTATTCAATATAACTTAAAAATACACCAAGAAAATGAAATAAAATAAGAGCACCATACGCCTCTTTCAAGGTTCCCGCCAAAAAAAAAAACTGCTATGGGGTTGACATTGACAATTCCATCGTCATTACTTAAAAAAAAAAAACAATAAAACAATTAAATCGGGATTGAAAATGTATATTGACAGACAGCAACTGTCAACTATCTAACAATACTTAGGTAGCGTAGGTAGCGTTACTTGTCAAAGTTATGTCGAATTCGAGTTAAATGGTGCCACTTTTATGACATAATACACTTGTAGATAATTACTTATTTACAGGTATTAAATGTAAATGAAAAATATATGATTACCTCTTTTTTCGCTTCTTCCATTAATCGCTCTGACTCTGCTCGCTCCATCTCCTGTTTAATTTCTAATTCTTGCTGTTTCTTAATTTCTTCTTTTGCTCTGTAAATAAAATAGAACCTATGTTGATTGATCAATCGCAATATAAAGTGAGAGGATGAACGCAGCTCCTTTACACATAGGCTAATAAATAGATAGTACAATATACAACAATAATCTTCATCTCGTTGGGCTTCTGTTAAACCAACCATTAGCTACCATACCATAGCCTCTTATTATTAATACAGATCTCAGTTCTAAAACACGGCATTAAGATCCTGTTCAGTATGGAAAAGATAAGTTTGTAAAGTCGGTTTACGGAGAATAATTTTGCGTGATAGCGACATAAGAAAACATGCGTCACAAGCCGATCTTTATCACTTGTTCAGCACTCAAAGTTACACAAGTCGTTGTGCCTTTGATCAAAAACTGATTGAAATAAAACTAGTTTTCGGATTTATCTCGCGTATATTAACTAAAATGATTATTTAAAATCGAACCCGTCGTTTCGGTCGCTTTTCAGCTTCCGTGGTCTCGGGCAGACTGAGGTGGTAATCGTCTAACAGCAGTTTGAAAAATTATTATGTGCAGCTACCTCCATCTATTTCGCAAACGTCTTGCGTAGCGTTCAGGATTAACACAAAAGTTACTAATTGTATCTTGAGGTCTTACAGACCGTTGCGGTTGGGCTTTTATTCTACTGAGTATTGGATCCCATGTTGGTGACAATCGCCAACCATCTTCTCTATTGAAAGGAGAATGACCAAAGTCGCCCTGATTGGCGTCTTAACAACTTGTATGTAGAAAATTGTTTCTTGAATTTAGATTTCACTCACATTTTTTTTCCCGATAAAACGAATGGGGATTTACAAGATATTTTTTAAAAGTTAATAAATTATTTTGTAATTAACTGCCAATCGCAGACCAATAACCAAGCTGCCAATGTCAACACCATTGCATTATTTACTTTTTTGTGTTGGACACTGGTCATTTTAGGACCTTTATAATTTCGTCGAAATAAAATCGATTTCAACGATCGATTGCTTTATTAACGATATTCAACGGAATAGATTATTAATGTCTACTATTTGTCTTGTATAATCACTAGGTATCGAGTGGATATAATTTGAACAGTACCTTAGTTTTGACCTAGCTCAAATTCATCATATAAATGTCTCACTTTTTATTATCATGAAGCGGCAAATAGAAAAACAGTTTACATTGGTGGTAAGTGAATTTAAAGCATAAAAACACCCACATGAAAACCAGATATTTATTTATTAATTGTAAATATTTGTCTGGTATTACTACCTGGAGAAGAATCATGACTTCGCCATAACCGCAAGGCGTAGTCATTATTGCAACTATAATACCTACTTGATGTAAGTAAAACAGCTAAGATGCTACACAATACTTTAAAATAGTCTTCGCTTATTTTAGTAACCTCTGCCAGGTACAGCACACAAAACTTAACCTCAAAATAACCAAAAGTTTGTAATGCAGTTTTTTTAAAACTCCTATTGATACCTTTCTTCTTTTTTGCGCACGCATTTCTTAAGATATTGCCTATATTTTGCGAGTAATCCCGTCGAGACGCAAGAAGGGCGAACTCCCATACAAAATTGGTCATTCTCCTTTGGATGTCTTTTAATCTCAATAGCCTCGAGAACCATTCTTGGAATAAATATTCATTTTAGTTTAATATACGCGAAATAAATCCGAAAATTAGTTTTATTTCAATGAGTGCAGGTCGCGAAAACCTAAGAACATACTATGTTAGGACGTACGGAACGTTAACATCACAAAAACTGATGTTAAGGCAAATATATAGTTTAATTGCCGGCACAGAGCCATAACACCTTAGGCCTCAGGAGTGGCAACACATCCGCATTTTGACCTCTGGTCATTGTGTGAGTGTCTATAGGCTGCAGTCATCACTTGACATCAATGTGGACTGCATGCTTGTTTGCCATTTTTAATACATAAAAAAAGAATTTAAAGTTCAGTCATAGAGCAACGCGGCCCACCGGTCGCGGCGGACCGGAGGGGAGTAGCCATAGCGTTTATTCCCGATGCAAAACAGTGTGTAATTTTTTGCGGGGGGGAAATGCGTGCGACACACACGCACACTACAAAAATTCGTCTATTCCTACGAAACTCACACCTCGACTTTCACAAAATACAGAAACAATTCCACGCACACATTTAAACATCTAGGCGAAAGGTATAGGCCCATTTGGGCTCGTACTTTGACAGAGGGGAGAGCCTGTATATGGCTACTCCCCTCCGGTGTCGGTGTATGTAGCTCAGTAGCGACCTGTCAGCCTCCAGGCTCTGCTGGTAGGCCTCGTCCTGCTCCCGCTTGACCCGCTGGCGCGCGTCCCGCTCGCGCTCCAGGCGCGCGTCCTCGTCCCGCTGCGCCGCGAACCGCTCCAGCGCCTCCATCAGACCGCCCACCAGCTCCGACACGCCCACGTTGCCTGGATCGTCATTTAATCGCACTCGAGTCAGAGTCTAACGGTCTTATTCATAAAAAGTTATAACACCTCTAAGGGCGAGATTCATAGACCGCACTACGACTTTACTTTGACCAAAGAATGCTTAGAACTGTCAGAAATGTATGGGTTTTGACAGTTCGAAGCGTACTTTGCTCGAGAGTAAAGTCGTAATGCGGTCGTATGCTTTAAGAAAAACTTTATTCATAATAGCATTTTAGCGCTAAAGCACTCTATAAACCCACTATAAAGTTATAGAGGCCAGAACCCTACTATAACAATGCTATAAGGACAAATTAAGATGGCCGACATTCAACAGCTGATTGTTGAAATTGACATGGGCGCTTTCCATTAATCGACCACAACGACCGTAACGCCCTTTGAATTGTTCCACCTGAGGCCCGTGGTCGTCGCGAGCGGTCGTTTGACGTCATAAATAACGTCACTGTTCGCGACCGTATTGCGTCCACTCCGATCCACCAATATTTTGTGCTTTCAAAATAAATAAACCAAAACGGCAATTTCAGTGGTCTTGGTCGCGGTCGTTGCGGTCGATTAATGAAACGTAGCTAAGAAGTGCGCGCGATTGACGTGACGTTGATTTTTTCTTTTATTCGAAATAAGGTCATTTTCACACATAATTTGTAGACAATTTGGCGTGTTTGATCTCTTGTTGGATTCATTTGTCAACTGAATTCCTTGCACTGGCAACATTTTGACTATTAGCAGAATTTTAACTATGGAAGGTTTATAGAACGTTTCTGAATAAACAATTTCATAGAACGTTTTATAGGCTTATAGAGCATTTTTACTAATGAATGCTATAAACCTTCTATGAGCGTTTTTTATGAATAAGATCGTTAATGTTTATTAATCATTTAGGATTACAAGCATCGCTTATGATATGTCAGAAATCATAAACTAAGTTTAACTAAACTAAGGTGAATAATAATAGGTTCAAATCACACGAAGGTTTATAATTGTAAAAATTGAGTATCAAGAATGTCACTGAGAATAAATATATAATAATATACACTTACAACATGTAACGGGAATAATGCACACTCTAAAACACCTCGATTAGAGAATTGAGTTATAATCATAATAATACATGAACTGAAATTACATGTTTAAGTATTTAATATTTTTTATTTAAGAAACAAGTTGTCCTCAATTTGTAAGAACAGTATGCACACCCTATTCATACTTACCCTACATCTACTTACGACCGCACATAAAACACAGACCAACTCACACACGTACACTGTCGCAATGTGACTTAGCGTAACCTGCGTGCCCCTATTTAACACTCGCTAGTAATAAGATTCATTTTCACTATTTTATTTCTTAAATTATTATTAATAATAAAATGCACGTCTCAACGAGTGATAATAAGCTTGTTGAGACTAGCAGTTCATTTTGGATAGACGTCAGTCTCATCTTCGTTTGTATTGACTGTTCACCAAATGGGTGACCATCATTTGCTGAATTGTAATTAATTTTGGGATAAAATGTTACCCATATCAAAAATGCCTAAAATCGGCTATCGATTATATGATTTTATATTATCGGATTCTGAACAAACTAGTTTCGGGTTGTACATTCAATCCTGTTACACGTCGTATGTATATCAGTAGAATACCTCATTTTCTCTTTTACAAACCGATTACACTTACAAAGAAGTGAAGAACAGAAATTATTATTAATTAGCAGCGCTGTGATTTGAAAGTCGATGAAACGAAAAAGCGACAGTAAAAGAGACAGCAACATAAAATTCATAAGATCTAACGTGGGAGAAATTAAGATGGGTAGCATTATACGATGACTCCTACGAAAATTTTTTGAAGGTATATAATTTCTACCATGTGTGAATGCGTTGCACCAGCGTATTTTTGAAATATTACTTTACCAGAGTAAGGTTACTGACCGTTGATGATGGAGTAGACGCCGGTGGTGGACTTGATGCGCATGATGATGACGAGCGCCGGCAGCCGCTCCAGCGGGATGCTGCGGATCGCCATGCTCGACACCGGGCCCAGCGCCGTCGCCACTGACGCCAGGAACCTTACCATTTACATTCACATTACAGTGGACCTGAGGTAATAAAGTCTCAGTCTGGGTTGCACCACGACATTTGTTAACGTTAAAGTTATTATAACATTACACACCCCTCTCTAACTTAAAAAAAAAAGGATTTTGACGGGAACCTTGAAAGAGGCGTGTGCTCTTATTATATTTCAGTTTCTTGGTGTATTTATGAGTTATATTAAATAAAGTTGGTGGCATTTTTTTTAAATAGGTTTATTACAGCGCCCGTGTATAGTGAAATAGAATAACAGTGCAAAAACACGGCTGTTAGGTCAGATAATTGTGTGTGTTCGGAACGCATAGTTCGCCAGCGCCCCTACTGGAGTTATTTGGTATTATGGATATATGTACTTTGTACTGGTGGTAGAGCTCCAGTGACGGAGCTCGCGGGCGTAGGCACCACCGCATTACCTAATATACTTGCCGCTAAATGGTAGTGTTCAGCACTATCGTGTTCCGGTCAGGTGGTAATGTACGGCCCTGTAATTTCCGGCACAGAGGCGTAACACCTTAGGCCTCAGGAGTGGTAACGCATCTGCTTTTTGACCTTAGTCTTTGTGTGGGTATAGGCTGCAGTCATCACTTAACATCAACGTGAACTGCATGCTTGTTTACCACTTCCATTACATAAAAAAAAAAAAAAAATGTCATTGTCAATATGTATTACATCATCTTCTTCCTGTCTGCTACAGCGTGTACTTAACACATTAGTTATAACTGATACATTTAATAAAGTATATATCTACAAGTGATTGGTAATAATTTACATACATACAACGCATACCGTACATACACAACAACGGCCTTTCAGGTTGCCTCCAAAACTTCAACGTAAATGTTCTGGTAAAGTAGCCATCGCTTTAGTCGAATTACTGACTGTACTCTCTTGACTGACTTAATAAATATTTGACTGACTGACCAATACACTAACTTTATACTGCTTAAAATACGAATACAAAATATCGGGCTTGACCGATTTTGGCGAGACTTTCACTGGCAGCTAGCTGAGGAAATAAAGAGTAACTTAGGCTACTTTTATACTAGCTGCGCCAACGACTTTAATATATTTAAATGGATTTTAAAACATTGAAAGAAACAGTGAGTCGGTATTACATTGTCCTTATCCCCAGGTCGCAGTCAATCGCGGGGAATAAAATAAAATACGCTTACACTCACAGCCCTATAAACCTATGTTGTAGGTGCCGTTGTATACATACAACACATACAACATATACACAAACACCCAGACCCGAAACAAATATCTGTAGCCCATACAAATATTTGTCCCGGTGAGGGGATCGAACTCGCGACCCTTCGAATAAAACGGTCATCTCACACCGCTGGACTAACCGGGTCGTTGTGACAATCTTTGGGGGTTTGTCCAGCAGTGGACATATTTTATCTGAAATTATGACTATTATTCATAGATTATATCGGTGTGAAGTCGAAGATATACATACAGGTTGTTATTGTTGGGGTCTGTGAGGTCCCAGCCGTACAGCAGGAAGTTGGCAGCCAGGGTCTGTAACACGGTGTCGCAGCCCAGCAGTTGTGCGCAGAACACGTTGGATAGTACTGACTGCTCGTGGTGGAGATATAGGCCGAGCACTTTTCTCTGTGAAGTGTTTGAACGAATGTTAGTTGAATAGGGATATATATTTATATATTTGACAATTTGTAATTATTATTTTTTAAATGGCATAGTTCGACTAACATGGAAATTAAAAGAATAAACATAACAATTATTAAATTCAGTGCATTATTGATAAACAGTTACAAAAATGTGAAAAATAAAAAAAAAAGCTCAAAAATAATAACAGTATTAGATTCCATGTACAAATCTCAATAAAGTTTACTATGCTAACTATTTATGAAAACGCAAAATCAACGAAGATATTTTAAGATTTCTTGAATTCGTCATTGATCTCGTAGGTATATTATACAAGCATGTGACGTCTCTACAATTTTGAATGAGCCGTTTGAGATCATTTCATAATTTGCAACTTTCGAATGGTGATATCTCAAAAACTATTAGTATTCTAGTGGTTCAAATGACAATATTTTATACTTTTTGAAACCACAATCTTCTTCGCAGCGACGGAAAAGTATGAAAATATAACCTCTTCCAAGTTCTTTGGGTGTCGGCACATTACCTCTTTGGCGGGTTTGAGACAGGACTCCTTGATGGCATCCTGCAGGGTGCCCTCGAAGAAGGTGGGCGTGTTGGGCCCGTAGCGCGCGCGGAAGCGCTGCGCGAACTCTATGCAGCCCAGCACCTCGTCCTCCACGTTCTCCGACACTGTCGACCGATACGCGAGGTGCTGATTAATCTTCTCTGCCTTTCTTATTCCAAAATGAACTTTAAATTGCCAAGCCAGTGAATATGTACGTATAGAATGGATACTTCGACGTTTCGACCGATTTCCCCGCCTCACCCATCACCCCTCGAGAGGCAGTTGAATCAACTTCAACAGTGAGGGTTCTTTCAATTTATGCGTATTGTGTCGGACCGCTGCAGTGCCGAAGCGTTGTGTTTGTCGTACGGCGTACGGCTGGTCATTTGTTTTCATACTAAACGCACGGTGCGGCAACAGTTTGGCGTCTCTCTTGTTGTCGAGCGTTCACGGTACCGACGTCGTACTGTTGCCGCAACGTGTGCTTTGTATCAAAACAAATGACCATCCGTACGCCATACGACAAACGCACCGCATCGGCACTGCGACGGTCCGACCCAAAACGCCTAAATTGAAAGAGCTCTGAGGTTGCGAGCGGTCTATTTTTAGTTAATTTCGACACGTAGTCAGTGCGACGACTTATTTCGCGATGGTTTTAAGTCATAACTCTACGTGCTACATTTCTGTGTGCGCGTGTACTGATTGATGTCTATGTAATAGGTAACCAGAATAAGCGTTTGTATGGAATTTTAGCCGAATGTCCGGAGTGTGACCAAGCTTAACATTAGGTTTAAACAGTGAAGTGAAATAAACGTTATTATATAAAAACGCTGGCATCGGGACGTGACGACCCCAACGCCCACTAGCGGAAGAATTGTCTTGTATTGCAAGAGAATTCTTCCACTAGTGCAGTCAGTCAACCTGACGACCCGGTTAGTCCAGCGGTGTGAGATGACCGATGATTCGAAGGGTCGCGGGTTCGATCCTCGCACCGGGACAAATATTTTTTATGGCCTACAGATATTTGTTTCGGGTTTGGGTGTTTGTGTATGTGTTGTATGTATACAACGGCATCCACGACATAGGTTTATACCTGATGTGGGGCTGTGAGTGTAAGGGTATATTATTAAAAAAACCGTCAACCGTCTCTACAATGGTGAGTGCTCTGTCGAACTGTCCGACATGGTGCCACCGTCTCTTTTCCTACACCGTACTACCCGCCGAAGAGAGAAGTTTCACCCTCACCGACTGGACACCTGGCAGTGCTCAACGGTGCGGTTTTCTCGTTCGTTTCTGCCCAGAACGTGTAAATTGTGGAACGAACTTCCCTCGGAGGTGTTCCCTCGGTTACAATATGGGGTTCCCTCAAGGCTGGCAGGCAGTTCTCCTGGTGTTGCAAATGTTCATAGGCGATGGAGACCACTTACCATCAGGTGGCCCGTCTGCTTGTCTGTCAACTTAACGACATAAAAAACAAACCGAACAATGGCGGTCAAACTATTCTAACGGGGCGGTAGCAAGTGCGATAACGCAAGATGGGCAGCAGCGTATTACAATAAAACCGCCACTGCGATCGCTAATCGTACCGAACAAAGTTACCGATTGAAAAGAAGAAAAAATGAAACTCACTGAGCGGCTGCAACCTCTCCGATGCGGTTTCGACGAACATGTCATCGTCGGCGGTGAAACCGTCGCTGGTCTCCATCTCCTCGATCTCCTCCACCGAACTGTTCTCGCTGTCGCTGGTATCTACTGTTATCTGGTGACATGAAACACAGTACAGTAGATTAGGTAAAGGTTGCTAACAATCGTGCTGTAGTATGGCCGGGGCCATACCACCATCTCTTATAGCAGTCTTATTTTAATGTTACTTTGTTTTGACTTATGTCAAACGACAAGGAAAAGTATGTATGTATGTATGTATCTTCACGCCGGGTCCCTAACGGGGTAGGCAGAGAGTGTAGAGCGCTTGATATATCGGTTCTGACATACGAGGCACGAGTTCGTCGACCTTCATCATTCTCTTCATACATGCACGCCGATTCCTAAGACTTTTGACCCCACCATCACCATCCCACAAGAAAAAGTATTTTAGAATTATAGGCCCCACACATAACTGCGAGTTCGCAAATATCTGCGAGCGAGAAATATCTACGAATACATCGCCTTGCGATGCGGTGTCGCATCGCAGGCGATGTAATATTTTATTAATGCGAATTTGCTTTGACATTTCTTATACGTCATAGCAAATTAATATTGGAATAAGACTGCTATGAGAGATGGTGGTTCAGTCTCTGAACACTAACCTATACAAGCATTTTAATCTGTTCAAAATAAATCCGAAAAACTAGTTTAAGTATCAATGAAATTTGTTTCGGTTAATTTGTGGGTACAATGCAGACTTACACTCTGATATCCTTTCTGTTTGTTGGGCGCGCGTTTGACGGTGAGGTCGTGTTGCGGCAGGTCGAGGCCCACCATCGCCAGCACCGTGTCGTCCAGACCCGTCACCGACGGCCACCCCGTCCATACCTGCCGACGTAACAATCCATTATTACATTATACAAAGAAAATAGCAGCTTCACCATCACTTCACCTCAGCACATGCTGAATTTTGTCATCCACCGACTGCCAGGCTCCGTTCTCGCTGCCCTCTTTGCACCACAGTCCAGAGTCTCTCCCATTTCGACATTGACACCTACTGGAAGGAAGAATGGAACTTGGAAGCAGATGGAGTCTTTGCCCAAATCGCTGACCCAACAGCCAAACCTAAAGGTTTCGATCTACCCCGAAAGCTTTGGTGCAAATTAAACAGGCTTAGATCAGGACATGGCCGCTGCAATTTCTTTCTGCACAAATGGGGTTGGCGAGACTCGGACCTGTGTGAATGTGGCGAAGAGGCCCAAACCATGGATCTTATAATGGAGCGATGCCCAATACATTCTTACCTGGAACCCAAAGAAGAAATTTACAATTTAACGGAAAATGCAGCCAAATGGCTTAGAAATCTAAATGTAGACTTATAATTATACATTGTGTGTATTCGCCTATTCTACAGTCTGCCATACCATTAAATAAATTATACAAAGAGCATAATATAGTAATTTCAGTCGAAAGTCGTCCAAACCTTTCCCCCCTGCTTACGGTTCACCTCCAGGCGGGCCACCTGCCCACGTCGGTCCATCTCTTGGCGGACCTCACCCACGGGAAGCCTTCCGGTACGTGGTCGCCACTCAAGAACCCATCCCGCCCATTGCCACTTGAGTTTTGCTATTCGGTGGGCTACGTCGGCGACTATGACCAACCAACATTGTGTCAAAACCAACTACTAATCAGTTAGTTGATGTCTGACTGGTAGGTCTGAAGGTAGATAGAAGCCAATTACCTTCTGATTCATGATCATGACACATATTAAAGTGTTAAAAGTTTTACAATTACCTGATGTCTGACAGGTATGTCTGTGAGCGAGTAGAGGTCATTCTTGACCTCCTGCACGGTCTTGGTGCCGGGGTACTTGAGCGTGTACTCCCGCTCTTCGTGCTTCACGCGCAGCACGTACGTCGTCGTCAGCCGCTCCGCTACCCTGGACACAAGCCACGCATATTATTATTTAGTAGAAGGGGAACGCAACATGGATTTTTTTTATTTACTCGAGCGGTCCAAATTAAGATTTCTCCCAATAACTTATATGGGTGCAACAGGGTGCAGGGTGCTCTAACAAATCTAAGGTTTCGACTTTGCAGTTTATACAATCAATCAATTCATTTATTTGTTCAGTAAGGTATATGGCAGATATTTGGATACAATATTTTATTTTATACTGTGCCACTTAAATGGCGTACAAATATTAATACATAATTATTAAACAAATTTAATTAAACCTTAAGTGACAATCAGGTTTTGCAATCCATAAATTGTACATATTTAAAATTATTAATTTTACCAAACCTGCAATTTTACAAGAAATTAAACAAAAATAAGCATATGTACTTATATACAAATTACAATAAAATTATCAATTTAATTTAAATTTTGTCGATCGGAAAATCATTTATTTATTAATTTACTCTTTTTATGCACGAAGATGGTGTACATAAAGGCGGACTTAATGACTTAATTTATACTATAATAACATTTTTCAATTAAAAGTGAATGAAGCCGTCTCTTGAATAAGTTTATATCAACAGGGGTACGTATGAGTTTGGGCAATTTATTAAATATAGTGGGAGCTTTGCTAACAATGCTTTGTCAACATAGGTGTGTTTTACAAGCTTATCATATTATTATTGTGTGTGATACAATATCGATAAGATGTCGATGTCCCTAAATTATTGTCATATATATATTTTTTTATGATTATTATATCAGTGTGCAGCAGAGATAACGCTCTGCGAAGTCGAAACTTGCCGATTGTCTCTTTCGTAGGCTCAATGACAATATTTCTTGTTGGGTACTCTAAATGGGATATCTGGTGCTCTATACTCTCTGCCTACCCCGTTAGGGACCTGGCGTGAAGATACATACATACTCTAAATGACTCTACAAAGAAGATGTAAATTAAAATGTAAAGAAGTAAATTTAAATTAAATATAACATCTATGTATTTACTGATGTCATCCCCTATTTAATTAGTAAGTACCTATATCAATAGACATATTATAATATATTTTTTTTGTTTTGTACTTGATATCATACTTAGATAATACTTTTTGTTTTTTTTTTGCTCCCGCACCCTAGACAATTTGTCCCATAACCCCACGGTTGACTGTCAGAGAATGCCTAGTGGCATTAAGTCCGCCATGTGTATAATGTGCATTAAAGTATAAATAAATAAGATATACTACTCACTCGTCATCAGCACAGAGGCGGTCAGCGGGTTTGAGACGCAGCACAGCGTTCCGGACTAGCGAGAGACTGGCCAATGTAGCGGTGGGAGTGGCGCGAGAGCCTCCCAGCCCCGATATTTGTTGCCGGCACACTGGCACGCCGCACACTAGCTCTAGCCGCTTTTTTAGATCACCTGTGCCGAGAAACATGTAATGAAAAAAACGGGTATGTAATCATTAATTTTTAATCAAACCATATGAAAGTTAAATGTAAACTGAATGTAAAAGTACAGAATTAATGAAAATTGCAGTACACTAGTATGAGAAAAAAGATTTCTAAAAATGAAGAAGTGACAGTAAGCTTAAAAATAATCTCACTTTTACAATCTTCATACAGTTTCCAACAATTTTTAAAACATCAACATTAGACAAAAAGCTTACTGTAGATGAAGATTTAAGTGTCTTATTGCCACCATTCAATGGTTCACGACTGTCGTAAACGTTGCGGGTACAGAGGCATAATATCTTAGGCCTCAGGAGTGGCAACGCATCTACATTGAAATCTCTGGTTTCGTGTAGTTGTTGATAGACTACAATATTACTTACCATCAACGTAAACTGTATGCTTGTTTGCCACTTAATGGCATAAAAAAAAATGGTTAGGAAAGATAATCTGTAGAATTACCGTATTATCTACCAAATCGTGGTAAGATACGCTTTAATTATACTCACTGACAGTGGCAGAGCCGGACATTTTAATTTCGTGTATCTTATTATTACAATGAACTTGCAGTTCTACTAAATCCGTGGAACTATTCCTAGGCGATGAGGTCGAAGCTTGATTGCTGTCTTCCCGATCTGTACACAAAAAAAATATACATTTTATAAACATTATTTTATTTACTTTTTGGAATCACAATAAAAAAGGGCAACATCCTCATAGACTGAGTAACAACTTTTAAAAAAAGTCATCATAATAATAATAATGTCTTCCAGACCAAATTTCGGTCACGGCGGCCAATCTCACCGGAGACTAGCCAACCGCACGGGAGATATTATAGTGCACAAGTGTATGCTCAAACACAAGTGCACTCTCTATTCCCTCACTCTCATAGTCCGATGAGACGGCAATCCGACACGACCGGAGAGAGATCGGTTGCAGGACCGACGGCTTTACGTGCTCTGGGAATTTCTTCACAGAAAAAACCCAATAAGCGATTTTCCCAACCTGGGGATCGAACCCAGGACCTCAGGCTTCACCATCGCGATTACGACCACTGAGCCAACGAGGCAGCCATATAGCCATAATAAATAAAGGCATCAGCATAAATACCTGGTGGGTGTGTTTTTGGAGTTATCACAGATATATCGTCATCTATCATCTCGACTTCCTCAGCGTCGTTGGTGCGGGCGAGCGGGCCGCCGCTGTCTTGGGGCATCACTCGATTTATGGCTGTCTGTCGTCAATAATAAAAACAAAATAACAAAATGCATTAATAAATTCATGAATGATTTTTTTTTATGTAATGAAGGTGGCAAAAAAACCAGTCATAAAAACCAGAGGTCAAAATGCAGATGCCTGCTGCCAATACTGCTATGCTAGATAGAGTCCAGCGGCTTCACTTAACTGAATCGCGATAGTTAGCGTCTTTCATTTGTCTTGTCCTTTGCAGCCACCTAAAGATATAGCGATAATCTGGCTATCGCAATCTATTTCACAGCCGACAAGAAAAGACAAGATATAAACCATAAGGCTTTAACGAGCACAAAAGCGATTCAGTTGGGCGGTGAAGCCGCTGTACTCCAGCATAGCAGTATTGGCCTACTGCCATCATTAGGCTACGGTTTGTAGTAAGCATACTATTATTAGTTTCTATACCAAACTTATAAGTGCGTTTTTAAGATAAGATAAAATAGGATGTAATTAATACATGACAAAATACGCAATTATTGCCGACTCTCCAAGGGCCTGACTATAATAAGTCACGGACGTCACGGTATTTGTTGTGTGGTTCTGTGTTTATTTCAGTACTAGTTTTTGTGTTGAGGTGCGTATTTGTGGGTATCGCGGATCATTAACTTTGTCGTTCGTGTTGTCTCGTCATCTCCTGTTGCCGGGGGAAATGTCTCATATGTTAAATCCGTAATTTTTTTAGAATAGAATAGAATAGAATATTCTTTATTGTACACCAATAATTTTTACAAAAATAAAATTAGATGCATAGCAAATAGGCAATACGGCGGTCTTATCGCTTAAAGCGATCTCTTCCAGACTACCTATAGGTGGAAGGAGACTTTTGATTTGGTTAAGACGGTAGGGGTGTACAGGTTAAATAAATAATACGTACAGTAATTAAATTAATAAAATACAAAGTATAAAACATATATAGATAAACAACATTGGATAGATATATACATAATAATACAGCAATATTATAGGTAATTAAGAGTAATACTAATTTTTAGCTAGGTAGTACTCATTGAGCTGTTTTTTGAAAGACTCAAGAGTCTGAGCTTGACGAGTTTTAGTTTATTACTAGCGGCCCGCCACGGCTTCGCGCAGTTGCAATGTTACCTACCCTTTCCTATTCATCTTAGCGTTATGTTATATAACCTAAAGACTTCCTCGATAAATCTAACACTGAAATAATTTTTCTAATCGGATCAGTAGTTACTGAGATTAGCGCGTTCAAGCAAACAAACAAACAAACTCTTCAGCTTTATAATATTAGTATAGTTATAGAGAAGCTATGCCCGCGACTTCGTCCGCGTGAGAATTTATGGTTGTTCAGTATCTACCCGGACGAAGTCGTGGGCGTAGCTAGTATAAAAGTAGCCTAAGTTACTCCTTATTACATAAGCTATCCGCCAGTGAAAGTCATGTCGAAATTGGTATAGCCCTTCCCGAGATTAGCCCCAACAAACGGACAGACAGACAGACAGACAGACAGGCGTGGTTTTGGTATATGTACTGTGTATACATACAATTATATAATCTGTAACACATTTAACACAAAGGAAACGAGATAAAGACTACACAAAGATTGCTCTACTTAACATGTCTTCATTATTTAATTTAATAACTCATTAGGCAATCAACATAAAAGAATCAATGCCATATTTACTGGCTTGATCAATGACTTTACAAATTTTGTATAAATACAGATATACCAGCATTCAAAAAATCATGAATATTCATATATATGAAACAATGACATGTAATTAACACAAACATAGGTCCAAGTCAATGAAACTTAGTTTTAAATAATAATAACATTATAAACTGAATATTTATAGATGGTAGCGCCAGAGAATATGTAATAATACTACGTATAGAATGGACACTTCGACACTATACATGGTTTTGAATATAAATAAGTTTAACTCGTTTTAATAACTAGTGAATGAGAATGAAGTGCAAGTCTAGAAATGCAGGAGAATTTATACATCATTTTGGTTG
Organism: Macrosoma leucophasiata; assembly: GCA_036365455.1. Classification (NCBI taxonomy): domain Eukaryota; kingdom Metazoa; phylum Arthropoda; class Insecta; order Lepidoptera; family Hedylidae; genus Macrosoma; species Macrosoma leucophasiata. The sequence continues at coordinate 5,016,226 of JAWQUS010000023.1, read as the reverse complement.
ATTTGAATAAAAAAAAATTATGGCATGTCATGTTGGTGGTCCGCAATAGTCAGTATGCATCACATAGATGGCAAGTGAATACCGTAGTCACCACAATCCCCCCAATTCGACCACACCTCCGATGCTTCGGGGGCAGATAGGCCTGGGGAAGAAGGGTTGCACCTTGACCAAAACATCCACAAACCATCCCCTTCCTCTGTTACGCTTCACGTGCGGAGGCAGGAATGATGATCATTAGTAGTCAATAGATATCTACACAAAACTGGAGGCAGGATGAATTGTCACCAGAGGACTAAGTTGTTTTAACCTCGTTGTATTACAAGGTCATACATTACCATGTAAACAGAACACAATAGTGCTGACCACTATAATTTGAAGACAGATATTATTTGGAAACAATAGAACTCTACTACCAGTAACAAGGAATCATCACTCCTGCCTTCAATATAGGGTACATTACATTTTTGTTATTTGATTCATCACTGCAGCCTATAGACACAAAAACTGTTAATTAAAACGCATCTTTTGCCAGCCCTGAAGCATAGGTTGTTACGCCTCTGTGATAGTTGGTATAGGGCCATATAATAAACATAACAGAAACAAATAGCTTCAATTTGTTATATGGTCATTGAAGTTCTAACAGTGGGATAGTAATTTTAGGTATTTTGGGTTATACAGTGACATTCACTGGAATCATAATAATTGAAAACAGCAAATATTTTTAGCATTTGCAATAGATGCTACTACTAATCACTACTAACATAGTATAAAACCAAATTGCTTCTCACTGTCTGTCCCTATGTATGCTTAAATCTTTAAAAGTAAGCAACAGATTTAGATGCAGTTTTTTAATAGATAGTGATTAAAGAGGAAGGTTTGTATGTATAATTCATGTAATATAGTAGACAAATACTGATAATTTTATGGATATTCAAATATATTTGTAAAGATATATATGAGCAGATGTATAGGACAGAACTGAGAGTTTAAAATGTAGAAATAGGTATGTACTTGAACTTTGTTTTATTCAAATAATACTCAATGAAAAAAAAAAACTAGCAGTAGGTGGACAGGTTAGTAGATCTTACTGAAGCTTATCACAACTTTCTTTAAACAAAATTGCATAATAAATATTATTGAAAACCTTTGTTTATTACTTACAAGTAAGTCCCAATTAGACTCTTCCAAATGAAAAATAGCTTCTGCAACATCTTCAATGTTTGTTATTCCCTGTAAGGTGATGAAAACAATATTGGTTTAACTTTTTTTTATTTATTCAGCAACACAAAGGAAAATACTACAAGTTCCAAATAAGGTGTTATGCACATGGAAAGATAATAAGCAAGTATTATGTTTACCTTGGTTCAAGTAACGTTATAAAATAAGACGTATATTCATACTAATGACTTACAAAGATTATGTTTTGTTGTTAGAAAAAAAACATTGTCATAGTTCGAAACTACCATCTTAATCTATCAACTCACATAATTAAGTACATTTATTGAATATTACTTTGTCTAGTATTGGAGGAAATCATAAGAGACCCAGTACAAAGGAATAAAGCAGAATTAACAGTCACTGTTTTTGTTCATCACATAACCTGATCAGATTCAAAAGTTACAACCCCGTGTATGGAGAAGTTACAGTTTTATGAATGTCAAATGTTGTTACCTGAAAATTTGCAAGGATTTCCTCTCTGTTTTCAGCCATCCTGATATTATTGAGCACAAAAATACTACTCTAATAAGTATGACATTTACAATTGCAGACAAATCACACTCAAACTTTGATTAGAGAACACTTCTGTCCACAGAGTGCCATAGACTCACAGACCATACACCAGGGTTGCCAGTACTATCACTTCACATTCCCAAAAACCTAAGTTGAATTCCCCGAAGATTGATTAAATCGAACGCACAAGCAAAAAAAAACGTCTTCGGCTCTGCGTGAACTCTACAAAAAAACTACTTTTGCTCTTCGAAAAATACACTAAAATACATATTTCGGGTGAGTTGTCAAAATCCCCACATTTGCCCCATTTAATACCAATGCCCAATAATTACCCATTTAGCTTGAAAATCCCTGCAATCTGTGGAATTCCCCATAAATTGGCAACCCTACCATCCACAGACTAATAATTCTGTGATTCTGACCATAAACATTTGCCATAGACTAAATAAAATAAACTTTTTGTTGCCATTGAAAAATAAAAATCATACGAAAGTTGAGAGCGGAATTATGTACATTATTTTTTCTTTTAATGAATAACACAAAAGAGACACTACGCCTGGGTTGCACCAAGATATTTGTTAAAGTTTAAGATATTGCAGACAAATCACACTAAAAAACATTTCACATCCATAGTGTAACACTTAACAAGAGAAGGATGTGAAATGTTACAATAACTTTAACTTTAACAAATATCGTGGTGCAACCCATTGGATCGTTTGTATTTCTTTCAAATGATTATTTACAACCAAAAATCTAATTATTTCCAAAGAAATAATCCTTTAGTAAAAATACTAAATAAATACAATAACAGAAGGGCAACAACGTCAAGCGATTTAACTAGAACTGTATAATGCGAGCAATTGCTAAGCGTGGTGATAAAACATTTTTGGGGGAGTAATTTTGTCCAGTTGTGGACGTCTTTCAGTTGAAATGATGATGCATAATACTTTTGTATTGATAAGGGCTATACTTGGCTCTTTGTTTTAGGAATCTAATTGCCCCCAACGTGGATTGAATGTCCAGATGCTACTTCATTCACATGAGAAATACAGCGCTATTTATGTGGCTTGAAAATGTGGCCATTATTTGTCACTCAAAACGGGACATTAACTGCCTCAGTAGCGTAGTGGTAGCAGGCCACTACTACTACGCTGGGTTCGATACCCGGGTCGGGGACTATCAGAGATAACGGTTTAAAATCCTTTATATCTTGTCTCTGGTTCTATTGGGCTTTTTCCATTTTCTGGATGTTTCCCAGTACCTCGGAGTTTGGTAATGTGTCCGGAAATGGTAACAGGTTCGCAACCTGTTACATGGGCCAAAAACGTAACCGGCGAGTCGTGAGTGCATGTATGAAAAAAACGTAACTTCACGTCTGTAATCCCCGAAGGGGTAGGCAGAGGTAAATGCATGCATTCAAGCATGCATTTACCTCTGCCTACCCCTTCGGGGATTACAGACGTGAAGTTACGTTTTTTTTCAATACGGAAAATAAACCAATTTTGTACCAAGAAAGGATCAGGTAGGATTTCGGAAGAAAAACGTCCGTCTATAACAGGTATACTTAAGAATATTGTACCAATCTAAAGTGTACTTACTGTCTCTGTTTCCATGAGTGAAACGTAAAGTGTAGGTACTTACCTACTACTCTCTTTGCAGAACTGGGAATCCTAACTATCAACATCTTTTTACTCTAGAGATATCAGAGATAATAATTCTATGTGTGCTGATTTTGGACAATTCTCGACTCTGGGACCAGGTAAACGGGACTTCTTGGCTTGGTCATACGCAAAGATTTTGGGAGCTGTTAATTGGATGCAAACAAGAGATTTCACTTTCTTATGTGTGCTGAAGAAACTTATATGGCTATAGGCTGCAGACGCTGCAGTTGTAATTTTTTTAACATTCATTCACGTGAATTGCATGCTTGTTTGCCATCATTACATAAAAAAACTTGGCCAAGAATTTGTTTGCAACGGATGAACCCTCAAAGTCTTTACCTTTATCCGCGCCCCCTTAAAACCTCTTTGGACTGTACCGTTCAAAACGAAACGTGTGGTCATGTTCGAACACATATTCAAAATTCAAGAGTCTGGACGGGTCATTAATACGTTACAAAGATAGACTGCGACTTGCGGCCATAGAGACAGTCTCGCAACAGACTACCAGTCCGAAGCGCAAGCACAATTCGCGCGCGCGCGCTTCACGAAAGCTCCGTTGTTTTGCGCGGGAAAAAGTGTTCCGTGTTTAATATTCGAAAAAATAACGGCTATGCTGTTATCTTTGTGAAATTCGAAAGATAATATTTAGAGGTGAGTTTTATTAAAAAAAATATATTATTTTCTTGATTTTAAGTATTTTAATTCTTTATGAACTTTAAATGTAAGTGATTACACAGAAAGAACTTATTTATTGAAAAATACCTAATGAGATTTTTGCTGCTTATAATTATGTATATTCTAAATATCCACGTATAATAATTTTGGAAAAAGTTAAAAAAGATTCGTAATAACGCAATTACAATATAATTTTATATGATTTACTGCTGAATTAAAACCTACCTAGTAATTTATAATGATGACCAATCAATTCAGAAACTAGCACTTAAAATATGTCATCAGAAGTTCACAATGCCTTAATTGAAGCCCTATTTAATAAAATAATTAGTAGCACATATCTACGACAATTATACATAAGTAAATATTCTATTTCATTAAGTTTAAAATTATTATGAATTAATAAATTTTACCAAATCTATGTATAAATGTTGTTTTTTGCGACTAAACTTCCTGCAATAGGTACTTACTATGAAGACAGATCTTACTTACATTAGTCATTACCAATTTTTCCAAAAATATCATAATAAATAAAAAAATATTAAATCCTACCGATACATTTTTATGTTAAATGTTCCCAAGACGAGATCATGTCACTCAGACTGTTAAAAAGGTATCAGATCTCGTGTACCTATTTAAAAAAATAAATAAAAAGAAAACGGGCCACTACTACCGCCACCCGCCAAAATTATATGAATAAATCGAGAGAGCGACTATTGTGATGTCAGTAGTCGCGGGTTCAAGTCCGACCTGAAGTTATTTTTTTATTTAATTTTGTTTTCTAGAAAATTTTAATCACATGTGTTAATTATAAAAAAAAAATTGTTAACTCCCTAAATTTAACACATCTGGTACTTTTCTTTTTGATAATTTATGAAAATTATTGTTACATAATACCACGTAACTTCACGCCTGTAATCCCCGAAGGGGTTGGCACAGGTAAATGCATGCATTCAATTATACATGCAAACACCCACGATTCGCCGGTTACGTTTTGGCCCATGTAACAAGGTGGCGAGCCTATTGACATTTCCGGGCATTACCAAACTTCAAGGTACTGAGAAACTTCCAGAAAATGGAAAAATCCCAATAGAACCGTAAAAATAAAGGATTTTACACAGTTATTTCTAAAATCCTCCGACCCGGGAATCGAACCCAGGACTTCAGCGTAGCAGTAGTGGCCTGCTACCACTAGACTACTGAGGCAATTACTAATACTAATTATGTACCTACTTGAAAGATATGTTTGATAATTATCCACAAATTTGGTGAAAATGAATTGGAAGGATTGATCTCAAGTTTGATCTAACAAGCAAACATTTGATGAAAACATCAACTTGTGAACAAATTTGATAGTTTCTACTGTACTTAAGATGTTACAAAATTATAACTTGATTGAAATTTGAACTAAGAAGCCATTGTTTAATTTCCACAGGCAATATGGCTTCCAGGGCCATATGCGCCGGCGCAGCGTTGTTGCTGGTGCTAGCAACGACGTCACACTCGCTCACTATGGACGAAGGTGGGTGTTATAACTTGATTTAAGATTAACTTGAATATAAAATCATGACAAGTTCAAGGATGTTAGATTCTGGAGTCGAACAAACTTTTGTAGATTTTAAGTCATAAGATGTCGTTTAATAAAGAAAAAAAGATCGTCTCAAGGATTGAGATTTGTCTTCTAATATGTCCGAATTGAAGTTACTAGCGGCCCGCCCCGGCTTTGCGCGGGTGCAATGTTACCTACCCTATCCTATTCATCTAAGCGTAGGGTTGCCACCTCTCCCGGATTCGAGCTCTGAAAATTAAAATCTCCCGTTTCCCGGAAGGAATTTAAAATATACTAAATTCTCCCGGAATAACAAATTGTTCAAAAGTAAAAACACGCGAAGTCGAAATTGCTAAGAACGGCGTAAATTCTCTGCAACATTCTTGCAGGCTTCTCGCCACTATCTCGCCACTACTCGCCGGTGGATAGCTAACTAGTTTCGTATAAACTGAGTTGCGTGCGTGTAGGTACCTTCTTTATTTTATTTTTTGATTGCGTTGTCTTTGTCTCACTCATTTTGGTTCCGTATGTGTTTGTTATAAGTTTCATTCGTTCGCTTATTAGTCTGTATCTAACAGCAATCCATGCACTTGTGTCGTATTTTGATTAAATACAATTATTTCTATGTTGTTATTAATTCAAAATAAAATAAAAAGTTATTATATTAAATGTTTTTTTTTCTCCCGGATTTAGACAGCTAAGAGGTGGTAACCCTATCTAAGCGTGATTTTATACAGCCTAAAGCCTTCCTCAATAAATGGGCTATCTAAATCTAAAAGAATTTTTCACATCGCACCTGTAGATCCTGACATTAGCGCGTACAAGCAAACAAACAAACTCTTCAGCTTTATAATATTAAGTATAGATTATTTATTATAGACTAGCTGTGCCCGCGACTTCGTCCACGTGAGAAAAATATGATTGTTCAGTATCTACCCAGACGAAGTCGGGGGCGCAGCTAGTATAAAAGTAGCCAGTGAAAGTCCCGTCAAAATCGGAGACACTCAAATTCTATTTATTTGTATGTAGGTATGTATGTATGTGTGGAGATAAAAGTAGCCTAAGTTACTCCTTATTACATCAGCTACCTACCCGTGGAAGTCCCGTCAAAATCAGTCCACCTGTTCCCAAGATTAGCCTCGCCAAACAGACAGACAGACAGACAGACAGACAAAAATTGAAAAAAAAAATGTTTTGGTATATGTACCGTGTATACATACATATGCATTTAGTAAAAAGCGGTTATTTCAATAATACAAACAGACACTCCAATTTTATTTATTTGTATAGATAGATGTATAGATATCATAACCTCTTTACTACTTAGAACCAAATATAAACTAACCATTCCTTGAAATCTCGAACGTCTACGGCTAAAATATCCCCGGGGTCCTATTTGTGTGCTCATTAGCGAGGGGAAACTGGGAAATAGGTATGCTTACGAATACAAAAATATAGATGATTTACGACCGCAACGGAAGTCTGAGAATTCTTCACTAGCATGGACTATGCATTTTAGACGTCCGTTGTTGCGAAATAGACATTATTAGCGGCCCGCCCTGGCTTCGCGCGGTTGCAATGTTACCTACCCTCTCCTATTCATCTTAGCGTGATGTTATATAGATAGCCTAAAGCGTTCCTCAATAAATCTAACACTGAAAGAATTTTTTAAATCAATCCAGTAGTTCCTGAGATTACCGCGTTCAAGAAAACAAACAAACAATATAGATGCGTCTGTAATTTATGGGGTTCGTAATCATACCTTTGTCGGGCCCATCAGAATACCAGCGCTGTAGTCTCGGCTACAGCATAATGCTGAGATGGGTTCCATTTTTTTGGCTTCACACATTGAGCACATCTGCATAGCTACCATATAACTATGTCATTGTAGTTAATGAGTATTCATCTTTATTATTTTATTTATTTATTTTGTTCTTGATGTGTAAGCCAAAGAATAAAGTATTTTTCATTTCATTTCATTTCATTTAGATGGTCGTTCTAGAGATGGAAGTGTGAGGTTTAGGTTTTTATCATCTTAATATATATAAATCTCGTGTCACAATGTTTGTCCTCAATGGACTCCTAAACCACTTAACCGATTATAATAAAATTCGCACACCATGTGCAGTTCGATCCAACTTGAGAGATAGGATAGCTTACATTACGCTATGACTAATAGGAGCAGTGCAGCGCGGGCGAAGCCGGGGCGGGCCGCTAGTAATCTAATAAGTCAGATATATTGTTTGAAAGTGCACGGAGAGAAAGTTCACGTTCGTTCCTGCCCAGAACATGTAAATTGTGGAACGAGCTACCCTCTGAGGTGTTCCCTAGGTGCTACAATATGAGGTTCTTCAAAAATGGTGTCAAAAGAGTCCTCCAGGGCTGGCAGCGCGTTGGCTACTCCACTGGTGTTGCAAATGTTCATAGGTGACGGTGACCACTTTCCATCAGGTGGCCCGTTTGCTTGTTTGTCAACCTTCAGACATAAAAAAAGTGATAAACAAAAATAAGTCAGACAATATTTAATTTTTAAAGAAAAATGGTAAGAAAAATTTGACTTCAGGCGAGACTCGAACTCGCGGCCTACTGGGAATCTAGTCCAGCCGCTCTTCCAACTGAGCTACCGAAGTCCTGCCCGATTTGTCAAATCCTTCCTTCACATTTATTGCATTGCTTTATGGTAGCAGCAGCGCCATCTGCGTCATCTGGATTATTTCGCGTTAACACAAGCATGTGTTAATGCGAAATAATATAAAACAATTAAGTCAGACAAGTTCGTAAGGACAGATAATTTTTGAAGTGGGAACTTCTTTAGCGGCGACTTGCACTTTCTGTGAGAAAAAATGTTAAACTCGACACTGACACGTGACTTTGACTATCTATTTGATCTATCGTTGATTGACAACGATAGATCACATAGACTAGTATAGTGATCTGTGGATCACATAGATAGAACATTTCTAAAAGTAAGTTAATTTGAAGATATTATTATTATCTAAACTACATTTTGTAAATCATATTAATCCCTGAAGCAGCAGATAGCGGAATTTAATTGTCATGTTTTCTGGTAGCCTGTATTACATATTCTCTGCCTGATGGTTTAAAATGTAGTTTATGAAATTATTTGCTTGTAATGATATATTTTTTGACGTTATATCACCCCTAAAGTTGACTTAGTTGGGGACTCTATCTTATCCAAAATCAATCAAATACCCATAGCTTATATTCTTACCTCATAAGGTGTTCGTGTGATCAAGCAGCTAATTATCGTTAAAATAAATAAAATCCTTATGAAAAAAGAACCGAGTTTAGAATCATGAAGACAAAAGAAAAACAGGTGACGCGAACGAAGTGTACCGAACAGATTATGTATGCTAGTTTAGAACAAGGTTGTTTTTGATTGGATATCTGTTTAACTAACACTGCTATGTATAGCCGTACCTCCTACGAGATTTCTGATAAGGGTATAAGTACATAAAGCTGTAGACGCTAATAAATCGGAATCTCTAAGTTGATGAAGTTCAGAGTTATTGGCTCCCTTTCCTTTATCTACGCTTCAGTTTAGATTTTATTACTACAACTGTAGATACTACTCTCTAACACGGCATAAAAGGACGTAAAGAAATTTGAGCGCGATGAAGCTATATGTATATTTATAATATAGCTTTTAGATTAAAGCTATATTATAAACATGCTATGGCTATGGAATTGGCGTTTTTCTAAAGATTGAATTAATCCAAATGTACAGAAGAAACGGCCTTACTAATCTTTCACAATAAACAAAGATTCTTTACTATCGTTTAAACGAACAGAATACAAATAAAAAGAATTAAATTTTTTAATACGCTTTAGGTGGATTTAGTCCAAAATATGGTCAAACGTGCAAGGGTTCAAGTTCTGAATAGGACGCTCGCTAGGAAAAGAAAGAACATTACATCAAGACGTGTTGTGTCGTCGAACTCGTTGATGCATCAGAACGAGGTTTGCCGTGTCAGCTAGTTGAAGATAAAACTAAATAACATGGCAAGGCGATGTTGCATTGTACAGATGTTTCAATCACTGTTAACGTCTTCAAAGTAATGAATATAAATTACAATCTGAAAGAACTATTTAAATCACAAATAATTTACTTTGTGTTGATGGTTGGTCAGGGTTTCAGGAAATTGCTGCTTCCTATGGAAATGCGTTGGTTTTCATGAGCTATTATTTGTTTGAGACTATCTTGGAAAATGTCGTTATACCAAAGGATTATTTAGTAATCCGCATACAATGAACTTGACAAGCTTGTAAGGTTTAATACAACCAAATCGAGGTGGTAGCTTTTACAGAATAAAACAAAAATTATATTATAACTTTCGTAGCTATAGTCTTCTCAAGAGAAATACTTAATAGAGTATATTTCTATATTACCAGCTGACCCGGCAAACTTCGTATTGCCTAAGAATTAAATATTGTGTGAAAGGTTTGATAGATACGGAATTACGGTATGGGAAAACGAAATTGTGGTATTTACTATTTCCCTTCAATTACTTCATATTTTCTTACCTTTCAAACCTTCCCTAGGCTTCCAGAAACATATCAAAACCAAAATAAGCCAAATCGGTCCAGCCGTTCTCGAGTTTTAGCAAGACTAACGAACAGCAATGATTTTTATATACGTATAGATGTGTTCCAGGACTCGTATGAGTATGAACGATGCTTTTAATGCCAATACTTGAAGAAGCTCGATAGTAATTGATTAGAAATAGAAATAGAAAATATTTTTATTTCGAATAGATCTTTACAGATACTTTCAAAACGTCAATAAATCAATAAACTACCTAGAGCGAATAACCATTACATATAGTAAAATCAAAATCATATATTAATAGTAAATTAAAAATTAGAATTTAAACTACTTGGTTAAAACATAATAATCATAAAATTTTTCAATTCCTTCAATGATAATAAATGAAGAAAAAGAAAAACTTATTCGTCAAGATCAATGTTATTCACTTTGCAGAGTTCCAAGTGCAGTCACTACTGAGAAGAACTCCGCTGCCCAACAAACTCAGTAATAGCTCTTTTAAATGAGAGCTTAAATCTAGTACAGATTATCATGAAAAATCAAATAATGTGATGTAGCCCTGCAAACCAGAACAGACCAGTCCCCACCAACAGCACCCGTTCACGAGTATGACGCATGTGACAGCCATTGCCCTCCTCGACCATTTTAGAGGGAAGTGAGCAACCCGCCACATGACGCCGCCAAAGATTCCAAATAGAATCCAATAGATAGCTCCAAGCTACCTATTGGATTCTTTTTCAAAGCACAGCAGGATTGTCTGGGATAGAAAGTAACTTACAAAGGAAGAGGAAGAGGTAACGCAACGTTACTTCACACCAGTATCTCTCAAAAGAGTAAAGAGAGCTTATATAGAATTCATACATGCTCGATACATACGATGGGTGGTCCCATTATGAAAGATGGTGAACTTCAATCGACAGTTCCAGAGATCATAAAAGTCAAACAAGCTGAGTGTAATGAAGGATTGACGTGATTCATCTTCTGACGACATGACGAAAATAGAATCAAATTCCTCATTATGTTTAATTGAAATTTATTCAATCAAAGATGAATGTGACCTAAACGGAAAACGGATTTTCAATGGCTGATTAGCAAGGCGTCATGGAGTCAGTGGGTCAGGGGACATATGGCAGCCGTAAACGGCTTGTGTTGCGCAAGCGCAAGTAAACATTACAATTACACGTGGGAGACTTCACTTGAGCTTTTGCATATTTACTGTTGCGTTTTTACTCATCAATGTAAATTAGAAAAGAAAAATAAAATAATTCAATAAATTAATACTCTACACAGGATTTGAAAAATAGTGCCAAAGTCTCCGATGTCGCATCTTTCCTTAACTTTTTATTGAAATCGTTTCCATACTCGTATTTATTTTTAAAATGTGAATCACTCAAGTTACTGTTAGGTTATTTGATGTCCAGACAATTTTGGACAAGTCCAGATATGTTTGTATATATTTTAACGTTTTGGTAATTCTGGGAATTTGATTTGATACCTACGTGGGTAGGTCTTACAGTTTATATGTTCATACATACTTACCTAGTAGCATATTATTACATATTATCTGCGAGTAGTCCATAACACCAGCAAGCATTACTCCTTACTCTCTGAAATTGACCATGAATGACCAAAGCTCTATAACTCTCTCTATATTGTTGCAATTAAAGACCTCGTGGTCGGCTGACACAGCATTATAATAATTAAAACTTTTAATTAGATTAACATTTCTTAATTTAATCTATTTGACAACAATCGTATTAACATATATAAAACATCTGGATAGTTAAATCATAGTAATGTCTATAAAATTTGGAGGGCCTCATTATGAGCTATGATATGAATGTGTGAACAATTCTGATTGCTCTCGCAGTGGACATTAACTTAGATGTTACAATAATTATTATTCGAAATTAACATGAAGGATGGCGTAATTTACCTTCTGGGATTAAAAATGGTGTCATGATCAAAGAAATGTTGAGTCATCTTTATGACACAGTCACTTGGTGACACAATTTTCCTTAACTTACTTTTAAAAAATACATAGACCGGTATGTGCTAGGTCCATTAAATATTGATTGAATTCGGAACATTTCGGGTATGATAAATTATATTATCACAATATTTTATAGGGATAAAATGAATAAAATGAGATAAGTAGGAATAGTCAGCTTTCGTCCATTTTCTTGAATAACTCCAAAATAATTAAAAAAAAAACTGGTCTTGGAGATCCTTACAATAAGACCCACGAAATACCTATTAGGGCTCCCGCCCACGTCCTACTTTTTGTAGGACCGATAATCGGTCCAATTTTGTGACCGACTCAACGCCCACGTCCGTTTTTTTTGTCGGTGGAGCAGCACGTCATAGACGGAGAGCCAGAGAATCTCATGAGTATAAGGAGGAAAGTGGATTTACAGAGGCAGGTTTGTCATTGGCGTTTGAGGAACAGAAGTGAAAAAAGGAAGTTCTGGGTTAATCCAATAATCTCTCAGAGATTATTGAAGGGGATATTTAATGTTCGTCATGCTGATCTAAGATGTGAAACTTTGACCAGACAAGTTTTTTAAATATTATAGAATGTCAATTATTATTAGTAAATTTTATGAACAATGACACGTCCTTCTAGTAGGGGAGACGAATCTAGGTGTTCACCAAATGAAACATTGTATGTATCCATTTTTTTAAGCAAGTTTTTTTTTGGTTTTTGTTGACCAATCAAATGTAATTGAAACAAAAAGTTTTAAACATATAAAATAGGTGTTTGAGGTTTATTGGTAACAGATCGGTGCAGTCACTTATATTTACTTACCCTGTTTACACCTCCTTGCCAGGTACCTAGTCATGAACATAAATACTTAGGCAATACCATACAGACGTATTTTATATGTTTTAAAATTTTAGTTTCAAACACATTTAATTGGTTAACAAATGGGTGAAAGTTGCTTATATTTTTTTTTTCAAATAATCATACCTATGAACGTAATTCCATAGGCTATAATACATGCACGACGTGTTTGTTCATGTATGAAATTTGTTAAAAAAAAAATGGTTTATTCGGTAAACCGACTTTTTGTAGGACGTGGGCGTTGCACTATGGCTCTCAGTACGTTCTATTTTCCTCCTACAAAAAATCGGTCACCGATTATCGGACGTGGGCGGGAGCCCTTACACAATATAGTTTAAAACCTTTTTTTTATTCCCTATCTTATCCTCTAGAGTCTCGAGATTTCCTTTGCTTGAAATTAACTTATTTTTGTAACACGCTTATGTTTGGGTCGGTGATTTACATGTGTGTACCAATTTTCCACTCAGTGTCACAGAAAATCGGCTGTGACAGACAGACAGCCACACAGATAGACAGACGTACGAGTGATCTTATAAGAGTTCCGGTTTCTTCCTTTTCCAGAATCCGAAAAAGAAAAAGAAATGGAACTGATGAGAAATAAAACTATAAACCAAGAAAGAACAGATGGTCTGCAAAACCGATACAAAGGAAAAGTGGTCGATAGGTTATATTAATATAATTTATGCAATACCTGAATAACGTAACCATTTTTTATCGTCACTTAAATAGAGACATTTTCAAAATTAACCTTCAAAGAACTAGAGGTTGCTTTTTAAACGCCAAGCTACACCCTCTTTAAGTATTGTTTTAAACGTTTTTTTTTACTTATATTATAAAATTCAAAAAGATTTTTGGTGATATTACCGATAACGGGACATTTACGCTTTCCAAAAGTTTTCCCGGGACACCGGGACGGGCTGTGCGAAAACGGGACTGTCCCATTTAAAACGGGACGTATGGTCACGTTTTACATGAACGAATACTTCGCTTAAATACAAGGTGCAGTTCAAATGCAATATGACATCACGATCCGAGTTTATTGCAGTTTCGCCCACTCTTTGCCGCATTTGACTCCGAAAGGAATGAATAAATTTGCCGAGAGAATGAGGGGTTATTATCTAAAGATACTTCGAGGAAAATAGATAAATTATTTAAAGAACTGATTCCAGGTTTAGAGTGATACTGAGCTGTTCTTATTATGAAGATAATCTTGTTCGTGTTAATACAGACGTGTGTTAATAATTTCTTAATTAAACAATTTCATTTTCAAAGAATTTATATACCTACGTATAATTTGATTTTTTTTAATACAAGATACATTTATAGATTTAGTAGTTGACACGTTGAATAAGTAGGTATATTAGCTGTCTACCTACCAACCGTAACTTATGGACATCTAGTGTATTAATCCAGCCTGCTAGTGTCTTATTATAACATCGAGCACTAGGTACTTGTGAGCGGTAGATAAACTAGATAATGCGATGGTGTCAACGTCGCTAAAGCTCTATCATCAATAAACTCCATATTTAGCTCAGATTATATATATGAGTTCACTACCAAAATATTTACTGATACCGCAATTAATACGTTCTTTAGATATATATATATCATACACAATACAGTATCTGTGCTGATACTGTATTGTGTATGATATCATGATTGTGCTCATACTAAGAACATCTTGCACCTTGATTTGGTTAGCGTTTACCTCTTAATTGTAGTTCGTTAAACAGTTACGTTACTGTTTAGTCTTACATCCAATTTCATTATCATCTGGATTTAGCATAGTAAACTCTATAAATAGAAACCCTTTGAGTATCTATATCAGTGATTCCCAAAGTGGTCTATATCGACCCCTGGTGGTCTATGACAAGCAGAAAGGGGTCTGCGTCAGCGAAAAAAAAATTTGGGTGTCCATGAAATGAAAATGGGAGTCCACGATAATGGATCTCAACACATACACTGATAGTACCAATTTACTTACATCATACCAGTGATTCCCAAAGTGGTCCATGGGAGACTCGATGGGGGTCTACGTGGGCGTGAATAAAAATTGGAAATATGGGAATGTGATATAAATGTAGCAAGGACGAGGGTCCACAGAAACCAGAAAAAATTGTAAAGGGTCTACAAGAAAAAATAGTTTGGGAACCTCTGATCTAGATTATGTAAGTAGGTACATATACAAACTACAAACTACAATACTAAATACTACTAGTCGTTGAATATCTACCTTTGAAATTTGAGAAATTCTTTAACTGCCTCAATAGCCTAGTGGTAGCAAGCCACTTATGCTACGCTGTGGTCCTGCTTGCAGCTTGCTACTTATGCCTACTTCTTCGGGGATTACAGCCGTGGATTACGTTTATTTGAATGAATGAAATATTTTTAGTAACTCGGCAGCAAGTAATTTTATGTCAATGCAACTGACTTTAAGGGTAGGTATTTTTTCGAGAGTACGATTCCAAGTTTTCGAAAAATCATAAATAATAATAATTAAGTAACCCCATCATTTATTTTCTGCAATCAATCCATTCTAATATTACAAATGCGAAAGCCTGTCTGTCTGTCTGAAACTCGAGAAATAATCATCTGCAAGGGGCTCAACTATTTGAGCTCCCTTCGGGTGAATATTTCAAAATTTCCTCTATGGATGAAAGTTTGTAGGCAAAAAAGAAATCTTTAAATTGGCAAATGTTAAACAAACAAATGTACTCAAAACTTTGTAACGATCATTTACCGCCGTACTTTTTTCAAAAGTCATCCCCTAATAGGCCGAACGAATAGGATGTTTATAGATTACGAATTCCACGCAAACCAAGCCGCGGGCATCATCTCGTATTTTCTATATTTTATTATACTCGTCAATGGAACACTTTCATTATTTATAGTTACATATATTATCAGTATAAACTTTTTCTCAAGCGACATTCTAAAAGAGTGACGGGATTATCGAGCTCTTTTTATTTTCCCATATCGTGCAGTTAAGTCCCTATGTCACAGTAACTCCGATGTAACGGTGCCGAAGTAAAAAGCGACCGCGCCTTGTACGGCCTTCCTGATGCGCGATCCTGACCGCAATGTTGCTAATAACTACAATCAATGTACAGTTGCCGTCACCTGTTCTTAGTGCTCCGTTGGGAATTGATTCGTTTTTTCTCAATGATAGAAGGATTATCAAACCTGTAATATATTTATGAAAAATGTTTTTGTACGAATGGTAGGTGGGCTTGTGGGTGCGTTTCCACTCAAGTGAGGTGGAGCGGAGACGAGTATTTTAATTAAAATGATTGATTGATTTCTCCATGTCTACTTTTGACTCCATTCTCAGAAATCTTGTTCTATTATTTAGGTACATATATTTCTATGCCTCCATCATTCCCAATCAAGTACCAATCAGTAGGTACCTATGCGCGATACATGCCGCGATGTCCCTAATAACTACAATCAATGTAGAGTTGCCGTCACCTGTTCTTAGTGCTCCGTTGGGAATTGATTCATATCAAGTTATAAGTTTTTTACTCTTTGAATATTTTAAAGGTTTGTTAATCCCTCTGACAAACTTATAACATACTTATGAAGAATGTTTGTACGAATGGTAGGCGACGTAAGTGACGTAGGCTTGTGGGTGTGTTACCACTGGAGTGAGGTGAGGTGGAGGTATATCAA
This sequence comes from Macrosoma leucophasiata, assembly GCA_036365455.1. NCBI lineage: Eukaryota > Metazoa > Arthropoda > Insecta > Lepidoptera > Hedylidae > Macrosoma > Macrosoma leucophasiata. The sequence goes on along the minus strand of JAWQUS010000023.1, from coordinate 4,999,529 downwards.
GTAGGTACCTGCCAGTCATGTCCGATTCTAGCCACGATGTTGCTAATCTAATCAACGATCTAATGACTACAACCAATGTACAGCTGCCACCACCTGTTCTTAAATGCTCCGTTGGGAATTAATTCATAAAGTTTCGTTTTTTACTTAATGAAAGCAGAATTAGCAAGCATGCAATGAATATTGATGAAGGGTGCTTGGCACACTTTAGAAACGTTAATAGTAGCTTATAGATGCGTTTTCACCATTTTCGAAGCCTACGCGCGATCCTCGATCGATAAATACGATCGATACTACACATGAATGTTGCAAAGAGAGTCCCAATGTCTGATCTTTCCTTTTTTTAACTCGAGACATTTATTAGCACCAAGGGTCAGAGTAAAGGTATCGTTTGTCAACAAAACGTAACGTGGGTTCAAGTTTCCGAGGTGGTCTTACCTAATAGAGTAACAACTGGTACCAGTGGAACACATGGTTTGCATCTCCATTTTTGGGAGGAGGAAAATACTATCTATGTCATTGTTTTAGTACTTCATTTGCAATTCGTTTTGGATATCTTCCATTTTTTTTATGTCTATTTACAATAACATCTAATGCTCGAAGTTTTAATTTATTTAGACGGCCTCTAAATTGGTGTTTACGTCAACTCTATAGGTTGACATCTATGGTTGACAAGTAAATCAAACTTAATAAAAAAAAAAACAATTTTACATCGTCAAATTATATTTTTTAACTATCTATATTGATTAACTATTAAAAACTATTTTTTTAATGTAACGAGGGTGGCAACTTACAGCTCACATGGATATTGTGTTTACAAAGACCTATTTTATTTGTTTAAAACATTTTGTTGAAGTTAAAGTTATTGTTACATTTCACATTCTTCTCTAACTTAAAGAAATCTGTTAAAGTTAGAGAAGGATGTAAAATGTTACAATTAGTTCAACTTTAACAATATCGTGTTACAACCCAGGCTAGTCAATGCAACCTAAGCGGTCATGAACAGTGTTAAGCCAAAAAGTTTAAGAGAGTTAACATTAATGTTAAAAGTGACGGGTTGCTCACTTCCCTCTAAAATGGTCGAGGAGAGCAATGGCTGCTACATGCGTCATACTCGTGAACGGGTGCTGATGGTGGGGACTGTTCTGTTCTGGTCTTCTGGTGCTACATTTCATTATGGTGCATATTTGTTGATTTGTACTTTTATAAAGACGTTTATATTATTCGATTTTAATGACTATCTGTATTAGACATAAGTTGAAAGTTTAAAAGAGCTCCTATTGAGTTTGTTCGGAAGCGAAGTTCTTCTCAGTAGTGACTGCACTTGGAACTCTGCTAAGTGAATAACTTAAATTTTGATTTTGATGAATATTTTTTTTTTCTTCTTAACTTTTTCGTTTTTGGAAGTAAGGAATTGGATTTTATGATGCTTTAACAGATTTTTTTTATTCTGTATTTTCATTTAACTAATGTCTGTCTTGCTTTTACTTTATGTAATAGTTATTAACTCTAGGTAATTTTATTCATTTTTAATGACTTTTCGAAAATGGTTGTAAAATCTTACTCGAAATAAAAACTTTTTTCTTCTTTTCTTTCAAACATAATAATATAAAGTAAACAACACTACTGAATTAGTTGCATAGTTAAAATTGAATATTAGCGGCGAAGCTAACAAGCTAACACGGGAACATCTAAATGCATCACTCAACGGTAGATTAAAAGGAAAATTGTGAGTCAAACAGTTTCGTGTCACCACAGTCCAGAATAACTGCACGTTGCGTCATAGCTACATAAAATAGCAACACAAAAATATGGATGGAGTTAGGTTAACACTGAAACGGTTACAAGATCATACTTAAAACTATTGTACGATTTTCTTTACCTATTTTATAGTTGAATAGATTTTTAGGGAGTTCAGTTTTTCTTAATTTTTCAAACACTATCGATTTAATTTGCAATAATTTAGCTGTTTTAACGAAACCCTAAGTAACGTGCTCTGGGTAGATGGTCATGTTTGGCTCCGTATTTGCGATCACAGAGGCAAAGACCTATAGGCAGCAATGTTTACTTACCTACTGGTTTGTCATAACTTTCTTACAAATAACCGAGCTCACTAAAGGTGATGTGTTGCATTTTGAAAATAAATCAACTTTAGGTAAGTGCTATAAAATTAAAAAAACGTTTTCAACAAAAAAAAATCTACCAACTTAAAAACTGAAAATGTTCAGTTGACATTCTACCTTTCGGGGATAACAAGTGTTAAATGACGTATAAAAATTCGAAACGCGGCTGCAGGTTTTGCACCAAGATGTTAAAGTTATGATGTTAAAGTTTATTTCACATCCTTCTCTAACTTCAACAGATTTTTTAAAGTTAGACAAGGATGTAAAATGTGTCAATAACTTTAACAAATATCGTGGTGCAACCCAGGTTTAATTTTCTATCGAAGATTAAAATTTGGTGCCGACGTTTTCTAATACTATTCAGCTACCGGAGAAATGTATTTGAGTATCCAAATAATTATAATTGTGAAACTCCCAGTATCGATTTAGCAACATCGTATCAGTTGCGGGTATCTCTCGGTTCATTAGGTTGAAGCACGCTTATCTACGATTCACGAATTCTATTCAACGTAATATCGCTGTGAACTATGACATCTCGGTTACAATTTCTTCTCGTTTACCACATGCTATTTTTGTATGCCGATTTTTTTTTGTTTTGTTATTAATTAGCCGTTTGTCGTTACTCCGTCTGCGTGTTTTTTGGTTTTAGCATAAAATGTCCTATGTCGTGGTCTCAGGATTTAAACTGACTCATTTTATTAACATAGAAACTCCATTCGCGATCTTTTGAAACCGAAATTCTATTCGAATCCCTAGATCTTCTAAGTCCAGGATAGATCTTTATCAAATTACTTAAAGCAAAGATTCAGTTCTTTAAGTTCAGGTTAGTTGCAGTATCCGAACCGTTGTTCTTCATCAATCTGCTCCCGTGGCCGTGTTCACCTTCTATTTGGATTTCATAACGACGGCCCTAAGTTGTGCAGTGTAATGTGTCATTATCAAAAGTCCTTTGATAAAAATACAATTAATGACCTTATTGGTAGTTCCAGTCAGAATCGGATTGGCACGTAACGGCCCGTGTGGCTCTGTGGTTCTTCACAAACCTGCAGCCTCAGACTGGATTGTGGACTCTGACATAAAATACATGAAAGACCATTTCTTGCAACAAGTTTCATAAATCAGAACCGTGGCTGATCCGAGTAGGCTGGGGTCGGGTTGGCGAATGACACCTCGACTAATATTAGCTATATTCGACGCTGGTTCCGGTAATGCGAATGTTCAAACAGAGAAAATGATAACCCTATTTTCAAATGTAACTAGGCTTGGTTCTACAAAGAGTTTGGAGTGCTGTCGGTTGTAATTTTTTGGGAGGAACACGATAAATAGGGCACTTCATGGCTTGAATGTGTCTGTAGCGTGATTCAGATACATTTTTATAAGAATTTATATTAGTCGTCTCTGATTTTCACCCCTTCCTCCTGAGGAGAGCTACTAAATATGATGGGCACTTCCAAAGATCAGTATGATCTAATAATCAAACAAATCTCTCTTTTACCAATGATTCACTATATTTGACTGTTTCAGAAGCAACAAACGACGTGGTAGCAGCCGCCGCGTCCACCCGGGATGACGGCGAGATCGCCATCGTGGTCCGAGGTCCGCACGGGAAGAGCACCCGACGTGAAGAGTTACTGCATGCTAAGGGAACCGATGATAATTCTGTATCTTTGTATTATAACCGCAAAAGTAATAAAGGTGAGATTAAATAATTTGCAATCTAGCCGGCTAAAATAATTGCAACTATAGGTATATGAAATATCTTGGCAATATCGCCGGGCTACACAGAAGATTGCCGTAATTATTTCACTGTGTTGAACGATTTAACCGGCTACATAATTGCAGCAAGAAATTGTCCAAAAACTAGCCCGTTTACAAGCACCTTTATAACGTAGGTGCTACCTTATTAAGTTTACATTAGTTATGATTATAATGGCCGTAATCTCGGTAAGTCAAATCTTATCGAGAACGGTTCAATGGACAAAAAACCAAAACAAAAACAGACAGACAGATGCTTTAACTTTTATTACAATAATAATAAGTACGAGTACTTCACACGGATAGATATTCATACGGCCTATTATCAAAGAAGCTCTTTTCAAATCCACGGGATATGCTTTCCTAAAAAGCTGCCTACTGTAAACTGCAGTACTATTAAATACCATCAAAGTTGAATATTACTGCAACTCTCGATCACATTCATGAGTACTTGAGCCAAAGTTGGCCGATATCAGCCATGAACAATATGAAATCCGTTGTCAGATTTTTCTCGTGAGTTGACCGAAGTTGAGGCATTTAGTAAGTGAGTGCGTGTGCGTGTGAGAGTGCGAGTGCGTGTGCGTGGGCGAGTGCGAGTGCGAGTTCATGTGCGTTTTGCTTGTGCGTGTGCGTGTGCGTGTAGGTGTGCGTGTGCGAGTAGGTCTGCGAGTGCGAGTGCGAGTGAGTGTGCGTGCGTATGCGTGCGTGTGTGCGTGTGCGTGTGCTTGTGCTTGTGCGTGTGCGTGTGCGTGTGCGTTTGCGTGTGCGTATGCGTGTGCGTGTGCGTGTTCGTGTGCGAGTGCGTGTGCGTGTGCGTGTGCGTGTGCGTGTGCGTGTGTTTTCTGAAAGTTTCCCAGTACTTCGAGAAACTTTCAGAAAATAGAAAAATCAAAATAGAACCAGAGATAAATGATTTTACACAGTTGTCTCTGTTAATCTCCGACAGGGGAATCGAACCCAAGACACACAGTCATAGTGGTTTGCTACTGAGGCGAAAAAACGCCTTATATTTGACGCCTGATGCCCTATTTTTGTCTAAGACGTTTCACATCATCATAGTCATATATTTTTATTATACTATCGCCTAGATCCTAACAGAAAACTTTCCGAGTCACACAATAGAAACTGTGTTACGCTACAGCTACATCACGAAATTTGTATTTTACAACAGAAAAGTGCATGAGAGTAATAAAACTGTGAATGGAAAGTTGACACGTGTAGCGACGATGAATGCGCGATTTTAAGTGCTACGTTGTATTCAAATTTAGAATTTGTATATTACGTTCCTGAACTTGCATTATGAAGTCTCACGTTTGAATGTTGAGTTATTTACTTTCTTACATTTTTATACCATGAAAGCGCCAGGTATATTCTATTGATCAATAGTACCAAAGCACTTTCGAATAGTGGAATATGCCTGGCACTCTTTTATCTTATTTTTTTATGTAACAAAGGTGGGAAACACCTGGATGCTGAGTGATGACTGCAGCCTATAGACATCTAGACAAAAAACAGAGGTCAAAATGCAGATGCGTCGCCACTCCTGAGACCTTGGTTGTTATGTATCTCTGCTGAACACTACCATTTGATGACAAATAGATAAAATAATGCGGTGCTGTCTACTCCCTAGAGTCCCTACACTGGGACTCTACCAGCAGTAAAATTGCTTAGAATATATTTTTTGTTTTTATATTATTTCGCATTAACACATGCTTGTGAAATATATTTATCGTTTTTTAAAGAAAAATAGAAAGAAAAATTTGACTTCAGGCGAGACTCGAACTCGCGACCTACTGGGAATCTAGTCCAGCCGCTCTTCCAATTGAGCTACTGAAGCCCTGCCCGATTTGTCAAATCTTTCCTTCACATCTATTGCATTGCTTTATGGTAGCAGCAGCGCCATCTATTACCAACTTACCAAAATTGGAAGAGCGGCTGGACTAGATTCCCAGTAGGTCGCGAGTTCGAGTCTCGCCTGAAGTCAAATTTTTCTTTCCATTTTTCTTTAAAAAAATATAAAAATATATTTTTTGTTGATAGCCTTTAGGTTTTATCCAAACTTTTATAATTTCCTGCATCGATGGATCGTGAGCTTAAGTGAAATTAATTATGGTGCCCAGAATCTAATCAATCAAGTTATAATTTCATCAAAATTTCCACTGATCAATTTTCAAGATGTTTCAAGTATTATGAAAATTGAATGACCATTATCGTGACGTTTTTTGAGGGATGATAGCCGGGATGAATTTTGTGATATTCATTCAGGGCATTGTGTAATCAATTCCCTGTCATATGCAAGAACATAATTAAATTTCTGTAATTGATTTTATAAAGTGCTGATTTTAAACAACTTTCAAGATTAATTAATTCCTGGGCTGATAAAAGTCTGAAATCTGAAATCATTTTGATCAGGTTAATTTTCTTGGTTTGATTATAAATCATGTCTTTTGAGTTGGATACAATGTATCTCAATAGACTCTATCACTAGTAAACATTGACGTTTTTGCGGATTTTCTCGCGTATACAACACTCCCAAACTTCTTTTATACTATTCCAGTCTGCCCGTGACCACGGTAGCTGGAAAGCGACCGTCGGGTATAGAAGAAGTTTGGGAGTGTTGTATACGCGAGAAAATCCGCAAATTTAGTAAACATTGATTAAATTTATTTTAGTGTACTTGGAGAGCCTGCATGGAGGGCACCTGAAGTCCATTTCATGGAGTCTCAGCTCTCACCCCCGAGGAACTCTTCTCCTGGTGGCTTCGCACGAGAGAGTCAAGCTGTACATTGGCTGCACAGCGCTGCATTGGCATGCCATGTCTGGCCGACACGATGTTCTAACTATGCTGGCTAGTCAGAAATTGAAATTGGTAAGTTTATGAGGTAAGCTCATTCGGAAAGCTTTGTTAGATTCGTCTAATTTACCTTAATGTATCTTTGACCAGTGATAACATATAGAATTGAGACATGGTCGCATCAGATCCCGACTTGGTGACAATTAACATATATATATGTATGTAGGTTTATGCTTTCAAATAAAAAAAATGTAATCTGAGAATCTTTACCTTTCCTTTTAACTGCCTCAATAGTGTAGTGGTAGCAGGCCACTACTACTTCCTGGGTTCGATTCCCGGATTGGGAACTATCAGAGATAACGATGTAAAATCCTTTGTCTTTGGTTCTATTGGAATTTAACTATTTTCTGGAAGTTTCCCAGTACCTCGGCGTTTGGTATTATGCCCGGAGATGTCAACACGCTCGCCACCTGATACATGGGCCAAAACGAAATCATGCGAATCATGGGCGTTTGCATATATGCTTGAATACATACATTTCCACTTCTGCCTATCCTTTCGGTGATTACAGGCGTGAAGTTGCGTTTATTTTTAACTATAATATTTTGTTTCTATTCACAGTACCACGAAGAAAACGCTCCAGTAGAAGTTTATGGAAGCGAAAGGGCAGCCCTAGATTCTTTAAGTTGCAACCATCAAGACGAAATGAAACCACCGACTTTTGTAACAGCCGACGGATCTGACGTGGAAGAAGTGAAAGAGTACAGAGAGAAGGAAGAACGGAGGAAAAGAGAGGAAGAAATGCAAGGAGATGACTACAGAACGAACTACATCGATCCTAATATTATGCCTACGTTACCACAGCCCACTACTTCGAGGGGGGATATACCTTCGACCGATATTGAGTCTTGTGATGGTAAGCGTGATGTGAAATATTTATAAGGCACGTCCTGTTCCATTTGCTATCAAAGAGAGAGTAGAAAAAGAGATAGATCGTTTGGTGACAGAAGGGGGTTCTTAAGCCAGGTTCATTTTCTGAATGGGCTACCTCAGTAGTACCATTCATAAAGAAGTCAGGAGAAGTACGATTATGTGGTGTTACCCCAGTACAGTTAATCAGGCTACTGAGTCATTTAATCACGAGATTGATCTTCTAATAGTATTTTTTAAATTCTCAATGTAAATAGGTTGGTAACTATTTGTTATTGGCATCCGTGAATATACTTTGAAGATGATGTATTATTAATCCCATCCAGCTTATAATTTGGAGTACATTAATCAGACAGACTTATTTTAACTTATGAAAGAGAAGGTGATTTACTCTTCCAAAAGTTCGATGTGCAATATTCCGTGATGGGTGTTCTTAATTATCATGTTACATCAAAGCAGCAGCGTACTGCTTAGTGTCTGTCTGATTAATGTACTCCGAATTACATTCCAAGCTGGATAGGACTTCGTAGAGCGTTACCTTTGCTGCACACTGCCTACCTATGTAACCACTGATAGTCCGGTACGTCACATAGGTAGAGTGCAAAAGAGGTAACGCTCTACAGAGCCGAAATTATCCGAAGTGTCCTTCCTAAGTCGATAAGCAATATTTCTTGTTGGATACTGAACCATAATTTTAGGAAATCAGCAAATTATTGTGTGCATAATAGGTCCTCAAATCTATAAATCCAAACTTCTTACGCGTATTAACTACTGATAATCTTTGATACCAAGAGAGAACAAAATAAATGATTTATTCTCATTTATTTACGGTTTTCTATAAATAGGTAAGTGTCAAACTACACATATCATAAAATCAATTGATTCTATTCATTCTTTCCCAGATGAAGTGATTCGCCAGCTGAAACTGCTCCGTCAGACGATAGAACTGCTTCGTCGAGAGATGGCTGACCAGAAAGGCACCATTGACAGCCTAAGGAATCAACTCCGCCTCTGCTGCAGTCGCATGTCTGCACCACCCGTGGAAAGATGTTCAGGATCTTCATGCTATCCTGGTTACTAATACTGATTATTTACAACTCATGATTTGCTTCCTTGATTGAAATCTGGTACAAGTTAGATGAGCTGAAGAAACTTATGATAATACTAGATGGCATCTTTTAATAATAGAAATGGCCCGCGACTTTGTATGCCTATAATTTCCGTTTCCTTAACTATGTCCCGAAATCCTTCCAAGAATACATGCGAATAAATTTTTTTTTTAAGAAAATATCGAAAGAAAAAAAATGATTTGAAGTAATAATACTTTAATGTTTGAGAGCAACTACATATTACTGAGACCTGTGAACGACATCTATTGTTTTCTATATGTGATGAAGTTGCAAACAAGCATACAGTTTACATTTGTGGTAAGTAATTAAACCAGAGATTGCTATGCGTTGCCGCTCATGAAGCCTAAGGTAATGCCTCTAGGCCTCTATGCTGGAAATTACCACCTGACCGGAACACGATAGTACTGAACACTACCATTTAGCAGCAAATAGATTAGGTTTATGCGGTGGTGTCCACGCCTGCGAGCTCCGTAGCAACTAATCTTTAAAATTGACTAATTGATAGTTATGCAACCGATATGATAAACTTCAAAGTTTATACCATTTATACCATATCGTTAAGTTAGGGAGTTAAGATTAGTTATTCACCACGTGGGTATTTTGTGTAGTAGGTGGTAGGTGTCATTCATGATAGTTATGAATTAAATATCTACAAACAATAGATATGATTCTTCCTTGTTCTAATGATCTAAGCTCGACGTGTATTGTTAACTTGATTGGCACTGTTATCAATGAAAATATAAGTTTTTCACTCACGAATAAGTTTAATGTTGTTGACAAATAAAATGGACTTCAGAACATTATTTTGAACATTTACGGCATGTACGGTCCTGTAATTTCCGGCACAGAGGCATAACACCTTAGGCCTCAGGAGTGGTAACGCATCTGCATTGTGACCTTGGCCTTTGTGTGGGTGTCTATAGGCTGCAGTCATCACTTAACATCAATAGGAACTGCATGCTTGTTTGCCACTTCCATTACATAAAAAAACAATGTTTTTAGCTAAGGTTCATAAAAAACTGAACTATTTGGATGACTAAGTACATCTTTGCTATGATGGACACGAATGTATTTTATGTTGCTTGTTTATACATTTGAGCAGCCCACATTGTTTCCATTTTGTCTTCGACCAAAGTTCTTTTTGGGAATAGGCCTTCTGTGGTACGAGTACCTACACGTTATTTTTTATTTCGATGCTTTTTTAATAGTGGATATAAAATACAAGATTTTTCTTTACTCATTTAAATTTTTTTTTCACTCATGTATTTTCTTGGAACTGTGATAATATACATTCATGCATTTTTACGACTTTATTGGCGTCATCGAGATTTTTCAAATCAAAGGAAATGGAAATATAAAAAGAAGAAGATAAAAATAACTTTTATATAATTCCCGGAGCCTCAGATTAAATTTGGGACTACAGACATATACTCCGTCTGTCTTCCTCTTTTACTTAGTGTAAAAGAGGAAGTAAGCAAAAGCAGTCGTTATTTCGACTAGCCTTAAATTTAATTTTCTTTGAGTCATCAATTACTTTAGACAGGCTATCAACCTACTTCAGAAAAGTTTAGAAGTTAGTCTTGATTTACCACTTCTTGATTTCTATGTTTATCATTCCACAGTGATATATTTTTGTTCAACCGCTAAGTTTTATTCAATCAAGGATGCAGTAAATTTTAGTCACTTTAACCATACCATTTCTATATAAGTTTAATCTTCATTATTTTGTATTTAACCCTTCAATGCATTTATCATTAATATATTAGTACTTAAAGGTAAATCAAGCAACATTAATACAATGTGTGGGTTTGAATTAAATATAATGTAAGTAATGTCGCGTTTTATTTCACCTCCCTTTGTACCTTCAATTATATGTACAGAGTTTCGAGTTTCGCCCACATTACATATTTGAATTTAAGTTGCTTGATTAGCCTTGGCTCTCCTTATTTATACAGTTCAAGATGCCAAACTAAATCTTTGTGTAGTCGGGCTATCTGATTTTATTATTTATTCATAGCATGATAACAGTGCGGCTAATCGAAACTCTGTATTATTTACTAGATGTTTAATTTGTGTCTTCAAAGGACACTTAATATTATTCACCTGGATTTGTTTATTTATTCATTCCGTTTTAATGAGCTACTTTGTCGTTATGTTAATCGTTTTCGATATTTAAGTAGATTCATTAAAATTAAATGGAGATGTACAAAATTTAATACTTATAAACATCTCTTTTATGTTTGTTGGTAAGTATGGGTAGATGTATCTAATTATTACAAAGAGAAGACATTTATGTTAATTTAATTCAGTTACAATTAAATTTAAGTGTTGTACGGCCCTGTAATTTCCGGCATAGAGGCATAACACCTAATGCCTCAGGAGTGGCAGCGCATCTGCATTTTGACCTCTGGTCATTGTGTGAGTGTCTAAAGGCTGCAGTCATCACTTAACATCAATGTGAACTGCAAGCTTGTTTGCCGCCAGCATTCAATAAAACAATATAGGTACATTTAATTATTATAAAATTGCTGAAGAGTCTCTTCATTTCACTAGAAGGACCAGTATATACACAGACACATCCAGCACGACATGGGTACTATACATACTGACTATACACCAATTGAGTAGGACCAATACATTCTTGGATTGCTGTGTTCAATCAATTATGTTGTTTTATTACTCACTTTCACCATTGAGATACTAGAGTAATATTGTTGCTGCCGCTGTCATAATGACGTCACTACTTAACATCTGCGTTGTTAGAGAATAGGTATTATAAAGTTGGATTATTCAAGTCTGTGCTTAAATATGATGCTGTAGAAAGTGAAATTGCAACACGAGGTAATCTATATATCTATATATATAAAAATCAATTGCTGTTCGTTAGTCTCGCTAAAACTTGAGAACGGCTGCACCGGTTTGTCTTATTTTGGTTTTGAATGATTTTTGGGAGTCCAGGAAAGGTTTAAAAGGTAACAAAATATGAAGAAGTTGAAGGGAAATAGTAAAAACCACAATTTCATTTTTCCATACAAATAGTCCGTATCTATCAAACCTTTGATACATTATTTCACTGTGAGGCAATACGAAGTTCGCCGGGTCAGCTAGTCCTAAATAGTCCAGTTTTTGGCAATTAAGGAAGAAAATTCATAAATTTTATGTTTCGTTGCTTTTCTAACATCAACGGAATTATTGAGAATTTGGGTTCTAGCAGGATAGTGGTTAATTATTTGATAGGATTTGATGCTTTTATGGCTCGGTAATTTCTATCACTGGTGCAAAACGTGAGCCATGAGCTAATTGTGATTTGATTTCTCGTTTTATGTAGATATCTATAGTCTGCAGCTGTCACTTGTTTATCATCCATGTGTACTGCATTCTTATTTGCCACCTCCTTAACATAAAAAGGTGTGATGTGCCTAACTGACTGGCGCTCTTTGAGATGATAATCGGACGTGCTTGGTAAGAAAATAAAATTTAAATGACATGTCAGTTAATAACATATTACAGTATTCAACAAGAAATATTGCACATCAACCTCAGAAAGGAGACTTCGGCTTATTTCGGGTCTGTAGAGCGTTATCTTTTTCGCACCTTACCAATATGACGTTTGTCCACCATTTTGATCAAGTTTTGACCAATACCGGACTATCAGTGCTTACGTAGGCAGTGCGCAGCAGAGATAGCGCTCTATGAAACCGAAACTAGCCGATTGTCACTTTCATAGACTCGATGTGCATTATTTCTTGATGAGAACTGTATAAACTCGTAAGTAGGAAATGTTACTAGTCGAGAGCTCCAGTGATCGTGGGCGTAGGCACCACCGCATTACTTATCTTCTTCTTCTTGGAGTGCCTCTCCGACTAGCGAAGGTTGGCGGTCAATATGGCATATTGTTTCCAGTTTCTGGCGAGACGAAAAAACTCGGCTGCACTTGCTATTCCTGTCCACTCTCGGATGTTACGTAACCAAGATTTCTTTCTTCGTCCAACTCGTCTTTTACTCGCGATTTTTTCCATCGTAATCAGTTGTAGCAACTCGTACCTATCATGTCTCAGTACATGTCCGAGGTAGGCCACTTTTCGTTGTTTGACGGTCTGCAAAAGCTCACGTTTCTGTTTCACGCGTCGAAGAACCTCCTCTATTACTTATCTACTGGGCGCTAAATGGTGGTGTTCAGCGCTATCGCGTTACGGTCATGGTAATGTACGGCTCTGTAATTTCTGGCACAGAGTTATAACTTAGACTTCAGGGGTGGTAACGTATCTATATTGAAATATCTGCTTTTATGTTGATGTTTAAAGGCTACAGTATTATTTACCATCGATGTGAACTCTTTATTTTCCACTTCATTTCTTTTAACAATCTCAGTTTACTATAAAATAATATGCCTGATTGTAAATGTTATTTATATTTTGGAGAAACTTGTACAGAAGAAAAGAGAAGCTAAAGAATGTATATTTGTATGAAATTGTTTCACGTAACCTCACGCAGGAGTGGAATGTCATAACACGGCGACGGGCATCGAGTGTGGGTCGTGTCCGCACGCCATGGAAGGGGATGGCAAGCGATGTAGACCCATAGAATGCAACCGAAGACCTTGTTCGCAAAGTAAGTTTAATTATAATGGTAGTTGAAGCGCGCATGGCCCCGCGGCTGGTGTAGATCGTAAGCGATCTACTCGGTTAAGCATTACGGGCGCGGTCGGGTGTGTGATGGGTGACCGCTAGTGGCAAATTAAAATGCGGTGCTTCGGAGGGCACGTTAAGCCGTCGGTCCCGGTTGTTATCGATAGATAGCAGTCGTTAAACCTTGTCGGAGGCCTTATGGGCGGTTTGAAAACATCCGACAGCGGGTTGGCCACTAAACCGTATTTCAACCAACCCGCATTGGAGCAGCGTGATGGAGAAAGCTCCAAGCCTCCCCCAAAAAGGGGAGAGACTCGTGTCCAGCAGTGGGACGTATAATGGGTTGCCATTATATATTGGTAGTTAACAGCCTTTGCAACAGTTCTTTCTGATGGTAGAGATTCAGTGTCAGAACGACGGCGTAGGCACTACCTCATTACCTATTCTCGTTATATATATTTTACTATATTATATATATTTATTTTATACATTTTATACATAAAAGGTAATTATAGGTATTACATACATTTGTGGAACGAACTTCCCTCTGAGGCTGGCAGGCAGTTCCCCTGATGTTGCAAATGTTCATAGGCGGCGGTGACCACTTTCAATCAGGTGGCCCGTCAGCTTGTCTGTCTGGCCGTTTATGAGCCTCATATTAGACGACCCGGTTGGTCCAGCGGTGTGAGTTGACCGTTTGATTCGAAGGGTCGCGGGTTCGTTCCCCGCACCGGGACAAATATTTGTATGGCCTACAGATGTTTGTTTCGGGTCTGGGTGTTTGTGTATGTGTTGTTTGTTTAAAACGGCATCCACGACACAGGTTTATACCTACTGTGGGGCTCTGAGTGTAATCGTATTTATTTATATTTATCGTATTTATGTAATAGGCATGACGCCCAACTCGTGCCTAGGTGTAATGGAGAACAACGACAAGTTAGGCAGTACCCGATGATGAAGATGAGGCCTTTAAAGTAATTCACTTCATGATAATCTATGTCATGTACATGCTAAATACGTGGTAGCTTAAATTGAAATGCGACAACATGGGGCGGAATGGGTAAAGTTGACAAATTGGATTTTGTGAAATAAAACACAATCCTTCTTTAATCATTAGGACAATAGTTAGATCAGTGATTCCCAAAGTGGTCCATATAGACCCCCAGGGGTCCATGGGACTCGATGGGGGTCTACGTAGGCGTGAATAAAATTTGGAAATATGGGAATGTGATATATAAATGTAGCAAGGAGGGGATCTACGGAAACCAGAAAAAAATTGAAAGGGGTCTACAAGAAAAAATAGTTTGGGAACCTCTGAGTTAGATGATAAGCATTAAGTGATCGGGGTAACGTTATTTCAATAGTTATTCTCGTCGATTTGAAAGATATTATGGACAGACACTATTTCGGACAGAGCGACATTGATAGTTATTTTTTTTCAGCGGAGTCATGCGTGGACATCGATCAAGGGTATCGTTGTGAGAGATGTCCCGGGAGACAGACCAGTGACGGTCAAACATGCCACTCTCCGTGCAGCTCCAACCCTTGTTTTGGAGGACGTAAGTTGTCTTATTCTTATTTTTTCGCAATAACACATGTGAGTGAAAGCAGTAATTAAAAATGAAATACATTTTCTAGGTGTGCAATGCCAGGATATGCCTAACGGTGGATACCGATGCGGGTCGTGTCCAGCGGGCTTCACTGGCAACGGTGAAGAGTGTTACAGACTCTCCTGTAGGCAAAATACTTGCTTTCAAGGTAAAATACAATTGATTTTCTTTGGATAGGTCACTTTTATGATCCCACTTAGCTATTACTTTCATTTTGAATAATCTGCAGTATCGAGAAGATTTTCTTTTCTCAAAGATTAAACATGTCCGGACAAACTAGGAAATGGGATTTATACATATATCATTCCATCTGAAGACATCCTCAACAGTACAAGAAATCAGGTTTCCATATTTTGTTTAATGTCAAATACAACTTCGCACGTTATCGCATTGGGTGCTCCTGTTATGATAATGATGTTTTTGATAAATAAATAAACTTACCTACATAAAAAATAATAAGGCAGTAGAAATGTATCTTGCCAAAAACTATCCGGAAGCCTTGTCGCCTATTATTTTTCAGGTTTTTTTACTACTCTTTCCTCTTAGATTAGTAGTAATCTGCGTAGGCAAAAGAACATAGATTAACAAAAATTTACACTCGGGGATAGAATGGCATAATAGCGGGGAAATCCGCTTCGAGCTTGATACTACTCGCTTGTGATGGTGAAACCGGTGCTGCACCTCTCGACAGCCCCTCCAGTGTTGCCCCCCGTCGACCCGAAGGTTGGCTGTTTGGGGGGCCCACCAAGGAGAGGCGAGTCACCGCCTGCCTAAAGAAGGATTCAATAATATGAGATGTTGAATATAGGCAGGTGCCGGATCTCACTCCATAGGTCCAGCCAGCTTGTCTCCCCGGTTCTCCCACATAGCCCAAAATTTGGCACACTAATCAGACCCCGCAGAATACATGGGACTATTGTACTAATTACAATAGTCCCATGTATTCTGCGGGGTCTGTTTCTGTCTGTATTAACTATTGACATGAATGCAACCCAATAGGTACATCTAAATTCTCGAAAGGGCCTCTACGTGTTGAACCCATGTCCCTGTACAAGCCTAACAAAGGTCCGAGGTTCAAATTGGACCCCGTGCTGACGAGTGACATAATATTATTATTGTTTCGCTCACTCACACGAAATCATACATTCGATCTATGCATATACCATGTGATCAGATTTGACTGCTGACGGAAAATTTCAGCAGCTTTAAAGCCAGTATCAAAACAACTGTTTCTGTAATTTGATAATGCCACAATAATTTGCCCTCAGGCGTAGAATGTCAAGAGACACCATCGGGTCCTCGGTGTGGGTCCTGCCCCGGCGGCTACATGGGCGACGGTCAGCAATGCCAACACGTCTGTGACGCTAGGAGACCGTGCGGCGGGAGGCGGTGTACACCGACTTCCAACAGCCCATATTACGAGTGTGAAGGTTGTTCTAAAGGATATGAATGGAATGGTAAGTAGAATTTTGAAAGTTATGTCATTCAATTTTAAATTATTAATATCGATGTCTGTATTCATATTAGTTTAAAGGAAAGAAAATATGTTTTCAATATTTAACTACTGGTGGTAGAGCTTCAGTGCTCGAGGACATATTCAGCGCTTTCGTGATCCGGACAGGTGGTGGGCAATTAATGTAACTTAGAACTTCGGAGTGGTAATGCAGCTATATGGAAATCTTGGGTTTCATATTGATGTTTATAGGTAACACATGAAAGAGAAACGTATTAACACAAAATATTGATTTTTTGAATAACGGTTTTGTCAATAAACAGAAAAGAATAAAAGATGTCTGATATTTTGAAATCCTACATTGAATTTAATATAGTGTTTTTGAACAAATAAAATAGGGAATATTGAAATAGAATAAGCGTAATCAATAGTTAATTTTCTCTGGTTTTACAATTCCTACACAGAATGTGGTAGAAGCAAATAAGAAATGATTTAGGTACAACTATGTACGATGTACCCAAAACATTCACTCAATGTCCCACAGGCTACACCTGCGTGGACATGGACGAATGCGACCTGATCCGGCCGTGCGACGAGATGGTATCGTGCCGCAACGTGGACGGCGGGTTCGTGTGCGGGCCGTGTCCCTCGGGCTGGCGCGGCGCGGGCTGGCGTGGCGCCGGCGACGAAAGGCGGCGGGAGAACTGCGCCGATATCGACGAGTGCGCCGAATCCACGCACAACTGCCCGCGTGGACGGCTGTGTGTTAATACTCCGGTGAGCAATCGTATGCAACTGCTAATACATGTGAAACATGAACGGTAGTTCCATGTGCGGGCCGTGTCCCTCGGGTTGGCGCGGTGTGAGGTGGCGTGGCGCCGGCGACCAGAGAACTGTGCCGATATCGTGTACCGAGTGTGCCGAGCCGAATCCACACACAACTGCTCGCGTGGACTGCTCTGTGAGACTGTGTGTATTTTAACACCGGTGAGCAATGTAGTCCTGTATGTTTTTGGGAGTGCGCCGAAACCACTGATAACTGTCCGCTCATAGCCTCAGTGCACGAGGTTGCCGGTACTCAAGGGAAGGTGCGGCCTGCAAGAGGGGAAGGTCGAAGTATCCATTCTATACGTAGTATTATTACATATTCTGTGATGACGGTCCTCACGTGTGTGTGTATGTGTGTGGCAGGGCTCGTTCACGTGCGTGCCGTGCGGCGGGCAGTACTACGTGAACACGTCGCAGCCGTGCGCGCAGGCCGACGCGCTGTACCAGCGCTGCGAGCCGGCGCGGTGCGCGCGCCACAACGCCGTCTGCGGGTACGGCAACCGCTGCGTGTGCGCCGTATGTCCCCTGCTGCACTTAGTTATCACTGACACTAGCTGCTCCAGCGCTGCGAGCCGGCGCGGTGCGCGCGCCACAACGCCGTCTGCGGGTACGGCAACCGCTGCGTGTGCGCCGTATGTCCCCCCTGCTGCACTTAGTTATCACTGACACTAGCTGCTCCAGCGCTGCGAGCCGGCGCGGTGCGCGCGCCACAACGCCGTCTGCGGGTACGGCAACCGCTGCGTGTGCGCCGTATGTCCCCTGCTGCACTTAGTTATCACTGACACTAGCTGCTCCAGCGCTGCGAGCCGGCGCGGTGCACGCGCCACAACGCCGTCTGCGGGTACGGCAACCGCTGCGTGTGCGCCGTATGTCCCCCCTGCTGCACTTAGTTATCACTGACACTAGCTGCTCCAGCGCTGCGAGCCGGCGCGGTGCGCGCGCCACAACGCCGTCTGCGGGTACGGCAACCGCTGCGTGTGCGCCGTATGTCCCCTGCTGCACTTAGTTATCACTGACACTAGCTGCTCCAGCGCTGCGAGCCGGCGCGGTGCACGCGCCACAACGCCGTCTGCGGGTACGGCAACCGCTGCGTGTGCGCCGTATGTCCCCTGCTGCACTTAGTTATCACTGACACTAGCTGCTCCAGCGCTGCGAGCCGGCGCGGTGCACGCGCCACAACGCCGTCTGCGGGTACGGCAACCGCTGCGTGTGCGCCGTATGTCCCCTGCTGCACTTAGTTAACACTGACACTAGCTGCTCCAGCGCTGCGAGCCGGCGCGGTGCGCGCGCCACAACGCCGTCTGCGGGTACGGCAACCGCTGCGTGTGCGCCGTATGTCCCCTGCTGCACTTAGTTATCACTGACACTAGCTGCTCCAGCGCTGCGAGCCGGCGCGGTGCACGCGCCACAACGCCGTCTGCGGGTACGGCAACCGCTGCGTGTGCGCCGTATGTCCCCTGCTGCACTTAGTTAACACTGACACTAGCTGCTCCAGCGCTGCGAGCCGGCGCGGTGCGCACGCCACAACGCCGTCTGCGGGTACGGCAACCGCTGCGTGTGCGCCGTATGTCCCCTGCTGCACTTAGTTATCACTGACACTAGCTGCTCCAGCGCTGCGAGCCGGCGCGGTGCGCGCGCCACAACGCCGTCTGCGGGTACGGCAACCGCTGCGTGTGCGCCGTATGTCCCCTGCTGCACTTAGTTATCACTGACACTAGCTGCTCCAGCGCTGCGAGCCGGCGCGGTGCACGCGCCACAACGCCGTCTGCGGGTACGGCAACCGCTGCGTGTGCGCCGTATGTCCCCTGCTGCACTTAGTTAACACTGACACTAGCTGCTCCAGCGCTGCGAGCCGGCGCGGTGCGCGCGCCACAACGCCGTCTGCGGGTACGGCAACCGCTGCGTGTGCGCCGTATGTCCCCTGCTGCACTTAGTTATCACTGACACTAGCTGTACCAGCGACTACGTCCGCGTACCATTAAATGTATTGTTTGGTATCTACGCGGACGAAACCGTGGGCGCAGCTATTTTAAATCTTACTAATATTATAAATGCGAAAGTATGAAGTACAGTAGTAGTGTATGTTTGTTTGTTACTCCTAAAACTGCTGAACAGATTTTCATGAAATTTGACACCCACATAGGGGGTAGGGTAACTTGGATTAACGTATAGGAATTTTAATCCGGAAAAATATGCATGTGGGATGCTAGGGGATGATTTGATGAGTTTTCACAGGTTACGCGAAAAGCGATCTACACACGGGCGGAACCGCGGACAGCAGCTAGTAATTCAAATGCCTAAGTTAAATAAAAGCCTAAGTTACTCCTTATAGCATGAGCTATCTGCCAGTGAAAGTCCCGTCAAAAAGTTAGTTCGCTAGTGCAATGTTACCTACCCTCTCCTATTCAGCTTAGCGTGATGATATATTGCCGAAAGCCTTCATGGATAAATGGGCTATCGAACAATGAAAAATTTTTTTAAATCGGACCGCAGGAAGTAGTTCCTGAGGTTAGCGCATTCAAGCAAGCAAACAAACCAACTCTTCAGCTGTATAATATTAGTATAGTTAAGAATAACAACAAGATTACTACTTTTACAGACTGGTTGGGCAGGGAACGGCACAGTATGCGGCCCGGACCGCGACCTGGACGGCTATCCTGACCAGCAGTTACCTTGCTCCGAGAACCACTGCAGCGCTGACAACTGCCCCGACGTGTCCAACTCCGGACAAGAGGATGCCGATAGAGATGGCATCGGCGACTCGTGCGACCCTGACGCTGATGGTGATGGAATTCCTAACATTCCAGTAAGATTTGACTTGTAACTTCCTTCTGCGCCTCCGACTAAGACAGAATCGGCGATTATTGGAAGACAGACAGTGATAATGACGGTATTCTTCATGTTCTGGTAATGTTTTGACCCATAGCCGATAGCCTAACATTCTGATAAGTTCTGACATATCAGGATTCCGGTCTGTCCCAACGGGTCTAATCCTATCAACGTAAGCAGCCTGAATTGAGATTTGGACGGCTATTCACTAGCAGTTGACTTCCTCCGAGAACTCTGCAGCGCTAACAACTGTCCCAATGTGTTCAACTCCGGGTAAAAGGACGCCGATACAGATGGCATCGGCGACTCTTGTGACCCTGACGCTGATGGAATTCCTAACATTCCAGTAAGATAATATGATTTATGACTTCCTTCTGCGCCAGCGTTCGGTGATTCTTGGAAGATAAACAGTGATAATGACGGTATTCTTCATGTTACGGTAAGTTTTGGTTTAGATACGCCGTTGAGGGCTCTCGTGACTCAGTTGCTGACGATGATGACATGCTTAATGTTCCCGCAAATTTAGTCTTATACATCGCATTGACGATTATTTAGTTCTGTTCCGAGGCAGCCAACTTTTGTTAAGTTGACTCCAATAGCTGAAATTAAATTTGCGGATTTTCTCGCGTATACAACACTCCCAAACTTCTTCTTATACCCGATACCCGACGTTTCGGGTATAAGAAGTTTGAGAGTGTTGTATAGAAAAATCCGCAAATTAAATTTCTACAATGTATGAAGCTCGCGAAAACCTGCGAAAATGTTATTTTCAATAGTTGACTTAAAGCCGATAGTCCAACATCCTGGTAAGTTCTGACATATACTTTCTTTCTGTCCCAACGGGTCTAATCCTATCACCGTAAGCAGCTAGTAAATATGTTATTGGCACGTCAAAACCAGGCATACAAATAAGTGCTACGTAGCCAACCTCAACATGCTGCTACCTTTCACTTTTGTGAAATTACTCTCACATTTTTAGTGAATGACAAAATAAATGAGTCAATTTTTTCTTTAAGTGTACCCATAAAATATAATTGGCCTAAAACTCTCCACAAGCGGTTTGACCACACCTTAAAACTTTGCATCTAAATTCCAGGACAACTGTCCCCTGACTCCCAACTCGGACCAACAAGACCGGGACGAGGACAGAAGCGACAAGCGCGGTGACGCGTGCGACAACTGCCCTCGACTCTACAACCCTGGCCAGGAGGACGCCGACGGCGACGGATTAGGAGACATCTGCGATCCGGACATGGATAACGATCGTAAGAATTCTTTATACAGTTCATATAGTATCATATAAGGCATCGGGACGAGTAGAGGTTCATTCTTCCGCTGATGCAATCAACCGAACGAACCGGCGCTGTCGAGCGGTTTTATAGTATCGTTTTACGGAATTGTTGAGGTTAATCAATATCCCGATTGGTTCTAGTAATTTAATGGTATTAGATGTCGATTCAACAGAAACGATAGTGGCTGGTATCATATGAATCTCTAACTGCCAGTAACTCGGCAGGCATAGTGAACGAGGCGGACAACTGCCCCCGTGCGTACAACCCGGGCCAGGAGGACTCGGACGGCGACGGCGTGGGGGACGCGTGCGACAACTGCGTGCGCGTGCGCAACGCCGCGCAGCAAGACGCCGACACCGACGGCGTCGGAGATGCTTGCGACAGCGACGTCGACCGGGATCAGTGAGTCATTGCTTGTTGTACCTTAATTGATGCATTGTGACGTAACTTGTGACGCTGCGACAACTGCGTGCGCATGCGCAACGCCGCGCAGCAAGACGCCGACACCGACGGCGTCGGAGATGCTTGCGACAGCGACGTCGACCGGGATCAGAGAGTCATTGCTTGTTGTACCTTAATTGATGCATTGTGACGTAACTGTGACGCTGCGACAACTGCGTGCGCATGCGCAACGCCGCGCAGCAAGACGCCGACACCGACGGCGTCGGAGATGCTTGCGACAGCGACGTCGACCGGGATCAGAGAGTCATTGCTTGTTGTACCTTAATTGATGCATTGTGACGTAACTTGTGACGCTGCTACAATTGCGTGCGCGTGCGCAACGCCGCGCAGCAAGACGCAGAAAGATGCTTGTCCTGATGACGTCGTCGACAGTGATGGCGACCGCGAGCAAGTGAGTCGTTACTGATTCTAACGTAATTACACGCCTATATTGCTATGTGCACGACAATCAGCGATCGCCTGCGATGCCTGCGACGGACGTCGACCGGGATCAGAGAGATTTTATTTGTACGTAGATACTAAATTTTGACAAATACTTGCGCTTACGCATCTCAACCGGTGAGTAATTACTTAATTTATTAGCCGATTTTTTTAATATGTGGAAAAGGAATGTATACTTTTTCAAATATAATAAGTATTAAAAAGCGAAATCTCAAAAATTGTTTTATTCCAGGGACGGAGTACAAGACGGCTTGGACAACTGTCCGAACCTAGCGAACAGTGACCAACAAGATGTGGACAACGACGGGCGAGGCGACGTGTGTGACGACGACATCGACGGCGACGGCATTCCCAACCTCGAAGACAACTGCCCTCTGGTCGCCAATCCTAACCAGAGCGATGTCAATGGTGAGTCTTTTGAGATTCATCTTCAAAACCAGTAATAACTAATATTTTTCTGACAAAATAGAGGTCACTCTATTGTATCTTTACTTACTCTTCCCTAATAACTTAACACCGAATAAATTTCGCAAGTCTTTGTCTTTTTCCAGGAAAAATGTCACGTTCATGTAAAGGTTTCTATCCCCCTTGGGCAGTTTCAACGTGAGGGTCACGCACGACTCTTGAAAACACAACAAAACCAAAAGGGATCACAAAATACAAATACAATATATCTTTAATGTATGATAAAGATATTTTGTATTTGTATTTTTGCTTATTTATTATTATGTAAAAGATTTTACATATTTATTGTGAATACTGCCTGCTGCGGTAGTTAGCGGTAGTTTGCACTGTGTTGCAGCATTCAGTGTCTTCCGATGTAGGTACAGTAGATACAATTAAAATAGTGTGAAGAAAAATACTAAAATGGAGCTTAAAAAATAGACTTAGGTTATATTATTATTCTATAGACTATTTGGGTAATTATAATAAGTAAATAATAAGTGATACATTACTTACTAGATATTATGGATTACGTCACACCGATTCGTCCCACCGTCACGCCACGCCGACACCACGCCGAGCTAGGAATACAATTTTGAAGCGATGGGGAAGGCGGGACGAGACTCTAACGCTTTGTATTGTATGGTTTACGTGTAGTAGGGCTTATAGTATTGGCGGAGCGTCATCGCGTCCGTAGTGTGTGCTTTACCAGAATGATACGGGATCCGCAAAAATTGTTCTTCTTCTTTAGCTTGATTTAATCAAAACAATAACTGAAGTAATGAATGATAAAACAGCGATCACTACAGTCTTTTTGGACATGAGCAAGGCTTTTGATATTGTGAACCACAAGCTACTACTACGTTAACTAGACAGATACAGTATCATACGTAAAGTGATAAATGGTTTCAAAGTTATTTATCTGATCGCACTCAATGTGTAGATGTAACTAAAAGAGTAAAAGGGGAAAAAGTTTGTAGTCAATCAGATTTTAAACCAAATAAGTATGGTGTGTCTCAAGGCAGCGTACTTGGCCCGCTTTTATTTTTAAATTATATGAATGACCTGCCCCATGTTACGCATCACGAAACGGTGCTATTTGTTGATGACACTACTTTCATAGTCAAATGTGATGACGTAAAGTTTTACCGCCACGACAAAGTTGCACCGGCGTCCCGTCTCGGCACGTCACGCCACGCCGACTGTCTGGCCAGACCTTCAATATCTGATCTATTTGATTGTCATTGTCATGATTGTATGTATGTTGTGTATTGTCAGTAACTGATGTGTTTTTCTAGCTGACGGCATCGGCGACATTTGCGACAACGATAACGACGGCGACAACGTCACCAACGCTCTCGACAACTGTCCCAATAACTCCAGAATATTCCGCACTGACTTTAGGTTTGTTACTATTACGACTATTATATTAGTTTTACTGGTGGTAGAGCTCCAGTGACGGAGCTCGCGGGCGTAGGCACCACCGCATTACCTAATATACTTGCCGCTAAATGGTAGTGTTTAACACTATCGTGTTCCGGTCAGGTGGTAATGTACGGCCCTGTAATTTCCGGCACAGAGGCATAAGACCTTAGGCCTCAGGAGTGGTAACGCATCTGCATTTTGACCTTGGTCTTTGTGTAGGTGTCTATAGGCTGCAGTCATCACTTAACATCAATGTGAACTGCATGCTTGTTTACCACTTCCATTACATAAAGTTACTATTACGATGTGGACTTCACCCCTTAGATCCTTTTCTCCTCAGAATGTTAAATCACCAGTTATTACAAGTCACACTTTGATTTAAATTTAATGCGTTTCAACCCTGACAACAACAGCTGATAGCTGAAATCAGTCTTTTACAACAAAGAGTATACAAATACTACGCTTTACAATACAATGTCATCGGAATAAACATGGTATTTTCTACCAACAGTAAATGGTATTTATTGACTCCGGCAAAGTAAAAGTATTTTAAACATTAAAAAGTGTTCTTTATTCTTACCCACTTATTCATAAACGTATTTTAGCTAAAGTGTTGCTAATCTCTCCTTTGTCTCTTTCTGTCCTGCACATTTGACAATGGAACTGACAAAGACAAAGCATTCTATAGCTAAAACGTATCTAATGTACGTTTATGAATAAGAGGGTTAGGCTCTCAAATAAAAATTTCAAAGCTGATTCACTTTTTTTTTCTACAAATCTTATCATGCTCCAAATTTTTATGTAACAAATGCAGGAACTACATGACGGTCCGCTTGGACCCCGAGGGCGAGTCGCAGCAGGACCCCAACTGGGAGATCGCGAACCAGGGCGCGGAGATACTCCAGACCCTAAACTCAGACCCTGGACTCGCGGTCGGCTTTGAAAGTTTCGGTGGCGTGGACTTCGAAGGCACTTTGTTCGTGGATTCACAGATAGACGATGATTACGTCGGATTTATATTTGGGTAAGTATGTAAAATAATTTGTTGGATTGCCTGCCTTGTCTCTCACACAACTGCCCCAATAGTTTAGTGGCAGCATTGGACTATAACTACGCTGGTGTCCTGGGTTCGATTAATAAAATCCTTTATCCCTGGTTCAATTGGGATTATTCCATTTCCCGAAGATCCCCAGTACCTCAGAGTTTGGTAATGTGCCCGGAGATGTCAACAGGCTTGCCACCTATTATATGGGACAAAACGTAACCGGCGAATCGTTGATGTTTGGATGTATGCTTGTATGTATCCATTTAGCTCTGCCTATTCCTTCGAGGATTATAGGCGTGAAGACGGCACCTGTCTCTCCTTAGAATGTCTTCGGCTTATCTGAAGGGTAATGTAGGTATAAGGAAGGTGACGATGCAGCACTAAGCCAAAAAAAACAGAATATTGTAATAATGTTTCATACTTAGGTATCACATTTTTTTATAAAATCTTTACTAAAAATATCACTGATTCAACGTTTCAATTTTCAATGCCAATTCCATCCAAAAACTTGCTCCATTATCATTACAATTCGTATCTATTTTGCGTAGGTGGTCTTGTAAGTTAGAAATAACTTATCTATCTCCTAAGTATTTGCATAAATACTTGTGGAATAAGCTCCGGGCAAAGTAATTTGATGGCATAGACCAATCACAGTTTATAGACTTTGATCAATGGGACATCGAATATTCAAAGCCCCAGTTTACAACTGCTAGAAGTTTTAATTGCGAATTACAATAATTTATGCTGTCAATGTTAGTCTGAGAATTTATATACGAAACGTAGCACTATAATATTCAACAAGAAATATTGCACTTCGACTTTAGGAAAGAGAATTCGACTTATTTCGGGTCTGTGGAGCGTTATTTCTTTCGCACCTTACCTATGTGACGTTTGTCGACCATTTTGATCAAGCTTCGACCAATACCGGACTATCAGTGCTTATGTAGGCGATGTGCAGCAGAGATAACGCTCTATGAAGTCGAAACTAGCCGATTATATCTTTCGTAGGCTCGATCTGCAATATTTCTTGCTGACTACTATACATACATACTTATAAGATTCCATCAGTTCTGTGAAGCCAAAGTGATTTACAGGACAGAGATTTTCGGCTAATTTCGGCTATGTAGAGCGTTATCTCTTTCGCATACTACCAATGTGACATTTATGAACATTTTGAACAAACTTTGACCAATACCGCACTTTATATACGTAGGCAGTGTGCAACAGAGACAACGCTCTACGAAGTCGTAACGTAGCAATATTTCTTGATGGGTACTGTACCTATTTGTAAAACGTTTTTGTTTAATCAAAGATTCAATAAATTGATAAAAAAGCTACAAAATATAATTTACACGTAACTATCATTGTTTTGCAGACTTGTAAGATTTTTTCTAGTACGAAAAGATGTTTTCAACGAAACGTCAATGACGAAAAAGGCGGTAGAAAATGCAATAATTCGGGATGGGTAACAGCGTCCCGCGATAAAGGCTCGTCTAGCAGTGGTTGTCTTTCGGCTGAAATGATAAATGATGAATCATACAATTTTTGGGTTCGCGTCCACACACAAGTCCCTTATTACATGTTTCAATAATACTACTGAAGGAAAATCGATTTGCGGCGGGAAAACAACCAAAAAAAATTTTACTAACTTTGTAAACAAACAGATATCAAAACAACAAGAGATTCTACGTGGTGATGTGGAAGAAGAACACTCAGACGTACTGGCAGACGACGCCGTTCCGCGCGGTCGCCGAGCCCGGCATACAGCTCAAGCTGGTCAACTCCAAGACGGGCCCTGGGAAGACCCTGAGGAACTCCCTTTGGAATACCGAGTCTACTCCTGATCAGGTAAGATATGGTTTCATTAGATTCAAGAAAGCAGTTATGTTTATGTGACATAGTTTTCATAATAAATGGGGATGAGATTATTTACGTGTACGAAATTACGAGCTAAGTTAATTAAGGTCCGCTCCCTCCTATGCCGACCATTGTGTTATGAAACCATTTACAATACGCGCAAAATTTAAATACTACTATAAAAAAAATAAATAAATAAAATACGCTTACACTCACAGCCTTACAGTAGGTATAAACCTGTGTCGTGGGTGCCGTTGTACACATACAACACATACACAAACACCCAGACCCGAAACAAATATCTGTAGGCCATACAAATATTTGTTCCGGTGCGGGGATCGAACCCGCGACCCTTCGAATCAAACGGTGGTTTCGCACCGCTGGACTAACCGGGTCGTCATACGTATACTGAGTGAAGTTCCCAACGTACATTTTGTGCCAATTCCTAAGCTCGCAAAGACTACACAGATAGAAAGCGAATGTCAATGTTGGCTTGGTGTAAAACGAAATATTGCCACATTTTGTCCACTCTTATCCCTTTTAAATCATACAATCGCTTTCTTCAAAACGACTTGTTACTAATAAAGTAGTCTTATTGCATATTATATACTAGTCTATGAGTTATATAGGGTATACCTACCTATATTGGGCTGTCACATTTACGCCTTTATTATTATACATGTGTATGGAATACTTATATGTAAGTATATGTATTTGTACATATTATTATATTATTACCTATGTTATTTTTTGACGTGACAACGTCTTAAATTAGGTTGCGGCTCGGAGTCACTCATGAAAAAGTGTAACGCCCGGTAACGTAACGATGAGTCACCGAACGAGAGAGAGGCCTGGCCGGACCGGCGAATGCCTTTCTACCGAGAAAAAGACGTTGTCACGTAAAATCTTTGCCCGTAAAACCGACTTTACAGGCAACCTGTTTTTTTTTTATTATTATTTTGAGTGTGTTATGGGGTGTTTAAGCATTTTTAACATGTTTTTACTATTTACGTAAGTTTATCTAAGGTTTTACTTTTATTTTATATAATTACATATTGCTGTTGCTAAGTACCTAATATATATTATTATTGCTACCTATTTTGTTGTGATATACTATCGTGTAACTGATTGACATCCATGGAACACCCACAGGGACCCAGATGAAAACCAGCGTCAAGTAGATAGGTAACATCTGCTTGGCATAAGCTGATCTGGGTACCCATTCGGATCGACATTGAGACATACTTGTCTTCATACCTACGTACCTGTCGGTTATACCTTATTATTTTTATCTATTGTCTAATGTTGTTGTTTGTTGTTCCTTGTTACATGTTATACTTTGTGTCTCTGTTGTCTCCGAATAAATGAATTCTATTCTATTCTAATTTCACGAAGCATTCAACTTCTGCGCGTACTGTAGGTACTTCCCATTGATAATAAGGATTTGGCTAGTGAATCAGTTTATCGGCATCTACATAGAAAACTAGAGATCTGGTTATAGTCGCCTTTTTTTTCGAATCTAGATAGTTCCATTATGGCACATTAAACTGTTATACATTTTATTTTATTTAAAGAAAAATGGAAAGAAAAATTTGACTTCAGGCGAGACTCGAACTCGCGGCCTACTGGGTATATAGTCCAGCCGCTCTTCCAATTGAGCTACTGAAGTCCTGCCCGATTTGTCAAATCTTTCCTTCACATTTATTGCATTGCTTTATGGTAGCAGCAGCGCCATCTATTGCCAACTATGCTAGTTAGGCAACCTATATAATAGACTTTGCAGTTTATTGAATATCGTAAAGAAGTCGCTTTTACCCTTAATAATTGTTTTATATTATTTCGCATTAACACATGCTTGTGAAATATATTTTATTTAAAGAAAAATGGAAAGAAAAATTTGACTTCAGGCGAGACTCGAACTCGCGGCCTACTGGGAATCTAGTCCAGCCGCTCTTCCAATTGAGCTACTGAAGTCCTGCCCGATTTGTCAAATCTTTCCTTCACATTTAATGCATTGCTTTATGGTAGCAGCAGCGCCATCTATTGCCAACTATGCTAGTTAGGCAACATACACATTTTTGTATATATATAGTTGTAATACATTTGATCAGTATTAGCAAAACCAATCACGATATCTAAACTTCGCTCTTTCTTAGGTGACTCTTCTATGGAAAGACCCTCGCAATGTTGGTTGGCGCGAGAGAACAGCCTACCGCTGGAGACTCCTTCACCGTCCCAAGATCGGTCTCATACGCCTCAAGATCTATGAGAACAACAAACTTGTGGCTGACTCCGGGAATGTGTATGACTTCACCCTGAAGGGAGGAAGACTGGGAGTGTTCTGCTTTTCACAGGAGATGATTATCTGGTCCAACTTGGTTTATCGATGCAATGGTAAGTGATTTTCTGATGTAGCAAGGGTAGTAACAGAAAAAGGACATGAAATGTATTTTCCAGAAGATGGTTATATGGTCCAACTTGGTTTATTGTTGCACCGATGACGGTTTTTCTTAAGGAGACTGGATACAAAACAGCTTTTTAAGGCAATCATTGGTCAAATAAATGGTGAATAGTTTTCTTCACGGTCTCAAGATAGGTCTAACCTGCCTCAAGATCTATAAGAACAACAAACTTGTGGCTGACTCCGGGAATGTGTATGACTTCACCCTGAAAGGAGGAAGACTAGGAGTGTTTTGCTTTTCACAGGAGACGATTATCTGGTCCAACTTGGTTTTCTTATGTATCAAGGGTAGTAACAGGAATAGGACATGAAATGTATTTTAAAGAAGATGGTTAACTAGTCCAACTTGGTTTATTGTTGCACTGATCAGTGTTTTCCTTAAGGAGACGAGATACAAAACAGTATCCTTAGGCAATAATTGGTTGAACTTGGTTCATCGACCTCGGTGAGTTTGTACACACACAACACTTACACAAACACCCAGATCCGAAACAAATATCAGTAGGCCATACAAATATTTATCCCGGTGCGGGGATCGAACCCGCGAATCAAACGGTCATCTCACACCGCTGACAGTTATTGGTTCGAGTTGGTTTATCATAAGAATGATGAGTTCTTCTTGAAACAAAAACAAATGGGACACAAAGACTTTTTATCCGCAGTTTATTGTCCGGTCCATCTTGCGAATACCGCAAAATGGCAATGGCGAGAGTTTTGCTTTTGTGACAAACAGAGATAAAAGACACAATACCAGGAGAATGAAATTATTAGGTCAAAGGAGTAGTAGGACTATATGGTATTTTTAATGAGCTAAAAAGACATTGGATGTACAGCTAGACATCGCTCAGTGAAAAGAAATATTTGCGAGTGCATATTCCCCCTATACCATTTGCTCTTTTGTCCCATTTTCTTTATTATGAAGTGGCAAAACAAGCATACAGTATTAGGTATTACATGTTCTCTGATACAGTTTACATTGATGCAGACGCGTTACCACTCCTGAGGCCTAAGATGCTTATGCTTCTGTGCCGGAAATTACAGGACCGAACATGACCACCAGACCGGAATACGATAATGCTGAACACGTAAAGTAAATTTGTACATACGCCCGCGAGCTCGTCACTGAAAATCTACCACCACTGATTAAATCAATTTTTTTTTGTTCTGGACCTCATGCGCTAAATACAACAATTGACAATAGTTTCTCAATTCCATTTTATTTTCAGACAAAATACCTTCGAACATAGTATCAGAGCTGCCAACACGACTTCTCAAAAAATTGGAGATCGATCACGATTTTGTATACGCCTAATAAATTTACATAATAAGAATCTGTTATTAACAAAGACAAGGATTATTTCAACTAATTTAAACACTGTGTTTGATAGTTGCGATCAAAAGCATACCTACTAATAATGCAATTCTAAACATTAGATTCAAAAATATTGTATTCTTCACTAGCGAACGGTATATGATGTAAATAAATAAGAGAATCACGTGCAGTACCCAGCAAGAGATATTGCATATCGAGCTTAGAAAAGAGATAATCGGCTAGTTTCGACTTTTTTTTTAATATAATGCCAGTGTCAAGACAAACGGTACTTCATAATCGTAACAAACAGCGTAAAAGTGAGAGTCAGTCAATTAAGAGATTTAACAGCCAGTCAGGCAGAGTCACAGTCAGGAATACGGGTAAAGTGATGGCTTCTTTACCAGAATATTTACAATGAAGTTTTGAAGGCAACCTGAAAGCCCGTGTTTTTGCGCTGATATTCTATTTCACTAAACACAGGTACTGTAATAATCTTATATCGAAAAAAAGGCCACCTTTAATATAACTTAAACATGCACCAAGAAAATGCAATAAAATAAGAATAAATAATAATAAACACGCCTCTTTCAAGATTCCCGATTCGATCGACAAACGTCATATTAGGTACTGCGAAAGAGATGATGCTCTACAGAACCGAAATTAGCCGAAATATCTTTCTAATAGTCGATGTACAGTGCTCAACAATAAATATTGCACATCGAGCCTAGGAAGAAGACATCGGCTTATTTCGGGTCTGTAGAGCGTTATCTCTTTCGCACCGTACCTATTTGACGTTTGGCGACCATTTTGGTCAAGTATTGACCAATACTGAATTGTCAGTGCTTACCATGGACAATGTGCTTACGTAGGCAGTGTGCAACTGAGATAACGCTCTACGAAATCGAAACAAGCCGATCGTCTCTTTTGCAGCCTCGATGTGCAATATTTCTTGGTGAGGACGTACCTATAGCTGTAAGCATTAAGAATATTTTTAACTTTGAGTGTAGTTGCAAGAAGTCATGTTAAGTTTTGTCATTTAGTTTGATTTCATGGAACTATTTATGTGTTTGATTATATATGTATTGTTTTATATTAAATATTTTTTTATAAATATGTTTACTTTCTTATTGAAGACAGAATTATTTTACAAGAACCCTTTGAGATACGTGGCAAACATATAGTTCACATAGATGGCAAGTGAATAATGTAATCTATAAACATCTAAGCCTGGTTTGCCCCACCATATTTGTTAGTTATTGTAACATTTCACATCCTTCTCTAACTTTTACAGATTTATTTAAGTTAGAGAAGGATATGAAATGTAACAATAACTTTAACTACAAATATCGTGGTGCAACTCAGGCTAGGCTAAGTACATTAAAATCAAAGATTTGAATGCCGAGCCACTGCCACTCCTAAGGCAGAGAATATGTAATAATACTACGTATAGAATGGACACTTCGCCGTCCCGCCCAATTTCCCCGCATCACTCAACCTCCTCCCCTCTTATGGGCGACGGTTGGTATTTTGTACGTGCTACGCACACAGGTGCACTTGTCATACGTCACTGATTGATGTCTGTGTAATAGAGACCAAATTAAGCGTTTGTATGGAATTTTGGCGGCGTGTCCGCGGTGTGCCTAAGGTCTAAGCTGTTATGCTTCTGTGCAAAGAGTTGCATTACTACCCTGATCGGAACATGATAGCGCTAAATATTACCATGTAGCGGCAAGGATATTAGGTGATGCGGTGGTGCCTACGTCCCCAAATCTCTACACTCGAACTCGACCACTAGAGCCAGCGGAGTGACATGTCATGTAAGCACCGTTAAGTGAGACGTATCGATCTACTCGCAATAAAATAATGTTTTATTGAAATCGAAAATCTTTTGTCCACTAATAAATGCTTTACCGCACCGTGTCGTGTCACGTTGTTGGTGGGCGTCCGCCCTAAAGAAAGGACTACGTTAGTCCAGCGTAGCATGACGCAATTTTGGCGAATATTTTTTAAAAAGAAAGTAGGTAAGATAAGATAAGAACTCTCTTTATTGGATACAATCACGAAAAAAACAAAATAAAAAGATGCACAATAGGCGGTCTTATCGCTCAAAGCAATCTTTGCCAGGGGAATACAAAATTTCAAAAGAATAAATTTAGATAATTCTGAATAACAATAGGTTGTATGAACTTATTTATATTAATAATATTTATTATTATTTATTATAATGATTACAAATAAATAGCATATATAAGATAAAAGTAGAGATAAAGTATTATTCGAAGTAACGTTACGTAATAATTAAATAAAAATACCTACGTAATGTTTTATTACACATACACAAAATAGTCTTACCATCGGATGACCCCATATGCGTCCAATCTCAGGCTCAGTGGCTCTTAAGACAACTCTTAAATTATATTAGAATTTGGGCCTGCCGAATATTTTTGGAAATTGTAAGGGGTAAAGGGTTCCAAAGCTTGATAGAGAAGGAATTAGCACAAAAGGCCTTTTCACTTCTCTTCCTTTTTTGGAGGAACCAAGAAAGAGAGGATTTTTGGTGTATTTTCTTTAAGAAATTATTTGAGTTATAAAGCCCGGTACGGACATTTTATGAAGAGTAAAATCAAGTGTAAAATGAAAGTTGAGGCGTTACGAACACCAAGTAAACTCCCGTCGTGCTTCGGAGCTGACACAAACACTTTTTTGACAAAGGAAATGGAATCGATCTTTATTTTAGGTAATGTAGGTGAGAAAAGATTAAGAACAGAAGACTCCTTGTTAAAATCGCCTTTTTCGTGATGTCAATACGAAGAAAATATAAAAATATGTCAAAGTATAATTTTGAATTATTTATCGTCGATTTGTAATTATTTTTTTAAATAATAGGTAAAGAATAGCGATGCCGAACTATCGATAGTTTTGCTATCGATAGTTCGGCATCGAAAATCAGTTAGGACATCGATAGGACTATCGATAGTATCGCTACAACCAATACTATCGATACTATCGATAGTATCGCTACAACCAATACTATCGATACTATCGATAGTACAAAACCTAATACTATTAATGATCTGCAATAGTATCGATACTATCGATAGTATTGATGTATTGAACTTTGATAGCCGCTGTGCTATCGATACTATCGATAGTATAAAATATGGTCACACTATTGATGATCTGCTATATTACCTATCGATATTATCAATAGTATTGAACTTTGACAGTCAATACTATACATACCAGCGACAACAGAACCACTAGACACTCTATGTCATCGTTTCTACTAAGAAACATTTCAGTCAAAGCGATGAGGTATGAAGGGCCGGGGAGCGGCAAAAGAGAGCGTCGTGATTGGTCGATTCAAGGTTGCGACAGGTCATAAATTATAACTAGTGATGGGAAAGTTTTCGTTTTGATTACAAGAGGAGTAAGTATTTTTTTCATGATCATTTCAATTTCAACTCGTTTCATATACATACTTATAACGTTTAGTTAAGAAAATGTTAAACAATAATTTGACATATTTTAATATAAATGCATGTCAAAATAAATACACATACTTAATAATTTTTGCTTTTGTATATTTCTTTATGCAATTGTGTATTATATTTTTTTAATGTTTTGTTCAATACATTAATAAAGACTTTAATATCATTAGAAGTAATAATCAATGATAGAGCTCGAAGGCACGCAAATATTACGTGAGTAATATGGGTAGGTATGTCAGATAACCTCCAATGATGGGTGTCAATTTTGTGGTTTCTTCTCGTGATGTTAACGAAACATCTTTATCTACAACACATTTTTTTTTTCAAAATATTCCTTTTTGGGGTTGTTGATTACGAATACGTTTTTTTATTAAATATGACATGTTCGAAGGCGTGGACGTGGAACTTTGACACTCATATCATATTCTACTAACTTATTTAACTTCAAGAAATTTTGAAGTTAAAGAAGAAAAAAGAAGTTAAAGGAGTCTGTTCGCCATCTCGGATTTGAAAAGTCTGCACCCGTGAAATTGAAATCCATATCATATATTCGAAAAATAATTATGTCCCCCATCTCCGATTTGAAAAGAGATATCATTTTCGTAACCATCACCTACATTTCTTATTTTGTATTTTTTTTAATACTATATATTATTGTTTACAATAGGCTACATTTAGTGAAATATACATTAGGAAATGCAGTGGTGCTCGTACTTCCTGGAGCTCTATCACTGAAGCTCTACCACTGTATATTACCACCTACCCGGCAGATGATAACGGTTGACATTGAAGAAAACCGATAACTACTTACTGCAGATCAAATAGGTAGCATGTAAGTGTCACTAGGTGTTTACGCCTTTGAACTTGTTCAGTGGAGCTCTATCAAATAAATAATAATTCATTCAGCAAATAAATAATTCATTCATTCATTCATATCCGTTAGACAACCATAGATAAGTGGAAACTACCACTTCGCGTCAGGTAGGAAAATTAAGTTTATAAAATATTCAATTTTAAAATTACCCAAATATAGACTGCTCACGACCTTAGTTTATTAGTCACCCAACTGATTTACCAAGAGCTCAGAGCGGTTAGGAAGGTGAATCAGGTGGGACATCGAAGTGTTCATTCTATAGTAGTTTTATTAAATATTCTCTGCCACCGTATTACCTACTATATCCACAAAATGATAGTATTTAACTCTATCGTATTCCGGTTAGATGGTAATGTATGGCTCAGTAATAACTGTCACAGAGGCAGATTTTTTTAGGACTCGGGAGTGGAAAAGCATCTGCACTTTGACCTCTGGTTTTCGTTAACATGTGAACTTCATGTTTGTTTACAAACTTCGTTACAAAAAAAACAATTAAAAAAAGTGTACGAAAGAAAATCAAGTAACATTCAGTTGCAATAATTCTTTTGCTAATTATTCGCCATAGCGGCCAACGCCATAAAATTAAAAAAAAAACAAAACAAAATGTCTTCCTATTAAATGCGATTCTTGGTGTTTTTGTTTTTGTGTCTAAGTTGTTGGTCAGTGTTTTTGTGGTGTTTTTTCGGAACCATAGAATGAAACATAGTGGCAAAGCATAGTGGTTATATTCTCTTTGATAGAACGCGCTTACGATTTGATGGTTTTTATTTACGAGTTGGCGATACATTTTGGACTTTCCTGATTCAAAATATTCTGTAATCTGTTTACCCGCGCTATACTTTGTGTGAAGGAAAAATAAAAAATAAAGGAGATGTTGCGAGCTCGGCTCTGGTTCGTACACGACCTCAAAAAATAAGTAAATTAATGAAGAATCCGAAAAAAATACAATAAATTTATTCAAGAATATATTTTAGAGTTACGACCACATTTAATTCAAACGATTTTATCATTTTCAACTATGTTCAACATGGCGGCGATACAGCCGACGCTTGGGATCAATCGGTTTCGACAGTATTTAGAAAATGTTACTTTTTTCTCCAAGTACTTTAAAAACAAAATACAATTTAAAAAATGAAAATGTCAAAATGACATCGCCCGCCATATTTACCATGTTGGTTTTGAGTTGCAATTCTAACTGCAAAGAATGATTTGTAACTGCAAACAAAGCTAAATAAGTGATAATATGCAGTAAAAAACGT
The DNA here is from genome assembly GCA_036365455.1 of Macrosoma leucophasiata. NCBI lineage: Eukaryota > Metazoa > Arthropoda > Insecta > Lepidoptera > Hedylidae > Macrosoma > Macrosoma leucophasiata. The sequence goes on along the minus strand of JAWQUS010000023.1, from coordinate 4,963,089 downwards.
TATTATATTGATTTTGCCTGTTTAATGATATTGTGTACAATACGTGGCCGGAGGTCCATTTTTGCAACATCTCCTTTGTAAATGGTGTTTTATTTCAAATAATGTTTCCCAGTAGTTTTAGTATTCAAATACTAAATAGGTATAGTACCTATATCCAGCAATATAGGAGCACAAATATATAAGTAGGTACCTATAGCTAACACCCATCCGTGGATGTACTTCCCTCTTTCCTCAAGAGATGGCGTTTGATCGTAATGCCAGCTGAAGACTCTATGACGTATATCTATGATATATATTTAATGTACTCTATGCTGAAGTCGAGCTCGCGCGCGGTTTCTTTTATCATTACCGAATTACCTATTTCACCCTATGTGTTGTCCGAAAGCGTTCGCCTGCGATGCGGTATCTATTAGGTTGAGATATCGATGATACATACTATCGATAGTCCTATCGAAAGTCTCACTATTGCCACACTATTGATAGATATCGAGAGGCATCACTACTAAAGATTTTTTTTTAATAATTCAATCAAAGAATTCACTATGGCTTCAGAAACCGCGTCAATAAACATTTATACAAATAAAAATATGGAACCAGTAGCTAGTACAAGTAAAACTAAAAGAAATCATAGGCGTCGTCAATACGAACGGGTCCGTTCAAACCTGATGAGACAATCGAAGACTAGAGCTGCAGAAATCATAAGAAATATTGTTAAAGGCATAGTCATAATCAAAGGTGAACTAATATTAAGAAAGAGAGCTATGCGAGGGACGAGGAAAGCAAAACTGAAAATTACAAGGAAAGCACTACGTATCTCCTACGCAACAAGACCATCTCAAAACGAAGCCAGACAGTAGGTATTTATATACATGGAGAAAGACCGGAAAGCAGGCAATGGCCAAGTGTAGGTACAAGGAATTCCAAATCGGAGCGAGTATAATAGTGCATCGTAATATTCGTCTTATTGAACTTCACCTGTTAGATAGACTTATTTGTTTTAATGTGGCTATTAGTCAGATTTCTTAATTTTAGTACACAAACCTATTTATTGTATTTTAGATAAGCATTATTTAATCATGTTCATTTATTTGTGGAGTAAATTTATTTTGATTTCTTAATATCGTTTTTTGTCGCACCTCCGTTTTAAACTCGTTTTGATAGACATTCCTTGGAAATAGCAGTTATTTTGAGAAGACCAAAATGAATGATGATCAGGTGCGTACCACCATCTTTTAGCAATAACCTGAGATGGTGGAAGGTAAGTAAGCTTTAGAGCAGTCATAATGTAATCTAAATTTGCCCTGACTTTGTAATAGGTACGTCAAAACAGGGTGAGATAGAATCTGTAAAAAAGGTTAATGGTATTGCACATTTAGGCCCCCCCCATAGAGTTTCCGCCTTGTTATGGAGCGGGCTCAGTACCTGGTGGTTGTCCCCACACCGGTAAAGTCAAGAGAATCCAGAGAGGGAGCGGCGTTTGGTGTGCCCCTGCCCGCTATTCGCGTTGAGAGGAGACGGCTGAGGAAGAGGTATGTCGTTGGCCCTGCACCCTATCCCCAGCCGCCTTACGGTGGTCCCGTCGTCAGATAGGAACGTAATGGGGCCGTGAGGGGGCGGTTGAGGATCGAACTCTTTTGATACTCCCGCTGCCCCGGGGTCGAACTGTGTGCTTCCGGCGGACCCATCCACCCGGGCGGTATGGGTCGCCTGGTGTAGTGAGTGGTCGGGGCAGAGACCTGCGGGCGTCGGATTAGGGGATGTCCGTCGTCCGAATGGGAAGGTCCCGGGCTAGCTAATGCAAAAATACATAAGGTACACAATAGGTATACATTTAGGGCTGTATTTCACCGGGACACTATGGTGGCACAACCAATGCCACAAAATGTATACAGCTCTATAGAGCGTTACTCAAGCGTGTCCGTGCGCAACCAATTTGGCGGCGCGACCAATTCAGGCTACAATGTTCACTTACCATCAATTTGAACTGCTTAGTTGCCACCTTCATGACATAAAAACCTTGTGCTTTCCTATGATCTGCCTAAGTAAAAGAACGTACTTAGTTAATTGTCAATTAATTGTGTTAAAAATGCCTAAACATTGATTTTAATATATGATGTATGTTTATCTATACAGTTTCACTCCTTATATTCTGAAGAGTGAGATATTCGCTCAGGTGTGTTCGCCTTTATAATTTATTCCCTTTGCAGCTAGATCTATCTGTCGTTATACCCAGTGTGAGACCAGTGTACACAGTGGTTTAAAATTTTCATGATGTTGAAAGACAAGGCTGTGAATATTTCATGATAAAACCCGTATAAAGTGCAAGTCGGTATATTGAGACAATTTAAGGAAAATATTCAGGTTTCGTAACACCACACATATATTTAAACAAACATGCAAACACCCACGATTCGTCGGTTACGTTTTGTCCCATGTAACATATGGCGAGCCTGTAGACATATCCCAGCACATTTCCAAACTCCGACGTACTGGAAAACTTCCAGAAAATGAACTCGCAATAGAACCTTTCTACTGGTGACGGAGCTCGCGAGCGTATGCTCCACCGCATTCCCTAATATATTTGCCGCTAAATGGTAGTGTCCAGCCCTGTCGTATTCCGGTCAGGTGGTGTACGGCCCTGTAATTTCCGGCACAGAGGCATAACACCTTAGGCCTCAGGAGTGGTAACGCATCTGCATTCTGACCTCTGGTCTGTGGGTAGGTGTCTATAGGCTGCAGTCGTCACTTAACATCAATGTCATACAATGACTGTCATAGACAATTACTTCATAACTACATGGCCGATTTTGAAATTTGATACACTTAAATTATGTAAATCATGATTTTGAACGTGGAAGCACATTAGGCACTCCGAAATATTCCCCAGAATTTTTACCACGCTTCACTTACTGTGGGTTTATCTACTGAATGTTTAATAAGATCCAAGTCAGTTTTTTTATGGCACGTTTTAACCGTTATTTGCAAAATATACTGAACACGGCTTCTTAAGCTTATGGCCACGTGAAGAAACTCAGTTAGAGCGTGTAAATATCAGAATGTGTGCTCAAGTTTTATCGTGTTGCTATATGTTTATGCGTATAGGCAGGGGCGAGCTTCCCTCAATTCCCTCGTGAGTGCCTCTTGTACACACTTTATTTATTTTGATGGCGTCCTAACAATCACTATTGGGTATTAATGGCCGGAGGCCGGTTTCTTTTGTACGATTTTTTTATGTAACGAATGTGGAAAAAAAAAGCTTGCAGCTCACGTGGATGTGTAGTGATGACGGCAGCCTAATAGACATCTACACAAAAATCAGAGATCGAAATGCAGATGCGTTGCCACCACTGAGACCTAAGTTATCTGTGCTAGTTTATTTTTATGTAATGCAAGTGGCAAACAAGCATGCAGTTCACGTTGATGTTAAGTGATGACTGCAGCCTATACCCACACAAAGACCAAGGTCAAAATGCAGATGCGTTTCCACTCTTGACGCCTAAGGTGTTATGCCTCTGTGCCGGAAATTACAGGGCCGTACATTACCACTTGACCGGAACACGATAGTGCTGAACACTACCATTTAGCGGAAAGTATATTAGGTAATGCGGTGGTGCCTACGCCCGCGAGCTCCGTCACTGGAGCTCTGCCACCAGTAAAAAGTTATTACGGAGTCATATATTACCATCTAACCGGAACACAATAGCGCTGCTAAACACCACCATTTGGGGGCAGAATGATTACGTTATGCGGTGCCTGCACCCTCGAGCTGCTACACTCGGCCACGGAACTCTACCACCTGTAAAAATGGTTCAGGTACAAATAAAATACACTTTTATATCACAAATATATTTATTGTATCATTGTACATATGTTTAAATAACACAGACGAAGTAGTACTATCACTCTGAGAAATTGATTGCCTAGACTTGAGAATCCCAATAAGGACAATACATTCCATTTTATTACTTTTAATAATATTGTGCTAAAGGAATTATTAAAAAAATTAATTAATGATAAACAGTTGTGCTCAAATAAGCGTCGGCACGACGAAACGACGCGATTGCGAATAAAGTAGGTATTTGGATATGTGTCGTATTATTTGATAATGATTTACAGCAGCCAGCAAGAAATATTGCAAATCGAGCCTACGAAAGAGACAATCGGCTAGTTTCGACTTCTTATAGCGTTATCTCTGCTGCACACTGCCTATGTACGACAAATAGTCCAATAATATGCTGTTAGGTTAGGATCCCACTGCAGAATCATTTCGTTCATCCAGATATGCTGCACACCTAATTTTTATGCATATTTATAATCTAGGGAATATATATCCACTAGGTTGCCAATCAAAATTGATGAAGTATTAATTAATGGGGCTGTTTAGAACAAATAAAAAACTTGGTAATCCATCAGTAAACTCACTGAATTTTCGTTCAGAATAATTTCGTTCATCCAGATATGCTGCAAACCTAATTGTGCCGCATATTTATAATCTAGAGAATATTTAGGCACTAGGTTGCCTATCAAAATTTTCATGTTTCAGATGTTTTATTTTTTATTATGGCATATTACAGACAGGACTTAGTGACAAGTAACTAAGACTAATTTTGGTAGAAACGGCTTAAATTGAGACATGCCGTTTCACATTTTGTTCTGATTGGATTACAAAGATTTGTAAGATCTTAATTGCTCAAAACAATCCCAATGTCTCACAGTCGCATCGTGTTCGATCTGCCTTAGATGACGAAAGCAACAGTAGCCATCTCATCCCATCCAATCATATCTCATTTTGGTATAAAACGACTTCGACATATACATACTATTTACAGTTTTATTAACTATAATTTTAAATTATTTTTTATCGAATTTTAAAATTTAAGAAATTGCCGACTATCTCGGATATGAATTGCAAATATAATAAAATGCGTATTATATATATTATTTATGATAACATCACTGTTCGTATTATGTATATCCTGATTTTCAATAATGTAACATCACTTTATTCACTGTTAAAAATTAAACACCACAAAGTCACAAAGTGTTAATCTTTTTCAATATTTGTAATAAGTACTCAATTAATTATTGCTTTCAAATATCATTATCTATCAAACCACATGACTTTTATATGTAACTTGATATAAAAAAAAATACTTTTTTTTTTCTTCGGCAAAAGAGATGCGGTTCGATTGAATGTACACTATTATTTAAACTAAAACAATTTTTATACCTATAAAAAACTCAATTGCATTCGCAATATTCGCCATACGTTCAATTTCATTGTTTTCCTCGATTATATACAAAAAGAGCAAAAATGGCGTTGCATTGTATACATGGTATAAGTTGCACAAATATTTGGTATAATTGAACACATTGTGATGCCGGTTACTAAAAAATGGAACAACTTCATTGGTGCTACTAATAGCATACATGGTTACAACATGGTTACTTCATAACATTTTATAATTGTATTATATAGATATACAAAAATAATATCAATTAAAAAAAAGTCCCAACTCTTTCGATAATTATTGAATCGATAATTAATTGTAGGTAAACGGTGAACGCATTGAGGTAAGTGTTCGAAAAACCTTAAGTATCAATAATATATTGGAAAGGAGATTGCACCAGTGATCAATATATGTATTTTTAAATATTTTGACTCTATAATAAATAACAATATTCTGTTCAAAATTATTCTACACAACAGGAATAACATAAAAAGTTGTGATTTTTCTTTCATGTGTCAACAAATAAGAATGACACGTTGGGCTGGGTTGTTATTTGAACTTAAAAAAAAAATTTCCCGAATTCGACGCCTTTTTCATTTCATGGTACATCTCTACGACAAGTCGTGGGGCGTGCAGCCCCAGCCAGTTCAGCCGGGGGTTGGAGAGTCAAAGTCTGGATGTTAACCCGTCAGGCAGCGAGAAAAATATGATAATTGATTTCTTATTGTTCGTGGACGATATCGTCTCCGCGTTGTTCTCAACCTATAGATATGCACGTCTAAAATAAAATAAACAATACAATAAGAACGTTATTTAAAAACTATTATTTTTTAGGGACATATATAAAACAAATAAAATTTTATCAATGCTGGTAGATATTTTTTGTAGCACCGCTAGTAGTATGTATAAAATAATCACAAAATAATTTTATTGTAAATAATTCATTATTATGAAATCACATTATCTGTACAATTTCATAGAACGTCATAAAGCCTTATCGCTATTATTGGTATAAAAATTAAGACATGATTATGTATCGAAATAATTGCACTACTTATTTTTATACGACTGTACAGTTCTGATATGTGATTTTTAAAACTTAAACTTTCGTAATGACTTGATAATTTAGTAACGAACTCACTCAAATTGAACGTGTCCCCATTTTTCATAGTTCGTTAAGTACATATATGAAAGACTTATTATTATTTCATTGAATAAAAGGTTTTCTTTTAACGTCAAATAAAGGTTTTCCTTTAAAAGAAATAAAATAAATGTCAATATATTCAGTCAACAATTATTATATCACTGTTTTAATTGTATATTAAAATAAATAAAAACAATCTCACTCTATTGGCAGGTTCAATTCCGTTTCGATCACAAATGTTTTCGTAAAAATGGAGACAATTACTTCTGTTTTCATAACAAAATGAAAAAGGTTTTATCATTAAGCGATAAAAAATTATCTGTTACAAGTTTAGTATAAACCTACGATATATTTACTAAATAACTTCAGTTCTGATTAAATATTAAACCATCTAAGACTGATTCACATATAACCCAGCCGTGTTTTATATTTTGCCTGAATAATGTATTAATCTCATAGTATAAACTAATAAGTAAGCTACTTAATTGATATTATAATGATTTTATTTTTATGTGAAATTAACGGGTGAATACTCAAACGTCACTTAAACTTTACCTCAGATATAAGCTATCTCTGTCATTTGCATGTGTTTTATACAGATAAAAGGCTGGTAAGTCTCACTTAGATTTGAGTGACGTTTCACTATGTGCCCGTTAATGGTTATATCAGTATTTTATACTTGTTCCCATCCAAAAATTACTATTAGAGCACATCTCTCATTATCTACCTACTATTTTTTGTGGCAAACATGCATGTTTCAATCTTGCATTGCCTCTCCTGAGGTCTAAGCCGCTCTACGCTGTTACGATTCTGTGCCGGAAATTACATAATATTTCATTGATAGCAAGGTAATATGAATTAACTTCAAACTTTAAAATTAATATAAAATATCGTATTTAGTGGTTGATTTTATTGATTGGCATGACAGCCCACTTCTTGTTACATGTGAATCAGCCTTTATATACATAACATTATATTTACACTCAGAACTATTATGTATTGTCGAATTGATTAACGTGGACCATACCTATTCTGTACAAGGAATTATTTAATTGGTTGATATTTTTGAGATTATTAAGCAAGTATAATGAATCGACAGTATTTTCATAAAAAGACATGTGTTATTATATTAGAAAGATAGAAAAGAAAAGGATGGAGCATACAAAATTTATCTTTTTTACATAATCTTTCCTGATTACACAATATTCTTCATATAATATTTACAGTATTCTTCGTAGTTTATGAACATATGTATATATATATATATATATATATATATATATATATATATATATATATATAATATTATATAAATTAGGTACGATTTATTCGAATATATATATTTAATAATAAAAAGGTGTAAAGTTTTATATCCTTATACAATTACAATATTTGCATTATAATAATATATGATTCGATTTCGAGATGTAATTTGCAAAAATAAATATAGGTAATGATCATGAATTTCCACATCGTTTTTGTTAAAAAAAACAAACGTAAACATGATTACATGATGTTCTAGGTTTTTAAAAGAGAAACTACATAAAATAAAATTATTTGATTTAATCATAGAGCAACACGGGCCGGAGGAGGGTAGCCCTATGCTGGCTTTCCCCTCTGTCAAAGTATAAGCCCAAGTGGGCCTATGCCTGTCGCCTAGAAGTTTAAATGCGTGCGTGAAATTGTTTATGTATTTTGTTAAAGTCAAGGTGTGAGTTTCGTAGTAATAGACGATTTTTGTAGTGTGTGTGTGTGTCACACGCAATTCCCCCCGCAAAAAATGACAGACTGTTTTGCATCGGTAATAAACGCTATGGCTACTCTCTTCGGTCCGCCGCGGCGGCCGGTGGCCCGCGTTGCACTATGGATTTATTCGACTCTGCCTTGATCATAAAAAGTGATATAAGTACATCAACTGAAATAATAAGTACCTACTTACGTATAAGTACCAGTTTAAGTACACAATTGAAGACTACATCGTAGTGTACTCCTACCTAGTATTTAATATTTTACACAGTTATAGGTCCAGCGGTGTATGTCGACCGTTTCAACCGAAACTCACGAGTTCGATCCCCGCACCGGGACAAATATTTGCATGGCCTACAGATATTTGTTTCGGGTCTGGGTGTTTGTGTATGTATTATGTGTATAACAGCACCCACGATACATTATTTATACCTAGTGTGGGGCTGTGAGTGTACTTAAGCTTATTAACCGACTTCGAAAAAAGGAGGAGGTTCTCAATTCGTCCGGATCTTTTTTTATTAATTTTTTATTTAGTGAAAAAGATTACAAGTATTTAAAGATTTGAGATACCTATGTGACGAATAACAAAAAATTAAAGATATCTATATTATGTAGTCAAGGATATCGTTTTTTAATTTTTTTTAAATTCTAATGCATCTTTTTTTATGCATATTGCCAGTGTCAAGTAAAACGACATTTCGTATTCGTAATAAGCAACGTAAAAGTCAGAGTCAGTCAGTCAATTTATCAGTCCGTCAGTCAGAGTCAGAGTCACAGTATTTCGAGTAAAGCAATGGCTATTTTACCAGAACATTTACAATGAAGTTTTGAAGGCAACCCGAAAGAACGTGTTTTCGCACTGTTATTCTATTTCACTATACACGAGCACTGTAATAAGCCTATATCAAACAAAATGCCACCAACTTTATTTAATATAACTCAAAAATACACCAAGAAAATAAGAGCAGAGCACCACACGCATCTTTCAAGGTTCTCGCCAAAACTTCGATATTGATTTACTTAAATACCTATTTATACATATAAAAAAAAACCTATATACCTATATAAAAAAAATATTAAAATACCTATATTTTCCTCTACAAAAAAATAAAGGAATCGGTTCGTTCAGAAATTCAAGAGTTCTGTTGTTTCAGTTCTTAAAATTCAAATAAGTTTGTATAAAAATTGCATAAAAATCCCGTCGGATATTGAAACGCGGGTAAATTGTGAAGCGATCGTGGAAAAAGAATAACTCAATTGATCGTCGACGTTAAAGTGTTCTCGGATCCGGCCATATTGAAACGATTATTTATGCGCGATGGAAATGAACGCCAGATATATAGATATTGGATCGTTCAAACGGAGTAAGTAATAATATCCTTTATCAGAATGTAGATTATATTCATTGAAAAATCTATCTAATGCAACTACAGTTAAAGTACAAGACCGAGCACACTAATTTCTTGTGATTACTACTTACACAGAAAATATAATAGATATTACTATTGAGGGCTTGTTATGGTATTTGATATTATGTGACATGAAGTCCGGGACAAGTCTTTCGGACAAACGATGATTAGTATCAGAAATATTATGACATTTAAGATTATGACTAAAAAAATTAGGTAGTAAAATAGAAAAACTAATTAAAATACATTAAGTGTTAAAATTCTATTTAACTTCAACCACGGCGATTACGACGAAAGTTATTTTAGCTGTTTTTCTCTAATGATTGTTTGAAATTTGATGTTAATTTATCTACCGCATCATGGACGGATGAAAAACCGTCAACTGTTTACCCTGTACTAAAAATGTAGGTAAATTATTATCAAAATATTTACTGGTAACAGAATTTAACGAAGTAACATGAAGCCCGATACAATAAATCCAATCAGTTCGCGGCACGATATCAAATAGGATTGCTCTTCGTGTCTGGATTTCAGTATTCCCGCGAAAATAACAGTCACACTTTGACAGACACGCCGCCATTTGTAATCGTATTTGTTTTGTTTAACCTACTTTATTAATCTGATTTATTGATATAATAAGCGAATGTAACTCTGTCTGTCTGTTATACTTTCACGACAAAGCTGCCTGTGATAAAATTTAACGTGGATGTAGTTTAAACTCAAAGCTAACCTAAAAGGGCAACTTTTTGGGTCATAACCAAATAACACGCGGACGAAGTCGCGAGCAGTAACTAGTTTATAATAATTAAAATAATTAGTTGGAAACAACATTATTATAGGGAGCTATTATTATAGGGAGTACGTTTAATAATAAAAAATTGAATTTGTGTGAGCTGTCACCTATTTTGTTGAATAATATGACAAACATTAGTAGAAGTTCATCAGTCACGTTGCGATCTCTATATAGACTCAAGAACTTTCTGCCTTCGCGGACAAAGACCGTACTTGTCCAATCACTTATCTTTCCTCTCATTGATTATGCTGATGTTTGCTTCACTGATATCTCTCAAGATCAATTAAACAGACTGGATCGAATTCTCAACAACTGCATTCGCTTTATATTTGGTCTTCGTAAGTTTGACAATACTTCCAGTTAGCTAATACTTCCTTTTCGGTTGTACTATAACGGGTTTCTGCATCTAACAATGTTCTGCTCGCATAGGCAATGTGTTTGTCATTTCCTATGGGTCCTTGTGATAAAATAGCTCCTAAGGCAAAATCTAAGGCGTCAGTAGTCAATACAAAAGGTTTTTCAAAATCAGGGTACTGTAAAATTGGTGCATTGACTAACAGTTGTTTGCACTTTTGGAAAGCTTCTATAAATTTCTTGTCGCTCACTTTTGTAGTGGGTTTTTTCTTAAGTCTCATAGTCATAGGTCTAGTTATTTTTGCAAAATCTTTAATGAAACGTCTATAGTATCCTATGAGTCCTAGGAAACTCTTTATTTCCGTTGTAGTACGTGGTAAGGGATAAGTTAATATTGTTTTAATTTTGTCGTTGTTTGGTTTAAGTCCCAAATATCCCAAATATTGAACTTCCTTCCTTAGAAATTCAGATTTATCTTATTGCACTTTTAGATTAGTTTGTCTTAATCTGTCGAAAACGGTTTTTAACTTTTGGATATGCTCTTGAAGATTAGATGAATAGATAATAATATCGTCTAGGTACACTAAGTAATGTATTCCTTGTAGGCCGCGTAACACATTATCGATTGCGTGCTGGAAAGTTGCCGGGGCTGTTTTCAGACCAAATGGCATGCGACTAAATTCAAAGTGTCCTGCATTTGTACTTAAGGCTGTTTTCTGCCTATCTTCTTTTAAAACTTCAATTTGATGATATCCATTAGCGAGATCTAATGTCGTGAAGTACGTACATCTACCAAGTTTGTCAAGTATGTCTGTAATGTTAGGCAAGGGATATTTGTCGTCTATCGTTATTTCGTTAAGTTTTCGATAATCGACAACGAGTCTATATTTCTTTTCTCCACTAGCGTCCATCTTTTTTGGAACTAGGTGAACTGGTGCACTCCAAGGTGAGTGTGAAGGGGTAACAATATTATTTTGAATTAATTTTTCCACTTGTTTATTAATTTCTTCATTTATTGCCTGCGGTTGTCTGTAAGGTTTAACGTAAATTGGGTCTTCATTACGAGTTCTTATTTTATGTTTTACTTCACTCGTAAATGTGAGGGGTAATTTATCAGTATAGCAAATATCTTTATATTCGGTACACAATTGTTGTATTGCCTTCTAAATTCATGTGATCTAAACGTAATCTTTGCAAATTTTCTGTAAGGATCTGATCTACTTCAATATGATTTTCGTTTAATTTATTTACATAGCATTTTTCGGGGTTGTACATAGTTACTGAGAATGGTGTAGTAATAGTTAGTCTCGTTGGGGTATTTAGTGTATTTTGAATGACTGTGGTAGCATAACCGTTTATACAATGGACTAATGCTGAGGGCATTCTAACTCGCATCACAAAATTGTCGAAAATCTAAGATAGCATCGCCGTCACATAGGTTTGTCGGTATTTGTACTCTTTGTTCGCAACGCGGGGCTTATGTTATTACATTTGGGGGGTTGTAAATCATAGGTATGCTTATTGTATTTGTATGTAGCATTTCATTTTTCATATCGACACTTGCGTCAAGCTGTTTTAATAAATCACTACCGATAAGTCCGTCATATCGTCCGTCTACGTTATAAACATAAAACTTATGGTGTTCAGGGCTATTCAATGTTGGAAAAAGGGGTATGTGTATAACTTCGCTATGTTGGCTAGAAGCGTGAGTACTAATGACTTTTGCATTCATTTCTGGTATATTAATGTATGGTAGAGTCAAGGTATTACAATTCAAATACACTAACTCTGTGGTAATCTGTCTCTGTCTATAAGAAAATCCAAATCATTTTCTTGAAAATTTTCCTGTAAGGTTTCCTCATAATTATTTTCATTTATTTCGCCTTCAAAAGGTTCCTGAACGAAATACATTTCATTTTCCAATTGTTCTGAATCTAAACTAGCTACGTCATGTTCGTTTAACTTAAAACCTTGCGGTTTAGGTGCCGCGATTCTCATGCTAACATCTGTAGTTTGAAATGGTTTAGGCTGTGGATGTCTATATACAAACTGAGGGTTAACATTCTGGTTTAAATTTGGTTTATAGTCGAATTGATTTAATTGAGGTCTATAGCCAAATTGATTATTGCCAGTATTTAATTGGGGTTTATATCCAATTTGATTATTTAATTGTGGTTTAAATCCGAAATTTTGATTTTGAACCATGGGTGATTTTTGCATGGGTTGAAATCTTACTTGTTTACTAGGAGATACTCCAAATTTAAATTGTTGTTGATTATTAACTGGGTAAGTAATTGGTCTTTGTTGTAATTGAGGCTGAGGTTGAATTACTACTAGTTTCATTGTATTAAGGAATGGTTTCATTACGCTCTTTTCTAAATAAAGGTTAGTAGAAGTCGTTGGTTGGTTATTAGTATGGGGATTCGATAATTTTAACATTTTATTTCTAGCGCTGTATTGGTGCATGAAATTAACTTTTTCCAATACTACACTTAGTGCGTCTTCTAATGTGCTAACCTTTTCTAAACGTACGGTGCGTAATAAGTCTTCGGGTAAGTTATATAAAAATACGTTCAAAGCTAAATTATTGTAAATGGTAATTTTGCTTTCTCGTAAACTATCATCGTCTATCAAATTTGCCATTTATGTACTCTTTACATGTTGTACTCTATTACAGAAATCTAGATATGATTCGCCAGTATTAATTCTTAATGTTTCCAAATCTATTGCTAAACATTCTTCTCATCGTGGATCACCGAAATGTCGTTCTAAAGCCCTTTTTAATGAGTCCCAAGTATCTAAGTCACGTCTTTGACTAATGAGAGTTGCCGCTCTACCTGTCAATTTTGAGGTAATAACATGGTATAAGTGAAGGTCCTGTTCGGGGTTTCCTTCGACAACACATGTTCTAATTACATATTCGCATTTGCGGATGAAAAGACTAAGAAGTTTTTCATCTCGGTCAAATTTTGGGATGATTCCGCTTATCTCTACGGGAATCTTACAAATCCTGTCCATTTTAAATCTAATTACACGAAACACAAATATAAAATAACACAGTAATATAACACACAATAAAATATAAAATGACACAATAAATATAAATTAACACAATAAATATTTTTTTATCCTAATTGAATATCTTTTAATTTTCTTTTACTTTCTTTTAATATTTCTTATTAAATTTAACGTCATAAAACCTCTAGAATTTCTTTGCAGTTAAAAAGAATGTTCTCGATTAGATGACAAAGGATCGAATAGTAATGATATACACAGGAAGTAATTGCGATAAAGGCCTACTCACCAGGTACTCATCTCCCTCGTGGTGAATCGAGTCTGATCTGCACTCCGTCCTGAGCTCTGCTTGCTGCTGCCGTCGAGACGTATTTATTGTTCGTGGGATTCCGTTAAAACGCGTGAAAACGTTCGCCAAAGTTACTCGAAATCTATTTGATTATATACGAAAACTAGACGCGGAATCCTACCGGCTGCGCCAGTCAAGTCGTTGCTCGCAGCAAGAGCTTTTTAAAAAAACAATTATATTTGATAAAGTTTTAATTTAAAAGTACAAAAGACGTGTGTCCTCTTGGACCTTAAGACTACGATTAAAATATATGCGAGCTAAATCTAGTACTATGGTTTGCTATCTCACGGTGGTCGACGGGATGTTTATGCATTCCGATCTGCCAACAGTTACTTATTAGAATATCGAACGCTGACGTGTCATCTCTTCTGACTGTTTATGCCTACTGTTGACATCTCGGGACGGCATAAATAAGTAGGATAGTGATGAAAGTTTCAAAAATATTATGTCAGGGCACACATTATTGTGATGCAGTTTAGGCGTGGCCAAAATCTTATTTCATTTGTCTTATGTGACAGCGCGTATAAAGAAACGAGACAAAGTTAAATAGTGCATCAGTTGAGGTTGACAATAAAAGGTCAAGGTACGAATATTTTGTTATCTTTCAATAAGGTTCATCATCGTAAGAAAAATAACAGTACCTTACACTCAATGTAAGCTGTCTCATTACTAGTACGTATGAGTAGCTATAGAAAACAAATGTAGGATTGTTTTAGAATTATGAATTCAGCTACAGTCTTAGAATTTAATTAATTGTAGACAGACAAAGGTCAAAGGTACCTACGATCAAAACAGTTCATTTAGAAACAACAGTGAAACTGCATCCTACGGACTGAATACCTATATCATAATACTTATTCGTTTTCTCAATGCATTTATTTACTTTGTTATATGTACTAAGTACTACTTACTAAAAGCACATGTGTCGTATTTTGGTAGTGAACGAAAAACTAAAAAATCTGTTGTAATAAGCAAAGATATTAGTTTTTTTTTGGTAATAAGTATAAATCAATCTCAATTGAAATAAGAGCTACCAGCTCTCATTTCAATTGAGATTGATTTGTTGATATTTTGATTTTTTGTTACAATTTTTACGAAGGAGTGTAAAAATTAGTTATTATTATGAAGAACATTTTTTTTATCTAAATTTATTTGGAGGCTTTTATAAAGAACATTGTAATTAGAACAAAACCGCAATGTATGTTTTAGATAATTGAAAGAGTTCTGTATTTATTACGATATCAATCGTGAACATAACCAGGTTTTTGCGAGGTAGTGTGTATTTCGGTGTAATAGGTACTACAATAAAATAATCGACTTACTTTATTGTAGTTAGTAGTTTATTGTATTTTTTTTTTTTATGTTATGGAAGTGGTAAACAAGCATGCAGTTCACATTGATGTTAAGTGATGACTGCAGCCTATAGACACCCACACAAAGACCAAGGTCAAAATGCAGATGCGTTACCACTCCTGAGGCCTAAGGTCTTATGCCTCTGTGCCGGAAATTACAAGGCCGTACATTACCACCTGACCGGAACACGATAGTGTTGAACACTACCATTTAGCGGCAAGTATATTAGGTAATGCGGTGGTGCCTACGCCCGCGAGCTCCGTCACTGGAGCTCTACCACCAGTATTCGGCGCTGTCTGAGACAGGCAGTAAAGTAGAAAGATTTGTCATAAAATGGTATCAACAAACCTTTTTCAATATTCAGGCATGCAGTGTTAATGTACCTTATAACAAAAACGATGTGTTCATTCATTCATATTGTTTTTTTTTTGTTCGAAATTTCGAACTTATATTTCTGGGTGGGTATTATTTTAATAATAATAATAATGACAGCCCTTGATACGTCCTACTGCTGGGCACGAGTCTCTTCCCTTCTTGGGTAGGTAAGTTCAGTTTTAATTAAAACACAAAGCTTAATGGAGAATGCTACTGTTCCATACATTTCTGGGCCCACTGTACAAATTATGTCATTTTCAAATGACTATAAAATAAATAATTTGAAATTCAGGCATTTTTTGAATTGCCAGTAATTGATGTATATATGAAGTAAAAAATGGGTAAGATTGCTAATTGTTAACTATATTACAAAATGTAGTGTATAATGGGTTAACCAGTAACGATTTTGCAGGCCCAAAATTACGTCTTCTTTCTACTTTTAGTTCTCTCAAATAATCGATGAAGTATGAAAATTTATTTAGTCAGTGATTTTCTTTAATATAATTTATGTGTATGTAATAATTGAAGACACAAATGAAATATAAATTAGAGACTAATCTGATGTTAATTATAACATGATTACAAAATGTTAAGTCAATCCTTGTCCTAATGTTACTTTAAAAAGTATGTTCAGCCCATCCTTATTATGCTATAACAAGATGATTCTTTATTATTTAAAATGTGTATCACGCTCAGTTCCTCTTATGTTCCTAATAATATACTCGCCATCCTTTTCCTACAATAGATATTAGACAAAGATCACATATCAGTCAGAAATCGTTCGCTAAGATGACTTAGAATAAGAAATTTACAGATTTATATCGAGAATAAATATCAAGTAAGTGCCCAGTCGAATTTAGTTACAGGTAATTTTTGGTGTTTCTTTACGCTATGCAATAAATTATGAATACTTCACTGTTCACCGTTGATTGGTCTCTTTTCTCTATGTTGACTTCTTTAGAAGCTCGCTGATTACCTAGAAACAAAATTAAATAAATTTGCAGTAGGTGAAATGACAACTTTTCATCACATCATATGAAAGTAACATGTAAAGTGGGTATAACGGTACAAAAATTATGAAAACTATTGGCGACGGCGGCGGGTGTACACACCGGGTGGCACACCGGGCGGCACTCACCTAGCACATGGTCTCGGGCGGCGGCGGGTGTGGCACACCTGGCGGCACTCACCTAGCACATGGTCTCGGGCGGGGGCGGCGCGGGCGCGGCGGGCGGCGGCGGCGGGTGTGGCACACCTGGCGGCACTCACCTAGCACATGGTCTCGGGCGGGGGCGGCGCGGGCGCGGCGGGCGGCGGCGGCGGGTGTGGCACACCGGGCGGCACTCACCTAGCACATGGTCTCGGGCGGGGGCGGCGCGGGCGCGGCGGGCGGCGGCGGCGGGTGTGGCACACCTGGCGGCACTCACCTAGCACATGGTCTCGGGCGGGGGCGGCGCGGGCGCGGCGGGCGGCGGCGGCGGGTGTGGCACACCGGGCGGCACTCACCTAGCACATGGTCTCGGGCGGGGGCGGCGCGGGCGCGGCGAGCGGCGGCGGCGGGTGTGGCACACATGGTCTCGGGCGGGGGCGGCGCGGGCGCGGCGGGCGGCGGCGGCGGGTGTGGCACACCGGGCGGCACTCACCTAGCACATGGTCTCGGGCGGGGGCGGCGCGGGCGCGGCGGGCGGCGGCGGCGGGTGTGGCACACATGGTCTCGGGCGGGGGCGGCGCGGGCGCGGCGGGCGGCGGCGGCGGGTGTGGCACACCGGGCGGCACTCACCTAGCACATGGTCTCGGGCGGGGGCGGCGCGGGCGCGGCGGGCGGCGGCGGCGGGTGTGGCACACCGGGCGGCACTCACCTAGCACATGGTCTCGGGCGGCGGCGGCGCGGGCGCGGCGGGCGACGGCGGCGGGTGTACACACCGGTTGGCACACCGGGCGGCACTCACCTAGCACATGGTCTCGGGCGGGGGCGGAGCGGGCGCGGCGGGCGACGGCGGCGGGTGTACACACCGGGTGGCACACCGGGCGGCACTCACCTAGCACATGGTCTCGGGCGGGGGCGGCGCGGGCGCGGCGGGCGACGGCGGCGGGTGTACACACCGGGTGGCACACCGGGCGGCACTCACCTAGCACATGGTCTCGGGCGGGGGCGGCGCGGGCGCGGCGGGCGACGGCGGCGGGTGTACACACCGGGTGGCACACCGGGCGGCACTCACCTAGCACATGGTCTCGGGCGGGGGCGGTGCGGGCGCGGCGGGCGACGGCGGCGGGTGTACACACCGGGTGGCACACCGGGCGGCACTCACCTAGCACATGGTCTCGGGCGGCGGCGGCGCGGGCGCAGCGGGCGGCGGCGGCGGGTGTAGCACACCGGGCGGCACTCACCTAGCACATGGTCTCGGGCGGCGGCGGCGCGGGCGCAGCGGGCGGCGGCGGCGGGTGTAGCACACCGGGCGGCACTCACCTAGCACATGGTCTCGGGCGGCGGCGGCGCGGGCGCGGCGGGCGACGGCGGCGGGTGTACACACCGGGTGGTACACCGGGCGGCACTCACCTAGCACATGGTCTCGGGCGGGGGCGGTGCGGGCGCGGCGGGCGACGGCGGCGGGTGTACACACCGGGTGGCACACCGGGCGGCACTCACCTAGCACATGGTCTCGGGCGGCGGCGGCGCGGGCGCAGCGGGCGGCGGCGGCGGGTGTAGCACACCGGGCGGCACTCACCTAGCACATGGTCTCGGGCGGCGGCGGCGCGGGCGCAGCGGGCGGCGGCGGCGGGTGTAGCACACCGGGCGGCACTCACCTAGCACATGGTCTCGGGCGGCGGCGGCGCGGGCGCGGCGGGCGACGGCGGCGGGTGTACACACCGGGTGGCACACCGGGCGGCACTCACCTAGCACATGGTCTCGGGCGGGGGCGGTGCGGGCGCGGCGGGCGACGGCGGCGGGTGTACACACCGGGTGGCACACCGGGCGGCACTCACCTAGCACATGGTCTCGGGCGGCGGCGGCGCGGGCGCAGCGGGCGGCGGCGGCGGGTGTAGCACACCGGGCGGCACTCACCTAGCACATGGTCTCGGGCGGCGGCGGCGCGGGCGCAGCGGGCGGCGGCGGCGGGTGTAGCACACCGGGCGGCACTCACCTAGCACATGGTCTCGGGCGGCGGCGGCGCGGGCGCAGCGGGCGGCGGCGGCGGGTGTAGCACACCGGGCGGCACTCACCTAGCACATGGTCTCGGGCGGCGGCGGCGCGGGCGCAGCGGGCGGCGGCGGCGGGTGTAGCACACCGGGCGGCACTCACCTAGCACATGGTCTCGGGCGGCGGCGGCGCGGGCGCAGCGGGCGGCGGCGGCGGGTGTAGCACACCGGGCGGCACTCACCTAGCACATGGTCTCGGGCGGCGGCGGCGCGGGCGCAGCGGGCGGCGGCGGCGGGTGTAGCACACCGGGCGGCACTCACCTAGCACATGGTCTCGGGCGGCGGCGGCGCGGGCGCAGCGGGCGGCGGCGGCGGGTGTAGCACACCGGGCGGCACTCACCTAGCACATGGTCTCGGGCGGCGGCGGCGCGGGCGCGGCGGGCGGCGGCGGCGGGTCGGCGGAGCGCTGGCGCGGCAGCTGCGACGAGTCCAGCACGATGGACGGCCGCGGCGGCATGCTCTCGCTCACCATGTGCGACAGCGACATCTCGCTCGACGCGTTCGTGTCGCCTGGTGTTTGGTACAGACTTTCATGGTTAAAAATGTTCGTTTATTTAAACAAAATAAGATAGTAACGATGGGCGTATAATTGAAAGTATTGAAGTAGGTACATAATTAACATATCAGACTCACCGTACCTCTGACCCTAAACGGTATCACTAGAAGTTAAAATTCTGGAGGATCGAGCGGATGTTATCGTGCACATAACAATAGAAGATCAATTGTCATATTTTTCTCGTGAGCTGACGGGTTTTATAATAACAACAATATATTATTTCGCTTAGTTTTTTTTCGTGAATGTAGGATACATTAAAGTTTATTTGTTTTACAATTTCCAAGCTAAACGTTCAATCCATACGTAAAGTTCCATACAAATAAACCTAACAAAGTTTTCATTAAATCCTATATATAATAGGTCCATTAAAATATCTCTATGGAATATTGCTCATTTGGATAAAAACTTGGAACTCACCAGACGGTTGTCTGGGCACAGGCAGCAACACCTCACCACAGGCGTCGTCACCGAGAAGCGGCTGAAGTGGGGACGGCAGTTCCCGACTGTCGATAGCTGACGATCTTCGCAACGAATGCCTGTTGGCAGACCACATTAACAGAATAATTGGTATGTGCTTTAAGCAAAATGGCCTTAGAAGAGACAGAGTCCCAACACCGAGATTTAGTGTAAAACTTTAAAAGCTTAGTGACAGCTTAAAAACAGAAGATTGTAGTTGTTACAAGTATCAAGAAATAAGTAACCTGTAGTAGGTACAGTCTTTGTAATTCACGAATGCGGACAACACTTGGTTGTAGTAAAGTGTGTGCAAGTCAAAGAGGGCGTATGATTGGTCGCTCTGGAATGCATGCACACTACCATACTGTCATTTAAACACAACGAAGAGCCGACCGCTCTAACAAAGAAGTTTTTACATCGATAGTTTGTAATAGTCACCCAAAACACAGTTGAACTAAAAAAGAAGAGCACTTAACGAGATCAGAAATTAAAAAAAAAACATCAGCTTTCTAGTATAGCGCTGAGGATGATCATGCATGCGCCTTAAGCAACGACATTGAATGACTATGTAAATATGGTTGTATTTATTTTTATTGAAAATGGCATACCCTTCTTAGGGCGACATTCGCAGACAGCAATACGACTTTACTTTCGAGCAAAGTAAGCTTCGAACTGTCAAAACCCATACATTTCTGACAGTTCTAAGCATACTTTGCTCAAAGTAAAGTCGTAGTGCGGTCTGTGAATCTCACCATAAGACTTTACCTGTAGTCATCTTGTTTCTCATTAATAATAATTAACCTTCGTGTATTCTGTAGTCGTTAAGTATCTTTCCTTTGATTTTCGTTTATGGAATTGATTGAAACAGATGGACAAGGAAAAATGTACTCGGAAAGGAATAACAGCTATTCAAGATATTAATTACCTTATTAGTATTATTTGTTGAAGAAACGACCATGTATATCATGTTTTTGTATGCATTCAAGACTTTCCTTTACTATGTTCCACATTTCAAAAATATGGATAATGTATGGCAGAAACTTTGTTTCTAAACTACTTACTGAAAATTTTGAAGATTGAAGATCGATTTCCCGCTAAATCAACTAAAAACAGTGTTTTACATGCTCGGTTTAAAAATTCGGAGAATCTGCTTCTACTTCCCTGGTGTTCGACTCAACCAACTTGAGCACACAAATGCAAAGTCTTTACTTACCACTCTTCTCTCCGACCTTTTCCAATCTAAGGGACTGCCAGAGCCTAGTTGGTTAGTTAACGGTACCTTTGATGAGGCAAGCGTCTATCGCTGACGGTCAGCAGCGTAGTCTGCGGCGGCGCCTGTTCTTCGCCGCTGGTGTTGACACAAACGCTGATGCTGATGCCGCTCGGTTCGCCTCCCTCGCCACCCTCCTCCTCCTCGTATCTGCCCAGGACAGACTCCATTTCTAGGCTATAGCATAAGTAGTATGTAATCTCTGTAGACGTACTGCTAGCAATTGTGCCGAGTGCTAGCGTGCGATGCCATACGTGACCCCCTTTTCTAGGCTTCTATTAGTGATTTGCTGGTTGAATAAGCTTATACCACAAACAACACTTGAATGATACAATTTTAACGTTCATCTTAACAAGGACTTGATCAATTTGGTGTATGTACGAGGTGAATCCATGGGCATCGATAAAGGACAGTTGCATCCCCCGAGTGGCACAAAATAGTCTAATACATAGGAAATCCTGAAATCTGTCAAAATGAACTGCTCTCGCCCCTAGCTATCTAAGGGCAGGAGCAGTTGATCTATTGAAGACTGGTGAAGACCTTGGGGAAGTCTCGTATGATTTAATATAAAGGAATTGGGTAACGATCGTTAATTGTATGATTTTAGTGTTGTTCGTGATACGACTCAAAGTAGATTCTCCTATATTATGAATTCGCGAAGCTTCTACAGAATGATCATGTTCCGCGATTGCGATATTGTTCAGATTTCTATATTTTAAATTTATAATAATACTTTTTAACTGGATTTGTTTAATGTTCAATATTAAGCGTTTCGAGAACAAAAGATAATGGAAGAATGGCATGTTATGATCTTGCAATACAAAGCCAGGATCTTCTGACCATGTTGGCCATAGTCGCGATTAATGATTACATACAATACTCCAATAACACTCGAAGAACGCGCCACCGAGTTCTGCATCGTGCTCGCCCCCAGCCCCGACCCTAGCACGACCCGCGTGGTCTTTATTCCAACCGGAATACGTGGTAATCACCACTAACCAATTTCTAGAGCGAAAGTTGCACCCCCTTATCATATGTCTCATGTGTCTTCCCACAACGCCCTCAGCCGAGGATCGGACCCGCAGGGGTCTCTTTTAGGCAGTTGAGTTCCCTCCCCCGGTGAGTCTTAGCGTGTACGGCTTCAACCAATTTTTTATTACTACGCCCTCGCCTAGTCGAGGGCTGATACGCACGGGCAGGAGGAGAGCCCCGAGGTTTGATCGCGCGCATCGCTGCTGCGATGAAGTTCTATAGCTAGGCAGTTGTGTAAATTTATGGAAATTTAAGCACTTTCACTAATGCACTTTCCTAACATGTATTTAGATCTATCGATTTCCTTTTGATAGAC
Organism: Macrosoma leucophasiata; assembly: GCA_036365455.1. Taxonomy (NCBI): domain Eukaryota; kingdom Metazoa; phylum Arthropoda; class Insecta; order Lepidoptera; family Hedylidae; genus Macrosoma; species Macrosoma leucophasiata. The sequence continues at coordinate 4,940,492 of JAWQUS010000023.1, read as the reverse complement.
TAAGAATTAATAAAGTAAGTATGTATGTATCTTTACGCCAGGTCCTGACACATCTTCCGTGCGTTATCTACCTATTAATAAAGTCAATTGTATTATAAGGAAGATACGTTTAATTCACATTTACTACCGCGCACTGATTTATTTAACGAGTAGATAGTACGAAACAAAACTAAAGCTCTATATAATCCGTAGACCCAGACGGCGCATTGTCACTGTTATAATGAGCACTGTACAGTTAAGTTTGTTTTCCTAAAAGGATGGTAATTATCGCGTTACGTTAAACGCAACGTAATTACTACAAATGATTTATCAAATTGCTGTCAACATGACAACTTACATAAAGTATCCAAAAAGAATAATTGCATATTGACCTTAGGAAAAAGACTTCGGCTTGTTTTCGGTCTGTAAAGCGTTATCTCCTCTACCTATGTGACGTTTGTCGACCGTTGAAATAAAACTAGTTTTCGGATTTATCTCGCATATATCCCCATAGTGTCCCCATCAAAATGGTCGACAAACGTAGTATTTTCTAAGGTTTTCGCGAACTACAATCATTGAAATAAAACTAGTTTTCGGATTTATCTCGCCTATATTAAACTAAAATGATTATTTAAAATCGAACCCGACGTTTCAGTCGCTTTTCAGCTACCGTGGTCTCGGGCCGACTGAGGTGACATTTGACAGACAGCAGTTTGAAAAATTATTATGTACAGCTACCATCATCTATTTCGCAAACGTCTTGCGTAGCTTTAGCATACCGCGGACACTCCCCCGAAATTCCATACAAACGCTTAATTTGGTTTCTATAACACAGACATCAATCAGTGACTCGCGCACCTGTGTGCGTAGCACGTACAAAATACCAACCGTCGCCCATAAGAGGGGAAGGGGTTGAGTGATGCGGGCAAATCGGGCGGGACGTCGAAGTGTCCATTCTATACGTAGTATTATTTCAAATTCTCTGGCTTTAGTCTGCCCGAGACCACGAAAGCTGAAAAGCGACCGAAACGTCGGGATCGATTTAAAATAATCATTTTCGTTTAATATACGCGAGATAAATCCGAAAACTAGTTTTATTTCTATGAACACTCATAGAAATACACAGCGAGCTACACAGCTCGCGAAAACCTTAGAACATACTATGTTTCTCGACCATTTTGATCAAGTTATGACTATCAGTTACTCTACGAAGTCGGAAACTAACCGATTATCTCTTTTGTAGGCTGGATTTGTAATATTTTTTGCCGGCTACTGGGAAGAATACGGCTTTCAGATGCTACAATTGCTTTGAGCTTAAGACCGTTATCTCTGATGCACACTGCCTACGTAAACACTGACAGTCCGGTATTGGTCAAAACTTGATCAAAATGGTCGACAAACGTCAAATAGGTACGGTGCGAAAGAGATAACGCTCTACAGAACCGAAATAAGCCGAAGTCTCCTTCCTAGGCTCGATGAGCAATATTTATTGTTGAGCACTGTATCAATAATTACAACATCGTTGATAGTGATACATAAAAGCCAGCTGGTGTGACGCAGTACCAAGATAGTACTCACCGGCGCTGTATCAGGTTCTCCATGATGATATAGTCGTCCTCTTCAGCGCCTCGAAGGTGTTCCTTCTCCATGAACAGCGCGAACTCAGGGTTGGACATTTCGCTGGCGTGGCGCCTTCGGATGGACGGTGAAGTAGCTCTCGCTGGCGACAGGAGCCGGTTGGCTATTGGTGTCCTGCTGGATGCAAAATCGGGTAGGGTGGGTAGGCGCTTAGAAATGGTATACAGGGTTGATTTAAATTAACGCATATCTTGCAGGCAGTCTCTCTACGTCAATCCCAAGAACATTTGATGTTCGACATTAAAAACTTTTATTTTGCCTTCAGTACTGGCATTTACTCTAAGCGTAGGTAGGTATGCCACACACCTTTGCCTAGGCAAAACATCGCCACGTGCAGCGCTGGGGTGCGACCGCCTATCGACATTGATATTGTCGTTGTCATTGCTGTCAAATTTTCATGTCGATTTTTGTTTTAACTAAATAACAATAAATAGAAATAATCTACCACTGTCGCTTGTTTCTCACCTACGAAAGCAAGAAAAACGATCAGATTATCACTACTGCTTTTAAAGGAGCTACAAATCGACATGAACATTTGACAGCAATGACAACGACAATAGCAATGTCGATAGGTGGTCGCACCCCTGGGCGCTGTTGTGGGATGACGCAGCGGCGGCACTGCTCTATTGAACTCTTGAAATCATTTTCTGTTGATTTTTTTTTAATTATTTATCAAGATTTGTAAAAAGTCGTAGAACAAATGTTGATGAGATTTATATTATAGAGAAGCACCACTCCAATACCACCTCTTGTAGGCAGCAGCCTGCAAGAGGTGGACTGCCAGTAGACAATCACTTATCATGGAGTTCGTATTGATGATTTATCAATACTCTCTTAAACTCTTAATTAAGAATGAATCCTTTTCTAAATTAAAATGAAAAAAGAGAAGGCTATCACTGAGTAAGGTACGTGCATCCAGAAGTAGGTATTTGGGATAAAAGATTTTAAATATTGCTGTAACGCTGTACCCAACCTAAGCGTAACATTTTTTTCTAACAATTTTATTAAAAAGCAACGTTTTATGCAGAAAAGATAAAATATTTTCATAGCAAATTTAAACATACACCGGCAAATACTGAAGGAAATTTTAAAAACAACATACGCTGTAACAAACTATTCGCGAAGGTCAATAAATGCATGCTTTACTTTTACGAGATGTATTTTAACATCACGAATAACATTTTATCCTCTGTAGAAATATCGAAAATGAAAGTCAAATAACGTTAACTGATACCTTATAAGCAAACGATAAAAATATGCCAAGCAGAAACACAGAGGATCGAATTTGAAATAAGGTAACCCTCGGGTAACCCTTCATGAAATATTCCGTATCGTTGGGCGAAATTCGCAGTATCATGGGGGTTATCGTTAGTATTAAGATGGTAATATGTTACCCGCGTAGTCTTTATATAGATATCTATGGGCCGTGAAGACCGTATATCATTTTAATTGACTATTAAGCCAGAGCTGATAGGTGGTAATAGTAGAATCGTTCTTACAAAATGTGAGCCTTGAACTTTGAAGATGACAATATAATGTAACGCGGGAAGGGATTCCGCAAATAACAAAGGGATGGGCGAAAAGATCTGGAATGTCTCTCTCGGATTATGTCATCCATATGGAAAGAAAAATGTGAATATAATATAAAATCTACACGTTGTATTTTACCTTCTCGCTCCTTTTTTACACCATCAATATTTAAAAATCAGCTAAATTTGATTTTTCGATTTAAATTGTTCTATCTCATATACATTGAAATCTCTGGTTTATATGTTTAAGTTTTTAGACTACATAATACCACTTACGTGTTTGTTCGCTCTGCACCACACCAGCACTCGTGAATCGGGATCAGCAGCGGGCGGAGATCCGGCTGGTGGTTACGGTTGTATAACTTCTGACCTCGGCATGTACGGCGGTGAGAACAGACGATAGACCGTCTCTAGTTCGATGGTGATGCTGGTGTACTCGTACTAGTGCATCGCGATCAGCAGCGAGTGGGAGTCACGGTTACGGTTGTATGACAACTGACCTCGGCGTAATCCGTGGTGAGAACAGGCTGTAGATTGTCTCCCGTTCGTCGGTGATGCTGGTATACCCGTGCATCGCGATCAGCAGCGAGTGGGAGTCGCGGTTACAGTTGTTAAACAACTGACCTTTGCGTAATCGGCGGTGAGAACAGGCCGTAGACTGTCTCCAGCTCGTCGGTGATACTGGTTTACTTGTGCATCGCGATGAACAACCAGTGAGAGTCGCGGTTACGATGGTATATGCACTATGGTATAAAGGTAAAAGAGTATATCTTTTATCTAAAACAGTATCGCGTAACGACCCGGTTTTAAAATGTGTGTGATGAATGTGAAACGCAAGTGTGTTAAAAGTTATACGCACTACGGTTGTATACCCACTGACCTCGGCGTATGAGGCGGTGAGAACAGGCCGTAGACTGTCTCCAGCTCGTCGGTGATGCTGGTGTACTCGTGCATCGCGATGAGCAGCGAGCGCGAATCCCGCACGCGGCTGCGTCCGGTGGGTGGGATGCCGGCCGCACCGCCCGTCACCTCCCACCCGGACTTTCGACCTGGGGAAGGATTTCAAGTGTTTTTAGGGAAATCATAAAAAGAAAAACAAATGGAACGGTGTTTAATAAACAATCCCTACTTCCCTACTAATCCCTACTACCCCTACTAATATTATAAATGCGAAAGTAACTCTGTCTGTCTGTTACCTTTTCATGTCCAAACGACTGAACCGATTTTAATGAAATTTGGTACAGAGATAGAGCTGACTTGGAAAAATAACATAGGCTACTTAGTTATTTATAAAACGACATTCACGCGGGCGAAGCCGAGGGCAACAGCTAGTAATACATTTATTTTTAATATCATGAAAATGGCAAACAAGCATGCAGTTTACATTGATGTTAAGTGATGACTGCAGCCTATAGACACCCTCACTAAGACCAAGGTCAAAATGCAGATGCGTTACCACTCCTGAGGCCTAAGGTGTTATGCCTGTGCCGGAAATTACGGGGCCAAATAATATCGGTCGGGCCGCTAGTACCTATATAGTTCCAAAATACTGCGTTTAGGTTTTAAAACATGTTATGTATGTATGTATCTTCACGCCAGGTCCCTAACGGGGTAGGCAGAGAGTGTAGAGCGCCAGATATGACAAACCTCTCGTGCCTCGTCTACCTTCATCATTCTCTTCATACATGCACGCCGATTCCTAAGATTTTTGACCCCACCATCAGACAGAACTCGACCTATTTGGTCATGATAGGTCAGTCTTGGTCTTCCTGGGCCTCTGCAACCATCCACATTCGCATTGTATATCTGTTTAGTCATTCGCTCATTCGACATTCTTTCTATATGCCCGAACCATCGGAGCATGCCTTTTTTCATTTTTACACCGATACTATCATTCACACAAAGTCTCTTTCTTACATCTTCATTACGAACGCGATCGGTGAGTGATACACCGCAGATCTTGCGCAAAGATCTCATCTCGACCGCGTTTAACTTACTTTCATGCTCTTTCCTGCACATGTTATGAAACACAACATGTTATGAATGCTACGCTTAATATGCCTCATTATTGACCAAATAAATATTTGAATACGTAGTTATTAAAGTAAAGTTAAAATTACCAACGTCTAAAATATGCATATTTTGTTTGCGCAAGCAAGTCGGACAAGCCAGAGTAAACTTATAATTTCAACTGCATTAAAATTTAACTAAAAACACAGCTGCATGTGAGTGCTGTAATTATTTATGCAAAATAAACATTACACATAACGTGGGAAAGTATGCAAGTATAAAATAATAAGTAGGTATGTACATTGGTTTCAATATATGGATAATAGCTATGATAATAGTGACTAACGTGGCAGTTTTTTCTTTCTTTGTTTATTTTTCAGTGAAGTGTTTAAATTATTGAATCAAATTAAATTTTAAATCAAAAAAGAAAAGAGATATTCGACGTTCAAATATGAGCTTCCGTAGCATAGTGATAAAGCGACTAGATTGAATCTTGGTTATCTTGAAGTCGCAAGTTAGATTCCTGCTCGAAGTCAAAAGTCAAAGTAAAAGAACCGGCCAAACGGGAGTCGGACTTACGTTGCCGTATAATTGGGAGATTGTGTTACCTTACTTTTTTTTTTTTAATTTAATTGAAGTGGTAAACAAGCATGCAGTTCACGTTGATGTTAAGTGATGACTGCAGCCTATAGACACCCACACAAAGACCAAGGTCAAAATGCAGATGCGTTACCACTCCTGAGGCCTAAGGTGTTACGTTTCTGTGCCGGAAATTACAGAGCCGTACATTACCACCTGACCGGAACACGATAGTGCTGAACACTATCATTTAGCGTCAAGTATATTAGGTAATGCGGTGGTGCCTACGCCCGCGAGCTCCGTCACTGGAGCTCTACCACCAGTAAAACCTGACCTGAGTAAAACCAGAGTCTAACCTGACTTGCCAGAGACGGAGTTGTGTAATGAACTGGCGTCCACTGCAGAGTTGTCTGGCTCCGAATGGGTCTGACTGTGTTGTCTCCTCGGAGCCAGGTGCTGGGCAGAGTGGTGCCCGCCCATCCCGCAGTCATTGCCGCCTTCCGACCTCCTGTCAAACACCAGCACTTTAAAGGCAAAGTCTTTCATATTTTTAAGCTAAAAGTGTTTTAAAAGTGTGAATCATAAGTGTTTTGATGTTGTGTACCTACTGGTGTTCAATTAATATTGTGAATCAAAACTGAATCGCAATAAAATAAAAGAAGTAAACAAAATACGCTCACACTCATAACCCCCCACACTGGTGCTGTTTTATATATACAGAACATACATCATCACTGAGACCCAAAAATAATGTCTGTAGGCCATACGAATATTTGTCCTGGTACGGGGATTGAACCTATGTTGCCTCGGTACAAACAGTCGTCACAAACCGCTGGACCAACTGTCTCGTCGGCTGAATTTCATACTCGTTTTAAATTCAGTTGGGATACTTAGTTGAATTGCAGTAAAAAGTGTGTTATTTTAGTGTCGATTAAAAGTGTTTTGTTGATGAAGTTAGGTACATACTTGTAAGTGTTATAAAACTGTTCCTGCGATGAAATAGAGAATCATGTGAAAGTAACCTCACTTTCAGTCAGTTGCTTTCTTCTCATTTTGCAATGTATGTATAATATTACAAATTTCTTATTTATTTTCGTGCCTGCTATAAGGATTCTTAGAAGTTTTAAAATTTCCATAAACTAATGAAACGCAGAGATTCAATTGAGCGAAATGTACTTTCTTACCTTTGAAATCTTCAACAAGAAAAAGAAAATTACAGAAAAGCTGAAGAAGTTATTAAATCGTTTGATGCTTGAAAAAGAAGTGTAATTTATAGAGATGATTAAAACGTAACTAAAATACTGAAGGTACATTTTGTAAAAGAAAATATCCATATTGAAGTGTAAACATGTTCGCTTTATGGATTAAATATACATAATTACAATAAGTAACAAAATACAAATAAAGATGTAAATGTTATTGTTCGTATTGCATTAAATAACGTGTGTGAGTGAATAGAAACAGCGAGTGCAGATCCTGTCAATGTAAGTAGAATAAGAACAAGTAAAACAGTGAGCTGTGTGAGTGTAGAAGCTACATTTAAAACTAAATAGATGACATTTTACAATGATACAGTTATTTAAGGCGCTACAGCTAACTACATCTATACCGTCCAAGCTAAGCCAATCGCCAAACGACTATTTGACTTACTGTTTCCACAACCGTCTCCTAACAGATGCAAGAAAGTAACAAAATGTAAAAATTAAAGACAATCAATGGAGATGGATAATTTATTTGTACGCGTAGCGTAATATTTGCCGATATTGTGAGGTGGGAAAACAAATCAACGTCACCTGGGACAATGAACAAGAAACAAATGAAACTGCGGACATGCTCCAAATAAATTACTAACGATTCATTTATGATAACTATGTCCTACGCGGCCGTGCCAAGTATCTATTCCAAATTGTTCATATAAGTTTAGCTATTTACATATATTGCTTCCCAAAATCATCATTTGACATAGTATTATCATAGCAATAGCATAATTACAAATAAATTATAGTTAAGTTATCTTATAAAACTATTGCCTCACGGCACAGGGCAAAAATGACAAATTAGATTTTTCATCGAATGCAGAATAAAATGTACCTATTACTGCGATCATATATCTTTCAAATCTGTTTTGTTTTGTTTTCATTTTAACATTAGTTTACAGTCAATAACAGGGTAAATAAATATTCTGTCTTAGTAAAATATTTATGACTTGTACTTCAATTATATATTCACTAGATATCAAAATACATTTCGGAACGTTCAATATTTTTGGAACGTTGGTTTCAATTTCAAGAATGGCAATGAAACATTCACTGATGATAATTCTAATCCTATTTCAAATTCAATTTAAATCGTTAATTTTAGCATCTGACGATCGAGTACTGAAACGTGACTCAATTATGAAGCGCTTAAATCTTTCATCACTAAGAAAAATAAAAATGAGAGGAGCATGAATTTTCATCCGGGTCGCAGTCAGGTTTTATAAATGTTAATAAAAATATGTATTTTAAAACTCGTTGCAATATAGATGTTAAGATAGTCTTTGAGTACACTAGAATATTAAGATGTAAACTTTTCGTAAGTCACAACGTTTCTTTTGTTTTTATTTCCGATTTCATCATACTCATTCACTTTATCAAGATGTTCAACAAGTTGAATATATTGTATAAAAAATACTGGAAATAACATGGAACATTTCAATTTTGACTAATCCATATGGTTTTCAACTGTTGATGCACGTTATATTTTTATCATGTCATATTACATCATTTATTGACAGGGCTAGATGGTTGAGGTTATATACATACCACTATTCCTTTTTAATTAAATAATTATAACGTAATAATTGTCATAAAAGTTCTCATGGGTGGCATCGCCTTTATGTAGATATCTATAGGCTGCAGTCGTTACATATTAAAATTCTTTACCATTTACACGATAGCCATATAACTATCTTAACATCTGTATTTCTTAAGTCTTGCCTATCGTTTATCTCATAAACTTTCTTTAACTTAAGTGACGTCTCATTGGTCGGCCGTGTTTTTCTGTTTGGAAACTAAAGCGAATGTGATATTGAAGCCCAATCAGATTATACTTCATCTTTACTTACCGCCTGGCGTTGGCGGTGCGTCGAGTGCCAGCCGATGTGGTGCGCGGGCGCAGACTGTGCGAGTCGGGTAGCTCGCACATTTCAGGCAGGAAAGCGTCGTCGGTTGTCGATGGAGCTGAATATATGGTTCATATTAGCTTTATTATATTTATGGTCCACATTAGCGATACATTCACAAATTAACTAAAGAGGATAATAAATGCTCATGAATGCCCAAGAAGAAGAACAATCGCAACTCTGACTTCGTATTAACCAAGTAAAAGAATATCTAGGAACCATCCATAAATTACGTTATACGTTAAGTGAGAGGAAGGAGGTCAATATAATGAGTTATTGTATAACAAAGACACGGAATCAAACTCTTTGTGTCGTCAGCAAAATCTAAAAAATATCAATTAGAGGTATCACGGCCAAATAAAAATGAAATTAAACTGTTGTTTTATTTTAATTACATTGCTGAGTATGATATTTCAAAATATGTGCCGTCACCTCAGGTAAAAGGAAATGTCATAAATGTCACCACCTGTGACAAGGACGGTCGGATGGAGATTAAAAAATACTGAGTGTAAAATTTCATGGATGGTTTAGAACGTGTAAATGTATTTTTACAAGTTCTTAACTTTACCAGCTTTTGTCTGCAATTTCGTTTCTCGTGGAGTTCGAATTATCCAAACATTCATACCCTATCTTTCAAGTTTTAAGAATTGAATATTCAATAAAGTTTATTAGGATTGTAAAAGCTTTAAGGAAATCGGTGAAATTATATTTTCTTCATACAAACTTTCACTTTCTGTTTCATTAAGGGAAGGAATTTCTAAAAGTCCTTTCATATTTTTCGTCTAAATTCTAAAAACAACACATGTCAAAATTTTCAGCCATATCGGTCCAAAGGTTTAACCTGGGCGTTGACATGAATCAGTACCTCTGTTTTCGTATACACAGATAATCTTACCTTTCTTATCTTCACTAGGCTCAGTTCTATTGCTGTCTGAGGATCGCTGTCGAGCCGGTGTGACAGGAGCAGTTGGTCTAACAACCGTCACATCTGGCCCTGCCATGCTCCCAGCTGATGACGTTGATATCGAGTCTGCTTCTGGCTCCCTTTCACCAGTAACTTCTGGTCCTGACTGAGGAAGCTCATCCTATGTATAAAGTTGAGAGGTAGGATCAGAATTAATTACAAAAAGAAAATTATTTTATATTTAATATAGTGTCTCATAAGAAAACTTTGTAAAGATTATAATAACAAAGAAAATGCAGCTCATTTTACAAGCTCACAACATTAATGTATTCTTTAAAAAGTAAAAGTACAAAAATGCAGCTGGTTGAACAAAGAAATGAAAGCTTTGGTAAAACATTGGTGTTGATACAACGAATAACAAAATGGTGCTGCCTCTGCAAAGCTCTTTCAATTCACGGCCACATTGCCTACGGTATAGATACGGAAAAGCGATACAAAATTATCCTGTTTTTGCGGTAATATTATAATTATTTTCACTCGATATTTACACCCGTAAACTACAATACCGGTCAGAAGTAATAAAAGTCAAATTGTGCTTTTCTAGTGTTCTTTTAATATAGGTACATTACACGTTTGCAATACGATACAGACGCGAAAAAGCGTAATAATTCTATTGTGTTTTCCAAACTTAATTATCCTGTTTTTGGTGTCGAAATGAAACAATTTTCACTCAACCCTATTAGTACATATGTATGTAAAGATGGTACAGTTGCCAACCGTCAATCATAATTAAAGTTAAACTGTCTTTTTCTAGTGCCCTTTAAAATACACAGAAACTAAAGCTTAATTTGAGGGATCTCTTAAGTAGCTTGGCGGTACTTTCAAACGACCTGTCGCAAAAACACTGAGTAAGCTCGGTCTACGTAATTACACTTTAAAACGCTTCTTCATTTAACGTAACTTTTAAGGTGAGACGAGCCATTAAGCATAAGTGTTCTCGTTTACTAGTGTAAATGCCACTTTCATAGTTAAGCAACTAAGGTGGTCCGAGTATACTGCCCTGGTAAAATTAGTGTTTGATGCAATGTTAGCCATTTTAACATAGATCTTTCATTTTTAAACGTGTTATGTGAATTAACTAGTAGTAATCAAATAGTACACTTGAAAATAACAGTATTATACTATTGTATATGTACATATCCCCTTAATCACATACCATACATCATTAAAATAGGTAGTTAATCTGAGTGTATAATGCAACAAATATTTATTTCAAATATTTTACATGTTGTTACTGTAACCGATTTATAATACAACAAGAAAAAAAACTACTAAGAAACATTAACTGAAATTCAGCGCCAAGCAATGTGCACGAATAAAAAAAGAGAGTAGGAATTCAAATAATAAAATATACCAAAATAAAGAAACGTCCCTCCAACCATGTGTATCCAATTAACCTACTTAAAACAGATTTCAATGAACAAACATCGTATCCGAAAACTTTACATTCCTCGCGTCCATTAAATAAACCTCGTTTTCCCATCAAAGAAGCAAAGTTAGTTCGAGTTTAAGGAAGAACCGAAACGCGGAGTTAGATCGAATAGATACACTTTCCACTGTGGTCGAGCGACCGATACATTAATAAGAATGTTTTTGGATGATCTTTCCACTTTGAAACAAAACGTGATATTTTTTAAATAAACTACGATTGATTCAACTTTCAGCTGGTTTTCTCGTTAGACTGTGGTTGGAATAGAAGTTATATATTTTCCAAATTGTAAGTTAGAAATTATCCAAATTAGAGATGAAAGTCACATATTTGAAAAAAAAATCTATGTTTGATTTTATTTCCAGGTGTTCTTACGCATTGCAACGCACGCTTTATCATCGGGGAAATGAACAATGAATATCTAAATTACATACATCTTAATCACGACAGTGGTCCTACTGATCTTTTTACTCTTAGAGACTTTGTATTATCAACATTAACTACATTATTAAAAAAAAAAAGAGGACAGAAAATTGCTTCTTCATCAATCTATTCTTATTAACTACTATCACCATCATCCCCTTAATCATTGGATCACGATACTAAATCAAGAGGAAAGGAGATCGCTTTTTTGTCCGGCTATCTTTTAGTATCATCATCTTTGCCCACTCAAAAAGGAAAGATTATGTAATTCTTGGTTATATGGTCATCAACATGGATGCATACCACTTTGTACATTCCTCTTTTCCTAAAATTATCGTAATTATCACGTTACGTCAAAACAGAGAAGTACTACAAAGTGGTCATGGAGATTAATTCAACCGAGATACATAATACCCTTTCTGGCCTAAGGAAAGATCGAAATTTTGTTATTGTAGCGTCTGCCTCGTTCACATTGTAATTTTGGTCGCCCAATCACCGTGTGTGGGATGCTTACATCGGAGGGCTGCGAGGCGTGTTCATCTTCCTCCTGCACGGGGCGCACGGTGAAGCGCGCGACGCCCGTGTCGCTGTCCGACAGCACCTGCCACACCCATACTGTTCGTTGCCTCATTCGGAGTTGTGTTGCTCTCAAATACCTTCCTGTCATGCCTAAGAGTATCATTCGTTGATAATTACCGATCTTTGACTGAGCCGATTTTTGCTTGAACTGATTTTAAAAACAGTTCTTCAAAGCCTACTACTTTCATTCGCGATCATTTACGATTTGGCTTGTAATTTTGTGCCAGAACTTAGATTAACCGGTCGTAGATTCAATTCCTGCCTGAAGTATTTTTTTCCCTTTTTTCTTTAATTTCTAAATTCAATCGCATGTGTTATTGCGAAATATAAAGCTGTAACAAATCTTTTTTGTACCCAATTCTAGTATTTGAGTAAAACTATGTATTCGGTTTTGACATAGGTTTCATAATTAATTCTACATAAAATTTTTTTCAAATATCCACGTTTTCTTGTACAATAATAACATGAGAATGATTGTTTCAAGCAAAAAAAAAAAAATCAAAATTGAAGTGGTTCCAACGTTGATTTGTTTGTGAGACATAATTTCTGGAGTTAACCAATTTCCCGAAGGACACGTTAAGGAAGAAAATAGTAATATAGTACCGTCGAATGAGTAAATATTAACATTTGTGGCTATTTTAACGTTCGAATGGGAAAGTTTGTAGAATATTAACTGGTAGACGACAAAGTACGTTTATTTGATGAATGTTTGAGTAAGTTTTGTTTTTATTAAGATTAAATTTTAAGTTTCTGCTCTCCTTGTGATACATTTTTAACCACGACTTTTAGGTTTTCGTATTTAGATTGATGACATGATTTCCAACTCCGAATGACACAATAACAAAGACTAAGAAAAAGCACAAAATAAATTGCTAGGTCAAAAACTAATTTTAAAAATATTTGTAATTCAGCTACAACTGGTGGTAGAGCTCCAGTGACGGAGCTCGCGGGCGTAGGCACCACCGCATTACCTAATATACTTGCCGCTAAATGGTAGTGTTCAACACTATCGTGTTCCGGTCAGGTGGTAATGTACGGCCCTGTAATTTCCGGCACAGAGGCATAAGACCTTAGGCCTCAGGAGTGGTAACGCATCTGCATTTTGACCTTGGTCTTTGTGTGGGTATCTATAGGCTGCAGTCATCACTTAACATCAATGTGAACTGCATGCTTGTTTACAACTTCCATTACATTAAAAAAAAAACTAAAATAGTTCTAACTTTATTATTAACGACATTTTGTTAAATAGACCTAGAAATTTATTTGACACAACATGAAATGAAGAATGTTATATTGGAGGGAACCACTACACTGAAAAGAATCAATGACATGCTAGCAAACAAAATTAGTAGAGATTGTAGGTGAAAACTGGGGGGACATTGATAGTTATAAATATTTAACAGACATTATATAATGGAAAATCTTTATCTGGATATTCAAAAGAGACAACTGTGTGCTTCCATTGTTAAGTGATAAAATATATATTTTAATTACACCGATTTGAAAAAAAGAAAGAAAACCAGACTAAAATATATGACACTCAATTGGTGAGTCTAAAATCATCTTTGACGTTATTGATTGAATTAGTAAAACGAAATGAAATATAAACAAAAAGTTTTCAAATTAGATGAAAAAACATTAAAGTGGTTAAAATTGATCCTCTAACAAAGAAGGCACACATAAGAAATATATGTCACGGGCAAAACATAATATTAATTTAAACAATATATAGTGTGCTCGTATATAACAAATTGTATCGGAATTATTTACAATTTCGTATGTTAAAATTATGGAGTATGATTTATTTTTATTACTTACTACTGGAACTCTTACTCACCTACCACTAATATAATAGCAAATTATTCATACATTTGAATTTACACACAAGCACACACACACCAAGCAAGTCCGTGTACACACATACAAGATGCACACGTAAATGCGAATACAGGTTACAAGGAAGTTGGGTAATCAAGTTGGAAGATTTGTTACCTCAGACCTATCGCTAGCTGTTCTAAGTCTCGCTGGTCCAGCTTGAAAGCTAGGCGGCGGTGGTCCCAGGGTGTCAGTAGAGCCTCGGTTGACGAGAGACGGGTGGGTTGCCATGAACCGATGGATCACAGCCAGGTGGTTCATAGTCTGTTCCGCCGCGTCTTCTAGTTTTCTTAACCTAAATTCAACACTCTGCAAGAAACAGGTTTTGAATTATATAAATTTCTCGTTTTATATTGCAGTAATTTACTTTTGAAAAAAGTATACCTATATTCCATTAAAAACGACGCCGAAACATGATTAGTAGAGAAATCAGAATAATGTATATATTTTTTAAGTTGTGGTGGTAAACTAGAATGCAGTCCTCGTGAATGGTAAGTGAATACCTGCTGCAGCACACGTCGTTGCCACCTTGAGGATGTTGTTATTTTGCTTCAGTGTTAACCCATATGTTGGTACCCAGTAGTAGTAGAAGAAGTAGATGCGTACATCAGTTATGTATTTTGCAATCCCCATTCACATTTCCAAGTTACCATTGCATCTTCAAAATGTTCTCAAGGACAGTACAATTTTACGTATTTTACAAGCAAAAATTTTATACGTCTTTTATAAACTTTGGTCGTTTTAAGATTTTATATCCAAAGTTTATATCCAAGTCAAATTTTTAAATAATTTCGGTTTTACCTTTTTTTTATCGGTTATCGACATAAAATTAAATTATGATACTTAATGAAAAAAAAAACAGATCAAATTTTTTGCAAATCTCTTTTTGGTAGTTCGTGGTAGGTAATCTATATATAATGGCAGTTTTTTTATGTAATGGAAGTGGCAAACAAGCATGCAGTTCACTTTGATGTTAAGTGATGACTGCAGCCTATAGACACCCACACAAAGACCAAGGTCAAAATGCAGATGTGTTACCACTCCTGAGGCCTAATCTGTTATGCCTCTGTGTTTGAAATTACAGGCCCGTGCATTACCACTTGACCGGAACACGATAGTGCTGAACACTACCATTTAGCGGCAAGTATATTAGGTAATGCGGTGGTGCCTACGCCCGTGAGCTTCGTCACTGGAGCTCTACCACCAGTAAAGCTCCAGTGACGTTGTTTAGCGCTATCATGACCGTTTAGAGCTTTAGATGGTAATGTATGGCCCCGTGGTAACTATCACTAAGGTCTGAGGGGTGGCAACGCATTTGCATTTTGATTTTTAGTCTTTGTGTAAGTATATGCTTGGTTGCCACCTACGGTCCTTTGAAAAACAAATCCCTCACTTACTTGCATGGACTGTATTTGACAATTAGCTTTCTGATTCAGGTCTTCCATTTTAGTAGTGATATGTTCTACTCTATCAGTAGTATTACGGACTCTTTCTTCTATCGAATTAGATAACTTAACTTCCTGAAAAAGAATATTTTATTCAATAACAGTTTTTTTTCAATTGATTTTGTTTTTTTTTTAATAATAAACTAGCTGTGCCCGCGTATTTGCCCGCGTGAGAATTATGATTGTTCAGTATCTACCCGGACGAAGTCGTGGGCGCAGCTAGTATAAAAGTAGCCTTAGTTATTCCTAAAGGGAAAGCAAAATTTGACGCATCGGTATGGGACTTCGGTAGCTTAGAGTTAAAGCGACTGGACTGGTTATCCTGAGGCCGCAGGTTCGATTCCTGCCCGAAGTTAAATTTTTCTTTCCGTTTTTTCTATAATTAGTGTGAAAGAAAGTACTAGTGAAAGTCCCGTCAAAATCGGTCCAGCCGTTCCCAAGATTAACCCCGCCAAACAGACAGACAGACAAAAATTGTAAAAAATGTTGTTTTGGTGTGTATACATACATCTGCATTGAGTAAAAAGCGGTTATTTTTATATTACAAACAGACATTCCAATTTTATTTATTTGTATAGATGGTAAAAACGGGTCTGATGAAAAGTGGTCTCCATGGACAATTGAGACATCAGAGGCCTTATTTTCGTAACATAAAGTCGTCGGCGTAAAATAATTCATTCATTGAAACAACTCTAACGTATGTAGATACATAGAAGAAAATACAACCTGTATCACATGATAATCCTAGTTTTTAGTATGTTTCCCAACAAGTATAGCTTTTTGTCACCAAATCAAATAAAAGTACAGAGGAAAGGATTGCTGCCAGTTTTTCGCAACGACGAAGTCAGCAGGCGGAAAAATGACGAGCAATTATCTTGCAGTTGGAATGGCGGTTCATTCAAAAAATTGGCTCCACGCCAGTCTGAACCGTACTCGCTAGCTTTACTTCTTAATTAGAGGTCCTTCAATAAACTTCCGCAATCTTTTGTAGTTTGAAGCTTGGGTAGGATTTGTTGAAAGGAAATTGGCGCGAGATTTGTCTGTTATTGCTTAATGTCGCCGAGATAGTAAAAAAAATTAGAATTCTTAACGTTGAATAGTGTACCTATACAAATATAGATACAATATCTATCAATGTAATCTAAAAAGGTAGCCTAAATAATGAAGTTTTATAGTGTAAATGTGCCATGAAGATTAACGAGAATGCAATTTACAAAAGTTATCGATTGTCGTTAATGGACACCTAAGAACAAGTCAGAGGTTTCCGTTTCAATGATTCGTTTTTAATTTGAATCATTCAGATCTGTATATAACTACGTATTTCAAATAACTCTTATTCATAGCTGCGTTGTGTCGTCGATGCTCTTATTATTGTTCAGCAGTTGATTCAATTAAAAGTACAGTTCCTCCACAAAATATTGCGCATCGATTTTAGGAAAGAGATTTCCTAGTAATTTCGAATCAGTAGCGTTATTTTTTTTATAATGTAATGGAAGTGGTAAACAAGCATGCAGTACACATTGATGTTAAGTGATGACTGCAGCTTACAGACACCCACACAAAGACCAAGGTCAAAATGCATATGCGTTAGCACTTCTGAGACCTAAGGTGTTATGCCTCAGTGCCGGAAACAGGGCCGTACATTACCACCTGACTGGAACACGATAGTGCTGAACACTACCATTTAGCGGCAAGTATATTAGGTAATGCGGTGGTGCCTACGCTCGCGAGCTCAGTCACTAGAGCTCTACCACCAGTAAAAATTTCTTTCGCACACTACCTATATGATGTTTGTCGACCATTTTGATAAAATTTTGACCAAAGACGGATTGTCAATATTTACGAAGGCAGTGTGCAATAGACATAACGATCTACGGAATCGAAACTAGCCAATTGTCTCTGCCCTAAGCTCGATGTGCAATATTTCTTGCTAAGTACTGTATACCCTCTTTCTACATGGATAAACTTATTTTAACTCCTACTCTTGTCTTTTCGTTTATTATAAATAATTTTACCCATATGACAATTGATTTCCTATTGTTCATTGACGATATAGTCTCTGGCGCTGCTCCACAGCTTAAAACATGACTATCTGATTTAAAAACAAAATAAACTTACTTGTTCCC
This sequence comes from Macrosoma leucophasiata, assembly GCA_036365455.1. Lineage (NCBI taxonomy): Eukaryota > Metazoa > Arthropoda > Insecta > Lepidoptera > Hedylidae > Macrosoma > Macrosoma leucophasiata. Next base: position 4,922,753 of record JAWQUS010000023.1, on the reverse strand, counting down.
TAAAATACCCTTCCACACATTCCTCTTCAAAGTCATAAAGTCTCTCCATATCCTCCTTCTCCAAGAACAACTTAAGGCCGTTATCGTACTGAAACCGTTGGTGCGACACGTTCCTCGTCACCCATTTACCCGTGGCGTAGATGTGGCAGAATATTATGAGAGGCGGTGGCAACACTGGCTTCTGCTCGTACTCCATCACCACGGTGAATCTTTGGAACATCCACACCTGAGTGATGATAAATTTTGGGGTGATGATTGAGTTACGAGCAAAATTAAAAATAAATTATAACATTAAATTTTTCCTAATTAATATTGATGAATACATTTTGAAATACTTTTTATTTAAACAATCTTTACTTTTAATATTTCGTTTATTGCATACTGTAGTTAAACCCTTTTTAATTTTAAAGTCGCAAGAAATAAAATAGACTGCAAGTCAAAGTAAAGTCTGCAGTAGTGCGGTAGTAAATCTCACGCTAATTTATAGTTCATGTCGTGGGTGCCGTTGCATTCACACACACAACACGAACAGACCCTAAACAATTATCTGTTAGCCATACAGATATTTATTCCATGTTTTCTCATACATATTTCAATAGTATACCTACTGGATAAACTAAATTATTCCAAGGTACCTACTGTACAAACAGTGTTTGGAACCTTATTACTTTTCGTATTACATATTATCATAGAGTTGAAAGTTTATTTGTTTGAAAGTATATTCGTTTATTTCAAAGACTAACACCCTTATTCATAAACGTATTTTAGCTAAAGTGTTGCTAGTGTCTCCTTTGTCTCTTTCTATCCTGCACATTTGACAATGCAACTGACGAAGACAAAGCATTCTATAGCTAAAACGTATCTAATGTACGTTTATGAATAAGGGGGTAAACGTTTACACCTAAAAATACAATTTTAATAACACACAACAATATTCATAAAGCGAATAGCAAATTAAAAATCATAAGCAAAATAAACATAAACCTGATGCGAGACTTCATTGACTTCATTAAATATGTTATTGAAGACGGCGATCAGAAGGTTTATGAGTAAGATGTTGGCAACCAGGAGGTAGACAGTCATGGCGATGGGGGTGATCCACCGGCCGGTGACACACTTGGGGTCGTTCACCTCAAGCCCACATTCCGGGTCGATGTCTGGGGCGAACACTTCACCGTATAACATGAAGTAGGGTTGGAAGAATATCTACAAACAATGTGCAGTGGATATAAAAATAAACCAAAATTAACGAAAATCTAATAAGAAATTAAAATAGGATATTTGAAATTTTTGCAAGTGCATGAAACGTTTGTAATTTTAGTCTTGGGAACTTCTAGTCTATAATGAATAGTTTTTGGGATATCACCATTCAAAAAGTTGCAAGTTATAAAATGACCTAAACGGCTTATACAAAATAGTACTTGCTTGTGATGTCACAACCTACATTCGTCTACGAAATCAATGACGAATTCAACAAATTCTAATTACTTTTGTGAATATTGAGTTTTTGTTAATATTTTGTGTATTAATTAAAGTTGCTGGAATTTGTACAAATAATCTTAAAGTGATAGTTTTTTTTTTCACTTTTTATTGTATTTCTGAAACTCGTAACTTCACCGATTTTTATAATCGTTCTTACATCTACTAATAATTTACTAACTTAGGGGACTTAATGAATTGTTTGTTAGAAAAATAATTTAAAAATTACAATAATATCATAATTCTTAAAATAGGACAATGTTTCATATTTGTTCGAACTAGGTAAAACCTGTGTTTCGGCCTGCAGCAATTTTGAGTTTCAATTAATTATTGAATGATATCTATGCATTTAGTTTCCATGTTACTTTCGGACTTAAAACAGTAAGTTTATACCAAATACCCCATTTATTGCAACGTTGCAAAGTATTTTCAATAACAAATAAAATAACCACAAAAACTAAATAAAATAAGGACAACACAATTGATAACAAAAAATACTACAAATAAACTGGCTTCAAACTAAAATATCCATCTACCAACACCTCCAAATCCAAATCAAATCTCGCAACAGGGCAACTAAACTACAGTACCAAGCAAGAAATTTTGCACATCCAGCCTACGAAAGAGACAATCGGCTAGTTTCGGCTTCGTAGAGCGTTATCTCTGCTGCACACTGCCTACGTAAGCACTGATAATCCGGTATTGGTCAAAACCTGATCATAATGGTCGACAAACGTCATTAAAGATAAGGTGCGAAAGAGAGAACGCTTTACATAAACGAAATAAGCCGAAGTCTCCTTCCTAAAATCGATGAGCAATATTCATTTTTGAATACTGTACTACGCTACGACAACAGTATCATAACATCTTGTGAACCTGATGGGACACTCCGTTCACTTCGATAAATATGTTATTGAATACAGCTATGAGGAGGTTCACTAGGAGTATGTTGGCTATGAGGAGGTATACGCTCATCACGACGGGTGGCACCCAGTGCCCGACCCGGCACTCCTCGAGCCCTGGCAAGCCGCAAGGCGGAGCCATTTGCTCGGCAAACACTTCACCATATAGCATGAAGTAGGGTTGGAAGAATACCTGAAAATGTTAGTAGTGGCTTCATACATGCATTCGATGGATATACTGCTGTAAAATAAGACGAACAGACAGAAAGTCTTGTACAAGATCTTAAATACGTGTTGCATATCTAAGAAACATACTATATTTTTATGGTCAAGTCAAACATCTCTATATTTTCGAATTTGCTATGCTTCTTCTGTATTCACCATTCCTTTATACTTCCATTCTTTCATGCACCTAGTATAATTATGTGGTTTTGGTCTCCCTGCAACTATCATCATTTGCATTGAACTTTTACTCAATTTAGTATTTCTCAAGTTTTAAATTATTTGGATCATCTATTGTCTTTTATTCCTTGAAATACAGTTAGAAACTAGTCAGTAGTGTACCTACCAGCGAGCTCTTGATTTAATTTAAACCAAACTTGTATTGCATCTATAATATTCGTAAGCAACCATCCCAAAAAAGGGGAGAGACTCGTGCCCAGCAGTGGGACGTATAATGGGTTGCCATTATTATTATTATTATAAACATAATTAATTTTAGCAAACATTGATTAAAACGAACACGAAAAATCATATTTTTTTTTTCACAATACGAATGTACTTTTTTTGATGCCAAATAAATGTTATTTGTTTCTTTATACTCTGTGTGTCGAAAAAACTGTTTCATCTTATTCGCCATGAGTACACTTCCTCAAAGAAGGAAAGAAAATGAAGATTTATTATTCTATTTGTATTTGTCTTTCTGTTCAAAGGAAATTTTATTTCACTAATTGACTTTGGATGATATAATTACATGTCATGACGTATGTGAATAACGTAAAAGATAAATATTTGAAGAAATGTGATGAATGTTGAACAGCCACCATAAATAACATTACCTACTGATGGTGAATCTATGCTGAATATTATTATATTTATATGAAAGATGAATACAACGATGGTGCTTGTTTAAAATATTGGTTCTGCGAAAATATTATTTCCAGGAAAGCAGTTCAAAGTTTCTTTTGACAGATATTTATGTATTATGACGTTTTCACGTATTTTTATTTTTATTTATTTAAAATGGCATCGCTATTACGCATATTGCCAGTGTCAAGTAAAACGATATTTCGTATTCGTATAAAAGCAGCGTTAAAGTTAGAATCAGTCAGTCAGTTAATTATCAGTCAAAGTCAGTTGTAGTCACAGTCAGTAATTCGAGTAAAGCGATGGCTACTTTACTTACCAGAACATTTACAATGAAGTTTTGGAGGCAACCTGAAAAGCCGTGTTTTGGCACTGTTATTCTATTTCACTATACACGGGCACTGTTATAAACCTATATCAAACAAAATGCCACCAACTTTATTTAATATAACTCAAAAATACACCCAGAAAACGAAATAAAATAAGAGCACCATATGTCTCTTTCAAGGTGCCCGCCAAAACTCCCTTTTCACGTATTTGTAACAAGACAAGACATTCCCTTTGGTAGCACGGTTCCAGTTTCCAGAAGTCAATTTACCATTCTTTCACAAAGTATGAACCATAACAGATCATCATGACAGAAGATCATGACAGATGAAGTCAAAACGTCTCACATTGATATTTGTCAAATCAATTTAAAAACGGAACCGGCTGCTTGTTTTAGTGTCTTCCCTAAAATTATATTAATCTCGTTGCGTTAAGCACAGCTTGACAGTTTGTGAAAGAGCATTTTAAAAAGTGTTGAACATACCTCTCTTATTAAAAACCAGCTGGCTTCCTTATCCGGATGCAATATGGCCTGACGGGCCACCCCGAACGACATTAGCACGACTAGCAATAGAACCACAAAATATATCATATTCTTAACCATTTTACCCATCATTGTGACTAGAGGTCCTGCGAACAAAAATAGATTTCATGAATAAATTAAGGCTGGGTAGCACCATCTTCCTTTAACTTTAATATTTGTTAAAGCACGGGTCAAATACAAAAATGATTGGCACCATTTAAAAATTGTTAATGTTAAAATTAACCTCAATTATTTGTCGGATGAAGAGGGAATCTGTCAACCCTGAAAACTTTAACGTAACTTCACGCTTGTAAGCCCCGAAGGAATAGGCATAGGTGAATGCATGCATTCAAGCATACATGCAAACACCGACTGTCCCATGTAACAGGTGGCGAGCCTATTGACATCTCCGGGCACATTACCAAACTTCAAGGTGCTGGGAAACTTCCAGAAAATTAAAAAATCCCAGTAGAACCAGAAATTAAGATTTTACACCTCTCCGGACCCGGGAATCGAACCCAGGATCCCAGCGTTGTAGTAATGGTCTGCTACCACTAGGCTACTGAGGCAGTTATTATAACTTCAAGTATGCCAAAAATACGCTGGTGCAATGCATTTCGCAGTCACCGCTAAAATAAATGTTAATGTTAAATTTGATAAAAACCATCATTATAACAAATATTTTGGTGATTAGAGCAAACCTTTTAACATAAGTACGAATAAGCGAATAAACGTTTGACGCAGATCATTTACAATTGCTGCATTTTTACTGGTGGTAGAGCTCCAGTGACGGAGCTCGCGGGCGAAGGCACCACCGCATTACCTAATATACTTGCCGCTAAATGGTACTGTTCAGCACTATCGTGTTCCGGTCAGGTGGTAATGTACGGCCCTGTAATTTCCGGCACAGAGGCATAACACCTTAGGAGTGGTAACGCATCTGCATTTTTACCTATGGTCATTGTGTGGGTGTCTATAGGCTGCAGTCATCACTTAACATCAATGTGAACTGTATGCTTATTTGCAACTTTTAAAACATTAAAAAAAAAATTGCAGCTGTCAAAGAGTGAATTGAAATTTTCAAATGGAACATAGTATAACAATTCAATTGTCTTCAAACAAATGGAAAAGCCTTTACAAATAGGAAAGTATAACATTTTCTTACATTTTATCTCGAAATTTACAAAACAATTTCATGCTACCAGCACCAGATGCATTTGGTCAACTCATGAATATCATCTCAAATACATTGCAGGCCAGGTGCAGTGTTTCCACTCAAATTCCATATCTGCATGCATCGCATAAATAACAAATGTTTTAGAGTCTTGCTGTGGTGTTAGCTTTTTTGTTAAAGTTCGTATGGATAAGATGTTCATATTTTTTGACAAATTCAGTTTAAAACTAACGTTTAGGTATGTTTTGCGGCATTGAAAATATTACAGCCAGTTATTTATTGATATAAAACTAGTTTTCGGATTTATCTCGCGTATATTGAACTAAAATGATTATTTAAAATCGAACTCGACGTTTCGGTCGCTTTTCAGCATCCGTGGTCTCGGGCAGACTGAAGATGATCGGAAGCTGAAAAGCGACCGAAACGTCGGGTTCGATTTTAAATAATCATTTTAGTTTAATATACGCGAGATAAAACCGAAAACTAGTTTTATATCAATAAATAACTGGCTGTAATATTTTTAATGACTATAACTAACGTGGAGCATGTGTTCTCAGGTTTTCGATACTCATCGAAATAAAACTATTTTTACGCAATTATCTGTATCTTTATCAAATTAAATACTTTAGTTACCTTTAGCATTTCATACACATTATTTTAATGTACTACACTGTATAATGAAAATTAATATCTTAAAAATTTCACGAGAAAAAGCGCGCATGAAATTGTATTTATTTCAAATTCGGCTTGTTTTTTTCTTAATTTTTCGTGCGGCTATGGCTTCAACATTAATTATACCTACTGCAGAACAACGTTAGCCGGGTAAGCTTGTGCTCACACCAATGACCGCGTGTTTTTTTTACTTTTTAGTAGGGCAATGGCTTTAACCTTTATTGTTTGGCAGAACGACGTTTTCCGGGTCAGATAGTATAAAATATTTCTGTAGTATAGAGATAATCAGTATTCAACCAACTTACCTAAGTACTTATTAACGCCAAGTATATTGAGTATCCTTAAGTACCAGTAGATGATGTCGACGCAGTAGATGACGCGGCCGATGTCCATGCTACCGGCGCGCATGCGCAGCGTCAGCCCCACCAAGAAAAAAATTATGAAGCCCGCGTCGTACGTGTTCCACATGTTCCATGCCCACACACTGAACTTATGTCTGAAAATTTTGTTTTGTTATTTTTTTAATGTAAGTAAAGGCAAACAGGCATGAATTTAATTACATTAAAAATATCGCAGTGGTGGTAGTTTTATCGCAGGACGTTGCTGCCCATCCTATGTAATTGCTCTTACTACCGTTATTGTTTGGTTGACTGACTTGGAAAAAAATCTCTTGCAGTTGGAAAAAAATTCGGGAAAATTTTCTGTGTGCGCGGTGGGGTCGTCACATCGCCTAAGTATTACCACAGGCCACAGTCTAAAGAAAACGAACATGTTAATTACCTATATACTGTGGTATTACTATACATTAATCTCTGCCTACCCTCTAACTTCCTGTCTGTATGATAGGAAGTTAACTTTTTTATTCTTTGATTGCTTTTTCAATAAATTTCAAAGTATATACTAGCGCCAAACATAAAAATAATATAAAAACTTTGAAACCGTCCAGCATCTCGACCCCTCGACTCAATTCAGATTACTAGTGCTACGGCAATTGGTACGTCGTTAGTCTTCACTCCTACGGCCAAATCAACATGCCACGAGTGCCTACGAGCTACGGCTATTCAATTAATTTGAGTTCGTTACTTTATAAACGTGATTGATACGAAATGAAATTGTCATAATTTGATAAATAAATATACTTTTTTTACGTGACAACGTCTTAAATTAGGTTGCGGCTCGGAGTCACTCATGAAAAAGTGTAACGCCCGGTAACGTAACCATGAGTCACCGAACGAGAGAGAGGCCTGCCGGACCGGCGAATGCCTTTCTACCGAGAAAAAGACGTTGTCACGCAAAATCTTCGCCCGTAAAACCGACTTTACAGGCAACCAGTTTTTTTTTTACTAGTGGTAGAGCTCCAATGACGGAGCTCGCGGGCGTAGGCACCACCTAAGATACTTGCCGATAAATGGTAGTGTTTAGCATTATCGTGTTCCGGTCAGGTGGTAATGTACGGCCCAGTAATTTGCGGCACAGAGGCATAACACCTTAAGCCTCAGGAGTGGTAACGCATCTGCATTTTGACCTTGGTATTTGTGTGGGTGTCTATAGGCTGCAGTTATCATTTAACTTCAATGTGAACTGCATGCTTGTTTGCCACTTCCATTACAAAAAAGTAAATATTGAAAAACTAAGTTACTTCACTCCTGTAATCCCTGAAGGGGTAGGCAGAGGTAAATGCATGCATACTGCCTAACTAACTACTAGAAAACTGCCAGAAAAAGGAACAATCCCAATAGAACCAGCGATAAAGGATTTTACACATTTATCTCTAATTCCGACACGGGAATCGAACCCAGGATTCCAGCGTAGTAGTAGAGGCCTGCTATCACTAGGCTACTGAGACAGTAAATAAGTATACTGAGTCGGTATAGTAACAGGATAAAATAAGTAGTAATTAATAGCTTAAAATTAAAACAAAAATATAATTTGACGATCATTTAGTCCGGTTTATGGTGGTGTTGGTGGCGATGGTAGTGGCGGTGGTGCAAAAGAACAAAACATACACTACACTATGTTAACATTCAAGTTTTTACTTCTGCCAGCACTCCCGGAGTGCGACCCGTTGTTTTTTTAAACTATTGTTTTTTTTTGTTTTGTCACTTACTTAATAGCAACAGGTTCGGACGTAATGATTTCCCTTATCTTCTCACATAAGAACGTTAATATATAACATATAGAATATATCTCAGGCCAAGATGGCGTCGGGTGCATCTTGACTAATACTGTATAAGTAAACATCAGTAGGAACAATATATAGGCAATCTGAAAGAAAATTTTGTATCAGTGAATTAAAAATAAAACATTGAAAATTGTAAGACTAGGAATTTTTGTTGGTAGTAATTTTCTAGTGACGTCAATCGTAGGTACAGTACATAGAGTAACTTTTACTGGTGGTAGAGCTCCAGTGACGGAGCTCGCGGGCGTAGGCACCACCGCATTACCTAATGTATATATATATATATATATATATATATATATATATATATATATAATAATAATGGCAACCCATTATACGTCCCACTGCTGGGCACGAGTCTCTCCCCTTTTTGGGGGAAGCCTGGAGCTTACTCCACCACGCTGCTCCAATGCGGATTGGTAGAGGTGGGTGGGTTAGTGGCCAACCCGCTGTCGGATATTTTCAAACCGCCCATAAGGCCTCCGACAAGGTTTAACGACTGCTATCTATCGATAGCAACCGGGACCGACGGCTTAACGTGCCCTCCGCATTTTAATTCTCTACTAGCGGTCACCCATCACATTACCCGACCGCGCCCGTAGTGCTTAACCGAGTAGATCGCTTATGATCTACACCAGCCGCCGGGCCATGCGCGCTTCAATTACCTAATATACTTGCCGCTAAATGTTACTTAGTGTTCAGCACTATCGTGTTCCGGTAAGGTTGTAATATACGGCCCTGTTATTCCCGGCACAGAGGCATAACACCTTAGGCCTCAGGAGTGGTTTCGCATCAACGCATTTTGACCTTGGTCTTTGTGTGGGTGTCTATAGGCTGCAGTCATCACTTAACATCAATGTGAACTGCATGCTTGTTTGCCACTTCCATTAGGTACATAAAAAAAACACGGACCACCAGCCGCGGCGGATCGGAGGAGAGTATCCATAGCGTTTATTTCTGATGCAAAATAGTGCTGTCACTTATTGCGGGGAGAAATACGTGTGACACACACACACTACAAAAATCGTCTATTACTACGAAACTCACACTTTGACTTTAACAAAATACACAAACAATTTCACGCACACATTTAAACATCTTGGCGACAGGCATAGGAACACTTGTGTTTGTACTTTGACAGAGGGGAAAGCCTGCATATGGCTTCTCCTGCCTGCCCAAATGGATAGGCCCATTTGGACAGAGGGGAAAACCTGTCGCCTAGATGTTTAAATGTGTGTGTGAAATTGTTACTGTATTTTGTTAAAGTCAAGGTGTGAGTTTCGTAGTAATAGACGATTTTTGTATTGTACGTGTGTGTCGCAAAATATAACAGACTGTTTTGCATCGGTAATAAACGCAATGGCTACTCCCCTCCAGTTCGCCACGGCTGGTGGCCCGTGTTGATCTATGATTTAAATAACGTTGAAAATATTCTGTTCCAAAAAATAATGACTGCATAGATAGATACGTTAACGACTATTTATAATAAATTCATTTGTTTTTTCTAACAACACACCAATTATTTATCAATCTAGCCCATGAAAGCATAACATCAATTTAATTGGTTCCGTGACTATGAAAAAATATTTTTATAGACACTATGATAATAGTATATCGATCGGACTATGCCATCCATTATAATAATCGAACATATTTCGAGTAATGAAGACCGATTATAATAAAATTATTATCTACCTACAATCGATTATTACATAACTTCACGCCTGTATTCCCCGAAGGGGTAGGCAGAGGTAACTGCATGCATTTAATCATACATGCAAACACCCACGATTCGCCGCTACGTTTCGGCCCATGTACCTAAGGTGGTATGCCTCTGTGCCGGAAATTACAGGGCCGCACATTACCATCTGACCGGAACACGATAGTGCTGAACACTACCATTTAACGGTGGTGCCTACGCCCGCGAGCTCCGTCACTGGAGCTCTACCATCAGTAGTGAATAAACCGTTGCTATTCGTAATCACTATAAATCACGTAATAAATTACTCATATGCACGTGTTTCTTTGACCAGCTGCAATGAACGAGCTTCCCATGCGTAATAATTGTAATTATAAAATTCAGCTTGTTTGCCACCATTAAATAAAAAAGTATCAGATTATATTTTGTATTTTTAGAGATCCGTACACAAAAAGAAAAAAAAGGTACCCCTTAGGTACACGATCACTTGATATGTTCTTAGGTTTTCGCGAGCTACACTCATTGAAATAAAACTATTTTTACGGATTTATCTCGCGTATATTAAACTAAAATGATTTTTAAAATCAACCCGACGTTTCGTCTGCAGTCTGTGAACACATAGCGGATAAGCCGAACCATTACATCCGATTTGATAAAATTCAAATACTCGCTAGAGAACACAAACCCATTCCACGAATGGTACGCGAGGCTATTGAAATTACAAAACACCCAAATTTCAATAGAGAAGATGGATGGCGATTATCAACATCATGGGATCCCATACTTAGCAAGATTAAATCCCAGCCGCAGCAGTCTGCAAGACCTCAAGATACCATAAGTAATTATTGTGTTAATCCTGAACGCTACGCAAGGCGTTTACAAAATCGACGGAGGTAGCTACATATAATTTTTTCAAACTTCTGTCAGACAAATGTCACCTCAGTCTGCCCGGGACCACGGAAGCTGAAAAGCGACCGAAACGTCGGGTTGATTTTAAAAATCATTTTAGTTTAATATACGCGAGATAAATCCGTAAAAATAGTTTTATTTCAACACGATCACTTGTTCGTCTGTTTATATTAATAAAAAAACTACTAAAATAGTGGCAAACTTGAATGTAATTCACATGTATAGTAACTCAAAACTAAGCAGCCTAAGCATATCTCTAGTTTTAGTAAAATATGAGTAATACACTGCCGAAAGTAAAGTCGTAGTGCGGTCTGTGAATCTCACCTAAAACCATTTGCTACGGGAAAACCACCATTAAATTGAACAGTGTAGATACAGGTACATTAACTGAAACCCGTAGAAACCATTCACTGAAAGGTAGAGGTTCGGTGTCAGCTTTAACCTGTGTTTTATTAATTTTATTTCCCATCGACCACACTTTATAGCCAGTCACTTCTTTATTCCGTGTCTAATCGTAAAAAGTGCGAGAGCTTTATGTGTAGCGTTATCGCTTTTCGGGTGTAATGTGTCATTGTTATTTATTACGAGTCTCTTTTTGTGAAGATCATATTTTTAACGCAACAGGTTATATTTTTGTGCCATTTTTATGAGATTTTATATTGCCAATGTTTATAACTTCATCACAAACGCCTTTTCTATCTTCGTTTCAATAAAACAAAATGTGAGAGTTATTTTAGTAGGTATAATTATTGACTATTGCACGTCGTTGTTGTCTCAGATATTGAGATTATGTCCATTTTGTGGTGGTTTGTGGTCGATCATGAATGCTTGATATTGTCATGTCATATGGTATGGTTAACAATATTTGCTTCGGGTCTGGGTGTGTATGTGTGTTTATGTTGAATGTGTACAACGGCAACCACGACACTTTTATAATATTAAATTAATTAAATTAAATACGCTTACACTCACAGCCCCACAGTAGGTATAAACCTGTGTCGTGGGTGCCGTTGTACACATACAACACATACACAAACGCCCAGACCCGAAACAAATATCTGTAGGCCATACAAATATTTGTTCCGGTGCGGGGATCGAACCCGCGACCCTTCGAATCAAACGGTGGTTTCGCACCGCTGGACTAACCGGGTCGTCAAATATGACTAAAATACATCTTAGAAAAAGAACCGTAATGTTTTATTGAAACTTATATTCAATTTAGGAACTGCTACATAATATATTCTGCCTGTTTCATTTATTCATAAGACATCGTGTAAGAAGAAACGAGACAAAACATAGAGCGATACAGTTTAGATTTGCAACTAAGAGAAAGGTCTAGTCCTACCAATAAAGTTTTCAATCTAAGGTCATGTTATTTATAACATACATAGTATGACAGTATGCTCATAGATAATCTACCTGATTTCTACTACGATAAACCTTAAATCTGGGAATAAATTGTCAGACGCGTCCAGCAGACGGGACCGGTGGATGAGTTCAACAAGTAGTCTTGAACATTCGTTCAATAACTAATAAATTCTCGGACGTCCTATCGCTCTCGGACACCATCAGCGACTTACGTTCGAGAGTGTGCACAGCGTTGAGAAAATGTACATGGTCTTCAGCCGCAGCTGACGGACGTGTCCGATAATTTGTTTCTAGCCTAAAGAACTCACCGAATCCGCCCAAAACTTGGTTACAGGTGCCGTGAAAAACTCATAAATCTTCTTCCTCAACCTCAAAGGCCTCATCCTCTTGTCTTCAGGCGCGTGGTACTCCGGGAGCTCCCGGTAAGATGGCTCCCATCCTATTTTACCAACTTTCCCGTTCTGATCGACACGGGTTTCGCATTCGGCCCCTGAGCCAATCAACGCCTGCTTGAGTCCAGAAAATCGTATAAATGTTATCACGACATTCAAATGTCAAGACTCGGAAAGAGCTGTTGAGCTAAATTGAAACATTAGTCGAGAAACTGACAAAATTGCCAAGCACGTAACAAGCTGACAAAGAGAGAATCGAATTAGTCTTATAAGAAACTGATGGTTACCAAAATTTTCAAAATACTTATGAAATGTTAATTGTTAATAGATCATGTTGATCCTTTTAAGCCACAATTATAGTAGTAGTAGTAATGACTGAATACAACCGTGCGATCTTTTAAATCTTACACGTTGACTAACATAACTACAGATTTGCATATTTAGATTGCTTAACATCGAAAAACTGTATTAATATTATTAGCACTATCAGTTTCCATTTCGGAGTTCTTAACTATTTTAATTATTGATTCCATTACCAAAAATGAATATTAAATCCGTTCATCGTTTAAAATAGTTAACAACTTCAATGTTGTTTTAGAAGACTTTTATAAAAATAATTAACGTTGTACAGATTGAACAAACAAGTTATCATACAAAAAAATATAGATAATTGAAAGCGTAGAAGCAACATTGAATAAGTAAATGTAAATCTCGTAAAAAATTTGAATAATAAAATGAATCGGAAAAATTCATAATGAAATCGGCGACCGCCTCGAGCGCTGCTTAAAATCTTCATTCATGTTTCACCTTACTCGTTGTAAAGTTCAAGATTGTAAAATTTAATTAACTGCACCATTCCCTTTTTACGGGGCCGTAAAGCTTCTGGTCCTATACCTTATTCTAAAGGTAAATCTCGTTGAGGATCCGCGAAGTAATGAAATTTTGTAGCTCCTAATACTGTTTGACTTAGTCTGAACAATACGATCATAAACAATGGAGATTGTTATTTACTGGATGAAGCAGTGAGATTGTAATTTTATGTAAAAGTGTAAATATAATATGCAGTGATTTGTTTTAAACCTTAATAAATTTATCATAATTATCGTATTTTCATTTAGGATTAGCTGCTAGTTGATAACTAATTATTAAGGTAGTAGTTATGCAACCGATATGAGAAATTGCAAAGTCTGTATTGTTATGATTTAAGATATTTTTAAGATATTCTTAGGTTCGGTTGCACGAAATTTAAAGTTAATGTAATAGTACTACTGAACCTTAGTATTTGGATAAGTTATCTGGATAACTTATCCAAATACTGAATCTCTGCTTTTATACCGCCTGATGTTAACATTATCTTTACATATTTTCTTTGAATCATTACACTTAATACCGTTTTTTAACCGACTTCAAAAAAAAGAAGGAGGTTCTCAAATCGTCCGGATCTTTTTATTGTTTTTCATAATATGAAAATAATAGTGCCGTTCTAACTACATTCTGTGCTAATTCTATCTTTGGATCTTTGGTGAGGCATAAACGGATAGTTTCATTCGTACTGGCGAGTGTAATATGCCAATTAAGAATATTGTAGAAGTGGAAAGTTTACGGTATAGATAAATAATATAATAATAATAATCGTCTTGTTTGTAATCACAACCATCTTCATTTTGATAAATCATTGACCTATATGTACTTGATAAAACATTCCACTTGGTTGTACGGTTAGTCAGATTAAGTCAATTTACCACCAGATTTCGAATATCCGCATATTGACAGTTGACGAGACGTCTCCAACACAAATAAAAAAAAAACTTCATGACAAGCACTGTGATACTAATACAAATATTCAGATCAATAAGGCAAGTTTTTAAAAAGGTACAGTCGTTTTTGTACATATTTCCATACTTTTGTAAGTAAGTACTTCGAAAATATACTTGTCGTACATTTAGAATCATGGAATTTTAAGGATTTAGGAAAAATTTATAGCTGCATCACAAAAATTAAAAAAAAAACCAAAGCAGTGCTTTATTAACTTTACACTTGTATTACTACATTATTTTTTTAGTGACTTTTGTACGGAACCCACGGCACGTTCAACGATGGCACGGAATCAGACCAGTTTTTCAGTTTAAAAAAAGATATGAGATACACATAGATATATCAAAGTTTACGTTTTAAACAAAATAAAAACACATCAAAACTATTGATTCCAAAATAGATGTATCAAAGCGTACATTATAGTTGCAGATAATAACTGAATTAGAAAGAGATTTATCAAACTGAAGCTAATTGCGATTCACAGAGAACGGAAATTATCGCCGCCGTTACTTATTGCTTACAGAGGTAGGTTTGCATAAAGTGGTAATACGAACACAATACATTTGTGCATTATGACAACCTAATTTTGTGAACGATTTAACAAATTACGTAATTATATTTTCAAAACATAAGTGAACTACAAAGGAACAGTGCATTTTCATAAGAAGTGTAACATTTGAGTCAAATATGATTGACAAATTATTTATAAAATAGATTATTGAATTGTTGCAGTATATCTATTTTATTAAGGTATTTTTTAATTATTCACGTGTTTTTGCTTAAAGCACAAATTATTTATTATCGATATTATATGAATATTCCATTTTGCACGTCAGTCTACAGGTCAGTAGAACTGATTAGAATAAATCTTATTCAAAGTTAATATTTTTCGTAATTAATTCTCACTTTACTGTTGTGCCTAATTTATATGGAACTATATTATATTATTTGTATGCAAAATTACAGTCAAATTTTAGTTCTAAATAACTAAATTTGGACTCACCAGTTCACAGTCCAGTTACAATTATTATGCACGTTTTCGAAATTTGAAAATGCGAGAATATCTCGGATATAATAATTAATTTAAGGTTTAAGTAACATTTCAAATTATTTCTTTTTTTTTCTCTTATTGTTTCTAGTTTGGAGTGCACTGCCTACAGGTGCTATTTGCATTTATTTTTAAGAATTATAATTTTTAATACATGCAAATTTGTGGACGTGTTCGTATTACATTATCACAACACGAGCTACCTGCTTACTCTGCTGACCCGGGGGTATTATCTTCTTGATCGATAGTGTACGCCGTTTCACTGTCCCAACCTAAGTACGCAAATATGTTATCTGTATTTACCGTATTTACAATCCTTATTCATTCATTAACAACTTTCACACATTTTATGTCTTCCACGATAGTAACAGCTTCTTCTTGTTTAAATGTTATATGATCTTCTATTCCTACACCATTATTTACTATTTTTATACTTTTATCATCAATTGTGTTATGAATGTATGTATTGTTAGTTACTGCTTGTACTTTCATATTTACATGTCAGTCAAAACCATTAGATTTATGACAGCCTGCAAGTACACTTCAATCATCATCAAAAAATTATCATAAAACACACAACATCTATTTTGTGTTCATTAAAATCCAGTGCTTTATTTAAAGAGATATATCAAAATTAAAATAAGTGCGATTGGGATCGAGGTGAACTTTAAAAATGATACATAACAAAAACCACGATAGCTGTGCATTTATTAACTGTCATTGGTACTTCATCGGCGTTCATAAAATCTATTGGTTTGTCATTCACTCTAATGACTGCCGAGAAGCGAGATGAAAGCAACTAAACACGGAACATTACCTCTGCGTCATTGGGATCCTTCGTGCTCCTATCGTCCTCCATGCTCTCGTTCTCGAGATGCTCCTCCTCAGTCTGCGGCATCAGCTGCAGTTCTTCCTTCGACTTGAATTCCAGTTGGAGAATGTACAGCGGAAACAGCAGACTCAGAATCACCTTTACACACCACGACAAAGCCGATGTGGCAAACTATACGCTGCTGTCGATGCTAACTAATTCACTTTGACAAGCGTCATGCTACGTTTAACTATGGGGATATGACATCGATTATATCGGTCAGATTAACCGACGTCATCATAGCATGCATCCCAGGTATCAAAGCTCATTGACACACAGACAGCTATCGTTGCTTATTAGCTGGGTCCAGATTGAACTATAGGCTGATTTCTAGCTAGGCAATTCTTATTTGAATCAGTCTGAACTCAACTATTAAGGATTTATGTTAAACGTTATTCTAGAACATACGCTACTATGACGTGCCAATGACAAGTCTGTGCGTTATCAAGATGAAGGGAAGAATCAAAGAAAAGTTTAAGAAAGAAGTTTGTTGGATGTATTACCTTGAGGTTTGTGTTTTTCCTTGTGCGTAGACCGCCCATCCAGAGATCAGCTAGAATGATTTGTGAACAAGGATGTGCCAGTAGTGCTCTGTGATTGGCCGCAACCGCGAGACTCAGACAAGTTTGACCTGACCAGTTTTGGAGTTCGCAAGTTAGGAGTTGTTGCGCTTGATCATCGTCCTGTCGGTAGCAGTAATCTAAAAGTTCCAATGCTGCGAAAAGAAAGTTTTTAAGATATTACATGATCCCGATAGGTACAATGATACAAAAATGAAAACTTGTGAAATCGTTAGCCCCGTAGAAAGAGATGGACTAAAACAGAACTTTAATAATGTCTTCGCTCACCAGTCGTGTGAATTTACCGCTTTAATTTAAAATGTTACAATATTTGCACTATGCTTATTTTAAATTTCTCATTGTTCTTCAATTGCTTCCATAAGTATTACTTTGTTATCTAAATTGGACCGGTAAATTGATACAGTAATATTAAAGTGAAACAATAAAGCTTTTCAATACAGCAAAAGTTTTAATTGTTCAAGAAAGAGCATTGAAATTCTAATAAGAATTTGCCACGTTTTGTATTAATTTTGCAAGAATACATTAGGACTGAGATAAGCCCAAAACAATTAAACTTTAACGTTCAACATTGTGAATCTGGAATATCTACATATATTGAGAATTAGTTTAAGATAACGAGTCATTGCCATGTTTGAAATTGCTATCAAAGCAATGATTAGAATTTCAAAAGTTGAGTGTGAGTTAGGAAGATATACTGTTCCCTTGTGAAGATTTTTAAAAAGGAATATAAGCAAAATACTCTGACAGTAAGCAAGAATATCCACCTCAACAAAAGTTAACCCTAATATGCATTGCTTGCTATTTTTGAGGGTGCGTCCGTCTATCGACATTGCTATCGTCATTGTCATTGCTTTCAAATTTTCATGTCGATTTTTACTTTAACTAAATAACAATAATCTAAATAATCTACCATTATCGCTTGTTTATCACCTACAAAAGCAAGAACATCATTCAGATTATCACTACTGCTTTTAAGGAATCTACAAATTGATATGAAAATTTGACAGCAATGACAATGAAGACAGCAATGTCGATACGTGGACGGCCCCCAGATCGTGTCTCACCTTTAGTTTCAAATTCCTTGCCATAATGCCTGAGTTCTTCGTACACCTCAGTCTCCATATCATCCTCAGCCGCCTCATGAGCCATCGCTTTGTACAGCTTGCAAGCCACAAGTGATTTGGCGAGTGCCTCTTCACCGTGAGTCCACATCAGGAGCGCCATTTGATGACGCTTTGTCAATACTGCCCACATCTGGATGGATGAAAATAGCTTTATACTGATAGAGAAACTAACAATGACAGACAGTGGATCTATGTGTAGGGTAGGTGCCTTAAAAATAAATGTCAAGGTTTTATTGCACGATTTTCTCCGCATAGCATCGTTATATATCATCGTTTCAGCTGTAAGACGTCGACTCCTGGACTATAGCTTTCCCATAAGGGTATAAGCTATTATCGCCACGCTTGGTATGCCGATTAATGATCGCAGTTGCGATAGTTTTATCGCAGAACGCTGCCGCCCATCTTGCATTATTGCACTTACTACCGCCGCATTTGAATTGTTTGACTGCCACTGTTTGATTGGCCGACTACACTAGTAGAAGAATTCTCTTTCACTGGTGTAGTCAGTGCTCCTGTTATATGGGCCATAATGACCAGCAAATCGAGGATATTAACATGCTTGAATGCATTACCTCTGCCTAACCCTTCCGAGATTACAACCGTGAAGTTACGTATTTAACTCAATCTAGATTGTATGTACTTTTTAAGTAAGTGCCTAAAATAGTTACACAGGTGATATATATTTTTTTATGTAATGAAAGAGGCAAACAAGCATGCAGTTCACATTGATGTTGAGTGATGACTGCAGCCTATAGACACCTACACAAAGACCAGAGGTCAAAATGCAGAAGCGTTACCACTCCTGAGGCCTAAGGTGTTATGCCACTGTGCCGGAAATTACAGGGCCGTACATTACCACCTGACCGAAACACGATAGTGCTGAACACTACCATTTGGCGGCAAGTATATTAGGTGATGCCGCGGTGCCTACGCCCGCGAGCTCCGTCACTGGAGCTCTACCACCAGTACAAAACTGACTGACTGATATGACTGCATCGGACGATATGTAGATGAGTTCAATTACCTTCTAAGTAGATTTTCGATATTTGTATTACAGACTGCATTTGCGACTAGGTATACCGGCAAAGTAGGTCTTTCAGAACTGGAAAGTGAAGTTTGTGATGCTCATAAGACAATTGCAAATATGGAAGAAGCTAAAATTAATGAACAATCGTTTTATACCCATAGTTTGTACAATGAGTTGGTCGGTACCACTTCGAATCTCAGTGAAATACATAACAAGCAATTGTTAACAATAGACTTGACTGGTGATGATACCATTAAACAGTGTCCAATTTTGAGTAGTAGGAATAAATTCAAAAAGTATAGACGCCTGAATAAAAATATTAAAAGGAAACTAAAATCATTAAATTTATTAAAATGTGCTGTTAAATCAAAAAATAAACTAAGGGAACAGCGATCAAATTTAATAAAAGAGGTAGATGCTTTCTGTGTTGAATTAGAGCTTTCCAGGCACTCACATGATACTGACTCACGAGACTTTACACGACAATTACTCCAAAAAGATCAAGAAATTAAGGCAATCTTTAATAAATATAAAGCATCGCAAGTTCAACTATCTCAACGTTTACAAGAGGCTAGTGAACTTGTTGACTTAGTCACATACAATGCAGAGAGATATGAATCATTAACTAAGAACAATTTAATTACTTGTTCTCACTGTCCAAAAGCTTCTGTGCCTACAATCATTACTCCGAACACATCTGCAAATACTCAGATTGATGGCACATATATAATAATAATAATAATAATGGCAACCCATTATACGTCCCACTGCTGGGCACGAGTCTCTCCCCTTTTTTTGGGGGGAGGCCTGGAGCTTACTCCACCACGCTGCTCCAATGCGGATTGGTGGAGGTGGGTGGGTTAGTGGCCAACCCACTGTCGGATGTTTTCAAACCGCCCATTAGGCCTCCGACAAGGTTTAACGACTGCTATCCATCGATAGCAACCGGGACCGACGGCTTAACGTGCCCTCCGAAGCACGGAAACGCGCATTTAATTTGCCACTAGCGGTCACCCATCTCACTACCCGACCGCGCCCGTAGTGCTTAACCGAGCAGATCGCTTACGATCTACACCAGCCACTGGGCCATGCGCGCTTCACATGACACATGATGGCACATATAAAACATTGCTATTTTCAGATAGATTGGGATCAGGTTTTGGATCCTTATTAAAGGATCATTTGACAAGCAATATAATTAATCATTGCTACCCTGACCAATTATATAAGCAAATAATTAATAAAATTAAGAATACAAAAATTGACAGTGATTCAACTTTAATAATAATGTTGGGAAATAGCTTAGGTCTCAAAAAAAAGGACATTGTTGATGGTGTTGATACCTTATTAAATCTGAATGTTAAAAATATAATGGTTTGTGCATTTCCCTACTCAGAATCATTGACACAAAGGGAAAATAATTGTATTTATTATTTGAACAATGTAATTCATACATTGACTTGTCGTCATAGTGACAAATTATTTTATTTTGACACTAATAAGTTTATTAGTGGATTTAAATTGACACGGGAAACTATGTATCTTCCCAAAAAATATAGGAAATTACTGGCTACGCTGATAGCCTATAATATTAACAATGTTATATGTAATATAGCAAATGCTATTAGTAGTTTAGAGAGTAACATAAGTGTTACCAATAATTTTATGAATGACGTAGAGTGTAATAGCATCCAACCCCTGATGACATCTGCCAACACCAGGGACTCTGAGTATTCTCTGGCTCAGGGGGGAAATACAAACTGTACATCCTCGCTGACTGGTGTGGGCGGAGGCGTCTTGGGTTGCACTCTCAATTATTTAAACTAGATTTTAAGACAGAAGAAGTTACCAATATTGAACATACTAATAAACCGGTATCTTCTGGCATTTGCACTTTTAATAAAGTCAACAGTTTGGTAGTATTACACCAAAATATTCAAGGGTTGCATTCCAAGTTATTGGAATTAGAACTAGTTCTGGAGAAATTCCAGTATGACATTGTTTGTTTAACTGAACATTGGTTAAAAGAAAATCAAATCATGATTAATTATAAGATATATTCTGTTGTTAGTTGTTACAATAGAAAAGTTATGCAACATGGTGGCACTTTAATTTTGATAAAAAACTCAATTAAATCCAGGGAACGTAAAGACATAGTTGAGTTATCGATTGAACATATTGTAGAAGTTTCTTGTGTTGAGCTGGATAAGCATATAATAGTGTGCGTTTATAGACCACCAAATTATCAGAATTTGAATGTGTTTGAGTCCACTATGGAAGATTTGTTAAAAAAACTATGTTCAGGTAGAAAGTCTGTAATTGTATGTGGTGATTTTAACATTAATATTTTAGAAAATAATTCAAACAGCAATAGGTTACTGAATCTATTTAAATCATTCAACTTACGCAATGTTTTTTTGGAACCCACCCGAGTGAGCCCAACCTCGGCAACTTGTATAGATAATATCTTTTGTGAATGTAAATATATATCTACAAATATTGTTAACTATTTGCCATCTGATCATAGCGGCCAGACAATTACTTTTGAAGTAGATAAACCTTCCAGCAAAATTGAAAAAACACATAGACCAGTAACATCTGTTAGATTGAATAACTTCAATAATATTTTAAAAGAAAAATTATATTTTCAAAATTTTGACATAAGTAGTGCAAATGATTTTTATGCACAATTTTTTGATACTATTAATACACAATTTAATAATATCTTTAAAATTAGAACAAGAACCGCAAAGTGTAAATTTTTGTGACTGGGCAACTGATGGCATTCGAAGAAGTAGGGAACGATTATTTGAACTTTATGGTCTTAAAACTTATATGCAAAATCCAAATTTTAACAAGTATGTCGCTAAATATTCAAAAATTTTTAAAAGTGTATGTAAAAACGCAAAGTCAATTTATATAAGCAATAAAATTAAAAATGCAGACGATAAAATGAAGGCGACCTGGAAAATAATAAATAGTGAAACGGGCAAAAACAAGCGGTCTGAAACTCGTGTCCTTTTGGAGACACCACAGGGTATTTTAGGCTCAGATTTAGACATTGCTACACACTTTGAAGATTACTTTGCTAACATTCCATTCAAAATTACGGCACCTTTAAATTCTTCTACTGGAATATCGATTGACATTCTTAAAAGGAACGTAGAGCCTTGTCATATTAAATTAACTTTTAGTCATATTAGTCCACAAACAATCATATCCACATTTAATCAGCTCAAAAACAAAGCTACTGAAGATATTTATGGTATGTCTATTAAAGTGTGTAAATCGATTATTAGTACTGTAGCGCCTTATTTATCTTCAATTTTTAATTTATGTATTGAGCAGGGAATCTTTCCGGATTTGTTAAAACTGAGCAAAGTCGTACCATTATTTAAATCAGGGGATAGTAAAGACCCGAATAATTATAGGCCGGTATCTGTTCTTCCCGTTATTAGTAAAGTTTTCGAGAAAGTGATACTTAATCAATTGCTGCAGCACTTTAATAAAAATAAGATCTTACACCACCAACAATTTGGTTTCACAAAAGGTTGTAATACAATTGATGCCGGTGTTGCTTTACTTAAACATATTTATGAAGCTTGGGAAGATTCGCAGGATGCTATAGGAATCTTTTGCGACCTTTCAAAAGCATTTGACTGCGTGGACCATAATACGTTAATGTGCAAACTTGAGCACTATGGCCTTGGATGTAAAGCCCTTCGACTTATTAAATCATATCTAGAAAACCGGGAACAGAAAATACAAGTTAACGGAGTAAAATCACCAGGCTCTAAAGTAGAAATGGGTGTACCACAGGGCTCGATATTAAGTCCATTTCTGTTTTTAGTATATATAAATGATTTGCTCCATTTGATGCCCATCAGTGAGCCTAAAACAATTTTATTTGCCGATGATACCTCGCTGGTCTTTAAAGTGAATAGAAAAGAACCAAATTATGATACTATTAATAAAGCCATACAAGAAGTACATAATTGGTTTACAGTAAATAATCTTGCATTAAATAGTAAAAAAACTAAATGTATTCGTTTTACTCTTCCAAATGTCAAAAGTAAAGAAGGGGAAATATTCTTCAACGATGATAAAACACAATTTGTTAGTGAAGCTGTCTTCTTGGGTATAACGCTTGATTCAAAATTGCAATGGGGTCCTCATATTAAACTGTTAGGAAAACGTCTAAGTTCTGCTGCTTATGCCGTCAGGAAGATTAGACAGTTAACGGATGTCGACACTGCGAGACTCGTTTATTTCAGCTACTTTCACAGTGTCATGTCCTACGGTATTTTGTTGTGGGGTCGGGCAGCTGAAATTGATTCAATATTTATATTACAAAAGAGAGCTATTAGAGCGATATATAACTTAAATAGTCGTGACTCCTTGAAAGAATTATTCAAGCAAATAAATATAATGACGGTCCCTTGCCAATATATTTATGAAAATATATTGTATGCTAGGAAAAACTTGCACTTATTTAAGAAAATTAATGATATACATACTTATAATACCAGAAATAAAAATAAATTAGCATTTCCAAGTTTTCGCCTATCGAAAACACATAAATGTTTCTTAACATGTTGTATACAGTTTTATAATAAAATTCCGTCCAACATTCTTGAACTTACAGATAATAAATTTAAGTCATGTATTAAACGCACACTATGTAAAAATGCGTACTATAGACTCGATGACTATCTAAAGGATAGAGATGCCTGGACAAATGCTGGTCTAGCTCCACAAGACTAAACAATAATTTTGTGAAATGAATGTGCATTGTACTTGATATTGTAAAACATAGTTATAAGTTTCATATTGTGAAAATAGTTTTAAGGAACATATTTTGAAAAGACCCTACTGAGTTTTGTTTTGGCAGGTTTTTTCTCAGTAATGTGGGCTTTGGAACTCTGCCAGTGAATGACAAAGAATGTCCCATATTTTTTTGTTTAGTCTTATCTTGCCGTTTGTAAAAGAGAGTATGGAACATTCTGTTGATACCTATTTTTATTATTAAGTATTTTTGGACTATTATTAATTTATTTACTTTGACATATTAATCAACGTATCAGTTGTTATTCGCTTTAATTTTATATTTGTAATTTGACCTATCACAAGCAAATTCTATTATTTCCAAGTGATTAAATGAATTTTTGAGTTTGAGTTTGAGTTTGGTCCAAGTCAATAACATATTCCGTAAGTAGTTTCAGAATGGAGATCCCAAAGTCGGAGAGCAAAGCCAAATAATCAATTTTACCTGCGCTCGCATCTGCGAAGGCGAGGAGGCAATATTTTCAAAGTATTAAAGCGACATTCTAAGAAAATATTTAATGCGATCTTCATTATGTTGAGAAGGAAATGTATGCTTTAATATCTCTTGCTTTATGAGGCGAAGATTAAGGATCAAAGTAAAGGGGATATGGGTTTCCTTAATTCTGATGGCGTACCTTTTGCGTCGTATCTATTTTTTTTTCATTCCACCTGTGTAACGATTTTAGGTTTAGAAGAAGAAGACTTTTTTTATGTAATGGAAGTGGCAAACAAGCATGCAGTTCACATTGATGTTAAGTGATGACTGCAGCCTATAGACACCCACACAAAGATCAAGGTCAAAATGTAGATGCGTTACCACTCCTGAAGCCTAAAGTGCCTCTGTGCCGGAAATTACAGGGCCGTACATTACCACCTGACCGGAACACGATAGTGCTGAACACTACCATTTAGCGCCATGTGGTAATTCGGTGGTGCATACGCCCGCGAGCTCCGTCACTGGAGCTCTACCACCACAGTAACACAGTAAGTACAAACATACTTGATTGATATTTTTATATTGTAAACGGGACTTAATCGCGTACTATTTTAATCGAAGTATTTACCTCGACACTCGACGTTTCGGCCGTAATGCGACGGCAATAATACAAATCGTGTAAGTTTAAAACAATACTTGATTGATATGGGCAGAAAAATACATAAATTTAAAAGGCCTGTTATGTACTATTTGTAAGTTATAACACAGTATAAGTACATACAGTAGTTTATCGTCTCTGAAGTTTTGTAATATGCCGCCTTCACCCATAAATCGAAAAATTCATTAAGGTTGTCACGTTTTTGGTTTTTACTTTCATTGTTTGGAACGCGTCAGTTTACGTTGAACATATATAAAAAATCCTTAAAACATCACGCCTGTAATCCCCTAAGGGGTAGGCAGAGGTAAATGGATTCATGCATACATCTTCGATTCGCCGGTCACGTTTTGGCCTATGTAACAGTCGACGAGCCTGTTGACATCTCCGGGCACTTTTTGGATGACTGTAAGTAATCAACACGTTCGTTTTCTTTAGACTGTGGTTATAGTATAGTTACTCATACCACAGAAACGCTGTGAAAATAATTGATAAACAACTTCAACGTATCAACCCTTGGTAAGTGAAAAACCTTTATAATGACGACCAAATTCCGTAGCGACTGGCATTAACCCGCGATGAGCTGATCCCCAGCGTTGTGTCTATGAACCTACAGGAGTTTAGGTATAGAACTGTTGAGGAAAATCTTACCAATAGTTCATTGAATGGATAGTCAAAGAGCGCCATCTCCGTGGTGACAGGCATGAACCCCGCGATGAGTGACAAGCCCCCGGCGTTGTGCCGCGTGAACGACGCGCTGTTTCGATGCACGTTCACACTCTTGTTCATCACCTTGGCGTAGATCGGACGGAACTTGCGACGTGTGTAGTAGCACCTTTTGGACAATAGATTAGATTATTTTAAAACAAACGCTTGTTTATTTACCTTTCATGTTATGCAGTTCACATGAAAGGTAAGTAAATACTTCGGGCTTTTGATATCTTTACAAAAAACCAGAGGTTAAAATATAAAGCATTGCTATCCCTTGGAACTAAATCGTTTTGCCTCTGTAAGAATAATAAGACGTAACTTCACGCCTGTAATCCTCAAAAGAGTAAACGTAAATGCTTGCATACAAGCATACATGCAAACACCCTCGATTTTACATGGGCCCAAAACGTAACCGTAATCGAAGGTATTTGCATATTTGCTTGAATGCATGAATTTACCTCTGCCACAAAGTTACAAATCTCGGCATAATCGCTGTACAAGTGTACATACATAAAAAACCAGAACCAAAGAATTTGAAAACCTCCCTCAAAGAATTGAGAACCTCCCTTTTTTTTACTTATAAATGTTAGACGACCCGGTTAGTCCAACGGTGTGAGATGACCGTGTGATTCGAAGGGTCGCGGGTTCGATCCCCGCATCGGGACAAATATTTGTAGGGCCTTACAGATATTTATTGTTTCGGGTCTGGGTGTTTGTGTATGTGTTGTATGTGTACAACGGCACCCACGACACAGGTTTATACCTACTGTGGGGCTGTGAGTGTAAGCGTATTTTATTTATTTATTTTATTAAATGTTTGCGTTAAACAAACTTACATGAATATTAAATTAGCTGAAATTTTATATCAAAAGAAAGAAAGGAAATATCTGAAACAGTACTCTAGTTTATCAGTCTCGCTAAACATATTTCCTCCCCTCTTTTCATCCCTTTGTCCTCTCACACCAATCTATCACTGACAATCCGACTCCTCATGAAAATGCGATTCTTTGAGTAAGCAATGCCGTCCGATCGATTGTTATTTCAGTTGTTTGTAAGGCATTCGAGGGTTTTTAACTTGGGGATTCAATTCATTTGGAATTTTATTCGTTTGATGTTTGAACTGATTAAGAACAGTAAATCTGTTCTTCTCATTCAATTTAAACATTGGATGTTGTGTGAAAGGTTCCTAATATGTTTAATAGAGGTGTAACTGCAAGGACTTGGACTGGACTTTGTAAGACATTCGAGGGTTTTTAACTTTGGGATTCAATTCATTTGGAATTTTATTCTTTTAATGTTTGAATTGATAAATAACAGTAAACCTGTTCTTCTCATTCGATTTAAACATTGGATATTGTGTGAAAGGTTTCTATTATGTTTCATAAAGGTCAATCTCTACTGTGGCGTAGCCGCGAGGATGTTCGTATTCTTGTATCTTATAATTTTCATTCGGGTTTATCAGTCCCTCTAAATATGTTTCCGTCACTCGTTTTCATTCGTTTGTCTCCTCTCACACCAATCTATCACTGACAATCCGACTCCTGATGAAAATGCGATTCTTTGAGTAAGCAATGCCGTCCGATCGATTGTTATTTCAATTGTTTGTAAGGCATTCGAGGGTTGGGGATTCCATTCATTAGGAATTTTATTCGTTTGATGTTTGAACTGATTAAGAAGAATAGGATTATTTGGATGTTGTGTGAAAGGTTTCTATTGTACCCAGTCAATCTGTACTGTGGTCACAGGGACTTCTTTTTGTTTTGTAGACCAGGTCCCTAACTTTACCAGTTGTTCGTTTAACTATTTTGGTTCTTATAATCTTATAGTTCTGAAGTGAGAACCGAGTTCATCAGTCCCTTTAAACATATTTCCTTCACTCGTTTTCATTCGTTTGTCTCCTCTCGCACCTTTCTGCCACTGACAATCAGACTTCTAATGAAAATGCGATTCATTGAGTAAGCAATGCTGTCCGATCGATTGCTATTTTAGGCGTTTGTAAGACATGCGAGGGTTTTTCACTTGGGGATTCAATTCCTTGGGGATTCAATTCGATGATTATTAATGATCAAACGATTATTAATTGTGGATTAGCAGCTTCATTCAACCCGATTTAAAACAAATTAGGTATTTGGATCTGCTTGGCGATTTTTTTTATGTACAGGATGTGGCAAACAAGCATTCAGTTCACATTGATGTTAAGTGATGACTGCAGTCTATAGACACCCACACGAAGATCGAGGTCAAAATGCAGATGCGTTACCACTCCTGAGGCCTAAGGTGTTATGCCTCTGTGCCGAAAATTACAGGGCCGTACATTTCCACCTGACCGGGACACGATAGTGCTGAACACTACAATTTAGTGGCAAGTATATTAGGTAATGCGGTGGTGCCTACGCCGGCGAGCTCCGTCACTGGAGCTCTACCACCAGTAAAATTACGGCATATTCTCAGCTAATGAGGCATACGCCTGTGGGCGTCTTTGGGAAGGCTTTGTCCAGAAGTGGACGTCTCTCGGCTGGAGTGATGATACTAAAATTACTGCTACTCACCTATAAGCACCTCCCATAAGCTTATTGATCACCAGCCCGATATCATGGAGTGTGTACACGTAACCTCTAGGCAAGTGTGGTCGAACGTCCCTCAGGATGTACCGCAACGTGTTGCTCGGTCCACTCTTGGTGTTATACAGCTCCTCCAGCCGCGGGATGGTGAGGAACTTCCTCATGGACACTCCGTTCTCAAGGAGTAACTTTACGAAGTCTATGCGGTCGTGTTCCAGTGCTTGCATCATCGCTTCATCTAGTGCACCTGGTGAGAATAAAGGCATGAGTATTTATTTATTTTTTTAGTCACGTGGCCCGACATGATACGGGGAACCTGGAAAAGCTAATCCTAACAGGTCACGTTGAGGGAAAAAGGAGCAGAGGCAGAAGCCCCACTCGGCGGATAAATGCCATCCTGGAGTACCTTAATTGCAACACACAAACAGCAATCCACATGGCCCAAAATAGAGAAGCGTGGAGAGCACTGATCCGGGAAGCTACTTTTGGTGGTCACGACCCTCAATCATGAGGACACGACAAAGAAGAAGATTTATTTATTAGGCTCAATGGTAAAAATAGTAACATTTCACTGGTATTAGAGAAGGCGAAGGCTCTACCGCATCTTTCCGTCGACAATGATAGGTCCCTTAAAGCAAAGCAAGTCTCAGTTGTGGTAACGCGTTTATACTTCTGATTTCAATGTACATCTCTGTAGGCTGCGGTAGTCATAATATTTACGAAACGTGTGATATAAAATGACGCTTGTTTACCACTATCATTCGGTGCATAAAATAGAAAAACGAAATAATCTGTTCAGGACAGTCTTAACATTACAACAGATGGTAGTCTATAAAATAAATTATTAGCAAAGACTTAAAATGGACAAGAGTGAACAATTTCCACATTGTTATGTGGACGACAGTGAACAAAACAAGCTATTCAATTTGATTTAATGGAAGGGCGTCTTGTCCAATGCATTTGGTGGTGACAAGTATAATTGAATGCAGGTTTGCTGCATTCAGTTCTGTGAGTTTATGGGTTTATTTTACATTTATCTTGTTTTGTACCTTTAAGTAGAATTTAACAAAATTTAGATTTAATTCAAGAGTTTATATGTATAAAATACCTGGAAATGTTCAGGTTCAATTGATAATATTACAAAGCTGTTTCACCAAGTACCTTTTTATTTTTTCCAGTACAAATCGTGGCATGATCCTTTGGTATAAGTCATCCTTTAGAGGAAGGATTTTATGTAATCCATCTATATACAGTGATATTTATAGGTTACCACCGACATTAGGAACATCCATTTCCGTTGATTTGTTTGAAATAATAGCCTGCCGTTCAGCTTACAATACGTCGTCGTAAATCATAAAAGCTAATAGTGTTCTGGATTGATAATTAATATACAGTACAGTGCCCAGCAAGGAATATTGCACATCGAGCCTACGAAAGAGACAATCGGCTAGTTTCGACTTCGTAGAGCGTTATCTCTGCATACTGCCTACGTAAGCAATGATAGTCCAATATTGGCCAAACCTGATCAAAATGGTCGACAAACGTCACATAGGTATGGTGCGAAAGGGATAAGGCTCTACAGGCTCTAAATAAGCCAAAGCCTCCTTCCTAAGGTTGATGTGCAATATTTCTTATTGAATACAGTAGTTATTTATTCCCTTCAAATATAACTTCACGACCTCGAACATATCCCGAATGTATGCAGACCCCCTGCGAATAGGCAGAGGTGAATGAATCGTCAGAAACATCCGTGTGTCTCAGGGTTATACTGGTGGTAGAGCTCCAGTGACGGAGATCGCGGGCGTAGCCACTACCGCATTACCTAATATACTTGCCGCTAAATGGTAGTGTTCAGCACTATCGTGTTCCGGTCAGGTGGTAATGTACGGCCCTGTAATTTCCGGCACAGAGGCATAACACCTTAGGCCTTTATTTCTTATATTTCCTTTATTTCTGATACTATAAAGATTTGTCAGTTTCTAAAATCATAGATGAGCAATTTTTACAATATCGTTGGAGTAACGAAACCCTACAGTGCACCTGGCCCGAAAACGCACTTAGTTGGTCTTTTCAATTTACGAATAACAACAATGAGGAGAGCCTCAACACCATCGTTGTTAATTCGCCGTCCATCGTTAATACAGCATGGTTCGAGTCGGTAAACCGCAGACACATTGATTGCCGTTGGGCAGGTGCAATATCGATTATTTGAAGCCAATTAAATGGCAACGTTTTGGTTTTATGTTTATATTCAGATGTCATTGTATTGTAAAACCGTATATTGTAGACGTTATAGTTCATGATTGATATTGTTTTTGTACCTTCACATTAGTATTAGATTGCTTTTACACTGAAAATGAAAATTACACACTGCACTCACTTTCAGGGTGAGATTCACAGACCACACTACACATTACAAACTTTGACGGTTATTAGTGGTATCTTCAACCTGTAAGGGTCATAGCTCACCCGACACCCGACCAGCGTCCGACCGCTTCGAGCGGTCCTCTCATGCATCCCTATTAAATATGGCAGAACATGTAGGACATTTTTATCGTTGAACTTCCCTTTTTTGTTTTATCCCATACCATACTTTAAGCACACCGCGCCAAAATTCCATACAAACGCTTAATTTCGTTCTTACTACACAGACATCGATCAGTGACGTGTATTACTATGCGCACCTGTATGCGTAGCACGTACAAAATACCATCCGTCACCCATAAGAGGGGAAGGGGTTGAGTGATGCGGGGAAATCGGGCGGGACGTCGAAGTGTCCATTCTATACGTAGTATTAATACATATTCTCTGCTTTAAGCAAATAAACCTTTCAATCTTTGAATCATAACCCATCGGTTTCGCATATGCCACAATCATATGTTTGAAGAAAAAAAAGAGGTTTATTTTATTCTTTCATTCCTGTCCACGTCATGTTCGTGGGTCAAATTTCGCCAATATCCTGTATGAAAGCGATAGCGCATAATTATACTGACGTGAAAGCGCCGCGTCGTGAGTAATATTACGTTTGTCAAAACAAACTTTGACGTTTATTAGTGCCACGCATAACTTTACTCCACAAACCCTTCGACATGAACACACGAAACTTTAGTTGTTACTCACACTCCTAAAGGCTCAAAGTATGGCTAAAACCTCACATGTGCAAAGTTGGCATTCTATTTGCCGGCTTAGTTGGCAGAACCCTGTTGGGACGTTCCTAGTTACGGCTAGTCTACCTTGTTATCTGATACCGAGTTAAAATTCAATAGACGAGCCGTTAAAATAAATGGATAAACGTGAGCGTGCCTGATTAATTATTTACATTTTTTATAAAACAAGCTCTGCCTGCTGCTGCTGCTCTGCTCACCAATTTGGATATTATTTTTACAAAACTGAAGAGCATTTAATGTCGTATTGCTTTAAACTGGTGCGAAATATGCGCATTAAAATCTTTGGTTGGACAAATACATATTATGAAAATTATACCTAGATATTTCGAAGCATTTTTTTACTAATACCTGCATCATCATGAAGTGGCTATCAAGCGCACATTTCACATTGATGGTAAGATAAGATAAGATAAGATAAGAAACATTTATTTGACACACAACGAGACACATAAAACAGACATAAAACGTAACAGGTAACAGAGAAAAGACAACACATTTTCTAAAAATTAATACATACCTATACACGTAATATGTGTCTCACGGCTGCCAAAAAGGTGTCCTGTTCAGCAAATGTCAGGTACCTTCATATAAAAGGTACCTGACGCTGGTTTTCAACAGGACCCTTAGTGAGTGAACCACGGATGTCAAATTTATGTATGTATCTTCACGCCAGGTCCCTAACGGGGTAGGCAGAGAGTGTAGAGCGCCAGACATCCCGGTTCTGACAAACCTCTCGTGCCTCGTCTACCTTCATCATTCTCTTCATACATGCACGCCGATTCCTAAGACTTTTGACCCCACCATCAGACAGAACTCGACCTATTTGGTCATGGTAGGTCAAATTTATAATAAAGGATAATTGTACTAATACTTATACAAGGTACATACATACGGATATAAAACAGATAATAAGCCATTAAAATAACATACTTAATTAAACGATAAATGTAATACATACTAGTAGGTACAAACAACAATAAATAGATTAATACCAAAGTAAATAAAATATAAGTAGATAAAAAACATCTTATTAAATATCATAATAATAATATGCAATCAAAGAATTATAACGCAATTGTGCGGTGGCGCGTCGATCGCCGGGAGCCGGGAGTCACCGGGAGTGGTGCGTCATCCCCACCTCAAGCACCACAGCGACAACGACCGGCCGAGCGCAGCAGGCCTTATTGCGATGCCGATGCGCCGGTGTCGCGTACGTGAAACCGCGTTAAGGTAACTTACGTCCGATATTTGTGGGCATATTAAGTATTTAATACTTCACTCATGGTACCAATCCATACAAGTGATACGGCGTAGTACGTGTATACAACGTTACAAAGGTTTGTGGACTCATCTTGTATGAATTATTTATGAGAACAATTCTCCTTATGATCACTATGTACCTATACATATATCCTTATTATATAATTTACAGAGGAACGCTATGGCAGTTAATGATATTCATAAGGAAAGGGCGGTGCACAGTGAAAGAAAAATAAACTAAGATATAAACAAAATGGAGAACGTCCTTGTTATATACCTACTACTGCATTATATGTTTGAAGGCCGCAAATACAAGGTAACTTTTTTTAAAAATTAAAAACTGCTAATGGTTAATTAGAAATTTACTATATTTATATTTTTTTTATAATGATATAATTTAATATTGTATAAGAGGAAAAATAATATATAAAATAATTTGCCAATGCAAAAATATGAATACCACAGCCTAAAGAAAATTGTAATACCATTGCTGTTGGGAGGTAGGTAGGTATTAACGTTAAAAAATACATCAACTGCTGTCGACGATGTAGTCATATTTGACGATCGTTTATATAACTTTCCAGGTCTCCAGGATGTTATGCAGTGATAACCGACGATGGGTGAAGGTTCTCCCTGCTTATGGGCAGTCCGCCAATCAGAGTTGGCGAGTCAGCACCTAGCTCGCCGTCGCAAACTTAGGATTCGGGTACTACCTACATGAAATGAAGCAAGTTTCCTTACCCATATTCTTTTTTGTACGTTTTTTATTTAATTAACTTTACTATTCACTTATCACGTTACGTACTATCGATCATCAACCTACCTACCTATTTTTCTTTTTCTATGCGTAACTCATAAAAGTGACGTATTATTGGTCACGAAAGAAGCGAGCTTCCGCTGCTCTTCTAGTAGGTATTGTTTGAGATATTTCTTAAACGTACATAAAGAGCTGACTTGTCTTATCGGTGGCGGGATATTGTTCCATATTTTAGAAGCCGCATAGCGGAAACTGCCTCTGAAAGAAGCCGTCTTATGAGGTTGTATAGACAAAGGTCGTGAGCATTGTCTAAGAGAACATTCTCGCGTTTGACCTACCCATTTTAATTTATTGTACAAGTAAAGAGGTTCCTTAAATTTCGTTACACCAAATAGTAGGCATGCCAAGTGAAGCTTACGTTTAGATTTCGTTTTTAGTATCGAATGGTCATTTATATACGAGGTGATGTGATCCCTGGCTGGTATTGTAAAACAGAAGCGTGCACAGGCATTTTGCACTCGTTGAATGAGGCGTTCAGTTCGACCCAACAACCGGGGCCCAAACACCGTGTCAGCGTAGTTAAGTTTAGACAGTACTAATGATTCAACCAGTTGCATGCGTAATTCTTTACTTAAATATGGTCTTATTTTGTACAGTACCTTTAACCTATAAAAGCAGTTACGTACCGATTCTGCTATATGATTCTCAAATCTAAGACCGCTATCCATGTTTAGCCCTAAATTACGAGCTTCTTCAACGCGTTCTATTGGTGTTCCCATTAATTTAAGATTTAACGTATTTGGAATTTTACTAATTTGTTTTTTAGTTCCTAACAAGATGTACTTGGTTTTGGTAGGGTTCAAGACTAGCGTATTATTATTGGACCACTCGAATAGTCTACTCAAATCGTCATTTATTTCCTTATAGCATCTTTGTAGTGCTTCGGCTCAAAAGAGAGGTATATTTGCACATCATCGGCATATATGTGGTATTGACTTTTTTTAATGCATTTAACCAGATCCGCACAATTTAAAGAAAAGAGAGTAGGGCCAAGAATTGAGCCTTGGGGAACTCCTCTCTTGACTGATGCCGGTGTAGAAAGAGCACAAGTTCCATCGCTTAATTTAATTTCAACCAGTTGTTGCCGGTCTGACAAATAGCTACAGAACCAAAGCACTGTCTTTCGGTCAAATCCGTAATACGAAAGTTTAGAAAAAAGCAAATTTAAATTTATTGCATCAAACGCGCGTGAGTAGTCAAGTAGAACAAGCAGGGTGCACATTCCCTTATCCTGCGCAGATAGGATGTTATCTGTGACATCTAATAAGGCTGTGGAAGTACTGCGTCCCTTCCTAAACCCCGACTGTAACATAGGTAGAATTTTATTTTGCTCCAAATAGTGTGTTAACTGGTCATGTACAACTTTCTCCAATATCTTAGAGAGACATGGTAAAATACTGATAGGACGTAGATCACTTACGGTAATGGCATTGGTTTTTTTGGCTAAGGGTCTTACTATGGCCATCTTCCACACGTCTGGAACAGTTGATGACTGAAGCTGTAAGCGAATAATGTAGCCTATAAACATCTACAAATCAGAGATAAATAAATACGCTTACACTCACAGCCCCCACAGTAGGTAAAAACCTGTGTCGTGGGTGCCGTTGTACACATACAACACATACACAAACACCCAGACCCGAAACAAATATCTGTAGGCCATACATATATTTTTTGTCCCGGTGCGGAAATCGAACCCGCGACCCTTCGAATCAAACGGTCATCTCACACCGCTGGACTAACCGGGTCGTCAATTGACATTGATGGTAAACGAATAATGTAGCCTATAAACATCTACACATAAAATCAGAGATTTCAATACAACGCATCTTGCTACTGAAGATAAAGTAGTTGTAGCTCTGTGCCAGAAATTATGTAGTGCCTTACATTACCACCAGACTGGAACACACTATCACCATACCGCGGACACTCCGCCAAAATTCCATACAAACGCTTAATTTGGTTTCTATTAAACAGACATCGACCAGTGACGTGTATTTAAACGCGCACCTGTGTGCGTAGCACGTACAAAATACCAACCGTCGCCCATAAGAGGGGAAGGGGTTGAGTGATGCTGGCAAATCGGGCGGGACGTCGAAGTATTCATTCTATACGTAGTATTATTACATATTTTCTGCTATCACTTAACGGCAAGTATAGGTCGCGCCACGTAAAAATAACGCTGGAAGAAAGTAGAAGGGATGTGTTCGCGCATCGGTACACTCGCGCACGAAAGTACTAGCCCTATTGGTTTATTTTTGATCTAGCTTTCGCTTGCGGTTTCGTGTATTGGTAGGCAGATTGAAAACTATATTACATAGAATAACATAAAATGAAATAAAAACACATGACGCGCAGCTTGACCGCCAGCGTTCTTTTTACCTGGCGCGACCTATATATTAGGTAATGCGGTGATGCCCATGCCTGCCAGCTCCGTCATTAGAGTCTACCACCAGTAAAAGCTGCCTTATAGTAGAGATACGTCGTTCTAATCTATTCCTATGTAAAATAAATGCAATTATATTTAACGAGGAAATTGTTTCAGCTATAAACTTGTTCGCAGAACATCGCGTAACTTATCATGACAAGTTGTAAACTATTCCGATTTGCAACACATCGCGAGTTGATTGTTGAAAGCAGAACTTGGATGTTGTGTCAACTAGTCTTCAATATTGAATTTAGTAGGGGAGTCCATGATGATGTTTTTGATTTACTCCAGCGCATTTGAAGTTTATTTAATTATTTAATATAAGATAGTTAATATGAGAGAGATACCTTGCACCCTGTTGGGTAACCGTTGGTTTAGGTTTAAAAGTAGCCCCCCCCGAGGGTTTCCGCATTGTCGTGGCCGGGGGGGCTCAGTACCCGGTGGTTGTCCCCACACCGGCGAAGCCAAGAGGAACCCAGAGAGGGGGCGGCATTTGTCGTGGCTTTGCC
Organism: Macrosoma leucophasiata; assembly: GCA_036365455.1. Taxonomy (NCBI): domain Eukaryota; kingdom Metazoa; phylum Arthropoda; class Insecta; order Lepidoptera; family Hedylidae; genus Macrosoma; species Macrosoma leucophasiata. Next base: position 4,886,209 of record JAWQUS010000023.1, on the reverse strand, counting down.
CGTCACTCGCTGTTGTTGGATAGGGACGTGATGGGGCCGAGGAGAGGGGGCCAGATGGTGGATGGTGGCCCAGCCACTTTCACCTCTAGGCAACTGAAGTTTAAGGATTTGGAAATAAGAAATGGTAGGTAAGATTTTTAGGTGAATCACTTTATTACCCTCGCATGTACCTACCTACCACTACAAAAAACACAAAATTAATATTACGCTAATCGATACATTTCTCGTTTTATAATTAGTAAAAACAATGACGCTGGCTTATTTTTACTCCTAAAAAATGCATGATATACTGGTATTGTACCTAATGGATATTCTTCAATTGGATGATAACATTTGTAGATTGATATATTTCTACAGAGCTACGTCCAATTAATATGTAACAGAATCATAAAATATTCAGGGTTAGAGATGAATGTGTATGATTTACTAGTGAAACGAGACTCGAGAGCGGAGCAAAATGTATTCTAGATTGAATAGCTCAGGAATCCAGTTGTAATAATTTAATATATCAGCATATTAAATACTTTTATTTTAAAGAAAAATGGAAAGAAACATTTGACTTCAGGCGAGACTCGAACTCGCGGCCTACTGGGAATCTAGTCCAGCCGCTCTTCCAATTGAGCTACTGAAGTCCTGCCCGATTTGTCAAATCTTTCCTTCACATTTATTGCCTTGCTTTATGGTAGCAGTAGCATATATTAAATACTTACACTGTAATCAAATAACATGAGAATAATTTAAACTGAGCATGCCCTGCAGGGTTAAAAGTATGCCTTCAAATATCAATTGATACAGTTTATAGTTTACTAGCGGACAATGTTGCGTGCAATGTTACCCACCCTCTCCTATTCATCTTAGCTTGATTTTATAGCCTAAAGCCTTTTTCGATAAATGGGCTATCTAACACTGAAATATTTTTTTAAATCGGACCAGTAGTTCCTGAGATTAGCGCGTTCAAACAAACAAACTCTCCAGCTTTATAATATTAGTATATTATAGATTAAACATTCTGCATTTTTAATGAAATTGTCAACAAATATTTTGACGAGATTACGTCTTATAATTTTATTTTTAAATAAAAATGGAAAGAAAAATTTGACTTCAGGCGAGGCTCGAACTCGCGACCTACTGGGAATCTAGTCCAGCCGCTCTTCCAATTGAGCTACTGAAGCCCTGCCCGATTTGTCAAATCTTTCCTTCACATCTATTGCATTGCTTTATGGTAGCAGTAGCGCCATCTATTACCAACTATGCTAGTTAGGCAACCGATATAATAGACTTTTCAGTTTATTGAATATCGTAAAGAAGTCGCTTTTACCCTTAATAATTGTTTGATATTATTTCGCATTAACACATGCTTGTGAAATATATTTTATTTTTAAATAAAAATGGAAAGAAAAATTTGACTTCAGGCGAGGCTCGAACTCGCGACCTACTGGGAATCTAGTCCAGCCGCTCTTCCAATTGAGCTACTGAAGCCCTGCCCGATTTGTCAAATCTTTCCTTCACATCTATTGCATTGCTTTATGGTAGCAGTAGCGCCATCTATTACCAACTATGCTAGTTAGGCAACCGATATAATAGACTTTTCAGTTTATTGAATATCGTAAAGAAGTCGCTTTTACCCTTAATAATTGTTTGATATTATTTCGCATTAACACATGCTTGTGAAATATATTTTATTTTTAAATAAAAATGGAAAGAAAAATTTGACTTCAGGCGAGGCTCGAACTCGCGACCTACTGGGAATCTAGTCCAGCCGCTCTTCCAATTGAGCTACTGAAGCCCTGCCCGATTTGTCAAATCTTTCCTTCACATCTATTGCATTGCTTTATGGTAGCAGTAGCGCCATCTATTACCAACTATGCTAGTTAGTCTATTATATCGGTTGCCTAACTAGCATAGTTGGTAATAGATGGCGCTACTGCTACCATAAAGCAATGCAATAGATGTGAAGGAAAGATTTGACAAATCGGGCAGGGCTTCAGTAGCTCAATTGGAAGAGCGGCTGGACTAGATTCCCAGTAGGTCGCGAGTTCGAGCCTCGCCTGAAGTCAAATTTTTCTTTCCATTTTTATTTAAAAATAAAATATATTTCACAAGCATGTGTTAATGCGAAATAATATCAAACAATTATTAAGGGTAAAAGCGACTTCTTTACGATATTCAATAAACTGAAAAGTCTATTATATCGGTTGCCTAACTAGCATAGTTGGTAATAGATGGCGCTACTGCTACCATAAAGCAATGCAATAGATGTGAAGGAAAGATTTGACAAATCGGGCAGGGCTTCAGTAGCTCAATTGGAAGAGCGGCTGGACTAGATTCCCAGTAGGTCGCGAGTTCGAGCCTCGCCTGAAGTCAAATTTTTCTTTCCATTTTTATTTAAAAATAAAATATATTTCACAAGCATGTGTTAATGCGAAATAATATCAAACAATTATTAAGGGTAAAAGCGACTTCTTTACGATATTCAATAAACTGAAAAGTCTATTATATCGGTTGCCTAACTAGCATAGTTGGTAATAGATGGCGCTACTGCTACCATAAAGCAATGCAATAGATGTGAAGGAAAGATTTGACAAATCGGGCAGGGCTTCAGTAGCTCAATTGGAAGAGCGGCTGGACTAGATTCCCAGTAGGTCGCGAGTTCGAGCCTCGCCTGAAGTCAAATTTTTCTTTCCATTTTTATTTAAAAATAAAATATATTTCACAAGCATGTGTTAATGCGAAATAATATCAAACAATTATTAAGGGTAAAAGCGACTTCTTTACGATATTCAATAAACTGTAAAGTCTATTATATCGGTTGCCTAACTAGCATAGTTGGTAATAGATGGCGCTACTGCTACCATAAAGCAATGCAATAGATGTGAAGGAAAGATTTGACAAATCGGGCAGGGCTTCAGTAGCTCAATTGGAAGAGCGGCTGGACTAGATTCCCAGTAGGTCGCGAGTTCGAGCCTCGCCTGAAGTCAAATTTTTCTTTCCATTTTTATTTAAAAATAAAATATATTTCACAAGCATGTGTTAATGCGAAATAATATCAAACAATTATTAAGGGTAAAAGCGACTTCTTTACGATATTCAATAAACTGAAAAGTCTATTATATCGGTTGCCTAACTAGCATAGTTGGTAATAGATGGCGCTACTGCTACCATAAAGCAATGCAATAGATGTGAAGGAAAGATTTGACAAATCGGGCAGGGCTTCAGTAGCTCAATTGGAAGAGCGGCTGGACTAGATTCCCAGTAGGTCGCGAGTTCGAGCCTCGCCTGAAGTCAAATTTTTCTTTCCATTTTTATTTAAAAATAAAATATATTTCACAAGCATGTGTTAATGCGAAATAATATCAAACAATTATACGTCTTATAAGTCGATGAACGCCGGCTACACGCCCGAAAAAGTGTCACGTTCCGCCTGAAGAGAGCGAGCGAGAGTGCGGAACAAGAGACAGAGAGGTCCGATCGGCCGATAGCCGCTTAGGCATTGATATAGGGTTTTTTGTATATCTATGCGCTTAGGCCTAAGCGTTCAGCTTGCGCTTGCGACGCATGTTTTCTTAAACTTCTTTTGAACTGTTCGCGCTTATACTTTGTGTGCTTGAACCGGGTGTTCTCATGAGTTGGTGGGAGTATCAACTTGGTCAATAGCAGCGACGACACTATGACGTAGTGGTGTCGCTCTACAATCGCATTGGTTCGCTAGTTTTGTTCCGACCCCTTACCTTCCTCGAATCATGTAATAGAATGAATAGGCACTTTTTGATGATGAACGCAGCAGATCTTTTATTTCGTATTTTTCGCATATAATTAATTATCTCAAATCATAACGACAACTACGTATCGTCAACTTCACGCAAACTCATACACACCAACCCTCTTCAATTTATTAAGAGTTTAAATTTATGGGTAAATAAAAGGTTTAAATTGCATGTTAAACTAGTTCAATAAAATTTCACATTAACTGTAGGTTTAGTGTCTCCAAGACCGTGTTACAGTCTTAAAAAGCTCATTCTGTAAAACGTAATTTTCAAGTTTCAACCCCTTTTGCAAATTTAGGGTGTATGCACACGGGTGTATCGAAAATCACAAAAAATGCGTATAAGTGTTTATTTTCTATGTAGGTTTATAGAATTGCATACCTACGCTTCTTTTATCTATATATATAAAAAGCAATTGCTGTTCGTCAGTCCCGCTAAAACTCGAGAACGGCTGCACCGATTTGGCTAATTTTGGATTTGGATGATTTTTGGCAGTCCAGGCAAGGTTTAAAAGGTAAGAAAATATGAAGAAATTGAACGGAAATAGTAAAAACTACAATTTTATTTTCCCATACAAATAGTCCGTATCTATCAAACCTTTGACACATTATTTCATTGTGAGGCAATACGAAGTTTACCGGGCTAGCTCAATGATGTTAGTATGTAAAAGCTCATTTGGCTAGCTAGTTAAATAATATTAAAGCTCCTCGTAGCACGTTCATAATAAAATGATACCCATTATACCAATTATAAATGTATCTAACTTATGAAAAATACTTCTTAAAATAATAAAATAATGCATAACCCTTGATACGTCCCACTGCTGGGCACGAATCTCTCCCCTTCTTGGGAGGAGGCCTGCACCTAACTCCACCACGCTGCTCCAAGCGGGTTGGTGGAGATAAGGGTTAGTGGCCAACCCGTTGTCGGATGTTTCCAAACTGCCCATAAGGCCCCCGACTGCTATCTATCGTTAGCAACCGGGACTGACGGCTTAACGTGCGTCCCGAAGCACGGAAACGCGCATTTTAACTTGCCACTAGCGGTCACTCATCACACACCCGACCGCGAACGTATCGCTTAACCGAGTAGATCGCTTCCGATCTACACCAGCCGTGGAGCCATGCGCGCTTCTTATAATGAATACTTCTTAATCCGAACAAAATTTTTACATGTGTTTTAACTGCTCAGAAGTTTCACAATACAGTTTCGCAATATAATACCCTCAAAAGTAGTGAGATCTCAAATGTAAGTGACCATAATGAAACGTCACTTAAATTTATGTGTGAGCGACTTTAAAGTCTTTTGTCTCTATAAAATACATACAAACGGCAGAGACAGTTTACATTTGGGGGTTGCTTAAAATCAAGTGACATATTTCCAATAGTTTTCTATATGATATAGACAAACTTACCAACACATAGAAAAATTTGGCCAACGCGCATGACAGTAGAATTTGCATATCTCTTAACTTCTTAAGCGAATGAATTAGGATTGGGTTTATATAAATAGCATAGCATATATAAGGCCCTTAATATAAGGCATCTAATAATTGGTTTTTGGACGTTTATCTTTAGACCATCCTTTATATTCATCCTAACCGAACACACCACAGTGCGTGTAAACCCCCAAATATCCAACCCAGCGAGATTTCAAGTGCTCATATGAACAGAACACGAGCGCCATTATAGCGCATTCCTTTTGACCCTCCGCTGGTCCGTATTGCCTTACATTGAATTTATTTTTGAAAATGAGGTCATGCGTTGCCACTCTTGTTATTGTGCCTCTATACCAGAAATTACAGGCAGGCTTACATTACCACCTGACTGGCACACGGTAGCGATGAACGCTATCATTTAGCGGCAGATAGATTAGGTAATGCGGTGGTGCCTACGCTCTCAAGTTCTTACACTGCTACTCCACTAACAGTATGGGAGCCTATACAACTACGCCCTTAGATTTTCTATGTCTGGCTATTCACCATCCCAGCTCACTAGCCCCAGGCTCTGCACCCTGTGAACTGTTGTACCTCCTATTTAAGACACTTTCCTTACCTGGCGGCCATTCTTGCCCATAAACGAAGATCTCGGATCTGGCGATGTCAACGCGGTTCCACGTCAGCGCCAAAGACAGCTGCTCGCTGGGAGACAGGTGCTGCGCGCGGAACAACGCAGTCAGGATCACCTGGTCCAACTCCTGCACCTCCCCACCTTCGGCGCGCTCCTGGATCCTGAAGACTGTGATCTGGGGGCAAAAGGACAGAGTTGTGAGGTGAAGGGAGAGTATTTGTACCTTCGGTCCTGAGTATAGTGCCTTGGCTAGTATTCCGTTCAATTTTTCTTTAAAATCATTATGAACTGAGTAGGTTCATTGGCAGCGGGGCACTACTAATTGACTCAGTTTTGGAAAAATAAGTGAAATGTATGGTGCAATGTACGGCCCTGTAATTTCCGGCACAGAGGCATAACACTTAATGCCTCAGGAATGGCAGCGCATCTGCATTTTGACCTCTGGTCATTGTGTGGGTGTCTATAGGCTGCAGTCATAACTTAACATCAATGTGAACTGCATGCTTGTTTGCCACTTCTATTACATAAAAAAAATTGGGAATTCTCCAGTGGTGAAGATGAAGTGGCACCCTCGGAGGATGATAATGTCCGAAGAATACCAACTGGCTCACTAGAAGACTAACTGAAAACTAAAGTATTTATAGATACTTAATCCACTTTCCGAGCCCGAACCAAATAATAAGAATGTGTAATCTACTGCAATTTAAAAAACACCGATATTTTAAGAGAGATAATGGATGGCAATTGTCAACAACAAAGGGTCACGTACTTTGTAAAATTAAATCCCAGCCGCACCAGTCTGTGAGACCTCAAAATACCATAAGTCAATTCTGCCTTAACACCGAACGGCAAAGGCATTTACGAAATCGATGGAGGCAGCCAAATTAATTACATAATTTTCAAACTGCCCTCAGATATATGTCATCTTTGTCCGCCCAGAACCCATAGAACCCAAAAAGCTACTAAAACTCGTTTTTTGGGTTTTAAAAATAGTTTTAGTTTAATATACGTGAGATAAAACCGTTGAAATTGTTTTTTATTCATATAATGTAGCTCGCGAAAAACTAAAAACTCAAACCATAATGTGTCATTAAAAATACCGTCATAGGAGAACATTTATTTTAATTTGAAAGGAGATGTTGCAAAAATGTATGGACCTCCGGCCATGTATTGCTACACAATATCATTAAACAGGCAAAATCAATATAAAAACGTTTTACTGCATTTTTTCACTTATTTAGCTTTGTTTGCAGTTACAAAACATTTGCAGTTAGAATTGCAACTTAAAACCAACATGGCGAATATGGCGGACGATGTAATTTTGACATTTTCATTTTTTAAATTGTTTTTTGATTATCTAGTACTTGGAGGAAAAAAAATATTTTATAAATACTATCGAAATCGATTGATACCAAGCGTTGGCTGTATCGCCGCCGTGTTGAACATGGTTGAAAATGATAAAATCGTTTGAATTAAATGTGGTGGTTACTCTAAAATATGTTCTTGATTAAATTAATTAATTGTATTTTTTTCGGATTCTTCTATAATTTACCCATTTTTTGAGGACATGTACGAACCAGGGCGGAGCTCGCAACATCTCCTTTGAACCAATTTTAATTTCTTATTTGAAGTAATTCATGTTACTTTTTTTGTGTTTATTTTTATTTAACAAGCGCTCTTTTAATTCAAAAATTAAAAACGTCAGAAAGGTTGAAGTAGTACGCGTGGCTCGTTCGCCTTTAATGACTTCTATCAAAGATGCCATCTGCATTCTCGGAAATGTGAAAGTCCTGCCTATAATATCTTTTTAATTGAACGCTTCAGCGATCTTCTAATGACGCATTGCAAAGATTTATTTATTTATTTATTTCAACGCGAAATTACAGACCATTACAGATAAACCAATACGGTACTGCAATTAAACATAACAAAATAATAGTGGCACAGAAAACATAAAACAAAATTGTTAATAATACAAATAAAAGTAAAAAATACAATAAAAAAATAAGCACAAAATCTTACAATAAATTATTCTCCGCAAACCTGTACGCTATTTCTGTGAATTTCGACAAGCTGCAATTAAAAATGTCAACATAATTAGCTATCACATTTATAGCTCTTATTGCTCGTGCCATAGGGGCGTGTTTGAGCAAGTTAGATCTGTGATGAATGCAAGATGACTTCATATATTTGATATTACTATTGTATTTGTATCATTCAACTACTTCAGAAGTATACCAGGACAGTACTGCTACGCTAGATCCTGGGTTCGATCTCCGCGTTGAAATAAGCGCTTTTATGATTTTTCATTTTTCGGAAGTGTCTAAGTAGATTAAAAAACCGATCAAGTGTGTGCCGGGCCACGCGCAGTGTAGGGTTCCGTAGTTACAGAGTAAGAGATGTAATGACAAATATTAAGAAATATTTTCGTTAAAATAGACAGACAGACATGGCGAAACTATAAGGGTTCCTTGTTTACGGAACCCTAAAAAAGAGTGTGCGTATTTATGTACGCACGTAAGAAGTTATACTTCTTTAGCGTAACAATCCAATATACCAAAAATAAAAAAAAACTAACTTCAGACTGCTGCTTTATCTGTTTAGCAACTAACTTCAGACTGTTGGTTTTATATGTCGGAGTGGGCGCGCATCGGAAAAATTCTCTCTCATATTTTTTCAATCTCGCAAAAAGAATCGTAACTTCAAAAACGACGAGGACAGGAGACCCTTGGCCTTTTTTATATCTCCTAATTTATCAATAGGCAAGCTTGAACGCATTCATTTGTCACTGCATAATTCCTCGGAGAATACAGGCGTGAAATTACGTTTATGTTAGCTATATTCAAGATGACATCTTAACTTCAAATAGCTCACATAATTCTTATGAATTCACGAAAATATTCCCACAAAATAAATCGACATAATATGTTCAGTTAATAGAGATTGTAATCGTCACAATCTCTGTAATGAACATGTCAGTCACACGCGGTACACCTCGCCATCGTTCACATTGATGGCATCACATTATGCCAAGTTGTTTGGTTGTACAGATTATTTTGATTAGAAAAATTATAGTGACATGTAACAGACGGCTTCTCAATCGCTAAATCTATCAACTTGTAATTAATCTTTCAGTCTATGAACCTAAATATACTTGTAGGTATCAAATATCTATCAATTTAGTCATCTCTCAATCTCTTGAATTAGTGATCACACACAAAAGATCTATCAATCTTTACGCGTCTTCAAAATAAATAATGTTCCAGATTGTTAACGCACTTTAGATCTTAAACTTAATAAAACCTTTGACTCCTACGTAAGTTGTAAGTAGTCTAAAATCAAATTGACGACCCGGTTAGTCCAGCGGTGTGAGATGACCGTTTGATTCGGAGGATCGCGGATTCGATCCCCGCACCGGGACGAATATTTGTATGACCTACAGATATTTGTTTCGTGTCTGGGTGTTTGTGTATGTGTACAACGGCACCCACGACACAGGTGTGGGGCTGTGAGTGTAAGCGTATAATTAGTATAATAATAAAAATGTTCATTTTTTCCCCTTGTATATTTTCTTTCAATTACAACAGACCGGATATTACGTTGGAGCTGGTGCCAATGTATCGACTGAAGTGTTTCAACAGAATATTCGGAGCTTCGAATTGCAGCTGAAGTATGAATATTAAGCGTGTAGTTTAAAGATTAAAAACAAAGACAGCGTTTTTAGGTTCCTTTATTCAAAGAGACCTGAATATAGACCGGCAAGTCCATAGAGGTGAATGATATTTTTTTTTCTGATGCCATGAAACCTGATGTCATGGCATCTACAGTTCCTACGTCCTCGTGAACGACTTAGGAAAACTATCAATGTAGAGATTTTAGTAAACAAAGGTAAACCGATGATTTATACATAAGGGTAATAAGTTATAACTAGTATGAAATCAAATCACGAAACAAATTTTCTGAGATTGACATCTGAATACGGCCAAAACCATAGAGGTGAATGAAAAATGTTATTTTTATTTCATCAAAATGGCAAACAAACATAAAGTTTACATTAACGGTAAGTGAATACTGTAGTCTAAACATTGCGGATACGTATCTATCTAAGCAGAACACGATAGAGTAGATCTCTACTATTGGGCGGCAGAAGTATCCCTAGTCCAGTTACTGAATAAGGGCGCCCACAAAAAATTGCGATGCGATGCAATGCGACCGTAAGCGATCGTAGATCGTAAGCGATCTACTCGGTTAAGCACTACGGGCGCGGTCAGGTGTGTGCTGGGTGACCGCTAGTGGTAAATTAAATGCGCGTTTCCGTGCTTCGGAGGGCACGTTAAGCCGTCGGTCCCGGTTGCTATAGATGGATAGCAGTCGTTAAACCTTGTCGGAGGCCTTATGGGGCGGTTTGAAAACATTCGACAGCGGGTTGGCCACTAACCCACCCATCTCCACCAATCCGCATTGGAGCAGCGTGGTTGGAGTAAGCTCCAGGCCTCCCCCCAAAAAGGGACTCGTGCCCAGCAGTGGGACGTATAATAGGTTGCCCTTATTATTATTATTATTATGCGAATTCAGTTGATCATACTTTCAATATGTCAGACGAAATCGCATCGCAGCAATTCGCATCGCAAGTTCCTCCGATGCGGCGTCGCATCGCATCGCATCGCAGTTTTGTGTGGCCGCCCTAAACCATGTTTGTTACACTAAAAAAGATACTAATGACCTTGTGATAAAAATCCAAGTGTTTTTGTCCGCTGATTGTTTCTTGTAGCTTTAATTCCTGATATGTTCGGAGTCACGTTTTGTAGCGATTTAAGATAAAGTGCTACGTAAAATTATTATTTTTAACGAGGGATTTTAAATGAGGAACTTATGACACAACCGTTTGAACCGTTAACCGTAAACCGTTTATTTTCAACGTTCATAAATTTCAGTACCTGGTTGACCGAGCTTCGATCCGTAGTCTAATGGTTCATCTATTCATCAATAGATGGCGTTAGTCGTCGGTTGACCGAGCTTCGCTCCGTAGACTAATGGTTCTTCTATTCATCAATAGATGGCGCTAGTCGTCGGTTATGAAGAAAATTTATTATTAACTTGGAACCGAGCTTTTCTTGGACCTGGAACCTAAATAAATCGATTTCTTGACCCGAAAAACCCCTAATCTGTAAGTTTCAAGAAAATCGTTGTCGCCGTTTCCGAAATCTTGATTCTCTATATATATATATATATAGATAGATATATCATCAATGCACTGCATGTTTATAGAATACGCGAGATTAATCCGAAAACTAGATTTTTCGTAGCTATCAATAACAATCGATAGTCAAAACTTTTGACGTTTTTTTTTATGTAAAGTGGCAAACAAGCATGCAGCTCACATCGATGTGAAGTGATGACTGCAGCCTACAGAAACCCACACAAACACCCAAGGTCAAAATGCAGATGCGTTACCACTCCTGAGGCCTAAGATGTTATGCCTCTGTGCCGGAAATTACAAGACCACATTACCACCTGACCGGAACACGATAGTGCTGAACACTACCATTTAGCGGCAAGCATCTTAAGAAGGGTCGTAATCTGTAAATTGTGACTAAAGACCTTGTCATTTCGCGTCACGAAAGCCCCTCACTTGATGGCTAAATTCACGTAAATAAGACCCAATTATTTTTAAGGGACGTCATTTTCGTTGACATCGTATTTTTTTATTCACTTTGATATGATTTATATTGGCGGTAGAGCCAGTGTCGGAGCTGGAGGCCGTAGGCATCACCACGTACCTGACCCCATCTTGAACATTAGCAAGCATCATAGCGTTCAAAAAATTTGCATAAGTGTGTATTTTGTTGACATTCGTCTAGACATCTCAATGAGGTAAGTCATCTATCGTCGCCTCTCGCCAAGTGGTGGTAGACTACATTAATATTTACAATAGACTAGATCAAGTGGTAAATATCTATGTAGTAAAGTGGTAAATAGTGGAGATCTAATCTACTTGCTGCTAAATTGGTAGTGCTTAGCGCTATCACGTTCCAGTCATACAGCGTAGTTTCTTATGCAGAAGCATAACATCTTAGGCTTCCGAAGTGGCAACGCATCATCATTGAAATCTCTGGTTTTTCTTTATAATATGTTTATAGCCTACAAGTATTCACTTAATATCGATTTATGACGATGCTTTTTTGCCAAATCATTACATAAAAAAATCATTAGCTAGCGAAATAAGAAATTAAAACAACTTTTCAGGATCGTCACTAATAAACCAACCGAAATAAAAATATGTTCACTTAATTCAAAGTGCATCAGCCGGATAATTGTTTATTTTGTTTGGTGCCACGAAAAGACCTTGAGAGGTCGTAATCTGTAAATTGTGATTAAAGACCTTGTCATTTTGACTCACGAAAGCCTCTCACTTGATGTCTGTATTCACGTATAAGACCCAATTATTTTTAAGGAACGTCGTTTTCGCTAACATCTTATTTCTCATTTTTTTGATATTAATGATAATAACGTAACTTTACGTAGTATATCCAAGAAGCGCGCATGGCTCCGCGGCTTGTGTGGATCGCAATCCATCTACTCGGTTAAGCAAAACGGGCGTGGTCGGGTGTGTGATGGGTGATCGCAAGTGGCAAATTAAAATGCGCGTTCCCGTGCTTCGGAGGGTACGTTAAGCTGTCGGTCCCGGTTGCCATTGACAGATAGTAGTCGTTAAGCCTTGTCGGAGGCCTTATGGACGGTTTGATTACATCCGACAGCGGGTTTACCACTAACCCGTATCGACCAACCCTCATTGGAGCGGCGCTGCGTTGTGGAGTAAGCTCCAGGCCTCCCCCCAAGTAGTGGAGAGACTCGTACCCAGCAGTGGGACGTATCAAGGGTTGCCATTATTGCGTAGTATATCCAAGGAGTAGTTCTAGTAGTAACCTTATTATTAATTTAAGAAATTTTCGATCTCAATATTTACTTTTTTTATACAGCCTTTCATCTAATACACCTGATTCTATATGAATCAGTCAGATACAGTCAGTTTAGCTGGGGAAGTTTATTACGGCCTCAGTAAGCTTCAATACACTCCACATTCGCGGTTCGTTAGAGCAAGCTCACCCTTGCCTTAATTCTGAAATCCTTTGTCAGCAAAGGAGCAAGGATTAAGGGCGAGAGCAAAGGCGCCTTATATGCAGTCATTAATTATAGGAATGGAATCTGATTGAGGCAAGAGAAAACGTATAATTAAGGCACGTATTTTTTGTTTCTTCAATAATTTAATGAGGTCGAAGAGATTCTTCTATCGTGTTCATGTTTGAAAGGCAGATTTGATAATTATGAAAGTGTTACTTATTTGACGACCCGGTTAGTCCAGCGGTGTGAGATGATCGTTTGATTCGAAGGGTCGCGGGTTCGATCCCCGCACCGGGACAAATATTAATAAATATTATATGTAACACCAGATACCATTGTACATTAGGGTGCAAAAAAGTATTGAGTATTAGTATGGCCTACAGATATTTGTTTCGGGTCTGGATGTTTGTGTATATGTTGTATGTGTACAACGGCATCCACGACACAGGTTTATATCTACTGTGGGGCTGTGAGTGTAAGCGTATATTATTATTTATTTATTAAAAAAATTAATCACGAGAGCACTCTTCACAAATGCGAAGATCGCTCGCGTGTGTCACAGTAAATAGATTGTAAACAGTAATGTAACTACATACAAAGCGTTCAAAACGGCACACTCACACAAACATGCGCATCTACGAGGCTTCTAAGCGGTTCTCGCAGTGCTACAGTAGCGAGTGTCGCGTCGAGACGAGCGGTCACGTTGCGATTTGTTTATATTTCTAAGAGTGTTTTAAAGATGCCACGAGCGTATTGTGTGGTATACGACTGTTTGAACTCTGCATCATCAAAACCGGAGCTATCGTTTTTTATACTTCTTGGTGATTTTGAAAGGCAAGAATGATGTATTGTTATAATATCTAACATATTTTAAAAAAATCTCGTGTGACAGTGTTTGTAACAATATTCCTCCGCCGCGGCTAGACCGATCATTATGAAATTTTGTGTGTATGAGAATCGGTTGTAGTCTTTTTTATATCCCTAAATGGTAAGGGTGATTCTCACTATTATTTTTTCCATTTTTTGGACAGTTAATTTGTTTATACCTCTAAGGCGATACGAAGTTCGTCAGGGTAGCTATTTATTATCCTGCTTACCCGAGTGGGGGAAGGGAAGAGAAACTCGCCCGGTCTCGACAACTCGTTGCAGTATTCCACAGATTGTACTGTCGTCAGAACTATAAAAATCACCCAAGTAATTAGCACTCAGTTTTGATATTTTTAAGACAAAACAAAAAACAAAGATCTAGAAGTTATATCAAAATTAAACTGTCTGCCGTACTGAAAACTATAATAATAATAAGATCAAGGTCGGATCATGGGTCAAATACAGAAGGCGGTACTCCTCGGCACGGCACGTATAGTGAGGAGGTTCCTGTCTGCGTGACCCTAACCACCGATATCTTGGACCCTGTTCCCGCTGCCGGCGGCGCACTATTTTTTAATTTCTTATAGTATATGTTTGTTTTTTTTTTATAACTACTTATGTATGTAAAAAATATTAAACCTGTTTCGTGGGTGCCGTTGTACACATACACAAACACCCAGACCCGAAACAAATATCTGTAGGCCATACAAATATTTGTTCCGGTGCGGGGATCGAACCCGCGACCCTTCGAATCAAACGGTGGTTTCGCACCGCTGGACTAACCGGGTCGTTTTGAGTCATTTCACAATTCGCAACATTTTGAATCGTTATATTTTAACAACTTTTAAGTACTTATTGACTATATGTTTCAAAGACAAATAGTATTTATTTATCCAATACTATTACAGGGTAACCAATAAAAAAATAGTCAACATCCCAATACGATTGAGTAAACGTCAGTAAATGCAAAAATAATAACACCATTATTAAAAAAAATTAGTGACACCCCTGTTGCTTCAATGGAGTGTAGGTAAATATTTTATAAACTGGGCTTAGTTTCCATACTGTTTGTATCTATTTACTGTGCGTGTGTTATGTTCATTTCCATGAATTTGAATTCAAATTAATATTCAAAGCGAATTATTCAAACAGAATTCAAAAATCTTTACCTTCAAGGTGCCTGACCCCATCTTGAACATTAGCAAGCATCATAGCGTTCAAAATATTTGCATAAGTGTGTATTTTGTTGATATTCGTCTAGACATCTCAATGAGGTAAGTCATCTGTCGTCTCTCGCCAAATTTTGGTAAACTTCATCCATATTTACAATAGACTAGATAAAGTGGTATAGTTTTGCAAGCTGAGATGAAGAGTGTGTTTTTTTATTTATGAAACAAGTTTCTATGTGTGAGGTATTTTACTACTTACATGAAGTGAAGCATCGTTTAAAACCACGGCTCCAAACTTTCACACTTACACACTTTAACACAATAGCTACAACTCATACCACCACAAAATCTCACGAACACACACACTAGTCACTAACACACACACATCATATACATGAATACACGCATCACACATGCAACACACACCACACACACACACACCACACACACACACACACACACACACACACACACACACAGAGAGAGAGAGAGAGAGAGAGAGAGAGAGAGAGAGAGAGAGAGAGAGAGACCACTCACACATTTCGTACCTCAAAAGGGACCAAAATATAAAAAATATTACTGGAGGTAGAGTTCCAGTGTAGGGACTCGAGGGCGTAGGCACCACCAATTTACCTAGTCTAGCAGCTAAATGGTAGTGTTCAACACTATCCTATTGTGTTCCGGTTAGGTGGTAATGTATTTATCATGATTTTTTTAATGTAAGGAACTGGCAAACAAGCATGCAGTTCACATTGAGGCTACAGTCATCACTTAACATCAATGTGAACTGCATGCATGTTTACCAACATCGTTATATTTAAAAAAAAAGGGGAACGGAAGCTATACGCGTACCAAATTACCGACAAAAATTAGTAAGCTTTCTTATATTATATCAACTTTTAATAAAAGCAGTTAAGGGATTGGATTACATCCCTTACTTCCTTCAGGGAAATCAACGATCATCCTGCAAATTGTAATTTTAACGTCCTTCGTCAATTGATCATCTGCCTAAGGGATTTGATCAAATCATTTATTTTCTTGGGGTAAGTCACTGGGGAGGTCACGGAGGGGTTGCTTTAACATCTTCTGTTAATTTAGCGCCAGCAAGAATAAAAAAAACCGGTCAAGTGCGTGTCGGGTCACCCGCAGTGTAGGGTTCCGTCGTTTTTAGGTTTGATTAATGTAATGAAAAAAATATATAAATATTTACGCGTATAGCTTCCGTTCCCCTATTTTTTTTTTAATCTAACGATGGTGGTAAACTAGAATGCAGTTTACATGAATGGTAAGTAAATATTCCTGCCGTCGGGACGTGACTGGCTTTGGGACGTAACAACCCCACCGCTTACTAGCGGAAGAATTTTCTTTAATGATATAAAAAAAAAACAATCCCAAAGAAAAAAAATAAGAAAATACTTGCGGCCAAATTTTGATAAGCAACCTAGTGAATATCTATTCTCTAGATTATGAATGTACGTAAAAACGGTCGGTGCAACTTTCGCTCTAGTCATCTAGGTTGGTTGTAGCCGGAATAACGACCACGCAGGTCGTGCTAGGGGCACAGATACGAGTGGTCTCGTGTGTTCGGCTTTTGTTCTGAGGTATGGAACTCTAAAATATATAATTGATATCCCGGTAACATTTCTTTAAGTCGGTTAAAAAGTAAAAAAGAGAAAGCTAGTTGTTAAATTAATCCTTGGTTAGTGATATTATACGAGTTCTCTTCAAACTCGAAACTTTTATAAAAGTCGATTTGTGAAGATCAAACTGAAAGTAGTTAGTGAGTAAAATCGATATCCGTTGAACACTTGTCATCCTTAATGATTTCCTATGGTTTTCTTTCCGTTGAGTGGTTGGAAATCGAGTCAGACTTTGATTAGAGTGTCGTTGGAGTAAACGCCAATGAGCGGACTTTGAAAAAAATATTGGTCTTGCAAGGAATCCTAACACACACATGGACGTGGCAAAACTATTAGGATTCTTTGCAGGCTATGGAACCCTGAAAAGGAAATGAGGTTCGTCTTTAAAACTCAGCAGAAGAGGCCTGCTATAACTTAGTCACTGAGGCAGTATATTCTTTGAAATTCACGATCGCGGTGGACGCTTGGGTGTGACAAAGGCGTTCCCCGTACACGTGTAAATACGGGCGTGTGATTCGTCGATCCATGATGCACGCACACTGATACATCGTACGTGTACACATTGTCACGTCTAACCACAACCCAGCAAGGGCAGCACCTGTTAATTATAAATTCTTATAACTTCTGGAAGAATCTACATCTACTTACCAAGTTCTTTTTCCTAGTGCACTGTAGTAGCTCGCTGTACAAGCACTCCGCCTGCTGCAGGCCCACTTCGAAGGTCTTCTGTATGGTCCCGATGAGGTAATCCCGCATTGATTCCAGCACTGTCTGTTCACCGCTCTCTGATGCATACCTAGTGTTTGAATGAATGAGTGATTGATAAACATTGAAAGATCTTAAAGTAAGCACCTATATATTTTTAAATGGTGATAAAGCTATGCATAAAACACCGTATTACCTAATATACTTGCCGCTAAATGGTAGTGTTCAGCACTGTCGTGTTCCGGTCAGGTGGTAATGTAATTTCCGGGACAGAGGCATAACACCTTAGGCCTCAGTAGTGGTAACGCATCTGCATTTTGACCTGTGGTCTGTGTGTGGGTGTCTATAGGCTGCAGTCATCACTTAACATCAATGTGAACTGCATGCTTGTTTGCCACTTTTATTACATAAAAAAAACTATAATAAACAAAAACAATTCATCGAGTTCGAGAAGATGTGAATTACGAACCAATCGGTGAGTACACCATATATCTTGCGCAATGATCTCATTTCGACCATGTTTAATTTACCCTCATGCTATTTCCTGCATACCCAGTTCTCGGTTCCATATAATAGCGTACAACATTATGAATGGCTAGGTGAGCTCGTTGGCTTAGATGTTTAGATTCGAGTAATTTACTCAATGCTCCATTCACACAATTCCCAGCAAGCTTTTTTGTCACAATCTTTCGCATTTAAAATATTAATAGTAGGATTAGGTTTAAATCGGAATATTGTGGCAAACTGTAATTGTACACAGTATCCACTTATTTTTTTGTGAAGACGGATTTATTAAAGCTCCCTCAACTACTGAGCATCGGTGTGAAGCTCGTTTATATCCTCAATCTCTTTTTATCTCGGGAGTCACCTTGCGATCTCAGAGATAATGGACGACAGTTTAATTGATCTTTTGTGAGCCCAACGCCAAGCAATTAGGCATGTTTTTCAACCAAAATATCGATATACCGAAAAAAGGTATCTATGTTCTCTACTTATTGTGAATTTAGTTATGAGTGAACACAATTCGTTTTTTTTCTCAGAAGGCGTATGTATATCCACAAAAATGCCAGTTTTTTTTCCACATTCTATTGATATTGGCTGAGTCTATTCTGCCAGTAACCGGATGAATAAATATATATTAATATATAAATATACTATATTAATTATACATCCGGTCACTGGCATAATAGTCACTTTCATTGATATTCTATTCTGTTTTTATGTTAGTTAAGTGTTATTATAATAAAATTGTTACAACTATTATTCGAAACGATAATTTTGATCTCGATTATTAAATATATCTATTGGAATTTGAAAAAAGTTAATTAATTGATTATTAATATCACCACATATCTCTAAAGGTGATTTGACGTGAATACTCATATTATGTTTTTTATTTAATGATGGTAGCAAACAAGTATGCAGTTCTGATGAATGGTAAATGACGACTGCGGCCTATAGATCTACACGAAACCCGGAGGTCAAAATGCAGGCACGTTGCCAACTCTGAGGTCCAAAGCATACAACAGCATCTTTTATTATGGAGTATACTTTAGTATCTCTTAGTATACATTACAATCTAACTAATATTTCAGCTGTAAACTGTAGCTGAATGTATGCTTGATCTGTAGATAAATATACGCGGTCTTTTGATCCTAGACGATATTATGTTAAGTATCGATACATTGATATTTCCCTTTAGGGTATTCGCATCCCTACAAGCACCTGACCTCGTTAGCAGATAACCGCAATTAAGAGATTTTAATAAGAAAAGAGAGCCTCCTGTTTTTTAAGAACGTATTTTTGAACGGAAAAGGAAAAATAAAGGAAAATTGTTTTGCATTTCAGCTATTGCTAAACTTAACAAAATGCAAGTTTAGTTACCCTTTGGTAATGTTTTTTTCATAAGAATATCGTATGCCTATTATTGAACAAAGTGTTTTCAACAAAATTTGCAATAATAATATAGTGATTAATCGTTTTCCCTCTTTGGTAATAATTATATTACTATCTAATTGGATCACGATAGTAATGAACACTACCATTTGGCTGTAGATAGATAAGGTAATGTGGTGGTGCCTACGCCCTTGAGTGCCAACTTAACAACAAATTATTAAAGCTTACGAGTATAATTCACACAAGTGTTCACTGTTCGCAAGAGTCTTTCAACAGTACCAGCAAACTTTTATACTATAATGCAACTTTTATACTATAATGTAACTTGTTCAAACAAAAGAACCTTATTAAAATTTGTATCTGTGAAAGTCAACATAGTTGGCAACTGTAAATAAAAATACAGCAATAAAATACAGATCTTAATACTTTGAGATAAATTTGCAGAGCATAAATAGCTCACTCCTCTTCACAAAGGACCAACTTGTAACTTTTTTAATTAAATGCCAATTCCAAAAGGTATTGTACGTTCAATCCAAACAACACATACACAAATAAACTGTAAAACTGAATATGCAGTCTCCAGAGTAAACAACTTGTGAAATTCAATGTAACTTGCAATTGAATTTGTTGCAACGCTGATGAATGCTTGGCAACAGAAAAATGGGAACACTATAAGACGAGGAATTGGTTTATATTGAGTGTCTCATTACTCTGTGATAGTTTTATTTGGGATCTTTTTGTTTGGGTAACTTATTCATTTTTCATAAAAAAAACGTTAAACGTAACTTCACGCCTGTAATCCCGAAGGGGTAGGCAGAGGTACCCACGATTCGCCGGTTACGTTTTTGGCCCATGTAACAGGTGGCGAACCTGTTGCCATCTCCGGGCACATTACCAAACTCCGAGGTACTGGGAAACTTCCAGAAAATTGAAATATCCCAAGACCCGGGAATCGAACCCAGGACCCCCAGCATAGTAGTAGTGGCCTGCTACCACTACGCTACTGAGGCAGTTATATAGTTTATTTTTCATGAAGGGTTTTAATATGATTTCCAAATCAAGTGGTCGGCCTAACTAAGATGGACCAGGATAAATAAAGTTGATGGTTACGATCAGGTACACGCGAGAAGAACTTGTATATACATACATAGCTTGCACAAGGTAGACTATTGGCTGACATACTAATGCATGAAGACAGTGAGATCGAGCGCACGGAAATTTCAGTCGCGAAATGACCATGGGCACCGGTGTCGTAAGTACGGCGCACATACCTGTCTTGCACCTAGTAGAGAGGCCACAGGAAAACTTAATAGTTTTGGGGTACACGCAAGACGACACCGTAAATATAGCATCATAATGGCAACCCTTGATACTTGTTTTTTATATTATTTCGCATCAACACATGCTTGTGAAATATATTTTTAAAGAAAAATGGAAAGAAAAATTTTGCCACCATAAGGCAATGAAATAAATGTGAAGGAAAGATTTGACAAATCGGGCAGGACTTCGGTAGCTCAGTTGGAAGAGCGGCTGGACTAGATTCCCAGTGGCCGCGAGTTCGAGTCTCGCCTGAAGTCAAATTTTTCTTTCCATTTTTCTTTAAAAATATAACTCTTGATACGTCCCACGGTCACGAGTCTCTCCCCTTTTTGAGGGGAGGCCAGGAGCTTACTCCACCACGCTGCTCCAACGTGGGATCGTGGAGATATGGGTTGGTGGCCAACCCGCTGTCGGATGTTTTTCAAACCGTCCATAAGAAGCAACGTGACCTCCGAAGCACGGAAACACGCATTTTAATTTTGCCACTAACGGTCATTCATCACACATCCGACCCAGCCAGTATCGCACAACCGACTAGATCGCTTGCGGTCTACACCAGCCGCGGGGCCATGCGTGCTACAAATATAGTTTACATAAAGCTTTATGACAGGTTAAAGACCAATATCTAGTTATCTTTATGTCAGCTGTATATTTGTAGCTTACACAAAATATCACTGACATAAAGTTAACTATTGGTTGAAGATTCGTTTACGTACTTATGGACGAAGGCAATGAGATCGGCCGCGCGTCCACTGCCGTCGCATACGACCACGGGTACAGGCGGTGTATCGGTGACGTACTCCAGCACCGCGCGCACTGTGTTCGTGCCTCCCTCTATCACGAGACACACGACGGGTGTTGATGAGTGCGTGTCTGGAACAAATTGATGAAATTAGTCTTCTATTAATTGTTAAGGCTCGCGGCAAATGACGAACCCACCGCCCGGTCACAAGCGGAAGAATTTTCTTCTGGAAGATAATTCTTCCTAGTGAGTTAACCGTACAATGGCGGTCAAACCATTTCAATGGGGCGGTAGTAAGTGCAATAACGAAAGATGGACAGCACCGTCCTGCGATAAATATCGCCAATCCGCACGTCAAGTCAAGAGGGGATTATGGCATATCCCCCTTATGGGGAGGCTTTGGTCCAGCCGTGGACATCTCTAGGCTGATTTGATGATAATGATTATTACAAAGAATGAACTTAACTTAATCACTGTTTTATATTATTTCGCATTAACACATGCTTGTGAAATATATTTTATTTTTAAAGAAAAATGGAAAGAAAAATTTGACTTCAGGCGAGGCTCGAACTCGCGACCTACTGGGAATCTAGTCCAGTCGCTCTTCCAATTGAGCTACTGAAGCCCTGCCCGATTTGTCAAATCTTTCCTTCACTTCTATTGCATTGCTTTATGGTAGCAGTAGCGCCATCTATTACCAACTATGCTAGTTAGGCAACCGATATAATAGACTTTTCAGTTTATTGAATGCGACTTCTTTGCGATATTCAATAAACTGAAAAGTCTATTATTAAAATAAAATCATTAATCACTATTTTGTGTATTTATGATCGTTCCAAGAATTGTATATTAAAATTATAATTAAAATATCTAAAATTAAACAGATTATATTAAAATACTTTTGCTGAAGTTTGTTAGCGTTGTTAAATAGTGTGACAGGTTTTATTACGAAGCTATTCAACATAAAACTATTATTACTAGAGACTTGAAATTTGGCACAAGTATACACCGTAATCACGTCGACAAAGTGTTAGAATAAAATATATTTAGGGTACCTCACCTACATGTAACGCGCGAATATATTTTTTTATTTTTTGTTTTCTATATAATGTGGATATCGTTGGATAGGTCTTTCAAAAATGTTATGGGTGTGGTAATATCATTTCTCGATTTAGTTAACCGTTCGTGACTTATTAAGCTTTAAAGTGCCAATTTTCGTTAGAGTCAAGTGTCATCCCCCTCTACCAACAAAATACGGTTGTTGTTAGAAAATCAAACGTTACGACAATAATCGCTTCATATAACGAAATTAAAATGAAAAACTGCCTCGGTAGCCTAGTGGTAGCAGGCCACTACTACTACGCTGAGGTCCTGGGTTCGATTCCCGGGTAGGGGGTTATCAGAGATAATGGTGAAAAAGCCTTTATCTCTGGTTCTATTGGGATTTTTCCATTTTCTGGAAATTTCCCAGTACCTCAAAGTTTGGTAATGTGCCCGGAGATGTCAACAGGCTCGCCACCTGTTACATGGGCCAAAAACGTAACCGGCGAATCGTGGGTGTTTGCATGTATGCTTGAATGCATGCATTTACCTCTGCCTACCCCTTCGGGGATTACAGGCGTGAAGTTACGTAAAATGAAAACTTTCACACTTGAGTTGGCTTTACAAGTTTGCGAGTGATAGTTGACCAAATGTATTTTACTCGAAAATTTCGAACAACTCCATAGAATTTTTTTTCATTACGTTATTCAAACCTAAAAACTACCGAACCCTACACTGCGCGTGGCCCGACACGCACTTGACCGGTTTTTTTTAAACATACAAAAGCTGTCAGGAACAACTACAAATTAATTCCACCGGTTTATAGAAACAATTTCATAATTCGCTTTTCTAATTAGCAATTAATTAGTGAAATGTAATAAAGGAGGGAAATATTTGACTTCATTAAATCTTTGGATGCTTTCATGATTTTCGTTTAATAAGTAGAATGTATTTTTATTTGAAGAGCTATGTAATTGTCTTTCAGTGAAATGTGAGACTGTTTAAGATATAAGATGCTTGAATATAAAAGTTAATTAAATGTATTATTATTGTTATTAGGGGTCCGAGTTTCAAAAGAAAAAAACGCCGGCTTTATGTGATCACTCGTGTGGTCTGTGCGTCTGTCACAGCCCACAGCCAATTTATTAGAAACTATTGGCCATTAACAAATCGGCAGCAGTTCTGAAGCAAATTGGTTTTGACAGACGGACAGACTGACAAACGAGTGATCCTAAAAGGGTTCCGGATTTTCCTTTTGAGGCACTGATCCCTACAAAGTAACAATATTAGCTTTTTCTTTAGGTCCGAGATGAAACTAGGGGTCTATCAAGTTGTAGAGGCCTACTTAACTACGCCACAGAGGCAATAATATAATTATACATTGAGGATCCGATTGGTTTAGAGGTTTTTACGACCGCTCCATCGGCTGAGGGATCGTCGGTTTGATCTCCGCACTGACACAAATATATCAGGGTGTTTTTATCTATTGGATGGTTGCAGAGGCCCAGGAAGACCGTCTTGGTCTTCCTGGGCCTTGACCTACCATGACCAAATAGGTCGAGTTCTGTCTGATGATGGGGTCAAAAGTCTTACGAATCGGCGTGCATGCATGAAGAGAATGATGAAGGTGGACGAGGCACGAGAGGTATGTCAGGACCGACTCGTACCCGACCGTACTCTACACTCTCTGCCTACCCCGTTAGGGACCTGGCGTGAAGATACATACATACATATTGATCTCTATATGTGTTTGCGTGTGTGCATGCGAGTGTATGTAAAGCATTGTAAAGCGATATACATAAATGACAGTAGACATATTAAAACTGGCAATTCTAAGTATATTAATTACTAATATTTACTTTACTTTGTTTGATTTCATTTCTGTAGAACTTGGAAACCATTTCGAATTCCAATCATTTTATCGGCGCAGTTAAAACTATTCTAGACTCTACTTCACAAAAGGAGAGTAATTACTGCACAATGTTTAAATTTTCAGCGTCATTTAATGAGTTTTTAGTAATAAAAAGCGTACCTTCGTATTTTAGTAGTAGATCTATGGATTTTACTTATATGTGACTGCTTTGTCTAACACTATAAAGGTAGCCATATTTTAAAAAAAAAGTTTAGTTAAAGCGCTATTGTAAGATTGTAAGTTTTTTTAAATTCTCAATTTTTCCGTTTCTATTTCTACTTTTTTTTTCTGTCGTTAAAACGTACAATTTACGATTAAATATAAAAAACAACAAAAAAAGAAAGAATTATTAAAATCCGACTAGGCGTTCACTTGTGATGCCAAGGGAAATAGAGTTTCAATTTTTTAACTGGCGGTAGAGCTCCAGTGAAGGTGCTCGGGGGCGTAGCCACCACCGCATTACCTAATATACTTGCCGCTAAATGGTAGTGTTCAGCACTATCGTGTTCCAGTCGGGTGGTAATGTACGGCTCTGTAATTTCCGGCACAGAGGCATAGCACCTAATGCCTCAGGAGTGGCAGCGCATCTGCATTTTGACCTCTCGTCATTGTGTGGGTGTCTATAGGCTGCAATCATCACTTAACATCAATGTGAACTGCTTGTTTGCCACTTTTATAACATAAAAAAATATATAGTGTATATTATTTTATTAATTTTAATCAAATATTTAAAATAAATAATCTATGATTAGTTTTATCATCATCATCACCATCATTTGAGCCGAGAGATGTCCACCGCTGGTCCAAAGCCTCCGCATTAGGGAGATATGCCATAATCGCCACACTTGGCATGCGGATTGCGATCGCAGTGGCGGAAGTTTTATCGCAGGACGTTGCTGCTACCCATTTTACGTTATTGCACTCATTGGAATGGTTTGACCGCCATTGTTTGGTTGACTGACTGCACTAGTGGAAGAATTCTCTTCCAATAGAAGAAAAATCTTCCGCTAATGGGCGGTGGGGTCGTCACGTCCCAATGCCAGATAGTTTTAATATGAAGTACAGTACTCAACAATAAATATTGCACATCGAGCCTACGAAAGAGACAATCGGCTAGTATCGACTTCGTAGAGCGTTATCTCTGCTGCACACTGCCTACGTAGGCACTGACAGTCCGTTATTGGTCAAAACTTGTTCAAAATGGTCGACAAACGTCAGATAGATAAGGTGTGAAAGAGATAACGCTCTACAGAACCAAAATAAGACGATGCCTCCTTCCTAAGGTCGATTTGCAATATTTCTTGTTGGATATTGTAGATATTACACATAAATAACATATTATGTCGGATTAAAGGAGTACGAACAGACTACAACGAGCATGTTAGGCCATCGAAAGTAACGTCAAATCAGGGAGGTATACCATTCAAACCGCAGTCATTGCGAACCGTCATCGGTAGGGGACGTCTGCCGTCTTCAATCACTGTAAAAATAAAATTGTCACCATGCCATACTTAGTAACAAAACTAGGTACAAAAAAGAGTAGCTTATCACATAATTTAGAGACTGATTTAAATTGATAACCTAAAAAAAATCCCAAAACACAATAGTTAAATTGACATAACACTGCGAAAGTTGTCACTATCACGTCACATCAGTCGATAGGTGATCGTGATCAAGAACAAGAAGCCACCTCGTATTTTATTAAAATTTGTATTATGTTCATCAGTATATTTTTTTATTAAAATGTGTCTACGTGAAAAATATAAATTAACATAATAAATAAAAGTCAAAAAATTGGTAAACATATGAATATTCGTTGTCGCAAAATTTCATGTTCGACCTAAGACGAGGTGTTTGGGCTAGAGGTGGTCATTAACTGTTATATCTTAACTTAGCATGATAATATTTTTTTATGTAAAACACCGTTAATCATTATTGAGATTTTCGTTGTAACAACTTTGAAAATTATAAAAAAAATACCTAATACAATTTCAATCAGGAAATTTTGTAATAAATGCCATCTATTGGCTCCAGATCTAACTTTCTTGAGCAATGTGGAAGAGCTAAGATCATGTGTATTTTTGGAATAAAACAGGTAGGTTCATATTTTTTTAATTTAGCGGAAAATCATCGTTCATCGGGCGGGCAAAAAAACCGCACAAATGTTATATATTATATTCTAAACTGGTGACTGTTAGGTCAAAACGAAATTGGCACGTTTCGCTTGAAACCGGGCACTCGAAGAAGAAAGAAATACGCGTGATATCTCCATATATGTAAACTCCCCCTCCCCCTTGTGACGTTTCGTGATTTTTAACCCCCCTCCCCCTTTAGAGCTTCACGTGATTAATGGACGACCCCTTAGTAAGTATAATATGTGCCAAGCATACTCATAGACTTCAGAGGCTTAGAAAATAAGGTTCTGTTTTCATGAGGACCACCTTAAAAAATTGACACTTCACGATACCATTGAGCGACATAAAAGGGACATAAAAACCTAAATATTTACACATTTTACGGCAAATACAGATGGGAACGTAGAGTGCTGCGACAGGTGATAAAAAGTGCCTTTGAAAGTTTTATTAGCCCGGTAGACGTAACTTTTTTATTATCTTTTGTGTAGATTAGTATTTGTTATATAAAATTTCAATTGTTGTTTTTACCGGGGTGCTACCGCCTATCTGTATTGCTACTGACATTGTCATTGCTGTCAAATTTTCATGTCGATTTGTAGCTCCTTTAAAAGTAGTATTGATAATCTGATTGATGTTCTCGTTTTCGTAGGAGATAAACAAGCGATAATGGTAGATTATTTCGATTATTGTTATTTGGTTAAAGTAAAAATCGACTTCAAAGTTTGACAGCAATGACATTGTCAGCAGCAATACAGATGGGCGGTAGCACCCTTGATGGTAGAGCTCCAGTGACGGAGCTCGCGGGCGTAGGCACCACCGCATTACCTAATATACTTGCCGCTAAATGGTAGTGTTCAGCACTATCGTGTTCCGGTCAAGTGGTAATGTACGGCCCTATAATTTCCGGCACAGAGGCATAACACCTTAGGCCTCAGGAGTGGCAACGCATCTGCATTTTGCACCTCTGGTCATTGTGTGGGTGTCTATAGGCTGTAGTCATCACTTATCATCAATGTAAACTGCATGCTTGTTTGACGCTTTTATAAGATAAATTAAAAAAAAATTGTTTAGCTATCATGGTTTATGAGATATAGACAGACAGTCGATCAGCGGAGTCTTGTAAAAGAGACCAGTTTTCACCTTTTGGGTGCGAAACCCTGAAAAAGCACGGTTTTAGGTTAGTCAAGAAAAACTAAATGGGTACCATTAATCGTTCAGTTTCAATTTAATTATATACTAGCTGTGCCCATGACTATTCGTCCGCGTATATACGACGCGGATAAAAGTCGCGGTCACAGTTAGTCTAATTGTTTTATATTATTTCGCATTAACACATGCTTGTGAAATATATTTTATTTTTAAAGAACAATTTTTTCTTTCCATTTTTCTTTAAAAATAAAATATATTTCACAAGCATGTGTTAATGCGAAATAATATAAAACAATTATTAAGGGTAAAAGCGACTTCTTTACGATATTCAATAAACTGAAAAGTCTATTATATCGGTTGCCTAACTAGCATAGTTGGTAATAGATGGCGCTGCTGCTACCATAAAGCAATGCAATAGATGTGAAGGAAAAATTTGACAAATCGGGCAGGGCTTCAGTAGCTCAATTGGAAGAGCGGCTGGACTAGATTCCCAGTAGGTCGCGAGTTCGAGTCTCGCCTGAAGTCAATTTTTTCTTTCCATTTTTCTTTAAAAATAAAACACAGTTAGTCTAAATTAAATACGTAACTAACTTCTTTTTCCCTAAACCGATTTTGCCATAACAATTTTTTTTACGTTTTGACAACGCTCCTAATGATATGGTCGCTAACATTTTTACGAACATATTATATTAATTTTCGTAAATGTACATACTTTTTTCTTTATGTTACGGAAGTGGCAAACAAGCATGCAGTTCACATTGATGTTAAGTGATGACTGCAGCCTATAGACACCCACACAAAGACCGAGGTCAAAATGCAGATGCGTTACCACTCCTGAAGCCTAAGGTGTTATGCCTCTGTGCCGGAAATTACAGGGCCGTACATTACCACCTGACCGGAACACGATAGTGCTGAACACTACCATTTAGCGGCAAGTATATTAGGTAATGCGGTGGTGCCTACGCCCGCGAGCTCCGTCACTGGAGTTCTACCACCAGTAAAAACCACCCGTACTTATTTCAATATTGCGAAGCTACAGTCAATATTTATTTCTTTAAACTTATCTCTCAGAGGTTCAATATAAAAGACGTATCTAAAATTTTATACCGTGCTAATACAGATTTTATCTCGTCCCATAATAATTGAATTCTATTCGACCACCTAACACCTCGAATGCCGGAGGGTCATGTTTTGACCCCCACCACCCCAAAATCCCCTTTTAACGGCCGTAAAGCAAGATTTAAGGTTTGACTCCATTGTGCGCTAAAATTGGTGCCATGCCAATGTAAAGCTTTACGGATTTTATGATGTTACAAATAAATATGGAGAAAAAAAACAGGCTATACAAGCATGTGTTAATGCGAAATAATATTAAACAATTATTAAGGGTAAAAGCGACTTCTTTACGCTATTCAATAAACTGCAAAGTCTATTATATCGGTTGCCTAACTAGCATAGTTGGTAATAGATGGCGCTGCTGCTACCATAAAGCAATGCAATAAATGTGAAGGAAAGATTTGACAAATCGGGCAGGACTTCAGTAGCTCAATTGGAAGAGCGGCTGGACTAGATTCCCACTAGGCCGCGAGTTCGAGTCTCGCCTGAAGACAAAGTTTTCTTTCCATTTTTCTTTAAAATAAAATATATTTCACAGGCATGTGTTAATGCGAAATAATATAAAACAGGCTATACAAAAGCAAAGGGGTTTTGTATGTAAAGAAGGTGGCAAACAAGCATGCAGCTCACATTGATGGTAAGAATGCAGCCTATAGATGTCTACATAAAAACCAGAGGTCAATATGCAGATGCGTTGCCACCCCTGAGACCTAAGTTGTTCTGTCTCTGTGACAGTTATTACAGGGCCATACATTACCATCTAAGCGGAACACGATAGTGCTGAACACTACCATTTGGATGCAGATAGATCCCGCGAGCTCCAACACTAGAGCTCTACCACCAGTAAATGGGTTGGGCATATAACATCATTTTAAAACCATTTTTTTTAGTTCCAAATCGCTCGCAACGTTATCAGACATGACGATCCGGTTAGTCCAGTGGTGTGTGACGACCGCTTGATTCGAAGGGTCACGGGTTCGATCCCCGCACCGGGATAAATATTTGTACGGCCTACAGATATATGTTTCGGGTCTGTGTGTTTGTGTATGTGTTGTGTGTATTCAACGGCACCCACGACACAGGTTTCTGCCTAGTATGGGCTGTAAATGTATTTATTTTTATTACTTACTAGCTGTGCTCGCGACTTCGTCCGCGTGACAATTTATGATTGTTCAGTATCTACCCAGACGAAGTCGTGGGCGCAGCTAGTATAAAAGTGGCCTAAGTTATTCCTTATTACATAAGCTATCTGCCAGTGAAAGGCCAGACAAAATCAGTCTAGCCGTTCCCGAGATTAGCGGGGACAAACAGACAGAAAAAGTGTAAAAAATGTTGTTTTGGTAAATGTACCGTGTATACATAAATACATATGCATTTAGTAAAAAGCGGTTATTTTTATATTACAAACAGACACTCCAATTTTATTTATTCGTATAGATGTACAGATTTCGTGACCGATTGAGTTGAAATCAGGGTCGTCACCTGTTTCATGGGTGAAAATATAACCGGCGAATCGAGGGTGTTTACATATGTGTTTGCATGCATTCATTTACAGCTGCCTACACAACACTTGTACAAATTTATATTTGCGTCAAGTATAATACAACACGCATGGCCACAATTGTCGAGGAAAAAAAGCTCTCTGAAATAAAAAAATATAGCTTTTGACGGGTCAATTCTACACTGGGTGTGCCATACTCCGCCTAGCACACGGAGGGTTAACAATATCGACCCACAGAAAATACAAGAGGCCGCATCCACAGACCGAAATACAAAAACTTCATGGTACAGCCACACCGAGCTAGCTTTTAGTGGAGCAAATGAAAAAGGAAATAAGAACTCTGTTCTTATGGGTGATTAATAGTAGTTTCTATAGATTGTAGAATAATTTAAGATTAAAGGTATCTCATATGATTTAAAATATGAGGCCCTGCCTACGTACGTATACGTAACCGAGTAAAACTAAAAGAAAATTGTTTTAATAGGTTACATCTCCACCTACGTTTAGCCTGACGTAAACTATGGAAAAGAGATTTAAAAATGCTTGTTGTAATAAATACCATAAAACATGCTTCTAAGCTTCTAATGCGTCTTCATGCTTCGAAGCGCGCATGGCCCAGCGGCTGGTGTAGATCGTAAGTGATCTGCTCGGTTAAGCACTACGGGCGCGGTCGGGTAGTGTGATGGGTGACCGCTAGTGGCAAATTAAATGCACGTTTCCGTGCTTCGGAGGGCACGTTAAGCCGTCGGTCCCGGTTGCTATCGATGGATAGCAGTCGTTAAACCTTGTCGGAGGCCTTATGGGTGGTTTGAAAACGTCCGACAGTGGGTTGGCCACTAACCCACCCACCTCCACCAATCCGCATTGGAGCAGCGTGGTGGAGTAAGCTCCAGGCCTCCCCCCAAAAAGGGGAGAGACTCGTGCCCAGCAGTGGGACGTATAATGGGTTGCCATTATTATTTATTATTATTATTATGCTTCTAATTAAATATTAATTAAATGAAAAACTTAATACTGTTATTTATATTAATATGTACGTTTAAAAAAAAAACTTTACAAAATGTCTTATGTATAGCTGTTGCTTACATAATATTTTTTAAAAAGTTAAATAGAAAAAATACTTTAGACAGGATTAGAACCCGCAACGCTCAGATAACTAGTTCAGCTGCTTTACTACTAAGCTACCAACACATCACAATCAAGCATCACCTATTTTCTTTTTGTTTACATACTCGTATAAAAATATATACATAATACTACAATTACCTACATTTCTCGTCAAGAAATCTTTAAGTGAATTCAATCGCAATTGCTATTGCGAAACCTATTAAGTATATCACAAGCGCACACTACTCTATAATATGTAGTACATAAAACGTATGGTACGAGTATAAAACTGCATACAAATACATTCAATAAAATATCACTATGGTGTGGTTGCACCTTTACATGACCGCACCAAACAACGTACAAAGCGCGTCGTACATGTTGGCAGTCGGCAGGCGCGCCGGATCACGAAGGGGCGGACGCGGAGGGAAGGGCAGCCAAGCCCCAACCGAGCAACTCAATCGAGCACGTTCAGTGACCTGCGCGTCGCGCCGCTCGCCGAACGCAAAATGGCGGACGAAGGCAACGTAGTATTCTCGCGTAAATTACTCAAAAAATTCATCAAACTCTACAAAGAATTACCTTGTCTGTGGGACAGGAATTGTTTGACGTACAAACGAAAGCAATCCCGGCACGAAGCAGTGACAAAATTAACTGAAATGGTTCAGCAATACGATTCGACGGCAACGCGGGTACATATTCTGAGGAAGATAGAAAGTTTGCGAGCATGTTTGAGGAGAGAGCACAAGAAAGTCGTGGCCTCTCGTAAAATCGCCCGGGAGGAAAAAGAAATCTATGTGCCTCACCTGTGGTACTACAATTTGATGACGTTCGTGCTGCCGGATAGCGGCAAGCAGGTCGGTTTGACAGAAGGAGAGTCAATGAATCAGGTTAGAAAATCAAAAGATATCGTTTATTGTACTGTTTTGTTCATAACGTCGTACTTGTACTAACTCCTCAGAGCCAGGACCGCAGAGGAAGGACTGGAACTACGAGTAAAATTATATAGAAATGTAACTCTCATACCTACAATCATTAATAAATAAGTGGAATAATAATGGCAACCCATTATACGTCCCACTGCTGGGCACGAGTCATTCCCCTTTCTGGAGGGAGGGCTGGAGCTTACTCCACCACGCTGCTCCAATGCGGTATGGAGGAGATATGGTAACGCGCATTTTTAATTTGCCACTAGCGGTCACACATCACACAACCGACCGCACCCGTAATGCTTAATTAACCGAGTAGATCGCTTACGATCTACACCAGCCGCGGGGCCATGTGCGCTTCAATCATTCCTTCCATTCAACTAACTGCAATCTAAACACCCACATTTTCAACATAGACAACTCTTGCGTTCGCCACAAGGTCGTTTCACCGAGCGGCAAGGCCGGCAACGAATCGTCCAATAGCCTGACAGCGTCCTGACGTGCTGCGGTGTGTCCTTTTTATGCCCCGCCCACGGTGTGTCTATTTATGTGGAGCCATTTTCTGGCTTAGTTACGGTTCTTTACATTATTATTCGTATGACTGAATTTACTAATTACTCTTATACACACATCGATGCGACAGAGACGCGATTTGTTCGCGTCTGTCGATCCATTCTTATTATGTATCGTCAATATGGATGATGACTAGTTTTATTTTATTGCAATTTAAAAAAAGAACAGGAAATATAAATAAATATTGTATTGGAAACGTCTACTCTAGAGCTAATATTTTTTTTAGAAACACAACGTTGCGATTTGTGAGACCCCTCTATGGCTTATATAAAATGACTGGTTATTATGACATCA
This sequence comes from Macrosoma leucophasiata, assembly GCA_036365455.1. Taxonomy (NCBI): domain Eukaryota; kingdom Metazoa; phylum Arthropoda; class Insecta; order Lepidoptera; family Hedylidae; genus Macrosoma; species Macrosoma leucophasiata. The sequence goes on along the minus strand of JAWQUS010000023.1, from coordinate 4,853,158 downwards.
CGTTCTAGGCAAAACCTGTGAATTGTATGGTGAAAACATAACATTTTAAAATATCTTCGTCAATACTGCGTTTTTGTTAAAACATTATGTAGGTCGTAGGTACTGAAATATGTTAAAAATCGTAAAAACAATCTAAAAGTGAAATAATTTTTGAGTGTTAGTTTTGTTTAAGTGTACTTTAATATTTTGAACATTTGTCAACAACAACTGTCGCAACTCTTAGTTTTAAGGTCTTTTTTCTACCTCATAAAAATTATAATGCCCAATGCCGACGTAATGACCGACACGACCGCTAGATTCAATTCAGTATAGGTATTATAACTACCTCTAAACACATAATTTCAAAACACATAACATGACTATTCAGTAACTAGGCAATTACCGGTCAATGTGGAGTACATCGACGGGTAATTGCCTATCCATTCTATTCTCTACAATTAATTATGCACCAGCAATACGTGCTTAAATATAATGCAAACAGCATAGTCACCATTCCGCACAGTTAAATTGGTGCATATTGATCGGCATCTAACTAGACTGAATTCGTATAGCATCAAGTAACGCATAACTGCATATTCTGTGGATTTGAATGGCTGATTTTGACAAATATATACACGATTGCACCCAACCTTATTACAGTGCTCATTAAGAAATATTGTACATCGGTCTTAGACTTCGGCTTATTTCGGGTCTGTAGAGCGTCATCTTTTTCTCACCTTACCTATGTTACGTTTATCGACCATTTTGATCTAGTTTTAAGGCGCGGGCCCACCCAGACGCTTTCTGTGCACGGACACGCGGCGCATTTTAGCGTCTATTAATTTGTTTGACAACGTGGGTCAATGTTTCCACTGGAGTACATGAAGACCCACGAATAATGTATAGCGTGGCGTGGCACGGCGCACGGAGGTTACGCACGTCCTACTGCAATCCAAGGATAGATAAGCAAGCTGTACATAGTCGTGGGCCATATTCGTGTACTCCCAGTGGAAACATAGACCCACGTTGCTAGGGTTGAGTTATGTAACGGCCTATTCGAGCTAGGGGGCCGTTCAAGTATTACGTAAGCTGATTTATTACAATTCTTTACCCCCCCATCCCCCTTGTCAGCAAAAGTAAGCAAAGCTCTTACCCCCTCCCCCCATGCTTACGTAAACATTTTTCAATTAATGTATTGTTTTTTTTTTAATATTATAATTATAATGTTATTATTATAATTTTAAAAATAAGAAAATAGATTTAGCATAGAGTTTAGATTTTACTGATGTAATACGTAAATAAAAACCGATGACGTAAACATCATCTAGACTCCCCTACCCCCCATGTCATCCAAAATAAGCAGAGCAAAGACCCCCCCAACCCCCCATAGTGCTGACGTAATACTTGAACGGCCCCTAGCCACGAATTTGTCAATGACGTCAATTCATGTGTAGCCTCTTCGTGGGTTGCAGTGGACCCTACCACATACAATTTCGCATAAAGCGAAGCTTTATACACGTGCGCAGCCTCTCCGTGCGCCGCGGTGGGCCCGCGCCCTTAACTAATACCGGACTATGAGTGCTTACGTAGGCAATGTGCAGCAGAGAACGCTCTACAAAGTCGAAACCAGCCGATTGTCGTATACGATGTGCAATATTTCTTGATGGGCACTGTACAGTAGGAAAGAGACAATCGGCTAGTTTCGGCTTCATTGAGTATTTTCGTAAACATTTTTACTTAGTACATAGCAGATAACCTTGCATAGGCAAAATATCGCCACGAGCAGCGGCGGTAATGCTCTTTTGAACTTTTGGGTTTTTTATCAAGATTTGTAAAAAAGTAGAAAAAATATTGTTAGGATAGATCTAGAGAGCATAGAGTATCACGGGCCACCGGCCGCGGCGTACTGGAGGGGAGTAGCTATAGCGCTTATTACCGATGCAAAACAGTCTGTCATTTTTTGCGGGGGGAAATGCGTGCGACTCACTCGCACACTACAAAAATCGTCTATGACTACGAAACTCACACCTTGACATTAACAAAATACAGAAAAAAATTCACGCACACATTTAAACATCTAGGCGACTGGTATAGGCCCATTTAGCCTTGTACTTTGACAGAGGGGAAAGCCGGGATATGGCTACTCCCCTCTGGTGTTGCTCTATGCTAGAGCGGATGCCTGCCAGAGATGATTGGTGGTGCGCTAATTTAAATTAACTCTGTATATACGGATCTTTCTGCTCCCTAGGATATCCGCGTATATGGATACGGATATCCAACACATCACAATTAAATCAGTGGGTAACGAATAACTCACAAGGATGAAGTTTCTGGGCGGCAATGTACTTCTCCAGCTTCCGCCGCAGCACGATCTCGGCGCCATATCTGCCCACGGACCCGTTGTCCACCAGCAAGAAGTATGCGTGCCTGTTGTTCAGAACAGCTAGTTTTGATCTGTAACAAGTGAAAAGAATGAAAGCGCGCATGGCCCAGCGGCTGGTGTAGATCGTAAGCGATCTGCTCGGTTAAGCACTACGGGCGCGGTCGGGTAGTGTGATGGGTGACCGCTAGTGGCAAAGTAAATGCGCGTTTCCGTGCTTCGGAGGGCACGTTAAGCCGTCGGTCCCGGTTGCTATCGATAGGTAGCAGTCGTTAAACCTTGTCGGAGGCCTTATGGGCGGTTTGAAAACATCCGACAGCGGGCTGGCCACTAACCCACCCACCTCCACCAATCCGCATTGGAGCAGCGTGGTGGAGTAAGCTCCAGGCCTCCCCCCAAAAAGGGGAGAGACTCGTGCCCAGCAGTGGGACGTATAATGGGTTGCCATTATTATTATTATTATATATAAGTGAAAAGAGCAACTGATGAAAATTGGATACGCAAATCTATATAATACTAGCTGCCCCGACGAACTTCGTATCGCTTTAGCAGTATAAAAAACACATGGGTAGTTTACGATCTAGTGGGCGGTGAGAACCTCACGTCCCGTCGCCAGCGTAGTAGCAAAGTAGCACAGTCTAAAGAAAACGAACATGTTACTGTGATAGAAGTATGTATAATGAAAATGGGACCGACTGTGCCGGACGAATTGAGAACCTCCTCCTTTTTTTTATGTTATCAAGTGGCAAACAAGCATGCGGTTCACATTGATGTTAAGTGATGACTGCAGCCTATAGACACCCACACGAAGACCAAGGTCAAAATGCAGATGCGTTACCACTCCTGAGGCTTAAGGTGTTATGCCTCTGAGCCGGAAATTACAGGGCCGTACATTACCACCTGACCGGAACACGGTAGTGCTGAACACTACCATTTAGCGGCAAGTATATTAGGTAATGCGGTGGTGCCTACGCCCGCGAGCTCCGTCACTGGAGCTCTACTACCAGTAGAGTAGTCCTTTTTTCGAAGTCGGTTAGAAAGAAAATCAAACTTCGTCAACCGAGAACTCTTAATTACGGCAAAAAGAATATCCTATATGAGAGTGCACAATTGTTCAATAAACTTCCCGAAAACATTAGGAAAACAAGTGAAACCGCTGCATTTAAATCAAAACTAAAGGAGTACGTAATTAGTAACGTCTAAAATAACTAAAGGATATCTAATATATCGGTTTTATGTGTCTCGCTGTAAGTCAAATAAATGTTTCTTATTCTTATTCTTAATAATACCTACCTCTCAAGATAAATAAAATAAAATAAAACATACCTAACCTGTACGCTATTGAGTGTACTCAAAAGCTGTAGCATCTGCAGAAAATGCATCATCGCCAGCCACGACCACTCTGTCAAGAGTGGACGACTAAGGAGGAGGAGGATTGAGTGTAACCTACCAACTATTTACTTATGACTATTCTTTATACTTACCTACTTTAATATACCTACTCTGAGTTCGCACTGCCCGTGTTAGCGATCGATTAATGAATAATTGTTTTAAATCTCATGTAAGTGAACTTTTATGAGAATTTTTATGAGAAACTAGCTGACCCGGCAAACTTCGTATTATATTGCCTCAGAATAAAATAATGTGTCAAAGGTTTGATACATACGGACTATTTGTAAAATAAAATTGTGGTTTTTACTATTTCCCTTCAATTTCTTCATATTTTCTTACCTTTTTCTTAGATTTTAAAATCATTCAAAACCATAATTAGCCAAATCGCTCAAGCCGTTCTCGAGTTTTAGCGAGACTAACGAACAGCAATTGATTTTTCTATACTGTATGTAGATAAATTGTCTTTAACCGGAATATACTCGATCAACTGATAATCTGTACGGGACCCTATACTACACGACACGCGCTTTTTTCTCAAGGAAGAAAGAAAAAAAAAAATTTTTATTTACGTATATTTTTTTATAACATTACCCATTTAAGTGTCCGTTTATTCCAGGACTCCGGTGAAGAGGACTTCCCAGACGAGCCCAGTCCGGACGATGACGATTATCCAGATTACAGTGTGCATGGTATAGTAGAAGTCCGTGATCGTTCACCGATAGCGAGTAGATTTTTAGAGGAAGATGGCAAAGAGAAACGACACTGTACTGAGGTCGAGGATGAATACGATGCAATAGGTAAGGTTCAAGTTCGTTACTCCACGCCTTTATTCTCCGAAGGGGTTTGCAGAGGTAAATGAATGCACAGCATACATGCACCCACCATTCGCCGGGTACGTTTTGGCCCAACAGGTGGCGAGCCTATTGACATCTTCAGGCACATTAGTAAACATCGATAGTGGTACTGGGACACTTCCAGAAAATGGAAAAATCCTAAAAGCACTAGTATCGGACATACTTACCACCTTTTTCTCTGATAGCTGGCAATCGAACCCAGGATTCCAGTATAGCAGGAAAAATACTGAGGCGTTCCACAACATTGTGTATAGTTGTGGCTCTAGAATTGTAGTTTAGGAGGGTTACTTTTTTCATGTCAAAAATCTTATAGACAAAAAACGGACACCGAATGGAAAGTGGTCACCGTCGCATAGGGATTTGCAATGCCAGAGGCGTTGCCAACACCTCAGAGGGTAGTTCGTTTCACAATTTTCGTTCGTTTCACGATCGAACGCCAATACCTCACCGTTGAGGACTGCCAGGTATCAAAAAAATTTAAAAAACATCGCTAAAATATAGAAAGAACTTTCAAAATCGATCGCAAATCGTAACACATTAAAATAAAAATTGACACTCCCCTCTTTTTGTAAGTCGTTTTAAAATTGATTAATGGTGGTCTCGGTCTTCTTTTGGTTTAGGGGTCGGGACGTGACGACCCCACCTCCCTCTAGTGGAGAAGATTTCTTCTGCTAGTGCAGTCAGTCGAACAATGGCGGGCAAACCATTCCACTAGGGCGGTAGTAAAAATAACAACGCGGGAAGGGCAGCAGTGTCCTGCGATAAATCTACCACCTCTGCGATCGCCAATCCGCCTGCCAAGCGTGGCGATTATGGCAAATTCTCCCTTAATGACGCACAACCTGCCCTGTAATTTCCGGCAGAGAGGCATAACACCTTAGGCCTCCGGAGTGGTAACACATCTGCATTTTGACCTTGGTCTTTGTGTAAATGTCTATAGGCTGCAGTCATCACTTAACATCAGTGTGAACTGCATGCTTGTTTGTCACTTCCTTTACATAAAAAACAACACTGTTATAAGCGTCTTTGGGGAGGGCTTTGTCCAGCAGTGGACGCCTTTCTGCTGGAGTGATGATCATGATGCCAGTTTGCTTTTATTCACACTGAAAAACGCAATTTTCTAACCAAGGTACTTATTAACGGTAAAAAATATTTACAATGTGTCTGCACGATAATTTCACAAAATTTATTCTTTCGCGTTACAGAACTAATAATCGTAAACCAGACGGATAAAAAAGTTATTTGCTTCGAAAATTAAAAAATGGGAGCTATAAATTGATTACGGCTGTTTTAATTTTCAAAGCAACATTTTACTGCTAATACATTTTGATAAATGTTGAAGGTGTCGGAAAAAATCAAGCCGCCTTCATTCGAAGACGCTGCCTAAAAAATTCAACCTTTTGAGATATAACAAATGTATGGTGGAATATTTTCTCTTTGGTCTACAAAATAGTCCGCGATGGCATATATAATATATCTCATTTTTAAGGTTCCGTCGTAAACAAGGAACCCCTATAGTTGTTTCGCCATGTTCGTCTGTCTATCTGTCTGGCCGTCCGCGGTTTAGCGCAAAAACAATTGGTACTAGAGACTTCAAATTTGGCACAAGTATACACCTTAATCACGCCAACAAATTAATAGATTAAAATATGAAAAAAAAATAGGGTTGGTACCTCCACTACCTACCGCGCGGATATATATTTTTTTTCGTTTTCCATATAGTGTGGGATGTCGTTGGGTAGCTCTTTAAAAAATTTTAGGGGTGTGCAAATATCACTTTTCGATTTAGTTAACTGTTCGTGACTTTTTAAGCTTTATGTAAGCTTAAAGTGCCAATTTTCGTTAGAGTCAAGTGTCCCCCTAGTTAGAAAATCCAACGTTACGGCAATAGTAGCTCTATATAACTAAATTAAAAGGAAAACTATCTCATTTAAGTTGGCTTTACTCGCACAAGTTTGCGAGTAATAGTCTACCAAATATATTTTACTCAAAAATTTCAAACAACTCCATAGAAATTTTTTTTTTCGTCATATTATTGAATCCTTAAAACTACGGAACCTTACACTGCGCGTGGTCCGACACACACTTGATCGGTTTTTTAAGTTAGGTATAATTATAATATATCGATACATCAATGTCCACTGTTTAGGTACCTAACGATTGTAGAGAGCATCAAGTTCCAGCAGGCTATCGGCGCTTATGTAGTTTTTTTTGGCGAGTTTCTAAAATCACTGGAAATCCAAAGCACTGTTAGCAATTAAAAACTGTCAAAGCAAACTATTGTTCATTTCAGTTTTCGACAGCTTCTAACTATTCGGAAAAACGACAAAAGTTTTGTCGTAGATATTGAGTTCAAATAAATGTTAATCAAAATACCACCATATCTTTAGATACTTGGATACAATAATATTATCAACTAGCTGGCCCGGCAAACTTCGTATTGCCTCAGAATGAAAATATGACATGTGTCAAAGGTTTGATAGATACGGACTATTTGTATAGGAAAATGAAATGGTGGTTTTTACTATTTCCCTTCAATTTCTTCATATTTTCTTACCTTTTAAACATTTCCTGGACTTCCAAAAATCATTCAAAATCAATATTAGCCAAATCGGTCGAGCCATTCACGCGTGATCCCGTGACCAAGGAAAACGGGTTGCATTTTTATATATATAGATAAAACTGAAAAACTAGCTTTATTTAATCAATAGCTAACTAAATAATTACTTATTAATGCAACTATAGTATGTGCCTCGGTTGACATCATTTCGATAGCTATTATAGATATAGATATTTCGATAGATATTTACTTTGCCGTAGGTACATTACTGTTATGAGATAGCGTGACAATTATCATAATTACAGATAAAAAATTAAAGTAATGTACTTCAAAAGTCAAAAGCATTTATTCATTTGGGTCTCAAATGTACGCTTATGAACGTCTTAACATTTGTTTGATATTATTTCGCATTAACACATGCTTGTGAAATATATTTTATTTTTATAGAAAAATGGAAGGAAAAATTTGACTTCACTAGGCTATTGTAATTTGACTTCGGCTGGACTAGATTCCCAGTAGGTCGCGAGATCGAGCCTCGCCTGAAGTCAAATTTTTCCTTCCATTTTTCTTTAAAAATAAAATATATTTCACAAGCATGTGTTAATGCGAAATAATATCAAACAATTATTAAGGGTAAAAGCGACTTCTTTACGATATTCAATAAACTGAAAAGTCTATTATATCGGTTGCCTAACTAGCATAGTTGGTAATAGATGGCGCTACTGCTACCATAAAGCAATGCAATAGATGTGAAGGAAAGATTTGACAAATCGGGCAGGGCTTCAGTAGCTCAATTGGAAGAGCGGCTGGACTAGATTCCCAGTAGGTCGCGAGTTCGAGCCTCGCCTGAAGTCAAATTTTTCCTTCCATTTTTCTTTAAAAATAAAACGTCTTAACATATTATTATAGGTGGTACACACAAAAAATGAACATTATTTTACATAAAAAAATAAATAACAGCAACAATATCACCAGCCAGCTAACAAACATAAGCCTTAATAAAATGACTTTAACAATTGATAGTCACCGGGCTACAGAATGGTCTACTGCTGGTCATACTGGTCACTTCATACGTAATACCACCATTAATTTCTTATATCAAATCCACACAAGAACCCGTGTCTTTTATAAAATGTGAAGCAATATTTTCTGGACAGATATTACATTCTTCGAACTAATGAATTTCATTTGATTACATTTCTTGGTTCATTTTATGTGGGATTTTTTTTATGTAATGGAAGTGGCAAAAAAGCATGCAGTTCACATTGATGTTAAGTGATGACTGCAGCCTATAGACACCCACACGAAGACCAAGGTCAGATGCGTTACCACTCCTGAGGCCTAAGGTGTTTTGCCTATGTGCCGGAAATTACAAGCCCTACATTACCACCTGACCGTAACATGATAGTGCTCAACACTACCATTTAGCGGCAAGTAAATTAGGTATTGCGGTGGTGCCTACGCCTGCGAGCTCTGTCACTGGAGCTATACCACCAGTTAGTCATAGACATGTTGTGGTAAAGATCCAGATTTAGAATAATAATATAAGTATAGTTTGTAAGCTTCAAATTATTATTATTGATAGTATTATTATATTATGTATGTATTTATGCAATATAAATGTTATAGTATTTACTACTTTAGAGAATGTACACCCTACTGCTGCAATATTAACGATGATTCTCCTTCCACCTTAAGGTCATCTGGAAGAGATTGCTTTCAGCAATAAGACCGCCTTATTGTATTGCCTACTATTGATAAAATAGCATCTGTATTTCCTACAATTCTGGTGTACAATAAAGAATATTCTATTCTATTCTATTCTACCCCAGGCATAATAATATTTGTAGTAGATATGTAGTGTGTATGTCTGCTCGACCACGGAAGCTGAAAAGCGACCGAAACGTCGGGATTTTAAATAATCATTTTCGTTTAATATGCGCGAGATAAATCCAAAAACAAGTTTTATTTCAATTAGTATAGTTCGCGAAGACCTAAGAACATAATAGTATATTGCATACAAGGTTACTGGTGAATCGTGGGACATGGGCAAAAATCGATTTTGGATTTGAATAACAAAATAATTCATACCTTACAGGTAGTAAGGTATGGATTGTTATGATATTTACATATTTCGTATTATAACAAAATATTTATACCGGATTATTCCAACCAAATGCGAATGTTTGTTTTACTTTGTTCTTCAATTAAAACCTAATTAGTTGTTTTACTAAGTTAATTTATAAACACTTCTGTAATAGACTGGTACTAATAATTATACTTTTATAATAACCTTATCTTGTTTTAATTAATACCTACTATTATGATTTTTATGTGTTTAATTTATAAATATACCGCTGTTAACAAAGAGTTTATAATTTAAAAGAATTACTTATGTTAATAGGCATTTCTAGTGATACTACAGTACAAATATGAACAGTATGGAAACTACGTACAAAACGTTCGAAACAGCACACCGGCGCGGTCGGGTAGTGTGATGGGTGACCGCTAGTGGCAAATTAAATGTCCGTTTCCGTGCTTCGGAGGGCGAGAAATTATTACATCCCTTTTTATGTGTAGGGGAGGTAGCTAAAAATCTATTTTATACTAATAATTGCAGATATTTTATACTTATAGTCTCTGGGTTTAGCTGCGTACAGACGGACGAACATGGCGAAACTGTAAGGGTTTTTTGTAGTCTACGTAAGCCTAAAAACAGAAGCTCAATTCCTACCAGATGGTTCTTTAATATCACTCTCACTCGTCTTGTTGCCTTAAGATAATGTCATTTAATAAACAGACGTAAATCAAAACTTTTTTACACATATATTTACTTTTGTCGCAACGTTGAAATTTAACTCATTCCGAATTCAGAGACGTGAATGGAATATAAAACAGTCAATACAGTGCCAGCTTTATTTTCTTAGCTTTTCTTTTGTAGATTTTTACATTTTCCTTTATCTATAAAGATAGTGTAGTCAGATCATTTGAAAGGCTAAGAGTGAATTGATTTAGAATCTGCGTATATTGAAAAGATAGAATTAGTCTATAAAACGCGATATATAAAATCCTTTGTGAAAGGATTACGCTGTTGTAATAAAGCTAAGATTGGAGGAATAATTCAATACAACTTTGTGTAGAGTTGAATATTTACGTATTTTATAAAATGTTTTTGACTAGACTAGACCCGGCGAACTTTGAACTGTAGAATTAAGAATGTAATGTGTCAAAGATTTGACAGGTCCGAAATATTTGGGTGGGAAAATGATCCTTATTTCCGTGCAATATCTTCCTACTTTCTCAAATTTTAAGCATTCCTTGGAATGAATCCATGGCCGAATTATATTTCAAAACAAAAATGGTTTTTCAATAAACCATTTCAGTTTTGAAATATAATTCGGCCCACCCGTTCTAAAGTTTTAGTAAGACTTACAAACGTCATGTACAAATGTTGCATACTTATTATTATAATGATCAGTAAACATTCGCGTTACTTGAAAATCATGAAAGTGTGCTTCAACGCATACTTACATTTACCCCTGCGTACCGTTCAAGGAATACAGGCATAAAGGGTCATAGCTCATTAGAGCCGGCACCCAAGCAGCGCCCGACCGCCTCGAGCGGTCTTCGCTCATTACATCAACTCTGCTCCGTATCGACACCGGATCGCCTCGACCGCAAGCCGTCAACGTGTAAGCGGCGCGCGGTCTACCCGCAGACGGCGAGTGGCCCACTCGGTGACCCCTAGTTTGTCTTGCGCTATTACCAAGTGGACCGCGCGCTGTCCGCGAGTGGTTCACAAGTAACATCGCGAAGTTCACCCGTGTTCCACCCGTCGACAACAAGTGGACGCCGTACAACGAGGCAGTGTTGGTCGGGTGCCAGGTGGCTGTAATGAGCTATGACCCTAAGTTATGTTTTTTTTAAGATATTTATATTACACTCACTTTGAGTACGCGCCAGTTTATTATAACACAACAAATGACATTAATTATATCAATATCTTTGTCAGGTGTCAACGTAGCAGCGAAACTGAGGGGTCTTCCGTCAAACATGAGGATCCTAGCTGAGAAGCTGATCAATGACGTCCTCTATCAGGCGCAGATGAACGGCCTAGACTCATCATCTGCTATTACCACAAATGATCCATTCAAACAAGATGATTTGAAATAAAAAAGGAACAAAAAAAAAATTAGAACTATTTTATGCCATATTTTGGACAACGTAGATTTCTAATTGGGTTAAAATGATATAAACGTCGGGACGTGACGACCCATCGCCCGCTAGTGGAGGAGAATTCTTCTGCTTATCCAATCAGAAGGTACTGGTGGTAGAGCTCCAGTGACGCTCCGCATTAACCCACTGGGACCGAGTTCAGCCGCTCTTCCAACTAAGCTACCGAAATATACATCCGATAGTCCAATTTCTCCTTCATATTTGAATAATTGTACCTAATAGATTTTCGTTTGGCGTTTTTTCAAGGATTTGTCAAATGAAGAGCTATTAATGATGAGCTATATTTTAAACGAGCTGTGCCCGCGGATGAAGTCGCGGGCACAGCTCGTTCATTATGATTGTTCAGGCTCTACCCAGACAAATTCTTGGGCGCAGCTAGTAGCCTAAGTTACTCCTTATTACATATGCTATCTGCCAGTGAAAGTCCCGTCAAAATCGGTGAAGCCGTTCCCGAGATTAGCGGGAACAAACAGACAAACAGACAAAATTGTAAAAAAAATGTTTTGGTATATGTACCGTGTATTCATACATATGCATTTAGTAAAAAACTATTATTTTTATATAACAGACACTACAATTTTATTTGTAAATATAATGTAGATTTTCTTGAACTAGTCCTTTTGAAATAAAACTGAAATTGTTTATGTAAAATAAATAACGATTTTTGCAATTAACTTTCCTCAGTCTACCGTACCAAAAAAAATCTTTAAAAAAATATTATTTGAGTTTGCTTCTTTAACAGTAACGTTTACACGCGTTTTCAATTACATTAAGCCGATTTTGATTATTTTGGAGAGATACCTGGAGATTTTTATAGGATAAGTAGTTGGCCGGCAAACTTTGTATTGCCTCAGAATGAAATAATGTGTCAACGGACTATTTGTATGGGAAAATTAAATTGTGGTTTTAACTATTTCCCTTCAATTTCTTTTTCTTACCTTTTAAACTTTCCCTGGACTTCCAAATATCATTCAAATCCAATATTAGCCAAATCGGTCCAGCCTTTCTCGAGTTTTAGAGAGACTAACGAACAGCAATTGATTTTTAGATATTTGTTTTGATTTTTATATATTTATATATTGACTAGCAGCTGCCCGCAACGTCGTCTGCGTGAAGGCTCTACAGCACCAAACATACCGAAGATGCCAGTGTCGCTTTAGCATTATAAGCAAACAACTTTGACATACATACAGACAAATAGACAAAAATCTGAAAACTATATTTTTGGCTTCGATTTCTATTGCAGATCATGTCCCAAGCATTCTTTTAAAAAATATTCAATGTACGTAGTTTTGACTTTCCTACGATTTTATTAAATGTAGAGATTCCCGTGGGAATGAGGGATTTTCCCGCAGTAAAAAGTAGCCTAAATGTTGGCCAGGCTTAGTATCTATACACCACAAAAAGTTTCATTCGAATCCGTCCAGTATCTTCGGAGATTAGCCTGGACAAAGGGACAAACAGACAGACAATAAAATTAAAAATCATTGAAAAGTGTTCTAATACTATTATACCATCGCCCCCAATTAGTTAGATGTATAGATAGTTTTTTTTATAATATATAGAAGACTAGCCGCCCCGACGAACTTCGTATCGCCGTGGAGGTACCTACTTAAAAATTAGATGTCTAAAAAATCGGAAAACCATATATTTGGTGAAGGTAGAATAGAGACCCAAAATATATACACAAAATTTCATAATGATCGGTCTAGCCATTTCAGTGGCGTATTATCATAAACACTGACACCAGAATTAATATTTGAGATTATGGTCCTACACGTACCTGTTATAACAAGACACGGTCAGATGTCAGTCTCAAATGGGTGGCCCGTGACGATGGACATGGTCATCCCAACCGTCCCCCCATAAGCCACGTACTAATACACTACTGCAGCAGAGAATATGTAAACTGCAGGAAACAACACTTACCTAGGCGAAGCCATAGCATGATAGGGAACATCCCGTCCTCTACCGATCAGCTCATTGGCACCCTCGACGATGCCCCACGGCGCGATGCCTATGCTGACCACGCGACCAGCTCGTTGGGACCTCTCCAGTTGCAATGCGTCTCCCACTTGCCGTGTCACTCCTGAGTGGTGAAAGAAAATCATGAAACACTAGTAGAGTTAAAGTTACTGGTGGTAGAGTTCCAGTGAAGGGATTCGAGCCACACACCACCGCATCACCTAATCTATCAGCCGCCAAATGGTAATGGTCCCGGTTAGATGGTATGGTTCCGTAGTCACTATCAGAGAGACATAACAACTAAGGTCTCAGGGGTGGCAACGCTTCTTCATTTTGACCTCTGGTTTTGTTTGGATGTCTATAGGCTGCAGTCATCACTAAACATCAATGAGAGGTGCATGCTTGTTTTGCCACCTTCCTTACATAAAAAAAAACATAACTGACGAAAGTATTTCCAGGAGTAGAAGAGTAAAAACATTATGTTTATTACGCCCGATATTAAAACTAACCATAGATAAAGACATAAATAATAATAATAATGATACATCCCACTGCTGGGCACGAGTCTCTCCCCTTCTTGGGTAGAGGCTCGGAGCTTACTCCACCACGCTATTCCAATGCGGGTTGGTGGAGAAAAGGGATAGTGGCCATTCCGCTGTCGGATGTTTTCAAACCGCTCATAGGGCCTCCGACAAGATTTGACGAATGCTATCTATCGATAGCAACCGGGACCGACGGCTTAACGTGCCCTCCGAAGCACGGAAACGCGCATTTTAATTTTCTACTAGCGGTCACCCATCATACACCCGTCCGCGCCGGTAGCGCTATTTACTGGTGGCAGAGCTTCAGTGACGAAGCTCGCGGGCGTAAGCACCACCACATTACCTAATCTACTTGTTCCTAAATGATGGTGTTCTTGTAAATTCCGGCCCAGAAGCCTTAAACCTCAGGAGTGGCAACGCATTTACATTGAAATATCTGGTTTCATGTATATGTTTATACGCTACAGTATTACTTTTTTATGTTATAGAAGTGGCAAACAAGCTTGCAGTTCACATGGATGTTAAGTGATGACTGCAGCCTATAGACACCCACACAAAGACCAAGGTCAAAATGCAGATGCGTTACCACTCCTGAGGTCTAAGGTTATGCCTCTGTGCCGGAAATTACAGGGCCGTACATTACCACCTGAGCGGAACACGATAGTGCTAAGCACTACCATTTAGCGGCAAGTTTATAGGTAATGCGGTGGTGCCATTCGCCCGCGAGCTCCGTCGCTGGAGCTCTACCACCAGTAAATAGCGCTACGGGCGCGGACAGGTGTATGATGGGTGACCGCTAGTAGCAAAATAAAAAAAGCGTTTCCGTACTTACCATCAATGTAAACAGTATGCTTGTTTGTCACGTAATAACATAAAATAATGAGACCAACACTATAATGTAACAACCGCAGGTTACACACGTTCAACAATTTAGTTCATTGAGAACAGACACCCATAAAAACGTCAGCTAGCTGACTGGTAGAGAAATTACAGACGCGTTAATATCTTGTGCTGGCGCGGAGGGAATCAGTGAAGGATTACTCCAACCGCATTGCGGTTTTATGCTTTCAGTATATCAAGTTGCAGTTTCTGTAAGAGTAACCTACTAAAAACATTTTCATGTTAAATATTGCAAAGACGAAAACTTCGCTTACATAGGTGATGTGAGGGTAGCGAAACGGTCTATCAACGCATTTTGACTAAAGTATATCTTCACGCCAATTACCTATGGGGTAGGCAGAGAGTGTGGAGCGCCAGATATCCCGGTCCTGACACACCTCCCGCGCTACTTCATACATGCACGTCGATTCCTAAGACTTTTGACCCCACCCTCAGACTTGACCTATTTGGTCATGGTAGGTCAGCCTTGGTCTTCCTAGGACTCCATAACCAACCAAATTTGCTTAACTGTTTAGACATTCGTTAAATCCTCATTCTTTCTACATGCCCGAATCATCGGAGCGTGCCTTTTTCATTTTTCGTTTTGAATAACGTAGAGTTTATGAAGTTAGGACGTGTACAGTTAAGAATACTCGACAAGTTGTAACTTCTTGAATAAATTGCCAAGTTTTTTTGTTAATTTCGAGAGAATGCTGGGATTCAGGTGGTCCGACTACATCACTGCCTTACATTAATCGAAAATCTGAGAACACTTTCATATATTTGTTCTACCAATAAATACCACTAGAACTGTTAGGGACTCCGTAAGGTTTGGCGTGAAGATACATACATAGAACAGTTTGAATTTTGCGATAGCTTGCCGTATATATATGAGCAAAACCAAAAAAAAAAATCACGCTCCTGTAACCATAATAAAGACTTGACTGCTGCCGCTTTACAACCTTATTAAAATTCCACGATGTTAACAATAACAAAACGCATAGCTTTGAAAGCCTTTGAGCATCGCAATGTTATAACTAGGAACTACATAGTTAAGAATAAATGAAAAAGAAAGATGAGAATAAATAGCTTTAAAAACTGTAATATTTTTATATTTCACAATAAAACATGAGAGTGATTTTAGAAATAAAAGAAAAATTGGAAATCTAAATTTGGGTTATCCTGAGATCCCAGGTTGGATTCCTGCCAGGAGTCAATTTTTATTTCCATTTTTTCTTTAGTTTCCAAATTTGCATGTGCATTTTAGAAATTAACAATGTTCAATTTAAGACATCGGGTTCTTTTCTCAAATAGATTAATATTGGATATTAGATAATTGAGAAAATTCCAGAGGTACACACTTTCTTTTCAGTTCCTGCTCGGTTAAAAGAAGATGTGATCAGACCACACTTTTATATTTGTTCTACAAAATATCCAACAGTAAAATAGGTTGCCTTAAATGACAGCTTTATATTTTTTGAGCAAAACTATCAAAAAACGCGCTCACTGTCTTTTTAACAAATTATTTAGATTATATATAGGTTATTATATATAGGTATGAATCCTCACGCCAGGCCCCTAACGAGGTAGGCAGAGATCATTAAGATTATTAATTATTTAGATGTACATTGTTAAATCGGTAGCTTGGTGGTAGGCTACCAACGCTCAATTTAAGATCCCGGCTTGGATTGAAGGATTAAAATAGTATAAATAGTATTGAATATTTGAAGTAGATAACCCACAATTGGCAAACCAATATGCTTGAAGAAATACGTATCTTTGTGAATGTTTTACGAAATTCAGATAGATAAAAGAAAAAAAAAAATGGACATAGTACTCTCTAGGATAATCTAGTTGAATAATGTAAGTAGGAGATATTAAAGGAAAAAAAAACAACAGGTGTGGAAGGCAGAAGTGAAAACTTGAATATTGATGTGTGCATTCTTCACTATCACCCCCACAACGCCTAGAGGACTTAAGGGATGAAATTTTGTATGGAATTCGCGTCATTTTTGTTTCGAATTCCACACGGAAGAAGTCGCGGGAAATAGCTAGTGTGATAATAATATAATGGTCAAATATTATCTCTAGTTTAAGACATAATCGGACGTATTAGTCCGAAGATAAATGCATCGTGCGTGACTCGTACGTCTTAACATAGTGGTAGCGCAGTCTAAAGAAAACGAACGTGTTAGTGGTAGTCTGTACAAAAGAAAAGCAGGGTGATTAAGCAGGGGCAACCAATGATGACTTAGCTGTAATTTATAGGATATATTCAGCTTAATATGTCTGACATGTCTGTCCGTGGCTATCTTAGATCTTAATGGATTTTGGTAGTTTTGAGTAATGAATACAGTCCTGTTCACCCCTTTTGCAGTTGGGTGTCTTATCAGATTTTGTGGATATAAGACGAGGATTATGATAATTAATTTAAGCGAATGTGGATGATTGCAGAGGCCAACGATGACCAAACCAAGATTAACCTTCCTTAACCAAGTAGGTTGAGTAATGTCTGAGGGTGGGGTCAAAAGTCTTAGGAATCGGCGTGCATGTATGAAGAGAATGATGAATATAGAAGAAGAACGGGAGGTGTGTTAGGACCTGGATATCTGGCGCTCCACACTCTCTGCTTACCCCGGAAGAGACTTGGTGTGAAGACACATTTTTTAATATAAATTCATAGACAATGGGAGTTCTTTCAGTTAAGGAGAGATCTAAACTTGGGCTGAGTCGTTCACTACGGTGAAGTCGTTTGCTGAATCTACTTCTTATTCAGTAAAGTGAGCCCTTCATTTAAATCGCTCCTGAAGAATGATTCATGCGTGAATCGAAACTACACTGCAAACTGAATCTGAACTCTAGCTCTTAAAATATAGGTATTGAAATCGATTTGGCCTAGATCCGAGCACCCAAGTTCAAAATGTTATTATGAGTCGTAGAGTAAGTTCGGGCTTCTCACCTGCTACTTGTTAAACTATCTATCTCTTCAGGGAAAAACGAGTATGAGCCAAAGGTATGAGCCAAAGGTGTGAGCTAGGGACAATTAACTTACACCTTTTAGACCCTTTAGCCAAGTAAGTAAACAATGAACTGCCCAGACTTTTTATCTTTTTTCTATGTTATGACACCTTCATTACATAAAAACAACAATCATGCAGTTTACATTGATGTTAAGTGATGACTGCAGCCTATAGACACCCACACAAAGACCAGAGGTCAAAATACAGATACCACCACTGAGACCTTAGTTGTTATGTCTCTGTGATAGTTATTACGGGGCCAATATATTACCATCTAACCGGAACACGATAATGCTGAACACTACCATTTGGCGGCAGATAGATTAGGTAATGCGGTGGTGCCTACGCCCTGGAGACACTGGAAAAATCTCATTTCTCTTCGAACTGCTCCAATAAATGTTTGGATAACGTCTATCTAGAAAATGTGTCGGATACAAAATTCGATCAGATGTTAAGTTATGGGACATTATATCGACGTTGGCAAATAGCCAACACGCGACATGACCGAGTTTGCGAGCGACATTTTGTGATGGCGAGATTAATCATGATACTGAAAACTTCGTGGGAATCATTTCTTTTGAGCAAACAGAAATACATTCAAGCGATACACAAATATAGAAACATAAACACACATATTTACATATTGAGACGTTACAAAACACGTCAGAGTTACGAAAGTTTTATTAGATCCCCACTTGGTGTCAATAGGAACACTTCGGGAGTGTAGTGTCCTTTTAAACAAAAATGTATATTTATAATCCTTTCGAAATTGGTGGTGATATCGAAGATCATACAAGCAGTCGAACATAGAACCCGCTCTTTTATTGATGTCTGTTATATTGGAATACAAGTCCACTTTTTTGTCGACTTTATTCAGCCACAATATAGCGTGATAAAATAATTATACATCCATTTTTAATGTAATACTTGTAGTAAACAAACAACACAAACAAAGGCTTAAAATTCAGATGCCTTGCTTCTGAGTTTTAAGGTCCTCGTCTCTGCTATAGAAACTGTGGGGCTATACATTAATTACCATTTAACCGGAACACGATGGAGCTATAGATCGATACCAGAGAATATGTAATAATACTACGTATAGAATGGACACTTCTACGTCCCGCCCAATTTCCCCGCATCGCCGAACCTCCTCCCCTCTTATGGGCGACGGTTGGTATTTTGTACGTGCTTCGCACACAGGTGCACGTGTATATACACGTCATTGATTGATGTCTGTTAAAGAGACCAAATTAAGCGTTTGTATGGAATTATGGCGGAGTGTCCGCGGTGTGGCGATACTAGCATTTGGTGGCAGATAGATTAGGCAGTGCAATGGTGCCTACGACCTTGAACGCCGACAGTAGAGAACTACCACCAGTACATTCTATATAAAAAAAAATAAGGTTTCACCCAATATAATATCCTAAATAGGTAGTTTTTTAAAGAAAGTCTTACCAGTATTGGTCCCTCCAGTAAAAATCCAAGCACCAGTGGTTTTCGCTGCTTTAAGGAGGCCTTTTCGCAGTACTTTCTTCAGTTTCGGCTGGAGATCGAAGTTGGCCTTGCCACCTTGTATCGTGATGAGCAGCTTTGGGCGGTCGAGGGCCCATTCTCGTGTCAGCAACTGGACTATTAGGTCGGGTCGTGTGTCGTGCGAAAGGCGGACGTACTGTAACAAAGATTTAGAGCGAATAACGATTTTGCAATTTTTCGTTTTGCATTTTTTCGACGACCCCACCACCCATTAGCGAAAAATTTACTCCTGCTGGAAGAGAATTCTTCCACTAGTGCACACAGTCAACTGAACAATTACGGTCAAACCATGCAGTTGTTGCGCTGTTACCCATGTTTAACTCCAGTGCCGCTGCCACGGTATTGGACCCGTGCACGGTTTTAAAGAAACCCTCTAGGAGACCGTAAAGTAAAAAACATAGAATGTGTATGATATTCCTCTCTCAGGCTCCAGTCTCTATTTAGACTTATAGGAAGCCCAAAAGGATGTAAAGACAAGGCTATTGGAATAGCCCGCCGAGGATATGTTATGGGACTCCCGGTAGTCTTCATGGTAAGTATCTCATAAATAAGAAGTGTACATTAATGAAGACCAACCTAAGAAGGACGGTGATATTTCTTCCTCATGCTGAAGTCAATCTCCTAATTATAAGGCTCTTTTAGTATCTCAAAGACAAACGATGTTATTTGAAAAGAAATTGAAGAGCTATGTCGTTGGTTTCAAATAACAACGATATTGCCCTATATTTATAGAAGGAACCCAACCTGAGCTTTGGTCGGATGCGGGCCACCTTGGAACTCAACAGTGCCGTACGCATCGGTTGGAGCCGGTTGGGTGTGTCGCGCCGGTACCCACGCCTCCCCCGGCGCCGCTGTCACGATGTTCGACCCGTGCGCGGTCTTACTGAGACCACACCAGCATCTGTTGACAAGGAAAATATTAAGTCAGATTTCCATTTCAATAACACCATTCCAAAACCAAAATTAAAAGACAAGACAAACTGCGGAGAATCTTACGCGCTCAAGATCACACCGCCATCCGTTGACATAAAAGGCTGTAAGTTACCTACTCTACGCACATAACTCCAGATGTTCTACAGCAGCAATTCAAAAAAAATCAAAATTCAAATCATTTATTTCAAATTGGTCTACAAGGACACTTTTGCATTGTCGGGTTATAAGCTACGTAGAGAGAATGGCTTATAATAATAATTCAATAGCTATTAATAAATACCAATTTAATAATAATATTTAACCGATACGTGAATCATCAATATTTTCAATTCCTTCATAGAAGAAAAAGAAAAATCTGTTCGTCAAAATAGAACATGCATTGCAAATTCTAAAAGGTGTAATCACGAACGTCGTCACCCAAAATCAAGCTCGAGACTCAAAAAGCATGTTAAAATAAAACAAAGCGCTGTAACAAGTAATATGAAAACGCTATGAAATTTAGTAAAATTAAAAAAAAACATGATTATATTATTTTATTTCCAATTGGTCTACAAGCACACTTTTCCTTTGTCCGGTTACAAGCTACCGCAGTATACTTATAAAAATTATCGTCAAGTAATGTCTGAGGGTGGGGTCAAAAGTCTTAGGAATCGGCGTGCATGTATCGAGAATGATGAATGAAAAAGCATGGGAGGTGTGTCAGAATCGAGATATCCGGCACTCCACACACTCTTATCCGGCACTCCACACACTCTACCTACCTCGTAAGGGACTTGGCGTGTAGATATATACCAAATTACGAGATAAATAAAATATAACCGATAAAGCAACAAATAATTCGATTCCTTCACAGAAGAAAAATAAAAATCAGTTTGAGTCTGTAATTTTAAAAGTACCTGGGGCATAAGTTACTACTTTAATATCAATAACAATAAAAAAAATCGATACAAATTACGTGTCAGATCATTATAAAGTACGCGATAATCTGAATTATTCATGTCCCTCGTACAATTTTAATAAAAAAAAACATTATTATTCTATAAATGTAATTAAAACGAAATGTTGCGCATAAAATTTGAACACAGTGTTCTGTTATTCCTCTGCTACAAAAACATGGGTTACATCATGTTAACATGAATACTAATTTATTTGTATGATACCTTTTAGGCGATTCACACACGTGACCGCACGCCGCCGCGTAGGTCGGTGGCGGTGAAGCGGTTTTTTAGCGGTTCTCCGCGCGGTAAGGCGGTTTATGCGTCTATTCGCACGGATAGATTTATCGCGGTTTTAGCCAGTTTGATCACATAATGACAACAGAATGGACGCTGAAGTTGTAGCAGTAATTGTGACAGCAATGTGGCTTTTGCTGCGTAGAAACAAAAACGTGGAAATCCATTGTATTTCAATTGCAAGACGTTCTCCACTGACGAGGAATCACTTCTCGGCGCGGTCGACAGCGCGAAGAGGCGGTGGCGGCGAGAGCACCGCTAGTCCGCGCGGTCGGGCGGTGTAAGTGTGAATGGTATCAACGCATTTAATATAGGAGCCAACTGATTTTAAAACTAAAGAAAAAAAATACCATGACAGGGACTTCGGTAGCTTAGTGGTAAAGCAGCTGGACTGGTTATCCTGTGATCGCAAGTTCGATTCCTGCATGAAGTCAAAAATCTTTGTTTCCATTTTATCTTTAGTTTCTAAACCCATTCATATGTGTTATTGCGAAAAAAATAATATTACAATTAAAAAATTTTATGATTTTAAAAATAATTTTAGTTTAATATACGCGAGATAAATCCGTAAAAAATAGTTTTATTTCAATGAGTGTAGCTCGCGAAAACCTAAGAACATATCAAATTAAAAAATTGAAAATATTAAATATTTTTATTTTTTTTACTGAACTTATACCTACGTGTAGGATGTCAAAAGTTAATCGTTTGAAATATTGACACGTACAAAGTGGTAAAATGTGCGTCATCTAACTTTTAAAATTACCTTATAAGTGGAAAATCGAGTTTTGGCGGGAACCTTGAAAGATGCGTGTGGTGCTCTTATTTTATTTCATTTTCTTGGTGTATTTTTGAGTTATCTATATCTATAAAAATGCAACCCGTTTTCCTTGGTCACGGCATCACGCGTGAATGGCTGGACCGATTTGGCTAATATTGATTTTGAATGATTTTTGGAAGTCCAGGGAATGTTTTAAAGGTAAGAAAATATGACGAAATTGAAGGGAAATAGTAAAAACCACCATTTCATTTTCCCATACAAATAGTCCGTATCTATCAAACCTTTGACACATGTCATATTTTCATTCTGAGGCAATACGAAGTTTGCCGGGTCAGCTAGTCTATATCTATACATCTATACAAATAAATAAAATTGGAGTGCCTGTTTGTAATATCAAAATAACAGCTTTTTACTAAATGCATAAGTATACACGGTACATATACCAAAACAACATTTTTTACAATTTTTGTCTGTCTGTCTGTCTGTTTGGCGGGGCTAATCTTGGGAACGGCTGGACCGATTTTGACGGGACTTTCACTGGCAGATAGCTGATGTGACAAGGAGTAACTAAGGCTACTTTTATTTCCATACATCCATACATACATACATACAAATAAGTAGATTGGAGTGTATCCGACTTTGACGGGACTTCCACGGGTAGGTAGCTGATGTAATAAGGAGTAACTTAGGCTACTTTTATCTCCATACAACCATACATACATACATACATACCCACATATAAAAAATAGAATTTGAGTGTCTCCGATTTTGACGGGACTTTCACTGGCAGATAGCTGATGTGAAAAGGAGTAACTTAGGCTACATACATACCTACATACAAATGAATAGAATTTGAGTGTCCGATTTTGACGGGACTTTCACTGGCTGGTGTAATAAGCAGTAACTTAGGCTACTTTTATACTAGCTG
Source organism: Macrosoma leucophasiata (assembly GCA_036365455.1). Lineage (NCBI taxonomy): Eukaryota > Metazoa > Arthropoda > Insecta > Lepidoptera > Hedylidae > Macrosoma > Macrosoma leucophasiata. Next base: position 4,829,947 of record JAWQUS010000023.1, on the reverse strand, counting down.
CGCCCACGACTACGTCCGGGTAGATACTGAACAATCATATTTTTTCTCACGTGGACGAAGTCGCGGGCACAGCTAGTATTAAATAAAGTTTTGTTTGATATAAGCTTATTAAAGTGCTCGTGTATAGTGAAACAGAATAACAGTGCGAAAACACGTTTTTTCGGGTTGCCTCCAAAACTTCATTGTAAATGTTCTGGTAAAGTAGCCATCGCTTTACTAGAATTAAACTGTGACTGACTGACGGACTTTTAAATTGACTGACGACTCTGACTCTTACGTTGCTTAGTACGAATACGAAATATCGTTTAACATAACACTGGCAATATGCAAAACAAGCGATGCCATAAAATTAAATTAAAAAAAATAAATGTAGTGTATGAAAATCTTTATAAAATACTAGCTGACCCAGCAAACTTTGTATTGCCTGAGAATGAAATAACGTGTCAAAACGAAATAATATATATGGACTATTTGTATGGGAAAAATTAAATTGTGGTTTTTACTATTTCCCTTCAATTTCTCCATATTTTCTTACACTTTTAAACATTCCATTCATTTTAAAGCCCAGGGAAGGCTTTCCAAAATCATTCAAAAACAAATTTAGCGAAATTGGTCTAGCCGTTCTCGAGTTTTAGCGAGACAACGAACAGCAATTGATTTTTATATATATAGAAGATAAAATAATTTTATAAAGACTCCTCCAAATGTCTATCAAAGAAAATATAACCCCAACATTACGTCAACAGGAAATAAAAGTATGCAAACTTATCAAATGTCCACCAAAATTTTCGACGAACCAAATAAAAATTTAACTACAACAAAATTATCAGTTTAGTGTATAAAATACGAAAGAAGTTTGGAATGGATGAGAATGAGAACGAAGATCCGAAAGCGACCACTAGTAAGAGAGCGAACTCGGAAGAAAAAACGTATGAAGACAGTGTGGCTGAAGGGAGAGCTAGTCAGAACAGTAAACGTACTTCTGTGTCTGCTACTTCGGCTAAGAGTCAAATTAAAATGGCGGCAGCCAATCAGTTACCCGCGCCTCCAAAGAAGGATTTAGCAAACGCTGTGAAGAAAAGAGGAAGACAAGCAGAGTTCAGAAAAGAAAACGGATTACCAAGCGGCCAACTAGGAAGGTAACAAAGCGAAAAATCAAGACTCGTGATAGGAAACGAGATCCGTCAGTTATGACAATCGAAAGTATCGTCAAGGTTCGATAGTTTCGCTTGTACTATCGCGCTATCGACTATTTTTCGAGGTGAACTCATACTTTATCCTGTTTTTCATTTGGTATTTGACCTCGCCACTATCGAAAAAAAAAAGATAAAAAAAAAGTTTTCGTCACCTGAAACCATGACTCTTTTCTGTTTTTTATAACCCTTATAACGTTGACGATCGCCGTACCGTCTCTGCTCATTTTGCTCGGTCCATAGGACCTCAATCTGCTGACAATAAACTATACCTACTAACGAAAAGAAATATCATATCTCAGAAAAAAAAAATTTAATAAAAAATATCATAAACAATAACAAAAAATATAACAATAAGCTACCTTCTCCGGCAATGACGGCAATAAAAATATTCTGATCTCGGGCTGCCGGAGGAAAGTTTTGAAAATATTGTCATAACTGACGGATTTCGTTTCCTATCACGAGTCTTGATTTTTCGCTTTGTTATTTCCCTAGTTGGCCGCTTGGTAATCCGTTTTCTTTTCTGAACTCTGCCTGTCTTCCTCTTTTTCTTCACAGCGTTTGCTAAATCCTTCTTTGGAGGCGCGGGTAACTGATTGGCTGCCGCCATTTCAATCAGACTCTTAGCTGAAGTAGCAGACACAGAAGTACGGGAACCCTGACTAGCTCTCCCTTCATCCACACTGTCTTCATACGTTTTTTGTTCCGAGTTCGCTCTCTTACTAGTGGTCGCTTTCGGATCTTCGTTCTCATTCTCATCCATTCCAAACTTCTTTCGTATTTTATTCACTAAACTGATAATTTTGTTGTAGTTAATTTTTTATTCGGTTCGTCAAAAATTTTGGTGGACGTTTGATAAGTTTGCATTCTTTTATTTCCTGTTGACGTAATGTTGGGGCTATATTTTCTTTGATAGACATTTGGAAAGAGTCTTTATATAATTATTGTATCTTCTATTTATATAAAAAAAACTATTGCTGTTAGTTGTCTCCAGTTGTCTCGCTAAAACTCGAGAACGGCTGGACCGATTTGGCTCATCTTGGTTTTGAATGATTTCTGGAAGCTCAGGGAAGGATTAAAAGGTAAGAAAATATGAAGAAATTGAAGGGAAATAGTAAAAACCACAATTTAATTTTACCCATACAAATAGTCCGTATCTATCAAACCTTTGAAACATTATTTCATTCTCAGGCAATACGAAGTTTGCCAAGTCAGCTAGTTTTAAATAAAAGTTCTCTCAGTATAGGTAAATAAGTCAACATTTTTATTTTATGACTAGCGATCCGCCCCGACTTCGCGCGGGTGCAATGTAGATTGTCACTGGTAATTTGATGTCATTTTCAATTCCTACCGATCCAAGTGTTTAAAATAATGATTGACGACTGACCGTTTTGTCAAGCGTCATAAAGTTAACATTAAAAAAATAATATGATCGTTCAGTTTCCTTACAATTTCTAATTTTTCGCGAAACTAATTTTTTTTTATCTTTCATACATACCTTCTCCGAATAATTATAAATACAACACAAAAAGTAGATAGTATCGATAGTCAAAAATAAGCAATACTATTGCCAAAGATCAATAGTATCGATAGTATTATTATAAACACTATCGATACTATCGATAGTGTTATATTATTTTTTTTAATGTAAACCTTATGACGCTTGACATAACGATCAGCCGTCAATAATTATTTTAAACACTTGGATCGGTAGGAATTGAAAATGACATCAAATTACCAGTAACAATCTACATTGCACCCGCGCGAAGTCGGGGCGGATCGCTAGTCATAAAATAAAAATGTTGGTTTACTACTGACAGAACTTTTATTTAAAACTAGCTGACTTGGCAAACTTCGTATTGCCTGAGAATGAAATAATGTTTCAAAGGTTTGATAGATGCGGACTATTTGTATGGGTAAAATTAAATTGTGGTTTTTACTGTTTCCCTTCAATTTCTTCATATTTTTTTACCTTTTCATCCTTCCCTGGACTTCCAGAAATTATTCAAAACCAAGATTAGCCAAATCGGTTCAGCCGTTCTCGAGTTTTAGCGAGACAACTGGAGACAACTAACAGCAATAGTTTTTTTTATATTTAAAGAAGATAAAATAATTATATAAAGACTCTTTCCAAATGTCTATCAAAGAAAATATAACCCCAACATTACGTCAACAGGAAATAAAAGAATGCAAACTTATCAAACGTCCACCAAAATTCTCGTCGAACCAAATAAAAATTTTACTGCAACAAAATTATCAGTTTAGTGAATAAAATACGAAAGAAGTTTGGAATGGATGAGAATGAGAACGAAGATCCGAAAGCGACCACTAGTAAGAGAGCGAACTCGGGAGAAAAAACGTATGAAGACAGTGTGGATGAAGGGAGAGCTAGTCAGGGTTCCCGTACTTCTGTGTCTGCTACTTCAGCTAAGAGTCTGATTGAAATGGCGGCAGCCAATCAGTTACCCGCGCCTCCAAAGAAGGATTTAGCAAACTCTGTGAAGAAAAAGAGGAAGACAGGCAGAGTTCAGAAAAGGAAACGGATTACCAAGCGGCCAACTAGGAAGATAACAAAGCGAAAAATCAAGACTCGTGATAGGAAACGAGATCCGTCAGTTATGACAATATTTTCAAAACTTTCCTCCGGCAGCCCGAGATCAGAATATTTTTACTGCCGTCATTGCCGGAGAAGGTAGCTCTTTGTTATATTTTTTGTTATTGTTTATGATATTTTTTATTAAATATTATTTTTTTCTCTGATATGATGTTTCTTTTCGTTAGTAGGTATAGTTTATTGTCAGCAGGTTGAGGTCCTATGGAACGAGCAAAAATGAGCAGCGACGGTACGGTGATCGTCAACGTTATATGGGATATAAAAACAGAAAAGAGTCATGGTTTCAGGTGATGAAAGCGTTTTTTTATATTATCTATTTTTTTTTTCGATAGTGGCGAGGTCAAATACAGAAATCTTTATAAAATACTAGCTGACCCGGCATCTTCGTATTGCCTCAGAATGAAATAATGTGTCAAAATGAAATAATATATATGGACTTTTTGTATTGGAAAATGAAATTGTGGTTTTTACTATTTCCCTTCAATACCTTCATATTTTCTTACCTTCTAAACCTTCCCTGGAATGATTTTTGGAAATCATTCAAAACCAAAATTTGCCCAATCGGTCCAGCCGTTTTCGAGTTTTAGCGAGACGTAACGAACGGCAATTGATTTTTATACGATATATATAAAAAAATAAGTTTAAGCTGTAGTTCGTAAATTTCTATTGAATGAATTATTATTTTTCATTGGATACATTTTCAAAAACTATAAATAAATCTCTCTATAAATACTACTTGGTAATATGGAACCCTGATGGCAAACAATTATTTCCTGCAATCCGTAATCTTTAATAATACTTCAGCGCTAAAATTTAAAACGCAGCAATTAAAACATTACCATCGACTTCGCGTCGTAAAAAAACTAAAAGTGAATGATAAAAAAGTACCTTTCTTTGCCTGAAAACCCAATTAAATCAATCCAGAGAGCTATACATCATTATGATAAACAAAATCCCTTAAAATCATAATAATTATAGCCCATTTTATTATCATAGGTAATAATTGACTTACATTCAGTTTCTTGAGTTTTATTACAATGCTTTTCAGATGTTAGAATTCAGACAAAGAATCCAATTATGTTTTCGAGTTTGTAGTTATTTATGAATATTGCATGTTCGAGAGAGTAACGGTTATTCGCTTTGAATATTACTGAACGTTTATTGAATTTTAAATTCATGTTAATTTTATGTATATTGTACCGATAACAATAAAATCTTTTAGCAAACTTTACTTACGCATAACATACAACATAATATAACGTTCCTACATAATGCAGTTTCTGGTCGTACAGCTCTAGTGATGACTCTTGAGGGCGTAGGCAAATCCGCATCAGTGTTGTATACGGGTGCATACTATAGGTATAAAGAACGCTGGCGGTCAAGCTGCGCAGTAGACGATTTATCGATCTATTTGGTAGTATGAGGTGCGGCGTTTTTAATCTGCCTACCAATACACGAAACCGCAAGCAAAAGCTAGATCAAAAATAAACCAATAGGGCTAGTACTTTCGTGCGCGAGTGTACCGATGCGCGAACACATCCCTTCTACTTTAATCCAGCGTTCTTTTTACGTGGCGCGACCTATACTAATCAACTTGACACCAAATGGTAATATAATGTTCAGCGCTTTCGCGTTCCGGTCAGTACTGTACAGCGCCGTTATATGCATGCGCCTTAGGAATGGCAACGGCAACGCATCTTCGCAAATTCGGGTTTCTATGAAGATGTTTTTAGGCTACACTTCACATATCATCAATCTGAACTTCAGTACTCAACAATAAATATTGCGTATCGAGCCTACAAAAGACATAATCAGCTAGTTTCGACTTCGTAGAGCGTTATCTCTGCTGCACACTGGCTATGTTAGCATCTGCAGTCCGACGTCAGATAGTTAAGGTGCGAAAGAGATAACGCATTACAGACCCGAAATAAGCCGAAGTCTCTTTCCTAAGGTCGATGTACAATATTTCATGTTGGATTTTTTTTATGTAATGAAAGTGGTAAATACGCATGCAGTTCACATTGATGTTCAGTGATGACTGAAGCCTATAGACACCCACACAAAGACCAGAGGTCAAAATGCAGATGCGTTACCACTTCTGAGGCCTAAGGTATTGTGCCTCTGCGCCGGAAATTACAGGGCTGTATATATATACTGTACATAAATATCTTCACTGGTGGTAGAGTTCCAGCGACGGAGCTCGCGGGCGCACCACCGCATTACCTAATATACTTGCCGCTAAATGGCAGTGTTCAGCACTACCGTGTTTCGGTCAGGTGGTAATGTACGGATCTGTAATTTCCGGCACAGAGGCATAACACCTTAGGCCTCAGGAGTGGTAACGCATCTACATTTTGACCTTGGTCTTTGTGTGGGTGTCTATAGGCTGCAGTCATCACTTAACATCAGTGTGAACTGCATGCTTATTTGTCACTTTCATAACATTAAAAACATAACGGCATACAATTGTTTAGCGTAATCCGTAAATCCGTAATCGCCAGTTTTAATCGTTTCAGCGATTAATTGCACAGCGTAGCTATCACTTCAAATTTACGTCGAGTACGCGAAGAGAAAAAACTAGCGCAGGTAAAATGTTCATTTCTTTGTCTGAACCTAACTTAATCAATTCAGACGGCTATAAATCATTAAGATAAAGAAATACCTAAAAATCTGAATAATTATAGCCCATTTCATTATCATAATAATTGGTATACATCTCGTTTCTTAAATTTTATTACGAGTCTTTTCAGACGTTAGAACTCAGACAAAGACCCTAATCGTGTTTAGAGTTTGTAGTTGTTTATGAATATTAAATGTCTGAAAGAGTTACGATTATTAATTTTGATTGTTCCGGATCGTTTACTGAATTTAAAACTCTGGTTAAATCTACTTTGTACCGTCGGCACAATAAAATCTTAAGAACGTTTACTTCGCCCCCCAAACCCTCACCGGATCTTTGTGCTGCGTTGGACCTCGCCCAATCTCCGCTCCCGACTAGAGCGTCGATGTAACTTTTTTGTAACTTATGTGCGGGAAGAGAGGGCTCGCCGTTTCGAAGCAATATTGTAACAAAACACTGTGACACGAGAATTAATATATTAGATTTACTGGTGGTAGAGCTCCAGTTACGAAGCTGGAGGGCATATGCATCATAATCATAACATAAAAATGTTGCCTTATGCATTTTTATTATCCTATACTGACAGGACTTTTATCTGAATAAATAATACTGAATCGCTGAATTTGTTGCTAAAGCTCAAAACTAGAGATCGTCTGGATTTCGCTAATTCTTTTTGAGTTGTATTTATAATTATCCGCAAAAGGTTTGGATGAGAGCAAAAAAATGACAGTTGCGCGAATTTAAGATATTTAAAGAAAACTTAACTATCATATTAACTTTTCTAATGTAAACCTTATAACGCTTGAAATAAGGGTCAGTCGTCAATTATTGTTTTAAACAGTTGGATCGATAGGAATTGGAAATGATATCACATAACAGTAACAATGTACATATTTCATTTTTAAAGAAAAATGGAAAGAAAAATTTGACTGCAGGCGAGGCTCGAACTCGCGACCTACTGGGAATCTAGTCCAGCCGCTCTTCCAATTGAGGTACTGAAGCCCTGCCCGATTTGTCAAATCTTTCCTTCACATCTATTGCATTGCTTTATGGTAGCAGCAGCGCCATCTATTACCAACTATGCTAGTTAGGCAACCGATATAATAGACTTTTCAGTTTATTGAATATCGTAAAGAAGTCGCTTTTAATAATTGTTTTATATTATTTCGCATTAACACATGCTTGTGAAATATATTTTATTTTTAAAGAAAAATGGAAAGAAAAACTGAAAAGTCTATTATATCGGTTGCCTAACTAGCATAGTTGGTAATAGATGGCGCTGCTGCTACCATAAAGCAATGCAATAGATGTGAAGGAAAGATTTGACAAATCGGGCAGGGCTTCAGTACCTCAATTGGAAGAGCGGCTGGACTAGATTCCCAGTAGGTCGCGAGTTCGAGCCTCGCCTGAAGTCAAATTTTTCTTTCCATTTTTCTTTAAAAATAAAATATATTTCACAAGCATGTGTTAATGCGAAATAATATAAAACAACACTGTACATTGTACCCACGCGAAGCCCGGGCGGATCGCTAGTCATAAAATAAAAATGTTGGTTTACTTATACTGACAGGACTTTTATTTAAAATAAAATAATTATATAAAGACTCTTTCCAAATGTCTATCAAAGAAAATATAACCCCAACATTACGTCAACAGGAAATAAAAGAATACAAACTTACCTATCAAAGGTCCACCAAAATTTTTGACGAACCGAATAAAAAATTAACTACAACAAAATTATCAGTTTAGTGAATAAAATACGAAAGAAGTTTGGAATGGATGAGAATGAGAACGAAGATCCGAAAGCGACCACTAGTAAGAGAGCGAACTCGGGAGAAAAAACGTATGAAGACAGTGTGGATGAAGGGAGAGATAGTCAGAAAAGTAAATAGTATTAACAGTAAACGTACTTACTGTTCTGACTAGCTCTCCCTGTGTCTGCTACTTCAGCTAAGAGTCAAATTGAAATGGCGGCAGCAAATCAGTTACCCGCGGCTCCAAAGAAAGATTTGGCAAACGGTGTGAAGAAAAAGAGGAAGACAGGCAGAGTTCAGAAAAGAAAACGGATTACCAAGCGGCCAACTAGGAAGATAACAAAGCGAAAAATCAAGACTCGTGATAGGAAACGAGATCCGTCAGTTATGACAATATTTTCAAAACTTTCCTCCGGCAGCCCGAGTTCAGAATATTTATACTGCCGTTATTGTCGGAGAAGGTAGCTCTTTGTAATATTTTTTGTTATTGTTTATGATATTTTTTATTCACTTTTTTTTTCTGAAATAAGAAGTTTCTTTTCGTTGATATAGTTTTTGTCAGCAGATTGAGGAGCAAAAATGAGCAGAGACGGTACGATGATCGTCGATGTTATAAGGGATATAATAAACTGGAAAAAGTCATGGTTTCAGGTGACGAAAGCGTTTTCTTTAATTTAATTTTTTTTGATAGTGCCGAGGTCAATAACAAAATAGGATGAGTTCACAAGACTAGAATTAAGGGATATTCTCGTGATGAGCTGATCTTTAATCCACGACATGCATTGAAAACATTGAAAAATATCCTCATCATTATCATTATCATCATCTTTCCAACCGAAAGACGTCCACTGCTGGACAAAGTCTTCGCTCACAACAGTGTTGTACGTCATTAGGGGAAAATATCCCGCGGTGTTATTGGAATGGTTTGACCGCCATTGTTCGGTTGACTGACTGCACTAACGGAAGAGCTCGTCACTAGAGGGCGATGGCGCTGTCACGCCCCGACCCCTTGTGGGCGTTGAAGTCGTTATTTCCCAAAGTCATAGCTCACTACAACCACCCGGCACCCGACCAGCACCGCCTCGTTTTACGGGCGTCCACTCGTAGACGGGTGGTCCACGGGTGAACGATGTAATGTTATTTGTGAACCATTCGCGTACCGCGCGCAGTCTACTTGGGAACAGCAAGTTGGCAATCCAAAGTCAACGCAAGACAAGTTAGTGGTCACCGAGCGGTCCACTCGCCGCCCGCGCGTGGACCGCTCGCCGCCCGCACGTTGACGGTTTGCGGTCGAGGAGATACGGACGGAGTTGATGTAATGAGCGCAGACCGCTCAACGCAGTCGGGCGCTGGTCGGGTGCCGGGTGGCTCTAGTAAGGTATGACCCTAATTCTCTTGCCACTGGTTCTTTTTTTATGAAACCAAGGTGGCAAGGCAAACAAACATGCAGTTCACATTGATGTTAAATTATGACTCCAGCCTATAGACATCCACACTAAGACTAGACCTCTGAGATCTTAGTTGTTATGTCTTTGTGATATTTATTACGGAGCCAATTCTCTGCGAGCTGTGATATAGTCTGTTTTGTACCACAGAAGCGAACCAAATGGGATCCTGCAGTAATATGCTGTCTCGACTGCTCATTAATACCAATTCATATTTAACCGATATCGAACCCAGGAGCACCCCAATGTGTGAGGTATGTATTCATTGTTAATCTACGAGATTTTAAATGCTAATCAACGCCTAACAGTGTAGGGTTCCGTATTTAGTGGATTTACAGAGTAAGAAATGTAATGAAACACTTCTTATAGGTTTTTAACTATTTTCCACATTTTTTTCAAAATTTTAAGTTTAGTAGTTTCGGAGATAGGGGGGGAGGGATGGTCAATTCTCGTCGTTTTTCTTAAATAACTTCAAATTTGTTTATGAAAAAATTATAAAAAAATATATCTGAGATGCTGACAGCAACCTCTTTCATTTGATATGTCACACGACACAGTTTACGATTTTTTTTTTGTAAATTTTCTGATTTACCCCCCGAAAGTGGCCCCCCCTGTTTAAAATTTACTATATTACTTGACGTGTTCATCTTTGGGTCACTAATTTACATATATTCATCAAATTTCAACTCAATCGGTCGAGTAGTTTCGGAGCAAATTGGCTGTAAAGGACGGACAGACAGACAGACAGACAGACGCACGAGTGATCCTATAAGGGTTCCTTTTTTCCTTTTAAGGTACGGAACCCTAAAAACAGATGTCAAATGCAGATGCGTTGTCACTTCTGAGACCATGGTTATGTCTCTGTGATAGTTATTATTTACTAGCTGTTGCCCGCGGCTCCGCCCGCGTAGGTTGCTTTTCGCGTAACCTGTGGAAACTCATCAACTCATCACCCATGGCATGCCACAGGAACATTTCTTCGGGATAAAAAGTATCCTATAATCTAAGTCAGCTAATACCCTATCTATATAACAAATTCCATCAAAATCCGTTCAGTAGTTTCGGCGTGATTGACGGGCAAACATCTAAACATCCAAACATAGAAACTTTTACATTTATAATATTAGTGTGATAGTGTGATTAGTGTGATTACGGGGTCATACATTAACTATGCTTCTTTATTAATCGTAATCCTTCTTAAGTCGATTCTTGTAGTTATTACACATGACGAATAAAAAAACAGGTGACACCAGCGATGCTATACGAAGCCCTGAGAAGTCTTGCGATGTGGAAACAGAGTGTGGCAACTGAGAGTATCCTCGAATACATTGTGGTAAGTTATTGAGTACATTGATGGTGGTAGAGCTTCAAGCGGTGCTCAAGAGCGTAGGCATAACTACATTAACAAATATTTTTTAAAGAAAAATTTGACTTCAGACGAGACTCGAACTCGCGGCCTACTGGGAATCTAGTCCAGCCGCTCTTCCAATTGAGCTACTGAAGTCCTGCCCGATTTGTCAAATCTTTCCTCCACATTTATTGCATTGCTTTATGGTAGCAGCAGCGCCATCTATTGCCAACTATGCTAGTTAGGCAACCGATATAATAGACTTTGCAGTTTATTGAATATCGTAAAGAAGTCGCTCTTACCCTTAATAATTGGCGAGTTCGAGTCTCGCCTGAAGTCAAATTTTTCTTTCCATTTTTTTTTTTAAATATTTCACGAGCATGTGATAATGCGAAATAATGTAAAACAAATTCATTAACAAATTTAATTTTTAAATTGAAAAAAAATATAATGGCAAGCACCGATGGTTATGGCATATAGAAAGAAAATCAAATGAGCGAATCACTAAATAGAAATACAATGCGAATATGGACGATTGCAGAGGCCCAAGAATTTGACCAAATAGGTCGAGTACTGTCTGGGCGGGTGTCAAGAATCTTAAGAATCAGCAGGATCGGGATATCTGGCACTCCACTCTCTGTCTACCCCGTAAGAGACTTGGCGTGAAGATATTGACCAGATATAATATTGTTGTATTCAACGCTTTTCAATTCGTCATTACCGACACAGAGACATAGAAGGTTAGGCCTTCGAAGTGACAAATTACAGTCTCTGGTTTTAACGTTGATATCCATAGATTATGGTATTCACTCATCATTAAGGTATACTCGAAGGTATAAGTAACTTAAACTGATCAACGCTTAGGTACAGTAGAGGTGGGATATTGAAGTCGGTTTCTCATCTTTTTCAATCTCACCCAATTGAGAATACAACTGACAAAGACAAAATATAAATAACTGAATCATCTCCAATGCAAGTTTAAAACTGAAAATATCTTTATATAATTTGACAAGTGACAGAACAATTTATCGCGTGAATCCATCTGGGAAATAATGGGGACGGATTTCCTTCTATCTTATTGTTACTGAGTCCCGATGGATAGCCTAAACACATTACAGTACAAGGCTCGCCTGGGAAAGGAAGTGTGCAGAGTGAGAGCGGAAACTGAATGATAGAACATTTCATCAATTTACGGCCCTTGACAGATAAGGCTTCAGAGATGGCCTTACGTTTTCAAAAGAAAAAAATGGAATTCTTATAAGTTCTGTAGTGTTTTCTGTGTGTGTGCGGCAAAAAGATTGCGTTATGCAGTAGCTACGCACTGGAGCTCTGTCACAGAAGCTCTACCATCAGTAAATATATGTTTAGTCCTACTGAATAGGCAGTGGGCCTAATTAACATTCAGGCAGATGCTGAAGTATTCATTCCGAGATCCATTTCTTATGTGGCAAACAATCATGCAGCACATATGGATGTTAAGTGTTAACTGCAGCCTATAGAAATCTACACAAAAAACAGATGTCAAATGCAGATGCGTTGCCACCCCTGAGACTATAGTTGTTATGTCGCTGTGATAGTAATTGTGACAGTACAATTTATCTCGTGAATCCATCTGGGAAATAATGGGGACGGATTTCCTTCTAACTTATTGTTACTGAGTCCCGATGGATAGCCTAACCACATTACAGTACAAGGCTCGCCTGGGAAAGGAAGTGTGAGAGCGGAAACTGAATGATAGAATATCTCATCAATTTACGGCCCTATAAAATCCGGCACTGATATCATTAGTTCTAAAAAGAAAAAAGTTTTTTTATAGGATCAGTACTGTGTTGTGTTTATTCCCCAATATCAATAATATATATATATATGGGATACTTTTTTTTTCTTATTGATATTGGGTAAAAATAACAATTGCAAATAATTTTATAAAAAAAGTTTAGAAGACATTTGAAGTTAAAAAAAAATTGGTAAATTATAATGCGGTTATTGGAAATCTATTTAGATAAATGGTCATAGCTCATTAGAGCCATCCGGCACCCGACCAGCGCCCGACCGCCACGTTTGGTCTGCGCTCATTACATCAACTCCGCTCCGTATCGCCTCGACCGCAAGCCGTCAACGCGCGGACGTAGAGTGGACCACTCGGTGACCACCAGCTTGTCTTGCGTTGACTTTGCATTGCCAACTCGCTGTTTCCAAGTGAACCACGCGCCGTTTGCGAGTGGTTCACAAGTAACATCGCGTCGTTCACCCGTGGACCACCCGTCGACAACGAGTGGACGCCGTAAAACGAGGCGGTGCTGGTCGGGTGCCGGATGGCTGTAGTGAGCTATGACCATAATATTAATCCTTATCAAATTAAATACATTAGTTACCTTAAGCATGTCATGCACATCATTATAAAGATAAATATTTAAAACGTTGTCGCAAAAAAATAGCGTGCTTGAAAATAAATATAATTCAAAAGCGTTGCTAACACAAATGATGGAAGACGGGACTCGTTAGATATTAAAAAATATTGTTCGGTAATGGATTAACCATTTATTGTATGGCAGTCCGACGTTTGCGGAGTCAGCCAGTACCTACTCGTAATAACTACTAAATTATCTAACGCAAAAGATCTTTATTAAATCTATGATTATATTCGATACTTTCATATAATAATACTCGATCTCAACGGATAATAAATCTAGAATGTTCCGAAAATAAATGGAATAAAGTTTCGCAGATGAACTTGGCTAAGCAAAAATAATAGATAACCAGACACGATCCGGACTGCCACAAATCGTAAAGACTTGATATATTACTGCGTCGTATGTACATCAAGCATAGAATTTTCTGTCTTAGATTTTTACTATTACCTTGAGCTAAATTAGTATTGTGAAATAATTTTTAAAATGTGTAACTTTTAACGTGACACACACTTCCTAATAAACTACCTTAGTTATTTATAGCAGGCCACTGTTAGTACGCTGGCACCTTATTCGATCTTCTGGTCAGAGAGTCGGCTACTAATGGCTATTTTTCATTTTCCTAATGTTCAATTCATCACTAAAGCCGTACAGTATAGTAGCTAATAATAATAATGGCAACTCTTGATACGTCCCGCTGCTGGGCACGAGCCTCTCCCCTTCTTGGGAGGAGGCCTGGAGATTACTCCACCACGGTACTCCAATGCGGGTTGGTGGAGATAAGGGTTAATGACAAACCCGCTGTCGGATGTTTTCAAACCGGGTCATAAGGCGACTTTAACGACTGCTATCTATCGATAGCAACCGGGACCGACGGCTTAACGTTTCCTCCGAAGTACGGAAACGGGCATTTTATTTTCCCACTAGCGTTCACCCATCACACACCCGACCGCGCCTGTATCGCTTAACCGAGTAGATCGCTTCCGATCTACACCAGCCCCGGGGCCATGCGTGCTTCTAGTACCTCTCCTAGTACCTAATGCGTCCAGAATAGTCTCGCCATTTATGACATGGTGCGAAATGTAACTAACAAAAAGCGGGATACAGGCGTTTATTGTATCTTCACGCCAGGTACCTAACAGGGTAGGCAGAGAGTGTAGAGCGCCAGATATCCCGGTTCTGACAAACCTCTCGTGCCTCGTCTACCTTCTATTTCTCTTCATACATGCACGCCGATTCCTAAGACTTTTGACCCCACCATCAGACAGAACTCGACCTATTTGGTCATGGTAGGTCAGTCTTGGTCTTCCTGGGCCTCTGCAACCATCCACATTCGCATTGTATATCTGTTTAGTCATTCGCTCATTCGACATTCTTTCTATATGCCCGAACCATCGGAGCACGCCTTCGTTCACCCATCACACACCCGACCGCGCCTGTATCGCTTAACCGAGTAGATCGCTTCCGATCTACACCAGCCCCGGGGCCATGCGTGCTTCTAGTACCTCTCCTAGTACCTAATGCGTCCAGAATAGTCTCGCCATTTATGACATGGTGCGAAATGTAACTAACAAAAAGCGGGATACAGGCGTTTACTTATATAAAATTAATTACTAATATGTACATACCAATCGTCAAAACTGAATTAGGCGCAAAAAATATATCTATCAATTTAGCCAATCAATGAAATCGTAGCATTCATAATCTTCGTAGCTTTCGTAATTTTCGTAACTTTCGTAGCAATCGTAGCGATGCTTGTAGCGCAGCTGACGCTCGTAGCAATATCGTAGTACAAAAATGACGTAGACTCGTAGTATACAAGGAAGAAAAAAGTTTCCAAATAAAGCTTATAACAAAGTACAAGAGTACAGGAAGGGTTTAAGTACATTATTCCTGTATTTTCAAGAAATGTTCTCCGTTTATCGGTGTTAAAACATTAAAATCTTAAAACAACTCGGTATCAACCACAGACCATTATTTTGGTTCCAAATAAAAAGAAAACTCGTTGCCCTAAAAAAGTAAAGGTATTGTGAAGCACAAAGAAATGGTATAAAGGAGCACTCAAAGCCCAAACACAGTGTTTTCAAGATAACCCGTGCATAGTAAACGAAATGAAATATTTCGGACAAAAGATATTTTTCGAATCTCATAGCCTACACGGTACGTCCATAGCATAGCTCTGAGACTGAATATTACAAAGCTGTAATTTGGAATGAATATACATTATTAGTAACGAAAAAAAAAACGTTACTTGACGCCTGTAATCCCCGAAGGGGTAGGCAGAGGTGCATTCAAGCATACATGCAAACACCCACGACTCGCCGGTTGCCATCTCCGGGCACATTACCAAACTCCGAGGTACTGGGAAACTTACAGAAAATGGAAAAATCCCAATAGAACCAGAGATAAAGGATTTTCTTGACCCGAAAAACCCCTAATCTGTAAGTTTCAAGAAAATCGTTGGAGGCGTTTCCGAGATCTTGATTCTATATATACAAGAATTGCTCGTTTAAAGGTATCAGATAGATAGATAGATTAGATAGATATATAGATTATCGTCTGATATAAAAAATGTAGACTCAATTGGCAGCTTTAAGTCACAACTGTTCCAACATATTTTGTATAATTTTTGTAACTAGATTAAGTTTCCGACGACGGCAACGTTAGAATTAATACATTTATTTTGTTAATCATGTTCTAATAAGTGGCAATGTATTGTCTTTTTTGAGAATAAATTCCTTGAACCTAATTAAAAGCAAAACATATTTTTTTTTTGTAATAAAAGTGGCAAACAAGCATGCAGTTCACATTGACGTTAAGTGATGACTGTATCCTATTGCCACCCACACAAACACCACAGTCAAAATGCAGATGCGTTACCACTTCTGAGGCCTAAGTTGTTATGCCTCTGTGTCGGAAATTACAGGGCCGTACATTACCACCTGACCGGAACACGATAGTGCTGAACACACTACTATTTAGCGGCAAGTATATTAGGTAATGCGGTGGTGCCTACGCCTCCGAGCTCCGTCACTGGAGAGCTCCAGTAAATTTATTAGCAGTAACAACCTTTATTGTACACGCCCGAAGCCTGGGCGGTTCGCTAGTATTAAAATAAAAAATGGAAAACATGAGCCGCTTACATTTCATAAAAAGCGGTCACATTGCGTATTCGCATATTTATAGTGGTAAGGATTGCAATAAATAATGTAAGCACAAAGAACTCGAAAAAAATTGCAATAAAGACCGAGCACCATGTTTCGGAGATAACTCGTGCATAGTAAACTAAATGAAATACGTCCCGCAGAGCTGCGATAAAATACTCTTTTTGGTCTTTCGTTGGAGTTATTTATAGCGCACTGGGACTAAAAAAGGCACAAGTTGTATAAAACTGTTAGTTACAATAAGTTGGAAGAATGGTGAGTTGTTTTTTCAGGTGGTTTAGTTCTAATGCAGGGCGTAAGCATCACCGCATTATGCGACGTCGATTTGGAAGTTCATTTTTTTTTCGTAGATAGCACTCGTAAATAGGAAGCGTCTTGCGAAGTTTATTTAAAGCGGGAATTAGTAGCGGGAGTTAGCGGCACAGTATTTGAGATATATGTGGAGGAACGGGTGGAAGTGTTCCTCCGGCGAAAAGGGAGGATCCTCCGACCAGGCGAGGTGGTAGCGCCTGGCGGGCCGCGGCCCAACGATTGACGTTGGGAAGTTGTATATATGCCAACTCTTGAGTAATCTTCGTATGTGCGATGTAATTTGACTGCACGCCATCTATCGTACTAGACAAGTACTGTAAGGTTTCATTGTATTCCACTAGTTGGCGCCTTAATGTAGTGGACGCTACATATATATTTTTTAAATTTCCATGTAAGTCGTCTAGATTCCTATTACGTTCCGATTAAATGGTAATTCATGGCCCGGTAACATAGAGCAACACGGGCCACCGGCCGCCGCGGCGGACCGGAGGGGAGAAGCCATAGCGTTTATTACCGATGCAAAGCAGTCGTATCATTTTTTGCGGAGGGAACTACGTGTGATACACACTCACACTAAAACAATCGTCTATTACTACGAAACTCACACCTTGACTTTAACAAAATACATGAACAATTTCACGCACACATTTGAACATCTGGGCGACAGGTAGGTACACTTGTACTTGTACTTTGACAGAGGGGAAAGCCTGCATATGGCTACTCCTCTCCTGTGCCATTGAGCAAAACATTCGGTGTTACACTTTTCGAAGTCCCGTATCGCACCCAAATAAATCAAAGTGAATAACAATTGATATACATGTAAAACAAGTTTGTTTTTTTTTAATCTTTATTATTTATCGAGGGTTTGTTCGATTTCGAACATGCCACCCCCATAGTTACACACAAAATTTTGAAAAAAAAACACATTATAAAAAATATATGTATAGTCAAGAATATCACTAAGATATAACTAAATATAATATACTAGTGTAAAAAGTATATCAGTAGAATGTCTCATTTCCCCTTTTTTTTTCAGCGACACTACCCGGTAAATCCGGATAAGGAGGAGTTGGCTGCGGAGGTGACTGAAAAATTAGAAATTGCAACGGTTGTCGGTACGTTTTTTATGAAAGTGAGATTGACTGCAGCTTATAGATATATATAAAAAACAAGTGGTTAAAATGCAGATTGACTGCAGCCTATAGATATGTACCAAAAACCATTGGTCAAAATGCAGTTTGACTGCAGCCTATAGATATCTACAAAAAACCAGTGGTCAAAATGCAGATTGACTGCAGCCTATAGATAAGTACCAAAAACCATTGGTCAAAATGCAGATTGACTGCAGCCCTATAGATACTCGTATCTACAAAAAACCAGTGGTCAAAATGCAGATGCATCGTCACTCCCGAGATCTCAGTTGTTATGTCTCATAATAAATATGAGAGTTTTAAATACAATTCACAACTGACTATGTTATGTAAATATGGTCTTTGAGTTGTTAAACAAATATAACGGAACAAGAAAAAAAAAAAACAGTTTTATTTTAAAGAAAAATGGAAAGAAAAATTTGACTTCAGGCGAGACTCGAACTCGTACACGATATTCAATAAACTGCAAAGTCTATTATATCGGTTGCCTAACTAGCATAGTTGGCAATAGATGGCGCTGTTGCTACCATAAAGCAATGCAATAAATGTGAAGGAAAGATTCGACAAATCGGGCAGGACTTCAGTAGCTCAATTGGAAGAGCGGCTCGACTAGATTCCCAGTAGGCCGCGAGTTCGAGTCTCGCCTGATTTTTCTTTCCATTTTTCTTTAAAATAAAACTATATTTCACAAGCATGTGTTAATGCGAAATAATATAAAACAAAAAAAAAATACGTCTGGCCGTTAAATATTTTTGTTTAAAAAAACCAATTCAAGGTTTTAGCGAGTTTCAATATTACGTGATATTGAAATACGTGTGAATTCATTAAACGGAAAAGTTTTAAGCCACGAATTCGACGATAGCGATCGGCGGTGGCGGCCCGAGTAACTAACTAAAAATTCATCGCTGGTATCGAAAACATTTTTTATTACGAACCTTAACTGAATCGCTTATCGACGTCAACGACGTCATGATACGGGCTTAGACTCAGCTACGCGTGCAGCTATGTAAAATACTTGATAATTGAGGAGTCCAAGAGAAAGTGTTTGTATTTGCACGAGCACATCAAATTATATGGGAAATACTTTGCATCGTGCACTCGTACCTCCACCAAACCTATGCTCTCTTTACAGCTTTAAGCCCACAGGAGAGCCGCCAAGAGTTTGCCTCCCATCCAAATTGTCAGAAGTTTGGAGGTCATTTGATTATTTCAGTAATTTCTCATTCCTTCAACGTTAAAGATTGGTTAGATATTCGGAGAGACTGTTAAATGTACCCCCGAACGATAACAATTCGGGAGCGGGGAAGGAAATTGCTTCCCTGCTAGCGCAGCTATTATTGGCGGAGGTGCTCAACACGGTGCAATATATTTAACCAAAATCAAAAATAAAGATCCTTTGGCTACCCTTCTATAGTCACTGGCGCTGAGTATAGGAAGGTTTCTCCGTTCCGCTGCCTGCACCATAACCCGCTCACGTCCAGTTCATGGCCTTACGCAGAATATTTTTAATAAAGCCCTACAATTAACTTGACCGTACATAACAGGGGCGTTATAAAGGTCATCCTGAATTAGGTCATTGGGAAATTTTGAAGGGCTTTTTGTTTTTACAATATACAGTGTTCAAAGCTTTAAAAAAGTTAATTTACGTGTAGTGAAAAGGATCTGTTTATATATGGTAATTAAACGTGGAATATTAAAATGATAATATAATTATTATCACAAATGTATTGAAATGAGCATTTAAAAAAAATGAATATATTTTAATGTGTAATGTAATGAGATAATTATTTTCAACCAGGTTTTGCCCACAGCTTTGTCCGCGTGCACTTTTAATCATTACCAATTATAGCTTATTATGTTATTCCACTGTATAACCTATATTACTGTAAGGTTTCATAGAAATCCTTCCACAGATTTTTTCGTGAAAGAGTAACAAACATCCATACTTACAAACTTTCGCATTAATTATATTAGAAGGATATACTCAATTGAATTCGTTACTCTTAATTTCTTTCCATATATATTTTATTTCAAAGAATTATTGGTTTCTTTTTTTTGTTAAGAAGATGGTAAACTATCATGGTGTTCACATCGATGTTAAGTGTCGCCTAATTAAGACTGTAGCCTATAGACATCTACACAAAAACGAGAGGTGAAAATGCAGATGTGTTTCAATCCCTGACATCACGTTTTGACTATCATATGTTAGTTGTATGTTTACCATGTTAGTTGTAATGTTTCGTTCTCTCTCTCTCTCTCTCTCTCTCTCTCTCCCGTGATACTTCAGACAGTTATTTTTATTTTTATAATCCTCTTCCGCTTAGGTTTTGTTGTGAAATCCTTGAACGACCAATGGAGCCTGAACACGGCTCTAGAGCGCCGGAAATTGGCTGAAAACCACGTGACTTTGTTCTGGAAAATTTATGCAGACACTCTCCGGCCAGTTCAAAGGAAGCAAACTGAGGTTAGTTTTAGTTTAAATTAGTTATGCCCCTGACATCGTCCATGTTGAATTCATAATGTAGGTATAAATTCCCGTCCTATTTCAGACACATGGCTGTTTTTTTTTATGTGTTCGATCCAGTACTTTCTTCTGTCTTCGTGAAAATGAATATAGTCGATTTGGGTGTTTATTGATTGCATATAATATTTCATACCCTATACGAGCCCCTGTGCTGGGCAAAAGCCTCCCCTAATTTTTTCCACCTATCGCGATCTTTCGCAAACTCAAGCTAGTCTAAATAAAAGGTGAGGCTATTAAAAAAAAAAAATACGAGCCCCTCAGGTGATTTTCTTAAAAGATAACTTTTCATCCCGGTGTATCAACTTTATTTGTCAAAAATGTATGCCTGAAGCAGCAATGGACCCAATTGGGTCCGAGAACAATAAGAAATCAGTTGTCATATTTTTCTGGTGGCCTGAGGGATTAAAATCGGTTAAGCGGCTTGGATTTGTGATACAAGCTATTATTCCCTACGACGCATGGATGGACGGACGGACGGACAGATGGACAGCAGATAGACACACAGACAAACAGATTCAACGAATCTATAAAGGTGCCGTTTTTTTTTCATTTGGCTACTTAATCCTAAACATTGGAAACACAATGATACAGTGCTCAACAACAAATATTGCACATCGAGCCTAGGAAGGAGATTTCGGCTTATTTCGGGTCTGTAGAGCGTTATCTCTTTCGCATCGTACCTATTTGACGTTTGTCGACCATTTTGATCAAGTTTTGATCAATACAGGACTGTCAGTGCTTACGTAGGCAGTGTACGACAGGGATAACGCTCTACGAATTCGAGTCGATCGTCTCTTTCGCAGGTTCTATGTGCAATATTAATTGTTGAGTACTGTACATATCGTCACTTTTCAAAAGTTGTTCATAGTTTGTACCGTGCTTTAAATGCTAGTTTTTTTTTTTTTTGTTTTAGTATAATGGCATCGCTATTACGCATATTGCCAGTGTCAAGTAAAATTATATTTCGTATTCGCAAGCAGCGTAAAAGTAAGAGTCAGTCGGTCAATTATAAGTCAGTCAGTCAGAGTCACAATCAGTAATTCGAGTAAAGCGATGGCTACTTTACCAGAACATTTCAAGTGAAGTTTTGGAGGCAAACTGAAAAGCCGTGTTTTCGCACTGTTATTCTATTTCACTATACACGGGCACTGTAATAAGCCTATATCAAACAAAATACCACCAACTTTATTTAATATAACTCAAGAACACACTAAGAAAATGAAATAAAATAAGAGCACAACACGCCTCTTTCAAGGTTCCCGCCAAAACTCTAAATGCTAGTTACTCTTATTCGGACACATCTATACATCTATATCTATATAAATAAATAAAATTGGAATATCTGTTTGTAATATAAAATAGCCGCTTTTTACTAAATGCATATGTATGTATACACGGTACATATGCCAAAACAACATTTTTTTTACAATTTTTGTCTGTTTCTCTGTCTGTCTGTCTGTCTGTTTATTCCGGATAATTTCGGGAACGACTGGACAGATTTTGACGAGACTTTCACTGCGTCCACGATTTTGTCCGGGTAGATTCTGAACAATCATAAATTCTCACGCGGACGGAGTCGCGGGCACAGCTAGTTTGAAATATATGAAACTCTATCCTATTACAGGACCCTAGAAACCTAGAAGACGAAGATAAAACAGATTCGCAGGATATGAAAAAGGAATATAACATGATTATATGAGAGTAACAATTAAAAATATGAAGTACAAACTATAAAATATGAGATGGAAAAATAATTAAAATGAGTTTTTTTCAAGCTTTTAGTTTTGGGATATATTTAAATTCACACACAATGGGCACACATACTTCTGAAAGTTGTATCTATAGGCCGACCGTTTAATTCGCGTATCGCCTGCGGGGTACAAAGAGAGCGGGGAGAGATATCACCGGGTGGGTGAAAGGGGTGCGCGGAGCAGAGAGCCACGTCAAAGCGCGGCAGTACGCTGTCGGTGCTCGCAGCTTGTGGATTGTATTTTTGCAACGGACGCTTTGTCATTGATGCACAAGGTAAAAACTTACCAAGATTAATCTCAAGATGAATAGCTTTACCTGTTTTGCAAAAAAAAATAATACGAATAGTCTACAACGTTTATTCCCTTTTTAAAGCCAGAACACAAGATTATAGTTCTGCGGAGTATCTTCAAGACGATAACTCAAGAGAAGATGAAGAGATGGACAGCTTTATTATTAATTTGCAAGATTCTGACAACTCAAGCTGCTCAGACAGTGAAGACGATTCAAGCGATATGTACCTATATTAGTGATGAATAGTCCTAATCCCATATAACTTTTATTTGTGGTTACAATTCGTGAAAGGAGTTATTGTTATTTTACTATTTCGTACCTTAGAAGTTTTTATTAAAATATTTGGAAAATTATAACTTCATTTTTACTTAAAAAATACAGACAAGTTTGTGTATAATCATATTTTATACTTTTCAAACAATATATCTCGAGATAAGTATTTGGATTATTGAGTCCGTGTGTAGCGTTACCCGCCCCCGCTCCCCTGGTACCGCGCAGGCGATACGCGAGTTAAACGGTCGGTTTATACAAACATTTACTAAATATGTATTTTTAGTTTATGAGAAATATTTATTTTGTGTTTTTTTATTGTTTTCTATGTATATTGTTTTGCTTCAAATAATGTATTCAATATTCAATGTTTCTTCTTAATTCTTTTCGTTTTCAATAAAATAACAGCCTCTGTACCATTGTCTAATAAAACGAATCGTCGCTATGTTGAACATATTTGAAAATGATAAAATCGTTTGAATTAAATGTGGTTGTAAGTCGTATTTGTATTTATTTCAGATTATTCTTAAATTTACACTTTTTTTGAGGAAGTGCACGCATCGTAGCCGAGCTCACAACATCTCCTATAACCCATTCAATGCGGCGCACGCCGATCGGCTTATTATTTTTTCATACTCAGAATCGGACCACGCCGATCGGCGTAATGTAGAATTGTTTAATACTTTATCCAAATCTGATGATTTAATAATAAAATATAGAGCAATGTGCTTGTAATTTATAAAAGAAATGCCTGGTACAAGTCGTTTCTGGATATTTCAGTTCTAAAAAAATAATATATTATATATTATTTTTATTCTTATATTTATATTCTTATATGCTAAAAAAATCTATTAAAATAAAACTTTTAAGAAGCTGACTTGCGCGCGAAAGGTGCGCGCAACTCAGCTTCTTAAAAGTTTTATTTAGCTGTTTGTATATAAGAATATAAATATAAGAATAAAAATAATATATAATATATTATTTTTTTTAAATCAATAAAAATAAAGTTGGTAATCCCTGGAATACGCCGATTGGCGTTTTCAGCACCTGAGTAAGAAAACTCAACGTTTCTCTTAAGATAATTTATTAAAAAAACGGCAAAAATTCACGTTTGTTGTATGGGACTCCACCTCTAAAAGTTTCGGTTTTTCCTTTTAGGTACGGAACCCTAAAAACTGGCCAAGTGCGAGTCGGACACGTACATGACGGGTTCCGTAAAGGCAAGCATAGATCAGGGGCATAATAGAGAAAAGTAATTTATTGCCAACAAAAAATAACTTTGTTTTTTCATAGTGTTTTACGGAATTTTAATGAAAAACAAAGTTATTATTTGCAGTTTTTGTAGAAGACCTATATCCTAAAAACGGCTTACTGTTACCCATTGAAACCAATTTTCGTTGAACGTTTCCAGTCAAATTTTTTATTTTCAATCTGATAGTTTAAAAGTTTGGAATGATTCACATTGAAAAAAAATAAGAGTTGCGTTTATTATTCTTTTCGCGGTATTTTATTATGATTTATATTCCCAGGCAAATGTGAAACATAGAAAAATTCAAAGGATTATGGCATTTAAGCTAAGAATTTTCTTCTGGATTTTTTGTCGCGTCTTTCTATTAAAAATATGTTAAAATATGAAAATGCGTTTATAAAATGGTTTGTAACTCCTGATAATATTCGGAGTTATCAATAATTTAATTCTTTATGCTTTAAAAAGGATTTTTGTAAGACGGGAGAGTACAATACTATTAATTATCAAATAAAGAGAGATTACTCACCATTTAAATCCATAATCGACAAATAAACTGTATATATATATTCCTTTTTTTTTTTCAATTTGTATCATCAAAACTTCACGAATCTTATATAAAACGGGCTAAAGGTATTAAATGAATTGTGCTACTCGCTAAAAACAGTAATTACTGCAACAACTGTAGCGCATTACTACAGAAAAGTCGTGAATTCAAAATGAATAAATTGAAATTCATAACGAAGTGCGGAAAACGCCATTTGGCGTGGTTTTTTTTTGTTCATCAGATGCGGCTCACGCCGATCGGCGTTTACGCTGAAATCTATGCCGTATCTGGGTAGTGAGAGCAAAATTGGTTGCCGCATAGAATGGGTTAACAACTCCCTAACAAATTGGATAACCTAACCATTGTTCCCAACTCCACCAATCCGCATTGGAGCAACGTGGTGGAGTAACCTCCAGGCCTCCACCTAGGGTTGCCAGGTTACTAAACCGAATAGCCGGACATACCGTCAAGTTTGGCCGTGCATTTAGTTAAAAAGGCCGGACACCCGCGATGGAAGCGTTCGGCTGTGCTCGGCGCTCACTCGTATAGGAAATGTAAAAAGCCGGACACCGTATATTTTGACCGGACACGCAATCAGAAGGCCTAACTATGTCCGGCTTTATCCGAACGCCTGGCAACCCTACCTCCACCCCTAAAAAAAAGGGGAAAGATTCGTGCCCAGCAGTGGGACCCATAATGGGTTGCCATTATTATTATTATAACCAGTGTCACTTCGCTTATGCTTTGGTAGTGTGGGTGACGTCAGAATCGGAGGATTGTGTTCCCAGATGTTGTTTTAAAATACATATATAAATTACTAGCTGTTGCCCGCGGCTTCGCCTGCGTGGATGTCGTTTTATAAATAACTAAGTAGCCTATGTTCATTTTCAAAGTCAGCTCTATCTCCGTACCAAATTTCATTAAAATCGGTTCAGTCGTTTGGACGTGAAAGGGTAACAGACAGACACACAGACACACAGAGTTACTTTCGCATTTATATATATATTATGTTATAATATATATATTATATCGTGTCTTTCCATAAGCCGATATGTTATTCGTGTTTGTGGGCGTCTATAGGTGGGAACTCGAACCGGTGATGAAATAAAGCACATGGTTTGGCAGAAGATGAAGCAAAAGTCGTTTATTGCCAAAGATCCGCCCATTCGATTACGCCGGCAGAGAAGAACGGGCAAGAAACTCTTACGACCGGGGACACAGTTACCGGAATACCAATTCTCATTGCACAATGTAAATCTCTTCTGCCAACGGGGATGGTGAATATAAACGTACTGACCTGATTATAGTTAAGATCTCATCAATGACACTTGTCCATCAAATCATTAAAATTATTTGTATCAGGCTGGTTTTGGTATCATTGAAAGTTAAAATTTAAAAACAAAATTAAAATAATTCCAAATTCAAATTAGGCAAATGTGTGATTTTAATTTGTTTTTCGTACTGTCAATCTAATGAAGAAATTCGATACATTTTAAAATTTTACTACAAAAAAGGTAAAATGCTACGCAAGCCGCGAAAAAAATTTGCGATGTTTATGGACCTAGTGCAGTGTCTGTGAGAGTAGCACAAATTTGGTTTAAGCGTTTTCAATCCGGAAATTGTGATGTCAAAGATGCACCTCGCTCTGGTCGCCCTATTACGGATAAAATGGATGCCATTTTTGAAAAAGTGGAGCAAGATCGACATATCAGTAGTTACGACGTAGCTGAAGAACTGAAAATTGATCACAAAACAGTTTTGGCGCATTTGAAATAAGCTGGGTACAAAAAAAAGCTCGATATTTGGGTACCTCACGAGCTCACTGAAAGAAACCTAATGAACCGTGTATTAATTTGTGATTCTTTATTACGACGTAATGAAACCGAATCATTTTTGAAGAAGCTGATAACTGGTGATGAAAAGTGGATCACGTACGACAAGAACGTGCGAAAAAGATCGTGGTCAAAGGCCGGTCAGGCTTCACAGACTGTGACGAAACCCGGGTTAACGCGCAATAAGGTGATGTTGTGTGTGTGGTGGGATTGGAAGGGCATTATTCATTATGAACTATTACCACCAGGCAGGACTATCGATTCTGAACTCTACTGCGAACAACTGATGAGATTAAAGCAAGAAGTTGAGAGAAAGCGGCCGGAATTGATCAACAGAAGGGGTGTGGTGTTTCATCATGATAACGCAAGACCTCACACATCTATAGCCACTCAGCAAAAATTAAGAGAGTTTGGCTGGGAGGTGTTAATGCATCCGCCGTATAGTCCTGACCTTGCACCTTCAGATTTCCACCTGTTTCGGTCTCTTCAGAATTCTTTATGCAATGTTAGGTTAACATCACGAGAGGACTGCCAAATCCACTTGTCGGTATTTTGATGAGAAGTCCCAAAATTTTTATAGCAATGGGATCATGTCCCTACCTTCAAGATGGCAAAAGGTTATCGAACAAAATGGTACATACATACTTTAGTTAAATGTAAATAAACTTTATTAAAAAATGTTTTGAATTATCTTAAAAAATGCGAAGAAACTTTTTCCCCAACCATATATATATATATGTATATATATATAATCCAATAGTTTTGACGACTAAATAATACTTTAAGATAAAACAGGTAGTCACAGATTGAACACTATTCCCCTTATATTTAAAGTGTTGCTAATCTCTCCTTTGTCTTTTTCTATCTTGCACATTTGACAATGTAACTGACAAGGACAAAGCACTCTATAGCTAAAACGTATCTAATGCACGTTTATTAACAAGGGGGTACCTAACACTTTAAGTAACATTTTGACTAGAACAGAAACTTTTGGTTTGATAAAAACAGCCTACAACGTAGATAAATATTCAATAAAAATAATAGGGAAAGCTTCACAAGACCTTCAACATTGAAACCTTAGAAAAATGTAAGAGAACACATTCTATTGCAATCGCAAATGCCTCATTTAGTTTTAGTATCTACCAAAATTAATAATGCCAAATTACATTGATTTAAAAAAAGATGAAACTTTAAAAATCTTCAAATTTAACCAAAGTAAATAGAAATAGAAATAGAAAATATTTTTATTTCGAATAGATCTTTACAGATACTTTCAAAACGTCAATAAATCATAAACTACCTAGAGCGAATAACCATTACATATAGTAAAAGCAAAATCATATATTAATAGTAAATTAAAAATTAAAATTTAAACTATTTGGTTAAAACATAATAATCATAAAATTTTTTAACTCCTTTTAATGATAATAAATGAAGAAAAAGAAAAACTTATTTGTCAAGATCAATGTTATTCACTTAGCAGAGTTCCAAGTGCAATCACTACTGAGAAGAACTCCGCTACCCAACAAACTCAGTAAGAGCTCTTTTAAATGAGAGCTTAAATCTAGTACAGATAGATTATCGTGAAAAATCAAATAATGTCAACGTCCATAGCATAGATGCAAATAAACTGCTATCTACTAAATGTGATGTAGCCCCTGCAAACCAGAACAGACCAGTCCCCACCAACAAACGCGAATGTCTCTAGTTATGTTAGTATAGTATAGTATAGTAGCAGGCTAGCTGGTTATCTATGAGCAGCTTGACAAGCAAACAATTGGAATATTCCAGCAACTCGCTCAGGAATTTCGCTAACTACTCCCCCTCAAACTTGAACACTTCGAATTCAAAACAGATTTAACAAGTCCCTAACAAATTGGGTTACCTTACATTAGTTAGGGTCTGTTGTCACTTCGCTTATGCTTCGACAGTGTCGCTGACGTCATAATCTGGGCGGTTTGTGTTACCAATTTAACTCGAGGAATTGTATATAAAATATACAATATATAGTTATAAAATAATAATAATAATGGTAACCCATTATACGTCCCACTGCTGGGCACGAGTCTCTCCCCTTTTTGGGGGGAGGCCTGGAGCTTAACTAACACTTAAAGAACTTTCTAAATCGCACTAGTAGTTCCTGAGATTAGCACGTTCAAGCAAACAAACTCTTCAGCTAGAAATCGGAGACACTCAAATTCTATTTATTTGAATGTAGGTATGTATGTATGGTTGTATGGAAATAAAAGTAGCCTAAGTTACTCCTTATTACATCAGCTACCTACCCGTGGAAGTCCCGTCAATGTCGGATATACTCCAATTCTACTTATTTGTATGTAGGTATGTATGTATGTATGGATGTATGGAGATAAAAGTCCCGTCAAAATCGGTCCAGCTGTTCCCAAGATTAGCCCCGCCAAACAGACAGACAGACAGACAGACAGACAGATAGACAGAGAGACAAAAATTGTAAAAAGTGTTGTTTTGGTATACCTATGTACCGTGTATACATACATATGCATTTAGTAAAAAGCGGTTATTTTAATATTACAAACAGACACTCCAATTTTATTTATATGTATAGATTTATTATGGAAGGTAATATACCACAAAAGATCTAAAAATTCTGTGAAAATTTTAAGCGTCTACTTGCTACCGTTATTAATATCGAGTTAAAATATACGAAAAAAAATACGTTTAGTGTATGCCCTCTTGGACCCCTTAATATTTTCATTTTCTTATTTTAATTTTGTAATTTTAATTTTGTCTTTATAGCGGTAACAGAAATACATAATTGAAAATGTTAGCTTTCTAGCTATCACTATTTATGAGATACAGCCTGGTGACAGACGGACGGACGGACGGACAGACAGACAGACAGACAGCGGAGGATTAGTAAACCGTAGGGTCCGTTTTTACCTTTTAGGTACGAAACCCCTTAAAAGATAGAACTAAGATACAGAATAGCTTAAAAATATTCGATACGATTCTTTAAATTGACATAACTTTTTTATGTCTGAACCGATTCACACGAAACAAACACTAAATGTTAAGTGAAACTTACCACAATATATTAGTGAAAACCGCAAATCGAATAAGCCGTTTCTGAAATTAGGGTGCACAAACACACAGACAAACAGACATTTTTTTGGGATAAACAGTACCCAGTGTTGTGCGTCAAAGGTTAAAGTATAATCATACCAAGTTTCATCGTAATCGGACTATAAAGTTTTGTGTGATGCTTGAACAAACAGACAGACAGACAGACAGACAAAAATTTTTCTTATCACATATTTGTGTTCGGTATCGATCTAGTAACATCCCCTTGTATTTATTTTTTCAATATTTAAGTAAGTTAAGTATAGATAAGTATAGATATAGATTAATAGGTTACAATATTACTTACCATCAATGCTAACTATATGTTTGTTTGCCACTTTCCTAATATTAAAAATAATCTCGTAGAATATACTCACACATGCTCATCTTTAGCGCTCGGTACGAAGTATTTACACTCTCGCTTCTGGAATGTACTCTCGATCCAACTGCGTGTTGTTTTCTGTAAAAATGCAATTGTTTAATTAGACATGTAATTAATTAGTGCACTTTTAGTCAGCTGCAGACGAAACTGAGAAGTGTATAATTAAAAAATGTAATTAAAGTACGAGAACTAGCAGATGTTTTGCGAAAAATATTCATTCGACATTCTTTGAAGTTAATATTAGATAGTAAAAAAGGTATGACTTTTAATTGTCTAAACGTACTTTGAAAATACTAAACTTAGCATCAATTAAATAACTTCGTAACTTCACGCCTGTAATCCACGAAGGGGTAGGCAGAGATAAATGCATGCATTTAGGCATACATGCAAACACCCACGATTCGCCGGTTACGTTTTGGCCCATGTAACAGGTGGCGAGCCTGTTGACATCTCCGGGCACATTACCAAACTTCGAGGGACTGGGAAATTTCCAGAAAATGGAAAAATCCCAATAGAACCAGTGATGGACTTTAAACCAACCTTAGATAACCCCCTACCCGGGAATCGAACCCAGGACCTCAGCGTAGTAGTAGTCGCGTACTACCACTAGGCTACCGAGGCAATTAATTTAAAAAGTGGAATAACGCTCTGTAAATATCGTACTTTTCACAATAAAAGTGAGCTTTCTCACCATTTTTGCTACGATTATAAAAAAATACAATGTGACAATGATCCCCATCGGCCCCAGAGATTCTAAACTCAAAATGGTTAGTTAAGAGAAATTCGATGTTCGTATGTGGAACTTCGGCAGCTTAATGGTAAAGCGGCTAGTCTAGCTTTTTCTGTCTACTTAAAAACAATGCAAGATGTAAATAATGGATAAAAAAATAACTATCAAAAATAAATTATCATTATTTCACGATTGCTGCGGTTAAAATTTCGGATTGATTTTACTTCAGTCTGAGAATTTTGGCTCTAGGCAAGAACGTATAGAAGTCGGGCATAAATAAATTACCCATAAAACTAGCAACGTCAGTAAAAAAGGCTCTTAACCATAGGACCATTTGTCATAATCATTGACCACCAAATGCTGACCCAAGGTAAATAGCCCGCACTAACACAGAAGGGATGGAATAAAATAAATGCCTGCCCAAATTTTCCTTTGCTGTCAATGACAAATGAGTGTGATTGAACTGACGATAAATATGTCAGTAAAGCTATGACTATTTTAGGGTTTACTGGATAAAAATATGAGCAGATAAATATAGATAGGTCTACTCCAAATAAATATTCTAATAAAATATTTTAAATCAAAAAACCGAACAATTGCTAGTCGGACTCGCGTGTATAGGGTTCCGTACCGTTATTTTTATTTACCTTTTTATTATTTTTCTTATAGTCTGTAGATGAAGAACCACTTTCTGTATGTTTTCCACAATTTTAGGCACTGTGGAAATAAAGAGGGAATAAGAGGAAGGAAATGTTCAATTTTCGTGCCCAGAAATGCGAGTATGTATTCGCCTGAGGCCGCCGCGCATTCGGCCGTTCCATGTGAATGTACAAAAGACTAATATTATCTTACAATTTTATGTCCTGGAGTGGCAAACAATCATATACTTCACGGTGATGATATGTGAATATTGTAGCCTCTATACATCTACCTACATAAAAACCAGAAAATTTAAATGTAGTAGTAATGAAAAAAGCGTATTTGAAGCGCGCATGGCCGCGGCGGCTGGTGTAGATCGTAAACGATCTACTCGGTTAAGCACTATGGGCGCGGTCGGGTAGTGTGATGGGTGGCAAATTAAATGCGCGTTTCCGTGCTTCAGAGGGCACGTCAAACCGACGGTCCCGGTTGCTATCGATAGATAGCAGTCGTCTAACCTTGTCGGAGGCCGTATGGGCGGTTTGAAAACATCCGACAGTGGGTTGGCCACTAACCCCAACACCTCCACCAATCCGCATTGGAGCAGCGTGGTGGAGTAAGCTCCAGGCCTCCCCCCAAAAAGGGGAGAGACTCGTGCCCAGCAGTGGGACGTATAATGGATTGCCATTATTATTAATATTATAGTAATTAAACTTTTAATTTTATCTACGTTCCTGTAGTTTCCGGCACAGAGGCTAACACCTTAGGCCTCAGGAGTGGTAGCGCATCTGCATTTTGACCTTGGTCTTTGTGTGTGTCTATAGGCTACAGTCATCACTTAACATCAATGTGAACTACAAGCCTGTTTGCCACTTTCATTACATAAAAAAATTGACCTGTGCCCATCCCTAAGGTCTAAGTTGGTATACATGTGTGGCAGAAATTATTATATTAGGTCCGTAAAATTCTTTTTATCTCAAATATTACAGGGCCGTGAACGGAACACGACAGTGCTGAACACTACCATTTAGCTGCAAGTAGATTGGGTAATGCGGTGGTGCCTACGCCCGCGAGCTCCGTTAATGGAGATCTACCATAACTGTTATCCATTATCCACTTATCAGTTGTCCGTTAAAAATAATATATTTTATGTCTGCTACCTATTTTTAACCGAGTTCAAAAAACGAGAAGGTTCTCAATTCGGTCGGTATATATTTTTTTTTATGTATGTACGTCAATTTCGCCGAGATTTCAGGACCGATTTACGTAATTCTTTTTTTGTTTGATGCGAAATAGTTTCGAATTGGTCCCATAAAAATTCAGACAGGCCCATCAGTTTTTATTTTATGAGCATTTTTTTACTTACTTTCACCTCAGACATAAAGGAATAAGAATAGACGGCGAGTTGTCATACAGTGCGTTAAATCCACTGACGTCCTAAATAGTCCTAATGCGCATGACAACAAGTGACAATGACACATTTACTCATCGACAACACAACACGCTTATTTACTCCTTCGTGGATAAAATTTTATCATTGATTTCGTATAGTCGTGTAATAATTTTGTATCGACACACCTAAACAATTTAAATTAGGTATCTAATTGTCACGAAGCTAAAAGAGTCAGATTTTACAAATTTAACAGATGTGAACATTAATCTAATTGGCAAGCAGCAATAAAGTAAAATGTATTAAATAAATATAACTACGTTAAGAAAAACCGACTTCAAAACTGAAAAGTAAAAAGGAATAAAGTTTTGATTGGAATTATATCCTACCTATTATTTATATGTGCTATTTACTAATAGGTTTGAAGTCGGTGCCAAGCCAAAATCACTAAAGTAGGCATTTCATTGTATTACAACATAACTTTACGCCTGTAATGCCCGAAGGGGTAGGCAGAGGTAAAGGCATAAATTCAAGCATACATACAAACACCCACGATTCGCCGGTTACGTTGTGTTCAGTGTATTAATTAGCGCGTATTCATATTTATGTGATTAAAATAAAATTATTTGTTTAAGGCTTGGCACCGACTTCAAACCTATTAGTAAATAGCACATATTTCATAAATAATAGGTAGTATATAATTACAATTAAAACTTTATTCTGTTTTACTTTTCAGTTTTGAAGTCGGTTTTTCTTAACGTAGTTATATCTATTATGACTATTGATTCGCATTTCCCACAGACGAGCTACATTGCTCAACAAGAAATAATGTACATCGAGCCTATGAAAGTGACAATCGGTTACGACTTCATAGAGCGTTATCTCTGCTGCACACTGCCTACGTAAGCATCCGTAGTCCGGTATTGGTCAAAACTTGATCAAAATGGTCGACAAACGTCATATAGGTAAGGTGCGAAAGAGATAACGCTCTACAGTTCCGAAATAAGCCAACATCTCATCCTGAGGTCGATTTTTTTTCTGTTATGGAAGTGGCAAACAAGCATGCAGTTCACATTGATGTTAAGTAATGACTGCAGCCTATAGACACCCACACAGAGACCGAGGTCAAAATGCAGATGCGTTACCACTCTTGAGGCCTAAGGCGTTATGCCATTGTGCCGGAAATTACAGGGCCGTACATTACCACCTGACTGGAATACGATAGTGCTGAACACTACCATTTAGCGGCAATAAGCTCATTGGCGGCAAATATATAATTCTTTTTGAAATGGGGAAATGGAGGAATTTGTAAATAATTGATGCTTTCCATAGTATACAAAATTGTTCAATGTCTATTTAATTTAATATGTGTTTTTTATTATTATTAGTGGTTATTCACTCTAGGTTAGTTAAAAAAAAATGACGATGTAAAAGTGCTCTCCAGGAGCCTAATTATATGAAATGAATGAATAAACTGAATATTAGTTAATGCGGTGGTGCCTATGCCCGCAAGCTCCGTCACTGAAGCTCTACCAGTACAGATGTGCATTATTTCATGTTGGATGCTGTAATTTATTGAATGTTATTTAATTGAACATCATTATGTTCAAACGACATCGGACAACCAACTGTGCGTTGTATCGGACCCTGCAAACACGTATAATGTAATTCCGATTGTGCATACGTAATTAATTAAATAACATATTATTATATCAGTGCTCTGCTCCTGTATTCTGTTTAATTCGTACCGCATTAATTTCAATTAATTATAAGCCACAAACAATTACAATTATATGAGCTTAATATTAATTCTCGCATGAATATAAAATGAACCCGTCAAGTCACGAGAAAAATATGACGATTTATTTTCAACTAGCTAACCCGGTAAACTTCGTATTGCCTCAAAATGAAATAATGTGTCAAAGGTTTGATAGATACGGACTATTTGTATGGAAAAATGAAATTGTGATTTTTACTATTTCCCGTCAATTTCTTCATATTTTCTTACATTTTAAACCTTCCCTGGACTTCCAAAAATATTTGAAAACCAAAATTAACCAAATCGGTTCAGCCGTTCTCGAGTTTTAGCGATACTAATGAACAGAAATTCATTTTTACATAAACAGATTGTGTCTAGCCGCCGGCGATTTTACGTTCCTTGTAGGCTAAAGTAGATCTAGCGCATTACCAAGCAAAAATGTTGCCAAGCATAACCGAACTCAATATTGGAGTAATGCATACTTTATAAGCGCCATTGTGCGCACCGACCGACCGTTTGTAAAATCACCGGTTGCCAATCTGCTTGATAGTGTAAGACATTTTCTTTTGTAATGACGTTTTAAATTTGAGGTTAAGTTGGTTCGCGAATTGGCTACATGTTAAGTCTTGTATAAAAGATTCTCAATAGTGTGGTTCAGCTATGTAAATCTAGATGGCGCTGTACCATTTCACTGAGATTTTGCATTACGCTGTAGAGATTCTTTAAGCTCTACATAAGTATATGTGTTTGGTTAAAGTAACTTGTCATTCACTGTGAAAACGTTGTTTAGATTTGGGAGGATATCTTGGGATCCTGAACACTACATAAAAGTTTTATAAAATACTAGCTGTCCCGTGAGCTTCGTATCGCCTGAGGTATAAAAGGATTATTTTAGCGGTGGGACGGGTCGCAATTTTATCGACCCGGGCGACCCGAATTAATATAGACGCTAGCCCGGGTTGCATCTCGGGTTGATTCGGGTTGAAATATAAATAAAAAGTACCTAGTATGAGAAATTACTTGCTTTGCAATGCCTTCACTGTTTGAGCTAAGTTCACAGTAGTTCACATGTCAACAATGAACCTTCGTAACGATACCTATACAGAAAAGCTGAACGATACTCTGGTTTTGTAGAAATCTGTAGGCTGCAATCATCACATGACATCCGTGTACAAACTACATGCATGTTCGCTTAGTTTGCCACCATCACTCCATTAGAAAAAAATCAAAACATAACATTGTAAGAGCGCGCTAAATTCGTATTGTGTTAATGTACTTACTTCAAATATTATAACGCGTTACCTCTTACTGGCTCTTACTCTATGACGTAGTGTGAGTGAAAGATAAAATATAGGTAGGTATACCAACTTCAACACCGCGTCCTTTTTTCTTATTGAATGTCCAATGTCCATTAGGAAGATGACGATGATTAGATAGTTCCATAAGAAATAATTAATATGATAAGATGAGTCCAGTGAAGTGATGGGGATTTTACTAGAAACTTTTTATGGAGTTTTGAAAACAACACGACAAGTCACATTTTACTACAATAAATCACTTTCCTACACTCTTATCCGTGGTCGAACGCTTTACGAAATAAAACTAATAAAAACCCGCCAAAACACCCAAGCAAAGTAAGACTAGAACGCTCACGCGCATGCGCGCTCCGTTTAAGGATGGCGATCAATTAATCGGCAGATGAATCTTTCGGACCAAAAAATCGATTATTTAAATCGATCCACAGCACAGAATCAGAGAAAATAAGACAGGAAGCCAGATAATGACAGATACCTTATTTTTGGCTCATTTCTTATCCTTGGTTGAGTTCTTAGTATTACATAATACAAATCGAATATAAATTGATTAAGTGGAAAAATATAAATGTAAATTATAATAAAATAATAATCGATTCAAAGATCGATCTTTTTCAGAAAGAATTGCCATCCCTAGCTGTGCTCCACGTCATTAGCACGCATGCGCACTGGACTCTATTAGCACGCATGCGCACTGGACTCTATTAGCGCGCATGCGCACTGGACTCTATTATAGCGCATGCGCTTTCAAGGTTCCCGCCAAAAAACTCTAATTTAATTCACTTAGATTAGATGGCACGCAATAATGACCACTAGAGCATTGATATACCTGAGGATGTTTGCCTTGATGTTAACATATGGGTTTTAAAGATTTATTTTTAGGGTTTCGTAGTGAGATAATAAATTCAGAATTTAGGTAATACATGTTATTAAATATTTATTACTAAAATAGTAATATGTACAGTGTATGCTTAATTCTGAATGAATTAATAATTTCAAAATTGAAATACCTATTACTCTTCTACTTCGACATGTCATGTTAGCCATAATGTATGTGATGACGTGTGTGATGATGTGTAACAAATTTTTTATTTATACCTTTTTGGTTAAGTGTTCCAAAAAAAATTCTTAATCTCATGAAACATTTTTCTCATATACCTATCCATCCATCATAACGTGGAGTAGCGGACAGACGAGCAGAGCGCATGCGCAACCCGTCAAACCGTATACATTATATACATTCATTTGCTGCCCGACTTCTGTCTCATTCAATCACCTACTGAAATAATTTGCCTTTCTCATTTACACACTATATAACGCAACCCGTCACGCCGTCAACCCGTAAACCTTCTCTCTCGTTCTATTACCTAATGAAACAATTAACCTTTCTCATTCGCACAACCCGTACGTACGATACGGGTAGGCATCTCGGTTATCGCACGCCGCGCGGCGAGTACGCGGCTACGCGGGCTACGCAGCCCGAAAGCAAGGTACCTAATTGTTCTGCGGCGGCGATGACGAAAGCGTGACCCGCGCGTGAGACTGATAGCCTGATGGCGCCACGGGTCAACCCGTTACAGCGCAAAGAGAACCCGAATTTTCGGGTTGGCTGACATGCTCGGTTCGTGCGGGCAATTTAGCTCGAGTCGCCCATCGCTAGATTATTTAGGGATATTAAAATCAACTACTGTCATCTGCGTTACATTAAAAAAAAAATAAAAAAATAAGTAAGTTTTTTTTCTATGTCATGAAAGTGGCAAACAAGAATGCAGTTCACATTGATGTTAAGTGATGACTGCAGCCTAAAGACACCCACACAGAGGTCAAAATGCAGGTGCGTTACCATTTCTGAGGCCTAAGCTGTTATGCCTCTGTACCGGAAAATACAGGGCCGTACATTACCACCTGACCGGAACACGATAGTGCTGAACATTTAGCGGCAAGTATATTAGGTTATGCGGTGGTGTCTACGACCGCGAGCTCCTTCACTGGAGCTCTACCATCTACTTCTATGTTCAATATTTATAGTAAAGACAGGACAACGTCTGTTGGGATCAACTAGTCCTAAACGAAAATATTATTTATAATTCTTTTATGGTGTATTCGGGTTTGCAATTTTGTAACGCAGATAAAACTGCGGGGAACAGCTACTGTCCGATACATGAAACCACCTTAAACCATCTGGATTTTCGCACGATATTTTTGCTAATTGTCATTTATATAAATCCATTAAGACTCAAAGCGCTATAAACGTAACAATGAGATTACACGAGCGTCTCAAATGGCCCGTTTAAGGTTGAATAAATAATGTAATTATCAGTTGAACCATTACGAACAGCGGGAGAAAACAGAGGTTGTTCTGAGCATCTGGGCGTGTTTGGCAGTCATCGCCCGAAGCTTTGGTCGCGACGAGCGTAAAAGAAATAAAAATACGAGTGAAGCGCTCTTGGCATAGCTTATTTAATTATGAGTTTGCCTTATTTTTATTCTATAATCTATCGGCCTCGTAAGAAAGCTCAAGGTGACGCAGGTGGCAACGGAGAGAGATGAGAGAGGAGATTCGCATAAGAACCAAAATAACTGACAGCACACCGAATAGCGAAACTTAAGTAGCAGTGGGGGCACATACTCGCTTGAAGAACTGACGGCCGTTTTCTATCTATCTAATGTCGTCGCTGCTGCGCGCGCGAGCGCGCAGCGGCGGAACGGGCCTCGAGGTACTTCCCTCCTGCCCGGGCGGGCCTGCCCTCGACTCAGCGAGGGCGTGATCTATTTTTTTACTTGGATGGGGGGGGGCCGTGCACGCTAAGACTCACCGGGGGGTGACGGCCGTTGGGGCAGAATAGTTCGCGAATGGCGGCCGCGTACCGGAAGGCGAAGACCGACGACCTGGTGAAGTTGCGGGCAATTGCTAAATGAGGGCGGCCCAGGACCATTCATTGTGGCAATCTTTGGGACAGACTTTTGTCCAATAGTCGACGTTTTTTGGCTGAATGATGATGATAATGATTCTATAACCTATAGTTTACGTATTTTTGTTTAAGACGTAGTCAGTGGTCGATAACTATCACAGAGACATGACCACTTAGATCTCAGGGATGGCAACGCGTCGACATTTTGACCTCTGGCAGAGAATAAGTAATAATACTACGTATAGAATGGACACTCCGACGTCCCGCCCGATTTCTCCGCATCACCCAACCTCCTCCCCTCTTGTGGGCGACGGTTGGTATTTTGTACGTGCTACGCACACAGGTGCACGTGTAAATAGACGTCACTGATTGATGTCTGTGTAATAGAGACCAAATTATGCGTTTGTATGGAATTTTGGCGGAGTGTCCGCGGTGTACCTCTGGTCTTTGTGTGGCTGTCTATAGGCTGCAGTCATCACTTAACATCAATCAATGTGAATTGCAAGCTTATGTGCCACCTTCACTACATTAAAAAATGTTAACATCTATTGAAATTATCGGGTCAAACTATGTTTCGTTGAAAGTTTTCATTTTAATTGTTATTTTTCACAATCTAATGTAAACAATTTGGGGAGGAGGATACATATTTTGTCACTTTGGAAGTGTCTCTCTTCAAACAATCGACGAAAAAATAGGTTTAGATACCTCAATGTCATTTTCAAAGATCTATCTATAGATTTGATGAACGCTTATAGGTTTGATTTCAAAGCAAAGGTTCTTTTAGCTTTATTACCGAGTACAAAAATGGAAAACAAAAAAAAGTAAACAGAATACATCTACCGAGTTTCAAGTATGTTGTACTAATGGATTCAGAGTAAAGTGGCTATAATACGCATGAACGGACAGACAGAATCTAAAGGGGTTTTTTTATTGCCATTTGGCTACGGAATTCAAAAAAAGCATTGTATTGTAGGTATACTCATAGTAGGAAGACATCGCAAGCTCAACAGGAAAACCCTAACCCTTAGCGCAAAACTGCTTTACATTACAATATATTGTGAAAACATGACAAAACGTAAAGCCTCGAGCCACACTTAATCAAGAAGGCGTTCGCTTTAGTTTTATGCCTACGCCACACAGCGAGCGGTACCTTTTAAGGTTCCGTACCCCAGAATATAAAAAAAGTTACCTTCATAACGTCAGATCTCTCGTCTGTCTGTCAGTCTCTGCCAATTTTCTCCAAAGTTACTAGACTTAGAGTTAGAATTTGGTATACACATATAAATCAGCGACTCAAACATAAAAGTTTAACAAATAAGTGAACCTATAACTTAAGGACCACTTTTGAAAGAAAATATATTTTTCATACATTTAACTACATTGTCGTATCTAAAAAGCAATAACGATAGTCAGACTGTTGCTAATTTTCATAGACGGCACGAAATGATGAATTAAAATCATAAACTTGGTCAGGTCAAAAGTAATCAAGTTAGACGGTCGAGCGTCCCGCCGCCGGTTGTGTGGCAAAGGCATTAATGTTCTAACCATTTGCATACCCCACTCTTGCTTTAAATCTTCCCGGTTCCACTTAAATTAATCCTTGGCTTGTATTATTTTGGGAACAATATTATTGTATCTGATGTTAATAGTATATTCCATGATAAGTTCTACCTTACCGAACTTGTATTTAAAAAAAAGGATGATTTAATTACTTCAAACATACGCAAAAATGCTTAAAAATAAAGCAATAAAATAAAACAGGGTGTATGTTCTAGGCTATGATAGATGTGTGTGAGAAGAGAAAATGGCACCTTTCTCAGCAATTTGCTAAAAGTAGGCGCTACAACGCTGACATTTTCATGGGGCCTAGAGCGTCACATGGAAAAATCTTTACTGGTGGTAGAGCTCCAGTGACGGAGCTCGCGGGCGTAGGCACCACCGCATTACCTAATATACTTGCCGCTAAATGGTAGTGTTCAGCACTATCGTGTTCCGGTCAGGTGGTAATATGCGGCCCTGTAATTTCCGGCATAGAGGCATAACACCTTAGGCCTCAGGAGTGATAACGCATCTACATTTTGATCTTCTTTTTCTTTGGTCTTTCTGTGGGTGTCTATAGGCTGCAGTCATCACTTAACATCGATGTGAACTGCAAGCTTGTTTGCCACTTCCAGTACATAAAAAAAAATATATATAAAGAAATATATGCTTAGATATAATAATATACGTTATTCAAGATGTTAGACAACAAATGATAACTAAGAGTAGTTTTTCATGCATATAAATATAATCTTTTATTTATTTTACAGGTTGTAGAAATAAATATTTCTCATTTTCAATCTTCAAAGAATCCTGCAAAGAACAAGTGCTACCAATAAACACCCATCCAGACTTTAACATAATTAATTAAAATTACATTAAAATTATTCCGGATATCCTGATTTTCTGTCCGAACGCAGAACCATCCTGTAGCCGGCAGAACATTACGGAGATTAACACAAGATACATACAAAAATTGATTTTTTTAACAAACGCTGCGTTTTCTTTTCAATTGTGGCATGAATCGGGCAAGTTATATGGTATGCCACGCGGCCATAATGAGAATTAGAAGTCTCTATTAAGTTATCTTGGGTTTTTTTTATTTGAACATATATTTATGTACAAATTTCTCTACGCTACTTCACGAGGCAAGTGGTGAGCGCAAAGGATCATGGCAAGATTTGTACAGAAAAAATGAAAAAAAGGTACACGGTAAAACAGCATGGAAATATTATCCAGTGAACAAACAAACAACATTTCCTGATACTTAAAATATTTTTAACTCTCCGGAATAAAAAGTTTGAAATTGAACTTTAGTATGGAGTGCTTCTTGTATTGTATAGGAAAGACGATTTTTGCCGGTGATTTAAAAATAATTTACATACCAGAAAATGTTCTTTAGGTTCCCTGGATAATATTTCTAATCCGTTTTACCTTGTACCTTTTTCTAACTTTTTTGTACAAATCAATGTATGAAACTTGCCATGATTCTTTAGGACATATTGTATTATGGTAAGTGATATATTGAGACATAAAGTTCAGTAAAATTGTCGTTCGAACAAAAGATGCGTAATACAAAAAACATTTAATGAAAAAGATATGGGT
Organism: Macrosoma leucophasiata; assembly: GCA_036365455.1. Classification (NCBI taxonomy): domain Eukaryota; kingdom Metazoa; phylum Arthropoda; class Insecta; order Lepidoptera; family Hedylidae; genus Macrosoma; species Macrosoma leucophasiata. The sequence goes on along the minus strand of JAWQUS010000023.1, from coordinate 4,788,105 downwards.
GAGGATAGACTACAATAAATAAATTAGCATAAAATGTATTTTACTGGTGGTAGAGTTCCAGTGTAGGAGCTCTAGGACGTAGGCACCACCGCATTACCTAATTTATCTGCCGCTAAATGGTAGTATTCAGCACTATCGTGTTCCGATTAGATGGTAATGTATGGCCCCGTAATAAATATACAGAGACACAATATTTAAGGTCTCAGGGGTGGCAACGCATCTGCATTTAGACCTCTGGTCTTTCTGTGAGTGTCTATAGGCTGCAGTTATCACTTAACATCAATGTGAACTGCATGCTTGTTTACACTTTTGTAACATAAAAAAAATAGACAACCCTTTCTTTACAATGCTAACGTTCGAAATGTATTCCCGTATGTACTCACGCTGAAACGGACGGTTACGGCGAAATAAACATTGCCGAAACACAATAGTCGGTGACTTGCAATTCGTACATTAAAAAAACAACTCTAAACTCAAAACAACAGAGTTCACGTTTGAATGCCGGTGCAGGATTTCAGTTTTACTTGTTTGCGTTCTACCATTTTGTATTTTTAAACCTTGTTTACACTTCAGGTCGAGTACTAGATCGAGTGGACTATGTGGTCATTTTCTTTTGTTGGAATAAATTTGCATTGTTTCGTGTTGTTGGACTACTTCAATTTGGTCTGTGAGAGGTAACTAACCAACATTGCTTACATAATTTCATTTTCATTGGATTATCAAATCGTTTAGATTCAGACATAGATCTAAGTTCGGTTGGATAAGAAAACAATTTTTAAGTGCATGGTATAGATTAAATATATTCGTTAAGTAAACGTAACTTCACGCCTGTAATCCCCGAAGGCGTAGGCAGAGGTCAATGCATGCATTCAATCATACATGCAACCATCCACGATTCGCCGGTTACGTTTCGACCCATGTAACAGGTGGTGAGCCTATTCACATCTCCGGGCACATTGCCTAACTTCGAGGTACTGGGAAAAATCCCAATAGAACCAGAGATAAAGGATTTTACGCAGTTATCTCTAATATCCCCGACCCGGGAATCGAACCCAGCGTAGCAGTAGTGGCCTGTTGCCACCCGTCATTGGACCTCGACTAGCAAATGAAAAAATGAGAATCCCACAAGCTACCCAGAAAAAAACACATATTGAGAAAATTATATTTTTATTGTGAGAAATGAACATTTTGCGTCCGGTTGCTATTTTGAGAAGCTGAAATTATGAGCTGATACGGTTCTTATGAGGTCAACCAGAACGAAACAAGATTTTTAGAAATGAATTCCTTTTGGTAGTGAAAAGGCTTGAAACACTGCACCAACTTGAAAAATCACTGATTTCTTTGACACTTTCGACAATTGCCTAATACGTGATATAAAATGATGTTAGGTGCTTTCTAAATAAAATAAATGCTTAAAATAAATGAGACACCTAAACGGAGCATAACCACCTCGCAAGCATTGTGTGGTTGCGCAATCTTCAATAGTAAAGTGGAACTTTATTGCTATCGCTTTACCTCCACCCGAGTCTACATACGTAGTTTAAACGAACAGAAACATTAAAAACAATGTCTCCAGTCAGTGTTTGAGTTTCTAAAAACAATCTTGATAAACTTCGAGAACGGTTGGACCTATTGAGGTAACTTTGGTTTCAAATATTTGTGAATGTACATGATAAGTACATTACTCCAACGCTTTTATATGGAAGCGAGAGCTGGGTATGCAGGAAAGAGCATGAAAGTAAGTTGAACGCGGTCGAGATGAGATCTTTGCGCAAGATCTGCGGTGTATCACTCACCGATCGCGTTCGTAATGAAGATGTAAGAAAGAGACTTTGTGTGAATGATAGTATCGGTGTAAAAATGAAAAAAGGCATGCTCCGATGGTTCGGGCATATAGAAAGAATGTCGAATGAGCGAATGACTAAACAGATATACAATGCGAATGTGGATGGTTGCAGAGGCCCAGGAAGACCAAGGCTGACCTACCATGACCAAATAGGTCGAGTTCTGTCTGATGGTGGTGTCAAAAGTCTTAGGAATCGGCGTGCATGTATGAAGAGAATGATGAAGGTAGACGAGGCACGAGAGGTTTGTCAGAACCGGGATGTCTGGCGCTCTACACTCTCTGCCTACCCCGTTAGGGACCTGGCGTGAAGATACATACATACATACATGATAAGTTTAAAAGATGAAAGAATATGACAATTGTTTTATATTATTTCGCATTAACACATGCTTGTGAAATATATTTTTATTTTTAAAGAAAAATGGAAAGAAAAATTTGACTTCAGGCGAGACTCGAACTCGCGACCTACTGGGAATCTAGCATAGTTGGTAATAGATGGCGCTGCTGCTACCATAAAGCAATGCAATAGATGTGAAGGAAAGATTTGACAAATCGGGCAGGGTTTCAGTAGCTCAATTGGAAGAGCGGCTGGACTAGATTCCCAGTAGGTCGCGAGTTCGAGTCTCGCCTGAAGTCAAATTTTTCTTTCCATTTTTCTTTAAAAATAAAAAAAAGAATATGACAAGTTTCCTGGGGAAATAGTAATAACAGCAATTTATTTTTAACATAATAACTGACTATTTGTCATATTTTAAGTTCGTTCCGTCTACAAATAAAAAAATACGGTCATGGCCCAGTATTTTCAAACCGAATCCATTAAACCGTTTTCGAGTTTTAGCGAGAGAAAATAATTTTTTGTTAATACTATTCTTTTGACCCTAGATATTTCTTATGACCTTGAATACTAGATCTTTCCAAATAAAATAATTGGCAAACCTAAACGGGGCATATTTGCCTTTTTCGGAAGCATTGTGTGGTTGCGCAATCTCCATTAGTCGTGTGGTACTTTGTTGCTATCGCCGCCCTTCCACCCGAGCACCCGAGTGTACACGGCTCACATGAACGGAAACATGTATAACAATGTCTGTCAATGGTTTAACTTTCTAAAAATACGCATTAAGATAAACTAGAGATCATGTATGTTTTTGCGAAATATCGTAAATGGTTCTTAAATATTGTTTTTGGCAATACCGACTTATGCGCCCATCTAAAATTATGTGCCTGCCTATTGTATGTAGAACTATTATATATAAGACTGGCTGTGCCCGCAACTTCGTCCACGTGAGAAAAAATATGATTGTTCAGTATTTACCCGGACGAAGTCGTGGGCGCAGCTAGTATAAAGGTAGCCTAAGTTACTCCATATTATATCAGCTACCTAAGTCCCGTCAAAGTCGAATACACTCCAATCTACTTATTTGTATTTAGGTATGTATGTAGATAAAAGTAGCCTAAGTTACTCCTTGTCACATCAGCTATCTGCCAGTGAAAGTCCCGTCAAAATTGGTCCAGCCGTTCCCAAGATAGCAAAAAGCAAGCCCCGCCAAACAGACAGAGACAGACAGACAAAACTTGTAAAAAATGTCGTTTTGGTATATATACCGTGTATACATACATATGCATTTAGTAAAAAGCGGTTATTTAAATATTACAAACAGACACTCCAATTCAATGTATATAGATATATACATTATCCAACAAGAAATAATGAACATCGACCGAGGAAGAGACGTTGGCTTATTTCGGATCTGTAGAGCGTTATCTCTTTCGTACCTTACCTATTTGACGTTTGTCGAGATTTTGATCAAGTTTTGACCAATACCAGACTACGGATGCTAACGTAGGCAGTGTGCAGCAGAGATAACGCTCTATGAAGCCGAAACTAGCCGATTGTCACTTTCATAGGCTCGATGTACATTATTTCTTGATGAGCACTGTAATTAATCCCAACTTATATTATAAATGCGAAAGGAACTCTGTCTGTCTGTCTGTCTGTTACCTTTTCACGTCCAAACGACTGAACTGATTTTAATGAAATTTTTTACAGAGATAGAGCTGACTTTGTGAAAGAACATAGGCTAATTTTCGAAATCCACGCGGGCGAAGCCGCGGACAACAGCTAGTGTATTATATATGAATCATTAAAAGTACGAACAGATAACAAACCATTGCCAATCATAATATTCCAACCAAGAATTCGAATTTCGAATGCCCAACTAATGATGTAAATGTAATACCGGTCAGAAATACCGGCACGGGAAAATGTACGGTTACTCGGCAAATAGGAGTTTAGAACTTCGCGACATTAATTGCGAATGAATTACTGTTGTAGTTTGCTTCGTATCTGTTGTTGCGCTGACATTAATGTGGGATCGCTGTCTGCGGTCGGATGGAGGACGCTTAATTAATATTATATCTACATAAGTTCACGCCCGCATTTCCGTGAAACTTCTATAAACGCGTATTAAAATGTAGGTATATCCATACACCCTTAGTAACGTCTTTGAGTCTGTAGAAATTAAATTTGCGGATTTTCGCGTATACAACACTCCCAAGCTTCTTCATCCATCGTTATGCCAGAAGACTTAGAAACAGGTGGCGCTAGCATGATATGGCAACGTAGTTTTTATAATTACTCAATAGATGGCGCTACTAGTAGTTTACATCGCACTAGGGTTTTTTTATGTAATGAAAGTGGCAAACAAGCATGCAGTTCACATTGATGTTAAGTGATGATTGCAGCCTATAGACACCCACACAAAGACCAAGGTCAAAATGCAGATGCGTTACCACTCCTGAGGCCTAAGGTGTTATGCCTCTGTGCCGGAAATTACAGGGCCGTACATTACCACCTGACCGGGACACGATAGTGCTGAACTACCATTTAGCGGAAAGTATATTAGGTAATGCGGTGGTGCCAACGCCCGCGAGCTCCGTCACTAGAGCTCTACCACCAGTAAAAAAGCGTATAAATACTTATATCTATACTCTGCTAGTAACGTCTTCGAGTCTTTTCGAGCTGATAAACATTCAGAGAGGCTATGTTTATGGAATGTCCCTAATTCAAAATTACAAAGGAGATGTTGCAAAAATGTATGGACCTCCGGCCATGTATTGTACACAATATCACTAAAAGGCAAAATCAATATAAAAACGTTTTTTACTGCATATTTTCACTTATTTAGCTTTGTTTGCAGTTACAAAACATAATTTGCAGTTAGAATTGCAACTCAAAACTAACATGGCGAATATGGCGGGCGATGTCATTTTGACATTTTCATTTTTAAAATTGTATTTTGATTATAGAACTTGGAGAAAAAAGTAATATTTTCTAAATACTATCAAAATAGATTGATCCCAAGTGTCGGCTGTATCGCCGCCATGCTTAACATAGTTGAAAATGATAAAATCGTTTGAATTAAACTTGGTTGTAACTCTAAAATATATTCTTGAATAAATTAATTGTATTTTTTTTAGATTCTTCTTTAATTTACCCTTTTTTTGAGGACGTGTACGAACCAGGGCCGAGTTCGCAACATCTCCTTTACTTATACCATGACTCGTGCATGGAACTCGGAAATTAAAGCCACCAACGAAGTTATTTTACCATATCTTTCAAAAATTCAGACAGACACATTAAAATAACGGAACTTCACGCCTGTAATCCCCGAAGGGGTAGGCAGAGGTAAATGCATGCATTCAAGCATACATGCAAACACCCACGATTCGCCGGTTACGTTTTCGGCCCATGTAACAGGTGGCGAGCCTGTTGCCATCTCCGGGCATATTACCAAACTCTGAGGTACTGGGAACTTCCAGAAAATGGAAAAATCCCAATAGAACCAGACATAACGGATTTTAAACCGTTATCTCTGATAGCCCTCGACCCGGGAATCGAACCCAGGACCTCCAGCGTAGTAGTAGTATTAAAAAAACATTACATTAATATAAGAATTGATGTAAAATATGGGATCTACAAACCTAAGGACGGTCACAACCATCGTCAATCATAATATTCCAACCAAGAATCCGAAACTCGACCCAACAATTGTAATACCGGTCAGAAATACCGGAATGGAGAAATGTACGAAAACTTAGCGATTAGGCGTTAAGAACTTCGCGACATTAATTGTGAATGAATTACTGGTTTAGTTTGGTTCGTATCTGTTGTTGCGATGACATTAATGTGGAATGTTCTATTGGTAGTAGAGTTCCAGTGACAGAGCTCGCGGACGTAGGCACCACCGCATTACCTAATATACTTGTCACTAAATGGTAGTGTTCAGCACTATAGTGTTTCGGTCAGGTGGTAATGTACGGCCCTGTAATTTCCGGCAGAGGAATAATCTTAGGCCTCAGGAGTGGTAACGCATCTGCATTTTGACCTTTTTCTTTGTGTAAGTTTCTATAGGCTGCAGTCATCACTTCACATCGATGTGTGAACTGCATGCATGTTTGCTATTTCCAGAACATAAAAAATGAGGTTGGAGAGACATTTAATTAGGGGGCGTCCATAAATTACGTGAGGTGGGTTTTTTTTATTTTCTGTCCCTACCTCCCCCCTGGTGAGAGGTCGTCAGATTTTATTCAACCCCCTCCCCCGTCCCCCAATCTCACATGAGATTTTTCAAAAAGTAGGTACCTATGTAAGCGCTTTGGATTTTTATTAAAAAAGAAAAAAAATGCTTCGGAGGTACCTACTTACTTTTATTTAAAACTAGTTAAAACTAGTAATTAATATTACTGATAGCTATAAGTGTGATGAAGATTAAGCAATAGAGTACGAAAATCGAAACGATTGCGATAAAAAAAATAACATCTACTAAATCAAAAAAATTGCGTGATATTTCCCGAGACCCCCTTTCTCCCCAACGTAAGATTAGATGAGATTTGTCTCGACCCCCTCCTCCCCTTAAACATCTCACGTAATTTATGGACGACCCCTTAGTGATCCTACTCAGTACATTGGTACTGAGATCCTAATATCACTTTTTTTCCTTGTGCGACATGGTTGCATGGTTTGGTATGTTTTATTATTATTTATTTATTTAATTCAGATAACAATGCTTAAGATAAACAATAGGCGCATAGAATAAATACCTTACAGACTAACATACATTTATGATTCCGCGCGGCTGTACCAGTATAGTGAATAAGGCTCCTGGTGAAGCCTCTTAATTTTGGTACTTCATTATTTTGTCCCTCTGGATTGAATGCCTAATGGTTGATGTGTATCGCTAGCACTAATTTGATTTGCCGGGCGTCCAAAGAGTTTTTACTTGGCCTAATGAAAATAACCCAGACCATCACTGGCCGAAGAGAAAAAAAAAAGTTAATTTAAATTATCGAAGAAAAATAAACAAATGACGATTTTTCACATTGCTCTCTTATCTTATCTTATCTTATCTTATTTTATACCCGTTTACCTGATTCCAGAGTTATCGGACCCTTCGAATAAGCTGGTGGAGATCAATTTATGGTCGAAGAAGACGCCGGCGTCGAGAAGCAATCAACACATAACCTGACTACGTGTGTCGTCAAGAACAATAACCTGATCTGCGGTACCTCGGTATAGTCTCCAATTTGGTGAGTGGCTTGCACGTTAGTTATTGGGGTGTTTGATCCGGAGGGATAGGTGATCTGGTGCCGAAGTTTTGAGGGTGATCATCATACTGTACTTAGGATTTATAATCCGCCTTGGTGTGACTATTTACACGTCCCACCAGCTCCCTTCACGCGTACCATATCAATCCTCAACGATGTTGCCGAGTTGACGGACTTGTTCTCATGTTCTCTGTGTGAATTCACAAGGGCGACACATTATGTCATTTGTTATGGCGCCCCATCTAAATGACTAAAAATTTAAATAATTATTATTCTTTATTAATTGTAATGAATGTCAATGTTTAATCCATAATTCAATCAATTTGTTAATTTAATATTTTATCAATTTTTATTTTTGTATTATGCACATTATCGCATTGGGTGCTCCTGTAATGATAATGATGTTTTTGATAAATTAATAAAATAAAATAAACATACTCGTAAGGTATTTATTTTATGCGCTATGTTACAACTTACCTAAAACACTACACTATTTATCACGTAAAGTCGGCAACGTGATGCGCGGTTTGTCTGCAGGCAGTTGTCCCTTGAATTATACAAGCGAACAGCCCTGACTTCGCACGGGAACAATGTATTGTTTATTTCTCAAGTTCTATGCGGCAAATCAAGATGAAACGTGACAGTTATTAAGCTAGACCTTAATCTCTCCAGACACGAGAAAAATATGACAGTTGAAATTCAATTGTGTCTCGCCGCCGGTGGCCGTACGATCCTTGAAGGATAAAGCAATATAACCGTGACCCGTTCTCATTTCTCTCAGTAGTTAGTTGCACACTGTCAGAGAATATGTAATAATACTACGTATAGAATGGACACTTCGACGTCCCGCCCGATTTCCCCGCATCACCCAACCTCCTCCCCTGTTATGGGCGACGGTTGGAATTTTTTTCGTGCTACGCACACAGGTGCATGTGTAAATACACGTAACTGATTGATGGCTGTGTAATAGAGATCAAATTAAGCGTTTGTATGGTACTTTGGCGAAGTGTCCGCGGTGTGACACTGTTATGCGCGTGCAGACATTATTACAGACCGATGGATATACAAAACTTAAACAAAACATAGATTTGATACTATGACCACAGTCTAAGGAAAACAAACGTGTTAATGTACAAAAAACTAAATAATATAAAACAATTATTAAGGGTAAAAGCGACTTCTTTACGATATTCAATAAACTGCAAAGTCTATTATATCGGTTGCCTAACTAGCATAGTTGGCAATAGATGGCGCTGCTGCTACCATAAAGCAATGCAATAAATGTTAAGGAAAGATTTGACAAATCGGGCAGGACTTCAGTAGCTCAATTGGAAGAGCGGCTGGACTAGATTCCCAGTAGGCCGCGAGTTCGAGTCTCGCCTGAAGTCAAATTTTTCTTTCCATTTTTCTTTAAAATAAAATATATTTCAGAAGCATGTGTTAATGCGAAATAATATAAAACAATTAAACGTGTTAATGTACTTATACTGTGGTATAACTGGAAATCCAGGCTATGAAGCATCTAGAAAAAACTATGTTTTAGCCCCAAAGTTGACAACGCATTTGCATTTTAATTTTTAAGGCTGGGTTGCACCAATATATTTGTTAAAGTCAAAGTTATTGTAAAAATTCACATCCTTATCTAACTTAAAGAAATCTGTTAAAGTTAGAGAGGGATGTGAAATGTTACAATAACTTTATTTTTACCAAATATTTTGGTGCAACCCAGGCTAACGCTAAGTAGATGTCTATAGGCTGTAGTAGTAACTTACCATCCACGTAGACTGCATGTTTGTTTACCACCACGATCCCATACAAAAATATAATCCTAATTAGGAAGAAGGGTTAAACAGTAGAATGCAATATCACTGGGTATTGTTCAAATGTAAATTATGGCGGTTTATTGTGCCCGTGCAAAAATTCGTTTACAAAAAGGGTCCTAAAATAACAGGCGCCCTTACCCTGTTCGACATTTATTAACGTTCGGCCGATCCCTTACACCTGTAGAGTATTTCGAGAAGTATTTGGATTACTTGGGTGTCTGGCATAGGCTTCTAGTGTTTGGGTTGATTTTATTGATTGATAGCAATGGACTTGTTGTGGTCAGTATTTTGGAGGTTGTCAGTATTTCGGAGTGCCATACGAGATGGTTTTGAAAGGTATGACGCCTGGCACCACTCTGTACATATAGTATGTACAAAAACAGCTAAAACTGTGCATTTAAAATTGACTTACAAGTTTTATATAAACAGACTTCCTAGAGATTTAAAACCTGAATACATATTTGATGAGTCTGGGTGTTTGTGTATGTGTTGTATGTGTACAACGGCATCTATGACACAGGTTTACTTAATACCTAATGCAGAGCTGCGAGTGTAAGCGTATATTTTCATACTATTTTTTTTTGATGACAGACTGACCGATAGACAAACAACAAAGTGGTCCTATGTCGGTTCATTTATTCTTTAGATATCCAAAACCCCAAAAAAGTCCGATTAGAAAAAAGATGTAAAACATTAGAATGCAATATCACTGAGTATTGTTCAAATGTAAATTATAATGGGTCCATTGTTCCCGTGAAAAAATTCGTTCACTAACAGTCCTAAAATAACAGACACTCCTAGTATGTCCGTATTCGACAGTATTCGACAATTAATAACGGTTCGGCGGTCCCTTACGCCACCTGTAGAATTTTGGAGTGGTGTTTGAAATACTTCGGATTTTGATATGATAGGCCTTAAAGTGTTTGGGTTGGGTTTATTGCTTGAAAACAATGCACTTGTTAGACGTATTTTTGTTATTAGGTATGTTCTGTTATTCATCTCAAATTACAGGGTTGTAAGTATTTTTTTTTTACAATATCTGTATATTAAAATTCGTTTGCTAAAACTAAAGTAAATTGTCGCGAGTTTATTGTTCCCGTGCAAGAATTTGTTATCAATGAGTCCTAAAATGACAGTTATTCTTGCCCAAATATTCTATACTTACGCCACTTAAGTGTAGAGGTTTCGAGCGGTGTTTGGATTACTTCGGTGTCTCGTACCATAGACACTCAAGTGTTTCGGTTGATACTATTAGTTGAAAATAATGTTTAGTAAGATGTTTTTTTGGTTTGTTATTTAATGTTTTAGTGAAGATTAAAATTTGTTTGTTATTCACAGTTTTATTACAGGAATGTCAGTATTTGAGATTGTCAAATTTCTTTAACACTGATGATGACGGGCAAGGTTTAATTGGTAACCTAGTGGATATAATAATATATTCTCTAGATTATATATATATGCATAAAAAATAGGTTTGCAGTATAGCTGGATGAACGAAGTGACTGCAGTGGGATCCTAACCTATGAATAGTGGCAAAAAATTATTGGCTGTTTTATTTTAATATTTTGTTTGAATAATATAATTTGTCTTCTTAAATATAAATTACGGCGGGATCATTGTTCCGCAAAAGGGTCCTAAAATAACATGTGCCCTTACTCTGCTCGTATTGGACACTTAGTAACGGTCGGCCGATGCTTTACGCGTGTAGAGTTACCAAGATGTATTTAGATTACCTTCTTGGATTCTGTTCTGATATCATAGGCTGTCAAATATTTACGTTGGGTTTATTGGTTGAAAACAATGCACTTGTAACAAGTGTTTTTGTTGCGTTATTGCATGTTTTTTGTCTTACATCATTTTTTTAAAATGTACAATGAAGTTGGCAAACAAGCATGCAGTTCACATGGATGTTAAGTGATGACTGCAGCCTATTATAAATATTGTACACCGAAAGGTGTTGTTGCAATGGAACTATATTGAATTTTTCAAAAACCTGTACACCTGTGACAAACAATAAATAAATAAATATAAACATCTACACAAAAGGTAGACGTGTTGCCAACCCCTAAGTTGTTATTTATTTGTGGTAGTTATTACGAGGCCATACATTACCATCTAACCGGTACACGATAGTGGTGAGCACAACCATTTGGCGACAGGTAGATTAGGTATTGCAGGAGTGCCTATATCCTCGAATACATTGGAACTCTGCCATCAGTAGACAGCCAAATTTGTTAAAATTTGAAATATCCTCTCAGCTGTAATATTTCCTAACTGCCTCAGTAGCCTAGTAGTAGCAGGCCACTACTACGCTGAGGTCCTGGGTTCGATTGCCTGGTAGGGGGTTATCAGAGATAATGGTGTAAAGTCCTTTTTCTCTTATTCTATTGGGATTTTTCCATTTTCTGGAAATTTCTCAGTACCTTGAAGTTTGGTAATGTGCCCGGAAATGTCAACAGGCTCGCCACCTGTTACATTTGCCAAAACGTAACCGGCGAATCGTGGGTGTTTGCATGTATGCTTGAATGCATATATTTATCTCTGCCTACCCCTTCGGAGATGACAGGCGTGAAGTTACGTTTTCTCTAATATTTAATTTTATTTGATTGTGCATTATAATTTCTGTATCAATTTTAAATTGTCTGTCAAATATAAGTTATGGTGGGTTTATTGTTGTCGAGCAAAAATTCGTTAGCGAAAGGGTAAAATAACAAGCACCTGTACCTTACCCACGTATTCGACACTTATTCACGGCTGGCCGATCCCTTACGCTACCTGCAGGTAGGGTTGCCATCTGTCAGGCTTTAGTCGGACATGTTTGGCTTTTTGGGTCATGTCCGGAAAATATTTGTGTCCAGCGTATACGGATTTTGGTATGTTTTTTTTTATGTAACGAAGGTAGCAAACAAACATGCAGCTCGCATTGATGTTACGTGATGACTGCAGCCTATAGATACGTAATACACAAGAATCAGAAGTCAAAATGCAGATGCGTTGCCACCCCTCAAACCGTTGTCATGTCTTTGTGATAGTTATTACGGGGCCATACTTTACCATCAAACGAAAACACGATAGTGCTGAACACTAACATTTAGCGGCAGATGAATGAGGTAGTGTGTAGGTGCCTACGCCCTCGAGCTCCTGCACTGGATATTTACCACAAGGCTATTTGATAGTAAGTAAAACGAGTCGTATCTACGCAAAATACGTATATGCGCGCCGATTATTGCTTTTTAATTATAAATATTATTTAAATACGTGCATTACTGACTTAAAAGGCTACACGACACGGTATTCAGGGTCCGGCAGAAAGGGTGGGCGTGGCCTCGCGCCTGTTTGCCGCTTATTACACTATCCGGTCGCAGTACCTAAACACGGGCCGCTCCGGTCGCCCTAATTAGGGCCAGCTCCCTAAATGTTATTACACTACTCTGACCCTTGCTATCATACCCTGAATACCGTGCCGTGTAATAAGTCCTTTAAGAAAGTATTTTGAACTATAGATTACAGCTTTTAACATAAAAGTTTCGGTCTAATTGAGTGCAGAGCTGTTTGATGTCAAAGCCTTTTTGTTATTTTAGCAGATGGCAACCCTACCTTTTGGTAGTTTTCGAGTGGTGTTTGGATTACTTCGGAGTCTGGTATCATAGGCTCTTAAGTGTTTGGGTTGGGTTTATTGGTTGAAAACACTTGTTAGATGTGTTTTTGTGTTGTTATGAGGTAACACAGTCTACAGGTAGTTTCATTACCTATGGACTATGTTTTAAATTAAGTAGGTTTTAACTGCCTCGGTAGCCTAGTGGTAGCAGGCCACTACTACTGCGCTGAGGTTCTGGGTTCGATTCCCGGGTAGGGCGTTATCCGAGATAATGGTGTAAAGTCCTTTTTCTAAGGTTCTATTGGGATTTTTCCATGTTCTGGAAATTTCCCAGTACCTCGAAGTTTGGTAATATGCCCCCGGCCATATCAACAGGCTCGCCACCTGTTACATGGGCCAAAAACGTAACCGGCGAATCGTGGGTGTTTGTAGTAGGTATGCTTGAATGCATGCATTTACCTCTGCCTACCCCTTCGGGGATTACAGGCGTGAAGTTACGTTTAGAAAGTAGATGTCGTATAGTACAATACCCAACAATAAATATTGTACACCGAGCCCATAGACATAATCGGCTAGTTTGAACTACGTAGAGCGTTATCTCTGCTGCACACTGCCTACGTAAGCACTGGTAGTCCTGTGTCGGTTAAAACTTGATCAAAATGGCCGACAAATGTCACGTAGGTAAGCTGCGAAAGATGTATCGCTCCCATCATCATCATAATTTCATCCAAAAGTTGTCCACTGCTGGACAAAGGCCTCCCCTAAAGATTGCCACGACGAACGGCCCCGGGCTGCCCTCATCCAACGATTTCTTGCGAGCTTCACCAGGTCGTCAGTCCAACTGTAACGCTCTACAGGCTCGAAATAGGCTGAAGTGTCCTTTCTAAGGTCAATGTACAATGTTTCTTGTTGGATATTATAAGTTACTACACGGTACTTACGACCTACCAAATGTATTTATACAAAATTGTTTGAAATTTAAATTCCATCTCGAATAACCATGCATTTATTATTTTTAAAACCCCGGTCCCGAAAATAGACCTTTAATATTAGGGGATCAATTTGAACAATTCATGAGGTCAGGAAACAACTAAGAATTTACGGGGCTTGACCTCGCAAAGAGTAAAATTTGTGTATGAATAATAAAATGTAATTTTTTTGTATGTCGTTAAGCAAGTACCTCTGTCCGCATTGGTGGCAAGTGAACGGGTAGGTATTTCTTGGCGTCGGGACGTGACAACCCCACCACCCACTAGCGGAAGAATTTCATTCTACTGGAAGACAATTCTTCCACTAGTGCAGTCAGTCTACTGAACAATGGCGGTCAAACCATTCCAATACGGCGGTAGTAAATATAACAACGCGGGATGGGCAGCAGCGTCCCGCGTTAAAGCTACAGCCGCTGCGATTGACAATACAAGCGATACAAGCGCGGTTAATGCGCGTTTTCGTGCTTTAGAGGGCACCTTAAGCCGGTCCCGGTTGCTATCGATAGATAGCAGTCGTTAAACCTTGTCGGAGGCCTTATGGGCGGTTTAAGAACATCCGGCAGCGGGTTGGCCACTAACCCGTATCTCCACCTACCCGCATTGGAGCAGCCTGGTGGAGTAAGCTCCAGGCCTCCCCCGCCCCCTCCCCCCCAAAAAAAGGGGAGAGACTCGTGCCCAGCAGAGAGACGTATAATGGGTTTCCATTATTATTATTTTTATACATCTTATTTGCTGGTGTCGGGACGGCTGGCGCATGGCATAGCGTAGTGAAGATCTAACCGACCACTAGCGGCAAACATTTTCTTTCTATTGGAAGAGAATTCTTCGACTGGTGGAGTCAGTCAACTGGACAATAGAGGTCAAACCATTCATTGAAAGAACGCGAAAAAGTCGCGGCAAACAGTTGACACGTTCGATCCCTCATATATTATGTAAATCGGTATAGGATTCATTAATTTCGGAAAACTTGAGGGTCCCGTCATTAATTAAAGCCAGCCCCGTTCAGAATGCTTGGTCATGTGTAATTAAGTCCAGAAATAATAAGCGATTTTTTTTGTCCGTGAAAATCAGTGGGTAGAATGAAGTATGGGATCCTTTTCGATATAAGCTTTATCGAACCCAATTTTTTAACTGTTCGGATATTTGATTGCTTTTTGGGGCTCCATGCTTCAAAAGAAAAAACGTAATTGCTTTTATTTTATTGGATTTCGCAATCCCTACTTCCCTCTCCTATTAATAATATATTATAAATGCCTGTCTGTCTGCCTGTCTGTTACCTTTTCACGTCCAAACGACTGAACCGCTTTTAATGAAATTTGGTACAGAGATAGAGCTGACTTTGAGAAAGAAGATATGCTACTTAGTTACTTATAAAACGACATGTACGCGGGCGAAGTCGCGGGCAACACCTAGTCTTTACATATAAAAGCGAAACTTCAGGAACTACAAATGCTAGGAGTGTCAAATTTTCAATTGGAGTTCTTTTTAGGACGTAGGTGCTACCCAAGATGGGTTCTACGAAATCCGACTTCTAAGGTTGTGTTTGTGGGGTTGATAGTAGCTATGTATGAAAGAGATACAGCTGTTTCGTTATGAAATGATCTCAAACGGTTCATACAAAATTTGTACCTGCTGGTGACGTCACTCGCTTTTGTTGTACCTACGAAATCAGTGACGAATTCTAGAAATCCTAATATATCTTCGTGAATTCTGCATTTTTAGGGTTCTGTAGTAAACAAGGAACCCTTATAGTTTCGCCATGTCCGTCTGCTGTCTGTCTGTCTGTCCGTCCGTGGTTTAGCGCAAAAACTATTGGTACTAGTGACTTAAAATTTGGCATAAGTATGCACCTTAATCACGCCGACAAAGTGGTAGAATAAAACCATGAAAAATAAAATTATTTAGGGTACCTCCCCTACATGTAACGCGCGGTTTTTTTTTTTAATTTTTCGCGTCTATATAGTAGAAGATATCGTTGGATAGGTCTTTTGAAACTGTTAGGGGTGTGCTAGAATCATTTTTCGATTAAGTTAACTGTTCGTGACTTATTCCGCTTTAAAGTGCTAATTTTCGTTAGAGTCAAGTGTCCCCCCCTCTACCAACTAAACGGTTGTTGTTAGAAATTCAAACGTTACGGCATTAGTAGCTACATATAACGAAATTAAAAGGAAAACTATCACACTTAAGTTGGCTTTACTATTTTGCGAGTAATAGTCGACCAAATGTATTACTCGAAATTTTTGAACAACTCCATAGAAAATATTTATTGATTTTTTTCATTGTACTAATCAAACCTAAAAACTACGGAACCCTACACTGCGCGTGGCCCGAAACGCACTTGACCGGTTTTTGTAAATAGTTTGCGTGGTATTTTTTTTTTGATTTGTACATGGAATCTAATACTGTTATTATTTTTAAAGTAAATCAAAATATAGCACACGCACCTTACCAATATACACTTACACACAGTCACACCGCTGATACTTCGCCAAAATTCCATACAAACGCGTAATTTGGTCCCTTTTACACAAACATCAATCAGTGACGTGTATTTACAAGTGCATCTGTGTGCGTAGCACGTAGAAAATACCAGCCGTCGTCCATAAGAGGGGAGGAGGTTGGGTGTCGTGGGTGAAGTGTCCATTCTATACGTAGTATTATTACATATTCTCTGACACAGTTCTGCCGGACATAATAATTTATCTGTTTAGATCATAAGTTTCTCATTGTAAGTGACCAATGTATGTCTTATGTGAAATAAAGATTCTTTAAATCTATACAGTAGAAGGCACTAAAGAAGGGCTCTGAAACGAGCGGCCGCCGGTGGGGTCACAGATGTGTGCGATAGCGTTCCCGTGACCCCACCACTGATGGCGGACGAATCGGAACACCCAGGGATTTTTAGTCGGGTGCTTTCCCTAGAATCCCACATAACCCTTTCCGCAAGGGTTATGTGGGGTTTTTTTTTTCAACCCTTTCAGATCCTAGTGCGTTTCTGAAGAGGCATATTTTTTGATTATACACAACAAAGTTCTCACGAGTGTATACGGGCAACTTTATTGTTATTTTTGATCTGGTTGCGCGTATTCCTTTTTTTTAATGGTCCTTTTTTATGGTTATATTATATGTTGGTAACGCGTAACGCATTTTACCCTGGCCAAAAAGTAGGGTAGCATATTGTAATTCAATGTTAAGGCATTACGGAATTCGCGGGGTCAGCTAATTATAAGATAAAAAAAACAAAAAGCCTATCAATACTTAACTAGCGTCACTAACAATTCAGAACTAACCGCCAAGATTACGGCCTCCTCGGTCAAACATGTGTCAACTGGGTCGAAAGCCCACTAAGTCTTTAAGTCTTAAAAGCCGAGGCTTAACTCGACAAACTGTTGCTTCGACACGTAACAAGGGTACTTAAGCCGGATTCTTTTATCGGATGCAATCATTTTCAAGATTATTTTTCTTAAGAAAGTTATTTGTAGTTTTCTACTAGATATCTAGTAGTTGCCGCCTGCGATTTTCTTTTATGTCATTAAATTGAAACTACATCATAATTTGTCATTTTCATTGGGTTTAAAAAAAACTAACTGGCTAAGTATGAGTAGGAGTCTCGTGCAGTTCAATTAAGAAATTTTCTATTCTACGAGTACCTTGAATATCATAGACTTTTTATAGGTTTTCCTGTAATTCACTTTTGTCAGTAAATAACAAACACACTATAAAATCTATTATGCATCTCAAAGATAAAGCAAGCGACGATAATCCGAATTGATTGGCATGCCGTTTGAAATGGTAATGGATTAATCCGTTGCTGTCGCTTTGGATTGACAAACGGGATCGCATCATATCCGAGCTTCAACCTGGATTATTTATGCAACAGGAAGCTAATTAGTTTGGATAATTCTTTGATGATTTTTGATGACAATCTCTAACTATTAGAAATAAATCCGAACTATAAAACATTTACTAAGAAAGCAATTTCATCTTTCTGTGGATTATTTACTATAGTCGAGATCCAGTACAGAGCTTGAAGATGAGAATGCGGCACAACCGCATTATTTAATACATCTGTCGCCAGACGCTTTTAGTACTTTCGTATTCCGATAAGATGATAATGTACGGACCTGTAGGTAATTTTTTCCAAGAGGCGAAAGACTTGGTAATGCGCCTCAGGAGTGGCAATAACTGGAATTGATTGGCATGTCGTTTGAAATGTTAATGGGCAAATCCGTAGCTATCGCTTTGGAACGTAGTCGAATTATATCTGAGCGTCATGTTGGATTGTTGATGCAACAGTAAGCTTTTACTGGTGGTAGAGCTCCAGTGACGGAGCTCGCGGGCGTAGGCACCACCGCATTACCTAATATACTTGCCGCTAAATGATAGTGTTCAGCACTATCGTGTTCCGGTCAGGTGGTAATGTGCGACCCTGTTATTTCCGGCACAGAGGCATAACACCTTAGGCCTCAGGAGTGGCAACGCATCTGCATTTTGACCTCTGGTCATCGTGTGGGTGTTTATAGGCTGCAGTCATCACTTAACATCAATGTGAACTGCATGTTTGTTTGCTACTTTTATTACATTTAAAAAAAGCTGGTAAGTTTGAATAATACTGTGACGGTACATTAATCACAGTTATTGTATTTTTTTGAAATTATATTCAAATACAAGCACTATTAAGCATATTTGAAAGAGATGAACAGAGAACAAATGCAAGGGTAGTAGTAGATGATGCAGTGTTAGAACAGGTGGATGAAATTGTATATCGAGTATATGAGCGTTGGGTAAGCTGCTAGAATCTAAACATCTCAACCAGCGGGCTCGACTAGCCGTATATAATGCTGTACTTACTCCAACGCTTTTATATAGAAACGAGAGCTGGGTATGCAGGAAGGAGCATGAAAGTAAGTTGAACGCGGTCGAAATGAGATCTTTGCGCAAGATCTGCGGTGTGTCACTCAACGATCGCGTTCGTAATGAAGATGTAAGAAAGAGGCTTTGTGTGATAAGATAAGATAGATAAGATAAGAAGCATTTATTTGACACACAGCGAGACACATAAAACAGACATAAAACGTAACAGGTAACAGAGAATAGACAACACATTTTCTAAAAATGAATACATACCTATACACGTAATATGTGTCTCACGGCTGAGAATGATAGTATCGGTGTAAAAATGAAAAAAGGCATGCTCCGATGGTTCGGGCATATAGAAAGAATGTCGAAGGTGCGAATGACTAAACAGATATACAATGCGAATGTGGATGGTTGCAGAGGCCCAGGAAGACCAAGACTGACCTACCATGACCAAATAGGTCGAGTTCTGTATGATGGTGGGGTCAAAAGTCTTAGGAATCGGTGTGCATGTTTGAAGAGAATGATGAAGGTAGATGAGGCACGGGAGGTGTGTCAGGACCGGGATATCTGGCGCTCCACACTCTCTGCCTACCCCGTTAGGGACCTGGCGTGAAGATACATACATACTTACCAAATATCATTTGACGACAGATATATTTAGCTCTGTATTGTGCCGTTCAGATAGCATTTTATAGTCCTGCAATGTATAACACAAAGGCAAAATATCGTATGCTTTAGCAGTGGCACTTATTTTCTGCAGATGTCTTATAGACTGCAATATTTACTAACTATCCATGTAAATTTCATGCTTGTATGCATAACAAAACAAAGGAATCATTCTTGTTATTCAAAAGCAACGATACACTACACATCTATTGTATGTATTTAAAAGATTAAAGCAAGCGACAATAGCTGGAATAGATTGGCATGCCATTTGAAATGTTAATGAATTAATCCAGTGCTGTGGCATTGGAATGCCAAACGTGGAGATATGATCGCATTATATTCAAGCATCACACTCGATTGTTTATGCAACAGGATGCTAATTTGTTTTGATTATGCTTTTATAATACAATTCCTCAGCTATGTAATAAGGATTATTAGGTTTTTGGAAATAATACAGTACCTACAGTGAAAACGCAGAGGCGACGATTTGGAATGTCTGTGCGATGCAATTCAAACGATGTCCCATCTCACCTCATGCCCTGCGTGTCCAAGCACCGCAGCAAGTCACCGATAGAGCTAGGTTTTTGGAAATAATACAGTACCTACAGTGAAAACGCAGAGGCGACGATTTGGAATGTCTGTGCGATGCAACTCAAACGATGTCCCATCTCACCTCATGCCCTGCGTGTCCAAGCACCGCAGCAAGTCACCGATAGAGCTGTTAGAGTGGCTAAACTTTGGGCCTATATAATAATAGGTTGGGGAAAAAGTCTTTTCGCATTATAGTATGTATGAACTTGTAATAAAATCTCTTTGGCTGTAGTATTTGTATCTGGCTGGTTTTGGTATCATTGAAAGTTAAAATTTTGAATAACATAAATCCAAATTCAAATTAGGCAAATGTGTGATTTTCATTTGTTTTTCGTGCTGTCAATATGAGTGAATCTAATGAAGAAATTCAATACATTTTAAAATTTTACTACAAAAAAGGTAAAAATGCAACGCAAGCAGCGAAAAAAATTTGCGATGTTTATGGACCTAGTGCAGTATCTGTGAGAGTAGCACAAATTTGGTTTAAGCGTTTTCAATCCGCAAATATTGATGTCAAAGATGCACCTCGCTCTGGTCGCCTTATTACGGATAAAATGGATGCCATTTTTGAAAAAGTGGAGCAAGATCGACATATCATTAGTTACGACGTAGCTGAAGAACTGAGAATTGATCACAAAACAGTTTTGGCGCATTTGAAAAAAGCTGGGTACAAAAAAAAGCTCGATATTTGGGTACCTCACGAGCACACTGAAAGAAACCTAATGAACCATGTACTCATTTGTGGTTCTTTTTACGACGTAATGAAACCGAATCATTTTTGAAGAAGCTGATAACTGGTGATAAAAAGTGGATCACGTACGACGAGAACGTCCGAAAAAGGTCGTGGTCAAAGGTCGGTCAGGCTTCACAGACTGCGGCGAAACCCGGGTTAACTCGCAATAAGGTGATGTTGTGTGTGTGGTGGGATTGGAAGGGCAATATTCATTATGAGCTATTACCACCACGCAGGACTATCGATTCTGAACTCTACTGCGAACAACTGATGAGATTAAAGCAAGAAGTTGAGAGAAAGCGGCCGAAATTGATCAACAGAAGGGGTGTGGTGTTTCATCATGATAACGCTAGATCTCACACATCTATAGTCACTCAGCAAACATTAAGAGAGTTTGGCTGGGAGGTGTTAATGCATCCGCCGTATAGTCCTGACCTTGCACCTTCAGATTTCCACCTGTTTCGGTCTCTTCAGAATTCTTTATGCAATGTTAAGTTAACATCACGAGAGGACTGCCAAATCCACTTGTCGCGTCGCGGTATTTTGATGAGAAGTCCCAAAATTTTTATAGCAATGGAATCATGTCCCTACCTACAACATGGCAAAAGGTTATCGAACAAAATGGTACATATATACTTTAGTTAAATTTAAATAAACTATATTAAAAATGTTTTGAATTATCTTAGAAAATGCGAAGAAACTTTTTGCCCAACCTTATATATCAATCTTTTGTCATCGAAACACAAAGAAGAAGTGAAAACGCATCTTTTTGCAGCGCAGCAGAATTTTTGATATCGGTCCAGTGTGTGTGAAAATCTTATGAGTGAAATCATTACAAACATAGGTACCTACATAAAAACAGAAATGTTTCCTCTTTATAATATTAGTATAGTTTATATTTAAAACAATTTTTTTGTGCTCAGAGATGTTAATAACCTCATCCATATGGGACAAAACGTACCTGGTAAATCGTGGGTATACTTGAATGGATATATTCACCACTGCCTACCCGTTCGGGTATTATAGTGTATTTTATCATTATATTATGTTGCCTTAATTCAATACACACAAATCAATTAAAATGCGAGGCGTAACGACTCGAGCGTCCCGATTAAACTGAACCAAATCACTGAATTGTTGATACAGTAGTTAAGTCTGATTGATTTTGACTCGGTAAGTTTGATTGACAATGTTAATCGGTAAGCTAACTATTATATAATGTACCAATATTTATGACATACAAGTGGTAAACAAGCATGAAGCTTGTTTACCACTTTCAACGAGCATGAAGCTTGTTTACCACTTTCAACGAGCATGAGGCTGGTTTACCACTTTCGGTTCTCATTCGGTTGCACGAGCCCATATCGAGTTACGACCCGGTTCGTAAAACCAGTGAAATTCTGTGCAGAAATTACGGTGCTGTACATGACCTGACCGGAACATGACAACGTTAACACTATCATTTAGCGACTGCGCCCTGTAGCTCCGTCACTGGAGCAAGTAAAACTCATCGCTTTTAGTGATATTTTTACTGGTCGTAGAGCTCCAGTGACGGAGCTCGCGGGCGTAGGCACCACCGCATTACCTAATAGGTATACTTGCCGCTAAATGGCAGTGTTCAGCACTATTGTGTTCCGGTCAGATGGAAATGTTGGCACCTTAGGCCTCAAAAGTGGTAACGTATCTGGATTTTGACCTCTAGTCTTTGTGTAAGTGTCTTAAGGCTGCAGTCATCACTTAACAACAATGTGAACTGCATGCTTGTTTGCCACTTACATTACATAAAAAAACCATCTAAGCGAAACAAGATAGTGCTGAATACTATCATTTGGCGGCAGATAGATTACGGTATTTCAGTTGTGTCTACGCCCTTGAGTCTGGAACTCCACCACCAGTAAAACGGCTTTTAATATTGCCTTTTGTCTCCAAAATCACTTTGGGTACTAAGTAGATACTAAATTTATTTCGTGTGCAGAGAATTTCGGGCCAAGATAACGAGCTGAGAGCAAACTTTTATCTAAATGTTAGGCGAGCAGCTGTTCCTAAATGTTATAAATTTTCCATATTCAAGGCTTGTAAACACCTGGTTAAGTCTACAGATTACCATTCCTACAAGGCACTTTATTTGGAAATTATCTATATGCCCCGACACGAACACACACGAACACGAACCGAAATAATAGATCCGTGACAGTAAATTTTAAGTCAATAACTTATGTACAGTTCTACGTTTCATCAACAGGTTAAGTGTCAGCTAGAACAGGAAATGTAAAGAAAAGAAAAAGAAAAGAAACACATTTATTGGTGCAGCCCACATACCAATATTAGATTCTGGTACTGCATACAAAACACAGTAGAAAAAATAAACATTTAAAATACGCGGCACAAAAAGCAATAAAAACAAAACACTTTTAAAAAAAGGGTTTACAAGAAAAAAACAGTAATGTAAATCTCTTAAATTAAAAGTACTTGGTTAGAATAGAAAATAGAACACAAGATCCACGGCTGCACCAAATAGTTCCCAGTTCAGCATTAAGTCAAGCCGAAGCCCGACGCTGATTTTCAATTGGAATGTACTGATTCTTGAAACACTAGTTTTTTACACATTAATTACTGGTGGCAGAGATCCAGTGTAGGAGCTCGATGGCGTAGGCACCACCGCATTACCTAATTTATCTGCCGCTAAATGGTAGAGTTCACCACTACCGTGTTCCGGTTAGATAGTAATGTATGGTCCTGTTAATAACTATCACAGAGACTAAGGTCTCAGGGGTGGCAGCGCATCTGCATTTTGACCTCTGGTCTTTGCGTGAGTATTGATAGGCGGCAGTCATCACTTAACATCAATGTGAACTGCATACTTATCTGCCACCTTCCATTACATAGAAAAAAATCTCCGTATCATTCCGACCTTGCTTTCAGTTTGTTCAAGCTTTAAAACCATGTAACTGCTTCTCAAAGCGTAGATATTTTCAGAACAACACTTAAGTCTCTTGAAATTGCAATTTAGTTCGCCACACGTAATTTAAACGTGCACAGCAACTTGGGCTGTGTTCTTAAGAGCTTATGCGTTTATTTCGTTATATTATGGATTTTAGCAACAAGTTGTGACGTTGTGAAGCGCTCGTAACTAGGTTGAGGCATGATGTATACTTTACTCCATTACGTGTTCACCTCCAGTTTTATTATGAAGTGGCCTACAAGCATACAGTTTACGTTGATGGTGAGTAAGGCGCCGGCCCCACTGCAGGCGGTCAACGGTCAGAGTGCCGAGTTCTGCGTTCACTGGATTTTTTTCTTAGAATCTTACACAGACAAAAAATAACAGACCGCGGCGGTCAAAGTGAACGCACGGTCTATCGGCGTTCCATTTTTTGTCAAAAGCGAGATGGTCACGATGTCCGAGAAAATTGAAAAGGCTATTGAATTAGTGCGAGACAAACGTTTTCTTTACGATTTGAGACGCGAGTAATATAAAAATCGTCAAAAAGGAAAAAAGAGCGCGTGTTTTGTTCCCACTGGAGTAAGGAGTACTGAACTCCGAACTTCTAGACCACTCGCTATGTGGTCAGGTGAGAACGCTGAACGCAGAACTCGACCGCAGAAGTCAAACCGCCGGGGCGATGTATCCTGCGTCTAAACCTTAACTTTTTGGTATAATACATTTCAAGCTTTGGTTTGATAATATAAAAAATACGCTTACACTCACACCCCACACTAGGTATAAACCTGTGTCGTGAGTGCAGTTGTTCACACACAACATTAACACAAACACTCAGACTTAAAACAAATATCTGTAGGCCACACAACACCCGCCGTCACACACCTCTATCAACTGGCTCGTCATTTATTTCATTTATTATCATTTATGTCATCAATTCATAAAGAAAAATGGCGAACTCCCATACATGTTTTTATGTCAGTGAAATACTCACTGTCTTCAGTTCAAAAATATTGCTAATTGTTCAACATCAATTCCTGAGTTGCGTGATATACAGTGTTTTTGTCAAAACACCCAGGAAAAAATGATAAATAGGTTTAAAATTTTATTGGTTTTGTTACCGATATATTCTTCCTACAACCATACACAAGAAGAGCAATATCTATTAGTCCACAAACAGTCCTAAAATTCAAAAAAATCCTAAATAATCGAAGATAACACTACATACAAAACAATACACCGCAAAAAGTGACAGAAATGAATCTGACAGAAGTGACAGATAACACTAGCACTGAATGACAGACAGCGGACAGATTACAAATGAATTGATATCGATTATACATCAATCACATTGATTAAATTGAATTGAATGTCAAACTGGAGACCTCATATTCAGGAATGATTATGATTGGATTAATCTAGTTATATCGTACGAGTAGTAATAGTATAAAGAAATAAAATTACTTTCTTGGTATCTGTTATAGTAAACACAATATATAGCAATATGTTCATATACAAGATCGATTTTGGAATCGATATTTTGCATAAATAATGTTCAATTAAATTCTTTTTATTTTTGCTTTTTAACCTAGCCTTTATGGAATTACATAATTTGTTCAAAAACGTAGAAAAATATTTAAATACGATCTGTGCAAATGGTTTATAAATACGCTCCAACTTTTTACACATAAATTTTCGCCATTGTTCTCAATTAAATAACAACTGCTACCCCTCCTCCCTCTTATGCTTGCCTGCTCTCCAACCAATTATATTAAAATATTTGATTGAAAAATACCCAAGAAATACTTTATGTACAACAATTTCAATAACGCCTTCTCCACAATAATTTTTCATGTATTTTCCCTGACCAAAATGTATCAAGCAATATGAATAAAGTGTCGAGTCGCATCATTGAGAGAGTGCAGTTTTAGCTAGCTGGCGAGCGCAAGCTAAACACCTGTAACGGATGGCCCGGGCCATGTCGCACCGTAAATCCGTATCGCACCTGCATACTGCTACAGATGTGGATCCCCTAGATATGCCATGTTTTATTTTTTTATATTAAACAATTTTATATCACAGAGGCAAAAGATCTTAGCACTCAGGGATGGCAACGCATCTGCACTTTGACATCTTGTTATTGTAAAGATGTCTACAGGCTGCAGTCGTCAGAAGTCGTCATTAAACATCCATGTGAACTGCATGATTGTTTACCACGACCATCACATAAAAAAATTACACGAACAAAAGAGTAAACGAAATGATTATTTTGATGAGCGTGATTATTCCATAACCTTAAATTCCATAACACGCAGTCGGCCCGTCTGACATAGAGCAGTTTCAGCCAGCTGGCGAATGTAAACTTAGCACCTGTAACGGATGGCCGAGCCAATTCGCTTCGTAAACCCGTATTATACCTGCATACTGCCACAGATGTAGATCCTGTAGAATATGTACTCTAGATGATCAAGATATTATTTTTTTATTTAAGAAAATGTCTCAACGAAATAGATCGTATATAATTATAATTCATATAATCTCACTTTTTAATAGAAGGGATCAATCACTATCATATTTTTTTTTTGTAATTCATTTTGCGACTTTATAAATAACATCAACGCCGCAGTAGAATATCATGCCATTGACATCAAAAATACTGAAATATAAAGGTAATACTTAGTAATTACTTTAAAAAAAGATATAGAAAAGTAACTACTTGGTAATTGAATAACACACTCTTAACCGAAATGTCTAACAAACGATCGCGGAATTTAATGCTTATATGATATGTTCTTTAATGATCATGATTATTTCCATAGCTAAAATTCAACAGTATGCAGACCATCCAGTCGGGCACATTTGAACGAAGCGTAATTTCAGCTAGCTAACTATTGTTAACTAAAACATTTGTACTGGATGGTCCGGGTCACACCGCATCATAAACACGTATCGCACCTGTATACTACACAGATGTAAATATCCTAGATGATTACATATCTTGGAAATCTACACCTACAATAATATATTAACTTTTTCCTGAACTAGAAACTTTGTGTTGGGTCTGACAAAACTCATGACAAACGTATATATTTTGTTAACCCTTTTACTAGATACTGTTTGTCAGGATCGGGATATCTGGTGCTCTACACTCTCTACCTACCCCGTTAAGGCGTGAGGATACTTTACTTTTACTTTACTAAGTACTGTTATTTATTTTATCTTCTCCGCCGTCAGATTAGTCTAACAGCAAAATATTGTTGTATTGTCAAAAAAACTCTTTTTAAATATTTATGTTAATATTAACAGTACTTAACAACACAATCTGATACTAAACTGAACTGATAACAGTTCTTGTAAAATGAGTAACAAACCAGACTGTTATAAAGAATATTCTATGCCTAACATTTAATAATATGGAAGTACAATCACGCACATAAGCCCTGGTATATTAGGTTTAGTCTTAGGTAAGTTGAAATGTGTAACGGTACGACTCGCACCGTCTTAAGTATCGTCACCGTTCATCGTCCGTAAAGTTTTAATATACACTTGGAGGCTCTGAAAGATACCTGTTTACTAGATACGTCTATTAGTATCAAGTAGGTGAACAAGACAAGACTTATTGTCTTCAATACTGAGTACACTCTGGAGCGTTCTGATGAACCCGCAAAAACCAAATTAAATTATCTCATCGCATACCTTATTTACTTTGTAAAAGTTTAAACTTATTCACCCCTCGATTCTGGGAAGTAGCTAAATTTAGTTAGAAGTTGGAACGAACTACTGGAATATATAAAGATTCTATGAAATAGTTCTAAAATGTATTTCTTTTTAATAAACACTACATACACTATCAAAAAGTACTCCTAATAAAATATGATATTGCATGATTCTAAGATTAATTGCTCTATCTTGTACAATCTAAGTACACACCCTCGCACTTTACACCCACATATATTATACTACTAGATACTGGTGGTAGAGCTCCAGTGACGGAGCTCGCGGGCGTAGGCACCACCGTATTACCTAATGTACTCGCCGCTAAAAGGTAGTGTTCAGCACTATCGTGTTCCGGTCAGGGAGTAATGTACGGCCCTGTAATTTCCGGCACAGAGGCATAGCGCCTTAGGCTTCAGTAGTAACGCATCTGCATTTTGACCTTGGTCTTTGTGTGGGTGTCTATATGCTGCAGTCATCGCTTAGCATCAATGTGAACTGCATGCTTGTTTGACACTTCTATTACATAAAAAAATATATATGTATATATTAAAAATCGGGCAAATGAAGTCCGACTTGCACACAAGGGGTTCCGTACAATTAAGATATTTCCTGTTGTTGTTGGTGCTTTCGTCACACCTCCTCCGCACAATCGGTTCAGTAACATCAAATTAGCTATGACGGACGGATACACAGACACACGAGTTATAGGGTTATACGAGTTATACTAAAAGGATGTTTTTCCTTTGAAAGTACAGAACCCGAAAAACAACCTGTAAGATTAAAATATCCCATCCAGCAACACGACATCTGTGATTGCCCCCATTGCTATGACCCACTTCAGCCAGCCGCAGGCTCATTTGTCATGCTAATGCAAATGGTTATACCCAAAGGACCACGTCAGTTATTACGAATTATTTATATAGAAAAATCTCCATGCCTAGAGGTGTCTTCCTAGAAATGAGTTGGGTTGATTAGAAATGCGACAAAATATATTCCGTAAGGTATGACGCGATATAACCAAAAGGCATACCCTATTTTCAGGGTTCCGTACCGAAAAGGTAAAAACGAGACCCTATTACTAAGCCTCCGCTGTCTGTCTGTCCGTCTGTCTGTCACCAGGCTGTGTCCACCTTACCCCTAGTTTGCACTAAAAAAATTTAAACATGATGATGTTTCGCAACTCGTCGCATAAAGTATGTGTTGCGATAAATGTCTTGTTGGTGCTAGCGTCAAGCTAGCGTTCGAACTACTGTCAAACCATCATTTTAACATGTTTTTAGAGTACCCGCAGACTACAGACTTAAAATCGGCCGATAGTTTAGTCGAGTTGGCCTGTTCGTGCGCACACTGTGCCAACAAAACAGTTGGGTTGGTCGCGAGTGCGCAGACTAGCCAGCCAACAAATGGTTTGGCCGATTGATTAAATTTTTTTTTTTTTTAATGTATTGGAAGTGGTAAACAAGCATGCAGTTCACATTGATGTTAAGTGATGACTGCAGCCTATAGACACCCACACAAAGACCAAGGTCAAAATGCAGATGCGTTACCACTCCTGAGGCCTAAGGTCTTATGCCTCTGTGCCGGAAATTACAGGGCCGTACATTACCACCTGACCGGAACACGATCCGGACCGCGAGCTCCGTCACTGGAGCTCTACCACCAGTAAATTTATTAGAGTTGGTGAAGAGATCGGTCGCGTGAAATGTTGCCCAAAAATATTATTATTGCTTTATACTTGATACAAAGGACAAAAAGAATAAAGAGAGAAAGCGAGAGTATTGGGTACATCCCATGTACAGTAACAGATGATTACAAGGGAAGTTTTACACAATTCATTCTAAATTACTAGACTTCACGGAAATGTTTTTCTCCTTTTATCGAATGAGCATTAGGG
Source organism: Macrosoma leucophasiata (assembly GCA_036365455.1). Lineage (NCBI taxonomy): Eukaryota > Metazoa > Arthropoda > Insecta > Lepidoptera > Hedylidae > Macrosoma > Macrosoma leucophasiata. Next base: position 4,758,843 of record JAWQUS010000023.1, on the reverse strand, counting down.
GGCGTCCATAAATTACGTGATATGTTTAAGGGGGGGAGGGGGTCGAGACAAATCTCGTCTAATCTTACATAGGGGAAAGAAGGGGTCTCGGCAAATATCACGCATTTTTTTTTCTGATTGAAACAAAGAAATATACTTAGGTACTATTTTCGCGCGGGCTGAATTGGAGTAGATATTTTTTTTTAATCGCAATAGTTTAGATTTAAGTACTCTATTGTTTAATCTTTTTTACACTTATAGCTATCAGCAATATTAATTTCTTGTCTTAACTAGTTGTAAATAAAATAAAGTTTTCAATAAAAATCCAACGCGTTTACATACTTACATTTTGAAAAATCTTACGCGAGTTTGTGGGACGGGGTAGGGGGTTGAATAAAATCTCACGACATCTCACCTGGGGGGAGGGAGGGACAGAAAAACGAAAAAAAAACACCTCACGTAATTTATGGACGCCCCCTTACTAGTTTCAATGAACTTGTTAAATTAATTGGACCTTCAATATCAAAGCAAGATACACATTTAAGTGACATGTGATTGTTTCATCAATGCAAGCTCACGGTTAGAAATACTTATTCGTTGTTTTTCCGATAAAAACAGAAAAGGATGGCAGAGAAGCAATTTATATTTAGTTACCGCATGGAAAAATGAACAAAGGTTGAAAAAAAAAATACTGGAACAAGGTTACATAACGCTGGGGCACGAGGAACACCGAGCTGTTCTCTTTTAGTTTTTTTTATCAAAATGGCAAACAAACAAGTATATTGTTGGTAAATTGATAGTGTACTTAGGCTATCCTAGGACCCATATTTTTAGGGTTACTTACCGCAAAAGGAAAAATGGTAACCATATTTTGTGCGTCTATCTGCCCGTCTGTCTATAACAGCCAATTTGCTTCACAACGACTGGTGGTAAGTGGTATCGAAAGGTATATTTACATATGTTAATTATCAATCCAAATATGGACGTGTAAAGCAAATAAATTAATTTGTATCATGTAGGTCAATAATTGAGGAGAAATTAGCAAATTGGAAAAAGTTTTGCATAATGTATTATGTGACAAGTAAAAGTTATGACTGTGAGAATATAAAACATTATTTATATAAGATACTAGCTGTAACCGCGACTTCCCCCGCGTGAGAATTTATGATTGTCCAGTATCTACCGGACGAAGTCGTGGGCGCAGCTAATATAAAAGTAGCCTAAGTTACTCCTTATTACATCAGCTATCTGCCAGTGAAAGTCCCGTCAAAATTGGTAAAGCCGTTCCCAAGATTAGCCTCGCCAAACAGACAGACAGACAAAAATTGTAAAAAATGTTGTTTTGGTATATGTTTTGTGTATACAAACATATGCATTTAGTAAAAAAAGGTTATTTTTATATTACAAACAGACACTCCAATTTTATTTATTTGTATAGATGTATAGATATGTAATTTACACACTACCCAGCAAGAAATATTGCACATCGAGCTTATGAAAGAGACAATCGGCTAGTTTCGACTTTGTAGAGTGTTATCTCTGTTGCACACTTCCTACGTAGGCAAGAACGTATAATGCGTTATTGATCAAAATTTGATCAAAGAGGTCAACAAACGTCTCATAGGTAGAACGCGAAAGTTTTAATGAATAATTAATCTTAATTTTGCGGTAATTGTGGAAAGGTTAACAAAGGTCACTGCGGTATTTATGCGGATACTGAAATGTTTTTGTTTGGGAATTTAAATATCACTTACTTATCAAAAGGTTTAGGCACTTTCAGGCACATTTTTGGGGTGTCATCTAAAAACAGACTGAATTTATTGGTACACTGCTCATCGTGGAGCACATTAGTAGTAGCTGTAAGTCCCGTAGGTAAATTAATGCCATGAACCATGACATCTTATAGTAGGAGAGCCTAACAGTTCCATTTTTTTCTAATTATGTATGTGAAACTCTGCTACGATAGATACTTACAAGTAAATTAAACGCTGGCGTATGGACGTGACGATTCCACCGCCCACTAGCGGAAGAATTTTCTTCTACTAGAAGGGAATTCTTCCGCTAGCGCAGTCAGTCATCCGAACAATGGCCAAACCATTCCAATGGGGTGGTACATGGTAGTAAGTGCAATAATGTCCTCCAGACCGAATTTCGGCTTCGGCGGCCAATCTCATCGGAGACTAGCCAACTGCGCGGGCGATATTATAGTGCACACAAGTGTATGCGCAAACACAGGTGCACTCTCTATCCCCTCACTCTCATAGCCCGATGGGACGGCAATCCGACACGACCGGAGAGAGATCGGGTCCAGGACCGACGGCTTTACGTGCTCTCCGAGGCACGACCAGACACCGGGATACTACTGGGAATTTCCTCACAGAAAAATCCCAATAACAGATTTTTTCGACCTAGGGATCGAACCCAGGACCTCAGGCTTCACCATCGCGATTGCGACCACTGAGCCAACGAGGCAGTCAAAGTAAGAGCAATAACGCAAGATGAGCAGCAGCGTCTTACGATAAAACTACCGCCCTTGCGATCGCCAATCCGTATGCCAAGCGTGGCGAATATGGCATGTCCCCCTTATAGGGCTTTGGTCCAGGCTTTGGTACAGCAGTGGACATCTTTCAGGTGATATGATGAAATTGAACCCGCCCAGTGCACCAATAATATTATCCAATATATCACACTAATTTATAAATGTGAAAGTTTCTTTGCTTGGATTTTCGGATGTTTGTCCGTCAATAACGCCGAAACTACTGAACTGATTTTGATGAAATGTGTTATGCAGGAAGAGTATTAGCTGACTTAGATTATGGGATACTTTTTGTCCCGAAAAATCTTCCTGTGAGATGCCATGGGATGATTTGATGAGTTTTCACAGGTTAAGCGAAAAGCGACCTACATAGGGCGGAGCCGCGGGCAATAGCTAGTCTACATATAAATCCAATACGACGAGACTTGGATCCCTATAGTGGCATTACTGGCGATTGGAGCTATAGGCAATAATTAAGTTGTATTTCATGCAAATAAGTGACTTAACTTTTTTCTCTCTGGTGACCGATTCAGTAGAGAAATGATCGGAATATTTTCATTTCAAAAGGCAAGGTTTTAACGAAACGGACAGTGAAATATTGACTTTTAATTTCACACAACGCAGATACGAGTATCTACAGCACATCGATTTTCAATATGCTCTCAATCTATTAGACATTTTTCCACCAACAGATGTCTTTTTAGGGTTCCGTAGTAAACAAGGAACCCGTATAGTTTCGCCATGTCCGTCCGTCCGTCCTCGCTTTAGCGCAAAAACTATTAGTAGTAGAGACTTCAAATTTGGCACAAGTATACAATTTTACTACGCCGACAAAGTGGTAGTATAAGAACATGTCATTTTTTTATTTAGGGTACCTCCCCTACATGTAACGTGCGGATATTTTTTTTATTTTTCGTTTTCTATATAGTGTGGAATATCGTTGGATAGGTCTTTTAAAAATGTTAGGAGTGTGCTAATATCATTTTTCAATTCAGGTAACGGTTCATGACTTATTAAGCTTTAAAGGGTCAATTTTCATTAGAGTCAAGTGACCCCCTCCCTACCGACTAAACGGTTGTTGTTAAAAATTCAAACGATACGGCAATAGTAGCTATATATAATGAAATTAAAAGGAAAAACTATCACACCTAAGTTGGCTTTACAAGTTTGCGAGTAATAGTCGATCAAATGTATTTTACTCCAAAATTTCGAACAACTCCATAATTATTTTTTTCATTACATCTCTTACTTTGTTAATACGGAACCCTACACTGCGCGTGGCCCGACACGCACATGACCGGTTTTTTAATGTTAGGAAGGTGGCAAACAAGATTGCAGTTCGCATTGATGTTAAGTGATGACTGCAGCCCATAGACGTCTACACAAAAATCGGAGGTCAAAATGCAGATGTGTTGCCACCCCTGAGACCTAAGTTGTTATGTCTGTGATAGTTATTACGGGGCCATACATTACCATCTAACCGGATCACGATAGTGCTGAACACTAGCTTGACGACAGATAGAGGTAATGCGGTGGTGCCTACGCTCACGAGCTCCATCACTAGAGCTCTACCACCAATAAAAGTTGTGTCAGAGCCAGTGTATAAATCAAAAGTTGCATTGCCAAAAGTCTTAGGAATCGGCGTGCATGTATGAAGAGAATGATGAAGGAAGAAGAAGCACGGAAGGTGTGTCAGTACCGGAATATCTGGCGATCTACACTCTCTGACTACCCCGTGAGGGACTTGACGTGAAGATACATACATATGAATTTCAATTTTATTTTGAACGAATAACTTAGCAGTTCCATTCAATCACGAAACAAATCAATATCTAATTCTCTCGTGCGTTTGACATTAACTTGCAAACAAGTTAAATTTTGAACGCTTTTACCTGACGTGGAATATGAAATTCTGAAACATTCTCGCTGCGATATCGCATCAGCTGAAGTCTGAAGCATATCCAATAACGATATCAAATGAATATTTAATAAATGTCTAGTGTTATAACTTGCAAGTCAACTGGAATATTTGATATCTTATTCAGAATCCGTTAATGCAGGAGTAGTGATACATCAAAATTGAATATCAATTTCAGAGTGGATTGGAGTTCACTCCGTAGACTTATTCTTATTTAACGTAATGTCACGCCTATATCACTAGGTAGGTCCAGCAGCCGTTCACCTACGACCGATTTGCCATTGGACTGTTCGTCGACAGAACGATTAATTTTTTTTTATGTAATGGAAGTGACAAACAAGCATGCAGTTCATATTGATGTTAAGTGATGACTGCAGCCTATAGACACCCACACAAAGACCAAGATCAAAAAACAGATGCGTTACCACTCCTGAGGCCTAAGGTGTAATGCCTTTGTGCCGGAAATTACAGGGCCGTACATTACCACCTGACCGGAACACGACAGTGCTGAACACTACCATTTAGCGGCAAGTATATTACGAGTAGGTAATGCGGTGGTGCCTACGCCCGCGAGCTCCATCACTGGAGCTGTACCACCAGTAAAATTCCGTTTCCCCAGCAGAGTATTTCACCTACGGACTGTTCGCTGACAGAACCTTTGGTATTTTGACGACATACCGTCTCAACTACTGTATGCTTTACCAACACGATGATAAACCTATAATTATTTTGTAAAGTTGACGTACCAGTATCACTGTGTGTACTACTGTGTACTAGTGAGAATTATGACCAATTGAACACCTCTCAAGCTGAAAATCATCAAGCTGTTTACGTTATCATAACGCGCCAAACAAATATAATAATAAAACTAATAATGGCAACCCATTATACGTCCCACTGCTGGGCACGAGTCTCTCCCCTTTTTTGGGGGGAGGCCTGGAGCTTACTTCACCACGCTGCTCCAACGCGGATTGGTGGAGGTGGGTGGGTTAGTGGCCAACCCGCTGTCGGATGTTTTCAAACCGCCCATAAGGCCTCCGACAAGGTTTAACGACTGCTATCTATCAATAGCAACCGGGACTTTTCTTCTTCTTTCTTCTTCATTTAATTTGTCATTAGCGGTCCACCCATCACACTACCCGACCGCGCCCGTAGTGCTTAACCGAGTAGACCGCTTACGATCTATACCAGCCGGGCCATGAGCACTTTGGTGTACCTATATACCTACATACAAACCTACCCAACAAACAAATCCTTGTTTCGCACATACCGGTAATAAATATTAACATCCATCGCAATCCCCAACCGATTCCTGAGGGCTTTTATGCCTATTTTATTTAATAATGCAAAGAAAACATTGAATGTTTTATCAGATGATACAGAAACCTTCATGATTAAAATTTTATGAAGATGGTTTTCAACAAACAATGATTTCATCATTTCTCATTCTTGATATACCTGTTTTAATTTTATTATTTGACAGCTTCGTTGGCCCAGTGGTCGCAATTGCGGTGATTAAGCCTGAGGTTCCGGGTTCGGGCTTCAGATCGGGAATATCTGTTATTAGGATTTTTTCTGTGAGGAAATTCCTATAGTCTGGTATGCGGAGTCTGGTATGCGTGCCTCGGACAGTAGGTACCTACAGCCGTTGGTCCTGAATCCGGTATCTCTCCGGTCGAGTAAAAAAAAAAAAATTTCCCTGCGTGCCACCATCTCCCCAATTCGACCACGCCCCCGACGCTTCAGGAGCAGATAGGCCCGGTGAAGGCGGGTTGCACCTCGACCCCCGAACCATCCCCTTCTTCTGTTACGCTTCACATGCGGAGGGAGGGATGATGATTATTAGTAGTAGCCGGTCGTGTCGGATTGCCGTCCCATCGAGCTATGAGAGAGAGAGAGAGAATACAGAGTGCACCTGTATTTGCGCGTGCACCATAATATTTCCAGCGCAGTTGACTAATCTCCCTTGAGACTGGCCGCTGTGACCGAAATTCGGTCTGGAGGACATTAATTTTACTGGTGGTAGAGCTCCAGTGAAGGAGCTCGCGGGTGTAGGCACCACCGCTTTACCTATATACTTGCCGCTAAATGGCAGTATCCAGCGCTATCGTGTTCCGGTCAGGTGGTAATGTACGGCCTATAGGGCCGTTTCATTCCATTTCGTTCCATTTCCGGCACAGAGGCATAACACCATAGGCCTCAGAAGTGGTGGTGGAACTCTGGTCTTTGTGTGGGTGGGTCTATAGGATGCTGCAGTCATCACTTAACATCAATGTGAACTGCAGGCTTGTTTGGCACTTTCTTTAAATAAAAAAAATATTGTAAACCTACCATGAATCGGTGCAAGGGTAATTATTTGTTGGGGACACGAAAAATTTTAACTCAGAACACTGGTATTTGAAATTTTCTTTGATTACAGATTTTATATTTAATCTAAGCAAAGTTCAAGGTCCCTTTTCCTTTCTACCAGATTTAAATAGGACCTGAATACGCATTAAAAAAGTGAAACAAAGAAAAAATGAGGACTACTTGACCCATTTCTTTTTAGTACTTTCCGTTTGAACGCTCCTTTCATGTCTGGATCTGGTTCAAAGAAAACCTACTAAGACTGAGAAAGGCAATAGATAACAGAGCTTTGAAATAAAAAAGATTCCTTTTTTGGTTTGTTTCTTTTTTCACGTCTCCAAATGCGGAACGAGTAACCGCGGGGAGCTAGACAATCCAGCGTTTCTCAAAAAGAGGTTACAAGGTCTTTCACAAAATGAGCTTTTTATACAAGCTGTCAAAGACATTATAAGAAATGGAACGACAAATACGCACGGTTACTATGAAATTAGCTTTTTGTCGGTCGAGAAATTGTGACGATAAAACACAGACTGCATGATTAACAAATATTTTATTTTCACTTTCTTAGGGTTCCGTCGTACCACAAAAATCGTATTACAGACACTAGAATGCCTACAGTGCATTCTAGTGTCGGTCCATTCGTCTGTCACAGTCAAGTTGCTTCGATAATAAAGGGCCGATTAATTTTATATTACCTAATCTATACTTATTAATATTATTATAAAGCTGAAGAGTTTGTTTGTTTGCTTGAACGCGCTTATCTCAGGAACTAGTGGTCCGATTAGAAAAAATATTTCAGTGCTAGATATCCCATTTATCGAGTAGGGCTTAAGGCTATATAACATCACGCTAAGATGAAAATGAAAGGGTAGAACATTAACATAACATTGCAACCGCGCGACGCCAGGGCGGCTCTCTAGTTACTGATTCAAACAGGGATATGAAACGTAGGTAAATAAATACATTTTATTTTTAAAGAAAAAAGGAAAGAAAAAATTTACTTCAGGCGAGACTCGAACTCGCGACACAACAACAATTATTAAGGGTAAAAGCGACTTCTTTACGATATTCAATAAACTGAAAAGTCTATTATATCGGTTGCCTAACTAGCATAGTTGGTAATAGATGGCGCTGCTGCTACCATAAAGCAATGCAATAGATGTGAAGGATAGATTTGACAAATCGGGTAGGGCTTCAGTAGCTCAATTGGAAGAGCTGCTGGACTAGATTCCCAGTAGGTCGCGAGTTCGAGTCTCGCCTGAAGTCAAATTTTTCTTTCCATTTTTCTTTAAAAATAAAATATATTTTCACAAGCATGTGTTAATGCGAAATAATATAAAAAACAAAGAAATACATTTTAATCAATCGATCTAATTTTATCCCCAACAGTGGCTCCCTTTTAGGGACAAAATTACTTGTAAATTATTCTCTCAATTCAACGAGTTGTAAAAATAGACATAATAGTGTTCTGTCTTCATACGATTCAGCTAAAATGTATAATGTAGCTAAATTTGAGCTGTCTAGAGTATTCTGAGAAAACGCATGACTAATGGAGTGTTCACAGTTATCCGCCGATTATAGCAGTCAGAGTGGTTGCGCAAAATGTATCAGATCGTTGCATACCGAGGATTACATGTTCACATATGATTATCATTCTGAATGTGATTGTTGGGATTTCGTTCGTTCTGTTATTTTGAAGTAGGTATATCTGTTCTCAAATATATTTAGATACGTCATTACACAGTTTGATGACCAAAAATAAATGAGGGGATTTTTGTTTTTTTTTATGTCATGGAAGTGGCAAACAAGCATGCATTTCACATTGATGTTTGACGACCCGGTTAGTCCAGCGGTCCCATGTTTGTATGGCCTACAGATATTTGTTTCGGGTCTGGGTGTTTGTGTATGTGTTGTTTGTATATAACGGCACCCACGACACAGGTTTATACCTCTACTGTGGGGCTGTGAGTGTAAGCGTATTTTATTTTTATTTATGTTAAGTGATGACTGCACCCTATAGACGCCCACACAGAGACCGAGGTCAAAATGCAGATGCGTAACCACTCCTGAGACCTAAGGTGTTATGCCCCTGTGCCGGAAATTACAGGGCCGTACATTACCACCTGACCGAAACACGATAGTGCTGAACACTACCATTTAGCGGCAAGTATATTAGGTAATGAGGTGGTGTCTACGCCCGCGAGCTGCGCCACTGGAGCCACCAGTAAAATTTTCGAATCAGATTAAGATACGGGGGATACCTCGCACCCTGCTTGATATCTTGACCAAAGCTGACCCCACCTCAGCCCCGTTCTCGCCCCTTGCGTGTTTACATAATATTATTACATTCCGATATTTCCGACTCAACATATCTATAGAACGTTTTACTACCAATTTTTTGTCTAAATTTTGCAAACTTTCAGCCTGGTAGAAGAAAAAAATTGTGATTATTAAAAGTGATACGACAGTAATTACTCACGTGTAAAATTGTCTCACGAGTCGAAGTTGAGGGTGTCATAGGCTACCCTTCTTCCTTGTGGCGCAATGTAATATTTACACTTATTCTGACTCTACAGAGAGTTTCCGGAGTTAACGGAGGGAGAAAGCTGCGAAAACAACCCGGGACCATGGAAGCTGAAAACCGGCCGTAATATCGGATTGATTTTAAAAATATATTTTAAACTATATATATCATACGTGAGATAAATCATTAAAAAAAGTTTTATTTCACTGGGTGTACGTAATAAAAATCTATTAACACATAACGACATATTTCACCATCATCATCATATCAGCCAAAAGCTGGGCAATTTAAAATAAACAGCACTACAAATTTCACCAGACCAAAAGATTTATTTTCAATTTCAATTTTATTTGCATAAACATGTTACATGGCATTATGACCAACACATGAACCCTGCAAGGGTATAACAAATGTTTATGTCCTTAAGTAATAATAATATGTAATACATGTCATTACTTATTAATTATGAAATAGATTAATTAAATTATTTTACATTTACATAATATTCACTAATTTTATAATAGCATTTGTCAATTAATAATACTTAATGTCGTTATAATTTTTTTATAATTTTCTATTAGTTGAATGTGGTTGGGTAACGTTATACAAATTTATGGACATAATAGGTTGGGGAAAAAGTCTTTTCGCATTATAGTATGTATGAACTTGTAATAAAATCTCTTTGGCTGTAGTATTTGTATCTGGTTGGTTTTGGTATCATTGAAAGTTAAAAATTTAAAGAACATAATTCCAAATTCAAATTAGGCAAATGTGTGATTTTCATTTGTTTTTCGTACTGTCAAGATGAGTGAATCTAATGAAGAATGAATTCGATACATTTTAAAATTTTACTACAAAAAAGGTAAAAATGCAACGCAAGCCGCGAAAAAAATTTGCGATGTTTATGGACCTAGTGCAGTGTCTGTGAGAGTAGCACAAATTTGGTTTAAGCGTTTTCAATCCGGAAATTTTGATGTCAAAGATGCACCTCGCTCTGGTCGCCCTATTACGGATAAAATGGATGCCATTTTTGAAAAAGTGGAGCAAGATCGACATATCAGTAGTTACGACGTAGCTGAAGAACTGAGAATTGATCATAAAACAGTTTTGGCGCATTTGAAAAAAGCTGGGTACAAAAAAAAGCTCGATATTTGGGTACCTCACGAGCTCACTGAAAGAAACCTAATGTGTACTCATTTGTGATTCTTTATTACGACGTTATGAAACCGAATCATTTTTGAAGAAGCTGGTGATGAAAAGTGGATCACGTACGACAAGAACGTGCGAAAAAGGTCGTGGTCAAAGGCCGGTCAGGCTTCACAGACTGTGGCGAAACCCGGGTTAACTCGCAATAAGGTGATGTTGTGTGTGTGGTGAGATTGGAAGGGCATTATTCATTATGAGCTATTACCACCAGGCAGGACTATCGATTCTGAACTCTACTGCGAACAACTGATGAGATTAAAGCAAGAAGTTGAGAGAAAGCGGCCGGAATTGATCAACCGAAGGGGTGTGGTGTTTCATCATGATAACGCTAGACCTCACACATCTATAGCCATTCAGCAAAAATTAAGAGAGTTTGGCTGGGGAGGTGTTAATGCATCCGCCGTATAGTCCTGACCTTGCACCTCCAGATTGCCACCTGTTTCGGTCTCTTCAGAATTCTTTATGCAATGTTAGGTTAACATCACGAGAGGACTACCAAATCCACTTGTCGCGGTATTATGATGAGAAGTCCCAAAATTTTTATAGCAATGGAATCATGTCCCTACCTACAAGATGGCAAAAGGTTATCGAACGAAATGGTACATACATACTTTAGTTAAATTTAAATAAACTATATTAAAAAATGTTTTGAATTATCTTAAAAAATGCGAAGAAACTTTTTCCCCAACCTTATACAATACGGACCCGATCCAACCAAAGACAAAGTGGCCTTGGGCAGGACCAATTTATTCCTTTGTCTTAGATGAATACGCGAATTAATATTATCAGTTTTATTATACAATTCCATATTTGTCTTCACTAGTTTGCACGATTCTAAAATATATAATGAAATTACAGTTAGGATTTTATATCGGGTGAAATATGGCCTGCAACTGTCTAATTTGTTTATATTGGCTAGGATTCTGATACATCTTTTTTGGGCGACTAACAGTTTATGTACATCAGTGCTATTTCCCCACAGTGGTATTCCATAACGAAGCCATGCATGCGCATATGCGTGGTACGCTAGTTTGGCTGTATTTGTATTTGTGGATCTTTTTAATTCGTAAAGAGCATATGTAAATCTTGACAACTTATTTAATATGTATTCAATATGACTCGCGACCTACTGGGAATCTAGTCCAGCCGCTCTTCCAATTGAGCTACTGAAGCCCTGCCCGATTTTGTCGAATTTTTCCTTCACATCTATTGCATTGGTTTATGGTACCAGTAGCGCCATCTATTACCAACTATGCTAGTTAGGCAACCGATATAATAGACTTTTCAGTTTATTGAATATCGTAAAGAAGTCGCTTTTACCCTTAATAATTGTTTTTATATTATTTCGCATTATTCAATAAACTGAAAAGTCTATTATATCGGTTGCCTAACTAGCATAGTTGGTAATAGATGGCGCTACTGGTACCATAAACCAATGCAATAGATGTGAAGGAAAAATTCGACAAAATCGGGCAGGGCTTCAGTAGCTCAATTGGAAGAGCGGCTGGACTAGATTCCCAGTAGGTCGCGAGTTCGAGCCTCGCCTGAAGTCAAATTTTTCTTTCATTTCTTTAAAAATAAAAATATATTTCACAAGCATGTGTTAATGCGAAATAATATAAAAACAATTCAATATGACACTTCGAATTCAAGTTCCTGTCTAAATTAATACCTAGCAATGAGAAATTATTTACGCATTCTAGCTTATAGAGAATTGAATATTTAATGGTTTTTTTTTTCAGAGTTTTGGAAGTTTTGAGAGTTTTTTAAGTTTTATCTCATTTGTAACACTTTGCAGCTTATTGTTTATTTCAGATGCATTTTTTATGGATAGTATTACCGACATATCATCAGCAAATAGTGTGGATGTGTCTTTTAAAATTGTGGGCAAGTTATTTTTATACATAAGAAAGAGAAAACACCCTATCACATGTCCCTGGGGGATGGACTTTGACAGTATTTTACTTTCTGATCTGACATTAACTATTGTATTTGTATCCAGGCACTTATGCTGAATTTCTACAGATTCTAAACGGTTTTTAAAATAAGAACTAATCCAGTCGTGGGTGACCCCTCTAATACCCTTGCTGTAGAGTTTTTGGAGTAGAATATTTGGTACTACGCGATCATAAGCTTTACTCATATCTAACAAAATCCCCACCGCATAGTCTTTCTTATTAATAATATCTAAAAATTTTTCAGTGTATTTAAAAACAGCTATCGTTGTAGATCGGTTTCGCCGGAATCCATTTTGATTGTCATCTAATATTTTGAATTTTTCACAGAACGAGGTCAAGCGGTTGGTCATAGCAGATTCAAATATTTTTGAAAAGACTGGTAATAGAGCTATGAGCCGGTAGTTTTCTGTTTTTGTAGAATCTCCAGACTTGAATATAGGTTTTACTATAGATATTTTTAACTTATCTGGTACCTAGATACCTTCATTAAAGGATTGGTTTATCATCAGAAAGCTAAGCGGCTCTGCTAGTTCTTGCGCGCATTTTTTTATAAGCATTAGTGGTATTCCATCAAATCCAAAACTCATTTTGTTTTTTAGGCTTTTTATGATACGGATTACTTCTCTAATATCTACTGGTTTTAGGTAAAAAGAGTTTTGTATGTATGAAGAGGTAGACGGGTGCGCGGCCGCTGATGGCTGGCTCGCCGTATCCTGGTCTCCGACCGATATGATTATATATATTATGAAGAATATATTATATATATTATATTTGACCAATCGCTTACAGGAAGAGCATCCCGAAAACAATTTCGAATTCATTGAAGCCGACACACCGATTGATCAATTGAATTAAATCAGAAAGCGATTCGCTCGAGTGATCCTGAGTTCGGGTGTCTCGAATCCGTTTTAATGATTGGGTACAAGTGATTCTCGATTACAACGGATTTGTTGGAGGGCCGGTCAAATATTTGAGATTCACTGAGATTTTGGTTGCTTAAAAACATTCGACAATCGGCTGGTAAGGACTGCAGACGCGAGGTTTTGAGTTCGATCCACGCTTTGAGTTAAATCATTACCTACACTTCACTTTGTATTAAGGGTGAAATTTTGATTGGTTTTTTCCCATTTTTCCTCCCGCTGCCGAACGATTTGGCTGCTGTAGTAGGTATTATCGAAATATAACAACATTAAAAAAAATATATTTGTGTCTTGATCATCATCTCGAAAACGCGAGAAAAAAAAACTCATTCACTAAATGTAACGTACAAACGTTACCCATACATGGGATTGTACTATAACGTGTACTAGGTACTATGCAGAACAATTTGGCTCTAGTAAGTAGTATTATCGAAAAGTTTTTTTTTGTTTGTTTTGAAATTATTTAAGAAAATTATAATAGGTACAGTTTCCTTAAATAATTTCAATGATGAATATTATTCATCTTGAAAACGTGAGAACTGATCGTAATACACTAAACGTTACGTATGTACCTACTACCACAGTCTAAACAAAACGAACATGTTAATCTGTTACTATGTTCTACTTAAACTAAGTAGTGTACGCACACCGCCCGCGCCGTGCTCTGGCGACAATATGCAAAAACAGTTTTTAAAATGTAATATTCATAAATGTTGGGAGCTAATAATTAAGCTTACGTGCTCTGTGATACGGCATAACTAATAAGATCTATAATATTTATTATAGAGCGCGGTACTATAAAGACAAAATCATTTTGCTTCGGTAAACGTAGGTCGATAAACGTAAATCGATTGGAATAGAATCTAAGAGAAGAGCAAGTTGAAAATTAAATTTTATTTAAAATAAATTGTAGTACCTAAGAGTTAATAGTGCAACAGAACAAGAATAAATCACTCGACATAACCACGAGTCTCACCAATTAGTCAGGTTCCATCTAGGCGTCTAGCAGCTAAGTGGCTTTATGCAAATCTAGACAGATGCTAACAATGATTTTAAACTCAAAATGCAATTTGTTCTGTAGTTGAAAGTTGACAAAGAGGAGAAGAAACTTTTACGTAATCGTTCAATTTTTTGTATACCTTTGTCATGAGGTGGCAAACAAACGTACAGTTTACATTAAATTTATGGTAAGATAAGATAAGTCATTTATTTGCTAGAATACAATTACATTTTTAGGATCTTAATACTATGTTAATGTCAGAACATGTATTCAATCCGCAAGCGGATGTGCAAATGCTTGTATTATACATTATTGATTTTACAAGATAATTGTTATTACATTATTTAAATTGATTGAGGTCATACAGAGTTGAATTAGGTAGATTAAAATTATAGATATTGTTTACTTAGATTAAGGTAATTGAAAACTTACATAATATATTGAATTAATTAGAATTATTATAACAACATATTTTATATTCGTTTATGTCATATATACAATTGTCAAGAAGCCATTTATTTAAGGTTCATTTAAATTTATTACCCTCAAGTTTTTTCATGAATGCAGGAAGGGTATTGTAAACAGATATACACATATTATATGCGTTTCTTTCATAGATGTCTTTATGGCAAGGAGGATGATAAAGTAGATCAGCATAAAAGCCCCTCTTTTGTCGAGAACAAACGTCGGTGTATTTTTGAAAGAAAGTGAGTGGTGGTGAGTGATACTGTAGCCTTTCAACGTCCACGGGGAACCAGAGATTTCAATGTAGACGCATTACCACTTCTGAGGTCTAAGGTGTTATAACTCTGTGATGGAAATTACAGCGGCGTACATCACCACCTGATCGAAACACGATAGTTCTGAACAATACCATTTAGCGATGTGTAGCTGTAGATTAGGTAATGCGGTGGTAGCTACGGCCGCGAGCTTCGTCACTGGAACTCTACCAATAGTCGAAAGTGATTTACATATGTCTACCAAATTAAATCAGACTAGTAGCTTCAGAGGAAGTTGGCTGTGACAGACTGACAGACTGAATTATAAGAGTGCCGTTTTCCTTTTGATCGGACGGAAACTAAAATCAAGCACCCTCGAGTTCCTAACTGAAACTTTACCATCAATAATCACTTAAGAACGAATTTGGCGACAATTTGTTCAAATCTTGGCTGGTTCACTGAAGCAGAATAACAAAATAAAGTCAAAATGAAGATGCGTTGCCACCCCTGAAGCCGAGGAGTTTTCGGGAATATGGAGAATAAGCTTACAGCATCCTTTTTGGTGGCTCCAGTAACCGAGGGCGTAGGCCTAATCTGTTTGCCGCTAAATTGTAGTGTTCATCACTCTCATGTTTCGGTCAGATGGTTATATAGAACCTCGTAATTTCTAATACAAAAGTGTAAAAGCTTAGGCCTTTGAAGTAGCATCGTAATGTAGAAACATTAAACTTTGTAGATGTAAGAAAAAACCAAGCACCCTCGAGTTCCTAACTTGAACTTTATCATCAATAAAAGAAATAACTCAACGATAACGCAAATTCATTCTCGTTAAGTGATTTGCCAATTAGTTCAGAATCTAGGCTGTTTTACTGAAGCAGAATATTTATGTAAATCTAAACAGATGTTCCCAATAACTTTGAAAGAGAAGAATTTACTCCGACGATGTTCCTCTAGCTTTGTTGATGTCGGAGACAAAATGTCGATTTCCATATTATGAGACCTAAATCTCGCCTATGGAAGGATTTTTTTTTATTTTATACTAGTTTTTGCCCGCTACTTTATCATTGCAAATTGTAGCCTATATGTTATTCCAATTCAATATCAATAATTCAATTCCAATAACCTATTTTACTGTAAAATTTTGTCCAAATCCGTTCAGTAATTTTTTTGTGAATGAGTTACAAACATCCGTCCATCCATCCATACTCACAATCTTTCACATTTACAATATTAGTAGGATTATCTTATCTTTGACTCGTGATAAATGAATGTGTAACAAAAATAATACTGCTAACGTTATTAGTCGTAATTGTTATTGTCGCGATTGAATCACTCCGCCGTCTTGCTTTAACCAATGTGCGCCGCGTTTGTTAGAGCAAGACAGTGAAGCAATTCAATGAACCGGAATAGGAATAGTAGTAAGAATCGGAGGATGCGTAATACATGCATTCATATTTTATGATCAGTAGAAAATTTTAAACAAATTTATTTAAAAAAATTGAGTTGGATTTCGGTACTCATGCGCCGACTCCTGGGCTAACATTAATCAGTAATTTTAAAACAAATTTATGCGTTATACAACCTTGAACAAGCAAAAATAAAATTAAAAAAAAAATCTGGAGATTTGAAATAATTTAAAAAGCGTTCCTAGTTATATTTCAACAGCAATAAGTTAGGTACTTACTCTTTTTTCTAAATAAACTTCGGATATACTAATATCATAATAATACGTAATATTATAGGAAAAACACACTTAACAAAACATAATTTATTGGTTTAAGGGCTGGTTCGAAGATGTATTTAAAGGTGAGCAGAAAATATTACCAAAATATTTGCACACTCAAACGAATACAAATAAAGGCTCTCCTTGGGGAAATCTCACGTATTAGAACATCAAAGACACTTTGGGGACATTTGCTTAAGTTTTTAAACGTTCCCACAGAAGTTGCAACCCTTATCCGGAATACTAACCATAGTAACCGTGCGCACCGATTCCCTTACTTCAAGGGTCAACTCCTTGAATAAATAGCTGACAATCTGACGTATTTGGATTAGGGATTTCAGATTTGGACAAATTATTTAAAGAATATTCTTTTATACGCATAATAGGCCTTTTTTATGTAACGAAAGTGGCAAACAAGCATGCAGTTCACATTGATGTTAAGTGATGACTGCAGCCTATAGCCACTTACACAAAGACTCGAAGTCGGTTAAAAATACGTGCTTCAGTATTTTATCAAAATCACCCCTAAAATTTAGAAATTAGATAGAGTTTTTTAATGTTGTAGACGAGACTTACTACTCCACACATATGTAAGCACGCGACGGGAAACTTGATTAGGACATTTCCACGGGATCGTAAAATTTTAATCCCTACTAATATTATAAATGCAAAAGTAACTCTGTCTGTCTGTCTGTATCTGTCTGTCTGTTACCTTTTCAGGTATAAACGACTGAACCGATTTTAATGAAATTTGGTGCAGAGATGGAACTGACTTTGAGAAAGACCATAGGCTACTTAGTTATTTATAAAACGACATCCACGCAGGCGGAGCCGCGGGCAACAGCTAGTTATTTATAAAACGACATCCATGCGGGCGAAGCCGCGGGCAACAGCTAGTATATTTATAAATTTGATAAGCCAGTGTGGTTTTGCAAAACTCCCAAAAATATGGTTTTAAACTGTACATTTGACGAGGCTACACGAAAATGTTAACCATTCCAAGCGCATATACATACGTGATCTCTGCTAAAGCACCTAATTTTACTACATGATCGATGGGTTCCCTTAGTGACGCTTATTTTATCCCAAATCAATTCCCTTATGTGCTTGTGATGGATCGCGAGGAGGATTTTTATGATAATCTTTTATTAAACGAAGATGAAACGATTTTATGAGACGCCTTTTTAGTTGAATTTCCATTTTTGTGGTATGAGGCAGGAAACATGCTTTTAGACCACACGCTCGGTAAGTAGATCGGAAAAATATGCAAATACTTTCTAAAAAAAAGATTTTCAAATGTTTTAAATGCCGCCGCTGCGTCCACTTTTACGCGGCTGTTTTGTATTGCATGAATTTGTGAATAAAAAATTTAAAACTTTTGGTTAATTTTCGATCATACGAAAACACCAAACGCCACCACCACCACCACCAACGCCTAAAGTGTCACCATCCCCACCAACTAATCCACCTCTGAAAACCGCGTTCAAATCCGTTGAGTAGATTCCAAGTTATAACGTACCAGACAGACAGTCTAATATTATTTTTGGGTTTGTTACTCTTCTTTAATCGCCTCCTATCAGTTTTTTGGAAAAGTATTTACAGACTCTCGATGGTGACACTCGATTTTTACTGTCTTATTATAGGCCACTTTTTTGGGTTCCTTGTAGGTTCCAGTCTAGGTAAAGATTTGCATAAAAACTCGGAGTTTCATATCATTGTCATTGTAATTTCTGAGCCCAAAAATCTTTTGTCTTGGCAAAGCCAGTACTAAGTATGAACCTACTGTAAAGAACCTAACTAGCTTTAGCAGCACGTCATTCGGCGGTGACGACCACAATTCAACTGATCCCCTCTTACCATTGACAAGCCCGTTTATACCCCCCAAATATTCGACTTCGTAAACATCATTCAAATCGTTATCTTTACAATAGCCAACAGGTGTGATTGAAAATGTAAACAACCTTATTCCAATTAGGCACCTGGTTTGGAATAAACACCACCAGATTTGGCACAACACCACCTCATTTTGCATAAACATTACCTGATTTGGCATAAACACCACCTGTTTCACCTTAAATGATGCCTACTATTTTAGGCACTAGATACAAAGGCACTGCACTAATAAAATTGGACTTTATTAGTGCATTGTTACCACGGGTCCGAATCCAAGTTTCTGTGGCACTTCCGGTTTGCCTCAAGTCCAAAATAATATACCACATTTAAAATCACGCCTGTATTTTCCGAAGGCGTAGAGGTAGCACCTAACCCATCTAACTCGAAGAACAAATTCAGGACCTCATCATAGCAGTAATATAGAGTACTACTAGTAAAAAAACTAAATTTCATATGAATCTCCAAGATTCGACCCATATCCAAAGTTATTTCAACGCATGCCGCACACATTGAAGTAGACCTAAGATTGATTTGCTGACTGCGCCTAAATCCGTTATTAGATCAAATAACAGATGCTGACAAAAATAACTTATAACAATCTGGCGTGCGAATTTATCGAAATATTCCAAGCGGAGCCCTTTCAAGAAATATTGGTCCACTTATTTTTGAGGTTAATCGTTTTTGCTCCATTAAACCTTTGACTGCTGTTCCAGAAACTACGGTACATGATCGTGCTGAACTTTGCAGTCATAAATAGAAGCAGGTCGCCTATGAGGTGGATAGACTAGGGTAAAACGGGAAATCAGACATTCTACTGATATACATAAGCTTACCAACGACAGTTCGGCAAGAATAAACTGTCGTTTTCTTTAAACATAAATTGAAAGATTTTTATTTAACTCAGACTCTGTAACTATCTATCCTTTTTCATCCTAGTTCTTTACCTCTTTTTCTAAAATTATTATTTTTATCTTTTGGTCATACATTGCCCTTTCTTAATGTATAAATATTTGTAATATTTCTCTTCGATTATTCGATTTTTTTTTGCCTGCCGGCATATAAATAATTTCTTTGCTTTATGTTCCTGACTAAAAGGTTGTCTGGGAGAAAACATTCCAAATTTACTTTCAGAAAATAAAAACAATTTTACATACCCAAAATCATTCGCCTGAAGTTTAAAGGTTAGTAAAAAGAACGACCGTTAGTAATTTTATAGAAGCCGGTAATTAATGAATTAAAAGTTATAAATTCATTTTTTTATTCTAAGGACATTTTACTACCTACCCCGCGTTTTACCCCCCGCAGGATAATTACACACAGGTCAACTCAGAATACCCTACACTGCATATTAGTTGAATGAAAAGACGACCGAATACTTGGCCAAGAAATGGCCAAGTATTTTCATCGTACATCTCGAAATGCCTGGAATAAATTATAGACATATAAAGTTTCACAAAGTGAATTTCTGAAAATACTTTAAGAAAACGCCCAGAGATTAAATTTAAATGGTAATTTAATACTAAGAAAATTGCGTCGTTCCCCAAATCGTTTTAAATGAAATCATTTTCTAGATTAAAGTGAAGGGAGGTAATGATAGAAGAAACGTTAACGTTGTTTCGCACCTGTATTTTGGAAGGAGCAGACAGAGTAAAACAGACATTCAAAGCCAAAGTTAAAATGTTTATTTAACACTAGCTGACTCGGCAAACTTCGTATTGCCTCACAATGAAATAATGTTTCAAAGGTTTGATAGATACGGACTACTTGTATGGGAAAATGAATGAAGGGTGAAATGAATTAATTTCATTTCACCCTTCAATTTCTTCATATTTTATTACCTTTTAAACCTTCTCTGGACTTACAAAAATCATTCGAAACCAAAATTTGCCAAATCGATCCAGCCGTTCTCGAGTTTTAGCGAGACTAACGAACAGCAATTGATTTTTATATATATAAAGATATATAGATTTGGGATATCAACAATCAATTATATATTATTTCATCACAATTATATTAATATATCAATGAATAACTATGTTAAACTAAACTAAACTAAGGCGAATAACAATAGATACACATGTCATGACGGTGTACAACTGGAAAAATATATAATAATACTAGCGGCCCGCCCCGGCTTCGCCCGCGCTGCTCTGCTCCTATTAGTCATAGCATATATTAGTAAGCTGTCCTATCTCTCAAGTTGGATCGAACTGCACATGGTGTGCGAATTTTATTATAATCGGTTAAGTGGTTTAGGAGTTCATTGAGGACAAACATTGTGACACGAGATTTATATATATTAAGATTGGTGAAGCCTCTTAATTTTGGTTCTTCATTATTTTGTCCCTCTGGATTGAATGGCTGACGGCTGATGTGTATAGCTAGCACTAATTTGATTTGCCGGGCGTCCAAAGAGTTTTTACTTGGCCTAAAAAATGTAGCGCGGCTGAATATTTAAAAGAAAAAAGTTTTTTTTTTTTGTTTGTTATTATGGCATCGCTATTACGCATATTGCCAGTGTCAAGTAAAACGATATTTCATATTTATATAAGCAGCGTAAAAGTTAGTATAATATAGTCATCAAGTATAATATGTAAGTATCAAGTATATAAGTTATCAAGTATAATATGTCAGTCAAGTGAGTTACAATCAAGTTATTCGAGTAAAGCGATGGCTACTTTACCAGAACATTTACAATGTATATTTTATTTTTAAAGAAAAATGGAAAGAAAAATTTGACTTCAGGCGAGGCTCGAACTCGCGACCTACTGGGAATCTAGTCCAGCCGCTCTTCCAATTGAGCTACTGAAGCCCTGCCCGATTTATCAAATCTTTCCTTCACATCTATTGCATTGCTTTATGGTAGCAGTAGCGCCATCTATTACCAACGAAATAATATCAAACAATTATTAAAGGAAAAAGCGACTTCTTTACGATATTCAATAAACTGAAAAGTCTATTATATCGGTTGCCTAACTAGCATAGTTGGTAATAGATGGCGCTACTGCTACCATAAAGCAATGCAATAGATGTGAAGGAAAGATTTGATAAATCGGGCAGGGCTTCAGTAGCTCAATTGGAAGAGCGGCTGGACTAGATTCCCAGTAGGTCGCAAGTTCGAGCCTCGCCTGAAGTCAAATTTTTCTTTCCATTTTTCTTTAAAAATAAAATATATTTCACAAGCATGTGTTAATGCGAAATAATATCAAACAATTATTTACAATGTAGTTTTGGAGACAACCTGAAAGGTCGTATTTTCGCACTGTTATTCTATTTCACTATACACGGGCACTGTAATAAACCTATATCAAACAAAATGCCACCAATTTTATTCAATATAACTTAAAAATACACCAAGAAAGTGAAATAAAATAAGAGCACCATACGCCTCTTTCAAGGTTCCCGCCAAAACTCCCGAAAAAAGTTTATTAGAAACATTCGAAGAAAAATAAACAAATGACGATTTTTTTCATTATTCTCTTTTAATAATGATAAAATCTGTGAATTTGCACTGACCTTTGTGCCCTTTAACCTAATTCCGAAGTTATTGGACCCTCCGAATAAGCTGGTGGAGATCAATTTTTGATCGAAGAAGACGACGGCGCGGGCGTCGAGAAGTAAACACCAAACCTGACCACGTGCGTCGTCAAGAACAATAACCAGATCTGCGGTACCTCGGCACAGTCGTCAATTTGGTGAGTGGCTTTGCACGTTTGTTATTGGGATGTTTGATCCGGAGGGATAGGTGATTTGGTTTTGTTTTGGGAGTAATCATTTTATTTTACCCAGGATTTATAATCCGCCTTGGTGTGGACTATTTTATTTACACGTCCCACCAAATATACCTAATCAAGAATGTAACTGAGAATAAAATATAATAGGTACATACACACTTTGCGTAGGTGGCAGGTGGTGGTATAATTGACATTCTATTGATATACATTATCAGTATAATGTCAATTATACATATATGCAAACAGTTACGATTCGCAAGTCACGTTTTGATTAGGGTTCCGTAGCTTACATTGTTGATACGGACACCCTACATTGTGCGTGGCCCGACATGCACTTGGCTGTTTTTGTAAAGTCTCATTGTATTAGTTGGTGTAGATCTCACTGTATTAAAAATCGATAAAAAAGAACGCTCTTAGCGTCAAGTTCGCCATTTGTAACAATATATTATGTGTATTGTGAAAATGAAGACTTACTGGTGGTAGAGCTCCAGTGACGGCGCTCGCGGGCGTAGGCACCACCGCATTAACTTATATACTTCCCGCTAAATGGTAGTGTTCAGCACTATCGTGTTCCGGTCAGGTGGTTATGTACGGCCCTGTAATTTCAGGCAGAGGCCATAACACCATAGGCCTCTGGAGCATCTGCATTTTGACCTAGGTCTTTGTGTGGGTGTCTAGGCTGCAGTCATCACCAAACACCAATGTGAACTGCATGCTTGTTTGCCACTTCCATTACATAAAAAAAATAAAGTGGGGTGGAGGAGACAAAAAGTTATCGCAACGCAGCGCGCGTTCGATGCACACAGATGCATACGAGTAGATACAAGTTTACTCTGTCCCGGGAATTGAAAAAAAGGATTTGTCTATTCAAGTTGTAGATAATAAACCGAGTACAATTTGAAATAGAAATAGTTTATTTTTTGACACACACACACACACTAAATAAACAAATGATAATAATAATTAAAAAAAAAACAATAATAAAAACAGAAACAACTTAACACAACTACCGGCATGATGTATGTGTGAGACCAAAAAAATGGTACCCATCTCAGCTGATTGCTGTAGTTGGCACTACAGCGCTGGTGTTCTGATAGGACCACCGTAAGTGGCTTTGCGAACTACAAGCCGCCCAACTACATAAAACTTCCATGCATACTAATGTTATATTTATATACAAAAATACGTAATATCACATAAATATAGATAAATAAATAAATTATTAGAACAAATAAATTAAATACATGATAAAATTACACACTCTCTGCCTACCCCGTTAGGGACCTGGCGCGAAGATACATATATACATACAATAATTAATCCAAATATTTGGTGGCGTGGTATCAAACATGTTTGATGATACAATAAAAACAAAACATTCTGTCATCTGTCACTATGACAAGTGACAAGTGACAGGTTCAATTTGCGAGTCCTTCATTTATTCAACACTACTGTAAATGTTAATAAAACATTAACTCGCGCTACGTATCCCTAGTTGACGTAGTTCTTTGATATTACATTACAAGATTATCATTAAAAAGCTAAAAATTAGCATAGTTTTTATTTCATAAGGGACTACAAATCTTCACTTCAAATATGAAGTGAATTTTAGTGCTTTAAAGTTTAATGAAACATTTTGTAAAACGCTGACTTTGAACCAAGTGCGAGTCCGACTGGCTTGGTGAGGGTTCCGTACATACTTCTTATAGGTTTTCCAGTAATTTATAGGCAAAGAACTATTTTCCACAGTTTTATCAAAATTTTAAGTTCAGTAGTTTCGGAGATAGTGGGGGGGGGATGGTCAATTTTCGTCGTTTTTCTTAAATAACTTCAAATTTGTTAATGCAAAAATTATAAAAAAATATATATCTAAGATGCTGATAACAACCGCTTTCATTTGACGACACAGTTTACGATTTTTTTTTTTTTAATTTTCTGATTTAACCTCCGGAAGTGGCCTCCCTGTTAATAATTTATTATTTTACTTGACGTGTTCATCTTTGGGTCACCAATTTAGATATATTCATCAAATTTCAACTCAATCGGTCGATTAATTTCGGAGCAAATTGGCTGTGACAGACGGACAGACGGACAGACAGACAGACGCACGAGTGATCCTATAAGGGTTCCTTTTTTCCTTTTAAGGTACGGAACCCTAAAAACTAGTTCTAAGTTTGTAAATAACTACATATCTCATTTCTACAGATGAAGATTATGGAGTTTTTTTATGTTATGATAGTGGCAAACAATCGTGTGAAAACCGCAGTGTCTCAAGAAAAAGGTTTTTGACCAATGTGTGTTGCCAGTGATAACATATGGGACAGAAACTTGGTCTCTCACTATGGGCCTCATACTCGTATAAAGGCTCTAGAGAGCAATGATGAGAGCTATGCCTGGAGTTTCTCTATGAGATCGAATGAAGAATCGAAGAAAGAAATGTACTTAGCATGTTATGATTCATCCCTACAAAAATTTCTAGCCTTACAGGGGCAACGGTACTCGGAGGGTTCAGTACTTCTTGGACCATAATAATATGTTAATGCTTTACTTACAATATTTTTATTTTATGGGGCAATGAGTTACTATTTTGTATTTTTTAAAATACTTGCCGCTAAATGGTAGTGTTCAGTACTATCGTGTTCCGGTCAGGTGGTAATGTACGGCCCTGTAATTTCCGGCACAACAACACCTTAGGCCTCAGGAGTGGTAACGCATCTGCATTTTGACCTCGGTCTTCGTGTGGGTGTGTCTATAGGCTGCAGTCATCACTTAACATCAATGTGAACTGCATGCTTATTTGCCACTTCCGTGACATAAAAAAAAGTTACACTGGTGTTACCTATTCATACGAGTAACTTGAGCCGATATTTCTTCTCCCAGTTCATTTCCACCTTCCAACAGGAAGCGTTTATCAAATTCATAGCGCATTATATCATTTTTCGGGTTGCGTGCCTCAAAGAAAAGTAAGATTAGCACTATCATGTTCAGGTTAAGTGGTAATGTGCGGCCTTGTAATTTCCGTCACAAAGGCCTTAAGCCTCAGGAGTGGCAACGAATCTTAGGGCCTAGGCTACAGTATTCATTATGAATGATCCTTCCACCCACCAGTGGGTTACGCCAGTGGGTTAACGGGTAAATAAGGGTTACCATCAATGCAAACTGTACGCTTGCTTGCCACAAAAAATGTTGTTGACTTATCAAATAAAAACTCACAATTTTAATTTGTAATTTTTCATTGTAATTAATATTATACAACATGTAACGGGAATGGTGCACACTCTCTAACACCCCGATTAGAAAATCCAGTTATAATCATCATACATGAACTGAAATTACATGTTTATGTATTTCATAATTTTTATTTAAGAAAGGATAGTGGTAGATGATGCAGTGTTAGAACAGGTTGATGAAATTGTATATCTTGGATGTGCTTTTAGCAAGGATGGTAGGTACACCACTGACATAGAAAGAAGAGTGCTTGCTGGGAATTGCGTGAATGGAGCGTTGGGTAAGCTGCTAGAATCTAAACATCTCAGCCAGCGGGCTCGACTAGCCGTACATAATGCTGTACTTACTCCAACGCTTTTATATGGAAGCGAGAGCTGGGTATGCAGGAAAGAGCATGAAAGTAAGTTGAACGCGGTCGAGATGAGATCTTTGCGCAAGATCTGCGGTGTATCACTCACCGATCGCGTTCGTAATGAAGATGTAAGAAAGAGACTTTGTGTGAATGATAGTATCGGTGTAAAAATGAAAAAAGGCATGCTCCGATGGTTCGGGCATATAGAAAGAATGTCGAATGAGCGAATGACTAAACAGATATACAATGCGAATGTGGATGGTTGCAGAGGCCCAGGAAGACCAAGACTGACCTACCATGACCAAATAGGTCGAGTTCTGTCTGATGGTGGGGTCAAAAGTCTTAGGAATCGGCGTGCATGTATGAAGAGAATGATGAAGGTAGACGAGGCACGAGAGGTTTGTCAGAACCGGGATATCTACACTCTCTGCCTACCCCGTTAGGGACCTGGCGTGAAGATACATACATACATTATTTAAGAAATAAGTTGTCCTCAATTTGTACGAACAGTATGCATACCCTATGCATACTTACCCTACCTCTACCTACGGCCGCACATAAATCACGAACCTACTCACACACGCACACTGTTGCAATGTAATGTAGCGTAACCTACGTACCCTTGTTTAACAATCGCAAGTAATAAGATTTTTTCCAATATTGTATTTCTTTAATTATTATTTATAAAGTTTTTATGAACTTGTTGAGACTAGCATTTTATTTTGGACAGACGTTAGTCTCATTTTCGTTTGTATTGGCTGTTCACTAAATGGGTGACCATAATTTCCTGTAATTTAATTGTAATTAATTTTGGGACATAATATTACCTATATCAAAAATGTCTGAAATCGATTCAGTTATCGATTCTGAACAAAATAGTTTCGGGTTGTACATTTAATCCTGTTACACGTTGTATATAAGTGATGTTTGTATATAATAAAGTAAAAGTATCACATTTTCATTAACGTCCTATGCAAGATTTATTCGCCTGACAAGGTCTTCCAGGCCATACCTCACGCAAACTTACACACCACTTTATTCGCCTGGACATTGATATAGAGCTTCTCTCAATTCGGCGAATAAAAGACTTTTAAAAAGTTAATTGCGTTTTCTTTTATCTTCCTTCTTACGATCAAGAGTTGAAAATGTTTTAATTGTAATTACATGGAAAATATTGCTGTAAATATATGTCACTGTAGTAGAGTTTCAGTGTAGGGGCTCGAGGGCGTAGGCACCACCGCATTACCTAATCTATCTGCCGCCAAATGGTAGTGTTTAGCACTATCGTGTTCCGGTTCGATGTATGGCCCTTTAATAACTATCAGAGAGACTTAACAATTTAAGTCTCAGGGGTGGCAACGCATCTGCATTTTGACCTCTGGTTTTTGTGTAGATGTCTGTAGGTTGCAGTCATCAGTTAACATCAATGGTGCGGTCAAAAGTCTTAGCACTCAGCGTGCATGTATGAAGAAAATGATGAAGGTTGATGAGGCCCGAGAGGTATGTCAGGACCGGGATATCTGTCGCTCTGCACTCTCTGCCTACCCCGTTAGGGACCTGGCGTGAAGATACATACTTAACGTCAATGTGAACTGTAAGCTAGTTTGCTACCTTCACTACGTAAAAAAACTTTTTAAAAGTTTACTTTCTTTTTGAAATTCGTTTGTTTTGTGTAGATGTCTATAGGCTACAGTGATCACTTAACATATATGTGCTCTGAATGCTTGTTTGCCACTTTGATTCCATTTACAAAATGCACGCGCAAACTTTCTAGTTTAAGCTTTGTAAGGTTGGGGAAAAAGTTTCTTCGCATTTTTTAAGATAATTCAAAACATTTTTTAATATAGTTTATTTAAATTTAACTAAAGTATGTATGTACCATTTTGTTCGATAACCTATTGCCATCTTGTAGGTAGGGACATGATTCCATTGCTATAAAAATTTTGGGACTTCTCATCAAAATACCGCGATAAGTGGATTTGGCAGTCCTCTCGTGATGTTAACCTAACATTGCATAAAGAATTCTGAAGAGACCGAAACAGGTGGAAATCTGAAGGTGCAAGGTCAGGACTATACGGCGGATGCATTAACACCTCCCAGCCAAACTCTCTTAATTTTTGCTGAGTGGCTATAGATGTGTGAGATCTAGCGTTATCATGATGAAACACCACACCCCTTCTGTTGATCAATTCCGGCCCCTTTCTCTTAACTTCTTGCTTTAATCTCATCAGTTGTTCGCAGTAGAGTTTAGAATCGATAGTCCTGCCTGGTGGTAATAGCTCATAATGAATATTGCCCTTCCAATCCCACCACACACACAACATCACCTTATTGCGAGTTAACCCGGGTTTCGCCACAGTCTGTGAAGCCTGACCGGCCTTTGACCACGACCTTTTTCGCACGTTCTTGTCGTACGTGATCCACTTTTCATCACCAGTTATCAGCTTCTTCAAAAATGATTCGGTTTCATTACGTCGTAATAAAGAATCAAAATGAGTACACGGTTCATTAGGTTTCTTTCAGTGAGCTCGTGAGGTACCCAAATATTGAGCTTTTTTTGTACCCAGCTTTTTTCAAATGCGCCAAAACTGTTTTGTGATCAATTCTCAGTTCTTCAGCTACGTCGTAACTACTGATATGTCGATCTTGCTCCACGTTTTCGAAAATGGCATCCATTTTATCCGTAATAGGGGATTGAAAACGCTTAAACCAAATTTGTGCTACTCTCACAGACACTGCACTAGGTCCATAAACATCGCAAATTTTTTTCGCGGCTTGCGTTGCTTTTTTACCTTTTTGCAGTAAAATTTTAAAATGTATCGAATTTCTTCATTAGATTCACTCATCTTGACAGTACGAAAAACAAATGAAAATCACACATTTGCCTAATTTGAATTTGGAATTATGTTCTTTAAAATTTTAACTTTCAATGATACCAAAACCAGCCAGATATAAATACTACAGCCAAAGAGATTTTATTACAAGTTCATGCATACTATAATGCGAAAAGACTTTTTCCCCAACCTATTATATTTGTGCTTGTTACATCGACCCGGTGCACTGTTTTCTCACTTTAAACACAAGAAAATGTATTACTCGCCGGCGCGAAAATGCAAAATAGTTGCCTTGACCTGTTTACCACGTTATACCTAACCAATAAGTTTTTGTACACGAACAAAGAACAACAGGTTTATCGTGAATAGCGATCTGTTTCCGGTAAGCTAATGTGAGTGAAAATTACCAAAAAATAAATAAAATGGCAACGCTCAATGAAGATTCCGTTTTTCAAGTGCATAACATTTTACAGAACGGAAAACGGGCGTAGGCACCACCGCATTTCCTTATATAGGTCCTTGCCGATAAATGCTAGTGTTCAGTACTATCGTGTTCCGGTCAGGTGGTAATGTATGGCCCCGTAATTTCCGGCACAGGGGCGTAACACCTTAGTCTTCAGGAGTGGTAACGCGTCTGCATTTTGACCTTGGTCTTTGTGTGGGTGTCTATAGGCTGCAGTCATCACTTAACATCAATGTGAACTACATGCTTGTTTGCCACTTCTATTACATAATAAAAAATATAAGTATTTTCTCAAAAGTCACATTTAAATATACTAAAAATTATAACATAATTACAGTTATAAAACCAGTTTTCAGTGCAATTTTCATGGACAATATAAATTAAAAAGTAATTATTTACAGTGAAGGCGAGTCACGATATTGTGCCGGCAACTGCAGTTCATGTTAAGTGGCCGGTTGTTTTATGCGATTTATTAATCGCAGCTGGCATGTGAAACTTTCTTGTTTATTCTTTTTTTAGTTTATTAATTTTTTTCATATAATTAGGCTTTTGGAGAGCACTTTTACATCGTCATTTTTTTAAAACTAACCTAGAGTGAATAACCACTAATAATATTCAAAAACACATAATAAATTAAATAGAAACTGAACAATTTTGTATAATATGGAAAGCATCAATTATTTACAAATTCCTCCATTTCCCCATTTCAAAAGAAACTGAGAAAGAATGAATTTGGTCGTCATAATAAAGGTTATTCACTTGAAATTGAGAATTCCAAGGGCAGTCAATACTGAGAAGTTTCAATAATAATATATTTACTGGTAAATATTGCATAAGATAGCTTTGACGAAATAAAACACGAAGAACAATAATAGTAATAACATATTTACTGGTAAGCGTCCAATGGTAATCTATGACCAGTTGGGCGTAGACATGACAATAACAAAACAGCAAAAAAATTAATCAATTATTGCAGTTCAATTTACATTGTCTCAGACTGTTTAGTTTTTTTTTGTAATAAAAGGTTCATACTATTGAAATCAAATATCAAAATTTGCAATATGGCATACATAAGAGGAATGATGTAGGCATATAATTTTGGTACTAAAATGTAAGCAATGTTTTGAAAAATCTTTATTGCAAAATCACAAATACTCATTTAGTAGGTCTCGTTGATTCGAGAAGACTACTTGGATTAAAAAAAGAACACCAATTTAGCAATAAATGTTATTATTATATTCAGTATTTAATTCAGTCGCAGACACTGGAAGCAAAAATCAACTCGTCTCTTAACTAAACAAGGCTAGGTCAAGGTAGCACGCAATGTGATGTAAATGAAGGCGATCTGATTTCTGGGAAGACCCAAACGTAAATAAACCGGCTATAATTTTAAAAATAATTAACTGCCTTGGTAGCCTAGTGGTAGCAGGCCACTACTACTATGCTGAGGTCCTGGGTTCGATTCCCGAGTAGGGGGTTATCAGACATAATGCTGTAAAGTCCTTTATCTCTGATTCTATTGAGATTTTCCATGTTCTGGAAATTATATTATATAGATTGCAATAGTCACTTTTTTATGTAATGTAAGTAGCAAACAAGCATGCAGTTCACATTGCTGTTAAGTGATGACTGCAGCCTATAGACACGCACACAAAGACCAAGGTCAAAATGCAGATGCGTTATCACTCTTGAGGCCTAAGGTGTTATGCCTCTGTGCCGGAAAATACAAGGCCGTACATTACCACCATTCACACTAAATTATATCATTGTATATTCTTCTCTAACATTAATAAATTTGTTAAATATGTAAATTATAAATGCAACCGGACCGTGTAATTGTCGTCAAACAAAACTGCAGCAATTATTCTGCTGAAAATAAAACACAAAATCACTACGCATAAAAAAATGTTAAAAAAAGAAAACACCCTTTCAACCTTCTCGCTATTTCCAATGAAAGTCTTTCAAACTAATTTGCAATCTAGGCGAGGGCCTTCAGATAATATAAAAACCAATTATTACCGACAGCGCCTACAGTTCTAGCGATATCGTTTAGAGATCTAGACTTTGTTCAAGTAAGTTCCATCTTCATTTTTAATAGTCATTTATGTTAAACAGTGTTTGTGTTAAGTGACGTGTCTGATGAGTGAGAAATTGGCAGTGTTTTGACGATATTTGAATTAGATTCGGCAACTTTAAAAAAAGTAACAAATATTTAAATATCTCCTTACGAAGTTTGTTGGGTTAACTAGTACTTATTAAATTTTAAAAAAAATTGGAAAGTTAAAATTGACTTCGGGCAGGAATCGAATCTGCGACCTCAGGATAACCAGTCCAGCCGCTTTACCACTAAGTTACCGATATCCCACACCGATATGTCAAATTTTGCTTTCCCTTTTTGATTTTTAACCGATTTAGAGTCGGTGAACGACATCCATCTATAACTAATTAATAGCTATACAACCGATATGATAGACTTTGTAGTTTATACAATATCGTTAAGATGTCGCTGTTCCCTTAATAATTGTAATACCTATTTATTTTCGCAATAACACATGCAAACTTTAGAAATTAAAGAAACATCAACGTGAACTGCATGCTTGTTTGCTACTTTTATTACATAAAAAAATCGTAAAGGTCCTAATAAGTTAGGAAATATTGGGATTTTACAAACGTTTTCTGATGCAATTAAATTATTTACTAAACGAGTAAATTTATCCAAATTTTCACTGGAACTCTACCACCGTATACCGATAACATTCCGATTTTTGATATTCGAAATAGAAATTGCTGCCACTTTGAATAATAATTCCAAATGTATATCCATAGTTCAATCATTGGATAATTTTCTGATAAAAGCATCTTCAGAAGCGCGCTTGGCCCCGCGGCTGGTGTAGATCGTAAGCGATCTACTTGGTAAAGCGTTACGGGCGCGGTAGTGTGTGCGATGGATGACCGCTTGTGGCAAATTTGTGGTTAAGCCGTCGGTTCAGGTTGCTATCGATAGATAGCAGTCGTTAAACCTTCTCGGAGGCCTTATGGGCGGTTTGAAATCATCCGACAGCTGGTTGGCCACTAAACCGTATCTCCACCAACCCGCATTGGAGCAGCTTGGTGGAGTAAGCTGCAGGCCTCCCCCCCAAAAAAGGGGAGAGACTCGTGCCCAGCAGTGGGACATATAATGGGTTGCCATTATATTATTATTTTCACATTTTGCTTTACCTTCGTTAAAGTTTAACAATATCTCCAATTCCACAAAAATTCTTTTACCGACGCCAAATTTTTCTAAGGCAAGGTATTCGAAATATATTCCAGTATTTTTGTTTCATTTTAAACCTGGAACGAACAGAATTGAGATTTATGTTTTATTAGTTACTAGCTGTTGCCCGCGGCTCTGCCCGCGTGTAGGTCGCTTTTCGCGTACCCTGTGGAAACTTATCAAATCATCCCATGGCATCCCACAGGAACATTTTTTTGGGATAAAAGGACATATAATCTATGTCAGCTAATACCCTATCTGTATAATAAATTTCATGAAAATCCGTTCTGTAGTTTCGGCGTGAATGACGGACAAACATCCAAACAAAGAAAATTTCGAATTTCTAATATTAGTGTGATACATTCAGCCATTAATAATATCTTTATTTTTAACCCCGCGAAAAAAATTGAATTTATCAATGAGGATAATTTATAGAAAAAAGACGAGGAACTAATATCCGGTCCGTTTGTAACAAATAGCCAGTTTCGTTTGTAACAGACGGCGAGCCTATTGACATTTCCGAAGATATAATCAAACTCCAAAAGCGGAACTAGGAAGAATAGCTTGCAGAAAATGGAAAAATCCCAGTAGCACCAGAGATAGCCCGATCCGAGGATCGAACCCAGAACCTCAGCGTAGTAGTAGTGGGAATGTAGATTTGTTTTTTGTTAACTGTTTTCCGTGACTTTGTCCGCTTGTGATCTGATTTAGTTTTATACAAAACATAACGGCCTTTTCAGGATGCAAAATATTTCCATGTTCAATTTCATCACAAGCGTGACACAGGCAGAGTTATTTGGACATTTATAAGATACTTTCTTTCATTACGTTTCTCTTAAGCCCCTTAAAAAACTTACAGTACACATTAAGATATATTTACAGTGTATGTATGTATGTATCTTCACGCCAGGTCCCTAACAGGGAAGGCAGAGAGTGCAGAGAGATGAGAGTGATAGAGTGTGCAATATATCACAGAGTGATCTGTGGATATATTGCAAGTCGACCTTAGGAGAGATACTTCGGATAATTTCGGCTCTGTAGATCGTTATCTCTTTCGCACATAACTTAAGTGACGTTTGTCGACCATTTTGATCAATATTTGACCAATACCGACTAGTAATGCCTTTGTGCGAAGGTCGCAGCAGAAATAACGCTCTACAAACTCGAACCTAACCGATTGTCTCTTTCCTAGGCCTCTACTACTACGCTGAGGTCCTGGGTTCGATTCCCGGGTAAGGGGTTATCAGAGATAATGGTGTAAAGTCCTTTATCTCTGGTTCTATTGGGATTTTTCCATTTTGAGGAAATTTACCAGTACCTCGAAGTTTGGTAATGTGCCCGGAGATGTCAACAGGCTCGCCATCTGTTACATGGGCCAAAACGTAACCGGCGAATCGTGGGTGTTTGCATGTATGCAGGAATGCATGCATTTACCTCTGCCTACCCCTTCGGGGATTACAGGCAATGTGCAATGTTTCTAGACGGGTACTGTAAATCTTGCTCACAAAAATCTAAGAACACATGATATAATGAAGTAGTTGGGCACAACTTGTAACTTAACTCACGAATCACTCTTTCCAGAATGCATCTCATACCGGTAGTCTTAAGCCTCGCAGCAGTCATCATCACAACGCAAGGGGACACCTACACGACCAAATACGACTCCTTGGACATCGATGACATCCTAGCCAATAAACGCATGACAAATGCTTATATGAAGTGTATCATGGGCCAAGGAAGATGCTCTCCCGAAGGCCGTGAGATTAAATGTAAGTAGTCCTTAAGGTCCTTTTTGATTTTGCTAACTGCTTCTCAATCTATCTCGGATCTTAAACTCAAAAATATTTTTGATGTAAATAGTTTTGAATTCGTTTGACCTCCAACCCCTCCCTTATACGCTTGCACTCGCAGCCTCACACTCGGTATAAACCCTGTGCCTGTGTCGTGGTTGCCGTTGTACACACACAATAAATAAGTACACAAAAACACCCAGACCCGAAACAAAGGGTGCTTACCCGTACACCCACTGGCTTAATCCACTGGTGGGTGGACGGGTAATTCCTATTTACCCTTGCACCCACCGCAGCACGGTTGGAATTAAGAAGAAACAAATACCTGTAGGCGATACAAAATATTGTCCCGGTGCGGGGATCGAACCCCCGACCGTTCGTATCAAGCGGTCGTCTCACAACGCTGGACTACCGGGTCGTCAATTATCTCCGAAATAACTGGGCCTAAAATGTTTTATTTATTAACAAATTGAAGGAAAACTTTTAAGAAGTGTCTGTTTTAAGTAAGATAAGACGGTAAGAAGTAAATTAATGTACGGCCCTGTAATTTCCGGTACAGAGTCATAACACCTTAGGCCTCAGGAGTGGTAACGCATCTGCATTTTGACCTCCGTCTTTAGGCCGCAGTCATCATTTAACATCAATGTGAACTGCATGCTTGTTTGCCACTTCCATTACATAAAAAATATATATATCTACGGGGATAAATATAATACTCTGCCTACCCCGTTAGGGACCTAGCGTGAAGATACATACATAAATATAATTCTAGATCTACGGCACGACAGAGAATGCGTGGCGGGCCCATATAGACGAACGACTCTTTGCTGTCGAGGGTATTCACCAATGAGTCGACGGTAGCCTTCGATAGGTTGCGAAGGCTACCGTCAACAAAAACCGCTCGTCTTTATAAACTTGGAGACAGTTACTTAAATATTTAAGTTGAGAACCGTTTGTGCTTGATTTTCAGGCGATTTCGTCAGTTTTTCTCGAATAAGAACGTGTACCTACCGATTGAGCCCAAAATGGAAATTGAAAGTAGAGCATTCGAATCACGTGTTGCTTTTCCATATAACCAATATAACCACAGCCAAACAAATAAATTTTATTTAAAGAAAAATGGAAAGAAAAATTTGACTTCAGGCGAGACTCGAACTCGCGGCCTACTGGGAATCTAGTCCAGCCGCTATTCCAATTGAGCTACTGAAGTCCTGCCCGATTTGTCAAATCTTTCCTTCACATTTATTGCATTGCTTTATGGTAGCAGCAGCGCCATCTATTGCCAACTATGCTAGTTAGGCAACCGATATATTAGACTTTGCAGTTTATTGAATATCGTAAAGAAGTCGCTTTTACCCTTAATAATTGTTTTATATTATTTCGTATTAACATATGCTTGTGAAATATATTTTATTTAAAGAAAAATGGAAAGAAAAAATTGACTTCAGGCGAGACTCGAACTCGCGGCCTACTAGCATAGTTGGCAATAGATGGCGCTGCTGCTACCATAAAGCAATGCAATAAATGTGAAGGAAAGATTTGACAAATCGGGCAGGACTTCAGTAGCTCAATTGGAAGAGCGGCTGGACTAGATTCCCAGTAGGCCGCGAGTTCGAGTCTCGCCTGAAGTCAAATTTTTCTTTCCATTTTTCTTTAAGTAAAATATATTTCACAAGCATGTGTTAATGCGAAATAATATAAAACAACAAACAAATAAAGTTGCAAACAAAGCTAGTTAATAAATAATGAACTTCATTTAAATTCAGTTCATTAATGATTCAATTAAAATTAATATTCAACGTGACATTGGTTTCAATTTTATGCCACAGGTCTTAATTTTATTGTAATTGCAATTTGATTGCGGGTAGGTATTGATATTCTACTGAAGGATAATCACGGGTAATTGTGTAATTAGTGTATTTCAAATCATATATATTTTTTTTTATGTAATGGAAGTGGCAAACAAGCATGCAGTTCACATTGATGTTAAGTGATGACTGCAGCCTATAGACACCCACACAAAGACCAAGGTCAAAATGCAGATGCGTTTCCACTCCTGAGGCCTAAGGTGTTATACATCTGTGCCGGAAATTACAGGGCCGTACATTACCACCTGACCGGAACACGATAGTGCTGAACATTACCATTTAGCGGCAAGTATATTAGGTAATGCGGTGGTGCCTACGCCCACGAGCTCCGTCGCTGGAGCTCTACCACCAGACAAAAAATGATATGCA
Source organism: Macrosoma leucophasiata (assembly GCA_036365455.1). NCBI lineage: Eukaryota > Metazoa > Arthropoda > Insecta > Lepidoptera > Hedylidae > Macrosoma > Macrosoma leucophasiata. The sequence continues at coordinate 4,722,227 of JAWQUS010000023.1, read as the reverse complement.
AGACAATCCTTTGTACGGTTTTATGAAGATTTTGCAATGTGACGAATGCTTATAGTTTTGGATTATGTTCTTTGTGCTTTTAAGTATGTACCTAGTCCCGGTCAGGTGTTTAATTGTACGGTCCCGTAATTTCCGTCACAAAGGCATTGCTTACAATTTAGACTTAAGAAATGCCAACGCCATATTGAGTTTTCCTAGATGCTTGTGGTTTTATGTAGATATCTAGAGGTTACAGTATCTATTCACTTGCCATTAATATGAGCTTGACACGGCTTTTATCTGAAGAAAATAAACGTTCTGAAGGTACAAACTCAACTACTGAGAACATTTTTTATTAGTAGTCAATACTACTTATACAAATGTTATACGTGATTTCTCGGCGAAACGATACGGTACAGCTAAATATCGCATGACGTGTATCGTTACCAAATATCGATATATCGCATTCCGTTGTATCGATACACGAAAACATCGATACGTATCGGTCATTACTCCATCGAATCTAGGATTCCAGCGTATTAGTAGTAACTTGCTATTAGAAATAAAATGTATAAGCAAATGTTCATACATTAATTCATTCAAAACACTATTAATCTAAATTTATTCCAGCGCATATCCCTGAGGCTCTTCAAAATGGATGCGAAAAATGTACGGATTCGCAGCGGAATGGCATCAGGAAGGTGATAAAGTATATGATGACAAACGAACCGACTTCCTGGCAAGAGCTGGTGGACATTTATGATCCCGAACGTACTTATTCAGCGAAGTACGAAAAAGAACTAAGCTCCATAGAAAAATAATTAAAATATACATTTACATAAATTTGATGAACGCCATAGTTTTTTGGTTAATATAAATAATAAATAAACAAAATAAAATACGCAAACACTCACAGCCCCACAGTAGGTATAAAACCTGTGTCGTGGGTGCCGTTGTACACATACAACACATACACAAACACCCAGACCCGAAACAAATATCTGTAGGTTATACAAATATTTGTCGCGGTGCGGGGATCGAACCCGCGACCCTTCGAATCAAACGGTCAACTCACACCTCTGGACCAACCGGGTCGTCGAAGTTACTAATATGAAAGAAATTTTGAGAAAGAAATAGACCTATCTAGTCTAGTCTTTCCATGTTTCTCCTACATACTACACTTTCTTCATACATTCACGCTGATGCCGAAGGCTTCTGTTTTCGTTTTCAGACAGTACTTGTTCAAGGATGACCAGTCTTGGTTTTTCTGGGCTTAAGCAAAACAACTGCAGTGTATGCCAGTTTTGTCATTCGCTTAATCGACATTTAATACATCTGCATTCGCATTGTCTATCTGTTTTGTCATTCGCTTAATCGAGATTTGATACTGCATTCGCATTATATACCTATCTGTTAAGTCATTCGTCATATTTATTCAATTAATGAACAATCCAACGAGATACGGAACAAACCTAAACAAACGTAAGTCCCACAGCGGGTTTTCTAGTGCTTAAATATAGCTAGCTGTTGCCCGCGACTCCGCCCACTTGTAGGTCGCTTTTCGCGTAACCTGTGGAAACTCATCAAAGCATCCCATGGCATCCCACAGAAACATTTTTTCGGGATAAAAAGTAGTATAAGTCAGCTTATACCAGGGTAAAGCTGAATTGAATGAAATTTGTTATGCAGATAGCTGCATAACAAATTTCATTAAAATTAGTTCAGTAGTTTCGGCGTGATTGACGGACAAACATCCAAACAAAGAAATTCACGTTTATAATATTAGAGTGATTCTATCTACGATTCAACTCCTTTATTATATTGATTAAGTTAATATCTTTACAAAGTTATTTGTTTAACCCTCTATTTACATAAGTATCTATCTCGTTATGCCTAAACAAACTCTGGAACAGTTAACTGGCCTCATTAAATTAATCTGCAGTTACCCGACGGGTTATTTCTTTTTTCTTTCTCTAATCGTGAAATTGTCGCTTAATTTTCCCATTTTTACTTTTTAAAGTATTCATCTATTCTAAGCCTAATATCACTTTGATTAAGTCAATGTGTTTAATATTTATAAGATTTTTGATTAATGTGTATAAGATTTTCACACAAATGGTATTGTAAGCTTTATTTTTATTTACCACTCAATAAACTAAACGAACGCAAGTCCCTCAGCGGGATTTCTAGTGCTTAAATATAGATAATTATATTTGCGATTCTACTCCTTTACTTTATTAATTAAGTTATAATAACTCGACAACGTTATTTGTTTAACCCTCTATTTGCATAAGTATCTCGTTATTCCCGAACAAACCCTAAAAACATTAAATTAAACTGCAGTTACCCGACGGGTTATTTCTTTTTTCATTCTCTAATTGTGCAATTGTTGCTTTATTTTTCCATTTCTACTTTTTAAAGTATTTATTTATATCACTTTGATTAAGTCAAGAGTTTTTGTTGAGTTATTTAATTATTAATAAGATTTCCCACAAATGGTATTGTAAGCTTTATATTATTTACCACTCATTTATCTGACCTTTCGTTGTCTGTCTCGTTCAAGATTGTATTGTATACAATGCTATAATTTCTAGTGATATATTGTATCTTTAATATATCAAGATTTAGTAACTAAAACAAGAGTGAAATAACAGAAAAACTCACACGTGGAAAAGTTTTGATGTTGTGTGTGTAAGTGGCTGTGTGAATAAAGACAGTATTGGGCTTCACATACATTTTATGATTCCAACATCTTTTAATTGACTCGCATGGCGCAAAAAATGCAATGTAATAAAAACAAATACAAGTCAATTTCTTGCTGCTTCTGTAAATAGGTAATATCTGAAAACCTGTTGAATTCCTGCCAGATGTCACATTTTTCTTTCCATTTTTTTTTCTTATTTCCAAATACAAGTAAACAGACAGCATAACACAGTGGCGAGCCGAGAAAACAATAAACGTGTGCCATCTACCTTAAACAGATTGACAGTGATCAAGTCGGAACAAATTGATCTGTAATAGACGGCACACATTTATTGTTCTCTTGGTATTTTCTCCCACAATAGAGAAAATGGATTGTGTTGTCTCGCGCTGGGAGTGTTGATGACTCAAGTGACTCAATGCCTGCGGGTCACAGTTAGTCCCATCTCGAGGCAATGGCGTTACGATGTAAATTATCGGTTATCGTTTACCCGTTTTAGTTTTTTTATAAAGACACTTGGATAATATATATATATTTTAAATTATTTTTAATTATTTTAATATTTTTTTTTATGTAATTGACGTGGCAAACAAGCATGCAGTTCACATTGATGTTAAGTGATGACTGCAGCCTATAGACACCCACACAAAGACCAAGGTCAAAATGCAGATGCGTTACCACTCCTGAGGCCTACGCCCGCGAGCTCCGTCACTGGAGCTCTACCACCAGTACGAATGTAAATGATAATAGACCTACCTACTTACGATATATGGAAACATTTTTTGACTTGTTTTTTTTATTCTTGCTCAAATTAAAAGTTATTTTAAATATATTTTTATTTCAATTTTGTGTGTGACGTCTCACAAGATATTTTTTAATTGTCTTTAGTTATATGTATTGTCTTCCAATACGTATTTATTTTCATAATAAAATTGTTCATTGTTCAAATCTTCAATTTCACTTTGTTTTTAGAATGTAAATGTAGCTTAGAATTAATGTTCCAGCCCACTGAACGTCTTTATGTCTGATAGAAAATTACATTTATTCCAACGATTTGGGTCCTGGATAACCTTTTATCTGTCATTCCTTTATAGTACTTCTGTTTTCAATTATTTAGTCCGTTTAGTTTCGATTACTACAAAGATAATTTGTTTTGTTTGAATGAAATTTGTTGTAATATATTTATTGTTGGTTAGTTTTAGTATTTATTTGTACATATTTGTGACATTACCTTGAGTTTTTAGTAAAAAGCAATAATGTAATAAAATGTTGTTTTATTTTGTTTACTCTTGAAACGTTAACTAATAACGTTTCAAGAGTAAACACCGCCCTAAGGCGTTTACACAAAACAGCGATGCGATACCACACCGCGGACACTCCGCCAAAATTCCATACAAACGCTTAATTTGGTTGCTATTTTTTTTTTTATGTAATAAAATGTGGCAAACAGGCATGCAGTTCACATTGATGTTAAGTTATGACTGCAGCCTATAGACACCCACACAATGACCAGAGTTCAAAATGCAGATGCGCTGTCACTCCTGAGGCATTAGGTAATATGCCTCTGTGCCTGAAATTACAGGGCCGTACATTACCACCTGACCGGAACACGATAGTGCTGAACACTACCATTTAGCGGCAAGTATATTAGGTAATACGGTGGTGCCTACGCCCGCGAGCTCCGTCACTGGAACTCTACCTAACTCTATTACACAGACACTAGAATCAGTGACGTGTATTTACACATGCACCTGTGTGCGTAGCACGTAGAGAATACCAAACGTGTCCCGTAAGAGGGGAGGAGGTTGGGTGAGGCAGGGGCATCGGGCGGGACGTCGAAGTGACCATTCTATACGTAGTATTATTACATATTCTCTGGCGATACGACGGAACTCACAGTAAGTGATTTCTAGCCTATAGACATCTACTTTTTTATGTAATGGAAAAGATAAACAAGCATGGAGTTCACATTGATGTTAAGTGATGTCTGCAGCCTATAGACACCCACACAAAGACCAAGGTCAAAATGCAGATGCGTTACCACTCCTGTGGCCTAAGGTGTTATGCCTCTGTGCCGGAAATTACAGGGCCATAAAAAACATACAATGGTTTTAACAATAGACGTGATGCCTGAATTATTTGAAGAGGCAGGCAGAGGTAAATTATATGAACATTCAAGCACACATGCGAAGAGCCACAATTCGCCGTTTACGGTTAAAAATCTCACAATTTAGAAAAAAAATCGTTGAAAAAATATTTCTTAAAATTAAAAAAAAAAAAATTAACTCTTTTCAGTTCCAGTGCAGTTGAGGGCGTAGGCACCATCTCTTTACCTAATCTATCTGCCGTCAAATGCTTGTGTTCAGCACTACCGTGGTCCGGTTAGATGGTAATGTATGACCCCGCAATAACTATCACAGAGACATAACAACTTAGGTCTCAAGGGTGACAACGCATCTGCATTTTGACTTCTGGTTTTTGGGTAGAAAGATATCTATAGGCTGCAGTCATCACTTAACATCAATGTGAGCTGTACAATTGTTTGCTACCTTTTTTTATAAAAAAATATCTTCCCAACTACTATGACAAAACATACAACGAACTAAGAAAACATAAAGCTGGTAAAATTCTTAATTATTAAAAAAAAATGCCTTCATTTTTTATTTGTCGCCAGCACGAAACATCACGTGGCGAAACGACGTGACACAGTTTTTTATCAACTTAATTATTGTTGTAGAATATTTAATGAAAAGCTTTTTTAAAATAATGTGAGCTAGTTTATGATTTCTTAACATTTTTAAAGTATTTTATTTTAAAGAAAAATGGAAAGAAACATTTTTGACTTCAGGCGAGACTCGAACTCGTTGCCTAACTAGCATGGTTGGCAATAGATGGCGCTGCTGCTACCATAAAGCAATGCAATAAATGTGAAGGAAAGATTTGACAAATCGGGCAGGACTTCAGTAGCTCAATTGGAAGAGCGGCTGGACTAGATTCCCAGTAGGCCGCGAGTTCGAGTCTCGCCTGAAGACAAATTTTTCTTTCCATTTTTCTTTAAAATAAAATATATTTCACAAGCATGTGTTAATGCGAAATAATTTAAAACAATTTTTAAAGTAAACGTTCTACTTTTGTCTACGGCTGTACTCGAAAAGACGTTTTTTAGGATTCTCTTTATCCGTCTGTCCGGCACTAGTCTACTTCAACGGGGATCGAAACTTCAAACGAAGGGCGCAAAGGGCACTCAGCTTTAATCTGATGAATGTGGATTCTCTATTTATATCAATAACAAACTTTTTGTCAAGACGACAGCTATATCATTCGATTGTTTGACGAGCCATTTGGTCCGGCGGTGTGTGCCGACGGTTTAAACCGAGGCTCGCGGGTTCCATCCCCGTCCCGGACAAATATCTGTATGGCCTTAATATTCCTACATCGCACCACCCGCCGAAGAGAGAAGTTCCACCCGCACAGATTGCAGACTTGGAAGTGCTCAACGGTCCGAGTCGCGCGTTCATTCCTCCTAGAACGTGCAAATTGTAAAACTAACTTCCCTCTGAGGTTCCCCCGGCGCTACAATATGGGGTTCTTCAAAACTCAAAAGAGTCCAACTCCCCTGGTGATGCAAATGTTCATAGGCGACGGTAACCACTTTCTATCAGGTGGCTCGTCTGCTTATCTGTCAATCCTATGACATAAAAAAAAAATGGCCGATGGCCTACAGATATTTGTTTCGGGTCTAGGTGTTTGTGTATGTGTTGTATGTGTACAACGGCACCCACGACACAGGTTTATATCTAGTGTGAGGCTGTGAGTGTAAGCGTATTTATATTATTTTTAATTTCTCTCAGAATAATTCAACTGAATTCGATATTTTGCACTATTAAGGTATGTCTTGCCATTAACATGCTCGTTTTGTTTAGACTGTGGTAATACGATGATACATTACTGTAATCATAATGTAAGTTAAAGAGTATATGTGTATATATTTTCTAGTCTACTCGCTCAGATTATCATCATCATTCAGCCTTCCACTGCAAGACAAAGGTATCCCCCAAAGATTGCCACAACGAACGGTCATGGGCTGCTTTCATCCATCAATTGCCCGCGACCTTCACCAGGTGATCGGTCCATCTTGGGGGGCCTGCCTACGCTTCGTCTTCCGGTAAGCGGTCGCCATTCGAGAACTCTTCTGCCTCAACGGCCATCGATTCATCAAGCTATGTGCACTGCCCTCTGCCACTTGAGTTTCACTATTCGGCAGGTTCGGTAACTATGGTTCTCATACGGATCTTCTCATTTTTGATTGGATTCCGTAAGGAAACTCCGAGCTATGCTCCCTCCATTGCTCTCTGCGCGACCCTTGAGCCTTCTTATTAGGCCACATGGTGAGCGACCACGTTTCAGTTTCATACGTCATCACTGGCACCATGAAGGCCTGCGCAGACGAAATACTCTCCCTGGGGTACTTTTTTATCCATCAATATCAATTACACACGCACACTGTATAACGCACACAAAGGACTAAGAGTACGACGAAAAGTCTTTAAGAATTTTTGCCCCCTAGGGTCAAAAGTCCTTCGTCTGCGCAGGCCTTCAGATAATACAAGGTTAAAAAATGCAACTTTTCAGCCTCTTAGGCCTAAAGCATAGATTCTAATGTAATTTAACTGTATGGCAGAATTTCGAAAAATCCTTACACTTCACAAGGAACTGAATCTCTTCAGTCAAGCCAAGACCAGAGGCACACCGCAAACACTCCGCCAAAATTCCATACAAACGCTTAATTTGGTCTCTATTACACAGAGATCAATACGTGACGTGTATTTACACGTGGACCTGTGTGCGTAGCACGTAGAAAATACCAAGTTGCCCATCAGAGGGGAGAAGGTTGGGTGATGCGGGGAAATCGGGCGGGACGTCGAAGTGTCCATTCTATATACATATTCTCGGCCAGAGGTTTAATTTTAAAAGTTTGTTGGTACCCATATCATGATTTTTATGAGTCATAATGGCTATAAAGCTGATAAAAAATAATAATAGTGATAAATGGTAATCTATGAAATTACGTGTTAGAATCGGTAGTAAACTTGCGTGAAAGTAAACAATATACAATTAAATATTTTAGTAGGCAGGTACTTTAATTATTTAAAGTACCTGCCTATTACAAGTGAGATATATTATTATAAACGACTATGAGTAACGATTAAGGCGATTGACCTATACAGTTGGGGTAGAGTTTTTGAAAAAAAAGAAAGTACTTCAGTGGTTTAGTCGTGAGAACCTTTACCCAATAAACTATAACTTAATAATAGAATTCAATAATTTAACTACCTTTACAAGGTGTAACGACAAGGTCCAACAATTTTCTAAAAGTTTTTGAAAAAAAAAGAAAGTACTTCAGTGGTTTAATCGTGAGAACCTTTACCCAATAAACTATAACTTAATAATAGAATCCAATAATTTAACTACCTTTACAAGGTGTAACGACAAGGTCCAACAATTTTCTAAATTATTCATCTATATCAAGTTTCAAATCATTTAACGTAAACAATAACAATGAAATCACAACTTTTTTTTTCAAACAAAGTTTAAAAATTAGATATTTTATTTGATAACCCTAACAAGTCCGGACGCTCAGCATGTCACACGCACACACTCGTAGCGTTCGCCTTCGACTGATATATGCCGTCAGCCGTTGTTGTCAGGGTTGAAACGCATTAAATTTGAATCAAAGTTTGACTCGTATTAACTGATGATTATAGTTTCTCAGGGAAGAAAAGACCTTGGGAAATTAAGTCAACATCAGTATTGGTTTGGACTGTTGAATTATTGTTGGACCTAGCGGTTACACCTTGTATAATCCACATAAGTGCTTAGATTCTGTTATAAATTTAAACGAATATAAAAAACAAATACACACACAACGCACATATAAAGAGTTAAGTACATGGTAAAAAAAACACAAAATATAAGAAGCAGTGTTTTACGGCTGCACCAAATAGATTCCAGTTCAGCGTAAGTCAGGCCGGAACCTGATGCTGGTTTTCGGTTGTAAGGTATAAAAAAAGATAGCCAGATGGACAACGAAGGGTTCCTTTTCTCTCTTGTACCACGGAACCCTAAAAATGAGCCAGGCCAACTGTTTTATGCAATAATTATATATTCGTAATCCCCCAGGCTTTGTTGGCGGAGTATCTAAATGTTTGATTATGAATTTATCATGCGAAGGTCGACATTGGAGCCTGGTCTGTTGCAAATTGTACCTTATTTACATATGCTTTAGGATCGGAAATGCCGATGTGTGTGATGATTAATATTTCTAGTGACGCTCAAAGGACCAGCAGGTGAAATAGAACATTCCGGTGGTGTTTCTAAAGATATTTTGTTTTGTTGTAAGTGGACGGACGTCACGATCCCACCGTCCACGTATGTTAAGTAGATAAATACTCGTATTATTATTTCATGTTAAGTGATGACTGCAGCCTATAGACACCCACACAAAGACCAAGGACAAAACGCAGATGCGTTACCACTCCCGAGGCCTACCTAAGGTGTTATGCCTCTGTGCCGGCAATCACAGGGCTGCACCTTACCACCTGACCGGAATACGATAGTGCTGAACACTACCATTTAGCGGCAAGTATATCAGGTAAAAATGTCCGCGCGTTACATGTAGGGGTGGTACCCTAAATAAATATTTTTTTCAGGTTTCTATTTCTGGTATTACTTACTTGTGCTAAATTTCAACCTCCTTATTCATAAACACATAGATACATTAGATACCTACGTTTTAGCTATAGAATGCTTTGTCTTTGTCAGTTGCATTGTCAAATGTGCAGGATGTTCAATTACCAAGACTGACCTACCATGACCAAATAGGTCGAGTTCTGTCTGATGGTGGGATCAAAAGTCTTAGGAATCGGCGTGCATGTATGAAGAGAATGATGAAAGTAGACGAGGCATGAGAGGTTTGTCAGAACCGGGATATCTGGCGCTCTGCACTCTCTGCCTACCCCGTTAGGGACCTGGCGTGAAGATACATACATATATCAGGTAATGCGGTGGTGCCTACGTCCGCGAGCTCCGTCACTGGAGCTCTACCACCAGTGAAATTATTATTTAAATCAAATTAAACTATTATTTATTAACAAATTGGTGGTGGCTACGCTCGTACACTGGAACTCTACCAAAGTAAAAAACATTACTTTATACAAATACTTTCTTCATATTGTGTAAATGTTTGTATGTATCTTCACGCCAGGTCCCTAACGGGGTAGGCAGAGAGTGTGGAGCCCCAGATATCCCGGTCCAGACGCACCCCCGTGCCTCATCTACCTTCATCATTCTCTTCATACATGCACGCCGAAGACTTTTGACCGCACCACATTGTGTAAACATACGAATAAATGTAATCTGGTTTAAAACACCGTCCAGTTCATTACTCCCAGGTGGTCGGTAAAACGCTGGCGGTTTTGCCCTTTTGAATAATTAAGCTAAGGTATGAAGGCTTAGATTTCGCTATAATATAGTATAATACCTAGATGAAATTCATTTGTGAAGATAGGTAAGTGGAACTTGTTTCCTCACATGTCATGTCAATGTTCCTGTAATTTATAATCGGAAAATACTTACATTTGAAGTGCAGCTCATTATTGTAACTTTCAATTTTCATTAAAGCTTGGTGAACTCCCAAAACTTACCTGAGAAAGGCAATACAACATTTATAAATAAAAACCGGTCAAGTGCATGTCGGGCCACGTGCATTGTAGGGTTCCGTAGTTTTTAGGTTTGAGTAATGCAATTAAAAGAGTAAATAAATATTTTCTATGGAGTTGTCCAAAAATTTCGAGTATTACATTTGGTCGACTATTACTTGCCAACTTAAGTGTGATAGTTTTCCTTTTAATTTCGTTATATGTAGCTACTATCGCCGTAACGTTTGAATTACTAACAACAACCGTTTAGTTTGTAGAGGGGGGGGGGACTCTAACGAAAATTGGCACTTTAAAGCTTATTAAGTCACGAACAGTTTATTAAATCTAAAAATTATTTTAGCACACTCCTTACATTAAAAGACCTATCCAAACGATATACCACACTATAAAGAATATAAAAAGTAAAAAAATATAGGTACTCGCATTATATGATTTTTTTACATATTTTTATTGTATCACTTTGTCGGCGTGATTATGATGTATCACTTGTGCCAAATTTTAAATCCCTAGTACCAACAGTTTTTCTACCAAACCGCGGACGGACGGACAGTCAGACAGACAGACGGAAATGGCGAATCTATAAGGGTTCTTTGTTTACTAGGGAACTCTAAAAAGCAGAATATAAAAAATCTTCGTAGTGGTAGCAGGTCACTACTGGAATACTTGAGCGACCATTCGACCCCCAAGTCGGGACGTGAATGACATTGGGATTTTTACGATCATCTCTTGATTACCTGTGGCAACCTTGGAGTTTATCAAGGAAATAAAACTTAGAAATTAAAATTAGACTTTGAGCGGGATTCGAATAAATGACCTTTAGGCAACCAGTAGACGGTTTAACCAAAGGAAAAAAAATGGGGGCTCTGATGTGGGGCTACGTTTTTATTGTTATTTTTTTTAAATAGGCAAATGTTTTTTTGTGTTGATTAAAAATATTCATTAGCATCACATAGATTTTTCAATATTCCTGTAATCCACAAAGCTCTTAACTTTTTTCAAGCCTTGTATCTCCCCAGTGGCGGATTTACAAATTTGCCGCCGGTAGGCTATAACATTTTTACGGGCCCCTATATTTTGATATCGTAGTCCACAATCATATCCATTATATTTTCTATCAATAAAATTCCAACTTTATGAAATTAAAGAAAAAATGGAAAGAAAAAATTGACTTCGGGCAGGAATTGAACCTGCGACCTCAGGATAACCAGTCCAGCCGCTTTACCACCAAGCTACCGAAGTCCCACACCGATGCGTCAAATTTTTCTTTCCGTTTTTGATTTTAACCGATTTAGGGTCGGTGAACGACATCCATTGATAATGTATGTATGTATGTATGTATCTTCACGCCAGGTCCCTAACGGGGTAGGCAGAGAGTGTAGAGCGCCAGATATCCCGGTTCAGACAAACCTCTCGTGCCTCGTCTACCTTCATCATTCTCTTCATACATGCACGCCGATTCCTAAGACTTTTGACCCCACCATCAGACAGAACTCGACCTATTTGGTCATGGTAGGTCAGCCTTGGTCTTCCTGGGCCTCTGCAACCATCCACATTCGCATTGTATATCTGTTTAGTCATTCGCTCATTCGACATTCTTTCTATATACCCGAACCATCGGAGCATGCCTTTTTTCATTTTTACACCGATACTATCATTCACACAAAGTCTCTTTCTTACATCTTCATTACGGACGCGATCGGTGAGTGATACACCGCAGATCTTGCGCAAAGATCTCATCTCGATCGCGTCCAACTTACTTTCATGCTCTTTCCTGCATACCCAGCTCTCGCTTCCATATAAAAGCGTTGGAGTAAGTACAGCATTATGTACGGCTAGTCGAGCCCGCTGGCTGAGATGTTTAGATTCTAGCAGCTTACCCAACGCTCCATTCACGCGATTCCCAGCAAGCACTCTTCTTTCTATGTCAGTGGTGTACCTTTCATTGATAACTAATGAAATAATATGTGTTATTGCGAAAAATAAATAGTACCATTCCAACTTTATGTTTTAGGCTTCATCATCCTCCTTACATCAACTTTTTTATGGTTATAATCATTGAGTACTATGATCTGAGCCTTAATAATTTTAACAGGAATTTTATAAATAGAAATTTAAAAAAAATGAATTAAATCTGCCGCCCCTTAAAATTTGCCGCCCTAGGCTCCAGCCTACTTAGCCTGCGGGTAAATCCGCCACTGTATCTCCCTCATAATTCGCGTAGAAATGGACCTCACAGCAAAGTGCCTTTCTATGTAACATTTTTTTTTAATGGTGATAAATTTAGTTTGTCTGATGGCGTTATCCGGTTATTAAAAAAGCTCTGTTGGCTGTGCAGTGGCGTTAGGTTCCTCACTATTATGGAACAATATCTAGGGTGTTCGTTCGATCGCAAGGAACCGAATCAATGACGACCCGTTGACAGATAATCTGGCTCCTTCGACCCATCCAATCGATTGATTGGTTCAAAGCGTAGACTAGTAGATTGCACCAATCTAGATTGCGAACGATCTTTTGATAGATCAGTTGTCAGCATTCCATAACAACGGACAGCAAATTAATCCGTAGATTTGCTACTGCGACGCCTTTTTTACAAACGGATCGAAAGTCATTGAAAATGGATTGAAATCGAATATTGCGTTCCTCGGTAGGTATATCTTGTTCTATGAAGAGGATATGAAGAGGATAGGACTGTTTTCTTTTAATATCTCAGCAGTTTATTTGAATCAACGAGCGAGATCGATATAGGCCACAACATTAGTCAAACGTTATCGTTAGCTTTTAAGATTATCTACATTCTCAAAATTGCAAGTTATGAAACGGCTCTAAACGGCCCTTACAAGTCGTATTAAGAAAAGCGACCGAAAGTTCGGGTTGATTTTACAAAATTATTCCAGTTTGATATAATATTCAATAAAGTATAGTGAAAAGGGTTTGTACAACACTAATAGGTACCTGGTTCTATAGTCAAAGTTCACTTTTCATAAATAACACAATAATGCAAAGATTTTTATAAGTTTGCTATGTTGCTTTCAGACTTAATCATATTAAACATATACATATAGCAGTATAATACATAATTCAGTCTGTGATTTAGGACAACATAAAGGCGCTTAACCTTTGTTATTGCGTGGTAAATCAACCTTAAGTCTAATTCATCGCCTAACTCTTACTATTAGTAACACACTTATAAGTATTAATGGGTGTAAGTTCAACTAATTGCCGTCTAGACTAGACTCTGTTGTTCTTCAACTGTCACAAGTCAAGACCAAGATATACTGGGGCTGGCTACTTTGCCCGGATTTCTATGTTCAATTTCTCATGCCAATGACGTGACGTCATCACCTTACGAGAAGAATTATTCCCCTATTTTTTTTAATGTAAGCGGCAAACAAGCATTCTGTTCACATTGATGTTAAGTGATGACTGCCTCCTATAGACACCCACATAAAGACCAAGGTCAAAATGCAGATGCGTTACCACTCCTGAGGCCTAGGGTGTTATGCCTCTGTGCCGGAAATTAAAAGGCCATACATTACCACCTGACCTGAACACGATAGTGCTGAACACTACCATCGCAGTCAGCAAACCCAGTAATGGGGGAAAAATCATGCCCATAGGCGGAAAATGCAAGGACTCAGATTGGTTAGCAGAGTCTCGTGATTAAACTGGCCCAGGCGATCACCAGTCCGTAAGTCAAACACGGCGATCTTTACACGTTATCCCCTAACGATGCACAACACTATTGTAAGCATCTTCAGGGGCTTTGGGTTTTTGTCCACACTTTTGATAGTAGATTGTCTTTTGGTTGAAGTTAACTTTCTAATTAAAGGTCCACAATAAGGGTAGGTCAAGTTAAATCATATAAATATATGTTTTTAAAGGTTCATGGCAAGATTTGTACAGAAAAAATGAAAAAAAGGTACACGGTAAATCAGCATAGAAATATTATTTAGTGAACTTAAACAACATTTTCTGATACTTATAATATTTTTAACTCCCCGGAATAAAAAGTTTGCAATTGAACTTTAGTATGGAGTGCTTCTACTGTTGTTAGGAAAGACGATTCTTATTCCGGTGATTTAAAAATATTTTAAACACCAGAAAATGTTCTTAAGATTCCCTAGATAATATTTCTAATCCGTTTTACCTCCGTCCTTGTACCTTTTTCTAACTTTTTATGTAGAAATCAATGTATAAAACTTGCCATAATTCTTTAATTGTACCTGCTTTCTGCTATAGTTTTTAAAATGTAGACACAAAGAAAAGGTGCAGTCCAAGTTTGTCTCTGTTTAAAGAGCAAAGTTTTAAACAAGGAAGTTTGCAAGAAACTTAGCGTATATTTTCTTTTGATCACGTTGAAATAAAATTATTTTTTCTGACTTGTATACAACTTACAAATACATGAGACAACCAATCTCCTATCATTCCTTTCCTTCAAATGAAATTGATGAATATAGTTTTTTTCCTGCGTACACTGCGGTTATGTATTAATACCGCAACATTGAACACTATTTACTTATTTTTTTTTATTTTTGTTTAAACTACCAACTTAAATTATAATATTTTTTTTTCAATAAAGTAATAAAAGAAAATAAGTATAATATTAAAAAGAAAAAATAAATAAACAAACAAAAAAAAATATAAATAAAATAATAAATGAAAAAAAGATATTATTATAAACTTGTGTCAGTCCTCTTGCCCTTTCCTAGATTACTAAGGAGCCACGTTAGAAATGTAACTCATGCATGCAACAAATGTAATATAATAATGTTATGTAATATAAATAGGAAAAAAAAAACATGAATATAGGTTATCTATAACTGCCTCGGTAGCCTAGTGGTAGCAGGCCACTACTACTACGCTGAGGCCCTAGGTTCGATAACCGGGAAGGGGGTTATCAGAGATAATGGTGTAGTCATTTACCTCTGCCTACCCCTTCGGGGATTACAGGCGTGAAGTTACGATACGTTAAATTCAAGTCATTTATTCTAACATAAAATATCCGATAAAAACATACCAAAATTAAAATCGGATCAATTAGTAAGCCAAACACAATAATATTTAGGTACATTTTTTTTATAATGGCCATTTGTTTCTGATTTAAAAGGACACGATTCAATACGATAAAAAATTATCCAGTTAGTGGTATTATTGTACCTACATGATCAAAATTTTAACAGGCTAACGATTCAAATTATACAAGTTGATACAATAACATGACATCTGTTGAGTAGGACGTAAGCCTGAAAATAACTCTCGACTCAATATAAATATAAATGGCACCAGGGTTGGTAGCGCGCTGGTAACTCCCGTGTTGAGGTTTTGGCGGGAACCTTGAAAGAGGCGTATGGTGCTCTTATTTTATTTCATTTGCTTGGTGTATTTTTAAGTTATATTGAATAAAGTTGGTGGCATTTTGTTTGATATAGGTTTATTACAGTGCCCGTGTATAGTGAAATAGAATAACAGTGCGAAAACACGACCTTTCAGGTTGCCTCCAAAACTTTATTGTAAATGTTCTGGTAAAGAAGCCATCGCTTTACTCGAATAACTTGATTGTCTCACTTGACTGACATATTATACTTGATAACTTATATACTTACATATCATACTATACGAAATATCGCTTTACTTGACACTGGCAATATGCGTAATAGCGATGCCATAATAACAAAAAAAAAATAAACTCCCGTGTTGTAGTAAATGTTCATAGGCGACGGTGACCACTTCCCTTCAGGTGGCGCGTTTGCTTGTCTGTCAACCTATCAACATAAAAAGAGGTTCTGGCTATAAATTTGCGTTACAATTTTATAACTAAACAGTCGACACTCCCAAACTTCTTCATACACCCGACGTTTCGGTCGCTTTCCAGCTACCGTGGTCACGGGCTGACTAATTCGACGATGTTCAGCCTGGTCTTATATAGCTGAGAGAGAACAGTGTTGTATACGCGAGAATTCGCAAGTTTAATTTCTACAATGTATGAAGCTCGCGAAAACCTACGAAAACGTTATGAACAGTCGACTTTAAACCTCATTTCCACTCATAGTAAGACCACAAAAAACCTTTTACTCAGTATTAAATTCACAAGATTTATTCTACCATAAAATACCCGATAAAAACGTTCCGAAATTGAAATCGGATCAAGTAATGTGACTCCCGTGTTATTTTACTGCTTATTTTTATGCCGCGGAAAGACAGTGTTTTTTTTATTGGTTCTTTCCATTTATAGGATTCTTCTAAAGTCTAACCCTCTTATTCATAAACGTATTTTAGCTAAAGTGTTGCTAATCTCTCCTTTGTCTTTTTCTATCCTGCAAATTTGACAATGCAACTGACAAAGACAAAACATTCTATAGCTAAAACACAGCTAAAATGTATATAATGTACGTTTATGAATAAGGGTCAGGTAATAATAATATACAACGTGTAACAGGATTGAATGTACAACACGAAACTAGTCTGTTGCTACTTGCATATCATACAAAAATATTAACAAAATAAGCGCGAATAATTTTTACTGGTGGTAGAGCTCCAGTGACGGAGCTCGCGGGCGTAGGCACCACCGCATTACCTAATATACTTGCCGCTAAGTGGTAGTGTTCAACACTATCGTGTTCCGGTCAGGTGGTAATGTACGGCCCTGTAATTTCCGGCACAGAGGCATAAGACCTTAGGCCTCAGGAGTGGTAACGCATCTGCATTTTGACCTTGGTCTTTGTGTGGGTGTCTATAGGCTGCAGTCATCACTTAACATCAATGTGAACTGCATGCTTGTTTACCACTTCCATTACATAAAAAAAAAAAAAAAAAAAGCGCCTCAAATCCAGTTCAGTCAACCCTTTTCACGCTAAACTAAACAATTGCTGACGAATTCATAAAAAAACTCTTTATTCAAAATTTAATTAAGTTACAGCTATGTAAAGGCAGGTTTATATTGACTTGGTTAGTTACTCTTTAATGGACTTACTTATGAACTTAAAATAATTCATCATCATCATCCAGCCGAAACACGTCCAATGCTGGACAAAGCCTTGCCCCACGACGCCTACAACAGTGCTGTGTATCATTAGGGTAGAATCCTATCCTACTAATATTATGAATGCGAAAGTTTGTATGTTTGTTTGTTACTCCGTCATGCAAAAACTGCTGAACCGATTTTCATGAAATTTGGCACACACATAGGGGGTAGCTTGGTTTAACACGGGATAGTTTTTATCTCGAAAAAATGTTCCTGTGGGATGTTATGGGATGATATGATGAGTTGCCACAGGTTAAGCGACTCTCATGCGGGCGGAGAGTATAAACCATAATTTTAACGCGTGGCATGCGGATTGGCGATCGATTTTGTAGTTCTGACCATCCCTCGTTATTATATTTACTACATCATTTGAATGGTTTGACGACCATTATTCGGTTGCCTGACTGCATTTAGACTAGTGGAGGACCGGAGGTTTCGAGGTTGCTCCACTAGAGAGCAATGGGGTCGTTACGACCCGAGGCCTTCGTTTCATGCTTACCCACAATTGACATGATGCAAAAATGAACAGTGTAAACACGGCCTAAAACAATTTCCACATTCACAGAAATCCTTACAAATGTTACAGACAAAAGAACCCAATTTGCGTAACAAGGATACCTGACGTTGATAGATTAAAAAAAGGAAACCTTAACACCGCGAAACAAGGTGCAAATTTGTTTGGATCAACACATTACTTTTTAATCAACTTTCGTTTCACCGGAACCAAGCGAAAAGCTACTTTATTTCTTTTAACGTAAAGTTTTTTCAGTTCTTTTGTTTTGTCCAATCAAGGAACATTCATGAAAATAAATCTTTAACTCTACGAATTAGGATGTAACCCAATTAACGTTATATTCCGTGAGAATGAATTGGTAATGAATTTGTTCTCCCGTAATTGTCGTTTCGGGTATCTAATGTATCCTTCTCGAAGGTTTGTAAGATCGTAGGTATGATACTTGGAAATATACTTAACATAATAAAATAAAATTAACTTTACATTGTTTTAGAAATTAAACTTGCGGATTTTCTCGCGTATACAACACTCCCAAACTTCTTCATACACCCGACGTTTCGGTTGCTTTCCAGCTACCGTGGTCACGGGCTGACTGATTCGACGATGTTCAGCCTGGTCTTATATAGCTTCAGTAATTTATCGCTAGATAGCGCCACTAGTAGTTTACATCGCACTAGGGTTGTGTTCTGTCTCAGCTATATAAGACCAGGCTGAACATCGTCGATTTATTCAGCCCGTGACCACGGTAGCTGGAAAGCGACCAAAACGTCGGGTGTATGAAGAAGTTTGGAAGTGTTGTATACGCGAGAAAATCCGCAAGTTTAATTTCTACAATGTATGAAGCTCGCGAAAACCTACGAAAACGTTATTTACATTGTTTATCCAAAAGGGGAGCGAAGGTTCTGATACGCAAACACGTTAAGAACAGGCAATTATACAGACAAGATTCCTCATAGCTATAAATATTTCAAATGCCGTATCTTCACGTGCGTTCACTGTGCGGTAGGTATAGATTGCTGAATACATTATTTTTATGTAAGAGAGATGTGGCAAGCAAGAATGCGGTACGCATGGAATTTATATGATGACTACATTTGACTGGTGGTAGAGCTCCAGTGACGGAGCTCGCGGGCGTATGCACCACCGCATTTCCTAATATACTTGCCGCTAAATTGTAGTGTTCAACACTATCGTGTTCCGGTCAGGTGGTAATGTATGGCCCTGTAATTTCCGCGACATAGGCTGACACCTTAGGCCTCAGGAGTGGTAACGCATCTGCATTTTTTCGACGACCCGGTTAGTCCAGCGGTGCGAAACCACCGTTTGATTCGAAGGGTCGCGGGTTCGATCCCCGCACCGGGACAAATATTTGTATGACCTACAGATATTTGTTTCGGGTCTGGGTGTTTGTGTATGTGTTGTGTGTGTACAACGGCACCCACGATACAGGTTTATACCTAGTGTGGGGATCTGAGGGTAAGCGTAAAAAAAAATATTGACCTTGGTCTTCGTGTAGGCTGCAGTCATCACTTCACATCAATGTGAACTGCATGCTTGTTTGCCACTTCCATTACATAAAAAGTCACAATGTAAGCTACAGTCATCACGTAATAGTCATGTGAACTGCATGCAAGCTTGCCACCTTCAGCACCTACATGAAAAAAAGTTCGCATACAAATATCGATAAACATAAAATCCAGATATATTGGCTACCTATTCATATTTAATTGCACTGCACTGCTGTGCACTTACTATGATTATGTTCGAATGCAATGGAACTTCCTTTTTCAACGCCATAAAGTGGTGCATTTTTAAATAAATGCCTCAGTTCATGCGTTTATTTTGAGGAATTTTCTGAGTTTTCATTTCGTTCACAACTCCGATGCAACATAATTGTGTTTGAATAACCGTTTTTAAATTAAGGGAACAGCGACATCTTAACGATATTGTATAAACTACAAAGTCTATCATACCTATCGGTTGTATAGCTATTAATTCAGTTGTAATTAATTAGGTTGTAAGTTTTTTTGTTTTTTTTTTTATGTATTTGAAGTGACAAACAAGCATGCAGTTCACATTGATGTTAAGTGATGACTGCAGCCTATAGACACCCACACAAAGACCAAGGTCAAAATGCAAATGCGTTACCACTCCTGAGGCCTAAGGTGTTATGCCTCTGTGCCGGAAATTACAGGGCCGTACATTACCACCTGACCGGAACACGATAGTGCTGAACACTACCAGTTAGCGGCAAGTAAATCAGGTAATGCGGTGGTGCCTACGCCCGCGAGCTCCGTCACTGGAGCTCTACCACCAGTAAAAAAAGTTATCAATAGATGTCGTTCACCGACCCTAAATCGGTTAAAAATCATAATGGAAGAGCAAATTTTGACGCATCGGTATGGGACTTCAGTAGCTTAGTGGTAAAGCGGCTGGACTGGTTATCCTGAGGTCTCACGTTCGATTCCTGCCCGAAGTCAAATTATTCTTGCCGGTTTTCCTTTAATTTCTATAACTTTACATATTTATACTGCTTACAGAGCTCCAGTGAAAATACAAATGTGGGATGGAGAAAAATTAATGTCTGAATTGGATAGTAATGTAATGGTAGTAGGATTGTCAAAGTATTTTATCGGAGCCAAGCCATGTAGTGAAAGAGCGAGATTAGTTTACGATTTTGTTAACAAGATGCAAAGACGGTAATTTTTCTCTTCCTTCTTAGGATACGATGGGGCTGGCATGGTCTCGCTAGATTAAAAGCCCCTAAATGAAAAGAATGATTTAAAAAAAAAAATGTGGTATGGAAATAATACGCAAAACGGACATGAACACGATTTATTTCTAGAACTCAATGCTGCAATCAGTGGCGTGGATGGCATCCGGGGTGGATCTCCACCGTTGTGCCCCCCTATTTGAGTAAATTCTACCTCTGGCGCCCCCTGGTATTGTAAATGCGAAAATGAGTCTCGTGTTGCGCTTTACTCTTTGTTGTCAGTTTGTAAAAGGGGAATAAAAGAGTTTCTGATTCTGATTTTGTGCTTTCACGTTAAAACAGCTCAATTTTGGGTTATTTAAAGAGATGATGTCACCCCGAATTGGGTGGCACCCGATGCGGGTCGCCCCCCCCCCTCCCCCTCCCCCCCTAGCTACGCCACTGCCACTGGTTGCAATAAATATGAACAGGAAAAAACATTACAATTACATTATTCATGACAAAACTTTTTTTTTTCAGTCGAATTCTTTTTCAGTATTGAAGTGAAATGAAAAGAATAACATATTACAGAGGAGAAAGTGGGTAGTATTAGCTCATTAAATACCTATATTGTTATTATCATCCTTTCTTCAACGAATTCATACGACAACCTTTTTTAGGGTTCCGTAGTAAACAAGGAACCCTTATAGTTTCGCCATGTCCGTCTTGCCTGTCTCTCCGTCTGTCTGTCCGTCCGCGGTTTAGCGCAAAAACTATTGGTACTAGAGACTTGAAATTTGGCACAAGTATACACCATAATCACGCAGACAAAGTGGTAGAATATATGAAAAAAATAAAAAATATGAAAAAAATAATTATATAGGGTACCTCCCATAGAGCAACACGAGCCACCGGCCGCCGCGGCGGACTGGAGGGGAGTAGCCATAGCGTTTATTACCGATGCAAAACAGTCTGTCATATTTTGCGGGGGGAAATTCGTGCGATACACACACACACACTACAAAAATCGTCTTTTACTACGAAACTCACACCTTGACTTTAACAAAATATATAAACAATTTCACGCACACATTTAAACATCTGGGCGACAGGCGTAGGACCATTTGGGCTTGTACTTTGACAGAGGGAAAGCCTGCATATGGCTACTCCCCTCCGGTCCGCCGCGGCCGGTAGCCCGTGTTGCTCTATGGGTACCTCCCCTATATTTAACGAGCGGATATTTTTCGTTTTCTATGTAGTGAGAGATACCGTTGGATAGGTCTTTCAAAAATGTTAGGGATAAGTCAATATCATTTTTCGATTAAGTTAAATGCTCGTGACTTATTAAGCTTTAATAGTACTACTAATAGTAGTAGTAGTAGTAGTTTTACTGGTGGTAGAGCTCCAGTGACGGAGCTCGCGGGCGTATGCACCACCGCATTACCTAATATACTTGCCGCTAAATGGTAGTGTTCAGCACTATCGTGTTCCGGTCAGGTGGTAATGTACGGCTCTGTAATTTCCGGCACAGAGGCATAACACCTTAGGCCTCAGGAGTGGTAACGCATCTGCACTTCGACCTTGGTCTTTTTGTGGTTGTCTATAGGCTGCAGTCATCACTTAACATCAATGTGAACTGCATGCTTGTTTGCCACCTTCAATACATAAAAAAAAAAAAAAAAAAAAATAGTAGCTACATATAACGAAATTTAAAGGTAAACTATTACACTTAAGTTGGCTTTACGAGTCTGCGAGTAATAGTCGACCAAATGTAACTCGAAATTTTTAAACAATTTGATAGGGATAGAAAATTTTTATTATATTTTTTTTCCTTTCATTAATCAAACCTAAAGTCTACGGAACCCTACATTGCGCGTGGCCCGACACGCACTTGACCGGTTTTTTTTTTCATGTAGGTAACGATGAAGGCGAATAACCTTGCAGGTGAGTTTTGGCGGGAACCTTGAAAGAGTGAACCTTGAAGTAGAAGGGATGTGTTCGCGCATCGGTACACTCGCGCACGAAAGTACTAGCCCTATTGGTTTATTTTTGATCTAGCTTTCGCTTGCGGTTTCGTGTATTGGTAGGCAGATTGAAAATTATATTACATAGAATAACATAAAATGAAATAAAAACACATGACGCGCAGCTTGACCGCCAGCGTTCTTTTTACGTGGTGCGACCTATACATGGATGGTAAGTGAATACTACAATTTATAGGATTTTGTGAAGATGTCCTAAGGCTGCAATCGCCACTTAAGATCCATGTGAACTGCATACTTGTTTTCCACCTTCGTTACATAAAAAAACGCCTGCACGAATTAATATAGCAATGCACAATTAAACGTGGTGCATTACCTCAGACTAAAGGAGAGTTTCCTACCTACAATTTAGCTTAATAAAAATATGTTTTTTACTTTTAATTTAGTACAGAGCACCATGCAGACTTTTCCCTCTAGCATGTGGTGCCACGCCGGTAAATATCATATAGGTATATTGACACATTTAAGCTGGACACAAGTGATAGATAATTTAGGATAACTAGGTACTCGATGGCGTAGTCACGACAGACACTAATGCATATCCTTATGTGTCACTAAATTGTATTGTAGACTCTCCATAATTGTTCATGTGCTACAAGACTCGATGGTATCGCATGGTATCTCCCACGCGCTTTCGTATGCATGCCAATGAAATGTTGGTGCAAGAACGCATTTCTCATTGCTACGCATCCGCGTCATCCGACAGTAGAAATAAATTAAAATATCCGTGAAAATACCTACCTCTCGGTCTCTTTTCGAGGTATGCAGGACTTTACTTAATATTATGTGCCGTCAAATGGTAGTGTTCAGCACTAACGTGTTCCGGTTAAATGGTAATATTTGGCCCCGTAATATCTATAACAGAGACATAACAACTTACTTAGATGTCAAAGGGTCGAAACGCATCTGCATTATGAACTCTGTTTTTTGTGAAGATATCTATAGGCTGCAGTCATCACTTAACATTCATATGAACTGCACGCTTGTTTGCCACCTTCTATAAAAAAATTGCCTAACATAAAAAACCTCAAAGTTTCTAGTACCGCATGTACGGCAAGTATCGAACATCCAGTCATTTCCTGATACTGGGCAGTGGCCAGTAGCTAACACGGGTGGTGCTTGGGGCGGATAAGCAATAAAAAAAGGGGAATCACACCCCAATCTTTAGCGTTTGCCCGTCTAACAAACCGCTGAACAATTTTGGTTGTTTTAACATAGATGATATGAGTGTCACCTCCAAACTCTCATAGCTACGCCACTGAGGTTGACACTAGTACCAAGAAATACCAATTCTGTCTCAGTACTGAAACTACAAATCCTAAGCACAACTCTGTTTTTAAAGATATTCATGATAATAATTCATTGACAATGAATCAAAATCGCTTCGAAATTGCCGGCGCGTTCCACTAAAAACATATCCTTATATGTTTACTTATTTACTTGTATTATATTTTTCCTATTTTGCCGATATGAAGAACATTTTATTCCGTCCGATATAAAACATATTTGTAGAAAATAAGATACAAAGATTTACAAGGTCCAAGTAATTCTAAGGAAATGTACCAGCTTATTACGAATTCATTTGATACGGATAATTATTAGTATTTATTGCTTGTAGAGCCTCAGTGACGGAGTTTCACTCACCAAATTACATAATCTTCATATCGCTAAATAGTGGGTAATGTGCGTGTTCCGGTTAGATTAGTGTCCTTTAAATTCAGCTCCAAAGAAAAATATGTGTATTTGCGTTGACATTCATGCGAAAATATGTAAGGGCGGCCAAGTACGGCAGTCGTGATTTTTAAGAGCCTTTAAACATATTGCCATGGAGTAGACAATACGTTATTTAAAAAAAACAAGTTAAAAAAAAATCCCCGAAACAAAACTAAAAAAAATACTTGCTATCATTTTTTGATAGGCAACCTAGTGGATATATATTCTTTAGAACATAAATATACGTAAAAATAAGATTTGCAGCATATCTGGATGAAAGAAATGATTCTGCAGTGGGATTCAAACCTACTCGTATTATACTCGTACGTTGTCTGAATATTAAACAAATTATTCTTACCCAGACACAGATATTTCAGCCCTTCCAATCCCACCACACACACAACATCACCTTATTGCGAGTTAACCCGGGTTTCGCCACAGTCTGTGAAGCCTGACCGGCCTTTGACCACGACCTTTTTCGCACGTTCTTGTCGTACGTGATCCACTTTTTATCACCAGTTATCAGCTTCTTCAAAAATGATTCGGTTTCATTACGTCGTGATAAAGAATGACAAATGAGTACACGGTTCATTAGGTTTCTTTCAGTGAGCTCGTGAGGTACCCAAACATCGAGCTTTTTTTTGTACCTAGCTTTTTTCAAATGCGCCAAAACTGTTTTGTGATCAATTCTCAGTTCTTCAGCTACGTCGTAACTATTTATATGTCGATCTTGCTCCACTTTTTCAAAAATGGCATCCATTTTATCCGTAATAGGGCGACCAGAGCGAGGTGCATCTTTGACATGAAAATTTCCGGATTGAAAACGCTTAAACCAAATTTGTGCTACTCTCACAGACACTGCACTAGGTCCATAAACATCGCAATTTTTTTTCGCGGCTTGCGTTGCATTTTTACCTTTTTTGTAATAAAATTTTAAAATGTATCGAATTTCTTCATTAGATTCACTCATCTTGACAGTACGAAAAACAAACGAAAATCACACATTTGCCTAATTTGAATTTGAAATTATGTTCTTTAAAATTTTAACTTTCAATGATACCAAAACCAGCCAGATACAAATACTACAGCCAAAGAGATTTTATTACAAGTTCATACATACTATAATGCGAAAGACTTTTTCCCCAACCTATTATGAAGCTACTAATGCCGTAACGTTTGAATTTCTAACAATAACCGTTTAGTTTGTAGAGGGGGACACTTGACTCTAACGAAAATTGGCACTTTAAAACTTAAAAAGTCACGAACTGTTAACTAAATCGAAAAGTGATTGTAGCACACCTCTAATATTTTTGAAAGATCCTATCCGACGATATCCCACACTATATAGAAAAAGAAAATAAAATAAAAAAAAATGCACTTTACATGTAGGGGAGGTACCCTAAATAAAAAAATGCTCATGTTTTTATTCAACCACTTTGTCGGCGTGATTAAGGTGTATACTTGTGCCAAATTTCAAGTCTCCAGTACCAATAGTTTTTACGCTAAACCGCGGACGGACAGACGGACAGAAATTACGACGAAATCGGCGAACATACAGCATAGAACATAGAAATCCTATTTTTAAAAGAAAGAAAGATATTGAACAATCCTTTATTGGAGTCGGTTAAAATATGTATCAACCAAGTTACCCTCTTAGGCCTAATCTCAAGAAAAGTTCACCGTGAATACGTGGCATTAGTCTTCAAACGTCATTTCATCGTGTAATCCTTTATACGTCTTCTGAATATTAAACATTATTTTTGAGAAGTCAAATACATGCGAAAGTTTATTACTGGTGGTAGAGTTCCAGTGACGAAGCTCGCGGGCGTAGGCACCACCGCATTATCTAATACTTGCCGCTAAATGGTAGTGTTCAGCACTATCGTGTTCCGGTCAGGTGGTAATGTACGGCCCTGTAATTTCTGGCACAGAGGCATAATTAGGCCTCAGGAGTTGCAACGCATCTGCATTTTTACCTCTGGTCATTGTGTGGGTGTCTATAGGCTGCAGTCATCACTTAACATCGATGTAAACTGCATGCTTGTTTGCCACTTTTAATACATGAAAAAAAGAAATGCAGAAAGTTGGACCGTAGACAGTAAGGTTTTTTACTTTACGGTAGAGGTAGGATATGGGAGTGAAAACTTTTATCAGGCGCAACGTGTATTTTTCTAAGCATCGAGACACATAAAACAGACATGAAACATAGATTACCATAAAAAAAGGAAAGACAACACAATTTCTAAAATTATTTTACATACCTACACGTAATATGTGTCTCACGGCTGCCAAAAAGGTGTCCCATTTTGCAAATGTCAGGTACCTTCATATACGAGGTACCTGACGATGGTTTTCAACAGGAACCTTAGCGTGAGAATTCAGTATATATTTTCAAAAATATTACTTGCTACAACGGAACCCTTCATCGGCGATTCCGACCCGCACTTGGGAGCTTATTTTAATTAAAACTTTTAAGCTCATCCTTCTAAACAAAGTACCTGGCCGTAAACGTGGATATAAAGGTGTTCAAGCATTATCATTTAATGTGCAGCATCAGATGACAGCTATCAAGTGAGACGAAGTTGGATTTTATGTCTTTGTCTTAGACAAGGCTAATGTAACAACCGCTTTATGTGCATATTTCATACTTCCCTTTTTTCTTTGTAATAAGATTATGTTATAAACAACCAGGCCGATTTAATTTGGCTCCCGTATATCATTATAGTAAAAAAATTGTTTTAATTTGATATATAAATAATACGGTACGATACAGCGCTCATCAAGAGTATTACATATCGGCCTTAGGAAAGAGACAATCGGCTAAAATTGAGTTCGTAGAGCGTTTTCTCTGTTACACACTGCCTACATATGTACTAATAGTCCGGTATTGGTCAAAATTTGATCAAAATGGTCGACAAACGTCACATTCGTAAGGTGCGAAAGAGATAACGCTCTACAGACCCGAAATAAGCCGAAGTCTCTTTCCTAAGGTCGATGTACAATATAAATAGCGGCGTATTGTACAATGAAAACCAATGCAAGAACCGCAACATGTTTAAATGCAGAGGATGCATCCAACTTCAAACATTAAAAGGCGAAATGTAAAAGCTAATTGAATTTAACTTCAACCATTGCTTTGTCTTGAACTACTCAATGTCTTTGTTTGTCTCAAAGAAACATTAGCTCCGGAAACATTATTTAAAACGAGATACGTGATTTTAAGGCTTGCAATCTGTTGCCTATTAGCAACCACACTATACACGACACCAACCGATGATTAGAGCGAAACTTGCACCGTCCCTAATCGCATATGTCTTATGTGTCCACTACGCCCTAAGCCGAGAATCGAACCCGCAGAGGTCTCCTTTAGGCAGTCGTGTAAATTTATTTAGAATGACAGCTCTTTGCGCTCGCCGGTTGCCCGGTGAAGTAGACTAGCGCCGTCTGTTAACGAGCCGCCTACGTAAGTCCACTCCGCGGTTGCACTCCGGGTAAGCCAGCAGAAGTGAAAACTTGAATATAACCTTTGTGCATTTTTGACTACCAGTACCACCATCACACTCCCTCTATATGTGTACAAAGTTTCACGCCTACTTTTTGGGTTTTTTTATGTCAAAGTATTGACAGACAAGCAGACGGGCCACCTGATGGAAAGTAGTCCCCGTCGCCTATGAATATTTGAAACACCAGGAGAGTCGCCAACGCGTTGCCAGCCCTGAAGGACTCTTTAGACGCCATTTTTAAAGAACCCCATATTGTAGCACCGAGGGAATAACTTAGAGGCAAGTTCATTCCACAATTTACACGTTCTGGGCAAAAACAAACGTGAGAACCGCACCGTTGAGCATTGCCCGGTATCCACTCGGTGAGGGTGCAACTTCTCTCTTTGGCGGGTAGTACGGTGTAGAAAAAGAGACGGTGGCACCATGGACACAGTTCAACAGAGCGTTGTAGAGACGGTATAATACGCATAGACTCCCAATGCCTCGGCACAGGCTCAGATGTTCGAGCCTGTCAGTAAGTCCTGGGTCGTTAACAATACGAACGGCGCGCCTTTGTAGGGAGTCAAGTGGACCAAGTTGGTATTTGGGGGTCCACAAACGAGAGCAGTATTCCAGATCTCCATAAAGTAAACGGACGCAATTCTGATCATGTGTCTTACGATCAGGGTCGCGTGTACTGACGCGAGTTTAAAATGTTTTAAGATGTTTACCCATCTCAAAAAGTGCAAGGCGTTGCTAAAGAAGTGTTCACTGAAAAAAAAACAAATCAAAACCAACCAAACAAAACCGACCGAGACACTTTCAAAATTCAAACAGTGTGCTCAACTTCTAACACTAAAAAGAAAGAAAGTCAAATAAAAGCTAATTGAATAGAACTTCAGCTATTGCTTCGTCTCGAACTGCTTTCTTTTTTCTCGAACAGAAACATTCGTCTAATGAGAATACGTGATATTGTATTTAATACGTGACTGTACTTATATCGATGGCATAGTAAACGACGACACAGATTTTAAAACAACTTTACATCTGTATCTTTAAGGAATTTGGAGGTAAGTATAAGGTATTTTCACAATTAGTTAGTTTGCATATAAATATACTTGGATGCGTTAATTTATATTTGCCTACCTCTATTTGGGCTTCGGGACGTGTCGACCTCTATCTGTCAACCACACAAGTAGTGTAGTGTTTTTCAGGATTCACTTAATTTTTAATTTTCTTTACGATTTTCATAATGTACGAGTAATTCACCTAAATCATATAATTAGCTCCTTTCCCTAACTAATTCGATTAATTAGCGTTCTAGCGGTCCCTGTCTCGGCGGGAAAAGACCTATTACGTGACGTTCCGCTTTGATCGCCGCGGTCTGACTGCCCGCTATGTGCGTTGTTGTATAGAGTAGGTACGCAGAACTCTGAACTCGGAACTCTGAACTCCAGACCGCTCTCTGTCTGCGTGGGTTCTTAATACAAATTCAAAACCGTTGCAACTGCGATCCTCAATTCACCTGCCAGGCTTGACGATTAGGCATATTTGCCCTATTGTGCACAAAACACTGTCGCTTGTAATCTTAAGGGAAGGCTTTTGTCCAACAGTGGACTTCTTCCAGCTAAATAATATGATGTGATAAAGACGACCCTTCCGGAGAATGCAGGCGTGAAGTTACAAGTAATATTAACCCAAACTAACTAAGTATAATAGTTAATCTAATTCGTACATTTCTGTAATAAAATAGTACACTCACAGCATTAATTACAAAGCCATCTATCAAATTGATCGAAAATGGATGAATATCGGTAATCAACAAATTAATTCTCATTCGGACAGACCCCAATTGGATTTCGTGAGGTTGAACGATTTGAAGAGATTAAGTGAAGTGTGGATTACTGGTTTATTATGGAAGCGGGTTGCTATGGAAAGTAGTTTCTATCGTATGATAAAAAAGATAGATTTCACTGAATATTTTCATGGGGCTTCGAGTTTTTTTTAATGTAATGGAAGTGGTAAACAAGCATACAGTTCACATTGATGTTAAGTGACGACTGCAGCCTATAGACACCTACACAAAGACCAAGGTCAAAATGCAGATGCGTCACCACTCCTGAGGCCTAAGGTGTTATGATTCTATGCCGAATATTACAGGGCCGTACACTATCACCTGACCGGAACACGATAGTGCTGAACACGACCATTTAGCGACAAGTATATTAGGAAATGCGGTGGTGCCTTCGCCCGCGAGCTCCGTGGCGTGCCGTTTCCATAGACCGTAAGTAAATACTGCAACATGTAGACTTCACGCATAAGCAAGGAAAAATGTAGATGCGTTTTGTCGCTGCAAAAGAGGTGCGCGGCACCCTTAATAAATTAATCAATTTCTGCATATTGAAAGAAAGAAATAATTTTTATTTTCTCGGCATACACACACCACAAATAGATACATTTTTTACTGTCCCGTTATTTCTAACACAGAGGCGAAATATTTTAGACGAAGAGTGGCATAGCATCTGCATTTTGTCCTCTAGTTTTTTACTAGTTATCTATAAGTTACAGTCGTCACTTAGCATCCATGTTAAATACATGCTTGATTCCCATCATCCTTGCATAAAAAAGGAAGATCTACTCCTCTTTCCCATTTGAGTCAGAAACTGTTCAAAATAGTTATTTTCCTTTAAACGAAACGCTCCATTCCAGCCATTTAAACTACGACTATCGTATGGAAGTCTACAAAGATGCGTGTCAAATAATTTTCAATTCAAACACCGTCACATATTTTCGCAATGCGTCAAAATCCATAACCGAAATAACTCGTAAACAGCGCCATAATTTCGAAGGGAGATAGACAAAGCACTCGCTAATAACCCTTAATCACATACTTTCGAACACGCATAAAGTGAAATGCTTGCTTTTTTGCTACCTTCATTACATAAAATAGTTTGCGACCATCGTTGCAAAAAAAAGAAAGATCTAATCCTCTTTCGCCTTCGAGTCAGAAACAAATGTTCTGTTCCTCCAGACGCTCCATTCAAGCCACTTAGCAGAAACTGTTCAAAAATGTTCTATTCCTCTAAACGAAACGCTCCATTCTAGCCACTTAAACCACGACTATTCGTGTCGTAGTCACACAAAGATGCGTGTCAAATAATTTTCAATTAAAACACCGCCACATATTTTCGCAATGCGTCAAATTCCTTAGCTGAAATAACTCGTAAAATGCGCCATAATTTCGAAGGGAGATCAAGAGCACTCGCTAATATCCCTTATTCACGGACTTTACCATTGAACACGCGAAAAAGAGCTTAGTCCATTACCTTGCTTAGTACTTTGAGAATTAAATCTAGACTGTCGTCTATATTTTCGAGGCAACGACATTTTCTACACTGATGAGTGAAGAGAAACTTTACATGAGAATATGTACTCAAAAGGTAATCTAGTACTCACATAACGCCATATTATTTTTGAATGATGGTAGAATATTAACTGGTAGGAGTTTCAGTGTAGGGACTCGAGGGCGTAGGCACCACCGCATTACCTAATCTATCGCCACCAAATTGTAGTGTTCCGGTAAGATGCGTAATAACTTTCACAGGGCAATAAAAACTGAGGTCTCAGAGGTGGTAACGCATCTGCATTTTGAGATCTGGTTTTTGTATATGTATGTTGCAGTAATCACTTAACATCCATGTGCACTGTAGGCTTGTATGCCATCATTTTTACGAAAAAAAAAATTTTTTTTATTGTTTCGAAATTTCTCAACTGAATGGATCTTTCTGTGCATGAATCCGAATTGAACTTGTCCGTATTTTTTTTGTCATACATAAAATACAATTTTACTAGTCCAAAATATATTCTCCTTCGCTAAATTTACTAAAGCTAACTAAAACTAAAACAGTGTACGTTATGCAGAAGCAAACTGTTCTAGCTTAATGTGTAAATGAGGAAATATTACAGCTGCAGCTAGTAGCGGTGTTACCAATTTAATTTTAAAAACATTATTTTTAGCTAGCTTTTAGCGTATGAAAGGGCAATAATGCTAGAATGAAACTAAGCCTTTTTTATGGCAAACGTAACGTAACATCACGCTTGTAATCCCCAAATGGGTAGGCGGAGGTAAATGCATGCATCCAAGCATACATGCCAACACTCACGATTCGCCGGTTAGGTTTAGAAAATTGAAAAATATCAATAAGTAGATTGTTTTTATTTTTAACCGACTTCAAAAAGGAGGAGGTTTTCAATTCGACCCGTATTTTTTTTATTGTACGCAATAACTTAACTGAGTGAAATCTTTTTAAAGAAAAATAGAGAGAAATTTATTTCGGGTTTAAGTCCCACCTGAAGTCTTTCCTTTTTCTCTTGTGTGTATTTTTTTTTATGTAATGAAAGTGGCAAACAAGCATGCAGTTCACATTGATGTTAAGTGATAAAGTGATGACTGCAGCCTATAGACACTTACACAATGACCAGAGGTCAAAGTGCAGATGCGTTGCCACTCCTGAGGCCTAAGATGTTATGCCTCTGTGCCGGAAATTACAGGGCCGTACATTACCACCGGACCGGAACACGATAGTGCTGAACACTACCATTTAGC
Source organism: Macrosoma leucophasiata (assembly GCA_036365455.1). Classification (NCBI taxonomy): domain Eukaryota; kingdom Metazoa; phylum Arthropoda; class Insecta; order Lepidoptera; family Hedylidae; genus Macrosoma; species Macrosoma leucophasiata. Next base: position 4,689,759 of record JAWQUS010000023.1, on the reverse strand, counting down.
GGCTAGTATATTAGGTAATGCGGTGGTGCCTACGCCCGCGAGCTCCGTCACTGGAGCTCTACCACGAGTGGATATATATGTATGTTGTGTAGTACCAAGTAAATAAATATTTTTCTTTGTTTGTTTCTTTCTAACTTCTTTCATCGTAATGATTTCAGTCGAATACTAAAACAAACTCCAAATGTCCTTACATTAACTTTTGGTATTCGAAAAGTTCAAAGTCATTCAATATAAAACAGCTTAAATGTTTGACTTGAACGTACTTTGCAAAATCAACATCGATGTGAAAATTTATCAAGCGAATTTCAAATGGAACGATTTCTCAATTTGGTTTGTGATACAGACGAGTAAAATTACCGATCCCACTGCTTAGTGCTAAGCGACTGGTTTTCCTGAGGTTGCAGGTACGATCCCTGCCCGAAGACAAATTTATCTTTTATTTTTTTTCCATTTTTTCTTTAATTTCTTAATTCACTCGCACAATAATAATGTTATTGCAAAAAGAATATAGCAGTCACAACATATTGTAGATTTCTATGTGTCAGAAGCATGTTAGTGTGTAATGCTGATCTGCCGTCCGGGTAATTGTCGTAACACACGTCCGGATTTTGGTACGGAGCGGAAAGCGGATTCGGTACGCTCCGAAGCATATCTGGCCGTGTGTAGCGACAGCGGTTTTAAAAGCTTATTACACGACACGGTATTCAGGGTCCGATAGCAAGGGTCAGGGTAGTGTTATAACATTCAGGGAGTTAGGGTCCCTAATTAGGGCGACCGGAGCGGCCAGGTCAGCCTAACGCCCTAACTACACACAGTATAAATATGAACAGTATGGAAACTACGTACAAAACGTTCAAAACGGCACACTCACACAAACATGCGCATCAACGCTCGAGTAGCGAGTGACTCAGAGCTTATTACACGACACGGTATTCAGGGTCCGATAGCAAGGGTCAGGGTAGTGTTATAACATTCAGGGAATTAGGGTCCCTAATTTTTTTTTTTTTTTTTCATTTATTTAACCATACTTAAAACTATTTTACAATTTGAACTACATCAAAAAGCCTGAAGAGGTTTGTGCTGATGCAGGTATTCGTTCAACATATAAAATTCATAACAAGTAGGAACAGTATTCCATCTTACCAACGGATACAATGTTAAGTAAATGTCTTAATATTAATGTGTTATTATACAAAACAATGTAAACAATTAAAATGTATTACACCTAATCACAATTTGCTTTTGATAAAAGTTGAGAAAAAATAAATAAATAATAATAATCTTTTCCTGATATCTGATATCTGATATCTGAATACAAAAACTCAATTAGGTAGGTATCATACACCGATTCAATAATTACAAATAGGTACAATGAGGGTATATTTACAATTACTGACCGAGCGAATGAATGAATGAGCTCGAGGTGCCGAGCACGGAGCACGGTAACAATAAAAACTGGTCTCAGGCTACATTCCGCAATTCACAGTACAGGGTGTATTGTTACTTAGTGTTTTTTTTTTTTTTATTGAGCCCCATTTCCTATATTTATTATATGGGTTTAAAATATATATATATATATATACACATACATAAAATATAGATACATATTCATATATATATATACAGTATATATAAAATTAAATATAGATATATTTTCAGTGTAATAGGTATAAAATGATTTAGGTAATGTTGTTTTGATAATATTTTTTATATATCCGTTTATAGTTCATTGCGTTAACGTTCTGTACTGTATCGAGAGGCAATTCATTATTTATAATTAGGCAATTCATAATTAGGGCGACCGGAGCGGCCAGGTCAGCCTAACGCCCTAACTACATACAGTATAAATATGAACAGTATGGAAACTACGTACAAAACGTTCAAAACGGCACACTCACACAAACATGCGCATCAACGCTCGAGTAGCGAGTGACTCAGAGCTGCAGCACTGCGAGAACCGCTTAGGGGCCTCCTTGTTTTATGTGAGTGTGCCGTTTCAATGTCTTGTACGTAGTTTCCATACTGTTAATTTTGTACTGTGACTGAGTAAGGACTCTGTCGACCGGATAGTGTAATAAGCGGCAACCCGGTGCGAGACCACGCCCACCCTTTCTGCCGGAATACCGTGAATACCTTGTCGTGTAATAAGGCCATTAGTCCGATGCGGTCCGCTCGCGCGGGTTTGGACGGCGGGGTCGGTCCCCCAGACCGAATACGGTCGTGTGTTACTACTATTGCTGTCGTAAAAAAAAGGACAAAGTTTTTACCTATAAACAACTCATTTCTAAAAGTTAAATGTATTATATGAGCGTATTCATCAATAACGTAATTCATTATGCGAATGACATTAGTTTACTAAAGTAGAAATATTAATAACAACTGGCCAAATAAAAGCAATGTTAGTTGATGCTCGATAAACTAATAAGAAACTTTGCGTCAATTACACAAAGTTTGCGACAATAGATCATAAATGATACTGTAGCTTGTTTGTGAGATTGTGAAATTAGTTCTATTCACTGGTCCTCTAATATTTGAATGGATCAAATGGTTGATGTTTTGTTTCGTTTATTATTTATTGATGTCTGCGACAAAGTGGCTTTTGCCGTTTAAAGACCTCTGACCTCGGGGTTTGATCTTGAATTTACTTTTGACCTCATACAGATTAATTATAAAGTCTCTTTTGTGCCGATATAGGATCAGTTAAAGAACTGCAGAACGTGTTATTCTCGGAGCTAACGAAGCTCCACATCCGAGCCTCAAATTTTTCGTTTCATTTGGGATGGGTGAACGACGTCCATTGTTAATTATTTAAAAGTCTAATTAGTCACCCATAGGTTACAGATTCAACTCCCGCCCAAAGTCACACTTTTTTTTTGTAATCGAAGTGGCAAACAAGCATTCAGTTAACACACAAATCACATTGATGTTAAATGCTGACTGCAGCCTATAGGCACCCACACAAAGACCAAGGTCAAAACGCAGATGCTTTGCCACCCCTGAGGCCTAAGGTGTTATGCCTCTGTGCCGGAAATTACAGGGCCTTACATTACCACCTGACCGGAACACGATAGTGCAGAACACTACCATGTAGCAGCAAGTATATTGGGTAATGCGGTGGTGCCTACGCCCGCGAGCTCCATTACTGGAGCTCTACCACCAGTAAATGTTTATAAAATGATTATTTTCTCTTTCTTTCTGATTAACTTAGATTCCTTCTTTTAAAGTTTCTTTTTTATCCACCTTAAATGGCCGTAATATTAAGGTATGTTGCCCGTTCATGTATGGATCACTTATTTAAAGATGTGAACCAAAACTTAACTCATCTCATCAAATATACTTTGTGACTACTCGGACGAGAAGAGATTTTTAGAGACAGACAAACATTTAGACAGACAGACATGCAAGTAATCCTGTCTTCGTTCCCTTTATTATTTTCGAGGAATGAAATCCTAATTTTTTTTTTTGTTATAAACGTGGCAAACAAGCACGTAGTTCACATTGATGTTAAGTGATGACTGCAGCCTATAGACACCCACACAATGACCAGAGGTCAAAATGCAGATGCGCTGCCACTCCTGAGATATTAGGTGTTATGCCTTTGTGCCGGAAATTACAGAGCCGTACATTACCACCTGACCGGAACACTATAGTGCTGAACACTACCATTTAGCGGCAAGTAGGTATATTAGGTAATGCGGTGGTGCCTACGCCCGCGAGCTCCATCACTGGAGCTCTACCACCAGTACAATGTGAAAAAAGAGCTATAATAAATTTAGATTTCATAGTCCGTTTAAAACTAACTGAATAATATAATGAAGTACTTAAAAATAAAGACTGTTTAAAGAATGTTTATATTTCTAAGTTTTTATTTCTGAGTCAGTGAGCTGATAAGTTTATTCAGCTGAGAAAATATTGAGTGCCGAAATCTCAGTGACTCTTCAAATATGTATGTATATTTTGTCTACAGGTTCAATGATACTCATTCTTATCTTATTTTTATGTAATGATGGTGAGAGTGAGAGCCCAAAATAATATCCTCAGGGTCATATCATCAGCACCATGGTTTATTCGCAACTCAGAAATCCATGAATACTTGGAAATGCCAACCACATCTGAAGAAGCAAAACACTACTCAGCAAAGTACAGAGACCGTCTCAAAACTCACCCAAACCCAAACTCAACTCTGCACCACTGCTCCAGCCAAGCATTAATAGACTGAAACGAACCAATGTGCTGTCTTAATATGGTGAGCTGGGACACTGGTCCTATCTCGCCCAACCGTCTCCATCACTTGACCTATCTGATTTTAGTTAAATGAGACTGATCGCAGATTCAAGAAAGAAAGAAAAAAAATGTAATGATGGTGGCCAACAAGCATGCAATTCATGACATCTACACAAAAACCAGAGGTCAAAATGCAGATACATTGCCACCCTTCAGACCTTAGTTGTTATATCTCTGTGATAGTTATTACGGGTCTGTACATTACCACCCAACCAGAACACGATAGTGCTGAACACTACCATTTGGCGGCAGATAGATTAGGTAGTGCGATGAGTCTACGCCCTCGAGCTGCTAGTGTAGGATGCTGGAACTCTACCACCAGGTAAAATATCAAGTTTATATAACGAAAGTTTTTTTTGTGTATAGGCGTGATGTTAAGTGATGACTGCAGCCTATAGACACCTACACAAAGACCAGAGGTCAAAATGCAGATGCATTACCACTTTTGAAGATTAAGGTGTTATGCCTTTGTGCCGGAAATTACAGGACCTAACATTACAACACGATAGTGCTGAACACTACCATTAAGCGGCAAGTATATTCGGTAATGGTGCCTGCGCCCGCGAGCTTCGTCACTGGAGCTCTACCACCAGTAAATAACCAATAGAATTTGTGGTTAATCATTCTACCTGCGCGCGATAGAGCTCCAGTGCTAGAACTCAGGAGTATATATGTCATCATCATCATCACCCATAATTGGGTGATCACTTCAGCCGAAATACGTTCACTGGACGCTGGACTTCTGGAAAAGCTTCTTTTACTGGTGGTAGAGTTCCAGTGACGGAGCTCGCGGGCGTAGGCCACCGCATTACCTAATATACTTGCCGCTAAATGGTAGTGTTCAGCACTATCGTGTTCCGGTCAGGTGGTAATGTACGGCCCTGTAATTTCAGGCACAGAGGCATATCACCTAATGCCTCAGGAGTGGCAGCGCATCTGCATTTTGACCTCTGGTCATTGTGTGGGTGTCTATAGGCTGCAGTCATCACTTAACATCAATGTGAACTGCATGCTTGTTTGCCACTTTTATTACATAAAAAAAAAAAAAAAAGCCTTCCCCTACAATGTACCTACACAACAGTATTGTGAGTCATTTTGAGGATGCCTATACTAAGGTGTCGGGACGTGACGAACCCATCGCCCACGAGTGGAGAAGAACTGTTGGGCTTATGTAGTTAGTCCAACAAACAATGACGGTTAAACCATTGTAACAGGGCGATAATAAATAAAATAACGCGGGACGGACAGCAGCATCTTGCGATAAAACTACCGCCACTGCAATCGTCAACCCGCACCAAATAGTGTTGTTGCAATAGTAATAGTCTATCGATAGTATTGTGAACTAACTCGAAAAAATAGTCGATAGCGCGATAGTACTGTCGAAAATATCGACATGCTGCAATACTATCGATACTATCGATAGTTAAAAATAAGCAATACTATTATACTATCGATACTATTGATCTTTGGCAATAGTATTGCTTATTTTTGACTATTGTACGGCTCTGTAATTTCTGGCACAGAGGCATAACACCTAATGCCTCAGGAGTGGCAGCGCATTTGCATTTTGACCTCTGGTCATTGTGTGGGTGTCTATAGGCTGCAGTCATCACTTAACATCAATGTGAACTGCACGCTTGTTTGCCACTTTTAATACATAAAAAAAAAAAAAAAATCTATCGATACTATCGATAGTATCGATAGTATTTTTGACAGTACTATCGCGCTATCGATTATTTTTCGAGGTCAACTATCGATAGCGCAACTATCGATAGTTTAGCAACACTAGCACCAAGCATGGCGATTATCCCCCCTTATGGGGAGCTCATCAAGCGTCGCGAATATGACATATCCCCCATTTTGGAGAGCCTCTTGTCCAGCAGTGGACGTCTTTAGCCTGAAATGATCATGACTTTTACAACTTTTTTAAAAAAACGTACTTCACGCTTGTTATTCCCGAAGGGATAGGCAGAGGTAAATGCATGCATTCAAGCATACATGCAAACACCCACGATTCGCCGGTTACGTTTTTGGCCCATGTAACAGGTGGCGAGCCTGTTGACATCTCCGGGCACATTACCAAACTTCGAGGTACTGGGAAATATCCAGTAAATGGAAAAATCCCAATAGAACCAGAGATAAAGGATTTTACACCATTATCTCTGATAACCCCCTACCCGGAATCGAACCCAGGACCTCAGCGTAGTAGAAGTGGCCTGCTACCACTAGGCTACCGAGGCAGTTAAAAACGTTTATTGCATTCTAAATAATCAACAAAACATACTTAACCAACTATGTTCTTCAACTTGATCTATTGTTTCTCAAAATGTGAGCTGTTTACTAAAATATTCAACGTTTTCCTCCAAATAGCCTTTTTAAATCAAGTATTTCTCTTTCGTCTTTCCATTTAACAAAACAAAGTGTAATCGTGCGAAATAAAACTCAATTATCGCATCGCATCGTACATAAATTCTGAGCTAATTGGCACGTCCAACTAGAAGCCAACTAAATAACTTGTTACTGTTGCTTCTTGGGTGAAATATTGTACGGACTTAAAGACGGTTGGCAGCGGTCAGCAAACTACAAAGGATCCAAAACCGATTTACGCGACTTGCCACTGGCGCGTCTAGGTATTTTTTTTTTATGTAATCGAAGTGGCCAACAAGCATGCAGTTCACATTGATGTTAAGTGATGACTGCAGCCTATAGACACCCACACAATGACCAGAAGTCAAAATGCAGATGCGTTACCACTCCTGGGGCCTAAGGTGTAATGCCTCTGTGCCGGAAATTACAGGGCCTTACATTACCACCTGACCGGAACACGATAGTGCTGAACACTACCATTTATCGGCAAGTATATTAGGTAATGCGGTGGTGCCTACGCCCGCGAGCTCCGTCACTGGAGCTCTACCACCAGTGAAAACCAGGTATGTTAGCAATATAGACCTACACAAGGACCTTGTGTTACCTACGATAAGCACAAAACATCAAGTGCGCGTCGCGTCGCTACTGAGACAACGCACTGCACCACCCGAACCCCCTAGTCATACAAGCGTGCGACTACAAACCTAGACTCGTCCCTCAAGGTACGGAGGAAGGTAACCAGAAGGCCTCACACGATGACACGCACACTGAACACACAATCACACACCACACAGATTCACCGTCCGAGCCGGGCCGACGAGGTCACATGGATACACCCTCTCCCCTCCCTGGCCTGGCAGACGCCCTAAGCCGAGGTCCGTACCTCATTCGGAGGTGCCCTTAGGCTCGTCGCCACCCTCTCTCCACGCAGTGGGTACTACAGTGCAGCCGCATGGCACTCGCACTGAAGTGCCTACTCCGTTAATCCAGGCCGAGCTCCCATAGGAGCTATGCGCCCCTCAAGCCCCCCTATGCTCCCCTATTTGAAAACATCCGACAGCGGGTTGGCCACTAACCCACCCACCTCCACCAATCCGCGTTGGAGCAGCGTGGTGGAGTAAGCTCCAGGCCGCCCCCCAAAGTGGGGAGAGACTCGTGCCCAGCAGTGGGACGTATAATGGGTTGCCATTATTATTATACAGTTGTATTTGGGCAGCCTTCGAAGGGATTTTTGGATTAACTCGAGCGTGTCAGTATTAAATAGGGGGACTTTGCACCCTGTGGAGTATCTCTTCCAAATTATTTAGTGTTTTACATAGAGTGCTATTATCTCTTCTGTGATAGAACAAATTTAAATTCTGGAAAAGGACATAGACTACTTTTTTGTACCAAAGCAAATATGGACGCGGAGTCACTGGAAACACCTAGTATAATTAGATGTAGCGACACGCTAATACCACAAAATCAGTTATTCAATTGAGTCCCATGTAAAATGACAAAAGAGACGGGTAATTTTAGACTTGCAAAATCGTTACTGGTCAACCCATTACACAGTACCTACATTTTGTAATATATCTCTATACTTATAATAAAAAAGTAAAAGTGTGAATTCTGTACATTAAAAAATTCAAAAATAAATACCAGGGGATGTTATTAGATCGATACCTAACACAAATATGTGATAAGAAAAATGTATGTCTGTCTGTCTGTCTGTCTGTCTGTTTGTTCAAGCATCACACAAAATCTAGAAGTCCGATTACGATGAAACTTGATATAATTATACTTTAACCTTTGGCGCACAACACTGTGTACTTTTTATCCCGGAAAAATGTCTGTTTGTCTGTGTGTTTGTGCACGCTAATTTCAGAAATGGCTTATCCGATTTGCAATTTTACTAATATATTGTGGTAAGTTTTACTAAACATTTACAGTCTTATTAATAAAAATCGCTTGGTCCAAGCACCATCCCAACTTATACTTGGACTTGTTTCTCCTATAGTAATGGAGTTGTAACTTGGTAATTAAAGTGTTATTAATAAACGCGGCGAAGCTGCGAACTAACAATACATTCCTTACAACGGGCTTAACACGTGCGTTATGGCAACCCAGTTTTTTTTAAGTAAAAAGAGTGAGCTAGTGAATGACTTTTGAATGAATACAACGCTGGATGGAGAGTTTTGGCGGGAAGCTTGAAAGATGCGTGTGGTGCTCTTATTTTATATCATTTTCTTGGTGTATTTTTGAGTTATATTAAATAAAGTTGGTGGCATTTTGTTTGATATAGGCTTATAACAGTGCTCGTGTATAGTGAAATAGAATAACAGTGCGAAATCACGTTCTTGCGGGTTCCCTCCAAAACTTCATTGTAAATGTTCTGGTAAAGTAGCCATCGCTTTACTCGAATTACTGTGACTCTGACTGACGGACTTATAAATTGACTGACTGACTCTGACTTTTACGTTGCTTAATACGAATACGAAATATCGTTTTACTTGACCCTGGCAATATGCATAACAAGCGAAGCCATTAAATTAAAAAAAATAAATAAATAACGCTGGATGGTGACTTTATTGAAAAATTGACACTGACAAATGACAGTAACAAGTGAATCTTGTCAACGGGAACATTTATACAATTGTTGAGTTTTGGCGGGAACCTTGAATAGGTGTGTGGTGCTCTTAGTTTGTTTTGTTTTCTTGGTGCAGTTTTAATTTATGTTAAATAAAGTTGGTGCCGTTTTGTTTGATATAGGTTTACTACAGTGCCCGTGTATAGTGAATAGTGTAACAGTTCGAAAACACGCCTTTCCAGATTGCCGCCAAAATTTCAATCTACCTTAATATTCTGGTAAAGCAACCATCGCTTTATTTACTCGAATTACTGATTGTGACGCATGTAAATGATTTGATAGTTATCGCGTGGTGTTTATTTATTGTTAGTGGTGGTTCTTTTTGTGAACTGGTTTCTACTTATTTTTTCGATCAGTGCTTAGAGAATATTATTATGAACTACCTAAGATGTATTTTATTGAAAATACAATCAAGATAATCGTGAACGAGATAAAAGACGTGGGAAAAAGTAGGTAGGTACATGAAAAGTAAGATAAAGATCTCGATTTTATGATCAATCTAATTAAGTAAGCTTAATTTATATCGTGTTTCCTTAATTCGATATTGTATGATTAAAGGTTAGCATTAAATAGAATATCCAAAAAACTACTCTTAAAAAAATACATATAATACGCCACACGTCTGGTTAGTGGAATCTGGTTCAAACATCATTTATTGCATCCACCACTCGCAAATCATGTGTCTATCTCTCTTAATTGTTAAACAAACTCTGAGATCAATAAAAAAACCTTTTATTTTGTCTCAGCTACAAGTTACGCGACGTGAACACGTGTCCCGCAGATGTAAAAAAATCGAAATAGTCTATTATCCATGCCTATACCAGTCGTTAAACCATGTGGCGCCGAGAAATAACTTTTACACCGATAGTAGATGAGAATATTCTTAAATCCTGCTTGGTCTATGTTTATTAATAGTGATTTTTAAAAATGTTGTATGTCTAATATCGTGTACAGAGAAGCATTACTGCAAAGTAGTTTTTTTTAGCTACCCAAAAGTGTTTATGATCCAAAATTAACGAAAATGTGTATCCAAAAGCACTGCCCAATGTCACAAAGCCACTATTCCACGCTGGGCGTTCCGACGTCAAGCGCCCCGACGGCCAGCGCCCCGACGCCCAGCGTCCCGACGCCCAGCGCCCCGACGCCCAGCGTCCCGACGCCCAGCGTCCCGACGCCCAGCGTCCCGACGCCCAGCGTCCCGACGCCCAGCGTCCCGACGCCCAGCGTTCCGACGTCGAGCGTCTCGACGCCCAGCGTCCCAACGGCAAGCGTCCCGACGCCGAGCGTCCCGACGCCGAGCGTCCCGCCGCCGAGCGTCCCGACGCCCAGCGTCCCGACGCCCAGCATCCCGACGCCCAGCGTTCCGACGTCGAGCGTCTCGACGGCGAGCGTCTCGACGCCCAGCGTCCCGACGGCGAGCGTCCCGACGCCCAACGTCCCGACGTAGAGCGTCTCGACGTCCAGCGTCCCGCCGTCGAGCGTCCCGCGAATATTCATTTTTAAGTCATTTGAAAAATTGATTGAAAATTACATAATTTGTAAGTAACAGTATTAGCACCTGGGCTCAGAAACGTATAACGTAACGGAACAGTATCATTTCATACACCTTTATAAGGCCACAAAGAAAGAAAGAAAGAAAATATTTTTATTTCGAATAGATCTATACAGATACTATCAAAACGTCAAGAAATCATAAATTACCTAGAGTTAATAACCATTACATAAAGTAAAGGCAAAAACATAATATATTACTCGATAGTAAATTAAAATTAGAATTTAAAGTACCTACTTAGTTCAAATATAATTATTACTACTTACTACTACTACTAGTGTTGTTCCTTGGGAGAAATATTGCAGGGGCTTACAAGCTGTTGGCAACAGTGCATATACTGCCAAAACTTTTATACGACAGTTGGGTTAAATGAAAATAAACGCTTATGTAACCATTTGCTTTATAAAAATACAGGGATTTATATAAAGCTTATTTCTTTTTTTGAGTCTCATATAGAGGTTTATAGGTGAAGAGTCGCTGCGGAGAGTAGTGAAGAGACGAAAAACCAATTAACTGCTTTTTTTAATCTAGTTACTAGTAGAAAAAAAGACGCGCAAGAGCAAAAATATACGTTTAATAGTAAAGGTCATGTTTAAGTGACCTAATCTATACACTAATACTATCAAATAAATAAATAAAATTGGAGTGTCTGTTTGTAATATAAAAATAACCGCTTTTTTCTAAATGCATATGTATGTATACACGGTACATATGCCAAAACAACATTTCGAAAACAGGATCGAACAGGTTTGTAGATAGATATACAAACCTCGCAGACCTGACGTTAAGAAACTGTGATAACGGAGCGGGCACTATGCCAAAACTGCATCGTATCTTGAACCTAAATGGAATTCTCTGTAAATACTTAAGCGATAGATTTTATCAGAAGTTTGTGAAATTAAGAGATGCTCTTTATTTGAAAATGGGTCTTCAACTTCTTTTTAAAGGTAATGATTCATCATCATTGGCTTATAGCATAGATTTATTAAACTACTTAATAAATATACAGTGTTCAACTTACAAGTGGCTTATACAGTGTTCAACAATAAATATTGCATATCGACCTTAGGAAGGAGACTGCGACTTATTTCGGGTCTGTAGAGCATTATCTCTTTCGCACCTTACCTATCTGACGTTTGCCGACCATCTTGATCAAGTTTTGACCAATACCGGACTATCATTGCTTACGTAGGCAGTGTGCAGTAGAGATGACGCTCTACGAAGTCGAAACTAGCCGATTGTCTCTTTCGTACACTCGATGTGTAATATTTCTTGTTGGATACTGTACCTATACTTACATTTTTTATTAGAATTTAGTACCTGCAACTAAGTAACTGCAATTTGAAGTTTACTAATTCTATGGGAGATCCTATTAAATTTTATAGTTTAGTTTCATGTTAATCTTTTAATATCTCTTGAATTCATTGATGGTTGCCTGGAAGAGATCGCTCTGTTAGCGATAAGGCCGCCAATTGTACTTTTTTTTTTGTTATTTTATCTTATATATAAAATTCTCGTGTCACAATGTTTGTCTTCGTACTCCTCCGAAACGGCTGGACCGATTTTAACCAAATTTTGCATGCATATTCAGTAGGTCTGAGAATCGGCTAACATCTATTTTTCATAACATTTTTGGACATTTTTTTTTTAATTTTCTAGGGCGATAGAAAGTTTGCCGGGACAGCTAGTGTTTATATAACTGTATCTTTGTAATGGTGTACAATAAAGAATATTGTTGTTGTTGTAATCTATTTATCATCCAATAGTTACCATACAAACTTACTTTTTTAATGTCACGAAGGTGGCATACGACATATAGACTACACAAAGACCAGAGGACCAAAATGTAGATGCGTTGTCACCCCTGAGGCCTTAGTTCTTATGTCTCTGTGATAGTTATAATGTAACACTACTATTTAGTAGTAATTACTTCCGCAAAGAGTTCGGCATTAACCCATGGATTACTTTTTTTTTAAACTTACTTGGGTGTATGTTGTATTTTTTTAATAAATAGTGATCATCCATCAATATTTTTTTTGCGCAATAACACATGCGAGTGAACTTTAGAAATTTAAGAAAAAACGGAAATATTTTTTTTTGATTCCTGCCCGACATTTTTTACGCAAATTTGACGCATCGCATCGGTGTGGAACTTCGGTAGCTTAGTGGTAAAGCGGCTGGACTGGTTATCCTGAGGTCGCAAGTTCGATTCCTGGCCGGTCATAATTTTGTTCATTTTTTAAGGTAAACATTAGATTATGTTACATCATCCGTTGTCAAATATTATCGGGTCGAACCAGGCAGTAGTTCCAGCTAAATAATTTACATAGAATACGGCAGTCATCTCGATTTTGTAGTATAATCATGTTTTTATACTCATGTGCAAACTGATAATACGCCATTTTTGTGACGTTTTGTGCCGCGACCAAACACTAATCAGGTGAATTCGGGTGTGTTTGCCTCACGCCTAAATGTGAAAGTAACTCTGTCTGTCTGTCTGTCTGTTACCTTTTCAAGTCTAAACGACTGAACCGATTGTAATGAAATTTTGTACATAGATAGAGTTGACTTTGAGAAAGAACATAGGCTACTTTAATCCCTACTTCCCTACTAATATTATAAATGCGAAAGTTACTCTGTCTGTTACCTTTTCACGTCCAAACGACTGAACCGATTTTAATGAAATTTTGTACATAGATAGAGTTGACTTTGAGAAAGAACATAGGCTACTTAGTTATTTATAAAACGACATCCACGAGGGCGAAGCCGCGGGCAACAACTAGTTGGTGAATATTTTCGCGCCATGATAGGCTCTACCCACTTAAAATGGTTGAAGCAGTTTTCATACATACATACATTATCTTTGGGGAACATGTTACAGCAAAATCTATTTGCTTTGCACACATGATGCTCAGAAATGGAGATAACGAAGATGCGGGCATCTTGCCAACGACGCTTCGGACCGCAACTTCAAACCAAATGGAAACCTCTGTAAATATTTTCCGGGCCTTATCAGAAATTTGTTTTTTTTTATGTAATGGAAGTGGCAAACAAGCTTGCAGTTGACATTAATGTTACGTAGTGACTGCAGCCTATAGACACCCACACGAAGACTAAGGTCAAATGCAGATGCGTTACCACTCCTGAGGCCTATGGTGTTAGTGCTCTGTGCCGGAAAATACAGGGCCGTACATTACCACCTGACCGGAGCACGATAGTGCTGAACACTACCATTTAGCGGCAAGTAAATTATTCGTGAATATTTTCGCGCCACGATAGGCGGCTCTACCCACATACAATGTGTTTGTATAAAAACTGCAGTTTTTATACAAACATCTTTGAGGAACATGTTACAGCAAAATCTATTTGCTTTGCAAACATGATGCTCAGAACTAGAGATAACGAAGATGCGGGCATCTTGCCAACACGTCGCTTGGAAACCAAATGGAAACCTCTGTAAATATTTTCCGGGCCTTATCAGAAATTTGTTAAGAGACGAGCTTCTTTATTATAATATGTTTCTTAGTAAAGAGCAGTTTTAGCCTAAGATATTTGTTAAAGTTGAAGTTGTTGTAACATTTTACATCCTTCTCTGTATATTACCAAAAGTAAAAAAAAAAAATAAGGATGAAGGTAGATGAGGCAGGACCGGGATATCTGGCGCTCCACTCTCTACCCCGTTAGGGACGTGGCTTGAAGATACATATACATCGCATTGGGCAAAACCTGTAATGATAGATTTAAGTATGATAAATAAATAAATAAATTATATATATTTTATTAAATTTTTATCTGATCTTGGTTCTTATACTCTAACAAGCCTATTTCATTCAAGTGCATGAAACATGTATATTCTTCCAGCATATTGAATAAGAGGGTAGAATAAATAAAGGGTATTAACCAGTTTCGCGAAACCCTTATAAACAGGTGGCTCATAAATATGCAGCGCGCCCTCTGCCCTCTGTCCTGAGTCGGAATGCCCGGAATAGCTACCTTGTTAGTCATACATATTTTATTAAACAAGCAACGAGCGTTTATCACGGGAAATCTAGTGTGACTATGTTTTTTGTCTTGTATTTTTATTGTTACCAACCGATAATAAAAATTTTTTTTTTTTTGTTTTTAGAAAAATAGAAAGAAAAATTTGATTTCAAGCGAGACTCGAACTGGCGGCCACTGGTAATCTAGTCCAGCCGCTCTTCCAACTGAGCTACCGAAGTCCACGCCCAAGTTGTCAAATCTTTCCTTCACATTAATTATTGCATTCCCTTATGGCTGCAGTAGCGAAATCTATTGCCAACAATGCTAGTTTGCTAGTTAGGCAACCGATTTAATAAACATTGCAGTTTATTAAATATCGTAAAGAAGTAAAATTTTTCTTTAATTAAAATATATATTTCACTAGCATGTGTTATTGCGAAAAATAATATAAAAACAATTGAAATTTTACCGACCTCCGAGGAATACGAGTAGGAAGGTACGCTCATTCGCAGACTAGGAAGATGTAATTACGTTTGTCACCGTCATTGTATTTTATCATATCACATATTTTTTCACTATCGCGCTTTCTTTTTCATGCTTTTGCATGGACAGGCAGCACCTCCCGTACTTTTACAATCATTCTCTTCTTACAAGCACGCCGATTCCTTAGACTCTTGACCCTTTTGATATTTGAAATGTAATGAAATAATTTGTTCAAATTATTTTTTGCAGGAATCTAATCAAAGGTGCCCAATAGATCTATGATTTTTTACTTATTCATACTTAGGTACCCTTATTTTTGTTTACTTAAGCGTTGTAATTATACCACAATCTTTACTTCCCTACTAATATTATAAATGCGAAAGTAACTCTGTCTGTCTGTTACCTTTTCACGTCCAAACGACTGAACGGATTTTAATGAAATTTGGTACAGAGATAGAGCTGACTTTGAGAAATAATATAGGCTACTTTTTGACATCCACGCGAGCGAAGCCGCAGGCAACAGCTAGAGAAATCATAAAACATTTATATTAAATCCAGCATATTGAATAAGAGGCTAGAATAAGGAAAGGGTATTAACCAGTTTCGCGAAACCCTTATAAACAGGTGGCTCATAAATATGCAGCGTGCCCTCTGCCCTCTGCCGTCAGCCGTCAGCCGGAATAGCTGCCTTGTTAGACACACTTATTTTATTATAAACGCAACGAACTCTACATAAAATTGTATAACATGAAGAATATTGTTTGGTTATGTTTTATTCCCTCACGTTTATTGTTGTCATAAAATAAATATTATTATTGAAATTTTACCAACCTTCGAGTGATAGGCACGCTAATCCATCAACTTGGAAATCGCAATTTCGTTTGTCACCTGATGGTGATGAAATGTGATAATATTTTTATAATTTTATATACTTTTTTCACAGTCTTGAATAGCAGAGACGGCATAAGGCGGGGACGGTGTGCCCGATCGACTACGGCCCTCGCGTTGCAAAAACTTGCAAAGGGCCTTTGACGAATTCATGATTGTTGAGGTTCGTGTTTTAATGAAAAATAATTGTTTATTAATTTTCATAGGATCGATTTTATTCGTAACTAAGACGTAAAAAAAATCGATCCTATGAAAATTAATAAACAATTATTTTTCATTAAAACACGAACCTCAACATGGTAGCAGAGCGTTCAGAACGATAAGTAAAGTTCGCTATAAAGGCTTACTGCGGCAAAAATTGAATGAGTATATTTTGTTTTACGGAAAGTTCACATACGGTTAGACCCTCAAACAAGTCATCATGCAATCAGGCATGAAGATGGAGATTGGAAACCTAGATGGGAATAATTACAAGGTATGGAAATATAAAATTCAATTGCTGTTACGTACTGCACCTGGAGCGTTAGAGGCTGTAAATGGGACTCTAACAAAGCCAAACCCTCCCGACAAAGAATGTTCAGCTAAAGCTCTTGCAGATTACAATGCAGAACTAGAACATTTTAGCAAGGTCGATAGTATTGCATTGCTTATGATAACTACGAATATGACTGAGGATACTCTAGAAAAAGTGATGAGGTGCTCAAGTGCAAAGATGATGTGGGATGAACTAGCGAGACTATATGATGGTTGTTCAGATGATCGTGCCTACGATTTATGTATGCAATTCTTTAAGTACACGAACCTCAACAATGATCAATTATATATCAGCAGTTGATCATATCTCTTGCTCTTGCTCTCCCCTCCGTCTAATCTCACACTCAGTTTCTAGAAAGCTGCCCGCCTTATATCCTATTGCCCTCGCGAAATGTACCATCGAAGAAGCTTCCGATGATCCCGAACCATTGAAAATAAGACTTTCTAGTCGTACAAATAAGGCATCTACGGACATTTCTTCAATAGTACCTTGCCCACGTTAAATTTAAGTTTCGCGTGGCCACTGTTGATTAGCGTATTATTATTATACATGAGATTTTACGTCCAAAGTAAACTACTATAAAAAATTGTTGTAATAATTGTGCCTTTATTGGCACACTAGATTAATAAACTCATTAAAAAAATGCTTCCACTCCACACTAGTTATGAATAAAAAATATCTACAGTAGTTACAAACATCTGTAGGTTAATATTTAATTTTGTCCCGGAACGAGGCTTGACCCGCTGGACCAAATGACTTATCAAACTCATACCCACATTTACTTGCCCCCTCTACAAATGTAGAGGAACATAAGTTGCAAAATTCGACATCGAAGAAGTATGGTAACCGTAAATTATACCTCATTACTAATACACATTATCCAGGATTACGTTGGATATAATTTCGTGGAAATTTCCAACCGCCCCACATTTTGGTGCAAATTGCCGACACCGGTTAATGTGACGCGAGCTTAAAGTTAATAAACCATAAATGTGCAGGAAAACTCGTATTTGCTCTTAAAATTAAGTTTGGCTTGGAAAATACTTTGGTTTTGTATGTAGTGGTGGTTGTTTATATTATATTTTATAAGGGAGCAATGAAATTTTTTCGCGTAAACAGATCTACCTTCTGTTGCATAGTCATAGATTTTCCATAGGTTTACATCAAACAAAGATTTATTTACAAATTAATTAGTAATTGATTAAAATAAAACCAGCCATGAGCGAGTCGGTCTCGGGTCTACAAAGTTAAATACAAATAAGAATATTCGTACATTATTTTCATACAGAACAGACTTCGTATAAGTTTTCTATGCTCTGTATGTGAAAATGCTCTGTCTGTGTTTCGGCGACAAAGAGATTAACCAAATTCCGATTTTTTTTACAATTTAAAAAAAAATATTAAAACTTTGCATTTAATATCTTCTTAATAAAGCTTTGACTTTCACAATATTATATTTTGAATTTGACCTTTGAATTGACCTTTTTTATTATTTTACCCCAAAAATCTATTTATTTACGCGTCATTGATTGACATAAATAACTTCAACTCAATCGGTCTAGTACTTTCGGAGGAAATTGTGACAGATGGACGGACAGTCAGGAAGACGCACGACTGACATTCTGAGGGTTCCTTTTGTCCTTATGAAGTACGGAACCCTTCAAATTAAAAGAAATGTACAGCTAAAAAAGAAAGAACTGTACAGTAAAATCATAGAGCAACACGGGCCACCGGCCGCGGCGGACCGGAGGGGAGTAGCCATTTATTACCGATGCAAAACAGTCTGTCATTTTTTGCGGGGGGAATTGCGTGCGACGCACACGCAAACCACAAAAATCGTCTATTACTACGAATCTCACACCTTGACTTCAACAAAATACAGAAACAATTTCACGCACACATTTAAACATTTGGGCTTGTACTTTGACAGAGGGGAAAGCCTGCATATCAGCTACTCCCCTCCGGTGTTGCTCTATGAGTAAAATGAACAGCTACCTACTTTATTTATTTATCAGAAGGTCACATTGCTACTCTTGAGGCTAATAGAAACAGTTTGTCTCAGTATCTTCATAATAACCCGAAAGGCCCACCTCTAAGACTTCTTTACTTCAATTATTTTTAATAAAAAGCTCTGTTATACTTTTCTATTTAGCCAAGTTTCTGACATTTAAATATATTACTTCTGTTTTTACGCTTGGATTTTGTAATTTAAACTTCCAAATCTGGTATTTCCCAAAGCACCAAGAAAACTTATCTGTTCTACTTCAACGAAATTCCAAACTAAAAGTACGCTCTTTTAGTAGAAAGTTGAGCGTCGATGAATTCTCAGGAGGCTTCTAGTAAGATAATCCGATTTTTTTTCATGATATTTGACATTTTGTATCGATATTATTAACGGGTAACCCTTATTTGAACCGGTGTTCGTTTCTGATGCCAATGGTTTATTGTTCTATTGATACTAGTTGACTACCTACCTCGTTGGCTCAGTGGTCGCAATCGCGATGTTATAGCCTTCCTCCATAAATCTAACACCGAAAAAAAATTTCAAATCGTACCACTAGTTCCTGAAGGAAACTCTTCAGCTTTATAATGTTAGTATAGATATATTTATGTAACAAACGTGGCAAACAAGCAAGTAGTTCACATAGATCTTAAGTGATGACTGCAGACTACAGGCATCTTCACAAAAACTAGAAGTCGAAATGCAGATGCGTTGCTACCCCTGGGACTTTAGTTGATATTCAAATAAAAAGTACGCTCTTTTGGTAGAAAGTTGAGCGTCGATGAATTCTCACGAGGCTTCTAGTAAGATAATCCGATTTTTTTCATGATATTTGACATTTTGTATCAATATTATTAACGGGTAACCCTTATGTGAACCGGTGTTCGTTTCTGATGGCAATGGTTTATTGTTCTATTGTTACTGTTTAACTGCCTCGTTGGCTCAGTGGTCGCAATCGCGATGGTGAAGCCCCAGGTTCCAGGTTCGATCCCCAGATCGGGAAAAATTGTTATTGGGTTTTTTCTGTCAGGAAATTCTTAGTAGAGCCCGGAGTCTGGTACCGGTGCCTCGGAGAGCACGTAAAGCCGTCTAATATTATAAAGCTGAAAAGAGTTTACTTTGTTTGTTTTTTGTTTGCTTGAACTCGCTAATCTCAGGAACTAATGGTACGATTTGAAAAATTATTTCAGTGTTAGATAGCCCATTTATCGAGGAAGGCTATAACATACACGCTTATATGAATAGGAGAGGGTAAGTAACGTAACATCGCAACCGTGCGAAGCCGGGGAGAGCAGCTTGTTATGTCAAAATTTAATACTTATTTCACAAGTCCCCAACGGGGTAGGCAGAGAGTGTAGAGCGCCAGACATCCCGGTTTTGACAAACCTCTCGTGCCTCGTCTACCTTCATCATTCTCTTCATACATGCACGCCGATTCCTAAGACTTTTGACCCCACCATCACACAGAACTCGACCTATTTGGTCATGGTATGTCAGCCTTGGTCTTCCTGGGCCTCTGCAACCATCCACATTCGCATTGTATATCTGTTTAGTCATTCGCTCATTCGACATTCTTTCTATATGCCCGAACCATCGGAGCTTGCCTTTTTTCATTTTTACACCGATACTATCATTTACACAAAGTCTCTTTCTTACATCTTCATTACGAACGCGATCGGTGAGTGATACACCGCAGATCTTGCGCAAAGATCTTATTTCGACCGCGTTCAACTTACTTTCATGCTCTGTCCTGCATACCCAGCTCTCGCTTCCATATAAAAGCGTTGGAGTAAGTACAGCATTATGTACGGCTAGTCGAGCCCGCTGGCTGATATGTTTAGATTCTAGTAGCTTACCCAACGCTCCATTCACGCAATTCCCAGCAAGCACTCTTCTTTCTATGTCAGTGGTGTACCTACCATCCTTGCTAAAAGCACATCCAAGATATACAATTTCATCAACCTGTTCTAACACTGCATCATCTACTACTACCCTTGCATTTGTTCTCTGTTCATCTCTTTCAAATACTAATACTTTAGTTTTATCCACATTCAATTGTAAGCCTTTCTCCATACAATCCTCTTTCATGACTGTGACTAGTGCTTGTAGCCCAGATGGTGTAGAGCTAACAATACCGCATCATCTGCGTAAAGCAGACAGTTCACCACTAAGTCACCCATACGCACTCCCACATCCATCAACTTCACCCTCTGGAGGCATTTGTCAAATACATATTCGAGGAATTCAGGCGTGAAGTAAAGCATTTCAGTAATGATACATTCTCGAATACACTACCTGGAAAGATTAGCTCTGGAAGTCTAAATCCAAAACAAACACATTTTAATAAAGCCCGACAGGTGGCCGCACCAATTATGTTAAAATATTCTTGTTCCCTTTGCCACCTGCATGGTAGAATATTAAAAAAAAACTCACTTAACTGCCACTGTGTTGGATGATTATTTTTGTAACGATATGGGTTTATATTAAAGGAATCCATTTAGATCAACCTTTAAATTCTTGTCGGGAAGACGCATTTTTTTTATTTACCCTTGCAAAATCTTAGTAACTTTTACTCGAAAATTCGGAAAGATTTTATTTAATTTGAAATGCCTGCACGTGTGAATATAGCATTTCAATTCGAGAAACATCCACGCAAGCTACTGTGTATGTGACCATTGGTTTGTATACGGGTCAGCATTCAATTATGCATTCCTTAGAAATAGGAGCTTAGGGGTAATATTACTATCGGTGCATTGATTAGTATCTATATCTCTCGTCAGCACGGAGACCAATTTGAACTCCGGACCTTTAAGTATTGAATTGGCAAGGAAAGCAGTTATGAAAAATTTAAGCCGAATCGAGGATACGATTTGAATAACATTTTTCACGAAAATAATTGAAAACCCTGGATCGAACATTTAAAGTCCTTATATTCAAAAATATAGTTACAAATATTTCTCTGGTGGTAGAGGTCCAGTGTAAGAGCTCGAGGGCGTAGGCGTTACCTAATTTATGTGCCGCCAAATGGTAGTATTCAGCACTATCGTGTTCCGGTAAGATGGTAATGTATAGCCCTGTAGTAACTAACACAGAGACATAATTACTAAGGTCTCAAGGGTGGCAACGCATCTGTATTTTGACCTCTGGTCTTTGTGTAAGTGTCTATAGGCTGCAGTCGTCACTTAACATCAATGTAAACTGCATGCATGTTTGCCACCTTCATTATATAAAAAAAATCATATTCCACGAGATCGAAGTCGAGAGCAATAACTAGTCTTCTATGACTACTACATATCGCTACCTAGTCCTAAGAAGAAACACAGGTGTGAAGTTATGTTCTACATTTTCCTTTCCACCCCAAATCGAAACATAAGAACCTTATATTCAATCCAAGGTTAATACCATAGAGCAACTCGGCCCACTGGTCGCGGTGGACCGGAGGGGAGTAGCCATAGCGTTTACTACCGATGCAAAACAGTTTTGCGGGGTGAAATACGTGTGACACACACTCACACTACAAAAATCGTTTAATACTACGAAACTCACACCTTGACTTTTACAAAATATATAAACAATTTCACGCACACATTTAAATATCTGGGCGACAGGCATAGGACCATTTGGTCTTGTACTTTGACAGAGGGGAAAGCCTGCATATACTCCCCTCCGGTCCGCCGCGGCCGGTGGCTCGTGTTGCTCTATGGTTAATACCAACACGGAGAAAGTTTTTCCAGGTGGAAGTCTCCAAAGTAAATCCGCTTTTTCTGAGATCCCATTAAAAGTTTGTATTAAAGTACAAAAATACTAATATGTTTCTTTTGAAAGTCCATTCGTGATATGATATTATTTTTGGGGGACATTACCAAGTTTTATAACATCATGACTTCTAACGTATATCATTTTTTGATCAGGAAAGCGACTTCTATCGCGATTTTTATGTAAATAGCACAATTTTTAGGTTTTATTTATTTATTTTTATTTTATTTATTCTTTATTGATTTAACTTTGAATACAAGTTAAAACAATGGGCGGACATAATGCCTAGTGGCATTCTCTACCAGTCAACCCTCATCATGATGAGATATTGTGGTAGGTATTACAACTTATGAATAAAGAAAACTTAATGTAAAGAATACAAATTTTGTTTTATATAATTAAGGTGGCAATCATGCACACTGGTGGTAGAGCTGCAGCGACGGAGCTCGCGGGCGTAGGTACCACCGCATTACCTAATTTACTTGGCGCTAAATGGTAGTGTTCAGCACTATCGTGTTCCGTTCAGGTGGTAATGTACGGCCCGTGCTACGTATTTTTCTCTATCTTTTGATATAGTGTACAAGGTGCGGGCCCAACGTAGAACTTTACCTTTATGTATTTGACGAACGATGACATGTTGAGAATCACATTGTTATGACACGGTCACATAATCACTATATTTTTTTATAACAAATTACCACATATTAGAACATATATATAACAGCTTGGGAATCATTAATTTTATTAATATTTTTCACACATAGGTATTGTAGTATTGTTTATTTATTAGTAACCGAAAACCGCGTCGCGAACCGGCGTGCGCGCACTTACTGAAGCCGTCTTGTTTTGAGATGAAGTGCGAATATATATTTATCTCTTTCTAGTGTATATTGGAATGACACTTGTCCCGTTTACACAGCCCAAAATATTTGGGTCTTCAGTTTTGATGATTGTGTATTTATAATACGAGGACAGTAAAGTGTGAGAGAGTTCATTTCATACTGGACAGCATCCAAGGACTTTGGCCAGCCCCATTTCAGATTTAATTTCAAGTGGCTGTTACAACTGAATAACTAAATAATTTATTTTCGCGGCGTCAAGACGCTCGGCGTCGGGACGCTCGGCGTCGGGACGCTCGGCGTCGGAACGCTGGGCTTCTAAACGCTCAGAGTCTGGACGCTCGGCGTCGATACGCTCGTCGTCGGGACGCTGGGCGTCGGGACGCTTGGCGTCGGGACGCTGGGCGTCGGGACGCTCGGCGTCGGGGCGCTCGGCGTCGGGACGCTGGGCGTCGGGACGCTCGGCGTCGGGACGCTCGCGGTTGGGACGCTCGGCGTCGGGACGCACGGCGTCGGGACGCTGGGCGTCGGGACGCTCGGCGTCGGGACGCTCGGCGTCGGGACCCTCGGCGTCGAGACGCTCGGCGTCGGGACGCTTGGCGTCGGAGCGCTCGACGTCGGGACGCTGGGCGTCGGGACGCTCGACGCCGGGACGCTCGGCGTCGGGACGCTCGGCGTCGGGTCGCTCGGCGTCGGGACGCTCGGCGTCGGGACGCTCGGCGTCGGCGTATGAAATAAGCTATGCTGGGAGTTGCCCTGCGAGTTGGAATGAGTAAGAAGGAATTCAGATATGAGAATCAAAGTAGCCGACACATGGCCGAATACTCTAACGTCGCTTAATTTTAAGCAACCCTCAAATATGAGCAACCTTTATTTTTTATGTGCACGACCTTTATAATAATATAGAGACAAAGGACTTTTAAGTCCCACTGCAATTAAAATGATTTGTCCGATAGCCCAAATCGCGAAACTCGTGTGGCAGTGAGGAGGACACATAACCGAACCGACTGCCATTGGGGCAAAAGATTACCACATACAGAAGGACGAAACGTAGGCGTAGGCGCCTACGACGTAGACCGACGACCGGGTGAAAGTTGAGGATGAGGGCGGCCCAGGGCCGTTCGTTAAGGCAATCTTTGTCCAACAATGGATGTCTTTTTGCTACCTATTGCTACTAGGTCCTAAGCAGTTTTCCTCTGTCAAAAAAAAAGGGAACCCTACCTCTTGACTGGAACACGATAACGCTGAAAAAATATTACAACTGAATGAAACAATTGAATAAAAAATAAATTTTTCACAAAAAAATTAACCGCCAAAAGAGAAACTGAAAAGGGTAATGAATTACACTATACTCATGTATCTTACTAATTTTGAGTTGGTGTCAGGAGGTTCCTCTTAATGATAAATATAACTACGTTAAGAAAAACCGACTTCAAAACTGAAAAGTAAGAAATAATGATTTAATTGTAATTATATACTACCTATTATTTATATGTGCTATTTACTTATAGGTTTGAAGTCGGTTTGGCACCGACTTCAAACAAATAATTATATTTGAATCACTTAAATATGAATACGAGCAAAATAATACACTGAACAAAACGTAACCGGCGAATCGTGGGTGTTTGCATGTGTGCTTGAATTCATGCATTTACCTCTGCCTACCCCTTCGGAGATTACAGTCGTGAAGTTTGGCACCGACTTCAAACATATAAGTAAATAGCACATATAAATAATAGGTAGTATATAATTACAATTAAATCTTTATTATTTTTTACTTCTCAGTTTTGAAGTCGGTTTTTCTTAACGTAGTTATATTTATTTTATCCTTTTTAGTTTATTGCTGCATTGTCAATTAGATTAATGTTCACATGTGTTAAATTTGTTAAATCTGAATCTCTTAGCTTCGTGACAATTAGATACCTAATTTAAATTGTTTAGGCGTGTCGATACAAAATAATAACTCGACTATACGAAATCAATGAAACAATTTTATCCACGAAGGGGAGTAAATATGCTGTATTGTGTCGTCGATGAGTAAATGTGTCATTGTCACTTGTTGTCGTCTTGTTGTCATGCGCATTAGGACTATCTAGGACGTCAGTGGATTCAACGCACGGTATGACAACTCGCCGTCTATTCTTATTCCTTTAGTCTGAGGTGAAAGTAAGTAAAAAAATGCTCATAAAATAAAAACTAATGGGCCTTTCTGAATCATATTCAGAAATTAGAATTATTATTCCGCATCAAACAAAAGAAGAATTACGTAAATCGGTCCAGAAATCTCGGCGAAATTCACGTACATACATAAAAAAAATATATATATACCGGCCGAATTGAGAACCTTCTCGTTTTTTGAACTCGGTTAAAAATAGGACCAAGTGTAGGTATACACTATCGATCATACATTACAAAATATACGATATACGTCGAATTGAATTTTCGTCGTAACCTTTTTTGTTTTTCGTTGGTTGAAAATGTAACATATAACATCTAATAACCCTATTAACCCCGGAGTAAATTGGCGCGGACAAACAAATATTGGATATCTTAACCTTCAACACGAGGTAGCTTGACATGGGTGAATGTAATTGAAAAAATATTTTTGGGAACTTTATGCGTAGGTGTTAAAAGGGTAACTTGATGTTGTATAAAGGAACATTGAGACAAAAAAATATCCTCTCTCACGATGGCAACTACTTTAAAAGGTTTACACCATTTATTACACACTATATCGTGTATAAGTCGCTTTTCGAGTAACCTGTGGCAACTCATCCCATGGTATCCGACAGGACTTTTTTTCGGGATAAATTGTATCCTATAATCTAGTCAGCTAATATCCTATCTGTATAACAAATTTCATCAAAATCCGTTCAGTACTTTCGGCGTGATTGACGGACAAACATCCAAAAAAAGAAACTTTCACATTGATAATATTAGTGTGATTTTCACTGATGGTAGAGTTCCAGTGCAGAAGCTTGAGTCCGTAGGCACCTCCGCATTATCTGCCGCTAAATGGTAGTGTTCAACGCTATCGTGTTCCGGTTAGATAGTAATGTATGGCACCGTAATAACTATCATGTATAGTCCTGTAATAACTATCACAGAGACGTCACAACTTAGGTTGTAGGGGTGGCAACACATCTGCATTTTGACCCTGGTTTTTGAGTAAATGTCTATGTAAATAGGCTGCAGTCCTCACTGAACAATGTTTTTAGGACTACCAATGGTTGACTGACAGAGAGCGCTTTAAAAGCGTTAAGTCTGCCATTTGTACCAATGTATTATTGATGCAATAAAGTATAAATAAATAAATAAACATGTAAATTGCACGGTTGTTTACCACAGTCGTTACATTAAAGAAAACTTCACCCAGCTGATCCTGTTACTACCTATTTCAAGATCTGATTCCACTATTTACCGACGCAGTATATAAGAATAACGTCTTTCACGAACAATGGCAAGTATAGCACAAAGAAGGGCGTTGAAACAATATCTCACTCATGACGTTCGCGATCCCCATTGACTCAGGAGACGGATTTGCGCGATAAATTCTTGATCCGGGATTCACCGTGCCTGAGTTTTAATGCCATAATAATAAAGCTTTTTTTGATAGTGGGAGTCATCTTTGCGCATCGTTCGATTACGGTTGGTAGATAATGGTTATATTATTACCTAAACGTAGGTTTACTTACAATGTTTGGGCTTACAACCAAATACTTGACAAGTATTTTAGTTTTCATATTTTTGCTGAAAACTTGGGAAAGATTTCTTTACTTGGCACCCAATGGTGCAATCATCATGCAATTATGACATTATTTCAATGAATTGTTTTGAACGCAAACAAAAGAGTATCCAAAATAATCCAGCTAACTTATTTAAGTAGACTAATTTCTGGGACAAAGATTCTCTTCGTCGCCTGTTGATTTCACCGTGATAAATACGCAGAGATTAAAGATAGCGAGTTTATTATTCCTTTTTTTTTTCTACGACTTCGTCCACGTGGAATTCGCAACAAAAATGTCGCGACTTATATACAAAAAAGAGTAGCCTATAATTATATTATTGACCCTGGATCTTCCACAATGTTTGTTCAAAACTACAAAGATCTTTCTTATTTTACTTTTCTTTTATACCTCCTATGTTTTTTTATGTCATAGAAGTGGCAAACAAGCATGCAATTCACATTGATGTTAAGTGATGACTGCAGCCTATGGACACCAACACAAAGACCAAGGTCAAAATATAGATGCGTTACCACTCCTGAGGCCTAAGGTGTTATGCCTCTGTGCCAGAAATTACAGGGCCGTACATTACCACCTGACCGGAACACGATAGCGCTGAACACTACTATTTAACGGCAAGTATATTAGGTAATGCGGTGGTGCCTACGCCCGCGAGCTCCGTCACTGGAGCTCTACCACCAGTGAATGTACCACCTATGTACAGACATAGTCCAGTTACAGTTTTTTTTAGTTTTTAGAGAGTAGTTTTTGTGATGAATGTAGAAGAGCCACGCCAGGTGTGTCAGGACCGTGATGTCTTGTGCTCTACACTCTCTACCTACTCCGTAAGGGACTTGGTGAAGATACAAGATTTATAGATATAAGATACGTACACTTGAAGAAACTCCATTGCACTGGATCTTGTTTAATAATCAATGTTAACCCCCTTATTCATAAACGTACATTAGAAACGTTTTAGCTATAGAATGCTTTGTCTTTGTTAGGTGCATTGTCAAATGTGCACGATAGAAAAAGACAAGGGAGAGATTAGCAACACTTTAGCTAAAATACGTTTATGAATAAGGGGGTAAGTATTTTTGTAGCTAAATTGAATCCGATGACTGTTGTGAACAGCAGTAAAACCAGAGGTATTGCGGCCCGAGCTCATGTATTTGCTTAATAAATTGTCAGCTGCCTCGAGAACTGACGTTAAACTGGTCTTCCGACAAAAGCTAAGCTATTCGTATACAAAGCAGTCAATGGTGGTACAAATTTGTTGCGAAGTAGTAAGTTAGTAGTTCTTACTGGTGGTAGAGCTCCAGTAACGGAGCTCACGGGCTTGGACACCACCGCATTACCTAACTTGCCGCTAAATGGTAGTGTTCAGCACTATCGTGTTCCGGTCAAGTGGTAATGTACGGCCCCATAATTTCCGGCACAGAGGCATAACACCTTAGGCCTCAGGAGTGGCAACGCATCTGCATTTTGAGCTCTGGTCATTGTGACGGTGTCTATAGGCTGTAGTTATCACTTAATATCAATGTGAACTGCATGCTTGTTTGCCACTTCCATAACATAAAAAAAAGGTAGAGATTTCTTGTCCATTTTTATGACTTATTATAGAGCTATGCTGGGTTCAAACTTAAACTACCTCTCTTATCTAATAATACCTACCTAGATTTTGTATATCAAAAGATTATTAGATCGTTGAATGATCGGATGAGTGTTCTTCATCGCCAATGGACATTTAGGACACCGTTAAGATTCAAAGATTCAAAGACTTTTTTTATGCCTGAAGGTTGACAGGCAAGCAGACGGGCCACCTGATGGAAAGTGGTCACTGTCGCCTATGAACATTTGCAACACCAGGAGTGTTGCCAACGCCCTGCCAGCCCTGAAGGACTCGTTTGACGCCATTTTTGAAAAACCAGTTACCAGCTCTGATGTTTCTGTTGACGCTACGTTTGAAGAACCTTATTTATTTATATAAACTTTTTGCACATTAATTTACATAAGGCGGACTTAATACCAAGTGGTATTCTCTCTCAGCCAACCTTAGGGCCAAATAGAGCAGTCGAAGAGGTGCAATGATTGGTAGTGGTAGCAAAATGGGATTGAAAGATTTTTAAACATATAAACTTCAGATTAGAAACAGTTAGGGAATATTCTTTCAGCTTGCGTTTGAAAGAAAACTTACTCGGAGCCTTCTTGATATGTAGGGGAAGCGTGTTCCAGAGTTTAATTTATGTAACAGCGAAGGAATTGGAATAAAAACCAGTATGGAGCAACAGAACGAGGAGTTTAAGGTTTTCGGCAGAACGAAGAAAGTGGTCGTGTGAATATCTTTCGTATCTTATCGTAGCGTACTTTTTAGAAGACGACCGAAAACATAGCTACATAATTTTGCCCAAAAGGATGTTAACCTGGCATTTTAATATTTAACCTGTATGATTACATTTCAGCCTTAAGTTGACCGAATATTTAAATAGCTAGTTAGTCATATCTCTTCGAAACGATTTGATACTTGTAAAGTACTCGTAGTAACACAGTACAAATATGAACAGTATGGAGACCACGTACAAAACGTTCGAAGCGGCACACTAACAAAAACGCTCGCTACATCGAAGCTCGATGTAGCGAGTGACTCAGTCAGTACTGCAGTACCGCGAGAACCGCTTAGAGGCCTCTTTGATGCACATGTTTTTTAGAGTGTGACGTTTCAACATTTTATAGGTACGTAGTTTCCACACTGTTCATATTTGTACTGTGGTAGTAACGAAAGCTATTAGAATACTGATTGCTATGTAGGTAGGTATATATAAGCGAAAGTTAATTCTGCCTATTTATTAACTTCTCCGTGTCTCAGTATTTGAATTTCATTGTACAAAATGCATGCAGATGACTTGCATCCAAAGGCAGACTAGCTTTTACTTAAAACTTTAACTACGCGAAGTTGTGGCCAATAGCCAGATGTAAACAAGGTTGTTCTTTAGACACCGCACCGGTTAATTCTCTCACACGTTGCTATAGTAACTGTTAAACATAACAGTATTAGTAAACGCAATGCAATCTGGCTGTCTTCGT
This sequence comes from Macrosoma leucophasiata, assembly GCA_036365455.1. Lineage (NCBI taxonomy): Eukaryota > Metazoa > Arthropoda > Insecta > Lepidoptera > Hedylidae > Macrosoma > Macrosoma leucophasiata. Next base: position 4,659,634 of record JAWQUS010000023.1, on the reverse strand, counting down.
AAATGTTAACTGTCTATGACTGACATTGACGTTTATTGACACTTCCCTTTCTACTACTCGCTGCTCTGTGATCATGTCATGTCTTGTGCTCGCTCCCATTGTAATTTAATAAAATCCAAGTTAATCCTTATCTATTGTTTTGTCTTTAGTTTTTTTTTTTTTTTTTTTTTTATGTAATAAAAGTGGCAAACAAGCATGCAGTTTGATGTTAAGTGATGACTGCAGCCTATAGACAACCACACAATGACCAGAGGTCAAAATGCAGATGCGCTGCCACTCTTGAGACATTAGGTGTTATGCCTCTGTGCCGGAAATTACAGGGCCGTACATTACCATCTGACCGGAACACGATAGTGATGAACACTACCATTTAGCGGCAAGTATATTAGGTAATGCGGTGGTGCCTACGCCCGCGAGCTCCGTCACTGGAGCTCTACCACCAGTAAGACCCTACTGCCCTAACCCTTCAGTAACTAGTTACTAAACACTTCCTATTGCCAATACCGTATCCATTACTCACGTGCAGTGACCGGGCTGTTCTTAATTCAATAGAACTTGCTGGAACAAAGTTATCAGTAACCGGTAATAGTCGAGTTATATAGTAGGAGAGCAATAATTAGTGATTTTAAATTTCATGTGAGATAACTTTATTTTGAACTAGCGGCCCGGCCCGGCTTCGCGCGGTTGCAATGTTACTTACCCGTAGTCATCTTAGCGTGATAATATATAGCCTTAAGCCTAAAGCCTTCCTCGATAAATGGGCTATCTAACACTGAAAGAATTTTTCAAATCGGAAACGTAGTTCCAGAGATTAGCGCGTTCAAGAAAACAAACCAACAAACTCTTCAGCTTTATCATATTAGTATAGATTAAGTCCGGTTCATGTAGTGTCCATCGATAGTCTGATAATAATTGGATTCATCTCAAAACTTTATAGAACATGAGCAATGATCAGCTTCAATCGGAAAAGTGAAGTCTTTTGGAATACCTCTGACGGGACTTGCAAGATATGTAAATACACTTACAGGAGTGACGAAAACAAATAAATTTAGCGGTAAAATGTCCAAATCCTCCATGGCCATAAAGAATATGCATTATTTGTACAATTTTCGCAACGCCAATCATCATACTTTGTCCGAGTTCTAACGATGCCATGAATTTGTTCAGACTTATAAGTTTAATAGACTCATGATAAATGTTAAATAAGTAGGTACATATTATAGTTGATTGGGTATGAAATTGTGTGGGTCATAATGGGACTGACATGTACTTGAGTATAAAAGTCCCTAAATAATAAAGAGAAAAAAAAAAAAAAAATCATCATACTACGTGAAATAGCATAGAAGCATGAAATTCCGCACAATATTCTTTGGTTGAAATAAAACTATTTTTTACGGATTTATCTCGACGAAAATGATTTTTAAAATCAACCCGACGTTTCGGTCGCTTTTCAGCTTCCGTGGTCCCGGGCAGACTAAGGTGACATTTGTCTGACAGCAGTTTGAAAAAAAAAGTACATGTAGCTACCTCCATCGATTTCGAAAACGCCTTGCGTAGCGTTCAGGATTAACGCAAAAATGACTTATGGTCTTGAGGTCTTGCAGACTGCTGCGGCTGGGATTTTGCATAGAAGCATATTTTCCCAATAAGCTTATATAGTAATAGCTATACACTGGATGAGGAACCGTTCACAAGTCGTTCAGGCGACAGCCGGCAATAGACCTAAGTGAGAGCCTAGCACACAGGCCCAAATTGCTGCCTAGTTTGGATTTCCGCCAAGTGGGTCAAAAACCTTTACAGCTTTACAATTGGACCCTGCCAAATTAACAACGAACGACTTTGGTCGTAAAGAAAGTTTCGAATAGCGGAACAGTTTAAGTGAGCATTAACTGAAGGAACTATTGAAACTGCGAACTTTTAAGGTAATATTTGAAAGTCTTATAATAGAAGATGGTAGTCAAATAAAATGATTCTTTAATTGTGAAAATCATGAAATCGACAATAAAATAATGTTAAAATCCATACCAATATTATAAATGTGAAAGTATGTTTGTGTGTTTGTTTTTCCGTCTTTCACGTCAAAACGGAGCAACGCAATGTTTGCAAGCCGCCTTCCTTACATAAAGAAATTAAATTAAAAAAACTGTGTGTGGTGTCACATGTGGGACACCCGATTGGAACGAAGTTCCTCTTCAAGTGAGAGAGAGAGAGAGAGAGAGAGAGAGAACGAATAAGTCGAATCCTATACTCGGCCTGCCCTCTTTCCGAGCGCTACGCACTATAGCAAAAGTGTCGTGAGGATTTTTGGTGACGCTCGCCTATCCCCCTTAGCCAACGTATCGCGCGATAAGGAACTTCGTTCAAAAATAAAACTAAAAAGTGCTGAAAAAGGGTTTTTACACAAGTTTTACATACAATGTTTATGAAACAAAGACAAATAGGGTTCCGAGTAACAGATATTATGTTATGCAACAATGTCGTAACTAAGCCAGTGTTTGTTGTATAGAATCGATAGGCAAGCAGAATGGCTGGGCTCTATGTTGAATATTTCACAATACTCGATACTCATTGAGTAACTCTATGTAAAAAGGCTTACTATAAACTCGAGGACTATCTCAAGGATAGAAATGTTTGGCTAAATGCTGATCTAGCTCCACAAAGGTGTTAAATGTAATAATCAAAGTGTAATGTTGATATTATATTGTTGATTTTAAGCTTGTTTAAATTATGGAAAATTGTAAAAATATGCCTAAGAGATATTTTTAAAAGAGCCGACTGAGTTTTTTCCGGCAAGTTTTTCTCAGATCATATTGGCCTTTGGAACTTTGCCGGTGAATGACAAAGAATGACTCTTTTTCTTTTCTTTTTACTCTTTGTTATCAGTTTGTAAAGGGGAAAAGAGACATTCTACTGATATACTTTTACATTAGTTTATTACATTTAGTTTTATCTTAGTGATATTCTTGACTTTACATATATTTTTTATCTTGTTTGACATGTATATCAATTGTTATTCGCTTTAATTTATTTTGTTTGTTTTTGACGTGTCATAAGAGGTGCCTGTCACCCTAAATGAATAAATGAGTTTCTGATTCTGAAATCAAAACTACGAGTATGTACGTCATGTCAATCTACTTGCCGACGGTAGTGTTCAGCACGATCGTATTCCCGTCAGGTCATGTATGACCCTGTTATTTCCGACACAGAGGTATAATACTTCAGTCCTCAGGGATGGCAACTCGTCTTCTTTTGTTTTTTTATGTAATGGAAGTGGTTAACAAGCTTGCAGTGCACATTGATGTTAAGTGATGACTGCAGCCTATAGACACCCATACAAAGACCATGGTCAAAATGCACATGCATTACCAGTCCTGAAGCCTAAGGTGTTATGCCGCTGACCGGCATACGATAGTGCACTAGTGCATAGAACACTACCATTTAGCGGCAAATATATTAGGTAATGCGGTGGTGCCTACGCCCGCGAGCTTCGTCACTAGAGCTCTACCTATCTTCTTTGAAATCTCTACAGTCCAGCCGTGGGCTTCTTTCAGCTGAAGGCGATTTCAGCTGAACTGAGTACCCACATTTAAAAAAAAAAAAAACTAAATAGCCATAAGGAAACCAATCACTACACCGTGTACTCGTGAACTAATCAAATTTAATGAGAAACTCGATCTGCGAGTCGATTAATTCGAATAAAACCAATTAGCTGCGAGTTATGTGAAGTAATAAACGTTGATCGGTCTAATATCTTCGGTAGGTAATTTGTGAGACATTTAATTTTATGATGCCTCAATTAATTACCGATTACCGATATCTGGTTGATGTACTGGTTGTCACAGAACAGTCGTATAATCTTGAGAGCATAACAGGGCTTTAACATAGACAGTTCTAGGGTGCAATTCAATTCAAATCATTTATTTCAAATTGGTCTACAAGGACACTTTTGCATTGTCGGGATATAAGCTACCTAGAGAGAATGACTTATAATAATAATTCAATAGGTATTAATAAATACCAATTTAATAATAATATTTAACCGATACGTGAATCATAAAATTTTTCAATTCCTTCATAGAAGAAAATGAAAAATCTGTTCGTCATAATCATAGTCATTCACTTAGCAGAGTTCCAAGTGCAGGCACTACTGAGAAGAACTCCGCTACCCAACAAACTCAACGTGTTGCTCTTTTGTCAAAACCTCAGATTTAATACAAATATTATTAAATAAAATAAAGATAATGTGAACGTCCATGGCATATAAATATTTGCATATAAACACATACGCAAATACCCATCAACAGCTTAATATCGTGATAGAAAATAACACCCGCAAATCACAACAGACCAGTCCCCACAATCAGCGCCCGTTCACGAGTATGACGCATGTGGCAGCCCTTGCTCTCCTCGACCATTTTGAAGGGAAGTGAGCAACCCGTCACACGACGCCGCCGAAGGCAAAGACATTAAAGTGAGCTGACTGTTATAATTACCAGTGCGTAGATAGCAATATAGATGAAAAGAAAATCTGTTTGTGGCCAGAGCATACACAATATCAATAAGTTAACATAAGTACAATTTTATGAAATAGCCTGGCAGCGATCGCTATAATCCCAAGATGTACTATCATTGAGATATTCACAAACGTGCTTTAATTACTTTTTTAAATGTATTAACAGATAGACTTTGAACATTTTTTGGGACTTTATTAAAGAATCGTATACACTGACCTCTGAAAGAATTATTTACTCTATGCAGTCGTGTTACATGCATGGACAACTTGTATTAATTCCTTGTGTTCATATTATGATCATTCGTTCTCGTAGGAAACTCATTAATATTTTTCTGGACATACAATAAGTTTTCGTATATATATTGACAAGCAACAGTCAAAATGTTTATTTCCTTAAATTTATCCCTCAGAGAAACTCTCGGGCTTAGCCCGTAGATAGCACGTACTGCTCTCTTTTGCAAAACAAAAATAGTATTGACGTTGACGGAATTGTCCCATAGCAAAATGCCATAGGACATTATACTGTGAAAGTAACTAAAGTAGACCAGCCGAGCCGTCTCCACGTCCGTCAATAATCTTATGCTCTTTACTGCAAATGCTGCTGAGCTAAGTCTACTGGCCAATTTGGCAATATGGGGGCCCCATTGCAATTTAGCATCCACGGTAATGCCAATAAAATAGAAATAGAAATAGAAATAGAAAATATTTTTATTTCGAATAGATCTTTACAGATACTTTCAAAACGTCAATAAATCATAAACTACCTAGAGAGAATAACCATTACATATAGTAAAGAAAAATCATATATTAATAGTAAATTAAAAATTAAAATTTAAACTATTTGGTTAAAACATAATAATCATAAAATTTTTCAATTCCTTCAATGATAATAAATGAAGAAAAAGAAAAACTTATTCGTCAAGATCAATGTTATTCACTTAGCAGAGTTCCAAGTGCAGTCACTACTGAGAAGAACTCCGCTACCCAACAAACTCAGTAAGAGCTCTTTTAAATGAAAGCTTAAATCTAGTACAGATTATCGTGAAAAATCAAATAATGTCAACGTCCATAGCATAGATGCAAATAAACTGCTATCTACTAAATGTTATGTAGCCCCTGCAAACCAGAACAGACCAGTCCCCACCAACAGCACCCGTTCACGAGTATGACGCATGTGACAGCCATTGCCCTCCTCGACCATTTTAGAGGGAAGTGAGCAACCCGCCACACGACGCCGCCAAAGGCAAAGACATTTAAGCGTGCATGACTGTTCCGGATATGCATACGGCAAAATAAAAGATGGAATTCATTTTCAGCCAGGGTATTCACATTATTCAACCCTTAACAATAGTAGATACTAATTACTGAATACACGAAATCACAGGATCATGAAATAGCCTGGCAGCGATCGCTATAATCCCAAGACGTATTATCATTAAGATAATCACTGGTCTTATAGTAATTACATTTATATAAACGTTCTTTCATTACTTTCTTGAATTTATTGATCGATAGACTTTGAACGTTTTTGGGGATTTGATTAAAGAACCGTATACATTGACCTCTAAAAGAATTATTGACCCTATTCAGCCGCGTTGCATGCATGGACAACTTGTATTTGTTCCTAGTATTTATACTGTGATTGTTACCTATTGTAGGAAACTCATTAATGTTTTTACGGACATATAATACATTTTCATAAATGTATTGCGAAGCTACAGTCAGAATATTTATTTCTTTAAATTTATCTCTAACAGATACCCTCGGACTCAACCCGTAGATAGCCCGGACAGCTCTCTTTTGCAGTACAAAAATAGTGTTGACGTCGGCGGAATTTCCCCATAGCAAAATGCCATAGGACATTATACTGTGAAAATAACTAAAATAAACAAGGCGAGCCGTCTCGACGTCTGTTAATAGTCTAATCTTTTTCACAGCAAATGCTGCCGAGCTAAGTCTATTAGCTAATTTGGCAATATGGGGACCCCATTGCAATTTAGCATCCACGGTAATGCCCAGAAATACCGTGGAGTCTACTAACTCCAATACTTCCTCATTTATTTTGACATTGGTGTCCACAAGTTTTACATTAGGAGTGGTGAACTTAATACATTTTGTCTTTTTACTATTCAACAATAAGTTATTGGCACTAAACCAATGTACAACATTAGAGAGAGTATTGTTCACATCGTCAAATAAAGCCTGTTGTCTTTTAATTTTAAAAATTAAAGAAGTGTCGTCAGCAAATAATACCATATTTTGACTATCGTTGATGATGTACGGCAAGTTATTTATATAGACTAAAAAAAGAAACGGTCCTAGAATAGAGCCTTGCGGGACCCCCATATCCATTGAAGCCCCGGGAGATCCTTTTCCATTGACATCAACATACATTGTTCTATTGCTTAAATATGAAGTCATAAGCTCAAGAGCGGTGCGACCGCCTATCGACATTGCTATTGTCGTTGTCATTGCTGTCAAATTATCATGTAGATTTGTAGCTCCTTTAAAAGTTGGCCTTCAATTGTAGCTACATATAACGTAAGTTGGCTTTTCAAGTTTGCGAGTAAAAGTCGACCAAATGACTCGAAATTTTTGAACTCCATAGAAAATATTTATGTTTTTTTTTCATTACATTAATCAAACCTAAAAACTATGGGCCGTCGCGAGTGGACCGAGCGAACCGGCGCGGCGAGGCCAGCTACACCAGCTAGGCCTCGCCGCGCCGGTTCGCTACTATCGATACATCGCATAGCTTGAGTTGCGCATCTAGGATAGCATAATATCAGGAAGATGAGCAGTATTATTGGAAACGGTCACATATTTTCGTAGCGTAGATTTCACATCTTCACTGCACAGCTGCATAGCACATCTCTGGTGGTAAAGCATCCTTAAACACACATTGCTTCGGTTACATGAAAGATTCCATTTAGGGTCGTATTTCTTTTGAGTATTGAAGTTAGCATCGGGCATTATCGGACGTTGGGTCGTGATGACCCCATCGCCCACTTCTTCCACTATAGGAGAATTCTTCCACTAGTGCAGTCAGTCAACCGAACAAGTGCATTAACGTAAGAGGGGCAGCAGCGTCCTACAATAAAACTACCACTAACACTGCGATCGCCAATCCGCATGCCAAGCGTGGCGATTATGGCATTTTCATTTTGGGGAGATTTTAGTCCAGCAGTGGACAGCTTTCGGCTGATATGATGAATGAAGTTGGCAAACAAGCATGCAGTTCAAATAGATGTTAAGTCATGCCTGCAGCCTATAGACTACACAAAAACCAGAGTTACAGATGCGTTGCCACTCCCGAGACGAGACCCAAGTTGTTATGTCTCTGTGTGCGAGTTATTATAGGGTCATACATATATGGCAGCGTGCGGACCGGAGGGGAGTAGCCATATGCAGGCTTTTCCCTATCTCAAAGTAAAGCCCAAACGGTCCTACGCCTGTCGTCCAGATCTTTAAATGTGTGCGTGAAATTGTTTATGTAGGTATTTTGTTAAAGTCAAGTTTTGTAGTAATAGACGATTTTTGTAGTGTATCACACGTAGTTCATCCGCAAAACATGACAGACTGTTTTGTATCGGTATTGGTATATGTAAGCGCTATGGCTACTCCCCTCCGGTCCGCCGCGGCGGCCGGTGGCCCGTATTGCTCTATGTAAACAACGTATTTCAACTGTGATGTTTCGTTAAAACTACTGAAGGCCAAAGTTCCAGTACAGGGACTCGAGGGCGTAGGCACCACCGCATTACCTAATCTAATCCTATCTATCGCCAATTTACAAAAGAATTGCTGCTAATAAGGATAAGTCATGAATCACAAGGGAATCTTTGATTACGTAGGTAACTTCATGGAAAATGCAGAATAGGTGAATAATGAAAACAAATACCTACTACTTGACTAATACCGTAATGTCAGTCAAATTGTGATTTCATTTTAATTAGACATAGGCATTGTTTTACTAGTACAGGAAACGAAACTAAGATATCTGAGATCGACAATGTTGGTAGGTACGACTGTTCAACTCATAAACACTCTTGTGACGTAATTCGTAATATGTGCCTATTTGTCTTGTCGTCTTACATATTCACTGTCCAATAGAAACTCAAACGATTAATACGTATTTAATTTATCTCCAAACTAGTTCAAACTAAATCAAACCTTAATCAATTAACGTATGGTCCTTCGAGCCTGATACCACGACGAACCTTTTTTTTTTTGACGACCCGGTTAGATCAGCTGTGTGAGATGACCGTTTGATTCGTAGGGTCGCAGGTTTGATCCCCGCACCGGGACAAATATTTGTATGGCCTACAGATATTTGTTTCGGGTTTGGGTGTTTGTATATGTGTTGTATGTGTACAACGGCACCTACGACACAGGTTTATACCTACTGTGGGGCTGTGAGTGTAAGTGTATTTTATTTTATTTATTTATTTTATTTTACCTGTTCGCTGCACCGGCCGCCCGGTCGGCCATTATCAGAAGTACCATTGATATATCCGCCTCCAAATAGGAATTTAGCACTATCGTCTTCCGGTTATATACTATGGTAATGTACGGCCCCTTAATTTTCATCAGAGGCATATCACCTGAAGTCTCGGGCTTGGATCGCATCTTCATTGACCTCTGCTTTTGTGTAGATATCTATAGGCTGCAGTCATCACTTAACATCCAAGTAAATTGCATTTTTGATTTCCACCATCATCCATAATATTAAAACGAAAGGCATATTACATATATAGGCATATATAAAAATATAAAATAAAAAATATAAAAATGACATACTAGCCGCCCGCCCGGGCTTCGCACGGTAGCTGTTAATGAAATTATACCTACGACAAAATTGTAATATGATATCATCTGGAGAAGCCACTGATTCCCGAAACACAGTGAATACTAATTCGGGAATCTATGGAATCAATATCTAAAACGATATTTATATATTTTTTTTGCCAATAAACACATTTTTTTTACTATGTATAGGTAGCCTGTGAAGATGTAGCTTACTAATGGTGAAAGAATTTTTGAAATACGTCCTGTAGTTTTTGTGTGAAAACGTTACAAACATACAAAAACACAAATGGTTCCTCTTTATAATATTATAGTAGGTATAGATGACTCTTAGATGTCCTAGTTAATGATCGTCAATATATTTCTAGTAAAATAGGACTAGTCATACCCTGAACTGTAACTTACTACCTACATATATAATGAAAAATCTACTTTGTCACCTTATATACAAATCCCTACTATGAGTCCACGTTCTGATTTTATTTGTACTTGTTCGCGATTACGTGACGAGTTGGTCATAATTTAATTCAACCAATCAATTTTTCAGTTTTGTTAAACGTGGTTAGCACGGATTGGTCAAAAAAATTTTGACTGCCCTTTTCTATCCTCGAATCATGTATCGCAATCGCTAATATACCATTTTACATTTCGGGCGCATTATCTTTCAATTTTCCAAATTTCAAAAAAGCAGTAAAAAACGACAGTCACTTTGTCTTACATAAACGCCATCACATACAGTAGGTACTGTATTCACATAATGTAACTGCCTCAGTGGAACACACGCGATGTTGTGCAGCGATTCTTAGGCTCCTTTCATCCTGCAGCGTGTCGCCCGTGGCGTGTGGCGAGACCGGCGACACGCAGTACAAAAACGCTACCGGCAAGCACGCGGCACAATTAAAGCCACTATGGAGCTTCATACAAATTGCACCGGTCGCGCGCGTACGCTACCGACGACACGCTGCAGAATGTAAGAAGCCTTAGTTTGATCTGCAAAACCTGGCATATTCTTCCCAAAATGACGCACAATCCTGTTGTGGTCATCGTTGGGGAAAGCTTTTATCCAGCAGTGGACGATTCTCGGCTGAAGTAATGATATGAAAAAGTAACACTTTGTTGTAAGTTAAACTGTTTTACAAGGACAAAGTTATTTATCCGACAGTGTTTTTCCCATTATTTTTTTCATCCATCTATATCTATGTATGTATGTATCTTCACGCCAGGTCCCTAACGGGGTAGGCAGAGAGTGTAGAGCGCCAGATATCCCGGTTCTGACAAACCTCTCGTGCCTCGTCTACTTTCATCATTCTCTTCATACGTGCACGCCGATTCCTAAGACTTTTGATCCCACCATCAGACAGAACTCGACCTATTTGGTCATGGTAGGTCAGTCTTGGTCTTCCTGGGCCTCTGCAACCATCCACATTCGCATTGTATATCTGTTTAGTCATTCGCTCATTCGACATTATTTCTATATGCCCGAACCATCGGAGCATGCCTTTTTTCATTTTTACACCGATACTATCATTCACACAAACCCTCTTTCTTACATCTTCATTACGAACGCGATCGGTGAGTGATACACCGCAGACCTTGCGCAATGATCTCATCTCGACCGCGTTCAACTTACTTTCATGCTCTTTCCTGCATACCCAGCTCTCGCTTCCATATAAAAGCGTTGGAGTAAGTACAGCATTATGTACGGCTAGTCGCGCCCGCTGGCTGAGATGTTTAGATTCTAGCAGCTTACCCAACGCTCCATTCACGCAATTCCCAGCAAGCACTCTTCTTTCTATGTCAGTGGTGTACCTACCATCTATATCTAAATATGATAAAACAAAGTTGCGGCGCCTGTATTGGAAAAATTAACGATTTTATTTTTTCATTACTTTAATATGAAAATATGAAATTGCCAATATGAATTGGTTAGATTGAGCCTTTGGCTAGTGTTTACTGACCTTATAGATACCTACCTATTTAGTGGTTACTTTCCTGACAAAAATAAAAGCATTATGAACATACAGTGATTATACTTAATGATTTACAATCCTATTATCTACACTAAAAATAAAAAGTTATACCTATTTCACTTCAAAATATTGCAATAATACAAATTACTTTGTCTTAGAGAAGCCAAATCACCAATCATTAGCTAAAAACGCTCTACCGCGCTCTACATCATAAGCTTACAAAGGTTTTGTCTCTAAAGTAGAGTAGTGCAGCAACAGACGTATGATCGAGAACTCATGGTAGTGGCAAAGGCGAATTAAAACACCTATAATGACCTCATTGATAGTATATCTACGTGATAAAAAACCGGTCGACTCACACTCACTGCTCCGCGGAACGTTGCCGCGCGTGCACGTGTTCAAGATGTTTTTACTTTTGTGTTTATGTGTGTGTGTTGCGTATGCGCAGGACGCGCCTTCTGTAAACACTACGCAAGGTGTGGTAGTCGGGTCCATTGTGCCCGATGGAAATTATTTAGCGTTTTATGGGATCCCTTACGCTGGTACCACTTCGGGTTCAAACAGGTTCAAGGTACGTACAAAAGTGTAGAATATTTTGCATCAAATCTTAGTTTCTTATGCTCGTGTTATGTAATTTTGAGATGGACATAACTTATGATGAGTGGTTTCTTTATAATAAACCTACTGGTTTATCCGTATTTTCCACATTTCTTTTCTATGATATAGGTAATTCAAATAAGTATTATATCCAACTTAGAGCAACACCGGAGGGGAGCAGCCATATGCAGGCTTTCCCCTCTATCAAAGTACAAGCCTAAATGGGCCTATACCTGTCGCCTAGATGTTTAAATGTGTGTGTGAAATTGTTTCTGTATTTTGTTAAAGTCCAGGTGTGAGTTTCGTAGTAATAGACGATTTTTGTAGTGTGCGTGAGTGTCGCACGCATTTCCCCCCGCAAAAAATGACAGACTGTTTTGCATCGGTAATAAACGCTATGGCTCCAGTCCGCCGCGGCCTCTATGACTCTATGGCTTTCGAACCGTCGGATACGACGGTTCGAAAGCCTTACTGAATCGCTTTTATAATCCTTTACGGCTTTGAATTTTCTCACCCTTTCGTGACTGCCAATCGACGAGGAATTCCCCGATTTGCGGGCAATATAGTCGGCACGGGGCAGGCGGAGACTGAATAAAATCGGGGCATTTCGAAAAATTCACAATTTAACACGTTTATTTTGGTACAAATCCATTATTAGGGTTGACAGATAGCAACGCAGTGGGGTGAATTGCATATAGGCAGAACTAGCGGAGCCTACCTCAGTATCTCGAGATAGGATTAGGTTGGAGTAGTGATTATCTTTAGAAAAACATTTACCAAGAATGAAATAATCCTATATTTTTTATTATTTACCATAAATAAATAAGTATTTGCTGAGGTGAGCTCTACCTATTTGCCTACACTACCTCAATCTAATAGCCGAATACTCAAACGTCCCTCAATTTTAAGCAACCCTCAAATGTGCGCTATCTCTATCGTTTGAATGTGTTTTATAATGACAGAAAACTTTAAAGTCCCACTTATGGTGAGATTCACAGACCGCACTACGACTTTACTTTGAGCAAAGTATGCTTAGAACTGTCAGAAATGTATGGGTTCTGACAGTTCGAAGCGTACTTTGCTTGAAAGTAAAGTCGTAGTGCGGTCTGTGAATCTCGCCCTTAGATTTAAGTGACGTATTGGACGTAAAAATATTACATGAACACAAATAAAATCGAGAGCATCTAAACAAATATAAAAGAATTTGGAGTTAGATTAATGTCGATTATAAGAGACATGCGTGAAAAGGAGAAGTAGCTTGTTAAAAACGCCATAGTTTTATGAAGTAAAACTACAGCGTGTTTTTTATTTTAAACTTTTGAGTCAGGAAAAGTACCAATGATGGTCGAAATCAAAAGATAAACAGCAGTCACGCTGTGGTAGAATCTAAATCACGAACTCCTGTGCTATTGGACTATCAGTAGTAACGACACTAAGGGGGAAGGATCGTTGGGATTTCTTGACCCGATAGCCCACCGTTCTCTTGCAATCAGATATGGGAATCAGGCCTCTTAAAAGAGACTCGTTTTATTATTCTTGTGAATCATTCGAAGTTTTTAGGAATCTAGTTAACTTCATTTGTTTATTCAAGGTCTAATCTAAAAATATTACGCAAGCGCATGACAGTGTGACAGCGAAGTTCCAAAAATACAACCAACACTATTGTGCTTCTTGAAGGCACAAATAACCATACGTTCAATACATAGAAGAAAGAGTATATAACTCATCTCAGTATATAAGACATATAAAAAAGCGTTAATTACTTATAATCTATACATATAAAAATTTATTGCTGTTCGTTAGTCTCGCTAAAACTCGAGAACGGCTGGGCCGATTTGGTTAATTTTGGTTTTGTATAATTTTTGGAAGTCCAGGGAAGGTTTAAAAGGTAAGAAAATATGAAGATATTGAAGGCAAATAGTAAAAACCACAATTTCATTTTCCCATACAAATCATCGAACCTTTGACATAATATTTCATTGTGAGGCAATACAAAGTTTGCTGGGTCAGCTAGTATGTACATAAAAGTAAATCAAATACATAAAAAGTATTCTATTAGTACAGCCAGGTTGCTCTCCAGTTTCTTTCTAAATTAATCAAATATAGCTTCTATTACTCTTCTATTCTCTTATATCTCTACTGGACTTTTAACTATAGCACATTAATCACAATATATTACAAGGAATTTTTAGATTTTCACGATATTTATTTGATGAATTGAACTTTTCCTTCGCATCGACTTGATTGTATGCCCTGCTGATGACTATCACAGACACAAACAACCTCAGGGGTGGCAACGCGTTTGCATTTCGATCTCTAGTTTGTATGTGGGTGTCTATAATCATCACTTAACCTCCCGAACATGTCATTTTTATATTTATACTAATTGTCTCATTCATACAGTGCCTCCATATTCTATATTTCTTCCGACATCCATATTATAAATGCGATCAGTCATAGCTATGACTGAAGTATTTACGCAAATATGCGATAGTTAGATAACTACACCGCATCTCGATCGTATAATCAGAAACAGTGACGTATTAGTATCCTTGGATTGCAGCAATAACTTGCCATCGACCAGATACGCAGTAGGTACGCGTACCATTTTATCATTGAAATAATTTTACTACTACCTTGAGTAACTAGTTTCCTACTGGTAGGAGAGTTTTACGGATGGTAGAGTTCCAGTTTCAGAGATCGATAGCGTAGGCACTCCTGCGTTACCTATTATTTGACGACCAGCGGTGTGAGGTGACCGTTTGATTCGTTGGGTTCGATCCTCGCATCGGGAAAAATATTCGTACGGCCTACAGATATTTGTTTTGGGTCTGGGTCTTTGTGTATGTGTTGTATGTGTACAACGGCACCCACGACACATGTTTATACCTAATGTGGGGCTGTGAGTGTAAGAGTATTTTATTTTTTTACTAGCTGGTACGGCAAACTTCGTATTGTCTCACAATGAATTAATGTGTCAAAGATTTGATATATACGGACTATTCGTATGGAAAAATGACTGGACTAGACTTCCGAAAATCATTCAAAACCAAAATTAGCCAAATCGGCCGCCGTTCTCGAGTTTGAGCGAGACTAACAAACAGCAATTGATTTTCATATAATTATACAGATAGATTATCTAATCTGGTACCGCCAAATAAAAGTATTAAGCACCAACATGATTCACTATGATGATGATATACAGCGTACAGCCCTTTAATTTCTATCATAGAAACTTAATTAGTAAGGTCAGTTTTTCAGGCCAAGTTTTCGACTGACGAAAACTAATACATCTTTCCTAAAATATAGTGTAGAATTTTATAACAAGATCCCAGCCGGGATTGCTGAACTCACCGATGGTAAATTCAAAGCATTAATTAAACGCACTCTATGTAAAAAGGCTTACTATAAACTCGAGGACTATCTCAAGGATAGAAATGTTTGGCTAAATGCTGATCTAGCTCCACAAAGGTGTTAAATGTAATAATCAAAGTGTAATGTTGATATTATATTGTTAATTTTAAGCTTGTTTAAATTATGGAAAATTGTAAAAATATGCCTAAGAGATATTTTTAAAAGAGCCGACTGAGTTTTTTCCGGCAAGTTTTTCTCAGATCATATTGGCCTTTGGAACTTTGCCGGTGAATGACAAAGAATGACTCTTTTTCTTTTCTTTTTACTCTTTGTTATCAGTTTGTAAAGGGGAAAAGAGACATTTTACTGATATACTTTTTACATTAGTTTATGACATTTAGTTTTATCTTAGTGATATTCTTGACTTTACATATATGTTTTATCTTGTTTGACATGTATATCAATTGTTATTCGCTTTAATTTATTTTGTTTGTTTTTGACGTGTCATAAGAGGTGCCTGTCACCCTAAATGAATAAATGAGTTTCTGATTCTGATTCTGATTCTGATTCTGAGGTCAAAAGTGGCAATACATCAGCATTTTGACCTCCAGTATTTTGCGTAAGTACTACCAGTTGAATTAGTCTAACATCATCCATATGAACTGCATGCTTGTTTGCCACTTTCATCGTGTAAAAACATAGAGCAACACCGGAGGGGAGTAGCCATATGCAGGCTTTCCCCTCTGTCAAAGTACAAGCCCAAATGGGCCTACACCTGTCGCCTACATGTTTAAATGTGAGCGTGAAATTGTTTTTGTATTTTGTTAAAGTCAAGGTGTGAGTTTCGTAGTAATAGACGATTTTTGTAGTGTGCGTGTGTCGCACGCATTTCCCCCGCAAAAAATGACATACTGTTTTGCATCAGTAAAGAACGCTATGGCTACTCCCCTCCAGGCCGCCGCGGCCGGTGGCCCGTGTTACTCTATGTGTAAAAATGATTAGAAAAATAATACAAAATAACAAATATCGTACTTGGATTAAACACTGCAAAAAAATGCACGTTAGTCAAGACCAGAGGTTCCCAAACTATTTTTTCTTGTAGACCCTTTACAATTTTTTCTGGTTTCTGTGGACCTCCGTCCTTGCTACATTTATGTCACATTCCCATATTTCCAATTTTTATTCACGCCTACGTAGACCCCCATCGAGTCTCCCATGGACCACTTTGGGAATCACTGGTATGATGTAAATAAATTGGTACTATCAGTGTATGTGTTGAGATCCATTATCGTGGACCCCCATTTTCATTTCATGGTCCCCAATTTTGTTTTTCACTGTCGCAGACCCCTTTCAGGTTGTCATAGACCCCCAGGGGTCGATATAGACCACTTTGGGAATCACTGGTCAAGACTGTAACAGTCGGCACATAAGTAACATGCCCTTTGACAATTACATTTCTTAAATTTAAAATAATAGCTCACGTCAGTTAATTAAGGTCGCTAAGGTTAAAATGTTTGACCTTCAGACCTGTGATGTGTTAAACGCGAAAACGTGGTGCCATGCAGTATTTTATTTGATATAAGTATCACAGAAGCGCGCATGGCCCCGCGGCTGGTGTAGATCGTAAGCGATCTACTCGGTTAAGCAATACGGGCGCGGTCGGGTAGTGTGATGGGTGACCGCTAGTGGCAAATTAAAATGCGCGTTTCCGTGCTTCGGAGGACACGTTAAGCCGTCGGTCCCGAATGCTATCGATAGATCGCAGTCGTTAAACATTGTCCGAGGCCTTATGGGCGGTTTGAAACACATCCGACAGCGGGTTGGCCACTAACCCACCCACCTCCACCAATCCGCATTGGAGCAGCGTGGTGGAGTAAGCTCCAGGCCTCCCTCCAAAAAAGGAGAGAGACTCGTGCCCAGCAGTGGGACGTATAATGGGTTGCCATTACTATATCACATTTTCTTTTGGTGGAGTTCCAATTGAAGGCATTTAACATATAGGTTGGGGAAAAAGTTTCTTTGCATTTTTAAAGATAATTCAAAACATTTTTTAATATAGTTTATTTAAATTTAACTAAAGTATGTATGTACAATTTTGTTCGATAACCTTTTGCCATCTTGTAGGTAGGGACATGATCCCATTGCTATAAAATTTTTGTGCTCGTGAGGTACCCAAATATCGAGCTTTTTTTTGTACCCAGCCTTTTTCAAATGCGCCAAAACTGTTTTGTGATCAATTTTCAGTTCTTCAGATACGTCGTAACTACTAATATGTCGATTTTGCTCCACTTTTTCAAAAATGGCATCCAGTTTATCCGTAATAGGGCGACCAGTGCGAGGTGCATCTTTGACATCAAAATTTCCGGATTGAAAACGCTTAAACCAAATTTGTGCTACTCTCACAGACACTGCACTAGGTCCATAAACATCGCAATTTTTTTGCGCGGCTGGCGTTGAATTTTTACCTTTTTTGTAGTAAAATTTTAAAATGTATCGAATTTCTTCATTAGATTCACTCATCTTGACAGTACGAAAAACAAATGAAAATCACACATTTGCCTCATTCGAATTTGGAATTATGTTCTTTAAAATTTTAACTTTCAATGATACCAAAACCAGCCAGATACAAATACTACAGCCAAAGAGATTTTATTACAAGTTCATACATACTATAACGCGAAAAGACATTTTCCCCAACCTACTCGTATTATATCTACTCTTTTGCAAAAAAATGTTAACTCACGTTGATTCATATCATAGATATTATTCATTGTATGACGCCATACCTCATAACACATCGCATGTGTAATAATAATGAAATTCAAAATTTGTTTCCATTAAATTAAACAATAGAAACATCAAATCCAACAGTTTGTTTTACGAGTATCTGTGACATTGGCTTGTGAAAATAAAAAGTCAAACATGTTAGTCCGAGGAAATGTAAACATTGACCAAAGAAGACTTTATATAAGCATTGATCAGGGGTGCGACCGCCTAACGACATGGCTATTGTCGTTGTCAATGCTGTCAAATTATCATGTCAATTTTTGCTTAAACTAAATAACACTTTTTTACTGGTGGTAGAGCTCCAGTGACGGAGGTCGAGGACGTAGGCACCACCGTATTACCTAATATACTTGCCGCTAAATGGTAGTGTTCAGCACTATCGTGTTCCGGTCAGGTGGTAATGTACGGCCCCGTAATTTTCGACACAGAGGCATAACACCTTAGGCCTCAGGAGTGGTAACGCATCTGCATTTTGACCTTGGTCTTTGTGTGGGTGTCTATAGGCTGCAGTCATCACTTAACATCAATGTGAACTGCAGGCTTGTATACCACTTCCATTACATAGAAAAAATCCTATACTTAAGTACTTAATGTAATATTATACAGAGGAAACATTTGTGGTTTTGTATTTGCAATTTGACCTTGGTCTTTGTGTACCCACACAAATTGCAGATGCGTTACCACTCCTGAGGCCTAAGGTGGTATGCCTCTGTGCCGGAAATTACATTAATTACCACCTGACCGGAACGATAGTGGTAAACACTACCATTTAGCGGCAAGTATATTAGGTAATGCGGTGGTGCCTACGCCCGCGAGCTCCGCCACTGGAGCTCTACCACCAGTAAAATACACACACAGTAGCATTAGATACTAGAAGAAAGGAAGAAAGAATTCTTTTAAGATGGTCTATGGGGATATAATACGTTATGATATTTACTTTTCGTATCTTTTAATCCAATTCTTCAATGTTTCTTTCTTTACTTTATGCCATAGGTAATCATCTGTTTACTTCGCCCGTATAACACTATACTACATAGTGATTCACCTTGCATGCACAAATGCATTTAGGTATTGTACTTCCATTAACTTTTAATACTACATTAGTATCGGTATCGGCGAGTCATGGTCAAGGTTATTATCTCTTAAAATACAGCGACAGCTACCAGTCAATTTATGTAATTGATTTATTAAGTTTTACTGACAATTTCTTTCCTATTGGGATCAATATTCAAACCTATATTACTTCTTTATAATACTAAAACTACATGTACTACTATTAAGCATGATCAAAATCTAGTTAGCAAAGGTTTAAAACATAATACAGGTTAAATTACAGCATATTACAGGCATGTTATGGTACACAAAAAAATATTTTCTGTATTATATACTAGGGAGATACTAGTTTTAGCTTCGCTTTTTCATATCTTTAAAGATTTTATTGGAACTCATGAAACCCGAAATACCTAGTTGTTTTTTACAAGAATAGTACATCATAGATTAAAATGTTTCAAATGTTAATGTTGTGTTGTGTAATGTTTTGTTGTTAATATGTTTCACTAGCAAGCGGTTGTTGGTAAGATTAAAATCAAATCAATTCTAACTGCCCTAAAATTGAGCCCTGTGACAGGCACGGTTCGCTTGCGATAACATGACTCCACCTTTTTGAGGGTTGGCCATTTGTTTAACGTATGCCTTTTACTGTGTATGTACATGATTTTCTCTTTTATCACTGAACTATTTCGATGAAAGAAAGACAGAAAGAAAATATTTTTATTTCGAATACATCTTTACAGATACTTTCAAAACGTCTAGAAATTACAAATTACCTAGAAAGAATAATTATTATATACAGCAAAAGTAAAAAGTAAAAACATAAATTAACAAGAATTTAGTTGAAATATCAATATCACAAAATTTTTCAATTCCCCTTACAATGATGATAATGAAGAAATAAAAAAACCTATTCGTCAAGATCAAACTTATTCACTTAGCAGAGTTTCAAGTGCAGTCACTACACTCACTACTGAGAAGAACTCCGCTACCGAATAAACTTAATAAGAGCTCTTTTATATGAGAGCGATTATCACGAAAATCAAATAATAAATGTGAACAGCAAATAAACTGTTGAAAAATGTGAATCATGTAGTACAAGAGTTATTGGACCTGGCTCATTCAAGAATCTAGAATGTCACATTATTATGTAATTACGATGTACGAATAAAGATACAAATTTAGCCTCTCATACTCACTAATATGTAAACGCATTGGATTCCAAAATGTCCCACCAATGAATTGCCGTATATCAGAGTTCTAGGTAATATGTTGGTAGATTACAAGTGATAAGACAGAAATCCTCGAAGTTACTTCAGATAACGCAATTTTATTTGTACAGTCGATTACAAAATTCTTTATCTCTAGTGGTTAACAGAAACATACCACTGTCGCAGATTTTCTGTTACAAATTCACAACATATGTAGCATATTATTGATTTACTGATCAATATAGCACATTAGCACAGTAGCCTTCACAAAAAATCTTTTATAAAAATGTCAGGCTAAAGAAAAACAGCTTATATTATCATAAATACTGAAATAATAATGTTAAGAATCCCTATAACCATACCACCTATTTATGCTGTATGAAAATCATCAAATAGATATAAAATAGCTTGCATCTCATACTGGACTACATATTGGTCAATTCAATCAATTTCAGGCACCAACACCAGCGCCGAATTACCCAGGAGATTTCCACGCAATAGAAAACAATGTGATATGCGCCCAACCAAGCTCGCGAGGTCTCATCGGCATCGAAGACTGTCTTCGGCTTAGCATTCATACAAAGAATCTCACCACACCAAAACCCGTGCTGGTGTTTATCGAAGGCGAAGAATATACGTCAACATACAAAACACTGTTCTCCTACACAAAACTAGTCGATCAAAATCTTGTCGTTGTTTCCATGAACTATCGACTCTCCATTTTTGGATTTCTTTGTCTCGGTGTACCAGAAGCTCCAGGTAACGCTGGCTTGAAAGATGTTGTTCAAGGACTAAAGTGGATAAGGGATAATATCGCAGGGTTTGGTGGAAACCCTAATAATGTTGTTCTTCTCGGACATGGATCTGGTGCAGCAATGGTGGATCTCATTACTATGTCTCCATCAGCTAATGGTTTAGTACACAAGGCCATATCTCTTAGCGGTTCAGCATTGTCACCAGGTGCAATCGCTTACGAACCAGTTAGATATGCCGAAGAGTTCGGTGCTAAACTTCAATATACTCAAAAAAGTAGACAAGAATTAGCTTCACTCCTAACAACAACGGACATAAGTTTGATAGCAACTCAACTAACTGAATTTGAATTTTTAAACAACACAGCACTTTTCGCTCCTTGTATAGAGAATGCCAATCTTAACGATACATTCTTGACTGACGTACCCATTAATTTGTTACGTTCTGGCAACTACAGTCACATCCCTTACATCATTGGGTATGTGAACAGAGAGGGAACTATTCGTGCTGAACAAGCTGCTCTCCAACATTGGTTGGACAAGATGCAAGCTAACTTCTCTAATTTCATTCAAGTCGACTTAAATTACTCAGGCGCAGCTAATAACACTAATATCACTGATTCTATAAGAAACTTTTATTTTGCCCAAAGAGCAATAAATATGGAGACTATTGAGGATTATTTGGACTATCATGGTGATACGATGGTGCGTATATCTGTCATGCGAGGAGCGAAGGAGAGGGCTTTGACATCTACGGCGTCTGTCAGATTGTTTGAATTTGCATACAGAGGAACACATAACAGTGATTGGACCCTACCTCAGATTCCATTGACTGGCGTGAGACACGGAGCTCTATTGAACTATATATTTGATTATGACTTGAAACCATCTGATACTACTGCGCAGATGACGTTAATAAGACGAATTGCTGCGTTTGCTTCTTCTGGGTAAGTTTTATAAATATTTTCCTAAAGTATATTTTATTAAGCCTTTTTAGATTCTATGCATTGAAAGCTAGTATCGAAAGTGAGGTGCAGTATTACGGATATCTTATAGATCGAATAACCCTTTTTAGATTGATTCTTATATTTAAATGGCGAGGTATCAGATACTTCTATCCTTTCTGTACGGCCCTGTGTTTTCCGGCACAGAGGCATAACACCTTAGGCCTCAGGAGTGGTAACACATCTGCATTTTGACCTTGGTCTTTGTGTGGGTGTCTATAGGCTGCTGTCATCACTTAACATCAATTTAAACTGCTTGTTTGCCACTTCTATTACATAAAAAAAACTTCTACCAAACATGTAAAATCAGTTTACTCGTATTTGCGTATGGCTTAATGTTCACCGACGTTAAAACTGACAATGGTAGAGCAAAATTTAAATCTTTAAGCCATTACGTATTAACGATTTCAACATTTATCTTTTTCAGACCATCATTTGGTCAATTTTAAAACATATATGCAAAGAGCCATATATATTTTTTGGAATACGGAATATCGTACAGTCATTGAGTCAAATTAAAATTATCCTGGTTTTTACGTATTCATTCAAGCATTAAGTGAAACTTTTATTAATTTATTGAGAATAGAGATGTAAGAACGATATTTGGTGATGGTATGTATATATGTATCTTCACGCCAAGACCCTTACGGGTAAGCAGAGGTGGTATTTTGAATAAACAATATTGTAGTAGTGCTTTTGAGGTTTTTCCATTATTCAGCAGTGTCCCAGTGCCCGGAGATTGTTGTATTGGCAATAGGATCGCCACCTACATGGGACAAAACATAACGGACAAATTATGGGTGTGTGTAGGTATGCTTGAATGTATGCATTTACCTCTGCCATCACCTTCGGGAAATACAAGCATGAAGTCACATGAAGCAAAGCAGTTTGCTTCCATTTTCCTAGAAAGCCTAGTCTGTCAGGACTACCAATCCAACGGCATCGCGCGGAATTGGGGACTGATTACCTCTTTATCGTGTCTAATATTAAATTAAATCTTTTTCAGGGATCCTACACCATCTGGTGACCCAGTAACTTCCTGGTCACCAATTGACAAAGACTCCACATATGTACTCTTCGTGGGTGGCGGTGAAGTCTCCAACCAAATATCTTTATTCAGAGAAGAACTCCAAGTTAACTTGCACAAAATGAGAAATGATTTCTGGGGAGTATTGTACAACTCTTACTATGTAGCACCTAAACCAGTATCATCTGGGACCTCTGTAATGGCTTTAGCATTTATTGTTACGTTCAGTCAAATGATTGTTAATTTATTTTAGATTGTTTTAATTAGTGTTGGCAGCTCTGGGTTGTTTTATGTACTTGACTGATTTGGTTTGTGAGTGACGCAATTACGACTTTCCGGATATCATTTTTGACAACGAAACATTTATTTTGTAAATTAAAAAATAATAGTTGATTGCCAGTATTTGTGGTTTACCTTTTTTTTATGTTTTAAAAGTGGCAAACAAGCATACAGTTCACATTGATGTTAAGTGATGACTGCAACCTATAGACACCCACACAATGACCAGAGGTAAAAATGCAGATGCGTTACCACTCCTGAGGGCTAAGGTGTTATGCCTCTGTGCCGGAAATTACAGGGCCGTACATTACCACCTGATCGGAACATGATAGTGCTGAACACTACCATTTAGCGGCAAGTATATTAGGTAATGCGGTGGTGCCTACGCCCGCGAGCTCCGTCACTGGAGCTCTACCACCAGGAAAACCACCTATAAGACCACACCACCATATACCACCACCTATAGATACACACGGACACTGGGCTTGTCGTGTTCGTTATATGACCTATTTTTGTTAATGATACAGAAATAGCAACATGATACGACTCTGTGATTTCCGGCACAGATGCATAACACCTTAGGCCTCAGGAGAGGCAACAAGAGATTGAAATCTCTGTATTTTTTTAATAAACACTTACCGTTTTGCCACATTATGACTAAAAAAAATACAAAAAATAACAGAATTATAAATGAAGATAATATTTTCAAATTACAGTTTTATTGTATATCTACAACGAACTCCGGAAGGGTCTCAGTATTCTAAATTTATTGTGGCCATTGTAAGTAAATCGTTTTTTATGCACAAGGATATACATAGAAGTATTTACCTAATGATTCTAAAGAAAGAAGCTTTTTTATAGTTTGTACATGATGTCAAAGCATATTGAAATATAAAAATAATAATAAGTAGGTATGTTTGTTTCAAATTTTGACAAATTATTTTTAATTCCATTATCAAATGACGTAGATTTTATTTTTGTATGTTTATTCTATTTTTTGAGTTCAATTTATTATCTAACCCCCTTATTCATAAACGTACATTAGATACGTTTTACCTATAGAATGCTTTGCCCTTGTCAGTTGCATTGTCAAATGTGCAGGATAGAAAACGACAAAGGAGAGATTAGCAATACTTTAGCTAAAATACGTTTATGAATAAGGGGGTAAAAGTACCTTTAGTATTTTTAAATAATCAATAGCTTATTTTTGATGTCTATTTCAATATTTAAAGTGCAAATTAATATAATTTTTGATATGTTTATTATTATTATTTTACTTTGGTGAATAGGACATAAGTGCCGCAAAAAATTAAATAATTTTAAGCATTTTTAGTAATACGTAAGAAGCTTAATTTTAATTTTAAGGCCAAGTTATTTGGTGAATACTTGCAGTATTAACTATAAGAAATACGTATTTTTACCTGGAATCCTTACGAAATTCGGCGACATTTCAAATTGTAAGAATGACATTATTTTGTAAAACTTTACAAAAGACGAAATAAATATGTCGAAAATATTTATATAATTTTCCATTAATTTGAGATTAAACATAATTCACGGTGCCCGTAAAACTATAGGGGCTTAATCATTACAACCCAAAAAGTATTTTATAGATTAATGTCTCTCTAAGGGCGGCCACACAAAACTGAGATGCGACGCCGCATCGCAGGCGATGTATTGGTGCGAGCTCGCAGATATTTGCGATGCGATCATAGAGCAACACCGGAGGGGAGTAGCCATATGCAGGCTTTTCCGTCTGTCAAAGTACAAGCCCAAATGGGCCTATACATGTCGCCTAGATGTTTAAATGTGTGCGTGAAATTGTTTCTGTATTTTGTTAAAGTCAAGGTGTGAGTTTCGTAGTCATAGACGATTTTTGTAGTGTGCGTGTGTGTCGCACGCATTTCCCCCCGCAAAAAATGACAGACTGTTTTGTATTGGTAATACACGCTATGGCTACTCCCCTCCGGTCCGCCGCGACCGGTGGGCCGCGTTGCTCTATGGATGCGATGCGATGCCGCATCGCAGGCAATGTATTCGTGCGAGCTCGCAGATATTTTGCGCCGTCGCATGCGATGTATTCGTGCGAGCTCGCAAATATTTGCGATTGGATGGGAACTCACTTATGTGTAATGCGTGTGTCCTAAGTTTGTTGTGCAAATTAAAAACTTATCTAAAACGACTTTTTGTTTCATTGATTATGTACAAAGCTACCCTGAGATCCCGGATTCGATCCCCGCTTCGAGAACTATAACAGATAAAGATCCTTCATTGTCATTAATACTACGCTGGGGTCCTGGTTCGATTGCCGGGTCGGGGACTATCGGAGATAACGGTGTATAATCCTTTATTTCTGGTTCTGGATTTTCCATTTTCTGGAAGTTGCCTAGTATTATTCCCCAGTACCTACCCCAGAGTTTGGTTTATGTACCCGAAGATTGACAAGCTCGCCACCTACTACGTGGGCCAAAACGTAACCGGCCAATCTTAGATTTTTGCACATATGCTTGAATGGATGCATTCAACTTCGGGGATTACCTACAAGCGTAAAGTTACATTTTATCCTTCGTCTCTGATGCTTTTAGACTTTTTCCATTTTTTAGAAGTTTTCCAAAATCATCCTCGAAGTTTGATAGGTGTAGTGCCTACCTGGTGGCAAACAAGGCTGCAGCCTATAGACACCGAAATGCAGATACGTTACCACTTCTGAGGCCTAAGGTGTTATGCCTCTGTGCCGGAAATTACAGAGCCGTACATTACCACCTGACCGGAACACAATAGTGCTAAACACTACAATTTAGCGGCAAGTATATTACGTAATGCGGTGGTGCCTACGCCCGCGAGCTACATCACTGGAGCTCTACCGCAAGTAAAAATGCCTGTAAGTCGTCACGCGTTTTCGCGATGACACACTATAATGAGACTTCTATACTAAGACTCAATATCCCTCGACAAGTTCTCAGAGGCATTTAAACGCGTAAATACGCGGAAAATATCTTTGAAATATATCTTACTGGTGCCAACCCATTATGAATCTTACAGCCAGGGTTTAAGACATATATTCGAAATGAAAGGGTAGGAGTAAAGGAAAATCCTCGGAAACGAAGGTGCTCATTTGAAATCTGAGATATCCGACGGCATGGCCAATTCGAAATGCAGGTTCTCATGCATTTGATGGTTATTTAGCTGTTGGATATATTATGATTAAAGAGTTTGTTTATTATTACTGGTGGTAGAATTTCACTCTGCGAAACGAAGGGTAGTAGGATCAGTGATTCTTAAGCTAATAGCACACCGCGGACACTCTGTCAAAATTCCATACAAACGCTTAATTTGTCTCTACTACACAAACATCAATCAGTGACGTGTATTTACACGTGCACCTGTGTGCGTAGCACGTAGAAAATACCAAACGTTGCCCATAAGAGGGGAGGAGGTTGGGTGAGCGCGGGGAAATCGGGCAGGACGTCGAAGTGTCCATTCTATACGTAGTATTATTACATATTCTCTCCTAATAGATAGCGACCCAAATCTTAATTTAACTGGTGCTAGGTTTCCAGTGTAGGAGCTCGAGGGCGTAGGCATTACCGCATTACCTAATCTATCTGCCACCAAATGGTAGTGTTCAGCACTATCGCGTTCCAGTTAGATGATATTTGCAAGGCCCTGTAATAACTATCACAGAGATAAACAGCTAAAGTCTCAGGGGTGGCAACACTTTTGCATTTTGTCCTCTGGTTTTTGGTTAGAGATATCTTTAGTGGAGTCATCACTTTACATCAATGTGAGCTGCATGCTCGTTTGCCACCTTCCTTTCATAAAAAATACATAATATGTATAACTAAAAGATTTTATTACACCACCTTTTTGACGTGATTAATTACCGAATTACAGGTTTCTAGTATAAAGAGGCTAAGCGTTTCCTGTTAGTATACTACGGAACCCTAACAATGAAAATAAAGACTTCAGGTGGGACTTAAACCCACGAATACTGGACCAGTTGCGGGTTCAAACCCAAAAGTAAATACTTTTTCCATTGCATCTATAAAAATCCTTTCTAGAAGACGTTTTAAACCAAACAAGACACGTGTGAGTCTTCTTCATGCAGTTCTAATTTAAACAACGGAAGTTGATTTTCGCAAGTTGGGAAGTCGAGTTAATTAACTTTCAAACTAATTACTTCTCAAATCGGGTAAGTAATTGAAGTAAAGTCGCCAGTCATAGTCGTTGCTTTAACGGTTCTTAAGGTAGGATTCCACCAACATAGTATGCCGCTCTGGGCTGCACATTTTGTTACAGTACTTATCCAACAAAAAATATTGCACATGCATTTGACGTTTGTCGACCATTTTGATCAAGTTTTAACCAATACCGTACAATTAGTGCTTACGTAGGCAGTGTGCAGCAGAGACAACGCTCTGCGAAGTCGAAACCGAGCCGATATAACCGATTGTCTCCTTCGTAGGTCCGATGTACAATATTTCTCACTGTGACTACAAACATTGTGTTGCAACTACAGCAGTGCTCATACAAAGCAAGGCTGCGCGTAACTTTTGTGCGCACAATGCGGCACATTTGTGCACGCACATGACACAAAGCATTTCATCGCAAACATTTTCTAGTGTACACGTGTCACGAGGCCAATCTAAAAGTTGACAGTTGTGTGTGAACATGTCAATACATGTCTATGCTCTAGTGTTCACGCACAATTTTTTACTGTTTGCTAGACTGAATCGACAAGAAAAAACATTTGCGTCGCATACTGCGCATAACAACTCTACAATGAGGATTGCTGTGCTGAACTGTTTCATATTATACCATCGTCTCTTTTCCTATACTGCACTACCAGCCAAAGAAGTTCCACTTACACGGACGCCTTGCAGTGCTCAACGGGTTTTCGCGTTCGTTTCAGCCCAGAACGTGTAAATTGTGGAACTAACTTCCCTCTGAAATGTGTCCTTGGTGCTACAATATCGAGTCGAAAGAGTCAATTGGTGTTGCCAATGTTCATTGGCGACGGTGACCGTTTTCCATCAGGTGGCCCGTTTGTTTGCCTGTCAACCCTTTGACATAAAAAAAAAAATAGTGCCGCACAGTTCAGCACACTGGTGGAACTGTACCATTAGATTTTTGGCTGTAAATTGGAGGACAAACGGTCAGCGAGGCGGCTATGGCTAAATTAGACTTAGCTGAAACACGACAACAGGCTTGAATAAAACATATAGGTAGATATGAAATTTCTTTGACGGTAGATACCTACTTAATCGAAAATAAAACCTGTTTGTTCGACCAGTTAATGTTGGACGTACCTGAAACAAACAAATTAAAAATCAGTTGAGTTTACACAGATAAAACAAAACCTAAATCCGTACTTGGGTTCCATGTCACCAAGAACGTTTCACAAGTTTATCGATTTTAAGAAATTAAATAAAAAATTGACTTCGGACAGGAAACAAACTCGCGACCTCAGGATAACCAGTCCAGCCGCTTTACCACTGAACTTCTGAAGCTCACATAATTTATTTTTTTAATTTTATTAGAGCGGTACATAAAGATCAGAAGTAACATTCAAACGCAAAGCAGGTATTTGACATAATATTCTAAGATCCCGCTGCAAAAATATTTCGTTCATCAAGATATGCTGCAAACTTAATTTATGATCTAGAGAACAAAATTATATCCACTAACTTGCTAATCAAAATATGAACGTAGGTATTTTTAACAGACTTCGAGAAAAGGAGGAGGTTCTCAATTCGTCCGGATTTTTTTTTAGCTAATCTATTTTATCAAATTATACGTGCGACCAAATTGAATTTGGCCACATTTAATTTATCCACTAGGGATATATGTTCTCTAGGTCACAAATATGCGTAAAAATTACGTTTGCAGCATATCTCGATGAACGAAATAATTATGAAGCGAAATCCTAACCTGTAGGGTCATAGCTCACTAAAGCCACCAGGCACCCGACTAGCACCGCCTCGTTTTGTGGCGTCCACTCGTTGTCGACGGGTAAACGCCGCGATGTTCCATTAGTGGTTCATAAACCACTCGCGGACAGGGCGCGGTCCACTTGGGAACAGCGCGTTGCCATTGCAAACTCAACGCAAGACAAGCTAGGTCACCGAGTGGTCCACTCGCCGTCCACGCCCCGCCCGCGCTTTGACGGCTTGCGGTCGAGGCGATTTGGTGTCGATATGGAGCGGAGTTGATCTAATGAGCGCCATAGAGCAACTCGGTTCACCGGTCGCGGCGGACCGGAGGGGAGTAACCGTAGCATTTATTACCGATGCAAAACAGTCAGTCACTTTTTGCGGGGAGAAATACGTGTGACACACATTCACACTACAAAAATCGTCTATTACTACGATACTCACACCTTGACTTTAACAAAATACATAAACAATTTCACGCACACATTTAAACATCTTCGCGACAGGCGTAGGACCATTTGGGCTTGCACTTTGAGAGAGGGGAAAGCCTGCATATGGCTACTCCCCTCCGGTCCGCCGCGGCCGGTGGCCCGTGTTGCTCTATGAATGAGCGCAGACCGCTCGAGGCGGTCGGGTGCCGAGTGGCTCTAGTGAGCTATGACCCATAACGTCAAAATTTGGCGTAACAAAGATCTTGCGGTGTTAATCTTTCAAGGATCGTAAGGCCATCGGCGCCCAGACACAATTGAATTTCAATTGTCATATTTTTCTCGTGTCTGGAGGGATTAAAACACAAATGAATACCCGCAAGATATCATTAACCAAAAGTTATTATTGCAATACTTAAAACTTTTTCATTTAAGTCGTACCACCTTAACGACGCTGTTTAATTTCCGCTGACTTGAATATTACTCCGATCTTTTATTATTCAGTTCAACCCGAACAATTTTAACATCTTTATTTTATGAACCTTTTAAGGAGTTAGGTTACCGTGAGAAAGTTGAAATATTTATTTAACATTCAAAAGTTACGTTCATCTTTTGGTCCATTTTGATGATCTTTTTTTTATGTAACGAATGTGGAAAACAGCATGCAGTTCACATGCATGTTAAGTGATGACTGCAGACTTATAAAAATCTACACAAAAACGAGAGGCCAAAATGCAGATGCATTGCCAACCCAGAGACCTTGGTTTTAAGTCTCTGTACGGGACCATACATTACCACCTCACCGGAACACGAGTGTTGAACACTACCATTTGGCAGATAAATTAGGTAATGCGGTGGAGCCTACGCCCTTGAGTCCCTACACTGGGACTCTACCATCAGTAAATTCTAATTTATTTCATAACAGAGAGAAAAAAGCGAAAGAAAAGAAAATAACTACAGAAGAAACAAAACGAGATTTTCTATATTGGGTATTTTTATACATTTTGTATATCCATGTTTGAGCCATTTTTGAGCCTTTTTTTTTCGGTGACCCAAATACGCAAAATGTGTACCAAAGTTTAACTCAATCGGACCACAACTTTCGGAGAAAATGACTGTGATAGACGGACAGGCAGACAGACAGACAGACGCACCAGTGATCTTAAAAGGGCTCGGTTTTTTCCTTTTGATGTACGGAACCCTAAAAACCCTTTTAATGGAGGATTCACGCTAACGGTGACGTCTAGACGGGATGCATTGTTGCCAAGACAAAAGGTGCTTAATACAGTTTCTTAAAATAGAAAGAACGAGGTGAAAGTGCAGAGGCATTTTTACATATGTATTTCTTAAAGTGGCAGACAACTCAGATCTCGGTGATGTATTTTAAGGGATCCGTACCTGTGGGCAGCAGGACCCCATTACTAAGACTTCGCTATCCGTTTGTCGGTCCGTCTGTCCGTCAGTCTGTCGGTCTGTTAGTGTGATTGACACCTCTTGAACCATGATAGACAGACAGTTGAAATTCTCACAATACTGTGGCCGCTATAATATCAAAAACAAATACTAAAAACACACACAGGAGTAACGCTGGTAACAAATCTACCTACTTTGAATGAGTGGGTGACCTTTCGCTTTTATACTTTTTTTTTTACCCGATTAGTCCAGCGGTGAGAAATGACCGTTTGATTCGAAGGGTCGCGGGTCCGTTCCCCGCTCCGGGACAAATATTTGTATGGCCTTCAGATATTTGTTTCGGGTCTGGGTGTTTGTGTATGTGTTGTATGTGTACAACGGCACCCACGACACAGGTTTAAACTTACTGTGGGGCTGTGAGTGTAAGCATATTTTATTTTATTATTTTATTATATACAGGGTTATTTTTAATTAGAGCAGTGATTCCCAAAGTGGTCCATATAGACGCCCTGGGGTCTATGGGAGACTCGATGGGGTCTACGTATATGCGTAAATAAAAATGGGATATACGGGAAAGTGATATAAATGTTAGCAAGGGGGTCCACCGAAACCAGAAAACAATTGAAAGGAGTCTACAAGAAAATTAGTTTTTGAACCTCTGAATTAGAGTATCACCTCTTGCAGGCAGCCTCTCTACATCAAACCCAAGCACATTTGTTCTACGACTTTTGGAAATCCGTAATTTAATTGAATTTAAATTTTCTTATTTAAAACAATTTATTTGTAATTTCCCTGTAATTTCCGGCACAGAGGCAACACCTTAGGCCTCAGGAATGGTAACGCATCCGCATTTCGACCTTGGTCTTTGTGTAGGTGTCTTTAGGCAGCAGTCATCACTTAATATCAATGTGAACTGTATGAATGTTTGCCACCACCATTACATAAAAAAAAACCTTGCCAAGGCAAAACATCGCCACGTGCAGCGGGAAGCGGAGTTGCGGGTGATGCAGCGGCGGCAATACACTTATGAACTTTTGAAAACATTTTTTGTTTGTTTTCTTTTTTGGTTTATTTATCAAGATTTCTAAAAAGCCGTAGAATAAATAAATGTTGTTTTGATTGATGTAGAGAAGCTGCCTGCAAGAGGTGATGCGCTAATTTAAATTAATTCTGTACTGTATATAACACGTGTAAACGTATTGATATCAACACAAAAAAGTCTACATCACAATTGAAGATTCAATACACTTCATTATCCAAAAAATATACTGTCAATGGCAATAGAAAAAAGTGAGTCTCCAACGGAATGGCACAGATTTAAGTAAAATATCATATTTAATAATTCTTAATTCTTTATTTGTCTCCATGTACAATTAGTGAAAGGTGTTAGGGGTATGGGTTAGTATGGTACAGGGCCCTGTTAGGGCATTCAGAATCAGAATCAGAATCAGAAACTCATTTATTCATTTAGGGTGACAGGCACCTCTTATGACACGTCAAAAACAAACAAAATAAATTAAAGCGAATAACAATTGATATACATGTCAAACAAGATAAAAAATATATGTAAAGTCAAGAATATCACTAAGATAAAACTAAATGTAATAAACTAATGTAAAAGTATATCAGCAGAATGTCTCTTTTCCCCTTTACAAACTGATAACAAAGAGTAAAAAGAAAAGAAAAAGAGTCATTCTTTGTCATCGTCACCGGCAAAGTTCCAAAGGCCAATATGATCTGAGAAAAACTTGCCGGAAAAAACTCAGTCGGCTCTTTTAAAAATATCTCTTAGGCATATTTTTACAATTTTCCATAATTTAAAATTGCAAATTAGGAGCGGATTGTGAGGTTTTATTGTTTTAATTTAAATTTTTCGTATAAAATTAAGTAACATTTTTCGTAAAATCTTTGTATTGTAATTTAATTATATTTTTTTTAATTTGATTTGTCCGTTAGATATTCATTTATTGTGTAATAACACTTTTGTATGAGAAACTCTTTTGATTTTTTGCTAAAACATTTAGGATTGGGTTCTTCTCTTAAGTTTTTTGGTAAAGCGTTGAAAATAGTGATTGCTCTATAATGTGGACTTGTTTTGTAAATTTGCATCAATGGCGTCGGGAGTTTAAGCTTATCGTTACGTCTTATGTTGGAACAGAACTCGAATTTTTCTAAATTTTTCTTCACAAATATTGCAGTTTCTAGAATATATATGGATTGGAATGTTAAGATTTTATTTGATATTAAATGAGGTTTACAACTTGTTCTCGATTTTAGATTGTATATGATACGTAGACATTTTTTCTGAAGGATAAAAATATCCTCTGCGTCTGTACTGTGCCCCCACAGAAAGACACTATACTTAATCCAGGAAAATGCATAAGCGTAATAGGCTGATAGAGCAGAATCTAAATTTGTGTTTATTTTCAAAATTGCGAGCGCATATATAAACTGTGATAATTTAGATCTCAATTTTCCGATGTGACTTTTCCAATATAAATTTGTGTCTATGTTGATTCCTAAAAGAGTAAATTCATTTGTTTCTTGAATGTTTAATTGTGTTGATATCTGATTTAGATTAAGTGTACATTTCTGGTAAGGTCTGAATTGGATCATTTTGGTTTTTTTAACGTTTATTTCAAGATTATATTCTAAAAGCCAGTCTTGAATTTTGTGAAAGGTCTGTATCATTTCGTTGAAGTTAGACGAGTTTGGACAACTGAAAAGTAAAGATACATCATCTGCGAATAATACACAAAGTGAATCAATGATACTCGGTAAATCATTGATATATGCTAAGAATACTGGTGGTAGAGCTCCAGTGACGGAGCTCGCGGGCGTAGGCACCACCGCATTACCTGATTTACTTGCCGCTAAATGGTAGTGTTCAGCACTATCGTGTTCCGGTCAGGTGGTAATGTACGGCCCTGTAATTTCCGGCACAGAGGCATAACACCTTAGGCCTCAGGAGTGGTAACGCATTTGCATTTTGACCTTGGCCTTTGTGTGGGTGTCTATAGGTTGCAGTCATCACTTCACATCAATGTGAACTGTATGCTGGTTTGCCACTTCAATAACATAAAAAAAAAAATAAAAAAAAAATAGTATACACCCGAGGACGCTACCTTGAGGTATAGACCAGTTTGTGACTATAATATTCGAGGGCACCCTTATTACGTCTCCTTTTATCTCGTCGTAGTATTCGATTTCGACTAATTGTTTTCTGTTTTCAAGGTACGACCGGAACCAGTTGTGAGCTTTGCCGCGGATGCCTAGGCTGTAGAGTTATTTCAACATTATTCCATCCCTACACAATAGGTACGCTCCAAATAGTTTGTCCGTGCCATCTCTGAAAGATCACATTTTTCTTCTCCTATTATTGCAGTACTTTGGACTTTAGTTGGCGGGCATAAAGTTCAATTTAGATTGGGATTGCGAGGGACTATCGATTCCCAAGGGCCGGCCAGGTGAGCCTTAAAAAACGTATTTCTAGAGGAAAATGAGGTGATTTTTTGCGTTCCGCAGTGTAATGTTTGTTGACGACGTTCGTGATTTTTCTTTTCTTGATAAGATAGTACCTGAAGACATTATGCTAATATGACAGAGAATAATAGGTACAAGTTATTTGTTGCTTAGGTACATCCAACAGAAAATATATTTGTTACCTGACTGATTTCACTCTCATGAATTATTTTCATGAAAAAATAGTCTTAAACGTCGGTTTACGGACGATAATTTTATGTAAAAACGTCATAAGAATACCTACTTGCCTACATGCGTCACAAGCCGAACGCTCGGATTTGGCGGAACGTGATACTTTTTCATGCATGCAAGCGGTTTCTATCAATTTTTAAACCGATATCACGTCTAAAAACTAATTCTTAGAATGTTTTCTTTTTAATAATAAACTGTTGGTACTTTCCACGGCGGTAGAGCTACCTTGTAGTCATTGTAGACGTTGGCACCACCGCATTACCTCATCTGCCGCAAATGCTACTCAGCACTATCGTATTTCAGTTGGTAATGTATAGCCCTGTAATAAAGCAGAGACGTAACTTAGGTCCCAGAAATGGCAACGCATCTGCATTTTGCCCACTGGTTTTGTGTAGATGTCTATAGGCTGCAGTCATCACATAACATCCATGTGAACTGCATGTTCATTTGCCACCATCCTTACATAAAAAAATACCAGTAAAAAACGTAGCAATTAGTCACAAAGGGACAAAAAACGAGTTCGGCCCGTTTTCAGTGTGCCAGTAAATAAACAACAACTTCAGAGCAATTTATTCGATAAAAAATAACCACATCTATTCCGTGCAAGTAGCGTATGCTGTAATGCAGCGTTTCCCATTTGCCGGGTGGCGACCCGGTACCGGGTTATTAAAATAAAATACCGGATCGCAACATTCCCGAATTGTTTATGAATATTACCTACTGTGTACATCGACGCATCTTACGAGTATTCCTAATAAATTTGAATATCTATTTTACCTAAATGAATCAGCTTAGGTTAAATAATATTAGGTAAGTGGGTCACGAAGAGGCAGGGTGACAATTGGCTCGGGCCATGACAGAACAATGTTTGGAAAACACTGTTGTTACGTTTCGGGACTTTATAAATTCACATTTGGATGTCTAGGTTGATTTTGAGCACAAAAAACGTAATTTTAGTGTCGATAGAACTTAAATAGTAGTAGGTACATATTTCGAGCTTATACATAGTATACCTTCTGAAAAATTGGTATCTTACAATGCGGTAGGTAATTGGAAAGCCATTTAGACCAATACAGTATTAATCCTTATCAAATTTTATATATTGTATAGAGAAAAGATAGAGAAGAGATTTGATTACTACGAGGTTTAATTCAAACGCGTTGCTCACACCGTTAATGGGAGACGGGACTTGCTTGATTTAAAATAAGTGCGACAATGTCTTTTACAATTATTGTATGGCAGAACAACGTTTGCTAATAGAATTTAAATCATGGTATAAAAATCGAATAATAAATTTCAAACTTAATAGACTTAGAACAAAATTAAACCCAAGTAATAATGGACAGTGTTACACAGCAACAAGTGACATAAATTACATTATGTTTAAAAAGGCCGCGTAACCAACCATTTAAGGATCTTACCCAAAAATGTCTTTCACTAAATACCCAGCAATTATGCAGTCATTAATGTTTAAAATTACGTAACTTCACGCCTGTAATCCCCGAAGGGGTAGGCAGAGGTAAATGCATGCATTCAAGCATACATGCAAACACCCACGACTCGTCGGTTACGTTTTGGCCCATGTAACAGGTGGCGAGCCTGTTGACATCTCCGGGCACATTACCAAACTTTGAGGTACTGGGAAATTTCCAGAAAATGTAAAAATCCCAATAGAACCAGAGATAAAGGCTTTTTCACCATTATCTCTGATAACCCCCTACCCGGGAATCGAACCCAGGACCTCAGCGTAGTAGTAGTGGCCTGCTACCACTAGGCTACCGAGGCAGTTTAAAATTATATTAGCTAATAGTAGGGGAGCCGAACCTAGGTCGACCTTCACCCATCTGATTATCGAATTAAACATTATTTGCGGTGCCGAAACGTGGTCTCGCACTGTGGGTCTCGTACGAAAGGTCCAAGTCACTCAGCGGTCAATGGAAAGGGCTATGCTCGGCGTTTCCCTACTGGATCGAATCAGAAATGAATAAATCCGTAGGCGAACGAAAGTCGCTGACATAGCCAAGCAGATCTCCAAGCTGAAGTGGCAATGGGCAGAGCCCATAGCTCGGAGAAACGATAGCCGCTGGGGCAGAAAAATTCTCGAGTGGAGACCTCGTGTCGGCAAGCGTAGCGTGGGACGTCCACCTGCAAGATGGACCGACGACCTAGTCAAGGCTGCAGATACCCGCTGGATGCACGTCGTTTCCGATCGGTCGACATAGAGGTCATTAAGCGAGGCCAATGTTCAGCAGTGGACGTCCTATGACTGATATGATGAAACCTCGAGGGTGTGCCATTAACTACCTAGTATTACTTCACTACTTTACTTTACTTACTTTTATGATTAGTTAAATAAACTTATATCGGTTCCACTTCTGGACTTCTAGACTGACACAAATATTGCTACAATGAACGGTCCTGGGCACCCCTCACCTAGTGATTATGCCCGCAATCTTCACCAGGTAGTCAGTCCATCTACTGGCTACGTGTGCGTAAGGGGAACTGGAGCAGTGTTTTTAGTGTACCCGAATCTCATCTTCTATAAGCAATAAAGTCAGTACCGACGTGATTTTAGAGGGTTCAAGACGTGCTGAGAGATATCCCAGCTCTCTCTTTAAGAGAGCCAGTTGAACGCGGTGACATTACCACCGCGTTAAAAAAAGGTATAATAATATGTCATTTTAATAACAAAAAAAAAGAGAAAAAAATCTGCAACGGCTTCACAAGCAAATATGAATTGTATCGACCTATTTTTTGTATGTCATCGGTAAAAAGTCAACTTCAGAGTTAATATCCGGTAACAAACGAGGTTTGCTATGATAACGGACTACGCTTATTTTATAGTCATGCTGAGTTTCAAGCGTTTGTTTTGACAATTAGCTGCAAAAGCTAAAGCGCTTATTTGTCGATTTAAAAAAATTGAACTTAAAAAATCGTAAGGTTTTAAGTTCCATTTTTTTAGTACTTGTATTCAAAATTTTAATCTCTACATTATTATATAGTCGCAAGTTCAATCCTATAATAAACATCAACGAGTCTTACTTTATTGCACTTGCTACCGTCTCATTGGATTTGGCCACCATTGTACAGTCATCACTTTAATATCAATGTGGATTGCATGCTTGTTTACCCTTTACCTTTCGTAAGTAAATATCGAAAAATTCTAAAATTCACTCTAAACAGTTCCTAGCATTGCGTCGATTTCGCAATCGATCACTCGAACGCAATACGATATTATATTCCCCTATGAGTTTATTTTAAGACGTCAAAATCTGAGCTGGTTATTTTCGGTGCATATACTTATAACCAATTGAATTTTGTATGTTCGTAGCAATGATGTTGTTGAAGAGGTAGGTTAATTAATATTACAGGTGAATAAAGGACACATAACAGGGATAGTAGGTAATGG
This sequence comes from Macrosoma leucophasiata, assembly GCA_036365455.1. Classification (NCBI taxonomy): domain Eukaryota; kingdom Metazoa; phylum Arthropoda; class Insecta; order Lepidoptera; family Hedylidae; genus Macrosoma; species Macrosoma leucophasiata. Next base: position 4,621,390 of record JAWQUS010000023.1, on the reverse strand, counting down.
ATAGGATAGGAGGTTTAAAAATACCATTGGTTCATGACAAATCTTTTACTGGGAAAAAAATAATTAGCTCTAAAGATATGTTTCAATAGTATTTAAATAGTATTAGAGCTTCGAATGTAAAGGTGCCAGGACAAACCCATTACCTAAGGGTTTTGTGGCATTTTTGTAGCTACATTTAAATTGTTTTTGTAACTTTTCTTAATAAATAAATAAAATAAAAAAGAATATCAGGGAAATTGGACAGGACACTTCGACGTCCCGTCCGGTTTCCCCGCCTCACCCAACCTCCTCCCCTCTTATGTGCGATGTTTGGTATTCTCTACGTGCTACGCACACAGGTGCACGTATAAATACACGTTACTGATTGATTGATTACACAGGTAGTACGCTTAGAACTGTCAAAATTCATACCCTACTGACAGCTCTAAGCATACCTACTTTGCTCAAAGTCGTAGCGTAGTATTATTACATATTCTCTGGTCGTAGTGCGGTCTGTGAATCTCACCATAAGAGTCTGACTATAAAAGGTTCAATAACTCCCTCGTTCGGGCAATAGTGCGATATACTGAACCAACAGAACTGACGTCAGGTAACTTTAAATCCCGACTTATCACGCAACTAAAAAGTTTCAGACAACACACACTTGGCTCAGAGCTTTGATGTCGACGTACGTAACTTGGATAGACGGTTGGTAGGTATATATTGCTGAGTATAGTAATTAGAATTATTTTTTTCGTTTGGATTAGTCCTGAACGCTACGCAAGACGTTTGCGAAATAGATGGAGGTAGCTGAACATAATAATTTTTCAAACTGGTGTCAGACAATTACCATCTCAGTCTGCCCAAGACCACTGAAGCTGAAAAGCGACCGAAACGTCGGGTTCGATTTTAAATAATCATTTTAGTTTAATATACGCGAGATAAATCCGAAAACTAGTTTTATTTCAATGAGTGTAGCTTGCGAAAACCTGAGAATATACTAAACTAATTCGTGTAGAAAAACCGATCAGCTGAGAGTCGGACTATAAAAGATTTCATAACTTATCTTTTCATACTCCCATCACTCATGTAATAGTGCGATATACTGAGCCAACAGAACTGACGTCAGGTAACCATAAATCCCCCCTTATCTCGCAACTTTGTGATTTACCGTCGCCACACTTAGCTTTGGAAACTCCCAAATTACGCAACTTGATATAGGTAACGGTATTTATCACTGATATAGTAATTACATTTAAAAAAAAGTGTATTTACTGGTACTACCGCATTACATAATATACCTACTTGCCGCTAAATGATTCAGCAGTATCGTGTTCCGGTCACTTAGAAATGTATGGCCCTGTAATTCACGGCACAGAGGCACAACACCTTAGGCCTCAGAAGTGGTAATGCATATCTATTTTGACCTCTAGTCTTTGTGTAGGTATCTATAGGCTGCAGTCATCACTTAACATTAATGTTAGCTGCATGCTTGTTTGTCATTTTCATTACATATAAAAAATACAGGAGCATGGTTCCTAATTACGGAGCGAAAAACGGGTCAAGTTCCAGTCGTATTTTTAAGTCATCAAACATTATAACAGCTATTCCACCTTTTTGGCAATAAAAAATCTATTTCAGTGCGTTGTTTGTCAGTTAAAAAGCAGTAATGGTAGTTTTTTTATATCGTAAGGTGGCATATCACCAGTTCATATGTATGACTAGATATAGACTAGATGGTAGGTGTGCCCGCAACTTCGTTCGTATGGAATAGTGGCTTTGGGCAGCATTTGATATAACTTTGGGCGTCGGGTAGCTGGGCGTCGGGACGTTCGACGTCTAAGCGCTGGGCGTCGGGACGCTGGGCGTCGGGACGCTGGGCGTCGGGACGCTGGGCGTCGAGACGCTCGACGTCGGGACGCTCGACGTCGGGACGCCCAGCTTCCCGACGTCCAGCGTCCCGACGTCCAGCGTCCCGACGTCCAGCGTCCCGACGCCCAGCGTCCCGACGTCGAGCGTCCCGACGTCGAGCGTCCCGACGTCGAGCGTCCCGACGCCCAGCGTCCCGACGCCCAGCGTCCCGACGCCCAGCGTCCCGACGGCCAGCTTCCCGACGCCCAGCGTCCCGACGCCCAGCGTCCCGACGCCCAGCGTCCCGACACCCAGCGTCCCGACGCCCAGCGTCCCGACGCCCAGCGACCCGACGCCCAGCGTCCCGACGCCCAGCGTCCCGACGCCCAGCGTCCCGACGCCCAGCGTCCCGACGGCCAGCTTCCCGACGCCCAGCGTCCCGACGCCCAGCGTCCCGACGCCCAGCGTCCCGACGCCCAGCGTCCCGACGCCCAGCGTCCCGACGCCCAGCGACCCGACGCCCAGCGTCCCCACGCCCAGCGTCCCGACGCCCAGCGTCCCGACGCCCAGCGTCCCGACGGCCAGCTTCCCGACGCCCAGCGTCCCGACGCCCAGCGTCCCGACGCCCAGCGTCCCGACGCCCAGCGTCCCGACGCCCAGCGTCCCGACGCCCAGCGTCCCGACGCCCAGCGACCCGACGCCCAGCGTCCCGACGCCCAGCGTCCCGACGCCCAGCGTCCCGACGCCCAGCGTCCCGACGGCCAGCTTCCCGACGCCCAGCGTCCCGACGCCCAGCGTCCCGACGCCCAGCGTCCCGACGCCCAGCGTCCCGACGCCCAGCGTCCCGACGCCCAGCGTCCCGACGCCCAGCGTCCCGACGCCCAGCGACCCGACGCCCAGCGTCCCGACGACCAGCGTCCCGACGCCCATGGTCCCGACGCCCAGCTTTCCGACGCCCAGCTCCCCGACGCCCAGCGCTTAGACGTCGAACGTCCCGACGCCCAGCGTCCCGACGCTGGGCGTCGGGTCGCTGGGCGTCGGGACGTTAAAATAATACGTGGATAAAATAATACGTTAAAATAGGACGTTAAAATAATACGGGTAATTTAAGTAAGCAGATTTACGCGTGATCTCCTGTGATGTAGGATTATCGATCGAGGTAAAATCAATATTTAATAACCGACTGAGTTGGAGTCAAACTGCGCTTTGAGGGTACCATATAAAAACAAATTCCCGTAACAACTATACAGAATTGTTTTATATTATTTCGCATTAACACATGCTTGTGAAATATATTTTATTTTTAAAGAAAAATGGAAAGAAAAATTTGACTTCAGGCGAGACTCGAACTCGCGGCCTACTGGGAATCTAGTCCAGCCGCTCTTCCAATTGAGCTACTGAAGTCCTGCCCGATTTGTCAAATCTTTCCTTCACATCTATTGCATTGCTTTATGGTAGCAGCAGCGCCATCTATTACCAACTGAAAAGTCTATTATATCGGTTGCCTAACTAGCATAGTTGGTAATAGATAGATAGGCCGCGAGTTCGAGTCTCGCCTGAAGTCAAATTTTTCTTTCCATTTTTCTTTAAAAATAAAATATATTTCATTCAAAGATGGCGCTGCTGCTACCATAAAGCAATGCAATAGATGTGAAGGAAAGATTTGACAAATCGGGTAGGACTTCAGTAGCTCAATTGGAAGAGCGGCTGGACTAGATTCGAAGTAGGCCGCGAGTTCGAGTCTCGCCTGAAGTCAAATTTTTCTTTCCATTTTTCTTTAAAAATAAAATAACTATACAGAAATAAAGCAAATGTATGGTTGCTTAATTACTATCACAGAAACATAACAACTAAAGTCCCAAGAGTGGCAACGCATGTACATTTTGACCTCTGGTTTTTGTGCAGATGTCTATAGGCTGCATTCATCACTTAACAAATAATTCAGACTCTTGAGTCGTTTAAAAAACGACTCTATGACTACTACTTTGCTTCGTTAACTTAACATCATCATTCCTATTGCCAATATTAAGTTTTGTGTTTTTAATTAGGTTTATATATAATGTATGTCATGTATGTACCTATCTTTTCATTTATTTATTCATAATGTTTGTCATTACTTTGATGTACACCCTGCCTCTGTAATTTAACATTTCTCTTTCCACCGACATGTTGTCTGGAAGAGATAGCTTTTAGCGATTCAACCGCCTGATTGTAATTTCTCTGTTTTCCATTTTTGTTTATAGTGAACATTACTGGTGTACAATAAAGTATATTTACTTACTTTTTTTTTTATGTAATAGAAGTGGCAAACAAGCATGCAGTTCACATTGATGTTAAGTGATGACTGCAGCCTATAGACACCCACACAAAGACCAAGGTTAAAATGCAGATGCGTTACCACTCCTGAGGCCTAAGGGTGTTATGCCTCTGTGCCGGAAATTACAGGGCCGTACATTACCACCTGACCGGAACACGATAGTGCTGAACACTACCATTTACCGGCAAGTATATTAGGTAATGCGGTGGTGCCTACGCCCGCGAGCTCCGTCACTGGAGCTCTACCACCAGTAAACTTACTTACTTGACATCCATGTGAACTGCATGTTTATTTGCCGCCTTCGTTACATAAAAATTGTAAATAAAAATAAATTGTAAATTGTTACCTATACAAACATTGACGTACTGAAAATATTTTGGTATAAAGGAATGTATCATTTCCTGTTTTACAAACTTATAACAAAGGGTCTAGTACAAAAAGAGACATTCTTTGTCATTCGCTGGTAAGTTCAAAAGGCGAATTCATTAATAGGTATCTACTGAAAAATACTCGCCGAAAAAACTTAGCAAACTCTTAAGATGTTTTCATTCAAGTGTTTTGAAATGAATATACAAACATAAGTCGGGTTATTATGTATGTTCGGGATGTTCCCTAACATAAAAAACTGCTAATAAATAAAACACTGATTTCACTGTAAATGTATATTATAATTGAACTGTTAACTGATAATGATGCTAATGACTGAATGATATGTGAGACTGATTGAAACGTTATGCGCGGACGCGGTAATGATGTGAACTGACTAATGTGACAATACTAATGAAACTGAAAATGCTGACACAAACACTTTGTACGTAAACCGTACATGCTCCCGCCGCTGAGAAGAGATGATGAGAGATGATGTAAGCTGTGATTACAAATTATTTAATGGATTTAGCAATAAGAAATGAACTACATGTAATGAGTGAAGCGAAACTATGCTACTTACACAATTTCAACTCAAACAATTACTGAAATTAAAATATATGATTGATTATTGTCTCTAAAAAGTCTTTCTCAATGTTGTTTAGAAATTCGAACGATAGGTGACGACGCCTTGTCAATGCAACGCGCACTATTGGATGTATATCGAACGCTCATTACACTACCACTATCACTATCACATACACTGTTGCGATGGCCCTCGGCCGCCGCTGCAGGCTGCAGGCGAGCGCGGTGGACGCGGCGCGCACGCCACCACACACCCGCCGCTCCGAACACGATGAGAACTCCCACGACGAGGTATATGGCTGCGTAGTGATGGACGTCATGGTATGAGATTCCATCGACTATCCCATTCTCATTTTTCATTAATTTGATCTGTTCCTTGATGCTATCAAGGTCTGATTTCTCCTCCTTCGTATGGTTATCTATGTCCCACGGGTAGTTTGATATGTTAATTACATGATTGATGGGTGCAATCTCATGAATATAAATATCTGGACGTACTCTCAAAATATTTGATCGTTCCTTGTGCGAATAAATAGTGAAGTCTTCCCCTTTCAAAATGCATTCTGACTGTATGCTAATAATACCGGCGTTATGTAACTTTTCAACCGAAATGCTGTCAGTACATATGATTCGTATGGAACTTTGATTGCAAATAAAATATAAATAAGTGTTCGGTGTTTCTAACCTAATCCACTTATTTCGGCATGATGTCGTTTCTGTTATGCACTTGTCGTGATTTTCGTATCTTATGCAAAGACTTCGGTCTGATTTTAGATGGTGAATGGGGCCTCGACTGGGACAGAGATAGGTTATTGGGTCTGAGATTAAACAATCTTTTACATCTGGAGATGGTAAGTAGGTATCCTTTTGCAGGTTAATTGCTAAGTATTCTGACACTGGCGTTATACTTATCAAAATTCAAAAAAAATCAAAATTCAAATCATTTATTTCAAATTGGTCTACAAGGACACTTTTGCATTGTCGGGTTATAAGCTTTTTCATAGAAGAAAATGAAAAATTTATTCGTCATAATCATAGTCATTCACTTAGCAGAGTTCCAAGTGCAGGCACTACTGAGAAGAACTCCGCTACCCAACAAACTTAGCGTGTTGTCAAAACCTTAGATTTAATACAAATATTATTAAATAAAATAAGGATAATGTGAACGTCCATGGCATATAAATATTTGCATATAAACACATACGCAAATACCCATCAACAGCTTAATACCGTGATAGAAAATAACACCCGCAAATCACAACAGACCAGTCCCCACAATCAGCACCCGTTCACGAGTATGACGCATGTGGCAGCCATTGCTCTCCTCGACCATTTTGAAGGGAAGTGAGCAACCCGTCACACGATATATTATAGCTTTCATACCAACTTGCTGAGGAATCGGAATGACGTTGTAAGTCTCGAAAGCTTCTCTACTGATTAAAGGGATCCTCACTTCAAAAATAAGGTAAGACCTTGTTATTTTCGCTCTTACTCGTAACAGATGATAAATTTGCCTTAAATCAGTTTGAATATTGGCTATAGGTAAAGAAAGCTCCCTAGGTAGCTGACCAGCGATAATGTTCAGCTCTTCTTGCAGCTGCCCCGAGGTTATTAAATGAACGTTTATTTTGCCGTTGTAAACGTTTGTAATGATATCTAATATTGCTGCTTGGATACTGCTCAGTTTAGATAACATATTATTTGCGATAATAGTCAAATGTCAATATAAAATCATTTGCCGTGCCCAAGTTTTGTAATTCCGATTTTAATATATCTGCGGTGCTTTCAAAATTGTTCATTCTTTGATTAATTATTTTACGTTGCCTGTTCATGGAATCTTCCATTCTCTTAAGAAAATTGTACTCTGCTTCGATAACAGAGGTCTGATTCTTCCATAAATTCGCCATATGTTTCTGATTGCTATTACTAAGCTCTATATCTCTCTTATACTTTTCTGCGAATTCGTCGTCCAGTACTCCGAATAGCGCGTGCGCTACGCAACCCACACCGTTGATAAGGCCCCGTCGCGTGCGCCGTCTGTCGTACGCCGAGAATGCAGTTCTCGGCGTACGACAGACTGATCGAGCAGTAGGCGATCGTAGTACTCCAATTCAGATAAACCCATTTGCATTTGCGTTTGTATGACGTTGCAGTGCGTATCTCTAGTTGAATTTGAGCATGTACTTGATAAAGTTTTGTAATATTTTTCAAATGCTGCTCGACCTTCCCAATAAGGAGACATGTTGTAATATACGATGACCTTCCAGTCGTCTCGTACAATGTGCATGTTCGCTATTTTGTCATAGTATAATCCTGTTGTACTATTTAACTGTGTAATATCATATGATCCAAATACCAAAGACAAAAACCTGAATAATAATAAAATTGATAGGGTGCATATACTTGATTTAGGTTTAATTGATTTGCTCGGTTTCTGTTGAGTTTTAGGCGAGACATTGATTTCTTCCTGTGTCTGTACAGGCAGGACTGATAATTTAATTACAGGCCGTTTAAGGATGCCACTTTTAGTTTTTACACTGACGACACGTACGTGGCCGTCCGCTCCCGGGTGAAGCTCGACGACACGGCCGAGTGCCCACTTCCCAGGCGGCAGATTATCGTCATGGATGCTGACAATGTCGTTTAACTTTATATTAGGTTGCGCTTTCTGCCATTTGCTTCTTGCTGATAATTGTACCAAATATTCTGTACGCCATCTTCGCCAAATATCGTTAAATATTTTTTGCGTCAATTGCCATCGTGTTCTTTCGTCTCTTTCTGTTTCAAAAATTGTAAGATTCGGCCCATTAGACAAAAAGTGTGCGGGTGTTAAATAATTGATGTCGTCTGGATCTTCCGACAAAGCACACAATGGTCTGGAATTCAGACACGCTTCCAGCTCTGCTAACAATGTGTGGAACTCTTCATAAGTTAGCTTTTGATCGCCAACTACTCTTTGCAAGTGATGTTTCAGACTTCTAACGGACCTTTCCCATAACCCGCCTGCACTAGGCCAAGACGGTGCGTTAAAATGCCAGTCGATCTTCATTTCGCTGATCTCGTTAAAAAACTGATCTGTAAATACTGATGTTAGGTCTATGTGTTCCTGCGTCAAGACTCTGTGCGCTTTTACAAAATTAGTTCCGTTGTCGCTGTAAATATGTCGTGGAGTGCCTCTTCTTGCCGCCATATGGCGAAGTGCTGCTAAAAATGTCGATGCAGATAGGTCTGACACCAACTCTAAGTGAACTGCTTTCGTGACCATGCATACGAATACAGCGACATAACCTTTGGAAGTCTTTACGCCGCGACCTTTGTTCAACTTAATGTCTATGTGGCCCGTGTAGTCGACTCCTGTGTGGTAAAATGGTCGTGTTGGATTCGTCCTTGACTCCGGTAAATCACCCATTAACTGGTTATGCTTGCTCGGCGTATGCTTTCTGCAAATGATACATTGGCGTAAACGACCTTTGATTATTCGATTTCCGGATAAAATCCAGTACTGCTGTCGTAGCCACGGGTGTGTGAGCCGAGCACCACCATGGAATGTTTTTTGGTTATTAATAAATTAGTCACGACATGTTTGGACGGTAAAATTTTAGGATGTTTCATATTGCATTGTTTCAGTCTACCTCCGACTCTTAACACGCCATCGTTGTCTATAAATGGATGTAGACATAGTAAGCGGCTACTCGAATGCACAGAACCGTATTTTTGAAGGTGACGAATGTCCTCTGCAAACTCAGATTGTTGGACATATTTAATTATTTTTATCTGTGCCATGTCTAATTCTGAGTGTGATAGATAAGGCTGTTTTGCTTGTCTTCACGTTACGGCTCGCATTACCCACGCTAGTACCCGAGTTAGTCGCATAAAATTACTGTATTTGTTAACTAACGATGCTATTATATTATCTGGTGTAGACATATCTGTCTGTGTAATGTTTGTTTGGAATTTCTTTGCGGATGTCCTGCTGTTCCCGATTGGCGCTGCTGCTGCTACTGAGCTGCTCCTGATTGGATGCTCCTGCTAATCAACTGCTACTGCTGACTGCTGCTGTACTGCTACTGAACTGCTGCTGCTTAACTGCTCGGACTCAGTTGCCGATGCAGTGCTCGTACTGATCTACTGCTGCTGAACTGCTCGGGCTCTGCTGCCGATGCAGTGCTCGTACTGATCTACCGCTGCTGCTGTTAAACTGCTCGGACTCTGCTGCCGATGCAGTGCTCGTACTGATCTACTGCTGCTGCTGTTGTGGCCTACACGACCACTTCTGCTCGTGCTGTGCTACTGTTGGTGTGGCCTATATGACCACTACTGTTTCATGCTTTTGTTACTAACTGCTGTGCTATATATAGCCAATGCTTTTACTACTGTTCACTGATCTGATCACTGCAATCCACAAGACACTGATTCTCCACGTGGCGCACGTGGTAGGTTTTACACGGTTAACACGATGCTCGTACGTGGTCCCGCACATTAATGCTCGAAGGACCAATGTTCGGGATGTTCCCTAACATAAAAAAAACTGCTAATAAATAAAACAATGATTTCACTGTAAATGTAGATTATAATTGAACTGTTAACTGATAATGATGCTAATGACTGAATGATATATGAGACTGATTGAAACGTTATGCGCGGACGCGGTAATGATGTGAACTGACTAATGTGACAATACTAATGAAACTGAAAATGCTGACACAAACACTTTGTACGTAAACCGCACAATGTATTTGTTGATAAACTAACGGCCAAATACTCAAACGTCTCTTAAATCTAAGTGGGACTTAAAAGTCTTCTGTCTCTATAAAACACGTTCAAACGATAGAGATAGCGCACATTTCAGGGTTGCTTAAAATTGAGTGACGTTTGAGTATTCGGCCATAACCCCCTTATTCATAAACGTACATTAGATACGTTTTAGCTATAGAATGCTTTGTCTTTATCAGTTGCATGTCAGAAAAAGACAAAGATTAGCAACACTTTAGCTAAAATACGAATGAGGGGGTAAGTATTAACTTACCATCAATGTGAACTGTTTGCTCGTTCAACACTTCATGATACAGAAAAAATACTGAATTCTTCACGCAGGGTCCACATACCATGAAGGGTTCATGTAAAATTCAACAGGTTACGGGATCACAAATTCGCAATCCAATAGACAAATTTAATCAGAATAAAACGTGGCTCCTGGCCGGGGTACCTCCATCACAATGGAGTGACAGTCGGAGGTCTAAAAAAATGAGAATCGACGCTATAAAATACTCATTAAATTTTTCGTCGTCTTTTTATTTTTAGTGTTCTTATTAGTATCGAGCTTTTTTTATGTAATGGAAGTGGCAAACAAGCATGCAGTTCACATTGATGTTAAGTGATTTCTGCAACCTATAGACACTTAGGCCCATAGCACACGGCGTATATTATACGCGCAGACGACGCGCAGGTGACGCGCGTATACGCGCTTCATACGAGATGTGAACGCAACCTTGTAACCTAAGCACACGGGGCGGTCGTGAACCGCGCATCTACGGCGCGTATACGTGCTGTAGTCGCTCAAAGACTTCTGTTTTGATCAGAGACTCCTCCAGTCTCCAGTTGTACAATGACTTCGGTTGAGTCTTTTGTACGCGCGTTTGTACTCGTATCATCAATGCAAACGCAACAATCAGCGTCGACAGCGCCGTAGAATCGCGTTCCTAATACGCGCGTCGTCTGCGCGTATAAAATACGCCGTGTGCTATGGCCCTTACACAAAGACCAAGGTCAAAATGCAGATGCGTTACCACTCCTGAGGCCAAAGGTGTTATGCCTCTGTGCCGGAAATTACAGGGCCGTACATTACCACCTAACCGGAACTGGATAGTGCTGAACACTACCATTTAGCGGAAAGTATATTAGGTAATGCGGTGGTGCTTACGCCCGCGAGCTCCGCCACTGGAGCTCTACCACCAGTAAAAAGCTATTATTACAGTGATGACTGCAGCCTATAGACACTTACACAAAGACCAGAGGTCAAAATGCAGATGCGTTGCCACTTCTGAGGCCTAAGCTGTTATGCCTCTGTGCCGGAAATTACAGGGCCGTACATTACCACCTGACCGGAACACGATAGTCCGGAACACTACCATTTAGCGGCAAGTATATTAGGTAATGCGGTGGTGCCTACGCCCGCGAGCTCCGTCGCTGGAGCTCTACCACCAGTAAAAAAGAGGGGTGACGGAGTATACCCGAAAATTACGAAAAATCTTTCTCACGGCAACATTTGTATCTGCCCCGAACGTAGGTACGTATCCAACCCACCCACGATCCATCACATACCTACTCCAAAGGTAAATAAATACGATAAATTTTAAAATGTAAAACAACTAACAATTTCCCTGGTACCATTTCCATCGTGATTGGGTAACATTTTGTGTTGCAATCTGCTCGTACACGGATCGATCGGAACAAATAGCTGAACAGTCAGCAGCAATATCAAGCAATTTTTCATAATATTGAAATTCAGTAAAAATAAATTAATGTATTTTTCGACGCAAACCTTCCATAACCAATAAAACACTCATTTTAAAAATACACTTTACATGAATCGACGAAATCGTTGTCTGCCCGAACTAACCTAATGCGATTTGGATTTGCAATTAATATGACAAATAAACACACTGCTATATAGGTAAATTACCGTTATTGGTCAATTTTGATGTTGGTAATCATCGGGAAACCAGACTAGGATTAATGGCAAATCTAGTTAGATTTGCCATTAATCCATCAATCAGACACAATGTTTTTGCTATACGGCAGCTTTTTTTATGTAAGGGAGGTGGCAAACAAACATGCAGCTCATTACTGATGTAAAGTGATGATTACAGCCCATAGATATCTACACAAAAATCTATCTCTGCGATAGTTATTACGGACCATATATTACCATCTAACCGGAACACGATAGTGCTGAACACTACCATTTGGCGGCAGATAGATGTAATATGGTTGTGCCTACGCCCTCAAACTCCTGCAAAGGAAGCCAAGCTAAAAAAAAAAATTCACTCTCATCCAGAACTTCACCGTAGCAGTTCACTACCACTAGACTACTGAGGCTTAACGATAAGCTTTAAACTTCCTCAAACACAAACACCTCAACGGATTGTTTGTTGGAGTCATAACAATGAACACAAAACGGTACTAATCGAAACATCTCGCCTCCCCAACAGCCACTTCTTAGTGTAATTAAGTCTGTTTGAGACATTTGCAATTCAAAATGTTTCTGCCTCTTAGCCGAATCGTGGAAAGACTCGGCCAGGCGAATATTCAACAAAATACAATTTGGTAGAAAGCGTAGCCTAAGATATTTACTTTGTAAAAGTGGATTTTTGTTGGTGGAGTATGCAAATGAATTTCTACAAATTTTACTTATGATTTTATAGTTCTATACATAGCCTACAAGATACCCTTATAGTTTTAGTAACTTGGATTAACAAATAGGATGGTTTTTATGCCGAAAATGTGCTCATGCCATGGGATGAGTTGATGAGTTTCCACAGGTGATGCTAAAAGCGACAAACAGGCGGAGCCGCGGGCAACAGCTAGTATCATAAATCATTGTTTATGCCACTAATGGCCGAATACTCAAACGTCACTCAATTTTAAGCAAGCCTCATATGTGCGCTATCTCTATCGTTTGAACGTGTTTTATAAAGACAGAAGACTTTTAAGTCCCACTTAGATTTAAGTGACGTTTGAGTATTTGGCCGTATGATGATAAGAATTTCGTCCGAACAGCTAGTTTTATTTATAAAATTAAGTAATATGAAAACAAAAAACTTATTTGTTGACTCTACACCACTTTACATGGTGCTGATTTACTCTGCGACTTGTAGCAACTGAAATTAAATTAATTGTTTTAAACTTTCACGATTTGTATTCATATTTTTATATTATAAACGGGACTTAATCGCGTACTATTTTAATCGAAGTATTTACCTCGACACTCGACGTTTCGGCCGTAATGCAACGGCCGTGGTCACGAGTAGACTGCTGCTCCATGGTGTCATCGTCTCGTACCCGCGCCAGTTCTTCGAACTACCCGCGGTTGGTCGTCATTATTTCGATTCAATACATTAAGGTCCCGACACACAACACTCACAACATCCGACGATTTATCCGACGATACATCCCGACGTCTACATTGCCCGATAACCGGATTCCACGAAACTGACAACCTATATCCATCCTCCCGGTTGAAATTTTTGTATTTTCTGATCTCAACCGCTTCACGTACCATCCTATTATAGTAGTGACGTTCAGTGGAGAGGATTTTCGGGTTGTGAAGTTCGATCCAGTGGTTTATAAGGTCGACTGCAGTTGCGGTAGTTCCTATATTGGTCAAACTAAGCGCACGATAGCTGAGCGAATTAAGGAGCACATAGCAGCAGTTAAGAATCGCCAGGTGAACAAGTCAGCGATCGCGGAGCATCTACTGGAGTCGGGACCAAACCACTGGATCGAACTTCACAACCCGAAAATCCTCTCCACTGAACGTCACTACTATAATAGGATGGTACGTGAAGCGGTTGAGATCAGAAAATACAAAAATTTCAACCGGGAGGATGGATATAGGTTGTCAGTTTCGTGGAATCCGGTTATCGGGCAATGTAGACGTCGGGATGTATCGTCGGATAAATCGTCGGATGTTGTGAGTGTTGTGTGTCGGGACCTTAATGTATTGAATCGAAATAATGACGACCAACCGCGGGTAGTTCGAAGAACTGGCGCGGGTACGAGACGATGACACCATGGAGCAGCAGTCTACTCGTGACCACGGCCGTTGCATTACGGCCGAAACGTCGAGTGTCGAGGTAAATACTTCGATTAAAATAGTACGCGATTAAGTCCCGTTTATAATATAAAAATATGAAATTAAATTAGTCAATTTCCTATCCCTTTCTAACGTACTCGAAGCTAACGAAAAGGATAGAATGATGAAGGTTGGAAGTACTTGGAAAATATTCTAGTGCAACCACTACAGGAAATCCTTCACTATAGCAGAGAATATGTAATAATATTGCGTATAGAATGGACACTTCGACGTCCCGCCCGATTTGCCCGCATCACTCAACCCCTTTCCCTCTTATGGGCGACGGTTGGTATTTTGTACGTGCTTCGCACACAGGTGCGCGTGTAATATAGACACGTCAATGACTGATGTCTGTGTAATAGAAACCAAATTAAGCCTTTGTATGGAATTTTGGTGGAGTGTCCGCGGTGTGACTATAGACTAACTTTGAAGAGCTTCGTCGGTTTTACACTTGGCTTTGATATAGAATTTATATGAGAGTATTCTGTCTATCAGACTTAAATAAAATTGGTGGTCCTTCGTTCACACTAGAATTACGTTTTCTTTTTTTTATGTAATGAAAGTGGCAAACAAGCACGCAGTTCACATTGATGTTAAGTGATGACTGCAGCCTTATAGACGCCCACACTAAGACCAAGGTCGAAACGCAGATGTGCATCACTTAACATCAATGTGAATTGCATGCATGTCACTTCCATTACATAAAAAAATATGTATGCATAATTTTAGTATTTATAAATAGTCAATCGAAAAGGGTAATAAATCTATAGATAACCAGTATTTTTTGCATTTCATATAAACCAATAACTCATAATTCACGTCGCGTCGGTCACAGTTTCGTAGAAATATATTAAAAAGGCGCATGAATCTACTAAATATTTACATTGGGAGTGGAACGCCCCAAAATAGATAGACCAACCTTGTGCTTGCATTTCGTTTCAAATGGTTTTTTTCTTACTTATAAGTGACGAGCGACAGCGGAAAGGATTTCTTGATTTTTTTAGGCTTTATAACTAACATAAAGTACCTACATCAATGAATTTCAATATGAAAGTTTGTGTATCGTGATAATTTTTTGTGGAACCATCTCAGAGTATTTGTATATAAAAATATCAAAAGTTCCGATCCTAGCACGACCCGCAAGGTCTTTGTTCCAGTTATTAACCTACGATGACTAGTGCGAAAGTTGACGCTCCTAATCGCATATGTCTTATGTGTCCCTCCACAAGTTCCACAACACGCTAAGTCGCGGATCAGACCCGACCGGACAGGGGCTTCCCTTAGGCAGTATACATTTATTTAGGCTGAGAGCCTTATACGCTCGTCGACTGCCCGATGAAGTAGACTTGTGCTGTCACGAGACTAGCCTTGATGGTTTATAGTAGTCAACCTGCAAATAATATTCAAATTCTCAGCTACAGAAATTAATAAATATAATAGACTGAAGACAAAGAATGGACAGTATGCGATTACAAAAAAAAATTCAAAAAAAAAAAATCAGTGTGCTATTACAAGACTGTAACCTCTATAGGTCCATCTCTTTCTATGTTCACTAACATATCTACTATCTACCTCTCTCAACTTCCGTTCGGCTCAGCTGATCCCACTTTTCGTAAAGCTCATGGCACCTACTCACCAACTTACTCCCCAAGTTAAGCGTGCGTCATGTTTACTTCAAAAAATATGCCAATGTTTTTAAGAAACATTAGTTATCTGTAAAGTCAGTTTACGGCAAATAATTTTACGTGATAATATCATAAGAAAACATGTGTCACAAGCCGAACGTTTAGACCGACAGTGTCTCTCTATCATTTGTTCCGACGAACTAAGTAGCTCTCGCTCGCTCTCAGGCGGAACGTGACACTTTTTCGTGCGTGCAGCCGGCGTTCATCGATTTATAACACGTTATCACGTCAAAAACATTAATTCCATAAACGCCAGCGCTTTTGCCATATACCAATCAATCAATCGGTTACATGAACCTATGCCCTTAAATAAATTTTATTACAGCCGGGCGCCGCTGTAGAGTAAAGGTTAAAGACAAATAAAAACCCATTTGCACACTTATCGGATTACTACTCTATCGGAAATCCCTCAAGTGGTGGAACCTATGGACTGGCAATAAATGTTACTCTCGAAACAACTGCGTATAAATTAGCTTCTACACGCTTTTCATCATAAATGTAGTTCGAATGAAAGTACTTATCCTTTGTTTTAGTACGTATGTATCTTCACGCCAGGTCCCTAACGGGGTAGGCAGAGAGTGTAGAGCGCCAGATATCCCTGTCCTGACAAACCTCTCGTGCCTCGTCTACCTTCATCATTCTCTTCATACATGCACGCCGATTCCTAAGACTTTTGACCCCACCATCAGACAGAACTCGACCTATTTGGTCATGGTAGGTCAGTCTTGGTCTTCCTGGGCCTCTGCAACCATCCACATTCGCATTGTATATCTGTTTAGTCATTCGCTCATTCGACATTCTTTCTATATGCCCGAACCATCGGAGCATGCCTTTTTTCATTTTTACACCGATACTACGAGTATCATTCACACAAAGCCTCTTTCTTACTTTGTTTTAGTCATCAACTATAATATTATAACCTCCGGTGGTATGGTCAACGGTTAGTCTTTGTCAACTTTAATTGTTTGATTGAAAGCCCATGAAAAAAGAAACAAAATTTCGGATACATCTTTACAGACCGACATCTTTTTAGAAAAATCATTAAAAGTTATCTACAGTTAATATATCTAAAGATACTAACATTCATGTTTAATATACGTTTACAACTCTGCCTACCTCTCGGTGAAATACAGTCGACAAGAATTAAACTCTATTTTGAATGAAACCTCTTTCTACTGTTGGTAGAGTTTAGTGTCGTAAGCAAAGAGTATACAAATGTCGTAAGCACCACCGCACTACCTAATCTATACAGTGTTTAGCACTAGCGTATTCCGGTTAGATGGTCATGTATAGCTACATCATTCCCTATCAAGGAGATAAAACAACTAAGTCCTCTGATGAAAAAATGCATCTGAATTTAGTCCTCTGGTTTTTGTGTAGATGTCTATAGGCTGTTATAATCACTTACCATCCAACTAACTGCATGCTTGTTAGCTATTTTCATTACTTTCCCAAAACGACCTTATTGTTAAGGTCGTTTTGGGAAAGTATATACCTTGCTTGTATGTTTATTTTTGTTTCAAACTATGAATGGGAGTGAAAATATGAAGCTTTATTCGATTTTTCAAGTACATTTTTCCCTATATCCAGGCGCCGATGGGAAATCTCTAGTAATTTTTGTTATCGGGCAGGAAATCAAAAGATTCCGTGGTCCCTTGAGAAAAGGCAGAATAAATAGGTAAACTCGCAAACTGCGAGGCGCCTACAAGGGTTACGCGGTAAAGAACCAGTTCATAATTGAATTTATACATGTTATGAGGTTAAATCACACGGAAAATGATTAAATTCGCACCAAGACATCGCAACGAATTGATTGGAATCGCACTTTAGGCATTAACTTCATCATATTCAAAGAATTGAAGAGCCTGGTAAATATATTCAATAAAAGATTTTTCTCGGAAATTGAAAACTATGTAGGTAGGTATAACATTTTCGTTTTCTTTAGACTGTGCTATTATACTGAATTAAAATAACAATGAGTCACGGCGGTTTAATGGTAAAATACCACTAAAAAGACACGAGGTTCCCGATTGAAGTGATTAGTAGTTTTGTTTTTTACAATTGGAAAGATCAACGGTAAGCACGCCGGACTTTGAAGATGTTATCCTATGCCATAGAGCAACTCGGCCCCACCGGTCGCGGCAAACCGGAGGGGAGTAGCCATAGCGTTTATTACCGATGCAAAACAGTCTGTCATTTTTCACGGAGGTAAATACGTGTGACACACTCACACTACAAAAATCTATTACTGCGAAACTCACACCTTGACTTAAACAAAATACATAAACAATTTCACGCACACATTGACAGAGGGGAAAGCATATGGCTACTCCCCTCCGGTCCGCCGCGGCCGGTTGCCTGTGTTGCTCTGTGTCCTATACATAGTATGCAAGTATCCATATCAATAATCTCACTCTCGTACCGAAGGTTATAATTATATTTTTACTAGCTGACCCGGCCCGGCAAACTTCGTATTGCCTCACAATGAAATAATGTGTCAAAGGTTTGATAGATACGGACTATTTGTATGGGAAAATAAAATTGTGGTTTTTAGTATTTCCCTTCAATTTCTTCATATTTGCTTACTTTTTAATCTTCCCTGAACTTCCAAAAAAAAAACAAAATTAGCCAAATCGGTCCAGCCTTCTCGAGTTTTAACGAGACTAACGAACAGCAATTGATTTTTATATACATATATATTATGAACAAAACCAACATAATACCCTTCATTCGTAGATATGTATCCTAAATACCACAGCTCACGCCCTCAGGAAAACTACTACTGATATATTTTTATGAAACAATGACTAAAGTGCCACAATAGTAGGTACATAACAACATCCAATGCGCGTTCAATGTACGAAGTTCCAGTAAAATGGGCAGTTTTGTGGAAGCCGAAGGACTAAACATTTAGTGCTGTATTTTTTAACATATAAACGACAGTTTAGTCCTTAAGGATCAAGTATTAAGTACCATTCTGTGGTAGGGACTCGGCAATTTGTTCCCGAATTTTGTAGTGCGTAGAAAATATTTCCAGACATTAAATTAATACGAGAATTGTACTGTTCTTTGGGTCCTTTGTCTTTTTAATGTCTCCCAAGGCTTTGCGTAATATGTGTGTATGTATGTATCTTAACACCAAGTCGCTTACGGGGTGGGCAGAAGGTGTGGAGCGCCAGATATCTCGCTCCTGACACACCTTCTGTGCTTCTTCAACATTCATCATTCTCTTCATACATGCATGCCTATTCCTAAGACTCTTGACTCCCTCAGACAGTAGGTGCTTGACCTATTTGGTCAAAGTAGGTCAGTCTTGGTCTTCCTGGGCAGAGGCCCAGTGACTCCAATGAGCTCCAGTGACGGAGCTCGCGGGCTTAGGCACCACCGCATTACCTAATATACTTACCACTAAATGGTAGTGTTCAGCACTATCGTGTTCCGGTCAGGTGGTAATGTACGGTCCTGTAATTTCCGGCACAGAGGCATAACACCTTAGGCCTCAAAAGTTGTAACGCATCTGCATTATGACCTTGGTCTTTGTGTGGGTTATTGTGGGATATTCAGTCATCACTTAACATCAATGTGAACCGCAAGCTTGTTTGCCACTCCCAATACATAAAAAAATTACATATGTATCTTCAAGCCAGGTCCCTAACGGGGTAGGCAGAGAGTGTAGAGCGCCAGATATCCCTGTCCTGACAAACCTCTCGTGCCTCGTCTACCTTCATCATTCTTTTCATACATGCACGCCGATTCCTAAGACTTTTGACACCACCGTCAGACAGAACTTGACCTATTTGGTCATAGTAGGTCAGTCTTGGTCTTCCTGGGCCTCTGCAACCATCCACATTCGTATTGTATATCTGTTTAATCATTCGCTCATTCGACATTCTTTCTATATGCCCGAACCATCGGCGCACACCTTTTTTTTTTAATTAATATGAACTAATGGTTCATATGAGATTTTTTTCGTGTTGGATAGTCCATTTATAGATAAAGGCTTTACAACATTAGTACACTGCGACTAATGCAATTTCATGCAGTAAAAAATGTAGTGCGGCGTATCAACAAAAAATGTTGCAATAAAGATATAACCCCGCATCTTTCGACTCCCACGCGGACGAAGTCGCGGGCACAGCTAGTACTAGATATTTTACTGGAAATACTGAGCAATATCGATTCTTTTTAATAAAGGCGAGGTAATATAAATGTTTTCCAATTTTGCTAATTGTAAATCCTATTTAAAAGAATAAGAAGGAAATAAACATTTTCCTTCCAACTTTGATACGGCTCATTAATTTTCATTATTTAACTTTTAAAGTTGTAAATCCCATGGCTCGCTTTCTTGGGGTCCTTAAATGACATAAGATAAGGAAAACGGAGTAAGGTAACGACTGAGACCTTTGGGGTGGTTAACATTTAAATCTCAGGTTTTTTATGTAGATGTTTGTAGGCTACGGGAATCACTTACTATCAATGTGAACTGCATGCTTGTTTGCTATTTCATGAGGTAAAAAATGAATTTACCTAAATCATTCACGATCATTGAATGAATGGGGACAAGGGTTGTTGACGAAGTGATTATGAGGAAGAGGAATTGTGACGCACAAATTTAGAGGATGCGGATGAGGAAGAGAATATTTTTGAGGAAGAGGATGCGGATGAGGAAGCGTAAGAGGAAGAGGATGACAGGAAATTATAAATACTAGCGAACCCAACCCAAAAGCCGCTGTCCTGTCTGTCTGTACATAACTAGGTACATACATACACAAAAATTAATTTAAAAGGGCATTTCCAGTGGATTTGACTATGAACCATAAAAGAATTAAATACAGCCTCGCTTCAAATATAGGCCTCACGCCCGTTCGACCCGGCATCGCGCTGCGGCGTCTGCTTTGTCATGGATACGCGACGCGCATGCGCATTTAAATTCCACATAAATCTTAAATTTTGTGATAGCGATAGCGGAAGAGGATCTTCTTTATTTTTATTTATTTAGGCACTTCCGCATTATGAGGAAGCGGAAGAGGAATCCTCAGCAACCCTAATGGGGACTTTAACAAATGGCAGGCTCTGACCAGAGAATATGTACTAATACTACGTATAGAACGGATACTTCAACGTCCCGCCCGATTTGTCCGCATCACTCAATTTTCTGCTTTGTCAATTTTTTGGTATTTTGTATTTGGTATTTTGTGTACGCACACACACACAGGTGCGCGTGTAAATACACGTCACTGATTGATGTCTGTGTAATTGAAACGAAATTAAGCGTTTGTATGGTATTTTGGCGGAGTGTCAGCGGTGTGCTCTGAGTTCGGGACGAGTCAACTGAACAATGGCGTTCAAACCACTCCAATGTAGTAAGCAATTACGCAAGATGGGCTGCCTGCTGAATATCTGCCGCTAAATGGTAGTGTTCAGCACTATCGTGTTCCGGTTAGATGGTAATGTATGGGTCCGTAATAACTATCAGAGAGACAGAACACCTAAGGTCTATGACGTATAGCGTCAAATTATTGCCCAAAAGCTGACTTTTGCGACAACCAATTTTTCAGGAACAATATCACAATAAAAAATTGTATCAGTCCATATACTTAACAGTAACTGTCAAGTAGCTATAGCTAAAGCCATCAATTTAACGTGACATTGCCAACTCTAGACTCGCGTCAATCCATCAATTCGTATTGTACTTTGCCGTTCATTGATAACACTGATGCGACATGTATCATTGTAATAAAATTGCCTCCCCTAAACACACTATGGCACAATAGAAACTTCAAATAATTTCCAACGTTAACCCTACGTCACAAATCTCAAATTGCCTTGACGTATTCCAGGTTACGACCTTTTAAGTACAATAACAATAAAAGCGTCTACACAAGTGAATTTGGACTTTATTGGTTGTGGAATAAATATTGAATTATATTGTAGTCAACAGAGTATAAGCCGTTTCGTAAATATCCAACTTTACGCAGGGCTGTCGATTTCGTAAAAATATATTCCGCGATCAATTTGACTGCACTCGTAAAAATGGCTATAAAATCGAGTAGGAAAAAACCGCGTTGTAGTTTAATAATAAAAATATGGTTTACATGTTTCATACTAGTGATATGCCATTGCTTTGACGAAAAAGAAACGTTATTCAATAGTAAGTAATTTTACGTAAAAAGGCAACTACTTAAAAAATTTCGGACGCATCAATTAATTTATATAAAGTATGGCAATAAATATTTCAGGCAGCCTCTGTACATCAATCCAGATAAAGTTTTTAAAGGAGAAGTTCCACTTTGCACTCTACCGCACTTTTGTACACTAATGTATTCTCTGACATAACTTAGATTTCAAGAGTGGCAACAAACATTTTGACCTTTGGTTTTTATGTAGATGTCTATAAGCTGCAGTCATCACTTAACATCCATGTGATCTGCAAGAGTGTTTGTCACCTACATTACAAAAAAAATGAAAATACGCAGAAATGGTTCTCATCATATCTTCGCGGTCGCCAGCAGGCAGTGCGTGCTGATCAGGAAATTTCGGATTGGTGCACTCTTGCCTCTGGTGTACCTCAAGGCGGAATTCTATCACCACTTCTTTTCGCATTGTTCATTAATCTTATCACATCTGTCCTTCATAACTCCTACCATTTGTATGCAGACGATCTTCAGATATACGCTCAAGCTGACGTCTCTAACATAGATCTTGCTATTGCCGCAGTCAACGATGATCTTAAAGCGATATCTGACTGGTCTAATAAATTTGGAATATCCGTTAATATATCAAAATGTCAAGCCATTATTCTAGGCAGCCAGTATTACATCAACCCACTGAATTATAATGATTTACCACCTATTTTATTTAACAATTTACCTGTTTTATTCACGGATTGCGTTAAAGATCTAGGTTTGTACATTGATTCTTCTTTAAGCTGGAAGAAACAAGTTGCATCTATTAGCCAACGCACCACTGCAACTCTGCGATCTCTCTATAGGTTTAAGAATTTTCTACCTCCTAGTACTAAGTCTCTCCTTGTGCAGTCTATCATCATTCCTACTATTGACTATGCGGACGTTAGTTACTCGGATATCTCCCAAGAACTTCTGAATAAATTGGATCGGTTACTCAATATGTCTATCCGTTTTATTTTCGGTTTACGAAAATATGACCATATATCCCCATATCGTTCTCACCTTAAATGGCTTACCATCCCACAGAGAAGATCCGCTAGGATGCTCTGTTTGCTATATTCTATTATTAACGATCCTTGCTCTCCTCCTTACCTGAAATGCGAATTTAACTATCTAGGCGATTCTCTTAGTTATTCCCTCCGGTCGTCAGAAAATCTCACTCTTGAAATACCTGCTCACCGCTCTCGTTTTTTGGCTAATTCATTTGCTATAGCTTCCATTAAGCTCTGGAACAAGCTGCCCCTTGACATCCGAAAATCAGCTAGCAAATCTACTTTTAAGCGAAAGGTGCGTGATCACCTCTTACTCTCTTCTTGATCTTCTTCATTCTTTTGATTAATAATTCGTTGTCATATATATATATGTGTTGTCATATATATTATTTATGTATTTTGTGCGTATTCCTATATATATTATATGTTTATATATACGCAATGCGTATCTGAATATATTTATAATTATTTATTAAGGTATTTATTGTTTAATTTACATTGTTCTCTAAATTTTTGTTCTTGTATAAATTGCACCCTTTACAATCCTGTCCCACATCCCAAAGGTTGACTGTTAGAGAATGCCTAGTGGCATTAAGTCCGCCTAATGTACTCGGTGCATTGAAGAATAAATAAATAAATAAATAAATAAAATACGAATAGTTCGATTTGTACCGCATATACGAGTACAGATGTACATTATTAGTCCTTGATCTATGTACTCGTATGATACGATTTATTACCAGAAATTTAACGGTCGAACGTGTACTGGCATACCTACTCGACTTTATACTGTGTGTAGGTACCTACTTATTGATGGTGAAATATGCTTTTTTTGTGTAATGATACCAAGCATGCAATTCACATGGTAAGATGATAGCAGTCTGTAGACATCTATACGACCGAAGCCAAAATTTTTTGCCTCTGTGATAACTATGGTCAAACCAAACGCACCCCTTATTTCTGAAATCATAAAATAGTCATCTAATTATGACAAGTCTATTATATTAAAGGTAACTTAGAATATTTTTTTTTAAACTTTCGCAGAACTCGCCTGATGTGTGTATTATTTAACTCAGTCTGGAAAAAGCACATAATAGATAAATAAAGATGGAATGGTAATGTGGGCGTGAAAAGCGCGCCGCAAATAAAATCTTAGTTTGCCCGAGCCATTCGTTCGCCGTTCGTAGTTGCATGTAGACTGCTTAAAACGACGCATCTCTTGGTAAAAATGCCGTGTTGTGCAATTTTAACATCCATTAAGAAATGTCAGACCTCAAGTATAAAGCGAGGAGGTATATCTCTCCATCGGTAAGTCACAAATAACATTTATTGTTATAACATTTGTGAAAAACATAAAAATATACAAAGTAATATGAATATTCAAACTTAAAATGCATTATTTAAACGATACTGCGCGAATACATTGCTTGATAAACACTCACTCAATTAACGCTATTACTGTCTCCGCTTGCAATGTACAGCACGTAATGCGTCCGCTACACTTCGACTACTGACTTCCTTGTGAGTATATCGTTGTATGCGTGCGAGTGCCTATTGTCTACAGGCGTTGTCTTAGTGTGCAAACTTTCGCAAACGAATAGCTGCCCTGAGGGTTTACGTGTGGGTGGTTGTCGAGATGGTGTTGCATTTGTGTAAAAATTGCACGGTGGGCGAAAAGCGGCCACACTGGTTCTAATACTAAATTGAAGCAAAGGCCTTTCCATCCTTATTTATCTATTCCGTGGGCAAAACAATAGGTATGTCTTAAACAGATTACCAGTAAGACTGGTCTTAGTACAACAATTGACGTCAGCAGAATAAATCACTAATTTAATTCACAGTACAGTTATCAAATAATACTTGTAAATATTTCTTGTCACATTAGGGTTTATTAAAACACACACCTACAAACGTTTGAGCTGTTCACGATATTAGTACATTTTAATTAAACAAATATACATTTTTCCTTTAATTTTTTTTGGAACGAAATTTCCGTACGGCACTCATGTACGACAAAAACCCGAATGCCCAGTCAACTATTCACTATTGTAAACAAAAGAACGAAAGAAAGAAAAGTAAACAGTACAACATGGCTGCTTGTAGCAGGAATACAACGCTCTGTGGGAATCTTACTTTTTGTATGTAGGTTCCATGGGTGCTTTAGGGAAACACCCTTAAACACCAAAGGAACCTTTGAAGAACACTTAAGATGGAAGTTCGTTCCACAATTTGCAGATTCTGGGCAGGAATGAATCGGGCTGTTGAGCACTGCCAAGTGTACAATCCTGTGCGGGTGGAACTTCTCTCTTCGGCGAGTGTAAATGTGGTATGGAGACGATGGCACCAGATCGAATAGTTCATCAGAGCATTCACTATTGTGAAAGCAGTACAGAAGCATAAACAACCAATGTCCAAATCCATAGGCGACGGTGACCACTGACCACTCAACATCAGGTGGTGCGTCTGCTTCTATGTCTGTTGTGTGGCATTTTGGCATTAACTCCATCAGAATTTAAACGAGGACGTCTGGATAGTCGTAAGTACACAAGCCGCGGGACAGTTAAAAACACGGAAAACCCGAATGCACAGTCAACTTTTGTAAACAAAAGAACGAGTGAAAGAAAGGTAAACAATACAACATGCAGCTTGTAGCCGGGATACAACGGTGTTCCACTGTACCTTACCTAGCTCTGACCTCGATTGTGATATGTGGCTCTTTTTTCCCAAAAGACAATAGTTTGTGGAATTCGCTGTTTCGAACATGAATGAGAAATGGTATTACTCTTCTATCTGAACTGAATGGTAGCTATCAATACGTTTTTTTTCGAATCTGTTTGGTTAGCCAGTAGTATGATTCGTTCGAAAACTTCTCAACTAAAGAACTTATC
Source organism: Macrosoma leucophasiata (assembly GCA_036365455.1). Lineage (NCBI taxonomy): Eukaryota > Metazoa > Arthropoda > Insecta > Lepidoptera > Hedylidae > Macrosoma > Macrosoma leucophasiata. The sequence goes on along the minus strand of JAWQUS010000023.1, from coordinate 4,595,685 downwards.
TTCTAAAGAATAGGTTAGAATCCCGCTGCAGAATATGGCCGCTAGTATTTTTAATCAAATTCTAAGTAATTTGATTAAAAATACTAGCGTATTTTTAATATTTTATTTGGTAAAAATTTTCTTTGAGTTTTTTAAATAAAATATTGTCCACTGCACGGCAATATAATACGAGTATATAGACTCTGAAAACTCACGGCATATTTACTTTCCGCTCCGATACACGTTTCCGTTCATAACGTATATTTATTTATATCAAATAAAGGCTATTTTTTTTCTCATTGGTGTGATATACCTACTTACGTCAAATTCAATCTGGCCGCAAATAATGGTTGCTGGCTGTTAGAGCTTAAGGTAAATTTAAGTTGTATACCAATTATGCATGAATTTAGAGCTCCTGCTCCAGTGACGGAGCTCGCGGGCGTAGGCACCACCGCATTACCTAATATACTTGCCGCTAAATGGTAGTGTTCAGCCCTGTCAGCCATCTACGACCCTGTAATTTCCGGCACAGATGCATAGCACCTTAGGCCACAGGAGTGGTAACGCATCTGCATTTTGACGTTGGTCTTTGTGTGGGTGTCTATAGGCTACAGTCATCACTTAACATCAATGTGAAATGCTTGATTGACACATCTATTAAATAAAAAAAAGAAATTTGTTTTGTTTATCAAAATTTAACTAGCATACCTTTTTCGGTGGATTCTTCACAGCTTTCTGCGTGTACGCAGATGTGAAGAGGATCGTGTGCACGGGCGCTTCGGTAGGTATTCCCAGTGACGTCATCGTTCACTTTAGCACTTATCTTCAAAGTGTCATTTCAAAACACTTCAAACGACATTTTATTTATCTAGTTAAAGTTTGTTCTAGACAAATCTGTCACTGTGTCAGTATGATATAAATTAACAATTGTGTTACTTTGTCGTTTAATGTTGACAAAATAATGTCTAGTAGGCGTTTTTAATTTTACTGGAAAGCTACAAGTTTTTGTCGAATATTTATTTTTCGCGAATTTTCGAAATTAAAGAAAAAATGGATTTAGGTAACCAGTTGATCCACTACTAAGCTACAAAGGCCAACAGTAGGCATACTGGTAAAGCGGCTGCTGTGATCTTGAAATCGCAGATTCAATTTCTGCCCGAAGTCAAATTTTACTTGCCATTTTTTCTTTAATTTCTGTAAGTTTTTTGCAAAAATAACAAACTAAAATTGTCTGTAGTCTGCAACTTCGACTAAAAGTCGAGATAAGTTTCCTATGCGGACGTTTGGGAAATATCCTCTTTATGTCGTCATTCGAACTAAGTACCTCAGAGGAATACGGACACATACCTACCCACAGAAAATAAAGCTACGAACCATCCTAGTTTCTTTTTGTGAAATTAGTTAAAAAGGTACATTAATAGACAAGATAATTAAAAAAATCATGATAATAATCAACATAGCATATCAATCGAATTTTTGATTGACTTTATTGATTTAGAAATGATAAAGTTAAATAAAGATTAAACACTTCTACATTGGTTAACTAAAATGTTATTTAAATGGAAATAATAATTAAAAATAAATTATAAGTAAGTATGCGATAAGAAAAAACTGAATTATACAAAAAAAGGGTAATAAGTAAATAGATTAAAATAAAGATCAAATTTTCCACAAGATAACTACAGAACACTTCACAAACACAAGTTGCCCGACACTCGTTAATTCGAATTTGGAACGACGTTAAATGCGCCGGCGCATACTATCACTGACTTCTGTTAATAAACAGTCTGACACACGACGTTACCTTGGAATGAGCACGGTGGTGATTAAATATTATGTAGTTACACAAAATGTTTGAACATTTCTCTGACTGAGGTTGTTGTTACAAAGTTACATAAATTCTTTTTTTTTTATCTTCTATTTTTTTTATGAAATGGAAATGGTAAACAAGCATGCAGTTCACATTGATGTTAAGTGATGACTGCAGCCTATAGACCACCTACACAAAGACCAAAGTCAAAATGCAGAAGCGTTACCACTCCTGAGGCCTAAGGTGTAATGCCTCTGTGCCGGTAATTACAGGGCCGTACATTACCACCTGACCGGAACACGATAGTGCTGAACACTACCATTTAGCGGCAAGTATATTAGGTAATGCGGTGGTGCCTACGCCCGCGAGCTCCATCACTGAAGCTCTACCACCATTTAAAATGAAGTGAAAGATGAAGATGAAGATTTTATGTCATGAAGTGGCAAACAAGCACACTGTTCTCATTTGACCACTGAACTACGAAAATCAAACTTGAATTCCAAGTTAAAGCAAATTAAAAATGTATTAGCATTGCCTTGTTATACATAACTAAATGCTTTTCAAAATGCATTTCATCCCACAACTAACCGAAACACGTCCACTGCTTGTAAAAACCTTCTCCAAAGACGCCCATAACAGCAGTGCGCGTCATTAGGGAAAATAAGCCACAATCGCTACTCTTGGCTGACGGATTGGCGATCGCAGTAGTGGTAGTGTCAGAGAATATGTAATAATACTACGTAATGGACACTTTGACGTCCCGCCCGATTTCCCCTCATCACCTAACCTCCTCCCCTCTTATGGGAGACGTTTGATATTCTCGTGTAAATACATGTCGCTGATTGATGACTGTGTATTTGAGACCAAATTAAGCGTTTGTATGGAATTTTGGCGGAGTTTCCGCGGTGTGGTTTCAGTGTTGTCGCAGAACGCTGCTGCTTATCTCGCGTTAAAATGTTTACTACCTATTGGAATGGTTTCTTCATCGCTATTATTTGGTTGATTGACTGCACTATCGGAAGAATTCTCTTCCACTTACAGGTGAGGGACGTCACGTCCCGACTCCTACAATGTTTATTTTCATCATCGTCATCATCATATCAACCATAAGACGTCCACTGCTGAACATAGGCCTCCCCCAATGACCTCCATGCCGATTTATCGGAAGCGACGTGCATCCAGCGGGTACCTGCAGCCTTGACTAGATCGTCGGTCCATCTTGCAGGTAGACGTCCCACGCTGCGCTTGCCGATACGTGGTCTCCACTCGATAACTTTTCTGTCCCAGTGGCTATCGGTTCTCCGAACTATGTGCCCTGCCAATTGCCACTTCAGCTTGGTGATCTGCTTGGCTAAGTCAGCGACTTTCGTTCGCCTACGGATTTCTTCATTTCTGATTCGATCCAGTAGGGAAACGCCGAGTGCCGATGTTTATTTTATGTAGTGTAAATAAATTATTTAACATTATTTAACAACCCGAAATTAGGACTCGAACATTTCAAGAACTCCAAAAGTTAGGGTTAAGTTAGTCAAGGGATGAATTGCTCAGATATGATAAACTGTTTTAAACTTTGGCGCAATCCAACGATAACGGTGGGTTATGTTATTATCAAGATTTGTATGACAGCTCGCAAAAGTTTTAGAGTATTAGAGAATGAAATCACTATTTGAATATGTTTTATACAGAAAGCTAGCAGAAGTAATCATGAAGTTCGTAGATGATTATCATCAAATAACAAAAACTCATCTCTATTATATAAAAATCAATTGCTGTTCGTTAGTCTCGCTAAAACTTGAGAACTGCTGGACTACTTTGGCTAATTTTAATTTTTATTATTTTTTGAAGTCCAGGGAAGGTTTAAAAGGTAAGAAAATACGAAGAAATTGAAGAGGGATAGTAAAGAACACAATTTCATTTTCCCATACAAATAGACCGTATGTGTAAATCAAACCTTTGACACATTATTTCATTCTGAGGCAATACGAAGTCATGCCGGGTCAGCTAGTAATTCAATAAAAATCATATCAAACATCAGGTGAGCTAAATAAACTAACAATGACTGCATGACTTTTTACATTTTACACATATACTTATTTTATGAAATTTGCAAAGAAATCATGAAAAATGTGAAATAATCTAAACGAAGAGAACTTTCTCAATTTTTGCTCATATAACATAACTTTTAATTTTAGTCTCGACAAAAACCCTGAGGGACAAAGTTTGATGACTGACGCAGAATCTCATCAGCTTACGTATCACATTACGCGAATTTTCAAACTAAATAAAACCTTGTTGAATTAATAAGTGATTAATTAAATCACAAAGCAAGCATTGTGAAAGTCCATGGGGTAATTAATCTCAAGTGGGTGGAGTTTGGGAACGCAATAGGAAGCGCATAATACTGAGGGTAGGTACTAAATATCAGCCAAAACGAATTGAAATGGGAAATGCTGAATGAAAAGCGCGATATGCAAATTTGTATTGTTGTACAGTGGGTGCGCACAATACTTAAATGCGTCTGTGAAGTTAGTTAAGAAGAGGATCTTATGCTAGTTAATAGAAGGACTACTTAACTTACTAACTGATTACCAAATATAGCGACATCAAAACTTACTAATTCCAACACTTTAAAGGTGAGAAATAACAAAATACACAACCTAATGTCTTGACTTGATCTCTTAATATTTCATTTTGTGTTTTGTGATTTAGTTTTTAGAATAACGATTGTATGATTTTATTTTATATTTTTGTAAAAATATTTTTTTGCGTAGACGTTTATTTTTAACATCCATAGAGCAACACGGGCCACCGGCCGCGGCGGACCGGAGGGGAGTAGCCATAGCGTTTATTACCGATGCAAAACAGTTCGTCATTTTTTGCGGTGGAAAATGCGTGCGACACACACGCACACTACAAAACTCGTCTATTACTAAGAAACTCACACCTTGACTTTAAATAAAGAAACAATTTCACGCACACATTTAAACACCTAGGCGACAGGTATAGGCCCATTTGGGTTTGTACTTTGACAGAGGGGAAGGGGGGAAGGGGTTTGTACTAGCCATATGCAGGCTGCATATGGCTACTCCCCTCCGGTGTTGCTCTATGTTAACATCTCATCTTCAGTACCGTTTCAAATAGGTATATCAAATATTAATTATCTCATCATTAACGTATTGTATGAGAGTAACTGTCATTAACTGTAGGTATGCTTATTTGCCACTCCACAAAATAAATAACATTAAAATACTTCAACAAAAGTTTTTAAAATAATCCAAAGACGTCTCTACAAAGTCATCGCCACAGTAACCGGGGCTCAACTTATCTCGACGGTGCAAATAAGCGCTTCCCTAATCATACAATTTGTTTAATCAACAGTAGGGTAGCATTGCTAGTGGAGATGAATTAGGAATTATTAGTCAAAAGCAGACGATCCGCTTTACAAAAATCGCTCTCTCGTTTCAATACGTATCTCCAAAATAATAAACAATGATCTCCAAAATGCATTTCAAGACAAGGCAACATTTAGAAAAACCACGGATAACAATTTTATTGTTTACATAAAGATTATCTACAGGTAAGCAATACGAAAAGTTTATGGTATTTAATAACGTAGGAAACGTCCCAACTCGCGCTTAGTCGGTTCTTCTGCTTCTGCGCGAAATCCTATAGTGTTATTCACGATTAACTATAGACCCACAAAATGTCACGAAGAGTGCATAATTTCATTGTTTAAATATAAATGGAATAGGTACCATAATTAAAATATACATTCATTGATGAAATATTCATTGATCATCCATATTCTAACGGCAGTATACCCGACAAATTTGGACCATTAGGGAATTTCGATGATAATTTGGTAAATCATTTACGTTCTGGAACACTGATGGGTATTTTAATATTGATGGTGTGAAACTTTTGCAAACTTTCTTAAATTGAACGCATTTAAATGATTTGTGGAGGAACGGTTGGAAGTGTTCCTCCGGCGAAAAGGGAGGATCCTCCGACCAGGCAAGGTGGTAGCGCCTGGCGGGCCGCGGCCCAACGGTTGACGTTGGGAAGTTGTATATATGCCAACTCTTGAGAAATCTTCGCAAGTGCGATGTAATTCGAATGCACGCCATCTATCGTACTAGACAAGTACTGTAAGGTTTCATTGTATTCCACTAGTTGGCGCCTTAATGTAGTGGACGCTACATCACTCCCCTCCAAGACCGGAGGTTGATACGATCAAGGCAGCTGTCAGAGCTTCTCGCGGAGCTGTGCCAATGCCATAATCCCATGCCGCAAGTAATAGTGAGTTGGGTACGAAGGTCCTCAGTGAGTAGAGGTAGTCGCTGCTGCGGTGATGCGAAAGTCCTCTTTGAGTCGAGGTAGTCGCTGCGTAGTAGCTACTGCGTCCGTCCACGCAGTACTGACGCTGACGTGGCTGCAGGGTAGTCCAGGCATGCGCGGTCGCTGCAGGCGTGTGGAGTATCCCTGATGAAGCCGAGGGTGCTGGCTGGCGTGACTTGGTTACCGCTCGATCAGGTGCTGGTGATGTGGCAGAGAGTGGCTGGTGAGAAGGTTGCTTCCAATCACGTCGGGGTCACCACTGTGGAGGAACGGTTGGAAGTGTTCCTCCGGCGAAAAGGGAGGATCCTCCGACCAGGCGAGGTGATAGCGCCTGGCGGGCCGCGGCCCAACGGTTGACGTTGGGAAGTTGTATATATGCCAACTCTTGAGAAATCTTCGCAAGTGCGATGTAATTCGAATGCACGCCATCTATCGTACTAGACAAGTACTGTAAGGTTTCATTGTATTCCACTAGTTGGCGCCTTAATGTAGTGGACGCTACAGATTCAACTTACTTAATTCTGTGAAATAAATTGAAAGATAAAATCTGTTCAGTATTCAAGTCGGTATTCATATAAATATTGTAAAAAAATTTTTTTTTACAATATTTATATTTATAATAAGCGACAGAATTAACTGATGCTAGAACTTCAGAAAGGAAAGTAAATACGGTCTTCAAAATCATTTTCTAATATAGGTAGGTACTTTCACACATTTACTTTTTTGGTTCGGGCATATAGAAAGAATGTCGAATGAGCGAATGACTAAACAGATATACAATGCTAATGTGGATGATTGTAGAGGCCCAGGAAGACCAAGACTGACCTACCATAACCAAATAGGTCGAGTTCTGTTTGATGGTTGGGTCAAAAGTCTTAGGAATCGACGTGCGTGTATAAAGATAATGTTGAAGGTAGATGAGGCACGGGAGGTGTGTCAGGACTATAATATCTGGCGCTCCACACTCTCTGCCTACCCCGTTAGGGACCTGTCGTGAAGATAGTTCCTTTTTTTACCACTCGAAAAAGTATTCACTAGCTTCGCCATCATATTAGAATTATAATCTCTCGTCAGCACGGGGTCCAATTTGAACCCCGGACCTTTGTCAGGTTTGCGCGGGGACATGGGGGGTCCAACACGTAGAGGCCCTTTCGAGAATTTTGATCTACTTTGTAATGGGTTATATTCGGCGGGACCTCTCTCTGACTGCATCAATAGTTAATACAGACACAGACAGACCCCGCAGAATATAATGGGACTATTGTAATGAAAAGTGATTTGCCAAACTTTGGGCTATGTGGGTGAACTGGGGGGACTAGCTGGCTGGGCCTATGGAGTGAGATCCGGCACCTGCCTATATTCAACATCTCACATTATCGAATCCTACTTTAGGCAGGTGGTGACTCGCCTCTCCTTGGTGGGCCCCCCAAACAGCCAACCCGATGGTCGACAGGGGGCAACACTGTTGAGAGAGGCTGGGGGTGTCGAGAGGTGTGGCCCCGGTTTCACCATCACGAGCGAGTAATCTCGAGCTCGGAGCGGGCTTCCCCGCTATTATGCCTTTAGACACTTCCACCCCCGAGTGTATGGCTCTTTCAGAAATTTAGACAACAGCCTATTATCTAAATTTCTGCAAATGCCATACCTCTAGCGCCCCACTCTGACCGGCCAATGAAGGCAAGCCAGAGGTGAGAGACCTGATGCTCTGTCCGGCCGTACCTCTGTGTGGCGGACGAGGCGGAGCCCAGTTCTCTCGGAGGAACTCGAGATGATGGTAGGGGGTGGTGTCGCTACTCACCAACAGCTCGCCACAAGCTGCTCTGCCCCCGAATTATAATTATTATTATTCATCACATTCATGCCACAAAATGTGCTCGATTTCTACTTACTAACCTTCGACTCGTTCAGGATTTCCATCTGATCAATATCATCTGACTTTGTGGAAATAAGGCTATTACTTAAGATTACGGAGTGTATACGGTTTCGAAAATTGGATTTCCGATCTAGACCCAAACAATATTCGTAGTATTTATTGGGTATTGGTATTACTAGGGCTTGCAAAATATCTAGACAACTCAGCTTTATTTTCAGGATACCGTAAGCACCGAAGCTATCCTTATTTTTTTACTGATACGTAATGCCTTATGTTTTTTGTCACGGACGTAAAACAGATAGGTACATGTTAGGTCATGTGCGACAGAATACATGAATAGAAGTTTTAGTTTTTGATCCACGTGCAAAAGTATTCATGGATCAATGCCTCTCTCCTATCGAAACAAATAATAAATAACACACTTGACAGAAATAACAATGCATAATTTTCAAGACCAACGATGAAGTCTTGTACATTACAAGTCTGCAATATTCATAGAATAAAATTGACTAAATTTATATTAACTAGTGATCGCCCAATGGTCGAAATTCGACCGTCATACATATGCATAAAATATAACTAAGTTTGAATTCTATGACTAACCTCTATGGTGAAACCATTTTACCAATTTTATTATTTGGTCGTATGTAGAGTGAACGGCTCGCCTAGAGACAGCTGTAGTGGCTCTGTCTGACTATCTAATAAGAATGCGTAGTAAACCCACCACATACTAATAATAATTCTGTTTTAAACAGTAGCGAACAAACAAATATTAGCTCCAATTTTTGTGCTCATTATGTCGAGGTTAATTTAATAATACTTTTTTTTTGTTATTATGGCATCGCCATTACACATATTGCCAGTGTCAAGTAAAACGATATTTCATATTTATTTAAGCAGCGTAAAAGTTAGTATAATATAGTCATCAAGTATAATATGTAAGTATCAAGTATATAAGTTATCAAGTATAATATAACAGTCAAGTGAGTTACAATTAAGTTATTCGAGTAAAGCGATGGCTACTTTACCAGAACATTTACAATGAAGTTTTGGAGGCAACCTGAAAGGTCGTGTTTTCGCACTGTTATTCTATTTCACTATACACGGGCACTGTAATAAACCTATATCAAACAAAATGCCACTAATTTTATTTAATATAACTTAAAAATACACCAAGAAAATGAAATAAAATAAGAGCACCATACGCCTCTTTCAAGGTTCCCTCCCGCCAAAACTCTTAATAATACTTTGTTGTAATCTTTTATAGATATATATTTTTTTAAATAATTTATTCATGACCATAGATACAGAGTCTTTCAGTCGTATACATTTTGAATTTCACATTGCTTTAAATTAATGAATATCCATATGGAAGATGACGATGATTAAATGCTTCCATGAGGAATATGATGAGATGATGGGATGGCTCCAGTAAAGCGATGGGGACTTTACTAGGAGTTTTTACGAGGTTTTGGAGGCAATACGAAAAATCACTTTTCACTTCATAATAATGCTTTCTGATATGATAATCTGATTTCATTCGAATGCTTTATGATAAAAATCCCACCATTTTTACACATAAAAACGCGATTATACACAAATTTCGAAAATAAAATCACGCAGCGACACAGCTCTTTTCCGCGTTCCCGCCAAAACTCCCCTTTAATAGATATCTCTAATAAGATTGCCATTCTTCCATCGTTGCGACTACCGCCATCTGTTGCAAAGTGATAGAACTAAATTAAAAATACTATAAATTCTGATGACATTGCCCGCGACTCTCATAAGTCTCCTTGCAATAATATTCGCAGATTACAATCTACGAATAAAAATGTTTAATTGATTTTATTTGTATTTATTTATTTAGACGGGCACGGGAGATATGGTTAGGACCGCGATATCTGGCGCTCCACGTTCTCTGACTACCCCGTTATGGTCCTGGCGTGAAGATACATTATTTAAAAATTTAATTCTCATACAGTTATGGCCTCTTATAAAAACATTGGACGGTTTTTCAGGGTTTCCTACCCAAAGGGTAAAAATGGGTAACGTTTATTACCAAAACTCCGCCGTCCGTCTGTCAATCACCAGGCTGTAATTTTCACAGATGGTTTATTTCTGTAGACGTTTAATAACAAATACCTATCTACTAAAAACAAAAATAAGATAAATATTTAAGGAGCTCTGACACATCAATTGGATTTTTTTTGTTCGATATTAATAACGGTAACGAAGAAACTTTTGAAATAATTACAAAAATAAATAATTGCTTAAAGGAGATGTTGCAAAAATGTATGGACCTCCAGCCATGTATTGTACACAATATCTTTAAACAGGTAAAATCAATATAAAAACGTTTTTTACTGCATATTTTCACTTATTTAGCTTTGTTTGCAGTTACAAAACATTATTTGCAGTTAGAATTGCAACTCAAAACCAACATGGCGAATATGGCGGGCGATGTCATTTTGACATTTTCATTTTAAAATTGTATTTTGAATATAGTACTTGGAGAAAAAAATAATATTTTCTAAATACTATCAAAATCGATTGATCCCAAGTGTCGTATGTATCGCCGCCATGTTTTAACATAGTTGAAAAGGATAAAATCGTTTGAATTAAATGTAATTGTAACTCTAATATATATTCTTGAATAAATTAATTGTATTTTTTTCGGATTCTTCTTTAATTTACCCATTTTTTGAGGACGTGTACGAACCAAAGCCGAGCTCGCAACATCTCCTTTAAATCATTATTTTTGAGGGACTTCCCTCCCCATACAACGGACGTGATATTTTTGCCGTTTTATATAAATAACTAGCTGTTGGCCGCGGCTTCGCCCGCGTGGATGTCGTTTTATAATCCTGAATTTTCTTTGCTACAAACCTCACGGAGCCCGAGACCTTTCCAACGAATGCATAACCGTGGAAATCGGTTGGTGCGTTCTGGAGTTATAGCGTCAGGAGGGAAAACCCGACTTATTTTTATATTATAGATGGTACGGATGCCATCGTCTGCGAGCCCGACTCGTGCATGGCCGGTTTTTTTATACAATCTAAAATTATTTCCAAACAAAACCCTCGGTCGCATCTTAGCCTAAAAGTGAGAAAATATGAAAGTAATATTACTGTGGGTTTAAATATTTTTACTTTGTCTGAGTAGGTAGATACCCTTTTCGCATTTTCCATTTCGTTGTAATGCGGATAATGTGGACCGAAGACAGAATAATATTTGATCACGCAAAATGGTGAGGAGTTTGTAGCTCACATTATATTTACCTATTACCTATAATCCTATATTATGGCAAAAGTGTGTTAGCAACAATGTTCACGACCTTTAAAAATGGTTTTGTAAAAGTTCAAAGATGGCGTTGTCGCATACTTATGTAAATCAATTTAGTTCAGTACATTCTAGTGATTTCTAAAACAAAAAGAAAGAAAGAAATATTAGGGTATATAGTAGTATAAGAGGTAATAGAAATGTCATATTTACGAATGATATATTTTTTTTAATTTTGGATACTTTGGAACTCTACCACCAGTGAAATGTTCATCATCATCATCATCATCAGCCATCGATAGTCCACTGCTGGACATAGGCCTTTCCCAATTTTCGCCACCACACTCGATCTTCGGCTTTTCGGACCCATCCGCTTCCTGCCAACCTCTTTAGGTCGTCAGTCCATCTGGCAGGGGGCCGTCCCACCGGGCGTTTTGTACGGGGTCTCCACTCTAACACACGTCTGCCCCAGCGGCCGTCGGCTCTACGACAAATATGCCCCGCCCACTGCCACTTCAGCCTAGCAATTCTTTGAGCTATGTCGGTCACTCTGGTTCTCCTTCGGATTTCCTCGTTTCGGATTCTATCTTTCAGAGATACACCGAGCATAGCCCGTTCCATAGCTCGCTGAGCCACTTGAAATTTGTGGACGAGGCCTTTCGTAAGAGTCCATGTCTCCGCCCCGTACGTTATTACCGGAAGGACGCACTGGTCGAATACCCGAGATTTTAGGCATTGAGGCAGTGGCGAATCGAAGATTTGACGAAGTTTTCCGTATGCTGCCCAGCCCAATCGTATTCTTCTGTCAGCCTCTTTGTCGAAGTTGTTCCTTCCTACCCAGTTGTATCGTCTGGCCTAGGTAGATGTATTCCTGAACAACTTCGATGCTAACATCTTCGACGATTATAGGCCGTGGGTCTACGAATGAATTGAGCATGACCTTAGTCTTATCCAAGTTCATTCCCAGGCCCACCCGTCTGGAAGAAACGCTTAGGCTTTGCAGCATCTCTGACAACTCATGCAGCGATTCGGCCATTATAACTATATCGTCAGCAAATCGAAGGTGTGAAATGTATTCGCCGTTGATATTGATACCCTGTCCACTCCAGTCCAGTGTTTTGAAGACATCCTCTAAAGCGTTAGTAAATAGTTTTGGAGAGATTGCATCTCCCTGTCTTACTCCTCGCTTTAGAGGGATTGGTCTTGTCTGGACGTTCTGGATTTGAACAGTCATCGAAGCGGCTTTATATAGACATTTCAGCACCTCGACATACCGCCAATCGACTTGACATCGCTGCAGAGAATTACTGTGAAATGTTAAATATGGAAAATAGTTTTTTTTTTTTTTATGTTATAAAAGTGGCAAACAAGCGTGCAGTTCACATTGATGTTAACACTACCATTTAACGGCAAGTATATTAGGTAATGCGGTGGTGCCTACGCCCGCGAGCTCCGCCACTGGAGGTCTACCACCAGTAAAATAGTAGTAACCGACTCGCACTTGATCGATTTTTTGTACGTTGCTTCACCAAAACCGACCTCTGGCAGTCTCGTGGTCAACCTGACCTGACGGTGCCAAAGTCCACCCAGTGCGGCCAGTACACGCGTGTCGTGTGACCAGCGGTTTCTCAGGCGGTAACGAGACACTGTTTCTAAGCGCCGACTATCGAGCCACTAAACTAGCGAGTTTCAATTCTGAAGTGCTTTATTGCCGCATGCAATTTTTCTGCTGATGTTTGATTTTCAGTAACGAAGTTCGATGGGTTAGGCTCAAACCGTATTGCCTTAACTGTGGTGGTGGTAATGTATGGCCCCGTAATAACTTTCACGAAAACAGAACACCTAAGGTCTCAAGGGTGGCAACGCATCTGCATTTTGACCCCTTGTTTTTGTCTAGATGACTATAGGCTGCAGTCGTCACTTAACATCAGTGTGAACTGCATGCTTGTTTGGCACCTTTGTTACATTAAAAAGTATATATATATCTTTTAAGTTGCTTTACACTAGCAATAAAAAATAAATAAGTTTTCAGTCTCATGTCGCATTATTCTTGTCTGCGTACTTAACTCGCTATTCTCATGACCCCACACCGTCTATGCGTGAGAGTGTCAGTTTAACACGCTGACATCTCTTCCATTAATTAATTATCTAGCTTTGTTTATATTTAGAACCGTCTTTTCTAATTATAGGATGGACTAAGAGACTGTATTAAGTTCAATTCCACAATAAAGTTGCAATTTAATTTTGAATATAACTGTTAGTTATATCTGAAGTTCATCATTTCAGCCAAAAGACGTCCACTGCTGAACAAAGGCCTCTCCCAAAGAATGCCACAACGAACGGTCCCGGGCTGCCCTCATCCAGCGATTGCCCGCGACTTTCACCAGGTCGTCGGTCCACCTCGTGGGAGGCCTGCCTACGCTTCGTCTTCCGGTACGCGGTCGCCACTCCAGAACACTTCTGCCCCCACGGCCGTCAGTTCTGCGAGCTATGTGCCCTGCCCACTGCCACTTCAGTTTCACTATTCGGTGGGCTACGTCGGTTACTTTGGTTCTCATGCAGATCTGCTCATTTCTGATTCGATCTCGCAAAGAAACTCCGAGCATAGCCCTCTCCATTGCTCTCTGAGTGATCATGAGCTTTCTTATGAGGCCCATAGTAAGCGACCACGTTTCGGTTCCATATGTCATGACTGGCAACACACACCGGTCAAACACCTTCTTCTTCAGACACTGCGGTAAATATAACAATAAGTTATATCTGAAGTTAGTACATTCTTTTTGTAGGTAGATATCAGGATTTAAATATTGACATAAATGTACTTAAGTACAAGACAGGACCCTACCATTGGTAGGATGGTTCCAGCTTTCAGAAGTCATTTTACCACACTTTTCCATACTAACATCACATATGACGTCAAATAAACTTAAAAACGGATCCGGCTGTCTGTTTCCGGTGTTTTTTCCAAAACTTCTATTTATTATTTTATTTTAAGTTTTATTTTTATCCCTACTTATATATTATTTTTATATTATATAATATTATAAATGCGAAAGTAACTCTGTCTGTCTGTCTGTCTGTCTGTTACCTTTTCACGTCCAAACGACTGAACCGATTTTAATGAAATTTGGTACAGAGATAGAGCTGAGTTTGAGAAAGAACATAGGCTGCTTAGTTATTTATAAAACGATATCCACGTGGGCAAGGCCGCGGGCAACAGCTAGTAATCTATATATGAACTAATATATAATAGGTTCTTATATCTATATATATAAAACAAAGTCGGGTTTGTTACAACACTTATAACTCGAGATCTGCTGGACCAATTTTCATGGTTTTTGATTTGTTGGATTTGTCTCCGCCCCGAATAGCAGAATACATCTTAAAAATAATAAAAATTGACGAATACTTGAAAAATGCGTTATTTTCCTTAAAAGTTCTTTGGTTTCGGAGCTGTCAATTATTTATGTCAAAATCTGTAAGTAATGATTGACATTTATGCATTCGTTCATAAACTATTTAAAATGTATGAATAAAAAAAAAAGGAAAAAAAAACTATTAAGTGTATTGTCTTTTTTAGAAGATTGAAAAGTATTACGCGTGCGTTCAGAAATGTGTAATGAATCCTTAATAATTTCAATAAATGCTCATTTGGAACTATTCTATATTTTTTAGGCTTCCGTAACTGAAAGGTAAAAACGGACCGTCGGGCGTCTGTCTGTCTGTCTGTCTGTCCGTCCGTCCATCAGTCTGTCACCAGGCTGTATCTCATATACATGATACAATACAATAATTGTTTATTTGAAAAATAATAACAAAGGTTTAAAAAAGTGATAGGTAGCTAGAAAGCTACAATTTTCACACATTATGTATTTCTGCTACCGCTATAACGACAAAATTAAGTACAAAAAATAAGAAAATGAAAATATTAAGGGGTTCAAGGGGGCATACAGTAAACGTGTTTTTTTTTTCATATATTTTTGGCTGATTAATAATAATGGTAGCAAGTGGACGCCTCAAATTTTCACAGACTTTTTAGGTATTTGGTGGAGTAAGTGGGTGTTGGTGGCGTTGGTGGTGTTGTTAGTGGTGGTGGTAGTGGCGTTGGTGGCGTTAGTTGCGTTAGTGGCGTTAGTGGCTTTGGTGTCATTGGTGTCGTTGGTGGCGTAGGTATTGTTGGTGACTCTGGTGGCGGTGTTGATGGCGTTGGTGGTGGTGGTGGTTTTTAGTCGCGATGGAGGCATTAATGGCGTTGGTGACATTGGTGGTGTTGTTGATAGTTTTGGAGGAATTGGTTGTGGTGGTAGTGGTGGTGGTTTTGGTGGCATAGGTGTTTGGTGGTGTTGGTGGTGGCGTTGATGGCGTTGGTGACGTTTGTGGTGGTGGCTGTGGTGGAGGTGGTAGCGGTGACAGTGGTGGTGTTGACGATGGTGGTGATGGTGGTGGTAGTGTTGATGACATTAGTGGTTAAAAATGCACAATGTTACTATTCAATTTTTAACAACCGCCATTATGAACCTCATCAGAGACATTACATGTCATTTTTTCTGCCACAGATCTACGGTAGACTCGATCGAAACCTATTTACAATTAAAGATCGTAAGAAATTAATTATTCTGAGTCAAGAACATGTATCCGCAAAATTCGTATCTTTTGATAATTCGTGAAATAAAATCAATAATTTTATAAATTCAAATGTCAATTGCCCGCCATTATGACGTACACTTTTTATTTTGATGTATTACCGAAACTGGACAGGCCAAGCCATTTTCAAAAATCAATTGCTGTTGTTACTCTTGCTAAAACTGTAGTGTATTTTTTAATCTTTACTTTAAAGCGATACAAAGTTCGCCGGGCCAGCTAGTAACTTATATATGATAGGTTCATTTATGACTTATATATGAACCTCATTGGATTTAAGCATTTTTTTAGGGTTCCGTACCTTAATAGGAAAAAAGGAACCCTTATAGTATCACTCGTGCGTCTGTCTATCTATCTGTCTGTCTGTCTGTCTGTCTGTCTGTCTGTCCGTCTGTCACAGGCAATTTGCTCCGCAACTACTCGACCGATTGAGTTGAAATTTAATGAATATATGTAAATTGGTGACCAAAAGATGAACACGTCAAGTAAAATAATACATTTTAAACAAGGGGGGCACTTAAGGGGGAAAATCAGAAAATTAAAAAAAAAAATCGTAAACTGTGTCGTGTGACATATCAAATGAAAGAGGTTGTTGTCAGCATCTCAGATATATAATTTACGATATTCAATAAACTGAAAAGTCTATTATATCGGTTGCCTAACTAGCATAGTTGGTAATAGATGGCGTTGCTGCTACCATAAAGCAATGCAATAGATGTGAAGGAAAGATTTGACAAATCGGGCAGGGCTTCAGTAGCTCAATTGGAAGAGCGGCTGGACTAGATTCCCAGTAGGTCGCGAGTTCGAGTCTCGCCTGAAGTCAAATTTTTCTTTCCATTTTTCTTTAAAAATAAAATACAGTACAATTTACTTCAAAGCTTATAGCCATGCTCTCCCCTCTAGAGTCGCCCTTGTATCTAGGTATTTCTTTTTGAGCTATAAATGTCTCAAAAATACTTAAAAGTCTTCATACCAAATGAGATAGTAGGTATCATATAAATTTCCAGTTGCGACAATTTTTAGTTATCGCACCATGTAAATATATGTTGAGTAATCTTTCAGGGCTACGTTAATACAACATTAGCCATTTGACATACATGAGTAATTATGGCCTATTTTCGGCTTACAGTTGTTTCATATTTGAATCTAGATTAGGTACACGTAACTGTTCCTTTTATAGAAATATTCACTACTAGCGGTCCGTCCCGGCTTCGCGCGGATGCAATGTTAAATACCCTCTCCAATTCATCTTAACGTGATGTTATAAAGCCTAAAGCCTTTCTCGATGAATGGACTATGTGACACTTAAAGAAATTTTTCAAATCGGATCAGCAGTTTGTGCGATTAGCGCGTTCAAGCAAGCAAACAAACATACAAACTCTTCAACTTTATACTTAGCTAGCGGACCGCCCCGGCTTCGCGCGGGTGCAATGTTACCTACTATTCATCTTAGCGTGATGTTATAAAGCCTAAAGCCTTTCTCGATAAACGGGCTATCTAACACTAAAAGAATTTTTCAGATCGGACCAGTAGTTCTTGAGATTAGCGCGTTCAAGCAAACAAACAAACAAACTCTTCAGCTTTATCTACGAGTATTGGTATAGATTAGAAAAGAACAGTTAATTTTATCCAATTTAAAAAAAAAAATTGAATGGTCCATTATTTGATATTTTATGCGAGTCAGTGAATGACTACCTGTATCGTTTTGTTATAAAAATGACACACGTACTGTTCATGCAGATGTAAGCGATTACTGCAGACTACAAACATCTGCAAAATAACTAGATGTTGCATTGCCATAACATTCCTGAGGCCTAAACTGTATTTTCGTTGCAAGAATTAGAGCATCTATGTACATTATCATCTAGCCTGCACACAATAATACCACAGTCTAAAGAATGTATATTATAGTACTGAGCATGTTTATCACCTTTAATACACAAACACATTGAAATGTATATGTATGTACCCTCACGCCAGGTCCCTAACGGGGTAGGCAGAGAGTGTGGAGCGCCAGGTATCCCGGTCCTGATACACCTCCCGTGCCTCATATACATTCAACATTCTCTTCATACAAGCACGCCGATTCCTAAGCCTGTCCCCACCATCAGACAGTCCTCGACCTATTCGGTCATGGTAGGTCAGTCTTGGTCTTCCTGGGCCTCTGTAACCATCCACATTCGCATTGTATATCTGTTTAGTCATTCGTTGATTCAACATTCTTTCTATATTCCCAAACCATCGGAGCATGCCTTTTTAGGGTTCCGTAGTAAACAAGGAACCCTTATATTCGTAGCTTTGCCATGTCCGTATGTCTGTCTCTCTGTCTACAGTTTAGCGGACGGACGGACAGACAGACAGACAGAAAAACTATTGGTACTAGTGACTTGAAATTTGGCACAAGAGCACACTTTAATCACGCCGACAAAGTGGTAGAATAAAAAAAAGAAAAAATATTTAAATTTAGGGTAACTTCCCCGATTTTTTTTTATTTTCGATATCCATTTAGTTTGGGATATTGTTGGATAGGTCTTTCAAAAATATCATGGATGTCCGAACACTATTTTTCCATTTAGTTAACTGGTCATGACTTATTAAGCTTTAAAGTGCAAATTTTTTCGTTAGAGTCAGGTGTGTTCCCCACCTACCAACTAAACGGTTGTTGTAAGAAATTCAATATAGTATATGCAATAGTAGCTATTAAAATGAAAACTATCACACTTACGTTGGCCTTTTCATTATATTATTTCTTACTCTGTACTTAAATACGGAACCCTACACTGCGCGTGGCCCGACACGCACTTGACCGGTTTTTTTTTTTTTTTCATTTTTACACCGTTAGATACTCTCATTCTCACAAAACTTTTATCATACATCTTCATTACATTGAAACGTAATTTTATAAAAATATTGTATGTAAAACAACCCATAATTTCTTTTGTTTTAAATCAGGTATGTTTTATACGCCTAATGATATTTACTTTAGTAACATTCCAATTAGGCTTAAACGAAACTGAATTAATATCATCAATATAGGAAGATAATGTTTTATCCATTGCGTTCACGTTCATGAATACTATGAATAAGCAATGACTACCAACCCAACCTATAATGTATGATACCTACATGTATTTAGATAAGTCTAACCCAAAATATATGGGTTACACTTGAAACATTAGTGGTACATTTATTTACATTGTAATTTTTTGCCAGTATCAGGGAATATGTAATAATACGTAATACTACGTCCAGTATCTATATTTTAAGGGGCCATTTTAATATTAATAATAAAATAATAAAATACGCTTACACTCACAGCCCCACAGTAGGTATAAACCTGTGTCGTGGGTGCCGTTATATACAAACAACACATACACAAACACCCGGACCCGAAACAAATATCTGTAGGCCATCCAAAATTTGTTCCAGTGCGGGGATCGAACCCGCGACCCTTCGAATCAAACGGTCATCTCAGAACCAACCGGGTCGTCAATTTTTTTTCATCACTAGCTATGCCCGCGACTTCGTTCGCGTAGAAATTGACAAAAAGTTATTGGAGGTGATCGCGCGCAATGCTAGTATTATTTTAAAATACAAGTACCTTAGTTAACCATCATTACATCAATTATCTGCCAGTAAAAGTCTCGTCTAAATCGGTAAAGTCGTTCCAGAGATTAGCCGGAACAAACAAACAGACAGACAAAAAAAAATATGTTGAACACACAACCCACTTACACATACACACCCACATACATTACATCAATATCAATTGAAAAGAAAAAGAAATCAAACCAAAAAATATTACCATCATATAAAGTTACTTTTACTTTTACTTAACTGCCTCGGCAGCCTAGTGGTAGCAGGCCACTACTACGCTGACTACTACGCAGACTACTACGCTGAGGTCCTGGGTTCGATTCCCGGGTAGGGGGTTATCAGAGATAATGGTGTAAAGTCCTTTATCTCTGGTTCTATTAATATTTTTCCAATTTCTGGAAATTTCCCAGTACCTCGAAGTTTGTTAATGTGCCCGGAGATGTCAACAGGCTGGCCATCTGTTACAGGGGCCAAAACGTAACCGGCGAATCGTGGGTGTTTGCATGTATGCTTGAATGCATGCATTTACCTCTGCCTACCCGTTCGGGGATTACAGTCGTGAAGTTACGTTTACGTTTTACTTTTATTTATTTCACAAGTCGAATCGAATTCACAATCAAACTCCATTCAAACGCACGTGCATTAAAATGAAAAATTTTCAATATGGCGCTCAAACGTAGCGACTCCGAAAGGCTTTTACGAGTGCCTCTGAAAACGCCATTTAGCGCCACTTAGTCGGCAACACACCCTTTCATAAAAGGGGTGGGGGACAAAGAGCGTACAAATCGAATTTTATCGATATGCCCGAGTACAATCATTTATACAGGCATTTTTAATGTGGTTGAAGTTGCAACGGTAAGCCACTTTTACTTTTTTTTTGTAAAAAGTGGCGACTCCACTATCCATTGTGCAGGCAGTCAACGGAAAAATAGTGGTCATACCATTGCATAGCGCAACACGGGCCACCGGCCGCGGGCGCGCGGACTGGAGGGGAGTAGCCATATGCAGGCTTTCCCCTCTGTCAAAATAGGCTTATACCTGTCGCCTAGATGTTTAAATGTGTGCGTGAAATTGTTTCTGTTTTTTGTTAAAGTCAAGGTGTGAGTTTCGTAGTAATAGACGATTTTTGTAGTGTGCGTGTATGTCGCACGCATATGACTGTCAGTAGCGTGAGTTTTAACAGTTCTAAGCGTATTTTGCTGAAAATAA
Source organism: Macrosoma leucophasiata (assembly GCA_036365455.1). Classification (NCBI taxonomy): domain Eukaryota; kingdom Metazoa; phylum Arthropoda; class Insecta; order Lepidoptera; family Hedylidae; genus Macrosoma; species Macrosoma leucophasiata. The sequence continues at coordinate 4,574,959 of JAWQUS010000023.1, read as the reverse complement.
AGTCGTGGTGCGGCCTGTCAATCTTACCCTAAGATTCTCTTCCATTCATTCATCCATTTGGTCCAAATACAAGTTCAGAAGGCCGCGCGACCAAAAAAGGACATTTTCCTCCATAACCTTTATGCGCTCCCATAATTATCGTACGGTTGGCAACGCTGCCGTCGCTTCTTACATTGTTTATTGTAATGGACTTGGTACTCAAATGGGTAAAATTGGGGGCCAGTGGCCCGGGGTGTGACGGGGCCCCCGTAACCCGGGCGCCCCGTCATACCCCGGGCATTCGGCTGAAATTCGGTACAAACGCTTATTGAAGTTTATTCAACTGCCTTTCATGGGGGAGTGATGGGTCATCATCATCATAATTTCAGCCAAAAGACGTCCACTGCTGAACAAAGGCCTCCCCCAAAGATTGTCACAACGAACTGTCCTGGGCTGCCTTCATCCAGCGATTGCTAGCGACCTTCACCAGGTCGTCGGTCCATCTTGTGGGAGGCCTGCCTACGCTTCGTTTTCCGTGGTCGCCACTCTAGAACTGTTCTGCCCCAACGGCCGTCAGTTTAACGAGCTATGCGCCCTGCCCACGGCCACTTGAGTCTCGCTATTCGCTGAGCTATGTCGGTTCAGTTCTCATGCGGATCTCCTCATTTCTGTTGTTCGAGTTCGTCATTAGATCTCGAAGAGAAACTCCGAGCATACCCTCTCCATTGCTCTCTGAGTGACCTTGAGCCTTCTTATGAGGCCCATAGTGAGCGATCACTATTCTCTTATATTTCGGCTGGAGTAATGAAGTGGCTGTGACTTACGGATGGACGGACAGACAGATAGACATGAGACAAATCTATAAGAGCATTTTTTTTTTCATTAGGCTTCGAATTAGTGTCACAAGGTAAGGCCCCAACATAATACCAGCGCTGGGTTTTTAATCCGACACAATGTTGGATTGGGAACATTTTTGGGCAATTTTTCCAATGTCATCCCTTTTTTTTCATTTTGTATTCACCTAAGTATTTTTATCATTATAATTATTACTGCTCTTTTTTATGTTTGGAATTTTGTCCAAATAAATTTGTTTTTTCTTGCTTTTCTTTCAATTGCCTTGGGTGTAAATGTACCCGTATTTTTAGTATGATTTGTAAGGATCAATAAAATTATCACTTAGTAAGGTAACGCAATGTTGTGCTATTTGTACATACATACATTACCGTTTTAATGACCATGAGATATTGCGCAATATAAATTTGTCACCGTCACAACACAACAGGCGACAAGAACAATATTTATCGATCATGTGTCAACATTAGTGTTACCGTGTGATATTTTGCAGCGCCATTTAACTGACTTTGTTTAACGTAGTTTTTTGCATGGTAAGGAGGCGTCCATAAATTACGTGAGGTGGGTTTTTTTTATTTTCTGTCCCTACCTCCCCCCTGGTGAGAGGTCGTCAGATTTTATTCAACCCCCTCCCCCGTCCCCCAATCTCACATGAGATTTTTCAAAAAATAGGTACCTATGTAAGCGCTTTGGATTTTTATTAAAAAAGAAAAAAAATGCTTCGGAGGTACCTACTTACTTTTATTTACAACTAGTTAAAACAAGTAATTAATATTGCTGATGGCTATAAGTGTGATGAAGATTAAGCAATAGAGTACGAAAATCGAAACGATTGCGATTAAAAAAATAACATCTACTAAATGAAAAAAAATGCGTGATATTTCCCGAGACCCCCTTCCTCCCCAACGTAAGATTAGATGAGATTTGTCTCGACCCCCTCCTCCCCTTAAACATCTCACGTAATTTATGGACGCCCCCTAAGTACATAAAATTAAAAATAAAATAAGAAATTTCGTTTTTGTCAAAGTTTTAATATTTCGCAATAACTCACGCGAGTGAAACTAGAAAACTATATACAAATAAATAAAATTGGAGTGTGTGTTAATGGTAAATCAATACTGTAGCCTATAAAAATCAAGTTTCCATGTACGTTTCTATATGTTGCTCCTGAGGCCTAAGCCGTTATGCCTCTGTGCCGGAAATTACGGGGCTGTGTATGGGGCTGACTGGAGCAAGATAGCGGTTATACTACCATTTAGCGGCAAGTCGATTAGGTAATGCGGTGATGCTTACGCCCTTGCCTCATCATTGTCAAGTGTCGACTCGTCTCTTTCGGGTAATTCATCAAGAAGACGGGTTTGAATTTTTTTTTGTCAATAAGATGGCAAAGAACTGGGCTTTTCACTGGTGGTAGAGCTCCAGTGACGGAGCTCGCGGGCGTAGGCACCACCGCATTATCTAATATACTAGCCGCTACATGGTAGTGTTCAGCACTATCGTGTTCCGGTCAGGTGGTAATATACGGCCCTGTAATTTCCGGCACAGAAGCATAACACCTTAGGCCTCAGAAGTGGTAACGCATCTGCATTTGGACCTTGGTCTCTGTGTAAGTGTCTATAGGCTGCAGTAATCACTTAACATCAATGTGAACTGCATGCTTGTTTGTCACTTTTATTACATTAAAAAAATACATACAGCTCACACTGATGTTAAGTGATGACTGCAGCCTATCGAGATCTACACAAAAACCAGAGGTAAAACCAGATGCGTTGCCACCCGTAAGACTTAAGTTGTAATGTCTCTGTGGTACTTATCACGGGGTCATACATTACCATCCAAGCGGAACACGATACACTGGCGAACATTACTGCCGGCAGATAGATTGGGTAATCTACGCCCTCGGGCTCCTGCACTGGAAATCTACCATCAGTCAATTCTAATCTATTCTAATCTACATGTTCTCTTCCGTCTTAAAATACCTTTTATGGCAATAGAGAGATCAATGAAGAAAAGCTTTGATTTACATAGTCAAAGAAAATATTAATTTAATGGCTAATTATTTCATTAAGATTTAGGCACTTAAATTATTAATAGCTTACTGTAGCACACGTGTTAAACACCTACGCCACAATTTTCTCAAAAAGAATGTCTTGATAATTGGCACGGTGATGGGAATCTAATTATATAAATAACAAGCTCCGTCCCGCAGCTTCACTTACGATATGAAATTCGCCATGGTCGTATTGTCCGAGCGTAATCACCAAGCGGCAATTAGATCGACAGTTGAACCTCCTAAGGCCTGGCCATCCCGCAAGGTCGGTGACTAGGCCCTTAGTAGTAACACGCGTCCGTACCGAATCCGCCGACCAAATCCAAGCGAGCGGACCGCATCGGACTTGATAATATGTCCGCCGGACTCCTCTACACACGGCCAGATTTTGTTTGGAGCGGACAGAATCCGCGGTCCGCTACGTACCAAATCCGGACGTGTGTTAGGTACTACTATAAGGTAGGCGCGGCGACCTCTAGCGGCCTGAGGCGGCTGGTGAAGTGGTCCCACTGATGCGCGGGCAGATGGAACGGTTACACATGTTTTAGGTGTCCCAAAACTTCCAAAGCATCCACGAGGATTGCATATTTTTATTTCATCCGATCTTTAGTAAGATGTAAGATGTCGGATACAAAAGATGGAGTATGCTGCATAAATAAAATATAAGGAATAAAACTTTTTTTTTATTTGTGTACAAATTGCGATTTTGACAATATACGGTGCCTGTTATAATGGAGTTATAAGTAGAAATAACTCAAATAAGAACACCATTGACAAGTTTAAACCCGCATATAATAACAATACATTATAATAAATATGTCATGTGCGTAAATACTCCATAATTCATGATGACATCCCTGCATCCTTTGCGAGTCCGAAGAACATCGACCATTCTATAAATAATTCATTTATAAAGCAAAAGTGCTAACTAAATTCCAGTAACAAACACTAAAATACACATCAAACAATCAAAAGTTACACAAAATATACAATTAAACAAACAAAACAAACATAGGTATATGAAAGTCGTCCCAAAAACCGAAACAATTTAGTACAAATGAAAATTAGTAACACGGTCAAAGACAAATATTAGAAGGAAACCAAAACATACTCACTGACGTAATATTTCAGGGACGACAGCGCATCTTTCTCTTTCCTACACAAAACTCTGTAAGTGGGAAAGAGGTGGGCTAATCAACACATTTGGATATTCATGCCACAGGTGTCCTTGGGGAAACATTGAACACGCATAGGGGCTCAAATAACATAATAGTGATGATTATGATATCATGATGTCCCTATTTCGATGAAAATATCTTCATTAAAATGTTCAAATAGCTTTGCAAAACAAATAAATGTAGAGATCAATCAAAACTTTACACAATGTAGGGAAATATATAGAAAACTAGCTGTCCCGGCAAACTTCGTATTGCTTCACAATGAAATAATGTGTCAAAGGTTTGATAGATACGGACTAATTGTATGTGAAAATAAAATTGTTGTTTTTACTGTTTCCCTTCAATTCCTTCATATTTTATTACCTTTTAAACCTTCCCTGGACTTCCAAACATCATTCAAAACCAAAATTAGCCAAATCGGTCAAGTCGTTCTCCAGTTTTAGCGAGACTTACGAACAACAATTGATTTTTATATATATAGATAGATTACAGTGCTTGTATTCGGTTTAGAATTGAAAGGAAAACAAAATTGCCCGAAACAACAGTATGAAATGCGCAATTTCATTTTATGTAGACTGCTATATCGCAATGAGCGGGAAAACTCAGGTACCTACTTTTATTTCACCTCATAGAAGTGTCCATCAATATTTATTGTGCACTTCTAGTCTAAGATGAAGCCAAAATGGGTTCATATTTGATGTACAATGCGTTATTAGGTTCGTTCCTTCGTTTTTACAACTTTTTTCAGTACAATTGTTCAGGAAAAGAACAATTTTTCAAAAAATATTTTTCGGAACGACTTTTTTTTTTATTTAAAATGGCATCGCTATAATGTATATTGTCACTGTCAATTAAAACGATATTTCGTATTTGTATAAAAGCAGCGTTAAAGTTAGAATCAGTCAGTCAGTTAATTAATTATTATGTCAGTCAAGTGAGTCACTGTCAGTAATTCGAGTAAAGCGATGGCTACTTTACCAGAACATTTACAGTGAAGTTTTGTAGACAACCTGATAGGCCATGTTTTCGCACTGTTATTCTATTTCATTTTACACGGGCACTGTAATAAACCTAATATATCAAACAAAATGCCACCAACTTTATTTAACATAACTCAAAAATACACCAAGAAAACAAAATAAAATAAGAGCCGCACACGCATCTTTCCAGGTTCCCGCCAAAAAAAACTCTGAACGACTAATTAGTTTCATAAGTTTTCAATTAAAGAATATGAATATAGATAGAGAACATCACAAAACAATGTTTTGGAAACTTTTTTGGCTTGTGTCTCTTGCTTCTAATTTTATTAATCGTCAACTACGTGTTTGATTTTCACAATTAAATAAAATTATGATAAGAGGTATAATATCGCTAGTATATTTCATTTCCTCTTGATCTCCTACGAAATCTGAATGACTTCAACCAAAATTAAATATTAAAGCGTTACTAAGTGGGACTTTTAAGTCTTTTGTCTCTCTAAAACACGTGCAAACGACAGAGGTAGACTATTTTTTTATGAAATGAAGGTAGCTAACAATCATACAGTTCACATTGATGTTAAGTGATGACAGACCAGAAGTTAAAATGCAGATGCGTTGCCACCCTTGAGACCTTAGTTGATATATTTTGAGATAAATTATTACGGAACCGTATTTGAGAGGTGCTTAAAATTAAGTGACGATTGAGTATTCGGCCATTAGTCTCATGTTTCATCTACTTTCGTGGACGTATTTCTTACAACTGGTCCCAAACCACCTGTTGCAATTGATTACCCAATTACATTTTTTCTTACATTCTCCCTTCACTAAAATACGTCATCAAAAAATTTAAATACAAAATATTATACAATATCTTAGGTTCGGTAGTACCAAAATTTTTGCTAAAGTTAAAGTTAGTGTAAAATTTTACATCCTTCTCTATCTTAAGGATTTTTTTTAATGTAAGAGAAGGATGTATAATTTAACATAAACTTAAACAAATAATTTGGTGCAACCGAATCTTAGAATAGTATTAAAATGAAACAAACACTCGATTCAGAACAACTTTGCCAAACTGCTATAAGAATAATCACAAAGTAATATACTAGTTCTAATTCCCGTTGTTAATAAATTAAATCAAAACACTGAAATCCTTATATTTGATCAGAACCATGATGCTGATGGGGATGATGACAAAAACAATTATGATCATGCTCCACACGACCTACTGACTTTCTTTTTGTCCTCGAGCGGTATCGTCAAGGAGAGCATCGCCAGCCCGACTTTTTTGAGGCCACTTTGAACACCCTGTTGAAATGAAACACATATGAATAGTTTGAAATACTGTGTTTGAAAGAATCATGGCAATTTTTCATATATCGTACAAATATAATTAATACGTAAAAGGTGAATCAGATATGGAATATTAAGTATATAGAGAAAAAATATATATCTGTAAAATATCTTTCCTAATGTTGTTGTAAATGTATGTATATACCTATATGAGAGGTTGTGTGTATACTAAAAGATGAGGTAAAGAATATGTGTATGAAGTTGTTAATAATACAATAAATTATAAAAGCCGGTTTTTTAAATATTTTTAATTATTTAATACTATGATGCGAAGTTGTATCTGTCATTACTTTCACATGACCACGTAGGTATTTAATAGATTAAATTATTACAGTGAACCTTAATTTTTAAGCAACAGGTATATCGTGAATTCTACATTCTGATAATTCTACAAGAAATAGAGATTTTCAATGTAGAAATTAAATTTGTGGATTTTCTCGCGTATACAACACTCTCAAATTTCTTATACCCTGAAGAAGTTTGGGAGTGTTGTATACGCATAATTTGTTAAATTTGCGGCTTTTCTTGCGTATACAACACTCCAAAACTTCTTCAGGGTATAAGAAGTTTGGGAATGTTGTATACGCGAAAAAATCTGCAAATTTAATTTCTACAATGTATAAAACTCGCGAAGAATAAGCTAGATTAAGTTAGATTTTCATTATTGACGCTGATCAACAAGCCTATCGCTTCCAAACGATAAGTATCTATGTCCATACGTCTTTTCGTATAAATTTACATTCTATCCACGTACCTGAAGTCTAACTATAAATTAGTTTAAAGGTCCTTTGGGATGAGGCTATTGACATTTATCTAACGCATTTTCCGGCTTCCGGGCTAAGAATTTTACATAAGTTACTTACAGCGGGACTCTATATTCGATCTCAATCCATTTATCTGCGATCGATACATTATACATATATCTCGTCCCGGATTCGCACGGATGCAATGTATGTATTTAGCCAATGTCACTCAGTGAAGAGGCAGCTTTGTAATGGTGAAACAAGTGTTGAAATCGCTAAAGTAGTTTTTGTGTGAAAAAGTGTCATATATACATACAAAAATACAAATATTTCTTCATCATAATATAAGTATAGATAGAGAATCGTTCCCCAAAACTCCACAGTTTATTGTAATATTTAATTTTTCGCAATAACACATGCGAGTGAACTTTAGGAATTAAAAGCAAAAAATGGAAAGAAAAAATTTCTTTTTTAATAAAACAAAGATTTCTTTACATTTTTTCTTAAATTTCTAAAATTCCACAGTCTAATTTGTTGTCAATTGTAATCAAGACACTAACAGCGGATGGGTCGATAGATCGTTTGCTCGTTTGATCGTAGATTGGACCGATCCGAGATCGAAAGTATAATATTGGAACCGGCCGTTCTTATTACGTCTGCATATCTACAAGTTTATTACGATGTGTTTTTGTATAAATACAAACAAACACCCACACAATCTTAATGAAATAATTCAGGTTTCAGAATATGAACATGGCTTAAAATTTTGCCGGCGGTAGAATTCCAGTGTCAGAGCTCGAGGACGTGTAGTGACAATGCTAATGTTCAGTACTATCGTGTTCCGCTTAGATCAGAGGTTCCCAAACTATTTTTTTTTATAGACCCTTTACAATTTTTTCTAGTTTCTGTGAACCCCCGTCCTTGCTACATTTATATCACATTCCTATATTTCCAATTTTATTCACGCCTACGTACGACCCCCATCGGGTCTCCCATGGACCACTTTGGGAATCACTGATATGATGTAAGTAAATTGGTACTATCAGTGTATGTATTGAGATCCATTATCGTGGACCCCATTTTCATTTCATGGACCCCCAAATTTTTTTTTCAATGTCGCCTACCCCTTTCAGTTTGTCATAGACCCCCAGGGGTCAATATAGACCACTTTGGGAATTACTGGCTTAGATGGTAATGTATGGCCTCGTCATAACTATCACATATCTGACTTCCAGTTATTGTGTAGTTGTCTATAGACTGCTGTATTCACTTACCACCAATATTAGCAAGCTTATTTAATTGCCACCATCGTATTATAAAATATACATATTGCACAAATAACGTAAGTAACGATAAGGCGCTAATATCGCAATTTAGCTTGCTACTTATCAATTTTAAAATTAAAAGAGACGTTCCAAAATGTATGGAGCTTGGGCCCGCACCATTTACACTATATTGAGAGATGAAGCATAAAATACTAAATCATTTTCAGCTATTCAAATCGTTTAATCTTCAATTAATTGTCGTAAGTATATTTCGAAAACAAGAATGTCATAATAGCGATATGGCAACATATTCCTGTCATACAAAAATTACGTAAATATTAGGTTGGGGAAAAAGTTTCCTCGCATTTTTTAAGATAATTCAAAACATTTTTTAATATAGTTTGTTCAAATTTAACTAAAGTATGTATGAACCATTTTGTTCGATAACCTTTTGCCATCTTGTAGGTCGGGACATGATCCCATTGCTATAAAAATTTTGGGACTTCTCATCAAAATACCGCGACAAGTGGATTTGGCAGTCCTCTCGTGATGTTAACCTAACATTGCATAAAGAATTCTGAAGAGACCGAAACAGGTGGAAATCTGAAGGTGCAAGGTCAGGACTATACGGTGGATGCATTAACACCTCCCAGCCAAACTCTCTTAATTTTTGTTGAGTGGCTATAGATGTGTGAGGCTAGACCTCACACATCTATAGCCACTCAACAAAAATTTAACGTTATCATGATGAAACACCACACCCCTTCTGTTGATCAATTCCGGCCGCTTTCTCTCAACTTCTTGCTTTAATCTCATCAGTTGTTCGCAGTAGAGTTCAGAATCGATAGTCCTGCCTGGTGGTAATAGCTCATAATGAATAATGCCCTTCCAATCCCACCACACACACAACATCACCTTATTGCGAGTTAACCCGGGTTTCGCCACAGTCTGTGAAGCCTGACCGGCCTTTGACCACGACCTTTTTCGCACGTTCTTGTCGTACGTGATCCACTTTTCATCACCAGTTATCAGCTTCTTCAAAAATTATTCGGTTTCATTACGTCGTAATAAAGAATCACAAATGAGTACACGGTTCATTAGGTTTCTTTCAGTGAGCTCGTGAGGTACCCAAATATCGAGCTTTTTTTTGTACCCAGCTTTTTTTATATGCGCAAAAACTGTTTTGTGATCAATTCTCAGTTCTTCAGCTACGTCGTAACCACTGATAAGTCGATCTTGCTCCACTTTCTCAAAAATGGCATCCAGTTTATCCGTAATAGGGCGACCAGAGCGAGGTGCATCTTTGACATCAAAATTTCCGGATTGAAAACGCTTAAACCAAATTTGTGCTACTCTCACAAACACTGCACTAGGTCCATAAACATCGCAAATTTTTTTCGCGGCTTGCGTTGCATTTTTACCTTTTGTGTAGTAAAATTTTAAAATGTATCGAATTTCTTCATTAGATTCACTCATCTTGACAGTACGAAAACAAATGAAAATCACACATTTGCCTAATTTGAATTTGGAATTATGTTCTTTAAAATTTTAACTTTCAATGATACCAAAACCAGCCAGATACAAATACTACAGCCAAAGACATTTTATTACAAGTTCATACATACTATAATGCGAGATATAAAGATATAAAGACTTTTTCCCCAACCTATTATTTCCGACAAAAAAACAACGATTCAAATTATTTTTTGAGTATTTTTCCATGATTCTGCGTATTTTTCTCTTACTTTTGATATAGTGTACAAGGTGCGGGCCCAACGTGGAACTTCTCCTTTATTATAGTTCTATTAAATCATGTTAAGCCTCAACCATAACACAAGTATAAACAACCTTCGGCAAACGATTGAAGCAGCAAAGTATGTCGCTTTGGTTTTACAATCGCTACTTTGTGTATGATATACGCCGCGCACCACCCACGGACCATAATGTAAACAATGATAATGGGTATGTGCTACCCGAGAAATAAATGGTTCTTGGTTTGAAATTCAAATGTTTACTTGGTGGTTAAGCGTAACGGCGTCGAGACGTGACGACCCCATCGCCAGCTTGTGGAGGAGAATTCTTCCAATAGTGCATTCAGTCAACCGTCATCTACAATCATCTCGAGTTCCTCCGAGAGAACTGGGATCCGCCTCATCCGCCACACAGAGGTACGGCCGGACAGAGCATCAGGTCACCTCTGGCTGGCCTTCATTGGCCGGTCAGAGAGGGGCGCTAGAGGTATGGCATTTGCCGAAATTTGGATAATACGCTGCTGTCTAAATTTCTGCAAAAGCCATACACTCGGGGGTGGAAGTGTCTAAAGACATAATAGCGAGGAAGCCCGCTCCGAGCTTGAGATTACTCGCTCGTGATGGTAAAACGGGTGCCACAGCTCTCGACACCTCCAGCCTTTCACGACAGGTTTACCCGCCGTCGACCATCAACCGATGGCTGTTTGGGAGGCCCACCAATGAGAGGCGAGACACCACCTCCCTAAAGTAGGGTTCAATAATGTGAAATGTTGAATATAGGCAGGTGCCGGATCTCACTCCATAAGCCCAGCCAGCTAGTTCACCCACATAGCCCCAAGTTTGGCGCATTATTTACAATTGCCCTATATATTCTGCGGGGTCTATCTGTGTCTGTATTAGCTATCGATCAGAGAGAGGTCCCGCCGAATAAAACTTCCAGAAAATGGACAAATCCCAATAGAACCAGAGATAAAGGATTTTACACCTATAACTCTGTCGGCATCCAACCCGGGAATCCCAGGACCCTAGTAACAGTAGGGGCTTGCTACGACGCCTACGACTAGTCTATTGAGGCGGTTAATTGTTTTTTTTTTATATTTTATTTATACTTTATTGCATCAAAAAACATTGATACATATGGCGGAATTAACGCTTAAAGCGCTCTCAGCCAGTCAACCATTGGTAGTCATAAAAAAAAGATCATTATCTTAGATTTATATTGATGCAACATAGTGCGTGGCGACTTTGTGGAAGGTACACGCCGCACCACCCACGAACTATAAACATTGATAATAAGCGCGTGCTACTCGACGTACACCTGTTACAAATAAATGACACTTGGTTTTACATTAAGATAATAATATAATAAAATAATAATGGCAACATTATACGTCCCACTGCTGGGCACGAGTCTCTCCCCTTTTTGGGGGGAGGCCTGGAGCTTACTCCACCATGCTGCTCCAATGCGGATTGGTGGAGGTGGGTGGGTTAGTGGCCAACCCACTGTCGGATGTTTTCAAACCGCCCATAAGGCCTCCGACAAGGTTTAACGACTGCTATCCATCGATAGCAACCGGAACCGACGGCTTAACGTGCCCTCCGACGCACGGAAACGCGCATTTAATAACTAATAATAAACTACCCGACCGCGCCCGTAGTGCTTAACCAGATCGCTTACGATCTACACCAGCCGCAGGGCCATGCGCGCTTCGAAAAAAAAAAGATATTAAGATAGTATGTATAAAAACATATGTTTGAGCACTTGTCATATTTGTGGATACCGAATGCCCGTGAATGACAACCCGTGGGGTACCCCTTTCAAACAAAAAATAAAATACAAATTTCAAAATATGATATGGATATCAATTTTGAGATTTCTTGCGGTGCTGATTACGAAAATGACATCTACTCGTATTTTGAAATCCAAGATGGCGCACACAATTATCAACCAAATTTTGATATGGGTTTCAATTTTGTGGTTTCATTTGTAATTGGTACTGAAGTTTTCGAATAATCGGTTTTTGAGTAATTCCGACGAATTGATAATCTCTTCCTTTTTTTGAAGTCACTTAAAAAGAAAGGTACAGAACTCCAAAAGGTGAAAATCCTATATACTCTATGGTTAACAAAATCACCTTCATTGATACAGTTTGTACCATTAAAGTTTTTCGATACCCTAACGATATTAAAGGATAAGCTATCCAATTATCCTCATTGGTGAGCATCAATTGAAAAGCCAAACCGAACTGAATGGCCATCGTTAATTAAAACACGAACATTAATACCTACTGTAATTGTGCATATAATGAAACATTTTTTATAAAACAAACAGCTAAAGTACAATGACCGATTAATGACATCTTCGGAAAACAAGTTTTAATTATAGATTAACAATAACTTTTTTTTTAATAACATGACATTGTGCAATGCATTTTTAAGTGCACTGCTCGCTTATATTGTATACTTGCCGCTAAATGGTAGTGTTCAGCTCCATCGTGTTCCGGTCAGGTGGTAATGTACGGCTCTGTATTTCCGGCACAGAGATATAACATTTTAGGCTATTGCAATATAGGTATAGGTCGCGCCACGTAAAAAGAACGCTGGAAGAAAGTAGAAGGGATGTGTTCGGTGTTCGCGCATCGGTACACTCGCGCACGAAAGTACCCTATTGGTTTATTTTTGATCTAGCTTTCGCTTGCGGTTTCGTGTATTGGTAGGCAGATTGAAAACTATATTACATAGAATAACATAAAATGAAATAAAAACACATGACGCGCAGCTTGACCGCCAGCGTTCTTTTTACGTGGCGCGACCTATATATGCATATATAGGTACATTCCATAATCTGGAAGAGAGCTCATACATCTTAAAGTTATATTTGGAAAATACATTAAAATCGGTCGAGTAGTTTCTGAGTCTATGTAATTGTCACTGATGGTAGAGTTCCAGTGTACGAGCACGAGGGCGCTGACACCACCGCATCACCTAATATATTTGCCGCCAAATGGTAGTGTTCAGCACTATCGTATTCCGGTTAGACGGTAATGTATGGCCCCGTAATAACTATCACATAGACATAACAACTAAGGTCGCTGGGGTGGCAACGCATTTTGATCTCTGGTCTTTGTGTAAGCGTCTATAGGCTGCAGTCATCAATTAACATCAATGTGAACTGGTGGTAGAGCTCCAGTGACGGAGCTCGCGGGCGTAGGCACCACCGCATTACCTAATATACTTGCCGTTAAATGGTAGTGTTCAACACTATCGTGTTCCGGTCAGGTGGTAATGTACGGCCCTGTAATTTCAGGCACAGAGGCCATAACACCTTAGGCCTCAGGAGTGGCAGCGCATCTGCATTTTGACCTCTGGTCATTGTGTGGGTGTCTATAGGCTGCAGTCATCACTTAACATCAATGTGAACTGCATGCTTGTTTGCCACTTTTATTACATAAAAAAAAAAAAAAATGTGAACTGCACGCTTGTTTGTCACCTTCGTAAGAAAACAAATGCAAATGTGTGCTCTCTTTATAATATTAATTAACAAACCCGACCAACAACCAATAATCATCTCCCATGGTCATCATATATATATTTAAATTATACGCACACATCACACATCCATAAAACTTTTTGATTCCCAGGTACGACTCTTCATGGGTCAAAATCCATGTCATTAGTCCCATACAAAATGTAAACTCTTTAATCCACAAGCTTATTCGTTGCCGTTTCCATTGGCATACTTTATAATCTTTATTTAATTCAGGGATTCGTACTCAACAGAATATAACAATCCAATTATAATCTTAATCTACTTGTTCAACGGTGGAAAGCATTCAATTATAATATTTTAATATAAATTCAGCTTCACTCTTTCTGATTTCATAAATATTATATCCACAATATAAAAATAATCGCAAAATGTGTTGGTAAGCGCATCACTCAACAACGCCTTGACCAATTTGGCCAATTCTTTTTTAAAATGTTTGTTGAATTTCATGGATGGTATTAATGGCGAGAAAAAATCGAATACCTAATTAACGGAAAAACCCTAAAAACAGCCCTTTTCTTTTTCCCATATAAACGGTTTTTAACTAAAACGTAGAGTCAATTTGAGCTTTATAGCTATTTTATAAAGTTCATATTGAATTACAAGCACTCACTGTTGTCTAAGCAATGTAGGTGTTCCTAACGTCAAAACAAACACAATTATAATAATTTTAAAACAATTTAGGGTTATTAAGATTTTACTTTTTTTGGAAATGTGCGTTCAACCCCCTAAGAGAGGGGGTGATCGTTTGTACGGGTATTTTGACAGTTTTTAATGTCTGGAAATTGGTTTACAGACTCTTTTGGTGCATCTATTTTTTTTTTATCTTCCCCCAAACCCTTAAAAATGGGTAGGGAAATTGGTATGGGACTTTCCGCAATTTTCAAGGTGGAATATCAATGAACGGGCTCTTTCAATAAAACGAATATTAATACTCTTGGGAAAAGATAAGTACCTACTCCACAAAGAGGTACGCGACGGGAAACTTGATTAGGACATTTCCACGGAATCGCAAAATTTAAATAATTTATAAAACAACATCCACGCGGGCAAAGCCGCGGGCAACAGCTAGTTAAATGGTTTAGTCTAGGAATGCCTGATTCGCGAAATGACCGATTCTACAAATGACTGATTCTACAAATGACCGATTCTACAAATGACCGATTCTATAAATGACTAAATAGGTGGTAGAGATCCAAATGTAGGAGTCTAGGGCGTAGGCACAACCGCATCACCTAAGCTATCTACCGCTAAATGTTAGTGTCTAGTAACCTAACCGGAACACGATAAAGTATCGTGATCCGGTTAGGTGGTAAGTTATGGCCTCATTATAACTATCACAGAAACATAACAACTTAGGTCTCAGGGATAGAAACACATCTGTATTTTGACCTTTGGTTTTTTGTGTAGATGTTTAACTGCCTCGGTAGCCTAGTGGTAGCAGGCCACTACTACTACGCTGTGGTCCTGGGTTCGATTCCCGGGTAGGGGGGTTATCAGAGATAATGGTGTAAAGTCCTTTATCTCTAGTCCTACTGGGATTTTTTCATTTTCTGGAAATTTCCCAGTACCTCGAAGTTTGTTTATGTGCCCGGAGAAGTCAACAGGCTCGCCACCTGTTACATGGGCCAAAACGTAACCGGCGAATCGTTGGTGTTTGCTTGACTTATCAATGGCTTGAATGCATGTATTTACCTCTGCCTACCCCTTCGGGGATTACAAGCGTGAAGTTACGTTTTACGTTTTTAGATAAATATTAGGTATCTAGATTTTACATTCCAATACGTTCTGTTTTTGGCGTACCTATTAATAAAATTATAAAACACATAACTTTCTTCACCAATAGTTAAAAAATGGTAGGTATATTCACGATTTAAAAAATATACTTGTTTCATAACTCGCTGAATTATGATCCCAAAGACTCAAATTTAGAATCAGCCTTTAAAAATGGATCGTTATTGAGCCCTTGCAATATGGCTGATGTCGTCGATAAGGACAATTTTAGAAGCTCATCCATCTTAGAATTTTGAGCATTTCTCAAATTAATTGCGACGCTGGCAACAGCTGGTGACAACACTAACAAGTAGGCTCTTAATAAAAAAGGGGTTTTAACTGGTGGTAGAGCACTAGAGCCGGAGCTCGCGGGTGTAGGCACCACCGCATTACCTAATATACTTGCCGCTAAATAGTAGTGTTCAACACTATCGTATTCCGGTCAGGTGGTAATGTACGCCTCTGTAATTTCCGGCACAGAGGCATAACAACTTAGGCCTCAGGAGTGGTAACCCATATGCATTTTGACCTTGGTCTTTTTGTAAGTGTCTATAGGCTGCGGTCATCACTTAACATCAATGTGAAGTGCATGCTTGTTTGTCACTTCCATTACATAAAAAAAGAATTACAAACATCACTGTCTGATGGTGGGGTCAAAAGTGTTAGGAATCGGCGTGCATGAAGATAATGATGAATGTAGAGGTATGGGAGGTGTGTCAGGACCGGAATATCTGGCGCTCCACACTCTCTGCCTACCCTCGTTAGGGACCTGGCATGAAGATACATACATACAAACATCACTGCACACTGTTCTTAACATTATATTGAACTTTACTAGTGGTAGAACTTTAGTAATGGAGCTCGCGGGCGTAGTCTCTTTGCCTAATATACTTTGTAAATGGCAGTGTTCAGTGCTATCGTCTTCCAGTGGGATGGTAATATACGGTCCTATAATGTCTGGCATTCCAACATAGGGGCATTTTAAATTGGACCGCTGGAGTCGAAACGCATCAATTTTGCAATATTTTTTTTTAATTAAATATTTTTTTTTATCATAAAACTTAGTACAATTTTACAAAATATACCTACCTAATGGGCTAGAGTGTTGTCTTAGGGCTCCCAAACATAACTGCGAATTCGCATAGCATCGCTAATATCTGCGAGTCTGCACGAATACCTACATCGTTTACGATGCTCTACATAGAGCAACGCGGCCTACCAGTCGCGGCGGATCGGAGGGGAGTAGCCATAGCGTGTATTACCGATGCAAAACAGTCTGTCATATTTTGCGGGGGCAAATGCGTGCGACACACACGCACACTACAAAAATCGTCTATTACTACAAAACTCACATGTTGACTTTAACAAAATACAGAAACACTTTCACGCACACATTTAAACATCTAGGCGACAGGTACATGCCCATTTAGGCTTGTACTTTGACAGAGGGGAAAGCCTGCATATGGCTACTCCCCTCCGGTGTTGCTCTATGATGATCTACGATGCGGCGTAGCATCGCATCGCATCGCAGTTGTGTGGCTGCCCTTAGCTAAAATATTGTTTACAACTTCATGACATTGAAAAAAAATATAGATTAGGGACTACTTAATGTTCTTTTAGTGACCAAGAAGGGTCTTCCGGCCAGGCAAAATATTTAGTAAATTTTCAAGTATTTACTTACTGATGGCTAAATACTTATTTCGGAGGTCGAGGGTGATGGCACCCATCGCATTACCTTATCTAAATGGTAGCGTTTAGTACTATCGTGTGGGCCCTACCCTACTCGTATGATTAGTACACCCTACCGGCGTTAATTTTTCTTCTTTTTATTATTTTTTACCCAAAGGTTGTCTGGAAGAATTCGCAGCATTGCGATAAGGCCGCCTTTTATAATAATTGCTATTTTGTACAATATCTGTTATAAATTTTCGGGTGTACATTTTTTTTATGTTACAAAGGTGGCAAACAAGCATGCAATTCACATTGATGTTAAGTGATGACTGCAGCCTATACACATCTACACAAAAACCAGGGGTCAAAATACAGATGCGTTGCCACCCTTGAGACCTTAGGCGTTCTGTCTCTGTGATAGTTATTACGGGGCCAAACATTACCATCTTACCGGAACACGATAGTGCTGAACTACCATTTAGCGGCAGATAAATTAGATAATGCAGTGGTGCCTACGCCCTCGAGCTCGTACACTGGAACTCTACCACGAGAATAACAATAAAGTGTATTCATTCATTCATCGTGTTTCGGTTGAATGGTAATTTATGTCTCCGGTATTTCTGTCACAGAGAAGTAACAATTATTATCGCTCCAGTAGAATGACGTCTTCCCCAAGGATGCCCACAAGAGTCTTGTGTCATTAGGGGACAATATGCCATAATTGCCACGCTTGGCAAGCGAATTGGCGATCGCAGTGTCGGCAGTTTTATCGCGGGACGCATCTGTCCATCCGGCGTTGTTATATTTACTACAACCATATTGGATTGGTTTGTCCTCCATTGTTCAGTTAACGGACTCTTCCAGTAGAAGAAATAGTGGACGATGGGGTCGTCACGTCCCAACGCCAGGGAGGAAACAAACAAAAGACAAAAAAAAACAATAGACATCAGATACAGCGAGGAAAGGAGTCAAAAGTACTGCACCAAAAAAAGCTACCTAAGCTTTTGTATAATCACCCAGATGAATGTGTTTTATTTACAACTAGCTGTGCCCGCGACTTCGCCCGCGTGAGAATTTATGATTGTTCAGTATGTACCCGGACGAAGTCGTGGGCGCAGCTAGTATAAAAGTAGCCTAAGTTACTCCTTATTACATCAGCCATCTGCCAGTGGAAGTCCCTTCAAAATCGGTACAGCCGTTCCCAAGATTAGCCCCGCCAAACAGACAGACAGACAGACAGACAAAAATTGTTCTGCTGTATGTATTTGCGGTTATTTTTATATTACAAACAGACACTCCAATTTTATTTATTTGTATAGATTGTTTGAACTTTAAATATACCCTTTTACCAAACTCGATATGATAACGAACATGTATGAAAAGACCCTCTCATATAAAGCGGAATTACTTGAGCATGTCGAAGAGTAATGAGGTCACGTGTTCACTAAAACATGCTCTATGACAGTCTGGGGCCTTTGTCGATAAGACTTACGACCTATCTTGAGTATATATACTGTTATAGCTATGTGAAGGTAACTCCCTGAAGATGAATCTTAGGGTCATAGCTCACTAGAGCCACCCAGCACCGCCTCGTTTTACGGCGTCCACTCGTTGTCGACGGTTGATCCACGGGTGAACGGTGCGTAAACCACTTGCGGACAGCCTGCGGTCCACTCAGGAATAGCGCGTATGTGCAATGCATAGTCAACGCAAGACAAGCAAGTGATCCACTCGAAGTCCGCGAGTGAACCGCGCGCCGCCCGCATGTTGCCGGCTTGCGGTCGAGACGATCTGGTGTCGATACGGAGGAAAGTTGATGTAATGAGCGCAGTCAGCTCAAGGCGGTCGGGCGCTGGTCGGGTGCCGGGTGGCTGTAGTGAGCTATGACCCTTAATTGTAGGGTGGTTCATGTTATAATAGTCCATACTACATGGACTCTTTTAATATATTGTCATCAAAATAGTTTAACATAGTCATCATGTCAGCCGTAAGGCCTTGGGGATAATGATATTAGTTTTCCATTTGGAAATACACACAGTGGTACTCCAGCATTTGAAAATGTGTAAGATTTCAGCTTTGGACGTCTTTTTTCAGCAGTGAATGTCTTTCGGCTGCTTATGATGATGTCAATAGATTCGGCACGAAATGGAATTTCAAAAGTTTCAAGATTAAAACATTTATTTCCCTTAAATATTTACAATCACTTACCATAGACACTGGATCACTTCAATAACAATTAAACAGCACACAGCAACGGTAATCGCAATCATTATTACCTACATTAAATTTAAGTTAAGTTTTAATACAAGATTTACTTATTGAAAGCAAATAAGAATGAAATATTATGTAGGCATCCTAGTGATTCAGCTGACCAACAGTGGGTGTATGCATGTATAAAATGTAACTCAACACCTCTGCCTACCCTTACACAAACACGCTATAAATACCGCATAGAATGTACCGGTCAATAGTGTACAGTTTTTCTTTTTATCACATACGCACAAAATCACAGATTAACCCTAAGCCTCTTGAGGCAATGTATTCGCATTTACAGAATTCATCTTCCTGATTATATTATTGCATGCTTGTTTCATTAATCGTCGAAATATTAACAACTAACTAGGATTATTTAGATATTTTGCATAATTTTTTTTTTACTTCAGTAAAATTTTCGACAAACTTATCATCAAAATGTAACTTATGATAATCAATTGTCTTATAATATAGGTACGTGCTGATAAATTGCAGTGGTTTAAATTGTACCCAATCTAAAAATTAACGGTCTTATTCATAAAAAACGCTTATAGAAGGTTTATAGCATTAATTAGTTAAAATGCTTTAAAAGCCTATAAAACGTTCTATAAAATTGTTTATTCATAAACATTCTATAAACCTTCCAAAGTTAAAATTCTGCTAATAGTCAAAATGTTGCCAGTGCAAGGAATTTAGTGGACAAATGGATCCAACAAGAGCTTAAACACGCCAAATTGTCTACAAATTACGTGTGAAAATGACCTTATTTCGAAAAAAAGGATAAAAATCAACGTCACAGGTGACATAAAATCATAAAGACATAACGCCTCTTTACAAGAATAATGTGACATTTCATCTAAATCGTTCTTTTTGAAATGCAACATTATTCTTACAAGAATAACGTGACATTTCATCTAAATCGTTATATATGAAATGTCACATTATTCTTGTAAAGAAGCGATAAAGTCGCTTGAATCTATTTTCAAAAATTTCATCTATTGAAATGGATACTACTTTTAAAATAATTTCTGGAATTTTACAGGGTTGATATCTACGGCCCATTTTATTCAAATTTTGAATTACCGCGTTATGATTAGATTTAAATTGATTGTTAATAAAATCCTATTTAATAACGATGATCTCATAGACAAACACATTGCACAAAATATGCATGGTCAAATTTAAGATGTTCATGACATGACAATTCTAAATTCGTTCAAGGGAACACCGGTGTCCTCGCAATAATTTTAATTCAATTAGTTAACTAAAAGCATGGCAAAAAAGGATCAACCAATTCAGAAACAATGTAGATAGACTGTTTGGACGATATAATTAGCATAGATTCGCTTATCGCCACTAATCTTTGCGGTGTGTTTCAGCTTATCACTACGATTTATCAGTGTTACAACGCTTGATGAATCCAACTTTCCACGATATTTAGCCTGGGTTGCACCACATCATTTGTTAAAGTAAAAGTAATTGTTACATTGCACATCCTTCTCTTACTTATGGAAATCTGTTAAAGTTAATCTAAAAATCTGTTAGAGTTCTGCAAAGGCAAGAAGTGTCTTTGGGAAGGCTTTGTCCAGCTGTGGACGTCTTTCAGCTGGAATGATGATTACTAGCTGTTTGGTACAGTTGCTAACTACACTGTGTGAACACTCTGGTTATTTATTATCTATGTTTCGTAATTCGAACGTACCCTCAGATTTTGGATTGGTGTACGTAACTTCACGCCTATAATCCCCGAAGGGGTAGGCAGAGGTAAATGCATGCATTCAATCATACATGCAAACACCCACGACTCGCCGGTTACGTTTTGGCCCATGTAACAGGTGGCGAACCTGTTGCCATCTCCGGGCACATTACCAAACTCCGGGGTACTGGGAAACTTCCAGAAAATGGAAAAATCCCAATAGAAGCAGAGATAAAGGATTTTAAACCGTTATCTCTGATAGTCCCCGACCCGGGAATCGAACCCAGGACCTCCAGCGTGATAGTAGTGGCCTGCTACCACTACGCTACTGAGGCAGTGGATTGGTGTGAGCCGTACAACCACATATTAGGCAATTTAAAAAGTAAAAAAGCGCGGGATCGAGGACGATCACGTAAATCAATCGAGCCATCCGCCATCAGGAGTGTGTTTTGATTGTCCTGAACAGATCTTGAAGTGCCGCTGTGTTACGCGTCGGGTAATCGGATTCGGTGGTTGAAGTGTGTGTGTGTGTTTTGCGTGGCTGCCATACTACTACTAACTCTATAATCTGAAATCGAATAATGTAATCAGTGTTAACTGCCTCGGTAGCCTAGTGGTAGCAGGCCACTACTACTACGCTGATTCCCGGGTAGGGAGTTATCAGAGATAATGGTGTAAAGTCCTTTATCTCTGGTTCTATTGGGATTTTTCCATTTTCTGGAATTTTCCCAGTATTTCGAAATTTGGTTATGTGCCCGGGGATATCAACAGGCTCGCCACCCGTTACATGGGCCAAAAACGTAACCGGCGAATCATGGGCGTTTGGATGTATGCTTGAATGCATGCATTTACCTCTGCCTACCCCTTCGGGGATTACAGGCGTGAAATTACGTTAATCATTGTAGAAATTATTTGACGAGCCAGTTAGTCCAAATGTATGTGACGACCGTGTGAACCGAGGCTCACGGGTTCGATCCGCGTACCCGTACAATTTTTTATGTTACAAAGGAGGCAAATAAGCATGCAGTTCACATTAATGTTAAGTGATAACTGCAGCCTATAGACACCCACAGAAAGACCAGAGGTCAAAATGCAGATGCGTTGCCACCTCTGAGACCTAAGTTAGATGTTGTGTCTCTGTGATACGGGGCCATACAATACCGTCTAACCGGAACACGATAGTGCTGAACACTACCATTTAGCGGCAGATAAATTAGGTAATGCGGTGGTGCCTACGCCTCTTACACTGAAACTCTACCACCAGTATTTGTTTCGGGTCTGGGTGTTTGCGTATATGTTGTGCGTGTACAAAGGCATTCTCGACACAAGTTTATTTTACATGTCGGGGCTTTGAGTGTAAGAGTATTTTGAATTTTTTAAATTATATTTGCGGATTTTCTCGTGTTGATAAGACTCAACTTTCTCACATACCTGTACTCTACCGTGACTCTACCTGTGACCACGGTAACCGGAAAGAGACCGAAACGTCGGGTAAGAGAGAAAGTTGGGAATACTGCCAGAGAATATGTAAAAATACTACGTATAGAATTAATATAGCATAGTCACTCCGACGTTCCGCCCGATTTTCCCGCCTCGCCCAATTTCCTCCCTTCTTATGGACGATGTTTGGTATTTTCTACGTGCTACGCACACAGGTGCGCGTGTAAATACACGTCACTGATTGATGCCTGTGTAATAGAGACCAAATTATGCGTTTGTATGGAATTTTGGCGGAGTGTCCGCGGTGTGATACTGCCTACCCGAGGAAATTCACAAATCTAATTACTACAACATGTAAAGCTCGCGAAAATGTAATCATGATTTGTTTAGATGATATCGTTATGTTATGAATAAACATCAATACATTGTTTCTTATCTGATTCGATTTGTTATAAAAGATACAGTAAATATTGATGTATTGCCTTGCCTTTTTCCTTCATTTAAGGGATTAAATTCGCGTTTAAACATTTCACGTGAAGGTCAATGACAATTTTCGCCTTTAATCAGCCCATTTAACAAAGAGTAGATCAAGGGGCTCTTTAAAAAAGTACCACCGCTTACCTACAGCTACCTATTTATAAATATTAGGTTGGGGAAAAAGTTTCTTCGCATTTTTTAAGATAATTCAAAACATTTTTAATATAGTTTATTTAAATTTAACTAAAGTATGTATGTACCATTTTGTTCGATAACCTTTTGCCATCTTGTAGGTAGGGACATGATCCCATTGCTATAAGAATTTTGGGACTTCTCATCAAAATACCGCGACAAGTGGATTTGGCAGTCCTCTCGTGATGTTAACCTAACATTGCATAAAGAATTCTGAAGAGACCGAAACAGGTGGAAATCTGAAGGTTCAAGGTCAGGACTATACGGCGTATGCATTACCACCTCCCAGCCAAACTCTCTTAATTTTTGCTGAGTGGCTACGCTGACGTCATCATAATATCATTATAGACATAGCGTCCGTTTCACCATTCTAACTATATTTATTGCTAAGTATGATTATTGTTTAATGGATGTAATTTAGGTACTTGTGGTATAGTTCTAGTGTAGGGACTCGAGGGCGTAGGCACCACATAATCTAACCTATACGTAACTTCACGCCTGTAATCCACGAAGGGGTAGGCAGAGGTAAATGCATGCATTCAAGCATACATGCAAACACCCACGATTCGCCGGTTACGTTTTGGCCCATGTAACAGGTGGCGAGCCTGTTGACATCTCCGGGCACATTACCAAACTTCGAAGTACTGGGAAATTTCCAGGAAATGGAAAAAGCCCAATATAACCAGAGATAAAGAACTTTATACCATTATCTCTGATACCCCCTACCCGGGAATCGAACCCAGGACCTCAGCGTAGTCGTAGTGGCCTGCTACCACTAGGCTACCGAGGCAGTTCAATTTCCGTTTTAATCTCCGTTCCTCGGAAAATCTTATCCTGGCCGTTCCCTCTCACAACACTTGTTTTGTCTCCAACTCTTGCACCGTCTCGGCAATAAAGCTCTGGAACGTACTTCCCGTGCCTATCAGAAAATCTACTTGTAAATTCACCTTCAAGCGGCAAATTAGAGTACACTATTTGAATTTACTTTCTTAGTAGTCACAAGTTTGTCATTAATCGTTGGAATTTCCTTAAAATATTATCAAATGTGTATATATCATCATATTATCTATGTTATACTATATACCATATGTATAGTTGCTGTATATGTGTAATATATTATAAAGTTTTTTACCTTTAAGGTGCGGAACCCTAAAAAAACGTTTATTGTATGGGTTACTTGGTGTATTGTATTTGTTGTTGTAGCGGCAACGAAAATACATAATTTGCGAAAATTTCTGCTGTCTAGCTATCACGGCTTATGAGATACAGCCTGGTGACAGACAGACGGACAGACAGACAGCCGAAGCTTAGTAATATTGTTCCGTTTTTACCTTTTAGGGGCGGAACCATAAAAACTAAAATCTGTAACTAGGAAACACGTAATTTTAAAAGCGTTCCTTTAAAGGTACCTAATCACAGTGTAAACTGTAACGCGTGACGCTTGGCGTTAATTTACGATCGATAGCCGCGTATCTGACATTGAAGCATAATTTAACACAATACTTGGCATTGTCCTTATAATAAATGCTAAATAATATGCCTTATTTTAACGACCCGTGAGTTCGTTTTAACACATTACGTTAAAAGGAACGTAATATTTTCAAGAATACAATGTAACTTTTTTCACTCAAGGCAACAAGCGATACTGCCACGGTAGGCGATCTAATTTCATCTGTAATTTTAATACTAAATTGGTTTAACAATAACAATACTATTAACAATTACATGTGAACACGGACTAACTAACTAGGTACCTAAATCTTATTGCATGAAAATGTGTAAAATGTACCTAAAGATTTAAAGATTTAGATCCCTATGATACAAATAATAACTTATGAAATATAAAGAATCTAGCTAGTAATAATGCCTTGTTTTTTATATATTAGTAGTATAAATATATAGGTAGGTAAAATGGCTATTTCAAATAAACGAAAATACACTATGAAACTCGAAACACATCGATATAATATCACATTCCACGTTAAAATTTATCGTGATTGAAAAACCTACATTCAGTATACAATTAAACTCAACAAGTTTATTTTTAAAATCATCATTTTACGATCGTTTCACTTATGAATTAGTTACCTTACTAAGGGCTGAATACTTTAATTCCATGGTCACACAGATGACTAACATTATCAAAGAAATGACAAACGTCACTGTCAAACGTCAGTTTTCAAAATATTTTGAGGATAGCGTCGCCGTGGAATTTTGAAGAATGTTAAAGAAAAAAATAATTAACCTTCAAGTGAAATAGGGTTCGAAGTTCTAAATGGAATGGTTCGTATTTTGTTTTTTATTTAAGTTTAATCAAAATAAAGTGGGAGCAAAACCACATTATTAAAAATTTAGGCAAAAGTAATTCCTTATATACGAATATTTTACATAAATAAACTAAATCTTATGTTGCTTGTAGTTACTGTTCTTTCCTGTTATGTTACTGCTCTACAGTTGACAATAGCACAGTATTTACAGAATTACGAGTAATTCGCCGACAATCGCGCACAACGTTTGTGCAAGCGAGATAACCTATAAACTTGAAACGTGTTCAAAACAAAATACATACCGTTTTAACTTCGTTATTCCCCGATTTAGCTGTGGACATCGCCTTTATCATCCTGCTGGAGTTATCCAGAAGACACTTTTGGATGCTCATCGCTACGTTTTTTTTTTGCACTATTCACATTATTTTCACACGTCACCACATAATGCAACTGGTATGGATTGAAACAGAATCACATTTTTAGTTGTAAACACAGTGAATCGGGATAGCGTGTTAGGTTATATCCATTGATTTGACGTAAGAAAGTTTTGGGCACACGTCACGCAGGGCAGACGTCCGGGTGGTGCCACGAGCGGAGCTCGACTGACGCGTTGACCGTAGTGTGGACAAGACAGGAGCGCCCCCTGCGTCGCCCAAACAAAGAGCACAGGTCCCGGTCAAACCCTCGCCGCATGCCTACACCGAATGTTCGGCAAATGCTTTGTCCCTTTCATTCATTGCATAAGACAGGGATAACTAATTCATTGAATATACATTACGAACGTACCTGTTAGCGAATTTTACAGCTCCAACTAAACGATCACACAAATAGTTCACTTGTTGCAGCAGTGGAAATGCCGAATCTATGAATATTGACTTATATGCTATAAAAGCACTTCAGAAGTCAAGAGAACCTTTACTGTTCAATACTATGTTATGATCATTGCGGTAGGTAATTGATGAAATTTGGTAACAAAACTGTAATTTATGAGGTTTCGTTTCATTTTACTCAAGTATGTCTCTAAAGATATGCTGTTTTCCCCAGTTACTACTTGATGATGGTTATCATTATGCTTATTAAAATGTTTTATTAGCTTGGATCATTTTGATAGCAGATTGTCGTTCTAACTTTATTCCATCAATCCATAGACGAGATCATGCTTCTGTCCTATTACCTAAATATATATAGGTGAACAAAGAAGGAACATCTAGCCTAGAAGAAGAACAATGACACTATAGTCAAGTAGTAACTAAATAAGGAGAATCTACATACTTTAACATAATTCCATAAACTTCGTGACTCCATTTCGCCGAAGGGTCATAGGTTTTGGGATTGAGCTGATATTGATTTGGACTTAGTTTTTATTATTAATTTATTTCTTGGAGATAATAGTGGTGAGGATACACGCGATACTTTTGAACCGAAGAAGCGTGACTAGAACATTTTAATGATAGGAATAGAATAGTCAATAAAACTGATTATCCCCGGTCATCCAAATGCAAGTCCAAAAAAGTTAATAAATGATGACTTTTGACCAAAGTCGTCCATAAATTTACTAAGATATTTTTTTATTGAAAGTACCTGCTGCATTTAAATAATCTTGTTGAATCACAACAGTATTGCATTTCAAGGAAACAATAATATAAAAAAATAATTTAACAAACAAGAAAATGCATTGTTGCAACATTAAAATGATTTAGTTCTCAGAAAATAACTGAAAGAAACCATTACACAAATCAATTAACTCAACTTACTTCGACCTTGTCTGTTTCTTTATTTAAAAAACTTCATGATTTCTTCACTTGCAGACACTTTGCACTATGCTTTCTCCAGACCAAAATCTTCAATAGTCTTTCTCTAAATCCCTCTCACAATTCGTTCCCAGATAGGCCGTTACAGACAAAACTTGTGCACATAGAAACTTGCGCAAGTTGCTTCATAGAAGAAGGCATGAAACCATAATGTACGTCGTAATTTGATTATGGGGCTCCGTCCCGGACTATGCAACACATGCTTCAATTTATTTATTTATTTGTTTATTTATTTATAAGTTAAAACGAGGAAAATGGGAAAAAAAACCTTAAATGTTATGGGTTCAATAACACCTATTTATTTTGACAAGTAGGTAGCGTAAAGTGCAAAAGAGAAATTGTATTTTCAAATATTCCGAGCCACTTTTACGTTCTCTACTCTTTCCTAGTGCCAATTTTAAGACTCATGTTAGTCAGTTATAATACAAAAGTGTGAGCCTTCGTATAATAACTGACCTTCTTGGTCAACCCTTATCCTTGTTACATTTATTATTATTTAGATATCTCAACGGGAGCACCAAGATATCTAAAAATTCAAATCTAAGTATCTCTTCTCAAATTTTCTCTTTAACAATACTTCACACGCTTGCATATTGAAAGTATAAGAAGAAGAATATTTTTTTTATGCCATACCGCATTTGTACGCAATCCTACAAGGTAACCCTAATTCATCATTTGAATACCCAAACTCGGAAGATTCCACTAAGAAACAGTCTTATTAGAAAACTCAAACACACTTTTACTCTCAGAAGAAATGTACTCAGTTACAGTTGTCAAAAATCTACTTGTAAATTTTTGTTACAAGAAGGATACTAACAAAAATCTACGAGTAGTTATAGTACCACTAGTATTAGTATAGTAAGTAATCTGAATAATCTCAGTTATCTTGATTGACATGTATATCAATTGTTATTCACTTTAATTTATTTTGTTTGTTTTTGACGTGTCATAAGAGGTGCCTGTCACCCTAAACTAATAAATGAGTTTCTGGTTCTGATTCTAGTAATAATACCATTAAAACAAATTCAAGACATAATTTGATGAGATCACCAATTAATAATTACGAACGCTACATGCAATTTTATTGCCATCACATGAAATGAATGATGAATGTGAAATAAAACTGAAACTGATAGGAGCAATGCAACTGTGAAATTTGCAAATCTATTGTTAATTGAGATACACAGAACATAAGTTGCCCCAAAAACTGTGACTTCGTGAAATTCCACTTAAAAATTAATAAATATAGATCTGCTTTTAAGAATGTGTCTACATTTAATAAATCTATGAAAAAAAATTGAAGAGGGGAAAAACTATGGTAGGTAACAACCAACATAAACATAACTTTAGAGTAATATAAGCAAAAGTAAATTTTAAAAATATGTTAAAGAAATCGTAAGCCTCATAGGTTCACATAAAATGAATATATTTAGTATCGCTTGCTACATCACGGCGAAAATAAATATGAAAAATGTACAATGTCGCGAAACATATGATCGATAGTGATAATGCCTTTGTTTAATATCAGGAGCTATGAAAAGATCTAACGCAACTAAGAAAAATAAAAAAAAAGTGAAGTGTACAATTTTCAAACAAATTAGCGACACATTTATTCTGTTTATCAAAAACAATATGCTGCAAGGGTCTGAAATTTTGATCTACCCAATAAATTACATCAGTACTTGGAGATCTAAACAAATTGATATTTTCTCCATTTTAATGTAAGCTAAAGGACAAACGTGAGGCGATATACCTTGTACTAAATTATTTTCCTCATCAAATCTATTTTGTGATTCTGAATAAACATTTTTGTGAGAAACAAAACACCTAACGTTTTTTTCTATGGCTCGTTTGTTGTTTTTGTCATAAGTGTGTTATTGAGTTGTACAAATAAAAGTGTGTTATTTTAAAGATAATTGCTTTATTTTTACCAAAGTTGTATTATAATTTTCCATGTATCCATATTCAGTTGTATCAAACATATGGAATATTTCTGTAGTATCTCTTGCCTGTTGTACCTTAAGAGACTACTAAGGCAACTAAGATGAGTGATTATGGTTACAAGCTAACCCAGAATGGCTCTATTAATTTATTACACTAGCAATCCCGGCAAAGCTGTTGTGGTCACAGGTTTTCGTGGCATATGAAATTAATGTCTCGCGT
This sequence comes from Macrosoma leucophasiata, assembly GCA_036365455.1. Taxonomy (NCBI): domain Eukaryota; kingdom Metazoa; phylum Arthropoda; class Insecta; order Lepidoptera; family Hedylidae; genus Macrosoma; species Macrosoma leucophasiata. The sequence continues at coordinate 4,545,521 of JAWQUS010000023.1, read as the reverse complement.
TTATTTGACAAAGGAGACGTACCAAAAATGTATGGACTAGTTTGAAGCTTGGTCCCGCACCTTGTACACTATATTGAGAGAAGAAACATTCAATACTCAATCATTTTCAGCTATTCCAATCGTTTATTATACCTTCAGTCAACTGTCGTGAGTATATTTCAATTTTACTGGTGGTAGGGCTCCAGTGACGGAGCTCGCGGGCGTAGGCACCACCGCATTACCTAATATAGGTACATGTCGCTAAATGTTAGTGTTCAGCACTATCGTGTTCCGGTCAGGTGGTAATATACGGCCCTGTAATTTCCGGCACAGGAGCATTACACCTTAGGCCTCAGGTGTGGTAACGTATCTGCATTTAGACCTTGATCTTTGTGTTGGTGATTACAGGCTGCAGTCATTACTTAACATCAACGTAAACTGCAGGTTTGTTTGCCACTTCCATTACATAAAAAAAAATTACGTACAGTGATTTAATAGTATCATATAAAGAGGAGTCATATTTGCCATATTTGTAGCTATGTTTGTAGCCAAATACTCCCGCCAAATATCAATAACAAATCAAATATTTGACTGTAAATAGTCGTCTGTATGGTGTGGAGCGTATGTTGTGTTATTAATTGCGCAATAATTTAATTTGTTTGCTGTGATATTCATCAGAATATTCACGAATATATTTGCATTTCGAACTCATCAATGACATGTTTTGCTAAAGAAACAAAGAGAATACCTTCTTACCTAGTGCAGTAAATATGTACGACAAAAAATCAGCAGATAGAATTACAAATATTAAAAAACAGCAAGATATACTTTACAATTAATAATTTGTCATCGAACGTAACTTCACGCCTGTAATCCCCGAAGGAGTAGGCAGAGGTAAAATGCATGCATTCAAGTAGACATGCAAACTCACGAATGGTTTTGGCCCATGTTATAGGTTAGGAAGTGCGCATGGCCCAGCGGCTGGTGTAGATCGTAAGCGATCTGCTCGGTTAAGCACTACGGGCGCGGTCGGGTAGTGTGATGGGTGACCGCTAGTGGCAAATTAAATGCGCGTTTCCGTGCTTCGGAGGGCACGTTAAGCCGTCGGTCCCGGTTGCTATCGATAGATAGCAGTCGTTAAACTTTGTCGGAGGCCTTATGAGCGGTTTGAAAACATCCGACAGCGGGTTGGCCACTAACCCACCCACCTCCACCAATCCGCATTGGAGCAGCGTGGTGGAGTAAGCTCCAGGCCTCCCCCCGAAAAGGGGAGAGACTCGTGCCCAGCAGTGGGACGTATAATGGGTTGCCATTATTATTATTATTATATAGGTTAGCTTGTTGACATCTCCGGGCACATGATTATTTTTCAGTTCGTTTTAAAGTTACGTAAACAACGTCTTTTTCTTTTGAGGTACTTACAGGGAAACTTAAAATAGCTGTATTCCAGAGGTTCCCAAACTATTTTTTCTTGTAGACCCCTTTCAATTTTTTTCTGGTTTCGGTGGACCCCCTTTCTAACATTTATATCACTTTCCCATATATCCCATTTTTATTTACGCGTATACGTAGACCCCTTCGAGTCTTCCATAGACCCCAGGGGGTCTATATGGACCACTTTGGGAATCACTGCTCTATTCAAACGAAATTGATTAAATACTCTAAACTTAGCTCAGTAATTTTGTCAGAGGACATAGTGGTTTGGTTCGTCGATTGTCTCTTTTGTAACTGGTGTTGAATGGAAACCGCAAATTGCGGCTGCAGATGGCCGGATTTAGCTGTGGGAAATCCATTTGTTCTAAACAAATAGTGGTGAATCTGGATAAGATTGCTCTATCTACCGGACATTTTTATACGATTGTACCTACAGGAAATACATTTTCATTTCCATGACTCTAATCGGCTATTGTTCAATGCTTAGAGAAATAATTATATGGTGCAATGTAAAATGATTTCTTCATGTTTAATTTTTTTTTTAATATTAGGCTTTAAGGACCAAGGTATGGTAAGTCGAATTCGCGTAAGTCGGGTTTCACATTTGCATAATAAAAATATCTATGTATAAATAATGGCAACCCATTATACGTCCCACTGCTGGGCACGTGTCTCTCCTCTATTTGGGGGGAAGCCTAGAGCTTACTCCACCACGCTGCGGACCAATGCGGATTGGTGGAGATACGGGTTAGTGGCCCACCCGCTGTCGGATGTTTTCAAAGCGCCCACTTCCAAAGCGTACTTACAATCAAATAGGTTATACTAGTTCCTATCCAATTTTATTCGATTTAGCTCACGAGACGTTGGATGGAACTTACCCCAAGACGGGTCTTGGGGCTTTCGGTCGGCTCGTGTTTCGTCCCGCGGACCGAAACGCCTAACAATGCCTTCTGAATGGGTCGATTCGGTTTCGATTCGATTCCCCAACACACACACACACATACACAGAACATAAATCATATGTAGTATATTATCAATCACTTAAAAAAACTCAAATAATTGGTGAACGAAAGTATTTTTTTTTGTATTAGACTGTACATGACAATAAGATGGCAGATGAAGTCACATGGCAAGAATTGCAAATAGATCACCAGAAATTGCGTATCCAAGTCGGAGAGAAGAGTCCGGAAGAGCAGAAATTAGACTAGGAAAAAAACTACTAAAGAATATACTTACTCGTATTTTTCGCAATAACACATGCGCGTGAACTTTAGAAATTAAAGAAAAAACGGAAAGAAAAATTTCATTTCGGGCAGTAATCGAACCTGCGACCTCAGGATAACCAGTCCAGCCGCTTTACCACTAAACTACCGAAGTCCCTTCTAAGGGACTTCGAAAAGTCGTAAAGCTTCCAGTCCAGCCGCTACAGCTACTTACCGCTAAATGGTAGTTTTCAGCACAATCGTGTTCCAGTCAAGTGGTAATGTAGGGCCCTTTAATTGCCGGCACAGTACTTGTTCTTTTCATATTGATTTCCAATGATTTCCAAAGTAAGTAAGAATAAGAGAGTTTTGACACATTTTTTTCCTTTCTCATTAATTTTTTCTAGTTGTAGAGTTCCAATGCCCGGGCTTGACGGCGTAGGTATCACCATAACTATCTTTCTGCCACCAAATGATACCTAGTATTAATATAATATCGTGTTCCGGTTAAACAGTAATGTATGGCCCCGTAATAACTATCACAGAGACAAAAACTAAGGGCTCAGAGGTGGCGCAGCACAGATGCTGCCTATAGAGATCTACACATATCTTAATGCAGACATTAGGACTATAGGCTAAGGGAATAAACCCTATAATCTGCAGTCAATCCTTAACATCCATGTGAACTGCAAGATTACTTGCCACGTTCATTACATTAAAAAAAATCCGTGAACCCAAATAAGCACTCTCACGGCGAAATTAAAAACGTAGTGTGTGTAGTCTATGAATTTAGTCTTATCTATGCCTATAATATAGTACCTATAACCAGAGGGTACAGACACAGTACTCACTGCTTATCAAAAATTTAGCAAATATAACATTTATTACCACCGCTTAACGTTCACATGTGGTCAAGCGGCCAGTTCCCTGATAATAATGCTTTCGCCGTGCCACGGTGCTAAATACTTGAATTCGAGTTAGAGGCTATTTCGGTTGTAAACCTGACGTAAGGTAAATTGCAAAGGGCTTGCCCTTTGAAACAAAGTATTTACTTGAAGCTTAATGTGGGTGTATAAAAGGTCTTTTAACACTTACAGTACACACTCTTTCTGGAAATGCTGCCTGACGGTTTCATATTAAGACCTCTATTAAGAGAAAATGGCCAATTACGAATCGGGCAAGGCACTTGTGTGTACTCTTCGATATGTATTTTTTACTTCGTGACATAGAAATGTCTGTTTTTTGTTAAAATTTTGCTTTAAATTAGTTACTGGAAAATGGTTCTTGATAACAACATTTTTTTTATGTCTGAAGGTTGACAGACAAGCAAACGGGCCACCTGATGGAAAGTGGTCACCGTCGCCTATGAACATTTGCAACACCAGGGGAGTTGCTGACGTGCTGGCAGCCCTGAAGGACTCCTTTGACACCGTTTTTGAAGAACCCCATATTGTAGCACCTAGGGATCACCTCAGAGGGAAGTTCCCTAGGTGCAATACAATTTTCACGTTCTGGGCAGGAACGAAAGTGAAAACCGCACTGTTGAGCACTGCCAGGTGTCCAGTCGGTGAGGGTGACATCACATAATGAATCAATCTCTATGCAGATTTCTTATCGTGGCTTATCTTGCGTTCAAGTCAAGTTTTATGCGATAACTAGGAAAAATTGCGGTGTTCTTAATATGGATAGATTAAGATTGCTATCATAAACATCAAAACATTGAAGCCCGCATGGCCCGGCGGCTGGTGTAGATAATGGGCGATCTACTCGGTTAAGCACTAACACGGTCGGGTAGTGTGATGGGTGACCGCTAGTAACAAATTAAACGCGCGTTTCCGTGCTTCGGAGGGCACGTTAAGCCGTCGGTCCCGGTTGCTATCGATAGATAGCAGTCGTTAAACCTTGTCGGACGCCTTATGGGCGGTTTGAAAACATCCGACAGCGGGTTGGCCACTAACCCACCCACCTCCACCAATCCGCATTGGAGCAGCGTGGTGGAGTAAGCTCCAGGCCTGCCCCCAAAAGGGGAGAGACTCGTGCCTAGCAGTGGGACGTATAATGAGTTGCCATTATTATCATTCTATTCTATTCTATTAATAAACATCCTTAGGGCCGATTTCACCGTCGTGGTACGATGCATTTTAGGTTCATTAACACTATTTGGATGTCACCGACGAAAATTGTTCGCGATAAGGTTGAAATTGGATACAAATTTTAAGCTTAAACGTCGTTTTATTAAACTCAGTTCTGAAACGGTGAAATTCGACCTTAGTTGTCTAATTTACACTTATTATCTCGAGTATTGCAAAATGAGGGCTGTGTACACCCCAAAACAGATTTTTTTCGTGATTTCATTTCACCACTTTGTCGGCGTAAATATTATATCCAGGTATTCATGCCAAATTACTTTCTAGTAAGTACTACTTCTTCTACTAATATACGGAAAGACAGACAGACGGACGAGCATGGCGAAAATATATGGGTTCCTTATACAGAACCCAAAAAACTGTACCTACTTACATACAATAAGATAGGTATGCAAGTTTGCCAGCAGGTACCATGTTGTTCCAAAAATGTTGAAAAGCAAATTCAATGAGTCACGTCGATATCCATTGATTGAAACATTGAATGAAACTGGAATCGACCAAATATTATCTTTGGAACAAGTTGTAACAGGAAGTCGACACGAAACTTGTAGCAACAAGTCAAACGCGAAGTTTAATTACTCTCAACGGACTCAGCGGTAAAATGTACCTAATTAGGAACATATAATTGTTTTTCATGTTTTTTTGAGTCTTTCACATCTTTTCAGCGATATTTGTGTTTTTTTTATTTTATGAAGGTGGCAAACATGCTTCCAGTTCGCATTGATGTTAAGTGACTGCAGCTAGACATTCACACAAAGACCACACGTCAAAATGCCTAGTTATTATGTCTCTGTGATACTCGTAGTTATAACGAGGCCATACATTACCATCCAACCGTTACCGGAACACTTTAGTGCTGAACACTACCATTTGGCGGCAGATAGATTGCAATGATGCCTGCCCCTTCGAGGTTCTACACTGGAACTCTACCACCACCAGTGAAACTGTGTACTGTATTTACGTAAAATAATAAGAAATGTTTGCTTAGAAGCGACCTAACCTGATCTACATACACGGTTGTCAGCCTTGGTCTTGCAAGACGTCCTGGTCGCCCTAGATCGTCCCTTTAAATAAAAGACAATATAAACGTTTCGGGTTGGCAAACACCACCCAAGCACGCAGAACGAACTGTACTTGGTATCATTTTATATGCATATTTCATACTTTTTGTACGATAATCGCGTCATTTATACGAGGTCGAAATACCTTCGCGTTCAACATAAAATTCCTCTTAAATGGGCATTAGTTGAGCTTGGATCTTTTAAAAGCACAGCGGAGCTGATTTCTCGCATTTTTTAATGGACGTATGTAGATGGCTTGTCTCGATACTACCGTAGTCACCATTCAAGAACTCTTCTGCCCCGACTTCTGGCCGTCGTATCTTCGAGCTGTGTGCCCTGCCCATTACCACTTGAGTTTCACTATTCGATGGGCTATGTCAGTAACTTTGGTTCTCATGGGGCACGCCTCATTTCTGATTCGATCTGGAAGGGAAACATAGCGTTCTCCATTGATCTTTGTGTGACCTTGAGCCTTCTTATGAGGCTTACAGTAGATCATTGTAGTTTTAGGATTTTTAATGACTTTCAAAAAATTATGTTCTCTCTTTATCATGCCTACTGCATAAGTTTTTCGTTTACACTCAACACATTATTATGTGCCTAGTTTATTATTCTTAGAAGACTAGAAACTTCACCATCTTTATCACTACAACGATGCTTCGCATGAAACTGCATAAAAGTTTAATATTCTTCATGCTTCAACGTTTTTTAAACTACATAGTTCTTAATTACTTTTCCACGCCGTCTAAATGGCAAAACTTTATGCAGTTTCAAACAATATAAGTTGATCTTTAGTCGGATTACCTTCCTCGCTTAAGACGATAGTAAAAATTTAGGTACCTATAGGACTGCTCAGTGCTGCAACTGCCTCAGTAGCGTAGTGGTAGCAGGCCACTACTATTACGCTGGAGGTCCTGGGTTCGATTCCCGGGTCGGAGGCTATCAGAGATAAGGGTTTAAAATCCCTTATCTCGGGTTCAATTGGGATTTTTCCATTTTCTGGAAGTTTCCCAGTACCTCGGAGTTTGGTAATGTGCCCGGAGATGGCAACAGGTTCGCCGCCTGTTACATGGGCCAAAAACGTAACCGGCGAGTCGTGGGTGTTTGCATGTATGCTTGAATGCAAGTATTTACCTCTGCCTACCCCTTCGGGGATTACGGGCGTGAAGTTACGTTTTTTTTTTTACTTATAGAAAGAACTTAGTACGTTCTTCATTATTTCAGCCAATAGACGTCCACTGCTGAACAAAGACCTCCCCCTAAGAACGCCACAATGAACGGTCCTGGGCCGCCCTCATCCAGCGATTGCCCGCGACCTTCACCAGTTCGTCGGTCCATCTTGTAGGCCCGGGCTGCTTACGCTTTGTTTTCCGGTACGCGGTGCATTCAAAAACCGCTCTGCCCCAACGGCCGCCAGTTCTTCGAGCTATGTGCCCTGCCACTGCTAATGCCACTTGAGTCGCTATTCCGTGAGCTATGTCGGTAACTTTGGTTCTCATGCGGATCTCCTCATTTCTGATTCGATCTTCAGTTTATTCAGTTTATTCATTTATTTTATATAATTAGGCTCCTGGAGAGCACTTTTACATCATCATTTTTTTTTATAACTAACCTAGAGTGAATATCCACTAATAATAATCAAAAACACATAATAAATTAAATAGAGAAACTTGCAGAGAAACTCCAAGCATAGCTCTTTCCATTGCCCTCTGAGTGACCTTGAGCCTTATGAGGCCCATAGTGAGCGACCACGTTTCTGTCCCTTATACCATCAATGGCAACACACAAGACCTTTTTCTTGAGACACTACACCACTAATAATACGTTCTTAGTACGTACTTAATTCACGTTTTAAGAGAGGAGTTATGTCTCTGTGTTAGTTATTTGAGGCCATATAATACCATCTAACCGTAACACGATATTGCTGAATACTGACACGTTCACACACATATTTGGCGGCAGATAGATCAGGTAATGCGGTGGTGCCGACACCCTCCAGTCCCTACACTGAAACTCTACCTACAGTATGTCCCATATGTTTCAACTTATCGACGTTTTTTTAATTTAACGAAAATGGTAAACAAGCATGCAGTTCACATCAACAAAGGTCAAAATGCAGATGCGTAAACACTACTGCGGCCTAAGGTGTTATGCCTCTGTGCCGGCAATTGCAGAGCCGTACATTACAACCTGACCGTAACACGATAGCGCTGAACACTACCATTTAGCGGCAAGTACATTAGGTAATGCGGTGATGTTGACGCCCGCGAGCTCCCTAACTGGATCTCTACCACCAATGAAATACGTCCGTCACCTTCGAAGCAACTTGGCTATGACACATTTTTTTTTATGTGTCATAGTAGTATGTATTATTTTATGTCATAGAAGTAGCAAACAAGCATGCAGTTCACATTGATGTTAAGTGATAACTGCAGCCTATAAACACCCACATAAAGACCAAGGTCAAAATGCAGATGCGTTACCACTCCTGAGACCTAAGGTGTTAAGCTTCTGTGCCGGATATTACAGGGTCGTAAATTACCACCTGACCGGATCACGATAGTGCTGAACACTACCATTTAGCGGCAAGTATATTAGTTAACATTAATGATCTTATTAAGATTCCGTTTTTCTTCCGAGGTACGCAACCCTAAAAAGTTCATAATTAATAAATAGATAAAGTTTGTCCGCCATGATGAAGTAATTAGAAAAATTCTTGCATTGTACAACTTTTTAATTAATTTACGCCAAGTGGAGGGCTCTTAGCCGTTTGAAATAGTAATGAGTTAAAATGTTTTAAAATTAGCCACGTTTTCCGATTCATTCAAATAATTTTGATTGACTGCCCTCAGTAGACTAGTGGTAACAGTAAACTACTACTACGCTGGGGTCCTGGGTTCGATTCGCTGGTCAGGGTCTACCAGAGGTAACGGTGTAAAATCCTTTGGTTCTATAAGTTTTTCAGTACCTCGGAGTTTAGTAATGTGTCAGGAGATGTCAACCGGCTCGCCACCTCTTACTTGGGCCAAAACGTAACCGGCGAATCGTGTGTGTTTGCATGTATCCATGCATTTACCTCTGCCTACCTCTTCAGGAATTACAAGCGTAAAGTGACTTTTTTATACATAAAAACAAAGGGTTAAAAAGCTCATTTAAAAACAAAAGAATACAGAGTCGGGGTTATTGAGGTTTCCTTTCGTGTCAGCATTCAACCTGTAGGATACGATCACGCCCCCAATGACGCGGGGGCAGATAGGCCCGGAACAAAGGGGGGAAGGGGCCTAACCTTGAACCCCAAACTATCTCACCCCGCTGAATACCTACTATGATGCTAAGATCTCAGGGGTGGCTACGCATCTAAATTTCGACTTTTGGTCTTTATGTCTATAAGCTGCAGTCATCACTATGCATATGATGCTAGATTGGCACCTTAGTTACATAAAAAGAAATTACACTCTCATTTTAAGAATATTCTTTTCCAAAGATGAATTTAGTGCCTCCTTTTTTATTTATTTACCTACTATTTACTCAAGTGTGTGGAATTGAGTTTTTAATTTTTGCTCTACCATTGACTCTACCTTAGTCGACAGCGTTTCACTTATCGTATTCCGATAAGACGCCATCTTTGTGGAGGTTTAAAAACTACGACTGTTTATGTACGTGGTTCATTCAATGTTTACTAGATGGCAGCATAACTAACTTCACATCTTTTTAGCTAGATGGCGTTATTGTAAGTAGTCACAGAAGCTCGTGTGAACGAAATTGTTTTGTTTAGGTTACATGTGTGTCATTGTGTGTGACATGTGAGTGTAATTAAAGTATATCAACACGATATCAATGGATGGATGTAAGAGAACATCAGCTAGTTTTATGTAGATTTTAGTGTTAATTTAGCAGTGGAGAGAGAAGTGTGCCCGTATTACTGTCAACTGAATAGGTAATATGCATTCCTAATATTAAATACAATTAATTGTCTTGATTTTTAGCTCTCTTAGCACAAAACAAATAATAATTCATTAAAAATATTTTAGTTAATTTCTTAAGGACTTGTATGATTTAACAAAGTTGTGTATTATTTTATGTTTGATGTTGATAAAGGGTAAAGTAAGTAAAATAGAAGAGTTAATTGATGGGAGTTATGCGGAGTGTACCTACCTAATCGTGTAGACTTATTAGACTAATTACCTACTACTTAAGATACAATAAAGTATAATTATTATTATAATGTTTAATTAACTAAGTAAGAACATGCAATAATATATTTTGTGGTTTACGTTTACTTAGGGGATAAGTAAAACACAACATTATAGAGAAAGTTACTCGTACTTACTGTGTTCACTGATATGAAATATAGGTTAATGACCCAATTATTGTTATACTGTATGTAGGTACCACGTAGATAATCTTAATTAGTCATATAGGTACATATAGGTTTGTATATTTTTAGTAGGTATACTTACTGGTGGTAGAGTTAGTGCCAAATGGTAGTGTTCATAGTCATTACGGATTACAGGTACCTACATCTAACGTTTTTTTTTTTTTCAGAGAAAATGAAGCGTACGCCCAATCCTATGAAGGCGATGATCAGAGAGCAGATCGCGGAACGCATCGGTGCTCTTACACCTGAAGAAATGAAACGCCAATCTAGAATTGTATATGAAAAGGTAAATTTGAATCTTTTAGGGAATATTCGCCCCAAAAGACACTGAACTCTGTTGTGGGCGTTGTTTAGAAAAAGTGATGAATTTGATACTCCTACCGGGCTAACATAGTAATCAGTGATAGCAGTAATAAATGGCAGATTAGTGGTCATGCAAAGCCTTGCTAGGTGTCTCGATTTGCGCGAGACGTTCTGATTTTTAGATGTCTGGAGATGCGTTCCAATTTGCACCTGATCAGGAAACTTCCTGATATATATGAGTCGAAGTATGAAGGAGTGGAGAAAGAAACCCAAAGATAGTGAATAAATAATGAGGAGAAAGTGTCGAAAGGGAGTCCTAAACTTGACTTGATGTAAGACAGATCTCTGTTCGAATCTAGAATAAACCTATACTTATAGTATTGCTTGAACTGTGATTCCTTCTAATTAGATATTCCTAACATCCTATATCTACCGTAGTACGATACAAAAATAGTGATACTATATTTGGGGGTATACATTTAGAAAACCATTATACCTATATAACTTCACGCCCGTAATCCCCGAAAAGGTAGGCAGAGGTAAATGTATGCATTTTATCATACATGCAACAAACACCCACGATTCGCCGGTTGCACAACGGCACCCACGACACAGGTTTGTACCTAGTGCGGGGTGTGAATAGGGTTGCCATCTCTCCCGGAATTCCGGGATCGCCCGGATTCGAGCTCTGAAAATTAAAATATCCCGTCTCCCGGAAGGTTTTTAAAATATACTATATTCTCTCGGAATAACAAGTTGTTCAAAAGTTTACACGCGATGTCGAAATGGCTAAGAGCGGCGTAAATTCTCGGCAGCATTCTTGCATCCTTCTCGCTTCTATCTCGCCACTGATGCCACTACTCGCCAGTGGATAGCTAGCTAGTTTCGTAGAAACTAATTTGCGTGCGTGTAGATACCTGCTTTATTTTATTGTCTCTTTCTGAGCCACGTGCGTGAGAGAATGCGTCGTCTTTGTCTCACTCATTTTCGTTCCTCATTTGTTAGTTATAAGTTTCATTCGTTCGCTTATTAGTCTGATTCTAACAGCAATCTATGCACTTGTGTCGTATTTTGATTGAATGCAATTATTTCTATGTTGTTATTAATTCAAAATAAAATAAAAAGTTATTATATTCAAGTTTTTTTTTCTCCCGGATTTACACATCTAAGAGGTGGTAACCCTAGGTGTGAGTGTAAGCGTATTTAAGTGATCTACTGATTAAATAAAACCCTCTGCACGCGACTGACATGGGCTTCCTTAAAAAAACTGTTTATGAGATACGATGCCGAAGATGGTTCATACAGACAGATAATCTGTCTTATCATCGCGTATAAACAAACTAAGGAAAGCAGTGATGAAATAAACTGCAAGTTCTTATCACAGACCTTCTGCTACGTCACGAGATTACCAGACACCGATAACCTATAGACTACTTTAATCATTGAAATTAACAAATAATCAAATATGTATAACACTTCAATCATATTTTATTTATGAAATAAATAAATCATCCATATAAACAATCCATAGTCCGGTACTATCATGGTTAAAGTAGTCTATATATTATCGGTTTCTGGTAATCTCGTGACGCAGCAGAAGGTCTGTGATAAGAACTTGCAGTAGTACCAGCATAAACGGGATCGTTTAGTATAGAAAACGTGATCTGAAGAGAGGTGGACTCAAGGACTGAGATCTGTATACAACATATAACAGGAATAATGCACACTCTCTAACACCCCGATTAGAAAATCGAGTTAAAATCACTCGTATACATACATGAACTGAAATTACATTTTAGTATATTTAAAAAAAAATATTTAAGAAATAAGTCGTCCTCAATTTGTACGAGCAGTATGCACAGTATGCACTGTTTATAATAAAACAAAACTTTGGATTGAAGTATAATATATCTAATATTCTTGCTATTTAGTACTTTATACATTGATATACAGATATTATGTACGATCGTTGAGAGGTAGAATTGTGAATGCGGCGGGCCGCGGCCGGCGCAGCGCGCGGTCAGCTGGTTGCCCCGCTCCTTGTAACCCTTCTCCCCGTCCTCGCCTTACGATATCCCGTTATTAGATCCGAGCGTAGACACCCTATGCATACTTACCCTACCTCTACCTACAGCCGCACATACAACACGAACCTACTGACACACGCACACTGTTGCAATGTGATCTAGCCTAACCTGCGTACCCTGATTTAACAATCGCTAGTAATAAGATTAATTGCCGCAAATTATTTCTTAAAATATATGATAAAAAAAAGGCTTAACGAGTTCTAATAAAGTTGTTGAGACTAGTATTTTATTATGGATAGACGTTAGTCTCATTTTCGTTTGTAATGACTGTTCTCCAAATGGGTGACCATATTTTCCTTAATAGTAATTAATTTTGTGACAAAATATTACCTACATCAAAATTAAATATGCCTGAAATCGATTCGGTTATCGATTAGCTTCGCAATACATTTACGAAAATGTACTGTATGTACGTAAAAATATTAGCGAATTTCCTAGTAGAGCTAATGATTATATGAATACTATGAACAAACACAAGTTGTCTGTGAATACAACACGACTGCATAGGATGAGTAATTCTTTTAGAGGTCAATGTATACGCTTCTTTAACAAAATACCTGAAGATGTTCAAAGTCTTTCGATTAATAAATTTAAGAAAATTATCGAAAAACGCTTATACATGTGCAACTATTATAAAACATGTGATTATCTTAATGACACTACACCATGGGATTGAAGCGATCGCTCCCAGGCTATTTCGAAAACCTGTACTTTGGATTTACAGACTGTATTAGATTTAAGTTTAAATTCAAAAGAGCTATACTGAGTTTCTTCAGTGGCGGAGTTCTTCTCAGCATTAACTGCCCTTGGAATTCTGCCAAGTGAATAACCTTTATTATGACGACCAAATTCATCCTTTCTCAGTTTCTTTTGAAATGGGGAAATGGAGGAATTTGTAAATAATTGATGCTTTCCATATTATACAAAATTATTCAGTGTCTATTTAATTTATTATGTGTTTTTGATTATTATTAGTGGTTATTCACTCTAGGTTAGTTTAAAAAAAATTACGATGTAAAAGTGCTCTCCAGGAGCCTAATTATATGAAATAAATGAATAAACTGATTCTGAACAAACTAGTTTCGGGTTGTACATTTAATCCTGTTACACGTTGTATACGAGCCTAAGGGTCATAGAGCAACTTGGGCTACCGGCCGCGGCGGACCGGAGTAGTAATAATTTATTAGGGACTTTGAGTCGTCGTGCGACTATGCCAGCCCCGTGGTTGATAATTAATGTCGCCTTATCAAGAATGTATAATATTGCATATACCATTGTAAAGCATTTTACTTATATCACTCCAAGGGTCAGCTAAGATGCTTTGGATTTCACTTAAATTCCTTAAATCTACATCGTGCTCTTTTAATATTAAAGATCTTAAAGTAGCGCTCCGTTCACACTCCAACACAATGTGGTACACATCCTTTAGCCATCCAGAGTTACCAAGCTTAACACACCTCATTTATAACACCTTAAAACTCTCTGCCTAATCTTCCAGATAATCAACCATCCGTATTACAAAGCTGCGAAAAGAATAGCCATATTTATGAGCACGGAGCAGGAGGTAGACACAGCACCTATGATAGCGCACATACAGGCCAGAGGAGCCACCGCCTTCGTGCCCCAGTACGCTGGCGGGAAGATGAGCATGCTGCGGCTAGATCCAGGGGATTCTGAACAAATGCCGAAGACCAGGCATGGAATAAAGCAGCATGCTAAGGAGCAAAAGAGAGAAAATGCTTTGGAGACTGGTGGTAAGTCTTGAGAATCAGAAAAAATATGTATTTTCCTTACAGTAGCGCACATCAGGTCAGGAGACCTGTCGCCTTCGATGAATGAATGGAACAGATTCTTAGGCATCCCCCACATTAGGCGTGCGCGTGAGGAACGCGCACGCCTAATGTGTGTAATGGGCGTGTGAGCGACGCAAGGCAGCAAAACGCGACACTCACGAAGCGCCCTTGGGTTTTTCGTACGCCCGAATAACGCGCACCCCTAATGTGGGGGAGGCCTTAGAGAGCACGCAGGGCCAAAGTCGTTTTTTTTGCCTCGCTTTCATATTCAGTTGTATTTTAACAAAAGTGTAGAAAATCTTGACCCTTAAAAAGGGTAGGCTGGGCCCCCAAACAAATTTTGATGCGGTGCCCCGGCCAAGGCACGCGACGCCACTGAGTGAAACCTTCAAGAATGTTCATACGACTAAAGGAAACTGTATGCTTGCTATCTCATTTTCTTCCACGTTATATCTTATGGATTTATGTGACTGTCTCATTTTACTGTCACTATTTCGTTTCATCGACTGCCAAAATTTTTCAAATTTCACTTTTAAAATAATGATGAAGGTGGATAGTGGTGCTCTTTAGTTTAGTGGTGGTAGAGCTCCAGTGACGGAGCTCACGGGCATAGGCACCACCGCATTACTTAATATACTCGCCGCTAAATAGTAGTATTCAGCACTATCGTGTTCCGGTCAGGTGGTAGTGTACGGCCCTGTAATTTCCGGCACAGAGGCATAACACCTTAGGCCTCAGGAGTGGTAACGCATCTACATTTTGACGACCTTGGACTTCGTGTAAGTGTCTATAGGCTGCAGTCATCACTTAACATCAATGTGACCTGCATGCGTGTTTACCACTCCCATAAAATAAAATAAATTAGGCACGGGAGGTGTGTTAGGACCGGGATATCAGGCGCGTCACACTCTCTACCTACCCCGTTAGGAACCTGGCGTGAAGATTCATACATACATACTTCAAAAATACTTCCAGGTCTGGATTTGATCATCTCCCCGGGGGTGGCTTTCACCCGCGATGGCGGCAGGATTGGACACGGCGGTGGTTATTATGACAGATGTATAGCTGATCTCCGGAGCAAACCTGAAACGGCTCCTAAGGTATAAATGTGCGCATAAGTAGATGTGAAGGAAATCAGTTATAAGAAGTTTCTTTATTTTTTTTTAAATATACTTGTAGGTTGTAAGATGGTGCAACCCAGCCTTAAATTCTATGATTACCTTTTATAGATCGTAGCGGTAGCTTTCAGCTGTCAAATTGTGGATGAAGTACCAATGGATGAACTTGATCAGAGAATAGATGAAGTGGTCTACGCTGAAGATTGAAGAAGTCGGAGGCTCATCTCATATTAGATTATCTTTCATTATGATAATAAAGTTTTGTTATTACCCACTATTCTTTTCCGTGTTTTGTTATTTTCGGTGCTTCGGAGGGCACGTTAAGCCATCGGCCCCGATTGCTATCGATAGGTAGCAGTCTTCAAACCTTGTCGGAGGCCTTATGGGCGGCTTGAAAAACATCCGACAGCGGGTTGGCCACTAACCCGTATCTCCACCAACCCGCATTGGAGCAGCGTGGTGGAGTAACCTCCTGGCCTGCCCTCAAAAAAGGGAGAGACTCCTGCCCAGCCGTGGGACGTATAATGGGTGCACAGCATGCGTCGCAGTAGGCCCGCACCTTTATTATTATGTTGGACACGTGACTAAGGGACAGCGCAATAAAAACAAACCAATAATAATACAATACTTTAATATAAAAAATACAAATAGCACTTGGTGCAAATGAAGAACCATCACAAAAAAGAGAAAAGTAATACACATCGGCATATTCGTCAATCAGTGAGGCACAAAACCACCGATGGTGATTGACTAATAGTTAGAACGTGTGGACGGGGTCAAATTACTTGACTCTTTTATTTTTTTACGCAACTACATAATAGGTATATAAATCACACTATACATCACACAGGATTTAACTAACTAATATTAACTTTAAACCTAATAAAATCATTCTATGGCAGTGTTTATCGTTCGTAAAAGTAAGTTTAAAATAATAAGCCGTGTGCAGACACTCGCAAGGCAAGCCACGAGATGCGAGTTAGAATAATTTAATATACTTGTTTGAAGACTGATGAGAGATTTATCATAGTATAAAAGTTAGCGCATTCATAGATCGATTCGTCTGATTGAAAAATTATATACATGCACCACAATCAATTCATACTTAAATCATTAAGTGAATTGACTTGTCTTCAATTTAAGTTTGCGTCTTGCAGTTGTAACGTCTTGTCAGGTCTTCCTTTATTTCTCGTCTTGTATCTCCCGATGGTCACTTTAAATAGTATAGCGTTTTTTTTAAATCGGGTCAAGGGACCTCGTATGGCTAGTGAATGGTACCCGTTCATTTTACCGACAAACATTTCAAATCTCTTCATTACAAAACCAACGTTTCGCAACGATTTCGTTTCACATCTCAACTATCCACAACTACATCACTACATAAGTAATTCACTTGGCAAACAGATAATTACAGAACTATTCATTTCATAACTCATCACTTCATAAATAATTCATATCGCATAGTACTTATCACGCATATGTTCAGTTTTCCCAAATGCAATGTTTTGAAACATATAATTTACCTATAGAAAAAAAACGTGCTAATTTACTGTAACATTAAAAATTGAAAAAAATTCTGCAGAGATCGACTCAGCCAGGTAAGGTCGAACGATATTTTTTTTAATTAATTGATAGATATTACCTGCTGTTGTAGAATAAATTATATGCGAAGTAAAATGTTTGCAAAATAATTATTAAACGAATCGTTGAGTTGCGAAATGATACATTTGCGGAATTATATATATTAGTGGAATTAATAGGGTACAAAACTTTGGTTTTGAAATGAAGATTTGCATAACGTTTGTCGGTGAATCATTAGTGAACCCTCTTAAATACTAACCGTAGCCGTCATCTGATACTTCGCCGCGCAACTTGTAATTTTATTTTCGCAAGAGTAGTTTTACTTCAATGAGCGCAGCTATTGACCTAACATCATACTTTGTAAAAAAACTGAGGTATTAGAAAAATTACTTCTGGTAGAGCTCAAGTGACGGAGCTCGCGGGCGTAGGCACCACCGCATTACCTAATAAACTGGCCGCTAAATAGTAGTGTTCATCACTATCGTGTTCCGGTAATGTAATTTTCGACACAGAGGCATAATAACTTAGGCCTCAGGAGTGGTAACGCATCTGCATTTTGACGTTGGTCTTTGTGTGGGTGTCTATAGGCTGCAGTCATCACTTAACATCAATGTGAACTGCATGCTCGATTGCCACTTCCATTACATAAAAAAAGCATTTTGAGGCAAGTGACGAAACACATGGCTCAAGTGTAACAAACAAAGATAACTCACAAGCATTCTATTTGCATTACAAGTTTATCTACTCAGTATTATTTTCTGTTAGAGCCAAATGGAGAATAAACTTAAAGTAATTCAAACTTATGCACTATGTCTAAAAATAAATTGTAAATCAGATCTAATAATTAGGTGAGATTTATGACATTTTCAACAGATTTAACAATAGATGGAAACCATTTAACCTAAACATCGTTGAAGAGTCGTTGATGGAAATCCGGTTTGAATTATATTTAAAATATAATCATAGATTCTTATATAAGTATCTAGGGAGACCTTATTACTATTTTTCAAGAAAATACATATTACTTTACAAATACTTACTATATAATATATATATACTACGTGTAACAGGATTAATTGAACAACCCGAAACTAGTTTGTTCAGAATCGATAATCGAATCAATGTCAGGCATTATAAATATGGGTAATATTTTGTCCCAAAATTAATTACAACTAAGGAAATTGTGGTCACCCATGTGGTGAACAGTCAATACAAATGAATATGAGACTAACGTCTATCCAAAATAAAATGATAGTCTCTATAAAAGTATATTAGAACTCGTTGAGACGTGCATTTTATTGTAAATAATAATTTAAGAAATAAATACATAAAAAAGAAAAAAAAATGAAAATGAATCTTAACACTAGCAAGTGTTGAATGGGGTAGTGCAGGTTACGGTTTGTGTTTTATGTGCGTCCGTAGGTAGAGGTAGGGTAAGTATGCAATTAAGCATGCCTAGTTGTCTTCATTTTGTACAAACAGTATGTACACCACATACTGTTTGTACAAAACGAAGACAACTTGATTCTTAAATATAAAACAAATAAATACATGAACATGCTATTTCAGTTCATGTTTTATGATTATAACTCGATTTTCTAATCGGTGTGTTTGAGAGTGTGCGTTACTCCCGTTACACGTTGTATATCGCACAGTAATACTTATATTTCAAATATTACAATATTAAATATTATATGAAACAAAAGTAAGTTCAATAATAATAACAATCGAAAAAAAATAAATAAAGTAAGTAAAAAACTTTAAAATTTTGTTACATAAATATTTTTGCAGTTACCTATGTACATTACAATATTATTAAAAAAAAAAACAAAATGTAACACTAAATCACAATTTAGCTATGCACGTTTATAACAACTAGGAAAAAAAAAAACAAAAAGTACAAACTTATCTCTATAGTAACTTATTAAAAAGATCATTACTATAAATGTTTATCACTAGAGTTGGAAGGCAAAAGATATTTATTTTCAATTAAGTTAAAAAAATATGCTATTTGCCTATTCGATATATTTCATATAAATTCTTACCTAAATAGAAACAAACAAATTGACACTACTATGTTATAAGTATTGCACTAAGTAATAAAATTATTTATTTAAAAGTAAAAAAAAAAAACAGTAATTTACGATTTAAAAATGCTGTTTAAAAACTGAAGAGGGTTTTTTGGCGGGAACCTTGAAAGAGGCGTGTGGTGCTCTTATTTTATTTCATTTTATTGGTGTATTTTTGAGTTATATTAAATAAAGTTGGTGGCATTTTGTTTGATATAGGCTTATTACAGTGCCCGTGTATAGTGAAATAGAATAACAGTGCAAAAACACGGCTTTTCAGTTTGCCTCCAAAACTTCATTTTAAATGTTTTGGTAAAGTAGCCATCGCTTTACTCGAATTTCGGACTGTGACTCTGACTGACTGACTTATAATTGACCGACTGACTCATACTTTAACGCTGATTGTGAATACGAAATATCATTTTACTTGACACTGGCAATATGCGTAATAGCGATGCGAAAAAAAAAAAAACTGAAGAATTACTAACCCATATCCTATAGCAAATAACAACAATTTTTTATTTGGAGTCAATCAAATATTGGGCAATTTAAAATTAAATAACCCAAGACATTATAAGTAAGTTGATTAGTTATTTAATAAAGAAGTATTTTATTTTTACGGAAGGGCAACAAAAATTGGCAGATACCTATGATCTGTCCACTTTTGTATCTATACATAAATTTAATAACATATTATTATTATTAAAAAAAACATCCAAATCGGAACAGATGTTTATAAAATATCGCTGAACATAACATAAAAAAAAAGATCCGGATGAATTGAGAACCTACTTTTTTCGACTATTCTTTCTTCTTTTTTAACTGCCTCAGTAGCGTAGTGGTAGCAGGCCACTACTATTGCGCTGGAGGTCCTGGGTTCGATTCCCGGGTCGGGGACTATCAGAGATAACGGGTTAAAATCCTTTATCTCTGCTTCTATTGGGATTTTTCCATTTTCTGGAAGTTTCCC
Source organism: Macrosoma leucophasiata (assembly GCA_036365455.1). NCBI lineage: Eukaryota > Metazoa > Arthropoda > Insecta > Lepidoptera > Hedylidae > Macrosoma > Macrosoma leucophasiata. The sequence continues at coordinate 4,525,399 of JAWQUS010000023.1, read as the reverse complement.
AGTACCCCGGAGTTTGCTAATGTGCCCGGAGATGGTAACAGGTTCGCCACCTGTTACATGGGCCATAAACGTAACCGGCGAGTCGTGGGTGTTTGCATGTATGATTGAATGCATGCATTTACCTCTGCCTACCCCTTCGGAGATTACAGGCGTGAAGTTACGTTACTTTTTTCGAAGTCGGTAAAAAATTGAACAACTACGTAAAGTGACGGATGCCTAAATTCTATAATTCACGATAAATATGACAATGGTATCTAAAAATGTGCTCCTACTTATACGGTTAACAAACTGTATATCAATAACTGTTTTGTTTTTTGTGTAAGCGAGTATTCATCATATCAATTATTGAAAAAAAAAATTGTACGTTAAAACTAACTCCATCGTTTAAATGTATAAGTTCAAAAAGTATGTGCGTTATTTTTTAAGTTCCTGACGCAAATGAGAAAAATTAAGACTATAAAAATAAATGTATATGGAAACTAGTGGAATTGATAGAAAAAATATTTAGTAATCATATCATCAATCATATAACAATTACATTATAATGTAAGTAATCAATGTAAAATGTTGATTTTAAATGTGATTGTATATTATTTATTATTTCAAACACCCAATCCATTTTTTTTTAAAGAAAAATGGAAAGAAAAATTTGACTTCAGGCGAGACTCGAACTCGCAGCCTACTGGGAATCTAGTCCAGCCGCCGCTCTTCCAATTGAGCTACTGAAGTCCTGCAGTAGGCTGCGCGTTCGAGTCTCGCCTGAAGTCAAATTTTTCTTTCCATTTTTCTTTAAAAAAAATATTTCACAAGCATGTGTTAATGCGAAATAATGTAAAACCCAATCCAATATCAAAATATAAGTAGTTTGGTATGTAAATAACAAATGAATAGAGATTGGATAAGGCATCCAAGAATTTGAAAACAGAATTATACTAAGCTAATACCTAGGTATTCAGGTAAATTTAACACATTAATATACAAAAAGATGATTATAAATAAGATAGATCAAAAATATGTTATCCTTTGTAACATAATGAAAAACTAAGACTTAATAAAAACAAACAAGTAGTACAGAAATAGCCAGAAGCAGAAGTATTTAAACTAGAATATAAGAAAAATTGCACAAAAATTGACAGATTTATCATTTGTAATATTTTCTGTTCTGGACATTCCTTATTTAAAATGTCAATATTAAAATATCTACACTAGTTTCTCTCACTGCCAATAGTTACTGTAACATTTTCAATATCTTCATTTTTCTAGTGACCAAATCGCCCGCCTCGGAAACTGGAAAACACAAAAGACTCAAGAAAATATTTTGAAATAATTATTAGGTAGCCTTTTTGTTTCACCTGGGATTTTTGCATGTGATATTGATTGATGAATATAACGCTAAGTTAATAAATCAGATTCTTACAATTTCTAAGGAATAATCTAGCTGCTTTGCTTTGTTCTTCAACTCAACTTTCAACCCGAGCCTGCTTCGACATCTCTGTACAAGCACCGCCGAGTGTATATAGACATCATCTTTATCACGCCAAGTCCCTTACGGGGAAGGCAGATAGTGTGGTGCACCAGATATCTCATTCATACCAAGCCTCTACCGAGTATATAGACATAAAAGTACTAAACACTTACCATCACGTAAACCCAGGCTAAGTAATGTTGCATCGTAGGTAATTAGGAAAGACATGATTTTGATTCAGTTCAAAAAGTCATACTCAGCCCAATACAGCGCCAAAGACTCTTTGTCCCCTCGACATGAGCAGTTCTACAGCACCCACAGCTACCAGAAGCAATATCAGCAACGCAAGAATATCCTGGATCTCCTTCCATCTCCTACGCCTACACCATCAGCTCAAGCCATTTTTATATTTTTATTAAGTTCAAATACCTCATACTCACTCAGCAAAATACAGCGCCAAAGAACCTCTGTCTCCTAGGTGTGAGCAGTTCCACAGCACCCACAGCTACCAGCAGCAGGAGCAACGCAAGAACATCCTGGATCTCCTTCCATCTCCTACGCGTACGTTCAGCTCAAGCTTCTATTTAGTACAAAAACTCATACTCACTCAGCGCAATACAGCGCCAAAGACCCTTTGTCCCCTCGACATAAGTAGCTCCACTGCACCCACGGCCACCAGTAGCAACAGTAAGGCGAGGACTGCCAGGATAGCCCTGCACCTCCTCCGCCTACGTTCAGCTCGAGCCAACCGCCTCGACAAAGCTTCGCCGCGAGCACCGTCGAGTGTGAAGAGGGCACTCGCTGCCTGCAAAAAAGGATGTTATTTTATTATTTTTTAGTTTACGAAAATTGTTAATAAATATTGTAGCTCGTACAGATTTGAATAAAAACCAGAGTTCTCAACAATCAAATGTTGTGATTATTAAACTGCTGTTTAAATTTTTTATAGAGTTACAAGAACTTATAAGGTATTGAAGTAAGAAACATGAGTTATTTTTTTTCTAATCTGAATCTCGTTATGTTTATTGAACCACTTAAATTAATTCTAAAAAATAAGCTTTGATTATGTTCATTTAAGTTTAATTTAAACTATTAACAAAAATGTTAACACATTTAACAGTCAATGCGTTTATTTTTCTGTAGTCTAAGTTTAATTTGACTTGATTTTTTAACGTAACTTCACGCCTGTAATCCCCGAAGGGGTAGGCAGAGGTAAATGCATGCATTCAAGCATACATGCAAACACCTACAATGTTATTACGCTGGTTACGTTTTTGGCCCATGTAGCAGGTGGCGAGCCTGCTGACATCTCCGGGCACATTACCAAACTTCGAGGTACTGGGAAATTTGCAGAAAATTGATAAATCCCATTAGAACCAGAGATAAAGGACTTTACACCATTATCTCTGATAACTTCCTACCCGGGAATCGAACCCAGGACCTCAGCGTAGCAGTAGTGGCCTGCTACCACTAGGCTACAGAGGCAGTTAAACCGGACTATCAGTGCTTACGTAGGTAGGCAGTGTGCAGCAGGAGATAACACTCTACGAAGTCGAAACTAGCAATTTGTCTCTTTCGTAGGCTTGATTTGCAATATAACTTGCTGAATCCTGTATTTTTTTAATGTAATGGAAGTGGCAAACAAGCATGCAGTTCACATTGATGTTAAGTGATGACTGCAGCCTATAGACATCCACACAGAGACCAAGATCGAAAATGCAGATGCGTTACTACTCCTGAGGCCTAAGGTGTTATGCCTCTGTGCCGGAAATTACAGGGCCGTACATTACCACCTGACCGGAACACGATAGTGCTGAACACTACCATTTAACGGCAAGTATATTAGATAATGCGGTGATGCCTACGCCCGCGAGCTCCGTCACTGGAGCTATACCACCAGTACAAAATTACCATGCACATCTATAATCTAAGGTAGAGAACGTAAAGTTGAGATACCTCAACTTTAATAGGTATACACCTAACGTGACCATACGTCCCATTTTGAACGGGACAGTCCCGTTTTCATGCAGCCCGTCCCGGTGTCCCAGGCAAACTTTTGGGAAGAAAATGACCCGTTATCGGTAATATCAGCAAAAACGTATAGAAAACTAGCGTGCCCGACTGAAGTTGTCCTGTAAACGTCAAATCGTTATTTTTTTTTTAATCTGTATATATAAAAATCAATTGCTGTTCGTCAGTCTCGCTAAAATTCGAGAAAGGCTGGACCAATTTGGCTAGTTTTGGTTTCGAATTATTTTTGGAAGTCCAGGGTAGGTTTAAAAGGTAAAAAAATATGAAGAAATTGAAGAGAAACAGTAAAAACCACAATTTTATTCTCGCATACAAATAGTCAGTATCTATCAATCCTTTGACACATTATTTCATACTGAGGCAATACGAAATATTGCGGGACAGAGCTAGTCTATACTTATAATAAAACTGTAGAAGTGTAAATTCTGTACTTTAAAAATATTGAAAAAATAAATACCAGGGGTTGTTACTAGATCGATACCGAACACAAATATGTGATTAGATTTTTTTTTGTCTGTATGTCTGTTTGTTCAAGCATCACAGAAAAACTACGGGTCCGATTACAATAAAACTTGGTATGATTATACTTTAACCTTTGGCGCACAATACTGGGTTCTTTTTATCCCGGAAAAATGTCTGTTTGTCTGTGTGTTTTTGCACGCTAATATCAGCAACGGCTTATTCGATTTGCGGTTTTCACTAATACATTGTGGTAAGATTCACTTAACATTTAGTGTTTCTTTCATGTGATTCAATTCAGAAATAAAAAAGTTATGTCAATTTAAAGAATCATATCGAATATTTTTTAGCTATTCTGTATCTTAGTTCTATCTTTTAGGGGATTTGGTACCTAAAAGGTAAGAACGGGCCCTACGGATTACTAATCCTCCGCTGTCTGTCTGTCTGTCCGTCCATCCGTCTGTCTGTCGCCAGCCTGTATCTCATAAATAGTGACAGCTAGAAAGCTAACATTTTCACAAATTATGTATTTCTGATACCGCTATAAAGACAAAATTAATTACTAAAAATATGAAAATGAAAATGCTATAAGGGGTCCAAGGGGCATACAATAAACGTGTTATTTTTTCGTCTATTTTTTGCTCGATAATAGGTACCTAATAAAGGTAGCAAGTAGACGCTTAAAATTTTCACAGAATTTTTAGGTCTTATGTTGTATATTACCTTCCATACTAAATAATTAAATAAAAATGAAGTAAATATTAAACCCATACAACATACGTAATTTTTATGCAATTTTTTTTTTGTGCTCATACTAAATTTTCGCAATCCTTGCAGCACGTGTGCTTTTATCCCCGATAGCCATACGTGTAATAACGTGTACAGAGAAGCATTACTGTAAAGTAGATTTTTTTAGCTACCCAAAATTTAAAAGCGCTGCCCAAAGTCCCAAAGTCACGATTCCACGCGAACAAAGTCGCAGGCACAGCTAGTAATCTATACATATAATAAAACAGTAAAACCCGCGTGTCTGTACATTGTATATATTTACGAAAAACTTATTGGGGACGATGTGAAAATAGTATTTGAACACTTTTCAATGATTTTTTATATTTATTGTCTGTCTGTTTGTCTGTTTGTCCCTTTGTCCAGGCTAATCTCCGAGAATACTGGACGGATTCGAATGAAACTTTTTGTGGTGAATAGATACTAAGCCTGGCCAACATTTAGGCTACTTTTTACTGCGGGAAAATCCCTCATTCCCACGGGAATCTCTACATTTAATAAAATCGTAGGAAAGTCAAAACTGTACATGAATATTTTTTTAAAGAATACTTGGGACGTGATCTATAGAAATCGGAGCCAAAAATATAGTTTTCAGATTTTTTGTCTGTTTGTCTCTATGTATGTCCGGGCTAAACTAAAAAAGTACCTACTAAATGGCGCCTGTTAGTAATATTCATGCAAAATTTTAAGAAAAATTTTGCTAATTAATACTAACAGGTCCGGTCAACATATAGGCTACATATTAACACGCTATCTCCTACGGGGGAAGAGGAGTAAATCTTTAAAATCGTAGGAAAGTCAAAACTGTGTACTGATTTTTTTGTTTTAAAGAATATTTGGGGTGTGATTTACTATCGATATCGAAGCCAAATATAGTGTTTGTTTTGTCTGTTGTTGTTTGTCTGTATGTATGTGCGAGCTAAACTCAAAAAGTAATGGATCTTAATGGATTTACTTCTAATTTTGTATGAATATCCGAGAATTTTCAAGGACACCTCATTGGGTAAGGTTTATAGGTACCGTGCATCCAAATAATGGCGAAAGCTATTTCCTGCGGTTGTTACTTCACACGGTCCGAGGCCCAACGTATTTCACTTTTCTGATGATATTTGATGGCGAGGAGTATCCCACTTACCGCGCAGCCTGCGTAGCACGTCACCTTCTCGACGGTTACCAAAACTGGGATTACACCCTCACAGAGGCAAGCGTCAGTGACGGAGAAATATCGCCATCATCTGTCTGAAGATTTTCTACGAGCTTTGAGACACGAGCTACTGGAGACGAAGTCGAAGTAACTAATGAACGCATGCTGAACACCTGTATTAGTTCATTTCAAGATGTGGTAATTTCCACCACCGATTGAACTATCGAATATGGGTTACCAGCTCCCCAAATCATCACCGCATCAATACCGTAGAAATTGGGAGTATATCGCTGAGACAAATTACGATCCGGGCGAAATGACCATGTCGCTTTGTTCTCTTCAGAGCAAAAATAAATTTATGATACCGTCCTCGCAAGCGTTGGGCAAAACCAGGGTAAAATGTTTTTCTCCTGGATTTTGAATGCTCCTGGTGGAACAGGAAAATCATTTGATATCAATGGCATACTTGCAGAGGTCAAGGCAAAATTGCTAATGCTGTAGCGTCGAGGGGAATTGCTGCCACACTGCTTCCGGATAGCAAGACAGTACATGCCATGTTTAAAATTCCCTCATATTTAGAGAGCGCCGAAATGACGTTTTTGGTGTGTCATGTAACAGTGATAAGGGACACGTGCTCAAGGATTGCTTGATTGTATGGGATGAGTGTACGATGGCCAATAGAAAGGCAGTTGAGGCCGTGGACATAACCCTGCAGGGCATCCGCAGGAACGAACATTTGAGTGGGTGGTGTCACATTACTGTTCACTAACGATTTCCGGCAAACGCTTCCCGTTCTGACGCGAAGATCGAGGGCTGACGAGATGAATGCTTTGTTGAAACGATCTTAACGAGTTCGTACTTACGCTGTGCTTGACCATTAATATGAGAGCTCGGCTCGACGACAATGCACGTGCTCAAGAATTTTCCGATGTCCTTCTAAGTCTTCGCGGAAGCACTCTACCAGAAGGGAGAGGTGGATAGGTGGTGTTTCCAGAACCCTCGACAGAGATGTATCAAGGAGAGAAGAACTCATTCTCGGTGTCAATGGGGACATTAGTCGTATACCGCACCAGGAGAAAACGACGTTTTGGGTGTGTAAGCGGGCCATTTTGACGCCCAAAAATGATCAGGCTGCAGTAATTAATAGGCAATGAAGTGGTCTATACCTCCATAAATACTGTCGTCGAGCAAGATGTCGCCACACATTATCCCATGGCATTTCTGAACTTCCTGTCAGCAAGCGGACTTCCATCGCATACCATAAAGCTGAAGCTAGGTGTCCCGATTATGCTTCTTCGGAACTTATCTCCTCCGAAGTTGTATAAAGGGACCTGGCATTGGCGAGGCAGTATTTATACCACGCTTCCCCTCATACCGCATAACTACACATTCCAGTTCAAGCGCGTACAGTTGATTGTTTGCTTCGCGATGACCATCATAAGTCCCAGGGGCAGATACTGAGGTCAGCGGGTGTTAACCTCAGAACAAGTTGCTTCTCACACGGGCAACTGTACGTCGCTTGCTACCGCGTAACCAGTCCTGTCTCTTTTTACATTTTGGCTCCTGGCAGAATAACTACCAACGTAGTTTATAGGAAAGTGTTGTAAGGTTTGATACCTTTGTACGTAATTTTACTCTTTTGTGTCCGGGAATATATTCCTGCATTATTTGTCTATTTCCTTCAGTCACATCTTATGACTGAACCAGAGAATATGTAATAATACTACTGAACTCAGCAGGATTCCCATATGACTCCCTTCACTTGCTTCGCTTGCAAAAAAACTTATACTTTTAATTTAATACTATTTTAAAAGTTGTTTGCTTATAATGCTAAAGCGACACTGGCATCTTAGGTATGTTTGGTGCTGTAGAGCCTTCACGCAGACGACGTTGCGGGCAGCTGCTAGTTAATAATAATCTCAAAAGCAATCGATAGCGATATCTATGATACTTAAAACTGTAAGAAGGGCGTTAAGCTGGGCCCTTCCCACCTGGTTCCTTGAAGGTTAATTTTGAGAATGTCCCGTTTTGAGTGACGATAAAAATGGTCACGTTAGGTATACCTTGTGAATTTATCATACATCACGAATTTTCGTGTTTCCAATCTTAGTTATTCATGACTTTATAATTAATGCAATCGAAGGGTCCGTTTATAAAACCTTTAATTAACTATTAAAATTACCGGAACTGTAAGTGCAATGTGTGTAATTATAAGAGCTAATTTCTGTGACATACGGGCAACTGGAGTTGACGAAATTTGTATGCGTGGATTCTTAGAAAATGTGGTTTAATATTTTTTATAATTTACAAAATTGTACTTTAAATGTGCAATGCGTACTCGTATAATTATATTTATAACAGCTAATTTCTGTGACATACGGACGAGTGGAGTTGACAACTGTTTGAGTAAATTTTGATTTTAACTTTTTTTTAACGTTAGGCAAGTGATTCGGATAATTTCGGCTCTGTAGGGCGTTACCTCTTTCGCACACAACCTATGTGACGTTTGTCGACCATTGCGATCAAGTTTTGACCAATACCGGACTATAAGCGCTTACGAAGTCATTTTGGAGCAGAGATAACGCTCTATGAAGTCGGAACTAGCCGATCATCTCTTTCTTTAGCTTGATATGCAATATGAGGGTGACGGTTCGACACATCGAAGGGTGCTCGTCGTTTAATGCGTTACCTACGGTGTGACCATTCAATTATCTTTATTAAGCTACTGGTGGTAGAGCTCCAGTGACGGAGCTCGCGGGCGTAGGCACCACCGCATTACCTAATATACTTGCCGCTAAATGGTAGTGTTCAGCACTATCGTGTTCCGGTCAGGTGGTAATGTACAGCCCTGTAATTTTCGACACAGAGGCATAACACCTTAGGCCACAGGAGTGGTAACGCATCTGCAATTTGACGTCTGATCTTTCTGTAAGTGTAATCAATGAGAGCTGCTTGCTGGTTTGCCATAAACATCAACGTTGACGTTAGTGTAGCCCGAGAATAGCTGTTATTATTTTTAAAGAAACTGCTTTCTATTATCAGACTATCATTAATTTATGTGGGCATAATGCGCGACATCCTCAACGACCTTGTGTAGCACTACAAAATATGACGAAAGAAAGAGAACAGTCATAAATTCATATGAATGAGATTTTTCGATAATTATGCAACGTTAGTAATTTTTTTTTTTTAATATCATTGCAAGTGTAAGTCGTAAATAACCGCGGTGAATGTTTCATGTGGATTAAAAAATATATAAATTAAAGTCATTAATGTTCATTTGTAAGAATTTTATTGTAATTAAATAATATCAAGTACACGATATTCGACGATTGTGTGTCATTAATTTGGAAAAATTTTAAGCGAATTCGGAAATCGAATGTGTCTGAATGACGTTTTTTATTAGTTACCGCTCGCTTACTTTTTTTCGTTAACGCTCAGTGGTGCATTATCTCACGACCTCAAGTTTTAAAATATTTTTTTAATGAAAAATATAGAAGATATATAGAAGAATTTGTACTTTATACAGGATGTTCCAAAAATCTACGATTAACCGAAAACGGGTGAAAGGCGCCAAGTCATGACAGTTTTTAGAAAAATCTGAAAAAAAGTATTTGTCATGAATATTACATATATTATTAGGATTTAAAAAAATATCGGAAAAACTTACACCTGTGATGATCTTTCAACTCTTATGACTCTACTCTATTTTAGTATTTTTTTTACATTACAGTAACGTAGTACACGATTAAAGTTGGGTGAAGTAATTATTTTGAATTTAAGGTTGAGCAAAAACACACAATTTTATTAAAAACTGAGGCAGGTATGTTTTTATTTTAAACTGTAATTTACAGAAGGGTTAGTTATGACTACAATACAGAAAAAAAAATTACAAAAAAATAATATTTGTAGTCGTAGGACTTGAAAGATCATCACAGGATGTCAGTTAATCCGATATTTTTTTGAATCCTAATAATATATATAATATTCATGACAAATACATTTTTTTCAGATTTTTTAAAAACTGTCATGACTTGGCGCCTTTCACCCGTTTTCGGTTTATCGTTGATTTTTGGGACATCCTGTATAAAGTATAAATTCTTCTATATATCTTCTATATTTTTCATTAAAAAAATATTTAAAAACTTGAGGTCGTGAGATAATGCACCACTGAGCGTTAACGAAAAAAAGTAAGCGAGCGGTAATATATAAAACGTCATGCAGACACATTCGATTTCCGAATTCGCTTAAAATTTTTCAAAATTAATTACACACAATCGTCGAATATCGTGTACTTGATATTATTTAATTACAATAAAATTCTTACAAATGAACATAAATGATTTTCATTTATATATTTTTTAATCCACATTCAACACACACACATATATATATTTATATTATACACAGAACATTAATCATATTAATTGGCATTAAAGTGTTAAATTCTTTTATACAATGAAAAACACATTTATAAATAAATATATCGCCGTATATTTATGCAGTAAAGTTTTAAAAATCATTTAAAAAAAACTCAAATAATTGGTGAACGAAAGTATTATTTTTTTTGTATTCGACTGTACATGACAATATAATTGTACCGAATCTACCCATTTAAGAAGAACTCTTGGGTGATTCGGTCCACTTGCCATTTGTGGGCCGAATATCCCCATGAATAAAATGCTTATAGGCGTTTCGGTCCGTGGGTCGAAACACGAGCGGACCGAAACGCCTCACAACCCAAAATTTCAACTTGAAGATTGTAACCTTAAAATTAGTATACAAGCTCAATGCATTGCGTTAAATTATTACTTTGATGACAGATCAAAGCGGAGAGACAGCCTGTCATCCATCTAAAGCCTTTCAGATTGCTATTCTGATGAAGATTCAGATTCAGATTCTAGCTATCACTGTCGACGTGGCCGCCGCGCCGGTGTCTGCCGCTGCCATCCGACCGATACTAATGCTTTCGACGTCGTCTTGTGAGTTTCGTACCGCCTAACTTGTGCATGGAAGCAATGGAAGTGTTTTCGTCCACAGGTACATACTTTAACGGTTTTTTTTACGTAACGGACGTGGTAAACAAGCATGAAGTTCACATTGATGTTAAGTAATGACTGCAGCCTATAGATACCCACATAGAGACCAAGGTCAAAATGCAGATGCCTTACCACTCCTTAGACCTGTGGTGTAATGCCTCTGTGCCGGAAATTACAGGGCCATATATTATATTACCACCTGACCGGAACACGATAATGCTGAACACTACCATTTAGCGGCAAGTGAATTAGGTAATGCGGTGGTACCTACGCCCGCGAGTTCCGTCACTGGAGCTCTACCACCAGTAAATTAGTACACCAGCGGTTGCCCCCCACGAGGTTTTCTGTGCATTCAGTTTGTAATGCGGACTTATGCTTGATGTCGCGCCGCTCTCGCTGCCGAATCGCTTATCGCTAACGTCCACTTTAAGGCCTCTAACTTAGAGGTAGACATTAAGACACCACTTTGTCCACACATCCGACCATGCAAGGCACGTAATGTACAAACGCATTATCGTCATTTGCGAGCGCAGTTGAGTAATAACGGTAGTGTAAAACGGGTCAAGACCGCGGCTGCTGTAGACCTAAACAAAAGCTGATGTTGACTAAATAATTTTCAACTATGTTTAGGGTTCCGTACCTTAAAATGTAAAAATGGAACCGTAGGAAGATCACTCGAGCGTCTGTCTGTCCAGCCGTCTCACATAGCTGATTTTATTTATTTATTTGAGGAGAACCAACTGCTTTTTTAATCATAATAGCATAGAATAAATTTAAAAACAGAGAGCTAATTATAGGTTCCCGCGAATAAAAAGTGAACGGTAAAAATGTCAATATTCAGTGGATACCAGCACATACAGGGTTTAGTGGTAATGAAATGGCTGATCAATTAGCGAAAGAAGCAACCTCGGATGGAGTTCAGATAGACATCTTGCCATTCTACTCTGATACCATAAATAAAGTTAAAAAGTACTGTGTAGAATTATGGAAGGAGTTCTTTGATCTACGTTCCCGTGAATGTGGCATCTGGTATAGAACAATACAGCCGGAACCGTTGAGGTCTCCATGGATGACCGAGTGTGCCCTGTCCAGGAAAGAACTTGTCACAATGATGAGACTTCGCTCCGGACATGTGCCATTTAATAAGTGTAAATTCTTAATGAGTCAATCTGATACCCCTAATTGTAGTTTATGTGGTAAAGTGGAAGACGTATACCATATTTTGGTTGAATGTGTTCGAGGTGAGGCTCATCGCAGGGCTTCATTAGAAATAGGACATTGCAACAGTGTCCTGGCAGATCCTACTACGGATGACGCCAGAATACTGTTGCAACTATATCAATTGTCAATGAGCTAATGTTGTCTAATTATTATTTTTTAAATGAAGTGTTCTTTATTTTATTGGAAATGGTCTGTAGGCTATAAACCACGAGAAATCGTTGAGCACAGCGACAGAGGAAAGGAATAGGCACACTGGACTGACCTGTCGATCCTCCTGCAGGTTGTGAGCTGCTCCTCAGGAGGCCTCCTGGATTCTCCCTTACGCTTGTCTTCGGGATCCGTAATGTTATATCGCTAATCACAAGGCACTCGCTAATTACGTGCGTACGCGACAGCGGTCATTTCGTCACTGGATCATGATATGCAATTAAGAGGAAAAGGAATAGAAATATGGGACGCGTAGGTGTAAGAAAGAGAGGAGCTATCGCTGTGTCTCTTAAAGGTAATAACACTACCTACGTGGCCCGTCCATCTCCCCCGGGTTGACAGGACCTAGTCCTATCAATCAAATTATGATCGGATATTTATTTATTTAAATATTTATTTTTATTCTAATACTATTATTTTGATATGAGTCTAGTTAAACTTAATTTAATACGAATCTAATTTAAACTTAATTTAAAATTGATGCTATTAGTGGACTGTAATTTATTAATGTTGGTGTGGTAAAGGAAAAACCTTCACTACCGGTCTACGATAGACGCCTGATTTAGTGCGAACGTCTACAACACGGTAACACCGTCTTTACCCGGGTAAGTACGCTCAATAATACCCATTGGCCAGTCCAGAGGGGCACTATTGTCCGATTTCAGCAGAACCACAGAACCCGTCTGCACCGGCTGACTAGCAGTAAGCCATTTCTTACGGACCTGTAAAGTATTCAGGTATTCCACCTGCCACCGTTTCCAAAAGGATTGCACCAATTGGTCTACCATACGCTTTCTGTGGGTAAGGGGAGCAGTCGAAGCAGTTAAGTCTTCTGCAGGTAAAGATTTAAGAGGTGTCATCACAAGAAAATGTGCAGGTGTTAGTGCCAAGGGTTCCGCCGGATCACTGCTCAGAACAGAGAGAGGTCGAGAGTTCAGTATCGCCTCTATTTGAATAAGCGTCGTCGACATTTCTTCCATAGTAAGAAGATGGTTACCTACAACCCTTGAAAGGTGAGTTTTAATACATTTAATGTTACTCTCCCACACACCGCCAAAGTGAGGGGCAGAAGCAGGATTATATTTCCATTGGATACGATTATCACGCAGCTCGTTAGAAAACTTATCCTTATATTCTTCTGATTCAAGCAATTGGTACACACTGTCCAGGTAAGTTTTCGCTCCAATAAAATTTGTACCACAGTCGGAGTACATTACGGACACTGGGCCGCGGCGTGATATAAAACGCTTAAGCGCGTATATAAAGCACTCAGTGCTCAGATCAGATGCCAATTCGATGTGCACTGCCTTAGTGACTAGACATATGAACAAGCATATGTAGGCCTTCTGACTGCGTACACCACGGCGGCGGAACGGCAATACTTGCAGAGGTCCTGCGTAATCCACACCTGTATGGCAGAAAGCTTTCGCTTCCTGTACCCTACAAGCCGGCAAGCTGGCCATGAGGGGAAATTCGTTGCGGAGGTTTGCCCGAAAGCAGGTTGTACAAAGTTGTATCCGCTTACGTACTATATTACGCGCGGACAGAATCCAGAACCTCTGTCTTAATAAAGACATCAGCAATTGCGGTCCGGCGTGCAAGTACTTCCGATGGTAATAATCGATAACAAGATTTACGACGTTATCCTTGCGCGGGAGTAACATCGGATGACGACTATTGTAGTCGACGTCTGCGTTAGTCAGCCGACCGCCAACTCGCAAGATGCCGTCCTTTAAGAAGGCATTCAATTTAAGTAGTGCGGGAGTTAATTTCTTTCCCGTTCGTGCACTAAGTATTTCGTTTGAGAAGTGCGTATTTTGCAAATCTCTTATTATAGTCAGCTCCACTTGGTCTAAGTGGGCGACTTCGAAGGTTTTAGGCAACCTTTTGCAAAAACGAAGGACATATATAGCAATGCGCAGCAATTTAGGCCACGAAGAAACCCGCGAAGCAGTTTCACCGAACACCGTAGCTGACGAAGGAGGCTCAGGTAAAGTAGTAACTAATGTTTTAATCTTTATTTCAGGTACTTCATCGACAAGGGAGGGATCAAAATGGCGAACTGGCCACTCGGCAAAAGGCAAGTAACAAAACCGTGGACCATTGTACCACAATGAATTCTCTAGCAGTTCTGCTGGTGTTAAGCCTCGAGACAGGCAGTCGGCAGGGTTGTCCTTTCCAGGTATGTGATGAAAATGTTCGGGGTTTATATTTTCGTGGATTTGTGCTACTCGGTTAGCCACAAATGTTTGCCAACGCGTTGGCGATGAATGTATCCACGCAAGCGTTACGGTACTGTCAGTGAAAGCAAAAACGTGGTCTATTTTGCAACGGGAGGAGTAGGTATTAATCACCACACGCATTAATTTTGCCAAAATGACGGTCGCGCATAACTCCATTCTCGCAAGCGTAATTACAGTCTTAGACGGAGCCACTTTAGACTTAGCACACACGAGATTCACCACGGTGTACTCAGTTGCCGGAAAATATACGTGTAGGTACACCACACCACCGTAACCACTTTCAGAGGCGTCAGCGAAACCGAGTACGGATACTATACCTCCTTCAGACACTCCGACATGTCGTGGCAACTTAATTAATTTCAGCAAGGGCAATTCCGCTTCAAACTTCTTCCATAAAGTTACAAGATTAGGAGAAGGAGGCTCGTCCCACTCGATTTTCTCCTTCCAAACTGCCTTGAGGAGTAATTTAGCGAGTAGAGTCACCGGAGCGACAAAACCCATTAAGTCCCATAGGCGAGCTATAGTGGATAAGATGGTGCGTTTTGTGCACTCGCGGCGTTCGGTGTTCACGCTGAAAGTAAACGCATCCTCGGCTTGTACCCAATGCAGACCTAATATTTTCAGCTGATTTCCAGGACTAAATTCGACCGCTTCCGAGACGCGATGCGACGCTGGTATGCTTTCCAGAACCTCAGGTGAGTTACTAGAAAATTTAACTAAGTCGAACCCTCCAGCTGCGAACAAGTCGATCAGCTGGTTTGAGAGCGCGACTCCTTCCGATACTGAAGAGCAGCTGGTAGCCAGATCGTCCGTATATATATCAGTCTCAGCTACGGCAGCCGCAACCGGGAAGCGCTCGCGCTCGTCCTCAGCAAGTTTTCGCACCGTGCGAATCGCTAGGTAAGGGCTGCAACACAATCCGAAGGGTACTCGCGTCATCTCGAAGACAGTAATAGGCTCTTGAAGGTTAAAACGGTACAGCAGTCGCTGAAACCGCCTGTCCTCACTGGCCACAATGATGCGTAGGTACATTTGCCTAATGTCAGCACTTAGGGCTATAGAATGTAAACGAAAATTTAATAATATTTTAAATAGATTCCTTTGCAAGTTCGGACCGGTATATAAAATGTCATTGAGGGATTTACCCGATGACGTAGGGTTACTGGCATTAAGTACGACTCTCAGTTTAGTCGTACTCTTATCAGTACGGACCACGCCATGGTGTGGTATTACATACTGATTGTTATTGGAATTAAACTCCGAAACAGTACCGACCGGTGTAATATAATTCTTTTGTAAATATTCTACAAACACGTTATCATATTCCCGCTTCACAATAGGAGCCGACGATAGTTTATTCTCTAATGAAAGATACCTACGCTCGGCGGATTTCATTGACTCACCTAGCACTGAGGGATTCTCGCGAAATGGCAACGAAACAACGTAACGGCCGTGGCAGTCACGGCCGGTAGTGTCGGTGTAATAATTTTCACATCGTTGCTCGTCTGAAGTGAGAATATTCGGCGCATTCGGCACCTCCTCTAGCTCAAAGAAACGATGCATGCCCATCTCGAGCGGCTCGTCTAGGGTGCAGTAGGTACGTATCGCACTAGGAGCGGGTTCGAGTACCGGAGCCTGCCCGACGATGACATAACCTAACAAGGTCTCGATCGCGACAGGTTCATCGGCCGCGCGGGCGATTTTATTTTTGCCTAAAATTCGACAAAAAACGTCCGAGCCCAGTATAAGATCTATACTAGCAGGATAATAATATTTATTATCGGCCAAATTAATATTATTCAAATACTCTAAGCGCGCATTGTCGATAATAGCGGTAGGTAACTCGCTAGTGATTCGATTTACGACCACTGGCTGAATATCAAACCTACACGTATCGTCGAAATGTGAACAAATAGTTAAGCAGGTGACCCCTTCAATAGGATTGCTTATATCACCTACACCCGTCACATATTTAGATTGCGGCTTATGTAGTTTTAAATTTAATCGATTGCAGCATTCCGTGGTGATTAAATCCCTTTGAGACGCACTGTCAATAAGTGCGCGTACAGTAAATAATGTTCCCTCAGCATTTACGACACGGCACAACGCGGTACCAAGCAATATAGACGTCTTTGGTCTATTACGTGGGCCGCCGGTAGCCTGTAAGCTTACCGCGCTCAGTGCACAAAGTGACACAGGGCCGGACTCAGGCGATAATGACGCGGCGGCGCCCGCGACACGATCCGTGGTGACTGCCGATGTACTATTAGTAGGGAAATGAAGTAAGGTATGGTGACTTTTACCACACTCCGAGCAACGAATGCGATTAGTGCATTTTACTAATGCATGCTCGTTACTAAGACAATTTACACACAACTTATTAGATTTAACAAGTTTATAGCGTTCCTGAGGTGGCATTGACAAAAACTTATTGCATTGAGATAACTGCGAATGTTCACCTCTTCCGCAAGAAACACATTTTATTTGTTCCGAGACATTGACAAATGTTTTTACATTATTATTATTATTAATATGACGAGAGACGGAGGATCCAGCCGATGACGTGGTATTTTTACGCGCCTGAGTACTGCCCACTTTCGTATTTGTGTACGCAAAAGAATTCGCGCGCTGCATAATATGTGAATGATTACGAACAAAGTTGATAAAATCTGTGCATGTAGGATAGTCATTATCTTTATGATATTTAAGTTCAAATTCTTTTACAACTTCTAACCCGACTTTTTTGCAAGCAATGTAAATGAACAAATAATCTTCTAAATTCAACTTCAACTGCTTTAAAGCCGAATGAATGGAAGAGAATTTATCTATAAATTCTTCTAAGCTCGCGGGACTGTTGTCTTTTATATTAGGTAAACTAAATAACTTATCCAAATATGAGGCGGCCATTACGCGTTTGTCATTATATTTATTGACTAAAGCGTTCCATATTGATGCATAATTTTCGGCAATAGGAGAAATTCCTTGACAAGCATTTAAAGCCTTGCCTTTTAATTTGCCCATTAAATAATGGATTCTTTGGCCGTCGGTGAGATCCCCATTCTCATGAATTAATACTTTAAAAGTCTCGTAAAAAGTTGGCCATGATTCAAAAGAACCGTCAAATTGACATAATTCTATTGGAGGTAGTTTGAGCGACTTTTGGACCGATTCTTTGTCATTGCGACTGATATTTTTAGTCATTTGCGACAATTTATGTACCTTATATTTAATTCGCGAATATAATTGTTCGAATGCAATTAATGAACTATAATTAGGTGCGGGACCATCGGGTATGGTCATTTGGTACTGATTCCGTTCGTCAATCGTATCAGTGAATTCTTGTTTAAGACCGTCAATTGTGAACGAATCCGCTAGAAAATTATCTATTTTTATGGGATCATTATCTATTTGTGACATAGAATCATAAACCGTTTGTAATCTACCATAAAGCGCACTTAATTTGAGTTGCAATTTTTTCAAACGATGATCTGAAGGATCCTGTGTCATTTTTAATTATTAAGTAGGTATATTTGATTGATAATCGCGACTTTAATCTACAAATCCGAGATCGATAGGACCAAATGTTCTTTATTTTATTGGAAATGGTCTGTAGGCTATAAACCACGAGAAATCGTTGAGCACAGCGACAGAGGAAAGGAATAGGCACACTGGACTGACCTGTCGATCCTCCTGCAGGTTGTGAGCTGCTCCTCAGGAGGCCTCCTGGATTCTCCCTTACGCTTGTCTTCGGGATCCGTAATGTTATATCGCTAATCACAAGGCACTCGCTAATTACGTGCGTACGCGACAGCGGTCATTTCGTCACTGGATCATGATATGCAATTAAGAGGAAAAGGAATAGAAATATGGGACGCGTAGGTGTAAGAAAGAGAGGAGCTATCGCTGTGTCTCTTAAAGGTAATAACACTACCTACGTGGCCCGTCCATGAAGAATGTAATTCATGTGAACGTATAGAGCGTCATGGTCTTTGACCAAGCTCTTTAAATGGAGAATAAAAAAAAAAAAAAAAAAAAAGTGAAAAAAACAATTTATTAGGTATATCTTAAGTGGGAGAACACAACACATCAAACTACATCTACGCACCCCATATAGATGCAAAGCTTAAGCTTAAATAACCCCATAAGGTAAAAAACTAACTTCACGCCTGTAATCCGGGAATGGGTAGGCAGAGGTAAATGCATGCATTAAAGCATACATGCAAACACCCACGAATCGCCGGTTACTTTATTAGAACTAGAGATAAAGGACTTTACACCATTATCTCTGATAACCCCTACCCGGGAATCGAACCCAGGACCTCAGCGTAGTAGTAGTGGCCTGCTACCACTAGGCTACCGAGGCAGTTACGTACTCGTAAAAACTTAATACATCAACTTTGTTCCCCTAGGTACCTACATAAACTTAACCATCATGCAACCATCGCGTTCTGTCGCTCACTGTAAGTACTAAGTTCACGTCAAGGATGGGCCCTAAGGAATTTTAATAAGCAAATCATTCAGTTCAATCCAAACCAAGGCCGGGCCGGATTGAATGCATTTATTAGGCAATTGAAAATTTGTGAATTGCCCCCCGACTGAGTTAATTGGCCACGATTATTAAAATAAAGCCATTACCTGCGCGAAGATACTTCACGATGTGACAATCAGAAGACACAGGTAATAAAATATTCTTATGTCAATTTTATTTTGACGTAGGGTTGTCAAGCCTGTAATTTTTTAACTATTAATAGCAGGTAAAAAAAACTCTGCACTTTGTCGTTGGAAGTATAATAGGTATAGTTTTTGCAGCTTTTATGGCGAACTAAACGATTGTAAAGAAGTTCATAATTCTGTAATGTTGGAAATATAGGTCGCGCCACGTAAAAAGAACGCTGGAAGAAAGTAGAAGGGATGTGTTCGCGCATCGGTACACTCGCGCACGACAGTACTAGCCCTATTGGTTTATTTTTGATCTAGCTTTCGCATGCGGTTTCGTGTATTGGTAGGCAGATTGAAAACGCCGCACCTCATACCACCAAATAGATCGATAAATCGTCTACTGCGCAGCTTGACCGCCAGCGTTCTTTTTACCTGGCGCGACCTATACTAAACTAATTCCCGTATTGCTGTTACAATTTCATTTTATTAAGATGATCCTAAACAGTTTTTTGAACGAGATAAAAATATCTTTCTTCGTCGATCCAATCTTTGGAACGGCCACAAACGGCACATCTATTACTTTCATATTATGATGTTTAGTTCTACGGAGGATTACAAAAATGAAGAAATTCTCTAACAATAAAACTGTATTTTATAATATTTCCTTAAAATATACACATGTATTTCAATCAGTAGAAGTGTTACTTTCTCCCTTTCTTCTTAAAGCAGATCCCGATTTGAATCACGTCCGATCCAATCCCGATAATCTTGGTCGCCTATTTCAGTAGAGCGGCCTAGCAAGTTGTACATATCTGGGCCCGCCTTTATATCTCCCGATGCTAAGTCAAAAGTTATTCACATTCTATTATCCCATCTATACAAGGTGACTGGTGAATCATGTGACATATAAATATAAAGTTCTCAGTACACGATTCTCGTCCAAAATCTATATAAATATCTAAACGGTAGTGTTCAGCACTATCGTGTTCCGGTCAGGTGGTAATGTACGGCTCTGTAATTTCCGGCACAGAGGCATAGCACCTTAGGCCTCAGGAGTGGTAACGCATCCGCATTTTGACCTTGGTCTTTGTGTGGGTGTCTATAGGCTGCAGTCATCACTTAACATCATTGTGAACTGCATGATTGTGTGTCACTTACGTAACATAAAAAAAGTAAAAACACAATTTCATTTTCCCATATAAATACGAGTAGTTCGTTTCTATCAAATCTTTAACACATTATTTCATTCTGAGGCTATACGAATGTTTGCCGGGTCAGCTAGTATATAATAAAAACAGGTAAATATTTAATATTTAAGCTAATTATCCAACGAATTATTTTACAACGAACCAAAATTATTACTATCAATGTGCGGCGATAAGTATGTGTATTATTACTTACAAAAACATTGGCCATCTGGCTAAAATG
This sequence comes from Macrosoma leucophasiata, assembly GCA_036365455.1. Lineage (NCBI taxonomy): Eukaryota > Metazoa > Arthropoda > Insecta > Lepidoptera > Hedylidae > Macrosoma > Macrosoma leucophasiata. The sequence continues at coordinate 4,504,717 of JAWQUS010000023.1, read as the reverse complement.
TGGCTTAAAAAAACGGTCAAGTGCATGTCGGGCCACGCGCAGTGTAGGGTTCCGTAGTTACAGAGTAAAAGATCAAATAAAAAAAAATAATAAATATTTTGTAAGGACTTGTTCGAAATTTTAGAGTAAAGTACATTTGATCGACTATTACTCGCAAACTTGCAAGGCCAACTTAAGTGTGATAGTTTTTCTTTTAATTTCGTTATATAAAGATACTATTGCCATAACGTTTGAATTTCTAACATCAACCGTTTAGTCTGTAGGGGGGGGGGACACTTGAGTCTAACGAAAATTTGCACTTTAAAGCTTAATAAGTCACGAACAGTTAACTAAATCGAAAAATTATGTTCAGACACCCATACTATTATTGTAAAACCTATCCAACGATACTACACACTATATGGAAATCGAAAATAAAAAAAAATATCTGCGAGTAACATGTAGGCGAGGTTACCCTAAATATATATTTTTTCATGTTTTTATTCTACCACTTTGTCGGCGTAATTAAGATGTATACTTGTGCCAAAAGTCTCTAGTACTTATAATTTTTGCGCTAAACCGCGGACGGACAGACAGACAGACAGACGGACATGGCGAAACTATAAGGGTTCCTTGTTTACTACGGAACCTTGTTTACTAAAAAGTCACACGACGAGATAGGTAATAAAAGTTTCTACGTCTTTAATAGTATTTTTTAATTCAACTTTTCTTAACATTCTAAATGATCCTGAATTATTATGTCCTTTGATATGTGCCATGATTTAATAGTCACCTTTTTGAGTGACTATAAATACATCCAGAGATGTGTCTGTTAAAATTTATTATACCTTGGTACCTAGTATTAAAAACAGAATTATTGAAAATCCGTGATCAGCCCTATAGCACGACCACGATTCGACAGTAAAGTCAGCAGAGTAGATATCATTGTCTGCATAATTTATTGTTGTGCCTGAAAATTAACTGATTGATTTACGGTCACCTACAGGTTTCTTTCCAATTACATTGTAATAAAGTTTTAATTTTTTAATCAGTTTACACCGATTTGTATTCCATTATTAATTTTCAATTGCACTACCACATTGAGTTTTCTACATTACCTTAAGGTTGACTGGTAGAGAATGCTACCTAGCATTAAGTCCGCCTCATGTACTTCTATAGTGCTTGGAAGATTAAATAAATAAATAAGTGACTAGCTGTGGCCGCGACTTTGTCCGCGTGAGAACTTATGATTGTTCAGTACTTACTCGGACGAAGTCGTGGGCGCAGCAAGTATAAAAGTAGCCTAAGTTACTCCTTATTACATAAGCTATCGGCCAATGAAAGTCCTGTCAAAATCGGTACAGCCGTTTCCGAAATTAGCCGCAATAAACAGACAGACAGACAGACGGACAGACAGACAAAAATGTTCCCTGTATACATACATTTGCATTTAGTCAAAATCGGTTATTTTTATATTACAAACAGCGACTCCAATTTTATTTATTTGTACAGATGTATAGATATGACTCGTATTTAACTGATCGTTTTCATTTTGCAATAAAATCTTGAGTTCCAGTGCAGGAGCCCGAAGGTGTAGGTATAGGCACTACCGCATTACCTGTAGGATACAGCCGCCAAACGGTGTTCAGCACTATCGTGCTCTCGTTAGATGGTAATGATGGTATGGCTCCGTGATAACAATCACAGAGAAAACAACTAAGGTCACTGGGGTGGCGACGCATCTGCATTTTGACCTCTGGTCTTTGTGTAAGTGTCTATAGGCTGCAGTCATCACTAAACATCAATGTGAAATGCATGCTTGTATTTCACCTTCATTACCCACAGCTGCCCTAAAAGAAAATACACCGGAGGCATCCTAAATATACCTATTTACTCCTGACACGAACGCAGCCGAATGGGTGAAGAATTTAGATATTCGTTTATAGAATATTATTAATTGATTATTATTTATAAAACGACTTTGACACATGTTATTGCCATACTATTTAATTCATAAATTACATAATATATAGGCCATACAAATATTTGTCCCGGTGCGGGAATCGAACCCGCGACCCTTCAAGACAAACGGTCGTCTCACACTGCTGGACTAATCAGGTAGTCAATAAGTATTAAATATTTATTTGTAATTTATCGGCAGATCAATAGAATCATAATCACTCCACCCAAAAAACGTTTACTGCTGTACAAAACCTTCGCCAAAGACGGCCATTTTTTTTTTTTTTATGTAATACGAGTTGCAAACAAGCATGCAGTTCACATTGATGTTAAGTGATGACTGCAGCCTATAGACAACCACACAATGACCAGAGGTCAAAATGCAGATGCGCTGCCACTCTTGAGACATTAGGTGTTATGCCTCTGTGCCGGAAATTACAGGGCCGTACATTACCACCTGACCAGAACACGATAGTGATGAACACTACCATTTAGCGGCAAGTATATTAGGTAATGCGGTGGTGCCTACGCCCGCGAGCTCCGTCACTGGAGCTCTACCACCAGTAACAATCCCATAACAGTGTTGTACGTCTTATGGAGAGAATATCCAATAATCGACACGCTTGGTAGTCGGGTCGTCACGTCCCGACGACTTCAGTCCAACTACGATATAAGTATTACCGTTTCCACGAATAGGTGTCATCAGAGGACCTCAGCCATTTAATTAACCAATTAACCTCTGGTGCCCCGCGATTCGATGCTGTGACATGTCAGTAATTGAATATAGTAAATTACACGCCGTGACTAGAAGCCTTTAATTGACAAAAAATTAATGATAGTTTGAATGGCGAGTGGCCTTCCATCATATGCGCAGAATCTTTACAATGATAATGGTGTTAGAGCCTCATTGGCGAATCTCGAACTCTGGATCATGTGTCGGCAGAATTAAGAATTGGGAAGAGAATTGATCCAACAAAAATAATTCTGGAATCTTCCGCTTCACTTCGAAGTACCTACTTTAGATCAATTTTGATAGTCTTTATAGCTGTCGAGAATTGTATGAGGTTGGCCTCTATATAGGGCAACAGATCTGGAGATCATCTGCATAAAGAAGCTTAAGTGAGTTTTAGTTGATGAAAATAGAAAAAAAGGTGTGGAGACAACATGCCTCCTTGTGGTACACCGGTGTACCAGTACATGACACCAACTCGAAAAAGTCTCATCCGCTAGAATGCATTGCCGCCTACCAAACAAGTAACTATGAATCCAATCCATCATTGATAGAGATATTTTATAGGATTAGAGAATCGCGAGATGTTGATGAAAGATATTGAAATCAACAGTGTTAAAAGCATAATTAAGATCGAGTAAAGTGAAAATTGTTAATGTCTTGCTTGATACCGTTCATTATTTTGTTATGTAGATTTAGATCTATATTAATATTATAAACGGGTAATGTTTGTAACTTTTGATTGATTGTTTGTTTGGTTCGGAGGGGCTAATCTTCAGAAATACTGAACCAATCGTGAAAATTCTTTCACAATCAGATAGCTATTCAGTAGTGCCAAAGCCTATATTTTATGTAAAATTAAAACTGCAATCTAGTACCTAGATGAAGTCAGTGGCGTAGCTAAAAAAAAAAAGGATTTTCTCGCTTTTCTTGTTTATCTTATTCCTCCATTCTCCACAGTTGTGCCCCCCTATTTCAGCAAAATCTCTGTCACTGGCGCCTCCTAGTATTATAAACGGGAAATTGAGTTTTGTGTTGCGCTTTTACGTCTAAACAGCTCAAATTTTGGTTATTTAAAGAAAGGGTGTCACCCCCAGACGGGTGGCACTCGGTGCGGGCCGCCTCCACCGCCCGCTCCCTATAGCTACGCCACTTCATGAAGTTATCATTGTAAGTTTGTTATCAGCTTTCATGACATAACTGTACGGCAGTGTAATTTCCGGCACAGAGGCACAACACCTTAGGCCTCAGGAGTGGTAACGCATCTGCATTTTGACCTCGGTCTTTGTGTGAGTGTCTATAGACTGCAGTCATCACTTAACATCAATGTGAACTGCATGCTTGTTTGGCACTTCCGTAACATTAAAAAAAAACATAAATAAATGCAATTGCAATTAGTCACCGGCGTATTTCTTAATAACTTTAATTGGTTGCAATTTTTCGACACGAACTTATGTCGATATTTGCATTGATATTGATTAATATAAGATTTAATTAGCACAACGGATACAGATCCTGACAAACCAGCTCCCACGAATGTCCTGCAGCGACATTCTTTATTTAAAAGTTATTATTTCCTGTGAATGGTTTTGATTAAATAGCGCGATAATTTATTTTTAATGTTACTAATTGTTGCGATAATTTGGCGCCTACGTATGTATTTAGGTACAGCGGTTGTTACTTTCAAGTGTAGTGGAGGAGCCGGGGAATTAAGGGTAGAAATGTACCTGGATAGTCGGCATCTTTCTTACGTAGGTCACTGGTTCTTGAAGGGGGCCCCCGTGTCTTCTCCAGGTGTTAACTTTTATATTTGAGTTTTCTTTGGATTTCACACACACATTACAAAACTCAGTCAATCACTGCACTGCACTTTTGGTTTATTAAATTAATTTCTTTTTGCGGAGAGTACGCGCGAACCGTCCATTTCTTATTGAAAAAAGGGCGAGAGAGAGGGAGGGGAAAGGATACGGGGCGAGAGGGAAGAAGGTTCGGAATACGCATTCAAATTAAATTTGTTCTAAGAATTTAAAAAGAAAATATGACATAGGCATGTAAAAAGTTTATATTAGGCGTAACCATGTAGTAATAAATGCATTGTATGGTGCGTTCACGTATTTACAAGGCGATATTAAAAAAAAAAAAACAATATTGACAAACAAACAATTATGACGGAGCTCGCGGGCGTAGGCACCACCGCATTACCTATATACTTGCCGCTTAATAGTAGTGTTCAGCACTATCATATTCTGGTCAGGTGGTAATGTACGGCCCTGTAATTTCCGGCACAGAGGCATAACACCTTAGGCCTCAGGAGTGGTAACGCATCTGCATTCTGACCTTGGTGTTTGTGTGGGTGTCTATAAGCTGCAGTCATCACTTAACGTCAATGTGAACTGCATCAACTGCATGCTTGTTTGCCACTTCTGTTACATTAAAAAAAATACTTTTTTACGTACGGTTTTATGACTGATTCCACTTCTTTCAAATCACATACCTGTAAGGTGGAAGGGGTGGACCGGATATCTATTATTAAGGGAGAGCTTTTGGCAGTTTTTTTAATGAACTTATGTAGATGGCTCGTCTCGATACGGCTCTAGTTTACTTAAAAGGACAACTGGAGAGCGTGAAGGACTCTCAGCCTAAATAAATTTAGACAACTGTGTAAAGGAGATCCCTGCGGATCCGATTCGTGGCTTGAAGCGTTTTGAGGACAAGACATATGCGCTGCTACTTTCGCTCTAGACGTCGGCTTGTAAATTTGGCAGACTTCATTCTGATCTATGCAAATGTAGGCAATAAACAAACTATTCGATATATTTAAATACGAATGAATAGGTGTATATAGGTATATAAGGCACTTCTCCTTGACTTACAATATTGGAATTTGACTTAAAGGAAGGTCTAAATACCAGCGTTTAATTACTCATGATTTGTAAAGGAAATCGAAAATAAAATTTCTAATGTCATATATTTTGTCGTAACGGTGACTAGCAAATATAGTGCTCAACAATAAATATTGCAGATCGAGTTTAGGAAAGAGACTACAGCTTATTTCGGGTCTGTAGAGCGTTATCTCTTTCGCACCGTACCTATTTGACGTTTGCCGACCATTTTGATCAAGTTTTTACCATTATCGCACTGTCAGGGCTTACATAGGCAGTGTGCAACAGAGATAACGCTCTGCGAAGAAACGAAACGAGCCGATCGTTTCTTTCGAAGGCTCGATTTGCAATATCAATTGTTGAGTAGGTACTATATGCAGTCTTTTGCAGTTCACATCGATTGTTAACGACCTCAGACTACTATGCTGGAGTCCAGGGTTTGATCCCCGGGCAGAGAATATGTAATAATACTACGTATAGAATGGACACTTCGACGTCTCGCCCGATTTCCCCGCATCACTCAACCCCTTCCCCCTTTATGGGCGACGGTTGGTATTTTGTACGTGCTACACATACAGGTCCGCGTGTAAATACACGTCACTGATTGATGTCTGTGTAATAGAAACCAAATTAAGCGTTTGTATGGAATTTTGGCGTAGTGTCCGCGGTGTGCCCCGGGTCGGGGAAGGGAGTTATAATATTCGGATTTTTGCTGATGGTAGAGTTCCAGCGCAGGAGCTCGAGGGCATAGGTACCACCGCATTACCTAATTATTATGCCACTAAATGGCAGAGTTCAGCACTATCGTATTCCGGTAAGATGGCAATGTATGGCCCCGTAATAACTAACACAGGGACATAAAAACTAATGTCTCAAGGGTGTTTTTTATGTCTGAAGGTTGACAGACAAGCAAACGGGCCACCTGACAGAAAGTGGTCACCGTCGCCTATGAACATTTACAACACCAGAAGAGTTGACAACGTGTTGCCAGTCCTGAAGGACTCTTTTGACATCGTTTTTGAAGAACCCCATATTGTAGCACCTAGGGATCACCTAGGTGCAATACAATTTTCACGTTTTGGGCAGGAACGAACGTGAAAACCGCACCGTTCAGCACTGCCAGGTGTCCAGTCGGTGAGGTGGAACTTCTCTCTTCGGCGGTAGTACGGTGTAGGAAAAGTGACGGTGGCACCATGTCAAACAGTTCAGCAGAGCACTCACCATTGTAGAGACGGTACAACACGCACAGACTCCCTATGTCTCTGCGCAGGCTCTGATGTTGGAGCCAAGGGTAAGTCCATTCCAGGAGTAAGGGGCCGTTCAAGTATTACGTGAGCACTATGGGGGGGCGGGGGGGTCTTTGCTCTGCTTATTTTGGATGACATGGGGGTTAGGGGAGTCTAGATGATGTTTACGTCATCGGTAGTTATTTACTTATTACACCAGTAAAATCTAATCTCTATCCTAAATTTGTTTTCGTATGTTTAAAATTTTAATTATAACATTATAATTATAATATTAAAAAAAACAATACATTAATTGAAAAATGTTTACGTAAGCATGGGGCGAGGGGGTAAGAGCTTTGCTTACTTTTGCTGACAAGGGGGATGGGGGGGTAAAGAATTGTAATAAATCTGCTTACGTAATACTTGAACGGTCCCTAAGTCCTGGATCGTTAACAATACGAACAAAGCGTTTTTGTAGGGAGTCAAGTGGACCAAGCTGGTATTTCGGGTGGCAACACATCTGCATTTTGACCTCTGGTAATTGTATGGGTCTCTATACGCTGCAGTCATCCGGGCCGCTAGGAGATCATAAAGCTGTCTCGAGATTAGATATCTACACATTCTACACACACATAAAAAACACGAATGGAAAAAGAAGACGAATGTGCTTTCTCGTAGGTAAAAAAAAAATTGGGCCCAAGCTCCACCCATTTCGTCATATTGTACAAGAGAAAACGTTGATTTTAGAATGATATAACCTCACTCTTACCTGTGGGTACATTGTCACACATGACGCTGATTATAGCAATTACGTCATCACATCGGTAACAAAGAATCAAATTGTTGAAGTTGACGTGAAACCTTTGACTAATAGGGTTTAGTAACGTCTGTGGTGAAATTATGACGCGCTTCACATGTTTTCTTGCATTTGAATGCTCGTTGAGGTTATACGTAATGTGACCATACGTTCCGTTTTGAACGGGACAGCCCCGTTTTCATGCAGCCCGTCCCGGTGTCCGAGAAAAAGCAATACTTAAAGAAGGGCGTTATAGCTGGGCATTCGTTTATACCTAAGCCTCTTCCCCCCTGGTTCCTTGAAGGCTAATTTTGAGAATGTCCCGTTTTGAGTGACGATTATATCACGGTCACATTAGTTATACGTGGCACGGGGTTATGTCTTAACGTTAGTTAAGTCTGCAAATGTAGATGGAAGAACATAGGTACAAGGGAACCCTGAAAAGTCGCATCAAAGCGCGTCCCAGTAATTTCCGACTCAGAGGCATAATACCTTAGGCCTCAGGAGTAGGAACGCATCTACATTATAATCCCTAGTTTCATGTAGATGTCTATAGGCTACAGTATTACTAACCATTATAGCGCAACAAGCGAAGCGCGCATGTTCCCGCGGCTGGTGTTGATCGTAAGCGATCGACTCGGTTAAGCGATACGGGTTCGGGCGGGTCTGTGATGGGTGACCGCTGGTGGCAAATTAAAATGCGCGTTTCCATGCTAGATAGCAGTCTTTAAACCTTGTCGGAGGCCTTATTGGTTTGAAAACATTCGACATCGGGTTGGCCACTAACCCGTATCTCCACCTACCCGCATTGGAGCAGCGTGGTGGAGTAAGCTCCAGGCCTCTCCCAAAAAGGGGAGAGACTCGTGTCCAGCAGTGGGACATATAATGTGTTGCCATTATTATTATACACCTCCTTTTTTACATGGACTTACGTAGGCGGCTCGTCTCGAGACGGCTCTATTCTACTTCGCCTGGCCACCGGAGAGCGCAAAGGGCTCTCAGCCTAAATGAATTTACACTACTGCCTAAGGGTGACCCTGCGGGTCCGATCCGGTTTAGGGCATTGTGGGAGGAACGAATGTATACCCCATACATTCGTACGTATTGAAAAAAATACAACTGGAAAAATAACGTTGCATATATTTCTTAAATCATACGAAAATAACATTATATAGGTATACTTGTAGAGTCACACTCACATTCATATAATTTAATTTATAAAACTGTCGTACAATTAAAACCTGTAAGCCTAGTGGCTTGTGATTACAAATAACATAAGAATATCGCGTGCAAAAATGTATGTCAAGCCACGGAAGCTGAAAATCGACCGAAGCGTCGAGTTGATTTTAATAATTGTTTACGCGAGATAAATGCGTAAAAATTGTATTATTTCAATGTGTCAAGCCGTCAACAGTGGGATTGCAAAATGACCGCGACCGGCCGTCGCCGCGCCGCCCCGTCGTCGAGTCGCCTGCGTTGTCGCAACGTACAAGTGCGAGTCGGTTTCACGTTCACAGGATTCCGTACAAGATATTTATTCTACGTTACCCTTAATATCACTTCTAATAGCGACAGCCCGACGCTGCGACCACGTTTTGTCAAGACGGCAACGCAACTTAGACGCGAGTGACGTGACACGGCACACGCAAGACGGTCGTAGTTCATTTCTACTGGTGCTCCAGTGACGGAGCTCGCAGGCGTATGCACCACCGCAATACCTAATATACTTGCCGCTAAATGGTAGTGTTTAGCACTATCGTGTTCCGGTCAGGTGGTAATGTGCAGCCCTGTAATTTCCGGCACAGAGGCATAACACGTTAGGCCTCAGGAGTGGTAACGCATCTGCATTTTGACCTTGGTCTTTTTGTGGGTGTCTATAGGCTGCTGTCATCACTTAACATATCGATGTGAACTGCATGCTTGTTTGCCACTACCATAACATTAAAAAAAATGCTATGACATGCTCTTCATGTACTTACCGACCTATTTTTGTATATATATATATATACAAAAAAAAATAGGTTTTGTTTATATTTTGTTAGTATCTTAGTACTGCCCCAATAAAGGCATTTCTTTCTTTCTTTCTTCCATATAGGTCCTCAGCTCGGCTTATGGCGTTATTGGGAAGGTAAGATATATTCAATAAGCGGGGCGCAACTTTCGCTCTAGGCATCGGTTGGTGACCCAACGCACAAAGTGCACAAACTCCCTGCAACGCCGAAGATTGGACCCACAGGGTTCTCCCTTAAACAGTTGTGTAAAGGAGATCAGCCAAAATGGTACATAGATTGTACATGAACAAATACTTTACATAAAATTTGTGCGCATAGAGCTGTAAATTTTTCAGTATAATATTATACTGAAAACCACCGGAAAAGTATTTAAAACAGTTTTTGAAAAATCTGTACTTTTGATATTTATGATGGCGTAGAAAGGAACGTAACGAAATGTAATGGCGTAGGATATAATTATTGTATCAGAAAGTATCGATTACTAATATATAAAAAAATCGGTTACATAATAAATAGAAAAATAAGTGAAAATACACGTTAGATTTCATTTTAATTTGCCAACAACCAGATGAGGATTTACTGAAATACATTCATTTAGGTTTTAAAATCAACACAAAAGACTAAGTGACCCGATCAATGGATTGATATTCTTAAACATCGATATTTTGTGACGGCTGTCACACAATATCGATCTTTAAGAATATCGATAGGATAATAGAATGTGTCAACATAGGCGGCTGCCTATGTTGACACATCCTTTTTTGACGCTTTGATATGTCACCTCATGTCTGTCACGTCATTGATGATTGACGTCACGTCATTCACTTGGCGTTCTGCATTGAGCTATATACATGGAGTAGAAATACCAACAGAATTGGCGTGATTGCCTACAAAAATTTGGGCGATTACAATGGCCGCCTTTCATAGGGTTGTTTCGATAAATATCGATATCATCTTCTCATACATGAGCAGTTAATATCGATATTTTATCAACACGAATTCATATTCTTTTAAAGTATATATGCTGAGTCTTAGTAAAATCCATTCACTAAATTAGAGTTGAGTATAATTGTAATAATTATGATTTAGTAACAAAAGTACCTACTATATTTTAGCAAATAAATAAATTCATTCATTCAAATGATTATCTCATAGATTACCAGCACCTTGCGAAAGGTTCTCAGCCAGAACTAGAGCTAAAAATTGCAAATTGTGGTAATGTTGAATTTCAGTAGGATTTTCTATATCAGCCTTCAAATGTGAGTCTTTTGAGTGAGTTTTATTGATGTACAATTATGTACCAATACCCCATACAAAGTGGCGGATCTCCTTTATTAAGGCTGACAGCTGACAGCCCTTTGCGCTCGTCAATAACCCAGGGATGACAACACGTCTGCATTTAGACCTCTGGTTTTTATGTAGATGTCTTATAGGCTCAATTCATTATCGTTATTTACTTAACATCTATGTGAACTGCACGCTTATTGGCCACCGTCGTTACATCAAAAAAAAAAGCGGCGATCGGCTAACGCTCAGTATTAAAGCAGTCGTATTACCTAAATATTTTATTCGTTTTCTTGCAAAAATCCTTACAATAATTTTGAGGTTAAAATATAAACCCATTTATCACCAAAACTTTCACTATTTTAATATTAGTACACTAATAACTTAAGAATAGTGTAAAAAATAAAGGAGAGTATGCAATAGACATACATTGGGAGGATCGTGCATAATGTAAATAAATTTTGATCGTTTGTATGGCAAAAGGAGGCGTGCAATTCAAATGTTTGATTTACATTATGATTCATATTGTAAGTCACAAATAGACTGTCCGTAGTCGTAGTCTAGCAGGATCACGGGATACAAGTACTTTTTCGGTGCGGCGCAGTTTGCCGTGTGGCGGCGTGGCGCTACCGGCGTGAGTCGTCGCGGCGTCGTGCGGTGGTACGGCGCCGTTTACGGTGGCAGAGTCGCACCGCAACTCGTTAGTTGCTGCAACCATGTTTCAGTTTTTGTCTTGATATGGACCGCGATTCTGTTTTTTCTTCATTCGTCGTCTTATTAACGGGACCAAAATAATACGTCTTTCGCGGTCTATATCAAGATAAATCTGAACCATGGTTGCGGCAACTAACGAGGTGCGGCACGTCTCTGCCACCCTACACGGTGCGGCCTCTTGTAGTGTACAAGAAAAATCACCGGGCCTACGCAAGAATTCGTGTCGTTTCTACAAACGAACCGTGTACACTGTTTCGGCGCTGAGCAAGAAAAAAAAATTGCCTGCGCTAGACACGACGCGGTGCGGTGTGAGGCGGAGTAAGGTAAGGTAAGGCGATCGGTGGTCAGCTGTCAGGTAGTTTTTGTACGTTTATTTTAGGTAAAATACCTATTATAATTGACACCGAGTTGTCTCTTACACCCTACGCACGACTGCCCGAAAATAATCTCAGCGTGTACACGTTTCTATTTGTCTTGTCCTGTAGTAGACAAGAAAAGTTTCGTCTCTAGATAAGACAAAATTCTTGTCGTGTGCATAAGGAATTGGTCTTATCTGCAGCAGACACGTTAAAATTTTCTAGCGTGTACAAGGGCTCTTCCACACGGCAATAGCGCCGGGCCACTCCCTTCATATTTAATAATATTAAACTATACATTCTACTTACAAATCTGTACAATCCATACATCCATACTATATAAGATGTACTACTATATAAATAAATATAGTCATGAACAGAGCTTTCAGACTGTATGGTTTTGTCATGAGGACATGTATTCCTTTTAAAAGACCTGCAACTTATTTACTTTTATATAAATCTCTTATCCGATCTCAACTAGATTATGCTACTTCTGTATGGAATCCATGCTATGATAAATACAGCGAACAGTTAGAGACCGTTCAACGTAAAAACACGATCCCTGAATTATCGCTGTTTTGCTTCTAAGTCCCCTTATGAAACACTTTTATCAAAGTTTTCTTTATCAACACTCAAAATGAGAAGATTGCTTTTAGATCAAATGTTACTATACAACATATGTCACTACAAATTTGACTGCAATAGACTTAATAATCAAGTTTATATTAGTATTCCATGTCATTCTACGACACGAAATACCCGTAAGATTTGCACTAATTGTAAAACTAATGCAGGTGAGCGAGCACCTATAAATAGACTCATGAAACAATATAACAAATATTTCACTAAGGTAGAATTTTTTGAAACGTCACCTAACGCATTTAAGCGAAATGTTCTAAATGTAATGCAGAACATTAATAATAACATAATGTAAGATTAATATTGTTTACTTTGTGTTAACATCCGTGGTGTATTCTTTTTGTTATTTTTCTTTGTTCAAAAAAATGATTTTGTATTTTCACACCGCTACCTTAAAATGTCCTAATAGTTAATTTGTGGACAACGGGGTTGATTACGCTCCTTGTAAAATTATGTACCGAGTAATTGTCCTTGTTACTTTATGAGTGTAATTGTTTGTTGTCCTAAATAAATAAAAAAAAAAAAAAAAAAACATGTAGTTCACATGGATGACAAGTGATGGCTGCAGCCTTTAGACATCTACACAAAAACCGAAGGATAAATTTGCGTAGCCAACCCTGAGGCCTAAGTTTTGTTTGATGTTAAGTGATGACTGCAGCCTATAGACACTTACACAAAGACCAGAGGTCAAAATGCAGATGCGTTACCACTTCTGAGGCCTAAGGTGTTATGCCTTTGTGCCGGAAATTACAGGGCGGTACATGACCACCTGACCGGAACACGATAGTGCTGAACACTACCATTTAGCGGCAAGTATATTAGGTAATGCGGTGGTGCCTACGCCCGCGAGCTCCTTCACTGGAGCTCTACCACCAGTAATTAGAGCTCTACCACCAGTGTGCTTATGCTAAACACTACCTATTTGTCAACATAGAATAGGTAATGCGGTGGTGCCTACTCCCTCGAGATACAACACAGAAGTTACGCCAATAGTATTTGTTAAATCAATGTCCATGTTCTGCGGAAAATCTTAGTTCAAATGATGGATATATGGATGGACAACATAGTCACGTAAAATGAGTAAAAAATTTCGCTCCATTTAGATGAAGTACGTAACTTCACGCCTGTAATCCCCGAAGGGGTAGGCAGAGGTAAATGCATGCATTCAAGCATACATGCAAACACCCACGATTCGCCGGTTACGTTTTGGCCCATGTAACAGGTGGCGAGCCTGTTGACATCTCCGGGCACATTACCAAACTTCTAGGTACTGGGAAATTTCCAGATAATAGAAAAATCCCAATAGAACCAGAGATAACGGACTTTACACCATTATCTCTGATAACCCCCTACCCGGGAATCGAACCCAGGACCTCAGCGTAGTAGTAGTGGCCTGCTACCACTAGGCTACCGAGGCAGTTAATGATGAAGTAATAAATGCTTAATTGTACAATACATTGTCAGTTGTGAAAGTGTCTAGTATAAAATATCAGCTAGTAGAGTAGAGCTCAGTATCCGCGGTATAACGTCATCTAAAAGCTGAGAACATATTAATATCGATATGTAATATATCGATAAAACGTCTGTTTTGCTTAATCAATTAAAAAGCGATAAGATAAATTACAACAAAACCTTGACCCTCAATGCTAAGTAAATTGTAAATTCTTATTTATGTTTCTACATACAGTAGGTACTTATTTGTACAATTGCCTCTTTTTTATTAAACCTAACTTAAGTGAAGGGTTGATCAGTGAGACCCTTGAATCCATTCTTGATTTTTTTTATATTAGAATGGTGGCAAATAGGCCGTAATAGGTACTCCGTTAAATGCAGTCTATGAAGACTATTAGACATCTGCACAGAAACCACCATCACGTTTTCCACCCCTAAAACCTAAATTGTTATGTCTCTGTGATAGTTATTACGGGGCAATATATTACTATCAAACCGGAACATGATAGTGCTGAGCTATAGGTCGCGCCACGTAAAAAGAACGCTGGAAGAAAGTAGAAGGTATGTGTTCGCGCATCGGTACACTCGCGCACGAAAGTACTAGCCCTATTGGTTTATTTTTGATCTAGCTTTCGCTTGCGGTTTCGTGTATTGGTAGGCAGATTGAAAACGCCGCACCTCATACCACCAAATAGATCGATAAATCGTCTACTGCGCAGCTTGACCGCCAGCGTTCTTTTTACCTGGCGCGACCTATACTACCATTTAACGGCAGATATATTACCCAAGATTTGCGATCATATCGATATTTTTTTTTCTTTCCACCACATATTATTATAAGCATGATAGGTTACCTACTCCTAATTATTGAAATCTGAGTCGTAGAGATAGAAAATATTATAATTTATCGATACAGAAACATTGCAAAACACAACATTAGTATCATCTTAGAAAAACGTGATCCGGAACACGGAGGTCTAGTCGGAATTATAGAAGACCGAGTGCGTTCCACTTGGATCTTTTTAAACATTTAATTTATGTACTTTTTTATAATTTCATATAATGTTCTACTATTACACGGATATTATATATATTATTTTGTACGGCCCTGTAATTTCCGGCACAGAGGCATAACACCTTAAGCCTCAGGAGTGGCAACGCGTCTGCATCTTGACCTCTGGTCATTGTGTGTCTATAAGCTGCATTCATCACTTAACAACAATGAGAACTGCATGCTTGTTTGCCACTTTTAGTACATAAAAAAAATTATTTGACTTATGGTAAAGCTCCATTGATGGATCATAAGGGTGCAGGCACCACCGCATTACCTATCTACTACCTACTTGGCTCTTTATGATAGCGTTCAGTACTATCGTGTTCCGTTCAGGTATCAATGTATGGCACTGTAATTTTCCATACTAGACCATTTGCATTGAAATCGCTGTTTTTTATATATATATGTTTATAGGCTATCCCCCTTATTCGTATTTAAAAACTTATTTTGTATTAAACGTATTTTAGCTAAAGTGTTGCTAATCTCTCCTTTGTCTTTTTCTATCCTGCATATTTGATAATGCAACTGATAAAGACAAAGCATTCTATAACTAAAACGTTTCTACTGTACGATTATGAATAAGGGTGTTTAAGTATTATTTAAGGAACTGTATGTTTGTTTTCCATTTCATGACATAAAAAAACAAGCAATGTACTCGTATATACGAGTATGTGTGTGAATATCATAAGACAGTGATGTGTGTAGAATAAGCAAGTGAATATTTCATTTTATATGAGATAAAGGATAAGGTCTTTCTTCTTAATATCTTCTTTAATACATAAATTATGCGTCACGTTGTTTGTCCACGATGAACTCTTAAACTGCTTAACCGTTTTCAATCAAACTTTGCACACCCTGTACAGTTTGATCCCACTTAAAAGATTGGATAGCTGACATCTCAATTATAGTCGCAATATTATGTTATTACCCAAATTACACCCGTGCAAATCCGGTGCGGGAAGCTAGTTAATTAAATATTTACCCCCTTATTCATAAACGTACATTAGATACGTTTTATCTATCGAATCCTTTGTCTTTGTCAGTTGCATTGTCAAATGTGCAGGATAGAAAAAGACAAAAGAGAGATTAGCAACACTTTAGCTAAAATACGTTTATGAATAAGGGGGTTAAGGTGCACCACTCACATAATAACACAATGTTGTAAATGTTGTAATTGAAATTATTTTTTAACCTACGCCTTGTATTAATGTCAAAATGAAAGGCAAAACTAAAACTTACACAGATTTACACGTCGAGGACCATACATTATGTTTCGATGCCCATATTTTATATTTTAACGCAACTAAGATGCCTTGCAATAATTAATATTGCAATGCAACGCAAACCTGACAATAACATATTGTTGGGGCTTAAACGAACAAGATTTTATACAATTTACGAACTGCGAGCCAAGATTAATTGTTATGTGTGATATCTTACTATACTTACTCAGTTCTTTTTTTTTTGTTAAGGTTGTTATTTGTTTTTTAAGGTATGAAATTGACGAACAGGTACTGTTCACATTAATGGTAAATTCATACTTTATTTCTATATAAAATCCAGATAGGTATTTCATATACTTTTTTTTTTTTTTATGTAATCAAAGTGGCAAACAAGCATGCAGTTCACATTGATGTTAAGTGATGACTGCAGCCTATAGACACCCACACAAAGACCACGATCAAAATGCAGATGCGTTACCACTCCTGAGGCCTAAGGTGTTATGTCTCTGTGCCGGAAATTACAGGGCCGTACATTACCACCTGACCGGAACACGATAGTGCTGAACACTACCATTTAGCGGCAAGTATATTAGGTAATGCAGTGGTGCCTACGCCCGCGAGCTCCGTCACTGGACCTCTACCACCAGTAAAATTTTATGTCATTAAGTTGACAGACAAGCAGAAGGGCCACCTGATGGTAAGTGGTCACCGTCGCCTATGAACATTTGCAACACCAGGGGAGTTGCCAACGCCAACGTTTTGACGCCATTTTTGAAGAACCCCATATTGTAGCACCGAGGGAACACCTCGTATTATAGATTTTAGAGAACTCTAAACTATTTAAACTTTACCACCAGTAAGAGACATGCCAAGATTCTGCTGTCAACATAGAGCAACACGGGCCACCGGCCGCGGCGGACCGGAGGGGAGTAGCCATAAGCAGACTTTCCGCTCTGTCAAAGTATAAGCACAAGTGGGCCTACGTACGCCTATCACCTAGATGATTAAATGTGTGCGTGAAATTGTTTACGTATTTTGTTAAAGTCAAGGTGTGAGTTTCGTAGTAAGAGACGTTTTTATATAAAGAGATTACGAGTAAAATTTCGAAGACCAACACAGTGGTTACAAGTGGAGTAAACAGATGGTGCATTTCCTTATGCATTAGGTTTATTACGCAACATGATAGCTTTTTACTGGCATTACACATAAACCGGTCATAAAGTCTAGGTCTTATAAAGTGAAACCTATCAGTTTTGACACAAATATTTGTTTATGAGAATCTAGTTAGCGATGGTATTATGCAGGATGAGATGAACGTATAAATAAGCATTATTAATTTATTATGTATTTTATTACGTATTATGTTTCTATTATATTTTTATTTCTAGGAATAACACATAAGAGTGAATTTCGAAATAAAAGAAAAAACATTCTCAGGCAGAGACCTGTTACATGGATCAAAACGTAACCGACGAATCGTGGATGTTTTCATGTATTTTTTTTTTATGTAATGGAAGTGGTAAACAAGCATGCAGTTCACATTGATGTTAAGTGATGACTGCAGCCTATAGACACCCACACAAAGACCAAGGTGAAAATGCAGATACGTTACCACTCCTGAGGCCTAAGGTCTTATGCCTCTGTGCCGGAAATTACAGGGCCGTACATTACCACCTGACCGGAACACGATAGTGTTGAACACTACCATTTAGCGGCAAGTATATTAGGTAATGCGGTGGTGCCTACGCCCGCGAGCTCCGTCACTGGAGCTCTACCACCAGTAAAAAATGTATGCTTGAATGCATTCCTACCCCTTCGGAGATTACAGGTGTGCAGGTACGTTTTACGAAGATAAGTTTATTTTGATTGGTGCAATGCTCAGACATGCAGCCTGCAATTTTTTTTGGAAAACAGACAAACTGACTCACAAGAAATCCCGTAAGGTTTTTGTTTTTCCTTCAGAGGAAAGAAACAGAACCTTATAGGGTTCACGTAAACTATTACTTATTACCTTTTCCATCGTAAAGGACTTATTACACGGCACGGTATTTAGGGTACGATAGCAATGGTCAGGGTAGTGTAATAGCATTTACGGAGTTAGGGCCCTAATTAGGGCGACCGGTGCGGCCTGTGTATTTATTTGTACTGCGACCGGATAATGTAGTAAGCGGCAACCCGGCGCGAGGCCACGCCCACCCTTTCTGCCGGAATCTGAATACCGTGTCGTGTAATAGCCTTTTAAGACTGCTAGATAAAACACTTCATAGTTCCGGCTTTGCATCTAGCTCATTTGGAATCCAAGTAGGTAGTCCGTTTGTGGAATGCTCTTCCGGAGGATATACGTCGACACACTTCAAAAGCAGCATTAAAAAAACGGTCAAAGCATATTTTCAAAATAGTTAGTATTGGCTAAATCATCATCCATTATAGGATCGTAATGTTAGTATTTGGTCAGTATATGTGTACACACATATATGTATATGTTTATTTATTTATTTATATAATAGTGTTAAGTGTATGTATAAAGCTATTATTTCCGATTTTTTTATTAATGCCGCCTACCATTTTTTTTCTCACTATCAATGGTTGAGTGGCAGAGGGCGCTTTTAGTGTTAAGTCCGCCAATTGCTCATATGTTTTATATGTTGTTGCAATAAAGATTGAATAAAGAAATAAAAGCCTTCCTCAAAGATGCCATCGCCACGCTTGGCGAGCGGGCTATTGATCGCAGTAGTGGTAGTTTTATCGCGGGACGCTGCTACCCACCCTGCATTATTGTATTTACTATCGGAATGGTTGGTCCACCATTGTTCGGTTGACTGTCTGCAATACCGGAAAAAATCTCCTCCCTAAGTGGGCGATGGTCGTCACGTCCCGACACCGTAACTTGTTACTTCATCACTAGTAAATTATTGATTTAATAAAAACTGACCTATCAACATAGTGGCCTACTACCGTCAATAAAAAAAAATAATTATTTTAGATAAGCAAATAAATCAATCGGATTACAGTAATTAGTAAAACTAACTTCACGCCTCATTAAAATATCTATATGAAAACATAATTAACATTGATTAAAAAATATAATTATTTTTCGTGTACGTAATTACGGCGCCGTATCTGTATAAGGTGTTATTAGCATTTTTGGGGTTCCATTGCCATCTTAAAAAGAAAACCCTTAAAACACGGTGTCTGAAAGCGGTATTCAATTTTTTTCTGATTTTAAGGAAAAAATTTAACACAATTACTGATTATTTGAAAATATATAAAGTCCAACTTTTAAATACTTTCAATAGGGTTGTTGACAAATTTATTTCTATTGATTTTCTAAAAAGCATTGGATACATATACCTTATTCATAAACGTATTTTAGCTAAAGTGTTGCTAATCTCTCCTTTTTCTTTTTCTATCCTGCACATTCGACAGTGCAAGTGACAAAGACAAAGCATTCTATAGCTAAAACGTTTATGATGAATAAGGGGGATTAGTCAGTAAGTGATCGTTGTTAAAATATACCTAACGTTTCAAAACGTAAAATTGCAGCACTTTATGACGTCACAGAGTGTACGACACCGGTGAATTCAGGGAATATTATTTATCTATTCTGTGAGTGAACTGAATGATGAAATCAAGAAATGTTAAAATATCTTCGTCAATGCTGCGTTTTTGTTTAACGTTGACATACTGAAAGTTGTTGGAAATTGTATAAAGATTCTAAAAGTTAAAATATTCAAATTTTTCAGTTAACTTTTATGTCACTATTTCTCGTCATTTTAGAAATCTGTTTCTCATAAATATAATACTCCAATTTTCGTAAATTACATTGTTGTACCAAGTTTGTACTTTTACACTCCATTTGCATTACATTTTCATACGATATGATAAAAGTACTGATTTTGTACTTAGGACATAACTCTATTATAATTTCGTTTCACAGTCACGTCATACTCTTACATCACTTTCGAAAAATGAACTTTGCTAAGCAAAGACCGCTAGAAGCATGCCGAAGCACGCCGAAGCTAGAGGTCGTAGACACCATTTCATCATCCTATCTAATCTATCTCCCGCAAAATGGTAGTGTGCCGCGCTATTGTAAATACAGCCCCATAATAACCATCATAGAGGCAAAACAACTTTACCCTCAGGTTTGGGAACGCATCTTTATTTACCTCCAGTTCTTGTTTGACGTAGACATCTATAGACTGCAGTAATTATTTACCATCCATGTGAACAACATACGGCCAAATACTCAAACGTCACTCAAATCTAAGTGGGACTTAAAAGTCTTCTGTCTTTATAAAACACGTTCAAACGATAGAGATATCGCACATTTGAGCGTTGCTTAAAATTGAGTGACGTTTGAGTATTCGGCTAATAAGTTGGCAAATTGGGAAATTCGTTTGGAAAATTTTGAAAGTTTTGTAATACATAAAGTTTTCCGGAACCCGTCTATACATACAATACGCTCTTGACGGATTCTGTTCACATAATGTCGACACCACATTCCTAAGCTGACCCGAGATTTTGATGGCGAAAAGGCCGTAGGAATTGTTCCAATGTTTGTTTATTACGATATCTCTTAACACGCATTCGCTTTCGTAGTCTTGATAGCGTGTGATGGTTTATCTCGAATTGTTTTATGGTTTAAGTGCCCCCATGTCATAAAACAACAGTAAAAGTCGCTACTACTCATGAATTAAAAGATAAAGAGTTGAAATAAAGAAAATTGTATCTATACGAAGTGAAAAATAATATTTGGGGTTCTATTTAAATATCTTATCTAGAGTCAAACATCTGTTTTTTTTAATGTAATGAAAGTGGCAAACAAGCATGCAGTTCACATTGACGTTAAGTGATGACTGCAGCCCATAGACACACAAAGATCAGAGGTCGAAAATGCAGATGCGTTACCACTTCTGAGTACATTCACCTGACCGGAACACGATAGTGCTGAACAATACCATTAAGCGGCAAGTGTATTAGGTAATGCGGTGGTGCCTACGCCCGCGAGCTCCGTCACTGGAACTCTACCACCAGTAGTAAGATTAGTTTATTTGAACTAGTTTAGCCTAGGCAAGACTAGTTTCGCCTTAAATCGGGTTTGGCCGGTAAATAGGTATACAATTTTTATAGAATTTCATAATAAGCTTGCTGTCACAGGCGCCGGCGGGCTTACCATTGCAACTTTATGTTTAATTTGCTTATCACATAATCGATCGTAACACGATTTTATACCTAAAGCAGTAATAAATGCGCCATAACAATTTTAACGATCGTTTTAATTTAATGACATTTATGCATATATTTAACCTAAGAAGGTAATCCTGAAGGATAGCCGTTCGCTTAATCTGGTTCGCATGAGAATTAAATTATATTAATAGGTAGGTATATTGAATCATGTCTTTAAGCCCCGCTCAGTCACGTCGTTAGGTACCATCACGTTGCCAAACTGAATACCTACAAAATTCACAATGGTACAAAATTACAAAACCTGGCAAAGGAAGCGCTGTATCATTGACAGCAAGCTTAACTAAACTTAAGAAAATACCGACTTCAAAAACTATTCAATTGCATCACTAATAAAAACCGGACAAGTGCATGTCGGCCCACGCGCAGTTTAGGGTTCCGTAGTTTTTAGGTTTGATTAAAGAAATGAAAAATAAATATATTTTCTACGGAGTTGTTTAAAAATTTCCAGTATTACTCATATATTTGGTCCACTATCACTCGCAAACTAGTAAAGCCAACCTAAGTGTGATAGTTTTCCTTTTAATTTCGTTATATGTAGCTACTATTGCCGTTACGTTTGAATTTCTAACAATAACAGTGTAGTTGGTAGAGGGGGGGACACTTGATTCTAACGAAAATAGGCACTTTAAGGCTTAATAAGTCACGATCGACGAAATTATATGAGAACACCCCTAACATTTTTAAAAGACCTATCCAGCAATATACCACACTATATAGAAAACGATAAATAACAAAATATCCGCGCGGTACATGTAGGGGAGGTACCCCAAATAATGTTATTTTTCATGGTTTTATTCTACCACTTTGTCGGCGTGATTAAGGTGTCTACTGGTGCCGAATTTCTAGTCTCTAGTACCAACAGTTTTTGCGCACCCGGACAGACGGACAGACAGACAGACAAACATGGCGAAACTATAAGGATTTCTTGTTTACTACGGAACCCTAAAAAGTGAAAAATAACAGAATAGAGATTTCATCTCAAGGAACAATGCCAGTCATGCTATGTAATCACAGAATAGATAAATAAGGATCTATTCCGTGTTTGTAATAGTTAGAAGTCGGTAGCTTAGATCCAATAACTAAAGATCTATGGTCCGACTTCTAAATATATCAAAGTTTATTTAAAAAAAAATATGTATTGGAAGTGGCAAACAAGCATGCAGTTCACATTGATGTTAAGTGATGACTGCAGCCATTAGACACCCACACAAAGACTAAAAGCTAAAATGCAGATCCGTTACCACTCCTGAGGCCTAAGATGTTCTGCCTATGTGCCAGAAATAACAGAGCCGTACATTGACCACCTGACCGGAACACGATAGTGCTGAACACTGCCATTTAGCGGCAAGTATATTAGGTAATGCGAGCTCCGTCACTGGAGCTCTATCACCAGTAAAGCCATATCAATCATCCACTTTTTAGCCATATGAAAAAATCCAATACGAAGTTGAACTTGATACATCAGTGTAACTATAAATAAAAGAAGATATTTTAACCGACATTTAAGCGGTATCTTGATGAAAGGGACTGGCCCTTGATTTGGCATGCCTTGGCAGTCTCAAGGGCGCCCGGTCTGTCCTTGTTGGGTGCAGGAAGCAGGGCATGCAATTAAGCATGCCTCATGGTGGAGTTGTTAAAACGCATTATAATAGGTTGGGGAAAAAGTTTTTTCGCATTATACTATGTATGAACTTGTAATAAAATCTCTTTGGCTGTAGTATTTGTATCTGGCTGGTTTTGGTATCATTGAAAGTTAAAATTTTAAAGAACATAATTCCAAATTCAATTTAGGCAAATGTGTGATTTTCATTTGTTTTTCGTACTGTCAAGATGAGTGAATCTAATGAAGAAATTCGATACATTTTAAAATTTTACTACAAAAAAGGTAAAAATGCAACGCAAGCAGCGAAAAAAATTTGTTATGTTTATGGACCTAGTGCAGTGTCTGAGAGAGTAGCACAAATTTGGTATAAGCGTTTTCAATCCGGAAATTTTGATCTCAAGGATGCACCTCGCTCTGGTCGCCCTATTACAGATAAAATGAATGCCATTTTTGAAAAAGTGGAGCAAGATCGACATATCAGTAATTACGACGTAGCTGAAGAACTGAGAATTGATCACAAAACAGTTTTGGCGCATTTGAAAAAACCTGGGTACAAAAAAAAGCTCGATATTTGGGTACCTCACGAGCTCACTGAAAGAAACCTAATGAACCGTGTACTCATTTGTGATTCTTTATTACGACGTAATGAAACCGAATCATTTTTGAAAAAACTGATAACTGGTGATGAAAAGTTGATCACGTACGACAAGAACGTGCGAAAAGGTCATGGTCAAAGGCCGGTCAGGCTTCACAGACTGTGGCGAAACCCGGGTTAACTCGCAATAAGGTGATGTTGGTGGTGGTAAGGTGTGTGTGGTGGGATTGGAAGGGCATTATTCATTATGAGCTATTACCACCAGGCAGGACTATCGATTCTGAACTCTACTGCGAACAACTGATAAGATTAAAGCAAGAAGTTGAGAGAAAGCGGCCAGAATTAATCAACAGAAGGGGTGTGGTGTTTCATCATGATAACGCTAGACCTCACACATCTATAGCCACTCAACAAAAATTAAGATAGTTTGGCTGGGAGGTGTTAATGCATCTGCCGTATAGTCCTGACCTTGCACCTTCAGATTTCCACCTGTTTCGGTCTCTTCAGAATTCTTTATGCAATGTTAGGTTAACATCACGAGAGGACTGCCAAAGCCACTTGTCGCGGTATTTTGATGAGAAGTCCCAAAATTTTTATAGCAATGGGATCATGTCCCTACCTACAAGATGGCAAAAGGTTATCGAACAAAATGGTACATACGTACTTTAGTTAAATTTAAATAAACTGTATTAAAAAATGTTTTGAATTATCTTAAAAAATGCGAAGAAACTTTATTATTACCTTTCTTTAGTTTTACTTAACTAATTGAAAGCCTTTAACGAAAAACTACTTAATTTTAAATGAAAAACTTTTAACGAATTGAAGACTTTGAAATGTCGACCTACTGACGCATGCTGGTTATTAGTTGGACACACAAAGTTACAAACGAAGAAGTTCACTGTCGTGCTGGTCAGAAGCGCCAAATCATGCAAACCATCAAACAGAGAAAAGTTGGTTATTTAGGTCCTATTATGCGACATGACAGATACTAACTGCTGCAACTTATAATGATGGGCAAAGTGGCTGGAAAAAGATCAGTAGGCCGTAGAAAAAAGTCGTGGCTACGCAATATTCGCGAGTGGACCGGCATCAACAGCGCCGATGAACTATTTCGTCTCGCGAAGGACAGATTAAAGTTTTCCGTACTGACAACCAACCTTCACTAGTTGGAGAGCCACTAAAAGAAGAAGAAGTTTTACTGCTTTATGCTGCCGGAAGGCACTGCAATTTCCGCACAGCGGCATAACACCTTAGGCCTCAGGAGTGGTAACGCATCTGCATTTTGAACTTGATCTTTGTGTGGTGTCTATAGGCTGCAATCAACACTTAACATCAATGTGAACTGCATGCTAGTTTGCCACTTCCATAACATTGAAAATAAATTAAGTCATCTCATTTAGCCATGGCTAAATAGCGTTTATTAAAAAAATATACATATATTATACCTATTACTAGCTGATCCGGCAAACGTCGTTCAGCCAGACAAAAAAATATTGAAAAAGCCACAAAATTAAAAAAAAAAACAAGCGAGGCCATCATACTGCGAAATGCACATTTTGAAAAATGCTCCTTGTAAGAAATGCACATTTTGAGAAGTGCTCCTTGTAAGAAATGCACTTTTTGAGAAGTGATCCTTGTGAGAAATAAAAATACTGCGAAATGTACATTTAAAAAAATAATAAATAAAAATAAATATTTTTCTCGTTTCTTTATGTCTTTCTGGAAACACCGGTAAAGAGGAGTTCACTCAATGAAGATCGATAGAAAATAAACACCGTTCTACGTCCTTCATATTGTCACATACGTTCACTGTGATCCGCAATTCACTATAATAATCTATCCTGTGCCCATTTGTTGCCCAACACACCAAATCACGAATAAATTGCATGGTTAGAGACGAGTGCATTTTAAGATATTTCGTAAGAATTGAGTGTTGTCAGTGTTCAAAAATAAAATGCAGTTGACTTATTGGGTGATTAACTTCCAAGTTACCCAGTGGGTTTTAGGTACATAAGTAGGTATTT
Source organism: Macrosoma leucophasiata (assembly GCA_036365455.1). Taxonomy (NCBI): domain Eukaryota; kingdom Metazoa; phylum Arthropoda; class Insecta; order Lepidoptera; family Hedylidae; genus Macrosoma; species Macrosoma leucophasiata. The sequence continues at coordinate 4,478,939 of JAWQUS010000023.1, read as the reverse complement.
CTTTCTTATCTTTATTATGTTAGAATCTGTAGTCAAGTATTAGGAGGCCACTACTACTACACTGGGGGTCGGGTTTCGATCCGAAACAAATATCTGTAGGCCAAACATATAAGATGAATATCAGCCGAAAGATCACAAAAGCCAACGCTATAGCTATCAACCACGGGCGGCTCTAGCTCGTGTAGCGCCCGTGTGGAATGAAACCCTGGGCCCTCCTAGGCTTCGCTTCTGACATATCATTGTTGTACCATGATGGTCCAAGACGATGCTCTTAGCTGTTTCAGAGAGCGCCACGGCACAATGAAAATATGAACAGTGTGGAAACTACGTACAAAACCTTGAAACGACACACTCACACAAACATGCGCATCGACGAGGCCTCTAAACGGTTCTCGCGGTGCTGACTGCAGTACTGCAGTACTGAGTCACTCGCTACATCGAGCGTCGATGCGCATGTTTGTGTTAGTGTGCCATTTCGAACGTTTTGTACGTAGTTTCTATACTGTTCATATTTGTACTGCGGCCGCGGCGCCCCCTGAGACGGCGGCGCCCGAGTGCATTGCACACCCTGCACTATAGGTTAAGCCGCCCTTGCCCTCAAAGATTGCCATCAGTTCCTACAATACAAATACAAACAACAGTATTTCAGGAAACAGAACACTGGAACACTATTTAGAAATGTATGTCAGATAAGGCTTCTAACAAGAATTTATCGGTATCTAGGAAATAAGGATCTCGGTCGCCCTTGACCCTCAAAAATCTTGACCCGTATCATGCAGCATCGTGGGTATTTTCCAAAAAATGTTTACTTCTTTTGATTGGGTAATAACATTCATTTATATTGTGTTAAACGAACTTTAGGATAAGTTGATTGCATTGAGTAAAACGATAGTGTTGATACTTTAATTACATTCCTAAGAAAAATTAATCAAAAAATATTGGAGAGTCTGCTTACCAATAGGTATAATAATATTCACCTAGTACATTACCAAACTCCGAGAGAAGCAATTGGCATCTTGGAAAATCGTACCAATGCGGTCAGCAAAGTGGGTAAAATGGAATAAAATATTATATTTATTTTAACACAAAACCATTCCTCAGATGATGCATTTCTTCTAACAGAGACAATCCAAATATATACTCTGAAGAATGTAGTAATAATCAACTATTTCAAGAACTACATAAATTACCGACACTGAAATAAATGTAAGTAAAATATTTGCAAGTGACCGCGTGTATGAGTACAGTTGTGTAAGAAATACTTAACATAAATAAATATTTATAAATAGACTCATAAATATATTTATATTTGGTTCGATTATGATGTAAAACGTATTCAAATAATAATGTTAACGACAGTGTTTAAATTTTAAACAAACAACTTATGCAGAAATGCTACAGCCGATGATTAAGCATGAAGTGTTTTAAAAATTCTGATACTTAGTAGTTATTATTTTTTATGTCTTGGTCGTTAAAAAAAACATTACCAAAAATGATCACATATTAACTATTTAAAAAAAAAACCGACTTTAAAACTACATCTACCTCTTATACATAATGTACAAGTTTAAACTAACACCAAAACGTTGTAAATAATATTTTTATGATTTCAAAATAAAGATTTATTAAAATGCATTAGCGTAGTTACTGAAAATCATATAAGTATCTACTTACTATTTAAAATCCGTTATTTCTGGAGTCGGTGCCAGTCAAAGCAAAAAAAAAACATGTTTATGCATTTAGCATTACAACCTACAACCGTCAACGACAACGCGTTCGGGTAGCTCACTCACTCATACTTTGAGTGGTAATACTTATAAATCGATGAATGCTGGTTGCACACACGAAAAAGTATCACGTTCCGAATAAGCCGAGCGTGGAAACGAAAGTGTGGAACAAGCGATAGAGGCACGATCAGCTTAAGCGTTCGGCTGTGTGGCGCATGTTTTCTTATGGCGTTATTTATCACTTAAAATTATTGTCCGTAAACCGACTTAAAAAAATGCCAACCAAATTAAGAACCTCCTCCTTATTGAAGTCGGTAAAAATGTGATATACAAAAGCGTTTTCTCCCCGACTGTACGTCAGGTTTGGGGGCGAGGCGGTGTCGTAAGACGCCCGCGGCAAGGCAGCGCGGCGGTCACTGATCACCGGACGACAGCTTATATGGCGAACCCGAAACACGTCGATGGGTGATTCCTCAATGTTTATTTGTGGACAGCAAATGAACATAAAAGCTTATAATTTATCAGTCCATCAGTACCTAAGTTATTAATGTTAGAAGTACGTTTGAGACAATTGTAATAATCTAATTTTTCACCAAAAGACGCCCACTGCTGAACAAAGGCCTCCGCCAAAGAATGCCACAACGAACGGTCCTGGGCCGCCCTCATCCAGCGATTGCCCGCGACCTTCACCAGGTCGTCGGTCCATCTTGTGGGAGGCCTGCCCACACTTCGCTTTCCGGTACGCGGTCGCCACTCGAGAACTGCTCTGCCCCAACGGCCGTCCGTTCGTTGAGCTATGTGCCGTGCCCACTGCCACTTGAGTCTCGCTATTCGGTGAGCTATGTCTCATGCGGATCTCCTCATTTCTGATTCGATCTCGCAGAGAAACTCCAAGCATAGCTCTCTCCATTGCTCTCTGAGTGACCTTGAGCCTTCTTATGAGGCCCATAGTGAGCGACCACGTTTCTGTCTCATAAGTTATCACTGGCAACACACGAGAGAATTTAGAAATTAAAAATTAAATGGAAAGAGAAAATTGACTTCGGGCAGGGAACGACGGCGTCCTCAGGATATCCAGTCCAGCCACTTTACCACTAAGCTACCGAAGCACGCACCTGAGCATCGAATTTCTCTATCCATTTTTGATTTAACCGACTTGGGATCAGTGAACGACAGCCATTGATAACTAATTACCTAATAGATATAAAACCGATATGATAGGCTTTGCATCCTGATGTCGCAGGTTCGATTCCTGTCCGAAGCCAATTTGTTCTTGCCACTATTTTTTTAATTTCTTACACTCCTGAGGCCTGGTGAGATCAGGCGATAATGTACCACCTGACCAGAACACTACCATTTAACGGCAAGTAGTTAAGGCGATGGTGCATTCACCGGTCACTGGAGATCTAGCACCAGTAACAATTTGAACAAAAACCGTAACATGAATAATTACTATGGTGCAAGCAAACCTTTATAAATTGACAAGCACTTAGAAATAGTACATTGCATTTTCAACAATAATATAAGCCAATATTACTAAACAACCTTTATACAACAAAAGCTTTGCCTCTGGCAGTAAATACCTTAATTTATCTCAGGCCTCCTAATTAGTCGGTACGAACTATTAAATGGACATAATATATCTTGATAGTAATCTCTCGATACCGACGAATGTGGATACGTCAGAAACATTATCGATTATCGTTGAGATATCAAATCGATTAAAATAAGTTTATTGCGTACTGAGTTAAGGCCTATACTTAGTATACTTACCTAAATGTAAAAGTTCCTTACTGGGTTCGCAGAGTGTGGGCACGGGACTTGGTACGAAGATTCACATGTGCATAATTTAACAGAACATAGTGAAAACAAAGCGAAAACTTCTTTTGCGGCTTTGCACTATTTGTGATGGGTAAAAGAAATTAAATTCATGTCCGGAGATGTGACCTGACCGAAAAATCGTAAGATGGAGGGAGAGTAGACCGCCAGCGCAGCTTGGAAGTATATTTTTGCGCGTATGTGCGTGTGTATGTTTTACAGCGAGCTGCTGCATTGAAATTGATTGGGCATTCCTTCGTTCTATTGATGTAAAGTAGTTGTAATAGTTCTGAAGTGTTAAATGAGATGTTGCGAGCTCGGCTCTAGATCGTACACATCCTCAAAAAATGGGTAAATTTAAGAAGAATCCGAAAAAAATGCAATTTATTTATTCAAGTATATATTTTAGAGTTACTACCACATTTAATTCAAACGATTTTATCATTTTCAACTATATTCAACATGGCGGCGAAACAGCCACCGCTTCTTTAAATTGGAAATCGATTAGTTTAAGTTCTTAGTATTAACACATGAAATCGATTTCGATAGTATTCAGAAAATATTACTTTTTTCTCCAAGTTCTATCTAATCAAAAAACAATTTAAAAAATTAAAATGTCAAAATGACATCGCCCGCCATATTCGCCATGTTGATTTGAGTTGCAATTCTAACTGCAAATAATATTTTGTAACTGCAAACAAAGCCAAATAAGTGAAAATATGCAGTAAAAAACGTTTTTATATTGATTTTGCCAGTTAATAATATTGTGTACAATACATGGCCGGAGGTCCATACATTTTTGCAACATCTCCTTTTCATGTAATATAAATTCTCATGTTTTTGTATCGTACACAGCGCAATAAATTAATATTGTATTTTACCAAATAAATTATAGTATTTTATAGTGATAACTAGCTGTGTCCGCGACTTCACCCGCGTGAGAATTTATGATTGTTTAGTATCTACCCGGACGAAGTCGTGGGCGCAGCTAGTATAAAAGTAGCCTAAGTTACTTCTTATTATATCAGCTATCAAAATCTTTCTAGCCGTTCCCGAGATTAGTGGGAACAAACAGATAGACAGGCAGACAGACAGACAGACAAGCAGACAAAAATAGTAAAAAAAAAAGTTTTGGTATATAATATGTACCGTGTATACATACATATGCATTTAGTAAAAAGCGGTTATTTTAATATTACAAACAGACACTCCAATTTTATTTATTTGTATAGATGTATAGATTAAAGCAAATCGTGCATAATTATTCACTAACCATTCCAAAATATCAAAATGCACAACGTAATATTCAAGTTTTCACTTCTGCCGGCGCGGAGTGCAACCCGTTTTTTTCTGTTTTTCATATCTACGCTAAATCGTGCAAGTGGTCAATTTTTAAGAAGAAAAATCTGCTTATCTAATTAACATATTAATAATATAATTATGTTTAAATTTTTTGTAATACAAATTGCTTGTAAGTGCATCATTTTCCTCCTAACTAAACTCCTTTACTGAACACCTAAGTTCACCTAACCTATTTAGTGTTTAGTGGCAAGGAGATAAGGTAATGCTATATACCCTCGAGCTCCGTCACTGGAGCTTTAGCACAAGGTCGGTATCACTCGATGGACAACCAGGGCAGTAAATAATACGTACCTATAATTATTTTTACATTATTAAGCCCTAGTTACACTACTAATGGTCAACATTACTCATATCCTACATATCTCATTGTCCATCACTACATTGTGGGTGTTAAAAAATAACCTAATGCCTTAATTTATGGCCCAATTAAAAAAGCCCGGCGGGTATGTGCCAATATAAAAATTATTAATCACTATTATTATTATTTTTGATACATTGTTATTTTGCTAAGTGGAGAGGAATATAGTGCTTTGTTCTACTGCGAGTCTGTCAGCAGTTAGTTATGTAGGCAAGTCTATGTAGGTCAAAGGAGATGTTGCAAAAATGTATGGACCTCCGCCCATGTATTGTACACGATGTCATTAACGGGCAAAATCAATATACAAACTTTTTTTACAGCATATTTTCACTTATTCAGCTTTGTTTGCAGTTGCAAAATATTATTTGCAGTTAGAATTGCAACTCAAAACCAACATGGTGAATATGGCGGTCGATGTCATTTTGACATTTTCATTTTTTAATTGTATTTTGATTATATAGTACTTGGAGAAAAAAGTAATATTTTCTAAATACTATCAAAATCGATTGATCTCAAGTGTCGGCTGTATCGCCGCCATGTCTAGTCATCTTTGCTGGTCGGTCTGGCCGTATTATCAAGTTCTTTCGAGTTTCATATATTTATGGCAACATACAATGTTATGTTCAAATCAAGCCAATTGCCCAACCATCTCCATAATGTTTCCACTACATTTGCCACTTAATGTAGATCAAGATCGGAATGTGGTAATACGTTTTGCATGTCACTTGACATACAAACACCATCGCCTTATTACAACCCGATAGAGTCGAATACGTCACAACACAACGACCAAACGTAAAATTGTTTCACATATCACTAATCAACATTTTTACAATGCAAATTTAACTATAATGTATTCGAGATAAGACATTTAATCGCTTGTCCGATAATAGCTTTTTGGGCGTTTGAATAAGTGATAGTAACTTAATAATTAGCTAAAAACATTGATCTTAAATTGGAAGAAATTTAGATTGCTCTACCAATTAACATACTCAATGAAATTGTTTATTATAAGTTGATAATTATATTAAGTTATTAGTATGTATATCATTAATGTTGACATAGCTAACAAATATGATAATTGACACCTAATTAACTTAGTGATCATAACTTATTTTGTAGATCTAGAACGTGTCTAGTTGTCAAGAATACTATAAACAAATTAAATGCATGGAGATTGTTAGCAGTACATGTTGAAAAGTTTAACAATTAATTGATTTTAACTCCCTAACATTAGATACGTTTTAGCTGTAGAATGTCTTTGTCAGTTGCATTGTCAAATGTGCAGAATAGAAAAAGACAAAGGAGAGATAAGCAACACTTTAGCCACACCGTTAAAAGGCTACACGACACGGTATTCAGAGTCCGGCAGAAAGGTTGGCCTCGCGCCGGGTTGCCGCTTATTACACTATCCGGTCGACAGCGCCCTAACTCAATCACAGTACAAATACACGAGCCGCTCCGGTCGCCTTAATTAGGGCCCTAACTCCCTAAATCTTTTTACACTACCCTGACCCTTGCTATCGTACCCTGAATACCGTGCCGTGTAATAAGTCCATCAGTCTGTGCAACTAGTGCATTCATTTCGTGTAAGATACATTATTATTCTATAAAGCTGTTGTTGACGTTTCTTGCATCTAGATTTTCGGTATTCCGGTCAAGGTTTGATTGATGTCCAGGACATGAGCCGTTGCCAAACAATTGTCGATTGTGGACAATAAATTGATAAGTAAGGACATTAAAACGAATTATTTTAAATCAAAGCAGAGCTTTGTGCATTGAATACCAAACAATCATGGCAAGTTCCCAGGGGGTCGCCAGCTGATGATATAGAGGTTTGACTGTGGACAGGTTGGTTCTAGGACTAGATTGGTACCTATAGACCTACGATCGCAAGGGTCACGCTAGTGTAATAACATTTAGGGAGTTAGGGCCCTAATTAGGGCGACCGGAGCGGCCCGGTCAGCCTAACGCCCTAACTACACACAGTAAAATATGAACAGTGTGGAAAATACGTACAGAACGTTCAAAACGGCACACTCACACAAAGATGCGCATCGACGCTCGAGTAGCGAGTGACTCGGAGCTGCAGCACCGCGAGAACCGCCTAAGGGGCCTCGTAGATGCGCATGTTAGGGTGATTGCGCCGTTTCAAAGTTTTGTACGTAGTATCCATACTGTTCATATTTGTACTGTGACTGAGTTGCCGCTTATTAGGGCCATGTCGACCGGGTCCGGTCGACATGTCCCTTTCTGCCGGACCCTGAATACCGTATCGTGTAATATTTTAATATGTCGTGTAATAAATAGCCTTTTGAGTATTGAGAGTCATCCATACATCTATTCTTTACATTCTATACAAATTCATAAAATTGGAATGTCTGTTTGTAATATAAATATAACCGCTTTTTACTAAATGCATATATTATGTGCATACACGGTACATAATACATATGTATATTATACCAAAACAACAATTTTTATCTGTCTGTCTGCCGGCTGTCTGTCTGTCTGTTTGTTCCGGTTAATCATGGTAACAGATTTTGGCTTTACAGATTTTGGCGGGACTTTCACTGGCAGATAGCTTATGTAAGAAGGAATAACTTAGGCTACTTTTATACTAGCTGCGCTCACGACTTCGTCTTAGTAGATACTGATTCTCACGCGGACGAAGTCGCGGGCACAGCTATTAAAAATCTGGATTTACTGGGTGGCAGAGCTCCAGTGAGGAGCGCACTCCGCTCCTGGGCGGAGTAAGGATAGGAGCTCGCAGGCGTAGGCATAGAATATGTCATAATACTACGTATAGAATGGACACTTCGACGTCCCGCCCGATTTATGTCTGATCGTCAGATCCAATATTATTTGTGTAGAATATCATTGGTCAGATCACTTGTTATTTATCACTAAACTTATTAGTAGACCGTTGCATTCGTTACAGTAAGTAATAGCGTTTTGTAACTATTGAAGATTGTCGTTCGTCTGATATTTTTTTTTTGTATTAAAAATAATACTGGTAGGTACCTAAGCAGATATATCTAGACACCACAAAAGGTCGTCGTAGTATAGTCTTGTCTACCTTGAATACTGAATAATATGCTTAGGGCACACCACTGATAAAAAAGTAATATAATTTTAACGCTGCAGTTTTTTTAAATAAACCTTGTAAAAAATAGAGTAGGCAGCGTTTTAGTTGTGCACCACACTTACATTTTAAAAGATAAATCAGTTTCCATGCCATTAACCATAGACATAGAGAACACCGTAGACAATAGAATTATTCATGAGTTGCGAAATAAGCTAGCCACAGTACCTAAGGTCTGTAATACATTCGCTGCTTAACGTTGGTAACTTAACCATACTCGTTTGTGTTTATCTGTGTCGAGTACCTACATTAAATAAATAGGTACAATACGATACGATACGCTTACACTCACAGCCCCACACTAGGTATAAACCTGTGTCATGGATGCAGTTGTACACATACAACACAAACACCCAGACCCGAAACGAATATCTGCAGGCCATACAAATAGCAACCCTTCGAATCAAACGATCGTCTCACACCGCTGGACTAACCGGGTTTATTAAAAATGAACCCATAATTTTGATGAAATAAAATTCATATGGCACTGTCAAAAAGTCATCAGATCTCAAGTAGAGCCAAGTTTCTACCTCTAAAACCATAACTTCGAAAACTTCACACCTTACTCAAAATGCCCAAATTTATTTTTACATAGATTGAAGTAAAAAAAAGGAGACAAAATCATTTTGTTGAAATAATAAGCCCCACCGCGGAGCCTAGCACGACCCGCGTGGTCGTTTCCGGTTGTCACCAACCAATGACCAGAGCGATAGTTGCACCGCCCGTAATCGCATATGTCTTTTGTGTCCCTCCGCAACCCCCTAAGCCAAAGTTCGGACCCGCAGGGGTCTCCCTTAAATGGCTTTTCACGACACGGTATTCAGGGTCCGGCAGAAAGGGTGGGCGTGACCTCGCGCCGGGTTGCCGCTTATTACACTATCCGGTCGACAGCGCCCTAACTCAATCACAGTACAAATACACGGGCCGCGTCAGTCGCCCTAATTAGGGCCCTAACTCTAAATGTTATTACACTACCCTGTCCCTTGCTATCGTACCCTGAATACCGTGCCGTGTTATAAGTCCTTTAGGCAGTTACGCTAAATTTATTTAGGCTGAGAGCGAGAGCCCTCTGCGCCGATTGCCCGGTGAAGTAGAAAAAAAAGCCTTGATATTACCCGCCAATGCATCGCCAACCTAACTGTACAGCTTTGTTACACAGAACGAAAATACGTGTTTTACAATCTATTTCGAAGGATGCGATTCGCAAAGATTTATGGAATTTGTGTGCAAATTTAAACTTAATATAATTGGTTGCTTAATTAATACTAGTATATCCAGAGTTAAAAGCAACCGAGTCTATTGGAATGACAACTATTGCACTTAAATTATAGGTTTCAAAGCTCAAACAAGAAATTATTGAGACAATTTTATTAATGTTCTGCCGTGTCCGACGGAAAACTTCTGCAATGTATAGGTCATATAGCCTTATTACACGACACGGTATTCAGGGTCCGATAGCAAGCGTCAGGGTTGTGTAATAACATTTAGTAAAGTTAGAGCAGGATGTGAAATGTTACAATAACTTTAACTTTAACAAAAGACGTGGTGCAACTCAGGCTAAATATTTTAAGTAACGAGGCACCATGTAATGTAGCTATAGTGCGCTAAAAAAAATAACGTGGTTTGTTGATCGAGTGACCGTTTATACGACTTTATGAGCAACTTTTATTAAAGGGTAAATCCTGAAATATTTTAAAAATAAACTGCTGCTCTATAGGTAGATACGATTTGTCGCGCAGCGAAGGACATTTGGTGCGGTGCAGCTGATTATCTTCAGGGTTGGCGCCATAGTCAATTTTGATCAGCATAATCACTTTAAATAAAATTTAAATGTTCCCTTAAAAATCGAATGGTGTTACAAATCTATGCTAATATTATAAAGCTGAAGAGTTTGTTTGTTTATTTGCTTGAACGCGCTAAACTCAGGATCTACTAGTCCCATTTGAAAAAATATTTCAGTGTTAGATAGCCCATTTATCGAGGAAGCCTTTAGCTATATAACATCACTCTAAGATGAATAACATTGCAACCACGCGAAGCCGGGGCGGGCGCTAGTCACCTTATAAAAAAATAAACGTCTGTAAACGTTTTCGTTGATATCAGAAATAAAGGATCGTTCCTTTATTAAAGAATCGTTCGTTCTTTACATGTATATCCACGCATTATAATAATAATTTATTTTTAACATATCTATTAACAAAAGATCTTTCAAACCACTCAATAGTGTGCAATAGTGCAATTATTTCCAATTCATAGCTATCAATTCTTATACAAACAGAAATTGTTACACCACGACTAAATTGCTGTGTTAAATGATTTGAAGTGTCATTGAGTGCAAAAATTTGATTGATCTTCTTTTGTTGAGTAGTTAAGGGGTATTGAGATCTGTCAGTTTTGACATCCTTCCAAATTGGAATGCGTATGCGCCGCCCTCTATTAATTTTAATGTTTAGCGCCGTGATTTCTGTCATAACAACTTGGGCCTCAGAGGTTACATCGCACACGGGTTTTTTTTGTCACGAAGGTGACAAACAAGCGTGCAATTCTAGTGATAACTACAGCCTATAGACATTTACACAGTTTACACAATAACCAGGGGTGCGTCCGTCTATCGAAATTGTTGTCGTATAGAAGTAACACACGACCGGATTCGGTTCGCCGACCAAATCCGCTGTCGCTGTCGCTACGCTGACTTTTAAGCTATTGCATAGCTTCTATCGAGGGCCTTGAGTGCGGGGACCGAATCCAAAAATTCCGTAACGAAAAAACCTCACGCTCCCCACTCCAACGGGCGCGGCGGTGTGGCTTGAAGGCCGTGCATTGTCTAACGTCGTTTCTTTTCGGCAGTCTTCGACACAGTGTTTGTGTGCGTGCAACTAGACGTATTGTACGACTCTACGAAGCTCGCACGAATCGAGACGAGCTGGTCCGAAATCGGACGAATACATAAGCAGCTGTTTATATTTATTGTAAAATAATAAAAATATTTCAAACAAACTTTTGTATTTCATAAAAGAAAAAAAAATGTTTTCTTATCGGTTACCACGCTCAGAAAGTGTAACTTGAATTAATATCAAGGAAAAAAAGAAATACTGCATAAATAAAATAAATAAATAATTATAATTGCATAAGTTGATACAAAATGCTATGCAATAGCTTTACCGCGGCAGTCCCCGAGTGCCTCACGTCGATTTTTTTAATGTAATGGAAGTAGCAAACAAGCATGCAGTTTACATTGATGTTAAGTGATGACTGCAGCCTATAGACACCCAGAGAAAGACCAAGGTCATAATGCAGATGCATTACCACTCCTGAGGCCTAAGGTGTTATGCCTCTGCGCCGGAAATTACAGGGTCGTACATTACCACCCGACCGGAACACGATAGTGCAGAACACTATCATTTAACGGCAAGTATATTAGGTAATGCGGTGGTGCTTACGCCCGCGAGCTCCGTCACTGCAGCTCTACGACCAGTAAAACTTGATTAATTGTTCGTCGGTCTCCTCTACACACGGCCAGATTTGGTTCGTACCGAATCCGCTGTCCGCGCCGTACCAAATCCGGACGTGTGTCACGACGAGTAATTATTGTAGGGACAGCCCTACTATACCTTCACGCAACCACACTTCTTATACAAACGTGGTCAGAGTCAGTCGCGCTGTTAGGAGAGCTCACTCGGCTTATTAAAAGTGTTTTAAAATCAATGTTAGATATGTTTGATGGTTTGATTATGTATGTTCTAACTGTAGAAGGTGAGGCACTTCAATAATAGTTGGTGTATAAAATAAATAAAGTTTATTCCTTAACCAAGATAGTTACCAATATTTTATATCTATTTTAGAACACTTTACATAAGCCGAGTGAGCTCTCCTAACAGCGCGACTGACTCTGACCACGTTTGTATAAGAAGTGTAGTTGCGTGAAGGTATAGTAGGGCTGTCCCTACAATTATTACTGTCAATTTTTCATAACAATTTTAATTTTGATAGCAATAACTGTATGTATGTATGTATCTTCACGCCAGGTCCCTAACGGGGTAGGCAGAGAGTGTAGAGCGCCAGACATCCCGGTTCTGACAAACCTCTCGTGCCTCGTCTACCTTCATCATTCTCTTCATACATGCACGCCGATTCCTAAGACTTTTGACCCCACCATCAGACAGAACTCGACCTATTTGGTCATGGTAGGTCAGCCTTGGTCTTCCTGGGCCTCTGCAACCATCCACATTCGCATTGTATATCTGTTTAGTCATTCGCTCATTCGACATTCTTTCTATATGCCCGAACCATCGGAGCATGCCTTTTTTCATTTTTACACCGATACTATCATTCACACAAAGTCTCTTTCTTACATCTTCATTACGAACGCGATCGGTGAGTGATACTATACTGAGCAATAACTGTAATGTAATTAAACTGCCATTATCATTTATTTATCACCTACGAAAGCAAGAACATAATACAGATTATCACTACTGCTTTTAAGAAGCTACAAATCGACATGAAAAATTGACGACTATGACATGACAATGACGAGATGGACGAGAGCAATTTCGACAGGCGGACGCATTCCAAAGGTGTAAAATGCAAATTCCCTTGCACCCCTGCATTTGCATCTTAGTTGTAATGTCTGGAGCGGCAGGAGCCCGCCGGAGGGCTGCTATAGTTAATGTCTTATATGTTAGAGTCGTATGCATTGGCAGCAATGGCCACATTATCAAACTGGAACTGTCGCTGGGATTACACGAAATTCCTACTAAATAGTTATTTCAAAGGAGATGTTGCGAAAATGTATGGATCTCTGGCCATGTATTGTACTCAATATCATTAACAGGTAAAATCAATATAAAAACGTTTATTACTGCATATTTTCACTTATTTAGCGTTGTTTGCAGTTACAAAACACTATTTGCAGTTCGATTTGGAACTCAAAACCAACATGGCGAATATGGCGGGCAATAACATTTTGACAAATTCCACTAATAATCGATACTTATCGATTTCCAATTTAAATTGATCGATTCGTTACAACGTTTTTTTTGTTAATATAATATGTGATGCACTAGTAAGATACATAGCATTCGTTTTGTTTTATCTAAATAGGTACTATCCCAAACCTAGGCTGTATCGCCGCCATGTTGAACCTGGTTGTAAATTATAAAATCGTTTGAATTAATTGTGGTTGTAGCTCTAAAATATATTCTTGAATAAATTTGTAGCGTCCACTACACTAAGGCGCCATTCGGATTACATCGCACATACGAAGATTTCTCAAGAGTTGGCATATATACAACTTCCCAATCAATTCAATCGTTGGGCCGCGGCCCGCCAGGCGCTACCACCTCGCCTGGTCCCGGAGGAACACTTCCACCCGTTCCTCCACAAATTAATTGTATTTTATTTCGGATTCTTCTATAATTTACCCATTTTTTGAGGTAGTGTACGAACCAGAGTGTCCACGTCCAGTACGTTTTTTTTTTTTTTTTTTTTAGGTCGGGCTTTGTGTAGTCGGCCTGTCTCGAGACGGCACTAGTCTACTTCACCGGGCAATCGGCGAGCGCAGAGGGCGCTCCAGCCTAAAAGTTAGCGCAACTGCCTAAGGGTGACCCATGCGGGTATAGACATATGCGATTATGGGCGTCCAGTACGTGCTCGCAACATCTCCTTTATCGTTACCATTACAAGACAAACTAAAATCGTTACGCCATGACTAAATTGCTGTTAAATGATTTAAAGTGACATTGAGCACAAAAATTTGATTGCTCTTCTTTTGTTGAGTAGTTATGAAGTGTTGGTATCTGTCAGTTTTGACGTCCTCCAAGCTCCAAAATTGGAATGCGTTTAGGCGCCGCGTCTTTAGTATAATCACAGTCTAAAGAAAACGAACGTGTTAATGTGGAATCATTTCATCGTCGGCACTGACAATCAGGTGGCCAGCGGCCTCATAAACTCAGAATGCTATTTCGGATTCCAATTCGAGTTTCCGTAAGTACATCACACACATACATTGTCTTTTATAAGTTAATGAATGGGACGTTTTTTTATGTTATGGAAGTGGCAAACAAGCATGCAGTTCACGTTGATGTTAAGTGATGACTGCAGCCTATGGACACCCACAAAAAGACCAAGGTCAAAATGCAGATGCGTTACCACTCCTGAGGCCGAAGTTGTTATGCCTCTGTGCCGGATATTACAGGGCCGTACATTACCACCTGACCAGAGCACGATAGTCCTGAACACTACCATTTAGCGGCAAGTACATTAAGTAATGCGGTGGTGCCTACGCCCGCGAGCTCCGTCACTGGAGCCCTACCACCAGTAAAATGACAGTACGAACGAACTTCATACCACCAAAGGGACCCAGTAATTCCCAGAGGCGTAGGAGCCAGTTGAGCCGTACCCAATCCAGAATTTTAATGACATAAAATTAGGGCTGACACTCCTGTCGTTATCGCTATCTAGTTTATATCCGTGGCCCCCCTGCAAAATGTCTCTAGATACACCCATATGAAGTAATGCGCTAGGGCAAAGGAATCATTTTGTTGCAATGATTGGCCGTTCGCGCGACGCGCATAACCGCTAGACGTGATTCGTTCTTTTATTACTCTCGCTATACGCGTCTTTTGACCAATCGGTAAGCATATTATGTGTATGATAGGTGAAGTGATCACTGTCATCCTACTGTCAACACTCAAGATCCGTGCCGATACTTATACCTACTTACAAATACTTCAAATGCAATAATCGATTTAACCGTCAGTAAAATTTGTCACCATCACATCATCACTTGAGCCGAAAGACTGCTGGACGAAATCCTTCTCCGAAAATGCCCATCATTTTGTTGCGCGGCATTAAGACCATAATTGGCATACGGATTAGAGATCGCAGTTATTGCCTATTGAAAAGGTTTGACTGTCATTTTTCGATTGGCTGACTGCACTAACGAAAGAATTCTTCACCGCTCGTGAGCGAGCATGGCACTGTGGCTGGTGTAGAACGCAAGCGATCTATTCGGCTGGGCAAGACACGCACGGTAGGGTCTGTGATGGGTGACCGCTAATTGCAAAATGTTAAGCCGTCGGTCCCGGTTGTTATCGATAGGTAGCAGTCGTTAAACCTTGTCGGAGGCCTTATGGGCGGTTTGAAAACATCCGACAACGGGTTGGCCACTAAGCCGTGTCTCCTCCAATTGGAGATAGCCGCCATTCACCACCGCATTGGAGCGGCGTGGTGGCGTATACTCCAGGCCCCAATTAGGTAGAGATTCGTGCCCAGCAGTGGGACGTAACAAGGGTCGTTGCCAGTGGGCGGTGGAGTCTTCACGTCCAAGCAATAAAATTTCTACATTACTTTAATTTCATGTCAGGAACGTGCTGTGAAATATCGTTAACATAACTTAATATAACTTTCTTTAAGTTAAAGAGTAACGATTTGTAGTAACTTGTGAAGGCACCATAAGACCTCTTGATACAATTTATTAGGTATACAATATTATCATACATATGACACTATTTATTATCATCTATTATTCTGATTCCAAACTGACCTTTTAATTTTATTAATATTCGCTATAATTCGAACTTAAATACCGAATTTGCATATCTGTGGGCAGTAAGCATTGTTTTTTTTTATGGCGACTCACTTTATTTAGTTTATGTATTTATCGATTATGAGTCATAATCATAATTTATGACTTACATAAATCGCTATTTAAGTCAAGGCTCAGTCTACTTTATGTCTTTATCGTCAGATATGACTGCAGAAAATATGTGTGGAATTAACAAAACATATTGTGAGACTTACCTCCTGTTTTCCTTAAATCCGAGGATGAAAGTATTGCTTTTAAATTTGAGTTGTTATGTACCTCTACGTAAAAAGTTATATCCAGGGTTAATTGAAATTAGCGCATCGCCTCTTGCTGGCAGCCTTTCCACATCAATCGCAAAAACATTTGTTCTACGACTTCTTAAAATTAATAGTTATCTATTAAAATGTAAGTTTTTCCATATAAAATTATTTTTTTGCCTCTGAACTGGCATATACGTACTCTGAGCGTTAGGTATGCCACGCACCTTGCCAAGGCATGATATCGCCACCAGCACGGTGTATGGTGTTGCGGGATAATGCACCGGCGGCAATGCTCTTTAGAACTTTTGAAAACATTTATTGTTTTTTTTTCGGGTTATTTATCAAGATTTGTAAAAAGACACGTAAAGGTTATTATATAGACGCGTTATTCGTCAACTCGACACGGACGACCGGACACACGTATGTCCAGTTGGTTAAACTTGAAATTGTAATGACTTGTTATTTCGTCGTCTGGACACGACAATATTTTTGCGTGTGTCCACATAGTGAAACTTAAACAAATGCCATTTTGTTTTCGCCAACTGGACACACGTTCACATTTTAACTGAATCGATGTCAAAGTACAGTCACGCAGATTATTTTTCAAGACAAAGGACTTCATTTAGTTGCCAATATCCCAACTATCCGTCAACCGAACAATGGCGGTCAAACCATTCCAATGGGGCGGTAGTAAGTAAGTGCAATAATGCAAGATGGGCAGCAGCGTCCTGCAATGAAACTACCGCCACCGCAATCGCCAATTTACATGCTAAGCGTGGCGATTGTGGCAGGGGGGAGGGTATGTATCCGTATATGTATATGAGGGTATGTATATAATGAGGGTATGTAATAATATGGCTAATACAGTTAAACTTGAACAGTTTCAGCATGTAGATCGCATCGGTATTCTCGTTTTTGCCCATCACAACATGTGAGAAATTGTTGCCCATTCAAAGAGATTCTTCTGTGATGATTTAAAACATGCGTTAGAAAATGCAATCAACTATTCACGATTCATGTCGATATTGGGCGTACAAAATATCATACAAACATTATTCCTACTATTTATGCTCTGCTTCCCAATAAAATAGTGGAAACTTATAAAACGTTATTTTGTTTAGTTAAATACCGCAGTGGCACCCAGAAACTAATACATGGTTGTGATTTTAAATAGTACCTTATACAGGCTTTGCAACATGAATTTAGTCTTGTTAAAATGATTGTTAAACCTACAAGTGCCTAGCTCAATTATTACTGAAATATATGTAAAAGTGACAAGTAGTGTTATTAGAGAGTTAAGATAAATGATTATTATTTGTATTATTATACATTTTAGAATTGTGATGCCATAATTATTGATCATTTTTCATTCATTGATCATTTTTATGATATTTTATTTCATTATTTCGCCGAGTACAATTCTCGTTCAAACTTCATTGCAACTACATTTAGTAAACAAGCAAACAAGCTTTGCAAGTTTGTATAGAAAAGAAGTATATTTTTCAAGGGCAAATCTTCTTTGGCGTTGATAATAAATACAGAAATTTAATTGCTTTTTTAAATTTTGTGTTGGTACTTACCTACTTCATTTTGTGTGATATTTGAAGTAACGATTTTAAATTATTATGTATATTTAGAGAATGTTGGCTATTTTCACTCTTTTCCTATAGGTAGTCAAACCGTGTCTTTATTTTAATAAATCATACTTTAATTTGATGGTTTGAAACATATTTGTTTTATTTTAAAATTTAAACCATAAGTTTTATCAGCAAAAATATGAGTCAGTTTATTTTCATAATGTAGTACTAGATTTTGCTCGCGACTTCGTCTACTCTACTTTACTGTAAAGTTTCATCCAAATCCATCCTGTAGTTTTTTCTTGAAAGAGTACAAACATCCATACTCACAAACGTTAGCATTTAAAATATTAAGTAGGATGTAATAAACCAGAAGATTATGCACATGACTGTACCTTTTTGCAAAAAAAAAGTGATAGTGTCCAGTTGGTGAAAACATAAAAGTGGTTTTATTTAAGTTTCACCATGTGGACACACGCAAAAATATAGTCGTGTCCAGACGACGAAATAACAAGTCATTACAATTTCAAGTTTAACCAACTGGACATACGTGTGTCCGGTCGTCCGTGTCGAGTTGACGAATAACCCAAAACAAATGATGTTGGGATTGATGTAGAGAGGTTACATGAGGTAGGCACTCTAATTTAAATTAACCCTGTACTTTTACTTAAAAATTTTAGTACAAGTAACCAACTAAAACAGGCTATAATTAATGGGGTAAGTTTATTTATGTAACGAAGGTGGCAATCAAACGTGCAGTTTACATAGATGTTAAGTGATTACTGCAGCCTGTAAACATCTACACAAAAATCAGAGTTCAAATGCAGATGCGTTGCCACTCTGGTAAATTAATTCTTATGTCTCTGTCAAAGTTACTACAGGACGATAACATACCTACCTAATGCATAGTTATTTGATAGAGACAAATCGAATAAAGCAAGTATCACGAAAACCGGTAGAGACGTATTTACTTTAGTTGAGTTAAAATAGTGCATAACTAAAACAATGTTTTTTTAATTATGATTAGAAACTAACGTTAAAAAATCTAATAATAGTACAAAAAGTCTTCAATCCGTATGTAGTCCGTATGAAAACCACGTCAGCAATCCAGAAAGTGAGAACTACGCTCTTTTTCTTGAACTTACAGATAATAAATTTTTGAACTTACAGATAATAAATTCAAGTCATGTATTAAACGCACACTATGTAAAAATGCGTCCTATAGACTCGATGACTATCTCAAGGATAGAGATGCCTGGACAAATGCTGGTCTAGCTCCACAAGACTAAACAATAGACTACACAGACTTTGGAACTCTGCCAGTGAATGACAAAGAATGTCCCATATTTTTTTGTTTAGTCTTATCTTGCTGTTTGTAAAAGTAAATATGGAACATTCTGTTGATACCTATTTTTATTATTAAGTATTTTTGAACTATTACTTATTTTATTTTGTTTACTTTGACATATTAATCAACGTATCAGTTGTTATTCGCTTTAATTTTATATTTGTAATTTGACCTATCACAAGCAAATTCTATTATTTCCAAGTGATTAAATGAATTTTTGAGTTTGAGTTTGAGTTTGCTCGACTTATTATCAATTTAATACAAAAATAATTCAATATTACATGATATTTCGTAACCTTATTACGATTGTGGGAGTGTACAATATAACGTTACAGTAACTCGATATGTGTCATGCAATACCATAATCATACGATATCGCATTCACAATAATATTGTCGAATACGTCACGGGCCTTTCACATCTCACTGTCAACCAGGTAACGTAACTGAAACTTAGCCTACACGGTTACATACGAGAACTCATATACCTAATAGATAGAACTTAAACATTTCATAATTTTATTCAACATCGGGATACCGAAATCACGTTACTTTTATGTCAAAATGTTAACAGACTAGCAAATGGGCCTGACGGTGGCAAAAGCGAAGGCTCTGGCCGTCCAGTAAGTTTCATTTCAAGTTCTCGCAGTTCCATGGTTCCACGTCCGTTGGTCGTGGGTCGTCGTGGCAAGCGCCGTAGCGGGGCTTACAAAGTGTAGACGAGCTAATAAAGGTGAAATGCGCGGGAGGAACCCGAACAATGAATATAGTGTACTCCTCCCCCCTCTCCTTCATGCACAGAAGTCGGCACCGAGGTGGTTTTAGAGAGATGTCCCGACTACACCTGGAGAGCCGGTTGAATGAGAACACATTTCGTGGGAAAAAAAAACAGACGAGTTACGAGAAATTCTGAACACATCGGTCGTAGTAAACGACCAAAAAGCTTGTAAGCCGCAAATGAATTACAGTCTTACTTACTTTCACCGATTGAAATACGCACAACAGTAAGAAGGGCAAGTTAAAAAAGTCAAGGAAGAATTTTTTCAAACAACTGTCAAATTATGTTCTGCCTACCGTCAAGCAAATAAGACCACCAGCAAAAACTTCTCCGTAGATAGAGGACTTTCCAAGATAACGTACGGCTCAAAGGTTTTCACAAAAACCTATATCATCTAGATACTATGGAATCTTCTGACCAAAAGAACGTCATAACAAAAATTAAACTCACCAGCAAAGACATCTCCGTAGTCTTCGGCATCATGGTGACGTCTCCTGGTCTAACTCCCGGACCGCAGTACGGCAGCGAGGGCCCGCGGTTCGGGATTCGAGGTTCGTGCAGCGCCAGCAGAGCGGCATGTAAGCGCGCCCGGGCAGCACTGATGCCACCAGCTCCGCGGACCGCCGCTTCTACTACTTGACCCACATCTTTCTCCCATCTGGACAAATAAGAACAGTATGATCATTTCAGTTTTTTGCGTAGAAGTTGGCCATTTGGTGCTAGATGATTTTGAAAATGGTAAAAGATGAATACGAAGCACTATTTAGTATCGAGGTGGTTTTAGAGGGTGCAAGTCCCTCAGAGAGCCTTTTGAATGCGAGGGACTTTCCACCCCGTATAAGAAAATGCCTAATGGTTGTCATGTCAACGCTACTGTCCAAAAGAGATTAAAATCTCTTTCGGACAGCAGCGTTGACCACTTCTATGGTGCTGCGGAAAAAATATAAATGTACCTGCATCCACCCAAACACGATATGATGTCCTCTTTGAGACTCCTTGAGAGCGTGCACGCGGGACTGCCGTCAGAGTCCGATGTGCTTTGAGATCCTTCGTTCTTTTCGGAGTCGAGGCGCGTCGGCTCCGGGTACTCGTTCTTTGGTAAGGCTGGCGAGACCCGCCCGTGGCTACCTCCGCCGCTGCCGTAGCCTGCTCACCAAATTGAAAGATATGTTTACTTTCATCACTTCAATCGCAGTGTTGGCAGTATTACGTGAGACGCAGCTGCCCATCCTATTCAAATTATTCAATCGCCATTGTTCACTTTTCGGTTGACTGACTGCACTAGCCGAAGAATTCTCCTCAAACAAGTGAATGACGGGGTCATCACATGCTGACGCCTAAAAGTTGACTTTTAGCCTGGGTTGCACCACGACTTTTGTTAAAGTTTAAGTTATTGTAACATTTCACATTCTGCTCTAACTTTAACAGATTTCTATAATTAGAGAAGGAAATGTTACAATAACTTTAACTTTAACAAATATCGTGGTGCAACCCAGGGTTATAACTTTTGTAAATCATGTTTATTTTTTCTACATAACTACCTCGGGACTTGATATTCCGGTTTGAGGAATAAATAATATTGGGTTTATTAGAAAATATCTGCAGTGGTCCCTTGGGGTTTGCTAGTTAATCCTATTTTAATAGGCATAAACAGCTTAGATGCTTCTATACCAGCTATCGCTTGACCGGAACACGATAGTGCTGAACACTGCCATTTAACGGCAGAGAGATAAGATAGTGCTGTGAAGCCTACGCCCTCAAGCCTTATTAAACTGGAACTCTAGTATGGTTCCATGTTACCTGATGATGTGGAAGGCGCCCTGCGAGGGACGCGCGGGGGTTCGGCCACGTCGCCGGTGGAATCTTCCAACGAATCCACCATGATCACCACCTCCTGCTCCTCCTCCTCACAGTATAGTGGATTGGATCTGCAAGAGAATTTCACTGTTATATTCATCATCATGATCATCATCATCATCAGTCGAAAGACGTCCACTGCTGGACAAATTCTTTCTTAAACGATACCCAAAACGATCGGAACTGGACCGGCTTCATCCAGTGTTTTTTTTTTTATGTCGTTGAGTTAGCAGACAAGCAGACGGACCACCTGATGGATAGTGGTCACCGTCGCTTATAAACATTTGAAACACTAGGGAAGGTGCCAACGTGCTGAACCAGCCCTAAAGGACTCTGACGCCATTTTTGTAGAACCTTATATTGTAGCACCGAATACCTGAGAGGGAAGTTCGTTCCACAATCTACACGTTCTTGGCAGTAAAGAACGTGAAAACCGCACCATTGATCACTGCCAGGTGTCCAGTCCGTGAGGGTGGAACTTCTCTCTTCGGCGGGTAGTACGGTGTACAGTAATTCTTCGCGACCTTCACCAGATTGCCCACTCTTTATTTTTCGGTACACGGTACCAATTAAAGAATGTAATTAGTCTCTACTTAGGTATAAACATTTAATTTTACGTCGCAAGTTCAAGCAAACAACCTGAGAGGCCTAAATAGATAGGATAAAATCCCTTAGTAAAATATTGATAGGGCTTAATAAGTTTTTTTATGTGACGAATATAGCATACAAGCATGCAGTTCACATAAATGTTAGATGATTAGTGCAGCCTATAGAAGCTGCAGCCTAGAAACTTGAGTCATCTAACGCAAGGTGGGGACACAGAGCAGGGACGCCGGGGAGGTAGTTTATGCGTTTTTTATTTTTAAAGAAAAATGGAAAGAAAAATTTGACTTCAGGCGAGGCTCGAACTCGCGACCTACTGGGAATCTAGTCCAGCCGCTCTTCCAATTGAGCTACTGAAGCCCTGCCCGATTTGTCAAATCTTTCCTTCACATCTATTGCATTGCTTTATGGTAGCAGTAGCGCCATCTATTACCAACTATGCTAGTTAGGCAACCGATATAATAGACTTTTCAGTTTATTGAATATCGTAAAGAAGTCGCTTTTACCCTTAATAATTGTTTAAATTATTTCGCATTAACACATGCTTGTGAAATATATTTTATTTAATTTTTCTTGCCTAACTAGCATAGTTGGTAATAGATGGCGCTACTGCTACCATAAAGCAATGCAAAGGATGTGAAGGAAAGATTTGACAAATCGGGCAGGGCTTCAGTAGCTCAATTGGAAGAGCGGCTGGACTAGATTCCCAGTAGGTCGCGAGTTCGAGCCTCGCCTGAAGTCAAATTTTTCTTTCCATTTTTCTTTAAAAATAAAATATATTTCACAAGCATGTGTTAATGCGAAATAATTTAAACAGTTTATGCGTTGTTTGTATAGTTTCGTGAATATGTAGTTAAGGTGACTCCCATTACCCCATCTTTCTCGATAACGCCGTTTCATCGTGTTATCACATTAGATTCGTTCTTTAGACTGTCATATTGTTATTGTCCATGATGATTGTGAATAAAATTGTTGATAGGTACTTGTGCTCGTAACGTAACATACGCACAACAGTGAACCTAACCATACAACCCATTAGCTTCTGCGCATTCCAATGTAAAAAACCGGCAAAGTGCGGCGAATCGGACTCACGGTTACAAACATAGAGTAATTTCCGCTATTTTTTAAATGACTTTCAAAACTATTTACTTCAAAAATCATTTAATCGATATGCTTATAATATGTAAGTCCTTTTATTTAGTTTAGTACTAGAGATCGCCCAATAGTCGAAATTCGACCGCAGTATATTATTATATGTATAAAATATAACTATGTTTGAATTCTATAACGAACCTCTATGGTGGAACCGTTTTACCACAGGCTGGTACACAGCACATGTTCTACATTTTGACATTAACAAATTAAACTAAATTTATTGTGTTGTCAAATGCATGTTTGTGTGTGTAATGTTTTATTTATTGATTGTTTATGCATTATTATTGAAAAATATTAGCGTTATGTAAGTAGGTACTTCTCCTAGATAGAAACAAAAGAGTATACAAATACAATATAAACTATAAGTACGTAGTATTTGTATAGGTACTCTTTGCTATAAGCGTGCCTTATTTCATACTCCTCCGTATGCCCAATTTTCGTAAAAAGGGGTCATAAATTTTTGCTTTATGTATATTAATATTATGATGTGAAACAAAATAGGTAATTTGCATATTTTTTAAATATATTTGTGTGATAAATTTCAACAATTGTAATTGAAACAAAAAGACAAGCATATATACACGAGCGATCCTTGAAGGCTTCCATTTGTTCCTCTTAAGGTAAGGAACCCTAAAAACACTGCATACGAGTATCGCGCACCAAATCTGCACACCTGGTGCATGCGAAGTGTCGATGAGGTGGACGATGACCCTAACTCCATATTACTTGTAAATTTTACATAAATTGAAGTATAAGCGTGTAAAAGTGAAACAGAATATAATATATACCTATATATATTTTAGAATAGATTTACCCCCTTATTCATAAACGTATATAACAACGTATAACCCGAACATTATAGGTTAAGATCCCATAACAGAAACATTTCGTTCATCGAGTTTATGCTGCAAACTCTAGCTATTTTTCACTCTATTTACAATATTAACCATCTTTAACAGCCAGATTTAATTTAGCAACCGTATACCATAATAATGAGAAAAAAATTGCTTTAATTTGATATATAATTAACTAATGTACGTTATGAACGTAAAAACGTTTCCTTGATCATACCTGTTTACACCTGGCTGCGAAGAGGTGCGGCCAAGTGCGCAACGGCTGCCGTGATTTTTCAGTCTTTACATATATTGCCGTGAAGTGAACGATATTTTATTGAAAAAACAAGTCAACAAAATTTTTCCCCAAAAATAAAAAAATATTTTAAAATATTTGCGGCCACATTTTGATAGGCAACCTAGTAGATATTTATTTTCTGGATCATTAATATGCGTAAAAATGGGTTTGCAGCATAAACTCGATGAACAAAATGTTTCTGTTATGGGATCTTAACCTATTAGATACGTTTCAGCTATAGAATGCTTTGTCTTTGTCAGTTGCATTGTCAAATGTGCAGGATAGAAAAGGACAAAGGAGACATTAGCAACACTTTAGTTAAAATACTTTTATGAATAATAGGGTTAGAATATATTTTATTTTTATTTATAATCGGAACCATCACGAAGGTATTAGAGTTACGGACGCCCCCCTGAACCCGATATTGCTATTGCGATAGGTATTTTATCGAACACTAAAACTCAGCCGACAAGCGCTTCTGAATAAATAACCTCACCTCACACATCACCGGTCACAAGAGGTGAATAAAAACCCCAAGGTTGCGAGAATGTGAAGATCGTGAAGAAATTCTATAAACTAACAATGGAATTTCAAATTGACATAACAATACCCATAAAGGATGGCATATAGAGCTGGAGGACACGCGATGGTACTATGACATCAGGTACAGACAGCACATTCATTCACATTTAACTATATTTTTAAGTAGGTACTGGTGTGGAAGCACGCATGGCCCCGCGGCTGGTGTAGATCATAGGCGATCTACTCGGTCAAGCATTACGGGCGCGGTCGGATGTGTGCTGGGTGACCACTAATGGCAAATTAAAATGCACGTTTCCGTGCTTCGGAGGGCACGTTAAGCAGTCGTTAAACCTTGTCGGAGACCTTATGGGCGGTTTGAAAACATCCGACAGCGGGTTGGCCACTGACTCGTATCTACACCAATCCGCATTGGAGCAGCGTAGTGGAGCAAGCTTCAGGCCTCCTCCCAAAAAGGGGAGAGACTCGTGCCCAGCAGTGGGACGTACAATGGGTTGCCATTATTATTATTACTGGTAAACAGCATGAGTTTTTTTTTGGAAATGTCTATAAACTGAAGTCATCACTTAACATCAATGTGAGCTACTTGATTGTTTGCCATCTTCCTTACTTGACAAAAGACAATACGGTAGGACGTAGCCGTCGATCTACGACAGTTCTACTCCACAACCAGTAAAGAGTATCAATTTTTTTTAAATATATGCTATGCGATACTTACGTAAGCCCTTTTTGGATTTTGGAAATATGTGTGATGAAAGACGAATACTCGCCACCTGTAGTACCCATATCTAATTGACAAATTGTGGATGTTTTATTTTGAATAAACTAAGTAATGTTACTTTTGAAAAGGTTGACAGACAAGCAGACGGGCCACCTGATGGAAAGTGGCCGGCGTCGGCTATGAACATTTGCAACACTTAAAAAAGCTGCCAACGCATTGCCTGAAGGACTCTTTTGACGCCATTTAAAAAAAACCTGTTGTAGCGCCGAGGGAACATGTTGCACGTTCTGAGTCGTTAACAATACGAACGGCGCGTCTTTAGAGGTAGTCAAGTGGACCAAGCTGGTATTTGAGGGCTCGCGGTGAGGAGGTTATTGGGTTGCTATTTCCCGCCCATAGATGAGAGCAGTATTTCTCACTCGGACCTTACAAAGTAGTTGCCCCGGTGTGAAGAGTAACTGCCTCCCTTTTTTAAGCGCCCAAACTCAATATAACTCCCGAATGTTTAAACGCTTGATTGCATTTATTACTATATACTCTGGCTAACCCTTAGGGAAAAGCAAGCGTAAAGCAATGTTGCTAAGTGAAATAACATATTTATCTTTCTTAAAAGCCTATAGTTTGTGGAAAATAATTATTTAAAAAAGCGTGGCATTTATAACATCAAAAATGCTCTTCGAGTGTTACTCTGACCGTACATTATGCAATCGTTTTCTCTCAAGGGACACGCATAATTCTCTGCATAATTCTGATAGGTTTCCTTATTTAGTAAATACTATAAAGAACTAAACATTATTACGTAGATATCTACTGTCAGACATCGTTTATTATTTTTCTGTACTTGGGCTTCTTTTTTAAACAACTGAACAGCAAACTTATAATCCATTAAACTTTAACATCTTATACTGCTAAATTAGTCATTAGGTACTTGACGAAATAATAGTCCAAACCAGAGTACATACCTATTTTTTTTTATGTAATGGAAGTGGCAAACAAGCATGCAGTTCACATTGATGTTAAGTGATGACTGCAGCCTATAGACATCCACACAAAGACCAAGGTGAAAATGCAGATACGTTACCACTCCTGAGGCCTAAGGTGTTATACCTCTGGAAATTACAGAACTGTATATTATCACCTGACCGGAACACGATAGTGATGAATACTACCATTTAGCGGCAAGTATTTTAGGTAATGCGGTGGTGCCTACGCCCGCGAGTTCCGTCACTGGAACTCTACCAGCAGTAAAAGTAGTCGTTTTTTATTTTCGATTTTACAAACCGTTAGATTTTGATGAGTCCCATAACTTTTAACCAAATGACATTTAAAAACAAAATTATTCAAACAATGACAGCCCGAATATTTGAGATAAAATTATAAATTCCATTATACGAGATTAACCTTCCAACAATTAACCCACTTGCCCAAACCGGTTGTTATCAAGTTATTAATATTGTAATTTAAACCCTTAATCTGTTGACTATCACTATCAAGGTCAGGGATGTGAGAAGTGGAGTAGAAATTATGAATTGTAATAATGATGCCAGACCGAATTTCTGTCACGGCGGCCAATCTTAACGGAGACTAGCCAAGTGCACAGGTGTATGCGCAAACACAGGTGCTCTCCCCTATTACCTCATTCTCATAGCCCGATGGGACGGCAATCCGACACGACAAGAGAAACCAAAGAATAGATAATTTATCTATTCCGTGAGAGAGACCATTGGCTAACTCTCCGAGGCACGGGGATCAGACTTCGGACTATTGGGCATTTCCAAACAGAAAAAATCCAATTACAGCTTTTCCCGTGAGGCTAGCGAGCGAACTTGGAGCTGAGTGCCTAGTGCGAGATTTTATTTACTGTCTGCGATTTTGTTTTATTTAAATCTGCGTTTACTCTTATGGAATTGAAGGAGCGTCATCGATTCACCGCTAGATGACGCTCCTTCAATTCCATACAAATCTGCGTTTACTCTTACGCGATCGCAATCGATCGAAAATCGCGATCGGAAATCTCGCACTAGGCACTCTGACCGAGTGGTCGTCGACCGGCCGGCGTGTGCAGATGTGGCTTTAGAGACGAAGTTAGGAAAGATCAATGCTGAAGACTGGCAGGCGATGATGAAGGACAGACTGAAGTGGAACTTTCCCCACCGAAGTGTTCCTTGTGTTTTGATGTAACACGCTCCATAAGGGACTCGAAATAATGAAATAAGGTCAAACTAAGGTTAGGTACTTATAGGGAAATCGAGAAATGCATGGAAGTGGCGACTTTTGTGTATTTCTTGATATTCTATGTTTAGTCCCTTATACCGAAAGGGAGGGAGGGGAATGGTAGGTGGTAGGCAATACACTGAAGTAGAGACGCTTATTCTTGGAGGTTCCTGTGACATCGTCTCAATCTAAGCCTGGGTTGCACCACGATATTTATGAAAGTTAAAGTTATTGCAACATTTCACATCCTTCTCTAACTTAAAGAAATCTGTTAAAGGTAGAGAAGGATGTGAAATATTATAACAACTTTAACTTTTACAATTTTTTTTTCGCTTACACTCACAGCCCCACAATAGGTATAATAAACCTGTATCGTGGGTGCCGTTGTACACTTACAACACATACACAAACACCCAGACCCAAAACAAATATCTGTAGGCCATTCGAATATTTGTTTCGGTGCGGGGATCGAACCCGCGACCCTTCGTGTCAAACATTCATCTCACACTGCAAATACCTTGGTGCAACCCGTGCAACCCAGGCTAAGATTTTTAATGGACTTAAATCAAGAAATGATATTCCATAATCCATACCTGAGCACCGGCGGCATATCGTCGAGCGCCCGCAGCGGGTGAGCCGGCGGCGGCGCGGGCGGCGGCGGCGGCGGTGGTGGAGGGGGCGGCGGGGGCGGCGCGGCGGGTGCGGGCGGAGCGCGGCCCCCGCACGCGCATCCCCCCGTCTCGCTCTCGCGTCGCCCTCCACCCTGCAACAAACGCACGTTTCGGTTTAGCCACAGATTACTTAACTGTTAAATATAGAGATGGTCAACTCCGTAGAAGTGTTAAATAAATGTCAATTCTAACTAATTATGACATAATACAGTTCAATTAAGAGCGCATAGGCCTATGCGGACCCATTATACCTACCTACCTATTTGCTTGGTACTATAAGTCGCGTAAGCCTTACTTCTGGTGCGTTTAGTCTTTAGAGTTGCATTTTTAGGGTTCAGATTTGTTAGGTCTGTCTGTCTGTACATCCGACCGTATGACATAGTCATTTTACTCTGAAACTAGGCATTAGGGAATATTAATCATATTTTTTGGTTCTCCTTAAATAAATAAATATAATTATTATCAGCCGAAAGATGTCCACTGCTGGACTAAAGCCTCCCCATAAGGGGGATATGCCATAATCGCCACTCTTGGCTTGCGGATTGGCGATCGCAGTGGCGGTAGTTTTATCGCAGGACGCTGCTGCCCATTACACTTACTAACATCCCATTAGAATCGTTTGACCACCTGTTCAGTTGGCTTATTGCACAAGTGGAAGAATTCTCTTCCATACAAGAAAATTCTTCCGCTAGTGGGCGGTGGAGTCCTCACGTCTCGACGCCCATTAAAGATTACAAACTTGAAACTCGGTAGGTAGATATGCATTTAATAGGTACCTAAGAATATAAATGGTGGGTTCCCATTCTTGGAAACTATTTTTTTTTTCATCAAAGTGATCAATCTTAACGTGGTGTCTTTAGAAAGATTTTTAAAAATAATATTGAGGTTTCTAAATTCACTTCTTCTGAAAGTCAATCGTTTGAAAAATAGACACAGTAAGCCTGTAACATTTCACATCCCTCTCTAACTTTAACAGATTTCTTTAAGTTAGAGAAGGATGTGAAATGTTACAATAACTTTATCTTTAACAAATATCGTGGTGCAAGGTGCAACCCAGGCTTAGTGTGACTCTCAGGGCGAGATTCACAGACCGCACTACGACTTTACTTTCGAGCAAAGCACGCTTCGAACTGTCAAATCCCATACTGTACTGACAGTTCTAAGCATACTTTGCTCAAAGTAAAGTCGTAGTGCGGTCTGTGAATCTCGCCCTAACTTTTAACAAGCACTAAAAAAGACTACGGAACAAAAGTATCGCGAACCTAAAGTATACAATAGGAGCAGGAAAGAATGGAAAACAACAAAAAACGTAACTTCACGCCTGTAATCCCCGAAGGGGTAGGCAGAGGTAAATGCATGCATTCAAGCATACATGCAAACACCCACGATTCGCCGGTTACGTTTTGGCCCATGTAACAGGTGGCGAGCCTGTTGACATCTCCGGGCACATTACCAAACTTTGAGGTACTGGGAAATTTCCAGAAAATGGAAAAATCCCAATAGAACCAGAGATAAAGGCTTTTTCACCATTATCTCTGATAACCCCCTACCCGGGAATCGAACCCAGGACCTCAGCGTAGTAGTAGTGGAAAACAACAAAATTATGCGATAATAATTTTTCAACTTCAATTTAATGTATTGTCGTATAATAAGTGACAGCTTAAAAATTCGTGCTGGTTGAGATGATTGAGATGAGCTTCCGCGTTTCTCACGAACCGAACTACCTACTTTGATTGCTCTATTTGCACTGCACATACTTATTTGAGTTTTTTTTTTATTGAAGGTGGCAAACAAGCATTCAGTTCTGTTGACATAGACGTTATGTGATGACTGCAGCTTATACAAACACCAGTCAAAATGCAAATGCGTTGCCACCCCTGACATATAAGTTACGTCTAACTAAGTAATAATAATTAAGAAGTAATAAATTTACTTTTTTTTTACTGGTAGTAGAGCTCCAGTGACGGAGCTCGCGGGCGTAGGCACCACCGCATTACCTAATATACTTGCCGCTAAATGGTAGTGTTCAGCACTATCGTATTCCGGTCAGATGGTAATGTACGGCCCTGTAATTTCCGGCACAAAGGCATAACACCTTAGGCCTCAGGAGTGGTAACGCATCTGCATCTTGACCTCTGGTCATTGTGTGGCTGTCTATAGGCTGCAGTCATCACTTAACATCAATGTGAACTGCATGCTTTTTTGCCACTTTCATTACATAAAAAAAGAAAGAAAAAAAAAACAAGTTATTACGGGGCCCTAAACCTTCTACGACCAGTTTCTTCCGTGCGTTGTCTGTCAGTCGCACAATGACTCCGTGTCGGAAAAATTATAGTTATGTTAATATTTAATTTTATAATTTATTATTGTTAAGGCCAAGTCCGCTGCAGAAAATTTAAGAACAACCTGTGGCATATAATTTCCTGTGTATAACGTGGTCATATAATTTCGTGGCACTCGTGACAAGAGAACGCCTCCCACGTGGACTGCGTCCATGGAGATCCCACCTTCATAACATTTAGTATAATTGGATATTTTGCATGGAGAAGCTGGAATTAGCTTAAAAAGTCATAAGTTATACAATTATTAGATTGTGTTACCAATTGCATAATTTGCAATTTGCAATATATTATAAAATATCTATCTATCTATCTAATATCTTTAAACGAGAAATTCTTGTATATATGTATATATAGAATCAAGATCTCGGAAACGGCTCCCAAGATTTTCTTGAAATTTACAGATGAGGGGTTTTTCGGGTCAAGAAATCGATTTATTTAGGTTCCAGGTCCAAGAAAAGCTCGGTTCCAAGTTAATAATAAATTTTCTTCATAACCGACGACTAACGCCATCTATTGATGAATATAAGAACCATTAGTCTACTAACGTTAGTCGTATTTTTAGCAAAGAAGAAGTGTTTGATTTGAGGTTAGACCAAAAAAATCAATTGTTTTTATTCATATTTCTTCAGTATGCAATTCATACTAATTATAATTTTCAAAAATCGCTACGGAGCGTATCTCTGTCAACCAGGTACTTAACATTTATTACCCATTTTTATGATTCAAATGATATGCAACATTTTAATTACTATTAGGTAAGTATAACTGTTATATAACTACAATAGTTATTTATTAAACTAGTGCATTATGTATTCAATTAACTTTTGCATCGCACAATTTCCGATAAGATTAAAAAATATTATGTGCTTTATATTTTACAAGTGTGAACTAGATATAAAAAGATAAAAAGTTAATATTTTTGCTTTTTCATCAACTTAAATGACAGCATTACGATACGATTCAATTCAGGAGCTGCAAAAATATTGTTTCATTTGTTAGTATAACAGTGCGTGCGTAGAAAGTAGTGCGTTTCTTTCAGGTGGTAGAGCTCCAGTGACTGAGCTCGCGGGCGTAGGCACCACAGCATTACCTAATTTACTTATCGCTTAATGGTAGTGTTCAGCACTATCGTGTTCCGGTCAGGTGGTATATATTTGGGATCGCGGATTTAAAACGTCGTGACTCACCCTATCGGACGTATTATGCCTACTAGATTGAAATAATTTCGATTGGCACTTTGCAAGTATGCAGTACCATCCTGCATTTCCTTAATTCTTTTTTAAATTTATTTATTTTTATTAAACAATGCTTAAAATAAACAGTAGGCCCACCTAAAGAATATATACCTTAAAGACTAACATACTTTATGTTGATACATATCACGTTACGACAAAAAAAATATACCTACGCATCAGAATAATAGAATACTAATATATATGACCAAATTGATGTCAACCGAGTTACAGTATGCGCAAAACTTAAATGTCAGAGTGAAGTTGGCTGCGTAAACTTAGCGCCAGTCTCTCTTAGCTCGCGACGACCACACAGACGAGAATGAGCAAGTTTCAATGTTGGCTCAATGAAAGCAAACATAATATACAAACTGATTCATATTTCAACTGCCACATTCACACAAACTACCTACTGCCACATTTTCACAAACTACCTACTGACACGTTTTCACAAACTATCTACTGTCACATTTTTTTCCTCCCTTTTATCCTTTTATTACACCCTTCTATTTTTGACGTGTAATCCCTACTAATATTATAAATGCTGTTTGCTTATCTGTCTGTTACCTTTTTCCAAACGACTGAAACGGTTTTAATGAAAGGAGATGTTGCGAGCTCGGCTCTAGTTTGCACATGTCCTCAAAAAATGAGTAAATTATACAAGAATCCGAAAAAAATACAGTTGATTTATTCAATATACCATTTGGCGGCGTATAGATTAGGTAATGCGGTGGTGCCTACGCCCTCGAGTCCCTACACTGTAATTCTACCACCAGTAACATTTTGAAAATGTCCCTGTTGAGTGATAATAAAAAAGACAGTAGATTGGATAATATGGATGCATTTGAGTGTACCATTTTGCAAACACATAATGAAATGCATCTCCGTTAAAGATGCAATCGGATCTACTCTCATTACCCACATAAGTACTGTCGCGCAGAAAATGACATTGTTACAATAATATTATATCATTACCGTTATAACGTACCTACCATTGTTTTAAACCTAGGCGTTTAGTTAGCCAAGTAACCGTAGCGGCCTCATTTTGCTTGTCATCTATATTAAAATAATGTTTTTAATTGTTTGAATAGGGGTTAGTTAGCAGTATACCGGTAACGGTTTAATAACGAGTAGCTTTTTTATGTCATGAAGTGACATATTATAATTATTCGAACGAAATTATTATAATCAAATAACAATTTCGTGATTCAAAATTACCTGCATATGAAAGGTAACGCCAACTTCTCGTAAACTTGATGTGGCGGGTCTCTTTTTACAGCAAAAAAAAAACAAAGCAAATCGGCATTTTTAGGACGTCAGTTCAGTCGCACAACTAGATTTATTAGTCTAATGAGCAGTCCCGCTGCAACTAGTTTTTATTATACGAATAGAACCATTTGGGCTTGTACTTTGACAGAGGGGAAACCCTACATATGGCTACTCCCCTCCGGTCCAGAAGAAATTGGAGTAGAAGAAGCCGAGGCAGAGGGGTGTGCCCCGGAGCCTAATCCAAGACGACGCGAAACTCCCGCTAAATAGAAAAAACGCAAAAGCAGTTTCCTTCCGAACCGGGGATCGAAGCTAGGACCCCAGACAGTAACGGCCAGCTACTACTAGACTACTGAGGTAGATCAGTATTTAACTTACGTCTCTTGACAATTTGAACAACTCTTGACATTCGCTGATCGTTCACTTTTGGAACACGAAACGTTACGGTTACTCGTAACGTTTCGTGTTCCAAAAGTGAATTGTCGCAATGCTTCAGTGATAATGCGCATAAACTTCGGTACACACGGCCAAGCCGGAGTTATGCGGTGCAACTGTTTCCTAAAAAGCCTTACAAATAATCATTTTAACTCAATCGAATCGATATGCACCTTATAAACCCGACCCAACTCAGTTGAGACAATGGACGGTCCTAAGGGGAGGGTCGTAGATTTCATGTTGGTTTCACTTCCAAACTCGAACATGATGGGACACAAAAAATCGTGAAAAGATTTCATGACCTCCCCTCAAATTATTGTCATGGACCTCGCCTAATTGCCGGCACAAAGGCTTAAGGCTAAGTAGCTTAGAACCCAAATAACTTAGATCATAGGGATCATGACTTCTCAAAATCATATACCTACTACAATTTTACTGGTGATGGAGCTCCAGTGACGGAGCTCGCGGGCGTAGGCATCACCGAATTACCCAATATACTTGCCGCTAAATGGTTGTGTTCAGCACTATCGTGTTCCGGTCAGATGGTAATGTACGACCCTGTAATTTCCGGCACAGAGGCGTAACATCTCAGGCCTCAGGAGTGGTAACGCATCTGCATTTTGACCTTGGTCTGTGTGTGGAAGTCTATAAGCAACAGTCATCACTTAACATCCATGTGAAATGCAAGATTGTTTGCCACTTCCATTACATTAAAAAAAGTCCTGACTAGAAGGTGCAACACTTTTTTCAGTCACATCGCATGTGTGCAACAAACCTAAAAAACTTAACTTACCTAAAAATCTAGTGCGTCAACGAAAACCGACAGACAAGGTCGCCATTAGAGTCCCACGCTCCTATACCAATATTTGCGAATACGATCACATTTAGTTTATGTAATTAACAGCCAGCACTCAGCAAATACACGAGAAATTAGATCATTGCTAATTGATATGTTATTTTAAGAACATCGTCTATGTACATATTAGAAAAACAATTTCGGAAAATAAATTTCAAAGGTTAGAGGAAAGGATAGAGTTGCCGCCACATTACTTAGTCTATCTGCCGCCAAATGGTAGTGTTCAGCACTATCTTGTTCCGGTTAAACCAGTGATTCCCAAAGTGGTCCATATAGACCTCTGGGGTCTATGGGAGACTCGATGAGGTCTACGTATATGCGTAAATAAAAATATAATATATGGGAAATTGATATAAATGTTAGCAAGGGGGTCCACCGAAACCAGATAAAAATTGAAAGGGGTCTACAAGAAAAATAGTTTGGGAACCTCTGGGTTAGACGGTCATGTATAGCTCCACTATGGCTCACATAAGACCGTCTCAAGGGTGGCAACGCATCTGTATTTTGAACTCTGGTTTTTGTGTGGATGTCTATAGGCTGCAGTCATCACTGAACATCCATGTGAACTGCTTGTTTGCCACCTTCCTAACATAAAAAAACATCTCGGATATTGTAGCCAAATAAATGAAATTATGATTAAATGCCATTTGAAAAATAAAGTTAACTTTTAAGATTTTATTAATATCTATGTCTGTTGTTTGCTTTTATTTTTTTAAATAATCTTGTAATATCCAGTGTTCAAAAAGTCATATCTACCATAATATTTAAAATGATACTTTCATTTCCCTAAAAACGGAAACGGAACTTTATAAACTGTTATTTCAAAATACAGATACCACTAATATAGATTTTTATTTATCAAATTCAGTAAACAACATATAAATTACGTAAAATATGCTCATTGGTGTACATTCAGTACTTTTCCACAAGTATCCAAGTGCATATCGCTAAATTACATTATTAATCCAAAAACAATTTGACCTACATCAAATAACATCGATATAAAAGGACATCATTACGCAATAAGATTTTAAACTAGAACAGTTTTTATTTAAAAGGTTTAAAAATTCGTCGATATATTTTGCAAAGTGTTTTATTTTTTTTTATGTTCCAAGAGGGCAAATGAAACTAACCACCACCGGGGTGGTAAACGCCACCTATTAGTGCCAACGGCTAACCCGGTGCCGGGCTCAGAGGGGGCCGATGGGTATAAAGGGTAATGAGCAATAATTCCAAAAGTCTCGTATTTGATACGCTTGTTGACTAGGTAGGTACAGCGCACGTGCAAATCTAACAAGTAAGTAGAACTCACCATTTAAAAAGCAAGTCACCGTATTACTTAACTTAATTCTAAAGACCTTACCAATACTTATGTAAAAAGTCATACGTCAATAAGTAACGTCGGTGTCAAAATCAATTACACAACACCTCTTAACCTAACACAATTATTTGAATACACTCGATATGGTGCAAACTGATCGAGATATACATTTCCGAACCTTTTTCACTGTCCAAATCGAGATCATAACAAATCGATTCGTGATCACATAAAAGCAATTAGTGCGTGACTGTACACGATACGATCACGTAGATAGATGTACAATGATTATCAAAAGTGTATTATAAATAATTGATTCTGTTCCATTGAAGGAACCTAATTTTAGCGATTTTCTATAAAATTGTTTTTTGTAAATAATCGTTTTCCGGAACTTAAGTAAGTAAGAACGGAAATATTTCTTCTCGCAATGTTATAAGCTTCTAAGGATATTTGGATGAACAATTTAAAAAAACGTATGGGGGGCAGGGCATTTTCATCCCGCTAAGGTGAGCAAAAATCCATCAAAAATCCTTTTCTCGAAGCATAAACTTATTCGTAAGTTCGTTTTCGATTCGATACCACGTGAAACTGCGCAAATTTTGTGCATTAAATTTCCTCTTTTTTCCTAATTTCACTTCAATTTTATTCCTAAGTACATAGTCTCCTCCCTTTACTACCCCATCTTTTACGGAAGGGACGGATTAAGTTGAAATTTGGTAATTACAGAGCTATTTATTAATGTAAGCATAGCAGGCGTATCTGTATTTAAAACATTGCTGGCGTACAGCAATGTACAGCACTAAGGCTATCGAAATGTCAACCGAAATATATAATACACCTTCAGATCTCTATGCTATAGGCTACAATATTAACTTATCATCAAAATGAACTGCAGGATTGTTTGCCTTTATCATTCCATAAAAAAGGATGCGTACAATTCACACGTGGTAGAAGATAGAAGTGAAACCTCAAAAAATTTCGTAAAAGACACTGTATAATGATGATTTAGCGTGGGCGAAAATGAGATAAAAAGCATCCTATCTCATTTTCGCCCACGTTAAATCCTATGAATTTATGTCTCTGTCTCTTTTTACTTTATGCTTCCTATCTCATTTTCTGCTATCTTAAAAGTCGTTAAATCTCATGAACTTATGTGTTTGTCTCTTCTAACTGTCGCTTTGTCGTTTCATCGATTTTCATATCACAACGATGCTAAAGTTTTCACTTCGAAAAGTTTGATATCACTTTTGGCTACGATTGTACAGTCGCAAGCGTCTCGTTCGACATTAATCCACATTAAGATAGGGATCGACATTAATTATTTGGGCCGATCTTTTAGCCCCTAGATGAAATATAGTGACCTTGGACTTTTGAAGCGTTTCTTTTGATTTTTTAATATTTTTTAGGCATAGAGCAACAAAGGCCACCGTCCGCCCCAATCATTGCCTGAAAACATAGAGCTACACGGGCTACTGGCCGCGGCGTACCGGAAGGGAGTAGCCATAGCGTTTATTACCGATGCAAAACAGTTCGTCATTTTTTGCGCGGGGAATTACGTGTGACACATAATCACACTACAAAAATCGTCTATTACTACGAAACACACCTTGCCTTTTTTTTCTATTTTTTAAAGGGGTTTTGTCCCACGACATGTCATCCCCATCGTTGCCAACACTAACTTAAACCATTACTGATAATAATATAAGGAAATAGAAAGGAAAATGTTACTGGCGAGGAATTAACTTACATATTTCTTTTGCGATTTCTGTATTTAGATTAGATAAAATTTCCTGGCGAAGGCCAACATTCATGAAATTTAAATTCAGTGCCAGCACTAGCAACATTGTCTCATTTCTGACACCTTGACTTTAACAAATTAAGTACATAAACAATTTCACGCACACATTTAAATATCTGGGCGACAGGCGTAGGAACACTTGTACTTTATTTGTACTTTGACAGAGGGGAAAGCCTGCATATGGCTACTCCCCTCCGGTCCGCCGCGGCCAGAAGCCCGTGTAGCTCTATGTTTTCAGGCAATGATTGGGGCAAATAAGCTTGAAGTTCACAAGAACGATAAGTAGGTAATAAATATGGAGTACGCTATAGAAGACTACACAAACTGACGCCTAAGTTGTTTTGTTAACAAAGGTGGCAAACAAGCGTGCAGTTCACATGGATGTTAAAGTGTCTACAGCGTATACAGATTTACACAAAAACCAGACGTTAAGATGTAGTAGGAGTATATACCTGAGTATTTGATATAAGTTTCAGCTTAATAGCTCTACGCGTTCTTCAGAAAAATGGTCCTGACAGACCGACGGCCGACAACAAAGTGATCCTATATGGGTTTCCGTTTTTTCCTTTCGAGGCACGGAAACCTTAAAACAAGTCATCATCATCATCAGAGGCCCAGGAAGACCAAGACTGACCTACCATGACCAAATAGGTCGAGGTCTATCTGATGGTGGGATCAAAAGTCTTAGGAATCGGCGTGCATTTATGAAGAGAATGATGAAGGTAGACGAGGCACGAGACGTTTGTCAGGACCGGGATACCTGACGCTCTACACTCTCTGCCTACCCCGTTAGGGACCTGGCGTGAAGATACATACATACATACATCATCATCATTCGTATTAAATCTTTGGGGAATAAATAAGTAAAGTCACGATCATTCATATAGGTACCTTAAGAGATAAGAGGCGTGAAATCATGTCCATAAATTAGGTAACACAGTCCTTCGATTTATAAACAACATCCATCACCAACTACAACGGAACATAAATGGCCATACTAAGGTGCGAATTAGATCCGTAGATATCCAAATTGAGAGAAACAATATGCCATTAGTGCCCACATGTTGGCGTGAACGAAATAACTTAGGTCGTGACTCGATTTGTAGATAGATATCTATCGGTATAAACCTACTGTGAATATTCACACGTTTGACACTCGACTGATCACCTCAACCTCAACTATTATTGCCTAAGGAGCAGTGCTTTTTTTTACGAGGTGGAAATGCCATTACATTCAACCGACACTTTGGGGGAAGAGTCGGGATATAAGGGACTTGGACCCTCTAAAACCACCTCGGTGCTGTCGGGCTTTGCGAGCCCCCCTTCGCCATTTACCACGATGACCTGCGGCTATCTCGGTCACCATCTTCACGTGAAAGTGTTAAAAGAAATTGGTTTTTACCGGTGGTAGGGTTCCAGTGCATGAGCTCGAGGGCGTAGGCACCACCGCATCACCTAATCTGTCTGCCGCCGGTAGTGTTCAGCACTATCGTGCTCCGGTTAGGTGTCACGGGAATAACTATCACACAGACATAACAACTAAGGTTTCAGGGGTGGCAACGCATCTCCATTTTGATCTCTGCTTTTTGTGTAATGTCTATAGGCTGCATCATCACTTAACATCAATGTGAGCTGCATGATTGTTTGCCACCTTCCTTACAT
Organism: Macrosoma leucophasiata; assembly: GCA_036365455.1. Classification (NCBI taxonomy): domain Eukaryota; kingdom Metazoa; phylum Arthropoda; class Insecta; order Lepidoptera; family Hedylidae; genus Macrosoma; species Macrosoma leucophasiata. The sequence continues at coordinate 4,439,175 of JAWQUS010000023.1, read as the reverse complement.
AAAAAAATAAACTTAACATTACGCCTGTAATCCCTGAGTGGATAGGCTAATTAATACATACATATATCATATTTTTTGGAATTTAACCTGTCACAAGAAAATAATATTATTTCCAAATGATGAAATTAATTTTAATCTTGAATCTCTACCTAGTCTTCTTCACACGTGCATTCGGCTTGTGGCTCTAGCAAAATGAATGCCCTTGCGAAAAATATAATTTCGGGTGGCAAAGCTAATATGTATCCCATCGAGCTGCCATCAGCACAACCTCTTTAATATTGTAATACTTGATTACTACACAAACATACTTACTTATGTTTTTTTCGCAACGCTTCTAGATTTTGAAGTATTTACATATGTCTGTCTCAAGAATCATTTAATGTCAACCAGGTGAAACCCACTCGATGAAAGGACTTAAAATAATAACTGTTGCGTACTTTAAGATATAATGCACACTCCTTAATACCTTGTATTTTTTTTTTTTTTAATGTAATTGAAGTGGCAAACAAGCATGCAGTTCACATTGATGTTAAGTGATGACTGCAGTCTATAGACACCCACACAAAGACCAAGGTCAAAATGCAAATGCGTTACCACTCCTGAGGCCTAAGGTGTTATGCCTCTGTGCCGGAAATTACAGGGCCGTACATTTCCACCTGACCGGAACACGATAGTGCTGAACACTACCATTTAGCGGCAAGTAAATCAGGTAATGCGGTGGTGCCTACGCCCGCGAGCTCCGTCACTGGAGCTCTACCACCAGTAATACTATAGTATACTCGTATCTATACATATAACGGGCTATACATCACCATCTAACCGGACTAACCGCTTAACAGTCTCGGTAGCCTAGTGGTAGCAGGCCACTACTACTACGCTGAGGTCCTGGGTTCGATTCCCGGGTAGGGGGTTATCAATGATAATAGTGTAAAGTCCTTTATCACTAGTTCTATTGGGATATATTTTATTTTTAAAGAAAAATGGAAAGAAAAAATTGACTTCAGGCGAGACTCGAACTCGCGGCCTATTGGGAATCTAGTCCAGCCGCTCTTCCAATTGAGCTACTGAAGTCCTGCCCTATGTCTATTGGGATTTTTCCATTTTCTGGAAATTTCCCAGTACCTCGAAGTTTGGTAATGTGCTCGGATATGTCAACAGGCTCGCCACCTGTTACATGGGCCATAACGTAACCGGCGAATCGTGGGTGTTTGCATGTATACTTGAATGCATGCATTTACCTCTGCCTACCTCTTCGGGGATTACAGGCGTGAAGTTACGTTTAACCGGAACACGATAGTGCTGAACACTACCATTTGGCCACAGATAGATTAGCTAATGCGGTGGTGGCTACGTCCTCGAGTGCCTAGTGTGCCTACACTATGAAAAGTGAAAAATGTTACGCCTACAACGACAGGAACGTGTGAGAGACCCTGAATAGTGAAGACAATGATTATAACGAACACATTTGTAACCCACTATCACAAAATACATCTTGTTCTTTAGTATTGTACTGCGTAGTATAGTGATCTACAGTACATTATGCAGCACTAACTAAACTGAAGTAAATAGATTTAATTTGAAGATATTGATTTATTTAATTGTTTTATATTATTTCGCATTAACACATGCTTGTGAAATATATTTTATTTTTAAAGAAAAATGGAAAGAAAAATTTGACTTCAGGCGAGACTCGAACTCGCGACCTACTGGGAATCTAGTCCAGCCGCTCTTCCAATTGAGCTACTGAAGCCCTGCCCGATTTGTCAAATCTTTCCTTCACATCTATTGCATTGCTTTATGGTAGCGGCAGCGCCATCTATTACCAACTATGCTAGTTAGGCAACCGATATATTAGACTTTTCAGTTTATTGAATATCGTAAAGAAGTCGCTTTTACCCTTAATAATTGATTTATTTATTTATTAACTCTTTATTGTCACACAATACGCACATGATATTCGTACAAATGGCGAGCTTAACGCTAAAAGCGCTCTCTACCAGCTAAACCATTCGCAGTTTAGAGAGTTAAGTGGGCGGTATGATGACACAGCAAACATGGGAAACCAAGATATACAGTGTAACTACAACGCACATACGTCTATTACCTAATAGATCATTTTTTGCTGCCTCGTAGCCTAGTGGTAGCAAGCCACTACTACTATGCTGGGGTCCTGGGTTCGATTCCCGGGTAGGGGACTATCAGAGATAATGGTGTTAAGTCCTTTGTCTCTGGTTCTATTTTTCCATTTTCTGGAAATTTCCCAATACCTCGAAGTTTGGTAATGTGCCCGGAGATGTGAACAGTTTCGCCACCTGTTACATGGGCCAATACGTAACCGGCGAATCGTCGGTGTTTGAATGTATGGATGCTTGACTGCATGTATTTACCTCTACCTACCCTTTCAGGGATTACAGGCGTGAAGTTACGTTTTTTATATTTTTTTTTGTAACTAATATTTTATTAGTACCTCATTTTTTTTTTTTTAAAATTGTATATTGCTGCACCTACTTTGTTGATATCCTCAATATCCAAAGGTTGACTGCTAGAAAACGCCTAGGGACGTTAAATCCATAAGGCGGATTTGACGTCACTAGGCGTTACCAATCAACCTTTGAATAGTGAGGATATCAATAATTTCTGTGCATAGATGGTGAAATAAATATTTAGATCTATGATTATGCGCTGTCTCAGATGGTTAAGCCAAAGGCAAGCATATAAGATAGGTAGATGTCCTCCTACCACCTGCTACTATTGCTGCTAGCTGCTTTTAATAATAATAACTATGAGCTGCTTTATCTCTGGGAGCGCCCGACACATCAACCCAGGACTCCAGGGTAGCAGTAGTGGCCTGCTACTATTAGACTAATGAGGTAGTAACGACAATTCTCCGTTGATTTTAATGTCAAGTTAGGATTGTTCTAATGGAAAAGATTCAAGGCACTTCCAATACGTATTATCATTCTTTCTCCATATTTCCAAAACTACTGCACCTAAATTATATTGAAAAAAAAATGTCCTAACCTATATATTACAGGACAACTTATGATGAGAAGTTCCTATATATAAGTTCCTATAGTTTTCTCTTTACTTTCAGAACAATATTGTTTTGGGAGTAAATAGGAAAAAAAATGTACGGAACACTGTGAACGCGAGTCCTACTCGCAATCGACCGGGTTTTTCCGGGCAGTCTTTTTTTTGAGGACGGACTAATAATGTAGGTGGCACATCTCGAGACGGCATTAGTCTACTTCACCGGACAATCGGCGGACAAAGTCTCGGGCGACAGCTAGTACAATATTTCATTAATTCATCCATTCATCAGTGTTGCATAACGCGACCCTCACACTGATTTATGAGCTATTCTAAAATTATTTAATTATACAAATATCTCCTATTATAATCCCAATGTCATGAACATTTTGTTAGGAAACTGTATTTTAATGATTATGATGGTAAAATCCGGTAAAGGTTGACGTTCATTTAATAGTAGACCAATTCGGGGTAAAAATCCCATGCATATTTATAGGGTCCATTTTATAGTCGACCAATTTGGGAAGAATCCGATGCAGGTTTTTAGGATCTTTATATTACTATGTAGGTATATGCCCGCGACTTCGTCCGCGTAAAATTTAATATTATCTATACTTATAATAAAACTGTAGAAGTTCAAATTCTGTACATTGAAAATATTGTCTGTCTGTCTATCTGTCTGTCTGACTGTCTGCCTGTCTGTCTCTCTGTTCAAGCATCACACAAAATCTAAAGGTGAGGAAAACGATGAAACTTGGTATATTTATACTTTGACCTTTGGCGCACAACACTGGGTACTTTTTATCCCGGAAAAATGTATGTTAACATTTACTATTTGTCTGTTCGTCTATCCGTCTGTCTGTCCCCATGCTGTATCTCATAAACAGTGATAGGTAGAAAGCTAAAATTTTCACAAATTATGTATTTCTGTTACCGCTATAGCGACAAAATTGAATACTAAAAATAAGAAAATGAAAATATTAAGGGGTCCAAGGGGGCATACAATAAACGTGTTGTTTTTTTTTTTTTTTTTTTTTTTTTTTTTTTTTTTTTTTTTTTTTTTTTTTTTTTTTTTTTTTTTTTTTTTTTTTAGGTCGGGCTTTATGTAGGCGGCCTGTCTCGAGACGGCACTAGTCTACTTCACCGGGCAATCGGCGAGCGCAGAAGGCGCTCCAGCCTAGCAAAAAAAAGTTAGCGCAACTGCCTAAGGGTGACCCATGCGGGTCCGTGCCTCGGCTTAGGGCGTTGCGGAGGGACATATGAGACATATGCGATTATGGGCGGTGCAACTTTCGCTCTACTCCATTCGGTTGGTGATAACCGGAATGTCATCGGCCTCGTGGGGCCGGGGATAAGGTCGGGATCAGGGGCGGGCGCGGCGCGAAACGCGTCGGCGCGTTGTATTGTTGGCGGTTTGTGCAGTTTGATTCTGTAAATGATTATTCATAGCGGCGATGGCCAACGTGGTCTCATCGTCCGGATCTTTTAAGACGTGCCTTGGACGTCTCCTTTTGGCGCGATCAAAAGGAGTGTAAATCGCGGCCGCTCTGACCAGCGGATTCGGGTGGTGACTCGCCCGGTCGAAATAGCGAGCTGAAGCTCGCTTCAAAAACTGCCGGATGGTAGGCAGATTTGCGTCAATGTGCAAGTTTTTATTACGTACGTACCAAGGCGCGCCTACGGCTCTACGTAAGAATCGATTCTGCAAAGTTTGAAGCTTATGTAATATTGTGTTTTTCGCGTGGGCGAATACCGGGGACGCGTAACATAGTATGGGCCTTATGCAGGACGTATAGGCACGGAGTTTGTTCCGGGCCGATAGCTTGCTCTTTTTGTTTAATAAACAATGTAATTGGGACAACACGAATGCAGCCTTTGCGCGCGCTGCTTTTACATGTGCCTGTTTTTTTTTTTTTTTTTTCGTATATTTTTTGCTCGATATCAATAACGGTATCAAGTATACACTTAAAATTTTCACCGAATTTTTGGTCTTATGTTGTATATTACCTTCCAACAAACGAAATTTTTATGGCATTTTTTGTACGGAACCCTTCGTGCACGAGTTCGACTCGCACTTGGCCGGTTTTTTCTCTGTTAGTGACATTAAGCATACCGCATAGCAGCGTCCCGGCGTAAAACAATCTCCGCTATGATCACCATTCAGCATGCCAAGCGTGGCAATTATGGCGTATTCTTTTCTTATGACGCACAACACTTTTAGGAGCATCTTCGGGAAAGGCTTTGTCCAGCGCAGACGGATGGACGTCTTTCGGATGTGATTATGATGATGGCGATGGTGGTGGTGATGATGGCGTTAGTGGTGTTGGTGGCATTGGTGGTGCTTGTGGTGTTGGTGGTGGTGGTGGTAGTGGTGGTGGTGGTGGTGGCGTTGGTGTCGTTGGTGGCATAGGTGTCGTTGGTGACTCTGGTGGTGGTGTTGGTGGCGTTAGTGATGTTGGTGGTGTTCTTGGTAGTTTTGGGGGCGTTGGTGGCATTGGTTGTGGTGGTGGTTTTGGTGGCGTTTGTATCAGTGTTGGCATTGGTGGCGTAGGTGTTTGGTGATGGTGATGGCGTTGATGGCGTTGGTGCCGATTGTAGTGGTGGCGGTGGTGGTGGCATTAGTGGGTAAAAATGCACAACGAATAAAAATACGCATAAAAAATATTATGCATAGAAGTTTAAAATGGCATTTTCGAAAATACGGTTCAGGATAGGATGGATGCGCGTTTAAACACATAATAAGCAATTTTTCGCAATCCTAGCAGCCTGTGTGCTTTTATCCCCGATGGTCATACGTCTAATATCGTGTACAGAGAAGCATTACTGCAAAATAGATTTTTTTAGCTACCCAAAAGTGTTTATGATCCAAAATTAACCAAAATGTATATCCAAAAGCGCTGCCTAATGTCACAAAGCCACTATTCCACGCAAACAAATTTGCGGGCACGGCTAGTTCATAAATAAAAGTAGCCTAGTTACTCCTTATTACATGAGCTATATGCCTGTGAAAATCCCGTCAAAATCGGTCTAGCCGTTCCCCAGATTAGCCGGAACAAACAGACTGAGAGACAGCCAAAAATTGTAAAAATATATACTGTGTATACATATTTACTTATGCATTCAGTAAAAAGCAGATATTTTTGTATTGCAAACAGACACTATTTTTTTTCATTTCTATGTATAGATTATGTGGCCAAGGAATTCCACGCGATTGTCCAATACGAGTATTTCAAACACTGCACGATCATTCATTATAATTGCATAATCTTACGCCGTGACCCCTACTTCCGAGCTGTTCTAAACATTTATATATTTTATTATGATATCGCGGGTTCATCAAGTTGTAAAAGGCGATAAAATGCACTTTTAGTGTTCCGTACTTAAAAAGTAAAAACGGGACCCTATTACTAAGCCGCCACTTATCTGTCTGTCTAAAAAAGCTAGAAAGCTGAATTTTTCACATTCTATGTACTCCATTGTCGCTTTAATAACAAATACTTCATTAACCATCCGTGCGAGTGCGAGCCCGACTATTAAACCGACTTAAAAAACGGAGGAGATTCTCAATTCGTCCGGCTCTTTTTTTTATATGCATAGTTTGGAATACTTTGGAAATACCATTTATCAGGCTTAATAAAATGTTAAGCCCTTGTTAAGCCCTACTTTTAGAGTGAAGTGCTAACCCCTATGAGTAATACAGTCGTGAGATTACATTTTTTAAATATGAAAAACCAAAACCGCAGTCAGAAGCTAGTATAAAATATAATGAACCCGCTAAAATATACTTTGACCTCAATATTACCTCTTGTTTACTGGTGTCATCATTCCACCGAACCTTGGCCACTGTTCTTACAACCGTTAACAGACATTATTATCATCTAATGGCATCCATACCGAATTGATGGATTATTATAGAAACCGGCAAAGTGTGAGTCCAATAAGTTTCTTTTATGTAAGGAAGGTAACATTTTACTGGTGGTAGAGCTCCAGTGATGGGCTCGCGGGCGTAGGCACCACCGCGTTACCTAATATACTTGCCGCTAAATGGTAGTGTTCAGCACTATCGTGTTCCGGTCAGGTGGTAATGTACGGCCCTGTAATTTCAGGCACAGAGGCCATAACACCTTAGGCTTCAGGAGTGGCAGCGCATCTGCATTTTGACCTCTGGTCATTGTGTGGGTGTCTATAGGCTGCAGTCATCACTTAACATCAATGTAAACTGCATGCTTGTTTGCCACTTTTAAAAAAAACATACTATGAAATACTGTATCTCTGTGATTCCCAAAGTGGTCCAGGTGGACCCCCCGGGGTGGGAGACTCGATCGGGGTCTACTTAGGCGTGAATAATAATTGGAAATATGGAAATGTGATATTAGTAAATGTAGCAAAGAGGGAACCACCGAAACAAGAAAAAAATTGAAAGGGGTATCATTCAGGAACTTGAATTTAAGCGAGCTACCAAGACACCGAAATATTGGCACGACTTTCAATGAAGGCTATAAAATCGTTTGACACGTGGCGGAAACTAATCGATATATTAGCAAATAGAGTTACTCGATACGTGTATTAAAATATTCTATAAAACCGCGTGCCAAGGCGTTGTGAAATGCGTTCCCTAGAAGGGTAATGAATTCTGATGAAATACTCGCAAGTATTCGAAACAAGCAACTCGAGAGACGACATTAATACCTACTTATTTCAAATCTTTAATCATTTTAAAGATACGTATCCGAACTCCGCTGCGCGCAACAGTGCTGCTGCCGCAGTGCTGCCGGAGCATCATATTATATGTCGCGCCAGGTAAAAAGAACGCTGGCGGTCAAGCTGCGCGTCATGTGTTTTTATTTCATTTTATGTTATTCTATGTAATATAGTTTTCAATCTGCCTACCAATACACGAAACCGCAAGCGAAAGCTAGATCAAAAATAAACCAATAGGGCTAGTACTTTCGTGCGCGAGTGTACCGATGCGCGAACACATCCCTTCTACTTTCTTCCAGCGTTCTTTTTACGTGGCGCGACCTATACTCGATTTTCTAGTGCGTTGCTGCCTGCTCTATTAGAAAATATAAACTTATATCGACACCAGTAGTACCAGCAGCACTGCAGCGGCAGCACTAATGCGTTTTTTTATGTAATAAAAGTGGCAAATAAGCATGCAGTTCACATTGATGATAAGTGATGACTGCAGCCTATAGACACCCACACAATGACCAGAGGTCAAAACGCAGATGCGTTGCCACTCCTGAGGATTAAGGTGTTATGCCTCTGTGCCGGAAATTACAGGGCCGTACATTACCACCTGACCGGAACACGATAGTGCTGAATACTAACCAAAAACAAACAAAAAAACTACCATTAAGCGGCAAGTATATAAGGTAATGCGGTGGTGCCTACGCCCGCGAGCTCCGTCACTGGAGCTGTACCAAGTGAAGCGTGCAGCTGAGTTCGGAATCGTACCTTTAAAGTCATGGTTTATAGCGTAGCCTCTGTCAACTTCGTCCGCGGGTGCCTTTTGCCACCACATATGTTCGTACGTTACTTCACGCCTGTAATTCCCGACGAGGTAGACAGAGGTAAATGCATGCTACAAGCATATGTGCAAACACCCACGATGTCGTGATGGCCGGTTACGTTTTGCCCCATGTAATAGGTGGCAAGCCTGTTGACACCTCCGGGGACATTACCAGGCTCCGAGGTACTGGGAAACGTCCAGAATATGCAAAAAAATCCTGACCTGTTGTTTATGTATATAGATGTGTTTAGAATGCGGTTTTATCGTGAACCCATTATCCGATAGTCTACTCTCAAGCCACACCGCGGACACACCGCCAAACCATACAAACGCTTAATTTGGTCTTTATTACACAGACATCAATCAGTGACGTGTATTTACACGTGCACCTGTGTGCGTAGCACGTAGAAAATACCAACCGTCGCCCATAAGAATGGAGGTGGTTGGGTGATGCGGGGAAATCGGGCGGAACGTCGAAGTGTCCGTTCTATGCGTAGTATTATTATATATTCTCTGCTCAAGCTACGAGTACAACTGCTACAAGCACCTACGCTTCGTGGTTTTGTATTGATAACAATGAAAATGAGAATTACGTAGCAAAAGCAAGTATAAAGGTAAGCGCACATAACTGTGGATAACAGCTGTAATACATCACGTATTTAGTTACGCAACACTTATCTACAACAATGTAATAAGCACGCTTGGTTGCCTGCAACTATTCGTTGTTGAAGAAAATTACTTAAATAAATTGTTTGTTTTACCATTTGAATGAAGTGATTATTTACTACTGCCAAATTACATACACACACGTACACACACCTCATCTTGAGTACCTACAAGCATTACATTTTATGTTTTTTTAAATTGTATTGAATGGTACTTAATTATGTTTTTACTTCATTTATTTCACGTCTGTCCAAAGGGGTAGACAGAGGTAAATGCATGCATTCAAGCATACGTGCAATTCATGCAAACACCAGAGCCTGTTGTCATGACCAGGCATATTACCAAGCGCCGAGGTACTGGAAAACTTCCAGAAAATGGAAAAAGCCCAACAGAACCAGAGATAAAGGATTCGAACCCAGGCCACACCGCGTACACTCCGCCAAAATTCCATACAAACGCTTAATTTGGCCTCTAATACACAGACATCAATCAGTGACGTGTATTTACACGTGCACCTGTGTGCGTAGCACGTAGAAAATACCAACCGTCGCCCATAAGAGGGGAGGAGGTTGGGTGATGCGGGGAAATCGGGCGGGACGTCGAAGTGTCCATTCTATACGTAGTATTATTACATATTCTCTGCCCAGACCCCCAGCGTAGTAGTAGTGGCCTACTACCACTAGACTACCGAGTTAACTTCTATAGCATTAAGCAATGATAAAGGCCCTACAGTATGTATGGCCCCGTAACTACAATCACAGAGACACAAAAACAATCACAGAGTGCAACAACTTAGATCTGGGGGGTGGCAACGCATCTGCATTTTCACCTCTTATTTTTGTGTAGACTATATGCTGCAGTACTCACTTAACATCCGTGCAGTTCACATTGATGTTAAATTATGACTTCAGTCCCCAAACCGGCACACCATAGTGCTGAACACCATTTGGCGTCAGATAGATTACGTAATGCGATGGTGCTATCGCCCTTGAGCTCGTGCACTGGAAGCCTTACCACCAGTGGATTCTTCGCTATTTTAATCATCAGAAAAAAGTTGTTTTTTGTAGAAGTCTAATAGACTGCAGTCATCACTTAACATCAATGTGAGCTGCAGACTTGTTTGCCACCTTCCTAACATAAAAAGTAGGTCGCATTTTCCTCTATATTTGAATGTTTCAAAAGGTAACTTTAAGTTATTTGCTTAACTCCCACAAACATATGTAATGTTAAGTTCGCTGGCATAATTGCACTCAAACAAAGGAGAAAGTGTGTACGCAGCTGACCGCACGCAAGTGTTGTACAAAAAAGAACCAACGCATTGAAATGGCAGACGTTGTTGTGATACATTTTATTTCTATACATTAATATTTTACTTTGGATTTGGATTGGACAATCTTTATCTATACATATAAAAATCAATTGCTGTTCGTTAGTCTCGCTAAAACTCGAGAACGGCCGGTTTGGTTAATATTGGTTTTGAATGATTTTTTGAAGTCCAGGGAAAGTTTAAAAGGTAAGAAAATATGAAAAAATTTAAGGGAAATAGTAAAAACCACAATTTCATTTTCACATACAAATAGTCCGTATGTGTCAAACCTTTGACACTTTATTTCATTCTGAGGCAATACGAAGTTTGCCGGGTCAGCTAGTTTACAATACAAAATAATGTTTGTTAGGTTGAGTTGAATCGCAGAGGTTAAATATGTAGTTCTGTGTTTAATAATCTATTTATTTATTTTTTTCTAAATTTAGGTCCAGTAAAAAAAATAAGAATGGAAGGAGGGTGGTCAATTCTACTATTTTCATAAGTAAACCAAAAACGATTTATCTGGAAAATATAAAAAAATATATATGCTATGTTGCATGATATAGTTTGCAAAACTTTAGTAAAATTGTTCATGTTCGTAATAGCACTTGGTAGTTGATTCAAAAACTACCCTGACTTTGAGCAAGGATCGAACCTGCGACCTTCGTTGCAAATTTTTCTTTTCGTTTTTTCTTTCGTACCTATTTTGTAATTCCCTAAAAACCGAAAGAGGTTACAATGTTAAAATATATGGGTTTCACTTTTTTCAGTTATAATCGATCGACCCAATAGTTTCATGTTATTCAAATTGCAGGTGACAAATACATAAAACAAACACCAGAGCAATTTTTTTTTAGGTCTCCTCTCTCAAAAAATATTATTTTATAAAAATACAAGCCTACGGAAGAGAAATGACAAAAACTGCGTAAGCACTAGAAAATGCAAAGTTCTATCCAATCAAAAACTAATAAACTTAACCTCTCATTCCGAATGCACCTGATGCAATTATCACAACCACGCGTGTAAATAACGAAATATTTCAAACAAATTATTATCTTTCCCCAATCCAAACTCACTAATGATCAAGAAATACCGAATCAAAGTTTGAGAACCGTGTAATTAAATCTAAATATAGCTGATAATGTTGTAAATCACACTAATGTAGCAACCTTATTAGCTAATGATTTAGATTTACTTTGATGACCTCGCGGGCGTAGGCACCACCGCATTACCTAATCTATTTGCCGCCAAATAGTAGTGTTCAGTACTACCGTGTTCCGGTTAGATGTTAATGCATGGCCCCGTAACAACTATCACAGAGACAACAACTTCGGTCTCAGGGGTGGCAACGCATCTGCATTTTGACCTCTAGTTTTTGTGTAGATGTCTACATGCTGCAGTACTCACTTAACATCCGTGCAGTTCACATTGATGTTAAATGATGGCTTCATCCCCCAAACCGGAACACGATAACTAGGTAATGCGGTGATGCTATCGCCGTTGAGCTCGTGCACTGGAAGTCTTATCACCAGTGAATTTTTCGCTATTTTAATCATCAAAAAACGTTGTATATGGGAAGGACACACACATGTGACTATATTGGATACAGCCATCCATCGCTGACGCAACCATACTTTCCTCTCTGTTACAGCACATTATACAATTGACATTGGAACCGACTGACCGCGATCCGACGGCGGCCACTGCTCTTTATGGAGGAATACACCATAGGTTTTTGCAAGTCGTATATTGTTACATAATTTTTGGTAACACACAATACATGTTTTGTATTTTATGACAAGGAAAGTTAGGATAGTTTTTTTCGCTTTGTTAGGGTTCCGTTGTTAACAAGGTATATAGTTTCGTCTTGTCCGTCTGTCTGTCTGTCTATCTGTCTGTCCATCCGCGGTTTTGCGCAAAAACGATTGGTACTAGGGACTTTAAATTTGGCACAAGTATACATCTTAATCACGCCGACAAAGTGGTAGACTAAAAACACGCCGACAAAGTGGTAGAATAAAAAATATTTGCATGTAACGAGCGGATAAATTTTTATTTTTCGTTCTCTGCTTGGTGTGGAGTATCGTTGGATAGTTCTTTAAAAAATGTTAGGGATGTGATGTGGAATATCATTTTTAGATTTAGTTAACTGTTCGTAACTAATTAAGCTTTAAAGTGCCAATTTTCACTTCATAAATATATTTTTTTTTTCATTACATTATTCAAACCTAAAAATATTGAAAATCTTTTAGTGTGCTATGAAATTTGAAGAGTTCCCTCGATTTCTCCAGGATCCCATCATCACATATTGACATGGTTACAATGGGACCAACTGTGAGGCACACCCTTTCAAACAAAACCAAAATCATCCAAATCGGTACAGGCCTTTTCGAATTATCGGTGAACAAACATAAAAAAAAAAGATCCGGACAAATTGAGAACCTCCTCCTTTTTTCGAAGTCGGTTAAAAACTACGGAACCCTACACTGCGCGTGGCCCGACACGCATTTGATCGGATTTTATGACATGAACTGGCAAACAAGCATGCAGTTCACATTGATGGTCCAGTGAATACTATAGTCTATAAACATCCACCTACATAAAAACTAGAGATTTCAATGTATGCCACAATGTTGCCACTTCTGACCTCCTGAGGTCTAAGCCGTATATTACCACCTACCGAACACGATAGCGCTGAACGGTACCATTTAGCGGCATGTATAATGCGGTATGTGGTAATGCCCACTGCCTTTTTTGCCCGCGAACTCCGTTAGTGGAGCTCTACCACCAGTACAAAGAAGTGTAGACAGCCTACTCCCGCGAGCTTCATCAACAGTAATAATTCTGTTTTTTCTGGTGGTAGAGTTTCAGAGTAGGCTCGTACGTAGCTCGCGGGCGTAGGCGCCACCGCATCACCTAATCTAGAGAATATGTAATAATACTACGTGCAGAATGGACACTTCGACTTCCCGCCCGATTTCCCCACCCAACCTCCTTCCCTCTTTTGGGTGACGTAGACGCGGGCGGAGCCGCGGGCAACAGCTAGTAGCTAATATATCAGAATAACACATAGGCTACATTTTATAAAGATATTGTGTGAATGCAGACGAAGCCGCGGGTACCAGCTAGTTCTACATAAAATGTTTTTTTTTTCTTCTATGTAGTGGAAGTGGCAAACAAACATGCAGTTTACATTGATGTTAAGTGATGACTGCAGCCTAAAGACACCCACACAAAGACCAAGATCAAAATGCAGATGCGTTACCACTCCTGAGGCCTAAGGTGTTATGGCTCTGTGCCGTAAATTACAGGGCCGTACATTACCACATGACCGGAACACGAGAGTGCCACAGTCTAAAGAAAACGAGCATGTTATGTGATAGTGCTGAACACTACCATTTAGCGGCAAGTATATTATGCGGTAATGCGGTAGTGCCTACGCCCGCGAGCTCCGTCACTGGAGCTCTACCACCAGTAAAAAAATTTTTGATGGTTACACTTTATAAGAATCATTTTTTTTCTTACTAGCTGTGCCCGCAACTTTGTTTGCGTGGACTAGTGGCTTTGGGACATTAGGCAGCGCTTTTGGATATACATTTTGGTTAATTTTGGATCATAAACACTTTTGGGTAGCTAAAAAAATCTATTTTGCAGTAATGCTTCTCTGTACACGATATTAGACGTATAACCATCGGGGATAAAAGCACACAGGCTGCTAGGATTGCGAAAAATTGCTAATTATGTAGTAAAACGCGCATCCATCCTACCCTGAACCGTATTTTCGAAAATGCCATTTTAAACTTCTATGCATAATATTTTTTTTATAGAAAATTATTATAAACTTTTGTAAATTTTCAGTCAATTTTTAAACATAAAAGATAGATCTATGCATAATATAAGCACTACGTATGAGCCAGCAGAAGAGAAAAATTGAATATTAACGTTGTGCATTTTTACCCACTAATGCCACCACCACCACCGCCACCACTACAATCGCCACCAACGCCATTAACGCCATCACCATCACCAAACACCTACGCCACCAATGCCACCACTGATAGAAACACCACCAAAACAACCACCACCACCACCACAACCAATGCCACCAACGCCTCCAAAACTACCAACAACACCACCAACATCACCAACGCCACCAATGCCTCCACCGCCAGTAAAACCACCGCGAGCACCAGTAACGCCACCAACACCACCACCAGAGTCACCAACAACACCTATGCCACCAACGACACCAACGACACCAACGCCACCAACGCCACCACCACCACCACCACCACTACAAACACCCCCAATGCCACCAACACCACTAACGCCACCACCATCGCCATCATCATAATCACATCCGAAAGACGTCCATCCGTCTGCGCTGGACAAAGCCTTTCCCGAAGATGCTCCTAAAAGTGTTGTGCGTCATAAGGAAAGAATACGCCATAATTGCCACGCTTGGCATGCTGAATGGTGATCATAGCGGTGATTGTTTTATGCCGGGACGCTGCTGAGCTGCTATGTATGCTTAATGTTACTAACAGAGATAAAACCGGCCAAGTGCGAGTCGAACTCGTGCACGAAGGGTTCCGTACAAAATGTGCCATAAACATTTCGTTTGTTGGAAGGTAATATACAACATAAGATCTAAAAATTCGGTGAAAATTTTAAGTGTATACTTGATACCGTTATTGATATCGAGCAAAATATATACGAAAAAAAAACACGTTTATTGTATGCCCCCTTGGACCCCTTAATATTTTCATTTTCTTATTTTTAGTATTCAATTTTGTCGCTATAGCGGTAACAGAAATACATAATTTGTGAAAATTTTAGCTTTCTAGCTATTATCACTGTTTATGAGATACAGCATGGGGACAGACAGACGGATGGACGGACAGACAGACAGACAGCGGAGGATGAGTAATATAGGGTCCGTTTTTACCTTTTAGATACGGAACCCTAAAAAAGATAGATTCAGAATAGTTCAAAAATATTCGATATGATTCTTTAAATTGTCGTAACTTTATTATTTCTGAACCGATTGACATGAAACAAACAGTAAATGTTAAGTGAAACTTACCACAATATATTAGCAAAAAGTAAAAATCGGATAAGCCATTTCTAAAATTAGCGTGCACAAACACACAGACAAACATACATTTTTCCGGGATAAAATTTACCCAGTGTTGTGCGCCAAAGGTTAAAGTATATTCATACCAAGTTTCATCGTAATCGGACCAGTAGATTTTGTATGATGCTTGAACAAACAGACAGACAGACAGACAAAAAAAAATCTAATCACATATTTGTGTTCGGTATCGATCTAGTAACATCCCCTGGTATTTATTTTTTCAATATTTTCAATGTACAGAATTTGAACTTCTACAGTTTTATTATGAGTATAGATTATCTCGGTAATGAGTTCCGGAACATTGAACAACGTTGATGACACTTTCACAAAAACTTCAACCGTTATTTAGTCTTGTTTAGAAACTACTTACTTGTATTTTTAATTGAATTATATCTTCTTTTATTCATCTATTTATTTATTCACACTTTAATGCACACAGTACATAAGGCGAGCTTAATGCCACAAGGCATTCTCTCACAGCCAACCTTTGAGTAATGGAACAGCATTGTGAAAGGTGCAAATGGAAAAACTTAAAAAAAAAACATGTACAACTAAATAAACATCAACAAAATAACATATATACAACTTCACGCCTGTAATCCCCGAAGGGGTAGGCAGAGATAAATGGTTGCATTCAAGCATACATGCAAACACCCACGTTTCGCCAGTTACGTTTAGGCTCATGTAACAAGTGGCGAGCCTGTTGACATCTCCGGGCACATTAGCATTAGCACGGCTTCGAGGTTTTGGGAAATTTCCAGAAAATGGAAAAATCCCAATAGAACCAGAGATAAAGGATTTTACACCCTTATCTCTAATAATCCCCGACGTGGACATCAAACCCAGGACTCCATCGTTGTAGTAGTGGCCTGCTACCACTGACGCATTTATTTATTACTAGTTGTAACCGCGACTTCGCCCGCGTGATAATTTATGATTGTTCAGTATCTACCCGGACGAAGTCGTGGGCGCATCTAGTATAAATGTAGCCTAAGTTACTCCTTATTACATCAGCTATCTGCCAGTGAAAGTCCCGCCAAAATCGGGAAAGCCATTCTGAAGATTAGCCCCGCCAAACAGACAGACAGACAGACAAAAATTTGTAAAAAATGTTGTTTTGGTATATATATGTATACCGTGTTTACATACATATGCATTTAGTCAAAGGCGGTTATTTTTATATTATAAACAGACACTCCCATTTTATTTATTTATATAGATTTAAATTTCTGTGCCTATAGGTCATCATCGTCATATTATTATCCTAACACTACATTGTGTTAAAACATTTTAAAGTAATGTCAGATGCATTAATCTTGCCACCAACCACGTCAGGTCAAAGTTATTTTGAACAAGTGTTAGATATTTAAGTGACTTAGCAAAAATCCCTCGCTCAGTATTTGTAATCAGCAAGTATTTGCCAGGGTTGTCACACTGTCTTGTAATATTGCATAATAACATACTTTATTATTCAAAACAGCTGTTACCTGACTTTGTTTAGTGTATAGAGCAAGGTGGGCCGCCGCGGCGAACCGGAGGGAGGTAGCCATAGCGTTTATTACCGATGCAAAACAGTCTGTCATGTTTGCGGAGGGAAATACGTGTGATACACACACACACACTACAAAAATCGTCTATTACTACGAAACTCACACCTTGACTCTAACAAAATACATCAACAATTTAAACATCTGGACAACAGGCGTAGGTACACATGTACTTGTACTTTGACAGAGGAGAAAGCCTGCATATAGCTACTCCCCTCCCGTGTTGCTCTATGGTGGAGTATTTGGATTCGGCACAAAAAGTTACCTACGTCTTGCCATAGGATTGAAAATACCTGTATGTTAATTTTCATCATAATTAGGGTGCTAAGTTGACTATGATGGTTGTTTGGTTGTTCAATATTTAGGCAGAGAGTTTGCACTAGTTGATTGGCCGGTGAAGTAAATTACGAGATTCTCGGGACGAAACGTCTAATTAAAGAAAACTGTATCTTGACCGCTAGTAAAACATTTAAACAGGTCAAAATTTCAAAAATAATAAAAAAAAAATAAAAAAAAATATCTTTTATTTAAGTAAATCTTAACAAATTTTAACACCATAAGTTGTCACAAGACACTTGAGTTGGGAATGCCTCGCTCTTCCACTGTGATTACTGCAAGCGATTTACATTTTATCTTAAAGTTTTAGCTCAATTTAGAGTAACTTAAACTAATACCTACTAAAAACTAAATATTATTAATTCAGAGGTGTTTGCATGATTGTGTGTTTAATCTACGTCGCACATGTACGTGTGTGTGTGTGTGTGTGAATGTGTGTGTCTGTGTGAGTGTGTGTGTCTATGCGTGCGGGTGTGTGTGCTTGAAACAAAATTTAACAAAAATCCAAACGTATCTTAAAAAGATATTCAACTTTAACAAACGATTGTAAAAAATCCTTAAACCTATATTGACCTATATGTACTAGGCAGAACATTCCCCCTTGGTTCCAGTTTATTGCATTCAACTAACCACTTTTCCATAGTAACATAACAGCTGACGTGAAAACGGCTTACTAAATATGTGTCAAAACAATTTTAAAATGGAACCAGTTGTTTGTTCCCGGTGTCTACTCTATATATTGACCTCATTGCCTCAAACAAAGTAAAATCTTAAACAGTATCAGAATGAGAATCAGAAACTCATTTATTCATTTAGGGTAACAGGCACCTCTTATGACACGTCAAAAACAAACAAAATAAATTAAAGCGAATAACAATTGATATACATGTCAAACAAGATAAAAAATATATGTAAAGTCAAGAATATCACTAAGATAAAACTAAATGTAATAAACTAATGTAAAAGTATATCAGTAGAATGTCTCTTTTCCCCTTTACGCAGTACTTTCAGCATTAGTAAATGCGAAAACTAGATCCAAGGATAAGTGACAACCCTCAGTCCACTTGAAGTGTTTGTGGGTTATGAAATATGTATGGCCTCATTCAAATATATCTTGTCCGCTATCACTTTCACATCTAGTCGTGTTAACTAGCTCAATATAGTTAATGACCAGTGCTCAATTACTGCGTAAGGCTTATTTTGTTAACGCTATGATTCATTCAATTATGATTTTTACAGCCTCAGTAGTCCAGTGGTATGCCACCAGCGTCGGATTGGCAATTTTTATGTCATAAGGAAGACTGCCAACTGCCTCGGTAGCCTAGTGGTAGCAGGCCACTACTACTACGCTGAGGTCCTGGGTTCGATTCCCGGGTAGGGGGTTATCAGAGGTAATGGTGTAAAGGCCTTTATCTCTGGTTCTATTGGGATTTTTCCATTTTCTGGTAATTTCCCAGTACCTCGAAGTTTGGTAATGTGCCCGGAGATGTCAATAGGCTCGCCACCCGTTACATGGTCCAAAACGTAACCGGCGAATCGTGGGTGTTTGCATGTATGCTTGAATGCATGCATTTACCTCTGCCTACCCCTTCGGGGATTACAGGCGTGAAGTTACGTATAAGGAAGACAGACAAGCACCATCACCGTTCCCTATGAACATTGGTAACACCAGGATAATAGCCAACGCGCTGCCCTGAAGGACTCTTTAACGCGATTTTTGAAGATACCTGTTCAAAAATGGCGCCAGAGTCCAAGTAGCGTTTGTTAGCCGGGTCCCAGTTTCGCGCTCCTAGGTGTCTGGCACGAGAGGCTTGTTGCAAGCATCTGCATTAGGCCTGTAACCGTGTATTTCCGTTTCCATGCAGAATAGAAGGTAGTACTGCCTTCAAACTGCCTTGGGTTTGTTGCGCTAACTCCCATTATAAACTCTTCTCCAATTCAAGGTACGAGTCCTCCAAACGTGTACGGCCTTGCAACGCAAACTGTTCTTCTAAACACGTGTTGCCTGGAACATAGCCACGAAGTTCGCGCATATCTATCAGAGACATAATAACTAAGGTCTCAGGGGTGGCAACGCATCTGCATTTTGACCTCTGGTTTTTGTGTAGATGTCTATGCAGTTATCACTAAACATCCATGTGATGCATACTTATTTGCAGCCTTCATTACATAAAAAAGGTAAATTTAATTCAAAATATCCTAGTTGTAATTTGTAATTTGGAGCAAAATACTCGTATATGCCCACCAAAACCTAATCTTTTGACATCAAATGCCAAATTTTGTCCTCACAGCTTTTCGACTGAGTCTTTGCTTGATAAGGTTAAAATGTAACCTTTCAACGTTACAGATGGACATTTTCTTAAAATGTCTTGCTCTTGAGTTTTATCCTATCGATCTTTGTGTCCGTGCGACTTTTGGATTCATTCATTCACATTGACCTCTTTGTTTTATATACTAGTTTGAAATGCCATATAAATACTATAACAATTTATGATCGTGCGCATCAGCTCTTTTTATGGTTATATTTTATAGAAGAGGTTTTTTTGGAATGAGCAGTAGCTCTCATAAAAAATGGCACCGCGGATTTGAGCTGTCAAATGTTTTGTAAAATTTGAATCAATTTTCTTATCCATCAAGTTGGTATGTTTGAAGATGGCATCATGTGGAAATCGAGGGAAATCCTAAAAAAATGTCAGGGACATGTAGAGTTTTAGGTGTGATTCTGAATTTGTGTATCGTATTTGCATCTGAATATTATCATTTCACGCGAAGATCTTTCATGGAAGTAATTGGGGACAAAAAATATGTAATAATACTATGTATAGAATGGACACTTCGACATCCCGCCTGATTGCCGCTCCTCACCCAACACCCCCCTTGAGAGCCAGTTGGATAAACTTCAACACTCAGGTTGCGAGCGAGCGATCTATTTTTAGTTAATTTGGTGGATTATTTTAGACCATAACCCTACGCGCTACATTTTTGTGTGCGCATGTAAAAACACGTCACTGATTGATGACTGTGTAATAAGTAACCAGAATAAGCGTATGTATGAAATTTTAGCCGAGTGTCCAGGGTGTGTTGGCGGCCCGTCTTCTAAATATTCCAAAAGTATAAGGTGCATTGCTCTTATTGGTTTAAATCTCTTCTGTTTTTTTTTATGTTGTGGAAGTGGCAAACAAGCATGCAGTTCATATTGATGTTAAGTGATGACTGCAGCCTATAGACACCCACACAAAGACCAAGGCAAAATGCAGATGCGTTACAACTCCTGAGGCCTAACGTGATATGACTCTGTGCCGGTAATTACAGGGCCGTACATTACCACCTGACCGGAGCACGATAGTGCTGAACACTACCATTTAGCGGCAAGTATATAAGGTAATGCGGTGGTGCCTACGCCCGCGAGCTCCGTCACTGGAGCTTTACCACCAGTCACTCTCTGTTTAACCCTCCGTGTGCTAGGCGGAGTATGGCCATACATTATGTAGTATGGCATAACCAGTGTCGAATTAACCCGCCATAAACTAAAAATAAGCAATTCGCCATGTTTATTTTCCAAAACAATTTTATTTCAGAATATCAATCCGGTTTTCGCCCTGGCCACAGCACATCCACTGCCCTTCTCAAAGTAATTGAGGATATTAGATCCGGTATGGAACATGGTCAACTCACTGTTCTAGTATTAATTGATTTTTCAAACGCGTTCAATACCGTTGATCATGACATCTTACTCGCGATTCTCTCACACGTAGGGACTTCATCCCTGGTGCTGGAATGGTTCTCGTCTTATCTTCGTGGTCGTCAGCAGGCGGTGCGCCATAGTCAAGAACTTTCTGACTGGTGTAGTCTTGCGACTGGCGTACCACAAGGCGGAATACTCTCTCCTCTCCTTTTTGCTATATTCATCAATGTTCTTACTTCTTATCTTCGTGGCTCTTACCATCTTTATGCGGATGATTTGCAAATTTACGACCAAGCTGATTCTTCCAGTCTTAACGTGGCCATTTGTATCGTGAATAACGATCTTATCGCAATTTCAGAATGGTCGCGTAAATTTGGCATTCCAGTTAATATAAATAAATGTCAGGCAATAATTATTGGTAGCAATCATTAATGTGAAGGAAAGATTTGACAAATCGGGCAGGACTTCAGTAGCTCAATTGGAAGAGCGGCTGGACTAGATTCCCAGTAGGCCGCGAGTTCGAGGCTCGCCTGAAGTCTTTCTATCCATTTGCTTTAAAATAAAATATTCCTTTTTCAAGTTGTGTCAAAAATTTAGGTTTGTATGTGGATTCTTGTCTAAATTGGAATAAACAAGTAACATCAATTAGCCAAACCACCATCGCCTCGCTGCGCTCTCTCTACAGGCTGAAAAACTTTTTACCTTCCAGTACCAAAACCATTCTCGTGCAATCTCTTGTTGTCCCTATGATCGATTACGCAGATGTTTGTTGCTCAAACATGTCCCTACAACTTCTGAACAAACTGGATCGTTTGCTAAATAACTGTATCCGATTTATTTATGGCTTTCGTAAATTTGATCATATCACACCGTTCCAAACTCAATTGGCTTCCCATCCATCAGAGAAGACATTTAAGGATTCTCTGTTTACTGTTCTCTATTATTAACGATCCTTGTTCTCCGCATTATCTAAAAAGAAAGCTTAATTTTCTGGGCGATTCTCACGATTACACTCTTCGTTCATCAGCTAACCTGATCCTACAAACATGTTCTCACCGTACTGGTTTCATGTCCGAATCATTCGCTATTACAGCAATAAAACTCTGGAACAAGCTACCTCTTGACATTCGGAAATCTACAAGCAAATTTATTTTCAAGCGAAGAACTAAAGATTATCTTTTGGCGTCTCATAAATAATATCTTTTTCATACATTAATTTCGTCACCGCTATAGATATTTATTATAAGTTATATTTATTATAAGTATACATATTTATGTATTTGTAATATAAGGTATATACTTATTTATTGTATAATAACATTTATTATTAATCTATTCAAGTGTATTTATTTTTGTAGAGATATTACTTTATTTACGTTTTGTATATTCATATAAATTAATATTGTTAGTTTCGTAATAACTATCATTGGTTATTTATCTTGCACCTCTACATTTTCTTTTCTCACAGCCCCAAGGTTGACTGTTAGAGAATGCCTAGTGTCATTTAGTCCGCCATATGTATAAATTACATAGAAGTGTAAATAAATAAATAATTCTATATAAGAGAAACTCTGATACAAAGCAGTGATAAATGAATGATGAATGACAAAGCACGATAAAAAAGTGGCACCACGTCTCGTTGCTATGGGCTTTAAAATGTTGGGTTCAGCCAATAATATGGCAGTATATTCAGCCTTCAATTCCTTCGTTAAGGCTATATCACAAATTTTATTAAATAGACGTTTTGCTTTGAAAACGAGATATTTAATTTAAAAAAGTCGTTCTGTGTAGGTGTTTGATATTTACACGAGATTATGAAACGGTTCATGTCAATTTCATCAAAATACAAAATGACGCAGACATTAATGAATGGTACTTTCAGAAATAGCAAGAATTCCAATTACAAATATGTATGTAAAAATATGTTACAAAAATCAATTGCTGTGTAGGTATGAGTCTCGCTAAAACTCGAGAACAGCTCTACCGATTTGGCTAATCTTGGATTTTAATTTCTTTTTTTGTAACTTCAGGGAAGGTTTAAAAGATGAGAAAAATATTTACTCGTATAATTGAGGATTCTGTAAAAAAATCGGTAAGTATATTCATCGTTTTTATAAAAATTGTACACAACCGTTGTAATGTTCCTAAATTAACATATTATTATATATTTTTTACATATAAAATGCACAACTAACGTTGATGTCAAGAAACAGTTGGAATCGTTTGTACCCCCTTGGTAGAACTCTGGTCCTCTTAATTTTGTACAAAAGAAAAAACACGTAATCCTCATGTAGACACATCATATATGTCTTTTCCACGTTTCATCATATCCGTCTTTTTCATGTTCCACGTTCAATTGGGGTGAAATTCACAGAACGCACTATGACTTTACTTTGTGTTTTTGAGCAAAGTACGCTTAGAACTGTCAAAACCCATATTGTACTGACAGTTCTAAGCATACCTACCTAAGTCGTAGTGCGGTCTGTGAATCTCGCCCTTAGTATCAAAACAACTGGGCCAAGTAAGTTGAAAAGTACATTGAAAGATATAGGTCAGTAAATAAATGACACAAACATGAACGCGTTAACGTAATAAAATAGATATAAACCTTTCTCCGAATTTCGTCTTTCCAACATTTCAACATTTCAAACAGGAACAAAATCCGTTCACAACTTTCCAGAATTAGCACGTACATACAGACAGAGAAAATAAGGAACTTTATTATATGTAGTGAGTAGTGATTAAACACACTTCCATGCATTTCACAACACAATAAATTACGTTCACATTGTTAATGTCAAAATGTCATTCATAATTACATGTGCTGTGTACCAGCCTGTGGTAAAACGGTTTCACCATAGAGGTTCGTTGTAGAATTCAAACTTAGTAATACTTTAAACTGCCTCGGTAGCCTAGTGGTAGCAGGCCACTACTACTACGCTGAGGTCCTGGGTTCGATTCCCGGGTAGGGGGTTATCAGAGATAATGGTGAAAAAGCCTTTATCTCTGGTTCTATTGGGATTTTTCCATTTTCTGGAAATTTCCCAGTACCTCAAAGTTTGGTAATGTGCCCGGAGATGTCAACAGGCTCGCCACCTGTTACATGGGCCAAAACGTAACCGGCGAATCGTGGGTGTTTGTATGTATGCTTGAATGCATGCATTTACCTCTGCCTACCCCTTCGGGGATTACAGGCGTGAAGTTACGTCAAAAAAAGTACCTCATACACACACATAACCTAACTTAAAGTCATGTTTATTACCTACCAATTGATATTTACGTTGTGAACCACTGGTCCAATCGAAACACGGTAGAATTGAACACTATAATTTAGCACTAAATAGATTTTTTTTATGTAATGAAGGTGGCAAACAAGCATGCAGTTCACATTGATGTTAAGTGATTACTGCAGACTAAAGGTACTTATACAAAGACCAGAGGTCAAAATGCAGATGCGATACCACCCCTGAGACCTTAGTTATTATGTCTGCGTGGTAGTTATTTCGAGGCCATACATTACCATCTAACCGGAACACGATAGTGCAGAACACTACCATTTAGAAGCAGATAAATAAGGTAATGCGGTGGTGCCTACGCCCTCGAGCTCCTACACTGGAACTCTACCACCAGTAAAGAGAGAAGATTATATCAGTAGGCACCTTCACCCTCGACCTTGGCAACTCCCCTAGTGTTGCTAATGTTCATAGGCGATGACCACTCTCCATCAGGTGGCCCGTCTGCTTGTCTGTCAACTTATAATAATAATAATGGCAACCCATTATACGTCCCAATGCTGGGCACGAGTCTCTCCCCTTTTTGGGGGGAGGCCTGGAGCTTACTCCACCACGCTGCTCCAATGCGGATTGGTGGAGGTGGGTGGGTGGGTTAGTGGCCAACCCACTGTCGGATGTTTTCAAACCGCCCATAAGGCCTCCGACAAGGTTTAACGACTGCTATCCATCGATAGCAACCAGGACCGACGGCTTAACGTGCCCTCCGAAGCACGGAAACGCGCATTTAATTAGCCACTAGCGGTCACCCATCACACTACCCGACCGCGCCCGTAGTGCTTAACCGAGCAGATCGCTTACAATCTACACCAGCCGCTGGGCCATGCACGCTTCATCATCTGTCAACTTAATGACATTAAAAAAAAACCTTCTCCACCGGAGGTCTACCACCGATAAACACACATTACAAAACCTCGTACCCTGGAGAACAGTGAAGTAATTCGTGCCTAATCGATTTTCACTTACAAAATCATTGCGCTTGTAATAACGAGTTTGCTTGGTCCAATTCCATATTGAAAGAGATTTAGGTGAAAAATAAAATATACTGGTTTTGGCTAATGTAGAGTTAACTACTGCTACGCCTGAGGTTCCGGATTTGATCTCACGTAACTTCACGCCTGCAATCCCTGAAGAGGTAGGCAGAGGTAAATACATCATCGTATCAGCCATAGGACGTCCACAGCTGAACATAGGCCTCCCCCAATGACCTCCATGCCGACCGATCGGTAATAACCGAGGTAAACACATGCATTCAAGCATACATGCAAACACACACGATACGCCGGTTACGTTTTTGGCTCATGTAACAGCGAGTTGGCCATTAACCCGTATCTCCACCAATCCGCATTGAAGTAGCGTGGTGGAGTAAGCTCCAGGCCTCCCCCGAAAAGACTCGTGCCCAGCAGTGGGACGTATAATGGGTTGCCATTATTATTATTAACAAGTGGTGAGCCTGTTGACATCGTCATGTCCTACAAACAGTAAAAAAAAAAACTCTTACACTCACAGCCCCACAGTAGGTATAAACCTGTGTCGTGGGTGCCGTTGTACACATACAACACATACACAAACACCCAGACCCGACAAATATCTGTAGGCCATATAAATAATTGTTCCGGTGCGGGGATCGAACCCGCGATCCTTCGAATCAAACGGTGGTTTCGCACCGCTGGACTAACCGGGTCGTCAAGTGGACGAAGAGTGAAGTGGGTGAAGAGACATTATCTACCAGTCATCCTTTGGGTAGATCGGCGTTATCGTGTAGTTAATCGACGGTAGAAGCACGCAACAAATATTCAGCAATTAAGCGAAATGGAGGTACGGAACCTTAAACATTTTAAATAAACACGCTTTCTTTATAATATCGTTTATAAACTACCCAGAGAATTTCGCGAGTGACAGAACCGTAGCAGATCAGCCTGGAATGTCACGTGAGAGTCGAAAATCCGCAAGGCCGTCTTATGCAACTGTTTATTTATATATTTCACCTAGATTCTGGTTCGGACCTTTTTATATTTCACTGATAGATAACGTTCTTTCTACTATTACTGCGTGTCAGTGCGTGTATGGCTTGGTGTTTGTTGAAACCGGTTTTGAGGTCACGGGTCCGCGGTTCGGATCGAACCAGATGGGATACAATTATTAAATTTGCCTGCAGATCAAGGAATTTCTCAAGTAAATGAAGTTTTGAAAAAGTGTCAACTTTTGAATTTATATCATGTAAGGCCGGCTCCACACGTTGGCACGAACGATGGCGCCAACGCTACACGTCCAGGCCAACGTGTGGATCTAGAAAATAGCATTGGCATTGGGGCGAACCATAGAGCAACACGGGCCACCAGGCAGGCTTTCTCCTCTGTCAAAGTTCAAGCCCAAATGGGCCTAGGCCTGTCGCCTAGATGTTTAAATGTGTGCGTGAAATTGTTTATGTATTTTGTAAAAGTAAAGGTGTGAGTTTTGTAGTAATGGACGTTTTTTGTAGTGTGTGTGTGTGTGTCACACGCATTTTCCCCCGCAAAAAACGACAAGACTGTTTTGCATCGACAATAAACGCTACTCCCTGGGTCGCCGTGGCGGCCGGTGGCCCGAATTGCTCTATGGTCGCCCAACGTTAGGGCTATCGTTGCGCGTTGGTGATAGGTCGCCGCTTGTCAGCAGCTAACGTTGGGACCAACGTGTGGATTCGGAGTTATAGTATAGGTACTACTATCTAGCTTCTAAATTCCGTATCGCTATCTATCGGAGCTTTTTTTAAATGTTTTTCATACAAACTGATAAAAAAGAACACATCAAAGCGCCGCGCCTGCTTCAGCTCCGACCCTAGCACGACCCGCGTGGTCGGGGCCGGGGTTCACCAACCGATGGCTAGAGCGAAGTCGCACCGCCCCTAATCGCATATGTCCCTCCACAACGCCCTTAGCTGAAGGTCGGACCCTCAGGGGTCTCCCTAAGGCAGTTGCGCTAATTTGTATTTAGGTTAAGTGCCATATGCGTTCGCGGATTGCCCGATAGACCGAAGTAGACTAGCTAGTGCCGTCTTGGGCCTGCCGCCGACATGAGTCTATACCAAAAAACAATTTGTTGCAGTCGTTGGAAAGTAATGCACTTACAATCATTTCGATGAATCATTTAGAGGGTTCCGTAGTAAACAAGGAACCCTTATAGTTTCGCCATGTCCGTCTGTCTGTCTGTCTGTCCGTCCGTCCGTGGTTTGTGGACAAACAAAGTGGTAGACTAAAAACGTGAGATTTTTTAAATTATTAATTTAAAGAATATGTATTCACTAGGTTGCCAATCAACATTTGTCCGCAAGTATTTTTTAATTTAATTCGGCTGATTTATTTGGTTCCCGTATATCATGATAATGAGAAAAAAATAGCTTTAATTAGATATATAAATAATACATGTACATTATGGGGAATGAAAATATGTAGGGGCAGCAAAATTTATAGATATTGCCGTGATGTAAACGTAATTTTAGTGAAAAAATATATTTAAAAAAATTAGCTCCCAAAAAAAATATTAAAAAATACTTGCAACCATTTTTTGATAGGCAACTTAGTGGATATAACATATTCTCTAGGTCAGTGATTCCTAAAGTGGTCCATATAGACCCCCTGGGGTCTATGGGAGACCCAATAGGGTCTACGTTTATGCGTAAATAAAAATAGGATATATGGGAAAGTGATATAAATGTTAGCAAGGGGGTCCACCGCAACCAGAAAAAAATTTAAGAAATCTAAAAATAGTTTGGGAACCTCTGCTCTAGATTATAAATATGCGTAAAATTTAGGTTTGCTGCATATCTGGATGAACGAAATGATTCTGCAGTGGGATCCTAACCTATGAACGGTCAAATCGTCGCGTCCCGATTCAAATAGCAATAAATTGAATCGCCGCAGCATGAATCATCTCAAAACTCCATTCCGTTGGTAGCGGCCCAGTTATCTTTAGTGTTACGCTTACATAAGTAAAGTGTACCAATCTAAGTTCATTGTCAATAGGGTAAAAACGTGAACCGAACGTTGTAAACGTGATTCGAGTTGGCAATTTTTTTATTGTAATGCAACGCTTTATAAATATCCTACTCGCTGAGTGAATGGTTCTTTCTAATTCAATAATGTAATCAGTGATTTATGATCATGCTAATTACTCAATATTTATTACAGATTATTGATAAGTTACTGGTTTAATGGTACAGAGTGCTTAAATTTATAATTTTCGTTATAAATAAGTATCTTTGATCACATTGATGTTAAGTGATGACTGCGGCCTATAGACACCCACACAAAGACCCAGGTCAAAATGCAGATGCGGTACCACTCCTGGGGTGCGACCGCCTATCGAAATTGCTACTGACATTGTCATTGCTGTCAAATTTTCATGTCGATTTGTAGCTCCTTTAAAAGTAGTAGTGATAATCTGATTGATGTTCTCGCTTTCGTAGGTGATAAACAAGCGATAATGGTAGATTATTTTGATTTTTGTTATTCAGTTAAAGTAAAAATCGACATGAAAATTTGACAGCAATGACAATCACGACAGCAATGTCGATAGGCGGTCGCACCCCTGAGGCCTAAGGTGTTATGCCTCTGTGCCGGAAATTACAAGGCCATACATAACCACCTGACCGGAACACGATAGTTCTGAACACTACCATTTAGCGGCAAGTAGGTATATTAGGTAGTGCGTTACTGCACTTACTACTTTACTACCCATTGAAATGGTTTGACTGTCTTGTCTGTCTGATTGCACTAGTAAAATAATAAAGTTCTCTTCCAGTAGAAGAAAATTCTTTCGTTAGTAGGCGGTGAGGGTCACCTGTGCCTGTGCGTGTTGTACCGTCTCTACGATGGTGAGTCCTCTGCTGAACTGTTTGACATGGTGCGACCGTCTCTTTTCCTACACCGTACTATCCGCCGAAGAGAGAAGTTCCACCCACACCGACTGGACACCTGGCAGTGCTCAACGGTGCGGTTTTCACTTTCGTTCCTGCCAAGAACGTGTAAATTGTGGAACGAACTTCCCTCTGAGGTGTTTCCTAGGTGCTACAATATGGGGTTCTTCAAAAATGGCGTCAAAAGAGTCCTTCAGGGCTGCCAGCGCGTTGGCGACTCCCCTGGTGTTGCAAATGTTCATAGGCGACGGTGACCACTTTCCATCAGATGGGCCGTTTGCTTGTCTGTAAACCTTCGGACATAATAAAAAAACCACGTCCCGACGCCAACTCTTGCAGAGTGTTTTGGGCAAAACTATCATATACCACGATCTCTTCAATAACAGACAATGAGACATTTAACAACATTGCTTCCAATATTATTAAATCAAGCGGAAATTGTTTCAATGGCGAAATCAATCTCAAATATACTGCGATCTGATATCTAAAACAGAAACAATTTGTGAACTATAACAAAGTTAAAATGTTTTGAAATTTTGAATCGACGTTGGCCTTAGAGCCTAAACTTCATGCTTGTTTGGACAATCTGATGACGGATTTTGAAAATAAACCAATATTAAGGGATGGACTTAAGGTACTATTTTGGCAATAACCCTTTTGTTTATGTCCCACCGCTGGGTAAGAGTCGCTCCCCTTTTTTGGGGTGAACTTTGAACTTACGTTTCATTGAACGAGATGTTCTTAGCAATTTTTGGGTTATGATAGGTACATTTTCAAACACACAAATATAACTTTGATGATTCAGTCAATTTAACATACGACTATCTAACCCTTCATGGGTGAGTCCAACGCGCACGTGGCCGCTCTTTTAGGATCTAGATTCTAGATGTTACAATTTCATATCCTGTTATTTCCCCCGCTACACATTTTTAAGGTTCCGTAGTAAAAAAGGAAATTAAAAGGAAAACTATCATAATTTAGTTAGCTTTACAAGTGCGCGAGTAATAGTCGACAAAATATATTTTACTCGAAAATTTTGGAGAACTCTTGTAACGAAACGACTAGCAACAATAATAAAGTATTTATTTATTTCATTACATTATTCTAATCTAAAAACTATGGAACCCTACACTGCGCACGACATGCACTTGACCGGTTTTTGTTAAAAACTTTGGGTGTTAAAAACAAAAAGTTGTTGTTCTTTATTCCCGACATTAGAAATGAAGCCTAAAAATTGAAGTGTGAACGTGAATTGAATAAACAAAAGTCGTACACGAGGCACAAAGTAATTTTGCAAGTAACTTGGATCTCTAAGTATTTTTCATTCGGCCTTCAATCATTTCGCAAGCCACTCGGGTAGATGTCTAAACCTCGATACTTATCGCGTGGCCATATCGAGACGGTTTCGACGGATAATAGCTCAATTGTGTTTAATCCCTCTAAATACTTTTATTTTGGGTTTCTTTTACACTAATTCGCCGGTTTATGCAACTTACCGCCATAAGCTGTGAAACTAAACAGGTACCTACCAGTATGTGTACATACTGTACTTAATATAAAATCAAAGTCCCCCAAAAACGCGTTGCTCACAACGATGATGGGATCCGCTTGTTTTTGGAACGAAGTCCCTTATCGCGCGGTACGCTGGCTAAGAGGGCCAGGCGAGCGTCACAAAATATCCTCACGACACTTTTGCTACAGTGCGTAGCGCTCGGAGAGGGTGCAGGCCGAGTATAGGATTCGACTTATTCGTTCTCTCTCTCTCTCTCTCTCTCGACAGTGACAAGCCACGCGACGCGGGCGTGTGTATGTAGTTTTAGTTATTTTTAATATTTTAAAAAATAAACAATGGATTGCGAAAGTGATTCATTAAAGGTTGAAGAGGACTTTCGTTCCAATCGGGTGTCCCACATGTGACACCACAGACAGTTTTTTTTTAGTTTTAGGACCACAGCTTTAAAGTTTTTTGTGTGGCAGAACGACGTTAGCCGGGTGAGTGAGTACCTAATAATTACTATTATTAATAACATTTTTTATATTTTTTGTCTTCTAAATATCAAACAAGCTTGCTGCCCGTAGGTATAATGTAGATGGCATGTCAAATATACAGGCCGTAATACATTTCAATACAAACTGATGTCTGTTTTGATGTCTTCCTACTTTTGAGCACATACCTAAATGTTTTGCTTTTCTTCTCATAATCACGGACCGTACATTTATCGTCAGACTGGAGTGCTAATTAGTCAAAATATATAGGCTAATAGAGCCTATGCTGCCGAATATGTTTGTAAAGATCTACCTCCTGGCTCTCTATCACAAAGCAATTATCGATCATTCCGATAGAGCTGGCGAGAGCCCGATCAGATGGCTCTACCTATAGAGCAACACGGGCCGCCGGCCGACCGGAGGGGAATAGCCGTAGCGTTTATTACCGACGCAAATCAGTCTGTCATTTTGTGCAGAGGGAAATTTGTGTGACACATACACACACACACAACAAAAATCGTCTATTACTCCGAAACTCACACCTTCACTTAAACAAAATACATAAACAATTTCACGCACACATTTAAACATCTCGGCCCACTTGGGCTTGTACTTTGACAGAGGGGAAAGCATATGGCCAATCCCCTCCGGTCCGCGGCCGGTGGCCCGTGTTGCTCTATGGGGAGCAGCATCACTTAACATCAATGTGAACTGCATGCTTGTTTGCCACTTTCATTACATAAAAAAATACATACCTATAAAAAAACTGTAGCTGGATTACATTTGTGCATAAGAGAAATTAAAAAAAAAATAAGAGAGATCTTTATACTATATACTAGTACATACCAAAATTATGTTTTATTTACTTTTTGCCTGTCCGTCTGTGTGTTTGTATGCGCATCATAAAAAACTACCTAATGCTTGAAATTAGAAGCGGTTTGCAAAGTGCAATTGCACTTATGCATGTTTCCATTAAAAAAATAAAGTTAGATAGATACTTACTGAAGCACAGGTATTATAATAATATTAATTAGTATAATTACTACAATACAGTACATTAAGCAAATATTCATATCACGAAATAAAGTTACATAAAAAAATCATGATCAGTTGAATTTGGCAATTCCATACAATTAGATATTTGCATGAATCGTCATTATCATTTAATTGTGCCAATGTTAATTGGTATGTGTTTGATGCAATAGATTAATAACATGTATAATTCACATGTGAAGTAACATTCACACATTACTCAATACAACAATCTATCAATTTACGCAAATTACATCGCGCATCGTGATTGTAAATTTGAAATTGTAAAAAGATGAAATAATTGGTATTTCTTAATGTAATTGCCTTCAGTTACGTCTAATCTGTTAGATTGTTATGAAACTATGCAAAATGCACTTCATTTTGAAGGTAATATGCATAATCATAACGATGATGAAGATAATATAAGAATTATAATTAGATATGTGACGTGTACGTTTTCCTTAAAAAAAAATCATGATAGGTAGAGAAGACACCAAGAACAAACAGTCGGTGCCATTTTTAAATTGAGTTCACAGATATTTATTTACAGTATCTAACAAATGCGCAACAGAAGCACGCCAGGCGTGTGTAGATCGTGAGCGATCTACTCGGTTAAGCGATTTGGGCGCGGTCCGGTGTGTGATGGGCTACCGCTAGTGGCAAATTAAAATGCGCGTTTCTGTGCTTCTTAGGGCACGTTAAGCCGTCGGTCCTGGTTGCTATCGATAGTTAGCAGTCGTTAAACCTTATCGGAAGCCTTATGGGCAGTTAGGAAAAATCCGACAGCGGGTTGACCACAAACCCTTATTTCTATCATCTTGATCTCTATCAACCCGCATTGGAGCAGCGTGGTGGAGTAAGCTCCAGGCCTCCCCCCAAAAAGGGGAGAGACTCGTGCCCAGGAGTGGGACGTATAATGGGTTGCCATTATTAGGTATTATTATTAGATAGCCAACAAAAAATATTGTATATCGACCATAGGAAAGAGACTTCGGCTTATTTTCGTCTGTGTAGACAGTTATCTCTTGCCTACCTTAACTGTGTCACGTTTTTCGCCAATACCGGACTATCAGTGCTTACGTAGGCAGTGTGCAGCGGAGATAACGCTCCACGAAGTTGAAACAGGAAGATTGTCTTTTTCGTAGGCTCGATGTGCATTATTTTTTGATGGATACTGTAAGAAGTTTTCACGTCATCTGTCAAGTTACTAAGTATGTGAAAATGTGGTAAATTGAATGCAAGAAACTGGAACCATGCTACCAAGGGGTGTGTCCTGTCTAGTACCTATAGTATTACAGTTTTGTTTTATTTTATTGGAACGCAGTTTTGGAACGAAGTTCCTTATCGCGCGGTACGCTGGCTAAGCGGGCTAGGCGAGCGTCACGAAAAATCCTCACGACACTTTTGCTATAGTGCGTAGCGCTCGGAGAGGGGCAGGCCGAGTATAGGAATCGACTTATTCGTTCTCACTCTCTCTCGACAGTGACATGCCACGCGACGCGCGCGTCTGCTGTGTATGCTGTCTACTGTGTATACATTGTTTGAAGAGAACTTAGATCATTTACTGAATGATCTAAGGAAGAGAATGATGAAGGTAGATGAGGCACGGGAGGTGTGTCAGGACCGGAATATCTGGCGCTCCACACTCCTGGCGTAAAGATATATATACACAAACAAATATACAAACAGACACTCCAATTTTATTTATTTGTCTAGATGAATTAATTACACATTATGCAATTCAGTATTCATTTAAAAGACTGTCACAGACGAAATCTCAGTCACATCTGTTTAATTAATCTATGACCTGTAGGTATGTGTATGGCCGCCAGTGCAATATTTATCTTTTTGCATTTAAAACGTGATTATATATGAGAATATTAACT
Organism: Macrosoma leucophasiata; assembly: GCA_036365455.1. Taxonomy (NCBI): domain Eukaryota; kingdom Metazoa; phylum Arthropoda; class Insecta; order Lepidoptera; family Hedylidae; genus Macrosoma; species Macrosoma leucophasiata. The sequence continues at coordinate 4,404,862 of JAWQUS010000023.1, read as the reverse complement.
CTGGATCTGTTTTTATAATACCTCAGAATACACCCGGGCATTATTATGGGTTTTGTGAGTCAAAAAAAAATCAAAATTCGAACAACGCATCTGCATTTTGACCTCTGGTTTTTGTGTAGATAGGCTGCAGTCATCACTTAACATTAATGTGAACTGCATGCTTTCTGGCCACTTTCCTAACATAAAAAAATGCGTTACCAACCAAATGTAGTACCTACTTAAATAAAAAAAAACTTATAAACGCATACTTTGTAAGAATATCATCTAAACATATAATAAAACAGTAAAATCCGCGTGTCTGTACATTGTATATATAAGGTTGGGGAAAAAGTTTCTTCTCATTTTTTAAGATAATTCAAAACATTTTTTAATATAGTTTATTTAAATTTAACTAAAGTATGTATGTACCATTTTGTTCGATAACCTTTTGCCATCTTGTAAGTAGGGACATGATCCCATTGCTATAAAAATTTTGGGACTTCTCATCAAAATACCGCGACAAGTGGATTTGGCAGTCCTCTCGTGATGTTAACCTAACATTGCATAAATAATTCTGAAGAGACCGAAACAGGTGGAAATCTGAAGGTGCAAGGTCAGGACTATACGGCGGATGCATTAACACCTCCCAGCCAAACTCTCTTAATTTTTGCTGAGTGGCTATAGATGTGTGAGGTCTAGCGTTATCATGATGAAACACCACACGCCTTCTGTTGATCAATTCAGGCAGCTTTCTCTCAACTTCTTGCTTTAATCTCATCAGTTGTTCGCAGTAGAGTTCAGAATCGATAGTCCTGCCTGGTGGTAATAGCTCATAATGAATAATGCCCTTCCAATCGCACCACACACACAACATCACCTTATTGCGAGTTAACCCGGGTTTCGCCACAGTCTGTGAAGCCTGACCGGCCTTTGACCACGACCTTTTTCGCACGTTCTTGTCGTACGTGATCCACTTTTCATCACCAGTTAACAGCTTCTTCAAAAATGATTCGGTTTCATTACGTCGTAATAAATAATCACAAATGAGTACACGGTTCATTAGGTTTCTTTCAGTGAGCTCGTGAGGTACCCAAATATCGAGCTTTTTTTTGTACCCAGCTTTTTTCAAATGCGCCAAAACTGTTTTGTGATCAATTCTCAGTTCTTCAGCTACGTCGTAACTACAGATATGTCGATCTTGCTCTACTTTTTCAAAAATGGCATCCATTTTATCCGTAATAGGGCGACCAGAGCGAAGTGCATCTTTGACATCAAAATTTCCGGATTGAAAACGCTTATACCAAATATCTGCTACTCTCACAGACACTGCACTAGGTCCATAAACATCGCAAATTTTTTTCGCGGCTTGCGTTGCATTTTTACCTTTTTTGTAGTAAAATTTTAAAATGTATCGAATTTCTTCATTACATTCACTCATCTTGACAGTACGAAAAACAAATAAAAATCACACATTAGCCTAATTTGAATTTGGAATTATGTTCTTTAAAATTTTAACTTTCAATGATACCAAAACCAGCCAGATACAAATACTAAAGCCAAAGAGATTTTATTACAAGTTCATACATACTATAATGCGAAAAGACTTTTTCCCCAACCTAATATTTACGAAAAACCAATTGGGGGCAATATTAAAATAGTATTAGAACACTTTAAAATGATTTTTAAATGTTTTGTCTGTTTGTTTGTCCCTTTGTCCAGGCTAATCTCCGAAGATACAGGACGGATTCGAATGAAACTTTTTGTAGTGTATAGATACTAAGCCTGACCAACATTTAGGCTACTTTTTACTGCGGGAAAAATCACTCATTCCCACGGGAATCTCTATTGTGAGGCAATACGAAGTTTGCCGGGTCAGCTAGTTATAAATATTCATGCAGGCAAGTGATGAGCAAGGCAGTCGATACTTGATTGTAATCTTTAGAATATATCTGTTTTTAAACACACGGCCATTTTTAAATTGTAAATAAGTCTGAAATTTGATTTACGCCTAAAATCAATTTTGGTGTCACGGGCATTTATTTAACAGATCTTTTATAAGTCAACACATGAATAATTGTTAATCGTAAAAACAATAATTACTGATAATCAGTAAGTATTTAATAATAAAATCAATAAAACATGGGCAATTACAAAGTACCTACATAATTCAAAATTGAATTATGAAAGGGTTTAAAAAGTTATAATCTGGGGGCACGATAGTGCACGTGCCAAGTACAACTAAAACAAGCCAAACAAAGCGTAGGGCACTTCTTTTTTTAAACACGCTTTTATAAGTTTGGGTTGTATGTATTAATAATGAACCCGGAAGAATTTTTTACCGTATAAACTAGTTCGTACAGTTAACTCTATACTTAGCCTAAGTTATTGTAAACAGCCGTTTAAGAACCACGATTTCATAGTACTACTATTCGGTACCTGTTTCACTGGTGGTAGAGTTCCAGTGTGCGACTCGAGTGCGTAGACACCACCGCATTACCTATTTTAACTAATATACATGCCGCTAAATGATAGTGTCTGTGTCTAAGGTGTTATGTCTCTGTGCCGGAAATTACAGAGCCGCACATTACCACCTGGGGTGCGACCGCCTATCGACATTGCTATTGTCGTTGTCATTGCTGTCAAATTTTCTGAAACCTAAGTTGTTGTCTCTTTGATAGTTATTAAGGTGTCATAAACCGATTCTTAAATTTAACTTACACCCTTGTAGTTTTTGTTCCTTCTTTGTCTCATAATAAAATGACGCGATATTTGCCGCAATTTGGAAGAAGATATAATTTTTGAGTAGCAAACAAAAACAAAGCTCATGTTATTGAAGTTACAGCATTTTGCTTTATGACATAATTCCTCGAGGATTAATGTCTATAACAGATTAAAAAAATAAGTTATGGTCAATAAACTGGACCCATCCGAGCCGTGAAATCATATTAAAGGACCTTGCTTCGTTATTAAGTGGTCTCAAGGTATTAAGTATGTGTCAGAAATAAGCAAGAAGGTAGTTATGTTCTAGCTAGCGGAATTAGGGTTTTTAAAAACCAATGTTTTATTACAAAATTATAAAGAGAGATGTTAATTGCTTTAATATCAGAAACAGATTGATTTTATTATAATACTGTAAAACAATGCGTGAAACCCGACGCTGCAAACTTCCCGGCACCTCACGGTGTCAGCGGTGCAACGTCAGCTGGAACGAAGGTTATGCCTCCGTAACTCCTCCCTCCTTAGGACGGAAGCGTATCCCACAGCTTCCGATGGCATCTGGGGGATTGCCGGATGTTGCGTCATGAATACAATCGGTTTCAGATCTTCTGCATTTGTGTATTTTGAATCCTGCGAAGACTATCACCAGGATGTACAGGACAACTGAAGAACAGCTAGGTGTTGCCATGAGAATGGGCCAGTCGTATGTGTCTTCTTGAATATTCTGTGCCCTGCTGATCAGCTCATTTATATTGTCTAGATGAACATCTTGTAGTTTGATTTCAAATTTAATATCTTCTTCTGGAATTGGGTAGGTTTCTTCTGGTAGTAGGATGACATCTTCTATAAGCAGCTGCTCCTTGTGGGATTTTAGGGTGAAATTCTTGTATGTGCCTTGGCATTCATCTGTGAGTGCGATGATGTTGACTGACGACAGAGTTTTATATTCTGTTTTGGGTCCGCATTTGATCTTCACTATTTGCTTTGTGATTGACATGAGAAGCCAGCTGTTTTCTGAGATTTTCTAAATTTTTCCATCACCGACGTCGATCTTCGCGTGAGTACAATTTGGTTTTTGATGTTGAATAAGTTGTATTATGCAGTCTTCGGACTCTTGCATGCTTTTTGTTTCCAGGTGTTTGCAGAGGTGAGTGTCTTCGGTGATCTTGCGGCATTTTTCTTTCTGGTAAGTATACTCTTCATTACCAAGTATGAGGAATTTGGTTTTTGGAACTATGGCAATATTTGATTTATCAGGGATGGAATAAAGGTGTAATAAATCATAAACGTATGGTTCTATGGATGGGATTTCTAGAATAAATGTTAACATGTGTTCTGTACTATATGTTTTCACATCAATCGATTTTTCTATTTTATGTATATTGCTAATTGTTATATCAGAAACTAACGTTAACGGAATCCTATCTTTGATTGCTAATAACTCTAAAATAAGGTCTTGTGGCCTTATTATACTAGGATGCATGACACCTAATTGGGCAAATGTCATCGCATCTTCTAATAACATTAACCTATCTAACAATAACTGGGCACTAAAATCTATCTGTATGTAAATGTCCATAAAATATAAATGTTTCTAAAAAAATCAATCTACTTTACCCTATGCGGATCCTACCGACTGCGCCAGTTATGTTCTAGCTAGCGGAATTAGGGTTTTTATAAACTAACTACTGTTACCCGCGGCTTCGCCCACGTGGATGTAGTTTTATAATCCTGAATTTTCTTTGCTATAAACCTCACGGAGCCCGAGACCTTTCCAACGAATGCAAAACCGTGGAAATCGGTTCGTGCGTTCTGGAGTTGTAGCGTCAGGAAGGAAAACTTGACTTATTTTTATATAATAGAGAGATATTTTATTACAAAATTATAAAGAGAGATGTTAATTGCTTTAATATCAGAAACAGATTGAATATATTATAATACTGTAAAACAATGCGTGAAACCCGATGCTGCAGACTTCCGGGCACCTCACGGTGTCAGCGGTGCAACGTCAGCTGGAACGAAGGTTATGCCTCCGTAACTAGGTGAAGTAAATTTTTTTATGTAATGAAGGTGGCAAATAAGCATGCAGTTCACATTAATGTTAAGTGATGACTGCAGCCTATAGACACCCATACAAAGACCAGAGGACAAAATGCAGATGCTTTACCACTCCTGAGGGCTAAGGTGTTCTGCCTCTGTGCTGGAAATAACAGTGCCGTACATTATCACCTGACTGGAACACGATAGAGCTGAACTATCATTCAGCGTCAAGTAGATTGTTTAATGCGGTGGTGCGTACGCCCGCGAGCTCTGGAACTCTACCACCAGTAAAAGTAGCTCTACAATTATCAAATACCAGCATAGGCCGGCAATTCACCCGCGTTTTGCAGCTTACATTCAGCTGTGAAGGAAGCATCACGGAGATTTCTAAATGTTCGGCCGACTAGTCGGACATTATACAACCAACTAATCTGCTAGTCGGCCAAAGTTTTTTTTTAATATTATGTAGGTGGCAACTTCTGGTGGTAGAGCTCCAGTGACGGAGCTCGCGGGCGTAGGCACCACCGCATTAACCGCGGCAACGCAGCAATTGATTTTAAATATAAAATCTTTTGGCTTGCTTTTTTTACTGTCCCGATTTTTACCCCTGGGATTTATTATACCTTCTGTCCCAATTTAAAACAAACCAGACCTGGCAACACTAGGTACTCCTGAATGTCCTGAGGCCAAAGTTAGGTACTATGAGCGTTTAGCATTAATAGCACTACCGGAATACGATAATGCTAAACACTATCATTTCTCGGCAAGTAGGCATGACGGTGGTGCCTACGCGCGCGAGCTCCGTCCCTAGAGCTCTACCACCAGTAAACAACATTTTAGAGAATATAGGTACATGAAACATACTTATTGCACAGTAGATACCTATTTCTTACATTAAGGTTTAAAATTATTACCTTTAAACTTATCGACTGACTGAAATAAATGTAATCTTACAATACCTATTATTAATAAGAAAAAAATACTTTCATATTCTCCGAACTGACCTACGCTTATTATTATGAGTTGTATATTTCACAACAAATTTTAATATTCAAATAATTTAACCGAAGTCGGCAAGTTCGCTCGCAAATAGAAAGGAACGTTACTTGCTGTTTTTAATAAGTTCTTTATGTAGTTGTCTCTGGCTGTTATAACTTTAAATGGCTATCATTATTATACAATTTGTTTACTCACTTTTCGACAGATGGTGCCTCGAATTTATGACTTCACAAAACACACACATCACACACGCTCACAATAAATATACACTGCGTTCTACACATTTTGTTCAATAAAATGATTAAAATCACAAAATATAATTCACCGATGCGTATACGATAAAATACTTAAAAAAAAAAGTAAACTGTCAAATTAAAAAACGGCGCGATAATTTCGATTGTTTCTTTTTTTTAATGTGCTGTCCAAAAGTTTACGGCCAGAATATAAAATTGAATTGAAATTTAAAGGATGATTTAAAAATAATTTAGATAAAGCAAAATGAATTTTAAAAAGTGTGTCATGCAAATGCGGGCCGCTTCAAACCGGACGCGTTACGTAATGCGTGTTTACGACGCAAGCCAGCCACAGAAACTGAAAGTGACTCCAGACTGCCACCCCACCCTGATGCTACCGACTCCGACTGGTTAAGTAATGACGGATTACCATTAATCCCATTTTCAACAGTACATCCGCGATTGTTGTATGATGAGTGTTTTGTTGTCATATTCCGCATTTAAAAGTCGCGGGCTTAGAAATGTCGGAACCAATTTTGCTCTATTGTTCCGGTGACATAACTATGTTTTATGAAGTGTTGATAATTATTGTGATGAGGCATTGGGTGTAATTCTTTGCATTATTGTCCATAGTTTAATGATTCAATATGAAGGCGTTAGAGGACAAAGCCGCATTACCTAATTTACTTGCCGCTTAATGGTAGAATTGAGTTACAGATAAAACTTGTGCGGTCAGCGCTTTCACCCTGTAATTTTCGGCAACAGATTACAGCAGAGTTTTTCAAACTTTCGGCTCCATGTATCCCTGTTGAAAAGTACAGTAAAAGGTGACAGCGAACTTCTCAATTAATGAAACCCCCTCCCCCCAAAGAAAACAATAAAATTGACTGTTGAAGAAAATAGTGTTTTTATTTCAATAAAAGGTAACAAATTAAGTACCAAAAGAGATATATTTTTACTACTATTAATGTGATGGGTGTGCTTGTTTCTTGTCACAAATGGAGTCAATTTTAGGAGTATATTTGGACAATTTTAAATAATTCTGACTCGGCATCAAGTCGATTTATAGTAAATCTTGTCGCGAACCTCCTGTCGTCGAATGGGGAACCCCTAGGGGTTCGCATACCCCACTTTGAGAAACCCTGGATTAGAGTACAGAAGCTATGAAGTGACAACGCATCTACATTGAAATCTCTTGTTTTAATGTAGATAGATGTTCATAGCTTGCTATGCTTTACATTGTACAAATGCTTTTGTTGTAATTTGTAGTAGTACAGTTCCTACAGAATGTAGAGCTCGACGGTTCCAAAATTCTACTAAACGATTCCGTCTACGTTTTATATCGCACCTGCCGAAAACAGAGGTTCCATACACAATGCGCACACATACCTACTCAACGGTCCGATTCGTGCATTTTATAATGTCCAAAATATGAAACGGTATATTTACCCCTTGGTTCTACAATAAGAAGATTTCAAAACTGACTTTAAAAAAGTTCTTCAAAACTGATAACGCTCCTGGTAAAATTAACTTACTACTACCATACTACCGGGAAACTGAAAACATTCTACCCCGTTTGTCTCAAATCTTTTGGACCGCCTGTCTACCGTTGTTGGTAAGAAAATGCATATTAATGTCATAGTCATTACATACTCTTACCGAATCTATTTGTTACTGAACTTGCTTCAACTTTCTTTGCGTGACTATAATAATAATGGCAACCCTTGATACGTTCCACTGCTGGGCACGAGTCACTCCCCTTCTTGGGAGGAGGCATGGAGCTTACTCCACCACGCTGCTCCAATGCGAGTTGTTGGAGATAAGGGTTAGTGGCCAGCCCGCTGTCGGATGTTTTGTAACCGCCCCATACGGTAGCCTGTAATCCCCGAAGGGGTAGGTAGGCAGAGGTAAATGCATGCATTCAATCATACATGCAAACACCCACAATTCGCCGGTTACGTTTTGCCCATGTAACAGATGGCGAGCCTATTGACATCTCCGGGTACATTACCAAACTTCGAGGTACTGGGAAACTGCCAGAAAATGGTAAAATCCCTTAAGAAACAGAGATAACACACCAAAAATAAAAGACACCGTTATCTCTAATATCCCCCGACCCGGGACCTCAGCGTAGTAGTAGTGGCCTGCTAGTACCATTAGGCTACTGAGGCAGTTAATTTAGATACGTGATAACGTCATAAGAAAATATGCGTCACAAGCCGAACGCTTAGGCCGATCGTGCCTCCATCGCTTGTTGCATGCCTTCGCTTTTGCACGCTGGGCTCAGACAGAACGTGACACGTTTTCGTGGGTGCAGTCGGCGTTTATAGATTTATACATTTATAAGACGTTCATCATCATTATCATTTCATCCAAAAGACGTTTACTGCTGAACAAAGGCCTCCCCCAAAGAATGCCACAACGAACGGTCCCGGGCCGCCCTCATCCAGCGATTGCCCGCGGCCTTCACCAGGTCGTCGGTCCACCTCGTGGGGGGCCTGTCTACGCTTCGTTTTCCGGTACGTGGTCACCACTCTAGAACTCTTCGGTCCAACGGCCGTCAGTTCTGCGAGCTATGTGCCCTGCCCACTGCCACTTCAGTTTCGCTATTCGGTGGGCTATGTCGGTTACTTTGGTTCTCATGCGGATCTCCTCATTTCTGATTCGATCTCGCAGAGAAACTCCGAGCATAGCCCTCTCCATTGCTCTCTGAGTATAAGACGTTACCACGTCTAAAATACGAATAGTACCTAATTAAGTTTTAACGTAACACCATAGCAATATACGAGTATATACCTTCATTACTTATATCATACGGTACCTTGCATTACACTTAAGACACAGGATTTGGTGGCGTAAGCTAATGGGAATGGCGGATTAAGCAAAATTTGGAGTAGCCAAGCGAAAATGCGTCCTAGATCTTTGATCACACCACGCCGTGTTTGCCCACGCGCAGTGCCTGATGCGTCAGCATCGCGTATTACGCTCTCCTCAAATGGTCGACACACACCGCTCTGGACCAACTGGCTCGTCAATATCTGATAATAATTACATACCTTTTTATGCTTACATAATACAAACGTTTAAATTATATCATTCACTTACTATGGATATAATATGGCAGATAATTTTTATTCGGAAATTTAAATCTGCTTTCTTTTTTGTGCACGATGTAAATGAAACACACCTTCGAAATTATCGCTGTTACGTCATGTAAACGCATTTAAATAACTGCTAATACTGTATGTTACATATTTTTATTATTTGTTTAAAGTAAGAGGTTGTGATTATCTGTTACGTATCACGGTGAGAGGAAACGGAGCCCTTGCAATAAAAATAATATTTAACCAAAAAAATAAAAAGAAAGCTGCTGTAAAAAATACACTACCAAAATTTACAATAAAAAAAGAAATTTCAATGTCGAGGCGTTGGCATTCCTGAAGGCTAAACTAATTGTGAACCTGTTCTGAAAATTACAGGCTGCGGCTGTTACCACCTAACCAGAACACGATAGCGTCGAGCACTACCACATAACGGCAAATAGATCAGCTAATGCAATGGTGCAAACGCCTTCGATTTTCGTAGCACCAGTAAAACAAGTCAGGATGTAGTCCAGTGTGTGTGTTTTATGTTTTATTTTACTATAGGTATGTAGCATGCCTAGTGTTAATATATTTGAACAATTTCAGTAAAATTGTTCACTTACGGCTAAGGGCCGATTTCATCGTCGTAATAAAACGCGTTTTACGTTCTTAAACAAGTTCAAACACACTTTGGATTTAACGGACGAAAATTGATCGCGATTAGGTTGAAATTGGATGCAAATTTTAAGCTAAACCGCGTTCTACTTAACTCATTTCTCAGAGCAAACGGTAATATCCGCAATATAAGTAAATATGTATAATATATAATATTAATGGCAACCCTTGATACGTCCCACTGCTGGGCAAGAAACTCGTGAGCTCCCGACGCCCAGCGTCCCGACGCCGAGCGTACCGACGCCGAGCGTCCCGACGCCAAGCGTCCCGACGCCCAGCGTCCCGACGCCCAGCGTCCCTACGCCGAGCGTCCCGACGCCGAGCGTCCCGACGCCCAGCGTCCCGATGCCCAGCGTCCCTACGTCCAGCGTCCCGACGCCGAGCGTCTCGACGCCCGGCGACCCGACGTCAAGCGTCTCGACGTCCAGCGTCCCGACGCCAAGCGTCTCGATGCCGAGCGTCCCGACGCCCAGCGTCCCGACGCCGAGCGTCTCGACGCCCGGCGTCCCGACGTCGAGCGTCTCGACGCCCAGCGTACCGACGCCCAGCGTCCCGACGCCCAGCGTCCCGACGCCCAGCGTCCCGACGCCCAGCGTCCCGACGCCCAGCGTGCCGACGCCAAGCGTCTCGATGCCGAGCGTCCCGACGCCCAGCGTCCCGACGTCGAGCGTCTCGACGCCCAGCGTACCGACGCCCAGCGTCCCGACGCCCAGCGTCGCCCGAGCATGCGTCCGGTGTAGACGCGGCTATTTAGCAAGCAGCGACATGTTAAAATAGAACCGCGTTTACGCGGCAAAACAGTGAAATGGTAAACAGAATAATTCGGCCGAATATTCGGTTCGGTATAGGTTAAACCGAATAATATTCGGTATTCGGTTATTCGGTTAAACCACTATTCGGCGCATCACTAATAGTTAATTACTTAGGTATGTAACTACAATTGCATTTCGTTTACAAACTTAAACAATGTTGCAATGAGACAATAAACTTCTCTTTACGAGTAACAAAACAAGTCTGAGAACGATGGTAGCGATCGTAAACCACGACTAATTCATTTACATCCGTGTGAACATAAAACAATGAACGCAATGACGATGCATCTGCGCCCGCGCATCCTCTTATAATGATTTACATTAACTTCGAATGGTAATCTTTGGCAAACCTACTTAGGGTACTATGACACATGCGACGTGGAGCTATATAAAGAAATATATAAATAATAGTGGACGTGAAGCTATATAAATATTTGTTTTATATTATTTCGCATTACCACATGCTTGTGAAATATATTTATTTTAAAGAAAAATGTAAAGAAAAATTTGACTTCAGGCGAGACTCGAACTCGCGGCCACTGGGAATCTAGTCCAGCCGCTCTTCCAACTGAGCTACCGAAGGATTTCGGTAGGTCTTCTTTCCATTTTTCTATAAAATAAAGCTATATAAATAATTACGTATTTGCATATTTTTTTTCCTGTTATGAAGAATTTTCCTGGTGGTAGAGCTCCAGTGATGGAGCTCGCGGGTGTAGGCACCACCGCATTACCTAAGATACTTGCCGCTAATGGTAGTGTTCAGCACTATCGTGTTCCGGTCAGGTGGTAATGTACGGCCCTGTAATTTCCGGCACAGAGGCATAACACCTTAGGCCTCAGGAGTGGTAACGCATATGCACTTTGACCTTGGTCTTTGTGTCCGTGTCTATAAACTACAGTCAACACTTAACATCAATGTGACCTGCATGCTGTTTGCCATTTCCATTACATAAAAAAATGAAGGTGGCAAACGTGCATGCAATTCCCATTAGAGACCCACACTAATATCAGAGGTCAAAATCAGAATCAGAATTAGAAACTCATCTATTCATTTAGGGTGAAAGGCACCTCTTATGACACGTCAAAAACAAACAAAATAAATTAAAATGAATAACAATTGATATACCTACATGTCAAACAAGATAAAAATATATGTAAAGTCAAGAATATCACTAAGATAAAACTAAATATAATATGCTAATGTAAAAAGTATATCAGTAGAATGTCTCATTTCCCCTTTACAAACTGATAACAAAGAGTAAAAAGAAAAGAAAAAGAGTCATTCTTTGTCATTCACCGGCAGAGTTCCAAAGGCCAATATGATCTGAGAAAAACCTGCCCAAAAAAACTCAGTCGGCTCTTTTAAGAATATCTCTTAGGCAAAAGGCGTTGCCACCCCTGAGACTTCAGTTGTTGTCTCTGTGAAGTTATTGCGAAGCATACATTGCAATATAACGGGAATACGATAGTGCAGAACACTACCATAAAGAGCGTCATGGTCTTTGACCAAGCTCTTTAAACGGAGAATAAAAAGAACTACCATTTGGCAGATAGATTAGGTAATGCAATCGTACTTACGCCCTCGAGTCCCTCCACGGGAACTCTAAAACCACTATAATATCTGATCATAATTTCATTTATCCGCTACTGAACTCACGTTGGAAGCCACAGCACTGCTTAACCGTGAAGAGTTAAGCGAAGAACAAACCGACGCGTCCAATTTGCCTCCGCAGGTGTTGACAGTGCCTGGCATAGAGCAACACCGGAGGGGAGTAGCCATATGCAGGCTTTCCCCTCTGTCAAAGTACAAGCCCCTGTCGCCTAGATGTTAAAAATGTGTGCGTGAAATTGTTTATGTATTTTGTTAAAGTCAAGGTGTGAGTTTCGTAGTAATAGACGATTTTTGTAGAGTGCGTGTGTCACACGCATTTCCCTCCGCAAAAAATGACAGACTGTTTTGTATCAGTAATAAACGCTATGGCTATTCCAAGGAAGGCTGATTGGTCTGTGTCTACTCCCCTCCGGTCCGCCGCGGCCCGTGGGCCGAGTTGCTCTATGGTGCCTGGACGCGTTCAACATGATTGCAGCGCTCAGACGCGCGATCATCACGCGGCCGCGATCCGTTGCTGCCGGCACTATCTGAACGCTACACGCAAGTAATTAGAGGCGAAAAAAATTGTTTTGGTGTGAACTACTTCTACACGCGAGGAGATCGCCACCGCGACCATCACCGTGCACGCAGATTGCACGCGTCGGTTTGTTTGAACCTTCAGGAGATAATACTCCAATATGTTGCCAGAACATACTGAACAGCATTTGGGTTATGTGCTTGAAATTAGCTTCGCAACCCGACTTGTAGATTTATACGTTTAAGCAGGACTAACTTTTTAATAACACCTATGTTTTCAAATAAAACCAAATAATTGAATGTTATTCTTTATTTCTCATTATTTTGGACGAAAAATAAACAATATATTTATTCACAATGATAAATAACTCGCATCTTATTTATAATACATCCATTTAAATTAGATCACATTTCCTCTCTTTTAGAGATATCCCGTAAGTGCTTTATCAATCTTATTTATATACATAATTATTTATACTACAAACAACATTTGATTGTGTGTACAATATACACATATCATGTGTAGAGGTGTTGATTATCGGTTTAAACTGTTTTAAAAATATTTTATTTTAACTTTTAACATCGTATTTAATATTTAAAAAATTCGTTAAAAGAATAAACCAACTGCCAAACAACCAAAAATAAAATAATTCGATTTCGAGCAGAAAGTAAAAAAAATGTTAAAGCTACAACGCCCTCTAGTGGTTAAATTTCTTACAGTTACTTTATTGAGTGACGAGTCTCGGTATTTATTTATACAAGTCATGTATTCGTCATTATACAAGAAGGCGTCAAACACAAAATTGTGAATCTTCTCACAATCAAATAAAAATGTTACTTATAATTTACCAAACATTTATTTTTAAACAATTTTTTCAGCTCGAACTTTAATCAATTCATTGTTTAACATTTAATCACACCTCTAGTTATATGTAATGTATACCTATGCACTCATGCAAATGAATAATTTTTGTTTAATTTGTAGTAGAAGAGGTAGCATTACATTTTGGTAAATTCATAGCAATTAAAAATCAACAATAATAGTTTTTTCCCTGAAATGATTAATCTAAGCGTGAACTAAACAAAATACAACGTCCACAATATTGTGACTAAGGCATATGCCCCACTAACGGAAACTCTGTCGCTGATCATTTGCCGTTACCTACCGAACTACCCGCCGATACATTAGAAAAAATAATTTTATTTTATTCAAAAATATTTTGTCGGGTTTATCTCGTGTAAACTAAAATCATTATTTAAAATCAACCCGACGTTTCAGTCACTTTTCAGATTCCGTGATCTCAGGCATAATGAGATGACAGTTATTTGACAGCAGCACATAACAAGTATTAAAAATGCTGTCCAGACTTTGGCAGGATTACCCTTAAAGTTGGTAATTGCCATCAAATAAAAGAAACAAATAAAAATGCTGTCAGTTTTAATTCGAAACAATGAGGGTAGCTCGCGAAAATCTAAGAACATATGCCGATACATTTTCTACAATATAAATAAGACCAAGTAGTCTTATTATTAAGTATTAAAAGAATTGACGTATAGCTGCTAATATCGATCATGAAAACCCCCACAGGTCTTGGCTCAGGCCTTATACATTAAAATGAAATTAATTTGATTTAAAATTAATAGAAAAATGCAATCTCATCTCTTCTACCATTTAATTTTGTTCGAGTTTTGCTGACCTCAAGCAATGACTTAAATTGCGAGTATATACATAAATATTAGCTGATATCGTCACCGTAAAATAAAAATCAGCTTAAATGTCTTATTGATTGTATTATTTTGGCACGATAAGGTAGGTAAACTTAAGTATAATTGCATTTCATTATTTAGCGTAAGAGTAATAAGGACACAAGAAATGACTGCTGTTACACGCCAACTCTATGCCATCAAAGACATTGCTCATTTACATTGGACCGCTCCAGAATTCAATTAGATGAAGTATTGTAAGTAATCGTGAATTTTTGTAAGCTGATTTTCATTAAAGCATCTAATGATATGAATATTAGTATTCCTTAAATTAAATTGTGAAATTGTTAAAGAAAGTTATTTTGTATATAAAATATATAATGGAGCGGTACATTATAAATTCATGTATATTTTTTCACTTCCTATGAAAACTTAAATAAACACATGTCGTATTATATTTTCTAATCTTTATAATATACATAATAGCTTGTACGCATAGAGACCAGGTACATTTTGATAAGTACAATTACTTAGCCGTTTTTACAAAAATATCTGAATTGATAGAAAAATAAAATGTATTAGTTAAAAAATAAATATTCTGAGGCATTTGATTCTTAGATAAATTTACGTCTAATCACTTAAAAATATTATATTTTCATTTGGAATAAATATTAAATGAGAAACTTCGCAACTATCTGTATTCATAACAACAATATACACAAGATCAACACTCTCAAAAGTAAGTAAACACGTTCAACTTTGCAAAATACGTCTAAATTTTCTCCTACAACTTTGTCAATGTTTGTAATATCTTTTCTTTTTGCTGGTCTCGTCTCCTTTTGACAGACAAGCAGACTGGCCACCTGATGGAAAGTGACGTTTTCGTAGGTTTTCGCGAGCTTCATACATTGTAGAAATTAAACTTGCGGATTTTCTCGCGTATACAACACTCCCACGGTAGCTGGAAGGCGACCGAAACGTCGGGTGTAAGAAGTTTGGGAGTGTTGTATACGCGGGAAAATTCGCAAGTTTAATTTCTACAATGATGGAAAGTGGTCACCGTCGCTTATGAACATTTGCAACACCAGGAGAGTTACCAACGCGCTGCCAGCCCTAAAGGACTCTTTTGACGCCATTTTTTGTTAATAATCTTTGCACTTTCTTTGCATAAATATGTAATTAATCATTCTAGATAGAATATAGCTGCTTCAGTATTACCTACTGAAAATATAGGCTAAATATCACGTTTATTTTTTTCAGTTGTTATGGCATCGCTGTTACGCTTATTGCCCGAGTCAAGTAACACGATATTTCGATTAATCCCTATTTAAGCAGCGGGTAAGTTAGTATTAGTCAATAAAGTCAACTATTTATTATGTCAGTCAAGTGAGTTAGTCAGTAATTCGAGTAAAGCGATGGCTACTTTACCATAACGTTTACTATCAAGTTTTGGAGGCAACCTGAAAAGCCGTGTTTTCGCACTGTTATTCTATTTCACTATACACGGACACTGTAATAAACCTATATCGAACAAAATGCCACTAACTTTATTTAATATAACTCAAAAATACACCAAGAAAATGAAATAAAATAAGAGCACCATACGCCTCTTTCAAGGTTCCCGCCAAAAATCCTATCATGTTTTATTCTTCCAAAGTCAGTTTTTATATAAATATCCATAATTCAATTCATTTTATATTTGAATATAAATAAAAGACATTCAATACAATTCCAGAATCGTTGTAAGAGTTTTTAGTTCAACGAGCGTTCATTGGTTCTTGTGCCTATACAGAACAAAAATACTTAACTTTATTCCAATATGAAATATATATATTATTTACCATACGAATCGATAAGAAATATCTATAGAAAAATAACCATAGTGATAAATACAATGTAACGCAAATATGCAGTGATGGAGAGAAACAATATTATTTCACAACCTCGTCTCAGGTTTCGATATGTAGAAATGTGATTATAACTTTCCAAATCTATCGTGAAAAGGAGATATTTCATGAATGTATGGAGCCTGGACTCTATGTGCAGTGTAATGTGTAATTACTGGTGGTAGAGCTGTGATGGAGCTCGCGGGCGAAGGCACCACCGCATTACCTAATATACCTGCTGCTAAATGGTAGTGTTCAGTACTATCGTGTTCCGGTCAGGTGGTAATGTACGGCCCTGTAATTTCTGGCACAGAGTCATAACACTTAAGGCCTCAGGAGTGGTAACGCATCTGGATTTTGATCTTGGTCTTTGTGTGGGTGTCTATAGGCTGCAGTCATCGCTTAACATCAATGTGAACTGCACGCTTGTTTGCCAGTTACATTACATTAAAAAAAAATTGTAAACAGTATTAAGCTATCAATTTTAATCAAACATGTGTCGTATTTTAATAATACAAAGTTTTTTTGTAAACGTACGTTTACAAAGTTTTTTCACAATAGTCACAAATGCCATCTGTCATTTTGTACATCAAACTCATTTCCAATGAAATAAGGTGACAATTTTGGCAAATGTTTTAGTGTGAGGTGGCAAACAAGCTTGCAGCTCACTTGGTTTAGTCACGACTGCAGTCTACAGACATCTCCACAAAAACCAAAGGTCAAAATGCAGATTGAGAGAGACCTAAGTAATTGTGTCTCTGTGATAGTTATAACAGGCCCATACATCGTCAACTAACCGGAACACGAAGTGTTGCACACTACCATTTGACGGCAGATAGATTAGCTAATGCGGTGGCGCCTACGCTCTCGATTTGAAACTCTACCATCAGTGAAGACTCTAGCAGAATCTTAAGTTCATCAATTCTAAAGTTGATAATTCCCATTTCATTAATAAAAGAAAGCAAGGGAAACTTTGCCATGGATAGTAAAAAAAATAACTCATTGAACAAATCAACTTCATTTTTTAAGTTTAAACTGACATAAAATATCAATTGTTATTCACAATTAAGTTTTTCATTTGACCGATTACAAGAAAATTCAATGTGATAGATAATAATGGCAACCCATTATACGTCCCACTGCTGGGCACGAGTCTCTCCCCTTTTTGGGGGGAGGCCTGGAGCTTACTCCACCACGCTTGATGATGAATGTGATAGATAAATAAACGTTAATTTTTCGTAAATCCAAAAGAAAAATGAACTTGAAATATTTCTTTTTGGCATACTGTACAATGAGTCGGTACACAAAGAAACAACTCCTTTATCAAATTGATAATAATAATATTTATTATATATTATTATTAAACTGCTAATATTGTCAGCTATATTCTCTATAACACAATACCATTGTTAGCTTTAGCATTGGCCAACAATAAGTGAAATGCTAAAATATAATCTTCACCACATTTTAATTGTGATATAATATATTTTATTAATCAACCCTAACCGATATGCGACTATATAAATATACAAATATAAACTAAGTATGTTAGTAATATACAAGTGTTGATGACTAGATATATACAGTGTTCCCATATAGAGAAATGTTAAAGGTGAACACCGTACCAATGTGTGATTACAGCTATAACACAAAAATATATATTAAGAAACAGCATCGATGCACTAAGACTAAAATTGTGAACTATTATCTTAAATAATAATTAATGTAGACAGATTCTGATTCAATAATAAGAAAGAAGAGCATACAAAAAAAACGAGCGAAATTATTTCAATTTGGCACTTACGTCATTAGTTCTTTTTGTGAATTTTATCGTGTGGTACGCAGCAATAAATATTGCACTTCGAGCCTACGATAGAGACAATCGGCTAGTTTCGACTTCGTAGAGCGTTATCTCTGCTGCACACTGCCTACGTAAGCACTGATAGTCCGGTATTGGTCAAAACTAGATCAAAATGGTCGACAAACGTCACATAGGTAAAGTGCTAGAGGTAACGCTCTACAGACCTGAAACAGAGAATATGTAATAATACTACGTATAGAATGGACACTTCGACGTCCCGCCCGATTTACCCGCCTCACCCAACCACCTCCCAACCACTCTTATGGGCGACGTTTGGTATTCTCTACGTGCTACGCACACAGGTGCACGTGTAAGTACACGTCACTGATTGATGTCTGTGTAATAGAGACCAAATTAAGCGTTTGTATGGAATTTTGACGAAGTGTCCGTGGTGTGCCCGAAATAAGCCGATGTCCAAAGATCGATATACAATATTTCTTTGTTGGATGCTGTAACTAGAAGCGCTACCCTATTCCATACAAGTCATATACAAAACCTGTACTTATTTGTACTTGATAATATTTGAAATATCGCACCATTAGAATTGAAGTGGCATATCTCAAAAAAATTAAAACTTAACTTAACTTAAAAACATATAATAATAGTTTATCGTGTAATCTTTCAAATTATTTATAAATTATTCCGTAATTTGATAGATAACATGTTTCTAAACATTTGATGTATAAGTCTTTTTTTTTTTAGTTATACCACTTCAATTCTAAAGGTGCGATATATTATAATGGAACAAAAGCAACGCCAATTTTCTACTCGTCTCTCTTAAAAAAACAATGATCTAAAACTAACGTTTCTACCTACGTTAATCTACATTATTATCACATGTAATATCAAAGCCTAATCGATTAGAACCGATAACTATCGTTTGAGCCATTCGATTAATATCTAGTTGTCTGAACACAATCGAACCCTGTGTTCAAAAACAATACCTACGTACTCTATATATGGGTGCGGTTCGAAACAGTGGGATTACAATAAAATATGCTGTCTTTATCATTCACGAAATAAAAGATAAAGACAGGTATTCGTTGCCGTCAAAGGAGACAGTCTGTATTTGTACAGAGTTTAGGTGTAGTTTTGTACGAGTATCAGTTGCAAAAAAAACGTAAGCCACTTTCAACTATTAAAATTCACAAATTATGTTTTTAATTCAATTTAAAATTATTCAAAACTCTTCAATAATAGGACCATAGTGTAAAACTCAATATGGCGGCAGCATTATTTTGACGTTTTCTGTCAAATGTCAAGTCAAACAAAAAATTGGCAATGTATATTTTCTTATACTTTATCATATTTTTACTTACACCTCTGTATTTTTATGTAAATACTAGTATAGGGTTTAAAGCCTGTAAAAGTCCAAACACAGACCGCCTAATCATTTGTAATAACTGTTTAGAACCGAACCTGATTTCACAAGATAAATGCCACGATTTACCTTTAAAGAAATAATAGCGAACACAAACTGGACATGAACTGGCGTCCCATCAAGATATGGCAAAAATGGATCAGTCAAAAATATTAACAAATATAATTGTATTTATACAAAAAGGCATCGTCTTAACATATCGAGTTACGAGATATTCAAACAAGTCAATAATTAAATCAAAAATATATCAGAATACTGTGAATATGCAGAAGAGAATGTCATGTCAATAATGTTGCTACACGAATAAATTGTATGTTGTTACACTATACCTACCTCAATTTGTATATGTGGATATTCACCGAATCGTACCGAGTCTCTATAATAAATTCAGCCTTATTACTAATGTAATTGAGTCGTATTCTCAATATCTAGAATTTGCATTGTTCTACTCGAATCAGGATAATAGCTATTACATTACACGATTGCTCGTGCCCTGTCTCTTTAATTGGGGTGCTGCTTATTACACTACGCAACATTTTTTAAATCTGAATGCGAACGTAATTATATAAGGTGTAGCCGGAAAGCTCCAACAATATTTGAACAGTCCATGCCTATACCGATATTGACTTCAACCCTCAAGGTCTTTTTCTCCTGAGAATGTAGAATCAGTTATTACGAGTCAAACTTTGATTAAAATTGTATGCGTTTCAACCCTGACAAGAACAGCTCACAGCATATATCAGTCGAAGGCGAACGCTAAGCGTGTGAGCGTGTAAATGCTTACCGTTTCCATTGACGACTTGTTAGGGTTGTCAAATAAAATAATTAATTTTTAAACTTTGTATGTAAAAAAAATGTGATTTCATTGTTGTTGTTTACGTTAAATTATTTGAAGCTTGATATAGATGAACACCTTTCAATATTGTTGGACCTTTCCAGCTGCCCTGTATATAACATAAAACTTATTTTTGTTTAACGCAAAGCTCGAGAAATCGGAAAGCACGATTGCCTGTATCTTATTACACCCTGTAGACAGGACCTGAGAAATAGTGTTCTGCAAGTGTCCTTTGAAACCGAGCTAATTATAATAAATTTTATTATAACGATCCAAAGTCTATACAAATGTAATAAACTACCGCTGTAATAACATTGTGCGCCTACGTCTGTTAATATTATTACAATCGCATTATGAGTTAGTTATTTGTCATCAATTCCAACAATTAATTAACAATCCTTAATTATTTCGTTGCAATTAGTTTGATGTATGGTCAATAATGGTGTATACAGGACTATAATAATAAATGAATGTTGTTTTAAGAGCACTTTTATGTATGGCAAAAAGCAGACTAACAACTAGATTCATTGTTTAATATCAACAATAATTGCTTGATTCACTAGTGTCGAGTGATTATTATCCGAAGTTTAAGAACACGTAAACATTATAAGAAATATACCAACAACGCACGGCCGCTAAGCGTACCCTTCTAGCAAGCAACGAGCGGTCGGGTGACAACTTCTACTCATCCTCAATTTTTTCCTTGTTTTCGTGTCAAAGCAAACAAGATGCTAAGCAAATAACGACTTAGCCTGGGTTGCACCACGACATTCGTTAAAGTTATTGTAACATTTCTCCCTCTTTCATCCTTATCTAAATTTAACAGATTTCTTTAATTTAGAGAAGGAAATGTGGAAATGTTACAATAACTTTAACTTTTTTTACTGGTGGTAGAGCTCCAGTGACGGAGCTCGCGGGCGTAGGCACCACCGCATTACCTAATATACTTGCCGCTAAATGGTAGTGTTCATCACTATCGTGTTCCGGTCAGGTGGTAATGTACGGCCCTGTAATTTCCGGCACAGAGGCATAACACCTAATGTCTCAAGAGTGGCAGCGCATCTGCATTTTGACCTCTGGTCATTGTGTGGTTGTCTATAGGCTGCAGTCATCACTTAACATCAATGTGAACTGCATGCTTGTTTGCCACTTTTATTACATAAAAAAAAAAAAAAAAAAAAAAAAACAAATATCGTGGTGCAACACAGGCTAAGTCTTTGTTTACGCGCCACAATTGCCCAACTCAAAAAACGGTTGAAACAAATTTCTAAATGTATATTGTCGATCTATTTCTTATAGTGTCTATGACGGAGCCTATGGAGACCAAAAGTAAGGACCATCTTATATGCAGGAATATTTAACGTATTTCTACGGACATTAATATAGAGACGGTTCTCCTTACTTCTACACTCCATGAGAGAAGAGTTGATAAAGATGCCGGCCTAATAGTATCCGCCATTTAAATGTATCATTAAATGGCATTAAAGTATTTTCGGAGTAGCATAGTTACAAAAACGCTCACGCTGTATAATCACAACAAAAATAAAACGGTTTTTCTGATTTATCAAATGATGAAGCTTATAATTAATTTTTCAAATGCCGTTCATTAACGCATTCAATGCGTCCGTCGTTTTTCTTTTAGAGAAATTTATACTTTATACTGTTGAGTTAGGGCTCAATGTTCTATGCTCATTTTATACTGACGACTTCAATTATAATTGCTGATGTTCTGTAACGTTTGTTCTTAAAATGACTACACTTTCAGATATTTCATGGGATTTTATCGCAACAAAAGTGTAGATGAAATATAATTAAAATTTTATGATTTTCAAACGAATCAACTCATTATGTCTCAATACTCTAATTTTGTTGACACAATGTTTTTTATACTAACTTAATCATAACTAAAACCAACAAAGCCTGAATGAAACAGTCCATAACAAACTTAATATAATAAAACTACGTGCTGATTAAAATCAAATAATAAATTTTTCTACTCTAATGATTCCTCGTTTTTCGGTATGAATATTTATTAACAAAGTAAAAAATTATTACGCGATTCTATTCTCTAGTAGATTTTATTCCTCTCTAAATAAAAAAAAATCGTCCACCTAACGAAATATCATTCGTATATAATATATTGTGTTTTTAATATGGACTGGTTCACTTCGGCATGAAGGCATCCACCTGACTTGTTACTGCATTGCATTGACCCCGTGCATATTTAGGAACGCGTGGAGGTCCCTCGGCACCTGCGAGGGCCTGTACTTGGTCCCGTACACGGCGAGGCAGCTGGCCGCAAGGCACTTCAGTCGGGGATTCATCGCCGATCGCACCAGACTCTCTGCCGGACCTGTGTGGACAAAGAGAGTTTAAAAACTGAGAACAGACCTTTATAGAAAAGAGAACGACGGTAGGGTGCATCTGAAAGCGTGTTTGTGTCGTCACGCTCCTGAAAAGGAAGAATGACGCAACAGCGTCATTTTAATGGTGGTAGAGCTCCAGTGACGGATCTCGCGGGCGTAGGCACCACCGCATTACCTAATATACTTGCCGCTAAATGGTAGTGTTCAGCACTATCGTGTTTCGGTCAGGTGGTAATGTACGGCTCTGTAATTTCCGGCACAGAGGCATAACACCTAATGCCTCAGGAGTGGCAGCGCATTTGCATTTTGACCTCTGGTCAGGTCATTGTGTGGGCGTCTATAGGCTGCAGTCATCACTTAACATCAATGTGAACTGCACGCTTGTTTGCCACTTTTATTACATAAAAAAAAAAAAAAAAAAACAGCCCGATTCGCGCGTTATTCCTGCCCAGAACGTACAAATTGTGGAACGAACTTCCATCTGAGGTGTTGCCCCGGCGCTACAATATGGGGTTCTTCAAAACAGGCGTCAAAAGAGTCCTTCAAGGCTGGCAGCGCGTTGGCAACTCCCCCCATGTTGCAAATGTTCATAGGCGACGGTAACCACTTTCGATCCGGTGGCCCGCCTGCTTGTCTGTCAATCCTTAGACATTAAAAAAAAATTGCGCACAAATGCAGACTGTTACTAATTTATAGAGTTGAGATTATACGTGCACTCGGCAAAAACTGGGTCACGCGTATCCCCCGAGATCAACGGCGGTCATAAGGATCTCAGAAATCCCAACATGAACTTTACACCGGCCTCGAACAGCGACTGTTGCACTGTTCGCTGTATGTAAGACAATATCACTTATTATATAAATTATATATCGGGAACCTTGAAATATGCGTGTGGTGCTCTTATTTTATTTCATTTTCTTGGTGCATATTTGAGTTATATTAAATACAGTTGGTGGCATTTTGTTTGATATAAGCTTATTACAGTGCTTGTGTATAGTGAAATAGAATAACAGTGCGAAAACACGTTTTTTCGGGTCGCCTCCAAAACTTCATTGTAAATGTTCTGGTAAAGTAGCCAGCCATGGCTTTACTAGAATTACTGATTGTGACTGACTGACGGACTGATAAATTGATTGACAACTCTGACTTTAACGTTGCTTAATACGAATACGAAATATCGTTTTACTTGACACTGGCAATATGCCATAACAAGCGATGGCATAAAATTAAAAAATGATATATATATTTTTACTGGTGGTAGAGCTCTAGTGACAGAGCTCGCGGGCGTAGGCCGCATTACCTAATATACTTGCCGCTAAATGGTAGTGTTCAGCACTATCGTGTTCCGGTCAGGTGGTAACGTACGGCCCTGTAATTTCCGGCACAGAGGCATAACACCTTAGGCCTCTGGAGTGGTAACGCATCTGCATTTTGACCTTGGTCTTTGTGTGGGTGTCTATAGGCTGCAGTCATCCCTTAACAACAATGTGAACTGGATGCTTGTTTGCCACTTCCATTACATAAAAAAAACGTGAACTATACACCGGCCCCGAACAGCGACTGTTGCACTGTTCGCTGTCTGTAAGATAATATCACTCATTATATAAATGATATATCAAATTTTCATGTCGATTTGTAGATCCTTCCGTTCATCTAGAGAGCCTCACCTCCGATGGAAGCGAGGAAGGGCGTGATGCCGTCGGCGTCCACGGCGTCGACATGCGCCCCTCGCGCCAGCAACTCGCACACCGCCCCGCACAGTGACTCGTTCCACTGTTCGCTGTCTGTAACATAATATCACTTGTTTTATATTATTTCGCATTAACACATGCTTGTGAAATATATTTTATTTTAAAGAAAAATGGAAAGAAAATTTGACTTCAGGCGAGACTCGAACTCGCGGCCTACTGGGAATCTAGTCCAGCCGCTCTTCCACTTGAGCTACTGAAGTCCTTCAAATTCCATTTTTCTTTAAAATAAAATATAATATCACTTATTATTATATACAAGCTGACCCGGGGCGCGACCGCCTATCGAAATTTCTGTCGTCATAGTCACTGCTGTAAAATTTTCAAGTCGATTTGTAGATCTTTTAAAAGCAGTAGTGATAATTATTTACCGATGGTAGAGCTCCAGTGACGGAGATCGCGGGCGTAGGCACCAACGCATTACCTAATTTACTTGCCGCTAAATGGTATTGTTCAGCACTATCGTGTTTCGGTCAGGTGGTAATGTACGGCCCTGTAATTTCGGTTTATTCCCGCTGTCCCGGTGCGCCGTGTCCCCGTGCGACGGGGACAACGGTACTTTAATTAATTTTTTTAAATTACTTCCCGTTGTCCCCGTACTTAATCCCCGTTAAAAAATTGGTAAAAATTATTTCCCGCTGTCCCCGTTTTTAGTTTTTTCAGTAGTATTATGAATTGGCATCATTCACCAAACAAACAAAGCGTATGTTAGATTCGTCTTTGTACCCGATAGAATAATAAAGTCTTCAAGGTTCTAGTTGCTTCAAAGTTGGGACTTTTTAATAGGTACTCATAATAAAATAGGAAATCATTTGGAATGCCTATGCTGTCTATTGTGCTTAAAAAATGGTAAGTACCTACACATGCCTGACCATCTTTTAATACCATGTCTATTATTTTTTTTGTATCGTACATTCAAAGTTAAGTTTTCTTTTAGATAAACGGAGCGTTGTCGTTGTCCCCTTAATCTGAATTGTCGATTTAAGCTTAACTTATAGCATGGAAAAAAAATGAGATAAAACAAAACATATTCGTTTCAAAAATTTAAATTAACTTAATTAATAAGTAATTAAATTCAGTTCCTTTAAATACATTTCATGTAATTAGACTCCTCTTTTACATCATTTTCTTTTAACTACCTAGAGCGAATACTTACTGAAAATAATAATAAATACACAAAATATTTTTTTAAAAAGCGTTGCGGCGCTTGTACGGTCCGATCCATCCATCGAATTTCATTCATATTCTACATAAACTTGCATCTTCCAGCACCGGTGCGGCTTCGGCATCCATTATTCAGCCCAAATTATTAAAATAACATTAGAATTACGCGTTTATAAATACATGCAATTTATTTAACTGTACTAATTATAATACTGCCTCGGTAGCCTAGTGGTAGCAGGCCACTACTACTACGCTGAGGTCCTGGGTTCGATTCCCGGGTAGGGGGTTATCAGAAATAATGATGAAAAAGCCTTTATCTCTGGTTCTATTGGGATTTTTCCATTTTCTGGAAATTTCCCAGTACCTCAAAGTTTGGTAATGTGCCCGGAGATGTCAACAGGCTCGCCACCTGTTACATGGGCCAAAACGTAACCGGCGAATCGTGGGTGTTTGCATGTATGCTTGAATGCATGCATTTACCTCTGCCTACCCCTTCGGGGATTACAGGCGTGAAGTTACGTAATTATAATACAATCATATAACATGTAACGGGAATAATGCACACTCTCTAAATTGAAAATTGAGTGATAATCATAATACATGAACTGAAATTACAAGTTTATGTATTTAATATTTTTTATTTAAGAAATAAGTTGTCCTCAATTTGTACGAACAGTATGCACACCCTATGCATTCTCACCCTACCTCTACCTACGGCCGCATATAAAACCATGAACCTACTCACACACTTACACTGTTGCAGTGTGATGTTGCATAACCTGCATACCTTTTTTAACACTCGCTAGTAATAAGATTAATTTCCACTATTTTATTTCTCAGATTATTATTTATTTTTAAAAAGCATGTCTCAAATTGAGACTGCATTTTATGTTGGACTTTAGTCTCATTTTCGTTTGTATTGACTGTTCACCAAATGGGTGACCATAATTTCCTTGATTGTAATTAATTTTGGGATAAAATGTTACTTATACCAAAAATGCCTTAAATCGATTCGGTTATCAATTCTGAACAGACTAGTTTCGGGTTGTACATTCAATCCTGTTACACGTTGTATATTAGAGTCTCTGTTCTGTGTCTGTTTTCTCTGCTCTGAGTCATATATTAGAGTCTGAGTAACTGCCTCAGTAGCCTAGTGGTAGCAGGCCACTACTACTACGTTGGAGGTCCTGGGTTCGATTCCCGGGTCGAGGCTATCAGAGATAACGGTTTAAGTCTGTGAAGCCTGACCGGCCTTTCACCACGACCTTTTTCGCACTTTCTTGTCGTACGTGATCCACTTTTCATCACCAGTTATCAACTTCTTCAAATATGATTCGGTTTCATTACGTCGTAATAAAGAATCACAAATGAGTACACGGTTCATTAGGTTTCTTTCAGTGAGCTCGTGAGGTACCCAAATATCGAGCTTTTTTTTGTACCCAGCTTTTTTCAAATGCGCCAAAACTGTTTTGTGATCAATTCTCAGTTCTTCAGCTACGTCGTAACTACTGATATGTCGATCATGCTCCACTTTTTCAAAAATGGCATCCATTTTATCCGTAATAGGGCGACAGAGCGAGGTGCACCTTTGACATCAAAATTTCCGGATTGAAAACGCTTAAACCAAATTTGTGCTACTCTCACAGACACTGCACTAGGTCCATAAACATCGCAAATTTTTTTCGCGGCTTGCGTGGCATTTTTACCTTTTTTTTGTAGTAAAATTTTAAAATGTATCGAATTTCTTCATTAGATTCACTCATCTTGACAGTACGAAAAACAAATGAAAATCACACATTTGCCTAATTTGAATTTGGAATTATGTTCTTTAAAATTTTAACTGTCAATGATACCAAAACCAGCCAGATACAAATACTACAGCCAAAGAGATTTTATTACAAGTTCATACATACTATAATGCGAAAAGACTTTTTCCCCAACCTATTACAAATTTATAATACCACAAAAAAGAAAAAACGGAGACAGCCAGCAATCATTTTTAATCACGGGGACAGAGTACGGGGACATCGGGAAGTAATTTTAATTATTTTATTAAAGTACCGTTTTCCCCGTGCACCGTATCCCCGTCTCGGGGACAGCGGGAAGTCTATAAATTCCTTTCCCGTTGTCCCCGTAACGGAAACACGGCGAACGGGGACAACGGGAATAAACCGGCTACAGTCATCACTTAACATCAATGTGAACTGCATGCTTGTTTGCAACTTCCATTACATAAAAAAATAAATATATATTATATACAAGCTGACCCGGAATACGACCGCCTATCAAAATTGCTGTCGTCATGTTGTAATGGGAGTGGAAAACATGCATGCAGTTCACATGACACCCCCACAAAGACCAAGGTCAAAATGCAGATGCGTTACCACTCCTGAGGCCTAAGCTGTTATGCCTCTGTGCCGGAAATTACAGGGTCGTACATTACCACCTGACCGCAGCACGATAGTGCTGAACTCTACTATTTAGCGTAAAGTATATAATATATTAGGTAATGCTCGTGAAACCAGCCAAGTCCAGCCTCATTGGAGCATTCATGGAGTGGACCGCATTTTGCTGATTTTATCTGGGATGCGACCGCTTATCGACATTGCTGTTGTCATTGTCATTGCTGTCAAATTTTCATGTCGATTTGAAGCAGTAGTGATCTGATTGATGTTCTTGCCTTCGTAGGTGATAAACAAGCGATAATGGTGATTAGTATCAAATAAGAAATAATGCACATCGACCTCATGAATAATATTTCGGATCTGTAACCTATTTAACGTTTATCCACCATTTTCATCAAGTTTTGACCAATACCGGACTACGGATGCTAAGTGTGTAGCAGAGATAACGCTCTATGAAGCCGAAACTAGCCGATTGTCACTTTCATATGCTCGATATGCATTATTTCTTGATGAGCACTGTAGTAAAAATTGACATTAAAATCTGACAGCAATGACAATGACGTGCCGAGGTTGCGAGCGGTCTATTTTTAGTTAATTTGGTCACATAGTCAGTGCGATGACTTATTTCACGATTGTTTTAGGCAATGACCCTACGTACTACATTTCTGTGTGCGCTTGTAAAAACACATCACTGATTGATGTCTGTGTAATAGGTAACCAGAATAAGGGTTAGTATGGAATTTTAGCCGAGTGTCCGGGGCAGAGAATATGTAATAATACTACGTATAGAATGGACACTTCGACGTCCAGCCCGATTTCCCCGCCCCACCCAACCTTCTCCCCTCTTATGGGCGACGTTTGGTATTCTCTACTGGTGTTCTGCTACGCGCACAGGTGCGCGTATAAATATACGTCACTGATTGATGTCTGGGGAAAGGGAAAGTTGAGGGCAAACCATCTCGTGGACGCTCACCGACCAAATGGACAGACCTCATAAAATCTGTGACGCACTCCAGCATCAATGACTGCTCTCACGCTGCCAGACATCGAGCTACATGGCGACGCATCGCGATCACGACGGAGACAGATAAAGTGATCGATACATGACCACGACCACTCTGCCAAGAGTGCACGACTAAGAAGAAGATTTATGCCTGCTTAACAGAGACCGAAATTAAGCGTTTGTATTGGAATTTTGAATTAGCAAACGCTGTGTTCTTACCAGGCAGCAGCTGGTAGGAGATGAGAGCGACGTGTAGTGCCGTGCGGCGGTTGTCGTCCGCCGCGTCCACGTCCACGCCGCACTCCAGCAGCAGCCGCGTCGTCCGCCCGCACGGGAACCTGACCACGGAAGTAAGACTTAGTAGCCGCTGATGTAAATCTCAATAGCCTCGCGTACCATTCCACGAATGGTACGCGAGGCTATTGAAATTAAAAAACACCCAAATTTCAATAGAGAAGATGGATGGCGATTATCAACATCATGGGATCCCATACTTAGCAAGATTAAATCCCAGCCGCAGCAGTCTGCAAGACCTCAAGATACCATAAGTAATTATTGTGTTAATCCTGAACGCTACGCAAGACGTTTACGAAATCGATGGAGGTAGCTACATATAATTTTTTCAAACTTCTGTCAGACAGATGTCACCTCAGTCTGCCCGGGACCACGGAAGCTGAAAAGCGACCGAAACGTCGGGTTGATTTTAAAAATCATTTTAGTTTAATATACGCGAGATAAATCCGTAAAAATAGTTTTATTTCAATGAGTGTAGCTCGCGAAAACCTAAGAACATATTAAATCTCAATGGTTAAATAGCGAGTCGAAAAATAGATCGGACTTCAGGTGACAGCTGCCAGAAAATCTTTTGAAAATATACTGTTCTATTCTTTGGGTATATAAAGGCTGTTATCTTGCTATGCCTCATAGGCCTTATGGACGGTTTGAAAATATCCGACAGCGGGTTGGACACTAATCCATATCTCCACCAACCCGCATTGGAGCAGCGTGGTAACCATTGAGGTTTACATCAGCGGCAACAACTTCAACACCATTTCTCTACTCAAAATCTACTAGACTTCGTCGTAGGATGATATCTGACAGGTATCCTTCCCTTTACAAAAATATTATTCGTCAAATTTTAATTCCTAAAAAACTTCTTTGACTAGTTTCATTCCCCAAAAGAATCTTTAGTAAATTATTTCGCATTTTAATAACTTGGTCAAATATTAATATCAAGTTTTGTTAAGTCGAACATACATTTCAGAAAATGCAAAAAAAAAATAATTTCATATATGTTACGTAGGCTAGATTTGAACTGCTAAAAAAGTGGGTTAGGTAAGGTCAGAACGACATCGATTTTTGACTACATAATACTTGGTAAAATGAAACATTACTATGAATATTTTTGAAGATTTCACCTTCTACCACAAATTGCATACATGGTTTATTTTTATTTCTAAAATCAATACTAAAAAGATAATTCAGGTACTCACTGGCACACGTCGCTGGTGTGGAAGTCGTCAACGGGCGTACGTCTGTCGGCGGCCAGGTGTAACAACGTCTGTCCGCATCGGAGACGCGCGCCGCGCAAACTGAATATAGCTCGTCGCACGTTGCTCTGACTCTCCTGAATACAATATATATAAAAATCAATTGCTGTTCGTTAGTCTCGCTAAAACTCGAGAACGGCTATACCGATTTGGGTAATTTTAATTTAGAATGATTTTTGGAAGTCCAGGAAAGGTTTATAATATAAGGTAAGAAAATATGAAGAAATTGAAGGGAAATAGTAAAAACCCGCACATGTACTCGCATCGCACACGCACGCGTATAATAAACTTAACCATAAGCCTTGTTTTATATTATTTCGCATTAACACATGCTTGTGAAATATATTTTTTTTTCTCTCCATTTTTCTTTAACCATAATCCGTTCAGTAGTTTCGGTGTGATTGACGGACAAACATCCAAACATCCAAACAAAGAAACTTTCACATTTATAATATTAGTGTGTATATAGAAGTGTGATAGTGTGATGTGATTAGTGTGAATGTGATAGTGTGATAGATATTACCTCGTCAGCGTCATCAGTCTCGAGCAGCCTGGCGGCGACGGCGACGAGGTACAGCGCGGTCCGCACGTTGCTCTCGTACTCCTCCTGCAACATCACCGCACGGCACAGACTCTGTGCGTCAATCGTACACTCCTTTATTGTGCTAAACCTACTCTATACCCTGTACCCTGTACCCTGTACCACATTGCAAACCAACATCATAGGGATAATAATAATGGCAACCCTTGATACGCAATAGCTTTAGGGAGTTAGGGCCCTAATTAGGGCGACCGGATGAATAGTATGGAAACTACGTACAAAACGGCACGCTCACACATCATGCGTATAGACGCTCGAGTAGCGAGTGACTCGGAGTTGCAGCACCGCTAGAACCGCTTAGAGGACTCGTTGGTGCACATGTTTGTGTGATTGCGCCGTTTCAACTTTTTGTACGTAGTTTCCATACTGTTCATATTTGTACTGTGGCTGAGTTAGGGCCCTGTCGACCGGATAGTGTAATAAGCAACAACCCGGCACGAAGCCACGCCCACCCTTTCTGTCGGAACTTGAATACCGTGTCGTGTAATAGCCTTTTTAACATCAATGTGAATCGCATGCTTGTTTACCACTTCCATTACATAAAAAAAAACATAAAATTAGTTAACGACAAAAATTACCATTAATTAACTAAATCTAAACATACTATTAAGGCCTCTGGGTCGTGGTTGCTCTGAGGCTTCTCTATCCTCTTCGTGCCTCTTTTCAACTCCTCCGAACACGCCTCTATCACGTAACATACCTGGAATCGATGAGGAAAGCGATAGTCAATATACAAAGTAAAACTTAATACAGTACCTAGCCAGAAATATTCAACATCGAGCTTAGGAAATCGGCTAGTTTCGACTTCGTAGAGTGTTATATCTCTTTTTTTTTTTAATTATAGCATTGCTATTACGCACATTCCCAGTGTCAAGTAAAACGATATTTCGTATTCGTATTAAGCAGCGTAAAAATCAGAGTCAGTCAATCACAGTCAGTAATTCGAGTAAAGCGATGGCTACTTTACCAGAACATTTACAATGAAGTTTTGGAGGCAACCCGAAAGAACGTGTTTTCGCACTGTTATTCTATTTCACTATCCACGAGCACTGTAATAAGCCTATATCAAACAAAATGCCACCAACTTTATGTAATACAATTTAAAAATACACCAAGAAAATTAAATAAATTAAGAGCACCACACGCCTCTTTCAAGTTTCTTGCCAAAACTCTGTTATCTCTGTTGCACACTGCCTACGTTGATTAAGTGGTCTACAAACGTCACGTAGGTAGTGTGCGAAAGAGAACGCTCTACATAGCCGAAAGGAGAAGTTCCACGTCGGGCCCGCACCATGGACACTATATCAAAAGTTAGAGAAAAATACGCAGAATCATGGAAAAATACTCAAAAAATAATTTGAATCGTTTTTTTGTCGGAAATATTTATTTTACGTTATTTTTGTATGACAGGAATATGTTGCCATATCGCTACATTCTTGTTTTCGAAATACACTTACGATAATTAATAGAAGATTTAATAAACGATTTGAATAGCTGAAAATTATTTAGTATTTTATGCTCCATCTCTCAATATAGTGTACATGGTGCGGGCCCAAGCTCCATACATTTTGGAACGTCTCCCTTGCCAAAATCTCTTTCCTAAAGATAATTTGCAAAATTTCTTGGTGGGACTGCACGCTTTAATGGTTCATGGAACGCTACATATACAGTGCTCTACAATAAATATTGCACATCGAGCCTAGGAAGGAGACTTCGGCTTATTTCGGGTCTGTAGAGCGTTATCTCTTTCGCACCGTACCTATTTCACGTTTGTCGACCACTTTGATCGAGTTTTGACCGGACTATCAGTGCTTACATAGGCAGTGTGCAACAGAGATAACGCTCTACGAATTCGAAACGAGCCGATCGTCTCTTTCGCAGGCTCGATGTGCAATATTGATTGTTGAGTACTGTACATAAGGTTTCTCATTTGGAAATATTTATCTATCTTGATTTAAACTCAAGATGATTGTGTTAAAAGAAAAATGGTCAATATTTATTTCTTCTATAATATATTAATATCAAACAATTGTTCAGATTTACAGCACGAAGAGAAAGCCATATGACTGAATCAATTTAACTAAATTATAGGTATCTTAACAGAGGCCTTAAAAAGCAAAATCAACATATTTCAATTAAAAACTATTTATAAGTACTTAAATTTTAACATATTATAGTATGCTCTTAAGTTCTTTCGCGAGCTACACCCATTAATTAAAACTAGTTTTCGGATTTATCTCGCAATTATTAAACTAAAATGATCATTTACAATCAACCCGACGTTTCGATCGCTTTTCAGCTTCCGTGGACTTCTGAAGTGACATTTGTCTGACAGCAGTTTGAAAAATTATTATGGGCAGCTACCTCCATATATTTCGCAAACGTCTTGCATATCGTTCAGGATTAAAACGAAAGTTACTCGTACTAATTGTTTGATGAGGTCTTACAGACTGTTGCGGTTAGGCTTTAATTCTACTAAGTATAGGGTCCCATGATGGTTACAGTCGCCATCCGTCCTCTCTATTGAAATTTGGATGTGTTTTTTAATCTCAATAGCCTCGCGAACCATTCTTGGAATTGGTCCGTGTTCTGTAGCGAGTATTCGAGTTTTGTCAAACCGAATACAATAACTTGGTTTGTCCGCTGTGTGATTACAGATCAGCAATATGTTCTTTAATTCTGGTAATACTTAAAACAACTAAAACAATATAACTTAGATAAAAAATAGTATTCACCTGAGAAAGTGGTAATTCTATTCCGATGTGTATCATCTGGGAGAACACTTGCGCGAATCGCAATAAGTCTTTGACTACTGACACCTGGAAAATGAATAGTAAATTAGAATTTATTTAAAAAAGAATACACTTTATTGTTGGTAGAGTTTAGGCATCACTGCATTATCTGATCTGTGCGTTCAGCACTATGCACAGAGGCACCGAGTTGCGGTGGCGGAGGGCGAGCGCGTGCCTCCAGAGCGCGAGGCAGCGGTCGAAGCGCGCCTCGTCGGCGAACACGGCGCCGCGGTAGACGACGGGGTGCGGCAGGTGGGGGGAGGGGGCAGGGGGGAGGCTCACCGAGTTGCGGTGGCGGAGGGCGAGCGCGTGCCTCCAGAGCGCGAGGCAGCGGTCGAAGCGCGCCTCGTCGGCGAACACGGCGCCGCGGTAGACGACGGGGTGCGGCAGGTGGGGGGAGGGGGCAGGGGGGAGGCTCACCGAGTTGCGGTGGCGGAGGGCGAGCGCGTGCCTCCAGAGCGCGAGGCAGCGGTCGAAGCGCGCCTCGTCGGCGAACACGGCGCCGCGGTAGACGACGGGGTGCGGCAGGTGGGGGGAGGGGGCAGGGGGGAGGCTCACCGAGTTGCGGTGGCGGAGGGCGAGCGCGTGCCTCCAGAGCGCGAGGCAGCGGTCGAAGCGCGCCTCGTCGGCGAACACGGCGCCGCGGTAGACGACGGGGTGCGGCAGGTGGGGGGAGGGGGCAGGGGGGAGGCTCACCGAGTTGCGGTGGCGGAGGGCGAGCGCGTGCCTCCAGAGCGCGAGGCAGCGGTCGAAACGCGCCTCGTCGGCGAACACGGCGCCGCGGTAGACGACGGGGTGCGGCAGGTCGGGGCAGGCGCGGCCCAGCACCCGCTCGCGCACCGTCAGCCCCTCCATGTGCAGCGCGTTCGCGTTGCCGTGCAGCCGCTCCACCTCCTGGAGTTGGGACACACGCTCCGGGTTAACACGTGTCTAATGCCAATTGCACTGGTGATAGAGTTCCAGTGTAGGAGCTCGAGGGCGCCGGCACCGCCGCATTACCTAATTTATCTGCCGCTAAATGGTAGTGTTCAGCACTATCGTGTTCCGGTTAGATGGTAATGTATGGCCCCGTAACAACTATCACAGAGACAGAACACCTAAGGTCTCAAAGGTGCCAACGCATCTGCATTTTGACCCCTGGTTTTTGTGTAGATATCTATAGCACACCGCGGACACTTTTTTTTTTTTTTTTTAATGTAATATAAGTGGCAAACAAGCATGCAGTTCACATTGATGTTAAGTGATGACTGCAGCCTATAGACACCCACACAATGACCAGAGGTCAAAATGCAGATGCGCTGCCACTCCTGAGGCCTAAGGTGTTATGGCCTCTGTGCCTGAAATTACAGGGCCGTACATTACCACCTGACCGGAACACGATAGTGCTGAACACTACCATTTAGCGGCAAGTATATTAGGTAATGCGGTGGTGCCTACGCCCGCGAGCTCCGTCACTGGAGCTCTACCACCAGTAAAACGGACACTCCGGCAAAATTCCATACAAACGCTTAATTTGGTCTCTACTACACAGCCATCAATCAGTGACGTGTATTTACACGCGCACGTGTGTGCGTAGCACGTACAAAATACCAACCGTCGCCCATAAGACAGGAAGGGGTTGTGTATGTGTGCAAATTGGGCGGGACGTCGAAGTGTCCATTCTATAAGTTGCAGTCATCAATTTACATCAATGTGAACTACATACTACATGCTTGCTTGCCACCTTTGTAACATAAAAAAAATTCACACGACACACGAGTTACGTTATACGAGTACTTGTACACACCTTAGGAGCTCAAGAGGCAATTTTTGTATTCATTCGAGCGCGTCAGATTAAAGACAACCTACGCCCGCTCGTTTTGCCCGTCGACATGCTGGCGGCTTGCGGACGTACGCTCAGTTGCCCGGCGGCACTCGAGCGGTAGTGACAAGTAAGTTCCTTATCTCAAGCCGCCGACATGCCGCCAACAAACTCTTCCGACTTGCAATGAGTAAAGCCGGCAACTAACCCGCCGACAAAAAGTTGCCGACATAGGTCGGCGGCCTGGAGGGCTCAGTGTGAATTGCGCTTCAGGATATGGCGAATACCTTGCACCTTGTTGAGTATCTCTAGCAGATCTGACCTGTCGATACAGAGTCCCACTCTTAGGGCAGCTGTTCCAAATTTACATAAAGCCGCCCCTTACGCATCTTACTTCTAAATCGTCAGACTCGTGGGAGCTTCGTTAGAGTACATTTAACATCTTCTCAGAATACAAGCCCTTGACCCACGACGTGATAGCGGTGACCTTTTCAAACAGGTCAAAAATGGATATGAAAAAGTATCCAAGCATTTTAGATACTTAGAGGGGGTATTAAATGAACTTGATGGATGCTCCCCTCCAAATTTCTAACGATTTGGAAGAGAGGTAAGCTTGTTTTAACTTCTTGAAAAATTTGAACAGATGCGACTCTATACAGGGTGTAATCGTTAAATGTGCACACACGATTATTACGTAACTATTACAGATATCCAAAAACTTAAAACTAATGTCGAAAGTACTTTACGTAATGAATAAAATAAAAACAAACATACCTCGAGCGTGGTGCTCTCCCTCCAATTGTCGTATGCCGGAATAGGTTCCGCGGGCTTCTTCAGCAGTATCCCGTACCGCGTGTCGTACCTCATCGCCATCGCTCTGTGCAGGTACTGGTATGCCATCTGTAAGTCACACGACTGGTTAGTTCTGTATTTAATATATCTATAATTTAAAAACAATGTAATTTTTCGCTTGTAATCCCCGAAGGGTTAGGCAGAGGTAAATTCATGCATAGAATAATAGAAGCATACATACAAACGTCCTCGATTTGTCGGTTACGTTTTGGCCTATGTAACAGGTGGCGAGCCTGTTGACATCTCCGGACATATAAGCAAACTCCGAGGTACTGCGAAACTTCCAGAAAAGGAAAAAATCCTAACAGAACCAGAGATAAACGATTTCACACCGCTTACTCCGGTAGCCGCCGACCCGAGAATTGAAAAGATAAGCTCACCTTCAAGCAAAAATAATGTACATCATTGGCGAACGATGCGCAGTTCGTGCGCCTCTATCGCCTGCGGTCTGCTGACGCCTGGCCTCGTCGCCAGTGGCAAGGTCATACCTGGGGATACTATATCCAAGATAAGATCACCCTCAAGCAATAGTACTCCTCGTCATTGGCGTAGGATGCGCCGAGCAGTTCGTACGCCTCTATCGCCTGCGGTCTGCTGACGTCTGGCCTCGTCGCCAATGGTCAGGTCATACCTGGGGATACTATATCCAAGATAAGCTCACCCTCAGGCAATAGTACTCCTTGTCATTGGCGTAGGATGCGCCGAGCAGTTCATACGCCTCTATCGCCTGCGGTCTGCTGACGTCTGGCCTCGTCGCCAGTGGCAAGGTCATACCTGGGGATACTATATCCAAGATAAGCTCACCCTCAAGCAATAGTACTCCTTGTCATTGGCGTAGGATGCGCCGAGCAGTTCGTACGCCTCTACCGCCTGCGGTCTGCTGACGTCTGGCCTCGTCGCCAGTATCTCCACGACTGAGGCACGTGCACGCTCCGCCGCGCATTGTAGTGGCGTCATACCTGGGCATAAAAGAAAATCGATTTATCTACACTAATATACACCGATATACCGGTAGTAGGGTGAGTTCCATTGAGATTTATAAATTTTTCTAACACATAAAACACTCTAGAAAATTGTTTACACCGACCGCTAAAATGTACACACATTGAACAAGCGACAGGCTGATACATTGCCTTCTGCTGAATTAACCATCGTTTTACAGGCTTATTCCACAAATCCCCTTAGATCAGAGGTTCCCAAACTATATTTTCTTGTAGACCCCTTAATTTTTTTCTGGTTTCGGTGGACCTCTCCTTGGTACATTCATATCACATTCCCTTATTTCCAACTTTTATTCACACCTAAGTAGACCCCGATCGAGTCTGCCATGAACGCCAGGGAGTCCACCTGGACCACTTTGGGAATCACTGCTTTAGATGGTTCCCTGCGCAGGGGATTTTCAGACCTCTGCCATAATACTCATATCACCGACACCACTCACCGTTCTCATTTTTCAATATCTTAGCGTTGCTATCAATAAGCGCCATGACGACGCACGCGTGGCCGCACTCGGCCGCGAAGTGCAACGCTGTGGCACCACACAGTGCCCTCTCGTCCACTCTTGCACCACTGTCTAGTAGGAACTGTACCTGAAATTGATTATGAGATATATAGGTGCGGACTCATGCAGCCGCTCGACGCTCGTTTCCAGCGATAAATTTGGTCACGTGACCCCATTTTACATTGCTCGCGGCTCAAAATTCTCGCGACTAAAAACACCGGTGCGGCCTCATGCAGCCGCTCGACGCTTGTTTACAGCAACAAATCACGTGACCCTATTTTCAATTTCTCGCGACTGAAAAACAGTAGCAGACTGTAGCATGGTACCGCCGCGACTAACAGAAGCGTCACCATAGAGTAGTGATGCCGCTCGATATGCTACTATCGATAGTGTGCCAATAGTGAGAATATCAATAGGACTATCGATATTCTATCGATATTTTATGTAAATACATTTCATTTCCATATATCTTTCGGGTTTCTGTTACTTAAAACAGTAAATTTACACTAGTTTTATTCGCGGACTAAGTCTAAAACCTACTAATAAACTTACCACATCCAAATGCCCCTTATACGCTGCTATCATAAGGCACGTATTATTGTATTTATTCGCCTTGTGTATGTCTGCTCCGTGCCTCACTAAATATTTGACTATATCCAGACGTCCATCGAAACAGGCTGCTCGGAGAGGTGTGCTCAGGGTCTTGGTCGCATGGTTGACGTTGGCGCCGGCGCGGACCAAACGTTTTACGATGCCAAGGTGACCGGCTCCAGCGGCGCACCATAGAGCTGTGGCACCTGGAATTAATAATGTCGTACAGTATCCAACAAGAAATACTGCATATCGACCTTAAAGAAGGAGACTTCGGCTTATTTCGGGCCTGTAGAGCGTTCTCTCTTTCGCATATTACCTATGTGACGTTTGACGATCATTTTGATCAAGTGTTTACCAATACCGCACTATCAGTGCTTCCTTGGCAGTGTGCAGATAATGCCCAGTCGAAACTACCCTATTGTCTCTTTCGTAGGCTCGATGTGCAATCATTCTTGCTGGGTACTGTATTGTATTTTATCACAATAACCTATCCTACATGATTTAAAACATTGAAAGAAATTATGTAAAGAATTAGCTACTAATAGTGGAACTCCAGCGACGAAGTTCGTAGGCACCACCGGTTTACCTTCCGGTAAGTTTAAAATCTAGGGCTCCGAAAATTTCCGCCACAGAGCCTTAGCTTAGGCTTCAGGACAGCAACGCATCTATATTGAAACCTCTAGTTTTTATGTACTTCTTTATAGGCTCTAAGTACATACTCATTTATTATCAATGGTGCATATGTAGGGAGTGTAAGCTTGTTTCCTACTTTCATGCCAAAAAAACATATCGGACGGGATCCAGACCTGCGAGTGTTGGATAACTAGCCCAGCCGCTTCACTACTAAACTTCCCAAGTCCCACACCGGAGCGTGGATTTATTTCTTCCCCCTTTGATAACAATCATCGACAATACCTTGATCACGATCAACAATACCTCATTGAAAGCTCCAGCAGATCTGTTTTATTGCTCAAACAATTGTATTTGGTAAACGAACAGTCACACTAATACATATTACAAAAGGCGATAAAACCTTAACACAGCAATCAATTTAACAGATACATTCTACGAGGGTGGATCCAAAAGTTCGAAGCCCGACCAAGAAAATGAAAGAAAAGTGGGTCTAAAATTATTTTTATTTTTTGATATAGTCTCCATCTAGCTCAACACACTTCTTCCAACTGAACTGCAACTTGTTTATCCCCTCGAAAAAAAAGATTCCGGAAGGTCGGCGAAATACTCGTTTACTGCGACTATCACCTCATCTTTGGTCGAAAATTTCGAGCCACCCAAATGTTTTTTTAAATTTGGAAATAAATGATAATCTGAGGGGGCGGCGAACAAGGTGGGTGGGGCAGCAATTCGTAGCCACAATCATGGATTACAGACATTGTTTCAACCGAAGTGTTAACACGTGCATTGTCTTGATGGAACAAAGCTTTCTTACGCAACATTCCCGGCTTTTTTATTTTATTTCTTCTCGGAGTCTTCGTAAAAGGTTACAATAATAACTAGAATTAATAGTTTGACCTTTCGGTAAATAATCTACAAAAATAATGCCCTTCGCATCCCAAAAAACAGAAGCCATGACTTTGTTAGTCGACAAAACGACCTTAGTCATTTTCGGTGTAGGTGAGTCAGATCTTTTCCACTGTTTGGATTGTTGCTTTGATTCAGGAATATGGTGGTGAACCCAGCTTTCATCCATGCTAACAAATCTAGACAAAAATTCCTCGGGATCAGTCTCAAAAAGTTCCAAACAGTCGCGCGAAATTGTGAATCGAACTCGTTTTTGTTCAGCTGAAAGCAACCTCGGGACCCAGCGAGCAGAAACCTTATGGAATCCCAATTCTTTCGTTATTATGTGTTGCACCCGGCCATAACTAATTTCGGTTGTCTCAGCTATCTTACCAATGGTCAAACGTCGATCACCCAGTACGAGATCACAAATTTTATCGATGTTTTCTTTCGTGGTAGAGGTTGTAGGCCGTCCACTCCTAGGATCATCTTCAATGCTCTCACGACCGCGCTTAAACTCAGCTACCCATTTCTTGACACTGGAATACGATGGAGCAGACTCCCCCAAAGTGCCCACCATATCTTGATGGATGTCTTTTGGTGACAGGCCTTTTTTATTGAGGTACTTAATGACTGCACGATGTTCAATTTTCTCCATTATTGAAAATCGCGTCAGAATGCTTCAAACAAATAATCACAGAAAATTTATATTGTGCAGTATCGGAATGAAACTGCGCACAATAAATCAATAGAAGACATACTAACAAATGACGGTAAATTTAAAAAGATGTCATGTCTCCTTGTAGTTTGGGCCACGAACTTTTGGATCCACCCTCGTACTATATGAAACGAATGTACGTTAGATAAACTTGGACTTAAACCAAAACATACTGCAACTGCAAACAAACATACCGGTTGCATGGCAAAGGAAAACAAAGGCGTAAGATAGGAGTAAATAAATTCGACAAACTGACAATCAACAGCATCAGGAACAAAACAAACAACGACGGAACGACAGATCAAAGGACGTAAACTAAGACGGGCGCCAGTATTCTGACGTATTATTGCGATTCAATCTATGAATTTAAAAGGAGTCGCTCCATTTCGTTTCTTTGTTTATTTAGGTATATGACGATGTGGGAAATACTTTTCACTAGTCAAAATATTACAAATGAGACTATGTTAAAATGGACAACAGTAAGAGGTTAGAATATAAACCAGAGACACAATAAAAATAAATATGAACAATGGTTTTTTTTAAGAAAACATTAATTAAATGAAAATAGGTAAAATAGAGTAAGAAGATACCACCGATGCACACATTGTTTTGTTGGTGAAGACAAAAAAGGTAAATATTTTTAAATCACGGACCGGGATAACAACCTAACTTATAAAAATGTATGCGAAGAAAAATATTGAATCTGATGATACAAAATATTGATGCATCACTATAGATGACAGTATGATTAAACATTCATTTGAAACGGGTTAAAGTCAGTTAACAATTATCAACCACAAGAGCCAGGCCGAAATGATGGAGATAAAGTTGATATTTTAAACAATATTAACATTACATTATTTATTTATTTATTTATTTAAACTTTATTGCCACAGTATAATACATGATGACAAATGGCGAACTTAACGCTAAAAGCGCTCTACATTACAAGGAGCTCGAGAAATTTATGAAATCCTGGATATGAATTGCCCTAATTGTACAAGCAATGCAGTCAATAGGTATAATACGTGTTATGTCGTTTTAATTGAATAGATTTTGAATTACACGCAGATGTGTTGTGTGTACCTAATATGCAGATGAACTACTTTAATCTCACCCTTAATATAAACCAAGACACATACGAGTACATATCCGCGAAATGATGACTAGAAAGCTCGCTGACGATCTGAAATATACTGTCGCGGAACTGCCAACTTTACTGGCACTTTATACGGTGGTAATAAGAGTTATATTTGATTTATTTTTTGGATAATCGGAGAGTTCCCTGCGCAATACAGACGTGACAAGAAAACCGAACGAAATGGTGTGCCTGCATTGCGCCACACTATATTTTAATCGATGACAAATTACTAGTTTTCGCGTAACGGCGACAATTTTACGAGTATCATTAGAGGAAGTACACGTATTAATAAACATCTCGTTATAGTGTCCCTATAGTTCCAAGAACATAACAGTCTACAATCAACGCCAGACCCGGTAACAGGTAACGGGAATTAATTATTATAAATCATAATGCAGAAAACAAAGAACTATCTGGAAGAACGCCAGCCGCTCACGAGTCTTTGTGTGTAATCAGGGAACCCGCTAAATATACCACGCCACGCGTTTGGAAACGTAAAGTCAACGCTCCGCGAAAACCCTTAAGCGACTTTGTTTCAAAAATAATATTTTGCGATGCACGAATGTTTTGGCCGGTTGTTGACACTTCCGTAAATAAAAAAACCGCTGTTTCTCTGAATTTATTGAAACAGGCCAGATTTGTGTATCGTTGATTTGTAGAATATGTATTCCTGTATCATTTTGCTCCAGATTGCAGACTAATTAACCTATAACGTTGAGTTTCCTATTAACCTACAATTTGTTTTGAGTTTCTAAACATTGTAAATATTACATAATGATGAAAATTACCTTCTATCCCTAAATGAGAGCAGTCAAGCCGGTAACAAACAAGATGAGA
Source organism: Macrosoma leucophasiata (assembly GCA_036365455.1). NCBI lineage: Eukaryota > Metazoa > Arthropoda > Insecta > Lepidoptera > Hedylidae > Macrosoma > Macrosoma leucophasiata. The sequence continues at coordinate 4,361,937 of JAWQUS010000023.1, read as the reverse complement.
GGTAGGATACGCCAGAAACTGTTGCAACTATATCAATTGTCAATGAGCTAATGTTGTTTAATTAGAATATTTTAAATGAAGAATGTAATTCATGCGAACGTATAGAGCGTCATGGTCTTTGACCAAGCTCTTTAAAAGGAGAATAAAAAATAAAAAAAAAAAAAAAGAGATGAGAGGTAAAACTTTCGTGAACGTAATTTTTAACGAAAGTAGATTCTAAGACCTAAGCCAATAAACTCGGAACTGTCCTTAAAACGCACGATTTTATTATATTTATACAAAGGCTTAAAAATAAACAAATATCAAAATAGATTTCAAAATAAACTTGCGATATTAGGAATTATCTGCGGAAGCAGTGTGTGAAAACATAAATAATAGCTGATGACACATTCAAATGATGTATTACTATAGCGGAACAGTTATTTAATGGCCCTAAAGCAATTAATAAGCATTATCTTAGATCCAAATGCTTAATACAGTAAATGGTTGTTAAACGCACAATATGACCTTTAGGATAAAATCGTGGATTCAAGCCAAAAGCAAATTTTATTTACGTTATTTGGTTTAATTACAACTATCGACCAACAGAAATCAAAGAAAGCTGCTAATCATGAGGTATTACAGCAAAATAGGGACACTGGAACGGAAATAATTAAGCTAGAGAAAGAATAGGTTCTCTAAAAAGGTATTTCCATCTCGAACCCCGCCTCATAAACCCACATAGATAATCGTTAATTTCGTGCATTTATAACGTATTAAATCGAAACAAAGTAAATTTATTCATACTCCAAGCCCTCATAATACAATATTTCACGGACGAATGTAAACTGCCGCATCCTTTCTGCGGCAAGGTTGAACAAAATATAATCGACAATGAAACAAACGTTTCAATGTCGTCCTCGTAAAGTTTTGGAACAAAGAAATAAACACTATAAACCCAAATAACCGATACTCGAAAACTGTTTTGATCTAAAACCGGCTTCCGAAAACGCCACGTGCGTGAACTATAAATAGAATTAAGAATACGCAATTCCGATGCGAATTTTATTTTCGAACAAAGAATAACCGTACGTGATCTTTGAAGCCAATGTTTATGCAATAATCAAGGTTGCAACGATCAGTAGGCATCGCGAAAACTCGCTTGTCGGCGACATTACAAATCTAACTATTACTAACACTGAATGACCGTCTGAAATTGTTTCGGCTGAGTCAAAAACATATTTAATACGTTGTTCACCTGGCAAATATAAGTATGCAGAGTTTTTTGTATCAGAACAGTTTGGCATAACTGATTTCAAAATTGTTTCTCGGTGCGTAACAAAATTCGTATACACACAAATTAATATTTATGAACTTCACGATTCTTATGAAATTGTTTCATAATGCACTGACATTGTGAAATTGTTGGTAATTGAAGTAATTGTTACTGTTCATGAGGATACTTAAAATCGAGATCACTGCAATTAGAGAAAAAGCTAGATTGTTTAAAACAAAAGATACAAATGAAGAAACTGAAAATTTTTCTCAATCCAAAATCTCGGATAGAAAACCTGTCATTGTAGGTAATTCTATTTCAAGAAAACTGCCATCCAAAATAGTTCAATCTTAGGGGCCGTCCAAAAAATAAGTTCGCATACAAGGGGGGAAGGAGTCTTGATGGGCGTAACAAAATGTGACAGGGGGGACGGCATGTGACGTTCGCAGTTCATTAAAATATCTTAAATTAATATTTCAATAGACTATTCCTGATTTAAAAATTGTACGTAATTTATTTTTATTAATACGTCTAAAAAGATATGACAATTTTTTAGACGTAATATTTTTAGGGGCGTCCCATATAGAGTGTCACAGCGTGACAATAGGGGGGAGAGGGTCAAATAAGGCTTATTTTAGCGTGACGTATTGGACGGCCCCTTGGTAACTTGGAAACAGAATATCTTTTGTATATATATTTTACAAATGTTCCCAATGACGGCAAACAATTTCTTTCTGTCGGAACTTTCAGTGAAATTTAGCTCAAGGAGGACGTAGATATTTTCCAGAGAGGGCACGAGTTCACCGCAGCATTTACAGGTCCCAGAAATCAACGATAAACCGAAAACGGGTTATAGGCCAAGTCATGATAGTTATCAGAAAAATGTGAAAAAAAATATTTGTCATGTATTTATTTTAAATATTATTAGGATTTTTACTATAGATTGTAGTTTACAGAAGGGACTATTACAAGAAAGGAGGGGGAAATTACAAGAAAGTAATATTTGTAGTCTTGGGACTTGAAGGATCATCGCAGGATGTCGGTTTTTCAAGATATTATGTCAATCTTTCTTCCAGTCCTCTGTGTCGGGATCATAGAGCAACACGGGCCACCGGCCGCGGTGGACTGGAGGGGAGTACCCATAGCGTTTATTACCGATGCAAAACAGTCTGTCATTTTTTGCGGGGGGAAATGCGTGCGACACACACGCACACTACAAAAATCGTCTATTACTACGAATACTCACACCTTGACTTATCAAAATACAGAAACAATTTCACGCACACATTTAAACATCTAGGCGACAGGTATAGGCCCATTTAGACTTGTACTTTGACAGAGGGGAAAGCCTGCATATGGCTACTCCCCTCCGGTGTTGCTCTATGGTCGGGATAAATTGATCACCTATAAATTTGTTACACTGTTCACATTCATCAGATGGGCGGCCCGACAAGCCTTTCATCGCTGCCTCTTTCCGAGTTGCAGTTCCGTAGATTCGCATAGAGTGTTAAAAATGAGCAGTCCACAAACAGGAGTAAACAGCAGTGCGGATACCAGGAGATCCGACAACCGACAAGTGGGAACAAGCTGTAAGAGGTTAAGCATGAAGAAGGCAATAAGACTCACCTTCAATAACATACTCGTCAAATTTGACTGTGCCTTCTGTCTCCAATCTGACCGGCGGTCGGAACTTCTCCAATAGTATCCTGACGACGCTCTCGCGCCCGTGCCTCGATGCGGCGATGAGTGGTGTGCATTTGACTCCATCACTGCATACATCCTGAAAAATTTTACAAGAATCTGTATCTTCTACTCTCTAGAGAGCAGGGGCGTACCTACCGCCATATCAATGATAGCCCCCGGGCTATGGAAAATTTACAATAATCTGTAAGATAGATAGATAGGGTAGATAGAGGTAAATGCATGAATTCAAGCATACATGCAAACACCCACAATTTGCCGTTTATGATTTGGCTCATGGAACAGGTGACGAGCCTGTTGACATCTCCAGGTACCTAACCAAACTCCGAGGTACTGGGAAACTTCCAGGAAATTGAAAGATCCCAATATAACCAGAGACAAAGGATTTTACACCTTCATGTCTGATAGCCCTGACCCGGGCATCAAACCCAAGACTCCACCCCAACATAGTAGTAGTGGCCTGCTACCACTACTCTACTGAGGCAGACCGAGGCAAATCTGAACTTGTTAGCCATCATTCTTACAAAAAAAAATGTACACATTTTTATTATAGTGGTTTAAAAATAGACCACATCCTTATTGATAAAGCGACAACAAATGTCAGTGACATTGGTGTACATCTATTTATAAATATGCAATGTGTTGTCAGATGTTTATATGTATACCTACTTTGAATACGGAGTTTAACCCGAGTTTAGTCACGAGAAAAATATGACAATTGATTTTCAAATGTGACGGCGGCTTTACTTTCCTTAAAGGGTTAAAAAGGGAGATTTAGACTTAAGGAAGAAAACATGGAGACGTAAAAAGACAAGCTTCACTCATCATCATTGGAATCTCTTTTGACGAATAAATTAAAACAATATATCCTATTTTTTAAGACTGCCACTATAAGGCAGTAATAAAACGTGAAGGAAAAATTTGAGAAATCAGGTGTGGAATTCGGTAGCTGTGTTGGAAGAGCTGGACCAGATTCCCAGTGGTTGAGAGGTCAAGTCAAATTTTTCTGAAGTCAAATTTTTCTTTAAAAAAATTTATTGTACTAGCATGTGTTATTGCAAAAAGTAGTTTAAAAAAAATTGTATGTATCACAATAATTAAATGCAAGTGAAGTTTCTTAAAAAAAGACTAATAAAGTAAATTAGGTACACCATCACATAATAGACCACTGGCGGTGTGCAAACAATTGAAATCAATTGTCATATTTTTCTTGTGAGCTAACAGGTTGAATTATAATGTGTAAGACATCAAATAAAATATTTTATAAAAGTAGTATTTGAAGTTCTGTATTAAAAATTGTTATATTTTTATTGAATTTTTGTCAATGGCACATGCAAGTGAAATATTTATACTGAACAGAATACTGTAACCCAAAGGCAATAACAAAAATTACAATAAAATCTGATGAATTATTTACATTGTGTATGCGAATTTTACTTCGACATTTAGCTTTACATCACGGAAGTATAAGAGTAAGATAAATCAAAATTGAGCGATAATGAAAATGCGAGGATTTAGTTCATCATAAAACCCAAAACGCACAAACGACTACTCGGCATAATAATTAAATAGCATACGCAGATACGTCGTACACAAGGCAATGAATTATGGTGATAAAAATAGAATTAAAAATACGATAAAAACTGTCATGACAACATCAAAATTTCTTATTAAATAATGCGCGTTTTAAATTATATCTAAAATAATACTTACACAATTCAGAATATCGTCAATTTCATCTGAAGATTTCTCATATAGTAAAGCATAAAGGGTTAAAGACATCCCATCGCGAGCAGCGAAAAACACTCTTTCTCTAAAGGAAATAAAGACATCGTCTTCCAATAATTTATCCTCCATTGTTATCAGCAATATAATGAAAAACACACAATTTATTTCGTCATCTGTACACGCATTCGGTACGGAGATCACTATACTGTTATTTATTTTTGAGGAGCTATGATTTACCAAAATTTCGTAGTTGTGAAAAACCAGAAAAACTTGACTTTTGAGCTTTTGACTTTGAATTGACAAATTACAAAATTTTATAGAAGAAAAAAATTGTCTTTGGACGGTTGGAGTGTAAATGTTAGGAGTACCTTATGATAATAATTTGAAGGAGAACTTGAAATAGAAGTGCCCTACGCGTAAACCGTTACGTACAGTTTAATACTGGTGCATTTTACTAACCGAACTCAAAAACCGACAATTTTGTATTGTTTTGACGCTATTAAGAAGCACAATTTCAAAACTTGTATCGATGAAGTTAAAAAATGTCACTTCAACGATCGACGTAATTTATTAAACGTCGATCGAGACTATGAACATTGCATTTTCCATAGATTTATCAATACCCAAAATGTAGAACCATATCCCCAAAACATTGTTTATGGATTCATCCATTTTATAGAAATAGTGGAGAAGAGAACACAAATTCTATGTCAACTAGCTCTGACTCTCGTTCACAAATAAAACACAAAAAGAAGCTGGGTTTTACCTTTAACATCACGCGTAAGGTTTAAGTATGACCTAAGCGCTATTCTTGGGCGCTGATCTTTATAAAGCTGTATCTTATTTTATTTTAGCTTTTGTACTAAAAAAATATTTCTTTTGATTTCAAGATGGCGGACCTTTTATTTTATTACAAACAAAGTATAATATGGATGTTATTTTCTGGTAATTAGATTACGAAAATGAAATCTGTTTTCGATTCAAAGAAAGCAGATAACGCTGTTTTTCTCTAAATAAAATATGACGCTGGTATTAATGCCGTGATTTCTTTAGGGTGCTGGTCACAAAAATGACATCGTTTTTTGAGTCCAAGATGGTGGACATAATAATTGAACCACCAAATTGACGACCTTAAGCCGTACCAAAAAATGTGTCGGATTTCTTCGCAATAGGAATCCACTTGTCTAAGTATTCAAAAAAAAATTTCCAAACAGTACGTTCGATTAAACCACCAGTATCACCACCGCATTACCTAAACTATCTGCCGCTAAATGGAAGTTTTCAGCATTATCATGTTCCAATTAGATGTTATGTATGGCCCCATAATAACTACCACAGGGACATGACACCTTGGGTCTCAAGGGTGGCAACGCATCGGCATTTTACCTCTGGTTTTTATGTAAATGTCTATAGGCTGCAATCATCACTTAATTACTTAACATCAGTATGAGATGCGTGCTTGTTTGCCACCTTCACAACTTAAAAAAAAAACTTCAAATATTTCGACATCAAATTGATGGTAGGTAGGACTAGTTTGAAAAAACAAAATAAACTTTTTTAGCCGGATTGAATTCAATTCAACAGTTTAGGGCAACTTACGAATCAAACATGCAATTGATAAAAATATTGCCAGGAGCAGGAAGTTATCGAGCACTTATGGCCATTTTGCCAAATTCGCCCATCTGTCCGACAGATTGCCCATCTCATGTTACGGTCATGCCTGATCGATGTGCCTGATAGTGTGTCTTCATCTTAATCAACATATAAAACCACAAACTAAGTTTCGTCCAGAAAACTATATTTTGCTAAATTAACTCCACTTCAATTTATTAATTTATTTTTAATTACTTATAAATGATAAGGCTTGTTTACATTACATATTGCTTTTTAAATCAGATATTTAACTGTTATTCACTTAATAATAAAAACTAAACAAAAATGCATAGGTATTTTAATTTAAGATCATTATTGATGCAACGGAATGCACTGCAATATTCTGCCACGTTTTGGCCAAGTGGAATCTGTTGACCAATCAGAATTTCCCTTTCCCATACTTCACTCCAGTTTGACGTTTTTTGCTATTTGTTTTTGACGTGTAACCTGTCGCTTTCCATTTATTTACAAAAATTTAAATATTCCCATTTATCCAGTTTATCCTTTTGAATCTCTAATCTTAAAATATAAATATGTCTAGCGGTCAATGGGAAGTTGTCGGCAAGAGCAAGAAGTCCCAAAATGGCAAGGTGAAAAATGGTAAAGACGATGAGAAAAAGCCAACCAAAAATGGTCCCAAGTTGGAAGATGTCGGTAAGTTTTCATTTTAATAGTATTCATGCTGCATTTCACGAAGTATTGTGCGTTTATGTATAATCTTGTGTCCTGGCTATTTACATTGTAGTACCTCATTCACAAATCAAGTCGTTTTACGCGGGAATGGAGATTGACGACACCAAAAAAGCGGCAAATAAAAAGAAAGAGGCTGAGAAGAAGGCTAAGAAACAGGACAAAAAGTCTGAAGCAGCGAAACCTAAGCCGCCTAAAACCATCGAGGGTGCATTCGAGGCTGTAAGTAACTTTAATTAAAAAAAAAATCTTTTTTGGGAGTAACCTCACACTAGGCAATAAACCTATTACTTAATTATAATAAATTTACTCAATTAATGGACTGCCTCAGTGGCCTAGTGGTAGCATGCCACTACTACTATGCTTGGGTCCTGGGTTCAATTGGCTATGAGATAAAACTGTAAAATCCTTTATCTCTGGTTCGATTGGGATTTTACTTGCTAATGCGCCCGTAAATGTCAACAGGCTCACCACCTGCTACATGGGCCAAAACATATCTCATGAATTAGGGTATTTGCATGTATGCTTGAATTAATGCATTTTACCTCTGCCTACCTCTTCGGGTATTACAGGCGTAAAGTTACGTTTTTACTCAATTACAATATGTATTAAAGATATTTAACAATATAATTGGCAATTACGAGATGAACATTGTATTGAGTAACTAAACCTAGTTATGTAAAAGTAAAAGGTCTTTTTGTTGCTCAGTGATAGTGTTATGATACTGAATAGCTATGTACACAAATAAGTTGCAAAAATAAAGACAAAGTAAATAATGAATGTTTATTGGATCAGGAAGATGAAACTATCTGACTATATTTAATGTATCAAAATATTGTAAAATAATTATAATTGTATTTTTTTATTATTATTATAGCCTTTATTGCCAACACAATTTAACAATATTTTTACAACTTGTTCAACACAATAAACTTGAAAAATTGAGTTATCTAGTATCGGCGTGTCTATGCGACACAAAAGCCTCTTCCAGCTTTTTCCACTCATCTCGTAATATAGCCGTTCTGTGCCATAATGGACCCGCCGTCTTTTTTATATCGTCGGACCAACGTTTTCTCGGTCTACCTCTTTTTCTTTTGGTTCTGAGTCTGGGAGTCCATTCAGTTATATTTTTTGTCCATTTATTGTTTTTCTCTCTTAGTATATGGCCTATCCATCTCCACTTGAGTATTTTTGTTTTATATACAACATCTTCTATCTTTGTAATATGTCTTATATCTGTGGCCCTTTTTCTGTCTCTTTTCTTATAACCCAACATGCTCCTCTCCATAGCTCTTTGACAAGAGATCAGTTTTTGGTTTTGTTTCTGTGTATTTGCCCAGGTCTGGCAGCCATAAGTAAGTATTGGTAAGATGCATGTATCATATATTTTTCTTTTCATTGCCATGTTATATTCTTTACCTTTCATTACTTCTTTTAGGGCCCAAAACCTTTTCCATGAATTAGTGATCCGTCTCTCTATTTCTAGCTCCGATTGGTCATTGAAAGAAATAAGTTGACCTAAATAGATATATGAATTCACATATTCTATTTCATCTTCTTCTACTTACATTTTTTCTTGGGATCTGTTTGTTATTATTTTAGTCTTTGTTTTGTTAATTGTTAAGCCCACCTTTTTGCTTTGTTGTGCTAGATCTTGCAACATGGATTGAAGATTTTCAGGGTTGTTAGTAATGAGTACTATGTCGTCAGCGAATCGTAAGTGTATAGTAAGTGTAAGTAATTTATATTTATTCCATTGATGTTTTACTCCAAAATTGCTCCAGTCGAGCTTCCTGAAAATGTCTTCTAGTACCTAAAAGAAAAGTTTCGGTGAGAGCGGATCTCCTTGTCTCACGCCTCTTTGTATTTCGAAACTCTCCCCCTTCATTTCTAACTTTATTCATGCTGTGCTGTTCATATATACTTTTTTTATTATCCTTATATATTTATTATTAATTCTTTGATTTCTTAAAGCTTCCCAAATGCATTCATGTTCTATGGAGTCAAATGCCTTGGTGTAGTCAATAAATGCCATATATAATGAATAGTTATATTCTATTCTATTTTCGATAAGCTGTTTTATTACAAATATATGATCTATTGTGGAGTATCCAGATCTGAATCCTGCTTGTTCCCTTGGTTGTTCTTCGTCAAGGGTTTTGGTAATACGATTAAGTATTATTTTTGAGAACACCTTATATATATTGGACATCAGGCTTATAGGGCGATAGTTGTCTACTTCCGATCTATCTCCTTTCTTGTGGATGAGAATTATAGAGATTTCTGCCCATTGTATGGGTATGGTCTCTGTTTTAATAATGAGATTGAATAACTTGGTAAGTTTTTTGTTGTTTCTGGTAATGTCATCTTCAGCATCTCGTTGGTTATGTGGTCACTTCCGGGAGCTTTATCGTTTTTTCTGCGTCTTGATGGCGATCTCGGTTTCACTTTCGAGAATTTCAGGAATTTCTTCAGACTGATCTTCTAGGTTCATGTTGTTTTTTATCTTATATTCAGTTGAATACAGTTTACGATAGTAGTCTGTAGCAATATTGAGGATTGGTTTTCTCTTTGTTTCTTGTTTATCCTTATTGTTTTTAATTTTAGGAATCCATAGCTTCTGCTCTTTCAGTTCTATTAATGCCTTGTTTATTCCTCCTGTTTTACTGATGTGATATTTAATACAATTTATTTGTCTGCTTGCCTTGTCTTGTTTTATATAGCGGCTAATGACTTTACTCAGATAAGTGATTTCAATTAATGTTGTTTTATTTCTTCTATTTGTGAGTAATTCTTTCCTTTTGTGAATGAGATTTAATGTTTTGGGGGTAAGTGTAGTGTTCTTTGTTAATAGTTTATTTTTCGTTTCATAAACAGTGTTTATTTCTTTATTGTAAGTTCTTGAATGTTGTCTAGTTCACCTCCTACGTAATCAAGTTCTACGTTCTTCATGGTTTTTAGTGGTGTTATGTTTTTTATTGTCGAAATAGTTCTTTTCTGACTAAAGTGGGTTCTCAGTTTTTTTTTGTTGTTTGTGGAACAGGGATGCTCTGACCATGCGGTGATTGGTGTTGAAGTTAAGGTTATTGATGATATTGACATTTCGGAAATACTTGGGTTGATTGCATAATATAAAATCTATTTCTTTTCTATAACTTCCATCAGTAATTGTAACAAAACAATTAATAGATAGAAATAATAAAAGATATAAATGTTTGATATTATTGTAAAAAAATGTACATTGTTTCGCGACAAAATGTATCCTACATTTTAAATAAATAAGAATTATTCTTATCTTAGAGATATAACAACTAAGATCTCAGGGGTCAATACATCTGCATATTGAGCTGTGGTTTTTGAAAAGAAAGAAAGAAAATAGTTTTTATTTCGAGTAATATTTTACAACCATTACAATTCAATTCAATAAATAGCAATAGTTACCTAGAGTAAATAACTAAATAATATATATAATAATAATAAACCAAAAAAAAAAAATTGAAACTTCACTAAAAAAATTAGATAAGAAAAATGTATTCATCAAAATCTAAGTTAGTTTGAGTAGACTTCTATAGGTTGCAGCCATCACTTAACATCAATGTGAGCTGCATTTTTTTAATGTAATGAAAGTGGCAAACAAGCATGCAGTTCACATTGATGTTAAGTGATGACTGCAGCCTATATATAGACACCCACACAAAGACCAGAGGTCAAAATGCAGATGCGTTACCACTCCTGAGGCCTAAGTTGTTATGCCTCTGTGGCGGAAATTACAGGGCCTTACATTACCACCTGACCGGAACACGTTATATTCGGTAATGCGGTGGTGCCTTCGCCCGCGAGCTCCGTCACTGGAGCTCTAACACCAGTAAAAAAAATACCTAATGTGAAGGAGCTTTAATTTCTTATCTTATGAGAGCATGAGCCTGCCCGTGGGCTCAAACACAAGGTCATTTATGTAAACAAGTTATTACACATCTTATAACTGAATGTGCACATTGTGCACCACTCTCTTTGCCTACCTCGCATAGGAGCTGGCTAGAAGATACATACATAATATAACTGAATAATACAAATCTTGATAATTGGTGTGCATGTATGAAGAGAATAATTAATGTAGAAGAAGCACGGGCGGTGTGTCAGGACCGGGTTATCTGGCACTCCACACTCTCTGCCTACCCCGCAAGGGACTTGGCGTGAAAATACATACATACATACAAATCTAAAAACTCATAATCCTCAATATTTTTGTCCTTTGTTCTAGATTGATCCTGATGAGCTAGCGAATGTTATAACAACAAACAAACTTAGATTCTCGAATGCACCATTGGTTTGGTTGAAAGAGGTTGCAAACTTCTTGAATTCCAAAACCCAGATAGAAGTTGACGACCCAACTTTCTCTAATTACCCTCCTACATACCCACTATGTGTTCTACCGAAAGAGATTAAACAGGCCTTGGAGAGTGTGTTGCGGGATGCTGGCAAAGCTCATACACAATTGTTCTTTGATGTCACATTAACAGCTTTAGCCAATGATATGAGTAGAGGTATGTATTGTTTCCAAGAATATCTAAGCTAATTATAAATTATAATCAATTCAAAATTCAAATCGTTTATTTCAAATTGGTTTACAAGGACATTTTCGCATTGTCGGGTTATAAGCTACCAGAGAGCAACACCGGAGGGGAGTAGCCATATGCAGGCTTTCCCCTCTGTCAAAGTACAAGCCCAAATGGCCCTATACCTGTGGCCTAGATGTTTAAATGTGGGCGTGAAATTGTTTCTGTATTTTGTTAAAGTCAAGGTGTGACTTTCGTAGTAATAGACGATTTTTGTAGTGTGCGTGTGTGTCGCACGCATTTCCCCCCGCAAAATATGCGGACTGTTTTGCATCGGTAATAAACGCTATGGCTACTCCCCTCTAGTCCGCCGCGGCCGGTGGCCCGTGTTGCTCTATGTAAGCTACCTAGAGAGAATGACTTCTATTATGATGACCAATGATTTACTTTTATTTTGTTACTTTTTGTCACATTGCTTTTATTGTCACATTCTGTGTTGTTACAATAATAAATAGTATTAATATGTTGGTGTTATCAAAGTGCTGCCAATCACATATACCTAGTATTTTGGAAACTATTACAAATAAAGTTTTTTGTTAAAATGGTTGGTTTACAAAAACATTGGTTTAGAGTAATCATTTTTTAATGTGTATGAAGCTATTTCTTTCAATTTTTAATGAATTTGAGCAGTCTGTAGAAATGTTGTTGACATTACAATGTACAGTCAGGGAACAGGAAATTTATCCAAAAACAATGTACTATAGCATTTATTGCCACTGCATAAGATGCTCATGTGGTCGAGCAGCCAGTTCCCTGATAGCACAGTAATTTCAAAAACGTGTTATTTTAAACACTTAGTAAATCTGAACACAGCTGGTTTTTGAAAAAAATCAGACATTAATATTTCATACTTTTGTTTTAATTTTTAGGTCAATTAGTGAATGGACACAGACTTTTATTACAAATGCTAGCACACGAGTATCCTGAATTTTGTGTAGCATCTGTAGCAAAAAGTGTGAGCCTCAGAAACTCGTATCAGAATCGACCTCCAATTGGCCTCTCCTTGCTCTGGGCTCTCGGACAAGGTGGCCTTAGTGATTTCGCAGTTGGCTTAAAAGGTAATAAGTTCTTTATTCGTTTCATTTTAATCATATTAATAGACTAACAATAACATTCGTCTTTGGCAATTGGCTTTCACCAACTTCAAAAATGATATATACCTATTACAGGAAAACCTTAAAAAGTCTATATTAGTAAGGTAGTAAACGCGAATCTGACCCGCACTTGGCCGATTTATAAACTGAAAACTACTTTAGCGTCGTTGTGATTTGAATGTTCATGAAACGAAAAAGAGACAGACGTATAAATTCATAAGATTTAGCATGGGAGAAAACAAGATAGCATTATTTTATGGTGTATTGATGTAAAATCTTTCAAAAGTTTCACTTCTGCCATGTGTGAATTGCACATTTTTTTTTGTTTTTGCTACAATTCTCGCCGTGGTTCATTGTTGATCGACATAATATTTGTAACGTTATCATTATCTTTAATATTTGAAAGAGGCTGTTATCAGTAGAAGTTTGATTTTTCTCAAGATAGGCCATTGATAACGTGCCTATCACTTGGTCATTGTTGTCTTCTCTGGATATGCTGTAGTTAATTTTCCTGATGTAAGTACGTAATGGAATATTTTTTTGCACATGCAGCTCACAATTATGTTAAGAGATGACTGCAGTCTATAGACATCTACACAAAAACCAGAGGTCAAAATGCAGATGCGTTGCCATTCCTGAGACCTGAGTTTTGATCTCTCTGTGGTATTTATTACGGGGTCATTAATTATCATCTAACGTTTTTTTTAATGTTATGGAAGTGGCATACAAGCATGCAGTTCACATTGATGTTAAGTGATGACTGCAGCTTATAGACACCCACACAAAGACCGAGGTCAAAATGCAGATCTGTTACCACTCCTGAGGTCTAAGGTGTTACGCCTCTGTGCTGGAAATTACAGGGCCGTATATTACCACCTGACCGGAACACGATAGTGCTGAACACTACCATTTAGCGGCAAGTATATTAGGTAATGCGGTGGTGCCTACGCCCGCGAGCTCCGTCACTGGAGCTCTACAACCAGTAAAACTAAGTAACTGAAACACAATACTCCTGAAAAGGTGCAGGAACATGGGAAGATGATCAATGTGATAGTCATAAAGGTAGCAAAACCTACTAAAAATAAAGATAAATGCGAATATTAATTATAAAATTGTTACCCGCGGCTCCGCCCGCGCGAAAGAGTAACAAACAAACATACAAACTTTCGCATTTATAACATTAGTGTGAAGTATGATGTATATTTATGTACGAATTAAATGCGTGCTTTTTTCCACAGCGTGGCAAGATATATTCCTCCCTATTATAGAATTAAAGAATTACACCAAGTACATAGTAACGTACATTAGCAACCTGCTAGACGAACACGCGACGATGGAGAGTACAAAAGTGAGTCAAGATCAGCTGCTAGCTATGTTCGATATGGTGAACAACAAGAAGGGCGCTCTGCCCAAAGAACTATCAAGTGACCTTATCAAGCAATTAAGTAAATATAAGGTAATTGTTTAGTAGAATTAATTACTTTTTTAAATTTCCCCCGAAATATTCCCCAATTATTTTTTTCTACGTTTTGTACTTTTTTTTTTTGCGTTATGGCATTTGCCCGCAGGCATTTTGCCAGCATCACGTTTGATTAATATTTACAAAGAAATGGAAAATAAGCTTTTATATACAGAAATCGGGGAGAAGTACAGTGTCCTAGACGAAGGCGACATATTATCGAAGTGGCTTTCTTAGATACTTTTTGTTTAAAGAACTACGGCTTAGGAGGAATAGTTGGCTGTATTCTAGAATAATAACCCCCACGAGATTTGTCAGTTTTTTGCCAGTGGTTTGACTAAGCTTCATTTAGGTAGACTTTAGGTTGCAGAGTTAAATCTTGAGGATATATTTTGTAGGGAAACATATCCCCGGAACACACGGCATCCTTGGCTAATTCATCCGCGCGCTCATTACCCGACACACCGGAGTGCCCAGGTACCCAGACAAGGATTACTGATTGATTGTTTACTGAGCAGCGTCTAAGCAAATCTTTTATTTGAAATATAATAGGGTTATGAGACTTATGGGAAAAGGGGCTGGATAAAAGGGCCTGCAGAGCACTAAGTGAATCTGAAAAGATGAGGGAACGAGGTAATTTACATAGGATAACGTAGTTGATAGCTTCGAGAATGCCAATACATTCTCCTGAGAACACGGTTGTTTCTGGGGGGTATTTGATTTTTTGTACTATATTGAACTCCACATGGACGATACCTATACCTACACAACTATCAGGGGATTGTTTGGAGGCATCCGTGAAGATAGAATGCCAGTCTTCTTTCATAGCTGATATAAAACGCTCTTTAGCACATGGGTCACTGAAAATAATACTCGGTTGATATACTACTGATTCATATGGGTAACTATGCAGAGGCAGATTAGGAGAACGGTGAACCGGAGCATCAAGGGCCAGCAATTTATGGAAGCTGTAGACCAGTCGAGGAGTGTCTTTATGAGACCAATATGTTGATGAACTAACCTGATGGGATAGTTCCTCCAAAATTTGGAGTAGTGGATGGTGAGAAAATCGGCTTATACGAAACAAGTATTTGTCGGAAAGAAATAGTCTTCTGCAGTTGAGCGGCGGGTCTACACACTCAACTTGTAGAGCATTGATTGGGCTGGACTTCATGGCACCTAATACGATGCGAAGTGCTCTAGACTGAATCCGGTCAAGTTTCCTGAGCCCGGCTTTATTTGCCGGGTCCAACAAAAATGACCCGTAATCGAGAACACTTCTAATAATTGCGTTATAAAGGAGCTTAAGACAGAAGGGATGAGCCCCCCACCAAACCTCGGCTAAACATCTTAGTATATTCATATTTCTCTCACATTTTGCAGCAATGAACTCGAAAGTGTAATTTACCAGTAAGATGGGAATCCAGAATAAGGCCAAGGAATTTAACGTTATCTTTAACGGGAACGGAGGAATTGTTAATTCATATATCAACAGCCGGAAGACATCGTTTCCTTGTAAAAATCACCACGGTACTCTTAGCCGCGGACAGTTCCAGACCATTAGCACCGAGCCATTCACTCAAAGAAGTCAAAGAAAGATTCATTGCCTCAGCAGCTTTCATTATACAGTGATTAGAAACAAAAAGTAACACGTCATCAGCATATTGAAGAATTTGACAGAGATGTGAAACACAGGACTCTAAATCATAGGTGTAGATGTTATAAAGAATGGCACTAAGGACGGAGCCTTGTGGTAATCCTTTAAAAACTGAACGAGGAGAATGATCGTAATTTCGGAGTAGGATTGAACGTTCTGAAAACAGATTTATGATAAAACGAATCCACTTGCCTGGCATCCTCAGCTGGTGAAGTTTCTTCCTGAGGATGGGCAGTTGAACGTTATCATATGCGGAGGATATATCTAAAAAGGAAGCTACAACGTGATGATTTTGGGAAAAGAATAGACGAATTTGAGAAGTGAATATGCTGAGACTGTCCATCGTGCTCTTGCCCTTTCTAAACCCATATTGTGAATTACCAAGAATGCCTCTGTTCTCAATAAACCATTCTAGTCTGTTCTTGAGTAGATGTTCAGTGATTTTTACAAAGACAGATGAAAGAGCAATTGGCCTATAGGAATCGGCATTATTCGGATTTTTATTAGGCTTAAGAATCGGTATTAATAACTGAGTTTTCCAAGATTTTGGAATAGTTCCTGTATCCAAAATAGTATTAATGAGACCTAAGAAATAAATAAGGGTGGATTCTGGTGCTTTAGATAGAAATATATACGGAATGCCGTCCAGTCCGGGAGAAGAATTATTAACATTATTAAGGACATACCGTAATTCTTGTTAAGAATACGGAGCTTCTAGAGGGTCATTATAGGAGACATTTACGGAAATAGGAGAAAACGGGAGTTCGTAAAACGTAGGGACAAAAGGTGGGGCCATTTTATCAAGAAATTTTTCTGATAAATCTACGGGAAGGATAGAAGAGGGTTTTTTAGAATTTGAGGACCTGAAGTGTCTGATCTGTTTCCATACAGTGGAAGCGGGAGTATCGGGGGATATCGATGAACAATAATCCTTCCAACCCTCCTGTTTTTTATACTTTAAAGTAAGTCGATACCTTGCTGTCACCTTGTTGAGTTCAATATAGTTGCTAATGGTCATATCATGACCATAGTTAATTTCGGCTTCTTTACGTTCAGCAGTTATTGAAGTGCACTCCCTATCCCACCAAGGTGGGGAAGGAGGTTTGTTAGGTAATATTTTTTTGAGAGGAAAAACTGAATCTGCTGAATCTTTTATAACGTTGAGTAGACTTTCGAAATTTAGATCTATGTTCTCAGAGTTGATTGGAGGTAGAAGTTCCATTTTAGAGTTAAGTAAGTCGGCATATTTATCAAAATCTTCATTTTCTAAGCGGTACTTTAGCAGTGGAGGCTGGTTAGGAGAAGAAGCATTTGTGTTTGGGAATTCCAGAATAATTGGGAAATGGCGGCTCCCGTGGGTCGAGCACATGACGTTCCACGTTATTTGTGACGCTAGTTCAGGTGAGCAAATTGATAGGTCAATAGCACTAGTATTCTCGGATGGCCTAGTTAGGTATGTAGGACTACCATCATTCAAAATACATAGATTTAACTCATCAACAATATCTATGAGGGTTTCACCCATGCCGTCATTTCTAGAACATCCCCAAGACCTATGATGACAATTAAAATAACCCATTATTACTCGAGGGGAAGGAAGAGAGGAAATTATATCTTTCAATTCATCAAGAATGGGATCCGAAGGGTAAGGAATATATAAAGAGAGGAAAGAAATATTGCTAATCTGGACAGCAACAGCTTGAAAGCCATCACAGTGAGGAGGAATGGGAATTTGAGAAGAGGGGACAGTGTTTTTAACGAGCAGGGCTGAACCACCCCACTCGTCAGGTCTATCCTCTCTGAAGCATGCAAAGCCCGGAACCCCAAAGGAGCAATTCGGGCTGAGCCATGTTTCAGAGAGGGCTATAATTACAGGGTTTATATCGCGTATAAGAAAGGTTAGGTCTGCCTTTTTACAGGCAGACCTAATGCTCTGGCAATTCCACTGTAGAATTTTCTCCAGTGAAGCCATTTTTAAGCATGGAGTTTAAAGTTTGAAGGATAGAGTCAGCGTTGGACGGTTGGGTATTGTTGGAAAGGTTGGTAAGTGTAGAAATAAGGGAAGCAAGAAAAACTGGTAGGGATATGGCTGTTACATTTGGAGATGAAGTATTGCTACGGTCGAGTAAATCACACCCATTGGGTGCCTGAGAAGGTACAGAATGAATGATCGCATTGTGAGCGACCTGATCATAGCCTTTTGATAATTTACGTGGACTACGAGGCTGCAAGACAACAGTTTTCTTGTATGATTTTGAAACTGGAGTGCTAACAAGAGTATGGCTAGTCCCACCATTACGAGGGATACTCTTTGTGCTTACTACATCAGCGAAGGATCTATTGACCGGGACATGAAGTTTCGTAGCCTGAGCATAAGAGATAGACCTTTCGGCCATAGAGCATTTAATAGCCTTTTAACGGGAAAATTCAGGACATCGATTTTTGTTAGTAGCAAAATGGCCTCCACCGCACAAAAGGCAGTGGGCAGCCTCTTCGTCTACTTGACAAGTGCCATACTTGTGTACGTTACACATACGGTGTGTTCGTTACCACACTTGAAACAGCGCAGTTTCGAACGACAATGTGTTCTCGTATGTCCGAAGGGACAACATTGGAAACATTGGACTGTTGGGAAGATGTATAATTCAACAGGGATTGAATTATAGCATACAAAAACTTTGTCTGGGAGATTTTGCCCATCAAAGGTTAGCACTACAGACTGGGAGGGTTTCCATACTGGCGTACCATCTACGATTACTTTGTAATTTAGGCGTCTTACCTTTAATATCGGACTTTTACAGTTATTGGGAAGGAAAACATATTCTAAAATTTCTTCAGGAGACCAGTCTGCTTTAATGCCACGGATAAGACCCATTTTGGGTTACATTAAAAGTGGGAATGAAAGCTTTATAGCCGTTGTCAGTAAGTAATGGGCTTGCTTTGAATGAGTTTGCATTATCAGCAGAAGTGAAAGTCAAAGCGATTCTATTTCGACCGATACTTTTGATGCCTCCGTCGACAATATTAGCAAATCTCCTCTTATGGAGGAATCTACCAAATGTAACGGGATGAAGCGTTGTGCCATCATTTGTTGAATTTTCGATACGTTGAACATGTATGATGTAAGGTCCATTATCAGAAGGGCCATAATCGGAACGACCGATTGGAGTTGACGATACAGATTTAACCAAATTTAAAACAGATGCTGGCACTTGCGAGAAGGAAGATGGAGGGGTAGTTTGTCCCGAAGGAATTTCCGAATTCAATGAGACTATGTTTTGTGAATCTACTTTTTTATCCAGTGGAGTCTTCCTTCGTCTAGAACTTGAGCGAGACCTATGAGGCGATTTTGAATTCCTCCTTGGTTTACGCATTGTTTTTTAGTTTTATTTTAAGAACTTTCATGGCATTCAAACTCCTCTGCTCCAACGGACATTAGTGAATAAAAAGAATTTTGACATATTAAATTATTACGGGGATCAGGATCCCCCGGATCGGGAGGTTCATTCATATTTTAATAATAACATAAAGAGGGTACTTAGAAAACAAAAATGTATGCTATAATTTAACAATAAAGTAAGGACGATTAATAAACAGACACGCACAAAACAAAACTTACCCCGTCACCAACACACAATAACTACATAATATTAATTTAACAGAAATTGTGACTTTAGACACGGAATTATCAGATAAAATCGATACAATCGCGGACTACTATGTTGACTTTCAAACGTTCCGCTGGCGAAAAAAACCGTTTTGTACTTAATTCGGTCGAAAAACCCCCGAATCCGGGGGGAATTCTCCCTAATCTGGCCTCAACACTGGTTAGCGGACGTTGTAATGCGGTGTTGCCTTGAGTTCCGTCACTAAAACTACCACTATTGGCATGAAAAAAAATTGTACCTGTTACAAATTTAACTTACCTTCACATTAACAAACAATACAAAAAGGTAATCGATCATACATGTTATCGAAGAGTCAAATAAATTGCTCATTGGAGGATACATATTTCACAGGATTTCTGCTATAAATAACATTATTTTGTTTCAGGATATTTATTTCAGTAAGAGTGGCAATAAATTACAAGTGACCTTCAATCAGCTTATGAAGAAACTCCCCAATCAGTACTTAAGTGGCAACAACCTGGATGCTTACAATAGGGTTTTGATTGAAAGCCTGGTTGACTGCTTACAGCGAGATGACTCCTGTAATGCGACATGGAGACAGCTGTTCAATAAATGTAGTAAACAGTCTGCTACATTGATTGATTTTATTGGTTAGCATTAATATTTTTTGTTTATTACATATTTTATACATGCTTTATCATTTTTGTTCAATGATTGTGGCAAACAAGCATGTATTTCATGCATGTATTGGTGGTACATTCAAACTGCAGAACATAGACATCTATACAAAAACCAAAGGTTACACTATGCAGATGAGTTGCTATCGTGCCATTTCTGAAGCTAACCACTTTTCTGAATATTGTCTAACAGTGGCTACTAGATTGTTATAGCGATAGTGCTTGCCTACGCCCTTGAGCACTATCACCTTATTGTATGAAACGAAAGTATTAAAAAATACACAATTTTAGATAGTAACTGGGAAGAAGTAAGTCCAAAATTGAAAAGAAAATCATTGAAAGCGTCTGTCCTACATTACAAAGAAGTTTGTGGCGAAACACTTCGGGGAAAGAAAAAGGATGAAACAGTGGTGAAGGCTAACAAAATATGCCAGGTCAGTATTACTAATAGTTTTTTAAGAACGCTTATTACATTTTGATGTTAGATTATAAGCAAAATGGAAAACTAAATTCATCTTGTATGGAAGGTTAAGAATACAATAAAATGTAGGTATACAATTTCCTATCTACATAATGTAATAATTCTGAATTATGTATAATTATTATTTACAACAACTGCAATTAATTGTACCTTATATATTTTACAGTTAAATAATACATAATATTATGAAATTCGTTCATTATTACTTTCATTTTACGAAGAAGCTGTAGAATTTTCTCTTCTCCTAGCAACACAAATCATTCAACTGTCAAATTGGAGTTAGGGCGGGAACGCGGAAAAGAGCTGTGTCGCTGTGTGATATTATTTTCGAAATTTGTGTACAGTCGCGTTTTTATGTGTAATAATGGTGGGATTTTTATCATAAAGCATTCGATAACGTTCACGAATGTAAGAAAGCGATATTATGAAGTGAAAAGTGATTTATCGTATTGCCTCCAAAACTTCGTAAAAACTCGTAGTAAAGTCCCCATCGCTTTCCTGGAGCCATCTCATCATATTCCTCATAGAAGCATTTAATCATCGTCATCTTCCATGTGGATATTCATTAATTTAAAGAAATGTGAAATTCAATATGTATACGACTGAAATACTCTGTATCTATGGTCATAAATAAATTATAAAAAAAAAACTGTCAAATTAACAAATGACATGACATTGACAAAATTTCGGACGACATTTTAGATTTTTCTGAATCTCGTGAATTTATCTCGAATAAAATTATATTTTAAAAGTTTTATCTCCATTTACGACCCCTAATTCTAATAACTAACCGACGGTGTTTAATTGTGAGTATATATTTGTGTGTCGCAAAAGTGTTTGTGGAAATATTCCACGGAGCGTCACTACGAATTAGACGCAGTATTTCAATTCACACAAGAAACACGGGCTTGTTTGGCGGATACCTAACAGTAAACCGGTATGTGTTACATCCGTTACTCCGCGGGAGTCTCGTTGTATTTTAGGAAAGAAGACGAGTTGGCTCGTAATTAGTACGTTTCAATCGCAGGTGAATTACATTAGCTACCAAGTGAATTATTGTTCTGTTACTATAAAAACATTGCGTGTGAAAAGCTATTATTGTTTGACAGTGATTTTATTGTCATAATCAAATACTTGCATTATGTGTTCTGAAGTAATACAGTGGAGCTAGTGCTTCTATCATAAAATAGTAGATATAGGTACTTACTTGAGTTTCACTTTCTTGTCCTATATTTCCTATAGGAAATTCTTGTATTTGACAAATACAATAGATAATAAATAATTACGCGCTGCTGCTACCATAAAGCAATGCAATAAATGTGCAGGAAAGATTTGACAAATCGGGCAGGACTTCAGTTGCTCAATTGGAAGAGCGGCTGGACTAGATTCCCAGCAGGCCGCAAGTTCGAGTCTCGCCTGAAGTCACATTTTTCTTTCCATTTTTCTTTAAAAATAAGAAAATTATGTTTGGAATTTACATAATACTTGTTTGTTGTTCACAGGATATTCTAGACAGAATGACTAGCACTAGAAGGTTCCCGTGGCTGTGGGCCAGCTTCTTCCTGCTGGTCAGCATTGCTGGTCTCGTGTCTTATGACACATACAGAGCTGGTGGCAACTTCCCTAGTGAGTACGCTCATTTCTTTGTTATGAAGGTGGTAATGAAGTCTGCAGTTCACATGGATGATGATTAATTGATGATTGCTGCCTATAGACATCTACACAAAAACCAGAGGTCAAAATGCAGATGCATCGCCATCCCCGACCTCAGTTATTGAGTCTGTGTGATAGTTATTATGAGACCAACATTACCATAATTGATGTACACCCTGCCTCTGTAATTTAACATTTCTCTTTCCACCGACAGGTTGTCTGGAAGAGATCGCTTTTAGCGATAAGACCGCCTGATTGTACTTTCACTTTGTTTTTTCTATTTTTGTTTTTATTGAACATTACTACTGTACAATAAAGAATATTTACTGATTTACTTACTTACCATCTGACAGAGACCCAAAGTGCTGAACACTCCTATTTGGCGGAAGATAGATTAGGTAATGTGTTGTAGTCTATACCCTCGAGTGTCTCCACTGGAACTCTACCATAAGTTAAAATGTTAACTATTAAATTATAAACTCATTGTTCATGACATTAGTTCAACATTGCTGCAATAATTTCATTATGATAAAATTATAATTAGCTCAATTATCATGACATTAGACAGCTCTGTTCAAATGGTCACTTCTTGATAAGTTATTTCTGTTGCAGTTTTCATTATTTTACATGACATGTGATTTATTAGAAATTTATATTTCCACACCTATATTTATATGTTGATTACTCTACCTTCTATATCTATACATAAAATAAAACTAACTGAACAAAATCTGTACCTACTAAGGAAAAAAAATAAGAGAGATGTTTAAAGGGCCAGTAAATTTTTATAAATGTTTTTTTGTTTAATTTTTCTGTCTGTCTGTATGTTTGTACAGTTGTTGTTCTTTGTTGTTTATACAGTTGTATGTTTGTACAGTTGTTCTTTAAAATAAAATATGTTTGTACAGTATGTAAAATCAGAAAAAAAACGAATTAAATTATAAGAGGTGTATTGTTTAATGTTTCACTTAAAAACTTATGAATGCTTCACAATTTATTTTACATATTTCCTCTATCATGACATTTAAGAAACATAAGAAAACTATCATTGCTCTGTATATATGAGATATTAAAGAAAAAATAAATAAAAGGCATCTTTAAGTTGAAGGAAGACGCAGATCTAGACTGCTAATAGCTACTTTCAAAAAACCAACTCCTAAAGGATTTAAATAGGGGATTAAAGTTTGTATGGAAGTTGTGTCATTTTTGTTCTGAATTCCACGCGGACATAGGTGCGGGAAAAAAATCTAGTCATGAAATATGAACTATAGTATGCTTGAGGTTAACGACAGTCTTTATAATATGGCTATTCATAATTTATTCAACTATGTTATAATTGGATTGCCAAGTGGTTAGTGTTTCATTTTCCTTGTCAATAATAGAGGATAGTTATTTATAAATATAATAAACTGGCCGAAGGTAGACGAGGCACGAGAGGTTTGTCTGAACCGGGATGTCTGGCGCTCTACACTCTCTGCCTACCCCGTTAGGGACCTGGCGTGAAGATACATACATAAACTGGCCGAAATATAAAATGCATGTATTTTAAAATATATTATGCCGACGAAACTGGATCATTTTTTTTTTAAAGTGGCCTATTTCGTGTAGCTCTCGCATTTACAAGGTTCCATTTTTTGTGAACTGCATGCTTGTTCATTACATATAAAATAAAAATTAAACCCAGCAAGAAATATTGCACATCGAGTATCGAGCTTAAAAAAGAGACTATCGGCTAGTTTCGACTTCATAGAGCGTAATCTCTGCTGCACACTGCCTACGTAAAACTTGATCAAAATGGTCGACAAACGTCAAATAGGTAACATGCGAAAGAGATAACGATCTACAGACCCGAGATAAGCCGAAGTCCTATCCTACGGTCCATATGCAATATTTTTGATGGAAATGTACTTTCTGCAGATAATATTTAACCTTTGAACCATAACATTTGTACAATGTTTAAACTGTTATCATATTTTGTAAACCAACACTGCACATGTTATTCTTTTTGATAACATTATCTACAAAAATAAACAAATGCCATAAAATATGATATTTAGTAGTTTAAAACATAATAAAATATGCATGATTATATATTTAAACATTAAAATTTGTCATTAAAAGTAAACAATGTCTTATTCTTATGTAATTAATGTGCTGTGTAATAAAATAGCTTTTGCCTGTGACTTTGTTCGCATAGAATTATTATTTTGGGCAAAATTTTAGTCGAGAGAAAATGTGCTTTAGGTTCTCTAGATAATATTTCAATAGGTTGTACCTTATTTTATTTCTTTTTTCTGTACAAATCAATGTCTGGAACTAATCACAATTCTTTCATTTTGATACTTTCTGAATGAATATGAATTTGTGGTGTCGTTTTAATGAGGGGTCTTGTCTTTTTTTATGTAAAAATGGTTTCAAATAAGCATGCAGCTCACATTGATGTTAAGTGATGACTGCAACCTATAGGCATCTACACAAAAACCAGAGATCAAAATGCAGATGCGTTGCCACCCCTGAGACTTAAGTTCTTATGTCCCTATGATGATAGTTCATCATTTCAGCCAAAAGACGTCCACTGCTGGACAAAGGAAGCCTGTGATAGTTATTAGGCCATTACCATCTAACTGGAACACGATAGTGCTGAACACTAACATTTAGCGATGGATAAATTTATATCTTAAGATTCAATTGAATCATTCCTGCACCTCTTCGTCGTTTTTCTGTACTACCCAATGGTTGACTGGGAGATAATGCCTAGTGGCATTAAGTCCGCCCTATGTACTGTTCTTGTGCATTAAAGTATAAATAAATAAATAAATAAATTAGGTAATGGGGTAGGTCCTACGCCCTCGAGCTTCTGCACTGGAGCTCTATATAATAATAATGGGAACCCTTGATACGTCCCCCTGCTGGGCACGAGTCTCTCCCCTTCTTGGGAGGAGGCCGAGATCTTACTCCACCAAGCTGCTCCAATGCGGGTTAGTGCAGATAAGGGTTGTCGGATGTTTTTCTAACCGCCCATAAGGCCTCCGACAAGGTGTAACGACTGCTATCTATCGATAGCAACCGGGACCGACGGCTTAACGTGCCCTGCGAAACACAGAAACACGCATTTTAATTTGCCACTAGCGGTCACCTATCACACACCCGACCGCGCCCGTATCGCTTAACCGAGTCGATCGCTTCCGATGTACAACAGCCGCGGGGCCATGCGCGCTTCTGGAAATCTATCACTAGTAAAAGTCTTGACACTTCCCCTGTACCCTAGGAGTCATGGGACCGCCTCTGTTATTTATTAAACTTTGTCTTACAATCAAAATTGTCCACAGAGAGCACAACAGGGCGTGTTCTAAACGACCTTGGCATCTTAGAGCAAAGCCAATGGGCTTGGCAGAAGACGCTATCGTCGTCCGCTCGAGGCTACCTCTGGATGGAAACCAACGCGCCTATATACTACGCCAAAACCGTGGAATTCTGCGGACCGTACACCCAACTATCGAAGGATGTGTTCATTATTGCCGTACAGAAAACTGGCATACTCTATGGTAATATTAGGGACTATGTATCGGAGAAGTCCCCTGTAGTGGCAGCAACGATAGAACAGTATGCGCCTGGCTTGATCGAGAATGTTCAAGTGTATACAGCCAGCGGTTATGAGACTGCGAAGAAATATTCGACTGAATATTACCAGTTCACTTCAGATTACTTGAAGACTAAAGTTTTTGTGTAAGTAGATATCTTCGTTGCCTTTATTTTCTTGCAAATTATGCATATTAAATGTTAACTAACTACCTACTACCTACATACTAACTGCCTCAGTAGCCTAGTCGTAGCAGGCCACTACTACTACGCTGAGGTCCTGGGTTCGATTCCCGGGTAGGTTATCAGAGATAATTGTGTAAAGTCCTTTATATCTGGTTCCATTGGGATTTTTCCATTTTCTGGAAATTTCCCAGTCCCTCGAAGTTTGGTAATGTGCCCGGAGATGTCAACAGGTTCGCCACCTGTTACATGGGCCAAAAACGTAACCGGCGAATCGTGGGTGTTTGCATGTATGCTTGAATGTATACATTTACCTCTGACTACCCCTTCGGGGATTACAGGCGTGAAGTTACTAAAGCAGTACTTTCTAAATTGGTATAACTTTAATTACAGTGGTGAATGGGCACCGGAGATTCTTCAAAACAAAACTCAGCTGGCGCTGAACGCGACGAAAAACCAGATGTCTTCGTACTTCCACTGGTTCAGAGAACAAGTGAACGTTTACTCCGAGATACCGTGAGCTGAAGTGACTCGGAGAGACTCAGTGTGGAGTGGTTTCGGTTAAGTTAGGGACATTTTCTGGTCGTGCTGACTGTTGTTAACATCTTGAAGTGGTTAATTTTGTTTGTACTAGATGCCCTTTTTTACTATTCAGGAAAACAGTTGGGTGTGTTGGGTGATTGAGAAGCTATGTTATTTTTATTATTATTTATTTTACATTTTTATAAAATTTTCCTTCAATTAATATTACAACAACAAAAACTATTTGCACCTTTTTCAGCTCTCGACATTTTATAAAATAAAGAAATTTGATTCAACATGTTTTTACATGGACAGTAAAAAAATTACTCAGTATAATGAAATTTGTAAAATTGGGACAGATACCAAAAATCTCAAAAAATGTATTAGCATGTCTTCAAAGTCCTACACAGCAAACTATTTAGCTTTCCCTGTCCTCGATTTTAATGTATGGTAACATAGAAACATTTTTCATACAATTGTAATATTTATAATTTAACATTATGGCCAGGTACCATCAAAGGAGTTTCCAATCATCATTCATAGAAGTATTGAATTGTGAATTCAACTCAATACTTCTATGAATTCCATCATCCGATATTTTGAAGAATTGTCAAATGATGTCATAGTTTACGTTATTGGAAGAATTAACAAAACCGAGAGCTCCTGAGATTATTCAACGACTCTGTTGCTATCACTATATAACTTGCCCGCTTGTTTGTCTTAGTGTGTGCAATATGAATGCCTACTTTTAGTTACAACACTTCACTGAAACCACATCAATGAAGCACAGCACGACCCTCTCATTTTTTGCCATTATCATGTTTATTTAATAACTATTGAAAAATGAATGTTATGATACAATTTAATGATGTTTGATAGATTTTCTATTTGGAAAAACTATCAAACCGCATATTTGTACATTACACAAGATACTGACCGTTGCAGTTAACTCATCACCTCCTCGCCAATTGTTACTGAGATAGTTTGGATAGGGTAGAAAGAAATCAAGTGAACCTTTTTATGGAGGTTTCTACAACGTGTAATGCATAATAAACGCACACCCTGAAAGTAATTTGTTTAGAATCGGTAACCAAATTGATTTCAGGCATTTTTAATATAATAGGTATTTTTTTCCCTCAGACCATCAGAAAAATATGACAGTAGATTTCTTATTGTTCTCAGCCTATAGGATCCTTCAGGGAGTACTTGCAATTAAGTAAATTATGGTAGTGTTAATTAGCGGTATTGCGCAGGTTACGCTATATCACATTGAGACAGTGGAAGTTTGTGTTTTGTGTGCGGCCGTAGGTAGAGGTAGGGTAAGTATACGTGCGTAGGGTGTGCATACTGTTCGGACAAATTGAGGACAACTACTTTCTTAAATAAAAGAATATTTAATACATAAACATGTAATTGCAGTTCATGTATTATGATTATACCTCGATTTTCCAATGGGGGTGTCTGAGGGTGTGCCTTATTCCCGTTACACGTTGTATAGTTCCTGATAAAAGTCGACGAATGTATTATGATTTTCTAATGCAATTTTTTTTTGTTATATTTTTATCAGGAACTACGAATACAGACTTTAATTTTTAATATCATGCCTGTTCCGAAGATGTTATCCAAATATAGGTTTTGCGGGTGCTAGCATATTTTCTGATTGTGTAAATAGAACTTGAGGTAAAGCAATCCTAGATGATCAAACAAGTATTATAAAAATACAATATGCGAAATATCAATGAAATTCTAATAATAAATGAACATTTTTTTTTTGAATAGCACAAAGTTTTTGGTCTCTATATGCATTTTTTATTCTATTTTAATTTTTAATAGAGTACAATTAGCAACTAATTAACAACGAAATTAATCCATTTTTAGACAATTTATCATCGAATCATAGCAATACATTGTCATATCATTTATAAGGTTATATTATAAAATCTCGACCATGACATAATGTTTAATTATTAAGATTGTTCTATTGAAAAATTCAGTATTTTCAAGACATTCCTTATGCATTTATCCAATCTTGTATGCGAATTCAATATGGTAACCTTTATCAACAATTATTATTTTTCTTTCCTATAACAAAATGAAGAGTAGATTTAAAGATGTAGAAATATTTATTTGCGTTGAGAGATCGTGTGTTTTAATATTTAAATAAATATAATTGTGTGAGTTTATTACATAGGTCTCTGCATTTGATTGCATATTATAAACTTGCAGTTTGTTACAAGTTTGTTATAAAATCATCTTTTTTCTGTCTTTCCATATTTTTAAGTGTTTCATATTATTACACTGGCGTGACAGATTACATGGAGCATATTTAATGTCATTCCAATTTTATTTTAACAGAACTCATATTTGTGATATGGATTCAAATGAAAGTGCATTTTTTCCTGAACTATTCGATTACATGATTTTGTCGCTTTTCACTCATTTTGTCACCCTGTATTTACGCAAATAATTATGTTCCGCACTTGAAGTTTAAACGCCATTTTTAATGAACAATTAATACAACCAGTTATACTTGCAGTTTTAACGATCGACTACAAATAAATATAGTTTGCATGTAAATGATATTTTATAATTTATTTTTGGTGCCTCTTTTGCGTATTTGGGCGCTAGTTGTCCATTGTTGCCGAGTCAAATGATATATTTATGTTGTGTATGAGTTTTATGTAAGGAATCACAATGAAATATTGTTAGTGATTTATTGAGTGTTTCATTTCTAACTACCCATGTTAAAATTCCATTTATACAGGGCAGCCACTCTACATCATTTTTACAAATCTTAATAAATAAACGTAACTTCACGCCTGTAATCCCCGAAGGGGTAGGCAGAGGTAAATGCATGCATTCAAGCATACATGCAAACACCCAGGATTCGCCGGTTACGTATTGGCCCATGTAACAAGTGGCGAGCCTGTTGACATCTCCGGGCACATTACCAAACTTTGAGGTACTGGGAAATTTCCAGAAAATGGAAAAATCCCAATAGAACCAGAGATAAAGGCTTTTTCACCATTATCTCTGATAACCCCTACCCGGGAATCGAACCCAGGACCTCAGCGTAGTAGTAGTGGCCTGCTACCACTAGGCTACCGAGGCAGTTAATAAATAACCCAAAAAAAAATGTTTTCAATAGAGCATCACCGTCGCTGCGTCACTGCGCAACCCTGCGTCCCGCTGCACGTGGCGATATTTTACCTACGCTCAGAGTAAATTGCCAAGTTCAGAGGCAAAAAAATATATAGCAAGGAAAACTTAAATTTAAAAACCAATTTTAAAAATCTACTTTTAAAAATTAGTTTCAACAAAAAATGTTGGGATTGATTTAGAGAGGCTGCCTGCAAGAGGTAATGCGCTAATTTTAATTAATCCTGCAAACTCTCCAGTGAATCTACTCAATTTATCAAGTTATCTTAGTTATCAGACATCAAAGGATGGACTTATATAGGCAGCACGTCTCGAGAGCAGAGAATATGTAATAATACTATATATAGAATGGACACTTCGACGTCCCGCCCGATTTCCCCGCATCACCCAACCTCTTATGGGATACGGGTGGTATTTTCTAAGTGCTACGCACACAGGTGCACGTGTAAAAACACGTCACTGATTGATGTCTGTGTAATAGAGACCAAATTAAGCGTTTTATGGAATTTTGGCGGAGTGTCCGCGGTGTGTCGAGAGTCTGCGAGCGCAGAAGGCGCTTCGGTTAGATGGTAATGTACGGCCCCGTAATAACTTATCACGGAGACATAACTAAGATATCAAGGGTGGCAAGTCATCTGCATTTTGATCTCTGGTCTTTGTGCGGGTGTTTATAGGCTGCAGTCATCACTTAACATCAATGTGAATTGCTGTTAAGCTTGTTGGCCACCACAAGATACAATACACTCATGCCAGTATTCACAGATCACCCCCAATAGATACCGCATACAGGGCAACCGCCGCGCACAACACGTTGCTAGCTAATTTGCTAACTTATTTTCAATGCTCGAAATCGCGACGCCAATGACGCCATTACCAACCAAGCCTCCGACCCGTTCGTACGTGAGAAATAATTCATTTTCTACCGAAAATATGTAGGAAATGGCTTCCTGCGCACTAAAATCATATCTAAATACGTCTAGAACATCAAATATTAAAAAAGATGGTATGATTGTTCACCGTTAAGTAAATATTTAATATAAAACACATATTATCAGAGATCAATTAAACTGGATTATGCACAAGTATATTTTCGCAAAGTCCTGCTCACTCATTACGTTATTTACATTATTTGTCCCTTTTTATGATAAGAAAGTCGATCGATAGTGTTGTACCGCATATACGTTAGTCGGTATCGATATTTTTAATAATACTTTAAAACCTTTTATCAGCAAATATGTAATAATACTACGTTTAGAATGGACACTTCATAAAAATTATATATATGTATATAAATAATTTTTATATATTTTTAGGGATCCGTACCTTAAAAGGAAAAAAGGAACGCTTATAGGATCACTCGTGCGTCTGTCTGTCTGTCTGTCTATCTGTCTGTCTGTCTGTCTGTCCGTCTGTCACAGCCAATTTGCTCCGAAACTACTCGACCGATTGAGTTGTAATCAGCATCCCAAGAAACCTAGAAATTGATACCCATATCACATTTTGAAAAAAAGGCCGTCTGCCATCTTGGATCTGAAAATGGATGCCATTTTTGTTATCAGCACCCCAAAAAATCTCGAAATTTATATCCATAATATTTTGCAAGAAAAAAACTGTCCACCACCTTGGATCTGAAGACGGATGCCATTTTAGTAATCAGGACCCCAAGAAACCTCTAAAATACTCTAAAATGACACCCATATCATATTTATAAAAAAAAAGATTGGATTAGAAAAATGCACCTCAGGAAACCGTGAAATAGAAATCCATATCATATTTTCTAAAAATAATTATGTCCGCCATTAACACCTCAAGGAACCCTAACATTGAACAGAACCTCGCTGTAGAATACCATTCCTTTGCCAAAAAAATTGAATAATCTTGAGCTCGTTAAGTAAGCTATACCACAAATTTCCTATTTTTTTACTTTTCTTTTTTGGCTAACTAAAAAATTGAACGTTGATAAGTGCGTGTGGAAATACACGTCACTCATTGATGTCTAAGCGTTTGTGTGGAATGTGGTAAAAGTATATAGCTTAAAAGTATAAGTAACTTAAATGTTTGTCAGGAAATCGCGCATTTACAGCACCGCGGATTATGATTATTTAATAAAATATCATTTAAATAGGCCACTTTAAAGCATCTCTTAAATTATAATAATTGGTACGGAATGTCTATGTAATCAGCTAACTAGATTTTAAACGTTTGTATGGAATTCCAAACGCTTAAAATCTGTATAACGCAAAATAACTACTTTATTGGCATTAATTTATGCGTTTTTATTTACCTACTCAAATGTTATACTGTCTTTATTTACCTATTTCTGAAATTATGATTATATTATTTCCAATTACTGACAACTGTATTTTCCAAGTTCTGCTGAATTATCTTTAAAAAAGCAAATAAATGTTGAAAAATATTGATCAGAAATATCGACAGCTTCCCAGCTCAATGAGTGGGCGTATCCAAGTCTCCAATTCAAACAGCCAATCACAGCGCTTTAGTTACGTCTCCCCGCTACACCCGCGTACCTCAAAAACGGTGAACACAGCTCCGAACAAATATTCACTAATGCGGTATCTATTGGGGGTGGTCTGTGCCAGTATTACAGAAAAAAAAACAATAATTACTTATCAAAGAACAATTTATTAGTGTTATCGTAAATAGCTGCTGCTAATTCGTCAATGTTGTCGCCGCGTATCGCTGCCAGTATCTCCAGGACTTGCCTGTAACAAATTATTGCTTCCTTATTTTTCTGTTAAGAGTAGCAAACAGAACAGCATTGGCGGACTAAGGGTTCGCGGTTCTGAGGGCCTCCAAAGGTCTGAGCCCCACGAAGGGAAATGTCTTTTTTTTTTTTGCTCGCGCGTTCTTTTTGTCTTCTGGAAGTGTATTTTAAAACTTACTTCTTAGGCATCATTTATACAGAAACTGCTCAAGGTGAAGTTGCGGTACACGCCTTCGTTGCGCCTGCACTGCACCTTCACCTTATGCAGTTTCTGGTGTTGTGCTTTGCAGCAACGCCACCATATATTTTTTTATTATGGATTTACAGAGAATTCTCTGCAGCGACGCCACATTAATTTGCTTTTTTCCTTTAAATTAAAAGTCGTACATTCTCAAACAATACACGTACGTCATTATCGTTAGACATACATAAAATGGGTAAATTCTGGTGCTGCAGAGCACAACACAGTTTCTGTATAAATGACGTCTTATGGTGAGATTCACAGAAAGCACTACGACTTTACTTTGAGCAAAGTACGTCTTTGAACTGTCAAAACCCATACTAAACTGACAGTTCTAAGTATACTTTGCTCAAAGTAAAGTCGTAGTGCAGTCTGTGAATCTCACCATTAGATTTTAGAGGCCACGCAAGGACAGAGAGGATAAAGACGTTTTCTTTTTTTGCTGTCGCGTTTTTTGCTCCTTATTTTAACTTACTCGTATGTGTCAGAATGAGGGACACTGGTGGTAGACGGAGTGACGGAGCTGGCGGGCGTAGGCACCACCGCATTACCTAATATACTTGCCGCTAAATGGTAGTGTTCAGCGCTATCGTTCCGGTCAGGTGGTAATGTACGGCCCTGTTATTTCCGGCACAGGAGCCTAACACCTCAGACCTCAGGAGTGGTAACGCATCTGCATTTTGACCTGAGGATCTACGGGACGATTCTGGGCTTCTAAATGCCGCTTCGGGCCTATGATGACCTTAGACCGCCGCTGTATGTCTTTCTAATTCTCTTTAAATTTAATATAGTTAGAAACTGATACTTGCACAATATTGGACGGCTCATTCCTGCCTTTTACTTGGTTGTCGGAGTCCACGGAGTATTTCTCTTTCTTTACAGCTGGGTACTTGGTAACCACATGGCCATAGCCCGCATGTGTCGGCTTAATCTCACACCACGGGCAATCTGTCTCTATCATGAGCCGGTCTTGCGGTATCTTTGACGCTACATCGAGATTCTCTTTTGTCCTCAACGAACTGCAATAGATGTTTGGCAGTTAGATCGTAGTTTTTCATCATGCATGTATGAAGAGAGTGATGAATATAGAAGAGGCATAGGAAGTGATTGAGGTGTGCTAGAACCGAGGGGTCTGACGCAGACGGAGCACTCTGCCCAAAATTTACATTTCGCAGAATGTGCATTTCTCACATTCTCACAAGGAGCACTTCTAAAAATGTGCATTTCGCAAAATGACTAAACTTGGGAGAAAATTAGATAGAAAGTATTTTACAGTGCCTCTTATGAAAATTTTCGTAAGTGCTACTTTAACCGCATGTGAATTGGCACACGTTAATGGGGAGGGATCATGATCTAATAACAACCTATTATTACGAAGAACACTTAGGTGTATGGCAGAGATATCAGAGTCCGCAGACTATTTCTCTTGTGTGGTCACTATATACACGCCTCCCATTAGTTAGATTCGTTCGTTCGATCGTTGAACTAGTGCGATTTTTTTTCCATGTTTCATGTTGGTTGGAGTTGATGGGGACCATGGGCGCCTCCGACTTAGCAAGGTTAAGTCGAACTGTTCGGTGTTAGATTTTTTTGCTGACAGACGAACAAATGAAAAAAAATATCTCACTAGTTGGCCGGTCGAACAGATGAGAAAAAAAATGGACACTAGTTCGACGATCGAACTAATGGGAATAAAGGGCTCACCTTCCTTCAAAACGCGATGGATATTGCAAAGCTATACTAACCATCCATTGATGCCAATAAACATTCCCAAACCCAGGATCTTCTGAAGAGCTTCATGTGAGCCGTCGAACGAGTGGACAACACCGCCGACCACTTTGTCTTTATTCATGGAGAGGATATCGACCAGGTCATCAGCGGCCGCCCTGCAGTGCAGGAAGAGGGGTAACTGGAATTCTTTGCTCAATTGCAACTGTAATTCGAAGTATCTGGAAGGAAGAAACTAACATTGTGTATTGAACAATCTTGGCATATATTAATTTAAATTTTATTTAATTAAAACTATAATTGTATTTAAATGACAAGTTCCATGTTGGACTTACACCTTGTACAATCAAAATATAGAGAAAAATACGTAAAATCATGGAAAACCTTCCTCATTCTGGCTTGGACAACTTTACTTTATCCTCCTTACTTCAACTGTACATCCTTTTCACAAAAGTGTAGTCTTTCATAATCCAAACCACATTCTCCTACTGCCACAACTTTCTCCTTGTTCTGAGCTATGAGGTCCCGCAGCTGCTGCAAGTAATCATCAGCATTCTCAACAAAATCATTGCACCGTGTTGGGTGACATCCTACAGTACAAAATAATCGAGCTGAAAATTAATGGGGACTGTCATTTCATAGAATGTTCAACTTTTATATATAGTATGATTGTGGCAAACAGGGCATGCAGTAAGCATCGAGTTGGCAAATGATTGCAGCTGCCTATGACTCTGTGAACTGCACCTTTGTGTGACAAGTACATCATTACATTAAAAAAAATCTTACAATCTGATTGTGATAGTCCGATTGCTTTTTTACTGTCTTCTACACTACCACCAGTTATGATCATCTTGTCCATTCCAGAGGCCCAGCCGTGCTTCAGTACTTTGTCTAGGTCTGGCTCATGTTTCTTCGATCCATGGTAAACCCCTTGGTACATATCATCAGTCAGGTTTGCACCTATATCTGCAATTCAAATAAAACCCTACTAATATTATAAATGAGAAAGTAATTCTGTCTGTCTGTTACCTTTTCACGTCCAAACGACTGAACCGATTTTTATGAAATTTGGTACAGAGATAGAGTTGACTTTGAGAAAGAACATAGGCTACTTTTTAAACAACATCCGAACGATAAATAGCTAATTTTAATTCTGTATTCCTATTGGAAAGACTATCAATCCGCATAGCCAGATTTTTTTTTGTTTAGTCAGGCTTTTGATACTAATGGAGTGAAAAAAGCGGGATTTTCTTGTTAAAAGCGGGACATAGTAAAAATTCTATATAATCAGACATACCTATTTAAATATTGATCTAGTATCGGGACGTCTGGCAACGCTGCTATCAATATACCATATAATTTATTTATGTAACTTTAAAGCACAAAAGAAGGAACTGTACATAAGGCGGACTTAAAAAACTAAGGCAGTATCTACTAGTCAACCTTTGGGTAGAAAAGAATATTATCTGATGTTCCCAGTGTATTTTAATAAATATGCTCATCTTCCATGCTGGGGACTTGGGAATAAATTGCAGATGTGAATATGAAATACTTAATTAATTATGCATGAGCCTTTCAAACTATAATTTATATTGTAAAGAGAAATAATATAAGTACCTATTTTTAAAAAAAAGCTCAAAAACTATTGGACCAATTGCAATATTGCTGTGAAAGTGTGGCATATTAACTTCTGGAAACTAGAACCATGCTATCAAAAGGGGGGTGTCTTGTCTTCTTTTACATATAGTTCAAAGATTTTTACTTGCATTACGATCAGAACCTATGTAAAATTGTTATATGCCAGTAGCATTTCTACTCTGGTTGATATACGGCCAAATACTCAAACGTCACTTAAATCTAAGTGGGACTTAAAAGTCTACTGTCTTTATAAAACACGTTCAAACGATAGAGATAGCGTACATTTGAGCGTTGCTTAAAATTGAGTCACGTTTGAGTATTTGGCCATTCGTGGTTTAGTTACACCACTGGATTTGAGTGCTGAACACTTGACAATGACCTGTCGTTTAATTATAAAAGAGAGAATATAGTAGTTATGTTTACCTATATATCTTCTTATAGCAGACATTCTTCTCATTACAATTTTATTTGATCTGTTATTCTTACGTTGTGCTTTGTGGTACCCGGGTGTTATAATATCATGATATCACACACTGACCCAAACACTGAACAACAGCCGAGCAGCTGAGTCAAGGAGCTCACAGGCCCAGAGCTGAGCACAGAACAATATACTCACAAGGAGCAGCTGACTCAGCCAGCTGAGTACATGCTGAGTACTGAGCGTGCAGCTCACAGACAGACCAATAACCAAATAATCAAGATGCAGCTGAGCTGAGTGACAAAGAGGTTATTGGTCTGTGGAGAATACTGAGTGAGCCTGCTGATATGAATTTGTTTAAATTGTTTAGGTTATATCATAGATAAAATGTACTCTGTGGGTTATATAGGGATGTCAAGTTGACAGAATACAGATACTTGACAAATTTGACAGACCATTGATGTGACAGACGTGACAGATTGACTGATTCTTGTCAATTTACGTTTCACATAACGCTCAAAACGATTGTGTAGGAGTTTTGGCGGGAACCTTGAAAGAGGCGTATGGTGCTCTTATTTTATTTCATTTTCTTGGTGTATTTTTAAGTTATATTGAATAAAGTTAGTGAAAGTGAAAGTTAGTGAAAAAGTAAAGTTTGTGTGATTCCAGCTTAAAACCGAATCGACGCGAACATCTCATAGAATTATACAAATAACAAAAAATATCAATAATCTCAATTAAGTCTTGTTAATACATTTAAGTCTTTCATCCATAATGTTAAATGTGATTTTGTATTGACCAGAACCAATTATCCTGTTAGGTAAAAGAAAAGCATCAAAACAGGTTTTTGAGAAGTTGTTTGTTTTTTATTCGGTTCAGTGATAGTGAAGTGTAGTTGAAATGTCAAGACCGCGCAGATAAAGTAATCTTTCAATAGTTTTAAGCACCATGTTGGTTTGTGCGACTTTAAAATTTTACTAACTCATATTCTTCATGATTAAGTGGGTTTCTGTCATTGGCTTCTGGAATTTTTGTAATGTGAACGTAACGTAACTTCACACCTGTAATCCCCGAAGGGGTAGGCAAAGGTAAATGCATGCGTATACGCATACATGCAAACACCCACGATTCGCCGGTTACGTTTTGGCCCATGTAACAGGTGGCGAGCCTGTTGACATCACCGGGCACATTACCAAACTTCGAGGTACTGGGAAACTTCCAGAAAATGGTAAAATCCCAATAGAACCAGAGATATAGGACTTTACACCATTATCTCTGATAACCCCCTACCCGGGAATCGAACCCAGGACCTCAGCGTAGTAGTAGTGGCCTGCTACCACTAGGCTACCGAGGCAGTTTTGTAATGTTGCTTTACTTTATGTCTTAACTTGCAGTTAAAACTAAATAAATAATATATGCTTAAATTGCAAGAGGAAGGGGTCTTAGCTTAGGTACCTACATATTTTTGGTAATCGTATAATTTCTAGCTTTTTAGTCTAGAGCAGCGTGTCCAATCTAGTCTAGTCTAATTACGAGTAATCTTGTTTAGGTATTGCTTATAAGTTAGGATCCCACTGCGAATCATTTCGTTCATCTAGATATACTGCAAATCTATTTTTTACGCATATTTATGATCTACAAAATTAATTTCCTTTAGATTGCCTATCAAAATTTGGCTGCAAGTGTTTCTAATTAAATTACTTTATCTTTAACAGCCAGCAACTCTTATTTCCGGCCGATTTAATTTCACTGTTTGCTCTGAGAACTGAGTTTAATAAAACGAAGTTTAGCTTAAAATTTCCATCTAATTTCAACCTTATCACGAAGTGTCACGAACAACATCACACAGTGACACCAAATAGTGTTATTGAACCTGTTTAGAACACAAACACCCAGACCCGAAACAAACATCTGTAGGCGATACAAATATTTGTCAGATCGAACCCGCGACCCTTCGAATCAAACGGTGGTTTCACACAGCTGGACTAACCGGATCGTCAGAATTTGGTTCCTAACTTTCAAAATGGGAATCATTCGGCCCTCTTCCCTTCCATGAATGTGGTTCTAGGCAATCTGAGAAGGCATTCTGAGATCACAAAGCCAAGATATTAACATAAAAATTCAAGTGAATCCATAAAAAAAGTTGAACTTCCATAGGTATAGGCGTATAAGCCTTTCGATTTTCCTCAACTGACTCCACTCGATGCCACCTAAACTTGTTTATAATAACTATCAAGATTATTATAATAGGTAATGAGTTTTATCTTAAGTCATGCCCGAAGTCGGGCCAAGTGGCTTGTTACGTCAGTTCTGTTGTTTCTTGTTGGCAGACTGGACAGTGGACAGTCTTAGCACAGCGCCGGTGTAGTTTGACCGCAGTATTCAGTAGTGTAAAGACTTCAAGCGAGTCAAGATGAGGGTTACAATTGCGTTGCTCGCAGGTAAATACGATTGTTTATTTTAGATATTTATCCTGTGTGTGTGATTATACTGATAGGTACGTTCTTTCTTGTGCTTCGTAAGGGAAATCACCGTGTTTTCCGTGTTTGTTACAATATTTCCAGAGAATCATTAGAAAATATAAACAAAGTAAGGTGGTTGGTGTGGTTACAGTATTTTACCGGTTTGTCTTAATGTGTTTTGTGAATTGACTACTGATTCGTTTTTTATTGCGTCGATAATTTAACGGAGCCAGATTACTAACTAGGTAGGTACTACTGGAAGTCCCGGGTTCAATGTAGATTTGTAGATGCGTTGCCACTACTGAGGTTATGCTGTTAGATAGATAGGTAGGAATGCGTTTGTCAAGTACCGACAATAATGCATAATTACAATAAAATCTCATTGAATTAGCCTCAAGATAATTTATTTACAACAATTTTTCTCACGGGAACTTTTAAGTAATTTCATGCCTGTATTCCCCGAAGAGATAGGTAAAATGCATGCATTCAAGCATACTTCACGTACCTACTAGGGTGCAACTAGGGTGTAGTTACGTAGTATTATTACATATTCTCTGGTATAGTGCGGGTATATCCCGGTACAAAAACACCCAGGAATTCCCGGTACTTTTAACAGAAAAAGAACTGGAATTAAAAATTAACAACTAAGACACTTTCGCAGCTTTCGGTAGGTACTCAAAAATTGTTTGATTCGAAATCAAAATTACATAGGTGCTTAGGTACAACCATAGAGTAGCGCGGTCCACCGGTCGCGGCGGACTGGAGGATGGCCATAGCGTGTATTACCGATGCAAAATAGTCTGTAATTTTTTGCGGGGGGAAATGCGTGCGACACTCACGCACACTACAAAAATCGTCTATTACTACGAAACTCACACCTTGACTTTAACAAAATACAGAAACAATTTCACCCACACATTTAAACATCTAGGCGACAGGCGTTAGATCATTTGGTCTTGTACTTTGACAGAGGGGAAAGCCTCCATATGGCTACTCCCCTCCGTGTTGCTCTATGGGTACAACACGTTACGATTTATGGCCATTTTGAGAATACATGACAACGGCACATGGATCATTTGAGGTTGCTCTTTCATTTTAAATAATGGAAAACTCCCAATTGCACCAAAGATAAAAAATTATACACCTTTATCTCTGACGGCTCCCGACCCGGGGATTGAACCCATGACCCGTAGCAGTAGGTAGTGTTCTGCTATCTGCTATCACTAGACTACTGAGACAGTATATTTTAACAACTTTAGGAACTTCTTAGATGGAAACCTTTCTTAGCCTGAGGACACCAGATTTTTATAGGATTTGAAATTATTCTAGTGTAGGTATTTACTACTACCTACGTACTGAGGACGTCTGAGGGTAAAATTTTAGGCAGGATTTGAAAAAAAGTAGTCAACGGATTTCATTCATTCACGGATTTTACGAACCGTGACATGGACGCGATATAGATATTGGGTTTAAACACTTTTTACCTTTATTCCGACGTATTGAATCGGCTAAATTGTTTCTGACGACACCAGTCATGACAAATTTATCGTCGGATAGTGAGTGATGTGAGTGTTGTGTGCCGACTAGTGTTATTGCAATAGTAATAGTCTATCGTTAGTATTGTGATCTATTGTGACCTCGAAAAACAAACACATTTTCGATAGGACTATCGAAAATATCGACATGCTGCAATACTATAGATACTATCGATTGTTAAAAATAAGCAATACTATTGCCGAAGATCAATAGTATCGATAGTATCTATTGTAATGTTATAAACTTTACTGGTGGTAGAGCTCCAGTGACGGAGCTCGCGGGCGTAGGCACCACCGCATTACCTAATATACTTGCCGCTAAATGGTAGTGTTCAGCACTATCGTGTTCCGGTCAGGTGGTAATGTACGGCCCTGTAATTTCCGGCACAGAGGCATAACACCTTAGGCCTCAAGAGTGGTAGCGCATCTGCATTTTGATCTTGGTCTTTGTGTGGATGTCTATAGGCTGCAGTCATCACTTAAAATCAATGTGAACTGCATGCTTGTATGCCACTTCCATTACATAAAAAAAAACACTATCAATACTATCAATAGTATGCGTGTCAATAGTATCAATAGCTTCGATAGTATCGATAGATTCGATAAACTAGCGTTACTATCGATACTATTGACACGCATACTATCGATAGTATCGTCAAAGGTCGATAGTTTCGATAGGACTATCGCGCTATCGACTGTTTTTCGAGGTCAACTATCGATAGCGCAACTATCGATAGTTTAGCAACACTAGTGCCGACTTCACAATAATCACGCAAAAATGAGGGTAGATTAAGCCACCGCACAATTAAAACAATTTAAACACAGCAAATTGACATTTTGCTGGTACAATAGCCAAAGAGTAGTTTATTACTAGGGGAATACAATAGCAATAGCTGGCAATAGTCCGTCCGCGACCACGGCTCGTGCAACCGATCCGAAACTTCGAAATATAGGTAAAAAAGTGTTTTTACTCATCATAGGTATCGAGTCACGACCCGATTGGTAAAATCAGTGAAATGAGTGTTAAACGCGAGTGTTTTAAAAGTTATAGGTACCTACTAATATTTTCTGTATAGGTAATTTACATTTTAAATGGTCAACACATAATTGTGGGTATCAATGATGAGCGGTATATAATTACAGAGTTTGGTAGTTTTTAAAGGGGAAAAGAGACATTCTACTGATATACTTTTACATTAGTTTATTACATTTAGTTTTATCTTAGTGATATTCTTGACTTTACATATATTTTTTATCTTGTTTGACATGTATATCAATTGTTATTCGCTTAAATATAATTTGTTTGTTTTTGACGTGTCATAAGAGGTGCCTGTCACCCTAAATGAATAAATGAGTTTCTGATTCTGATTCTAAATGTAAGGAATGTGGCAAATGCAGCCTATAGACTTCTACACAAACACCAGAGGTCAAAATGCAGATGCGTTGCCACCCATGAGTTGAGACCTAAGTTGTTATGTTACTGTGATAGATAACGGGACCATACATTACCTAACCTAACCGGAACTCGATAGTGCTGAACAGATAGGTACTATTTATCGGCAGATAGGTTAGATAATAATAAAGTGCCTACGCCTTTAAGCTCTTGCACTGGAACTCTACCACCAGCAATAGTTATTAGTTAGGTATAGTTATTTAAGTAGGTATCCACTAGATATTTACTTTATCACTCGGAACCACAGATCGAACATTTCGTCCGCGTGTACTTTTAATCATTCCAAACAGGGATGATGACTATTTTTTTAAAATTGTAATTTCAAAAAGTATAAGAAAAATAAATAAATATTGTCTTTGAAACGTCTACTCAATAGCTAATAATTTTAAAGATATACCGATTCAAAACGTTGCGAGTAGAAAATGATACGCTATTCTGACGTCATGTTAGAGTTAAAACTTGTGAATTGGATGGTGAAATCAAAACATTTTAAAATATCTTCGTCAATACTGCGTTTTTGTAAAAACATTCTTATTAAAATTTGTTGGATATCGTTTATTAGTTAAGTTTAAAATAAAAATAATTTCACTTTTACATTCTAAAAGTGAAATTATTTTTAATTTAAACTTAACTTTTATGTTCACGAATGTTCGACACTTTTAAGTTCTTCTATCTCATACGATTCAACTCGAATTTTCATAATTTTTGTATCATTATATTACATTTGCAAGTCGCTTTTGTGTGATATGATACAAAGTAGTTGATTCATACCTAGTCATCATCCCTATTGAAGCCGATATATTATTGCAATTAATAACCTATAGGTATTACTGTAAAGTTGCATCCAAATCCGTCTTGTTGTATTTTCGTGAAAGAGTATGTAACAAACATCCATCCATTCCATCCATCTCACTTTCGCATTTATGATATTACGATATTAGTAGGATTGTCACTTTTTGTAGTACATAGGTAATTTAATACTATATGCCGTCCCGATAGTTTTAGCAATATATTTATATCAATTTTATTATTTCGGCGATAATGGCTGTAGGGAAATCTAAAAATAACAAAGGTTGATCAAACAAGAATAATGGCCGAATACTCAAACGTTACTCAATTAAACAAACCTCAAATGTGCGCTATCTCGAACGTTTGAATGTGTTTTATATTTATAAAGCACCTTTAAGTCCCACTTAGATTTACATGACGTTTGAGTATTTGGACGTAAACTTATCTAGATAACTTCCTAAATCTTACTTACATTAAAAAAAAACTTTAATGTTCTTTTAGATAAAATAGTAATAAAATTGGAGTCGTCTGTCGTTAGGCGGTTAATTTATCGTGTGATATCGAGCGTCTTGAATCGTTAATCAAGTTTGTAGACGATTTTATTAACTTGTCTGGCAGCATATACCTAATATAACATATAACAAACACCAAGAAATCAATTTG
Source organism: Macrosoma leucophasiata (assembly GCA_036365455.1). Taxonomy (NCBI): domain Eukaryota; kingdom Metazoa; phylum Arthropoda; class Insecta; order Lepidoptera; family Hedylidae; genus Macrosoma; species Macrosoma leucophasiata. The sequence continues at coordinate 4,318,549 of JAWQUS010000023.1, read as the reverse complement.
TTTTATTGGCAGTTTCTATGCATCTTTTTGTTACCTAATGTACTTTTAGAGTTCCTTATCCTACAAGGACACGTTTTTCGCCATGTTCCTTTGTTTGTCCGTCCTGTCATATCCGTCCGCAGCTCAGCTTAGAAATTCTTAGTATAGGTCGCGCCAGGTAAAAAGAACGCTGGCGGTCAAGCTGCGCAGTAGATGATTTATCGATCTATTTGGTGGTATGAGGTGCGGCGTTTTCAATCTGCCTACCAATACACGAAACCGCAAGCGAAAGCTAGATCAAAAATAAACCAATAGGGCTAGTACTTTCGTGCGCGAGTGTACCGATGCGCGAACACATCCCTTCTACTTTCTTCCAGCGTTCTTTTTACGTGGCGCGACCTATACTTTAGTATTTTTTTTTGATTTGGCATATTATGAAGTAGAAGTACCTAACTTATTTTCATCGACAAACTAATAAAACCATTAAAAAATTGACGGGTGGCCCGTCTTTGGTCGGTATTAAGATTGATAATCTTTACTGAATAAATAGTAGGTAGGTAAGTAGATACGAGTAAGTAAATTATGAGTTACACTAAACACATGTCATTGACTTGAGTAACTATCAATGCTTTTGTTTCAGTAAAACTTAAACGCATCAAATCAATATTGGACTAGCGATCCCAATGGCCGCGGGTTCAAATCCCGCTTGAAATTAAAATTTGTTACCATATTTTCTTTAAAAATAATTAATGCATCTGTGAAGTTAGTAAAAGGCGATTTTATGGTATACAAGAGATACGCGAGAAGGAATGTGGCAGTATTTTTTTATGTAAGGAAGGTGGCAAACAAGCATGCAGCTCACATTGATGTTAAGTGATGACTGCAGCCTATAGACATCTACATAAAAACCAGAGCTCAAAATGCAGATGCGTTGCCACCCCTGACACCTAAGGTGATAGTTATGACGGGGCCTTAGTTCGCATTCATCAGGCCAACATTGAGGATGTTATTCACAAACCGCACTACGACTTTACTTCCAGCAAAGTACGCTTAGAACTGACAAAACGCATACTTTACTGACAGTTCTAAGTTAGCATAAGCATACTTTGAAGAAGAAAAGAAGAAGAAAAATATTTATTTTCTTGGCACACGCACACCAACTAAAAATAATAAAAAAATAAAAAACAAGTCGAATAATTTTTACATAATTGGTTGCGGAAAGCCAATTAAAACGGCATCCACCTAAGCTGATTGCTGCAAGAGTGGCTGCAGCGCTGATATTCTGGTGGGTCCTAGTGGCTTGCTAATACTATTTTTTTTATTTAAATTAAGCCGTAGTGCGGTCTGTGAATCTCACCCTAAAACTCAAATCAGTGCAATTTTTTGCGGGGGAAACTACGTGTGATACACACACACACTACGCGCGGCCGGTGGCCCGTGTTGCTCTGCACACTGTTTTCGCACTGATAGTCCGGTATTGCTCAAATTTGATCAAAATCGTGGACAAACGTCATATTGGTAAGGTGCGAAAAAGATAACTCTCTACAGACCCGAAATAACCCGAAATCTCCTTCCTGAGGTCGATGTGCATTATTTCTTGTTGGATACTGTACACAATCAATCTGCTGCAAAATGGTAGGCAGTGTTAACCGTTATCTCTGATAGGCCCGAGCGGGCATCGAACCCACTAGGCTACTGAGGCAATTAAAAAAAGGTACTAGGTACATTAAAAAAAAATTTTTTAGGTGCAATGGCGCTCGTGGAAGGATTCTCATTCTATGGCCACGACTACACTAGGACACCACTAGGCGATGCCATCGACAAAGCCTCCATGAAAATGCTGAAGGTATGTAAGGAAAAACTAATATCTACCAATAGCAGGTTACCCACCGGACCCGAGGATCGAGCCTGGGTCATTATCAATGTAGTGGCTATAACTAGGCCACTGAGGCAGTTAATATATAGAAAAGAGCCCAAACAGCTATACAATGCGAATGGTTGCATAGGCCGAGGTCACAGACCAATCAGCCTTCCTTCTTCTATAGTCGATGGCCGAAGCAGACCAAGACTGACCTACATTGGGGATCCGAGTAGGCTGGAGCCCGGCTGACAAACGCCACCACGACTAACCAGTCTCAATATTATACTTTCGTTTCGATCTCGGATCGTACTAATCTGGATTGCAAAAGATCTTTTGATCGATCTGCCGTCAACATTCCAATAACAACTAACAGCAAATTCATCTGTAGATTTGTTATTGAGATGCTTTTTTATCGAAATATCGATCGAAGGTCATCAAAAATGGACTGACATCGGATAAATGACCATTGACATAGTAGGACCTATTTTATGTCAAAAGGTTGACAGAAATGCAGATGCCACCTGATGGAAAGTGGTCACCGTCGCCTATGAACAGCTTGTCAACGCGCTGCCGGCTCTGAAGGACTCTTGACGCTATTTTTGAAGAAGCTTATATTGTACCACAGAGGGAACCAACACCTTCGAGGGAAATTCATTATAAATTTACACTTCTGGGCAGACACGAATGTAATATTTTGTCTGATCTGTGTAACTTGATTGATTCAAATGTTTGTTACAGGAAGCATACGAAAATGATCGCACATCAAACGTTATAGCATCTCCTCTCGGAGTCCTACTTCTTCTGTCGATGTATTCTGAAGGCGCTCAAGGGAAGGTTCGGGATGAAATTATGAGTTTATTGGGTTCCACAGATTATAAACAGGTGCGTTTTTTGTATATAGGTACCTTAGTGTTACGTTTTTTTTGTGTCACGAAGTGGCAGACAGTGCAAGTTGATGGTAAGTGAGTACTGCAGCATATAAACGTCTACATAACAATTATAGATTTAATTTTTTTATGTAACAAAGGTGGCAAACAAGCCTGCAGTTCACATGTCAAGTGATGCCTCAAGCCTATGAATATGTACTCAAAAACCAAAGGTCATCTAAAGGGGATCTGTCCCCCTAATAGATATAATGTTCGATGTGTAAATGTGGATGTGCCGCTCGACTCGAGAATGTCGTAGAGGGCATACGGCGAGGGTAAACGGCTCTCAACCTGAAAACTTAGTGCGTTGCTGGGAAAGCAATCATACGATTGGGCTGCAACTTTCGCTCTGGTCATCGGTTGGTAGAAATAATAGGTTGATGTATGAACTTGTAATAAAATCTCTTTGGCTGTAGTATTTGTATCTGGCTGGTTTTGGTATCATTGAAAGTTAAAATTTTAAAGAACGTAATTCCAAATTCAAATTATGCAAATGTGTGATTTTCATTTGTTTTTCGTACTGTCAAGATGAGTGAATCTAATGAAGAAATTCGATACATTTTAAAATTTTACTCCAAAAAAGGTAAAAATGCAACGCAAACCGCGAAAAAAATTTGCGATGTTTATGGACCTAGTGCAGTGTCTGTGAGAGTAGCACAAATTTTGTTTAAGCGTTTTCAATCCGGAAATTTTGATGTCAAAGATGCACCTCGCTCTGGTCGCCCTATTACGGATAAAATGGATGCCATTTTTGAAAAAGTGGAGCAAGTTCGACATATCAGTAGTTACGACGTAGCTGAAGAACTGAGAATTGATCACAAAACAGTTTTGGCGCATTTGAAAAAAGCTGGGTACAAAAAAAAAGCTCGATATTTGGGTACCTCACGAGCTCACTGAAAGAAACCTAATGAACCGTGTACTCATTTGTGATTCTTTATTACGACGTAATGAAACCGAATCATTTTTGAAGAAGCTGATAACTGGTGATGAAAAGTGGATCACGTACGACAAGAACGTGCGAAAAAGGTCGTGGTCAAAGGCCGGTCAGGCTTCACAGACTGTGGCGAAACCCGGGTTAACTCGCAATAAGGTGATGTTGTGTGTGTGGTGGGATTGGAAGGGCATTATTCAATATGAGCTATTATTACCAGCGAATTGATCAACAGAAGGGGTGTGGTGTTTCATCATGATAACGCTAGACCTCACACATCTATAGCCACTCAGCAAAAATTAAGAGAGTTTGGCTGGGAGGTGTTAATGCATCCGCTGTATAGTCCTAACCTTGCACCTTCAGATTTCCACCTGTTTCGGTCTCTTCAGAATTCTTTAAGCAATGTTAGGTTAACATCACGAGAGGACTGCCAAATCCACTTGTCGCGGTATTTTGATGAGAAGTCCCAAAATTTTTATAGCAATGGGATCATGTCCCTACCTACAAGATGGCAAAAGGTTATCGAACAAAATGGTACATACATACTTTAGTTAAATTTAAATAAACTGTATTAAAAAATGTTTTGAATTATCTTAAAAAATGCGAAGAAATTTTTTCCCCAACCTAATATAATAATATAAAGAACAGTTGAAGCCAACATCAAAGAAAGAAAGAAAGAAATACAGAAAGAAAGAAAAAGAAAGGAAAAAGAAAGAAAGAAAGAAAACATTTATGTCGGCAGCACAGAGACATAAAAAAGCGAAATTTCCGGAAAATTTCACCCAAAAGTACAATTTTACAAAAAAACAAAAATAAAAATCTAAAAAAAAAAGAAAAAGTTTTAGTCTCAACGCTGATCCAAATGGGATCCCAGATCACCTTCATGTCAAGTCAATAACATCAATCGACTTGGCGTTGATTTTCACATGAAACTCTGACACTGTAGTTCCATAATGAACCTCAAAATTCTAAGCTAAGTTTTAATGTTTTACAAAAGGATCCAATGGTGACGTTTTTTCCAGATGTCGCAGTCCTATAGTGGGTTAAGCGAGCGGTTCGCGTCCATGGACTCGAGTTATCTGACTCTCGCCAATAAAATTTTCGTAGACAAACAGGCCACGTTGGACGACGCATTCGCGAAAACAGCTGCACGATCATATCGTAGTGAAGTCGAGAAGATCAATTTTAGTGATGCCAAAGCCGCTGCGGATTCCATAAACAAATGGGTAAGTATTTTGCTTTGGAGGTATAGGTCGCGCCACGTAAAAAGAACGCTGGAAGAAAGTAGAAGGGATGTGTTCGCGCATCGGTACACTCGCGCACGAAAGTACTAGCCCTATTGGTTTATTTTTGATCTAGCTTTCGCTTGCGGTTTCGCGTATTGGTAGGCAAATTGAAAACGCCGCACCTCATACTACCAAATAGATCGATAAATCGTCTACTGCGCAGCTTGACCGCCAGCGTTCTTTTTACCTGGCGCGACCTATAGCTAGTCGGACTATTAGTTAAAATTTCAAGGACGAAAGTTGTAAATAGGATATATTCCTAGTTGCCCCCGCGGCGATTGCCACCGGAGGCTACCTAATTATCGATAAAAAGTATCATAGTTGCCATACATATACTTGCATATATACATGCTGAACGACATGTTTTAATTCAAGAGCTTGACAAATATATTTAGGTACGTAACTACGTACCCATTGATCCTTAGGAAGTACCTATATTACCAAGATTTCAGTTCAGTTTCTCATTCCTTGCACGCGTAGACTTTGATAAAAGTACCTATCAAGTTTAAAATTTATTAGAACAAAATAGATAAGTATCCAATCCAATATTTTATTAAATTATTTATTTATTTAAAGGCTAGCGAACAAACAAAGGGACACATCAAGAAGCCAATATCAGAGAACGATATCGACGCTGATGCAGTTGCGGCGTTAGTCAATGTCATATTCTTCCAGGTAAATTAACATTTGTCATATTAGGAACCGGTATTTATATTGCTAACATTTTATCTTAGAAAATACACGGGCCAACTACTTATGAATGTTCCTCATCTAAATAGGGGAAAAAACGGGGCAAGGATGAATGAAGAACAAACAAATTGACATTTTGATAATTTTCTCCCTTTAATTCTTCCGTACAGGCTGAAACAACGATCGCCTACGGTGATCTATAATTTACAGTATCCAACAAGAAATTATGGACATCGACTTCAGGAAGAGACGTCGGCTTATTTCGGATCTGTAGAGCGTTATCTCTTTCGCAACTTACCTATTTGACGTTTGTCGACCATTTTAATCAAGTTTTGACCAATACCGGAGTACAGATGCTTACGTAGGCAGTGTGCAGCAGAGACACATCAGACCAGCAGAGATAACGCTCTATAAAGCCGAAACTAGCCGATTGTCACTTTCATAGGCTCGATGTGCATTATTTCTTGATGAGCACTGTATGCTAGATTAAAAGATTATTAAGAGTTTCTAGAAGGATGACTCTAACATTAGGCATCCATTGTAATTGGTCCATAAACTAAGCTTGCATTTCGCGGTTATTACATTTATTATAAGTACTTTATTTTATCAGGGCCATTGGCATGTTCCTTTCAACGCGAGCAACACAGAAGAGAAAGATTTCCACGTGGACGGGAAAACACCTGTGAAGAAGCCAACCATGCGTCTCTATCAATCTCTATTTTACCACGAGGATAGCGAACTTGAAGCCAAGGTACGTACAACAGTTGACACAGACGAATATAGGGCTCTCAACACATAATTGGGAATTCGCATCGCATCGTAAATATCTGCGAGCTCGCACGAATACATCGCCTGCGATGCGGCATCGCATCGCATCGCATCGCAGTTTTGTGTGACCGCCCATAGACTAAATGAAAGTGGAAAAATGGCTGTCACTAGGACTAATTTCTCCTCCATCTTAAAAAAACCTTATCTTTATTGAGTCGCGTTTTTTCATTAGAAAACCTGTTACATGTACATATAAAATAATTACATGAAATACTCTACATAAAATAATCATCGTATCGTATAATTGTATAAAAATATTATAAATGCAAAAGTTTGTATGTATGTTTGTTTGTTACTCCTTTACGCAAAAACTGCAGAACTGATTTTCATGAAATTTGGCACACACATAGAGGGTAACTTGGATTAACACATATTATAGTTTTTATCCCGAAAAAATGTTCCTGTAGGATGCCATGGGATGATTTGATGAGTTTCCATAGGTTACGCAAAAAGCGACCAACACGCGGGCGGAGCCGCGGAAAAGCTAGCAGCTTCATAAACAAAGTACCTCCTATCTGTGGTTATGTAGACGGCCGCAATGCCACGTTGAATGGAACGCTTATTATTTATGCAAAGAATAGATAAGCTTTTTGATCACATGTAACGACAACCAAACGTATTGAGGTGTCTTTAAATAAAATAATTAGAATTAGGTAAGTGTCCTTGGACCTGACGTTTCTACCCCAAATGGGTCAAATACAAATTAGTAAACAAACACGTCATCCATATAAAATGTTTCAGATGATCGAGCTGCCATACAAAGAACAAGGTTTTCGCATGGTGGTCGTACTGCCAGACAAAGTTGATGGGCTTTCCTCGGTGGTGGAGAAGGTAGCGACGAAGGGTCTGCTCAGTGACGTGTTTGCGTTGGCACCAGCCGGAGCAGATGTGGATCTGGAAATACCCAAGTTTGAGATCAAGACTAAGCTGGATTTGAACAGCCTTTTGCCAAAGGTACAGTAAAACTTTTTATTAAGTTACACAGGCCTCAGGAGAACAAACGCTACTAAAGAACTAGTTTAGTAGTTTGATGCGATGGCCATCCGTGGCTCCCGCACCTACCTATAATGTCCTCGACACTAGTGCAAAGGACTCCCAACAATCTATTTAAGCTTGTTGTAACTTTCAGCTGCCTTTGCATCGTTAGGTAACTCAGCAACCTATAGATACAGACAAATAAAGACAATAACTTTATTTTTTTTTTGTTTTTTAACTACCTAGGTACCACACCGCGGACACTCCGCCAAAATTCCATACAAACGCGTATTTTGGTCTCTATTACACAGACATCAATCATTGACGTGTATTTACACGTGCACCTGTGTGCGTAGCGCGTAGAAAATACCAACCGTCGCCCATAAGAGGGGAGGAGATTGGGTGAGGCGGGGAAATCGGGCGGGACGTCGAAGTGTCCATTCTATACGTAGTATTATTACATATTCTCTGCTAGGTACATTGATTGATGTTCTACTACACTAATTCAAGATATCCTACTTTTAAATTATTTAAAATCAACTATTAAAATGTTCGGTTATTCTATAATAATAAAGATTTAAATGGTGCCCAGGTCGGAGTAAACAGCATCTTCACGAATGAAGCAACTGGCATAATTAAAGATCGGGGCGTGGTGGTTTCCAAGGCACTACAAGAAGCTTTTGTGAAGGTCGACGAAGAAGGCGCAACTGCCGGAGCTTTCACTGGTAAGATAATTTCAATTAAATAATTCGAATATTCAGGGTGCACAGTTATATTTTTGCACTGCACATAACAAATATTGTAGTAAATAAGTAATTTCTACTTTACAACGTAAAATTAACACAATCTATGCCTAAGAAGCGCGCATGGCCCAGCGGCTGGTGTAGATCGTAAGCGATCTACTCGGTTAAGCACTACGGGCGCGGTCGGGTAGTGTGATGGGTGACCGCTAGTGGCAAATTAAATGCGCGTTTCCGTGCTTCGGAGGGCACGTAAAGCCGTCGGTCCCGGTTGCTATCGATGGATAGCAGTCGTTAAACCTTGTCGGAGGCCTAATGGGCGGTTTGAAAACATCCGACAGCGGGTTGGCCACTAACCCACCCACCTCCACCAATCCGCATTGGAGCAGCGTGGTGGAGTAAGCTCCAGGCCTCCCCCCAAAAAAAGGGCAGAGACTCGTGCCCAGCAGTGGGACGTATAATGGGTTGCCATTATTATTATTATTATTATGCCTAGTTTCACTATCTCGAAGCTTTTATGAAGTCTAAAATTAAGCATTACATCTGTATTTCGTGTCATACACATTCTACACATGATGTGATCTATTCGATATCCGTCCCAAGCCTCTTTTTATATCAGAGAACGCAAAATACAAAATTAAAAATTATCCCCCTTCTTAATAGGTAAATGTATAAATAATAATATAAATAAATAAATACGCTTACACTCACAGCCCCACACTAGGTATAAACCTGTATCGTGGGTGCCGTTATAAACACACAACACATACACAAACACCCAGACCCGAAACAAATATCTGTAGATCATACAAATATTTGTCCCGGTGCGGGGATTGAACCCGCGACTCTTCGAATCAAACGGTGGTTTCGCACCGCTGGACTAACCGGGTCGTCAAAGGGTGTTTAGCATAATACTTCTAATTAAACATTAGATACGTTTTAGTTATTAGTATTATGCTATGTCTTGGTCAGTGCGCAGGATAGAAAAAGACAAATAACATTAATTTTTCACAGGTTTCATCGTAGTGGACATATCAATATTCTCAGAGCCACCCCCACCTCTATCCTTCAAAGTGGACCACCCGTTCCTTTTCGCCATTCTATATGAAGATATCGTATTGTTCGCTGGCACCTACAGACATTGATATATACCTACTTACTTACTTGGTTATAAATAACTATTGCAACATTTGGTGTTGGAATTATAACAACTTTTGTAAAACCATTTAAAGTTATTATTTCAAGAGATAAGTTAATCTCTCATACACACTTCAAGTTAGACTAGGTGTAGATAGGTACATTATATTCGTTTTTGAAACCCCATCTAAACACATACCAATTTTCAGTTGTAGGACCTATAAAGAATGATATTTTTACTGTTCAGTTGTATGACTTTACCACGTCCCAATTCTATGAATGCAGCAAAATTTTCTTAGGTAAATACAAGAGCCGCGTTTTTACGTAGCTCTTTTAATTTTATTAAAAGTGGTGCCATGTGCAAGGAGTTGTTTGAAACGGTGTTTTAAAATTTGCCAAATGCCTTTATTTTTTTATTTTTAACACACAGTTTTTTTTGTCATTTTCAAATGTTCATTCTGAGATACTTGTTTACCTTCAATTTTCCTTTCACATGATTTATCTTTGTCTTTTTCAACAACACAAAAAGTTATTTATTTATTCCGCAGGTTTAGTGGTAGCCGAATCATCGTTTTCAAAACCACCCCCTCCTTTGTATTTCAAAGTGGACCACCCGTTCCTTTTCGCTATTCTACATGATGATATCGTGTTGTTCGCTGGCACCTACTCACAATAAAATTGGAAGATAGTCGATTAAAGATTTTTTCTTTTCGTCTTGAAAACAAACATATAGTCAATAAAAATCTTTGTATTCTTTAAACACAGAAAATTCTTCAAAATATACATTTTAAAAGACCAAAATAAAGCAATTTATTTATTTCACAGGTCTATTCCTTGTACCTCCATCACCAGTGTATGTGCCACCCCCGACTGTGCCTTTCAAAGTCGACCATCCGTTCCTTTTCACTATTCTACACGAAGATATCGTACTATTCGTTGGAACATACTCAAATTGAAATACAGCGTTCGTTGTAATTTTTTTTACGTAAAATATTAAGAAGTAATAAAGCACCTTGTCTTTCTTCTTTATAGTTATCTATACTTGTAATAAAAAACTGTAGAAGTATAAATTCTGTACATTAAAATATTGAAAAAATAAATACCGGGGGATGTTAGTAGCAAAAAAATATTTGTTTGTCTGTCTGTCTGTTTGTTCAAGCATCACACAAAACTTACCTGTCCGATTACAATGAAACTTGGTATAATTATACTTTAACGTTTGGCGCACAACACTGGGTACTTTTTATCCCGGAAAATGTCTGTTTGTCTGTGTGTTTGTGCACGCTAATTTCAGAAACGGCTTATCCGATTTCTGGTTTTCACTTATATATTGTGGTAAGTCTCACTTAGCATTTAATGTTTGTTTTATGTGAATCAGTTCAGAAATAAAAAAGTTACGTTAATTTAAAAAATCATATCGAATATTTTAAACTATTCTGCATCTATCTTTTTTAGGGTTCCGTACCTAAAAGGCAAAAGTGGACCCTATTACTAAACCTCCGCTGTGTGTCCCTAGTGACAGACAGACAGACTGACAGACGTCCGTCTGTCTGTCACTAGGCTGTATCTCATAAACAGTGCTAGCTAGAAAGTTAAAATTTTCACAAATTAAGTATTTCTGTTACCGCTATAATGACGAAATTTTATACTAAAAATAAGAAAATGGGCATACAATAAACGTGTATTTTTTTCGTATATTTTTGCTTGATATTAATAACGGTACATAACAAGTAGACGTTTAAAATGTTATTTTTAAGCAATTTTTTGCACGGAACCATTCGTGCACGTACACTTGGCCGGTTTTTTCTGTTAGTAAAATTAAGCGTACCGCATAGCAGTGCCTGGCATAAAACAATCGCCGCTATGATCACCAATCAGCATGCCAAGCGTGACAATTATGGCATATTCTTTCCTTATGACGCACAACACTGTTATTTATTTATTAATTTATGTAACTTTAATGCACAAAAGAAAGAACTGTACATAAGGCGGACTTAACGCAACTAAGGCATTACCTACCAGTCAACCTTTGGATGGAAAGAAAATCAACGAAATAGGTGCTGTAAAGCTTATAGCTAAATATGACATAACGTTTTTTTTTTGTTATTATGGCATCGCTTTTACGCATATTGCCAGTGTCAAGTAAAACGATATTTCATATTTATTTAAGCAGCGTAAAAGTTAGTATAATATAGTCATCAAGTATAATATGTAAGTATCAAGTATATAAGTTATCAAGTATAATACGTCAGTCAAGTGAGTAACAGTCAAGTTATTCGAGTAAAGCGATGGCTACTTTACCAGAACATTTACAATGAAGTTTTGGAGGCAACCTGCAAGGTCGTGTTTTCGCACTGTTATTCTATTTCACTATACACGGGCACTGTAATAAACCTATATCAAACAAAATGCCACCATAACTTAAAAATACACCAAGAAAATGAAATAAAATAAGAGCACCATACGCCTCTTTGAAGGTTCCCGCCAAAACTCCATAATAACGTTATTATTAGGTTACTTTAAAAGAACTTTTCATACAAGAAAAAAAACAAAATCAAAAATAGATATTTATATACTTACAACTACCATACATACATTCAATACATGTTATGTATGTATATATATATATATATATATACATACATAACATACATATATATAATAAGAATAATAATACACTTTATTGCACACCAAAGAAGTTAACAATAAATATATATATGTTATATTAAGAGAAATCATGTAAATTGAAGGTAAACAAGTAAAAAAGTAGCCTAGTAATATATAAAAAGATATATTAAATAATATATCGTTTTCAACAACACAAAAAGTTATTTATTTATTCCGCAGGTTTAGTGGCAGTAGCCGTATCATCGTTTTCAAAACCACCCCCTCCTTTGTATTTCAAAGTGGACCACCCGTTCCTTTTCGCTATTCTACATGAAGATATCGTGTTGTTCGCTGGCACCTACTCACAATAAAATTTGAAGATAGTCGATTAAAGATTTTCTCTTTTCGCCTTGAAGACAAACATATAGTCAATAAAAATCTTTGTATTCTTTAAACACAGAAAATTCTTCAAAATATACATTTTAAAAGATCAAAATAATGCAATTTATTTATTTCACAGGTCTATTCCTTGTACCTCCATCAGCAGTGTATGTGCCACCCCCGACTGTGCCTTTCAAAGTCGATCATCCGTTCCTTTTCACTATTCTACACGAAGATATCGTACTATTCGTTGGAACATGCTCAAACTGAAATACAGCGTTCGTTGTAAATTTTTTTACGTAAAATATTTAGAAGTAATAAAAAGCACCTCATCTTACAGTTATTATTTTTAATATAAATTAACATTTCATATTCTCTGCTATCAATTTAAAGCAGTTCGTAAAGGTACCTCGACAACTCTTTCATTATCTGATTGTGATCTGTCATGTTGCACCATAATAATCCTCTAGTAAGTAAGTAGGAGTAGGTAGGTAGATAAAAACCTACTTAGCATGCTTATTGCTTAGGTACCCACACCTGTGCTACACCAAGACTAAAGAACCTATACAGTTCGTCGTTGGATCGTTCGTTGGTCTTCGAATGATTCGTACAAGATCGTGTTCTTTTGAGTATCTCTAAGGCCTAAAGCTGCTCGCAGATCGCTGACATCCAGTTTGAGGCCTAGTATACGATACTCGCTCGCACATATAGGTAGGTATTATAATACGCAAATCTTTGTGAGATTTCTAGAAAACATGTTGGTACATTTTTTTTGTTTCGAAATCTCACATTCCTGGTCCTGCCGTAGAATCTTTCGCTGAATATTAAATGTGTACAGTCAAGGACTTTGGCTTCTTCTTGCGCCAAAACCGTTTCCATCTTGTCTGATTAGGTAGGTATTCGGACACGTCAAATTAGAATAATATCATAAACCAAAATCCACAGTCGAAAGAATGTATTAATTTGTTTTTCTTGCTTCATCTATGTCATAAACCGAAATATAGTTTTAATAATAACGTAACCAGTCAGGTCACTTAGTTGTATAAAAATAAAAACATTAATTATAATTCTTAAGATTTCACGTCTGTATGTAAAATTAACAATCGAGTTAGGTATCACACGTTCAGATCGTTGAACTCGTAGGGGGATTAAAAGTGAATACGTATTGAATACATCGTCCTAAGATTGGCGCCCGTAAATCAGTTCGGTATTTATTCACAAAACTTATTGTAGGTAATTTATTAAACCGATAACGAAATCGAATACTTATGTAGAAGAATAGATAGTATAGGTCGCGCCACGTAAAAAGAACGCTGGAAGAAAGTAGAAGGGATGTGTTCGCGCATCGGTACACTCGCGCACGAAAGTACTAGCCCTATTGGTTTATTTTTGATCTAGCTTTCGCTTGCGGTTTCGTGTATTGGTGGGCAGATTGAAAACGCCGCACCTCATACTACCAAATAGATCGATAAATCGTCTACTGCGCAGCTTGACCGCCAGCGTTCTTTTTACCTGGCGCTACCTATAAATAGTACCTAGATGTTTTACTCGTTTTAATACATTTTTACAGATTTGAGCGTTTTAAAGTTCAAACTTTCAAAGCAATGATATTACGAGTAGGTACATGTTACTGTGCAAAGTAAAAGAACCTTCAGTAAAAAAATAAATTTGATTGATTTGATGATGATTCAATCATTTTTCGCGGGAGAAACTAAGTAACGAACCTAAAGATTGTAATTTCTGTAACACATGTAAATACCTATATCGTTGTGGTCGGGAAATTATCAATTATTAACATAGCAAAATATGATTATACCCACAGGCGCTGTCATGGTGTTTCTATCTTCGAATGCAACGCCACCGCCACCTATCTCATTCAAAGTGGATCACCCATTCTTATTTGCTATTGTCTACAAAGATATCTTACTCTTCGCTGGAACATATTCTAACTAATATATCTACCTACTTAATTTTATAATACCTATTCTCTAATTGAATATATTTATAATATTATTGTATAATAAAGAATGCGAAACTAACGAAACTGGATTTTTGTACTTCGTATGAAATTGTTGACTAACGTGTTTACTTAGATGACTCCGGAACATAATTTTGTAAATATTTTTTTTAGGTATCCAAGCGATACGTTTTGATTTTTTGTTTGGTTTCATTTTTTATCATAATCTCTTTTTAATCAATTTTCTTCTTTTAGATATTTTCGGTCATTTTTTGTTAAATATTGAAAGAGTTTAAAGGTGTGTTGCTGATCCATCACGAATGGTATTAATGCATGAACAGTTACTGTATCTCTTTCTGCTCTCGTCCCCTTCCTTTTTGCATAACCCTTGCCATCACACATGCCATGAAGGTTGACATCGTTATAGTTGAACGTTAGGACTGTTCCTATTTTTCGAGAGTGGATCCAAAAGTTCGCGGAACAGGGAAAGGGGAAGGGTCACTTTTTATAGCTTTATATGCACAAGTTATGACACTTATTAACCCGTTAGCTCGCGATAAAAACATAACGAATGATTTCAATTGCTCATTCATTCGCCGCCGGGCGGTCTCTCGTGTCTTGACGGTTTAAGCAAGGAAAACCACCGCAGAATGATTTGAAAGATACCTACATCTCATGGAAAATATCGTTGTGGTCGGGTCATTCATTACAAGCGGCTTCCCGCAGGTGCAATGTTACCTACCCTCGCCAATTCATCTTAGCGTTATGTTATATAGTCTCAAGGCTTCTTCGATGAATGGGCTATCTAACACTGAAATAATTTTTCAAATCGAATTATTAGTTGCTGTGATTAGCGCGTTCAACTACACTACAACTAACAAACAAACAGCAGCTTTATTATTAAGTACAGATTACGTAACTTCACGCCTGTAATCCCCGAAGGGGTAGGCAGAGGTAAATGCATGCATTCAAGCATACATGCAAACACCCACGATTCGCCGGTTACGTTTTGGCCCATGTAACAGGTGGCGAACAAACAGATTAACATTGCAAAATTTAATATGCTTATTCCCACAGGCGCTGTCATGATGCTTATGTCTTCGAATGCCACGCCACCACCGCCTATCTCATTCAAAGTGGACCACCCATTCCTATTTGCTATTGTCTACGAAGATATCTTACTCTTCACTGGAACTTATTCTAACTAACATACCTTTCTACTTTCTTTTTTTACATTTTTATAATTAGATAACTATTCTCTAATTTAATATATTTACTGATAATTTTATCTACTTATATAATATTTTTTTTATAATAAAGATTGTGAATTGAACGTGTCTGGCTTTTAACTCTTTTCATTTCCTAACGATATGCTTTGTTAAATTAAGTTGGCGAATTCTTGGTTTGCTATCAGCTTTCTTCACATCTTAGGTACTGACTCTCTTTTTTAAATTTCCTTGACACTTATAATTTAACCAACAGATAATTTTTAATAATTCAATGAAGCATATTATATGTAGGTAATTAATTGTTAAACAATATTAACACGTAATGTAACGTAAATGTACGTTTGTAATTCCCGAAAGGGAGGCAGATAAAAACTCTGATTATGTCAGAGGTGCAAAACGAAAAAAAAAATCCCCGAAAGGGTTGGCAGAGGTAAATGCATGCATTCAATCAAACATGCAAACACCCATTCGTCCCATGTAACTGATGGCGAGCCTGTTGATATGTGCACATTACCAAACTCCGAGGTACTGGGAAACTTCCAGAAAATTGAAAAAATCTCAATAAAATCTTAAAACCAGAGATAAAGTATTTTACATCGCTATCTCTGATAGCCCGTCTGTGGCCCCGACCCGGCCATCGAACCCCAGCATAGTAGCAGTGGCCTGCTAGTAGCAGTAGTGATAGCAGCCTGCTACCACTAGGCTACTGAGGCAGTTTAAATAATATTTACAAATAAAATGTTATGTACGTCTAAAGTCTAAACCAGAGGTTCCCAAACTATTTTTTCTTGTAGACCCGTTTCAATTTTTTTCTGGTTTCCGTGAACCCCCTCTTGCTACATTTATATCACATTACACCTACGTAGACCCCCATCCAGTCCTATGGACCCCAGGGGGTCTATATGGACCACTTTGGGAACCACTGGTCTAAACTACTGGTATTTCGTGTATTTACAGACTTCGGCCACGCGCAGTGTAGGGTTCCGTATTTCGTGTATTTACGTCTGTAAACTTGACCGGTTTTTTTATTTTATGTTTTTATTCTACCACATTGTCGGCGTGATTAAGGTGTATACTTGTGCCAAATTTCAAGTATCCAGTACTAATAGTTTTTGCGCTAAACCGCGGACGGACAGACAGACAGACAGACGGATATGGCGAAACTATAAGGGTTCCTTGTTTACTACGGAACCCTAAAAAGATATAAAAATCATCGATGAAAGTAATTAAATAATCAAACCGGAGATTTATAGCGAATACAATAGAATAGAACTCATTTATTCGGACAACAACATAGAGATTAGAGAGACAAAGTAGGTGTAACATCTAAGAAATAACAAACAACATAAGACAGTGGAGTGGACATTAGCAATTTGGTAATAATTTAGCAAACAGAGAGATATAACGACAAGTATGTCTCATGGTCGATCCAAAAGGGTACCTAGATCTAAGTCTGAACAGCTGACAAGTCTGAACTGTGGTCACTACGACTTCGAGCGCCATGCTGGATTTCTACCATCAGTATAAAAATAGAAATACTTATTTTAAAAAATCAACTACAAAATTATTAACATTGAGAAATATGGTTATATTCACAGGCATTGTCTTCGTGTTGCTGTCTCTGAGTTCCACGCCACCACCGCCCATCTCATTCAAAGTGGATCACCCATTCCTATTTGCTATACTCTATGAAGATATCATACTCTTCGCTGGAACATATTCTAATTAACGTACTATACATTGATACCTACTATCTAACCAGGGGCGGCTTAACCTATAGCTGAGAATATACATAATATACATATACAACGTACAAAATGGACACTTCGACGTCCCAGCCCGATTTGCCTGCATCACTCAACCCCTTCCCCTCTTATGGGCGACGGTTGGTATTTTCTAAGTGCTACGCACACAGGTGCGCGTGTAAATACAGGTCACTGATTGATGTCTGTGTATTATAAACCAAATAAAGCGTTTGTATGGAATTTTGGCCGCGGTGTGCCTATACTGCAGGGTGTGCAGTGCACACGGGCGCCGCCGAGACAGCTAAGAGGAACGACTTGGACCATCGTGGTACATCAATGATATGACAGAAGCGAGGCCTAGGGGGCGCCAGGGTTTCATTGCACACGGGCGCTTCACGAGCTAGAGCCGCCCCTGTATCTAACTTAATATAGATGTCACCTAATACCAAATATTATTTTGTATTAAAGAATATATTATGAAACTAACGGTTTTTGTTCTTGATTAATTTAAGTTATTATATTAATTAAGTAAGTGTATCTTCACGCCAAGTCCCTTACGGGGTAGGCAGAGAGTGTTGAGCCTCCTCACACCTCCTGTGCTTCTTCTACATTCATCATTCTCTTCATACATGCACACCGATTCCTAAGACTTCTGACCCCACCCTCAGACAGTACTTGACCTATTTGGTCATGATAGGTCAGTCTTGGTCTTCCTGGGCCTCTGCAACCATCCACATTCGCATTATATATCTGTTTAGTTATTCGCTCACCGATATTTTCACTGACCCAAAGCCTCTTTCTTACGTTCGCGATCGGTGAGCGATACACCGCAAATGATTTGATTCTAGTAGCTCACCCAGCGCTCCATTCACGCAATTCCCAGCAAGCACTCTCCTCTCTATGTCAGGGGTGTATCTGCCATCCCTGCTAAAAGAACATCCAAGATATAGTTACAATTTTATCCACCTGTTCTAACACTGCATCATCTACTACTACCCTTGCATTTGTTCTCTGTTCCTCTCTTACAAATACTAATATGTACTTTAGTTTTTATTCACATTCAATTATAAGCCTTTCTCCATACAATCATCTTTAATGACTGTGACTAGTGCTTGTAGCCCAGATGGCGTAGGTACAATTACCGCATCGTCTGCGTAAAGCGAACAGTTCACCACTAACTACTAACACATACACACTCACACGACTCACACATCCATAGACTTCAACCTCTGGAGGCATTTGTCCAGATATATGATGAACCTTTGTGGTGTGGTGGCAGCCGATAGGCAACTGCCTATGTTGCCAATGTCGCCTATGCTCAAATCTGACACTGCGAACTGCCATGCTATTTACATGATATTACGGAATCTATTTACTGGCCTTTGTAAACGGGTTTCATTTCAGTTTCAAGAATTATCATAGCAAAATTGTATTCACAGGAGCTGTCGTGAGACCTGTGTCTTTGGATTCCACGCCACCACCGCCCATCTCATTCAAAGTGGATCACCCATTCCTGTTTACTATACTGTATGGAGATATCTTACTTTTCGCTGGAACATATTCTAACTAACATTTAGTTTGATAAGTACCTAGGTACCTACTTACTTATTAACCTATTTCCTACTTATCTATACATCTATACAAATAAATAAAATTGGAGTGTCTGTTTGTATTATAAAAATTACCGCTTTTTACTAAATGCATAATAATATGTATGTATACACGGTACATATACCAAAACAACATTTTTTTTTAATTTTGTCTGTCTGTCTGTTTGGTGGGGCTAATCTTGGGAACGGCTGGACCGATTTTGACGGGACTTTCACTGGCAGATAGCTGATGTAATAAGGAGTAACTTAGGCTAGTTTTATACTAGCTGCGCCCACGACTTCGTCCGGGTAGATACTGAACAATCATAAATTCTCACGCGGGCGAAGTCGCGGGCACAGCTAGTGAACAATATACTAGTGTTCTGTGATCCTGCTCGCTAATATTTATGTACCTAGTTACTTACTTTTTTATTGGATTTATAAAATAAAGAAAGTGAAAATAATGAGTTTGAGCTTTTATTCTTTATGAAAATTTTATCTAAAAGTTTAGTTAGGTACAGTACCTACCTACCTACTATGCGCACGCGAGACCGTCCACTCAATTATTCGTTAGTAAAAAAATGGCGTAATACTTACTTACATATTGTAGAAGATTCTATTTGACACTTAGCGAATCGACCAGCCAAAGACGATTTTAGGGGAAATAAGTTCTGCAGCCGGCAACGATCTAAGGGCAGGTTACTCTCTAAGGGCAGGCTGCTGATGTATGGTGGATGAGTAATGTATTAATGTACAAAGTAGGTATCTGCATGGGGCCGAGCAGCTGCTCTTTATGCACATAGGGTCAAGTAAGTTTATCGTCAATCAATCATTTCATTTAGGTTTTTATTGTAGGTAGTATAGGATTTCTCATCGTCCACGAATGTTAGACATGTCAGCTGGTCATTTTTAATTTGTCTTTTGTACGACCTACACAGCTGAGTGTATATTATTATGATCTATAGTGCTAAAGCCTTTACGGAAACAGGCTTTTATGGGACTTTCGGGAGGAGTTTTGTCATTGAGTCGTTGAGTCTACGAGCTAGACGGATCGTTATCGCTCTTGGAAAACAGCAGCTAAATTAAAGGCGTAACTGAGAAGTGCTATGGGCCCTTAGTTTTCAAAAGAGTGTTTCCTCTTTTAAAAAAAAGTACTACAACACTTCTATGCCACGCCTGCCTGTAGCGTTTTTTCTTACTTATATGACGGGGCGGAATTTAACATCCTTAAACAGTCTTTAATACTGGCCTTCCGCCTGATTTCACGAGTTTACCAGTGATTCCATCATCCGTCCAGAGGTGTATCCACCATAAGTATCTATCTAAATCCGTCGCCATGGAATGGTCACCAGTCTATACATACACAGTCGCGTAACATTCAGTCGGCCTGATCCCTCCCAGGCCCTAGGCTATGTCCACGATTCAAGTCATTACGTCTGATAGTGCGCATAGCTAAAAGGAAATGTACTGGTTAGCTGATTATAGGTACCAGCGGCTGCGGATGCTGCCAGTGGATAGTGTGTCCATGGTTTAAATTGTCTATGGGTCTGATAGTCTATACCTTCCTTTGCCAGAAGAAGAGTACAAAAATATCTATGGAATGGATGTCTATTGCCATTGCCTGTCACCTGTCATTATGTCAATATTAATAAATGTAATTTTGCTAACATTAGTTGTACTAAAAAATCGAAAATTGAGAGAAATAAATAAACTTTAATAAAGATCAATAACATTGTAAGTTTGTATCTATTAACTTAGTACTAACTTACCAATTCAATACGTGTTTTCACACTTTGTGATAGTTAAAAAAAAGCAAAGATATATTCCGCGAACCCTTTGTTTACTTCGCATTCGCAGTTTTTTCTTAGCGTAAGTACCTACACAATTCCTTTGTTTAATTTCGCTAAAGGTATCAATTTTGTGTAAAAGGTAAATAATGTTATGATTATGAACAAAGTAAAAGCAAACTTAACTGCCTGGGTAGCCTAGTGGTAGCAGGCCACTACTACTACGCTGAGGTCCTGGGTTCGATTCCCGGGTAGGGGGTTATCAGAGATAATGGTGTAAAGTCCTTTATTTCTGGAAATTTCCCAGTACCTCGTAGTTTGGTAATGTGCTCGGAAATGTCAACAGGCTCGCCACCTGTCACATGGGCCACAAACGTAACCGGCGAATCGTGGGTGTTTGCATGTATGCTTGAATGCATGCATTTACCTCTGCCTACCCCTACGGAGATTACAGGCGTGAAGTTACGAACAAAGTAAACTGTTCAAAATTAACGTTTTACATAGCACTAAGTATTGTGATAATAATTTATATTTTCCATATGTTAATTTTAGACCAAGACCCACCATGGAAGTAAAGAATTCAGTTCAACGAGGTAACACCCTACAAGTAACACTGGGTGTTACGAATTACAATACACCGTTTGCAACCAAGTGTAGTCCCGAGTATGTTATAAGTGGCTCTGCAGTGTTTCAAGTCAAAGTGATTGCAGCACAAGTCAACAATGGCCACACCAATGTTTACAACAACCTTATATTTGTGAAGTTCGTAAAATCACGAAGAGATGACGAATTAACATACACTATCAACTTCACCAGTACCGAATTGGGTATTACAAATAAATGTTTCATAAGCGATGACGGTACTTGGCGTCTGATAGCTGACAACAAAAAACAGCAGTATACTTTTGATGTATCCATTGAAATGGACATTGTGCCTAGTGCTAGTTCATTTGCAATTCTTCATGAAGACAATGAATTGACAGACTTTGAGTTACGTGGTGAAGATGGCTCTGTGCAAATGCACCGGGCTGTGCTTGCAGCTTCCAGTCCTGTATTGAGACGGATGCTTGGTGGCGCGTGGCGGGAGACTTCTCAGGGTCATGTTGAAGTTCCAGGCACATCCAAAGTGACCCTCCAACATTTAAAAGACTATGTTTACTTACATAGATTACCTGATACCGGTTTGGAGCAAGTATTATTGTTAGCTTCATACTACATGATGCCCGATTTAGAGCAGAAATGTGTTGATAAGCTTGTAAATAGCTTGACAGCCAAAAATGCGTGCGAACTCCTTGAATTTGCAGCCAAATACAAAGTGACCAGCTTAGTGGTGGCCATACTTGAATGTGTACAGAGTGGTGCAGTCAAAGTCAATGATATAAGAGATCACTTCTTACGGAATGAATGACTGTTTGAGACATTTTTCTTTAGGTTAGAATCAAATAATTACATGAACTAAATATGAAGATCTTCATTTCAGCAAATATGTATTTTTAACCGACTTCGAAAAAAGGAGGAGGTTAGCGACCCGCCATTGCAATGTACATCGTTACTGGTAAATTGATGCTGTTTTTAATTATCAATTCCTACCGATCTAACTGATTGAAACAATAATTGACCACTGACGGTTATGTCAAGCACCATTAGGCTTATGTAAGAAAAGTTAATATGGTTGTTAAGTTTTCCTTAAAGTTCTAATTTTTCACGCAACCATCTATTTTTTTCTTTCATAAAAATCTCCAGACTATTATAAATACAACACAAAAATATTTTTTTTTTAATTATCAGTTATTAAAACATACAAATAAAAATGGAGTGTCTGTTTGTAATATAAAAATAATCGCTTTTTACTAAATCCATATGTATATACACGCTACATATACCAAAACAACGTTTTCTGTCTGTCTGTCTGTCTGTCTCTCTCTGTTTGTTCCCGCTAATCTCAGGAACGGCTTATGTAATAATGAGTAACTTGGGCTACTTTTATACGAGCTGCGCCCACGACTTCGTCTGGGTAGATACTGAACAATCTTAAATTCTCACGCGGACGAAGTCGCGGGCACAGCTAGTCTTAAATAATCATAAGACACAATATGACTAATTGTTGTGTGGATACCTATTCAATTTAATAAGTATTTATCAGTAATTATTATAATCCTATTATTGTATTTTAAAGACTGAAGTGTGTCTGTAAATCACTGTATTATTTTTGTTTTAATGTCTATTGTCTCTTAATGTATGCTCTCTGTTAATTTGCATTTCATTGAAATCCCTAATCATGATTGTATTGCTAATTTAGAGGTTATGAATCTGAAACTACAAAAAAATATCAAGTTTGTACAACTAAGTAATTGTTAATTAGTATTATATTATTACTTGGATGAACTTGAGATCTAACTTAATTTTTGGTATTAATTAAATATTTTTATACAAAATTGTCTTTAATTTTATTAATCTACTACATACTTAAGTTTTTGTCTGGTATATTTTATTAGGCGCAGGTATATACTTGTCCTGGCTGTAAACATGTTTTTCTTTAAAAATCTTTATAATTATTTTGCATGAGTAATTGCAAAAATAAATAATGTCAAGGGTACCTCTGTCCCCTTCACTCTCATCAAAGCCGACGCTAAACAGTTTAAAAATTTCTTGCCATCTAAGATTACCAACCAACGTTAAATGTCATAACTTCATGGATGATATTGAAAAATTTGATGTCAACTTTACTGTTAATATTTTATTCTAATTTTTATTTATTAATAATGTCTGTTATATTTTACACTTTATGTACATACTTACTTTTGAATTTTTTTTTTGTTTGTACATGTATTTGATATTCGGATTATATTGGACGGAGTTGAAAAGGTATCAATGAATATTAGGATCGGTACATTATAATTGTTAGAATTCTGGCGTACTGATAGACCGCCAACTGGAATACTGGTAAATTGATGATAGACTGGTAAATTGTTGATAGGTTGAAATATTTATAGTTTAATAGATTTTTCTATTTTCTGGAGACTTCTCAGTACCTCAAAGTTTGGTTAAGTGTCCGGAGATGTCAACAGGCTCGCCGCGTGTAACATGGGCCAAAACGTGACCGGCGAATCGAGGATGTATGCATGAATCCGATTTATCTCTCCCTACTCCTTAGGGGATTACAGGCGTCATGTTTTTTGGATTTTTATATAAAAATGTTCAACGTAAACTGACGCGTTACAAACAATGAAAGTAAAAACCAAAAACGTGACAACCTTAATGAATTTGCGTTTTGATGGGTGAAGGCGGCATATTGCAAAACTTCAAAGGCGATAAACTACTGTATGTACTTATACTGTGGCATTACTAAACTCCAATGGTACTGGGAAAATACTGAAAAAGAAAAATTCTCAATAACACCAGACCCGGGATCGAACTCAGGGTCACAGCAGAAAAGCAGTAATGGCCTGCTACCACTACGTATTGGAACAGTAATAAGGTGATCACGTGACGAAGGAGGTGCCGTGGCTGTGACTCGTTTGTGAATCATGACTGCTACTGGCCGTAAGTCAAGTGGATTGTCAAATTAAAGGTTGAATTTCAATTACAAATATTTTATTAACATAGTAGTTTGAGCTATAATATAGTCATAAAGAGTAGTAGGTAGGTGCTACACAAGAGTTTCGCCAGGCGATGATGGCAAAGATAGCAAATTTATTATCAGGCGATTAGGGATAGCGAGAGATCGAATAATCGAAAAAATCGAATAAAATTGAAGTTCGATCTTTTGGTTTAAATCAGTTTAAATAACAATTATTGTTAAAGAGAAGATTAAAATCGAATTAACATCGATATTTTTCGGAAAGAACAGAACCGTCATTAACCCTATCCGTCGCATGCGAGTATGCCAGCCATATGATTAATTCATAATAAATAATAATGGCAACCCATTATACGTCCCACTGCTGGGCACGAGTCTCTTCTTTCTGGGGGGAGACCTGGAGCTTACTCTACCACGCTGCTCCAATGCGGGTTGGTGGACATACGGGTTAGTGGTCAACCCGCTGTCAGATCTTTTAGAAACCGCCCATAAGGTCTCCGACCAAGGTTTAACGACTGCTTGTATTTGTACGACCTACAGATATTTGTTTCGGGTCCGGGTGTTTGTGTACGTGTTGTGTGTGTATAACGGCACCCACAACACAGGTTTATATTTAGTGTGAGTGTAAGCGTATTTTATTTTATGTAATGGAAGTGGTAAATAAGCATGCAGTTCACATTGATGTTAAATGATGACTGCAGCCTAAAGACACCGACACAAAGTCTAAGGTCAAAATGCAGATGCGTTACCACTCCTGAGGCCTAAGGTGTTATGTGTGCCGGAAATTACAAGGCCGTACATTTCCACCTGACCAGAACACGATAGTGCTGAACACTACCATTTAGCGGCAAGTATATTAGGTAATGCGGTGGTGTCTACGCCCGCGAGCTCCGTCACTGGATCTCTACCACCAGTAAAATATCTCATTTTATTTATAATTTTGTATTGGAATGGCTTGTGATAGCGTATATCAGGATTAAAGATAGTCTTGCAGTGGAATGGCATGTTCCTGAGTCTCGGCGGTCTACTCCAGCAAGCGTACGTGTATCTCGAAGGCGTTGTGCGTGTCCGAGGCGGGTTGGCGGAACAGTTGTGCGTGTTGCCACGCCAGCCCACCCGCGCCCCCTTGCAATTTGGCTGACAGTATAGCAGAGGTGAACTGACGTTGGAGCACCAGGTCACCTGGAAACACACAGCACTTTTACTAGTGGTAGGCCGTTTGATCTGCTGTGTAAATTGAGAGATAAGTCAAGTTCTTTATCAATCCTAGCGCGAGCATACCGCACCGAAGTCCTCTGTGTGTGTTTTGTTGTGATACACCCCATTCGGGGAAGAGCGGTAACATAATAAGGACAAATTAAATAACTTTTTTTTAAATTTTTTTTTATGTAATTGAAGTGGCAAACAAGCATGCAGTTCACATTGATGTTAAGTGATGTCTGCAGCCTATAGACATCCACACAAAGACCGAGGTCAAAATCCAGATGCGTTACCACTCCTGAGGCCTAAGGTGTTATAGGCCTCTGTGCCGGAAATTACAAGGCCATACATTACCACCTGACCGGAACACGATAGTGCTGAACACTACCATTTAGGGGCAAGTTTATTAGGTAATGCAGTGGTGCCTACGCCCGCGAGCTCCGTCACTGGAGCTCTACCACCAGTAACTTGTAGGGTGATCTAGAAATGCATGGAAGCAGACGTTTTTATGTGTTTCTTGATATCCCATGTTTAGCCAATAAGAAGTGGCAATGGGCGGGGCACATAGCTCGGCGAACCGATAGCCGCTGGGGCAGAAAGGTTCTCGAGTGGAGACCACGTATCGGCCCGGGCCGTCCACCTGCAAGATGGACCGACGACCTAGTGAAGGCTGCAGGTGCCCGCTGGATGCACGTCGCTTCCGCGGTCGGCATGGAGATCGCTGGGCGAGGCCTATGTTCAGCAGTACACGTCCTATGGCTGATATGATGATGATGTTTAGCCCCGTATACCCAAAGGTAAGAAGGGGAATAGTAGGTGGTGGGATCTAGTCTTAGGCCGGCACCACAGGGCCCGAACGTTGACGGCAACGCTACACGTCCAACGTGTTGATCTAGAAAATAGTATTGGCCCCAATGTTGGGGCGAGCGATGCGCGTTGGTGATTGGCCAGCGCGGGTAAGCAGCCAATTTGCATCCGGCGTAGGAGTAAGGTTCCAGTGTAGGAGCTCGAGGGCGTAGGCACCGCCGCATTACCTAATGTGTCTGCCGCTAAATGGTAGTGTTCAGCACTATCGTGTTCCGGTTAGATGGTAATGTATGGCCCCGTAATGACTATCACAGAGACATAACAACCGAAGTTTCACGGGTGGCAACGCATCTGCATTTGAGCTGTTTTTTTGTGTTGCTGTCCAGATTTCATTTTTATTTTTTTTATTTTTTCAGTTTTTGTTTATATGTCTATGGGCTACAGTCATTACTTAACATCAATGTGCATTGTATGCTCTTTTGCCACGTCATGACATTCATCGTCATGATTTTCTAATTGAGGTGTATGAGATATTCACACGTTAACAAGTATACTAGTGTTCCGTTTTTTGCCATTTGGGTAAGAAAACAAAAAAAAACTAGCTGTAGGTATACGGCAACACTAAAACCTTCACTGATGGTAGAGCTCCAGTGACGGTACTCGGGGGCGTAGGCACCACCGCATTACCTAATATACTTGCCGCTAAATGGTAGTGTTCAACACTATCGTGCTCCGGACAGCTGGCAATGTAAGGCCCTGTAATTTCCGGCACAGAGGCATACCTTAGGCCTCTAGAAGTGGTAACGCATCTGCATTTTGACCTCTGGTCTTTGTGTAAGTGTCCATAGGCTGCAGCCATCACTTAACATTAATGTGAACTGCATGCTTGTTTGCCACTTCCATTACATAAAAAAATAAAAAAACCGGTACAAACTGGTCAATTTGACTGTGAAAGGCGCTTCTTCGTCGAACTGGAGCGTCCACTCGATCTGCCCACTCTCGAACACGGCGGTGGTGAGGCGCACGAACAGCATGTTGAAGCGCCCCCCCTCGCTGCTCACCTTCCACGACACCATGCCCTCCTCTTTGCCTTCTGGAAACCAAGTCTATGTTGGCGGTGTGAATAGATAGGGTGCAATGTGGAAATATTATGATTACTATAGGTAGTTCATTTTTTTTAGCATTAGACAAGGAAAACCCAGAAGCCGGTATCACAAAACTTTTTGTCTATGATATGACAGCAAAATTGTCATTGTGAATAATTCGACTTTATTAAAAGCTGTTGCCCGCGGCTTCGCCCGCGTGGAGGTCGTTTCATAAATATGATTTCCTGAATTTTCTTTACTATAAACCTCACGGAGCAAGAGACCTTTCCAACGAATGCAAAACCGTGGCGATCGGTTCGTGCGTTCTGGAGTTATACCGTCAGGAAGGAAAACCCGACTTATTTTTATATATAGATACTATGTTGTGCGTCGTGCGTGCGTGATAAACGAATTCTTTTTAATTTGTTGTCATTATACTAACTTATTCCGTTCGTATTGTGTTCTTGACCACTACTTCTTTAGGTCTTTTAAAGGAGACGTTTTAGAAAACGCATATGTTTAATTAAATATAAAATAAATATGTTGTCAATTACTGTTATGTAATTCGAAAAAAGTATTGTTTAAAACCTAATATTTGAAAATAATACAGTATTGTACACGTATCATTAGTTTTCGGAATAAAAATCGACATTTTTGAACTTTTTACTTAAAACTTAACTAAAAAACACCTAGATTCCTTCTGTCTAATGCTAAAAAAATGAACTATAGATGAAGAGCGCATGGCACCTTGCGGCTGGTGTAGAACGCAAGCGATCTAATCGGCTGTGCGAAACGGAAGCGGTTGGGTGTGTGATGGGTGACGGCTAGTGGCAAACTAAATGCTCGTTTCCGTGCTTCGGAGGGCACGTTAAGCCGTCGGTCCCGGTTGCTATCGATAGATAGCAGTCGTTAAACATTGTACGAGGTTTTATGGACGGTTTGAAAACATCCGACAGCGGATTGGCCACTAACCCGTATCTCCACCAACCCGCATTGGAGCAGCGTGGTGGAGTAAGCTCCGGGCCCCCTCCTTAAAAGGGCAGAGACTCGTGCCCAGCAGTGGGACATTTGAAACTGTCTCAGTAGCCTAGTGGTAGCAGACCACTACTAATGGGATTTTGGGTTCAATTCCTGGGTCGGGAGATATCAGAGATAACTGTTTAAAATCCTTTATCTCTGGTCCTGTTGGAGTACCACGGAGTTTGGCGATGTGCCTGGAGACGTCAACAGATTTGCCACCTGTTACAAGGGCTAAAACGTAACCGGCGAATCTGCTATATATGCTTGAATGCATGCATTTACGTCTGCCTACCCCTTCGGGGATTACAGGTTTGAAGTTATGTTTTTACCAATTTGAAAAAAAAATGAAATAGGGATTTGCGTGAATGGAGCGTTTGTTAAGCTGCTAGAATCAAAACATCTCAGCAAGCGGGCTCGACTAGCCGTACATAATGCTGTACTTACTCCAACGCTTTTATATGGAAGCGAGAGCTGGGTATGCAGGAAAGAGCATGAAAGTAAGTTGAACGCGGTCGAGATGAGATCTTTGCGCAAGATCTGCGGTGTATCACTCACCGATCGCGTTCGTAATGAAGATTTAAGAAAGAGGCTTTGTAATGATAGTATCGATGTAAAAATGAAAAAAGGCATGCTCCGATGGTTCGGGCATATAGAAAGAATGTCGAATGAGCGAATGACTAAACATATATACAATGCGAATTTGGATGGTTGCAGAGGCCCAGGAAGATCAAGACTGACCTACCATGACCAAATAGGTCGAGTTCTGTGTGATGGTGGGGTCAAAAGTCTTAGGAATCGGCATGCATGTATGAAGAGAATGATGAAGGTAGACGAGGCACGAGAGGTATGTCAGGACTGGGATATCTGGCGCTCTACACTCTCTGCCTACTCTCTCCTGCCCCGTTAGGGACCTGGCGTATTTTCACGCCACATACATAGAAATAATTATTTGAAAAAAAAAACTCACGCATTCTCGCCAAATAGACCATGTGCCAGTCCGTCTCGATCTTGCGGAATATGTT
Source organism: Macrosoma leucophasiata (assembly GCA_036365455.1). Lineage (NCBI taxonomy): Eukaryota > Metazoa > Arthropoda > Insecta > Lepidoptera > Hedylidae > Macrosoma > Macrosoma leucophasiata. The sequence continues at coordinate 4,289,187 of JAWQUS010000023.1, read as the reverse complement.
CCTGCACTCGTGCACGCCGGCCACCCACGTGCCCACCGCGCCCACCTCGCCGCCCTCGTGGTACACGCGGTACTTGTCCACCCCGCTGTAGTACCTGAGCAATTTTCATTATTCAACATTCAAGATTCATTTAATCACTTGGAAATAACAGAGGAGACGTTTCAAATGACGGAACGAATGACTAAACAGATATACAATGCGAATGTGGACGGTTGCAGAGACCAGGACTGGACATGGACTATTTGGTCATGGTAGGCATGACCAAATAGGTCGAGTTCTATCTGATATATGTATCATTTTCATTTTCTTCTATGAAGGAATTGAAAAAATTGATGATTCACGTATCGGTTAAATATTATTATTAAATTGGTATTTATTAATACCTATTGGATTATTATTATAAGTCATTCTCTCTAGGTTACTTATAACCCGACAATGCAAAAGTGTCCTTGTAGACCAATTTGAAATAAATGATTTAAATTTTGCATTAAATGATTTAGCAGAGTTCCAAGTGCAGTCACTACTGAGAAGAACTCCGCTACCCAACAAACTCAGTAAGAGCTCTTTTAAATGAGAGCTTAAATCTAGAACAATAGAGACACTCACCGTATCATATAGTAGCCGGGCTGGCGGAAGGTGAAGGTGTGTCCCTTGCCGTTGGGGCCCACCTCCCCGCGCCGCGTGCGCCACGCCATGGAGCCCGACTCGCGCCCGCCGCACTCGTCTTCCCCGGCCTGCCTTAGATAAACAAATGTGAGGTTATACAGCGACGACACGCGAAGCTCGCGTGGCTCAATCTTCTCGGTTAAGCGATACGGGCGCGGTCGGGTGTGTGATGGGTGACCGCTGGTGGCAAATTGAAAATGCGCGTTTCCGTGCTTCGGAGGGCACGTCAAGCCGTCGGTCCCGGTCGTTATCGATAGGCGGCAGTCATTAAACCTTGTCGGAGGCCTTATGGGCGGTTTGAAAACATCCGACAGCGAGTTGGCCACTAACCCGTATCTCTACCAACCTGCATTGGAGCAGCGTGGTGGAGTGAGCTGCAGGTCTCCCCGCAAGAAGGGGAGAGACTCGTGCCCAGCAGTGGGACGAATAAAAGGTTGCCATTATTATATTGTAACAGCGACGACAACTTACAAATGTATATTCGCCTTAAATATAGTTGCAAAATCGCGACTTTTTTATGTAATGGAAGTGGTAAACAAGCACGCACTTCACATTGATGTTAAGACAAACACTTACACAAAGACCAAAGTCAAAATGCAGATGCGTTACCACTCCTGAGGCCTTAAGTGTTACGCCTCCGTGCCGGAAATTACAGGGCCGTACATTACCACCTGACCGGAACACGATAGTGCTGAACACTACCATTTAGCGGCATGTATATTAGGAAATGCGGTAGTGCCTACGCCCGCGAGCTCCGTGACTGGAGCTCTACCACCAGTAAAAGCTTTAAAGTAAGATCATTTACACGCAAAAAGGTGATAACCTTTTTTCGTGTAAATGAAAAACCACCGGTCAAAAGGCAGATGCAATGCCACCCCTGAGACCTTAGTTGTTAAGGTATCTGGCTGTAATAGAGGACAAGCTAATGTTTAAGTTTAAAAAACACTTACTTCTCCAGCATGAGGTTGACAAGTTCCCTTAACGTCCGCTTAGTGAGGTACCGTCTCCGAGCCTCCGACACTTGCTTCTGCCTGGCGGTACGGAGCGCCAGTATCGTGGATAGTAACTCGCTTTCCTTGCACGCTGTTCTACGTCTTAACACCTATAAACAAATTATTATTGTATTTAGGAACGATGTTCCTTATCGCGCGGTGCGCTGGCTAAGGGGGCTAGGCGAGCGTCACGAAAAATACTCACAACGCTTTTGCTATAGTGCGTAGCGCTCGGAGAGGGTCAGGCCGCGTATAGGATTCGACTTATTCGTTCTCTCTCTCTCTCTCTCTCTCTCTCTGTGTCTCTCTCTGTGTGTCTCTCTCACCATAATTCTGTTATGATATGCAATTAAATATTTGATTTGATTGCATATCATAACGCATATTACGCGTATCCCTGTTGTGGGCATCTTTGGGGAAAGCTTTGTCCAGCAGTGGACGTGGTTCGGCTGGAGTAAGAATACAGTATCCAACAAGAAATATTGCACATCGACCTCGGGAACGAGACTTCGGCTTATTTCGGGTCTGTAGAGCGTTATCTCTTTCGCACCTTACCTATCTGACGTTTGTAGACCATTTTGATCAAATTTTGACCAATACCGGACTACGGATGCTTACGTAGGTAGTGTATAGCAGAGATAACGCTCTACGAAGTCGATACTAGCCGATTGTTTCTTTCATAAGCTTGAAGTGCAATAATTAATATTTTTTAAAGAAAAATGGAAAGAAAAATTTGACAGGCGAGACTCGAACTCGCGGCCACTGGGAATCTAGTCCAGCCGCTCTTCCAACTGAGCTACCGAAGTCCTGCCCGATTTGTCAAATCTTTCCTTCACATTTATTGCATTGCCTCATGGTGGCAGTAGCGACATCTATTGCCAACAATGCTAGTTTGCTAGTTAGGCAATCGATATAATAAACTTTGCAGTTTATTAAATATCGTAAAGAAGTCGCTTTTACCCTTAATAATAATAATAATTAAAAACAAATGACAAATCATGACAAAAAAACAATTTGTAAAATATATATGTATAAAATTCATAGTGAAATAAATATTCAAAGTTCAGTGAGTCCAATAAACACATAAAATGGAATGATAACAAGGGCTAGAGCCAGAAATGCACAAGCAGCACACCAACCACCTCCGGACTCGTCGCTGAGCTCCGCCTCGCAGCCGCCGGATGCCGCCCCCAACGCGAGTGCGTCTCCGGCCGCTGTAGTTGCGTCGAGCTCTAGCGACGAATATTTCTCCCCGGCGCCGTCACCACCACCTGCGCGTCGTCGAGTGAGACCCCGGCCGCCGTCTAGCTTGGGACCTCGGCGCCAACCGGCTCCGAATAGGGTCCCCGCTGTCGGTGGTAATGTGCCGCGCATGAAATGGACATCGCAAATTAACGAGAACGTCATGCGCGCATATTTTGGGGCTACAGAGGGAGGAACCAACCTTACTGCGTATCGTGATCGTATGCTGCTTCTGTTTCAGGCTCTTGAACCAACAATCAACGTGTCGACCCAACGTCTGTCGGATCAGGTGCGTGTCATTCAGCGTGGTCGCATACTGGATGACAGTGTACTTGATCGGCTACGCAGTGAGATGCAGGGTTCCCGCTCAACTCCTGCCCCACCAACACATACGGCACTGACGCAGCAATGTAACATTGTGACTGCGCCGCAACCTGATGATGGAGGGGAAGTAGACCAGGTAACTACTGTAAGTACCCAATATATTGAACAGCTGAGGAGCGCCTTGGAGCATGCTCTTCGCGAATATCGGTCCACATTGCCCGCGGACAGGCCACGTTTGCCCCGTTTGCCTATGCATAAACGGAACGTGGCGCTGGTGTGCGCTCTGGATTCACTGTTACCAGAATACTTCGATAATAGTGAAGATCTCGGTGATACTCACTCAGTCCTGTACTGCGCGGCTACCGCGGCGTGCCGTGTAGCCCGCGTCAAGTTCCCAGACTTTGACGCAGCTGCGCGTCCAAGACCCGCCGTGCCGGCCTGGCAGTGCCGGATTGAGCGACGTATCGCCGGGGCCAGAGCGCTCATTGGCAAGCTGCTCTGCTTTAGGACGGGCAATACACGTCCACGAGTGATGCGGTTTGTGAGGCAATCATTTTCAGGAACGGGAATCAACCCTCAAAATTATTCTGCTCACCTCACAGAGCGCATCGACTTCCTGAAGCAGAAAGTTTACGCATGGGCAAACCGGATAAGACGCTTTAAAGAACGTGTGGGCCGGTATAAACTGAACAGCATGTTCCAAGGTGATCAAAGGAGGGTCTACAGAACGTGGGAGCGACCTAATTCGGAAGGGGTTGACCCGAGCCGACCGGGTGATGATGCCATGCTTACATTCTGGCGCAACATCTGGTCGGAACCGGTCGCTCACTCCGAAGATGGTTGGATAGGGGATGTCGAGGGAGCGTGCGAATCAATTCAAGAAATGGATAACATTTTAATTACACAAGAAGATGTAGCCAATGCAGCCCGCCCGATACCAAACTGGAAATCTCCGGGACCGGACGGGCTGCATAATTTCTGGATAAAATGGCTAAAAAGTTCGCACGCTCGCTTGGCAACCCAGTTCCAGTCATCTCTGGAGTCAGGGACGCTCCCTCCGTTTCTTACAACTGGTGCGACCCACCTGCTCCATAAATCAGGTAGTACCGCGGAACCTAAAAACTACAGGCCTATCACATGCTTGCCAACAGTATATAAACTCCTTACATCAATTCTGAGAGGGAAAATAACTAAACACATCGAAGATTATTCCATCTTGTCTGCCTCTCAGAATGGATGTAGGAGCGGGTCTCGCGGCACTAAGGAGCTACTCCTCATTGACATGGCAATTAGCCAGCAGGTTCGTCGCAACCGAAAGAGTCTCTCGACTTGCTGGATAGATTATAAGAAGGCTTACGACTCCGTACCGCATACATGGCTCATGAGAGTTCTGGAGCTGTATAAAGTAAATACAGTTCTACGTACTTTCCTGGGCTCATGTATGACGCAATGGAACACGGTCCTTCACTATCCAGGATCTCGGCAGCCCCTGGCGGTCGGTGAACCTGTGAGAATCACCAGGGGTATTTTCCAGGGCGATAGTCTGAGCCCCCTATGGTTTTGCCTGGCTTTGAATCCTCTAAGCGCTTTGCTAGAGGCTTCGGGCCTAGGCTATCGGCTACGCAGAGACGGTCGGATGATATCACATCTGTTGTACATGGATGACCTGAAATTATTCGGTTCCAGCAATTCGCAACTGACAGAGCTACTGAAGGTCACTGAAAACTTTAGTAACTCTATTAGGATGGAATTTGGAATCGAAAAATGTGCAGTTATGCATGTACGACAAGGGCAGATAATAGAATCCGAGGGAACGAATCCCCCGGGTTCCATTCCGTTCCGAACCCTCTCTGCTGCCGAGAACTATAAGTACTTGGGTATGTCGGAGGCCTTAGGCATAAACGAGAGCGACATGAGACAGTCGTTGAAGGAACGTTTCTTTGGTCGCCTGACAAAAGTACTGAAAAGTCTTTTGTCGGGTGGTAATAAGGTGCGTGCCTTCAACGGTTGGGTCATGCCGGTCTTAATGTACTCCTTCGGCATTCTCAAGTGGACTCAGACCGACCTGGAATCCCTTGACAGGCGAGTCCGCTCTTTGCTGACGGCATACCGGATGCATCACCCACGGTCGTCGGTCATGAGACTGTACATCCCGCGGAGGTGTGGAGGTCGAGGCTTTCTTAATGCCAAGACTTTACACAACCGTGAGGTGTGCAGCCTCAGACAGTACTTTTTTACCGCCGACGGGGATATGCATAAGGATATGGTGGCAGTTGACAGTGGACTCACCCCTCTCTCTTTGGCTAAAGAGAACTGGCGCAAACCTGAGGTGCTCACGACCAGTGACCGCAGGAGTGTGTGGCAGGGCAAGGAGCTACATGGACGTTTTTACCGGGCCCTTCATGGGCCTGATGTTGACACATTAGCTTCCGTGACCTGGCTACGGTTCGGCGACCTATTTGGGGAAACCGAGGGTTTTGTCTGTGCAATTATGGACGAAGTGGTAATGACCAATAACTACCGGAGATTTATCCTGAAAGATGGAACGGTCGACATATGTCGGGCATGCCACCGACCGGGTGAATCTATCAGGCATATTGTGTCCGGCTGTTCAAGTCTTGCCAACGGCGAATATTTGCACAGACACAACCAACTAGCCAGGATTATCCACCAGCAACTTGCCTTGCGATACGGTCTTGTGGCCATGGAGGTGCCATACTACAGGTATGTGCCCGACCCAGTTCTCGAGAACGACCATGCCACAATGTATTGGGACCGGTCTATTATCACTGACAGAACTATTGTAGCCAATAAGCCTGATATAGTGGTAATAGACCGCTCGGAGCGCCGCGCAATGATCATCGATATCACCGTCCCTCATGATGGGAATCTCGTGAAGGCCGAAAAAGACAAGGAAATCAAATATCTTGATCTGGCTCACGAGATTGTCGCCATGTGGGATGTGGATTCGGCCATCATTGTGCCGATAGTCGTCACGGTCAACGGATTGATAGCAAAGAGCCTCGACCAACATCTCAAGAGGCTCAAGTTAGGAAGTTGGATCAAGGGTCTGATACAGAAGGCGGCACTTCTCGGCACGGCACGTATAGTGAGGAGGTTCCTGTCTCTGTGACCCTAACCACCGACAGCTTGGACCCTGTTCCCGCTGCCGGCGGCGCACTATTTTTTATTTTTTTATATATATTTGTTTTTTTTTTTTTTTCAACTTATATATGTAAAAAAATACTAAATAAGATGAAGAATAAATGAGTGAAATAATAATTATAATAAATTCTTTATTGTACACCAATTATTGAAACATTGTTACATAAAAAGAAGAATTAAAATGCACAATTGGCGGTCTTATCGCTGACGCAATTTCTTACAGACAACCAGGTGGAGGAAAAGAGTGGCTATGTAATATAAGACAGGGGTGTACGATTATGAATAAATAAATAAATAATGTTATACTGGCAAATTAATTAATAAATAGTATATAAATAAATAGATAATATTATACAACTAAATAAATACATACATAGCTGTTTAATAACATACTTACAAGGATAGGCATGCGGAAGAAAGTAAAATAGAAATAGGTAAATAAAAGCATACTATTTGAAGGGAAAGAAAGCAATGACTATTGATTAAGGGAGAGAAAATACTCAGTTAAATGTTTTTTAAATGTCTCGAGGGTTTGCACTTGACGTACATCTAATGGTAAGGCATTCCACAGACGTACAGCTGTATTAGTAAAGGAATTTGACACGAAGGACGAAGAATGGGAAGGAGTCATAAGTCGTAGATTATTGGAAGAGCGTAGAAAGAGGGAGTTGGAGAGGCTAAGGTAACGGAAACGTACTTTGAGGTATTGAGGATGGTGAGGATAAAAAAGTATACAATAAAGAAGAGACAGAATATGAGTATTCCTGCGAAGGCGGATTGGCAGCCACTTGAGTTGTACACGAAATTGGGAAATATGGTCGTATTTTCGTATACCAAATACGAACCTTATACAAAGGTTTTGCAAACGCTCAAGTTTATTTAGCTGCTCTTGGGTTAGATCGAGACAACATATGTCAGCATAATCTAAAATGGGAAACAGGATTGATCGAATAAGCGTAACCTTAGTGGCAATAGGTAAGAAATTACATAACCTTCTTAGAGAACCTACAGCAGCAAACATCTTCCTACTCACCTCACTAAGCTGAGGAACCCAAGTCAGAGAGCTATCCATGATTACACCCAGGTTTTTCACGGTCATAGAATATTTTATTAAAGTTCCATCTAATGATATAGTTGGTAGTGTATCAAAGTCAATTTTTCGAATCAACCGAGAGCTGCCTATTATAATGGTCTGACTTTTTGCCGGATTAACCTGAAGGCCATAAGCTTTACCCCAATCTGATATTTTCTTTAAATAATTGTTCATATTATGTATGGCTTCAGGAAGATTATCAAGACTAGATTGTAAGTAAAGTTGTAAATCATCTGCATATAAGTGGTAGAGAGAAGTTAAATTATTACTGATGGAATTAATGAAAATAGAGAAGAGGAAAGGAGACAACATGCCACCTTGTGGGACGCCAGCAGCGACACCACACCATGTGGAGAGTTCATCTTGCACATGGATACGCTGCCGACGTCCAAACAAGTAACTAGAAAACCAATCAATCACCATCGGAGATATGCTAAGAGAACGAAGTATTGCGAGCATGATATCAAAATCGACCGTATTAAATGCGTTACTGAAGTCTAGGAGAGTTAGAATTGTTACCTGCCGATTCTCCATACCATCCCGAATATCTTCAGTTATTTTAACTAGGGCAGTGGACGTGCGATGGCCAGGTCGGAAACCGGATTGAGAAGAATTTAATAAGTTGTGTTTGGTTAGAAACATATTAAGTTGCTGGTGGACAAGACGCTCGAGGACTTTAGATAGGAATGGGAGAACGGAAATAGGACGATAATCATGAAAGGACTTGGGATTAGGTTTTTTGGGTATAGGAATGATTTGAGCATCTTTCCAGACAGCAGGAAAAGCACTGTGTTGTATCGAACAGTTCAGAATTGATGAGATTACTGGTGCTACAGTGTCTATCACGGGTATTATTATTAAGTCTAGATATGATGGAACAGAATTTGGAATAAAGTGGGTAGCAGAAAGTGGGAGTAGATGCAAATTAGTGGACTCAATAATTGCTTTCAAGCGACTGGAACGCGTGTCATTTTTCAAAAGACATGTGTTGAAGTCATGCACTAACCTCACGATGCCTATTTGTGTACCGCCACGTGACGTCCTGCAGGTCGTCGCGCGACATGGCGACGACGTAGCTGAGCTTCTTGCCCCAGCCGTGCGAGTACAGCAGCGGCGCGTCCACCTTGCACTCGCACGGGTCCACGTGCAGCCAGTCGTTGGCATCGTGGTCGAAGATCTGCAAGTAGGGTTGACATTTTACTGGCGGTAGAGTTACAGTGTAGGAACTCTAAGGCATCACCGCATCACCTAACCTATCTTCTGCTAAATGGTAGTGTTCGGCTGTTTTTTTTTTATGTTACAGAAGCAGCAAACAAGCATGCAGTTCACATTGATGTTAAGTGATGACTGCAGCCTATAGACACTTAAACAAAGACCGAGGTCAAAATGCAGATGCGTTACCACTCCTGAGGCCTAAAGTGTTATGCCTCTGTGCCGGAAATTACAGGCCCGTACATTACCACCTGACCGGAACACGATAGTGCTGAATACTACCATTTAGCGGCAAGTAAATTAGGTAATACGGTGATGCCTACCCCCGCGAGCTCCGTCACTGGAGCTCTACCACCAGTAAACATCGCATTCCAGTTACATGGTAATGTATGACCCCGTAATAACCAAGACAGAGACATGACAACTTTGGTCTTAGGGGTGGCAACGCATCTGCATTTTGACCTCTGGTTTTTATGCAGATGTCTATAGGCTGAAGTCATCACTTAACATCAATGTGAGCTGCATGCTTGTTTGCCATCTTCCATACATAAAAAACATACTTATAATGGTGTGCATGTATGAAAAGAATGACGAATGTAGAAGAAGCACGGGAGGTGTATCAGGCCCGGGATATCTGGCGATTCACACTCTCTACCTACCCCGTAAGGGACTTGCCGTGTAGGTACATACATAAGAAAGTCGATGAAACGAAAATGCGACAGTAAATGAGACGTGCACATAAATTCATAAGATTTAACGTGGGAGAAGAATGAGATAGAAAGCATTAAACAGGTCCCTTATGAAAATATTTCTTCGACCACGTGTGAATTGCACACATTGTTTTTACTGTCCAAATGACGCGCGCTATGACAGGCGAAAAAAAATTTAGAAAAAAGATACCAGAAGAAAAAATTATACTATGGATTTGTGAGTTTGTATCTTTAAAGTTTACGGTATTAGCTAGCTACACTCATCTCGCACCACCTGTGATCAATGCTATCAAGCACATAACGCGCGTCGTAGCCTAATGCTCTTGCAAGGAGGGTGAGGCAGTTAGGCCATTCCCCGCAATGCCCCTCCGAGTGCGCAGTAAGGTGCGCGGCTCGTTTTAAGCACTACGCCATCCCAGAAGTTGAAACAGCCCTAAAGCTAGATATATGAATACGTTCCTCTATCGTTTATAGCTACACTCACCTCGCACCACACGTGATCAGTGGTGTCGAGCACATAACGCGCGTCGTAGCCTAGTGCTCTAGCGAGCAGCGTGAAGCAGTTGGCCCACTCCCCGCACCGGCCCCTCCGGGTGCGCAGTAGGGTGCGCGGGTCGTTGTACCGCGGGAACTCCGCCACCCCGGGCCCGCACTCGCGGCAATGGAATATCTGGTGGTAATATTTAGTGCTCAACAATAAATATTGCACATCGAGCCTAGGAAGGAGACTTCGGCTTATTTCGGGTCTGTATAGCGCAGAGGTTCCCAAACTATTTTTTCTTGAGACCCTTTACAATTGTTCCAATTTTTATTCACGCCTACGTAGACCCCCATCGAATCTCCCATGGACCACTTTGGGAATCACTGGTATGATGTAAGTATATGTCAGTGTATCGGTGTATGTGTTGAGATCCATTATCGTGGACCCCCATTTTCATTTCATGGACCCCCATATTTTTTTTTCGTTGACGCCTTTTATGTTGTCAAAGACCCCCAGGGGTCGATATAGACCACTTTGGGAATCACTGGTATAGCGTTATCTCTTTCGCACCATACCTATTTGACGGTCAACACTTCAACAACCCGCCCGATTTCCCCGCCTCACCCATCACCCCCCCTTTGTTGGCAGTTGAACTTGTTCAACAGTGAGGTTGTGAGCGGGCGAGCGAGCGGTCGATTTTTAGTTAATTTTGTCACGTGGTCAGTGCGACGTCCGGCGAGTGTCCGGAGTGTGGTAGTAGTTATCAAACAAATCTTGATTGAAGACATTAAATAAAATTGTAATAAAATAAAAATAAAATACGCTTCAGTTTGTATCAGTTTGTAAAGGGGAAATGAGACATTCTACTGATATACTTTTTACATTAGTTTATTACATTTAGTTTTATCTTAGTGATATTCTTGACTTTACATATATTTTTTATCTTGTTTGACATGTATATCAATTGTTGTTCACTTTAATTTATTTTGTTTGTTTTTTGACGTGTCATAGGAGGTGCCTGTCACCCTAAAGGAATAAATGAGTGTCTGATTCTGATTCTGCTTACACTCACGGACCCACAGTAGGTATAAACCTGTGTCGTGGGTGCCGTTGTACACGTACAACACATACACAAACACCCAGACCCGAAACAAATATCTGTAGGCCATACAAATATTTGTCAAAGTGCGGGGATCGAACCCGCGACCCTTCGAATCATCGGTCATCTCACACCGCTAGACTAACCGGGTTGTCAAATACGTTTACACTCACAGCATAACTTAACACATTGATACGTTGAATACAAGGAAATATATATTTTTAATGTAATGCGTGTTTGCGCCACATTCATGACTAAAAAAAATTACCTCAACAGTACAATTCTCATTCTCCGTGAATCGAGAGATGCTCTTCTCAAAGACAGTGTTACCGCTGCACAGTGGACACTCGGGCTTGTCGACCCAAGCGAAGAACTTGTGCTTGAACCAGCTCAAGAGTTCCAGCAGTAGGGCAATATCGTACGTCATATCCTGGCCTTCTTCTTCACCTGGAGGTGTTGATATGATTATTTTAATACATGGTGATTGAAAATGTGTTTGAATTCGACAACGACATTTATTTTGAACGAACGCTTCGACCATCTAAGGACCTTCGACCTCTTTCGAGGTCGATCACTGCCAGTGGCGTAACTAACGTGGATGGTACCCGGGGCGAAAGAACAAAAAAAAAAAGGAAACGCTGTCCCTTTCTTTGGTGTGCTCCCATTTGAGCATATTGTCTCTAGCGGACCCCACGACTAACGTGATACCCTAATTATTATTATAAAAGCGAAATTGACATTTGTGTTGCGCTTACACGTCTAAACCGTTAAATTTTTGGTTATTTAAAGAGATTTTGTCACCCCAAACGGGTGGCACCCACCGCCCTCATATAGCTACGCCAGTTACGCTACTGATTCCTGCATTGATAAAATGTTTGTATGGCTTACAGATATTTGTTTCGTGTCCGAGTGTTTGTGATTATTTTGTGTGTGTGTGTAAGGCCGTGAGTGTAAGTGTTTTTTTTAATTAAGTATATAATTATATACTTAATTAAAAACATATAATCGAAATTAGTACATTTTGTATAAATAAAATAAATAGACGAAGTTAGGGATGGAGATTCTCTCTGAGAAAAAAATGACATTCTCAAGACTTTTATTGATATAAATTTTTATTATTGATATAAATTACTGGTGGTAGAGCTCCGGTGACGGAGTTCGCGGGCGTAGGCGCCACCACATTACCTAATATACTTGCCGCTAAATGGTAGTGTTCAGCACTATCGTGTTCCGGTCAGGTGGTTCCGTGTACGGCCTTGTAATTTCCGGCACAGAGGCATAATACCTTAGGACTCAGGAGTGGTAACGAATCTGCATTTTGACCTTGGTCTTTGTGTAAGTGTCTATAGGCTGCAGTAATCACTTAACATCAATGTGAACTGCAAGATTGTTTGCCACTTCCATAACATAAAAAAAATATATATATTATAATATATTCATACATAAAAAATCGATCTCAAGCAGTGGTTATAAATGGTTTTTGTTCTATCTGGAATCATGTTCCTTCGGGAATACCTCAGGGATCTTTACTGGCTCCATTTTTATTTAATATATTTATTAATGACTTTACTAATCGCCTCGAGCATACTCGGGTCCTTCTGTATGCGGATGACATGAAAATCTTCACAAGAGTTACAGATATAACTGATTGTCTTAAACTACAGAAGGACTTGACCGAGTTCGAGCGATACTGTTACGACAATAAACTAGACCTCAATATTAGTAAATGCAACGTAATAACCTTTACATGAAAATCCGAACCTGTACTCTTCAAATATTTTCTCCTTAATCAGGAAATAAAACGAGTACAAGAAATACGAGATCTCGGTGTTATCCACGATGACAAATTGCTATATGACAAACATATTGAAAGTATAATAAAAAAGGCCCACAAAAGTTTGGGATTTGTTTTAAGAACAACTCTCAATTTAAAAATATTAAAGAAATTAAAGTGCTTTACTGCTCTTTCGTTCGTAGTATACTTGAGTATTGCTCTCAGGTATGGAATCCGCAATATGAAGTCTATATTGATAGGCTCGAATCAATACAACGCAGATTTCTAAGGTATTTGCAATACAAGTGCAATAGTTGTGAATCGCATTATGAAGACAGATGTCGCAAGCATCACATACTCCCGTTGAAGGTAAGGAGAGATATTGCCGACGTCACTTCAATAGTAAAAATAGCCCAAAGCTTAATAGATTTCCCATTATTAGTGTCTAAAATTAACTTAAAAGTACCCAGTAGAACAGTAAGAATTCCTAGCTTTCTGTCTGCCCCTTCGTTCTCTACAAACTATAGACAAAATTCTTTCCTTGTTAGAATCATCAATAAAGTGAATAAATTGGCTGACCACCGCGACCTCGATCTATTTAATTCAAAACCGTATTCTTTTAAAAACATTTTATTAGCCAGGGAGTGGTTCGATGGATTTGAAACTGTTTAAATGCTGGTATAACTGTATTATAACAATGTGTGATTTTCTCCTTCCTTTGTTTTCTTTTACTTTAGTTTAACTACTAACTATTATTTTTAACTACTATTATTTGCTTTGTTGCTTAGTAAATATAGTACTTATGTTTTCTTGTTATTTTTGGTATAGGTTTAAAGAAGAATATAGCTGAATAGATGTATGAATAGATTTATAAATGCGGAAACATGTTAATGGTTTTTAGTTTTTTTAAGAGTTTTTAATGTAATGAAATCAACTGCTTGTTTTCTGAAATAAATTAAAAAAAAAATATATATATATATATTATCATGCAATAAATCAAGGTACAGTCAGGGAACTCTCCGTCTATCTAATATCAAAGAAATATAGCTTTTATTGCCATATAAGGTTATATCGTCAAGCGGCCAGTTCTCTCGTAGTACATTGCATTTTTTTATTCTGATATAGTATCCCATAAAATGGCCTTTGTTTCAGACATAGAGCAACACGGGCCACCGGCCGCGGTGGACTGAAGGGGAGTAGCCATAGCGTTTATTACCGATGCAAAACAGTCTGTCATTTTTTGCGGAGCGAAATGCGTGCGACACACACGCATAGTACAAAAATCGTCTATTACTACGAAACGCACACCTTGACTTTAACAAAATACAGAAACAATTTCACGCACACATTTCAACATCTAGGCGACAGGTATAGGCCCATTTGGGCTTGTACTTTACAAAGGGGAAAGCCTGCATATGGCTACTCCCCTCCAGTGTTTCTCTATGGTTTCAGATAAAGAACTCTAAAAAGTAGGCTCACCAGATTTCAACCTCCTCTGTTGCTCCCTCATAGAATCTATAGCGGCCAGCTGCAGCTGCACCATCGGTATGTGTGACCGCGCCAGCTCCTGTAGTTCTTCGTCTTCATACACCAACACATGGTTGAATACATTCTCGATTTTCATTAGCAGAGAGTTTCTGCTCGTCTGTGATTGAAATTTAGATTTTTTTCAATTGCAAAATTGCCACGCTGTTTGTGGCACAGAGGCATCACGTGAGAATTGGCGATGCATCTAGGATGAGTGGACCAGTAACAAACCGATATAAAGCGACATTTTGAAACAAATTATAAAGTCATCATCATCAAATAATGACTTGATAATTTCAGATCTTTTGTATGGCCCCATAATAACACAGAGACATAATAATTGAGGTGTCAAGGGTGGCAATGCATCTGCATTTTGACCTCTGGTCTTTGTATGGGTGTCTTTGGTCTTCATCACTTAACATCAATGTAAACTGCATGCTTGTATGCCACCTTCACCTACTTTAAAAAAATCTACTATAATAAAAAAAGTTTTATTTTGTGTATTCTATCTACTACAATCACCAATAAAAATTTCAGCAACAGCATGTTGGCAATGCAAAGTAAACGCAAGACAAGCTAGTGATCATCAAGTGGTCCACTAGCCGTCCGCGCGTGGACCGCGCGCTGCCCGCGCGTAATGAGTGCAGACCGCTGGAGGCGGTCGAGCGCTAGTCGGATGCCGAGTGGTTCTAGTGAGCTATGACCCTTAACAGTAGGTTTACTGTGATTGGACCAAATTCTGAGGGATTTTCCGTTTTAGCCGACAACGTGTTTGCGGTTGCTATTCATTAGTGACCGGACGAGGTTGTTTGCATGTCGCAGTATTCTTTCCTTATAGGATTTTGTGTGGCATGCAATCAAAATGTGACAAGTAAATCAAAATATAATATAATATAGTGGGTCAAAACTCTGTAGTATATAGTATATCTCTCTCAGTATAAGTAATAAAAGTTTGGGAATACTATAAATTGATAAAAGAACTCATTCCGAGCAGTTGTTAAAATTTCTCTATCTCTGTCTCTGTCTGTTTATCTGTTTTAATTAAATAAAGTTTAAAAATTCTCACCACAACATGAACTGGTTCATATTTTGGTTTCCTAGTCTCAGATCTAGCAGAGCTGGATATTTCTATCTGGTTTTGTTTCAGGGTCCCATAACAGAAGCAGATTTTTCTGTCTATTGCAGCTTGTGCGATCTTAAGTTTGCTTAAAGTTTGTTCCTTGGGATATATAAATTCATTGTCGACCTAAAAGGTTATTAAAAAATGGATGTAAAAGTACTTATAACAAGGTAATAAATAAAAACAACCAAATTAGAGGGAGAAAATAGAAAATGTAATAAAATCCTAAATTTATTGCCGAAAATTACTGTGTAGATATTTTTATCAAATAAATGCAATTATAGGTAATGTAAACATGTCAATTGAACTAAAAATTTGTTTATTAGACTCTTTAAATTATCTAAATTGAAGAGTTATATTTTTAACTTACCAATCGAAATCCAACATATTTCAAGTAATCAGAGAATGCCTCATGTTTCAGTAAGTTTTCTAAGGTCGGATTTTTTATTTTCCTAAATTCTTTATCATGTGGATTTTCTAAAATACGATGAATTAACTGTTGGAGCTCCGTTAGCACATTATTGAATTTCTGGTCATCTTTCACTAATTGTTCCACCAGGGCCAAACGTGCCATGTCCTCCATTTTTTATTAAATAATGTTTTACGCTTAAGGAATGTATAATTTATTAAATATTTATTTTTATTAATGCACTGTTATTCAAGTCATTCGATAGCGAGCACTTGTCAAATTTTGATTTGTCATTGTCATCCGTCATCATTAGTACGTTCGGAAACTGTATACTTCAAATTTTTGTAACCATCTGGATTGATTGATTTATTTTACAGAAATAATAAATTATATTGAGCAGGTAAATTAATTATTCAACTTTTTATAAATACTTTATCTAAATAACATTCTACTAAAATGACTAAAATGGTGTAGAAGAGATAGAGAGTAAGGGAAGGTACACACGCAAACAAAGTAGGTAAACTAGGTAAGTAGGTATTACCTACGGTTATTATTTTATTATTAGGGTTATACAGTTGGTAAGGCAACGTTATTTTTTTAATAATTATTTAAATCTAGTTATTTAAATTAATAGGAAAATACCGCATTGAATTCTAAACTTTAATTCTGCTTACCTACAGTTACTACTATTGAATGTTACCATGGAACTGCGAATACCAACAATAACATAAAATTGTTTTATTATTGATAATAAGTTGCGATTACCTTTGATAAATTCGTATTTATGGAATAACATTATCTAAGCAGTCACTTTTGTAAAATGAGAAGATACTCTCTGATACCTAATAAAGTGATGGATGATGGTAATTAATTTTATACTGATACGTATATTGTTAATTATAAACTTATAATTTTATATAATAAGCTAGCGTGGTTAATTTGGTTATTGGGTTAATTTATTATGAGATACAATTAAAACTATAATATATTTTTAACTTTTAATTTTATTTAATAAGCTAGATTGGTTAATTCGGTTATTGGGTTAATTTATTGTGAGATACAATTTAAACTACAGATTTTTTTTAGATTTCCATTACGGATCCCGCAACTGGTTGCTTCACGCTCGTTATGTGAGAGGCGAGCATGCACATTGCTTGGACTTAGCCGACGAATTACAAAAACAAAGTGACAACACTCACAGATACGCGCATTTTATTAAGGTCTGAAATGTACCTAAGTTTTTTTTAATGTAGGTAGGTTACATTAGGTACATAAGTACCTACTTAATATAAACATATCTCTCTTCTAGCCGTTTTCGGCTACGGCGACCACTGCTGCCACTTGCTGTTGTCTTTCATGGGCTCTAGCAAAGTGGGCACGTGAGAGCGCATCATAATTGGATATAACTGATTGCCTTGATGGTCTTGGTGATGATTATCTTTGGGTACCTATACTATGATATTTTCAGGGATCTGTTCTGGCAGATGCAGGGCGTCTTCAAGAAGCTTTGGAAAGGTTCCATAGCTGCATTCGCCTACAACCCCAAGAGCCGGAACCCTTGAAGCAAGTGGCTAAATGTTTGTGAGTTGTATAGATACATAATCATAAGGTTTTTTTTATCCTCAACATCATTTCATTTTAAAACTTGTATTATTTTATTTCTCGCAATAACACATGCGAGTGAACTTTAGAAATCAAAGAAAAGGGGGAAAGAAAAATCTGACTCGGGCAGGAATCGAAACCTGCGACTTCAGGATAACCAGTCCACCCGCTTTGCCACTAAGCTACCGAAGTCCCACACCGATGCGTCAAATTTTACCTTCTTTTTTTTATCTTATGAAACATCTGGAGAAATTGCAAATAGTCATTTACGGTTTATTCTGGACCAGACTAAAGTACATTCCCGTGGTGGTCCTCAATAATGACAATAAAGGAAATATGAGATTGTGCAACTTGGAGTCATTAACAAAGGACTATAATAGGTCGTAATTTCCACAACTGACATGTGGAATCAGAGTTCTCCAAGCAAATGTTAGTTCGTATCTCCTTAGTAGGTACTCAGTACTAAGTAAAATATAGGTATATATTAGTTTAGTTACAAAATTGTCTAGGTAATTAAATTCCATCGTATTGGAATATCTAAGGCAGACCTACTAGCAAACCAGTACCCTCGCGACATGGTGATCATCGCCCGCGATAGAAGCATTATTACTTCTGACATAGAATAGAATAATATTTAGAACTTCTAATTTTTGTAGATGACTACCTACTTAGATTTAACTTTTCCTATAAAGAATAGTGGACTAGTAAAGTACTATTCATTACGACAAACGCTACCTGAATATATTCACTTGTGATAATTGGATTATTAATATCAGATTCAAACAAGGGCGATACCAACTGGCTCTAGAAGCCTATTTGGAAGCAGACAAATTAACGAAGCATCCTGATGCTGATATTTATTGTGCACTCGGTAAGTACCGTTTTACTTTATATATTACTATCTGGCGTATTAGTATACTTGCGTGGCGTGGTCGGTACTACCTTTTGCTTAATTTTCTTATCATTTTACTTTAGTTTTAAAATGTTTATTAATCACCAATAAAAACTAGAATAATAGGTACCTACTTTACGTACTTACATTTCGTGAGCTGTGTAATGTGCGAATCAGAGAATCAGAATCAGAATCAGTTCTTTTATACAGTTCACTTTCCAATGATCACTAGCGTATAAACAAGGCCGTGGGGTGTATCTTAGACAGTAGTAGTTGTAGCTACTACCATTCCTTCTATTGTGATGATTGTATTTTTAAAATGAAAACATTTAAAAGTGTTTTTCACTCGAATGTACTTTAGCGGAGTGTGCTTGGAATCTTGGTGACGCGGAGCATGGCGTGGAATGGGCGCGGGCAGCCGTCAGCGCAGAGGGCGGGGAACGCGCCGGGGCATTACTGGCACGGCTGCTGCTGGCGGGCGAAGACATTAACGGCGCTCTGCAAGCTTATGATCAGGCTTTGGCGTGAGTAATGATTTCATTGGTCTTGGATACGGAAAAATTATTTAAATATCTAACAGCATCAGGGATAAAGGATAATACACTTTTATATCTAATAGCCTCCGATTCTGGAATTGAACCGAGGAACCCAGCGTTGCACTACTGCCACTAGATTACTTAGGAAGTTAAATAGTAGGTACGTGTTAGGTACGTGATGTGATCATGCAAATTCGACACAAAATAATAAAACACTGCAGAGTACACGCGTGTGGCGCTGACACTCTCGCAGCGGCCGGTGCCCTGCGTCTACGAGCTGGTGACCCTCGCCGCGCCTTCCAACTCCTGGGAGCAGCGCTAGCACAACAACCCACGCAGCATGCGGCCGCTCTGGCCCTCGCAGCCATGATGATGCAGCACAAAGATGTGGACGCTGCGTTAGCGAGACTGAAGGCTGCTTTGACTGCCCATCCGTCATGCGTCGCAGCACACTCCAATTTGGGCCTCGCTTTGATGGCAAAGAAGAAATATGTTGCAGTAAGTTTAGTATTAGGTACGTGCTCATATAAAAAGTAATTTCTTGCCTGTAATCCCTGATGGGTTATAAGGGGTAGGTATTACAGGCGTTGGCAAATCCCCTGATGTTGCAAATTTTAATATTAATAGGTCGCGGTGACAGCTACCCAGGTGGTCCGTCTGCTTGTCTCGTATTGTCTATCGTTATCGTCTGTATTTTTCACACGGTGTAACCCATCATGGGCACCCGCCGTCAAGAGGAACAGGCGGCGGTAGTGTGAGAATCGCACTCACTAACCCCGCGATGTTGGGGCTCGTCCGCCATTAGAGGCCCGCCGTCGGCTGCTCGATTCCAAGCCTTCCACAGTCCGAGCCCTTTGGCTCTAACCAACGCAAGTGGCGTGCCGAACACCTGTACGATAGCCAATTCGGTAGCTCTATTCGGGCAATGAATAAAACACACGTGCCTATACCATTCTCACTGAATGCTAGATAATTAGAGTAGCACTTTTTGATCTATCCAAACTCCAGATATAATATAATTTCCAGGCTCTAACATGTCTCCAGCGTGCAGTGTGGGCGGCGCCGCTCAGCGCCCGCGCCAACCATGACTTGGGGCTCGCTTTGCTGGTCTGCAAGCGACCCGCCTCCGCCTTCTGCAGGCTCGCCAGTGCCGCGGCACTGCAGCCTGCACAACCGTTTACGGTTGGGATAATTTTTAATACAACTTTTACTGGTGGTAGAGCTCCAATGGTGGAGCTCGCGGGCGTAGGCACCACCGCATTACCTAATATACTTGCCGCTTAATGGTAGTGTTCAGTGTTCCAGTCAGGTGGTAATGTACGGCCTTGTAATTTCCGGCACAGAGGCATAACACCTTAGGTCTCAGGAGTGGTAACGCATCTGCATTTTGACCTTGGTCTTTTTGTAGGTGTCTATAGGCTGCAGTCATCACTTAACATCAATGTGAACTGCAAGCTTGTTTGCCACTTTGTATGGAATTTTGGCAAAGTGTCCGGGGTGTAGTGACGGTACATGTTAAGAAGATAGGAAAAAGCGTGACGAAGCGGGGAAAAGGGAGTGGGGGTCGAAAATACCGATATTGGTTATTGCGTGACGTAATTTATAATTAATAATTTATAATAGGAAGGGGAACACCCTTACAAACTTTATAAATTCGTATTTCACTCAGAAGGGTGAGGAATTCAGTCGCTCTCCCAATTTTTTTGAGCTATCGAAGTCCATATCGTGTGTCGATATGTGAAGCATTTAATTGAATTGTCTAAGTATCAAGATTCTTTGATGATTAAAATTAGAACATCCAATTCATATTGACGACCCGGTTAGTCCAGCGGTGTGAGATGACCGTTTGATTCGAAGGGTCGCGGGTTCGATCCCCGCACCGGGACAAATGTTTGTATGGCCTACAGATATTTGTTTCGGGTCTGGGTGTTTGTGTATGTGTTATATGTGTACAACGGCACCCACGACACAGGTTTATACCTACTGTGGGGCTGTGAGCGTAAGCGTATTTTATTTATTTATTTTATATTGCAGGTCCTACTTATAGCCATAACACTAGAAAGGTTGGGTGACAATAGAGCCGATGCAGCATACACTCGCGCGTGTCTCCTGGCACCAGATGATCCATTGATCCGCCTAAATCTAGCTGCTAGACACGCTAGGGTTGGACGCCTGGAAGAGGCAGTAGAGGAAGTTAGACTCACCGCGCAGATTCTGGACGCGGAGAAGAATGATGACCCGGTATGATTCAGAATTTGAAATGAAATTTATTTATTTGAAACACACAAAGAAACATAAACAGACAGTACGATGACAACATTTATTAGACTTTCGCAGTCAAAGAGTATACAAATACCTCGCAGTGATCAACGCCACTTCCAGTGTCAGGCAGAACAGTGTTTCTTAAAAGAATTACAAACAAAAACAGTTATTTAAGTTCTAAATCAGAGGTTCTCAAACTATTTTTCTTGTAGACCCCTTTCAATTTTTTATTTGGTTTCGTTGGACCCCCTTGCAAACATTTATATCACTTTCCCATATATCCCATTTTTATTTACGCATAAACGTAGACCCCATCTAGTCTCCCATAGACCCCAGGGGGTCTATATGGACCACTTTGAGAATCACTGTTCTAAATCTAACACACACACTTTTTACTGGTGGTAGAGTTCCAGTGACGGAGCTCGCGGGCGTAGGCACCACCGCATTACCTAATATACTTGCCGCTAAATGGTAGTGTTCAGCACTATCGTGTTCCGGTCAGGTGGTAATGTACGGCCCTGTAATTTCAGGCACAGAGGCATATCACCTAATGCCTCAGGAGTGGCAGCGCATCTGCATTTTGACCTCTGGTCATTGTGTGGGTGTCTATAGGCTGCAGTCATCACTTAACATCAATGTGAACTGCATGCTTGTTTGCCACTTTTATTACATAAATAAAAAAAAAAAAAAAAAAAAACATCGTAATAGCACAGTCTAAAGAAAACGAACGTGTTAATGTAATAGTGTGTGAGAGAGTGTATGTGTGTGTGTCTGTGTGTATGTATGTGTTTGATAGATATTCAATATCACCCCTTGAAGAGCTTGAACCCTTAGCCTTCTTCGGGATATTTTCGTTTATAATAATAATAATAATGGGGGGGCAGAGCAGCTTGTGGCGAGCTGTTGGTGAGTAGCGACACCACCCCCTACCATCATCTCGAGTTCCTCCGAGAGAACTGGGCAGAGGTACGGCCGGACAGAGCATCAGGTCTCTCACCTCTGGCTTGCCTTCATTGGCCGGTCAGAGTGGGGCACTAGAGGTATGGCATTTGCAGAAATTTAGATAATAGGCTGTTGTCTACATTTCTGAAAGAGCCATACACTCGGGGGTGGAAGTGTCTAAAGGCATAATAGCGGGGAAGCCCGCTCCGAGCTCGAGATTACTCGCTCGTGATGGTGAAACCGGGGCCACACCTCTCGACACCCCCAGCCTCTCTCAACAGTGTTGCCCCCTGTCGACCATCGGGTTGGCTGTTTGGGGGGCCCACCAAGGAGAGGCGAGTCACCACCTGCCTAAAGTAGGATTCGATAATGTGAGATGTTGAATATAGGCAGGTGCCGGATCTCACTCCATAGGCCCAGCCAGCTAGTCCCCCCAGTTCACCCACATAGCCCAAAGTTTGGCAAATCACTTTTCATTACAATAGTCCCATTATATTCTGCGGGGTCTGTCTGTGTCTGTATTAACTATTGATGCAGTCAGAGAGAGGTCCCGCCGAATATAACCCATTACGAAGTAGATCAAAATTCTCGAAAGGGCCTCTACGTGTTGGACCCCCCATGTCCCCGCGCAAGCCTGACAAAGGTCCGGGGTTCAAATTGGACTCCGTGCTGACGAGAGACATAATAATGGCAACCCATTATACGTCCCACTGCTGGGCACGAGTCTCTCCCCTTTTTGGGGGGAGGCCTGGAGCTTACTCCACCACGCTGCTCCAATGCGGATTGGTGGAGGTGTTGGGGTTAGTGGCCAACCCGCTGTCGGATGTTTTCAAACCACCCATAAGGCCTCCGACAAGGTTTAACGACTGCTATCTATCGATAGCAACCGGGACCGACGGCTTAACGTGCCCTCCGAAGCACGGAAACGCGCATTTAATTTGCCACTAGCGGTCACCCATCACACTACCCGACCGCGCCCGTAGTGCTTAACCGAGTAGATCGTTTACGATCTACACCATGCGCGCTTCATTCATATTTTCGTTTGGGAGTACATAAAGTAGTAATTTCACTGTTTGTAGAGCTCTAGTAACGGAGCCCGTGGGTATAGGCACCCCGTATTACTTAGTCTACTTGCCCTTAATTGGTGGTGTGAATGCTATCGTGTTCCGGTCAGTTGGTAGTGTACAGCCTCGTAATTTGAGACACAAAGGCATAACAATTTTCCCTCAGGAGCAGCAACGCAGTATACATCGAAATCTTTGGTAATGTTTATAGGCTACAGTCAAAAACTACAATGTAATCGGCTACAGTATTCACTTACCATCAGTGTGTAGGTACTGCAGGATTTTTTGCCAGTTCATGACCAAATAAAAATATGCTGCTCTCAGGAACTGTGTGTTTTCGTAATATCTGTCTAAGGACTAAGGGGCAAACGGCAAAACTACTTAAGACTCAGGTGATGAGTATGGTAATAAATCTGCATTTGACCTTTTGTTTTTTGTATACTACAGTAGTCACTAATCACCATTGACTTATCCAACGAAGTAGTATAATAAATCTATGCTAATCACTGACCATCATCATTGCTTTAATGTCATTTAATGGCCGGACTCAGACGTCACTCAATTTTAAGCAACCCTCAAATACGCGCTATCTCTATCATTTGAACGTGTTTTATAAAGGCAGAAGACTTTACTTTTAAGTCCTACTTAGATTTAAGTGACGTTTGAGTATTCGGTCGTAAGAGAAATAACCTGAAGGACTCTTTTGAGGAGAATTTCGAAGACTCTAAATTGTACCGCTGAAGATTATTGATTATTTCTTAATGTAAAAATACATTGGGTTGAGTCTAATATTATTTTAATCCCTACACCAGCTGGCAAGTTCCTTAGCATCTTTAATGTGCGCTCTTCGAGATGCTGGTGTTCTGGTGTCAGCGGCTGTGCAGACAGATCCAATACAGAGTTCGACTGTCGACACGCCAGACGAAGCAATCGATCCGGATGAAGTTTAATATTATTGTTTTAATAAAATTATTGAGCGAGATAGTTGTTTTTCTTCATTAATCTAAACGTACCTCTCAAGATAGATAATACGCATAAAAAGTGTGTGGAAAGGCACTCGATCCTTAGAGGAAGAACCGGTCTAAATGGCATTTGAACCTCAGGATCCACCACTTCGAACACAGGAAATTACTTCGACTTGAGTGGTATGATGGACTGGTTATGTCGCGTTGCCGCCCGTTAGGACGGCGAATTGAACGGTATCTCCATATTTTTAAAAAAGACTAGGTTATTTGTGATGTTGGTTACGACACAAGGTTGAAAAAGGTATCTTATTTTCTGGTAATTCGCTGACCTAATAGCTTTATGACAGGTATTTTAATGGGTGGTGTCTATAATTTACGCAATTTATAATACTTTTGTTTAACCTGGCTTGAAATCGAAATGATTTCGTTTACCAGCGTAAAAGTCATAATGAAATAACATTATATTAAAAAAATAAACAGCTATTAAAATACCTGTTTTTTTAATGTATTTTCGATTCTCTTATTTTCGTTTGCTTTATGGAAGTCATAAGAGTTTATAGTCGCGATAATAATGTTGCAATGCCAGTTTTCACTAGTATTTTATTTTTTTAATGCGGTGAGTTATCAACTACGTAGTGAAAATTCTCATGTTTTAAAGACAAGATACCTACTTGTACTTAATATTGGTACACTTTAGGTACCTAAGTACCTACCTAACGACTAAAAGCAAGACTAAAGTGCACTTACTACTTAGTGCGTATAAAGCTATCTTCCGATGTCTACAATAGTTAGGTACATGACAACCACAGGCGTACCTATTTATAGGATCAGCCTCCCGGTCCTGTAAGGTTTGTCGCTCCATATAATTATGGTACCGCCACCGCCGACCGCTTAACTGAAATGCTTTCGTTCTAGCAACAGTTCAACGGACAGACTTTTTGAAGAACATGTGTTTTGCACTATTGCTATCAATACGTTCTATTTTTCTCTTACAAAAAATCGGTCACCGATTTATCGGACGTGGGCGAGTAGCCTTGCCCGTATCCTATCCTACCTACGACCTATCGTCCTGTGCCAAGTCCTATTTGGTCCTAGGGTACCTAAATAAAAACATATTTTTTTACAGGTGGCAAGCAATAATAATTCCAATCAAGAAACTAAAAACAGAATAGCTAGTCTAATAGTTCTTCCACCGTTAATATTGGGCTATGATGAACTATACCGCGATGACAATTTGCAAGAAAAAGAAATAGTGAAAAGTCCGAATCCAGCACGTGCATATTCTGGTAATAAGGTCCCAGTTGAAAGAGGATTTGATGTAAATACAGATGATAACATGTTTTATGATGAAGCAGTGCGAATGCCAGATTCATTACACAGTGTTGAGTTTATGAGGAAATGAATGTAAAGTTTTTAAAAATGTAATTAAAAAAATACAAAACCAAATTATTTCGTATTTACAACTTCCAAAATAATATTAGTTATAGTAGTCGTCTAGTGATACGTCAACAGACTCGCTACTTATTACATTCGACAAAAGGGAACTGGCAAATCATGGGTGTTTCCATGTACCTACGCTTATTAGTGCTTTAATTGCATGCATTTACCTGCCTACCCCGTGAGGGACTTGGCGTCAAGGTACATACACACATTAACCGCTTACTTCTTCCGGGAATACAAGCGTGAAGTTACATTTCATGTAATTTTTAAGATTACGAACAAAAATTCAAGACTATAATATGTTTTGTGTTTAGAAATCTTTCGTTTTTAATCGGTTTCAAAAAAAGGAGGAGGTTCTCAATTCGTCCGAATATTTTTTTTTGCTTATAAGAATGATATCACATTCTTGGATTATATCACGTTTTCAATGGATACTTATTACTTACCTTTTTAAAACTTTTTCTATTTAATTTCATAATTGCCTCACAAGAGTGGTATGAGTGGTAATTATTATATGGGTAGAACATCACATTCATACAGAATTATCATGCAATTCATCTCCATCAATGTGAAGTATATACTTTTACTTTAATGATAAAAAAAATTGCAAAGGTAAAAAATAAAACAAACGCATATATTTTCAATGATTTATATTGAAATTATCACCTTCTTAATACCAGCACTGAAGGGTGTCTACGTTTTACGTAAAACACATTTAAATGAAACTGAGATTGAGTGCAGTCAAATAGATGAGAGTAAATCAGTTTAAAGTAGCCGGTCTGGCCATAATGTGGACTCGCCTGAAGGCACTTGAGGTCAAATATTAATTTGCTTGGAGTTACAATTTGGCAAGTCAGCGATTTATATATAATTACAATTATTTATTTTTGCATAGATTATAATGTCTTTGTTTTTTTTTCCAACGAGTTCTTATTTTAAATAGGTGGCATTTAATATTGATGGACATAAAATGAAAGTATCATCTGTCGGAGAAATAGTTTATAAATTAACAGTTCAAGATCATCAGTTGTTTATATTTTAGAATATACGTTAATAAAGAAATCACATTCAAATAAGTTGATTTATTATGATAAAAACGTTGATATAATATAATATGATGATGTGATTCGTTCAGTGACACATTAAATTATCATTTTATATCTATTTGACTGAAGTAGATATTCAACAGGAAAATAGTACTAAGGTTGCATCTTCAGCTGCAAAACCTCAAAATGAATTTAATAGTACAGTTCCAAAATAGCTGCAGATAGTAAATTACAGAAAACAACCGAATTTATAATCTATGCAATCTCACAAACGACAACAAAGATGAAAAATAATTTATTATAATTCCCATTAAAAAATACAGACCGGCTAAAGGCTACAAAATTATTGCTCGACAATGTTTCCTTTTCCATTTTTTCACTCCCATAAACAAATCTCATACAAAAAATAAGTTCACTTTACTAAATGTTAAGCGTAGTCCAGACTAAATTTCTATAGCATATATCAACTATTCAATCACACTCGGCAAATCTATTCATTTATAATATTTGTTTTGGCATAAATTGTGTAGAAAATATGTTGTTTAAAGTGATTAACAATGATTATTGGCATTAACAGTCAGTCTGAACCAAGCTTTAACATACATTTCTACTGTAAAGCAAATTCGGGTGGGTTCACACTGGCGTTTGTACTTTTAAAGGATGTTGAACCGTAGGGTGGTCTATGTAGGTGGTACTCTAGTAAACCATCTGTACCATATTTTCTTTTTAATCAAGAATATTAAGACAAAATATTTATGAAATTGATATAATTCGTACTGGTAGGTCGTGTCAATTGATTTTCTAGCATAAGTGAGACTATTAGGAAATAATTTTGGCTCGAAACAATAATAATACCTTCATAAATACCTGCAGGAAAGAGCATGAAAGTAAGTTGAACGCGGTCGAGATGAGATCTTTGCGCAAGATCTGCGGTGTATCACTCACCGATCGCGTTCGTAATGAAGATGTAAGAAAGAGACTTTGTGTGAATGATAGTATCGGTGTAAAAATGAAAAAAGGCATGCTCCGATGGTTCGGGCATATAGAAAGAAAGTCGAATGAGCGAATGACTAAACAGATATACAATGCGAATGTGGATGGTTGCAGAGGCCCAGGAAGACCAAGGCTGACCTACCATGACCAAATAGGTCGAGTTCTGTCTGATGGTGGGGTCAAAAGTCTTAGGAATCGGCGTGCATGTATGAAGAGAATGATGAAAGTAGACGAGGCACGAGAGGTTTGTCTGAACCGGGATATCTGGCGCTCTACACTCTCTGCCTATCCCGTTAGGGACCTGGCGTGAAGATACATACATACATACATACATAAACACCTACTTAGACCGAATTAATATAATTTTAAAATAACTGAATAGAAACCTTTTACTAAAGGTAGGTGATTTGGTGTGAAACCTTTTACTATGATAGGATTTTAAAATTTGGCCTAAACAAAAAGTAGATTCGATTCATCGTTGAGTGCATTGGAACTTTCTATTACAACTTGTGCAACAAAGTTCGCAAGCAATCAGATTTAACATTTTTTTAAAATTTGCGGTATAAATCGCTACATAATCATGTCATAAAGTGTCAAGCCGCGGGAGACCACGGGCGGGTTGCTAAAACAAGATCATCTGCGTATACGCGTGTCTTAACATCTTAACAAAACAAATTACTTTTTAATTTATAACACATATAGAATTTTAACTCAGTTTTATTATATCTTCTGATATACTTGACATGTATGCGATCTGTTTGCTACCCAATCGTCTTACCAATGCAAAAGCCAATGCGAACCCACCTTAACTATCTCAACTGTATGAATAACATCAAATTAGCCATTTCCCTCGCACTTTATAAAATCAACAATATCACGGGGAAGATATTGGAAGTATGTCTACGTTCTCAGCGCTCTAACAAAATATCCGTCTGATATATTTACATAATAAACATAATGAGTTAGTGGTCATTCATCACTCATAAATATAATCTTTGTTGTTTGACACATCGCAGGGTTGGCAAACACGGTTCAAACTTCCTAACTCCGAACATCATAGTGACGCGATGTTCTGGCAAGCATTGTAAATATCCAAATTTGCGCAACCCTCTTACACACCACAAAAAGTACAAAAATCCCTCGTAGCTTACACACTATTCATAATCAATTCATCCTAAAATTCTGAACACTATCCCAATGTCACGTATATTTTATATTAAACATTTTATTACTTTTCTATTTTTATAAATGCACTTCTTGTAAAAATGTATATCTATAGAATTGGGAGATTTGAGGTAAAAACAATTCGAATAATGCCGCCAGATGGCAGTGAATGAATGAACGAAAAAAACGAATGAAACATTCCGAAAACGAAACGAAAATGGCCGACCTCGAACGAAGTACTGGCCGAAATGAAAATGAAAGTAATATAAAAAAATGTGGACAGCTTACAAAACGAACCTACAGATACTGAATACTCAAGAATACTGAAAGGAAAGATGGCATTGCTTAACACACTTTTGGAATTACTTAAATTTATTTCTTTGGTGTGTGGTGTCATTATTTATGATTGATTCCACTGCTATTGGACGCTAAATGAATGGCGTACTATTTATCTACCTTATTGTGCATTATGCGGGCACTGGCTGTATTATGTTACGATAACTGTGACACTGAACGTCCTGTGTACATCGATCCATTGCACGCATAAGTCACAACGACTACTTAATATAAATCTAATATTTCCAACGACCTAACACTAAACTTAAAACTATATTTACATAAATTAAATCTATTTACACAATGGAATCATTGAGATCATTACAATGTTACCTACTTAGATATAAAACGCCTACGTATTACGCTATAATTAAATAAAAAATAATACTTTAGAATAGACTGGTTTGGTACACATCGAGTATACACAGCCCTGTCGAGCTTCATGAGGTATATTATGTTTGACCGACATACGACGGCGTTGCGGCCTAAATTAAGGACGTACCTTACAAAAACGTTATGTACACGACGTATTGCACGAACTCAACAAATAATCAACAAAGAAAAATAAAACGCGAAACATAATAATTTCGCGCCGTCGAAAGCGAATACTGTCGGACGGTTCGGTGTCGTGAACGTCCGTGGGTTCGGCGAAGGGGAACCCTTCTCGGTTTCAACCGAATCTCTCCTTGACGAGGAACATGAGCTTCTTCTTCCCTTTGTATTTGAGTTTGATCTCTTGCAGTAGCGCCGCGAACTGGTGCGGCCCGTCGTGCGCCAGCGCGAACGTGTCGCGGGCCTTGCCTGCAATATGAAAGGAGATATTCTCAATGTGTTCATTGCCTCATTAATGTGGTGATAGCAGGCTACTCTGTTAGCTGGGATCCTGCCTTCAATTAGCGGGGAGCGAGATATCACATAGACATAACAACTTAGGTCTCAGAGGTGGCAACGCATCTGTATTTTGACCTGTTTTGCGTAGATATCTATAGGCTGCAGTCATCACCTATCAATGTGCGCTGCATCCTCGTTTGCCACCTTTTTTTTTTTAATTTAATGGCATCGCTTGTTATGCATATTGCCAGTGTCAAGGAAAACGATATTTCGTATTCGTAATAAGCAACGTAGAAGTCAGAGTCAGTCAGTCAATTTATCAGTCCGTCAGTCACAGTAATTCGAGTAAAGCGATGGCTACTTCACCAGAACATTTACAATGAAGTTTTGGAGGCAACCCAAAAGAACGTTTTTTCGCATTGTTATTCTATTTCCCTATACACGAGCACTGTAATAAGCCTATATCAAACCAAATGCCACCAACTTTATTTAATATAACTCAAAAATACACCATGAAAATGAAATAAAATAAGAGCACCACACGCATCTTTCAAGGTTCCCACCAAAACTCCATTTGCCACCTTTTTTGTATAAAAAAGATGCACGTGTGCAGTGAGCGAATAAACGCAGCGTTAGGCCTTCAAAGAATCTATCATGTCTTTGGAACGTATTTTGGGCTGTACAACGTACTGCTCACCTAAGAAGTCGACGAAGTCCGCGTAGTGTCGCGGCGAGATATGGGCAAGGCGCGCATGAGTAGTAGAAGCGTATGCCCGCAGAGCGGCCTCCAGCAGGGGGCGCAGGGGGGTGGGCGGGCGGGGGGGGCGGGGGCCGCGCCCGGGAGCACCCCGCCGCCGCCAGGCAACACCGCCGCAGCACGTCCGACTGTTGGGATGTAAGCGTTTGATTAGTTACGAATTCTTCTTCTCAGACGTTCACTCTTGGGAGAGTGGTCGTGATTATGGGTCTCTCAGTGTTGACCGAAGCCATCGCGATTGCTCTCCACCTGTCTCTATGTGTGGCACTGCCGGTACACTCTGTGGTGGAGGAGCCAGTTGTGGTTTTAATAAGGTCAGTCCACCTGATTGGGGACCGACTCCGTGATCTTCTGCCTTCCACTCGCCCTTGTACTACTAGGCGCTCCATAGAGTCGGGTTTAGGGGTGACGTGACCAAAGAACTTGAGGACTCGTACTCCTACACGTTACGAATTCTCTTGTTGGCAAAGGATAGATAATAAGGAAGTTCTGTACAGATATTTTGGGTTTTGACGAAGGAATCGCATGCTGACAATCACGAGGGGCAGATAAGGAAAGGCAAATGTTAATCCGTGTCGCAAATGGGAGAGTGAGTGGCAGCTCATTATTAGGTTCGGTTGCATCAAGATATTTGTTCAAGTTATTGCAACTTTAACAGATATCTTGGGGCGACCCAGGTTTAATGTCATTGCCGTTGCGTGGCGACGCACATTGTCAATTCGGTGAGTATGTATGTGCATTGGCCCTATGGTTCGCGAGGAAACCGTTTATGTGTTAAGGCTAAAGCCTTATCACACTAGGAGTTACCGAGCGAGATGAGCGAGCGAGTAAGATGTAGTGTCTGTGTGTGTTTGTATGTGCATTTTTGTGTGTGTGTACACTGACCAAGACGGGCGCGCACTGCACGTTCTTGACGAGCAGCGGCAGCATGGCCTGCAGCTCGGCGCGGCCCAGCGAGTGCGCCAGCGCCACCGCCCAGTGGATGTCCGCGATCGCCGGGTGGCTGTCCTGGAACATCACACCGACACATTGTCGTTCCGTGCATAAACCGTTATACTGGGTCAGACCGCGGACACTAAGCCAAAATTCCATACATACGCTTAATTTGGTTTCTATTGCACAGGCATCGATCAGTGACGTGTATTTACACGCGCACCTGTGTGCGTAGTATGTACAAAATACCAACCGTCGCCCATAAGAGAGGAAGGGAGAAGATGCGAGCTAATCGGGCGGGACGTCGAAGTGTCCATTCTATACGTAGTATTATTACATAATAATATTCTTTGACTGGGTACAGGATCCTATGTACTGTCGTCTTCGGTTATAGCAAAGTACCGTTACATTATTCAGTGTTACAATATAAACATCCGGACGCCGCAAACTTAGCTTTGGCGCGTCAGTTGTCTCTTAAAGTTAGAGCCACGCGCACGCACCTCAACCCGCCTTAAGTGACCGCTACGATGGAACTCTGTGTATTCCGGATTATATGGTGATCACCAACATGGACATCTCATTGTCATCCTCAACTAAATGAACACGCGAGAACCTTTCAATATTAGCCACCACCCAAGACCGCCAAAGCAAATACAGACTTTATAGGCAGCATTTTATAATGATCGGACTGGGTTATAAGGACATCCGGCTGTTTCGTCAGTGGTCCACTGGGTCAGAGAATATGTAATAATACTACGTATAGAATGGACACTTCGACGTCCACCCGATTTCCCCGCCTCACCCAACCTCCTCCTCTCTTATGGGCGATTAGTATTCTCTACGTGCTACGCATACAGGTGCACGTGTAAGTACATGTCATCGATTGATGTATGAATAGAGACCAAATTAAGCGTTTGTATGGAATTTTGACGGAGCGTCCGCGATGTGACCGAGTGGTGCGTTATGTAGGGGACGTTACGCAACTTACCTGGTTGTAATGAAGATGGAGGTTCCTCATGGCCAGGGTGGCGAGGCGCATGGCCCGGGCGGGCTGGCCGCGCTGCTCCATGTACCTGGCGACGGCGAACAGCTGGCTGGAGGCGAGCGCCCCGCGCGCGGCGGCGCCCCCCACGGCGGCGCAGGCCGCCTCGAACGCGCCCGCCGAGCCCTCGCACACCGACAGCGCGCTCAGGGCGCAGCCCGGGGGATCCTGACCGACGATATTGTATTATTGTATACATTACATTTACTGAGGGAGTAGAGCTCCAGTGACGGAGATCGCGAGCGTAGGCATTTGCTGCTAAATGGTAGTGTTCAGCACTATCGTGTTCCGGTCAGGTGGTAATGTACGGCCCTGCAATTTTCGGCACAGGGGCATAACACCTTAGGCCTCAGAAGTGGTAACGCATCTGCGTTTTGACCTTGGTCTTAGTGTGGGTGTCTACAGGCTGCGGTCATCACCTAACATCAATGTTACTCCATGCTTGTTTGTCACTTCCATTACATAAAAAAAAAGAATATTATGGAATGCAGACTGGGACGTCGCAAACCCACGATATAGAGAGGCGCAGTTTGGCTTTAGGGAAGGACAGGTTGATACCTATATTTATGGAATATCAGGTGTTTTTGCTATAAATTATCCTGTTTTTTGTCTCTAGGGATAAATAAAAAAATAATAGATTTTTACTGCACGATTTGTTATGTTTGTATGTCTGTCGGTATGTTCCAGTTTCGATTAAAATGGCTGATCCAGTTCATTGATAAAATTTGGAATGGAGATAGTTTGTGAAATCCAGAGAACAAACGCATTTTTTTAAAAATCGACCTTTTAAATGTTTTAAAATACGATCACACTCACACTAGAGTTAGATATAAACCTGTGTCGTGGGTGCCGTGGTACACCATAAACCACAATACATACACAAACACCCAGACCCTAGTATAGTAAACATTATTGACCAACCTTAGCAGCACACTGCAGAGCCAAGGTCCTGGCGCAGGCGCTGAGCTTCTCCTGCTGCTCGAAGGTGAGCCCCAACCGGAGCGCCGTGGCGTGCGACATGGCGGCCGCCGCCACCGGCCCCGTGGCTTCCGTCGGCGTGAATAGCTCGTACCTGGGAGACAATCCTTTTGTTATTGGATTAATTACTGGCGTAGGTTCTGGGATTGGGTTGGATTGGGTTAGATTCTCGGTTCCCCTGAAGATTTCCGCTCTGTCGTAAGAGGAGGGAGGGGGGGGCTTGATAGCCAGCGAGGGAGCGGCGTTTAGCCTCTGCCCGCCACTTGTTGCTGTCTTGAGGAGACGGCTGGGGAAGTGATGAACGGGTATGTCGTTGGTCCTGCACCTTATCCCCAACCGCCTTACGGTGGTCCTGCCGTCAGATAGGAAAGAAGGGCAATTGAGGGTCGAACTCCTTTGGTACTCCTGCTCCCCCGAGGCTATGTGCCCTTGGTCCCCTTGGTTGGTGGCGGTAAGGGATGCCTGGAGTAATGAGTGGTCGGGTGTGACCTTCGGGCGTCGGACTAGGGGATGTTCGTCGCCCGAATGGAGAGGTCCCGGGCTGGCTGGCGTATAGGTGTTCCGCACACCCCTAGCATCGGTTGGAACCAAAAGGCTTGGAAATGAGCAGTCGCCGGTGAAATTACGGATGTGTGCGATAAGCGTTCCCGTGACCCGCCGCTGACGACGGACGAGTCGAAAAACCCTGGGTTTTTTAGTTGGAACGGATGTCCTTTCCCGGAGTCCCACTAAAAACATCCTTCTCCCAAAGGGTGGGTATGCGAAACGCATTTTTACCAACGGTTAAAAAAAAGTTGGTTTCACGGCTGAAATGTAAAAAATTATATTTAGGTGAAAATTGCCCGTTTTCGTTGAAATATAACTCGCGCACAATCTCGTGTTGGCCAAGCTTAACCTACCAGTTCTGCATGATGGACAGCAGCGCGTCGAGCCCCAGTTCGGTGGCGCACGTGACGAGCCAACGCACCATCTCTCGCCTCCTCCAGTTCACCGACGACAGCGTCATGCGCAGCACCTGCAGAACAGTTTTGGGATTAGGAAAATATTACTGGCAAAGACAAGACAGCTATTTCTAAGGTTTATTTTTATAACGAAAAATGGAAACAAAACTTTGACTTCAGGCCAGACTCGAACTCGCGGCCACTGGGCATCTAGTCCAGCCGCTTTTCCAATTGAGCTACCGAAGTCCTGCCCGATTTGTCAAATCTTTTCTTCACATTTATTGCAGTGCCTTATGGTGGCAGTAGCGACATCTATTGCCAAACTATGCTAGTTTCAAAATCGGGTAGGACTTCGGTAGCTCAGTTGGAAGAGCGGCTGGACTAGATTCCCAGTGGCCGCGAGTGCGAGTCTCGACCGAAGTATTTTTTTTTTCCTTTTTATTTATAAATATATTTTTTTACAAGCACGTGTTAATGCGTAAATAATATAAAAACAATTATTTATAAGGTTTCTCATTGTTTCGCCACGTCCACGCGTGTGAAAATACGTCCTGGTCAGATGTCAGTGTAGTAGATAACCAGATTTCCAAACCTACTAAAAACCTCTATAGTTAAACCTATCCATAAAAAATCATCGAAACAAGACCCAAATAATTATAGACCAATAGCCCTACTGCCGACTTCTTCAAAAATCTTTGAAAAAGCAATGCAAAAACGCCTAAACTCTTATTGCGAAAAGTATGGCCTATACGATGACTCTCAAAATGGATTTAGAAAAAACCGTTCAACTATTCTAGCCGTTTATAAGTATATTCAAAAAGCCCTTGACATTATTAATGAAAAAAAATACGCAATAGGAATATTACTAGATATGACTAAAGCATACGACAAAGTACAGTTTGATATACTGCTAGACAAATTATATGACTTAGGCATACGTGGAATAGCTCATGACTGGTTCAGTTCATACCTTAAAAATCGATTGCAAATTGTAGAATTAGAATACTTTGACTCCGAAACCGGTATAATTACAATGACTAGATCTAATACTATTGACATAAATAATTCAATCCCGCAAGGCAGCGTTTTAGGATGTATCTTATTTTTACTGTATATAAATGACCTTCCAAAAATTATTAACAATTTCTGTGTTCTATTTGCTGACGATATTTCCCTCTTGACATCTTGTAATAACATTGACAATTTAAGTAATGACCTTACTGACATATTTAATAATATAATAAATTGGATGAATGACCATAATCTTGAAATAAATTTTAATAAAACAAAATTAATGCAATATAAACCTCACCAAAAAGCCCCACTTGACATTAACTTTATATATAAAAATTCAAATATTGAATGTGTTGACACGTTTACCTTATTAGGACTAGAAATTGATACAAACATTAAATGGAAAAATCACGTACAAAAAATTAGAAACAAACTATCAAGTTTTACATATGCCCTAAAAGAACTCCGAAAAGCTACTGACCAAAAAACTGCACTAACCGCGTATTATGCATATGCATACTCGTGGCTCAGGTATGGAATATTACTTTGGGGCAACAGCGTGGACGTTCACCACGTCTTTACTTTACAAAAAAAATGCATCCGTATCCTGACTAATATTAACAATAGAGACACTTGTAAACCGCATTTTATAAGCAATAATTTGTTAACATTGACATCTATATATATATTAGAAGCATGCAATTTTGTAAAAAAATATCCCGAAACTTTCAATATGCGAGACGAACAACCGCGACGATATCAAAGTCGCCAAAAAAACAAGTTAGAAATCCCCGCCTCTAAACTTAAGATATATCACTCAGGGCCTTATGCTATGTGCGTTAAAATTTTTAATAAACTACCAGGAAATATAAGAGAATCCAAAAATAGCCCAAATTTTATTAAAATATTAAAAGAGTATCTCCTCAAAAAATGTTTCTACAAACTATCAGAATATTTTGAAAACACTGATGACTGGCTAAAAATATAAATATATAAATGCTTAAAAATGAATCGGTTTGCTCTCACTGCATTAAATGGATTGCAATACCCAAATAGGGTTCATTTGTGACATTCAAACAAAAATGTAATATTACAATTAACATTATAATACCATTGTAACATTATAATTATTGTAATTACCTACTGTAACAAATGAAAGCAATAAATATTGAGTATTGAGTATTGAGATTAAGCGTTTGTATGGTATTTTAGCCGAATGTCCGCGGTGTGCTCTCGAATCCCCACCCTTAAAACTTTCGTACCTGCAAGCCTAGTTCGAAGGCAGCAGCCAGAAGATCTCGGTGGTGATGTGGTGCGTCAGGCGGCGCCGCGTGGCGGAGGGCATCTTGCGCCAGCCGGAACAGTTGCGCCGCTGATCTGACGTGACGCTGCGCCGCGCCTAGAGCCGCGCGCAGACGGGACGGAGTGCCGCGGGCTGCTCCTGAGGGATTTTAGTAATATTATGAGAAAGATGATCTTCTTAATTCACGTTATTAGCGGCCATTACGTGATCCTTTATTGCCAATTAAACTGAATCGCTACAAGCTTTAACTTATTTCTTCATACGCGTTGTTATATATTGTAATAAGATGTTATTACAGGACGGAGTCAGATCTGAAACTGGCCTAGGGTGAATCAGGTTTGCGCGCAATTAAGAAATTTCTTGTGTTATTTTAAGTAACATAGATCTCAATAGGTTTTCCTGTAATATTCAATTCAATTATATTTTCTATCTCGATTCTCAATTCGATGAAAACTTTACAAGTACATGGTCGTTTCAATGTTTGGAGATGACTATTTTTTATGATCAAAGGTTGACCGACAAGCAAATGGGTCACCTGATGAAAAGTTATCACCGTGGTCACTATAAACATTTGCACCACCAGGGCAGTTGTCAACGCGCTGCCAGCCCTGATAAACTTTTATGACACCTGTTTTGAAAAATCCATATTGTAGCACCGGTGGATCACCTACGATAGAACTTCACAATTTACACGTTCTGAGCAGAAACGAACGTGAAAATTTCACCGTCAGTCGGTGAGGGTGGAATTTCTCTCTTCGGCTGGTAGTGCGAAAGGTTGCTTTTAGGATAACAGCAATGTTACTGCAAGCATACGTACCGAGGAGTGCGCTGGCGAGTGCGGCCTGCTGCTGCTCGGCGTGCTACAGCGTGTGCCAGGCCCCCCCCCCAGCTGCCGTACGCCTCCTCC
The DNA here is from genome assembly GCA_036365455.1 of Macrosoma leucophasiata. NCBI lineage: Eukaryota > Metazoa > Arthropoda > Insecta > Lepidoptera > Hedylidae > Macrosoma > Macrosoma leucophasiata. Next base: position 4,251,425 of record JAWQUS010000023.1, on the reverse strand, counting down.
ACCATCGGCAGCCTGCAACGTTACTGCCGGCGTACGTACCGAGGAGTGCGCTGGCGAGTGCTGCCTGCTGCTGCTCGGCGTGCTGCAGCGTGTGCCAGGCGCCCGCCCCCCCCGCCGCCGCGCCCGCGCCCCCGTCCAGCGCGTACGCCTCCTCCACCATCGGCAGCCTGCAACGCGACACGCTTGTACCGTCTATATACTTGAACTTTGTTGATAAAATTATAGTGGTTTTTCATGTATTGAAGGTGCCAAAAGAGCGTGCAGTTCACGTTGATGTTAAGTGATGAGTGATGCAGTCATTTATGAATTTGCCAGTGCTGGTAATATATCCTAGAAGTTTCGTAACGCGTCGGGGATACGTCAAAAAGCTCGCACTCAATTTCAACTCTAATCCAACGCTATACGAGTTACCACACCAGAGACCGTAGGCAGTAAAGCCAGAGACAGACATCTGATGAAGATTTGTGTGAGTACACCACGTGCGATGTACGCTCCCAAAAATAAAGAGAAGACGTCCGTTTGAAAGACTCCATTTAGATTGTATATTTTACAATAATAAAAAAGTAATACTGCCAACAATAATATCATCACGCATAATCCAACAATAAAGGAAAATATTACTTTCGCAAATTGATAATTGGCTCGCAAATTGAATGGCAAATGATGAAACTTCGATAACACTAACCTCATAGCGCGTAATCCAACACGATACGCCAGATCCGGGTCCGTAGGCAATAGAGCCAGGAACAGGTATCTGGCGAATGTATGCGCGGGCGCAGCCCGGGGGTGGACGCGCGCTCCGAGACACGACGAGGGGCCGCCCGCCAGCAGCGCCCGGGCCACTCGGCCGCATACACTGGCCGCTGCTTCGCCTTCCACGCGTTGTAGTTGGTTGATTAAGCGCTCTTCCTGTTATTATTGCATTTAAAACTATATGATGCCAGAAATTAATGTAAAATAATAGAGGATGGTGTCGCCAGTAAAAGAAACAAATATTATAGAAAACAGAAGGGGAACTACGGAATAAAGAATGGTATTAAGACCGACAAACAAAGAGAGTGCTATAAAAATAATTGTGATTGCCCAACATTAACATCATTACTCAAGCCGAAAGACGACCACTGCTGCTGGACGAAGCCTTCCCCACAGACGCCCACAACAATGTTGTGCGTCATCAGAATATGCCATAAATGCCACGCTTGGCAGGCGGATTGGCGATCGCAGTACATACTGGTGATGCCTAACATACCTGCTTGCAATATCTCTCCTGCGCGTACAGGCCGCTGGGGAGCATGCGTTGCACCCCGAGCCCCAACAGGGCCGCCTCCAGCGCCAGCGCCAGGTACGTTTCTTCGGGGTTCTTGCTGCCAGCTACTGGCACGTGCTGATATCTGCAGTAATTATAATTCGTGACGATTTAAGTTTGCCCTAGAAAATGAGGATACGCTTATATGAGTCTCTGACTTTCATTATTATTGCAGGGTGTTTTTGACTAAGTGCTAAAGTATTACTATTAATAATAATGGTTACCCTTGATATGTCCCACTGCTGGCCACGAGTTTCTCCCCTTTTTGGGGGAGGCCAACCCGCTGTCGGATGGTTTTAAACCGCCCATAAGGCCTCCGACAAGGTTTAATGACTGATATCTATCGATAGCAACCGGGACCGACGGGTTAACATCCCCTCCGAAGCACGGAAACGCGCATTTTTAATTTTGCCACTAGCGGTCACTTATCACACACTAGACCGAGCCCATATCGCACAGCCGAGTAGATCGCTTGCGATCTACACCAGCCGCGGGGTCACGCGCGCTTCATTACTGTTAAAAGATCAGCATCTATTGCGTATATGCAGATTGGATTTAGATCGAAGATTATCTCAAAGGCTAATTATAACTGAAGTGTATCTTGCTACTATTTATTAATGTGAAAGTATGAATGTCTATTTGTTGCTCAATCACGCTAAGGATAATAATAACTTGGCATGTCTGACAGTAATTTGAAATGTGGAGGGTAAGAGGTCCAGAGGCCGAAGTTCATCATCCTCAGCAGTGCGGGATACGACTAGGGTTGCCAGATCGCTAAACCTAATAGCGGAACAAACTATCATGTTTTAACCGGACATTTGGGTAAAAAGGCCGGAGGTGCTCGGTGCTCGCTCGTTTATGAAATGAAAAAAGTCTAACAAAAGCCGTACACCGTATATTTTGACCGGACACGCATTAAAAAGGTCTAACTATATTCAACTGCCTCAGTAGCGTAGTGGTAGCAGGCCACTACTATTGCGCTGGAGGTCCTGGGTTCGATGCCCGGGTCGGGGACTATCAGAGATAACGGTTTAAAATCCTATATCTCTGCTTCTATTGGGATTATACCATTTTCTGGAAGTTTCCCAGTACCCCGGAGTTTGATAATGTGCTCGGAGATGGCAAGAGGTTCGCCATCTGTTACATGGGCCAAAACGTAACCGGCGAGTCGTGGGTGTTTGCATGTATGATTGAATGCATGCATTTGCCTCTGCCTACCCCTTCGGGGATTACAGGCGTGAAGTTACGTTTTTATTATATCGGGCTTTATCCGGACGCCCCGGCGACCCTAGATACGCCTAGAGAGATGGGCTCACCTAGGCGGTAGGCCAGTGTTGGGCTCCTCGTCGATGTAGGTGTGGAGGCGAGGCGAGGCGCGCTGGTCGTCGGGCGCGAGGCAAGCGTCGGCGAGGCACTCGTACACACACCAGATCGCCTCCAGCGTCCATCCCGTCCAGCATCGACTATCTGCAGGGATACATACAAAAATTTTAGTTAAACTGCTTCAACTACTTTCGCTTCTATAGCCTTTATAATTATAGTTAGACAACTTGGCTATGAATAACTAACTGTTTAAACAAATGCGCGTCAGTCTCTTGTAAAATACTAGTGTCTTACAAATTACTTCACTTAAGTTCTTAAGAAGGAATAAGAAGAAAAAGTCTTGGTCTTCCGGAAGACCAAGACTGACCTAACTTGATCAAATAGGTCGAGAACTGTCTGATGGTGGGATCAAAAGTCTTAGGAATCGGTGTGCATATATGAAGAGAATTAGGAATGAAGATCAGGCACGGGAGGTGTGTTAGAACCGGGATATATGGCGCTCCACACTCTGTACCTACCCCGTTAGGAACCTGGCGTGATGATACATACATACCGCTTTTAACTGGCGGTAGAGCTCCAGTCACGGCGCTCGCGGGCGTAGGTACCACCGTATTACCTAATATACTTGCCGCTAAATGGTAATGTTCAGCACTATCGTGTTCCGGTCAGGTGGTAATGTACGGCCCTGTAATTTCCGGCACAGAGGCGTAACACCTCAGGCCTCAGGAGTGGTAACGCATCTGCACTTTGACCTCGGTCTCTGTGTGGGTGTCTATAGGCAGTCATCACTCAACGGAAATGTGAATCGCATGCTTGTTTGCCACTTTCATTACGTTAAAAAACTGCATACGTTAGTTCTTAATAATCTTCTTCCGGCTTCTCTTCTATGGAATACTAACCTCTACCGATACATCTCTGGGAGTGCGACAAGGCGCACGTGTGGGCGGCGGCGAGGCAGGCGCCGGTGTCCATGTGCGCGCACACGAGGGCCAGCTTGCCGCGGTCGCAGCGGCCGGCGCACGCGTCGCTGGCCGTGCAGGCCGAGCTGGACGCCTCCCCGCCGCCGGCCTCTTGCCAGCGCTGTTGGGCAACCTCCTGGTGATGATCAATATTGTCTTTTTAATATTTAGTAGATATTTTTGGACCATTCTTTATTTTATTTTTGTTTACTTTGACACATTGATCGACGTATCGGTTGTTGTTATTCGCTTTAATTTTATATTTTGTAATTTGACCTATCACGAGCAAATTCTATTATTTCCAAGTGATTAAATGAATTTTTGAATTTTGAATTTGTCGGTAAGAAAACTTCTGGGTCAGTTTGGTGGCAGAATACTGCCGCTACGCTGGGTTCGCGGGTTCGATCCCCGAAGTCTAGAGATAAAGGTGGATCCTTTATACTCACAGTTTCTGGCACTTTCTCAGTGCTCGGAAATATCAATAGGTTCGCCACTTATTAGCTGAGCCAAAACTTAAACTATGGTGAATACACGTGTCGGGCAGACACGTGTATCTATTGCTGACGCAGAATGTGCACTTCCTACATTACCATGAAATCATATTTTTTCATATTTTTGGTCTAACTTTTGTTAGATAGTACATTTAATCATATCCTAGGAAAGTGCGCATTTTGCGTAGAGCACATTTTGCCAAATACACATTTTGAGAAGTGCTCCTTGTGAGAAATGCACATTCTGAGCAGTGCTTCTTGTGCGAAATGCACATTATGAACGTATTCACACCAGTCAGTGTCAGCGACGACGCAGTATTCTAACTAGTGTCAGTGACGTTCAAAGAAAACAATGTACGCATACATACTCGGCCTGCCCCCTGCCCTCCGACCGCTACGTACCATAGCAAAAGTGTCGTGAGTATTTTTCAAGACGCTCGCCTAGCCCCCTTAGCCAGCGTACCGCGCGATAAGGAACTTTGGCCCAATACTGTCTGAAGTGTCACATGTGGGACACCCGATTGGAAGAGAGAGAGAGAGGAACTGTGACTGTTCGGATATGTCTGAATCAGCCTTTATGCGGATGTATAACCACACCACAGACACTCCACGAAAATTCCATACAAACGCTTGATTTGGTCTCTATTACACAGCCATCAATCAGTGACGTGTATTTACACATGCACCTGTGTGCGTAGCACGTAGATAATACCAAACGTCGCCCATAAGAGGGGAGGTGGTTGGGTGAGGCGGGGAAATCGGGCGGAACGTCGAAGTGTCCATTCTATACGTAGTATTATTACATATTCTCTGGTATAACTCACCTGACGGTGTCGCATGGCGCGCGCCGCACTGACGGCGAGCCGTAACGCGGCGGGCGCCCGCCCGTGGGCCCGTAACGCCTCGATCCGGGCGCCTACCACCGGCAAGTGTTCTGTGGACCAACAGATGTTATATACACTATCCCATCTATACAAATAAATAAAATTGGAGTGTCTGTTTGTAATATTAGAATAACCGCTTTTTACTAAATGCATATGTAATATATGTATACACGGTACATATACCAAAATATTTTTTTACAATTTTTGTCTGTCTGTCCGTATGTCTGTCTGTCTGCCTGTCTGTCTGTTTGGCGGGGCTAATCTTGGGAACGGCTGGACCGATTTTGACGGGACTTTCACTAGCTGATAGCTTATGTAATAAGGAGTAACCTAGACTATTTCTTAATGAGTCTTGCGCTCACGACTTCGTCCGGGTAGATACTGAACAATCATAAAGTCTCACGCGGACGAAGTCGCGGCCACAGCTAGTTGAAAATAAATGTGAAATGAGAGCCAAGTTCAATAATGAACAATTCGTCATTTCGACTTCAACAAGAATCGATCGGTGCCATATCTAGTTCTATGTTCACCCAGGATGTACGTAATTCAAGCTCATGATTTGACTCTATGTGAATGTCACATGTATGATTTTGTATGAGTGGTTTTGAGTGATTTTATAACTTTTTGAATGGTGATATACCAAAAAGTATTATTAAGTATGTAGACTAGTGTTAATAGTTTCAAAGGTGATTTTTTTATTGTATGTATGTATGTATCTTCACGCCAGGTCCCTAACGGGGTAGGCAGAGAGTGTAGAGCGCCAGATATCCAGGTTTTTTTTTTATTTTTTTGTTATTGCTGGCGACCCTCCCACTCTAGCTTCTTGGGGACAGGACAGGAGCCCTGGAACCCGGGGAGGACCCCGAAAACCCCATCGAAACCAAAACCTTATGATTGTATTAGTCATAAACCAACCCTATTAATTTTATTACTAAGTACAGTCATAACTCATCAACCGCTTTTGAGAAATTAAATATAGAATTTATTACTGACAATTCCAACCATTTTAATATAATACGAGTACTAACCATGCCACAAAGGTTGTCCCAGGTCATTAAATTTAGGGTAAGGCAGTAGGGTGGTGGCGCCGTTGGTGGCGGCGGAGCCACCAGCCTTGTCTGGTTTCTCCGGGTCACAGAACTCGTCCGAACCCAGGATGTTCTTCAGGTGCTCGTTCTCCCATGATATGTCTACCGCGTCCAAGGCTCTGTGGAAGATTGTTGGTTGAAAATATGGTATTATTGTACTATTTGTTATTCGCAATAACACATGCGCGTGAACTTTAGAAATTAAAAAAAAGCGGAAAGCAAAATTTGACTTCGGGCAGGAATCGTACCTGCGACCTCAGGATAACCAGGATAATAGTCCAGCCGCTTTACCACTAAGCTACCGAACTTTGGTAGGTTAATCAGTCCAGCCGCCTTACCACTAAGCTACCGAGTGGTAAAGTGGCTGGACTGGTTATCCTGAGGTAGCAGGTACGATTCCGATTTTCTAATATGGTATTATTTTATTGACGTACTGGTCGTGACGACCCCACTGTTCAATAGTGGAAGAATTTTCCTCTACTGGCAGATAATTCTTCCACTAGTATAGTCAGTCAACCGATCAATGGCGGTCAAAAAATTCCAATGGGGCGGTAGTAAATGCAATTTTTTTTTTTTTTTTTTATGTAACGAAAGTGGCAAACAAGCGTGCAGTTCACATTGATGTTAAGTGATGACTGCAGCCTATAGACACCCACACAATGACCAGAGGTCAAAATGCAAATGCGCTGCCACTCCTGAGGCATTAGGTGTTATGCCTCTGTGCCGGAAATTACAGAGCCGTACATTACCACCTGACCGAAACACGATAGTGCTGAACACTACCATTTAACGGCAAGTATATTAGGTAATGCGGTGGTGCCTACGCCCGCGAGCTCCGTCACTGGAGCTCTACCACCAGTAAATAAAGGCGGTAAATATAATTCAAGATAGGCGGCAGCAACATCCTGCGATAAAACTAGGCTGAAACGAAAAGGTCGCTTTGAAAGGTCTCGTTTTGGTAGCTTTTCAACACGAATATTATTTTGAGAACTAAACAAATTGGCTGACAAAACGACAAAGGTCTCAGGGGTGGCAACGCATCTTACTTTACATAACATTACACTATCACCACATCTAGAGCTCCAGTGACAATGTAAATGATAAATGGTAGTGTTCAGCACTATCGTGTTCCGGCCAGGTGGTAATGTACGACCCTGTAATTTTCGGTACAGAGGCATGACACCTTAGGCCTCAGAAGTGGTATAGTAACGCATCTGCATTTTGACTTTCGGTCTTTGTGTAACTGTCTATAGGCTGCAGTCATCACTTAACATCAATGTGAACTGCATGCTTGCTTGTCACATTCATTAAATTTTTTATTATATATTTCATTTAAAAAATCTGCATTTGACCTCTGGTTTTGTGTGGGCATAGGCTGCAGTCATCACATAACATTAATAATGATAACATTAATTTTACTGGTGGTAGAGCTCCAGTGACGGAGCTCGCGGGCGTAGGCACCACCGCATTACCTAATATACTTGCCGCTAAATGGTAGTGTTCAGCACTATCGTGTTCCGGTCAGGTGGTAATGTACGGCCCTGTAATTTCCGGCACAGAGGCATAAGACCTTAGGCCTCAGGAGTGGTAACGCATCTGCATTTTGACCTTGGTCTTTGTTTGGGTGTCTATAGGCTGCAGTCATCACTTGACATCAATGTGAACTGCATGATTGTTTACCAATTCCATTACAAAAAAAAAAAAATGAGAACTGTATGCTAGTTTGCCACCTTCATCTCCACAAAAAAAAAAACAACTTACTTGTGGAATACAGTCCGCGGCGTTAGTGGGGGAGCCGACCTCTGATTGTGTAGCCTCAGTCTTTTACTCGCTCTCCTGTACTCGCGTTCATAACTGCAAGACAATTATAAATTTTTACTGGTGGTAGAGCTCCAGTGGCAGAGCTTGCGGGCGTATGCACCACCGCATTACATAATAATACACGCACACGCACACGCACACACACACACACACACACACACACTCATTTTTACCTATCCTTTTTTCTTGTAATCATTGAATCTTAATACTAAATTATCTTAGTTACTTTCAGGCCTGTTTTTTTTGTTTCAAAATTACAATAATTAACGTTGCTAGGTACTTGAAACATATATATATTTTTTGTTTAATGTACATTTATATTCTTTGTATTTTTTTATTGTATACTGATATTTAAGTTCTATTTTTAAACGTATGTACAATTATTTGGGACATTCTATGCCATAAAATCATGTTATAAACAGGAGAAGCCACTGATTCCCGAAATACAGTGAAAACTAGTTCGGGAATCTATGGATTCAACATATAAATTGATGTAACTATCTTTTTGTCAATAAACAAATTTATTATTATTATATATTATTAATAATATACTTGCCGCTAAATGATAGTGTTCAGCACTATCGTCGTAGTATTATTACCCGGTTAGGTGGTAATGTACCGCCCTGTAATTTCCGGCACAGAGGCATAACACCTTAAGCCTCAGGAGTGGTAACTCATCTGTACCTTGTATTCTGTATTTTGACCTTGGTCTTTGTGTAGGTGTCTATAGGCTGCAGTCATCACTTAACATCAATGTGAACTACATGCTTGTTTGCCACTCCCATTTGATAAAAAAAAATATATAAAACACGCTCACATTCACAGCCCCACATTATATTAAAACTTTACGAGTAATTATCGTCCAACTTATAAAACTAGTATTCCGACACGCACTTAGCGGTTTTTTTTAAATAAAAGTGTCCTTTATAATATAATGGGTAATTTAACTAGCTTTAATGTAAAACAATTTCCTATTTATAGAGCATTTTTTTTATATCACGATTATCTAAACTTATAATATTATAAAGAGGCAATATTTTTTTGTTTGTTTGTAATGAATAGGCTCAATAACTACTGGACCGATTTTAAAAATTCTTTCACTATTCGGAAGCTACATTATCCACGGGTAACATAGGCTATATTTTATTTTGGAAAAATAGGGTTCCGTAAGATATTTGGGTTTTTCAGACACAAGGTGTAAAAAATCAACCAGTAAACTTACTTATTTTGCGTACGCTGCCTAAACTATAAAAGATATCGAGGAAGACTTTAGGCTATATCTATGTAGGTATAATCATCACTCTAAGACGAATAGGAGAGGGTAGGCAACATTGTACCGCGCGAAGCCGAGGCGGGCCGCTAGTTTTGTATATTTCTAAAAATCCTGGATAGAAAATAATGGCCGGATGACAGATATCCGTTGCATTTCTATTATAATGTTCGGTCAAAGTTGGTCCGCTATCTAACATTCGCAATGTAGGCATCCATATCATATCCATATCTCAAACAAAAATTTAAATTTCTGGGTGATTCCCACAGCCTCAATCTTCGCTCGTCAGCTAGACTTATTCTCAATATCCCTTCTCATCGTACTGGTTTTGTGTCAAGTTCTTTTACCTGCACAGCAGTTAAACTTTGGAATGCACTACCCTTTGACATTAAAAAAGCTCCGAGTAAGCTGTCATTTAAATTCAAACTTCGTCGTTTCTTTCTAAATTCATTGGCTCAAAACAGCGGCTAACACATAATTATGTATGAAAATGTATTTAGGTATCTAAATCTCATCGATTGTCACTATGTTTAACAGTATTTATGATTTATTATAGTCATTGGTACAGCAGCTTGGTGTATATGTTCATTATTAATATATATATTATGCTATTATTATATTTAAGTATATGTATTTTTATTATTATATATTTAGGTATATTATTTAGGTGTGTACATAAATAATATATATATGTATATATATATATATATATATATATATATATATATATATATATATATATATATATATATATGTATATATATATATATTTATCTGTTATTTTGGTTTGAATTTTATTTATTTTTTTCTCCGCAACTTTTGATGCTCTCTTTTACAACCCTAAGGTTGACTGGCAGAGAATGCCTTATGGCATTAAGTCCACCTTATGTACACATTTTGTAATATGTGCATTAAAGATTAAATAAATAAATATCAGATTCAATCGTTTCGCAAACCTGCGAAACTCGTCCCAAATATTTGGAATTTGTCCTAATTTGTCATACTTACTTATTAGGTCTAGAGTCCTCATCTGAACTTTCGGAATGGGAATGCATTTCTCTTCTTAACCGCTCTCTATCTCTATGTCTTTCACTGCGAAAATAAAAAAAATATAATATGAACTATTCAGGTCGCTTCATGGATACATTCTAATTTTTGATCGGAACTTTTTTCGAAAAAGAAAAAAAAAACAAAATAATATAGGTAGTGAAAATGAGGTTAGGGGTCGTTAATCGCGTGAGGCTCGAAATGGGGAGGGGGGATCCGAAAATATCACGAAACATTACAAGGGGAGGGGGGGGGGATATGTATGGAAACCTCACCCCGTATCACCAAGGGAGAGGAGAAGGGTTAAAGTGACGCTAAAAATAGCAAATCATCTGGACAAGTGGACATATCCGTCTAAATTTAATAGAAGATTAGTACAGAATTAAAATAAAGGAGATGTTGCAAGAATGTATGTACCTCCGGCCATGTATTGTACACAATATCATTAACAGGCAAAATCAATATAAAACGTTTTTTACTGCATATTTTCACTTCATGTTACAAAACATTATTTGCAGTTAGAATTGCAACTCAAAACCAACATGGCGAATATGGCGGGCGATATCATTTTGACATTTTCATTTTTTAAATAGTTTTTTGATTATATAGTACTTGGAGAAAAAAAGTATTTTTTTCTAAATACTATCGAAATCGATTGATCCCAAGCGTCGACTGTATCGCCGCCATGTCGAACTTAGTTGAAAATGTTAAAATCGTTTGAATTAAATGTGGTAACACTAAAATATATTCTTGAATAAATTAATTGTATTTTTTTCGGATTCTTCTTTAATTTACCCATTTTTTGAGGACGTGTACGAACCAGAGCCGAGCTCACAACATCTCTTTTCCACCCAACGAACTCACCGATCCCTCTCCTCCCGTTCCCTCAGCCTTTCCCGATCCCTGTCCTCGCGGTCCCTGTGTCTCTCCCGGTCGCGGTCCCGGTGGTCCCTGTCGCGGTCCCTCTCGTTTCTTTCCCGTTCTCTTGCATACTAAAAACAACAATAATAATATTATGTACAAAGAAAAAAAGTGAAGAAAAAAATACCTTTACGCGGGACTTGAACCCACCGGGATCACTGGTCCAGTCGCTCTACCAATTGAGTTTCTGAAGTTTTCATACGTCTTTTGAATTTTTCTTTCACATTTTACGATTAAAATATGTGTACACTCTCAGCCCCGCAATAGGTATAATCCCGTGACGTGGGTGCCGTTGTACACATACAACACATACATACACAAACACCCAGACCCGAAATAAATGTTTGTAGACCATAAAAATATTTGTCTCGGTGCGGGGATTGAACCCGCAACCTTTCGAATCAAGCGGTCATCTCACACCGTTGGACCAACAGAGTCGTCATTTTATTCCAAAAAAACTCATTGTCAATCTCAATTAATGTCATCAGATGCGACTCACCAATGGAAAAGATCTATAATCTGGGTCTTCTGTAGGACAGACTTCCACAGCCGACCACTTCTCCAGCAAATGCCTCCACTGCATCCTGTGGTTCTTGTTGCTCCCAGGGTCCAAGACTATGCTGACCCAGAGAGCCCCAAGCTGCTCCCACAGTTGTCTGCACTTCTCAGTCATGGGTGTGTTCTGGTTCCTCCACAGAAGGAGCCGAGGGTCTGATAGGAACTGTTCCGTCATCAACATTAGCATCCTAGGACCGTTGGAGTCTTGGGCTCGGAGCATTTCTCTTACCTGTGGACAGGATAAAGGTTTTAGTTACGAATCACAACGTGAAGAAGTGTAACTAAGCCAAGAACAATTCTTTATTTCTTTCTTTCTCTATGTGTATAAATTCAATTGAGGAACTAAGTGTTGGTTCTCACCTTAGAAAATAATGAATTAAGTTGCTTATTTGCATTGTAATAAGTCCCCTGTAATAAATACGCTCGCACTTGTTCGCAGACCTGTAACAAAAGTGAACATTAATCTTTTCTTCTTTAACTACTATACGGCGACCTTAATATTTACGGAACTGCCTCAGTAGCCTAGTGGTAGAAGGTCACTACTACTACGCTGGGGGTCCTGGATTCAATTCCCGGGACGGGGGGTTTCAGACATCTCTGGTTCTAATGGGATTTTTTCTATTTTCTGGAAGTTTCCCAGAACCTCAGAGTTTGATTAATGTGCCCGGAGATGGAAACAGGTTCGCCACCTGTTACATGTGCTAAAAACGTAACAGCCGAATCGTGGGTGTTTGCATGTATTATGCCTACCCCTTTGGATTACAGGTGTGAAGTTACGTACGTTATCTGGATAAATTAAAAATGAATATTTTAATTGTAATACTGGTTTTAATAATGGCAACCCATTATACGTCCCACTGCTGGACACGAGTCTCTCCCCTTTTTGGGGGGAGGCCTGGAGCTTACTGCACCACGCTGCTCCAATGCGGTGTTACTAAATACTGGTTTTACTGGTGGTAGAATTGCAGGTGCTCGAGGGCGTAGGTACCACTGCGTTATCTTATCTATCTGCCGCCAAATTCCAGTTATGATCCCGTATTTACTATCATTGAGACATCTGCATTTTGACCTCTAGTTTTTGTGTACATGTCTTCTATTCAGTCATATATTAATATCAATACGAGTTGCGTGATTGTTTGTCACCTTCGCGCTTCGCAACCTTAATAAAAATAACCGTAAAGTAAAATCTAAATACCTGCTGCTCATCCAAGTGCCATGCGTGGTGTGCATCTGGCGGAGGTCCAGCCGTGGGGTCCGGAGCCCCACAGATCCTGTTGATGGCGGACCTCGCCTGCAGCACCTCGTCAGCTAGCCGCTGGGCCGTCGGCAGCACCTCCGTGTGGTGCTCCGCTATGAGGTACTGCACGAACTTCTGTAGCTGCTGCCTGTCCATTTGGAGCAGGGTTTCTGGAAAAGTCGAATTAAAAATTAATACCAGATTCAAATTAATTTCTGAAATAATCACTTTTCGTGTGAATTTTAGTGACATTGTTACCAATTGGAGAAGAAAAGCTTAACTGTATTAAATAATAATAATACGGAGTCTGCGTTCCGGATGTGGTACAGCGCGAGCGCCACCACGTGCCGAAGATGTCAAGCGATTCGCATAGCTCCACATCAGTTTGGTGATTTAGTCTGTTGTCCAGTCATCGTTGTCTTTCTCTTGATATTATGAGAAGAAACCAACCTGATATAGGCATTCGCAACCGCAAGGAGTCTGCGTTCCGTATGCGGTACATGCCGAGCACTATCATATGCTGGGATCAGAAGATGTCATGTGGCTAGCATAGTTAGTTCCACATCATCTTTTTTTATTTAGTCTCATCTTGTCCAGTCATCGTTGTTTTTGTGTTGATATGATCAAAAGACACCAACCAAATATAGGCACTCACAACCGAACGGAATCTGCGTATCGTGGTTTAGTCTTTTGACCAGTCAACGTTGTCTTTCTGTTGAAATTATAAGAAAAAACCAACCTGATATAGGCACTCGTAACCGCACGGAGTCTGCGTTCCGTATACGGTACAGTGCCAGCGCTACCACGTGCTGGCACCAGAAGATGTCGCGCGCCTCGCAGCTGCATGTTACTCCGGTTATTTTGCATCTGTAAATATGCAACGGAGTATAATTACAGCGTTTGCTTAGGTTTTTGACGATGCATAAATTTGTAATGTAATTCTGACACAGAGACATGGTCTTAGGGTCTTAGGTCATTTGAGTGTGACCGCACTTCGACTTTACTTTGAGCAAAGTATGCTGAGAACTTTCAGTACAAATAAGTGTTTTGACATCCGCAATTGCGGCCTTGGGTTCTACAGTAGGTACATGTCTATAGGCAGCATTTTGCTACTTTTTAACATACTCAAACTGTTATCTTAAGATCCATTTCGCGAAAATAAAATTGAAACATTTTTTAATCAACTTGGTCGCTTCTCGGATTCTAGAGTAGGTATTGGGCATCACGGAAAGTATTAAGTCTGTAACATTTTACTGGTGGTAGAGCTCCAGTGACGGAGCTCGCGGGCGTAGGCACCACCGCATTACCTGATTTACTTGCCGCTAAATGGTAGTGTTCAGCGTTCCGGTCAGGTGGTAATGTACGGCCCTGTAATTTCCGGCACAGAGGCATAACACCTTAGGCCTCAGGAGTGGTAACGCATTTGCATTTAGACCTTGGTCTTTGTGTGGGTGTCTATAGGCTGCAGTCATCACCTAACATCAATGTGAACTGTATGCTTGTTTGCCACTTCAATTAAATAAAAAAAAAAAAAAACATTCGTTTTACTTCCATCCTGTAATAAGTACCTACTGAGTAGGCACTAGTAGGAATTCTGTATTAACAAGTATAATTTGCTTCAAATTGTAAATAACAAAAAATCAAAGCAGTTGCCTAGTTTACAATCACCACGATGATCAAACGGTGCAATGATTATGACTCTTATAGAATCCAATCACAATTACCTTTCCAAAGGAAACATCTGCATTCCAGATCATAAAGCACGAAAATTATTAGAAACTTATCAAAAATACAAAATGATAGTGTTCAATGAAAAGAACGAAGGTACAGTGATTTATCGAGGCAGAAAATTGCGTATTTACTATTCTAAGAACCATTCTATTCGACAGGATTTCAGTGTAGAGGTGACAAAGTTTCGAATTACGGACAAAATGTATTATGGGCTTCGAGATAAAAGGCGCTTTAAGGTCCCTGTCTAGCGAACAATGCTCTGCGGGCGTTTTGTTCTTTTTGGCTTTGTTTTTTGGGAAGTACGGTTTTGCTTTTACTATTGATTTGGGATTAAGTAGCAAAGACCATGCTTTGAGTTTCATTATTGGGTAAACAGATCTGGTAGGTTTTTTTTCCAACATTAAATACATACGAGGTATAAGCGAGAACGGACTTTCAAAATTTCCACGACCAAAAAGCTTCGTCGATTTCGAACTAGTCACTCGATTTTCAGAATAGCAGCTTGTTCAGAATTTTGCTGTGAATCAAGCGGTAGACCTCATTTGTTGACTCGTTGACTGCCTTCTTGCCGTGTTTCTACACGTGTAAGAAGCAAGAGATTCCACTCAGATTCCTACCGACAATCTTTTTAGACAAAGCAAGTTGCTGTATATGAAATACCTACTAACTGTGTCTGCGACTTCGTCCGTGTTGGAAACATTTTACCCGTTTTTGTAAAATTTTTCATTTTGATTTTTCATTTTTCATCACTCTTAATTCGATTTTTTTTGTTGGACGTAGAAAAATAAATCGAACCAATGGTTTTTGAGATTAGCGCGTTCAACCAATCAAACAAACTTCTTTACAATATTAAGTTTAAAATAATATTAAGTAATAAATATAATGAGGTAGGTTTACCTGTCAAACGATACGGTGACCCTGTAGAGTCTCTCAGGTTCAGAACAGGGGGGCACGGCGGCTGGGGCGCGAACAACCCCACTCAAGTGGAAACCTGCAAACAAAATGGGATTTGAGTTAAAGGTTCTTAAAGGACTTGTAATCCTTGGCGAAGAGGTGACACAGACCTCTTGTAATTGAAATTAAATTATATTTAAAGATTTATCACGCGTATTTTAAAGTCAACCCGACGTTTCGGTCAGCTTCCAGTCAGCAGACTTTGCTAGTGGATAAGCGAGATAAATCTATAAAAATAATACCGTACCTATTAAGTGTTTCAATATCTACGAAAAAAATACGATAATTTAATGTACGGCCCTGTAATTTCCGGCACAGAGGCATAGCACCTTAGGCCTCAGGAGTGGTAACGCATCTGCATTTTGACCTTGGTCTTTGTGTTAGTGTCTATAGGCTGCAGTCATCACTTAACATCAATGTGAACTGCATGTTTGTTTGCCACTTCCAATACATAAAAAAAACCCGATATTACCCATATTTTTACGAAGTTAAAAGGAATACTAACAACTATCACAGCTACGTAGGCTTTTACGAGTCGATAATTTTATAAAATGGAAATTAAGATTTTACTACAAGGAGAAACTTCAAATTTTTCTTTAATATATATTATTGCGAAATCCAATAATAATAAAAACAATTATGAAATATACTTTGAGAAACGGAACCCCACACGCTACACGCATGATCCGATACGTGCTTGGGCAGTTTTTTGTAAGTTTTGGTCATAGTATCTAGGCGCGTGGACAATATTAGGTACTTGCTGACCCGGCAAACTTCGTATTGCCTCAGAATGAAAAAATGACATGTGTCAAAGGTTTGATAGATACGGACTATTTGTATGGGAAAATGAAATGGTGGTTTTTACTATATCCCTTCAATTTCTTCATATTTTCTTACCTCTTAAACATTCCCTGGACTGCCAAAAATCATTCAAAATCAATTAGCCAAATCGGTCCAGCCATTCACGCGTGATGCCGTGACCAAGGAAAACGTTGCATTTTATATATATAGAATACAGAATGTCTACCTACTTTTTGAAAAAAAAAAAAACATGTTTTTGTTCAGCTATTTTAAATTCTATTTTACTGTATTTTTTATAAGCATTACAAGTATTTTTATAAAAGCGATATGACGGTGGATTGTGAACTATAGATTCTATAAATGTCGTGTGGTCACGATTTCAATTCCTGATAAGCACAATGGTGTTACAATTCAGTTATAAGGTCATAGTTTCACTTTTGCTCGTGCGATTTACGCAAAAATAGACTGCTTTTGTTCAGTTAAAGCTACTCATACAATACAAAGGTATTAAGGCAGGTAAATGGTGCACAAGTGGATTGTGGACGTTTTTTTATAAATGTCATGAAAGAGGTATATATGTACCTATTATGGATGTCTATACTATAGATACTATATTACAAATTTCTAGTAGCTACTAGTCTTTAGCATGGAGTCTCTGAGCTAAGCTGCGGACAGACCGACACACGGATTCCCAAGGCTAAACCATAGAACGGAATAAAGTATAATAATAATAATATATAATAATGGCAACCCATTATACGTCCCACTGCTCGGGCACGAGTCTCCCCTTTTTGGGAGGCGGCCTGGAGCTTACTCCACCACGCTGCTCCAATGCGGATTGGTGGATGTGGGTGTGGGTTAGTGGCCAACCTGCTGTCGGATGTTTTCAAACCGCCCATAAGGCCTCCGACAAGATTTAACGCCTGCTATCTATTGATAGCAACCGGGACCGACGGTTTAACGTGCCCTCCGAAGCACGGAAACGCGCATTTAATTTGCCACTAGCGGTCACTCATCACACTACCCGACTGCGCCCGTAGTGCTTAACCGAGTAGATCGCTAATGATCTACACCAGCCGCCGGACCATGCGCGCTACAATAAAGTATAATATGGCGAAACTAAAAAAGTTTCTCGTAGACTACGCAACGCAACCCTAATAGAGTAATGTAAGTAAAAAAAACGTATGTTTAACACGACAGGCTACTTCCGTTCTATATTCAAAGTTCAAATTGATGCAGTTCATAATTTGATATGCCGGCGAATATAGATTTTTACAGTACCATAAAATACAGAAATACATCTTCACGACCAATACGGGCAAGTTAAATCTGTCACCGGATACTGCACTTGTGATATTTTGCAACAACGCAGCTGTAACATCTGTTGTTTTTTTTTTACAGGGCAAAGGAACACAAGGAATGGCAGGTCGTTACTTTAAATCGTGTTCCATTGTGTGAATCGAATTGTATTTTACAATTAAAAGTATAACTCAGGTTGTATTGTATGTTTGATTTTCTTAATGTCATGTGGAAAATAATTACGTATACAGTTCACATTGATGGAAAGTGAATACTTACCTACTGAAGTCTTATAACCAACTAGATAAGTTTAAAACCCAAGATTTCAAATTTGACCTATAAGTACTAAAGTACTAGACAGGACAGTCCTCTTGGTATTCAGCAGCAGGGTTCCAATTTACATAAGTCAATTTACCACACTTTCCCATAGAAATATGACAGTAGACATGAAAACGTCTACATCGTATCTGTCAAACCAATTTAAAAACGGAACCTACCTATTTGTTCCCGTTGTCTTCTCATAAACTTACCTATTAATCTCGTTTCTAATTGAAGGTGGCAAACAAGGATGCAGTTCACATTGATGATAAGTGATGTCTGCAGCCTATAGACACCCACACAAAGACCAGAGGTCTAAATGCAGATGCGTTGCCACCTCTGTGACCTAAGTTCTCTGTGATAGTTATTAGGGGGCCATACATTACCATCTAACCTGGACACGATAGTGCTGAACACTACCATTTAGTGGACTATAAATTAGGTAATGCGTAATTAAATTAAATGTATCTATGTAATATTGGCATGCCTATACTATGGTGGAATTTAGACGAACTTATTATGTATCATTTTAACATTTTCATTATGTACCCATATTGGCAAATAAATAAATTGAATGCAGTGGTGCCTACGCCCTCGAGTCCCTACACTGGAACGCTACCATCAGCGCGAGAGTTTATTCTAAAAAATAGTGATAGTGAAGAAGTTAATTATGTGCCGTTCCCACTAAAGTGCATGAGTTTGAGCAATCGAATGCGATTAGTCAAGCTTTGAAAATCGAACGCGCAGCATGACGAAACTTTTTTTTTATTGTGGTTATTATTTTCGGTGCTTGGAAACATAATTTTGAAGCCATCAACCGAAACTTCATCAATGTATTAAATTGAAATTGTTCACTAATACAATGCGTGTTGAAAATGTTTACATGCGTTTCATTGTTATCTTGATTATATTGTTATTTAAAAATGTAAAATATCAAAATAGTTCACGGTGATGTTACATAATCAAATGCGATTTAACTGCCTTATATATATAATTTTCTATAGAAAATGCTTTATAATGCATAGCAAATTGTAACATAACAATTATTTACGACCAATTTGTGTGTCGATAACGCCGGAGTAATTGGTTTTGGAGGCGAGTCTTTATCAGGGTGTAATCGAAAAAGTTTTTACGTGTTCAATTATTTTCTAGAACTTGAACGCAATAAATCGAAACCGATCGATGCGAACACCTATTTATTGTTCTGATGAGAGAGGCGAATTGAAAAAGAAATCGGCGCTATGAAATAATGCAAAGGTACCTAATCGTTATTACATGGGGGCAAGAGTGTGGAGAGGGTGAAAAAATCGGTTAATTGCGAGTCAGACTCGGATGTACAGGGTTCCGTCCAATTGAGATATTACTTACGTTACCTTATAGACCAAAGACTCCTTATCGACTTTCCTCTTATATGTGTTTTTCCCCGGTAACTTTTTTTTAAGTTTTGAAAATTGAAAAAAAAGGGGAACAAGGAAGGAGAAACAATTTTTACATATTTTCTTAAATCTTATAAATAAAATTCTCGAGTCACAATGTTTGTTCCCGTACTCCTCCGAAACGGCTTGATCGATTCTCATGAAATTTTGTGAGCATATTGAGTAGGTCTAAGAATCGGCCAACATCTGTTTTTCATACCGTTAAGTGATAAGGATGATTATTAAAAAAAATTTTTTTCGATCTTGGCCTTTTTAATTATTTCCAAGGCAATACGAAGTTCGTCGGGGCAGCTAGTAACTAATATATTTCAGACTTATATTTTTGTTTTTGTGTATGTTAAAAGAATTTTAATCGGGCCATTAGTTTTCGAGCTGTGATAGACGGATGAACAGACTATCAACTACCTACACGAGTAATCCATAAAGGGTTTCGATTTTCGTTACTAAGCTCGGAACCCTAAAACATAAAACGTGAACTATTCAGTTTGGTTAAGGAGACGGAAGCGTACTGGCACTCAAGAAAAAGAATCAAGCAAGTTAAAAAAAGTTTGAAAAATGGCGGCGTTAGCACAGCTGGCAATGTTCGGCGATTTTATTGCGGCGAAGCGATTCGTTATCGTCGTAGGCACGTTTGACGCAGCTGATCACACAACCAAATTCGTACACGCCATACTCATCTGTTCTACATTAGAAATATGGTCGATTTTACTATGTATTGAATGGTTGGTACATCGAATCGTGATGTCGCACGGAATAGGCGCAGTTCGGATTGCGTTTTCTACGATAATGGTTTGATTGGAAATTGTTTTTACAGCTGCGCTGGTTTTACCTGCGTTCGTTTTTTAAATATTGGACATTTTAGTTTGAGTCGATCTGATTATAGGACTTATTACACGGCACGGTATTCAGGGTACGATAGCAAGGGTCAGGGTAGTGTAATAACATTTCGGGAGTTAGGGTCCCTAATTAGGACGGCCGGAGCGGCCCGGCCAGCCTAAGGCCCTAAAATACTTATTACACGGCACGGTAGTCAGAGTACGATAGCAAAGGTCAGGGTAGTGTTATAACATTTAGGGCCCTAATTAGGGCGGCCGGAGCGGCCCGTGTATTTGTAGGTACTTAACTGTGATTGAGTTAGGGCGCTGTCGCTGTCGCTTTCTGCCGGATACTGAATACCGTGTCATGTAATAGCCTTTTAAACCTATTCAGATGTAAGGCAATAAGTTTTCAGGTATTTATTTGTATTATAATTTGATATAATAAAAGAAATAGTAACATGAAACATCATGATGTTTTTTATTGTAAAGAAGGTGACGAACAAGCATGCAGCTCACATTGATGTTAAGTAATGACTGCAGCCTATACACCTACACAAAAACCAGATGTCAAAATGCAGATCCGTTGCCACCCCTGAGACCTAAGTTGTTATGTCTCTGTGATAGGTAGTTACCTATTACGGGGCCATATATTACCATCTAACCAGAACACGATAGTGCTGAACACTACCATTTGGCGGCAGATAGAGGTAATGCCGTGGTGCCTCCGCCCACGAGCTCCGTCACTAGAGCTCTACCACCAGTTTGAGATTTTATCACATAATCATACTGACAGTAGTTAGGATTTTTATAGTTTTGTTTTAGATACGTTAAAAAATATGACCCGTCCTAAAGCTTCAACTACATTCGGTAGGAGTAATTTAATGTCACATCACGAGTGACATTAAAAAACTGTCACTCTAACACTGTTTTTATCATTATCTTGATAGGTACCTAGTTTTATTAAAAGTAGAAATTAAATTCTTGACAAAAAATAATGAATTTAAATCACACACTTTTCTTTGAAGTGTTTAGTTCACATTACAGTTGTATTGCTGACTTGTCACAGCTGACTGACTACAGTTGCATTTTTCTTTTACGACATTTGTCATCAAGGAATCTCAAATCTCAAGTTTACACATAGTCAATCTCAGACATCTCAGTGTCGCCCGAAGTTATGTAGACACTAACAATGGTAAGATTGGTAGGTATCATTAATTATCATATTTATCACGAGATAGGTACGTGCTTACGTATCGCATTAATATTAGTCAATAATGACAAATCCGATTATAATCAACTCATATTATCTTAAGATTTCCTATTTTATAAAATATTGTGACTGCAATCAAAATTTGTGTTATCTAATTTGCCTCTTTTATTTTTTAAAACAGAATACATAGTCACTTATGCATATTGTTTTATATGTACTAAAGTAGGACACTTCCCTTGGTAGTACGGTTCCAGTTGTCAGAAGTCGATTTACCATACTTCGGTATAATAGTAATTGATAGATGACGTAAAAACGTCTCACATAAATATCTGTTTCTATTCTATTTAAAAACGAAATCGTTTGTTTGTTTCTCTTGTTTGCTTTATACTTATTTTAACCTTGTTTCTTTTGTTTGTAACAAATTAATAGGTACCTGTATAACGATCGGAGAGGGGACTATATGAGGAATAACGTAATATAAGTAACATTTGTTGAATTTTTTAACAGGTTGATAGGTACTTATTTGATAACACATTGAACAAATAATATGTAGTAGTTAATATCTGTTCGCCCAGCCTGAGACGTGACGACCTGCGCCACCGTTAGATCACGTTCAAATATATTTTTTTTTTTAAACACGCTTACACTCACAGCCCCACAGTAGGTATAAACCTGTGTCGTGGGTGCCGTTGTACACATACAACACATACACAAACACCCAGACCCGAAACAAATATCTGTAGGCCATACAAATATTTGTCCCGGTGCGGGGATCGAACCCGCGACCCTTCGAATCAAACGGTCATCTCACACCGCTGGTCTAACCGGGTCGTCTATATAATATACCCGTCAGGTGAGTATGATTTTTTTATGGTAACTGGATTCCATATTGACAGTGTAATTCCAGACACGATGCGTCCGACACTTATTTCTCGATTTACCTTAGCTTCCAAGAAATCATTGATTTTTAGATCAAAAGCAATGATCGGGCGCAAGAAAAGTTCGCTTTGATGGTACCTATAACGACTTGAGTTGAGAAATATTTGTTTAGGTGCTAAAATGTATTGAAATTCTTATGGCTTATGGCTTATGCAATAAAAATATGTAAACACGTTCAAAATTGTATGTTAATTCTAAAAATTATAATCGGAAATGTTTGCGCAGTTTCATGAATATAATCATAGTGTTTAATCGTATTTTACACATTCGACCTTGTTTCGTTTGCGTGTGTTTAAATGATTAATATGTTTTCTATTTTAATTTTACCATATACATTGACCTATATGTAAGGTACTAGATACGACACTTCTCTTGGTAGCATGGTTTCAGTTTCCAGAAGTAAATTTTTCACTTTCTCATAGTACTATGCCAGATTACGTGAAATCGTCTATGTAAATATCTGTTTGTCTTTGTTCCCCATGTAGACAGGACACTTCCCGACATGGTAGCATGGTTCCAGTTTATGTCAAATTATCACACTTTCTCATAGTAATATGACAGACGAATGTAAATATCTCTCATTGATCTGTCAAATCAATTTATAAACGGAACCGGCTGTTTGTGCCTTGTGTCTTCTCCATATATTAACTTCATTGATATTATACACAAGTCCGTTATATAAAGTTCTATTATATGTTTTGGTATTATAAATTACTAAAACATATAGGTATTTTCTGATCAAGAGATTTATGTTAAATATATGTATACTTCCTAATAGAAAAACTAATTGGTTATTAGTGTGGAATTAATTAAACAAACTTATGACGTTTTTACTGTTACAAATACGCTAACATTTAAATGATTGATGGAGATTAAGATGTAGTTGTTAATACCTGTTGGTGATATAACTGTATCAGTCTAACATCTAACTCTTCAAACTCTATATCGAAACAAAATATAACAAATCATTGAAAACACAAAATTAAGGCCTGCGCAGACGAAAGACTTTTTGTCCCGGGGACAAAAATCCTCAAAGACTGTAAAAAGAAATTCGTCTATACACTAAATCAAGTATTTTATGTTTTTGTTTTCAAGAATCTGCAATTCCGCACGTATGTACAGTCACCGGCAAAATATACAATGCAGGTAATATTATAATCCCATCTTATATACCTACGACCTCGCCAGCTATACAGGTCAGTGGCGAGGTCAAGGCATCGCTATTGTTAGTGTTCACAAACGCAAGATTTTGTTGTAATTTAAGTTATTACTTAGGCTAATTATATGTATATTTTGATATTTGCATTGTGCTTGATTGACAGTCTTGACTGAAATATATAAAAACGACATATTTATATACATTAGGATTAATTTAATAGGAAGTCTGATGATTTAGAAAGTTGACAGCCATACGAATCACAATTTTAAATAAGAAACACTTTCTCGATTTCTTCATTTATCCGCCAATGATACGTCATATTTCACAGCTTATGGCTGGGTTTGCGAAATCATGTAAATCATACATCTTATCAGTTTGACTTAAATTTTTTTACTTTATTTTGCATTGAAAATTTATGGTTTTATAGTTGCTACATGCATCGTTTGCCTACTTTCGTGTAGGTTAGTTTATGTGGCAAGACTCCCAATAAGACACAATAAAAGTAAAATTGGTTATAAATTATACTTTACCTACTTCGCATAAAATTGTATTTTATTGATATGTGTATAATACTATATCTTAATGATACGACTCTATAGAGCGGTCCTTACACCAAATGCAGCACCATAATCCGACCGAAACTGGATTTTTTTGGGTAAACGTCATAAATTTGCGAGCAATAACAGTATGCGTGGGCTTATGCGCTATTCATATTTATTTACGACTGTACTTGTTTCATGTTCAGTCCTGCCATAACTTTTGGGTGCGACTGTATTGTGATTTTTTAAAAATTTTTCTTTTTTATTATCACTCTACTGTCTGTAACCGGCGTTATTACTCTTTGTTATGGAAATTGAGTTGACCAAATAAAGGGAACAACTTATTTTATTGGTTCATCTCTAAGAAGGAAATGTTATTTGTGCCTAAGTTTTTATTTTCAACTAGGTAGGTTAAGTTAGTTATGTTTTTAATGCAGCTTCCTGAACTCCATTAAGTAAGTAGATTAAATATTGTAAAAAACAACTAGGTCCTTATGAATTGATATCCAGAAATGACTTCCCAACGTTACAAATAGGATCAACCCAATCGCTATTGAATTTAATTTTATTATTGGAACATTTACATTACATTATCAAAGTTTCATGAATCTAGTTCATAGATGTTATAATTTATGCTGTGTTTGTAGGTTATATTACATATATGTTTTCGAATGCGACAACTTTGTTTGTCAGCCGCCATACTCTAGCATTAAAAACAAAACGATGACACAAAGTTATCAAAATCACTAAAACATTAACAAATTTCCACTGTACAAATCAGATGGCCCACTTTAGCTCAAGAACGAAATCCAAGTAACGAACCGGTTTGTTTACATTAATCAGCGTTGTGTGCAATGCTGTGTTGGTGTGAGTGATCACGTCACTTTGTTTACATCGACGGTAGTGTGCGCGCGTCGGTGTGTAATACGTCACGTGGGCCGCGGCACGTGCGCGTGTGGGTGTGTTCGCGTGCCGTGACGAAAGCGTGACGTCACGACGCCGCGCCGCTTGTGTGCGAGACGTAGCGGTGTGCGTGAGCCTGTCAAGTCAATGTTACATTTTTGTGACCTTAACCGCCAGACATTTCACAAGTCGCTTTACGTAATTGTACATAGTGTTTATTCCTGTTAGGTATGTTTACACAAAGATAAATGCCTGATGATATAATAAAATGTATGACACAAAACATTAATTGGCTATTAATTAAGTTCATTGATGTTATCAGTAGGGATCACGTGCTATGTTCACTTTATTATCAGACAGCTAATTAATTAAATATCCACTAAACACTACGCGTAAATTAAATATTTAGTTTTACCTACGTGCCTAAATTCGAAAAAATATATGTATTTTGTACAGGTAGGTATGTGAAATACCAGTACGAGATTAGGTACCTATGTGTTCTACCGTACAATGATATCTGCTACATACCCAGTTTTAGCCGGAAATCCTTATAAATGATTATAAACCGAATTCCTAAGGGAAAACCAACGCTCACACAATGCTGAGTTAGAATCAATTTAGGTACATACCTAGAACAATATTAGCAAAGTGTCATGTTTTCAAACTTGTTACTGTTAAATAATAAGTACTACTATTATAAACGTAATTTCACGCCTGTAATCCCCGAAGAGGTAGGCAGAAGTAAATGCAAGCATTAGACACTACACTCACTACGCCGGTTACGTTTTCGGTCCATGTTACAGGTGGCGAGCCCCGACCACATTACCAAACTCCGAGGTACTGGGAAACTTCCAGAAAATGGAAAAATCCCAATTGGACAAGAGATAACAGGACTCTACATAACCATCTGACCGGAACATTACAATTCTGAACACTACCATTTAGTAGCAAATAGATAAGGTAATGCAGTAATGCCTCCCCCGTGAGCTCTATCACTAGAGCTCCGAAAAATGCTTCTATTAACAGTAATCTGTTATTTACAAAATCCTACATATCCAATTTTGAATACGCGTAAAAGCTTTGATCATCTCAACTATTATTCTGGTGCCATATAAAATAACGTTTACAACTGCACTTTATTACACTCGCCGATAACACGCCAGTATTTATCACAGTTAAAATATTCGAATGACATTCACAGTTACTTATAAATCTCTATCACTATGTAACATTTTGGCTGACATCCCGACTGCTTCTGGCTCGTTATGGGTTTTATGCTGGAAATACATTCCAGGGCAGAATAGAGCTATTTAAATGAGATTTTTATGGGTTTAATGCTGATTACTTGATTACTATTAATGTTAAAATTTGGGAAACCACGTTATATTGTTACCGAAAGTGTAACTTAACGCCTTCAATTTTTGAAGAAGGCAGAGATAAACGCATGCTTTCAAGCATAAATGCAAAAACCCGCGATTCGCCGGTTACATTTTGGTCTATGTAACAGGTAGCGAGCATGTCTTTCGGCATCTCCGGGCACATTTTCTCGAAGTTTCCGGAGTTTGGTAATGTGCCCGGAGATGTCATTAGGCTCGCCACCTTGTTACAGATGTTAAAAAGTAACCGGCGAATCGAGGGTGTTTGCATGTATGAATCAGAATCAGAAATTCATTAAGGGTAACAAGCAACGCTTATGACACGTCAAAAACAAACAAACAAAATACATTAAAGTGAACAACAATAACGCCAACTAAATGAATGTGAACAACATTATGATATTATACACGATATGCTTGAATACATGCACTTACCTCTGTCTACCCCTTCAGAGATAACAAGCGTGAAGTTACTTTTCGTACGTTATATCTTTTATATTATCCACATACCAACATGTAAACTTCGACTAAATCTATAAAAAACTAGGGCGCGTCAAAGTGTACCTAATTTTGTCACGGATGGCACACTGCGCCACATGTAATCCTGCCTTTATCCATGCGTCCGACATTTTGTTAAGCCTCCACATCTCGTGCCAGCGCCCGGCCCTCGTTGCAAAATTAAAAAAGTTCCAGATTTTTTTTCTAGTTTTTCGGTCTTTCGGTAGTACGTACCTCCCTAACCCTATAATATGTATTTATGTCCTTTTTACAAGCCATGTATTTAAAATAATTATTTTACTGAATAGGAAGCTTCTTGGAAGCTTCAACCTATTATATATGAAGTAAACTGTAAAACGGTTGTTTGTTCATCAAAAAAGCGGCTAAGTGTGAGTTGGACTTACGTTCACAGGTTTCTGTATAAATATTGAATTTTCTATGTTATGACTATTTTTTTTTTATATCAAGGGAAAGAAGTGTCCAGTTTACATTGACGGTTAGTAGGTAATACTGCAAGTCTGCAACCTATAAACATCTATTTGAAACCAGAGATTTCGATGTAGATGCGTTGCCACTTCTTCACTTCTTATGCCTCTGTGCCTGAAATTACAGGGAGCTTATATGTTTTTCTATAATCTTCAGGTAAAAAATAATTTTATATTAATATAATAAGTAGGTAATAAACTATTTACATTTTTTTTTCACAATTTTAGGCTTAATATTTCTATTTCTTTCGGAGATGAAGGGGGATGGGGATTAATTTTCTTGAATATCTAGGGTACATATTTTTTTACTAATGTTAAATTGGCTTGTCTCACGATATACGACACAAAATAGTTTGATTTCTTTTAATCCTCCAATTTATCCCACAAAAATGGTTCCTATTAATAAAAAAAAAGTTTATAATAAAGACTAGGTACTTATTATTTTAATAAATTAAGACATTTAAAGTAAGTACTTACCTACTAGATTCTTATGCGGGTAGGTAATCTAAATTGCTATGATTTGAATAATTAAATATAGAAGTATTGTTTTTTTTACGATAATTTAGAGGTTAACGCACAGATAATTGAGATTTAACTATTTTTTAAATTAAAAAATATAAGTGTGGCTGCTAAATAAAAAGTAAATAAACTGTTACTCAGCTTTGAGCTGAGTAACAGTTTATACTTTTATAGGATACCATCATATTTTATTTTATTTTAACTGCCTCGGTAGCCTAGTGGTAGCAGGCCACTACTACTACGCTGAGGTCCTGGGTTCGATTCCCGGGTAGGGGTTATCAGAGATAATGGTGTAAAGTCCTTTATCTCAGGCTCTATTGGGATTGTTCCATTTTTTGGAAATTTCCCAGTACCTCGAAGTTTGGTAATGTGCCCGGAGATGTCAACAGGCTCGCTACCTGTTACATGGGCCAAAAACGTAACCGGCGAATCGTGGGTGTTTGCATGTATGCTTGAATGCATGCATTTACCTCCGCCTACCGCTTCGGGGATTACAGGCGTGAAGTTACGTATCATATTTTATGGCATCATACTCTCCGCTGTCGATACACAATAAAATATTATTGTATAAGCAAGTTCTCATGCCAGTATGGACTTATGGTATTCAGCTGTGGGGTTGTGCCAAAAAGAGCAATGTACAAATAATACAACGTTTTCAGAATAAAGTGCTCAGAGACATTTTAAATGCACCTTGGTATGTACGCAATAACGATCTCCATCGGGACCTGAAAATGGATTTCGTAGATAACGTTATAAGAAAATACGCCGAAGCCCATGAAAAAAGGCTTCATCATCATGTGAATATTGAGGCTATCCAGCTCCTCGACAACACAAACCTAGTGAGAAGTCTTAAGAGAACTAAACCTTTTGAGTTAGTGTAGTGTTAAAACAAAATTAGTGTTAGTGACTTATTTTGCAACATCACACGAACAAAGTGACTTCCCCTTAAGACATACTAAGAAAGTGCCAGTGGGCATTTACTTAGAAATTATTTTATTAGAAGTTTAAGTTAGCATACAATTGCTTATGAGTCTTTTAGGCTAGACTGTAATTTTAATAAGGTTCAAATAAGGACTTTACGTTATATAAAAAAAAATATATATGCTAAAAAAGTAAAAAACTTAACCTTAATAGATTTTTTTACCTACAAAACTTGCAAAAACAAGATCGTGTCAAGTTGCCGGCGTTTGTTTGTTGAAATTCAGTGTTCTAAAATTAAAAATAGAATAATGAATAGAAATGTTTAATGAAATTTTAATTTCAGATGAAGTTAGAAAATATAAAATATAATATAAATAACTATGCCATAGGCTTTTATTTCATTTGCTTATCACGCACTATTTTTTTCAAGACGGTAAAAAAAGTCATCCAGTATATTTTATGGCATCATACAACAAATACAATATGTTTTGGCGGGAACCTTGAAAGAAGCGTATGGTGCTCTTATTTTAATTCATTTTCTTGGTGTATTTTTAAGTTATATTGAATAAAGTTGGTGGCATTTTGTCTGATAAAAGTTTATTACAGTGCCCGTGTATAGTGAAACAGAATAATAGTGCGAAAATACGACCTTTCAGGTTGCCTCCAAAACTTCATTGTAAATGTTCTGGTAAAGTAGCCATCGCTTTACTCGAATAACTTGATTGTAGCTCACTTGACTGACATATTATACTTGATAACTTATATACTTAATACTTACATATTATACTTGATGACTATATTATACTAACTTTTACGCTGCTTAAATAAATACGAAATATCGTGTTTTACTTGACACTGGCAATATGCGTAATAGCGATGCAACAACAAAAAAAAAAAAACAAATACATATATATATCGGCAGGAGGGCCTCCAGTCAGGACATGTGGGAAGTATTGTGGGCGTGTCTTTCCATAAGCCGATATGTTACTCGTGTTTGTGGGCATCTGTAGGTGGGTACTCGAGCGTATGATGAAATAAAGCACAGGTTGGCAGAATAAAGTCGTATATTGCCAAAGATCCGCCCATTCGATTACTTCCGGCAGGGAAGAACGGGCAAGAAACCCTTCGGACCGGGCAACCATATTTATCAGGATACGATACTACTACTATCACAAGTTCAGGACTACCCGCTTTATATCACTTTAATATCACTGACTTTCACTGTTCTAACTGGCAGCATAACTGCCCTATAATAATTCGATTCAACTGTGTGACTGTGACTGATCGACTGTTACTCTATGACTGACCGTCATGAACTATTTTCTAGCCTTTATAAACCCGATATCGGCTAGTAACTATCCCCTCTAAGATAACAATTTCAAGAACCTACGCCGACCGTGGCGCCACCTAGAATTCTCTATTGAACAATCTACCCTAGTCATAATTAGGTTACGTCTCCGACAAACCAGATGGCGCCAGCAGTCACATTCAGGTTCCACTCCGACACGGCCATACTGACAATTCGCACGTCCTCGTGCGATGCGATTACCTGTAACAAGGAAACATCTCTGAGAGTATGATAGTTCACTAGGCCTTTATTGGCCCAACTATGACGTAATTAATTCGCCGTTGTATCTACTCGTCATTATCAACCACTAAAGTAAGGTATTGCTTTTAAGCCCAAAAGACAGGCAGTAACCGTATTTAGCTCGGCCTACCTGACATTACTAGAATCGATCTCAAGTTATCACTACCACAAATCATCTTGTGCTTTTCTCGGCATCTCAGATAACTAGTAACGCTTTAAACAAATTATTCAGTCCCTCACAAAGAGACAAAACATTTTGTACGACATAGCTCGGCTACTCCTGACAAAGTAAATTCTCCTCTTCCGTTGTTACTTTAAACATGTTTTGTGTAACTCCTTTTGTTACATCCTAAGTCAAACAGGAAGTACAGTCATTCAACATCATCATCCATAATAATCTTAACTGCCAACTCATATTAACTAGACATCCACCTCACCATCTATCAACCTATATGAAACTTGTCTGAAAGGCCAACTCGCCACAAAGCAATCAACATCACCACTGTCTGTACGGCCACCTCGCCGTTTAGCAATGCTGTCAGATTGGCCACCTCGCCATATAGTAATGCTGTCACATTGGCCACCTCGCCATTTAGCAATGCTGTCTGATTGGCCACCTCGCCACTTAGTAATGCTGTCCCAGAGGCCAATTCGCCCTTCAGACCATCTTAAAGCGGACACCTCGCCTTTGATATCTTACACACAATTGTTCTACTCAACAACACAATACGCTAAAGTACCTACAAAATTCGTATATAGCCACCACGCTAGGACTATTTTGAATGTCTTACCATCATTATCGTCAGATGGACATGGATCCGGCTCAGTACCTAGGTATATTAGACTGAGGGAGTGAACATCAACCATCGAGTTTAAGATGATAGGTACCTATCTAGCCAATGTTTCAATGACCTCATAAGGACCTTTATACTTAAGTGCCAATTTGGCTTAATTCCGATCATGATTTGCTAATAAAAAGTAATCTCCTAAGAATAAATGAAGTCACCTTAGCCTTGTTTTTCGTTTTCAACATTTACTTCAACTTCGTGATCGTCTACAGTTAATAAATTTAAACGTCTAGCTACTCTACCTATTAAAAAACTCCATAGGACTCGCTTGAAATTTTTAATTTAAATACTTTAAATCCGATTACACTTCTACCCAAGTGTCGTGGGTGCCGTTACACACACACAACACTTACACAAACACCCAAACCCGGAATCAGCACCCGTAGGCCACACAAACATTTGCAGCGGTACGGGGATCGAACCCCTGAGCCTCGATTGAAACTGTCAACACACACCGCTGAACCAACTGGCTGGTCATGTGGTTGTCTTGAGAGCGTTAATTGCTCTCCCAGTATTAATTCTTAAGGTGCCTGAGTATCACATATTTAGAGAACTCATCTATAAAAACGAAAACATTCTTTAAGATCACTACTGCCATTGAGCTTTCCTGTAACATCTATGTGAATTGTTACAAAAGTCGGTATATCAATTAAAATCGCGGAGTAGAAAAAACTTATACATGGCCCATAAACTTCTCACAAGTCCCGAAAAACCCCGTTTGTTATCTCCGAGTCTCACGGACTTTACGGTCTCTTGAAGAATCTAACTTCAACCGGCGCCTACCATATGTAGCGTCACATTATTAAGCATTATAATATAACCATCCGGACGGCGCCGCAAGCTTAGCGTAGCGTTGCGTCGTCAGTTGTCCCTACACCTACACCTTAGTGCCGCGCACACGCAACTCAACCCACCTAAAGTAACCGCAAATATGTAACAGTGTAAATTCCGCATTATATGGTGATCACCAACTTGGACTTCTCATTATCCATCCCCTACAACCTGAACACGCAATAACCTTCTATATTGGCACGCATACAATACACCGCCATACATATTACCGCGCGTCCATGGATTTCCTAAAGCAGACACCAAATTGTTGAGCCAAACTCCCAATGTACTACGGCTCGTACCTACATGGCATCCCCGTGCCATCTGCGCACCGTTCACTAATGGCTACTGTTTCGGTTCTGACCAGCTAAACGAAAATTCACCACCCTCATCATCATTACCTGATTGAAACTGTCTTATCTCAAGAAGTATTTAGGTTCTCGGGCAACTACCTATAATGTCACCTCAGCCGCACCATTTTCAAGTTCACTAAATTATTTAATCAGTTTTATCAAATTATTTAATATCTCGGTAAATAACACAACACTTTCTAATATCAAGTATCATTGGCAGACTTCATGTTAATAAAATCTCCTCACAACGAAATTTACATTATCGAACAAATTAACACAGGTGTCTCGTTCATGGCCAACAACTCAACAACCAGCACTTCCCTCCAGGAATGCCAAATCATCTCATATTCCACCCAGAGTCAACACACTGATACTCTGGCATGGTCACGAAACCCGTGAACCAAGAACCTGTACACACATACTCACACATAACGTTTTCAATATTCGTCACATCATATCAATTGGTACTTGAGTCTCAGTGTCCGCTACCTAATCATAAGAATCTGTTTAGCCCACAATAGCAGGTAAGATTCCTACAGCATTAAGATTGATCGTTACCCACAAAAGCAGGAAAGACCACATACACATTAAACGAACAGTGATGATCGTTACCCACAAAAGCAGGAAAGACCACATAACAGTGATAGTCGTCACCCACTAAAGCAGGAGAGACCACACTTATTAAATCACAAGGATACTATAATTTCTTCCCGTAATTACCCACATGTGAAACCATTATCAACTTTACCGTTTGACTAACTTTTTCAAACTATCTACCCCGATAGAGGGAATGAAATTAGCCATTTTCTAAACTTAACCATGTGTTAGGTTAAATTTCAACTCTAGGCATAGGATTACATTGAAAACATTTTCAACGGGAAATGCCACAAATTGGTGATTTGTACCGATTCACCATGACCTGGGAATTGAACCCATTCATCAGCTGTTGCGAGGTCATAACAAAATGAAAACGACTCACCAAATGTAGAATGCATGTCCGATTGAAGTGTTGAAATCTGCTCATCGCTCTCCAGCATAGATTTCCATGATCCAATCTGCAGTGGTATGCGCACCACAACCTCTGCTGCATACTTCAACTTCCAGCCAGGTATATTGGCAAAGTAGTGTACCATGCAATCACAGCACTACGGTGTTAAGTCTCCATTGTAGTTTCAAATCCCAGTACTTTGGTTTGGGTTTCTAGGTTAACCACTTTTGGTTGGCACTGGACTACCTCATTCTTTCTGTGGCCAGTGCGGTCCACCCAGCCAGGTGAGACCCATAAGGGAGGCCCAGCTGAGGCGACCAGCGAACTCGGCAGCAATTGTTTGAACGATTTGATGCTCTTTGAAATTTGACACTTTTTTTTTTTCAGTTGAGGGTAGGTCGTCAACTTGTTGATATAAAAAAAAATAATCCACTCTGCGTATTTTCATCATATTTTCGCTCGAGTGAATCCCACTTCTGATATCGGCAGGAGGGCCTCCAGTCAGGACATGTGGGAAGTATTGTGGGCGTGTCTTTCCATAAGCCGATATGTTACTCGTGTTTGTGGGCATCTGTAGGTGGGTACTCGAGCGTATGATGAAATAAAGCACAGGTTGGCAGAATAAAGTCGTATATTGCCAAAGATCCGCCCATTCGATTACTTCCGGCAGGGAAGAACGGGCAAGAAACCCTTCGGACCGGGCAACCATATTTATCAGGATACGATACTACTACTATCACAAGTTCAGGACTACCCGCTTTATATCACTTTAATATCACTGACTTTCACTGTTCTAACTGGCAGCATAACTGCCCTATAATAATTCGATTCAACTGTGTGACTGTGACTGATCGACTGTTACTCTATGACTGACCGTCATGAACTATTTTCTAGCCTTTATAAACCCGATATCGGCTAGTAACTATCCCCTCTAAGATAACAATTTCAAGAACCTACGCCGACCGTGGCGCCACCTAGAATTCTCTATTGAACAATCTACCCTAGTCATAATTAGGTTACGTCTCCGACAAACCAGATGGCGCCAGCAGTCACATTCAGGTTCCACTCCGACATATATTATTAATGTGCGTTAATGTATACTTTTTCACAATGAGTACCTACGTTACTTTTTTATGTAATTAAGGTGGCAAACTACTGATATACTTTTTACATTAGTTTATTACATTTAGTTTTATCTTAGTGATATTCTTGACTTTACATATATTTTTTATCTTGTTTGACATGTATATCAATTGTTGTTCACTTTACTTTATTTTGTTTGTTTTTGGCGTGTCAAAAGAGGTGCCTGTCACCCTAAATGAATAAATGAGTTTCTGATTCTGATTCTGAAACAAGCATGCAGTTCACATTGATGTTAAGTGATGACTGCAGCCAATAGACTTCCACACAATGACGTCAAAATGCAGATGCGTTGCCACCCCTGAGACCTTAGCTGTTACGTCTCTGTGATAGTTAATACACGGCCATACATTACCATATAACCAGAACACGATAACGTGCTGTATATACCTACTACCATTAGGCGGCAGATAGATTAGGTAATGCGGTGGTGCCTACACCCTCGAGCTCCTACACTTGAAATCTTCTACCAAAGAAGTAGTAAGAAAAGTAAAAAAAAATATTAAAGTAAGTATCTGTTGCTAGACGGAAACGTAGGCAATAAACAGATTTCAATGACCAAGACCACAGAACAGAAATTCTGTTCTGTGCCGAGACACATTGAATTAGGAAAACGGACACGAAACCAAACCCGCGCTCGCTAAAAAAAAAAGTAATGTCAAAACGATCAGTCATTCAGTTTTCAAAAAGTTGGCCGCTTCGTTTATGTGTCTGTGTTACATAAAATATTAAATTGATATTAATTAAGTATATTATTATTTACTCTTTATTGCAATACTCTTTATGGTATAGGTAGGTACTCTATAAAACCTCGATTGAAGGCGTAGGTAGTTACGTTAATCAACGCGATATCATCGATGATCTAGTCAACAAAAACTACGTTTATCGATAGAAGACGCGTGCAAAAATTACTGATTTCCCTCAGGGGTGTTCATTTCACACCTGCCTGCGTGACGTACACAGGTGGTGGATATCTATTAGCACTTCACGCGGGTCCGCGGGTGGGGTGAGTGCCCCTTGTGACGCCATCTTGCGGGGGCCGGATTTGAATCGCCTTATTTGTTCTGATTTCAAAATTTATTTGCGAAATTCGATCTTGGGTATGATTTCCGTTTTGAGTCGGGCATCGCGAAGATATTGTTAGGGGTGATAAGAATAAATTTCATATTAAAATAACGTGATTTTACGCCATAAAATACGTATTACGAAAATTGATACAAAAAAACTATGTATGAAAAAAAATGAGTCATATTTTGGGTCACTGATTTACGTATGTGTGTGTAACAAATTTTAACTCAATCAGACAGACAGACACACGGACGCACTAAAAGTAATGAGTAATCTTATAAGGATTTTTGCTTTTGAGGCACGGAACCCTAAAAAATGAACTGTGTGCGTCACTGGTCTAGGTAGTAGGCCATTTCTGCTACACAGGACACACAGACTAGTGGCGTTTCTAGACGAGCCGCCTATTGAAAGTCCACTAGTGGATGAATTCTCTTTCAGTATAAGAAAATTCTAAAATTGGGCGGTGGGGTCGACACGTGCTGATGCCAGAGTTAAATATCTACCACTAGACTAGGCCACACCGCGGACACTCCGCCAAAATTCCATACAAACGCTTAATTTGGTCTCTATTACACAGACATCAATCAGTGACGTGTATTTACACGTGCACCGGTATATGTAGCACGTACAAAATACCAACCGTCGCCCATAAGAGGGGAGGTGGTTGGGTGATCCGCCCGATTTCCCAATCGGGCGGGACGTCGAAGTGTCCATTCTATACGTAGTATAATTACATATTCTCTGACTAGGTTCTGTAACAAACAAGATGAAAACAGCAGATGTTCTCATTACTGTACATATAACGTTAATTGAAATGTTTTTCTACATTTCATTCATCATGCAAGTGTTATTGTACCCAAAATTGTACTTAAGATAAATAAGATAACAATAATGAGTCTGATACATATGCATTATGCGAGTAATCCACTCATTTTTATTAAAAAAAGCAGATTAAATTGGTTATGATAGACATCAACATAATTATAGAGATGCCGGTTCACCATTTTTATAACCCGATTATACTGTAGCTGTATAGAGATTGTCAGTTTTTAAAACTACAAAATAAATATATTTTACAGTACAAAATGAAATACAAAAGTGTTTGAATATTTTTGAAAATATTTTCATTTTTCAAAATTAAATATTTTAATTAAAGTCTTATATTTTTCTTTCTGATGTTGAGTGTGTTGAGCTAAAATAGTAATTCTGTTTTAAAAACAGTATATATGAGTGACAAGTATGGCAACCCTAAGAAAACAGTAGCCGGCGTCGCGGCGCGTCGACTACTGACGATACTGTTAGCCGCACGGTTAGTCGCTTTTACATTTTAATATGCAACCGTCTCTGATTGTACGCACTTAACCGCCATACAATCACAGGCGGTTGCATATCAAACTGTGACCGCGCGGTTACCCGCTCCCGCGGCTAACCGCTAGTGCGTTCGGGTCCTTACTGTTAGGGTTATTTATCGAAAAATAAAAAAATCGAGATAGTTATGTAAGGGTAGGTTTGAAAATCGTAGTCATCATCACTCAGTCCCAAAGACGTCCACAGCTAGATAAAGTTTTCCCCAAAGTTGTCCACAACAGTGTTATAGGTACGTCATTAGGGAAGAATATCCCATAATCGCCACCCTTGGCAGGTGGATTGACGATATCAATGGTAGTAGATTTATTGCAGGACGCTGCTGTCCATGCCGCGTTATTTTATTTACTACCGCCGGGTATGGTTTGACCGTGATTGTTCGGTTGACGGACGGCACTAGTAAAAGAATTCTCGTACATTAAAAAACAAAAGATATCATTGCCTTGAATAAGTATTCTACATTACCATGGACAATGGTGACACTCACATCAGTCTAAAAACAACTTTAGTTTTGCAAAAAAATGAATGTGACCATTTACCAGGCGGCAATGACCTTGCAAGTGATGTAATAAAAAACACTCGTTAGGTACAAGGCCTTTTGATGTCATTGTTCTTGCTTATGTATGTGAAAAAAAAAAAACAAAATGAGTAATGGCGGTTACGATAATTACCCGGAGAACAGTGATCGGGTAATCGGCATACAACCAAAGAGTATTTAAGACTACATACAACTTTCTACCCGTATGACAGCTGACATTCGTATATTTAATCAGACAGGTACGCATTGAAGCCGACAAAAAAGCGGTCTCAATGCAAACGACGAAACGACCCTTTGCTTTAGGGTTGTACACCTACAATGGGTGACTTGGCATAGTAATAAAGAAAAAAAAACCTAAATATGTCTTTTACCCTTCAGCTCACGAGAAAAATATGACAATTGGTTTCGTATTGTCCGTGGCCCATGGCCGATATCGGCCAAATACTCAACAGATTACAGCGTAATGTCGAATACATCTTTTACGTTTTACTTGGGCATATTTCAAACTTACCGCAAATAAAAAAAAATCGTCAGTGATCACTATTTATGTGTTAATTTACAAATCAACAAGCGTCAGTGTAAATTTGCACAAGAAAATTTAACGTAACGTAGCCGGCGTACATTTAATATCATAACAAACAGATTAGCTTAATTATTTCAAAATTTTACTAAAAAGGAAAAATTTGCTCAGAGTTGTTTTTTATTAAATCAATATACTGAATAAAAATTTATACAAATTAGGTATGTTTGACCATAGACTTACATATTACTTCGTCCGGCATTATAATTTTATGGGTAGATATGACATGTGTTATGTGTAAACTGTGTAATTATAATTAAACATGTAAGTAACAGGCAGTAACAGCCCTAGACCGCATGTTAATACCTGGGCATGCTTTATTGCTTGCAAGTGTCTACAAAAGTGAGTAGGGGGCAAAAAACCGAGTGGTTTTGCATGTATGCGGGCCAGATGGTGACAGATAATGTATTCTACACCATTCGGAAGTGTCCGATGTCCGTCCGTTACAGATTATGTAGTGTAGTGGACGTAAAAATGGCGCCGTTTTTATGACGCCATGTTGCGGTGCAGGTCGTTAACTTAAACCAGAGGTTCCCAAACTATTTTTTCTTGTAGACCCTTTCCAATTTTTCTAGTTTCTGTGGACCCCCGTCCTCACATTCCCATATTTCCAATTTTTATTCACGCCTACGTAGACCCCCATCGAGTCTCCCATGGACCACTTTGGGAATCACTGGTATGATGTAAGTAAATTGGTACTATCAGTGTATGTGTTGAGATCCATTATCGTGGACCCCCATTTTCATTTCATGGACCCCCAAATTTGTTTTCGCTGACGCAGACCCCTTTCAGATTGTCATAGACCCCTAGAGGTCGATATGGACCACTTTGGGAATCACTGACTTAAACCGAAGAATGTATGTTAATCGCGCCAAAATTGAACATACATACTGATTTTATATAGAGCGTATTTAAATCGATTCTGTCCGTACCAAGTTAAACTACCTGATGTATTTATTTGTACTTTGCGGTTTTATTCTATATTTTAAATTTAAACAAAATAAGTACATGACACAAGTCGTTAAACCTTGTCGGAGGCCTTATGGGCGGTTTGAAAACATCCGACAGCGGGTTGGCCACTAACCCTCCACCAATCCGCATTGGAGCAGCGTGGTGGAGTAAGCTCCAGGCCTCCCCCAAAAAGGGGAGAGACTCGTGCCCAGCAGTGGGACGTATAATGGGTTGCCATTATAAGTACATAAAACCAAGAGACGTAGATGCTTTGCCACTTGTAAATTCTAAACTGTTATGCCGCTGTACCGGAAATTAGAGGTCCGTACATTACCACTTGAATGGAATATGATAGCGTTGAATACTACCATTTAGAGGCAGATAGGTGGTGCCAAGGGGGCCGAAGGGAGAGGGGGGGAGTGATGGGTGAGGAGCGAAAATCAGGCGGGATGTCGAAGTGTCCATTCTATATGTAGTATTATTACATATTCTCTGCGTACGCCCTCAAGCAGGAGTTCTACTGACTCAGGCCTATTCAAGAGTGAAAACGTAACTAGCGAATCGTGGGTATTTGCATGTGCATGCCATTTGCCTCTTATCTCAATCATCTTAGCCATCGCACCGCTGCGGGAGATACCGGCGTGAAGTTACGAATAATCCTGCAAAAGGTTCTACATAATAGGTTGGGGAAAAAGTATTT
This sequence comes from Macrosoma leucophasiata, assembly GCA_036365455.1. Classification (NCBI taxonomy): domain Eukaryota; kingdom Metazoa; phylum Arthropoda; class Insecta; order Lepidoptera; family Hedylidae; genus Macrosoma; species Macrosoma leucophasiata. The sequence goes on along the minus strand of JAWQUS010000023.1, from coordinate 4,211,664 downwards.
TCGCATTATAGTATGTATGAACTTGTAATAAAATCTCTTTGGCTGTAGTATTTGTATCTGGCTGGTTTTGGTATCATTGAAAGTTAAAATTTTAAAGAACATAATTCCAAATTCAAATTGGGCAAATGTGTAATTTTCATTTGTTTTTCGTACTGTCAAGATGAGTGAATCTAATGAAGAAATTCGATACATTTTAAAATTTTACTACAAAAAAGGTAAAAATGCAAAGCCAGCCGCGAAAAAAATTTGCGATGTTTATGGACCTAGTGCAGTGTCTGTGAGAGTAGCACAAATTTGGTTTAAGCGTTTTCAATCCGGAAATTTTGATGTCAAAGATGCACCTCGCTCTGGTCGCCCTATCACGGATAAAATGGATGCCATTTTTGAAAAAGTGGAGCAAGATCGACATATCAGTAGTTACGACGTAGCTGATGAACTGCGAATTGATCACAAAACAGTTTTGGCGCATTTGAAAAAAGCTGGGTACAAAAAAAAGCTCGATATTTGGGTACCTCACGAGCTCACTGAAAGAAACCTAATGAACCGTGTACTCATTTGTGATTCTTTATTACGACGTAATGAAACCGAATCATTTTTGAAGAAGCTGATAACTGGTGATGAAAAGTGGATCACGTACGACAAGAACGTGCGAAAAAGGTCGTGGTCAAAGGCCGGTCAGGCTTCACAGACTGTGGCGAAACCCGGGTTAACTCGCAATAAGGTGATGTTGTGTGTGTGGTGGGACTGGAAGGGCGTTATTCATTATGAGCTATTACCACCAGGCAGGACTATCGATTCTGAACTCTACTGCGAACAACTGATGAGATTAAAGCAAGAAGTTGAGAGAAAGCGGCCGGAATTGATCAACAGAAGGGGTGTGGTGTTTCATCATGATAACGCTAGACCTCACACATCTATAGCCACTCAGCAAAAAATAAGAGAGTTTGGCTGGGAGGCGTTAATGCATCCGCCGTATAGTCCTGACCTTGCACCTTCAGATTTTCACCTGTTTCGGTCTTTTCAGAATTCCTTATGCAATGTTAGGTTAACATCACGAGAGGACTGCCAAATCCACTTGTCGCGGTATTTTGATGAGAAGTCCCAAAATTTTTATAGCAATGGGATCATGTCCCTACCTACAAGATGGCAAAAGGTTATCGAACAAAATGGTACATATACATACTTTAGTTAAATTTAAATAAACTATATTAAAAAATGTTTTGAATTATCTTAAAAAATGCGAAAAAACTTTTTCCCCAACCTGATATTAAACTCATCTACCATGGATAAAAATGACTCGAGTAAATCGAGTTATCCATGTATATGACGTGTATGTATAAACATACAAGTTCGGTTATAGATATTTTTATTTAAAGAAAAATGGAAAGAAAAATTTGACTTCAGGCGAGACGCGAACTCGCGGCCTACTGGGAATCTAGTCCAGCCGCTCTTCCAATTGAGCTACTGAAATCCTGCCCGATTTGTCAAATCTTTCCTTCACATTTATTGCATTGCTTTATGGTAGCAGCAGCGCCATCTATTGCCAACTATGCTAGTTAGGCAACCGATATAATAGACTTTGCAGTTTATTGAATATCGTAAAGAAGTCGCTTTTACTCTTAATAATTGTTTTATATTATTTCGCATTAACACATGCGTGTGAAATATATTTTTTTTATTTAAAGAAAAATGGAAAGAATAATTTGACTTCAGGCGAGACTCGAACTTGCGGCCTACTGGGAATCTAGTCCAGCCGCTCTTCCAATTGAGCTACTGAAATCCTGCCCGATTTGTCAAATCTTTCCTTCACATTTATTGCATTGCTTTATATTATGGCGCGAAGCCATGCCCACCCTTTCTGCCGGACCCTGAATACCGTGTCGTGTAATAGCCTTTTAAAACAATACGAAGCTCTATGTTATTATTATATGCCATATCTAAAACTATATACACGTATAGCGAACAACCACAGATTATAACAAACAAGTACCCACCAAATACTGCGTACGTGCGTAAACAAAGGCCTGTATTGGTATTGAGTAGGTATTTATCGACATGGTTCATTGTCTCCTCTGGCGTAGTTTAACGTCTTTACACATTGCACGGACTTCTTAGCATTCAGTGCGACGATGTATTTTGTAGTTCCATGAATAAAAATGTTATACTTTACCAAAGTATTATGTGGTATTATGTTTTCTGCGTGTTCAAACTTGAGTGTTGTGGTGTATATTTATACTGTGTTTCTTAGTTCGTTCTTCAGGGGTAGATAGAGAGCATGGAGTAGTATATATTTTCATATTTTCACAAGTTCCTTCTGTTGTAACGCTCTTCATAGTCTCGTGTATCATGTGCATTTCAGAGTTTTCATGCTAGCTTCAAACAATGCTCGATTTAATAACAATAATAATATGAGGACAGAGTAGCTTATGGCGAGCTGTTGGTGAGTAGCGACCACAGGTAGCGACACCATCTACTCGAGTTCCTCCGAGAGAACTGGGCTCCGCCTCGTCCATCTTATGGTAGGACCGCAGCATCACAGGTCTCTCACAGTCGGTTCACATGGATGGTAAGTGAATGCCTACTGCAGCCTATTCACATCTACCCAAAAACTGGTGGTCCACATGCAGATGCATTGCCAAGAGACCTATGTTGTTTTAAGTCAGTCATTAGTTTACGGGATACGTTGCCATCTGACCAGAACACGGTAGTATGGGCATACGCCCTTGAGCGAACTCTATAAACTGTTTCACCAGTAGACCATTTACTATTTATCTTGCACCAAAGCAAAAGTACAACTTTCATATTTTCGTTCCTCAATGGTATTTCCTGTGAGATGAAGCCTTGGTTTAAAACAAACAGAAGTCAGACAGAATCAAGTTTGATACTGATACAATTAAAATGCAGTTATGACCTGAATTCAAGAGCGAAATAACCGGTCGCCGTTATTCGAATATTTGGTGAGTTATAATCAACAGTGAGGATATGGGCCAGGCTAAAATCTGTAATTAATACTTTTTTTTTTTTTTTTTTTTATGTCTGAAGGTTGACAGACAAGCAAACGGGCCACCTGATGGAAAGTGGTCACCGTCGCCTATGAACATTTGCAACACCAGGGGAGTTGCCAACGCGCTGCCAGCCCTGAAGGACTCTTTTGACGCCATTTTTGAAGAACCCCATATTGTAGCACCTAGGGAACACCTCAGAGGGAAGTTCGTTCCACAATTACTTCCTTATTTTGTATGGACATAAATGTCTCTTTTATACCACTTATCGAGGAAATTAAGCATAAATCAAGGTTTACCTAGTGTAGCGTCCACTACATTAAGGCGCCAACTAGTGGAATACAATGAAACCTTACAGTACTTGTCTAGTACGATAGATGGCGTGCAGTCAAATTACATCGCATATACGAAGATTTCTCAAGAGTTGGCATATATACAACTTCCCAACGTCAACCGTTGGGCCGCGGCCCGCCAGGCGCTACCACCTCGCCTGGTTGGAGGATCCTCCCTTTTCGCCGGAGGAACACTTCCACCCGTTCCTCCACAGTGGTGACCCCGACGTGACATACATATGTAGATGTAAAAATGAAAAAAGGCATGCTTCGATGGTTCGGGCATATAGAAAGAATGTCGAATGAGCGAATGACTTAAAAGATATACAATGCGAATGTGGATGGTTGCAGAGGCCCAGGAAGACTAAAGACTGATCTACCATGACCAAATAGGTCAAGTTCTGTCTGATGGTGCGGTCGAAAGTCTTATAGAATGATGAAGGTAGACGAGGCATGTGAGGTATGTCAGGACCAGGATATCTGGCGCTCTACACTCTCTGCCTACCCCGTTAGGGACCTGGCGTGCAGATACAAACATACATACATATATATGTAGGATTATAATTTGTTCTAATTTTTGACCAACACAGTGGATGCAAACCTATCGTATTTATATAGGTACCTTTTTTTTATGTCTGAAGTTTGACAGACAAGCAAACGGGCCACCTGATGGAAAGTGGTCACCGTCGCCTATGAACATTTGCAACACCAGGGGAGTTGCCAACGCGCTGCCAGTCCTGAAGGACTCTTTTGACGCCATTTTTGAAGAGCCCCATATTGTAGCACCTGGGGAACACCTCAGAGGGAAGTTCGTTCCACAAATTACACGTTACAATTTTCACCTACTAGTATACACATAGTTTCCGTATTTTCATAAATACAATTAGATAACCGTTATCATGCTATAAGCTCCGGTCTATATGGCTATACCTTGCAACCTACGCAAAAACCGCTGCTGGTACTGGCAGCTATGTTTTTTGTCTGACTTTGAATTGTAAATTGACTATAGTAAAGTTCACACGTATTCCTTCTTATAGCGCGCAGTGAAGCTTGTCGTACTGAGAAGTGATATATGATTATGCTTAGACTTTGTGTAAGTATAAGACAATGACGTTTTAGAAATGGATAAGTAATGGGTATATTATTATTATTCCATCAAAGCACACCGCGGACACTCCGCCAAAATTCCATACAAACGCTTAATTCGGTCTCTACACAGACATCAATCAGTGACGTGTGTTTACAAGTGCACTTGTGTGCGTAACACGTAGAAAATACCAACCGTCGCCCATATGAGGGGAGGAGGTTGGGTGATGCGGGGAAATCGGGCGGGACGTCGAAGTGTCCATTCTATACGTAGTATTATTACATATTCTCTGACCAAAGGTTGCACGCCTACGTCCTATAATCGGTTACCGATTTTTGTAGGAGAAAAATAAAACGTACTGATAGCAAAGGTGCAACGCACACGTCCTACAAAAAGTCGGTGACATAAACAAAAACAGCGTGAAATTCATCTTTGTCCTACAGTTTAACTAGTATTAAAATATTTTTTTAGCTGTACTTTAACATTTTCTTTTTGAGTCAAAGTAAGATGAGGCAACCTATTCTAAGTAAAGAATAAGTAAGGTAAATAAAGACTGTGACACATCTGTCAAACAAAACAAGCAGGAATTATAAATAAGAGAAGTAGTGCTGTCTGTGAATCTCAGCCTTACATTTGTAATTTATAGTACCTATAACATAAAACAAATAGATGTAAAAACTGTTCTTGAATTCGGTCTTCCGTTTTTCCGATTCTTCGTGTTGGTAAAAAAAATTGTTAAGAATAATTATTTTAATATAATAAACTGCAAAGTCTATTATATCGGTTGCCTAACTAGCATAGTTTGGCAATAGATGACGCTGGTGCCCCCATAAGGCAATGCAATAAATGTGAAGGAAAGATTTGACAAATCGGGCAGGACTTCGGTAGCTCAGTTAGAAGAGCGGTTGGACTAGATTCCCAGTGGCAGCGAGTTCGAGTCTCGCCTGAAGTCAAATTTTTCATTCCATTTTTCTTTAAATAAATATATTTTACAAGCGTGTGTTAATGCGAAATAATATAAAACAATAATAATATTTTTTTAAATAATTAATCAGAGAGAAGTGTAACTGTTTAATGTGAAACATTGTTATTAATCCAAACACTGTAATTAAAAAAATGCACGAACTAAGTAGTACCACCTACTAATTTATTGTGTAATAAAAACTAACGGAATAAAGCTTATTAAATAAAACCTGTTCGCGTGTCACTTATTTAATGTGTATTAACTATTTGGCTTAGAGAAACTGAATAAATATACATTTTTTTAATTAAAAATGGTTAAGGCATGTATAATTAACGGATATACCTATAAAACAGGTTTGTTTTAAATACTCCAAATAGAAGAAAAATCTAAAATTTTCCAGTACTCAAATTAAAACTACTGAACCCACCATCAACTCTACCATTGCTCTACACACAGAATATATATCTATTCCGTGGCCCTACAGGCTCTACTATTCATTTTTATAAATGACAGAGTTCTAGTTGCCGAGACATCGTCTCGATATAAATATATCATCTCGCGTTATTATATAAGGGAAAAATCACATTTGTGTCATAGAGTCAAACATCTTAGTTCTCAATATTTGGACCTCAGACTTAGACTTATTACTCGGCACGGTATTCAGGGTACGATTTGTGATAGCAAGGGTCAGGGTAGTGTAATAACATTTAGGGAGTTAGGACCCTAATTAAGGCGACCGGAGCGGCCCGGTCAGCCTAACGCCCTAACTAGACGCAGTACAAATATGAACAGTATGGAAACTACGTACAAAACGTTCAAAACGCCACACTCATAGAGACATGCGCATCGAGTAGCTAGTGACTCGGAGCTGCAGCACCGCGCGAACCGCTTAGGGGCCTCGTTGAAGCCCATTTTTGTGTGATTGCGCCGTTTCAACGTTTGTGACGTAGTTTCCATACTGTTAATATTTGTACTGTGACTGAGTTAGGACCCTGTCGACCGGATAGTGTTATAAGCAGCAACCCGGCGCGAGGCCACGCCCTCCCTTTCTGCCGGACCCTGAATACCGTGTCGTGTAATAGCCTTTTAAGTCTACCTACTGCAATACTTATTTAATGTGACATAAAATTCAATTTTAGAAAACGTATTTAGTTTAATTATCACCTGTCTGCAAAACACCATAACTTTGTTTCAACGTACCTGCAACAGAGAAATATAAATATAGACACACGAAAGTACTTTGCTCTGTATGTACATTAATATATTAGTGAACTGTCGCCGCTGGGAATTTGTAGAGTATACAGAGTGTGTCAATATTGTCTCTGTGATTGCTTTATCTGTCCTCTTCCAACTGGGGTTTAAAACAGTTCGTGTTTCGTGTTAGGCCACAACCACGTATGGTTTAGGGGGAAACTGATTTAATATTATAAAATAATATATTGTTTTACTGGTGGTAGAGATCCAGTGACGGAGCTCGCGGGCGTAGGCACCACCGCATTACCTAATATACTTGCCGCTAAATGTTTCAGCACTATCGTGTTCCGGTCAGGTGGTAATGTACGGCCCTGTAATTTCCGGCACAGAGGCATAACAACATAAGCCTCAGAAGTGGTAACGCATTTGTATTTTGACCTTGGTCTTCGTGGGGGTGTATATAGGCTGCGTTGCAATCATTACTTAACATCAATGTGAACTGCATGCTTGTTTGCCACTTACATTACATTTTAAAAAATAGGCTATATTTCTGAGTGACAGGCTATATTTCTGAGTGACAGGCTATATTTCTGAGTGACTGAGGCTAAATTTCATTAATTGCACCCGTGCGAAGCCGGGGCGAGCCGCTAGTATTATACCTATAACTTCACGCCTATATTTATCTCAAGGTAAGCAGATGCAACAGTTAATTCATTGGTTATATTACTAAACAGTAAAGAAGAAAGCATGGATAGAGGGACCCATAAAATTATCGTATATCTTACCTCTTTCTTCTTTTATTGTTCCAGTAACAATAAAACGAGACAGATGTATACTAATATGCAGATAAAACACTATTGTGCAGATACATTATGGGTATTAGATACCTATTTATATTCTTGGCTTTACCTCCGTTTGCGAATGGATCAAGGATTTTAGTACCTAGAATTGATGCAAATTATTTTTGACTAGCTGTCCCGGCAAACTTCGTTTTGCCTCGCAATGAAATAATGTGTCAAAGGTTTGATAGATACGGACTATTTGTATGGGAAAATGAAATTATGGTTTTTACTATTTCCCTTCAATTTCTTCATATTTTCTCACATTTTAAACCTTCCCTGGACTTCCAAAAATTATTCAAAACCAAAATTAGCCATATTGGTCAAGCCGTTCTTGAGTTTTAGCGAGACTAACGAACAGCAATTGATTTTTATATAGGTATATAGATAGAAAATATTATTATCTCACTGGTGGTAGAGTTCCAGTGAAGAGTATCGGAGGCGTAGGCATTACCTGTTCTATTTGCCGCCAAATGGTGGTGTATAGCACTATCGTGTTCCGGTTAGGTGGTAATGTATGGCCCCGTAATAACTCTTACAGATATTTTATTTTTAAAGAAAAATGGAAAGAAAAATTTGACTTCAGGCGAGACTCGAACTCGCGACCTACTGGGAATCTAGTCCAGCCGCTCTTCCAATTGAGCTACTGAAGTCCTGCCCGATTTGTCAAATCTTTCCTTCACATCTATTGCATTGCTTTATGGTAGCAGCAGCGCCATCTATTACCAACTGTGCTAGTTAGGCAACCGATATAATAGACTTTTCAGTTTATTGAATATCGTAAAGAAGTCGCTTTTACCCTTAATAATTGTTTTTATATTATTTCGCATTAACACATGCTTGTGAAATATATTTTATTTTTAAAGAATAATGGAAAGAAAAACTATACTTATTATCTATAATATAAAAATAAGTCGGGTTTTCCTTCCTGACGCTATAACTCCAGAACGCATGAACCGATTTTCACGGTTTTGCATTCCTTGGAAAGGTCTCGGGCTCCGTGAGGTTTATAGCAAAGAAAATTAAGGATTATAAAATGATATCCACGCGGGCGAAGCCGCGGGCAACAGCTAGTAAACTATATATATTTCACAAGCATGTGTTAATTCGAAATAATATAAAAACAACTCTTACAGATACATAAGAACTTATGTCTCAGGGGTGGCGACGCATCTGCATTTAATCTGTGGTTTTTGTGTAGATGTTTGACTAAAATACACACATAGATACATACATAGATACACATCATAAATGGTCGACTATAACTCGAAAACTTGTAAGTGTGATAGTTTTCCTTTTAATTTCGTTATATGTAGCTACTATTGCCGTCACGTTTGAATTTCTAACAACAGCCGTTTAGTTGGTAGAGGGAACACTTGACTCTAACGAAAATTGGCACTTTAAAGCTTAATAAGTCACGAACAGTTAACTAAGTCGAAAATAACATTAGTACATCGCTAACATTTTTGAAAAACCTATTCAATGATATCCCACACAAAACGGAAAATAATAAAATGGCGCGTTACATGTAGGGGAGGTACACCAAATAATTTATTTTTTCATGTTTTTGTTTCTACCACTTTATCGGCGTAATTAAGGTGTATACTTGTGCCAGATTTCAGGTCTCCAGTACTAATATTTTGTGTTAAACCGCGGACGGACAGACAGAGACAGACGGACATGGCGAAACTATAAAGGTTCCTTGTTTACTACGGAACCTTAAAAGAAAAGATAAATACCTATTTAATAATGTTAAATACAGCTTTTTACATTCAAGGAGAGTCAACATTTCGATTTCACAAAGGTCTGGCTGGCTAACAGTTCTTGTAATTTGATACCGTTCCATTCGCTTCGCTCCAAATTTAAAAATGTCAATATATCGAACGGACATGCCGTGGCGTGTGAAAGCACGTTATGTAAGATAAACCCTCACACAGACGCGGTCTGTGCCACTCTGTGGTGGCAATCAGTGGTTAAATATGGCGTAAAAAGGTAAAAGAGTGTGATACTTCAGAAAAATAAAATAATATTTATAGGAGAGACAAAAACATTAACCTGTTATTGTGTACATAATCTTCATTTTTCTTTTTCAAAGAACTTCAATTTTTTTAACTAAAAAAATTTTCTGGTCATCACGAATCTCTACATTTTTTCTCAAAATGGCAACGTAGGAGTTTAAGCGGGAACGCGGAAAAGAGCCGTGTCGCATAATATTATTTTCAAAACTTGTGTACCTACTTAGTGTTGTTTATATGATTAAAAAATGACAAAAACACGACTCCTGCGGGTTATAATAACAACTTCGACAACGTACACGGATGTAGGAAGGAGACATTGTGCAGTGAAGTGATTTTTCGTGTTGCCTCCAAAACTTCGGAATAACTCTACAAAAGTCCCCATCACTTTACTGTCTCGTCATATTGCATTTTATTAAGGATCCATCCCATCATCATTATTTTTCATATAAACACTCATTAAAGAAGAATATGAAAATTAAAGAAGATTGGCTGCAAAGGACTTGAATCGTTGGATTTTCGTCAAACTCAGCCTCACCGCGTTGACCGCGTCACCGCGCACGTCTGTGTTTACCCTAATGCCGTTATCCGATCGTCCGGTTCCTGAGCGACCGCGCCGTGAAGCGCAAACCACACCGTCCTGTTATAAGGAAATCTTACACTGCCGTCTTTGTCTCACGCTCTGAGACCTCTCTCGAAACAAGTAACCGAACGTATGACAGATTTAGACTAAAAGAAGATAAAGCTACAACTAGAAGCGACCTATTGGTGTAAAGAAATATTCGATAACATTTACAACTTTAACTAGAATTCTTTTACACGCTTTTAGTGGATTTAGGGATCTTTCAAAATAGACGATTCGCGAATGTCATACTGCGCACGGACTGTTGGATTTATTACACGGCACGGTATTCAGGGTACGATAGCAAGGGTCAGGGTAGTGTAATAACATTTAGGGAGTTAGGGTCCTAATAAGGGCAACCGGAGCGGCCCGGTCAGCCTAACGCCCTCACAACACAAAATTCATACTTGTACTGTGACTGAGTAAGGGCCCTGTCGACCGGATAGTGTAATATGCGGCAAACCGGCGCGAGGCCACGCCCACCCTTTCTGCCGGACCCTGAATACCGTGTCGTGTAATAGCCTTTTATGGACTTTTCCCCGTACATTTTGAGGCTATGCGTTTCCTATCCTGCTATCGTGCTACAGCCGTCGGACCGCGGTTGTGTGTATGAAAAAAACCAAATGCTCGTTCGTGTGAAGGCGCCGTCCAGTGCCTCAGTAGAACGACACCAAGTCGAACTCAACGGGTCCTTAGCCCTTACACTATGTCGAATCTGTACGAGAACAGGACATTCAGAATTCAAACACAAAAGAATTGTCTAAAGTGCTGTCCGCTCTATCTTGCGTTTTTACGGTTCTTAGAATGTTCTCAAAGAATCTTTAGGAAAAAACAAAGATTGATCAACCAAGCTCTGCTTGTTTACACATCAAAAGAATCTGATACCACTATGACAAAAGCATTCGCTTTTTCAGTCTCAATATACCATTAGACTCGTACAAAGCTTCTACTAAAGAGATAAAGGTTGAAACTTCATTTTGTCAGCCGACGGAACCTAAAAAAGTTTGATCGGAAGAAGGTTAATGTTGACCGTCAGGCTTGGTAACAGTTTCGATAGTTTTCGTAAAAAACGGAACGAAAATCTCTTCTATAAAAACAAGTTATTTTTTAGGTATGACCGCTGAAGTCGCTCGGCGGTGAAGTCGCGTCACAGGCTAGAGTAGAGTAGAATCTAGAGTACTCTAGAGCCTGTGACGCAGAGAAAAATAAAAAGAAACTAGGGGAAAAAAGGTACCAAAAGGTCCAGATTATCTAGACTCTAGATAATCTGAGACTTTTCATAATACCTTTTTCCCTGATTAGCTGACGATCAAGATTGCAAGTAAATGTAGTGCATCCAAGATAGAGCCTTTTTTTGACGGCCCGGTTAGTCCAGCGGTGTGAGACAACCGTTTGATTCGAAGGGTAGGGTTCGATCCCCGCACCGGGACAAATATTTGTATGGCCTACAGATATTTGTTTCGGGTTTGGGTGTTTGTGTATGTGTTGTATGTGTGCAACGGCACTCACGACACAGGTTTATACCTACTGTGGGACTGTAAGTGTAAGCGCGTTTTTTTTTTTAATTATCGTATGTAATCTTGGGACCTGCATTATTTGCTTGTGTCCTGCATTATTAGCAAAAAAAAACATGATATCAGTAAATCATCATAACTTATTTTCAATAGTAGAGTGTTCAGTGTAATTTAATTTGCCTTATGTTTAAGCCTTTAAGCCCCGCTGGCAGTGTGACCAAACGCCGTATCTAAAAGCAAACAGGCCCAACTTGATATTCTTGACCAAAACCACCAACTAACCTGTTCGATTGCCCAATTGCGTACAATTTACTATTGAAAAAGGAAAACAAAAATTGTAAGGTAGTCGACCTGCAGATTGGTTATTACCTAACCTTTTAGAAACAAAACTTCATTTTAAACAAATTATTAGGGATCCGTACTTAAAAAAATAAACAAAATCCTACCAGTCTGTCTACCTGTCCGTCTGTCACAGCTCTGAAAATACTACCTATTACATATAATTTTTCAAACTGCTATCAGACTTATATCACCTTAGTCTGCCCGGGACCACGAAAGCTGAAAAGCGACCGAAAGTTCGAGTTGATTTTAAAAATAATTTTATTTTAATATACGCGATATAAATCCCTAAAAACAGTTTTAATGCCATTTGGTAGATCAGTTATTCATTTTCTATGCTGATAGTAATTATATTTTTTTTATTTAATTAAAGTGAAATCAAGCTTCCAGTTCACATTGATGGTAAGTGATAACTGCAACCTATAGACACCCACACAAAGACCAGAGGCCAAAATGCAGATGCGTTGCTACCCCTGAGACTTTAGTCGTTATGGCTCTGAGATAGTTATGACATGGCCATACATTACCATCTAACCAAACGATAGTGCTGAACACCACCATTTAGCGGCACATACGGTAATGTTGCCTACGCCCACGAGCTCCTACACTGGAACTCTACCACCAGTAATATTACAGAAGCGCGCATGGCCCAGCGGCTGGTGTAGATTGTAAGCGATCTGCTCGGTTAAGCACAACGGGCGCGGTCGGGTAGTGTGATGGGTGACCGCTAGTGGCTAATTAAATGCGCGTTTCCGTGCTTCGGAGGCCACGTGAAGTCATCGGTCCCGGTTGCTATCGATAGATAGCAGTCGTTAAACCTTGTCGGAGGCCTTATGGGCGGTTTGAAAACATCCGACAGCGGGTTGGCCACTAACGCACCCACCTCCACCAATCCGCATTGGAGCAGCGTGGTGGAGTAAGCTCCAGGCCTCCCCCCAAAAAGGGGAGAGACTCGTGCCCAGCAGTGGGACGTATAATGGGTTGACGTTATTAATATTATAGCTCCATATTTTCTTAATCCTCGCTCACAGTAATACCACGCGTCGTGGCCAAATGCAAACAGGCCCAACCCGATATTCTCGTTCAATACTGAACCCGTTCCCTAGCCCACGTATTGCGGAATGGAAAGACAATCGATGCAATCGGTTCTTACTCATCTATTACGAAATCGATTTGACGGTGTTATCGATGTTTGAATATTTTTTTTTTATGTAATGGAAGTGGCAAACAAACATGCAGTTTACAAGGATGTTAAGTGATGACTGCAGCCTATAGACACTTACACTTAGAGAAAGGTCAAAATGCAGATGCGTTACCACTCCTGAGGCCTAAGGTGTTATGCCTCTGTGCCGGAAATTACAGGGCTGTACATTACCACCTGACCGGAACACGATAGTGCTGAACACTACCATTTAGCGGCAAGTATATTAGGTAATGCGGTGGTGCCTACGCCCGCGAGCTCCTTCACAGGTGCTCTACCACCAGTAAAAATGTACTGCTTACTTTTGTACGCTTTGATAATTACTAGAGCTTAATTTTTGATGTTTACTCAATTTTTCGAATGTTACACTCATTAACTATCTTCACTTACGCATTTATCTCGAAAAACATCCAAATTTTAATAGAGACGATGAATTATCATTATCACTTCAGCAGTAAGACGTCCACGTCTGGACAAAGCCTTTCTCAACACCCAGGACTCACCGGTTGCGGCTTGTCCCATGTAACCAGCATATTACCGAAGGGAGACACTGGGAAGCTTTAAGTAATCGGAATAATCGAAATATTATCTGATGTAAAGGGTAATATACCTTCATCTCTGATAGCTGAGCTGGGCCCCATGACATGGTGATTAAAATTTACAATAAAATTCCAAATAGTATTAAAAATATAGACACAGGAAAAGTTTTCAACTCCCACCTAAAACTTTTTCTTATAAATAAAGATTATTATGACATAAAGGATTTTTAATGATAATAAATAATAATAAAATATATGTTATGTTATATTTATGTTATTAGTTATATTATATGTTATTTTAACTTTATGCAATGTGATAAAATAAAAGCAGTAGGAGAGTCAATATTATACTTATATTTAAATGTTAATAAATATTAAAAAAACTGTAGGTAGATATAATGTAATTAAAGTTCTAAGTTTTGTAAAATGAAAGCATACTAATATAATTTGTAAAGTACCTGTATTTAATTATGTAATAAAAATGCATTTTTTGTCCTCTTTGTACCAATAGCAATGCCCCAACGGGGTGTCACAATATTATATTTAAGATCTCAATATACTCTGATGAATGTGCTGTACTATTGTGAAAAGCTATTAAATAAATAAATAAAAGCTCCCCGTCCAGACTGAACCTAGGACCCCAGCGGTAGGCCTACTACCAGTATTAGTATAGTACACTATTGAGGCAGTGAAGACTTCAATTTTATTGAAACATGAACATTTTATAAAAGTGAAATAATAATACAATTTACGACTTGTGGCTTTTGTTTAAGCAAAAACAAATTTGTTCCTAAAAAACATAAAATTCTGATTAAATCATAAATATACGACGGGAGAGACTGCAAAGGCTTATTGCTTTTACCCCTCCATTACAATGGAGGAAACACAAAAAAAAATCAAACTGCACGGCAGGCACTTTCTCCCTCAATTCTTTTAAAAACATCAAAGATATATATAGCTATTCTATATAATAAAATAATAATATTATTGTGTTGAGGTATTTCAATAAATATGGTTCTAGCTAAAATAACATATGCCATCCTCATGAAATGCACTTTCTGTATTATTTGCGCAAACTAAAGCTTGCTAGAGCTGACAATGACCGTTGAATGAGTACCTATGCGCAAAAATTGTGACCACATACGCTTTTATTTGTATATATCTAGATTTGCGCAGTTAAAACGGAACGATGTGGGCAGCCATTATAACGATCGGACTCTCATCATTTATACCTACCTACCTTTGTCAAAAACGAAAAGTCTTTGCAATGGTGGCCAGTTTCCGAAATACTTGCCCAAACAGCTAGCAAAAGTTTAAAATAACCTGTTACCTAACCTCAATTCTTACGAAAAATCGTAAAACAAACTGTTTCAAACTTAAGATAGGTACCTACCTATTTATTTCAAATAGATCTACAAGGACACTTCTGTATTGTCAGGATAAAGTTACAACCTACCTGTAGTGAACGATATAATAATAATTCAAAAGGTATTCATAATAACCAATTTATAAATACAATTTAACCGAAAACCCGTCAAATCTTTCAATGCTTTTATAAAAGAAAAATCTGTTCGTCATAAACATAGTTTATTTGTGAAAATCTAAATCAAGCGTTATCGTAATGTGGTTACGATATTTTCTTTTAAAGTAAACCCTAAAACCCTTTGCTCACATCCTGGCAAGTTGGGACGTACGATCATGCGTCCTCTTCCCTGGGGTCGGCGACCTCTCCCTGCTAATTTGAATTCGCCGCGCATTACAGCGGGTGGTGGTAATTGGATAACAATGAGGGTGCCACCCCCGCAGTTCTCTGGACCAGATTGCTTGTCCAATAGCCTATACGCCGACTATTTGATTTCATTGGGCCGTTTTCGAGAGTAGTGCTTTCCAGTTTTCAATTTGAGGCTGGAATTGTAGAGTAATTTTAAAATTGAATTTAGGATATATAACAGAACAGAACAACTTCAACCCACTGTTCTTTATTCAATATTAAAAAAATATGATTATTGTGAATTGTAACGTTTAAAATATGACTAAATGAAATAAGTATGACTTTGATGTTATCTGTAAAAGATAGAATGGTGAGAAGAATCAATTTTATAACATTTTATTAAAAACTAGCGGCCCGCCCCGGCTTCGCCCGCGCTGCTCTGCTCCTATTAGTCATAGCGTAATGTAAGCTATCCTATCTCTCAAGTTGGATCGAACTGCACATAGTGTGCGAATTTTATTTTAATCGGTTAAGTGGTTTAGGAGTCCATTGAGGACAAACATTGTGACACGAGATTTATATATATTAAGATATTACTACACCCTGTTCACTCCTTTGATTATTTCAAATGTTTCATATTATTATGTGTTGCTGCACTGCATACGAAAAAAATATGGTTCTCACTAAAAAAAAAATATTTTAAAACCAGAATACATAGGTATATTTATAAACCACGGACCAAGATTACCACTTACGTATTTAATTTTCAATCAAGTAGGTAGATCTACGGGTTATTCTGGAACACAAAACTAACTTATCCCCAGTGGTGTGGGTTCGCCTGCCTATAACAAAGTACCATTCGATGGAGCGAGAGCGATAATAATTCTCACGTCGTGACGAATCTTATGAAAAACCTAGCTGTATTTTTCCAGAACACCCAAACCCACTGAACAGAAGTAACGAGAGAATACCGTGTTAACTTTGATGTCTCGAATTTCATGGTGATGGCACCACGCATGCGCTCACCTAACAATGTTAGATCGCCACTAAAACAGGGGGGGATCGTCATTGCAGAAATTCTATTACGCGTTTTATACCGTGCCGTAATGTGGGGGGAACCATTATACGCCGACCCCCCTGAGTTTAGCATTCCCCTCGCGCGCCATTTTGACGGGAGGGCGCTTTTTATACTGGTTATGTTTAAACATTAAAATCTGGGGTACGTTTTAGTTGGTCGATTCGATCCGCGCAGTTTATTTTAAATTATAACAGGGGGGTTCGCTTTTAATCTTGTCACAACTGTTCTTGACGCAGCGAAATGCACTTGTTTGGGTTCTTTAGAAGATCTATGGCGAAAATTTTTAACAGAAATAATTGAAAAATTAATAATGTGTTGCCTTAACGGCGACTCCACGACCCATATTAGGGATAGAGCCGATAAAGCTTATTGATGTTTCGTCTGGAACAGACTAGGTACTTCTTGAACTTACAGATAATAAATTCAAGTCATGTATTAAACGCACACTATGTAAAAATGCGTACTATAGACTCGATGAATATCTAAAGGATAGAGATGGAGAAATACTGGTCTAGCTCCACAAGACTTTGAACAATAATTTTGTGAAATGAATGTGCATTGAACTAAATATTGTAAAAATAGTTATAAGTGAACATATTTTGAAAATACCCTACTGAGTTTTGTTTTGGCAGGTTTTTTCTCAGTAATGTGGGCTTTGGAACTCTGCCAGTGAATGACAAAGAATGTCCCAGATTTTTTTATTTAGTCTTATCTTGCCGTTTGTAAAAGAGAGTATGGAACATTCTGTTGATACCTATTTTTATTATTAGGATTTTTTTGACCATTATTTATTTTATTTTGTTTACTTTGACATATTAATCAACGTATCAGTTGTTATGCGCTTTCATTTTTTATTTTGTAATTTGACCAATCACAAGCAAATTATATTATTTCCAAGTGATTAAATATTTTTTTGAGTTTGAGTTTATCTTACCGACAATTATAGGTACCTCATCAAAGTTATCCAATCAACACAGCCTTCCCCAAAGACGCCCACAACAGCATTGTGCGTCATTAGGGGAGAATATGCCATAATCGCCAAGCTTGGCAGGCGGATTGGTGATCGCAGTGCCGGTAGTTTTATCGCGGGATGCTACTGTCTAGGTATCTACAGGGGAGGCTCTAGCTCGTGTACCGCCCGTGTGCAATGAAACCCTGGCGCCCCCTAGGCCTGACCCCCCTCCCCCCGCGGCTATCACTATATACTAGGTAATAGGTAGGTTTTCGCGAGCTTCATACATTGTAGAAATTAAACTTGCGGATTTTCTCGCGTATACAACACTCCCAAACTTCTTCATACACCCGACGTTTCTGAGACGTCTGGCATCTCAGAAACAGGTGGCGCTAGCATGACATGGCAACGTAGTTTTCTAGTAATTTATCGATAGATGGCGCCACTAGTAGTTTACATCGCACTAGGGTTGTGTTCTGTCTCAGCTATATAAGACCAGGCTGAACATCGTCGAATTAGTTAGCCCGTGACCACGGTAGCTGGAAAGCGACCGAAACGTCGGGTGTATGAAGAAGTTTGGGAGTGTTGTATACGCGAGAAAATCCGCAAGTTTAATTTCTGCAATATATACTAGGTACCTACTTTGCCGTCGTAACAAGAAAGTTTTTTCATATTCCAACAAGCAATTTTATAAGTATGGTATTAGTTACGGCGTTTCTGCGTTTGATAACTGTCGCCAGCGCGCTGGCTGGCCGCTTCTATCATATCATTGTTGTACCATGATGGTCCAAGACGATGCTCTTAGCTGTCTTAGGGAGCGCCGCGGCGCCCGTGTGCATTGCGCACCCTGCACTATAGGGTAAGCCGCCTCTGGGTATCTTTAAGACATTAAATGGAAGGTTGATGGATACGCTGGTCATTGATTCAGGCCGGACAACAATCTGCGATCTTTCACTTACTGAGACTTAAGATTTTATCGATAGGAGAAGTATACCAAATTTACATAGAAAGAAAAATTTGACTTCAGGCGAGACTCGAACTCGTGACCTACTGGGAATCTAGTCCAGCCGCTCTTCCAATTGAGCTAGCTACTGAAGCCCTGCCCGATTTGTCAAATCTTTCCTTCACATCTATTGCATTGCTTTATGGTAGCAGCAGCGCCATCTATTACCAACTATGCTAGTTAGGCAACCGATATAATAGACTTTTCAGTTTATTGAATATCGTAAAGAAGTCGCTTTTACCCTTAATAATTGTTTTTATATTATTTCGCATTAACACATGCTTGTGAAATTTATTTTATTTTAGTAATTATATATTTATTTATAATTATATATATATATTTTATTATAGTTGGTAATAGATGGCGCTGCTGCTACCATAAAGCAATGCAATAGATGTGAAGGAAAGATTTGACAAATCGGACAGGGCTTCAGTAGCTCAATTGGAAGAGCGGCTGGACTAGATTCCCAGTAGGTCGCGAGTTCGAGTCTCGCCTGAAGTCAAATTTTTCTTTCCATTTTTCTTTTAAAAGTAAAATATATTTCACAAGCAAGTGTTAATGCGAAATAATATAAAAACAATTACATAGAGCTTCCTAACTTTTTAGTCTATGCGCTGCACTAATTATCATTAACTCAATGTGCAAAGTAGTTGGTCTTACTGTTTACTAATAGAAATACAGTCGTAGGTGATTATTGACTATCGTGCATCCGCATCGCATTATTGAATCGCGACGTCTTAGTACAATACTGAAAGTGTTTACATACGTGCTCACAGCGTAGGAATCGAACGGATTAGCTAGTTATGCCGGACCACGAAGTTATTATGCCGCAGCACGGACTATGGTTATCTACTTCAATCTACCGAGGCAATCATTATGCATTGCCGCAAGGCTGAATGTATAAGATACCTGCGTCATTTTAGTATCTTTTAAGGTATTTTGCAGCAACAAATTTACCGACACTTTCAAAGAAATTACGACAATAGCATTTTGTTCGACGAGATTTAGTTTAACTGTAACCTGTAACTACGTGGAATTAACTTTGAGGGCACCCCTTGGGTATATGAGGCTCAACGATGCCTATCCCTTCGTATTTGGTTGGATAGAATCACCTACTTTACTACATTTACACAGGTCTCAATAGAATGGCTCTAGAAGAGCCTTACATATTGGCAAGTAAAAAGATATAAGAAGTGAGTAATAAATAAAGTGTCAAAGTTGTATTTCAAACTGGTGGTAGTATTTCTTACGATATTCTTTGTTGAACTCTAAATATCTGTTCTAAAATTTAAATAAAAATAAGGTGAACATAAAATAGCTTAACGAAAATTTCCTCCACGAAACAAACTAGAAATTTCTAATTATTATCTACTCATTAGGGTTGAAAAACTTTTCAATTAGTCTTTCAACCCATTCGAGTTTCACGTGAGATACCCGACAGTACCCGCACTGACCATCCGATAGCCCATCACCCCCCAGGTACCCATTACGTATCTAATCAGGACTTATGTTCTGCAGAGTGTTTTAGGTGATAAAATTATTCTTCGTTAAAATGCTTAATGGATGCTGGTTTTTCAAGCTTTTTGCTAGTTAATTAAATTTACTGTGTGTGTTGTTGATATGAGAATAAATGTTAAGAAGGTTTTCATATTTGGTCCATATCTTGGCTGAATAGAAGAAGGAGACCCTTATGCGCTTAAATTCTTGTTTGGTCGGTGCAGCAATACTAAGTTAAATCTTTGCTTTTGTTATATGAAGGAAGTGGCAAACAAGCATGCAGCTCACATTCATGTTAAGTGATAACTGCAGCCTATAGACACTAACACAAAGACCAAGGTCAAAATGCAGATGCGTTACCATTCCTGAAGCCTAAGATGTTACGCCTCTGTGCCGGAAATTACAGGGCCGTACATTGCCACCTGACCGGAACACGATAGTGCTGAACACTACCATTTAGCGGCAAGTAAGGTATAGGTAAAAGCTTATATTAGGTAATGCGGTGGTGCCTACGCCCGCGAGCTACGTCACTGGAGCTCTACCATCAGTAAAATGCTCTACCTTCGTTCGCATTAACTGCACGTTTACGTAAAGGCACGCGAGCGCAAAGGACTCCCAGTAGTATCTGGGAGTCATTTGCGCTCGCCAATTGCCCGCTGAAGTAGACTAGAGCTATCTCCAGACGACCCGCCTAAAGTAAGTCCATTAAAAAAGCAGCTTGTACTTGTTACAGTCATCAATCCAGTAATAAAAAAACTTTACGAACAATAAATCACTGGTGGTAGAGCTCCAATGGTTACATAAAGCTTGCAATTGTTTTTGCAAGTTGCGTGAATTAGCATGATCTATTTTTAAGTTTTAGACGAATAACAACCACTATGCAACGACACCAACCACTGCTACGTATTAAATCCTCCATTTGCATTACTTTGTGACAATAGTACTTACTTAGTTGAAACGAAACACTAAAAGTACTTCCATCCATATTGTCCATGTTTGGTTTGTAAGTTTCCAACTCAACACGATTCTAACCTAACCTAATTCGGTCCGTTATGCAAGCTCTGATAATCTGTAGAACTAACAAGGGTCGGACTGTAAGTGGAGGGACGAGCGAGACTACATTTCAGTTAAACCTTGAAACTACCTTGTAGTGTCAGATTGTCGTCTTTTTGTTCATTCCAGTTTCCAAACGATACCTTTTTAGTTCGATTAACAGACCGAAACGGAACAAGATGGCGGAATGGATACAAATTACAAATGGACAACATAAAAAATCACAAAACATTTTGATGAATATTGCCACGTGGCTGAATAAACTTTTACAATCGACACATTAAAATTCACAGATTTAGAAAACAAAAATATATTGAATGAATGCGTTCTCTCAGACTATCCGGTTATCATTATCACGTTTGAAAATAGAACGCACGCGAAGCAGGCCAAGTAATCGGGCAAAGCTTTTATGCCAGCCAGTATTACTGGACCCGTTGGTTTACACTCCCATTTCCTTCTATGGCCCATTTTATGGCGAGACGCGGCGGGCCGGGGGATGTCGTTTTATGGTGGTATTAGTTTAAAGGCCCCGAGGCATGCTCACATGTGCCTGAAGAGATAAGCGATGGCATCCCTCGGAAACTTGTTTAGTTGGAGCGATAACTTGGTATTGTGCGGGGGTCGGTGTGTCGTAAAAATTGCTTTTGTTTACAAGGGAGTGGGTTGCGATGTGTTTTTACACGCGACCCGTGGCTGTATGCATCTGTACTGCTGTCACTATTTTTTTTTAATTATCTTTTTGTACGGTTCATTGTACAATACTTTTGAAACTGCATTTATATTGTGTTTTTCAGTATTATGGTCATTATTTGAAGTTATTTTTGATAACATTGGGAATATATTTGAAGATAATACCTATTAGAAGAAAAATATTTGAAGTGTACCTACGTACCTATACTTTTTTCAATTCAAGAAAATGTATAATCAGTAATCAATCTGTACTACTTTTAATTATTTTTAGCAGATTGTTATACGCAGGTTTATGTAAGCTCTCTCCCATAGTCCAATAAAAACTATTCTTCAAAAATTCTTACAATTTTTTTTTCTTCGATTTTTATTCTAATTTACTTAAAATAACCTATATAGAGAACTGCACTACTGCTGTACCAAACAGAAGTCTGTCCACTAACCCGGTGTAACCCTTATCCCAAAGATCCGAAGCTCAAGGGACTTGAAGCAAAGATCGATATCAAAAGCCGGGCCCCCTTTCCGAATACCACCATCCATCAAGACCTGTTCTCGTCGACGAATTGAATGCGAGAGTGGAACCGCCAGAGGTCTAGTAAACCTGGTCTGTCGGTTATGCTTGACAGTGACGCATCTGTGCTGTTTAAATATGTAATTTTGAAGGAACGGTTATGGCCGTATTCGTGTGGATTTCACTGTGAATTAGTGTTGGGCTTGTGCAAAAATGTTGCTATGAAATGCAAGCTGAATAGGTTTTGAGCCAGCGTCATTATGAAAAAACTTAGGTTGCAGGTTGACTCATGTTACTGCGGTTGAATTAAGAACTATTTAAGTGGTGTAAACTTCAAACTTGGTACAGTTTATTAATGTAGAGTCGTCATATTTTAGAACTAGGCGTTTTAGTATGTTTAAGATAAAAACGACGATGTTCGCTTTCAGAAATCAGATAGTTACCTCAGTAATAGTAGATAAATATTGCACATCGAACTTGGGTTCTTCCTAAGTTCGACGCGACTTCGGCTTATTTGGGTGTGTACTGTGTGATAGAGCGTTATTTCTTTCGCACCGTACCAATGTGACGTTTGTCGACCATTTTGATCAAGTTTTGACCAATACCGGATTATAAGTGCATAAGTAGGCAGTGTGCAGCAGAGATAACGTCTTACGAAGTCGAAATTAGCCGATAGTAGGCAGAGTAGAGCGCTTGCGGCAGATATATAGAAAAAAAGTATCATTAAAAAGCGTCACAGGACTGGACTCAGTTTGGGCTCAGCGACGGTTTTTTTTTTGGCAACCTAAACTGAATCGCTTTTATTTTTTTATTTTTACTGGTGGTAGTGCTCCAGTGACGGAGCTCGCGGGCGTAGGCACCACCGCATTACCTAATATAGGTACTTACCGCTAAATGGTGTTCAGCACTATCGTGTTCCGGTCAGGTGGTAATTTACGGCACTGTAATTTCCGGCCCCTGTGCCGGAAATAACGCATCTGCATTTTGACCTTGGTCTTTGTGTAGGTGTCTATAGGCTGCAGTCATCACTTAACAAATAAATAAATAAAAATAAAATTAACATCAATGTGAATTGCATGCTTGTATGCCACTTCCATTAGGTACATTAAAAAATCGCTTTTTGTTTTGTCTCGTTTCTTCATACGCACTGTCATGTGAGACCAATGAATCAAAATTTTGTCAGCGCCATGGGCCCAAATCCCGGTGTTTTTGAGTCTATTACTTATTCATTAAGCACATTCAAATATTTACCAAATATCAGTTCGCGGTTATCGCAAATGGTTCACGTACCTGAAACAAAATAATGGATATTCATTAATATGGTAAACAGCTACACAAATACATGATACAATATGTGATTTCATCAGTTATTCGTTTATTACTTTACAATTCTTTATGATGTATAGTTCGAACTCTATTCAGGATTTATTGTCATTATTTTTTGTTATGTAACCAAGGTGGCAAACAAACATGCAGTTCACATGGGTGTTAAGTGATGATTGCTGCCTATAAGCATCTACATAAAAGCCAGAGGTCAACATTTTTTTTTTTTTTTTTTTTTTATGTAATGGAAGTGGCAAACAAGCATGCAGTTCACATTGATGTTAAGTGATGACTGCAGCCTATAGACACCCACACAAAGACCAAGGTCAAAATGCAGATGCGTTACCACTCCTGAGGCCTAAGGGTGTTATGCCTCTGTGCCGGAAATTACAGGGCCGTACATTACCACCTGACCGGAACACGATAGTGCTGAACACTACCATTTAGCGGCAAGTATATTAGGTAATGCGGTGGTGCCTACGCCCGCGAGCTCCGTCACTGGAGCTCTACCACCAGTAAAAACATTAAAAACATGCAGATGAGTTGCCACCCCTGAGACCTTAGGTGTGAGACATAACACCTAAGGTCTGTAGTTATCACGGGGCCATACATTACCATCTGATCACTACCATTTGGAGGCAGATAGATTAGGTAGTGTGGTGGTGTCTACGCCCTCTACACTGCCCTCTCCCTATACACTGGGAACGATATCGAAGGCGGAGCCATTTTCGGAGTCTTGTCTTTGATGCATTGTTTGTTTGAACATGCTAATCTTAGGACTCGCATGTTAATATTTCGTATAAAAAGCATGTTTTTGTTCTTTTTTATGTCATTGGTTTGACAGACAAGCAGACCACCTGATGGAATGTAGTCACCGTCGCCTATGAACATTTGCAACACCAGGGAGTCGCCAACGCGCTGCCAACCCTGAAGGACTCTTTTGACGCCATTTTTGAAGAACCCCATATTGTAGCACCGAAGGAACACCTCAGAGGGAAGTTCATTCCACAATTTACACGATCTGGGCAAAAACGAACGTGAGAACCGCACCGTTGAACATTGCCAGGTGTCCAGTCGGTGAGGGTGGAACTTTTCTTTTCGACGGCACCATGTCGAACAGTTCAGCAGAGCACTCGCCATTGTAGAGACGGTATAAAACGCATAGACTCCCAACGTCTCTGCGCAGGCTCAGATGTTCGAGCCTGTCAGTAAGTTCTTTATTATTTGATAACCCATTTATCGAAGAAAGACAATATTCGACGAACAGGAGCAGAGCATCAATGATATCATACTGGTGGTAGAGTTCCAAGTGTAGGAGCTCGAGTACGTAGGCACCACCGCGTTACCTAACCTATCTGCCGCTAAATGGTAGTTCGGCACTATCGTGTTTCGGTTAGATGGTAATGTATGGCTCCGTAATAACTATCTTAGAGACATAATAATGTTGGTCTCAGGGGTAGCAACGCATCTGCATTTTGACCTCTGGTTTTTATGTAGACATTACATTACTTAAGGCAGCAGTCATCACATAACATCAATGTGAGCTGCATGGTTGTTTGCCACCTTTCTTACTTAAGAAAAATGAAATGTTGCAATAGCGGACAAAATTCCTGTGCGAAGCCAGGGCGTGTCACTAGTGTTAACATGAGACGATGCGGAAGATGCATTTGTCCGCCCCTTCAAAATTTCGACGCGACATGGCGATCTTATCAAACGAAACGACTTCCTTTCCTTTAAAAGCTGTTATCTCCTTCGCACACATCAATTGGTAACCGTCCCACTTAAGCCTCTCCAAAACGAGTGGATACACCAATTATAGACTGACTGGTTACTGTCTTGGAAACTGAGTGGCTCTTCAGACATGAGCAGAGTTGGGTGGGCCTCGACTGTAATAAAATTGGTTGTTCTATGATAAGTCCAAATAAAAATCGACTATAAGTATCTACCTATAGAATGGATATAAATGTTGGCAGCCGGCCGCTACTACTACTACGCTGAGGTCCTGGGTTCGATTCCCGGGTAGAGGGTTATCAGAGATAATGGTGTAAAATCCTTTATCTCTGGTTCTATTGGGATTTTTCCATTTTCTGGCAATTTCCCAGAACCTCGAAGTTTGGTTATGTGCCCGGAGATGTCAACAGGCTCGCCATCTGTTACATGGGCCAAAACGTAACCGGCGAATCGTGGGTGTTTGCATGTATGCTAGAATCCATGCATTTACCCCTTCCGGGACTACAGGGGGGAAGTTACGTTCGTACTAAAGCAATCAGACAAGTCATCCTAGAATCGTGAAAAAATCCTACAAGTTAATACAAACTTCGCTAGTTTTGTTGTTATTTATAAGAGAAACTGAAATGAGGTTCAAATGTTCATAGTTTACTATTTAAAGGTTCAGGTTAAATAGTTAGGATAGGATGAAACGGGTAAGTTTATATAAATTTTAGTAGTCGTAATAGTCGTAAATAACATGGGGATTTGACGAGAGAACATTTATTTTAATAGGATCAAAAGTCTTCGAAACCGGCGCTATTTGAACAGAGTGATAAATATAGAAGTAGCACGGGAGATTTGCAGGCATATAAATATTTCGTCCATTGGCCTCATACATTCTGGCATGCAAGGAAATTAAACTGATAGGTACCTACATACAGTGCATAGCAAGAAATATTCCACACCGAGACTACGGAAGAGAGAATCGGCTAGTTTCGACTTCGTAGAGCGTTATCTCTGCTGCACACTGCCTACGTAAGCACCGATAGTCTGGTATTGGCACACCGCGGTCACTCCGCCAAAATTCCATCCAAACGCTTAATTTGATCTCTATTACTGTGTAATCAATCAGTGACGTGTATTTACACGTGCACCTGTGTGGGTAGCACGTAGAGAATACCAAATAGGTCCATACGCCCATTAGAGGAGAGGAGGTTGGGTGAGGCGGGAAAATTGAGCGGGACGTCGAAGTGTCCATTCTATACGTAGTATTATTACATATTCTCTGGTATTTGTCAAAACTTGATCAAAATGGTCGACAAACGTCAGA
This sequence comes from Macrosoma leucophasiata, assembly GCA_036365455.1. Taxonomy (NCBI): domain Eukaryota; kingdom Metazoa; phylum Arthropoda; class Insecta; order Lepidoptera; family Hedylidae; genus Macrosoma; species Macrosoma leucophasiata. The sequence continues at coordinate 4,185,161 of JAWQUS010000023.1, read as the reverse complement.
TAGGTAAGATGCGAAAGAGATAACGCTCTACAGACCCGATGTAAGCCGAAGTCTTCTTTCTAAGGTCGATGAGCATTATTTCTTAGATAATGTAATTAATATTCTGACAGTGACATTAGTGAAATAATTCATCATCATCATGTCAGCTGGACCAAAGCCTTCCCATAATGGATACGCCATATTCGCCACGCTTGGCATGCGTATTGGCGATCGCGGTGGCAGCAGTTTTAACCGAGAACGCTGTTGCCAAGTAAAATACGAAAAAATCGAAAAATAAGCACAATTTTTTATACCTTTACAAATTAGCAGAAGTAATAACGAACTATAATTTTGTAATATTAAAAGAAACGAAAAGATATCTCAATTATAAAGAAACAGTGCAATTAGGTAAAAACTTATTCCATTGAAAAAATAATTTAAAAAAAAGCAGGCAGTGTGGTTTAATAAAACATAAGTTGACAGAAATATCGAGAGGAAATCCAGATCGTGGAAATTACACCTAGAACGAATATTGGTAAACATTCTAAGCTTATTGACCTAATTTCGAACTCCGCGCGTTAAACCCTTAGAGTGCGTTTTAATTGAATTTCTACCCTATTTCAACAGCCATAAAGCATAAAATATGATTGGATATGGGTATGGTTAATCCGGTAATCCTAGATCGGGAGGGGTCTGTCTAATTTAATTTTAATCGTTGCTATTCCCAAACGTGCTTATTCGTGATATTTGGGAGACATATTCTGAGTTATATCCCAATCTCCTTTAAAAATTACCAACGAATAAGACACCACTGATTGAGCAATAAAAACTTGGGACCTACAATAAAAAAAATGGGACCTACGTACGACAAGAAAGTAACTCTAAAATTAAAAATTGAATAATAAATTAAAAAATGTAAATTAATATGATTTTTCTTATTTATATTATAATGTATGTATGTATCTTCAAGCCAGGTCCCTAACGGGGTAGGCAGATAGTGTGGAGCGCCAGATATCCCGGTCCTGACACACCTCCCGTGCCTCGTCTACCTTCATCATTCTCTTCATACATGCTAGCCGATTTCTAAGACTTTTGACCCCACCATCAGACAGTACACGACCTATTTGGTCATGGTAGGTCAGTCTTGGTCTTCCTGGGCCTTTGCAACCACCCCACATTCACTTATTTTTTATAAAATGATGGCGGTAAACAAGCGGTTCGCATAGATGATAAGTGACGATTGCAGACTAAATTCAGCCCTTATACACAAAAACCGGAGGGATTTGACCTATAATATTGACGTCCGCTTTTTGTGTTGCGGACGCATTGAGGCATAGGTTGTTTTTCCTCTATGGTAACTATAACGGGGTCATATATTGCCTCGGTAGCCTAGTGGTAGCAGGCCACTACTACGTTGAGGTCCCAGGTTCGATTCCTGGGTCAGGGTCTATTTGAGGTAATGGTGTAAAATCGTTTATCTCTGGTTCTATTGGGATTTTTTGGGAAGTTGCCCAGTATCTCGGAATTTGGTGATGTACCGGAGATGTCAACAGGCTCGCCACCTGTTACATGTGCCAAAACGTAGCCGGCGAATCGTGGGTGTTTGCATGTATGCTTGAATGCATGCATTTCCCTTTGCCTACCCCTTCGGGGATTAGAGGCGTGAAGTTACTTTTACGTTATATTACTATGGCCTAATCCATTCCGAATATCGGTCACTCACTTATGCATATTTTTGGTAAAGCAAAATAATAAAATTAAATATATCGCTTAAATATATTCGGATATTTTCTTAAATTCTTTATAGTCAAACCCTGGTATACATTGTTTCACCGGCTTGGAAAAAAAATGGTAGGACCAAGCCTATCCAAGTCGTCTGTAATCAATAACCTACTTTACCACGGAAACAATAAGATCTAAAACAATTTAAAACAAGTTCATAAACAAGAACGGGTTTCTTTTGTTTAGAGCGTCATTATATTTTTTTCTCCTATTTTTCTTCACTTTGCCCCAAGCCACCCGGATGCCAATCTTTAGATTACGTAGCCCTTGGCAATTAAATGTTAATCTTAAATAATAACCCTATGTGAGAACTACAGATTAAATAAATTGGTTGTAGATACTCGTACCGTTTATAAAGATGTAGGTAACGTGAGGATCTTGTTTTTGAACGAGAAATTAATTGATTCGGATTAAAAAGATTTCTTAATTCATGTTAAAATCCTTTAGTTGTACCTAACATGAATTAAGAAATCTTTTTAACCAAGGATACCTTTGGTTCTTTTTGTTAAAGTTTTGTAACGAAAACCATTTAATTTTGAATTATCGTACCTATGAGTGAAATGAATGATGTACTATCTACTTGTCTTTTAGTTGTAGATAGACTAAATACGAGTAGCTTGTAGGATTAGTGCTTTCAATAACCAATTCATGGCAGATACAATTCGATTCTCCATTACTTACTCTACTTATAATTCAACCCCATTATTCACCTCAAAAAACACCTATCTCGTTCTTTTTTTTTATAATTTGTCATGACCATAGATACAGAGTCTTTCAGTCGTATACATATTGAATTTCACATTTCTTTAAATTAATGAATATCCATATGGAAGATGACGATGATTAAATTCTTCCATGAGGAATATGATGAGATGATGGGGTGGCTCCAGTAAAGCGATGGGGACTTCACTGAAGTATTTACGAAGTTTTGGAGGCAATACGAAAAATCACTTTTCACTTCATAATATCACTTTCTTACACTCGTGAACATTATCGAATGGTTTATGATAAAAATCCCACCATTCTTACACATAAAAACGCGACTATACACAAATTTCGAAAATAATATCACGCAGCGACACAGCTCTTTTCCGCGTTCCCGCCAAAACTTTTCACCTATCTCGTTCAATGAAGTAGTGTTGCCAGGTGATCGATAAATCCGGGATTACTCCGGAATCCAACCTCTCGTTATTATTAGATTTTTTAATGTTCTTATTATTAGCTGTAGGTAATTTTAGTAATTTATTGTAGATTTTTGGAACAACTATATCAAACTGCTTCTGAGCAAATCTAGTTCTTGCTAATGGAACAGGAATTCGGTCTACTCTTTTATGTGACACTGGAAAAGCCGGCACTATTCGGCTATGAAAACGACGGAGACTTTCGTGTATGAACAGTTTTCTAACAGATAGTACATCCGCCTTTTCGTATACTGCCGTAGTGGGGTGCTTGTAAGGGAGGTAGAGGAGTACCTTTAAAACAGCCCGTTGAGCTAGTTCAAGTGTCATAATATGTTTTTTTGCGGCGCTGCCCCATACACATATACAATATCTAATTAAAGATTCACATAAAGCTTTGTATGTTTGAATAAGAAGGTCAATATCCGCTATAGTTCGCAGGTTTTTGAAAACATATATGACTTTTCGTACTCTGGAAGAAAGTGATGTTATATGAGTGCTCCAGCTCAGTTTATCCATAGTTTATAACAGTATACACTTATACATTTAGATGAACTTACATATCGCACCATAATCTGATCAAAATAGACAGAATGTAGTGCCAGATACTCGTAAAAATATACTTCGATAGTAATATTAGTATGGAAATTCCACGGCCGACAAGTCTTAGGATGTGGTTCACAGACCGCACTACGACTTTACTTTTAGCAAAGTATGCTTTGAACCGTCAGAACTCATACTTTACTGACAGTCTTATTACAATTGTCCTGGAAATTAAAAACTGCTTCTAGCAACCCTACAACAAGAACCCAGCGTTAACAATATAATACCAGCCAGCGGCAGCGCCAAGGCTCCAACAAAGATTTAAAAATATTGCACACGATCCGTTGTAATACAAACTTTACACATGCACGGTATCCCGGCAGGAGGCAGTTTTTGTCGCGGTTGCAGGTAGTCCAACAAAAATCATACGAAAAAACTCACGACTTTCTCTGTGGGGGTATAATAATCAAACCAGAACACTTGAAACCCACCCTTAGATGGATAAAAACAAGGTTCGCTCTCGCTCGGGACGAGTCAACACTGGCGCGACGTAGGGGCCTAATGACACGCGAGGGATATTTTTTTGCGTCTTTTTTTCGAGTTACAGTTAATTAGTGTCGAAATTGAAGTTTTTATTTTGTCTCCAATCGATTGCAAGCCGCTTTAAGACGCGACCGCACGCGACTGCTACATAGTTGTAAATTGACTAAAATCTAACATGGCGCCAAGAGTCACGAATTTGATTTGCGAGGGAAATGTACAATTTTTATGTTTTCATTTGTGATGTTATGGAAGCTTTGTTGGTTTGGTTCAGTTCTTTGTATCGTTTTTGTTCTGTTAGTTTATTGTACAATGTATTTCACGTTTCTAATTACGGCAGTTTGCATGTAAAAAACTAATTTCATTTGGCGTGTACGTGTCTTCTAACATTTTTATTTCATCAATTATCCAACCTCGAATAATAGAAGTTCGCAAAATATTTTAGTATTTTGTTTACATTTGAACTGCCAACATTATAAGGATTACGATAGGGGCGGGGCACAAACACTATACGAAAAGTTTGTCAATTAAGTTAGTTAAGCGATTACCATCTCTATTTTTTTTCGTAGTTTGTAATGATATACCTACCTCTTCTATTATATCCTTATCTTACGCGAGCCCGCCCTCGGGCTCAAACACAAGGTCGTTTACGGAAACAAGTTATTCCATATCTTAAACTATCGTCCAAATTTCATCAGTACCGTCTCTAAGGCTGGGTTGCACCAAGATATTTTATTAGGTTATTGTAACATATCACATCCTTTTTTAACTTTTACAGATTTCTTTAAGTTAGAGAAGGATGTGAAATGTTACAATAACTTTAACTTCAACAAATATTTTGGTGCAACCCAGCTTTAGTATATTCCAAAGATATTAGAGAAAGATATCTTTGTTCTTAACTATTATTTGGAAACCATGTTCTTAATAGGTAGGAAAGTTGAAACAAGTTGATTCTAACCAACAACTCCCTTTATCTTTAAAAACATAGGTATCCAGATCTACTACAGAAATTTTAGTTAATCTAAGTAGATCATAAACCAACGAACTAGATTAGCTTAAAATGCCCATGAGGGCTTCCCAGCGTATAAAAAACCATCCGCTTTTCAATCTGTTCTCTGCGACAACAAAAGTAGACTCTGAATAACACAACAAAAGACTATAAATTCATAACACTTTGATAGTGTAAGAAAATTGCGCTACGACAGAAAAAAAACCATAAATAGCAATCATGTCGACGTCATGTAATATTGACGTCACTATTCCACCCTCGCCAAGACGGCCGGCAGAGCCTGCCAAGGGAAACAGCATAAATCCTTCGGTACAAGGTGTCGAAATACGAAAGGCTGCCAAATCACCGACTGACTGGTCCGCGTTGGCACGGATGGCCTGCCAAGCCAGGTCGCCTGCCAGGTGGGGTGCCAAGTCACGGCTCTTAAAAAACTACGCTAATCACTGCAGTATTTCACCGTTTTTAGATAGATTGACGTTTAAAACATTGTTTTTCAAATAGTATCTCAGTATTTTTTGTGAAAATGTAGATATAGTTTATCTGCCTCAGTAGCGCAGGCCACTACTGCTACGCTGGGGGTCCTGGGTTCGATTCCCGGGTCGGGGATTATCGGAGATAACGGTTTAAGGTCCTTTATCTCTGTTTCTATTTCGAAGTTGCCCAGTACCTCGGAGTTTGGTAATGTAACCGGAGATGGCAACAGGTTCGCCACCTGTTACATGGGCCAAAACGTTACTTGCGAGTCGTGGGTGTTTGCATGTATGCTAATGCATTCATTTGCCTCTGCCTACCCCGTCAGGGATTACAGGCGTGAAGTTGAATAGAATATGGTCTATAGTCTGGGTAATTTTGGCAAATTACCTTATAGGTTCCCACGAATATTTCCAAAATTCGCTCACTCTTTCACGTGTTAACGCGTAAAACAGTAAAAGAATGTAGGTATATAACAAGTTTATCAAATAAAGCAAGCAATTTATTTACGTAAAGTACATAAAAATTCTCACTAAACATGCCTTTCGCAGTACACTTGCTGAAATTACATTTCTTGAGCAAAATCCATTTGAAAACTTACGTTGTTACACATACAATGTTTGTTATACGACATTGCCAAGCCAATATTGTAGACCTCGGGCGAAAATCGCTAATATCCGTTTGTATGTTCGCAATTTTTACAACTGTGTCGAAATAGCTTATTATTGAATACGAGACTCGGGTGGTCGCGACAGACGTTTGAGGCGAAGCGGGTTAAAAAGAAAGAAACAGAGACACTATATTGGTCCAGTTGTGAGACCTGTGACCCAAGCAACATACATACATCAAAAACAAAGTGACATGAACACAAAAATAAAAGAAAAAACAATAATAATTGAACACGTACACAGACAAATAAAAAAAAAAGGATAAACAGTGTCTCACGGCTGCACCAAATAGATAGCAGCATAAGTCAGGTTGGACCCTGATGCTGGTTTTCAACCGGAATCTACCTGGTGACACCTCCTGGTTACGTTCTTTGTGGAAATAGGTGTTTGTAGCTCTGCCTAAGCGGTTTTTTATAAGGTTAAGGTTTTTTTTTTATGCTATGGAAGTGGCAAAGAGGCATGCATTTCACATTGATGTTAAGTGATGACTGCAGCCTATAGACACCCACACAGAGACCAAGGTCAAAATGCAGATGCGTTACCACTCCTGAGGCCTAAGGTGTTATGCCTCTGTGCCGGAAATTACAGGGCCGTACATTACCACCTGACCGGAACACGATAGTGCTGAACACTACCATTTAGCGGCAAGTATATTAGGTAATGCGGTGGTGCCTACGCCCGCGAGCTCTGTCACTGGAGCTCTACCACCAGTAAGAGGTAGGTAGGTAAGGTAGTGGCAAACGAGCATGTATTTCATATTGATAGTGACTGATTGCGGCCTATAGACATCTACACAAAACCAGAGATATGCAGATGCTTGCCACCCCTGAGGCTTAAAATGTTTTATCTCCATGATAATTAGAGGGCCATAGATTACACAACCCTTTGGCGACAAATAATCCGGTAGTGTTTACGCCGTCGAGCTATGATATTGGAACTCTACCACCTGGGTATTTTTTTCCTATTTTTATTATCCACGTAATGAAAGTCACATGCCCACATTTCCCCGCGAAGTAGGCTTCAGCTGTTTCAAAATTACGCGCTTACATACGTCCGTTTAAAAGATTTCCCAAGTGTTACTATATTTCTGTTATTGGAATAGGCTAGTCAGGCTAGACCTTTGGCCATGGCCAATACGGCCTTATATCAGTTTAGCTCATCGCGTGTTATAGGAGGTGCTCAATGGAAGATACAGCTTTAGGAAAATACGTTTTCCTTGTTCGTCTGTCATCTTGAACGACACCCACGGGCAAAAATAAAGTGGTGCTAATGAGAATCAACATTAAACACGTTAGATTTCAAGTTTCGGTGTTGGTTGAGTTACTCTGATGACACCCACGGTACTCTTATAGAGAGAACTATGGCCTAGTGCAGTTCTAGTGTGCGTTTAAACAATGTCTTCATGGCAATGTACGAGATCCACGTTGCACCGAAATTATTTGAACAAAAGTCCAATTTTGAATTCTATTTTTCTTTACTTTCACTTTACTTTAAGACTCATCCAGCTTGATTCCTTATACAACGTGTAACAGAATTGAATGTACAACCCGAAACTAGTTTGTTCAGAATCTATAACCGAATCGATTTTAGGCATTTTTGATATAGGTAAAATTTTATCACAAATAATTACAATGAAGGAAATTATGGTCACCCATTTGGTGAACAGTCAATACAAACGAAAATGAGACAAACGTCTATCCAAAATATAATGCTAGTCGCCACAAGTTTATTAGAACTCGTTGAGACCTGCATTTTTTATTAATAATAATTTTTAAAATGAAATAGTAAAAATGAATTTATTAAATAGGGGTACGCAGGTTATGCTACATCACATTGCGACAGTGTACGTGTGTGTGTTGGTTTGTGTTTCATGTGCGGTCGTAAGTAGAGATAGGGTAAGTATGCATAGGGTGTGCATACTGTTAGTACAAATTAAGGACAACTAGTTTCTTACATAAAAAATATCAAATACTTAAACATGTAATTTCGGTTCATGTGTTATGATTATAACTCGATTTTGTAATCGAGGTGTTTAAGAGTGTGCATTATTTCCGTTACATGTTGTATAGATATTTAAGCTGAAAGCCATTCGTTCTCGCCACATTCCTGGTGAAATAGGCCATAGATAGATAATTCTATCTCCCTATGTAATGATATTGGCTGACCATAAGTCTATTGTTTTATTGGTTTCATGGTAAATAAACGATAATGATTGGCAAACAAGTATACAGCTTACGTTGATGGTAAGTATAGGTCGCGCCACGTAAAAAGAACGCTGGCGGTCAAGCTGCGCGTCACGTGTTTTTATTTCATTTTATGTTATTCTATGTAATAAAGTTTTCAATCTGCCTACCAATACACGAAACCGCAAGCGAAAGCTAGATCAAAAATAAACCAATAGGGCTAGTACTTTCGTGCGCGAGTGTACCGATGCGCGAACACATCCCTTCTATTTTCTTCCAGCGTTCTTTTTACGTGGCGCGACCTATAATACTGTACACGAACATCTACACGAAACCAAAGATTTCAATGTACATGTATATACCTATATGGGTTGCTACTCCTGAAGCTAAGGTGTTATGCCTCTGTGTCGGAAATTACAGAGCCGTACATGTATGTAATAATATTGGCTTTCTACACATGTTAAACTGAAAAAAAAAAACGACAATTTTATGACAGTGTCAAATAAGCATGCAGTTCACATACCTACATGACCACTAGAGTGTTTCATTTAATTTTGTAACGTTTTTCTTACATTATCAATAGGTTTTATGAAATTCCCGATTTCCCGGGAAAGGGGGCTCGAGAAGTATCGGAATTCGAAAACAAATAGAAAAAATAGTCGGGAAATGAGAAACCCTAATGAGCACCGCACTAGTCATCCACTCAAAACCAAAGGTCTAAATGCAGATGCATATGCGTAACCATTCCTGCTTATTAGATGTTTTACCTGTGCAGAAATGTATCGCTCATATTGACGTTAGTCGTCACCCCCCCCCCCATACAGACTAGACCCTGAGTCATATTATTACATATTCTCTGCTTGAGTGATATGCCTGTTCAACACGATATTCAATTAACTTAATAGCTTTAAACAAGGTCGCTAAACAACAAAAGCCGGCAAATTACGGAATGATATGCAGACTAATTAATAATTGTATTTATTATATGGTTGGGGAAAAAGTTTCTTCGCATTTTTTAAGATAATTCAAAACATTTTTTAATATAGTTTATTTCAATTTAACTAAAGTATGTATATACCATTTTGTTCGATAACCTTTTGCCATCTTGTAGGTAGGGACATGATCCCATTGCTATAAAAATTTTGGGACTTCTCATCAAAATATCGCGACAAGTGGATTTGGCAGTCCTCTCGTGATGTTAACCTAACATTGCATAAAGAATTCTGAAGAGACCGAAACAGGTGGAAATCTGAAGGTGCAAGGTCAGGACTATACGGCGGTTGCATTAACACCTCCCAGCCTATCCACCAAACCTATTTATTGGAAGTTTTTGTTATAAAGCCGTTATTGATTAGCATTTAAGACGAATGGAAGTACCTTGTCAAACCTATTCAAGGATTTATGGTGCTTTTTGTTTTACACTGTATGTACTCTTTATGTATGTATGTATGTATCTTCACGCCAGGTCCCTAACGGGATAGGCAGAGAGTGTAGAGCGCCAGATATCCCGGTTCAGACAAACCTCTCGTGCCTCGTCTACCTTCATCATTCTCTTCATACATACACGCCGATTCCTAAGACTTTTGACCCCACCATCAGACAGAACTCGACCTATTTGGTCATGGTAGGTCAGTCTTGGTCTTTCTGGGCCTCTGCAACCATCCACATTCGCATTGTATATCTGTTTAGTCATTCGCTCATTCGACTTTCTTTCTATATGCCCGAACCATCGGAGCATGCCTTTTTTCATTTTTACACCGATACTATCATTCACACAAAGTCTCTTTCTTACATCTTCATTACGAACGCGATCGGTGAGTGATACACCGCAGATCTTGCGCAGAGATCTCATCTCGACCGCGTTCAACTTACTTTCATGCTCTTTCCTGCATACCCTGTACTCTTTATATTGAAATAAATAAATACAAATACAAATACAGCCAAACTCTCTTAATTTTTGCTGAGTGGCTATAGATGTGTGAGGTCTAGCGTTATCATGATGAAACACCACACCCCTTCTGTTGATCAATTCCGGCCGCTTTCTCTCAACTTCTTGCTTTAATCTCATCAGTTGTTCGCAGTAGAGTTCAGAATCGATAGTCCTGCCTGGTGGTAATAGCTCATAATGAATAATGCCCTTCCAATCCCACCACACACACAACATCACCTTATTGCGAGTTAACTCGGGTTTCGCCAGTCTGTGAAGCCTGACCGGCCTTTGACCACGACCTTTTTCGCACGTTCTTGTCGTACGTGATCCATTTTTCATTTTTATGTTCGGTTTCATTACGTCGTAATAAAGAATCACAAATGAGTACACAGTTCATTAGGTTTCTTTCAGTGAGCTCGTGAGGTACCCAAATATCGAGCTTTTTTTTGTACCCAGCTTTTTTCAAATGCGCCAAAACTGATTTGTGATCAATTCTCAGTTCTTCAGCTACGTCGTAACTAATGATATGTCGATCTAGCTCCACTTTTTAAATGGCATCCATTTTATCCGTAATAGGGCGACCAGAGCGAGGTGCATCTTTGATATCAAAATTTCCGGATTGAAAACGCTTAAACCAAATTTGTGCTTCTCTCACAGACATCGTACTAGGTCCATAAACATCGCAAATTTTTTTCGCGGCTTGCTTTGCATTTTTACCTTTTTTGTAGTAAAACTTTAAAATGTATCGAATTTCTGCATTAGATTCACTCATCTTGACAGTACGAAAAACAAATGAAAATCACACATTTGCCTAATTTGAATTTGGAATGATGTTCTTTAAAATTTTAACTTTCAATGATACCAAAACCAGCCAGATACAAATACTACAGCCAAAGAGATTTTATTACAAGTTCATACATACTATAATGCGAAAAGACTTTTTCCCCAACCTATTATAATAGTTATCTATTTTTTTTTCAATTAAAAAAAACATAGTAGGCTAATATTATAGACAAGGACCTTGACTCTTCTGACACATAACCGATAGTCAGTTACATAACTGTATTTCAAGATTAAAAACGGTAATTGTATTGGCGCTCCACCCTCTCTACCAAGCCCGTTAGGGAACTGGCGTGAAGATATATACATACATATGTAAATTGGCCAAAACTTTGTTGAGTTTTCCCCATAGATAAATCATTTCAAAATATTTAAACAAGTGTCGACACATCCAAAGTGACCCTACAAATGAAAGGTGATCTCCAGCGATCTACAATATCTTACAAGGAATCAGGTGTAATACGCAACTTTTATCTAAAACTTCCATTGGATGGGGAAGTATAAAGTTTGAGGCGTACTTAACCGCTAAGTCGCTTTGGGCATTAAACACCGAGAGTATAGGATGATCGTGAGCGACGAACTTAACTAGAGTTCGTCCCTCATGGACATAAAGTTCGTCGCTCATATCACGTCGAGATACGGTAATGATAAACTTAATTTGATTATAGTAATAAATCAAAACTAAAAAGGTTTTAGTCCATCTATATGTTTAGGTAATTAACTAAAAGTCACGAAATGCTACTACTATTCAGTTGATAGGCACTTTCCGTATTCCGGTTAGATGATTTTTTTTCTCTTTATTTTATAAGGGACTTTTGGTTAAAGCCACGTCAGCCCCATTGTACGGTTAGATGTTAGTGTATGGCTCCGTAATTGCTATCACTGAACAATAACATAGGCCTCAGACAACGCATCTGCATCAAACTGCAGCATTTATCCCTCCAAGTGAACTGCATTCTAATTTACCCGCATCAAAACATAAAATTTATATGGAAGCGAGAGCTGGGTATGCAGGAAAGAGCATGAAAGTAAGTTGAACGCGGTCGAGATGAGATCATTGCGCAAGATCTGGGGTGTATCACTCACCGATCGCGTTCGTAATGAAGATGTAAGAAAGAGGCTTTGTGTGAATGATAGTATCGGTGTAAAAATGAAAAAAGGCATGCTCCGATGGTTCGGGCATATAGAAAGAATGTTGAATGAGCGAATGACTAAACAGATATACAATGCGAATGTGGATGGTTGCAGAGGCCCAGGAAGACCAAGACTGACCTACCATGACCAAATAGGTCGAGTTCTGTCTGATGGTGGGATCAAAAGTCTTAGGAATCGGCGTGCATGTATGAAGAGAATGATGAAAGTAGACGAGGCACGAGAGGTTTGTCAGAACCGGGATATCTGGCGCTCTACACTCTCTGCCTACCCCGTTAGGGACCTGGCGTGAAGATACATACATACAAAACATAAAACGTCATGTAAACATCGGCGCATATTGAATGAAGCTTACCTCCTCTAGATACTCTCGGTGTTTCTCTCTGTGGGTGGGGGACCGAGACGCGGTGGGTTCGCTTGGAGTCGTAAGGTTATAGTCGAATTAATATGGTCGTACTTTGTTGTTTATTGCGGTTCTGACAACGTTTTATGTTTTGCCATCATGTCTATTGGTTCTCGAAGCTTCGAGTTCATCAGTATACCAAGATTTATACGCACAACGTTGTTGCATTTTATGTCGAATACTTCTGAAAGTGGAATCGCGTTTTTGTGATGGGTGACTTGATTTTATTGTTTTTATGTCGCAAGATCGGTAAACACATTTTTGTCATGCAGTGGGAAACAAGCATGCAGTTCACATTGATGATAAGTGAATACTGTAGTCAACAGATAAGCATACAAAAACCGAAGAATTCAATGTAGATGCGTTACTACTCCTGAGGTTTGGATAATCTGATATGCCTATTACAATCTGATCGGAACACTGATAGTACAGAACACACCTAACATTTAGCAACATAATGCAACCTTCTGCGGTAGCGCATTGCTCGGTGAAGTTAGGTACTTCACTATGGGTGTCTTAAGGCGAGCCAAATACCGACAGGAGCCAATAAAAAATGATGTATTTTTACTGGCGGTAGAGTTCCAGTTTAGAGCTCGCGGGCGTAGACGTAGGCTGCATTACCTAATGCCACTAAATGGTAGTGTGAAGTGTTCAGCACTATCGTGAAGTGAATACTGCCTGGCTTTGTTAAGCACCCCTAGTTTTTGGGATGCCAACTTGGTCTTACACTCAATGTGACTCCCGAATTGCACTTCGTTCGATATGTCAACGCCCAGGATACCGATATTCTTACCAACGGCGATCGGAATGCCCTGGAACTGTGGTGCTACAATGCATGGCGTTTTTTTAGCGGTGCACGTGCAGACTTGTCCTCGAGGGGTTGAACTGCATTAAATTAAGTCGACCCCAATCCGAGACCCGCTCCAGAGAGTGCTCGATTTCAGACACAAGTCTAGTCCTTCTTTCCTCGATAATTGTCCGAGAGGCATTTGCACGGCTAGTGTAGTGTGCATATCCCGTACTATCATCGGTATAGCAATGAAAATGGGAGTTTTCCTCCAACATTTCATTGATGTGCAGAAGAAAAAGCGTGGGAGATAGCACAGAGCCTTGCGGCACACCACCGTTGATAGGTAGTCTGTCTGAGCGCTGACAGTCAACTAAGACTTGTATATAACGCTCAGACAGAAAGCTGGCTGTCCGGTTGCATAGCCTCTCGGGAAGACCGTAGGATGGAAGTTTCGCGAGAAGTGCCCTGTGCCAGACCCGGTCAAAGGCCTTAGCAATGTCGTTGTGTAGATATGTCACTGAACTCGACCTTAACTGCTGGACTAATTTTGATGATTCTTTATCGTATGTGTTTTGAGAATGGTTTAGATTTTAGATTGATTGTAAAAATAATTAAAAGAGCATTTTGTAGTGGACCAACCACGTGCGATTTTAGGTTGGGTCCGCTAGTATTTATATCTTCGTATCATCCTCTTCTCATCTTTCTGTAGCGCGCAAGGCCTCCCGGCTGGTGTAGAACGCAAGCGATCTACTCGACTAAGCGATACGGGTGCGGTCGGGTGTGTGACGAGTGACCACTAGTGGCAAATTAAAATGCGCATTTTCGTGCTTCGGAGAGCAGGACGCCGACGGTCCCGGTTGCTATCGACAGATAGCAGTCGTTAAACCTTGTCGGAGGCTTTATGGGCGGTTTGAAAACATCCGTCAGCGCGTTGGCCACTAACCCTTGCAAGTAACTCCACCAACCCGCATTGGAGCAGCGTGGTGGAGTAAGCTCCAGACCATCACAATTCATCTTCCTCATAATCACTTCCTCAACAACCCTAGTGCAATGAAACTCTGGCGCCCCCTAGGCCTGACCCCCTCCCCCCGCGGCTATAACTATTAATTTTCATTGTAACAAGAAAGTTTTTCATATTCCAACAAGCTAAAGTAACTAGGTATAGCTTACAGTATGGTTTTAGTTACGGCCTTTCTTCATAAGACGATAGAATAACAGTCATTGTTTTTATGCCTGTAGCTCAATATCTCTGTTGTGAAACTAAGTAACCGATAGTTCATGTTCCATTTGTGTTTTTAGTTTTATGGACAGCGAAATTGTGTTACATTTTAACTTCTTCTTTCCTATAGGGAAGAAGAGGCGCCCCCTGAGACGGCGGCGACCGTGTGCATTGCCCACCCTGCACTATAGGTTAAGCCGCTCTTGGTTGCCACTCCTGAGGCTTTGAAGTTTCTGATTTCATGTACGTACATGTTGATAGGCTACAACAGTATTGACTTAACGTCATTTTAAACCAGTGATTCCCAAAGTGGTCCATATAGACCGTGGGGTCCATGGGACTCGATGGGGGTCTACGTAGGCTTTGGAAATATGGGAATGTGATATAAATGTAGCAAGGAGGGGAAACCAGAAAAAAATTTAAAGGGGTCTACAAGAAAAAATAGTTTGGCAACCTCTGTCTTAAACTGTATGCTTGTTTGTCACTTCATGACATAAAAAATGCAACGGAGAGTTTACTAGTACATAAATAATGTACAAGTGAATAGTAACTAGGACTCCAAACCTAATGTAAAACTTAAAGAAGACCCCAACAACCATTAGGGTAAGGTAGTTACAAGAACAATTTTCATAAAAACGTTATTCGCCCTGGATCGACTAAAAAGCAAATGAGTTCGAACAAAGCATTCGTGTTGGGTAGATATATTACGTTTCAACACGATATGATCAAATGGGGCGGCGGTTTTTACAACTTCGACTGACATATGTCCGATTATGGTGCTCACTCACAGGAGTTAATGTCCTACTGCTTTTACATTAACATTACGGTAAAAACAATGAGGTTATAGGTAGGTAATGAAGAGCAGTGACGGCGTTTCGACCATTGACACCACGGGAAAGAATATAATGAGTGTTGCCAGCTATAATTATCAAAATCTAACCTAAAATTGTTTTTGTCGAAAAATTATCAAAACTCTTGCATTTGGGTAAAAATGGGCCTGACAGATCCTCCGGTGGACAAAAGCTTCCAAATAAATTTAGGTTTAAATAAAAAAAAAACTTAAAAATGACGCGAGATCAAAAAGAATAAGGGAGTTTCCCTACGTATCCTCTACAAATCTGTTACATTTGGTTAAAGAACCAATTTGGTAGGGATCCCACCTCCAGAAATTTGGATAAAATAAATAATTACAAAAATATGAGGATGCTTCACATTTGGAATTTGAATTTTAGCCGCGTTGTAAAATAAAGTCTCTAGTCACAAAATACTTTGAGACAAAGCTAAAGATTTAAACGTTCAATTCGGACATAATTTACAGATAAATCGTTTAATCGGTATAATAGTAAGAAAATAATATTTCAGAAACTCTCTAACAACTGTACGCAATAATAATTGAATACAAAACTGCCTGCAAAACAACACTGCCCCATTATACCGACACACAATTCTTTATTTTATTACAATGTAGTCAATCAAAGGAACTGTAGGTGCAAATGTCATACATCTGATACATCGGTGATTACAAGTAAAGGACCTTACAGACAGTGTTGTTTTTTCTAAAAAAAATACATGATATTTTTACTTAGCAGGCTCGGGATATCTAGTGCTCTACACTCTCTGCCTACCCCGTAAGGGACTTGGCTTGAAGATACATAAACATTTTTACTTAACTTTTTATCATATACCTACTCAAGTAATATAGGTTTTACCTAAATTTCTAATGTCAAAAGAAGGAGTCGGTACATTACGACCTCACCACCGACATGGATCAGATTTCTTTCGCCGAGTCAACAGAACAATGGCGGTCAACCATTTCATTTAGTGGTAACGCATTAACGCAGGATGGGAGGCAGCATTCCGTGATAAAACTACCGAGAAACAGCACGTACAGAAACAGCGGTTCTGCGCCGGATCTCTCTCCGGTCATGTCGGATTGTCATCTCATCGGGCTATGAGAATGCACCTATGTTTGCACATATCCACTATATCTTCTGCGCAGTTAGTTAGTCTCCGTTGAAATAGGCCGCCGTGACCGAAGTTTGTACTGGAATAGAGTTCTGGTCTGTGGACTTTTGAAGATAATGATTCTCAGAATTCGGAGAGTTTCAGTGGTGTTACCTTACCATTAGTGCGTCCAATAGATATATTATCACGGCATCTTTATTTAAAATTCGAATAACTAGAATGAATTTTCTAGAATGGTCTCAACTGACAAAGGTGTGAACCATTTAATTTTATACTCGTAATTTACACATTGAACCCTAAAAAGTGCATTGTTAATTTGTAAAAAAAACTTTTTACGCGGTTTCAATCCGGACAGACATCAAAAAGTTATTAACTGAAATTATAGGACGTCTTAGGGCAGGTAAGACCAATTTATTTCTTTATTGATACAAGTTATTGCTTCAAATTACAGATGATTGTAGTACGTGTTTCGGGTCGATTGGACCGTGGGTCGCTTGGGGGTTATTTATAGTTTTGATTGCTGGTACCGACCACGAAAAATGAGGGTGCCCGTTTTTGCCTAGTCCGGGTGGTTTTTTCTCTGCATAAAACTCGTTTCCATTTTGCATTTTTATTGTAGTCGGCTGCTCTATTCATGATTTTGTGCTTGCGTATTGTTTCAATGATAGAAATAATGAAATTAAATTCAATATTATAAAAGTGCCAAACAGGCATGAGTTCACCAATGGTAAGTGATGAGGTGCCTGAAGACATTTAGGTATACGCAAAAGCCAGAGGTCTCAATGCAGAGATACCGTTCTTGAGGCCTAAGATGTTTTAGTTAGTACCGGAAATGATAGGGTAAACTGGTTAAATACGCCCTACATTTTAATTTTGTCAAATAAAACACATTTAAAGTAAATTATATTTATTTCTTGGGAATCATTTGTTACATAAACTGATCAGCCTCTTATTATTTGGTAATTCAGCCAGTAATTATAATTATTTTTTGACTTGCACAATATTTTAAAAACTATAGAAAAGGGCGTATTCCCCAAGGGGTCTGTGAAAAATGCCCTAAGAAAAAAAAAATATATTAATAGTAATAAATAAAAATCAACATAATATAGAAAAAATGTTACTTGTGTTGCTGCCACACATTAGAGCGGCCACATTTGTTACAGAAATTTTTGTATATCGTTCAATATTAATGCAACCATTTCAAGCATCTTGTACACTGTATCCAGTCTACTTGCCAATCATTTGTTACATAAACTGATCAGCCTCTTATTATTTGGTAATTCAGCCAGTAATTATAATTATTTTTTGACTTGCACAATATTTTAAAAACTATAGAAAAGGGCGTATTCCCCAAGGGGTCTGTGAAAAATGCCCTAAGAAAAAAAAAATATATTAATAGTAATAAATAAAAATCAACATAATATAGAAAAAATGTTACTTGTGTTGCTGCCACACATTAGAGCGGCCACATTTGTTACAGAAATTTTTGTATATCGTTCAATATTAATGCAACCATTTCAAGCATCTTGTACACTGTATCCAGTCTACTTGCCAAGGGGCAAGTAGACTGGATACAGTGTACTGGCTTTATTGATTCCTAACTCTTTACTGGTGACCTTTGAAATCGCCTTATTTAGAGCTTCAGCCGTCCACGATGCTCTGCATGTTTTTCTTTTGTAACCTCTACCCATAATTATATGTAGAAAATAAAATTTAGAAGAATTTTAGCGCTTTAAATATTTCACCTACAAAATCGGGGCGTATTTCACAAAACGTTTGCAAATACGCCCCAGCGCTTAGTACCTAAAACTAACTTAAACTTGCAAAAAAAACGGTAATTTTATGAAGGTTAAATACCCATCTAAAATCATAAATCGTTCACACTCATTTAAAAACATTATTTAAATTTGTTAAAAATACTTATATAAGTTGTGTTACAAGCCAAACAATTCTTTAAGATTTTGATTTTTTTTCTTAACTACAAACGAACCGCAGCCGTTTGCCTCAACGAATTTGAGTACTACTGCCATCTATCGATTGGCGCTTTAACTATTACAAATGATAATTCGGTGTGCTTTATATTGCAAGTGGGGCACATTTCCTGATAGGGCGTTTTTCACCATTTTACCCTAGAGCCATAGATACATAATATCCGACAGAACACCAATTTGTTTCAATGCTAAATGCCTAATTTATTTTAAAAGATAGATCTTTAGATGGAAATGATTACTGGTTCAAGGATCTGATATTTTTATACAGCAATTTGTACTAAGCACTGTAAAAAAAAACAGTAACAAGTTTTATTCACAATGAGTACGAAATCGTATTAAAATTGTTTTAGGGTTAAGACAATAGCACACCTGGTGGTGGCGGGGTCAGACAGAGGTGTCATTAGCACTCGCCGCGGAAGCGAGTTGTTAGAGGAGTCATTCAGTGTTATTTTTGTATCTCTTGCATCTTTTATATGTAACAGCAGTTGCCCGTATGTCGTTTTTTTTACCGGAATAATGTGGTTGATATCCACGACTTCGTTCAGATCGCGAACGGGTTAACGATTCCGATTGAATAGAGCTTCTTAATTACTGGGGCATAAGAAAAATCTTGGTCACGTCATGAATTGGAAATACGTTTACATTTTGATCTCTGAATTTAATTTATTCCTATTGTAAGCAGTAGTAGGTATCGCATGATAAAAGTCATCAAAAAATGCATGTGCAACGTAGATTATGTTGATGGTATTCGTAAACCTGCATAGACTGATCGTCGAGTGACCCGGTGCCTAAAATTTATATAAAGATTCTAATTACCACTTAGGTACCTACTAATAGTTTTTTTAGGACGGACTTATCTGGTTGGTACGTCTCGAGATGGCACCGAGCAATCCGCGAGCGCAGGTGAAACTAATATTGTACAAAAATAAGTCGTGCGTCGTATTAATTGTTGTATATTATTACCTGTTTTCTGTTAACGTAAATTGGACTTGCCCTTGGGGTATCGAGGGAGTTGACTTCAATAATACCACTCAATAGACTACTTACTTAGGTTTCTTCGACGCGTCTTAAGCAGATTTCGAGTATTTTCGAGAGTGGGTTGACTTTAGTAAATATGCCTCGTTCGCGTTAGGACGAATAAAAAGATTTAGATCTTGAAATCAGAGCATTCAATTGGTTCACTTCATTGAAAATTATCCGTTCGTTCGATTACAGTGTCAGCATCGCGAGTGGTTTGAGAAACCTTTCAAGAAACGAACCGACCGTGAGCCGATGACGTTTGTCAAATTTATTATCCTGTATTGATCTTGATCGCTTATTCGAACGAACTGCTGAGCTATTCAGGGGAAACAATCCCCACATAGAACGAGATTAAGTGAACAATGTAGACCAAGCTCTGAACCAACTAACCAGAATCACTTTGTCGGAGAATTTTAACGCACCAAATCGTTTTGTCAACGAGTCAGGTATTGATTCGGTTCTTTGCGATCGAACGAACGGAACGACACATAACATAATAAAGTTTTCAAAGCCCCTTGTGTATCGTGCAAATCGATGCTAGCTTAGCTCTGGGGTCAGTTTAGAGATTGGCTTCTTAAATCGCCTCTTACTTCAGAAGATATTGCAGTCATCTCGATCCCTAGGTACAATAAAAATCTATAGTCCAGGTTTATGCTATAGTTATCTGTATAGCGATAATACTTCGCAGTCTCTTTCAGTAGCGATGTTTTGCTGAGTAGTGTGACTTTTTTCATTTAAAGTTATCTACTATTTTGGTGGTTCCTAATGTTTTATGTTACCTAATAAATTATGTAATAGTAAAATGTATTATTTTTCCTGTAGGTACACATTTACAAAAAAAATAGGATATCGACTTCAGACAGGATACAAAGTAACTATCGAGATCGGCAGCTTGTTATGCTTATAGAATTTAAGTAACCCAGAATTTTAGGCGAATCCGTTGCATTTTAGAGGTTTGGCCGGAAGTTTTTTTGACTAGGTATTTAAATTTCTGATATCTTCTCCATTTTCCCACGATTTAAGCTAATGTGTGCTTCGTGTTTTATTACTAGATAGACGTTTACCCTTGTGGTTACTTACGTACTCGCCCTAAGAAGGTAATGTACATTATCATGTACCTAGTACGTTTTCTAGGACCATTTCTGAGTCATTACTTTTAAATTAGTTTTACTCCGTCGTACTTACTTAATGATGGTGCGGTCAAGTCTTAGGAATCGGCTTGCATGTATGAAGAGAATGATGAAGGTAGGTACTTAAATCTAGGACATATTCGCTTTACACATATTTTTTTAAGGTTGGACGCATGTGGGCGTCTCTTCTCGACACGCCACTTCACCGAGCAATCGGCGACCGCAAAAAGCTCTGACTTACTACTTCAAAGCCTCTATATTAGAACGATGACTTCTTTCCAGAGCCTTTGTATTTTTTACCCGACTGTCGAAAGGCGGCTAATGTTTTACAAGACGATAAATAAAAAAAACTTACATTCACAGCCTCACACTAGGTATAATCTTATGTCGTGGATGCCATTCTACACATACACAAACAGCCAGACTCGAAACAAATATCTGTAAGCCATACAAATATTTGTCCCGGGAGTGGGGAATCTTACAATTAAACGGTCGTCTCACACCGCTGGACTAACCGGGTCGTCAACTATGTGTGTGTAAGTGTATAATGTAGGTAGGTACCTACTTCCATTTCTTTGGCACGCTCTGTTAGCTGAAACAACTTGACATATTTTGTGTGAGGTATCGTTGCTTTTGCCTTCATCTTAGAAGAAGTGCCTAAGTGCCTATCCATTTGAATAGGCTAAGAGCGCACTGAGAAAAAAATATTCGCAAATGAGGTACTAATATTTAAAAAAGATGGTATGTATGTGTTGTTTGAGGTTTCAAATACTTCGTCTCGTTTCCAGTTTCAATATTTGCATTTTTTTATTCAACGCGACATACGCGATGTATGGAACTATGTAATTTAATTATAAGCCGTGTAATTACTGGAAATCGATACATTTCAAACATTTTTAAAATTCAAACAGCCAAATGTTTCCCGCTGATAGATATATCGATCTAGAACGTTCCATCAACTTTAAAACTTGACAATAGCCATGAATATCCATCAGCTCTTGTGATGTTCACCCGAACCATTAGTTATTGTCAATTATAATGATACGCCTCTGACGGGACTATTGTGGTTTATATTTATAATTACGAAAATGTCCGTCTGTCTTGAATTGGGCAATGAGCAAGATGGAGATAGGGTCTGAATAAATTTTGACAAAGGTATGTGGAATAGTTTTGAAAGATATATAGATTCGTTAAAGATTTTTGTATGAGGGCCATAATACCTGCTAAACGAGATATTTGTTGCTCCACGTTCTAGGCCTATCCTGTAAGGGGCTTGACGTGAAGAAAGTACATAATATTATGACAATTTCCGTACAAACTTTAGTAACTTAATTGGACTTAGGTAGAGTAAGTAAAGGACTAACTTGGAAACATCCTTAAGGTCTATTCCACAGGACAAATGGCGAGCGCGAATAGCTCCATAAATTTTTAAGCAATTGCCTAATGGAGACCTAGAGACCCCTGTTCTGGGTTGCAACTGCCGCTTTAGTAATCGGTTGGTTATCCATCGAGTGTCATCTCTTTTGCACACTTCTGTATACTCGACCTTTTATTTGATACTTAATAGAAAGTCAAGTTAATTATTCGACTGAGTTTAGGCAATCGACTTGTTATAAGAGAGACTATTACTTTCTATAGGTTCATATATCATTGTTTGATTCTCGTATATTAGAGCCCGATCATTTAATCCTTCATGTGATCCAGACATTGCTAGAATTTGCAATTTCTTTTCAACCAGAGATTACGGTTTAAAAGCCTTTATCTCTGGTTCTATTGGGATTTTTCCATTTTCTGGAAGTTTCCCAGTACCTCGGAGTTTGGTAATGTGCCCGGAGATGGCAACAGGTTCGCCACCTGTTGGCCAAAACGTAACCGACGAGTCGTAGGGTTTGCATGCATGCATTTACCTCTGCCTACCCCTTCAGGGATTACAGGCGTGAAGTTATGTACAGGCGTGGAGTTCTTTTTTTTACAGTTTCTTTTCTATTCATGAGATCAATAATAAAGAGTTGACACCGGCTCCGTTTTTATATTGATTTGACAGATATTTAGAATGACGCGAATTGACATTTTCACGTCAGCTGTAAAGTATAGTTAATTGTAGGCAAAAAACTGGAACCATGCTACCAAGGGGTCTGTGTCCTGTCTAGTACTTTAGTAGGTACATATAGGTCAATGTTATCAATATTTTATTATTATTTAACCAGGCAACAGTACAGCGTTTTCCCTCCCTCTGTCAGTGATCGAGTATTGAAGACAATTTCATCGAATAACGGGAGATGTTCTCGTTACGATACTTTTGGTGTTATTAGACATTATTTTTATAGTGTCATAACTAAGAAATATCGGGGCCAATGACGCAACGCTGTTTTCCGACGCATTGCGATGAAATCTTGATGTATTGAATGCGGCAGTTTTTGGCAGCTTCCAGTGTATGCTTCCAGGGATGCTCGATTTTTTGCTTTGAATCGATCTTTTGGATCGTAACCTCGTGAATAGATCTCGGAAGATTGTTTTGTAAAAATAAATACAAATAACGATACAATCTTCTACGATACAATTATTAAATAATTTAATGTTTATACAAATAGGTATATGAATGTAAGAATAACAAAAACCCCGAAACTCTGATTTGGTGGGCGGAGCCGGCCATATTAAAATGTTATGCTCGCTTTTCTTATAATAATAAAAAATCTAAGAAAAGTTCTGTTCAAGTCGATACGATTTTTGTCAGACAATCATAACAGCAAACGAATCGATTCAGGTGAAGCTCTCATTCACTTGAATCTATAAATACTTATATCGATGTTGCAGAAAACCGATTCCGATCGGGCATCCCTAGTCTGTGGCGAATGCCAATCACAGGGAATGGCGAAGTGTAAAAATTCAGAAGCCATGTATTGACTGTAGTTGGACGGTAAATTTGGAAATGAACCTATTTTTAAAATATTTTTCGTACTGTTACTAGTTTAGAAATGGACGAAGGCATTACGGTCAATAGGTACCTACTGGTGATTTAAATAACATTAGGTAGAGGTCAATGTAGTTATGCTGCGTATTCTTATTTTAATCTGTGAGGGTTATTTATATTACATATTTACTGCCAGTACATATTATTATGTAGGTACTGGCAGTAAATATTTATTTGTCAGGTATCGGTATGCGTCAATTGTGTAGGTACCTGTTACTTATTCTGTTCGAACAAAATGCTTCTCTTCAGTTGAATTATGATTGAGATAATCTCAAATACTTAACGCTAAGTTTGGCTGTCACATGCGTCATACTCGTGAACGGGTGCTGTTGGTGGTGACTGGTCTGTTCTGGTTTGCAGGAGCTACATCACATTTAGTAGATAGCAGTTTATTTGCATCTATGCTATGGACGTTCACATTATTTGATTTTTCACGATAATCTGTACTTACTGGATTAATGGCCGAATACTCAAACGTCACTCAATTTTAAGCAACGCTCAAATGTGCGCTATCTCTATCGTTTGAATGTGTTTTATAAAGACAGAAGACTTTTAAGTCCCACTTAGATTTAAGTGACGTTTGAGTATTTGGCCGTTAAGCTCTCATTTAAAAGAACTCTTACTGAGTTTGTTGGATAGCGGAGTTCTTCTCAGTAGTGACTGCACTTGGAACTCTGCTAAGTGAATAACATTGATCTTGACGAATAAGTTTTTCTTTTTCATCATTTATTATCATTGAAGGAATTGAAAAAATTTATGATTATTATGTTTTAACCAAGTAGTCTAAATTCTAATTTTTAATTTACTATTAATATATGATTTTGCTTTTACTATATGTAATGGTTATTCACTCTAGGTAGTTTATGATTTATTGACGTTTTGAAAGTATCTGTAAAGATCTATTCGAAATAAAAATATTTTCTATTTCTATTTCTTGTTATTTTCATTTTATTGTGGTTATACCTAGTATAGATTACCCGCGAATCGTGAGTGTTTGCATGCATGATTGAATGCATGCATTTACCTCTGCCTATCCCTTCGGGGATTACAGGCGTGAAGATACGTTTGTCCACTAACCCATGAATCTACGTAAGATAAAGGCCGGTACTCAAAGCTATCGCTTACGCAAACACTCGACTATCGCTGGCTATCGCAAATGGCCTGATTCGGATCGCCATAGATTTTGAGATAGCCTACTTCCCACAAATGTATCTTTTTGGGTGATACATGTAACTATTCGGCTTATAGACTGTTTTGGTAATATACGTCCTGCAATACATACGTCTTATAATGGTTTTATGTGTGTCTTTGTACGTAACATCCTTAATTTGAAGATTGTAAACTTAAATAAAAAATTAAATACTACGTGGTTGATGCCGCATTCATTGCCTTCAAAAAACAAAAAAAAATAAAATAAAAGTAAGCAGCTCTTAATCACTAGGTAAACGTATTCTCACGCCTGCAATCCCCGAAGGGGTAGGCAGAGTTTAATGCATGCATTCAAGCATACATGCAAACACCCATGATTCGCCGGGGATCATTAGGATATTAGAACTCAATTATAATTTATTAGCGGCTTGCCCCGGCGTCGCGCGGTTGTAATGTTACCTACCCTCTCCTATTCATCTTAGCGTGATGTTATCCTAAAGCCTTCCTCAATAAATGGGCTATCTAACACTGAACGATTTTTTTCGAATCGGTCCAGTAGTTCCTGAGATTAGCGCGTTCAAGCAAACAAACAAACAAACTCTTCAGATTTATAATATTCATATTTAGATCGAAACTATAAGGCTTCCTTGTTTACTACGGAATCCTAAAAAATAACAAAAGCGTGGGCTTACTAGGAGTGTGGGGGGTTAAATGGTGTCCGTGGCAGGTCAGGCGTCAATCATCAGGGGACAGAGCACAATTAACTACAATCAGGCAACAGGAAGACCGAATTAAGTTGTTACCGGGCGAGCTTTGACGATGACCATTCGTGAATTATAAATAGTTTCTTGTACGCGGGTTAAGGGGTATAGATTTTATGTGAACTTTATGAGATACGTCATGTTACAATCATGAAGGTTTTTTTTATTGAGTCATGTCAATGTAGGTACGTGTTTAGTCAGCCACACAGTGACTCCTACTCACCGAATTTGCCAACTCAGAAACCTTCGTGGGCTCATGCACAATAACTTTGCTAAAGATCATCACATGATCAAATGCGTAGTTTACGATTCTATAAAGGACATACAGACAAACATTAATTTTTATGTATAAAGATAGCGTTATTCCTCCAATGGACTTATTACATGGCACGGTATTCAGGGTACGATAGCAAGGGTCAGGGTAGTGTAATAACATTTAGGGAGTTAGGGCCCTTATTAGGGCGACCGGAGCGGCCCGGTCAGCCTAACGGCCTTACAACACATAGTACAAATATGAACAGTATGGAAACTACGTACAAAACGTTCAAAACGGCACACTCACACAAACTGTTGACGATCAGTCGCGGGGCCATGCGCGCTTCTGGTGTCGATCGCAAGATCGTAACACATTGAAAAATAAACATTTCTATATCTAGGATAATACAATAAGACAAGTATTATGGCTGTAAACACAAAGGTTTGATTAGTTCCAAGCAACGTAACTAAATCTAGACTAAACTAAACAACCGTATTAGCAGATTATACATTGTAGTTATATAATGGCTTTTTATACATTCATGTTGTGCATCTCACAATACCCACGTTTTTGTGGTGTCAGAGTTGTTTTAGAGCCGCGTCGTTGGTGATAGTTACCATTTCATTAGTTATACCAGAAGGACCTACCTAATGTTAGAAATGCTTTGATGATACGAGTAAAATTCACGATCATAAAATCACTACTGTTTTTATTATGTTAAGTAAGTAAGTAAGTATTTATTTGCATAAAATGTAGGTAACAATTGTTGGATGGAATTGATTATACTGGTAACCTAGTACATTTTGTCACAATGCGACGTGCAAATATTATTAAAATAATATCTAATAAACAATGTCAATGTTAATAAACGAAATTAATTACAATAAAATTAAGGCAATTCATCAATTAAATAGTTAACTATAAAATATGAATAATAAAATACCCAAATAGTGACATAATAATTGATATTCTAATTGTATGGTCAAATTTAAAATAATCAAAATTACGAATACAAAATGTCAGGAAAATGTGATGCATTACATACAGTCAAGATTTTTTTTTCAAGTCAATACATTCTGATACAGAATAGAAGCACTTTTCGATTAACCATAATTTTACTCTTCTAACAAATATTCTAAAAGGTAAAGCTTTCATGTCACTTGTTTACCACTTACATTACATAAAAAAAAAAAACTTGGAATAGCGTTATAGATCACACCACACATTACATAACTACTTTTTAAATACATAGCATAAGCTAACTGCCTCGGTAGCCTAGTGGTAGCAGGCCACTACTACTACGCTGAGGTCCTGGGTTCGATTCCCGGGTAGGGGGTTATCAGAGATAATGGTGAAAAAGCCTTTATCTCTGGTTCTATTGGGATTTTTCCATTTTCCGGAAATTTCCCAGTACCTCAAAGTTTGGTAATGTGCCCGGAGATGTCAACAGGCTCGCCACCTGTTACATGGGCCAAAACGTAACCGGCGAATCGTGGGTGTTTGCATGTATGCTTGAATGCATGCATTTACCTCTGCCTACCCCTTCGGGGATTACAGGCGTGAAGTTACGTTTTTAAATACATAGCAGTCCGAGGCACTTTGGATAAAACTATTCTGTCCGGATCTCTTGTATTTCTAGGAAACATTTCTTTAGCTTTTTTGAATAAATTTGCTTGTTATTTCCATGTTTTTCTATCCTTTGTAATAATGTGCAAATATTTTACAAAAAAATCATTTATTTATGGATTCATCAAGTTAAGAAATGTTTGGTGCTCTAACAGTAGATGTACGTACAGTCATGAAACTCTCAGATTATCCAAAATTAATCAAATATAGCATTTATTACCGTGCCTGTGTGATCAAGTGGCCAGTTCTCTGAAAGTAGGTTTACAATTAGTGCACAATCCTTTTTTTAATTGGCGGTTGTAATCTACTTCACCGTGCAATAGGCGAGCGTAAAGGGCTCTCAGCCAGCCTAAGAAAGATCCTTTTGGATGGAAATTTGGGCTTAGGGAGTTGCTGGGGACCTTGCTTACTCCCGAAAACGATTCGATTTCGATTTCGTTCCTTCATTCGAACTCGATCCACGATCTGGGGAGTTTAAGACATACGAATATGTATGCCAGCAAAGTTGTACCTTGCGTGCAATTTTCGCTCTTCTATCATTATCGGTTGGCTATTGAGAATTCTTTACATATTGCGTCGTTTTGGAACAAAGAATCATGACAAGCTCATACATTGATTTGTATCGAAAATGGTACAAAGTAAAATAGCTTTGAAATATTATCTATAGTTCTAGAGAAGGTAACGAAAACTTGGTATTTAATATATTTTAACCTAACCAGAATAAAAATTGCCCGACAGTGGAAGCCCTCCTAAACTTTAATCTTTTTATTCCGGAGTGGTATAAAAATATTACGTTACTTCACGCCTGTAATCCCCGTAGGGGTAGGCAGAGGTAAATGCATGCATTCAAGCATACATGCAAACACCTACGATTCGCCGGTTACGTTAACAGGTGGCGAGCCTATTAACATCTCCGGGCACATGACCAAACTTCAAGGTACTGGGAAATTTCCGGAAAATGAAAAATAAAACCAGAGATAAAGGTCTTTACACCATTATCTCTGATAAGCCCCTACCCGGGAATCGAACCCCGGACCTCAGCGTAGTAGTAGTGGCCAGCTACCACTAGTCTACCGAGGCGACCTAAACAGATAAAAATATTATAAGATTGGAAAATGGTCTTAAGTTCTCAAAATAATATTTCAAAGGTTTTACACCGTGTACCTTTTTTTGTAGAAAGCTTGCTGAGACAAACATCTATCTAAAAATAGGTTCCTGGTTTTTAATGTAGGTACCTTATCTATAAAATAGACATCAATTAAATACATCAAATCATTAAACTGCAAAAAGTCTACTATTTAATGAAAACGAACTGTAAAACGAGCAATTTCCACATCCATTTAGATACAGTTGCATGTTAATTCGGCACATTGTATATGCTGATGTATGCTTAACAAGTGGACCATAGTCCGACGTGTCAATGTTCCCACAGCTTATTGAATTAATTAGTTAGCAAATAATAAATTGGTACGATCATCTACTGACTATACAAATATGTGTTTATGATTATACAGTTAGATTGATACTTTACTGGAGAAAAGGCTGAATGCGTAGACGGTTTTTTTTATGGTATCGAAGTGGCATACAAGCATGGAGTTCCCATTGATGTTAAGTGATGACTGCAGCCTATAGACACCCACACAAAGGTCAAAATGCAGGTGCGTTACCACTCCTGAGGCCTAAGGTGTTATGCTTATCTGCCGGAAATTACAGGGCTGTACATTACCACCTGACCGGAACACGATAGTGCTGAACACTACCATTTAGCGTCAAGTATATTAGGTTATGCGGTGGTGCCTACGTCCGCGAGCTCCGTCACTGGAGCTCTGCCACCAGTCAAGTAATTAATTTTTGCAGAAGAAATAATTGAGAAAAACACCACAAGTGGGTGTACCGTTTTGTTTTTTAGTAAATTAAGGACTTTCGTAGAAGTATATTGGTACCTATGTAGACCTACATATAATCGGGTTATACTATTACTGGTGGTAGTACTCCAGTGATTGAACTTACGGGCGTAGGCACCCTATTACCTAATATACTTGCCGCTAAATGGTAGTGTTCAGTACTATCGTGTTCCGGTCAGGTGGTAATATACGGCTCTGTAATTTCCGCCACAGAGGTATTACAACTTAGGCTTCAGGAGTGGTAACGCATCTGCATTTTGACCGTGGTCTTTGTGTAAGTGTCTAAAGGCTGCACTTATTACTTAACATCAATGTGAAGTGGAGCCTTGTTTGCCACTTCCATTACACAAAAAATCTCAGATATAGGTACCTACAAGATTCATCAAAGGCAATAAGCAGATATTATATATATATATATATATATATATATATATAGATACAGATATAGATACACTGGACAAAACGATTTTGTTGGTAAATATAATGAAATTCCCTAACTTATCAATAACAGAGTTTCCGTAACTGTCAGTAAAATGTCCATAGTTTGAACTGATTAATTGACGTTCAAATGTTTACATGAACCTCGGTTAAATAATAGTACTTACTTAGTTGGTAAACTCTACATTATCTTGAATCATGACGTAAAAGGATTCGAGATTCGTACAATAAAATAAAGATAATTATAGTCTGTGGTACCGGAAATTCGCGTG
This sequence comes from Macrosoma leucophasiata, assembly GCA_036365455.1. Classification (NCBI taxonomy): domain Eukaryota; kingdom Metazoa; phylum Arthropoda; class Insecta; order Lepidoptera; family Hedylidae; genus Macrosoma; species Macrosoma leucophasiata. The sequence continues at coordinate 4,154,991 of JAWQUS010000023.1, read as the reverse complement.
ATTGGACAACATGAAAGGAATTTGACGTGGATCGATTCAACCAATGTGTCGAATAACACGAATATTTCGAATAACATTCGCATTTTGATGGCACGTTTCTTTCTCTTTTAGGTGTGTATAATGACGGGATGTAACGATGTGAGTTTTCGTGTGAACTATGTTGAATTTGCCTGTAGATATATTTGCGTTCTATAAAGTAGCTATAGTGAGAGATTGGGAATAATTGGAGAATTATGTGGTTGAGTCATCATTTCAAAAGGATCGTGCCAAGATTTGTGCAGAAAATTAATAAAAATTGCAGTGCATCTAGTGTGCTTAGAAATACCAATTTTGTTCCGGTGAGTTAAAAATGTTTTAGTAACCAGGGCATTCCCTGATTCAGGATAGGGTTCCCTAGATATTTCAAAGCTGTTTTATGGTGTAGCTTTTTACATATTCTGTACTAATTATTGAATGAGAATTGAAATGCTTCTTTGGAGATTGAACCGAAACACGACAGCTTTGGCTACCATCGTTTAATCGCATGGATTAGCTAATGCAATGGTAGTTATGGGCGAGTTTCACAGACCACACTGTGACGAGTGTGTACTTAGAATTAGAACTGAACTTTCAATACATTTTTTTGACAGGCGCGTCGTCAATCTCTTATGTGTTTTTTTATTCATATTCTTTACTTACTTTAGTACACATTCGAAGTTAGAATTTAATTCAATGTATAGCGGTCTGTATATCTCGCTCTATATCCTAGAGTCCATCCATCTCCATCACCACATAGCCAACCACTAAAGACAGTAAAGTTGTCTCTAAAGACATTAAGTTTGAAAGTAATCGATTTAGCATCCATGAGTATCAATCGATATTTGGATCCAGTACGGTGACCTAGAAGTAACGGATGATTGGCAACACGCTTGCCTTCCAACCCAACACCCGATTCGCACCAATAGATTCAGTTACGTACGTATTTATTGGCAATGGTTAATGGGACCATCGTCAAGATAGCGGCGTAAAAATTGCTGTTTTTCTTGTCCATATATCTTAAAATCACAAGTGAAGGGAGATACTTGATCACGTACAGTTCTATTGCTGTTAAAACGCTGTAACCAACCCAAGAGAGATCTTGGGTTGGTTAATCTATGTGGTCGTCCTAAATGTCCCAATAATGGCCTCCGCAGTGAATTATTGATATCATTTGCTAAACTTTCAGAAGCTGAACATCCGGGCTTAAAGTGGCAACTTGTCAGTATTGAAAATCCTTTAGTTTCTATGTTCGACTTCAAGGTGCTTTATGTGGTTTAAAAGGGAACACTTCCAGGTTCCATTGTCATCAAGTTGGGATCTGGTAAAGAAATCGAAGGTATTATTAAAAATAGTATGGAATTATCAGGTTTTAGTTAGGTCTTCTTAATTCATATGTACGTATTTATTATATAATCTGAAAATCAGTCCTTCACGCTACTAAGCTCACGTTGGAAGCCATAGAACTCCTTAACCGTAAGGGGGTAGGGAATAATACGGAAATATGTCAACAGAAAATACTCAACAGTGTTTGGATAGACGTGCACATACAGTTAATTATAGACATTTAAAAATCGAAAAAAGAAATGCAAATATATTACACCGACATTTTCTACAAATAATCGCATCTCTTAAAAGTTAAAAAAAGAACAGATTTAGTCCCAAATGTTTAGAAATACTTAGCGCTTACTAAAGATCTACGTATGTCCTCCGTGGTTCAGTGTCAAATTCTCTCATTTTTGGGAAACATTTCGAGACGATTTCAATATTCTACTGAGCGTTTATTTATCTAAGGGATTATAAGCGAGAATGCGGTAGATCCCTATGCGATGGACCGACCCACTTAAAGCAGCTACTAAAGATTCGTTTAGTGAGTGCACAAGAAACGCATTTGTAGGCAAGGAGTGGCAGCGGAGCCGCCAACCCTGAAAAGGCCGCAACCACTCTATCAAAATAACGACCAAGAAGGTACCATAGAGGTATCTGAAATAGAGAAATCTGTGGTACAGATATAAACTGTTTAGCAGCAGATAGATGTAATAACGCAATAATATCTTATACTATCTCCAGTTCCACTATCAGCAGCTACAGGAGCTCTACTACTATAAAACCTGTTCATAACATAATAGACATTTCTAATTTATCATTCATGCTACTTAGTATAGATTGGTATTTGAATGTCAGCGAGTTCTCTAACAAACTCAAGTTAACCCACATCAGTACACTGTTATTTCGCAACCAATTCTACACGCGAAACAAGGATGCTTTATCCTTAAAAAAATTCAATAGCCCGCATTCAAAGCAACAAAGAAAAACGGACAGACAAACATGAATGATGTTCTGTGCCATAGGAACAGACCACTTCTGTCCGTTCTCATGAAATCCAAATAATTTGACCCGCGTACTGCGATGGAGCAACGTCTCTAACGTCCTATTGAAACTGAATCTGACGGAGTGAGGAAGGTCTCGCTAAATTGGTCCGATTTACAAAGACACGTTGTATTAAAATGAATAGGTTTGGATTGTATATCAACGGAATAAGGGTGGTTTTTGCTCGACACAGGGAACAGTGAACGCCTATGAAGGCAAACAAGATTGAAGAGGTAGTAAGTTCAATTTGATGGTACTAGCAATGGTTTCTGTATAAAATTTTGCATGAGGAAAACGTGTGCTATTTTAGTATGTTATACTAAACTTGTATAATGAACATTAATAATATCTACCTTCCGTGTTTAGGAGTACCAGTCTATTAGGATTGCAAGTTGAATAGGCTCCATTTGAAGAGACTTAAAAAGGGACCATTTTGTATATTGGTGGGGACCTTTTCATAAGCGTTTATTCCCCATTGTTGCTAGATTCCTTGACCTGTTTAGTTTTTAGTCAATGTAACCACGATACCTCCAAGACACTATCGTAGAAAAAAAATATTCACTCATAATTGAATAATAAGTTAATCAGATAATTAACTGGTGGAAGAATTCCAGGCTTAGGAGCTTGAGGCCGTAGGCACCACCGCATTGCCTATCACCGAAGTACTTGTAATAACTATCACAGAGACATAACACCCTTAAGTCTCAGGGGTGGCAACGCATCTGCATTTTAAACTCTGGTTTTTGTAGGTGATCACTTAACATCTATGTGAACTTTACGATTGTTTGCCAGCTTCATAACATAAAAAAAAATCGAGGAGGAAGATCTATTCACTAGTTTTAGTGATCTGAGAACTAACTCCTCATAACGCGATGAATTTGTCTTATCGGGAACCTGAACTCAGGATTCCAAAATTGGATGAGAGCTACGTTAACAAGGGGAAGCAAATGACATTCATCATCATCATCATCATCATTTCAGCCAAAAGATGTCCACTACTGAACAAAGGCCTCCCCCAAAGAATGCCACAACGTACGGTCCTGGGCCGCCCTCATTCAGCGATTGCCCGCGAACTTCACCAGGTCGTCGGTCCACCTCGTGGGGGCCCTGCCTACGCTTCGTCTTCTGGTACGCGGTCGCCACTCTAGAAGTCTTCTGCCCAAATGTCAAATGACAATGACAATTCTCTCTTCAAATGACATTATAAGTTAGATATCTTGGTGGGATATGTGTTTTTTGGTGTGTAATGCCTGATAATATTTTGTGATAAACACACACAGTGTTTCTCAGATAATGAATCTGTGGCCAAATGTAGAGATTGTACAGAAAATATAGTTTTATTTATGCTCACAGTAGTGCTTAACGGCACCTACTACATTTATACGGAATAATATTGATTCGGTAACTGGTATCTGGTTTAATGCTACATAATAGCTTTATAATAACAACAATCAAAACCATTTGATATCTGAATAATGATCCTTGCCAAACAGCACAATAAGTAGGTAGGTACCTCAAAAAGTAAACTATCACGATACATACTTGATGAACAGGATCTATATTTAAATATAATAAAATATTAAGTATAATTTTTACAACATACGCGACCGGTTTTATGGATATGTACTCTTTTCGCGTAAAAAAGACTATAACTTCGTGGTCCTATCTTATAGAAGGGGTAAATACATATTCGTGTATACTAGCATACCCGCACCTACTCCTCAGATTTGCCAGAGATTTGGGCTAGCCTTTTGACATTCTTGGTATGGTCGAAAAGTTGCAATATTTTTCGGGCACCACTTCAGAAGCATCCTAATATTGACACCGAAACATTTTCGACGGGTTCAATATATATATATTTTTTTTTATGTAATAAAAGTGGTAAACAAGCATGCAGTTCTCATTGACATTGTGCCTATAGGCACCCACACAATGACTAGAGGTCAAAATGCAGATGCGTTACCACTCCTGAGGCCTAAGGTGTTATGCCTCTGTGCCGGAAATTACAGGGCCGTACATTACCACTAGACCGGAACACGATAGTGTTGAACACTACGATTTAGCGGCAAGTATATTAGGTAATGCGGTGGTGCCTACGCCTGCGAGCTCCGTCACTGGAGCTCTGCCACCAGTAAATTTCATTGAAGCGATTCTCACAATTTCAGCTAAGGTGGTAGATTTTAGACTTTAACCCGGTATCTAGCGAGAAAAATATGACACTTGAACTCAATTTTCATTCGCCTCCGGCGGTTTCTCGTGTCTTGACCGTTTAATAATGGTAGAGCATCTGCATTTTCACCTTTTGTTTTTGCATCCAAATCTATATTCAGTATTCAATTACCAATAATTTCTATTAACCAATGCTAGCATTTTATTAAATTTCGTAATAAAAAAAATCTGCTCTATTTGGAGTCGGTTAAAAATGTTAGAGTTAAATGAGCACATAAATGTGCTAATTGTATATGTAATAGTGCGACACGTGCTAATTCAATGTACAAGCAATGTATGTACTTGCTTGTACATTGAATTACATTTAATTATGTACAAGCAAGTACACACAATAAGAAAACTGAAGCTGTACTTCCTAAAATCAAACTATGTTTTTTGTAAGGGCAAGATATGGTATGTGATCAGTGTTAGGATTCTGAACTGGCGTTGTATTGTTGTTGATCTGGGTTGGTCGTGACTCAACACATTCTTTCTAACAAAATGTATTATGATTGTGACATAATGTTCAGCTGCATTATGGGCTAAATACAATTCTTCTAAGAAACTTGTGTGGCTTCTTTAATAATCTTCATTTTTGTTGCTGTGTATGAAGAAAAAGAATTCGATTTTCGATTGAGATTTTTCCATCTTCAGCCAATAATTTAGTTTTTTTCTTGTCTTGTAATTTTGAATTCTCTTTTGAAATTTTTTTTTATTTTCTTAATGTATGCGTGACAATTTTAAGGTTAATAATCTTGAGATTTCAATTTTTATTTTCTTGAGAATTGCGTTGTCTTACACACCACAGGTACCTAACACAAGACAGTTCTAGATAAAATTCTAGACCAGCAACTATAACACCCTACTTAATGGATGGAAGCTGATCCGTAGACAAATATGTATTTTTAATCCATCCACTCACCAATCCAGATGTTCATCACATCATTACTGCCATGTTGGCGTCAACTAACGACTGCGGCACGCGTCATACTCAGAAAAAATATATATGGACAGTGACTACAACCATATCAGTATCTAGATAGTCAGTTTCTTATGATCTAGATAGTCAGTTTCTTATGCAAATTGAAATACCCGAGTGCCAGATGCATTGACATTACATCAACAATGAATTAACGCCATGTGTGCACTGGCTACTTCTGATATTGGGTTTCAAAAAACTTTTATTCGTACTAAGAAGTAAAATAATAAAATGACAATAATAAAGGTTACTTACTCATTATATTCTCTAAATTCCATCTGCTGATTTGTAAGTCTGACGAAGATGGAATTTTGTAGTAAAATGCTAAAAATTCCATACACAAATAAAAAAGGTAATATGTAGATACTAGGTACTCATTCTTTACTCTAACATGCCGATCGTGTCGGATTTTTTATATTGCATAAATGAACCAATTACATAGATTTAGGTAAGTTAAACATTTCAATTTTTCTTGAGAAAGTAGACATAAACGAACGAATCTAAAATTAAGATCGGAGTCGATCTACATTTTAGAGGCGTCGTAATAGGAATTCGGAATGTTAACAACTTAATCGATATCGATACAGTTTATTAAAATATAAGCCAATTTGACCTCAATCACCATCGAAAGTGAAGATGAGGTCGAGTTTAGATCATGGACGCGAAAAAGAAATGAACAGGTTCTACGAAATTAAGAAACAAAAAACATATAAGCGTGAAATACGTAATAAAAAATCCAAGAAGAACTATCTGTTTAATTAAGTGAAACAACATTGTTGACTCTGAATCTGTTTTATTTAATAGCTGGTTACTGGTTGATCTTGTTCTTGTTGGCACGCACGTTGCTTCTATTTAAATCAAATGCAGTGCAGACGAGATTTATAAAGATAACACAATTATCTGCATCACACCTAAATCGGCAATCAATAATCATTACATACCTACTTCCACCTACATCCGAACAATATCAAATAAATAATTCCAATAGGCCGGTAGCAAAAATAACAACGGAGGATGAGCAGCGTCCCGCGATAAAAGCCCTGTCTAGTGTGGCGATTATGGCGTATTTTCTAATGCATGACTCACAAACTGTTGTGGGGGAGGAGGTCTTTGGGAAAGGCATTGATTGTCCAGCAGTGGACGTCTTGTGCCTGGAGTGACGATAACTACCACAGAAAAGAAAACTGTAGAATGAGCACTTCCAGATAGGTACAGATACCGGTGATACAAGAGATCAGTTAATTGAATTATTAATATGAGCTTATTGAAAGGGAACACTTACATAGACATAGACTAGGTATGTTATACGTCATTCGAACGATAAGACTGTAAGCATTTCAAAATTAGCTTAATTTAAATAAAAAATAAATCGCTGGATAGTAATGGGTAGTAGTCTGAATCTGAAGCTCGAATAAAAGAAATCTTGACAGGAAATTCTGATCATCTGAAGATCAAATGCAACGAATTAATGACTAGACTTCATGGACTCGTCCCTTGTTACATGAGACTTAAAATATACCCGACGAAACGGATGTACAATTTGTACGTCCATACACCCAAGAATTATACTTCTAATTGCATCTTTAGGAAAAAAAGCGTGTAGTAGTGTTGAATGTTTTACGTTTCCAAAAAAATATGTTATAAATACTTCGTTATTCCAAACGTGATTATATTCATTGCGACATGAACTCCAGCATGACCTTTTTGAATGACGTACAATCAATGAATGTCGAGGAAATTATTTGAATTGACAGTTGTATATTATAATTTGGACCTGTCAAATAGTGATGGTGATTCATGTGGAATTGGATTTTTAATGGCGGGTCAAGGTGCCTTGATAGATTCGGGTCTAGCGTGGTAAATCAGTCTGTTGTTTAAGTTAATGAAATAAAATATTGAAATTGATTCTGCAGGTAAATATAATCATTGCTCATTCTTCTTTCTTCTTAATTCTAGTCTATTAATCCAGTAATGTCTTTTGGTTACGTTGATAAGCACTTATTCAGTCAGATTCAAAATTAACAATTGTTTGGAATTAAACATTAGATAGATAGAAAAGAACATAATTTGTGTTATAATACACGTATAAACTAATTTTGAATCAATAGAATAGCTTATCAACTTGTCTTCCCAAATTCCAGACCGGATTACTAGTCTTGTATCAGAAGTCGAAGCTACTTTTATGTCTATCTTAATTGAGTACAGACTACAGACATAACATTCTAATTTTAAACCTGCATGACCTTATGTTGACACTGTCAAAAACGTACAGATATTATATTAAAATATTTTGTTCACAACTTCGTTATATTTTATACATGCTCATTTAAATTCGTCACACCTGACGATGTCAACAGCATTATATTTACAAATAGATTTGTTGAACACCTTATCGCCTACCGAGAAGATGTTCGACTACAAAAACCCAAATACCCCAAGTTCCCAGGAAAAATGCTCACAGGATATCAAAGATCATCACGTATGAATCATAGCTAGCAATAAAGTAAACCTTCTAAGAACATCACGTGACGAAAGCTTTATGTAAGATTGTACATTAGATATTTATAATAGTGGGAAAAGAATTAAGTGTCATAAAAAAATAATTTTGGTAATGTTAACTGTAAAAACAAGTTATAATTGGAGCGACGGTTATTAACATCAAAGTCCTTCCGTGGAAATTCAGACAGCATGAAATTATGCGTGTTGTATTACATTTGTGTATTTTTGATGCTTAGCGAATTTAAGCTATTGATAATGAAATATTTTAAAAATTGGTAAATCTCATGAATGTATTTCTAAAACAATACTTAAAACATTAACATTGACTGATTTCGTGTAAATTTTATAAGTAATAATTGAATAACGAGCGACTCTTGAGTGAGATTCTCGGATAAAAAACTCATAGAGTGAGATACTATATTGATGAAATCTAAAGGGATTGATACGGAATAATTGTAATAGATTTTAGGTAACTCAAATAAAAAAAACATATGTACAGACGTGGTAGAAACCTTCATAAGAGACAATGTAAAATGCTTCCTATCTCATTTTCTCCCACGTTAAATCTTATGAGTTTATGTGCCTATCTCTTTTTACTGTGACTTTTTCGTTTCATCTACTTCCAAATCACAACTATGCTAGAAAAGTTTTTACTTCAAAATACTAAATGCATCTCACTCCGATTGAGCATTTTTATCATAAAACTAAAATGACGGAAACAGGATCAAAGTTATTTCTTTCGAAACAAGGTAATGCTCCAAATAACTGACAGTTAATTAATATGTATTTTACAAACTGACCCACCACAATCTCGTACTACTACAAAATACTTCTCACATACCATTCTACAAGAAAGAAACTACTGGTGAAGGAATGATGTCTGTGAGATGAAATTGTATGATTTACTCTACACAGATGCAATACACAGTTAATTACATATGTGTAATATGTGTAGGTATGTAAACATACTTTATTATGAAATGATATTAATGAATCTACATATACTACTATGAATTTCAACAATATTATTAATTTCTGAGGCATACAATGTACTGCATGTAAAGATTTATCAACATGCGCAATAGTAGTTCTATAAAAACTATTAAGTATAACATAAGCAGCTGACAAGAACAATATTATCTCACAAAGATATCTATAACGCGTGTCGTAAAATGTAAATAAATCGTACAAATCAACGTATTCGATAAAGATAAAAGCAAAAAAAAACATCGTGATTGACAGATACAATTAAAAATTTAATCGCTCCACCCCAAAATAGACCCAAAGCGCCACGTAATAAATAATACATTAGCATCGCATGTGGATAAATCAATCATTTATATCTAGATGACGCACACCCGGACAAAATTATAGAGCATGATGAGAGCCTTACAATGTTGGACGATGAATGATTAACCAATGCCATACAGAAATGGGTTGGAAAGTACCTGTGGGGGGTTTAAAAATTAAAGTCTCCATCACGATGGACGCCGAATCGTTCCTATTAAATAATCTATGATCAATTTTGTACTTAAATATTCTTCACTCATTGTACTTCCAATCCAATACGTCGGAGGTTCATAAATTTGATACTGACGAATGAATCTTTAACGATTATTCACTGTGAACACACAAAGCGGCAATTTAGACATACAACATTAACAAACGGAGTTTCTGGGAAGAAGATTAAGGTTGGCAGAAGAAATAAAAGAGCTTTTTGGTGCCGTTCCACAAGGTAATCTGTTATTTTAAAGTCACCGGTCTAATAAGTCCAAAAATTGATCGAAGAAAGTGGGGTAACTTATCAATAATTCAATCGTGTGCATCCCAGACGGCGACGGTCCCGATTCGAATGGATTGGATCGATCAGATAAACCTATTAACATTTGATATATTTAAATCTTATACAGACTTGCATATGATTTTTTGAATGTTTGCATGACAATAATAAGTGTATGCGCCGCTTAGTGTATGGGGTTCGTTTTCGATCATTGTAACCTTTTTTTCTTTTATCCGCGTTCACGAATCAGGCATTTCTCGTTTTGTAACCAGTCGCTGCTTAATGGTGTCAGCAAAGCAAGTTATTTTTGATATTCCATCGACCGTTTCATTGAATTACATTATGATATTCCAGTTTTTAATGTAAAAAATTTTACATAGCTGTTAAACTTTTAATAGCAAAAATATCTATCGATTCCAGTGGTAATCATTCCGATCTCGCCATTATTTTTTACCTGAGTTTGTTAGCAGTGCTTGATATTTATTTGGCCTTTAAACCTTCTTCTATAAATGTTATAAAACAAACCGCCTCGTGTGTCTTTTCGCGATAAACTCAGCAGTCAAACTAGGTTGTAGTTTTGCATTGGTTAACTGACTCGCTTGATTAAAAAAAAAAGTGTCTATAATATTTATTGTATGGCAGAACGACGTTTGTTGCCGGGTCAGGCAGTAAACATTAAAAATGTACCCATCTACTTACCTATAAGTATTTTCCAAAAAGTATGTACCTAATCACTATTTCGTTATTCGATAGAAGGGATTGGTTATTGAAAATACTGTTCAAAGTATGTAGTTCAAACGTTTATAGGTATTCAAATAAGAGCAAAACATGACCTATGGTGACCTATAATTTACGTAGAAGACTTAATCCTTACTCAAGGCGAGGGAAATTTGCATCCTACGTTATTTTGCTTTGAACATCAAGTGGGCGGATAGTAAATCGTGACGTGACTCAGTTCGTTGGTGTGGGAACCACTGAGAATTTATATGGAGCGATCAACCGGCACTCGACATACTTTAACGCACTAGCGCCAGACGGTATCCGAAAATTGTCGGCTCAGAGACCGAGTGCAGTGCCCAAAACGGTCACAAAAGAGCGGCACGGAAGCTCGATGGCAGATAAGCAAATGAATATGTAACCTCCCACGCCCGGCAATAAAGGAGCGACCCTATGGAAATAAAAACGGCCAATTAATATTGTTTATTCGCGGCCGCCAGTCAGGCGGTGATGTACCGCGACGGTGATGCGTGCTCTCGCGTCGCGTAGGCTCGTTCCCTATGGTAACGGGACTACCAGTTATGGTAATGTTAGCCGAATTTCACGAGTTTCGAAAGCGCCGCTCGAGCCTTTGGCGGTCCGGCGTCGCGGCCGCAGCACCCGGAGCCCTAATCTCACCCGACGCATGAATAATTCCCGCGAGCTGGCTATCGATCGCACACGTCGAGGTTTTTATTTATACGGTGCGGTGGCGGTGGGCGAGGCGCGTATTAGTAAACAGGCGCAGGCGCGCTCGCGGACACTCACCGACTTGTAGGACGTTCTCGACGCACCCGGCCTCCAGCAGCTTGAGACCGCGGCAGAATGCGATGTTCCGGTGGTCGTCGGGGGGCGCGCGTGCCAGCGATGAGTACATGCATATGTCGCGCTCGTCCCGCGGGAATGACCAGTACACCACCCGCCGCTGCACCGGCTCCGGGATGCGCTCGTACCGCTCCTCTATGCGTTGGAAGGGAATCGCGGCGGCCACGATTTTCGCCGTGATGTCGAGCAACGTCGGCGGGGCGCGCGGCCGGCAGCAGGCGCGCGGCGCACACGAAGCCATAGCGCTCGCTCGGCCGCTCGGCGCGGACTGACGTGCTCTCCGCGCCCCGCGTGCGCCGCTCCCCCCCACCTCCGCCCGCCGCGGCCCGCCCCGCGAGCCCCGCGCGGGGATGCGCGCCCCGAATCGACACTACAATAAATTATTCATTTGGCAGGCATAATGTGCGATATATTATTAAAAGTTGGCATTTTTGTTGTTCTCCAGTGTCTACTTATAAAATCGATCGCGATGTGGTAAGCGTATCATTTATTTATCGGGCGGTGATGTCGTCGATATCGTTTTAGTCGGTAATTGTGTGCGGTTTAATGCATGACTATGATAAGTGCATTTTATGATTCCGAGTGTAATCAGTGATCGACGGGCACGTTTGATCGATAGCGCGGGATGTGGATAAAAAATAAGTAAAAAAAATTGATGGCACCTAATCCATTTTGGCCTTGCCTCCTCGCATTACACAAACGAAGGGGAAAGGCGGGTGGAAGCTACATTAACAGCTGATGGCGGCGGGAGGGCGAGGAGGGAGCGGGAGGGGGGGTTGCGACGTCAGGTGTCCGCCTTGCGAGCTCAGCTGTGATTCGAAGTGAAGCGCTCCAGCCGCTGACTTGCCGGCAACGTGCAATGACCTTTATTTGTTTATAACGTTTTTTTTTTTCTTTCAACGCTTACGGCCGATGACTTTTTGCAGGCAGCCAGGTATTAGTGAGACTCAGGTAGAATTCAAATACAATTCCTTTTGTTATTGGTATGTGGTAAAAGGATATGATTGTAAAAGTATTTTTACTACTTTTATTGTTGAGAGAATAACAACTTTGTTGTTTATGTCGCGTTGAAGAAACAAATGTTTGTTGTATGGAATTCTAATTTTATTTACTATTTCTATGTTTTTACTATGTGAATTTATCACTACAATTTTATTAACATTAAAATACTTTTAACAAAATATTAAGTTAATTTATCGATAGAGTAAAGTGACTAACGTGCACTGCAGAATATATTTTTATTTCGAAGCGCTGTAAACGCTGAGCGCGGCCAATAACTATGTCTCGGCCTGAGGAAATCCCGCCCGGCTATACATGTGTGTGTGTCTATCACACCTACGTAACTGTACATAATAATAATACAAATTGCGTATCAGCTGATCGCCGTAGTACCCCCAATTAATTTATGTATGTCTGTATTATGTCAGATTATTTTTCTGTGTCAATGGTTTAGTGGCCAGGTTACTAAGGCTGGGTATGAGGTCTCGACTTCAAATCTGAGTCGGGGAAACCGAGGAGTCATCATTATCATATCTGCCGAAGACTGATGGAGATGTCCACTGCTGGACCAAAACCTCCGTTAAGCGGGATGTGCCATAATCATCATGCGGATTGGCGATCACAATGGCGGGTGTTTTATCGCAGGAAAATGCTATCCATCTTGCGTTATTGCACTTACTACCGCCCCATTGGAATGGTTTGACCGCCATTGTTCGGTTAACTGACTGCACTAGTGGAAGAATACTCTTCCAGTAGAAGAAATTCTATGATGATCCAAAAACAATAAACCTTAATATTATAAATGCGAAAGTAACTCTGTCTGTCTGTTACCTTTTCACGTCCAAATCGACTGAACCGATTTTAATGAAATTTGGTACAGAGATAGAGCTGATTTTGAGAAAGAAGATAGGTTAGGTACCTACTTAGTTATTTATAAAACGACATCAACGCGCGCGAAGCCGCGGGCAACAGCTAGTATCTAATAATTATTCAATGGTGATACACGATACACAATCAGTAGAAGTTCGTTGATTCATGGGTTTATTTGGCATAACAATACGTATTCTTATGATTCGTCCCAAATCTAATGTAAGTCTAACTTTGTATTGACTAATACATCCCTACTTACCCATTAATATAAATGCGAAAATGTGTTTATTTGTCTGTCTCTCTGTATGTTCCGCTTTCGTACTTTACGTTCAAAACGGCCGAAGGCGCTTAGGGCCATAGCTCACTAGAGCCACCCGGCACGAGCGGTCTGCGCTCATTACATCAACTGCGCTCCGTATGGCCTGGACCGCAGCGCGGGCGGCGAGTGTACCACTCGGTGACCACTAGCTTGTCTTGCGATGACTTTGCATTGCCAACGCGCTGTTCCCAAGTGGACCGCACGCTGTTTGCGAGTTTTTCACAAGTAACATCGCGTCGTTCGCCCGTGGACCACCCGTCGACGAGGAGAGGCCGCCGTAAAACGAGGCGGTGCTGGTCGGGTGCCGGGTGGCTGTAGTGAGCTACGACCCTTAGGCTGGAGTGCCTTCTGCGCTCGCTGACTGCTGATGAAGTAGGTATACGAGTACTAGTGCCGTCTCGAGACCTGCCGCATACATATACTCGTAGTGAGATTACTTTTAATTTAAAAGTTAACTTTATTTTGCACAGATTTTCATCACTTTCAAGTTCTTCTATCCCATACGATTCAACTCCGATTTTCATTATTTTTGTATCTTTATATCCCACTTGCTAGTCGCGTTCATATGTAATAATAAAAAGTAGTGACTGTATGCCTATTCAACATCCCTATTGCGCCATGATTCATTCATTCGGGGGGTGGAGAGTGGGTGGAGGCTCAAGTAGAGTACATAGTTGCATTCATGATAAAGTATACGCGATACCTATTGTAAACTATAGATAGTTATGCGGGTCGCATAACTGTACCCCTAGTTTACATCGCCCGGAGGTACCTGCCCAGACCGAACGCTGAGGCTCAGCTCACTTAGTTTAGCTTATGCTTGCAAAGCTGATGTAGATTTACGTACTTGTGTACAGACTGCAGACAAGAAACTGCGTCAGCTTCACGACTTTTTTTCGCTGTCAAGGGGAACAGGGCGAGGGTAGTGTAAGACTTATAACTGAACCCCCCCGGGGTCACGGGAACGCATCACACACATCCGCGACCCCGCCGGCATCTGGTCCTTTTCGACCCCTTCATAGGGTTCTCTAACCAACGCTAGTGACGTGCAAAATATTTGCGGAGCGGTTTTCGCGGTCGATTCTGCCCAGAACGTGCAAATTGTGGAGCGAACTTCCCTCTGAGGTGTTCCCTCGGTGCTACAATATGCTTGCGTATTCAAAAATGGCATCAAAAGTGTCCTTCAGGGCTGGCAGTGCGTTGGCAACTCCTCTCGTGTTGCAACTTGCACGCCAGCCATCTTTCTCCATTCGGGCGATGGATGTCCCCTAGTGTGACTGTGTGACGCCTGGAGGACCACTCACAATACCAAGACGCCCGGGTTAAGAAGTATCTGAGCACACAGTTCGACTCTGAGTTACGTGACAAATGTTGTAACGTAACCACACCGCGGACACTCCGCCAAAATTCCATACAAACGCTTAACTCACTCAGACATCAATCAGTGACGTGTATTTACACGTGCACTTGTGTGCGTAGCACGTACAAAATGCCAACCGTCGCCCATAAGAGAGGAGGAGGTTGGGTGATGCGGGGAAATCGGAATCGTCGAAGTGTCCATTCTAAACGTAGTATTATTACATATTCTCTGACGTAACTAAAGTTTCATAGGTTTTATTACTTATACACACCGTCCAATTAGGGTATATGTCATCAGATTGTTGTCAGATTACTAGCCAAGATAGATTTTACTGATCTGCCCCCAGTGCAGTACAACAACATTACAATTCCGCTATCAAATGTAGTTAAGAATCTTGGTCTGTTTATTGACAACTCATTAAACTGGCGTGTGCAGATCACTGAAATCTGTCGTAAAGTCAATTCCGCCCTCCAGTCTCTTAATCGCTTGAAATACTTTCTACCATCCAAAACTAAGTTGGTGCTGGTAAATACCCTTATTCTGCCCATTATAGATTACGCAGATGTTTGTTACCCGGACCTAAATCAAGATCTTCTCAACAAGCTAGAGCGTCTTCTAAACAATTGTATCCGGTATATTTTCGGTCTTCGTAAGTTTGACCATATCTCCCATTTTCGTGCCCAACTTAAGTGGCTTACTATTCGACAAAGGCGTTGCTCTAGAATTCTGTTACTTCTTTATTCTATTTTGAATGATCCGACTACGCCTTGTTATCTCAAAGAAAAATTTTCATACCTCTGCGACACTCATGACAAAGTTCTCCGTTCTTCATCAAACTTGCAAACATCCATTATTCCGCATAACAGCGATTTTCTCCATTATTCTTTTACTATTCAGGCATCACTCCTCTGGAACAGCTTACCCGAACGCTTAAGAAAAGCTCCGAGTAAAAATTCTTTTAAAAGACTTGTCCGAGAGCACTATCTACAGTTTGATTCGTAAAGATCGTCACATCATCATTTATATTATATATATATGTATACATATATATGTTTTGTAGCTTTTGTATGTACTATAATATACCTATAAATATATATCATGTATTTAAATATTTATTTACTTATATACGTATTTACGTGTTTATTATTATTATTATTTATTTTTATTTTTTTGTTAGATCATATATTTGTATTCTTTACATTAAGTTTTCTTTATTCATAAGTTGTAATACCTACCACAATATTTCATCATGATGAGGGTTGACTGGTAGAGAATGCCACTAGGCATTATGTCCGCCCTTTGTTTTAACTTGTATTCAATGTTAAATCAATAAAGAATAAATAAATAAATAAATAAATATATCTTCGGGGCTTATACACTAGCATACATTTAAACGGGTCCAAGTAAACGAATTGGATTTGGTGGTTCCAGGAATTAGCGGCTGCGCCAATCGTGCCATCATTCATTCATTCGGGGGAGTGTGGGGTGGGTGGAGGCTTTGTAAGCGCATGGAAAGTACTGAAACTATTCATAAAAACGCTTTGCGATATTAACTTTCGCAAAACATGTTCTCCCCCTTTATATCAACGAGCCAATTGGTCCAGCGGTGTGTGGTGACCGTTTAACCGAGCCTGGGTTCGATTCCCGTACCTGAACAAATATTTGTATGTCCTACCCTACAGATATTTGTTTCGGGTGTGTGTTTGTGTATGTACTAAACAGGTTTATTTAGGAATACCTTGTGCGGGGCTGTGAGTGTAAGCGTATTTATTTTTATTTTTTTATTTGAACTACCGAGCCGCCCCGGCTTTGCACAGGAATTGAATATATGATTGAATATATGCGATATTTTTCTTTGATGCTGCAGGAGAGAAGCATCGGTCGTAGATGTTATGTAACCGATAATCAGACTAGCTGAACTGGGCCGCCTAGCGCCTTCATCGATAAATAAATAGACTATCAAACGCCAAAAGTTTTTTTTGAAATTCGAGCCAGTAGTTCCTGGGATAAGTGCGGTCATCAAAAACAAACACTTCAGCTTTATATAACGGAGATAGCAAGTACTCGTGCAGTTCACATGGATGATAAGTGACCACTGCAGTTTATAGACATCTACGGGAAAACCAGAGGTCCAAATGCTCATAAATACCTTGCCGCCTGTGAGGCCTATCTTGTTTTACCTCTGCGACAGAATGTTGATACAGTTTACTTACTTCAATCATAGCTCAGCAGCTTTCGATGAAATCACATGGATTTAACGACATATAGATAAGATAAAATGGCTACGCCCTCAAGCTCCGACACGGTAGAGAGACACCCTCATTATCATCATCATCATTTCAGCCAATAAACGTCCACTGCTGAACAAAGGCCTCCCCCAAAGATTGCCACAACGAACGGACTTGGGCCGCTCTCATCTAGCGATTTCCCGTGACCTTCACCCGTCGCCACTCTAGAACTGCTCTGCCCCAACGGCCGTCAGTTCTTCGAGCTAAGTGTCCTGCCCACTGCCACTTGAATCTCGCTATTCGGTGACCTATATCGGTAACTTTGGTCCTCATGTGGTCTCCTCATTTCTGATTCGATCTCGCAGAGAAACTTCAAGCAACAGAAGCTCTACCATCAGTATCTAAATAGTTTCCTCTTGAGCTACGATCAACAGACGAATACAGCGACACGTGTAATAGTTGTGATAGGTACTTTTGCTTTTCGCGTTGGCAGCTAAAAATGGCGTCTATCTCCATTGATTACGAGTTTTCGCAATCAAAGTGTTTACGTGATTGCTACGTTCACGCAATGAAACCCTAAAATGGAGCCGATATTATGAAAGTTCAGAAAAAGTTGCGTAGTTAGCTGAAGAAATTGTGTTATGAATAAGGAGGTTTTATATAAATACTACCTCGTCATTGTAGGCTTAAAATTTTAACTAGTTTTTGCTTATCGTATATTTTTGCTAATAAAAATTTCTTCTAGAACGAATTTCGTTTATGGCGGCCAATGAGTAGTTCTTTTTTGTGTCGACTTACGTAGGAGTAGGAGCACATCGCGGTCACTCCGCCAAAATTCCATACAAACGCTTAATTTGGTCTCTATTACACAGACATTAATCAGTGACGTGTATTTACACGTGCACCTGTGTGCGTAGCACGTAGAAAATACCAACCGTCGCCCCTAAGACGGGAGGAGGTTGGGTGATGCGGGGAAATCGGGCGGGACGTCGAAGTGTCCATTCTATACGTGGTATTATAACATATTCTCTGGTAGGAGGCTGGTCTCAAAACGGCACTAGTCCATTCACCGGGCAATTGGCCAGCCCAAAGCGCTCTCAGTCGAAATAAATATAAAACTGCTGAAGGGAGTCCCCTGCGAGTCCGAACCTCGGCTTAAGGCGTTATGGGGACACATAAGACATATGCGATAAGGGATGATGCAATCTGAATAGAGACTAGCCTACTGCGCAAGAGATATAGTGTACAATTGTATGCGGTACTATAATTGTACATTATACCTCATACAGTGATAGAGACATTATAGTTTACGTACGTTAAGATATTATAGTTTTTTTTTTTATGTAATGGTATAGGCAAACAAGCATGCAGTTCACATTGATGTTAAGTGATGACTGCAGCCTATAGACACTTACACAAAGACCAAGGTCAAAATGCAGATGCGCTACCACTCCTGAGGCCTTAGGTGTTATGCCTCTGTGCCGGAAATTACAGAGCCGTACATTACCACCTGACCGGAACAGGATAGTGCTGAACACTACCATTTAGCGACAAGTATATTAGGTAATGCGGTGGCGCCTACGCCCTCGAGCTCCGTCACTGGAGCTCTACCACCAGTATGCGCGTGAGACAGGGAATTGCATCTAAACTGGTGCACTCCCAATTTCCTGTCTTACGTAGCGCTATGGGACGGCAATCCGACACGACTGGAGAGAGATCAGGCGTAATACCGTCGAATTTACGTGTTCTCTGAGGCCCGGGTTCCATACACTGAGCAACTACTGGGAATTTCCTAACAGAAAGAAACTCAATAACAGTCTTGACCGACTTGGTGATCGAACTCGGGATTTCAGGGCGAGATTCACAGACCGCACTACGACTTTACTTTCGAGCAAAGTACGCTTCGAACTGTGAAAACCCATACATTTCTGACAGTTCTAAGCATACTTTGCTCAAAGTAAAGTCAGAGTGCGGTCTGTGAATCTCACCATCGTGATTGCGACAATTGTAGTACAATAGTATTGTTAATAAGGTTACGTCACGATTAATTTCTTCCGAAGGTATGTATTTTTGGCGTCATAAGGTTAGAAACAAAAAAATAAAATTTTGTTTTTGGCCAAATTCAACGTAACATGCGGGCTGAACCGATTATTCCCAAAAAAATCCATTCCACACTGACTGTCGTTTTTGTTCAAATCAGTCCCCTGGCCGGGCTGTCCGATCCAATTGAATTTTCAAACTTTCCGAATGCCAATCAATACCGTGTGTTCCGAATTTAAACTGTGTGTCCCCGCCATTTTTGTCGGATCTAATGAACTATTAAAGTGCAATTTGGCTGCGCGATGGTGGGTAGATGGCGCTGTGCGCATGTATTGATCGCGCGCGGGGGCCAAGTCTTGACATCAAGTTCTGCCAAGTCACGGAACGTATTGCTAGCTATTGTGGCGAAAAATGAGGGTGGTCGAGATGGGATACTAAACGGCCCCCGAGCGCTTTTGAAGCCTGCGTTCCACAACCCGATAGGATCGTTACGCGTGGTGACGCTCCGCTTTTCTTTTCTTTAATCGCTGGCTGCGGCTGTGATTGATAATGCCAGTTGTCAATGCGTTTTACTTTTTTTTATGAGTGACAGACAAAGAATGCTTGTTGTTTTTTTAATTGTGACCTGTGGATGGATTTTAGGCAATTAGGCGTATCTGCGGTCTAAAAATATTCGCGGCATATAATATTACTAACATTATTTTAAAAAAAAGGTAGGTCAGGTAGGTATCTGTACTGGTGGTAGAGCTTCAGTGGCGGAGCTCGCGGGCGTAGGCACCACCGCATTACTTAGTATACCTACTTGCCGCTAAATGGTAGTGTTCAGCACTATCGTGTCCCGGTCAGGTGGTAATGTACGGCCCTGTAATTTCCGGCACAGAGGCATAACACCTTAGGCCTCAGGAGTGGTAACGCATCTGCATTTTGACCTTGGTCTTTGTGTGGGTGTCTATAGGCTGCTGTCATCACTTAACATCAATGTGAACTGCATGCTTGCTTGCCACTTTCATTACATAAAAAAGGCCAATAAATAGAGTAAACATTTTAGACACGAATTTTGCACAATACGTACCTGGGGATTAATGAGTGATAATTACTTGTACGTAGGTACCAGTGATTATTTACCAGCTGATCAGATATTTCTAGACCTACTTACCAACAACTTATTTATTTTTATGGTTAAGTATTTAGTATTAGTATTAGTAAGTATTTAGTATTATTTTTATAAACTAATACACAAAAAACACGGGTAAAATAAATACTCTACAAAATAGTAGAGATAATTGTAGAGATACCGTTAATCCGCTTTACGCGCTCGGGCCGTCTCTACCGACAGGGAATAAAAACAATAAACCGACTTATCATATAATTTTATTGTTTTATTAAAAACATTATATGAAATTATTGAAATATTTCATCGTCTTATAGCCAAAGGGCCAATGAGAGTGTAATGCGGGACGAAGAAACCATTGACCTATTTCTTGTAGCCACTTGCAATAAAACATTTCAAATGGTTATTATAACATTTATAACCAAAATGTATCGTTTATTGCAAACATCTTTTTAATATTCGTCTTTACCCTGAATTTGCTGGACTTGCCCCATCTTGAGTGTATATTATATAGGTATATAATTATATATATTAGGTCATCATCATCATCATATCAGTCATAGGACGTCCACTGCTGAACATAGGTCTCCCCCAATGACCTCCATGCCGATCGATCGGAAGCGACGTGCATCCAGCGGGTACCTGCAGCCTTCACTAGGTCGTCGGTCCATCTTGCAGGTGGACGCCCTACGCTGCGCTTGCCGATACGTGGTCTCCACTCGAGAACCTTTCTGCCCCAGCGTCTATCGGTTCTCCGAGCTATGTGCCCTGCCCATTGCCACTTCAGCTTGGAGATCTGCTTGGCTATGTCAGCGACTTTCGTTCGCCTACGGATTTCTTCATTTCTGATTCGATCCAGTAGGGACACGCCGAGCATAGCCCTCTCCATTGACCGCTGAGTGACTTGGAGCTTTCGTACGAGACCCCCGAGTGAGAGACCACGTCTCGGCACCGTAGGTCATCACCGGTAAAACGCACTGGTTAAAGACTTTCGTCTTCAAGGACTGCGGGATGTTTGACGAGAAAACGCTCCTTAACTTCCCGAACTTGGTCTTATCCATGTTCATTTTAAGGCCCACTCCTTGGGACACTCGATTGAGGTCTTCGAGCATTGTGCTAAGATCTTCCAGCGACTCTGCCTTGACTATAACATTTAGGTACTTACTTGAAAATAATTTAACTAAATGCGTTGTATCTTTTAAACTGAATGCCTCGAACACATTCTTCTGATGATCGTCGCCGTCACACTTTGGGCCCTTTTTGAACGATTCCAAAAAGGAGGTTATTAAATAAATATAAATTATCAAACGCTGCGCCGGTTACACGTACGAAAAAGTGTCACGTTCCGTTTGTGCTGATAGAAACACGGTCGGCCTAAGGGCGCCCACACAACGGCACAGACTCTGTAAACGCCCTAAGGTTTCGGCTTGTGAGTCCTATTTTATTATATTAGCACGTGATTATTATCCGTTATCGGACTTCTTTTTTTACAGACAACATTTTTTTATCAATTTAAATGGTTTTAGTGTCGTAAGAACCTACTTTAAAATATTTTTTGATGGTCTCAAACAAACATTGTGCCGATCCATTTAATTTTACACGGATCAGGATATTTTTTGTTTGATTAGCTGAAAACTAGGTAAACAAAGTTAAGACACTTTATAGGTATTTTTTGCTAACATTGCTTGATCTATAGATTCATTTAGATTTTTGTAAGTAGGTTAGGCTGGGTTGCACCAAGATATTTGTTATAGTAAAAGTTATTGTAACATTTCACATCCCTCTCTAACTTCAACAGTTTTTTTTAGTTAGAGAAGGATGTGAAATGTTACAATAACGTAACTACGTAACTTCACGCCTGTAATCCCCGAAGGGGTAGGCAGAGGTGAATGCATGCATTCAAGCATACATGCAAACACCCACGATTCGCCGGTTACGTTTTGGCCCATGTAACAGGTGGCGAGCCTGTTGACAACTCCGGGCACATTACCAAACTTCGAGGTACTGGGAAATTTCCAGAAAATGGAAAAATCCCAATAGAACCAGAGATAAAGGACTTTACACCATTATCTCTGATAACCCCCTACCCGGGAATCGAACCCAGGACCTCAGCGTAGTAGTAGTTGCCTGCTACCACTAGGCTACCGAGGCAGTTAAAATAACTTTAACAAATATATTGGTGCTACCCAGCCTTAATCTATTGGATTCTAAAACACCTGAATTTTGAATAATTCAACAACTTACCACTTTCTTTGTCTATAAGAGCTTTTCAAGCGAAATTACCCCATCAACGTACACGAGGAGCTCATATTTGAGGGGTATTAAGGTTTTACGACTACGAATGTTGTAAGCTTATAAGGGATTATGAAAAGAAGGTATAAAGGGTGGATATATTATTTACCAACCATCAAAATACGGTACGCAGCAAGATATATTGGACCTCGACCTGAGGAAAGAGATATCGGAAAATTTCGGCTCTGTAGAGCGTTATCTCTTTCATACATAACCTATCCTGACGTTTGTCGACCATTTTGATCAACTTTTGACCAGGAGTTTTGGCGGGAACCTTGAAAGAGGCGTATGGTGCTCTTATTTTCTTAACTGCCTCAGTGGCGTAGTGGTAGCAGGCCACTACTATTACGCTGGAGGTCCTGGGTTCGATTCCCGGGTCGAGGGCTATCAGAGATAACGGTTTAAAATCCTTTATCTCTGGTTCTATTGGGATTTTTCCATTTTCTGGAAGTTTCCCAGTACCTCGGAGTTTGGTAATGTGCCCGGAGATGGCAACAGGTTCGCCACCTGTTACATGGGCCAAAAACGTAACCGGCGAGTCGTGGGTGTTTGCATGTATGTTTGAATGCATGCATTTACCTCTGCCTACCCCTTCGGGGATTACAGGCGTGAAGTTACGAAGTTACGTTATTTTATTTCATTTTCTAAATGCATTTTTGAATAAAGTTGGTGGCATTTTCTTTGTTAAAGATTTATTACAGTGCCCGTGTATAGTGAAATAGAATAACAGTGCGAAAACACGACCTTTCAGGTTGCCTCCAAAACTTCATTGTAAATGTTCTGGTAAAGTAGCCATCGCTTTACTCGAATAACTTGACTGTAACTCACTTGACTGACATACTTAGTAAACAATTGACTGACTGTATTATATTGACTTTTACGCTGCTTAAATGCTTGTTTACCACTTCCATTACATAAAAAAAAAAAAAAAAACTTTAGCGACAAGTCGGTTAGGAAAAGCCTGACGAGCTCTACTTACCTGAGTCACTAGAGTCCTACTACCAGTAAGAAGTGTTATCAGGAATGCTAAATGGACTTCAGAAATAACATCCTATATGTCCTGATGTTATATCTGAAACCACAATGTTATAATAGGTCTCCAAAGAATAAAGACAAAATGAACTCTATAGTGACATGCGCTCTGTCTGTGATTCATAACACGCATGGGAGATTTGTAAGAATGGATGTTAGGGCACTAATTTTGCCTGACGACCGTGTTGGAGGAATGAGGTCATTAAGCAAACAGCTCCATGGAAGCGGGGCTTTCGGCTCGACGCTCCTGTTAATGGAATAACAAAAAACAAGCGAAAGATTGCTGACTGACGAATGTCTTTCTAATAGTAACACACGTCCGGATGCGGTACGGCAAACCGAATCCGCCGACCAAATCTGCGCGAGCGGACTTGATTAATATGTCCGCCGGACTCTTCTACACACGGCCAGATTTGGTTCGTAGCGTACCGAATTTGCTGTCCGCTCCGTACCAAATCCGGACGTGTGTTACTACTATTACAAATACCCACAATAGTGTTTGCGTAATTAAGGGAGAATGTAAGTAGGTACCTACCATAATAACTAAGCTAAGGAGTTTTGGCGGGAACTTTGAAAGAGGCGTGGTAGTGCTCTTAATTTATTTCATTTTCTTGGTGCATTTTTGAGTTATATTATTTGAAGTTGGTGGCATTTTGTTTGATATAGGCTTATCACAGTGCCCGTGTATAGTGAAATAGAATAATAGTGCGAAAACACGTCCTTTCCCTCCAAAACTTCATTGTTAATGTTCTGGTAAAGTAGCCATCGCTTTACTCGAATTACTGACTATGACTGATTGACCGACTGATAAATTGACTGATTGACTCTGACTTTTACCCTGCGTAATACGAATACAAAATATCGTTTTACTTGTCACTAGCAATATGCGTAATAGCGATGCCACATAATAAAAAATCAAAACTGAGCTAAGCATGCGGACTGGCGCTCGCAGTGGCGGGTTTATCATGGTTTTATCGCGGGGCGTTGCTGCTCATCCCGTGTTATTGTGTTTACTGCCGCCTATTGGAATGGTCGCTATTCGGTTGAATGTCTGCACTAACGATAGAATTTCACTTTGAGCGGTGTATCATCGTATTATTTACTAGTGGTGGAGTTCTAGAGATTAAGGGTGCAGACATCACCGTGCCATCACCACATCACTGCATGTCCCAATTTGATGGCAATGTATCATCATGCCCTTAATTATGTATATCATAAAGGCAGTGCAACTAAGAGCGCCTGTAAATTAGAGTCAACAGGTTTTCAAAACTAAGTACCTTCAATAATTAGGTACATAAAGTTATTTTACAATGGACTTTAATTCATTTTTTGGACAAGTCACGCACTAATCCTCTTCATAAAAAAATGCGTCAATTAATTACCTACTTACTAATTCAGGTTTTTTATGTTAATATATTATATGTTTTAATCTTTTAAAAAACGCCTCCGATATACAACAATGTTTATTGAGAAAAAAGAAGGCATATTTTAATTATACATTCTGCAGTGCTGCCATCTATCCCAGCGTTACGGAAACTACTAGTAACAAGCTACAGTGAACTAGTTTACACAACTGTAGATAGGTGGCGTTCAAACAGATTAAAAGGAGATGTTGCAAAAATGTATGGACCTCCGGCCATGTATTGTACACAATATCATTAAACAGGCAAAATCAATATAAAAACGTTTTTACTGCATATTTTCACTTATTTAGCTTTGTTTGCAGTTACAAAACATTATTTGCAGTTAGAATTGCAACTTAAAACCAACATGGCGAATATGGCGGACGATATCATTTTGACATTTTCATTTATTATATTGTTTTTTGATTATCTAGTACTTGGAGAAAAAAAAATATTTTATAAATACTATCGAAATCGATTGATACCAAGCGTTGGCTGTATTGCCGCCGTGTTGAACATGGTTGAAAATGATAAAATCGTTTGAATTAAATGTGGTGGTAACTCTAAAATATGTTCTTGATTAAATTAATTGTATTTTTTTCGGATTCTACTATAATTTACACATTTTTTGAGGACATGTACGAACCAGGGCCGAGCTCGCAACATCTCCTTTAATTGGATTTTTGGATTCCAAAATATAATTAAAAAGCAGAGATAAAAAAAGTACCTTACCTAGGAATGGAGCTAAGGAATGATAATTATGTACGAGAACTTAAAAAGTGTCCAGCGTACCGCTACAAATAAAGTTTCTAGCATCTGCCACAATAGCGCTAGCGTGTTGCTGGCTTCAAAATTTATTAGATTAGATAGGATCCCACTGTCACTGCAGAATCATTTCGTTCATCCAGATATGCTGCAAACTTTATTTTTACGCATATTTATAATCTAGAGAATATATATTCACTAGGTTGCCTATCAAAAAATGGCCGCAAGTATTTTTAATTAAATTATTTTATCTTTAACAGCCAGCATCTCATATTTGCGGCCGATTTAATTTGACTCCCGTATATCATAATACCTAATGAGAAAAAAATAGCTATAATTTAATACTTATATAATTATCACATGCACCTACATCATGGAAAAAAAAGTTATCGGGGCGGAGAGAAAATACGAAGGGGCGGCCAATTGCGCAACGGCAGCCGTGATCTTTCAGAGTCTACGAAATGATTCTGCATTGGGATCCTAACCTATAACGTCATGTAGAAACTGAAAAAACGTGTTGAGTGCCATATATACATTCATATATAATGGAAATGTTATTAAAATTAATCCTGTACTTTTGTAGCGCCTATTTAAGATATTTTGATAGACAGTTTTTCAAAACAAGGGCCGTGTTCCTTATCTGCTCTATTTTCTATGAATAAGATGATCAAGGACGGCATCGCATTGAAATAGTTATACCGGGTGTCAGAAGACCGCTTCCGGGGCCAAAACATGATTGTGGCAAAAATCAAAAGTAAATTTTGAAAATTTAAAAATATTTTTTTACTTTGTGTCTAGAACATAGAGCACCATCGGAGGGGAGTAGCCATATGCAGGCTTTCCCCTCTGTCAAAGTACAAGCCCATATGGGCCTATACCTGTCGCCTAGATGTCTAAATGTGTGCGTGAAATTGTTTCTGTATTTTGTTAAAGTCAAGGTGTGAGTTTCGTAGTAATAGACGATTTTTGTAATGTGCGTGTGTGTCGCACGCATTACCCCCCGCAAAAAATGACAGACTGTTTTGCGTCGGTAATAAACGCTATGGCTACTCTCCTCCAGTCCAGCGCGGCCGGTGGCCCGTATTGCTCTATGGAATCATGAATGAGTACTATAACCAGTTTTTTTTTCAGAAGCGGTCTTCTTATGTCCTGTATAAAAATGATACACGTTTGTTCCGTTAAAATTATAATTATTAATAACAAGTATAAAAAGCTTTTTTCTCCATTCTTTTTGTCTTTTTCGAGACAGAACAAGCTAAGGCCCTGGTAGTTCGTTATACCGCACAGGGTACGTGAGCTGATTGCCTCGATCCCACGAATACAGCTCCTGCAAATAAATAAGACGATTTGAATATACCTACGGTTCCATTACTACTGTTTTTTTTTTAAGTAATGACGTTGGCAATTAAACTTGCAGTTCACATTGATGTTAAGTGATGACTGCAGCCTTTTGACACCCATGATATATTACCCCCTATAGACAACATATGACAAATATTTTTTTTCACATTTTTCTAATAACTGTCGTGACTTGGCCTATCACCGGTTTTCGGTTTATCGCTGATTTCTGGGACAGACAGAGGTAAATGCATGCATTCAAGCATACATGCAAACATCCACGATTCGCCGGTAACGTTTTGGCCCATGTAACAGGTGGCGAGCCTGTTGACATCGCCGGGCACATTACCAAACTTCGAGGTACTGGGAAATATCCAGAAAATGGAAAAACCCCAATGGAAACAGAGATAAAGGACTTTACACCATTATCTCTGATAACTCCCTACCCGGGAATCGAACCCAGGACCTCAGCGTAGTAGTACTGGCCTGCTACCACTAGGCTACCGAGGCAGTCTAGAATAAAAGGTAAGATGTAAAATTGTGAAATGACCTTTAGGCTATGATCATATCCCAGCTGCGTGGTCTTCCGGAAGGGGTTGGTGAACTGCAGCGACATCTCCACCGGCTTGCTGAGGTAGAGATCGATGGCGACTGTCACCTTGCTCTCGCGTTCTGTCGCCGAGTCCAATGCGTACAACACGCCGCATACTATGAACATCTCTCCTACCTGGAACATGTATGTGGGGGTGAAGGTAGTAACGATAAACAAATACGTCTGTTAACTAGGGTATTTCGTCTTCAATCATCAAAATTTAACACAATCTTACACAGTATTACACGTTTTGACCGTCCTCGTCTTAATCTGCCAGCTTGTCATCCCTTCCGCTATCCCTTTCACTCTTATGCATCCGTCCCTGTTTTAACAGCCGATCGTGCTGTCGTCCTATCATCTTACTCTAACCTTCCATACTAATATCATCCTTCCCATTCACACAATCCCACATGTATGTAGGTTTTTTTGTTTACCTAATTACTGCACGGTATTCAGGGTACGATAGCAAGGGTCGGGGTAGTGTAATAACATTTAGGGAGTTAGGGCCCTAATTAGGGCGACCGGAGCGGCCAGGTCAGCCTTAAGCCCTAACTGCACACAGTGCAAATATGAACAGTATGGAAAGTACGTACAAAACGTTTAAAACGGCACATTCACGCAAACATGCGCATCAACGCTCGAGTAGCGAGTGACTCGGAACTGCAGCACCGCGAGAACCGCTTAAGGGCCTCGTTGATGCGCATGTTTGTGTGATTACGCCGTTTCTAAGTTTTGTACGTAGTTTCCATACTGTTCATATTTGTACTGTGACTGAGTTAGGGCCCTGTCGTCCGGATAGTGTAATAAGCGGCAACCCGACGCGAGGCCACGCCCACCCTTCCTGCCGGACCCTCAATACCGTGTCGTGTAATAGCCTTTTAAGGAAGGTGGCAAACAAGCATGCAGCTCACATTGATGTTAAGTGATGACTGCAGCCTATAGAGGTCTACACAAAAACGAGAGTCAAAATGCAGATGCGTTGCCACCCCTGAGACCTAAGTTGTTATGGATCTGTGATAGTTAATACGGGGCCTAACACCACATTATTTATGCCGCCAAATGATAGTGTTCCGGTCAGATAGTAATGTATGTATGTATCTTCACGCCAGGTCCCTAACGGTTTTGGAAGAGAGTGCAGAGCGCCAGATGTCCCGGTCCTGACAATGGTAATGTATTGCTCTGTAATAACTATAGGTTTTATTCATGTGGTTACTATTTTTGTTCATGTGGGTTAATTTGAAAAACTAATTTAGATAAGTACATAAACTTTCATAACTTTTACGTTTTGCATGTTGTGACAGATGTGGTGACAGTGACATTTGACATTTCTGATATATGTATTTTTTTGTTTTTATGGCATCGCTATTACGCATATTGCCAGTGTCAGGTAAAACGATATTTCGTCTTTGTATTTATTTAAGCAGCGTAAAAGTTAATATAATTTAGTCAGTTATTTATTAAGCATATATGTCAGTCAAGTGAGTTGCAGTCAAGTTGTTCGAGTAAAGCGATGGCATCTTTACCAGAACATTTACAATTAAGTTTTGGAGGCAGCCTGAGAGGTCGTGTTTTCGCACTGTTATTCTATTTCACTATACACGGGCACTGTAGTAGCCTATATCAAGCTAGATGCCACCATGTATTAGTTTTGTTTGAAATATGTGTCTGTAACATTCATTTCTTTCATTCTTTAACATTCTTGTTTCTCTTTTATATTGTGAGATTGTGATTTTTTTTTGTTATCTGTAATGTTTAGTATAGGTATGAAGTCATTTTTTGTTACGTTTTCTCCCAGTGGTCAACCGGCGGGACAGGCAGTTCTTTCTTATTTTTTTTTTTGTCTCTTTATTTTTTTTTTTTTTAATAGCATTTTTTTATTGTCAATAATTCATATCTATATATTATTTTATTTATTATATTAAGTATAAACTGTTTTATTTATTATATTTTATATTATTATGTCTGTTAATGATGATAGTGATTCGTTTTATTCTGCGTGTGAGCTGAGTATTTCTGATTCCAGTATTGATGATTCTTTTCACGATTCAGAGACTTTGGGAAACGTACTAAGCAATGTACTGGATAAGATAACGTCCTCATTCAACATTTGTCATTTAAATGCACAGAGCGTACCCTCACACTATAGTGATCTGCTGGAAACTTTCTCTTCTTGCTTAACAGTGGACGCTATATTAATTTCAGAAAGCTGGTTTAAGCCATCACTTCATAACACCTTATTTAGTCTACCAGGTTATGTGCTATTGAGGAATGATAGAACTGGAAAGGGGGGTGGAGGGGTTGCCATATACCTTCGGAGTAGCATTCCACATACTGTTCTTTCGTCTTCGCCTTCTATGTACTCTGCTTCAGCGGAATATCTTTTCTTGGAAATCCTGGTCAACCATGTTAAGGTACTTCTAGGTGTGGTTTACTGTCCCCCTGGAACTAATTATTTCTCCGACCTCGAGCTGGTACTGGATTCCCATTGTTCTGATTACACACATCACATCATCATGGGTGATTTTAATACAAATCTTCTTGCAGACACTCCGAATTCTTTTAAGCTTCAAAACATATTCAAGTCGGTCAATCTATCTATTTTGCCATCTGGTCCTACTCACCGCAATTTAAATACTTCTGACTCCTGGCTTGACTTGATTGTTACTTCATCGCTAAGTCGCGTGATCGAACACGGTCACATACCTGCTCCTGGCTTTTCTCACCATGACCGTCTTTATTTGGCATATAAACTTAAACGGCCTAAACCTAGGCCAGAGATAGTTTGGCTACGCAATTTTTCTAAAATCAATAGTGACTCTCTAGAAGCTGATGCGGCGTGTCTAGATTTATCTACAGTGTATGCTGCAGCGTCAGTCGATGAAAAAATCTCTAACTTTAATTCTCAAATTCTGAAGCTGTACGATGTTCATGCACCAATGAGAGCAGTTAAATTAAAACGCCCACCTGCGCCTTGGATAACCAAGGGAGTAAGGATGGCGATGACTAGGCGCGATAGAGCTTTCCGGGTTTTCAAGCGGGACAGGAGTGATGAGAACTGGGTTTTGTATAAATCTGTCCGGAATCGGTGCAATCAAGTGGTAAGAGCAGCCAAACGTAGTTACTTTTCGGATAAAATTTCTGATTCCTCCCCTTCTGAAATCTGGAAATTTCTTAACTCCCTGGGTTTTGGTAAAGCAACAAGATCTTTAGATACTGTCCCCTTCTCACCCAATGCATTAAATTCTCATTTTTCCCACGTCTTACCTTTGAGTTCTTCTTTAAAAACCTTAACCTTGTCAGAAATCTCTCTTATGACTCGGCCTTCTACTGAAACGTTTTCATTCTCATTAATTAGTAGTGATGAGACGCTGAAAGTAATTAAGTCTATAAAATCTAATGCAGTCGGGAGTGATGATGTAAGCCGGATGATGATCATGCCTATACTCCAGTTCATTGTTCCCACTTTAACACATATCATTAATTCTTCCTTAACAACAGGGGTATTCCCTTTGATTTGGCAAAAAGCATATATTTCTCCAATTCCCAAAGTTCATAACCCCTGTGAATTAAAGGAGTATAGGCCAATTTCAATACTACCATTTCTTTCTAAAATCCTGGAAGCAGTGGTCCACAAACAGGTCTCTTCTTTTGTACATTGTAATAGTCTTATATCTTCATATCAATCCGGCTTTCGCCCGAGCCACAGCACTACCACTGCTCTTTTAAAAGTAACGGAGGATATTAGGAGCGGCATGGAGGATAAAATGGTCACAATTTTAGTTTTAATTGATTTCTCTAACGCATTTAATATGGTGGACCATGATATCCTCCTTGCTGTTCTAGATCACCTACATTTTTCTTCGGAGACTGTAAAATGGATATCCTCCTACCTCAGCAATAGGCAGCAAGCGGTTCGGGTGAATGGAATACTTTCTAACTGGTGTCACCTTCGTGCTGGTGTTCCTCAAGGAGGAATACTTTCACCTCTCCTCTTTTCAATTTTTATAAACATTCTTTCTGCTTTCTTGGACTGCTCTTACCATTTCTATGCAGATGATCTGCAATTATATAGCCAATCAAACGTCGAGAACATCAATAATGCCATTGGTAGGATTAACTTTAATTTAGACAGAATTAGCACCTGGTCACATAAATATGGCATTCAGGTTAATCCTACTAAGTGTCAGGCAATCATCATTGGTAGCTCACGACAGTTAGAGAAATTAGACATGAGTTCCATCACTCCTGTCAAGTATGAAAATCAATTGATTACATTCTCCTCTGCCGTGAAGGATCTTGGTTTACATGTTGATGCCACTCTAAGTTGGAGAGTGCATGTCAGTGAGGTGAGCCGAGCTGTATATGCCGCTTTACACTCCCTTAACCGACTCAGAAACTTTCTGCCCATTGAAATCAAGATTCGTCTTGTTCAGGCTCTCATTCTCCCCATTATTGATTATGCTGATGTGTGTTATGTGGATTTGAAAGAAATTTTTCTTGATAAGCTGGATAGACTTATTAATAATACAATTCGTTTTATCTTTTGTCTTCGCAAATTTGATCACGTATCGTATTACCGATCGAAACTGAATTGGCTGCCCATTCGACAGCGAAGACAAACTAGACTTCTTACTCAATTATATTCTATTCTTTCCGACCCAACTACTCCTTCATATTTAAAATGTAAATTTCAGTATCTCTCAGACTCTCACTCCTTACAATTACGTTCTAACAATTCTAATGTCCTTTCTATACCTTTTCACCGTACCAGCTTTGTATCCAGCTCTTTTCTACTTCAAGCTACACGTCTGTGGAATGCTCTCCCGGAGGAAATACGAAGACTCACCACAAAAATCGCCTTTAAAAAAGGGGTCAAGGCTCATTATGCGTCACATGCTTCTCATAGTCATCATTAGATTCGTATGTGTATATATAATATCTATATTTGTTTAATAATATATATTATTGTATAAATATGGTATATAGTATTTATCTTAAAGTATAATATGTATGTGAGTAAAACATTAGATTGTATGTGATATTCTATTATTAGATCAGATTTATCTATTATATAATATCTTTATTTGTTACACCGCCTACTATTTTCTCTATACTACCAATGGTTGACTGGTAGAGAATGCTTTTAGCATTAAGTCCGCCATTTGTTACATAATTTGTCAATTATTTTGTAACAATAAAGAATAAATAAATAAATAAATAAATAAATAGGTCTCAGGGGTAGCAATGCATCTGCGTTACCACCCTTGAGACCTTAGGTATTATA
Source organism: Macrosoma leucophasiata (assembly GCA_036365455.1). Lineage (NCBI taxonomy): Eukaryota > Metazoa > Arthropoda > Insecta > Lepidoptera > Hedylidae > Macrosoma > Macrosoma leucophasiata. The sequence continues at coordinate 4,121,926 of JAWQUS010000023.1, read as the reverse complement.
TCTCTGTGATAGTTATTACGGGGCCATACACAAAAATCCTATGACGGTGTCTTCTTTCTCCCTCACCTCGAAATTACGGAATCCCAAAAAAGTATGCTATAGAACTTACTTGTTTATGGTTCAATGAGATGTTCCAGATGTAGTCTATGTTAAGGTCGTCTTTATTAGGGTCAAAGCTGAGCTGCAAAAAAGAAATAATTCGATTATAATGCTTTGGCGGGATTCAGGTTGTTCACGGTTTTGCCACAGAAATAACACCTAAAATTAAGCCAGTTCAATGGCCAGTAGGTATGTCCCAGAAATACTCATAATTTTGAGCAACAAAAACTGAATTGAATTTGAAAACTCGCAAAAAACTGCCTCATCTCGCGGTCTAGTGAGGCAGTTTTTGGTGGCGGGCTACTACTATAATGGGTTCGATCCCCGGTCGGGAGTAAGTGCCGTTGGAATTTTCTCATTTTCTGGACAATTTCCAGTGTCATCCTCGGAGTTTGGTGCTGTGCCCGGAGATAAGCTTGCAATGTGTTACATGAGACAAACACGTAACCGGTGAATCATGGGTGCTTGCACGTGGGCTGGTAAATAGAACTTACGTATAAGTTATACAAAAATATATCTTTAGGTCGCAAAATAGGATTTTTTGTCGACCCTTTAAGACGCTCAATAAAGCGATTATCACCAGTTTTAACGTTAATACTCGTATCCGCAGTAATCCGCACAATCCATAGAGTTACTCTAAAAGAGTATTTTGCGACTATTAAAATACAGGTTATTCCTTCTTACGTAGGTATCGTTTTTTTTTAACAGCCTCAACTGTCCCACTGATGGGCAAAAGCCTCCCCTAATTTTTTTCACCTGTCGCGATCTTTCGCAACCTCAAGCCAGTCTGGTTCAAAGCGGTCGAGATCATCTCGCCAGCGCTTTCGAGGTCGGCCTCGACAACACCGAACGTAGGTATTTACAAATTATATTTTGAAACATCTTCTGGTTGTGATAATTTTGGAATGTATAATAGAACACAAAGAATAGATATGGTAAGAGACATTGATGAAGAGAGTGTATACGTACTTTAGCAACAGCAGTATTGTTAGAGCCCTCTATGGAATATATTGCCCATAATCCATTATCATCGGCGCTAAAATCAACCTGAAAACAAAAGATAATGAAATCATCATATAAATCGAAAGATGTCCACTGCTGGACCAAAGCCTCCCCATAAGGGGGATATGCCATAATCGCGCCATTGCCAGTTTCGTTATTATCATCATAAGAAACCTTTAAATTGACACCCATATCAAATGTTGAAAACACTTTTATATCCGCCATGTTGGATTAAAAAAAAAATCTTAATAACAGCACCCGCAACCAAGTGTTTATCAGTATGTCGGCGATGGAATGATTAGATCCAGCTGTGAATGCTTTCGCTGTGATGTAGTGCAAGCAGCGACAACAGGTTGAGAAATCGATGAGGGCAAGGTAGACTGAAACGTCACATAATAGGTGGTCTGCGCGTAAATGCAAAACAACAGCATAACAATACACATAATCTGCCTTTTCTGCATCTGGAATACTGCTCTCATTTGTGAGCGGTAACCTCCAAAATACCAGCTTGGTCCACTTGAGTCCCTACAAAGACGCTCCGATCGTATTGTCAACGATCCAGGACTTACTCACAGGCTGGAATATCTGCGCTTGCCCAGAGACATTGGGAGTCTGTGCGTTTTATACCGTCTCTGTAATGGTGCGTGCTCTGCTGAACTGTTCGATATGGTGCCACTGCCTCATTTCCTACACCCGCCGAAGAGAGAACTTCCACCCTCACCGACTGGACACGAGGTCAACGGTGCGGCATTCGTGGTTGTTTCTGCCCGGAAAGTGCTTATTGTGGAACGAATTTCCGTCTGTGGTGTTTCCCCAGAGCTACAATATGGGATTTAAAAAAAATGGCGTCAAATGAGTCCTTTAGTACTGGCAGCACGTTGACAACTCCTCTGGTGTTGCAATATACATAAGCGTCGGTGACCCCTTTCCATCAGGTGGCCAGTCTGAGTGCCTGTTATCCTAATGACATGAAAAAAGATAGTAGATTAGAGGTACCTAAACTAATTCAAGGATTCTTTGTTTACCTGATTATGCTGACTGCTGTAGAGTCTGCCATCAGCATGCGGGAGGTGGACTGACTTGATCCGACTCTGCGTCAGGTCGTACCGGATGATGTCGCCCGGATTGCCGGATTCGTTCGCTTGGTAGAAGAACGACCCGCTGTATACTATATGCCCGTTGCCCTTTAAATGTTTATGTATGACATAGAATAAAATATTTTTACAGTACACACTGTAGCCTACTAAAAAAATTGGTAGCTTATAAACTGGTGGTGGAGTTCCAGTGAAGGGACTCGAGAGCGTAGACACCACCGCATTACCTAGTCTATCTGCCGCCAAATGGTAGTGTTCAGCACTATCGTGTCCCGGTTAGTTGGCTGTATGATACTTTGTATGTATTTGAATGTATATGGCTCCGTAATAACTAACACAAAGACATAACAACTTAGGTCTCAGGGGTGGCAACGTATCTGCATTGACTCTGGTTTTTGTGTTGATGTCTATAGGCTGGAGTCATCATTTAACATCAATGACGACCCGGTTAGTCCAGCGGTGTGAGATGACCGTTTGATTCAAACGGGCCAGTGCGGGCACCGGGACGAATATTTATATGGCCTACAGATTTTTGTTTCGGGTCTGGGTGTTTGTGTATGTGTTGTATGTGTACAACGGCACTCATGAGACAGGTTTATACCTACTGGGGTGCTGTGAGTGTAAGCGTATAAAAAAAGCACAAAAGCATGTGTGCTGCATGCCTATTTGCCACCTCCTTATATAAAAAAAAATCATACCTAGTAAACATCCCTATTTAATTCCAACGTTTCATTATTGCACTTCTCCCTCTTTCTTCGTGCAATCTTAATCTTAATAGTATACCTTTTAACTTAAGCGCAACTTATAACTATAAATTCAACTTACAAAGAATGGTTTTTGCAGCTTATGAAATTCGTCGACGTGATCAATTTTGAAGCTCGACTTGGTTCTGTACTCTCGCAGTCGTTCCACGTCATTTTCTTGTGTCGTCCACAGCTTCTCCTTCTAAAATTATAACTTTTCATTTATTTGCTAAATCATCACACCAGTTGAAAAACATCCACGGCTGGACAATGGACAAAGCCTTCTCTAAAGACGCCCAGTAGACTGTACTGCATCATTAGGAATGAATATGGCATAATCGTCACGCTTGTCAGGCGGGTTGGCGATCGTAGTGGCGGTGATTAAATCGAGGGTCTCTGCTGATGGACAGCGTTAGCGACAGCCACGTCGTTATTGTTACTTGTTATTGGAATAGTTTGATCGCCATTGTTCGGTTGACTGTCTGCACTAGCGGAAGAATTATTTCACTAGTGGGCGACGGGGTCGTCACGTTCCGACACCTTCAGTCCAAGTAACTTGTAATATAATGGGACTTATTTACTACCACCACTAGCGCCACTAGTAGTTTACATCGCACTATGGTTTTGTTCTGTCTCAGCTATATAAGACCAGGCTGAACATCGTCGAATTAGTCTGCCCGTGACTATGGTAGCTGGAAAGCGATCGAAACGTCGGGTATAAGAAGTTTGGGAGTGTTGTATACGCGAGAAAATCCGCAAAGAATTTCTACAATGCATGATGCTCGCGAAAACCTGCGAAAACGTGACTTAAAGTTTATTATTATATCGATACTATTTTACTTTTATAGGAACTCTAAAGAAGATTATTCTACCTGATTTTCAGTAGAATTGGAATCTCTTAACCAGGCACCGAATAGTTCATCCTTGAAACGATGGTACACCGGCTTTCCAATGGCGTATAGTTGACAATCTGGAAAGAAAGAAATGCTTTTTACTGGCGGTAGATTTTCTATGTAGAGACTTGAGGGGTTAGGCACCATCGCATTACCTAATCTATCTGCCGCTAAATGGTAGTGTTTCGGTTAGATCAGAGGTTCCCAAACTATTTTTCTTGTAGATCCCTTTCAATTTTTTTCTGGTTTCGGTGTACCCCCTTGCTAACATTTATATCACTTTCCCATATATCCCATTTTTATTTACGCATATACGTAGACCCCATCGAGTCTCCCACGGACCCCAGGGGGTCTATATGGACCACTTTGGGAATCACTGGGTTAGATGGTAATGTATGGATAGCTGTTACAGAGACATAACATCTAAGGTGTCACTTAGGGGTTGCAATGCATCTGCATTTTGACTTATGGTTTATATGTAGATGTCTATAAGCTGCAGTCATCACTTAACATCTATGTGAACTGCATGCTCGTTTGCCACCTTCGGTACACGAAAAAGTTTTCATTAGACTAGAAAAAAGTAATTGTAATAGAGTAGTTACTAAGGTTTTGAAAATACAGGCTGGATAGATTTATAGTCAACAATCCAAAATTTGGGTAATAAAGACTAACCCCCTTATTCATAAACTTATTTTAGCTAAAGTGTTGCTAATCTCTCCTTTGTCTTTTTCTATCCTACACATTTGACAATGCAACTGACAAGGACAAAGCATTCTATAGCTAAAACGTATCTAATGTACGTTTATGAAGAAGGGGTAAAAGTTCAGACACTTACTGGTGTTCCGTCTTGGTTTATAACCAGTGGTGCTGTTCATGGTTGAGATGAGTAGCAGAGCACGGTCACATCTCGGGCAGGATGGGCAGCGCTGGACTTGGCAGAGCTCCTCGTATGAAGTGAGGGTTGGCGGGCGGGAGCCGAATTCCATTGGCTGCTGAATTTGGGTGTGCTGATTTGGTCCTGGATCTAGGGCAGGTATATAGTCTTTTGAGTTTAATTTCATATCAATCATTTTGGACGACTGCTGTGAACTTATTTAATTGTTTTTATATTATTTCGCATTAACACATGCTTGTGAAATATATTTTATTTTAAAGAAAAATGGAAAGAAAAATTTGACTTCAGGCGAGACTCGAACTCGCGGCCTACTGGGAATCTAGTCCAGCCGCTCTTCCAATTGAGCTACTGAAGTCCTGCCCGATTTGTCAAATCTTTCCTTCACATCTATTGCATTGCTTTATGGTAGCACACTAATTTAATGTTATGTAGGTAGTTAAGTCAGTCCACATTGAATGTGATGTGTGACATGACTTGGCGTCGGGACGTGACCACCCACTAGCGCAAGAATTTTATTCTACTGGAAGAGAATTCTTCCACTAGTGCAGTTAGTCAGTCAACCTAACAATGGTCAAACCATTCCAATAGGGCGGTAGTAAAATTAACAACACGCGATGGGCAGCAGCGTCCCGCGATAGAGCTACCGCCACTGCGATCACCAATCCGCCTGCCAAGCATGGCGATTATGGCATATTCTCCCCTAATGCCGCACAACACTGTTGTGGGCATTAGGGGAGAATATGCCATATATATCTTTGGGGAAGGCTTTCTCCAGCAATGGATGTCTTTCGGCTGGAGGGATGATGATGATGACATCGACTGTTGTTCACTAAAACTGCTGTTTGCTTCCCAAGGAACCCGAATTTCAGCTTCCTTGAAGTGGCAAACAAGCATACAGTTTACATGCATGTTAAGTGATGACTGCAGTCTATAGACACCTTCACAAAGACCAATGACAAAATGTAGATGCGTTACCACTCCTGAGGCCTAAGGTTTTATGCCTCTGTACATTACCACCTGACCGGAACACGATAGTACTGAAAACTACCATTTAGCGGAAAGTATATTAGGTACAAACGCAGCGTAGGACGTCCACCTGCAAGATGGACCGACGACCTGATCAAGGCTGCAGGTACCCGCTGGATGCACGTCGCTTCTGATCGGTCGGCATGGAGTTCACTGGGGGAGGCCTATGTTCAGCAGTGGACGTCCTATGGCTGATATGATGATGATATTAGGTAATGCGGTGGTGCTTTCGCCCGCGAGCTCCATCACTGGAGTTCTACCACCAGTAGATATTAATAATAATAATAATAAGGGGGCAGAGCAGCTTGTGGCGAGCTGTTGGTGAGTAGCGACACCACCCCCTACCATCATCTCGAGTTCCTCCGAGAGAACTGGGCTCCGCCTCGTCCGCCACACAGAGGTACGGCCGGACAGAGCATCAGGTCTCTCGCCTCTGGCTTGCCTTCATTGGCCGGTCAGAGTGGGGCGCTAGAGGTATGGCATTTGCAGAAATTTAGATAATAGGCTGTTGTCTAAATTTCTGCAAGAGCCATACACTCGGGGGTGGAAGTGTCTAAAGGCATAATAGCGGGGAAGCCCGCTCCGAGCTCGAGATTACTCGCTCGTGATGGTGAAACCGGGGCCACACCTCTCGACACCCCCAGCCTCTCTCAACAGTGTTGCCCCCCGTCGACCATCGGGTTGGCTATTTGGGGGGCCCACCAAGGAGAGGCGAGTCACCACCTGCCTAAAGTAGGATTCGATAATGTGAGATGTTGAATATAGGCAGGTGCCGGATCTCACTCCATAGGCCCAGCCATCTAGTCCCCCCAGTTCACCCACATAGCCCAAAGTTTGGCAAGTCATTTTCATTACAATAGTCCCATTATATTCTGCGGGGTCTGTCTGTGTCTGTATTAACTATTGATGCAGCCAGAGAGAGGTCCCGCCGAATATAACCCATTACAAAGTAGATCAAAATTCTCGAAAGGGCCTCTACGTGTTGGACCCCCCATGTCCCCGCGCAAGCCTGACAAAGGTCCGGGGTTCAAATTGGACCCCGTGCTGACGAGAGACATAATAATAATAACCTGGCAACCCTCCTACGAAAAAGTCACATTCCAATCTGCTCCGATTTTATATAATTTTATTTTGCACTCAGAGTTCATATTTCTTCTGATAACAGTAATCAGTTACTTTATAAATAAAAAATAAGTGCAGTGAACAATGATTTTGAGCATAACAAACTCTATATATTTCCAAAAATTGTAATGAAAAAATTTGATGACAGACAGTGCAGTGATGACAAATACTGACAATAAATTAATCTTAAAATATGTACAAAATGCAGTGCAAATTAATATAAAACGTTACCCGATAGCAACCAATACTAAAATCATGGAATGATAACGAGGGCCAGAGCCAGAAATGCACAAGCAGCACACCCACCACCACCGGACTCGTCGCTGAGCTCCGCCTCGCAGCTGCCGGACGCCGCCCCTATCGCGAGCGTGTCACCGGCCGCTGTAGTTGCGTCGAGCTCCAGCGACGAGTACTTCTCCCCGGCGCCGTCACCACCACCTGCACGTCGTCGAGTGAGACCCCGGCCGCCGTCCTGCTTGGGACCTCGGCGCCAACCGGCTCCGAATAGGGTCCCCGCTGTCGGTGGTAATGTGCCGCGCATGAAATGGACATCGCTAATAAACGAAAACGTCATGCGCGCATATTTTGGGGCTACAGAGGGAGGAACTAACCTTACTGCGTATCGTAGTCGTATGCTGCTTCTGTTCCAGGCTCTTGAACCAACAATCAACGTGTCAACCCAACGGCTGTCGGATCAGGTGCGTGTCATTCAGCGCGGTCACATGCTGGATGACAATGTGCTTGATCGGCTACGCACCGAGATGCAGGGTTACCGCTCAACTCCTGCCCCACCACCTCCCACGGTACCGACGCAGCGAAGTGACATCGCGAATGCGCCTCAACACGGTGACGGGGGGGAAGCGGACCAGGTAACCACAGTAAGTACTCAATACATTGAACAGCTGAGGAGCGCCTTGGAGCATGCTCTTCGTGAATATCGGTCCACCTTGCCCGCGGACAGGCCACGTTTGCCCCGGTTGCCTATGCATAGACGGAATGTGGCGCTGGTGTGCGCTCTGAATTCACTGTTACCAGAGTACTTCGATGACACCGAAGATCTCGGCGATACTCACTCGGTTCTGTACTGTGCGGCTGCTGCGGCGTGCCGTGTAGCCCGCGTCAAGTTCCCAAAATCTGATGCAGGTGCACGGCCAAGACCCGCCGTACCAGCCTGGCAGTGCCGGATTGAGCGGCGTATCGCTGGGACCAGAGCGCTCATTGGCAAGCTACTCTGCTTCAGGATGGGCAATACACGCCCCCGAGTGATGCGCTTTGTGAGGATAGCATTCTCAGGAACGGGAATCAGCCCTCAAAATTATTCAGCTCACCTCACAGAGCGCATCGACTTCCTGAAGCAGAAAGTTTACGCATGGGCAAACCGGATAAAACGCTTTAAAGAACGTGTGGGCCGGTATCAATTGAACAGCATGTTTCAAGGCGACCAAAGGAGAGTCTATAGAATGTGGGAGCGGTCTGATTCGCAAATGGTTGACCCGAGCCGACCGGATGATGACGCCATGCTAGCGTTCTGGCGCAACATCTGGTCGGAACCGGTCTCTCATTCCGAGGACGGTTGGATACGGGATGTCGAGGGAACATGCGAATCTATTCAAGAAATGGATAATATCCTTATAACTGAAGAAGACGTAGCCAATGCAGCTCGTCCGATGCCGAATTGGAAATCTCCGGGACCGGATGGGCTGCATAATTTCTGGCTGAAATGGCTGAGAAGTTCGCATGCTCGCTTGGCGACCCAGTTCCAATTGTCTCTGGAGTCAGGAACGCTCCCATCATTTCTTACAACTGGTGTGACTCACCTGCTCCATAAATCAGGTAGTACCGCGGAACCTAAGAACTACAGGCCTATTACGTGCCTCCCAACGGTATATAAACTCCTTACATCCATTCTGAGAGTGAAAATCACTAAACACATTGAAGATTTTTCCATCTTGTCTGCCTCTCAGAATGGATGTAGGAGCAGGTGCCGCGGTACTAAGGAGCTACTCCTCATTGACATGGCAATTAGCCAGCAGGTTCGCCGCTACCGAAAGAGTCTTTCGACTTGCTGGATAGACTACAAGAAGGCCTACGACTCTGTACCGCATACATGGCTCATGAGGGTACTAGAGTTGTATAAAGTAAATACAACTCTACGTGCTTTCCTGGGCTCATGTATGACGCAATGGAGCACGGTCCTTCACTATCCAGGATCTCGGCAGCCCCTGGCGGTCGGTGAACCTGTGAGAATCACCAGGGGTATTTTCCAGGGCGATAGTCTGAGCCCCCTATGGTTTTGCCTGGCCTTGAACCCTCTTAGCACGTTGTTAGAGGCTTCGGGGCTTGGCTATCGGCTGCGCAGAGACGGTCGGATGATATCTCACCTGTTGTATATGGATGACCTGAAATTATTCGGCTCCAGTAATTCGCAACTGACAGAACTACTAGAGGTTACTGAAAACTTTAGTAACTCTATCAGGATGGAATTCGGAATCGAAAAATGTGCAGTAATGCATGTACGAGGCAGTACAAGGGCAGATAATGGAATCTGAGGGAACAAATCTCCCAGGTTCTATTTCGTTCCGAACCCTCTCTGCCGCCGAGAGCTATAAGTACTTGGGTATGTCGGAGGCCTTAGGTATACGCGAGGGCGACATGAGGCAATCGTTGAGGGAACGTTTCTTTGGTCGCCTGACAAAAGTACTGAAAAGTCTTTTGTCGGGTGGTAATAAGGTCCGCGCCTTCAACGGTTGGGTCATGCCGGTCTTGATGTACTCCTTCGGCATACTCAAGTGGACTCAGACCGACCTGGATGCTCTTGACAGGCGAGTCCGCTCTTTGCTGACGGCATACCGGATGCATCACCCGCGGTCGTCGGTCATGAGACTGTACATCCCGCGGAGGTGTGGCGGTCGAGGCTTCCTTAGCGCCAAGACCCTACACAACCGTGAGGTGTGCAGCCTCAGAGAATATTTCCTGGCCGCCGACGGGGATATGCATAAGGATATGGTGGCGGTCGACAGTGGACTCACCACTGTCTCTTTGGCTAAACAGAACTGGCGCAAACCTGAGGTACTCACGACCAGCGACCGCAGGAGTGTGTGGCAGGGCAAGGAGCTACATGGACGTTTTTACCGGGCCCTACACGGGCCTGACGTAGACACTTTAGCATCCGTGGCCTGGCTACGATTCGGTGACCTATTTGGGGAAACCGAAGGTTTTGTTTGTGCAATAATGGACGAAGTGGTAATGACCAACAACTACCGGAAGTTTATCCTGAAGGATGGCACGGTCGACATATGTCGGGCATGCCACCGACCGGGTGAATCGATCAGGCATATTGTGTCCGGCTGTTCTAGTCTTGCCAACGGCGAATATCTGCACAGACACAACCATGTGGCCAGGATTATCCATCAGCAACTTGCCTTGCGATACAGTCTTGTGGCCGTGGAGGTGCCATACTACAGGTATGTGCCCGACCCAGTTCTGGAAAACGACCATGCCACAATGTATTGGGACCGGTCTATCATCACTGACAGGACTATTGTAGCCAATAAGCCTGATATAGTGGTGATAGACCGCTCGGAGTGCCGCGCAGTGATTATCGATGTCACCGTCCCTCATGATGGGAATCTCGTGAAGGCCGAGAAAGACAAGGAACTTAAATATCTTGATCTGGCTCACGAGATTGTCGCCATGTGGGACGTAGATTCGGCCATCATTGTGCCGATAGTCGTTACGGTCAACGGACTTATAGCAAAGAGCCTCGACCAACACCTCAAGAGGCTCAAGCTAGGAAGTTGGGTCAAGGGTCTGATGCAGAAGGCGGTACTCCTCGGCACTGCCGTGCCGAGGAGTACCGCCTTCTTCGTATAGTGAGGAGGTTCCTGTCTCTGTGACCCTAATCATCGACGGCTTGGACCCTGTTCCCGCTGCCGGTGGCACACTATTTTTTATTTTTTTATACATATTTGTGCTTTGTTAATATTATCTTTTATTATATTTAATTAAGTTACTTATATATGTAAAAAAATAATCAATATGAATAATTAATAAATTAGTGAAATAATAATAATAATATATACTTTATTGCACACCAAAAATTAGTTTACAAAAACAAAACATTTCAATTACATGTGATACAGCGGGCGGCCTTATCGCTAGAAGAGCGATTTCTTCCAGGCAACCCAAAAAATAAAAGATAATTCTTAAAAAGAAAAGGTAGGATGATTACTAGATTCCTACTAGCTGTTTTAGTTAGATTTAGCTGTCAGTCCAATAGTCAGTTACGGAAGAATTTGATAAGACTGAAAATTCCTAAAGAAATCCTAAATTCAAATCAGTACTTACACATCAATCGAATATGACCTTTGACAGTCTGATTATTGAGTTCATTTTTGGCGACACAGCTGTACTGCCTCAGATCATGGTCTCTGATGTTCGGGACCTCGAGTCTCATGATCCATCGCCAGGGATCCCCGGTCGTGGCCACTTCTGTCCGGTACCTGGGACCTTCGACGGTGACACCATCAAACTCCCAAGCTAGAACGGGTTCCGGCCAAGCTTGTACCTGAAGTTGTTGTAAAGAATCATGGCAAGGTCCACAAATTGATTTGAACAGAAAAAAAGGTGAAACAACTTAGAAATATTAAGGGCCCTCCATAAATTCGTCACGTCACTCTAAAATAAGCCTTTCCTAACTGTTCCTCCCCATATTGTCACGTTGTGTCATACTATCTGTGACCCCCTAAAAATATTACGTCACAAAAAGTAAGACCCCCGCTGAATATGACAACTTTTTAGAATTTAGAATTAAACTAACGAAATATTAATGAAAAATATTTTAATGAACTGCGAACGTCACGACGCCGTGGACCCTTTGTCCTATAACATTTTGTCACACTCGGTGAGACTCCCCCTTGTATGCGAACGTATTTTATGGACATTCCTTATCTAATGACCTTAAAGTATATTGCCTAGTATTTTTTTTAATTTCTCTCTCTGGTCGTTCCCTCATGACTGAGGATCGTGATCATCCTGGCATCACTCTTGATCGGACGAAATGTCTCCATCGGCTCCGGTCTGCGGCCATTTGCAATTTGCTTTTTTTTAAATGTACGGAATAAAAATGGTATTACCTATCAACAGTAGAAGCACTCCATACTAAACTTCAATTTTAAGTCTTTTAAGTCGGAGAGAGTATGCAGCCTTTTATGTCGAATATAGAGTTTGTGAAGTTAAGGCGAGTAGAAGGTACAGTGCTCATCAAGAAATATACCACATCGAGCCTATGAAAGTGGCAATCGGCTAGTTTTGACTTACGTAGACGTAGAACGTTTTCTCTGCACACTGCCTACGTAAGCACTGATAGTCCGGTATTGGTCAAAACTTGATCAAAATGGTCGACTAACGTCACATAGGCAGTACAATAATACTACGTATAGAATGGACACTTCGACGTACCGCCTGATTTCCCCGCATCACCCAACCTCCTTATAGGCGACGCTTGGTATTTTGTACGTGCTACGCACACAGGTGCACGTGTAAATACACGTCACTGATTGATGTCTGTGTAATAGAGACCAAATTAAGCGTTTGTAGGGAATTTTGACGGAGTGTCCGCGGTGTGACATAGGTAAGTTGCGAAAGAGATAACGCTCTACAGATCTGAAATAAGCCGAAGTGTCCTTCCTAAGGTCGTTGTGCAATATTTTTTGTTAGATTCTGTAGAAACTTGCTGATTATTTTTTATAATGCGACTGACATGGTTTCGTTTTGGACAACACGGGCAACACGGGCCACCGGCCGGTGGGCCGGTGGGCCGGAGGGGAGTAGCCATAAGCCACAAACACAAGTGTGGCTGTCACCTAGCTGTTTAAATGTGTGCGTGAATTTGTTTATGTATTTTGTTAAAGTCAAGGTGTGAGTTTCGTAGTTATAGACGATTTTTGTAGTGTATGTGTGTGTGTAACACGTATTTCCCCCCAAATTGCAGACTGTTTTGCATCGGTAATAATCGCTATGGCTATTCCCGTCCGGTCCGCCGCGGCCGGTGGTACGTATTATGGCAAAAGTTTTACGAATTAGTATAATTACAACCGATATAAATAGTTATGAAATTTACCTCACATTCAATAATAGCCGTTTTGTTGAACACGTAGATTATGTTGTTGGGAACTCGAATATACGGACTGACTGTAAACAAAGAATGCACAGCTGTAGTAAAAGCGAAGATAAAAAGTCATCACAAGAAACTCAACACAAAGTCTTGAGACATTAAATTGTAACCTTATTGTCCTAAAAAAATTCTAAACAGACTTTTCTTTTGTTAACAATCTCTAGTTTTATACAAAGCAAAATATTGGAACTCTATTTTTAAAGCATTTACAAAAGAACCCTTAAAAAGTAAACTACTTTAACCACAGATTCCTATGTAACTTGATCGTCACTTTTCCGAGTTCTATTAATCACTATCGTATGAATTGTTTGGCACAATATGTAAATGGAAGCAAATAGTAATACATCTGCGGCCTTTACATTACGTTGGTCTGTGTTATGCAGATGTAACTTTTATATGACAAGGAGGTTAACGAACAATTATACTCGACGTCGGTAGTTCAGATGGTAGAAGTAACAAGGAGGCTAACTAAGAATGTAACTCGACGTCGGTGGTTCAGTTGGTGGAAGTAACAAGTAGGCTAACTAACGATGTATCTCGACGCCAGTGGTTCAATTGGTGGAAGTAACAAGGGGGCTAACTAACAATGTAATTCGATGTCGGTGGCTCAGTTGGTGGAAGTAACAAGAAGGCTAACTAACAATGTATCTCGGTGGTTCGGTTCATGGAAATAACAAAGAGGCTAACTAACAATGTTACTCGAGGTGGTTCGGTAAGTGGAAGTTACAAGGAGGCTAACAAACAATGTATATTCGATATCGGTAGTTCAGTTGGTAGAAGTAACAAGGAGGCTGACTAACAATGTATCTCGACATCAGTAGTCTGGTTGGCGGGCGGCTGCATGCCGTTGTTGGCGAGGCACACGTATTTGCCGGTGTGCCAGCGCGATATGTTCGGGATGTTCAGCACGTGCCCGCTCACTGACGCGTCGCGCCATGAGCCCTATAGGAAATACAAGCAAGTGAATATTTATCTGGACATTTGAGCCTGTGCAGATTCATTGGGTTGTGCGTTTTTTTACAGTCACTACAAAGGTGAGTTCTCTGCTGAACTGTTCGATATAGTGCCACCGTCTCATTTCCTACACTGCACTATCCGTCGAAGAGATAAATTCCACCCTAAAAGACTGAAGACGTGGCAGTGGTCAACAGTAGGTACGGTTTTCGTTTTTGCCCAAAACGAGTAAATTCTGAAACGAACTTCCCTCTGAGGTGTTCCCTTGATGCTATAATATGAGGTTCTTCAAAAATTATGTAAAAAATAGTCCTTTTGGGCTGGCAGCGTGTTGGCAACTCTCTTGGTGTTGCAAATGTTCATCTACTTGTCTTTTGACATAAAAATAAAACCCAGAAATTTCAATGTGTTACCACTCCTGAGTCCTAAGCTGTTATGACAATATAAAAGCTCTGGCGTGATATTCTAATATAAATAAACGAGGCGTCATATTCTGTGAAAAAAAGCTCAAAAAAAATGAAATAAAAAAAAAATACTTCTGAAATAATAAAAAGAATTATTCCTCATCGGAATTTGGTTATTTATTGGTAAAATAATTCGATTATCAACATCCAATAATCGAAAATTATTTAATTTGAAATCTCTTTTAATTTTATAAGAGTCAAATTCAATATTATTTAAATCTCCAGGTAAAATTAAAATATAAACTTCTGGATGCCCGAAAAATCTAAATAAATTTAAATTTTAAAAATGTTAATTAAGTTATGATTTTAATATAACTTTTTAATTTAAAGCTTATCCCTTAAAATATAAAATTTAATAAATTATTTTTTAAATTAATTTTTAATATAAAAAAATATAAATTAAATTTGAAATTGAATTTTTTTTACACGTCATACATACAATTTCTAAAGTTGGATCTCTGGAGACAACAATATCATCTTAGGCATGACTTTACTTTCAACAAAATGAAGGAAATTGTTTATTTTAGTACATAAAGGGTTTGTGCCTTTCTATTTAATCTATTTAGTTTTAGTGTGCAGTGACAAACAAGCATACAGTTGTCGTTGATGGTAACTGAAGTAACCTTAGCCTTAGAATTTCGCGTTTTTTTATTGATCCAGTGCCGGAGTTCGGGAGTAGGCTCTGATCGTCACCACCACGTTACCTAATCTATCTGTCGGTGTTCAGCATTATCGTATTCCGTTTAAATGGTAATGTATGGTCTTGTAATAAATATCACAGAGACCGAACAATTTCGTTCTCAGATTAGGCAACGCATCTGCATTTTGACCTCGGTTTTGTGTAGATTTCTACAGCACACTTGTTTGCCACTTTTGTAAAACAAAAATACCAGGATAGCAGTTCTCGTCACTGCGGTCATACCATGATCTTTTATTGCGAACTTAAATTGAATTGCCTTTGGCTTTGTCTCGTTTCTACATACGCGCTGTAATGTAAATACTCGTACTTATTTATTAATGAAACAACATTTTCGCATTTGTTTACATGATTCCTAAATTGAATTGCAATAAGACGACTTGTACCGGGCCTTAATCATTTTAGATATAAATATATAAATAAATTGTTTATTTCAAAAAGTAAGTTCACAAAATTAATACAATAATATCTTAATATTTAAAATAGTACAAAACATATGTATGCCCGAACTAGGTAAAACCTGTGTTTCGGGCTGGAAGAGATCTACAGCTATTTGAAGTTATTTTAATTTACAATTGAATATACGTTCTTAATTATTCTTACTACTAGGATACTATTACTTCTTACTTTAATAATAATAAAATTTATTTATTTATTTAATCTTCCAAGCACAAAAAAGTACATGAGGCGGACTTAATGCTAGGTAGCATTCTCTAACAGTCAACCTTAAGGTTGTGTAGAAAACTCAATGTGGTAGTGCAATTGAAAATTGATTTAGACAGTTTTCAAAAACTGATTTACATACTAGGAGTAAATTTTCTGTATTTTCATACGAAAGATTCTGTTAAAAGTTATTTAAATTTTTTTTTTTTTTTTTAATTTTTTTTTTTATGTCTGAAGGTTGACAGACAAGCAAACGGGCCACCTGATGGAAAGTGGTCACCGTCGCCTATGAACATTTGCAACACCAGGGGAGTTGCCAACGCGCTGCCAGCCCTGAAGGACTCTTTTGACGCCATTTTTGAAGAACCCCATATTGTAGCACCTAGGGAACACCTCAGAGGGAAGTTCGTTCCACAATTTACACGTTCTGGGCAGGAACGAACGTGAAAACCGCACCGTTGAGCACTGCCAGGTGTCCAGTCGGTGTGGGTGGAACTTCTCTCTTCGGCGGGTAGTACGGTGTAGGAAAAGAGACGGTGGCACCATGTCAAACAGTTCCGCAGAGCACTCACCATTGTAGAGACGGTACAACACGCACAGACTCCCAATGTCTCTGCGCAGGCTCAGATGTTCGAGCCTGTCGGTAAGTCCTGGATCGTTAACAATACGAACGGCGCGTTTTTGTAGGGAGTCAAGTGGACCAAGCTGGTATTTGGGGGCTCCCGCCCACAAATGAGAGCAGTATACCAGATGGGGCCGCACTTGGGCCTTATAAAGCTGTAGTAGCTGCCCCGATGTGAAATACTGCCTCGCTTTGTTAAGCACCCCCAACTTTTTGGATGCCAACTTGGTCTTACACTCAATGTGACTCCCGAATTGCACTTCGTTCGATATGTCAACGCCCAGGATACCGATACTCTTATCAACGGCGAGCGGAATGCCCTGGAACTGTGGTGCTACAATGAATGGGGTTTTTTTTGCGGTGAACGCGCAGACTTGTGTCTTCGAGGGGTTAAACTGTACTAAATTAAGTCGACCCCAATCCGAGACCCGCTCCAGAGAGTGCTCGATTTCAGACACAAGTCTAGTCCTGCTTTCCTCGATAAGTGTCCGAGAGGCATTTGCACGGCTAGTATATTTATTTATTTATTTATTTAAACTTTCTGCACAAACAAAGTACATGAGGCGGACTTAATGCTAGAAAGCATTCTCTACCAGTCAACCTAAGGGTTGTGTGGAAAACAAAGAATGGTAGTGCATTTGGAAAATCGTAAAGAATAGACAAAAAGCCATAATAGTCATTTTGAAAGTAATTTACAGAGCAATGGGAGTAATATTATGGAGTTACAGGATAACACATACTTATTAATGATATAATTAAATATATAACTACATCAAAAAAAAAATATATATATATTACTTATATATACAATACAAATAATATTATACACATATCTATATATATATATATATATATACATATATATGTCTGATTATGAAACCAACGTAAGAATGAAATATCAAATTCAAACCTTTATAGAAAATAACTCAAAGCATTTTGAGATAATAATCACGGAGCTTTCTTTTAAATGAGAATCTACTGGATGATTTTTTTATGTCCACGGGTAGCGAATTCCAGAGCTTTATTGCCGAAACTGTGAAAGAGTTGGCCATGAAACCAGTTCTGTGAGAAGGAATTTGAAGAGATAGAGATTCCGACGAACGGAGATTAAGACTATGAGAAGCGCCCAGAAAATTAAAATTGAGTTTAAGATAATCAGGAGAACTAGGATCGTTTAATATGGAGAATAATAAGCAGAGTATCCTGACGGACCGTCGCTGCCGGATAGGAAGCCACTTAAGCTTAGAACGAAAAGACGAAATGTGGTCGTATTTACGAAGTCCGTAAATAAAGCGAATGCAGTTATTTAAAATTCGATCCAATTTATTAAGAAGATCCTGGGAAAGATCCGGAAAGCAAACATCAGCATAATCGATGATGGGCAACACAAGAGACTGAATCAGTAGTATTTTAGTGCTAGTTGGTAAAAAGTTTTTAAATCTATAGAGAGACCGCAGCGAAGCTGTGACGTTTTGACTAATTGCTGTTATATGTTTATTCCAGCTGAAGCTGGAGTCTATGTACAGTCCTAAGTTTTTAACAAAAGGTGAGAAAGGAATCACAATATTATTGAAAAGAAGAGGTGGAAGTTGATTCTCATCAAATCTATTAATAAATGAAGAACTACCTAATATGATGGCCTGGCACTTACTAACATTTACTGAGATACCGAATTTTTTAGACCATTGAGAAATTAAATCAAGATTATTATTTAAATTGGATATGGCAATATTCAAATTGTCCGGATCAGCCTGTGTATACAATTGCAAATCATCAGCATACAAATGGTAGGAGCAGTTCAGAAAATTAGATAGAGAATTAATTAATAATGAAAATAAGAGAGGTGAGAGAATGCCGCCCTGCGGAACACCAGAGGTTAAGTCGCACCAGTCAGATAAGTCCCGATCAATGCGAACCGCCTGCTGGCGACCGTGAAGATAAGCCGAAAACCAATCCTGAACAAGCGATGAGGCGCCAACATGCATGAGGATAGTAATAAGAATGTCGTAGTCTACAGCATTGAATGCATTGGAGAAGTCAATTAAAACCAATATTGTCAATTTTGAATTTTCCATTGCTGCCCTAACATCTTCCGTAACTTTAAGCAAGGCAGTCGACGTACTATGGCTCGGCCGAAAACCAGATTGGTACGGGGAAAGAAGGTTATTTGCAAATACATGATTAGAAAGTTGCTTGTGTACTACAGCCTCAAGTACCTTAGATAAAAAAGGTAAAATGGAAATCGGCCGGAAATGATTTTCCAAACAGGGATTATTGACTTTTGGAAGTGGAATCACATGCGCTTTGCGCCATTCAAGGGGGAAAGTCCCTGTTTGTAAAGAAAAATTGATAATGTGTGTAACGAAAGGGAGAATACAATTTAAAATAAGAGTTATCATAACTCTGCTAATTTCATCACAGCCGACTGCTTTAGACTTAATGGAATACAAAATCTTGTACACCTCATCACAAGTAACAGGAGAAAAGGAGAAAGAGTGAAAAACTGGCATGGAAGTGAGGTTCTGAATTGTTTCAAGCTTAGTCTGTTGATCAAGGACATAATTTTTCACAAAATGAAGGTTGAGCTGATTAATGGAGATATTGGGACCAAGTAAATTTTGCTGAGACTTAGATAAGCCAAGAGATTTCAGAAACTTCCATATATCTGCCGGTGAACAGTTGGAGATGTTATCAAAGACATAGCGGCGTTTGGCTGCTCTCACCATTTGATTGCAACGATTACGGGCTACTTTATAAGCACACCAATTAGCTTCGCTGCGGTCTCGTCTGTATACACAAAATTTTCTATTACGCCTTGACATGGCCATGCGCACCCCCCTGGTCATCCAAGGAGCAGGTGGCCGTTTTATTCGCACCGTCCGTAGAGGAGCATGCGTGTTGAATATTTTCCTAATATTATCATTTAATTTTTTTACTTTTTCGTCAATAGTACCCGCCTGCTCAACCACTGTCCAGTCCATTGAGCAAGCATCATCATTTAATTTTTCTGTATTTATTGCCGAAAAATTTCTAATTTTGATAGTTACTGGTTGAGATTTAGGTGGCTTGATTTTAAAGGACATGTAAAGCAAATCGTGCTTAGAGAAGCCCGGAGCTGCTAACTGACCGTAGTTAGCAACCAAGTCACTAGACGTGGTAAACATGAGATCGATCCAGGAATCATCAAACCCAATATTATGGTGCGTAGGACTCAGTGGAAGTAGAGAAAGGTTAGATGAATCCAGGATCGATCTCAGTCTGGAGGACCTATTATTATTCTTTAGCAAATCAGTGTTGAAATCCCCCATGACTACAAGATGTCTGCAGTCCGACGTAACTGAATCCAATACAGATTCAAGAACAGTGAAATAATTTATTGTGGGCGGACAATAAACGACTCCAAGAACAGCTTTTACCCCGCGGACAGAAGTTTCAATAAAAATATATTCAGGATCACTATTATAAGTAGATGGAGAAGATAAGAGGATTTTATATGGGATGTTACTACGTAAATATATAGCAACACCCCCGGCTCGTTTACCTATGCGATCATTACGAATGAGAATAAAGTTAGGCAAACTAAAAGCAGCTGAGGGGAGTTCAGGTTTGAGCCACGTTTCAGACACAAGAATAGCATGGGTACATGTATTAGAAAATGTGTTTAAAAGCTCCGAATGATGTTGTGGAATGCTTTGAGCATTTATGTGACAAATATTAAAGCAATTTTCGAATCGTTGTAATTCTTCGCTCAGCTTGACATCAAGTAGGAAAGAGTTGTCAAGAGAATTGTAAGATGAAGAAGATTCACACGCAGAAAAATAGATTTCATCATCATCATTATCAGACATAATAATAAATATCTAAAATAAATAAAAATATAATAAAATATATAAATAAGGTCCTTACTTATTATGGACTAAGAAGAAAGGGAGTAAATTCTTGTCTTACTACAGAACCCGCCGGTTAACTGACAACTCACTTAAAATATAATAAAAATAATAATTAACAAAAGGCACATGTACAACAAAAAAAAAAGTTAAAGCACAGTCCGCACGAATACAATCAGAGAGTAAAAATATATCTAAATACCGTACAAACTATCCGATCGAAGAATGACATTGACATAATTGACAGTGTAAACATGAAAACAGTGACAGCTACATTTATAGGTTAGGTACTTATAGAAAACATACCACAGCAACTTAAAACATCACTGTACCACAGTTGTAGAATTTTAAACAAAAGTAAGTTAGTAATAAGTAGTGTAAAGAAGGTAGTATACATAAAAAAAAGGAAACAGATAAGAAACCGATTACGATACTCAACAAAACTCAGAACAAATTGTACTTATTACAAATTACAAAAACTACGTGCGGACTATTAGTTGGGACATAAATTGAAGAAAAGATGTGCCACTACTTATTTTTTTACGGTTTTCTTCGGTCTGGTGGTTGGGCCAACATTAGATTTGACCAAGATGTTCTTGGGTATCGTCACAGTAGTCTGAGGGCCGTCGAGTGATTTTCCCAGTTCAGATGCGAGCGTCCTTAGATCGTCTTCACTCAGCAGACGACGACGTGTGTTATCTGGCAGTTTCACGTAAATGTTACCATCAAGAGTCCACACGTTGGTCATGCCGAGTAGTCTTCTGGCATTGGATAGCAACAGCTGCCTGTGCCTGGTCAGGAACTCAGTGAGGATGTATGGAGATCCCTTAAGCTTCGTTTTATTACTCCACACATCAGCCTTGAGAGAAACATCACCGAAACGTATGAGGATAGGCCTCGTACGACCTTCAGAGGAACGTCCCAAGCGGTGACAGACAGACAATGAAGATTCAAGGATGTTATTTAAACCCAGTTTGTCATGGAGAACAGTTATCACCTCATCAGGAACACTTTCACCAGCCCTTTCTGGAACACCACCCAACAAAATGAATTTCTTCCTGTGCCGCATCTCGATGAAGTCAATGCTTTCACTGATATCGCCAAGCTGTTTCTGCAATGAACTTAAAACAGTCCAAACATGTTCCTTGAAGCTGGAGTAATCTTTGGAGAGGGCACTGAGGTCACTTCCTGGGGTGGAGGCCTTGAGATGCGCCTCAAACTTCGTCATTCGCTCATTTAAGGCCTGCATGGCTGTCCTCTGATGCTCAGCAATATCAGAGATTGAAGACATTCCGTTGAGTAGATTCCAAGCGTAAATGTAGTAGAGCAAGTGTAGTGAGTGACAGGTTACCGGCAAGTGAGTAGAGTTACTTCTTTTAACACATATAAAAGTACACAATTATATGATATGTGCTTAGTTAAGATAAATCCACAGATATTAAACAACTTTTCACTAAAAATATTTATATATATTATGTTTTAAAAACAAATATTTGTTGAGCACATGTAACTTATTTATATGCATCTACCCGACCCGAGTATAGTGTGCATCTCCCGTACTATCATCGGCATAGCAATGAAAATTGGAGTTTTGCTCCAATATTTCATTGATATGCAGAAGAAAAAGCGTGGGAGATAACACAGAGCCTTGCGGCACACCAGCGTTGATAGGTAGTCTGTCTGAGCGCTGACCGTCAACTAAGACTTGTATATAACGCTCAGACAGAAAGCTGGCTGTCCAGTTGCATAGCCTCTCGGGAAGACCGTAGGATGGAAGTTTCGCGAGGAGTGCCCTGTGCCAGACCCGGTCAAAGGCCTTAGCAATGTCCAGGCTTACAGCCAATGCCTCCCCACTCTTGTCCAAGGCGTGGGACCAATGGTGCGTGAGATATACTAGAAGATCACCAGCAGATCTGCCATGACGAAATCCATATTGGCGGTCACTGATCAGCTGATGATCCTCTAGATACTGCAGCAGTTGAGTATTGATCACACGCTCCATGACTTTACAGAGTAGGGAGGTTATTGCTATGGGCCTATAATTGGCCGGGTCACTGCGATCCCCTTTTTTGGGTATCGGGTGCACGAGGGCGGTCTTCCACGCAGACGGTACGGTTCTTTGATCGTAGGAAAGCGAGAACAGGCGCGTCAGAACGGGGGTCAGCTCGGGAGCGCACATTTTCAACACCACCGCAGGGACGGAGTCCGGCCCACTCGACTTCTTGACGTCAAGGGATAAAAGAGCTCGCCTGACGTTCTTCTGAGTGAATTTGACGTCAGGCATAGAGCTTTCACAGCGCGGGATGGTAGGCGCTGTGATACCCATGTCGTCAAGAGTCGAGTTTGAGGCAAAGAGGCTGCCCAGAAGGTCAGCTTTCTCTTTTGCCGTGTGGGCCAGGCTATCGTCAATTTTACGCAGTGGTGGGAAAGATGACCGACAAAAATTCCCTTCGATAGCTTTGGCAAGAGACCAATAGGCACGGCTCCCGGGAGGGTGCCTCATTAGTTTCCTGCCAACTCTACCGATGTGCTTCGACTTCGCTTTGGCCATGCGCCGCTTAGTGGACCTGGATGCAGCGTTGAGTGCTCTCTTAAGGCCGGAGGCATTAGGATCCTTACAAGCGTGAGCCGCAGTCCAGGTTCTGTAAGCCTCCTGCTTGTGACTAGAAGCCACAGCACAGGACTTATCGAACCAGGGCTGGTACTGTCCGCCAATGGATACCACAGAGTACGGAATGTAACATTCCATTCCCTGGTGTATCACATCGGTTACAGCATCGGCACACGTGCTCGGATCTTCCGACGAGAAACAAAGCTGCCTCCATGGGTAGGACGTCAGGAACTCCCTCAGTCCATCCCAGTCTGCCGACCTGTAATGCCACACTTGTCGAGTTGCCGAGGGCCGCAGCGGCGCTCGAACCGACAATGAGGTTTTTGTGCGTACCAGACAGTGGTCCGAGGATCCTAAGGGAGCCTCGACCACCACCTGATAGTTGGCAGGATGTGAGGTCAGCAGAAGATCCAGCAAAGAGGCAGTGTGACCCTCGACATCTGGTATCCGGGTAAACCCGGTTACAACTTGTGAGAGTCCATTAGCCAACGCGAAATCGTGTGCAGATCTTCCAGCGAAGTCCGTGATCCGGGAACTCAACCACTCCGTATGGTGTGCGTTAAAGTCACCAAGAATCACCAACTCCGCAGAAGGATACTGCACAAGCACTGTGTCGACCACCTGTTGGATGTGCTCGAATAAGCGGGCTGTCTCCCCGTCTCCGCTATAGGACCTGTACACGCACGCGTATATTCGGGTAGATCCACCGTAATCCACGCGTGCCCACAATAGCGACAGGTCCTTGTCTTCAAAATGGTCAAGACGGCGACAACAGACATCCTCTCGGACATACAGACATACCCCGGCGCGGCGAACGAAAGTTTTCTCCAGAGTATAGCCGGGGTAAGTAAGGTACGATGTGTCAAGTGGAGAGGATATTTGTGTCTCCGTCAGAAAGAGTAGGGCTGGCTTAGCCGTTCCAAGGTGGAGGTGAACGGCGTTAAGGTTAGTGTGTAAGCCCCTGATGTTGCACATGTCCACAGTAAATGTGGGAGGGGCGTCCGCTGCGTTTTTACTCTTTTTTTTCTTTTTGACCATTTTTTTTAATCTTCCTAACAGCGTCGGATAAGGGAAATAATGATGTGCACCGTATCGACCGCCCGAGGGGCAAAGTTGCAGGTGCATCAGACCATCTGCACACAGAGGTGGTGCAATTTGCTGGTCCGGGGGACGGAAGGACCCCCGATCCCCCCCGTGCACAGGCGCCGGGCCCACTCCGGTCTCTTACTCCGGCACGACGACTGCACACGGGACTTAACACCGGTTGGCGGGACAGCCTCCCAGACCAGAGTTTAATAGAGAGGCCTGGGTTCGGGTCCCCTACTGACCGGCGGGCGGCAGCGGACCGTTACCGTTTCATCGGCTCTCCCTGGCCCCCGGGCCAACATGTTGCGCCCCTGAGCGCAAGATGTCCTTACACATACCGGCCCCGGGGGCGGACAATACGGTGCACATCAAGGATAGGAACGAGGAAGAGGATAGGGGAAGGGGAGGGGGGGACTGGCTCTCAGGCTCGGAAGCCGGAACACGCCCGAAGACGTTTGGCGGCAGATTACGACCTGAGGGTGGTAGCTAGCCAGGCAGGACCCAAGGGACCTTACCACCAAGCAGGACACTAGGAGGGATTACGCTGGTAGTGCCGACCCAGCAACCATGTGGAACCAGTCGCCAGAGCCTTGTTTGCTGGTCGGCAGGGTGCACCACGTGCAGGTAAGGTTGGCTGCGGCACCAGGATGGTAAGGCGCCACTTACACCCCAAAATGTATTTTACATCTATGATAGTCTAACTTATAAAATAACAGATTTTTATTTAATTTATTATACAAAAATGGGCCAAGAAATGAATAGAATCTTTTGGTGAAAGCATGTTTCGAGGTTGAAGTCATAGTGCAGACCATATCATACCGTCTTTAGACTCAGCTATTTTTCGTAGTTTCTTGAATACAAATATTAATTTGCGTAATCTTTTAACAAGGGATTCAATATGTAATTTAAATGAAAGTGTATCGTCTATCAATATCCCGAGATATTTGATATCGTGAGTTTTAATAATGGCAGGACAATTGCACGAGTTACCTGATGGGTTATTACAACGGTGCACATAAATGCGTTGGTTATAGATGTTATTTGAAAATATGCGCATTGAAAAATGAATATATTTTGTCTTGTCAGTATTTAATGTAAGTAAATTATCTTGGAGCCATTTGTTTAATTTATTGATATCTAATTGAGCAATCTCATATAATTCGCTGGAGGTTTTGCCGGTAAATATTAAAACTGTGTCATCGGCGTAAGATATAAGTTTGCCTTGTTGAATGGTTAAATTACATAAGCCATTTATATATATCAAAAATAAAATTGGACCCAAAATACTTCCTTGCGGGATACCAAAGCCACTGCATTTTTGATCCTCACTGGTGACAGTATTATCTATTTTTACGCATTGGTATCGGTTATCTAAATAGTCAGCAAACAGTTTAAGCTGTGTGCCCCTTATGCCTAGAGCTTCTAATTTGTTCAGAAGCATGGGAACAGATATGGTATCAAAAGCTTTGGCCATATCAATGAAAATACCTAAAGTCTGGTGTCCTTTCTCAAGTTCTTGCGAGATATAGTCTGTCAGTTTGTTAACTGCATCTGCAGTGGATAGTTTAGCCCTAAAGTCAAATTGCATAGACGAAATAA
Source organism: Macrosoma leucophasiata (assembly GCA_036365455.1). NCBI lineage: Eukaryota > Metazoa > Arthropoda > Insecta > Lepidoptera > Hedylidae > Macrosoma > Macrosoma leucophasiata. Next base: position 4,096,294 of record JAWQUS010000023.1, on the reverse strand, counting down.
ATAAATGTTTTTCAAGATAATTTACTAACCTACTATTTATATTTTTTTTCTAATATTTTAGATATTGAAGGGAGGATCGATATCGGTCGGTAATTGGAGGCTAGATCTTTGTTCCCCGATTTAAATATAGGAATAACTACTACTTTTTTTAAACAATTCGGAAACATGCCAGTTGAAAGGCAGAGTTGAAAAATGTAGGTTAAGGGTGGACAAAACTATGTGTGAAACGTTTCAGAATATGATTGTCTATGTTATCATAACCAACTGCATAGTTATTTTTCAGTCCTGAGATAATTCTAGCTATTTCATCCTCATCTGTGTCGAGCATAACAAAAGATTTCAGACAGTACTATTTATGTCTTTTTGGCGGGACGAAAAAGACCGCTTACCAGTATTTCTTTGAATCTTTTCGGCTAAATCTTTTCCTACATTGATAAAATAATTATTTACATAATTAGCAGACATAAGCGGAGTGGGATTAGAATACAGCAAACTCGAATTCGTGAGTGACCGTAAAATCCATGAATGCTCTCCTTCCTAATATTACCTGTATAATCGGTGTGCCATCAGCTCGTCTCCACTCAATTGTCGGTTCAGGGAATCCTTTAGGGTTGCAGTCCATTCGCATGGTGTCTCCTTCGCGGACTATCAGACGAGGATTGTCCACTGTGAATCAAACATTTTTCAAACGGGGACATGGAACGTAATCTGTCATAATTTATATGTCGTCTACTATGTTAACCTTTCTGGACTGGTTGTCTCAGGTAGGTAATCGTCAACAATTCGATCATAACAGGAGTGGATGTAACATGGATATTTAATATTATCTTCGTCTTGCACAAATTCATTTTAAGGTCCACTAGTTGGAAGGCCCTACTGAGGCCATTGAGTATTGTTCCAGGGGAGCTATGAGTTTCCTTGAGATCGAATTAGAAATGAGGCGATCTGCATGAGAACCAGAGTAACCGACATAGACCACCGAATAGCGTAATTCTAATGAGCTTAGTGGTAGTGGGCACATAGCTCAAAAAACCAACGGCCGTTAGGGAAGAAGAGTCCTTGAGTGGCGACCGCGTAGCGGAAGACGAAGTAGTAGTGTAGGCAGGTCCCCACGAGGTGGACCGACTAGCTAGTGAAGGTTGCGGACTATCGCTGGATGAGGGCGGCCCAGTACCGTTCGTTGTGGCAATCTTCGGGGGAAGCTTTTGTCCAGCAGTAAACGTCGTTTGGATGAATGATGGGGCATAAAAAAAATCTCAAAAAGCGACCGCGTACCGGAAGACGAAACATAGGCCGGCCTCCACAAGGTGGACCGACGATCTGACGAAGGTTGCAAGCAATCGCTAGCCGAAGGCCTGGCCTGGCCGTTTGTTGGGGCAATCTTTGGGCAAGGCTTTTGTCCAACTGTGGGCGTCTTTCAACTGAAATGATAAAATTAGGTATTGCGGTAGTGTTTAAGCCCTCGAGCTCCAACCACCAGTAAATATTAGAATTGTGTAATTGTTTGCCCATTTTCAAAGGAAATGTATGTACTGTTCGATATATAAAATAAACTACTCACACGCAAACGAAGGTGGTATAAACAGCTGGTTCTCCTTAGTATAATTGTAGATGGAGAGGCCTGGTCGCCCTGGGGCCCCATCCCGCCCATCGCTGCCTCGTTGTCCTTTGGGGCCTATGGGACCTCGGTCACCTTTTGACCCCCTCAGGCCAGGCGGACCTGGAGCTCCTGCTCTTCCTGAGTAATATAAGGCTCCTATTAGAATATCTGTGTTGTAGAGCCTACTGGTGATATGGAAATAAAATTACTAAAGGTTATGAGTATGTACCAATGTAAAAATATTTTTTTATGAAGTGTAGTTTGTGAAAACTTTGGAAACCAAAATATAGCCATGGAGTTGAAATATCTTTATTTACGAGTGCATGCACAGATTGCACAATACATGTACTTATTGACTACAACGTACCATCTTTGCCATCCTTTCCATTTTTACCAGGACTACCGTCTTTCCCCGGTATACCATCACGCCCATCCTTGCCTGGGGCACCATCAGCTCCGTTTCGACCAGATAAACCATCCAATCCTGGTTCTCCAGGAACACCGTCTCTTCCATCTAGACCTGGATTTCCAGGGAAACCTCGTTCACCTGTGGATCAGTTATATATAGATAAACAGCTTGTAAATCCCTCGAAAAATTCCGCTTCTTACATGGACTGGTACAGGAATTCCCTGTTTTGAGAAATTACACTGGTTTTTGATACCCTAATAATGTGGTAAACTGAGTCAGTTTTTGGAACTGTTTTGGTAAGTTTAGTTAGTAAGTCGGTCATCATATTTGGATAGTAGTGAAATTTATCGTAGTTACGTGAATGATTATGAGTAGCAGCTGCCATGACGTAGGTAAATTTTATTTCATATACCACAAATGCCCATAATAGCCGTAGTCACCCTAATTAATAATGGCAACTAAAGATTGCAATCCCGCAGCTTCTTCAATCCCGCGGGATTGATATGCGGGATTGACAAATCCCGCGCGGAACCCGCGGGATCCCGCAACTTAGAAATTTTGTTATAATTAGGGTATAAATATAAATACTTATAAATATTTTAGGGTTCCGTCCTAAACAAGGAACCCTTATAGTTTCGCCATGTCCGTTTGTCTGTCCGTTTAGTTTAGCGCAAAAACTTTTGGTTACAGAGACTTGAAATTTGGCACAAGTATACACCTTGATCACGCCGACAAAAAAGTAGAATAAAAACATGAATAAAACAGAAATATTTTGGGGTACCTCCCCTGCATGAAACTGCATTTTTTTTCGCTTTCTGTATAGTGTGGTTTCAGAAATTTTAAGGATGTGGTAATATCATTTTTCGATTTTGTTAACAGTTCGCGACTTAATAAGCTTAAAAGGGCCAATTTTAGTTAGAGTCAAGTGTCCCCTCTACCAGCTAAACGGTTGTTGTTTTATATTATTTCGCATTAACACATGCAAGTGAGATAGGTTATTTTTTTTTAATAGAAAAATGGAAAGAAAAATTTGATTTCAGGCGAGATTTGAACTTGCGGCCACTGGGAATCTAGTCCAGCCGCTCTTCCAACTGAGCTACTGAAGTTCTGCCCGATTTCTCAAATCTTTCCTTCACATTTATTGCATTGCTTTATGGTAGCAGTAAACGGTTGTTGTTAGAAATTCAAACGTTACGGCAATAGTAGCTACATATAATGAAATGAAAATTAAAACTGTCACACTCAAGTTGGATTTATTGGCAAACTTGTTGCGAGTAATAGTCGATCAAATGTATTTTAAGAACTCCATAGAAAATATTTATTTATTTTTTTCATTACATTATTCAAACCTAAAAACTATGGAACCCTATACTGCGCGTGGCCCGTCACGCACTTGATAGGTTTTATAAAAATATTTTTTTAATTTAGTACAATTTTTTTAAGCATGAGACGGAAGGAATTTAGTTGGATTTTTTTAGGTGAGTTTTAAGTAAAAGTTCGAACATGTCGATCTTCATTCCGAAAACTAATGATACCTATACAATACTGTATTATTTTCAAATATTAGGTTTTAAAACAATACTTTTTTTTAATTGCATTACAGTAATTGGCAACATATTTATTATAGAAATTATTAAACTTATGCGTTTTCTAAAACGTCTCCTATCTAGGACCTAAAGATGTAGTGGTCATGAACACAAAACGAATGAAATACGATATTATAATGACAACAAATTAAAAAGAATACTTTTATCACACACGGACGACGTCCGTCATGGTATTATAATAAAGTCGGATTATACACAATGACAATTTTGGTGTCTAAAATATCTTAAAGAAAAAGTTTTGTGATACCTGCTTCTGGATTTTCCTTCTGTCTTATTCTAAAAATATGTACTATAATAATATGTCTCACATATTATTGCATCAAAAGTACCTATTTGTTTTCTGACAAAATATTAATTATGTAAGTAAAAAATATTTAGTAATCAAATCAGTTTTAAAAGACTTTAATTTTTAAAATAGTTGGCATCAAGTTTTATTTAATTTTAACCTTACATCTAAAAACAGGTAAGGTAATCAATCTTAAAAATAATGAGACTTAGAATAAATTTATGCTTTCTCACGAAACTTCACGAACGTTTCAGCAGCTAATTTAAATTTGCGGGATCCGCGGATCCGCGGTTTGAAAGTGCGGGATCCACCAGATTGATAAAAGGTGCGGGATCCCGCGGGATTGCGGGATCCCACTTTGCGGGATTGCAATCCCTAATGGCAACCCATTTTACGTCCCACTGCTGGGCACGAGTCTCTCTCCTTTTTTGGGAGGAGGCCTGGAGCTTACTCCACCACGCTGCTCCAATGCGGAATGGTGGCGATGGGTGGGTTAGTGGACAACCCGCTGTCGGATGTTTTCAAACCGCCCATAAGGCCTCCGACAAGGTTTAACGACTGCTATCTATCGATAGCAACCGGGACTCACGACTTCACGTGGCCTCCGAAGCACGGAAACGCGCATTTAATTTGTCACTAGCGGTCATCCATCACACTACCCGACCGCGCCCGTAGTGCTTAACTAAGTAGATCGCGATCTACACCAGCCGCCGGACCATGCGCGCTTCAGTCACCCTAATTACTCGTACTTTTGTAGAATACCCGATTGTGTTAAAACTATAGAGCCTAATAGAATACTATGCAATTTTTCTATAGTCGTCGTTATTTCTATTCTTACATCAGAGAATGCTAATATAGCAATTTATTTATAGTCCTATAACAACTTGGTTTGGTAATTTACAACGACAATATATTTGGAAACCCAAAACTTAGTAAATAATTTATAGGACTTCATTTGATTAAATTAACGAAGTGCGTAATGTTGACGCAAATGAGGAAATTTGTTATTCATTACTCCCTTTCTGCAAACTTTCCGAATGAAGTTTGTGGATTTTGCAACAAGTGTTAGCAATCGAATAACCATTGTAATTTTATTAGTAGCTCTACATTTTGTTACCCAATTAGCGATTGCATCTCCGCCATTGAAATGCTTTGTACCAATTCAAATACGTAATAAAACTAATATTTACGCATTTATTTTTATTAGAAACACTATCGATTATTAGATTTTGGACGGTGAGAATCAAATGAATTGTTTATAAGACTCCACTTAAAATAAATAGGTAGCGTAAGACATTAGAAACATTTAAAACATAGCTTTGTAAGGAACGGTTTTACCTAATTCATGATTTTTTTTATGTAATGTAGTAGCAATCAAGCGTACAGCTTACATTGATGTTAATAATACTGTAACCTATCGACATCTACAAAAAACCAGAGACTTAAATGTTCATATTGTTATGAATATGTATGTTACTCTCTTAAGTATTAATTATACATTTTATTAAATACCTTTAGGCCCTGGTGGTCCAACCGGCCCTCTGAACCCTGCTCGTCCCGGGGTGCCCGGCGATCCAGGGTTTCCTCTCTCCCCTTTCGGTCCTTGCTGTCCTGTTGGCCCCTTCGGACCCTGGACTCCTGGTGGACAGTAGTCTTGAGTGGCTTTGCAGAATCCTTGGACCACTTTATACTGAAAGTAATCCAAGAGTTTAATGTGCGACTTCTGTTGATTTACTGATTTATACTTGACTAAATGATGCCATAGTTTAAGAATTAATCAGAAATTTACAAACTGATAACCAAGAGTATAGAGGAACTACCTCTAATTGTTACGTATGATAATTATGCTAAAGGTGAAATTAATTAATTGTAGGTATTTTAAGATATGAGTATCAGTTTTTATAATTTTAACGTAATATAAATCTGGGCATAGTCCTAATATTACGTAGTTTGGCAAGATGCAAGGGAATTTAAAATTGCAGTAGAATGCTGCAAGAACACCTGCTAGGGAATAGTGCCAGAATTTTAGTACTTTGCCAAGAAACGGATTTGGGGAAGGGACCTGCCCTTATGTGATTTAAAAGATTTAACGATTAATTTTGCACCTAAAATACATTGAATAGTGGAAAACTAAATTCGCAGATGAGTGGTTGTGGCAGACGTAAAACAAAACTAGGGAAATCGAAATACGAATAGACGGTGTGTGGTTATTTGACTAAAGTAACCGTACTTGTGATTAAAAAAAAAAACTTTTTATTTTCGTTTTAACCTAAATATTTCCTTGAATTCTTTGATTTCTTACTTGCTTTTTATTTAATTTGATTAGCAGTTGAAAGATTATTGTAACTTTTTCTTTGGAACTTGAGTATTCATCCATATTTTTTATGTAATAATAAGTTGAGTCTACTGGTGAACACGACCGTTACGGCCGAAACGTCGAGTGTCGAGGTAAATACTTCGATTAAAATAGTACGCGATTAAGTCCCGTTTACAATATAAAAATATATACTGGTGGTAGAGCTCCAGTGACGGAGCTCGAGGGCGTAGGCACCACCGCATTACCTAATATACTTGCCGCTAAATGGTAGTGTTCAGCACTATCGTGTTCCGGTCAGGTGGTAATGTACGGCTCTGTAATTTCCGGCACAGAGGCATAACACCTAATGCCTCAGGAGTGGCAGCGCATCTGCATTTTGACGTCTGGTCATTGTGTGGGTGTCTATAGGCTGCAGTCATCACTTAACATCAATGTGAACTGCAAGCTTGTTTGCCACTTTTATTACATAAAAAAAAAAATGTAATAATGGTAGCAAATAACCAGGAAGTTCACCTCTGTGTGATGAGCCACTTTTTCTAAGGCTTTAGTTGTTTTGTCTCTGTGATACTCCCTATGGTAGCAATGGGTCCAATAATTGTTACAAAAAGCAATTAAACTCACTGGGACCCTAGAATAGCTGGTCAACCAGACCCAGGTATCTCCCCCCGGTGCTGGTCCTTTTGCTCCAGTCTTCCGCATCTCAGCAGCATCCTTCTCTTCAAGTTCTGGCCTCATTTTGGGATTGAAAAACTCCACGTGTGGTGCGACAGTGTTGTCTTCTTCGGCTGCTGCAGATTTCTGGTGAAAATTGTGTGATATGTTTGATAGGGAAAAGATATTTATTAGTACATAGTATTAAAAAGAATCATTTTACAAAAAATACGAAACTTTGTACAAAAATAAATCTTTTGAAGTTATACTTATTTTGGTACGATTGTAAAAATGATGAGAGTGAATTTTTACGATGGGCGCGAATTTTTACATGTAGAAATCATAGCAACAGTCCGAAGTAAGTTACTAAACAGACAAAAGGAACAGTTTGAAGTTAGTTGCAATTCTTTTTTGTCCCTTTTTTATTTCTGGTATATTCTATTGTTACGTTTAAGAAGTATAACTTCTTGCTTACATAAGTACACACACATTTTTTTAAATCACTAGGACACTTGCGAATGCGAATTGGACCTATGGGTGAAGAGTGACGTAAAATTAATAAGACCAAATGCACCAAATGGTTTGTTTAAAAGAAGGTATATATGGTACAGTGTCGCTAATACTTGCTTTGCTTCTTGGCTGGATACGTTTCCACGTGTCTTGATTTATCTATCTTACAATATATTTAAAACCTAAATAATATTTACATAATAAAAAGTTACAACTAAACTAAAAACAACATGCATCTAAAAATTCCGCATCCGTGTTATGGTACCCAGGTCCATATTTGGGCAAGTCGTTTTCCAGGCGCTCAAGGCGTCGGTCAAGCACGGCACTTCAAAATTCACCAGTGTAGTTGATAAAATTTTCCTAGTTAAATTATTAGTGCCGTGGACCGAGGACAAGAACGCCGGTAGACTTATACTAGAAATTTTGCGGACGCCTAGGCCACCCAGTCGGATGGGAAGAGTGGCCTGATCCCACGCGCGGTCGTCGTCAGAGTCGTGTTGAAAATGGTCGTCATCGTTGTTCTGATGATTGAGTCAATCTTTATTAGTAGTTCCGTATGTTTCCATAAAGGGGAACATCGGAGAAAGCAGAATGAACATTAATTTCGGACAGTTTCTTTGAAATTTCACAATAATTTTGGATCTTTTCTTCTACGAAGGAAGGAAAAGAATCGTCAAAAATTGGGGAGCCCAGGAGGCGCAAGGAGTTTTTTTCCATAACTTTAATATTAGGCGCAATTTCGGAAAATTTTGAGAGAGATGTTAGTCTATCCGTCCGTTCTGGGAAATATATTTCACATTTTTCTGTATTTAAATCTAGGCCATTTTTCCTTCAAGAAAGTGAAGTCTGCCAGGACTGAATCTACGCTGCCTCCTAGGGTCCCGTCGTCTAAATCCCAAACGTTAAATTTGGAATTTAATTGTCGAATGATGGGGTGAATAGCTAGGCTGAAAATGACTGGCCCAAGAGGATCACCCTGCTGGCAGCCGACAGCTGAAAGTAAACAATGGTCCTTGTACATTAATTTAGAATGGTGTCTATAACATTGCCAAAGAAAACAAAAAAAATTGGGGGTTTCTTTCTTAGCCTCAGCCAGCAGGACATCTCTGTTTACGGCGTTGAATGCGTTTTTCAGATCCACCTTCAGGATGACCTCACCTTCCCCACTGTCTAGGTAACTAGAGAGGGCATGTACGGTAGCCTCACAACCTCCCTTTGAGCCGAAGCCCAATCGGTAGGGTTGAAATTTTTTTGACAAGGTGTCCGTGTAGAATTGGCAAAAAATTTTGGCTGTCGTACGTCTGTATGTGGTGCCAACGGAAATGGGACGGATGCCGCCATCGCGCTTAATCAGAGCACAAAGGTTGGCACCGTATAATGCTTCAATGACAGCATCATTCACACCGCCGCCCAGCATCAAATTGATCACAGCCGTGAGCTCTCTCAGCAGCGACTCACCAGCCACCCCGGCGTCAGGGCTCAGCAGGTCTTTCAGGTGTTGCGGCGACAAGGCATCGAGGCCGCCGGCAGAACCGCTGCGGAAAGAGCTCACCGCCGTGGCCACCTGGTTGGCAGTCACAGATAGTGATTCACTGGGTTCAGGAGGTTCAGGGAAACTAAGGCCATCCGCGGGGCTTGGGTGCTTGCTCTCTAGAGCAGCAAGGGTGCTTGGGGATTCAGGAGCGATTGTATCGGTACTAAAAAGCACTCGTGCCGCTCCTTTAATGTCACCGTCCCTTAATTTTGATTCTACGTATGTAACATGTCTATTTTGTTTACAAAATAATTTTGAGTCAGGAATGGGAATTAAGGACGTACAATTTTGTTTTATTAAAGATGTTATAGATTTTTTGGCAGCTAAAATTTTATCGAAATGTAAAACTCTGTAAGGGAAAGTAAGCAGCTGTTCCCAGGCGCTAAAAGAATTTGGGTGCTTACGGCATGGAGGCACTTGGACAAGGCCTGTGCTGCGGTTGTCCTAGCACCGCGAGGCACCCTTTTCAGTACTGGAACTGTTTTCTTTAAATGAGACAAAGTCTCTGATAGACTTTTGTAATTATTGGGGTCAGGAAGGTTAGCGCCGTTTCCGTCATGTGATAATTCATTAATAATATGTCCCTTGTGCACCCTGCCATAATGAATTTTCAAGCCACGTTCATTTTGAAAATAACGCGCCTGAGAACAGAGAGAGCAAGTCACTCGATTAGGTACAAGTACGGATGAACCACCCGCGACCGCACCACCGCCACCCGGCATAAAACTAAACTAAATGTGAACTAAAATAACTTACACAATATGTACACTCTAAAAACGAAAGATTAAAAGAATAAACACACTATAGAAAAAGCTGTCACAATGGTCACAATGATATTGCACAAAAGTACACGAAATAGGTAAACACGAAATCGATACCGGGATATCTGGCGCTCCACACTGTCCGCCCACCCCGTAAGGGACTTGGCGTGAAGATACATAAGTACATACATACGAAATCGGAGAACGTCTGGTTGCTAGGAGGGCCGTATCTTTGGCCGTCGCCCTTGTAAACATCATTCCATTCTACTTTTCATAAACACGTCTATTTTCTTTAGTTTGGAGTATTCATTTAGTGCAACTTGTAAAATGACAATGCCAGATTGTGACCCAGCATTTACACGAAATGTAAATTAAAGAAAAACTGTGTTTTGAAAATAGAATTCTTAGTTAATTGATCTTTTTTCTGTATAACTTGAGGTTAATAATTACGATTAAAAAGACTTGGTTATGGTTGTTCCTAATTAGAAACTCAATCAATTGCGTTACTCTAAATAACAATACAATACTTTAAAACGTTCTAACTCAAGTTTTAACCACCCAAAGTTAGTTTTAATCTAAATATATTATTTTCGTACATTTAATTAATCTAAACATTATTTTAAAATTATTACAAACGCTGTTTTTACTATCGAAACGTTGACAATGAAGGTATCGGTCAACATTACTGTCACAGATTTTTGATCTACCCGAAAAACGATTGTACTTATATAATAGCAACAACAAACCTAGGTACTTATGTCAAAGAACGGTTCTTTGAATATTAAATAATTTTATTTTTACATAGCATACAGGTTTGAAGAAATCAGAATGATTTAATACTTGACCAGGCTGTATGGACCATGTCCTTACTGTGTGTACTGTACCAAATGTATATTACTGCGGCCGTGCCATGCATGACATTTTTTAAGTTTACACATAAACTACAAGTTTAAAAGTCATTAAATGTGTGTGTAAATAATCAGTGATAAAATCGCAGCAAAAAGAGGTATTCGCCATGCTGGTAAATAACTGTTTGCAGGTGGGTCAAAGTTCTATGTAATTTCTGGCATTGTCATTTATATTATGGGATTTTTAGTTGTCACTGTCATAATTTTTCACTATCATCTGATTTTGCTATATTCATCTTTCGTTTTATAAAGTTTGTAATGAAGAACATTACTATTTATCACACGTGATTTTTGCCCATGAATTCACTGATCACTGATATTATGTGATTTATGAGACTTTTACAATAAAACAAAATATTTATGCGGAAGAGACGGGACAGTTGAAGTTGACACGTCGAAACCTCAATTTGATCATTTTTCTATCTTACATAAAATTTATTAGATTTTTAAAGTTTTGAAATCGTTTCAAAGAATTACAGCTAAAAGAGTAAAGCTTTAATTTATTGTATTACAATTGCTACGAAGTGTTGAACATCTAGAGTTTCAAAACCGCTGTAAATTATATTATATTTATAATTGTAATTTCTATGTTATAATACTTAGTTATTTTTAAATAGTCACGATTTACAGTTTAAATTCATTTAGTATTTAAACTGTAAATCGACACAAACTTACCAGCATCGCTTCTCTTTTTTGTCTGTGCGAAGATGTAATTTTGCTTAAATACGCCTCAATTTTTTCTTCTAGCCTGTCTTCTAAAGTTTGTTTCATTATATCCCTAGCCTTTACATCAAAGCTAAATTTCACATCAGAATTATCTATATAATTGTATGTGTGCACTAAAAGCGACAGAATACCGCATAAACATGCAAATAACGATATTTTTTTACAACATGTCGTTTCTGGTACTTTTTCTGTGGAGAGTTTTCTTTTTGTTGTAATTTTACTTGAGACAGACATCGTTATACCATTTTATGGTTCTTCTACAATTCTGGCTTCAACTTTTTAAATATCACCTATCACAAAACCACTAGTTTTATCATTATTAACTTGAACGTTTAGGTATATCACCGGCTTTATTTTCAAATGAAACGTAATCCCTTGATATGTTAACTGCTAAGAGGCAGCAATGTGTGTTGGATGCTATAGTGAGTGAGATACTGAGTTATCTGAATATAATCCGGACAAATGGGCCTTCCGGTACGATACGAGTAGTTGCACAAGCGTCTCTCCGATAACCAATTGAGATGGGGACTATTAAAGCGATGAATTCAATCAGCCCATCGACAGGACGGGTTCGTGTATAATTTTATGTCCAAATATGAATCAAACTAAATCAAAATTATAAAAAAAATTGATTTCAAGGAACAAACTGAATTGTGATAAGTCGTTTTTCGGCATGAACTAGTTTATTTGCCTCTTTGCGTGGATTTTGAAATCTGACATCTTTTATTTGATCAAATATCAATAATATTAAGTGACTTATAATTTTTTTATACTACTTTAATTATATTTATCATAATCGTTAATTCATAAGACTGCTCTGTAATTATATGCGAGGACAGTAACAGAATATATTGATTTAAATAATGACGTAGATACTTTAAATACATTGACTTGATGATTAAAAGAAATAAAACGTTTAGCAAGGAATAACTTTTGATTTTAATACCGCCATACTTACGATGAAAAATATAGAAATAAAAAAATGAATTGAGTAACAAAATAGGCGTCGTTTAGCAATAAGTTGCAACTCAGCTGCATTTCCATTTATCATACACGCAGCTTTGCTGAAATATATTTTCCTTTGGAGAATCCCAGCGCATGCGTGGAAAACCATGTCAGGGCCGCGGCACGCCACCCTACGCCCAAGGTCAGACGTGTTTAGTACTGTTTCCCTTTATATCAGGGGAAGAAGGCTTGTCCTAAGAAATAGGTGTGCACAAATTTATAATGGACTTCGCACCACCATTAGCTCCTGTACAAGGTCTGTATTTGTTTTATATTTCTCTCATAATCATTGTGTTGTTTTTTTTGGGTCATACCATTTAGGTTATTTTAGCAACTTGGCGATGTTATTTGTATTTATGGTGTCGGGTTTTCGTGATTATTAATTTCTTTATCTATTTCAATTATCTTGGGTGGAATGCGAACATTGACTATAATGAAGATATTAATAATAACATATTTTTTTCCACCCTTGATTAATTTCTTTATCTATTTCAATTATCTTGGGTGGAATGCGAACATTGACTACAATGAAATTATTAATAATAACATATTTTGTTCCACCCTTGATTAATTTCTTTATCTATTTCAATTATCTTGGGTGGAATGCGAACATTGACTATAATGAAGATATTAATAATAACATATTTTGTTCCACCCTTGATTAATTTCCTTATCTATTTCAATTATCTTGGGTGGAATGCGAACATTGACTATAATGAAGATATTAATAATAACATATTTTGTTCCACCCTTGATTAATTTCTTTATCTATTTCAATTATCTTGGGTGGAATGCGAACATTGACTATAATGAAGATATTAATAATAACACATTTTGTTCCACCCTTGATTTTTCTATGTTCAGGTATTTATGTGTTGTTTATTAATTGTTTTCCATTTATTTTATTTTGTTTGCAGGTATATGTCTCCGTGCTGTCTGTCTAAATTAATTGTTGACTTGTTTCTTTCTTTCTAATACGTTTATGTTAAAACACAATAAGATGTTTTTTTATTATTTGAAAATCGGAGTCGATACTATAAATAATAGGTTGGGGAAAAAGTCTTTTCGCATTATAGTATGTATAAACTAGTAATAAAATCTCTTTGGCTGTAGTATTTGTATCTGGCTGGTTTTGGTATCATTGAAAGTTAAAATTTTAAAGAACATAATTCCAAATTCAAATTAGGCAAATGTGTGATTTTCATTTGTTTTTCGTACTGTCAAGATGAGTGAATCTAATGAACAAATTAGATACATTTTAAAATTTTACTACAAAAAAGGTAAAAATGCAACGCAAGCCGCGAAAAAAAATTGCGATGTTTATGGACCTAGTGCAGTGTCTGTGAGAGTAGCACAAATTTGGTTTAAGCGTTTTCAATCCGGAAATTTTGATGTCAAAGATGCACCTCGCTCTGGTCGCCCTATTACGGATAAAATGGATGCCATTTTTGAAAAAGTGGAGCAAGATCGACATATCATTAGTTACGACGTAGCTGAAGAACTGAGAATTGATCACAAAACAGTTTTGGCGCATTTGAAAAAAGCTGGGTACAAAAAAAAGTTCGATATTTGGGTACCTCACGAGCTCACTGAAAGAAACCTAATGAACCGTGTACTCATTTGTGATTCTTTATTACGACGTAATGAAACCGAACCATTTTTGAAGAAGCTGATAACTGGTGATGAAAAGTGGATCACGTACAACAAGAACGTGCGAAAAAGGTCGTGGTCAAAGGCCGGTCAGGCTTCACAGACTGTGGCGAAACCCGGGTTAACTCGCAATAAGGTGATGTTGTGTGTGTGGTGGGATTGGAAGGGCATTATTCATTATGAGCTATTACCACCAGGCAGGACTATCGATTCTGAACTCTACTGCGAACAACTGATGAGATTAAAGCAAGAAGTTGAGAGAAAGCGGCCGGAATTGATCAACAGAAGGGGTGTGGTGTTTCATCATGATAACGCTAGACCTCACACATCTATAGCCACTCAGCAAAAATTAAGAGAGTTTGGCTGGGAGGTGTTAATGTATCCGCCGTATAGTCCTGACCTTGCACCTTCAGATTTCCACCTGTTTCGGTCTCTTCAAAATTCTTTATGCAATGTTAGGTTAACATCATGAGAGGACTGCCAAATCCACTTGTCGCGGTATTTTGATGAGAAGTCCCAAAATTTTTATAGCAATGGGATCATGTCCCTACCTACAAGATGGCAAAAGGTTATCAAACAAAATGGTACATACATACTTTAGTTAAATTGAAAGAAATTATTTTAAAAAATGTTTTGAATTATCTTAAAATATGCGAAGAAACTTTTTCCCCAACCTAATATGTAAAGTAGCTGTATTACGTTATTCGGCTTATTTTGATTTCATTTTTTTTTAGTTACCTATAGAATTTGGTGAGGTTTATGACACGAAAGTTTATAGCAAGAAAGTTTTCTTTGTGTGTTTTATGAAATACTATATATGAAATACTAGCTGTAGTTAACTACTGTTGCCCGCGGCTCCGCTCGCGTGTAGATCGTTTTTCGCGTAATCTGTGGCAAATTATCGCATGACATCCCACAGGAACTTTTTTTTCGGTATAAAAACTATATACCGTAAAATCCAAGTTGCCGTCTATGTGCGTGCCAAATTTCATGAAAATTGGTAAAGCAGTTTTTGCATGAAGGAGTAACAAACAAACAATCAAACAAACATAAAAACTTTTGCATTTATGATATTTATTATGTACTATATATATATATATATATATATATATATATATAATTACGTAGGTACTTTAAATACATTGACTTGATGATTAAAAGAAATAAAACGTTTAGCAAGGAATAACTTTTGATTTTAATACCGCCATACTTACGATGAAAAAAAAAAAATAAAAAATATATATATATATTATATGCGATTATTAGATACAGGCTTATTATTATATAGTGTACTATAGCTTTTTTAATTTGTCTTGATCTCTGTTCACCTAGTAAATGTAAATTGGAATGATTTTATCCCAGTTTTGTTTCTTGTATCGAGTTGATATTTTGAAGATAAAAATAATAACAGAGCTATAATCGTACAAAGGTTTATAGGTATGTGTTCTTTTTAATTCAAGTACGCGCCTGTTCGCCTACTAGAACTACCTACTCTGAAGATTTCCTTCATACGACATCGCATTCTGAAACCACGCATCGTATATTGAATTCAATTTATTTGTTTCTTTTTTATTTATAATTTTCATTACTTATAATAAACAAAACAACTAGGAATAGAACTATATTTTATAATAGGTAATATTATAATTATATATTTTATAATATAATAGGATAAATCAACAGAATGCCCCATTATCTTTTTTTACAAACTGACAAGACATGAAAAAGAGACACACTTGTAAAGTTCTAAAGGTATATACCTACTGAGAAAAACAATAAACTAAAACTCAGTGGGCTCTTATTAATAGAACCGAAAAAGAAAGCGGTGAAAAGTATCATTTAGAATCAGGTCCGACCACCGGCCTTTAAATGTCCGTTATACAATTGCTGTCACTATAAAAGACTCCTACAAACCGTAACAATATACAGTGCTCAACAATAAATATTGCACATCGAGCCTAGAAAGGAGACTTCGGTTTATTTCGGGTCTGTAGAGCGTTATCTCTTTCACACCGTACCTATTTGACGTTTGTCGACCATTTTGATCAAGTTTTGACCAATACCGGACTGTCAGTGCAGGACGTAGGCAGTGTGCAAGTATAGAACGGACACTTCGACGTCCCGCCCGATTTCCCCGCATCACCCAACCTCCCCCCCTCTTATGGGCGCCGGTTGGTATTTTGTACGTGCTACGCACACAGGTGCACGTGTAAATACACGTCACTGATTGATGGAATAGAGACCAAATTAAGCGTTTGTATGGAATTTTGGCGGAGTGTCCGCGGTGTGCTTCTACGAAGTCGAAACGAGCCGATCATCTCTTTTGCAGGCTCGATGTGCAATATTTATTGAGTACTGTATATTAATAACGTTAAACATATTTCCAGCCTGCAGCGTGGAACCATTGGACGATTATGAAGCACCTAGAGCACCCCTCCTCCGTCAGGTGTCCTTGGATGAAGAGCGTCGAGATGATTGCCAAGGTCACTGGCGAGGGCCGTACCTTGAGGGGGAGGAGGAAGAGAAAGGAGTGAGGCTGTTCCGAGCGATGCTACTTCATCATCTGAGGCTAGAGGAGCTGAGGCCACCTCCTTGTATGGTTGTTCCTGCTGATCCAGATCCGAGGTATAATTTATTTTCTAAATCTCACTTGTCATACTTGGATCTGGTGTGTCATCCGCCATTAATCCCTTATTTTCGTATGAAGGCTGATTTCGATTAGTTACTGGTTTGATGAAAAACTTTTTACATTTCAAGTCAATCATGCCAAGTTTCATACATTTGATTTGTACAGAAACAATAAAAAAGGTACGATATAGGTAGGTAAAATATCTTAGAATTATTACCTAGGGACCTTAAAGAGCATTACCTGGTACATATATAAAATATTTTTATAGCACCGGAAAACAAAATGTCTTTCCTAACAACAGTAGAAGTACTCCATACTAAACTTCTATTTTATACTTTGTATTCCTGAGACTAAAATGTATTTTGAATACCAGAATATGTTTTTTATGTACACTAGATAATATTTATTTAAAATCTTTTTTTATTTTTCACAAATCTTGTTGTGATCGTTTACCAATTTAACTCCTTTATTATTTTTCTTAATAATTGTCTAAGGATCTAAAACTGTAAAATTCCATATTGCTGTACATTTGATTTACTTTATTGCTGCATATTTGATTTAATTTATTCCTGCATATTTGATTCATTTTATTGCTGTATATTTGATTTAGGTACTTTTGAATTTGATCTGCAGTTAAATCTGCTTGGTTGACATACAATTGTTCGTAAAATTTACTAAATGCTGTTTAAATTACAGCACAATGGATGGACTCTGTAACTAGGTTAACGAATTCATATTCAAATGTATTCGTATGAGCGCTTTCATGAATGTTTCTGCACTAGGTACTCTGTCTAGATTATGATTGAAAGAGTGTACGCACGTGTGTAGATAGACGGGAATGTTATTGTACATTTTGTAGAAAAATAAATCTGGTAGAACCGTCTTTAATGTGTGTAAGAATTTGATTGATGCCTAAAACACCATTAGGTGGTAAATTGCAAAAAAGACCAAGCTTTTTACAGAACCAGCTCTTATCCAAGTTGCACTAGCTATAATCGTGTAAGTTTTTAGGAAACCAAAGGGAATATGGGAATTTGTTATCATCATAATATATCATGTTATATCATCAATATACTTGCTACAAAATGGTACTAGTCAGTACTATCGTTCCGGTCAGGTGGTAATGTACGGCCCTGTAATTTCCGGCACAGAGGCGTAACACCTTCGGCCTCAGGAGTGGTAACGCATCTGCATTTTGACCTTGATCTTTGTAGGTGTTTATAGGCTGCAGTCATCACTTACCATCAATATGAACTGCATGCTTGTTTGCCACTTCCATTAGGTACATAAAAAAATATCGTGTTCCGGTTCCATGGTAATGGATGGCCACGTAACAAGTATCATGTTTTTCCAATCAAACAGAGGTTGGTGGATGTACTGGCGCGACTGGAGGTCCTTGGAGCGTGCAGCCCGAAGGTTCAGGGAAACTAAAGCCCGAGCACGGCTTGCTGCCAGAGCAGAGAGGATACCACTACTGTGCCTTGATGAGGTCGCCTTCGAAGATATTATGCAGGAGCTGTGTCAGGTATAGTCAACGTAAACGCAACGTCACATGAATTCCACGAAGTGGAAGGTAGAGGTAATATGTGCATTCAAGTAGCGCTTTCTTAATGTATAAATGGGGGAATACAGCATGCAGTTCACATCGATGTTATGTGATGACTGCAACCTATAATCTACATAAAATCCAGTGCAGTCGCTTTTATCACTAAACTACCGAAGTGGGGTATCCTGAGGTCGCAGGTTCAATCCCTGCCCGAAATATTTTTATTTTTCAATTTCTTAGTTGTTATATCTCTGTGATATTACGCGGCCATTTTTACTGTTTAAGTCTTCGGTAATCATAAAACGAAAATATTTGTTGCTACTCAGGCTCTTTTTACATTTTATATTATTTTGTAGGCTTGTGCGCACGCAGAACAACGCGCTCTACTAGTGCTGGCGTTCCTCTGCGAGGTATGCGCACGCGCAGTGCGGGTGGGGGGATGGTGCAGGGCCGCTGATTGGGCGGCTCGTCATGTGGCCCAATGCGCAACACCTTGGGCTATACGACATGGCGGATGGGTGAGTTCCTTCTCTGATTAAACATGCTAATGGTTGGTGGTTGTTCTTATTACTACTTCCTATTATTGATTTTGATTTGATAAACGATCTAAGTATCCCTCAGAGGCGGTGTCGACGACCAATAACTTCTGAGTGCCTAGTGCGAGATTTCCGATCGCGGTCGCGTAAGAGTGAATAAAATCTCGCACTAGGCACTCAGGTGTCTATAAAGGAGATGTTGCAAAAATGTATGGACCTCCGGCCATGTATTGTACACAATATCATTAAACAGGCAAAATCAATATAAAAACGTTTTTACTGCATATTTTCACTTAACGTTTTCGTAGGTTTTCGCGAGCTTCATACATTGTAGAAAATAAATTTGCGGATTTTCTCGCGTATACAACACTCCCAAACTTCTTCATACACCCGACGTTTCGGTCGCTTTCCAGCTACCGTGGTCACGGGCTGACTAATTCGACGATGTTCAGCCTGGTCTTATATAGCTGAGACAGAACACAACCCTAGTGCGATGTAACTACTAGTGGCGCCATCTAGCGATAAATTACTGAATGTGAATATGTGAATGAAATATAAAACTACGTTGCCATGTCATGCTAGCGCCACCTGTTTCTGAGACGTCTGGCATAACGGTCCGGATTCACGCAAAAGTTACTAACCGTATCTCGTGGTTTTGCAGATTTACTAGTTTGGGATTTCAATTTGGATATAATGGGATCCCAATTCGTTGACAAACGCCAACCATCCTCTCTATTGAAATTTGGATGCTTTTTAATCTCAATAGCCTCTCTGACCATCCGTGGAATAGGACGATTTTCTTTTGATATTATCTGAACCTTATCAAAACGAATGTAGTGGTTGGGTTTGTCCGTTAGATGTTCACAAACTGCAGACTTTCCGGTTCGTTGGTGTTTGACATCGGCTATATGTTCTTTCACCCGGGTCAATACAGGCCTCTTTGTTTGTCCTATGTACGAAAGTCCGCAATCACAATCCAGTTTATAGATACCGGCATCCTGCAAAGGAATGTTACATTTTATAGGTCTTAAATACTGGTGTAGTTTCTTATAAGGTTTGAAAATTGTCTTTATTGACGACTTTTTCAGTATGTTACCTATTTTATCCGTAACACCCTTAACATAAGGTAGTAAAGCCGGTTGTCTTTCAACTGTTGGTGGTTTCGTTGATTTTCTATGTCGGAGGGGTGGTACTTTTAGTTTATTATTTCGCAGCACTTGTCGTAGGTGTTGTAGCTCGGCATTTAGATGATCGTTGTCACATATGCCTCGTGCTCTCCTAAACAAAGATAGGCCGACTGCAGCTAGATGTCCCGGGTAGTGGTGAGAGTTACCATTGAGATACCTGTCTGTATGGGTAGGTTTCCTATACACAGTATGGCTTAAAGTGTTGTCGGGATTCCTAATCAATAGAGTATCTAAGAAGGCTAATTTGCTATTTTGCTCCAATTCCATTGTAAATCTGATCTTTTGATTTATTGAATTAAGATGATCGAGAAATCCAGTTACTTCATGACTGTCTAACACGGTGAACGTATCGTCTACATAGCGCTTGTATATTTTAGGTGTTATAGATGTAGTGCTGAGGGCACGCTCCTCGAAGTCTTCCATAAAAATATCTGCGACCACAGGAGACACCGGAGAGCCCATTGCAACTCCATCTAGTTGCATGAAAAATTCATTGTTCCACATGAGGTATCCGGATGTTAAACACCATTCCAGTAATTCTGAATATTCTATAGGCAAATTGTTAGCGACTAACCTCCTTTTAACTATTTCAACGCATTCTTTCACTGGTAAGCTCGTGAATAAAGATTCAACGTCGAAACTGACCATAACGTCATTAGCTGAGAGTTGTAGATGGTTGACTTCAGCGATAAAACTATAGGAATCCTTCACAAAAGCCGTTGTTTGTCCCCTCAGTGGTGAAAGTATACGTGCTACGTGTTGAGCCAGTTTATATGTCGGTGTGTCAATTTGGCTCACGATCGGACGAAGAGGGACGCCAGACTTGTGTATTTTTGGGAGTCCATACAATTTCGGTGGCTTTGCACATGATGGGAGTAATTTTGGTACGTCTAGATCCAATGTTTCTGCATGTTTATGCAACAATTCAGCTGTTTTCTTAACAATTTTTGAGGTCGGGTCTTTTTCAACCTTTTTGTAAGTATTCACATCCGATAATAAAGATGTGATTTTATCATTGTAATCAGACGTCTCCATCACAACCGTAGTGTTTCCCTTGTCTGCACGGAGGATTATAATGCCCTCAGCACTACATCTATAACACCTAAAATATACAAGCGCTATGTAGACGATACGTTCACCGTGTTAGACAGTCATGAAGTAACTGGATTTCTCGATCATCTTAATTCAATAAATCAAAAGATCAGATTTACAATGGAATTGGAGCAAAATAGCAAATTAGCCTTCTTAGATACTCTATTGATTAGGAATCCCGACAACACTTTAAGCCATACTGTGTATAGGAAACCTACCCATACAGACAGGTATCTCAATGGTAACTCTCACCACTACCCGGGACATCTAGCTGCAGTCGGCCTATCTTTGTTTAGGAGAGCACGAGGCATATGTGACAACGATCATCTAAATGCCGAGCTACAACACCTACGACAAGTGCTGCGAAATAATAAACTAAAAGTACCACCCCTCCGACATAGAAAATCAACGAAACCACCAACAGTTGAAAGACAACCGGCTTTACTACCTTATGTTAAGGGTGTTACGGATAAAATAGGTAACATACTGAAAAAGTCGTCAATAAAGACAATTTTCAAACCTTATAAGAAACTACACCAGTATTTAAGACCTATAAAATGTAACATTCCTTTGCAGGATGCCGGTATCTATAAACTGGATTGTGATTGCGGACTTTCGTACATAGGACAAACAAAGAGGCCTGTATTGACCCGGGTGAAAGAACATATAGCCGATGTCAAACACCAACGAACCGGAAAGTCTGCAGTTTGTGAACATCTAACGGACAAACCCAACCACTACATTCGTTTTGATAAGGTTCAGATAATATCAAAAGAAAATCGTCCTATTCCACGGATGGTCAGAGAGGCTATTGAGATTAAAAAGCATCCAAATTTCAATAGAGAGGATGGTTGGCGTTTGTCAACGAATTGGGATCCCATTATATCCAAATTGAAATCCCAAACTAGTAAATCTGCAAAACCACGAGATACGGTTAGTAACTTTTGCGTGAATCCGGACCGTTATGCCAGACGTCTCAGAAACAGGTGGCGCTAGCATGACATGGCAACGTAGTTTTATATTTCATTCACATATTCACATTCAGTAATTTATCGCTAGATGGCGCCACTAGTAGTTACATCGCACTAGGGTTGTGTTCTGTCTCAGCTATATAAGACCAGGCTGAACATCGTCGAATTAGTCAGCCCGTGACCACGGTAGCTGGAAAGCGACCGAAACGTCGGGTGTATGAAGAAGTTTGGGAGTGTTGTATACGCGAGAAAATCCGCAAATTTATTTTCTACAATGTATGAAGCTCGCGAAAACCTACGAAAACGTTATTTCCAAGCGTACGGAGCGTTAACAGCTAAGAATATTCGAAAGTTGGAATGCCTGAAGAACAAGCGCTCACGGTTGTTGTCGAACACAACCTTCTTAAAAAGGTGCAGGGACAACAACCTGATTCCAGTATGCGTGCGCATAGCTCCTAAAAAGGACATCAAGAAAAGCGATAACATTCTTCGCCAAGCGAGTAAGAGACTGCTATGCCAACTTATACGACAACATCGTTCGGATATTGCGCAAATCGAAGTGGACATTGGCAATTTATCCAAAGACATAGAAAATACGTTGCAAATAGGAGATTGGCAAGACTGCGTTCAAGTTATCGATAGCCGTGCTCAGACCACCTATGATCATTGCAAAGTGAGGCACATAAAGAAATATGAGAAACTTGATAAGGAGTCGAAGAAAAACAAGGAAGCAGATCATTCGGCGTCTACTAGAAATAATACAGCAGTGGTCAATCTCTCTAAACGTACTTTGGATGATCCTACCATTGAGGTCCTCGAAAAAGGATTGAACTTCGCACCAGCTCCATCAAAGATACCGTATGAAGAGATTGTTAGCAATGTAGAGGACTGTCTTCTCAGGAATCAAATTTCTAAGGATACAGCTGAGGAGATTCGACAGGATATAGCGACTGCGTTGCGTCATAGTCGCCCTCCAAAGCCAAACATGTCCCGAGATGAAGCTCAAGCACTGAAAGCATTACGGAAATCAGAAGACATTATAATCCTCCGTGCAGACAAGGGAAACACTACGGTTGTGATGGAGACGTCTGATTACAATGATAAAATCACATCTTTATTATCGGATGTGAATACTTACAAAAAGGTTGAAAAAGACCCGACCTCAAAAATTGTTAAGAAAACAGCTGAATTGTTGCATAAACATGCAGAAACATTGGATCTAGACGTACCAAAATTACTCCCATCATGTGCAAAGCCACCGAAATTGTATGGACTCCCAAAAATACACAAGTCTGGCGTCCCTCTTCGTCCGATCGTGAGCCAAATTGACACACCGACATATAAACTGGCTCAACACGTAGCACGTATACTTTCACCACTGAGGGGACAAACAACGGCTTTTGTGAAGGATTCCTATAGTTTTATCGCTGAAGTCAACCATCTACAACTCTCAGCTAATGACGTTATGGTCAGTTTCGACGTTGAATCTTTATTCACGAGCTTACCAGTGAAAGAATGCGTTGAAATAGTTAAAAGGAGGTTAGTCGCTAACAATTTGCCTATAGAATATTCAGAATTACTGGAATGGTGTTTAACATCCGGATACCTCATGTGGAACAATGAATTTTTCATGCAACTAGATGGAGTTGCAATGGGCTCTCCGGTGTCTCCTGTGGTCGCAGATATTTTTATGGAAGACTTCGAGGAGCGTGCCCTCAGCACTACATCTATAACACCTAAAATATACAAGCGCTATGTAGACGATACGTTCACCGTGTTAGACAGTCATGAAGTAACTGGATTTCTCGATCATCTTAATTCAATAAATCAAAAGATCAGATTTACAATGGAATTGGAGCAAAATAGCAAATTAGCCTTCTTAGATACTCTATTGATTAGGAATCCCGACAACACTTTAAGCCATACTGTGTATAGGAAACCTACCCATACAGACAGGTATCTCAATGGTAACTCTCACCACTACCCGGGACATCTAGCTGCAGTCGGCCTATCTTTGTTTAGGAGAGCACGAGGCATATGTGACAACGATCATCTAAATGCCGAGCTACAACACCTACGACAAGTGCTGCGAAATAATAAACTAAAAGTACCACCCCTCCGACATAGAAAATCAACGAAACCACCAACAGTTGAAAGACAACCGGCTTTACTACCTTATGTTAAGGGTGTTACGGATAAAATAGGTAACATACTGAAAAAGTCGTCAATAAAGACAATTTTCAAACCTTATAAGAAACTACACCAGTATTTAAGACCTATAAAATGTAACATTCCTTTGCAGGATGCCGGTATCTATAAACTGGATTGTGATTGCGGACTTTCGTACATAGGACAAACAAAGAGGCCTGTATTGACCCGGGTGAAAGAACATATAGCCGATGTCAAACACCAACGAACCGGAAAGTCTGCAGTTTGTGAACATCTAACGGACAAACCCAACCACTACATTCGTTTTGATAAGGTTCAGATAATATCAAAAGAAAATCGTCCTATTCCACGGATGGTCAGAGAGGCTATTGAGATTAAAAAGCATCCAAATTTCAATAGAGAGGATGGTTGGCGTTTGTCAACGAATTGGGATCCCATTATATCCAAATTGAAATCCCAAACTAGTAAATCTGCAAAACCACGAGATACGGTTAGTAACTTTTGCGTGAATCCGGACCGTTATGCCAGACGTCTCAGAAACAGGTGGCGCTAGCATGACATGGCAACGTAGTTTTATATTTCATTCACATATTCACATTCAGTAATTTATCGCTAGATGGCGCCACTAGTAGTTACATCGCACTAGGGTTGTGTTCTGTCTCAGCTATATAAGACCAGGCTGAACATCGTCGAATTAGTCAGCCCGTGACCACGGTAGCTGGAAAGCGACCGAAACGTCGGGTGTATGAAGAAGTTTGGGAGTGTTGTATACGCGAGAAAATCCGCAAATTTATTTTCTACAAAATATTTTCACTTATTTAGCTTTGTTGGCAGTTACAAAACATTATTTGCAGCAACTTCAAACCAACATGGCGAATATGGCGGACGATGTCATTTTGACATTTTCGTTTTTTAAATTGTTTTTTGATTATCTAGTACTTGGAGAAAATAAATATTTTATTAATACTATCGAAATCGATTGATACCAAGCGTTGACTGTATCGCCGCCGTGTTAAACATGGTTGAAAATGATAAAATCGTTTGAATTAAATGTGGTAGTAACTCTAAAATATGTTCTTGATTAAATTAATTGTATTTTTTTCGGATTCTTCTATAATTTTCCCATTTTTTGAGGACATGTACGAACCAGGGCCGAGCTCGCAACATCTCCTTTCAGAACCTCGACATTGCTGTAGCTCTATTTCGTTTCGTTAGACGTGTTTCTGTTTTAAATTTATGATACAAACTTCTACAACAGACTCATAGAGCAATTTTTCTATTTTATTTAATTACAGAGCACAGTTGTGGAACGAGCTGGAGGCTATCGAAGAGACGAGACGACACTTCTGGCCGGCGCGGCAGTTGCGGCGCTACTGGCCTTTTTACTGTTTTGTCGCACACGACTTCGACACTCCCTTTTGTAAACTACCCTCATTGTTTCGCTGGATCAAGTGAGCCATATAATGGTGTAGTTTTTATCGAAACATCGATATTGAAGTCTTAATGGCCGATGTGTTGAAATATGACGAGATGACTGAAGTCCTTTTCAGATCTCGAAGTCTTGACGGAAAAATAAATTTTACCAATTCAGCCAACTGATGACAAAAATGTATAATAATATGCAATGTATTCAGTACGCGCAAGTTCTTTCTAATGATTTCTTTATATTTCTTAAGCAAATAATAATGCAACGTTTATTTTGATAGTTTTCATATCAAGTTATTATATACTCAGTTATAGCATCTATATATTTAATTTTGTTTAACACAAATATATAATTATATTATTTATACTTATGCATATAATATACAATAAATTATTATTCATAATAGTACCTGTATACCTATACATATTTTTATATATAATATTTTTATAACTCAATATAATATATTATTATATATATCTACTTACCTACGTATTTATTGGAATTTCGGCTGTATGACAGCTTAGAATAAATTGGTGGATGATAAAAATCTATGTAAAAGTAGTATTAAGAATCAAAATTAAGTCTTTTGGAAATAATACGATTATTAATTTTGTAATATTAAGCATTTTCTTTATAAATAATTTAGATTTTTACGAACTTCACAGTGCTCAAAATGTAGATATATTACCAGGTATACCAATTATTAATCGAAACGACTGTGAACTTGAGATATGGGTTGATAGAGTATAAATTTAACATCACCAATCACATCATTGAAATTGAGGTTCAGAGTGTGATACTGGATTTAGCCAAAAGCGGTGTCTTTCACGATGTTGGAGAAATACCTAGTTCATAGAACTTTCAAGTTCTGTGTTACTTAAAACATTGTTATCAAATTAAAAGGAGATATTTCAAAATGTATGGAGCTTGGGCCCGCACCTTGTAAGCTATATTGAGAGAAGAAGCATAAAATACTAAATCATTATCAGCTTTTCAAATAGTTTATTATACCTTCAATTAATTGTTGTACGTATATTTCAAAAACAAGAATAGCATATGTATAATAACATACATACAAAAATACGTTTCAAATTATTTTTTGAGTTTTTTTACATGATTTTACGTATTTTTTATCTCTCTTTTGATGTAGTGTACAAGGTACGGGCCCAGCGTGGACCTTGTCCTTTATTTGAGATACTACCTTGTAGATTTATTATGTCTATGAAATTAGTACATTTTGTCATGCACATTTTAAAAATCCTGTAAGTACGTAAATGACAATGCCAGAAATTACATAGAACTTTGACCCACCTGCAAACAGTTATTTACCAGCATGGCGAATACCTCTTTTTGCTGGGATTTTATCACTGATTATTTACACACACATTTAATGACTTTTAAACTTGTAGTTTATGTGTAAACTTAAAAAATGTCATGCATGGCACGGCCGCAGTAATATACATTTGGTACAGTACACACACAGTAAGGACATGGTCCATACAGCCTGGTCAAGTATTAAATCATTCTGATTTCTTCAAACCTGTATGCTATGTAAAAATAAAATTATTTAATATTTAAAGAACCGTTCTTTGACATAAGTACCTAGGTTTGTTGTTGCTATTATATAAGTACAATCGTTTTTCGGGTAGATCAAAAATCTGTGACAGTAATTTTGACCGATACCTTCATTGTCAACGTTTCGATAGTAAAAACAGCATTTGTATTAATTTTAAAATAATGTTTATATTAATTAAATGTACGAAAATAATATATTTGGATTAAAACTAACTTTGGGTGGTTAAAACTTGAGTTAGAACGTTTTAAAGTATTGTATTGTTATTTAGAGTAACGCAATTGATTGCGTTTCTAATTAGGAACAACCATAACCAAGACTTTTTAATCGTAATTATTAACCTCAAGTTATACAGAAAAAAGATCAATTAACTAAGAATTCTATTTTCAAAACACAGTTTTTCTTTAATTTACATTTCGTGTAAATGCTGGGTCACAATCTGGCATTGTCATTTATATTTCAACAGGCCTATTACGTTAATTGGCAGTGAATTTAATTCTACTTTTGAGTAAAATTTAAATGTTAAGTCTTACAGATAAGTTATTAAAAAAAATGTACCTATTTGAAAAATTGTATTTATAATTTAATATGATGTTAGTATTATTTTATACTTATGACTGAGCCTGGGCTGCATAAAGATATTTGTTAAGGTTAAAGTTATTGTAACATTTCACATCCTTCTCTAACTTAAAGAAATCTGTTAAAGTTCTTACTGGTAGTAGAGCTCCAGTGACGGAGCTCGCGGGCGTAGGCACCAGGGCGTAGGCATTACCTTATATACTTGCCGAGTTCAGCACTATCGTGTTCCGGTCAGGTGGTAATGTACGCCCCTGTAATTTCCGGCACAGAGGCATAACAGCTTAGGCCTCAGGAGTGGTAACGCTAAGGCGGCCAACTTTCTGAAAATAGCATGCGGGACTTTTTGTGGATAGATAGGATATGGTGAATGGGAAGTACGAAGAAATGCGAAGTGAAGAACGTTTTGTCAGTATACTCCGCTGTTGTTTGCATGCGTGTCTGGGTGTAGAGTAGTTATGTCTTATGAATGTGTGTGCCTGTGTGGTTAAGTAGTAGCTTGAAAAAAAATAGGCATGGTTCGTCAATGCATCGAATGCGGGACATGCGGGACGCATCCGATGTTTTGCGGGACTATTTTATTCATTCTTACAAAGCGGGATTACATCCAGCATTAGGGGACGGTCCCGCAGAATCCGGGACGGTTGGCCGCCTTAGGTAACGCATCTGCATTTTGATGTTGGTCTTAGTATGAGTGTCTATAGGCTACAGTCATCACTTAACATCAATGTGAATTGCATGTTTGTTTGTCACTTTCATTGCATTAAAAAAAAGTTAGAGTGGAATGTAAAATAGTAATATTTTTATTTTTCGCAGTAACACATGCGAGTGAACTTTAGAAATGAAAGAAAAAACGGAAACCCGCTTTAGGCTAAGTAACCGCAACCCAGGCTAAGTAACCGCAACCCAGGCTAAGGAACCGCAACCCAGGCTAAGGAACCGCAACCCAGGCTAAGGAACCGCAACCCAGGCTAAGTAACCGCAACCCAGGCTAAGTAACCGCAACCCAGGCTAAGTAACCGCAACCCAGGCTAAGGAACCGCAACCCAGGCTAAGTAACCGCAACCCAGGCTAAGTAACCGCAACCCAGGCTAAGTAACCACAACCCAGGCTATGGAACCGCAACCCAGGCTAAGGAACCGCAACCCAGGCTAAGTAACCGCAACCCAGGCTAAGTAACCGCAACCCAGGCTAAGTAACCACAACCCAGGCTATGGAACCGCAACCCAGGCTAAGGAACCGCAATCCAGGCTAAGTAACCGCAACCCAGGCTAAGTAACCGCAACCCAGGCTAAGTAACCGCAACCCAGGCTAAGTAACCGCAACCCAGGCTAAGGAACCGCAACCCAGGCTAAGGAACCGCAACCCAGGCTAAGTAACCGCAACCCAGGCTAAGTAACCGCAACCCAGGCTAAGGAACCGCAACCCAGGCTAAGGAACCGCAACCCAGGCTAAGTAACCGCAACCCAGGCTAAGTAACCGCAACCCAGGCTAAGTAACCGCAACCCAGGCTAAGTAACCGCAACCCAGGCTAAGTAACCACAACCCAGGCTAAGGAACCGCAACCCAGGCTAAGGAACCGCAACCCAGGCTAAGGAACCGCAACCCAGGCTAAGTAACCGCAACCCAGGCTAAGTAACCACAACCCAGGCTAAGGAACCGCAACCCAGGCTAAGTAACCGCAACCCAGGCTAAGTAACCGCAACCCAGGCTAAGTAACCGCAACCCAGGCTAAGGAACCGCAACCCAGGCTAAGGAACCGCAACCCAGGCTAAGTAACCGCAACCCAGGCTAAGTAACCGCAACCCAGGCTAAGGAACCGCAACCCAGGCTAAGTAACCGCAACCCAGGCTAAGTAACCGCAACCCAGGCTAAGTAACCGCAACCCAGGCTAAGTAACCACAACCCAGGCTAAGGAACCGCAACCCAGGCTAAGGAACCGCAACCCAGGCTAAGTAACCGCAACCCAGGCTAAGTAACCGCAACCCAGGCTAAGTAACCACAACCCAGGCTAAGGAACCGCAACCCAGGCTAAGGAACCGCAACCCAGGCTAAGTAACCGCAACCCAGGCTAAGTAACCGCAACCCAGGCTAAGTAACCACAACCCAGGCTATGGAACCGCAACCCAGGCTAAGTAACCGCAACCCAGGCTAAGGAACCGCAACCCAGGCTAAGGAACCGCAACCCAGGCTAAGTAACCGCAACCCAGGCTAAGGAACCGCAACCCAGGCTAAGGAACCGCAACCCAGGCTAAGTAACCGCAACCCAGGCTAAGTAACCGCAACCCAGGCTAAGTAACCGCAACCCAGGCTAAGTAACCGCAACCCAGGCTAAGGAACCGCAACCCAGGCTAAGTAACCGCAACCCAGGCTAAGTAACCGCAACCCAGGCTAAGGAACCGCAACCCAGGCTAAGTAACCACAACCCAGGCTAAGGAACCGCAACCCAGGCTAAGGAACCGCAACCCAGGCTAAGGAACCGCAACCCAGGCTAAGTAACCGCAACCCAGGCTAAGGAACCGCAACCCAGGCTAAGGAACCGCAACCCAGGCTAAGTAACCGCAACCCAGGCTAAGGAACCGCAACCCAGGCTAAGGAACCGCAACCCAGGCTAAGTAACCGCAACCCAGGCTAAGTAACCGCAACCCAGGCTAAGTAACCGCAACCCAGGCTAAGTAACCACAACCCAGGCTAAGGAACCGCAACCCAGGCTAAGTAACCGCAACCCAGGCTAAGTAACCACAACCCAGGCTAAGGAACCGCAACCCAGGCTAAGTAACCACAACCCAGGCTAAGGAACCGCAACCCAGGCTAAGGAACCGCAACCCAGGCTAAGTAACAAATGTTTGTAGTTATTGTAATAGTTACTTTGTATTCGTTAGTAATAATATGTGTGTATTTGTCTGTGTTAGATTGAATTGGGGAGTTCTTCGTCATCTCGCACGACCGGGCGACATGGCTCCTTTGGAATTTAAATTTTTTTTTCCTAATTTCAATATTTTTTTAACCCAATTTCTCTAATTTGGGTAAGATTCGAGTCTACCTCTGGACGCTGTACTCTTGTAACCACGGAAATAACGAGATCGTTTTTTTTTTTTAATTAATTCTTTCTCGAAGTGCAGGCAAAGATGTTATATCTTTGCCTGTAAATTATTACTGTTTTTTATTTTACTCTAAAGACATTTTCTGGCGCTCTCTGCCTACCCTGTTAGGGACCTGGCGTGAAGATACATACATACATTTTCTGTTTACGTCACAAAGAAAATATTTACAGCAGGTATTTTGGTACTTAAATCTCATTTTTCACCTACTTTTAATTCGAGATTTAAAATTATGTACTTGAATGGTAAATTGTAGCTATCTCTTCATATTTTTTGTACAATAAGTTGGTGTCTTTCTCGATTTCAAATAATATTTATATTATATAATTCTTGGATTGTGCTTTGTGGTTTTATTACTTTATCTACTCACGTTTTAATGCTCTGTAAAGGTTTATTAAGATGACTTTCATCCTTTGGATATTCTACTGGTGGTGGAATTTCAATGTAGGGAGACTCAAGTGTGGAGCCCCCACCGCATTACCATTACCAAATAGGTAGGTATATCTGCCGCCAAATGGTAGTGTTCAGCACTATCATGTTCCGGTTAGATGGTAATGTGGAGGAACGGGTGGAAGTATTCCTCCGACGAGAAGGGAGGATCCTACGACCAGGCGAGGTGATAGTGCCTAGCGGGTCGCGGCTCAACGGTTGACGTTGGGAAGTTGTATATAAGCCAAATCTTGTGAAATCTTCGTATGTGCGATGTAATTTGACTGCACGCCATCTATCGTACTAGACAAGTACTGTAAGGTTTCATTGTATTCCACTAGTTGGCGCCTTAATGTAGTGGACGCTACAGTAATATAATAACTATCACAGAGACATTACAACTTAGGTCTCAGGGGTGGCAACGCATATGCATTTAGACTGTTTTTTTTTGTGTAGATGTCTACTATAGGCTACCGTCCTCATTTAACATCAATGTGAACTGCATTATTGCTTGCCACTTTCATTACATAAATAAAATATTTCTTAGTAACCTTTTCTATTTGACTGGCTGTAATATATTTATGACTTCTGTAAGACATTTCAGATTTCTACACGACCTCAACTAAAGGTAGCCACACGCGCCAGTAGCTACCTGGGAAAGAATGTTTTGACATCTTAAATTCTCTAAATTACCCAAGTTTCCATTTAACACAAATTTTAACTGACCACGGATATCATAAACAGTATCTACATCGTTTTAACATTACTGGTGGTAGAGCTCTAGTGACGGAGCTCGCGGGCGTAGGCACCACCGCATTACCTAATATACTTGCCGCTAAATGGTAGTATTTAACACTATCGTGTTCCGGTCAGGTGGTATGTACGGCCCTGTAATTTCCGGCACAGAGGCATAAGACCTTAGGCCTCAGGAGTGGTAACGCATCTGCATTTTGACCTTGGTCTTTGTGTGGGTGTCTATAGGCTGCAGTCATCACTTAACATCAATGTGAACTGCATGCTTGTTTACCAATTCCATAACATAAAAAAAAAAAAACGACCATCAATAAATACCCATGCGATAATACCACTCACTACCCAAACCATCAATCATCTACTAAGAGATTGTATAAGATACAGCAAAGAACGCAACGATCATTTCACAATCTGCACCATGGTAAACATAAGCCCATTTGACCTCAATGAAATAGCCACAAAAGAAAGCACATGCACATCGTTGAACCACTTCACTAAATTCATCACAAGTACACTAAAACAGTTTAACCAGACATAAATCTGAAGAAAAAAAAGGAATACGCGCAACCAGACAAAAAAAAAAGAAGTTGCCCGTATACATTGGCGAGAACTTTGTTGTGTATAAAAAAAATAAATAATAAAAAATTATGCGTTTTCGGGAACGCACTA
Organism: Macrosoma leucophasiata; assembly: GCA_036365455.1. Lineage (NCBI taxonomy): Eukaryota > Metazoa > Arthropoda > Insecta > Lepidoptera > Hedylidae > Macrosoma > Macrosoma leucophasiata. The sequence goes on along the minus strand of JAWQUS010000023.1, from coordinate 4,063,673 downwards.
GGATCCGAAAGGGTTGAAAAAAGTTATACAGTTTGTACGTTCTGGGCAGAAAGGAACAGGAAACAGCACGATCGAGTACTGCCACGTGGCAGTACAGCTGGAGCCAGTCAATAGAAATAGAAGAAATAGAAATAGAAAATATTTTTATTTCGAATAGATCCTTACAGATACTTTCAAAACGTCAATAAATCATAAACTACCTAGAGCGAATAACCATTACATATAGTAAAGAAAAATCATATATTAATAGTAAATTAAAAATTTAAATTTAAACTATTTGGTTAAAACATAATAATCATAAAATTTTTCAATTCCTTCAATAATAATAAATGAAGAAAAAGAAAAACTTATTCGTCAAGATCAATGTTATTCACTTAGCAGAGTTCCAAGTGCAGTCACTACTGAGAAGAACTCCGCTACCCAACAAACACTGTAAGAGCTCTTTTAAATGAAAGCTTAAATCTAGTACAGATTATCGTGAAAAATCAAATAATGTCAACGTCCATAGCATAGATGCAAATAAACTGCTATCTACTAAATGTGATGTAGCCCCTGCAAACCAGAACAGACCAGTCCCCACCAACAGCACCCGTTCACGAGTATGACGCATGTGACAGCCATTGCCCTCCTCGACCATTTTAGAGGGAAGTGAGCAACCCGCCACACGACGCCGCCAAAGGCAAAGACATTTAAGCGTGCATGACTGTTCCGGATATGCATACGGCAAAATAAAAGATGGAATTCATTTTCAGCCAGGGTATTCACATTATTCAACCTTTAACAATAGTAGATACTAATTACTGAATACACGAAATCACAGGATCATGAAATAGCCTGGCAGCGATCGCTATAATCCCAAGACGTATTATCATTAAGATAATCACTGGTCTTATAGTAATTACATTTATATAAACGTTCTTTCATTACTTTCTTAAATTTATTGATCGATAGACTTTGAACGTTTTTGGGGATTTGATTAAAGAACCGTATACATTGACCTCTAAAAGAATTACTGACCCTATTCAGCCGCGTTGCAATGCGGCTGGAACTTCTCTCTTCTGCAGGTAGTGCGGTATTTTAAAAGAGACGATGGCACCGCCATATAGTACAGCAGAGTACATACCATTGTAGAGATGGTAAAAAAGCACTGAGCTCCCGTTGTCTCTCTGTAGGCTCATATGTTGGAGCCTGTCAGTGAATTTCTACTGGTGGTAGAGCTCCAGTGACGGAGCTCGCGGGCGTAGGCACCACCGCATTACCTAATGTACTTGCCGCTTAATGGTAGTGTTCAGCACTATCGTGTTCCGGTCAGGTGGTAATGTACGGCCCTGTAATTTCCGGCACAGGGGCATAACAGCCTGCGTTACCACTCCTGAGGCCTTAGGCCTCAGGAGTGGTAACGCATCTACATTTTGACCTTGGTCTTTGTGTGGGTGTCTATAGGCTGCAGTCATCACTTAACATCGATGTGAGCTGCATGCAAGTTTGCCACTTCGAAAACATAAAAAAATCAAATAGTGCACCAGAGCACATACCATTGTAGAGGTGGTAAAAAGCACTGACTCCCGCTGTCTCCCTGTAGGCTCATATGTTCAAGCCGTGAATTGGAGTTCCCATTAAAAGCGGACTTAAATGGGATCAAATGAAATAAATACAATTGATAACTCACTATTTTATTATTTTTATTGTAATTTTTCATAATACGTCCGTCGGGCCGCGCGCCCTCGCTCCGTATATACGCCAAAACTTTTAAAACAATTTGACCATTAAACATATTTTTAGCTGCCTGAAAGTATTTCGATAACTCGAATTTAAGGAAATTTGGAAAAGTTTCAATTGTATCAATGGTGACGTTATGCAGTGTATTACTATGTCGATGTAGATTAATAGATTTGTTTCACCCATTACCATAATAAATAGGAGTTGGATAGAACTCATATCATACTCTGCTGCATTGATATCAATATTGTTCATGAACTATACTCACACATCATATTTTGTCCGTATGCGATGCGGTAATCCTAGTTCTACCAACCAGGCAGCAGGCACTTCGTGACAATTTATTTTCTTTTGCAAGTTAATCGAAATACCATCAGCACTAATGAACACCAATCGGAATGCAATAAACGATTAAATTTATAAAACTATCATCACAATATTCAACAATCAATAGAAGCTTTGAAAATACAACGATATGCAATCTCACGAGCGTACCGTTATTCTTATTCTTATTCAAAAGGATCTAATCGCTAATATTCTGTTTCGTTTCTTCATACACGGCGTCGTATATACACAAATGAAACAAAATTTTTGCGTATAATTTTAGATACCTAAATTGAATCGGAATAAGATGTCATTGTACGGGCCTATTCACGACAGCAAAAGGTATAAGTGACAATGCATTTAAGTACATATTATTGTTTTAAATATACATTCGTTGTGTTTAAGCTCTATTTTAACATTCACTTTTTCAATGAATTATTGTGAATGATTTTAGGTTTTTTAGAGAAGTAGCTTGAAGTTTGAAATTCTACTTATCACTAAACATAGTAGAAGCAGAGAAAGACTTGTAAATAACGCTATTAAGTCTCTCAATAAGGACACAGCCAATAGTTTACAAGACAATGTAATCAACAACGTCAAAACTTGTAAATAATACTTTAAATTCTCATAATTATTTAGGTACTCAGTTCCTTCATTAATTGTTGTTGCGGACTATTTATTAACTCTTCCTAAATTTATTGTTCTTATATATTTATCTTAAACTTCATTTGGTATACTTTACTGTAGTTACTACAAAGGCAATATTTTGTAACAAGTAAAATAATTTATTTTTTCACTTATCCCTTTTGCATCGTTTTTAACATATGTATTATTATTATTGATATCCAGAATAAAATTGTTTGTTATTCCGAGAACAGTTGAAGACCGTTCAGTGTTATTCATATTAATTTTCATAGAATACACTCTACACATTATAATATCTTTGTTTAGAAGGAGCTAAATATGACGTTCAACGAATAATTATACTGTTATTTTATTTTTTATTTTTTTATGTCAAACGATTGACAGACAAGCAGATGGGCCACCTGATGGAAAGTGGTTATCGTCGCCTATGAACATTTGCAACATCAGGGGAGTTGCCAACGCCCTGCCGATGTGAAATACTGTCTTGACTCTTTTGACGCCAGTTTTGAAGAACCCCATATTGTAGCGCCGGGGGAACACCTCTGAGGGAAGTTCGTTCCATAGTTTGCACGTTCTGGGCAGGAATGAACGCGCGAATCGGACTGTTGAGCATTTCCAAGTATCCAGTCTGTGCGGGTGGAACTTCTCTCTTCGGCGGGTGGTGCGATGTAGGAATGTAGACGATGGCACCAGATCGAACAGTTCATCAGAGCACTCACCATTGGGCGGTAGAAAATGCACAGACATCCGATGTCTCTGCGCAGACTCAGATCTTCGAGTCTATCTGTGATTCCTGGGTCATTGTTGATTCGAATGGCACGTTTTTGAATTGAGTCAAGAGGACCAAGCTGGTATTTAGGGGCTCCCGCCCAAAGATGAGAGCAGTATTCCAAATGGAGCCTCACTTGAGCTTTATAGAGCTGTAGAAGTTGCCCCGATGTAAAATACTGTCTTGCCTTGCTTAGTACCCCGAGCTTCTTTGATGCCAGCTTGGTCTTACTCTCAATATGACCTCGAAACTGCACCTCATTCGATATGTCAACACCCAGGATACCGACACTTTTACTAATGGTGAGTTGAGTGCTCTGGAACTGTGGCGCTACAATAAATGGGGATTTATTAGCGGTAAACACGCAGACTTGTGTCTTTGTGGGGTTGAACTGGACTAGATTTAGTCTTCCCCAATCAGAGACTCGCTCAAGAGAGTTCTCGACTTCAGACACAAGTCTAGTTCTACTCTTCTCGATAAGCGCCCGAGAAGCATTTGCGCGGCTAGTGTAGTGTGTATCTCCCGTACTGTCGTCCGCATAACAATGATAGTTTGGGTTCTGTTCCAACATATCATTCATATGCAGAATGAAAAGAGTGTAGAGCCTTGCGGTACACCAGCGTTTATTGGTAGAGTGTCAGAGCTTTGTCCATCGACTAAGACTTTGATGTGACGCTCTGACAAAAAGCTGGCTGTCCAATGGCATAGCTTCTCAGGGAGACCGTACGATGGTAGCTTCGCGAGAAGACCCCTGTGCCAGACCCGGTCAAAAGCCTTGGCGATGTCTAGGCTCACAGCTAATGCTTCCCCACTGTTGTCTAAGGTCTGAGCCCATCGGTGCGTGAGGTACACCAGAAGATCACCAGCCGATCTGCCATGCCGAAAGCCGCATTGGCGGTCGCTGATCAGCTGGCGATCCTCTAAATACCTCAGCAGCTGTGTGTTTATTACACGCTCCATGACCTTAGAAAGAAGGGAAGTAATCGCTATGGGTCTGTAGTTTGCCGGATCACTACGATCCCCTTTCTTGGGAATCGGGTGCACGAGGGCTATCTTCCACGAAGACGGTACTATACCGCGATCGTAGGAGAGCGAGACAGGCGCGTCAGAACGGGAGTCAACTCGGGAGCGCACACTTTCAATACCACTGCAGGGACGGAATCCGGCCCACTCGACTTGTTGACGTCAAGGGAAATAAGCGCTCGCCTGACGACTTTTTGAGTAATTTTGACATCAGGCATTGAGCTTTCGCACGTCGGGATGGTAGGCGGTGTATTTCCCCCGTCGTCAAGAGTCGAGTTTGAGGCAAAGAGATTTACCATGAGATCGGCTTTCTCCTTTGCCGTGTAGGCCAGGCCGCCATCTGGTTTTCGCAGTGGAGGAAGAGATGTTCGACAGAAGTTTCCTTCGACAGCCTTGGCGAGAGACCAATAAGCGCGCTGATTCGGCTTCCTGGGGGATGCCGAATCAGTCTCTTGCCAACGCCTGGCGATGTGCTTAAACTTAGCTTTGGCTATCCGCTTCTTTGCAGACCTGGAAACAGCGTTGAGTCTTTTTTTGAGGTCGGAGGCTTTCGGATCCTTACACGCGGGTTATATCACCTATCGTCATTCCTTTTATAAATTTACAGTATTATTAGCTTATTCTTTTGTAAACACTCTGATAAATTGGTATTACAACATGAATTAAGATAACTATAAAATACTCTATTTAAATTTTAGATATCAATAAGAATAACAATGTTATTAACTCAATATTGATTGAATACCACATAATTATAATACTGAAATATCTCCTCAATCCATGAAATAAACCCAACCAGAGCCCTCCGTTACTGACAACATCTTGAAAATCCCCTAAACCTTAGCTACTTTGTTAAAATTAATAACATTTTTATTATTTTTACTTATTTAATAGTATCACTATTAACAATCTACGCTGTCGTCTCGCGTTCGAGATACTTTGGTTTGTCAAAATTTGTTACATTCCGGATTGAAATAATCATTTGCATTTTAACTTTTAGGAGATATTTGAATTCAGATCTAATTTTGCATTATACCCGTATCATGTTGAATTGACATTGAATTTATAAAGGTGTAATGTATTATGATTTATAGTAATTTCATAAACATTACTTGAATCATTAAAATCTTCATCATCAATATTTGTACTTCATTTTCGATATTTATTCTTTACAAATACTTTAAGGAAGTCACTCGAATTCGAGACGTGGCAGCTACAAAAAAAAGGGTCTAGTATAACACCCCCATCTTATCCGGCACGGACATTTTTAAAGCTGAGTTTGAAGAAAACACTTTGTTGAAAAATGAAATCACTTTTAACATACAACACTATACTTATGGTGTTCACGCGCCCGCCGGAATGAGGTGGGTGTCAGCAATATTTATTAGCGTCATCATAAATTTTTTCACATTACAATTTTATATAAAAAACCATCACTCTAGTAACAACTCTACCTGAATATCAATATTTCAATTTGTTATGTAATTAACACTTTTATTTCATGACAGCTTTAAGCCTAATCTTACACTACGAAGAAGTTATAAAGGTAATGTGATAAAATGTATCAAATTGCCATGATACGAAGAATATAGTCAACTCTTATAGTTTCTAAGAATTATAACAAACTTGGAAATATAATGGTAGCTAGCTCGGCTCGTGCTATTTGGTACTGAACAAATGCAATTGATGTAAATACTAATGATTTGAAGAGGCTTACAGTTATTAATTACAAAATTGAACCCATCGTCAGTTTGTAAACCTAAACTCGTAGCTAGAAACAATTTATGGAAGGATGATTATTTTACAAACTTCTACTTATATAATTATACAAGAAATAGATAGAAATCGCTAATGTTTAATATAAGTAGTATTATATATAGGTATAGTATGATATAGCTTGGAATTTTGTGACGTAAGAGGCAATAGAATATCTTTATAGCGCACAATACGTGTCTCAGTATATGATTAGATAGAATATTAAGTACGTTATGATACAGCGTCTACGTCACTCTAATTAGAGTTGAATAATTTCGTCAATATTAAAATAAAATAGAATTAAGACGGGAAAATTCGTATCTTAGCATAATTATTGTACAGAACGGCCACTTAACGATCTTGCAGTCAAATAACGAGATTTTTCTGTAGAATTTTATATAGATTTAAGTGAAGAAGTAAACAAAGGACAATACGAAGAAGATGATAACATTTATCATTTATATTTTATTTATTATAATAGAAACTGGTCGACCGATAGTGGCGCTGCTAAGCGAGCTACAGAAGGCTATCAAATCCAATCTTATAATATTATATACATACCTAAAGTACGTGATTTGAAGATAGATGAGCGTCTATAAACATTTTATAAATACGTCATAAGCATGCCCTTATCACAGAATATGACCTACTCGATTGTCCGGTATCTATCGATATGTCATTATTTATCCATTACCTTTTCATTTTACTTTTGAATATTTTATTTTATTCATTAATTCCTCTGTAAGATTACATCGAACAAAACGATTTCCGGTAACGTTTCAAAAGCAAGCAGTTTTGTCTAATATCTTTTGTTTTTCTTTGTGCGTATTCATATATAAGGAGATCGTATTAAATATTAGAAATCTGATTTAACCTCTCCACGATTTGAGCGTTATTAGTATGAATGGTTAAAGCTTAACAATATAAATATTTAACTATCTATTCTAGTCTATTTATTGCTATGTCAAATAGGCGGGTTATCAATATAAAACTTTGTGGGATTTCAACAATTGAACGCTTCAAAAAATTCAATATAATTTTATTTAATCTTTACTGCAATCGGGCGAGATTAGAAGATTTATAAGGACGGCTCTCAAGATCCAGTTAAAGCTTCCAGCACACAGCATGTAGGATGGAACGTCGACATATGCATAGGGTATTAAATAGCTGATGACAACGTTGACGATCGCGTAGATATTATGCTAGTTCAAAGCATTGAACAAGGTGCTTCCATCGCGTTGTCAGTGTGACTATTGACTTGCGTCACACCTGATTTCGTTTACTTTTCAATGTCATCCTAGCGGTACCCCACCATTCAGTGCCACATGTTGTGTACCAAAACCATAGATTTTCAATTTGATCATAACCGTGCTATTATGATAATACGCCCGTATGTTCAGTTGTCAGATAACTCCTATCTGAGAAATATACAAATCAATAGTCGACATCTTCGTCTGATATTATCCGATCAACTTTTACACTAAAAGACATAGTTAACTGACACCTGTGAGATGGAAAATAAGTGTTGAGAATGTACAAATTGCATAATGCATAGAATAATGCAAGTAATTAGCTGTAGTTGAAGATAAATTGAAAGAAACAGGAGAAAGTATCATTATAGCTATAAGAATAGTGTAAAAATCTAACTATATTAAAGAGCGGGACATATGCACCCGGGTATACACATAGCACTACAATTGCTAATAGATAAGTGTAATGAGACAACACTCAGTGTTATTCAGTAATAAATCTAACGAACCTAGGACTGGCTGAGCTCGTAGGAACACTTTTAGGCACATTTTATGGAAATGGAACATTTATAAAAATTAAAACATTTGTCCCGCTCCTAGTTCATTCTATTCGTGTATTTATATTCTATCTAGCCGCTGGTGCACACTTTACCGTCAATATTATACTCCTTTACCTAACGTTATTTCTCATTTATTCTCTAAGTTCCATAAAGAAATATAATACTGACGTAACACATCCAATTTACAAAATAATTCAAATAATCAATGGACAGAGTCGCTTCGACTCAATAAACAATGTTACACAACGCAAAACGTTAAACACTAAAGTACCTCACCCGGTAACTATACAAAAAACATATTTACAAAATGAAATATTACACAAATCAATCACGATCCTACTTACAATCGAGAACGTAGCACTAAAACGTTGAAGCGCCATCAAACATCTAACATCATTATAAATATCTACAGTCTCTATTGATGGCTAAATATTTTCATTTATACCTTTAATTAATTACAAAAATCCGTCGTCTACATTTACGACATCGAAAAACAATTATTGCGTTCTCACAGGATTTGTCTCACAATCATCATTATTCTCTCAGTGAGATACAAGTCTATTGAATTTGTGCTCAGTTATCTCTCTTGTAACTCTAACATCATAATAAACTAATGATACTAAGCAAAGCAATCACGACATAATGTGCCATTTGAGCAATATTTTTATTAAGTTCACCATTCTAAAAACCTATATAAACGAAAGAACACGTAATGTTAACCAAACACAGCAAAACATTTAAATAAACCTAGTTGTTTTAATGTCCGGTTACATATTACGCCTGTAGATTTTCAAGCAATTGTACGAACCATTGTTAAACGTGATTCTGGGAATTTTGTCAAATGAACGTGAGTAGCATATTATTTGTTCATAAGATTAATAACATTGAAAGTGATATCTCATAGAATAATTTATTGGAATTGGCTATTTATAATGGGATCATTTATTATTTGTATCAAATCTTTAAAATATTTCGTATCTAATTCAGCGTCAACGAGAAAATCATCCAAATGAACATTAGTCCCAATTTATTCTATTTATCCATCCTATTCGTCCAAAACAGCATTTTGCTTGCTCTCAATAAAGTCGTCTAGCTCTCTATCGTTATCACTTAGGTTTATACTAACATCAACTCAAATGTCTCTTGGAAGCATTATTCGCTTGGGCAATGTAGGTAGCCGTATTCGAGTCCCAAGCTGACGGCGACGAAGACGAAGTAAAGTAGGAACATGGTGAAGCCGAGGCCTTTGTTCATTTTCCACCTGAAGCATGCGATGCTGAGGATTACGAAGAGAAGCATGGCGAAGAGGAGCACGATGCTGCAGACCATGCCTTTGGAGTTGACTTGGACCGGTTCCCCGTAGATTATTCCGTAGAGAAGCCATGGGAGAGGTAACCTGTAAAATTGAGATTTTGATTTAAGGAAACAAGTTTATAATTTTTACGTGGAGTTAATTCGTTATTATTTGTCGTGTAAGAATGACTAAATCTTCTATGTATCTTAGGTAGGTAAGCGACGTTCATCTGAGACGAGGCCCTACTAAACTCTAATTGAATCTAAGACTCAGTGGGATTATCAAACATTCAGCTGTATTGGAAATCTGCTTCTTTTTCAGTCTTTTATCGATTCCAGTCCCTTGAATATTAAGTAGCCTTGAGTGTTAAATGTATGTAAGTACCTTGTTCTAATAATGTGCGTTCGTTAATATGAACTATGGTTGTGCCCTTTACTTTTAGGGTTCAGAATAATAAACAAGACTGAAAATAGAACTACCTGTATGGTCTTTTATAGCTTTCGCTTTAGGTAGTTTAGTGCAGGCATGTAGTATAGGTATGTTCACACTAGCATACTTTTGCGGCATCACCGCGCCGCGCGCCTGTAGGTATAGTAAGTCTCGTGGGAAAGAAGGGATAAATTTTAAAACGGGAGATTATTTAAAACAGTCAATCATTGTTTTATTTTATTGGATGAAAGAAAAATTCGTCTACAGCCGGGATTTGAACCTGCGAACCCTGGGATCTCTCGTCTAGCGCCTCTCCAAACTGAGCGACCGATGTCCACAATTGACAATCGAGTTTTTTCTTCACATTTATTGCATTGCCTTGGGGTGGCAGTTAGCAATAATAGTCCTAACACACGTCCGGATTTAATACGGAGTGGACATCGGATTTTGTACGCTCCGAACCATACCTGACCGTGTGTAGAGTCCGCCGGACATAAATATTATTAATCAAGTCCGCTGCGGTCCGCTCGCGCCGGTTTGGTAGGCGGATTTGGTCCGCCGTACAGAAATCCGGATGTGTGTTAATACTATAATAGACCCCCGCAGTAAGTCAAATTTTTCTTTAAAAATATAGTAAAGTAACATAATATAACATTTATTTTCACGCTTTATTAATAAACTTTATGTAAGTATTGTTTATCCAACAACAACACTTAATTAAAACACAAAATTTACTGGTAAGTAGAGATACAGAAAAAATACATTATTTCCCCCTTTTAAAGATATATTTAATTCATTTTAAATAATATGATATGTATATAATTAATAAATAAATTTCCTTATAACTCTGAAGACACATAAAAAAGGCAATTAATTCCTTACCCCATTTGATGTAAGATAAACCGACGATAAACGATATGTATTTTAAAATTAAGGAAATTCTTTTGATTGTGAACACGCGAGGCCATTCTTATGGCATTTGTTTGACCCAACATTTGGGCCAAGGCTTATGCGTAGATAAATATCACGCTGTTAACGTCGGCACAGGCATTACGGATCATTATGTCCGGGGTAAGGTCACGTAGGAAAATTGGAAAAGCTTCAGCTGCTTAAGTCTTACCGAGAGATTAGATTCATACTTAGATTAGAGACATATATCTAGATTCTAACTATCATCTGATTTAAGCGTATGTTACACTAGGGGCTATCCCGGTTTTGCACGGATGCAATGTTACCTACTTTGATACTATCATAATAAAATATAGCCTATAGCACTCCTAAATAGTGTTCGACTTAACATATATTATTATTATATCAAAATCGGCATAGCGGTTTAGCTTTGAAACAGTTAGTAATTAGGGGCCGTTCAAGTATTACGTAAGCAGAGTTATTACAATTCCTTACCCCCCCATCCCCCTTGTCAGCAAAAGTAAGCAAACCTCTTACCCCCTCCCCCCATGCTTACGTAAACATTTTTCAATTAATGTTTAGTATTGTTTATTTTATATAAGTGAATTTTTGAGTATTTTTTACGTAACCCCCAGCGCGCGGTATTTCCTCTACTCGGTTCTAAAGCGAGTGCCTAAACGTATGTATTATTTACCGGAATCCCCGAAAAAGCGTTTCGTTTTCAAGCAAAGACAATGTGAGGGTTGCCATTCGTGTAAAAAGTAAATAACTACCGATGACGTAATCAACATCTAGACTCCCCTAGCCGCCATGTCATCCAAAATAAGCAGAGCAAAGACCCCCCCGCCCCCCCATAGTGCTCACGTAATACTTGAACGGCCCCTTATTAAAAATAATAATAATGGCAACCCTTGATACGTCCCACTGCTGGGCACTCTCCCTTTCTTGGGAGAGAGCCACCACGCTGCTCCAATGCGGGTTGGTGGAGAAAAGGATTAATGGCCAACCCGCTGTCGGATGTTTTCAAACTGCTCATAAGGCCTCCAAAAAAGTTTAACGACTGCTATCTATCGATAGCAACCCAAGCCGACGGCTTAACGTGCCCTCCGAAGCACGGAAACGCGCATTTTAATTTGCCTCTAGCGGTCACCCATCACACACCCGACCGCGGCCGTATCGCTTCCGATCTACACCAGCCGCGGTGTCATGCGCGTTGAGTAGTAATTAGGTATTTCCAAAATATGCCAAGTTTTACTTTGACAAATTTGTCGAATCACTCCCAAAACTACTATAGAAGTGCAAAAACCTTTTCAGGCGTCCAAAGGTTTCGCAGTTAATCACAAAAGTTTGCATCTTTGAATTTAGAACACACAATCCATAACAATCGGCCCATTCTCGTTGTTATAATATTGTTATTGAATATTCAGATGTATTCCACATCAATAGGATAGATTTTTGTTTGTGAAATTTTGGGAGATTCTGTCAAAGGATTGTGGGCTTTATTTTAAGGTAGATTAGGACTGTCTGCGAGGCCAGTATCGATCGAGATGCACCAAATGCCAATAGCGCTATAAAGCCCTCGGTTGGTGCCAGGCGTGTACAAATAAAAAAAAGTGGCCAAGTGAGACACGCGTAAGGAGGGTTCCGTAATATTTCAATTGATGTTAACACGTATTTTTCATTACCAAATATTTTTTTCATAGGTTTATATGAATGAAAAAGTTATTAAATTAGCGGTTTTTTTGTAAATATGTAATACTAGCCGTGCCCACGACTTCGCCTGCGTGAGAATTTATGATTGTTCAGTATCTACCCGGACGAAGTCGTGGGCGCAGCTAGTATAAAAGTAGCCTAAGTTACTCTTTATAACATCAGCTATCTGCCAGTGAAGCCAAAATCGGTGCAGATAGACGGACAGGCAAAAATCGTAAAAAATATTGTTTTGGTATAAGTACCATGTATACATACACATGCATTTAGTCAAAGCGGTTATTTTTATATTACAAACAGACACTCCAATTTTATTTATCTGTATAGAACCAAAAGCTAATAGCGCTATAAAGCCCTCGGTTGATGCCAGACGTGTACAAATAAAAACCAGTCAAGTGCGTGTCGGGCCACGCGCAGTGTAGGGTTCCGTAGTTTTTAGGTTTGATTAATGTAATGAAAAAAATAAATAAATATTTTCTATTAAGTTGTTCCAAAATTTAGAGCATTTTCATTTGGTCGACTATTACTCGCAAACTAGTACAGACAACTTAAGTGTTATAGTTTTCCTTTTAATTTCGTTATATGTAGCTACTATTGCCGTAACGTTTGAATTTCTAACAACAACTGTTTAGTTGGTAAAAGGTGGAAGGGGGACACTTGACTCTAACGATAATTGACACTTTAAAGCTTATTAAGTCACGAACAGTTATCTTAATCCAAAACTGATGTAAGAACACCCCTTACATTTTTGAACGACCTATCCAACGATATCTTACACTATATAGAAAACGAAAAATAAAAAAATATCCGTCCGTTACATGTAGGGGAGGTACCCTAAATAATTTTATTTTTTATGGTTTTATTCTACCACTTTGTTGGCGTTATTAAAGTGTATACTTGTGCCAAATTTCAAGTCTCTAGTACCAATAGTTTTATTAATTAAGTTAATTTTGCGATAAACCGCGGACGGACAGACAGACAGACAGATAGACGGACATGGCGAAACTATAAGGGTTCCTTGTTTACTACGGAACCCTAAAAAGTGGCCTAATGGAACACGCGTAAGGAGGGTGGTTCCTTTGTAATATTTTAATTGATGTAAACACATATTTTTATAAGTTTTTTTTTTTTCATAACTTTGTATGAATGACAAAGTTAATGTTATATAAATATAATTGTTTAATATTATTTCGCATTAACACATGCTTGTGAAATATATTTTATTTTTAAAGAAAAATGGAAAGATGGCCGCGAGTTCGAGTCTCGCCTGAAGTCAAATTTTTCTTTCCATTTTTCTTTTAAGATAAAATTTATTTCACAAGCATGTGTTAATGCGAAATAATATTAAACAATTATTAAGGGTAAAAGCGACTTTTTTACGATATTCAATAAACTGAAAAGTCTATTATATCGGTTGCCTAACTAGCATAGTTGGTAATAGATGACGCTGCTGCTACCATAAAGCAATGCAATAGATGTGAAGGAAAGATTTGACAAATCGGGCAGGACTTCAGTAGCTCAATTGGAAGAGCGGCTGGACTAGATTCCCAGTAGGCCGCAAGTTCGAGTCTCGCCTGAAGTCAAATTTTTCTTTCCATTTTTCTTTAAAAATAAAATATATAAATATATTCAATTCTGTGGCAATACGAAGTTTTCAGAGTGAGCTAGTTTTTATATAAAAATCATAAAGTGGTTCACGGAAATTACAGAATCTACCTACCAAGTTTCAACTTTACTGTATAGTCCTAACAGTTTCATATTAAGTGTTGTGACATACGCACGGATTGACAGACAGACAGACAAGCAGGCATAGGAATCTACAGTGCTCAACAATAAATATTGCACATCGAGCCTAGGAAGGAGACTCTTTCGCACCGTACCTATTTGACGTTTGTCGACCATTTTGATCAAGTTTTGACCAATACCGGACTGTCAATGCTTACGTAGGCAGTGTGCAACAGAGATAACGCTCTACGAAATCGAAACGAGCCGATCGTCTCTTTCGCAGGCTCGATGTGCCATATTAATTGTTGAGTACTGTACAAGGGTTTTTGTCATTCGGCTACGGAATGCTAATAAAAGGCACCTACATTGCAGAGTCCTGAGTATATGCATTCGATGATGCTTAACTTGGAGAATTTCGTACGGGAAAGAATACAGACTAGACGTCTTGTGGACGTTCCACATTGTTATGTAAGGATTTTTTTTTAATTTAATAGTTGAAAAGATTCTCCTTATACAGGGTTAAATATATCTAACGCATAAATCGTCAAAGGTGAGTTAGGTACGTTAAGACTTACAACTTTTGTTCTATGACTTTTGCCAGAACGCAGTACATCACATGATAAGAAATAAAATCGTTTCAAATGGGACTTCTATCAATTGTTAGCACTACGTTTCATACGTATATTTTTACATAGGTACAGACGTCAGCGGTTTACGTAACGTGAAGTTAAGAAGTATTAGAAGTGTAAATTCTATTTATTATTTTTTGTATGGTAAAAAAATATTGAATTAGAAAAAGTTGTACAACGAGAGTGTAAGTCTTGATGAGCCGAGGACTCCCCTTAAGAATTATGCGCTAGTAACAAATAACCCTGTATATTCGTGCGATAATTGTTTCATTTTTGTAGTAGTCAGTAGTCATTCACAATTTGCAGTAAAATAAAGGATAAGTTGTGAAGCGCGCATGGCCTCGCGGCTGGTGTAGATCGGAAGCGATCTACTCAGTTAAACAATACGGGCGCGGTCGCTTGTGTGATGGGAAATTAAAACAATTAAATTGCGCGTTTCCGTGCTTCGGAGGACACGGTAAGCCGTCGGTCCCGGTTGCTATCGATAGATAGCAGTCGTTAAAACTTGTCGCAGGTTTTATGCGCGGTTTGAAAACATCCGACAACGGGTTGGCCACTAACCCTTATCTCCACCAACTCGCATTGAAGCAGCGTGGTGGAGTAAGCGCCAGGCCTCCTCCAAAGAAGAGGAGAGACTCGTGCCCAGCAGTGGGACGTATCAAAGGTTGCCATTATTATTATTAAAAAGGATAAGTTTAATAAAGGACGATCAGAATCACTCCCATTTATGTTAGCCGATATTTAGTAATTTTCGAGGCAATTATAATTGAATGTTGTTTAAAATATTTAAAAACGAATTAATGTATGTATGTATGTATCATCACGTCAGGTCCCTAACGGGGTAGGCAGAACCCCGTTATATTTTAAAACGAATTAAAATAAATAACAATAACATTAAATAAGCTAACACTTATTTGACATTTAACACTAGGCATAAACCGTTGTACACATACAACACATACCTACACTAACACCCAGGCCCAAAACAATTATCTGTAGGCCTTACAAATATTTTACCCGGTGCAGGGATCGAACCAGTGGGCCTCAGTTAAAACGGTCGACACACATCGCTGGACCAACTGGGTCGTCTTGTCTTAACTAAAGAATGTTTCAAAACTGCTACCAGATTTCCTTTCTTACCTTCAAAAAGCTATGGCTTCATAAGCTAACTGGGAATTTGCAAATTCATTCACATAATACCTATTGAAAAAAAAAGAACCGTTTTCCATTTCGGAATCCGTCACGAGCGTAATTAATTTCCGTCGAACGTAAAACAATTCAGCTGAAAAGCAAATGTGTATCCCATAGAGCAACGCGGCCCACCGGTCGCGGCGGACCGGAGGGGAGTAGCCATAGCGTGTATTACCGATGCAAAACAGTCTGTCATTTTTTGCGGAGGGAAATGCGTGCGACACATACGCACACTACAAAAATCGTCTATTTCTACGAAACTCACACCTTGACGTGAACGAAATACATAAACAATTTCACGCACACATTTAAATATCTGGGCGACAGGTATAAGACCATTTGGTATTGTACTTTGACAGAGGGGAAAGCCTGCATATGGCTACTCCCCTCCGGTCCGCCGCGGCCGGTGACCCGCGTTGCTCTATGGTGTATCCAGACTAGCCAGACAGTACAAAAAATTGGATTCTGGATTGGAAAAATTAAAAATCATGGCGTAATGAAAATGTAGGTAGGTATAGTGTATACCTAATGTCCTGTCAAAGTTAACATGCATAAAAACTAACAACTTTAGCCTGCATATGGCTACTCCCCTCCTGTGTTGCTCTATGCATTGTAGAAATTAAACTTGCGGATTTTCTCGCGTATACAACACTCCCAAACTTCTTCTTACAGCCGACGTTTCGATCGCTTTCCAGCTACCGTGGTCACGGGCAGCCTGGTCTGCAGACTGGTTGAGAATGTTGTATACAGTTTAATTTCTACAAAATATGCCGATGAGTTGACACTTTGACACCCCTAAGGCCTAAATTATAATCTCTGGTCTGTGATAAAAGGACCATAGATTACCATCCAAATGGAACAAACAAGATAACTGATCACGATTCTAAACACTACCATTTGGAATCGGCGTGCATGTATGAAGAGAATGATGAATGTAGAAGAAGTAAGGGAGGTGTATCAGGACCGGGATATCTGGCGCTCTACACTCTCTGTCTACCCCGTAAGGATCTTGGCGCGAAGAAGAAGGCGTATAAATACATACTATCATCTAGGGGCAGATATTAGTAAACACGATGATGCCTCAGTACTGCCTCAGTAGCGTAGTGGTAGCAGGCCACTACTATTACGCTGGAGGTCCTGGGTTTGATTCCCGGGTCGGGGGATATTAGAGACGGTTTAAAATCCTTTATCTCAGCTTCTATTGGGATTTTTCCATTTTCTGGAAGTTTCCCAGTACCCCGGAGTTTGGTAATGTGCCCGGAGATGGCAACAGGTTCGCCACCTGTTACGTGGGCCAAAACGTAACCGGCGAGTCGTGGGTGTTTGCATGTATGATTGAATGCATGCATTTACCTCTGCCTACCCCTTCGGGGATTACAGGCGTGAAGTTACGTTTTACGATGATGCCTACACGCTCGAACTTCGATACTCGACTTCACGGCAGTAACGTAGTAGTAAACTAAGCAAGTTTAATTAATTACTTTGATTGTTTATTACTCTGTCTGTCTCGTCTATACTTATATCTATCTACTGTGCTAATATTATAAAGCTGATGAGTTTGTTTGTTTGTTTGTTTGAAAGTGCTAATCTCAGAAACTACTGGTCCGATTTGAAAAGTTTGTTTGATAGCTTATTTCTCGAGGAAGGCTATCTTCACGCTGTGACTAATAGAAACGGAGCAGCGCGGGCGAAGCCGGGGCGGGTCGCTAGTTAAGAATATACCCATCTAGCCTAAATATTACAAGATTATAAGCAAACCACGTTTAAAAGCCGTAAAGCTTTAATTTTTAATATCCTCGTCGTTTATTGGCAGTGTTTTAATTTTGGTTTTGCTGGCGTTAAGCTGTGAGTGTTAAGTGTTCATAATACGATTATTAAAAGAGGTTGGATGATGATAATGGAACGCTTTTGCGTAATGTTGTCATAACACTTTCAAAACGAATAATGTTGGAGGTTGTAACTAAGGGTTGTTTTCGCGGAAATTAAATTAAGCACAGTTTTAGGTGTCCCGAAAGTATTGCAAGATTAAATAGAAAATACGTTTTGTTTAGAGATTTTTTTAATATGAATAATAAAGTGTTTTTTTTGTAATCTAATTAAAGTGGCAAACAAGCATGCAGTTTACCATTTAGAGGCAAGTATATTAGGTAATGCGGTGGTGCCTTCGCCCGCGAGTTCCGTCACTGGAGTTCTACCACCAGTGAAAAGGTAGGGGCCTTCGAGGCTTTGATATGAAATGAAAAAAAAAAAGATCCGGACGAATTGAGAACCTCCTCCTTTTTTCGAAGTCGGTTTAAAAGGAACCTAATGCTTAACTTAAAGTGAGTATTTTTTACGTAAACGGTAGCAAACAAACATTCAGTTGACATGTGTGACACAAAAAAAACAGAGAAAACAGACTTAAAAACCAAATATTTAATAATGCAGATGCACTGCCATCCCTGTATCCTAAATTGTAATTAATGTGTGTGGTCATTAAAAATAAAGGGTTGAAATAACCGCACTGAATTCATTCAAAGTTCACAAAGATATCAATTGGAAGAGCGGCTGGACTAGATTCCCAGTAGGCCGCGAGTTCGAGTCTCGCCTGAAGTCAAATTTTTCTTTCCATTTTTCTTTAAAAATAAAATATATTTCACAAGCATGTGTTAATGCGAAATAATATATTAAAAAAAAAAAAACAATTATCAATAGCAACTTAGCAAGCGTCTTAATCATACTTCAAAATGCAGATGCGTTACTCCTGAGGCCTAAGGTGTTATGCCTCTGTGCCGGAAATCACAGGGCCGTACATTACCACCTGACCGGAACACGATAGTGTTGAACACTACCATCTAGCGGCAAGTATATTAGGTAATGCGGTGGTGCCTACGCCCGCGAGCTCCGTCACTGGAGCTCTACCACTAGTAAATATTACAGTTGTTTTTTTTAAGTAGACCCTGACTAGGCACAGTACTATTTACCAAATAAGGTTACATATATCGTAAACCATGTAACAATTGACCTCAATGAAACAGTTTTAATAGCTTCAAGCATTTTATGTACCTTTATGCTGCAGTATACAATCACGAATACGGTTCAGTACATATGAGAATGTGCTGAGCTTTTCTAGTCGTAAAATAAATTGAAAATAAATCTCGAAGTACCCACAGGTAACATTCTCAACAAAATTGCTACAAATATCATGTTAAGAAAGGAAGCGTATATAATAATAAAGGCAACTATAAATAGTAATATAAGAAATAAAATACTGGAAATTAATCTTAAGGGTACGCAGGTTACGCTACATCACATTGCACAGTGTGCGCGTGTGAGTAGGTTCTTGTTTTATGTGCGTAAGTATGCATAGGGTGTGCACACTGTGCGTACAAATAGAGGACAACTTATTTCTTAAATAAAAAAATTAAATACATAAACCGCTTACTTACAATATTGACAATACTAACAAAAGACGATATGATATGGTCTGCACTATGACTTCAACCTCGAAACATGCTTTCACCAAAAGATTCTATTCATTTCTTGGCCCATTTTTGTATAATAAATTAAATAAAAATCTGTTATGTTATAAGTTAGACTATCATACATGTAAAATAGTTTTAAATAACTTTTTACAGAATCTTTCGTATGAAAATACAGAAAATTTACTCCTAGTATGTAAATAAGTTTTTGAAAACTGTCTAAATCAATTTTCAATTGCACTACCACATTGAGTTTTCTGCACAACCTTAAGGTTGACTGGTAGAGAATGCTACCTAGCATTAAGTCCGCCTCATGTACTTTTTTGTGCTTGGAAGATCAAATAAATAAATAAATTTTATTATTATTAAAGTAAGAAGTAATAGTATCCTAGTAGTAAGAATAATTAAGAACGTATATTAAATTGTTAATTAAAATAACTTAAAATAGCTGTAGATCTCTTCCAGCCCGAAACACAGGTTTTATCTAGTTCGGGCATACATATTTTATTTTTGTACTATTTTAAATATTAAGATATTATTGTATTAATTTTGTGGACTTACTTTTTTGAAATAAACAATATTTTTTTGTACTTACTCCAACGCTTTTATATGGAAGCGAGAGCTGGGTATGCCGGAAAAAGCATGAAAGTAAGTTGAACGCGGTCGAGATGAGATCTTTGCGCAAGATCTGCGGTGTATCACTCACCGATCGCGTTCTTAATGAAGATGTAAGAAAGAGACTTTGTGCGAATGACAGTATCGGTGTAAAAATGAAAAAAGGCATGCTCCGATGGTTCGGGCATATAGAAAGAATGTCGAATGAGCGAATGACTAAACAGATATACAATGCGAATGTGGATGGTTGCAGAGGCCCAGGAAGACCAAGACTGACCTACCATGACCAAATAGGTCGAGTTCTGTCTGATGGTGGGGTCAAAAGTCTTAGGAATCGGCGTGCATGTATGAAGAGAATGATGAAGGTAGACGAGGCACGAGAGGTTTGTCAGAACCGGGATATCTGGCGCTCTACACTCTCTGCCTACCCCGTTAGGGACTTGGCGTGAAGATACATACATACATACAATTTTTTTTTTTAATTTTTAAATATATAAACATGTGATTTCAGTTCATGTTTTATGATTATAACTCGATTTTCTAATCGGGGTATCAGAGAGTGTGCGTTAGTCCCGTTACATGTTGTATAATGTAGGTAGAAGCGCGCATGACCCCGCGCCTTTCTTTTTACGTCCCATTGCTGGGTACGAGTCTCTCCTCTTTTTGAGAGGAGGCCTGGAGCTTACTTCATCACGCTGCTCCAATGCGGGTTGGTGGAGATACGGGTTAGTAGCCAACCCGCTGACGGATGTTTTTTAACCGCTTATTAGGCCTCCGACAACGTTTAACGACTGCTATCTATCGATAGCAACCGGGACCGAGAGTTTAATGTGCCCTCCGAAGCACAGAAACGCGCAGTTTTAATCTGCCACTAGCGGTCCCATCACACACCCGACCGCACCCGTATCGCTTAACCGAGTACATCACTTGCGATCTACACCAGCCGCGCGGCTATGCGCGCTTCAATAGAATATGAAGGAAGCATACTATCTATACTTATAATATTATAAAGCTGAAGAGTTTGTTTGTTCGCTTGCTTGAAGCGCTAATCTCATCTCAGGAATTATAAAGCTGAAGAGTTTGTTTGCTTGAACGCGGTAATCTCAGGAACTACTCTTCCGATTTGAAAAATTGTTCCAGTGTTAGATAGCCCATTTATCTAGGAAGTTTTTAGGCTATATAACATCACGCTAAGATGAATAGGAAAGGGTAGGTAAGATTGCACCCGCGCGAAGCCTAGCCTATAATGTATTATCTTATTCATAAGATTTAACGTGGGAGAACGTGAAATGGTTAGACCGCCATTGTTCGGTTGACTGACTGCTTTAGTGGAAGAATTATCTTCCAGTGTATGGTGGTGACGTCACGTTCCGACATCAGATAGATCTTCACTTCACTAATATAATAAATCAATTTAATTATCACATTCTTAAAATAAAACTATTGCACTTCACTTCTAAAGGTACCAATGAAATAAGCACTCATATTATAGTGCAGTTTTCATCCTCAAAAGAGGGCAATTTTAATAACTCCAAACAAGTCCCACATTAAGTTGTGAACTTATTAAGTTGTAAAAGGCAAAGTAAACGAGTTGACGAGCTACCCTTAAGGCAACGCCACATTGGGAAGAATTTAAAAGCGACATATTTTTTAATCGATTTCCGAAAATTTACCGATTTTTTATGGTTTCGTCGGGGGTAGACCTTCGGTGGCTTTACTCAAAAGCGTAGAAAATACACCGTCGCATTTTAAATTCAATGTTTGACCCCGTAATAACTGTCAGAAGGCAAACAGATTAGGCCGTAGAGTACTGCATTTTGATTTTGGGTTTTTGTTTAGATGTCTGCTCATTGTAGAAATCATATCTGGGAATTTTCTCGCTTATACTACTCCCAACTTCTCTTTCATACCCGACGTTTCGGTCGCTTTCCAGCTATCGTGGTCATGGGGAGTCTGCCTGGTAGCTGGTAAGCACGGTAGCTGGAAATACGGGAAGAATGTACGGCCCTGTAATTTCCGACATAGAGGCATAACACCTAATGCCTCAGGAGTGGCAGCGCATCTGCATTTTGACCTCTGGTCATTGTGTGGGTGTCTATAGGCTGCAGTCATCACTTAACATCAATGTGAACTGCATGCTTGTTTGCCACTTTTATTACATAGGAAAAAAAAGTAAAGTAGAGAAGAAAAGTTGGGAGTAGTATACGAGAGAAAATCCGCAAATATGATTTCTACAATGTATGAAGCTCGCGAAAACGTTGTCTGCTCATTGCTATACTGCAATTTTGACTTACCATTAATGTGAACAGCATGCTTAATTGCCACCATCACTATCTAAAAATCTTCTCAAATCCGAAAAGAAAGCATAACAGGATACGAGAGTGTGAGCTCAAAACCAAATGATAACTCAAAAAGCAATGTGGATTTGTAAGATAGAAATAAAAAGATATTCTTTGTCCCTTGTTAGGGTTCAGTACCTGAAAAGGAAAAGACCCATTCAAACATTACTCATGTGTCTGTTTGTTTTTTGTTGCAAATAATTATTTCGTTGTTTTCGAAATGCTGAACTATACGGAATCGGTAGTTGTTTACAATAATGTGGCCGAGTCCTTACAGACAACGTACTCTATTTAAACAGAGAGACGAAGAGTCTCCGCGGTCTTTTCTAAAAAATAAATAGCTCTCTGTAGCAATTTCGTCCAATGTTTTTAGCACGTTGTTCCCGTGCGTTTTTTATAGATGTATATTTTTGTCTGTGTTCCTTTTTTGTATGCCAGCAGTATGTTTTTCGGTATTATTAAGTTTTTGCCCGTGGCTTCATTAGTATGGGTATAAAAAATATATTTTATGTTTATTTGTACCACCAATTTCGTTCACAGAAAAGCCTAGACGAGCCTAGAAAAGTCTACACTACAGCTCTAGAGCGATAGCCGTATGTGAACTGCATGCTTGTTTGTTACCTTCACTACATAAAAAAACCGGTCAAGTGCGTGTCTGGCCACGCGCAGTGTAGGGTTCCGTATTTAGTGTATTTAAAGAC
The DNA here is from genome assembly GCA_036365455.1 of Macrosoma leucophasiata. Classification (NCBI taxonomy): domain Eukaryota; kingdom Metazoa; phylum Arthropoda; class Insecta; order Lepidoptera; family Hedylidae; genus Macrosoma; species Macrosoma leucophasiata. Next base: position 4,040,625 of record JAWQUS010000023.1, on the reverse strand, counting down.
TAAGAAATAAATATTATCTATGGAGTTGTTCGAAATTTTCGAGTAAAATATATTTGGTCCACTATTACTCGCAAACTTGCAAGGCCAACTCAAGTGTGATAGTTTTCCTTTTAATTTCATTATTTTTTTTTATTTTTTTTTTAATGTAACGGAAGTGGCAAACAAGCATGCAGTTCACATTGATGTTAAGTGATGACTGCAGCCTATAGACACCCACATGAAGACCAAGGCCAAAATTCAGATGCGTTACCACCCCTGAGGCCTAAGGTGTTATGCCTCTGTGCCGGAAATTACAGGGCCGTACATTACCACCTGACCGGAACACGATAGTGCTGAACACTACCATTTAGCGGCAAGTAAATTAGGTAATGCGGTGGTGCCTACGCCCGCGAGCTCCGTCACTGGAGCTCTACCACCAGTGAAAATATATGTAGCTACTTTTCCGTAACAATTAAATTTCTAACAACAACCGTTTAGTTGGTACGGGGGAGGGACACTTGACTCCAACGAAAACTTGCACTTTAAAGATTAAATGATGTTCAAACATCCATGATATTTTTTAAGAACCTATCCAACGATACCCCACACTATATGGAAATCAAAAATTTAAAAAAAATTTCCGCGCGTTACATGTAGGAAGGGTTATCCTACATTTTTTTTTCATGTTACCACTACTCTTCTACACTTTCTCGGCGTAATTAAGGTGTATACTTGTGCCAAATTTCAAGTCTCTAGTACCAATAGTTTTTGCGCTAAACCGCGGACGGACAGACAGACGGACATGAAGAAACTATAAGGGTTCCTTGTTTAATACGGAACCCTTAAAAGGTCACTAAAAACCAGCTGTGACAATAATTTTACAAGAACTAAAAATACCTATGATTAAGCAACATTGTTGCAACTTAGTTCCTGATTGACTTATCTATATTTTTTTTTTTTTTTATGTTATAAAAGTGGTAAACAAGCGTGCAGTTCACATTGATGTGAAGTGATGACTGCAGCCTATAGACACCCACACAATGACCAGAGGTCAAAATGTAAATGCGCTGCCACTCCTGAGGCATTAGGTGTTATGCCTCTGTGCCGGAAATTACAGAGCCGTACATTACCACCTGACCGGAACACGATAGTGCTGAACACTACCATTTAGCGGCAAGTATATTAGGTAATGCGGTGGTGCCTACGCCCGCGAGCTCCGTCACTGGAGCTCTACCACCAGTAACATATAGTTATATTACTTTTTACCATGAAAACCGTAGGTACTCCAATTAAAAAGCTCACCTATCGGGGCGCCAGCAAAAACGGAAGGTATCTATCAGTGTTGAGTGGCGGCAAGTAAAGGTCAAGGAGACTTGATTAGGCCCAGTTCAGGGCCTCGTATTGTAGTGGGCTCTTTACAAATGTTACGGTTATTGGGTCAGACCATAGCTTGATATTTTTGAGTGCCATCGAACCTTTTCATAATTAAGCCGGAGGTTTATTGAGGTTATTATAAAATGTTAGGCAGTGAAGAGAATTGGATGGCACAATGTTATCGACATGCTAAGGCAGGGTTTCTCAAACGTTCAGTTCTACGTACCTCTGTTGAAAAGTATCTAGGTGATACTTTCACTGGTGGTAGAGCTCCAGTGACGGAGCTCGCGGGCGTAGGCACCACCGCATTACCTAATATACTTGCCGCTAAATGGTAGTGTAGTAGTACTATCGTGTTCCGGTCAGGTGGTAATGTACGGCCCTGTAATTTCCGGCACAGAGGCATAACACCTAATGTCTCAAGAGTGGCAGCGCATCTGCATTTTGACCTCTGGTCATTGTGTGGTTGTCTATAGGCTGCAGTCATCACTTAACATCAATGTGAACTGCATGCTTGTTTGCCACTTTTATTACATAAAAAAAAAAAGGTGACAGCGAACCCATCAGAAAATTAACCTCCCCCCCTCTCCCCAAAGAAAACCATAAAATTGACTGTTGAAGAAAATAGTGTTTTTATTTGGGTAGTATTTAATCTTACAACTGTAAATCCACATTTTTCTATCAAATTATTCGAAATTGCTAACAACAATACTGAATTGCACACTAAATTTGCCCATCAAATAAATCAAATATACTACACTGATTGATGTTTAAAGCTAAACTATTTTACTGAATTACTATCTGTTAACTTATAGTAAATCTAATTATCCTTTTAGTGCAACGATACATTTAATCTGTTTTTTTTTTGGAATACGTCACCCATAACGTAACGTTCCATAGTGCTGAACACTACCTACCATTTAGCGGCAAGTATATTAGGTAATGCGGTGGTGCCTACGCCCGCGAGCTCCGTCACTGGAACTCTACCACCTTATTAATGTACACACATTTTATATTCACCACTATATTAAAAGTAAAGTAAATGCAACACTGTCCCATATTTTAAAAACCAAAAGACATTTTCCAAACTTTTCCAGCTCCGAAAACCTTATGAAGTCAGTTGTAATTTGGGGACGAGTATCATATTATTTTCTCGTGTCCCATGGTTGGCTGGGGTCCAAAAGACCCGCGCTTAAGGAGGCTTTATATATTTGAGGAAGAACTTTGGTGATATCCGTAGAGTAATTAAGGGTTGAATTACTTAATTTGTATCTGACCTGGTTGAATGAGGCTTAATAATGTCATAAGTTAACATTACAAGTTCATGTTCGCGGCTTCGTTTGCTTATCTATCTATATATACATATATAAATCAATTGCTGTTCGTCAGTCTCGCTAAAACTCGGCTTTGAATGATTTTTGGAAGTCCAGGGAAGGTTTAAAAGGTAAGAAAATATGAAGAAATTGAAGGGAAATAGTAAAAACCACAATCTGTCATCTACGTAAAGCTAGCAATGCATCTGCTTTGAATTTATATCGTTGCTTCATTAGGTACGTGTACTTTACACCCCCATAAATTAGTATCTAGCCGTACCGTAGCAACACTATTATGTAACTGCAGATAGGCGATGCGATAGCTCAGTGTTTCTCAAAGTGTGGGTCATGACCCGGCATCGGATCGCAAAACAAAACATCGGGCCATAATTTTGTATTATTTTTAAGAAACTAGGCCATAAATTATATGCCTAACAGGAATGTTTATTTATTAAATATTACTCTTAGAATACAATGTTATATTACCGGTCTTTACCAGTAATGCCAAATCCAACGGTCGAGATCAAGCGCTATTTCTCAGGTTAAATATCATGTAACTGGACAAATAAAATATTAATTAAAGAGATTAAAATATTTTAGCGGTCAAGATTGGTAAAGCATCTCTAGCATTACGATCTTTATCTATCTATTTATTATGTAGATAGTCTTAGTTGCTGTATTCGTTAAACATGAATGAATATAACTTTTAAAACACTCACGTTTCCCATTCATTACACACATTTTAAAACCGGGTCGTTACGCGATACTTTTTTCGATAAAAATATACTTATAACATAATAATCTATATATGTATATTAAAATCAAGTGCTGATCGTTAGTCTCGCTTAAACTCGAGAACGGCTGGACCGATTTGGCTAATTTTGGTTTTGAATGATTTCCTGAATTGAATGCCTCAATTTTGTTTTCCCATACAAATAGTCCGTATCTATACAACGTGTATATGTGTCGATAGCCGAATCGATTACAGGCATTTTTGATATAGGTAATATTTTGACAAAAATGTCTGAAATCGATTCGGTTATCGATTCTGAACTAACTAGATTCGGGTTGTACATTAAATCCTGCTACACGTTGTATACATTTAAATACAATGTCATCTTCTATTCTACATATTTGTATTCAAATAGTTTTGAGTGAACCTGGAATTAAAATTATTAATAGAAACTGGGCCAAGCCACGTAGTTTGAGAATCACTGGGATAGTGCCTCCGCCTTCCGGCTCTATAAATACCGTCTTTATTTCAAGAGACATTAAGATTTATTTCCACTCTCATATAAAGTGGAATTGAAAACATAAAGCCTTCACATTAAACTGTTTATTGCACTCATTATCTTTTTAATAAAACATATATTATATCCATCCAATTCCGTAATGTATTTTATTGTGAACGAGTTACAGACATCCAAACTCACAAACTTTCTGTTTTATAATACACATGCGAGTGAACTTGCGAGTTATTGCGAAAAATAAATATTATAATTACTAGCGGCCCGCCCCGGCTTCGCCCGCGCTGCTCTGCTCCTATTAGTCATAGCGTAATGTAAGCTATCCTATCTCTCAAGTTGGATCGAACTGCACATGGTGCGCGAATTTTATTATAATCGGCTAAGTGGTTTAGGAGTCCATTGAGGACAAACATTGTGACACGAGATTTATATATATTAAGATTAAGAGCACAGCGACATCTTAACGATATTGTATAAACTGAAAAGTCTATCATATTGATTGTATAGCTATTAATTAGTTATTAATGGATGTCGTTCACCGACCCTAAATCGGTTAAAAATAAAAAAGGAAGGCAAAATTTGACGCATCGGTGTGGGACTTCGGTAGCTTGGTGGTAAAGCGGCTGGACTGGTTATCCTGAGGTCGCAGGTTCGGTTCCTGACCGAAGTCAAATCTTTCTTTCCCATTTTTCTTTATTTTCTAAAGTTCACCATTGTAATGTTAAAAAAATATGCCACACTAATTTTAGGTAGAGAAGTACCTACTACAATTATGATCTGGTATTGAGATCTATGTTTTAGTGTTGTAGTCTTTAGCCACTGTTATCATAAGGTATATAACAAATGAATAGGTACTGCCCATTACGATTAAAAAGTTAAAATGCGCGGTATCCCAATTAAAAAGAGAACGTGACTCACATTTGAATGCAAAATATCCGAAATCGATGGAATGTAAGGAGCTAAGAGGGAAGATTTTCTTTACGTTCAACGTAAAATATTTTATCCTCAATCCAACCTTGTAAAGTTCAAAATTGACATAAAAATTTTAATGCTTATGTTAATCACATGAAAAAAAACCGGTCAAGTGCGTGTCGGACCACGCGCAGTGTACGGTTCCGTAGATGTTAGGTTTAATTAATGTATTGAAAAAAAAAGGTATCATGGAGTTGTTCAAAAATTTCGAGTAAAATACATTTGGTCGACTATTACTCGCAAACTTGTAAAGTCAACTTATGTATGACAGTTTTCCTTTAAATTTCGTTATATGTAGCTACTATTGCCGTAACGTTTGAATTTCTAACAACAACCGTTTAGTTGGTAGAGGGGAGGGCACTTGATACTAACGAAAATTGGCACTTTAAAGCTTAATAAAACTCGTAGTAGTATGTAGTAATAGTTAACTAAATCGAAAAACGATGTTAGCACACCTTCAACACTTATTTTGAAGCGGTTTTCATAACGTACAGAATAATACAAAAGAAAAAAACTAGATGTTTAAATCTAAAAAACAAATTGTAAATTAGCTGAATTGTAACGGTATCCTAGGAAAGTATTATTTTTTACAATTTTATTTAAGTGTTTGGACTATGTAGTAGTATGTAGTTCATTTATACTTAAAAGGTGTATCACCATGAAAAAAAAGTGTTGTCGTATGTGCTCCGTAGGACTATACAAAGCCGAAACTTCGCAAAAAAAAACAACTCACCCAACAGTAACATCAAAAATGTTGCTCCCGACTGAGCTGGACACCGCCATGTCTCCGAATCCCTTCCTCGCCACGATGACCGAGGTGATCAGGTCCGGAACTGACGTGCCGGCCGCCAGCAGCGTCAGGCCCATCACCTCGGGAGGCACCATGGCCGTAGCACCCGCTACGTTCGCCCACCACACCATCAGGTAAGAGAAGAACGCTATCCACACTATTGATCCTATAAATGTTACGGGGAACAGCTTCTTCCCTGAAATAAATATATGAGAACGTTAATTAACGCCTGTGTTCTACAGAGAAGTACCTCAGTTCATGGATGCATGTATCTACATGCATTCATGAACATTGGGGGTAGGCCTGGAGCTTACTCCACCACGCTGCTCCAATGCGGATTAGTGGAGATACGGGTTAGTGACCAACCCGCTGTCGGATGTTTTCAAACCGCCCATAAGGCCTCCGACAAGGTTTAACGAATGCTATCTATCGATAGCAATCGGGACCGACGGCTTAACGTGCCCTCCAAAGCACGGAAACGAGCATTTTAATTTGCCACTAGTGCCACCCATCACACTCCCGGCCGCGCCCGTTATGCTTAACCAAGTAGATCGCTCATATCTACACCAGCCGCGGGGCCATGCATGCATGTAACCAACTACAATTCATCAACATCATCATTCAGCCGAAAGACATCCACTGCTGGAAAAAAGCGTGCCCCAAAGATTGCCACAACGAACAGTCCTGGGCCGCCCTCATCAAGCGATTGCCCGCAACTTTCACCAGGTCTTTCGGTCCACCTCGTGGGGGCCTGCCTACGCTTCGTCTCCGGTAAGCGGTCGCCACTCAAAAACTCTTCTGCCCCAACGGCTGTCAGTTCTTCTAGCTATGTGTCCTGCCCAATGCCACTTGAGTTTCGATGGGTTCACATCATGTGCCCAAAGACTAGGATATATTTCATGACGTACATTTTAAATAAACAATTCTCTTTTATAACAGTCTTAGCTCAGGATTATGAAGAACAATATAAAATCACCACCCGGGATCACGAAAGCTGAATAGCGACCGAAAACTCGGGGTAAATTTGAATACCTAATCATTTTAGTTTAATATACGCGAGATAAATCCGCAAAACTATTATTTCAATATAAAATCCAACGTTTTGTTTCAAGGACCGTTGGTTTGACTACACCGGATATTTGCCAGTGATGGATAGATACATATTCAAAACAGTTGGAACTGCGTCAAACTTATTCATGCAGAGCTAAAAATTTGTATACAAAATGTTCGTGCTATCGTACAGCCTTGGCCTAGCCTGACTTTATGGAAATATTATTAAACTATCAGCTGCCCGCAACGTCGTCTGCGTGAAGGCTCTACAACACCAAACATACCTAAGATGCCAGTGTCGCTTTAGCATTATAAGCAAACAACTTTTAAAATAGTATTAAATTAAAAGTATAAGTTTTTTGCAAGCGAAGCAAGTGAAGGGAGTCATATGGGAATCCTGCTGAGTTCAGTAGTATTATTATATATTCTCTGATTCAGTCATAAGATGTGACTGAAGGAAATAATGCATGTACGTAATTTTACTCTTTTGTGTCCAGGAATATACCCGGACACAAAAGAGTAAAATTACTTACTCTTTTGTGTCCGTACAAAGGTATCAAACCTTACAACACTTTCCTATAAACTACGTTGGTAGTTATTCTGCCAGGCGCCAAAATGTAAAAAGAGACAGGACTGGTAACGCGGTAGCAAGCGACGTACAGTTGCCCGTGTGAGAAGCAACTTGTCCTGAGGTTAACACCCGCTGACCTCAGTGTCTGCCCCTGGGACTTATTGATGATCATCGCGAAGCAAACATTCAACTGTACGCGCTTGAACTGGCATGTGTAGTTATGAGGTATGAGGGGAATGCGTGGTATAAATACTGCCTCGCCAATGCCGGGTCCCGTTATACAACTTCGGAGGAGATAAGTTCCGAAGAAGCATATTCGGGACACCTACCTTCAGCTTGATGGTATGCGATGGAAGTCCGCTTGCTGACAGGAAGTTCAGAAATGTCATGGGATAATGTGTGGCGTCATCTTGCTCGACGACAGTATTTATGGAGGTATAGACCACTTCATTGTCTATTAATTGCTGCAGCCTGATCATTTTTGGGCGTCAAAATGGCCCGCTTACACACCCAAAACGTCGTTTTCTGCTGGTGCGGTATACGACTAATGTCCCCGTAGACACCGAGAATGAGTTCTCCTCTCCTGGATACATCTCTGTCGAGGGTTCTGGAAACACCACCTATCCACCTCTCTCTTCTGGTAGAGTGTTTCCGCGAAGACTTAGAAGGACATCGCAAAATTCTTGAGCACGTGCATTGTCGTCGAGCCGAGCTCTCATATTAATGGTCAAGCGCAGCGTAAGTACGAACTCGTTAAGATCGTTTCAACAAAGCATTCATCTCGTCAGCCCTGGATCTTCGCGTCAAAACGGGAAGGGTTTGCTGGAAATCGTCAGTGAACAGTAATGTGACACCACCCACTCAAATGTTCGTTCCTGCGGATGTCCTGCAGGGTTCTGTCCACGGCCTCAACTGCATTTCTATTGGCCATCGTACACTCATCCCATACAATCAAGCAATCCTTGAGCACGTGTCCCTCATCACTGTTACATGACACACCAAAAACGTCATTTCGGCGCTCTCTAAATATAAGGGAATTTTAAACATGACATGTACTGTCTTGCTATCCGGAAGTAGTGTGGCAGCAATTCCCCACGACGCTACAGCAATAGCAATTTTGCCTTGCCTCCTGACCTCTGCAAGTATGCCAGTGATAACAAATGTTTTTCCTGTTCCACCAGGAGCATCCAAAATCCAGGAGAAGAACATTTAACCCTGGTTTTGCCCAACACTTTCGAGGACGGTATCATAAATTTGTTTTTGCTCTGAAGAGAACAAAGCGACATGGTAATTTCGCCCGGATCGTAATTTGTCTCAGCGATATACTCCCAATTTCTACGGTCTTGATGCGGTGATGATTTGGGGAGCTGGTAACCCATATTCGATAGTTCAATCGGTGGTGGAAATTACCACATCTTGAAATGAACTAATACAAGTGTTCAGCATGCGTTCATTAGTTACTTCGACTTCGTCTTCAGTAGCTCGTGTCTCAAAGCTCGTAGAAAATCTTCAGACAAATGATGGCGATATTTCTCCCTCACTGACGCTTGCCTCCGCGAGGGTGTAATCCCAGTTTTGGTAACCGTCGAGAAGGTGACGTGCTACGCAGGCTGCGCGGTAAGTGGGATGCTCCACGCCATCAAATATCCTCAGAAAAGTGAAATACGTTGGGCCTCGGACCGTGTGAAGTAACTACCGCAGGAAATAGCTTTCGCCATTATTTGGATGCACGGTACCTATAAACCTTATCCAATGAGGTGTCCTTGAAAATTCTCGAATATTCATGCAAAATTAGAAGTAAATCCATTAAGATCCATTACTTTTTGAGTTTAGCTCGCACATACATACAGACAAACAACAACAGACAAAACAAACACTATATTTGGCTTCGATATCGATAGTAAATCACACCCCAAATATTCTTTAAAACAAAAAAATCGATGTACAGTTTTGACTTTCCTACGATGTTAAAGATTTACTGCTCTTCCCCCGTAGGAGATAGCGTGATAATATGTAGCCTATATGTAGACCGGACCTGTTAGTATTAATTAGCAAAATTTATCTTAAAATTTTGCATGAATATTACTAACAGGCGCCATTTAGTAGGTACTTTTTTAGTTTAGCCCGGGCATACATAGAGACAAACAGACAAAAAATCTGAAAACTATATTTTTGGCTTCGATTTCTGTTGTAGATCACGTGATCTACAATAGAAATCGAATTGGGACGGCCAAAGTATTCTTTTAAAAAATATTCAATGTACAGTTTTGACTATCCTACGATTTTATTAAATGTAGAGATTCCCGTGGGAATGAGGGATTTTCCCGCAGTAAAAAGTAGCCTAAATGTTGGCCAGGCTTAGTATCTATACAACACAAAAAGTTTCATTCGAATCCGTCCAGTATCTTCGGAGATTAGCCTGGACAAAGGGACAAACAGACAAACAGACAGACAATAAAATTAAAAATCATTGAAAAGTGTTCTAATACTATTTTAACATCGCCCCCAATTAGTTTTTCGTAAATATATACAATGTACAGACACGCGGGTTTTACTGTTTTATTATATGTATAGATGTATAGATTTAACAAATCTGAGTTCATTTATACGTACACGCTTATCTCAAGAATGAAGTTCAAGGATTTTGCAAAGATTCAAGTAAACACCTCTACGGTCGACCAGTCAGACCACACTATTGATTTAATTTTGCATTTATAAAGAATTTTACTGGTGATGGAGTTTCAGTGTAGGAGCACACCGCGGACACTCCGCCAAAATTCCATACAAACGCTTAATTTGGTCTCTATTACACAGACATCAATCAGTGACGTGTATTTACACGTGCACCTGTGTGCGTAGCACGAAGAAAATACCAACCGTCGCCCATAAGAGGGGAGGAGGTTGGGTGATTTGATCTCTGGACTTTGTTTGGGTGTATATAGGCTGCAGTCATCACTTAACATCAATGTGAACTGCTTCCTTGTTTGCCATCTACATTACATAAAAAACAGACTATATTAATGAGCCTAGTAATAGGTAATCGTTTTGGTCAAAGAGTTTGTAAGTGCCAAATTTTGGTCTATCAAGCTCTGTAACGATTGGTTAGTATGGAGTGGCTTTCTTTGACTTCATTTGCTGCAATCTTCAATTAGATGAAAAGAATGCAATTTCGTCTTCTTTTCTAGAAAACATTCTATTTAAAATTCGTCTAAAACAGCCACATTGTTGCCAAACCCAATTTATTACCAGGGCGAGGTAAATATTCAAATAACTGCGCTTATTTCTACGATATATCATTTCCGCCGAAAGACATTCCGACTCTGAACAAAAGCCTCCCCTAAAGATACCGACACGACCATCCCCATCCAGTCTCCTGCCAACGCTTCGTCAACCGGTATGCATTCGCCACTCGAGATTTATTTCACCTATTGTCCCAACGGCCATTGGTGCTCTGCCCATTGCCACTTTAGTTTACAAAAATTAAAAATACAAATATAACCAATCTTTGCAGAACTGTTACCTTTCGGAGTCCTAGTGTCCGGAAGGGTCATCCACAGCGGAAAAATTATGGGTGCAACCAGCAGGTACGTGACTCGTTTCCTGAACCCCGAAGGCCAGGACATGTCTAATGGCGTAGTGTCCTCATCGAGGTCACCTATCTGGAACAAAGATTATAAACTTTATCATGTTTTGTAAGGAAAATGATGAAAGGGTTTGTTGATGACTCATTATCGATGTCTTCTACATGTTTGTTTGGTGCTTTTAGAAAAAAAACCTTTCGTATTTTTTTTATGTAATAAAAGGGTAAAAAGCATGCAATACATATTGATGTTAAGTGATGACTGCAGCCTATAGACACCCACACAATGACCAGAGGTCAAAATGCAGATGCGCTGCCACTCCTGAGGCATTAGGTGTTATGCCCTGTGCCGGAAATTACAGGGCCGTACATTACCACCTGACCGGAACACGATAGTGCTGAACAATACCATTTAGCGACAAGTATATTAGGTAATGCGGTGGTGCTCACGCCCGCGAGGTCCGTCACTGGAGCTCTACCACCAGTAAAGTAAAAGTTGGTATTGGGTTTTTGCTGTCAAATTTCTTGTAGTAGCTGTGAGGCTAGTACCGGTTCCTCGTAGAGCACGTCAAGCCGTTGGTCCTGCGCCTGATCCGTCGTATCGGATTATGAGAGTGAGGGAATAGAGAGTGCACCTGTATTCGCGCATACACTTGGGCAATGTAATATCTCCTGCACAGTTGGCTAATCTCCATTGTGATTGGACATCATTGGTACCTTCATTACATAAAAAAGTGCGAAACGGATTCGCATTCACAGGGTTCCGTAAAATTAATAAATTTCCTTTATCATCAAAAACACCATATATTTCTTATAGGTTTTCCTGTAATTTATTAGTAAAAAATTATGTTCTGTTTTTTTTCTTCATACATTTAGGCCTAGTTATTTCTAAGATAAAGGGGTGAATAGTCCATTTTTGTATATTAACTTGAATAATTTAACGCCTGTGTCATGATATATCACCCAATAAAGATATATTTTTTTCATTCTCTAATTCATTCTCCACAATATGGCCCTCATGTTAGAAATTTATTATTTTTCGTTAAACGTTCGTGTTTGGGTTACTAATTTATACGTGCACGCTAAATTTTAACTCAATCGGTGCAGTACTTTCTGAGAAAAACGGCTGTGATAGACGAAGAGACAGACAGACGCAACACTTAAAAGTAATGTTGCTATTTTAAGGGAAGTAGGTATACTTCTTTGTGAAGTTATTTATTGATGAAACATAATTTAGACTAGGCAGATAGACTGCAATCTCGGTAAGCCAAAGTAACAAGTCTGCGATAGTAACCTTTAAAATCATAAACATGAATACACACGAAACTTGGACTGGTGCCAAATTATCTCGCAAAACCTTTGTTCTACATCGAACCATACTTTTTATCATGACTGAAGTGCCAAATGCGCTTCACGTTGATGGTGAGTGGTTGCGGTCTTAGACATATATTCTATGTAGAACTGGATGTATGGAAGTGTCCCCGCCAAGTCGAGCTAAAAAAGAGGAGGATGGCCGTAAGATCCTTTTCTCGAAGCTAAACAGGCCATTATCGGCTCACTATAATTTATTTGCAAATAAATTTGAAGTTGAACTGTTTGATTAATTAAAAACATTTTAGAGGCTGTATCAATATTAGATATCTGATTTAGTAACTATGCTATATTTGATAATTATATTGTAAGTGGTATATTTACAAAAGATATGAAATACAGTAAACTATTTCCCATATTTAAATCTGGTAGCATAAGTGACCCCACTAACTTTAGGTAATTTTTTTAATAAGTTAATCTTCAGTCAGCTACTTCAATTTTTTAATAATCATAAACTTTTACATGTTTTAAAATCCGGATTTACTAGGCACCACTCAACATTGATGTACGTGTTGAGCTTATAAAGCAAAGCATGTATTCGAATCTGGAGAGGAATCGCAGTATGCACTAGGTGATTTCCGTGACTTATCTCAAGCATTTCACTGCCTGCAGCATAAAAGATTGGTCGGAAAATTATATTATTATGAGGTTCGAGAGCCCGCTCTCGAATTTATGATTTCATATTTAAGCAATCGAACCATTTAAGTACATAAGGTATAATGAGATCTCTTGGGACTACAATGGATTTAGGGTCTCGCAGGGTCTATAATTGGTCCGTTCTTTTTCTTAGTGTATGTCAATAATTTGTCCCACATTGCTAACGATGATCAAGAGATGATTTTATTCGATAATATCTCTAGCATATAAAATTAAAACACGGCAAGTAGCTTTTTACGATTAAAACAATATTCTCACTAATTTAGTATATTGGTGTAGTGCTAACAACCTCCTGTCCAATAGTAAAGAGAGTAAATTAATTAAATTTACTACACCAAATATATAACAGGTTGAAACCAATGTTAAGAAATAGATACTGGAACGAGTAGACTCCACAGTATTTCTTGGCATTAGTGTTGATGATAAATTGTAAATGGTTTCTCCATATTTCCAAGTTGGCCAGTAGACTTACGTTAGTTCCGCTAGTCGTCAACCCCGGACCAATAGCTGGTTGTAAAGTTTACATTGGAGATTTATTGGTTTGCGTCCATAGTATCATCATAGGCTTTAGGCATCGTTCTCTTATATTTGTCATAAAAAAGGGCGATCTAAAACTACATCTGAAAGACTTAAAATGTTACTTTATCATTTTCTTCATCCATTCAGACGGAAAAATGTGGGTATGTGTCACAATCGCAGGATATATGGAGCAAGGGGACACTCTAACAAAATGTCACAGCTATTCTTTCGAATGGCATTGGACAGAGTTTGATAAATTCATTCCGCTTACTCACCTATTTTCCCCGCAAAGATTAGATTTGTGACCTTGAAATAGAAAAGTAGGAGAGACATTTTATACTCTGGGCTTAAATTGGACATGATCGGCACATAGATGTATGTATGTATGTATCTTCACGCCAGGTCCCTAACGGGGAAGGCAGAGAGTGTAGAGCGCCAGATATCCCGGTTCTGACAAACCTCTCGTGCCTCGTCTACTTTCATCATTCTCTTCATACATGCACGCCGATTCCTAAGACTTTTGATCCCACCATCAGACAGAACTCGACCTTTTTGGTCATGGTAGGTCAGTCTTGGTCTCCCTGGGCCTCTGCAACCATTTACAGTCGCATTGTATATCTGTTTAGTCATTCGCTCATTCGACATTCTTTCTATATGCCCGAACCATCGGAGCATGCCTTTTTTCATTTTTACACCGATACTATCATTCACACAAAGCCTCTTTCTTACATCTTCATTACGAACGCGATCGGTGAGTAATATACCGCAGATCTTGCGCAATGATCTCATCTCGATCGCGTTCAACTTACTTTCATGCTCTTTCCTGCATAACCAGCTCTCGCTTCCATATAAAAGCGTTGGAGTAAGTACAGCATTATGTACGGCTAGTCGCGCCCGCTGGCTGAGATGTTTAGATTCTAGCAGCTTACCCAACGCTCCATTCACGCAATTCCCAGCAAGCACTCTTCTTTCTATGTCAGTGGTGTACCTACCATCCTTGCTAAAAGCACATCCAAGATATACAATTTCATCCACCTGTTCTAACACTGCATCATCTACTACTACCCTTGCATTTGTTCTCTGCTCATCTCTTTCAAATACTAATACTTTAGTTTTATCCACATTCAATTAAAGATAGATAATAAAATAATATAAAAATGCCTTTTATTATTCTTGCTTACATTTCAATAACATAACTATAAATAGATATAAAAAATGCATTGTATATTCACCAAACTTATATGAATAGCTATTAAAATGAATAGGTAATAATTGTGTGACAAATTTAAATTGATCCAAATTAAAATTAAATACTTAAAAATAACGCAAAATTAAATCAAATCGAATTAAATAATAAAACCAAAGATTTAAATGTAGATGCATTGCCAATCCGGAAGTTTAAGCTACATATTAATATTATGCCTAAGTGCGTCAAAAATTACTGCACCATACATTACTACCTGACAGGAATAAGTTTGCACTGAATGCTACCATTTGGCGGCAGATAGATATTAATATCATACCAAGTGTAATCGTAAGAAAGTATAAACTATCATTCTAATACTTTCCCATATCATAAATACAAGCAGTAGAATTTTAGCAACTAGCAAATCTGCAGTTTGCAAAACTTAAATACGTCATTGTATTTGGCACAGAACAATGTTTTGGCATCATTTTAACCCGAATCGAGGGTACGGGGTTTTGTGCTTTATAGGTATTCAAAGATTTACATTCAGACAGGACGCTTTGGTTGCCAAAATCTTGAATAATGAGCTTAGGGGTTGACTTTATCGTGGACCTTTACAGGGATTGATCTCGTAAGAGTTTAATGGCATATAACATTGTGATACAACACGCTATCCAACTCGTATACAATTGATATAAACCGATGGTCGTATCTATAGTGTTAAATAGTTAACTGCAAATATACGGACAAATTTTGGATAAAATTATATTATTAGACTAGCTGTGCCCGCGACTGCGTCCGCGTGAGAATTTATGATTGTTCAGTATCTACCCGGACGAAGTCGTAGGCGCAGCTAGTATAAAAGTACTAAGTTACTCTTTATTATATAAGCTATCTGCCAGTGTAAGTCCCGTCGAAATTGGTCCAGCCGTTCCCAAGATTAGCCCCGCCAAACAGACAGACAGACAAAAATTGTAAAAAATGTTGGTTTGTGGTATATGTACCGTGTATACATACATATGCATTTAGTAAAAAGCGGTTATTTTTATATTACAAACAGACACTCCAATTTTATTTATTTGTAAAGATTGTATAGATATATAAAAACATGTTTGTGTAGTCTAATGTGTAACATATCAAACACGAGACATTATCGTGAGGATCTCAAAACGTTTTTGTAAATTTTAAGATACTTTTAAACTTATTTAAGAAAGCACGGAAAGATTGACTTATTGGTATACCCGTATATTATTTATACTCGTACATTATTAATCTAACAGAAAGAAAGATTTTATACCTGTAAAACTACATTCACGATAATTCATATGAGAAAGGATTATTTACTATACCTTTTTTGTATAATAGGTTGGGGAAAAAGTCTTTTCGCATTATAGTATGTATGAACTTGTAATAAAATCTCTTTGGCTGTGCTAACATGCTTGCCCGCAGGTTCGCCCGCTGTACTGCAGTAGTTAAAATAACTCTATTTAAGGCATACTGTACATCATTTTACACGAGCGGCCTGTGGGCTAGCTACACGAAACGAGCTCTCAACACACTGAGGGTTCAATATAACAATGCGTTCAGGATTTTGATGGGTCTGCCTCGTTTCTGTAGCGCATCAGAGATGTTTGCTGAAAATCGTGTAGATTTTTTTTACACGACCATGCGAAAGCGGTGCGCATCCCTGGTGCGTCGGGTGCGGGGTGGTGCCGGCGGACTCCTGAGCGTATTTGCGACAAGGTTTGATTTCTTTTACCTAAATCATTGCAATATGATACAGGCTGTCAGAAATCGAGACATGTAATATTGTGACATAACTTTAACTTTGTAATTATTTTTACTAACACTAGGTTAAGTCACTACTAACACAATTGTAATTGTAATCACATAATGTTGTATAATTTTATTCAGTTTGTATGATCCAAGTTGATTGAAAATAAATAAATAAATAATAATAATAATAGCGGCGATACAGCCTTTTCACTGGTGGTAGAGCTCCAGTGACGGAGCTCGCGGGCGTAGGCACCACCGCATTACCTAATATACTTGCCGCTAAATGGTAGTGTTCAGCACTATCGTGTTCCGGTCAGGTGGTAATGTACGGCCCTGTAATTTCAGGCACAGAGGCATATCACCTAATGCCTCAGAAGTGGCAGCGCATCTGCATTTTGACCTCTGGTCATTGTGTGGGTGTCTATAGGCTGCAGTCATCACTTAACATCAATGTGAACTGCATGCTTGTTTGCCACTTTTATTACATAAAAAAAAAAAAAACAGCCTACGCTTGAGATAGTACCTATGTCGATAAAACAAAGCTAATGCTATCTGTATCTGACTAGTGCATCACATATTAACAAAAAAACGATGTATCGAATCGATTAAGTTAAAGAAGTTCCGATTAATTTCTTTAAATTGGAAATCGATTAGTATCGATTATTAGTGGAATTTGTCAAAATGACATCGCCTGCTATATTCGCCATGTTGGTTTTGAGTTGAAATTCTAACTGCAAATAAATTGGCAGAATTACCCTTAAAGTTGGTAGTTGCCATTATTCAAAAGAAAGAAAGAAAGAATGTTTTGTAACTGCAAACAAAGTAGTAGTAAATAAATAAGTGAGAATATGCACTAACAAACGTTTTTATATTGATTTTGCCTGTTAATGATATTGTGTACAATACAGGGCCGGAGGTCCATACATTTTTGCAACATCTCCTTTTGGTAATACAGTTTGGTGAGTACACTTCCCAATTACTTATTCATAGATATAGGGTAGGCAATATATCTCCACTCACCTCTTCTATAGCATCTAATTGTATATCCGCGAGCCCTCCATTTGGGAGGTCTAGCGGTGTCTCTTTAGCGACTGCGGCAGAGTGCCGCGCGGCCGTTGCGCCCGCGCCGCCCGCCGTCGGCCTCGTCGCTTCTAGCAGCACCTTGAGCGAAGCGATCGCGTGCAGCTGCGTCGCTTTCTCGTCTACTTTACCTGGGGGATACGTCGTTAATGTGTATATAGGAGAATGCCCATTTTGTAAGGAGGTTTGCCCAAATTATTAAACAAAGGTCAGAAAATTTATGACGAGGCGGATATCACAGACTTTTTTCTAAACATTTTGTTTTTTTTGGCTATAAATGTTTACACAGCCACATCGCTATATAGTAGCACTTTGAATGTCGCTTAAAGTTGCATAATTTTTCTTGTCTACTTTCGTACTACTACAAGAGAATACGTCGCGTGTGTGAATTTAAAATTGAATTTATTGTGTAAAAATGTAAACTTAACAGACATTTCAAAGTCGTAATTTCATCTACTACCTATATCCCAAAGGGAATATCAGTATTTCTCGAAAGAATTTGCAACCGGGAAATGCATGCACGTACATACAAACAAATACTCACAATTTAATGTTATGGGGACGTGGTTGTTTAAAAAACAATTATTCAAATATTTTTTGTTTTAGAAAGATTTATCTCTTCAGAAAACGTGTAATTTGTAAGTAATATCTTATTAGATATTTTGTTTTACAATTTTTTTTCATACCTACCAAGTATTTAAACGATGTACTACCTACAACAAGTGTTCAACAATTTGAACCGCTCCGAATCTATAAAATCGATAACCCGTCAAAGCCTTCAATTAAAACCACCGATGGACAATGGATTGAGACGGCTAACATCTCGAAACTTCAATTACTAAGTCCCACAACATCGTACACCATGTACAGATAAAGCGAACTCCGAAACTTAGCCAGATAACCGCATTTACGAGTTTAAATTCTATAAGATCTTATCTGTAACTTGCAACTAGTTAATGCAGTAACATAATCATATTTCGCCATCTGTTATTCAAACGGACAGACGTATGTCTGAAGTTTGTTCATTTGTGCATTGTCGACGAAAGTTTGTTGGTAGTGGTCTTATTTGACCTATTTTTACATTTAAACAGCGTGTGCTAGTTGCGGTGTTATGGTTGTTAACTGACTTTAAAAAAGGGTCTTTCTGCTCTAGGATTCTGTTATTGTTATTGAATATAGGATTGCCTTGAGGGCTAACTCTAATGCTAGATCTGAAGTTAATTCTAGATCAGAGAGTTAATTATATTATAATTTTTTTGTTTTCCTCGAATTAAAAAAAATAGTGATATCACGAATACGGTCGCCACTTGTTAGTGGTTATAGACGTGACAATGTGTATAGGCACGATGTATCAGTGTGCGTGCCTTACTCGTCTTCCTTATGCGTCAGCCCTCGCTTGCACACACGTATTTGCAAACCATAACCAAGCTTAGACCGCATTCGTGAATTACAAGGATCGACAGTAATTTTGTCAATGTTTTACCACTAACTTTAATCATTAGTACATCAAAACCTCACTTAACTACTATTTGTTCGTAATAGAATTTCGAATATAATCTTAAAACTTATCGTCAGACTTAAGATAATCGCAAATAAGTTTATCGTAAAGGGCAGTTTGGGTCAAGCGAACTGGATTATCTTTGCAGGCTACAAAGGCCAAGCTTAGCCCAAATTTAATGAAACTAAATTGTTAAGCTTCACTGATATCGGGATTTTTTTCATTTTTTGTTAATGGTGGAACAAATAACTAGAGAATAGTGTGAAGGGTGGGTTTTCAAGTCAATAAACTTCACGAAATGGACGGACGACCTAATCAAGGTTGCGGGAAGCTGTTGGAATAAGTCATTGTGGATATCTCTGGAGGAGGCCGATGTTCAGCAGTGGACGTCTCTCTTCTCTTGTGTTACACTCTTGACAGAGTGGTCGTGGTCGTATTGCCAGGTGTAGTAGCTCGCTTCACAATTCTTCGCCACTCGTCGCGTCTTTTTTCCTTACTGGAGCATTCATAGAGTGGACCGCAGTGCAGATTTTATCTGGTCTGTCCACCTCATAGGCAACCTGCCTCTAGCACGTGTGCCCTCAACTCGTCCCTGCACTACCAAGCGTTGCGTATGCAGATGCGTTGCCAGCCCTGAGATCTTAGTTGTTATGTCTCCGTTGTAATTATAACGGAGCTAAATACCGCTTATATACAGTGGTAATCACCACACCGCGGACACTCCGCCAAAATTCCATACAAACGCTTAATTTGGTCTCTATTACACAGACATCAATAAGTGACGTGTATTTACACGTGCACCTGTGTGCGTAGCACGTACAAAATACCAACCGTCGCCCATAAGAGAAATCGGGCGGGACGTCGAAGTGTCCATTCTATACGTAGTATAATTACATATTCTCTGACATTACCATCTATTCGGAACACAATAGTGCTGAACTACCATTTGGCTGCAGATAGATTAGGTAATGCGGTGCCTACGCCCACGAGCTCCTACATTGACTTTATACCACCAGTAAAATCTAACAGATTAGTATGTTGACTACACTTTGACATACTTATACTTATTCTTAAAGTATTGATATGAGCGTACAAGTATCCAACAAGAAATAATGCACATCGACCTCAAGAAGGAGACTCAGCTTATTTCGGGTCTGTAGAGCGTTATTTTTTTCGCACCCTACCAATTTGATGTTTGTCCACCATTTTGACAAAGGCTTGACCAATACCGGACTATCAGTGCTTACGTAGGCAGTATGCAGCAGAGATAACGCTCTACGAAGCCGAAACTAGCCGATTGTCCTTTTCATAGGCTCGATGTGCATTATTTCTTGATGAGCACTGTAACTCTTATACTTATCAAACATTATGTACCTATGTCTTCCCTTTAGTCTTACACTTCAAACAAGAATAAAATACCACAACTAAAATATTGCAGCCTACAAAATCCGTTATCAAATAGACAAATCGTCGCCCACATCCGCTCAAAGTCCGCAAATCCGCGAACTTTGCGGATATCGGAGGATTTTTGCGCATCTAACGACGGAACAGATACGAATGGGCCACTCCAACTGGACAAAGGGCCTTATCCCGAAGGTCTAATCCGCTCTTATGCTGACTTTAATGGAATCACACTACAGGTTTATTTGCAGGTTATTCTGTAGGTTTGTTTTTGAATAAACAGATCAGTTAAGTGATTTTGTTTCAAAAATATTTTGTTTGTATAATTAGTACAAGTAAGACAAGTATGAATGCAAGTCTTCGTTATGGAGCTTAGTGTTAAAGCGACTGGACTGGTTATCGAGACGTCGCAGGTTCGACTCCTGCCCGAAGTCAAATTTTTCGTTCCGTTTTTTCTCTAATTTCTAAAGTTCACTCGCATGTGTTATTGCAAAAAATAAATAGTACAACATAAACATTGTTCAATGTGGATATTTTTAATCTACAGAAACGTGCGGTGTATTGCGGTGTATAAATAGGCTTATTTTGGGCAGTATGGGGGTCGTATTGAGAAAAATATATGATGGTAAGCTATAATATACAGGTATTGAGAGAGGAAATGGAGGAAAACAAATACAGAAAACATGACATTTGGTTCTTTTAATTTTGAAAGGATTTCCCTTTCCTCTTTTCTGTCGTGCAAGTGGTAAGCTAACTAAATGAAATCTATACTTCTATACTTATCTTTTTCTATAAATTCTTTCAGCGTTAGATAGCCCATCTATTGAAGAAGGCCTTAGGCTATATAGCATCATGCTAAGATAAATAGGAGAGGGTAGGTAACAATGCATCCGCGCGAAGTCGGCGCGGGCCACTAGTAGAATATAAACTTTTATGAGGCGAAACAACTTCACAAAAATCGAATTTAAGAATCATGTGGCTCAGGACGTTACCAACCTGATTCAAATAACGTAATTCATACTGCCAGGCAATAGGAATTAAAATATTACTATGGCGTTGATTCTGTCTACAATTTATTAAGGTATTTGCTAGGACAGTGGTTCTCAAACTTTTTTGTAGATGCACCCTTTTGAAAAACCAAATAATTGACGTAGTTTTAAAAATAAAAACGTAATCCAGTGATTTATGCGTGCATTTGTTTTTGCAAAAAAATCTGTAACATCAGAATAAAATAAAATTGGTCAAGTGTGTGATGGGCCACGTGCAGTGTAGGGTTCCGTATTTAGTGTATTTTCAGAGTAAGGAATGTAATTTTAAAAAATGGAGTTGATGGAGGGGGGACAATTGACTCTAACGAAAATTTGCTCTTTAAAGCTTAATAAGTCACGAACAGTTAACTAAATATTTTTAAAAGACCTATTCAAGGATACCTAACAATATATGGAAATCAAAAATTGCAAATAGGCATGCAGCTCACATTGATGTTAAGTGATAACTGTAGTTGATAGACATCTACACAAAAAGCAGACGTCAAAATGCAGATGCAATTCCGGGTACTACGTCTGAACGGACCAAAAAGAATGGACCGTAGTCCATTCGGCCGTAATCAAAAAACTTCTACGTCCCAACGGCCCGGTCATAAAATAATTTAAAAGTACAGTCGCATACAAGCGTAACAGTCGTATGGTTTATAAATTTTCACTAGAAAATATCTATATATTTAAAGTAGTATTTAATCTAATAGTTGTAATGTAGGTTCATAAAATCTTTAACATCTTCGTTTCTACTTCAGGCACGACTTCAGGTACCTAACTCAACAATTACCCTTTCTTATCAACCAATCACAAGCAGGCAGTTTATCTATTACGTCAGAGGAGTAATCATATGCAATCAGTGTTTTTTAGGGTTCCGTAGTAAACAAGGAACCCTTACAATTTCGCCATGTCTGTCTGTTTGTCCGTCTGCAGTTTAGCGCAAAAACGATTGGTACTAGAAACTTGAAATTTGGCACAAGTGTACAACTTAATCACGCCGACAAAGTGGTAAATAAAATAAATGGTGGTAATAAAAACATGAAAAATAAAATTATTTAGGGTACCTCCCCTACATGTAACGGACGGATATTTTTTTTATTTTTCGTTTTCTATATAGTGTAAGACATCGTTGGATAGGTCGTTCAAAAATGTAAGGGGTGTTTTTACATCAGTTTTGGATTAAAATAACTGTTCGTGACTTATTAAGCTTTAAAGTGTCAATTTTCGTTAGAGTCAAGTGTCCCCCTTCCACCTTTTACCAACTAAACAGTTGTTGTTAGAAATTCAAACGTTGCGGCAATAGTAGCTACATATAACGAAATTAAAAGGAAAATTATCACACCTAAGTTGGCTTTACAAGTTTGCGAGTAATAGTCCTCCAAATATAATACTCGAAATTTTTGAACAACTCCATAGAAAATATTATTGATTTATAAATTGTTTCATTACATTAATCAAACCTAAAAATTACGGAACACTACACTGCGCGTGGTTCAACACACACTTGACCGGGATTTTTTGTCAATATGTTTGAGTGGTTGATTGTTTTTTGTATATGTGTATCTTCACGCCAGGTCCCTAACGGGGTAGGCAGAGAGTGTAGAGCATTGTTTTTATAAAGAAAATAATACAAATTTAAGAAAAAAATTAAGACTTTAAGTATTTCAATTTATAACTTTTGCACTCGAGTGTACTCCATGTATAAATTTGTTAACAATATTTTATGACCGGTCCGTTGAGACGTAGACGATTTTTGATTACGGCCGAATGGAATACGGTCCATTCTTTTTGGTCCGTTCAGACGTAGTACCCGCAATTCCACCCCTGAGACATAAGTTGTTATGTATCTGTGATAGTTATTACGGGGCCATACATTACCATCTAACCAAAACGCGATAGCGGTAAAACACTACTATTTGACGGCAGATAGATAAGGTAATGCGGTGGTGCCTACGCCCTCGAGTCCCTACCTCTACACCACATTTAGCTACATCACATTTAGTAGATAGCAGTTTGTTTGCACCTATGCTATGGACGTTCACATTATTGGATTCTTCACGATAATTTGTACTAGATTTAAGCTCTCATTTAAAAGAGCTCTTACTGAGTTTGTTGGGTAGCGGAGTTCTTCTCAGTAGTGACTGCACTTGGAACTCTGCTAAGTGAATAACTTTGATCTTGACGAATAAGTTTTTCTTTTTCTTCATTTCTCATCATTGAAGGAATTGAAAAATTTTGTGATTATTATGTTTTAACTAAGTAGTTAAAATTCTAATTTTTAATTTACTATTAATATATGTTTTGTTTTTACTATATGTAATGGTTATTCACTCTAGGTATTTTATGATTTGTTGACGTTTTGAAAGTATCTGTAAAGATCTATTCGAAATAAAAATATTTTCTATTTCTATTCTACCGCTAACGCTATTTTCCTTTCAAAAAACTTAACTTCGCGCTAGTAAATGCATGCATTCAAGCATACCTTAAAGGCTGTAGCATTCACTCATCATATTATCATATGTAACATGGAAACATGTTTGATACAAAAGCCCACACAATTCACTTTGCAATAATATAAGCTGTATTCTTGCTGCCACTTTCATGACACGGAAAAGCCACGAATGTAATTTCACGTTTAGGCGTTGGATGTGATTGTATAATTTATGAATGGCAACCCCAAACGCGGTCGCTTTAGGTGTGTGTAAACTCACGCGGGGTGGGACAGTTAAAAACACAGAAACAACCGCATTGGTAAATATTTATTAACAAGATAGCAACGAATTTGAGTACGATTTGTGTGTTGAAAAAGTGACTGATGGTTTTGGTTGATTTTATTTATTTCGGCTACATTTTGATGATAGGGTTCAAGTGACATACAGTTAATTTATAGTGATACTAGCTGAACCGGAAATCTTCGTATTTCCTCACAATGAAATAACGTGTCGAATGTTTCATATATACGGACTATTTGTATGGGAAAATGAAATTGTATTTTTTACTATTGCTCTTCAATTTCTTCATATTTACCTTTTAAACGTTCCCTGGACTTCCAAAAATCATTCAAAACTAAAATTAGCCAATTCGGTTCAGCCTTTCTCGAGTTTTAGCGAGACTAAAGAACAGCAATTGATTTTTTTATAGGTATATAGATATATAACTTTAGCTTTCTTTAAATGTTAGAGATTTCATATTATAATGGTATAGACTAGATTGAGATCAAAATAATTTTGCACATCCTAATTTCGTTAAATTGAAGATTCAATAATCGTAAATTGTTTTAAAATTATTTTGGTATATATAACAAAATACCAATATGATCTTGTGCAGGATCTAAAAGGTAATGTGTGCAATGTTCGGATCTGTGATTGCTTTACAGACTAATAGCATAGTATAAAAACATAATTAGTAGCAACGTTAGACTGTGCTAATAGCAGTCTAAGAACGTATTATGTGTTAATAGCTTAACGTACGATATTATGGAATGGCCACATATGGGACATTTAACTCGATGATCAAAACCGATAAGGGCCATAAATTCAATGTGCGTTAGGTAGAATGGTTAACAATAGTGATTTCTGATAGTAATGTCGGATGCTGTGTTTATTTGCTACGAAGGATAAGATAAAAAATAATACAGAAACACATAGATTTACTGAGACTATGAATAGTGAAGATATCATTGGACAGTTGGACACGGCATTCTGACACTCTCTATCAAAATTTCGGGTCAAATGAATCAAAAGAGTCAAGTTTTTTTTTTGAAATGAAAAGTATTTATTCGCCTTATGCAACATAATAACATAATTGATTACTTCTGCCAAACTGCAGTTACAGTTTGTTGGCAGACGTAGCTCCCATTATAACACTATATTAAGCTATTTTAAATCAATACTTTCCCATTAATGTGCAAAAAGAAGGAAAAATAATAAAAAATGAACATGTTCTTACGCTATTATTACAGTATATAATACTATATAGGTAAGTAACTAACAAAGTAAGTCGGTATATAATATTAAATATAATTATTGAGACTTTTTTCTAATAAATTATGAAAAAGGAATATCTCAATTTGGTGTTTAAAAGACTTTCTGGTGGTACAACTTTCAACTTTTCTACTGGTGGTAGAGCTCCAGTGACGGAGCTCGCGGGCGTAGGCACCACCGCATTAACTAATATACTTGCCGCTACATGGTAGTGTTCAGCACTATCGTGTTCCGGTCAGGTGGTAATGTACGGCCCTGTAATTTCAGGCACAGAGGCATATCACCTAATGCCTCAGGAGTGGCAGCGCATCTGCATTTTGAACTCTGGTCATTGTGTGGGTATCTATAGGTTGCAGTCATAACTTAACATCAATGTGAACTGCATGCTTGTTTGCCACTTTTATTACATAAAAAAAAATATTTTTTTTTTTACATCTTTGTCCAAAGTAATTATTACGTAGTTACGATACTATGTGCCAATAATAAAAAAATATCTAATTAAATTATATTGTGGTGCTGACAGAACTGCATCCACTTATCAACGTATAAGTCCAGCTTTATGTCAGCGCTCACGGTAAACTCTTATATCTCTAAATAAACCTAGTAAATGACCGAAGTTTATGACATAGTATCAACAATCGACATGCCTCAACTGGGCGTGCAGGAACAGATAAGGTAATAGTATGCAATGGTCGGATCTGTGACTGTTTTATCGAGTAATAGCTTAATGTACGGCGTTACGGAGTGGACATATATGGGACATATAATTCGATTATGGAGACCAAATTGAGCCAATAAATTCAATGATACGTGCGTTTGGTATAACGGTCAACTGAAAATGCAGTTTCTGATAGTAATATTGCATGCTCTATATTAATATAATATTACGGAGGGGAAAAAGAGAAAGAATATTTGTTTTTTTATATTATTTCGCATTAACACATGCTTGTGAAATATATTTTATTATTGAAGAAAAATGGAAAGAAAAATTTGACTTCAGGCGAGACTCGAACTCGCGACCTACTGGGAATCTAGTCCAGCCGCTCTTCCAATTGAGCTACTGAAGTCCTGCCCGATTTGTCAAATCTTTCCTTCACATCTATTGCATTGCTATAAGGTAGCAGCATTTGGGAGAGCGGCAAAGTTTTCTTTCCATTTTTCTTTAAAAATAAAATATATTTCACAAGCATGTGTTAATGCGAAATAATATAAAAAAACAATTATTAAGGGTAAAAGCGACTTCTTTACGATATTCAATAAACTGAAAAGTCTATTATATCGGTTGCCTAACTAGCATAGTTGGTAATAGATGGCGCTGCTGCTGCCATAAAGCAATGCAATAGATGTGAAGGAAAGATTTGACAAATCGGGCAGGACTTCAGTAGCTCAATTGGAAGAGCGGCTGGACTAGATTCCCAGTAGGTTGCGAGTTCGAGTCTCGCCTGAAGTCAAATTTTTCTTTCCATTTTTCTTTAAAAATAAAATAGAAAGAATATTTACAGAAATACAGAGACTACGAATGGTGGCGTTCTCATTAGACCCGTCATTGTATGGATTAATTTTATTAATTTCATGATATAAGCCAAGTTACGGTTTTACCCGCCTATGGTGTTGTACTACGAACATTATATTTGTGATGCGATACTAAGTACTAAGCATATTTCAACCACTAAGCCCAGCTATAGATTTTCATTAACACAGCTACGCTCCAGCTGTCAGCGCTCACGGTAAACTAAATTTCTAAATAAACCCAGCAAATGACCGAAGTTCATGACACAATATCAAACATGACTAGACAGGGTGTGCAGTCACCGATAAGGTAATGTGTGCAATATTCGGATCTGTGACTGCTTTGTAGATTACGTAAAGCGTTACGGAGTGGCCACATATGGACACATAACTCTATTATCGATACCGATAAATTGAGCCAATCATGGGCCTTTGGTAGATAAATTAGGTAACAGTTGTGGTTTCTGATAATATCAAGATGACATTGTCATGTTGCATTTTTTCACAATAACGCATGCAATGAAAAATCGATTATTGGATGTAGAGTTTCAGTAGCATAGTTGTAAAGTGACTTGGCTAGTAAAAATATCCAGAGGTGCCAATCGCACCCGATGTCAATTATTCTTGCCTTTTTTAGCTTTATCGATGTTTTATGATGTGTGTTTTATTAAATCTATAGGTATATGTATATAAAATAGAGCGTGTTAGCTAGATCATTTATCACCCAAGAAAAGTTAAAAGATTTTTATGATCGTTGTTTTTGGATTTGGTTTTGTTTGAAAGAAAGAAATAGATTTATTTTTTGGCTTACACTTAGAATAACTACTCCATAATAATATTACAAAACATATAGAACATAAAAAAGCCAAACATGTTTTTTGGAACAAGATAATAAATACGTTTAAGTATTAGGGGGTCATGCCAGAAGCGTGCACGTCGCGATCCCTGCCAGTCCTTTGGGGCTGCAATTCTGGCACGAAGGCGTACCGCAGTGCGGGTTAGGGCGTCCCCCCGAGGCGACGCGTACCGACCCGTCCCCGTCGGTACGAAAAGCGGCCAAAGCGGCGATGGGGACCGCCACCTGTCACGCCGGGCCCGTTACGGCGGATCGAGGAGTGGGGAGTGCCAGATAGGCACGTGGAATGTGAGAGGTGGAATTTGTGAGAAGATGAATGAGTTGACGAACGTAATGAGTGTGAGACGCCTGGATGTTTTGTGTGTAACAGAGACTAAACGAAAGGGCTGCGAGGTCGAAGATCTCCCAGGTGGCGCGATGGCTCTGTGGGCAGGTGTGCAACAGAGCGATCATGCCAGCGCGGGTGTGGGCGTCCTTCTGTCCTCTCGTTTAGTCACTGGAGTGAAAGATTATGGTTTGGTGAACCCGCGACTAATCTGGGTCCGAATTAAATTGGGCGTCACTAGGGTGTTTTTGGTAGCAGCTTATGCACCGGTTAGCTCAGCGACGACCCAAGACCTGGAGAAGTTTTGGGAATCTACAAGGGAAGTTCTCGATATGGTTGAAGCTAATGAAAGGGTAATTTTGTGTGGTGATTTGAATGGATGGGTCGGGACCAGGCGGCCAGGATACGAGGCCGTTCTAGGTCCATATGGTGATAGAAGAGTAAATGATGCTGGTAAGCTGATACTTGACGTATGCTTGGAACGAAGTCTCCTTGTGTCTAACACAGAATTCCGTCATAAGGACATTCACACGTACACATGGAGGAGGAATGAACAAAAAAGTATGATTGATTTGATCATGGTTGATAGTCGTCTTCGGAAGAGCCTGATGGACACTAGAGCCTACAGAGGTCCCACTCTTGACACAGATCACTACTTGGTAATAAGCCGGTTTAGGGGTCTGTTCAAGAAATGGCGACATTGGCGTGTCCGTGTGCCTTTCGGAGGACTTGAAAGAATAAAGAGTGAAAAGTTACAAGACATTAGTGCAAGGAGAGTGTACGAACGTCAAGTCCGTGAAAAGTTAGACAAGGTTTGTCTTACGGACTTGGACGTGGATGAATGTTGGCAAGTTATGAAAGATAGTATGGTGGAAGTTGCGAAAGAAGTATGTGGTTATGCAAAGATACGCAAATCCTTGAAAGGGGATGCGTGGTGGGACAAGGAGGTGCAAGACTCCGTTGAAAGAAAGAAGAAAGCATGGCTGGATTATGTAGCATCTTTGCAAATGAATAGTGGTATGA
The DNA here is from genome assembly GCA_036365455.1 of Macrosoma leucophasiata. Classification (NCBI taxonomy): domain Eukaryota; kingdom Metazoa; phylum Arthropoda; class Insecta; order Lepidoptera; family Hedylidae; genus Macrosoma; species Macrosoma leucophasiata. Next base: position 4,011,531 of record JAWQUS010000023.1, on the reverse strand, counting down.
GAGATGAGAAGAGAGAAATTTACCGTCGGCTCAAGAATGACACCAAGATTTTAGTGAATGAAAAGCGTGAGAGAGATAAAGTGGAAGCTGATGAGAGACTGGCGAAGAGCTTTGAGACTAACATCAAACTCTATTGGAGGGAGGTGAAAAAGTCTAGAAGCTCTTCTCCAGTTTCTGGAATGAATAGAATAAAATCTAAGTTGGGTGACATTCTTGAGAACACGCAAGATGTGTTAAAACGATGGAGCGAGTATTATGGGGAAATGTATGATTATGCTCACAACCCTGACGCCGAAGTTGCTGACTTGACGGTGCCGGCTTGTGAGGATATAACAATAGATGAGATTGTAAGGGCGATACGAAGTTTGAAATGTGGTAAGGCTGCGGGTATTGATCAGGTTTCTGCCGAAATGATCAAATATGGTGGTGCTGCCCTTTGGGATTCTTTCTGGGTGTTGTGCAACCTTTGCTGGAGGTCCGGAAGAATCCCAAAGGATTGGCGGTGTGCGGTCATCGTGCCTTTGTATAAAGGCAAGGGTTCACGTATGGACTGCACCAGCTATCGAGCGATCAGTTTGATCAGTTTGGCAGCTAAAGTGTATGGGAAAGTCTTAGAAAGAAGAATGAAAGAGAAGTCCGACGGGTTGTTGTGGGATGCACAGGGTGGTTTCAGAACTGGAAGAGGATGTATGGATCAAGTTTTCTCCCTCCGCAACATCGTAGAGAAGCATCTTGCTGTGAGCCAGAAGGTTTTCTGCGGTTTTGTGGATTTGGAGAAGGCGTTTGATAGGGTATTACGAAAGGAGCTGTGGGACATTTTGCCAGAGTATGGTATTGATGGCAGTCTGCTCCGTGCAATACAGTCCACGTATGTGGGCTGTCAAGCATGTGTGCGGGTAGATGGTAACATGTCACCCCATGTTAACATCGGTGTCAAACAGGGTTGCGTGCTTTCGTCTAGGCTGTTTATTATATATCTGGACAAATGCCTCCAGAGGGTGAAGTTGATGGATGTGGGAGTGCGTATGGGTGACTTAGTGGTGAACTGTCTGCTTTACGCAGACGATGCGGTAATTGTTAGCTCTACACCATCTGGGCTACAAGCACTAGTCACAGTCATGAAAGAGGATTGTATGGAGAAAGGCTTACAATTGAATGTGGATAAAACTAAAATATTAGTATTTGAAAGAGATGAACAGAGAACAAATGCAAGGGTAGTAGTAGATGATGCAGTGTTAGAACAGGTTGATGAAATTGTATATCTTGGATGTGCTTTTAGCAAGGATGGTAGGTACACCACTGACATAGAAAGAAGAGTGCTTGCTGGGAATGGAGCGTTGGGTAAGCTACTAGAATCTAAACATCTCAGCCAGCGGGCTCGACTAGCCGTACATAATGCTGTACTTACTCCAACGCTTTTATATGGAAGCGAGAGCTGGGTATGCAGGAAAGAGCATGAAAGTAAGTTGAACGCGGTCGAGATGAGATCTTTGCGCAAGATCTGCGGTGTATCACTCACCGATCGCGTTCGTAATGAAGATGTAAGAAAGAGACTTTGTGTGAATGATAGTATCGGTGTAAAAATGAAAAAAGGCATGCTCCGATGGTTCGGGCATATAGAAAGAATGTCGAATGAGCGAATGACTAAACAGATATACAATGCGAATGTGGATGGTTGCAGAGGCCCAGGAAGACCAAGGCTGACCTACCATGACCAAATAGGTCGAATTCTGTCTGATGGTGGGGTCAAAAGTCTTAGGAATCGGCGTGCATGTATGAAGAGAATGATGAAGGTAGACGAGGCACGAGAGGTTTGTCTGAACCGGGATATCTGGCGCTCTACACTCTCTGCCTACCCCGTTAGGGACCTGGCGTGAAGATACATACATACATACATACAAGTATTAAAAATGATATTCGTCAATTAAAAATATCAATAAAAACACCAGTCTAGTCGTTCATTTGTTAAGTAGAGTAGAATAGTTTAGGGTACGGTAGTGTAGGGTAGTATATGGTAGGCTATAATACAACTTTGACCAGATACCCTCCGATTTGTATCGTTCACTGCAATTGCTCGTAGCAGTATAATAATGGCAACCCATTATACGTCCCACTGCTGGGCACGAGTCTCCTCCCTTTTTGGGGGGGAGGCCTGGAGCTTACTCCACCCCGCTGCTCCAATGCGGGTTGGTGGAGATAAGGGTTAGTGGTTAGGTAAGTTTTCAAACCGCCTATAAGGCCTCTGACAAGGTTTAACGACTGCTATCTATTGATAGCAACCTGGACCGACGGCTTAACGTACCCTCCGAAGCACGGAAACGCGCATTTAAATTTACCACTAGCGGTCACCCATCACATACCCGACCGCGCCCGTATCGCTTAACCGAGTAGATCGCTTCCGATCTACACCAGCCGCTGGGCCATGTGCGCTTCGTAGCAGTGAATAGAACAATTTTTAATCACACTATCACCCTAATATTATAAATGTGAAAGTTTCTCTGTTTGGATGTTTGTCCGTCAATCACGCAGAAACTACTGACCGGATTTTGAGAAATTTGTTACACAGGTAGGGTATTAGCTGACATAGATTATAGGATTTTTGTCCCAAAAAAATGTCCCTGTGGGATGCCATGGGATAATTTGATGAGTTTTCACAGGTTAAACGAAAAGCGATCTACACGCGGGCGGAGCCGCGGGCAACAGCTAGTTCTCTGTAATTCTATATGGATGAGAGTTATTTTTGTTTTGGATGGTGCGAGTATTTTTATGAAAAGCGTTACGGCGTTGACATCCAAGTCCAAGTAAAGTGAGGTCGTCGACAAACTGTTTAAATAGATATTAATTATATAAGTATCAATAGGGAAGTTTTAAGTAGATATTAGTAAAAAAAAAATACTAACGTTTTTTTTATTTGAACCTTCGTACAAATGAAATCAACTTTGGTTTATCATTGGTTAAATTTAAATAAATATCATAAAGAAAGCTGAAGATTGTTTTATAGTATTTCAACATTCTTACTCAATATTCAATTTAGATGTGACATAATTAAAAATATTCTATTATTATGTATTATAACATATAATAAATTACTTACGTACTTGTTGAAGAAAGCTTATTATAAAATGTGTCAATTTCAAAATTCAAGTATTAAAAAAAATATCATTGCTTCTACAAAATTATACCAGCGCCGTGCTATACTTATACACCTATTTTTTTATTGCTGTACCGTGCGCGTATATTGATGATAGCCCAGGAAATCGGTTCTCGAGTCATAAAAATAAATGTCTTCTGGAAGTTAAAAAAGAGAACAGAAATAAATATGTTATTCCGATCAGATGTGTTTGTTTTCGAATAAAATAACAGTAGATTTCATGTAAGCAGACAACTATTTTAACAGTATTATTTATTACTTAATAACGGCATGTCAAATACTTAATGTTCGCATTTTGCAAAAACAGTATTTAATCGCATGAAAATATGCATCTGTCATTATTTATATAGAGATCGCTCTAATATATTATTCTTCTTTTCTAAGAAATCTTTTCCTTGAATGTAAAATTTATCTCTAGGACCCGAGAGACTGCCTAAAAATACGGAACTATAACTTGGCCTGTACACTGCGGCATCCCTCGTGCGTGCTTCACTGGTCCGGTGGGTATTAAGCAATAATCGAGTGCAATACGGGCGGGCACATTGCGAATATAAATGTTTATGTTTTTAACAATTTCAGCGTTATATCCAAATGTTATACAAGCCGTGAATATTGATATTATTTAATGTACTTTCAGCGCTCGTTTGTATCTATACAACATGTAACGGGAATAACGCGCACTCTCTAACACCCCGATTAGAAAATCAAGTTATAATCATAACACATGAACTGAAATTACAAGTTTATGTATTTAATATTTTTTATTCAAGAAATAGGTTGTCCTCAATTTGTACGAACAGTATGCACATCCTATGCATACTTACCTTACCTCTACCTACGGACGTACATAAAACACCAATCTACTCACACACGCACACTGTTGGAATGTGATGAAGCATTACCTGCGTACCCTTATTTAACATTCGCTAGTAATAAAATTAATTTTCTCTAAATATAGTTGAGACTAATAAAAATATACTTGTTGAGACTTCTACCTTATATTAGAGACGTTAGTCTCATTTTTGTTTATATTGACTGTTCACCAAATTGGTGACCATAATTTCCTTAATTGTAATTAATTTTGGGACAAATTATTACCTATATCAAAAATGCATGAAATCGATTCGGTTATCGATTCTGAACAAATTAGTCTCGGGTTGTACATTTAATCCTGTTACACGTTGTATGTACAGTGTGCATTAAGTTTTACTTGTTAAAATGTTTTTTTAATGAAATGAGTATATTCCTATTTATTTCTTCTCTATGATATATAAAATTCTCGTGTCATACTGTTAGTTACCATACTCCTCCGAAACGGCTTTACCAATTCTCATGAAATTTTGTGTGCCTATTGGGTAGATCTGAGAATCGGTCAAAATCTATTTTTCATACCTCTAAGTGATTCTCACAAGACATTTCGTCGGGGCAGCTTACAAATGTGAATGTAAGTTTGTTTGTGACACTTTCACGCGAAAACTACTTAAAAAATGATCATGAAACTTTGTTCATATATGTTCTTGCAAGTATTAGAAGTAACACAGGACACTTTTTATTAAAAATAAAACGAAGGGATTTTCTTTTTTTTAAGCCGATGCTATTTTCTTGCAGTATTACGATATAATTAAAGAACCTTATATCAAATTCCATTGAAAACGGAGTATACCAGAATTACTATTTAACCTTATTTAATCCTTACTGTATTTTATGAAATCGATATTGAGTATTGAGTTGCAATCACAGATTTGAACAGAAAAAATATTTAAAGAAAGTTTCGTTCTAGGTATGCCGTAGATCCAATTTTAGGAATAGAAATACATACATACATTTTGTATTACTCATTAGGTTTGTTGCGTAAAAGTGCTTATTGTGAATGTACAGTCAGGGAACTTTTTTTTATCTATGTAATGAAAGTGGCAAACAAGGATGCAGTTCACATTGATGTTAAGTGATGACTGCAGCCTATAGACACATACACAAAGACCAAAGGCCAAAATGCAGATGCGTTACCAATTCTGAGGCCTAAGGTGTTATCCCTCTGCGCCGGAAATTACAAGGCCGTACATTACCACCTGACTGGAACACGATAATGCTGAACACTACCATTTAGCGGTAAGTGTATTAGGTAATGCGGTGATGCCTACGCCCGCGAGCTCCTTCACTGGAGCTCTACTACCAGTAAATAAACTTTCCGTTTAGCAGAAAACAATCAAAATATAGCTTTAATTACCACCGCATAAGGTGCCCCGTGTGGTCGAGCTGCCAGTTTCCTGATAGTTCATGGCAGTAGGAACTTATTTTCTATGTCAACTGTGCGACAGCTTGCATCATAACACTCGTGATAATGTGCCGATAGTAATCTTTATAGATAACAGTTATTTAACAATTTGACTAAGCAAAGTAAAGCTTGGAAACACATGAATTTTAATCTGGATAAATAAATAGTGATATTAAAAATAGAATTAGCTTGTGTGGCACTAGGCACGACATTGAAAGCCAGCTTACGTGAAAATAAAGTTCATCGTTCATTTATCAACTCTGAAACTCATTAACCATGTTATAGAAATAATATAAATATTATAGATGGTTATTGAACCTTATCCAATCTATAAAAGGAAGCAATTCTCATTGAAGTGAAATAAAGATAGATTTAAAAATAATAATATTATAATAAAGGCAAGAAAAAACCTAAAATACGAAGTGCTGTTTAAAAAATCATTATCACCAATTAAATGTACATAAATTTTAATTTTAAAAGTTTCATTCCACAAGACACACAACACATTACCACAGCGGGTATACCATTTTTGCGAATCTAAAGATAATCTTTTTAGCTCTATCTCGTTCTTCCATACGCCATATCATATAAACAAATGAAACAACATTTTCTGGCAGTTCTTAAATTGTAGGGAAATTATAATATCATGATACAGATCTGTGATCAAGCTTATCGATCTTTTCAGAAAAGTAAGCAAGGGCTTTTTAGTGATTATATCAAGGCAATGGAAATATATTATCATCATCTCTGTATCCGAAAGATGTCCACTGCTGGACAAAGCCTTCCGCAAAGAAGCCCATAACAGTATTGCGCATCATTAGCGGAGAATACGCCATAATCGCCACGCTTGGCAGGCGGATTGGAGACAGTTGCGGTAGTTTTTTCGCGGTAGTATAGATTGGAAATATATCTTTTTATATTCTCGAGGAGGAATTTATTTGGTAGCGAGTTGATAAGTGAGCGAAGACCTTTCCTTCGTTAAGTACTCACAAAATGCCAACCGAATATACATGTACACCCAATTGAGCGTGCGTATTGCGTATTTCGTTTTCGTATTGTGCCCGCGTGCCGTCTAATCACTTTTGTGTAACTACTAGACAAGAAATGCCGAGTCTGTTTCTTTTTATAGGGTGTGCTGAAAGAGCAAAATTTATTATGTAATGCCTCTCTAGCATTTTTTATGTAAAAAAGTAGCAAAGAATCATTCAGTTCATATGGATGTTAAGTGATTACTGCATCCTATAGACATTACACAAAAACCAGTTCAAAATGCAGATGCGTTGCCACCTTTGAGACCTTATGTTTGTAGATAGTTTTTAACAGCCAATAACCATCATACACTTAAAACACCTTAGGTCTGAATTTTCACCTCTGGTTTTTGAGTAGATGTCTTTAGGCTACAGTCATCACTTAATATCTATATGAACTGCACGCTAGTTTGCTTGTAACCTTCGTTACATAGAAAAATATATTTGTGACTATTCTAATATAAGCCTGGGTTGCACCACGATATTTGTTAAAGTTAAGGTAATTGTTACATTAGACATCCTTCTCTAACTTAAGGAAATCTGTTACAGTTAGGGCAGGATGTGAAATGTTACAATAACTTAAGCTTTAACAAAAGTCGTGGTGCAACCCAGACTAAACTTTTATTATTTGTAAAAAGCTATGCTAGATTTTTTTTTGTTTTTTCACCAGTTTAAGTTACGAGATATATTACTTTGTTTTCTACAGCGGTAAAAAATTATGTTTGTCTAATTGACTATATCATAAACATCAACTATAGGCGCATCTTGTCTAGCATCACAAAGTATGAGCCAAGTGTAAGTGAAGCAAAGCGGTGCATACCTAACTCACCGTCGTGCATCGGGTCTATAGTGTGTATCATGAGCTGCAGTAGACCGTGGCGGAACTTGGCTGCGGGGGGCGGCGCCCGGCTGGGGCCCGGTGTCGCTGACGCTGTGGCTGTGTTGGTGCCCACTGATGTCTCGCTCGATGTCGTAGCGTTCCCGTGCTGTGGGAGAAATGAGTAAGTATTACATGTTGAGCAGACCAGCGTACTAGTTTTAGGTAGGGTGTACCTACCTCGTGCATATACATGTGTGTACATACGTCTGTCTATTTTTTTTAATTATGGCATCGCTGTTGTTCATATTGCCAGTGTCAAGTAAAACGATATTTCGTATTCTTATTTATGGAGCGTAAAAGTCAGAATCAAGGAGTTTTGGCCGGAAAAGACATGTTGCAAAAATGTATGGACCTCCGGCCATGTATTGTACACAATATCATTAAACAGGCAAAATCAATTTAAAAACGTTTTTTTCTGCATATTTTCACTTATTTAGCTTTGTTTGCAGTTACAAAACATTATTTGCAGTTAGAATTGCAACTCAAAACCAACATGGCGAATATGGCGGGCGATGTCATTTTGACATTTTCATTTTTAAATTGTATTTTGATTATAAAATACTTGGAGAAAAAAGTAATATTTTCTAAATACTATCGAAATCGATTGATCCCAAGTGTCGTCTGTATCGCCGCCATGTTGAACATAGTTAAAAATGATAAAATCGTTTCAATTAAATGTGGTTGTAACTCTAAAATATATTCTTGAATAAATTAATTGTATTTTTTTCGGATTCTTCTTTAAATTGCCCATTTTTTGAGCTAGTGTACGAACCAGAGCCAAGCTCGCAACATCTCCTTTGAAGGAGGCGTATGGTGCTCTTATTTTATTTCATTTTCTTGTTTTAAGTTATATTAATTTAATTTGGTGGCATTTTGTTTGTTATAGGTTTATTATAGTGCCCGTGTATATAATACACTTCACGGCAATATGTATAAAGACTGAAAAATCACGGCTGCTGTTGCGCACTTGGCCGCTTACATATTTTCGTTTCCCTCCGATTACTTTTTACGCCCATAACGTACACGTATTATTTATATATCAAATTAAAGCTATTTTTTTCTTATTATTATGATATACAAGAGATAAATTGAATCGGCCGCATATAAGAGTTGCTGGCTGCTAAAGATAAAATAATTAAAAAAAATACTTGCCGCCAAATTTTTGATAGGAAACCTAGTGGATATATTTTCTCTAGATTAAAAATATGCGTAAAAATCAGGTTTGCAGCATATCTGGATGAACGAAATGATTCTACAGTGGGATCTTAACCTATTAAGGGCGGCTTGGAAACATCCGAGAGCGGGTAGGCCACTAGCCCGTATCTCCACCAACCCGCATTGGAGCAGCGCGGTGGAGTAAGCTCCAGGCCTCCCCCCAAAAAGGGGAGATACTCGTGCCAGCAGTGAAACGTTTCAAAGGTTGCCATTATTATATTATTGTTATTTTATTTTTTACAATGCGAGTGAATTTAGAATGATAGACTTTGCAGTTTAAACGATATCGTTATTTTTAATTATAGCAATAACACATTCAATCGAATCCTGTATTTAAAGAAATCCTAAGACTGCAGTTTCGATTTCTGCCCGAAGTATTTTTTTTTGTGCATGTACTGTAAAATTTCTCTTTCTCTTTCTGGAGCAAATAAAGTTGTTTTGTCTTTTGTTTTTGTTATCATTTTACTTTGGGTTTGTTTCACAAAAATTAAAATCTGGACGATTAAACATACCGTAACCGGATGAAATTATAATTATTTCATAGTTGAACCCAAAAACTGAGATCCTACTACACCCCAAGCGTTCAAAGTAACCTATCTGCTAGTTTAATTTTTATTTCACCAAAACTCCTATCCATGATGTCGGAATGCGAACCAAAGCTTTCTGATACGTGCCTGAGCTATTTAATATGTTAAATATATTCCGATATAGAGCTCGACAATTTCTTTGAATTACTTTGAAGTAGTGCGGTGCTTTGGTTCGGGAAATCCTTTGATATTTAATTTACATTATTTAGGTTTGCGATGGTGTACATTATATGCAGTATGTCTCGTTGCAGAGTTATCTGATACAATAGTTATTTTAGTTGTTTTCACGCATAAACAATTATACATGTGTATTATAGAAATTAAAGAAAAAACGGAAAGAAAAATTTGGTGAACGACATCCACTAATAACTAATTACCGACCTTAAATCGCTTAATATTAAAAAAGGAAAGCAAAATTTGACGCATCGGTGTGGGACTTCGGTAGCTTAGTGGTACAACGACTGGACTGGTTATCCTGAGGTCGCAGATTCGATTCCTCCCGAAGTCAAATTTTTCTTTCATTTCAAAAGTTCACTCGCAGTACAACACAAAGATTAGTATGTAGATAATAAATCTATGGTACAACATATGTATTCTAGTCTTACTGATGTAAGAGTTCTAGGTAGCGACTCGATGCGTTGTGTTCAACACTACCGAGTTCCGGCGTCGGGACGCTGGGGGTCGGGACGTTGGGCGTCGGGACGCTGGGCATCGTGACGCTGGGCGTCGAGACGCTCGGCGTCGGGACGCTAGGCGTCGAGACGCTCGGCATCAGGACGCTAGGCGTCGGGTCGTTGGGCGTCGGGACGCTGGGCGTCGGAATGTTCGGCGTCGGGACGCTGGGCGTCGGAATGTTCGGCGTCGGGACGCTAGGCGTCGTTACGCTGAGCGTCGGGACGCTGAGCGTCGGGACGCTGAGCGTCGGGACGCTGAGCGTCGGGACGCTAGGCGTCGGGGCGCTGGGCGTCGGGGCGCTAGGCGTCGGGACGCTACGCGTCGGGATGCCTGGCGTCGTTACACTCAGCGTCGGGGCGCTGGGCGTCGTTACGCTGGGCGTCGGAACGCTAAGCATCGGGACGCTGGACGTCGGGACGCTAGGCGTCGGGACGCTGGACGTCGGTACGCTGGGTGTCGGGACGCTGGGCCTCGGGACGCTGGGCATCGGGACGCTGGGCGTCGGGACGCTGGGCATCGGGACTGTTAAGATTGTATCAAAGTAAACCACTAGTAGTGACATCCTGTGTCAACCTTTTGTATCAGTTTATACTTGTCTGTTGGTTTTGACTTAGAATAAATGCTGTTCAGTTCAGCTCTAATAAGTGTACGCGTTGTTTCATTTTAGGTTATGTGCTCAGCATATTTCTAGTTAGAACAGTGATGGTTATTGTATTTTTGACGGAATTAGGTATTCGAGATTAGCATTAATCGTGATGGCTACGAATTACCTTGTCAACGTGCCAAAATTGAAAGGCAGAGAAAATTACAGCGAGTGGACATTTGCAGCCGAAAACTTTTTGGTGCTCGAGGGGATGTTACATTGTGTAAAACCTACTGGAAAAGAAATCTAGCCTGGAGATGATCAAAAGACGAAGGCTAAACTCATAATGACCATCGATTCAACGCTGTATGTACACATCAGAGACGTGGCGTCGTCTCGAATGCTGTGGAATAAACGACGCTAGGCGTCGTTACGCTGGGCGTCGGGACGCTGGGCGTCGGGACGCTGGGCGTCGGGACGCTAGGCATCGGGACGCTAAGCGTCGGAACGCTAGGTGTCGTGACGCTGGGCCTCGGGACACTGAGCGTCGTAGATGCGCTGATTAATACTCCTGAGACTTAAGCTGTTGGGCCTTTGTGCGGGAATACATGTTTCAAAGGCGTCATGTTAGTCAACACAAAGTATAAAAAATATATTCAACATATTTCATTTCTACCAAAAACAAGCGAAGTCGAGACGCCAACAAAAATTAGGGCAAATGTATACCGAAGCATTTCGATCGCGATAAACCAAACTAAGTTGTTTTGTTCGCCACCATTTTTGTAAGCCTTTGTTGTTTTGTCCACGCATTAGTGTTACGCTAATGTGGTTGAATTTTTATGAATCCGTCATACGCAATGTTAGCTCGTTCGGTGTTTAAACAAAGGGGTAACATTTACATTTAGGTTTCTGTAATTAGCAGCATAAAAACAAATTGCTTTCAAAATGAATTTATGTTAAAGTGTCTAGATGACTTCGATGACTATTGATTCAACTGATATTTGGTTTATGGTTCTATATGTCTAGTTTATGTTTGTGTTGATTTTTTGTGTTTGATCTCAAGTCTATCTTCGGTGTAATATTTATTGTATGCGTCAGAAGAGACGTCACTTGTGTTTATACTCGTATAAATGCACTAACACTTCTACAACTATATCAGATTGAGAGTCCCAAAACCAGACACAATTATTGTTTTAACAAAAACAGCCCATGGGCTGTGGGACTGTTAATCGGATATGAATAAAAATGAAACACCAAAATGTTTGTGCACATAAATTCCAAATAGTTGCACCAAATTGGATAAATCTTTCTTTTCTGTGTTCGTTATTATCAGAAGAAGGTTGGTATGAAATAAAAATAGCATATGGCGATACAAATTTCGGCGGGTCAGCTAGTTTTTTATATTTGCTTACGATCGAAGTGATAAAACTATTTAAATCGCAACATAAAACATACTTAAATTTCTTTTGATAGAAAGAAGAATTCTATAGCCTTATGCTGCATTCGCCGATTACGCGCTAGCGTAGCGTATAGACCGCAGCAAATTTCTAGAACGCTTTTAAGTTGCTTCACAGTCAGACAGATAATTCCTATGTCTCTTTAATAAGGTAGGTTTTAACTACTGTGACGTGCGTGCTCCCAGGGTGCACTTCAATTCTACAAGTACGTTCATTTTCAAACACTTCTACATGTGTTCCTCTGTGCTACGTGCTACGAGCGAACGTAGCTCGTAGCAAGTAGCTATGTTATGTGCGTAGTACTCATTCGCGCTTAAATGTCTTTGCCTTTGGCGGCGTCGTGTGCTCGGGTTGCTCACTTCCCTCTAAAATGGTCGAGGAGGGCAATGGCTGTCACATGCGTCATACTCGTGAACGGGTGCTGTTGGTGGGGACTGGTCTGTTCTGGTTTGCAGGGGCTACATCACATTTAGTAGATAGCAGTTTATTTGCATCTATGCTATGGACGTTTTGAAAGTATCTGTAAAGATCTATTCGAAATAAAAATATTTTCTATTTCTATTTCTATTTCTACTGTGAAATACAGGAAAAATGCGAACATAGCCATACAGACGGGCCGCCTACATGAGTTTATTAAAAAGAGATGTTTATTTTGATTCGCATTGAATAAAATAGTTTATACTACTACTGACTTATGTGATTTTCAGAATAACCACACCTGGTTTGTTAACCCTATTACGTACGATAATTGATGTACTGTTATAACGGGACCGGCATATAAATTATATATTGCATAAAATACTTAACCTACTGCGCTTCACTACAAAATGCTGATTTCTGTAAGCCGCACAAGTGGTTTTTACTCTGTGATTGTCAATATGATGTATGATGCCATACATATTTATCAAACAAAAAATTGAACTACGCTGACAAATTAAGGCGGGTACAGATTTGCGAAATGAAACATGCAATGTAACACGTAACGAAAGAATATGCCGTTTACAGTGTTGCAATATATCAGGCAATGTAACAGAATTCTCATAGTGTGGACTGCTTGCGCGCACGAATCTTGCTCAATACGAGCACGAACAGAGCATTACAACAACAACGTAAGTAACAATACACGAATTCTAAAAAAAAAAAAATTACACTCACATTATGTACTTTTATCAAACAACATGCTGTATACACACAAGTCAGGTGGGTCGGTGCAGCGCTCAGGTTCGACGGAGTGCTCGCGCTCGCCATTATATTACCTACTTACCTACATGATTGTAATACGCATGCCTAGTCTAAATTAATTTGATTTTGTAGGAAGGTAATTAATGTTATAAATAATATGTTGATGACACTGACGCGCGGTAAAACTCGAACGAGTTTATGTTGCGTCTTACTGTTATCGTATTCACCGAATTATTGCATGTTAAAAAAAAAAAAAAAAAAAACTCGTGCGCGCAGCGATCCGCCATTTGATCCGATTTTTTTGCCGAACACAAAGGGGCGCGCAGTATGCACGGAGCGTCAGTGTGGACGGGCTGTGTGTATCTTTACTGCGGAAGGAGTAGTAATAAGACCGAGCTATGTTCGCCGCGCATGCCGGAAACAATGTTGAGCACGTATGTATATTTATTTATTTCGTATCGTACACCAAACAGAGACAATTTACATAAAAAGACGACAGTAAAAAGGTACGGTAAAGGTGGTAAGGTAGTAAAGGTGGCCTTATAGCTCAGGCAGCGATTTCTGCCAGGCAACCTTACATAAAGGATCACAAAAAAAAATATGTCGGCATGTACACCCTGTACATACTTTATGTAACAACTGTGTAACATACAATATACAAGTGTCATACAGAAATAAAGGTACGTCAACATGTTTGACTAAATGTAAAAAAAAAAAACAAAAAATACACAAAAAGATGAATAACAAAAATTATACGGGTGACTGTCGTATATGCTCTGTTCGTGCGCGCCCTGCGTCCACAGTTATGAAATGCGCCTCTCATGTTACATTGCATGTTACGTAACTTCACGTAACTTCACGCCTGTAATCCCCGAAGGGGTAGGCAGAGGTAAATGCATGCATTCAAGCATACATGCAAACACCCACGATTCGCCGGTTACGTTTTGGCCCATGTAACAGGTGGCGAGCCTGTTGACATCTCCGGGCACATTACCAAACTTTGAGGTACTGGGAAATTTCCAGAAAATGGAAAAATCCCAATAGAACCAGAGATAAAGGCTTTTTCACCATTATCTCTGATAACCCCCTACCCGGGAATCGAACCCAGGACCTCAGCGTAGTAGTAGTGGCCTGCTACCACTAGGCTACCGAGGCAGTTGCATGTTACATTTCGCAAATCTGTACCCGCCTTTACATTTCTCGCGATTTTTGGAATAATACTCGTTTTTGGTACTCGGATAATAAATAGAATTTGCCGCAACCCTGTTACAGACATCGGAGACATTTAAAATATGGCCGTAGTTAGCTAGTAAGAGCATTTTGTTGAGTCATTTGGTAAAACGTCTGTCTGTAATGCGGCGGGAAATAGGGGATAAGTGCTAACATTACTTTGCAAGTCTTGATAAGGTTGCTTCGCTTAGTAGAGTTTTTAACATATTTCTTTTGGTATAATAAAAAATAATAGTTAAAGTTAAAGGCTTCAGTAGCTCAATTGGAAGAGCGGCTGGACTAGATTCCCAGTAGGCCGCGAGTTCGAGTCTCGCCTGAAGTCAAATTTTTCTTTCCATTTTACTTTAAAATAAAATATATTTCACAAGCATGTGTTAATGTGAAATAATATAAAACAATTAAAAAATATTACCAAAAGAAATATGTTCAATGGTCAATAATGAAAGTGGTAAACAAGCATGCACTTCACATTGATGTTAAGTGATGACTGCAGCCTATAGACACCCACACAAAGACCAAAGGTCAAAATGCAGAAGCGTTACCACTTCTGAGGCCTAAGGTGTTTTGCCTCCTCTGTGCCGGAAATTACAGGTCCGTACATTACCTGACCGGAACACGATAGTGCTGAACACTACCATTTAGTGGCAAGTATATTAGGTAATGCGGTGGTGCCTACGCCAGCAATACTCCGTCATTGGTGCTCTACCACCAGTAACTAACATATAAAAAATAACGGAACTTAAAATTAATAAATTAATCTTTATATTTTTACCTAGTGGTATTAAGACATGTAGAACACGTGAACGAACACGCGGGTAAAAGGTAGTACGTTTAATAAAGTCAAACGATTTCTATTATATTACAGAACAAAATCATGTTCATCCCGGATTCACGTACCCTGCATTAGAAAAATCGGAAATCGTTTTGTAAAAAACTGGTATTGCGGATTAGTGAAATGGAATACGTGAACACATAGCAAACAAATGAATTGCTGAGGCTTCAATAGGGTTACCAGGCGCGAAAACAAAAAAATAATTCAGATTTCTATTTCCATCTCAAAGCTAATATTTGTATAGTCCATTTTTAGAGTTCCGTAGTAAACAAGCCCTTCTAGTTTCGACATATCCGTCTGTCTGTCTGTCTGTCCGTCCGCGGTTTAGCGCAAAAACTGTTGGTACTGGAGACTTGAAATTTGGCACAAGTATACACTTTAACCGTTTTCTATATAGTGTGGAATATCGTTGGATAGGTCTTTAAAAAATTTTAGGGGTATGTAATCATCATTTCTCGATTAAGGTAACTGTTCGTGACTTATTAAGCTTTAAAATGCCAATTTTCGTTAGAGTCAAGTGTGTGCCCCCTCCCCCTCTGCCAACTAAATGATTGTTGTTAGAAATCCAAACGTTACGGCAATAGTAGCTACATATAACATAATTTAACTAGTTAACGAGTAATAGTCGACCAAATGTATTACACGAAATTTTTTAACAACTCCATAGAAAATATTAATTTATTTTTTTTCATTGCATTAATCAAACCTAAAAATTACGGAACCCTACACTGCCCGTGGTCTGATACGCACTTGACCGGTTTTTAAGTTACAATGGTGGCAAACATGCAGTTCACTTTGGCGGTAAGTGACTGTGGGATATAGGCCTACTACTATCTTACCCTTCTGTCGGTAGTGATTTTTGTCGTAAAACCGAGTCAGTTTAGTACTAGCGCGCCAATACCGTAGCAGTTACAGTATGTTTTTTTTAATGTAATGAAAGTGGCAAACAAGCATGCAGTTCACATTGATGATTATGATAAGTGATGATGCCTATAGACCCACACAAAGACCAGAGGTCAAAATGCAGATGCGTTACCACTCCTGAGGGCTAAGGTCCTCTGTGCCGGAAATTACAGGGCCGTTCATTACCACCTGACCGGAACACGATAGTTTTTATTTATTTATTTATTTTTTATTTATTTATCCATTTATTTCAGGCAACAAAATTGATTATAATTAAACAACAGGCCCATATAAATATATACCTTATAAACTAACATACATAATAGGTTGGGGAAAAAGCCTTTTCGCATTATAGTTTGTATGAACTTGTAATAAAATCTCTTTGGCTGTAGTATTTGTATCTGGCTGGTTTTGGTATCATTGAAAGTTAAAATTTTAAAGAACATAATTCCAAATTCAAATTAGGCAAATGTGTGATATTCATTTGTTTTTCGTACTGTCAAGATGAGTGAATCTAATGAAGAAATTCGATACATTTTATATTGAAATAAAACTATTTTTACGGATTTATCTCGCGTATATTAAACTAAAATGATTTTTAAA
Source organism: Macrosoma leucophasiata (assembly GCA_036365455.1). Lineage (NCBI taxonomy): Eukaryota > Metazoa > Arthropoda > Insecta > Lepidoptera > Hedylidae > Macrosoma > Macrosoma leucophasiata. The sequence goes on along the minus strand of JAWQUS010000023.1, from coordinate 3,994,930 downwards.
ATCAACCCGACGTTTCGGTCGCTTTTCAGCTTCCGTGGTCCCGGGCAGACTGAGGTGACATTTGTCTGACAGAAGTTTGAAAAAATTATATGTAGCTACCTCCATCGATTTCGTAAACGCCTTGCGTAGCGTTCAGGATTAACACAATAATTACTTATGGTATCTTGAGGTCTTGCAGACTGCTGCGGCTGGGATTTAATCTTGCTAAGTATGGGATCCCATGATGTTGATAATCGCCATCCATCTTCTCTATTGAAATTTGGGTGTTTTTTAATTTCAATAGCCTCGCGTACCATTCGTGGAATGGGTTTGTGTTCTCTAGCGAGTATTTGAATTTTATCAAACCGGATGTAATGGTTCGGCTTATCCGCTATGTGTTCACAGACTGCAGACCTCCCTGTTCTTCGGTTTTTGACATCAGCAATGTGCTCTTTAACGCGGGTGGATACAGCTCTCTTCGTTTGACCAATATATGAGAGTCCACAATCACAATCTAATTTATAAATGCCAGAATTTTGTAATGGAATATTACTTTTAATGGGTCTTAAATACTGATGAATCTTTTTATATGGTTTGAAAACTGTTTTAATGGAATTCTTTTTTAAAATGTTGCTGATTTTATCTGTGACACCCTTAACGTAAGGTAGTATAGCTGGTTGTCGTTCTACTGTGGGTGGTTTCACGCGGCCTCTGTGACGGACGGGTGGTACATGGAGCTTGTTGTTATGTAGCACCTGGCGTAGGTGCTTCAGCTCCCCCTGAAGATGGTGGTCGTCACAGATGCCTCGTGCTCTCTGAAATAGAGATGAGCCAACGGCAGATAAATGTGCCGGGTGATGGTGTGATTCACCATTAAGGTACCTATCAGTATGGGTAGACTTCCTAAACACAGTGTGACTGAGTGTGTTATTGGTTTTTCTAATTAATAAAGTATCTAAGAAGGCTAATTTATTGTCCTGTTCCAATTCCATAGTGAATTTGATTTTATGGTGTATGGAATTGAGATGTGAAAGAAAAACAGAAACATTATTGCTATCCAATATGGTGAATGTGTCATCTACATATCGTTTATAAATGCGAGGTGTTATGGTTGTAGTGCTCAGGGCTCTCTCCTCAAAGTCCTCCATGAATATATCGGCGACTATGGGAGAAACTGGGGAGCCCATGGCAACTCCGTCTATTTGTAGGTAGAATTCCCCATTCCACATTAGATAGCCAGATGTCAGGCACCATTCAAGTAGTTCTGCATATTGACGGGGCATATTGTTATGTTGTGTGTATGTTCATTTTAGTTTAATATACGCGAGATAAATCCGTAAAAATAGTTTTATTTCAATGAGTGTAGCTCGCGAAAACCTAAGAACATATCACATTTTATATTTACAAATATTACTACAAAAAAGGTAAAAATGCAACGCAAGCCGCCAAAACTTTGCGATGTTTATGGACCTAGTGCAGTGTCTGTGAGAGTAGCACAAATTTGATTTAAGCGTTTTCAATCCGGAAATTTTGATGTCAAAGATGCACCTCGCTCTGGTCGCCCTATTACGGATAAAATGGATGCCATTTTTGAAAAAGTGGAGCAAGATCGACATATCAGTAGTTACGACGTAGCTGAAGAACTGAGAATTGATCACAAAACAGTTTTAGCGCATTTGAAAAAAGCTGAGTACAAAAAAAAGGTCGATATTTGGGTACCTCACGAGCTCACTGAAAGAAACCTAATGAACCGTGTACTCATTTGTGATTCTTTATTACGACGTAATGAAACCGAATCATTTTTGAAGAAGCTGATAACTGGAGAGGAAAATTGGATCACGTACGCAAGAACGTGCGAAAAAGGTCGTGGTCAAAGGCCGGTCAGGCTTCACAGACTGTGGCGAAACCCGGGTAAACTCGCAATAAGGTGATGTTGTGTGTGTGGTGGGATTGGAAGGGAATTATTCATTATGAGCTATTACCACCAGGCAGGACTATCGATTCTGAACTCTACTGCGAACAACTGATGAGATTAAAGCAAGAAGTTGAGAGAAAGCGGCCGGAATTGATCAACAGAAGGGGTGTGGTGTTTCATCATGATAACGCTAGACCTCACACATCTATAGCCACTCAGCAAAAATTCAGAGAGTTTGGCTGGGAGGTGTTAATGCATCCGCCGCATAGTCCTGCCCTTGCACCTTCAGATTTTCACCTGTTTCGGTCTCTTCAGAATTCATTATGCAATGTTAGGTTAACATCACGAGAGGACTGCCAAATCCACTTGTCGCGGTATTTTGATGAGAAGTCCCAAAATTTTTATAGCAATGGGATCATGTCCCTACCGACAAGATGGCAAAAAGTTATCGAACAGAATGGTACATACATACTTTAGTTAAATTTAAATAAACTATATTAAACAATGTTTTGAATTATCTTAAAAAATGCGAATAAACTTTTTCCCCAACCTAATATTAATATATATTATATTGTGTTAGTACATATAACTTATAGCTATATTAGTACACTTCACTTGCACTGTGTCATTGTGCGTTCGAGTGGCACTTGTCCCCGGAAGCGACGGAACACCACATCTTGCGCCCAAAAGCTTTCCTCCATGACGAGGTGCAGCAGGAATGTCGGCACACGCACCACGAATGACTTGAAGTTGACGTTGCGGCGCGACTCCAACAGCTGCACTCTCAGCGTGTATTTCAGCTTTCGACGTAAGAAATCCACGACGTCTTCCGCCTCGGTCGTGTAGTGGAGGCGAAAGACGTACACCGGCGTGTTCGGTTTCGCTGCGTGCAGACCTATATTGGGGTCTACCGGAGCCTTACCGCAGCTGTTCTTGTTGGTTCGCTGACGGCGCTTCCTCCCTTGTACTGTCACGAAACCATCGTTATCATCAGCCCGGTTCGTGGCCTTTTCAGGCCTGGGCTTCGCAGGGATCGTCGCAGAAACGCTCTCAGTGACCATTCGGACCGATCGTGTTAGAGGTCGTGCAGCGCGGGGAGGGGCTGCGGGCACTGCGTCAGCTGTATTGTCGCAGGCACAGCACTCGGCGCCGGCGACAATACCGCTGACGCGAAACTTGCAGGCGATGCATCGAGGGGGCAAGCACCTCGCACGGTGTTGATGTTATTAGACACCGTCGGTGACCTCGTTACCGTCACAGTATTACGCAACTCATTTATTTGATTGCGCAAATCAGCGACGGTAACTTGGGAGGCGTCTTATTTATTTTGCACCTCTGCTTAGCTCGCCTTCAGAGAAACTATGTCTCTCCAGAGGTAAGTCACATCTACGTGGTTGAAAGTTACCGGAAGCAACTTATTCAGGTCCTTCGCCACAAATGTCGGAACTTCATCTGGATCCACCTCCTTCAGCAGGGTTATTATGTCCTGCAGACTCTTCTTTGTCCCGTCACGTCTACGGGACACCATCTGGTCGCTTCTGTTTAGCGACGTATACAGCAACACCTTGGCAGTTGCAATTTCTTGTTCGCTGAAATTTGATAAACAGATTTGGATGGCAGATATCTCGTCCATCACATCCAGCTTTTGCTGCAAGAACGCCAGCAGTTCGTTTGGCACCAGTGTGTCACTCATGGCAAAGTTTCGAGCGACGGCTAATGCCGCGATAAAATGTAATAATTGAGTAGGTATAACACGTCCGATCCGGAACGCGGCACACGCACGACTGATAGTGCTGAACACTAACATTTAGCGGCAAGTATATTAGGTAATGCGGTGGTGCCCACGCCCGCGAGCTCCGTCACTAGAGATCTACCACCAGTAAACACGCCCATGCATACACCACTGAATGGAATCCTGGATTAAACTAAAACCGTATGTGTGAACGTATTGTGACTGGAACAAGATAGTGCTGAACATTACTATTTGTCGAGAGATACTGTTTACTTATGTTAGAAAAAATTTTTACTACGAAAAAATAGGTGAGATTATTTTCTCTAAGATTTGTTTTACCGTGATGTTAAATATCTCTGGAATCCTGACAAGGGCAAAAATCTCGACATGTCGGGGCAAATCCTGACCCCTGATAACCCTGGGTGCGAGGTAAAACGGTTGGTTCGGAATAAATATAGCACTAGCCTATACTGTCATGTTATTCTGTAAGACAGACTCTCGATCGAAACGGTAATGATTCTGAATAAAGCAATATTTTATTTGATAAAATGACCTTGAGTTCTAATTTTTTTTTTATATAATAAAAGTGGCAAACAAGCGTGCAGTTCACATTGATGTTAAGTGATGACTGCAACCTATAGACACCCACACAATGACCAGGGGTCAAAATGCAAATGCGCTGCCACTCCTGAGGCATTATGTGTTATGCCTCTGTGCCGGAAATTACAGAGCTAAGTTACAAATTAACCTAACTGATCTATTTTCTTTTGTTAGCATTAAACGGGAAAACACGAGAAAACACAGGAATACACGTAATAAAACCGGTGAAGTGCGTGTTGGGCCACGCGCAGTGTATGGTTCCGGAGTTTTTAGGTTTGATTAATGTAACGAAAAAATATATAAATATTTTCTATGGAGTTGCTCAAAATTTTCGAGCATTACATTCAGTCGACTATTACTCGCAAACTTGTAAAGCCAACTTAGGTGTGATAGTTTTCCTTTTAATTTCGTTATATGTAGCTACTATTGCCGTAACGTTTTAATTCGTTTTAATTAAATTAAAATTAAAAAATAATAATAAACGTTTAAGTCACGAACCGTTAACTGAATCCAAAAAAGATGTTAGCACACCCCCATTTTTGAAAGACCTATTTACACTATACAGAAAACGAAAAATAAAAATGTATCCGTGCGTTACATGTATGGGAGGTACCCTTAATATTTTTTTTTCAAGTTTTTATTCCACCACTTTGTCGCCGTGATTAAGGTATAAACTTGTGCCAAATTTCAAGTCTCTAGTATCAATAGCTTTTGCGCTAACCCGCGGACGGACAGACAGGCAGACAGACGGACATGACGTAACTATAAGGGTTCCTTGTTTACTACGGAACCCAAAAATCATCATTTTTTATGTATAGGAATAATTAACACAAGGACATAACAACTAAAATCTCAGGAATGGCAACGCGTCTTTGGACTCTGGTTTTTGGGTGTCTGAGACTGCAGTCATCACTTAATGAAAAATAAAATATCACTTAATAAAACATCTTTGTTTGTCCCCATTGTTAAATAAAAAAGTGCACATAAAAATAAAACCACTTTTATTAAGGAAATATACCTTTGTCACGATTACGTACGAAAACATAATTCACGAATTCAATTAACTTTTGTAACAATTTTTAGGCTTAAAGGGGTTTCAATATAAAAATCTCTAAAACCACACTCAAGAGAGACCTAATGAATACAGATTTTCATACTTCTAACAGGTTTGACTTTTATTAGGCCGAGAGCGCCCTCTGTTCTCGCCGATTACGTCTCGAGACGTGCCGCCTACATTAGTCCATTAAAAAAGTAGAGAATTAAGTAACTGTTTTTGGACTTTTTTGGAAGTGGCAAACATACTTGCAGTTCACATTGATGTTGCAAGTATATTAGGTAATGCGGTGATGCATACAACTGCGAGCTAAGTCACTGGAGCTTTACCACCAGTAAAAACCTAATTGAAATGTTCTTTTCAGGATAATTTTATTTTTTATTTAGTCCTAAATATATCTTGGTTATGCACAAATGCCGCTTACCATTTTTTCACCTTACACTGATTGTTGACTGGTAAAGAATGCTTTTTTTCTTTCCGTTTTTTCTTTAATTTCTAAGCTTCACTAGCATGTGTTATTGCGAAAAATAAATAGTACAATGCTTTTAGCGTTAAATCCGCCATTTGTTCCAATGTTTATATTGTGACAATAAGGAATAAGTAAATAATAAAACATTCCTTTTAAAACCTTTATGAACAGCTTTATATAGGCGTAAATTAATTTGTTTTTAATCGTTTGCATTATTGATCACACGGAAAAGGCCCGCAACGGACCATAAAAAGCAGCGACTTAATTATAGCGGGTGTTCCAAGCTTGTAAATCATTTAAATACTCATTAAAAGCTGATTCCGCAATTTCCTCGACATGAATGATAGTCGACTCCGAACTTGACTGTGCAGTAATTAAGGGCGATGCAGCCGACAGCGTGTAAGGTACAATAGGGCTATTACCTAAGCTAATAACATTTTAGAGCTTATACAGTGACGATGTAATAAAATAACATTCTTAAAAGAGAATCAGAGACAGGAAGAGAATTTTTTTATGTTATAAAAGTGGCAAACAAGCATGCAGTTCACATTGATGTTAAGTGATGACTGCAGCCTATGCACACTCACGTTTTTTTGACAAAGACCAGAGGTCAAAATGCAGATGCGTTACCACTCCTGAAGCCTAAGGTGTTATGCCTCTGTGCCGAAAATTACAGTGCCGTACATTACCACTTGACCGGAACACGATAGTGCTGAACGCAGCCATTTAGGGAGTAAGCTCCACCACGATGCTCAAATGTAAGGTTGGGAAGGTGTAACACAAATGAATCCACTGAATGTTGGATGAAGACTGATTTATTAATATAATAATCTACCAGTTCTTACATAGGTATGCTATAAAGGTCTATCTACACTAGTTACTAAGTACACAGATATAATTTATTTACTTACTACATCTCACCACCACCGTTAATAGAGAAAAAAAAATAATTGGTAAGTTATTTTTTTTCTAATCAGTTATAATTTGTGAATGAAAAATATTTCATTCATTTGGTTGTTCAAAAACATTCATCTTTAAAAAAAATACAATTACATTGAAATAACCTAACAATATCTACCTACTTAGAACTTAATACACAACACACTTTTCTAATACAAAAATATTCCTTTAACAACACAGACAATATGAAGTAGATATACTCGTACATTATATAGAAATAGGTGGTACATATATTTTAGTTCTATTCTTATGTACTATATATTTTTTATTATCTTTAATTATTTCTACATTTGGCGAACATTCAGCAATAACTTTATATGGACCTGAATAGATACTCTGAAACTTATTTCCAGTCTCGTTCTTTAATAAAATTAAATCATTCGGCTTATATGAAACAGAATTACAATTTTTATCATACTTGACTTTTCTATTAACCTTACTAGCAATTAAATTATTACGTGCCTCATTTTGCGATGTTTGCAACCTAAATTTTAACTCTAAAGGGTAACTGTCATAGTTATAAAGAGGATCTATTTGTTCTGAACGGAAGTTAGATGGTACTACACATTTTTTCCCAAAAACCAATTCGAAAGGCGTGAATTGAGTTTCCGTATGTACTGACGTATTATATGAAAAACACCAAAATGGAAGCCAAGAGCTCCATGCATCAGAGTGATTTTCAGTTTGTATACGTAAATAGTTACCTAAGTGTTTGTGTGAATTCTCCAACGCACCAATACTCTGATGATGATAAGCGGTAGACTGCAACTGCTTAATTTGTAATAATGTACATACCTCTTTCATTGTTGACGATATGAACTCAGCTCCCCTATCAGTAGCTATCTCCTTCGGAATACCATACCTAAGGATAAAATTATTAACAAAGTTCCTAGCTACCTCACTTGCATTTTTTGAAAACAATGGATAGGCTTCAACATACTTGCTTAATTCGCATTGAATAGTTAAAATGTAAATGTAATTATTGTAATCTCTATCTAAAGGACCTACTATATCTAAATAAATTTTCTCAAAAGCCGTATGCGCCGTAGAGGTGATAGTCATAGGCTCTTTAATATGATGCGATGAATGTTTTTGCTTCTGACATTTGTCGCATCTTTTTACAAATGCAGTGACGTCAGCCTCTAAACCAGACCAAAAATAATATTTTTTGATATTATTGATCATCCGTCTAATACCCGCGTGGCCACTTGTGGGTAACAGATGGAAGTCATTTAATATTACACGTTGGTCATCTTTATTTTCAATCCTCTGAACGTCATTTAAAATACATAATCGTGGGCTAGTCCACTCTGCCATACTTTGTACCTCATTCAATAATTTCTGGACAAAAGTATGATTACTTTTATTTTTTATAAAAAATACTTCGTCGACTTTTATTTTTCCACAAAACTTATTCAGCTCTCTCGCAAATTCACCTGGTGATAATTGCAATCGAAGGGCTGGATTAATTAAAATGCAATTTATCGAAGGTACATAACATAAACTTTTACTTTCGAACTTTATTTCATTCATATTTCTATATTTATTCAACTCATGAGTTTTTATAAATCGTAATTCAGTAAAATGCTTCGGTTTGCTATGTATTTCCACAACTCTTGGGTGATCAAGCCAATCGTCCGAAGAAATAATAGCATCTCGAGCTTGTCTAGCCTTCTGGCCTCTCGTCATCACGTTAATCGCGGCATTATTAATTTCTTTTAGCTCTTCTGACGTAATCCATATCCGAGACAGTGCATCCGCTGCACAATTATTTTTGCCTTTTAAATATTCAACTACAAAGTCGTATTCCTCCAAAACTAACCTAAACTTCATTAACCGACTTGATGGATCTCGCATTCCAAATAAAGATATTAATGGTTTATGGTCCGTTTGAATTTTGAACTTACGGCCATATAAATAAGGACGAAAGTGCTTAACGGCCCATACAATGGCAAGCAGTTCCTTTTCTATTGTAGGATATCGTTTTTCAGCTTTATTTAAACTACGACTAGCGTATGCTACCGGTTTGCCATCGCTGTTACATAAAACAGCACCAACTGCATATGCAGATGCATCTGTTTGTAAAGTAAATTGGTTACTTTCGGAAAAATCAGGGTATTGTAAAACCGGATGTGAAATTATATTTTCTCTTAAAACTTCAAAAGATTTTTGACACTCGTCATCCCAGTGGAAAACAGAATTTTTCCTACACAAACTGTTCAGTGGATATGCTTTTGTAGCAAAATTTGGAATAAATTTTCGATAGTAATTTACAAAAGCAACGAACCTTTTTATTTCGTCGGTACTTTTGGGTATGGGATAATTTTTTACAACACTAATTTTATCTGGATCGGGTATCACACCGTCTGCTGATACTATATGTCCTAAATAAAGTACTTCTTTTTGTAGAAACACACATTTCTGTGGATTTAATTTTAAATTGACTTTTCGTAATCTTTGAAAAATGTCAAGCAGGTTCTTTACATGAGATTGTAAATCTCTACTGAAACACACTAAGTCATCTTGATAAACTAAACATTTCTCGTACGTCAAACCCGTCATAGCCATAGTCATCATGCGAGAAAACGAACTAGGGCTTGTTTTAAGTCCCATGGGCAGTCTAGTCATTTGGAACTGACCAGAACAAAAAGCAGTATATTTGCGACTGTCTGGACTCAACCCCACATTATAATATCCTTGATAAAGATCTAAATGTGAAAAATACATGCATCCACTCAAAGAGTCTAATATCTCGGTAATATTTGGCAAGGGAAATTTGTCGTCCTGAATCACATTATTAATTTTTCTATAGTCAATTACAAAACGCCATAATTTATTCCCATCACTATTAGATTTTTTAGGTACCAATAAAATTGGACTAGACCATTCACTTTGACATGGTTCTATTATTCCTTCTCTCAACATCCCATCAATTTGATTTTTTATTTCGTTTTTTAAAGAATGTGGTAATCTATATGGTTTTGAAAATATCGGAGAAATATCCTCTTTTAGTTTAATTTGGTGTTCATAAATATCTGTAGTTGATAACTTGTCCCCTTCCAAATAAAAAATATCTGAATATTTGGCACATACATTCTCAATAGTAGTTTTTTCCTCATTATTTAAATGTCCCAAATTCAATTTAGAAAATAAATGTTTAACACGTGATGCATCTTTCACATTTTTATCAAAATTACACACATCATACTCTTTCATGCCTTGTACGTCCAGCTTTATCTTTGATAATTTTATATCACTATCTGTCGAATTTAAAATTCGAATAGGTATTTTCCCATTTTTCGGCGTAACTAACGTGCTAGCTACAAAAATTCCTTCCTGTATTTCTTTCGAACAGACTACACAATCTTCTGTAAAATTCGTATTAATTAAATGCAACGATTCTGACCTAGCTGGTAAATTTAAGTAATTATTATCCAAATTAATCATATCTAAAACTATATGCTCATCACGATTCCATATTGATAAACTGTTATTACTAAAGTTGATAACCGATTTATATTTACTTAAAAAATCTTGTCCTAAAATTCCATGCGACTTACAAGATAAAGTTTCAAATACATAAAATGTATGACTAATGTTTTGTCCATGCGCTGACAACTGCAAAACTACATATCCTATTGCCTGGACTTTACCACCAATACCATTTATAATAACGTTCTCCTTATAGATTGGAATGTTGAACTCGAGAACATGTTTATATTTTATCGCTGATATCGATGCGCCTGTATCTATGAGCCAATTCATTGCATGCAAGTTATCTAAAAAAAATTGTACATTGTAACTACTGTCACTAGCCAATATGGTAAACTCTTTAGTCCCGAAAAAACTGACACTCAGACTCTTCATTTTGTAATGACGTACTCGGCTGAGGTTCTGAACTTCCAGTCAGTACACGAACATGTTCCTTCCTTCCTTTTCTATTCGCGTAAGTGTTATTTCCAAAATTACCTCGATTTAAAATCTTACCACGATGCTCGTACCTACCTCGGTGTGCGGCAAACTCTTGCTGCGGAGCTCGGCGGCTCCATTGCGTTGTGCGCCCACGCGACTGCATCCAATGCGGGGCTGCCGGGCCTCGACCACGACCCCTGCTAAATGTACCTCTCGCCTGTCTATAGTCATATTTAAAAATATTATTATTTCGCCTCATAGACATAATTTCAGCCGTCGCGGTAGGTGACGAAACATCCTCATCGACAGCAGCCTGAATCGCGTCTTTTAGATTATCAAATTTCTGTGCTGAAATTACCGTACTGATCCTGCGATTTCGCAATCCGTCACTAAATTGCCTGATAGCCTGTTTCTCGTTGACAGATTTTAAAATATCATATTTTTGATTATCCCCTTGCGATTGAGAAATCGTAAGGTCGACAAACAATGCGGCTAATTTTTTACCAAAATCATCAATAGACAACTCATTCTGCCTGGAATTCAAAAGTTGTTTATGCAATGAACATGCGGACTTTTTCGGTAAAAGAATTTTCCTCATATCATTTAAAAGTTCAGATACAGTTGCATAATTCGTCGCTAATTGTAATTTGGCACCTTGAGACAATCTACTTTTTAAAATAAAAGAAATCAAGTGTGTTTGCGACTCTGAATCAATCACAGAACTATAATAGTCTATCCCGTCAATTAATTGTCTCGTATTACTGACTTCATCAGTCATAACTGGCAATAAGCTCAGAGCTACTTTCAGGTCAAATTTATCCATATTTAATACACAGGTAGAAGCATCTATACGCTGACACAAAAAACACACCTCCTTATACAAATTGCTAATATACTCACAGTATTTATTTATTATAATTGCTTCCTCTTTATCTATTTTTCCTATTTTTCTTATATTATCTACACAAACATTATATTTCTGAATAATAGACTTAGCCTCATTTAATTTCTTTTCTAACACCTGACCTTGTCTTCGAGAAGGACCTATTTTGATTAAATACCTTTTAATTTGCAACAATTCATCACATAACAGCTTTAAATCTTCTGCCATAGGTCATTAAGAAAAAGTACCACATATGTATAATAATAATAATTTGTATTGTAAAAACAAAAATCTAAACCATATTGATAATTATATTATTAAGCTGCTATATTTATCTACGTTTCTACCTAACTCATAGTATCTATTTATTTACGTACCTATTTACTTTTGTGTACCATATTTATCCTTTGTCTTTTCACCACACAAAAATCCGCGCACTTTATTTAATTTTATCACATAGCAGTCTCTTCACGCTTCATCTCTGGAGATATCTGGAGGCGGCGCATATACGATCTCCTGTTAGCATGTTCCTGGAATTCCTGGCGGATCCAACGGATGTGGCATTTTCGATATATTCGAATTATGATGTAGAGCACAACCAGCGACACACAAAGTAGAATAACTGCCATCAATATATTGCTGGTAGACAGATGGAATTTTAACTGCTCGATGGAGGCCGTATTAGCACCACTGGCAGCGTTTTGGTTGAGGAAAACTCTTCATTACGTTGATTAGATTGGCACATTCCTCCTTCGCAGTGCGTAGCAACAGCAACAAATATTTGACTCCATTAAACAAAAAAATCTCATCTTCATAGTAACAGTATGCTGCAGTTCAATATTGTATTTGAATTCCTTTCCTTATTTGGCGCTCTGGTGGTGTCGAATTCGAGCGGTCGCCGTCGCGGCGATGCCTTTCGGCAGGGTCGCCATGTAAGGTTGGGAAGGTGTAACACAAATGAATCCACTGAATGTTGGATGAAGACTGATTTATTAATATAATAATCTACCAGTTCTTACATAGGTATGCTATAAAGGTCTATCTACACTAGTTACTAAGTACACAGATATAATTTATTTACTTACTACATCTCACAAATGCGGGTTGGTGGAGATAAGGGTTTGAAGCCAACCCTCTGTCGGAAGTTTTCAAACTGCCCATAAGGCCTCCGACAAAATTTAACGACTGCTATCTATCGATAGCAACCAGGACCGACGGCTTAACGTGCCCTGCGAAACGAGCATAATAATTTGCCACTAGCGGTTACCCATCACACACCCGACCGTGGCCATATCGCTTAACCGAGTAGATCGCTTCGGAATTTGAATATAATATCGATCTCTGTATGTAATTATAATCATGATAAATACCATTAAATTAATATTGTCTCGTTAACTTTTTAAAACATAAAAAAAAAAAAATTTTTTTGTACGTCACTCTGTGACAAACATGTCTGCGCTTAATTTGTTTTTGTCATCCTGTATGTATACCTTCGATGTATGTACACACACATGTTTATGCAAATAAATATTATCTTATCTACACTAGCCGCGGGGACATGAACGCTTCGGGCCATGCCCGTTCTATACCTAACAATAAAAAATGTACTTACCAAAACAAAGTTCCACACACGGGAAAAATATTTAAAAAAATCAGTTCCAAGCTGTGCTAGTAAGTTAAAAATATGGCTAAATACCGCGCCATTTTGTTGGCTAATGCGCCTCATATGACAAGCTGGTATTTACGACAAATTTGTTTGCGTTACCATCGCAACGCATTTGTAGTGTTTTTTTCCAAATACTGGGGAATGTATTCCCTACTCTACTCCACGTATAGGAAATACGTTCGAAAAGGGAATACATTCCCCATTGACAGTGTGCCTTCGGTTCAAAAGTAACCTTTCGTAATCCTTGAGATACGATTCAATACATGTACGAATAAAAAGAACATGTTTCTATTTTTGACGGACATCAAAACGGAGGAACGTATGCTTGGGTTGTATGTAAGTAAGTACATATGTTTGCAAGTAACGGAATTTGAAGCTTAATTTTCACCGGTTTCTAGAAATCTTATTAATTTGAAACTTTGCATACGTATCAAGGACCGAAGACAATGCAATAATTCGAAAAAATATTGTGAAAAATCCATAACATAAAAGTAAAAAATTAATTACAGTTAAAAAAAAACTAAAGAACACGCTTTTAAAACCAATTGAAATAAAAAAATATGGCGTCGGGACGCTTCGCGTTGGGACGCTCGACGTCGGAACGCTGGGCGTCGAGACGCTCGACGTCGGGAAGCTGGGCGTCGGGACGCTGGGCGTCGGGACTCTGGGCGTCGGGACTCTGCGCGTCGGGACGCTGGGCGTCGGGACCCTGGGCGTCGGGACCCTGGGCGTCGGGACGGCCGACGTCAGGACGCTGGGCGCCGGGACGCTGGGCGTCGAGACGCTCGACGTCTGGACGCTGGGCGTCGATACACTCGACGTCGGGACGCTGGGCGTCGAGACGCTCGACGTCGGGACGCTCGACGTGGGGACGCTGGGCATCGGGACGCTGGGCGTCGGGACGCTGGGCGTCGGGACGCTGGACGTCGGGACGCTGGGCGTCGGGACGCTGGGCGTCGGGACGCTGGGCGTCGGGACGCTGGGCGTCGGGACGCTGGGCGTCGGGACGCTGGGCGTCGGGACGCTGGGCGTCGGGACGCTGGGCGTCGGGACGCTGGACGTCGGGACGCTGGGCGTCGGGACTCTGGGCGTCGGGACGCCCGACGTAGGGACGCTGGGCGTAGGGACGCTGCGCGTCGAGACGCTCGGCGTAGGGACGCTGCGCGTCAAGACGCTCGACGTCGGGACGCTGGGCATCAAGACGCTCGACGTCGAGACGTTGGGCGTCGAGATGCTCGACGTCGGGACGCTGGGCATCAAGACGCTCGATGTCGGGACGCTGGGAGTCGGGACGTTCGACGTCGAGATGTTGGGCGTCGAGACGCTCGATGTCGGGACGCTGGGCGTCGGGACGCTGGGCGTTAGGACGCTGGGCGTCGGGACGCTGGACGTCGGGACGCTGGGCATCAAGACGCTCGGCGTCGGGACGCTGGGCGTCGGGACGCTGGGCTTCGGGACGCTCGACGTGGGGACGCTGGGCATCGGGACGTTGGGCGTCGAGACGCTCGATGTCGGGACGCTGGGCGTCGGGACGCTCGGCGTTGGGACGCTGGGCGAAAGGACGCTGGGCGTCGGGACGCTGGGCATCGGGATGTTGGGCGTCGGGACGCTGGGCGTCGATACGCTCGACGTCGGGACGCTGGGCGTCGAGACTAGGGTTTCTGCTCGAGACTTCTCGAACTCGAGACAACTCGAGAGTTTCGCCTTCATTCGAGACGAGAAATAAATAGCCGACTCTCGAGACTCTCGAGTTCCGGCCAACACGAAATAAAGCCTAAAGTCAGGCTCGCCATTTTGCCGCTCTTACCAATGAAAACGTCACCCGCACACTACAAACACGTGCAGCGGACTTCTCACTATACCGTTCTCCCGCATCATACCTGGGTATGATGCGGGAGACTCCCGGGGAGAAGGGAATTGACTGAAGACGGCTCAGATTGGTCGGTGAAACTCGTGCCGTGCCTGTGTGTGGCTACGCCGGCACAATGTAGTAAGTGCCCAAAACAAAAATTTAATTGAAAAACAAGTGGATTAGTCCGACACCTGCAAAGCGTTCATAAAATAACTATGAAAACTGAGTCACAGGCTGTTGTCAACCAGTTCAACCGCTGATAATGAAGATGAACAGCCTCCGAAATCAAAGAAATCTAAGCCAATGACTCAACAAACTTTAAACTTTGCACAACGTCAAAAGGTGGTCTCACCATTCGACAAATCACAAGAAGTGAATTTATAAAAGAATTTATTCAGAGTAGAGGATTTAAGTTACTTACGTTTTGTATTTCTAACTTGTAGTGCAAAGTACAATAAAATAATTTTGATTTTTAATTGTTTTTCATTATATTTTCAGTTTCATTTACAATTTCTTACGAAAGACTCGAGAGTCGAGACAACTCTAGAAATTGGAGTCGAGAATTCTCGAAACTCGTGAAAAAAACTCGTCTGTCATTATCGTCACGCTTGGCAGCGGATTGGTGATCGCAATCACGGTTGTTTAATCGCGGGAAGCTGCTGTCCATCCCGCGTTATTGAATTTAATACCTCTCTAATGAAATGAAATGACCGCCATTACTGCACTAGCGTATTCCTTTATCATCTATAAATTTTCAAACACTAGCGACCCGTCCCGGCTTCGCACACACAGAATTTATTGTAGGTATACTTAAATCTTCCTCAGAAAACCCTCTTTCCAACATTTCAAACAGGAACAAAATTAGTTCACAACTTTCCGAGATTAGTGCATACATACAGACCGAGAAAATAGGAGGACTTTACTTTATAATAATACTAGAGGCTCGCACCGGCTTCACGCAGTTGCAATGTTACCTACCCTCTCTTATGCATCTTAGCGTGATGTTATTGAATTTACTACCTCTCTAATGAAATGAAATGACCGCCATTACTGCACTAGCGTATTCCCTTATCATCTATAAATTTTCAAACACTAGCGACCCGTCCCGGCTTCGCACACACAGAATTTATTGTAGGTATACTTAAATCTTCCTCAGAAAACCCTCTTTCCAACATTTCAAACAGGAACAAAATTAGTTCACAACTTTCCGAGATTAGTGCATACATACAGACCGAGAAAATAGGAGGACTTTACTTTATAATAATACTAGAGGCTCGCACCGGCTTCGCGCAGTTGCAATGTTACCTACCCTCCCTTATGCATCTTAGCGTGATGTTATAGCCTAAAGCTTTCCTCGATAAATGGGCTATCAAACACTGAAAGAATAATCGAAAGTATTCAAATCGGATGAGTAGTTCCTGAGATTAGCGCGTTCAAGCAAACAGACTCTTCAGCTTTATAATATTAATATTAGTCAATAGTATTGATGTAGTGATTTATTATGTATGTATGAAAAATCAGTTCCACCCCTTGCGAGTACGTTTCTATTTAAACCATCACGCTTCGTAGGACGTGATAGTATAATTCGAATCGGATTTGTTTGCGTTGCCGAGCGCTGAGCTTTTGTACTATTTTCTTTACAAACACGACGGAATGTATTACGAAGTTGGATACTTAGCGTGTTTATTTTGTTTGAGCTACGTTCTGTTCTCTCCGAATACCAGTTACATTCGTTTGTAATCCCCTAATTACTTGGTAGAGTTCTAATGTGAGAGCTTGAGGGTAAAGGCACCACCGCATTACCTAATATATCTGCCGCGTATTCCGGTTAGATGATAATGTGATGATAATTACTGGTGGTAGAGCTCCAGTGACGGAGCCCGCGGGCGTAGGCACCACCGCATTACCTAATTGCCGCTAAATGGTAGTGTTCAACACTATCGTGTTCCGGTCAGGTGGTAATGTACGGCCCTGTAATTTCCGGCACAGAGGCATAAGACCTTAGGCCTCAGGAGTGGTAACGCATCTGCATTTTGACCTTGGTCTTTGTGTGGGTGTCTATAGGCTGCAGTCATCACTTAACATCAATGTGAACTGCATGCTTGTTTACCACTTCCATTACATAAAAAAAAAAAAAAAATGTATGGCCCCGTAATAACTATCACAGAGACATAACAACTCAGGTCTCAGGGGTGCATCGCATCTGTATTTTGACCTCTGGTCTTTGTGTAAGTAGACAGTTAGGTACCCAGACACAGGCTGCTGCCATCACTTAACACCAATGTGAAATGAAAGCCTGTTTGCCTTCACCATTTCAAAAAAAAAGATAATACGGCTATCGAGAGATGTCGGCACGTGACGACCGCCCACTAGAGGAAGAATTTTCTTCTACTACTACCACTACTACTTATACTACCCGAGGTAGTGGAGAACTTGTTGTTGGAAAGTTTGGTATTGTACTCAAAGATTGCCACCTATGACATGGGACAAAACGTATCTGAAGGTGTTTGCATGTATGCTTGAATGCATACATTTACCTCAACCTACCGCTTCGGGGCGTTAGAAGCTTGAAGTTACGTACATTTTATTGAACAAAAATTCTTTTGACAACATGTCATGTCCTAAACCTAATCCTAGCTGCCTCGCAGTTTGTTTAAAATCCCTGTTAGTTAAATAAACATGGAAAGGGACACTGCAACCTTTCAAAATTCAAGTAGACCCAAATTAAGATCGAGGTCATGTTTGGAAATAGACGAAGGACGATCCACGTTCTTTTGACGTATTATTTTTTAAATGTTGAATGAAATTAAAAATTAAATTAAAAAATTAAAACTAACAATTTAGGTATGTCAGTATTACTGAGTAGAACCACTTCTACAACGCCTGCAGTTCTAAGTTCGAACCAATCCTCAATCTGATAATCTGGCTGAATTTTTCCAGTTTGAAATATTTTTAAAGTGGTCCTTTGGTTATCCTAGAGATGGTAAAAGACGTCGAGGACGACAACAAAAGCGCTGGGCGGATGAGCTGCAACTTACTGCGAGATGAATTGCTCAACATCGCAAGCAATGGGAACTGGACTGAGGAGGAGGCCTTTGCCAACAGGCATACTGAGCTGAGAGACATTCTATAACAACTTCAACCTACTATGCTACCAAGAATGTCTAAACAATCAGATCTCTCACTCAGTTCATACGGCTAAATCTTCTTCTTCTTAATCTTCTTAATATATATAAATCTCGTGTCACAATGTTTGTCCTCAATGGACTCCTAAACCACTTAACCGATTATAATAAAATTCGCACACCATGTGCAGTTCGATCCAACTTGGGAAGCCGGGGCGGGCCGCTAGTATATAAATAAATTTTGCTTTGTAATGCCAATTAACTGTTTGTAACTGCCTCGGTAGCCTAGTGGTAGCAGGCCACTACTACTACGCTGAGGTCCTGGGGTCGATTCCCGGGTAGGGGGTTATCAGAAATAATGGTGTAAAGTCCTTTATCTCAGGTTATATTGGGATTTTTCTATTTTCTTGAAATTTCCCCGTAATGTGCCCGATAGATATCAAGAGGCTCGCCACCTGTTACATGGCCCAAAAATGTAACCGGCGAATCGTGTGTGTTTGCATTTATGCTTGAATGCATGCATTTACCTCTGCCTACCCCGTCGGGGAATGCAGGCGTGAAGTTACGTAATGCCAATTAATGTTATTTTACTGGTTGGTGTATTCCAGTGCCGGAACTCGAAGGCGTGTACTTACGCCTTTGACTACCGTATTAACTTATTTATCTACCGCTTAATCTATATTTTTTTCTTGTTTTCAGTTGACCCAATTGCGTTTAAAACATTTTGTTGTCAATTACATGTAACTTCATTGAGCTGAACATTTTCATGAACAAATTTCTCATTTTTCTCAATACATTAATCTATACGCATTGTTCAAAATAATTGTTTGTTGAAATGAACATTCGTCTGTCCAAAAATAAAAAGGTTCTCGCACGAAACAGGAAAAAACAGTGTGTCCATTTATTTTTCCTTTGATTCAGTGATCGCTTATTTCCTTGTCAGTTACACACCTTGGCCCCGCAGCTTAATTGATTCAGCTATACAACATTTTTGTCCTGCCTTTGTTCGTATTAAGAAAGTGATACTTACTGAGAACTAGATAGAAATAAATACATCGTTTTTTCTATCTTAATTTGTTCGACATAATTTTATGAAACCATGGGTTCATAAAATTATAGTATACTAGCTGTTGCCCGCGGCTTCGCCCGCGTGGATGTCGTTCTATAATCCTGTTTTTTATAAAATTTTCTTTGCTATAAACCTCACGGAGCCCGAGACCTTGCCAACGAATGCAAAACCGTGGAAATCGGTTCGTGCGTTGTGGAGTTATAGCGTCAGGAAGGAAAACCCGACTTATTTTTATTATAGTATATATATATCTATAGTATGCGAATTCGACAACGACTATTTGTACATTGTTAGGGTTCCGTAGTAAACAAGGAACCCTTAGAGTTTCGCCATGTCCGTCTGTCTGTCTGTCTATTTGTCTGTCCGTCCGCGGTTTATTGCAAAGACTATAGGTACTAGAGACTTGAAATTGGGCACAAGTATACAAAGGTATATTAATTAAGCGTAATTTAGGAATTACGACAACAAAGTGATAGAATAAAATAAAATAATTTAGGGACCTCTCCTATATGTAACGCGCGGATATATATATTTTTTTCGTTTTCTATATATTGTGGGATATCGTTGGACAGGTCTCTCAAAAATGTTAGGGGTGTGCTAAAATCATTTTTCGAAGTGTTTCCCCTCTCTACCAACTAAACGGTTGTTGTTAGAAATTCCAACGGTAGGGCAATAGTATCTAGATACATATAACGAAATTAAAAGGAAAACTATCACACCTAAGTTGGCTTTACAGCTTTGCGAGTAATAGTCGACTGAATGTAATACTCGAAATTTTTGTACAACTCCATAGAAAATATTCATTTATTTTTTTCATTACATTAATCAAACCTAAAAACTACGGAACCCTACACTGCTCGTGACCCGACACGCTTTTGACCGATTTTTTTTTTATTTCTTATGTCAACCAGCCTTTTGTTAACGGTTGGTTAGTATAACTATTAGTATACTTATAAAATAGATTTTATAGAACTACAAGTAACTAACTATCAGGTGGACTATCGGTAGGAAAAGCTACCCTTAGTATACCCAATTCTCAAGACTGAGTATCAAGAGAGGTGAACGACGGATGAATATGTTCACCCTTTTGTTCACCTTGGTGAAATAAGAAGGTAGGTATATTATGGACAAGAACTGTAATCTATATGCATTATCTATATATATAAAAATCAATTGCTGTTTGTTAGTCCCGCTAAAACTCGAGAACGGCTTAACCGATTTGGCTAATTTTGGTTTTGAATGATTTTTGGAAGTCCAGGGAAGGTTCAAAAAGTTAGGAAATATGAAGAAATTTTAAGGGAAATAGTAATATAAAAACAACAATAACATTTCCTTATACAAATAGTCAGTACCTTTCAAACCTTTGAGACATTACTAAATTCTGAGGCAATACGAAGTTTGCCGGGTCAGCTAGTTCAAAATAATTTGTCCGCTGAAGTGAGCATGTCTGTCCGAAAACAGAAAGGGTCTTGCTTGAAACAGGGGAAAAGCACTGTTTCCATTTATTTTTTCCTTTCATTCAGTGATCGCTAATTTCCTTGTCAGTTACACACCTTGATCCTGGAGGTTAATTGATCCAGCTATAACAAAACATTCGATCCATTATTATTCGTTTTTTGGATTTTTTATGTCATGAAGTGGCTAACATACAGCCCAGATTAATGGTAAGTGAATACTGTAACATAAAATATCAAAGTCTGTCACTGGAGCGCTACCATCAGTTAAAAAGCTACCAAGAGCGGGTCGGAATCGCCCATGAAGGGTTCCGTGGTAGCAAGTATTATTTATCGTGAGTTTTATTTAAATTTTTGAAAATTATGTAAGAAATCATATCTGATATAAATATTGAGAATCGCTCAAACTAATTTTTGTTGAAAGTTTTCATTAAAAACTAGCTGACCCGTCAAACTGCGTATTGCTTTAGAATGAAATAATGTGTCAAAGGTTTGATAGATACGGGCTATTTGTATGGGAAAATAAAATTGTGGTTTTTACTATTTACCTTCAATATTTTTTTACCTTTTAACCTTCCCTGGACTTTCAAAAATCATTCAAAACCAAAATCGGTTCCGCCGTTCTCGAGTTTAAGCGAGACTAACGAACAGCAATTGATTTATATAATATACTAGCGGCCCGTACCGGCTTCGCACGGTTGCAATTTAGGTACTTACATAATATTACGACTATGAATTGAGATTTAAACTATCCTATCTCTCAAGTTGGATCGAACTGCACATGGTGTGCGAATTTTATTATAATCGGTTAAGTGGTTTAGGAGTCCATTGAGGACAAACATTGTGACACGAGATTTATATATATTAAGATATATATAGATTAGTAGATATATACATTCTTAGTAAATCGGTTGTGACAGATGAACAGACAGACACGTGGGATTCTTTTGGTGGTTCCGTTTTATTTTTACCCTAAAAATATAACATTATGTCACCACTGCCTATATTCAGAATGTGCGTCATAGATTATAAAGTTTTATATAAAAAAAGTATCACGGAGGTCAAAGTGAATAGAATTCATCACACATGGTGCAGAAAATATTGTAACGCAGTCATTGCGCATAAAATGTAATAACACAATACAGCAGATATCTAGGCATAAAATTGAACACTGATAAAATTGAATCGCAATAAAACGTCATGATACGGACCCGATGTTTTGTATACTTACTGTCACGTACCCTGTTTTGTGTACTGTCACGGGCCCTGTTTTATATATTATCACGAATTCTGTTTTGTGTACTGTCACGGACCCTGTTTTGTATACTGTCACGAAATTTGTTTTGTATATTGTCACGAACCCTGTTTTGTGTACTGTCACGAACCCTGTTTTGTATATTGTAACGAATCCTTTTTTGTGTACTGTCACGAACCCTGTTTTGTATATTGTCACAAATTCTGTTTTGTGAACTGTCACAGACTCTGTTTTGTATATGGTCACGAACCTTATTTTGTGTACTGTCACGGACCCTGTTTTGAATACTGTCACAGACTCTGTTTTGTATATTGTCACGAATTCTGTTTTGTGAACTGTTACGGACACTGTTTTGTATATGGTCACGAACCCTGTTTTATATACTATCACAAGGTCTACAAGAAGACTTTTGCATTGTCGGGTTATAAGCTACCTAGAGAGAATGACTTATAATAATAATTCAATAGGTATTAATAAATACCAATTTAATAATAATATTTAACCGATACGTGAATCATCAAATTTTTCAATTCTTTCATAGAAGAAAATGAAAAATCTGTTCGTCATAATCATAGTCATTCACTTAGTAGAGTTCCAAGTGCAGGCACTACTGAGAAGAACTCCGCTACCCAACAAACTCAGCGTGTTGCTCTTTTGTCAAAACCTTAGATTTAATACAAATATTATTAAATAAAATAAAGATTATGTGAACGTCCATGGCATATAAATATTTGCATATAAACACATACGCAAATACCCATCAACAGCTTAATATCGTGATAGAAAATAACACCCGCAAATCACAACAGACCAGTCCCCACAATCAGCACCCGTTCACGAGTATGACGCATGTGGCAGCCATTGCTCTCCTCGACCATTTTGAAGGGAAGTGAGCAACCCGTCACACGACGCCACCGATATATAAAATAGGGATATATATAATATTTATATATATATATATAAAACAGGGTCCGTGACAGTATTGACAATATTGTCACGGACGCTGTTTTGTATACTCGCCATATATGCGAAAATCTTTTTCTGTTCTATAATAGAATGTTTAATACGATCCAAGACTTTCCCTGTGTGATGCCATTTTACTGTCCATATATTCACAAACGAGATTATGCTATTCCGTCTTGATTTATAAGGTCTCATTTTCATCATTTCCGCCGAAGGACATCCTGTTGGACAAAAGCCTTGTCCCGTTCTATTATACGGGGAGATATACCATAAACGCCACCACCAATTCCATTATTGATATACCACGATCGCAGTGGTTGTAGTTTCATCGCGATCGCTGCTGCCCACCCCGCATTATTTGTATACTTCCACCCCATTGGATCGGTTTGACCGCCATTGTTCTGTTGACTGACTGCACTAGCGGAAGAATTCTCCTTCACTAGTGTGCGGTGTGTCTTAATGTCCCAAGCCCTCCTTTATTGACGTATTTACGGCCCTGTAATTTCCGGCACAGGGGCATAACACCTTAGGCCGCAGGAGTGATAACGCATCTGCATTTTGACCTTGGTCTTTGTGTGGGTGTCTATAGGCTGCAGTCATCACCTAACATCAATGTGAACTGCATGCTTGTTTGCCACTATTATTACATTTAAAACAAAAACTGCCTCGGTAGCCTAGTGGTAGCAGGCCACTACTACTACGCTGAGGTCCTGGGTTCGATTCCCGGGTAGGGGGTTATCAGAGATAATGGTGAAAAAGCCTTTATCTCTGGTTCTATTGGGATTTTTCAATTTTCTGGAAATTTCCCAGTACCTCAAAGTTTGGTAATGTGCCCGGAGATGTCAACAGGCTCGCCACCTGTTACATGGGCCAAACGTAACCGGCGAATCGTGGGTGTTTGCATGTATGCTTGAATGCATGCATTTACCTCTGCCTACCCCTTCGGAGATTACAGGCGTGAAGTTACGTTTTACGTTACGTTTTTAAAACAAAAACGTAGAATTGGATATAATGGGGAGGATTCGAATTCTATATTTCTGCATTTTTAAGCTTCTTCACAACTTTTTTTATGTCGTAAGGTCGACAGACACGTTGACGAGCCACCTGATGAAAGTGGTCACCGTTGGAACCACACACACACCAAAACCAGGGGAACGTCAATGCACTGGAAGCCCTGAAGGACTCTTTTGACGACATTTTTGAAGAACCCCATGCTGCATCAGCATCGAGGGAACACCTCAGAGGGATTTTCGTTCCGCAATTTACACGTTCGGGGCAGAAACCAACGCGAAAACCGAACCTCTAAATTTATTTTGTTTGTTTTTGACGTGTCATAAGAGGTGCCTGTCACCCTAAATGAATAAATGAGTTTCTGATTCTGATTCTGTCTTTACCATTGAAATAAAAAAAGAAGAAAGAACTTACTTTGATGGTTAATCTATACTTATAATAAATCTGTAGAAGTGTAAATTCTGTACATTAAAAATATTGAAAAAATAAATACCAGGGGATGTTATTAGATCGATACCGAACACAAATATGTGATTAGAAAATTTTTTGTCTGTCTGTCTGTCTGTTTGTTCAAGCATCACATAAAAACTAAAGGTCCGATTACAATGAAACTTGGTATGATTATACTTTAACCTTTGGCGCACAACACTGGGTACTTTTTATCCCGAAAAAATGTCTGTTCGTCTGTGTGTTTGTGTACGCTAATATCAGAAACGGTTTATTCGATTTTAAGTTTTCACTAATACATTGTGGTTAGTTTCACTTAACATTTAGTGTTTGTTTCATGTGAATCGGTTCAGAAATAAAAAAGTTATGTCAATTTAAAGAATCGTATTGAATATTTTTAAGCTATTCTACAGAATACACCTAAACTACAAGAAAAACAGATACAGTTTAGTTCTATCTGTTAGGGAGTTGCGTACCTAATAGGTAAATACGGACCCTACGAATAACTAATCCTCCGCTGTCTGTCTGTCTGTCTGTCACCAGGCTATATCTCATAAATAGTGATAGCTAGAAAGCTTACATTTTCACAAATTATGTATTTCTGTTACCGCTATAATGTAGACGCTTAAAATTTTCACAGAATTTTTAGGTCTTATGTTGTATTGCAGCTTGCATTATAAATCTTTATACATACAAATAAATAAAATTGGAGTGTCTGTTTGTAATATTAAAATAACCGCTTTTTACTGAACGCATATGTATGTATACACGGTACATATACCAAAACAACATTTTTTACAATTTTTGTCTGTCTGTCTGTTTGGCGGGGCTAATCTTGGGAACGACTTGACCGATTTTGACGGTACTTTCACTGGCAGATAGCTGATGTGATAAGGAGTAACTTAGGCTACTTTAATCTCCATACATCCATACACACATACATACCTACATACAAATAAGTAGAATTGGAGTGTATCCGACTTTGACGGGACTTCCACGGGTAGGTAGCTGATGTAACAAGAAGTAACTTAGGCTACTTTTATCTCCATACATCCATACATACATACATATCTTCATTCAAACAAGTAGAATTGGAGTGTATCCGACTTTGACGGGACTTCCATGGGTAGGTAGCTGTGTAACAAGGAGTAACTTAAGCTACTTTTATCTCCATACATACATACATACATACCTACATACAAATTAGAAGAATTGGAGTATCTTCGACTTTGACGGGACTTTCACTGGTAGATAGCTGATGTGATAAGGAGTAACTTAGGCTACTTTTATCTCCATACAACCATACATACATACATACCTCCATACAAATAAACAGAATTTGATTGTCTCCGATTTTGACGGGACTTTCACTGGCAGATAGCTGATGTGATAAGGAGTAACTTGAGCTACATTTATCTCCATACAACCATACATACATACATAACTACATTTTTTTTTTAATGTAATGGAAGTGGCAAACAAGCATACAGTTCACATTGATGTTAAGTGATGACTGCAGCCGATAGACACCCACACAAAGACTAAGGTCAAAATGCAAATGCGTTACCACTCCTGAGGCCTAAGGCGTTATGCCTCTGTGCCGGAAATTACAGGGCCGTACATTGCATACACCTGACCGGAACACGATAGTGCTGAACACTACCATTTAGCGGCAAGTAGGTAAATCAGGTAATGCGGTGGTGCCTACGCCCGCGAGCTCCATCACTGGAGCTCTACCACCAGTAAAACGCATAGATACAAATACATAGAATTTGAGTGTCTCCGATTTTGACGGGACTTTCACTGGCAGATAGCTGATGTAATAAGGAGTAACTTACGCTACTGTTATACTCGCTGCGCCCACGACTTCGTCCGGGTAGATACCGAACAATCATATTTTTTCTTACGTAGACGAAGTCGCGGGCACAGCTAGTTAATTAATATAAATACTAATAATGTATTTGTAACCACATTATTATGTTTTAAATCTGTAAAATAATGTGTAGTGTGTTTGAAGTAGTCGTTTTGTAAGAATCAACCTTCTTCAATAATCGCAAAGAATATATCAAATATCGGAATGTATATATATATATTATATTAACTTATATTATATTTAAATACTAAGATAAATTAAAATAAACAGGAGCTCGCCCGCTTCTTCTAAGGATATAAATCTAAAAGTCTAGTCTAGTTAAGGTTCAGACCATGCTCTAATCTAGGAGTCTAGATTTCAAATGGATTATTATAGTTGATTATTGTTACATGTGATGAGTTACTGATGAGAATATTGGTAGTTATATATATGTACCTATGTGATTTATTCTACTGGTAATGTATGGAATGTATTGGGTTTAACATGATTTTAAATTGTGTAAGAATAAACAAAGTTAATGAAGTTGATGTTGCTAAAATCGAAACCTATTCATCAAAATATTAATTTTCTGTAATATCTTTAGAAAAATAATTACTAAATTGTTAAATATTATTTTTTTATTATTTTATTTGACGTGTTCATAATTTGGTTTTTACTACGGATATTGTTGATATTTATAAAAGACTCTGATACAATTCATTGTATTCTGAACGCTAATTGTATAAATTCTAACAAGCTTAAATAGTAAATAAAATGTAATATCTCTCGGCTGTACCTAAATATAATTTGAAACGGATCATACAATTTTATTAAAGTAAACCTGTATTAATTGTTTTTATATTATTTCGCATTAACACATGCTTGTGAAATATATTTTATTTTAAAGTAAAATGGAAAGAAAAATTTGACTTCAGGCGAGACTCGAACACGCGGCCTACTGGGAATCTAGTCCAGCCGCTCTTCCAAATGAGCTACTGAAGTCCTGCCCGATTTGTCAAATCTTTCCTTCACATTTGTTGCATTGCTTTATGGTAGCAGCAGCGCCATCTATTGCCAACTATGCTAGTTAGGCAACCGATATAATAGACTGCAGTTTATTGAATATCGTAAAGAAGTCGCTTTTACCCTTAATAATTGTTTTATATTATTCACCTAAATATAATTTGAAACGGATCATACAATTTTTTTTAAAGTAACCCTGTATTAGTACTCGTAAAGTACTAAAACAAATTTTTAATCTTTCTTCGTGTACACACTGAAATAGAGTGCGCTCTAGTAAGATGTAATTTTAGTCATTATTTTAGATAGTATAAGTACTTTAGATAGTGTAACGACCTCAAAATAGTGGTGGCATATCACTTTCGTTATGCTGGGGACTTGATTGCGATCCCTGGATCGGGTCTGAAAATGGAAAAATCCCAATAGGACTTCTATTGTGATGTTTCCATTTTCAGAAGTTTCGCAGCGTTACCTTCGGAGTTTGGTAATGTATCCGAAAATGTGAATGATCTCGCTATTTTTTGACATGGGATAAAAACGTAACTGGCAAATCGAGAGTGTTTGCATGTCAGGATATACACAAGAGAAGTTACGCAAACAAAATAAATAATGCATTTAACGTGAAAATACTGCGACATTTTTGATGGTAGACAGTAGTTTAATAAGCGGCTTTATATGACTTTTTCAAGTGCGTAATCGAATACTATTTTTTTTTTTTTATGTAATGGAAGTGGCAAACAAGCTTGCAGTTCTCAGTGATGACTGCAGCCTATAGACACCCACACAAAGACCAAGATCAAAATGCAGGTGCGTTACCACTCCTGAGGCCTAAGGTAAAAATAAAAAAATAAAAAATAAAATACGCTTACACTCACAGCCCCACAGTAGGTATAAACCTGTGTCGTGGGTGCCGTTGTACAGTATTACCACCTGACCGGAACACGATAGTGCTGAACACTACCATTTAGCGGCAAGTATATTAGGTAATGCGGCGATACCTACGCCCGCGAGCTCCGTCACTGGAGCTCTACCACCAGTAAAAAAATAATTATGTGAATACCGCGCTGTAGCACTGCACTATCATTATTAAAGGTTTTAAACATATAAGTAGTGGAATTCCAGCATCTTGGGTACAACTCCCCGCGTTAAATGTAAGTAATTGGTAAGTGTAATACGATCTAAACGACCGTCGCCCAACTGCCATTTATCTAGACTAGGCTAGGAATGAAGCTAGGGCTGACGACTGTTAAACTAGATTTTAAAGAGACTAAAATATATATATTTTTTTAATCTCCGTTTAAAGAGCTTGGTCAAAGACCATGACGTTCTATACGTTCACACAAATTACATTCTTCATTTAAAAAAAAAATAAACAACATTAGCTCATTGACAATTGATATAGTTGCAACAGTATTCTGGCGTCATCCGTAGTAGGATCTGCCAGGACACTGTTGCAATGTCCTATTTCTAATGAAGCCCTGCGATGAGCCTCACCCCGAACACATTCAACCAAGACTAAAATATTACAGGACATGTACTATTTTATATATGGGACTTAAGGCTTTCCACACAAAAGTGCGATCCGATGAATTCGCAATTCAATTGACATCGCAATATTATTTTAAAGTCGTAAAGCCTCCTTTCTTAAAGTCGGTTAGAAATACTTCAATCTTAATTCTCGAGTTGCTGATTCTACATTATCGTTCGCCCTCGACTCTCTCGAGAGCGACCCCGCAACTTGCAGACACTCGATTCATTACGTCACGTCACACCCGCAGTACCTTTTGACCAAACTTTCTTTCTGCTCTGAATGTATTTCCAGTGAAATGTTACTATTGGTTTGTTATTTCAGGAGATGAATCTTGATATTGAAATACACTACCGCATATTTATTCGTATTTTCCATCGTTAGGGACATTGAAAATAATTATAAACCTAAACCTTCAGTGAAAGAACAAAATAAATTATCAATAATGATATTAATAAGCTAAATTTAAGCGAAATATTTCGCTTAAATGAAGCCTGAGGTGTGGCAACTAGCGAAGTAGCGTATGGTACCGATACGGAGGTAGAGGTTAAAAAGATACCGTTTTTGGAACATGGATGATTTGCAAGTCGGTCATTATATCTCATAAACATTAGGAAGGGCAGTTTTACTGTTGGTAGAGCACAAGTGATGGAGCTCGCGGACGTAGGCACCACTGCATTACCTAATAAACTTCTCGCTAAATGGTAGCGTTCAGCACTATCGTGTTCCGGTCCGATGGTAAAGTACGGCCCTATAATTTCCGGCATAAAATCTTAGGCCCCAGGAGTGGTTACCCATCTGCACTTTGACCTTGGTCTTTGTGTAGGTGTCTACAGGCTACAGTCATCACTGAACATCAATGTGAACTGCATGCTTGTTTGCCACTTCCATTACACAAAAAAGTCATGTATCTGTTTTGTTATTTTACATGTTTTTCCAAATGGCACATGTTTTATTACTCTGATACCGACAAATAATATCATAATTATAGTAAACGCCTGTTTTTAATTTTATCGGCAATAAAAATGCGATCAGTGAACCGTGATCATAGAGCAACTCGGCCCATCGGTCGCGGCGGACCGGAGGGGAGTAACCATTAGCGTTAATTACCGATGCAAAACAGTCAGTTATTTTTTGCGGGAGGAAATACGTGTGACACACACTCATACTACAAAAATCGCCTATTACTACGAAACTCACACCTTGACTTTAACAAATAAATAAACTTTCACACGCACATTCAAATATCTGGGCGACAGGCATAGGACTATTTGGTCTTGTACTTCGACAGAGGGGAAAGCCTGCATATGGCTACTCCCCTCCGGTCCGCCGTGGCCGGTGGCCCGTGTTGCTCTATGACCGTGATAATTGTGTCGCATTTTAAACACAATAGTATGTTAAGGTGGATCACTCGACCGCGTTATTTTATACTAGCATGACACGGGTCGCTGCGATTCGAACACTACCATTTAGCGGCAGACAAGTAAGGTAATGCGGTGATGCCTACGCCTTCGAGCTTCTACACCTAAAACTCTACCATCAGTAAACTTCTTTTCTAGAAAAATCGCTTCTATGGGTTAGAGATTTGAGTGCATTAGCCCGTACATCGCTAGAGAGTCACCGTCAACCTAAAAAGGCTATTACACGACACGGTATTCAGGGTCCGGCAGAAAGGGTGGGCGTGGCCTCGCACCGGGTTGTCGCTTATTACACTATCCGGTCGACAGGGCCCTAACACAGCCATAGTACAAATATGAACAGTATAGAAACTACGTATAAAACTTTCAAAACGGCACACTCACACAAACATGTTCATATTTGTACATTACATACTGTGTGTAGTAAGGCTGACCGGGCCGCTCCGGTCACCCTAATTGAGGCCCTAACTCTAACCTAACTGAATGTTATTACACTACCCTGACCCTTGATATCGTACCCTGAATACCGTGGCGTGTTATAAGGCCAAAAGTCGGTGCGTGTGGACCCGACTTTACATCAGCGTCCTCGATGCTCCGTTTGGCAATAAAAACGTTTTTTGAGACAGTCGACATCGCTACGAGTTCAATGAAATTGGATCCAAGCACTCATCGGGTCGGGTTTTACTTTTCTGGATTTTTCCATATCCACTCGCGAATGAATTGTATTTGGGTTTGCCAATTTTTTGGACGTATTTATTATATTTCCGGTCTTCTTCACTTCATTTGAGATTGGGTCGGCCGTATTTTCCCTTCTTTCATGATGATTACACATTAACCCCCTTATTCATAAACGTATTTTAGCTAAAGTGTTGCTAATGTCCCCTTTGACCTTTTCTATCCTACACATTTGACAATGCAACTGACAAAGACAAAGCATTCTATAGCTAAAACGTATCTAATGTACGTTTATGAATAAGGGGCCGTTCAAGTATTACGTGAGCACTATGGGGGGACGGGGGGGTCTTTGCTCTGCTTATTTTGGATGACATGGGGGGTAGGGGAGTCTAGATGATGATTACGTCATCGGCAGTTATTTACTTATTACATCGGTCTATTACTTATTTAGTCGGGACGCTGGGCGTCGGGACGCTGGGCGTCGGGACGCTGGGCGTCGGGACGCTGGGCGTCGGTGCGCTGGGCGTCGGGACGCTGGGCGGCGGGACGCTGGGCGTCGAGACGCTCGACGTCGAGGCGCTCGACGTCGCGACGCTCGGCGTCGAGACGCTCGGCGTCGGGACGCTGGGCGTCGGGACGCTGGGCGGCGGGACGCTGGGCGTCGGGACGCTGGGCGTCGGGACGCTCGGCGTCGGGACGCTCGGCGTCGGGACGCTCGGCGTCGGGACGCTCGGCGTCGGGACGCTCGGCGTCGGGACGCTGGGCGTCGGGACGCTGGGCGTCGGGACGCTCGGCGTCGAGACGCTCGACGTCGAGGCGTTGGGCGTCGAGACGCTGGGCGTCGGGACGCTGGGCGTCGGGACGCTCGACGTCGGTACGCTCGGCGTCGAGACGCTCGGCGTCGGGACGCTGGGCGTCGGGACGCTGGGCGTCGGGACGCTGGGCGTCGGGACGCTGGGCGTCGGTGCGCTGAGCGTCGGTGCGCTGGGCGTCGGGACGCTGGGCGTCGGTGCGCTGAGCGTCGGTGCGCTGGGCGTCGGGACGCTCGACGTCGAGGCGCTCGACGTCGAGACGCTCGGCGTCGAGACGCTCGGCGTCGGGACGCTGGGCGTCGGGACGCTGGGCGTCGGGACGCTGGGCGTCGGGACGCTGGGCGTCGGGACGCTGGGCGTCGGGACGTTGGGCGTCGGGACGCTGGGCGTCGGGACGCTGGGCGTCGGGACGCTGGGCGTCGGGACGCTGGGCGTCGGGACGCTGGGCGGCGGGGCGCTGGGCGTCTGTGCGCTGGGCGTCGGTGCGCTGGGCGTCGGGACGCTGGGCGTCGGTGCGCTGAGCGTCGGTGCGCTGGGCGTCGGGACGCTGGGCGTCGGTGCGCTGAGCGTCGGTGCGCTGGGCGTCGGGACGCTCGACGTCGAGGCGCTCGACGTCGAGGCGCTCGACGTCGCGACGCTCGGCGTCGAGACGCTCGGCGTCGGGACGCTGGGCGTCGGGACGCTGGGCGTCGGGACGCTGGGCGTCGGAACGCTGGGCGTCGGGACGTTGGGCGTCGGGACGCTGGGCGTCGGGACGCTGGGCGTCGGGACGCTGGGCGTCGGGACGCTGGGCGTCGGGACGCTGGGCGTCGGGACGCTGGGCGGCGGGACGCTGGGCGTCTGTGCGCTGGGCGTCGGTGCGCTGGGCGTCGGGACGCTCGACGTCGAGGCGCTCGACGTCGGTACGCTCGGCGTCGAGACGCTCGGCGTCGAGACGCCCGGCGTCGGGACTCTGGGCGGCGCACCGAAGCTCAGCGCACCGACGCCCAGCGTCCCGACGCCCAGCGTCCCGACGCCCAGCGTCCCGACGCCCAGCGTCCCGACGCCCAGCGTCCCGAGCCCGCGAGCTCCGTCACTGGAGCTCTACCACCAGTAAAAGTAAGGTAGCTCGGAATTCGGTAAAGTGCCAGGAGATGTCAACAGGCTCTTCACCTGTTACATAGGCCAAAACGTAAGCGTCGAATCGAGGACATTTTCATGTATGCTTGCATTAATTTTTGCCTACCCCTTCAGGGATGAAGTTACGTTATAATAAAGCCCAATACTTCGAGTGAATGGTAAAGAATTTATAGAATTACGAGCCCTGCAATGCTAGATTTTTATATGAAACTAGCTGTCCCGGCAAACTTCGTATTGCATCACAATGAAATCATGTGTCAAAATGTGTGTGGTTTGATAGATACGGACTATTTGTATGGGAAAATGAAATTGTGTTTTTTACTATTCCTCTTCAATTTCTTCATATTTTTTTAACTTTTAAACCTTTCCTGGACTTCCAGAAATCATTCAAAACTAAAATTAGCCAAATCGGTCCAGCCGTTCTCGAGTTTTAGCGAGACTAACGAACAGCAATTGATTTTTATATCTAAAGATAGATTTGATTTGGAGGAGGTGCCACCCACTATATTAAACTCTCGATATAAAGCGTCAACGTTATATCAGCGCGCGATGCTCCGTTTGCCAATAAAAATAAATTTTGTGAGACAGTCGGCATCGCACCGAATTCAATAAAGTTGAAGCCGCGTACTCGCATTATTTTTAGGCGTTGCTCTTCACTTTCTTCTTCCATATCCACTCAAAGTATTGCATTTCATTAAGTTATTCGTTCAGTTTTTAATTAGTTTAACTAAAAAATGGACAATTTCTTGGTTGCATTGTATTATTCTTTTCCTGGGTGCTTTTGAGCTATTGAATACTTATAGCACACATACATATAAAAATATGTAGGTATTTTTATATAAATTGACTAGCTGACCCGGCAAACTTCGTATTGCCTCACAATGAAATAATGTGTTAAGGGTTTGATACTCGTATATATTATACAAACTATTTGTATGGGAAAATGAAATTGTGTTTTTTACTATTCCTCTTCAATTTCTTCATATTTTCTTACCTTTTAAACCTTCCCTGGTCTTCCGTTCTCGAGTTTTAGAGAGACTAACGAACAGCAATTGATTTTTATATATATAGATGTATAGATATTGGCACACTTGGAGGCAGTTTTATCAACTCCATCAAACTCTCGGTATAAAACATCGACGTTATTTCAGCGAGCGATGCTCCGTTCGGAAATAAAAATACACTTTCTGAGACAGTCGACATCGCGGCAAATTCAATAATAATATATCTAGCATTGCTTTCTTCTTTAGATTCTTCACTATCCACTCGAAGTATTGGGCTTTATTATAACGTAACTTCACGCCTGTAATCCTCGAAGGTGTAGAAATGAAAGATGAAAAAGAAGATGTATAAATGCATGCATTCAAGCATATATGCAAACACCCACGATTACGCCGGTTATCTCCGGGCACATCACTATATTCCCAAAGCCCGTGAAAAATTTCCAGAAAATTTATATATCCTAACAGAACCAGAGATAAAGTATAAAGGCCTTCGCATCTTTGATAGACCGAGTCGGGAATCGAACCCAGGACTCCAGCGTAGTAGTAGAGGCCTTGTCTTATACCACAGTCTAAAGAAAACGAACGTGTTAATTATCCTTATACTATATATGCTACAATTTTAAACTCGCTTTTATAAATTTATAGGAAAAAAAAATTTTTTCACTTTGTCTTTGTCTTGGCAAATAATAAAAACCAAGAAATACTGAACCACAAATAGGTTAGATCACATTTGGTCGGTTTTTCCTTGTTACTCCAATTACTGTGTAGCTCTGTATTTATATTCCATTTTTAAATAGAACCGAGTTTATCCAGCGAACCATGACAAAAATACCTAACTGTAGGAAGCGAATGGAGTTTAATCCGAGGCTTACCACATATTTAACTCTTTTATAAGTTCAGGTGTTTTATAAACTAGGATATACCTAGTATGCATTTATGCCACTACCTTTAATGTTTAAAAATACAACTTTTTAATTTATCGGTGTAGTTTGAAAAACTTTGTGTTTTTAACATTAATATATCACAATGCTCTAGTTATGTTAATTTATCGTAGTTGTGGCTAACTTTGAGATAAACGTTTTCCAAGTTAAAATTCTGTTCCCAAAAGCATGTTTGTCCTTGCTTATCTATTAGGTATAGAAATATGCTTCTGTCTAATGGAGGCAAAAGTAAAATATCAGGATCTGATTTAGCCACAAATGATAATTATTGATAACATGTGAGTACTCGCTTTGCGGTAGCCCGCTACAATGGGTAGGTTCAAGGTCTTACGCTACTGCGTCACCTTTTTTTACTGTTATCTTGTGTCACCGATAACTGAATCTGATTGTTTTTCATCATCATTATCATCATCACTTCAACTGAGAGACGTCCACTGCTGGAAAAAGCCTTCCTCAAAGACGCCACTGGTTTGGGACACCAGAGTTGGTGCGCTATTAAGGGATAATATGCCATATTCGCCACGCTTGGCAGGTGGATTGGAGAGCAAAGTGGTGTCAGTTTTATCATGGGATTCTGTTGCCCATCCTACTTTATTGGATTTGCCGCCTATTGGAATAATTGTTCGGTTTACTGCATTAGCAAAATAATTCTCCCTCATCAGCTGGCGGCAGAGTCAACACCTCATCATGTTCTAACGCCGCATTGTTAGATATTATAATAATAATGGCAACCCATTATACGTCCCACTGTTGGGCACGAGTCTCTCCCCTTTTTGGGAGGAGGCCTGGAGCTTACTCCACCACGCTGCTCCAATGCGGGTTGGTGGAGTAGCCAACCCGTTGTCGGACGTTTTCAAACTGTCTATAAGGCCTCCGACAAGGTTTGACGACTGCTATCTATCGATAGCAACCGGAACCGACGGCTTAACGTGCCCTCCGAAGCACGGAAATGCGTACTTTAATTTGCCACTAGCGGTCACCCATCACACACCCGACCGCGCCTGTATCGCTTAACCGAGTAGATCGCTGCCGATTTTTTAGTGAAATTGGATTCTCCAATATATTATTTCCTCTATCTTGTGTTAAGTATGGAATCAGTTCCTATAAAAAAACTGAAATAAATGGCTACTCTTTAAACGTAACAATAAAGTCCAAACTCGTCCGCACACGATATTAAATCGAAGTTACGAACAGTGCAAGCTAATTTGCACTTTATCGCTCCCAACTGAGAGCATCTATTTATTTGAGCATTTTATTGAATAGTACCTAAGTGACACTAGGGTGGTTCCAATCACACGAAGGTACGGGTTGACCAATTTTTTTTTTCATCATTACAAATGGTTATCGATTTCCACACCAAAGTGACTTTTTTGACAAATGAATCGGATGATTCTTATTGTGGGTATCGGGTCAACAGTCGTATAGATATCACTATAAAGGAAAGTGAAAGTTCTGTAATAAAACGTAATGAAGAAGAAAAATTGTACTGTCAAACTAGTAAAGGACGAAATTTTTTAATTATTAAAATCTATATGAGTTTAATAATATTAATCAGTAACGCGCATGAAAAGGAAAGTAAATAAAGTTATGTTGGATATTGTATTTTTTTTTTTGATTGGACGTCTTATAACGCTATGACGTCTATGAACGCCATCACTGCACGAACGAAAAAGTGTCACGTTCCCCCTGCGGTGAGCGTCAAGCGACAGCAAGGTACTACCGATCCACGATTGACCTTAGCATAGCATTCGGCTTGCGACGCATGTTGTCATATGGTGAGATTCACAGACCGCACTACGACTTTACTTGAGCAAAGTATGCTTAGAACTGTCAGAAATGTATGGGTTTTGACAGTTCGAAGCGTACTTTGCTCGAAAGTAAAGTCGTAGTGCGGTCTGTGAATCTCGCCCTTAGTGCCCCCGCGCATTAGATCGCCTAGCGCGCGGCCAGCAGCCAGAGCTTTAAGTGCGCGGGAGCAGCATGCGGCCAAACAGCTGCATGTTGGGTTGCGATGTTTTTATTGGTCGCGCGGACAATACGTGACCGCCAACGGCTGGCACTCCCATACCAAGTCATTCAAATGTAACCATCCTGTGGAGGCCTGGTACCTGTAGCACAGGGAATCCTAGTTCAGGTATCAGTCTCCACAAATAATTTTAATAGCATATACCTCATGTTTTTGTGACCTTAATTTTTAAGATTTTATTTGTGGCGAATCAAAGAAACATTTCATTTCATACAGCGTGGTCGCTCACTATGGGCCTCATGAGAAGGCTCAAGGTCACTCAGAGAGCGATGGAGAGGGTTATGCTCGGAGTTACTCTGCGAGATCGAATCAGAAATGAGGAGATCCGCATGAGGACCAAAGTAACCGACATAGCCCATCGAATAGCGAAACTCAAGTGGCAGTGGGCAGGGCACATAGCTCGCAGAACTGACGGCCGTTGGGGCAGAAGAGTTCTATAGTGGCGACCGCGTACCGGAAGACGAAGCGTAGGCAGGCCCCCCACGAGGTGGACCGACGACCTGGTGAAGGTCGCGGGCAATCGTTGGATGAGGGCGGCCCAGGACCGTTCGTTGTGGCATTCTTTGGGGGAGGCCTTTGTCCAGCAGTGGACGTCTTTTGGCTGAAATGATGATGATGATCTTGGAAGAATTAGTTGGCTGCTGGCCGCGCGGCTTGCGGCGAGCGGCCATCTAATGCACGGAGGTACTTATGATATCACGTAAAATTATCGTCCGTAAATTGACTTTACAGCCAGACAATTTTTTTAAAGGCCAATTTGGGAATATTGCCTTATTTCACAATAATGGTTTTTGTGATAATTTCCGAAAAACATTGTTGTATTGTACAAATGACATAAGATTGATTGAAATTTATAGCGGAATAATATTTATAATATATTTAGTAATATTTACTGTACCGCACCGGCGAATCGTGGGTATTTACCTCTGCTTACCCCTTCGGGGATTACAGGCGTGTAGTTACGGTTATTTTTTACTGTACATAAAGTGAGTACACGCTCCAAACATTTCTAAAAGATCTCCTTTCATGCACTTCAAAATATGCGAGTACGTTTAATACATTTGAAAGAATGTTTAATGTACGGCCCTGTAATATCCGGCACAGAGGCATAACACCTTAGGCCTCAGGAGTGGTAACGCATCTGCATTTTGACTTTGGTCTATCTGCAGTCATCACTTAACATCAATGTGAACGGCATGCTTGTTTGCCAATTCGATAAAATAATAGAAACAAAAATCTACAAATAACAAACACAAGGCGGTGTACACAAATAGAGTTGAATTCGGTTCGCTGCAAAGGACATATTGGGGCCAAAATGAATTAGGTCGGGCATTCGCGGCAATTGTAGGGATATTTTGCGTCACGTCGTCTCTCGCTACGTTAATGGCGTTTTAATTAAGTTATAAACAAAGGATAAGTAAACGCGAATAGAAGTTAAGGTTGCTTTGATTATAATTAGTATTAAAATGTATCATTTAATGTTCGAATTAACAATTTTTTCAGGTGCAATTCGTTTTCTTACATCTTTGCGAGATGCAGTCGTTGAAATTTAATTAGGGCTTTCTATTTTAGTAGGTTTCTTTAAATTAATTGTGTTTATTTACTCTTCGCTTATTGACCGCTTTTATACTGAAAATAACTTACAATACGTATTTTTAGAAATAAATGTTATGTGGAAGATTGTTGACGACAAGGCGCGTAAAAATAGAATTGTATTCTGTTCGTTGCAAAGGACATATCGGGACCAAAATGAAGTAGGTCGGGCACTTGCGGCAAATCCCTGCTACTACTGTGGGGATATTTTGCGTCACGTCGTCTCTCGCTACGTAAATGGCGTTTTAATTAGATTATAAACAAAGGAAAGTAAACACAAATTGAAATGAAAGTTTGTTTGGTTAAAATTAAACTGTAAATTATTTCATGGTGGCACATTCGTGCTCCGGTGGCAGAGCTCGCGGGCGTAGGCAACACCGCATCACATCTTCTACTTGCAAATAAATGGTAGTGATTATCACGTAATTTACGGCCCTGTAATTTCCGGCACAGAGACATAACACCTTAGGCCTCAGGAGTGGTAGCGCATCTGCATTTTGACCTTGGTCTTTGTGTGGATGTCTATAGGCTGCAGTCATCACTTAACATGAATGTGAACTGCATGCTTGTTTGCCACTTCCATTACATAAAAAAAGATGTGTGCTGTTGAACCAAACCCTCCCTTCATCATTCCGCTAGTAGGGGGTGGGACGTCACGTCCCGACATCAAGCGAGTTATTCCTATTTGAGAAATCTCGCAATCGCACTCTGATTACGAGATTTCTCAAGGTATATATGTATCTTCACGCCAGGTCCCTAACGGGGCAGGCAGAGAGTGTGGAGCGCCAGACATCCCGATCCTGACACACGTCCCGTGCCTCATCTACATTCATCATGTTTTCACACATGCACGCCGATTCCTAAAACTTTTGACCCCAGCATCAGACAGAACAGAATTTTCTCAAAGTCTTATTTGTACCTAATGTTTGATGATAGGTACCTAACTTCTTCGATGAGACATACTTACTACGAGCATTATACCTCCATGTATTCAACCTACCCCTTCGGCCAAGAGAAACAAAAATTTACACATGTTTCAAGAAATTTCTCTTAGCCAGTTTGTCGTAATTTTACGGAGTAAATATTTATTTAGCGCGTCATGCCTCAAGGCCTCAAGCCTCCATCGCAGATGTGGCTTTGAAAACAATGACTCAGTTCCTGTACTCTACTTGATTAATCGTTTTGTAAATTTCGCCTTTTCACACATTTCCCTTCTCTACATTAAATTGTGTCATAATATGGTGCTGTTTAATATGCAAACAATGCAGATAGCGTTGATACAGTATTGGCTTAATCTATACTTATATTAAATCTGTAGAAGTGTAAATTCTGTATATTAAAAATATTGAAAAAATAAATACCAGGGGATGTTATTAGATCGATACCGAACACAAATATGTGATTAGATTTTTTTTTGTCTGTCGGTCTGTCTGTCTGTCTGTCTGTCTGTCCGTCTGTTTGTTCAAGCATCACATAAAAACTAAAGGTCCGATTACAATGAAACTTGGTATGATTATACTGTAATCTTTGGCGCACAATACTGGGTACTTTTTATCCCGGAAAAATGTCTGTTTGTCTGTGTGTTTGTGCACGCTAATATCAGAAACGGCTTATTCGATTTGCGGTTTTCACTAATACATTGTGTCTCAACAAACACTAAATGTTAGTTTCACTTAACATTTAGTGTTTGTTTCATGTGAATCGGTTCAGAAATAAAAAAGTTATGTCAATTTAAAGAATCGTATCAAATATTTTTGAGCTATTCTGTATCTTAGTTCTATCTTTTAGGGAGTTTCGTACCTCATTGGTAAAAATGGACCCTACGGATAACTAATCCTCCGCTGTCTGTCTGTCTGTCTGTCCGTCCGTCCGTCTGTCTGTCATAAATAGTGATAGCTAGAAAGGTAACATTTTCACAAATTATGTATTTGTTACCGCTGTAATGTAGACGCTTAAAATTTTCACAGAATTTTTAGGTCTTATGTTGTATTGCAGCTTCCATAATAAATCTATAAACATACAAATAAATAAAATTGGAGTATCTGTTTGTAATATTAAAATAACCGCTTTTTACTAAACGCATATGTATGTATACACGGTACATATACCAAAACAACATTTTTACAATTTTTGTCTGTATGTTTGTCTGTTTGGCGGGGCTAATCTTGGGAATGGCTTGACTGATTTTGACGGAACTTTCACTGGCAGATAGCTGATGTAATAAGGAGTAACTTAGGCTACTTTTATACTAGCTGCGCCCACGACTTCGTCCGGGTAGATACTGAACAATCATACTTTTTCTCACATAGACGAAGTCGCGGGCACAGCTAGTGGATTAATAATATAGATTTGTAGGGTACCTCGAAAGGAATAAACGAAACCCTTTGTTTGGAAAGGGTTTCCGTGTTTCCATGCGTTTCCAAGGGAGGAAAATTATTTTAGTGTCAACAAATCTGCCACCAAATGGTAGTTCAGCACTATCGTATTTCGGTTAGATGGTAATGTATGGCCCCGTAATAACTATTAAAGAGACATAACAACTTAGTTCTCAGGGGTGGCAACACATCTGCATTTTGACCTCTGGTTATTGGAAAGATGTCTATAGGCTGCAGACTGCAGCCTGCCGTCATCACTTAGCATAAATGTGAGTTGTATTATTGTTTATCACATAGATTTATGTAGATAATAAATCTATGGTTTATCACGTATACCTTACTTTTAAAAGTTCTCGCTAGTACATTTTCTGTATTTTTCAGTTTGGTTACGCGTATTACTCTATACTTTTAGCTTTATGTTTGTCACAAATCGTCCCAACAAATTTGTTTTAAAACTACTTGATTTGAAATATAGAAATGAATCAGTGACTTTACAATATGTTCATCGTTTCAACACATCTATTAACGATTGTACTGCGTAAATATAAAAGTTAATAAGGAATTTTTTAGGCACTGTGTATTTCTTGTGCAATGAGTAAAAACAAAGTGGCAGTGGACGAGAAACATGGTTCGAAGAATCGTTAGAGCAGAAGAGTTCTCGAGTGTCGACCGCATACCAGGAGACAGAGCGTAGGCAGATGCCCACGAGGTGAACCGACGACCTGGTGAAGGCCGCAAGCAATCGCCGTATGACGGCGTCCCAGGACCGTTCGTTGTGATAATCTTTGGGGGAGGCTTTTGTCCAGCAGTGGATATTGTTTGACTGAAATGATGATTAAGTAAATGTGTCCTGCGTATATTGTGCAAAAAATAAAACGTTCCGAAAACCATTAAAGCGTGGATTGTGCAAAAATACTCGGAGAACAGTTAGTCAGTAAGTTATTGCAATAGATTCCATTTAGCACGGCATACTCCTAGGCTATATTTCAAACGACCGCTGGCTTTGAGCACAATGACTCATTTCTTGTGCTACATGAGATAAATTGTTCTATTGAAATTTGCTTTTTCTTTTACACTTTTCCACTCGCTGCATTAAAAATAGCTTTTGGCGTCTATGGTTATTCTGCTATGCATGAGGAGTGGTAGTTTGCTGATCTGCTATCACTATAACGGCGTGGGTAACACCGAATGGACTTGTAGCTGGCTGGAATAACGTGCGAACCAAAGAGTACACTATAGGGACCCTGCGAAGTACTAGGTGGGGGTAATGTTTGGTAATGTTATCGATCGCAGCGCGTGGTGGCGAAAAGTAGCAATAATGTGGGACCTGTCATCTCAAAGTAATCTGTTTACTTGACTTGGATATGTAATTTTCATAATCACATTTAACCGCCGACAAAATGGTAAACAGCAGTTTTTGTGGTGTAAACTGCAAAAATATCAGTTAGAAATATAAGTAAAGTTATAAACGGAGAAAAAAAGAACGAAAATATGTTTATTTCGAGTAAAATTTTACAACCGTTTTGAATAGTCCTTAGAAGTTAATAATAACTTAAAGTGAATAATTACTTATTACATAAAGTAAAAGTAAAACAGATAATTAAGTAAATTAAAATAGGGATAAAATAAACTTACTATTATGTAAAAACATTTCCATTCCTTCCTTCCAAAAACTAGATAAGAAGAGAAGTAAAAACTTATTCGTCAGAATCAAAATCTATGTTATTCACTTGGCGGAGTTCCAAGTACAGTCACTATTGAGAAGAACTCCGCTACCAAAGAAACTCAGTTGGAGCTCTTTTAAATTTTTAACTAATGTCTTATACAGCTAATCATTGAAATCTAGTAATGTAAACGTATATAGCATATGTATTTGTTTAAGTAGAAATCAATAACTATCCACCATAACGAAATATAGCACCGGCAGGCCAGAACAGATCAGTCCCCACCATCAGCACCCGTTCATG
This sequence comes from Macrosoma leucophasiata, assembly GCA_036365455.1. Taxonomy (NCBI): domain Eukaryota; kingdom Metazoa; phylum Arthropoda; class Insecta; order Lepidoptera; family Hedylidae; genus Macrosoma; species Macrosoma leucophasiata. The sequence continues at coordinate 3,952,254 of JAWQUS010000023.1, read as the reverse complement.
AGTATGGCGCATGACCATGAGCCACCCGCCGTAGTAAACGTAAGTTTAATCGATTGATTCTCAAGAGCTACTTGGAAAATTGAACAATACAAGAAATGGATAACAAACATGCACACTTGTACTGCATTTTACTTAAATATTACGTCTATTACAACCCAATCAATTTTATTCTGACTTCGAACTGAGATTGTTTATACCTAAAGAAGTTTTATAAGGTATCAAAATACATGTTTGTCTTATGATGCCAGCTTGAATGATTGATCTCTGTCTTTGTTTTCTTCTTACTTCCTCTATATCAAGGACATGTCCAGTAGAAACCAACAATTTGCCTTTAAAGATTGTTTGTGGTTGAAATTTTATAGTGTGTGATACTCACAAACCCGGATCCTAAAATAATGCTCATTTCGATTTGATAACGACATTTAATTTATTAGTAGCGATACAAAAACAATTCTATATGTTTATAATTATTGCATGTAACCCATAAAATAGCTATATTGCCTTGTTTTAATGTAAAACTACAACTAAAAATGAACTAAACAAACCCTGACATATATTCGAAATAAAACACACTTTTGAATAAATTTTACTCAACTCATTTGATTTGAATGATCAAAAATTGTTTCACAACCCTTTCTCCACCCAAGTTAAGGTATCAAAGTAATTTTGGAAGAAGATTAATAGATAATTTTCAATTATAATAATATTTCAATATGTCAATATGGTCAGACAAGCAACGGTCCCACAAAGTTGCGGACGCTAGGTGGCGCTGAACTTGTGCACGGTCCCTATTGATACTGAGCGAACGTCACTCACTTTTTGAAGAGCTGTCGTACATTATTGTCACTCGAAAGCCCATTTGTTCTTTAATGTAAGATATTATTGTAATCTCATGATTTAAGCGTTGTAATAATTAAATTAGGGAAAGAACTAACTAGCAGCTTTATTATTTTATCGTGTTCCTGGAAGACAACGCCCACGATGAAGGCGCGTGTCGACAAAGATACGCATTACATAAAGGAAACCTCTAATCGTCGTCCTGGCACTCCGTTATGTATTTAATTGTTGATTTATTAAAATTCATACTTTACTGTCCGTCTGTGTGGTCAGTGAATCTCACACTGAAACTCTATCACCCGTAAATAGTGAAGTGATTTCTATAATGGCTCCGTTTTTTTCTTTTGAGATACGGAACCTTAATGAACTATACGCCAAAGCTAGACAAACCACTTCCTTTAGGCGTCAAATGACTTTGATTTTACTGGTGGTAGAGCTCCAGTGACGGAGCTCGCGGGCGTAGGCACCACCGCATTACCTAATATACTTGCCGCTAAATGGTAGTGTTCAGCACTATCGTGTTCCGGTCAGGTGGTAATGTACGGCCCTGTAATTTCAGGCACAGAGGCCATAACACCTTAGGCCTCAGGAGTGGCAGCGCATCTGCATTTTGATCTCTGGTCATTGTGTGGCTGTCTATAGGCTGCAGTCATCACTTAACATCAATGTGAACTGCACGCTTGTTTGCCACTTTTATTACATAAAAAAAAAAAAAAAAAAAAAATGAATACCAACTTGACACGGAACGACAATTTAACCATTGTGGAAGTTTGAAAAGGAAAAGTGGAAGTCTTTAATAAAGTGACCGCAGTTGGTGCAACTATAAGTGTCAGTTAAAAATCTGTCGTGGCAAAAAGAAGGTAGTTTCAATTATTCGCAGCAGGAAAACCTTTTTATTTAGATATTACTACATTTCTACCTTGTTATAACTGGTGGTAGAGCTCCAGTGACGGAGCTCGCGGGCGTAGGCACCACCGCATTACCTAATATACTTGCCGCTAAATGGTAGTGTTCAGCACTATCGTGTTCCGGTCAGGTGGTAATGTACGGCCCTGTAATTTCCGGTATAGAGGCACAACACCTTAGGCCTCAGGAGTGGTAACGCATCTGCATTTTGACCTTGGTCTTTGTGTGGGTGTCTATAGGCTGCAGTCATCACTTAACATCAATGTGAACTGCATGCTTGTTTGCCACTTCCATTTCATTAAAAAAAAAAAAGTGCCGTTAACTTTTTATATACATTTTTTTGTAATGTAAAAAGGTAAAGAACCGTTTTTTCTACATTTTAGGCTGAGTAAGTAGTTTTGGAGATAAAAAGAGAAATGGTGAATGTATTCTATGCCTATAATCCTACAAATAAACCTGAACACTAATTATTTAAAAGTAAAAAATATAGAAAAAGCCGCAGCCAATTTCCAAACGTCGGCTAGTGGTAAAGAAGCTGGACTGGTGATCCTGAGGTCACAGGTACGATTCCTGCCCGAAGTCAAAATTTTCTTCAATATTTTTCTTTAATTTAAAAAATATATGTTTGAGATTTCTTTGAGACCTTTTATTTGATATATCATACACGATTTTGTGTCAATTTACATAAGGTACCAATTTCCAACTTCAACATTTCATCCAAAAGACGTCCACTCATGGACAAAGTCCTCCCAAAGATTGCCACAACGAACGGTCCTTCCGCATCCTTCACCAGGTCGTCGGTCCACCTCATGAGGGCCTAACTATACTTCGTCTTCATTCGGTCACCATTCGTGAACTCTTCTGCTCCAACGGCCACCAGTTCTTCTAGCTATGTTCCCTGCCCACTACTATTCAGTGGGCTACGTTACTTTGGTTCTTCTTCAACCAAACTATCCAAAAAGTTTCAAAGCAAATTGGCTGTGACAGATGGACAAACAAACCAGCAAAATAAGTGGCCATGACTGATAATTCGCGTTAATCAGACTCTCCAAAGAACAAAGGAAACGTCTATCAAGTGATCGGCGTATTAGTAACGATGAAAATGACAGCCCGGAACGGAATGAGGACAGGCGACTTGATGCAAAGAGATTAAACATACCAACGGTTCACGATTTTAAGGGAATCCAAAGGCAAATCTATATAAATTTAAAATAATAAAACTGTAGAAATAAAAAATAAATACCAGGGGATGTTACTAGATCAATACTGAACCCAAATATGCGATTAGAAATTTTTTTGTCTGTCTGTCTGTATGTCTGTCTGTTTGTTCAAGCATCACATAAAAACCACCGGTCCGACAATGAAACTTGGTATGATTATACTTTAACCTTTGGCGCACAACACTGGGTACTTTTTATCTCGGTAAAATGTCTGTTTGTATGTGTGTTTGTGCACGGTAATTTCAGAAACGGCGTATTCGATCTGCTGTTTTTACTATTAAATTGTAGCAAGTTTCACTTAATATTTAGTGTTTGTTTCATGTGAATTGGTTTCAGAAATAAAAAAGTTATGTCAATTTAAAGAATATCGAATATTTTTAAGCTATTCTGTATCTTAGTTCTATCTTTTAGGGGGTTTCGTACCTGAAAGGTAAAAACGGACCCTACGGATTACTAATCCACCGCTGTCTGTCTGTCTGTTCGTCCGCCCGTCATTCTGTCACCAGGTTGTATCTCAAAAATAGTGATAGCTAGAAAGCTAACATTTTCACAAATTATGTATTTCTGTTACGGCTATAAAGACAAAATTAATTACTAAAAATAAGAAAATGTAAATGTTAAGGGGTCCAAGGGGGCATACAATAAACGTGTTTTTTTTCGTTTATTTTTGTTCGATATTAATATTTAATGGTACATAGCAAGTAGAAGATTAAAAATTTCACAGAATTTTCAGGTCTTATTTGGTGGCGTTAGTGGTGTTGGTGGCATTGGTGGTGTTGGTAGTGGTGGTGGTGGTGGTGGCATTGGTGGCGTTAGTGGGTTTGGTCATTGATGTTATTGGTGTCGTTGGTGGCATAGGTGTTGTTGGTGACTCTAGTGGCGGTGTTGATGGCGTTGGTGGAGATGGTGGTGGTTTTTAGTCGCGATGGAGGCATTAGTGGCGTTGGTGTCGTTGGTGGTGTTGTTGGTAGTTTCGGAGGCATTGGTTGTGGTGGCAGTGGTGGTTTTGGTGGCGTAGGTGTTTGATGATGTTGGTGTTGGTGGAGGCGTTGATGGCATTGGTGGCAATTGTGATGGTGGAAGTGGTAGCGGTGACAGTAGTGGTGGTGGTGACGATGGTGAAAAATTCACAACGTTAATATTCAATTTTTCACATCCGCCATTATGAACCTAAGCACAGACATTACATGTCATATTTTATTCTGAGTCGAGAACATGTATACACAAAATTCGTATTCTTTGATAATTCGTGAAATAAAATCAATAATTTTATAAATTCCAATGTCAATGCCCGCCATTATGACGTACCTACACATTTATTTTTTAATAAATGTCATTGATGTATTACCGAAATTGGACAAGCCAGGCAATTTTCAAAAATCAATTGCTATTTGTTACTTTCGCTAAAACTGTACCTAGTGTATTTTTTATCTTTAGGCACTTTAAAGCGATACAAAGTTCGCCGGGCCAGCTAGTCTATATATATATAAAAATCAATTGCTGTTCGTTAGTCTCGCTAAAGCTCGAGAACGACTGGACCAATTTGGCTAATTTTGGTTTTGAATGATTTTTGGAAGTCCAGAGAAGGTTAAAAAGGTATGAAAATATGAAGAAATTGAAGCGAAATAGTAAAAAACAAAATTTCCCTACAAATAGTCCGTATCTATCAAACCTTTGATATATTATTTAATTGTGAAGCAATACGAAGTTTGCCGGGTCAGCTAGTTAAATAAATATTCAATGCTCAATGTATAATGTGATTTTTTAACCAATATTCCATGTGGAAGCCATAAGTTTCCCTTTCCGGGTTTGAGTCATTTGAAATCTCTCTATTTCAGGTATCCTATATAATAGGTTGGGGAAAAAGTCTTTTCGCATTATAGTATGTATGAACTTGTCATAAAATCTCTTTGGCTGTAGTATTTGTATCTGGCTGGTTTTGGTATCATTGAAAGTTAACATTTTAAAGAACATAATTCCAAATTCAAATTAGGCAAATGTGTGATTTTCATTTGTTTTTCGTACTGTCAAGATGAGTGAATCTAATCAAGAAATTCGATACATTTAAAAATTTTGCTACAAAAAAGGTAAAAATGCAACGTAAGCCGCGAAAAAAATTTGCGATGCTTATGGACCTAGTGCAGTGTCTGTGAGAGTAGCACAAATTTGGTTTAAGCGTTTTCAATCCGGAAATTTTGATGTCAAAGATGCACCTCGCTCTGGTCGCCCTATTACGGATAAAATAAATGCCATTTTTGAAAAAGTGGAGCAAGATCGACATATCAGTAGTTACGACGTAGCTGAAGAACTGAGAATTGATCACAAAACAGTTTTGGCGCATTTGCAAAAAGCTGGGTACAAAAAAAAATCTCGATATTTGGGTACCTCACGAGCTCACTGAAAGAAACCTAATGAACCGTGTACTCATTTGTGATTCTTTATTACGACGTAATGAAACCGAATCATTTTTGAAGAAACTGATAACTGGTGATGAAAAGTGGATCACGTACGACAAGAACGTGCGAAAAAGGTCGTGGTCAAAGGCCGGTCAGGCTTCACAGACTGTGGCGAAACCCGGGTTAACTCGCAATAAGGTGATGTTGTGTGTGTGGTGGGATTGGAAGGGCATTATTCATTATGAGCTATTACCACCAGGCAGGACTATCGATTCTGAACTCTACTGCGACCAACTGATAAGATTAAAGCAAGAAGTTGAGAGAAAGCGGCCGGAATTGATCAACAGAAGGGGTGTGGTGTTTCATCATGATAACGCTAGACCTCACACATATATAGCCACTCAGCAAAAATTAAGAGAGTTTGGCTGGGAGGTGTTAATGCATCCGCCGTATAGTCCTGACCTTGCACCTTCAGATTTCCAACTGTTTCGGTCTCTTCAGAATTCTTTATGCAATGTTAGGTTAACATCACGAGAGGACTGCCAAATCTACTTGTCGCGGTATTTTGATGAGAAGTCCCAAAATTTTTATAGCAATGGGATCATGTCCCTACCTACAAGATGGCAAAAGGTTATCAAACAAAATGGTACATACATATTTTAGTTAAATTTAAATAAACTATATTAAAAAATGTTTTGAATTATCTTAAAAAATGCGAAGAAACTTTTTCCCCAACCTAATATATGTGTAGGTATGAATATGAACTACATGCTTGTCTGCCATTTCATGACATAAAAACTTGTGAAGGTTTCGATGATTTTGAAATGGATTGCGATGGAACATTGACTACCACCGTAAAACCGCTCCCATATTCTTCAGGATTTTATCCATCAAAGTTTTCATCATGACAAAAGATACTTCTCAGAGTCCGATAACGTATCAACCCTGATAATATCTCACGAAACAAACGCAATAAATTCCATTTCCACACGATTTGTCATCGAGAACAAACAGTAGCAGTAAAGCGCAAGCCACTTGAGCTATGACCGGGATGTCGTTTGTCACAAAGAAAGCCCTATCGTTTTCTCAATTCAAGTCCAATTCGAAATGAACTTTAAAACTGTGGACGGAAGATTTGTAATGGAAGTTTTCTGATATCATTTCAAGCCTCGCAGAGAGCTTTGGGATTCGTACGGTATTATCATATCCATGCAATCTGGGGCTAGTTGGTGGTCTGACCCTTGCCACATAAGGAAATTCGTTTTGAGGGCAACCACATGTCTGAGATTTAAATGCGAAGAGAAAGACGTATCGATTTACGGTGGGAATTGAATCAGAGATGCTTGAAATAAATGGTTAAATCAAAATACGAGTAACTGAGATAAAGTTCAAGAATTCGTTCGACCCTACTGACATTTGTTTTGGCAGGTTTTTTCTCAGTAATGTGGGCTTTGCATCGAAGAAGGAAGGCTGATTGGTCTGTGGTGCTTTGGAACTCTGTCAGTGAATGACAAAGAATGTCCCATATTATTTTTTTTAGTCTTATTTTGCCTTTGTAAAAGAAAGTATGGATTCTGTTGATACGTATTTTAGTTATTTATGTATTTTTGGACCATTACTGGTTTTATTGTTGTTTACTTTGACATATTATTCAATGTATCAGTTGTCATTCGCTTTAATTTTATATTTGTAATTTGACATAAGCAAATTCTATTATTTCCAAGTGATAAATTTTTTTTTGTTTGAGATTGATCATAGAGCACCGCGCCCTACCGGTCGCGGCAAACCGGAGGCGACTAGCCAAAGCGTAATACACGCTATGGCTACTTCCCTCCGCCTCCGATGCAAAACAGTCTGTCATTTTTTGCGGGGGGAAATGCGTGTAACACTTACGCACACTACAAAAATCGTTTATTACTACGAAACTCACACCTTAAATTTAACAAAATACAGAAACAATTTCACGCACACATTTAAACATCTTGGCGACAGGCATAGGCCCATTTGGGCTTGTACTTTGACAGAGGGGAAAGCCTGCATATGGCTATTCCCCTCCTGTGTTGCTCTATGAGTTTGATCCTCAAGTGAGTGTATTGGTTTTTTATTTTGGGAAATTCTCAGTGGAACTTTTTTTTATTTGGGCATTTTACTGGTAGAGTTCCAGTGTGAACATCATCGCATTACCTAATTTATCTGCCGCCAAATGATAGTGTTCAGCACTATCGTGTTCCGGTCAGGTGGTAATATACGGCCCTGTAATTTCCGGCACAGAGGCATAACAGCTAAGGCCTCAGGAGTGGTAACTCATCTGCATTTTGACCTTGGTCTTTGTGTGGGTTTCTATAGGCTGCAGTCATCACTCAACGTAAACTGCATGCTTGTTTGCCACTTCCATTACATTAAAAAAAACAGTGCTTATGTATGCAGAGATAGCGCTCCACGAAGTCGAAACTCGCCGATTGTCCCTTTCTTAATCTCGATTTGCAACATTTCTTGGGGGATACTGTACATAACTCAACGCTACAGTCATTATTCGGCTTTATAGAGGAAAAATGAAATAAGCGTCTATTGTATTTGCACAGATCATCAATCACATTTTCTGGCGTCCTCGGATAATATTCTTGTGGCATTTATCTTAAAGTGTCGTCTTCGGAAGTCTGTTTTATCTTAAATATTGGCAATTAAATTGTCGTTAAACCATTTTCGTGGCGCAATACTTTGGATTGTTTGGGGGAATGCGGTATCTTTATTCAACTCGGTTATCGGGATGTATTAAAACGCTTACTCTCAACACTTTTTGAACATGGCGGCGGGTGGAGGGCGTTGGAACAAACATATAATTAAATTTATTCTACAGCTTAATGGTTGTATCTAGCGCGATGTTATCTCAGGCCATCATATTTTTTTTAAATATACGAGCGGATCTTGGTCATTGGCGGGCGTCTTGGACTTCTATTTAGTTCCGCAATTTTGTGAACCTCTCTGGTCACATGGTTAGGATCTCTTCGTATGAAATGTAATCTTAACCCCCTTATTCATAAACGTACATTTGATACGTTTTAGCTATAGAATGCTTTGTCTTTGTCAGTTGCATTGTCAAATGTGCAGAATAGAAAAAGACAAGGAAGACATTAGCAACACTTTAGCTAAAATACGTTTATGAATAAGGGGGTTAGTCTATTATAATAACTACTTATTTCAAAGTTAAAACTGAAATTTTAACTCCAAGACAATATCAAAACAATAAGCCTGAAAATAAATGTATATTTCCATAAAGTTTAAGCTATTTCTGAAGCCGAGTAGCTCGCCAACTGATCGACGAAGCAAACATTTCAATCTGCTATTCCTATCTGTGTCGGAGGTCAAAATGGTCATGAAATGAGTCTGTGCCATTTAACATTGAGTAGGATGATAAATATGGTACCTATCTACGTAACATTTGTTTAAAATATATATATAGTTTTATATAGACCAGCAGACCCGGCAAACTACGTATTGCCTCAGTATGAAATAATGTGTCAAAGGTGTGATAGATACGGACTATTTGTATGGGAAAATGAAATTATGGTTTTTACTATTTCACTTCAATTTCTTCATATTTTCTTGCTTTTTAAACCTTTGGGCTTCCAGAAATAATTCTAAAACTAACCAAATCGGTTGAGCCGTTCTCGAGTTTTAGCGAGAGTAACGAACAGCAATTGATTTTCATTTAAATAGATAGATGCTACATCTTTCTACATATATACATATATCATTTTACTGGTGGTAGAGCTCCAGTGACGGAGCTAGTGGGCGTAGGCACCACCGCATTACCTAATATACTTGCCGCTAAATGGTAGGGTTCAGCACTATTTGTTCCGGTCGGGTGGTAATGTACGGCCCTGTAATTTCCGGCACAGAGGCATAACAACTTAGGCCTCAGGAGTGGTAATGCATCTGCATTTTGACCTTGGTCCTTGTGTGGGTTATAGGCTGCAGTCATCACTTAACATCAATGTGAACTGCATGCTTGTTTGCCACTACCATAACATAACATTATATATATATATATATATATATATATAACGGCGCGGGTAACACCGAATGGAGTTGTAGCTGGCTGGAATAACGGATGAACCAAAGAGTACACTATTGATACTGAGCGAACGTCACTGACTTTTTGAAGAGCTGTCGTACATTATTGTCACCCGAAAACCTATTTATTCTGTATTGTAAAATATTATTGTAATCTCATCATAAGTTCATGATTTAAGCGTTGTAATAATGAATATATTGCAAGAACTAACTAGCAGCCTTATTATTTTACCATGTTCCTGGAAGACAACGCCCACGATGAAGGCGCGTGTCGACAAAGATACGCACCACACAAAGGAAACCTCGAATCGTCATCCTGGCACTCCGTTATATATATTATGTTATCACAGGATCCCACTGAAGTATCATTTCGTTCATCCAGATATTACAGAGACATAATAACTATTAGGTTATTGCGGGGCCATTTTTTATATCTAGTTTATACTTACAGGTACTTACCAGTTCTCTTTAATTTTAAATCATAAATTCCTAAAGCTCAAGTAAAGTGAAAATCAGAAAACGACTCTAGCTACATAAAAAAAAAACGAATTTATCTCTAGTTGGTACACGACGAACTTACAACGACCTTCTTTTACTGTCTAGAATTGATTTTTTAAATAAAATAATGAAACAAACCGAACAAAATTCTAAAGGCTGAAAAACCCAACGTATGAATAGAGCTTTCAAATATGTTTTTGAGGTTTTGGCGGGAACCCTGAAAGAGGCGTATGGTGCTCTTATTTTATTTCATTTTCTTGGTGTATTTTTAAATTATATTGAATCAGTGGCATTTTGTTTAATATAGGTTTATTACAGTGACCGTGTAAAGCGAAATAGAATAACAGTGCGAAAACACGACTTTTCAGGTTGCCTCCAAAACTTCATTGTAAATGTCCTGGTAAAGTAGCCATCGCTTTACTCGAATAACTTGACTGACATATTATACTTGATAACATATATACTTGATACATACTTACATATTATACTTGATGACTATATTATATTAACTTTTACGCTGCTTAAATAAATACGAAATATCGTTTTACTTGACACTGGCAATATGCGTAATAGCGATGCCATAAATAACAAAAAAAAATGTTTTAAATAAGACAGGTCACAGACAGGTGTCTAAAAGCAATTAATATTTCACTGTCAAACTAAACAACATTAACAAACACTAAACAGTACGGATATATTTTTTGCATTTCTACAATTTTCACCACAATTTTGAATACACTTTACAAAAAGCATATGGATTCAGGTAATATATATTTATAAATCAGGCAAAGTGTTATTCCTATACTAGCACTACCTGTTACTACTTACATATAACATTTGAAATACCTTAGTATAACGTTTTCGTAGGTTTTCGCGAGCTTCATACATTGTAGAAATTAAACTTGCCAACAGTCTGCCCGTGACCACGGTAGCTGGAAAGCGACCGAAACGTCGGGTGTAAGAAGTTTTGGGAGTGTTGTATACGCGAGAAAATCCGCAAGTTTAATTTCTACAATACCTTAGTATATTATGATATTAATTTTCAGAGCGATGTTCTACTATCTTATTAATATTTACTTTATCACAAATATGTATTTACTGGTCTCTTCTATGTTCATTATCATCATCATCATCACTTCAGCCGAAATACGCCCACAGCTGGACAAACACTCCTCAAAGAAGCTTACAATAGTGTAATATATCATGTGGGGAGAATATTCTTTATTATTATTCTCCACTGTTGGCATGCGGATTGGCGATCGCTTCGATGATCAATTTGATTTTTAACCTGATAATCTGGAAATAGCTGACAGACACATGACATTTTCACGTTAATAATGTTAACAAATAAATATAAGTATGTACTGCCTTGGACGTAGCATTTATTATTTTCATTCCACCCAGCAAATCTTTCTCAGTCAACGAACTCAATCAAAATCCTTAATTACGCTTTATAAACTTAAATTGTACCAAGTTCAAAGTAATATATTACCCACAACTTATATCCATTTAAACTTTGTCTTTTTATTTTAGACTTTCACAAGCCTTGCAGGGGTATCAACGGAATTGATTTGTCTAATTACTACGTCGCTGAGCGTTGTCACAATTCAATTGTGTACGTTCACAAGAAGTTTTTACCTCAAAGCAAAAGAACGCCTAATGAGTTGCCGCAAAAGCGAACACAGCATAAAAGTCAGCAGTTTGATTCTGAACTAAATGCTGGCGTTGGCGAAATTAATAAAACAATAAAGAAAAACGCGGACCCAATCCTAGAGAAGACTATTAGTTTCGCTAAGAAGTTAATCCCTTTGACAATACCCCCGAGTACAGATTTACGTGATTCTACATTTTATACGATCAAAACAAAGAAATCTAGAGGAAAATGTAGACAAAAAACTAATCAAGTTAATTATACAAATGTTGAAGCAAATAATAACAGAAAACACTTTATAGAAATGAAAAAAGATAAATACAAACATGGTAAAGAAAGTTATAGCAGTCGGGATACACTCAACAGATCATCGCAAAATAATACACTCGAAGATATTGATGAAAACCGATCAATGAGTTGTTCCCTATCAGAAATATCAGAACGGAAACTTGACACAAAACGCAGAAAGAAAACTAATAATATTGTTCACAGTAAACTCATTGCATCTGAATCATTCGAAGCTATTGCTACAGATTTATCGAATCCTGACAATACGAAGATAAAAATTCATTTGATGAATGAGAAAGATAAAAAAATACTCGTAGATGACATACGGAAACCACTGTTAGATACAATTAAACTCTTAGAAGTAGATAAGCACAAAATATATACAACATTAGAAAACATGCAAAATGCTTACAATATAAAAAAGTTTGATCTTATTCTAGAGAAGCTTGTTTGCATAGAGAAAAAGTTAGATGAACATATTTTATCATCCCAAACTAAATCTATAAGTGCCACAGTTAGTAAAGTATCTAAATTAGAAGAATTAGAGCAATATACGGTGCAAGATAAAGATAGTTCTGAAGAAGAATTGGCTGAAATAGATTTCACAAAGAGGAGAATGCGAGGTAAAAGTGCAGTTATAGCCATGCGACAGCAAAGTGATGTGACAACAAAGATAGTAGAGAATGTAGGACAAGGAGAAGTTCCAGATAAATTTAAAACAGGTCAGCTTGGTATCAAACCAGATCGTCCAAATAAAGTACCAGCTAGATTTTGTTGGACAGATGGAGGAAAGTAGTTTTAGTTATCATAATAAGTTTGGGTGAGTTAACATAATATTTATAATTATTATAAAAATGCACTTAATATTGATCTTAGCTAATAAAGAATGAAATTCTTAAAGTTGTTAAATGAGTTATCATTATTTCACCTTAAGTTGAGTAGTAAATACTTTCCCCAAATTAAAATATGCCGCCAACACCTAGTGAAACTTAGCGAAAAGTATAGATAGATGGTATATAATCGATCGCGTGCCAACTACTCATCTATCTTGACAATATCGTTCCACTCCCGACTGGCATTCGAGATACGTATCGATTTCAGCGTTTCGATTACTCAAATTGTTTAATTGTATACAAATATTTGCTATTGCTCACTCTATTTTATGTGCTTTGGTATTTTGAGATATTCTATTTGGATTACCACCCTATTGGCATTTACAGCTAAAGGCAGGCAAGATTTAATTTCCAAGTCTTGTGGAATTCGACTCATATTGCATAAACAAAAAAAAAAAAAGCAAATATTTTAGTACAAATGTAATATCTTCTTCATCAGTTGTGAAATTGAAATTGTTGAGTCAAAGCAATAAAAACTAGTGTACACATGTTAAGAGTATTTATAATAATCAGAGATAAAGGGTAAAGTGTACTTGTTTGAATTAAAAAAATATAAAGACGAGCAATTTTTCCTCTCAAATCCTCTTAGCGTCTTATGGCTTGTGTACTTAAACTTAGCGTGAAAGTAAAAAGAAATTACGTATACTTACACGAATTAATAGATTTTATACGAACGCTTTTTTACAGTATATGTACCTACAAATAAAAAATACGTGAGCGAATTTAAATGAAGCAAAGCTTGATATACTTTATGATTTTCAATACACTGTAAAGTATTTACATATTTTTTCAACTCAATTTAATGACCCTCAGTTGTGAAAAAAATCGTGGCGGATTTGTTTCATAATTGAAAACCACATAGTCACAGGCAATATTTAACCTAAACCTATTTTTGAAGGTCATAAAGTTAAGTCAATAATCTGGATATCTATTATCTATCTAACTATATAAAAATTCACTAAAACTCGTAAACGTCTGGACTAATTTGGCTAATTTTGGTTTTGAATGATTTTTGGAAGTCCACGGAAGGTTTAAAAGGTAAGAAATAAGAAGAAATCGAAGGAAAGTAGTAAAAAACATAATTTCATTTTCCCATACAAATAGTCCGTATTTATCAAACCTTCGACTCATTGTTTCATTCTGAGGCGGTTTGCCGGGTCAGCTAGTGAGTAATAAAACTCAATGTCATAAGAAAAAATTTCGAACAGCGCCATAGAAAAAAAAAAGTTTTTTTTTCATTACGTCTCTTATTCTGTAACTACGGAAACCTACACTGCGCGTGACCCGACACGCACTTGACCGTTTTTTTTCTACTCTATCTTAAAGTTGCGGTTTCTTGGGCAGTCGTCAAGCTCAATTAACCAGCAGAGCTGTAGAAATGAGGTAATTACCCAGAAATAACTTTTCCTTATTGACGAAAATTTACGTCCAAGTGTATTTGTGTATAAGGAAAGATATATTTAACACTCTGCTCTCTCACTGCCTTCGACTACACAACGCAGTATCGTCGATGCTCACTGCCCATAAGAGACATGGCGTGAGGATACACTATAATAATTATATTTAAGTTATATCAAATCGAAGCGCTCATGGCCCAGCGGCTGGTGTAGATCGTAAGCGATCTCCTCGGTTAAGTACTACGGGCGCGGTCGGGTAGTGTGATGGGTGACCGCTAGTGGCAAATTAAATGCGCGTTTCCGTGCTTCGGAGGGCACGTTAAGCAGCGTGGTGGAGTAAACTACAGGCCTCCCCCCCAAAAAAAAGGGGAGAGACTCGTGCCCAGCAGTGGGACGTATAATGGGTAGCCATATTATATGTATATCAAATCGATACCAACGTCCTAAATACGTTCTTAAGGCTGTGTCCACACAATAATTACATATTTTACTGGTGGTAGAGCTCCAGAGACGGTGCTCGCGGGCTCCACCGCATTACCTAATATACGAAACTTCACACCTGTAATCCCCGAAGGGATAGGCAGAGATAAATACATGCATTCAAGCATACATTTAAACACCCACGATTCGCCGGTTACATATTGGCCCATGTATCAGGAGTCGAGCCTGTTGACATCATAGCACATTACCTAACTTCGAGGTACTGGGAAGTTTCCAGAAAATGGAAAAATCCCAGTGGTACCAGAGATAAAGGACTTTACACCATCTCTGATAACCCCCTACCCGGAAATCGAACCCAGGACCTCAGCGTAGTAGTAGTGGCCTGCTACCACTAGGCTACCGAGGCAGTTACCTAATATACTTACCGCTAAATAGCAGTGTTCAGCACTATCGTGTTCCGGTTAGGTGGTAATGTACGGACGTGTAATGCCCGGCACAGAGGCATAACACCTTAGGCCTCAGTAGTGTTAACGCATATGCATTTTGACCTTGGTCTGAGTATGGGTGTCTATAGGCTACAGTTATCACTTAACATCATTGTGAGCTGCATGCTTGTTTGCCACTTTCATAACATAAAACATATCAATATATTATTATGAATATCAAAATAAATCACTTTTAGCGTATGCTACGTTGCTTTGTACTACGTAGCTTATTACCTAGCTATGTGCTACGCCTCCGTAGTATACAGCTGGGCACGAGTCTCTCCCCTTTTTGAGGGGAGGCCTGGAGCTTACTCCACCACGCTGCTCCAATGCGGGGTGGTGGAGATACGGGTTAGTGGCCAACCCGCTGTCAGATGTTTTCGAACCGCCCATAAGGCCTCCGACAAGGTTAAACGAATGCTATCTATCGATAGCAACCGGGACCGACGGCTTAACGTGCCCTCCGAAGCACGGAAACGTAAGTTATATGATAGAGGCAAATCGACTTATCTACGTATCACGTAGACGCATTGCCTCCTTTGCGGCTTTATTGCCTCCTTTGCCTCCGGTTTTTGTGTCCTGGTTTTTAATAATATTAGATCAGACGACCCCGCCGCCCATGGTAGCAGAATTTTATTATGCTGGAAGAGAATTTTTCCACTAGAGCAGTCAGTCTATCGAACAATGGCGGTCAAACCATTCCAAGTGCAATTACGCAATATGGGCAGTAGGGTCCTGCAATAAAACTGTCGCCACTGCGTTCGCCAAACCGCATGCCAAGCGTAGCATACCATAATCGCTACGCTTGGCATGCGATTTGGCGTTTTATCGCAGGACCCTGCTGGCCATATTGCGTAATTGCACTTGGAATGGTTTGACCTGAGGATATGTCCTCTTATGATTGGCTTGGCTTTGGACCAGCAGTGGATATTTTTCGGTTGATATGATGAAAACACTGAATTGATGTAAGCAGGTCTTTTCGATCATCCAATCGAAAAAATATGCCAATCCATCAGAATTTTTCGAAACTGAATATTAACGCTGCATCAATAGAAATCAGTCCGAATTTTAAGATTTTATAACATTTTTAATCCTTATTCTAGCAAGTAGTAACAATTGCATAATAGTAACATATTTTATCAGCAATATTTTATCAGCTTTCAATTGAATAATAATTTCAATAAACGGGTGTATTATTGTTAAATATGCTGCGTGTGTCATGAACCATAATGCCTACGCACCGTGACAGAAGCGGTAAAGCGGAAGATAAAAAATAGAGAAAAAAAAAGTGTAGAAAAAAAACTAAGAACAAGGCAATCACTCACCAACGCTTGCGCGGCTGTCTGGTGCTGTAAAAACAGGCTTTGGTCAGTTGAGCCAGCAGAAGTTTAAAGGTTTGAATAGACAGAACGCGTTAGCCAAATTTGCTGTTAGTATCGTTCGTATTTAACTAGACAAGATGGTTGGTGTAAAATGTACAATAATGTTATGTTTAGTTGTAGATTAATATAGCATGATTCTTTTGTATATGATTCGCAGATGTGTGCTAAAGCGTTCCTGTAACCCCACCACTTAGGGCGGACAAGTCGCAACACCCAGGGGATTTAAGTGGGTAGATTAGTTCTGTCTCCCCTGTGATAACCCACTTCTCTCCCCAAGTGGGTAACATTTTCCCTGGTAAAAAAGGTTGTTTTGTGCACGAGCTTTTCGTATTAAATAAGGTTGTATGCTTTTATAAAATTCGTATAGGTGGCGCTGCGAGTAGGTCTATCGACGATAGAACCCTAAGAGAAGCTGTGTTATGTCGTCGATGGGTATAACGAACATTACAACGTGGTTTGGTTCAGTTTTACAGAAATAAGAGATTTATGGGTTAGAGCATCCGCGACACATAGCTTGTAACCTTTCATATATGAATTATCTGAACATGCAATATAACATTATGGTATTTTATAGCATAATACGTTGCCTGCGATTTCGTTTACTTAGCCTACAATACTGAAACAAAAGGTAGCTTATTATATGTCTGCTCATCAGTTTTATAGGTGAACATGTAACAGACAAATATGAAACTGGATGGTTTTGGACATGTGATAAAAGTATTGTGTAGCTGTTTGCATGCAGTTGATAAGCAAACATAGGTACGCAAGTTTCTGGATTTTAAAATTAACTGCGAGACTTCGTTTAAATTCTACATAAATAACAGTGTATTGTGTGTTACAATTGTACCGTAAATATTTTTTTTGGGAGAAAGGTTTATGAACCTGACGATAAATGAATAACTAAGCATGAAAAAATAATATTCTCAAGCTTTTGTTCATAAAACGGTTCAGTAGTAAATTTGTTATACGAAAATTTTAACAACCAATACATACACACAAAAATAAACAAAAAAATAAAGTTGATTCTATTCTGCCAGTTAAGAACCAATAACGTAACTAATAAGGTACATATGTAACATAGTGAGGTACAGTTTGAGTGTGATTTGTGTGGGACTAATTGCACTCAAGCTGTACCTCACTAGTCACATAATTAGTGAAATAATTTGATTCAAGCCGTGAATTATATCAAATGGCGCTTTGAGATCTGCTTTAATTATGCACGACCACTGAATTCATGATAATCACGATGTTTACTGCAGGTGACGGTTTACTGAGCGACATTGTTCAAGGAATTCTATACACAGTAGACCACCGGTAAGCGACAAACGCTTTGTGCAACAATTACGAAGTATTTGATGCGTAACTTCACGCCTGTAATCCCCGAAAGGTAAATGCTTGCATTCAAGCATACATGCAAACACTCACGATTCGCCGGCTACGTTTTTAGCCCATGTAACAGGTGGCGAGCCTGTTGCCATCTCCGGGCACATCATCTTCCAAAAAATTGAAGAATCCCAATAGAATTAGAGATAAAGGATTTTAAACCGTTATCTCTGATAGCCTCCAACCCGGCAATCGAACCTAGGACCTCCAGCGTAGTTGCAGTGGCCTGCTACCACTAGGCTACTGAGGCAGATAAATATTTAATTTGTCGGATTATAGAATACTGCCTTAGACCCCCTAAAGTCTGTTTTTTTTTTTACAAAAGAGTGATTCGTAATCCGACAAATGACCGAGTAAGTAGTGAGTTAAATATAAGCAGTAAAAAATAAACGAAGTGTTAGTGGTGGTAGAGCTCTGCAGGGACTCTAAGGCGTAGGCACCATCGCATTACCTAATCTATCTGCCGTAAAATGGAAGTGTTCAACACTATCGTGTTTCGGATAAATGGTAATGTATGGCCGCCCCTTAATAACTATCACAGAGACATAACAATTTACGTCTCAGGTCATCTGCGTCTTGACCTCTGGTTTTTGTGTAGATGTCTATAAGCTGCAGTCGTCACTTAACATCCATGTGAACTGCGTGGTTGTTTGCCACCTGCCTTACATAAAAAATCGTGTTTGAATCACTGATTTGGTTCAAGACCTGTACATTCGGAGCAAAATCGGTTGTATCAGACGGACAGCCGATTAATTTTTTAAGGGTTCTGTTTTTTTTCCTTGTTACGAGTCACGAAACCCCAATAAAAGTAGAAACATACCAACATTGGCAAAGCTACGCAGATTAAAATCGTGCTTGCAATATTTTAAACGATATGTTTAACGTCAAAATATATTTTAAATTAAACATTTAATCGAATCAGATTCTCGCTACATTGTAGAAAATTTCAGTGTCCGTCGATTTAATCGAACGTTTGTAGAATGTAGAATGGTTTTGGCCGATTGCCATTTAAACCGGGTTGGCGTGTATGTAGGGCAGCTTAATGTAAAGCCGGTATCAGACTCGCAACTACCTTGATTAAACTTACACTGTATACGTACGTGTGAAACTTATCTTACAATTTCCTCAATTTTATATGTAGTTGTCTCGTACTAAGGAATAATATGTTAGTGTATGGTAGTAGTGTAAAGGGGTGATACGTGGACTGTATTTTAAGATGCCTTCAAATAAAAGGTTTATTAAAATATATTGCGCTGATTTATAAGAACTAGTTACTGTAAATGGCCGTTAGTAAACAATTAAGTAAGAGCAATTAATGAAGCGCGCATGGCCCCGCGGCTGGTGTAGATCGGAAGCGATCTACCTACTCGTTACGGGCGCGGTCGGTTGTGTGATGGGTGACCGCTAGTGGCAAATTAAAATGCGCGTTTCCGTGCATCGGAGGGCACGTTAAGCTGTCGGTACCGGTTGTTATCGACAGATAGCAGTTGTTCTCAGAGGCCTTATGGGCGGTTTGAAAACACCCGCCAGCGGGTTGGCCACTAACCCGTATCTCTATCAATCCGCATTAGAGCAGCATGGTAGAGTAAGCTCCAGGCCTCCCCCCCATAATGTTTAGTAAGAGCCCTTGTAGGTACACGCAAAGAACTTTCACCGCGTCTACTGCAGATGAGACCAATTTCTTATCTACCCGACAAGAATTTTGTCTGATTTAGAGACGAAAACTTTTCGTGTCTACTACAGACAAGACCAATAGAAACGTGTACACGCTAAGATTGTTTTCGGGCAGTCGTGCGTAGAGTGTGAGAGACAACTCGGTGTCTTAATAGGTATTTAAATATACAGATAAAATTATTTCCCCAAAAAAAAATATAAAATACTGGCGGCCAAATTTTGATAGGCAACCTAGTGGATATATAGTTTCTTGATTATAAATATGCGTGAACATTAGTTTTGCAGCATATTTGGATGAATGAAATGATATTGCAGTGCAGAACGTCCTTTTAGTATGAAACACTAAAAACAACGCGAGTATAAAATGATGTAATTTCATAATCGTTTAACTGTTCTATAAGTCCACAACTCACAGAATTACCTAGCCAACAAGTTACTAGAACTGTGAAGCCTATTACAGTAGTGTTAAACCGCTATCACTCGCATGCATATGCAATTCCCAAGCTATCGACAAGACATCGAAGCGTTGACTTGGCGAAGTGATAATTATACAGCACCATCTCGCATTACAGCGATCATGAATAATGGATGGAATTTGATTTGAAAGTGAACTGAAATTTACAGACGTTGTTAAATTGGAGAAATTGATTTTGATACAGGTGAAATAAGTTTGCCAATAAAGTTTGTAAAAGCTAGAAATGTATGTTCTTTACTAATGTCCTGAATGCCCTGAAAGAAGCGCGCATGGCCCCGCGGCTGGTGTATATCGTTAGCGATCTTCTCGGTTAAGCGATACGGGTGCCGTCAGGTGTGTGATGTGTGACCGCTAGTGGCAAATTAAATGCGCGTTTCCGTGCTTCCATTTTCTTTTTTTTTATGTAATGGAAGTGGTAAACAACATGCAGTTCACATAGATGTTAAGTGATGACTGCAGCCTATAGACACCCACAGAAAGACCAAGGTCAACATGCAGATGCGTTACCACTCCTGAGCCCTAAAGTGTTATGCCTCTGTGCCGGAAATTACAGGGCCGTACATTACCACCTGATCGGAACACGATAGTGCTGAACACTACAATTTGGCGGCAAGTATATTAGGTAATGCGGTGGTGCCTACGCCCGCGAGCTCCGTCACTGGAGCTCTACCACCAGTAAAAAAATTGTGTTGTGTGAAAATGTTACCGCTCCTCCCCGAATGTATGTATGTATCACAACAAAACACCATAAAGCAAAGCAATAAATGTGAAGGAAAGATTTGACAAATCGGGCAGGACTTCGGTAGCTGAGTTGGAAGAGCTGCTGGACTAGATTCCCAGTGGCCGCGAGTTCGAGTCTCGCCTGAAGTCAAATTTTTCTTTCCATTTTTCTTTAAAAAATATATTTCACTAGCATGTGTGAATGCGAAATAATATAAAATCAACGAATTATTATTCAGATTTTGATAAACCCTGCTCCAGACTTGAACTAGTTGCGTGAAGATATCTTCAAGGTAGAAACAGAAACGAGGTGAAGGTCTAAAGTTATATTGATTGGCCATTAGTTAAACAACTAGTGATGAAGAAGTTTAAATTAAATGTATTTTATAGTCTATTCAATTTACTTTAAGATTCGTTTAAGATTCGTGAAGTAATAAACAAAAAAATAATAATGAGTAACATTATGCCAGAATATACACATTATGCCAATTTATATCTTAAAAAAATATATTTAAAAATCATTTATATCTTTAAAAATAAACATATTTTTTAAAATCATTTAAAAATTAAGTTTAAATAATAATATATATACATCAAAGCACAGAATAATGTACATTTATTACATCACAAAAGTGGTGTTAAGGTGTCATACGTAAACTGTATTTTAAACGATTCTTCAAATAAAATGTTACACACTTTGAAAGTATTACGCTGGTTTACAAGAACACGTTGCTGAAAATGGCCGTTAGGATTGTATTTTACGGCCCTGTAATTTCCGGCACAGAGGTATAAGGCATCTGCATTTTGACCTTGTTCTTTGTGTGGGTGTCTATAGGCTGCAGTCATAACTGAACATCAATGTGAACTGCATGCTTGTTTGCCACTTCCATTACATAAAAAAAATGATTGAAATGATTATTAGAAATTATTAAAGCGGCTGGACTGATTATCCTGAGGTCGCAGGTTCGACTCCTACTCTAAGTCAAATTTTTCTTTCCCCTCCTTTTTATTTTCTAAAAGGTCATTTGCATGTTGCGAAAAATATCGGTATTATTACCACAATCTAAAGAAAACGAACATGTTAATTGATATTACAATTAATAACACAGAGTTTAGGCAAAAAAGGTATATTCTTCCCAAAAAATCTGACTATCGATACATTGGAAAAAAAGAAGTACCTATCCCTTCGCCCCCTTCAATTTTTGAACTGAAAAATATTTTTTTTGTGTTGTAATTTCTTTAGCTAATATTGGTATACGATAGCCTAGGTTGAGACAGAGATACCTAAACAACTTCATGTATGGATGGTCGGCTGGACTAAAGATCCCAGTGTTAAAAGGTTCAAATCCCGCCTGAAGTCAAATTAATCTCTCCATTTTACTTTATTTTTTTTATTCTTTCAAAACATATTTTAAGGTCATATTAAAATTTTACTGGTGGTATTGCTTCAGTGACGGAACTCGCGGGCGTAGGCCCTACCGCATTACCTAATATGCTTGCAGCTAAATGGTAGTGTTCAGTACTATCGTGTTCCGGTCAGGTGGTAATTTACGGCCCTGTAATTTCCGGCACAGAGGCATAACACGGCACAGAGGCATCACCACTCCTGACTCCTTAGGAGTGGTAACGCATCTGCATTTTGTCCTGCATTCATCACTTAATATCAATGTGAAGTGCATGCTTGTTTAACTTTGTCACTTCCATTCATAGAGTAACACCAGAAGGGCGTAGCCATATGCAGGCTTTCCCCTCTGTCAAAGTACAAGCCCAAATGGGCCTATACCTGTCGCCTAGATATTTAAGTGTGTGCGTGAAATTTGTTTCTGTATTTTGTTAAAGTCAAGGTGTGAGTTTCGTAGTAATAGACGATTTTTGTAGTGTGCGTGTGTGTCGCACGCATTTACAGACTGTTTTGCATCGGTAATAAACGCTATGGCTACTCCCCTCCGGTCCGCCGCGGCGGTCGGTGGCTCGTGTTGCTCTATATTACGGAGCCATACATTGACATTAGGGTTGTTGAGGAAGTGATTATGAGGAAGAGGAGGAAGAAGAGGAATTGTGATGCGCCAATTTAGAGGATGCGGATGAGGAAGAGGATATTTTTATGAGGAAGAGGATGCGGATG
Source organism: Macrosoma leucophasiata (assembly GCA_036365455.1). Classification (NCBI taxonomy): domain Eukaryota; kingdom Metazoa; phylum Arthropoda; class Insecta; order Lepidoptera; family Hedylidae; genus Macrosoma; species Macrosoma leucophasiata. The sequence continues at coordinate 3,929,409 of JAWQUS010000023.1, read as the reverse complement.
AGGAAGAGGAAGCAGATGACATAATAATAATAGCAACCCTTGAAACATCCCACTGCTGGGCACGAGTCTCTCCCCTTCTTGAGGGGAGGTCTGGAACTTACTCCACCACGCTGCTCCAATGCAGGTTGGTGGAGTTACTTGCAAGGGTTAGTGGCCAACCCGCTGTCGGATGTTTTCAAACCGCCCATAAAGCCTCCAACAAGGTTTAACGACTGCTATCTGTCGATAGCAACCGGGACCGTCGGCGTCCTGCTCTCCGAAGCACGAAAATACGCATTTTATTTTGCCACTAGTGGTCACCCGGCACACACCCGACCGCACCCGTATCGCTTAATCGAGTAGATCGCTTGCGCGCTACAGAAAGATGAGAAGAGGATGATACGAAGTTATAAATATGTCCGCTGTCCTGTCTCTATCTACTTAACTAAGTATATATATACAAAAAAAATAATTAAAAGAGCATTTTGTAGTGGTTGGTCCACTACAAAATGCTCTTTTAATTATTTTTACTATGAATCTAAAATCTAAACCATTCTCAAAACACACGATATAGAATCATCAAAATTGGTCCAGCAGTTAAGGACGAGTTCAGTGACATATCTACACAACGACATTGCTAAGGGCTTTGACCGGGTCTGGCACAGGGCACTTCTTGCGAAACTTCCATCCTACGGTCTTTCCGAGAGGCTATGCAACTGGACAGCCAGCTTTCTGTCTGAGCGTTATATACAAGTCTTAGTTGACGGTCAGCGCTCATACAGACTACCTATCAACGCTGGTGTGCCGCAAGGCTCTGTGCTATCTCCCACGCTTTTTCTTCTGCACATCAATGAAATGTTGGAGCAAAACTCAAATTTTCATTCTATACCGATGATAGTACGGGATATGCCACTAGCCGTGCAAATGCCTCTCGGACACTTATCGAGGAAAGAAGGACTAGACTTGTGTCTGAAATCGAGCACTCTCTGGAGCGGGTCTCGGATTTGGGTCGACTTAATTTAATGCAGTTCAACCCCTCGAAGATACAAGTCTGCACGTTCACCGCTAAAAAAACGCCATGCATTGTAGCACCACAGTTCCAGGGCATTGCGATCGCCGTTGGTAAGAGTATCGGTATCCTGGGCGTTGACATATCGAACGAAGTGCAATTCGGGAGTCACATTGAGTGTAAGACCAAGTTGGCATCCAAAAAGCTAGGGGTGCTTAACAAAGCCAGGCAGTATTCACTTTCACTTCGGGGCAGCTACTACTACTCATACTCATTTGTATGCGGGAGCCCCCAAATACTAGCTTGGTCCACTTGACTCCCTACAAAAACGCGCCGTTCGTATTGTTAACGATTCAGGACTTACTGACAGGCTCGAACATCTGAGCCTACGCAGAGACATTAGGAGTATGTGCGTGTTGTACCGTCTCTACAATGGTGAGTGCTCTGCTGAACTGTTTGACATGGTGCCACCATCTATTTTCCTACACCGTACTTTTACGGTTTTCACGTTCGTTCTTGTGAAACGTGTAAATTGTGGAACGAACTGCCCTCTGAGGTGTTCCCTAGGTGCTACATTAAGAGATTCTTCAAAAATGGCGCCTAAAGAGTCCTTCAGGGCTGGCAGCGCGTTGGCAACTCCCCTGGTGTTGCAAATGTTCATAGGCGACGGTGACCACTTTCCATCAGGTGGCCCGTCTGCTTGTCTGTCAACCTACAGACATAAAAAAAAAAACACGCACACCAAAAAAAAAGATGAGTGAATGACACAATTTCATTTAGGAATTGAAATGAAAATAAGAATGCAGTCTTTATTTCTTTGTTAATTAGGTATTTAAGTCGTATATTATTAATCAAAATAAAAGAATTGAATACTATTAATCAAAATTTATTTTTAACAGGGAGGTTAATTTTTATAAAAAAATATTTGGACGCTGTTTCCCCAACAACCGGTTTTATAGCTCATCATATACCAATGCAGCATTGCTAAAAAGTCGTTTGCTGGTACATTTGATGGAAGAGAAGATAGGTATTGTAAAGATACAGTTCTGTAAAGCCCCGAATATTTCGATTTTTTAAGTTGAGTACGCGTATAAACAAAATAATGTATGTCAATAAAATTAAAACAAACAATCAAGGAACAGCGCCGGTGGCGGGTGGGAAGTTCTCGCTCGCCTGTTCGGCCTGGCACCGCGTTGCGGCGTGTGCGTTGCCATCGATACGCGACGCGCATGCACAACAAAATTCCTCATAAATTCCTCTTAAATTTTGAGGAAGCGGTAGCGGAAGAAGATTTTTTAAAAAATTTTTGAGGATGCGGAAACGGTTGAGGAACCCAAAATATTGCGGAACTTCCTCATTATGAGGAAGAGGAAGAGGAATCCTCAGCAACCCTAATTGACATCTGAGGAATGTCCCGTAATTTTATTCATTTACAGGGTTCCATACCTCGAAAGGAAAAAAACTGCACCCTTATAGGATCATTTTGTTGTCCGTTCGTCCGTCTATCTGTCAAGACCCTTTTTCTCAGGAACGCGTGGAGGTACTTAATTGAAATGTACATCAAATACTCAAGTCTTCTGTTCTTTTTAGCTGTGAAAAAGTCAAAACTTCTAAACCAACGAAATCAAAAGATACAGCCGTTTATACCGCAAATTTTCGAAACTTTCAAGGGAATCAAAAGCAACAGGGTAATTGTTACTTAGAATCTTGAAATTTGGCATGAGAAGCAATTTTTAATAGCACGTATAAAAAAATCCAAAATCCAAAAGGATTTTGGATTTTGGAAAGGAAAATTTTTATTAATCTATACGGAACCCTCGGTGTGCGAGCCTGACTCGCACTTGGCCGGGTTTAAGAATTCCGAAGCCAAATGAATAAAAGACGAAAGGAACCAGGATATTTGGCGCTTTACGCTCTCTGCCTGCCCCATTTGGAACTTGGCATGGAGATGCATACAAACATGTCATAATGTATAAAGTAATATACGATCTAAAGATTTATTTCATCATACACGTTTAAAAATAGCGTAGGTAGTAGCGTTTCCGTTAATTTTCCTTTCATCAACACGTTCAAACAACACAGCATTGTTATATACTGTATAAAACAAATTTCATAATTTGATACAATAGAGGCATTATTTCTCAACACAAAACCTTTATTTTCAAGTAAACCCGTAGCCGAGCGTAGCACTGGGTACGAACAATGCATCATTTTAGGGTTCTGGACTTATATAGGAAAAAAGAACCCTAAAGCGATTTACTCACGTGGAGGTGAGTAAACTAGTCCGCGCGGTCGGGCGGTGTAGTGTAGGGTATCAACGTATTTAATAGAGGCCAAGCGAGAACTCCGGCCCCTCGCTATTTCGATCGGGCTAGTCATCACCCGAATCCGCTAGTCAGAGCGGCAGCGATTTACACTCCTTTTGATCGCGCCAAAAGGAGACGTCCAAGGCACGTCCTACAAGACCCGGACGATGAGACCACGTTGGCCATCGCCGCTATGCAATCACACTTACAATATTGTACAACAACAGCCCATATAACACGTCGACGCGTTTCGCGCCTCGCCCGTCCCTAGCCCCGCGAAGCCGATGACATTCCGGCTATCGCCAACCGTCGAATGGAGTAGAGCGAAAGTTGCAAAACCCATAATCGCATGTCTCATAATAATATGTACCTCCGCAACGTCCTAAGCCGAGGCACGGACCCGCATGGGTCACCCTTAGGCAGTTGCGCTTTTTTGCTTAGCCTGGAGCGCCTTTTGCGCTCGCCGATTGCCCGGTGAAGTAGACTAGTGCCGTCTCGAGACAGGCCGCCTGCATAATTTAAGGCAGTTCTAAAAAAAAAAGACATGAAATCCACTTCACCGCCTACCGCGGCGGCGCGCGGTCTTTTGAAACGCCTTAACGGATCATTTTCATCGCTACATGGTAGTGTTCAGCACTAGTGTTTTGGTTAGATGGTTTTCTACTAGAAAATTTCTATGGCCTATTATAACTATCACAGAGATGTAACAACATAGGTCTTAGGGGTGGCAACGCATCTGCATTCTGATCTTTAATTTGTGTGTAGATTTCGATAGGCTGCAGACATAACTTTTTTTTAATGTATTGGAAGTGGCAAACAAGCATGCAGTTCACATAGCATCAGCATAAAATCTATGTAATACATCCCATTGACATATAATCATGAAATTTGGCATAAAATAATGTAACACAAGTAAAGTAGAAAAAAAATAAGAAATTTAATTTCTGTTTGATAATGTATGTATAACATACATATATATACAATAAAAATATACACATATATATATATACATATAATATATACAATAAAAATAAAAATAAATTAGTATTTCCAAGTTTTCGCCTATCGAAAACACATAAATGTTTCCTAACATGTTGTATACAGTTTTATAACAAAATTCCATCCAACATTCTTGAACTTACTGATAATAAATTCAAGTCATGTATTAAACGCACACTACGCAAAAATGCGTACTATAAACTCGATGACTATCTAAAGGATAGAGATGCCTGGACAAATGCTGGTCTAGCTCCACAAGACTAAACAATAATTTTGTGAAATGAATGTGCATTGTACTTGATATTGTAAAACATAGTTATAAGTTTCATATTGTGAAAATAGTTTTAAGGAACATATTTTGAAAAGACCCTACTGAGTTTTGTTTTGGCAGGTTTTTTCTCAGTAATGTGGGCTTTGGAACTCTGCCAGTGAATGACAAAGAATGTCCCATATTTTTTTGTTTAGTCTTATCTTGCCGTTTGTAAAAGAGAGTATGGAACATTCTGTTGATACCTATTTTTATTATTAAGTATTTTTGGACTATTATTAATTTATTTACTTTGACATATTAATCAACGTATCAGTTGTTATTCGCTTTAATTTTATATTGGCAATTTGACCTATCACCAGCAAATTGTATTATTTCCAAGTGATTAAATGATTTTTTGAGTTGAGTTTGAGTTTTGACAGATTTTAAAACCTCAGTGAAGTTTGTCTTTGAATGAAGGAGAAGTCCTTAGAAATTGTATGAATTTTTACAAAAACTTTAACTTGTGGTGTCTGGTGTGTTGGGTGAATGTGCGGAGAAAGGAAGAAAGAAGAAAAGAGTTCACTTACAAAGTCATACACTGAGTTTATTATACACACAGAAGAAAGTTCACAATACCACAGATAGATTGAAGGAGTAAGTAAGTACAGAAAGAGATAAAACACAGAATCAGATATAGAAAAGAAAGGAGTGAAAGTTTTGATTGCAAAACGCAAGCAAGCGCGAGAGATTATTTAGGTAGGTATCGGTCAACAGGCGACACGGGCTTCGCGGTGGATTACCAAGAACAGACTGGCGAGGCCTGCCGCACCATGCGCTCGCGCAACATTGGTAGTTCATAAAACAATGGACGCTCTAATTGCATAAGCACGCGCCTGATAATTTGATATGAAATATTTTAATTATTTATTATTTAATTTTGATATGTAAATTTATTGTTGTATGATATTAGTAGTTTATGTTTGTTAATACTTTTATATAGTTATTTAAGAGACCGAATATTTATTGTATTGTATGTAGTTATTTTTGTAATATTTAGCTTTAAGTGTTTACTTATTTATGTTTTTAGATTTATGTTATGTAAGTATTTAATTAATTTTTACGCTGTTATGTGTCATGTGTGTGAACTGTAAGTGAGTCAGCCACAAACCTTAACATATTTTGGTGCACCCGAACCTAAGAGCTTTTATTTTATACGGAACCTTGGTTGCGTCAGTTCAACGATGACTCACTCTTGGCCGGATTTTAATAGTCTTCAAAGCTATTAGCGTAGCGCCGTAGCCTCGTAGTGTATTGACGTAGCAAGTTTTCGTAGAGGGAAATTGCAATGTAACGACTGTCTTACATGTGTGTGTGTATGTGAATGATAGACGAGTAATCTATACGTGCATGTGTGAGTTTTGGTTTATTTTTGGAACACGGGAGTGACGATTACAGCTACACTTTAGCGATGATACCTTTTTAGGAAGGGGTAAACAAACACATGGTTTACAATTTTGGTACGTGAATACTGCAGCTTATTCTGATTAGTACATAAATACATTTGTTTTTGTAATGAAGGTGACGAACAAGCATGCAGTTCATATTAATGTTAAGTGTTGACAGCAGCCTATAGACACTCACACAAAGACCAAAGTGTGCAGATGCGCTTCCCCCCCTGAAACCAAACTTGGTATGTATGTGTGACAGTCATTATAGGAGCCATACATTGCCATCACACCGGAACCCGATAGTCACGATAGGAAATGGAAGAATCCTATTTACATATGAACGTCATTTCATATCGTTTTTTTCATTTCACAACTCACATTTTACTGGTGCTCATTGGTTCTGCGGTCAGATGGTGATTGCACGCAGAAACCGTAATAATACATTGGTATCTTAATCTTAGGTCCCAAGAGTGTTAATTGAGACCTCTAGAAGGTTTAATTTTGTTGTCCATTCCCTAATGATCACGTACTTTGGAATGTACCTCTGCTTCACCCGGAAAATCTAATATATAAAATTCACATGTCTGTAACAATACTCCTCCAAAATGGCCTAACCTATCTTAATGAAATGATTTGTGTAGGTACATTCAATCGGCCTGAGAATAGGTTGTAAACTATTTGAAACTGCTAAAGCGATACGAAGATCCAGACAGCAACTAATTATATAAAAATATCGGCAAATTATTAGTTCAGAAATTGAAATTTTCATAAGTGAAATAAGTTTTATAATTAGTGCATTATTTATTGTTTTCTTAATAAAAAAAAAACCTGTTTGAAATATAATATATTTGTAACTTTTGTATGGTAACATTTATGCTAGTACTACACTTTAAGAAAAACTTATACTTTCTCTGGACTATTCTAAAGACTCAGAGGTCGTCAGCTTGGATCAGAAAGGGTGGTAATGCAGGTAATACGAGTATATCGTTACGTTACTACTTATTTATGTAATGGCAGTGACACCAAGCATGCAGTTCACATTGATGTTAAGTGATGACTGCAACCTATAGACACCCACACAAAGACCAAGGTCAAAATGCAGATGCGTTACCACCCCTGAGGAAAAAGGCGTTATGCCTCTGTGCCGGAAATTTCAGGGCCGTACATTACCACCGGACCGGAAAACGATAGTGCTGAACACTACCATTTAGCGGCAAGTATATTAGTTAATGCGGTGGTGCCTACGCCCGTGAGCTCTGTCACTGGAGCTCTACCACCAGTAAAAACTGTACAAAAGTACCTATTTGTATATGCATATTTTTCAACATAGAAATCTTTTACAACACACACAGGTATATTGAAATGTAGACTAATTTTACCTACAACGCACTAGCAAAAGCAAAAGTCAAAAGACACCAAGTTTTTTACTGGTGGTAGAGCTTCAGTGACGGAGCTCGCGAGCGTAGGCACCACCGCATTACCTAATATACTTGCCGCTAAATGGTAGTGTTCAGCACTATCGTGTTCCGGTCAGGTGGTAATGTACGGCCCTGTAATTTCCGGCACAGAGGCATAACACCTTAGGCCTCAGGAGTGGTAACGCATCTGCATTTAGACCTTGGTCTTCATGTGGGTGTCTATAGGCTGCAGTCATCACTTAACATCAATGTGAACTGCATGCTTGTTTGCCACGCCCATTACATTAAAAAAAAAAAAAAAAAAAAAAGTCTGAACGAATCACAGAGGCCTACAAAGCATCTCATTAGAATATCTACTCGCACTGAATGTAGGCTCGTAACTCCGTAAGGTCTATTAGAAGGCCGCTGTTGTGGTTTTTAAAAGCTCGTGTTACGTAAACGGAGTACAGCTGTACACTTGTTTTGTGATGGAATGGGCGTAACTATAAATGTTCTTAGATATTTTTATGCTTATATGCGTACTGTAACTTTTTTTAATGTAATGGAAGTGGCATACAAGCATGCAGTTCACATTGATGTTAAGTGATGACTGCAGCCTATTTACACCCACACAAAGACCAAGGTGTAAATGCAGATGCGTTACCACTCCTGAGACATAAGGTGTTATGCCTCTGTGCCGAAAATTACAGAGCCGTACATTACCACCTGACCGGAACACGATAGTGCTGTACACTACCATTTAGGGGCAAGTATATTAGGTTATGCGGTGGTGCCTACGCCCGCGAGCTCCGTCACTGGAGCTTTACCACCAGTATACCATGATGATTTGTTCTGGTTGTAGAGTTCCAAATGTAGGAGATCGAGGGCGTAGGCACCATCGCATTACCTAATCTATATGCTGCCATGCCAATGGTAGTGTTCACCACTATCAGAGAATATGTAATAATACTACGTATAGAATGGACACTTCGACGTCCCGCCCGATTTCCCCGCCTCACCCAACCACGTCCCAACCACTCTTATGGGCGACGTTTGGTATTCTCTACGTGCTACGCACACAGGTGCACGTGTAAATACACGTCACTTATTGATGTCTGAGTAATAGAGACCAAATTAAGCGTTTGTATGGAATTTTGGCGGAGTATCCGCGGTGTGCCACTATCGTGTTCCTGTTAGTTGGTAATATGGTTCCCTAAAAACTATCACAGAGACATAAGACTAAGGTTTCAGGGGTGGCAACGCACCTGAGAACTGCATGCTAATTGGCTACCTACGTTAAATACAAAAAAAAACGACTGTATTGAACCTCTGAAACTTTTGTAGTAAAAAGAGAGCAGAAGAAGAAGAGAGAAGAAGTAGACAGTCTGTGAAGAATGTTGTCTACGACCTCAACTTTCACTGTATACATTCTATATCACACAATAACTTTTTTTTTTATGTTTTAAAAGTGGCAAACAAGCATACAGTTCACATTGATGTTAAGTGATGACTGCAGCCTATAGACACCCACACAATGACCCAAAGGTAAAAATGCAGATGCGTTACCACTCCTGAGGCCTAAGGCGTTATGCCTCTGTACCGAAAATTACAGGGCCGTACATTACCACCTGACCGGAACACGATAGTGCTGAACACTACCATTTAGCGGCAAGTATATTAGGTAATGCGGTGGTGCCTACGCCCGTGAGCTCTGTCACTGGAGCTCTACCACCAGTAAAACTACATTCTAAGAAGTCGGTTTTATCGATTTCCACGGTTTTGCATTCGTTGGAAAGGTCTCGGGCTCCGTGATGCTTATAGCAAAGAAAAAATATTTATAAAACGACATCCACGCGGGCGAAGCCGCGGGCAATAGCTGGTATGAAAATAATAATAGTTTACTAGCTGTCTCAGCGAACTTTGTATCGCCTAAGCGGTATAAAAACTTGTTTAGAAACTATTTTTAGACCATATCATTAGACATATATATCCAAAAAAAACATAAGAACCGGTCAAGCCGTTTCTGAGGAGTCTAGCTACAAACCTGATGCTATATTATTTTTAGATTTTCTAAGAAAGAAATCACCCATGACAATTCAGCAATTTTTAGATTTTTTAGTTACAAATAAGGAGGTAAATAAAGAAATAGAAATTGGTTACAACTACCGATTTTTCGTATATTTCGTAAAATCGCGAATATTTGTGCCGTTATTATCATATTTATACAGCGACGAGTGAGGAGATATTAAAAAATAAATATTATGTGTATGCTTTTAAATATATGTGTACGAGTATGTGTTACCTATAATGTTTTTCATATCATTTAAATATTTCAAAATGAAAAAAGAATTTGATCAAAATTAAACTTACATAAAAATAAAAACAAAAATACACACATTTTTTTTCGCACAAATTTTCGAGATATTATTTTATTTATTAATTTTAGATTTATATGATTTCGATATTTTAATAAGATTGAGTGTTCTGTAGGTATATTGAATTAATTATTATTATTCTCTACGGAAAATAGTAATAATTAATTCATTTATTTCTGTGTGAAAACATTTTTGTATGATAAACTGACTGTTTTAGACGCACAGTTGTGTTTCGATTTAACAATTACAGTTTGCGTGATTAGAGGCTTAGTGCGTGATTGTTGTAATGTACTCATAGTATACCACTGCAAAAGCTGGTAATATTACGCCTAATTATCGTTCGAGATATGAGATTGCCCAAAACACGACGGTTCGTAAGTGTAATTAGGAACTGGGAATAAATCACGCATTACACAAACCTAATAATTCACACGAATACAATAACGCAGAAACACTTATCATCACGCTAGCCGGAGTTGCCAGGGAGTGGCACGCAAACGCCAATCGTTACACCAATAAAAACTTAACCCAATTTCGGGGAAGTCCCGCTCTCTGATCGTTAACATAAAAATATAGCTGGAAAGTCAAAACCGCACGTGATAGGGTCACGACAGTTACGTAACCAATCGGGGTGAGCCCGTTCAGTCGTCATAACAACACAACTCAAACAGGCTAACGTACGCACCTATAAACACTGGATTATAAACACTAGGTATTACGCGATTGGTTGTATAACTCGCCTCGATACCGATACGTTATCGAATCACACTTTTCGTGCGTAACGTCCTAGAATAAGTGCATGATTACGGATGAACTTAGAACAATGAATGACATCTATCTAACGGCTATCAAAGCGTCCCTAGGTGACGCCGATTAGGTAGTGCGGGACAACCGAACCGGCGTCGCATGCTAGTGCGGGCGAGCTCACCGTTGGCATCAACTGGTCGGTACTCCTGACTCGCGTCACCTTGTTCTTGTAGATGAGCTTCTTGAGCGCCCGTTCCACGGGCTGGTTCCACCGCATGAACATCACGTACGCGCCGTACAACGAGAACAGCACAAGCGCCTCCTGCCAGTATATCACGTTATCACGGAAACAGTATATCAACACGAGCAGGCTGATCGAGTAGAAGGTGCAGTCACGGAATAGGGGCCACCAGGTGAGCGAGAGGGTGGTGCGGGAGAACAACGCGCAAGCACCGATCACGAACAGAATGTTGAAGACGGCCGAGCCCACGATCGTCCCGATGCCAACGTCGTCGAAGGAGACGAACACGCCGATGACGGAGGTGAACAGTTCGGGAGCGGAACCGCCGGCTGCCATGAAGGTGGCGCCGGCGACGTCGTCGCGGATGGCGAGGCGTTCGATGATGACATCGAGAGCGGGGACGAAGAATTCGTCGCAGACGATGGCGAGGGCGACGAACATGTAGCCCATGCCAATCACGTGGAGAAGGACGGCGCCGGAGCGGCGTTGGTCCTCAGTGAAGAGGTCCTGGGGGAAGAGGGGGGCCTTCTCCTCGAGGTCGGGGTCGGGGGTGGTGAGGTCGGTGGAGTTGGGCTCGCCGGCCCGCGCCGCCGCTAGCAGCGCGAGCAGCAGCGCGCCACCCATCCCGCGCTCGCCGGGGCTGAGAGCACACTGACGGAACAACCGTACGTGAACAGTGATGTGCGACAATGTTGCCATCGATGTTTTACAACTGTTTGTTACTCGATATGCATTTATCGATGAATACGTTGATTAACAAAATTACATAATGAGATACCATTTCTGTGTGTTTTATCTTGTCACTCTCTTTTATTTATGGAATTAAAAAAAAACAGTAATCAGTTCAGAGTGTATGACTTTACATTGAGAATCGTTAAGAATAATTTGGATGTCATATTAATATAGATCACTCATCATCCTCACTACAGCTGAAAAACGTGCATCGCTGAACAAAGCTTTTCCCAAAGACGCTCATCGCAACGCTTGGCAAGCGGATTGGCCATCGCAGTGGCGGTCGTTTTATTGCAGGATGCTGCCTATCCCGCGTCGTTATTTATACTAGCCAAGCTATTGGAATGGTTTGACCAACATTGTTCGAATGGCTGCGTGCGCTAAAGGAAGAATACTCCTCTACTATATGGCGATGCAGGTATGGCGAGCAGTTTTTAAGTGGCATCCACGTACCGGAAATGGAAGCGTAGGCAGGCGCCCCACAAGATGGACCGACGACCTGGTGAAGGTCGCGGGCAATCGCTGGACGAGGGCAGCCCAGCACCGTTCGGTGTGGCATTCTTTGGGTGAGGCCTTGTTTCAGCAGTGGACGTCTTTTGGCTGAAATGATGATGATGATGATATGGCGATGAGGTCGTCACGTCCCTACTCTTCCAATTACTAAACAATTGTAGTTAAATGAAGTCTGACCTACATAGCTAAATACATTTAAATTACAGTAGGTACAGTAGTAGTACTACTACTATTACAGTACAGTACTACTACTGGGTTTTTATCGCTGTTCATAAATAACATTCCTATTCCACATTGTACTCTATTCTAGGTAAATTAACCCTATACAACTTGTTGCTCTATAAAATTCTGAAAGCTCAAGCAACGCTTAAAATATACTCCAAAATATCAATCCAATTAATGTTTTCACAACCATCACCACAAAAAATCGATACATCTCGATTACAGACAATCGATTCGATCCCTCGTTCGTCCCATCACTATTAGCGCGCGCCCCGCACAGAGCCGCTCGATACCGTCGCACTGCGCCGCGCCGCCACCCTTTAAAGCTGAAACACACAGAGCGCGGATACCAGTCAGTTACGGCTTGTCACAATATTTGAGTTCGACCAATTTTTAACCGACTTTAAAAAAGAAGGTTATCAGTTTGATCTCTATGTATGTGATATTGTTGGAATTAGATAACATTTGAGTATGATAACCTGAAGCACGCATGGCCCGGCGGCTGGTGTAGATCGGAAGCGATCTACTCGGTTAAGCACTACGGGCCCGGTCGGGTCGTGTGATGGGTGACCGCAAGTGACAAATTAAATGCGCGTTTCCTTGCTTCGGAGGACACGTTAAGCGTCGGTCCCGGTTGCTATCGATAGATAGCAGTCGTTTAACCTTGTCGAAGGCCTTATGGGCGGTTTGACAACATCCGACAGCGGGTTGGCCACTAACCTACCCACCTCCACCAATCCGCATTGGAGCAGCGTGGTGGAGTAAGCTCCAGTCCTCCCTCCAAAAAGGGGAGAAACTCGTGCCCAGCAGTGGGACGTATAATGGGTTGCCATTATTATATGATAACCTATTCAGGCTTCCAAGTAACACGTAGTACACAAGTACTTGGAAGCCTGAATAGGTTATCATATAATAATGGAAACCCATTATACGTCCCACTGCTGGGCACGAGTTTCTCCCCTTTTTGGAGGGCGTACGTTACGTAAGTGTATATACATATTTGTTTGTTTGTCCACGACCGTATGGTCTCCACCGTCATAGAATTTTCAAAGTGATATAATATGAAGAGAATGATGAATATTGAAGCAGGGGAACGGAAGGTGTATAAGGAAATTTATCCAGCAAAAAATATTGCACATCGAGCCTACGCAAGAGACAATCGGATAATTTCGACTTCGTAGAGCGTTATCTCTGCTGCACATTGTCTACGTAGGTAAGTATTGATATAGTTCGGTATTAGTCAAAATTTGAGCAAAATTATAGTTGGATATTAGTCAAAATTTGATCAAAATTATCGACAAATGTCACATAGGTAAATCGCGGAAGAGATGACGCTCTACAGAGGAAAAATAAGCCGAAGTCTTATTCTTAAAGTTGTTGGATACTGAACCTACATACAGCTTAAGACATCATCTCGCTAACTATATGTGCAGAGGTTTACACCAACGGATACGCGATACGTATACCTCGTCGGCGGGATATACGACGGCCCGCCTACGCTACGTCTGGCTGTTACGCGCTCCTCTTTTTTTTGTAAACCTGTTTTTTCTCGTATACACTATTATATACGTGAGTTTCGTATATTGTATACGAGAAAAAATCCTGTTCACGTATATCCGAATAACATTTATATTTTTTTTTTTTGACATATTAATACTCATATAAACTGTCTCAGTAGCAGTCAGTAGTCTAATGATGGCAGCAACTTCGTAACTTAAAAAAAAACTTTTAATGTAAGAGTAATTTGATTTTCAGTATTTTAATAATCAATCTCAGTAGCTTAGTGGTAGGTGGCCACTACTACTACGCTTAGGTACTGGGTTCGTTTCCCGGGTCTAGCTATCAGAGATAACGGTGTAAAAGCCTCATGTCTGGTTCTATTGGGACATTTCACATTACATTGGGACAATCAAAATTTTCAACGTTAAACTAACGTTAATAGTGCTAAAAGTGGTTCAATTCACTGGTGGTAGAGCTCCAGTGCGCGCATGACCCAGCGGCTGGTGTAGATCGTGAGCGATCTCCGCGGTTAAGCACTACGGGCGTGGTCGGGTAGTGTGATGGGTGACCGCTAGTGGCAAATTAAAATGCGCGTTTCCGTGCTTCGGAGGGCACGTTAAGCCGTCGGTCCCGGTTGCTATCGATGGATAGCAGTCGTTAAACCTTGTCGGAAGCCTTATGGGCGGTTTGAAAACATCCGACAGTGGGTTAGCCACTAACCCACCCACCTCCACCAATCCGCATTGCAGCAGCGTGGTGGAATAAGCTCCAGGCCTCCCCCCAAAAAAGGGGAGAGACTTGTGCTCAGCAGTGGGACGTATAATGGGTTGCCATTATTATTTATTATTATAGAGCTCCAGTGACGGATCTCGCGGGCTTAGGCACCAACGCATTACCTAATATATACTTGCCGCTAAATGGTAGCGTTCGGCACTATTGTGTTACGGTCAGGTAATATACGGCCCTGTAATTTCCAGCACAGAGGCATAACACCTTAGGCCTCAGGAGTCGTACGCATCTACATTTTGACCTTGGTCTTTGTGTAAGTGTCTATAGGCTGCAGTCATCACTTAACACCAATGTGAACTGAAAGCTTGCTTTGCCACTTCCATTACATAAAAAAAGTGGTTAATAGTGCTGGTAGGCTTGCCAACTTCTTTTACAAGCATAGAGCAACGCGGCCCACCGGTTGCGGCGGACTGGAGGGGAGTAGCCATAGCGTGTATTACCGATGCAAAACAGTCTGTCATTTTTTGCGGGGGGAAATGCGTGCGACGCACACGCACACTACAAAAATCGTCTATTACTACGAAACTCACACCTGGACTTTAACCAAATACAGAAACAATTTCACGCACTCGTTTATACATCTAGGCGACAGGTATAGGCCCATTTGGTCGTACTTTGACAGAGGGGAAAGCCTGCATATGGCTACTCCCCTCCGGTGTTGCTCTATGTTTACAAGAAATAAGGTATATGTAGGTCTGAGAAAAATATTAAACAGTTATTTAGCAAAATGAACAGCATTTTATTTATTTTATGATTTAAATACATATTTTTAGAGCTTCTGGCACAACTTATTAATTTACTAGTCTAACTTATAGTGTTATGGATTTTGATGCTGAGAACAGTATATTTGTATGGTTAATTTTGGTTGAACAGTAACCCCCTTATTCATAAACGTATTTTAGCTAAAGTGTTGCTAATCTCTCCTTTGTCTTTTTCTATCCTGCGCATTTGACAATGCAACTGACAAAGACAAAGCACTCTATGGCTAAAACGTATCTAATGTACGTTTATCAATAAGGGGGTAAAATATAGGTAATGTAGTCAAAAACAGTATAATACTATTTTTAACACTATACTTTGGCAACCCTAAGTGCAGCTGGGTACTTAAACGTAGTATTAAGTTGTACCTTGTGAGCCTAAGTGCATATGAAGACGTATTAACCAATCAATAATAAATGTACAATAACTAATTTAATATAAGAAGGCCGCGCTTGTGGTAGAATATAAATCTTGTTTCTTTTTTCATTATAATTATCAACTATGATAACGTAATCGTATGTTATTTTTAAATGTTCTATTTAATAGTCTCACAACAACAACACTCAAAAATAATATCATCGAGTCATAATTTAAATTGTGACCAAATATTTATATTAGTTGATAACCCACCACACTTAATATAGTGGTAGCTGGCCACTATAACTACGCTAGGGTCCAGGGTTAGATTCCCGGGGACTATCAGAAATAACAGTGGATAACGGTGTAAAATCCAATCAAGGGGATTTTTTCCATTTTCTGAAAGTTTCCCAGCACATACCTCGGAGTTTGGTAATATGCCTGGAGATGTCAACAGGCTCGCCACCTGTTACATGGGCCAACGCGTAACCGGCGAATCGTGGGTGCATTGATGCCGACAAAGTGGTGAAATACAATCTTGAAATAAAGATGTTCCCACTACACGTAAAAAGAGGCAGATTTTTTATACCAATGGACCACTGCATTTATTAATAAACTTGGCTAAATAGCTCATCATTAACGCTATCCTGTTCCGGTCACGTAGATTAGCGCTAAATTGCGGATTTCCTGAACAGCGGTAGAGTAAAATTTTTAAATTGTTAGGTATAGTTTACACACGTGTAGTCGTAAGTAAGTATAATATAATATTTTTAATGTGTGAAGTTCGTGGCAACCTTAAAATAAAACAAAATAAACTTGAACAAAATATGAAGACAAATCTAAAGAAAATAAGGTATCTATAGAAGTGTCTTCAAATTATAATTGCTTGCGGCTTCGCCCGCGTGGATGTCGAAAAGTAGCCTATGTTCTTTCACAAAGTCAACTCTATCTCTACCAAATTTCATTAAAATCGGTTAGACGTGAAAAGGTAACAAACAGACAGACAAAGTTACTTTCGCATTTCTATTATTAGTTGGGATTAATTTATGATTTTATTTCGAAAAATTAGTGGTGATTACAGCTTAGTACTTTACTACGCATAACAATGAAATCAAAAGATTTAAAGGCTGCAGTAATTCCTATGAAACATGTCCACAGCTGGACGCAGCGTTTCCCACAAACCCATACAACAGAAGCGTCACGATTAGCAGGCGGATTGGTGATCGCAGTAACGGTAGTCTTATCGCGGGGCACTGCTACCCATCCTGCGTTATTATTTACTACCACACCAACAGAATAGATTTATCTATTCCGTGGGCACACCGCGGACACTCCGCCAAAATTCCATACACACGCTTAATTTGGTCTCTATTACGCAGACATCAAACAGTGACGTGTATTTACACGTGCAACTGTGTGCGTACCAACCGTCGCCCATAAGAGGGGAGGAGGTTGGTTGATGCGGGGAAATCGGGCGGGACGTCGAAGTGTCCATTCTATAGGTAGGTACGTAGTATTATTTCATATTCTCTGCTATTGGAGTGGTTTGACTGCCATTGTACATTGTAGAAATTAAACTTGCGGATTTTGACCCGTGTAAAAGTACAGGGTGTAAGAAAAAGTTTGGGAGTGTTGTATACGCGAGAAAATCCGCAAGTTTAATTTCTACTATGTGTGAAGCTCGTGAAAACCTACGAAAACGTTATTGCCATTAGCGGAAGAATTCACCTCCATCAGAGAGCGAGAAAAAAGCGTTACGTCCGACGCCTTCAGACAGTATTATATCCCATCAATACAAAAAACAAAGTTGAGTCATGATCATGATCGGCCAAACAAAAATTCCTTTCCAAATATATAATTTTGAATACACCTATAATTATATATTATAAGTAGCGCGCATGGCCCCGCGGCTGGTGTTTTTTTAAACGCGCGTTTCCGTGCTTCGGAGGGCACGTTAAGCCGTCGGCCCCGGTTGCAATCGATAGATAGCAGTCGTAAACCTTGTCGGAGGCCTTATGGGCGGTTTGAAAACATCCGACAGCGGGTTGGCCACTAACCCGTATCTCCACCAATCCGCATTGGAGCAGCGTGGTGGAGTAAGCTCCAGGCCTCTGCCCAGGAGAGACTCGTGCCCAGCAGTGGAACGTAGGTATAATGGGTTGCCATTATTATTATTATTATATGTCACAGATGGGAGACCTCTAGTGACGGAGCTCGCGGGCGTAGGCCTCTATCTACCGAATGGTAGTGTTCAGCACTATCGTGTTCCGGTTAGATGGTAATGTATGGCCCCGTAATAACTAAAATAGAGACGACAACTTAGGTCTCAGGGGTGGCAACGCATCTGCACATTGAACTCTGGTTTTTGTGTAGACGTCTATAGGCTGCAGTCATCACTTAACATCAATGTGAGCAGCATGCTTGTTTGCCACCTTACTTACATAAAAAAACCTACTGTTTAAAATATCCTGTAACAGAATACACACATACAAATGAAAAAAGACATGCTCCGATGGTTCGGGCGTATAGAAAGAATGTCGAATGAGCGAATGACTAAACAGATATACAATGCGAATGTGGATGGTTGCAAAGGCCCAGGAAGACCAAGACTGACCTATCATGACCAAATAATTCGAGTTCTGTCTGATGGTGGGGTCAAAAGTCTTAAGAATCGGCGTGCATGTATGAAGAGAATGATGAAGGTAGACGAGGCACGAGAGGTATGTCAGAACCGGGATATCTGGCGCCCTGCACTTTCTGCCTACACCGTTAGGGAGCTGGCGTGAAGATCCATATAGAATACACACGTAAAGTTACGAACATATTCATTCATAGCATAGAAATGTGATTTTATATTTCAATGGTTCACAGGTATTGCATAAATGTCACTGATATCGGGTTAATTTACAATCATAACATCTTCCGTCTTCCGCAATCTCAGGAGATTAGATATAACAGTAAGAAATAATGGTTAAGTACTCGGAATTTTAGTGGATGCGGTACTTGGTCGATCGATGGTGGGTTGCGGTATTCATCCAATCTGTGATCATTTGAAAATATGTTTTTATAATTTGTGAACAAGTTAATCCTGATGTTACGGGTATGACGTTTCTGTTCTGGAGGTTAATAAGTTCCCCAAACATGTAACCTCAGTGGTGTGCCGCCTCCGATTTGGTCACTGTTGTTCTCCAATATTCTTACACAAGCTCAGGATCAGGGACTCATCCATCTGCGAATGTGGTCTGGACGATGGGGACGTCAACCACATCTTTTTTTCCTGCCCCTGACACGATCGTTCCCAATTAATTAAAACTCTACAGAAACTTGTTCCTTTTCCTATCAATATCCCCACCCTACTATTCCTGTCCAATTCCAATCCCAAAATTCTAAAATCAATTGTATATTTTGTACATAAAAATAGGATTAAGTTGTAAATGTGGTCGTTCTTGGTGATAAATGTAAATCTTAATATATATAAATCTCGTGTCACAATGTTTGTCCTCAATGGACTCCTAAACCACTTAACCGATTATAATAAAATTCGCACACCATGTGCAGTTCGATCCAACTTGAGAGATAGGATAGCTTACATTACGCTATGACTAATAGGAGCAGAGCAGCGCGGGCGAAGCCGGGGCGGGCCGCTAGTATTGTATATGTTATATATATTCACTCAAACTAACTGTGTGTTAAAATAGTCTAACATTTGTGTTATTTTCAGATACAGTTAAATTTGTAACGCTGTTCATTTTTTTTCGTATCGCTGTATATTTTCTTGAATTCAGACGTGATGCTGGCAGGTATGCCTCCTGGCGGTTGCCATTAAGGAAAAAAAAAAAAAAGGGAATGGTTAATAATAATAATAAATTGTGCGAAAATTCTTAACGACGTCTACCATTTCCTCATGAAGAAACCATAAACCACTTTACTTGGTAAAAACCCGTAAAGTGGTAATAGGCCCCCTAACTGAGGGAGAAAGTAAAAAATATAATTCAAATAATAATGGCAACACATAACACGTCCCACTGCTGGGCAGAGTCTTCCCTTTTTAGGGGGAGTCCTGGAGCTTACTACACTACGCTGCTCCAATGCGGATTGGTGGAGGTAGGTGGGTTAGTGGCCAACGCGATGTCGAATGTATTCAAACCGCCCATAAGGCCTCCGACAAGGTTTAACGACTGCTATCTATGGATAGCAAACGGTACCGACGGCGTAACGTGCCCTCCGAAGCACGGAAACGCGCATTTAATGTGCCACTAGCGGTCACCCATCACACTACCCGACCACGCCCGTAGCGCTTAACCGAGCGCGCTTATTATGAGTGATATAGTGTGAGACTCAAACTCACTACATCGGATCTGTCGGATCAGTTCAGCCCTGGGCGAGCGTCAAATGCATTCTAGTTCCCTCGTCCGGCCGTTGAAGGAGCGCACCTTATTTCCGTCCGTTATTCCCGTTAATAGACCCTTAAAAGGCTATTACACGACACGGTCTTCAGGATCCGGCAGAAAGGGTAGGCGTAGCCTCGTGCGGATTGCCGCTTAATACACTATCCGGTCGTCAGGGCCCTAACTAGTGTTGCTAAACTTTCTATAGTTGCGCTATCGATGGTTGACCTCGAAAAACAGTCGATAGCGCGAAATTTCTATCGAAAATATCGACATGCTGCAGTACTATCGATACTATCGATAGTATCGATATAGAAAATTAGGTTAAGTGATAGTATTGAATTTTGCCGACACTATCGATGCTATTGAAGTACGATATTATTAATAGTATCGATAGCGTCGATGGTATCGTGTCAAAAAATACGATACTATCTATGATACATCGACGCGTTTCGATAGTATCGATAGTTTCACTTTAGTAACTATCGACATATTTTCAGTACTATCGACTGGGAATAAAATTATACCTGGGGTTCATCCCAGGTATAGTTTTATTCCCCCTTTGTTTTCAAACAATAGTATGAATATTTACAAAGGAATACAAAGAAATATGACCAGCCAGTCGTTAACAATTACCATAGGCAAGCAATAGTATCGATAGTATCGTCAAGGGTTGATAGTTTTGATAGTCCTATCAATAGAGTGACTGTCTTTTCGAGGTCACCATAGATCATACTATCGATAGACTATTACAATTGCAACAACACTGGCCCTAACTCAGTTGAGAGGCGACAGTCACACGACTCACACTTCTTGCACGCTTGGCGCCTAGATTGTCTAAAATAGAAAGAAAAAATTGACTTTACTTTCTGATTTAGGGTCGTGAACGATATCCATTGATCACTAATTAATAGCTATATATTCGTATATGTACCCTTATTATTTATAAGGGTACATATATTTAGTAAATAAATAAAGATATATTAAAAAAATATCGATAGTATTAATTATGTATCGATATTTTTTCCAAATTTGCCCATCCCTAGCGCCCTAACTCCCTGAATGCTGTTACACTGCCCGATAGTTAGGAAGTTAGGGCGTTACGCTGACCGGGCCGCTCAGGCCGCTCTAGTCCCTAAATGTTATTACACTGCCCTGACCCTTGCTATCGTACCTTGAATATCGTGCCGTGTAATAAGTCCTTTATGAGCTTTTTAATTATTATTATTATAAAAATACTACCTAATTGTATTCTCAAGCAATGAATCGTTTAAAAACCATGGACTCTTTGGATTCATATTATATAATGCCTTTAAACGAGCAATTCTTGTATATATGTATATATAGAATCAAGATCTCGGAAACGGCTAAAACGATTTTCTTGAAACTTACAGATTAGGGGTTTTTCGGGTCAAGAAATCAATTTATTTAGGTTCCAGGTCCAAGAAAAGCTCGGTTCCAAGTTAATAATAATTTTCTTCATAACCGACGACTAACGCCATCTATTGATGAATAGAAGAACCATTAGTCTACTAACGTTAGTCGTATTTTTAGCAAAGAAGAAGTGTTTGATTTGAGGTTAGACCAAAAAAAATCAATTTTTATTCATATTTCTTCAGTATGCAATTCATACTAAATATAATTTTCAAAAATCGCTACGGAGCGAAGCTCGGTCAACCAGGTACTGTGCTAATTATGCGTGAAATTGATACAGACAGTTCTTTTCATAATTTATTTTAATAATTTGTTTTTACGGTATGGATTCAAAGTCTTTTGAAGCCAATCTTCATTAATTTTCATAGAGTGTTCAGTGTTTCATACTGTTTATCTATAATATAAAAATCAGTCGGGTTTTCCTTCCTGACGCTATAACTCCGGAACGCACGAACCAATTTCCACGGTTTTACATTCGTTGGAAAGGTCTCGGGCTCCGTAAGGTTTATAGTAAAGAACATTCAGGATTATAAAACGACAGCCACGCCTGCGAAGCCGCGGGCACAACAGCTCGTTATATATAAAAATCTATTGCTGTTCATTAGTCTCGCTAAAACCCGAGAACGGCTTGACCAATTTGGCTAATTTTGGTTTTGAATGATTTTTGGAAGTTCTGGAAGGTTTAATAGGTAAGAAAAGAAGGAATTGAAGGGGAATAGTAAACATACAAATAGCACAGTATAAGTACATACATACGCGTTCATTTTCTTTAGACTGTGCAAATAGTCCGTATCTATCAAACCTTTGACACATGATTTCACTTTTATTATATGTGCAATGAGGCAATACCATACGATACTGCATAAATATCAATCTGCGCCATAAATATCCGCACAGAATAAACAGGATATCCGCGCGCGGCCGTCACGCAAATGTCACTAACCATAGTGACCATACTGACCATAGACAATGTGTCATTGACCGATTAAAAAGCACATCACACGTAGGGTTTCTTCTAATGGGATAGTGATTTAATTGATTTTTCGTGAGTTAACTTCAACTAAACCCTGTTAATATAGTCGCCAAAATGTGGCTCGACCAGGCGGACGGCTTCGCCGAAATATTTAGGGGCTACTTGCCCTACTATTTACTTGTCGTTTTCCCAATTTTCATTATTATGTCCCCAGTGAATCCAGTCGCCGCTTCTCATGAATTTTCTGTTTACCGAATGCAACAATACGACCTCCACACTGTACCCCATGGTAAGTTGTTCTTATTTAATTGTATGTTTAATTTATGATTATCGATTGATTCTGTTTTGAGGTTATGTCACGAAACTTTTTTCATAGTGGAATTAAAATTGTGTCATAGTACATAATTTTTTAAATCTTTTTGTATGACTTAGCGCTAAGTTTTTACTTATCCCACACGTTTCTCAATAAACGGATTATCAATTCCAAAAATACTTTTTCACTTAATTGTTGTTGTCTCAGAAACCAATGAATCTGTATGTATATTCAAGTGAACTCATTGAGGATTTTTGAAAAATCTTGAAATTCTGGGGCCTTAGGTAAGTACAAGGCGTGGTGTACCTTGTAATTGTTAGAATATTAATAGTGAAACTGGGCAACAAGCTGAATGCAACTCTGATTTTAAATTAACCATTCACAATAATTGATAATAATAATATTACTACTGGCGATGAAGTTGCCTTAGCATTTGAAACATTTACATTATACATTATTATTCCAGTTTCTTTGACTGAAGACCTCAATTCATTACCTACATCTAAAATGTACAAATAAGGTTTAAACACATTGGATTAAAACATAGAAAAGAAAAAAAGAAACAGAACATACAAGAAACATGGATACTTCCTAAGCTTTAACAAAACAAAAAAAAAACCTGAAATTAGGTCTAAACAAGCTGTCAAACCCTAATTAACTGTCTCACGACTGTACCAAAAAGGTTTGAATTCTTTCTTTCTTTCTTTCTTTCTTTTGATTAATGGCAACTACCAACTTTTAAGGGTAATTCTGCCAAAGTCCGGTGATAGAAGAGGCACAAGTGAAAGGAAAATGCCCGGTAGAGATGAAGGCTTTGTATCCAATGCAATTATTTCGCGTTTTGGTATCTACAACAAAAGACAAAGACAAACACATAGGGTTAAGTTAGTATTAACAAAACAAATATAGTTAGTAGAAACATATCAACACAGATTACAATTTAATATCATTTACACGGATGTATTTACAAAGAATATATACAAAAGGGGAATTGACACGCATAAGAAGGGAGTTTAAATTGGTAGGAAGAGGGATTTTTGGCGGGAGATGGGAATATAGGGAATTCTGGTTTAGAGAACAGTTGAAAAATATATGGTCCGGGGTCCCTTCATCCAAGCCACACTCGCAGATAGAGCTGTCCCTAATCCTTAATTTGTGCAGGAATACAGGTGAGCATACATGTCCCAAACGTAGACGGCATATGGTAGAACATGATCTTTTGTCAAGCTTTCGGAAGTTACAAAACCAGGGTTTGATGGGGATGGAAGGTTGAATCCTAGCATAATGTTTTCCCTTAATTAGTTGTGAACGCTCCCATTCTTTTTGCCATTCTTTAGCCAATTGAACTGTCGATAAAGAAATGAGATCATGACAGAAAGTCTTATTATGGTTAGAGCAACCGCTATTGATAGCCAGCTTTGCACACTGATCAGCCGTCTCGTTTCCAATGATGCCACAGTGACTAGGTATCCACGCTAAAATGATGTTAATATCTCTCCTGTAACACTTGAACAATGCTTCACGGATGTGGAAGATTATGGGGAATTTGGATTTGCTACTAAATAGGTTCGATTGTACGGCTTGAAGGGTGCTTAGTGAATCTGAGAAAATAACTGTAGGCGAAATGTTGTGAGATTCAGCGTATGTAATAGCTTCCAGGATCGCTATAGCCTCACCGGTAAAGACAGACGATAAATAAGGTAATTTAAAGTTTAAAATTATTTTGTACTTGGGTATCCAGACTGCTGCCCCTACACCACTGTCAGGGGATATTTTTGAGGCGTCTGTAAACATGTGTACCCAGTCTGGAAATTTAGAATAGAGTATACCTTTAAAAATTGAATTTGCGCCCGCTGAGTCCTTATTAATTCCTAGATCTAAAATTATTTGAGGGTTGAATGTAAGGGCATCAAAGCTAGTTAAAAAAAGGGGACATTTATCATAACTGTGAACGGCGTTTTTTAATTTTTGTAGACAAATAAAACTAGTCACAATCCTAGGAGGAATTTTATTCGTCCAATATTTATTTGATTGTATTATTGAAGCTAACACCGAGAGCCTAGATTTAAGTGGGTGCAAATCATTCTGAATAACCTTGTAAACAAAGCGATCCGACAGATATTGCCGCCTGAGGTGATATGGCGGATCACAACATTCCACTTGGAGAGCATTTCCTGGAGATGACTTCATGCTCCCAGTAATAATCCTAAGACATTTTAATTGTATTTTATTAAGTTTGTCTAGACTCCTTAACACCTTAGGCCTCAGGAGTTGTAACGCATCTGCATTTTGACCTTGGTCTTTGTGTGGGTGTCTATAGGCTGCAGTCATCACTTAACATCAATGTGAACTGCAGGCTTGTTTACCACTTCCATTACTTACATAAAAAAAAAGATGAATAATTTTAATAAAATTGTGTTTCTATAAGGTTATATTATGGTTAGGTTGGTATTCATGAAATGAGGACACTGATGCTGTTTACACGTGATAGTACTTAACATTGCTGTAAGATAACAGTATCTGATAAGGTAAGGATTCTGTAGGCTTTGGAAGACAGTTCAGTTGAAAAACAAACAAAATTTTGTTGCATAGTCATTAGACTGAAATTGAACCGCCATTTTTTTAATCTCTAAAGCTGCGGTTGGACCAATAGCAGTCCAAGGAACCATATATAATGTCTGGTGCTATTATTATAATATTCGTCTTAAACTAGGTATCTATAGTCATAACAAGTACAGTATCCAACAAGAAATAATGCACATCGACCTCAGGAAGAGACGTCGGCTTATTTCGGATCTGTAGAGCGTTATCTCTTTTGCACCTTACCTATTTGACATTTGTTGACCATTTTGACCAATACCGGACTACAGATGCTTATGTAGGCAGTGTGCAGCAGAGATAACGCCTTATAAAGCCGAAACTAGCCGACTGTTACTTTCATAGACTCGGATGTGCATTATTTCTTGTTGAGCACTGTACTCACACTTTCAACATAGATAATTCTTGCATATGGTTGGTCGTAACAAGCTCTTTCTACAAATGGCAAGGTAACGTCCAATAACCTTACACTCTTAGCTGTGTCCATTTTATACCCAGCCCATGGTGTGTCTATTTACATTGAATCATTTTTTGGGCTTATTTACACTTCTTTACATCATAGTTCAAAGGTTTAATAAACAAAAATGTAAAATAGATGACTTGATTTGTCTTGTTTTTGAGGAGTAGGCTTGTTTAGAGAGATCTACAATCACTCAATTTTAAGGGAACAAGCCTACTTGACCAATTTTATTTTCTTAGCATTATTGTGTAAAATACTAAAATAGATGTTAAATCAACAAATTATAGTATGAAATACAACAACAGACATTTTGATACTAAACAGGAAAATAAATAAGGTGACAGTGTTATGAGTATATTTAATGTTACATTATGTCTATATGACAGTTAAAAGGTATAATACATTCTTAATATAGTAGGTACTCGCTCGTGACATCACAACCTAGAACACACACCCACAAAATCTGTATCAAATTCAAGCCATCTTAAATGTATAATAATATGTTTTTTTAAATAGTTTGTATGTTAAATATTTATTCATGTAACGTAAATGCACAAAAGAAAGAACTGTACATTAGGCGGGCTTAATAAAACTAAGGCATTATCTACCAGTCAGTCTTTGGGTAGAAAGAAAATCAACAAAATAGGTGCCGTAAAGCAAATATCTAAATATGACATAGGTATGTAACTTTATACAAACTTTTCGTTCAAGAACAAAAAACAAAATTTAAAGTAGATATTTATATTAATTCCAGGTTGCCGCAGTGCCAGTTTCAACTTGGAAGGTCGTTCTCTCAGCTCCTGGAGCACCTCCCGCCACTGCGTGGTGGCCAAGATCCAGGACATCACCATTGACCAGTTCATGGAGATCCGGAGCAGGGCAGGTGCTCTTCTACTAGTGATGCCCAAGAATGAGACATTATTGACGCCTGAGGAGAGAGAGGTTAGTGAACTTGTGAAATTAATCATTAGAATCTCATTCATACGTAACTTCACGCCTGTAATCCCTGAAGGGGTAGGCAGAGGTAAATGCATGCATTCAAGCATACAAGCAAACACCCACGACTCGCCGGTTACGTTTTTGGCCCATGTAACAGGTGGCGAACCTGTTGCCATCTCCGGGCACATTACCAAACTCCGAGGTACTGGGAAACTTCCAGAAAATGGAAAAATTCCAATAGAATCAGAGATAAAGGATTTTAAACCGTTATCTCTGACAGTCCTCGACCCGGAAATCGAATCCAGGACCTCCAGCGTAATAGTAGTGGCCTGCTACCACTACGCCACTGAGGCAGTTCATATCTCATTCATGTTAATATAAATTCTTAAAATTTGTACTTGGAAAATGTATGACTTAAATATCAATGCACAGCTGGAACTATTGTCACACCGCGGACACTCCGCCAAAATTGCATAATCCGAAGCAGAGAATATGTAATAATACTACGTATAGAATGGACACTTCGACGTCCCGCCCGATGACCCCGCCTCACCCAACCTCCTCCCCTCTTATGGGCGAAGTTTGGTATTATCTACGTGCTACGCACACAGGTGCACACGTCACTGATTGATGTCTGTGTAATAGAGACCAAATTATGCGTTTGTATGGAATTTTGGCGGAGTGGCTTTTGTCCATCAGTCTTTTGGCTACAGTTTTTTTTCTTATGTAATGGAAGTGGTGAACAAGCATGCAGCACACATTGATGTTAAGTGATGACTGCGGCCTATAGACACTTACACAAAGACCAAGGTCAAAATGCAGATGCGTTACCACTCCTGAGACATAAGGTGTTATGCTTTTGTTACCGGGCCGTACATTATCACCTGACCGGAACATGATAGTGCTGAACACTACCATTTAGCGGCAAGTATATTATGTAATGCAGTGGTGCCTACGCCCGCGAGCTTCGTCACTCTACCACCAGTAAAACTGATACTGAAACGGATAATGAAGTGAAACTGATTTCGCACTCTGCTCCCAGCACATTCAACTCCTGGAGATGGCGATGGTGCAGCAGGAGGTGCTGGCGCCCGTGTACTTCGCTCAGTGGTCGCCGGACTTCGAGGACATCATCCGGGACCTGCAGCACAGCTTCATCACCGACGACAAGTCGGGCACCGCGCTTGAGGCTATGTTCAACACTGTGTCATCTAACGGCTATCAAATCGGTAAGTCTCTTACGGTCAAATACGCAAACGTCACTTAAATTTAAGTGGGACTTAAAAGTCCTTTGTCTACAAAACACGTGCAAACGACAGAGACAGCTTATATTTGAGGGTTGCTTAAAATTGAGTGATGTTTGAGTATTCGGCCATAAGACACCTGTGATAAATGTATACATATCACTACATATTATAAAGTAAAGTCCCCCTATTTTGTTCCTGTTCAAAATTTTGGAAAGAAGGTTTTCTGAGAAAGGTTTATATTTTTATACCTATAATTTATCAATATCGAACTTATATTTACCGAAATATCACGGTTTTTGTAAAAGAAGTCGAGCGCGTCCCTACAATATAATAAATGCTACCCGTTCAAACCGGGGCGCATTATTCACTTGCCTGAAACGTCTGCTACACGGTATTAAACGGCGGTTTGAAACAAAGGTTTGAAACAGTGTAGACCGTTGTTTTGTGCCAAATATCACATGACATTCAAACGTCCTTGGTAGCAGGGCTTGCGTTGCAAACCATTGGCAGAAGCGTTGGTTTGAAACCGTCGCTTGTTTAAAACCACGCGTACGACAGTCACTCTGCGTCAGGGAGCGCGTACGGACGCAACTGATGTTCGACTAATGTTATTTATGTCACGAAAGTCCAGAAGATTAATAAAATTAAGGTTATATGACTTAGCGTTAATCTCCTTTAACCACCACCTCTTCCATATTATTTTTATTTCTCTTCTTTTTTCTTTAATTGCACACAAAATCGCAAGACTCACTCGAGCTTTATGTTTTACAGATAGGTAAGGTATCATGGCGTCATCATAGCACACATTAATACACGGTATACAAACGAAATATCGACACGTCCTATCCGCGCAATTCAGTTGGTTTCAAACCGTGTAGCCCGCAATCCGTATCTCACTTCCGTTCTAGGTCACCTTGGTTTCATACCTCATTTCAAACCGTGTAGCAGACGCTTTAATATACAACATGAACAGTGTATTTGTACTTGACATTATTAGTTAACGCGGCGGATTTCGTAACGCCATTGCAGATTTTAAATATTTGTTATAATTTTTGAAATCTTTTTCATTCAACCATTTCCTGGCAATACTGTTCACACAAAATATAGATTTATACTGTTCACACAAAAGAAAGATTTATTCAATCTGCTGCAGTTGATTGGAATTTATGTGCTTACAAATATTTCGGTGATTCATTTTTAATTATATATATAAGTCTGCAGTATCAATTATTCACTCATAGGTTGAGATTTACAGAAGGCACTACGAATTTACTTTCAGCAAAGTACAGTATCCAACAAGAAATAATGCACATCGACTTCAGGAAGAGACGTCGGCTTATTTCGGATCTGTAGAGCATTATCTCATTCGCACCTTATCTATTTGACGTTTGTCGACCATTTTGATCAAGTTTTGACCAATACCGGACTATGACGTATGCAGTGTGCAGCAGAGATAACGCTCTATAAAGCCGAAACTAGCTGATTGTCACTTTCATAGGCTCGATGTGCATTATTTCTTGATGAGCACTGTATGCTTAGAACTGACAGTAAAGTATGTGTTTAGACAGTTCTTATCGTACTTTGCCGAAAGTAAAGTCGTAGTGCGGTCTGTGGATCTCGAACATAGACCCATGTCGTTCGCAGTGGTATCCGCGCCGACCCCCCAGAAGCTGGACTCGAAGCCGGTGACGCTGCACGGCAAGCTGGCGGGCCGCTCCGCCACCGCACAGACCATCGTCATTGCAGCTCACTATGACTCCTCTGCTGTTGTGCCAGTAAGTACTCTGCCTACTCAGTTTATTAATTTATTTCATATAATTAGGCTCCTGGAGAGCACTTTTACATAGTCTTTTTTTTTTTAACTAACCTAGAGTGAATAACCACTAATAATTATCAAAAACACATGATACATTAAAGAGAAACTAAAGAATTTTGTTTCCGTGCTTCGGAGGGCACGTTAAGCCGTCGGTCCCGGTTGCTATCGATAGATAGCAGTCGATAAACCTTGTCGGAGGCCTTATGGGCGGTTTGAAAACATCCGACAGCGGGTTGGTCACTAAACCCACCCACCTCCACTAATCCGCATTGGAGCAGCGTGGTGGAGTAAGCTCCAGGCCTCCCCCCAAAAAGGGGAGAGCCCAGCAGTGAGACGTATAATGGGTTGCCATTATTATTATTATTATAAATAATTTTGTATAATATGGAAAGAATCTATTATTTACAAATTCCTCCATTTCCCCATTTCGAAAGAATCTGAGACAGAATGAATTTGGTCTTCATAATAAAAATTATTCACTTGGCAGAATTCCAAGTGCAGTCAATACTGAGAAGAACTGCGCCACTGAAGAAACTCAGTACAGCTCTTTTGAATTTAAACTTAAATCTAATACAGTCTGTAATTACAAAGTACAGGTTCTCAAAATAGACTGCGAGCGATCGCTTCAATCCCATGCCTTTTTTTATATATAGTCACACCCCGGACACTCAAATAAAATTCCATACAAACTCTTATTCTGGTTACTTATTATACAGACATCAATTGGCACACGCGCACACAGAAATGTAGCACGTAGGGTTATGACCTAAAATAATAGTGAAATAAGTCGTCGCACTGACTTCGTCACGGCGATTAACTAAAAATAGATCGCTCGCTCGACCGCTCGCAACCTCACTGTTGAAGTTTATTCAACTGCCTCTCGAGGGTGGGGTGATGGGTGAGGCGGGGAAATCGGGCGGGACGTCGAACTGTCCATTCTATACGTAGTATTATTACATATTCTCCGGTACCGTTGCATTTTTAGGGTTCCATAGAATACAAGGCACTCTTATAGTTACTCCAAGTCTGTTCAAATGATTCTTCTTAACTTCCCTCCTTTCTCTATCTACTAGGAGCTCTCCCAAGGCGCGGACTCTAACGCGTCTGGCGCGGTGGCAGTACTAGAACTGGCGCGCATCTTCTCCCGACTGTACTCCAGTGCGGCCGTGAGGGGGGGACCCTCGCTGCTGTTCATGCTCACCTCCACGGGACACTCCCTCAACTACTTCTCAGCTAAGAAGTGGTTGGAGGAGCAGTTGGATTCGGCTGATGCTTCCTTGTTGCAGGTGAGTACTAGATTTTTTTCGGTTAAAACATAGACCTATAAAAATGTGATAGCTCGAAGGAAGCAACTAATTGACTGCCAAGGGCCTTTATCACTTACTTATTACAATAAAAAGTAAAAAAAAAGGCTTCAGTAATATCCATTCTGAAAAGTCTTAATTAAAATACATAATTGTATTGACAATCTTTAAAATAAAGGACCAGAATTGTATACCACGTAGCTGATCTAATAGGTACATAAGCCTCATTATCTACATATATAAAAATCAATTGCTGTTCGATAGTTTTGCTCTCTCTAAAACTCGAGAACGGGTGGACCGATTTGGCTAATTTTAGTTTTGAATGATTTTTGGAAGTCCCTTCAATTTCTTCGTATTTTCTTACCTTTTAGGTAAGAAAATACGAAGAAATTGAAGGGAAATAGTAAAAACCACAATTTTATTTTCCATACAAATAGTCCGTATCTATCAAACCCTTGACACATTATTGCATTGTGAGCTAATATGAAGTTTGCCAGGTCAGCTAGTTAATCATAAAATGTTTACCAAAAATAAAAGAAAAAAAGTCCCGTTTACCTCACAAGCTCATTATTTTTTTCATCAAACAATTCACATGAAAAATTGCACCCTCACTATCATGTCCCACTACCTTAAGGTTGACTGGTAGAGAATGTCCTGCGGCATTAAGTCCGCCTTATGTACTATCTTTGTGCATTAAAGATTAAATAAATAAAACTATTTTTTTTTCTGGTTTTTTTCTCCCCAGGACGTATCATTCGTGATGTGCCTTGACTCAATTTCTTCAGCCTCAACCCTCAACTTGCACGTATCGAAGCCCCCACGGGCTGGTTTTCCGGCGCAGTCCCTCAAAGACAGGCTGGGAGCCCCCATCGTACACAAGAAGATCAATCTGGCTGATGAACTACTGGCGTGGCAGCACGAACGTTTCAGCATTCGAAGGATGACCGCTTTTACTCTGAGCGCTTTGCAGGTTAGTTAGTTTTATATTAGTTTTAATATCAAAATGTTAACAAATATGCAGATTAGCAAAATCAGAACAGTTGCCAACACGCTTCTTAAAGAATATCTTGAAGCAGCAGAAAGTTCTTGAGCGGTCAGCTGAATGTTTGTTTGCTACCTTCAAAGCAAAACTGCCTCGGTAGCCTAGTAGTAGCAGGTCATTACTACTCGCTGAGGTCCTGGGTTCGATTCCCGGGTAGGGGGTTATCAGAGATTACGGTGTAAAGTCCTTTATCTCTGGTTCTATTGGGAGTATTCCATTTTCTGGAAATTTCCCAGTATCTCGAAGTTTGGTAATGTGCCCGGAGATGTCAACAGGCTCGCCACATGGACCAAAAAACATAACCGGCGAATCGTGGGTGTTTGCATGTATGCTTGAATGGATGCATTTACCTCTGCGTACCCCTTCGAGGATTACAGGCGTGAAGTACGTTTTCTTTTACGTACGTTTTTCAAAGCAATAATATTCGTTTCCAGAGCCACAAGGACCCGTCCCGGAGCACAGTCCTGGATTCGTCCTCGGAGGCTTCCCTGAGGCAGCTGGTGGGGAACATAATGACGACCGCGCGGGCCCTCGCCTCTCATATATACAACCTCACCGATGACACCAACGACGAAGACGCAGCGTTGTATGACGACGCGCTGGTATGTCTTTTTTTAAATTTTGAACTACCGACTCGCGTTAGCTTTTTTGTTACTGTAATTTGATGACATTTTTTACCGAGTTCAAAAAACGAGTAGGTTCTCAATTCGGCCGGTATATATATATATATTCATATATATATTAGTCGTTTGAAATAAATTTATTTTCATGCGCGTTATTTCTCGCGACAGCTTTTAAGATATTATTTTTAATTATATAGTGAAGTATATTAATGTGATAACAAAAAAAATATTATAGGGATTAATATGATATTGGTCTTAATAGCTTTCCAATTACCGCGTTGTTTGTGACCATTTTTTGGAAATATAATAACGGGTATAATAAGCTATCCATGAAAGATGAATGTGTGAATGTATGAAGAGAATGATGAATGTAGACGAAACACGAGAGGTGTGTCAGGACCCGGATATCTGGCGTTCCACACTCTCTGTTTACCCTGTAAGGGATTTGGCGTGAAGATACATACATACACTACTTTACATATATTTTTTATCTTGTTTGACATGTATATCAATTGTTATTCGCTTTAATTTATTTTGATTGTTTTTGACGTGTCATAAGAGGTGCCTGTCACCCTAAATGAATAAATGAGTTTCTGATTCTGATTCTGATTCTACACAAAAGACATCAAGAAATCTCCTAGTAAATTATCTTTCAAATGCAGGCTGAAATAACATTTTTTGGCCTCTGTGGATCCAAATCGTGTGTAAAATGTAATCATCACTATTTATCATATAACGTTACTTTTTTAATATATAATATTTATTTATATGTATTTCGTACTATATTCGTATGTAATATTGATATTACTTATGTATTATATGCATATATATAAATGTATGTATATATATATATATGTATTATATATATATATATATATATATATATATATATATATATATATATTTATGAATGTTACTAAATATGTACTTAATATTATTATCTTCTTAATAATCTTTTCTTTTTCTATTCAATTTTACATCAATAGTTTAATGCACCTTTTCGACAGATTCATTTATCCCTAAGGTTGGCTGGTAGAGAATACCACTAGGTATTAAGCACGCCTTATTTACATCAATTTGTGCACAAAAGAATAAATAAATAAAAGATATTTGCAATCAGGGGGAGGGGGTGTTGTCAAGTGTACATGATAAGATGATAGGAAAAAGCGTGACTAAGGGCGAGGATGGAGGGGGTGGGGGTCGGAAATGCTGCTATTTTGCGTGACGCAATTTATGAATAGCCCCCAATAGATAACAGCCATTTTTTTTTAAATTTTCAATTGTCCTTATTTTAGAGTGTGGACGAGGCGTCAGTCAAACAGTGGTACAGATATCTGTCATCGCAGCCGCGAGCACCACATATTATTACCACTGTTTCGCCCAACGCAGGTAAATATAAAAAATTGTACCTTGGCGTCGTAAGTCGTACTGTCAATTAAAATTTTGAACAGACTGAACGAAAATACTATGTTAGAATAGTTGGATACTACTGGGGTCCTGGGTTCGATCCTCGGGTCAGGCACTAAATAAATAATAATAAAACGCTTACACTCACAGCCCCAGAGATAAAGGTGTATGTATACAGCTATCATATCTACATTGAAATCTCTGGTTACATGTAAATTTTTCTTTTAATTTAATGGAAGTGTCAAACAAGCATGCAGTTCACATTGATGTTAAGTGATAACTGCAGCCTATAGACACCCACACAATAACCAGAGGTCAAAATACAGATGCGTTGCCACTCCTGAGGCCTAAGGTGTTATGCCCCTGGGCCAGAAATTACAGGGCCGTACATTACCACCTGACCGGAACACGATAGTGCTGAACACTACCATTTAGCGGTAAGTATATTAGGTAATGCGGTGGTGCCTACGCCCGCGAGCTCCGTCACTGGAGCTCTACCATATACATGTTTATAGGCTAAAGTATTACTACCAATGTAAACTTGCTAACTTCATGACATAAAAAAATGATGCGAGTGAAAATAAATTTTATTTTAACTCCCTCACCGATGATGTGATACGCTTGGTATTTTTTTAAATTACTGCCAAAGCGTAAACATTTGACTGTATGGCAGAACCTAAGCCAAAGGCTATGTTCCGAAATACACTGCAGCCACTGCAAGATGTGACGTCAGTTCAGTGCACTGCGAAGCCGTTCTAGTTACTTACCACTGTTTAAAACGGAACACTGTCCAGTATGCCGGATGGATATACGATTATAAATTTCCTAAATTACTTTCTTTTCATACTGAAAATTGGTTTCACACTGCAAAAAACGTGCGCAATTCACACGTGTTAGAAGTGAAACCTTCAAAAATGTGGCCTCGTAATGGCTGTCACAGATACAACAACTTAAGTGTCAGGGGTGGCAACGCATCTCATTCTTTCAGATCTTTCATCTCATTCTCTGTGAGTGTAAGTGTATTTAAAAAATATTAAAAAAATCTTCATTTCATTCTCATTTGACCTCTGGTTTTTGTGTAGATGTGTATATTAAACTAAAATGATTATTTAAAATCGAACGCGACGTTTCGGTCGCTTTTCAGCTTCCGTGGTCTCGGGCAGACTGAGGTGGCATTTGTCTGACAGCAGTTTGATAAATTATTATGTGCAGCTACCTCCATCTATTTCGCAAACGTCTAGCGTAGCGTTCAGGATTAATACAAAAGTTACTAATTGTATCTTACAGACTGTTGCGGTTGGGCTTTAATTCTATTCCGGATTGGATCTCATTTTGGTGACAATCGCCAACCATCTCCTCTATTGAAATTTGGATGTTTTTTTAATCTCAATAGCCTTGCGAACTGCCTTTGGTCCTGGCATTATACTTGACCATTAACCCGGCCTTAGGGGGAACAGGGACACCTTCCATGTTCGGGTTTTGTCCGCTATGTGATCACAGACTGCAGACCTCCCTGCTCTACGGTTTTTGAGATCAGCAATATGTTCTTTATTTCAAAGAGTGAAGCTCGCGAAATCTAAGACCATACTAAATGCAAAGGCACCACCGCATTACCTGATTTACTTGCCGCTAAATGGTAGTGTTCAGCACTATCGTGTTCCGGTCAGGTGGTAATGTACGGCCCTGTAATTTCCGGCACAGAGGCATAACACCTTAGGCCTCAGGAGTGGTAACGCATTTGCATTTTGACCTTGGTCTTTGTGTGGGTGTCTATAGGCTGCAGTCATCACTTAACATCAATGTGAACTGCATGCATGTTTGCCACTTCAATTAAATAAAAAAAATAAATAAAATAATAATAATAATGCCCTTGTAATTTCCGGCACAGAGGCATAACACCTCAAGCCTCAGGAGTGGTAACGCATCTGTATTTTGACTTTGGTCTTTGTATGTCTATAGGCTGCAGTAATCACTTATAATCGATGTGAGCTGCTTTCTTGTTTGCCACTTCCATAGCATGTCATAAAAATAAACAAATAAATAAGGCCATTAGCAGAATCGACAATCGGTACAATGATCGCCGACTCAACATGCCACATGCCGATAATCTCATAAGCCAGATCAAGATATTTATCATTATTGTTCTCTTATCTAGGTGTGACGGGTGCGCTAGAACGCGCTCTGTCTCGGTACATGGACGTGGCGGTGAGCGCGCACGCCGTGGACAAGAGGGAGCCGGAGTTCACACTGTACTCGCCCACGAGGGCAGTGCTCTACGTTTATAGGTATGTATTGGACCAGTGATTCCCAAAGTGGTCCATATAGACCCCCTGGGGTCTATGGGAGACTCGATGGAGTCTACGTATATGCTTTAATAAAAATGGGATATATGGGAAAGTGATATAAATGTTACTCAAGGGGGTCCACCGAAACCAGAAAAAAATTGAAAGGGGTCTACAAGTAAAAATAGTTTGGGAACCTCTGTATTGTACGAACGAGCACACCGGAGACACTCAGTCAAAATTCCATACAAACGCTTAATTTGGTCTCCATTACACAGACTTCAATCGGTGACGTGCATTTACACGTGCACCTGTGTGCGTAGCACGTAGAAAATGCCAACCGCCGCCCATAAGAGGGCAGGAGGTTGGGTGAGGCGGGGAAATCGGGCGGGACGTCGTAGTGTCCATTCTATACGTAGTATTATTACATATTCTCTGGTACGAGCTTGTTTTCGCGTTATTGCATTTACTACCGCTCCCTATTGCAATGGTTTCACTGACCTTCTTTGGTTGCTGATGTGATAATAAATAAAATAAGCCTTTATTGCCAGACCCTTACTTAATATGTGTGCAATTGATAAAGAAATATGCATTCCCTTTGTTGAAGTTGAACAATAATAGAACCCGTTGCCGGTTGCTATTATTGTCCAGCTTATCCTTAGACATAGGCCTCCTCTAAGGCTCTTCACTCTTCACGGACCTTCGGGACACGTGGCCATAAATGGCCCGCTATATCATATGTCGTCCTCCCATCTTTTTAGCTATCTTCCTTTATTAAAACGAAATAAATTGTTTCCAACCTTTATCCCTGGTTTTTTTTTATGTCAAAGAATTGACAGACAAGCAGACAAGGTGGCCCGTCTGCTTGTGTGTCTGTTGATGGAAAGTGGTTACCGTCGCCTATGAACATTTGCAACATCAGGGGAATCGCCAACGCGCTACCAGTCCTGAAGGACTCTTTTGACGCCAGTTTTGAAGAGCCCCATATTGTAGCGCCGAGGGAACACCTTGAGGGAAGTTCGTTCCACAATTTGCACGTTCTGGGCAGGAATGAACGCGCGAATCGGACCGTTGAGCATTTCCAAGTATCCAGTCTGTGCG
Organism: Macrosoma leucophasiata; assembly: GCA_036365455.1. NCBI lineage: Eukaryota > Metazoa > Arthropoda > Insecta > Lepidoptera > Hedylidae > Macrosoma > Macrosoma leucophasiata. The sequence goes on along the minus strand of JAWQUS010000023.1, from coordinate 3,891,859 downwards.
GGTGGTTCTATTGAGATTTTTCCATTTTCTGGAAGTTTCTCAGTGCCTCAGAGTTTGGTGATGTGCCCGGAGCGATGTTTACAAGTATGCTTGAATGCATTCATTTACCTCTGCCTACCCCCTCGGATTAGAGGCGTAAAGTTACGTTTTTTAAAATAAATTATTTTATTTCTCAATATTTGTGCACTTCTTGAAATTTATTATATTCAGGGGGAGGTTTTTGTGACGTAATATTTTTAGGTGATCATAGATAGCGTGACAATAGGAGGGGGGGGTCAGAAAAAAGCTTATTTTATCGTGATGTATTTATGAACGGCCCCTAAGTACAATAAGACAGTAACAATAATAATTTCCTATTCCAGCGTAAAACCAGCAGTATTTGATCTCATACTCACATTGGGCATCATAGCGTATTTAACGCTGGTATACTTCGCGATACAACTGTTCCCGCGCTTCTACGAGGAGTATGCCAAGATTGTTACCGGGAAAGCCAAAGTACAGTAGGTGTAAGTGGATAACAGACTTTGTTTCGTGGGGAAGAAGGTTGCATTTCAATTGACAGTTGACGTGGACAGTATTTCTCTTTCTGTTTTTGTCTTAACTCTGTGTGCCTGCAAGTTTATCTAAGTATTTCTACGCGTTAAGTGTCGCCACAATTTGTATGGAATTGAGAGTTTATATTGTTAACAGCGCCATCTGGTGATAATAGGTGGCAACATTTGTGAACGATCAACTCTGCAGCGAATGCATTTGATTGGTTGTTTAAAATGATATGTTTATAATATTTAGCCTGGGTTGCACTAAAATATCATGCACATACCGCTCTAACCTATAGAAATCTGTTTAAGTTGAACAAGTATGTGAAATGTTACATTAGTCTAACAAATATCTTGGTGCAACCCAGGTTGCACTTGGTGAATGCGAGTTAAAATTAAAATACGTGGTGAAGTCATTCGGCGACTGGACTCGAAGGCGAGGAGATCACCACGCTATCCATTCTGACTGCCGCTAAATTAAACTCAACCGTTTTTTATAGTACCAATGTCATTTCTGGCACAGGTATTTATAAAATACTTACTTTTTGCCAGTATTTTTCTTATATTTCAATACTATTTAGCATAGAGCAACGCGGCCCACGGCTGGTGTAGATCGTAAACGATCTACTCGGTTAAGCACTACGGGCGCGGTCGGGTAGTGTGATGGGTGACCGCTAGTGGCAAATTAAATGCGCGTTTCCGTGCTTCGGAGGGCACGTAAAGCCGTCGGTCCCGGTTGCTATCGATGGATAGCAGTCGTTAAACCTTGTCGGAGGCCTTATGGGCAGTTTGAAAACACCCGACAGCGGGTTGGCCACTAACCCCAACACCTCCACCAACCCGCATTGGAGCAGCGTGGTGGAGTAAGCTCCAGGCCTCCCCCCAAAAAGGGGAGAGTTTCGAGCCCAGCAGTGGGACGTATAATGGGTTGCCATTATTATTTATTATAACGCGGCCCACCGGTTGCGACGGACCGGAGGGGAGTAGCCATAGCGTGTACTACCGATGTAAAACAGTCAGTCATTTTTTGCGGGGTGAAATGCGTGCGACACACACCCACACTACAAAAATCGTCTATTACTACCAAACGCACACCTTGACTTTAACAAAATACAGAAACAATTTCACGCACACATTTAAACATCTAGGCGACAGGTATAAGACCATTTGGGCTTGTACTTTGTCAGAGGGGAAAGCTACTCCCCTCCGTTGCTCTATGCTATTTAAAAATCAAGTTTCATCCAAATCTCTTCAATAGTTTTGCGTGTAATCCATCTTCACAAATCTCTAATTGATAACATTACCTTAGACCATTGACCTTTTAATTACTCTACTGTAACTGTTTAAATATAAAATTGAAATGAATCAGTTTTCCCCCATATAGCTAAATATCTTTGCTACAATAATATATAACAAAACTCGTCGAACAAAACGAACTAGATGAGTTGGTTTAGGACTCAATCAAAACTATAGTACCCAGCAAGAAATATTGTATATCGAGCCTACGAAAGAGACAATCGGCTAGTTTCGACTTCGTAGAGCGCTATCTCTGCTCCACACTGCCTACGTAAGCACTGATCGTCCGGTATTGGTCAAAACTTGATCAAAATGGTCTACAAGCATCACAGAGTAAGGTGCAAAAGAGATAACGCGAGTTATGGCGGGAACCTTGAAAGAGGCGTGTGGTGCTCTTATTTTAATTCGTTTTCTTGGTGTATTTTTGAGTTATATTAAATACAGTTGGTGGCATTTTGTTTGATATAGGTTTATTACAATGCCCGCGTATACTGAAATAGAATAACAGTGCGAAAACACGGCCTTTCAGGTTGCCTCCAAAACTTGATTGTAAATGTTCTGGTAAAGTAGCCATCGCTTTACTCGAATTACTGGCTGTGACTCACTTGACTGACATAATAAATAATTAACTATTATTTATTATGTCAGACTGACTGACTGATTCTAACTTTAACGCTGCTTTCATACGAATACGAAATATCGTTTTACTTGACACTGGCAACAAGCTTAGTAGCGATGCCATTATAAATTTAAAAAAAAAAGCGTTAACGCTCTACAGACCCGAAATAAGCCGAAATCTCCTTCCTAAGGTCGATGTACAATATTCCTTTTTAGATACTGTGCTGATGTGTGAGAGTATTTTATAATTCTTCTACATTTAAACAAATAATAATATATGTCAATATACGACGTATTTTTCATTGTAAGACATTCTGTATAAACAAAGAACTATTAGAACTGATATATTGGTAATAGATGGCGCTGCTGCTACCATAAAGCAATGCAATAAATGTGAAGGAAAGATTTGACAAATCGGGCAGGACTTCAGTAGCTCAATTGGAAGAGCGGCTGGACTAGATTCCCAGTAGGCCGCGAGTTCGAGTCTCGCCTGAAGTCAAATTTTTCTTTCCATTTTTCTTTAAAATAAAATATATTTCACAAGCATGTGTTAATGCGAAATAATATAAAACAATTATTAGAACTGATTTATTAAATTCACGAAAGTATTTTCAAACGATGAAAATTCTTTTATTCGTTAAAAAGAATCGCAAGAAACCTCAAAGCAATATAAAATTAGTGTAAAAATAATGTAAACGGTGTTGTTCTTTTAGTGGTAGCAGGCCACTACTACTACACTGGAGGTCCTGGGTTCGATTCCCAGGTCGTGGATTATCAGAGATAATGGTGTAAAGTCCTTTATCTCTGGTTCAATTGGGATTTTTCCATTTTCTGGAAATTTCCCAGTACCTCGAAGTTTGGTAATGTGCCCGGTGATGTCAACAGGCTCGCCACCTGTTACATGGGCCAAAACGTAACCGGCGAATCGTGGGTGTTTGCATGTATGCTTGAATGCATGCATTTACCTCTGCCTACCCCTTCGGGGATTACAGGCGTGAAGTTACGTTTTTTTTTCGTTTCTTTTTAATCTTTAAGGCAAATGGATTATGTATTAATTTATTTTTTATGATTTTTTGAATTTCGCGTGATATTTGAATCGCAAACAATTATATACACATTGCAAAATATTGTCATGTACAAATATTTTAAAGGGTCCTTGGTAATATACTGTTTGTAACTACTTGGTAACTACTTGTTCTTCTTTCTTTTTTCTTTCTTTCTCTCCATAACACAGACATGGCTCATAATACTTAGTTTTTACTGGTGGTAGAGTTCTGGAGCTCTTGGGCGTAGTCACCACCGCATTACCTTATCTATCTGTCGTCAAATTGTAGTGTTCAGAACTATCATGTTCCGGTTAGATGGTAATGTATGGCCCCGTAATAACTATCACAGACACACAACTAAGGTCTCATGGATGGCGACGCATCTGCATTTTGACCTCTGGTTTTTTTGTAGATATAGGCTGCAATCATCGCTTAACATCAATGTGAGTTCTTCAAGTTGTCTCAAAACTTGATACTTTTGTAATAAAAAGAATGTAGTTTATCTAGTGCTGCACTATCCTTCAGAAGAGGATGCCAGTATATTACCAAAAATCCTATAAAATATGTGATATGGAATATAGACAATGGCAACATTCGAAGTATGTGAAATGAACATAATAATTTTGTGGTGATTTTTATGAATTATTTGTAAGACCTGAAAAAATAATTTATTTACTGTAAGAAATATCTCATCGCATCTCTATGTGATATTTTGGCGTAATGTTAATAATGTATGTAGGAGAAATCTATTCTGTTAAATTAAATATTCTGAATTACCAATCGCTTATTGATGTTCATTATCGCTTTTGCAAACTATGTTATTAATTTATAGATACAATAATATTGTGGATTTTTTTTATTTAATAAGTACTTATAAATTCTTACTGAACCTATTTATCTTATTTCTACTACATAACTCATTTGGTACATACATAAAAATTAGTTTTAGGGTCATAGTTCACTAGAGCCACCCGGCACCCGACCAGCACCCGATCGCCTGGAGCGGTCTGCGCTCATTACATCAACTCCGCTCCCTATCGACACCGTATCGCCTGGACCACAAGCCGTCACAGTGGAGTGGTTCACATGTAACGTTCACGCGTGGACCACCCGTCGAGTCGACAACGAGTCGACGCTGTAAAATGAGGCGATACTGGTCAGATGCCGAGTGGCTGTAGTGAGCTATGACCCTTATACACCGTGTAGATTTAAACACATTATTGCCTTTTATATCTATCAGTCTTTGTTATTGTTAAAAATATTGAAATAGCTGTTGCATGCCTACGAATAATAAATAACCTAAAGAAATGTAACTCTTAAACAATCATCGCCTCGAACTGCTATCATAATAAATACTCAAAATTTCGACATAAACAATTCGATTGGCCGTGACAAGATCATTTCGCCGAACGCCAAGTAAACGTCCAGTATCCTGACGCGTTACGGCGTGTCCCATTAATGCCCCGCCCACAGTGTGTCTCTTTATGACGCGCCGGTTGGTCCAGCGGTGTGAGATGACCGTTTGATTCGAAAGGTCGCGGGTTTGATCCCCCGCACCTCGACAAATATTTGTATGGCCTACAGATATTTATTTCGGGTCTGGGTGTTTGTGTATGTGTTGTTTGTATACAACGGCACCCACGACACAGTTTTGTACCTACTGTGAGTGTAAGCGTATTTTTTTATGTGGAACCATTTTTTGGCGTAGTTACACTTTTTATTATTACTTGTAGGTTGTTGCATATCATTATGTATTTTTATTTCGCATTTACAAAGATTAATAATTATTAGACTAGAACTAAAAAGTTCTATTCTATAAATATTTATAATGTTAAAATTTTTTGCAATATCTACGATATTATGCATTTAATTTTGTCACGGCCTTATACGGGAGATTTTTTTTCCATCACTAAAGCGTAATATCTGTGAGCTATATTTTTTGTCAAATCACTCATTTTAAAAAGGATCATTGTATTGTATGTACTCTTGAAAATTATGCTTAAAAAATTACAAGCTATTAAAAAAAACTAAATTTTAAAGTAAGCAACACATTTGCTCACGAATTGAATAAAGATTACTTTAAATTTTTGTGTCAATATTTAAATGTGATGGAAAATCCTGTTTACTGTGTTGTAATCATTTTGAAAAAAAAAACTTAGAAATAAAATCAAGTATATGTAGATACCATTGCGCTTGATTTTATTCCTCTCATTGTTGTTTTTCTCCATTACGATTATATTTTAAAGAATTATAATAAGACTTAAGATTTCCTATTATGTAATTATGCGTCAATAACGTTGGAATGTTAAGTTGTGTGTTTAAGCCAACAGAGGTCGTTACGAAAATTTCAAAGATGAAATAAATATAGAATTTACTATAATAATGCTGTATGTATATCGGTTTTATTTATATTAGATGCAGATGGTATTTTTACAATTGTTATAGTAGTAATAAAATAAGCTTCATAGAACTTTTTTTATTATATACACAGTGGCGACCTCTGCAATGTTACCCTTGAACTGTGTTACGAATGAACGAAACTTGCATTTAGTTTGAATCTTCTGCTTGGTGAATCGCGTTGATAAATGAAATTATTTTATAATATTAAGAATATTTTAAAATATGTTAAAATAGTAATTACATAAGCAAATCCGTGTTTTAAACTATCTAGTATTTGTTTTATTTTTTTTTTCTCAGTTGTCTGTAGTCTATAATACAGAGGCCCTGGGTTCGGTCTCGGGGTCGGAGGGTAGGTTGAAGTGCTAATGCGATTTTTATGACAGTAGATTAATCACGGGATGCTGCCATCCTGCGTTATTGCATTAACTAATAATGGATTAATTTAATTAGCATTCGCATTAATTGATAGCATGCTAATGCTGTATTAGCATTTCGCAAATTATATGAATTTGTGCGAATTCTGCGAAGTGTGAAACGCTAATACGCAATTATTTTGTTATTATCTTCGATTTGTTTCGATTTAGGATCGTATATTGAATGAATGTGTGAGATTTTTTAATATTAATTAATGTGGCACCCTTTAACATTAATTAATTTGCATATGAACAGAAACCATTTACTTCATTAGGTATCAATTATTACCATATTAGCAATTAGCATTCTAAGACTCACGAATTCACATGCTTATGAAGTTAACGAGAAACAGCATTAATAGGGAATCGGACAACTTTTCAGAGTGTGTCTAAAATTAATCTTTTTACGTTTATTTAACCATAAAAAATATTAATTTTACCGTTCAAACATGTTTATGTACCACAAACTACACATACATTTTATAATTTCAAAAATGCCGCGTAAACGGTGCCGAATGACACTGAACAATGTGACGTCAACTGTTCGCAATCAAAGTGAATCTTACAATTCCATACGACTAACCAAGTGCAAATTAATTTTTTTCAATTTATATTTTGTGTAAATAACGTAGAAAATATCCAAAAAAAAGAGCCAATAAGTCAAAGTATCACTTGTGTAAAATATTTGTTGTACGAACATATGACGTCACGTCCTGTGATTCATGTTTCGATCAACATGGAGCACAGGTAAAGAATATTAAAATTATAACATTTCATTTTGCATGAGTCATTGTAATATTTTACAAACATTCATTCTAATCTTAGTTTACATTTATTTTCGACTAGCTGTGCCCGCGACTTCGTCCGCGTGAGAATGTATGATTGTTCAGTAGGTACGCGGACGAAGTCGTGGGTCGTAGCCTATGTTACTCCTTATTACATAAGCTATCTGCCAGTGAAAGTCCCGTCAAAATCGTTCCAGCCGTTCCCGAGATTAGCGGGAACAAACAGACAGACAGACAGACAAATTTTGTATAAAATGTTGTTTTGGTATATGTACCGTGTATATATGCATTTAGTAAAAACGCGGTTATTTTTATATTACAAACAGACACTCCAATTTTATTTATTTGTATAGATAGCTGTCCGATTGCCTATTGCCATCGCTAGCATTTACTGCCGGCTGATTGAAATAGTTTTACGGTTGAGTGACTGTACCAGCGGATGAAATCTCCTCCAGTGAGCGATGGGATAATAATATTATAAAATACATTTCTACAATCGCGCGATGGGTTAGCGGGTGTAGAATAGAACAAATACATTGTGAGGTGTAAGTTAAGGTGTATTGTGTGGAATTGTATTACAATTTGCCTGTTTTTTCAATATGTTGTTTTATTTCATACTTTTATCTTGTCCTTATCAGTGCGAAATTTTCAATGCGCGGTGAAACGTTTTTACCATATGTAGTACAATGGTTACGAAAATAATATTATCTTTATCAGAATTTTTCGCACACATGATTTTATACATTTTAAATTGAGAACTGCACTGAAAATTAATCTGCCTGAGAGAAGGAAATAATACAGACAAATATTCAAAATAAACTTTTATTATTTTTATACAGTATAACTAAGTAATACTTACTAAAATATACAATATTATAACAACGACAATTCCAAATTTAAAGTAATATCATTATTAAAAGGCTACAATTTACAAAAGGGTCGTCAATTTTTTTGTAAAAAAAATTGTACTTACGTAATTTTATATAAAACAAAAAGAATATAATTATCTTATAAATTACATTGTGGTGTCAAAATAAAAGGACATGAATCAGAATTATGAACAAAGAGTATTATGGTAAAAAGGATATAATATGTAATTCAATTGATTGACAAATTATAAATACATTAATTTGTGAATCACGCAAAAACAAATGAGATTCCAGTCATAAAAACTAAAAACAAGATAGAGTAATCTGAAAAGCTATGTTTTTTGCAGGCAGTAAATATTTCATATTACACTTAATGTCTATCGTCTATCTATAAGTACGGCTACATAATATGCTTATAGGTATCCATATACCTGGGAGCCGACCACCTAACTCAAATGCTTTTGTGATGCTTTCGATTATGATATGATCTTCGCCATCCTGTCAGTTTCGTACCGCTTAACTTTTACCTAGAAGTGTATTCTTCCGCGGGTACATACTTCAGAGCAAAATGGTATAACCGCTCGCTTGCCCAAGGGGGGTCCGCGCGCAATGTGCCTTTACCCCGGCCCTCAGCGCTTGCCTACCTCAAATGTCCCACGAAAAAAAACGTGACCTACTTTGCCCCGCCATTTTTAGCGCCGTCAGCGCCCGGGTCTGGTTTCACGAAATCGATTCTTGTGACTCAATTTGTTTAAAAAAATGTCAAGTATTATATATATTTATGTTTATTATGAAACTAGCTAAACAATGTTATCTTTTGTTTATCAAATTACGACTTTGGTGCAGAGGTATGCTGTGCTGAACTTAGAAGTAGGGCGTTTTGAAGCTCGTCTTGTATTCAAAAGCTCATACCTCAAAAATAAAAGCGATGACATATGGTTTTTATTCTTTGATTATGTTGTCAATATAATAAATAATAGAATAAGGAAAAAATGATCACTTGTTCATAAATATTTATTATTTAAAAGGCCTTTGTTTCCATACCAATATCTGGCGCCGCCTAACTGGAGTGAAACGGAACGTTTTTATTTTTTTTCTTGACTTTGGTCTATGGCTTGGATGCTTGACTGGTTGTGTGTGAAGGGGAAATTTCACGAAGAAACGGGACAAATAATACAAATTAGGCCTTCGAGCGATAAAGACGGGTAGAATCAGCTTTTTCGACGGCGGGAGCGATGTTAACCAAAGGTTGACATGGTCATAACTGAGTGAAATGCAATGTCAACTATCAGTTAACACGGGCAAAGCCGCCTTCAAGGTTATGTTAACTACTACTTGACATGGTCGATTCTAAATTCTCGGTTTGTTAACTACTAGTTGACACGGGCAAGCCAGCGGTTAATAGACGGTACGAAAATGACAAAATAACGTCATAATCGAAAGCATTAGAGTTAGGTGATCGGCCTTTTGGATATTAAGGATATTCCATATACCTACATATCTAAGATAAATTTATTTAAAAAAACTGATTCCCCTTCTATATTTTAGAAGTGAAACTACATTAGCTGTCTCTTTTTATTTGTATTATATTATTATCTTAAGTACACTCCATCAAACGTCGCATCTACTTAATGAGATTCACATCAAAAAATATTATTAAAAAAGTTTTCAATATGGCACTTACTTACATTTTAATTTCACGAAAATATCATCAAAAATACTACCAAACATAAAGGTATTATTATGGAGTAGCTACAATTTACCCTTTTTGTAAATAAAAAAGGACTTTAAAAGAAATGCATTTTCAATAACGGTTAACCAAGAATCCTTGTGTTTAACAAATTATCCTTCGTAAACTTCCACGCTAGCAGCGCCATCTATCTCTCGCAGTTCTGCTGACTTGAATGTTGCCCCGAACGTGATTTTGCCCAGTTTCTGTAAGAACCATGAAATTATAATGTTTGTTTTATATTATTTCGCATTAACACATGCTTGTGAAATATATTTATTTTTTAAAGAAAAATGGAAAGAAAAATTTGACTTCAGGCGAGACTTTAAAAGAAATGCATTTTCAATAACGGTTAACCAAGAATCCTTGTGTTTAACAAATTATCCTTCGTAAACTTCCACGCTAGCAGCGCCATCTATCTCTCGCAGTTCTGCTGACTTGAATGTTGCCCCGAACGTGATTTTGCCCAGTTTCTGTAAGAACCATGAAATTATAATGTTTGTTTTATATTATTTCGCATTAACACATGCTTGTGAAATATATTTATTTTTTAAAGAAAAATGGAAAGAAAAATTTGACTTCAGGCGAGACTCGAACTCGCGGCCACTGGGAATCTAGTCCAGCCGCTCTTCCAACTGAGCTACCGAAGCTCAGACTAGATTCCCAGTGGCCGCGAGTTCGAGTCTCGCCTGAAGTCAAATTTTTCTTTCCATTTTTCTTTAAAAAATAAATATATTATAATGTGTTAGATACCTTCGATACGAAATACTGTATCATGCCAGCAACACTATAATATATACTTAGTTTAGTGTTAGGTGGTAATGCAAACAGCGAGTGCGTTTTGTGGAAAAGTATATCTTTCTGTTATCTAGTATTTTGACACGGAGGTAGATTGACCCATTATTATTACCCTGCGGTGATGGGCTGCACCAGTTTCTTATCACCGTAATAGACTGCCCTAGTATTTACCACAATGGTGATCTGCTCCAATATTATATACCACGATAATAGATTTTCCGGAACCTATTTTATTAAATGTTAAGCGTCTCCAGTATTTTACCGCGGTGGTAGGAAAGCCACATAGCCATAGTTGTCCGCAGTGGAAAAATGAACCATTTTTAACCACGGCGGTACGCGGAACCAGTTAACTCAATATAAACGTGCGTCTGACGACGTCGAATATCGTAATATGGAAATCGTAGCACCTCAGTGGTAAACTGTCTCATTATTTTGCCGCGGTAGACTGCCTCAATTTTCACAAATATAAGAGCTAAGAAATTCAGGACAGTCTGCATTGGCAACTTTGCAGACACCATGCCTTTGGGGTAGACGTCGGCGGGTGGCAACCGGGGCGTACGTCTGATGATGCTGGATGACATTCATCGTGGAACTCACAGCACCCTGGTGGTATACCTAGATACTGTCTCATCATTACGCCGCGGTGGTAGACTATTACTTTACCTCTTTATGTCTGATTATACCAATGTTAGTGGTTAAAACTTATGAAATTATAAGCCATAATAGGCTACACAGGCAACTCAGTGGACATCATGCCTTTAGTTTTGATGATGTCGGATGAGGTCACGTGGTACTCACAGCATCCCGGCGATAAAGTGCCCCATCATAATACCGGTAGACTGCCTCAATATACTCAAACATAAGAGCTAATTAGTATACTCACATTAGGCTGCACAGGCAACTCGGCGGTCACCATGCCCTTAGGGTCGACGTCGGCGGCCGGCAGCCGGAGCGTGCGGCCGACGATGCCGGATGACGTCACGCGGAACTCGCACGCGGTCAGTGGACGGTCCAGCGGGTTGCGGAACGATAGTGCAGCAGTGGTCGGCTGACCCAGTATTAGGTCGTCGTTGAACTGGTGATGAAAGAAAGTAATAAAACGATTGTGGGCGATAACATAATCAAACATTAGGTAGCCCGACGATCTTCGTACAGTCATCAGAGATTTTTAAATATTTTCTATGTTTTATTTTTTAATATTTTTATTTTAGCCTAATAATTTTTTTAAAGCCTTCTGACAATAACACATCCGGTCTAGTCGGAACAAACATTGTTAACAGGCGTATGCAATTGGCGGGCCGAATCAATAATTAATGTTCCAAGTGTAAGGAGCATTGATTTTAGGTATAAATCTGTGACCTGTATTTTTTTTGGAAATCGGTAGGCATTTTTAAAAAAAAATATTTTTAATGATGTCAAACCCTGGGAGTGCGCCAAAAGTAACGGAAATCTAAATTGAAAACATTTACATTTTTTCACTGCATTGCTGCTACAGGTCCAGTGATGGAGCTCGAGGGCGTAGACATCACGATATTACCTAATCTATATGCTGCTCACTTTCGTGTTCCAGTTAGATGGTTATCAAAGATGTAAAACAACGTAGGCTTGGTATTTCCAGTTTAACCTATGGTTTTGTGCAGATGTGCAGATGTCTATAGGCTGATATTATTCACTTAGGTAGATCCATGTGAACAACATGCTTGTATGTCACCATGATTTCATAAAAAAGTCATCTTCTCAACGGAAATCGTACTCGTACGTTTACTGGTGGTAGAGCTCCAGTGACGGAGCTCGCGGGCGTAGGCACCACCGCATTACCTGATTTACTTGCCGCTAAATGGTAGTGTTCAGCACTATCGTGTTCCGGTCAGGTGGTAATGTACGGCCCTGTAATTTCCGGCACAGAGGCATAACACCTTAGGCCTCAGGAGTGGTAACGCATTTGCATTTTGACCTTGGTCTTTGTGTGGGTGTCTATAGGCTGCAGTCATCACTTAACATCAATGTGAACTGTATGCTTGTTTGCCACTTCAATTACATAAAAAAAAAAAAAAAAAACTCGGAATCAGTGTATTTTCTTCACTCTATTCCTTACCTTAATATTGATAGTAGGCTTGAGGACTTGGAAGTCGTCGTCATCAGCCCAGGACTGCTTGGTCTCGTCGACGATAGCCATCGCAGATATCTTCATGTTGCAGTACTCCACCAGCTTTGGTAAGTACTCTTCCGCTTTCACTATCATGTTGATTATTTCATCTGCGTATGGAATTATAATGTTTTAGTCAAAGTATTCGCAACATTGGGCAAGCTATCTTAATTAGATGCGAGATTCACAGACCGCATAACGACTTTACTTTGAGCAAAGTATGCTTACAACTGTCAGAAATGTATGGGTTTAGTTCGAAGCGTACTTTGCTCGAAAGTAAAGTCTCGCACTAAGTATTGATATCCGCTTCTCTCAACTACAATTAGAAGTTGTTCTTCTAATAGCGACGAAATATCTATGGACCAACATGGCTACAAACAGGACTATCGATAAACATGGTTAGTTGGTAGAAGTTCTATCCTAAACGGTCATCTAAAACGAATTTGTAAACTCACGTTTATGTGGTCCCACAAAGATCTTGCCTTCGACTTTTTTCACCACTTGTGATCGGATGCCGGTGTAGAAGACGCTCGTTGCTGATAACGCTGCCTTTATATTTCTTCCCTGGAAAAATTACAGTCAAGTGAAATATAATTAGGTACAGTATCCAACAAGAATTAAGGAAGATCGACCTTAGGAAGCAGACTTCGGCTTATTTCGGGTCTGTAGAGCGTTATCTCGGTCGTACCTTACCTATGTGACGTTTGTTGACCATTTTGATCAAGTTTTGACCAATACCGGATTACCAGTGCTTACGTAGGCAGTGTTTTTTTATGTAATTGAAGTGGCAAACAAGCATGCAGTTCACAAGTGATGACTGTAGCCTATAGACACCCACACAAAGACCAAGGTCAAAAGCAGATGCGTTACCACTCCTGAGGCCTAAGGTGTTATGCCTCTGTGCCGGAAATTACAGGGCCGTACATTAACACCTGACCGAAACACGATAGTGCTGAACACTACCATTTAGCGGCAAGTATATTAGATAATGCGGTGGTGCCTACGCCCGCAAGCTCCGTCTCTGGAGCTCTACCACCAGTAAAAGTGTACTCTCCGAGCTCTGTCTAAGAGCTCCGTCACTTGTGCTCTACCACCAGTGTGCAGCAGAGATAACGCTCTACGAAGTCGAAACTAGCCGATTGTCTCTTTCGTAGGCTCGATGTGCGATATGTCTTGCTGGGTACATTACCTACTTATTAAATGTAACTGCCTCAGTAGTCTAGTGGTAGCCATAGACCAACACGGACCACCGGCCGCGGCGGACCAGAGAGGAGTAGCCATATGCAAGCTTTCCCCTTTGTCAAAGTACAGCACCAAATGGTCCTATCCCTGTCGCCCAGATATTTAAATGTATGCGTGCAATTGTTAATTTCTTTGTTAAAGTCAAGGTATGAGTTTCGTAGTAATAGATGATTTTTGTAGTGTGTGTGTCACACGTATTCCCTCAGCAAAAAATGACAGACTGTTTTGCATCGGTAATGAACGCTATGGCTACTCCCCTCCAGTCCGACGCGACCGGTGGGCCGAGAGTGGTAGCCGACCACTACTGCTACGGGTAGCAGAAATAAAGGGTGTGTTATCCTTTATCTCTTTTCTATTGGGGTTTTTCTATTTTCGGTAAGTTGCCCAGTATCTTGGAGTTTGGTAATCTGGCTGGAGATGTCAACAGACTCGCCACCTGTAACATAGGCATGTACTTATTCTTGAATGCATGGTGCTGGAGCTCGGGAGCGTAGACGCTATCACATTACACCTAATTTGCCGCAAATTCAGCACTATCATGTTCCGGTTGGATGGTAATGTATGGCTCCGTAATTAATGTCACGGAGACAACTTAGGCCTCACGTGTGTCAACGCATTTCCATTTTGCCCCCCCGTTTTTGTGTAGATAACTATAGGCAACAGCAATCAATGTAAACTGCAGGACTGTTTGTCGCCATCATAACCCAAAAAATATCTTTAATGAAGAGCTTACCGTATCAGAATTGTTTACAATCGTCACGCTGACTTTGAATTCTTCACCAATGTAAACGGTGTCAATGTCTTTCAGCTTGAATTCCACATCATTGGTAAGATTTGAAGCCACAGCATAGTACCTGAAAACGAATGATAATAATCAAATGCATTGTTATTAACAATACACGTTTCGAATGTGACTCTGCACCAAAATGGCCGGATGTAACTTAGGTGGATGTAACTTTTTACTGGTGGTAGAGCTCCAGTGACGGAGCTCGCGGGCGTAGGCACCACCGCATTACCTAATATACTTGCCGCTAAATGGTAGTGTTCAGCACTATCGTGTTTCGGTCAGGTGGTAATGTACCGCTCTGTAATTTCCGGCACAGAGGCATAACACCTAATGCCTCAGGAGTGGCAGCGCATTTGCATTTTGACCTCTGGTCATTGTGTGGGCGTCTATAGGCTGCAGTCATCACTTAACATCAATGTGAACTGCACGCTTGTTTGCCACTTTTATTACATACAAAAAAAAAATGTAACTCTGCAGTTAATTTTACAATACCAATCAACAAAATGGATCTTATTTTTATATTCCTTGGTCTCAGAAGCCTACATCCAGCAGTTCGTAAAAAGAGTATACTTGGTTCTTTGGCTTCAATACCTGAAATTTTAAGCGAAGAAGTCAGAGTTCACCAGTCTTGTCTAGATACGAGTAGATACCTAGTTTATGTTTCTAAAAACGGCTTAACTTAAGGTAAAGATATTTAATAGGCCCTCTTTCGTTTGGAATTAGTTTTTTATCAGACTCTTAGAACCTAGGAACAAAAACTAAAGCGTGGAAGCCTAGACCTGTCAGTAAAGTACAGTTCAAGTTCTAAGCATACTTTGCTAAAAGTAAAGTCGTAGTTCGGTCTGTGGATCTCATCCTTAATTTTGAGTTAAAAGAGAATGCAAGAGCGCAATCTCTTGTTACCTAAAATTTGGATCGATGGTGCGTCTCTCAATGAACTTTCGCCTTTGTCGGGGTACGTTCAATATTAATAACAATATGACCGAATTTGACCATCGAGCGACCGTACAAGTAGCCACACAACCCACCTCTTTGCTCTCTCGGAGTAGCGTACGCCGTTCATGAGGGCGAGGCGCTCGGAGGCGGTGCCCTCACTGTGCTTGTACAAGTGGATGATGTTCTCGCGGTCCTCGTCGCCCATCGGGTCGAACACGTACGGCTTCTTCGTCAGGATCATACGTCCGATGCTGTTGAAAGTTTGAATCAAAGTTACAATAGAAGTATGGGAACAATAGGAAATATCGGAGCACTGTACGCTTGACCACACCACACTGTATGCGGTGATAATAACTGGAATATTTGATTGAATTTCGATTAGCGTTAATTCCCTGACTACTATAGATGATTTTACTGGTGGCGGAGTTTATAAAATGTCCAGAATATCTTCGGTATAGTATCGGGTCAGTTCGTAACCTAAGGATAGATCTTTGGCAAACATTTTAGAGCCCCTGTGCCGCTCTATGGCCGCTTTAATAGTCACTGATTTGGAGATCTGTCTATTGAGACGCCTGTACACTAGACTAGACTAGACTAGACTTCAGAACCATACCGCGCCTCTCTTTCTTGAAGAAAACGTTTATCATCTAGAGGCTCTCTTTCTCCATGAAGTCAGCCAATGTCTGGCTCCTGGTGTTTCGTCGCCCATATCCAAATTGGCTCACTTTCAGTTCATGGTCGCCTAGAATGTTTAATTTCGCGTTGATAAGAAAATTAACCGTGTTACCTAAAGAAATACAAGAATAAATCACTTACTGATAATTATTAGTGTCCACAACAGAGTAGCCATCCTCATTATCAGGGTCCTTTCTCCACCGCATCAGATCCGCATTGACGGAGGACAGCATGAACTCCACGTCGTACCCGAGCCCGATCACACCCTGCTTGATGGCTTCCAGGGGAGCTGGACCGCATTGATACATCCCGGAGGATGTTTCTTGGGGCGTCGCGTCTATAGCTTGCCAACCACCGTAACCTAGTGAAAGTGGAAAAAAAACATTTTGAAAATCTGCGGTTGACGGAGTGCACTTATGGAAGAATTCTCCTCCACTAGCGAGTGGAGTGGGTGGTGGGTCGCCACGTCTCGACTCTTGACCGTTTTTGAGTAAAACAGGTCAATTGTTTTTGTACGTAAAGATGAAAGTGAAATAACTTACCTGCAGGCAGATCGGGTCTGGCCATCCACACGTCGTTCCAAACGTGATAGTTCCAGATGGAGTCAGCGCCCTCAGGGTTGTTGGGGTCGAACGGCATCTCGTCCATGGTTTCCGTATAGTACTTGTCGATCGTGAGCGAGCTATTCGCGTCGTGGGCTGACACCAGGTTGGAGACCACACGTGATGGAATGCCCAGTGCACGGCAGACTGGAAATAATGAAAATGTAATGAAAAAAATTGACGATACCTGTTATTTAAAGTCGCGGGGCCACTTTTTATGATTCATAAATAGAACTTCTCTTACCAGTGGTAACAATACCAGCGAACACCCAGCACTGTCCATACGGCACGCTCTGCTGCGTCTCCAGGAACTGGGCGAGGATCTCCACGGAACCCGTCCAGTCAGCTGGTGCGGTACCATCTTGATAGTCGCCGTCCCAACGGCCAATGAGAACGCCGTCATCGTCATTGGAGTTGACGATGCGGGAGATTACACGAGTTAGCTTTATTGGGTCGCCACGCCTGTGGGATGAGGAAATAAATATAGAAAAAGAAGAAGAAGACCACAAATTGAGGCCATTCGTGTTCGAGTCTCATGGAGCTGTCAACATTTATTGGGAACACTATTAACCTGCCTCAGTAGCGTAGTGGTAGCAGGCCACTACTATTACGCTGGAGGTCCTGGGTTCGATTCCCGGGTCGGGGGATATTAGAGATAACGGTTTAAAATCCTTTATCTCTGCTTCTATGGTGATTTTTCCATTTTCTGGAAGTTTCCCAGTACCCCGGAGTTTGGTAATGTGCCCGGAGATGGCAACAGGTTCGCCACCTGTTACATGGGCCAAAACGTAACCGGCGAGTCGTGGGTGTTTGCATGTATGATTGAATGCATGCATTTACCTCTGCCTACCCCTTCGGGGATTACAGGCGTGAAGTTACGTCTATTAACCATGAAAAAAATCCATAGATTTTCTCGTCCATCGAGTCCTGGGGACCAGAACCTGAAGTCAAACAATAGTGGCCTGGCCACGATACGACATACAAGTTTTTTGATTGCAATGTAATAGAGAAAGAGAGTGTCGACCTCCATAAGGTACCAAACTTTGGATGCCAGGGAGAATGTTCTCAATCGGGATAAACTAATAAATAGTAAATGTAATAACTTCCTTCTCCATCAGGGAGCGTATTGTGGAACTATTTTTGAGACATTGCTGTTTTCGTAAAATGATAATAATTATCACGTCACGTCAAAGCAGTAATGTACTACAAAGTGCCCATAAAAAATGTCAACCGAGTTACAAAATGAGGCTGGGAATAAATCTGAGAGAGTGTAGACTGAATGATTCCTTTGGACTAATTCTAATCTGAAACCGTTCTATGGAGCAATTACGGGCCTAAGCACGTTTATTATAAAACTAGAAAAACTCACTGATTGTAAGGCATATTAGCTTTGTCCAGCATGAACATGCAGGCCGGGAGGACCACAGCGTCGAACTGCCCATACAGCCACGGCCGCCCACGCGTGGTCTTGATCGGGCCCACCCATACTTTGCCTACGTCGTTCTGCACGTATTCCTGCAGTAGCTTGCAGTCTTCCATGTGAGTCTGATCATCTAGAGAGAAAAAAATGTGTTACGTTTAATGATTTACTGGTTGCAGAGCACAGGCACAACAATAATTGGTGATCCTCGAGGTCCAACAATGGAGCTCGAGGGTAGGCCCCATCGCATTACCTAATCTATCTACCGCCAAATAGTTATTTATGATCAGCATTATAGACTACCGTGTTTTAATTAGATAGATAGTAATGTATTTGCGCTTGCGCATAAGGGAACGTCCAGTATTAGATGAAATTATTTTTTCCTGATTACAATAAATTCAATGCATTCACACTTCATAGTACCTACACCTATTTAAAAAAAACCAGACAAGTGCGAGTTCGACTCGCGTGGTGAGGGTTCCGTAATTTAAATAAATATTTTCGAAAATATTACAGATTTAAAATGCAGGGATATAGCGGTTACGGTGGTACCGGCAGGGGGGTTATATTATTAAGAATTTTCGATTTAATTTGAATACTCAAACTTCTTATAGGTTTTCCAGTAATCTATAGGCAAAGAACTATTTTCCCCTTTTTTTTCAAAATTTTAAGTTCAGTAGTTTCGGAGATAGGGGGGAATGGTCAATTTTCGTCGTTTTTCTTAAATAACTTCAAATTTGTTTATGCAAAAATTATAAAAAAATATATATCTGAGATGCTGACAACAACCTCTTTCATTTTATATGTCACACGACACAGTTTACGATTATTTTTTTTTAATTTTCTGATTAACCCCCTGAAACTGGCCCCCCTGTTTAAATTTTTTTTTTTTTGCTTACGTATTCATCTTTGGGTCACCAATTTACATATATTCATCAAATTTCAACTCAATCGATCTAACTCGGAGCAAATTGGCTGTGACAGACGGACAGACAGACAGACAGACAGACAAACGCACGAGTGATCCTATAAGGGTTCCTTTTTTTCTTTTTAAGGTACGGAACCCTAATAACGAAGAAAATACAACACAATTTCTAAAATTAATACATATATACGTAATATATATCTCACGGCTGCCAAAAAAGTGCCCTGTTCATCAAAGCAGCAAAGAGATGTTGCCTCATCCTTAAATAACATTTTTTTTAAAGCAACAAGCAGTACAGAGAAACTGAAGGGGGGCAATGACTTCCCAGTTGCCGCCGGTGGTTTTTTTTCCATTTTCCTCCGGTGGCAAACGCCGCGGGGGCGACTAGGAATATATTAACTATCACATACATTTCAATCGCCGGTTTTTGTGTAAAATCTACAGGTTGCAATATATATCCAAGTGAACTACACGTTATGATAAAAAAATATATATTAAATATTATAAATATTTACCAGGATTCCATGGGTTGAAGAGAATGTACAGATCTTGGTCGAAGTCGTACACTTGTCTCATTGGAGAACTCTTCAGTCTGGTCACCACGCGGACAGCCCAGTTGCCGACCGGCAGCGTTACTGGTGTCGAAATCTGTTAGACATGATGAAACTTTAAAAGATGTAGCATAAACCATTTTTTTTTATTCCCAGCGTTTACGATTGTCGCACAGTATAACAAAAATTATCGTTAATTTGTGAATGTAGTGAGTCGACATGGCGAGGAAGACTGTGCTGCGTTGCGTTTGGTTGGATAACTAAATATTCAAAATAAGAGATTTTGAGTTTATGGATATGATTTGATTGATTCAAATGACGTGACGGATTGATCCCTTCCAGGCGATGGTTTTTGTACTTAGCATGTTATGATTCATCCCTACAAACATTTCTAGTTTTACAGGGCCAACAGTACTTGGAGGGTTCAGTATCTCTCAGGTTCAGTGTATCTAGGTTCAGTGATTCTCCTACACTGCGAAATATCTAGAACAGAACAGAATAAATTTTGTAGAAATAAAATTTTCTCGCGTAAATAACACTCCCAAACTTCTTACACCCGACGTTTCGGTCGCTTTTCAGCTACCGTGGTCACGGGAATACTAATTCGACAATGTTCAGCCTGGTCTTATATACCTGAGACGGAACACAACCCTTGTGCTATGTAAACTAAACTACGTTGCCATGTCATGCTAGCGCCACCTGTTTCTGAGGCGTCTGGCATAACGGTCCGGATTCACGCAAAAATTACTAACCGTATCTCGTGGTTTTGCAGATTTACTAGTTAGGGATTTCAATTTGGATATAATTGGATCCCAATTCGTCGACAAACGCCAACCATCCTCTCTATTGAAATTTGGATGCTTTTTAATCTCAATAGCCTCCCTGACCATCCGTGGGATAGGACGATTTTCTTTTGACATTATCTGAACCTTATCAAAACGTATGTAGTAGTTGGGTTTGTCCGTTAGATGTTCACAAACTGCAGTCTTTCCGGTTCGTTGGAGTTTGACATCGGCTATATGTTCTTTCACCCGGGTCAATACAGGCCTCTTTGTTTGTCCTATGTACGAAAGTCCGCAATCACACTCCAGTTTATAAAGTATACGCGAGTTTACAGTGTATACGCGAGAAAATCCGCAAGTTTAATTTCTACAATGTATGAAGCTCGCGAAATCCTACGAAAACGTTAGAATACATTTATTCGGATAAAACAGAGACACAAAATAGGAATAACATGTAACAAATAACAAACAACAATAAACAACAGATAAAAGCAATTTGGAACAAACAGACAGTAGGTGTGACGTCGAGTATGTCTCAGTTTTGATCCGAATGGGTGTACCCAGATCAGCTTATGCCAAGCAGATGTTATCTACTTGACGCTGGTTTTCATCTGGGTCCCTCTAAGTGATCCACGGATGTCAGCCAGTTTATTAAATCTGACAGAAGGCTAATTATTATGTAAAGGTTTTTTTTTTATGTAAGTAGGTAATGAAAGTGGCAAACAAGCAGGCAGTTCACATTGATGTTGAGTGATGACTGCAGCCTATAGACACCCACACAAAGACCAGAGGTCAAAATGCAGATGCATTACCACTCTTGAAGGCTTAGGTGCAGCCTATAGACACCCACACAAAGACCAGAGGTCAAAATGCAGATGAATTACCATCTCGAGGGCTTAGGTGTTGTGCCTGTGTGCCGGGAATAACAAGGCCGTACATTAAATAATAAATTATTTGTATGTTTCCTAAACGAATAGTCTAATCCTCAATCTAATACCTAACCGCATTTTATGTGTAAATTAAAATTTCCATCGACAAAACAAGCTCATTAGATGTTTGATAATAAGTATCATGATTTTCTAACGTATAAACCTATGAATAATAAATATTGAATTATGCAAATGCGTAGTTAAACGAACTTGAATGCTAAATATTATTGAAACAGCCAGTGAGGTAGGCAAGATATGTGAGTACCCATAATAATGTTTACCTTATTTTTATGTACCTACCATGGCATGGTGGCAAACAAGCATGCAGTTCACATGTTTAGTGATGACTGCAACCTATAGACATTTACATAAAAACCAGAGGTCAAAATGCAGATGCATTGCCAACCCCTGAGACCTCAGTTGATATGTCTCTGTGATAATTATTATGGGACCATACATCTAACCGGAAGAGGCTCGTGCTGAACACTACCATGTGGCGGCTGATAGATTACACCTATAGGTATTTTAAGTTTTTATAAATACATGTCTGGGAATTTAAATGCAATGCCAATCAATCAATTAAAACATGTTATGTAAACCGTAAACCGCAATTTTATCGGCGACCGGTTTGTTGGATAAATCGCAAAACTTAATTAAATAAAAAAACAGCACTGGGTTCTGTACTATAAAAAAATCCCTACTTCACGAATTCACGAACAGACTTTTTATAGGTAAGCATTTATTTATTTTGTTCGACTTTCTCGCACAAATACATGTGGCGGACTAAATGCTAAAAAACATTATCTAGTGGTCAACCTTTGGGTAGTTGTGAGAATTTAAATAAGGTACAGTGAGATGGCAAAAATAAAAAATAAAAAAGTACCTACTAACATCAAAGTTTTTCTGTAATCTAATCTATACTTATAATAAAACTGTAGAAGTGTAAATTCTGTACATTGAAAATATTAAAAAAATAAATACCAGGGAATGTTACTAGATCGATACCGAACACAATTATGTGATTAGAAAAAAAATTGTCTGTCTGTCTGTTTGTTCAAGCATCACATAAAAACTACCTTTCCGATTATATTGAAACTTGGTATGATTATACTTTAATCTTTGGCGCACAACACTGGGTACTTTTTATTCCGGAAAAATGACTGTTTGTCTGTGTGTTTGTGCACGCTAATATCAAAAACGGTTTATTCGATTTGCGGTTTTCACTAATATATTGTGGTAAGTTTCACTTAACATTTAGTGTTTGTTTTATGTGAATCGGTTCAGAAATAAAAAAGTTATGTCAATTTAAAGAATCATATCGAATATTTTTAAGCAATTCTGTATCTTAGTTCTATCTTTTAGGGGGTTTCGTACCTAAAAGGTAAAAATGGACCCTACGGATTACTAATCCTCCGCTGTCTGTCTGTGTGTCTGTCTGTCCGTCCATCCGTCTGTCTATCACCAGGCTGTATCTCATAAATAGTGATAGCTAGAAAGCTAACATTTTCACAAATTATGTATATCTATTACCGCTATAAAGACAAAATTAATTACTAAAAATAAGAAAATGAAAATGTTAAGAAATCCAAGGGGGCATACAATAAAGGTTTTTCGTATATTTTTGCTCCATAATAACGGTAGCAAGAAGACGCTTAAAAAGGTGATGGTGGTGATGTTATTGGTGGCGTTAGCGGTGTTGCAGGCATTGGTAATGTTAGTAGTGGTTGTGGTGGCGTTGGTGTCGTTGGTCTCATTGGAGTCATTGGTGTCATTGGTGTCGTTGGTGGTGTAGGTGTTGTTGGTGACTCTGGTGGTGGTGGTAGTGGTGTTGGTGTCGTTAGTATCGTTGGTGTCATTGGTGTCATTGGTGTCGTTGGTGGTGTAGGTGTTGTTGGTGACTCTGGTGGTGGTGGTAGTGGTGTTGGTGTCGTTAGTATCGTTGGTGTCATTGGTGTCATTGGTGTCGTTGGTGGTGTAGGTGTTGTTGGTGACTCTGGTGGTGGTGGTAGTGGTGTTGGTGTCGTTAGTATCGTTGGTGTCATTGGTGTCATTGGTGTCGTTGGTGGTGTAGGTGTTGTTGGTGACTCTGGTGGTGGTGGTAGTGGTGTTGGTGTCGTTAGTATCGTTGGTGTCATTGGTGTCATTGATGTCGTTGGTGGTGTAGGTGTTGTTGGTGACTCTGGTGGTGGTGGTAGTGGTGTTGGTGTCGTTAGTATCGTTGGTGTCATTGGTGTCATTGATGTCGTTGGTGGTGTAGGTGTTGTTGGTGACTCTGGTGGTGGTGGTAGTGGTGTTGGTGTCGTTAGTATCGTTGGTGTCATTGGTGTCATTGGTGTCGTTGGTGGTGTAGGTGTTGTTGGTGACTCTGGTGGTGGTGGTAGTGGTGTTGGTGTCGTTAGTATCGTTGGTGTCATTGGTGTCATTGGTGTCGTTGGTGGTGTAGGTGTTGTTGGTGACTCTGGTGGTGGTGGTAGTGGTGTTGGTGTCGTTAGTATCGTTGGTGTCATTGGTGTCATTGATGTCGTTGGTGGTGTAGGTGTTGTTGGTGACTCTGGTGGTGGTGGTAGTGGTGTTGGTGTCGTTAGTATCGTTGGTGTCATTGGTGTCATTGGTGTCGTTGGTGGTGTAGGTGTTGTTGGTGACTCTGGTGGTGGTGGTAGTGGTGTTGGTGTCGTTGTTGGTGGTGGTGGTTTTTAGTGGCGATGGAGGCATTGGTGACGTTGGGGGTGTTATTGGTAGTTTTGGATGCGTTGATGGCATTGGTTGTGGTAGTGGTGGTGGTTTTGGTGGCGTTGGTGTCATTGGTGGCATTGGTAGCATAGGTGTTTGGTGATGTTAGTGTTGGTGGTGGCATTGATGGAATTGGTGGCGTTTGTGGTGGTGGCGGTGGTGGAGGTGGTGACGATGGTGGTGATGGTGGTGGTGGTGGTGTTGGTGGCATTAGTGGTTAAAAATGCACAAGGTTAGAATTCAATTTTTCACTTCTGCCGGCTCTTACGGAGTGCATATTTATTATGTATAGATCTACTCGTATCTTTCATCTTTCATTCTCTGTCAGTAGCACTAATTGAATGAAACTTTACAAGACTTTATAATAATAATTGTCTTTAAAAAAATATTACGCATAGAAGTTTAAAACGGCCTTTTCGAAAATACGGTTCAGCGTAGGATGGACGTTTGTAGGTACGTAGGACGTTTGTAGGTAGGTAGTTACACAACTGAGTGTTTTAACACATAATTAGCAATTTTTCGCAATCCTAGCAGCGTGTGTGCTTTTATCCCCGATGGCCAAACGTCTAATATCGTGTACAGAGAAGCATACTGTAAAGTAGATTTTTTTAGCTACCCAAAATTTATATCCAAAAGCGCTGCCCAAAGTCCCAAAGTCACTTTTTCATTCGAACTAAGTTGCAGGTACAGCTAGTACTAAATATGTGTACATTTTCAAAATTTTAGGCCTTATAATTTCAGGTATAAAGGGGAGGAAAGATGGTAAATTTTTGCCAAATTTATAAAATATTATCGCTCCGGTCGAGCGGTCGATAGAAGTCCACTGATGGATAAAAAGAGAGAGATGTTTCGCTGCGCCAGCATGGTATGCTTTATGCTCCGCCACGCAGCGACGTCGGCTTCAGGTTCAGCCGAACGTGTCTCTCCGGCTGATCACAGGCGCAGGGAGGTACGTGCGCAACGACGTCATCGCCCGGGATTTAGGGCAAGAGACCGTGGAGGAGTTCGTGGTCCGTCTAGCGCGTCGAATGTTCGACCGCGCGGACAATGGACCCCACGAGCATCTCCGTGGACTCGCCCCTCTCCACAGCCGTCCGCCCGAGGGTCGTCCGTTGCCGCGCAAGATCCTCCCTCCCGTATCGCCGGGAGCACGTCGGGCCGATGCCGCCCATCCCATCCCCCCGGAGGCTCCGATCCCCCGGATCACAGTAAGTGCCGGCCACACATACATTCACACTGACACCCACATAACAATTGACAGGCCCCACTCACCCGCGTACTGGGTGGGTTCGAGTCCCGTCCACCGACCGGGTTCATGCCCCGGTCGAGGAACGGAGTCACCGATCGGGCCCGCGGCTGCGTCGCCCGGCTTAGGCCAGAGTGACGGAGTGGACGTGTGGCCCCTCACAATAGGGAACTTACATCTATTTAATTTAATAGACCATGACCACTTGTAAGCGGCACGCGGGGGAACACCTGAGGGGAGAAAAAAACATGCCCGAAAAAAATATATATGTACATATATTATAAAAAGATTTAAAAAAATACAAAATGTTTTAAATGGGCTAAAAAGCTACCAAAAAAAAAAAAACTAAGAAAAAAAAAATATTTTTAAAAAAATGTGTGTATATGACCTCCCTCAGCGAGTTTCCCCGCGTACCACAATCCCCACTTAGGACCACGCCCCCGACGCTTCGGGGGCAGATAGACCCGGGGTACGAGGATTCGCCTCAATCCCCGAACCATCCCCCCCCTCCTTAGCGTTCGCGCGGAGGGAGGGATGATGAAGATTAGTAGTAGTAGAGAGAGATGTCCAAAGATGCCCACAGCAGTGTTGTGCATCATTAAAACTTGTCTATTTACGTTACTCTTCAATTTTGGGATTGAGATAATTATGTGTTTGTACGTAAAAAATGCAGTATTTAGTACCAGCAAATTAACGGTAAAAATATAAACTATGACAGTCTGCTTCCTTGTAGCCAGTTTCATCTTTGAAAATTATCTAAACGTAACTTCACGCTTGTAATCCCCGAAGGGGTAGGCAGAGGTAAATGCATGCATTCAAGCATACATGCAAACCCACGATTCGCCGGTTACGTTTTTGGCCCATGTAACCCCCAGGCTCGCCACCTGTTACATGGGCCAAAACGTAACCGGCGAATCGAGGGTGTTTGCATGTACCTATGCTTGAATGCATGCATTTACCTCTGCCTACCCCTTCGGGGATCACAGGCGTGTAGTTACGAGAAATAGATTACCAACAACTGTTTCAAGGTTTGTTCTTTTGAAATGGGGAAATGGAGGAATTTGTAAATAATTGATGCTTTCCATATTATACAAAATTGTTCAGTGTCTATTTAATTTTTTATGTGTTTTTGAATTATTATTAGTGGTTATTCACTCTAGGTTAGTTTAAAAAAAAATGACGATATAAAAGTGCTCTCTAGGAGCCTAATTATATGAAATAAATGAATAAACTGAATGCATTAAATATACCTACTTTTGTCAAAAAATATTCAGTGCTATTTTTATACAGAACGCTAGGTGCGCGATCTACACTCGTACCCTGTTACGTAAATTGGTTATACATTTTATACTAAAATAAAAAGACACAATATCTAGCAAATATTGCATACTAATTAATATTCGCCTAAGAAAATGCGGATATATTATTTTAAATTGACCTTGTAGGTATTTGAAACATACGAACCAAGGACTTAATAAAATAGGTATTTACCTTCGTCTGTCTATAACTTGTTTTATTTAATAAGTTTATTATATAACGTTATCATGATCTGTTCTACATAATAATATCATTTGTAATAATATTCAGTTTTTTTGTTGATAATATGAAAACAAGAAATTAAAATAATAATTATTAATGTCGTTGGCATACTTGGCATGTCCGTCTGTGATTGAATCTTTCATGTTTACATACTTTACATCATCCTTGTGTAATATATACCTACGTACCTATCTACTTAGACATTTTGCCAAAGCGTTATTCAAAGCGCAGTACCTACTGGCTTTGCATTTTTATTATAACACTGCAATGAGGTAGGTATGACCACGAACTTGTTAGGTATCTCTCATAAAATATTTTTTGTATTCTGACAATATTTCCTTTCGTATTAAGTAGGCTTAAAATGTAAATATCGCCAGGGCAACTTTGTTTTTATGTTTTTATCTCTACATACACTTTAAACGAATAATAAGCCATTTAAAGTATACAGACCATTAATGAGGCTCTCTCGAGATTATCCCAAAAACAAAGCATGCCGAGTATTGTTAAGTAATAGGTACCAACCATACCTCTATGGTACCAACCTACTAACTAATCATACCACTGAACTCTACCATTTAGCGGCAGGTAGATTAAACATAGTGGGTTCTATAGCTTTTTTTTTACTGTCACGAAGTGGCATTAAACACACACATTGAAACACGCATACAGTTTACATGACTGGTAATTATACCAGTAGGCCTATAAACATCTACATGATACCAGAGATGTGGACGTTACCACTCCTGTGACTGAGGCTTAAAGTGTTTTGCCTCTGTGCCGGAAATAACAGGGCCGAACATTTCTTACCACCTGACAGAAACACGATAATGCTGCACTACCATTTAGCGACAAGTAGATTAGGGAATGCGGTGGTGCCTACGCCCGCGAGCTCCGTCACTGGAGCTCTACCACATGTTTTAAGCTATGATTTGGAAGACGCGATGCCATATGCGATGAACCGTGATGTGCCTCATAGGTTTAAGCATAATAAAATGCCAGAATTAATAGGTGTCGATATGGTAACGATTGACAATGGTGTCGGACTCGTCTTTATAAATTCTTATTGGGACTTCAATTGATCAATTGTTTTCCTTGTACGAACTATAACGATAATCCAAATAATATATTTTCAATATTCGCAAGACATATTGCACACCGAGCCTACGAAAGAGATAATCGGCTAGTTTCGACTTCGTAGAGCGTCATCTCTGCTGCACACTGCTTACGTAAGTGCTCAAAGTCCGTTATTGGTCAAAAAATAATAATGGCAACCCTTGATACGTCCCACTGCTGTGCACGAGTCTCTCCACTTCTTGGGAGGAGGCCTTGAGCTTACTCCAGCACTCCAATGCGGGTTGGTGGAGATAAGGGTTGGTGGCCAACCCGCTGTTGGATGTTTTCAAACCACTCATAAGGCCTCCAGCTTTAACGACTGCTATCTATCGATAGCAACCGAGACCGACGTCTTAACGTGCCCTCCGAAGCACGGAAACGCGCATTTTAATTTGCCACTACCTGTCAGCCATCAAACACCCGATCGCGCCCGAATCGCTTAACCGAGTAGATCGCTTCCGATATACACCAGCCGCGGGGCCATGCGCGCTTCAAATTAGTCAAAACTTGATCAATATGGTCGAAAAACGTCACATAGGTAAAGAATTCTATGGGTAAAGTGCGAAAGAGATCTACAGACCCGAATTAAGACGAAGTCTTCTTCCTTGGTGCAATATGTCTTGTTGAATACTATTGTATATTGTTCGTTATGTTTCGGCCCGCGTTGAGATTTATGGACCATTTAAATTCGGCATAGCTAAACACAATGTCTGAGAATAGGTTTACTATATCTATTACGAGAATAGGTAGGTACTCTTTTAAAATAAATTAGGCGATCAATATTCGCGCAGGTTTAATATTAGCATTATCGAACATTTTAATCAAATGTTTAAAAACGTTGTATTTAATGCTACATTATTAGGATTTTTAATTTATGACCTTGATTTTTAAGCGTATTCGTTAAACAACTCTTTTTTTTAGAGACAATCGAGCACATTATCTTTTTTTTTTTTTTTTTGAAATGGAAGTGGCAAACAAGCATGCAGTTCACATTTATGACTGCAAGTGATGACTGCAGCCTATAGGTATATCTAGACACTTGCACAAAGACCAAGGTCAAAATGCAGATGCGTTACCACTCCTGAAGCCTAAGGTGTTTTGCCTCTGTGCCGGAAATTACAGGGCCGTACATTATCTGACCGGCACACGATAGTGATGAACACTACCATTTAGCGGCAAGTATATTAGGTAATGCGGTGGTGGCTACGCCCTCGAGCTCCGTCACTAGAGCTCTACCACCAGTCATAGTAGTAGTGGAGTAGGTTAATACGTCTGACACATTAAAGAATATTCTATTCTATTCTATCCAACTTTGATATACTGGCAAACTTCCAGAAAATGGAAAAATCCTAACAGAACTGGTGATAAAGGATTTTACAGCGTTATCTGATATCCCCCAAACCTTGAATCGAACTCAGGGCCCCAGCGTAGTAGTAGTGGCCTGCTACCATAAGGCTACTGAGAGGTAGTTAAAACATCTTGCAACCTCTCTCCTTTTAGTCTAAACAAACTTATAAAATTACTTTTCGTTAATTGGCCTTTAAAGTATAAGATCATTTCGTATTCCACGAACACCTCTATGAGACCTTCAGTTTGTCCGCAAAAACTACAAGATTTTTCCTGTAGTTATCGAAATCTAGATTTCTACGACGTACCTACCTAAATAAAGAACGCGCGTTGACTTTGAATTGACTCAAATTATATTCAATTGGCATATCAGACGGTATATATATTAATTTTTAGTTGGTGGTCGCAAAGGTCATAATTGTAGGTACCTATTAGCCTACCTACGATGCTAGATGGTAGAATCTTTTATATTTATTTAGAATCAGAAACTCATGTATTAATTTAGGGTGACAGGCACCTCTTATAGGTAATGCGGTGGTGCCTACGTCTTCGAACTCTTACACTGGAACTCTACCTGCTCGCGGGCGCACCACCACATTACCTAATATACTTACCGCTAAATGGTAGTGTTCAGCACTATCGTATTCCGGTCAGGTGGTGATGTACGGCCCTGTAATTTCCGGCACAGAGACGTAACACCTTAGCGCATCTGCATTTTGACCTCTGGTCTTTGTGTGGATGTCTATAGGCTGCAGTCATCACTTAACATCAATGTGAACTGCGTGCTTGTTTGCCACTTTCATTACATAAAAAAATGGATAGCTTGAGCAGGCGCACCACAGTCACATGTTGGTGAACGTTGCCAAGCACATCTGAACACGTATTCGCCACAAAGGCCATGCCCGCTGCGGACTCTATCAAACTGACACCATTCTCGTCTAGGTGCCCGGATCCCTCCCTCCCCCTCTCTTCGTGCACTGAAGTCGGCACCGAGGTGGTTTTAGAGGTGCCCCTAATCCCCAGGGTTTTTGAGTTGTGTCGATGTCTGTTCGAGAGGCTTTGGGAGGGTTTGTCTTCTTTATTAATCCTTTATATTTAAGTAACGGATAACTCAAGCAGGTATTAAAGACACTAGTGGTACTATAACAAATATTAAAAAAGATTTTTACTGGTGGTAGAGCTCGAATGTGGGAGTTCTGGATACACGCGACAAAAGCGCTAACCCGCGTTGGGCACTCGCTCGTTTGGAAAATGTAAAAACCTAATAAAATCCAATCAACGTTTATTTTGAGCGGACACGCAATTAAAAAAAAAGCCTTACTATGTCCATCTCTATCCGGACGCCTGGTTGGTAACCAATGTAACTAAAACCAAGCTATTGAAAAAAAGAAAGAATAAACTGACCTCAAATGATAGGGTGTCTCCTTGGACGGTCAGCAACTTGCCGGTCCACAGGTTCTTGTCAACGATGGCGTCCTGCCGCAATATCACTGACCCCTGGGCGTCCATTTGGGGCTTCTCTCCCAACCCTGATGTATATAAAATCATTGTATACACAGCCTGTCATCAATGGAACCCAATTTGTGATATCAAAATTATCAAACAGGTCAAGTGCGTGTCGGTACAAGCTCAATGTAGGGTTCCGTTTTTCTGAGTAAGTGCATTTTATAACATGATCAACAATTTATAGATTACTCGTAAAGTTGTTGAATCTATAAGTATATTTTTATGTCATAGGGTTGACAGACAAGCAAACGGGCCACCTGATGGAAAGTGGTCACCGTTGCCTTTGACAATTTGCAACACCAGTGGAGTTGCCGACACGCTGCCAGCCCTGAAGGACTCTTTTGACGCCAAAACGGGACCTATAATCGGATATGGTCTTCTAAAACTTAACCCTGAATGCTGTGATAGTAGATATCACCCGGAAGACACAACAGAGCAATCCCTACTACCTGTTAAAATTTAACACAAATAAGTTTTAACGCTATCGCGTTTGAGTTAGCAGTTTTAATCTCCAAGATTATCAATGGCAGTTCATTATACATCTTGTCTTTGTATGTAGACATGGGCGTCGCTAGGGGGTGGCAGGGGAGAGCAGCTGCCCCTCCCTAGAGATAAAAAATTGCGTAATATATAGCAAAGACTGATATGTATCATACGTACAGTTACCAAAATGCTCCCCCTAGAGCCAATCTGCACTTCCCTTGTAGCCAAGCTCTCTGTATCGTCTGCTGGCGACGGCTTGTATGTAAATGTTTACAGGTTGCAGTATCTACTCACCATAGAGCAATACGGACCACTGGACGGTGAACCGGAGGGGAGTAGCCATATGCAGGCTTTCCCCTCTGTCAAAGTACAAGTGGTCCTATGCCTGTCACCGAGATGCTTAAATATGTGCGTGAAATTGTTTATGTATTTTGTTAAAGTCAAAGTGTGAGTTTCGTAGTAATAGACGATTTATGTTGTGTGTGTGTGTCACACAAATTTCCCCCCGCAAAAAATGACGGACTGTTTTGCATCGGTAATAAACGTTATGGCTACTCCCCTCCGGTCGGCCGGTGGCCCGTGTTGCTCTATGCTACTTCTTTTTATATCTAATAAAAAGAACTTCATGGACGGAAAAAAAACTCACCAAGTGTGAAGACCAACTGCACGATATCTTCATTCTCATCGAAGGGCCTTGTGAACCGCACCACACCATTGAATGGTTGCCCACGACGCACTATCGCGACTGTTGGATTCTCGTCGTTTAATACTTCATATCTACAAGAATACATTGTCTTTAACCAAAGATAAAAAACCGGTCAAGTGCGTGTCGGGCGACGCGCAGTGTAAATAAATAATATCCGAGTGTTGCATGTAGGAGAGGTACCCCAAATAAAAAACCGGACAAGTGCGAGTTCGACTCGCGTGGTGAGGGTTCCGTAATTTAAATAAATATTTTCGAAAATATTACAGATTTAAAATGCAGGGACATAGCGGTTACGGTGGTACCGGCAGGGGGGGTTATATTATTAAGAATTTTCGATTTAATTTGAATACTCAAACTTCTTATAGGTTTTCCAGTAATTTATAGGCAAAGAACTATTTTCCACATTTTTTCAAAATTTTAAGTTCAGTAGTTTCGGAGTTAGGGGGGGGGGGAATGGTCAATTTTCGTCGTTTTTCTTAAATAATTTCAAATTTGTTTATGCAAAAATTATAAAAAAAATATGTCTGAGATGCTGACAACAACATCTTTCATTTGATATGTCACACAATACAGTTTACGATTATTTTTTTTTTATTTTCTGATTTACCCCCCGAAAATGGCCCCCTGTTTAAAATTTATTATTTTACTTGACGTGTTCATCTTTGAGTCACCAATTTACATATATTCATCAAATTTCAACTCAATCAGTCGAGTAGTTTCGGAGCAAATTGGCTGTGACAGACGGACAGACAGACAGACAGACAGACGATGTTGGAAACGGTTGAAAATAAAACAAAATAATACTTACTTGAGTGTATTATGTGCCTGGGCGTTCTCTTTCGGGTAGAAATGTAACACATCCACCAACAGTGGCTCCATCTTCTATATCTGTAATAATGAAACGAATATTTATAAAATACTTGTAATCATAGAATTATAACGCATAAGCTCGTGATAAATTCTCCTGGTGGTGGAGCTCCAGTGACGAACTCGCGGGCGTAGGCATCACCGCATTACCTAATATACTTGCCGCTAAATGGTAGTGTTCAGCACTATCGCGTTCCGGTCAGGTGGTTATGTACGGCCCTGTGATTTCCGGCACAGAGGCTTAACACCTTAGGCCCCAGGAGTAGTAACGCATCTGCATTTTGACCTTGGTCTTTGTGTGAGTGTCTATAGGCTGCAGTCATCACTTAACATCAATGTGAACTGCAAGCTTGCAACTTCCATTACATAAAAAAAAATCTACTTGCATATCGTGTTCTGGTCAGGTGGTAATGTAAGGCCTTGTGATTTCCGGTTTAGAGGCAGAACACCTTAGGCCTCAGGACTACATGGGAGTGGTAGTGCATCTACATTGAAATTTATGGTTGCATGTAGATGTTGATAGGCTACAGTATTACTAACAACGTAAACTTTATGCTTGTTTGCCACTTTATGACTTAAAAAAAAATCAAAATCGGACTACTCAATAAAAAGTTATATGTGGTCATACTAAAATATACGGGAATTGAAAACCTCCTCCCGGGGTACGACCGCCTATCGACATTGCTATTGTCGTTGTCATTGCTGTCAAATTTTCATGTCGATTTTTGCTTTAACAAAATAACAATTATCGGTTTAATCTACCATTATCGCTTGTTTCTCACCTACGAAAGCAAGAAAAACGATCAGATTATCACTACTGCTTTTATGGGAGATACAGATTATACAAGGTCCATATTTTACTCAGTGGCATAGCTAGGAGGGGGAGGGCGCACCGGGTGCCACCCATTTGGGGTCACCCCCAAATGGGTGGCACCGGGGTGGGTGGCACCCTCTCTATAAATAACTCAAATTTGAACTGTTTAGACGTGAAAGCGCAACACAAAACTCACTTTCGCATTTAATAATATAATAGGTACCAGAAGGCGCCAAAGGAACTTTGCACAACGGTGGAGAATGGAAAAATAAGATACAAAAGAATAGAATAGGAAGTACCTATTTCCATTTGACGTGACAACGTCTTAAATTAGGTTGCGGCTCGGAGTCACTCATAAAAAGTGTAATGCCCGGTAACGTAACGATGAGTCACCGAACGAGAGAGAGGCCTGCCGGACCGGCGAATGCCTTTCTACCGAGAAAAAGACGTTGTCACGTAAAATCTTCGCCCGTAAAACCGACATTACAGGCAACCAGTTTTTTTGTTTTGTGGTGATAATAAGTACTACGCAAAATTGTTTTTGCACAGACGAAGCGTTCCTTTATAGTAGGTATTTAATTATCTTTATTACTCTCATGAGCTCTAACTAAAGTTGTACAAGTAAATAAGTGGACAAAATCATGAGGCGGAGACCAGGAGTCTCATAGCACAGGGTTTACCTAGTTTGAGCGCTCCTGTCTCCACAATACCCAGAGTTAAATGTAAAAAAAAAGTATTTTTTAAATTAGCTTCATATCATGTACCTACTTCCCATAATCATAATTAACTTAAGAAAACCGTGGTGGTGAGGATAAATAAATAAATCTATTACTTCATCTTTTTTTTTTTGCTCATCCGCTCCGGGTTACACACATTCGAGCAACGCCACTGATTTAACTATGTAGGTACCATGAAGCACTAATAATAATAATAATGGCAACCCATTATACGTCCCACTGCTGGGCACGAGTCTCTCCCCTTTTTTGGGGGGAGGCCTGGAGCTTACTCAACCACGCTGCTCCAATGCGGATTGGTGGAGATACGGGTTAGTGGCCAACCCGCTGTCAGATGTTTTCAAACCGCCCACAAGGCCTCCGACAAGGTTTAACGACTGCTATCTATCGATAGCAACCGGGACCGACGGCGTAACGTGCCCTCCGAAGCACGGAAACGCGCATTTTTTTAATTTGCTACTAGCGGTCACCCATCACACATCCGACCGCGCCCGTAATGCTTAACCGAGAAGATCGCTTACGATCTACGCCAGCCGCTGGGCCATGAAGCACTAGCCACATTATTATTTTCAGCATTTTCCTAATATGCGTTTGTAGCATGTCACTTTTTATATAACGATCTTGGTAAACAAGTATGCAGTACACATGGATAGTAGATAAGTGAATACTGCAGTCTGTAAACAACTACACCAAAACCGGAGATTTCAATGCAGATGCGTTGCAACTCTTGATCTGATAGTTATAATGGGGCTATAGGTATATATAGATTTATTCCGGAAATACCCACCAACAAATCCCCAGCAGTGGGGATCCTCTTTTTTTTCCGAAAATCCCCACTAATAAAACTATCAGCTTAGTAAAGATTTTTGGAAAAAAAATAATCACACACACACAATATACACCATCTTTTGGTGGCAGATATTAGGTTATGCGGTGGTTTCTACGATTTCAAGTTGCGACACTGAAAATCTGGCAAAAACAATAGACAATCGCACAGCACATCGCGTAGCTCATTGTTGTTAGAGAAAAAAAAACAAGTACGAGAAAGAAAAGAAAAGAAAAATTTTGCGTTCACAGGGTTCCATACGATGGAGAAATTTCCTATACAACCTTAAATAATCCTACTTATATTATAAATGCGAAAGTAACTCTGTATGTCTCTCTGTATGCCCGTCTGTCTGTTAACCTTTTCACGTCCAAACGAATGAACCGATTTGAATGAAATTTGGTACAGAGGGCGTTAAGCTCGCCATTTGTGCCAATATCATGTAGGTATGTATTGTGTGACAATAAAGAGTTAATAAATATATTTTTTTAAATGTCACTTCATAGACTTAAGGGTTACAGATACGACGCGGATTTTGTCATATTTTTTTATTTTTCGCAATAACATTTTGCTCACTAATAACAACAGATTATTATAAATATAGATAAGAACTCATTTGGCACATACCTATATTATAATGTGAATGACCTTTATTCTATTTGAAGATTGGGGAATACATAAAAATTTATAGCTTTCTAGATAGCGTATTAAATAACACAGATTGAGATATTTTTTATTCAATATATGTGTACTTTAATTATTTAACTTGGCTACAAAACTTATATTTCAATCTGAGTAAAATTTTATCAAGCATGCAGTTCACACGGATATTTAAATGATGACATTTGCACAAGAACCAAAATGCAGATGCTTTGCCACCCTGGATGTTGCTTTTATTGGTGGTAGAGCTCCAGTGACGGAGCTCGCGGGCGTAGGCACCACCGCATTACCTAATATACTTGCCGCTAAATGGTAGTGTTCAGCACTATCGTGTTCCGGTCAGGTGGTAACGTACAGACCTGTAATTTCCGGCACACCTTAGGCCTCAGAAGTGGTAACGCATCTGCATTTAGACCTCTGGTCTTTGTGTAAGTGTCTTTAGGCTGCAGTCATCACTTAACATCGATGTGAACTGCATGCTTGTTTGCCACATTCATAACATAAAAAAAACCTGAAGACTTTAATTGTTAAGTCTCTGTGATAGTCATTAAGGTACCAATTAACCTACTAGGAATACACAGGCCGAGTTACGAGCTACCTGAACATAGTATTCAAGAGTTTTTTTTTAATGTAATGGAAGTGGTAAACAAGCATGCAGTTCACATTGATGTTAAGTAATAACTGCAGCCTATAGACAACTACACAAAAACCAAGGTCAAAATGCAGATGCGTTACCACTCCTGAGGCCTAAGGTGTTATGCCTCTGTGCCGGAAATTACAGGTCTCTACATTACCACCTGACCGTAACACGATAGTGCTGAACACTACCATTTAGCGTCAAGTATATTAGGTAATGCGGTGGTGCCTATGCCCGCGAGCTCCGTCACTGGAGATCTACCACCAGTAAAATTAGCACTACGCACATATTTCAGGAGGGATAGGCCAATGACACTGAGAGTATTTTGGGAGAGTCGCATTCATTCTAGGAATTAAATAAGGAATTTAAAAATAAATTCGTCTAGTACAAGGCCTCGGTCAATTGCAGCGTTAGCTGCCAGCTATATTATGTCAGTATCCAAAATATACTTCATACTATGTCGATCACGTCGATCCATAAATGTTTCTAAGAAATCAAGTCATAATTATTTCTATATTTAATTTTTCTATCAACACTGAGATGAAAAATGCGTAAACTCGTAGACTTTTAATTTGTTGTTTTGGTTGTAACATTATTTTCATCAGAATTTTGATTAATCATTGCTCCCTTAAGCCGCTAGAAAAATATGACTAATGATTGTTTTATTGTTCTTGGATTGGACCAAATAGAGTTCTTCTGCTTCTTCAGAGATTAATAAATATCAGAATTCTGAAAAATAATTTACGAATGAGAAGGTTTTTTCTAATTAGGCGTAATTAAATAACTAGATTCAAACAAAAAAAAACATTAACTAGGTAGGTAGGTACCTACCTAGTTAATGTTTTTTTTTTTATTTATTACCAACATATGAAATAGAATTAAATATTTTTTTACTGTCCATTTCTTTATATAGTTTTGACACTATTAACCTTTATACATTATTCTCTTATTAAAATAATTCTCTTATTTGGCCTTCCCTCGCAAAAGGGAAGAGACTCGTGCCCAGCAGTGGGACGTACGTATAATGGGTTGTCATTATTTACATAATATTCTTTAATCTATGTCTAGATATAGACTCACAAAACACCGCACACACAACAATATTTATTTGTATCTTTGGGGAAGACTGCCTAGCAGTGGTCTTTTGTAGATATAGTGTCGGTAAGGATGAGTTCACAGACCGTACTACGACTATACTATACTTGAGCAAAGCCGAACTTTCGATGCTCATTTTGTTTGATAGACGAAAATGGTCACCGTCGCCTTTGAACATTTGCAACATCAGGGGAGTTTCTAACGCGCTGCCAGCCCTGAAGGACTCCGTTATCCTGAATGACGCCATTTTTGAAGAACCCCATATTTTAGCACCGAGGGAACACCACAGAGGGAAGATTCGATCCACAATATGCACGTTCTGGGCAAAAACGACCGCGAAAACTGCACCGTTAAATACTACCAGGTGTTCAGTCGTTGAGGGTGGAACTTCCTTTTCGGCGGGTGGTGCGGTGTAAGAAAACCGGAGAGAAAAAAAACATGTCGAATAGTTCAGCAGAGCATTCACCATTGTATAGACGGTATAAAACGCATAGACTTCCAATGTCTCTGTGCAGGCTCAAATATTCGAGCCTGTCCGTAAGTCCTGGATCGATAAGAACGGTGCATTTTTGTAGGGAGTCAACAGAACCAAGCTGGTATTTGGGGGCGCCCGCCCACAAGTGGGAGCAGTATTCCAAATTGGGGCGCACTTGGGCTTTATAGAGCTGTAGTAGCTGCCCCGAAGATAAAATATTGCCTCGCTTTTTTAAGCACCCTCAAACTTTTTTGATGCCGACTTGGTCTTTCATTCAATGTGACTCCCAAACTGCACTCCTTTCGATCCGTTAATGCCCAGGATATCGATACTCTTACCAATGGTGAGTAGAGTGCCCTGGAACTGTGGTGCTACAATGTATGGGGATTTTTTAGCGGTAAACACGCAGACTTTTTCTCCCAATATTTGTATTTTGCCTGTCCGAATTTCTTTCTTTGTAATATAAATGAATTAAAATATACAACCTATAATAATATAAGTAATTTGTAAGATTTTACGGAACATTATTGTTATTCACAGCTATTGGATACTAATACTCTCCTTAGATTACTGTATGTTGAAAATAATCCGGTTTATTTGTCATAGAGAATAATTTTAGCACGACTACCATTAAATTTGATGGTCCATTTCTTATTTATAAATCATTGTTTTTAATTTGAAACACAAAAAAAATCGCTATAACCAGATTATAATAAATAATGTAATAACCTTTTGAAAATAACTCCTTCACAACACTTCAAAGCACAACACTAATTTGTACGACACGCGAATTTTAATTTTAATACTACTTAAAAAGTAGTGCGTTATAGGTGCGCGCGCGCTGACTACTGAGTCGGAGATCTGACGCATGGGGTATATCTTCAGACGCTCTCACGGTCTAGCTAGGGTGAACATGTGTTGAGAAAAACAGGAGAATAATTATAATAAGACTACCTTAGTGGTTTTTTTATTTGCCGCTAAATGGTAGCGATCAGTAGCGATCGCTGTTGCGTTTCAGTCAAGCTGTAAAGTCCGGTCCCGTATTTTCCGGCACAGAGACAGGAAACATTTTGCACCTGCGAACGAAAACACTTCCAGGAAAAAGTTTAGCGGTACGAAACTGACAAGATGATATCATAATCGAAAGCTAAATGAAAGCATTAGAGTTAGGCGGTCGGCCCTCAGAACTGAGGAGAGGTAAAACTGAAATCTCTACTTTTGATAACTAAATGTTTATTTGCTTCAGTAATTCACTTACCATCAATGTGAACTGTATACGAGTACTATGCTACTTTATGAGTCTAGTGGTCTTCTTCGGGCCATCTGATGGGTCACGACGATCACATCTAGACAATCATGGAAAGGAAAATTTAAGGAAAGAGAAGCAGAGGGAGAGCAACAAAAAGTTATATAGACCAAGTAAAGGAAAAAGTAAAAGTTGTGTCGTATCAGAATGTCAAGAAGTCGTCACAGGATAGAGAACGCTGGCGGTTATTCCACCGACAAGAGCATAGCTCTTAAATATAGAAGAAGAAGAAGTGGTCTTCTAGGTTCAATTCCCGGGTAGGGAAGTAAATGCTACATTTCTCCGCCGGCGGGTGGACTGTGTGATTTGTGTAAAATCGTGTCTTGAGATAGTATCGTATATTTTCGTGGCATTTTGTTCACATTTAGGTTTTTTCATAGATACTCGAAAAAAATTCAAAAACTTGATAATTACTTACATCAGAAAGAAAAAGTCTGTCAATGAGTTCTGGAAAATGATGCCCCGTGATGTATGTATTTAAAGCACTCAATTTGTTTATTCCCCCTAGGTACAGCTAACTACACGGGATACGCAGAGAGATTACTCGAAATATATTACATAACCACTCTCGTCATATATTATATGCACGCCGATTTCAAAGACTCTTGACCCTACTTCCGGGCAATGCTTGTCCTAATTTTTCCCTTTTTTTAACTCCTCCTTTGATTAAAGTGTGCCAATCTTGGTCTTCCAGGTTCTTTGCAACCATCTTCGTTGTCCATGACATCTTTATAAAGCCTGGAATTTAATGAAGTCTCGTTTTTTTTCAAGACATCTCTAGCATAGACATCTAAATAACAAGGCGATCTTACATAGATTTTTATGATCTTAGATTTCAAGTGCGGCAATCTACCATCGTATTCCAATCAAGACCTTTAGTTTTTATGTAAACAGATGATCTGTATTCTATACTATTTACTTCCTTTCTAAGTGGTCTAATGCTTATTGTAATAAAACTAGTTTTCGGATTTATCTTTAAACTAAAATAATTATTAAAAGTCAACCCGACCTTTCGGTCGCTTTTCAGCTTCCGTGGTCTTGGGCAGACTGGCGAAATCTTACTAAGTCGTTTCCTAGTATTAGTTAAAAAAAAATAATGCATGACAAAATACTACGAAAATAGTAGGTACATTTAGTTATTGAAATAAAACTATTTTTACGGATTTATCTCGCGTATATTAAACTAAAATGATTTTTAAAATCAACCCGACGTTTCGGTCGCTTTTCAGCTTCCGTGGTCCCGGGCAGACTGAGGTGACATTTGTCTGACAGAAGTTTGAAAAATTATATGTAGCTACCTCCATCGATTTCGTAAACGCCTTGCGTAGCGTTCAGGATTAACACAATAATTACTTATGGTATCTTGAGGTCTTGCAGACTGCTGCGGCTGGGATTTAATCTTGCTAAGTATGGGATCCCATGATGTTGATAATCGCCATCCATCTTCTCTATTGAAATTTGGGTGTTTTTTAATTTCAATAGCCTCGCGTACCATTCGTGGAATGGGTTTGTGTTCTCTAGCGAGTATTTGAATTTTATCAAACCGGATGTAATGGTTTGGCTTATCCGCTATGTGTTCACAGACTGCAGACCTCCCTGTTCTTCGGTTTTTGACATCAGCAATGTGCTCTTTAACGCGGGTGGATACAGCTCTCTTCGTTTGACCAATATATGAGAGTCCACAATCACAATCTAATTTATAAATGCCAGAATTTTGTAATGGAATATTACTTTTAATGGGTCTTAAATACTGATGAATCTTTTTATATGGTTTGAAAACTGTTTTAATGGAATTCTTTTTTAAAATGTTGCTGATTTTATCTGTGACACCCTTAACGTAAGGTAGTATGGCTGGTTGTCGTTCTACTGTAGGTGGTTTCACGCGGCCTCTGTGACGGACGGGTGGTACATGGAGCTTGTTGTTATGTAGCACCTGGCGTAGGTGCTTCAGCTCCCCCTGAAGATGGTGGTCGTCACAGATGCCTCGTGCTCTCTGAAATAGAGATGAGCCAACGGCAGATAAATGTGCCGGGTGATGGTGTGATTCAAGGTACCTATCAGTATGGGTAGACTTCCTAAACACAGTGTGACTGAGTGTGTTATTGGTTTTTCTAATTAATAAAGTATCTAAGAAGGCTAATTTATTGTCCTGTTCCAATTCCATAGTGAATTTGATTTTATGGTGTAATGAAACGTCGGGTTGATTTTAAAAATCATTTTAGTTTAATATACGCGAGATAAATCCGTAAAAATAGTTTTATTTCAATGAGTGTAGCTCGCGAAAACCTAAGAACATATCACATTTAGTTATGTTCATAATTATAAAATCGTATGGACACCCTCTAACTGGCGCCAAATTCTCATTATTTACTATAAATAATTTATAATATAATTAGCTTGAAATGAAACTGAATAAAATACTACAATATCAATTCATATGACGTCACTAATAGTCATCAGAGTTTCCCTAAGGTCATTGAACGTCGTTGGGTCAACAGTCAATAGTTTCCTCGTTAATACACTATTATAAAATTATTATTAATCTGGACGCTTTATTCATATACTCAAACACCATATTTTATATGAATATAATATTTCAAATATATAGGAGTATATATCTCGAAGCGCGCATGGCCCGGCGCGGGCGGCTGGTGTAATCGTAAGCGATCTACTCGGTTAAGCACTACGGGCGCGGTCGGGTAGTGTGATAGGTTACCGCTAGTGGTCAATTTAAATGCGCGTTTCCGTGCTTCGGAGGGCACGTTAAGCCGTCGGTCCCGGTTGCTATCGATAGATAGGAGTCGTTAAACCTTGTCGGAGGCCTTATGGGCCTTATGGGTTTGAAAACATCCGATAGCGGTTTGGCCACTTACCCACCCACCTCCACCAATCCGCATTGGAGCAGCGTGGTGGAGTAAGCTCCAGGCCTCCTCCCAAAAAAAGGGGAGAGACTTGTGCCCAGCAGTGGGAAGTATAATGGGTTGCCATTACTTCGATTATATATATATATATATATATATGTATATATAAATGCAACCCGTTTTCCTTGGTCACGGCATCACGCGTGAATGGCTGGACCGATTTGGCTAATATTGATTTTGAATGATTTTTGGAAGTCCAGGGAATGTTTAAAAGGTAAGAAAATATTAATGAAGGGAAATAGTAAAAACCACCATTTTATTTTCCCATACAAATAGTCCGTATCTATCAAACCTTTGACACATGTCATATTTTTATTCGAAGGTTGCCGGGTCAGCTAGTTATTTAAAATATCTCTGCGATACTTACCTACCATTGAGATATTTATTTGGTACAGAAGGCTGATTAGTCTGTGGGGACTAAGTACTAGTTCACCCGGCGAATTTCGTAATACGAGTTTTTTTAAATGTATGCTATAATTTTCTTGTTTTTATATTATTTCGCATTAACACATGCTTGTGAAATATATTTTATTTTTAAAGAAAAATGGAAAGAAAAATTTGACTTCAGGCGAGGCTCGAACTCGCGACCTACTGGGAATCTAGTCCAGCCCCTCTTCCAATTGAGCTACTGAAGCCCTGCCCGATTTGTCAAATCTTTCCTTCACATC
Source organism: Macrosoma leucophasiata (assembly GCA_036365455.1). NCBI lineage: Eukaryota > Metazoa > Arthropoda > Insecta > Lepidoptera > Hedylidae > Macrosoma > Macrosoma leucophasiata. The sequence goes on along the minus strand of JAWQUS010000023.1, from coordinate 3,848,701 downwards.
TATTGCATTGCTTTATGGTGCTTTTTTCTTTAAAAATATAATTTTCTTTATTATTTTTTAACAAAATTAACTCTTGAAAATCATCTCTTGTACGGGAGCCCCCCTTTTAGGTTAGGATCCCACTGCAGAATCATTACGTTCATCCAGATATGCTGCAAACTTATTTTTTACGCTTATTATTATATAGAGAATATGTATCCACTAGGTTGCCTATCAAAACTTGGCCGCAAGTATTTTAAAAAAAAAAAGATTTTGTTTTTTCAATAAAATATCTACTAGCTACTTCACGGCAATTTGTATACCAACTTCAGACTGTTTGTTGCTATGATATGTTTAGCAACTTACTTCAGAATGTCACTTTTGTCTGACGGTGTGCACGCGCATCTTAAAAATTCACTCTCATAAATTTTTCCAATCGCCCTAAAAGAAATATATACATCAAAACTGTATTTTGATAGACGGAACCCTAAAACGTAATGTAAATATAGGTACCTAGTTGTTTCTTTTAGTCTATTTTTACTTACAGCTTTATTACGAGTAGATGCTTCATTCTAGACTCCAGACATATCTGCGTCTGTAGATAAAGGAAACTGTTGTACGATTATCGGAGATATTTTGAACGCGCGCCAAAAATAGATTGGATCTAGATATTGAATGCAGTCGTTTAGCCACAATATCTGCGATGTGTGAATAACTGGGCAAACGCTAGTTAACTACCTACCTACTTTATATTTTTTGTCGTGAAATGTCAAACAAACATTGTATTTATAATTTCCATTGTGGATGACTGAATACTGTAGCCCAGTTGCTCTCAAAATGTGTTCCACGGAGCCCTGGGGCTCCGTGAAGCATTTGTCACGGCTCCACAATAATATATATCGCCAAACTAATATAAAATCAATGTAAACCTCACATAATAGTGTAAAGCCAAGTTCCCTGCGCATGATTTGCTACATTACAGATACCTATTTCAGTTGTTTTTTTTTATTCTTAGTTTTTTATGTAGGGTTTTTATTACTTCGCAGCATCTTATAACTGCATCTCATGAGGCGTGCATGGCCCCGCGGCTGGTGTAGATCGGAAGCGATCTACTCGGTTAAGCCATACGGGCGCAGTCGGATGTGTGATGGGTGATCGCTAGTGGCAAATTAAAATGCGCGTTCCCGTGCTTCGGAGGGCACATCAAGACGTCGGTCCCGGTTGCTATCGATAGATAGCAGTCGTTAAACCTTGTCGGAGGCCTTAAGGGCTTTGAAAGCATCCGACAACGGGTTGGCCACTAACCCTTATCTCCACCAATCCGCATTGGATAAGCGTGGTGGATTAAGCTCCAGGCCTCCTCCCAAGAAGGAGAGAGACACGTGCCCAGCAGTGGGACGTATCAAGGGTTGGCATTATTATTATTTATTATATCTTATAACTAACTGTACAAGTTTTGTAATAGTACTGTAACAGCAACTCTCCAGTCGGGAGCGGGGCAACGAGTGAGGTTCCAAGTATTTTCCAGAATTGAAGATGCAGCCCCCCCCATTCTTATGAGCATTTTGTCATTAGCGGTACCTAACCGGAAATTCCTAAAGAATAATTAGGCAAACATTAAGACAGTGATGGAATGAGGTAAACGCTGTGATATTTTCGAACTAAATTTGCAAGCTAACACAATCCACCAATACAAATCTGCGGCCTATGGTTTTAACCAGCCCGTCCATTTTAAATTTACTGGTGTTAGAGCTCCAGTGACAAAGCTCGCGACCGCGGGTACCACCACATTCCTAATAATTATGCTTGCCTCTAAATGGTAGTGTTCAGCACTATCGTGTTCCGGTCAGGTGGTAATGTACCGCCCTGTAATTTCCGGCACAGAGGCGTAACACCTTAGGCCTCAGAAGTGGTATCACATCTGCATCTTGACCTTGGTCTTTGTGTGGGTGTCTATAGGCTGTAGTCATCACTTAACATCTATGTGTACTGCAGGCTTGCTTGCCACTTCCATTACATTAAAAAACACTAAACTGCATAAGTTCCACATCCAAGCGACTCCATTTTTCTTTCCCCTTTCACAACATCTTCTGAGACCAGTAAAGGTAATCCAATGATATACAATTGAAGCCTACTGTGTGTAAGATTTTTTTTTTTTTTTTTTTGTAATAAATGTGGCAAACAAGCATGCAGTTCACATTGATGTTAAGTGATGACTGCAGCCTATAGACAACCACACAATGACCAGAGGTCAAAATGCAGATGCGCTGCCACTCTTGAGACATTAGGTGTTATGCCTCTGTGCCGGAAATTACAGGGCCGTACATTACCACCTGACCGGAACACAATAGTGATGAACACTACCATTTAGCGGCAAGTATATTAGGTAATGCGGTGGTGCCTACGCCCGCGAGCTCCGTCACTGGAGCTCTACCACCAGTAAGAAAGATCTGTTTAAAATACCTATAAGCGATTGATATTCACTTCACACAGCTAAAAAGTATAAAAATCTATATCCCTGAGTAACAACATCAACAACATTACTCTTTATTGTACACCAAGGAAACATATATATATATACATAGTAGTAAGACAACAGAGAAGCGCGCATGGCCCAGCGGCTGGTGCAGATCGTAAGCGATCTACTCGGTCAAGCACTACAGGCGCGGTCGGGTAGTGTGACGGGTGACCGCTAGTGGCAAATAAAATGCGCGTTTCCGTGCTTCGGAGGGCACGTTAAGCCGGTCCCGGTTGCTATCGATAGATAGCAGTCGTTAAACCTTGTCGGAGGCCTTATAGGCGGTTTGAAAAACATCCGACAGCGGGTTGGCCACTAACCCACCCACCTCCACCAGTCCGCATTGGAGCAGCGTGGTGGAGTAAGCTCCAGGCCTCCCCCCAAATGGGGAGAGACTCGTGCCCAGCAGTGGGATGTATAATGGGTTGGCATTATTATTATATAAGACAACAGAAGCACAGTACAAATGGCGGTCTTATTGCTAAAAGAGCAATTTCTTCCAGACAACCTAAATAAATAAGGAAAACAAATAGAAATAATGAAATAGTAGGGTGTACAAGAACAAAGAAAATATTACATTTAACTAATTTGAGAGACTATGCAGAGCATGGTGTCACGACAGCGATGTGTTGAAGGGAAACACGAAAATTAAAGTTAACAAAGCTATGAAGGGAAGGAGAAAATGAATATAACAGGTAAAAGACATATTTGGAAAGAAAGATGATGTTCTTTAACCAGTTTTTTTTAAATTTTGAATAGTCTGTGCCTGTCTAATTGACACAGGCAAAGAATTCCACAAGAGAACTGCTTCTACTGAGAAGTATTTGGAAAAGAAAGAAGATGTGTGAACAGGGGTGCTTAAAGGAAGATTTTTTTGATTTTTTTTTTTTTATGTAATGGAAGTGGTAAACAAGCATGCAGTTCACATTGATGTTAAGTGATGACTGCAGCCTATAGACACCCACACAAAGACCAAGGTCAAAATGCAGATGCGTTACCACTCCTGAGGCCTAAGGTCTTATGCCTCTGTGCCGGAAATTACAGGGCCGTACATTACCACCTGACCGGAACACGATAGTGTTGAACACTACCATTTAGCGGCAAGTATATTAGGTAATGCGGTGGTGCCTACGCCCGCGAGCTCCGTCACTGGAGCTCTACCACCAGTAAAATGATGAACGTAACGCTAGACAATGCGCATCACATGCATAATAACTAAAATTATTTTTAAGGTAATGCAGTGTATTCGGGTTAAACAGCACGCCTACCTACTTTGAGTAAACGTACCTAATTATTGACTAAGGTAACATCGAAGAGACTGATAATGTTTACATATTACATCATTCTGTCTGTACGCGCTGTATTTGGGGTGGAATGAGTAATAAAATAAAACTACGTGTAATCATGTCGCCGTTCTAAATAAAATTGTGCGAGGTTTAATATAAAAAGGTTGGTTCTGTAGTAGGTATATTTTTACGTAATTTCACCCTTGTAATTCCCGAAGGGCTAGGCAGAGGTTTTTTTTTTGTATCTTCACGCCAGGTCCCTAACGGGGTAGGCAGAGAGTGTAGAGCGCCAGATATCCCGGTTCTGACAAACCTCTCGTGCCTCGTCTACCTTCATCATTCTCTTCATACATGCACGCCGATTCCTAAGACTTTTGACCCCACCATCAGACAGAACTCGACCTATTTGGTCATGGTAGGTCAGTCTTGGTCTTCCTGGGCCTCTGCAACCATCCACATTCGCATTGTATATCTGTTTAGTCATTCGCTCATTCGACATTCTTTCTATATGCCCGAACCATCGGAGCATGCCTTTTTTCATTTTTACACCGATACTATCATTCACACAAAGTCTCTTTCTTACATCTTCATTACGAACGCGATCGGTGAGTGATACACCGCAGATCTTGCGCGAAGATCTCATCTCGACCGCGTTCAACTTACTTTCATGCTCTTTCCTGCATACCCAGCTCTCGCTTCCATATAAGGCAGAGGTAAATGCATGCATTGAAGCATACATGCAAACACCCACGATTCGCCGGTTACGTTTTGGCACATGTAACAGGTGGCGAGCCAATTGACATCTCCGGGAACATTACCAAACACCGAGGTACTGGGAAACTTCCAGAAAATGGAAAAATCCCAATAGAACCAGAGATAAAGGATTTTAAACCGTTATCTCTGATAGCCAACGACCCGGGAGTCGAACCCAGGACCTCTGGCGTAGTAGTAGTGGCCTGCTACCACTAGGCTACTGAGGCAGTTGCAAAAACTAGCTACTTATAATACTTTCTTGCTCCTGTGATATCACTTGGCACTAAGTATTCTTCACCTACACCAGCCAAATATCGGAATTAATCTTTGACTGTTAAAGAAAATAGTACAACTTGAATGATTTTACATATGAATGCTAGTCATCAGAGAGGCAATATCATAACTTTATGCGAGAATGACCATGAGATGACAGTTATGATGCTAGAGAAATAATGATGTTCATATTGAATGATTAATTGTTAATTGAACAGTCGCTTTATGATTTACATACATTATAAATCGTATTCCTACCTTGCTCAATACCATACTAATAATAGATACATCAATGTAAATTGTCAATAGACGGGCGAATTTGCGACTCAAAGAGCTAATTAATGTGTATTATAATTTTTATATTTATTGTTTAAATGGGAAACAAGTATACCTACACGTCAAACAGTTCACAATGACGGTAAGCCACACATTGAAGCGTACAAACATCTGTATAATAAATAGAGGTCTTTATCTAAATGTAGGTACTAATATACAATAACATACTCACATCTATCATACATACATAGTCTTTGTCAGCTCATAGGCGGAATGCCAAGACTTAATAAAATTAATTTGGGCCTTCATGACGAGCTAATATAGGAACTTTGCGTCTTTTAAGCCTGGTTAAACTGTAGAGTTCCTTAGTCAGTCACTGAAATAAAACTAGTTTTCGGATTTATCTCGCGAATATTAAACTAAAATTAAGTTAATCCTGAACGCTACGCTAGACGTTTGCAAAATAGATGGAGGTAGCTGCACATAATAATTTTTCAAACTGCTGTCAGACAAATGCCACCTGCCACCTCAGTCTGCCCGAGACCACGGAAGCTGAAAAGCCACCGAAACTAAGCGGCGAAAACTAGTTTTATTTCAATGAGTGCAGCTCGAGAAAACCTAAGAACATACTACAGCCAGTCACGAAAAAATGGCTTATTTCTGTCATTCCATATAAGTAATAGGTACACTTCCCTTGAACACATGGACACCTTATACAAAGAGTATACAAATACTACATACCTTATGCGGTGGTAGTAGATGCTATATTTGATTGGTTTTGGATAAGTGGAGAGTTTTCTGACTGTAGGTTCACAACTACTTAAAACATTAGAATTCGCCTGCTCATTATGAGGACCCATTAAGGTTCACTTGTTCTCATGAGCTGTAGAACCCTAAAATAAGTACTGACATTCCAGTAAAACAGGTTCTTCAAGACGGCCAAGCGATTTCGGCCATTGCAATCCACTGTATGGCATACTATATCCGCCGCGGTGTGTTCCCCTTGCGGAACTTTGAGGTTTTTAAGCATAAATAAGGGCTGACCCTATGAAATATATACTAAATGCCCAATCTTCCAGTAATTATTATAATACGTGTAACGTGAAGCAGAAACTTGGAGAAATAGCTATTACGTATTTTTTACGATTTAAGTCTTTACCTGGTTTTTTCTTCATTGCCTGTAAAAAAGATGTATATCTACAGTGGACATCTTTTGGCTGAAATGATATAAAGAGATAACATCATTCTCAAAATATATCAGTCAAAATCAAAATTTCCTGAATTCATAGTAACGAAGTGAGAATCACCCATAAGCAGACAGAGCTATCAAGTTTTTTTGCATGCTATGACATACATTATGAAAGTTTCCAATCAATATGTATGTTCACAAGCTCTTAGTCACCTAGTGGAGCCGTCATCTATCATAAATATATCAAGTATCTATAATATCTCATAAATATCTCTCCCATACATGGCAATCAAGCATGCAGTTCACATTGATGTTAAGTGATGACTGCAGCCTATAGACACCCACACAGACCAATGTCAAAATGCAGATGCGTTACCACTCCTGAGGCCTAAGGTGTTATGCCTCTGAGCCGGAAATTACAGGGCCGTACATTACCACCTGACCGGAACACGATAGTGTTGAACACTACCATTTAGCGGCAAATATCTTAGGTAATGGTGGTGCCTACGCCCGCGAGCTCCGTCACAGTAGCTCTACCATCAGTAAGAATTATGTTGCTACTATGACATTCTTTTTTTAGAAATATTCTTACGACAATTAATTGAAGATGTAGTAAACGATTTGAATAGGTAGCTGAAAATGATTTAGTATTTTATGCGTACGTAACTTCACGTCTGTAATCCCCGATAGGCAGAGGTAAATGCATGCATTCAAGCATACATGCAAACACCCACGATTCAGGTGTAGTGAGTCAGATGTAACAGATACCGAGCCTATTCACATCTCCGGGCCATTACCAAACTTCGAGGTACTGGGAAATTTCCAGAAAATGGAAAAATCCCAATAGAACCAGAGATAAAGGCCCTTACACCATTACCTCTGATATCTACCCGGGAATCGAACCCAGGACCTCAGCGTAGTAGCAGTAGTGCGAGTATTTTATGCTTCTTCTCTCAATATACCGTACAAGGTGCCGGCCCAAGCTCCATACATTTTTGGAACGTTTTCTTTGACCAATACTGCTCTATGCAGTACTTACGTAGGCAGTGTGTATCAGACATAGAAATGGCGCTCTACGAATTCGAAACTAGCCGATTGAGTCTTTAGCTCGATATGCAATATTTGCTGTGTAGGTACTGTTTACGGCCCTGTAATTTCCGGCACAGAGGCATAACACCTTAGGGCTCATTTGCATGGCTGCATTTTGACCTTGGTCTTTGTGTGGGTTTCTATAGGCTGCAGCCATCACTTTACATTAATATGAACTGCATGACTGTTTTCCATTTCCATTACATAAAAACTAGTTGCCTGTAAAGTCGGTTTTACGGGCGAAGATTTTACGTGACAACGTCTTTTTCTCGGTAGAAAGGCATTCGCCGGTCCGGCAGGCCTCTCTCTCGTTCGGTGACTCATCGTTACGTTACCGGGCGTTACACTTTTTCATGAGTGACTCCGAGCCGCAACCTAATTTAAGACGTTGTCACGTCAAAAAAAAACGTTGTGAACAGTAACTGTACTCCTGCAGGTATTACCTAAACCACGTCAACGCCGCTGAGTTGCATACAAATATTTATTTATAAACGCAACCAACCTTTGTACCTGCAACGTAACAAAGACGTATGTATCGAATTAGTAATTGTCGGGGATATGATGTTACTCACGTTAGCGTGTTGGGCGTGATATCCGTGTGCGATCATCGGCAATAATGATTAATCATAGATTTTTTTAACCGTCCCTTTCGCTTCCTTTATCCCACAGATTTCTTTTATGTTTTGGCAGTGGCAAACAAGTATACAGTTCACATTGATGTTAAGTGATGACTGCAGCCTATAGACACCCACACAAAGACCGATCAAAATGCAGATGCATTACCACTCCTGAGGCCTGGGTGCTATGCCTCTGTGCCGGAAATTACAGGGCCGTACATTACCACCTGACCGGAACACGATAGTGCTGAACACTACCATTTAGCGGCAAGTATATTAGGTAATGCGGTGGTGCCTTCGCCTGCGAGCTCCGCCACTGGAGCTCTACCACCAATATAAAATCTAAATATTAAGGCAATAGAAGTGATGGCTTTTGAGCGCATCATCAGACAGAACTCGACCTATTTGGTCATGGTAGGTCAGTCTTGGTCTTCCTGGTCCTCTGCAACCATCCCACATTCGCATTGTATATCTGTTTAGATGTGAGAAATGACACTTTCTGACAACATTTACTTGTGGAGGTACGGGTAGAAGTGTTCCTTCAACGAAAACTCCGACCAGGCGAGGTGATAGCGCCTGGCGGGCCGCGACACATCGGTTGACGTTAGGAAGTTGTATATATGCCAACTCTTGAGAAATCTTCGTATGTGCGATGTTATTCGATTGACACGCCATCTACCGTACTAGACAAGTACTGTGAGGTTTCGTCTGTATTCTACTAATTGGCGCCTTAATGTAGTGGATTATACTATTTCAAGGCACTCCGAGTTTCGATTTGCGGCTTAGGCTGTATCTTTTGATTACGTTGGCTTAGAAGTTTGATTTCTTTTCACATCTCCAAGGGATATAACCCGCCAACCTTCCCACGGCCCAACCAACCTTCCTGCTTATATGGGCCGTATGCACAATGATCTTCACTCTCTACCTTCTGTGTTTACCTGCGTTCCTATGAGCCACTCTCCCCTTTTGGGCTCCAAGGGACAGTAGATGAGTGAGTATTTGATATAAATTTCAGTGTAATACCATACGTTACTGAAGTGAAAGGTCCTTGACAGACAGACGGACGGATGAACGGACAACAAAGTGATACTATATTTGTTCCTTTCGAGGTACAAAACGAAGTTAACCCAAAAAACAATATCATTCGGGTTTGAACCCGAGTCCTTAGCGTAGCAATGATAGCTTATTAGCTGAGGCATTTTAAAATTATTGCTACATATAGAATTTACTTCTTGTCGCACCAGTTTAGGTACCTATATATTCTAATGTAATACTAAGTACTGTTATCAATTTAGTAGGTAGGTATTGCCTCGGTAGCCTAGTGGTAGCAGGCCACTACTACTACGCTGAGGTCCTGGGTTCGATTCCCGGGTAGGGGGTTATCAGAGATAACAGTGTAAAGTCCTTTATCTCTGGTTCTTTTGGGATTTTTCCATTGTCAGGCAATTTCCCAGTAGGTACCTCGAAGTTTGGTAATGTGCCCGGAGATGTCAACAGGCTCGACACGTGTTACGTGAATGCATGCATTTACCTCTGCCTACCCCTTCGGGGATTACAGTCGTGAAGTTACGCTAGGTAGGTATTTATGACAATTTTTACTGGTGGTAGAGCTCCAGTGACGGAGCTCGCGGGCGTAGGCACCACCGCATTACCTAATATACTTGAAGCTAAATGGTAGTGTTCAACACTATCGTGTTCCGGTCAGGTGGTAATGTACGGCCCTGTAATTTCCGGCACAGAGGCATAAGACCTTAGGCCTCAGGAGTGGTAACGCATCTGCATTTTGACCTTGGTCTTTGTGTGGGTGTCTATAGGCTGCAGTCATCACTTGAACAATGTGCTGCATGCTTGTTTACCACTTCCATTACATAAAAAAAAAAAAACATTATCACTTATGTAGAATCGTGACCAAATTCAGAACATAAATAATAATATGTCGCCCTAAAGCTATCATTGTGAAACGAGCTTGTGATTAAATAATTTACACCATTCATATATGACGAAGTACAAGGAAAATTGCTGTGAAATAAAGCCAACGAATCAATCAAATAGAATTTATGTGTAACCGCTGTTAATGCACAGAACACAAGGATCAAAATATCTAAAACATGGATGGAGGAAAATAGGTACAAGATTATGAAATTGAATTTAAAGAATCGTCATCGTCACCTTTTGAGTTTTTAACTAAGTTAAACATATTTAGGAAGCTTTCAATGGACACGTTAAAAGAAATTGTACCTATTCAATTATCTAATAATTTTGTTGCGGATCTTCAAAATAATGTAGTCTTGAACTTGGTAAAATAATATATTTTCTTGAGAATAAAAAGTACATAGATATTGATAGATTGTTTAAATATAGTAATAACACATCCGTTGCCATGGCGATTGGAAAAGAGAATGCGGAGCCCCCCTTCGCGCCCCGCCACCTCTCCGCCGAGTCGTCAATTGCATAGATAGTGTTGTTCCTCGAACAAATTTATTTTAATAGTAAAGCTTCGTGTACACATATCTTTTACTGATGGTAGGGCGTAGGCACCACCTCATTACTTGATCTATCTAATGGTAGTCTTCAGCACTTTCGTGTTCGGGTTAGATAGCAATAGTGCTATACGTTGTTTTGTCTCTGTGATAGTTATAACGGGAATGGCCCCGTAATAACAACTGAAGTCTCAGGGTGAGATTCACAGACCGCACTACGACTTTACTTTGAGCAAAGTATGCTTAGAACTGTCAGTACAGTATGGGATTTGACAGTACGAAGCATACTTTGCTTGAAAGTAAAGTCGTAGTGCGGTCTGTGAATCTCACCATCAGACTCAGGAGTGGCAACGCATCTGCATTTTGAGTTTTAGTTATTGTTCCGAGGCATTGATAGTCCAGTAATGGTCAAAACTAGATCAAAATGGTCGACAAACGTGACATTGGCCGAAACTCTAGTAACGCTCTACAGACCCAAAATAAGCCGAAATCTCTGTCCTAAGGTGCAAAAGGATCATGGCAAGATTTGTACAGAAAAAATGAAAAAAAAGAGGTACACGGTAAAACAGCATGGATATATTATCCAGTGAACCTAAACAACATTTCCTGATACATCAAATATTTTTAACTCTCCGGAATAAAAAGTTTGAAATTGAACTTTAGTATGGAGTGCTTCTACTGTTTTTAGGAAAGACGATTTTTATACCGGTGATTTAAAAATAATTTACATACCTACCAGAAAATGTTCTTTTGGTTCCCTAGATAATATTTCTAATCCGTTTTATCTTGTAACTTTTTTTGTACAAATCAATGTATGAAACTTGCCATGATTCTTTCTTGTTGGATACTAACCCCCTTTTTCATAAACGTACATTAGATAAATTTTAGCTATAGAACGCTTTGTCTTTGTCAGTTGCATTGTCAAATGTGAAGGATAGAAAAAGACAAAGCAGAGATTAGCAACACTTTAGCTAAAATACGTTTATGAATAAGGGAGTTATTACATATTGCAGCTTGTATTAGTAGTTTAATCATTTTATGTTTTTAAACTTTTAAATGAAACTTAATTTTTATAAATGGTGGACATCGGACAGCGTAAAGTTTTGTTTGACTTGGTTGGTGTTAAAATTTTAAAAGTAATTTTCGGCTATCTGCGAGACATTGTACCTAAATGAACCTTAACTCATTCTCAGAACCAATGAGCTTATAAATCATCATTGCTCAGAACCATGAGTCCTTGAGGCAGACCCGATGAGTGATGTGTTGTTTCGAATCTCAGAAGTCAGAACTGAATTATTACAGAAGTGGCGCGTGAGAAACGATCATAATTAGTTCTTGGTATTTTAGCTACAGGACATGAGTTTATCCTGAAATATTTTTAGGTTTCTGTACCTAAAGGGTGCCGTGTATTTTTTGTTAACTTTACACAGTTGAACTATTATATTTCAGTCCCCGAAACATAATAGAGCATTTGACTAATATTTTTTTGTAGTTTCAAAATAGGTGTAGAACATCTAATAACAACCGTCCTTGGAAAATTGCGAGTTATGAAATGACTATAAACGGCTCATACAACTTCGGAATTGCATGTGACGTCACAACTTAGTAAACAACCAACCAAACCAATGACGACTTCAAGAAATCGTTAAAACATATTGCGTTTGACATCCTAGAATAACTTGATTTCACTACTTATACAATTCACCGGTTCTTTACCGCTCTGTGACGTCATAACGTATCTTCACGCCAGGTCCCTAACGGGGTAGGCAGAGAGTGTAGAGCGCCAGACATCCCGGTTCTGACAAACCTCTCGTGCCTCGTCTACCTTCATCATTCTCTTCATACATGCACGCCGATTCCTAAGACTTTTGACCCCACCATCAGACAGAACTCGACCTATTTGGTCATGGTAGGTCAGCCTTGGTCTTCCTGGGCCTCTGCAACCATCCACATTCGCATTGTATATCTGTTTAGTCATTCGCTCATTCGACATTCTTTCTATATGCCCGAACCATCGGAGCATGCCTTTTTTCATTTTTACACCGATACTATCATTCACACAAAGTCTCTTTCTTACATCTTCATTACGAACGCGATCGGTGAGTGATACACCGCAGATCTTGCGCAAAGATCTCATCTCGACCGCGTTCAACTTACTTTCATGCTCTTTCCTGCATACCCAGCTCTCGCTTCCATATAAAAGCGTTGGAGTAAGTACAGCATTATGTACGGCTAGTCGAGCCCGCTGGCTGAGATGTTTAGATTCTAGCAGCTTACCCAACGCTCCATTCACGCAATTCCCAGCAAAGCAATTATAATTTTGAATCATTTCACTACTCCTAACGCTTTGAAACAGTGAGTGAACACAAACAAAAATGTGAACTGTACACTGTACATACGCTAGTTGGCCCTAAGAGGAATAACGCTGTAGACAATTTCACAACAATCCTGCTTTAAAAAAATTATGGAAAACTCTTTTAGAAAAAAAAAATCGAATTACACCTGACCCCTCTTTATGATTCTATTTTACTAATAATGAGATCCGCATCCATCATCTGAGTAATGTAAAGCAAAAAAATAAAAAGCATTTTTGTATGATTCAAAATAATTATGATGACCAATGAGTAGGTACAAACTGTTCTGTGCTGCAAATTAAAAAAAAAACGAAAGCGCACAAAGCGAGTAATCAACGTGTCTTAGGTATAATCGTACAGAATCCAACAAGAAATAATGCTCATCGACCTCATGAAGAGACGTCGGCTTATTTTGGATCTGTAGAGCGTTATCGCTTTCGCACCTTACCTATTTGACGTTTGTCGACAATTTTAATCAAGTTTTGACCAATACCAGAGAATATGTAATAATACTACGTATAGAATGGACACTTCGACGTCCCGCCCGATTTGCCCGCATCACTCAACCTCTTCCCCTCTTATGGGCGACGGTTGGTATTTTGTACGTGCTACGCACACAGGTGCGCTTGTAATTACACTTCACTGATTGATAGCTGTGTATCAGAAACCAAATTAAGCGTTTGTATGGAATTTTGGCGGAGTGTCCGCGGTGTGCCAATACCGATCCACGGATGCTTATGTAGACAGTGTGCAGCAGAGATAACGCTCTATGAAGCCGAAACTAGGCGATTGTCACTTTCAAAGGCTCGATGTGCATTGTTTCTTGATGAGCACTGTAGTACAGTATTCAACAAGTAATATTACACATCGACCATAGGAAGGAAGGAGACTTCCACTTATTCGTGGAAGTCTCCTCCTTAATCCCTGAAGCAGCAGATGGACCCCATAAGGTCCAAGAACAATGAAATCAATTGTCATATTTTTCGTGCTGCCTGAGGGATAGAGGCATTTCGTAGGCACCACCGCATTACCTATTATACTTGCCGCTAAATGTTAGTGTTCAGCACTATCGTGTTCCGGTGAGGTGGTAATGTACGGCCCTGTAATCTCCGGCACAGAGGCATAACACCTTAGGCCTCAGGAGTGGTAACGCATCTGCATTTTGACCTTGGTCTTTGTCTGGGTGTCTATAGGCTGCAGTCATCACTTAACATCAATGTGAACTGCATGCTTGATTGCCATTTCCATTACATAATAAAAAAAATCTTCCCCTAGTGCCAACAATCAACCGATCAATGGCGGTTATTTCAAAAGCGCGGGGTGATCGTGGCATGTGTGGCTTTTTTTTTTATTTATTCATTTATTACAGGCAACAAAATTGATTAAAATTAAACAACAGGCCCATAGAAATATATACCTTATAAACTAACATACATATTAATATATATTATAGTGTTAGTACATAAATCATAATACTATGTTAGTACGCTTCACTTGCACTGTGTCATTGTGCGTTCGAGTGACACTAGTCCCCGGAAGCGACGGAACACCACATCTTGCGGCCAAAAGCTTTCCTCCATGACGAGGTTCAGCAGGAATGTCGGCACACGCACCACGAACGACTTGAAGTTGACGTTGCGGCGCGACTCCAACAGCTGCACTCTCAGCTTCTTTCGACGAAGAAATTCCACGACGTCCTCCGCCTCAGTGGCACTAGTCCCCGGAAGCGACGGAACACCACATCTTGCGGCCAAAAGCTTTCCTCCATGACGAGGTTCAGCAGGAATGTCGGCACACGCACCACGAACGACTTGAAGTTGACGTTGCGGCGCGACTCCAACAGCTGCACTCTCAGCTTCTTTCGACGAAGAAATTCCACGACGTCCTCCGCCTCAGTGGCAGTGGTTTTATGGCATGGCATATCCAATCCACCCAATATACCGATCTGTAATTTCAGCATTACAAAAAAATTAGAAGACATTATCAAATATAAAAGAATATCAGATTGTTTATAAGAAACCTCAACGTGATCAGTTTTCTAACAAAAACCTGTTCATCATTCAGCTAATGACTTATTGATGATGGGAATTCATAGAGACGTAAATTCATCTCATGTTTACTATTAAATAAATGAGATTCACGAGAAATGAAATCATTACGTGATGTTGAATGCGTTTATCAATAGTAGGTACGCTACGTATTACCGCAGACGCCACCTTGACACGCAAAATGGGTTAACAGAAAAACCTCAAAATGATTCACTTTCAACTCATTTCTCGGTAACATGCAACTACGTATGCTCGAGCAAACATGTCATAAATAATATATTTTCATATAAACGTTTGTCTTTGCCCAATAATCTCAGAAAATTCTCGTGCAAATTCTGAAGCTGTTTAAAAAAATCGTAAGTCAAAAAATGTAGTAGTTTCAACTAGGGACAGACCAGGAACGCTGAAAACCCCTTTGCCTAATTTTCAACAACGGAACTCGAAGGCAAAATCGTTCATTATCGTGTTCCGGTCAAACTCCATTTTTTACCAGGGGGAAATGCGTAACGCATACCCACTCTTGGGTTATGTAGGACTCCGGGAAAGGACATCCGTCTACCCACTAAAACCCCTGTGTGTTCCGACTCGTCCGCCATCAGTGGCGGGGTCACGGGAACGCTTTCGCACATCCGCGACCCCACCGGGCGGCGGTTGCTCATTGCCGAGCTCTCTTCGGAGCCTTTCGGCTCCAACCACCACTAGTGGCGTGCGGAACACCTGCACGTCAGTCAGCCCGAGACCTCTCCCCGGATCCCCCAGTCGGACGCCCGAAGATCTCTGCCCCGGTCACTCACAACACCAGGCGTCCCAAGACGCCCGGGTCACACGGCACACAGTTCGGCCCTGGAGGAGCGGGTGTGTCAGTTTAAAGATGTCTATTGATATGATGGGCAAAAACTTAACCGGCGTATCGTAGGTGTTTGCATGTATGCCTGAAAACATGCATTTACCTCTGCCTATCCCTTCGGGAACTACAAGCGTCTATAGACAAAAGTGTTCACATTAATTCACTTACCATCAATATGAACTATGTAGATATAGATACTTATATACTCGTACACAATTATCGTGATAAAAAATCTTTGCTTTTCCTCAAATGAAGTAGGAAAATAGTTTTGTTGTCCTCAATATAATATTGATGGTAAATAACAGTATAATGGTATTCAGAGTGGGTACAAATGGGATAATGCGACGGTAACATGTCATTATCGTGAACGAAATGTACTTGTTAGGCGCACCCTTCTTGTACAGTCGTGAAGAGATAGGTTAAAGGTACGATTCCGAACTCCGCTTCACGCAATAGTGCTGCCGCCGCAGTGCTGCCGCAGCACTACTGTTCTCCATATATCCCTACTTCCCTACTTAATATTATAAATCGAAAGTAACTCTGTCTGTCTGTCTGGTCTGGTGCGGGGATCGAGCCCGTGACCCTTCGAATCAAACGGTCGTCTCACACCGCTGAACTAAACGGGTCATCATTGTTATGTGATACTTAGTTATTACGGGGCCATACGTTACCATCTATCCGGAACACGATTGTGCTGAACAGTACCATTTGGCGGCAGTTCGGTTAGGTAATGCGGTGGTGCCTACGCCCTCGACTATACTGGGACTCTACCACCAGTTTTATATAGTATGTTCTTAGGTTTCCGCGAGCTGCACTTGTACCGTCATCATATTATTTCAAAGTTGGTATACAATTCTGAAGCTTACACTTAGGTTGGCACTCCTTGGCACTCTTCACGGTCATTGGTCGATTCTGACAAGACGTCACTGACGTCACCACTCGCCACTACCTGTAGCGAATCGAACTTGCAACGGGAAAGGAGACGCTTGAAATTCGTGATCCCGAACGCGCGCGTTTTGTGGCTGGTCCAGGGCCACCCGTGACTCGACACCCCGGCCGGGAGTGAAAACCAAGAAAGAACTCGAAGACCACAGGATCAAGACAACATAAATGCCGAAAGCTGGAACCGCAGGTTAGTCAGACGACCTATTAGACCGTTCTCCCTTGTGGGAGTCCCTGTTTGTGAGACGCCAACCGAGTGAAACCGGGCCCTCACAATACATTTTGGTGCCGAAACCCGGGAATTATCCATTTTTCATTAACTTTCGTAAAACCATACACGTACAATTTTTCTTCCTACCGACTTTTTTGAACTCCCTAATTTCGGGAAAGTTGGGAGATTCTGCCCTGTACACGTAACAATTATATTCAATTAACGTGTTGATCGATCGTTAACATTGGAAAGATATCCTCATCGTACGCATCCATATATATATATATTTTTTCGATTTCGATTTCTATAAATGAACGATTCTGAATAAATTAATAAATTCGATTTCTATGTAAAAATTTTTAGGTCACCAGGAGTAACATACCTACCTAGTGTGATCTAGTAATCCGAAGGTACAACCGTTGCAAATACCAAGTGTTCCGTTCGGCATAATTATTGTGTGTAGCTACCTAGTTTACAAATCGTTTTCAATATTCAACGTTTAGCGGTTTGGATATAGGTAGGTACGTTTTACGTGAATATACACAAACCCGGTAAAATCCTATTCGTCTAACTGTTGTTTATAATATCGTATCATACGCGTATTTAAGTTTTTTTTAAGTAAATAATTGTTCTTCGCTCCTAGGTACATACCTACGTACAACACAATAATACAATTGCTTGCGCCTTTCACTTATTCGCTTTGGTAAAAACCTATCGTAAAGAGGAGCAGCATTCTATTGTTGTTTGTTGACACAGGTTTGCCTTAATTACGTAGGTACCTAAAATTCGTCGCTTATCTCATAGACCTACACTATGTAAAAGTGGATAGGTATTCAAGTTGCAATTTATCGTTGCCTAGCGTTGTTTATACATTCTATTTATATCGCGGTATAACATCGCTGGTTCTCGCACTTGTTTATCTGATTCTTTTTAGTGGTGTAGGTAGGTAAGTATGCAACTATCGTAGTTAGGTCGTTTTTTATCGTAATTTACTTACCTATTATAAATGGCTCGTAAATAATTCTGACGTCCTATTCATCGAGTGACTTACCATAAGCGAAATTATTCAACTGCAAACAATAACAATCGTGTTTACGTAACTTAGCTCATTAGGTACTCTAAAGTGATAGGTACCTATCGTGAAGCACCATTATTATTATAATAATAGTGCTCGATCGCTCTCGTAAAAACTGGACCGTGCTATACCTACATATCGTTTACCTAGGTATTCTATTGTTTAACTTTTAATTATTCTCGTATAGTTCCACATCCCCTCGTAATTATAAGAGGACGAGTTCGGTTGGGAACCTGACTCGCGGGATATCGTAACACTAAATCGTTTAATAGATAAATGGTTCTTCAATTCTTTTAATTAAATTATTTTTCACGTTTTTTAGCATTGCGCGTGCTAAGCCGTAGCTTGTGTACACTGCTTTGTCGTATTTCGTTTGTACTAGTCTCTCACAACGATGTACGCAACTCGGCGACGTTCTAAGCACGACACAACATCGAGGCGTGGCTCACATGCTACTTCCGAATTAACTATGCAAGACTTACCGGTTTTACGGAGGAAGCGTACACTAGCTCTGCGACGTCTTGAAAAAACTTTGGAGGCAGCTGAGCTAGCTCAAGATGATAGATCTCTTCTGAACACGTTTCTTTCTCATCATGCTGTCATGCCGCGACTTTGTGAAAGTTTTGAGCAGGCTCATACGGACATTCTTGGCATTATTGATGGCACATCGGAAGAGAAAGAAGATTTAATACGCGAACAATTTGATGACATTTACATTAAAATTGCTACTATTTATAGGGAACTTATTCCTAGTAACGATGAACAACGTACTGAACGTGATCGCTCGAGCGTCTGTAATGTTAAATTACCAAAAATCAAAATTCCAACGTTTTCAGGAGCTATTAAAGAGTGGCCTGAATTCTATGATGTTTTTAATTCGTTGATCCATAATAACGAAACATTGTCAGACACTGAACGTATGCATTATCTTATATCAAGTTTGTCAGGTGACGCACTTGGTCTTATTCGTACGTACCCAGTTAAGGGTACTTTCTATAGCGAAGCCTACCAAGCCTTGCTCACTAGGTATCGTGATAAGCGTGAGTTGGCTTTTACGTGCTGGAAAGAAATATTAAATATTAATTTTAAATCGAGTTCTCCTTCAGAATTCCGTCGTGTACTTGATTTAATTAGTGAAAATTTAAATATTTTGAAAAGTCTTGATTTACCTACGGATCAGTGGAGCTTTATTCTGTGTTATCACATATTATCGAAACTCGATTCTAAGACTCGCTGTGCATTTGAACGAAGTCATTCAACTGCCGAACTTCCCGAATTTAGAGATTTGTATAAATTTTTAAATATGACATGCGAGGCCCTTGTTCGAGATACACATTTTTTGTCACAAGAGCGTAGTCACTCTACTACCAACCGTGCACACGATAAATCTATACCTAAAATACCACCAAGTAATAAATCGTTTAAATCGAAACCGACTACGGTATTCCTTTCCAGCACTAGCAACACTAAATCTACTGCTGATAAACCTAAAATTCGAACGATTACGGCATCTGAAGCATCAGTCACAAAACCAATTGTCAAGTGCTCCTTCTGTTCAGAAAATCATTCGATCAGTTATTGTGAACGGTTCACAAAGCTTTCTGTTGCGGAACGGATTGAATGCGCTAAAACCAACCGTTGGTGTTTCAACTGCTTAAGACCTTCGCACAGTTTAAAGAATTGTAGATCATTTTTTAGTTGCCAAAAGTGTCGTCAACGTCATCACACCCTGCTTCATCGAGATGATGATGCTAATTTATCTGCTTCATCAAGTCAAGCCGATTCGAGCAGTAGTCCAGAGCAACCTGTAAGAGTACTTACGAGCATAGGTGATAATTCTGTGGTGCTGTTATCAACAGCCACTGTGCAACTTCGTGATTCCTCAGGCAACTTCCAATCGTTTCGTGCTCTCATAGATTCGGGTAGCCAGGCTCACTTCATCAGTGAACGTGCTGCCACCATCTTAGGTGTCGCCCGCACACTTACTTCTCGTCGTGTTCGTGGTTTGGGACAAGCATCTTCGTCTATATCAGGTGCAGTTCGCCTTGAGGTTGGTGCTAACAGCAACAGCCTCTTTTCTATCGACGCGCTCACGTTGCCTAGCATTTGTGGTAGGATACCTTCAACTCGTATTAATAAATCGTCGTGGCATCATATCAAGGATCTCGCCTTGGCTGACCCTAACTTCGACAAGCCTGGTTCTGTAGATCTGCTTCTCGGCGCTGAGGTGTTTACTTCTCTTCTCCTTCCTGGCTGTGTGGATGGAGGTCCAAATCAACCCTCAGCTCTGAATTCAGTGTTTGGCTGGCTCTTACTGGGTGGTGCCGGCTGTCAGGACGAAGTTCAATCGTTTTTCAGCCAAGACGATGATCTGCTTCATGAGGAAGTCAAGCGCTTCTGGGAGTTGGAATCATTTCCGTCACCTCGACATCTAACCCCTGAGGAAACTCGCTGTGAAGAAATCTTCGCAACTCATCATACCCGTGATTCGGTTGGTAGATACGTGGTCACTCTGCCTTTCAAGGAAGAAGAGCAGGATCGTTCTTTTCCTGGATCTCGTGACATTGCTTTGCGTTTTTTTCACTCAATCGAACGAAAACTCAGGAGAAATCCAGAGTTGCATCACCAGTACAACGACTTCATGAAAGACTATCTCGATAGTGGTCACATGAGTCTTGTCCCTGTAAACAAACTTACAGAGGGAAAGTATTACATCCCTCATCACTGCGTTCTGCGTCCCGAGTCCGCCACAACGAAACTCCGTGTGGTGTTTAACGCTTCAGCTAAAGATGCTAGGGGCGTATCGTTAAACGACACTCTGCTCGTCGGTCCCAAACTCCAATCAAACATACTGAAATTCGTAAGGGACATATACTCACCTGTTCTTCCAAGCAGTAGTCTTTTCGCGTGGTCTGATTCTACCGTTGTGCTTGCGTGGCTTCGCTCTCACCCTTCACGTTGGAAGACTTTCGTTGCGAATCGCGTAGGGCACATTCTTGATGTCATCCCTGGGGCTCGATGGGGTCACGTGGCCTCTGAGGATAATCCAGCGGATGTAGTCTCCCGTGGACAGCTTCCATCAGCTCTTGTCACTAATCGCTTATGGTGGGCGGGTCCGTCGTGGCTCTCTCAACCGCTTTCATCTTGGCCAAGTTCTGATGGTATTCCAGACTCAGACATTCTAGCTGCAGAAGAAAAGGCTCCTCGCTCGTTCCTTACTCATGGTGACGTTCCTAGTCCGTTTATAGACACTCTGTTGGATCGCTATTCGTCGATTCGTAAAATCCAACGCCTTTTGTGTGTATGGATAAAATTCATTGCATTCATTCGTTGTAAACGCACTCGCTGTTCTGATCCCATATCGACTCGGGTAGAACTACATAATGCCCTTATGATTATTGTGAGGTACGTTCAATCACATCATTTTGCATCAGAGATAAGTCACTTGCTAGACAATACTCTTCTTTCGAAACAAATGCGTAAGTTAAATCCGTTTCTCGACGCTAAGGGAACTCTCAGGGTGGGTGGCCGATTGGCCAGATCGGGGCTCGAATTTGAGCATAAACACCCCGCTCTGCTCCCTCGCGAATCGAAGCTTACCTATTTAATCATCGAAGCGTTTCATCGTGAAAATTGTCACGCTGGCGTTAACACGATGCAATACCTTCTAACACAACAATTTTGGATCCTTTCACCCAAACGGGCAATTCGTCATTGCCTTTCGAAGTGTGTTCAGTGTTATAAAACGAACCCGACTCCTCTTGAACCGTTTATGAGCGATCTACCTGCTACTCGCGTCAATCAGGTTAAGCCTTTTTCTGTTGTGGGAACGGATTACGGTGGTCCTTTCCGCATCAAACTCGCAAAACATCGCGGTGCGAAAATCGGTAAGGCTTATCTCTGTTTGTTCGTATGCTTAAGTACCAAAGCAGTGCATCTCGAAACTGTTTCGGATCTTTCATCGGACGCATTCCTTGCCGCTCTTCGTAGATTTGTCGGTCGTCGCGGTAGGGTCAACGTCATCCAATCCGATTGCGGTACAAATTACGTAGGCGCGAATAATCAGCTTCAGTCTCTCATGCAATCTGCCGCTCAAACCGAACTGATTGAGTTTCGTTTTAACCCGCCTTCGAGTCCTCACTTTGGAGGAGTTTGGGAAATTCAAATTAAAGCAGTAAAATCGCACCTTTATCGAATTATCGGTGATCAAGTCTTAACGTTCGAAGAACTAAGTACGGTCTTCGTGCAAATTGAGGCGATACTCAATTCGCGACCCCTTTGTCCGTTGAGTTCAGACCCCAATGACTTGGTTGTACTGACACCGGGCCACTTCTTAACCTTGGAGCCTCTAACTACCGTTCCCGATGAGGACTTAACGTCAGTCAATATTAATCGACTTAGTCGTTGGCAGCTCATTCAACGTTTCCAACAGGATTTTTGGAATCGTTGGAAGTGCGAATACCTCCATACTTTGACTCAACGGGCAAAGTGGACTAAACATTCTAAGCCGCTAATCGTGGGATCCGTGGTAATTCTGAAAACCGAAACTTCTCTTCCGTTACATTGGCCTCTGGCTCGGGTCGAGAAATTGCACCCTAGCCCGGACGGAATAGTTCGTATCGCAACGGTTCGTACAGTCGATGGTTCGTGCTTAACTCGACCGTTGGCTAAGCTATGTCCGTTACCTAACCTAGATTAATCCGTAACTCGTTAATTATTAGCTTTAGTCGTAATTAAGTCTTTTCGTAGGTTAGTTATTCGCTAGTTTTAGAAAATACCTATAACGTATTTTGGTGGGCGGAAATGTACCGTCATCATATTATTTCAAAGTTGGTATACAATTCTGAAGCTTACACTTAGGTTGGCACTCCTTGGCACTCTTCACGGTCATTGGTCGATTCTGACAAGACGTCACTGACGTCACCACTCGCCACTACCTGTAGCGAATCGAACTTGCAACGGGAAAGGAGACGCTTGAAATTCGTGATCCCGAACGCGCGCGTTTTGTGGCTGGTCCAGGGCCACCCGTGACTCGACACCCCGGCCGGGAGTGAAAACCAAGAAAGAACTCGAAGACCACAGGATCAAGACAACATAAATGCCGAAAGCTGGAACCGCAGGTTAGTCAGACGACCTATTAGACCGTTCTCCCTTGTGGGAGTCCCTGTTTGTGAGACGCCAACCGAGTGAAACCGGGCCCTCACAATACAGCACTCATTGAAATAAAACTAGTTTTTAGATTTATCTCGCGTATATTAAACTAAAATGATTATTTAAAATCGAACCAGACGTTTCGATCGCTTTTCAGCTTCCGTGGTCTCGGGCTGACTAAGGCATTTGTCTGACAGCAGTTTGAAAAAATATTTTGTGCAGCTACCTCCATCTATTTCGCAAACGTCTTGCGTAGCGTTCAGGATTAACACAATAGTTACTAATTGTATCTTGAGGTGGCTGCACATTATAATTTTGCAAACTGCTGTCAGGTAAATGTCACCTCAGTCTGTCTGAGTCCACGGAAGCTGAAAAGCGACCGAAACGTCGGGTTTGATTTTAAATAATCATTTCAGTTTAATATATGCGAGATAAATCTGAAAACTAGTTTTATTTCAACTAGTTTTATGTTAGCAAACAATTTCTAAATCTATTTTAAGTTAACAAACTTCTACACGACTGTACAATTATGAAAAATAAATACGTTACTTTTTATGCTGCATGATTTTGTCAAGTTGTTTTTATTTAAAACAACACAAACAAATATGTTTGAACAGTCACTCAACTGACAATGGATTTGAAAGTTTTGTTTTTATGTTTGTCCTCGTGTTTGCTGGCAACTTGCACAAATGTTGCGGACATGGTGGTTTCGTTTCTTATTTTGGATAACAAACCTTCATCATTGTTGACACCCGAATTATGTTGGAAACAATGTAAGTGTAGCTATAAAACCTAGGGTAGGTAGGTACCTCAACCTAATCTATTACTATAATAAGATAGTGAAATTTGAGTGTCTGTACATGAAATATTTTTCCAAAAAAACTAATAGGTGGCGATTAAAGAGATCAGATAACAGAAACCAGAAAAACAGATTTTTTGTCTATCTATGTGTCTGTAGATAGACACATAGACAGACAAAAAATCAAAAAAAAGTTTTTCTGGTTTCTGTTACCTGGTACGTTATAACTTCGAATCTACTCAACGGATTTGAACGCGGTTTTCACATATGGATTACACATACCTAATTAGAAGCGTTGTCAAAACTTCGTTGTCGATTCCTCAAAATCGGTTAAGGGAAAAAGAAGTTAAAGTCAACTGAAAATGTATTTCAAGCAGTGCTTGAAAGAGTTGAATGCGATTTACCTGCATATACATATTTGATTTAGATGAAGCTTTGCATTTGCCTGCATCTTCGATCAGGAAAAACCAGAGGTATTTATATTAAATATTTATTACATTTATTAATCAACTCTTTCTTTTTCAGATGAAACAAAAAACCTTGCAAGAAAACTATTCAGTTCCAACATCTATATGGCAGATTCTCTTCAACCGAATGGAACCCAAAACTCTTTCCATTTCATATTAATTCTCGTTGACGTATCATGCCCTGGTACAGAAAGCATAGTGTTGAAGGTTTGTCGTACTTATTTGGTTTCAATATAATAAGTGTGTTTACGCGCATGGCCCGTCGGCTGGTGTAGATCATAAGCGATCTATTCGGTTAAGCACAGCGGGCGCGGTCGGGTAGTGTGATGGTTGATCGCTAGTGGCAAATTAAATACGCGTTTCCGTGCTTCGGAGGGCACGTTAAGCCGTCGGTCCCGGTTGCTATCGATAGATAGCAGTCGTTAAACCTTGTCGGAAGCCTTATTGGCGGTTTGAAAACATCCGATAGCGGGTTGGCCACTAACCCACCCACCTCCATCAATTTGCATTGGAGCAGCGTGGTGGAGTAAGCTCCAGGCCTCCACCCAATAAAAAGCGGAGAGACTCGTGCCCAGCAGTGGGACGTATAATGGGTTGCCATTATTATTATTATAAGTGTGTTTACTGACGTAGTAGTAACTTCCTCGCTTGTGGTATATTAAAACCCTACTGCTATTGTCTTGAAATCTCGATACGGCGAATAAATCGTATATTTTCGCTGGTGGTAGAGCTCCAGTGACGGAGCTCGTGAGCGTAGGCACCACCGCATTACCTAATATACTTGCTGCTAAATGGTAGTGTTCAGCACTATCGTGTTCCGGTCATGTGGTAATGTACGGTCCTGTAATTTCCGGCACAGAGGCACAATACCTTAGGCCTCAGAAGTGGTAACACATCTGCATTTTGACCTCTGGTCTTTGTTAAGTGATGACTGCAGCCTAAAGACACCCGTCTTTAGGCTGCAGTCATCACTTAACATCAATGTGACCTGCATGCCTGTTTGCCATTTTCATTACATAAAAAAAATATTTTAAATGCAAAAAACGTGTGTGTAGGTCTCATAGGAAAAAGAGAATTGTCACATATGCAAGACAATACTCTTAATATCTTTATTTACAGGCTAACAATCTAGGCTACTTCAAGTCACCATTCCGATGGCTGATTCTAGACCGGAACAGGGATGGAGAAGTTTGGAAGCTTATGGATAAATTGAGCATACTGGTTGACAGCGACGTCGTTATAGCTTCTAAATTGGAGGATGAAGAGTTTCTTTTCACTGAAGGTTTTTAAATTGTAACCCCCCTATTCATAAACGTATTTTAGCTAAAGTATTGCTAATCTCTCCTTTGTCTTTTTCTGTCCTGCACATTTGACAATGCAAATGACAAAGACAAAGCATTCTATAGCTAAAACGTATCTAATGTACGTTTATGAATAAGGGGGTAAATTTTTAGATTGTAAATTCATCCGTTGAGATTAATTACACTTTAACAAAACATGTAGAGTTACTTTCTATCTATATAGGTTAAGATCCCATAACAGAAACATTTTTTACGCTTATTATGATCAAGAGAATATAAATCCAGTAGGTTGCCTATCAAAACATGGCCGCAAGTATTTTTAAATATTTTTTTATTTCTTTAATTTTTTGACAATATTTCGTTGACTTGGTTTTTTCAATGTAATATCGTCCACTTCACGGCAATATATGTATAGACTGTGAAAAATCACAGCAGCCGTTGCACACTTGGCCGCACCTCTTCGCAGCCAGGTGTAAACAGGTATGATCAAGGAAACGTTTTTACGTTCATAACGTACATTAGTTAATTATATTATTTACGCGCTAGCTATTTTTCACTCTATTTACAATATTAACCATCTTTAACAGCCAGCAACCCTTATATGCGCCCAGATTTAATTTGGCAACCGCATACCATAATAATGAGAAAAAATTGCTTTAATTTGATATATAATTAACTAATTTACGTTAACGTAAAAACGTTTCCTTGATCATACCTGTTTACATCTGGCTGCGAAGAGGTGCGGCCAAGTGCGCAACGGTGCTGCCGTGATTTTTCAGAGTCTATACATAATATATATTGCCGTGAAGTGGACGATATTATATTGAAAAAACAAGTCAACGAAATATTGTCCCAAAAATAAAGAAATAAAAAAAATAATTTAAAATCCTTGCGGCCACATTTTGATAGGCAACCTAGTGGATTTATATTCTCTGGATCATAAATATGCGTAAAAAAGGGGTTTGCAGTATAAACTCGATGAACGAAATGTTTCTGTTATGGGATCTTAACCTACTAGAATCTATGGATATCTACAGTCAGAATCCAAACATCTTGGAAGCGAGAGCTGGGTATACAGGAAAGAGCATGAAAGTAAATTAGATGCGGTCACGGTGAGATCTTTGCCTAAGATCTGCGGTGTATCGCTCACCGATCGCGTTCGTAATTGGTCCCGCGGCTTGAACCCGCTACCAATTACTAAAGTCAAATTATTCTAAAAAACTATTCATGTTTGCAAGATTAGTAATGATAGGAAAAAAATAGCAGTTGAGTCATGTGATGTGTATAAAATGTTCATTTAATTCAGATCACTATATTAAATGTTATACATAAATACTATTTTATGATCGTAATAACATTTAAATCATTCTAAATTATCCGAAATAAAATATAATAGACATTGTTCAGTTACAAATTATAGTGAGAACATAACGCCTCTTTACAAGAACAATGCGACATCTCATCCAAATCGTTCTCTATGAAATGCAACATTATTCTTAAAAGAATAACGTGACATTTCATCTAAATCGTTCCATATGAAATGTCACACTATTCTTGTAAAGAAGCGATAAATAGATTTAAGCTAAATGCCATTTGTAATGAGAATATACACTTCGACTGTACTTGTAGGCACTCAATCAATGCTATATGAATGTCTAAATAATCAATTATAATTATTGTAGCGATTAATTTATATAAATTACGAAACATATTAATGTTTCTTGGGTCAGTTTAATTTAAATTGAGTGTAACTAAAATTAGCACTGTCGTGTTCCGGTTAGATGGTAATAATAATGGTAGGTAGGTAGTGGGTAATGACATAACATACTGGTACATTACTGGTGGTAGAGCTCCAGTGACGAAGCTCGCGGGCGTAGGCACCACCGCATTACCTATTATACTTGCCGCTAAATGATAGTGTTCAGCACTATCGTGTTCCGGTCAGGTGGTAATGTACGGCCCTGTAATTATCGGCACGGAAGCATAACACCTTAGGCCTCAGGAGTGGTAACGCATCTGCATTTTGATCGTGGTCTTTGTGTCTATATGCTGCAGTCATCAATGTGAACTGCATGCTTGTTTGCCACTTCGATTACATTAAAAAAAAACAACTAAGGTCTCAGGGGTAGCAAGGCATTTGCATTTTGATCTCTGTTTTTTGTAGGTAGATGTCTATAGGCCACAGTCCATATGAAGTACCTACATGCTTGTGTTCCACCTTCGTGACATAAAAAAAGTAGGACCAGTACTAGTTTTGAAGTGTTAGACAGGAGGCTTGAGTAACATGAATAAGTCTCGCCTGAAGTCAAATTTTTCTTTCCATTTTTCTTTAAAAATAAAATATATTTCACAAGCATGTCATTGTGTTAATGCGAAATAATATAAAAACAATTACATGAATAAGTTTTTATACATTTTTGTAATTTTATTCAAAAACATAGGTATATTTATTTTTGATCAATTGATTATCAAAAAAACGTAATTTCACGCCCGTAATCCCGGAAGGTGTAGACAGAGGTGAATGCATGCATTCAAGCATACATGCAAACACACACGTCGGTCACGTTTTTGGTTACTACTGTTTTATTTTTTTTCAATTAGTTTTAAAGGCGTTTTTCTTACTTTTTCTTAAACTACAAATATTTTATTTTATATTGTATTTCATTACTATTCAATTAGTATTTGCAAAATAATATATAACTAGGTACAAAACTATAGAAATTCAAAATACGAGTATAGTAGGCGAAGTTTCATATATTTTTCAAATTCCATTTTTATTTCAAATATTGCAGCTGTTACCAGTACAAAATAATGTGCAACATTTTATAAATTTTTATGACCATTGATGTAATATTGCAGTTTACAAAATATCACACAGTTCCGAGGTTATGCATGCCACGAGAGCTGTTTGGCGCCCTGCCATCATCGATAAAGGAACCAATAATTCAAATGTTACAAGCGACGGTGGTGCTACTGAAATAGTGTTTATTAAAACTGAAAACGTAAAAGCCGATGAAGAAATAAATACTATTAATACTAAGAAAGATATAGCAATTGATACGCCAAGAAGAACGATAGTTACAAGTGATTTTGGTGTGATAGAAGATTATAGAGAGACAAAAGTGATTTCTGTAAGACGAAGAGATTTAAGGGGACATACACTTGTTACAGCTAATGTTATATCAGATAGTAATGAAACTGTGTACCATTTGGATGATAGATTGTAAGTTAACGCTAACTATGTATACACAATAGGCCGTAATTTTAGACTCAACAGTTTGATAGGTAGATATACCTCCTTAATTATTGCCATATTTTTTAAATAGGTTTACAAACTTTAGGTGGACCGTAAGTGTACCTATCGACAAATAATGCCAATTAGCATACTCTAAATAATAAATTTGATTACGTTAAATTTTTTCGCTTCTCAGAATTACTTGCATAGAATATATTTATTATATTTTTTTATTAAGCTTTTGCAAGGACAGTTTGCTGTGAAGATTATATCAATAACATGTCAACATTAGAAATGTTGCCGTATGCTAATATGAAACCAGTTTGTGGTAGCGAACTAATTAAAATGGCATTTAATAGGTACGAGGACTTTCAATTGCAACGTAATTATCCGTTAATATTTTTATTTGGATAAGATAAAAATATGGAACATAATAACTCGTCTACGGATAAATGAGAAACAATAGAAAGACATCGGACATAATATATATTTCCGAAAGATAACAGAATATATTACTTACAAGTGTTGCCAGGTGTCAAACTATGCGCGGGATGTCCCGATTTTCAGGGCTCTGGGGACTTGTCCCGATTAACACCTGATCGGGACGTTAAATATCACGATAAATAAATCATCATCATTACCTCAACCGAAAGGCGTCCACTGCTAGACAAAAGACTGTCTGAAGATCAATCATTTTAGGGTCCCAAGGCTTTCGATAAATCAATAGATCAATTATTTTACCTACTGTCCCGATCTAAAACAAATCGGACCTGGCAACACTATTACTTACCTACTTACTGTATGTAAAAATTTCGGATTTGTTTCCACTGTAGACATAAAATTCAGAACGTTTTCACCACTAAAAATTACTGGCGAATCATGGATGGATACAACTCCTATTGTATCCTACAAAATGTTTTACTCACAGGAATCTCCATCAAGATTCGATAACGAAGATGTCGTATATGATGGCCAAGACATGTTTTGACATGTTGAATGCAACCGAAAAGCGCACGTTCAGCGCCACTTGGGGATACGTTCAAAACGGTCGCTGGAATGGTATTATCAGCCGCCTGATGAATAATGAAGCTGATCTCGGTAAGTGAACTTGATTTACTGTCAAATAAAAAGAAAACCGACGGACAGACAAGGCACTGGTTAAGATGTACACAGAAGGTACGTAAGATAGACTAGAAAGTACCTACTCATTGGGTTCATCTTTTTCTTCGAGACATTATTCAGTATTTTAACACCTCGATTTTTAAAGGAATCAAATCTTTTCGAAACTGGCCCGGCATCGACATGTATCATGGGTCAAAGACGCGTCAGATATTCTGAGAGGTTGTTTTTTTTTGTAATGAATGTGGCAAACTAGCATGCAGATCACATTAATGTTAAATGATAACTGCAGCCTATAGACACCCACACAAAGACCAGAGGTCAAAAGGCAGATGCGTTACCAATCCTAAGGTGTTGCCTCTGTGCCAGAAATTACAGGGCCGTCGTACATTACCACCTGACCGGAACACGATAGTGCTGAACTCTACCATTTAGCGGCAAGTAAATTAGGTAATACTGTGGTGTATACGCCCGCGAGCTCCGTCACTGGAGCTCTACCACCAGTAAAAATAGGTGTATGTAAAATGTGCCCCAACAAAACTTCTATACAAGATTCAGACGATTCAGTGAAGTGAGATCGTAGCGACCTTTCCAATTTTTAGGGGCTGCCTAAATAGCTCAGATTTGATCAGATTTTGAGAGAAACTAAGCAGGGTGCAAGCTGTCTCCCGCATCATTAAAAAGACGCGCTCGAGTAACTGTAAGAATCCCCCATTGGACTCCCTCTTATTATTAATATTTTAGTTTGGTATTAATCCATTGCCACCCATTACATGAAAACATCACGTAAAGTTACTGCTTTGTTTGCGTGTATGTTTAAATGCATACATTAATAATATAATATAATAATGGCAACCCATTATACGTCCCACTGCTGGGCACGAATCTCTCCCCTTTTTGGGGGGAGGCCTGGAGCTTACTCCACCACGCTGCTCCAATGCGGATTGGTGGAGGTGGGTGGGTTAGCGGCCAACCCACTGTCGGATGTTTTTGAAACCCTTAAGGCCTCCGACAAGGTTTCACGACTGCTATCCATCGATAGCAACCGGGACCGACGGCTTAACGTGCCCTCCGAAGCACGGAAACGCGCATTTAATTTGCCACTAGCGGTCACCCATCGCACTACCCGACCGCGCCCGTAGTGCTTAACCGAGCAGATCGCTTACGATCTACACCAGCCGCTGGGCCATGCGCGCTTACATTAATCTATGCTTAATCCTTCTACGGAATACAGGCATTACAAATGACAAACTGAACAAATTGTTCATAATTGTGGGTTTTTCAGGCACTATATCAATTTTCGTCAAAGAGCGATTGGAAGTGATAGATTACGTGGCCATGATCGGGTCAACTACAGTCAGGTTTATCTTCAGGGAGCCTCCTCTGGCTCTCATATCCAATATCTTCACGCTACCCTTCACGGGGACGGTATGGCTGGCGATCTTCACTTGTGTCGTTTGTTGCGCCGGATTCTTATTCATTACTTCTAAATGGGAAGCTTCGTTGGGTATGGTAAGTTTGACAAGCGTTACGCTAAGTAGGTACTTATGCTGTATTTTTTAGCAATTTTTAACACTATTAAGCGAGATTTAAAAGAAGTGTAACGAAAATTTGATTTTGTTTTATATTATTTCGCATTAACACATGCTTGTGAAATATATTTTATTTTTAAAGAAAAATGGAAAGAAAAAATTGACTTCAGGCGAGACTTGAACTCGCGACCTACTGGGAATCTAGTCCAGCCGCTCTTCCAATTGAGCTACTGAAGCCCTGCCCGATTTGTCAAATCTTTCCTTCACATCTATTGCATTGCTTTATGGTAGCAGCAGCGCCATCTATTACCAACTATGCGAGATTTGATTTTGTCCGGGATTCAATTTAAGCTTAGTGTAAAACGTTTGCGCTAGTCATCTTCCGGCGGCAGTTTCGAATCCCGTAAACAATTTCTTTCCATTTTTAAAGCTTTTAGCTTGCTCGGTAGCTTCTGGGTTTTTAATCCCGGGGTAAGCGATATTTTTTATGTTCTGAAGACATCATGTTTGTCCGACAAGCATGCAGTTCACATGATGACTGCATCCTACAGACATGTACAACAAAACCAGAGGTCAAAATGCAGAGGTGTTGACCCTTGAGATCTTAGCTGTTATGTCTCTGTGATAATTTTCAGTTTTTTTTTGTGATTAAGTGGACATGTATTATCTAACCGGAACACGTTAGTGCTGAACACTAGATACCATTTGGCGGCAGATAGATTAGGTTTTCTTTCTTTTATGCAATGGAAGTGGCAAACAAGCATCAAGTTCACATTGATGTAGACATCCACACAAAGACCAAGGTCAAAATGCAGATGCGTTACCACTCCTGAGGCCTAAGGTGTTATGCTTCTGTGCCGGAAATTACAGGGAGGTACATTACCACCTGATCGGAACACGATAGTGCTGAACACTACCATTTAGCGACAAGTATATTAGGTAATGCGGTGGTGCCTATACCCGCGAGCTCCGTCACTGGAGCTCTACCACCGATGGTGCCTACGGCCTCGTCTCCCATTGGAACTCTACCACCAGTAAGTATTGGGATTCGTGCATCCCTACGACATGATCTGATAAATGTCAACAGGCTCGCTTATTAGTGTGACGTGAACAACCATTGTTTCATCACGGACAGTGAACCAGTTATTCTTAATAAAATGGAAATTAGTTACGGCGATGACTAAACAAAATCAATTCATGTAAATTGCATACAATTGCCACGGTGACTTATTGATACAGCTTACGGTCCTTTCACACGACAAAATTATGGCATTGTGATTACAGCTTTTTGCAGGATCTCCTTAGTTGTGTACGTGTTTGAACACTAACATTACTGCAATTATCATTCTTTAGGTACTTAATAGAATTTTCTCAATTGATATTGTTATTATAAATTTGGTGACGCTCTACTCTAAAAAAGGTTTCGGTTAATTATACGAGTGTACGTTACCTATTTCGAAATATACGTTGTCTTCATACTAGCCTTCGGTGGAAACGGAGGCTGAACGCTACACCAGTAGTGCGTGCACTGCTAGAATTTTTAACAAAATCTTTTTAACAAAATTTCCTGTACACACACTTTTGGTTCTTAAACTAATATGAAACACTAACAATTGAACGGGATCCAGCAATAAACTGTTACCGCAGAACTGGATACCCGTGTGAAAGATCCTTTATCCTCAAGGTGATAAATGATTACAGCATCCAATGCAACTGGATGGCACGTGGGCTGATGTGCTGATCTTGATAATTGGAGCTGTCCTGCAACAAGGCTGTACTCTGGAGCCAAGATATGCAGCAGGTTAGTGGAATAATGCAAATAAGTTAGTAAACATGAAACTACTTAATCTATACTTATAATAAAACTGTAGAAGTGTAAATTCTGTACATTAAAAATATTGAAAAAATAAATACCATGTTACTAGATCGATACCGAACACAGATATGTGATTAGAATTTTTTTTGTCTGTCCGTCTGTCTGTCTGTCTGTCTGTCTGTCTGTCTGTCTGTTTGTTCAAATATCACACAAAATCTACCGGTCCGATTACAATGAAACTTGATATAATTATACTTTAACCTTTGGCGCACATCACTGGGTACTTTTTATCCCGAAAAAAAAAAATGTTTGTATGTGTGTTTCTGCACATTAATTTCAGAAATGGCTTATACGATTTCTGGTTTTCACTAATACATTGTGGACAACACTAAGTGTTAAGTTTCACTTAACATTTAGTGTTTGTTTAATGTGAATCGGTTCAGAAATAAAAAAGTAACGTCAATTTAAAGAATCATATCGAATATTTTAAAACTATTCTGCATTTATCTTTTTTAGGGTTCCGTTCCTAAAAGGTAAAAGCGGACCCTATTACTAATCCTTCGCTGTCTGTCTGTCTGTCTGTCCGTCTGTCCTCTGTCTGTCACCAGGCTGTAACTCATAGACAGCGATAGCTAGAAAGTTAACATTTTCACAAATTATGTATTTCTGTTACCGCTATAACGACAAAATGTTATACTAAAAAAATAAGAAAATGCAAGTATTAAGAGGTCCAAGGGGGCATACAATAAACGTGTTTATTTTTTCGTATATTTTTGCTCGAAAGTAATAACGGTACATAGCAAGTAGACGCTTAAAATTTTCACAGAATTTTCAAGTGTCGTTGGTGGTGTAGGTGTTGTTGATGACCGTGGTGGCAGTGGTGGCGGCTTTAGGGGTGATGGTGGTAGTTTTTGTGGCGATGGTGGAATTGGTGGCGTTGGTGCTTTTATCCCCGATGGCCATACGTTATAAATCGTGTACAGAGAAGCATTACTGTAAAGTAGATTTTTTTAAACTGCCCAAATGTGTTTATTTGTTTTTGATCCAATTTATGTGTTTATGATTCAAAATTAACCAAAAGATATATCCAAAAGCCCTGCCCAAAGTCTCAAAGTCACTATTCCACGCGAACAAAGTTGCGGGCACAGCTAGTATCTACATATTCTTTTAATTTGTATGTAATGAAAGTGGCAAACAAACATGCAGTTCACATTGATTTTAAGTGATGACTGCAGCCTATAGACACCCGCACCAAGACCAGAGGTCAAAATGCAGATGCGTTACTACTTCTGAGGCCTAAGGTGTTATGTCTCTGTGCCGGAAATTACAGGTATGCTGTATGGTATATACCATATATATAAATTATAGGTGCCGTATAAAATTCCTGACTTTCAAGACATTTTATTAACTCAAAAAGAACATCGTTCACTTACATTGAGCTTAGTAAATCAGTAATTGGCAAACTGTTTCAAAATATACTATTACTTACAATACTGTACGCCGCGCCGCGTACTCGGTTTATATCGTTGGCTTATCTATTTCTTATTCAATCATCTCTATTTCAGGAAGATGCGTGACGCTCCTTTTGTTCCTGGCACTCACAATTTTGTACGCGGCGTACTCAGCGAACATTGTGGTGCTGCTGCGAGCTCCCAGCTCCTCCGTCAGGTCTATCGCAGATCTCCTCAACTCTCCACTCAAGCTAGGAGCCAGCGATTATCCTTATAATCGATACTTTTTCTCGGTAAATATAAAAACAAATCCATGCTCTCTATTAATAATGTCAGTTCTCCAAAAAGTTCTCTGAGTCGCAGTTCAAGGTTTGCTTTGACTATAAAAAAGTGACTAAGATAGTAGCTATATGTTCGATTTTTGAACTAAAAAAACTAAAATGCTAAAACTATTTTGTGTGTGATTCTCAAAAAAATTAATACGGGCCACCGAAATATATTTATATTATAGTTGATAATTTTCAGAAACTGAACGATCCTCTAAGGAAATCAATATATGACAAGAAAATAGCTCCGAAGGGGAAGAAGCCAAACTATTACTCAATGAAAGAAGGCGTAGAGAAAATAAGACGGGTAAGACTTATACTTGCCACATATGGTCTATCTTCTCATTCATCAATTTAAGTTGCTTAGCCAATGCATAATGAATCAGTCTTATGTGTATGTGTCTTCACGCCAAGTCCCTAACGGGAAAGGCAGAGAGTGTAAAGCGCCAGATATCCTGGTCCTGACCTATCGTGCCGCATCTACCTTCATCGTTCTCTTCATACATGCACGTCTTCAGTCTTATGTCTTCATCTTATATACCTACAGTTTTTTAACAGGGTCTATTTGCGTTCCACATGGAATCAAACCCAGGGTACCGATTAATCCAGGAGACTTACAAGGAGTCAGAGAAGTGTGATCTGGTGGAGATGGATTTCCTGAACGACATCGACCCCTGGATGCCGGCGCCGAAACTATCGCCTTACAAGGACATGTTCAAAGTCAAGTATGTTAAATTTTATAGCTATATTTTGTTCGTTGTATTGAAGAACAAAACTGGCCAACTGCTCCGGTTCAATCAGTCATTACAATCAGACTCGTGTTCAGAGAGTTCGGTAGCTTTTTTTTTCGTAGTAGTAATGATTATATGAACTAAATAATTTATACACTTACTGCCATGCTAGGATCCTGCGTTCGATCTTCGAGTTGTGGGTTACTGCTATTGGGTTTCTTCATGACCAGTCTTCTTCTTCTTCTTCATGTCCAGTGCCATCCTCGGATTTTGGTAATGCCCGGAGATGTTAATAGGCTCGCTCCTATAACTTGGGATAAAACTTTATATGCGAATCGTGGCTGTTTACATGTACATGAATTTAGCTCTGTCTATCCCTATGGGTGATACAGACGTCTACATCTGTTTCAGTTTCATTAAAATCAGGGAGAGTGGGATCCAATCGTGTATTCACCGGCGGCTGCAAGTTCCCAGACCCAAATGCTCCGGCTCCATATCCACTTTCAGCAGCGTTGGCATTACTGACATGTTCCCTGCCATTATCGCCACTCTGTATGGCATGATGTTGGCACCCGCTGTACTTTGCCTTGAGATTATGTATAAGAGATTGTAAGTAGCTTAATTTTGTTGAGAAAATATTTATAAACGTTACCAATCTTCTTTGATTTAAGTTTTAAGTTCTTCTATCGTGTAAGAGTCTGAATTCCTAAACTGAATCTGAGCTGTTATTTTTATAATTTTTGTATCTTTATATCTCATTTGCAAAATTTCATATGAAATGAAATAAAAAGTAGTGACTTCATACCTTTCAACATTCAACATCCGCACTAGGAAGTAGAATTCTATCTACGCCTTCAAGTTCCTCTCTAAGAGCTCAAGCTTAACTTCTTAACTTCCGGCTTTGATTTTCTAACTCAGTGCAGTAGTTACGAAAAAGTAACTAGGCTAAAAAAAATTAAATAGTTGAAATCTTTTTTTCGTTCGATTGAATCTCCGAGTGAATGTTTTTATTTTTATTTTTTTTTTATTTATTTATTTAAGGAAACTTACAGCTTTTTGTAATACATATGGTTATGGGGTAGGACATGAATAATGTATTAGCCAAAATAGTTCCAATGCTAAAAATTACATAGCGAAGACTACAGAATTTTGAATAAGTTTAAGTACATTCAGAAAATTTTAATACAAATAATTATTTCGTGTATATACAATACATGAAAAAGTTATTTGTAGGAAATTGACAAAAAGTAAACATTAGGTATTAACTTTTTTCACAGATAGAGTAAAATTACACAGTTTGCAGTTGAACATGTCAATGTGATTATATCGTTTATTATGTATGTTGCAAGCTCTGACCAAAAATCTATTTTTAGCATAGTTTGTTCTACAATTTGGAGTTGAAAAAACTGAAAAAACCGCATTTATTTTAGTTAGGCGACGTGAAAAAATATTATCTAAAATAACGGAATTGTTTCAGAATGTCGATAAGAGAGAAAAGGAAAATGAAACATCATCACTTCATCAACTGAAAAATACAATATCGTACATTTCGTGCAAAATTCAAGTAACACCTAATTAGTAAAAGCAAAACCTAGACCAGATAATAGACACAACGTTCATTTTAATTTATTATTGCTTGAGGTAGAACCTAGACCAGTGACCTTGCAGAAAAGCAACGAGGTTAATTAAACATTTGGATAAGTTACGCCCGTAATAAGTGTTTTATTTTTTTAAGTGGAGTTGTTGTCGAGTTTACGCGTCGGAATGTGACGACAAACTAGTAAGGGAGAATTTTTCCCCTATAAGGTACAGTCAGCCATCAATTAACAATGGCGGTCCAACCATTCGATTAGGGCGGTAGTGTAGACGCTGCCTAAACTACATCTGTTCAAGCTACGAGTACAACCTATACCGTGGCTGCGATCTTTGCATTGTAAACTGACTACATAAGTGTACTTGTCCTTGTGTTTGGGGTAGTGTTTTGTGCAAGTGGACAGATGTGTTTCGACTCAAAAAAAAAATAAATAAGATGATAAAAGCATTGAAAAGATATAAAATAATTTACGGTAGGTTTTTTTTTTGCTTCGCGTATACTACCTGTCAGTTTTACAATGTTTGAAGCTATAGGTAGGCAGATAAAGTAAATGTGATCCTTCTTCTAAGTCCATCTTAGGTATCAGACCTTATTAGAAGACCCTCGAAAATAATGTTTAAATATGTGCTTGCTAGTAAAATATACGTGTATTTTTATACACAGAAAGAAAGATTTATTGGTGCCGCCGACATACCAATATCAGGTACTGCATAAAATAAACACAATAGAAAAAAAAACACTTAAATATAAGTGTACGTAACAAAATAAAAATACTTAAAAAAGGGTATGTACTTACACAAAAGAAAATATTTAAAAAAAAGTACGTTGTTAAAGTAGACAATAAAAAAAAAAATCTCACGCCTACATAGTTCCCAGTTCATCAGTATGTCAAGCCGGAGCCCGACGCTGGTTTTCTACATTTACATATTAATATATACTCTGTACATTACAATATGTAAAATATCGTACTTAAATATTTTTTGGGTCAAAGTGAAGACAATGTTATATTTGCACAAGAAAATTAAACTGTTTGCAATCTATAATCGTGTTTCATTTGTCAAACCAATATTTACCGGCTCAACGAAAGGGCAATTATCAGTAATTTGGTGTGTTTAACGTGCAGTTAGAATTAATTATTTAAATCTTTATCGAATCTGAATGAACATAATACTATTGAAATTGGTATTTGCTTACAGATACTCGAAACAGTTACACTTAAATAAGTTGAGTAGATTTCAGGTAAGCTGGTCATTTTTCTATTTCACAATTAAGTTACGTACTAACTTTTTGCACAAGTAGAAACTAAAATGTTTCATTGATTAAGTAAATAGCTGCTAATAAATACTTAAATAAAAGGATCTGTAGGTATGTCTAGAAAACAGACCAATCAGCCTCCTTTTTGGTTCCATAGTCGATGGTCATGAAAGAAACATTTATTAAAAAAAAAACGTTGGACTTGATTGGCAGTGGGTCCGATCGACACTATTCGTAGACTAGTATAGTGATCTGTGGACACTATGGATTGTGTATCTCCGTGTAGTTGATGCTCCGAGTAGAGCGACAGTGGCATCCCCGTAAGCGAACCGTTACGCATACGACGAGCTAGTTGGTCCAGTGCGCAGTGGTGTGTGACGACTGTTTTAGCCGAGACTCAG
This sequence comes from Macrosoma leucophasiata, assembly GCA_036365455.1. Lineage (NCBI taxonomy): Eukaryota > Metazoa > Arthropoda > Insecta > Lepidoptera > Hedylidae > Macrosoma > Macrosoma leucophasiata. Next base: position 3,809,587 of record JAWQUS010000023.1, on the reverse strand, counting down.
GGGTTGGACTCAGTGGCGTAGCCAGCGAGGGGCGGCGGGTGCCACGCATTTGGGGGTGACACCCTCTCTTTAAATAACCCAAATCTGTTTAGACGTGAAAGCGCAACATGAATTTCGCATTTATAATACCAGGGGGGCGCCAGAGGCAGAATTTAGTCAAATAGGGGGGCACAACGGTGGAGAATGGAGAAATAAGATACAAAAGAATCGGAAGTTTATTCCTTTTTTTTCTCATCCGCCCCACCATGTGTTAGCTACGCCACTGGTTACCACTGGTACCGGGACAAATATTTGAGTTGGCCAATACTTGCCACTTGACACTGCAGCTCATATTGATGGTGTAGATAGTATGAAATAATGCAACCACCTAAGTGTACCTTAGGTACATAAAAAATGTAAAAGGTCTCAATATAGAGCGGCGTTGCTACTCTTCACATTTCAGCTATTACCCCCGTTGTATTAAATTCCGAGCCCTTAGATTGCCACCTAAGTTGAACGTGAAAACGCATTAATATTTAGTGAATAAAAGAGATCTCCTTCTTAGGGTGGTAACCAAAAACAATGAAAGCTCTGGTCTTATTGCTGTATTTTATTAACATCGGTGAAGCAAGAGATGTTATCGCAATTACTTTTCTGGATAACTACGTAAGAAATGAAATTAAACCGTCATTGATAATGTGTCACTTATGTTGGGATAAAAGTAAGTACGTTTCATGTATGTATAGATGAATAGCAATCACAAGTGAAAAAGAAAAGTACTTCACGCCTGTATTCTCCGAACAGGGGTGCGACCGCCTATCGACATTGCTATTGTCGTTGTTATTGCTGTCAAATTTTCATGTCGATTTGTAGCTCCTTTAAAAGCAGTAGTGAACCGTTTTTCTTGCTTTCGTAGGTGAGAAACAAGCGATAATGATAGATTATTTCGATTATTGTTATTTAGTTAGAGAAAAAATCGACATGAAATTCGACATGAATGAATTTGACGGCAATGACAATAGCAATGTCGATAGGCGGTCGCACTGGGGTGCGTAGCGGGTAAATGCAGCATTCAAGCTATGATTGTTTTATATTATTTCGCATTAACACATGCTTGTGAAATATATTTTATTTTTAAAGAAAAATGGAAAGAAAAATTTGACTTCAGGCGAGACTCGAACTCGCGGCCTACTGGGAAACTAGTCCAGCCGCTCTTCCAATTGAGCTACTGAAGTCCTAGTCCTGTTGCTTTATGGTTACGACGGCTAAAACATAGCTTGAATATTTTATTTTTAAAATATACTGAAGTCCTAGGACTAGAGCTACTGAAGTCCTAGTCCTAGGACTTCAGTAGCTCAATTGGAAGAGCGGCTGGACTAGATTCCCAGTAGGCCGCGAGTTCGAGTCTCGCCTGAAGTCAAATTTTTCTTTCCATTTTTCTTTAAAAATAAAATATTCAAGCTATGTTTTAGCCATCGTAACCACAAAGCAACACGGGCCACCGGCCGCCGCAGCGGACCGGATGGGAGTATATAGCGTCTATTCGTCATGATAAGTCGCCATGTTGGTTGTCATATTGACGATATCTGCTTTTAATAATATCAGCTACGCACATGACATAGTACTGCTGGGTGCATCAGTTGGTGGTCCCAAAGAACTGAAGCATACGCTCGCGAACACGGGCTCAAATACAATGCAAAGAAAATCAAATCTATCTATCAAACTCCGAGAATAGAGCTGGGAAATGAAAAAATAAAAACTATAGGACCATGGATAAAGGATACCTAATACAACTTTAAATTCAAATTCAAATTATTTATTGCGTATTATTTACTCCCAAACTTCTTCATACACCCGACGTTTCGGTCGCTTTCCAGCTACCGTGGTCAGTCAGCCCGTGACCACGGTAGCTGGAAAGCTACCGAAACGTCGGGTGTATGAAGAAGTTTGGGAGTGTTGTATACGCGAGAAAATCCGCAAATTTAATTTCTACATTTGAAGGTGTCGCTCAAATAATCCTGAATATTATAGTAACATTTATCGATGAGTAATTGTTTGATGTTTTTAATGAATATGTTGTAGTTTGTTTCGTTTTTTAATGGTGTTGGTAATTTATTATATATTTTTATGCTCATAACAAAAGGACTTGACGAATGGCTGGCTAGACGGGAGGTAGGGAGCATTAGTCTATTTTGGTTTATTTCTGATGGAACCCATGGGCCTCTAATGTAGCCGTAATATCACAATATTTGAGGCAGGATAGAGATAATGAATATGAAAATTACCGTCTTTGAGAACCTCAGGTGTAAAGGAATATAGTAATGAGTAGGAATGGAAGTGCTAACTTTAGTAATCATACAAAAGTACAAGCAGAAGGAAGACTAAAATGATTAGAGCAAACGGTAAAATCCGCCTTAGTAGACACCTATTTAGAGTTCTTATAAAAAAACTGCCTCGGTCGCCTAATGGTAGCGTGCCACTACTACTACGCTGAGGTCCTGGGTTCGATTCCCGGTAGGGGGTTATCAGAGATAATGGTGTAAAGTCCTTTATCTCTGGTTCTATCGGGATTTTTCCATTTTCTGGAAATTTGCCAGTACCTCAAAGTTTGGTTATGTGCCCGGAGATGTCAACAGGCTCGCCACTTGTTACATGGGCCAAAACGTAACCGGCGAATCGTGGGTGTTTGCATGTATGCTTGAATGCATGCATTTACCTCTGCCTACCCCTTCGGAGATTACAGTCGTGAAGTTACGGTTTTTTATAAAAAACTGCAAGAAAAAAAAATATGCGCCGAAATATTTTTGATGATTCTTGGAATGGAAAGTATTAACAAATCTTTGATTGTTATGTGTTTCATAAAACAGGTTTTGAAGTGAAGTTACAGAAACAATTATTTAAATCTGGTCTAAGAACTTCGAATTTAGTGAAACTAGATGAGGAATATAGTGACCATACCATGTTCATTATAAATTTAGACTGCCCGACATCGGAAGAATTGTTGTTGGTAATTATCTATTTATTAATTTTATATGAAAATGCACTAATAATAATATTTTATTTAAATAAGTAAAGTAGTGGTTTTTATATTATTCCGCATTAACACATGCTAGTGAAATATATATTTTTTAAAGAAATTTTAGCTCAGTTCGAAGAGCGGCTGGCTGGACTAGATTCCCAGTAGCCGTGAGTTCGAGTCTCGAATGAGGTAAAATTTTCTTTAAAAAATATATATATATTAGTTGATTGAGAATCCCTCTTAGGACGAGTGATAGATCTCACTTTGACTTCACAAACATTTATTTTTCTTAACTGTACTTCATAATTATCATCATCACTCGAACTGAAAAATATCCACTGCTGGACAAAGTCAAAGCCTTCCCCCAAAGATGCTTACAACAGTGTTGTGCGGCATTAGGGGAGATATGCCATAATTGAAGCGCACATGGCCCCGCGGCTGGTGTAGGTAGTATGATGGGTGACCCCTAGTGGCAAATTAAAATGCGCGTTTCCCTGCTTCGTAGGGCACGTTCAGCCGTCGGTCCCGGTTGCTATCGATAGATAGCAGTCGTTAAACCTTGTCGGAGGCCTTATGGGCGGTTTGAAAACATCCGACAGCGTGTTGGCCACTAACCCACCCACCTCCACCAATCCGGATTGGAGCAGCGTGGTGGAATAAGCTCCAAGCCTCCCCCAAAAAAGGGGAGAGACTCGTGCCCAGCTGTGGAACGTATAATGGGTTGCCATTATTATTTTAGTATAATGCCATAATCGCCACTCTTGGCATGCATAGCTTTATCGCAGAACGCTGCTGCTTATCCTGCGTTGTTAATTTTACTACCGCCCGCTATTGGAATGGTTTGACCGCCATTGTTCGGTTGACTGCACTAGAGGAAGAATTCTCTTCCAGTAGAATAAAATGCTTCCGCTAGTGGGCGGTGACGTCGTCACGTCCCGACGCCGGTAACTGTACTTACTCTTCTACACATATAATAAAACAGTAAAATCCGCGTGTCTGTACATTGTATATATTTACGAAAAACCAATTGGGGGTGATGTTAAAATAGTATTAGAACTTTTCAATGACTTTTAAATTTTTTGTCTGTCTGTTTGTCATTTTGTCCAGGCTAATCTCCGAAGATACTGGACGGATTCGAATAAAACTTTTTCTGGTGTATAGATACTAAGCCTAACCAACATTTAGGCTACTTTTTACTGCGGGAAAATCACTCATTCCCACGGGAATCTCTACATATAATTTCATTTTCCTATACAAATAGTCCGTATCTATCAAGCTTTTGACACATTATTTCATTGTGAGGCAATACGAAGTTTGCCGGGTCAGCTAGTCAAAACTAATATTATAAAGAGGTAATATTTTTTTGTTTGTTTGTTTGTTTGTTTGTTTGTAATAAATAGGCTCAATAACTACTGGATCGATTTTAAAAATTCTTTCACTATTCAAAAGCTACATTATCCACGGGTAACATAGGCTATATTTTATTTTGGAAAAATAGGGTTAATAAATCAACCAGAAAAGTTACTTATTTTGCGTACGCTGCCTAAACTATAAAAGATATCGAGGAACTTTAGGCTATATCTATGTATAATCATCACGCTAAGACGAATAGGAGAGGGTTGGCAACATTGCACCGCGCGAAGCCGTGGCGGGCCGCTAGTTTTTAATAAAGTTGTCCTTTTAGTTGTGCATTCCAAAGTAAAGCAGATTCGGTTTCACCATAGTATTAATTAGTTATGGTTTATATATAAAATGTAACAATTTAAAAGTAACGCACCACTGTGAATATTCCTACCTATAATTTTCCTCACCTACACAGAACATTCCGAACGAAAAACTTCTAAGTCCATACCGTTGGCTGGCTTTACAGAACGTGAGTTCAGAAGGTCCGAAATCATTGTTATGGGACCTTCTTTTATATGCCGACAGTGATTTCGTGCTCGCTGAAAGGATGGGCGATACATTTACAATGAACGAATGTAAGTTTTTAGATAAGTCTTTTTTACAATGCTTTCGTAATGCCCATCTTGACATGCGGATCGCAGTTGAGGTAGTTTTATCGCAGGACGCTTCTACCCATTTTGCGAAATTGCACTTACTAAAGCTCGGTTGAAGCGCGCATGGCCCCCTGGCTGGTGTAGATCGTAAGCGATCTAATCAAAAGTGGCAAATTAAAATGCGCGTTTCCGTGCTTTGGAGAGCATGTTAAGCCGTCGGTCCCGGTTGCTATCGATAGATAGCAGTCGTTTAACCTTGTCGAAGGCCTTATGGGCGGTTTGAAAACATCCGACAACGGGTTGAGTCGACACTAACCCGTATCTCCACCAACCCGCATTGGAGCAGCGTGGTGGAGTAAGCTTCAGGCCTCCCCCCAAAAGGGGAGAGACTCGTGCCCAGCAGTGGTACCTTTCAAGGGTTGCCATTATTATAGCTCGGTTGCCATTGATAAGTGGAATCATCACATCCCGACAGCGGGACATTAAAAACGGCAAAAACTTATTAACAAGTTTAAAAATTAAAAAATAACAAAGAAGTTGTCGCAATGTTCACGAACGTAATCTTAATATACTCACAGCTTACAAACAATGGGCTCACCATATTATCTTACTAGGTACCACTTACCACGTAGCTAAAACGTAACATCACGCCTGTAATCCCGAAGGGGTAGGCAGGGGTAAATGCATGCATTCGAGCATACATGCAAACACCGTCAATTCGCCGGTTACGTTTAGAGCCATGTAACAAGTGGCGAGCCTGTTGACATCTGCGGGCACATTACCAAACTCCGAGGTACTGGGAAACTTCCAGAAAATGGAGGAATAAACGATTTTATACCGTTATCTCTGATAGCACCGACCTGGGATTTGAACCCTGGAGTAGTCTTATAGCCTGCTACCACTAAGGCAACTGAGCCAGCTTAATGAAGCTGCAATGGAATTCTTTTTTTCAGTATACAAGCCATCTACAACAGGTTCCACACGCTCTACACCTAGAGGGTACTTCAACAATTCTTTCGCGGATACAAGACCTTATAGGGAACTGTTCCGTCGACGTAGAGATGTAATGGGTCATCCTTTGACTGTGTCTAATGTCATACAAGACACCAATGCAACGCAGTATCGGCTGCCGAGGGAAGATAGAGAGTGAGTATAAACATAAAGTTATAAAGGAATAATACCTCTTTAGACCCGACGCAGATGCAGCCCAAATGAAGCTTGTCCCGGTCAATAGAAAATCTGAAAAGTGTGAGTTAATACTGTGCATAAGTTTAGACGTGCAAATGTATAGTGAGATATCTATGTTGCAAGACTTTATGTAAAATCCAGGACACACAACTGCCCTACTTCCTAAAATCAAAAGAAGGTACGCAAATCTGAGAAGTGAACAAAGTGAACATTTGTGGCCATGCGACATGTCCAACGATGGATCCGCGCCTGTCTTAGACAATTTTACCAAATGAAAAGAAAGAAAATAATACATGCAATAGTGGAATTGAAAGGGAGACAATCCCTTTCTATTATTTATTAAGTTCAAGTCCCTTATTGTTTAAGTGAAGTCCTTTATTACATCAACAGATAAATGGTAGTATCGAAGTAAGAATCCCTTGAGCCAGAAGTTTTCTCCTTTCAAAGGTCTGAGTATGTACACCAAGCTACTAAAAGTCGATATAAACTGTGAAACCAGTGACAAGTAATCATTCTGCACTCTTATTCCAACCGTGTCCGATTGATGGTAACAAGAAATAGAAAAATAACTCATTGAACCGATAACCGATGTGATAAAAAGTATCCCAGCATGACAGTATTGACATTGACCTTCTACCACTACACTACTGAAACCGTTAATATAATCTATAATAGGTATTTTTATAATTCCGCTAGATATGCACAATTCGACACCACAGCGAAGTTAACGTGGATGAGCGTGAAGCTGGCGCTCCTGATGCTAAACGCCACTCCTCGGTACATCTTCACCAACAGATATGGATACCAGGAGAATGGAACTTGGTCCGGGATGATCAAAGATCTGAAGACTGGAGCAGCGGATATAGGTATGATCACTTAAAAGACAGACACCTAAAACATAAAACATAAATTTATCTTCAACCAAAGATCCGCAAACAAATTGAGTACTAGGTAGTTAGCACATTACCAACCTTCATGAGTCCCAGAGAAAATTAAAGTTTAACATTACCTTAGCTAATTGTCTGGTTGATGAACAAATAAAAAGATGTGCAGCGGGGGGGTCACGTCTTGAACGAACTTCATCATTAAGATTATTTATATCGTTGAGCGCTCCTATATTGTTGAAAAACTTGAGGACAGTATTCAAATTACCCCGGCAAAACAACGTTTTTTTTAAGTCATTAGAAAAAAGACTTTGATTATTGCTATTTCAAAACTACCGTCATTCTCACATACAGAAACTTCGTTCTAAAAACTAATAAAATCTAAAACCACAGGCTCCACCTGCATAGCAAATAAAGAACGACTCCAAGTGGTGGTATGGACGGACAATCTCGCCCCCTTCAAAGTGAAGTTCATCTTCCGACAGCCTCCCTTGCCGTATGTCGCCAACATCTTCTCCCTTCCATTCTCAACCAACGTGTGGCTGGCATTGAGTGTTTGTGCTGTGATATCGACCATGACCTTCTACACTGCAAGTCGGTGGGAAGCTCGTGAGGGTGAGGAAAAGGTGAGTTTCAGTTGCATAAAGCCAACATGGGCCACCGTCGCCGAAGCCACCAAACAAAACCAAAAAAAAGAGGGGAAATATTGTTTTATGCTTTTTTTGCTTTTATGGTTTTGGTTACGCCTATTAATAAATTAAAGAAAGCTACTCTATATTGCTCTTGAAATAGATCAGGTTGTTATACTCTACCATGTATCAGTGTTGGTGCATACCTACACAAAAACGCTATGCTAACCAAATTGACGAGTTGGTCCGTAAGATATTGTTGTCTAGTTCTTGCTAATTCATGCTTATAATACACCTACAGGATTCTTCGAAAATGGATGGAAGTTTAGGTGATGCAATGTTATTGACAATGTGTGCTCTATCTCAGCAAGGATGCTTCTTTGAACCAAGGATTATTTCAGGTAAAGTGTTTTTTTACTAAGGAGTAGTCGTACAAAAATAGCGGTAATATTCTGTCAGTAGAGCCCTGTAATTTCCGGCACAAAGGCATTATACCTTAGGCCTCAGGAGTGGTAACACATCGGCATTTTACCTTGGTCTTTGTGTGGGTGTCTATAGGCTGCAGTCATCACTTAACATCAATTTGAACTGCATGCTTGTTTGCAACTTCCATTACATAAAAAAAGCTTAAAGTCAGAAAAACTTCAAGAGATCCTACGTACGTAGCCGACCAAACCTACCTTAAGTCAAATTGTGAAAGTGGCCAGATCACACAACCCGAACCAATGGCCATTGAGGCGTCAAGGTTTGGAGTGACGAACTCTGTCTACAGAGGAAGTCTTTATGGACACTTATTGGAGTAAATGCCTACGTTTCTATGAAATACATTAATTAAATCTTTGCTATTTATATTGTTGTATATCAATTTCCATAAATTGCATCACCTACCTATTACTTCTTTAAAACTAGTGCCACAAATGTCATAATATCACTAATTTTGAAGATATCACTCCCTCAACCTTTTCTCTACCCTACTCTTCTACTTTCTCTTTACATTACAATAATTTGATCTAGGTCGTTTAATGCTGTTTGTGGTGTTCGCTGCACTGATGGCGCTGTATGCGGCGTACTCGGCTAACATTGTGGTGCTTCTCCAGGCTCCTTCCAATGCCATCAAGAATCTCGAGCAGCTGGCGTATTCCAAGCTTACTATTGCTGCAAATGACGTTGATTATAGTCATTTCATTTTTAAGGTAATTAAATTGACAATTTGCTTATTGTCTTATGAAACGATTGAAATCCGGACGGATCACCTGATGGAAAGTTACAGTCAAGATGGAATATTTGCAGTACCGTTTAAGTTTTTGTGATGTCAACGTACTGTTTCGGATAAACTCACGTCACAGACAATCATTGGAATAAACTCACGAAACTTTGTGATCATAGCTGGTACACTTAAATTAAGGTACTATTTCAATACATTCAAGGGATTTATTCCCTTTCACTTTCTTTTCCTTTAAATAACTAAATCTTTTTTGTGTTCATGAACTTATTTCCTTTATGGTATGCTTTCATGCCGCTTTTGAGAGCCATAGCGGTAATCTGACTGTCGTGATTAATTTAGCAACCGGTATTAAAGCGAATTATCGCTATTGCTTTCATATGCGGCATGAAATGATAATTCTAAAAAAAATACACTTACACTCACAGCCTCACATTTAGGTATAAAAACTGTTGTACACGAACAACACATACGCAAACACCCAGACCCTGAAACAAATATCTGTAGGCCATACAAATATTTGTCCCGATGCGGGGATCGAACACGCTATCCTTGGAATCAAACGGTCGTCTCACACCGCTGGACTAACCGTGTCTGATTCTAAGACGTTAACGAGTACAAAAGCGATTCAATTAGGTGGTCGAGCCTCTGCGCTGGACCCTACGATGCTTACCCTGGGTTGCACCAAGATAGTTTTTAAAGTTATTGCAACATTTCACATCCTTCTCTAACTTTAACAGATTTCTATAAGTTAGAGAAGGATGGTGAAATGTAAAAAAAAAAATTAATTTAAAAAATATCTTGGTGCAACACAGGCTAAGTATTTATAATATATTATTCTAGATGCATAAGGATCCAGTTAGGCTTGAAATTATGAACAAACTTTATGAAAAGAACAGACCGAAACTTTACGAGTTGAATGAAGGAGTTGAAAAAGTTAGACAAGTGAGTATTCTAATAAAGACTCAGAAAGTCTTGAGAATGAATGAATCAAAACGACCACCCAATTCTTTTCAGGGCCTCTTTGCCTTCCACTCTATAGTTGAACCTCTTTACCTTCGCGTGGAACAAACGTTCATGCCGATGGAGAAATGCGATCTTGTGGAGATTGATTTTCTGAATGGTTTCGATCCGGTTATACCAGTGAAGAAAGACACGCCGTATTTAGAACTGCTGAAAGTTACGTTAGTATAATATTAAAATTTATGTATTTAGAGTATTATCAAGTTTGTTATTCAGTTACCAAAACGAATACGAGTATAAGGCAGGTAGGTTCAGTGAAAATGAAAACATGGAAATCTAATCCGTCAGAATCTTTTTCAATTATTCCAGTCCGGGAATATACCAGTGACTGTCTTAGGGGAAAATTGTAAACTTAAACACAATGATGCGGTGACTGGCTCGCCCTATTTAAGTCAAAGGATTGAGCGACAAGCAGACGAGCCTGATGTAAAGTGGTCACCGTCACCTATTAACATTTGCAACATCGTTGGAGTTGCCAACGCCCTGAAGGACTCTTTTTACGCCAGTTTCGAAGAACTCCATATTATAGCGCTGAGGGAACACCTCAGAAGAAAGTCTGTTCCACAATTTGCACAGAACCCTATCCTCCTCTACCAAATCTTTGTCTACAGCGTTGGAGGCAACTAAAACTTGCGTAAGCGCTGATTGTCTAGCGCGCTCTGTCTGATCTGAGTGAGGAGTGCACAACAAGAAAATGATTTGCAACTTACGTACTAAAAAACAAATTACTTGTTTAGAAAGCTACAGTCATAATAAATATCACAGTCTAAGGAACGTATCTATATAATATCGAATCGTCATTAGCCTGTTTAACTTTACAAATCTGACTACAGATTCAAGCAGGTTCGAGAAGCGGGAATCAGTTCAGCGCTAGCGCATCGTATGCAAGCCTCTAAGCCAGTGTGCTCTGACTCTGTGGCAGCGTTCAGCAGCGTCGGTTTCCGGGATCTGAGATACGTGCTGCTACTCATGATATACGGCGCTATTATATCCTGTTGCATTGCTGTTGCTGAGTTTGTTGTGTTTAGATTGTAAGTGTAATATAGGCGATTAAGCTGTTATATTCTGATTCCACGGCAGCATTTAGCAGCATAGATGTTCGGGACCTTCAGCACGTGTTGCTGCTACTCATGATTTACGCTATTGGAGCCTGTTTCATTGCTGTTGCTGAGATTGTAGAGTTTAGATTGTAAGTATAATACTGACATCTTAATTGTTATACTCTGACTCCATGGCAGCGTTCAGCAGTGTGCGATACCTCAGAAACGTGCTCGTGATATACAGTGATATTATATTATACCCACATATCTATCGGTGAGATTGTAGTGTTTAGATTGTTGTTGCATCTAACCTGCTATATTCTGACACCCAGGTAGTATTTCGCAGATAAGGTGTGCGGGACCTTCGACTCGTGCTGCTACCTACTTATGATATACGGCGGCAGCAATAGTTCAGGATGCACATCATGTGTCATTGCTGTTGAGATTGTTTAATAATGGCGTCTTAACTGATAAACTCTGACGCCATGCCAGCATTCAGCAGCGTATGATACCTCAGGGACGTGCTCGTGATATACGACGCTGTTGATTCTTGTTTTATTGTTGTCGCTAAGATTGTATTGTTTAGATTGTGAGTATAATAAAGGGATCCTAAGCCTGTGGCAGTTACCAGTTTTTATTTTATGTAATGAAGGTAGCAAATAAACATGCAGTTCACATTGATGTTAAGTGATGTCTGCAGCTTAGACGCTTACACAAAGACCAGAGGTCAAAATGCAGATGCGTTGCCACCCCTGAGTTAGTTGTTATGTCTCTGTGGTAGTTATTACAGGACATTACCATCTAACTGGAACACGATAGTGCTGAACACCACCATTCGGCGGCAGACAGATTAGGTAATGCGGTGGTGTCTACGCCCTCGAGCTCTTACACTGGAACTTCACCGCCAGTTGCTAATTAATGAGAATGAGTCATCTGATACCATAGAGCAACTCGGCCCACCAGTCGCGGCGGACCGGAGGGGAGTAGCCATAGCGTTTATTACCGATACAAAACAGTGTCATTTTTTGCGCGGGAAAATACGTGTGACACACACTCACACTACAAAAATCGTCTTTTACTACGAAACTCACACCCTGACTTTAACAAAATACATAAACAATTTCATGCACACATTTAAATATCTGGGCGACAGGCATACGACCATTTGGTCTTGTACTTTGACAGAGGGGAAAGCCTGCTTTGGCTACTCCACTCCGGTTCGCCACGGCCGGTGGCCCGTGTTGCTCTATGTCTGATACATACCAACATGCTGATTTCGTGGTCTATAAAATATTATGTAATCAAGGCATCTACCGACACATTATAATTGAACTGGATACTCAGGATCTGATCTTGTTAAAATCGAATTGGAATGTTATGTAATAATTTGAACTCACAAAAACATTTCAGGTCAATGCGTCGAAATGTAGGTACCTAATGGACAAATTGAAAAACCACAAATTCACAAGTAATATTGATTTCAGAAGAAGAAATAAATACTGGACAGACCTGGCAAACTAAATGGAGTTCAGGAATCTTGGATGGTTAATTTCACACGCATAACTCTCACCATTATTCTCTCATACAATTTTACTAAGTAGGTACATCAAGCACTTTTAATTAGTTTAAATGGTTAGGAAGTTGCTTAGTTTGTAAGCAGGGAAAAATGAAGTATACCTAATTAAGTCTTTCTGTTAAACTTAGTTCGTAATTCTTGTGTTACAAAATATTAAAGTACCTACTGCACCTCAAACACGTCGTGTTATTTCGTATTGTAACCAATATCTTAACTCACTAATATTAAGTACCTATGTACCCTCACCAACTGACGTAAATATTATTGAACTAGCCGCTTGACAATATAGACACCTTATGCATTTGGGAATTACGTAACGTAACTTCACGCCTGTAATCCCCGAAGGGGTAGGCAGAGGTAAATGCATGCATTCAAGCATACATGCAAACACCCACGACTCGCCGGTTACGTTTTGGCCCATGTAACAGGTGGCGAAATCTCCGGGCACATTACCACACTCCGAGGTACTGGGAAACTTCCAGAAAATGGAAAAGTCCCAATAGAACCAGAGATAAAGGATTTTAAACCGTTATCTCTGATAGTCCCCGACCCGGGAATCGAACCCCGGACCCCCAGCGTAGTAGTAGTGGCCTGCTACCACTACGCTGCTGAGGCATTTGGGAATTAATCCCTACTTCCCTACTATCCCTACTAATATTATAAATGTGAAAGTAACTCTGTCTGTTAGCTTTTCACGTCAAAAACTACTGAACCGTTTTTAATAATATTTTTTTTAATAATAATCTTTAGAAATAGTTGATAGACATAAATATGCAGGTCTAGTGATTGATAACAGGCTCTGCTGGGGCCCGCATAAAGATCATGTATGTAATAAACTAAGATCGGTTCTAAGTAAACTTTATGTATTGAAACATAAATTGCCTTTCAATATATTAAGACTCATTTATATGGCCTTGGCAGATTCGGTTATAAGTTACGGATTAAGTAGCTATGGCAGAACATATACACATCTTATATTGAATCCATATACAAATTGCAATTAAGAATATTACAAACTATAACGCCTAAACATATACTAAATAAAACTAAAAATGACGCAAGAAAGTTGTTCGAATATTGTAATATTATATGTGTGTATAAAAAAATTGAATACTTAATTTTGTCTGAAAATAATAACTTAGATTCTCTCGTGGAAAATATAAGACCTGTATACATGAGAACACTCATAAATCGAAACAAGTATATTCTGCCAAAAAGCAACAACCTCTATGGGACTAGAGTGATAAGTTATCTAATATCTCATTATTTAAATAAAGTTCCTGTAGATTTGCAAATTATGTATAGTACAAACCATAAATTTTTCTGTAATAAATTAAAAAGGTACTACACTAAGCCTAAAATTAGCGACTAACCGGCGCCCAGATAAACCCTGTGAGGTTTTCGTGGTGCGGTACTTATTGTATAAAAGTGTATTTTGAAATGTACTGAATAAATCAATAATAAAAAAATAATAAAATAATGAAATTTGGTACAGCGATAGAGTTGACTTCGAGAAAGAATCGTGGCTTATACTTTTTGTCTCCTTATATTCCTCCATCCCCCTAAACATCCACACGGGCGAAGCCGCGGGCAACAGCTAGTTGGCTATATTTGATTGATTTTCAGGAATCTACTAAGCAAAGTCTTATTTATGTACGGCACACGTATGTAGTTAAGTTGTAGGTACATTATCTATATTATAAAAATAAGTCGGGTTTTCCTTCCTGACGCTATAACTCCAGAACGCACGAACCGATTTCCACGGTTTTACATTCGTTGGAAAGGTCTCGGGCTCCGTGAGGTTTAAAGCAAGAATTTATAGCAAATTCAGGAAAAAATATTTCCATGCGGGCGAAGCCGCGGGCAACAGCTAGTATATTATAAAAAGTTTAGGTATATTTGATTGACTGATTGATAACTACGTTTTTACTTGATAGAACTTTATTTTAGGTAGGTATGTAATGGAATCATTAACACCATGATAGTTACATATTTGCCAGACTATTATTTTTAACTAGATACTAACAAAAAAATTTATGCCTACCCAACCACTTAAATTTTAAGATGCCAAAAAATTTTTTATGCCTTAAATCTTGAACCTTATAACATTCAGTTTAAGATTTTACTTCTCTTTTTCTCCGTATTTTTTTGAGTTCTATGCGTGACAACTTTCCGAGGGACATCGCTTCTGATGACTCTTGAACGTTTCCCACCAACACCAGCTGTGGCATTGGTTGGTAATTTATTAAATTGGAATAAATCATCATTTTTGGTTGATTTCTTGACCTGCTTAGGACTTGAAATATCTTTGGGTATCCGTTTTGGTATATGTCGACCGGTATTCTTATTTTTCTGCTTATAGGGTTCTTCAACAGTGTAGCGACTGTCGTATTGCATAGCTGTACTTTTAATGGGACGTTCAGTGTTGTTTTTGCCATCACTATTCAATACTGTACCAGTTGAAAGATCCGCAACCATTACTCGAAGTTCTGATAGAGTATGGCCGTTGTAATTGACATCATTTTGCAGCTTATCTAATTTCTTTTCAAAATTCTTAAAGGAAGACATAATTATTTGTAGAGTATCAATCGGGCGAGCTCTTAGTGTAGTCATCATAGTTTTTAAAGTTAAACTGGAATTTTTATACGCTTCCAATTAATATTTCCATTTCTGTTACATAGAATTTAGTACCTACTGTCAACTATTGTTATATTGTCATATTGATGAAAAATTATTTTTCTATAACATAGAACAAGAAGTTTGAATTATTTTATACTAGCTGTTGCCCGCTGCTCCGTCCGTGTGTAGGTCACTTTTCGCGTAACCTGAGGAAACTCATCAAATCATCTCATGGGGGAGTAAGGGGGAGAACGGATTTAAGATCTTTCCGACCCCAAATGTCAACCTCACCTGCCCGTATCGGCGTACACTAATCTAAGGGCTGCGCCGTGGTGCTCCCTGCTAGACAACAGACGAGGCTCTGGCGACCGAGCAATGGCGGGATAACCATACACCTAGCTTGCTAGAAGAGGCTTCAGCGACCTTGAGGTATAAATAACCTCCAAAATGTCTGGTGCAGAAGGCAAGGGGAAACCACTGCACTATTCTCCCAAGAAAGTCGTTACAATGAAAGTACAATTAAGTGATATTAGACAGCCATGTGATCCGACTAGCAACCGGCGCCGTTCTGTGTCCGGGACCGACGGCGAGAAATATGTGTCCGGCCAAGCGGATGTGGGGAACCAGGCACCGCATGGAAACTATGCTCCTGGAACCACTATGAAACTGCGGCACATTCAAATGATAGGAACTTGGAATGTGCGTGGATTACTAATGCCAGGGAAATTAACACTCCTAGAAAAAGAGATTACCAGATGTGGCTTAAGTGTATGTGGCATTAGCGAGACTCATTGGAATGGCAATGGACACTTCCTTACGGATACAAGCTCTGTTTACTTCTCGGGTAATGATGCAAAAAGTATAAATGGAGTAGCACTTATAATACGAAAACACCTCCGCAATAGTGTAATGGGATATGAAGCTGTTACAGACCGAATCATAACCATCAAATTGAAGGCAACCCCTGTGAATATCAATTTAATACAGGTGTATGCACCCACCAGTACTGCTAGCGATGCTGTGCTGGAGAGTTTCTACGCTGAACTAGAGAGCACAGTTGAAAAATTTCCTAACAGAGAAGTGACAATGATTCTTGGCGATTTTAATGCGAAGATAGGTAATGATTCTCATCTCCTGGATCATAATGTGGGGAAATTCGGCTTAGGACAGAGGAATGAAAGAGGCGAGCGACTAGTTCAGTTTACAGCGGACAATGACCTAGTTATATCAAACAGTTTTTTCCAAAATCATCCCAGAAGTCTCTATACCTGGACATCTCCGGATGGGAAATACCGCAATCATATCGATTACATTTTAATATAATCTAGGTGGAAATCCAGTTTTAGGAATACTCATACGCTGCCTGGTGCTGACTGCGGATCAGATCATCAGCTTTTAATAACCAAACTTCAATTAAAATTGAAAGCAGCCAGAAAACTTCACAAACAAAAAAGGATAGAAGTTACAAATGGTCCTAAGTTTATAGTAGTGCTTGAAAGTAATTGGAGTCAATGGGCCACTGCTAATCTGGAGGTTGAGTCTGTTGATGCATTATGGGGGCGAGCCAAGACATTGTTAGAGTGTGCAGTCAAGGAATCCAATCCACCTAAGGAGACGCGCAAGCGGCAAAACTGGATGAGTGACAATACTCTATCTCTGGTGGAAGAAAGAAAGAGCCTTAAAAGTATAGGAGCTGACATTAAGACCTTAAATGCCATATCTGCTCGGATTCATACTTTGTGTAGACAGGACCAAAACAGGAATCTCAATAATATTTGCGCTTCAGTAGAATCTCACGCAAATAAAAATGAATCCAAAGACCTATAGCGCAAAATTAAGGAAATTACGAGATCCCTCTCTACCAGAACGTGGGCTTGGTGGTGCAAGGTTGAGTGGAGGGAACCAGGCCACGCAGCAGATCACCAATGCGATGGACGGACCAAGTCAAAACAGCAGTGGGAGGTCAACTGCACGAGTGTTCGAGAAAGGCAACAGTAAGGGACCAGTGGCGACGCATAGTTAAGCAAGTCACAACATCGTAACGACCACGACCACTCTGACAAGAGTGTTACGATCTTCTTAGTCGTAGATCTTCTTAGAAGAGGAAGAAGAAGTGATGTATAAGTACCAGTATAATATAAATAATCATTACGTAGAATACATTCAAACACAAATTCAAAATTCATTAATCACTTGGAAATACCTAATAAAATTTTCTTTTCTTATGATATGTATTAATATTTCTAACTTTCTAGCAGTGTCTTGGATTGACTGACAAGCAAACGGGCCACCTGATGGAAAGTGTTCAATAATGTACTCTATGGTAGTTACCGTCGCCTATGAACATTTGCAACACCAGGGGAGTCGCCAACGCGCTGTCAGCCCTGAAGGACTCTTTTGACGCCATTTTTGAAGAACCCCTTAATGTGCACCTAGGGAACACCTCAGAGGGAAGTTCATTCCACAATTTACACGTTCTGGGCAAAAACGAACGTGAGAACCGCACCGTTGAACACTGCCAGGTGTCCAGTCGGTGAGGGTGGAACTTCTCTTTTCGGCGGGTAGGACGGTGTAGGAAAAGAGACGGTGGCACCATGTAGCACAGTTCAGCAGAGCACTCGTCATTGTAGAGACGGTATAAAACGCATAGACACACAGGTTCAGGGTCTTAATCGCTCTGGTAAGTGGCGCCTTGGACATCATAATACTCCTGGCTAGCGGCACCGCCAGCAAGGTTGGAAGTCTGCGCCGCCTAACGTAACCGTCTGGTACATTGAGGGAAAGGTAACTTAACACTCCTGGGTTGTGGGTTACGCCTCGCAGTAGCTTGACCAGGTATGCAATTAGTGCAAATTCGCGACGTACCCTTAATTCGTTGTATCCAACCATTCCTAGCACGAATAGTGTTGGATACATCAACGGATAAAACGGATATACCCCATATACTTGTTTATACAAGTACCTTGTGAATTTGTTTTGGATGCGCTCCAACATGGTCACGAACTTGGCTTCATAGGGAGACCATATGACTGCACTGTGATGTTTGAGTCTGTCAATAAGTCCTGGGTCGTTAATAACTGTGGTTAACCAGTGGAGTACAAGACAATATATTACTGATCTATTTGTCGCGCGATGAACCGAAGTCAAAAAAGCGGCGGTAGCGGTATAGTTTGAATTTGATTTATCCGATTGTTGAACGCATTTGTTTCTTTTTGTTCTGCTAGAACAAAAAGCAACAACACACAATCCATCATCTGTCACAAGTCACAACTGACACTGGGGAACTGGCGGGAACCTTGAAAGAGGCGTATGGTGCTTTTATTTTATTTCATTTTCTTGGTGTATTTTTAAGTTATTTTAAATAAAGTTGGTGGCATTTTGTTTCATATAGGTTCAATACAGTGCCCGTGTATAGTGAAATAGAATATTAGTGCGAAAACACGTCCTTTCGGGTTGCCTCCAAAACTTCATTGTAAATGTTCTGGTGAAGTAGCCATCGCTTTACTCGAATTACTGACTGTAGTGACTGTGACTGACTGATGGACTGATAAATTGACTGACTGACTCTGACTTTTACGCTGCTTATTAAGAATACGATATATCGTTTTACTTGCCACTGGCAATAGGCGTAATAGCGATGCCATAATAATAATTTAAAAAAAACTGACACTGTCAGTTGTCAGTGTCAGTCGTCAATCTGTCAATCTGTCAATCTGTCAAAACGCAAACACGGCACCATGGGTGATACTGCGGCTGAAGATATTCAGAATCTAAATATTAATGAAAAGGCAGGATTTTGAGCAATATATTTAATTCGTAATTATATTTCCGTTCATATTCTAAGTGATGTTAAAGTTATACCGCTTTCGAACGACCTGCGTGGTCCGGCTGAAAGAAGGCTACGCCACATGGGTTCGTAGGATTTCGTCAGAAATGCCATATGGATTATAAAATGTGATTCATCATACATAATACCAGTGCCTCTTCATATTGTTACTTTTTAATAAAGTTATGTATTTTATTTAGGAACTGTATAGTTCCATATTTAGTCCCAATCACACTTGCCGACTAAAATTCTAAGCATATTGCGTGGCTTTTTGTGTTCAATCTCATTTTAAATCTATTTAATATAATAATACTGTATTCTTTCTCAAAACACGGTATGTATTATATATGTACGAAGCCAAGGACCAAAGTTAGTCTGTTTTCTTTGTACAAAATCATTATAAATTATATACAACTGACACATTCATTAGAGTAGGTTTTCCTTAAATTACTGAAGTTGCAGAAAGTGCATAATATATTTTTCTTTTGCAGTCGAAAGCAAAAGCTATGAAAGAAAAGAAAAAGAAAGAGGAAGGAGGAGGTTCAGCATCTGAACTAAAACCATGGCCCGCATATATACAGAAGCGTATAGAACTCTGGGACAAGTACAAAGTGCAGTACCTTGAGGAACTCTCATCGAAGCCGGAGTTAAGCATAGTTGTAACACTGCCTGATGGGAAAACCGTAGAGGCTAAAGCCTGGAAGACTACTCCTTATGATGTTGCCAAGGGTATAAGGTGAATTTATAAATTTTAAATGATTAAATATATGCTTACACTCTTATGGCCGAATACTCAAACATCACTCAATTCTAAGCAACCCTCAAATATTCGCTATCTCTATTGTTTGAAGATGTTTTATAAAGACAGAAGATTGTTAAGTCCCGCTTAGATTTAAGTGACGTTTGAGTATTTGGCCGTTACACCCATATTCTAAGTCGTAATTTGGAGCTTAACTCAACCTCACTCAAAGGAATTGGTATTCTTAGTTGTAACTAATTACGTCAACTCAACATTCTGCCTCTGTTTGAGGTAAGAAAGCAACTGTCAAACTCTAAGGTACCTCAAGACCTACCTTGAATGTTTGAGGAGTATTTACATTTATGCCATATTCTTGCGCTCAATAAGTTTTTTGTGTCGGAACAGTCTGGAAATATTACTAAATACCATATTATTGAAATAAAACTATTTTTACGGATTTATCTCGTGTATATTAAACTAAAATGATTTTTAAAATCAACCTGACGTTTCGGTCATAATTTTTTCAAACTTCTGTCAGACAAATGTCACCTTAGACTGCCCGGGACCACGGAAGCTGAAAAGTGACCGAAACGTCGGGTTGATTTTAAAAATCATTTTAGTTTAATATACGCGAGATAAATCCGTAAAAATAGTTTTATTTCAATTAGTGTACCTCGCGAAAACCTAAGAACATAATAATATCAAATACCATATTTTTCTATAAAAATGGATCTTCAGGATTATCTTTATGATAATCCATACAATTAACTCACAGCAGTTACTGTCAAAATGCAACTAAGAATATGCATTTGAGATGCATGCAAGATTTTGAGGCGTCCTCATAAAGTATTTTAAGCTGAGTGTGGGACAATTGATGTGGGATGTTTCGAGTAACATCTTAGAATATGGGTGTAAGCCTCACACTAGGTTGTACCTGTAATGTAGGTGCTAAATAAATCCTGGTTTATTTCACTATTAATCCCCATTGTAAATCATGTATATGCTTGCAAAGCTTTTTTTAAAATTCAAACATTAAGTAATTGCTGAAAAAAAAAATATGGACTGTTATGAAATAAATTTGTTCAACTTTTTTCCCACACTGCCAGACTACCTCTCCTCTGGTGTAGTTAGCCTGATTTTCTAGATTTGATCTTTAATTAGTCATTGAAGTAGTTTTTTAATGGGCAAGAATCTCCAAATGTAAATATATAAATAATTCTGCAAAAAGCAAAAACATTTATAGTCAACGGGTTCATTTTGTGTATATGTACATTGTACTTGGAACTGGTATTTGGACAGAAGGGTAAGAGACAGAAGGCACCCCTTTGCCTCAATTCAGAAGCAAAGAAATGCTAAGTACCTTATGAATGACTGAGCTGTTGAGCATGTCTTTGTCTGCAAATATTTAGATTTATATTGTTGTAGTTGTACAATAAAGAGTTACTTCCTTTCTATTTTGTTATTTTATATATAGACATTATCATAACCAAATTTTCTGTATCAAAGTTATTAAAAATATGCTAAAAGTAAGCTAATTGAGCATCGCTATCGCTGTTACAATAAGCTACTTGAACACGCATTCCATTTACTCATATTTTGAATGGCTCATTCCACTTGATAGTAACTTGATAATTTATTTATTTGCACACCAGCGAGTTTTGGAGTGAATTGTAAGTATTGTAAAGTCAATGTGTGTTTGTGATTATAAGTTTATTGTGGGCTTCATAACAATATTTAACATTTTCAATGCAATATTTGGATGATGTATTGCTTGCATATAACATGACATACATAATATAAATACCTATTCAACAAGAGAAAATACAGTGATTTGTAACAATATTATTGATGCAAAAGATATTTTTGTTACAATAATATTCCAAGAATATTTAACATAATTATCTTCTATGAACATGAATGATATTAATTTCAGTGAACTAACGTTTTTCATCTACGAATAGCCAAGTGGATGAAAATTAATAATCAGGAAAATAACAATAAAAAGTATATGTGCTATTCTAAAATTTGACAAATTTAAAATTTAGCTTAGATTTTTTCCATTACTTTTTTTCATTAGAGTTTGTTTACTGCAGGATATAACACTTCTATTATTTTATTTATTGCTCATATACTTACCTACATATCAAAGTTTAATCGGTCTTCTACCTACATATTTACCTACTGACTAATTGATCAAATGAATAAATCCAACAGCTTGATTTTATGTTGAAATATCTAATTATTTCTGTACATAAGCACAAGAAATAATAATGTAACCTTGATGGCCTAATAATAATAGGGTATGAAGATAATAGACAAGAACTTAGTTCCAATCCCCAGGTGAATACAGTAGGTACTTGCAAAACTAAATGCCACTGAATGCCGTTCTAGTAAGTTTCCTGCGTAAATTTTTCAGCGGTCTCTTAGGACTTTTTCTATTTAGACGTTTTGGCGCACCGTGCGTTTTGTATGAAAACAAATGACCGTCCGTGCGCCATACGACAAACGCACCGCTTCGGCACTGCAGCAGCGGTCCGACACAAAACGCCTAAATTGAAAGAGCCCTTAGCTCGCGACGGCTAGTCAGTCGAGAAAGAAAGCCAGTTCCAATGTTGGCCTGATGAAAGCAAATGCCATATTTACCACCTTCCTTCACAATTAATCGCGGGATGAAATCTGTTGGGCAGCTGTCGGAAAGCTACGATACAGACTAAGGTCTGGTCGAAGGACCAGCGTATGTTGCCAATGATGTCGGAACTAAAACGTGGTCGCTCATAAGAGCGACCACGTTTTGATGAACATGACATAGCTTACCGAATCGCGAAAAGCCAGTGGCAGTGGGGAATGCACATAGCTCGAAAAACCGACAGCTGTTGACGACTGCGTACCGGAAGATGTAGCGTAGGCAGAAAATTCAAAATTCAAATCATTCATTTCAAATTGGTCTACAAGGACACTTTTGCATTGTCAGGTTATAAGCTACCTAGAGAGAATGACTTATAATAATAATCCAATAGGTATTAATACATACCAATTTAATAATAATATTTAACCGATACGTGAATCATCAAATTTTTCAAATTCCTTCATAGTAGAAAATGAAAAATCTGTTCGTCATAATCATAGTCATTCACTTAGCAGAGTTCCAAGTGCAGGCACTACTGAGAAGAACTCTGCTACCCAACAAACTCAGCGTGTTGCTCTATTGTCAAAACCTTAGATTTAATACAAATATTATTAAATAAAATAAAGATAATGTGAACGTCCATGGCATATAAATATTTGCATATAAACACAAACGCAAATACCCATCAACAGCTTAATATCGTCATAGAAAATAACACCTCAATAACAACTCTCCTCGACCATTTTGAAGGGAAATGAGCAACCCGTCACACGACGCCGCCGAAGGCAAAGACATTAAAGTGAGCATGACTGTTATGAATACCAGTGCATAGATAGCAATATAGATGAAAAGAAGATCTGTTTGTGGCCAGAGCATACACAGTATCAATATCTATTAACATAAGTACAATTTTATGAAATAGCCTGGCAGCGATCGCTAAAATCCCAAGATGTACTATCATTGAGATATTCACAAATTTTATAGTAATTGGGTGGGTTGGCCACTAACCCACTCACCTCCACCAATCCGCATTGGAGCAGCGTGGTGGATTAAGCTCCAGGCCTCCCCCCAAAAAGGGGAGAGACTCGTGCCCAGCAGTGGGACGTATAATGGGTTGCCATTATTATTATATATTATAGTAATTACATTTGTATAAACGTTCTTTAATTACTTTTTTTAATTTATTAACAGATAGACTTTGAACATTTCTTGGGACTTTATTATAGAATCGTATACACTGACCTCTGAAAGAATTACCTACTCTATGCAGTCGTGTTACATCTATGGACAACTTGTATTTTTTCCTTGTGTTCATATTATGATCATTCGTTCTCGTAGGAAATTTCTCATTAATATTTTTCCGGACATACAATAAGTTTTCGTATATATATTGACAAGCAACAGTCAAAATGTTTATTTCCTTAAATTTATCTCTTAGAGACACTCTCGGGCTTAGCCCGTACTGCTCTCTTTTGCAAAACAAAAATAGTATTGACGTCGGCGGAATTGCCCCATAGCAAAATGCCATAGGACATTATACTGTGAAAGTAACTAAAGTAGACCAGCCGAGCCGTCCACGTCCGTCAATAATCTTATCTTCTTTACTGCAAATGCTGCTGAGCTAAGTCTACTGGCCAATTTGGCAATATTGGGGCCCCATTGCAATTTAGCATCCACGGTAATGCCAAGAAATACCGTGGAGTCTACTAACTCCAATACTTCCTCATTTATTTTGACATTGTTGTCCCCACTAGATAGCAGGCCCCACTAGATGGGCCGACGACCTGGTGGTTGCCGGGTTACGGGTTACCACCAGGTACCATTCGTTGTGGCAATCTTTGGGGGAGCCTTTTGTCTAGTAGTGGACGTCTTTCAGCTGAAATGATGTTGATGATGGTGATGAAAGAAATACCAAAGACGAAAATCTGACTGTCGTTATTACTTTCGTAGGCGATATTCTAGCGATATCGTTATTTCATTCATAGGTGGTTTCATTTACTGGTGGTAGAGCTTCAGTGACGGAGCTCGCGGGCGTAGGCACCACCGCATTACCTAATATACTTGCCGCTAAATGGTAGTGTTCAGCACTGTCGTGTTCCGGTCAGGTGGTAATGTACGGCCCTGTAATTCCCGGCACAGAGGCATAACACCTTAGGCCTCAGGAGTGGTAACGCATCTGCATTTTGACCTTGGTCTTCATGTGGGTGTCTATAGGCTGCAGTCATCACTTAACATCAATGTGAACTGCATGCTTGTTTGCCAAGCCCATTACATAAAAAAAAAAGGTATAATAAAGCATATCACAATATTAATCAAAGACGTTAAAGGCAATTTCATCAAAGTGCTGGACAGGCCTCTAGAGAGTAACCGCAAACTAGACCTACTATTTTATATTTTATAGCTTCTAATTTTTACCAATTAAGGATAAATAGTCTGCTGGCTATATACAGGCAATTTGACTCAAAACTTTCTCTTACAGCCAAGGTCTGGCGGACTCCACAATCATAGCTCGGGTGAATAACGTACTGTGGGACCTAGACAGGCCCCTGGAGGGCGATTGCAAGCTGGAACTGCTGAGGTGGGACAACACAGACGCCCAGGCGGTGTTCTGGCATTCCTCCGCTCATATGCTCGGCGAAGCCATGGAAAGGGTGAGACGGAGTTCTTTATAAAAATATCAAATACTAGTAAATAACAGTTTCAAAAAAATATTCTACTGATATTACATTTTTAAATGCTTTTTGTCAATTAAAATCTTCGAAATAAGTATTTATACTTTGTTTCGTTTTAATTATTTTTAAGGCTAGATTTTCTTTTTGTAGTTTATTTTTATGGAGACAACTATTGGTCGTATGTCAAATAATCAGACCCTATTCAACGAAAAATACAAAGTAAATCGAGTTTATTGCGAGTATTGGTGGTCTTTCAAATTCTTCTAGTCTCACTTTTTTTTTATTTCAATTTCGGAAGGCTATCAAAACATTACTGCAGCATGAATAAATGTAGAGGTTTTTTTAGTAGAGGTAAAGCTACAGTGAGGGAGCTTGACTGCTTGCGGCATCGTATTACCTCATCCTCATGCCGGTAAATGGCAGTATGCTGTGCTATCGTATTCTGGTCAGGTCTCTTGTGTTTTCCGGCATAGACGCATAACAAGTTAAACCTTAGCAGAGGCTAAGGTCTAAGTTCGCTTTGAAATCTCTGGTTTTTATATAAGAAGATAAAGTAGATATCTAAACGCGCAGTAGCATTTATAGGCTCTTATATAAAATGTACGGCCCTGTAATTTCCGGCACAGAGGCACAATACCTTAGGCCTCAGGAGTGGTAACGCATCTGCTCCTCTGGTCTTTGTGTGGGTGTTTATAGGCTGCAGTCATCACTTAACATCAATGTGAACTGCATGCTTGTTTGCCACTTTCATTACATATAAAAAACTTACTATCAATGTGAACTGGATGCTTGTTAGCCACTGCCATGAGCATAAAAATCATTTTAAGTACATCAATTTGATGAATTCAACATTATATAAAATTAACTAGCTGTTACCCGCGGCTTCGCCCGCGTGGATGTCGTTTTATAAACATTTTTTCCTGAATTTTCTTATAAACCTCATGGAGCCCGAGACCTTTCCAACGAATGCAAATCCGTGGAAATCGGTTCGTGCGTTCTGGAGCTATAGCGTCAGGAAGGAAAACCCGACTTATTTTTATATTATAGATATTCTTTATTTTACCAGGTATACGGCGGTTGTTTGTGCTATGGTCCTCCAATAGAAGAAGGATTCTACTATGATATGCACTATCCAGAAAAAGGGGTAACTATCTTTACAAAATATAGTATATATAGGAGACTAGTGCTGTCTCCGGACGAGCTGCCTACATACGTCCTTTGAAAAATGTTGGCTTCCATGATGATGAAACGAATGTAATAAAACCGGTCAAGTGCGTGTCTGGCCACGCGCAGTATAGGGTTCAGTAGTTACAGAGTAAGAGATGTGATAAAAAAAAATATTTTTTATGGAGTTGTTTCGAAATTTTCGAGTAAAATACATTCGGTCGACTATTACTCGCAAACTTTTAGGGCCAACTTGAGTGTGATAGTTTTCCTTTTAATTTCGTGATATGTAGCTACTATTGCCGTAACCTATATGTACCTATAGATACCTGCTTCTGGGTTTTCCTTCTGTCTAATGCTAAAAAATAATACAATTTTTACAGATATCTTCAACGGATTTCCACGTTCTCGAAGGTCTGATTAAAAAGATAGCGAAAGAGAAGCAACCATTCGAGCGGTTAGAGTTGACCAAGGAGCAACTGTTGGAGATGTTCGACTACAACCCGTTCAAAGTGAGGATCCTCAATGAGAAGGTGGACACGCCGACCACGACGGTGTACCGATGCGGGCCATTGATAGACCTGTGCAGAGGGCCTCATGTGAGGCATACGGGGAAGGTCAAGGCCGTCAAAGTAACTAAGGTACGTATTACTAATAGTATTAACACACGTCCGGATGCGGTACGGCGGACCAAACCCGCGCGAGCGGACCGCAACGGCCTTGTTTAATAATAATTATGTCCGCCGGACATCTCTACACACGGCCAGATTTGGTGCCGAAAACCGGAAGAGTGCAGAATCCGCGGTCCGCTCCGTACCAAATCCGGACGTGTGTTACTACTATAAGTGTTGTTTTATATTATTTCGCATTAACACATGCTTGTGAAATATATTTTTATTTAAAGAAAAATGGAAAAAATGCAATAAATGTGAAGGAAAGATTTGACAAATCGGGCAGGACTTCAGTAGCTCAATTGGAAGAGCGGCTGGACTAGATTCCCAGTAGGCCGCGAGTTCGAGTCTCGCCTGAAGTCAAATTTTTCTTTCCATTTTTCTTTAAATAAAAATACTATAAGTGTTCCCTGCGACTTCATACGCGTCCTATTTATTAAGTGTTCCGTAGCCTTCTTATAGTTTCGCCATGTCCGACTGTCCGCAGTTTCTCAGCTTAGTTTCTCTGTTAGTACTAGAAAACTAATTTGGCACAAGTATGCATAGTGTTCTGGCGTCAGGATGTGACGACCGCACCGCCAACTAGCGAAAGAATGTTCTTCTACTGGAAGATAATTCATCCATTAGTGCAGTCAACCGAACAATGGCGGTCAATCCATTCCGATAGGACTATAGTAAGTGCAATATTGTAAGACGGGCAGCAGTGTTCTGCGATAAAACTACTGCAAACTCAAACTTAAACTCAAAAAATCATTTAATCACTTAGAAATAATAGAATTCAATCGTAATCATTTTCCACTCATCATTTCTAAATTTAGACCCGTTTTGCACCTACATCGTCGCTCTCTTCATAACTCAAAGGTTGACTGGGAGATAATGCCTAGTGGCATTAATTCCGCCTTTATGTACACCATCTTCGTGCATAAAAAGAGTAAATAAATAAATAAATTTGTTTGTTTTAGGTCAAATTACAAATATAAAATTAAAGCGAATAACAACTGATACATTGATTAATATGTCAAAGTAAACAAAATAAAATAAATAATAGTCCAAAAATACTTAATAATAAAAATAGGTATCAACAGAATGTTCCATACTCTCTTTAACAAACGGCAAGACAAGACTAAACAAAAAAATATGTTCTACTCTTTCTCATTCACGCAGAGTTTCAAAGCCAACATTACTGAGAAATTAGTAGTTATTAATTATCAAGAATTACTGCCACTGCGAACGCCAATCCGCATGCCAAGCGTGGCGATTATGGCATATCCTCTTTATGGAAAAAAATTTAGTCCAGCCGTGGACATCTTTTGGCTGATATGAAGATACATGAAACATGAAATAATATTTTGTTTCGACAGAATTCAGCAACGTACTGGGAAGGCAAGGCGGACGCGGAGAGCTTGCAACGCGTTTACGGCGTGTCGTTCCCCGAGCCCAAACAGTTGAAGGAGTGGGAGACGATACAGGAGGAAGCCGCTAAACGGGATCATAGGAAAATTGGCAAGGTGGGTGGAAATATATTCATTTTTAGAGGCATCTCTATTCTTATCTCATCTCATTTTTAGAGAGTAAAAAAGGAACTCTTATAGTTTCGCCACGTTTGTCTGTCTTTCCGTCCGCGGTTTAGCGCAATAACGATTGGTACTAGAGACTTGAAATTACACAAGTATACACCTTAATCACTCCGACAATGTGGTAGAATAAAAACATGAAAAAAAAGAATTATCTAGGGTACCTCCCTTACATGAAACGCGCGGCAGTTTTTTTTATTTTTTGTTTCTAAATAGGGGTGTGCTAATATCATTTTTCGATTTAGTTAACTGTTCGTGACTTATTAAGCTTTAAAGTGCCAATTTTCGTTAGAGTCAGGGGGGGGGGGGGGCTCTTCCAACTAAACGGTTATTGTTAGAAATTCAAACGATACGGCAATAGTAGCTACATATAACGAAATTAAAAGGAAAACTATCACACGTAAGTTGGTCTTGCGAGTTTGCGAGTAATAATCGACCAAATGTATTTTACTCGAAAATGTCAACAACAATTTCGTAGAAAATATTTAAATTTCTTTTTCATTACATCACCGATGATCGTCGATCCCCCCTCCCCCACACTATATGGAAATCAAAGTTACTAGTAGGGGAGGTTACCCAAAATTTTTTTTTTTTTCATTATTTTATTCTGTCACTTTGTCGGCGTGATTAAGGTATAAGTAAGTCTCTAATACCAATAGTTTTTGCGCTAAACTGCGGACGGATAGACAGACAGACATGGCAAAACTATAAGGGTTCTTTGTAGTTACGGAACCCTAAGAAAGGGTTAAAGGATAAATAAATAAATATTGGTCTGAGGTCTGCCCTGTGTTTACCCGCCATACAAGTCTCAAGTCTGGAGTCTGATTTATACTTTTTTTCCGGCACCCCCTCGGAATACAAAACCTGGCTTCGCCCACGGATATTCACGGAAGATTTTTTTTTTTTTTTTTTTTTTTTATTGAAGTGGCAAACAATCATGCAGTTCACATTGATATTAAGTGATGACTGCAGCCTATAGACACCCACACAAAGACCAAGGTCAAAATGCAGATGCGTTGCCACTCCTGAGGCCTAAGGTGTTATGCCTCTGTGCCGGAAATTACAGGGCCGTACATTACCACCTGACCGGAACACGATAGTGCTGAACACTACCATTTAGCGGCAAGTATATTAGGTAATGCGGTGGTGCCTACGCCCGCGAGCTCCGTCACTGGAGCTCTACCACCAGTAAACAATGACATTTATTCCAACAGGAACAGGAGCTTTTCTTCTTCCACGAGCTGTCCCCTGGTTCGTGCTTCTTCCAGCCGCGCGGTGCTCACATATACAACACACTTATCAATTTTATCAGGGATCAATACAGGTTAGTAACATATTCTATCTTAATGGGAAACGATCAGCTTCAGTAGATTTTTTGGTGTTTTCTGGCGGCTTTCTAAAGTAGCCGATTAATTTTTGCACACTTAATGATGATTTGTTTTTTTTTTAATTTAAGTTGAGATTAGATTTTTACTGGTGGTAGAGCTCCAGTGACGGAGCTCGCGGGCGTAGGCACCGCCGCATTACCTAATATACTTGCCGCTAAATGGTAGTTTTCAGCACTGTCGTGTTCCGGTCAGGTGGTAATGTACGGCCCTGTAATTTCCGGCACAGAGGCATAACACCCTCAGGCCTCAGGAGTGGTAACGCATCTGCATTTTGACCTTGGTCTTTGTGTGGGTGTCTATAGGCTGAAGTCATCACTTAACATCAATGTGAACTGCATGCTTGTTCGCCGCTTCCATTACATAAAAAGATAAGATGCTATTACTCATATTGCCATTGTCAAGTAAAAGGATATTTCGTATTCGTATAAAAGCAGCGTTAAAGTTAGAATGAGTCAGTTGGTTAATAATTTATTACGTCAGTCAAGTAAGGCACAGTAATTCGAGTAAAGCGATGGCTACTTTACCAGAACATTTGCAATGAAGTTTTGGAGGCAACCTGAAAGGCCGTTTTTCGCACTGTTATTCTATTTCACTATACACGGGCACTGTAATAAACCTATATCAAACAAAATGCTATCAATTTTATTTAAATAACTCAAAAATACACCAAGTATACGAAATAAACGTAACTTCACGCAGAGGTGAATGCATGCATTCAATCATACATGCAAACACCCACGACTCGCCGGTTACGTATTGGCCCATGTAACAGGTGGCGAACCTGTTGCCATCTCCGGGCACATTACCAAACTCCGGGGTACTGGGCAACTTCCAGAAAATGGAAAAATCTCAATAGAAGCAGAGATAAAGGATTTTAAACCGTTATCTCTGATAGTCCCCGACCCGGGAATCGAACCGAGGACCTCCAGCGTAATAGTAGTGGCCTGCTACGACTACGCTACTGAGGCAGTTACGAAATAAAATTCTTATTTTATTTCGTTCAGAGCACCACACGCCACATTCAAGGGTCCCGCCAAAACTCTAATGATGACTTTTTGCTCCAAAATTGATACGCACGTAAAAAATTAACTGTGCTTGTGATGGTATTGGTGTTAAGATGAGAAAGGTCGTGTTGACGTGTTGTGTCCATGGTTTATCCGGTAGAATGAAAGCCAGAAAATGTCAGATGTACAGTCGGCGAACCCTCTGCCAATCGGGCATGCCTGATAGTTCATGGTTGTAAGGATAAGATACTGTATATTATTGTATGTATTGTTATTTACCATAGTTTAAAATAATTATTAACTTATTATTCATATTTAAATAAACTTTTAAATCTTCTGTATTTTTTTTGTTGTTATGGAAGTGGCAAACAAGCATGCAGTTCACATTGATGTTAAGTGATGACTGCAGCCTATAGACACATTAGACACACAAAGACCAAGGTCGAAATGCAGATGCGTTACCACTCTTGAAGCCTAAGGTGTTATGCCTCTATGCCGGAAATTGCAGGCCCGTACACCGTACTTGTACCGTTAAGTACAATATCCAAAAAGAAATATTGCACATCGAGCCTACGAAAGAGACAATCGGCTAGTTTTGACTTCGTAGAGCGTTATCTCTGCTGCACATCGCCTATGTACAGGGCCGTCTTAGACTATGCTGGGGCCCTTGGGCACACAAGATGTGGGGGCCCTTTTGGAATGTAAAAAAAGCGAACTATAGGTACTTTTTTTTCACTGTGATCTGCTTTATGACACACACTACACATATTCACTCATACATACATACCCTCACATACCCATACCTATACACACACACGCACCCAACCTATTCCGTGCACCCAACCATTGGCATGGCGACAACCCTTGTTACGTCCCACTGCTGGCCACGAGTCTCTTCCCTACCATGCTATAGTGATAATCTCGATCTATCTCATTCCAATCTATAAGGTATATACCAACATATATTTCTATACGGTATATATGCTCCATCTCATTCTTCTAATTTTCTAGCGAATTCAGAATCAGAATCAGAAACTCATTTATTCATTTAGGGTGACAGGCACCTCTTATGACACGTCAAAAACAAACAAAATAAATTAAAGCGAATAACAATTGATATACATGTCAAACAAGATAAAAAATATATGTAAAGTCAAGAATATCACTAAGATAAAACTAAATGTCATAAACTAATGTAAAAAGTATATCAGTAAAATATCTCTTTTCCCCTTTACATTTACATTCTTTTACTGTGTCAGCGGTTCGTCTCTGGAATGCACTCCCCTTATCTGTGAGGCAAGTTCAGACTGTCCAAACTTTTAAAAAACAAGTAAAGGATTACTATCGGTCACTTTAGCTTTCATAATACCTATGCCCACCACCTTCCTTCTTTTTCATGTACCTACCTATTTTTGTGTTCTTGTGTTTACTTATAAATGTATTTTAGTTTTTAGTAATTGTACGCCCCTATGTTAAAAAATTCAGTTATCATTGTCCTCAAATTCTGGTTGCCTGGAAGAAATTGCTGTGTAGCAATAAGGCCGCCATTTGCTTTTTCTGTTATTTTATGTAATTGTTAACTTCTTTGGTGTGCAATAAAGTGTATTATTATTATTAATATATGTTGGTATATACCTATAATAAAATCGTAGGAAAGTCAAAACTACACATTGAATATTTTGTAAAAGATTTTTTGGGGTGTGATCTTTAATCGATAACGATTTAAAATAATCCGTCACGAAACTTAATTTGGCAGACTAAATTCCACTCGAGCGAAGCCGTGGACAAAAGCTAGTTTATCACGTCGATTAATTGATCGTTACCGTTACGCACCCGTGAGTAATATTTATGTGACAGAAATTGTCGGTCCTTCTGGGCCCTCTGAGGATGGGGGCCCTGGGCACTGGCCCCGAGTGCCCTTATGGTAGAGACGGCATAGCCTGTGTAAGCACTGATAGCCCGGTATTGGTCAAAACTTGATCAAAATGGTCGACAAACGTCACATTGATAAGGTGCGAAAGAGATGACGCTCTACAGACCCGAAATAAGCCGAAGACTCCTTCCTGAGGTCGAGGCGCAATATTTCTTGTGGGACACTATACTGGTTTACACAGGCACGAACTAATCATAATAAAAATGTGCGTTGTCCAGAGTGCGCGGTTTCCAAGAAGTGGTATCGCCGAACATGTACAATGCCAAGCTGTGGCAGACGTCGGGCCACTGGGCGCACTACGCCGAGAACATGTTCTCCTTCGACGTCGAGAAGGAAACCTTCGCCCTGAAACCCATGAACTGCCCGGGACATTGGTGAGTGCAGTAATGCAATGTGTAATGCGAGTCAATATTAATACAGTCATAGATACACTTGTATGTATGTATGTATCTTCACGCCAAGTCCCTAACGGGGTAGGCAGAGATACACTTATATATAATAATAATAATAATGGCAACCCATTATACGTCCCACTGCTGGGCACGAGTCTCTCCCCTTTTCTTTTGGGGGGAGGCCTGGAGCTTACTCCACCACGCTGCTCCAATGCGGATTGGTAGAGGTGGGTGGGTTAGTGGCCAACCCACTGTCGGATATTTTCAAACCGCCCATAAGGCCTCCGACAAGGTTTAACGACTGCTATCCATCGATAGCAACCGGGACTGACGGCTTAACGTGCCCTCCGAAGCACGGAAACGCGCAATTAATTTGCCACTAGCGGTCACCCATCACACTACCCGACCGCGCCCGTAGTGCTTAACCGAACAGATCGCTTACGATCTACACCAGCCGCTGGGCCATGCGCGCTTCCACTTATATATAAATGTTAATAAATATTCAAATAACTATAGGTAGTTAAAATGTAATTTCAGTTCAAAGTTCTGTAAAATGAAAGCATACAATACAATTTGTAAAGTACCTATATATCATTGTAATTGTGTTATAAAAAACTGCTAGCAACTCCAACATAGAAATTCTAGAGAGATATCAAAACATAATTCTGAGAAATATCTCTAACTCTCCTTGGTTTGTCAGGAATTCTGAAATCCATGAACACCTTGAAATTCCAACTGTAAAAGAAGAAGTCATTAGATTGAGCCAAAAATATAAAGAAAGGCTAAATGGACACACAAACCAACTAGCCAAGAACCTTCTACAGTCTAACAGAATCAGTCGCCTCAAGAGATGGCATATATTTTGCATCTCAGAAAGTAGATGCTTACAGAAATTGTTCACAAATAGTTTCTTCATAATGTTTTGGTGTCACTTGCTGAAATGACACTGAAGTAAACCCAAACAAAGATCAAATCTGATTATGGCTTATGGCCGATGGCAGATAAAATGGGAAGAAAAAAAAATGTTATAAAAAAGCACTCTTTGTCCTCTTCGTACAAATAGCAATGGGGTGTCACAATATTATATTTAAGATCTCAATATACTCTTATGAATGTACTGTATTATTGTGAAAATGCTAATAAATAAATAAATAATTAATGTAATAAACGCACACTCTGAAAGTTGTTTGTTCAGAATTCATAACCGAATCCATTTCAGACTCTTATAGAGATCTTTAATATTGATAATTTTTTATCCCAAAATTAATTACATTTAAGTTTTTACTGGTGATGGATGTTTGTTACTCTTTCACGAAAGAACTACGGAATGGGTTTGTATGAAACTTTACCGTAATATAGGTTATACATTGGAATAACGTATAACCTACAATTTTAACTGCGTCGGTACTCTAGTGGTAGCAGGCCACTACTACTGCGCTGATGTCCTGGGTTCAATTCCCGGGTAGGAAGTTATCAGAGATAAAGGTGTAAAGTCCTTTATCTCTGGTTTTATTAAGATTTTTCCATTTTCTGGAAATTTCCCAGTACCTCAAAGTTTGATAATGTGCCCGGATATGTCAACAGGCTCGCCACCTGTTACATGGGCCAAAACGTAACCGGCGAATCGTGGGCGTGTGCGTGTATGCTTGAATGCATGCATTTACCTCTGCCTACCCCTTCGGGGATTACAGGCGTAAAGTTACGTTACAATTTTTAATAATTAAAAGTACACGCGGATGAAGTACCGGGCATTAATATTTAATACATACTATGTAATTTCAGTTCATGTATGGTGTGTAAAAGTGTTACAATTAACGTCGTTTCACGTTTCCGCAGTCTAATATTCGACAACCGCACCCGCTCGTGGCGCGAGTTGCCACTGCGGTTGGCAGACTTCGGAGTACTTCACCGTAACGAGCTGAGTGGCGCGCTCACTGGCCTCACTCGGGTCAGACGCTTCCAGCAAGACGACGCGCACATATTCTGCGCCCCGCAACACATTGAACAGGAAATGGTGAGTGCCAGTGAATGGCAATCGATATAGAACAGAGGTTCCCAAACTATTTTTTCTTGTAGACCCTTTACAATTTTTTCTGATTTCTGTGGACCCCCGTCCTTGCGACATTTATATCACATTTCCATTATTTATTCACGCCTACGTAGACCCCCACCGAGTCTCCCATGGACCACTTTGGGAATCACTGGTATGATGTAAGTAAATTGGTACTATCAGTGTATGTGTTGAGATCCATTATCGTGGACCCCCACAGTTTTTTCCTTTGACGCAGACCCCTTTTAGTTTGTCATCGACCCCCAGGGGTCGATATAGACCACTTTGGGAATCACTGATATAGAACATCCGGCAGGACACCCATATACTAGGTGTAATCGTTAAGTGTGCGCAGGCGATTATTTCGTAACTATTACAGATATAAAAAAACTTTAAACTGATATCGGAAGTTTACCTAATGAGTAAAATGACAATGTTCGCGCCTACTACAATTCATCATGCAATTCACACCTAAATTGATTGCGCCTTTTATTGTCAAGAAAATTACATACATAATAATTCAACGTTTTGTTTTTCGAAGTACCGACAACAACCGTAAAGGCAGTGCACCGTACTTTTTTTTTGTGAATTCATTCTTTCTTCTCGTCTCAACCAAATATCACATGTAACGAATATATCGAAATAAACCGAAGTTTCAAGAAGTGTATGTAATACGGGAATTTCATTTGTGTACACCTGTGCATGAACAGACAATAATAACATTTAAAAAATAAGACGAGAAATATCCAAAAAAATTACATTAAACCTATGTATTTTATTTCTTAGTAAAGACAATATATCCTAAAGCACGTGTTCGAAGTTGATGTCTTTGTTGTGCAATACAATGATGAGCTCTATTTAAAGTCTATCTAAATGAACTTTCCTTAAAATTTTGCAGAGTAATTAAAGCAATTGCACGACGTACACAGTTCTGTAACTCCTCTAGACTTTGTACTCTCTCAGCGTATCTCATACTAAATGTGTTAAATGTATTTTATTTTTGGATATTCCTCGTTTTATTTTTAAAAAGGTAGTTGACATTTTACCCTTTAGATAAAGTACTTTCGATATCAGTTTAAATATTTTCGATATCTGTATTAGTCGCGGAATAATCGCCTGTGCACACTTAACGATTACATCCTGTATACCAATATGTTTTGCCAGTGAATGGCAACATGTATAGGTTTGCCGGTTAATGGCAGAGGTTTCCGATTTATTCACCAATAGTTACAAATCTTCTAGTGAATGATGACAGATCTACTTAAGATTTGCAACGGCTATAGATACCTTAATAAGTATGTAACTTCGTACGTAACTTCACGCCTGTAATCCCCGAAGGGGTAGGCAGAGGTAAATGCATGCATTCAAGCATACATGCAAACACCCACGATTCGCCGGTTACGTTTTGGCCCATGTAACAAGTGGCGAGCCTGTTGACATCTCCGGGGACATTACCAAACTTTGAGGTACTGGGAAATTTCCAGAAAATGGAAAAATCCCAATAGAATCAGAGATAAAGGCTTTTTCACCATTATCTCTGATAACCCCCTACCCGGGAATCGAACCCAGGACCTCAGCGTAGTAGTAGTGGCCTGCTACCACTAGGCTACCGAGGCAGTTCAAATAAGTATGTATTTTTTATTTTTAAAGAAAAATGGAAAGAAAAATTTGACTTCAGGCGAGATTCGAACTCGCGACCTACTGGGAATCTAGTCCAGTATTAAGGGTAAAAGCGACTTCTTTACGATATTCAATAAACTGAAAAGTCTATTATATCGGTTGCCTAACTAGCATAGTTAGTAATAGATGGCGCTGCTGCTACCATAAAGCAATGCAATAGATGTGAAGGAAAGATTTGACAAATCGGGCAGGGCTTCAGTAGCTCAATTGGAAGAGCGGCTGGACTAGATTCCCAGTAGGTCGCGGGTTCGAGTCTCGCCTGAAGTCAAATTTTTCTTTCCATTTTTCTTTAAAAATAAAATATATTTCACAAGCATGTGTTAATGCGAAATAATATGAAAACAATTAAGTATGTATTTTTCCTTAACCAATGAATTTTAATTTTCCCTTTCAGATCGGCTGCTTAGAGTTCCTTGAGCACGTGTATACTACATTCGGTTTTACCTTCCAATTGAAATTATCTACGCGACCCGAGAAGTATCTCGGCGATCTAGCCACCTGGGACCAGGCTGAGAAGGTAAAATATTACTTAATTTATCAATATACCTAAAAGTCATGTGTTCTTAGGTCTTCACGAGCTACACTCGTTGAAATAAATGTATAACGAGTGTATATT
The DNA here is from genome assembly GCA_036365455.1 of Macrosoma leucophasiata. Lineage (NCBI taxonomy): Eukaryota > Metazoa > Arthropoda > Insecta > Lepidoptera > Hedylidae > Macrosoma > Macrosoma leucophasiata. The sequence goes on along the minus strand of JAWQUS010000023.1, from coordinate 3,772,076 downwards.
AAACTCAATTAGTCGTCAAACCTTGTCGGAAGCCTTATGGGCGGTTTGAAAACATCCGACAACGGGTTGGCCACTAACCCTTATCTCCACTAACCCGCATTGGAGTAGCGTGGTGGAGTAAGCACCAGACCTCCCCCCAAAAAGGGGAGAGACTCGTGCCCAGCAGTGGGACGTAAAATGGGCTGCCATTGTTATTATTATATTAAACTAAAATATTTTTTTAAAATCAACCCAATGTTTCGGTCGCTTTTAAGCTTCCGTGATCCTGGACAGACTAAGTTGGACGTCTTTTGCAATTTACGGCTGTCTACGCTCTCTGCCTATCCCGTTAGAGACTTAGCGTGGATATACACATATAGGACGTACATTAAACATATATTATTTTGTAGGCTCTGGAGGACTCCCTGAAGAAGTTCGGTCGGCCGTACCAGTTAAACCCGGGCGACGGCGCCTTCTACGGTCCCAAGATTGACATCACCATACAAGATGCCTTACGACGCTCGCACCAGTGCGCTACCATACAGCTCGACTTCCAGCTGCCTGAGAGATTCAATTTGACCTACGTCAGGTTAGTTCTTAATTTCCTTAATTAAGATTATACATTAGTCTCCACTATGGTTACAGCTGAATCAAAACTCAAACTCGAACTCAAAAATTCATTTAATCACTTGGAAATAATAGAATTTGCTTGTGATAGGACAAATTACAAATATAAAATTAAAGCGAATAACAACTGATACGTTGATTAATATGTGAAAGTAAACAAAATAAAATAAAAAATGGTCCAAAAATACTTAATAATAAAAATAGGTATCAACAAAATGTTCCATACTCTCTTTTACAAACGGCAAGACGGAAGACTAAACAAAAAAATATGGGACATTGTCATTCACTGGCAGAGTTCCAAAGCCCACATTACAGAAAAAAAAAAGGTAAATTTTCCTCGTTTTTCTTAAATAACTTCAAATTTGTTTATGCAAAAATTATAAAAAATATATATCTGAGATGCTGATAATAACCTCTTTCATTTGATATGTCACAGTTTACGAAGTTTTTTTTAATTTTCTGAATTACACCCCGAAAGTGACCCCCCTGTTTAAAATTTATAATTTTACTTGACGTGTTCATCTTTGGGTCACCAATTTACATATATTCATCAAATTTCAACTTAATCGGTCGAGTAGTTTCGGAGCAAATTGCCTGTGACAGACGGACAGACAGACAGACAGACGCACGAGTGATCCTATAAGGGTTCCTTTTTTCCTTTTAAGGTACGGAACCCTAAAAATATCTCGGTGCAACCAAGGCTTAGTGTTGTAAGGCTACAATTAAATTAATTTTCTTTATCCAGTGAAACGGGCGACAAAAAACGTCCAGTGATCATCCACCGCGCGATCCTGGGGTCGGTGGAGCGCGTGATCGCGATCCTGAGCGAGTCGTACGCCGGCAAGTGGCCCTTCTGGCTCAGCCCGCGGCAGGCCTGCGTCGTGCCCGTGGGGCCCATGTTCGACGAGTACGCTACGCAGGTCAGATGACGAACATTTGCCAATGTTCAAAAATATTTTTATTACTCCGTCACATAGAGCAACACGGGTCACCGGCTGCGGCGGACCGGAGGGGAGTAGCCATATGCAGGCTTTCCCCTCTGTCAAAGTACAAGCCCAATTGGGCCTATGGCTACTCCCCTCCGGTCCGCCGCGGCGGTCAGTGGCCCGCGTTGCTCTATGCTCCGCCATAAAAGTTTAAAATTAGAACGCGTCGGCACGTGAAGGAGAACTCTGCCGCAATTTCAGTCAGTCAACCGAACTAACCTCTGCCGCATCTGTCTGCCTGTTCGCGATAAAATCAAGACTACTTCACGGATTATGCAGTTTTCATTAATAAATAGAGTGATTCATGAATCTTTGTGTATAAACAACGTGTAACAAGATTAAATGTACAACTCGAGATCAGTTTGTTGAGAATCGATAACTGAATCAATTTTAGGCATTTTTAATATAGGTTATATTTTATCCCAAACTCAATTAGAGTTAAGTAAATTATGGTCACCCATTTGGTGCACAGCCAATACAAACGAAAATGAGACTAACGTCTATCCAAATTAAAATGCTGGTCTCAACAAGTTCATTCAACATCGTTGAGACGTACATTAAATAATTTATTATAATAATAAATTAAAGAAATAAAATAGTGAAATTTAATCTTATTACTAGAGAGTGTTAAATAGGGATGCACAGGTTACGCTACATCACATTGTGACAGTGTGCGTATGTGAGTAGGTTTGTGTTGCGACTGTAGGTAGAGGTAGGGTAAATATGCGAAGGGTGTGCATACTGTACGCACAAATTGAGGACAATTTATTTCTTAAATAAAAAATATTAAATACATAAACATGTAATTTCAGTTCGTGTATTATGATTATAACTCGATTTTCTAATTGTTTTATATTATTTCGCATTAACACAGCAATGCAATAGATGTGAAGGCAAGATTTGACAAATCGGGCAGAGCTTCAGTAGCTCAATTGGAAGAGCGGCTAGACTAGATTCCCAGTAGGTCGCGAGTTCGAGTCTCGCCTGAAGTCAAATTTTTCTTTCCATTTTTCTTTAAAAATAAATATATTTCACATGCATGTGTTAATGCGAAATAATATAAAAACAAGTTCATTCAACATCGTTGAGACGTACATTAAATAATTTATTATAATAATAAATTAAAGAAACAAAATAGTGAAAATTAATCTTATTACTAGAGAGTGTTAAATAGGGATGCACAGGTTACGCTACATCACATTGTGACAGTGTGCGTATGTGAGTAGGTTTGTGTTTTATGTGCGGCTGTAGGTAGAGGTAGGGTAAATATGCGAAGGGTGTGCATACTGTACGCACAAATTGAGGACAATTTATTTCTTAAATAAAAAATATTAAATACATAAACATGTAATTTCAGTTCGTGTATTATGATCATAACTCGATTTTCTAATCAGGGTGTGTGAATTATTCCCATTACATGTTGTATATAATTTGTTTAAGTTTTGTGTAAATTGGTTGGAATATAACGATACTTGTCAAGCCGCTTGTGTACTTCAGTGTGTGTTGCCAGTGATGACTTATGGGACAGAAACGTGGTCGCTCACTGTATGGGACATACATGCATTTTTATGATGCACCGTCGGCACTTTGCCGCCGCGCATCGGTTTACGTATAACGCAATAATCAGTTCACGTGCGGTCACCATAAACGCCGGTTCTCATTTACCAATTTACCATTTTACCAGTTCGCGTCGAGTTACCATTCCACGCGTGCTATCTTACCATCTTTTACCATTACCATTCAGTTCACGTGCAGTCACCACAAACGCCGGTTCTCATTTACCAATTCTACCATTTTAACAGTTCGCGTCGCGTTACCATTTCACGCGTGCTATCTTACCATCTTTTACCATTACCATTCAAGTTCACGTTCGGCTACCATTACCGCGTGTGCTCCCGTATTTATTCCGGCTACTTAATTGTACCATTTGCACCATCATTATAATAAGTTACCAGTAATAAACCATACCGTATCTAATCCTAATCTACGTCTTTATATTTCTCCTCCAACAACCCATACATTAAATTAGTGTGTGTGAGAAATGAAAGGCGCGAAGACGGGCGATATGAGGTCAGAATACCAATTAAACCAGGTTTACAACAAAATTTAGGGAGTACAAAACCATTGGCTATCGCTCAATTTCGGCAACTTGAACGCAAATTTTCTAAAAATCCACAAATAGCCAACGATTATAAGTTATTTATGAACGAATATATCGCATTAGGACATATGATACCAGCTAGTAGTAACGAGACACTGCATTGTTTTTTGCCCCACCATTGCGTGCGAAAAATGGACTCTACGACTACTGCACTAAGAGTCGTTTTTAACGCATCGGCAAAGACATCAAGTGGCCTTAGTTTAAATGATGTGATGGAAACAGGTCCAAATTTGCAGCAGGATCTGCTCTTCTTGATTTTAAAATGGAGACAGTATCGTTATGCTTTTAGTGCTGATATAGAAAAAATGTTTCGCCAAATTTGGGTAAACAAACAGGACCAAGCACTTCAAAAGGTCATATGGCGAAGCAACCAAACCATACCAGTAAGGGAATACCAACTCACCACAGTCACCTACGGTACAAAAGCCGCTCCATTTTTAGCTATGATGACATTACGACAACTCGCTTTAGATGAAAAATCTAATTATAAAAACACCGACGCTGCCGAGGTATTACAGCAATGCTTTTTTATGGATGACCTTTTACATGGCTGTCACAGCATATCTTATGGTAAGCAATTACAGTCCGATCTAATACAACTTCTAAAATCTGGAGGATTCAATCTGAGAAAATGGAAATCTAACTCACCAGAACTATTACCATGTTCAAACCAGAACCAGGATTATTTCGATTTTCGTCAAATGGAATCCACCAAAACTCTAGGCCTTCGTTGGAACCCACAGGAAGATTTATTCATATTTCAGTCAAAAATAGAACCAACCAACATCCATCATACCAAACGAACGCTTTTATCTGATATTTCTAAGGTATTTGATCCGCTAGGTTGGTTAGCTCCTGTTACCACAAAATTAAAATTGTTATTCCAGTCAGTATGGCAACTTAATTTGAATTGGGATGACAGGTTACCAGAAAACCTTTGTACAGAATGGCGGAAACTCAAATCGGATATAACAGTAATAGAAAGTTTCCAGCTGCCGCGATGGCTCGGCACATCTGAAAATAAAATCATTGAACTACACGGTTTTTGTGACGCCTCAACCAAGGCATACGCCGCTGTAGTGTATTGCAAGGTTAACCAGAGCCAGCAATCTTCTGTGATTTTAGTCGTTGCTAAGGCGAGACTCGTACCAACCAGTAAGAGTGTCACATTGCCGAGATTAGAGCTCTGCGGTGCTCATTTATTAGCCAAACTTATGACTAAGGTGAGGCAATGTTTACCAGATTACCAAATTGATACATACGGCTGGATCGATTCCATGGTAGTACTAGGATGGTTAAATGGAGATCCAGGCCGCTGGAAACCATTTGTGTCCAATAGAGTGAGACAAATAATTGATGTTATGCCACCAGACCATTGGCGATACGTTAAATCTGAAGAGAATCCTGCAGATTGTGCTAGTCGAGGTTTGACAGCTAGTCAGCTGGCACAGCACTCTTTGTGGTGGAAGGGTCCGACGTGGTTGAAGACATACAACTCCAAGGTCGATAATAACCAACAAAATTACTCTACGGACTTAGAAAAGAAAAAAATAAAACAAACAAACGTCGTAACCCGACCGCGAGACGGTACAATTACATATCAGCTGTGTACGAAGTATAGTTCCTTCACTCGGGTAGTACGTGTACTCGGGTGGATTTTGCGAGCGCTGACACCAAATAATAAAAATAGAACACCATACCTTAACTTATCAGAATTAAATAAGGCCAAACTTTTGATTATAAAAGACTTTCAGCAAAGTGACTTTTCTGAGGAAATCACCAATTTAAAAACTAATAAATCTATAGATAAGAAGAGCAAACTTTATGGCTTTAACCCATTTTTAGATGAAAATGGTATCTTACGTGTAGGAGGAAGACTCGAAAATGCTAACATAGACAGGGATATGAAGCACCCAATAATAATACCACATAATAGCATCTTAACAAATTTATTGATTGACCAAGCCCACCGATTGTCTTACCACGGTGGTCCACGGCTGACGTTAGCGTTATTGAGGAAATCCTACTGGATTCTGGGTGGAAACCGCGCTACTAAGAAACGCCTACGTATTTGTGTCCAGTGCCGAAAACATCAACCAAACCTCGGTCAGCAGATGATGGCAGATCTTCCTGAATCTAGAAGTAACCCATCTAGGCCGTTTCAACACACTGGTGTAGATTTTACTGGTAGTATTTTGATAAAGGCCAATAAAGGCCGCGGTATCAAAACTACCAAGGGTTACGTAGCGGTGTTTGTTTGTATGTCGACCAAAGCAGTTCACCTAGAGTTAGTTTCAGACCTCAGTACGTCAAGTTTTATTGCTGCATTACGAAGAATGGCCGCTCGGAGAGGAACACCAAACCATATTTATAGCGATAACGGTACAAACTTTGTAGGAGCTCATCGAATCTTGAACCAAGAATTAGAGGACTTGAAACATGTTTTTAACTGTGACTTTAGCGCTGAAGTGGCCGATATGGGCATTGAATGGCATTTTAATGCCCCCGCTTGGCCAACGGCTGGAGGTCTCTGGGAGGCAGCAGTTAAAAGTCTCAAATACCACTTGAGGCGTGTAGTTGGAGACCAAAAATTAACGTATGAAGAGTTTTCTACCATCCTAACCCAATTAGAGGCGTGTTTAAATTCAAGGCCGCTGTGTCCGCTTACCGAAGACCCAGACGATTTGAATTATCTCACTCCATCACATTTTCTATCAAGTGGGCCCATTCTCACTATTATTGAAACAGAACGAGACGAGCGGACTAGATGGCAACTCACTCAAAAAATATTCAGTGATATTTGGAACAGATGGAAATCTGAGTATTTAATTCAATTGACCGCGCGCTCTAAATGGAGAGAGTCAAAACAAAATCTACAACTAGACGATATTGTGATTATCCACGATCCCCTATTACCACCGGGAAAGTGGGCTCTGGGCCGGGTTGTCGAACTACATCCTGGACAGGATGGTCACGTTAGAGTAGTTACCTTGAAGACAAAAAACAACACCATAAAAAGACCTGTGGTAAAGTTATCTGTTTTACCAGTGAACAGTCATCAAATTGATCAAGATGATGACTCAAACAATAAACAACCACCAAGAATAAAAGATAACACGGTCAAACGATCATGTCACTTTATGTCATTAATACTTATGCTGTTGTTATATATTATATCGCCCATACATGCTACCTATACCATTTCACGCTTACCAGATAACCAAACCATATACTTTGACCAATTATCAACCATGTACCTTATACGAGATGAATGGAAATTGGTAGTGTATTATGATATGCAACCATACTGGCAAGGAAATGAACTATTTAATAAATACTTAGACCACTTATCTATATGTTCGAATACAAGAATTAAAACAGAATGTGACGTGATCTTATTACAGTTACGTCACGGTTATACAGAGTGCGCATATTATAACACGATGATGCTCGGTCAGCAGTTCACACCGCATACCAGACGGCGACGTGGGCTTATCAATGGAGTAGGCTACGTTGCCCATAGTTTATTCGGGATACTCGATCAAGATTTTGCTGAAAATTACAGAAAGGAGATAGACCTAATTAAAACTAATGAAAACCATCTAGCCAGTTTATGGAAGAACCAGACGACTATTGTCGAGGCGGAGTACAACTTGTTGAAGAGAGTTGAGAGCACCATGGACAAGCAGCACAAGATTGAGTTAATCAACACTTTCTTACTTTACAAGAGGCCTCCAAGGACTTACAGTTACAAATCCAGAACGTAGCCACCACGAATGAATTTGCTGTATCTTCAATTATAGCTAATAATCTATTGAACAGCCTGAGGTATATACAAGATACTTTATTAGACACCATTTCGAACATCTATAATGGTAATTTTAATGTTCATCTCTTAAAGCCTGAGCAATTACTAAAAGAGCTAGGTATTATTTCTGGTCACTTAGATAAAGATTCCTCACTACCTATAGATAATATTCGAGACAATTTACCAAAAGTTTACCACTTATTGAAGGTCAAGGCTAGAGTCACATCTGCCTATCTCATATTCGAAATAAAAATACCAATTGTCAGTCGTGACTTGTACGATATCTACCATTTAATTCCAATACCAAGGAAAATAAATGATCGCTTTGTCACCCTACTTCCTATAGCCGAACACGTCGCTATAAATCTGAAAAAAGATATTTATTTACCATTGTCAAATGACGATTTCCATAAATGTATACAGTACGATGATAACACCTATTTATGCCCGTTACACGAACCTCTTTACCAGTATAAAACTGACCAATCTTTGTGTGTCCAAGGTCACACCAGTAACACCTGCAAAACCAATTTCATGGCTTGTAAGCCTACTTGGACTAGAATGAGTAGTTCCAATAGTTTTCTGTTTTCTTGCTGCGGTCACTGCCCTTTAAGGATTATATGCGGTCAGCTGATCACAGCTGAGAGACTGTCCGGCGCCGGGATTATTACATTAGAAAGAGATTGCATAATGAAAGGTGAGACCTTCACAATAACTGCGCATAAGCTGTTTTCATCTACCTACAATACTCGTCCAGACATTATAGCGCCGAGTATACCTTCTATAAACCATGTAATTAATATATCCATACCAAATGCAAGCATTGATGTGAATACCACCTCGTTCGATAGTGATTTTGATACCATTAGAAATCAAATTCGAGAAATGAAGTCACAGGATGGTATAATTAGTCAGATTTCTTACCATGACATACACCACTATGTCATTATCTACGTGTTGTTGGCTGCGGCGATGGCGGCGGTCGGGCTGTGGGCGTGTCGGCGCCTGCGGCGGCCGCGCGCTCGCCCCCCCGCCAGGGAGGACACCAGTGAGAGTGCTAAAGAGAGCCAATCTACCAGTGCCAAAGGTAAAGATGTGAATGTGCAAGTGTGTGAAAGTGATGAAGTGTCACGCGTAGACAAAGGTGTAAGTGATAGTGCGGGCGTTGACAAGGCTACGTCGCCTTGCTATCGTAACCGATTTCGCGAAGACTTTTCGATGGACTTTTAGGTTCTAAGTAGAAATATTGTTTCATCATCTTGTTAATCACCACAAATTGTTCTATCACCTTGTACACCATCGCCATAATTCACTTTCTTATTTTTTATCTTATTTTCTCATCTTTCTCGCCCCGGAATATGTATGGGACATACATGCATTTTTATGATGCACCGTCGGCACTTTGCCGTCGCGCATCGGTTTACGTATAACGCAATAATCAGTTCACGTGCGGTCACCATAAACGCCGGTTCTCATTTACCAATTTACCATTTTACCAGTTCGCGTCGAGTTACCATTCCACGCGTGCTATCTTACCATCTTTTACCATTACCATTCAGTTCACGTGCAGTCACCACAAACGCCGGTTCTCATTTACCAATTCTACCATTTTAACAGTTCGCGTCGCGTTACCATTTCACGCGTGCTATCTTACCCTGGCTGGAGGTCTCTGGGAGGCAGCAGTTAAAAGTCTCAAATATCACTTGAGGCGTGTAGTTGGAGACCAAAAATTAACGTATGAAGAGTTTTCTACCATCCTAACCCAATTAGAGGCGTGTTTAAATTCAAGGCCGCTGTGTCCGCTTACCGAAGACCCAGACGATTTGAATTATCTCACTCCATCACATTTTCTATCAAGTGGGCCCATTCTCACTATTATTGAAACAGAACGAGACGAGCGGACTAGATGGCAACTCACTCAAAAAATATTCAGTGATATTTGGAACAGATGGAAATCTGAGTATTTAATTCAATTGACCGCGCGCTCTAAATGGAGAGAGTCAAAACAAAATCTACAACTAGACGATATTGTGATTATCCACGATCCCCTATTACCACCGAGAAAGTGGGCTCTGGGCCGGGTTGTCGAACTACATCCTGGACAGGATGGTCACGTTAGAGTAGTTACCTTGAAGACAAAAAACAACACCATAAAAAGACCTGTGGTAAAGTTATCTGTTTTACCAGTGAACAGTCATCAAATTGATCAAGATGATGACTCAAACAATAAACAACCACCAAGAATAAAAGATAACACGGTCAAACGATCATGTCACTTTATGTCATTAATACTTATGCTGTTGTTATATATTATATCGCCCATACATGCTACCTATACCATTTCACGCTTACCAGATAACCAAACCATATACTTTGACCAATTATCAACCATGTACCTTATACGAGATGAATGGAAATTGGTAGTGTATTATGATATGCAACCATACTGGCAAGGAAATGAACTATTTAATAAATACTTAGACCACTTATCTAACATATGTTCGAATACAAGAATTAAAACAGAATGTGACGTGATCTTATTACAGTTACGTCACGGATATACAGAGTGCGCATATTATAACACGATGATGCTCGGTCAGCAGTTCACACCGCATACCAGACGGCGACGTGGGCTTATCAATGGAGTAGGCTACGTTGCCCATAGTTTATTCGGGATACTCGATGCAGATTTTGCTGAAAATTACAGAAAGGAGATAGACCTAATTAAAACTAATGAAAACCATCTAGCCAGTTTATGGAAGAACCAGACGACTATCGTGGAAGCGGAGTACAACTTGTTGAAGAGAGTTGAGAGCACCATGGACAAGCACAGTGTGTTGTTACCACCCAATGCGTGCACTAATAGACCAGGGTTCACAGTCATCGCTCATTACTGAAAACGGTGCTCAAAAATTAGGCTTACCACGACAACGTTGCAAAGGGGTCATAGTTGGCGTTGGTACTAAAGAAAATACTTGTAAAGGGGTCCTTACCATTACCATATCCTCCAACCACAATGACTTTTCTCTTACCACTGATGCATATATAATGAACCATCTTATAAATAGATTACCAAACCAATCATTTGATAAACCTCAATGGTCATACTTAAAGAATATAGAGCTTGCCGATCCCGATTTTTATGTAAGTCGTCCCGTTGATTTGTTGTTAGGGGCTGATGTTTATTCCGCCATCATACTGAGTGGCATCATGAAAACTGATACATCCCAACCAGTAGCACAGCAGACGCAGTTCGGATGGATTCTTTGCGGAAATGTTAAAACTTTTTACTGTAATGTTGTCATGAACGGAATTGAGAACATGCAAAGGTTTTGGGAGATCGAAGACATACCAAACGATACCCAATTATCTACCTATGATGACGAATGCGTTACGTTTTATAGAACTACTACCAAAAGGCGCGAAGACGGACGATATGAGGTCAGAATACCAATTAAACCAGGTTTACAACAAAATTTAGGGAGTACAAAACCATTGGCTATCGCTCAATTTCGGCAACTTGAACGCAAATTTTCTAAAAATCCACAAATAGCCAACGATTATAAGTTATTTATGAACGAATATATCGCATTAGGACATATGATACCAGCTAGTAGTAACGAGACACTGCATTGTTTTTTGCCCCACCATTGCGTGCGAAAAATGGACTCTACGACTACTGCACTAAGAGTCGTTTTTAACGCATCGGCAAAGACATCAAGCGGCCTTAGTTTAAATGATGTGATGGAAACAGGTCCAAATTTGCAGCAGGATCTGCTCTTCTTGATTTTAAAATGGAGACAGTATCGTTATGCTTTTAGTGCTGATATAGAAAAAATGTTTCGCCAAATTTGGGTAAACAAACAGGACCAAGCACTTCAAAAGGTCATATGGCGAAGCAACCAAACCATACCAGTAAAGGAATACCAACTCACCACAGTCACCTACGGTACAAAGGCCGCTCCATTTTTAGCTATGATGACATTACGACAACTCGCTTTAGATGAAAAATCTAATTATAAAAACACCGACGCTGCCGAGGTATTACAGCAATGCTTTTTTATGGATGACCTTTTACATGGCTGTCACAGCATATCTTATGGTAAGCAATTACAGTCCGATCTAATACAACTTCTAAAATCTGGAGGATTCAATCTGAGAAAATGGAAATCTAACTCACCAGAACTATTACCATGTTCAAACCAGAACCAGGATTATTTCGATTTTCGTCAAATGGAATCGACCAAAACTCTAGGCCTTCGTTGGAATCCTCAGGAAGATTTATTCATATTTCAGTCAAAAATAGAACCAACCAACATCCATCATACCAAACGAACGCTTTTATCTGATATTTCTAAGGTATTTGATCCGCTAGGTTGGTTAGCTCCTGTTACCACAAAATTAAAATTGTTATTCCAGTCAGTATGGCAACTTAATTTGAATTGGGATGACAGGTTACCAGAAAACCTTTGTACAGAATGGCGGAAACTCAAATCGGATATAACAGTAATAGAAAGTTTCCAGCTGCCGCGATGGCTCGGCACATCTGAAAATAAAACCATTGAACTACACGGTTTTTGTGACGCCTCAACCAAGGCATACGCCGCTGTAGTGTATTGTAAGGTTAACCAGAGCCAGCACTCTTCTGTGATTTTAGTCGTTGCTAAGGCGAGACTCGTACCAACCAGTAAGAGTGTCACATTGCCGAGATTAGAGCTCTGCGGTGCTCATTTATTAGCCAAACTTATGACTAAGGTGAGGCAATGTTTACCAGATTACCAAATTGATACATACGGCTGGATCGATTCCATGGTAGTACTAGGATGGTTAAATGGAGATCCAGGCCGCTGGAAACCATTTGTGTCCAATAGAGTGAGACAAATAATTGATGTTATGCCACCAGACCATTGGCGATACGTTAAATCTGAAGAGAATCCTGCAGATTGTGCTAGTCGAGGTTTGACAGCTAGTCAGCTGGCACAGCACTCTTTGTGGTGGAAGGGTCCGACGTGGTTGAAGACATACAACTCCAAGGTCGATAATAACCAACAAAATTACTCTACGGACTTAGAAAAGAAAAAAATAAAACAAACAAACGTCGTAACCCGACCGCGAGACGGTACAATTACATATCAGCTGTGTACGAAGTATAGTTCCTTCACTCGGGTAGTACGTGTACTCGGGTGGATTTTGCGAGCGCTGACACCAAATAATAAAAATAGAACACCATACCTTAACTTATCAGAATTAAATAAGGCCAAACTTTTGATTATAAAAGACTTTCAGCAAAGTGACTTTTCTGAGGAAATCACCAATTTAAAAACTAATAAATCTATAGATAAGAAGAGCAAACTTTATGGCTTTAACCCATTTTTAGATGAAAATGGTATCTTACGTGTAGGAGGAAGACTCGAAAATGCTAACATAGACAGGGATATGAAGCACCCAATAATAATACCACATAATAGCATCTTAACAAATTTATTGATTGACCAAGCCCACCGATTGTCTTACCACGGTGGTCCACGGCTGACGTTAGCGTTATTGAGGAAATCCTACTGGATTCTGGGTGGAAACCGCGCTACTAAGAAACGCCTACGTATTTGTGTCCAGTGCCGAAAACATCAACCAAACCTCGGTCAGCAGATGATGGCAGATCTTCCTGAATCTAGAAGTAACCCATCTAGGCCGTTTCAACACACTGGTGTAGATTTTACTGGTAGTATTTTGATAAAGGCCAATAAAGGCCGCGGTATCAAAACTACCAAGGGTTACGTAGCGGTGTTTGTTTGTATGTCGACCAAAGCAGTTCACCTAGAGTTAGTTTCAGACCTCAGTACGTCAAGTTTTATTGCTGCATTACGAAGAATGGCCGCTCGGAGAGGAACACCAAACCATATTTATAGCGATAACGGTACAAACTTTGTAGGAGCTCATCGAATCTTGAACCAAGAATTAGAGGACTTGAAACATGTTTTTAACTGTGACTTTAGCGCTGAAGTGGCCGATATGGGCATTGAATGGCATTTTAATGCCCCCGCTTGGCCAACGGCTGGAGGTCTCTGGGAGGCAGCAGTTAAAAGTCTCAAATACCACTTGAGGCGTGTAGTTGGAGACCAAAAATTAACGTATGAAGAGTTTTCTACCATCCTAACCCAATTAGAGGCGTGTTTAAATTCAAGGCCGCTGTGTCCGCTTACCGAAGACCCAGACGATTTGAATTATCTCACTCCATCACATTTTCTATCAAGTGGGCCCATTCTCACTATTATTGAAACAGAACGAGACGAGCGGACTAGATGGCAACTCACTCAAAAAATATTCAGTGATATTTGGAACAGATGGAAATCTGAGTATTTAATTCAATTGACCGCGCGCTCTAAATGGAGAGAGTCAAAACAAAATCTACAACTAGACGATATTGTGATTATCCACGATCCCCTATTACCACCGGGAAAGTGGGCTCTGGGCCGGGTTGTCGAACTACATCCTGGACAGGATGGTCACGTTAGAGTAGTTACCTTGAAGACAAAAAACAACACCATAAAAAGACCTGTGGTAAAGTTATCTGTTTTACCAGTGAACAGTCATCAAATTGATCAAGATGATGACTCAAACAATAAACAACCACCAAGAATAAAAGATAACACGGTCAAACGATCATGTCACTTTATGTCATTAATACTTATGCTGTTGTTATATAGTATATCGCCCATACATGCTACCTACACCATTTCACGCTTACCAGATAACCAAACCATATACTTTGACCAATTATCAACCATGTACCTTATACGAGATGAATGGAAATTGGTAGTGTATTATGATATGCAACCATACTGGCAAGGAAATGAACTATTTAATAAATACTTAGACCACTTATCTAACATATGTTCGAATACAAGAATTAAAACAGAATGTGACGTGATCTTATTACAGTTACGTCACGGTTATACAGAGTGCGCATATTATAACACGATGATGCTCGGTCAGCAGTTCACACCGCATACCAGACGGCGACGTGGGCTTATCAATGGAGTAGGCTACGTTGCCCATAGTTTATTCGGGATACTCGATGAAGATTTTGGTGAAAATTACAGAAAGGAGATAGACCTAATTAAAACTAATGAAAACCATCTAGCCAGTTTATGGAAGAACCAGACGACTATCGTGGAGGCGGAGTACAACTTGTTGAAGAGAGTTGAGAGCACCATGGACAAGCAGCACAAGATATTAACTCAACACTTTCTTACTTTACAAGAGGCCTCCAAGGACTTACAGTTACAAATCCAGAACGTAGCCACCACGAATGAATTTGCTGTATCTTCAATTATAGCTAATAATCTATTGAACAGCCTGAGGTATATACAAGATACTTTATTAGACACCATTTCGAACATCTATAATGGTAATTTTAATGTTCATCTCTTAAAGCCTGAGCAATTACTAAAAGAGCTAGGTATTATTTCTGGTCACTTAGATAAAGATTCCTCACTACCTATAGATAATATTCGAGACAATTTACCAAAAATTTACCACTTATTGAAGGTCAAGGCTAGAGTCACATCTGCCTATCTCATATTCGAAATAAAAATACCAATTGTCAGTCGTGACTTGTACGATATCTACCATTTAATTCCAATACCAAGGAAAATAAATGATCGCTTTGTCACCCTACTTCCTATAGCCGAACACGTCGCTATAAATCTGAAAAAAGATATTTATTTACCATTGTCAAACGACGATTTCCATAAATGTATACAATACGATGATAACACCTATTTATGCCCGTTACACGAACCTCTTTACCAGTATAAAACTGACCAATCTTTGTGTGTCCAAGATCACACCAGTAACACCTGCAAAACCAATTTCATGGCTTGTAAGCCTACTTGGACTAGAATGAGTAGTTCCAATAGTTTTCTGTTTTCTTGCTGCGGTCACTGCCCTTTAAGGATTATATGCGGTCAGCTGATCACAGCTGAGAGACTGTCCGGCGCCGGGATTATTACATTAGAAAGAGATTGCATAATGAAAGGTGAGACCTTCACAATAACTGCGCATAAGCTGTTTTCATCTACCTACAATACTCGTCCAGACATTATAGCGCCGAGTATACCTTCTATAAACCATGTAATTAATATAACCATACCAAATGCAAGTATTGATGTGAATACCACCTCGTTCGATAGTGATTTTGATACCATTCGAAATCAAATTCGAGAAATGAAGTCACAGGATGGTATAATTAGTCAGATTTCTTACCATGACATACACCACTATGTCATTATCTACGTGTTGTTGAGTGCGGCGATGGCGGCGGTCGGGCTGTGGGCGTGTCGGCGCCTGCGGCGGCCGCGCGCCTGCCCCGCCGCCAGGGAGGAGGTGCAGTGTGCTAAAGAGAGCCAATCTACCAGTGCCAAAGGTAAAGATGTGAATGTGCAAGTGTGTGAAAGTGATGAAGTGTCACGCGTAGACAAAGGTGTAAGTGATAGTGCGGGCGTTGACAAGGCTACGTCGCCTTGCTATCGTAACCGATTTCGCGAAGACTTTTCGATGGACTTTTAGGTTCTAAGTAGAAATATTGTTTCATCATCTTGTTAATCACCACAAATTGTTCTATCACCTTGTACATCATCGCCATAATTCACTTTCTTATTTTTTATCTTTTTTTCTCATCTTTCTCGCCCCGGAATATGTATGGGACATACATGCATTTTTATGATGCACCGTCGGCACTTTGCCGCCGCGCATCGGTTTACGTATAACGCAATAATCAGTTCACGTGCGGTCACCATAAACGCCGGTTCTCATTTACCAATTTACCATTTTACCAGTTCGCGTCGAGTTACCATTCCACGCGTGCTATCTTACCATCTTTTACCATTACCATTCAGTTCACGTGCAGTCACCACAAACGCCGGTTCTCATTTACCAATTCTACCATTTTAACAGTTCGCGTCGCGTTACCATTTCACGCGTGCTATCTTACCATCTTTTACCATTACCATTCAAGTTCACGTTCGGCTACCATTACCGCGTGTGCTCCCGTATTTATTCCGGCTACTTAATTGTACCATTTGCACCATCATTATAATAAGTTACCAGTAATAAACCATACCGTATCTAATCCTAATCTACGTCTTTATATTTCTCCTCCAACAACCCATACACTCACTATGGGCCTCATAAGAAGGCTCAAGGTCACTCAGAGAGCAATGGAGAGAGCTATGCTTGGAGTTTCTCTGCGAGATCGAATCAGAAATGAGGAGATCCGCATGAGAACCAAAGTTACCGACATAGCTCACCGAATAGCGAGACTCAAGTTGCAGTGGGCAGGGCACATAGCTCGACGAACTGACGGCCGTTGGGGCAGAGCAGTTCTCGAGTGGCGACCGCGTACCGGAAAGCGAAGCGTAGGCAGGCCTCCCACAAGATGGACCGACGACCTGGTGAAGGTCGCGGGCAATCGCTGGATGAGGGCGGCCCAGGACCGTTCGTTGTGGCATTCTTTGGGGGAGGCCTTTGTTCAGCAGTGGACGTATTTTGGCTGAAATGATGATGATGATGTCAAGCCGCCTGGGAACTGTTATCGAAAACGCTGCCTAAACCTTTTGATATATGTATAACAAAACAATGTACAGTGGAATATTTCCTCTTTGGTACATCTACAAAAAAAGTTCGCGATGCCATATATCTATATTTTTTGGGGTTTTAATATTTGCATGGCAGAACGACGTTTGCCAGGTCAGCTAGTTATTATATTAACATAAACTACTGGTGGTAGAGGTCCAGTGACGGAGCTCGCGGGCGTAGTCACCACCGCATTACCTAATATACTTGCCGCTAAATGGTAGTGTTCAGCACTATCGTGTTCCAGTCAGGTGGTAATCAACGGCCCTGTAATCTCCGGCACATAGGCATAACACCTTAGGCCTCTGGAGTGGTAAAGCATCTGCATTTTGACCTTGGTATTTGTGTGGGTGTCTATAGGTTGCAGTCATCACTTGACACCAATGTGAACTGCAGGCTTGTTTGCCACTTCCATTACATAAACTTATCTGTCGTCACGGGGAGTGCCCTAACGAATGCTTATGTTTCACCAGGTGAAGGAGCAACTGTACAGCAAGGGCTTCATGGCGGAGGTGGACACGGACGCGGGCGACACGCTCAACAAGAAGGTCCGCAACGCGCAACTCGCACAGTTCAACTACATACTCGGTAAGTACCACTTACACTTAGGGCACACCGCGGACACTCAGCCAAAATTCCATACAAACGCTTAATTTGGTCGGTAGCACATACAAAATACCAACCGTCGCCCATAAGGGAGGCGGTTGGGTGATGCGGGGAAATCGGGCGGGACGTCGAAGTGTCCATTCTATACGTAATATTATTACATATTTTTTTCTTAGGGTGCGTTCCACTAAATGACCGCAACGATTGTAACGCCTCTTCATCGTTCCACCTGAGGCCCGCGGTCGCGAGCGTTCGTTCGACGTCACAGATTCACGTCACTGTTCGCGACCGCGATGATGGCGATGAATATTTGTAGACTAATAAAAATCTAATAGGTTGGGGAAAAGTCTTTTCGCATTATAGTATGTATGAACTTGTAATACAATCTCTTTGGCTGTAGTATTTGTATCTGGCTGGTTTTGGTATCATTGAAAGTTAAAATTTTAAAGAACATAATTCCAAATTCAAATTAGGCAAATGTGTGATTTTCATTTGTTTTCGTACTGTCAAGATGAGTGAATCTAATGAAGAAATTCGATACATTTTAAAACTTTACTACAAAAAAGGTAAAAATGCAACGCAAGCCGCGAAAAAAATTTGCGATGTTTATGGACCTAGTGCAGTGTCTGTGAGAGTAGCATAAATTTGGTTTAAGCGTTTTCAATCCGGAAATTTTGATGTCAAAGATACACCTCGCTCTGGTCGCCCTATTACGGATAAAATGGATGCCATTTTTGAAAAAGTCTAGCACGATCGACATATCAGTAGTTACGACGTAGCTGAAGAACTGAGAATTGATCACAAAACAGTTTTGGCGCATTTGAAAAAAGCTGGGTACAAAAAAACGCTCGATATTTGGGTACCTCACGAGCTCACTGAAAGAAACCTAATGAACCGTGTACTCATTTGTGATTTTTTATTACGACGTAATGAAACCGAATCATTTTTTAAGAAGCTGATAACTGGTGATGTAAAGTGGATCACGTACGACAAGAACGTGCAAAAACGGTCGAGGTCAAAGGCCGGTCAGGCTTCACAGACTGTGGCGAAATCCGGGTTAACTCGCAATAAGGTGATGTTGTGTGTGTGGTGGGATTGGAAGGGCATTATTCATTATGATCTATTATACCACCAGGCAGGACTATCGATTCTGAACTCTACTGCGAACAACTGATGAGATTAAAGCAAGAAGTTGAGAGAAAGCGGCCGGAATTGATCAACAGAAGGGGTGTGGTGTTTCATCATGATAACGCTAGACCTCACACATCTATAGCCACTCAGCAAAAATTAAGAGAGTTTGGCTGGGAGGTGTTAATGCATCCGCCGTATAGTCCTGACCTTGCACCTTCAGATTTCCACCTGTTTCGGTCTCTTCAGAATTCTTTATGCAATGTTAGGTTAACATCACGAGAGGACTGCCAAATCCACTTGTCGCTCTATTTTGATGAGAAGTCCCAAAATTTTTATAGCAATGGGATCATGTCCCTACCTACAAGATGGCAAAAGGTTATCGAACAAAATGGTACATACATACTTTAGTTAAATTTAAATAAACTATATTAAAAAATGTTTTGAATTATCTTAAAAAATGCGAAGAAACTTTTTCCCCAACCTAATATTTACTACAAATACAACAAAATTAGCACGCCATCTAACAACATGTGACTGATATTAAACATTTTGTTTAAATCTGAGGTCGCAAGTGTAAAATAATGATCGAAGCATTTTACAATCTTTTAAAAAAAAAAAATCTTTATAAACAATATTACCCTATGTTCCCACCTCGGGAATGTTCGCGGGAACGTTCCCGGGAGCTGCACATCATTATGTGTACTTACTGACATAGAAGAAAACAAAAATGTGTGCATTTCGCACCTGGTAGAAGTGATGTCTTCAAACATTTTCATAAAAGACACTGTATAATGTTTCCTATCTCATTTTATCCCACGTTAAATCTTATGAATTTGTGTCCGTCTCTTTTTACTGTCGCATTTTCGTTTCATAGAGTTCCAATTCACAACTATGCTAAAAAAAATTTTACTTCATTAAACAATGTAAATTAATACATTGATGTAAATATCTTTTTGTCAATAAACAAATTATTATTCATCATCATCATATCAGCCATAGGACGTCTACTGCTGAACATAGGCCTCGCCCAGTGATCTCCATGCCGACCGCGGAAGCGACGTGCATCCAGCGGGTACCGGCAGCCTTCACTAGGTCGTCGGTCCATCTTGCAGGTGGACGGCCCGTGCCGATACGTGGTCTCCACTCGAGAACCTTTCTGCCCCAGCGGCTATCGATTCGCCGAGCTATGTGCCCCGCCCATTGCCACTTCAGCTTGGAGATCTGCTTGGCTATGTCAGCGACTTTCGTTCGCCTACGGATTTCTTCATTTCTGATTCGATCCAGTAGGGAAACGCCGAGCATTGACCGCTGAGTCTGAGAGAAATTATTATTATTATTATGTACATTTCCAGTGGTGGGAGACCGCGAGAAGAACTCCGGCACAGTGAACGTGCGCACGCGAGACAACAAGGTGCACGGCGAGATGTCCATAGACGCCCTCCTCCAGCACTTCGATACGCTCGTCAAAGACAAAACCTTGTCCGAAGATAGCCAGCTACTTAAGTAGACTCTCATTACGAATTAGGCCGTGTTCTACGATGTAAATCGCAGATCTTTTGTACGTTGAAAACTTGAAATAAACATGTATTTCAAGTTTTCAACGTACAAAAGATCTGCGATTTACATACAGCTCGTTCCACACTGTCCCGTACTTTTGAAAGACAAAACCTTGTCTGAAGATAGCCAGCTACATAAGTAGACTCTCATTACGAATTAGGCCGTGTTCTACAGAAATATTACCCGCAGATCTTTTGTACGTTGAAAACTTGAAATACATGTTACAGCTCGTTACCACTGTCCCGTACTTTTAAAAGACAAAACCTTGTCCGAAGATAGCCAGCTACTTAAGTAGACTCATTACCAATTTGGCCGTGTTCTACAGATATGTTAACTGCGGGTCTTTTGTATGTTGAAAACTTGAAATACATGTTACAGCTCGTTCCACACTGTCCCGTACTTTTGAAAGACAAAACCTTGTCTGAAGATAGCCAGCTACATAAGTAGACTCTCATTACGAATTAGGCCGTGTTCTACAGAAATGTTACCCGCAGATCTTTTGTACGTTGAAAACTTGAAATACATGTTACAGCTCGTTACCACTGTCCCGTACTTTTAAAAGACAAAACCTTGTCCGAAGATAGCCAGCTACTTCAGTAGACTCTTATTACCAATTAGGCCGTGTTCTACAGAAATGTTACCCGCGAGTCTTTTGTGAAACTTGAAATACATGTTACAACTAGTGTGTGTTGTATAGTGGGAACATTTGTTAGATGCCGGGACCTGTTAAATCGGGTGTCCCATACTTTTGAACGACAAAACCTTGTCGGAAGATAGTTAGCTACTTATGTTGACTGATTACGAATTAGGCCCTGTTCAGAATGTTTCAACCCGGGGTCAGGTGGGAACGTGCTCTTACATGTGAATATTATTATTTACCGCCCGGAATTAGGCTGTTCATAACATTGTCACTTGTATTGCGACGTGATTGTAATAGAAAAGGGGTCTCAAGTGTCAACATGTTTGTCTCTGGACGGCGTTATGCGTGGCGGTAAATGCTTTTTTTTTTAAAACGCTGAAGTTTTCGACCAACAATATTATAATGTCAATTTATCGAATTTAAAATAGTATTCCTTGACACTACTTAAAGTAAAATCACTGTCATTTCACTATCTTACGTTAAGTTTTAATACTTGTGCGCGTTAGTAATTTATTTCTAGAGAAAATATGAAACTCATTTAGGAATAACTATTTTTAACCGACTGCGCACGCATTTATTGTTAATTCCAAGTTATATTTATTTCGTTTTAGCGGCGGTTAAATAAAACGATTTTTAAAATTGCATAGTGTTTTATTTATTAAAATTTATAAAATATATTTAATTTTGTTTATATTATCAGTAATCTCTTACATTGGTGGACTATGACTACACTAGTAGTTTGTAAATTTTTACAAATGTAATAAAGTAATTCATAGGCATAAATACTGAATATTTGGTCATAAGGGACCTATACACCATAGCCGCTGATTAACGACTCAGCAAGCGGATATAACAAGCCTTAATTAAAAAAAAAATAACAAAAAACATATGTTAATGCGAATTCGTAAAGAAGTCGCTTTTACCCTTAATAATTGTTTTTATATTATTTCGCATTAACACATGCTTGTGAAATATATTTTATTTTAAAGAAAAATGGAAAGAAAAACTTCAGTAGCTCAATTGGAAGAGCGGCTGGACTAGATTCCCAGTAGGCCGCGAGTTCGAGTCTCGCCTGAAGTCAAATTTTTCTTTCCAGTTTTCTTTAAAATAAAATACTGCTAATATGTTGTTGTTTGCACCAAACAGTACTCTGACTAGTGTTATTAAAGTATGTACCAAGATGTTTAGTTTATGATTAAAACTGTATGTTATACTTTTTAAACAGAGTGAGCGAGACTACAACAAACTAAAATACTGGTAATATTGGTCAATAAATTATTGAACTTATTCAATTACAAAAGTCATAATTTCATGATATTTCCAAAATCCAAGTATTAGATTTTTTTTTCCAACTTATGACTTAGTTACAGAGCGCTTTTGTTAATGAAAATAATAATTAATAACACTTTAATATGTCAACTGCCTCAGTAGCGTAGTGGTAGCAGGCCACTACTATTACACTGGAGGTCCTGGGTTCGATTCCCGGGTCGGGGACTATCAGAGATAACGGTTTAAAATCCTTTATCTCTGCTTCTATTGGGATTTTTCCATTTTCTGGAAGTTTCCCAGTACCCCGGAGTTTGGTAATGTGCCCGGAGATGGCAACAGGTTCGCCACCTGTTACATGGGCCAAAACGTAACCGGCGAGTCGTGGGTGTTTGCATGTATGATTGAATGCATGCATTTACCTCTGCCTACCCCTTCGGGGATTACAGGCGTGAAGTTACGTACGTTTACGTAATATGTCATTTTTTTCAGTTAAAGAATAGATTACATAGAATATGTATTTAAAAATGAGATATACCTATTGTATTAAATTCTTGGAATCCTGTTAGAACACTGTCCACCTTGTATGAATAAAACACTAGCTCATTTTGCCCACTACGCTATGTCCGCAGCTCGCACATGGACTTTATTGTACTTAATGTATGTATGTATGTATCTTCACGCCAGGTCCCTAACGGGGTAGGCAAGACTCAATGACCTGTATCATTTATAAACTTCTTCAACTTGCAATGATTATAAACCAAACTGACACATTGGATTCGTTGGCTTTGGTGTGTAGAGCCCTTACAACATTTTGGTCAAAACTACAAACAGTATTCAGCAAGAAATAACATCGAGCCTAAGAAAGAGACAATCGGCTAGATTCGACTTCGTAGAGCGTTCTCTCTGTAAACTGCCTACGTAAGCATTGATGAATGTTTAAAACTTGATTAACTCAACATGGTCGACAAACGTGAAATAGGTACGGTGCGAAAGAGATAACGCTCTACAGACCCGAAATAAGCCGAAGTCTCCTTCCTCGACGTACAATATTTATTGTTGGATCCTGTATTTGTAAGTTCACAATAGTTCAAACGTCAATTCTTATAGTAAATACCATAGAGCAACACAGGCCGCGGCGGTCCGTAGCCATAGCGTGTATTACCGATGCAAAACGGTCTGTCTTTTTTTGCGGGGGGAAATGCGTGCGACACACACGCACACTACAAAAATCGTCTATTACTACGAAACTCACACCTGGACTTTAACAAAATACAGAAACAATTTCACGCACACATTTAAACATCTAGGCGACAGGTATAGGCCCATTTGGGCTTGTACTTTGACAGAGGGGAAAGTCTGCATATGGCTACTCCCCTCCGGTGTTGCTCTATGAGTAAAAACATATGAAATAGTTTCAAATAATCTCCCAAACCAAGCCTTACAACTAACACTTTGCTTTGATATTAAGACTAGATCAAAAGCATATTAACGTGTATAAAATTAGGAGAATTGACCATCTACTATTTCTCGTCAGAATATATTCTCATGTGAAATGAGCATTAGATAAACGTTTCGCTTGAAAACTAACTAAAAATGTATTTATCATGTTGAGGAGCAGGTGAACAAAACCGGACTAGTCTATATATGATAAATGATTTTTAACAAAAGGACATTAAAATTTGTTTTTTTTATGTAGTGGTAAACAAGCTATATTACAACAAGCAATGTTAGGTGATGACTGCAGCCTATAGACACCCACACAAAGACCAAGGTCAAAATGCAGATGCGTTACCACTCCTGAGGCCTAAGGTGTTATGCCCCTGTGCCGGAAATTACAGGGCCGTACATTACCACCTGACCGGAACACGATAGTGCTGAACACTACCATTTAGCGCCAAGTATATTAGGTAATGCGGTGGTGCCTACGCCCGCGAGCTCCGTCACTGGAGCTCTACCACCAGTAAAAATGTAATTAAATAAATATAGTTTATACTGGACAAGTCCGTTTCTGCATGAAAAGGCAAATTTACGTCTTTTGGTAATACATAGATGTTTACTTTGAGTGTAAAAAAAAATTTTTTTTCGATATGTGGACAAGTTCGGTTAAGTTTGCCTGCTCCTCAATTTTATCACATATAGGCCACTTCAGTAGAATAAATAAAATAAATTACTTTTTTAATTATTCCCAGAATTAAATATACAATGCCCTTGGCAATAACTTCTAAAATTTTTGTAGAAACTATAATTAGATTGAGTTTGCCCGTGACCACGGAAGCCGAAAAGCGACCGATACGTCGGGTAGTTGAGGGAATGTTCGTGGTGTTATACTTGCGAGAGAAATCCGCAAATACGATTTCCACAATATATGTATAGGTTGAAAAGTTAGTGGTTGTATTCCCGCGGAAAAACGGTTTGCTTTTTTCAATGGCTCAACTATATCGAATCATGAGAGTTAAAAATTAATTTAGAAATTATTACTATCTCGGAAGCGTAAGAAATGATAGTAATTCACTAGACACAACGTAATTTTTTTTTGTATTGTAATTGGCAAACAAGCCTGCAGTTCACATTGATGTTAAGTGATGACTGCAGCCTATAGATATCCACACAAAGACCAAGATCAAAATGCATTGATTTACTTGCCGCTAAATGGTAGTGTTCAGCACTATCGTGTTCCGGTCAGGTGGTAATGTACGGCCCTGTAATTTCCGGCACAGAGGCATAACACCTTAGGCCTCAGGAGTGGTAACGCATTTGCATTTTGACCTTGGTCTTTGTGTGGGTGTCTATAGGCTGCAGTCATCACTTAACATCAATGTGAACTGCATGCTTGTTTGAAACATCAATTACATTTAAAAAAAAATGCAGATGCGTTACCACTCCTGAGGCCTAAGGTGTTAAGCCTCTGTGCCGTATATTACCACCTCACCGGAACACGATAGTGCTGAACACTACCATTTAGCGGCAAGTATATTAGGTAATGCGGTGGTGCCTACGCCCGCGAGCTCGTAGAGAAAGTACATACCTACAATTTGAACTTGTGCACGCACCACCGAGCTCTGACGGGTAAGTGAAAAAAAAACTGAATATCGATAAGGGTTCAGAGCAAAATAAGCTGACATGCCTTATGATAAGGCATAACTAATTTAAAAACAAACAATTATACTACCCCGAAAAAACAATTTTGCTACGGTAAAACAACCACTACAATTTCACCGTATATATCCCCAGCAAAAGTCCGAGGTGGAAAAGATAGAGTACGGTACAACAATTAATATTGCACATCGAGCCTGCGAAAGAGACGATCGACTCGTTTCGACTTCGTAGAGCGTTATCCCTGTTGCACACTGCCTACGTAAGCACTGACAGTCCGATATTGGTCAAAACTTGATCAAAATGGTCGTCAAACGTCAAATAAGTACGGTGCGAAAGAGATAACGCTCTATAGACCCGAAATAAGCCGAAGTCTCCTTCCTAGGCTCGATGTGCAATATTTATTGTTGAGTACTGTAATTACAATTAATAATAATAACGAAATATACACATATTTGCCAAATAAATCACAGAGTATTAAAGCCCATAAAACACCACACCGCAAGATCCACACCCAACACATATGTGTTTTACTTAGGAATATAAAATTACATCACTTTATTATCACAAGCGAACCACAGCCACAATGCAAATATGAACAGTGTGGAAACTACGTACAAAACCTTGAAATGTTACACTCACACAAACATGCGCATAGACGAGGCCTCTAAGCGGTTCTCGCGGTGCTGCAGTACTGAGTCACTCGCTACATCGAGCGTCGATGCGCATGTTTGTGTTAGTGTGCCATTTCAAAAGTGTTGTACGTAGTTTCCATACTGTACATATTTGTAGTGTGCCACAGCTCCCCAATATTCTTATGTTTAAATACATAAAATTGTAGAGACATCAATTGATGTCAATCTCTCTAACGGATGTCTCCATTTTGAGAATCATGTCGCTTATTATCGAATATTTTGGTGTCACTTGAATTTAATACACTAATAAAAACAGAACACGTCACTTATCACCGTTTAAAGTAATCATATATTATTATTATGGTTTCATCACTATTCGTCTAGCAAAATTTTCAAATAATTTTACAGAGACGCAAAAAAATACTTTTATTGGAGAACTGCCTGAATTGTTGGAAAAAAAGAAGTCAATGTACTTAATTCTTCTCTCCGTAGTTTATTTATTTGTCAAAATCGGTGAATAAAATTCTGAAAAGTATAATCCGACTTTTTTGTTGTCGAATACAACGGAGCATATAACACTGCCATGATATGTAACAAAGTCAGTGTAATATATCGAAAAATATAACAACACAGGTATTATCCGTGCCATGATAGACATTCTTCTCTCCTTAGTTTATTTATTTGTCAAAAGCAGTTAATACAATTCTGAAAAGTATAACCCGATTTTTTTGCTGTCGAATACAGCGGAGCATCTATAAAACTGCCATGAAATGTAACCAAGTCAGTGCAATATATAGAAAAATATAACAACACAGGTATTATTTGTGCTGTGATACACAAAATAATACAACACACACAACATACACAAAGACACACACACACACCTGTAGGCCATACAGATCTCGAAACATACACGTCCTATTGGACCTGGACCTGACAAAAGTTTTCCCAGTTCCAGGTCCAAAGTCCAAGGTCCAAGGAACGTGTGTGACGTTCAATACATCTATTAAACTTTGGATTTTGAGCATAACTCATCATACATGCATGATGCATGACATTCACTAATTTAAAAAAGTTGGACGATGCGTTAATGCGTGTATATTTCGGTATACGGCTGCACGTAACAACGTTTTAAAGTATTGGAACAATCAAAAGCCGCTCCCGTACACATTTTCGGTAAGAAAATTGAGACTTATAAGCCTTGTAATTATAAGATATAAAATATAAATACCCTTCACTGATTTAAATCACTTCGTAGTCTACAAATACCAGTTACAGACTTCGTAAGTCGAGTGAATAAATTTATAGATAATGGTTAAATAAATAAAACTTATAGGGCCAGGCCCTGTTCAAAATAAATAAGGTTCTTAAAATCTAAAACTTATCTTATACACTAGAGATAGATAGCTTCCAAACAGCCGCTAGCTAGTTCTCAAATAACCTACCATCTCTGGGGCCATACGACCATCTCATATAGCAGTCTTAATGCGAACTTATTTATTTTGAAGTAGTAATTATATAATCTAAATTATATATCAAAACAAAGTAAGATTTAAATATGTCTGCCATAAGAGATGGCGGTATTGCCGCTGACCAAAAGCGTGCGCTTTACTAAGCCCGCAGTGCCTAGTGCAAATTAAAAAAAAAAAAAACATCCTAACGACTTCACCATCGCGTTTATCAAAATTCAAAATTCAAATCATTAATTACAAATTGATCTACAAGGACACTTTTGGAGTTTTGGCGGGAACCTTGAAAGATGCGTGTGGTGCTCTTTATTTATTTCATTTTCTTGGTGTATTTTTGAGTTATATTCAATAAAGTTGGTGGCATTTTGTTTGATATAGGCTTATTACAGTGCTGGTGTATAGTGAAATAGAATAACAGTGCGAAAACACGTTCTTTCGGGTTGCCACCAAAACTTCATTGTAAATGTTCTGGTAAAGCAGCCATCGCTTTACACTGACTGTGACTCTGACTGACTGACTGATAATTGACCGACTGACTCTGACTTTTACACTGCTTATGACGAATACGAAATATCGTTTAACTTGACACTGGCAATATGCGTAATAGCGATGCCAATACTATAAAAAAAAAAGGACACTTGCATTGTCGGGTTATAAGCTACCTAGAGAGAATGACTTATAATAATCCAATAGGTATTCATAAATACCAATTTAATAATAATATTTAACCGATACGTGAATCATCAAATTTTTCAATTCCTTCATAGAAGAAAATGAAAAATCTGTTCGTCATAATCATAGTCATTCACTTAGCAGAGTTCCAAGTGCAGGCACTACTGAGAAGAACGCCGCTACCCAATAAACTCAGCGTGTCGAGTATAATAACCCTACTTGACAGTCTGACAACAAATATATCATGGTGCAGGTTGTTTTTAATTTGATATATCTAATCTAGAGACCACCTAGTGGTTTACAGTGCTCATCAAGAAATAATGCACATCGAGCCTATGCAAGTGACAATCGGCTAGTTTCGGCTTTGTAGAGCGTTATCTCTCCTGCACACTGCCTACGTAAGCATCCGAAGTCCGGTATTGGTCAAAACTTGATCAAAATGGTCGACAAACGTCAAATAGGTAAGGTGCGAAAGAGATAACGCTCTACAGATACGAAATATGCCGACGTCTCTTCCTGAGGTCGATGTGCATTATTTCTTGTTGGATACTATACATCACCGAGCAAGTGGCGAACGCAAATGTGTCTCAGCCGTGTAGGTCCGAATTTGCTGGTAACTCTGGTAAGAGAATATAAAACTTGCATTAGGCACGTAAGTAGACGAATAGCCCGGCCCTGTAATTACAGGCACAGAGGCATATCACCTAATGCCTCATGAGTGGCAGCGCATCTGCATTTTGACCTCTGGTAATTGTGTGGGTGTCTATAGGCTACAGTCATCACTCAAGATCCATGTGAACTGCATGCTTGTTTGCCACTTTTATTACACAAAAAAAAAAAAATAGTAAAAGCTGTCAGATATAAACTTTGGAAATATTATGAAATATATTGAACATAATCTATCTCGATCCAATATCTTGTTAGAAACATCCTTCCAAAAAATATACTTGTATGATTCTGATGAATATAAAAATGCGTAAGCATATCAAGTGGTAACACATCTGCATTTTAGTCTTTGTGTGGGTGTCTATAGGCTGCAGTCATCACTTAACATCAATGTGGACTGCATGCTTGTTTGCCTCTTCCAAAAAAACTTTTTTTTATGTAATGATAAATGATACTAAAACGGTTTTATAAGCTATCAAAAGCAAGAATTATTGCAACAATACTGAGTTTCACTAGTAGTCTTAATTGAAAATATACATTCGGGTTATGTTAGTTTAGTGGTTACTTCGTTTTGGTGTTCCTCAGTCGGTTGCTCGATCTCCGGCGCTATGCACACGAAGTTCGAGCACAGTGTTAGTATCTGAAAAAAAAAAATTAGTCTTCAAAATGCATAGAACTTCAGGTCGTTAGCACATGGAAATCAGATAAAATGTGACACTTAGAAAAGACATCTTGAAAAAAAAGGCTATGAGAAATAAATAACAAAAACAAAGTTTTGAATATAGAATGTTAACAATTCTTTTTTGTAGTATTTGCGTTACATAGCAATACTTCACACCATTCAGTCGTCCGTGTTCCCCCAAAGGATAGGCAGAGGTAAATGCATGTATTCAAGCATAAAATCATGCAAACATGAGTCGCCAGTCACGTTTGGACCCCATCTACCTAATAGGCGGCGTAGTCTGCGAAAAGTAAAAAAAAAAAAACCTAGCCCTGACATGACTGACCGGGCATTTTACTGGTGGTAGAGTGTCAGTGTAGGAGCTCGAGGGCGCAGGCCACCGCATAACTTATCTGCGCCCAAATGGTAGATTTCAGCACTATCGTGTTCCGGTTAGATGGTAATGTATGCCTTCGTAATAACAATCACAGAGACATAACAACTAAGATCTCAAGGATGGCAACGCATCTGCATTATCTCTGGTCTTTGTGAGAGTGTCTGTGTCCGCAGTCATCACTTAACATCAATGTGAACTGCATGCTTGTTTGCCACCTTCATTACATGAAAAGATTAAGGATTTAACACCTTTATCTTTGGTAGCCCGACGTGGGAACCGAACCCAGGACCTCAGCGTAGCAGTATTGGCCTGGTAACTGGTACCACTAGACCAGTGATTCCCAAAGTGGTCCATATAGAGCCCCTGGGGTCCATGGGAGACTCGATGGGGTCTACGTATATGCGTACATAAAAATGGGATATATGGGAAAGTGATATAAATGTTAGCAAGGGGGTCCACCGAAACCAGAAAAAAATTGGAAGGGGTCTACAAGAAAAATAGTTTGGGAACCTCTGCACTAGACTACTGAGGCAGTTGGTCCAAAAGGTGCAGTAAACAGCCAAATGAGTCAAACTCACAGTATACAGAAGTACGGGCGCGGCTATAGCCGCCCCGGCTAGTACATCCCACCAGTGATGCCGATGGTCGGTCATCCGCGACACGCTGCAGTACACCGCGGCGCCCGCAAGTAGCAACTGCGACGTACGTAAAGTGCGTGTACGGGTACGTACACGTCGCTGTAGGTAGTACTGAAAATATAAAATAAGGTAGAGTGGTTTCTTAAAGAAAATTGATATATTTGATTGTATTTTTCGCAATTACTGGGGCGAGTTATATTCAATTGTTTATAAAATTAAAAAAAAAAATGAATTGTAACTTGTAACGGGAGGTGTGGTTTTTTTTTCTATGAACCAAGGTAATTTTTAAATAATTATTGGAGAAACAAAAAACATACCTATAATTTTCATATAACAAAAAGAAAAAAAATATTTAAAATTTACAAAACAAAATAAAAAAGAATATAAAAGGTTAAAAATACTTAAAACTCTAACAACAAAGAGGATATCGTTTGGAACTAATAAAAAACAAGATCTCACGGCTGCAATAAGAAGTTTCCATACCGCGGACACTTCGGCAAAATTCCATACAAACGCTTAATTTGGTCTCTATTACACAGACATCAATCAGTGACGTGTACTTACACGTTCACCTTTGTGCGCAGCACGTACAAAATACCAACCGTCGCCCATAAGAGGGGAGGAGGTTGGGTGATGCGGGGAAATCGAGCGGGACGTCGAAGTGTCCATTCTATACGTAGTTTTATTACATATTCTCTGGTAGTTTCCAGATCAGCATTATGTCTAGCCAGAGTCAGACGCTGGTTTGCAACTGTAAACTATTTGGTGAGAGGGTGAGACACGGAAATATTGCAAAAGAAAAGGAATTCCGTATAATAAGTAGCTTACCATTAAAAATACTGCCGCGTGCACGGCAAGTGACGTGTGGCCCGATGGGAAGCTCTTGTCAGACTGGTTCAACCAGTGCGCCTTCGTGCACGTGTAACTGGACACGTACTCCGAACTAAATTAGATATACATTTTATCATTAGAAATAAAAAAAAAGTTTAAGATTTAGTTAAACCTAGGCCGGATTTCACCTGGATTGGTGATCGAGTTAAAAGTTGAACTTGAGCTTAAACTCAGACTTAAATCGTCAGTTCACCACTAGACAAACATTCTGATAATATATTTGTTTCGGCCAACAATGCCTAGAATGTATGGATGATGGAGGTGTTGTAGATTATAGGCCGAAAGATTAGCAATAATGCTATTACGCGGTTTGCTAAATATCTATCGTCAGGCGCTAAGTCAGTGCAAAAAATTTAAAATTGTCATTCTGTCACTTGCCTATACGATTAACTCCCGAATATATTCACTGTTCCATCAAATATCGAGTTTAATTGGCACCAGTGTATAAGTATGATAAATAAATAAATAACTAAAAATACGGTACTGTATTGTCCAGTACGGAAGATGGCGTATGATCGCGTTGCATCGCGCATACGAAGTTCTCAAATAGTTCTAAAGACGGTAAAAAAACACACAAACCCTACATCTCTGCGTAGACTCACATATTCGGTCCTATTCCTAGGTGGTTCTTTAACGAATTGGTATATTATAAAACTAGGCTGCAAATAAACTTCAAATAGCCTCACCCTTGACAAGTAACCGACTCTTTAGGCCGACACGTGTCGAAGAAATGTGGTCGCGGGGAACCGACTACTAGCTTGAGTGTCTGCACGATCGTCAGGTTGAGCAGCAACCCAAATAGATACTCCTTGTACCATCTCAGAGCTTGCTGCTTGGCTTCGTCTGATTTATATTGAAGCCTCTCGATTAACAGCATCTGGGGAAAAATATTAAAATTAGTTGAGTTGGGTTCTATATGGTCCTCCCAGAGGGTTTCCGCCTTGTAGTGGCGGGGAAGCTTAGTAGCAGGTCGTCGTTCCAACACCGGCGAAGCTGAGAGAAACCCCAGCGAGGGACCGGCGTTTGCTGTGGCTATGCTTGCCAAAAGCTGCTGTGATGAGGAGACGGCTAGGGAAGAGGTCTACGGGTATGACTTGGCCCTGCACCCTATTCCCAGTCTAACAGTGGTCCCGCATCTAATAGGAAATGGTGAAGGCGCTGGGGAGCGGCTGAGGATCGAACTCCTTCGACGCTCCCGCTCCCTCGAGGCTAAACTACGTGTCCGAACCTCTCTACGCAACACGACGCCTGTTGTTGTGAGCGGTCTGGGTAGGGACCTAGGGCGTCGGACTAGGGGATGTCCGTCGCCCGAATAGAGATTGTGGCTGGCGTGTGCGTGTTCTGCT
The DNA here is from genome assembly GCA_036365455.1 of Macrosoma leucophasiata. Lineage (NCBI taxonomy): Eukaryota > Metazoa > Arthropoda > Insecta > Lepidoptera > Hedylidae > Macrosoma > Macrosoma leucophasiata. Next base: position 3,739,211 of record JAWQUS010000023.1, on the reverse strand, counting down.
CGCCACTTTTTTTGTTTGGAGCCAAAGGGCTCAAACCTTGGAGGGTTCGGAAACGAGCAGCCGCCGGTGGGGTCGCGGATGTGTGCGTACGAGTCTCACACTACTAGCCGTCAGTTCCCCTAGACGTCAAGTGCCCATGAGCGTTTTCCCGCAAGTTCTACATGGTTCTACTGTTAGTAGAAAAATTCCAGGGAGGTACAAATACTTTAAATATCTGGAAATGTGCTTTAGCTTCAGTAGATAATATTTCAAAGCCGTTTTTCCTTATACCTTTTTCTATTCTTTTACGTACAAAACCAATTGACGTATAACATGGACTGACCCAATTTGTGTGTTATAATGAATAATTATTATTCTAAGCATTCAATTGAATTTCCATTAAGGCATCGTATTATCATGACACATTTCAAAGAAATATTCGTAAGTAGATACTATTGTCTTTATTGAGAGCACGTCAGGTTGCTTCTGAATGGGCTAAAACAATACTACATTTACTGTGTAGTTATAGATCGTCGAAAAGTTTTAAGTGTCGGGACGTGACGACCCCGCCGCCCATAAGCTTAAGAGTTTCCTTCTGCTAGAAGTGAATTCTTCCATTAGTACAGTCAGTCAACCGAACAATGGCGGTCAAACCGTTTCAATGGGGCGGTAGTGCGTGCAATAACGCAATATGGGCAGTAACATCTTGAAAAATGAAAATAATGAAAAATATTTTATTTAACTGCCTCGGTAGCCTAGTGGTAGCAGGCCACTACTACTACGCTGAGGTCCTGGGTTCGATTCCCGGGTAGGGGGTTATCAGAGATAATGGTGAAAAAGCCTTTATCTCTGGTTCTATTGGGATTTTTCCATTATCTGGAAATTTCCCAGTACCTCAAAGTTTGGTATTGTGCCCGGAGATGTCAACAGGCTCGCCACCTGTTACATGGGCCAAAACGTAACCGGCGAATCGTGGGTGTTTGCATGTATGCTTGAATGCATGCATTTACCTCTGCCTCCCCCTTCGGGGATTACAGGCGTGAAGTTACGAAGTTACGTTTTTATTTTATTTATCAGAAAACTTATGTAACATGCATTGATGCGCTTTTACGGCTCTCACACTAGTGACTGGTACCAGAGATACGATTTTTATAATATACATAAGAATTCGGTCTACCATACTTAACCATATCAGTATCAACAAAACAAAACAAATAAATATATTTTTTTTACTGAAAACCAAAATTAAAATTGTTTATGATATAATAGTCAAATTACCTATATTTTATGAATGTCAAAATTTGCGTCAAAATGATAAGTCAAATTATATTTTAGTGATAAACCGCAGATATTACAGTAGGTAGTGAAATAGAATAATAGTGCGAAAACACGACCTTTCAGGTTGCCTCCAAAACTCCATTGTAAATGTTCTGGTAAAGTAGCCATCGCTTTACTCGAATAATGACTGTAACTCACTTGACTGACATACTTAATAAATAATTGACTGACTATATTATATTACCTTTTACGCTGCTTAAATAAATACGAATACGAAATATGGTTTTACTTGACACTGGCAATATGCGTAATAGCGATGCCATAATTAAAAAAAAACATCTCTGGGGTCGGTGAACGACATCGTGTTTGGCTACGGTAGCTCAGTGGTACATCGGTAAATAACTAATCCAGTGATCGCAAGTTTGAATTCCGCCCGAAGTCAAATTGTTCTTGCCAATTTTTTTCAAAATTCTTTTTTATTAAACAAATCGACTTCGCTGGACTAACCGGTATGACAACCCGATTAGTTCAGCGGTGTGAGACGACCGTTTGATTCGTAGGGTCGCGGGTTCGATCCCCGCACCGGTACAAATATTTGTATGGCCGACACCCAGACCCGAAACGAATATCTGTATATTCGTTTCGGGTCTGGGTGTTTGTGCATGTGTTGTGTGTGTACAACGGCAACCACGACACAGGTTTATACCTAGTGTGGCGTTGTGAGTGTACCTAAGCGTATTTATTTATTTAAAAAAGAAATAAATCACTATACTCACAATAAGTAAAGGCAGGAACACAGTGACGCCCATCAGCCACTTCCAGCTAACTGTATCCCCTGTGTATGGGTGGGAGAGCGCCGGGTCGTTGCACTGAAAGCCCAGCTGGCCGCCCGGCAACAGCCGCAGCTCTACCACCGCAAATATCACGATTACTGAAACAATTGAGAATTACAATAAAATATATACAACCAAAGAAAGAAGCGCGCATGGCCCCGCGGTTGGTTTAGTTCGGAAGCGAACTACTCGGATAAGCGATACGGGCGCGGTCGGGTGTGTGATGGGTGACCGCTAGTGCCAAATTAAAATGCGCGTTTCCGTGCTTCGGAGGGCACGTTAAGCCTTCAGTCCCGGTTGCTATCGATGGATAGTTGATGTTGGAGGCCTTATGGCCGGTTTGAAAACATCCGACAGCGGGTTGGCCACTAACCCTATCTATACCAAACCGCATTGGAGCAGCGTGGTGAAGTAAGCTCCAGGCCTTCCAAGAAGGGGGGAAGCCCCGTGCCCGGCAGTGGGACGTATCAAGGGTCGCTATTATTATTTAAAATCAACAATCAATATCAATCCGTCCTTGCATGGGCGTCGCAAGGGGGCAGGAGGGGGCAGCTGCCCCTCCCTAGAGACAAAAAATAAAGCAATGTACAGGAAAGACTGACCTATGTTTTAATTAATTCTGCTATAGATTATTACGTAATAATTATAATGGGCCGACGGATTTTTTTTATTACTGGCAAAAACGTTTTACTAATAAATAGATGGCGCTTTTTATGTGTATCTAACCTCATCTACCTAATTATCATATTTAGAAAAGAAATCTTGTAAGTAGCAAGCCTTTTTGTTACAACAATTTAAACAAAAAAAAATATATACCCACGATTCACCGGTTACGTTTTGGCCCTTGTAACAGGTGGCGAGCCCGTTGACATCTCCAGGCGCATTACCAAACTCCGAGGTACTGGGAAGCTTGCAGAAAATGGTAAAATCCCAATAGAACTAGAGATTTTACACCGTCTCTTATAGCCTCCGACCCGGGAATCGAGGCCTATCGAGAAATAGTAATAGAGCCCTGCTTATATAGTTAGAACCCTGGAAGTGGTTTTAAGGCAAATTGCCTGAGTAGCCAAGTGACTCAGGCAATTAACCTTAAAACCACTTCCACTTAAGACAGTGGCCCATATCGAGAAGGTACCTATATTAGAACAACATTCACACACTACAAGTGCTAAATAGCTTTACACGAACACTAGTGAACGTATTTTTATACTTCAAGGTGATAAATGAAATAACAAGTAAAAAAATTAGCTCGAGACGCAGGCACAACCGCATTACATACTACCTGCCACTAAATGTTTTTTTTTTTGTTTTTAATTGCAGTTATGTAATGGGTTCGTCTCGAGACGGTCGTAGTCCCCTTGACAGTTCATTGACAAGCACAAAGAGTTCCCAGCCTAAATATTTCAGCAACTGCATAAGAAAGACCAGCATTGGCTTAGGGCGTTGCTGGGGAGGGTAAGGCGAATAACCCACTGCACCGTGGCCCGTTGTGGGGCGCGGGGCGGCAGTGCAGTGGGTTGATTGTCTACCTTAGGCATTATGTACGATTAGAGGATGCGCAACTTGTCCTATTTGGGTCGGGGCAGGAGGGCAGCGCGACCCGATAGATGGAAGGAGAGGAGACAGTTGGGGGGGGAAGGTGTACCTACAGGTACGTCGTCAGCCTTGCACTTTCCCCAGCCGTCTAACGGTGGTACAGCGTGGAGAGCAGGGAGGTACCCAAATAAATTAGCATGTCGGTGACGCGAATTCAAGTGGCCTTCAGATTTTCCCTATCAAAATTACTCACCACGGTTGATTCAAAATTACTTTTCCGTTTAAAAAAAACCATGATGAATAAGAACTGAGATTATTTCATTGATCAGCATCAATTTTCCTTATTCAAGTAATTTTAAACATTTTGAAACTTGTCTGACTGTGTCAAATAAACTATCTGGATATTCCTAAATAACGCGCGGCGATATGACAGGTAAGTAGTTATTGTACCAAGTAGTGTTGTTAATATTCTTGATAATTATCGAAATACTTAGTAATGACCACTTACAACAAAAGCCAGATCAACTTATAATATCATAATATACCACAGCATAATACCACAGCTTGACGAATTTAACTTCAGGGTGCGAAGTGAATGCATCCGTTCAATAAAGTTATTATTATATTGGACCACTCACAAAGCCTGTTCTATAAATCCTAAGTTCCTGAAATTGACTATACTTCTGCAAATAATTACAACCACGTAGCCATCCTGAGGGACGTGACGTGACCCTATCGCCCACTGGAGCAGGACTTATTCCGCTGGTGCAGTCAGTCAACCGAACAATAGCTAGTAGTATGCTGGATGGGCAGCGGCATCCCACAATAAAATTGCCACTGCTGCGATCGCCAACCCGCATGCCAAATGTGGCGATTATGGCATTTCCCGTTTATGACACACAACCTGACATAATCTTTGTAGTCGGGGGAGTTTCCTAAAAAAATATTTCCTTCTTTAAGCATCGTTTTGAGTGTCTTAGGTATCGCTATTCATTCTTTTTGAGATCATTATAAATTATTCTAAAAATATTAAAATTTCAGATTGATTTTAGTAGGACAACTTTAAAACTAACGACAAAAACAACTGCAAAATTGTAAAGAAAACTAGAGTACCCCAGTTGGGTACTCTAGTTTTCTACCAGAGATTACCGATAACGGGACATTTTCGCTACCCAAAAGCTTACCTGGGACACTGGGATGGGCTGCATTGCAGGGCTTGCTCGGATTGTCCCGTTCAAAATGGGATGTATGGTCATGTTAGTATGGTATGTATGTATCTTCACGCCAGGTCCCTAACGGGGTAGGCAGAGAGTGTAGAGCGCCAGACATCCCGGTTCTGACAAACCTCTCGTGCCTCGTCTACCTTCATCATTCTCTTCATACATGCACGCCGATTCCTAAGACTTTTGACCCCACCATCAGACAGAACTCGACCTATTTGGTCATGGTAGGTCAACCTTGGTCTTCCTGGGCCTCTGCAACCATCCACATTCGCATTGTATATCTGTTTAGTCATTCGCTCATTCGACATTCTTTCTATATGCCCGAACCATCGGAGCATGCCTTTTTTCATTTTTACACCGATACTATCATTCACACAAAGTCTCTTTCTTACATCTTCATTACGAACGCGATCGGTGAGTGATACACCGCAGATCTTGCGCAAAGATCTCATCTCGACCGCGTTCAACTTACTTTCATGCTCTTTCCTGCATACCCAGCTCATGTTAGTAATCCATCAATTACAGAACTGATGAATGCCTTAAGATTGTGACGACCGGCGTATTCAATTCGCGGGAATTCATAGTGATGTGAATGGTAATAAATGTATTTGGAATTTCATATCATAATGCAAACTGTACAATATCTTGACTAAGTCTTAACAAATAGTAGGTACTTAGGAAATATTCTCATCTCAGAGATATGCAAATATTATCAGAACTAGTAACGTAACACTGGAAACTTCGAGATTGTTTCAATGAAAAAAAATTGCAACTCACCTCTATGCCATCGGTTGGTTTTTGACCAAATATGTCTTAATTTATCCATCGTTTAAACCACACGTGCGTGCCCTAATACACTTTCTATTAAACTATACGTTGCTCGTCACGTTAGTCATGTTTTGTGGTCATTTCTCAATTAAATCATTCAAGATGTGACTCGCGTCACGTACTTAGCGAATATCTTTTCTTTTTCCTTATAATACGTAGTGATTGGTTAATTCATCTAATGTTAATATTCTCACAAATTAATCTAATGAACTGAAATTCTTATCTTTAGCTTTTTTAACCATTTTTTTTCAGATTTATTTCACTTTATTGACGTCAATCAAAAGATCAAAACAAATGGTGGGTGTCAGTGTCAGACATGTCAGATGGATATCAATGTCAGTGTCAAAGTGGCACATTTTTTTTGCGTTATGGCATCGCTATCACGCATATTGCCAGTGTCAAGTAAAACAATATTTCGTATTTGTAATAATTGTAATAAGCAGCGTAAAAGTCAGAGTCAGTCAGTCAATTTATCAGTCCGTCAGTCAGCGTCACAGTCATTATCGAGTAAAGCGATGGCAACCCGAAAGAACGTGTTTTCGGCACTGTAATAAGCCTATAACAAACAAAATGTCACCAACTTCATTTAATATAACTCAAACATACTGTAAGAAAATGAAATAAAATAAGAGCACCGCACGTCTTTCAAGGTTCCCGCCAAAACTCTCAAGTGGCACATTGAGATGAAGTGGCAGTCCAGTACTTTTTTTTTTTTTTGGTATTACGGCATCGCTATTACGCATATTGCCAGTGTCAAGTAAAACGATATTTCGTATTTATTTAAGCAGTGTAAAAGTTAGTTTATTATAGTCATCAAGTATAATATGTAAGTATCAAATAAATAAGTTATGAAGTATATGTCAGTCAAGTGAGTTACAGTCAAGTTATTCGAGTAAAGCGATGGCTACTTTACCAGAACATTTACAATGAAGTTTTGGAGGCAACCTGAAAAGTCGTATTTTCGCACTGTTATTCTATTTCACTATTCACGGGCACTGTAATAAACCTATATCAAACAAAATGCCACCAACTTTATTCAATATTACTTAAAAATACACCAAGAAAATGAAACAAAATAAGAGCACCATACGCATCTTTCAAGGTTCCCGCCAAAACTCCGTCCAGTACTTTTTAAAATATTTTTTTTATGACCATAGATACTGAGTTTTTTTCAATCGTATGTTATAACCTCTTGAGCTGCAGTAAAATATGGCAATCAATTTCATATTTTTCGTGGATATTATTGTCCACGCGTAGCTCTACCTATTCATTGCTGGTTCATTGCTTATTAGACTCGGGTCTCTGAAGTCATCGTAAAATAACAAGACATATTGAATACACTTATCTTATAGACATTTTATTAAATAGCGATATTTATTGAACAGATGCATAATTTAAATAAAGTACCAATTTGAACATCATTATTTCAGCCGTAAGAAGTTGACTTCTAGACAAAAGTCTACTTTTTGCCCGCGACCTTTACCAGGTCGGTAGCCCACCCACCTCATATTACAGAGTATGGTGTATGGTGTCTAACATGCATGCTTTAGACTTTATCTTTCGACGATCCGGTTAGTCCAGCGGTGTGAGATGACCGTTTGATTCGAAAAGTCGCGGGTTCGATCCCCGCACCGGGACAAATATTTGTATGGCCTACAGATATTTGTTTCAGGTCTGGTTGTTTGTGTATGTGTAGTTTGTGTACAACCGCACCCACGACACAGGTTTAAACCTACTGTGGGGCTGTGAGTGTAAGCGTATTGTATTTATGTTTTTTCATTTTTTTATCTTATAGCGCCACTCTGGTCCCTTATAGTCCAACTGCTGTCCATTATACTTTACGATCTATGTGCCCTGCCAGTTACTATGATAGGAGAAACAAATAACCCAAAATGAATCAGAAAGAGCAGAGAAATGCCGAGCATACATAACATAATAATATACTAACTTTGTTGTCTCTGTGTTACCTTGAGTCTTTTCTTAAGGCTCACAGTGAAGACTGCGTAACAAAAAGACTCATATGTCATCTGCCAACACACGCTCCACTAAAACTTTCCTCTTCAGGTCTTCAGTTTCTACGGCAAATGGGACGAGACGATAATTACCTAGCTAGTAAAATAGCTTCGCAAATATTCAGCTAAGTTGAAATCGACAATCGATAGGTACACAATCAATTCATTAAAAAATAATAAGTATAATCTCACTCTCATCACATTGCAACATTTCAAGCAGTTTAGATAAATACAAGCTTCTCTGTTTGCTGCAAAGAGTAGGTATACAAATACCTACTATGATTTGCTGTAGGAATGTAGGTCGATTACCGTGGTCGGTAACAATAAAAGATTACTGACGAGCGAAACCGCAGGCGCAATGTAGCAATTAATAATAATAGAGTAACATCGAATTACACCTTGATTTGAGCTATATGAAGACTTGATTTTCTCGATGTTTAACAATTCGATGTGGTAAACGCAAAATGGTTTGATTGCGAAACAATAATAGCGGGTACAAGTGACGCGCTCTAGTGGCGATTTGAGGAACTCGTGAGAGTTTATTTTCGTTTTTTTTCGTCCAATAGGTAATTAGCGATTCGACGTGGTGATATTATAGGAAATGCAATACCGACTCGAGATTGGAAACTCGAGATCCCTCGGGATTAGAAATGTCAATGCCGCGGGATCCCGAAATTTTCGGGATCTCGTCTAGTTAAAACATAATCACTTTAAATCACGATAAAAGCTGCTTGTTTGTGATAGCGAGTTTAAAACAAAATAATATTTGAAAGAAAATCTTCATCTTTTAATATTACCACAGTCTAAAGAAAACGAACGTGTTAATTACCTATAGACTGTGATATTACTAACTAAATAATTAAATAGAATAGAGAAATTTACTGTCAGCTGAAGAATGACACTAAGATTTTGTGAATGAAAAGCGGGAGAGAAATAGAGAAATTAAAAAGTGGATGTTGACGACAGACTGGCGAAGAGCTTTAAGACTAATATCAACCTCTATTGGAGGGAGGTGAAAAAGTATAAAAGCTTTTCTCCAGTTTCTGGATTCAATAAAATATAACCTAAAAACTAACATTCTTGAGAACACACAAGATGTTTAAAACGATTGGCGAGTAGGTATTATGGGGAAATGTATGATTGTGCTCACAATACTGACGCCGAAGTTACTGACATAGCGGTGGCAGCTTGTGAGGATAGGTATTGAGATTGTATGGACGATACGAAGTTTGTAATGTGAAAAGGCTGCGGGTACAGCAGAGTGCCTAGTGCGAGATTTAATGCGAATTCGATCGCAATTTTGTAAGGAATTGAAAGAGCGTCATCTAGCGGTGAATAGATGACGCTCCTTCAATTCCATACAAATCTGCGTTTACTCTTACGCGTTCGCGATCGAAAATCGCGATCGAAAATCGCGATCGAAAATCTCGCACTAGGCACTCTGATCAGTTTTCTGCCGAAATTATTAAATATGGTGGTGTTGCCGTTTGGGATTCTTTCTTAGTACCTAATTACCTGTTTTCAAAATAATTAGGTACCTATGTTTGGTAAGCCTCTATAGGTATTAAATGCACTATTATCGCTCGTTAATTTTCGTAACAATGGAAATGTAATAGTCATTGTTTCAGTTTCAATAATCACATGAATGCAGGTAAATATTTGACTGTATACTTTTTATCTCATGAAGTAGCAAACGACCATATTTGACTGGTGGTAGAGCTCCAGTGACGGAGCTCGCGGGCGTAGGCACCACCGCATTACCTAATAAACTTGCCGCTAAATGGTAGTGTTCAGCACTATCGTGTTCCGGTCAGGTGGTAATGTACGGCCCTGTAATTTCCGGCACAGAGGCATAACACCTTAGGTCTCAGGAGTGGTAATGCATCTGCATTTTGACCTTGGTCTTTGTGTAAGTGTCTATAGGCTGCGGTCATCACTTAACATCAATGTGAACTGCATGCTTGTTTACCACTTCCATTTTCTTTATAATATGTAGTGATGATAGTGAAGAGTGATAGTGATGTGATAGTGAAGTAATAATGATATGCTGTCGGACAGTGACACATGGTCCCGGGCTGATCTTAAAGCGACTGAAACGCCGGGTTGATTTTAAAAATAATTTTAGTGAGTATGTACCTTTATGGTAGGTTAGTAAAAGGATAATTACACAGATTGTCAAAACTTAAACGTCGCGCTAAAACAGAAGAGAATATCTCTTCTGAGTGCCTAGTGCGAGATCTCCGAGATTATATGCGAATTCGATCGCGTAAGAGTAAACCCAGATTTGTATGGAATTGAAGGAGCGTCATCTATTCACGGCTAGATGACGCTCCTTCAATTCTGCGCTCCTTCACTCTGTTTACTGTTTAATTAATGCAGCAGAGTGTTGAAAATGAACTAAGTAGTTGGAATAATATTTCGTATCAGAATAGGTACCTATATTATATCGTTAAAAGTCCATTAAAATTATCAGTGACTGATCAAACAGGTTACTTATAATATAGCGGTACGACTCTTAAAATAAATCATCTCTAAACACCATGCTTTCAGCCAACACTTGTTTTACAACTTAACAACCTTTTTATAATTTTATTGTTAAAAAGCAGCCATAAGGGCAATTAAGGACGTGGTAAGAGCACTTGAGTGCATAGACAAAGACAAGTCGACCACACAATTTTTGATTAAATTTTTAGGGTTCTGTGGCCTACAAGCTGTGGCGGCGCGAGAGATACATATTTTTAGGGTTCTGAAGTAAACAGGGAACCCTTATAGTTTCGCCATGTCCGTCTGTCTGTAACTATAACTCGCAAACTTGTAAAGCCAACTTAGGTGTGATCGTTTTCCTTAAAATTTCGTTATAATTATGTAGCTACTATTGCCTTTACGTTTGAATTTTTAATAATAACCGTTTAGTTGGTAGAGTGGGGTCACTCGACTCTAACGAAAATTGGCACTTTAAAGCTTAATAAGTCACAAACAGTTAACTTAATCGAGTAAATCGGAACCCTAAAAACTGGAGGTAAAATGCAGATGCCACCCCTGAGACCTCACCTTATTGTCTCTGTATGACCCGTAAATAACTGTTACAGAGAAATTACTGTTATAATAACCAAGGTCTCAGGAGTGGCAACGCACCTGCATTTTGACCTCTGGTCTTTGTGTAAGTGTTTATAGGCTGCAGATATCACCTAACTTCAATGTGAACCGCATGCCACCTACATTAAATTAAAAAAAAAAATGGGAGTTGAAAAAAAAAATCCTTGCCCTCTTTTCCCCGCCTCTGCTAATTAAACAGTGGTATGCACGTCTGAAAATGATTTTTTAAGGAAGACTATTTGAGCTAACTTTACAACTTTAGGAGTAATTAACTAAAAAAATGTAATAAAGGCCCGACACACACTTGGTCCATAAATCGTCTTGTGTGGCAATGGAACATTTACAATGTAAAGCTTGGTGCATGTAACGTCGGATAAGGGATAGCTTACAATGGTTACCTGTGGGAGATAATGATACATTCAATCAAGTGGCTTTTTTTAAAGTATGCTAAGTCTAAGATAAACAAAGTTAGATGGAAGAAGACAAAAACTTTTGGCATTTACAATGAGGTATTGTTAAACACCCAATATTATCAGTTTAAAAAAATAGTTATCTATCTATTATAGTCTAGTGCGTGCGGGTTATGTAGGGATCTGCTTTTTATCTAGGTACTTAACGTAGGGGTGATTGGGCAACAGAGGATCGCGGGGTACAGTTGATTATTTACTATAACTTCGTATGTATTCATAAGGAAAGGCTGATTGGTCTATGTATGTATTAGACTCAAGCACATAAGCAAATTTGCTGTCGCTGCTCGTACATACCCCTCTCTTACGCAACAGCAACGGGAACAGCAACAGCAACACCAACAGCAACCGTAACAGTAACAGCAACAGCAACACCAATACCAACAGCAACAGAATCAGCAACAGCAACAACAACACCAACACCAACACCAACACCAACACCAACACCAACACCAACACCAACACCAACACCAACACCAACACCAACACCAACACCAACACCAACACCAACAGCAACAGCATCAGCAACAGTATCAGCAACAGCAACAGCAATACCAACACCAACACCAACACCAACACCAACACCAACACCAACACCAACACCAACACCAACACCAACACCAACACCAACACCAACACCAACACCAACACCAACACCAACACCAACACCAACACCAACACCAACACCAACACCAACACCAACACCAACAGCAACAGCATCAGCATCAGCAACAGCAATACCAACACCAACACCAATAGGAACATCAACACCAACACCAACACTAACAACAACACCAACATCAACAACAGAAACAACACTCTAACTTAAAAAAACATCACCTCGGAACGGAAAGTATCAGTTCGAAGAGATACCTATGTAAGTACCTACAGATAATTTCAGCTATTGCCTTTTATGTAAGGTAAATATTTAAGTGCAAAACCAATTGCAAAAGTAGGTTGTGTTAGTTTTGGAGAAGATAGCTTAAATACCTTTAACGATAATCATTAAAGAGGGTGTGAAACGATAAGGTGTGTTTACTGGGATTTCTATTTTGCCAAAGATGACACGTTAACGAACACTTGCTGATACAAAACTGTACGCTTGGAGCCGTATCTTAACGTCCTATTTCGGCCATAGGTACCAAATATTCCCGGATTCGAATAAATAAGACAAGTATGACTTTTTTATGTTTATCGGTTGACAGACAAGCGTGGTCACCACTTTCCATTAGGTAACCGGTTTATCGCCTATGAAGATTTGCAACACGAGGGGTTGCCAATACTCTGCCAGCCCTGAAGGACTCCTTTGACGCCATTTTTGAAAGAACCCCAGAAGAGGGAAATTGACACAGATGCGAAAAACCACCGCGAAAACCGTTGAGCACTTCCAAGTGAGGGTGACTTCTCTCTAGGCACCATATCGAATAGTTCAGCGGAGCACTTACCATTGTGAGACATAAAGGGAAATATTTATTGTTTTTCAAATTACTTTTATTATATTTTATGGTAATAGTATATCGTGGTGGCCGAGAACATAACAGACGATATGTAGGGTACTCGTATGGAGGGTACATGGGATAGCCATTGTTGGTACCATCCGTACTTATCCCACAGCGGCCATCATGGGACTCGAACCAATTCAAAAAGTACTTGAGGTTGAAGCTTGAAAAGCCCAGAGTTATACGGTTAAAACAGTCACTGACATAAACTTGTTGTTACTCGTATTTAAAATAATATTGTGGGTCGGGTTAAGCCTCTATAGGCGTATGCCACATTTCTATGAAGATTTTTGTGTCATAGTAGAGTGGTGTTCCGCGTTGGAAATACATTATAATTAACGCTTATTCGAAACGTGTTTTCTACCAGGGGTGCGACCGCCTATTGACTGCTGCTGATTGCTGTCGTCGTTGTCATTGCTGTCAAATTTTCATGTCAATTTTTACTTTAACTCCTCCTCCTCGCATCGTACTCCTCATTACTGAGGGTCGTGATTCCCCCGATGGGAGATTAATTTCCGATGGATGATATTCTTCCATCGGTGTCTGTCCTTGGCGTCATGGAGTGCGTCGTGAAGCTTTGTGTTCAGAGTACAGCGGATCTGGTCACACCACCTGACTGGGCTACGACCTCTAGGCCTTCTGCCATCGACCTTACCAGTAACCATAAGCTGCTCAAGGTTATGACCATCTTTTCGAGCAATGTGGCCAAAGAATTCGAGGATTCTTCGCAGGCAGATGGTAGAGAGCCTGGTTTTGATGTTGAGCTCGCGAAGGATCGACTCGTTGGTACGAAAAGCAGTCCATGGTATTTGCATCATTTTCCGCCAGCACCACATCTCAAAAGCATCGATTCGGTCGCGATCGGCCTTCCTTAGTGTCCATGTTTCCGAAGCGTAATTGAAAATGGAGAATACTAATGAATTGACCAACTTCGTCTTTGTTCGCCGAGATATGTTGCGATCTTTCCATATTCGCTGGAGCTGGGACATTGCACCCTTAGCCATACCAATACGTCTCCTAATTTACTTTTCGCAGGAGCCTGTGTTGCTAATAGTGGAGCCTAGATAAGTGAAATTATCAACTTTTTCATAGGGTAGAGCGCCTGTAATTTGAAGGGAGTTTGTGCGGTCTACCACCATAATTTTGGTTTTGGAACGATTGATGATGAGGCCCACTTTACCTTAACTAAATAACAATAATCGGAACCATCTACCATTATCGTTTGTTTCTAATCTACGAAGAAAGATAGAAAGCAAGAAAAACAACCAGATTATCACTTCTGCTTCTAAAGGATTGGGGTGCCTCCTGTCGCCTCTCCTCTTCCTTGTCGTCCTAGATGGCATTATGCATAATACCACGAACGACAAGCGACGCGGCATAGAGTGGGGACTGTCTAATGTCCTGGAAGACTTAGACTATGCCGATGACCTATGCTTGCTGAGCCACACACGTGCAGACATGCAAGCCAAACGGAACGACCTACGGCTAGAGGCTATCAAGACGGGACTCAAGATAAACACCAGAAAGACCCAGGAAATGAGGTGCGGTGCGACGAGTTCTTTGCCGTTACTCATAGGCACAGAGGTTGTGGAATGTGTCCACAAATTCACTTACCTCGGGAGTGTTGTGTCGGAAGCTGGTGGGACTGAAGAGGACATCGCGTCAATAATCGCCTAGGCGAGAGCGACCTTTGCACAGCTGCGTCCTGTATGGCAATCGCGTAAACTGACTCGGAGAGTTAAACTCAAGATTTTTCGATCCAACGTGAAAACTGTGTTGCTGTACGGATGCGAGACGTGGAAGGTCACAAAGGACATCTCGCGCCGACTTCAGGTCTTTGCGAACCGCTGCCTTCGACATATTCTCGGTGTTTACTGGCCCGAGAAAATCACAAATGAAAACCTGTGGGAGCGCTGCAATGAAGACCCGATCGCCCAGCAGATCAAACGCCGAAAATGGAACTGGATTGGCCACACGCTCCGAAGGGACCCTGACCACATACCGAGGCAAGCCCTAGACTGGAATCCCCAAGGAAAGCGCAAGCGTGGCCGTCCCAAACAGACCTGGCGGAGGTCTATCATCACAGAGGCGGGGAACATAGGAAGGACCTGGAGTGAAATGAAGCGCGAAGCTCAAGACCGACAGGGATGGCGACGCACTGTGGACGCCCTCTGCCCCAGCTAGGGGACATAGGATCTTAAGTCAAGTAAGTCAAGTTCTAAAGGAGCTACAAATCGATATGAAAATTTGACAGCAATGACATTGACGACAGCAATGTCGATAGGCGGTCGCACCCCTGAACCCATCTCGGTTCGACACTTGTTTCGTTTAGTACCTACACAGAATATAGACCCGCCTTTCAATTCGGACATTCCTCGTCTAGTTAGCAGACTATAGTGTATTCTCTCATCCATGATTTCACGCTAAGATATTAAAACCGGAAAAATCCACATCTCACGCATTTATATCAATGTAAATTAAGCAAACAACGCTACTTCAATCGTGTACTTCAATATGGAAAAGCTGTACCAACAATAGAGTAATAAGTAGCTAATAAACAAAGTTTGTTTGTAGTTTGTGAAAGATTAACCAGTTTTTTTCTGGCTTAAATGATGTTTGTATTTCCGTAAGTTTTGTTTGGGAGTCCGTCAGCGGGACAGTTAAAGTATGATTCTAGTAATTTGGTGATATTCCCTATTATTACTAATTAAAAAAAAAATCTAACT
This sequence comes from Macrosoma leucophasiata, assembly GCA_036365455.1. NCBI lineage: Eukaryota > Metazoa > Arthropoda > Insecta > Lepidoptera > Hedylidae > Macrosoma > Macrosoma leucophasiata. The sequence continues at coordinate 3,723,734 of JAWQUS010000023.1, read as the reverse complement.
TCGCTACATAATTTTCCTGGAAGAAGTTGTTCGCTTAGCCATTGTTATGGGGTTACACTCAGAATAGATAAATAAGGTATCTTTATTTAATTTTATCTATTGCGTGGTGTTACAACTGTGCTATGGAAATGGTGAAGAGATACAATATATTTTGCCTAGTCGTAGAGTTTAGTGCAGAAGCTCGAGGGGCCACCATGTAGGGTATTGTTGTAATTATGGTGAGTATTTAAAATGATTAGCACTCGAATGTATAGGCGCCATTGGATTGAATCAATCTGCCATTAGGTAAAAGATAGTGTTCAACGCTAGGTACAGTGAGCCGGTAGAGAAAACTCGTACTTTTAAAGCGTATCAGCTTTTTTTTTGTAATGAAAGTGCAAAAAAGCATGCAGTTTACATTGATGTTAAGTGATGACTGCAGCCTATAAACACCCACACAAAGACCAGAGGTCGCCGCTAAATGGAAGTGTTCAGCATTATCGTGTTCCGATCAGGTGGTAATGTACGGCCCTGTAATTTCCGGCACAGAGGCGTAACACCTTAGGCCTCAGGAGTGGTAACGCATCTGCATTTTGACCTTGGTCTTTGTGTGGGTGTCTATAGGCTGCAGTCATCACTTAACATCAATGTGAACTGCATGCTTGTTTGCCACTTGATTACATAATATATATATAATATATATATATATATATATTAGGTAATGCAGTAGTGCCTACGCCCGCGAGCTCCGTCACTGGAGCTCTACCACCAGTAAAAAGTTTTTTGTATATATTTGAGAGATGGTTGGACGGTTTTCGACGATCCAGGATGAATGAACGCTATTTGCCTCAGGTCCCGGATGCGAATCACCGAGACCTGAGGCAAATTGCGTTCATTATCTCTTTCTAATTGGAGTTATGAAGACTGCTCGTCTCGAGACGGCCGTAATCTACTTCACGGGGCAACCAGCGTATGCGAAGACTTCTCACAGCATAAATATAATTTAAGTCCCTTGTGGAAAAAGCTCTCGTGTGAATGACCACTGTAAAACATATTCAGGACATGTTTATATGCAATTGCGTGACATTTCCTAGTAAAACTGTAAAGCTATTTATATGAGACATGTTTATTGCTCAGCCTACAAACCTATTTTCTTTAGTCATCAACTAATGAAGTAGTTTACCTACCATAAGCGTACTTAAGCCCATTAGGTTAAATGCGTTGAATGGGGCTGTCAGAGTCCCCGTGGATGAGCCCTATGAAGGCGAAGTGCGTGGGGAGAACAGAAGCAGTGTTTTTAGTGTACCCGGATGCACTGAAGTCGACACCGAGGTGGTTTTAGAGGGTTCAAATCCGTAATATCCCCTGGGGAGCCGGTTAAATGCTAAGACATTTCCACCTCGATAAGAAAAAGTTAAGTTCTATAATTTTTTAGGGCTCCGTGGACTACAAGGAACCTTTATAGATCCGTTTGTGCAATATTTAGCTTTAAAGTACGAATGATGAATGACTCGCTGCATCGCACTTACGAAGTTTTCACATGAGTTGCCCCACATACATACACAACATCCCAGTGTAAATAATTGGGCTGCGGCCTACCAGGCCACCCTTTTCGTCTGAGGAACAATGGTACCCGATGAATCTAACCTAACCTCACATTTAATAAGTCTCATTCTATCCAAGTCCACACTTACAAAGGCACTTAATTCGCCAGTTTGTGTGTTGTTATTTTTTTAAGTCCCGTTTATCAAAATTTCTTCAGTCAATATCAGTACAGTAGTCCTTCATTTTCATCAAAAAATTGTAATAGCTCACTTTCTCGCGTTCTGTATGTTGTAATTGTTACTGTTGGTGCCAATAATTTTTTTTCTTTCAATCTTGAGGCTAACAGTTCTGATTCCTGTTTTGATAAATTTAGATCCCGTATCAAATCACTGAGTTCATTTTGAGAAAATAACTTTGGCGTAGATGTTTCACCCTCCCATTCATTTCCACTGGTAGACTGTATCGATTTCTGTGAATTCGGCAACATCATTGTTTCTGAGGGCATGCGAATCACTTTTGAAACGTAAACAGGCCGAGGGAGAGTTTCACTGTGTAAAACAGGACATTTTGTAGACTGTAAGTCTGGATATCTCCACGTTTGGTTTCGATTAAAACCTTTAGCATCTACTACGCAAAAGTAACAATCATCGACATGATTCTTAGGCTCCATCCAGATCATAGGAATACCAAAGTCTAATCCAGAACGTTCTCCTTTTTTCCACAACCGCAAAGACTCAACACAGGACTTACAAACTTTATTCGGAACCCATGATTTATCTAATTTGTCCATTTTAAAACCGAAATATTCAGCATAAGTCTCCTTAACAAAGTCTGTGATATTTCGTTTTTGTTTTTTTGATATATAAATACCACAAATATAACAAAATAAATCACTACTATATTTACACTTTCTTCGTGACGAACTCATGTTTAAAAAGACAAGACAAATATATTAGAATGAACACTCAGCAATTGAATCAAATATTAACATATGACAACTTATCCAGATTCACGTGTAAGTACTTCAATATTTATCAAATAACTGAGTTATCAGCTGTTTTGCGGAGCAAGGACTCTGAGAGTGGAGATCAAGTGATGTTTGTATGCGCAAAAAAGTTGCGCAGAAGCTTAATCAGGACTGGGAAAACAAATTTTAGTACTAACAAGCTGATAAATTGTTCAAAATATAAGATACGTAAAAATCATAAAAAAAAGAGCACATTCAGTATTTTCATGAATATATTCGTGATTTAGGTACTCGAAAACATAAAAATTTGCAAAAATATCCAAGGCAACACAAAAAATTTTTTTTTTTGTAGAGCTGTGATATTATTTATTTGACATCACACTACTAACGTGAGGTTTTTTGCTGGTGGTGGCTATTTTTACACATACCTGGTTACCTGCCACGCTCTAAATAAACCTTTTTTTCCGGAGTGTGACTGGCTTATGAATAAAGAATGTACGAGTATTTCAACATTTTCAACCCAAGCGCGAGTCGTATTTGGTTTATTTTTTTTAATAGTTTCGCGTCGTATTCCGACTACGCCTATATTCTCAGAAGAATTATGCAGAGTTAAATGAATAAGTGGTTAACAAGCACGCAGATCAGGTGGATAAGCAGCACATGATTATCTAAACAAAAACCAGAGGTCAAAATGCAGACCGCATTCTACAGGCTGAAGTCATCACTTAACATTTAACATCAATGTGAGCTGAATGCTTGTTTGCCACCTTCCTTTTACATAAAAAATGGATAGGACGAACGGACAGGGGTGGTACTACAAAAAGGTTTGTCAGTTTGTATGGGGAATCGAATAAATAAACTTATAAATCTTGATTAACACCTGTCTCGTTCTTTGAATGTAAAGGATGCAGGTGAGCTCCGTACAGGATGTGGTTTGTTTTTTGTGCTCGTAAATTAAATATGAAATTTCCTTTTGAAGAAACTATTTGTTTTAAAAACATGTACATACTTTTTTATTGCATCGGGTTTATATGTAATGTATGGAGAAAGTAAAATTTAATTATCCATTTTATTATAGGTGCATACCTACATAAGAAAGTGGACAAGAAGCATGAATTTCATAGATGGAACGTGAATAATGCAACGTGCACGTAGAATAGTAGGTATAGGTCGCGCCAGGTAAAAAGAACGCTGGCGGTCAAGCTGCGCAGTAGACGATTTATCGATCTATTTGGTCTATTTTTCAATCTGCCTACCAATACACGAAACCGAAAGCTAGATCAAAAATAAACCAATAGGGCTAGTACTTTCGTGCGCGAGTGTACCGATGCGCGAACACATCCCTTCTACTTTCTTCCAGCGTTCTTTTTACGTGGCGCGACCTATATTTAATAGTTTTTTTTTGTTGTTATCTGTGTATTGTATGATATTGCACCCAGTTTGTCTGATATCAATAGTCATTATTATAATGCAGATTTCTATTCTATTCTATTCTTTCTATTCTATTCTAGAATACAAACTATTGCTTCCTCCAAGAAACAAGTAAGTACTAACTCAAAGTAGATAACTTTAAATTTCCATCTTTTCTATCCCTATGTCTCTCATTTCTTTAATTTCTGTTATTTATCAATTTGTTTATTTTTTGTGGTCCTTCAGCATGTTTACCTGGAAGAAATTGGCGTCTGAGCTATAAGATCGTTTTACTGTCGTCTATTTTAAGTAAACTGTTTGATTTCGTTAAGAAATATAAATAAATAGGTAGTCAACTCATCAATAAGCAGGAATTGAAATCATCGGTCGATATGATATTAGATTCAATAACCATTCTTCTTTATAGGTTGTAGATTCAGAACAGTGTGTCCATTATATCCGAAGGGCCACCGAGAATGAATAAAACGTTCAAACACATTTGAAATATAAAACAAATGAAAACGCCAAATGTGGAGTTTACACGCGACGTGGTGAAAAAACAACACAAACACGAGATTAGAAACCGAGTTTGTTCGTCTGTTTGTCTATGGGACATGTTTCTGGGAGTGGAAAACTGTAGTGCGTATTTTGTTTCCTAATTCAAATTATATTGTGTCTGCAATTTGTCCTCATATATCTACTATGTAAATATTTTACTAACGTACTAAGCCTGGGCTCCACAAAGATATTTAACTTAAAGAAATCTGTTATAGTTAGAGAAGGATGTGAAATGTTACAATAACTTAAAACTTTAAAAAATACCTTGATGCAACCCAGGCTATGATGCATCTAAGGGCAGATGCATCATAGCCTGGGTTCCTGATCCCTTAAATTTAAATAAGAGAAAGAAAGGGAGATCAATTAAAAGATGGAGACACATTGTTTTAGATCGATGTGGATCTCATTGGATGCAGATGGCACGGGAAAGATTAGTGTGGGAAAGTTATTTAAAGGACTTATTACACGGCACGGTATTCAGGGTACGATAGCAAGGGTCAGGGTAGTGTAATAACATTTAGGGAGTTAGGGCCCTAATTAGGGCGACCGGAGCGGCCCGTGTATTTGTACTGTGATTGAGTTAGGGCGCTGTCGACCGGATAGTGTAATAAAGGGCGCAACCCGGCGCGAGGCCACGCACTTTCTGCCGGACCCTGAATACCGTGTCGTGTAATAGCCTTTTAAGAGAGGCCTACGCCGTAGAGGTGACTAACTAATATAATAATAAATAATTATTTTTTATTTCTATAATACAAAGACACTAGACAGTAGTTTCTAACTTATTTAAACAAAACAAATGTATTTAAACTAATAAGAAAATAAAATGTTTACGGATTAATTAAAAATATGTTTATAAAATTTTTACAGTAGTAGAAAAATAAAGGCTTTTTTATTTATTTATTTTATTTAAGTTTGTTTAGGCCTCCACTCAAGAAGGGGAGAGACTTGTGTCCAGCAGTGGGACGTATCAAGGGTTGCCATTATTAAATAATTATAAGTTTGTTTAGGTTTACTGGTGGTAGAGCTCCAGTGATAGAACTCGTGGGCGTAGGCACCACCGCAGCATTACCTAATATATACTTGGCGCTAAATGGTAGTGTTCAGCACTATCGTGTTCCGGTCAGGTGGTAATGTACCTACGGCCCTGTAATTTCCGGCATAGAGGCATAACACCTTAGGCCTCAGGAGTGGCAACGCATCTGCATTTTCTCTGCATGACCTCTGGTCATTGTGTGGGTGTCTATAGGCTGCAGTCATCGCTTACCTTAAATGTGAACTGCATGCTTGTTTGCCACTTTTATTACATAAAAAAAGGTACAACATGAGATTAAAAAACAAACTGAATCAAGTGAACGTGGAACCCAAACAGCAGTTTCAATAGATACACATTTGGGGTATCATAGGCGTGAAGTTATGTGAAAGTAGTATAAATTTTCTACATTCTTAAACATCTTGCAACCAATTCAATTAGTGGATACCGTACACTAAACTTATCTTAATATTCGTCAATTTGATTAAATTATCATAAAATATGTCAAGCCTTTCTCATACTATATTTAAATGTAACTTATCGTAAGTATTATAAATGATAAAAGAAACTTCAATTTGATAGGGATATACTATTACTGAGTTTGTTACTCGTATTATTATTATTAAAAAGTGATTTCCTCCATTTACACTTTGTACAGTCGAGTAAGAAAGCGATTTCACTGAAAAATAAGTATAAGTAGGTATATCAAGTATGTTAGACAAATATAAGAATCTAAAAAGAAAAAAAAATAACGTTTTCGTAGGTTTTCGCGAGCTTCATACATTGTAGAAATTAAACTTGCGGATTTTCTCGCGTATACAACACTCCCAAACTTCTTCATACAGCTTGAGTCAGACCGTGACCACGATAGCTGGAAAGCGACCGAAACGTCGGGTGTATGAAGAAGTTTGGGAGTGTTGTATACGCGAGAAAATCCGTAAGTTTAATTTCTACGATGAAAAAAAAATACTTAACGATTGTGTTCCCCGAAGGGATAGGCAGAGGTAAATGCATGCATTCAAGCATACCTAGCATACCATACCATAACAAGCACCCACGATTCACATGTCATAAATGGCAAGAGTAAGGTTGATAAAAGGTATATATTTTGATGGCGCCGTAATAACTATCACATAGACCTAACAACTTAGGTTTCAGGGGTGGTTACACATCTGCATTTTGACCTCTGGTTTTTGTGTATAGGCTGCAGTCATCCCTTAACATCAATGTGAGCTGCACGATTGTTGCCACCTTCCTTACATAAAAACTACAGTTTACATACAGTAGTAGCGGCATGCTACTGCTAATCTAAAACAGATAAAAGTAGAGTAACATATCATTTTAGTGCGAGATTCACAGACCGCACTACGACTTTACTTTGAGCAAAGTATGCTTAGAACTGTCAGAAATGTATGGGTTTTGACAGTTCGAAGTGTACTTTGCTCGAAAGTAAAGTCGTAGTGCGGTCTGTGAATCTCGCCCTTAGAGGTATATTGAAGATGTTAAATAAAACTTAATAAGGATTGAAAGTTAGGTTCTGTGTAAAAGTAAAGTCGTATTGCGATCTGTGAATCCCGTTCTAAGTATTGTGGTACTTATATATATTTTTTTGAAGCAACAAATTTAATCTTGTTGTCACGCAGATGTCTTTGATTTCATCATACATCAAGATCCAGACCGACAACTCTCTGAGCAAACACTCAAATACCGTTAAGCTTCTTCCCAAACGACCACTCGAATTGAAATTGAAAAAAATGAACGCTTGTGTTATTGATAGTACATTAATAGTGAATTACTCAATCTAATCCAATACGGCATAACTTATTAACATATTATATGCATTGGGTAACTCTGGTGATAGTCGCATAAATATTACAACATGCACTTACTTATGCTGAGCGCACACACAACCGCACTGCCGAAAAAACGGCATTAAAACGAAATGTTAAACTTAACGGAATTGATCAAACTATATTTTTTCCAATTTTACAGATTCTTCATATTTAAAATCTACAGATTGATGTCTATTTTCCAGAAAATACAGTTTTGATACAAAGGAAATGTTGCGAGCTCGGCCCTGGTTCGTATACGTCCTCAAAAAATGGGTAAATTAAAGAAGAATCCGAAATAAATACAATTAATTTATTCAAGAATATATTTTAGAGTAACACCCACATTTAATTCAAACGATTTTATCATTTTCAACCATGTTCAACATGGCGGCGATACATCCGACGCTTGGGATAGTACCTATGTTTATAAAACAAAACTAATGCTATCTGTATCTTACTAGTGCATCATATATCAAAAAAACGATGTATCGAATCGATCAATTAAACGAAGTTCCGATGAATTTCTTTAAATTGGAAATCGATTAGTATAAAGTTCTTAGTATTAAGACATGAAATCGATTTTGATAGTGTTCAGAAAATATTACTTTTTTCTCCGAGTAACTATATAATAAAAACAATTAAAAAAAAATCAATATGACATCGCCCGCCATATTTGCCATGTTGGTTTTGAGTTGCAATTCTAACTGCAAACAATGTTTTGTAACTGCAAACAAAGCTAAGTAAGTGAAAATATGCAGTAAAAAAGTTTTTATATTGATTTTGCCTGTTAATGATATTGCGTACAATACATGGCCGGAGGTCCATACATTTTTGCGACATCTCCTTTACGTTTTTAGTATTTATGTCTTACTGGCGTCGGGATGTGATCCCACTCCACAAGCGGAAGAATTTTCTTCTACTCGCAAGATGAGCAGCAAAGGTTTTGGTCCACGGTGGACGTCTTTCGGTTGAAGTGATAATGGTTTTTAGATAGATGTTTAAAGGCTACAGTACTAACTTACCAACTGTATGCTTGTTTGTCACTTCATAACATAATAACAAAATAGTGAATTATTTAAATGCCTCGGGTTATAAAAAACATTTGGGTATTACTGGTGGTAGAGCTCCAGTGACGGAGCTCGCGGGCGTAGGCACCACCGCATTACCTAATATACTTGCCGCTAAATGGTAGTGTTCAGCACTATCGTGTTCCGGTCAGGTGGTAATGTACGGCCCTGTAATTTCCGGCACAGAGGCATAACACCTTAAGCTTCAGGAGTGTTCTGTGTTCTGCATTTTGAGTTCGATCTTTGTGTGGGTGTCTATAGGCTGCAGTCATCACTTAACATCAATGTGAAATGCATGTTTGTTTGCCACTTCCATTACATAAAAAAATAAATAAAAATACAGGTAGTATTTAAAGAAAGATGGAGACTGAAAAAAATATCTTCTAATATGTGAACTTTTACTTTTACGTTAGTTCATTTGACACGCATTGTATCAGCATCAACCCTAACAACGCAGTTAACAAACGCATGCACCTGCCATTGATTTACACGCGGGAGATAGCCATCTCAGTTGCATTGTGATCAATAAATAAAAAACAGTTGTTTTATTAGGATACCGCCCCTCTAAAGGAAAAATCCTGCACTTTTGTATCTATCTATTTATATTTTATCTTTTGTCTGTATTTGTGACAGTCAAGACCCCATTCCTTGAAAACGCGTGGAGGTATTGAGTTAAAATTAATACTAAATAGGTACTTACTCAGATAAACTATTTCTAGAATAAGCTAAAAGCGAATAAGTTCAAACTTCTATAAAAACACGGCCGTTCAGGTCTTTATGTTTGCATACCTATCTACCTACGTAGATAGGTATGCAAATCGTAGATACCTATCTACGATTTGAGAGGATATCAAAGAATGGTGAGCTATTTCCCGTTTTGACTTAGAATTATGAAATTTCTAGAAGTTAAGAGCAACAATAATAAAAAAAAACATCGAAAACCAAACATAATTTTTTTGCAACATAACAAAAGGAGCAAAATCGTATTTTGCAGTTGGTAAAGAGATAAGTGCCCATTGGTGGGCATCTCCGCGTGAAGTGTCAATGTTTAGGGACTATTGTTTTCAGTTAAGTAAGTAAGTAAGCAACTCTTTATTGTACACCAAAAATATACAGAAATAACTGACACATAACACATAACGGACACAGTACAATTAGACGGGCTTGCTTAAAGCAATTTCTTCCAGACAACCTAGCCTTTTCAGAGATAGTCGAAGAAAATAGTGATAGGTAGGGGTGTTTTTACATTTTAAAAACTAAGAACTATATAGATACACAAGATAATATACGAGGACAGTTGACAAGGTAAATGCAATGAACAGTAGATGAAGGGCTATGAAAGAAATTAGGAAGGAGATGGGGAAGATAAATAGTGCGTGTACAGCCGCTTTTTGAACGACTCCAGCGTTTTAGCTCTACGGATATCAAGTTTATATTTATAAACACTTTTATGATTATAGACACCTTCAGTAGGTACTGTAATATTGTACGGAATCCGCAGTTCCGTGACGACTCGGACTAGGCTTTTTTTTAGATTGAAGTAACAAACAAGTGTGCTGCCGACATCGTATGTAGCTTTGTTATTACTTTTCATTTATGTTTTATTGGATAGCAAACAGATTTAAATTAAAATGTTACTTAACATAACTGCCTCCTACCTCTGAGGCATGTTTGTACTAACCGTACTTAAATCAATTGCGATAAGATTTTTTTTTATTGAAAGGTTTTTGATAGTGAAAGGTTGTATCTACATCTTATTATCAAAGTAAATACATAATAATTTTCTTTGACAGGAAATCTTCAAGAAAAATCTATACAGCACTAACTCTCCGACCCGGGTTCTGAACCCATAGGTACAGAGGAGCAAGCGTACTACCACTTGACTATAATAGCAGTTATTTCTTTTTTTTATGTAACAAAACTGGCAAACAAGCATGCAGTTCCCACTGATGTTAAGTGATGACTGCAGCCTATAGACACCCACACAAAGACCAGAGGTTAAAATGCAGATGCGTTGCCACTCCTGAGGCCTAAGGTGTAATGCCTCTGTGCCGGAAATTGCACGTACATTGCCACCTGACCGGAACATGATAGTGCTGAACGCTACCATTTAAGCAAGTATGTTAGGTAATGCGGTGGTGCTTACGCCCGCGAGCTCCGTCACTGGAGCTCTACCACCAGTGAACAGTGTTATCACATTTTAAGTAATGTCACCGTCCAAAAACGTTTTACAAGCAATAAAAGCTTACACAGCTACTTAAATGTGTCATTAACATATCGAAGATAATAAATCCGTCGAGCTGTTTGTTTAACTGGATGGACTATCACAGTGGTATCATTCACGCCTTGGATTTGAACTTGGTTAAATGTTAGGTTAGTTGTTGCGCAAGAAGCGCGTGTCTCGGCTTCCTAGAAGCTTTTGGTTTGTTTCGTCATGGGCGTAGGTTCTGTTGCATCAAAACATTTGTTTGATTTTAACAGTATATTTTTATATAAAAATACAATGCGGGCTTAATTAAATAGTACTAATAAACCTAATAGATAAGGATCCCACTGCAGAATCATTTCATTCATCCAGATATGCTGCAAACCTTATTTATACGCATATTTATAATCTAATTCTCCACCAACCCGCATTGGAGCAGCGTCGTAGAGTAAGCTCCAGGCCTCCTCCCTAGAAGAGGAGAGACTCGTGCCGTGCCCAGCAGTGGGACGTATCAAGGGTTGCCATTATTATATTATATATATATAAGACTCTGAAAAATCACGGCTGCTGTTGCGCACTTGGCCGCCCCTACATATTTTCGTTACTGTGGGCTTAAAATTGGCGCTAGTTATACTAATTATTGTATGATCAATAAAGCTCTTAGCAACGAAATTTAAACAACTTTTGATTTATCCTAATCAGTCGTTCACTAACTAGTTGATGAAATGCAGCAGTTCACTTGAATCAGCGAGTCGGATCATTCGAAACAGATCATTCATTCTATATGTCACCGGCTCGCGCTCTCTTCGTTTCAATCACTCAGATTGCCACGACCTGCGATGCTATGATAGGTCATCGAACGAACGGGTCATTGTAGTATGTTAGCGATTAGCTGAACTTTTTAAAAACAAAACGCAGATGAACCTGCGAGCCACGGCTAGCCATGATGTTATAATAGGTTGGGGGAAAAGTCTTTTCGCATTATAGTATGTATGAACTTTTAATAAAATCTCTTTGGCTGTAGTATTTGTATCTGGCTGGTTTTGGTATCATTGAAAGTTAACATTTTAAAGAACATAATTCCAAATTCAAATTAGGCAAATGTGTGATTTTCATTTGTTTTTCGTACTGTCAAGATGAGTGAATCTAATGAAGAAATTCGATACATTTTAAAATTTTACTACAAAAAAGGTAAAAATCCAACGCAAGCCGCGAAAAAAATTTGCGATGTTTATGGACCTAGTGCAGTGTCTGTGAGAGTAGCACAAATTTGGTTTAAGCGTTTTCAATCCGGAAATTTTGATGTCAAAGATGCACCTCGCTCTGGTCGCCCTATTACGGATAAAATGGATGACATTTTTGAAAAAGTGGAGCAAGATCGACATATCAGTAGTTACGACGTAGCTGAAGAACTGAGAATTGATCACAAAACAGTTTTGGCGCATTTGAAAAAAGCTGGGTACAAGAAAAAGCTCGATATTTGGGTACCTCACGAGCTCACTGAAAGAAAACTAATGAACCGTGTACTCATTTGTGATTCTTTATTACGACGTAATGAAACCGAATCATTTTTGAAGAAGCTGATAACTGGTGATGAAAAGTGGATCACGTACGAAACGTACAAGAACGTGCGAAAAAGGTCGTGGTCAAAGGCCGGTCAGGATTCACAGACTGTGGCGAAACCCGGGTTAACTAGCAATAAGGTGATGTTGTGTGTGTGGTGGGATTGGAAGGGCATTATTCATTATGAGCTATTACCACCAGGCAGGACTATCGATTCTGAACTCTACTGCGAACAACTGATGAGATTAAAGCAAGAAGTTGAGAGAAAGCGGCCGGAATTGATCAACAGAAGGAGTGTGGTGTTTCATCAAGATAACGCTAGACCTCACACATCTATAGCCACTCAGCAAAAATTAAGAGAGTTTGGTTTAATGCATCCGCCGCATAGTCCTGACCTTGCACCTTCAGATTTCCACCTGTTTCGGTCTCTTCAGAATTATTTATGCAATGTTAGGTTAACATCACGAGAGGACTGCCAAATCCACTTGTCGCGGTATTTTGATGAGAAGTCCCAAAATTTTTATAGCAATGGGATCATGTCCCTATCTACAAGATGGCAAAAGGTTATCGAACAAAATGGTACATACATACTTTAGTTAATTTTAAATAAACTATATTAAAAAATGTTTTGAATTATCTTAAAAAATGCGAAGAAACTTTTTCCCCAGCCTATGTTACAAGCTCATTGACGGATAGTATAAGAAATCGAACATTCTTGTAGGTACAATAGCTTACAAAATTATAGTGAAGCGGTATGCACAATTACCTCATGATTAAAGCTTAGTGTACAACCGGGTAATGCAGGTGCACGTACCTTCTGATTGCTTCAACTTTCCCAGGAAATTGATTTTTTAATATGGGCTTTTGTAATGTAAGTAATGAACGTTATAAAATGTCCACTTGATTGTTATGTTCTCTGTGCTAGAAATGATAGGACCGTAAATTACCACCTGATCGGAACATGATTGCGCTGAATTCTACTGTTTTGCAGCAGGTAGAGTGTAGTCACATACTGTGGTGTAGTAAAGCGCGCATGGCCCGGCGGCTGGTGTAGATCGTAAACGATCTACTCGATTAAGCACTACGGGCGCGGTCGGGTAGTGTGATGGGTGACCGCTAGTGGCAAATTAAAAATGCGCGGGCACGCTAAGCTGTCGGTCCCGGTTGTTATCGATAGATAGCAGTCGTTAAACCTTGTCGGAGGCCTTATGGACACTCGACAGCGGGTTGGCCACTAACCCCAACACCTCCACCAATCTGCATTGGAGCAACGTGGTGGAGTAAGCTCCAGGCCTCCCCCAAACAGGGGAGAGACTCGTGCCCAACAGGACGTATAATGGGTTGCCATTATTATTATTTATTATTAGAGTGTAGTGTACAGCCCCTACACCTTCTCTGCCTGCCGCTAATGCAGTAATGCCTACATCCTCCCATACCGAGACCACGGAGTCTACTCCACGTACCACAAGTAAATCTATCTATAGATATTATGAAACACTGTCTGTCTATTTGTTGTGATTATAATTTGTTAAAGTTTTTTTTTTTTAAAGAAAAATGGAAAGTAAAATTTGACTTCAGGCGAGACTCGAAGGCCACTGGGAATCTAGTCCAGCCGCTCTTCCAACTGGAGTGAGTTGGAAGAGCGGCTGCATCACAAGCAAATTCTATTATTTCCAAGTGATTAAATTAAGTTTTGAGTTTGAGTTTGATTGGCGTGACAAGATCATGTTTTTAGGTGCATGTCAGGTAACCACAGCCTCGTGCCCTGTCGAACGGTGGCGACCACACGCCGACCCTCACTGAAACTGATATTGTGGTCACGAGGCTCGGCATACCTTTGGAGTTCGTCTGACTGGTGGTAGAGTTCCAGTGCACAAGCTCGAGAGCGTAGGCACCACCGCATTACCTAATCTATCTGCCGCCAAATGGTAGTGTTCAGCACTATCGTGTTCCGGTTAGATGGTAATGTGCATCTACTACAGCTTTATAAGGCTCAAGTGCGGTCCCATCTGGAATACTGCTCTCATTTGTGAGCGGGAGCCCCCAAATACCAGCTTGGTCCACTTGACTCCCTACAAAAACGCGCCGTTCGTATTGTTAACGATCCAGGACTTACCGACAGGCTCGAACATCTGAGCCTGCGCAGAGACATTGGGAGTCTGTGCGTGTTGTACCGTCTCTACAATGGTGAGTGCTCTGCTGAACTGTTTGACATGGTGCCACCGTCACTTTTCCTACACCGTACTACCCGCCGAAGAGAGAAGTTCCACCCACACCGACTGGACACTTGGCAGTGCTCAACGGTGCGGTTTTAACGTTCGTTCCTGCCCAGAACGTGTAAATTGTGGAACGAACTTCCCTCTGAGGTGTTCCCTAGGTGCTACAATATGGGGTTCTTCAAAAATGGCGTCAAAAGAGTCCTTCAGGGCTGGCAGCGCGTTGGCAACTCCCCTGGTGTTGCAAATGTTCATAGGCGACGGTGACCACTTTCCATCAGGTGGCCCGTTTGCTTGTCTGTCAATCTTCAGACATAAAAAAAAAAAAAAAAATGTACGTAACTACTTATGCCGTCGCCACTCGTGAATCTATTTTTCCCAAATATGCCGGTAAAAAGTAAAAGAGGTGACAAACAAGCATGCGGCTCACATTGATGGTTAAGTGACGACTGCAGCCTATTTGCAGACATCTACACAAAAACCAGAGGCCAAAATGCAGATGCGTTACCACCCCTGACACTGTTATTATGTTTCTGTGATAGTTCTTGTGAGGTGGCCGTAGGTAGATGTAGGGTAAGTGTTGGAGATTCGAAGGACCCTTTTTTTAATAGATTTCCATAGGCTGGTTTACGTATGTTCGACACACCTAACGACACACAGAGCTTACAATAGACAATGAATCCACTCACCGTTCCTCTGGAACTTCCAGCTTCTCGACACCGGGATCTTCAAGAACGTCTCGCCTGCCGTGGTCCTACCGTCTGCCACGATTGTCACACGGTAGGATCACGGCACACGGTACCACAGTTCACAAACGTTGTGAAGGGTCTATTGTAAGTAGCACGGCAAAGGTCTTTTCTGTTAGGCGGTCGACGCAAGAGAGCGAGCCGCTCAAACCCATTCAAAATTCAAACAGATTTGAAATACTTGCGACGTCACGGCCGGCCGACCAATCACGGCGCGATTCCACCGAACGCTCATTGGTCCGGTGGCAGACCATCGACTATCGAAGCCCGATGTGTCTATGTTTATCGAACAGTAAGAATGCACAGGGTGTGTATACCGTTCGTACAAATTGAGGACAACTTATTTCTTAAATAAAAAATATTAAATACATAAACATATAATTTCAGTTCATGTATTACGATTATAGATCAATTTTCTAATCGGGGTGTTAGAGAGTGTGCATTATTCCTGTTACATGTTGTATATAGATTGCCATCTAACCAGAACACGTTTTTACTGGTGGTAGAGCTCCAGTGACGGAGCTCGCGGGCG
The DNA here is from genome assembly GCA_036365455.1 of Macrosoma leucophasiata. NCBI lineage: Eukaryota > Metazoa > Arthropoda > Insecta > Lepidoptera > Hedylidae > Macrosoma > Macrosoma leucophasiata. The sequence goes on along the minus strand of JAWQUS010000023.1, from coordinate 3,708,083 downwards.
TAGGCACCACCGCATTACCTAATATACTTGCCGCTAAATGGTAGTGTTCAACACTATCGTGTTCCGGTCAGGTGGTAATGTACGGCCCTGTAATTTCCGGCACAGAGGCATAAGACCTTAAGCCTCAGGAGTGGTAACGCATCTGCATTTTGACCTTGGTCTTTGTGTGGGTGTCTATAGGCTGCAGTCATCACTTAACATCAATGTGAACTGCATGCTTGTTTACCACTTCCATTACATTAAAAAAAAAAAAAAAAAAAAAACACGATAGTCCTGAACACTACCATTTCGCGGCCGGTAGATTAGGTAATGCGGCGTAGCCTACCCACTGGAACTTACTGGTACGTTACTCTTCCAAAACGTTACGTTTTTGTTATTTTGGAATACTCAATTGGTATCTTTTACATACAGCAACAAAACTAAGATCCGTAGATCATAAGTTCTACTGTAGATTAAACCGAAAGCTAAGATTAGTCATCCAAAGATCGTCCTATCGGTGACCTTCATCGCAACATAGAATAATGAGCGTAAGAAGCTAGCTCTAGAGAATCAAATTCATAGATCAAAATCCAGAATGATGCACACTCATTCGGGTCGGGAGCATGCAAATTAAATAATTGAATAATCATAATGATGTGTATCTACTGAATACGGCCTTGTAATTTTTGACATAGAGATATCAAAACTTAGACCGCAATGCGATTTAACTCCTGAGAACTAGACTGTAATGGCTCTGTGCCGGAATTTAAAGGGCCGTATATTACCATCTAACCGGAATACTATAGGCCTGAACATCATTTAGCGGAAAATAGATTAGGTAATGCGAAGGTGCCTCACGAGTGAGCTCTGTTACTGGAGCTCAACTATTATTGAAAACCACTTTCTTTGTATTTTATTTAACTATCGTCAACCGATAACTAGCGCGACAGTGGCAGCCCCCTATCCACAAAATAATATATTCTTAATAAGTCCCCCGGAACGCCCTAAACCTTTATCTGTCTGGGTGGGTCTATATCTCTAGTCGAGATATAGACCCAGCCACCAATCACCACCCTTAGACAGTTCCTTATATATTTTTTACAGACTATTATTAAGATAATGCATCATATTAAAAACAATGTCTATTTAGCAGTAATCTATGCATATAATAAAACAGTAAAACCCGCGTGTCTGTACATTGTTCAGATTTACGAAAAACTAATTGGGGACGATGTTAAAATAGTAATAGAACACTTTTCAATGATTTTTAATTTTATTGTCTATCTGTTTGTCTGTTTGTCTGTCTGTTTGTCCCTTTGTCCAGGATAATCTCCGAAGATACTGGACGGATTCGAATGAAACTTTTTGTGGTGTATAGATACTAAGCCTGGCCAACATTTAGGCTACTTTTTACTGCGGGAAAATCCCTCATTCCCACGGGAATCTCTACATTTAATAAAATCGTAGGAAAGTTAAAACTGTACATTGAATATTTTTTAACAGAATACTTGGGACGTGATCTACAATAGAAATCGAAGCCAAAAATATAGTTATCAGATTTTTTGTCTGTTTGTCTGTATCTATGTCCGGGCTAAACTAAAAAAGTACCTACTAAATGGCGCCTGTTAGTAATATTCATGCTAAAATTTTGTTTGCTTATAATGCTAAAGCGACACTGGCATCTTAGGTATGTTTGGTGCTGTAGAGCCTTCACGCAGACGACGTTGCGGGCAGCTGCTAGTTTATTAATGAGTGCATTACCGTCCCAAACAAGTGCAGAACCAGCCTAAACTTTGCAATCCGAACACCGTTAACCGACATTTATTTGAATGGTGTGAAAGGATGCGTCTCTCGATTAGTGCACATTCATAACAAATACCGTTGCATTAACAATGAAATCTGAATCGGCTAATGTATTTTATGTGGCTTGTAAAACGGCATTACCAGCAACTGCTGAATTTATAATATGAAATAGGTATACTGATCGAAGGCTTGTCAACTTAAAACCGGAGCAAACTCGGGAGTCTACGGGTTTACGTCGCTAGTCTATTTAACCAGGTACCTATTAATTCTGGTTTCGTCCTATTAAATCTGACCTACTCAAAAGTTCATAATCTATGACACATGCTAAATTATAGATTTTTTTTTAATCTAAATTTATTTGGAGGCTTTTGTCCACTGGAGGATATGTCAGCCCCATCATAACCTAATCTACAATATAATACACTTATTCATTGAGAAAGACACTTATTTATGCAATGATATAATACTTAATAATGATTTTGCTGCATCACTAAACGGTTGTCCTAATAAGGCTGTTATTGCTCCTATTTCATACTTATTGATTTTGTATATTTGCATAAATAATTGTCTTTCTCTTCCAAGTTTTACACATTCTACGAGTATATGATGGACATCATCCCTCGTACCACAAACATCACAGTTGGGAGAAGCTACTTTCCTCATTAAAAAGCCGAATTGATTCGAGGGATAGTGGCCAGAACGTAACCTATGCGCTCATATAATAAAACTTCTGTTAACTTTACCTTGCATAAACCAAGGGATTTGAGGCGGCTGATGTTGTATAGTTTTATACCATATACCCTTCTCTTTGCTTCTTTCGTCAAAATATTCTTTAAACTTTTCATAACAAATAATTTTGAATTTTGAGAGAATTTCAGAGTAGAATGGAATAATGTTTAATTCGAAGCCTTCTGTGATTGCTAACTTTGCCAATCGATCAGCTTCTTCGTTCCCACACAAACCTATATGAGATGGAACCCATTGCAATTTCAGATTCACTTGACGATTTTTCAGATCGTGTACAGCTTTGATAATATTAAAAGCTATCGGTAAACCTCTGCTAAAACCAAAAGCGCATCGAGCTATGTGCTGTAAACTACTTTTACTGTCCGTAAAAATAACAAATTTTTGTCCGTTCTGTAATCTCACATGATTGAGAGCTTCGGAAATTGCAATGAGCTCCATGTGCATAATAGAGATGTTTGATTTAACTGTATATTTTTTTGCTACATTTCCTTTCTTACTACAATACGCAGCTCCAAGCCCGGCATCACTTTTTGACCCATCAGTATATATCTGTGTCCAATCAGAATATTTAATAATATTTAAACATTTCTAGTGGATTCGAAGAGTGAATATTATAATGTTTACATTCACTGTATACCGTAGAAAGTAACGGTTTTTTAATGTTTTGCCAATATCTTTGATGGTGTGTAGAGTTTAATTCTGAGAATAGTTTGATTGTACTATTGTCTGACCAAGACATACATTTAACACAATATTTATATGCTAGATATAATCTCCGAAAAAAAACTCAAAACTCAAAAATTCATTTAATCACTTGGAAATAATAGAATTTGCTTGTGATAGGTCAAATTACAAATATGAAATTAAAGCGAATAACAACTGATACGTTGATTAATATGTCAAAGTAAATAAATTAATAATAGTCCAAAAATACTTAATAATAAAAATAGGTATCAACAGAATGTTCCATACTCTCTTTTACAAACGGCAAGATAAGACTAAACAAAAAAATATGGGACATTCTTTGTCATTCACTGGCAGAGTTAGTAACCTAAGAAACAATGGTTGTATACATAACTCGCTCTCCATCACATGAATAGGAGTACTCTTAATAAATCCCCCTATTATTCTAAGAGCATGATTTTGAATCCTATCTAGCTTGAATAAATGTGTCTTTGCGCTACTATCGTAAAGATAGCAAACCATAGTCAAGTCTACTTATTGTCGCAATGTAAATGGAGCGTAAATGTTTAGGATGAAATTATAGATGAAAGGCGCCTTATTAAATCAAATTAAGGCTGTTTTACAGTAAAAAATCTTGCTTATCGATTAAAAGTTATTTTATTTTCCATATTCCTGGAAAAACTGGTAGGTATAACGGCCAAGCTTCACGTTTTAACTAGAATGTAGAGTATGTGAAGTTAGGTCTAGTAAAGTTAGGTCGCCTATATGTAGGTTAAGAGCGTGTAGTCTTTGGAGCTTGGCTTTATAGGATATCTGATAACTTTTTCACAGGATAAGCAAACTAGACTCGTCTTGGCAACATTTTTACATGAAAATGTTTTTGGTGGGATAATAATACCTTTACTCAAAGTAGCCTACAAAACCAACGAAGTTATCTCACGACATCCGTCGCAATTCCCTGCCTAACCCACACTATAACACTTGAACAACCTTTATCCAACATTTAAAATAATTTATATTGACATTTCAAAACCACATCTCCCTTTTATGTCCGTGACAAAACACCGTCGCCTTCCTTGAATGTACAAAATCAATTTTGTGATTCCCGTGTGAAGAGTCACAACTCAAGTTGTGCTTGTTTTTAGGTTTTATAAATTTTAACAGTGGTAAATAATTAAATTCTGCGCGTTGGCAACTCCCCTGGTTTTGCAAATGTCCATAGGCGACGGCGACCACTTTCAATCAGGTGGCCCGTCTGCTTGTCTGTCAACCTAATGACATATAAAAAAATTAGGCCTCTGTTGCGATGGCAACGCAAATATATCCTAACTTGATGCTTCCATTGTCCGAATGGGTAGGCAGAAGTAATTGCATGCGTTCAAGCAAACTTGCGAACATCCGCAATTCTCCTCCGAGGGTAAAACTGAAACTATAAAAAAAAAATATCCCAATAAACGTCCAACTACGGTAGTTTCATTTAATACTACTACTATTATGTGTAATACGACATTTTTTGTGTACAATAAACGGGCCCATAATAAAACAACTCGTTTCCGACTTACATATTTTTCCAATAGATGCACCAAATGTCTCTTGTATTCAACGGTTATTGTGACGTAAATAGTGTGATGTATGATAATAGTCCCGGATTGAGGTTTTTGCGTTATCTGTGGTGGTAACAAACGAGAATGTGATCTTGATCTTCAACTTGAAGTTGTGTTATCTGTAAACACATTTAAATGACAGTTACGAGTTCAGAATTCAATATCCAGAATAGAATTTACACTTCCAATATTAAATGGAAGTACCTTGACAAACCTATGTAAGGTTTTATGGTGCTTTTTGTTTTATACTGTATGTACAAAACAAAAAGTGTTTTATACTCCTTATATTTAAATACAAAATACAATTTTCAAACATTCAAAATTAGTTTCAGTGAAAGGAAATTGCAGTGACAGATTCACTGTCCAAACCTCCTCACTAAATTAGTCCAGACACAATTGTTTTAATAAAGCTTGAAAAATATCTGTAAACCCCATAAAATAGCATAAGTGCGGGGTTGTAAAAAACGACGAAACATTTCGAGAAAGGGTATTGCAAGTGCTCTTGCACGTTGCATAACTCGTCTTGGCGGGACACTGCCAAGCCCCCGGATTTAAAATAGATTTTTTTTTATTATTTAAGAATACTAATAAAGCACGAATGATGCGATTATTTTACAAGCAAAAAATATTCATTTTAAATTATACAATATGGGGACCATAAATAAAAAAATAGCATATAAAGTGCACCTCCCGTCAGATGGCGCGCATGTGTAGAAACAGTAACCATCAGTCAGATAGTCAGCAGTATTGCAGGCTACATGGCGTCCTTATTTTTTATGTCGCGCCATATTTTAACAATGTGGATTTGTTTGTGAGATATGATGCGTGTTTTGATAGTTAACAATTTTCGGTTTCGAGTCGGTTGATGTGATGACGTCAAAAGAAAATGTGCACCATAAACTGAACGCTTAGGCCGATTATGTCTCGCTATCGTGGCGCCCTCTCGTTTGCACACTCGGCTCATGCTGAATGTGATACTTTTTTGTGTGTGCAGTCGGCGTTCACCGGCGTAACGGCGGTTGTATGGTGTGTGAAGCGCGCATGGCCCCGCGGCTGGTGTAGATCATGAGCGATCTACTCGGCTAAGCACTACGGGAGCGGTCGGGTAATGTGATGGGTGACCGCTAGTGTCAAATTAAATGCGCGTTTCCGTGCTTCGGAGGGCACGTTAAGCCATCGGTCCCGGTTGCTATCGTTAAACCTTGTCGGAGGCCTTATGAGGCGGTTTGAAAACATCCTGCAACGGGCTGGCCTACTAACCCACCCATCTCCACCAATCTGCATTGGAGCAGCGTGGTGGAGTAGGCTTCAGACCTCCCCCCAAAAAGGGGAGAAACTCGTGCCCAGCAGTGGAACGTATAATGGGTTGCCATTATTTAGTCGGCGTTCATCGATTTATAAGACGTTATCACGTCAATAAATTCTCATTAACAAAGAAAAGCATGCAGCAGTATTTTTTCTATTTTTTCTACATGTGATAATAAGAAAGGAGATGTTGCGAGCTCGGCTCTGGTTCGTACACGACCTCAAAAAATGGGTAAATTAAAGAAGAATCCGAAAAAAATACAATTAATTTATTCAAGAATATATTTTAGAGTTACGACCACATTTTATTCAAACGATTTTATCATTTTCAACTATGTTTAACATGGCGGCGATACAGCCGACGCTTGGGATCAATCGATTTCGACAGTATTTAGAAAATGTTACTTTTTTCTCCAAGTTCTATAATCAAAATACAATTTAAAAAATGAAAATGTCAAAATGACATCGCCCGCCGTATTTGCCATGTTGGTTTTGAGTTGCAATTCTAACTGCAAATAATGTTTTGTAACTGCAAACAAAGCTTAATAAGTATTTGTATTGTATTTATTTATTTCAATATAAAGAGTACATACAGTGTAAAACAAAAAGCACCATAAAACCTTGAATAGGTTTGTCAAGGTACTTCCATTCGTCTTAAATGCTAATAAGTAACTGCTTTATAACAAAAACTGCCAATAAATAGGTTTGTACATTGAAAAAAAAAAGAAAAAAAAAGTGATTACATGCAGTAAAAAAACGTTATTATATTGATTTTGCCTGTTTAATGATATTGTGTACAATACATGGCCGGAGGTCCATACATTTTTGCAACATCTCCTTTTCTACCACTTTATGTCTTCGACAGTTTATTTTTTATTGGCGAGTATTCCCTTATGGATGGTATTGGCGAATACGCTCATAAGGAAGAGGTAGCGTTTAGCGCTATTGTAATCTGGTGGGATGGCATTCGATCGTAATTTCATTACAAGAGGCAAATTAAGTAAGGCCTTGGGAGCAATCATATTATCTAATCATTCAATTTTCTGGTTGGACCCATACAAAAATTTGTTCGTTAAATCACTCCTTCAAATGATGATCGTGTTTTTAAAATCAATGAGTACATACTACTATATTATAAACATACGATTGCCATCGCCTCCTTCCTTATAAAGGAATCTCTGCCTTGAAGTAATAAAGCGTAGTCTAACATAAAACATATCTCATTATTATCTTTAAATCCTTGTCGTAAGAATCTTTGGGGTTGGCAATTGCATTAATTTTGTAGGTTGTTTTCGTTTCATTGTATTATTTAGTGTTATGGTTTGAATGGATCTGTTTGACTCGAATATGTACGAGTATGTTAAGAATGATAGAAGATTATTTCGTAAAGCATCACAAGAATCGATTAACCTTAGATCTATATAGACCTACCTTCATTATTTTGACCTTTGGTTTTTGTGTAGATGTCTAAAGGCTGCAGTCATCACTTAGAATCAATGTGAGCTGCATGCTTGCTTGCCACCTTTGTTAAATAAAAAAAGTATAGGCCTTTATAAACTTTGCTAGATTACTAGCCCAAGGTGTTTTGTGCTCTACGTCCCCTGCCTACCTCCTAAGAGATTTGGAGTGAAGAAACAGTTCTTAATACTTCTTACTGCTGTGCTGAGACATACCCGTTCGACGACCCGGTTGGTCCAGCGGTGTGATATGACCGTTTGATTCGAAGGGTCGCGGGTTCAATCCCCGCACCGGGTCAAATATTTGTATGGCCTACAGATATTTGTTTCGGGCCTGGTTGTTTGTGCATGTGTTGTTTGTATACAACGGGACCCACGATACAGGTTAATACCTACTGTGGGGCTGTGAGTGTAAGCGTATAATAAAAAAAAATATATATATACCAAACTATTACAAGAATTTTACATTAGAGCAAAGCTTCGATGTATCAGCTAATTTCCACTAATCAACACTTTATGCGTTAAAGTGGAACACACAAACAGGCAGACATTACAGTAGCAATGTGAATTGTGTACTAAACGCCGATCAAATAGGGCACAGAGCGGGTGAGAAAGTTCAATTAATATCAATTAAGGGTTTGATTAAATAATGATTTTTGCACCTGGGTTTATTTGATTAGATTTATTTTTTTCTCAGTAAACATCATTTCCACTGAAGAAAGATGTCCACAGCTGGACTTAAATAAGTCTCCTGCAAATTTAGGGCCCCGTAATTTCCGGCACAGAGGCATAACACCTTAGGCCTCAGGAGTAGTAACGCATCTGCATTTGACCTTGGTCTTTGTGTGGGTGTCTATAGCCTGCAGTCATCACCGTACACCAATGCGAAAACATTATGATTGTCACTTCGATGACATAAAAAAAAAATATTTTTTTTATTAAATTAAATATTTTATATTTTATGGGCTGTGCCATAATCGCAATTCTTGATTCTATTTTAATAAATATCCCCTACTCGTAACGTGGAGATGTAATGTTTTTTTTAATTGGCGACAGACAGACAGACTGTGTTTGCCATCTTCATCACATAAAAAAATGTCAATATTCGAGCAAATACCCGATATTGCGATATTTGCATCCATACACAATTGTTCCCACTTAAAATTTACGTAATCTTTTATTTCTCATTATTTCACAGTAACTTAACAACGGAGCCGCGGGGCGTCACAATTGTGGTATTATACTGTGCTTAGGCTGTGATCACATTAAACACTGAATTAAAATTAAGTAATGTGTCAAAGGTTTAATAGGAAGATACGGACTATTTGAATAAGAAATAGAAATAGTTGTTTTTACTGTTTCTCTTGTATTTTCCCATTTTTTATACCTTTCCTGGACTGCCAAAATTAATTCAAAACCAAAATTAGCCAGATCGGTCAACTCGTTCTCGAGTTTAGCAAGACTGATAGTCAGTATTGCTATAACTCGAGAACGGCTTGACTAACAACAATAGATGTTTATATATACCTAATATATATGTAGTTATGGTTTGACAATGTTTGTAACAATATTCCTCCGAAACGGCTAGACCAATCATTATGAAATTTGGTGTGTATATTTGGTATGAGAATCGGCTTAAGTCTATTTTTTATATAGCATAAATGGTAATTGTGATTCGTCCCAGGTATATTTTTTCGATTTCTTGGACATTTATTTTGACGTGACAACGTCTTAAATTAGGTTGCGGCTCGGAGTCACTCATGAAAAAGTGTAACGCCCGGTAACGTAACGATGAGTCACCGAACGAGAGAGAGGCCTGCCGGACCGGCGAATGCCTTTCTACCGAGAAAAAGACGTTGTCACGTAAAATCTTCACCCGTAAAACCGACTTTACAGGCAACCAGTTTTTTTTTATATAGATAAGAAGATACGAAGTTTGTCAGGGCAGCTAGTACCTATATAAATAGATTACTAAAATGATCATGCATAAGTGCACTGTTACAAAATACAAATATATTAATTTGGGAACAATTTGTAAGAACTATGTAATTTTTTTTTGATGAAAACGATGTATATTCTTATTATGTTGTAGGTACCGAAGATGCGTTGTCACATCTGAGGCCTGACCTGTTATGCCGCTGTGTCGGGTATTACGAGGTTGTTCATTGCAACCTGACCGGAACGATAGCGCTGTAAACTACCATTTACCGGTAGTTTAGGTAATGCGATAGTGCCTACGCAATGAAGCTATATCATTAGAGCTCTACCACATCTTATTCAGATTTGTTAGTTCTCCTGAAAATTGGCTGAGCTATTTGCGAAAGCATGGCCTCCCCCCAAAAAAAAGGGGAGAGACTCGTGCCCAGCAGTGGGACGTATAATGGGTTGCCATTATTATTATTATTTTCAAACAAGAACAACTTTTGGAGAGAAGCAAGAAGCTTGATTTAAAAAAAACCAAAATGTTTTATCCATGTGTACGCAGTTTTATTCGTAGGAGTGCTTTAATTTATTGCTCGTGTCCGAGCTGCAATCGCGCTATTCTGCACTGGACTTAGTTTTTCTTTTCTTTTGACATAGATAAAATCCGACGCGTAAGTACACAATAAATATTAAACTCTACGCTTTGTGCCTCCAATTAGTATGTCTCGTTAAAATGCCATTTCTAAATTGTATCGTTCTTTGTGCATTGTGTTAAACTAGTTAAACTTAACTGATACTTTGCTAGGGTATTTAATACAAGTGAAACTTAGTTGTACGAATATTTTAAAATAATACACATTAAATACCTATAAATGTATTGGTATTTTCGCCTATATTTTCACTACGAGAAAAGTGGTGTTTATAAGCATACATGCATACATGCAGTATGTACGAGTACTGACGGATTTTTTTTCTGTAATGAAAGTGGCAAGCAAGCATGCAGTTCACATTGATGTTAAGTGATGACTGCAGCCTACAGACACTCGCACAAAGACCAGAGGTCAAAATGCGGACGCGTTACCACTCCTGAGGTCTACGGTGATACTTATGCCTCAGTGCCGGGAATCACAAGATCGTACATTACCACCTGACCGGACCATGATAGTGCGGGCCACCAGCCGCGGCGGACCGGAGGGGAGTAGCCATATACAGGCTTTCCCCTCTGTCAAAGTACAAGCCCAAATGTTAAAGTCAAGGTGTGAGTTTCGTAGTAATAGACGATTGATGTTGTGTTTTTTTTTTTTTTTCGATCGGTCTTTATGTAGGCAGCCTGTCTTGAGACGGCACTAGTCTACTTCACCGGGCAATCGGCGAGCGCAGAAGGCGCTCCAGCTTGAGCAAAAAAGTTAGTGCAGCTGCCTAAGGGTGACCCATGCGGGTCCGTGCCCCGGCTTAGGGCGTGGCGGAGGGACATATGAGACATATGCGATTATGGGCGTCCATTCGGTTGGCGATAACCGGAATGTCATCGGCCTCGCGGGGCCGGGGATAGGGTCGGGATCAGGGGCGGGCGCGGCGCGTAACGCGTCGGCGCGTTTTATTGGCGGTTTGTGTGATTCTGTAAATTATTATTCATAGCGGCGATGGCCAACGTGGTCTCATCGTCCGGATCTTTTAAGACGTGCCTTGGTCGTATCCTTTTGGCGCGATCAAAAGGAGTGTAAATCGCGGTTGCTCGGACTAGCGGATTCGGGTGGTGTGTGTGCGTGTATCACATGTAGTTCCTTTAAAATAAGCGCTATGGCTACTCCCCTCCGGTCCGCCGCGGCGGGCGGTGGCTCGTGTTACTCTATGGCCTATGCTATATCGTAGGCACCACCGCATTAATCTATCTGCCGCCAAATGGTAGTGTTCAGCACTATTGTGTTCCAGTTAGATGGTAATCTATGGCCCCATAATAACTATCACAGAGACTTAAAAACTTTTTGTGTAGATATCTATTATATAGGCTGCCCTCATCACTTAACATTATTGTGAGCTGCATCCTTGTTTGCCATCTTCCTTACATAAAAAAGAGATGGACAAACAAGACTTTTACGGGTGGTAGAGCTCCAGGCGGAGCTCGCGGGCGTAGGCACCACCGCATTACCTATAATACTTGCCGCTTAATGGTAGTGTTCAGCACTATCGTGTTCCGGTCAGGTGGTAATGTAGCCAATAAAATAATGTTGCAATTTCCGACACAGAGGCATAACACCTTAGGCCTTTGGTCATTGTGTGGGTGTCTATAGGTTGCAGTCATCACTTAACATCATCGTGAACTGCATGCTTGTTTGCCACTTTTATAAGATAAAAACAAACTTAACTGTCTTAGAACTAAATGCTGCGTATACCTTCAATTCATACAAGTTCTAGGAAACAGTCGTAGTAAAAAAGATAACACAGTCGTTATTTGTTTTTAAAATAGCTAACGTTATCCACAAGTCCTTATACGTATTCCCCGTTATCGATTCTAACAACCTCCACGAGACGTACAAGAATTTTATCTGATCACAGAGTAACTCGTTAAATAGTTTATCAATAGCTAACCCCATGAGGAGACCCCATCAAAATGTGCTTAGGATAAATTAAGACTCCAATAGTGGTGATTAGGGGACGATGACCTTGCCCGCATCGTTAGGGATGTTCATACGTGTATTGTAGAGGGACTGTTTAGATATGTCCGCTGTTATAAGAATGAGTGAAAAATATGAATCTATTACATCTAGATAGACACTGGTAGAACTCCAGGGATGGAGCTCGTGGTTTTAGACACCACCGCATTACTTCATGTAGGTACTTGCCACTAAACGGTAGTGTTAAGCGCTATCTGATTCCGGTGAGATGGTAACGTAGGACCCTGTAATTTCTGGCTCAGAGGTACAATAACTTAGCCTTCAGGAGCGGGAACACATCTGAATCATTAAAATCTCTGGATATTTCGTAGATATTGTTATAGGCAAGCTATAGTATTCATTAAACATCAATGTGAACTGTTTACCACTTCATGACATAAAGTAAAATAATCTCTCTATGCTACCGAATTCCTTTAACTGATTACAAATTTTACTTTTATACCTTACAAATGTACAATGTACCTTTAATTGTACTCTCATGGGACGGTATTGACTTCAATTAATAACTTTTTACCAAATTATGCGTTTGATAGGCAAGGATGTCCGTTGAATATATAAAAAATTAAAACCGCAACTCCATATTTCATTTTCCCTATACAGTAAATGCGGTTAGTTATTAAAAATCTTCACATTATGTTATATTTTATTAACTAAGTGCTTCAGTAGTTATGGGATGCTATCTGCCACTGCTACAAGTTTTGTGAGGAGTCTAAAAAATAGACGCGGGTAAGTGTATAAAGACCCAGTTAATAGAATTTTGGTTGCCTTACACTTAATATTTTTGAATGATGTCTTCATTAGTAAAGATTATTTGTACCAGTGGTTGTAAATGTGAACTGTGATACAGGATTGTAGTAAGAGTTTTAATTCTGTTAATTACCGCTTTCTACGGATTATATTTCAATTATTTTATATTTTATTTCAACCCTACTTCTATGATATTTAGGTGCTATATGTCACGAAATCGGCCTCAATGGAAGACCAGCGTTCATAAGATCGGCTTTATGCTGAATTTGGGCCCTTTTTGTAACAACCATGATAAATTTGTGTTCTTAGTTTTACTTAGTTCTAAATTATTATTGTGGTTACAAGTAAAGATTTTCTATTCTATTCTATTCATGCTGAAGAAGGGACAAGAAGACTCCACCGCCCATTAGTAGAGGAGAATTCTTGCGCTAATGCTGTCAGTCAACCAAACAATGGCAATCAAGCTATTCCAAATAGGATGGTGGTAATATAATAACACGGGATGGGTAGCACTATGTGCCGCGATAAAACTAACGCATAAAGATATAAGAGGAGTTGCACTGTCAATCCGCACCGACCACTGAGCATTCGTTTAGACTCGCGGACGGTCAGGTGACCATCGATCAGAAGAATCATCCATTCATTGTGCATTCGCCCGCCGAGCGTAAATTTAGTGAGAAAAAACCGTTAAAAATGCCGAACTGTTCAGTGTTTTGGTGTAAAAATCTAACAGTCAAGCAAACTAAATCATCCAGTAGCATTATTTATCACGGGTAAGTCATAATTTTGTTATTTTTTTAGGTTTAACACGATATTACATCGTCCGTTATCAAATATATCGTGTCAAAACAGGGAGTATTGCCAGCTAACTCATTTACACGGCAAACGACGGACATCTCGATTTTGTAATATAATCACGACTTTATACTCGTGTACAAACTGATAATACGCGATTTTTTTGTCACGTTTTGTGGCGCGACCAAACGTTAATCAGGTGAAGTCATGTGTGTTTGCCTCGCGCCTAATTGGTGTATATTTTCGAGCCTTATATATTTTCCTCTATTAACTTTGCTATCGCACTGCGATCGACAACCCGCAATCCCAGCATGGCGGTAGTGGACGTCTATGGGCTAAAACAATGATAATGATTCTATTTCAACTATTTAACAGTAGATTAGGTATGGCCACTGATTAATTAGTAAGTATTTAGAAATACCTACTTACTAATGATTTCCGTTGGCCTTACCTATTTTAAATTGTATCTTTTGCAATGCATGACAAATAATCGACTTCGGGCAGGAATTGAACTTGCGACTTCAGGACAATCAGTCGAGCATCTTTACCACTAAGCTAATCTACCGAAGTTCTCTTCGGTTGCATTCCGTTCCTGTGTTTCATTTATGTAGTAAGAAACTTGCTTTGTAATTTGTACTACTTATGCAAAATATTTCCACTTGAAATCGAAAGCAACAATTGAATAAAAGTCTATAATATATTTGATATAATTTATTAAAGTCCCAAAGTCATAAAACACACAATTCTTTAGTAAAAACTAATATTTACAAGTCAACATCAATATACACTAAATGCGAAGGAATGTTCATAAAACGTGTAAAGTATTTTTATACTTTGTAAGTCATATTAAAGAGACCCTTATTTCTTGTCGCGTGGTAAGTATCTATTTTCAGAAAGCTTTAAAAATTAGTTCAATTTGAAATCTGTCCTCTTAGCTTTTTCAAAAAAAACATGATAAAATTTTGATTCTGCTTGCCTTATTTTTTTGTTACCGTCCACAGTGATCTTAATTTTTAATATTTGAAAACAGATAAAATTGCCTTAATTAATTCCTTTACAATCAGATCTATACAACATTCAACACCACTATTTACCTACAAATAAAAAAGTATCTTATTAATAATTTATTCTGAACTCTACGAGCTTAATATTACACTGCGTATTCAAGCACTTACTAAATAAATGCTGAAATATCAGTCCCAAATCCCAACTTAAATCTATAAAGACATTTTCATTCGGTTCGATATCGACATTTATTCGGCTTTTTTATGACATATTTTTCGCAAAGACAACGTGTTTAAAAAAAATACATGAGCGAGCATAAGCTAGTGCGCCCTTTTGATTTAGAGTTTCACAGTTTGCAACTATCATATTTAATTATATATCAACTACAGAACCATAGGTGGGTAACGCTTCCGCTAATTCAAATTCATACTCTAATTATTCTATTTAAAATTTTAAATAAGCTAACTTACGACTAGACAGGTACTATACAGTAAATACTTTCGTGGTGATAAATAAATTAACAAAATTATTTAAACATTTTTCAAATTGCTATAAGTAGATTGTCACTAGTGAGCGTATTCAAATTTATGAAGTGAAAACAATATTGCTGATAAATTCACTGGTATATATGCACTGATAAATAAACCTAAAAGTATTCGAAATACATTTAACAACAATAACCATCTTTTAGGCCTTAATAATCCATAAATATATTCTTACAAAGTAAGATTCAAAAGATATGTCATATTGAATCAGTGCTAATCACTAATCATAGTGCCGCTTTAGTAAATGCAACGTATAGCAGTACTAATACGAATTGACAAAACTTCTAATTTTCAAGTATGTTTCTGTATTTACAATGTATTTATTTATTTACAACTAAAATGTTTTTTTTTACAATGAGCTTGAAACATTGAAATTCAATATTAAAAGGTTTAACGTTGAACAGTTCGGTGATAATATCATGTTCATATAAATAAGTAAGTTAATGATTTCAATGTCGTCACATATTCTGTGTTCTGCGTTCCTTCATCTAATTCGATGATTGAAGACATGTTCACAAAATCATCCATGTAGAGATTAAAGTTTTACATAAAAATTTGAAACATACCTATATACATTACAGAATAACATCTACATTAAAATTATTTCAATAACTCACGTTTAACCAATGATTTTGATACAATTGGAGTACTTAATTTTTCACAAAAGTATTACCGCGATTTGATGAAATGCACTGTTGAATCTAACTTGCTAAACTTTAGTCCATAATAAGGTGGTCCACACCTTAAACGGCCTGAGGCTAGGGTACCACAACCCTGGGTTCACTGGACAATAGTCTTCGTACAGACTGGTGGTTGTTGCCATCACTGCTGGATATGTCACTGGTGCTCACCACTGCCGGCTGTGAGAAGTTCTTGCATAATACAAATATCTGAAAAAAGGAAAGGAGTTTTTGTTTACATTCCACCAAAAATTGTTGTATTGTCAAGTAATTATAGAAGATAAAATATTTAATTTAAAATCATGACACAAACAAAGTAAACCTGCATTTTTCTGGTGCTATAGGCAAGTTTATACTTGGATCCATATAGTAGAGGAGCTTAAGAGGGGATTTTCTGCATATTTTCAAGTATGGGAAATACAACATAAACTTTTTGTATTGCAATTTGGTACGATTTATTCCAGAATCAGACAATATTCAAGCCACGAGAGAGCCACTAATTTAATAAAGACATATAACACTCACCGTGTACAAAACACTGAACACGCCCATAGCAGCACCAGCGAGCACATCCCACCAGTGGTGTCGGTGGTCTGTAATCCTGGTCAATGGGCAGGTGGTCGCGTAGATGAGGCATAGGATCTGCACAAGGGGGACGATGAGGACTGAGCGGTTGTGCCAGCTGAAGGCTCGCCTCTGCAGGTACCACTGGATACAGAAATAGAAATCATTTGATGAGTGGCCCAGGTATGCAAATTAACCATTTTTTCAAAAAACCTTTTAAGGGTTGCATAGGTCGCAAGGACCCTAATAGTACCATCATGTCCATCCGTCCATATGTCAGCAGCTATGCTCATAGACTATTGGTATTAAAAACTGTAATTTGGCACATATATACAAAGTAGCTATGCGAAGAAACTCGGGAAATGAAATCTTAAAAAAATAAATATAGGGGTTTGCAGGCTAGATGTAAGGGAGCTACACGTAAAGTGGACTGTAATTATTTTCTTCACACACTACATTTATGTGGAGTATGGTTAGATAGATCTTTAAAAAATATTGTGACTGAGAAAACTCTTAATAAAAAAAAGGATTAACCTTGGAAATTATTATGTACATGAATTACGATAAAAAACCGGATAACGTTACTCACAGCTAGAAACAGTCCACAGTATATCGACAAAGACGTGTGTCCAGACGGGAAACTCCTGCTGGAGTCAATCTGCAGGTAGCGTGAGTACCTCGATGACGTGCAGGTATAACTGCTAACGTATTCTGACCTGATAATTAAAAAAAAAACAATAGTTGGATCCGTAATAACTATCACAGAGACAACAACTTAGGTCATGGATGATAGGGATCATGAAAACCTTTACTTAACGATGGTTACAGAGATCATTATATCTCGTCAATTGAATAGTGTCTATAAAATAATGAATAGAAAACAATTTCTAGGCGGTTATTTGTGGGGGAGTTAAAAATATTAAAAGAAGTATTACATTTAAGCCTTTTTTCAATCAATTACTTTGAAGGTCACCGATATCAGGGTTCTCAATAATGTAGAAACTACAAATGTTCGCTCCCACGATATGATGCTATCAAGAATAGATGGAATTGTTATTGCATGGCAATTGCCAACTTAGAAAAGAACATTTTATATTTTAAATATCCTTGAGCTTTCGCATGAAAGAATATTCCAAGGCATTCCGTGAATATACAATTATTTTTAAGCTACAATTTTCATTAATAAATCATCATAACATATGGTTCACAATAATGCTTGAAGACAAGTAAGTACATGAATACTGCAGCCTGCAGGCATCTGTCTTTCTGCGCAAAAACTAGATCCATTTTGCCATTGCGTTACTACTTTTTAAGTCATGAAAATTACGATAAGAACGTAAGTCACGTTAGTGATAAGTGAACATCGCCCATGGGCTTCAACATAAAAACTGAAATCTCAATCCTCTTATCCGACACACGGTTGTGCTTAATACGACTATTTAGCATCATATCCCTAAACCCTAGAAGAACCCCTTTCCTTCACTCTAGTTCTTTTAATTCAGGCATGATGAATCTTAGATTATTCTTGAATTTTTGGTGATTTATCTGGAGTGTGTGTCTAAAACCTCCTTGCTTTCCAAATATTTTGTACCCACTTAAGAGCTGCCATCAGCTGCTATGGTGGCACAAGAAGTCCCACAGGTCTCGTGAAACTCTCTACATATAAAGAAAGTAGACTGCATCTTGTAGCTTAGAACAATATCACCCCGACAGGAATAACGTCAAATTAATATTTTAATTTTTCATTGCATGGCGGTTTCAATTACATAAATCTGTTATGTTGGTATTGTTCTGAGCCACTTCAATTTTACATTAACGGAATTCTGTCTCAAAGAGGTCATATTCTCTTTAGAATCTTATCAAATAAATTGTACCTGTTGCAAGTCCTAGCTCTGTCTGGTTCACAGAGATCAAAGAAGGTCGGCCTGGGAGACCCGACCACACATTTGATCACCTCCATGATGGTCAAGTTGACCACCGCACCATAGATGTAGTCTCGGTAAATTAAGGCTGCTGTACCAGCGCTGACGTACAGTTTATTCTTCTTTAGAGTGTACTCGTCGTCTCTGTGCAAGATCATTTCTACTGCCCATATCTGAAATGGTTTGAATATTGTTAATACGAGTATATACTGAATTGTTTGGGTTGCTTAGAATTTTTACTGGTGGTCAAGTGGAGATGAAGCGTAGGCACCAGCGCATTACCTGATCTATATAACGCTAAATTCTAGTGTTCATCACTATCATGTTACGGTTAGATGGTAATGTATGGTGTTGAAGAGTGGTCGAAGAGATGAGATGTTTAAAGGCTGCAGTCATCTACTATCAATGTAAACTGTACGCTTATTAGCCACTTTTTGACATGCAAAAATGTTTATTGAATTATGTATGTATGTATGTGTGTATCTCCAAGTCCCTTACGGGGTAGTCAGAGAGTATGGAGCGCCAGATATCCCGATCCTGACATACCGTCCGTGCTTATTGAATTAGCAATATAAATAATGTGTATGATTAATTATAAATGATATTTATTGTTTAACTCGTTATCTATATATATATATATATTAATCAATTGCTGTTCGTTAGTCTCGCTAAAACTCGAGAACGGCTGGACCCATTTGGCTAATTTTGGTTTTGAATTATTTTTGGAAGTCCAGGGAAGGTTTAGAAGGCAAGAAAATATGAAGGAATCGAAGGGGAATAGTAAAAAACACAATTTCATTTTCCCTTATAAATAGTCCGTATATATCAAACCTTTGACACATTATTTCATTCTGAGGCAATACGAAGTTTGCCATGTCAGCAAGTAATTCTATAAATTTCAACTATGAACCGTTTTCCATGTAGGCAAACTAATTTCGCCAAATCTCGCCACCATTCCTCCACGCGCGAAGTATTCTTAAAAGGCATCCTAAGTTTACGCTCCTTATTTTATATAGACATAGCCAGAGCATATGTTTTGCTAAAACTGGCTTAATTTCTTTCCTATAACAACACAAAATGTTTTCACCTTTTGCTATCTTTGGTAAATTCGAACTATCTAACTTTCGAATCTAATCTGGATATATTTTTGTACTTCTTATTAGATCTTCTTATCTGAAGGAAAGTAAAATTGAAAAGGTAGTTATAGACAAAGATGATTTTATAAATATCGGGTTAGAAACTTGATGTGAAGATATCTATTATTACATTTATTTGCAAAACATTTTTAGTTGTGTTTGTAATATATATTATATTCGTTGTCCTTTTACTGAAAGGACTCTCTTTAAATTATTTTTCTTGTAGAAGTGGCAATCAAGCATGCAGTTCACATTGATGTTAAGTGATGACTGCAGCCTATAGATATCCACACAAAGAACAAGGTCAAAATGCAGATGCGTTACCACTCCTGAGGCCTAAGGTGTTATGCCCCTGTGCCGGAAATTACAGGGCCGTGCATTACCACCTGACCGGAACACGATAGTGCTGAACATTACCATTTAGAGCCAAGTATATAAGGTAATGCGGTGGTGCCTACGCCCGCGAGCTCCGTCACTGGAGCTCTACCACCAGTAAATACTTGTTTGTTACTTTCTCAACGTAAAAATATTACATTTTAGTTCTCAGTCGAGTACCTATTATTCAAGCTAATGATTCATTTCGTTTACTGACTCATTAGCAATACGTGAAATATATCTGTCTGTATTTAAGACACAAGCGACGTTCAAACAATAATTTGACATGGATTCAAATGCTAATACCACATTATATTTATATTACTTATTCATATCAACAATTGGCTCTGAATGTGTGATGACTACATGAAATTAACGAACAAATTTACTTCTTCAATGGTTTTCTTGCTCATTTGTATGTAAATGGTTGTCTACAGTGTCCAATATAAATATAAGAGATGAAATAATGAAAAAAGAGGAACCATGTAAATAAAGTATTGAAATAATTGCCATCGGAACAAGACAAACAATCATGCAGTTGACACAAACATAATACATAGTAGAGCTCCAGTGACGATGCTCGCAGGCGTAGGGACTACAGCATTACCTAATCTCCTTGTCGCTAAATCATAGTTTTTAGCACTACCGTGTTTCGGTCAGGTGGTAATGTACGACCCTGTATTTCCGGCACAGAGGCATAACACCTTAGGGCTCAGGAATGGCAACGAATTTACATTGAAATATCTGATTTCATGAAGTCTGTATGACTTACCATCAATGTCAACTGTATGCTTGTTTGCCATTTCATGACATAAAAAAAACACAAGTCATCGACTCTATGCCATTAAGCCTTTCTAACAATATAATGGTACAATAAAAATATCATTAGCAACAAAACAATACATATTTTTTATGTTCACAAATACAATACAATAAGAATTAAGTTCATAGTATGAATTACTAGACCCATACTAGACTACATTCAAGGAGCCTTGTAACAAAAACAAACCAAAATTATGCGTAATCTTCAACATTACGTGTGATAAGTTAAAAACCTTGATTAATCATCAGATGGACGAATAAATAACAATACATACATTGGTGTCGTTTAAGTCTAAAGTCAGACAATACTATCTGTCTCTTTAACTCCTTCTTTGCTACCGTGTTCTCGGCTCTTTCTTTGAAAACTGTTTTTTATTTTTTATGTTTGTATGTTTGTTTTATCCTTGCTCTATTATCAGGTCACTTACTGTTTAATTATAATAAGATACTTTTAATTTATCACTATGTTGCACACCCCTACTACTTCCTGAATTGGTTTCTTTGCATGTAAGGTTGCCTGGAAGAAATCGCTGTTAGCGATAACTCCGCCTGTTGTACTTTATGTCCTAATTGTTTTTTCTGTATTGTTCTCTATTGTGTGCAATAAAGAGTATTATTATTATTATGACATTCATTTATTATAATTCACATTTTATATTTTTTTACATATACATCAAAAAAATGAAAACAAAACATATATTTAAAAAAATATAAACGGTTGTCACCGGTAGCGGGAGCAGGGTCCAAGCTGTCGGTGGTTAGGGGCTCAGAGAGAGAAACCTCCTCACAATACGTGCCGTGTCGAGGAGTACCGCCGTCTGCACCAAGCCCTTGATCCAACTTCCCAGCGAGAGCCTTATTATTATTATTATTACATACATGAGAAATGTAATTTTCTTTCCTTTGTTTTCCTTTGTTTCGGTTGGATGATAATGTATGGCACCGTAACTACTTTATGAGAGACAAAACTACTATTGCCTCAGAGGTAGGAACTGACGCTATCTGCATTGTGGACTGCATTGTGTCGTCTGATCTTTAATGTGAACTGCATGTTGATTTATTACGTTAAATAAGATGGATTGGGAAATTGAATCCAGACGTCAGTATTCTTTTGTTTTCCTTTGTTTCGGTTAGATGATAATGTATGGCACCGTAACTACTATAAGAGAGACAAAACTACTATGGCCTCAGAGGTAGGAACTGACGCCATCTGCATTGTGGACTGCATTGTGTCGTCTGATCTTTAGGCTGCAAGATTCACTCAACATCTAGGTATGTGAACTGCATGTTGATTTATTACGTAAATATAAGCTGGATTGGGCAATTTTATCCAGACGTCAGTATTCTTTTGTTTTCCTTTGTTTCGGTTAGATGATAATGTATGGCACCGTAACTACTATAAGAGGGACAAAACTACTATGGCCTCAGAGGTAGGAACTGACGCCATCTGCATTGTGGACTGCATTGTGTCGTCTGATCTTTAGGCTGCAAGATTCACTCAACATCTAGGTATGTGAACTGCATGTTGATTTATTACGTAAATATAAGCTGGATTGGGAAATTTTATCCAGACGTCAGTATTCTTTTGTTTTCCTTTGTTTCGGTTAGATGATAATGTATGGCACCGTAACTACTATAAGAGAGACAAAACTACTATGGCCTCAGAGGTAGGAACTGACGCCATCTGCATTGTGGACTGCATTGTGTCGTCTGATCTTTAGGCTGCAAGATTCACTCAACATCTAGGTATGTGAACTGCATGTTGATTTATTACGTAAATATAAGCTGGATTGGGAAATTGAATCTAGACGTCAGTATTCTTTTGTTTTCCTTTGTTTCGGTTATAATAATATGATAATGTATGGAACCGTAACTACTATAAGAGAGACAAAACTACTATGGCCTCAGAGATAGGAACTGACGCCATCTGCATTGTGGACTGTATTGTCTTATCTTTAGGCTGGAAAATTCACTCTACATCTAGGTATGTGAACTGCATGTTAATTTATTACGTACTAGCGGCACGCCCAGGCTTCGCGCGGGTGAAACGTGACCTACCTCTCCTATTCGTCTTAGCGTAATGTTTCTAGATATAGCCTAAAGCCTACCTCGATATCTTTCACCGTACGCAATATTAGGTAACTTTTCTGGTAGATTTTTTACACCTTGTGTCCAAAAAACCCAAATATCTTACGGTACCCAATTTTTCCAAAATAAAATATAGCCAATGTACCCATGGATAACGTAGCTTTCGAATAGTGAAAGAATTTTTAAAATCGGTTCCGTAGTTTTTGAGTCTATTCAATACAAGGGATAGGAGATAAGGGTTAGTGGCCAACCCATTGTCGGATGTTTTCAAACCGCCTATAAGGCCTCCGACAAGGTTTAACGATAGCGACCGGGACCAACGGCTTAGCGTGCTCTCCGAAGCACGGAAACGCGCATTTTAATTTGCCACTAGCGGTCACCCATCACTCACCCGATCGCGCCCGTATCGCTTAACCGAGTAGATCGCTTCCGATCTACACCAGCCGCTGGGCCATGCGTGCTTCATTATTCCCCATATGAAGCAATATTACATTTTTGGGGAGGAGGCTTTTATCCAGCAGTGGATATTTGGCTGAAATTATGATGATGAAGGTACTCACAATGACATAAGGCACGATGATGGTGATGGCAGCGATGAGAGAGAGAGATATGGTTTCACCGATGTGAGGGTAGGACAGGTCGGGGTCGTTGCACCGGAAGCCGCTCTGCCTGCTCGGTAGAGCCCCCACTTCGAGGAGGATGCATACTGCTGCAACTGTGGACAAAATAAAATGTTTTTAAATTATTGAAGAACCGGTTAGTCCAGCGGTGTGAGATGACCGTTTGATTTGAAGGGTCGGTTTGATCCCCGCATCGGTACAAATATTTGTATGGCCTACAGATATTTGTTTCGGGTCTGTGTGTTTGAAGCATCATTGTAACTGCCTCAGTAGGCTAGTGGTGGCAGGCCACTACTACTACTCTGGGGTCCGTGGTTCGATTTCCGGGTCGAGGACTATCAGAGATAACGGTGTCATCCTTTATCTGTGGTTCTATTGAGATTTTTCCATTTTCTGGCAGTTTCCCAGTACATCGGCGTTTGGTAATGTTCCGGAGATGTCAACAGGCTCGCCACCTGTTACATGGGCCAAAAAGTAACCGGGAAATCGTGGGTGTTTGCATGTTTGTTTGAATGCATGCATTTACCTCTGCCTATCCCTACGGGGATCACAAGCGTGAAGTTACGTTATATTAATGCCTTGAAAAGTTGGGAAGATGACCATAAAACGTATCTGGAACAGAGTGGATTGGACATTTCCACCAGTTCCTCCACAGTATTGCAAATGCATGCAAAATCAGATATTATTATATAGGTAACTTCTAACATTTCGAAGATTATTTATCGTTTCGGCTCCTTTCACAGGCTTAGTTTGGCTCAAAGATTTATTGGCCTCTAATCTGCCTGCTTGAAGATGAATTATGAACTATTTATCATTGGTACAAGCTTATGTTAAAATTCATTTTCATATTTCAAATATGCTTTGTATGCCTGTTAAGCTACTCAAATGATTTATTATCATCATAATAAGTTTAGTTGGATTCGCAATGGTCATGAGTAAAAGGATCAGTAATATTTATAAATGTATTTGGTTTTATAATCAATGGATGGCAGAACTTCAGTGGCAGTTTACTGCCAGTAGAGCTCCAGTGACGGAGCTCATGGTCGTAGACAACTTCGCTTTGCCTAATCTACTTGCCACTAAAAAGTAGTGTTCAGCGCTATATTGTTCCAGTTAGAATGAGGCACTGCATTTACCAGTGCAGACAGCTTGGGCTTCAGAAGTGGCAACGCATCTACATTGAAATCCCTCGTTTAATGTAGATAAAAACGTAACTTCATGCCTGTAATCCCCGAAAGGGTAGGCAGAGGTAAATGCATGCATTCAAGCATACATGCAAACACGATTCGCCGGTTACGTTTTGGCCCATGTAGTGGTATGTGGTAGTGGGTGGTTTGGTCGAGGTGGCGAGCCTGTTCACATCTCCGGGCATATTACCAGGCTTCGAGGTACTGGGAAATTTACAGAAAATGGAAAATACCAATAGGACTTGACACCATTATCTCTTGCTCTTTTCTCACCATTGTCTTCTTAATAATAATAATACACATAACACATATTATATTCATTTGTGTGGGAGTTTCCACGTCAACCGTCGTGTAACTATGGAAGAGAGTGGTAAATTGACTTCTGAAAACTGGAACCGTGCTACCAAGTGGAGTGTCATATCTAGTATTTTAGTACATTTAAGTACATGTAGGCTACACTATTATTTACCATTAATGTGAACTGTATGTTGACTGTCGAAACTTAGAATTTCAGGACGACATAGAGCTTGCAGTTAGTGTTTACCTTTCTTCAAATCGAAAATTGAGAAGTTTGAGCTATCTGTCATATTCTGTTGACATATTCTATAGGTAGCTCTCTTTCATTCCCTTGTGATAAGACAAAGACCGACCATTCCATCTTAACTGGGGTTGTAGGTCAGAAATAACTTTTTTATCAATTATGAGACAGGAGCCGTTGCACTCGAAAGCAGCCGTACTTTAAGTAAACAAACTGAAGGACATTGGTCTTTTTATTGTATGCTCATTACAAACAAAAGACTTAATTAATTACTTTGATTTATGTGTGAAGATGACGCTTTGTTTGTTGATAATATGTTATTTATTACACGTGCCATTTAATTTGATTTAACTTCACTTCATGCCTTTATTTCGCTAAAGGGGTTGGCTGGGGTGAATGAATTTGTTCGTGCCTACATTTCTACACGATGGTGGCACTGTATATATTTTCAACGCAATTAACCATAATTCTGTGACGACGCTCGATGGTATAGGCACTTGGAACTATCGCTTCCGACACCACTCTGGGACAGTTGTTCGCCATCCCGAAAATAGAGCACGTAGGGTTTGAGGGTTACCGAGTCCCCTTACTATCTTCAGACTTAGACAAGCCTGTAATATCCCATCATCAATTGCTCAATTCTTAATTATGTGATCTTCTCGTCAGTCCGCAGTGTCCGTATGTTGTATGTTGGCCGTTTTTGTCGGATGTGGTATACTGGCATCTGCCAGATTCTTGGCAAGCCCTGCTATGATCGTATCACTTAGGGAATAGCGGAGCCGCTGGTAGTACTGAACTACTAAGATTAAGCGGCAAGTAAATTAAGTAACACCGTGGTGCCTACGGCCGCGTACTCCGTCACTGGACCACTAGTAAAAATCGATATTGTTAAATGTAAAGTGTTATTAACATTCCAATGTAGACAATGATACAATGAACCAAGCAAAAAGACATGCGATACTTAATTAGCAAATCTTAATACAATCAGCATTAGGAATTGGGTCGAACATGACACTGTTGCGTGTGGTTTCACACCTACACTGAGCACAAATTAACCACAGACAGACATAGTACTGGATTTCAGTTATGCTACATAACTTCACACCTGTAATCCCTGAAGAGGTAGGCAGAGGTTAATGCATGCATTCAAGTATACATGCGAACTCCAACGATTCGCAAGTTACGTTTTGTCCTATGTTGTAAGTGGCGACCCTATTGGCATCACAAGGCACATTACCAGTCTCCGAGGTACTTCCAGAAAATTGAAAAATCTCAATAGAACCAGAGATAAAAGACTTTACATCGTTATCTCTGACAGTCCCCGACACGGGAATCAAACCCACGACCCCGGCATTGCTAGAGTATTGAGATTTATTGGCAGCATTCGGGTATCATGGTACCTAGGTGAAAGAGACTATTAATACGCGATTCCTTGAGGAAACGAATTGAATTCAAAGCTGGATACGTAGAGTAACCAATAAATAAGTTCTCCGTCGATCTGGTCAGGAACACAAAATCATGGAAAACATGAAACAGAGAAAAGTTATTTGGGTGTAATGCGACATGACAGACACCAAGTTAGAATGATGTGCTGCAAGTTTTTTTTATGTAATGAAGGTGGCAGACAAGCATGCAGTTCACATTGATGTTAAGTTATGACTGCAGCCTATAGACTCCCACTCCCACATAAAGACCAAAAGTCAAAATGCAGATGCGTTGCCACCCCTGAGACTTCAGGGGCCATACATTACCATCTAACCAGAACATGATAGTGATGAACACCACCATTTAGCGGCAGATACATTAAGTAATGCGGTGGTGTCTACGCCCTCGAGCTCCTACATTGGAATTCTACCACCGGTGGTAAAAGTGGTGGAGGTCCTGTGGTCCTGGTGGTCCTGGTGGAGGAAAGTGGTGGCTGCGTAATATTTGCGAGTGGACCGGCATCAACAGTGCCGCTGAGCTGTTCCCTCTCGCGAAGGACAGACTGAAATTTTCTGAACTGACGGCTAGGCTTTACTAGTTGTTGGAGAGGCACTATAAGAAGAAGTTCTTCCCTTTTTTGCTGAGTTATAGGGGAGCTTATAATTTAATATAATTCCCCAGAATCAGCTTTTGATAATTCTTTGCCAATTACTCTTAAGATCTCTTTAAATTGAAACAGTTTGAGTTGCGATCTAAAGAAACAAATATGTAAGAGATGTAGACTTTGGAATACTTTACTCTAATCATGGAATTTTGGGCTAAACATAAAAATTCAAGATTTGGAGCAGAATTGTTAAAACTAAAGTACTTGTTAATTGTGCTATTTTAGTACCGATGTTATGAGTAAAGATAAATTAATAGAAACTATTCATGACTCATCTTCTAAGTTAATTTGAATGCAGGTCCATCCTTCATTGGATTTGACATGCTGAGTTGACTTGCCATAGAAAAACATAAATGGGCTAAGCATTCGATTAATGATCGGTGTTTTTTTTGTCATGTAAGTACAACCGTAACTCTAGTATGACTAGTTCATATCGATGGCAAGTTTGTAACAAAACAACTTTATGATAATTTGCAACTCGTTGTGTGAATTTACCTCTTCTAGATTTTCAATTATCTGTCAGTAATCACAAGTCTGTACTTACCACATTATTATCTCATCGGAATACGGTATCAGACTCTTCATCAGATTATTTTTTGACGACCCGGTTAGTTCCAGCGGTGAGAGATGACCGTTTGATTCGAAGGGTCGCTACGCTACTAAGGCTACTGTGGGACTGTGAGTGTAAGCGTTTTTTCCGTTTAGTAGTAAAGCGGCTGGGCTAGTAATCCAGGAGTCGCAGGTTTGAATACTGCCCCGAATATTTTTGCCTGAGAGCCCTTTACGCTCGCGAATTGTCCGGTCAATACGTCTCAAAACGAGCGTATACAATAAGTACGTCTAGTATGCGCGGCAGTTGTAGTATTTAATACAGTGGTGCTTACTATGTTTTTTTTTCGCCGTGACCTAACTAAAGCACCATTTTACTGGTGGTAGAGCTCCAGTGACGGAGTTCGCGGGCGTAGGCACCACCGCATTACCTAATAGGTATACTTGCCGCTAAATTATAGTGTTCCGGTCAGGTGGCAATGTACGGCCCTTTGATTTCCGGCTCAGAGCCATAACACCTTAGGCTTCAGGAGTGGTAACGCATCTGAATTTTAAACTTGGTCTTTGTGTGGGTGTCTATAGGCTGCAGTCATCACTTACACTTAAAGGTCACACTGGAGCTAGAGTCATGACCTTATATTTTTTTTCCAAATGATAGTGTTCACATCGTTAGCACATCGATCACTTTCCTATTAGTGATGAATGGTTCAGTACTGTTGTATTTCAGTTAGATATGAAACGTATTTTTTGTCTTAGAAGCAAATGAATTAAGAGCTCAATGTTGACTACGCATGTGTATTCGACATCTTTGTGTCTGATGTCGTTAGGCTGCAGTAGGCGCTTTCGTGTGAACTGCATGCTTATTTACCATCAAACAACTCCATTATCGGGTCTTTCAAATGATTTGTTACCTACGTGTGGTCCAATCTGCCCGCCTACAGCTAAGAAATCTCACACTCTGGCTATTTAGTGACGAATATGTGTGAGATCATACAATGTATAGCTAATTGCGAACAAAACCGTAGGTCGACACCAACGAGGTCCAAATTGGGAAGAGAAAGCATGTGGACAAAAAAGATGCGTGGGCAGTCAATGCAGATGCAGGAGGGAAAGCAAAGCTATTAATATGTCTAAGCTATGTTTGATGAAGTAAACTTTTGTAGCTTTAAAATCCAACTGCCTAACTCTCTTTTTCTAACTCAGTCTTTAAAAGCTATAGGGCAACAATAATTAATGATGGCGTTGACCTAAATCTTCCATCAATGATGCAAAAGATATTGTTGAGGTGTGATATTGTCACCTCCTGAATTTAAAAGAAAAGATGCAAAAAAAAGTTAAAGTCATTCGTTATAAAATTAAGTTAAATAAGAAAACTAGCTGAGTTGGCAAACTTCGTATAGCCTCAGAATGAAATAATGTGTCAAAGGTTTGATAGATACGGACTATTTTTATGGGAAAATAAAATTATGGTTGTTTCCCTTCAATCTCTTCATATTTTATTACCTTTTAAACCTTCCCTGGACTTCCAAAAATCATTCAACACCAAAATTAGCCAAATCGGTCCAGCCGCTCTCGAGTTTTAGCGAGACTAACGAACAGCAATTGATTTTTATTCACATAGATATCTATCTATATGAATAAAAATCAATTGCTGTTCGTTAATTATTCATCTTATCTATCTAGATAAGATGAATAATTATGGAAATTGTAATAATGGTTATTAAAAATAAGGATGAAGCTACAGACGAAGATGGGGCAAACAAAAATACCTACATACAAAAAAATTATACGTATTTGGTTAGTAAGTACAGGTAGTAATTTTCTACCGCTGAAGAAAAGAAAAGCGATAACTGATGATCACTATTGCTCTGATGTAGTTTTCGAAACTACTGATATACGAAATGACAAAATAAAATTCTAAGCTATTGCCAACGATTGAAGAGCGAAACCAATCTCGTTACTGCGGGTAATAACAGGGAAGAACAAAGATCATAGCATTCGCTTCGCTTATAATCCAACCAGACCTTATTGTTCTAATTTTGGATAGTATAAATTTATCAAATTTATTAACATTTTTAGATTATTATATATTTAAGAGTGGGAGTCATCAATGTCTGTATAAATTCATGGATTAGACGTACATTTTAAATCTTTTAGCAGACAAAACGCTTTGTCATAAAAATGTAATAGTACATTTTGAACAAAAAGCGGTCAAAATGAGGTTTTATGTTATTAAGATCGACTTCTGACCCACGTTTTTACACTTCCGTAGGCAATCAAACGAAAATTTCGTCCATAAAACTTAATTTACATAAAATTAGTAGCATGAGACATTTGTAAAATTTTCTGTTAGATCTAAGTAATTCTTATTAGTTCATTGTATTTAGTTTGTTTCAATTCCATAGGGAAGTGAGCGTAAAATACACATACAAAAATTAAACGTAACCTTATACAGGTATTCCCCATAGACTTGACTGGTGGTAGAGCTCTAGTGACGGAGCTCGCGGGCGTAGTCACTACCGCATTACCTAATATACTTGCCGCTAAATGGTAGTGTTCAGCACTATCGTGTTCCGGTCAGGTGGTTATGTACGGCCCTGTGATTTCCGGCACAGAGGCATAACACCTTAGGCCTTAGGCAGGAGTGGTAACGCATCTGCATTTTGACCTTGGTCTTTGTGTGGGTGTCTATAGGCTGCAGTCATCACTTAACATCAATGTGAACTGCATGCTTGTTTGCCACTTCCATAACATAAAAAAGACAGATAAATGTATGCATTTAAGCATACATACAAGAACCAACGATTCAACGGTTACATCATACCCCAAGTAACGTATGGCGAGCTCATTGTCATTCTCGGGCTCTCAACTCCAAGGGAAACTACAGTAAAATTAAAAAATCAAAATAGCCTGATCCCGGAGTAGCAGTTGTAACCTGCCACTAAATTTCTGAGGCGTATGTATGTATGTATTTTCACGCTAAGTCCCTTACTTGGAGCTCCAGACATCCCGATCCTAATACCCTTCCTTCTTCTACATTCGTCATTATCTTCATACACCGATTCCTAAGACTCTTGTCCTCACCCTCAGTCAGGGCTCGATCTATTTGGTCAAGGTAGGTCAGTCTTGGTCTTCATAATTTGACATTGGATCTCAATTCAACTCATTGGACTCTTATGGATCGGGACCATTGCAGCCATGCCTGAACGATGCTTTTTTCATTTTTCAACTTCTGAGGTGTAATGCAAATTACTTACCTTTTTCAAACATTTCTTATTTTTGCCTTTTTCATTCGAAAGGAATTCCACTATCCAAACCCAACCCGTCCATTACGATCCACTTATGGAGTACTAAACCGTATTCAATAGATAATCCGATTGTAAATTGATTATAATTCTCAGATTTACATTCGGAATCGTAGCAATAAATTGACAGGTCAACCGGAGCTATTTTATAGACTTTCTCGCTGAAATGCAAAGCTTGGATGATTTTAATAAATTTACAATTTTCAAATACCAAGTCTATTGTTAAATGGCTTGTTTATGTGGTATAAAGTTGTTTCGTTTGATAGTACAACTTAATCAGTTCGCGATGATCTTTTGACGGGTCAAGTTATGTATTCAGGAAACTGTGGATAGTATTTCAACGTAGTTACAATAATGTGTAGGTGCTTGATGGCGTAGGTGCATTTTTATTTTTCGTGTTTTCCCTTTGAATCTCGCTTAGGGCACGTGTCCTACTTGTCCTATCTTACGCCATTGAAGACAAAGTAATTATTAATTATCAGGATTTTAATGATACTCACAATACTATCGAGAACGCTATGGTGCATGTTGATACTTACTTGTTTTTTTATGTTATGAAAGTGGCAACCAAGCATGCACTTCACATTGATGTTAAGTGACGAATGCAGTCTATAGACACCCACACAAAGACCAAGGTCAAAATGCAGATGCGTTACCACTCCTGAGGCCTAAGGTGTTATGCCTCTGTGCCGGAAATTACAGGACCGTACATTACCACCTGACCGGAACACGATAGTGCTGAACACTACCATTTAGCGGCAATTATATTAGGTAATGCGGTGGTGCCTACGCCCGCCAGCTCCGTCACTGGAGCTCTACCACTAGTAAAAATTTATTCTAAGCGCCATTTTGGATCGACATACTTTTAGAAGAAACTATGGTGAGGTGAGTTTGGCCTCAGTGAATTTGGCTCTAAAAAGTAGCCTTCATCACAACATAATGGAAAACTGTTTAATCTTGTACTTGCACGGTATCCTACTTTTACCAGTTATGTAGCCAGGAAGTTGATTTTCTTGTGATCAGGAAAATCATAGCAATTTTTGTTGTATGACTAGTTTATGCGGTATGAAGTTGCTACGTTTGATAGTAGGTACGGTTTAATCAGCTCGCGATGATCTTCTGACGGGTCAAGTTATGTATTCAAGAAACTGCGGATAGTGTTTCAATAGTGTAGGTGCTTGAGGGCGTAGAACTGTGATGAGTAAAATCACGAAAACACGAGCACACATATTGATAGCCCATTTTTCGTAATTAAGAAACAAAACAATTTAAAGAACGTCTAGTCTGTGTATTCCTTGAAGGTAGGCCGAGTTAAATGCATGCATTCTTTTCGTATAGTCTCATCTTGCCGTTTGTAAAAGAGAGTATGGAACATTCTGTTGATATCTATTTTAATCATTAAGTAGTTTTTGGACCAATACTATTAAATACATTATTAAAATATTAAGTATTTTTATACATATATTATTTTTTTTTACGTTCGTTCGCTAACGTTTAATTTGACATTAATCAACGTATCAGTTGTTATTCGCTTCTATTTTATACATTTAATTTGACCTATTAGAAGAAAATTTTATTATTTCTAAGTGATTAAATTAAATTTTCAACAATGGTACACGCAATCATCCAGAGTCTGTTACTTTCAGACTGTTGCTTTTATCTGTTTAGCATTATCAGTCGGTGAGCGCGCGCATCGTAAAAATCACTCTCATCATTTTTCAAATCGCTCCAAACGAAGTACAACCTTAAATATATATGTAGGTACCGACTATCTTGTCACAGTGGTGGCATATAGGTAATCACTTTAAGGGAGATTCACGGACCGCACTACGACTTTACTTTGAGCAAAGTATGCTTAGAACTGTCAGAAATGTATGGGTTTTGACAGTTCAAAGCGTACTTTGCTGCGGTCTGTGAGTCTCACCATAAGAGACTGTACATCTTTCTTGAGGTGCATTATACGATCCCTGGCTCGAGGAACAAGTGCAGTTATATTGTCAATAAAAATTTAGTTGCTAAACTTTTTGTCGTTTTGTTTTATCTCCTGAATAATATATATAAATTACGTGTCACAGTGTTTATCCTCGATGGACTCCTAAACTACTAAACCGATTTTAATCAAACTTGCACACCATGTGCAGTTCGGTCTAACTTACCAGATAGGATAGCGTACATCTCAATTTAAAGTTGCAATATTATGTAAATACCTAAATTTTACCTGTGCGAATCCGGTGCCGGCCGCTAGTTTCTGGTATAAGTATTGGATTGTTATGTTAAATAAGTATAACTGTATACGTACGTACATTAGAACATACACGTTTTTTTTTAATGGGCGACTAATACTGTGTTGTCTAAACTAATCGTTTCCATTATATATGATTTATATGGAACATGTCCATCATCTGAATTTTCGGACAAAGATAGAAGCTGAATTTGTATATTTTAATAAGCAATGTTGTACATGAAACAGTGATCGATCTAATACGATCTGAACCAGGTCTCCGCTGTAAGGCATAAAAAGTAGGGCACTTGTCCTACTGCACATGTGAGCCGTGCATTGTAGGTTTAGTGCTTACATACGGGATAAAAACACGGCTTTAAACGCTACGATTTGTGCCTCCATGACACTGTACCTTGTTGACGCAAGCTATAAAATAAATACTTCGCTGTGATCATGAATATCCTTCCCTTCGGATCTCGACATTGAGTAGACGTGTTATCTGCATTTTAATAAGTTTAAACAATCAAATTCTAAAAATATTTTTCATTTTAAATAAACTCAATTTAATAGGAGTGCATAAATTGTGAGGATACTTACTTCAAAAAGGAGCACTTGAAGTTAAAATCGTACCAAAATCATCTCTAAGCAAACAACTGTCTCCAAAATACCAGGCGGACAGGTGAACAAGGAGATTAAAGTGAGTGAATATAACCCGTATCGACCAAACCAGTTTACGCATCGCACTTGACATCCTATTCAACTATTAATTGGGTCGGCCTACTTAACACTGCAAGCTCCGCCCCATATCCAATCAGTGCGTCTATGCGTATACGCACACATAGATTGTATAGACACCACTTGCATTTGCATCCATCCTAACAGAGCGCGGAGCCGACGGCACGCATTATATTTAGGCCTACAATTTTATTAACTATAACAAACAATATGCCAATAACACCGAAAACACCTAAAAAAGACGCCAATACCAGGCAAGATCTCCTAATAAATGAATTAATCAGTTATGGCTCAGATCCACAACTAAATCTTGCGACAAATCAAGAAAAAAGCAGTACAGGAGAAACTTTCATAACGCGACGAGTTAAGCGCAAGTTTGATGAATCAACATCCGATCTGAGTTCACTGATAGCCAAAATGAACGAATTTTTTAACAACTTTGAGGAACGGCAAACCAACAAACTTGAAAAGATGATCGAATCGATTAATAATATCAAAGATCAAAATTCCGACATTAAAAAAAGCGTGGAATATCTATCCATCAAATACGAGGACTTTTTGGAACGGATGACAGTCCTAGAACGTGAAAATACAAATTACAAAAATAAAATTGAGTCTTTGGAATCCAAAATTGATTTTTTAGAACGGAATTTCCGATCATCTTCCATAGAACTACGAAACATACCGCGGCAACCACAAGAAAATAAAGAGGTCCTTCGCAAAATAATTAAAACTGCCGCTTCGAAACTTGAACACCCAATATCAGATTTGGATATTCGCGATATAATTAGATTGAAACCTAAAACAAATGAACGCACGAGCCCCGTAATAGTGGAATTTACCACAACGACAACCAAGGAGAACATCATAAGAAAATGTAGATCGTATAACAAAGCTAACCCGGGTGATAAACTTAATACACAGCACATAGGACTCCCGGGGCCGGCTCTTCCTATCTACCTGGCTGAATCGCTGACGGCAAAGGCGAAAAGACTACATTATCTTGCTCGCCAGTTAATAATCGAACGCATCGCACATAGTTGCTGGACCTCGCATGGTTCGATCTACATCAAACTATATGAAAATTCGGAGCCGATACGCATTGAATCAGAACAAGATATAGCAAAATTTCGTAAGAATACATCCTGACTAATACATCGTTACAATTCACATTGTAAACTATTTTCTTATATATTGTTAAAACGACTAGTTATTAATTGTTACTACTTTTTATTGTCTACATTTATCTTTATTTGCCAGAAACTGAACTCACACAATGGTTATTTAACTATATACATAACAAATTATTTATCGAGGCCCTACCCATATTATCCGCTTAAAACAACTCATAAAATATTTTTACTCGACCAAATACAATTAAAACAAATAAAAAATCTTCTTTTTATATCACAATATTTTAACAAACAAACACTTCTGACGACATCTCCACACGTACATGCATACACTAAATCTAGTTATTATTATAAAATTCGATAATCTACTTACAATAAATGACGATATCGATCGTCTTTCCGTCGCGTCGTCATCAACATGTTACATCGAAGACTGTTTTAACCTGACGCAAAATAAAAAATCATGGCTTAAAATAATCGTACAAAATATTAGAAGTATAACCTGTAATTTTACTAATATGCTTACATTATTAGAGAGAGCTAACACAAATTGGGATCTTATAATCCTAACAGAATGCTGGCTTCCACGAACTCATGCCACTCCAACTATTGACGGCTATAATTACATACTGACGCATAATAATATTACTCAAAATGAGGGAGTCGTTGTGTATACTAGAAATAATTTGAACATAACATACGAAGAGCCTCATATTCTGGAATCGAACTCTCTAATACTTAAAATCAATAGAAATACCATAGTATTAGCCATATATAGGCCAGCAGGTTACAAAAATACAGCTAGATTTATCGAATCACTAAATACTGTACTTAAGCAATACGCACAATACTCTAACATCATCCTGGTAGGGGACATCAACATAGATATAACTGATCAAAATTCTGACCCCAACTCATGTTCCTACCTAAATCTCTTAGCTTCACATGGTATACTCTCAGCTCATTCTATCCCAACCCATGATAAGACCTGCCTTGACCATGTGATGTTAAAAACGAAACTCTCAGCGTATTGTTACGTTGCAGCAACCTCTGTCACAGACCATGACTCAGTAATCTGTTTATTAAATACTAGCTTGCAATCAAACAACATTCCATCACATTATATTACCTATAAAATAAATTACGATGGCCTGGACTTGGACATGAATAATTGTGATCTTCTACCAATTTACAAAATTCAAAATGTTAATGAAGCCATGAATTTTTTTATCAATTTAATTAATGAAATTATATTAGCCAATAGACAATCTATAAAAATACCTTATCGTAAACGAAAACGTAATCCATGGATGACACCAGGACTCTTGAAATGTATGCGTCAACGCGATAGACTCCACCAAAAACTCAAAAAGGATCCCCAGAATGATATACTAAAAACAACGTTTAAAAGATATAAAAACTTTTGTAAAAACTTATGTAAAAAACTAAAAAAAGAATATGGGAAAACAGAGATAAGTAACGCATTGAACACTAGCAATAAAAAACTTTGGGAAACAATAAAAACTGTCACTTATACAACAAAGCAAAAAGATACACCGCTTTATCTACTCTCGAAAAATAATCCTCAACAAGAAATAAATAGAATTAATTCATTTTTCGTCAACATGGGCCAAGAATTAGCAATGAAGATACCCGAATTAATTGACCCGTTAAATACTCAATCTAAGAGTCAATTGCACTCCTTTGCACTATTTTTTACGGATGAGGTAGAGGTTGAGTGGGCTATTGCCAGTCTTAAAAATGGCCGTGCAGTTGGTCGCGACAATATACCTGCATCCTTTTTGAAGCGCTATAAAGACAAACTGGCACCATTACTCACATACATGTTCAACTTAACATTTTCCACCGGTGTATTCCCTGACATTCTCAAATTAGCTGAAATTCATCCGATCTACAAAGGAGGTGACAGAGACTGTGTCAACAATTATAGGCCAATATCTATATTACCAACTCTATCTAAAGTATTGGAAAAAATAATTAATAAACGCTTGGTAAACTATCTCGAGTCGCATAATATCCTCTCGAAATCGCAGTTTGGTTTCCGTGCTAAATTATCATGCAGTGATGCTGTCCACGAGCTAACCAATTTTATTGTCACTAATCTAGATTGTAAGAAAAAGGTACTGGTAATATTTTTAGACCTCGCAAAAGCTTTTGACACAGTTTCAACCTCTCTTCTTTTGAACAAATTAGAGCAAATCGGCATAAGGGACATACAGTTGAAACTTTTCTCTCACTATCTCTCCAATCGACTTCAAAGGGTTAAAATAGATAACATGCAGAGCGATGATCTCCCCACCAAAATTGGTGTTCCACAAGGGAGCGTAATTGGAGCAACTCTCTTTTTAACCTACATAAACGGCTTGTGTGACCTTAATCTACCAGGTGGAAAGATCATCTCGTTTGCTGATGATACAGCATTGCTTTTCAAAGCAGACACGTGGGAAGAAGTTTACTCTCATGCTCAACACGGTTTTGATATGGTCTCAAAATGGCTACAAATCAACAAATTAACCTTAAATACCGATAAAACCAAATACATGACATTCACAAAAAAGAATTACAAATTATATGATAACTCGACGATAGTAGCACACAAATATACATGTAGAGGTACTATATGCGCATGCCCATTATTAGAAAAAACCAACAATATTAAATACTTAGGTATACAAATTGATAGTACGCTTAGTTTTCAGCCACACATAGCTCTACTTTCCTCTAGAATACGAAAAATCATATACCTTTTTAAAAATTTACGTGACATGGCACCACCAAATATATTAAACACAGTTTATTTTGCTTTGGTCCAATCTCTCTTGACCTATTGCATTTCTTCATGGGGCGGAGCCTTCAAATCAACTATTATTAAACTAGAAAGAGCTCAGAGAGCTGTACTTAAGGTTAGTCGACGTCTTCCTTTTTTATTTCCCACCAAAACTCTCTACGAAAAATGTCAAGTTTTAACAGTACGTCAGCTTTTTATTCTACACACTGTTTTAAGGAAACATTCAGAAATAGAATTTAATCCATATCTTTTTGAAAATGTCAGACGGAAATATATTGTTTGCCCATCTCTACAGTGTAACTCTAAATTCATACAAAAGTTTTATTGCTTCCTCGGTAATTATCTATACAATAAGATCAATAAGAACCTTACAATATATCCTCTGACACGACATAAATTAAAAGAAGTATTAGGAAAATGGCTCCAGACATTAGACTATGACTCTACAGAAGCCCTGCTGACGATACCAGATTGATGCTGATATTAAGTATTGTATAATTAAACTCTATCTCTGTACCATATTTCATCAAAATGGGTTCAGTCGTTTGGACGTGAAGGGGTAACAGACAGACAGACAGAGTTACTTCCGCATTTATAATATTAGTAGGGGTGCTGACACTACACTTGTAACATCGTCCCCGCTCCACACTTCTTCTAAAAATTAATACACTTAAAACATAATGATTGTTGAAATAATCCTAATCTGCTGATATAAATGCTAAGAAAAGGTAAAAGGTGTTTAGACTATGTTATAATAAAATAACTCACACAAACAAACACACATTAACCCTAATGCTTAATAAGTGGATAACTAAAATTTCAATTATAATTTCACTCTTTTACTGACTTTTATAACAAATAGGTACTGGCAAATTATTAATTTTAGATTTTAGTATTAGTGAACTTTAGATTTTACTACAAGAAATCTTTATATTATAATAGTAATAAGATTAAAATCTCCTCAAGCATAATGTATAACACTCATAAAAATATTGCTACATGTACAATCATCTAAATTATCCGAAGGGTGTGGACCTGGAGACCTGTAAAACAGGTTTTATAACTTTAGTTCAGGCTCCAGTCTCCACAATAAATTAAATGACACGACAGAATGTTTTGTATTGCAATTAACATAATGTTGTACTGTTAATGTTATTGTGGAGAGAATAAATACGTTTTTTATTTATTTTATTATTTAATATTTGAATAAATACAAAAGTGAAAAACGTCTAAAGCCAACATGTTTAGAAGAAGAATTACAAATAGGTACAATGCTTATGCATTTGTAGCGTTAAAACATTTTCAAAAAGAAAGTCAAAAATTATGTCTTCTCTAATCACTAGAAGGTATTAATGTATTATTATGATTATAGAGAGTTTTTCTATTTATTAGAATTATTTCTAACGTGTCACAGTTTTGTATGGAATTGATACAATGCGGTATGGGACAATAATTTGGCAAAGAAAGTAGGGGAGAGTGTGGTAATAACTGTGGGTATAACTGTTACCGCTCCAAATCAATTTATAAAGGTAACCAAAAAAATTGACTCTTATTGCAATATACACTTTGGTTATCCATGTACTGTTCAATGATGAAAAAATCTTGAAAATTTACGTTTTCATCAATATATAAACTAATTCGTAGGTCCGTACAGACGGACAGACGTACGTCAGTACACTACTTATATAATAATATGAAAATGCCTTACATGCGGTGCCACACTCATTACCATTCAATTTAAACGGCCTTTAGATGGGTGATATGTCTAATAAAACATTAACGCCAACTAACGGCCCTTTAATTTCCGGCACAGAGGCATAACCTTAGGCCTCAAGAGTGGTAATGCGTCTGCATTTTGACCTCTGCTCTTTGTATGGGTGTCTATAGGCTGCAGTCATCACTTAACATCAAAGTGAACTGCATGCTTGTTCGGCACTTTCAGAACATAAAAAAAAATTAAAGCTTTAAAATCGCAGTCCCGAGATTATGAAATGATAATCAATTTGGACGATAATACTTATACAAGTCAATGTACTCTAAACTAGTGTTTTCCGCTTGCTTAATAAATCGAACGAAATAAAGCTTAGGAGCGCAGCGTACACGCACAATATCAGTAATCGTACGTTGTCCCCTGGTGGGAAATCTGTGATCATTGAGTTCTGGCCTTTATGCAGCAGTTACAAGCGTTCTGCATTGATCATAGGGAACACAAATAAAAAATAGGTCAATAACTATTCGAGGTATTGTGTAGATTATTATTGAGTTGTTGCCAGGGACTAAGTTCTCGCGAAGATTTTTAACATCACTTTATGTATGAACGTTATGAGCAAATCGTTGGTTTATGTGTCCAAAAACAGTCCGCTTTTTATGTACCTAATGAAGATGGCAAACAATGCATGTTATCCTGAGCTCGCAGGTTCGATTCTTGCCCGAAGTCAGATTTTTCTTTCCCATTTTTCTTTATTTTCTAAAGTATGCACGGTTCACATGGATGTTAAGTGACGACTGCAGCCTAATTCTACAGGAACTAGATGTCAAAATGCAGATGCGTTGCCAATCCTGAGGTCTAAGATGATTCGCCTCTCAGAAAGAAATTTTGGTGTGATATATTACCATCTAAGTGGAACACGTAAAAGCACACTACCATTTGGCGGCAGATACGAGTAGATAAGGTAATGCTGTGGTGCCTACGCCCTCGAGTTCCGACACTGAAGCTCTACCACCGTTAAAAAAAACAATCATAACGAAAAGACGCATCAGCATGAGCGTATCGAGACACGGAGGGAGAGGTGAATCTGTTAATTTGCACCGGTATTTTAGATATTAAAATTCGCTTCTCCCGGCCACGTGTTACCGTAGCTCATATCTTTATAGATAAAGAAATCGCTTCCGTATGTTTGTGTCTGCAAAACTGGAATTGTTTTTTTTGAGACTTTACCTCTTTTGTAGAGGTATAAATAAAGCGATGCCTCGATGTGCACGTCCCGAAAATTGCTAAAGTTTTACCAACAGCATGGTTATGTGTAGTTTTTATCCAAAATTCCCTTGAGAATTGACAGGTACTCCAATTGCTTATATCATGCTGACCCGATGGAAGAGAGACGGGAACAGACGGAAGAGTGGTTATCTATATTTCTTTGCTTCGTATTATTTTTAATTTTAATGGTGTCTAAAACATTCATGGCTATAAAAGAGAGTTCCCAAATTAAGTAACTGTGTACATTGTTTGTCGTCGAGCTGATCAGAAGCGTCAAATCATGCAAACCAGCAAACAGAGAAAAAATAGTTATTTAGGTCATATTATGCGACATGACAGATACCAACTGCTGCAACTTATAATGATGTGCAAAGTGACTGGAAAAAGATCAGTAGTAGGCCGAAGAAAAAAGTCGTAGCTACGCAATATTCGCGAGTGGACCGGCATCAACAGCGCCGTTGAACTATTTCGTCTCGCAAAAGACAGACACAAATTTTCCGAACTGACGGCCAACCTTCACTAGTTGGAGAGGCACGACAAGAGAAGGAGAAGTACATTGTTTAATACATAGTATATTAATATGGATGAAGAAAAAAAAATCAGTGTCAGAGCTCGAGAGCGTAAGCAGTCTATCTGCCGCCAAATGATTGTGTTCAGCGCTATTGCCCTCTGGTAAGAGCGGTAACTTATGGCCCCGTAAACTATCACAAAGGTAAATCAGTTAAGGCCTCACGGGCGGTATCGCTGCCTTATGATCTTGCAGTTGGTGCAGATGCAGAGTTTTTTTTATTTACTTCCCATCCTCGTGAACTGCAAGCTTGTTTGCCGCTATCACTACGTAAAAAAAAAACAAAAAGACTCAAGTGTATAATATAACTC
Organism: Macrosoma leucophasiata; assembly: GCA_036365455.1. Taxonomy (NCBI): domain Eukaryota; kingdom Metazoa; phylum Arthropoda; class Insecta; order Lepidoptera; family Hedylidae; genus Macrosoma; species Macrosoma leucophasiata. Next base: position 3,666,185 of record JAWQUS010000023.1, on the reverse strand, counting down.
GCACGTGTGTTATAAAAACCGTATGTTTTTATTAAATTAGCGCATTGCACCTACTGACCCCATTTCTCAGCGATCCTTCTTTGAGTCTCATATAAGAATTTGCACTTTAACCGCATACTTTTAAAGTTGGTTTTGATTTTGTGGGTCGATCTCATTCGATTTTCATTAGCAAGTACGTCATAAAATAACTTGTTAACCTATGAACACCTAGGCTAGGTGTTGAATTCGATATATTATAAACATTTCATTGCTCAATTTGTGGCTCTTCATATTTTTATTTTGTTGAAAATTATAATCACATACCTAGAAGGTATGATTTTTTTTTTGGTTTTGCTTGCCTATAGCGTTTTCCTCTAAACAGTAGTACCTCTGAGACTCCCAGTAGTAGCCCTGAGTCTAGACTCCTCACCAGTACCAGTGCCAGTACCAGTACCTCGGAGTCACTTGGAGAGCACGTAAAGCCGTCGGTCCTGCGCCCGAGCGTATAGATCTCTGCGGTCGTGTCGAAGATTGGCTTCCCATCGGACTATTAACAGTTCTAAGCGTATTTGAGCAAAGAATGCTTAGAACTGTCAGTAAAATTTGATTTTTGACAGTTCTAAGCGTACTTTGCTCAAAGTTCAGTCGTAGTGTGGTCTGTGAATATCTTCAGAGTGTGGATATAGGGAGTGCACTTGTGTTTGCGCATACACTGCACCATAATAATATATCCTAGCCTCCGTTGCTAGTCTCCGTTGAGATTGGCCGCCGTGACCAAGTAGTATAAGATTTCGAAAATTAAAATCCTGATAATATTTATATACGTCTTACGCATTAAAACATAATGACGGGAAGCAATATCCTTAAAATGGAAGCACATAAATAAAAATAAGAATGAATTCCAGGAAGCCTGCGTTTTAGGTACGTGCCATGTAATTTGTCTTACAATTGGATATTTATCATTCAATGTGTGTGCGGATTTGTATTACTAATGATTGCGAATTATGTCCTTGGTTTGATCAGGCTTTGTTTTTACGGTTGATGACCACACGTAATTGGTCAGAGCTTTTTAAGCCAACAATTATATCAGACGTGATTCGATTACATAAGTGACTAGGAAGGCGGAATTTGCCTTAAATTTTAGTTTTGATGTATCGGTCGAATGTTAATGATGAGATTGGGAGTCCCTTTTTGAAATGTGAAGCTTTGAAGAGACAATGTTTTGATAGAGTCAAGACAAGTGTTAAGGTAAAGAACCGTCCCAGCGCATGTTGGGCCGCTTGGGCCACGCTCAATATTGAGTCCCGTTTCTTCCAGTGACTTTTATAAGTTAACGAAGAGCTTGTTTAGCTATTATACCTAGTTTTATCTTTAACTTATTAGGCTACTGATTCCTAAAAACTAGCTTCACATGAGTTCCTTAAAGTATTTTACACTTTACACCCGTTACAAAAATTATATTCTCCGAGCAAGGTAACAAGCTTCGCTATTCTGAAAATTAAAAATACAATACTCCATCTATGAATGGGTCAAAACGTTTGGCCTATAAACAATAAATTAATATACTTACTGCAATTTTCCTGATTATGGTTTCATGATAAATGTCCGACCTTTACTGGTGGTTAAGTTCTTCCAGCTTTTTGTATGATATATTGCCGGCTATTCGTCTTTCTGAATGAAACACGTTTGTAGTATACAGGTTTAGACGCGTCAGGGATTTATTTTGACTGATACGTTTTTTTAAGACAGTCAAAGTGATACAAAAGCTCGCGGTTCACATTGATGGTAAGTTAAATTCTAAATTCAAATAATTTATTTCAAATTGGTCTACAAGGACACTTTTGCATTGTCAGGTTATAAGCTACCTAGAGAGAATGACTTATAATAATAATCTAATAGGTATTAATAAATACCAATTTAATAATAATATTTAACCGATACGTGAATCATAAAATTTTTCAATTCCTTCATAGAAGAAAGTTAAACCTGCAACATAAAGCTAGATAGGTGCATTAAAACTAAAAGTTTAATTGCTGAACGGTTGCCACTTCTGCAAATAAGACCTTTTGCCTCTATTTCTCAAATTGCGAGAACGTATATTACCAAAATTATCATTTATACTTACAGAACGCTAACTAACTAACGCAAACATTTAGCGGTAACTACCTATAGAGGTGTTGCATTTTTTTTCTACGACCAGTAAGCATAACTTTATTATATAAACATAATTGAAGAGATATAATGAAGAGATTGATAAATACAGACGTAGCAAGTGAGGTGTATACGGATACGAACCGAGATATTTGGCACGCCATACTCTCTGCCCATCCCGTAGAGAAGGCAATTGGCGTGGAGATACACAATTTTACATCATATCAAGATATACACTTTTGAAGAGGTATTTTCAACTGGAAAAAGAACCAATAACACAAACCTATCCTAGATAATATCAGACCAGGTAGGCTAAAAATGTATAAAATATTAATTCAGGGAATCGGGTACTCTTCGATACATCGGGCACATGCAAACTGGTTTGACCCCAGGCGTTGTCTATTCGTGCATACAATTCTATCACGTAATACAATCGCCTGCAGCGCCATCTGTCGACACAAATCGTGTTCTTTCGTATGCACTGTATCTTATCCTATATTTTGTTATAAGAAGATAAATCAAAGCGGAACCAACCTCTCACCTATAAGTTAGATAAATGAGTCTATGGAGAGTGATGAAATGTGGAAAAGAAAATAATAGAGTGGGTTTATATATTTTAAGGATTTCGTCTGTGCTGTGTGAGGGTGAAGTCAAAAGTTTTAGTCATAGAGCAACACGGGCCACCAGGGACCCCTTAAGGGACTTGGCATGAAGACACATACATAGGATTCCATTTCTCGAAAGGAACTCTTATAGGATCATTCGTGGGTTTGTCTGTCAATTTTTTCTTCGAAACTACTGACACCGATTGGGTTAAAATTGGCACAAATATCACATTGACCCAAACAAGGATGCGTAACATAAATACATGTTTACTGATGGTAGAGCATCAGTGACGGAGCTCGCGGGCGTAGGCACCACCGCATTACCTAATCTACTTGCCACTAAATGGTAGTGTGCAGCACTATCGTGTTCCGGTCAGATGGTTATGTACGGCCTTGGATTTTTCCGGCACAGAAGCATAAGAATACCTTTGACCTCAGGAGTGACAACACAGCTCAGCCGCCGCGACAATACGGAAAGCCGTTGTAAGAAGCGGTTCGACCGCCTTTTTTTTACCATGGGAAATGCGTTACGCATACCTTCGGTTCCAACCAACACTAGTGGCGTGCGGAACACCTGCACGCCAGCCAGCCCGGGACCTCTCCATTTGGGCGACGGACATCCCCTAGTCCGGCGCTCGAAGGTCCCTGCCCCGACCACTCACATCGCCAGGCGCCCCAAGACGCCCGGGTGGAGAAGTCCAGGGGCACACAGTCCGGCCCCGGGGGAGCGGAAGTGTCAGAGATGAACTGACCTTCAACCACCCCCCCGCGGCCCCACCACGTCCCTATCTGACGGCGGGACCACCGCTAGGCGGCTGGGGATAGGGTGCAGGGCCAATGATCTACCCGTACACCTCTTCCCCAGCCGTCTCCTCACCACAGCAGCGAGTGGCGGGCAGAGCCACGCCAAACGCCGCTCCCTCTCTGGGTTCCTCTTGGCTTCTCCGGTGTGAAGCCAACCACCGGGTACTGAGCCCCCCCGCCACGACAAGGCGGAAATCCTCGGGGGGGCGGTTCGACCGCCTAACTCAGGGTGATCCAACCTTTCCTTTTTTTTTTTCCACTGTTCCGCGGTCCCCGAGCCCCTGACCATGAAATAATATTCCCACTAAAACTTTGTAATCATATTACATCGTCAATCCTATTTCTCTAAAAAGAACTTTATCGATTTAAACATCGAGTTACATAAAACATGTATTAAGCAATCGAGCAGATGTAGACAAAACTTGGAACAATCGAGGTGCCTTATCGCGTTACGTTTACGTTCCAAAAACAAACACAAACGAATCGGATGATAACGCAAACACGAATTTGACACCGGTAGCTTCTAAAGATGGTCGTGTAGAGACAGCGAAGCTAACTATTTACATACATGACTTAAAGTTCATCATGACTTCATGATATCTCAGACATTACTATTTATACACTACTAGCGACCAGCCCCGGCTTCGCGCGGGTGTAATATTACCTACCCTCTTCTTTCTTATTTGGGTGGATCAACTTTTTCTTGTCAGAACGTGTCCCGAACATTTAAATATCTAAAAAAAATAAACTATGAATATTTAGTATTTACTACTTGTTTTTTTGTATAATCAGATAATTAACCAATACCCTTACGTGTAGTTCAAATAACATTTATACACAGAAGAAAAAGGTTATGACCCAGTGGACGATTTAGTGTTTTCTTAAAACATTAAATAAATAATTTTCTATAGAAATTAAAGAAAAAACGAAAAGAAAAATTTAATTTTTAGTTAATATATTATGACATTTATTATATTAGTATGTACATATTCTATATACCTACATATATATTACATATTTATTTATATTATGTTAAAATTTGTTATAACTTTTTAATTTGTGTATCGATTAATATTTCTCTTGCTTTCGTAATGCGCCACCTATTTCGTTTTTCTACACAACCTGAAGGTTGACTGGTATAGAATGTTTTCTAGCATTAAGTCCGCCTCATGTACGCTCAATGTGCACGAAAGTTTAAATAAATAAATAAATAAAAATTTTACTTGGGGTTTGACAGGGCTGGACTGGTTATCCTGAGGTCGCAGGTTCGATTCCTGCCCGAAGTCCAATTTTTTTCTTTCCCTTTTATCTTTGATTTCTAAAGTTCACTCGCATGTGTTATTGCGAAAATAAATAGTACAAATAACATACTGTTCATTTTTCTAAAATACTGTTTAATATTCTTCTCAGACCTAAACATACTTTATTTCTTGTAAAAAAAACGTTGGCAACCCTAATCCTGACGCCTAAAAAACTACAGCTGCTTAATTTTGTTAACTTCGTTCAAAGCTATACTTTATTTAAAACGCTTGCAGTGTAATTTTGCATTAGCACAGTTTGGTGTAAAGTTTATCAAAACATTGTCAATTCCACGAACGAACATTCAAATATTGATTACAGATAGGTACATAACGTATGGATCTAACTCATCAATTTTCATTTTCAATTATTTATTTACTGGTGGTTTACTGGTGGCAGAGCTCCAGTAACGGAGCTCACGGGCGAAGGTACCACCGCATTACCTAATATACTTGCCGCTAAATGGTAGTGTTCAGCACTATCGTGTTCCGGTCAGATGGTAATGTACGGCCCTGTAATTTCCGGCACAGAGACGTAACACTTAGTAGGCCTCAAAAGTGGTAACGCACCTGCATTTTGACCTCTGGTCTTTGTGTGGGTGTTGTTTTAAAGGCTGCAGTCAACACTTAACATCGACGTGAACTACATGCTTGTTTGCCACTTTCATTACATAAAAAAAAGACAGTGCAGAACCGACAAAAATGGCGCATTCTAGTATCGGAGGCCAAGACTCACTTTGGGTCACTGCCCCAATAAAGTAAAGTAAGTAAGTTAATATTATAGATTATGCCGTTATGTTATTAAAGAATCATGGCAAGATTCATACATTGATTTGTACAAAAAAAGTTAGAAAAAGGTACAAGGTAAAACGGATTAGAAATATTATCTAAGGAACCTAAAAAACATCTTCTGGTATTTAAAATGTTTTTTTTATTTTTAAAGAAATGAAAGAAAAATTTGACTTCAGGCGAGGCTCGAACTCGCGACCTACTGGGAATCTAGTCCAGCCGCTCTTCCAATTGAGCTACTGAAGCCTGTTAATGCGAAATAATATAAAAACAATTATTAAGGGTAAAAGCGACTTCTTTACGATATTCAATAAACTGAAAAGTCTATTATATCGGTTGCCTAACTAGCATAGTTGGTAATAGATGGCGCTACTGGTACCATAAACCAATGCAATAGATGTGAAGGAAAAATTCGACAAATCGGGCAGGGCTTCAGTAGCTCAATTGGAAGAGCGGCTGGACTAGATTCCCAGTAGGTCGCGAGTTCGAGCCTCGCCTGAAGTCAAATTTTTCTTTCATTTCTTTAAAAATAAAAATATATTTCACAAGCATGTGTTAATGCGAAATAATATAAAAACAATTATTAAGGGTAAAAGCGACTTCTTTACGATATTCAATAAACTGAAAAGTCTATTATATCGGTTGCCTAACTAGCATAGTTGGTAATAGATGGCGCTACTGGTACCATAAACCAATGCAATAGATGTGAAGGAAAAATTCGACAAATCGGGCAGGGCTTCAGTAGCTCAATTGGAAGAGCGGCTGGACTAGATTCCCAGTAGGTCGCGAGTTCGAGCCTCGCCTGAAGTCAAATTTTTCTTTCATTTCTTTAAAAATAAAAATATATTTCACAAGCATGTGTTAATGCGAAATAATATAAAAACAATTATTAAGGGTAAAAGCGACTTCTTTACGATATTCAATAAACTGAAAAGTCTATTATATCGGTTGCCTAACTAGCATAGTTGGTAATAGATGGCGCTACTGGTACCATAAACCAATGCAATAGATGTGAAGGAAAAAATTCGACAAATCGGGCAGGGCTTCAGTAGCTCAATTGGAAGAGCGGCTGGACTAGATTCCCAGTAGGTCGCGAGTTCGAGCCTCGCCTGAAGTCAAATTTTTCTTTCATTTCTTTAAAAATAAAAATATATTTCACAAGCATGTGTTAATGCGAAATAATATAAAAACAATTATTAAGGGTAAAAGCGACTTCTTTACGATATTCAATAAACTGAAAAGTCTATTATATCGGTTGCCTAACTAGCATAGTTGGTAATAGATGGCGCTACTGGTACCATAAACCAATGCAATAGATGTGAAGGAAAAATTCGACAAATCGGGCAGGGCTTCAGTAGCTCAATTGGAAGAGCGGCTGGACTAGATTCCCAGTAGGTCGCGAGTTCGAGCCTCGCCTGAAGTCAAATTTTTCTTTCATTTCTTTAAAAATAAAAATATATTTCACAAGCATGTGTTAATGCGAAATAATATAAAAACAATTTAAAATGTTTTTAAATCACCGACATAAAAATCGTCTTTCTTAGCAACAGTAGAAGCAGTCGATACTAAAGTTCAAACTCAAACTTTTTATTCCGGAGAGTTAAAAATATTTTAAGTATCAGAAAATGTTGTTAGGTTCACTGGATAATATTTCCATCCTGTTTTACCGTGTACCTTTTTTTTATTTTTTTCTGTACAAATCTTGCCATGATTCTTTGCTACTTATTTTAAGACCACAGGTCTTCCTGATCTTCCTACACACTGAAAACAAGTTAACACCAGCTCATAGTAACTTATCTATGCCATAAAATATTCCGACAGTTGGGCGTATCATAACACGATTGCTGCATTTGTTATTAAATACCCATCAAGCAAGTGGTATACAGCCTTGGTGTCATCTTGGTTTGCCAGCCGGGTGGTCGCTTCGTGACACGTGACACGATACCTGACACTGTTGACATATGCTGACACTGCACTCACAATGTCACGACACACCGCGGACTGTCGTGGGGTAAAGTGGTTCAAGTTTACAAAATTGTTTCATGTCAGAGTTTAAAAATGTCTATTAAAATATTATTAAGTTTAATATTAATATTTAGTTTCGTTTAACTCATAATCTAAGAACGTATTTTTTAATACTGTGCTGCTACTATGACCTTAACTACAGCTTTGATAGTAAAAGAAATAATAATTAACAATTTATGGTCCTGCAATTAAGTAGTTTTACCTCAGTGATAGTTATCACCACGGAATAGTATCACGTGGCCAAAAATCACCATCAAACCGGAACACGATAGTGCTGCTGTACCTACACCACCATTTGGCGGCAAATAGATTAGGTAATGTGGTAGTGCCTACACTACGCCCCATAGCTGGGACTCTCTAGTAAAATAATAATAATAATAATAATGGCAACCCATTATACGTCCCACTGCTGGGCACGAGTCTCTCCCCATTTTTGGGGGGAGGCCTGGAGCTTACTCCACCACGCTGCTCCAATGCGGATTGGTGGAGGTGGAGGAGGTGCGGTTAGTGGCCACCCCGCTGTCGGATGTTTTCAAACCGCTCATAAGGCCTCCGACAAGGTTTAATGACTGCTATCTATCGATAGTATCCGGGACCGACGGCTTAACGTGCCCTCCGAAGCACGGAAACGCGCATTTAATTTGCCACTAGCGGTCACCCATCACACTACCCGACCGCGCCCGTAGTGCTTAACCGAGTAGATCGCTTACGATCTACACCAGCCGCTGGGCCATGCGCGCTTATAAAATAGATAAGATTAAAAAAGAGAAAATAAGATTAATACAAATTTTATAACACTTTCGTGCTCGGACATACATCGATGTGGGGCAACGTTCAGCACGATATCCGATGTTTATCTCGGGACGTAATATACAAATGAACAAACAATGTCAATGTATCGTCTATTTATCGATGGCGATCAGATGTCCGAGCTGTTGACGTAATATTTTTTTTATTATTCAACTAGCTGACCCGGCCACGCGTTGCTGTGGCTAAAGTTTTTGTTATATTACATTATAGTAAACAATCTAAGAGGAACAATAAGAGAACATCAGTCACGGAGTCCACTATGCTTTTTCACACAGACGGTATTTGTAAAAAAATTTGGTGATCTCCTTATTTACCTACCTCTCTTGTAAAACAGGATTAATTTCACTGTATTATCTTCATTCATTATAATATGAATTCAATTTACACTTCAGTCTATGTAACACGTGGCCGGCTATGCTAACACCAAAAATTTAAAAAGTGGAAATAATTGAATTATACGGTATTTCGTTCACTACAAAATAAATTTAATTAATTTTATAGCGTCAACAACACGTGGTAATTATGCTGTTAAAATGTAGCATAAATGACACGTTTGTAGATTTACCATAGCAGCGCCATCTATTGATTACTCACTCAACCCAGTCGAATGGTATCGACATCTGTTAGAATCATTTGGAGTTAACAGATAATTGTGACTGTCAAATAATAACGGACAAATAATTAGCAATAAATTAAAATTGCGACTATAATTTGAGATTTAAACTATCCTATCTCTCAAGTTGGATCGAACTGCACATGGTGTGCAAATTTTATTATAATCGGTTAAGTGGTTTAGGAGTCCATTGAGGATAAACATTGTGACACGAGATTTATATATATTAAGAAGATATTTCACACTTTACATTGGGCTATCCTGTTTTCGGATGTCAACATGCGATGCAAGGGACAAACTTTACGGAAATATTATGTTAATAGTTTTAAATACGACTATACAACAATTAATTATTAAACGTGCGTACGTACTGTAACTCTTAAATGTTGACATCGCAAAAGTATCAATTAATTGTGACATGAGATTTAAAAATGTTCCTCCTGAAAAGTTGCCTTTTAGTTGCGCCTTTATTCGTAGGATACGACGATACTATAGCACGACGCAATGCTCTTACACTTAACTCAATACCCGATCAACTAATTTAAATCCTTGTTTACACAAACCCATGTTTTCACGCATTTATAATGTACTATCACACCAACCAATAAACACTATCAACCGGCTATATAACCCGCCTTTAGATGTTACGAGGTGATAACGACCAACAGATCTCTATCTGGCCACCATTCACCATTCGCGGTGAATTATCAAAGTGGATAAATATAGTTAGAGGCATGTTAGAGGGTTATAGACGCTACAAAGTTGTGACCCTAAGCTTTCCATACGTTATAAAATTTATGGTCAATCATTTTGCGTTCCATTTGCAAAGTGTTTGTCTGTTATGGTGTTGGTAAGAGTAATTTACAGTCGTATCGTTTTGAGTTGTAGTGAAAGTGATTCGCTTCAGACGTCCAAAGTAATTAAATAATAGTCCTATTAAAAAAATATCGAAAATCTTTCAAGTAGATGTTATGTATCTGTGAGGCCATACGGTTAGTATTATAGTTTCAACTGCTTCGGTAGCTTAGTGGTAGCAGGCCACTACTACTACGTTGGGGTCCCGGGTTCGATTCCCGGGTAGGGGGTCATCAAGTTCTATTGGAGTTTTTTCATTTTCTGGCAATTTCCCAGTACCTCGAAGTTTGGTAATGTGCCCGGAGATGTTAACAGGCTCGCCACCTGTTACATGGGCCAAAACGTAACCGGCGAATCGTGGGTGTTTGCATGTATGCCTGAATGCATGCATTTACCTCTGCCTACCCCTTCGGGGATTACAGGCGTGAAGTTACGTTTATTATAGTATTGGAATAAATAACTAAATATCTTATTTTTTACGTGTTGAAAGTGGCAAACAAGCATGCATGCACATTGATGTAAACTGATGACTGCAGCCTATAGACACCCACACAAAGACCAGAGGTCAAAAAGCAGATGCCTTACCACTTCTGATGCCTAAGGTGTTATGCCTCTGTGCCGGAAATTACAGGGCCGTACATTACCACCTGACCGGAACACGATAGTGCTGAACACTACCATTTAGCGGCAAGTATATTTGATAATGCGGTGATGCCTACGCCCGCGATCTCCGTCACTGGAGTTCTACCACCAGTAAAAAACCTAACCTATTCTAGTAGGTACTACAAGAATAGGTTAGGTTTTTGTTTACAAGATTTGAATGGCGATGTCCTAATACTACATTACGCCATCCAATCGTCCCACCATGCAACTAAGGAAAACATAAACACAGGGCGCCTTGTAAATAGATAGACTTATTTCAAATGTTATTTTGTCTTTTCAGGCGTTTCATTCTTGCAAAAGATTGTTAACTAGTTGAAGAAATTTGTGAGCGAGAAATTGTTTATTTTATTTGCATGTGTAACAGCTGGTTTAAGGCGCGGACCCACCGCGACGCATGCTGTGCCCGTCAAACAAATCAATACACGCAGCTAAAATTCTAGCTGCGTGTTTTAATTTGTTTGACAACGTGGGTCAATGTTTCCACTGGAGTACATGAAGACCCACGAATAATGTATAGCGTGGCGTGGCATGGTCTACGTTTCCACAATGTACTCCCAGTGGAAACGTAGACCCACGTTGATAGTGTTGAGCTATGTAACCGCCTATTCGAGCTAGACGTATCAATGACGTCAATTCATATAAGGTTGGGGAAAAAGTTTCTTCGCATTTTTTAAGATAATTCAAAACATTTTTTAATATAGTTTATTTAAATTTAACTAAAGTATGTATGTATCATTTTGTTCGATAACCTTTTGCCATCTTGTACGTAGGGACATGATCCCATTGCTATAAAAATTTTGGGACTTCTCATCAAAATACCGCGACAAGTGGATTTGGCAGACCTCTCGTGATGTAAACCAAACATTGCATAAAGAAATCTGAAGAGACCGAAACTGGTGAAAATCTGAAGGTGCAAGGTCAGGACTATACGGCGGATGCATTAACACCTCCCAGCCAAACTCTCTTAATTTTTGCTGAGTGGCTATAGATGTGTGAGGTCTAGCGTTATCATGATGAAACACCACACCCCTTCTGTTGATCAATTCCGGCCGCTTTCTCTCAACTTCTTGCTTTAATCTCATCAGTTGTTCGCAGTAGAGTTCAGAATCGATAGTCCTGCCTGGTGGTAATAGCTCATTAAAATAATGCCCTTCCAATCCCACCACACACACAACATCACCTTATTGCGAGTTAACCCGGGTTTCGCCACAGTCTGTGAAGCCTGACCGGCCTTTGACCACGACCTTTTTCGCACGTTCTTGTCGTACGTGATCCACTTTTCATCACCAGTTATCAGCTTCTTCAAAAATGATTCGGTTTCATTACGTCGTAATAAAGAATCACAAATGAGTACACGGTTCATTAGGTTTCTTTCAGTGAGCTCGTGAGGTACCCAAATATCGAGCTTTTTTTTGTACCCAGCTTTTTTCAAATGCGCCAAAACTGTTTTGTGATCAATTCTAAGTTCTTCAGCTACGTCGTAACTATTGATATGTCGATCTTGTTCCACTTTTTCAAAAATGGCACTTTTTTATCCGTAATAGGGCGACCAGAGCGAGGTGCAACTTTGACATCAAAATTTCCGGATTGAAAACGCTTAAACCAAATTTGTACTACTCTCACAGACACTGCACTAGGTCCACAAACATCGCAAATTTTTTTCGCGGCTTCCGTTGCATTTTTACCTTTATTGTAGTAAATTTTTAAAATGTATCGAATTTCTTCATTAGATTCACTCATCTTGACAGTACGAAAAACAAATGAAAATCACACATTTGCCTAATTTGAATTTGGAATTATGTTCTTTAAAATTTTAACTTTCAATTATACCAAAACCACCCAGATACAAATACTACAGCCAAAGAGATTTTATGACAAGTTCATACATACTATAATGCGAAAAGACTTTTTCCCCAACCTATTATGTAGCCTCTTCGTGGGTTGCAGTGGTCACTACCACATACAATATCATATAAAGCGAAGCTTAATACACGTGCGCAGCCTCTCCGTGCGCCGCGGTTGGCCCGCGCCTTTATACACGTATGATAAGTCCGAGATGATAAGACAAGTCGTATACGGATTTCTGTACAATACCTAATATTAATTTTTCAATTGATCACTACTGTTTTATTTTATTTTTGTTCAACTAGTTTGGAAAGCATGTTATTTTCGTTTTTTTTTAAAACTGTAATCAATTTAAAATTCAAACTTCGAAATCACATTAATCTAGAACTTCTGCTGGAACGAGTTATAAGGTACCAATACATCTGTATACCAGTTTCCGAGCAATATAATAAATATACGTTAAAGTTACTCGATAAATCTAGTTCAGCGAGACAGACAGTCATTATAATTGGATTATCGCTAATAGATTGTAAGGCATGGGAGTTTCCGCTTAGACTTGAATTTTCACCTGCATTATTATCTGTGGTCATGTAATTACAACAGACTGTAGATTGTAATAAAAATGTCTGTAAAATTGATGGATGATCATCATTGCAGATAAGTTAATTAAAGATGAGTCGAGATGTAATAATCGGGTTAATTAAGAAAAGGTGTTACAACTTACAAGTATGCTACCTACTCATTTTTTAAATCTTTAAGGTTTTTATTTTACGTCTACCTACGTCAACAGATAGGAAAAAAAGCACATAGAGTCACTCTTTTCTTTTTTTTTAATTATGGCATCGCTATTACGCACATTGCCAGTGTCAAGTAAAACGATATTTCGTCTGCGTTTAAGCAGCGTAAAAGTAGGCAGTCAAGTGAGTTACAGTCAAGTTATTCGAGTAAAGCGATGGCTACTTTACCAGAACATTTACAATGAAGTTTTGGAGGCAACCTGAAAGGTCGTGTTCTCGCTCTGTCATTCTATTTCACTATACACGGGCACTGTAATAAACCTATATCAAACAAAATGCCACCAACTTTATTCAATATAAATTAAAAATACACCAAGAACATGAAATAAAATAAGAGCACCATACGCCTCTTTCAAGGTTCCCGCCAAAACTCCGTTACCTACTTAGTTATCTGTCAAAATCCCTGTTTGCTGCCAGTGCAAAAATGCCACTGTTTATGACTAATTAAATTTTTTACTTTTAAAACACCCAAACAATTCTTTTACATTTGATTGTTTTAAGTTAAAATGAAGTTGTTCTGAATGTTAGTTCTTATTTGACTTTATTAATTGTTAAATTTTATTAATAATTTTTATTTTGCTTGTCTGTCGCATTGGGCAAAACCTGCATTGGTAGATTTAAGTTAAAAAGTAGAAAATAAATAAGTTTAATTTATAAAACCGATATTAATATGCTAGGTTAATAGAGTATGGTCCAAAGCCCTAGAGATATTTGCACTCATCGAAAGCTGAAAAAATATCCTTTTCTTAAATTGTTGGCAGAGTTCCAGTGTCCGAAATCGGTGCGTAGACACCACCGCATTATCTAGTGTCAAACGGTAATGTATGAGCAATTTTTGACGTGACAACGTCTTAAATTAGGTTGCGGCTCGGAGTCACTCATGAAAAAGTGTAACGCCCGGTAACGTAACGATGAGTCACCGAACGAGAGAGAGGCCTGCCGGACCGGCGAATCGTCGAAAGTCTTTCTACCGAGAAAAAGACGTTGTCACGTAAAATCTTCGCCCGTAAAAACTTTACAGGCAACCAGTTTTTTTTTCTGTCAAGGAGCAATGCTAAGACTTAGCCTGAAGGGTGACAAATGTTACCAACACTTCTGGATTCCATATTGAACAATACTTGTGTACTTTGCTTCTGAAGATTATGCATATTAAGATTATGCTTATGCTTTTGGAGATTATGAAGACAAACTATGAATAGTCTCTATGAATAGTGCCTAAAAATTAATTTCCAAAAATGACTTAACATCATAACTCACGCCTGTAATCTCCGAAGGGGTAGGCAGAGGTAAATGCATTCATTAACGCATACATGCAAACACCCACGATTCGCTGGTTATGGTTTGGCCCATGCAACAGGTGGCGAGCCTGTTGACATCTCCGTGCACATTACCAACTTCCGAGGTACTGGGCAACTTCCAGAAAATGGAAAAATCCCAAGAGAACCAGAGATAAAATATTTTACATCGTTATCTCTGATAGCCCCGACCCGGACATCGACCCCAGGACTGCAGCGTAGTAGTAGTGGCCTCAGTGGCCTGCTACCACTAGGCTACTGAGGCAGAGCCCAAAAATGACAAATACAGTTACAAGCAACAGTGCGCCGCCGCAGTGTGCCACCGCTTTAACTAAATAGTCTGCCGCCAAATGGTAGTGTTCGGTACTATCGTATTTCGGTTAGATGATAATGTATAGCCCCGTAATAACTCACAGAGATATAACAACTAAGGTCTCACGAGTGGCAATGCATCTGTATTTAGACCTGTTTCTTTGTGTAGATGTCTAGGTATAGGTATCTCTAGATAGGCTTCAATCATCACCTTACATCAAAGTGAACTGCTTGCTTGCCACCTTCGTTTCATTAAAGAAAAATTTATATCTAGAGTACTACAGCACTTATCTGTCTATTATGAAATTAAACGCACACGAAAAGATGGCCCGAGATATAAATTTCAAATGACTTAGTAGACCCCTTGACTACAGCACGGTTTGTAGTTTGTAGTGTCACGGATATCATCGTACCGTCTGCGAATGATTCATCAGTTCTATAAATTATTATAATAAATCAAATACAAGCAGATTGATTTATTTGCCGAATGTTGAAAATGCAGATGGATGATGCAATGATTGTAAACGAAAAATCGGTCAAGTGCGAGTCGGTGAGCGCCAAATGTGAATATGATTCATAAACATAAAGTTATGGATTAGTAAAAATAAAACGGATTTTACATTTTATTATTGTGTGGAGCGTGTGGAATAAATAGATAAATGTTCTTGCGATTGGTCGAAATATGTACTAAACAATGTTGCTTAAAACTTTGTAAGGTAAGGTAAGGTATTTGGTTACTTACCCAGCAGTAATATGGGTAGATCGATGAGCAGGTGCCAGAGGAGGCTGTGTCGTGCTTGCATCTCGTCTGGAACAGCCAGCTGTTGCTCGGATGCTTCCTGGAACAATACGTGTATCTTTATTAGTGACAGAATGTAGTTTGAACTGAATATTAACTTTCGGTGGAACATTCAAATTTCGTAACTCTTTCTTCGACAGTGACATGTAGTCGTTCGTTTGAAAAATTACTTAAATTGCTATTAAACATTTAAGTTCAGTTGCACATGTTTGTTCCATGGGTTGCACCATAATATTTGTTAGGTAAGGTTTGTCAAATTTAAAAATAATAGTAACATTGAGTTAAATTCATTATTATACCCCTCGCGACATGCGAAGCGCGCAATTTGACGACCCGGTTAGTCCAGCGGTGTGAATTGGCTGTTTGATTCGAAGGGTCGCGGGTTCGATCCCCGCACCGGGACAAATGTTTGTATGGCCTACAGATATTTGTTTCGGGTCTGGGTGTTTGTGTATGTGTTGTTTGTATATAACGGCACCCACGACACAGGTTTATACCTACTGTGGGGCTGGAACATTATTATTACTGGATATTTTGCAAACTTTGCAAAAATCGCATAAATTTAAAAAAAAAATTATATAATATAAGTATCTACTGCATAATCTTGATAAAATAGGCTTTAAGAAGTCGCTTGGTAGCAATACGCCACTGAGACAGTGGATCAGTTATTTTCCAGACGGTAAAAACCTCAACTGTTTGATAATTCATAACTTTGTCAAATAATTAGCAGCATGTTAGTGTGTGAGACATTTTCTATAAAAATATCTCCCGACAAATGGGGACAGGTTAAAAATGAAGTAATCGCTTGTCAAACGTTCCAACTTCCTACTACTATCGTTGGTTAACACGGTTAACGTTAATGGTTAGTTATAACTGCAGTTAAATAGGAACGTAAACCAAACGGGAGCACACCGAAGACATTATGTCTTCTAATTAACTGCACTACGGTTCAATTTTGTTCTTGTACGCTGTGTACTATCAGAAAACTGGCTGTTTGACCGTACGGACACCTTATATTTAAAGTAATAAAAGCTACATTTGATTGATTTTGGAAAGACGGTGAGTTGCCTAACTGTACGAACTACAGTTAGTTACCAGGCGACTTAATTTTGAAACATATGTTTTTTTGAAACAAGAATCATGCTAAGATCAATACATTGACTTGTACAAAAATATATTTTAAGAACGCCAATTCTTATAAAATTTTCGGTGGTTAAAATAAGCATGTTCAATAGATTGTAAGAAAAATGTTCTATCTTTGGAGCAAAAGTTATCTTCCATATCTCTCAGGGGTGGCAACGCATCCGAATTTCGATCTGTGGTTTTTGTATAGATGTTTATAAGCTGCAGTCATCACTTAACATCTATGTGAACTGCATGCTTGTTTACCACCTTACCAAGTCACCGATCAATCCGAGATTGGATGTGATCGGTTACTTCGAAACTGATAAAAACTTCATTTTTTACGTCAATTAATGAATAATATCCAGTTTTAATAAGATCAGCAATAGTCAGCATAAACATCTTTTAAACCCTCCAGACACGAGAAAAATATGACAATTGAAATTCAATTGTGTCTGGGCGCCGGTGGCCTTACGTTCCTTGACAGGTTAAATATTTTTGAGTTTTTAATATTCGCTTATTTCTGAGTCTTTATTTACAATTTCCAAACGATTTCCATTCTTAAGAAGTTAGTCTTCTCATAGAATCGTTCTTGGATTAACCCGTAACTGTATACTGCCTACGGCCCTACTAAAGTTATGTGTCATTCATCAATAAATAGTTTAATAGAACAAATCAATCTCAAACTTAGTATCTAGGTCATAAGTGAGACGCCAAGGAACCATGTAACAGTTACTTTCGTTGTCATCCGTCCATCCATTTACATAGGTATGCGTGCGAGGTCCTGCTAAAATGTTTGATCCAATATTTGGGCCAATGATTTGCGAATTTGCTCGCAAGAGTTGCAAGACTTGCAAGATATTGTTTATGCTGTTTGTTAAGTTTATGCAAGAGTCAGCATTAATAAGTAAGCATTTTATAAATATTACAATGCTTGTACATAAATTGTTTGTCTAATTTATCTATAATTATGAATAGACAACCGTCTGTCTGGTTGTTCGCGATAAACTAAAAGTGTATTAAACAGATTTTCATTCGGTTTTGCAAATACATAGAGTGATTCATAGGGGAGGTTTGTGTGTATTATTTGTCACAATTTTGTGTATAATTAGTATATAATGATAAATGTTGGCGGTGTAGGAAAAAAAGCCGCCTGGGGCTTTCATCAAAGGCGCTGCTTAACCTTTTGACATGTACTGGTGGTAGAGCTACAGTGACGGAGCTCCCGGGCGTAGGCACCACTGCATTACCTAATATACTTGCCGTGTAGTGTTCAGCACTATCGTGTTCCGGTCAGGTGGTAATGTACGACTCTGTAATTTCCGACACAGAGGCATAACACCTTAGGCCTCAGGAGTGGTAACGCATCTGCATGTTGACCTTGGTCTTTGTGTGGGTATCACATAATCATCGCATAACATCAATGTCAACTGCATGCTAATTTGCCACTTCCATTACATAAGAAAAAATATCATAGTATAATTATCATTCTATTAAAACGATTGTAAACAATTACGCAAACATTGGTGCAAATGTTGGCGCAACATTTGCCACACCATCCAGTTACCGTTTAATATTAATCGCAAGTCCGATTTGTAATGCCACTGCGTATAGATTATCCTGATCATTGTCCACCAACCAGTCAACCAGTTTAGTTTCACTGTTTAATCTTAGACTGACCGTATCGTGTTCTTTGCATGGAGAATAGATGAAGGAGTGCTATCTGATATGGACGAGAATATGAAAAAGTGTCCACGCTGTAAATAAAGTTTCAAATTTCTAGTTTCTGCCACAATAGCGCTGGCGTCTGATAAACTACGATTGAAAGGAGATGTTGCGAGCTCGGCTCTGGATCGTACACGTCCTCAAAAAATGGGTATATTAAAGAAGAATCCGAAAAGATACAATTAAAAAAATAAAAATGTCAAAATGACATCGCCCGCCGTATTCGCCATGTTGGTTTTGAGTTGCAATTCTAACTGCAAATAATGTTTTGTAACTGCAAACAATGCTAAATAAGTGAAAATATGCAGTAAAAAACGTTTTTATATTGATTTTGCCTGTTTAATGATATTGTGTACAATACATGGCCGGAGGTCCATACATTTTTGCAACATCTCCTTTAGCTGCAATGAAGTGGGCTGAGTGAAAAATTGGAAATCTTTTCAGGACTATGTTCAGGCCTAAAGTAGCCAACGAAATACCTCAGATATTTGGGTGGTCTCAAATAATAAATAACAATTCAATAAGTGTAGCCACAAAAATTACGGCGAAAAAACGTGTCGAGTCATATTTATAGTGCACTTTGAATAATATTGTATATGATAAAATATAATCATAAGCTATCACCGAGCCACCCTTTTTGCCTTGTTTTGATGAACGCTATTTCAATACAGAGATCGCGCTCCTTCGTCTTTATTCTCCATGGTTGTAATTTGTATAGCATTTCACAACTGTCAGTTTAGATTAAAAAGTAGATTTTCTATTGGAACTGAACGCTGCAGTTTCCGTGTAACGATAATCTGTCTCATTTATCATCTGTAGGAATGGCATGGAAAAAGGGAAAATGCTTATTTTCCTTTCCTGTCCCATGTCAGAATGTAATGTTGCAATTGATTCGTTGACAGTAGGAAAAATAAATCTTGCTACCCAAGAGTTGTTCGTTGACATTGCAACTGCAGTTCTCTGTATTTTTAATACCATGTGACTTATTTTGAAAAAAATATTACTATTATTTATAAGGTTGTTAAGTATAGATATATAGGTACAGACTTTTACAGGTAAAATTATGTTAGGTAGTCTTCTATTCTCAATTGTATTCTATGTAAGTATACTTCGATTCGATCAATAGCACTGTGGTCAAGTATTTAAAACAAGACGACATTACAGTTGCATGGCACCAAGCACCCATTTAAGGCCATTGTCAAACATACATTAATCCTTCAAGGATCGTACGGCCACCGGCAGCGAGACACAATTGAATTTCAACTGTCATATTTTTCTCGTGTCTGGAGAGATTAAGCTAATTTTAAAGTTTTATTCATAGTCTGTGGTGAGCACTACTCTAGAATAATAATAAGCTGTGCGAATCTTCAATTTGCGATGTCCCAATATGGCGGACGTCCGACGGCAATTGTCAAACCTTTTTAGGTTACCTGTCAAACTGTCATCGACTTGGCGGTAGATATTTAAATGAATTGCTGATTTATATTATTTAAAGCGCATTTATTTACAGGCTAGTTACGATTATGATTTTGTTAAATTGTAAATACGTACCTATGTAGATTAACTGAATCACTAATATAATAGTAGCAGGCCATTTCTGCTTCGCTAGGGTCCTGGGGTTCGATCCCCGGGTCGGAGGCTATCAGAGATAACTATCACAGTTTAACACACATTTTACTGGTGGTAGAGCTCCAGTGACGGAGCTCGCGGGCGTAGGCACCACCGCATTACCTAATTTACTTGCCGCTCAATGGTAGTGTTCAGCACTATCGTGTTCCGGTCAGGTGGTAATGTACGGCCCTGTAATTTCCGGCACAGAGGCATAACACCTTAGGCCTTAGGAGTGGTAACGCATCTGCATTTTTACCTCTGTTCATTGTGTGGGTGTCTATAGGCTGCAGTCATCACTTAACATCAATGTGAACTGTATGCTTGTTTGCCACTTTTAATACATAAAAAAAAACAGAGGCAAAACAATTACCCCCTTATTCATAAACGTATTTTAGCTAAAGTGTTGCTAATCTCTCCTTAGTCTTTTTCTATCCTGCACATTTGACAATGCTTATTCATAAACGTATCTAATATACGTATATGAATAAGGGGGTTAGTCTTCAGGGGTGGGCACGTGTTTGCATATTGTGTAGTCGTTTTTAGGAAGCAAGTGTTCCCTTAGCATCCATTTGAACTGCATGCTTGTTTACCACAATCATTTACCTACATAATAACGTCTATCTTTAGACAGTCAGAGAACTCACTTTACTTATCCAAAATTAATAAAATATATCTTTGATTACCACCACATAAGGTTCTCGTGTCAATCGACTAGTTCCAAAATTGTATCTTCAGCTGCACGCGCTGCACCTAACTTAATTTAAAATTCAAAACAGGTGTTGAAAGCTTAATCTTTTGTTTTTTTTTATCAAATCGATTTCAAAAGTCTTGTACCGTTAGCATATGACGAAAATATGCATTTCCTTTTTAATTTATGATAAGATGTCAAATGATAACAGTCCAATATATTTATGGTATGTGTTACCAATATTTATTGGCAAAGGTACACTTGTGTTTCTCACCATAATTGGTATTTTTACCCGCCTGCGTGACACAAAGACAATGAGATTTGGTCTATTTATAAATAAAGTAACTTATAATGTTGAATTCTTTTTTTATTTTTTATTTTTTTTATTTTACGGAATTGGCAAACGAGCATACAGTTCACGTTGATGTTAAGTGATGACTGCAGCCTATAGACACCCACACAAAGACCGAGGTCAAAATGCAGATGCGTTACCACTCCTAAGGCTTAAGGTTTTATGCCTCTGTGCCGGAAATTACAGGACCGTACATTACCACCTGACCGGAACATGATAGTGCTGAACACTACCATTGAGCGGCAAGTAAATTAGGTAATGCGGTGGTGCCTACGCTCGCGAGCTCCGTCACTGGAGCTCTACCACCAGTAAAACCAGTAATTCTTTCTTTGGATGGAAATATGATGAGAAATACTTGTTATACAATAACACTAGTTTGACCTATGTGTGACGTCGCAGTCGTACGTATTTTTTACCTTTTGTTTTACATATAAAACTCTTTGGTCAATTTTTAATTAAAGTACAAGAGTAGTCGAAAATAAAAAAAAATGTTACTTGCTCTTAGTTCAAGGATTAATCGATATTATTTTCGTTCCTGCTATAAATAGCGAATAATAATGTCATAATGAAGTTATTAGTGTTTGGCTTAGATTACCTACTAAACATGAGAAGGGTGTTAACAAAATATGATGACTGCTTAAATAAATAAGAATAGAATAAAGAAAATAATAAAGAGATAAGTGTCCTTTGTCCTTTGTCAAAAAAGAACTCTATCAAAGCATATTTAGCACAAAGCTACATAAGGAAAGAGATGAAGTTTTTACCTAACTATATAGATAGGTATATCTTGACATGGCTCCGATTATGCAATTTGGACACTCACACGTGCGTCTAATGTAAACACACCATTACTAGATTAGTTATTAATATGGCAAACGGCATAATCACACAATTATTTTAATTAAACTTGATATTGCATTCTAATTTGAAATTTCACCATTGCGTAACGATTCTGATTGTCCAACTTTCAAACAGAGAAAGGGGCAAAGGGCTAATGGAATAACACAAGCCTGTCAACAAGCGTAGCACTGATATGCGAAGGTTGTTAATCTCCTCTGTTTGATTTTAACTTTCAAATGTAGCTATACGTTTATTGAAATAAAACTAGTTATCGGATTTAAAATCAACCCGAAGTTTCAGCTGCCGTGGTCTCGGGCAGACTGAGGTATTTTTGTCTGACAGCAATTTGAAAAATAATTATGTGCAGCTATCGCCGAAGGGGTAGGCAAAGGTAAAAGCATGCATTCAAGCATACATGCAAACACCCACGATTCGCCGGTTACGTTTTGGCCCATGTAACAGGTGGTGAGCCTGTTGACATCTCTGGGTACATTACCAAACTTCGAGTTACTGGGAAATTTCCAGAAAATGGAAAAGTCCCAATAGAACCAGCGATAAAGGACTTTACACCATTATCTCTGATAACTACCTGGGAATCGAACCCAGGACCTCAGCGTAGTAGTAGTGGCCTGCTACCACTAGGCTACCGAGGCAGTTATTATTAGGGCAGTATTGGATGCCATGATGGTGACAATCGCCATCCATGAGGATGGATGGATGGATTCGGAAGTTTTTTAAATTAAAATAGCCTCGCAAACCGTTTTTGTAATTGTTCCGTGTTTTCTAGCGAGTATTCGAGTTGGAATAGCGATTTAGATGTCAGATACATAGAGCAACGCGGCCCACCGGTCGCAACGGACCTGCTCTATGGTCAGCTATGTGATCACAGACTGCAGACCTCCCTGTTCTACGGTTTTGACATCAGCAATATGTTCTTTAATTCTGGTGGATATAGCTCTCTTTGTCTGGCTTATACTTATAGAAGAGTCCAGTCATAATCTAGTTTTATACTTCAGTTGTGTGGTCGAATTTCAAAAGTTTAAGAAGTTTTTTTTTTATGAATTGGAAGTGGCAAACAAGCTTGCAGTTCACATTGATGTTAAGTGATGAATGCAGCCTATAGATACCCATAAAGACCAACGTCAAATGCAGATGCGTTACCACTCCTGAGGCCTAAGGTGTTATGCCTCTGTGCCGGAAATTACAGGGCCGTAAATTACCACCTGACCGGAACACGATAGTGCTGAACACTACTATTTAGCGGCAAGTTTATAGGTAATGCGGTGGTACCTACGCCCGCGAACTCCGTCACTGGAGCTCTACCACCAGTAAACAAGAAAGTTCACTCTAATGGCGTGATTCACAGACCGCGCACTACTTACTTTACTTTGCTTTGGAGTCAAACTTTCAATGTTTATTTTGGTCTGTCTGTGTTTGGTTCTAGATAGAGAAAGTGAAATGATTATCAATGTATTAATCTATATATATAAAAATCAATTGCTGTTCATTAGTCTCGCTAAAACTCGAGAACGACTGGACCGATTTGGCAAATTTTAGTTTTGAATTATTTCTGGAAGCCCAGGGAAGGCTTAAAAGGTTAGAAAATATGAAGGAATTGAAGGGAAACAGTAAAAACCACAATTTTATTTTCACATACAAATTGTCCGTATCTGTCAAACCTTCGACACATTATTTCATTGTGAGGCAATAGTAAGTTTGCCGGGACAACTAGTCTTAAGATAAAAAATGCTAATTTTATGATATACACACTAACTCACTCAAGAATACTCCAGAAGCTCAGAATAATCGTGAATGCACGTCCACTTGACGCAACCAGTCATTGAAGTAACGGCAATTATGCAGTTATTGTCTTTTACTTTCACAATAATCACTATTCCCAAGAGAATTGTTTATTGTTTTTACTTTTTATTCTCGACTAGCTGACCTGGCAAACTTCGTTTTGCCTCAGAATGAAATAATGTGTCAAAAATATTTGTATGGGAACAAGAAAAGGGCTATTTTTAGGTATTTCCCGGCAATTATTCCAATTTTTCTCACCTTTTAAACCTTTCCTAGAACATCCAGGAACATTTCAAGACCAAGATATGCAAGATGCCTACGCCCGCAAGCTTCGTCAGTATAGCTGCCACTCTTTTTACTGGTGGTAGAGATCCAAGTGCAGGAGCCCTAGGGCGTAGGCACCACCGCATTACCTAATCTATCTGCGGCTAAATAGTAGTGTCCGGCACTATCGTGTTCTGGTTAGACATTAATGTATGGCCCCGTAATAACCATCACAGAGACATGACACCTCAGGTCCCAGCGGTGGCAAAGCATATGCATTTTGACCTCTGGTCTTTATGTAGATGTCCATAGGCTGCAGTAATCACTTAACATCAATGAGAGGTGCATGCTTGTTTGTCACCTTACTTAGGTACATTAAAAAAACATTAGTGGAACTTTATCATCGATGTGAACAATAATAACAAATAATAAATAAATAGTACAAAATAACAGGAGGATAAGTAATAAAGTACGTAACGAACAGAACTAAGAAAGTTATAGCTCAAAGAAATCCCTCAAAGGGCAAGCTTGTTACAGTTAACAACTCATCTTGTTAGTGATATAAAAATAGGGCCCAACTTGTTCGTAAAGCAGATTTTTTTTTCTGAGTTCTGAGCGATGATCACATATTTACTGAAAGTAGGTGAACTATAACGAACCTAAACTAGGTTTTTTCTTTTTATTTATTAGAGTTAACAACATTTTTTATATGTAATGGAAGTGGCAAACAAGCATGTAATGACGACCCACACGAAAAACCAAGCTCAAAATGCACATGCGTTACCACTCCTGAGGCCTAAGGTGTTATGCCTCTGGGCCGGAAATTACAGGGTCGTACATTATTATTTTATTTTAAAGTAAAATGGAAAGAAAAATTTGACTTCAGGCGAGACTCGAACTCGCGGCCTACTGGGAATCTAGTGCAGCCGCTCTTCCAATTGAGCTACTGAAGTCCTGCCCGATTTGTCAAATCTTTCCTTCACATTTGTTGCATTGCTTTATGGTAGCAGCAGCGCCATCTATTGCCAACTATGCTAGTTAGGCAACCGATATAATAGACTTTGTAGTTTATTGAATATCGTAAAGAAGTCGCTTTTACCCTTAATAATTGTTTTATATTATTTCGCATTAACACATGCTTGTGAAATATATTTTAACATTCATACATTATTACCTGACCGGAACACGATAGTGCTGAACACTACCATTCAGCGGCATATATTAGGTAATGCGGTGGTGCCTACGCCCGCGAGCTCCGTTACTGGAGTTCTACCACCAGTAATTAATGTGAAAGTGTTTTTAAAAACGTTAAATTCAAATGCATCCATTTCATACATATAATGACTGGCAACGCGTGTCCCGGAACAGTTAAGGTACAGATAATAATTACTGGCCAATAACACTCGGTCGATACTCAGAAGCACATGGTCACATCAAAGGCGTTATCTCTAGCGGTACGAGCATAAATAACCAAGGGTCAGGAGTTCGATCCGCTATTTATTTCCAACTCTATCTACCTCAGCTGCCTCGTTAGTCTTGCGTGGTGTTGTGGGATGATATATAATTGGTAAGGATTTATTGATTGCTGTATGCCGTGTGGCTACCAACTGAAAACTATTGATGAATGGCTTAACAAAAACGAAAATAGTTGTGTTTTTATTTACTGGTGGTAGAGTTTCCAATATGATGATAG
Organism: Macrosoma leucophasiata; assembly: GCA_036365455.1. NCBI lineage: Eukaryota > Metazoa > Arthropoda > Insecta > Lepidoptera > Hedylidae > Macrosoma > Macrosoma leucophasiata. The sequence goes on along the minus strand of JAWQUS010000023.1, from coordinate 3,640,450 downwards.
AGCTTGTGTGCCGGTTGCGTTGGTTCCGGTGGTTGGTGGTGGTGGTGGTGATCAAAAACGTTAATATTAAAATTTTTCTTTTGACATTTTGTGATTTGTTCTCTCCAACTTTAACTTTAATAAACTGCCTCGGTAGCCTAGTGGTAGCAGGCCACTACTATTATGCTGAGGTCCTGGGTTCGATTCCCAGGTAGGAGGTTATCAGAGATAATAGTGTAGTCCTTTATCTCTGGTTCTATTGGCATTTTTCCGTTTTCTGGAAGTTTCCCAGTACCTCGAAGTTTGGTAATGTGCCCGGAGATGTCAACAGGCTCGCCACCTGTTACATGGGCCAAAACGTAACCGGCGAATCGAGCGTGTTTGCATGTATGATTGAATGCATGCATTAGCCTCTGCCTACCCATTCAGGGATAACAGGCGTGAAGTTACGTTTTTTATCTTTTAAACCAACAACAAACACATACAAAAAAGTGATAAACAATAGGCAGCCGTAAATGAAACCCATTTCTAAGCTCAAATGATGCAATGAGCAAAGCCGTCGACCGACGAGTCCAGCATTGATAAGATTTCACATAATTAACTTAGGGGCTTAAAATTGAACCGGATATGATTACCTACTAGAAGCCAACATTGTGGTATTGATTCCACGTTACCTCACAAGGACATATAAGTAATGTAGGTAACTTTTTTTTTTTTTTTTTTTTTATGTAATAAAATTGGCAAACAAGCATGCAGTTTACATTGATGTTAAGTGATGACTGCAGCCTATAGACACCCACACAATGACCAGAGGTCAAAATGCAGATGCGCTGCCACTCCTGAGGCATTAGGTGATATGCCTCTGTGCCTGAAATTACAGGGCCGTACATTACCACCTGACCGGAACACGATAGTGCTGAACACTATCATTTAGCGGCAAGTATATTAGGTAATGCGGTGGTGCCTACGCCCGCGGGCTCCGTAACTGGAACTCTACCACCAGTAGAGAACTAGTAATTTTTAAGTTTTTTAATAGGCGCGTTCACACAGAACGAGAAGCCTCGTAAGGCATTTGCCGCGCGAGGCAGTGTGAACGCGCCGTAATAACTTTATTGACCTGGCGAACTTTAACAAAATTCGCCGGGTCAATAAGTTATTACGCCGGATAGATTTTTTTTTACTTGTTTTTTTTTAATAAAAAAAGATTCGGATGAATTGAGTACCTCTTCCTTTTTTCGAAGTCGATTATAAGAAAGGTACCACATATTGTCTTCATCATCAGTTCCACTTCATCAAATTGTGCCTTCCGAAAGCAAGCACACGGAACATTGTTATTATAAAAAAATATCGAAAACTTTTCAAATGTGCTATGAAATTTGAAGAGTTCCCTCGATTTCTCCAGGATCCCATCATCATATCTTGACATGGTGATAATGGACCCACCTGTGAGGTAAACGGCCACAAGGCACGGAACATTATTATTATTATAAAATATCGAAAATCTTTCAAGTGTGCTATGAAATTTGAAGAGTTCCCTCGATTTCGCCAGGATCCCATCATCACATATTGACATGGTTACAATGGGACCAACTGCGAGGCAAACCCTTTCAAACAAAACCAAAATTATCCAAATCGGTACACGCGTTTTCAGTTTATCGGAGAACATACAATAGATAGAATATAAAAAAAAGATTCAGACGAATTGAGAACCTCCTCCTTTTTTCGAAGTCGGTTAAAAATATCGTTGACTTCACGGCAATATGTACCTATAAAGACTGAAAAATCACGGCTTCCTTTGCGCACTTGGCCGCTTCTACATATTTTCGTTCCACCCCGAAAACTTTTTACGCCCATAACGTACATGTTATATATATACAACGTGTAACAGATTTAAATATTCAACCCGAAACTAGTTTGTTCAGAATCGATGATTGAATCAATTTTAGGCAATTAATATAAGTAATATTATATCCCAAACTTAATTAAAATTCTGTAAACTAAGTTCACCCATTTGGTGAACAGTCAAAACAAACGAAAATGAGACTAAAGTCTATCCAGAATAAAATGCTAGTCTCATTTTTCGCGTACGTCTCTATCATTTCAATAGAACTCTTTGAGACGTACACTTTTTTATAAATAACTAGCGGCCCGCCCCGGCTTCGCGCGATGCAATGTTGCCTACCCTCTCCTATTCGTGTTAGCGTGATGATTATACATAGATATAGCCTAAAGTCTTCCTCGATATCTTTCATAGTTTAGGCAGCGTACGCAAAATAAGTAACTTTTCTGGTTGATTTTTTACACCTTGTGTCTGAAAAACCCAAATATCTTACGGAACCCTATTTTTTCCAAAATAAAATATAGCCTATGTTACCCGTTGATAATGTAGCTTTCAAATAGTGAAATAAACTATAAAAGATATTCCTCGGTATCTTTTATAGTTTAGGCAGCGTACGCAAAATATGTAACTTTTCTGGTTGATTTTTTACACCTTGTGTCTGAAAAACCCAAATATCTTACGGAATCCTATTTTTTTCAAAATTAAATATAGCCTATGTTACCCGTGGATAATGTAGTTTTCAAATAGTGAAATAAACTATAAAAGATATTCCTCGATGTCTTTTATAGTTTAGGCAGCGTACGCAAACTAAGTAACTTTTCTGGTTGATTTTTTACACCTTGTGTCTGAAAAACCCAAATATCTTACGGAACCCTATTTTTTCAAAAATAAAATATAGCCTATGTTACCCGTGGATAATGTAGCTTTCAAATAGTGAAATAAACTGTAACAGATATTCCTCGATATCTTTTATAGTTTAGGCAGCGTACGCAAAATAAGTAACTTTTTTGGTTGATTTTTTACACCTTGTGTCTGAAAAACCCAAATATCTTACGGAACCCTATTTTTTCCAAAATAAAATATAGCATACCCGTAAATATAGTTACCCGTGGATAATGTAGCTTTCGAATAGTGAAATAATTTTTAAATCGGTCCAGTAGTTATTGAGCCTATTCAAAACAAACAAACAAAAAATATTACCTCTTTATAATATTAGTTTAGATAATTTAACAAATAAAATAGTAAAAATGAATCTTATAACTAGCGAGTGTTAAATAGGGGTGCGCAGGTCACGCTACATTACATTGTGCGAACGATGAAAGAAATCATTTTGCAGTGGGATCCTAACCTATATCATAGTCTTATACCGAGTACCTGTCAATTAAAACGTTAGTTACTTCAGGTTATTAATTGCACGTAGTTAGTATGAGAAAGTAAGCAGGTACCGCACGAACTGCATCATTTGTCATTTTCTCGTTGGGTCAGGTGAAAATTTTCTTAGGCTGTCCGGGTGAAATTGAATCTATTTAACGAGATATATAGGTATATCAAGGAAATGGCCGTATGACATGGTCACTTTATAATTATGGTCATAAGAAAAGTTTTTTTTATCTTACGGAAGTTGCAAATAAGCATGCAGCTCACATCGATGTTAAGTGATGACTACAGCTTATAGACACCCACACAAAGACCAAGGTCAAAATGCAGATGCGTTACTACTCCTGAGGCCTAAGGTGTTATGACCCTGTGCCGGAAATTACAGGTCCGTACATTACAACCTAACCGGAACACGATAGTGCTGAACACTACCATTTAGCGGCAAGTATATTAGTTAATACGGCGGTGCCTATGCCCGCGAGCTCCGTCACTGGAGCTCTACCACCAGTAAAAGTATATTTATTACGATCACATTATTTGCATCCATACTACGATTTGGCGGCAGACAGATTATTTATTTATTTGTTATTTATATGCACGAAGGTGGTACATAAAGGCGGATTTAATGCCATTAGGCATTATCTCCCAGTCAACCTTTGGGCTATGAAGAGAGCGATGATGTAGGAGCAAAACGGGTCTAAATTGAGAAATTATGAGTGGAAAAAGATTTGATTAAATAATTATATAAATAAATACCTATAGTATATAAATAGATATACAATAAATAATATATTAAACATATACAGCAACTATACATATGGTATATAGTATAACATAGATAATATGATGATATATACACATTTGATAATGTTTTAAGGAAATTCCAACGATGAATGACAAACTTGTGACTACTAAGAAAGTAAATTCAAATAGTGTACTCTAATTTGCCACTTGAAGGTGAATTTACAAGTAGATTTTCTGATAGGCACGGGAAGTACGTTCCAGAGCTTTATTGCCGAGACGGTGTAAGAGTTGGAGACAAAACAAGTGTTGTGAGAGGGAACGGCCAGGATAAGATTTTCCGAGGAACGGAGATTAAAACGGAAATTGAATTGCCTCGGTAGCCTAGTGGTAGCAGGCCACTACGACTACGCTGAGGTCCTGGGTTCGATTCCCGGGTAGGGGATATCAGAAATAATGGTGTAAAGTTCCTTATCTCTGGTTATATTGGGCTTTTTCCATTTTCTGGAAATTTCCCAGTACTTCGAAGTTTGTCAACAAGGAGATGTCAACAGGCTCGCCACCTGTTACATGGGCCAAAACGTAACCGGCGAATCGTGGGTGTTTGCATGTATGCTTGAATGCATGCATTTACCTCTGCTTACCCCTTCGTAGATTACAGGCGTGAAGTTACGTATAGGTTAGATTATGTGGTGCCTACGCCCTCGAGTCCCTACACTAGAACTATACCACAGGTACCTAAATTACATCCATTAAACAATAATCATACTTAGCAATAAATATAGTTAGAATGGTGAAACGGACACTATAATGTCTATAATGACATTATGATGACGTCAGCTTGCCTTGACTCGGCTAAATCCGTCGAGGCGCCGGCTATTTAAAGAAACTATTAAGCTCCTAATATGGCATTTCCTGGAGTGTGGCCGGCCACTGTCTCCAACTGCCCTAATAAAGCTTTGCGGCATCCCATTTATTTTTATTGTTTTCCTTCCAATAGGTCGAGTTTTTGCTAGTTCTTGTGAAAGTTATTTTCCTTCCAAAAATGTATAAGAAGGACGGGAGGTGTGTCAGGACCGGGATACCTGAAGCTCCACACTCTCTGCCTACCCCTTAAAAAATTGGCGTGAAGATACATTTTTTTTGTTATAAAAGTGGCAAACAAGCTTGCTGTTCTCATTGATGTTAAGTGATGACTGAAGCTTATAGACATCTACACAAAGACTAGAGGTCAAAATGCAGATGCGTTACCACTTCTGAGGCCTAAGGTTTTATGCCTCTGTGCCGGAAATTACAGGGCCGTACATTACCACCTGACCGGAACACGATAGTGCTGCACACTATCATTTAGCGGCAAGTATATTAGGTAATGCGGTGGTGCCTACGCCCGCGAACTCCGTCACTGGAGTCACAGTATAGCTGGAGTTCTACGACCAGTAAAAACAACATACATACTTCCAAAAAAGTTAGACAAGAAAATTTGTAGGCACGTAATAAACAAAAATTGAGCATTAATGTTGCATCCATTATTTTTGATTTGAGCCATGCAGATCGCGGGCCGCTGGCGCTGTTGCGATTCACAGTCGGTTAAAAGTTTTGTATTTAAGAACTCACCGTTTTTAGCGTGTTATGGTTATATGGTTTGCTAAATCACATTTTTTAAAATTAATAACGCGTGTTCAATAACCAAACGCATTGTATACATTATCTGTCATACGTCTGCAATATCACATTTTTTATTCGGTTTTTTTTTATGTAATGTAAGTGGTAAATAAGCATGCAGTTCACATTGATGTTAAGTGACGACTGCAGCCTATAGCCACTTACACAAAGACCAAGGTCAAAATGCAGATGCGTTACCACTGAGGCCTAAGGTGTTATGCCTCTGTGTCGGAAATTACAGGGCCGTACATTACCACCTCTATCTCAATCTAAACCTCGATCTAATCTCAATTATCTGATATTTTGATTTTTCTCTGAATTTCAAATTGGTTACTGTGAATTTTTGAGAACGTTTTTCTAATAAGTAATTTCCTAAAGTTGCTTTTAAAATTTATTAAAATTGATCTCAATTGATAATCAATTAGGTAATTTTAAAACAGACGTGTAGTCGGTTTCAGTAAATATTTTTTTAATTAAACCTTTATTTCAGGTCGCGCACATGTGAGTCCCATTACCCTGTTTTCCCCTACCATTGAAGAAATGGCTTATTAGTATAGAAATAAAGTTTAAATTGCAATGCTTTTGGATCGAACTTCTGATGAAATGAAATGAATTCTTCAAATGAATCGATCCAGATCATAAATTGATAGAAAGTAGTTTAATTTATGCTTAAAAACAAATCAATTAATTAATTATGATAATTTTCGTAATTGCATAGATTCTCTAATTATCTTGTCATAATCGTTAACTCTATTTCCATATAAAGTGAATTTCGACAGAAATTTAGTATTATTTGAATAACTATACGATTCAGAAAGAATAATCGTGTGAAATTTTGTGGAATTTTTATAATTAGGTTTCTACTCGTATAGGAGATGCTTAGATGTGCTATGGAAAGGAATATAGGAAGCTACCTAAATAACAATGCGAATGTGGATGGTTGCAGAGGCCCAGGAAGACCAAGACTGACCTACCATGACCAAATAGGTCGAGTTCTGTCTGATGGTGGGGTCAAAAGTCTTAGGAATCGGCGTGCATGTATGAAGAGAATGATGAAGGTAGACGAGGCACGAGAGGTTTGTCAGAACCGGGATATCTGGCGCTCTACACTCTCCGCCTACCCCGTTAGGGACCTGGCGTGAAGATACATACCTAATTAACAGGGGTGGAAACACACCTGCTTTTGACCTCTGGTCGTTTAGGTAAAGCAGAATCATTTCGTTCATCCAGATATGCTGCAAACTATTTCTTTACTGGTGGTAGAGCTCCAGTGATGGAGCTCGCGGGCGTAGGCACCACCGCATTACCTAATATACTTGCCGCTACATGGTAGTGTTCAGCACTATCGTGTTCCGGTTAGGTGGTAATGTACGGCCCTGTAATTCCCGGCACAGAGGCATCTTAAGCCTCAGGAGTGGTAACGCATCTGCATTTTGACCTCTGGTTTATCTGTGGGTGTCTATAGGCTACAGTCATCACTTAACATCAATGTGAGCTGCGTGCTTGTATCCCACTTTCATAACATAAAAAAAATCTATTTTTTACGCAACTTTATAATCTAGAGAATATAATAATATATCCATTAAGTTGCTTATCAAAATTTGGCCTCAAATATTTTTAATTAAATTATTTTATCTTTAACAGCCACCTACTGTTAATTGCGGCCGATTTTATAAAAAAAAATACTTGCGGACATTTTTGATAGGCAACCTAGTAAATATATTATATTCTCTAAATTAAATTAAATAATTATCTAGATTCTAAATTTATATGCGTAAAAAATAGGTTTGCAGCATATCTGGATGAACAAAATGATACTCATTTCACTCATTTTACGAACCGGGTCGTGACGCGATATAGATATTGGGTAAAAACACTTTTTACCTTTATTCCGACGTTTCGACTCGGTTGCACAAGCCGTGGTCGCGGACAGACTATTGTAACAGCAAAATGTCAAATTGCGGGTGGCTTGATGTTCTTCTACCTACAAGTTGCGTGATTATTGTGGAGGCCGGCACACAACGCTCACTGTATCCGACGATAGGTCCGATGTTACATCGCGCGATCCTAAATTGTTTATGACCGGTGTCCAGGTCGGAGATAATTTATATCCATCTTCACGATTGAAATTATTTTTGTACTTATATATTTCAATCGCCTCTCGTATTATCCTGGGATAATAATAACGTTCAGTGGAGAGGACTTTTGGATTGTCACGCGTCATCCCACCATCACCCTCGTCACCTGTACTCTGTGGTAGCCTCCTTAGAGAACAGAGCTTATGACCTATGCGATTCTGACCATATTGAATCTGAGCTATCACACGTAAAGAAGGTACTTGTACGCAATGGATATAAGCCAACAAGACCACTGCGAAAATCGAATACGGAAAAGCGTCCAGATGTTAGCCGACAATTAGCTTTCTTACCATATGTGAAAGGGGTAACAGACAAAATAGGCACGGTGTTGAGAAGGAACTCGATTAAGACTGTCTACACGCCGTTATCCAAATTAGTTACACATCTACGCAGCCCGAAAGACGTGATTCCGTATCAGAATCCAGGGGTGTATAAAGTACAGTGCAGTTGTGGTAAGGTGTACATTGGACAGACAAAACGCAGCGTCCAGGAAAGGATCAAAGAACACATCGCAGCTCTAAAAAACCGACAGATGCAAAAATCGGCGATCGCGGAACACCTTTTAACCTCGGAGACTAATCATTGGATCAATCTTCACAATCCAAAAGTCCTCTCCACTGAACGTTATTATTATCCCAGGATAATACGAGAGGCGATTGAAATATATAAGTACAAAAATAATTTCAATCGTGAAGATGGATATAAATTATCTCCGACCTGGACACCGGTCATAAACAATTTAGGATCGCGCGATGTAACATCGGACCTATCGTCGGATACAGTGAGCGTTGTGTGCCGGCCTCCACAATAATCACGCAACTTGTAGGTAGAAGAACATCAAGCCACCCGCAATTTGACATTTTGCTGTTACAACAGTCTGTCCGCGACCACGGCTTGTGCAACCGAGTCGAAACGTCGGAATAAAGGTAAAAAGTGTTTTTACCCAATATCTATATCGCGTCACGACCCGGTTCGTAAAATGAGTGAAATGAGTGTTAAACGCGAGTGTTTTAAAAGTTAAAAATGATACTGCAGTGAGATCCTAACCTATTTGTGTAAGTGTCTATTGGCTGCAGTCATCACTTAACATCAATGTGAACTGCATGCTTGTTTGCCACTTTCATGATGTAAAAAAAAAGAATGGGCCTTTGATGCATAGATAACATAATTTTTAGATAGGTAACCGATTGACCGACTATTGTCTACCTTCTAAATTGCCTCTAACGCCCGTTTTAAAGGTAACCTTTGCACTTACACACTTACTACATGTAACCGTCAAATTCTCGAAAGTTCCAATTATAGAACCAAAAAAAGTTGTTTTGCCTTCTTGCCAACAGCATAAAAAAGCATGTGTTAATGCGAAATAATATAAAAACAATCATAAAAAAATCCACTAAAAAACCAACGACAAAATTCTCAATAAGTAAAACTTAAAAAAAAAAAAATAAGTGAAATAATAATAATACGCTTACACTCACAGCCCCACAGTAGGTATAAACCTGTGTCGTGGGTGCCGTTGTACACATACAACACGTACACAAACACCCAGACCCGAAACAAATATCTGTAGGCCATACAAATATTTGTCCCGGTGCGGGGATCGAACCCGCGACCCTTCGAATCAAACGGTCATCTCACGCCGCTGGACTAACCGGGTCGTCAAAACTTACTTAAGTTTACGAATCATGTCAAACGTAGTAGAAAAAAAAACATGTGTGGTATAGACACGCAGTAGAAGTGAAACTTTCAAAAACTCAAACGTACCTCCACAAATAAAAAAACGTAGGTATTAACACAGAGATATGTAACAGATGGCGAGCCTGTTGCTAACTCCGGGCACATTACCAAACTTCCAGAAAATTTTTACTGGTGGTAGAGCTCCAGTAACGGAGCTCGCGGGCGTAGGCACCACCGCATTACCTAATATACTTGCCGCTAAATGGTAGTGTTCAGCACTATCGTGTTCCGGTCAGGTGGTAATGTACGGCCCTGTAATTTCCGGCACAGAGGCATAACACCTTAGGCCTCAGGAGTGGCAACGCATCTGCATTTTGACCTTGGTCTTTGTGTGGGTGTCTATAGGCTGCAGTCATCACTTAACATCAATGTGAACTGCATGCTTCCATAACATAAAAAATGTAAAAAGCCCAATAGAACCAGAGATAAAGGATTTTAAACCTATAGCCCCCGGACCCGGGAATCGAACCCAGGACCTCCAGCGTAATAGTAGTGGCCTGCTACCACTAGGCTTTAATGTACAGAAATTCGATTTTTACTGTCATAATATTATTATATGGATATTCTATTAGCGGCTCGGCCCGATTAATGAATGTAATATAGCCTATGTAATCAGTGAAGATAGATCTCACTAATTTTTGATTTTTTTTAATCGGTTAAGTAGTTTTTGTGAACGATAACGTTACAAACATACATAGTTAAAAAAACACAAATTTTTCCTCTTTATAATATTAGTTTAAATAACAAGCATGTCTCACGACTACACTACTGCACTACTGCAGAGTTCTTTCCTTTCTTACTAGGTAAACACGCCTAGTGAAGAACTGCTTCCCACGAAACAGTTATACGAACCAATAGTTCAAAAGAGAACAGGAAAGCACATTACGTTTTATGATCGATTTGAAGATCGAATGCCAATTAGGGTCACGTACCCATCAGTCGAGTCAGTTCAGGTTGATTTGGAATTCATTGTTTTGTAATGAACCCGACGCAGTTAATTGGAATGCATTTTGAAATTCCCTAGATTATTCTGTAGTCCAAAACTGCCTTATAAGGTAGTCTTGTGGCATCAGATAGTGGTGTATTGGCTTTACCTGTGCTCTCTTGCTACAACACTGGAATTTTAACACCAGTAAAATATAGCTTAACTAGTTTTGGCAAGCGGCTTCGTCCGAATGTACTTATAATCATTGCAAATTGTAGCCTATATGTTATTCCAATGTACTTATATTACTGTAAAGTTTCATCCAAATCCGTGAAGTAGATTTTTCTTTAAGGGTAACAAACATCCATCCATCCATACTCACAAACTTTCGCATTTATAATATTAGTAGGATTTTTCCAATGTATAACCTACATTACCTACTGTAAAGTTTCATCCAAATCCGTCCAGTAGTTTTTTCGTGAAAGAGTAACAAACATCCATCCATCCATCCATCCATCTTGATTGGCGCTTTGATCGGTCCATTGGGACTTAGACGATTTTTACGCTCCATTCTTGTTGGTCCGTTCAGACAAAGTACCCTTAAGTATATATAGTATACCTTTTAAGTAGTATATTTTTTTTACCGATTTAGCGTTTCGGCATTACATTTACAATGCATTTTATACCGTTTGCATGTTAATGTTGATTGCCTTTTATTTGGAAATATTTATAACTAAGATTTTATTTATTTAGACTGCCTCATTAGTCTCGTGGTAGTAGGCTACTACTGCTGGGTCCTGGATTCGAGGCCCGGGTGGGGGCTTCGAGAAATAAAGGTGTAGGAAATATCTTCTATTTCGGACTTTGCTAATGTGCCCGAAGATGCTCGCCACCTGTTAGATACATGGTCCAAAACGTAACAGGCAAATCGTGGGTGTTTGCATGTATGTTTAAATGCATGAATTCACCTCTGCCTATCTCTTCGGGAATTACAGGCGTATATATAATGGCAACCCATTATACGTCCCACTGCTGGGCACGAGTCTCTGCCACGCTGCTCCAATGCGGATTGGTGGAGATACGGGTTAGTGGTCAACCCGGTGTCGGATGTTTTCAAACCGCCCATAAGGCCTCCGACAAGGTTTAACGACTGCTGTCTATCGATAGCAACCGGGACCGACGGCTTAACGTGCCCTCCGAAGCACGGAAACGCGCATTTAATTTTACCACTAGCGGTCACCTATCACACTACCCGACCGCGCCCCTAGTGCTTAACCGAGTAGATCGCTTACGATCTACACCATGCGCGCTTCAATCACAGGCGTGCAGTTACGTTATAAAAACTCATTCAACTGCAAAATTACGTAGAGATATTTCAAGTTTTTCTCATGTCCAAGATACATATAAAAAATCGAACACCTCCGTTCAATCCGGATCGAGTGTTTACAATTTAACCGACGTCACAAAAAATGGGTACCGTTCAATAACAATATAAGTTAACTGTCGGGCCATTGTCATATTTTTGGTGCGTTGACATCATGACCACACCCTCTTTCGAGGAGTTTGGACTAATGAATTAAAATATAATGAAGCAGCCTGTATATTTAGTGTATATTTAGTAGCGATGGTAATTAATGCTATTTCGCGTAAATTTCATAAGCACGTGAATTCATGAGTAGAGATTAGGTGGTAATGTACGGCCCTGTAATTTCCGGCACAGAGCCATAACACTTTAGGCCTCAGAACTACTCAGAAGTGGTAACGCATCTGCATTTTGACCTTGGTCTTTGTGTGGGTTTCTATAGGCTGCAGTCATCACTTAACATCAATGCGCAATGTGAACTATATCTTTGTTTATCACTTCCATTACATAAAAATTAAATTAGGCAATGCGATGATTCCTACGCCCTAGAGCTCCAATAGTGGACCTGTACCACCGGTAAAAATTATCATCACATTTTTAATACGAGTCTAAGTTTAGATTAACACTAAGCTAAAAGTCTAAAATCTAAGAAAACCAGATCTACCTACACTTTCTTAAAAATGTAGAGCACCATAGAGTTATCCGAAAGATAAAATTCAAATTACCGTGTGTTATTTATAAAACAAACATCACATAAAATGTCGTGAACTTGAATTCGTATAAAATAAACCAATATTTATCTAAAGACGTTCAACTGTCAAAAGACTCGGACGTGTATTGTGTAGTTTGTTATTGTAAATCAATCCAGTCTGTCAAGTTGTCCGACACCGTTTTCTAAAATGAAATATGCATTATAAGGAACTGTCGAAAGATCATTTATTCACTAACTGAAGAACTACTTTAACATGTCGGTGTTTTTAACATGGGTTTAAAGATGTTTAGTTTTATTGTTCCACAATTCATTGGAATATGTAGAAGCTATCAATTTGTCAGATCATCTTTTATTTTTTTAAGTGAATGCAGCCTTATATGCACGACAACAGCTAACTTAATTTTTGGATGGTCTTGAGAGACCATTCAAAAAGAGAAGAGAAAAAGAGAAGATTGATTCTACTCAGTCTGTAGCAGGACTAAAATATGACGACGTGTTATGCCTCAAGACATAACCGTCGCCTGGGGTTGACAGGAGAGGGAAGCTGCTCCTCTCTAGAGATAATAATTTACAGAAAATACTGATATGTGGCATAAGTACAGATACCAAAATGCTCCCCCTAAAGCCAAACCCCCCTCTGCATCGTCGGCAGGCGACGCTCTTGCCTCAAGACAAACTTTCTGTAATTCGTGGGATTTCATAACATCCGATAAAAGTGCCACCGTGTTTTGCGCCGCGTCCTCCCCCATCTCCGACCCTAGCACGAGCCGCGTGGTCGTCATTCCGGTTATCATCAACCATAAAGCAACACGGGCCACCGGCCGACAGGAGGAGAGTAGCCATAGCGTTTATTACCGATGTAAAACAGTCTGTCATTTTTTGCGGGGAGAAATTAGTGTGACACTCACAAAAAAACGTCTATTACGACGAAACTCTCACCTTGACTGTAACAAAATACATAAACAATTTCACACACACATTTAAACATCTCGGCGACAGGCGTAGGCACACTTGTGCTTGCACTTTGACTGGCTACTGAATACGGGCCGGTGGCCCAACCTGCTCTATGTCACCAACCGCTATCTAGAGCGGAAGGTTCACAGCCCCAAATCGTATAATGTCTTATGTCTCCCCTTACAATGTCATATGCCGAGGATAGGATCCGCCAGGCACAGATGCTTATCACCTAAGGCCTCAGGAGTGGTAACGCATCTGCATTTTGGCCTTTATCTTTGTGTAAATGTGTATAGGCTACAGTTATCACTATAATCAATGTGATCTGCATGCTTGTTTGCCACTTTCACTTCCTACATAAAAAAAACGTTTCAGTTTATATACGCAAGATAAATCCGAAAAAAAAATGATTTACTCAAAAACCTTCTATGCTAATAAAGCTGAAAAGTTGCTTGTTTGAACGCGCTAATCTCAGAAACTACTGGACCGATTTCAAAAATTCTTAAAAAAAACATAGTCCGTTTATCGAGAAAGCCTATAATTAGCCTATATAACATCACGGTATGCGGACGAAATCGTGGGCACAGCTAGTTTATTATAAAATAGGTGAAACCTGCTCCTTTCTTGGAGTCGGTTATAAATCGAAGGAGTTGGTGTTGAAACTACTCATCATCATCTAAATTCAATCACACTCGATTGCCAAGAAATAACATTATTAGTTACATTGGTTTACGTAACTTCACGCCTGTAATCCCCGAAGGGGTAGGCAGAGGTAAGTGCATGCATTCAATCATACATGCAAACACCCACGACTCGCCGGTTACGTTTTGGCCCATGTAACAGGTGGCGAACCTGTTGCCATCTTCGGGCACATTACCATAATCCGGGGTACTGGGAAACTTCCAGAAAATGGAAAAATCCCAATAGAAGCAGAGATAAAGGATTTTTAACCGTTATCTTTGATAGTCCCCGACCCGGGAATCGAACCCAGGACCTTCTGCGTAATAGTAGTGGCCTGCTACCACTACGCTACTGAGGCAGTTGAGGTAGTTGAGTACATTGGTTTAAGACAGCATATCGAAATTAACTTGCATAATTATTAAGCAGATGCTATCAGTGATTATTTATTGAGAGACACGCCTACAAGTGTAAAGTTATCTTTGCTATCAGTCAGGAACTTCTCAAGTTGCTTAAACAATAATATGCATTATTCATGAAATGATATTATATCACATTTATTACATAACCATTCAAGTTATATTGAGTCTTATAAAGAGTCAAATAATTAACAGCCAAGTGTGAAATGCGCATAATTACTCGTGTTTTTAAAACACACGTTGCTGGTCAAAGGTTATAAACAAAGCTTTCTCCATTTGCAGAGGCCCAGGAAGACCAAGACTGACTAACCATGACCAAATACTCGTAGGTCGAGTTCTGTCGGATGGTGCGGTCAAAAGTCTTGGGAATCGGCGTGCAGGTATGAATGAAGAATGATGAAAGTAGAAGAGGTACGAGAGGTGTGTCAGGACCGGGATATCTGGCGCTCTACACACTGCCTACCCCGTTAGGGACCTGACGTGAAGATACATAAATACAAACTTTCTCCATTTCATCTTTTTATGCCATTAAGATGGGAAACAGATGGGTAATATTAATGGTAAGCAAATTGCTGTGCCCTACAAACAAACATCTTTATAAAATAGGTACTGGTGGTAGAGTTAGGGCTCCAGTGTGTACTCGAGGGCGTAGGCACCACCGCAAAACTTCATTTATCTGCCTCCAAATGTCATTGTCATGTCATGTCATTTATCAGCATTATCGTGTACCGGTTTGATGGTAATTTATGGCCTCGTAATAACACTGAGACATATTTCACTGGTGGTAGAGCTCCAGTGATGGAGCTCGCGGGCATAGGCTCCACCGCATCACCTAATATACTTACCGCTAATTGGTAGTGTTCACTATCGTGTTCCGGTCAGGTGGTAATGTACGGCCCTGTAATTGCCGGCACAGAGGCATAACATCTTACGCCTCAGGAGTGGTAACGCATCTGCATTTTGACCTTGGTCTTTGTGTGGGTGTCTAAAGGCTGCAGTCATCACTTAAGACCAATGTGAACTGCATGCTTGTTTGCCACTTCCTATACATTAAAAAAATACGAGCTAAGATCTCAGTGATGGAAACGTATCTGCATTTTAACCTCTGGTTTTGTGCAGAATGCTTATATAACACCTTCGTTAAAAAAAATCCTATTTAATCCATTAACTTCGTTATCACAATCTCTCATTAGTAAAGAACATAACTCAGTTAATTTTAAACCAATCTTTGAGTGCGATCAACAACTTACTTTACAAGAATTACAAGTTTATGTTGGACACAAGTTAGTGTTCTGAGTGCTTTACATCCTATGATTCAAATGCATATTCAAAGGAAATGTAAACAACTCGAATCAAGTTATTTCAAAATGTCCTACATTTATTTGACCGGTTTTGTACCTGTTTCTAACGTGTATTTGGCAAGTGGGAAAACTTATTTATTTTATTTTTTGCAATATACAATTTTTATATTTGTTTCATATTATTTCACATTAACACATGCTTGTGAAATATATTTTAACGAAAAATTGAAAGAAAAATTTGACTTCAGGCGAGTCTCGAACTCACGGCCACTGGGAATCTAGTCCAGCCGCTCTTCCAACTGAGCTATCGAAGTCCAGACCGATTTGCGAAATAATATAAAACAATTATTAAGGGTAAAAGCGACTTCTTTACGATATTTAATAAACTGCTGAGTTTATTGTATCGGTTGCCTAACTAGCATAGTATGGCAATAGATGGCGCTACTGCCACCATAAGGCAATGCAATAAATGTGAAGGAAAGATTTGACAAATCGGGCAGGACTTCGGTAGCTCAGTTGGAAGAGCGGCTGGACTAGATTCCCAGTGGCCGCGAGTTCGAGTCTCACCTGAAGTCAAATGTTTCTTTCAATTTTTCTTTAAAAACTTTTTATGTGTATATGTAAGGGGCCGTCTATAAAATACGTTACCCTAAAATAAGCCTTTTCCCCCCTATTGTCACGCAATATCACTCCCCTAAAATGAAAATAAAAAACTGAGTCCCACTTCTGAATATTACTTTTTGGTACTTATCTATTTGAAAATGGTAAAACCTACATGCTTTGCATTATATTTACCGATGGTGGGTTTTTCAGTGTTGTTTGTAAGAGATTTAATGTTTTTTAAATAATTAGTTTTACGGCAATGGATTCAAGTCCTTTGGAGCCAATCTTCATTATTTTTCACAATTATTCACTTCATTTCTTACTAATTCTTGCTGAATGAGGATGACAATGATTGGACGGACTTTACTAGGAGATTTTACGAAATATTGCAGGCAACACAAAATATATATTTTCACTGCATAATAATTACCTATTGCTTTCCTACACACGTGCACGTTACCGAATGCTTTATGATAAAAATCCCACCATTTTTAAACATAAAAGTTTAGTGTTGGGTATTTTACTGATCTTACCTAATTTATTTTCAATACTCAGAGAAATATTGTTCTCTGTTGTATGACTAGATTAAAATCTTTATAGGTAAGTATAAATGATACCTCTCTTTAACTATGTAGGTAGTTTTGAAATCTATATAGTCAAATAGAATTGCTATAAAAATAAATAACATTTGATCATTAAAATAATTAACCTAAATATTTAAAATCACAGTAGGTATTTCTTCGCTGTTCATTCCGCAACAGTTCATCCGAATATTCCAAATAGCTTGAATAAATTATTTAGGTGTATTATGACGTCATTGTTCCCTTGATTGTAAGATAAAATAATTAATATGACAGAAAAAACTTGTTTATGAGATATGTGGGGTTTTAATTTTTTTTATGTAGCAGATGTAGGCGAACAAGCATGCAGTTCATAGGATGCATAGATTCACATTCAGTAATATCATGGAAACAGCTACCGCCACAAGAAAAAAAAAACCGGCCAAGTGCAAGTTGAACTCTCGCACAAAGGGTTCCGTACAAAAAATTGCCTAAAAATTACGTTTGTTGTATGGGTCTCACCCTAAAATATTTACTTTATTTTATTTTTACCCGACTGCAACAGAAGGAGAGTTCCTAGTCTATAATAATAAATAGGAACATGTTATTGGAGCAGTCATCTATGGTCGGCGACTGCAAAACCTTCATTCAGAGCTTAATTGACTACATCTAGATACGAGCTTAGATCGCGTTAAGCTCATTGAATTTAAAGTACCTCTTTTGAAGATAGATTGAAAAGATTATCTATTTATGAAGATAGAATTGGATGCTTTAAAAAATGTACTGTATTGTGAAAAAATATTTAGGTTGGTCATAGGTTGGTGTAAGTACTTGATTTTATAACTTACAAATCAATTAAAAGTGTAAGAACAAATTCACTTCATTCGGCTTATATACATAAAGTTTTACATATATCCCTACTCAAAATTCAAAATTCAAATCATTTATTTCAAATTGGTCTACAAGGACACTTTTGCATTGTCGCGTTATAAGCTACCTAGAGAGAATGCCTTATAATAATAATTCAATAGGTATTAATAAATACCAATTTATTAATAATATTTATCCGATACGTGAATCATCAAATTTTTCAATTCCTTCATAGTAGAAAATGAAAAATCTGTTCGTCATAATCATAGTTATTCACTTAGCAGAGTTCCAAGTGCAGGCACTACTGAGATAACTAATATTAGAAATGCGAATGTAAGTTTGTATGTTACACTTACACGCGATATAGAACAACACCGGAGGGAAGTAGCCATATGCAGGCTTTCCTTTCTGTCAAAGTACAAGCCCAAATGGTCCTATACCTGTCGCCAAGATGTTTAAATGTGTGCGTGAAGTTGTTTCTCTATTTTGTTAAAGTCAAGGTGTGAGTTTCGTAGTAATAGACGATTTTTGTAGTGTGCGTGTGTGTCGCACACATTTTACCCCCGCAAAAAATGACAGACTGATTTGCATCGTTGTAGAAATTGAACATGCGGATTTCTCGCGTATACAATCCGCAAGTTTAATTTTTACAATGTATGAAGCTCGCGAAAACCTACGAAAATGATTTGCATCGGTCATAAACGCTATGGCTATTCCCCTCCAGTCCGGCCGGTGGCCCGTGTTGCTCTATGTCACGCGAAAACTGCTTTACCAATCACCATGAAACTTTGTACACATATAATAATATGTGAGGTATTAAAAGTAATATACAATGCTTTTCATTACAAGAAAAAAACATGAGGTATGACAGGACCAGGATATCTCGCGATTTACACTGTTTGCCTACCGGTAAGGGAACTGACGAGTAGATACCTACATAATAAAAAAAAATAGACAAAGATAATAAATGCAAGCGATGCTGCGTTTCTAAGCTTTTATTAGAAAGTGATTCCGCATTAAATATACATATTATCACGTAATATAATTAATTTTAATTGTATTTACACATAGTTTATTTTGGTATCGTTAATACAAAAAAAAATAAATAAGTTTACACTTTGACCTTTTTCTACAAAAACAATCAGCTGATTGACGTTATATTAATCAAAATATCTCCACAAGCCATTTCAATTAACATTTATTAAATTAAACTACATTACTAAACCAAGTTGTAACAAATGTTCTCAAATCCATTTCAACCATACAACCTCCGATAACATCTTAGGTCAATCGCTGGTTCAAAAACCTAATTCCATGTTAATTATATCATTAATTATAATTATGGCTGAGAGGGCATTTCTGTTGATTAAGATGTGCCATGCAACGATATGCATTCATTGCACGTGGGAGTTCAACCTAGTGTTAGGCTGTGTACACATTGTTTAACAGTACTGCATTTACTCAATTGTTGTTTTATTGTATTTTATAAAGTATTTTACGTAGTTTGATGGTAATAAAGACCGTTTGGATATTAAACGTTAAGAAACTTTAAGGATTTTTTTTTATTGGATAGATACAAAAAAAAACTATTCTGATAAGTGAATGAAAGCATATAAATGAAACATAACAACTTACGTGAAGATGTAGTACCTATAATAAAGGGGTGCTTTATTTTTAAATGACAAATAAACATCAGTTGATTACAGGAACTAACTCACAAAAATTATACATTAGAACAATTTTCGTGTAAAATCTCGGTAGGTGTACTATAATAATAATTAGAATCGAAGTATGTTTTGAATTCGAATCGAAGTAAGTAATGTTTAAATGTATAGTTAAAAGTCAAAGAATTGCCATAAAATGAAAATTCAACGAGAAATAAAGGTTTAAAAAAAGATCGTGTACCGGACACATGGGCCATGTTTCGCACCAAAAAAAAACGTTTAGTACATAGCAATATGGTACCGCAACAGTAGAAATATTGTGTTTTTGAACTCCGCAGTCGACGTGTTATATAATTATTATTATTTGTATTACAGTGCTATTAAAGTCAAATTTACTTAACAAGTACCCAAGTTATCTACAGCCCCTTACTAAGTATCGAAGAGACGTAACAACTAAGGTATCAGTGGTGCCAACACATCTTCATTTTGACCTCTGATTTTTTTTATACATAATACTAGCGGCCCGCCTCGGCTTCGCCCGCGCTGCTCTGCTCCTATTAGTCATAGCGTAATGTAAGCTATCCTATCTATCAAGTTGGATCAAACTGCACATGGTGTGCGAATTTTATTATAATCGGTTAAGTGGTTTAGGAGTCTATTGAGGACAAACATTGTGACACGAGATTTATATATATTAAGATTATGCAAATAGATGTCATCACTTCACATCCACTTGACTTGTATGATTGTTTTCCACCTTCGTTAATCTATAACCCCCTTATTCATAAACGTATTTTAGCTAAAGTGTTGCTAATCTCTCCTTTGTCTTTTTCCATCCTGCACATTTGACAATGCAACTGACAAAGACGAAGCATTCTATAGCTAAAACGTATCTAATGTACGTTTATGAATAAGTGGGTTAGGGTTTTTTGTAGGCTACGGAACCCTAAAAAGTGTGTCTAACATTCATACCTAATAGTCGACATAATAATATTCACAATTCACAACAGGAAGACACTTCAACATAAAACTAGGATGTTTGCTCAAACAACAAATTACGACAACTTGTCGCCGACGACTCTAGTATACTCGCGGTGAGGGCATTATTTGAGCACTATAAGAGTATTTATTGAGCACTCAGCGACCGTGTGACCGCAACTCAATAAACAATGCAATCCTTGAACTCACGCTTCCAATGCTTCTATGAACCCGAACATGGCGGAGGTCGTATGCAAATGTAATTATTTATAACATTCAGTGCCGGATTAGCCATATAGCAGGAGTAGCAAATGCTACGGGCCCCGCGCCATTGGGGGCCCCGTGCCTGTGCCCAAAAAAAAAACACAAATATGTAATACACCTTAGCTATTCTCAAAGGGAGCGTTGACCACTAATTATATAGGTATCTATATTATTTTGTTGCAAGTTGGCAATACCACAATACTTACAAGGGGGAATCCCCTAAATTTGTTTTCGATTCCTTTTCGTAAATGTTGTTTTATTTACATCCTAAATTTCAGTAGGCAATGTAACTCTAGGGCCCCATGGTCATATTTGCTACGGGCCCCGCACCGGCTTTATCCGGCACTGATAACATTCGATACCTAGTATCGTGATGTAACTGAAAATTTACCACGAATAGGTATTTAATTAGTTCTTTATGGGTTCTTGAAACTGTTGGTATATTGGACGGTGTTAAACATTGACAATTAATCAATTGACATTGTTTATACTTAGCGCGACGCTACGAAGCGCGCATGGCCTCGCGGCTGGTGTAGATTGTAAGCGATCTACTCGGTTAAGCGATACGGGCGCGGTCGGGTGTGTGGTGGGTGACCGCTAGTGGAAAATTAAAATGCGCGTTACCGTGCTTCGGAGGGCACGTTAATCTGTCGGCCCTGGTTACTATCGATAGATAGCAGTCGTTAAACCTTGTCGGAGGCCTTATGGGCGGTTTGAAAACATCCGACAGCGGGTTGGCCACTAACCCGTGTCTCCACCAACCCGGATTGGAGCAGCGTGGTGGAGTACGCTTCAGGCCTCCCCCAAAAAGGGGAGAGACTCGTGCCCAGCAGTAGGACGTATAATGGGTTGCCATTATTATACCTAGCGATAGACATCTAAATACTTGTCTACTGACAGTCTAATAAAAACATAGCCCACGTATAGCGAAACCCAAGTATCAGTGTCCAGGGCATAGGTATGTATGTATGTATGTATCTTCACGCCAGGTCCCTAACGGGGTAGGCAGAGAGTGTAGAGCGCCAGACATCCCGGTTCTGGCAAACCTCTCGTGCCTCGTCTACCTTCATCATTCTCTTCATACATGCACGCCGATTCCTAAGACTTTTGACCCCACCATCAGACAGAACTCGACCTATTTGGTCATGGTAGGTCAGCCTTGGTCTTCCTGGGCCTCTGCAACCATCCACATTCGCATTGTATATCTGTTTAGTCATTCGCTCATTCGACATTCTTTAGGTATAGCTATAGCTATAGGGCATAGGTATAGCTTGAAGAATCGACGGCCATTGAGGCAGAAGAGTTCTTGAATGACGACCGCGTACCGGCAGACGAAGCGTAGACAGGCCTCACGAGAATGACCGACGACCTGGTGAAGGTCACTGGCAATCGCTTGGTGAGGGCGACCCAGGTCCGTTCGTTGTGTCCTTGGGTGAAGCCTTTGTCTGACAGTGGAAGTCAGGCTGATATGACGACAATGAAGATATATATATATTTTTTTAATTTTTTTTTCATGTTCTGGAAGTGGCAAACAAGCATGCAGTTCACATTGATGTTAAGTGATGACTGCAGCCTATAGACACCCACACAAAGACCAAGGTCAAAATGCAGATGCGTTGCCACTCCTGAGGCCTAAGGTGTTATGCCACTGTGCCGGAAGTTACAGGGCCGTACATTACCACCTGACCGGAACACGATAGTGCTGAACACTACCATTTAGCGGCAAGTATATTAGGTAATGCGGTGGTGCCTACGCCCGCGAGCTCCGTCACTGGAGCTCTACCACCAGTAAAATAGTAATTTGATTTAATGAGAAAATGTCATGACCGTAAACATCTATACAGCCGTAAACATCTATACATGTATACATACATACATACTCGTACATACAAATAAATAAAATTGGAGTGTCTGTTTGTAATATAAAAATAACCGCTTTTTACTAAATGCATATTGTATATTATTATGTGTACACGGTATACATAACAACATATACCAAAACAAATTTTTTTACAATTTTTGTCTGTCTGTCTGTCTGTTTGTTCCCGCTAATCTCGGGAACGGCTGGACCGATTTTGACGGCAGATAGCTTATGTAATAAGGAGTAACTTAGGTTACTTTTATACTAGCTGCGCCCACGACTTCGTCCGGGTAGATACTGAACAATCGTAAATTATCTTATATACCTACATTTTCAAGATTTATTGTGTCTTTGTACTTGTCTGCCGTATCGAAATCTAATAAACTTATATTTAACTTAGACATCACATAAATAAACGTATGGCATCGACCTATCTGAATAAAATTTACAGCGGCCATTAGAAAAACAGTAGATCCTTTAGTTTTAAATCGTAACAGCTTTATTACTGCAACGCTGAATGTAATTATTTTACTGATTTATTTAATTTCAATTTAAAACTAACTTTACCTTAATACAAATAAGGTTAAAATTCATACAGCTAGCAAGGCACCACGGCATTTTAAACTGCATTAATCTATGTTATGCCAAGCTAAAATGAACTTTGAATCTCTTATGATACGGTTGAGTAAGTGTTGTACTTTGGAGTCGTAATTCTTGGCGCCAAGCTAGCCAAGTGTATGGCGTGAAGGATTTAGTGTGAGTAATTGGCTTAAGTTATGTTCAGTTGATATCTTTATTGCGATATTGGTGAAAGAAATGTTTTAAAGGATGAAGACACGGCTTTAGGAGAAGAGTTAACTCCGGGGGTCAGCTAATCGACGATCAGAGCGACAGTTATTATACCCCCATTGTCCCTCAATATTTATCTTTTTCTCCCCAGCAAGCCGTTTAGTCGAGATTCCCTTAAGCAGTTCCTTAAATATTTAGGCTGAAGTTCGTTTGGAGGGTTCGGCAGAAGAGTATCCTGCCCCCTGATGTATTTTACCCTTTTAACCTTTTTAACCTTTACCTTTGGCGCAACGCCTTTAGTTGAGATTCGGATCCAAACGGGCCCTTAAGCAGTTCTTATAATATTTAGACTAAGATTCCTTTACTATTTTTTTTTTTATGTCATTAAGTTGACAGACAAGCAGACGGGCCACCTGATGGTAAGTGGTCACCGTCGCCTATGGACATTTGCAACACCAGGGGAGTTGCCAACGCGCTGCCAGCCCTGAAGGACTCTTTTGACGCCATTTTTGAAGAACCCCATATTGTAGCACCGAGGGAACACCTCAGAGGGAAGTTCGTTCCACAATTTACACGTTCTGTGCAGAAACGAACGAGAAAACCGCACCGTTGAGCACTGCCAGGTCCAGTCGGTGAGGGTGAAACTTCTCTTTTCGGCGGGTAGTACGGTGTATAAAAAGAGACGGTGGCACCATGTCGAACAGTTCGACAGAGCCCTCACCATTGTAGAGACGGTATAACACGCACAGACTACCAATATCTCTGCGCAGGCTCAGATGTTCTAGCCTGTCTGTAAGTCCCGGATCGTTAACAATACGAACGGCGCGTTTTTGTAGGGAGTCAAGTGGACCAAGCTGGTACTTGGGGGCTCCCGCCCACAAATGAGAGCAGTATTCCAGATAGGGCCGCACTTGGGCCTTATAAAGCTGTAGTAGCTGCTCCGATGTGAAATACTGCCTCGCTTTGTTAAGCACCCCCAACTTTTTGGATGCCAACTTACACTCAATGTGACTCCCAAATTGCACTTCGTTCGATATGTCAACGCCCAGGATACCGATACTCTTACCAATGGCAAGCGGAGTGCCCTGGAACTGTGGTGCTACAACGAATGGGGTTTTTTTAGCGGTATTCGACTACCTCGTTGTCCAGTGGTCGCAATCACAATGCTCAAGCCTGGATCCTATCCCGGGTGCGATCTCTAGGTCGAGACAATATGTTATTGGATTTTTTCTTGCAAAATCTCTAATGGTTGCCTGGTAGAAGTACTAGTGCTTCGGAGAGCACGTAAATCCGTCGATTCTGCGCCCGAGCGTTCTCAGGTCGTGTCGGATTTACCGCCTAACTAGAGACATCGCGGACACTCGGCTAAAATTCCATACAAACGCTTATTCTGGTTACCTATTACACAGACATCAATCAGTGACGTGTTTTTACACGCACACCTAAATAAATCCTGAAATATTTATTACAGGATTTATTTAGGTGTGCACGTCGCACTGACTACGTGAACATATAAATTAAAAATAGACCACTCGCAATATCACTGTTGAAGTTTATCCAACTAGCTCTACAGGAGGGTGATGGGTGAGGAGGGGAAATCAGGAGGGACGTCGAAGTGTCCATTCTATACGTAGTATTATTGGGTGATTACCCACTGGTTTGCACCCATTGGCTTAACCCACCGGTGGGTGGAGGGGTAATTCCTATTTACCCGTGCGCCTACTGCATCAAGGTTGGATTCTCTGCTAGAGATCTAATTATCGTTAGTTTTCATGGATAACCTTGCCACGTCGATCGAACCGTAGGCCTTCTACCGAGTTCTACCGCTAATCTTATAAAGCAATTGCTGCGTTCATAAAAATATTCCAAGCAATTACGAAAGCAATATTGTATGTTCCATAGAAGGAAGTAATTCTGCAAGTTCTAAAGAGGTAATGGTTGTGGATTCCGCACAAATTCCCCGGTTTCCACCGTGTTTATGTTGTGACTGCAAATATTATGGTTCGCCGCAAATTATTTTGTAAATTCATAGTTATTGTAATTAATTTGTTACTTGCAATGCTTGAATAAGTTGTTTGCTTAGATTTCTGTGAGATATGTTCATATATATGTAAAGAAATACTATTTCTTTCTTCGCACTCTGTGTGTTTATTTACCATGAAGTTTGGTTGCCGTTTCTTCTTTTCAGGTTTGAGTTCATATTGTTTTATATTACCTAGATAAAATAGTATCTGTATAAAAAAAACTAACAATAAACTTCTTTTCAGCAAACACAAGGTTTATTTCTTTCATGTAGTAAAACAGACTTATAAAACGACAATGAAAGTTTATTCTTTCACTTTTAAAACATAAAATAATATAATATTCAAATTTTCATTGACTATGCAATTGTCAATCAACTCGTATTTGAATCTGTCTCTGACATTCTGAATTCGTTTCTTCTTTAAAATCATACAATTAAAAAGTTAAAAACTATAACCAAACTTCATGGTAAATAAACACACAGAGTGCAAAGAAAGAAATAGTATTTCTTTACATATATAGTAATTTAAGTCTTGGCAACATTCCAGGTCTGATATCATCGAATTACATAAATTTGCTAGGGCAAAAGACATCTACCTACTCTTTATTCAGTGAGATTAAATATACATTTGGTCGGGCAGAAGGTTCCACAGAAACCTCCATTCTTTATGGTTAACAATGGCAACCCATTATACGTCCCACTGCTGGGCACGAGTCTCTCCCCTTTTTTGGGGGGGAGGCCTGGTGCTTACTCCACCGCGCTGCTCCAATGCGGATTGGTGGAGATACGGGTTAGTAGCCAACCCGCTGTCGGATGTTTTTCAAACCGCCCATAAGGCCTCCGACAGGGTTTAACGACTGGTATCTGTCGATAGCAACCGGGACCGACGGCTTAACGTGCCCTCCGAAGCACGGAAACGCGCATATTAATTTGCCACTAGCGGTCACCCATCACACACCCGACCGCGCCCGTAATGCTTAACCGAGTAGGTTACGATCTACACCAGCCGCGGGGCTATGCGCGCTTCAACATGCGTTACAGCCACATTATTGTGCAGACAAATAGGTATTCGTTATCGGGCTAGAATTTTTTTTTCAACCAACGACGAGTCTTTATCCTCATTGGAGAAAACAACACTATGTTGCATCAGTCCTTAACTTCGTGATAACTCATTTGCACTGAAAAATTGAAAAAAAAAACTGGTTGCCTGTAAAGTCGGTTTTACGGGCGAAGATTTTACGTGACAACGTCTTTTTCTCGGTAGAAAGGCATTCGCCGGTCCGGCAGGCCTCTCTCTCGTTCGGTGACTCATCGTTACGTTACCGGGCGTTACGCTTTTTCATGAGTGACTCCGAGCCGCAACCTAATTTAAGACGTTGTCACGTCAAAAAAAAAAGTGTACCTAGCCATTCGCACTATAAAATCGTGTTCGTCAATATTGTTGCGATAAATCTTTTGTACTTAAATGTACAATGCTGCGACAAACAATTCTAAAAGAAACTGGGGTAGAGCTCCAGTGACGGAGCTCGCGGGCGTATGTACCACGGCATTACCTAATATACTTGCCGCTAAATGGTAGTGTTCAGCACTATCGTGTTCCGGTCAGGTGGTAATGTATGGCCCTGTAATTTCCGGCACAGAGGCATAACACCTTAGGCCTCAGGAGTGGTAACGCAACTGCATTTTGACGTTGGTCTTTGTGTGGGTGTCTATAGGTTGGAATCATCACTTACCATCAATGTGAACTGCATGCTTGTTTGCCACTTCCATTACATAAAAAAAACATAATGAATTATGTACAAAAATCAGTTTAAAAATACTTTATTTAGATATTAAATTGCTTTTGTCATTAACGCAAATATTTAAGAACAACCGCGACGGCGCCTACACGAGGACATTAACAGCTGCACAAACAGTCTAATGACTACATTAGATAGGTTTGTTTAACGGTAGCATTTAAATAAATACAGTAACAGTAGCTTCTTTGTGGAGTACGTGAGACAATGAGGCGCTTATGAATTAAATACGCAAATGTGCTTTGCAACTATCAGTAGAAAGGTAGCTGGAAAGTGTTGCGTGTAATGTACTTAAAAAGCACCGTCATTCAGTAATGACAGTTTGAAGGGTCATTGAACTTATCCTTTTGAACAACATTTACTTAGAATCATCATCATCAACATTTAGCCTAAAGAAGTTCACAACTGGACAAAAGCCTTCCCAAAGTGCAAACAATAATGTGCGTCTGGAGGGGAGAATATTAGGTAATCACCACGCTTGGCTTGCGGATTGCCGATCGGAGTAGCAACAGTTATTGTGTTTACTGCGACCTGTTAATGGTTTGACCGCCATTGTCTTTTTAACGGATTGCACCAGCAGCGGCAGAATTCCCCTCCACTAGTGAGTGGTAGCTACTTCAATCGAGGCACAAGTTAGGCGCCGTTAGTGGAGCTGGATTGGCCACACACTCCTAAGGGGTCCTGATCACGTACCAAAACAGGCATTGGACTGGAACCCCCAAAGAAAGCGAAAGCGTGGCGAAGCAGAATTGGCGACGAACGGTTGTGTGACCAAGTGAAAAAGATCGGGAAGTGTTGGAGCGAAATTAAGCGCGAGGCTCAAGACCGATCGAGATGGAGAACGCCCTCTGCCCCATCCAGTGGACATGGGATCATAAGCAGAACCCCTAGACTTTAGACGACCCGTAGAAGACCTTACCGCCCACTTCGGCGATAGGGTGGTTACGTCCCGACGACAGCTTACAGCCCCAGCTAGCTCAGTCGGTAGAGCATGAGACTCTTACTGTGAATACAACCCTGAAACCGGACTACATACATTTTGTCACGCGGTTTCGCACGGAGCAGCTGTTTTTTCGCGAATTCAGGGTTGGCTTTATTGTAAGAGATGTTTGTAATGCGATGAATGAATATACCAATTTTAATATTATTTGAATATTGATATTCCACTTTGTTCCATAAATTTTGATTGATGAAGTCTGCAGGACATGAAAGGAATATAGATATTAAAGATTAAGGGGCCAGAAATAAATAAATTGGCACTCTCGCTTCGAAAACGGTAAACTTCAGGTGGAAATGTACGGCCCTGTAATTTCCGGCATAGAGGCATAACACCTTAGGCCTCAGGAGTGGTAACGCATCTGCATTTTGACCTCGGTTTTTGTGTGGGTGTCTATAGGCTGCAGTCATCACTTAACATCAATGTGAACTGCATGCTTGTTTGCCACTTCCATAACATAAAAAAAAAGAAAATCAAGTCTATATAACTGTTATTCATTCATGTATTGTGTACTAACCTAACCGCGATTTTAGTGAAAGTAATAATTTAGTTTTCATGTTTTCGTTTATTTTGGGAAATATACGTAGCCATTGTTAGCGACAAAGGGGCAAATAGACCGTGAAGCTTATTTTGTACAGATATAAGTTGTATAAGTTGTTGTTGACAAGATTTGTGCTGTTCCTTCTCTGTTTTTTACTCTATGTAAGTAGAATCGCATTGAACAAGCAATTTATTTATACAGTGGACGAACCCTTTTATTATTGCTATTTTATTGCGAACCTAAACAGAGTCAGACTGAAGTGTAGACTCGCAACACTAAGCCTGGATTGCACCACATCATTTGTTAAAGTTAAAGTAATTGTAACATTTCACATCCTTCTCTAACTCAAAGAAATCTGTTAAAGTTAGAGAAGGATGTGAAATGTTACAATTACTTTAACAGAATCAGAATCAGAAACTCATTTATTCATTTAGGGTGACAAGCACCTCTTATGACACGTCAAAACAAACAAAATAAATTAAAGTGAATAACAATTGATATACAATATACAAGTCAAACAAATAAAAAAAAAACTAATATGATGGTGCAATCCAGCATAAATATTCGGGTGCAAAAGTTGAAAAGTTGCTAAAAAGTCTTGATTGACGTCGAAAGAATATTTTTGTCTACTCGTACCTACTTAGTACGAAATTTTACATTTTCGGCAGTTTCCCAGTGCCAACCTCAGAGTTTGGTAATGCTCCCACAAAAATTAAAATAATTGGAAACTTATTAGAGTCCAAATTTATTTTTAAGTGGTAGGTATCTGCCACTGATTGTTTAGATCAGGAGTTCCCAATCAGGGAGCGTAGAAATTTGGCAACGGGGACTAAAATTTCGCTTGTATATTAAACATGACACGGTTTAATTAATATTTACTTATAAACATGCTGTAAAACACTACAGAAAAAAGGCCATGGGGGCCCAGTCAAAAGAAAGGTTGGGAAACCCTGGTGTAGGCAATAAT
The DNA here is from genome assembly GCA_036365455.1 of Macrosoma leucophasiata. Taxonomy (NCBI): domain Eukaryota; kingdom Metazoa; phylum Arthropoda; class Insecta; order Lepidoptera; family Hedylidae; genus Macrosoma; species Macrosoma leucophasiata. The sequence continues at coordinate 3,610,711 of JAWQUS010000023.1, read as the reverse complement.
TTTCAAAAATTCTCATTCATACTTATTACAGCACTCTATATTACTTCACTGTGCGTAACCCTCAAGAGACTCCAGTTAAAATTCCCTTTGTTACAGTTCGTTACCGGTTATCTTTGGTACATCAAACGTAACATTGTTATGTAAACGCTTTGTACGCGTCCTGCGCGTGAGTTCTTTTGGGAGTATACAAGCGGTGTTAGGGTGTCCACACAAAAGTTAGGGTGGCGAAAAACGCTGAAAATTAAAATATTAATTGGTTTTTAAAATCATTAAATTTTTCATTTTTTTAAAGCATTTTCGAGGAAGTACATGAGTTGGGTGTCCAAGTGGTAAAACGTCGACTAACTATTGCTAACGAATGCAATGCAGTTGTTATCTCTCTGTGATAGTTATTACGGGGCCATACATTACCATCTAACCGGAACACGATAGTTATGAACACTACAATTTGGCGGCAGACAGATTCGGTAATGAGGTGGCGCCTACGCCCTCGAGCTCCTACGCTAGCACTCTACCACCAGTATCTATCCCAGCTGCTATCTATCCTACGTTATGAAAATTACTATATTGCCTGCCCTATTCGAATAACATGACCATCATTGTTCAGTTGACTGACCAGTGGAAGAATTCTCAGTTACTGGAGCTCTACCATCAGTAATCTCTACCACTGTGTGTCATTTTTTAAATGAATTCGTTAATGTTTATCTTTTACTGGTGGTAGAGTTCCGGTGTAGGAGTTCGTTTGCGTAGGCCACACCGCATTACCTAATCTATCTGCCGCTAAATGGTAGTTCCAGCACTATCGTGTTCCGGTTAGATGGTATTGTATGGCCCCGTAATAACTATCACAGCTACACAACATTAAAGGTCTCAGGGGTGGCAACGCATCTGCATTTTGACGTCTGGTCTTTGTGTGGGTGTCTGTAGGCTGCAGTTATCACTTAACATCAATGTGAACTGCATGCTTGTTTGCTACCTTTGTAACATAAAAAACATCTTCGGAATATCAATTGCACAGTATTGTTACGTAAACGCAATGCAGGATACGCCCGAGTGCAGTTCTTCTAGAGGGGAGATCTAAGTGGGGATATGAATTAGAGAGTTTACATACGAACATAAAACGCTGTTTTCTAATCTTCAAGAACTTTTAAGGGTTCCGTACCTTAAAAGGAAAAAAGGAACCCTTATTGGATCACTCGTGCGTCTGTCTGTCTGTCTGTCTGTCCGTCTGTCACAGCCAATTTGCTCCGAAACTTCTCCACCGATTGAGTTTAAATTTGATGAATATATGTGAATTGATGACCCAAAAATGAACACGTCAAGTAAAATAATAAATTTAAACAGGGAGGCCACTTTCGGGGGGTAAATTAGAGAATTAAAAAAAAAAAAACGTAAACTGTGTCGTGTGACATATCAAATGAAAGAGGTTGTTGTCAGCATTTCAGATATATTTTTTTAATAATTTTTGCATAAACATATTTGAAGTTAATTAAGAAAAACGACGAAAATTGACCATTCCCCCCCCCCTCCACTATTTCCGTAACTACTGAACTTAAAATTTTGAAAAAAATTTAGAAAATAGTTCTTTGCCTATAGATTACTGGAAAACCTATAAGAAGTTTGAGTATTCAAATTAAATCGAAAATTCTTAATAATATAACCCCCCCTGCCGGTACCACCGTAACCGCTATGTCCCTGCATTTTAAATCTGTAACATTTTCGAAAATATTTATTTAAATTACGGAACCCTCACCACGCGAGTCGAACTCGCACTTGTCCGGTTTTTTTAATGTTATTATGGTGGCAGTAAAATGAGAAGCATGTGACAAAGGTTATATGCCAATCACGACAATGTTGAACAACCATCATACTGCTGAATGTCCCAAAGAAGGCGACATAGTGTAGTAAAAAGGTACACAAAAAAGTGGCAATCAAGCAGTTCAAATTGATTGTATTTAAAAACTGCATGCAACCTTTACTATACATTCGTACAAAAACTGCAGGTCAAAATGTAGATGCGTTGCCACTCCTGAGGCTAAGTTGTTTTAGTACTGATAGTTATTATAGGGCCATACATTATCAACTTACTGGAACACGATTGTCCCGAACACTACCATTTGGCGTGATGATCAGTTACGTGAATGTTTAGGTTTCTTATTACATTAGGGATTAATTAATGTCAAAGACATTAAATTATTATTTTATTAATTTAAAAGGTCAATGTTGTTACAATGACGTTGAGAATATTTTAAAACGATCTAAACTCCATTGTCTCGGTAAATAAAAACATTAATTTTTAACTTATTATAACTAAACCTTGTTCAGGAACCAGCTTATTTGTTTTACCATGACCTCAGTGCACATCCTCATTAAGTCTATCATTTGTCATGTTAGAAAAAGTTAAATATTAAAAAAAAGATTTTACGGTGTATACACCAACACACACAACTGCAATGTTAATAATAGTCGATGATAATAATAATAATATAAAACGAGGCAGTTTGCGCAAATAAAAACAACAAACATATATTTAGAACACTTTTTTATGTTCTTTAATATTCATACATATTTTAATATCACAGACACCGTAATTTTAACCGTCGCATTCCAACCGCTGGTTGTATGTAGATACCCTAACGTCCCAAATTAACAGATGCATTCAAACGACGTGAGCAATTAGCGGGGACATGGGCGGCATGGCACGGCGTTGGCTTTGCCACGATAGATAACGAACTTCACTAACCGACTTCTTGATAACTTGACCTTTTCTTGAAAAGAGATTGTCTTACTTTGTATTTAATCGGGCAAAGATAAAAAGCGTGCTCATCTTACGAGTATAGTCTACGAATAAGTTATATATAGAATAGAAACTCTCATACAAATCACGGCAAAATAAGTGGCTTGTATTTGTATACTCTTTGTAAGTGGCACCACGGCTCGATGCTATGGGAATTGAGGTTGTCACAAAAAAATGTGGTCAGTACAGTGCTCATCAAGAAATAATGCACATCGAGCCTATGAAAGGGACAATCGGCTAGTTTCGGCTTCATATAGCGTTATCTCTGCTGCACACGGCCTACGTAAGCATCCGTAGTCCGGTATTGGTCAAAACTTGATCAAAATGGTCGACAAACGTCAAATGTATAAGGTGCAAAAGAGATAACGCTCTACAGATCCGAAATAAGCCGACGTCTCTTCCTGAGGTCGATGTGCATTATTTCTTGTTGGATACTGTACTAACAATTTAATATGACAGACAACACCCTTATGGCCGAATACTCAAACGTCACTCAATTTCAAGCAACGCTCAAATGTGCGCTATCTCTATCGTTTGAACGTGTTTTATAAAGACAGAAGACTTTTAAGTCCCACTTAGATTTAAGTGACGTTTGAGTATGACTATTTGAGTTTTTTTTTAATGTAATCGAAGTGGCAAACAAGCATGCAGTTCACATTGATGTTAAGTGATGACTGCAGCCTATAGACACCCACACAAAGACCACGATCAAAATGCAGATGCGCTACCACTCCTGAGGCCTAAGGTGTTATGCCTCTGTGCCGGAAATAACAGGGCCGTACATTACCACCTGACCGGAACACGATAGTGCTGAACACCACCATTTAGCGGCAAGTATATTAGGTAATGCATTAGTGCCTACGCCCGCGAGCTCCGTCACTGGAGCTCTACCACCAGTAAAAAATTGAGTATTTTTATTTGACGTTTGAGTATTTGAGTATTTTTATTTATAGCCACTGTCAATGAGCTATGAACAACTTTCGATAAGTAACAAACCCTAGAGTAATTTTGCAGTTACGCGAGCGTGTTAAGGATATGGGGGATAGCCCTGTTGAGTATTTCTACCAAACTTGTCTGTATCAGTCCAATGGTCGCGAGTTAAAGTTCCGCCCGAATTTAAATTATTTTTTCTTTTAACACGTATCATTAATTAATTTCATTGTTATTAACAAAACACATTAATTATGTAATAAGTTCTGCTAAATATTTATTTTCCTCCTGATGACTTGTAACACAGGTATCTATATACCTATCACAGGCACCAGTCTCCCACAAAAATAAGGTGAATCAAAGAAAATAGCCCTAATTGTGTTTATTGTATCAAGCTTTTTTTATTAGAGAAAATAAATGAATTATAATTTAAATGGGATTGGTAGAACTCAGCCGCATTGGTAGTGTTCAGCGCTATCGAGTAGGTAACGCCTCATAATTACACTTTCTTTATGACCAACTATTTTACGTCACCTCTTATAGTAATAATGGCAACCCATTATACGTCCCACTGCTGGGCACGAGTCTCTCCCCTTTTTTGGGGTGGAGGCCTGGAGCTTACTCCACCACGCTGCTCCAATGCGGATTGGTGGAGGTGGGTGGGTTAGTGGCCAACCCACTGTCGGATGTTTTCAAACCGCCCATAAGGCCTCCAACAAGGTTTAACGACTTCTATCCATCGATAGCAACCGGGACCGACGGCTTAACGTGCCCTCCGAAGCACGGAAACGCGCATTTAATTTGCCACTTATAGTAAAATGTTTAAATTATAGTAAAATGTTTAAATTTAATATCCTTACTTGGAATTGACCCAGAATAGAAAACTTTAGTTGGACGCAGCGGCAGTAAATAAATACGTGATTAGAAACCATTATCTTATTGATGATATTTGGATGCGGGTGGCGTTTCAAATCGATTATTTCAATGTGGAATTGATGGGATGGTTTAAATATAAACTGGCCAAGTAACAGTTGTGATCGACAGATGGGTTAGTGCCGCCTTTAAAAAATTATATTGTATGTTTAGGGTCATAGCTCACTAGTAATTGATAATTAAACAGTGTGTTATAAAATGTTTGAATAAAAAAATACATGATAGCTAAAAAATTTACTTTTCTAAGTGAATTGCTCTTATCGTGATAATTATATAAACTCAAAAATGAATTGTCCTGCAGAGTTATCGTATACCATTTGTTTTTAGCTTTAAATAATGTAATGAAAAAAATAATTTAATTTCTATTGAATTGTTCAAAAATTTGGAGTAGGTAAAATATATTTGGTTGACTATTACTCGCAAACTTGTAAAGCCAACATATATTAAGTGTGATAGTTTTCCTTTTAATTTCGTTATGTGTAGCTACTATTGCCGTAACATTTGAATTTCTAACAACAACCGTTTAGCAGGTAGAGGGGGGGGGGGACACTTGACTTGAAAACGAAAAATTGTCACTTTAAAGCTTAATAAGTCACGAACAGTTAATTAACTAAATCGAAAAATGATGTTTGCACACCCCTAACATTTTTGAAAGACCTATCCAACGAAACCCTACACTATCCTATAGAAAAAGAAAAATAAAAAAAATATGTCCGCGCGTTACATGTAGGGGAGGTACCGTAAATATTTTTTTCACGTTTTTATTCCACCACTTTGTCGGCGTGATTAAGGTGTATACTTGTGCCAAATTTCAAGTCTCTAGGACCAATAGTTTTTGCGCTAAACCGCGGACGGACAGACATACATGGCGAGACTATAAGGGTTCCTTGTTTACTACGGAACCCTAATAAGGGGAAAATGGTCCACTCTTCAATTATTTCCGTAGGTATCAAAACATCTAATTAACAGCAGACCCTTATTCCAGGGGTTCCTAAATTTTTATTACGAGCCGCTTCCTACAAGCCAAAAAATTCCAAGAAAAAATTAAGAAAAAATTCTAATTCCATTTTCTTAAATTCCATTGTCTAAACAACACATACTTACATTTTTTTTTTTTTCGAATAGATCTTTACAGATACTTTCAAAACGTCAATAAATCATAAACTACCTAGAGCGAATAACCATTACATATAGTAAAAGCAAAATCATATATTAATAGTAAATTAAAAATTAAAATTTAAACTATTTGGTTAAAACATAATAATCATAAAATTTTTCAATTCCTTCAATGATAATAAATGAAGAAAAAGAAAAACTTATTCGTCAAGATCAATGTTATTCACTTAGCAGAGTTCCAAGTGCAGTCACTACTGAGAAGAACTCCGCTACCCAACAAACTCAGTAAGAGCTCTTTTAAATGAGAGCTTAAATCTAGTACAGATATGTTATCGTGAAAAATCAAATAATGTCAACGTCCATAGCATAGATGCAAATAAACTGCTATCTACTAAATGTGATGTAGCTCCTGCAAACCAGAACAGACCAGTCCCCACCAACAGCACCCGTTCACGAGTATGACGCATATGACAGCCATTTCCATTTAAATTTTCGGTTACTATCACAATATAAAGACAAAGAACTACTTTAAAATTTCGATGCTATGCGCCAAAGTTGGTGTGTAATAGGTGGGTAAGTAGAGTGTTAACGCAGATAATGTGTTATTATGATCCTGGGTCATACTTGTAACCTGCGCCTACAAAGGGGGGCGCGCCTCACTTTGAGAACCGCTGCATTCATGTCGGAAGCGATTGCATAACGCGCTCAAAGGGCAGCCGGATGCTCAGTTTCTTTTCATTATCTTTCCTACATCTTACGGCTATTGAGTTAATGGGTGATGTGGTCGATATGCCAGCTGGTGACCGTTTCGTCACGCTTGCTGAATTTATTAATTGTTTGTATTACGTATATTTAATACAGGATTTTTTAAAAATATAAATAGAAATAGAAACAGAAAATAGAAATAGTTTACTTTTTGACACACACACACACTAAATAAACAAATGATAATAATAATAAAAAAAAAAACAATAATAAAAACAGAAACAACTTAACACAACTACCGGCATGATGTATGTGTGAGACCAAAAAAATGGTACCCATCTCAGCTGATTGCTGTAGTAGGCACTACAGCGCTGGTGTTCTGATAGGACCACCGTAAGTGGCTTTGCGAACTACAAGCCGCCCAACTACATAAAAAGATTATGATGTAAACAAACATTACAATATCCACACAAAACACACCCACGATTCGTCGGACACATTTATTTTTTTATGAGGCAAATATCTATAAATATAAATGTAGTAATTATAGTTAATTATCGGAAAAAGTTGTCACATAAACGTGACAACGTCTTAAATTAGGTTGCGGCTCGGAGTCACTCATGAAAAAGTAACGTAACGATGAGTCACCGAACGAGAGAGAGGCCTGCCGGACCGGCGAATGCCTTTCTACCGAGAAAAAGACGTTGTCACGTAAAATCTTCGCCCGTAAAACCGACTTTACAGGCAACCAGTTTTTACCCCATATTCAAGTTCATTCAACTGCCTCAGTAGTATGGTGGTAGCAGGTTACTACTACTACCCTGGGATCCCAGGGTCTGCATGTCATGCCTCTGTGCCGGAAATTAGCGGAACAAGATAGTGCTGAACACTACCATTTAGCGACAAGTATATTAGGTAATGCGATGGTGCCTACGTCCGCAAGCTCCGTCACTGGAGCTCTACCACCAGTAAGCTAACAGCTCTACCAACAGTCACAATTTCCATAATTCAAATGATTATTAAGATGTCAATCAGTAAATAAATGTATACATGTGTTATCACATACATAACACATATTTCTAATTGTAACACTAACTCTTGATAGCTACTTGTATGAAGTGCCTCTAATTAGGTCATTTCACATTGACTTACATCGTGTGGGAAGGCCATGGGTTACACATTAATAATACGACCAGTTAAAATAAAGCATCTTAACATGTCAAACGAATACAGACCTTATTATGCTAACATAATAGATAATATATTTGAACGGGACAAAGAAATAAATTTCAATGACATAAAATTTGCTTGGAGTAGAGCTTTCATTTTCATAGCAATACTAGCAGATATCCTTAATGCAGTACTGCTACCTACTGCATGAATATCTGCTGTAGTTAAATATTAGTGCTCATCAATCACTGGCTAAATAGTTCCGCTAGAACTGGACCAGACATGGGAAAATGCATGCATGGCTTGGACAGTCATGTAGGTATGTAGAGAAAAACCCGGCCTAAGTGACAGTATCTACAATAGATTAGGATCCCACTGCAGAAGTATTTAGTTCATCCAGATATACTGAAAACCTAATTTGTACGTATATTTATGATCTGATCTAGGCTAAATGTATCTATACATACGCTTACGCTTGCACTCACAGCCCCACAGTAGGTATAGACCTGTGTGATGGGTGCCGTTGTTCACATACAACACATACACGAACACCCAGACCCGAAACAAATATCTGTAGGCCATACAAATATTTGTCCCGGTGCGGGGATCGAACCCGCGACCCTTCGAATCAAACGGTCATCTCACACCGCTGGACTAATCGGGTCGTCAAAATCTACTAGGTTGCCTATCAAAATATGGCCGCTTGTATTTTTAATTTTCTATCTTTAACAGACAACAACTCTTTTTTTCGGCCGATAATTTGGCTCCCGTTTATCATAATAATGAGAAAAAAAAAGCTTTAATTTGATATATAAATAATTAATGTACGTACTTAATTAAGTTATGAACTTAAAAAGGTATCAGGGTAGTCTGTGGTATCAAAAGTAATCCTTAGTACGAGTAGTAAATTTTCCAATTCATCGGAACTTTGTGCTTATAGTATTTTACTTTATGCCCTGTGCTTACGAGTTCGTTTTTATTTAATGTATAAACTTGTCGTAAAAACACATAATACTTTATTTTATAACATAGGTATAGAAGCTGCAAGCATTGTTTAAATCAAACAAAGTAAGCGCCAACTCCAACAGCGTTTGTTGTGGTCACCGCACATTTCCACTCGACCGCACCGGCTCCTGTAATTTCCTTATACACACTACCGACCTCAAAATGATGATATATAAGAGAGCAGTTTTACATGACATTTCCGTATACACACTGCCGACCTCAAAATGATGATATAGTCCGGGGGTGCGCCTATCGACATTGCTATTGTCGTTGACATTGCTGTCAAATTTTCATGTCGATTTCTATCTCCTTTAAAAGCAGTAGTGATAATCTGATCGTTAATCTTGCTTTCGTACGTGAGAAACAAGCGATAATGATAGATTATTTCGATTATTGTTATTTAGTTAAAGTAAAAATCGACAAGAAAATTTGACAGCAATGACAACGACAATAGCAATTTCGATAGGCGGTCGCACCCTGCGAGCACTTTTACAGATATTTGGTTTTATTTCCTGTATAGAGTAAATAAAATCATAATTTATTAAGATCCTATAAAAATATTTTTTTTTATTAATGTAAGCCAGCGGCGGATTTACAAATTTGCCGCCGATAGGCTATTATTTTTGCCGCCCCTATATTTTGATATCGTAGTTTACAATCATATCAATTAGGTATATTTTCTATCAATAAAATTACAACTTTATGTTTTATGCTTCATTATCCTGAAGTTGATGTAAGCAACTTTTTTTCTATGGTTAGAATCATTGGGAACTATGATCTGAGCCTTGATAATTTTAACAGTAATTTTGTAAATAGAAATAAAAAAACTATGAACTAATTCTGCCGCCCCTGAAAATTTGCCGCCCTAGGCTCCGGCCTACTCAGCCTGCTGGTAAATCCACCACTGATGTAAGCAACGTCTGAAGGTATTTTGTACACAGCTTGAATATGAATATAATGTGTTAATGCGAAATAATATGAAACAATTATTAAGGGTAAAAGCGACTTCTTTACGATATTCAATAAACTGCAAAGTCTATTATATCGGTTGCCCAACTAGCATAGTTTGGCAATAGATGGCGCTGCTGCCACCATAAGGCAATGCAATAAATGTGAAGGAAAGATTTGACAAATCGGGCAGGACTTGGAACTTGACAGTTGGAAGAGCGGCTGGACTAGATTCCCAGTAGGCCGCGAGTTCGAGTCTCGCCTGAAGTCAAATTTTTCTTTCCATTTTTCTTTAAAATAAATATACCTTATTTAGGTACTTAATAAGTACTAGGTTACTATCAATATAAACTGTATGCTTGTTTTGCCACTTTATGACTTGTTACTTGATAAAAAAAGTAAAAATATAGTCCAAAACTGAAACGTGACAACCCTACAAGCATCTTAAGTTGCCTATTGTTCAGCAATTTCATAACCCTAAGTTTCCATCAAACACGTTTTATTTCAGCGGAACATACTCGTAGTTTTATTGGTCGGGCAGTAAATCTACTTCCGCACCTACGTTATCAAAAAGTATTTATTGTTAGTCCGGACACGTGACTTGGTTTATGATACTAGTTGTTCTCTCAACTGCCTCAGTAGTCTAGTGGTAGCAGGCGACTACTGCTACGCTGTGGTCCTGGCTTCGATCTCCGCATCGGAAGCCACCTTCTTTTCATATAAAAAAGCATATCACGTGAAAAATATGATTGATTAGCCATTAAAAAGAATTGATCAAGTGTTGACCAATACCGGATTATCGTTGCTTACGTAGGCAGTGTGCGGCAGAAATAACGCTCTACGAAGTCGAAACTAGCCGATTGGCACTTTCTTAGTCTCGATGTGTAATATTGCTTGTTCGGTACTGTACTTATCGCCGTGCCTTGACCTCTCGATAAACTGAGTATGACGGTGCTTTTTGGCAAACTTACTGTATTTTGTACGTCTTAAATTTATCAGTTTTTTACTAGTTAGGTTAGGATCCCACTGCAGAATTATTTCGTTCATTCAGATATGCTGCAAACTTATTTTTTACGTATATTTATAATCTAGAGAATATAATTATATCCGTACTAGGTTGCCTTTAAAAAATGGCCGCAAGTATTTTTAAAAGCCTTTTGTATATGTCCAATAGTAGGTTTTACTTCTACACTCATTGATTTTAATAATAAATTACGTTTCTATCATTTTTACTCAGCATCAACTATACAAACGCGATCCACTTGCGACAAAAAAAATGTTTTAATTAACTGAATGAATACGTTACGAGACATTTAATTATGTAGACCAGTGTTAATAGACGGCGTGGCTAATAAAAAATTGTTATTAATAATTAATAATCAAGCTTATGTGACTTGTGTCACTCCTTCTACCAACAGTAGGTAGACGAAGACAAAAAAAAAGGACAAAGGGCGTATTATAGACAAAAGCGGCACTTTATAGACTGTTCATTTATAAAACGTGTTTTATTTTAATTGGATTTTTCGCAAAAACACAACATTTTAAAGAAATAATGTAAAGCAATTAATTAACGGTATGGCAACATCTAAATGAAAAGTTTATTGCATCGGATGCGTAAATAGCAATGTTGGCAATAAAATGTGAAGGAAAAATTCGACAGACGTGTGTGGTCTTCGTAGCTCAATTACTGGTGGTAGAGCTCCAGTGACGGAGCCCGCGGGCGAAGGCACCACCGCATTAATATACTTGCCGCTAAATGGTAGTCTTCAGCACTATCGTGTTCCGGTCCGGTGGTAATGTACGGCCCTGTAATTTCCGGTACAGAGGCATAACACCTTAGGCCTCAGGAGTGGTAACGCACCTGGACCTTGGTCTTTTTGTGGGCGTCTATAGGCTGCAGTCATCACTTAACATCAATGTGAACTGCATGAGTGTTTGCCACTTCCATTATTTAAAAAAAAAGTGAGCGACTGGACTAGAGATCCCAGTGGTCGCGGGTTCGAGTCCCGCCTAAAGTCATTTTTTCTTTAAAACATTGCATTGGTATACCACGGCATCCCATCGCAATTAGGCGACGATACCATCCATTAATGGAGAAGAATTCTTCCGTTATTGCAGTCAGTCAAACAATGGCGGTCAAACCATCCAGTCGAATAAGGCATGTAAAAATGAGAAAAAGCATGCTCCGATGGCATTTAGAAAGATTGTCGAATGAGCGAATGATATGAAATGGATATACAATGTGAATGTAGATGGTTTCAGAGGTCCAGGAAGTCTAAGGCTGAAATACCATAACCATGTATGAAGAGAATGATAAACGTAGAAGAAGCACATGAGGTGTGTCATAAACGGAATATCTGCTGCTCCACACTCTCTGTCTACGCCGTGAAGGACTTGGCGTGAAGATACGAAGGTACATGTCTTTCGGCTAAAGTGACGATGAGACTAAGTAGAAAATTTAAGCTAGCTACTCACCAATAGATGGCGTATTAAAGTTTTTCAAAGTACCCCACCAAGCTTTTTTTTTTTAATTAAGTAAGTATTTATTTTAAAAGATTAACTGTCATAATGTTTTTAATAATAATCCACATGGCAAACAAGCATGCAGCTGACATGGATGGTAAGTGATATCTGAAGATTATAGAACTTTATACAAAAACCAGAGATCAAATGCAGATCATCATGCAAGTATCTGTAATGATCTATTCTAAATAAAAATATTTTCTTTCTTTCTTGAGGTCAAAATGCAGATGCGTTGCCATTCTTGAGACCAAAGTTGTTATGTCTCTGTGATAGTTATTCCGGGGCCATATCACCCCCCCCGAGGGTTTCCGCCTTGTCGTGGCGGGGGGGCTCAGTACCCGGTGGTTGGCCTCACACCGGAGAAGCCAAGAGGAACCCAGAGAGGGGGCGGCGTTTGGCGTGGCTCTGCCCGCCACTCGCTGCTGTGGTGAGGAGACGGCTGGGGAGGAGGTGTACGGGTGTATCGTTGCCCTGCACCCTATCCCCAGCCGCCTAGCGGTTGTCCCGCCGTAAGATGGGGACGTGGTGGGGAGGCGGCTGGGGAGGAGGTGTATGGGTGTGTCGTTGCCCTGCACCCTATCCCCAGCCGCCTAGCGGTGGTCCCGCCGCTCGATAGGGACGTGGTGGGGCCGCGGGGGGGCGGTTGAAGGTCAGTTCATCCCTGTCACTCCCGCTCCCCCGGGGCCGGACAGAGTGCCCCTGAACTCCTCCACCCGGGCGTCTTGGGACGCCTGGCGTTGTGAGTGGTCGGGGCAGGGACCTTTGGGTGTCGGACAAGGGGATGTCCGTCGCCCAAATGGAGATAGGTCCCAAGCTGGGTGGCGTGCACGTGTTCCGCACGCCACTAGTGTTGGTTGGAGCCAAAGAGCTCAACCTGCGGAGGGCTCGGAGACGAGCAGCCGCCGGCGGGGTCGCGGATGTGTGCGGAAGCGTTCCCGTGACCCCGCCACTGATGGCGGAAGAGTCGGTACACCGCGGGGTTTTAGTGAGTACGAGTCTCACACTACCCGCCGTCGTTTCCCCTAGACGGCGGGTGCCCATGAGGGTTTCCCCGCGTAAAAAAAAAAAAAAAAAAAAAGGGGCCATATCACCACCTAACTGGAACACAACAGTGCTGAGCACTACCATGTCGCAGCAGATTAGGTAAAGTGGTCGTGCCCTAAGGCTTTCAACTCTACCACCAGTAAATTCGTATTGTTGACGGAAATATGATTATTCCTTGATAGTATTTTTCAATTTTCCGGAAAACAGTTCCGTAAAAAATTATCAAAACAAATTTATAGTGACTACAACATTACAAGACAGTTAAATAATTGTTTAACTTTAATCGTATGTTTTAACAGAGATAAGAACGTTTTACGATAAACATAATGACGTTTGGACAGTTTGCTCTGAACTCATTATGTCAAACATTTGATGGGCATAAATTGATTGAGCTGATATTATGTATAATTAGTATTTAGGCTGCAAATTAGGAACGTAGGTTTCTTTCATGTCATAGATAAGCGATTTAGTTCATAACGCAAACAGATGTTGTTTGTGGCGTCAGAGTAAGTACGAGGAATTTCTAGGTTCGGTTGCATACATTTATTGAAGTTTTTGTAAAGTTTATTTACATCCTTCTCTAACTTCAATATTTTTTTAAAGTTAGGGAGAGAATTATGTAAAAATTGTCAAAAATTTCAACAAATATTTGGTGCATGCAGCCGAATCTAAGAGATGTTATTATTTTCTTAATTCTGCACGCTTGCTCATTGAGTCGCATCTACATTGAAATATCTGGTGTCATGTAGAATTTTGTCTTTATGATCTGCCGCAGGGATAAGATTTAATTCGTAAGTAGTATTAAAGTATTAATATTAATATACGATTATGAGATATTTCTATCTACCTAGGTGTGGACTAATTAACTGCCTCTATAGTCTATTGGTGGCAGATAATTACTGCTGGGGTCCTGGAATCTTCCCGGGAGCTTCCAGAGATAAAAGTGTAGAACTCTTTATCTCTGGTTCCATCGGATATTTTCAATTTTCTGGCAGTTTCCATGTAGGTACCCACTTTTCTCTATACTCTTTGTTATCAGTTTGTAAAAGAGGAAACTTCTACACTTAACTACATTAGTATAGGTATTTTGTTATAACTTAGTGATATTCTTGATTATATTTTTCTTGTTTGTAAATTTTATTGACATTTACCTATATCAATGTTTTATTTATCTTTATTTTAAGAGCTTGGTCACGGATGCGATTTAGGTACCTATATCATTGTTTGTTTGAGACGTTTCATAAGTAGTGCTAGTCACACAATGCAAAAAATAAATTTCTTGCAAAAATCAATCAAATGCAAAAAATAAATTTCTTGTTCTGATTCTACTTTGCAGTTTGGTAATGGAGATGTCGATCTCGCCATCTGTTATGTGGACCAAAACTTAATCAGTGAATCGTTCTTGAATGCATCAATTCACCTCTGCCTACCCCTTTGGTTATTACTGGCGTGAAGTTACGTTACGTTAAAATTTAGATGCAATATTTTAGAAAATAGAAAGATTATTGAATGAGCGGATGACTAGACAGATATACCTACCTAGAATGCGAATGTGGATGGTTGCAGAGGCCCAAGAAGACCAAGACTGACCTACCATGACCAAATAAGTCGAGTTCTGTCTGATGGTGCGGTCAAATCTTAGGAATCGGCGTGCATGTACGAAGAGAATGATGAAGGTAGACGAGGCACAAGAGGTATGCTAGGACCGGGATATCTGGCGCTCTACACTCTCTGCCTACCCCGTTAGGGACCTGGCGAGAAGATACATACATATTTTAGAAAATACGTAGGTACCTACGTTGCAAGAGAAACTATAAATTCGTAGTAAGTGTGGGATGAGTGAACAAGCACCCACTCGGGTCGACTACCTGCATAATTCTCAATTTACTATTAATGTTAATTTACAGATGCATAATAATATTATTATAATTTTAATTTAACATTAGTTTAGAAGTTACAACCATTTTGCTAATGAATCTCATTCCAATGTTAACTATTATGAAATAAAATATAGGCCACAAAATTATGCGTTTGTCAATTCAACTTAAATAATTAGGTTTCAATGTTCTTTTTAATTTTTATTTTGATTGTTTTTTAATTTGGTTTTTGTTGTAGGTAAAAAAAAATTACAAGTTATGAAATGACGTTTATTAGAATTATATATGGTAATTTTTGTAGGTACATAATTTTAATAAAAAAGGCGATTAACCTTTTTTAATAAAAAAGGTTAATCGCCCGAAATAAAAAAGAGAACATAGGTATGATCAGATACTATCTTAGGTACTTAATAGACTTTAAATGTCTTTATAAGGTACCTAGGTGCGTGGACGTAGGATAATATTATTTCAATATCTTGAAATTACAATTTTAATTATTTTTGTTTTCTAAATTTAACCCAATACTCTACACCTATATAATTTTTTTAGAAAAGTAAATTCAGTAAAGTAAGTTCTGTTTTTTCTCAATATCAATTTGAAAACTCACCGAAAATTCAGTGACGCTACGCCGAAAAACTTGTGACCATTTTCATTTAACACAGAAAAAAGCACAACACAAACTCAGCGCCAAAATTCAAAATTCGAGCACAATCAAATTCGAAATTCGCATAAAATAGTGAAGCGCGTTACATATATCGATAAAGTTGCGAGTCGTATCGAACTCGGTACGATGATACCGGCGTTTCGTTGACGACTAACGCAGTCTGACGCACTCCGAATACTGCGGTCGCTAACAGCACCAACATGTGTACACCCACTGCGCTTTCGACGGATGTATATGTTTATTATATTACGCTTATTGCTGTAATGCAACAATGGAAAAAATCGCCGGTTCTCATCTGTCAGCAATGTTTTCTATTGAGATATTCAAAACAATTTTTATCTATAGGTTATCTGTCTGTTATTTTCCTAGAGATTATTTAAAATCAACATTGTCATGTTCTAATTGTTTGCAAATTAAAAGGCATGTTAAGCGATACCTGTTTAAATAATGATTATTACATTTTCATTTAAAACGACTTCGAACTGCATTGATTTTATGCCTATCACATTTACCTACATAATATGTATGTATTATTGTTAAGAATTTATTGAAATCAAAATTTCCTATTCGAAATTTCTAAAAATCTCAGTAGGTACCTAAGTACCTAGTAAGTTAGGAAAATAAAATCTTAGAGTACTACATTGATGCAATTTTCAGCTATTCAACAGCAGGCGTACCTATGGTCTGTAGTTAATATACCTAGTATAACTGTAAAGCCACTAGTGCTCTTACAGTGGATTTAATGCATAAAGGAGCAGGTATCACTACATCACCAAACCACTAATTGTAGCGGGTGCACATTATGCTCTATTAACTCCCATTAGATGACAATGTATGGCATAACAACATAGGCAGGTAATTAAAAAATAAAAATTGTATTCATTAACTAACTTAATTAAGTAGATGCATAGATCCTTAAGTTTTCTAACTCGAAATCAAAATTGATGTGAAGTGAGCAGCATTTATCCTTAGGCTTTGTTTGACACATTTATCAAGTTGGACATCACTTGGTGCTTTTTTCTTTTTTAAGTCACGTAGAAAAGAACAAAATAAATGTAGAGGCAATAAATCCAAGTCTTCCTGGACTGCGTCCGCTATTTTGATGCTATCTAGCTCAATAAATATAAGCTCACGAAGCTGATACTATCGAGAGTAATCGATAAAAATAATAAACTAAACAATAATGAATAATATGAAAGTCAATAAATAATGCAAATGGTGGGAAACAAAATGTTTAGATTGTCTAAAGAATGGTTCATTAGCAGTTTATCAAACTACACAATCGATCGGGTTTCATTTGGAATTTATTGCTGAATAAAATATTCGAATCGCGCAATTTTAAATTTATTGCTTTTTCTAGCTTCCGTTAAGTTGTATCTACTCGATACAAGATGGCGGTAGATGAATGTTAAACTGAGTTGACTAATGAGAATGTGTCTATTCAACACTAGATGGCGCTAGCTTAAGAAGTATTTTAATTTGGTGGTAAATATGATGACAGACACTCGGAGTTTTGGCTCCCAAGGTTCCCACCATGAAAGAGACGTGAAGTGCTCTTATTTTATTTCGTTGTCTTGGTGTATTTTTGAGTTATATTAAATAATGTTGGTGGCATTTTGTTTGATACAGGTTTATTGCAATGCCCGTGTATAGTGAAATAGAATAACAGTGCGTAAACACGGCCTTTCAGGTTGCCTCCAAAAATTCAAAGTTAATGTTGTGGTAAGGTAGCCATCGCTTAACTTGTATTACTGACTGTGACTCTGACTGACTGACTGATAATTGGCCGACTGACTCTGACTTTTACGCTGCCTAGTCGAATACGAGTAGGTATTACGAGTTTTACTTGACACTGGCAGTATGCGTAATAGCGATGCCATAATATTATCAATTTTTTTTTCAAAGTTTGCACTAAAAGCATTAAACATGATGATGTTTCGCAACTTGTCGCATTAAGTATGTATTGCGATGAATGTCTTTTTGGTGCTAGCGTTCGCACTGCTGTCAAACCTATCATTTTAACATGTTTTTATGTGAATGTTTCATCAATGCCAACTCACGGTTTAACATACATTTAATAATGTACCTACTCCCTTCTTCCTTGTAGCATCCCCCTTCCTACTAATATGAAATCTTTGCTTTATTTAGTAACTTCGCCTTTTGTGTATAGATCAGCTAAATGTGTACTTGTAAATAATATCCTAAATAAGCGTGTACAAACTTACATAATATACTATTAAACATTGTTTTTGTTGTTTTTCTCGTGATTTAAAAGTACACGGAGAAGGATAGTTCTATGCAACGTCGAAAATAATATTATTTTACGCCTAAAGAAGTAGATAGGGGAATAAAAATGCATTTATATTCCACTATCCACTATTCATTTATATTTTAGTCACGAGTGTTGGAGTGTGGAGCGGAGTGTTGTTCGTCGTGGCGATGGCCACACCATTTATAATTTGATGAGAGTTTTGGCGGGAACGCGGAAAAGAGCTGTGTCGCTGCGTGATATTATTTTCGAAAGGAGATGTTGCGAGCTCGGCTCTGGTTCGTACACGTCCTCAAAAAATTGGTAAATGAAAGAAGAATCCGAAAAAAATACAATTAATTTATTCAAGAATATATTTAAGAGTTACAACCACATTTAATTCAAACGATTTTATCATTTTCAACTATGTATAACATGGCGGCGATACAGCCGACGCTTGGGATCAATCGATTTCGATAGTATTTAGAAAATATTTCTTTTTTTCTCGAAGTACTATATCATCAAAATACAATTTAAAAAATAAAAATGTCAAAATGACATCGCCCGCCATATTTGCCATGTTGGTTTTGAGTTGCAATTCTAACTGCAAATGATGTTTTGTAGCTGCAAACAAAGCTAAATAAGTGAAAATATGCAGTAAAAAACGTTTTTATATTGATTTTGCCTGTTTAATTATATTGTGTACAATACATGGCCGGAGGTCTCTACATTTTTGCAACATCTCCTTTGTGTATAGCCGCGTTTTTATGTGTAAAAATGGTGGGATTTTTATCATAAAGCATTCGATAATGTACACGAGTGTAAGAAAGTGATATTATGAAGTGAAAAGTGATTTTTCGTATTGCCTACAAAATTTCGTAAAAACTTCAGTAAAGTCCCCATCGCTTTACTGGAGCCACCCCATCATCTCATCATATTCCTCATGGAAGCAATCATCGTCATCTTCCATATGGATATTCATTAATTTAAAGAAATGTGAAATTTAATATGTATACGACTGAAAGACTCTGTATCTATGGTCATGACAAATTATTAAAAAAATAATAATAATAATTTGATGATCGGAGCGCCGCGTAATGATGATCGACATCACCGTCCCGCATGATGAGAATCTCGTGAAAGCCGAAAAAGACAAGGAAATAAAATATCTTGATCTGGCTCACGAGGTTGTCGCCATGTGGGATGTGGATTCGGCCATCATTGTGCCGATAGTCGTATCGGTGAACGGGCTGATAGCGAAGAGCCTCGACCAACATCTCAAGAGGCTCTCGCTAGGTGGATGGATCAAGGGTCTGATACAGAAAGCAGTACTCCTCGGCACGGCACGCATAGTGAGGAGGTTCCTGTCTCTGTGTCCCTAACCACCGGCAGCTTGGACCCTGCTCTCGCTGCCGGCGGCACACTATTTTTTAATTTTTTATATATATATTTGTTGTTTTTTTTTTTTATACATATATATGTAAAAAATTATAAAATAAGTTGAATCAATAAATAAGTGGAATAATTTGATGATGAATGATGGATATACTTATTAACAGTTATAATGTGTTCAGAGTCAGGAGGATCGCGTCAAGGGTTACCATTCTTTTTATTATTGTAAAACTATTTTTTTTTATATGCAATAGAAGTGGCAAACAAGCACGCAGTTCACATTGATGTTAAGTGATGACTGCAGCCTATAGACACCCACACAATGACCAGAAGTCAAAATGCAGATGCGTTACCACTCCTGAGGCCTAAGGTGTTATGCCAGGGCCGTAAATTGTTTCGTTGAATGCGTTAAATCTCAGGGATTACAGGCTCGAATAGAAAGTATAGTTCATTTACTGAGGAAGATTTTTGGCTATAAAACATCACGTCAATAGGAGCATCGATTAAAAATGTTAACGGATTGTTTTTTTTGAAAAATTTCGCTAATTAATACATACGGACCTGTTAACATAATTATAGGCTACATATTATCACGCTAATATGATGACATTTATACATTCGTAACTCCTACCAAACAGCTTGCTCCCTTTTTAACCGACTTCGAAAAAAGGAGGAGGTTCTCAATTCGTCCGGATCTTTTTTTTATGATGTTTTTTTTGTACATTCTGTAGGTCTGAGATTAGATCATTAACTATTTTTATACCTCTAAGGCGATACGAAGTCCGCCTGGGCCGCTAGCATTATTGGTATAGATTTGTGAATTACTTACTCGCTACATTAATAATTGGTCTGAAATAAATGAATTTAACTAATATAAAGCCACAATAACGGTTGCCCAAAAGGCATCCATCGTTAAGTTGTAAGTAGGTAGGTATGTATACATAATACTTAACAGATTTTTATGATTGGTTAAATTGAGTTAACGTCAAGCGTCATCCATGACTTTATTAGTAATAAATACTTCTTGGAATTGATCCCGGATGGTTAATCAGCGTTTTTATAAAAATCACCTCCATTGATAAAACGTTTACGATTGTTTTGAAAATTAACAAAGCGTTCCTTGAAGCTTTCTTATGGAGGAGGTATTTTATGTTATAAAGTAAACACGCATGCATTTCAAATAGATATTATATAAGTGACTACTGCAACCTATATAGATATCTATCTACATTTTATTACGCATTGCCACCCCCAAGGCATAAGTTTTTTGACCTCTGTGATAGTTATTACGAGGGCTAATAAATACCTTTTTAGCACGATAGTTCCGATTTATCCGATTAATTAACTAACTTACAGCTGTAGTAGTATCTACTTACTCCAAGCAACGCTACTTTAAGTAATATGGAGTGTAGAGGTAAGGAGTACCGTGTGTATGAAAACGGGTCCTTAAGAACATGGAAAACAAGGGTGGTAGAGCTCCAGTGTCGAAGCTCGCTGGCGTATGCACCACCGCATTACCTATACCTAATATACTTGCCGCTAAATGGTAGCGTTCAGCACTATCGTGTTCCGGTCAGGTGGTAATGTACGGCCCTGTAATTTCCGGCACAGAGGCATAACACATTAGGTCTCAGAAGTGGTAACGCATCTGCATTTTGACCTTCTAGACTTTGTGTAAGTGTCTATAGGCTGCAGTCCAGCATATTAATTAAAATCGCAGTTTGTCGTACGCCAGCGCTAAATTTTGTGGCAGATATTAAAACTTAAAACTTTCTTTTCAGCGTACGCTGGACACTTTTTCACCTTACCCTCCATTAGAGCCCTAACTCACTAGGACGCCATGGCTACGTATCCAAGCAATTAGTTTTAGTTTTACTGGTGGTAGAGCTCCAGTGACAGAGCTCGCGGGCGTAGGCACCACCGCATTACCTAATATACTTACCGCTAAATGTTTAAAAATAATGTTCAGCACTATCGTGTTCCGGTCAGGTGTTAATGTACGGCCCTGTAATTTCCGGCACAGAGGCATAACACCTAATGCCTCAGGAGTGGCAGCGCGCATCTGCATTTTGACCTCTAGTCATTGTGTGGGTGTCTATAGGCTGCAGTCATCACTTAACATCAATGTGAACTGCATGCTTGTTTGCCACATCCATTACATAAAAAAATATGGTATGGTGTGGAGACGTCCCCTCAAGGTGACCACGTGAGTTAGATATCATGTATTTCCATACTAGCAGCTTGGATACGTAGCCGGCGACGTCGCCATGGCGTCCTAGTGAGTTAGGGCCCTTATGTATTATATCATACGGCAAGATGGTACCTTAAGGGCCGTTCAAGTATTACGTAAGCAGATTTATTACAATTATTTACCCCCCCATCCCCCTTGTCAGCAAAAGTAAGCAAAGTTACCCCCTCCCCCATGCTTACGTAAACGTTTTTCAATTAATGTATTTTTTTTAATATTATAATTATAATTTAAAAAACAAGAAAATAGATTAAGGATAGAGATTAGATTTTACTGTTACCGTAATAAGTAAATAACTACCGATGACGTAATCATAATCTAGACTCCCCTATCCCCCATGTCATCCAAAATAAGCAGAGCAAAGACCCCCCCGCCCCCCTATAGTGCTCACGTAATATTTGAACGGCCCCTTACCTCTAATAATAGCAACCCTTGATACGTTCCACTGCTGGGCATGAGTCTCTCCGATTCTTGGGAGGAGGCCTGGAGCTTGTTTCGCTTGTTTCGATATCCGTGGGCTATGTTTTTATTAGACTGGCAGTAGGCAAGTATTTGGATGTCAATCGCTAGATATAATAATGGCAACCCATTATACGTCCCACTGCTGGGCACGAGTGTGTCCCCTATTTGGGGGAGGCCTCTAGCTTAGTCCACCACGCTGCTCTAAAGCGGGTTGGTGGAGATACGGGTTAGTGGCCAACCCGCTGTCTGTTTTCGAACCGCTCATAAGACCTCCGACAAGGTTTCACGACTGCTATCCATCGATAGCAACGGGGACCGATTTTTTAACGTGCCCTCCGAAGCACGGAAACTCCCATTTTAATTTGCCACGAGCGGACACCCATCCAATACCCGACCGCGCCCGTATCGCTTAACCGAGTAGATCGCTTGCGATCTACACCAGCCGCGCGGCCATTCGCGCTTCTCCTCTACATTCCATAATAAGGAAGCGAGTACTGAGTTTACAGACAACAGCACAAAATAGACGAATCCGCTGGCTTAGATGTTAAGAATCCTATCTTTATAGGTACCTGTTACATATAACAAACGCATCTCCGCAATCTATGATGCAATCCATCACGCTGTCTCGCTCCCTTGTGTAGCGGCGTACGAGGTGGCAAATGTATAGAAACCACGTGTCGAACCACGCTGCAGAGCAGTAGACGTGCGCGTACTGATGCTCAATTTCAGTTATAGGGGAAATAGTGTGTAACGGAAATACAGGTGTACAGAGCATCTCGGCCCACCGGTCGCGGCGGACCGGATGGGAGTAGCCATAGCGTTTATTACCGATGCAAAACAGTCTGTCATTTTCTGCGGGGGGAAATACGTGTGACACACACTCACTACAAAAATCGTCTATTACTACGAAACTCACACTTTGACTTTAACAAAATGCACACATTTAATATCTGGGCAACAGGTATAGGACCATTTGTTATTGTACTTTGACAGAGGGGAAAGCCTGCTTATGGCTACTCACCTCCGGTCCGCCGCGGCCGGTGGCCCGTGTTGCTCTATATGCTGGCATGACTATTCTACTAAGAGGGGAGAAGCGAGGGTAGAGGCGAGAAGGGAGGTGTGGCGTGGTGTGGTGTGATTTGGTGCGCTGAGGAGAGGAGAGCATAGAGATAATGTACTTACTGTTTGGAGGAGAATTGTTTTTAAAAAAGATGTGTATGACAATAGGATGTCATAATTTTTTCAAATATTGGAACGGATAGACTAATACATATTTCGTTCTATTTTAAAATTGTGGTATGATTATCATAATCCTGCATTTCATTGTAAGCGTTTAAAGTAATAAGAAATAGACAGATAAAAATAAGATCTACGACTATGGACTTATTTTTTATGTTAGTGACTTTGCAAACAAGGGTGCAGTTTTCATTGACGGCAAGTGAATACTGCAGCCCATATATATAATGCAGATTCGTTGTCACCACTGAAGCATAAGTTGTTTTGCCTCTATGATAGTTACTACGAGGCCTCATACATTACTATCTTCATGGAGCAAAATAGTACCTGCTTACTCCAACGCTACTTTATGTAAGCGAGTCCGCTGCCTTAGTTGTTCAATAGTGTTAATAGTCTACTTTTATACCTGTTGAATAAATGCATCTCCAATCTATGATGCAATTCATCACGCCGTCTCCGTCGTGTAGCGGTGCACGAGGCGGCAAATATACTATAGAAATCACGTGTTGAACCATACTGCTCTGACGCTTGGGATAGACGTGGGCGAAGTGATGCTCAGTTTCAGTCTTAATCATAAGGGGAATTGCATCTAACCGACTGTGAACCGGGGGTCGAATTTAGAGCAACACGGGCCACCGGCCGCGGTGGACCGGAGGGGAGTAGCCATATGCAGGCTTTCCCCTCTGTCAAAGTACAAGTGCAAGTGGTCCTATGCCTGTCGCCGAGATGTGTGTGTGAAATTCTTTATGTATTTTGTTAAAGTCAAGGTGTGAAGGGGTTGAGTGATGCAGGCAAATCGGGCGGGACGTCGAAGTATCCATTCTATACGTAGTATTATTACAAGAAGCGCGCATGGCCCCGCGGCTGCTGTAGATCATAAGCGATCTACAAGGTTAAGCACTACGGGCGCGGTTGGGTAGTGTGATGGGTGACCGCTAGTGGCAAATTAAATGCGCGTTTCCGTGCTTCGTAGGGCACGTTAAGCCGTCGGTTCCGATTGCTATCGATAGATAGCAGTCGTCAAACCTTGTCGGAGGCCTTATGGGCGGTTTAAAAACATCCGACAGCGGGTTGGCCACTAACCCACCCACCTCCACCAATCCGCATTGGAGCAGCGTGGTGGAGTAAGCTCCAGGCCTCACCTCAAACAGGGGAGAGACTCGTGCCCAGCACTGGGACGTATAATGGGTTGCCATTATTATTATTTTATTATTATGACATATTCTCTGCTATCGCGTAAGTCCTGGGTGTTAGGTACATACTGTATGTCTTTACGGCGCGTAATGTGATTATCTTCAAGCCCCTCACCACACCCCGTCGTGTCGTGTAATGTAACTCGAGGAAACAAATGACGTACTTGAGTATAAGGACTTCAGACCACGTGTTGAACCACGCTGCTCTGACGCTCGGGATAAACACGTGACGAAGGATGCTCAATAAATGTCTTAACTGAGGGGCAGTGATGCTATACGACTCTGTGTAGCAGTAGAATGGTAAATATCCACCAATTTGTTAATAAATGAAGCTCGACGCAACAGATGACGTGTAAGGAGTAGAGAACACGTGTCGAACCACGCTGCTCTGACGCTCGGGATAACACGTGAGGAAGGATGCTCAATTTCAGTTTTAACTGACGGGCAGTGATGCTATACGACCCTATGTTTTTTTATGTAATGGAAGTGGCTAACAAGCATGCAGTTTACATTTAAGTTAAGTGATGACTGCAGCCTATAGACACCCACACAGAGACCAAGATCGAAATGCAGATGCGTTACCACTCCTGAGGCCTAAGGTGTTATGCCTCTGCACCGGAAATTACATATGCGTACATAACGACCTCACCGGAACACGATAGTACTGAACTCTACCATTTAGCAGCAAGTATATTAGGTAATGCGCTGGTGCATACGCCCGCGAGCTCCGTCTCTCGTCGAACCACGCTGCTCCGACGCTCCGGATGAACACGTGAGAACTGAGGGACAGTGATGCTATACGACTCTGTGTAACAGTAGTATGGTAATTATCCACCAATTTGTTAATAAAAGAAGCGCGACGCAACAGATGACGTGTAAGGAGTAGAGAACACGTGTCGAACCACGCTGCTTAACGCTCAAGATGAACATGTGCGGAAGAATGCTCAATTTCAGACTTAACTGAGGGGCAGTGATGCTATACGACTCTATGTAACAGTAGTATGGTAAATATCCACCAATTTGTTAATAAATGCAGCGCGAGGCAACAGATGACGTGTAAGGAGTAGATAACACGTGTCGAACCACGATGCTCAACCAGAGAATATGTAATAGAATGGACACTTCGCCGTGGCGTTCCCATTTGCCGTGCTTCAACCAATCTCTGCCCCTCTGGTGGCGACTGTTGGTACTCCACAGCGAGGTTGCGAGCGGCCTAGTTTTGATTAATTTGTAATCGAATATTTTATTAATGAACATTAAGATGGTGCTTTATTGTGCAGTGTATGGCTGAATGTCAACAAGTCGTGACAAAAAAGATCATTTTTCAGTTTCCCGAAGGAAAAAATACCTTAGGTAAAATAATTATGTTCACAATTACAAAACTTTTTTATTTACCTAAAAACTTTTTTAATATTATAATTTCTTACCTTTACGCTATGTGATTGCATTGCATCTATACATATAATAAAACAGTAAAACCCGCGTGTCTGTACATTGTATATTTTTACGAAAAACTAATTGGGGGCGATGTTAAAATAGTATTAGAACACTTTTCAATGATTTTTAATTTTATTGTCTGTCTGTTTGTCTGTTTGTCCCTTTGTCCAGGCTAATCTCCGAAGATACGGGACGGATTCGAATGAAACTTTTTGTGGTGTATAGATACTAAGCCTGGCCAATATTTAAGCTGCCGGAAAATCACTCATTCCCACGGGAATCTCTACACTTAATTTCATTTTCCTATACAAATAGTCCGTATCTATCAACCTTTGACACATTATTTCATTGTGAGGCAATACGAAGTTTGCCGGGTCAGCATGTTCGTTATTAAATCAAGCTGGAGGGAACAAATGACGTATAAGGACTTGAGACTACGTGTCGAACCACGCTGCTTTGACGCTCGAGATAAACACGTGACGAAGGATGCTCAATTTCAGTCTTAACTGACGGGAAGAGATGCTGTAAGACTTAAATTATTACCGCGTAATATAATGAGTTAACGGTTATGGGTAGGCAGAGATAAATGTAAGTACTTATACAAGCATACACACAAAAACTCCTTTGTTTTGTCTCATGAAATAGGTGGCAAATCCATGGACATCACCAAGCATTGCACTGGTGGTAGAGCTCCAGTGACAGAGCTCGCGGGCGTAGGCATCACCGCATTACCTAATATACTTGCCGCTAAATGATAGTGTTCAGCACTATCGTGTTCCAGTCAGGTGGTAATGTACGGCTCTGTAATTTCCGGCACAAAAGCATAACACCTTAGGCCTCAGGAGTGGTAACGCATCTGCATTTTGACCTTGGTCTTTGTGTGGGTGTCTATAGGCTGCAGTCATCACTTAACATCGATGTGAACTGCATGCTTGTTTGCCACATCCATTGCATAAAAACAAAATCTTCAAACTTACACGCCGACCAAATATAACACTAAATTAACAACATTATAGGTAACTTAATATAACCTACATATTAATTCGTATCAGGTATATAACGCAAATCTACAGAAATTTAGCTGTAAATAGTCAATTTTTATTATACTTGCAAATAATCTTGCACGTTTGCCATCGTAAGCCGACGGAATGAAAAAGTTACACACAGCAACTTTATCATCCATCACCATCACAACTTCTTTAATTATCTGGGTTATTTACTTTACCTGAGTTCTTGTTTTTTGTCTTATAACCTTTATTTAAAGGCAGTTAGGTTGCGTTTTCATAGAATCGTGGTAAAGGCTCAAAGGGAAATTCCTTGGATGATTGTTATCGGAATTTCTTTGTGTATGGTATTTTAGTCAGATCTAAAGATTTTCAGTTAAGCAAGTATTTGAAATATGGAGGTATTTAGAGCTTTACATAATTCCAAAGGTCAAAGGAACTCATTTAGGGTATGTGATTATCTCATAAATTTTAAAATGATTTCTTATAGTTTAAACCAGACTCATACCATGATGTGTTCTAAGTGTTCAACCCGGTGAGTTCAGCGGTGTGAGACGACCGTTTGATTCCAAGGGTTGCGGGGTTCAATCCCACTGCTGGGCACAAGTCCTGGGCACAATCTCCCCTTTTTGGAGGGAGGCCTGGAGCTTACTCCAATGCGGGTTGGTGGAGATACGGGTTTGTAGGCAACCCGCTGTCGGATGTTTCTAAATCACCCATAGGGCCTCCGACAAGGTTTAACGACTGCTATCTATTTGACACCGTGACCGACGGCTAAACTAACGTGCCCTCCGAAGCACGGAAACGCGCATTTTAATTTACCACTAGTCGTCACCCATCACACACCCAACCGCGCCGGTCTACACCAGCGGCCGGGCCATGATGCGCGCTTCCAGAGTTGAATTTTCAGTATTAATTAAATGTAAAAATTTTGAGTAGATATGTAATAAAATGTCACTTGATGACGAATTCCTGAAAAAAAGTTCTTGATTGAGACAGAGAGAGACAGAGTGACAGAAAGATAGAGAGAAAGAGAAAGGAAAAAACAGAATCCAAAAAATACCTATCCTAATTTCTTTATGTCTTGCACGTCCTTTACATATAATCTTGAAAGACGATAAATATACCAGTTCTATCGTAACCAACTTCTGCCAACGCTTGCATCTAATGCAACCGTTGATATAAATTTATTGTGCACCTATTATAAAACATTGTACGCACTTAATAAAATATAATAATTAATTAACCATTAAGCCGACACGACCATGATAGCTTCTATTATTAGTCGGCAAACACCATTTATTTAAACACGTCAGCGAATATAAAGTGTAAATAGAATAATATTGTACTTACGAGTTTGTATTTTCTTAGCACTAAAAGTGGTAAAGTTTCAGAGTCAGAGCTCGAGTGCGTAGGTAAATCATTATCTACCATTATATGGTAGTATTCAGCACTATTGTGTTCCAAATAGATGGTAATGTAGAGCTCCGGTGACGGAGCTCGCGGCGAAGGCACCACCGCATTAATATACTTACTTGCCGTTAAATGGTAGTGTTCAGCACTATCGTGTTCCAGGCAGGTGGTAATGTACGGCCCTGTAATTTCTGGCACAGAGGCATAACACCTTAGGCCTCAGGATTGGTAACGCATCTGCATTTTGGCATTGGTCTTTGTGTAAGTGTCTTTAGGCTGCAGTCATCACTTAACATCAATGTGAACTGCATGCTAGTTTGACACTTCCATTACATAAATAAAAAAATAAAGTAAACAAAGGCATTTCAAACAGCAGGTGTAGTGTGCCCTTGGAAATTTAAAATGTATAGGTACGAACTAACCGGCGCGGATGCCTTTTCAGATCTGTGCTGTGACTAATTGCGAAGGTCGTGACACCATTGAAAGATGTTTTAAACATCATTGTTGTACCTATCATACGGAGTAATAAAGATAAGAGAATGTTATGTTGGTAGGTATCTCTACATACCTACCTTATTGCAGTGATTTTTGGAGTTATTCGTCATCTCGCACGACATAAATTCGCACGATCGGGCGACTTGGTACCTTCGTTCTTGGTACCTTGGTTCCTGTCTTCGTGCAGGAATCGAACCTGCGTCCTCAGGATAACCAGTACAGCCGCTTTACTACTAAGCTACCGCAGTCCCACACTGATGCCTCAAATTTTGCCTTTCCTTTCGATTTTTAACCGATTTAGTTAAATCATTTAGTTTCATGAGAATTTTTTAAATCACTGTTGTTACCTGGTATTCATATTTGGAAGTAAGATGTCTCTTACCTACTAGCAGTCTATTTGTCACTTACATGCCCAATCATTAAAATTAAAGACAACTATTTGAGCTTATAAAAAACATCAACTCTCCAGATTGTAGCCATAAATTACAGTTAAACCGACTAATTATGAACATCTTAATTGAATATTCATTGATACAAGTAATCAACGTGTTTCGTTGGATACGTCAAGTAACAAAAAAAAAAAAAAGATATACGGCCAAATACTCAAACGTCACTTAAATCTAAGTGGGACTTTCTGTCTTTATAAAACACGTTCAAACGATAGAGATAGCGCACATTTGAGCATTGCTATAAATTGAGTGACGCTCAAACGTCACTCAATTATTCGGCCAATAGTAAATTACATGAGATAACCTATCTATCAAAATATTTTAAAGATTGAAACTATAGCACCGGACGTAATATGTCTGATTACATAGACAACTGCTATCAGAGTTCGAGGGAGGCACTTGGCAACTTCAGAAAGATGGAAAATATCCAAAAGCACTTTCCCCGACCCTTGGATGAAATTCAGGATCCCAGCATAGCAATAGTGGCCCGTCCTTACTACCATTAGTACCACTAGGTATTAAGTCCGCCTTATGTACATTATTTATGTGCTAAAAGTTTAAATAAATAAGTTAATTAATTAGTTATGGCATACTACTTTATCTAAAAACCAAACGGCTGTGTTTTTTTGAGTTGACTTACGAAGGCGACTCGTCTCGGAACGACACTAGTCTACTTCACCGGGCAGTTGAAGAGTGCAAATGGCTCTAAGCATAATAAATTTACACAACTGCCTATGAGAGCCCCCTGTGGCACTTAGCTCTCGGGTTTAAGCGTTGAGGGGAGAGACATAAGACATATGCGATTAGGGACGGTGCAACTTTCGCTATAGACATAGAATGGTAACCGAAATAAAGAACCCATGCCTGCTCTAGCTGATAGGCCAAGTTAAACAAATATCTACAACTCATGTTTTGACGGTAACATATTATATTGGCAAAGACTTTTTCCCCAACCTATTATATTGGCAAAGACTTTTTCCCCAACCTATTATATTGGCAAAGACTTTTTCCCCAACCTATTATATTGGCAAAGACTTTTTCCCTAACCTATTATATTGGCATAGATAGTTATAATTTACAACGACTTGAATCTAGCCTACCGACCTTAAAGTCAACGACAGTTATTGGAGTGTTAGCGACTTTGTTTTAGCGAGTTATAGAACTTATCAAACATCGAGATCGATTAGGAGATCACTATATCAGAAACAGACTAGCCGTTCTATAAAACAGCTAAACCTATTTTGCATTATGGCTGCGACATAAAAAACTGCTGATCACAGCTCCAGGATATAGATAAGAATCACACAGGAAATTAATAATTTGAATTTTGTCTTTTGCAAAATAACAAAAACTGGTCAGATGCGTTCACGCGTAACGGTTATTTAATTTCACAGTTACACGTTAACTACTAGATATTAATAACAACACAATAAAAACATTAACACTAATTCAATGTGAACTTTTTAAAACATAGCTTGGTTTGTGTTGTGCTGGTAGTAGAGCTCCAGTGACGGAGCTCATGGGCCTGGCTCTGGTAGTGTTCAGCGCTATCATGTTCCGATCATATGGTAATATACAGTCATATCATTTACGGCGCTGAGGCATTATACCAGGCTTCAGGAGTGGCAAGTTATCATCAATGTAAACCGTATGCTTGTTTGACGAAATAACAGAAAATAAAATAAAATTTCCTGCCAGTGAAAATCTGTTTCATTTTTTATTGAACTAACGAACACTTCTAGTTTGTAGCAACGTTTCTAATTTTTTTATGTAATGTAGGTAGCAAACAAGCATCCAAATGCAGATGCGTTGCCACCCCTGATACCTTAGTTATTATGTCTCTGTGATAGTTATTACGGGGCCATACATTACCATCTAACCGGAACACGATAGTGCTGAACACTACTATTAAGCGGCAGATAAATTAGGTAATGCGGTGGTGCCTACGCCCTCGAGCACTGCAACTCTACCACCAGTAAAAATGTGTTTCTAAATGGGAAGAATCCTATATTTAAAAAGAAGGTCAGTAAAGTGGTTAGTGGTTGGTTTTACTGGTGGTAGAGCTCCAGTGACGGAGCTCGCGGGCGTAGGCACCACCGCATTACCTGATTTACTTGCCGCTAAATGGTAGTGTTCAGCACTATCGTGTTCCGGTCAGGTGGTAATGTACGGCCCTGTAATTGCCGGCACAGAGGCATAACACCTTAGGCCTCAGGAGTGGTAACGCATTTGCATTTTGACCTTGGTCTTTGTGTGGGTGTCTATAGGCTGCAGTCATCACTTAACATCAATGTGAACTGCATGCTTGTTTGCCACTTCAATTACAATAAAAAAAAAATAAAAAAATTGCTTATAAAAATGCTAATAAAATTAACTAGAAGCAATTGCTGAAAGTTAACAAAATAAAGAATAATGCGTATATACCGACCTAATAAATGTCAACGTGTCAACCTGTCAACTTACAACAAAAGTGGAATTTAAACGATTTTAAGAATCAGAAACTAACCTAACATAATATTGACAAAGCTAAACAGTTAGTTACAAAAGTTTGTAGATACTTATCTAAATAATAATCAGTCTTTCTCTTACTGTTAAGTGCAAACCATTGTATCTTGCAATGAATCATTTTTAACTTTCAAATGAACTCCTACCGAGAACAGCTGACACAAACTAATTGGACTGTTGATATGCATTAATCATAAAACAGCTATCAAGATTATTGGCATAATAAACAAACACATATTCCCCTTATCTTATTTTAATAAAGTTATAAATTAATATAAGCTTTCTCTATTTAGAAAGACTCAAATTGTTATTTCGTGATACTTAGATTAAACAGTGTTGGACCAATTTATTTATGAATCGTTTTGATTATGAATATAGTCATTCGAAGTAGAATTATTTTTTTTATATATTGCCATCTCTAGTAATTAGAACCACTTCTAAAGCTAATTTAGGGGTGATTACCCTTGCACCCACTGCCTTAACCCACCGGTGGGTGGAGGGGTCATTCTTATTTACCCGTGCACCCACTGCATCAAGGTTGGAATTAAATATCGATAAACGTTGTCAATAATATTGCAATGAAAAAAAAAACATGATATAACATTGCTAATTTACACGCCACGATGGTGGATAACCGTGGTAGGTAGCGATGGTAGGTGGTGATGCTAGTTGGTGATTGTAGGTGACGATGGTAGGTGGCGATGGCAGATGGTCGACGATGTACCTACCAATTATTGTGGTTCTGACTTACATAACGTACTAACACTATACAACATAAATTATTACTAGACAGGATACTCCCCTTTACCGCACTATCACATAGTAACATGACATTGAAACGTCTCACATAAATATTTGCCAAATCAATTAAAAAACGGAACCGGCTGTGTGTTATTTCTCTATATACCTAGTAACCACGCCGATTATTACTTCGCTTACAGTGTCATTAAACATATATTGTCTAGTTTGAGCTAGATCTTTTCCCATTCGAATGGATAACAATGCAGAGGGCATACATAATATTTCAATTTCAAGTAAACATCATCGTACTTATTACTTAATTTGTCAACTGCTAAATAATTGTGTTCAGCTCTACCGTGTTTTGATTCATCATCATTATCATTTCAGTTTTAAACCGAATGACATTCACAGCTGAATAAGTCTCCCCCAAAGATGCTTACAACTGTCAGTCTTGGGTGAGCCGTCACCCAGCGATTATCTTCACCTGATTATCAGTCCACCTCGTGTAGAGCCTGCCCTTGCTTCATCTTCCGGTCACCATAGCCTTTTATCACAATCGTACTCGGTTCTTCGAGCTATGTACGCTGTTCACTGCCACTGGACTGAGTTTTTTTGGGCAGGTTTTTCTCAGGTCATTTTGACCTTTGGAACTGCCGGTGAATGACAAAGAATGACTCTTCTTCTTTTCTCTTTACTCTTTGTTGTCAGTTTGTAAAAGGGGAAATGAGACATTCTACTGATATTCTTACTCTCATTAGTATACATACTAATATTAGTATATTATAATATTTAGTTTTATCTTAATGATTCTCCATGACTTATGATTTTTCTAATTTGTAATTTGAAATGTATATCAATCGTTATTCAATTTAATTTATCTTTTTTGTTTTTGACTTGCCATATAGGTGCTTATCACCCTAAATGCATAAATTAAATTCTGATTCTGCTTGTGATTCTTGAGTTTCGCTATTCGAAAAATCTATATCAGCTACCTACTTTGGTCCTTATGCGCCTCTCCTCCTTTTTGATTCGATAAACAATAGGAAAACAACGAGCATAGCTCCCTCCATTACCTTCTGCATGGCCTTTAGTCTTCTAATCAGGCACTTATTATTATGTTTTGATAATATAGTAGACAATGTACGGTTCTATAATAATCAAAGGTACAGAGCGAATACATTTTAGCTCTAACCTAAAATCTATATCCCTATGAACTTTATGTAGGTAGCTTGGAAGGTAGTTCTATCAGTTGCCGTATTCACTTACCAGTATCACAATGTTTTTACGTAAGCGGTTCGTCTCACGACGGCATTTGTATATTTCACTGGGAAATTGACAAGCGCAAAAGGCAACCTAAATAAATTTATACAACTGCCTAAAAGAGAAACCTGTGGGTCCAATCCTCTGCTTAGGGGACTGTGGGGGCCATAAGCCATATGCGATTAGGAGTGATGCAACTTTTACACACATAGGTTGGTGATAACCGGCATGACGACCACGTGAATCGTGCTAGAGTCCAATTTAATAGAATGTAAGCTAGCTAGTCCCATGACATAGGAAACAACTCTTTGTGTAACAAAGGTATAAGTGATATAATTGCCTGACTTGACGGAAGCGTAGGGATTTTCCTGGCATCATATTCCTTAGTCATATGGAGATACGAGTTATAGGTATTGTTAAGAACCAATACGGTAGTACTAAAATACAGATAAAAGTGTTATCTTAAAATTCACTTACAGCTACATCCAATGTAGAAGTGGAGGACATATCTATAGTAAACACTCGCTCCGGTGGTGCAGGTACCACTTTAGAACGTTTAGACATTCTGAAACAGTTCACCATTTCGTACGTACGCACCATTTTCACAAACACTTGCGGTTAACACTTTACACTTTATCAAATAAACACTTAAAATTATTACGCAAAATCGATCATATGACGGTCACAATCCCATGATAGTTCCGAATTACACTTTCAATTAACACTTTATAAAAAAAACACTTGGGATAATTCGAAGAAACCGACCGATTAAACGTCACAAACTAAAGTTTTCGTTTATACGTTAATAGATTAGTTAATTCAACATTCATATCATACCTATAATGATATTTTAAGCGATACGTTTAACAAATTAACCGACAAAATTAAATTATACCAAATCAAATTAACACTTTAAACACTTACGTTTACAGGTTGACTTAGACAGTTAAGGATGTGTTATAGAGCTGACAATATTTATATATTTTCATTTGATTTATCGATTAGCTTCATTTATCGACATATTCAATACAACAACAAAAATATCGATCTATAAATATCTCAAGCACGAATACACTTTCGAATAACATAACTGTAAAAATCCAATCCCCAATCAATCAAATTTTACCGAACGGTTAAAATTAAATGAGAAATTATGCGACGTGCGCGCGCGCATGTTATACGCACTCGAATGACAGGTTTAGGTCATTAAGCCGGTGCGAAACGTTTCGCCACGGGTGACTGACTTCTTCCAGGTAAACCTTTTGTTAAATTTTATCTATGGGGTTGTTTGCTGGTTGAATGCTGTTCGAAACAGTTTAAGACGGATTTTTTTGGTTGTTCGTGAGAAAATGTTTGGAATGCGATTATGTTTAGTGATACCATAATGTTTTTTAATGTGGACGTACCCTATGGTGGAATTTAAGTCCTTTTAAAAAACTAGAATCGGTAGATATCAAGTTATATAGAGAATACTAAGATAGATCAATTTATTATTAATACATACCTATTTGAAAACAATTATTAACACGTTTACTGTACTCAAGCAGACACAATAGTTAAAACAATGCAAATGGACACATGTGGTACATGGGACATGGAATGGGTTAAGGGTAATGCGAGGTTTTTTACGATTTCTAATAAACTGAAAAGTTTGTTGTATCGGTTGCCTAACAAGCATTGTTAGGAATAGATGTCGCTACTGCCACCCCAACGCAATG
This sequence comes from Macrosoma leucophasiata, assembly GCA_036365455.1. Lineage (NCBI taxonomy): Eukaryota > Metazoa > Arthropoda > Insecta > Lepidoptera > Hedylidae > Macrosoma > Macrosoma leucophasiata. The sequence continues at coordinate 3,575,198 of JAWQUS010000023.1, read as the reverse complement.
TTATGCGCGGAAATTCGACAGTCAGGTGTAGATGTCGGAATAACACATCAATTGTGAAAAATCCAATAAAATAAAAAACAATAGGTACATATTTGTTTCGCTATAACTAGTATTTAACATAGTACTTTTGGCTACAATGATAATTTGGGGAGGAAATCATACTAAAGACCATACCTAATAAAGGTATGTAAATCACTTAACAGAGTTCCAAGTTCAGTGAATACTGAGATGAACTCTGCTACAGAACAAAATTAAATAATACCAGACTTAGGTAAATCATAGGAAAACAATCTAGATGATGTCAAAGCAAGTGAATACATACTCTTATATCTTCTGAATCGATCTTGATTCATGATGAAACAAACGCTGCAGTAACCTGAACAGACCAGTCCCCACTATCAGCACCCGCTCCCAACTGGCGGGTTGCTCACTTCCCTCTAAAATGGTCGAAGAGAGCAAAGAGCAATAGCTGCCACATATAGGTTAGGATCCCATCGCAGGATCATTTAGTTATCTGGATGAACGAAATGATTCTGCAGTGGGATCCTAACATAATACATTATACTCGTGAACGTGATGGTGGGGACTGGTCTGTTCTGGTCTGCCGGTGGTATATTTCATATTAGTGGATAATTGTTGATACAGAATAGATAAATATAGATCTATTCCGTGGTTGTTGATTTGTATTTATACCAATGTATATGCTATGGTCGTTTACATTATTACATTTGAATTGCTACCTGTATATGCTCCTACTGAGTTGCTTTGTTAGCGGAGTTCTTCTCAGTAGCGACTACTTAGGTATTCGATGAAACAATGAATTCCTCCTTTTCGAAGTCGATTGATAAATAAGTCAATTATTTCTTAATGACTTTACGAAGTCAATCTAGTATATTTTTATTAATATAGATGAACTCATTCAAACGAAGATGCAGTGTTTGCTTACCTCATTATACGTTTTAGAAATGACTAGTATGAAATGAAAATATATTTAGCAATTTATTAACTGTGTTGTGTCGACGATGGTTAAGGTAGAGCCTGTCGTTTGGTTGGAATTACATGCAACAGCATTATTTGTATGACCTTATCAATAATGGGATTAGACTGACTAAACTATGACAAATTATAATAATTTTCAAGTATTTTTGATCATGTTTTATTGGTTAATATTATGAAATAATATTCAAAACTCAGTAACTAAACTGCCTCAGTAGCCTAGTGGTAGCAGGCCACAACTACTACGCTGGAGTCCTGGGTTCGATTCCCGGGTAGGGGGATATCAGAGATAATGGTGTAAAGTTCTTTATCTCTGGTTCTATTGGGATTTTTCAATTTTCTGGAAATTTCCCAGTCGCTCGAAGTTTGGTAATGTGCCCGAAAGTGTCTCCAGGCTCGCCATTTTACATGTGAAAAAACGTAACCGGCGAATCGTGGGCGTTTGCATGTAGGTATGCTTGAATGCATGCATTAACCACTGCCTACCCCTTCGAGGATAACAGGCGTGAAGTTACGTTTTTTAAAAAATAATAAAAAAATACAAGACCGTCCATCTAGCCCAGAGGTTCCCAAACTATTTTTTCTTGTAGACCCCTTTTAACTTTTTCTGGTTTCCGTGGACATTTATATCACATTCCCATATTTCCAAATTTTATTCACGCCCACGTAGACACCCATTGAGTCTCTCATAGACCCCAGGGGGTCTATATGGATCACTTTGGGAATCACTGATCTAGCCAGTTTTAGACATTTGAAGTGAAGTAACATCTACTTATCCATTTTGACGTTTGTTTTGGCGTTACGCAACCGAGGAAAAGCCCTATAAGATTGTTAACAGCAGAGTCCCATTGGCCCCTTCACAAAGTAGGTCACATTGACACAATTCTCAAACTGTCGCATTGCAATCGATTTTAGAATCCGTTTCCAAACATCTTCAAATAAAATCAGGACCTTACGCCCGCATATCACGAAATCCCATTTGCATTTCAAATCAGCGAAAGTTGTTACGCAAAGGACGGCAACTATAAGACAATCGATTGCGTGAGAAACTTATATCGGATTGAATTGCATATTGTTTATCCCCCCTAAATAGAATAGATCATAAAGTGTGTGAATTTCGCTTGATAGAGAGTATTTTAAGTGTCATTGTTTTAATCTGAATGTGTGATCTTATTATGTTACGGCTCATTCAATCTGCCGCGAATCCCATGGATTTAAGTTAGGGTCACCGGGTAAACGGTGGATCAGTTGGGTACAATGGGCCACGTGAACATTAACGAAACTGATGTAGGTCTGCCATCAGTCCACTCACAGATCCCCCCTATCTTCCCCCACTACTACCATTACGCCGCGGCAGACCAGAGGCCAGAGGGTAGTAACCATAGCGACTCATACCGTTTATTTATTACCGATGCAAAACAGTCCGTCATTTTTTGCGGGGGGAATTGCGTGTGACACACACACACACACTACAAAAATCGTCTATTACTACGAAACTCACACCTTGACTTTAAAATAATACATAAACAATTTCACGCACACATTTAAACATCTAGGTGACAGGCATAGGCCTACTTGGGCTAGTACTTTGGCAGAGAGGAAAGCCTGCATATGGCTACTCTCCGCCGGTCCGCCCGCGGCCAGTGGCTCGTGTTGCTCTATGTTGTGACTGGATATCTTATCAGTCAAAGATTAAGTATATTGCATTAATCAGTCATTTTAAGTTGCCTACATAACACAACTTCACGCCTGTAATCCCCGAAGGTAGTAGGCAGAGGTAAATTCATGCATTCAATCATACATGCAAACACCCACGATTCGCCGCTAACGTTTTGCCTACATAAATTATTGCAATACTTTTTTTAATAAGTAATAATAATAATAATAATGGTAACCCATTATACGTCCCACTGCTGGGCACGAGTCTCTCCCCTTTTTGGGGGGAGGCCTGGAGCTTACTCCACCACGCTGCTCCAATGCGGATTGGTGGAGGTGTTGGGGGTTAGTGGCCAACCCCCTGTCAGATGTTTTCAAACTGCCCATAAGGCCTCCGACAAGGTTTAACGACTGCTATCTATCGATAGCAACCAGGACCGACGGCTTAACGTGCCCTCCGAAGCACGGAAACGCGCATTTAATTTGCCACTAGCGGTCACCCATCTCACTACCCGACCGCGCCCGTAGTGCTTAACCGAGTAGATCACTTATGATCTACACCAGCCGCCGGGCCATGCGCGCTTCAAAGTAATGATCTAATGTAAAAAATATTAATAAGTAATGATCTAATGTAAAATATATTAATACGTAAATTAAAGATTCTAAAGGTTGCCAAATCAAATATCAAGAGAATTCCAGAAACTATTAGACATAGGTTAATTCATTCATGTGTTAATATTTTTCTGAGAATCTAACCTGTGGTCTTGGATGCCCTTGAAAATCTTGAAATTAATTAGCACATTCCCAGACGACCGGAATTCGAAAATTTATTGTATAGATGAGTATCTGCAAATAAAAGTCGTTTTCGGATTTATCTTAGGTACCTAGGGGAGAGAGGCTGTATTGTGTCGTCGATGCTAGGATATACCTATTATGTAAAATGTTTATTTAAAATCAACCCAACGTTTCTGTCCAAAATGATAGGACTAGTTCAAAAACTGTTAATGAAAAAAAAATATCTCTCCATAAATATCACTTGCTACTTACTAAGTAGGTACTACGATTAAACCTGTCTATCTACCTTTTTAATTTTCAACTAGACAAAAAAATACTAAAAGCAATTTTTTTTTGTCGAGCTTTGCACAGGCATTTTCGACAGTTTCTTTTTTACACATAAAAAAAACAAAACATCTTTTACTTTAGTAATATTGGTATATTATAGGACCAACAGATTGTCTAGAGCAACAAAACAATATTTTAGAAGCACAGTTTCTCAAATTTATTTATTTTAAATTGTAATCAAAAAAGCTTCATCCCTTCGACCCGACTGAACAGCTTCATCTTCATCCTCAGCACCGCCAGTATCCAGTCAGCAGTGAGGGTCACATACCTGATGTCGTGGTCCTGGCGATGACCCTCGATTCTGAATATCATCTGTAGACAGAGTGACCGCGTTCGTAATGAAGATGTAAGAAAGAGGCTTTGTGTGACTAATAGTATCGGTGTAAAAATGAAAAAAGGCATGCTCCGATGGTTCGGGCTTATAGAAAGAATGTCGAATGAGCGAATATCTAATCATATATACAATGCGAATGTGGATAGTTGCAGAGGCCCAGGAAGACCAAGACCTTAGACTAAGTACCTATAGACGTAGCCATGTTCGCCATATGCTTTGTGGAAGTGAGACAGTTATATATAAAGAACATAAGAAAGTTGAAATAGAGCATCGTATCTTTTGTCCCTTACGGCGTGCCGGTTTTTGCTTGGCGAACTTCGTAAGTGACAGCAAAAGTTAGCCAAACAAATATCTGTCATCGACATTGCTGTAAAAGATAACCTATCGTATACGCATTTATTTATTGTTTTCGACGTATATCGGGGATTATTAATAAGTTTTTGGGTATTTATGAGAAAAAGACTCAATTAGTTAAGTGATTAGTGTATAAGGTGCAGTAAAATAGGAGGTTGCAGTATTTTAGCCTGTATAAACCGAACAGAAGCGAGGCCTTTAAACGACATCACTTTTCATTCGTAAGTAAACAGATATTAGTAAATAATGTATGTCTATTGAACAAAATACACGTCAAGCTTATAACTCTTGATTATCAATTCAAAATAAAGCGCATTTCTCATGAAATTCTTGATTTTCATTCAACGAAATCCCACATACTTATTTTGGTGTGTTACTATAAATTTACTTTTATATTCCCCCTAATTTCGTAGACATATATAAGTTTTTGTTTTAACAGTGTTAGAATTGACAACAAGCCATATCAAAATATTAAGTGGCTTTGGTAATTCTTTCCAAGATGGTGTACAATAAAGAATATTGTTATTATAGAAAAAAAAGGGAAATAAAAATGTGTTTTATTTAAAGAAAAATGGAAAGAAAAATTTGACTTCAGGCGAGGCTCGAACTCGCGGCCTACTGGGAATCTACTCCAGCCGCTCTTCCAATTGAGCTACTGAAGGACTTCTGTCGAAATAATATAAAACAATAAAAATTTGACTTCGGGTAGGAATCGAACTTGCAACCTCAGGATAATCAGTCCAGCCGCTTTACCTCTAAGCTACAGAGGTCAAACCAATGCGTCAAACTTTGCCTTCCCTTTTTTTATTTTTAACCGACTGAGGGTGGGTGAACGACGAGGTTTGTCAGGACCGGGATATCTGGCGCTCTACTTTCTCTGCCTACCCCGTTAGGGACCTGGCGTGAAGATACACACACATCTGCATTTAAATCGAGATCTCAATGTTTAAAAAGTTATCTATAGGCTGCAGTTTTCATTTACTCGGTAACCACTTATCGATGTGAACTTGTTGATCATTGTTGGCCGGTGTATGTTGCTTGCTTTTAATGTTTTAAGGGCTAGCATTAAAAATGGTCGAGACCCTTCTGAACTTAGTATTTCCGTTCATTCCACGGAAGTACTAACATTCCCACATTCTGACATTTCATGACAGGACACTAACATTATAATTGTATTATGAGTTATGTTTTGATATTTATAATTTGAATAATAAAGCGATAATCACACTGAAACTCTTAGTTTTATTTAACTATTACTTACCTACACGCAAATATTGAATGCCTTACCCGATACAGCAATCGTTCTGACAAACTATCTATAAGATCGCGGCCAAAGAAATAATACCCTGTAGATGATGTTCTAGAGTGCGACCTGTGAATAATCTAGAACCTAGATTATTCACAGCTCGCAGCATAATAACTGCTAATTCATGGTTACCTATTTCAAATTATATACATTTTCTCGATATGTTCTTGATCTTTCAGCAAAATGTATAGAATTAATTGAATGGTAGATACACATGTTTTAATTCATCATTCTATCAATTCGTTACAATTCAACTAATCTGAATAAAAGTAAAATGCTTAGGAATGTTTAACATAAAAACTTGCCGAGATATAGTAAATGATTAGGAAGAAAATTGGGAAACTCGCAATACCTAACACATGCGAGTGAACTTTAGAAACTAAGGAGAAATGGAAAGAAAAATTTGACTGAATTTATTACTCCTGATATGCCTCTCTGCCAGAAAAATTAAAAGGTGTAAGGTGATATAAATGTATCACCAGTAGTAGTATGTTCAAAGGGCTTGGTGAAAACAATTGGTTTTTGTTTGGTTAAAAGGAAAACTATAAGGGCCTCATCACACTAGCAATTTTCTGGTGAGTTGAACACGCCATAAATAGTTTTTTATGTTTTTTTTAGAAAAAAACAGGGTTATACCTATTATATAACATCACATCCTTTCGTCTATAAAATTACTAACATAAATTCTTTGTAATAAAAAATGCAACATAGAATTATTATTCTAAGTTTAATGACCTAAAATATTTTCGATGTTAACAAATATATGTTTTATTTAGGTACTTCACTTTCTAAACATTACAACGTCTCGTGCGGGTAATGAACGTAAAACAAATGCCACCCGCGGGCTTTCGATCTAAATAAAAAACTATTAAAATGTTGAATTAAACCACGCTTTGGGAGGTCAACGGATTTGGGTTGAACTAATGACATAAAAACTTGAATACGGTTGCATAACACGTGCTGTAATGATTAAAGATAATAAATAAAATAGCCCGGTGGTCTGACCTCGTCATAATAATCACAGAGATAAAACATCTTACGGCCCTAGTAAGATGCCCTAGAGGCATAACACCTAAGGCCTCAGGAGTGGTGACGCATCTGCATTTTGACTTTGGTCTTTGTGTGGGTGTCTATAGGCTGCAGTCATCACTTAACACCAATGTGAACTGCATGCTTGTTTGCCATTTCCTTACATAAAAAAAAATCTTACGGCTCTGTAATTTCCGGCACACAGGCATAACACCTAAGGCCTCAGGAGTAGTAACGCATCTGCATTTTGACTTTGGTCTTTGTGTGGGTGTCTATAGGCTGCAGTCATCACTTAACACCAATGTGAACTACAAGCTTGTTTGCCAATTCCATTACATAAAAAAAAATCTTAGGCCTCAGGTGTGGCAATTTGTTTGCATATTGGTCTCTAGCTAAGTGTTGCTAATCTCTCCTTTGTCTTTCTCTATCCTACGCAATTGACAATGCGACTGATGAAGACAAAGCATATTTTAAATAAAACGTATCTAATGTACGTTTATGAATAAGGTGGTTAGTGTTCTGCACTTCTCAGTTCTCTTACAACTTCTCTTATAACTGTGTGTCAAATTTTATACGCCTCCATTAGCGCAATTTTTGTGAAAAGGGATCCAAAGTTTTTGCTTCACGTAATAATATCTTTTTTCTATCTGTATATATAAAAATCAATTGCTGTTCGTTAGTCTCGCTAAAACTCGAGAACGGCTGGACCGATTTGGCTAATTTTGGTTTTTAATAAGTCCAGGGAAGGTTTAAAAGGTAGGAAAATATGAAGAAGTTGAAGGGAAATAGTAAAAACCACAATTTCATTTTCCCATACAAATAGTCCGTATCTATTATTTAAACATTTGACACATTATTTCATTGTGAGGCAATAAGAAGTCTGCCGGGTCAGCTAGTATTTAATATTATGATGATTGCAGGATCCGGTTTATCAGAGCTGCTTTCACTTTAAAGATGACAGTTTTGACAACTGAGTTAAATGTCATAAACTGGAAGTTATAACTACAGTATAACTGTTATGTTGAGTTTTTGGCGGGAACCTTGAAAGAGGCGTATGGTGCTCTTATTTTATTTCACTTTCTTGGTGTATTTTTAAGTTATATTGAATAAAATTGGTGGCATTTTGTTTGATATAGGTTTATTACAGTGCCCGTGTATAGTGAAATAGAATAACAGTGCGAAAATACGACCTTTCAGGTTGTCTCCAAAACTACATTGTAAATGTTCTGGTAAAGTAGCCATCGCTTTACTCGAATAACTTGATTGTAACTCATTTGACTGACATATTATACTTGATAACTTATATACTTGATACTTAAATATTATACTTGATGACTATATTATACTAACTTTTACGTTGCTTATATAAATATGAAATATCGTTTTACTTGACACTGGCAATATGCGTAATAGCGATGCCATAACAACAAAAAAAAAAAAAACTGTTATGTTAATATTTTAAACGATCTAAGTTCACTTGTCTTAATACTCTCTTAACTAGTTTGTGGTAATAGGTTTGTTGATTCAATCTGTTTTAATAGTAGATTTTGTTTGCTTGATTGCGCTGGTTGCCTCATATTTGTGAAGGTGGCAAACAAACATGCAATTCACATGGATGGTATGTAAATACTGCAGTTGCAGCCTAGAGACATCTATACAAAAGTAAAGGTAAAAATGCAAATATGTTGCCACTCTTGACGTCTAAGTTGTTTTGCCTCTGTGATAGTTATTGCAGGCCCACATATGACCATCCAATCGAAGCACAGCGATAATGCTGAATGCGTGGGTGCCTACGCCTACGAGCTCCGAATACTAGAACTCTATCAACTATACAGTAAAAAAGCAGGTCATCCAATCACTTACATTCGGCACATTCTGCTGACCTGGTGGCTCTACGTGCTTGTCTTCAACCCTGAAGAATACGGAGGCTGTGGTCTGCGGAATGGGATACGCTGCCGTAGGTTGACTGAAGATGCTCTGTAAATACAAGCGAATTAGGTTAATTAAGCATGAATGATAAGGATATTAAACTATACTTTGGTAACATCCATATCGAGCGCACGATATCCTCGTGGATCATACGAGTATACGACTATATTAGCATATGTCTGGGTGCCGCTTGGGTGCACGCTACTTTGGTGGAGCGTGCGTCTGCTACTGTTTTTTTAAGAGGTTGACAGGCAAGCAGATTGGTCACCTGATGGAAAGTGGTCACCGTCACATAATGAAAATTTTCAACACTAGGGGAGATGACTATGTGCTGTCAGCTCTGCAGGACTCTTTTGATCCCTGTATTTAAACCCCTTATTATAGCGAAGAGGTAACACTACAGAAGGAAGTTCTTTCCACAATTTAAACATTCTGGATAGATACGAACGCAAAAACGCACTGCTGAACACTGCTACCTTTCCAGTCTTTGCGGCGGCCGATGCATTGTATAGAGAAAAAGGGACGGTGGATCATATCAAATCGTAAGGCACAGATTTCCGAAGCTTCTGCCCAAGCTCAGATTGTTCGTGTTCTATTTTTAAAAGATAAATTGGACACCTCAGGCCCAGTAGTAGGGAAAACCGTTTTATCCATCAAAGGCATTCAGATCCTCTAACATTCACAAAAGGTAAATAGGTACCTCAAAATAATAGAACTTGGAGCATTCATTCATCGTTGTGCCCTTATACAGAAGGGTGTATTTGAAAACTTCTATCAGTTTCCATTTCTTCTCGATGGCGTCTTTTATAATGTGCTCGCTGGTGATGGCCAACGGTGGACCAAGAGATGTCAGCGATACTTTAGCACTCGGTAGAAAGTTTTCACGGGTAGCTAAAAAAAAGAAAATGAGTTTTCAAAATTGGAGTTTTAGTGCAGGAGTGTACAGAAGCTGCTGTATTCTTCAAAGGGGTAAGTAGAGGTGAATGCATAAATTCTAACTGGTTAACACCACAGTTATCCAGTTACGTCTTGTCCCATGTAAATGACGAACTTCAATAGGCTCGGAGATCCAAACTCCGAGGGTGACACGTGGCAACTTCCGACAAATGTAAAAATTACAACCCCATTTACTCTCTCACCAGCTCTATCGCTAAATGGTAGTGTCCAGCACAATCGTGTTCCGATCAGGTGGTAATGTACGACCCTGTTATTTCCGACACAGAGGCATAACACCTTAGGCCTCAGGCGTGGTAACGCATCTGCATTTTGACCTTGGTCTTTGTGTGTGTGTGTCTATAGGCTGCAGTCATCACTTAACATCAATGTGAGCTGTATGCTTGTTTGGCACCTTCCTTACATAAAAATAAATGAGAAAAAACTACAAATTCACAACTGAGTCAACTACAAATGATTCCCAAAACAAGATTAACGCTGTCTGATTTTCCTATTCAACAAAAAAAAACTTGAAAAACACAGGATGCTATTCAAGATATAAAATTATAACTTCCACGTCATCTATAAGCATTAAATTTAATGACGACAGGAAACGGTCGTCTTTATAGTTAATTTGATGACGAATATATTGATAGTATCAAAGGACAAGATAGAATAAAGAATTTATAAATTGATAAAGGAAATATCTAGTTATCAGATATACATTAAGAAAGGGCTGTAGAAAAAGCACGGGAGGTGCTTCAGGACCGGGATATCTGGCACTTTACATTCTTTGCCTATCCCGTAAGCAGAGAATATGTAATAATACCACGTGTAGAATGGACACTCGATAAATACATAAAAATAATAATTATTTTTCAATAAGTGTTGCTCGCGAAAACCTAAGCCAATAATTCCGGCCCATAGGCATAACAGTTCACCACTACTACTTAGGCCTCTCAAACAACGTCAGCTGTCCTAATTAAAAACGTATACGCTTTACGGCGTAATTTGCAAATAAACTCTATTTTGTTAAAAATCAAGTTTGAAATTGCATTGGGCGGTCTGGACGTATACGACCGTCTGAACATACTTTTGAAGTTTCCGTTTCAATTCACGCTGGACGTATGCGATCGTCCAACCTCTCAAAGGTTGATACCCGTGGCAGTTTCTATTCTCTAATCTGATGGAGAAACATGACTCACTGGCAAGCTGTTGCAACGTTTGTCTGACTCCTAACTTCTCCTTGGCTCTGTTCAGGACAGCCACAACGGTGTCTATTGCTCGATCTTCAACTGATTTTAATTCCGATAAGTTCATATCTATTTCCAGATATTAATAGAATGAGAATCACAATAATATTTTGTAACTATTTTCCAAATCTACCAAACGTTTTGACGTCCGGTGACTTGTGACATAACAAATCAAAACCAATTTGTAGGCTATATAAGAAAATGACGAAAATGATCATGTTAAGTTATCGACCATAGAGCTGTAAAGTACACAATTCACTGTCCTACCTTGTAAACCTGCAAAGGTAGGTACTGACTCCACCAGGAGAAGAATTCACCTTCATCAAACGGCGGTGGGGTCATCATGTCCCTTCATCAATTTTTTTTAACATTTATTTTTATGAAATGAAAGTGGCAAACAAGCTTGCAGTTCACATTGATGTTTAGTGATCACTGCAGCCTATAGACACCCACACAAAGACCATTTTCAAAATGCAGATGCGTTACCATTCCTTAGGCTAAAGGTGTTATGCCTCTGTGCCGGAAATTACAGGGCCGTACATTATCACCTGACCAGAACACGATAGTGCTGAACACTACCATTTAGCGGCAAACATATTAGATAATGTGGTAGTGCCTACGCCCGCGAGCTCCGTCATTAGAGCTCTACCACCAGTGAAAACTAAACTCATGATACAATGAAGGCTTCGGGACGTGACGACCCCACGCTCTCTAGTGGAGGAGAATTCCAATATGTAGTAGAAATAAGAACGCGGGATGTGGTTGCGCAGTGTGCCGTGAGATATCCTTATAAAATAAATTTCATCATCATCGTCATTTCAGCCAAAAGACGTCCACTGCTGAACAAAGGCCTCCCCCAAAGATTGCCACAACGAACGGTCCTGGGCCGCCCTCACCCAGCGATTGCTTGCGACCAGGTCGTCGGTCCATTTCCCCACAATGACAACCAATCCAAAAAATATATATATTATTACTAGCGGCCCGCCCCGGCTTCGCCCGCGCTGCTCTGCTCCTATTAGTCATAGCGTAATGTAAGCTATCCTATCTCTCAAGTTGGATCGAACTGCACATGGTGTGCGAATTTTATTATAATCGGTTAAGTGGTTTAGGAGTCCATTGAGGACAAACATTGTGACACGAGATTTATATATATTAAGATATAGGTTTTTTTTGTATTATGTTCCCAAGGAAATCCCATTTTATTATGCTAAATATTACTTACTGTTTTTTTTTTATTTTTTTTTATGTATATCTTTTTTTTTTCTGTGTAAATAAAATGTTTAAATAATTCAAGTAAGTAGTCATTATAGTTAAAAAATTTCTTTAAACTAAAATCAAAATCATAGAGCAACACGGGCCACCGGCCGGCGGACCGGAGGGAAGTAGCCATAGCGTATATTTGTGAGGTACTTACACCCAGGACAAACCCCATCGGTTTTTTTGGTATTTAATAATGTTAAGTCTAACTGTATGAAAAAGAAAATAAATTAAATAAATAAATAATACGACCTCGGACTTTATACCGAATATTATAGAGCCGAATTATATTTTGATTGGTTTTACACTCATTATACAAAATGAATAAGCCCCCGCGCAACCTGCCGGCGCACGCGCACCTTGAATAATGTGACCATTTATTATTGTATGTAAAGTGCGGAGGAGGGCGCTGATTCTCGCGACACAGTATTTTATTACTTTTGTGAGTGTCAACGTTTACACAATTATGTTATGTAATACCTGATTGTATTGTTCCAAAAAAATAAATAAAAATAAAATAAATAAAGTGGGTCGCTGTAAAATTTTTTATTTCAGCTTTTACAGCTGAAATATTTTTCTCTCAGCATGCTGTCTCTTAGTCCTCCTGCCCCGACCCTAGCACGAACCGCATGTTCGTTTCTGGATATCATCAACCGATGACTAGAGAGCAAGTTACTTTTTTTTTTTTCTCTTTTGTATAAATAAACAAGAGGAGTAAGTAATGTTGTGGATGACTTGACAGAAGTCCTCGCTACGGTTTACGGGCGACTTAAGTCAATATCAAGATGAAAGGTGTGTATAGAGTGGGTTAGCTATGTATTTTGAGTTTAGTTACTATGTGATGATATCTCATGTATTGTTGAACTGCTTTAAGGTGTTGACAATGTGTTTAGTATATGCTTCACGAAACTTATCGGAAACTCCTTGAAATCAGGGGCTTTATGTAGACATGCAGCGTCCTTTGCCGCGCTGTCGGCTTCTTCATTGCCTAATATTTTGTTGTGTGCTTTGATCCATATAAAAGATATGTTTTCTGAAAGCTGGCTATAGTATTTATATATTTTTTATTTATTTTTAGTTACTGGCCCATAATCGTATATGTCTTGTGTCCCTACCACGCCCTAAGCTGAGGTTCGGGCCTACATGGCTTCACCGGACAATCGGCGAGCACCCTCTGCACTCGCCGATTGCCCGGTGAAGTAGACTTGTGCCATCTCCAGACATGCCCCTACATGAGTCCATACAAAAAACTGTATTTTTAAGTCTTCTTTACAAATATACAAATAGGCACTGTGCAGCGAAGATAACGCGCTACGAAGTCAAAACTAGCCGATTGTCTCTTTCTTTCGATGTGCAATATTTCTTATTGGGTAAGTGGTTGAGTCCCAGAATGTAGGACTGTCCTGTTCAGAGCGAGACGTATGGTCACCTTAACCATGACTCACGCACACCTATTTACTTTCGCCGCCGCACAACCTGGTGACGCATACGATTGTAATCTTTAGATCTGAATAAATTTTGTATTCTTACCTAGTAGTATTGCATTTTTTTTTTGTCGAGAATGATGAGTATATGAGTAATAATAGTAAATCTGGGGAGAATCAAAGTGTTTGCCTTATCATGAGTCTTCCTTTCTAGGTCTGCCCCTTACAAAATCAACATCATCAACAACAATATTCTTTTTTTTTATTATTTTTTTTATTATTCTCCATTTAAAGAGCTTGGTCAAAGACCATGACGCTCTATACGTTCACAAACAACATTCTTTATTGTATACTATTTTCACAACAAAGCAAAAAAATAATAAAAAATTTAAAAGAAGACAACTGGCGGCTCCCAACTAACCTCCAGGCATAGAGCAACACGGGCTACCGGCCTTTCGCTCTGTCAAACTACATGCCCAAATGGTCCTATAATAAAAACTAGTTGCAGCCGGACTGCTCATTAGACTAAATCTAGTTGTGCGACTGAACTGACGTCCTAAAATATGCCGATTTGCTCTGTTTTTACTGTAAAAAAAAATCTACCACATCAAGTTTACAAAAAAATTACGTTGCCTTTCATATGTAAGTAATTTTTAATTTTGCTGATTTAAACAACACAGTCAGGCGGACTGATACCGTGTACCTTATACGATTAGCGGATCGGTCGAGCGACTGATCCGAGTTTGTTGAGCCTGCTGACATCTCCGGGCACATAACCAAACTCCGAGGAACTGGTAAATTTCCAGAAAATGGAAAAATCCCAATAGAATCAGAGATAAAGGACCGTTCACACTATTACCTCTGATAGCCCCCGACCGACCCACGAATCGAACCCAGCGTTTTTTTTATCTAATAAAATTGGCAAGCAAGCATGCAGTTCACATTGATGTTAAGTGATAACTGTAGCTTATAGACACCCACACAATGACCAGAGGTCAAAATGCAGATGCGTTGCCACTCCTGAGGCCTAAGGTGTTATGCCTCTGTGCTGGAAATTACAGGGCTATACCATCCATCCATATTACCATCTGACCGGAACATGTAGTAGTGGTGGATCAAATACTTAGTTTCAAAAAAGTTTAAGGGTTATCTAATGCGGTGCTTTCTTCATCCTCGGGCTAAACCTCCTCTTCTTAAAGCCTCCTTGAAAAAGTAGCACAAACATCAAGATAGCAATAGTCTTCAGTTATTTTTAGACAACGTGACATTAATGAAGTTATCTCTTCATGATTAGAGTCACGATATCTGATAACTGTTCTCACGACTTGCGTTATCGTGTTTTGTTCTCGACAATTAATGTTATATGTTAGGTTGAAGTTGAATTGAAAAATATATTTCAATACATGACATATAATTTCAACGAGTACTAGCATAGAGCAACACGAGCCACCCGCAGCCGCGGCGGACCGGAGGGGAGTAGCCATAGCGTTTATTACCTATGCAAAACAGTATGTCATTTTTTGCGGGGAGAACTTTTTACTTTTTACTACGAAACTCATTGCTTGACTTTAACAAAATACATAAACAATTTCACGCACACATTTAAAATCTGGGCGACAGGCGTAGGACCATTTGGGCTTGTACTTTGACACAGGGGAAAGCCTGCATATGGCTTCTCCGATCCGCCGCGGCCGGTAGCCCGTGTTGCTCTATGGTACTAGTGAAGTAGTGATCGCCCAATAGTCGAAATTCGGGTACTACGTCTGAACGGACCAAAAAGAATGGACCGTAGTCCATTCGGCCGTAATCAAAAAACGTCTACGTCCCAATGGCCTGGTCATAAAATAATTTAAAAGTACAGTCGCATACAAGCGTAACAGTCGTATGGTTTATAAATTTTCACTAGAAAATATCTACATATTTAAAGTAGTATTTAATCTAATAGTTGTAATGTAAGTTCACAAAATTTAACATCTTTGTTTCTAGTTGGCACGACTGCAGGTACGTAACTCAACAATTACCCTTTCTTATCATATCCTTACCCTAACCAATCACAAGCAGGCAATTTATCTGTTACGTCAGAGGAGTGGCGAAAAGAAGGTTCATAATAATATGCAATCAGTGTTTTTTAGAGTTCCGTAGTAAACAAGGAACCCATATAATTTCGCTATGTCCGTCTGCGGTTTAGCGCAAAAACTATTGATACTAGAAACTTGAAATTTGGTACAAATGCACACCTTAATCACACCGACAAAGTGGTAAATAAAATAAATGGTGGTAATAAAGACATGAAAAATAAAATTATTTAGGGTACCTCCCCTACATGTAACGCGGGGATATTTTTTTTATTTTTCATTTTCTATATAGTGTGGGATATTGTTGGATAGGTCGTTCAAAAATGTAAGGGGTGTTCTTACATCAGTTTTGGATTTAGATAACTGTTCGTGACTTATTAAGCTTTAAAGTGCCAATTTTCGTTAGAGTCAAGTGTCCTGCCCCCACCCTCTACCAACTAAACGGTTGTTGTTAAAAATTCAAACGTTGCGGCAATAGTAGCTATATATAACGAAATTAAAAGGAAAATTATCACACCTAAGTTGGCTTTACAAGTTTGCGAGTAATAGTCCACCAAATATAATACTCGAAATTTTTGAACAACTCCATACAAAATATTTATATATTGTTTAATTACATTAATCAAACCTAAAAATTACGGAACACTACACTGCGCGTGGCTCAACACGCACTTGACCGGGTTTTTTTTGTCAATGTGTTTGAGTGGTTCATTGTTTTTATATATGTATATATATGTGTATCTTCACGCCAGGTCCCTAACGGGGTAGGCAGAGAGTGTAGAGCATTGTTTTTATAAATAAAATAATAAGAATTTAAGAAAAAAAATAAGACTAAGTATTTCAATTTATAACTTTTGCACTCGAATGTACTCCATGTATTAATTTGTTAACAATATTTTATGACCGGTCCGTTGAGACGTAGACGATTTTTGATTACGGCCGTATGGACTACGGTCCATTCTTTTTGGTCCGTTCAGACATAGAACCCAAAATTCGACCGCAATACATACCTAATTATTTAATAATATGTATAACATATAACTGAGTTTGAATTCTCTATCGAACCTCTATCGTAAAACCGTTTTACCACAGTATTTTTTTTTATATGGCAATCGCTTTGTAGCATATCTGCCAGCATCACGTTTGATTTTAGATAATTAAGGAAATAAAATATATATGCATTGAAATGAAAACGAAAAACCAAAAGAAAAAAACGAACTTAAATGCAACGTTATTTTGACAAAATCTGAGTCATTAAAGAAGAAATAAACACAATATCAGTACGGACTACATTACCACAGTACGGTGAAGAGCACATGTAATTTTATGTTTGACATTTTGACATTAAAGAATGTAAACGTACGTTATGGAGGTTTTGGCGGGAACCTTGAAAGAGGCGTGTAGTGTTCTTATTTTATTTCGTTTTCTTGGTGTATTTTTGATTTAGGTATATTAAATAAAGTTGATGGCATTTTGTTTGATATAGGTTTATTACAGTGCCCGTGTATAGTGAAATAGAATAACAGTGCGAAAAAAATGCTCTTCAGGTTGCCTCCAAAACTTCATTGTAAATGTTCTGGTAAAGTAGCCATCGCTTTACTCGAATTGCTGACTGTGACTCTGATTGACTGACTGATAAATTGACCGACTGACTCTGACTTTTACGCTGCTTATGATGAATACGAAATATCGTTTTACTTGACACTGGCAATAAGAGTAACAGCGATGCCATTACATAAAAAAAAATCGTACATTATTGTGTTGTCAAATGCATGGTAGTGTGTGTAATGTTTTATTTTGTATCTGTAATGAAAAATATTAGCTTTCTGCACTTCTCCTACACATTCGTTCGTTTTTAGACTGTGCTTATAGTATATGTATAGGTATATACTATAAGCACAGTCTAAAAACGAACGGGTTAATAAGTGTGCCAAATTTCACACTCCTCCGTCCGCGCAATTTTCGTAAAAAAGGGTCACAAGTTTTTGCTGTTTGCTAACGGTACCTACAAAATATATTATTTACTGGTGGTAGCGTGGCAGTGTAGCCACCTCAAACTCAAACTCAAATAAATATTTTATTTCAAATTGGTCTACAAGGACACTTTTTTTGCATTTTCAGTTTACAAGCTACCTATAGCGAATGACTTACAATAATAATTATTATTAATAGGTAATAATCAAATTAAAATATTCAAATCAAATAAAATTAAGATTTAACCGATTTTATACATTAAATCTTTCAATTCCTTCATAGAAGAAAAAGAAAAATCAATTCGTCATAAACCTAGTCATTCACTTAACAGAGTTCCAAGTGCAGGCACTACTGAGAAGACCTCCGCTACTGAACAAACTCAGAGTGTTGCTCTTTTAGTCAAAATCCTTTGATCTAATTGGAGAAGCGACATTGTGTCGTCGACGATCTAATACAAATGGGAATTAAAGTAAAATATTATTATATACAGATTATATACAGATAATGTGAACGTGGCATGGCACCGCCACGCACCAGCGTATTAACTAATCTTTCTATCACCAAATGGTAGTGTGCAGCACTAACTTATTCTGGTTAGGTTAGTAAGGTATCTGGAATTCTGGAGTTCAACAAAATTATACAATATCACTACAGGATTAAAAACATAACTGAATGTAAAACCAAAAGCGATTGTATACAAAACAAACGATAGGCATTTCCACATTCTCGCAAAACAGTACCGGTAAAAAAAATATTTTAGCTGAACATGTTATAACAACAACACCTACTGCACGTGACCTGCGAATGATAACATCGATATTATTAATCACTTTTACTGGTGGTAGTGGTACCCAGGGAGGGTAAGGACTCGAGGGCGTAGGCACCACCGCATTATCTAATCTATCTGCCGCCAAGTGGTAGTGTTTAGCACTATCGTGTTCCAGTTAGATAGTAATGTATAGCCCCTCAATAACTATCACAGAGACATCCCTAAGTAACAACTAAGGTCTCAGGGGTGGCAACGCATCTGCATTTTCACCTCTGGT
This sequence comes from Macrosoma leucophasiata, assembly GCA_036365455.1. Taxonomy (NCBI): domain Eukaryota; kingdom Metazoa; phylum Arthropoda; class Insecta; order Lepidoptera; family Hedylidae; genus Macrosoma; species Macrosoma leucophasiata. Next base: position 3,556,510 of record JAWQUS010000023.1, on the reverse strand, counting down.
TTTTGTGTAGATGTCTATAGGCTGCAGTCATCACGTAATATCCATGTGAACTCCACGCTTGTTTTTCAATAAATATAAACTATTATGGCAACCCTTGATACGTACCACTGCTGGACACGAGTCTCTCTCCTTCTCTCCCCTTCTTGGAAGGAAGCCTGGAGCTTACTCCAACACGCTGCTCCAATGCGGGTTGGTGGAGGTGAGGGTTAATGGCCAACCCGCTGTCGGATGTTTTCAAACCGCCCGTAATACCTCCGACAAGGTTTAACGACTGCTGTCTATCGATAGCAACCGGGACCGATGGCTTTACGTGTCCTCCGAAGCACGGAAACGCGCATTTCAATTTGCCACTAGCGGTCACCCATCACACACTTGACCGCGCCCGTATCGCTTAACCGAGTAGATCGCTTCCGATCTACACCAGCCGCGAGGCCATACGTGCTTCCATATGCATTTAGTAAAAAGCGGTTATTTTTATATTAAAAACCGACACCCCAATTTTATTTATTTGTATAGATTTATAAGTTGAATCAAGCCTCCTCAATTTCTCATTCCATCACTGCCTACGCTTTTAAACTCTATCACTAGAACTACTAATTCATCTATAACTGACCCGGAAATGTATGGAGCATTGCTACATGTCCATTGTGTATGACCCACAGCTGACATAACTGTGGTACCTCGACCGTATCACGTGCATGAATCACACGTGTCCTGACGCTTGCGTGGATGGAAGAGACAGTGAAGTTGTATTGTATGATCTTATTTAAACTGTAATAAAGTTTACATGTTTACGTTGACGTCATTTTTTTATGTAATGAATATGGAAAACCAGTATGCAGTTCATATTGATGTTAAGTAAAGACTGCAGCCTATACACATCCACACAGAGACCAGAGATCAAAATGCAGATGCGTTGACACTCTTGACACCTTAGTTAGAGTCTTTGTGATTGTTGTAAACGGCAATACATAACCATCTAACTGGAACACGATAATGCTGAACACTACCATTTACTGGCAGATAGATGAGGTAATGCGGTGGTGCCAACGCTCTCGAGCTCCGACACTGGAACTGTACCACCAGTGAAATGACGAGTATTCAAAAAATGTTATTATGGATTTAAACCATGAGAAATAATCTTGACTTAAGGATATCTCCCCGGTGGGATAGAGGGGGTCCACAGTGGATCTCCATCTCAATCGGTCTTTAACTTCACGCTTGATTTTACTCCAACATTGCCCGATCTTCTTCACGTTGTCTATGACCGTAGGTCACTAAGTCTGTTTGAGACGGCTATGTTTTCACTATCTTTGGGGATCCCAGTCTAATGCTATTGCTGTTCAGATATATCTAATCCTCAATCAATCTTTATTACTACTACTACACAATGAATGAGATACTGGCAATGGTACCAAATAATGTTTATTTTGTTTAAAACATCCTCAATATATAGATTTGTCCTGAACAATGCCACAGATATTGCCCCTATCGCTACCATTGGTGCTTACACTTGCCTTTAAAATGGTAAACAAGCATGCATTCTCCATGCTAACGCTATTACTACTTCTGTACCAGAAAATTCTCACTCAACACTAATATATTTATAATAATTTCGTGGCAACTATAGCTTTACCAACCATCTTGGTCCATTTCCTTTTAGCAAATATCTACTTAGACAGTCGTCTTGTACGGTATTTTAACCACAACTTGCCCATATTCTTCTTCTATAGATAGTCCCGTTTGTTTTCCTTAATTTTCATAGAATTATAAGTTTGTAATATTTGGAATTAGCAACACAAGTTTGGTAAACTACTCGAGAGTAAGGGGGTCTACTTGAGCCTATAGTCAGTTTGGCCCTTCATTTACAACACTCCCTTAATTGAAAATTCTTTGCATACTCTTGTCCCTTTATTCGCTATATACCTATACTCTATATTCTTATCCATTTCGCAGACATCTTAAACCGGTTCCTCCAATTAGAGTCGTATCCAGTACAGCTATATCACATGCGCCCGCGCAAGTCTTGTCAGTCGGCCGACCAACGCTAACAGAAACACTCCATATAGCTGTTACTCGGTTTTGTTATCGCGTGTGTGTTATTCGTGATTTTTTTTGTGTGATCGTGTTGAATCAGTGAAATGGGTGCACTGGATTGTGTTTCGAGTAAAATAACACCGACTCAAAGCACTGAAGTGTTCACTAAAAGGAATTCTGATCTGTCTTTGGATGTGCCGGTAAGTTTTAATTTTTGATTTGTACCTGATGGTTGGTATATTTTTTTTTTTATTAAGTGAGGGGTCAATGGTTTATGTACTGCATTAACTAATCTATCTGCCGCTAAATTATGGTCTTCAACTCGACCATATTCCAAGTAATGTACAACGTCGTAATCATTAATGGTAGAATAACGTATTGGCAAGTTTCTTCATTAAGGTCTTAATTTTTATTTTTTTAATTTAGCAAACATGTCTTAAGATTGTGTTCCTTTCCAAATGTTTTCATTTTTTATTTGTACCTGATAAAATGTGTAATTATTAAATTAAGTGATGGATCAGGGATCTAAGGTCTTAAATATTTTTTTTCTCTTGCAAAGATGTCTAAAAATTGTATTCCTTTCCAATCCAGCCGTATTCTTGACCTTTTCATAGTTGACGTCAGATGAATCCCTTGTGTGGTCCTGGGTTTATCATTAATGACACTAATAAAAATAGAACTCCTTCCTTTCTTCAAATGTATTCTATTAATAAGAAGGTACCTATTTAGTAGATTGTAAATAAGTTAAGTTTTGGAAAACTGCATTCTGTGCTTTATAAGTTAGATGATCCTGGATTTTTAATTTAAAAAATATTATAGAGTCAGATTCTCTTTAATTGGTTTATTTTTTTTTGTTCTGAAGTTTAAATGAGTGTTCTTATTTTGTGTCGAACCAGTCTTTTGTGGTTTTTTTGCGTGCGATTCTGAAGTTATCGTAATAAATATACCTTCAAATAAACAAATTTTATGTAATTAGGTATTGATTCTTTCTTCGTAAGTTATTTATAAATTTATTGTTTATTTTGTGTTTCGGGGATGTATTTGCTTATGATAATAATACTGCAATGAATGAAAATTGTACGAAATAGATTTGTGTTTCTAACTTTTATCAGATGGAACAGATCAGTTAGTTATGTAATGAATTATCCCGTTCAAAAGTTTTTAGAGTATTTTTAAGTATACACGCTGACAAAGTTGCGGGCAAAAGTTAGTGACAATACAAAATATCTTACTTTGCTGTCATTTTTTAATTTATATCTCCTTTTTTTATCACTTTAGTAACATAAATAAAACCATATTTTTCCTAATGCAGAGGAATTTCAAATATTGTCCTGACTTTCTTATTCAACTCATGTAATACCTATTAATAATCAATTAGAAAGTCAGAATGTTTATTTTGTTACAGAAGCACAATCCTTTTGTTTGTGGTTTTATTCTTGCAGGCCCACTTTTATGGTGTGGTACCGGTAGTCGATTCACGGGGTTGTAAATAATACCCATAATTGTTTTTTTTTCCAATAAGAATATTTTCAGCAGACTCGGGTTGGGCTTTTATTATCTCATGAAGGTGGTATGGCATACAAGCGCGCAATTCACATTGTTGTTAAGTGATGACTGCAGTCTGTAACCACACAAAGACCAGAGGTCGAAATGCAGATATGTTGCCACCCCTGAGACCTTAGTTGTTTTGTCTGTGTGATAGTTCCATATTCAGAACAACTACCGTTTGGTGGCAGATAGATTAGGTAATGCGGTGGTGCTTACCCCCTCGAGCTCTTTCACTGGAACTCTACCACCAGTATTAAATATTCCCAATGAATATTGTTACATGTTTATACTCTCCAATTAAAAAAGTTAATTCACGTCTATTATCCCCGGATACACTGTAATAATTATCTAGAATAAACTAGGTATCTATACTTAAATAATAATATACCTACCTATTATAATTAACAAAAACTGACAACCGGTATTTTTGGCGGGAAATCTGAACGAAGGATTTCTACGAATTGAAGCCTCCGTTACATATTACCACTATGAGTCACACTCGAGCCTGCGCAATTTATTACTCGTATATTAACGGCAGACAGCCGCCGCGACGGGACGGGACTGGCGGGGCGACTTTGCCATACTAAGTTAATCAATGCATTTAATTCTACTTAGTAATAATTGTTGCACGTACTACCACCACTTCGGTAGATTGGCTACACTAGCAGAAGAATTCTCCTCAACTAGTTAGCGGTGGTGTCACGATCCACTTTGTTTTTTTAAAGTATGAAAATGTTTGACACACGACCCGAGACGCCGCTCTTCTCGCCGTCCCTGAGACGCATCGGAGTCCGAAGTCATGAACCGGCTGTAACATAATTATATTATTATGATCTTAGTCTTTCTAAACAGCTCCGATATCTACGTAGATCTTTAGTAAAGTGTCCTTCTTGTGAGTATACTGTTCTGTGATAGCGCCGCGCCCCGATCACTGTGTAGCGCCAGCATTATGTTCACGAACAAAAAAGTACAATCTATATTCAATATATTCACCTATGTAAAGATCGCTTGTAATTCAAGGTTACCGTCCAGTTTGAAACCTGTAATCTGTTTCCTCAGAATTAATTTAGTCAGTGAATGGAATTAAATATTTATAACACCCAAGCTAATCATCCTTAGCCGTGGCAGAGATATGTAATAATACTACGTATAGAATGGAATGGACACTTCGACGTCTCGACTGATTTCCCCTTTTGCAGTTCGCACCTCCCTTTGAGTCCCATGCCGAAAGCCTCGTACACTGAGGTTTATTGGTGGTAGAGCTCCAGTGACGGAGCTCGAAGGCGTATGCACCACCGCATTACCTAATATACTTGCCGCTAAATGGTAGTGTTCGGCACTATCGGTCAGGTGGTAATGTACGGCCCTGTGATTTCCGGCATAGTGGCATAACAACTTCGGGAGTGGTAACGCATCTGCATTATGACCTTGGTCTTCGTGTGGGTGTCTATAGGCTGCAGTCATCACTTAACATCAATGTGAACTGCATGCTTGTTTGCCAGTTCCGTTAGATTAAAAAAAAACATGCAGCTCATATTGATGTTAAGCGACGACTGCAGCCTATTAGCCTACCTGCGGACGAGAACACTTTTTACTGGTGGTAGAGCTCCATTATAGATGTCTACACAAAACCCAGAGGTCAAAATGCAGATGCGTTGCCACCCCTGAGACCTAAGTTGTTATGTCTCAATGATAGGGCCATACATTACAATCTAACCAGAACACGATATTCCTGAACACTACCATTTGGCGGCAGATAGAGGTAATGCGGTGGTGCCACAGAACAGAAAAAACTCTGTTCTGTGGGTGGTGTTACCTTCGAGCTCAAGCACTGGAACTCTACCACCAGCAAAAGACTTAACATCAATGCCTTGACTCTTTCACGGTACGATTGCTTTAATATACATATTTTCCTGTCGCTGGCGAATGACAAATCGCATTAACATATAGTTTACGCACTTACTCAATTGTTAGTGTGATATCAATGGACTTTCCATTGGTTTTCCAAAATTTGTAAAACATGACCTGAAATTGCGGTTTTAAATTCTTGAATTAGGTAAGTGTCGATTTTGAAGCGCTCACGGCCCCGCGGCTTGTGTAGATCGTAAGCGACTTACTCGGTTAAGCGATACAGGGCGCGGTCGGTATGATGGGTGACCGCTAGTGACAAATTGAAATGCGAGTTTCCGTAATTCGGAGGACACGTTAAACCGTCGGTCCCGGTTGCTATCGATAGATAGCAGTCGTTTAACCTTGTCGGAGGCCTTATGGGCGGTTCGAATACATCCTACAGCGGGTTGGCCACTAACCCGTATCTCCACCAACCCGCATTGGAGCAGCGTGGTGGAGTAAGCTCCAGGCCTCCCCCCAAAAAAGGGAGAGACTCGTGCCCAGCAGTGGGACGTTTCAAGGGTTGCCAGAATGTGGCATTAAGTGCCGATTTCAACATCGTGTTACGACGCGTTTTACGTTCTTAAACGAGTTCAATAACACTATTTTGGATGTCACCGACGAAAATTGTTCGTGATAACGTTACAATTGGATGCAAATTTTAAGCTAAACCGTAGTTTTATTAAACTCAGTTCTCAGAGCAAACAGTGAAATCCGACCTTAGTGTTCAGCTCTATCGTGTTCCGGTGTGATGGTAATGTATGGCCCCGTAATAACTATCACAGAGACAAAACAAATATGGTGTCGGGGATGGCAACGCATCTGTATTTTGACTTTCACGTAATTAAAGTTTATACTTGCGTTACTTACAAAATAGCTGGTGGTAGAGCTCCAGTGACGGAGCTCGCGGGCGTAGGCACCACCGCATTACCTAATATACTTGCCGCTAAATGGTAGTGTTCAACACTATCGTGTTCCGGTCAGGTGGTCAATGTACGGCCCTGTAATTTCCGGTACAGAGGCATAAGACCTTAGGCCTCAGGAGTGGTAACGCATCTGCATTTTGACCTTGGTCTTCGTGTGGGTGTCTATACGCTGCAGTCATCACTTAACATCAATGTGAACTGCATGCTTGTTTACCACTTCCATTACATAAAAAAAAAGCTTGTTGGAATATGAAAAAACTTTCTTGTTTCGATGGCAAAGTTAATAGTTATAGCCGCGGAGAGGACTAGGACTAGGGGGCGCCAGGGTTTCATTGCACACGGGCGCTACACGAGCTAGAGCCGCCCCTGCTTAGGACGTTATCCTATCAGTGTCGTAGGGCAGGTTTTTCTCAGAGCATATTGGTCTTTGGAACCCTGCCGGTGAATGACAAAAATGACTCTTTTTCTTTTCTTTTTACTCTTTGTTACCAGTTTGTAAAGGGGAAATGAGACATTCTACTAATATATTTTTACATTAGTATATTATATTTAGTTTAATCTTAGTGATATTCTTGACTATACGATACATATATTTTTAATTTGTTTGACGTGTTTAACAATTATTATTCACTTTAACTTATTTTGTTTGTTTTTGACGTGTCATTAGAGGTGCCTGTCATCCTTAATGAATAAATGAATTTTTGCGTTTCTGATTCTGCTTCTGTACCGTCTTAATCTTTTTTTTTTTTCTTATCTAGGTATATACCTACCTGCGGACGAAAACACTTGTAGGAAAAAGTTAGCCGGTACGTAACTGACAAGATGATGTCATCATCGAAAGCTAAATTAAAGCATTAGAATTAGGAGGTCGGCCCCCAGACACAAATGTTGTAATACGTATTATCTTTTAATTTCATCAATGATAGATAAACTAAAGTGGGAAGCCGGGGCGAGCCGCTAGTACAAAATCAACAGTGATTATCGGTAGATATTTTTATCTCTTTTTTCCTTTAAACACACTTATCCACTCATGATCAGTAGAATTATCAGTCTACGAATATTTCTTACACGTGCAAGTATTTATCATTTATTTACCTCGACACTAGTCATTGTGAGCTGAATAACTATCACTTAAGCATTCCAAACACATTCGTTGACTCAGGATTGTGTATGAGATAACAAAGGTCATACGTCTGACACGTATATGGGAGTGTAAGTTGTGTGTTCTATAAAACAGTTTTCTTTGTATTAAGTATTTAATTATGGTGGACAGGACAAATGTTGAGGGAGAAACAAGAAAAATGGAGTAAAATCACCACAGACTGGTACCACAGAAATACCAAAAGAACCAGAGGTAAACAAATAAGAAGATGGGAGGACGAAATAAAGCTCACAGTGGGTCCGAACTGGATACGAGTGGCTCGTGATAGAGCCAAGTGGAAAAAGCTAGAAGAGGCCTTTGCTAGGAGGCATACTGAATTAATAGACATACTTTAACTTAGAAACCTACAACAAACAGTTCAGAATATAAAGGCTATGCTTGTTGGCCACCATCTTTTATTTATTTATATAAATAAAAGATAGTGGCAAACATGCATCCAGTTCATATGGAAGTAACGGATGTACAAAAACCGCATGTCAGTTTGCAGATGCGTTGCCATTCCTGAGACTTAAGTTTGGTACTGATCAGTAACTTAAGCCACTCACTCAATGGAAATGGTATTATTCGTTGTAACTAATAACGTCAACTCGACATTCTGCCTTCGTTTGAGGTAAGAAAGCATTTGTCAAACTCCAAGGTACCTCACGACCTACCATGAAGTTTCGAGGAGCATTTACATTTTTACCATATTCTTGCGCTCAATAAGTTTTTCGTGTCGGCTCTGTCTGGAAATATAACTAAACACCTACCATATCTATAATATAAAAATAAGTCGGGTTTTCCTTCCTGACGCTATAACTCCAGAACGCACGAACCGATTGCCACGGTATTGCATTCGTTGGAAAGGTCTCGGACTCCGTGAGGTTTATAGCAAAGAAAATCAGGAAAAATTACAACGCGGGCGAAGCCGCGGGCACCAGCTAGTTTTTCTATAAAAATTGATTTTTAAGACTTTGTGAATTATCTATATGATAATCTGTACATATGAGTTACTGTCAAAATGCAACTAAGAATATGGATTTCGAGGCGTCCTCATAAAGTATCTTAAGCTGAGTGTCAGTCAATCAATGTTTCAAGGAACGTCTTAGAATATGTGTGTACGTGTGTTAGACTACTAAAGGCAACTGAAAGAGGTCAATCGCCGAATCCAACTCAGTTGGGCAGCGTTCGGGAAGCTACGATACCTACATCTTCTCGTCCGACTTACCGTAGTGTCGCCAGAAAAAGGGTTTTGTTGGTTTCACTGACAACACCAATGTGTGTTGCATATGTCATCACGACATATGGGACAGAAACGTGGTCGCTCACTGTGTGCCTCATAAGAAGGCTCAAGGTAACTCAGAGAGCAATGGAGAGAGCTATGCTTTGAGTTTCTCTGCGTTTCGATCGAGATCGAAAGTTACCGACATAGCACACCGAATAGCGAGACTCTAGTGGCAGTGGGCAGGGCACATAGCTCGAAGAACTGACTGCCGTTGGGGCAGAGCAGTTCTTGAGTGGCGACCGCGTACCGGAAAACGAAGCGTAGGCAGGCCCTGCACAAGATGGACCGACGACCTGGTGGAGGTCGCGGGCAATCGCTGGATGAGGACGGCCCAGGACCGTTCGTTTTGGCATTTTTAGGGGGACTACTTTGTTCAGCAGTGGACGTCCTTTGGCTGACATGATGATGATGATGAAAGGCAACTGTAATTACGTGGCCGCTAATTAACTGTAATTATCCTCTGTCCGGAACATGGTCGCCTAACAAATTGTATAGATTACGCGGTAGTGAGCTAACATTAGATAACGCGGTCTGATTTATAATACCTGCACTGTAGAGTTTCGCTATTACTACTCTACTACTAGATAAAACGTTATACGTATAATCGCAGGAAAATATTCTATTATGTTAATGTGGTTTGTAACTCTAAAATATATTTTTGAATAAATTACTTGAATTTTTCGGCTTTTTCATTAATTTACCCATTTTTTGAGGACATGTACGAACCAGAGCCGACCTCGCAACATCTTCTTTATTTAGGCTTTGCCAATTTCCCGGTGAAGTAGACTAGACTTGTAGTCTTGTATACAAAAAACCGTTATAAAGTAAATTATATGTTATATCTCTATTCTCTGTAGATATTACTATGACTATGACGCATTAAGTTACGACATCAAGATATATTACGATAGAATTCTATGATCTAAGCAGAAATAAACTAACATTGTTGTTAGTTACAATGACTAAACATTAAATTTATCTCCTAGGTTTTCCACAGTTAAATAGAAATGTGTCAAGAACTTAATACCTGGATCAGGTTAATACCTCAGTTGTGACCACAAAGTCCGGGTTAAATCAAGTTCAAACACCAAGAGTCGTTGGAATCGAGATGTTGTGTTTGTGAACAGTAAGTAGCTGATCCAGGCTTAAGTCTTGACTTCTTGGTTCCGTCTTTTAGAACGTTCACACAGCCTCATACGGTTTTGGTCTCGATCAGACGATGACGGTAAGTAATGACAGTCATGACCGCACCGTACCATTTTTTATGTATTGGAAGTGGCAAACAAGCATGCAGTTCACATTGATGTTAAGTGATGACTACAGCCTATCGAGACTTACACAAAGACCAAGGGCGAAATGCAGATGCGTTACCACTTCTGAGGACTAAGGTGTTATGCCTCTGTGCCGGAAATTATAGGGCCGTACATTACCACCTGACCGGAACACGACAGTGCTGAACAGTACCATTTAGCGGCAAGTATATTAGGTAATGCGGTGGTGCCTACGCCCGCGAGCTCCGTCACTGGAGCTCTACCACCAGTGAAACCTATAGAGTGTGTAAACGATTACAACCTGTATAGCACAAAAGCCGAAGTTCAAATTTCTGATTTCTCCCGGTGATAGAGTTTCAGTATAGGAGTTCGAGGGCGTAGGCACCACCGCATTACCTAATTTATCTGTCGCTAAATAGTGTTCAGCACTATCGTGTTACGGTTAGATGGTAATGTATGGCCCCGTAATGACTATCACACAGACATAATAACTAAGGTCTCAGGGGTGGCAACGCATCTGCCTTCTTTTGACCTCTGGTCTTTGCGTGGGTGTCTATAGGCTGCAGTCATCACTTAACATCAGTGTGAACTGCATGATTAATTGCCAACGTCATTACAAAAAAAAAATGTATGTTGCCACCCCTGAGACCGAAGTAATTTTGCCTCTGTCTTAGTTACTCGTATTACGGTAATACATTACCATCTAACCGGAACACGATGGTAATGAACACAGTCATTTAGCAGCAAATAGACGAGGTAATACCACACCGCGGACACTTCGCCAAAATTCCATACAAACGCTTAATTTGGTCTCTATTACACAGACATCAATCAGTGACGTGTATTTACACGTGCACGCACACAGCGTAGCACGTAGAGTTATGAGGTTATGACTTTAGGCCTCGGACCGACAATATAGAAAATAACACTCACTACCTACTCATTACGTCGAAGAGTCACTTCAATTCAATACACTTTTATTACTAACTACCAGCTGCCCGCAACGTCGTTTGCGTGAAGGCTCTACAGCACGAAACATACCTAAGATGCGAGTGTCGCTTTAGCATTGTAAGCAAACAACTTTTAAAATTGTATTAAATTAAAAGTATAAGTTTTTTTGCAAGCAAAACAAGTGAAGGGAGTGATATGGGAATCCTGCTGAGTTCAGTCATAAGATGTGACTGAAGGAAATAGACAAAATAATGCAGGAATATATTCTCGGACACAAAAGAGTAAAAATGCGTACAAAGGTATCAAACCCTACAACACTTTCCTATGAACTACGTTGGTAGTTATTCTGCCAGGAGCCAAAATGTAAAGAGAGACAGGACTGGTAACGCGGTAGCAAGCGACGTACAGTTGCCCGTGTGAGAAGCAACTTGTCCTGAGGTTAAAACCCGCTGACCTCAGTGTCTGCCCCTGCGATTTATTGATGGTCATCGTGAAGCAAACATTCAACTGTGTGTGTAATACATTACCATCTAACCGGAACACGATGGTAATGAACACAGTCATTTAGCAGCAAATAGACGAGGTAATGCCACACCGCGGATACTCCGCCAAAATTCCATACAAACGCTTAATTTGGTCTCTATTACACAGACATCAATCAGTGACGTGTATTTACACGCGCACCTGTGTGCGTAGCGCGAATAGAATACCAACCGTCGCCCATAAGAGGGGAGGTTTTGTGATGCGGAGAAATAGGGCGGGACGTCGAAACTTCCACTGGACACTTTCCATTCTATACGTTGTAGGTATTATGGTAATGCGGTGGTGCCTATGCCTTCGACACTGGAAATATACCACCTGAATATAGTTCTAGTACTCATTGGTTTTCCCTGTTAATATACCGTGTAATGACGTCTAATCACCTACCTTTATCATATTATGTCTTTGAATTAATATTCAATGACATTGTTTAATAATTGCGTGTATTAAATAATTCACCACCATTGGTTTTCCCGTTTTTTTTTGTTTTTCTAGGGTTCCGTAGCAAGGAATCCATATAGTTTCGCTATATCCGTCCGTCCGTTCGTCTATTGGCGACTGATTTGATACCAGAATGCTTTCGTTTAGCTTACGATTATAACATCACCTTGTCAGTTTCGTACGGCTTTTTTTTTATGTACCCAAAGTGGCAAACAAGCATGCAGTTTACATTGATGTTAAGTTATGACTGCAGCCTATAGACACCCACACAATGACCAGAGTTCAAAATGCAGATGCGCTGCCACTCCTGAGGCGATATGCCTAGGTGATATGCCTCTGTGCCTGAAATTACAGGACTATACATTACCACCTGACCGGAACACGATAGTGCTGAACACTACCATTTAGCGGCAAGTATATTAGGTAATGCGGTGGTGCCTACGCCCGCGAGCTCCGTCACTGGAGCTCTACCACCAGTAGCGTTTAATAATTGCGTGTAATATATAATTCACGTGTCTCGGTCAGGTGGTAATGTACGGCCCTGTAATGGCCGGCACAGAGGCATAATACCTTAGGCCTCAGAAGTGGTAACGTATCTGCATTTTGACCTCTGGTCTTTGTGTGGGTGTCTATAGGCTGCAGGCATCACTTAACATCAATGTAAACTGTATGCTTGTTTGCCACTTCCAGTACATAAAAAAAAACTTAAGAGGAAAATGTTTTAATAGACGGTACGAAACTCACAAGATAACGTCCTAAGAACGAAGCATTAGAGATAAGCGGTTGACCCCCTGACAGTGCTCAACGGTGCGGTTTTCGCGGTCGTTTCTGCCCAGAACGTGCAAATTTTTGAACGAACTTAGTTCTCATGTGCTCCCTCGGTGCTAAAATATGGCGTCCAAACCGTCCTTCAGGGCTAACAGCGCGTTGGCCACTTCCTGACCAATTTCCATCAGGTGGCCCATTTTCTTGTCCTCAATCTTTTTTTTTATGTCTGAAGTTTGACAGACAAGCAAACGGGCCACCTGATGGAAAGTGGTCACCGTCGCCTATGAACATTTGCAACACCAAGTTCCAATGCGCTGCCAGCCCTGAAGGACTCATTTGACACAATTTTTGAAGAACCCCATATTGCAGCACCTAGGGAACACCTCAGAGGGAAGCTCGCCCTTCCTCGAACCTTCAGGTATAAATATTAAATTAAAAAAAAAAACACAGGCGGAAGGCATGCTTAAGGTGATCGTGCCTCTCTATCGCTTCTTACCGCGCTCTTACTTGCACGCTTAGCTCAGACAGAAAGTGACACTTTTTAGTACGGGCACCCGGCGTATATATACGACGTTATATTATATATATAAGACGTTATCACACCAAAAATAATACGTAAAACGTAACTTCACGCCTGTAATCCCCGAAGGAGTAGGCAGAGAGTAAATGCAAGCATTCAAGCATACATGCAAACACCCACGAATCGCCGGTTGCATTTTGGCCCATGTAACAGGTGGCGAGCCTGTTGACATTACCAAATTTCGAGGTACTGCGGAATTGCCAGAAAATGGAAAAACTCCAATAGAACCAGAGATAAAGGACTTTACACCATTATCTCTGATAACCCCCTACCCGGGAATCGAACCCAGGACTTCAGCGTAGTAGTAGTGGCCTGTTACCACTAGGCTACCGAGGCAGTTAATAAAAAAATAATAGACGTTAAGAATCCACTCGGTAACACAATATCTACTCCTATCTTATAAACGTATCAACCCTAGAATATATAAATAGCGAAGACGATTTATAAATCAATTAAAGATAACACGGACGCGTCTGATTTAATGCGTTATAATTAAATTCACTTTGCGATGCGTTATGCGTCAATTGACACAGCGAGAGTTCATGTCATAGCCGTAACTAGCGCAGTAGGTATTAAATCAGTGATAAATTTCACTTACGGCCGAATACTCAAACGTCACTCAATTTTAAGCAACCCTCAAATGTGTGCTATTTCTTTCGTTTGAACGTGAACGTTTGAACGTGAACGTGTGAACGAAAACAGAAGGGTTTTAAGTCCCACTTAGATTTAAGTGACGTTTGAGTATTTGCCGTTAGTTTTATAAGATGTTTTGTAATAATACGTTTTAATTTATAAATTACATTATCTTGTCTAAATAAATGCATAATCATTTTATGTATTGCTTGACCAGCAACAATAACTCTACTAGTGGAGTATTAGTATCGCTACTCGACACTAGATGGAGCTGTATGAAATCAAGCTTCAAATATGATCAATAATTTTATGATCAACACTTTTCCAAAGTATGGTCATTACAAAAATATATAAAAATCTCTGTTTTCTGATCACTGTGTTGAGAGTATGGTTCTAATGTTTAACTAACAATATTTTGTAATTAGAACTTTTGCAAACACTGAATTGTTTTTTTGCAATGTAGCAAAAAAATCTCAACAAATAGGTTTATCAAGTAATTTTTCCACATGCCAGATAAGCACCTCTGTAACATGTTAATTAGGTGATATTAAATAATATTATTTATGCTCAAAAGTCTTAGGAATCGGCGTGCATGTATGAAGAGAATGATGAAGGTAGAGGCACGAGAGGTATGTCAGGACCGGGATATCTGGCGCTCTACACTCTCTGCCTACCCCGTTAGGGACCTGGCATAAAAATACATAAAATAAAAAAAAATGTAATAAATCTTTATACGGTCGATCAAATATTTTTTACAATTAAGCTGTGGCAAGCGACTCCTTGTAACTATACAATACCTGTGTTAGGAGACCCTGCTCTTCCTTGTTAGTCAATATATAAAATATGATCTACGACATATTTAAGTATTGAAAGGAGTTTTGGCGGGAACCTTGAAAGAGGCGTATGGTGCTCTTATTTTATTTCACTTTCTTGGTGTATTTTTAAGTTATATTGAATAAAATTGGTGGCATTTTGTTTGATATAGGTTTATTACAGTGCCCGTGTATAGTGAAATAGAATGACAGTGCGAAAATACGACCTTTCAGGTTGCCTCCAAAACTACATTGTAAATGTTCTGGTAAAGTAGCCATCGCTTTACTCGAATAACTTGATTGTAACTCACTAGACTGACATATTATACTTGATAACATATATACTTGATACTTACGTATTATACTTGATGACTATATTATACTAACTTTTACGCTGCATAAATATGAAATATCGTTTTACTTGACACTGGCAATATGCGTAATAGCAATGCCATATTAACAAAAAAAAATGTATTGAAAGTTAAGTTAGAAGTTATACATACATACATTATTTATGTAATAATAAAACAATATTTTGCCTTTTTAGGTATAACAACTTCTTTTTACATACATAGGTACCTAATAGCTAAACCCTGTTTTAAAGCGTTGTGTAAATTCATTCGTCAAAATCAAAACACCAGTATTAAACCTATTTAAACTTACCGAGAACTAAGTTTATTATAGGTTAAATAGGTATTTAAACTTACCGAGAACTAAGTTATCGATAAGTTTAATTAGGTATGTCTATATAACCCTTTACATATTCTTAATGCATTAATTAACTTCATATTATTATTTTTCTAACGTTTGTTTAATTATTATGCCATTCGCTAGAATGTTGCAATCCGAGATTTAAAACATCTCAAAAAATATTCCCAGAATTCCGTTGATATCTCAAACATTTGTCGTTATAAGTAATTTCGATAAAAGTAACAAGCAAGCTTGTTATATTACTAAATAATTGATATAAACATTTCTCGGTACTGACTACATAGAATGTGCTAAAATTAACTGCTACAAATTAATGTAACATTGCATACAAAATTGATGAGAATTATAAGCAATTCAATAGCCATTATTTAATATTTGTATTTTAGGATGAGGAAATTTAATGACAAAACAAATTTACAATTAAGTACTAATAACTACATACATGTGATTTGCCGCGTATGTATTAAACATCTATTTACGTTATTTTACAAGGACTTTACATTTACCTACACACATGCATTGTAAAAAAATCACATCACTCTCCTCGTGTGGTATAGCGTACCCAGAAGACTAACCGCCATTTTAATTGTACGTAAGTATGAAATAAGGATGAAGATAACATTTTTCTGCAGGTTTTTTCAGCTAGTATCCTATTTCTCTAGCTTAAATTAAATTTTAATTGGAAATAAACTATTTTTTACACTTAATAATTATTCCTAGTTACTTACTTATTAATCACTAGCGGCCCGCCCCTGCTTCGCGCGGGTGCAATGTTACCTACCCTCTCCTATTCGTCTTAGCGTGATGATTATAGATATAGCCTGAAGCATTCCTCGACATCTTTTATAGTTTAGGCAGCGTACGCAAAATGAGTAACTTTTCTAATTGATTTTTTACACCTTGTGTCTGAAAAACCCAAATATCTTACGGAGCCCTATTTTTCCAAATTAAAATATAGCCTACGTTACCCGTGGATAATGTAGCTTTCGAATAGTGAAGATATTCCTCGATATCTTTGATAGTTTAAGCAGCGTACGCAAAATGAGTAACTTTTCTAATTGATTTTTTACACCTTGTGTCTGAAAAACCCAAATATCTTACGGAACCCTATTTTTCCAAATTAAAATATAGCCTGCCTACGTTACCCGTGGATAATGTAGCTTTCGAATAGTGAAGATATTCCTCGATATCTTTGATAGTTTAAGAAGCGTACGCAAAATAAGTACTTACCTGGATGATTTTTTACACCTTGTGTCTGAGAAACCCAAATATCTTACAGAACCCTATTTTTTCCAAAATAAAATATAGCCTATGTTACCTGTGGATAATGTAGCTTTCGAATAGTGAAAGAATTTTTGAAATCGGTCCAATAGTTATTGAGCATATTCATTACAAACAAACAAACAAAAAAATATTACCTCTTTATTAGTTAAGATTTCGTTAGTAACATTAGTTTAGATTAGATTAGTAACTATCTACTATTCCAACTGCCCTCTTTTTCACTTAAAAGCGAATATACTACACAAAACTATGACAAACTTTAAACGAAAAATTTGATTCCACCGAAGTATTTCGGTAGCTCAGTTGGAAGAGCGGCTGGACTAGAGATCCCAGGGGTAGCGGGTTCAAGTCCCACCTGAAGCCAATTTACCTATTTCATTCGAATATGTTATTGCGAAAAATACTATAAAATAAAAGAATTATAACTGACGAATAATAGATTTTAGCCAAGATACGTGCAATTTTTACTATCGCTCTATCCCTTTGCAAACTACTGGTCTAGCACCTTGATATAATGTTTGGTTTTTAACGATGTAGCTACAACTGTAAGGTTTCCTATTTTCTTTTACTTTACATAGACAAAACGTATAAACGACTGTTTGCGAGTATTTAATAAGTAGAGAGTGTAAAAAAACTTAAATGCTTATGAGTGAAGTTGCTTTTGTGAGTGAACTTTGTGCCAGTCTCTTACAGAGAAAGAAGTTTCAATGTCGGTCTGATGAAAGCGAACTGCCAACATTTTTCTTTTCACGTAGTCTTTCTTTACCATTAAATAGCCTTCTTCGCAGCTAACTTGTAACGAATTTTGTCGTTTCTCATATCGTATGGTTGAATGGTTATGTCTAGGTACCTCTTTCTATTCCTTCAAAGATTATTTTATGCGTGAAATTACGAAAAATGTTATCTACTTATTTAGTAATTACTACTTATTATGTTGTATGTATATTTATTTATACATAAAGAAGGTGCTTTAAGAATACCTATTCTTAGGCGAAGATGTGTGAATTATGTATAAAATTAAAAACAATGACATAACATTAATTTATCTCAACTAATGCGGGGATTTCTCTTAGACTTTGTACGTAAAAACAATAGTATTTGTTGGCTACTGATAGATTTGCATTAAAAGAAATTCATTAATGCATTAATAATACCGCACCGCATTACTTAATCTATCTGCCGCCAAATGGTAGTGTTCGGCACTATCACAGTCTAAAGAAAACGAACGTGTTAATTACCTACAGTCATCCAACGAACGTGTAGTGTCAGAGCAATCGTGCGGGGCGTGCGACGCGAGGGACGGAGGGGGCGGTACCAAGTCCATACAAAAACTGTCATCTACTTGGGACTTAGCGATAAGGGGTGCGAGATTTAAATTTTTTTAATGGTACTCATGTAACCTGCAGATATAGTTCTTTATCCTGTTTTCTTGAAAACGAACATATTTAGGAATCTGCAATAAAATTTAATATTTTGTCAAAAAACTGTAATTTCATTACAAAATATGCTTACAGTGCCATAATACTTTGTAAACACTGCGTGAACGCCTGAAAGAAATAAGTATCTACATTGACACATTAAATGAAACGGTTTAAATAGAATAAAAATGACTTAAAATAAATACAATATGTTAAAAAGAAGATATTCTCACCCTTATTGATCATTATACACCACCAATTAAGACATTGTCCTCAATTAAGTGCGTTAACCGTTGAAATATTAATTAACGTTATTTGAATTCGATTGCGTCACTAGAAAGCACTAACGACAAAATGCTAACCCCATATTTTCAAAAATCAATTAGGATCGACTACCATAAATGGAGAAGATAGGTGATTAACGAATTGTGGTAATAGGTAACATAAATCGACATTTTCCTTACCATATAAATTAGTCATGGCATACATAAATACCCTGCAAAACGGTCATTTTATTCAATCTACGCTAGTTACTGTGGAGAACGTGTACGTTATGTTCAATTATTGACGTAGTGTTCAATTTTCTATTATTTTCGAGTCTATTAACATCAAACATTGTAAAGAAAGTGTTGTAGAAAAGATTTTACAAAAATTGTATAATGGTGAAAAATTCTAAGATGCGAAAAAGTTTGGAGGTGGTGGAACGAGGTCTGAAGAGATTAACAGCGATGACACACCAAAGTATAGAGGTGAGCAGAACATCGATTTAATCATTATGTTCTTATGTCATTGCAAGCCAGTGCAGTACCTACACAATGATTGGGGAGTAAGTAATTGTACGGAGTAATTTAATGGATTAAAAAATATTAGCGAGTAGCCTGTCAGTTTATGACGATGAACACACACACACACACACACTTCAGAATTTCCGATCGGAAGTAACAGATTCTGATGCATAAAAATATCTAGATCGCCTATCTTGATCCTGTAAATGACTGTAAATTGACAAAAAAAATATCAGAGAAAAATTCTCAACTGTCACAACAGTCAGAGGCCGCCGATGGCCCCAGCTGACACCTGGACTTTCTTTTAGACTTGCATTCGATTCTGCTGGTAACAATTTTAGTGAAATTTACTATACTGGCGGTATCGCAATAGTATGTCATGTATGTGGTTATAAGAAACACATACGCCATAAAGGGAAAATCCATAAAACTGAAAAGGAACGTGGCTGGGGGCATAGCACCATCTCTTATAACAGTCTTAAAATAATACGAATCTTACCACATTTTAACGCAAACAAACCTCAAGGTAAATTGAGTATATAATATTAAGACTAGGTGGAGGGAAGGGGATGTAGGCACTAACATATTACTTAATTGCCATTAAATTGTATTCCGCGCTATTAGGGTTGCGCTATTAGGTAGGCCGCCTTTTTAAACCAACTTTCGCTCAAACTGACTGGTCTGTCCGGCTATTAAATTTGGCGGGCTGGCAACCCTACGCGCTATCACGTACCGGTCCAGTGGTGGTAGATGGCCTCGTAATTTCCAACACAGAGGCATTACAGCCCTAGGACTTCTGAGGGCTGAGCTGTAATCCCTTGAATCCCATTGGTCCGTCTGTCAACCTTTTAAGAGTTAGCTTTAAGAAAAAAAAACCTAAGGCCGCATATAGTATCTTCACGCCTGTATTCCTAGAAAGATTACGCAGAGATAAAACGCGAATTCGATCGCGTAAGAGTAAACGCAGATTTGTATGGAATTGAAGGAGCGTCATCGATTCACCGCTAGATGACGCTCCTTCAATTCCATACAAATCTGCGTTTACTCTTACGCGATCGCGATCGGACATCTCGCACTAGGCACTCAGGTCTCAGGTGGCGAGCCTAACATCTTCGCGCATATTGTTATACTCCGAGGTATTGGGAAACTTCCACAAAAGGGAAAAAATCCAATAGAACCAGAGATAAAGGATTTTTCACTCTTATTTCTATTAGCACCCGATCTGGGAATCGAACCCAGGAGGCAGTTACACCACTACGGCCGCATAATATTAGGTCAAATTTGGGAATATTTCAGTTTGAAAGGCATATACAGTGGCTCATATAACGTGTCACATTCATAGTGTTTACACATCTACTGTAATATAATGTTTAAAACAGATACAAAACACTACGTACCGACACTACGAGTACTATAAGGTCTAAATTTAGAAACGTTTTACCAGATATAGGAAAAGTCTTTGTTTGTCAAGCCTACGTCAGAAAACTATACAATAATACTTGATACTCATGTTTACTATTTTCTTATTGTTCCTATGTTATGGTTCCTTACGCACGGGTAAATTAAAATAGCTGCGAGCTCATAGCTATAGCGATTTTTATAATGTTATGTACACCTCTAAGTCAGAAAAGACAGGCATCATACAAAAGGCCCGAAGCGGCATTTGGCATTTACGGGGGGCCTTAGGTTCCGACGGTAGATAAATTCTAAAACACACAAACGACATTTCCCTCGGTGAGCTCTACAAATCTTCATGATTCCCTGCGACCAATCGATCTATGGTGGCCCCAAGAACCGGAGGCCCGTGGCGGACCGCCCCAGCCGCCTCCACCCCCTTAGCCCCCCTCCGCCACTGATACTTCTTTAACGTAACAATCCAATGTACCAAAAATAAAACAAAACGACAAAAAGTTTATCAACTAACTTCAGACTATGACTTTTATCTGTTTAGCAACTAACCCCAGACTGTTGCTTTTATCTGCTGGTGTCCGCGCATCGTAATAATTCGCTCTCATCATTTTTTACAATCGTGCCAAAAGAAGTTTACCTTCTTACGTGACGCTAAGGTTGGTTTCCTTGGCTTCCACTCCTTATACTTCATCACACCCTACTTTTAAGACTGTCACGAAACGTCATCATGCTTCTTAAATAAATTTGATTCATGTCACCGATTGGCCGATAAAAAACAAGTAAACCAAGCGTAAATGATAAGATAGTTGTATCTTTGCTATCGAATGAATCATCTAAACAATTGATATATTGTTTAATTGACGCAAAAATGTACTCTTCATAGTTGATTGATTGTACAAACAACACAAATCGAAGGCAGTGTGAGAACTATCAATGTTTGCGTTGTGAAAATTTAGCTTTTGTTAAATTCGTTGTAAATATTCTTGCGCATCGATTTGGACTCGCTTAATCGTGAATATCACAGTGCTAAAATTCAGTATCGAAATATTGACTGAAACGTTATTCTCTTAGTTCAAATTATAGTGAAATAGCGGTAGCAAGTGAACAGTTTTGACGTCAACTTCAAGTATATTAAAATATTTTGTTGTGTTATAAATTTACGAAGCTTTGGCCGAATACTCAAACATCACTCAATTTTAAGCAACCTTCAAATGAGCGCTAACTCTATTGTTTGAACGTGTTTTATAAGGACAGAAGACTTTTAAGTCCGACTTAGATTTAAGTGACGTTTGAGTATTTGGCCGTTACTCTACCTAGTGAAGTTTCATCATTAGTTTCAGTTAATAATGATGATGTATTCGTCAGGATATGGATCTCTTCAGGTAAAATTATTAAATTTATACAAAGATAATTTCACGTATATTTTCTCCCGTAATGATTTATAGAACATTGGCTTTGACCTGTGGCTTTGCTGGCATTTTGAACTCGGGTCTTTGTGTGGGTGGGTGTATATAGGCTTCAGTTATCACTTAACATCTCTCATCACTTAACAAGAGCTCTTACTTAGTTTGTAGGGTAGCGGAGTTCTTTTCAGTAGTGACTGCACTTGGAACTCTGCTAAGTGAATAACTTTGATCTTGACGAATAAGTCTTTCTTTTTCATCATTTAACATCATTGAAAGAATTGAAAAATGTTGTGAACCTGTTTAGTTTATTAAATGTACTTATTTAAGTACCTACATATACTAAACTAAATATGAATAAATTAAAATTAGAATACAAAAGAAAAAAAAAACAAAACAAAATTTTGTGATAATTATATTTTGACTAAGTACTACTTTAAATTCTAATTTTAATTTACTATTAATATATGTTTTTGCTTTTACTATATGTAATCGTTATTCACTCTAGGTAATCTATGATTTCTTGACATTTTGAAAGTATCGCCAAAGATCTATTCGAAATATTTTTTTTTCATCAATGTGAACTGCATACTTGTCTGCTACCTTCATTACCTAAAAAAACCTTCTCTGAAGCCAGTAACTTTCCTTGAACTTTTAACTTTGTATTTGCTATTTAATTATACTGTTGTACTGCGTGACCCTATTTTGTACTGAATCATTTTACGTCATAGCTCGTCAGTTCTGCGGTATCGTGGATGATTTACTAGAAATTTGCGTTTCACAAACGTCACGTGAATATGATACACCGTCTCTGTACTCAGGTACTTTATTGAAGAAGGTCAGGCTGGGTTTGACAACCTATTATGGTTATTATGACCTGATGATATTTCTTTTATTTCATATTTTCTGCAGTTTGTTCTGTACCTCAAAAGGAAAAACCATTATAGTCTTTGCTATAGCATATTGCAGAGATAACATTTGTTCCGTTTTTTTGGCATCACACATTAATCGTATCTGCGCAGCTACTATGATGTAGTAAGTTATTTCTGCTTTTTTTTGTTCTTGATGTTGTGTATGTCAAAGAATAAAGTTTTTTTTTCTTTCTTTCTTTTCTTTCTTTCTGTAGGATCACTCGTGTGTACATTTGTACGTCTTTGCGACAGTTACAGCTGATTTGCACCTCTGAATAGCGTGTAGCATAAATTTATAAATGAATTTTAAAAAATTGACCCTAATTTTTGGCACATAATTTCGGAAAAAGAATCGCCAACCATATCGTGCGACATATCATGAAAATACTTGTTATTAACGTCTAAAATATATGTATATAGATGTTTCAGTATCTATATGAATTTAATCATGTTTTGTTAATTTGTTTTATTTTTGTTACGTTTGAAGTAATTAAGAAGATACTTAGGTGAAAAATTACCATTCTCCACTTTATCTTCAAAAGCACTTCACCTCAAAACATGTACTATTATTTTTATACATAATTGTTATTGTTTGCTATGAATTCCATGATTCTAAATTATTGTCATTAAAATAAAGGGTCTTTCTACTTTCTATTTGAGTTTCAGTCCCAATTCCATTTTTGCCGTAATTAGTGCAAGTACTAATTACTATATCGTCCTCGTGCGTTTACATGCAAAGGTAAAATTTTAATCTCTTCAATGAAATTGAATGCCGAACCAAAGCAGAATTCGACTAATCCGCTCACATCTCAATAACAAATAAACGAGAAAAAAGTCATTCTCTCGAGCTCTCACTTACCATGGTTCGGTAATAGAATCAAAGTTAATCTAAAATCTAAAATGAACATATAACGCAAAACGAATTTCAGCAAGTGAACTTATAAAGGATCATAACGTGGATGTATGAAGTAAACTGTAAAGGAGATAAGTATGTATAATGACAGATTTAAGTTGTTTTTAAGGGTACTACACCGCAGGCCCTTAATAGGATCATTATGGTAGATGGTAGCCACACACGTTACATTAACTGTTCAAATTAAGAATTGCACAAGTAAAACGTTACATCAGCTCCTATATTGCTCAATTTCAACTCAAACTCAACAAATTTCAATTTTTAGTTTGTGCAAATCCAAATTTGGCTAAATAAAATCTGAGCATTACCAAGGTGCACAAAGGCAACATTAGGTACATTCTGAGGATAAAATTTTTAATTTGTAGGTTAATTAATATAAAACACATATTTAAAAAAAATGGAATTCGGATCAAGGTGCAAGCTGCTATTTGGAACGTAGAGAAAGGAATCCTCACTATTCGTACCGTGTCGAGGAGTACAGCCTTCTTACGCTTGACCCAGCCTTATTAATAAAACAAAAATTTTGACCCTTCACTAATATTTTCAGTGTCGTTTCTAGGCGCCTACTGTAATCTATGATGTAGAAGAGTTCACCATTTTGGTGTAATATCTATAGATGTCTGTAGCTAAAGTGTTCACGTAACACATACTTATTTGCATCTTAAAAAAAAACGCAACGATAGCGCATCTCCCCACTATCGGACTCCGTGGTACAAATCCAATCCCCCTAAGGTCAACGGTCCACGGCGGGGACGCGCCAAGGGCACCCGTGCCAAGGTCCCGACCTTCGATCGATGGATTACGAGCAAGCTCCTGATGAACTTGAAATTTGTTGATTATGTTCCTTTCCGTTCGTGCTGGGTGATTTAGGAAAATGCTGTAATTTGAAAAACCTTTGTTTAACATCGCGCCTAAATTATGATAATATTATTATAGGTCCCACCTAACTGAAGAAGAAAAAATACCTTGTGAAAGTTTAGTTTTATTGGCTTTCACTGGTAGTGACTGAGCTCGCGGGCGTAGGGAACACCGCATTACTTAATATTTCTGCCGCAAAAGAGTAGTGTTCCGCTTAAATAATAATGTATAGCCCCGTAATAACTATCACAGAAACTGCAGAGACAAGGTTTTTTTTAATGAAAATGGCAAACAAGCATGCAGTTCACATTGATGTTAAGTGATGACACACACTACGAACAAGGTCAAAGTGCAGATGCGTTACCACCTGTGGAAACGCATCTGCTTTTTGACCAATTGCAATATCCTGACATAAAAATAACGCAGTACCTAAGTATCTATATAGATTTGCCTGTCAATAATGTGAACCTTATTTTGTCATTGAAAACTAATGAAAGATGAACACCTTTTTAAGTATATATTTCTTTGATTACAGAGGAGAGACGTGGAGTCACAGCAGCTGACATTCGAGACAAGATCCAAAAAACATAGCATTTGGTGGCGACTCGCCTTCGACATACCTCTGCTTTTAATTGGTGAGTACTACTACTCCTCACAAGATGGCGCTATCAAACTGTTTGTTTTAGTGATGACAGGCGAAGACTACAAGAAACACTAGATAGACTACAGGAAATCGTAAATTTTAATATAAGTTCTTGCATTTTTACTCTATTCCTTATCATGCTTTAATCCAGTTAAGCCAGACAGTTTTACCAAACTGCCAGAGAAATTATTATTTGATTTTTTTGACATTACAAGACATCGCAATTTAAATATTATCAGAAATAGATATTTATATAACCTAGCTCTACATAGAATATTAGGTACCCTTATAAAAATATTAACCTGTGTTATTATTTAATTATCAAATAACTGTACCTACACATAGGTACGTCATGTGGGAAAGAACTGTAGGTCCGTGCAGTATAACACATACATTGTCTGAATCACAATAATAACATGTTGTGGTTATAGTACCCATTCATATAATTTATTTACCTACAACTACTAATTTTTATTAAATATTATAATCGAATTAATTCTTCATCAAATTTTGACAATATTTTTCTATTTATCACAATTACACAGAATATCTTATTTAAATAGAAAGCATATTTCACAATAAAAAGTCTTGTGTTAATCAGAATTAATAAGATTACGTAAATAAAATGAAATGCAAAAGTTTTTTTTTTAAATCATATTGTCAATCAGCGGCACGGCACGCAACATTTTAACTTCGTATCATACCTACAAAGAGAAAGAGTATTCCTTTAAGAGCTCATTTATAGTGATGTCTCTTTTTATGTTGCTAGCAACATAGGCATAAATATAATACTTTTTGCAAATTGGTTAATTATCTAGAAGAGTCCTTGATAACTAACCAATTTGCAAAAAGTATGTCTTGTTTTATGCTTAGGAATCATAAATAATTTGCAAAGCAAAAATTATACATATGAATGAGCTAATCGTATTTTAACTTCAGTGTTTTTGGTGAAAGTTTACGTTAAAAAATAACCCACACCAAGTGTTAATTAATCAAAGATTATCGTCAATTAACGTTCGTTCTAAGTACTAAAAAAAGAGCACGTCGAAACGTATAAAAGAGTTACGACTTTGCTCGTTTGCCCATAAAAAAACAAAAAGTATCTTTATGCGACACACGTGATCGAGACCCCACCGTGACGCATGTGTGGCTGAATACGCGCAATCCCAGTCGCGTTTTGTAAAAGAAAAAGTTTAATTGATGCGGCTGAATTCATTGGTTCCTTTGTTCGTTTGTGTCATTTTAAAATACCTAATCGGTTTTAAAGGAGAATGATATTGTTCCATACACTTAACACTGTACAAATTATGTTATTTTCAAATGACTGTATATAAAATAATTAAGTAATTTGAAATTCGGGCATTTTTTGAATTGCCAGTAATTGAAGTACTTATACATGATCAAGAAAAGTTAGGTTAGATTGCTAATTGTTAACTTTATTACAAAATGCACTGTGTAATGGGTTAACCAGTAACGATTTTGCAGGCCCAAAATTACCTGTCTCCTTTCGTTCTAAACGTAAAAACCTTGCCACGCCATACCACATTCATTTTATTGTAACATAACATACATAACCAACTTTCATGGAAGTCATAGTAATTAAATAGAGTAGTAAATATTTAAATCTCAGTTGATTTCGATTTCTCAATATAAAAAGGTAATTCCTATGGAGCTTCATTAGTAAAACAAAATATTTGATAAAATTTGAACACAGATAATAATTTTAATAGTATTACCTTTCAAATAAATTGGACAATGTTACAAGTAATCCTCAATAATAACGAACTTTCTTCTCATTAACATAAACATGATTTTTTATAAATAATTAAAGTAAAAGGTAACTTAAAGGCTTAACGACATTCTTCATATCGTTAAAATTACTTTCAATTTAACTAACTGTTAATGCATATTCATGATATTGAATTGAATCATTATTAAACGTAACTTCACGCCTGTAATCCCCGAAGGGGTAGGCAGAGGTAAATGCATGCATTCAAGCATACATGCAAACACTCACGATTCGCCGGTTATGTTTTGCCCCATGTAACAGGTGGCGAGCCTGTTGACATCTCCGGGCACATTACCAAACTTTGAGGTACTGGGAAATTTCCAGAAAATGGAAAAATCCCAATAGAACCAGAGATAAAGGCTTTTTCACCATTATCTCTGATAACCCCCACCCGGGAATCGAACCCAGGACCTCAGCGTAGTAGTAGTGGCCTGCTACCACTAGGCTACCGAGGCAGTTAATCAGAAATCAATTAATAATATTTAATCAGACAAATTACTAAACGTTGTAGGCAGTTTGAAAAGAACAGGCAGGTACTTATATGTTTAGAAGCTAAATTGGCCTTTTGTAACGACAATGTCTTCAACAATTATAGCATTAAAACAGCGGCCAAGAACGTGTCGGACATGCCGATGAAGGGTTCAATAGTAGCAAATAATATTTGTCGAGAGTTATTTGCAGTTTCTGAAACTTTATCATTTCTTAAAAAATACTAAGAATACCTCGTCCAACCTAACTTTCGCTGAAAGTTTTCATAAACAACTTATATAGAGCGTATTTATTTATAGACTTTTCCCTCTTTTATTTTAAAAGAGAGTCTATCATTCAAATGATTAACTTTTAGAATATAAAAAATAAAACAGTAGGCATGTGTACCCATATGTGCCCACGTAGGTAAGCAGATTTACTTCTTTAGCGTAACAATCCAAACCAGAAATAAAACAAAACAACAAAAAAAGTTTAGCACCTAACTTCAGACTGTCGCTTTTATCTGTCGGTGTGCGCGCGCATCTTTAAAATTCACTGTCATCATTTTTTACAATCGCGCCGAAGTGTAACTTCAAAAAACTTACACATGTCATCTGTTCCGCTATAAACTTCATCAGATAATTCAGTCATCTTTGATGCAGTGAACGCCGCAACGAACATTATTAATATAATAATTTTAGAAAACATTTCAAAATAACCTTTATATCAACTGCATAAATTCTATACGTTGAACTGGAGAAATCGTTGACTGCACCAAAAATCGATGAATCATTCGTTTTTTCGATTGCCTCATTCATCTTTCCGGTATCGATACTAAAATGGTTTCTTGACACGCAAACATTTCTTATGACAACTATTGGCATAGTAGGAATGTGGTTTAAATCAGTCATTGATAAAAAAAAATCTAAGGTGATTTTCTTGGAATATTATTCTTTTTACGATTCCGTACCCGTATTTCTGTTGCTGCTATTACAAAAAAAACTAAAATAGAGTAAAATATATCACTAAAAGGGAGTATCCATACAACAAAAGCATTTTTTGCTCGATATTAATAACGGTAGCAGGTAGACGTTTAAAATATTTACAGAATATTTAATCAATTTAAAAATATATATTTACACATTTTCACTGGTAGTAACAGGTGGTAGCACGCATCTACATTTTGACCTTGGTCTTCGTGTGGGTGCCTATAGGCTGCAGTCATCAGAGTGCCTAGTGCGAGATTTTATTTACTCTTACGGTATAATCTAGTGGATTATCTAGCGGTGAATAGATGACGCTCCTTCAATTCCATACAAATCTGCGTTTACTCTTACGCGATCGAATTCGCATAAAATCTCGCACTAGGCACTCTGATGAACTGAATGCTTGTTTGCCACTTCAATTACATAAAAAAAAAAGAAAACACAAACAAAGATATTTAATACGATATTACTGAAACAAAAATAATGGTACAGAACCATTTGCGCTCAATACCGCCCTTGCCCTTGGCGAGTTTTTTTAATGTCACGTGCTTGAGGTATTTTATTGTAAGAAAAATGTGCGCTAGGAATGTATAACACAAATTACACATGCAATTACCATTTATTACGATGAAATGTTCGATGATTAATAGCATACAGGTAAAAAATAATCTTAACCCTTTAACCTCAATAATTTTCATGGTACAATAGTGTACCTAGAGTACCTATTTCCTGTGTCAGCGAGACGTCATAGTCGTAGTTCACCGCCCCTAATCGCACATGTAAATTGTGGAATGAAAAACAATATGGGGTTCTTCAAAAATGCGTCATAAGGTCCTTCAGGGCTGGCAGCGCGTTGGCAACTTCCCTGGCGTTGCAAATGTTCATAGACGACGGTGACCACTTTCCATCAGGTGGCCCGTCTGCTTGTCTGTCAACCTTCATACATAAAAAAAACATATCTTATATATTGGAGATCAGAATCAGAAACTCATTTATTCATTTAGGGTGACAGGCACCTCATAAGACACGTCAAAAACAAACAAAATAAATTAAAGTGAATAACACTTGTAAAAATTATTGGTGTACAATAAAGAATATTCTATTCTATTTTATGTCAAACAAGATAAAAAATATATGTATAGTCAAAAATATCACTAAGATAAAACTAAATATAATATAATAATGTAAGATCGCAGTGGCCGAAGTTTTATCGCAAGACGCTGCTGTCTTTTGCTTATTTTGTGTTATTACACCTACCAACTACCACCATTGGAATGGTTTATCTGCCATTAACGTAACTTCACGCCTGTAATCCCCGAAGGGGTAGGCAGAGGTAAATGCATGCATTCAAGCATACATGCAAACACCCACGATTTGCCGGTTACGTTTTGGCCCATGTAACAGGTGGCGAGCCTGTTGACATCTCCGGGCACATTACCAAACTTCAAGGTACTGGGAAATTTCCAGAAAATGGAAAAATCCCAATAGAACCAGAGATAATGGACTTTACACCATCATCTCTGATAACCCCCTACCCGGGAATCGAACCCAAGACCTCAGCGTAGTAGTAGTGGCCTGCTACCACTAGGCTACCGAGGCAGTTTATTTTATCTGCCATTGTTCAGTTGAATATCTGCACTAGTGGAAGAACTGTAAAAAAAATTTTGCAAACAAAACTAATACATTATACTAGCCTGCTAGCGTTGCTGCTATCGAATTTGGCAACTCAGAAACCTTCGTGGGCTCATGCACAACAACTTCGCTAAAGATCATCGCATGATCAAATGTGTAGTGTACGATTCTATAAAAGACATACAGACAGACATTCATTTTTATATCTATAGAAGAGTTGAAACCACGTCTAGAAAGAAGGCTACGAGCCGGACTCTCAGAATATTATCAAGACTGAAACCCCGTTCTGTAAATGAACGAGTTGAATAAAAAGCTGTTTGTTTGGTACACTGATATTTATTTATTTAACCTATGTTTTTAAATTGTAACTTACAAATTCCTATTACATGTTTTTACCAATGTGATCCAGTAACAAACTATCAAGAAAACAGGGTCGTGAATATGAAATGGTTCGAGTGGTGACGATTACTGCTCCTTTATTCATTTAATTTAATATATTTACTTTACTTTATTACCTGTCCCCGGGCATGGTAATGCCGGTAACCCTAATCCTTTCTACAAATCCTTGAGATGGTACCTTTGTAGCCAGCTTCGGAGGAGTCCAGTATTCTCTACTCCACTAGGCTTCAGGGTAACCGGTCACACCCCGCATCCAGAGGTCAGTCAGATTTAACACCATCATTGGGGAAGGAAAAAAATATTCTAACAATGATCCGTACTTAAAAGGTAAGTTGAGGATTCCCTATGCTAAATTATGACCTAACCAATGAACAAATTTACGTATGAACTAGATAAATCAAAATAACTAATTCAAAATAAACGAATTCTATATAAAAAATAAAGAACAAAAACCCGCATGAGGACTTTTCGCTATCATTTCATAACTGAATAAAACCTCTGCATCCCAACTCCTCCCGAAATTAGGGAAACTGGCTCAATTGGTGATAAAAATACCTATTGAATAGGCATTTAGGCCATGATGGCCAAAATATTTAAGGCTTCCTGCCTTTACATAATTTCGAGTGTGTCACCACTAACTAGTTGGACAGAGAAAAATCAAATGCTAGGAGACGTCTAATAACCTCTCAGACCTTTCCCCTTACCGGCCCTGGATTCGTGTCTTTTTTAGACTTTCAGCCACAATGCCAATTAAATTCACCGAATAATATTTTAATTATGTTCTTGTCGTTATATCTAATATTTAATTTGGAAATATCGAAATTGTATTTTTAAGGCAAATTATAAGTATTAGATAAATTATGTAATCAAACTATGCGTCGTATGGAATACGTGATACTATTGATAATGTTGACCTAGTACGGCGGTGATTAACTAGATGGCGTTGTGACCATTTTTAAAACCAGAAAAAATACAACGTTACAGTCTACTACCTACCTAATTCAGACTTATTATAATTTTTTTTTTACCTACTTTATTTATTAACTACTTTACTGTGTCTGCATTCGGCCGCAAGTAGTGCTGGTACAATTTATTAATACAATTAAGAAAAAGTGAATTGAAAACAATTAGACAATGACGTAAATAGTGTTTTCGGGTAGATAATGATTCTTAGATAGATACACTATTAACACCTTAGGCCTCAGGAGTGGTAATGCATCTGCATTTTGACCTTAGTCTTATGTAGGTGTCTAAGTGTCTATAGGCTGCAGTCATCACTTAATCATGTACCATATTAATTATGTTTCGTATTTAAAAGTAAATTCCATTAACTCGTCTCATCTTAATCTTATTAATTTATTTTTAATTTACCACCATGAAAGGGCCTGATCCGATTCTCACTAAGCGATACAGATTAACGATCATAATTAATAGCTATTCACCTATTCCCTTTATTAAAATGGCCGCGTGTAATGCCGTGTAATCGATTTACGTTAAATATGAACCGGTAAATTGTTAATTTGTTAAAGAGTTATTTTAATCGAAGCTTGGAAAGTATTACTTCATTCTTTACAGAAAAATGTACCTATTATTGTGTTTATATAATAGATTTTTCTTTTTTTGTAAAGGAGAATTTAAGAACTTGATAAACAATAACTAACAGTCATACCAATCGTTCGATTAGTGTTGTAAGCGCCATCTGTTATCGAGTAGCTCAAAACATAGATTGTAAGTAATTAATTATTAATACTGATCATCCACACATAAATAATATGACGTAAAGTATTTAAGGAAAATAAAGCGGTAACATAAGTATAAATCATAAATAAGATTAACTAGATAAAAATTCAAATGAAATTTATTTCTGTATCATACCGCCATCTATTGCCGAGTAGCAAACGCCCGTTTTAATTGATAGCTTCAGGGAACAAAACTACAAAATTTGGAAATAACTCATTAATCGGAAAACAAAAAAATAATAAAAATATTGTTAGCGCAATTAGAGATGCGATCTATTATTCCTCTGCTGGTAGTCAACCCGAACAATGGGGGTGAAACCATTCCAACGTGGCGAAAGTAAATGCAATAACGCGGTATGGGCGCTGCACGCCCTGTAATGAAACTACCACCATTGCAGTCGTACGATCAGCCGAAGATGTTCTCTTAAATAACTTTTGTTGCCCGCATTGCGACTACCTCGTTGTCCAAGTAATCGCAATTGCGACGCTGAAGCCTGATGTGCCGGGTTCGACCACACGACGAGTAAATCTGTTATTGGGTTTTTTTGTGAGAAAATTCCCAGTAGTATTCCCCGGAGTCTCGTATCCGTGCCTCAGAGAGGTCATAAAGCCGTCGGTTCAGCGCCCGATCTCTCTCCGGTCGTTTGTTGTCCCAACTCCGTCAACGAGAGTGAATGAATAGAGTGCATCTATGTCTGCAGCATACACTTGTGAACTGTAATACGCAGTTTTCCAGTTTCCGTTGAGACGGGCCGTCGTGACCGAAATTCGGTTTCCATGACATAATTATTATTATCTATTGCACTCGTACACCTAAAGAACTCCAGTCCCTCAACGTGTAGTCTCTTAATCTTATTGCTTGAATTACGTAATTGCACAAAGGATGTTACAGCGTCCCTACACGTTGGCGAGCGCGAGTACGCCTGGTTACACAATCTAGTTGTCGTTCATTATATTGTCTATGTTACAGTCAACTTACACACCTTGGATAAAACTTCAATGCGTCCGTGAAGTTAGTTACAATTACATGTCACATCGCAGAAGGTAGTCTTATGGTACGCAAGGAGGAAAATGTGGCAGTAGTTAGCTTTCATCAGACCAACAATGAAACTCACTTTTTTCACGTCTGTGTGTATGTATGTATGTATCTTCACGCCAGGTCCCTAACGGGGTAGGCAGAGAGTGTAGAGCGCCAGACATCCCGGTTCTGACAAACCTCTCGTGCCTCGTCTACCTTCATCATTCTCTTCATACATGCACGCCGATTCCTAAGACTTTTGACCCCACCATCAGACAGAACTCGACCTATTTGGTCATGGTAGGTCAGCCTTGGTCTTCCTGGGCCTCTGCAACCATCCACATTCGCATTGTATATCTGTTTAGTCATGTGGTCGTCGCGAAAGTAAAAAACTTGGTTAAAGTTGGATGCAACATCACTTTGTGGTATTTTAAACCTTTATGTTTTTGCCTACTGACACCCCGTTAGTCTGTAGGTACCGGCTTATCAAATTATTATAATATTGACTATCATAGGCAATCGTACATTAATCCACTCTTAGCGTGAACTTTTATAACTCGTTTTTTACATGTGGGTGGCGCGAAAATTATGACCGTTATAAAAATAAAACTTTTAACTGTCAAACGCCATCTAGTATCGAGTAGACTCATACACTCAAAAAGGGTGTTCAGTATTTTTTTTCAAATGATTATCCAATACGAAAAAATTCCGAGTCGAAATAATAATAACAAGAGAACATTACTTAAATAAAAGTTAATATCTGTTTCTTATTTGCCCTTAAATTTTACCCTGAAGATCTACAACCAGCTGTATAGGTCACGCCAGGTAAAAAGAACGCTGGCGGTCAAGCTGCGCAGTAGACGATTTATCGATCTATTTGATGGTATGGGGTGCAGCGTTTTCAATCTGCCTACCAATACACGAAACCGCAAGCGAAAGCTAGATCAAAAATAAACCAATAGGGCTAGTACTTTCGTGCGCGAGTGTACCGATGCGCGAACACATCCCTTCTACTTTCTTCCAGCGTTCTTTTTACGTGGCGCGACCTATAACAGGCTGTAGCTTTAAACTACACTTAAAATTACGATATTATGATGTTGGAAAATAAGCTTGCAATTCACACTGATGGTATACATATATAAAACCAAAACGTAGATGCATCGCTTTTCCTGAGGCTATAGTTGTATTGACACAATAAAACTGAACATTCGGCAGCACCAAACTTTAATTAAATCTATAATAATATTATAAAGAGGGAACATGTGTGTTTTTGCACATGTTTGTTACGTTTTCACAAACTAACAACTGAAACACACCATAACGTTTTCGCAACAAAAAAAAACCAAAATTCTTTGACCACTAAAAAGCTGGATCTTCACTGAGTGAAATAGGCTATATAACATTCATTGCACCCGTGCGAAGTCGGGGCGAACCGTTAGTCTTCAATAACACTGAAATCTGGACCTTTCTCGAATGCCTCCAGTATATCAACTGCAACTATAATAGGAATCAGAAGTCTATTACATAAGTGCATTGTGCTCGTTCATGCGATACGTTTAACGTGGTATGCCACGTGGGATCAGGTCTTCTAAACTAATATTATAAAAAGGTAATATTTTTTTATTTGTTCGTTTGTTTATTTGTATTGAATAGGAAAAATTATTTCACTATTCGAAAGCTACATTATCCACGGGTAACATAGGCTATATTTTATTTTGGGAAAAATAGGGTTCCGTAAGAAATTGGGGATTTTCAGACACAAGGTGTAAAAAATCAACCAGAAGAGTTACTTATTTTGCGTACGCTGCCTAAACTATAAAAGATATCGAGGTATATCTTTTATAGTTTATTTCACTATTCGAAAGCTACATTATCCACGGGTAACATAGGCCATATTTTATTTTGGAAAAATAGGGTTCCGTAAGATATTTGGGTTTTTTAGACACAAGGTGTAAAAAATCAATTAGAAATATTACTCAATTTGCGTACGCTGCCTAAACTATAGAAGATATCGAGGAAGGCTTTAACCTATATCTATAATCATCACGCTATGACGAATAGGAGAGGGTAGGTAACATTGCACCCGCGCGAAGCAGGGGCGGGCCGCTAGTAGTATATAAGTGTATGATAAGGCCTGAGCCATATTGCATAATACGAGTATGTCGTAATCACCATGCGGGTTGGCAATCACAGTCGCGGTAGTTTCATCACTCGAAGCTGCTGCCCTTCCCCTCTTTATTGCATTTATCTACTATTGGAATGATTAACTGCCTCAGTAGCCTAGTGGTAGCAGGCCACTACTACTACGCTGGAGGTCCTGGGTTCGATTCCCGGGTCGGGGACTATCAGAGATAACGGTTTAAAATCCTTTAACTCTGGTTCTATTGGGATTTTTACATTTTCTGGAAGTTTCTTAGTACCTCGGAGTTTGGTAATGTGCCCAGAGATGGCAACAGGCTCGCCAACTGTAACATGGGCCAAAAACGTAACCGGCGAATCGTGGGTGTGTGCATGTATGCTTGAATGCATGCATTTACCTCTACCTACCCCTTCGGGGATTACAGACGTGAAGTTACGATGGAATGGTTTGGCTACCATTGTTCGGTTGACTGACTGCGGAAGAATTTTCCTTCATTAGTGAGCGATGGAATCGTCTCATCCCAATGCCTATCAAAATTGAAATATTATCTTCGGAATCATCAGTATATACAAAAGTGAAGCGCGCATGACCCCGTGGCTGGTGTAGATCGGAAGCGATCTACTCGGTTAAGCACTACGGGCGCGGTCGGGTAGAGTGATGGGTGACCGCTAGTGGCAAATTAAATGCGCGTTTCCGTGCTTCGGAGGGCACGTTAAGCCGTCGGTCCCGGTTGCTATCGATAGATAGCAGTCGTTAAACCTTGCCGGAGGCCTTATGGGCGGTTTGAAAACATCCGACAGCGGGTTGGCCACTAACCCACCCACCCACCTCCACCAATCCGCATTGGAGCAGCGTGGTGGAGTAAACTCCAGGCTTCCCCCCAAAAAAAGGGGAGAGACACGTGCCCAGCAGTGGGACGTATAATGGGTTGCCATTATTATTATTATTATAAAAGCGAAAGGTCACTCACTCGTTATGAAATCTCATGAAATATTAGTGGTAGGTGTGTCAAATTTTGGATGAAGGTTGTTTTTAACCGACTTCGAAAAAAAAAGGAGGTTCTCAATTCGTCCGGATCTTTTTTAGGACATAGGTGCTCACTAAAACGGGATTTTGCGAAATTTGAAAATATTCATAAACGTAGATTAGATACATTTTAGCTATCTAATAGAATGCTTTGTCTTTGTCAGTTGCATTGTCAAATGTACCGGTTAGAAAAAGACAAAGGAGAGATTAGCGACACTTTATCTAAAATACGTTTATGAATAAGGGGGTATGTGATTGCTTTTAGGATTGATAGTTTGTATGAAATTTTGTTTCTACAAGTGCTAGGAGTCTCAAATTTTGGATTGGGATTCTTTTAGGTGATACCCAAGTAAAGAAACCTAACTAACAACTAAATATAGTCAGACTGGGTATAGAAGTCACAACATAACTCCAAGCAATTCACGCATTAATAAAACACATCGCCGCAAACGCGAAACATCGAGAAACATTGAACTCCGAAACATA
The DNA here is from genome assembly GCA_036365455.1 of Macrosoma leucophasiata. NCBI lineage: Eukaryota > Metazoa > Arthropoda > Insecta > Lepidoptera > Hedylidae > Macrosoma > Macrosoma leucophasiata. Next base: position 3,519,671 of record JAWQUS010000023.1, on the reverse strand, counting down.
TCAACAAGGAAGCGAGGACCCCACTGAATTTGGCCAGCGTAATAATTACGCAATTTATCTGCGCCTGCGCACTGACATTGACTTTGAACTTGCGGATGAGGGGTTTGCGAATAAATTGGCCACTGTACACAATGATACTTGGGTCAAAGAGTTAAATCGGGATGTTATTGCCTTTTTAGCTGGTAAATTCCATAAAATTGATCTGGGACTTGAAGTGGAGCTTCCTTCGTTCTAGAATGTACAAGAGTATTTGTCCTGTCGCGTTTTCGGATAGATCGTTGTGTTACTTCATTGATGATGAAGTCGATGGTGGTGTCATCAATAAAGGACTTCTCAAGAATTGAAATCATATCCTCCAGTGGACAACGGCCTCCAAATAAATTAAGATTCAAAAAAAAGAATGGAAATAAAACATTTTATATCTATTAAGATAACTTGTATTTCTTGATTGAAATAAACGCAAATTTTAAGGAAAAAAAAAGACGGACGAATTGAGAACCTCCTCCTTTTTTTGGAAGTCGGTTAACAATTTAAAATTATGGCTTTTTAATTACTATCACAGAGACAAATTAACTTAGGTGTCAGAATGCAATGCAACTGCATTATATCTACTAGTTTTTTTTTGTCAACTAAATCCAAAAATAATGCCTTAAAAACACGTTTGTTTAACTCAATTTCCTCTTTTCAGTGGTCGTTGTAATTCTACTGTACGAGTTTGGTGTCATCCCACAGCGAAAAAACGGCTTCTTTTGTAACGATCCGACCCTGTCCCACGTTTACAATGGCGAGATTATAACGTCTACTATCCTCCTATCTACAGTGTTGTTGCTGCCTATTGCTGTAGTAAGTTTTCAGTTTTTTATCGCACTTTATTATTTTTGATGATTCTGTACCTCAAAAGGTAAAACGCTCGTCTGTCCGTCTGTCGAAGCTGATTTCCTACGAAAGTACTAAGATGGAAGGGACCGATTGAGTTAAACGTTGATACACACATATAAATGAGCGATCCAAACATGAATGTGTAACATATAATGTTTTTTTAAAGATAGGGGCTACTTTTTGTAGATATAAATAAAATAAAATACGCTTACACTCACAGCTCCACATTAGGTATAAACATGTGTCGTGAGTGCCGTTGTACACACAAACAATCAGGCCCGAATGAAATATCTGTAGGCCACACAAATATTTGTTCCGGTGCGGGGATCGAATTAAATCTCGGTTAAAATGGTCGACACTCACCGCTGAACCGATATGGTGTTATTAGTATCTTATGTAATTATTAAGCTTTATACATTAATAAAACAATTCATCCTTTTCCAGATTATCCCGACCGAGTTAATAATGACCGACTCCTCATGTTCGTTCAAGAGCAAATTCAAGGAATCGACGATGAAAACGCTCTGGTTGTACCGGTGTTATGCTTACGGTCTATTCTTCAACCTGGGATTGGTTGAAGTAATGAAAGGGCTCGTAGGCAATCCCCGACCCACCTTCTTCTTTATCTGCGAACCTGATACCGCGAAAACATGTGTTGGGTAAGTTGGCATTCTTTAATAAGTTGTATTATGTTTAATATTACAACATTTAATATTAAGAAGAGCGTTACTTTAACTTTATAGACCAGACCAGACCTTTTCGATAAGCTAGCAAGCAAAGAACTTGAATGTAAAATGCCAAATCATGAATTATATGACAGGGTACTGACATTGTAAATACACCTTGTGGTATCACGAGATGATCCTACGACTTTGTGAAGAGTTCTTTGTGGCCCTTTTTTAGCCGTGTTTTTGACCAGCATCTTTCGATTGAAATGGTTACTGACAGAGTACTGTCTTCATTTCAGGTCAGAATTCGTCAGCACATTCAACTGCACGTCGACAAAGTTTTCCCGCTGGCAGCAGATGGACTCCTACCGCAGTTTCCCATCAGGCCACACATCATTGTCCGTTTATTGCGGATTATTCATAGCTGTAAGTTTATTCCTAAAATTATCCTTCATAAATGACGATGTTAATGTTTCTGATGAAAATCACATATCAAATTAAAAAACGTGTTAATTTTCATTCACTTCGACGATTTACCAGTTTGTATTATGTCATGGCCTTTTAATTATTTTTCTTTACTTGGCACATTTTCAAACTCCACTGGGTGCCAAGGTATATACTCAGTATTTTTTTTTTAACTCTTACTGAAATTTTTGTTGCCAGACCTACCAATTCATTGATATTACCAAAAAATGTCATTACTCCAATATTTAAAAAAAAATAGATAATCGAAATTATTGTCGTCCTACGTCTTTCACGTCAAATATACGTCTTTGTTTAGTCCTTAATAATGACCGAAATAAATGCATGTATTTGATTCCTTGCTGGGAAGACTCAAGCACGATTTGTGAAAAGAAATTTTGTCCTTAAATGTTTTATTCAAATGAAAATATATGCACCCTTACAACTTATTTCACACAACCCCAAGATTGACTGAAAGAGAATGCATTTTTTTTTAATGATGCCACTTTACATAAAAAAATGCATAAGAGTGTAAATAAATAGACAAAATCATCTGCTAATAAGACGAGATCTGATCTCCTCTGCCTACCCCGTTAGGGATTTGGCGTGAAGGCGTAGTATTATTACATATTCTCTGGTGAAGGTGAAGATACATCTCCTAATAAGATACCTTTTCTACAGTGGTACCTTCAACGACGCGCGTTTGACTGGCGCCACCGCACTATCTTCCTCGTGCCGGTGGTACAACTGCTGTGTCTGACGTACGCCGCGATCTGCTCTCTCACCAGGATAACCGACCATAGGCATCACTGGTGGGATGTGCTCACAGGCGCTGGGATAGGAATAGCTTGTTTGTTTCACGTGGTAAGTTGAATATTCCATTTTTTTCTAGAATTTCTACTTTATTGCAGTGAAACCTTAGTCCACTGTGCGGTATAATCAACATTTCTTCTGATATGGCAATTTTAAAGTGAATTAAAGATCCAGGGGCCTATTGAACTCGCCGGCACCTTATCAGTTTTTTGTGAACAGTTGTGATAAGGCACTTTACCCTTGGGTGGCTCGTTGATATGTTGATCACTACTTGTAATTTTGTAATTAAATCGAGAAATTAAAGTTGTTTCTGTCATATTAACTTATTTTAAATAAAAACATTATTACCCTACATTGATTTTCGATAGATCAGGCTTCACATACTATATGAATATATCAAAATGAATTACGTATCATCATATCAGCTAAAAAATGTCCACTGCTGGACCCAAAGCCTCCCCATAAGGGAAATATACCACAATCGCCACGCTTGGCATGCGGATTGGCGATCGCAGTGCCGGTAGTTTTATTGCAGGACGCTGCTACCCATCTTGCGTTATTGCACTTACTACCGCCCATTGGAATGGTTTGACCGCCATTTTTCTGTTGACTTTGCATTAATTGCATTGATTGCACTAGTGGAAGAATTGTCTTCCTGTAGAAGAAAATTCTTGTGCTAGTGGGCGGTGGGGTCGTCATATCCCGACCCTACTCGAATTACGTTCGTTACAACTCAATTAACCTTCACAAATTTAGGGTTAGCGAACGACATCGCAAATGTTTGTCTGTCTGCAAATATTTGTGTTAAGGGTCAAAGACACCTTGGTACTTGCTTTTATGTTTAACTCATTTAACTGGTTTACTGAACTTTACAAGTACAATATAAACATACATGGATTTCTTGTTCACTTGTTCACATTGAGAATTGTTTTTGTTTACATAATACATGTACGGATGGTGACAAACAAGCATGTAGTTAACATAGATGATAGGTGAACATATCAGCCTTAAGACGTATACTCACGAATCAAGGGTCAAAAGGAAAGTTGCCTTAACTGAAGTCGTTTTGCCTCTATAACGGTCATTAAAAGAAAAAAAACAACGTTGGAAAGGCTATATAGTTGAGGTGGCATTTGCCAGCCAGTTCCCCTGGACCACATTTTAGTTCAAGGCCTCGGTGAGTATGGAGTATGGAGCTGGATGGCTCCAGCTACCGGGGACTTATGGACTGCGGCTTATTCAGAACCTAAGTACATTACCAATTACCACCTATCCATCCGGAACACGATACTGATGAACACAATACCATTTGGCGGCACGTAGATTAGGTAATTTGGTGGTACCTATGCATTTTAGTTCCAATATTGGGATGCTACTAGTAAATACACCGTCTAATCAATATTTGGTAGGAAAATAACAAAGGTTTCTATCAGATATAACAAGTACTAATGCTAATTATAAATCATATTTAAACCAACATGATTATCCTACTCCTACCGGAAAATTATATATTATTGGCACATACGTGTGTTTGTCCATTACTGTTAAATCATTTGTGGTTAATGTTTCGTTATTTATGAACATATTTCCTGTTTCAGGTACTCGTCCTGTGTAATAATTTCACAAGATCATCGTCGTTGACAGAAACAGAGATCATGCAAAGTCAGCAGACTGTCAAATCCGAGTTGTTCGATGTGCCTCAGTCCCCTGTCACGTAATTTGTTTATTGTAATATATTTATATATATCTTGTGACAATATTTCTGTGATTATCATCACATTGGAAAGAAAAACCAAAAGCCTAATAAGGCGTGACAGAAAACTGACAATTTTACCTAGTTACCATGAAAAAACAGGAATGTTAATTAGTAGCGGATATTGAAAACTTGTTTATCTGCAGAGACTGAAAACCTCTGAACAGAGAAATTTAATAAAGTGTGGAACAAGATTTATTTTTAAACGAATAAAATGCCACTATTCAGAGCAATTATGTTATATTGATACAAGGCAGATCATTATTCAATATCTGAACCAAAACCACTGTGACGTATTTTCTCTATTTTATTTTATTTTTTTTTGTTAAGTGGCCTGAAAATATTCTCCGTCTGTATTGAAACTAGATTTTTTTTTTGTTTATGTAATAAAAGTGGCAAACAAGCATGCAGTTCACATTGATGTTAAGTGATGACTGCAGCCTATAGACAACCACACAATGACCAGAGGTCAAAATGCAGATGCGCTGCCACTCTTGAGACATTAGGTGTTATGCCTCTGTGCCGGAAATTACAGGGCCGTACATTACCACCTGACCGGAACACGATAGTGATGAACACTACCATTTAGCGGCAAGTATATTAAGTAATGCGGTGGTGCCTACGCCCGCGAGCTCCGTCACTGGAACTCTACCACCAGTAAAAGCATGAATTATTGGCAGTAAATAGTTTAACGAATATCGGAAAAAAATTACTCTGAGGAAACATCCATAGAATAAATAATATTTTTTAATTTTTCTGACATTTGATTTTGGTTTAAGTCAAAACCGTCCAATTTTGTGTTGTTTTTGGACCATGATTTATAACTAATTGTTTAGATAGTAAAACGTTTAAAAATATGTTTAAATATTTTATGATATTTTTTTTATTATTGGTACATCTTATCTTTATCCATAAGGTGACTTATTCGGCTAATAAGCCTCTTATAGTTAAACTAGGATAAGTACAGGAGTTATAAGATTTTATAAGTAAGACTTAATAATAAACAAAGGTAATGATCTGGCGTGCCTTATCATAGTATATTAGCTAGTATACCTACATTGTAGTTTATTATACAAGCAAAAATGACAGTTGTTGGTACTTTTTATTGAATGTTACTGTATGTTGATTTTAATGCAAATATCTATAGAAAATAAATTAGTTTTCATCACATTTGAACTTTGGAAATTAACCTGCTTATTTATAAATGTAGGTACACACCTTAGGCAGAGATTATTTTTTGCCTACATGCATGCGGCCGCCGGCGGCCGTTCTGCCGCTTGCCTCTCGACATACGTTTACAGCTATAACATTATTTTGTCTTTGTCAGTCACATCTTTAATTCCAAAAGACAGACACAGACAAAACAGAGATAAGCATCACTTCAAAATAATTTTAGCAAAAATAAATATTTTTCTATCTTGCTTTCTATGACGTTTACCTATAGGAGGGTAAATATTTTGGTTTCAATAAAATTATCTTCTGTTCTGTATGTAGGTATTTTTATGTGGTTTATTATGTGTACTATTGAAGAAATGTCCTGTCGTGTCTAGACGACAAAATAGTAATAAAAAAAAAACTTAACTAACTTCACGCCTGTAATCCCCGAAGGGGTAAGCAGAGGTAAATGCATGCATTTAATCATACATGCAAACACCCACGACTCGCCGGTTACGTTTTGGCCCATGTAACAGGTGGCGAACCTGTTGTCATCTCCGGGCACATTACCAAACTCCGGGGTACTGGGAAACTTCCAGAAAATGGAAAAATCCCAATAGAAGCAGAGATAAAGGCTTTTAAACCGTTATCGCTGATAGTCCCTGACCCGGGAATCGAACCCAGGACCTCCAGTGTAATAGTAGTGGCCTGCTACCACTACGCTACTGAGGCAGTACGAAATAATAAGTCATAATAATTTCAAGTTTCACCAACTGGACACACGTGTGTCCGGTCATTTGTGTCGAGTTGACGAATAACCCGTCTTGTTGCCTTACTTGGGTCGTAAATGTCGTAATAAAGCAACGTTTTTGAATGAAAGAAAACCTCTTCGATGGTACTTATAAAAAAACTACAGCCGTTTAAACTGCCTTAATTTTTACTGTACCTAATACATAAAAAACATACTATACCGATAAAATATAGGTATTTAAAGGGTACAGTTGATTATAATAGTAAGTAGATATTGATGATTTAATATTTTTATATCTTTAGGTACCTAGTAAGTAGTCATTTTAACAATATTTTTTTTCTTATAGAGAAAAACTAAAAGAACGTTACATATCATCTTTTATTTTCGTATTATATAATTTGACACACATTATTTTTATCTTAATCATTTGCCATTAAGTTTGTATAACCTCCGAATGTATCTTAATTTTAAATTATCGTGACAGTATTAAAAATGCAAGTTAGGTATGTTATTTAATACTATAAACAATATAATTGTTTTGGTGCCATTATGTAAATAAATATTGTTCGTCTTAACGAAACTATTGTAAATATATTATATAAGTATGAATAAAATAGACGAATATATAATAAAAATATATTTCTTGTTTAATTTCAAACTCACCATTGGTGAGTGATGGAACTCGAAGACTAATGTGAGGAAATTGGTTCATTTCACAGAAGGTAAAGATGAACACCTTAATGATAAGATGAAAACCTAATGACATCTAAAAAAGGCGTGACAGGAAACTGACTTTTTTATCTGACCTAACGCTAATGTTTGCTGGTTCCTATTTCCAAAGTTGGAAACTAGTATCTATTTACGGGGCATCGGATATCGCAAACAACACCTAATTTTTCAACACCTGTGAACAACCGAAATTTAATAAATTTTTGAACAGGATTCTGGATTTAAGTCTTAGACAGAGCTCCAGAAAAATGTTTCGTTATAATATCAGAATCATACAGAAAATACTGTTTAATAACGAAATAAAAAATAAATAATGCCTTTAAGGGCTTGAAGTTGGTTGGACATGCGATCGCGTGTTCTAATATAACTTCGGTATAGAATCGGTATGCAAAAGTTTTTCAAAATTCAACTCGCTTACATTCGTACACATAACCGACAACAAAGGCGTTATTATTTCACAAAATTTGTGAAATAAATAAACATAACATAACGTACCTAATAATATTAATTTATTACAAGTGTTACAGCAACGCTTACGTTTATTACTTAGTTTATGGTTTAGTTTTTTGTATAGATAAAAAATATTGTTCTGATTCCGTCAACTTACCGCCATCTAGTGTCGAGTAGCGAAAAAGCAAAGCTTCAACAGTCGATCAAGATGTTTGTTTATAGGTTAGGATACCACTGAATTTCGTTCATTTAGATATGCTGCAAACCTTATTTTTACACATATTTTTATGTTAAAGATTTTGTTTTAAAGAAAATATTGTCGATTTTACGTTAATATGTATAAAGATTGAGAAATCACGGCTGCCGTTACACACATGGCCGCCTCTACATAGTATTATTTTCGTTCCGCCCCGATAACTTTTTATGTCCATTTATATATCAAATTAAAGCTATTTTTTTACTCATTATTAGGTATGTTATACAGGAGCCAAGTAAAATCGGCCGCATAAAAGAGTTGCTGGCTGTTAAAATTTTGATAGTCAACCTAGTGGCTATGTATTCTCTTGATTATAAATATGCGTAAAAATTAGGTTTACAGCATATGAACGAAATGATTCTGCAGTGGGATCCTAACCTAATTACGATATGCTCTGCCAAGTTATTCACAATTCGCCAAAAAAAATTTTTTTTATAAATTTGAGGCCCCAACCCAAAAAATTGTCAACAAAGAAATACAGAAGTTACTTAGATGGGTGTTAAATTGTCCACTCCATCGTTTGGTTGCGTGGAGGATGGTGTGACCATGAAGATCGCAGCAACTATCTCCATAGGTTAGCGATTTTAACGTGACAACGTCTTAAATTAGGTTGCGGCTCGGAGTCACTCATGAAAAAGTGTAACGCCCGGTAACGTAACGATGAGTCACCGAACGAGAGAGAGGCCTACCGGACCGGCGAATGCCTTTCTACCGAGAAAAAGACGTTGTCACGTAAAATCTTCGACCGTAAAACCGACTTTACAGGCAACCAGTTTTTTTTTTTTTGTCAACTGATAAACTGTAAATCAATAGCTTACAAAATATTCATCCTAGAAATTCCAATTATCGCATTGTTATTTACCTAGGTACCTACCAATTTTTTGGCAGTTATTATGATTTTACTGGTGGTAGAGCTCCAGTGACGGAGCTCGCGGACGTAGGCACCACCGCATTACCTATTAAACTTGCTAAATGGTAGTATTCAGCACTATCGTGTGCCGGACAGGTGATAATGTACGGCCCTGTAATTTCCGGCACAGAGGCATAACACCTTAGTCCTCAGAAGTGGTAACGCATCTGCATTTGGACCTTGGTCTTTGTGTGGGTGTCCATAGGCTGCAGTCATCACTTAACATCAATGTGAACTGCATGCTTTCCTGCATTCTGCATTCCTGGTGGTAGGGTTTAAAATATTAACGTAACTGTAATCCTCGAAGGGGTAGGCAGAGGTAAATGCATGCATTCAATCATACATGCAAACACCCACTATTCGCCGGTTACGTTTTGGCCCATGTAACAGGTGGCGAGCCTGTTGACATCTCCGGGCACATTACAAAACTTCGAGGTACTGGGACACTTCCAGAAAATGGAAAAAACCCAATAGAACCAGAAATAAAGGATTTTACACAGTTATCTCTAATATCCTCGACCCGGGAATCGAACCCAGCGTAGTAGTCGTGTCCTGCTACCACTAGGCTACTGAGGCAGTTTAAATAACAGTTAACATATTATATTTTTATTAAAATACATTTCTATGGCTTTTTTTGCTATCCTATTGTCAAGTTATCGTAATTTAAAATCAAGTAGGTAGGTAAGGTAATACACATAAAATATTTAAATATGTACTTTTGATTATACAGAATTTGTATTATGTCCCGTTTTTGACGAGAGAATCCAGCTTTTTTCACTCAAAAGTTTCAAAGTCGGACTTACTTGGCAAAAAAAAATCTGGCATGGCTGCTGCTCGCTCTGTATGGATTTACTATCGCCCTCAGGAAGAGACGTCAGCTTATTTCGGATCTGTAGAGCGTTATCTCTTTCGCACCTTACCTATTTGACGTCTGTCGACCATTTTAATCTAGTTTTGACCAATACCGGACTACTGGTGCTTAAGTAGGCAATGTGCAGCAGAGATAACGCTCTATAAAGCCGAAACTAGCCGATTGTCACTTTCATAGGCTCGATGTGCATTATTTCTTGATGAGCACTGTACACCCATGTGACGTTAATTGTCGTTAGCAAAACGGCCCTGCCACGCATTTTACCTCATTTGGACTTGGACTAGGAAAACCAAACACCTAAAACCCTGGAACCCAAGAACGCGAGTTCTACTCGCACTTGGTCGGTTTTTTCCCCGAAAATAATAATAAATCTGTTGCAATTTATCTCTGTTCTTCTTCATAACATAATCAAAGATAACTATATAAAGGAATGAAGAGAAATGACGCAAGTTTAACACTACAAAGGAAGTAGCGGTCAATCTGCCGCTGCTCAATTTAAGCCGTTTAAGCAATTTTCCGATAAGACGATAAGACGTCAACAGATATTTATCACGATTGCGTCACACGGGATTTGAAGCGCATCCTTATTCTGATCGCAATCATCTATTTTATTTCTGTACCTATAGCAGAGAATATTATGTAATAATACTGGCGTACGTACCTATAGGGCAAAGGGCGTTACTGTGGGAGAATGAACTTGTGTCATTTTATATATTTATAGCTAACGAACAAGCATGCAGACCACATTGATAGTATGTGAATACCGTAGCCTAGTTGTTTTTATTTTTTTTAAATAAATCTTTTAAACGGCCAAGTGCGAGTCGGACGCATTTTAATCTGCCACTAGCGGTCACCCATCACAACACCAGCCGCGAGGCCATGCGCGCTTCAGACCTTCTTTATTTTTTAAGTAACGAAATTTACGGAACAAACACTTCTATCATGTGCTTAAATAATGTGGGCATAGTCGCTAGCATATCTAGTTCAAACTATAGGTACATTGTTTTTTTTTAGAAAATTTGCTGTGATATTTGGGTAAGAAAATTGACGCTCGAATGATAATATATAAAGATATATATAGAGTTTCATTGTTTATACATTATTTCGCATTAACACATGCTTTCTTTCCATTTTTCTTTAAAATAAAATATAATTTTCATGTACAGAACGAGAGAGAGGGTACATTTGAGATCTCTCCGCATAACCGAAATCAACTAAATATATTATTTTTTATTTTTTTTTTTTTATGTAATGGTAGTGGTAAACAAGCATGCAGTTCACATTGATGTTAAGTGATGACTGCAGCCTATAGACACCCACACAAAGACCAAGGTCAAAATGCAGATGCGTTACCACTCCTGAGGCCTAAGGTCTTATGCCTCTGTGCCGGAAATTACAGGGCCGTACATTACCACCTGACCGGAACACGATAGGGTTGAACACTACCATTTAGCGGCAAGTATATTAGGTAATGCGGTGGTGCCTACGCCCGCGAGCTCCGTCACTGGAGCTCTACCACCAGTAAAAAACGTAAAAGATTTTATTAACATTGCATAATGGGCCCATGTGATCAAGCTGCCTGTCCCCTGATAAAACGTTTAGTAGCACCAATCCATAGCCAAGGTAGCGTTATAATTCTATGCACCAAGCAAAGCAATTACGCGTTCGATTCTTCGTTAGACCCATTATTTTTGCACGCCAACGGAAAAACCTATGACTGTTTAACAAACCACAGTCACAACGGACAAAATATCTGTACATGATTATTTGAACGTAGGTATCTAGGTAGTTATTGCGTGTTTAATCATTCTTCGACAGTGGTTAACAATTTGTTTAACCGGAGGTTTTCCGAATTTGTGAATTTTGGTGAGGTGGACTCACGGAGGACTTAATTTTTTGTGAAAAGTCGCAAACAACGTGAAAAGATACGTTACTTCACGCCTGTAATCCCCGACGGGGTAGGCAGAGGTAAATACATACATCCAAGCATAAGTAGAGGTACCTATAGATGGCGAGCCTGTTGACATCTCCGGGCACATTACCAAACTCCGAGGTACTGTGAAACTTCCATATATTAAAAATTACTGGTGGTAGAGTTCCAGTGTAGGAGCTCGAGGGCGTAGGCATCACCGCATTACCTATCCTAAAACGTTACGTAACTTCACGCCTGTAATTCCCGAAGGGGTAGGCAGAGGTAAATGCATGCATTCAAGCATACATGAAAACACCTACTATTCGCCGGTTACGTTTTGGCCCATGTAACAGGTGGCGAGCCTGTTGATATCTCCGGGCACATTACAAAACTTCGAGGTACTGGGAAATTTACAGAAAATGTAAAAAATCCAATAGAACCAGAGACAAAGGACTTTACACCATTATCTCTGATAACACCCGACCCTGGAATCAAACCCAGGAGCTCAGCGTAGTAGTAGTGGCCTGCTACCTCTAGGCTACCGAGTTACCTATCCTATCTGCCACCAAATGGTAATGTTTAGCATTATCATGTTCCAGTTACATTAGTCCAGGTAATGTATGGCCCCGTAATAAATATCACAGGGACAACAACCTAGATGTCAGGAGTGGTAACTGTCAAACAAGCGTCTGCATTTTGACCTCCGGTTTTTGTGTAGATATCTATAGGGTGCAGTCATCACTTAACATCAATATAAGCTCATTGAAATAAAACTATTTTTACGGATTTATCTCGCGTATATTAAACAAAAATGATTTTAGTTTAATATACGCGAAATATTAAACAAAAATGATTTTAGTTTAATATACGTGAGATAAATCGAATTTAAATCCGTAAATATAGTTTTATTTCAATGAGTGTAGCTCGCGAAACCCTAAGAACATATCATCAATATAAGCTGCATGCTTTGCCACCTTATTTACATAAAAAAGGTACCCAGATGAGTAATTCTTTGCTACCGGTGAAAGAAATCAGCAGGGGTATCGGAATCTCACCCCTCTGGTGGATTCGGTAATTCTTTGCCAAGAGTGAAAAAAACACAAAATATTCCGTTTCAATACCACAAAACATTCAATTTTTTTTATGTAATGGAAGTGGCAAACAAGCATGCAATTCACATTGATTTATGTGATGACTGCAGCCTATAGACACCCACACGAAGACCAAGGTCAAAATACAGATGCGTTACCACTATGGCTTCTGCTCGAGACAACTCGAGAGTTTGGCCGACATTCGAGACGAGAAATAAATAGTCGACTCTCGAGACTCTCGAGTTCCGGCGAACACGAAATAAGGGCTAAAGAGTTAAAGACAGGCTCGCCATTTTGCCGCTTTTACCAATGAACGTCACCCGCGCACTACAACCACGGGCAGCATGGGTAGCCAGGTCCAATTTGTTATAAATCGGAACAGTGGGTAAATAAACCGGGACCCAGGGGTAAAAATCGGGACAGTCAAAAGCAATTAATTTATTGATTTATCAAAAGCCTCGGGACTAAAATGATTGTTCTTTAGACAGACTTATGCCTAGCTGTAAACATCTTTCGGTTGAGATACTGATGAAGATTGATTTATCGGGACTTTTAACGTCCCGATCAGGTGTTAATCGGGAAGAGTCCCCAGAGCCCTGAAAATCGGGACGTCCCGCGCAAATCGGGAGCACGGGATTTCTCACTCGCACGCTTTATAACTCGCCGCCGCCGCATCATCATATTAGTAATTTAATTAGTATTAATGTTTTGTGGTTAATTCATGAAAAAATAAGATTTTATTGTTGATTTATAGATTTCCTAAAAAAATGTAAGTTACCTGACTTTTGAAATAAAACTATTTTTACGGATTTATCTCGCGTATATTTAACTAGCGAGATAAATCCGTAAAAATAGTTTTATTTCAATTAGTGTAGCTCGCGAAAACCTAAGAACATATCATACCTGACTTTTACTTCGTTTTTTCCTGATTGTATGCTTTGCAGTGTAAGATAGGTAGGTTAGAATAAGAACAATAAAAAAATAAATACAAATATTTTAATAATACCGTACAGTTCCAACAATTTCAACATTCATAATTTTCAGTTAAACGTTCAGCACTATCGTGTTCCGGTCAGATGTTAATGTACGGCCCTGTAATTTCCGGCACAGAGGCATAACACCTTAGATCTCAGGAGTGGCAACGCATCTGCATTTTGACCTCTGATCTTTGTGTTAGTGTTATAGGCTGCAGTACTTAACATCAATGTGAACTGCATGCTTGTTGCCACATTCATTACATTAAAAAAAATTGTGCAATTATTTGCCGATACGGGATAATTTTCCGCTAAAATAAAAAAAAATGGAGCGTACCTGCTTTATTCCAAAAAATTACACTTGATCTTAGAGGGCGGTGTGGGGTTAATCTAAAACCTCACCACGTATCACCAAGGGGGAGGAAGGGGGTCAAAATTACCCTATAATAAAAACATCACGCGATTAATGGACGGCCCCATAAACCGTTTCGGTTCCATGTAGAATTATTTGTAGAGGCGTATGGTTCATTTACACGCGCACTCAAGCATAATCTTGTAGTATTACCGAGCCTGTTAAGTGCCTAGCAAATACCCGCTACCCGCAAAACCCAATGTCCTTGTGAAAAAAGGGTAAAACCTGTTCTAGGTGGCTTCGTTAATTCTTTGCTACCAGTGAAAGAAATCAATGATTCACAATACTATCTGATCAGCGTCATACTCTGGCGCCTTTTGTCTAGACACGGCGCATGGCGACGATGGATTACTACCACGGATTTCCTCATGACACGACATGGTGATTAATTAGAAGAACACTATTTTGTATTTTTGAACATGACTCACAGATTCCATGGGCCATAATTAAACTATTCCTTATATAGACTATCTTAGAGCTGCCTTAATTGGCAATTAATTATTGAAACTAATGTGCGTTAATTATTGATTGGAACCTGATACATTCGTCTATTATTAGGTATATTTTATCTCCTTTTGTAAACCAATTGTAAACGTTGATTGTCTTGACAGATTTTTAATTTGAGAGCGAAGGCCGGCTTGCATTATGCCTAGTTTACACGGGCTAAGTTACATGTTGCTTAGTACTTGTCACTAATACTAACACCTTACGTCTGAACAGCTCGACAAGTACTTAGTATTAGTACAGAGTGCCTAGTGCGAGATTTTATTTATTCTTACGCGAATTCGATCGCGTAAGAGTAAACGCAGATTTGTATGGAATTGAAGGAGCGTCATCTAGCGGTGAATAGATCGCGATCGAATTCGCGTAAGAGTAAATAAAATCTCGCACTAGGCACTCAGGTGCACAGTACAAGTGAGTTGAAAGGATCCTACAGTGTCCTAGTTGGCTTGATTTGAATGGTTTTGGTAGGAGGATTTGCGCGCCTTAGCTTCCTTTACCTTGGATTTTTTACAGGTTACTTACATACTTGATATCGAACGTCGATATATCTATTGTCTATATATCGACAACTATGCGTCTACGTGTCGCTACCTATACAGAGTGCCTAGTGCAAGATTTTATGCGAATTCGATCGCGTAAGAGCATCGATATCTCATCTGAGTGCCTAGTGCGAGATTTTATACGAATTCGATCATGTAAGAGTAAACGCAGATTTGTATGGAATTGAAGGAGCGTCATCTAGCGGTGAATAGAAGACGCTCCTTCAATTCCATACAAATCTGCGTTTACTCTTACGCGATCGAATTCGCGTAAGAGTAAATAAAATCTCGCACTAGGCACTCAGATGAGATATCGATGCTCTTACGCGATCGAATTCGCATAAAATCTTGCACTAGACACTCAGTACTCCACATCGATAAGTTCGTAATGAATTTCGTAATAAATTAAAGCCTAGTCAGTAAAAAAAACACACCAACAGAACCCCTCACCCTTCGATCTTACCTGGCAATGTTGGGGGCGCTACACGATGTCATGACACTGATACTTATAACGTCCTATTGATTTCATGACTTTAAATATGGAGTAAGGCTTAGATGGAACGACCCGTTGATGCGTTATTGTTGTATGTATTATTTACAGGTGACATGGTAGATGTATTTTATAAATTGGGTATAAATCAAGCAGAAGATTGGGATACAGGGGCATATAGGCGGAGATTGTTTAGGGCACCAAGAAGTCTTAATCCGGCACGAAATAAGACAGGAATTCTCGAAATTCCTATAGGAAATCACGAGTGAACGAAGGCACAAGTAAAAGCAAGTTTATCATACAAAATGATACTCCAACAGATGGAAGTCCATCGACCCGCGAGACCCGTGATTCGGCGCCACGTTCTGCTGAAATAATCAACGCGCAAAATTATACTAATTGGGCTTGACACATTTTCATTAAAACATGACTCGGAACGCATTTTGCATTGTTTAATTGTGTGTTTTTACATTTTTCATTCAATCATTGGGTATGACCCGATTGACTCATAGTTTAATGAGTTGACTCAAAATGCGGTGAGATTTGAGAAAAATGTTGCTCGACGTATTAAGGTATGCCCACACTCACAACCCTACACCACAGTATAAGTAGGTAATTAACATGTTCGTTTTCTTTAGACTGTGCCTACACTATGTATCTGTGTCGTGGGTGCCGTTGTACACACACAAATACCCAGACTCTTTTTACAGTCCCGTAGTAAACAAGGAACCCTTATAGTTTCGCCATGTCCGTCTGTCTGTCTGTCCATCCGCGGTTTAGCGCAAAAACGATTGGTACTAGAGATTTGAAATTTGGCAGAAGTATACACCTTAATTACACCAACAAAGTGGTAGAATAAAAAAATTAAAATTTCATTAGCATGTTTAATTTTTTTCTTTCTTTTTTTATCTCTTGTGATTCGCTCGCGTGTGACGCAGGATTATAATGCCAAGATATCATTGAGCAAGAAAAAATAATTCAATCGGCTTACATCTGGATCGGGTCATCAAACCACAAGATTAGCTCTGATACGACTGTGAATAAGCATAAATTAAAAGATTGTTAGAATGACACAAGCGAGATTAATTCGCACTTGGCTGGTTTTTAATCATGGCATGTCGTTTAATCCGCCGGTGTGTGCGCTGCGCTTTCCAAACGTTCGGTCAGAATAACTTAATAATACTCATTTCTTACTAAATTAATGTTTTGGTTATCGTTGATGGTGAAATAACTATGGTGAACTGTAATATTTTGTATTTTTCACAAGAAATAATGTATGCGAGTGAATTTAGAATTTAAAAAAAAATGGAAAGAAAAATTCGACATCGAGCAGGAATTGAACCCTATCTAACACTGAAATAATTTTTCAAGCAAACAAACAAATACTTCAGCTTTATAATATTAGTAGATATAGATTATATTATATTAGATAAGGTAGTGAGATGAACTCTACTCCTCTATTTGCCTACATACAATGCACGCGACAGCTACCAATTAATATCAAATCATTCTATCAGATAAGTTGTAAGAGTTCATACAACGATAAACGCGATTAACATTACAAAGTCGTTTCAATAAACTGACTTTTTTTCTTAGGAAACCAAGTTTTACGACAGGATCATACACACTTTCATGATCCGGCTACAATCTCTTGATCAGAGCATACAACGCGAAACTATATATTTATGTAGGAAATCTACTATCTCTCTCGTACTAGGAAAGAAAAATATCTTGGTTTACACAACGTTTTGTCAAAACAAATAGACATGTTAAAACAACACCAAGCCACGTACATTTACTGTAATGTTATACTGGTGCGCATAAATACCTATATTTTGCCTAATGCGGGATCGTTTCAGACGCGCCCATATAAATATACATATATGGTTAACTTATATATCTTAATATATATAAATCTCGTGTCACAATGTTTGTCCTCAATGGACTCCTAAACCACTTAACCGATTATAATAAAATTCGCACACCATGTGCAGTTCGATCCAACTTGAGAGATAGGATAGCTTACATCACGCTATGACTAATAGGAGCAGAGCAGCGCGGGCGAAGCCGGGGCGGGCCGCTAGTAAATATATAAATTAACCGTTTGAGTTATTATTATTTTTAACATGAGACAATTTTTGTCTTGTATAAATTAGTCAAATATTTATAATAACACAAACTTTAACAGCTAAAAGGTTTGTGGGTGAAAATATTGTTTATGCTGCAAGCAAAGTAGGCTACTTAATTATTTCAACCAGTATAGTTAACATAGGTATTAACCACAATAATCCGTTGGTATCCGTCAGGAAGCTACTGCAATAAATAAATTTGTTAACCAATTGTAAACACTAATTAATTTCAGATAAGTTCCATGTTTACATTATGAGGTACATAAAATACGTAGGTATATATGAACTAATTCGATGGCAAAAGTGTTCAAATCTTAGGTTAGGTGGTAATTAGAAATTGTGATGAATCATAAAATTCTATGAAAATGTGTTCAATTTTTAGTCCATGTTATGATATACTTAGCTAAAAATGATAGGTACCTAATTAAAAATGTACTTTGGTTTTGAATTGAGAACCAAGACATTATTTGTTTTAAAACTATTCCACATTAAACAAAATAAGAATTACGTAAATCGGTCCAGAAATCTCGGCGAAATTGGCGTACATACACAAAAAAAAAGTATACCGGCCGAATTGAGAACCTTCTCGTTTTTGAACTCGGTTAAATACACTTGCTTTTTAAAGGGCATTTCAAAATCAAAATAAATGTGACATTTCGACGAAAATAAACTGTCAAAAAAGCAATATGGCAGCGACAGGTTGAAACGCCCAACACGGGTACACGTGGAGTGATTTGTGATGTAACTAATTTTAAAATAGACCCATTAATTTGTTTCTTCCTAAATTAGATGCCTGGGACAGCTGTAAGAGCATCTGTTATGGCAGGATCTCACAACGCGTTGACAGGTTCAGAATTAAAAAAAACTGGCTGCCTGTAAAGTCGGTTTTACGGGCGAAGATTTTACGTGACAACGTCTTTTTCTCGGTAGAAAGGCATTCGCCGGTCCGGCAGGCCTCTCTCTCGTTCGGTGACTCATCGTTACGTTACCGGGCGTTACACTTTTTCATGAGTGACTCCGAGCCGCAATCTAATTTAAGACGTTGTCACGTCAAAAAGTTCGAACAGTTCGTCTAGGTATAGCGTTCGCAACTTCTTTTTGTGGTGAGATTAAAACGACATTAAAATAACATCGATGATCTGACATACATACCTACCGTAATAATGTAATAATATTATGTTTATTCTGATTTGCCAAATTGTTGACATCTCTCACAGGATATTTACCTGTAATTTATCCTCTTACCTAAACCAAAATTTATTTTAGTAAGTATATAGGTACCTAATATGAATACAAAAAAATATTTAAATTATTCATATAGATGGTATGTAGCGTTTGTTACCAATTTTAAAATTTAAATTTATTGGATCAAAAGAATGAAACTAACTCGTCTGCGTAGGATTCGTAATTTATTGGGTGATTTTTGAGACACGTTTATCAGTTTATGAGGTTACATTACTTTCGGGTCTCCCCATACTTGAAAGTGAAACTAAAGAAAACTTTTTTTTCATTAAAAACATACCTAGGTAGGTACGTGTAGGTTTGTCGATAGATCTTTGAAAATGGCATTTAGGTTCCTATACAATTATTTTCTGAAACTCAATCGTTTGAAAGATAGATATCGCCAAAGTGGTAAAATGCCCTCCCCCCCGCTGTAACTTTTAAAATAAAAGAGTGATTTTTTTCATGTAATGAATGTGACAAACAACCATGCGGTTCACATGGATGCTAAGTGATGGCTGCAGCCTATAGACATCTACACAAAAGCCAAAGGTCATAATGCAAGCGTTGCCACCCCGGAGACTTGAGCATCTCTGTGATAGTTATTAGGGGGCCAAACATTACCATCTATCCGGAACACGATAGTGCGGAACACTACCATTTGGCGGCAGATAGATTAGATATTGCGGTGGTGCCTACGCCCCGGAGTCCCTACACTTGAACTTTACCACCAAATGCTGTAGTTCTTAATTAAAACTTTCAACGAAATTTAAAAATTAAAATTCCATATAAAATTCGTTTTAAATTATTTGAAACTATGGAACCCTTGATGTGTGACTCAGGCTGAGATTCACAGACAGCACTACGACTTTACTTTGAGCAAAGTATGCATAGAACTGTCAGTGCAGTATGGGTTTTGACAATTCTAAGCGTACTTTGCTCAAAGTAAAGTCGTAGTGCGGTCTGTGAATCTCACACTCACACTCGGTCGCTTTTTTCAAGTAAATTTAAAAGTTGATCGACTATCAACGATCTTGAATTTCGTTTGTTTATGAAAAAACTCCAAAATTAGTCGCGTGCCAACGGACACGTGTGCCTTTGTATATATGAAGATAGATTAAAAACTTGAATTCCTTAACTCTGAACCCCTATTTATTTATAAAACTGTCAAGTAATTGTTTAGAATTCACGATTGTTTAAATTATGTACAAAGGCATCGCATCAGGGCTGCCATGTAGGTGTATCATATTACCCGGAAATTGTCGGTAAATGCAATGAATGCATTGTAAGATTTAAATAAGCATTTTAGGGTCCCTTGCATCTTTTTTGAGTAAAAACTTTTATGAGATTTAATTAGTTCAATAATAATTAATTTAAAATTCATAACACACATTAAGAGTCCCCGCAAACTACAAACTCTCTATCGGCCGATAGTTTGGTCGGCTTCTTTATCAGTGTGAAGATGTATGCAGTAGCGCACATTATAGTCATTCAGTATCGGCCGATAAAAAAGTTTGATGGGCTTCACGATTGCCTTCAAACTAAACCATCGGCGAACTATCGGCCGACCGATTGATCAGTATGGCGCTCAAGCGCCGCCCGCGCACTTGGCGATTGTTTCATCGGCCGACTCGCTCAATCTCTCCTCTGCAGGCATAATAATGGCAACCTATTATACGTCCCACTGCTGGACACGAATCTCTCCCCTCTTTGGGGGAGGCCTGGAGCGTACTCCACCACGCTGCTCCAATGCGGATTGGTGGAGAAACGGGTTAGTGGCCAACCCGGTGTCGGATGTTTTCAAACCGCCCATAAGACCTCCGACAAGGTTTAACGACTGCTATCTATCGATAGCAACCGGGACCGACGGCTTAACGTGCCCTCCGAAGCACTAGCCACTTAATTTGCCACTAGCGGTCACCCATCACACTACCCGACCGCGCCCGTAGTGCTTAACCGAGTAGATCGCTTACAATCTACACCAGCCGCCGGGCCATGCGCGCTTCAGCAGGCATAGCAAGTCTTAAATGTGTATGTTGCTTTGATATTGAAGGTCCAATTAATTTAACTAGTTCATTGAAACTAGTAATGCTCATTCGATAAAAGGAGAAAAAAAATTCCAGGAAGTCTAGTAATTTAGAATGTATGTATGCATCTTCACGCCAGGTCCCTAACGGGGTAGGCAGAGAGTGTAGAGCGCCAGACATCCCGGTTCTGACAAACCTCTCGTGCCTCGTCTACCTTCATCATTCTCTTCATAATTTAGAATGAATTGTGTAAAACTTCCCTTGTAATAATCTGTTACTGTAAATGGGATGTACTCAATACTTTCGCTTTCTCTTCTTTATTCTTTTTCTCCTTTGTATCAAGTATACAGCAATAATAATATTTTTGGGCAACATTTCACGCGACCGATCTCTTCACCAACTCTAGTAAATTTAATCAATCGGCCAAACCATTTGTTGGCTAGTCTGCGCACTCGCGACCAACCCTACTGTTTTGTTGGCACAGTGTGCGCACGAACAGGCCAACTCGACTAAACTATCGGCCGATTTTAAGTCTGTAGTCTGCGGGTACTCTTACCATGAGAATCTCGCCCTTAGATTAGCTGAATAATCGACGCAGAACACATTAATTATAGGTACGTACGTGGAAGTATCAAAACTATATGGAATAAACTAATTATAAGTACCTACAACAAATTTTAATTTTAAGAAGCACCCTTTTTTGTTTAAGTGTAAATATACCTAATGTACTATATTATATTATTTTGATAATATAGGTACATTGGGTAAATTTCTTGAAATCGTTATTTATTTTGTCCTTAATAATCATATTTTCTAAATGTAAATGCAAAGATTAATATCGAGGTAATAATATCTTGATATTCACATGTTATATATCTTACAAATTTATTAATGGTTTATATAAGTACCTGAATAGAGTACTAGCGGCCCGCCCCGGCTTCGCGCGGATGCAATGTTACCAACCCTCTTCTATCCATTTTATGTTATATTAAAACCTAAAGCCTTCCTCGATAAATGGGCTATCTAACACTGAAAGAGTTTTTCAAATCGGACCAGTAGTTCTTAAGATTAGCGCGTTCAAGCAAACAAACGAACAAACTCTTCAGCTTTATAATATTAGTATAGATATACTTGCCGTTAAATGGTAGTGTTCAGCACTATCGTGTTTCGGTCAGGTGATAATGTACGGCTCTGTAATTTCCGGCACAGAGGCATAACACCTAATGCCTCAGGAGTGGCAGCGCATTTGCATTTTGACCTCTGGTCATTGTGTGGGCGTCTATAGGCTGCAGTCATCACTTAACATCAATGTGAACTGCACGCTTGTTTGCCACTTTTATTACATAAAAAAAAAAAAAAATAAAGATATAATGCGATTCACAGATTTTAGAGAGAAGTAGGTAACGTCAAATCCCTATTTTTTTCACAAACGTGGCCAAACTCCTAATTTGGTAACCATATTATTATTATAATGTTTGCCAATAAATTTATAAAATAAATGTTCATGGTTAGCTTTTTTTTTTTTTTGTAATAAAAGTGGCAAACTAGCATGCAGTTCACATTGATGTTAAGTGATGACTGCAGCCTATAGACACCCACACAATGACCAGAGGTCAAAATGCAAATGCGCTGCCACTCCTGAGGCATTAGGTGTTATGCCTCTGTGCCGGAAATTACAGAGCCGTACATTACCACCTGACCGAAACACGATAGTGCTGAATACTACCATTTAACGGCAAGTATAGGTAATGCGGTGGTGCCTACGCCCGCGAGCTCCATCACTGGAGCTCTACCACCTAATTCAAAGTCATTTGTCTATTTACCCTTCATTTTAAAAATAGAAACATTTTTTGAAATCTGGTAACCCTATGACATTTAATTTTATAGACGTAGGGACCTGTTTAGTCCTGTTTGTTATAGCGTCCTCTTTGAACATCCTTTGTCGAGTTTGTAGAGTATCGGCCGTCGGATAATCCTGTTCTAGTTAGCAAACAATGTGTTAACATGAACGCGTGGAGACGGCGATGACTATTTTTTTTTAATAACAATCATGTTAATATTCTATTGTTATTTTATTTTTACAAACCGTGTATCCATCAGGGTCGGTTACAGAGCAACACGAGCCACCGGCCGCGGCGGACCGGAGGCACACCGCGGACACTCCGCCAAAATTCCATACAAACGTTTAATTTGGTCTCTATTACACAGACATCAATCAGTGACGTGTATATACACGTGCACCTGTGTGCGTAGCACGTAGAGAATACCAAACGTCGCCCATAAGAGGGGAGGAGGTTCGGTGAGGCGAGGAAATCGGGCGGGACGTCGAAGTGTCCATTCTATACGTAGTATTATTACATATATTCTGCCGGAGGGAAGTTGCCATAGCGTTTATTCTCGACGCAAAACAGTATGTTATTTTTGCGGGGCGAAATACGTGTGACACACGCGCACTACAAAAAACGTCTATTACTACGAAACTCACACCTTCACTTTAATTAAATACATAAACAATTTCACGCATACATTTTTAGGCTGGAGCGCCTTCTGCGCTCGCCGATTGCCCGGTGAAGTAGACTAGTGCCGTCTCGAGACAGGCCGACTACATAAAGGCAGAACTAAAAAAAAAAAAAAAAAAACGCATACATTTAAACATCTAGGCGACAGGCGTAAGAACACCTGTGCTTGTGCTTGTACTTTGACAGAGGGGAAAGCCTGCATATGGCTACTCTCAGTATGTATTATAGTAGTCTGTGGGCTACTCCCCGGTCCGCCGCGGCCGGAAGCCCGTGTTGCACTATGGTGTCGGTCATACTCATTTGTCTGATAACGGATGATGCGTATTGTTAATATAAGTGGGTAAGTACGTTTCATTTTGTTTAGGTAATCAAATAATTTAGTAAAGCTATATAGGTACGAGTACTTAGGTGGTCACCGGACTCATCTGATTGTGAACTTGACCATGTGTTGTATACACTGTTTGATATGCAAGAAAATTCTACAAGTAGGTACCTACCTATGCTACGACTTACGAGCACCACCCGGCACGTTGGTAGAGCACTGGTGGTAGAGCTCTGTTGACGGAGCTCGCGGGCTTAGGCACAGGTAGTGTTCAGTTCTATCGTGATCCGGTCAGGTGGTAATGTACGGCACTGTAATTTCCGGCACAAAGGCATAACACCCAATGCCTCAGGAGTGGCAGCGCATCTGCATTTTGACCTCTGGTCATTGTGTGGGTGTCTATAGGCTGCAGTCATCACCAAACATCAATGTGAACTGCATGCTTGTTTACCACTGCCATTACATACAAAAAAACGTAGATTAGGTAGGTAATAAGGTCATATCTGCGCCCTCGAGTTTCCACACTGTAACTCTACTATAGGTCGCGCCAGGTAAAAAGAACGCTGGCGGTCAAGCTGCGCGTCATGTGTTTTTATTTCATTTTATGTTATTCTATGTAATATAGTTTTCAATCTGCCTACCAATACACGAAACCGCAAGCGAAAGCTAGATCAAAAATAAACCAATAGGCCTAGTACTTTCGTGCGCGAGTGTACCGATGCGCGAACACATCCCTTCTACTTTCTTCCAGCGTTCTTTTTACGTGGCGTGACCTATAAGCTGCTTTGTACTGTGATAAGTTCTCTTTTCTGTATTTCTATTGATGTTATGTCTGGTGTACAATAAAGTGTTTGTTTGTAACTTCACGCCTGTAATCCCCGAAGGGGTAGGCAGAGGTAAATGCATGCATTCAAGCATACATGCAAACACCCACGATTCGCCGGTCACGTTTTGGCCCATGTAACAGGTGGCGAGCCTGTTGACATCTCCGGGCACATTACCAAACTTTGAGGTACTGGGAAATTTCCAGAAAATGGAAATATCCCAATAGAACCAGAGATAAAGGCTTTTTCACCATTATCTCTGATAACCCCCTACCCGGGAATCGAACCCAGGACCTCAGCGTAGTAGTAGTGGCCTGCTACCACTAGGCTACCGAGGCAGAGGAGAGTCAAGTGCGCCCTCTACCAACTTAACGGAGTAGTAGGAAGGAATTAAAACGTTAAGGCAATAGTAGCTGCATATAATGAAATTAAAAGGAAAACTATCACACATAAGTTGGCTTTACAAGATTGCGCGTAGGTAATAGGCGACCAAATGTATTTTACTCGAAAATTTTGAAGAACTACATAGACAATATATATTTATTTATTTAATCTTTCAAGGATCGTAAGGCCATCGGCGTCCAGACACAATTGAATTTCAATTGTCATATTTTTCTCGTGTCTGGAGGGATTAATTACATTATTTAAACCTAAAAACTACGAAACTACACTGCGCGTGGCCCGACATGCACATGACCGTTTTTTGTTTAATGTACCTTATTAAGTACGTAAAATATCTTTAGGTACAACCAACTACGCCATCTCTCTACGCCCCACACTTGAACTGCGAAGAGAAACAAACATGGTGTGTTGTCAATCTTGACACCCTGACACACCGTCCCATTACCGTCTGACCGTTTATCACTCAAATAGATTTTCACACCATCCTAAATAGATGAAAATTGGGAAAATAAACATTTTTCAACCATTTTTATTTTAATGTTACTGCGCTTGGGTTATTTATTTTAGATGGTGCTGAGTTTATTTATCTCGTGCATCTTTATTTTCGTTAAAAGATATTTCCGGATCTAATATCAATAAATAAAATAATAGATACCTACCTATTCTGTCAGATAAATCTTGTATGACCCACTCAGAGTACGTATATTTTTTAATAAAGAAAAAACTTTAAACTAAAAAATGTCGATCAGATACCTACCTAATGAATCCTTAAAAACGTAAACTAAGTAGGTAGATCTTTAGTATTACCTATTATTTAAAAAATGATGAAAGTAAGTACTGTTTGTAGAAGAATATTAAACAAGTAGGTATAGCAATAATATGAGAGTGGCTAATGAACATTAATTATTATAATTATCTAATGAATCTTCATAGAAAGTACTAGGCTCTAGGATTTATATAGGGCAGCATTCATTGCTTCTCCGTCGTTCGATTTTAGTCATTATTGCACTGTATTAAAAGTCACCTGAAAGCATGGCTGAAGAATAGGCCGGCGTCATTGTTTTTCTGGTAGACTACACGGTGAAGGATGCTCGATGTCGCCTACTTCCGATATACTCATTGGATGAGTTGAAAGTATCCATTTGATCACGACATGTTTTATAATACAGTAGAAGCTCTTTATTAGCGCTTGCTTCATTCGCGTTTTCACTATTCGCGGATTGAAAAAATGCGACTCAAGTCCGCATAAGTATATTCGCGGCTTAGATTTCTTTATTCGCGGATTGACTCGGTACCTCGGTACATATATACTCGTAGGAGTCCCTAAATAAAAAGCATTCAGTATACGTTGTCAACGCGTCAAGAGATAAACTGCGCCTAGATTGTGTTTTCAAAAGCTAACGGCGTTGTTTGTTTCGTTCAACGGTTCCTTTGAGGTAAAGTCGCCTTCGCCGCGGTTTTAAGTATGTAAACAAACTGAAAATTTAGATAAAACAAAGTTGTTACTCATAAAGTATATTATTGAATGCTGCCACAATTGGACCCTTGCCTAAACCTGAAGATATTAAGTAATTTTTCAAAATGTATGGTCAAAAACTTAAATGAAACTGATTTTTTATGTTTGCTTTTTTATTTCGCCGCCTAGGAACGTATCTCCTATAATTCTATATAAATAACCATTCCATATTCACGGGTTCTATATTCGGGGCATATTTACGGAACGTATACCCCGAATAAAGAGCTTCTACTGTATTACAAATATTACAATTATCTAGATCAGGCGAGCTTCATGCAGCCGCCATCTTGGCTTTTTTATATTTTGACACCAGTATCGGATTTTTGACGTGGTGCCTGTCACCCTTAATTAATAAATGAGTTTCTGATTCTGATTCTGATTCAACACCCTCAAGAACCATGAAAACGACACCCATGACGAAAAAGTTGACAACTTCATGCAGTCGCCATCTCGGATTTACATTTTGACAGCACTATCGATATTTTGTCCAAAATGATTAAATAAATATTTTTACTTCAGACTTTATCTGTGTAGCAACCCTAGATTTATTATTTACTTATTTAAGGTAGCAACTAACTTCAGAATATCACTTTCATCTGTCGGTGCGTAAAAATTTACTCTCATAATTTTTCCAATCGCGGCAATAGAAGTCATCATCAGAATCATCATCATTTCAGCCAAAAGACGTCCACCGCTGAACAAAGGCCTCTCCCAAAGAATGCCACAACGAACGGTCCTGGGCCGCCCTCATCCAGCGATTGCCCGCGACCTTCACCAGGTCGTCGGTCCACCTCGTGCGGGGCCTGCCTACGCTTCGTCTTCTTATAAGTATTAGAAGTATAACTTCAAAAATATATTCAATTCACTTTGTCTTTTTTTAGAAATTAGAGGCAGGTTTAGTAGAAGTTGCCTCATCCTTTTATTCTCTACGACGGAGAAAGCAATGTACAGTGAAACTGAAGTGAGGGCAATCACTTCCCAGTCGCCGCCGGTGGCAACATACTGGAAAAGCGACACGTGTGGCGATTTACAGGGTTAGAACCAGCGACAACAGAGGGAAACCGATGGTAAGAACACTGAAACTCTACCATCAGTACAATGCTCTTTAATTTCTGTTTCCACTGGACGTGACAACTACCTACATAGAATTTCATGACGTGAAAAGTAATGATAGTGTAATGGACACGCGACCAATATAAAGCTTCCTTCCACGGAAGCAGGTTTCGATGGCTGTCGACGCCTACACTGGCTATTGTGGGCCACGTTTTATGTGAATAGTGGATGCAACCTTTGTTAAGAAAAAGATGGATGCACATGCTTGAAATATAAATCATACAGTTTATAAAACCGGCCTTATGTGTATCGGGCATCGGGCCAAGCGGAATTTAGGGTTATGTTTTTTGGGTTGATCAGCTTATTTCCTACATACAAGTGAACTTCTAAAACTTAGGTACTTACCTACATACTTTGCTTTGATAGTTTTTAACCGACTTCAAAAAAAAAGGAGGATGTTCTCAATTCGTCCGGATCTTTTTTTTTATTTATGTTCACCGATACCGACAAAACAAAAAAAAATATTGATACCGATTTCAATATTATTTTTTGTTTTAAAGGGGATTCACAGGTGGTCCCATTGTCACCAAGGCCTTGGCATAACTGCATGGCTGAATGATGTTAGCCGGGTCAGATAGTGTATGCTGAAATTAGAAGATAACAATACCACAAGTAGAGAGCCTAGAGAGGTCCGACCACAATTTAAGTAGGTAGGTATTAGAGTTTTCGGCGGGATCCTTGAAAGAGGCGTATGGCGCTAATATCTAATTGACTGACTGATTGATACTAACTTTTACGCTGCTTAAATACGAACAGAGAATATGCAATAATACTACGTACCTATAGAATGGACACTTCGACGTCCCGCCCGATTTCCCCGCATCACCCAACCTCTTCCCCTTATAAGGGCAACGATTGGTATTCTCTACGAGCTACGCACACAGGTGCACGTGTAAATACACGTCACTGATTGATGCCTGTGTAATAGAGACCAAATTAAGCTTTTGTATGGAATTTTGGCAGAGTGTCCGCGGTGTGATACGAATACGAAATATCGTTTTACTCGACACCGCCAATATGCTTAACAGCGATGCCATTAACTATAAAAAAGTAGGTACCTATTATGTTTTAGGGATTTGACTCAAGAATATTTTTGTAATAGGTACCTATTGCCTGTATATTAAATAACCTTTATAGCCTAACAAATTTTTTAACGAATTTGATGTAGTCATAATTTAGTACCTACATTTGACGGGTTAATAATCATAGCTATAGCCAAAGATGCTTAAAAAAACGCACTTTAATTGCTTGTTGACAATAAAGCGTCAGTAATTTTCTAAAGACCAATGTAAACACTTAAAAATAGCTAAGGTAAGAGACTCCATCCCAAGTGGCCACTATAGGCAACGAATTATTATTAAAATAAACATGATTGCATTACCAACAAAATAACATGCGCTTGCGAATTTTAACTTTCTACTCTTGAAAATATTTTGACCCAAAATATAGCTTAGTATAAGCAATCAAGATACTCATATTTGTGAAGTGAGTGAGTGAAGAAATCAACACACATTGTGCAATATGGAGACGATCATTCTATTTGTGGTAGAGCAGTGATGCCCAAAGTGGTCCATATAGACCCCCTGGGGCCCATGGGACTCGATGGCGGTCTACGTAGGCGTTGGAAATATGGGAATGTGATATAAATGTAGCAAGGGGGCTCACGGAAACCAGAAAAAAAATTGAAAGGTGTCTACAAGAAAAAATAGTTTGGTAACCTCTGTGGTAGCTTCAGTGATGGAGCTCGCGGGTGTAAACACCACCGTATTACCCAATCTATTAGCCGCTAAATGGTTCAGCACTATCGTGTTCCGGTCAGGTGGTAATGCACGGCCCTGAGTGCCTGGTGCGAGAGATCTAGTGGTGAATAGATGACGCTCCTTCAATTCCATACAAATCTGCGTTTATTCTTACGCGATCGAATTCGCATAAAATCTCGCACTAGGCACTCAGTTATTTCCGGCGGAGAGGCATAACAACATAGAGGTCTCAGAAGTGGCAACGTTTTTATACATAGCCGTTATTAACATCCTGTGCTATAATAAATAATTTTTCAATCGAAAAAAATATATTTTGCATCTGGCCCGTTGTGGATAAAATGAGATTAAATTAATATCTGTGGTTTTAATCAAAATTTTTATGTTGTTTGCGCCATCTGTTGTCGAATAGATTTATTTTTTATTTTTTTGTATGTAATGGTTATGATAATGTGATGACTACAGCCTATATTCACTTACACAAAGACGAAGGTCAAAATGCAGATGCGTTACCACTCCTGACTCCTGAGGCCTAAGGTGTTATGTCTCTGTGTCGGAAATTACAGGCATAAGTCGGAAATTATACGGCTGTCATGGACTCACTTCACAGATTTAGAAGCCAGTACCTATGTCAGTAAAAAAAAAAAAAAAAGAAATTGAGAAGACCAGGGGGCCGATCCCCCATCTCTGAAACTGACAAGATGATGGATGGTCATAATCGAAAGCTAAACGAAAGCATTCGGCGGTCGGCCCCCTGAGGTCAAAATGCAGATGCGCTGCCACCCCTAAGACCTTACTTGTTACCTTTGTCTTGGTGATAGTTATTACGGGGCCATATGTACATTACCATCCAACCGGAATACGGTAGTGCTTAACACTACCATTTGGCGGCAGATAGATTAAGTAATGTAAATATAAATAATGTACGCCCTTCTTATTATTTATGTTGTATTCTCCTTGTTGAAGCGCGCATGGCCCCGCGGCTGGTGTAGATCGGAAGCGATCTGCTCGGTTAAGCACTGCGGGCGCGGTCGGGTAGTGTGATGGGTGACCGCTAGTGGCAAATTAAATGCGCGTTTCCGTGCTTCGGAGGGCACGTTAAGCCGTCGGTCCCGGTTGGTATCGATAGATAGCAGTCGTTAAACCTTGTCGGAGGCCTTATGGTTTGAAAACATCCGACAGCGGGTTGGCCACTAACCCACCCACCTCCACCAATCCGCATTGGAGCAGCGTGGTGGAGTAAGCTGCAGGCCTCCCCCCAAAAAGGGGAGAGACTCGTGCCCAGCAGTGGGACGTATAATGGGTTGCCATTATTATTGTTATTATATTCTCCTTGTTATCTGGTTGCCTGGTAGAAACTTGGCCGTACATTACCACCTGACTGGAACATGATAGTGCTGAACACTACCATTTAGCGGCAAGTATATTAGGTAATGCGGTGGTGCCGACGCCGACGAGCTCCTTCACTGAAGCTCTAACACCAGTAAAGTATAGCATTATCCTACTTAAAAAATAAACAAGAATAAATACCAAATATGTAAACAATATGTTGAGTAGAAATAGTAGTAATATGTAGACAAGAAATTTTAGAGTTTTTAAATAATTTTGAAGTTTTAAATCTCATTTTAACCATATTTTCGTACCAACAACACGCAATCCCGACCTTGAACTTACAAAACGTTCAAGTGCGAGGATATACCAAAACCGAGGGGCCACTGAATTGGCTAATAGGCCAATTGGACACTCTTCCTCCATTCTTTGTGTCACTTGTTAAATGATTTACTGTTCTCATTATAATCACCATACCGCGTCAACAGTGGGGCTGTGCACGCGAGTGCGTCATGGCAAATGGTTGTTGTTCAGATCATTTGGAAAAAAATCTTAACTGCTCGTTCATTTGATAGGTAGGTCTATACCTACCCCACCAACAAAAGGAAGTTATAACTTCAAAAAGTATGCAAATTCATTTTAGTATATATATCTATAATTACCGATATGAACTTTGTAGCTCAATAGCCCATCTAAGTCAAATAATTTATTTGGGTTTAGATAAGTAATGACTCGGACTCTCTTGTCTTGGGACACTCTTTTAAAGAAGACAGAGTTGTGATGTTATCCAGCTTTATTAGGAAACTGGGTGCCTATTTACCCAGGGAACCCTCTTTAAGTGTTAATTAAATATATTAGTCCCTACAAATCCCAGCAGTGCTATCACTAGTTGGTACCAGGTATCACTGTGTACCCACAGTGAAACCTCTTTTTGTGAAGTGAAGTGAAGTGAGTGAAAATTCAACATTCCTCACTTTTTAATTTAAAATAATGCATTTAGGCGAGGTCGTTTTCCCAAGGGTGTCAGACCCGTAGCGACAAGGTAGGGTCACACCGCGGACACTCCGCCAAAATTCCATATAAACGCTTAATTTGGTCTCTATTACACATACATCAATCAGTAACGTGTATTTACACGTGCACCTGTGTGCGTAGCACGTAGAAAATACCAACCGTCACCCATAAGAGGTTGGGTGATGCGGGGAAATCGGGCGTCGAAGTGTCCATTCTATACGTACCTTGTATTATTACATATTCTTTGGTAGGGTGGCGGCGAGCGAGAAGAGTACGACATCGTGTTGTAGAGCTATCATAGATTTGTAGATAGGTGTAAACATATTACCTACTCATACATATTGTAGTGGATATAGAATAAAAAAATATAAACAAATTAGGCAATAAAATAAAACTACTAAGGGAAGTAACAAAGAGAACGATTTTAAATTGTACCGGCTTTTTGTTTTTTAAGAAAATGTATTAGAAGAATTCAAAAAAATAATCATACAAGATGCCACTGCCATTGCTTGATTTTTTTTTTGTTATTATGGCATCGCTATTACGCATATTGCCAGTGTCAAGTAAAACGATATTTCATATTCTTAAAGCATCGTAAAAGTTAGTATAATAAAGTAACTTCACGCCTGTAATCCCCGAAGGGGTAGGCAGAGGTAAATGCATGCATTCAATCATACATGCAAACACCCACGACTCGCCGGTTACGTTTTGGCCCATGTAACAGGTGGCGAACCTGTTGCCATCTCCGGGCACATTACCAAACTCCGGGGTACTGGGAAACTTCCAGAAAATGGAAAAATCCCAATAGAAGCAGAGATAAAGGATTTTAAACCGTTATCTCTGATAGTCCCCGACCCGGGAATCGAACCCAGGACCTCCAGCGCAATAGTAGTGGCCTGCTACCACTACGCTACTGAGGCAGTTATAATAAAGTCAATCAATTATTTATTAAGTATTAATAAGTATGTCAGTCAAGTGAGTTACAGTCAGTTATTCGAGTAAAGCGATGACTACTTTACCAGAAAATTTACAATGGAGTTTTGGAGGCAACCTGAAAGGTCGTGCTTTCGCACTGTTATTCTATTTCACTATACACGGGCACTGTAATAAACCTATATCAAACAAAATACCACCATCTTTATTCAATATAACTTTTAAATACACTAAGAAAATGAAATAAAATATGAGCACCATATGATACGCCTCTTTCAATGTTCCCGCCAAAACTCCATTGTTTGATTTGTAACTTTGATTAACTAATATAATACTCTTAGCGACATCTAACGATAAGTAATGAAATTACACGTGCATGTTCACATCCATTTCACATCTTAGCTTGCTCTAGGTAAATAATGTACAGCATTGTTTGAAATCTGTTAAGATTAGTGTAATCCAAAACGTCTACAAACATTTCACTGTATAAAAGAGAATAATATAATTTGTAATTGATACCTATCCAGATGTGATTGGAACGATGCATGTTAATTCACGGTTTTATAATAGTTGCGGTCGTTATGAGGAACGTAACTTTTCTTAACTGTCAAATGAACTCAATCAAAATTATTCAAAATGAGTTTTGGCGGGAACCTTGAAAGAGGCGTATGGTGTTCTTATTTTAATTCATTTTCTTGGTGTATTTTTAAGATAGATTGAATAAAGTTAGTGGCATTTTGTTTGGTATAGGTTTATTACAGTGCCCGTGTATAGTGAAATAGAATAACAGTGCGAAAACACGACCGTTCAGGTTGCCTCCAAAACTTCATTGTTAATGTTCTGGTAAAGTAGCCATCGCTTTACTTTAGTTATTCGATAACTTGATCTCAATAAATGAATAACTCACTTGACTGACATATTATACTTGATAACTAATATACTTGATTCTTACTTTTTATACTTGATGACTATATTATACTAACTTTTACGCTGCTTAAATAAATACGAAATATCGTTTTACTTGACCCTGGCACTATGCGTAAAAGCTTTGCCATAATAAAAAAAAATAAAAAAAAAACTCAATCAAATGTCAAACTGTCAATTTTCAAATATTTATTGTGTTTGTGCCATTTGCATTTGCAACGGCTTTTCTATTTATCGGACAGCAATTATCTTATTTCTTTGATTAATGGTATAAATTTACCACAATGAATCACATAAATGATATAAGTGATAAAGAATTTATTCCATTCTTGACCAATTTAGGTGTGGAAACATACAAAAAATCCTTTGAATGGATGCTGAATGATCCCGACTTCGCAGACGTTTTGCGATGGTTGTATCACAATTTGGATAACAATAACGCTCTTAGTCCGAGGGAAGAATACAGGTAAGTGTAATTTTCTTAATGTGTTAGTAAACCGTGGGGTGATGAAGCTCTGCTTAGATGTTGTTCGACTGTTTTGAAAGCGTTGTGGCTAATTCGGTCTTACTTAATACCTGAAGCCGCAATGGACCGTGGGATAAAGGAACATATTTTTCACATAACTTTCGGCTAACTTTATGTTCAGGCTGAACACTGATAAAAAAAATACTAAATAATACAAATTACAGGTTTGTAGAAATTGAGAAAAAAAGTAAACTTCTATCGACCCAGGAATTAGAGTCATCTCTATCAGAAATACAACGGAATTTCCCTGGTATATGTCTACCAGGAGACCAGGAGACTGCGGAAGATGTGAAGCTAGATGTAAACATGCAAAAGGAGAGGCTAAATATGTTGGAAAAACATGAGAAGGCTTTGGGGGAGTTGGTGCGACAGAATGAGTAAGAAGGAATTTGTGTATTACTTATATAGTCAATAACTTTTATTGTGTTTTGAAGGACTGCTGGCAGTTCGGAGATTTGTCTTGAAGGATGAAATGGCTTTAAAAATATCCTCAAGAAGTTTATTGGAGGGTGGGGAAACTGATTTATTCTGATAACAAAACAGACTTTTCTCCTTTATAGGTAACTAGCTGTTGCCCGCGGCTCCGCCCGTGTGGATGTCGTTTTATAAATAAATAGCTGTTGCCCGTGGCTCCGTCTGCGTGGATGTCGTTTTATAAATAAATAGCTGTTGCCCGCAGCTGCGCCTGCGTGGATGTTGTTTTATAAGTAATTTAAATTTTACGATTCCGTAGAAATGTCCTAATCAAGTATCCTGTCGCGTACTTGATCATGTCTTTAACTTCAAAAATCTCTATTTGATTTTAACCCCTTATATTTGAAAGTTTAGGGGTGATGTGACAAAATACTGAAGCACGTATCTATTTTTTTATTCCTAATAGAAAGACTGGAACATCACTTTTCAAGTCTCTAACTTAGAAACTACCAAAAATCCCACACAAATTTTAATCTCAATTCCAAACAAACAATACCCCTCCATTTTGCTGCTTTAGGGGGAAATTTTGTCCAATTCACTTCACACAGATCATTTTTACTATACCTAATCATGGGCCTGTATACCAATTTTTATACTGTTTAGTACAGGAATGAGAAACTTTCCATAAAAAAAATTCAAACACAAACTTCATTTTCCCCCTTTTGGACAGAATTTGTCCATTTCGTCTACACAGATATTTATTCATTGTAATCCAAACTGTTTATTCCTGTTGTTATACAGTCCTTTATATTTATCTCTAAAAATCTTTATCTTTCTTATACATCATGAAAGGAACCCTTGTATCAAATTTTAAGTCTCTAGGAACAGTAGTTTCAAGTGACATTTTCGTATAATAATAATAATATAATAATAAAGCCATATATTCCAAATCTTTTAAGTACATAACAAATTACAAAATTCTGTGATTGTTGGGATTAAATTTGGACCCCTCTTTGGGTGTAGGCCTCCTCCAGCTTGCTCCACTTGTCATGGTTCTGTACATATTGCATCCATTTCTGCCCTGCCACCCCAGCTATGTCATCCGACCATCTCTTGTATGGACGACCAACTCTTCGTTTCCCTGTGGGGCCTCTCCATTTGGTCGCCAGTACAGTCCATCTGTCATCTTTCATACGGGCTATATGACCAGCTCATCGCCACTTAAGTTTCAGGGCTTGGGTGAGCGCATCTTGTATATCTGTTCTTTTTCATATGTCTTCACTTCTAATTTTTTGTCTTTTGTTTATGTTAAGAATACTTCTCTCCATCGCTCTTTGAGTGGTTCTTAGTTTATGTCTTTCTTTGTATATCTGTTCTTTTTCATATGTCTTCACTTCTAATTTTTTGTCTTTTGTTTATGTTAAGAATACTTCTCTCCATCGCTCTTTGAGTGGTTCTTAGTTTATGTCTTTCTTTATTGGTGAGAGTCCGAGTTTGGCAGCCGTACAGTAGAATAGGTAGAAGACATGTATCCAGCACTATCTTTTTAAGGTGTAATTTGTACCTTCCTTTTAAGATTTCCTTCTGGGACCAAAATCTCTTCCAGGTTATTTTGGCTCTTCTGTCCACCTCTTCTTCATTATTGTTATTTCTGAATGAAATCTGTTTACCTAGGTATATGTACTCCTTGATGTATTCTATATTTTTTCCTTTAATGTTAATTGGTATACATGAACTGTTTGTTATGATCTTGGTTTTGTCAGCATTCATTTGTAGACCCACTTTGGTGCTCTCTTCCTCTAGTTGTCCTATCTTCTGATTTAGTTCTTCTGCATTTTCAGACATTACAACTATATTTTAAAAATTAGACATTAAAACTATACAATTACAAAATCAAAAGTAAATTTTTGTTTCTAAACAATACCTATTTCTTACTGTCCATATAGTTTTTATTATTGCACCCCTACTATCAGTATCCCACTACCTCAAGGTTGACTGGTAGATATATGGCATTAAGTCCGCCTTATGTACTAGGTGCATTAAAGTTTAAATAAATAAATTAATTAATAATCAATGTAGAACCAACCGTCTTATTCAGAGCATAGATAGCGCGGCCGCTGCCACGACTTAAGTGCAGATCAAGAAGACAGCGTTAGCGCGTTTTAAAAAACTTGTGACCCCATCCATCAAAGGCCATGGGTAACACTGCTTCTTATCTTTTGCCAAGAGTATTAATATTTGTTTTATTTATATTTTTTTTTTTGTACCAAAGAGCCTATTTACTAATATTCCACCTTGAAAATTGCGGTAAGTCCCATACCAATTTCCATTACCCATTTTTAGGGGTTTGGGGGAAGATTTCAAAAAAATATTTATGCAACTATTTTTCGTACATAACATAAGAGCCTGTAAACCAATTTTCAGGCCAATTGCATTAAATGATTTTTTTAGGTGGTAGAGTCTTTGTGTGGGTGTTTATAAGCTGCAATTATCACTTAACATCAATGTGAACTGCATGCTTGTTTGCCGCTTTCATGACATAAAAAACGGCATTAAAAACTGACTAAATACCCGTACAAACTATCACCTCCTCTCTTAGAGGATTGGGGGCAGATTAAAAAAAAAGTATATATTTTAAGAACTTTAACGTTGTTTTCTTTAGTAACAAAGAGTCTGGACACCAATTTTGGCTTAAGTCCAATACAAAAGTTTACCCCCTCTTTTAAGGGGAAGGGGGCAGATGTCCTAAAAAATATGTACGAAATTATTTGTTAGGCTCAAAGAGTCCGCATACCAAGTTTCGACTTTCTAGCTTGAAAATTGTAGAATGCTCCCTACAAATTGCCACCCCCAACGATAGAAAGTAGGGCAGATTTCCAAAAAAAAAATAATATCGAGTAAACGTTGTTTTTTTAGTAACAAAGAGGCCGCATACCAGTTTTTGGCTTTCCATCTTGAACACTGCGGAAAGCCCAATTCAAGTTTCACTCCTTCTTTTATGGGGGATGGGGGTAGATAAAAAAAAATGTGTACTTATTGTTTTTTAGGCTCATAGAGTTCGCATACCGAGTTTTAACTTTATACCTTGAACATTGTGGAATACTCCATACGAATTTCCACCCCTTATTAGGGGGGGGCAGATTCCTAAAAAAAAATTATTTAATAATACGCAAATGTTGTTATTTTTAGTAACAAAGAGTCTGGACACCAATTTTTGGCTTACGACCAATACAAAATTTTACTCCCTCTGTTAAGGGGATGGGGGCAGATGTCCAAAAAAAAATGTATACGAAATTATTTGTTAGGCTCAAAGAGTCCGTATACCAAGTTTCGCCTTTCTACCTTGAAAATTGTAGAATGCTCCCAACAAATTGCCACCCCATATAATAGGGAGTGGGGCAGATTAAAAAAAAAAACAAGTAAACGTTGTTTTTTTAGTAACAAAGAGGACGCGTACCAATTTTTGGCTTTTCACCTTGAACACTGAAGAAAGCCCAATACAAATTTCACTCCCTCATTTAAGGGGATGGGGGTAGATAAAATAAAAAATATGTACTTATTGTTTGTTGGGCTCATAGAGTTCGTTAGTTAGTTTTAACTTTCTACCTTGAAAATTGTGGAATGCTCCATACAAATTTCCACCTCCTATTTTAGAGGGTGGGGCAGATTTCTAAAAAAAAGAGTTCAATAATAAGCAAATGTTGTTTTTTTTATAGTAACAAAGAGTCCGCATACCTATTTTTGGCTTTCCAGCTTGAACACTGCCGTAAGCCCAATACCTTCAAATTTCACCCCCCGTTTTAAAGGGATGGGGGCAAATTTCTAAATAAAATAATATGTACGTATTGTTTGTTAAACTCAAAGAGTTCAAATACCGAGTTTTAACTTTCTATTTTGAAAATTGTAGAATGCTCCGTACAAATTTCCACCCCCTATTTTAGGAGGATGGGGATAATGTAAGGAGACAAAAAGTAGCCTATGTTCTTTCTCAAAGTCAACTCTATCTCTGTACCAAATTTCATCAAAATCGGTTCACTCGTTTGGACGTGAAAAGGTAACAGACAGGCAGACAGAGTTACTTTCACATTTATAATATTAGTAGGGATTCCCAGCTTAAAGAAATTGTAATGATTCTTTTTTTAGCATTAAGGAATCAACTACCCAGGTGCAGCAGTGGTAGAGTAATTAAAATGGTATTTATTTAGTATTAACTATGCACTGTAAAATATTAAACCTTAAAGGGCCAGCACATCATTTTATTGTGAGACCAACTTCACTAACTTTAGCGATAAGGTTTACTGTTTAACTTTACTGTTTACTTTTCCATCTGCAAACCTGCCGGTAGCAGATGGCAACAAAGCATTGCTTAACGCCATATGAACTAAATCTCAAACCAATACCAAACAAAGATTTTGTAACACTCCTAACACTCATATTTAACCAATGATATTTTAAAAAGTATTTAATATAACTTCACGCCTGTTTTCCCCGAAGAAGTAGGCAAAGGTAAGCATACATACACCGGTCACCGGTTATGTTTTTGCCCATGTAGCAGGTGGTGACCCTGTTGATATCTCCGGGCACATTACTAAACTGAGGTAATGGGAAACTTCCAGAAAATGAAAAAATGCCTATGAATAAAGGATTTTACACCTTAAACTCTAATAGCCTTCGACCCGGGAATCGAACCCAGGACCCCAGCGTAGTAGTAGTGGCCTTCTACTAATGAGGCAATTAAAAAAAAAAATCTTTCGTATCCTGCTATGCTCAGCAATCTGTTATTGGAACATTTTGCTGTTTTGCAAAAACTGTTTAATTTCAATATATATACCTATTTGTTTTTTATTTTATTACTATTATATATTTGCAGGTTAACAAAAGAAGAACTGAATGTGGAGTTAACAAAACTGAATGCCCTACAGCAACAATGTGTAGAAGATGAGATGTCAGCTGGACAAGAGTGTCTCCGACTTGCCGAAGAGGTGGACTCCATTATGGACGGAGTGATGGATGTCATTGCCGATACATTGAATATGTATGGAAGTTGTCATGCTGATAAGGTAAAAAAATTTTTTCATAATTCATTATTATTTACTTAAAGTCCTGAGACTGATTGCAGATCAAAAAAAAAAATATTATTCATTAAGAATATTAATCAACTCACTTCGCTTTGCTGTATTAACATGATTCTGTAATTTCCGGCACATTGGGTCAACTGAAGCAAAGAGTTTTAATTATTTTAAACAACGGAAAATTATTTCGGTTGTCAAGATCTTTATATGGAAAGCAGTCTCGCCTTGCCTATTTTTTTATATAATTTTTGTACAAACTTTTCATAAATCTTTTTTTTTATGTCATGAAAATGGCAAACAAGCATGCAGTTCACATTGATGTTAAGTGATGACTGCAGCCTGTAGACATCCTCACAAAGACCAGAGGTCAAAATGCAGATGCGTTACCACTCCTGAGGCGTAAGGTGTTATGCCTCTGTGTCGGAAATTACAGGGCCGTACATTACCACATGATCGGAACACGATAGTGCTGAACATTTCCATTTAGCGGCAAGTATATTAGGTACTACGGTGGTGCTTACGCCCGCGAGCTCCTTCACTGGAGCTCTATTCAACAGTCTCTTGTTTATTGTCTACTAGCTGACCCGGCGAACTTCATACTGTTATTTATTTTATATATTTTTTCATACCAACCTTCTCCTGATAATACCGAATACATAAAAAATAATTTATCCAATTTCGTGCAGTCGTTTGTAAGTTATGTAACTATACAAACATTTCAGTTGTTTTATATTATTTCGCATTAACACATGCTTGTGAAATATACTATGCTAGTTAGGCAACCGATAAAATTATTAAGGGTAAAAGCGACTTCTTTACGATATTCAATAAACTGCAATGTCTATTATATCGGTTGCCTAACTAGCATAGTTGGCAATAGATGGCGCTGCTGCTACCATAAAGCAATGCAACAAATGTGAAGGAAAGATTTGACAAATCGGGCAGGACTTCAGTAGCTCAATTGGAAGAGCGGCTGGACTAGATTCCCAGTAGGCCGCGAGTTCGAGTCTCGCCTGAAGTCAAATTTTTCTTTCCATTTTACTTTAAATAAAAACATTTCAGTTATTCATTTTTATTTATTTATATAGATTTCAAATAATTTATTTTATGTATAATGATTAACCTAGTCGGAGGCCTCATGGGCGGCTTGAAAAAATCCGATAGGGGGTTGGCCAACCCGTATCTCCACCAACCCACATTGGAGCAGCGTGGTGGAGTAAGCTCCAGGCCTAGGAATCCAAAAAGGGGAGAGACTCGTGTCCAGCAGTGAGACGTAGTAGGGTTCCCATTATTATTATAATATAATGTTTGACTTCCAAATTTATTACAACATATTTTTCATAAATTTTCAGGAGAAAGCTAAGAAATTCTTCACGTATGGCCCGTTTGACTCGTACAGACAGTCACAAGCTCTCTTCAGATCTCACTTTGACCTTTACACATCTAAGAAACTCTGTAGGCGCCAAGATAGTGTGGGTGATGAAGATTTGAGAGCGGCGTTGGTTGAGGCTAAGAGTATGGAAGAAAGGTATAAATATATTTAAAAAAAAAAGAACTATAAATCCCAACTGCCTTAGAATTGAAATAAGATTTAAACTTAAAAGAAGAAAACGAGGCAAGTAGTCCATCTAGAATTTATTATTTAAATATATTTTACAGTCAGATTGAATTTAAAACAAAAAATCTTTCATGTGTTGACTAATGGGACTAATTTACATAAATGTACCAAATTTGAACCCTTTCCTTTCTTCCCAAATTATGTTTTTTTTTTTTTATGTAATGGAAGTGGTAAACAAGCATGCAGTTCACATTGATGTTAAGTGATGACTGCAGCCTATAGACACCAACACAAAGACCAAGGTCAAAATGCAGATGCGTTACCACTCCTGAGGCCTAAGGTCTTATGCCTCTGTGCCGGAAATTACAGGGCCGTACATTACCACCTGACCGGAACACGATAGTGTTGAACACTACCATTTAGCGGCAAGTATATTAGGTAATGCGGTGGTGCCTACGCCCGCGAGCTCCGTCACTGGAGCTCTACCACCAGTAAAAACGCAGCGTTACAGCAGTGTTACGTAATACTTGAACGCTTTTCCTAAGGTCTATGTTACAATATATCTTGTTGGATGATTCTGATATATGATTCTTG
The DNA here is from genome assembly GCA_036365455.1 of Macrosoma leucophasiata. Lineage (NCBI taxonomy): Eukaryota > Metazoa > Arthropoda > Insecta > Lepidoptera > Hedylidae > Macrosoma > Macrosoma leucophasiata. The sequence continues at coordinate 3,477,858 of JAWQUS010000023.1, read as the reverse complement.
TATAATTCATTTTGTTATTAATGTTATTTCCAGGCTATCGGATGCGATGTGCGCTTACATCGACTCGAAAGCGGAGCTATGCGGGGAGCAAGCCAAATTGACCCTTGTTAGCAACTACTCTAACGTTCATCCCAGTCAAATACCGTAAGTTCTTTCTCTTCACTCAACAGCTTAGACAAAACTTGTATTGTGTTTACACTTTGAAACTGGCAAGCGAGTGATGTAGATTTAAAGGATTACCTTTTTTTATGTAATGGAGTGGCAAACAGTCATGCGGTTCACATTGATGTTAAGTGATGACTGCAGCCTATAGACACCCACACAAACGACCAAGGTCAAAATGCAGATGTGTTACCACTCCAGAGGCCTAAGGTGTTATGTCCCTGTGCCGCAAATTACAAGGTCGTACATTACCACTTGACCGGAACACGATAGTGCTGAACACTACCATTTAGTGGCAAGTATATTAGGTAATGCGGTGCTGCATACGCCCGCGAGCTCCGTCACTGGAGCTCTATCACCAGTAGTTACCTGACAGCATTTGCTCAGCAGTTTAATATTTATTATTTCTTCAGGGCATGCTTAGTGGAAGCCCAAAGTGGCCTTGAATTGCTGGAGCAAGAAGAAACGATTGTGGAACAGCAACTTCAAGATGCTGTGAAACAGCTGGTGAGGGGGCGGACCTCGCTGGCAGTGGAGACCACGGCCAGATCTGCGCTCGTTGTTAGAGAGTAAGTGAATATTATAGTTTTTGTCTTAAGTTTCCAGACATGACCCACTAGAGGAGGATAATTCTTCTGTCAGTGCAGTCAATCAACCGAACAATGGAAAGAAAGAAAGAGATGTAGTGATAGGCAGCAGCATAGAGAATCCACACCCCGGACACTCGGCTGAAATTCCATACAAATGCTTATTCTGGTTACCTATTACACAGACATCAATCAGTATATGCGCAAACAAATTTCCGTGCTTCGGAGGGCACGTGAAGCCGTCGGTCCCGGTTGAAGCCGGTGCCGTTAATCCTTGTCGGAGGCCTTATATTATTATAAGGTATAAGGTTTGAAAACATCCGACAGCGGGTTGGCCACTAACCCACCCTCCAATCCGCATTGTAGCAGCGTGGCGGAGTAAGCTCCAGGCCTCCCCCCAAAAAGGGGAGAGACTCGTGCCCAGTAGTGGGACGTATATAATAATGGGTTGCCATTATTATTATTTTTTAATTTTTATTTTTTTTTAAGCACGTGGTCCAGTTTGAACCCTGGACCTTTGTCAGGCTTGCGTGGGGACATGGGGGGTCCAACACGTAGAGGCCCTTTCGAGAATTTTGATCTAGTTTGTAATGGGCTATATTCGGCGGGACCTCTCTCTGATTGCATCAATAGTTAATACAGACACAGACAGACCCCGCAGAATATAATGGAACTATTGTAATGATAAGTGATTCGCCAAACTTCGGGCTATGTGGGTGAACTGGGGGGACTAGCTGGCTGGGCCTATGGAGTAATTATTATTATTGACACTCATTTATTATAATTCACATTTTATATTTTTTTTACATATACATTAAAAAAAAAGAAAACAAAACATATATTTAAAAAAATATAAAAAGGTTGTCACCGGTAGCGGGAGCAGAGTCCAAGCTGTCGGTGGTTAGGGGCTCAGAGAGAGAAACCTCCTCACAATACGTGCCGTGTCGAGGAGTACCGCCTTCTGCACCAAGCCCTTGATCCAACTTCCCAGCGAGAGCCTCTTAAGGTGGTGGTCGAGGCTCTTCGCCATGAGTCCGTTTACCGTGACGACTATCGGTACAATTACAGCCGAGTCCACATCCCACATGGCGACAATCTCGTGAGACAAGTCGAGATACTTAATTTGTTTGTCTTTTTCCGCTTTCACGAGATTCTCATCATGAGGGATGGTGACATCGACTGTAATTGCGCGGTTCCAAGCGATCTATCACCACTATATCATTCTTATTGGCGACAATAGTCCTGTCAGTGATGATAGATCGATCCCAATACATCGTGACATGGTCATTTTCGAGTACTGGGTCGGGTGCATACCTGTAGTACGGCACTTCCGTGGCTACAAGGTTGTATTTCAAGGCAAGGTGCTGGTGAATTATCCTGGCTACTTATTATTATTCCACTTATTTATTCAAACAACTTATTAAATAATTTTTTACATATATATTATTATTATTATACGTTGCCATATCATGCCGATTATACTGTTTCTTTCAATCCTCCAGGCAAATACACAAAGAGCTGACGTATCTACTGGAGTGCAGTCGGCGGGCGCTGGCGGTGGACCGCGCGCTGTACGGGGCGCTGCGCCGCGAGCTGCGCGCCACGCAGCAGCTGCTGCACTTCGCTGCTCACTTGAGGTTGTACCGGCTCGCTGACGCTGAGGCTGTGCGCACTCGTATTGTAAGTTTATACCGACTTAATGCCGACTTTTGTACGGCCCTGTAATTTCCGGCACAGAGGCATAACACCTTAGGCCTCGGGAGTGGTAACGCATCTGCATTTTGACCTCGGTCTTTGTGTGGGTGTCTATAGGCTGCAGTCATCACTTAGCATCAATGTGAACTGTATGCTTGTTTGCCACTTCCTTTACATAAAAAAAAAAACTTAAATGAAAAAAGGCATGCTCCGATGGTTCGGGCATATAGAAAGAATGTCGAATGAGCGAATAACTCTAAACAGATATACAATGCGAATGTGGATGGTTGCAGAGGCCCATTAAGACCGAGAAAGTCAGTCTTGGTCTACCATGACCAAATAGGTCGAGTTCTGTCTGATGATGGGGTCAATAGTCTTAGGAATCGGCGTGCATGTATGAAAAGAATGATGAAGGTAGACGAGGCACGAGAGGTATGCCTGGACCGGGATATCTGGCGCTCTACACTCTCTGCCTACCCTGTTAGGGACCTAGCGTGAAGATACATACATACATACATATACCGACATATCAATACTAATATTATAAAGCTGAAGAGTTTGTTTGTTTCTTTGAACGCGCTAATCTCAGGAACTTCTGGTCCGATTTGGAAAATTCTTTCAGTATTAAATAAATAAAAATGTATTTATTGACAAAAAAAACATACATAGTTTTAAATATTGACTCCATAGATTCCCGAACTAGTATTCACTGTGTTTCGGGAATCAGTGGCTTCTCCAGATGATATCATATTACAATTTTGTCATATAATTTCATTAAATGTAATTAAGTTAACTAGGTATCTATGTTCAGAGGTATAAATTTTTGGACCTTACATAAAGACATACCGAATAATATATTTTTTTTACAAAGTAAAAAAAACAAAAAGTGTAAGGTATGTGTGCGTGTGCGTGCGTGTACGTGTGTGTGTGTGTGTGTGTGTGTGTGTGTGTGTGTGTGTGTGTGTGTGTGTGTGTGTGTGTGTGTGTGTGTGTGTGTGTGTGTGTGTGTGTGTGTGTGTGTGTGTGTGTGTGTGTGCGTGTTGTATTCATTATGGATCATCTTTCTCAATTATAGTTAAATTAGACTGAAATTTACATATTATGATTTTATTTATATAAATATAATTAAAAATATAGATTTACTATTATATTTTCTATTCCTTCATAGTCAACACTCTCTAGCCATATGTTAACAATCTTTTTAAACTCGTTATTATTTGATTTTTTAATGTTCTTATTATTAGCTGTTGGTAATTTTAGTAATTTATTGTATATTTTTGGAACAACTATATAAAACTGCTTCTGAGCAAATCTAGTTCTTGCTAATGGAACAGGAATTCGGTCTACTCTTTTATGTGACACTGGAAAAGCCGGCACTGTTCGACTATGAAAACGACGGAGTATGAACAGTGGTGTATGAACAGTTTTCTAACAGATAGTACATCCGCCTATTCGTATACTGCCGTAGTGGGGTGCTTGTAAGGGAGGTAGAGGAGTACTTTTAAAACAGCCCGTTGAGCTAGTTCAAGTGTCATAATATGAGTTTTTGCGGCGCTGCCCCATGCACATATACAATATCTAATTAAAGATTCACATATGCTTTGTATGTTTGAATAAGAAGGTCAATATCCGCTATAGTTCGCAGGTTTTTGAAAACATATATGACTTTTCGTACTCTGGAAGAAAGTGATGTTATATGAGTGCTCCAGCTCAGTTTATCGTCTATTGTGACCCCGAGGTATTTAGTGGTCTCGGCTCGTGAAATAACGGCACAGTTACATGTTTTGGGGAGGGAAACAGCAAGATTACATGGAAATGAATATATTTTAAGTCCAGTTGTTGCAGAACTACCTGCAGCTGTTAGGGTGTAGCACATGAATTTAGTTTTCGCTATGTTCAGTGAGAGAAGGCTGTTTTCCAACCATTCCATTATTTTGGAGACACCTCTTTCTGCCAGCTCTGCAACCTTCTGCCAGTTAGCTTCGTGGAAAAGTAACACAGTGTCATCTGCAAACATTATTATGTCCAAGCCATGCACGATGGTAGAGCAGAGTTGGTTTATGTAGATTAAGAAAAGCGAGGGTGCTAATATACTTCCTTGCGGCACCCCATAAGTACAGATAGTTAATATAACGAGGAAGGCTTTAGGCTATACAACATCACGTTAAGACGAATAGGAAAGGGTAGGTAACATTACACCCGTGCGAAGCCGGGGCAAGCCGCTAGATTAAAATAAATGGTCCAACCATCTGCGAGTTACATTTTATTTGAATTGATAACGTTAACGCTTCACTATGGGTCTGTTTCTATTTACTGAAACGAAATAAACGACAGTAAAGAGAGACAGTCCTATAAATATATTTTACATTGGAGAAAATGAGATAGAAGTACATACTGCACGGATTCTCATGCGGTTTTACCAATAGGTAAAATGATTCACGAGAAAGGTTTGTGTATATAATTTGGTAATGAATGAATGAATGAAATGAATGAATGAATTTATTTGCCAGTAATGTAGTACACGAGGTCTTACCAACATAGATTGATACCTTATATTTCACCACATTATTGGCATGCAAATTTTAGGTCAATTATTACAAATTACTAAATTACTTATTACATTTTAACATACTTAATATACTCTATCCATGGATTGATTTCCTATAAACAAAATGTATCAAGTTAAACAATAAACGAAAGGTACAGATTTGTGTAAATTGGTTCTAATATAACGATTAATGTTGGAGATGTCGGAAAAAATCAAGCCGTCTGGGAGCTTTCATCGAATATGCTGCCTATTTTTTCAGATAATATAACATAACAATGTATGTTGGAATATTTTCTCATTGGTAGATTTACAAGACAGTCCGCGTTGGCATATATCTGAAGCAAAATAAAAATTTAATTCAAATCAAAAACGCGTTATTCAGAACAATTATGGCAATCGCTGGTTAAAAAAAAAATTGTTCACCTAATCTGTCAGGTCGCGACAAAGATATGATAATTGATTTCTAACTGTTTGTGTACCAATATCGGTCCAATACTCGTATTCCAGGGTCTATCTACTATCTGAAAAGTTAAAAATATTGATTATTGTCTCATTTACAGCAATCAATGAACGAGATATGCGCCGAACAAGAATCGGCAGAACGAAGTCTTCAGACCGCTGATACTTTATTGACTGCTCTCTGCTCCGTACTCGGAATTGAGTATACCAATGATAGTAAATACCTTGTAAAAGTACACAACGAATTATTAACCAATATTCGTGAATTGAAGGATAGTATAAACGATGGTTATGTAAAGAAAGAGGAGTCGTTGAAGAAATTGTGAGTATTTTAAATTTTGTATTCAGTAGAGATGTGAGACTTTGTGTGAATGAGTGTTTTGGAGTAAAACTGGAAAAAGGTATAGGTTAGGATCCCACTGCAGAATCATTTGGTTCATCCAGATATGATGCTAACCTAATTTTTACGCATATTCATAATCTAGAGAGTATAATTATATCCACCAAGGTTGTCTATCAAAAAATGACTGCAAGTATTTTGTTATATTTTTATTTTGGGAGTCAAATTTAAACTTCACTGCAATATGTATACTGGTGGTAGAGCTCCAGTGACGGAGCTCGCGGGCGTAGGCACCAACGCATTACCTAATATACTTGCCGCTAAATGGTAGTGTTCAGCACTATCGTGTTCCGGTCAGGTGGCAATGTACGGCCCTGTAATTTCCGGCACAGAGGCATAACACCTAATGCCTCAGGAGTGGCAGCGCATCTGCATTTTGACCTCTGGTCATTGTGTGGGTGTCTATAGGCTGCAGTCTTCACTTAACATGAATGTGAACTGCATGCTTGTTTGCCACTTTTATTACATAAAAAAAAAAAAAAATTATAAAGACTGAAAAATCACGGCTGCCGTTGCGCACTTGGCCGCCCCCACATATTTTCGTTCCGCCCCGATACCTTTCTACGTCCATAACGTACATGTATATTACAATTTCAAAGCGTATTTTGCTGAAAGTAAAGTAGTGTGGTCTGTGAATCTCACGCTAAGGCCGCATCTTTGATATTAATACAACTTTTCCATCCACAGTAAACAATCAACTACACCGCTAAAGCAATATATCTGGGACGGATGTACAAAACAGCCGAATTGCAGCGACCGACGAGTTGCGAGACTGTTCCATAGCCTCAAGCAAGGCATGGAGTCTATGGATAGACAGATTGTTGATGCTAGTTCACTGTTCGCTTCTGTCAAGGTAACTGTGTGTGTGTTAATGCGAAATAATATAAAAACAATTATTAAGGGTAAAAGCGACTTTTTTACGATATTCAATAAACTGAAAAGTCTATTATATCGGTTGCCTAACTAGCATAGTTGGTAATAGATGGCGCTACTGCTACCATAAAGCAATGCAATAGATGTGAAGGAAAGATTTGACAAATCGGGCAGGACTTCAGTAGCTCAATTGGAAGAGCGGCTGGACTAGATTCCCAGTAGGTCGCGAGTTCGAGTCTCGCCTGAAGTCAATTTTTTCTTTCCATTTATCTTTAAAAATAAAATATATTTCACAAGCATGTGTTAATGCGAAATAATATAAAAACAATTATCAAGGTAACTGTGTTAGCATGGTTTACATTTTTTTCACTTTTACTGGTGGTAGAGGTCCAGTGACGGAGCTGGCGGTCGTAGTCACCACCGCGTTACCTAATATACTTATCGCTAAATGGTAGTGTTCAGCACTATCGTGTTCCGGCCAGGTGGTAATGTATGGCCTTGCAATTTCCGGCACAGAACATAAAATTAACTTTTTATTGGTGACTAGCGATCCGCCCCGGCTTCGCGCGGTTGCAATGTTACCTACCTTCTCCTATTCACCTTAGCGTGATGTTATATAGCCTAAAGCCATCCTCGAGAAATGAGCTATCTAACACTGAAATTATTTTTCAAATCGGTTTAGTAGTTCCTGAGATTAGCGCGTTCAAGCAAACAAACAAACTCTTCAGCTTTATAATATTAGTATAGTTTTTATTAATAATTTCTTTTACGGTCTTGTTTCAAGTCCTTGGTAGCTAATCTTCATTAAAGTTCATATTAATGAAGATGCACGACCCGTATAGTCCAGCGGTGTGAGACAACCGTTTGACTCGAAGGGTCGCGGGTTCGGGTTCCGCACCGGGTCAAATATCTGGTCTGGGTGTTTGTGTAAGTGTTGTGTGTGTACAACGGCACCCACGACACAAGTTTATACGTAGTGTCGGGCTGTAAAAAGTTAAAATTTTGTCAACCTACCTATTCTTTACTGGTGGTAGAGCTCCAGTGACGGAGCTCGCGGGCGTAGGCACTACCGCATAAGATAAGATAAGATGAACCTTTATTCTCTGACCAAAGTGTACAATTTTTCTATATAAACTTAATCTATACATTACAAATATAAAACTAATAATATTATATATTTTTTTAACGAAAATTTAGTGCAAAGACTATTTCCGCAACCAATTTGGTCAGGTTGTCCTATGACATAGGCCTCCCCCGTTGTTTTCCATTTCTCCCTATTAAGAGCAAACCTTTTCCATCCTTCAGGTAAATCGTCCTCCCATCTTTTTATTTGACGTCCTTTCTGTCTTTGCCCATTTCTTGGATACCATTCCATTATGTTTTTAGTCCATTTTTCTCTACTTGTTCTCATTATGTGTCCTGTCCAGTTCCATTTCAATGTTTTAAGTTTTTGTAAAATATCATTCACCCTAGTTCTTTTCCTTATTTTTGTAGTTGTCCATCTGTCCTGTAATCTTATATTTAGCATGCTTCGTTCCATGCTGCGTTGACAAATTGTAAGTTTCTGCTAGTTTTTGATCGTAGCAGGCCAAGTTTGACATCCATATGATGCATTTTGCCACATGCACTACCGCATACTTGCCGCTAAATGGTAGTGTTCAGCACTATCGTGTTCCGGTCAGGTGGTAATGTACGGACCTGTAATTTCCGGCACAGAAGCATAACACCTTAGGCCTCAGGAGTAGCAACGGATCTGCATTTTGACCTCTGGTCATTGAGTAAGTCTATAGGCTGCAGTCATCATTTAACATAAATGTGAACTGCAAGCCTGTTTACCACTTTTATTTCATTAAAAAAAAATTGTAATTTCATCACATAGTAATTCATTAATTATTAATTTATCTATTTCAGAATGGTGATAAACACTCATTAAGGAAATTATGGCAGTGGTTCCTCACGGATCAGGCCAAGCTGCTAACCGCTGTGAAGAATGCGCAGCGTGGTTTTACGTGATATACATTTAATATTAGTTTTAATATACATTTAATTGTAGTATTGGTGTTTGCATTTATTACCTGTACTCGTTTCGTATGTAATAATGGCAACCCATTATACGTCCCACTGCTGGGCACGAGTCTCTCCCCTTTTTGGGGGGAGGCCTGGAGCTTACTCCACCACGCTGCTCCAATGCGGATTGGTGGAGGTGGGTGGGTTAGTGGCCAACCCGCTGTCGGATGTTTTCAAACCGCCCATAAGGCCTCCGACAAGGTTTAACGACTGCTATCTATCGATAGCAACCGGGACCGATATTATTAACTACTAGTTTCGTATGTATTAACTAAAAATCATCATTTATTGGTGGTGAAAGTTCCAGCGGAGCGCGAGAACGTCGGCACCACCACATTAACTAATCTATGTATGGTTTCCGAAGTCTTCGGTAGCTTAGTGGTAAAGCGGCTGGATTGGTTATCCTGAGGTCGCAGGTTCGATTCCTGCCCGAAGTCAAATTTTTCTTTCCGTTTTTTCTTTAATTTTTTAATTATCAAATTGTGATTAAAGAACGTAATGTTTAGTAAATAATTGCGTAGACTGAGAAGGACAATATTATTTTATGCATATTTATTTATACTTCTAGAAGGTTGTAGATGTAAGTGGAGCTTGGTAGTCTTAAAAAACTTAATTTTAATTTTTTTTTGTGGCAGAGCTCCAGTGACCGAGCTCGCGAGCGTAGGCACCAACGCATTACCTAATATACTTGCCGCTAAATGGTAGTGTTCAGCACTATCGTGTTCCGGTCAGGCGGTGATGTACGGGCCTGTAATTTCCGACATAGAGGCATAACACATTAGGCTTATCAATGTGAACTGCATGCTTGTTTGCCACTTTCATTACATAAAAAAGTATTCTCATTATATGAGAAGAAGATCACTTAAATGTCCACTGAATTCGGATGAGAGTTCTGTGGAATAATGATATCTCATAGGAATAAATTTTTCGTATAAAGAAATCGAAGGAAAGCTTGAAATAATATTTAAAAAAGAAAGAAGCATATTCAGTAAAAATATTTAATACTTATTTTTAACACTAGTTTTATAGGAAAATATAAAAAAAATATCTAGGCACAATAAATACTAAAAATCACAACAGTGTAGTCCCTGGCTCTTTTTCAGGTTACGTACGCACTATACTCCACTATAAAGATGGCAGCTGCAAAAGTGTCGCTAAAGTTGAGTTAGATTCGAGTATTTGGTCGTTAGTTATGATAAGTCATGACTCTTCAGTTAATGGTCAAATTCTGAAGTCTCGAGGTTACTCTTATTTGAAAATTCTGACTTTCTTAGTTGTCATATTACCTCTATTTTTTATGTGGGGACCCCGATACATATACATATTGTATTTATGAGTTTAGACTTATGTTTTTTTATGTCATGACAAACGGATCACCTGACGGAAAGTGGTCACCGTCACCTATGAACATTTGCAACACCAGGGGAGTTGCCAACGCGCTGGCAGCCCTGAAGGACTCTTGATGCCAATTTTAAAGAACTCCATATTGTAGCGCCGAGGGAACACCTCAAAGGGAAATAAGTTCCACAATTTTCACGTTCTCGGCAGAAATTACCGCGATAATCGCACCGTTGAGCACTGCCAGGTGTCCAGTCGGTAAGTGTAGAACGTCTTCCGTTGTACGGTGTAGGAAATGAGACGGTGGCATTTAAGGCCCTAAGGCTCTAGTCCCATTTTTTTTGTCTAGTGTCATATAATTTTTGTATTCTAGAGTTGTAGGTATTAGTCCCAAGTGGGTCTGGGTATCTTGGTGAGCAGCGTGTCTTCGGGTGCGATGTGTATCGGGTTGTTGAAGTCCACTTCAATGTTGTCTGGGATCGTGTCGTAGTATGTGATGTGGTCGTTCGATGTTCCTGTTATGAAGGCATAAAATGCTTAGTTGAGGCGGCGTAATCGGTGAATCTTAAATGTAATTGAAGTGGCAACCAAGCATGCAGTTCACATTGATGTTAAGTGATGACTGCAGCCTATAGACACCCACACAAAGACCAAGGTCAAAATGCAAATGCGTTACCACTCCTGAGGCCTAAGGTGTTATGCCTCTGTGCCGGAAATTACAGGGCCGTACATTACCACCTGACCGGAACACGATAGTGCTGAACACTACCATTTAGCGGCTAGTAAATCAGGTAATGCGGTGGTGCCTACGCCCGCGAGATCCGTCACTGGAGCTCTACCATCAGTAGAAACTACTGGTGCTAGAGTCCCAAGTGTAGAAGATCGAGGGCGTAGGCACCACCTCATTACCTATCTGCCGATAAATGGTAGTGTTCGGCACTATAATATTGTGTTCCGGTTATTATATTATGGTCATGTATGGCCCCGTAATAACTATCACAGAGACAACAACTTAGGTCGCCGGGGTGGCAACGCATCTACATTTTGTCCTCTGGTTTTTGTGTAGATGTCTATACGCTGCAGTCATCACTTATGATCAGTGTGCGCTGCAGGCTTGTTTGCCACCTTCCTTACATAAAAAAAAATATAATTCTAATTGACAGCGTTCGGGAAGCTGCAATACAAAGATCTTCTTCGCAGTGTCTGAAGAAGAAGGTCTTTGACCAGTCTGTGTTGCCAGTGATGACATCCATATGTCACCATGGCCCTCATAAGAAGGCTCAAGGTCACTCAGAGAGCAATGAAAGAGCTATGCTCGGAGTTTCTCTGCGAGATCGATTCAGAAATAAACAGATCCAGATGAGAACCAAAGTAACCGACATAGCCCACCGAATAGCGAAACTCAAATGGCAGTGGGCAGGGAACGTCGTTATGGCAATCTGTTGGGGATGCTTTTATCCAGCAGTGGACATCTTTTGGCTAAAATTATGATGACTAAGTAGGTATGCTTAACAAATTATCCCTTAAATTATGGCCCGCAATTGTCTTCTCAAGACGTCAGTACTTAAAAAAGGTTAATTAAATTGTGATATTGTGATCCTATTCCGATATTGGCCCCTTATTTATTGTTATCAGTGATTAAACTTACCAGTAAAATTGAGTCGGGCAATAATCTCCTCAAGGTGTTGCCTGTCCAACGTAGCTTTAACGGTAATCCTATCTCTGTACAGACTGCGTCGGTGTCGCGAGGAACGCCGGCTGACACGACTAATGCTACTTGTACGAGTCAGTAGCGGAAGAGTGAACACCATCTCTGATAGTGGAGTTTTGTCCGGTCCGAATTCCTGGAAAAATTGTTTACGTTTATGACCAGCATAGATATAAATATTTGGTGTTTGCAACTGCGTATCGAATGACCAAGCATCACCATGCTGCACCATGAGGTAGACCGACGACCTGGTGAAAGTAGTAAGTCACTGGTTGAACGCAGCTCAGGACCGATCATTTTGGTAAGCTTTGGAAGAGGCTTTTGTCTTTTGTCCAGAAGTGAACGTCTTTCGCTTGATGATACTAGAATTGCGTTGAATGTAACAAGTTAGGCGATAAGGCTGTTCACACGGCCTTGGGAGTATTCACACGACAGAGGACGAGTGATGGAGGAGGCGCGGATGACAGTTCGAAACAATCTGTAAAAATGACTTTTCTCATTTTCATGCTCCGTTTGGGCATGTAGAAAGAATATCGAATGAGCGAATAACTAAACAGGCTTATAATAAGAATGTGGATGGTTGCTGAGGCCCAGGAAGACCAAGACTGACCTACCTAGACCGAATAATCTAGGATACTTGGAAGATAGATGTAACTTCACGTAACTTCATGCCTGTAATCCCCGAAGAGGTAGGCAGAGGTAAATGCACACATTCAAGCATACATGCATGCATTCAAGCATACATGCAAACACCCACGATTCGCCGGTTACGTTTTAGCCCATGTAACCGGTCGCGAGCCTGTTGGCACATTTACCAAACTCCTATTTACTGGGGAACTTCCAGAAAATGGAAAAACCCCAAATAGAACCATAGAGATAAAGGCTTCCCTTACCTCTAATAGCCCTCGTTTGGGGAATCGAGCGTAGTAGTAGTGGCCTGCTACCACTAGGCCACTGAGGCATTTGATAGATGTTACCCACTCACCAAACACTTCCCGCTGACGCAGTAGGCGGCGGTGTGGTTGTGCCTGCAGGCGGTCCCGAGCGGGAACCACCCGTCCTGCCCGTTCACGAGGTAGAACCGGTGGGACACCCGTTCGTCTTGACACGCCACTCGACAGCTACGGTCTGGGTCCTCTGTAATAATAATAGCCGCTATTATTATGAGTCAAGGGCCTGATGCAGAAGGCAGTGCTACTTGACACGGCACGAATAGTGAGGAGATTCCTCTCTCTGCGATAGCGGAAGAACTTTCTTCTACTGAAAGAGAATTCTTCTACTAATGCAGTCAGTCAACCGAACGATGGAGGTCAAACCATTCCAATTCCGGTAGTAAGTGGGATAACGCAAGATGGGCGTCCTGCGATAAAACTACCACCACTGCTCGCCAATCTGCCATGCCAAGCGAAGCGAGTATGGCATATCCCCTTTATGAGGAGGCTTTGGTCCAGCAGTAGATCCAAAGAGTATGTTTCGTCTGATATGATGAAAGAAGTACATGGACATTTTGGATGGATGATGTGCCTTTTCTGCCATTGGATCTGTTAAACTTACCTAAAGCTGGAGATATCTGCATCCCCAAACCGGACAGTCTTCTGACTCTCTCCTTGTATTTAGAGCAGACCATGGTCGCGTACTGGTACGGTGATTTGCGTTGCGTACAACCCTGTAATAATGAGTATTTATAATTAAAATTAAATAATATATTTACGAAAAAGTTACCGGAAACGACCTACTGCACATCGAGCCTACAGAAGAGACGATCGGCTAGTTTCGACATCGTAGAGCGCTATCTCTGCTGCACAACTGCCTACACGTAAGCACTGATAGTCCGGTATTGGTCAAAACTTGATCAGAATGGTCTACAGACGTCACATAGGTAAAGTGCGAAAGAGTTTTGTGGTCGTATTCTGTTGTCTATCTTACAAATGAAGTACTCACTAGCTCATGTCTAGAAGAATCCGGCGTACATAGTTGTATGGATGTTAGTCTTGTTGACACAGATTGCACCAAACGCACACCAGCTCCTGGACTGATGCAGTGGTAGTGGCAGCCACTGCTGGCTCGCCACTGAGAGCCAACTGCCCGGCGCCAAGTGCCAGAGGTTTTTGTTCTGGAAATTCAAGAGAGATGTGTACCGAATGGTGCCCATTGAATGTAGAATAGGATTGCAAGATCATTTTGCATGGTAGTCTTGAAGATTTTTGTGCCTCAAAAGCTTGTATTTACGCCAATTTCCTGACGGGGTGAGCAGGCAGTGTGAAATGGAAAACATATATGGTGTCAGTCTACTTATTCTATATATTACAACCGTTCGTGGAGAAGAAAGAAATGGGTAAGTTTTGGGATTAGAACTACGATTTCTGATCGTGGACGAGAGGGTATATGTCATATGTACGTAAATATGCGCTGGGTGAATGGTTTGACGTGGTGAGTCCATGATCACCAACCTACTTCGACATTCAGTTTTATAGGAATAGAATATAAATTTACTTCTAAGGATACTTACGGGGCTCGAGGTGACGCCGATTGTAGCTGCAGCGGTTCCCATTCGCAATCGCTCGGTCTCAGCGAGAATTCCGTGTCTATATTGGTGTTGCATGTGAATTTCTGTAAAGGTATACAAAAAATATTTTTCAAGCAATCACCTATTGCAATCTAAGGGTTAGTATGTTCTTAGGTTTTCGAGACATTACGCTACATTCATTGAAATAAAACAAGTTTTGGGTCGCTTTTCAGCTTCCGTGGTTTCTAAGAGTTATGTACCTTTGAAATAAAACTAGTTTTCGGATTTATCTCGCGTATATTAAACTAAAATGATTATTTAAAATCGAACCCGACGTTTCGGTCGCTTTTCAGCTTCCGGTCAATTCATCATCAACCTATTCATCATTGCGATAAATTTTTATTATGGAACCAAACTTCAAATTGCGTAGAAGAAAGAAGCGACTTGTGGCCGCCGCGTGGGTAGCGTTTTTTGTGTAGCACGTAGTGTGTAGTGTGTAATGTGTAGCGTGTAGCGTCTAGCATGTAATGTGTAGCGTGTAGCGTGTAGTATATAGTGTGTAGCGTGTAATGTCTAGCGTGTAGCGTGTAGTAAGTAGCGTGTAGCGTGTAGTGTGTATTATGTAGCGTGTAACGGGTAGCTAGTAGCGTGTAGCGTATAACGTATAACGAGTAGCGTGTAGTGTGTAGTGTGTAGCAGGTAACGTGTAGCGTGTAGCGTGTAGTGTGTAGCGGGTAGCGTGTAGTGTTTAGTGTGGTACCTGGCAGACGCCGGCGATGCAGAACATAAGCGCGTGCGGGCAGCGCCCAGCCGCGCGACTTGTAGCCTCCTCCGCGGGTGTCGTGTGTAGTGTGTAGCGGGTGGCGTGTAGTGTGTAGTGTGTAGTGCGGCACCTGGCAGACGCCGGCGATGCAGAACATGGGCGCGTGCGTGGCGCAGGCGGTGCCGTCGGGCAGCGCCCAGCCGCGCGACTTGTAGCCTCCTCCGCGGGTGTCGTGTGTAGTGTGTAGCGGGTAGCGTGTAGTGTGTAGTGTGTAGTGCGGCACCTGGCAGACGCCGGCGATGCAGAACATGGGCGCGTGCGTGGCGCAGGCGGTGCCGTCGGGCAGCGCCCAGCCGCGCGACTTGTAGCCTCCTCCGCGGGTGTCGTGTGTAGTGTGTAGCGGGTAGCGTGTAGTGTGTAGTGTGTAGTGCGGCACCTGGCAGACGCCGGCGATGCAGAACATGGGCGCGTGCGTGGCGCAGGCGGTGCCGTCGGGCAGCGCCCAGCCGCGCGACTTGTAGCCTCCTCCGCGAGTGTCGCACCACACTGCGCACGCGCTGCTCACGTCTGTTACACGTATAACATGGGTTAATACGGCCACAAAACCACGAAATACCGAAATATTTTCTGGAATATTCATTATCATCTCAGCCAAAAGACATTCACTGCTGAACAAAGGCCTCCACGAAAGAATGCCACAACGAACGGTCCTGGGCCGCCCTCATCCAGCGATTGCTTGCGACCTTCACCAGATCGTCGGTCCATCTTGTGGGAGGCCTGCCTACGCTTCGATTTCCGGAACGCGGTCGCCACTCAAGATCTGCTCTGCCCCAACGGCCGTCAGTTCTTCGTGCTATGTGCCCTGCCCACTGCCACTTGAGTCTCGCTATTCGGAGAGCTATGTCGGTAACTTTGGTTCTCATGCAGATCTCCTCATTTCTGATTCGATCTCGCAGAGAAACTCCAAGCATAGCTCTCTCCATTGCTCTCTGGGTGACCGTGAGCCTTCTTAAGAGGCCCATAGTAAGCGACCACGTTTCTGTCCCATATGTTATCACTGGCAACACACATTGGTCAAAAACTTTTTTCTTGAGACACTGCGGTAAGTCGGACAAGAAGATATATCGTAGCTTCCCGAACGCTGCCCAACCGAGTTGGATTCGACGATTGACCTCTTTCTCGAGGTTGGATCGTTCTAACTGGACAGTTTGTCCCAGATATTCATAATCGTCAACAACTTCGAGTGTAGTACCCTCGACCATAACAGAAGTAGGTGTAACATGGGCATTTGACATGATCTTTGTCTTGTCCAAGTTCATTTTAAGGCCCACTCGTTGGGAGGCCCTAGCATGGGAGCATTGTGCTACGGTCTTCCAGGGTCTCAGCCATGACTACGATATCATCTGCAAATCGGAGGTGGGAGATGTACTCGCCGTTAACGTTGATGCCGAGTCCTTTCCAGTTCAGAAGCTTGAAGACGTCTTCCAATGCAGCGGTGAACAGTTTCGGAGATATAACATCTCCCTGTCTCACACCTCGCTGCAGTTGGATAGGTTTCGAGTTCTGATCCTGAAGTCAGACCGACATGGTGGCGTTTTCATACAAGCTCCTCAGTACCTCAATGTATCGATAGTCAACTTGGCACCTCTGGAGTGACTGTAGCACTGCCCAAATCTCAACCGAATCGAAGGCTTTCTGATAGTCCTCGAACGCTAGACATAGGGGCTGGTTATACTCTTCTGTCTTCTGTATAACCTGCCGCACCGTGTGAATGTGGTCTATGGTGCTAAAGCCTTTACGTAAACCGGCTTGTTCGGGAGGCTGGAAGTCGTCGAGTCTGCGTGACCGACGGTTCGTGATCACTCTCGAAAACAGCTTATAGACGTGACTTAGAAGTGCGATGGGCCTATAGTTTTTTAGAAGGGAATTGTCGCCTTTCTTAAAGTACAGTACCACCTTCTGTGCAACGCCTGTGGCGTTTTGCCCTCGGGTATGACGGAATTGAACATTGACTGAAGAGTCTGAGAGTCAGTCTGTCCGCGACCACGGCTTGTGCAACCGAGTCGAAACGTCGGAATAAAGGTAAAAAGTGTTTTTACCCAATATCTATATCGCGTCACGACCCGGTTCGTAAAATGAGTGAAATGAGTGTTAAACGCGAGTGTTTTAAAAGTTATATTGACTGAAGAGCTTCTAATACTGGCCTTCCGCCTGCTTTCAGGAGTTCAGCAGTGATTCCGTCATCACCCGGCGCCCTGTTGTTTTTGAGCTGCTTGAGAGCTGTTCTAATCTCGTCTAGACCGACGTCCGGGATGTCTTCGGTGTAGTATCGGGTCAGTCCGGCTCTAGGATCTGCTGCCGGACTGTTAACAGGTGGTCGGGCTGTTTTGTATAACTGTCCGTAAAACCGTTCGATCTCCTCTGCAAGCTCAGGTTTCGACGATACGATTCTGTCGTCCTCTGTCTTCAGCTTAGTGAGACGGCTTTGCCTTAAGGACAGATTTAGCTAAGGACACTACCATTTAGCGGCAGATAGATTAGGTAATGCGGTGGCCTTCGCCCGCGAGCTCCGTCATTAGAGCTCTAGCACCTGTGAAAATGAATGAAAACTAACCTTCAGCGTCCATCCTCTGCAAACCGGTCCCGATGAGGTCGGGGTCCACGTCGCGGGCCCTCACACAGATCTGGTCAGCAAACTCCCGCACCGTCATCCTCGGTACGTTGTTGCACTGTTGCAAACATAACTCCAAATTATGATTTATTTTTTTTATTAGTTTAGCTTAGTTTAATTACTGGTCTGTTGTGATTTGCGGGTGTTATTTTCTGTCACGATATTAAGCTGTTGATGGGTATTTGCGTATGTGTTTATATGCAAATATTTATATGCCATGGACGTTAACATTATCTTTATTTTATTTAGTAATAGTTGTATTAAATCTAAGGTTTGGACAACAGAGCAACACGCTGAGTTTGTTGGGTAGCGGAGTTCTTCTCAGTAGTGCCTGCACTTGGAACTCTGCTAAGTGAATGACTATGATTATGACGAACAGATTTTTCATTATCTTCTATGAAGGAAATGAAAAATTTGATGATTCACGTATCGGTTAAATATTATTATTAAATTGGTATTTATTAATACCTATTGTATTATTATTATAAGTCATTCTCTCTAGGTAGCTTATAACCCGACAATGAAAAAGTGTCCTTGTAGACCAATTTGAAATAAATGATTTGAATTTTGAATTTTTGAATTTTGATTTTCTGAGATTTGAAGTGGCCGTATATACGAGTAGTTTACATTGATGGTAAGCGAATACTAAAGTTAATAAGTTTTATATAAACATATTTTAGCTAGTGTTGCTAATATCTCCTTTGTCCTTTTCTATCCTGCACATTTGACAATGCAACTGACAAAGAAAAAGTATTCTATAGCTAAAACGTATGTAATGTACGTTTATGAATAAGGGGAATGAAAGAAAAAATGGAAAGGAAAAATTGACTTCGGGCAAGAATCGAACGATTTCTTCTGTTAGCTTCGGTAGCTTGGTGGAAAGTGGCTGGACTGGGAATCCAGAGTATTCCAGAGGTCGCAGCTCGTAGTGGCGTATCTACTAGAAGAATAAGAAATAGATGTAGATATAATTTTACCTGTTGTGCGTTACAGGATTGGAATTTCTTATCGTGTCCCACGCAGTAGTTGTTGCCGTTGTCGTGTCTGAAAAAGGCAAATTGTTTATTAGTTTGGAAGCTTTATTGGCGGGACTTTCACTGGCAGATAGCTTATGTAATAAGGAGTAACTTAGGGTAATTTTATACTAGCTGCGCCCACGACTTCCTCCGGGTAGGTAGATACTGAACAATCATAAATTCTCACGCGGACGAAGTCGCGAGCACGGCAGTCTGCTAGTTCTTCTTCTCCATGGCTACTCCCCTTCGGCACAGTACAAATATGAACAGTATGGAAACTACGTACAAAACGTTCGAAATGGCACACTAACACAAACATGCGCATCGACGCTCGATGTAGCGAGTGACTCAGTAATGCAGCACCGCGAGAACCGCTTAGAGGCCTCGTCGATGCGCATGTTTGTGTGAGTGTGACGTTTCAAGGTTTTGTACGTAGTTTCCACACTGTTCATATTTGTATTGTGCCTTCGGTCTGCCGTCGGGCTTCGGTGGCCCGTGTTGCCTTATGCGGGACGCTGCTGCCCATCCCGCGTTGTTATTTTTACTACCTATTGGCATGGTTTGAACGCCATTTTTCGTTTGACTGGCTGCGCTGGTGGAAGAATTATCTTCCAGTAGAAGAAAATTATAGTGGGCGATAGAGTCCGTCACATCCCGATGTCATCGGTTAAGGCGGTTATTGAATTAGAAATAGAAATAGAAATTATTTTTATTTCGAATAGATCTTTACAGATACTTTCAAAACGTCAATAAATCATAAACTACCTAGAGCGAATAACCATTACATATAGTAAAAGCAAAATCATATATTAATAGTAAATTAAAAATTAAAATTTAAACTATTTGGTTAAAACATAATAATCATAAAATTTTTCAATTCCTTCAATGATAATAAATGAAGAAAAAGAAAAACTTATTCGTCAAGATCAATGTTATTCACTTAGCAGAGTTCCAAGTGCAGTCACTACTGAGAAGAACTCCGCTACCCAAAAAACTCAGTAAGAGCTCTTTTAAATGAGAGCTTAAATCTAGTACAGATTATCGTGAAAAATCAAATAATGTCAACGTCCATAGCATAGATGCAAATAAACTGCTATCTACTAAATGTGATGTAGCCCCTGCAAACCAGAACAGACCAGTCCCCACCAACAGCACCCGTTCACGAGTATGACGCATGTGACAGCCATTGCCCTCCTCGACCATTTTAGAGGGAAGTGAGCAACCCGCCACACGACGCCGCCAAAGGCAAAGACATTTAAGCGTGCATGACTGTTCCGGATATGCATACGGCAAAATAAAAGATGGAATTCATTTTCAGCCAGGGTATTCACATTATTCAACCCTTAACAATAGTAGATACTAATTACAGAATACACGAAATCACAGGATCATGAAATAGCCTGGCAGCGATCGCTATAATCCCAAGACGTATTATCATTAAGATAATCACTGGTCTTATAGTAATTACATTTATATAAACGTTCTTTCATTACTTTCTTAAATTTATTGATCGATAGACTTTGAACGTTTTTGGGGATTTGATTAAAGAACTGTATACATTGACCTCTAAAAGAATTACTGACCCTATTCAGCCGCGTTGCATGCATGGACAACTTGTATTTGTTCCTTGCCTTGTTTGTGCCTTGGCTGCAAAACACACTTTCTTGAATATTTTCGAATATAATTTAACATGATTTTTAAACGAATTTGTGTGATTATGTGACTTTTCTCCATACAGGTCATACAATCTCTGTCTACTCTTATGTTTTCCAACCGTCGCCCATTCATTGAACGACTTATGACTTCTTACATTTATTGTCTTATTGGTAAAAACTAAATTAAATTCTGTTAAAATTGTGGCAAAAAAGTCATTGTATAATATGTTAGGATCGTTATGGTATTGCATGTTTGCAAGTTTTGGGACAATATTTTCTCTGAATTTCTTAATTCGCTTCGCATTGAAAGGAACAAATACTATTGCTCGTTTATTTTTATCATTATGTAATTGACTACAGAAGGAAACTAACTGACCACAATGGTCGGAGCTTAATTCAGTCAAAATATTTTTATGTGTAGGTTCAAAATCGATAAAAATATTGTCTATGCATGTCGCTGAGTACTGTGTAATTCTAGTAGGTTCTGAGAACAAATTATGCAGATTAAATGACATAAGTAACGATTTAAACCTCACAGTTGTTGGAGTTTCCTCCAATAAATTTATATTGAAATCTCCGCAAATAATGACACGTTTTTTTGAAGCAGTTAGATTGTTTAGTACAACATCTAAAATTTTTTCAAAACATTCATAAGATCCACTTGGAGGTCTGTATACGGACACAATAATCAAGCGCTCAAGCTCCACACAGGCTATTTCTGCAGTTCGTTCAACAGAAAGACTCACTATATCTCTGCGTTCCTTATGTTTAATGTCTTTTTTTAATAATATAAGAGAGCCACCACGTATTGCATGTGACCTACAGAAAGAACTGCCTACCTGGTGCCCACTAAAATTGAATATTAATTCGCTATTTTTCAACCAATGTTCAGTAAAACAACAAATTTGTATGTCATGAATGTTTAAAAATAACTCAATTTCTAATTCTTTACCCAATATTCCTTGTATATTTTGATGCACCAGGTTTACAATGTTGTTATTATTATTATTATGAAACAACATACTAGATTTATAAACATTTTCCTTAGGAAAATGAGAGCAAGAGGCTGTCTCTTTTGTCTCTAAATCTAATTTAAATGATTTAATTGAATGTCCACATTATTAGATGTCATTTGTAAACTATTATTCACAGTATTGGTAGTAAAACTACTCAATACTGATTTGTCATTTACTATGCTAATATTTGGAATACTTTCCAAACTCTGTATATTGTTATGCAATTGCCCAATAGAGGCAGTCGGCATAGCCAAATTTTTGGCTATATGGTCAATATAATTTGATAGCGATACAGCTATCTGTCGTTTCAAAAATTTATTAAGATAGTAATTATCTTTGGTCAAATAAAAATTATTTTTAAGAATACAGTTTATGTCCAATTTATAAAACTTGTTATTATAACAAATTAGGTTATCTAATGTCAAATTTAGCTTATATCTAATATTATTTTCTATATTTGACAGACTCTTACTGTATGGTAATGTAAATAAAATAAAATTATGAATTTTTAATTTTTGTAAGTAGTCAAAGTATTCAATTAATTGTTTTTTATTTACATTGCCTCTGTTTCCAATACATATAATTAAGGTGGTATCCTGGTCGAAGCTAAAAGCTGTTATTTTTTTTAATATGCCATCATAGGTTAACCCCGGCATGCAGTAGTTAATGAAGGTTGACTGTCCCGAATGCATTTTAAATAAATGGCCCAAGTCTTTGCCAATCTCATCACTGAACATCACATATTTATGTTTGACATGATTCGGTTGTAAGGAACAGCCAGAGAATGTGTTAGATGAGCTCTGGGGCAGCTGGGGCGGCTTTGTAGGAGAAGCACATACAGGCTTTGAACCAGCTGGGGTGAGTGTACAACTACATTGGTTGTAGCTGTTTGTCAAAGATTCAAATCGCTCTGAGTTATATTGACATAAATCAGTCAACTCAGACAAAGCCTGAATATGTTCCTGAATTTCTTTTTGTGACAACTCATATTTATATGTCATAGATGACAGTGACTCCATATAATTATTACATTCTTTTTCCAATTTCTCAATTTCAGATATATATGTAATTTCTTTTGATATTAATTGTTCAGATTGCATTTTCAAATCTTGGTAAGATTTTGAATTTAATTTAATTTTGTTAGTATAAAATTTGTTTAACTTAATTAAATTTAGAGTTTTTTGAATAAATTTATTTAATTTTGAATATTTTTTTAATTTATTATGACTATATGCAATCTTATGTACAGGTGTGTCACAGGTTAAATCAATTGTGACAGATGGTTGACTGATATTTACATGTTTAGGTGAACTTTGGACCAACTCGTCGAATAAACTTTGGTTCTGCGAGGCTGTAATATTAAGATTTTCAGCATGAAGTTTGTTAATTTGTGAATAGGCCTCACTTAGCTCCAATTCCAGTGTGGTGATGCGCCTCAGGGCCTACTCATACTCATCACTACACTGGTTGAACCCGTTTACTACCAACTGTAGTTTGTCCCGTTCTTCACAAGCTAATAAATATTCACTATGTAATTGTGACATTTCTTTTTTTAATTTAGTATCCCTGGCTAACACTTCTAGCAGTTCCTTCACTACAAGAGGTTGTTGGACAGTTTTGAAGTGAGTTAGAGGAAAATAAATCTCTTCACTTCTTTACCAATATTGCAATAATTGGTACGCGGGTATTAATCAATATTATTTAAATGAGTACTTAAATACTCTGTACAAGGTTCAACAAAGGAGATAACAATGATTTACACCTTATTTGTGAGTTATCAATTCAAATTTTACATACGTTAGGTTATGTCAGACGCCGGTATTGTCTTTCACAAATCTTCAACTTGGTACACAGTCGTTACGTAAACACTTACACACTATATAAATTCAGTGAATTACAAGTAATATAATACATTTAATTGTGAATTGTATCAATTAAATAATAATATAATTTAATTTTAAATACGGGACAGTCAGGAACAGCTGTTAGCTCGAGCAGTGTTGCCAGCCAAAAAAAAAAAAAAAATTATTATGAATGGTTCATGAATAAAGGTACCTGGGTCGGTTACATCTTCTAGTGGCGACAGAGACACCAGCGGCGGCTGGTGAGTGTGTATCGTCCAGGAGGCAGGAAGACGCACATTCTGACCAGCCAGACCATCGGCCCCAAGATCCTCGTCGAACTGTCGAGCCTTCACGTTCCACACATTCCCCACCGCGGCAGTACTGGTGGGAGAATACAGAATTATTTACAGTTTCCAACTAGAAACATCCACATCGACCTTATCGGCTTCGGCTTATTTCGGGTCTGTAGAGCGTGGTCTCTTTCGCACCGTACCTATGTGACGTTTGTCGACCATTTTGATCAGGTTTTGATCAATATCACACTATCAGAGATTACGTAGGCGGTGTGCAGCAAAGGTAACGCTCTACGAACTCAAAACTAGCCGATTGTCTCTTTCGTAGGCTCGATGTGCAATAATTATTTCTAGCTGGGTACTGTACCACGACGTCAATACTAAACTGACGCGGTGATACAGTAAAAAACTAGAGATAATTGTTTTATATTATTTCGCATTAACAAATGCTTGTGAAATAGTTTTTAAAGAAAAATGGAAAGAAAAATTTGACTTCAGGCGAGACTCGAACTCGTGGCCTACTGGGAATCTAGTCCAGCCGCTCTTCCAATTGAGCTACTGAAGCCCTGCCCGATTTGTCAATCTTTCTTTAAAAAATATTTCACAAGCATGTGTTAATGCGAAATAATATAAAACAATTATTAAGGGTAAAAGCGACTTCTTTACGATATTCAATAAACTGCAAAGTCTATTATATCGGTTGCCTAACTAGCATAGTTGGCAATAGATAGCGCTGCTGCTACAATAAAGCAATGCAATAAATGTGAAGGAAAGATTTGACAAATCGGGCAGGACTTCAGTAGCTCAATTGGAAGAGCGGCTGGACTAGATTCCCAGTAGGACGCGAGTTCGAGTCTCGCCTGAAGTCAAATTTTTCTTTCCATTTTTCTTAAAAAAAAAACTAGAGACCTCAGAAATCGTTTAGCTAAGTTTCGTGCAACAATAATGTAACACAAAGGCAGAGAATATGTAATAATACTACGTATAGAATGGACACTTCGACGTCCCGCCCGATTTACCCGCCTTACCCAACCGCCTCCCCTCTTATGGGCGACGTTTGGTATTCTCTACGTGCTACGCACACAGGTGCACGTGTAAATACACAAATACACGTCACTGATTGATCTCTGTGTAATAGAGATCAAATTAAGCATTTGTATGGAATTTTGGCGGAGTGTCCGCGGTGTGACAAAGACTAACTATGATGCATTTTTCTTGCAAGATGTGAAAGAAAAATCTTGACAACAGTTACTTCGAAAGACGTTATTGTTCCAGGGTTCACCAAATGTTCACCATTTCATCTGACCATATAAAATGAATGATACTCGTATTTCTTAGACTTATTGATACCAATCAAAAGTTTTTATGTAATGAAGGTGGCAAACAGGCATGCAGTTCACATTGATGTTAAGTGATGACTCCAGCCAATAGACACCCACACAAACACAAGAGGTCAACCCCTGAGACCTTAGTTGTTTTGTCTGACTGGAACACGATAGTGTTGAACACTACTATTTAGCGGCAGATAGATTAGGTAATGCCATGTACGGCAAACAAGAGTAGTAAAGAGATAAGATTCCAATTTCTCTTTAGACCCTTACAATATGATAGATAATGCGTCAATACAAAACATTAGACTCTATTAACATGAGGTTTCCTTAGAACTATGATTGGACAATTGTATACTTACCATATCTTCTCCACACCTAGTCCCTTCCAGAGCAGGATGGGAGGTCCAAGTATACCTTTCTCTTTGACAATGCAAATCTCTGCAAATATCTTCTAAGTTCTGAGCATTTGAGTGGCGGCTCCCGCGGCCGTATTTGAGCATACCTGGTGGAGAAGAATTAGGATTAAAAAAAAAAAGTATCGTAAAACATATACTAATGAATATCAAATTGTTTTAGTCGTTTATAGCCATAGTACGCTGACTTCTACCTTATTAATCCAAAAGTGTTAAGTAGGTAATCAAAAAGCAATGCTTTTGGGTTTAATTCTGTTTTTTTTTATCCTACTAATATTATAAATGCGAAAGTTTGTGGGTATGGACGGATCGACGGACGGACGGACGGATGGACGAATGGACGGATGGATGGACGGACGGACGGATGGACGAATGGACGGATGGATGGACGGACGGACGGACGGATGGACGGACGGACGGATGGACGGATGGACGGATGGATGGATGGACGGATGGACGTATGGACGGATGGATGGATGGATGGATGGATGGATGTTTGTTAGGTACTCTTTCACAAAAAACTACTAGACGGATTTTGATAAAACTTAACATTAAAACTACTGGCTATATTATTATTATTTGGCAATGATTAAAAGTACAAGCGGGCAAAACCAGTATTTCATATTTTACTGCTGGGTTTTTAAGTCGTATATATTTTTTATTTATTTTTTACTCACATTGTTGATCAGCGTCAAATCTTTCGCCAGGCAGAATCCCTTCAGCACTATGGTCCAATTGCCCTGCTGAATTCCCATGATCGAGAAGACATCGTGATTGTGCAGTGCTGTGGAGATTGCAGATTATTTTTTTGGAGTTAACTCCTTAAGAAATGTGTATTTGTACGGGTTATAAGGTGGTAGAGCTCTAGTGACGGAGCTCGCGGGTGTAGGTACCACCGCATTACCTCTATCTGCCGCCAAATAGTAATGTTCAGCATTATCGTGTTCCGGTTAGATGGTAATGTATGGCCCCGTAATACCTACGTATCACAGAGACATAACAACTGCGGTCTCAGAGGGGCAACGCATCTGCATTTTGACCTCTGGTTTTTGTGTAGAAGTCTATAGGCTGCAGTCATCACTTAACATCAATGTGAGCATGCTTGTTTGCCACCTTCTTCACCTTAAAAAAAAAACAAAACAAACAAAGAGGAGTAAAATCGTATCACGAAAGTTGAGGTGTTACGCGCGATTCCCCTAGTATGTTTCACTCGGCTGCACACTGGCGATCTCCTTACGCACACCGAGTAAACTGCCATCGTGCATCGGAGCTGACACACACACACTTTCTTTACCTAACATTGGGTTTACCTGCTTGTGAAGTTCATGATACACAGTCAATTAAACTTGCGTTAGTCAATGTCATAATTTCACATATTGTAATATCAATATTAACCAGCTAATTTATTTATTTAATCTTTCAAGCCGAATAAAAGCACATAAGCTGACTTAATGCTAGCTAGCATTGTTTACCAGTCAACTTTGTGGTTGTGTAGATCACTCAATAATAATATTATAATAATACTCATGCCCAGCAGTGGGACATATCAAGGGTTGCCCCTTGATACGTCTCACTGCTGGGCATATGGGGCAACTCTTGATACGTTCCACTGCTGGGCACGAGTCTCTCCCCTTCTTGAGAGAATGCCTGGAGTTTACTCCACCACGCTGCTCCAATACGGGTTGGTGGAGAAACGGGTTAGTGGTCAACGCGCTGATGGTGTTTTTCAAACCGCCAATCAGGCCGCGGCCATGCGCGCTTCTACTTAATTTTTTAACTCTACCCTCACTTACTCTAAAAACTTCTGCAGATAGCTCCTACTGCACTGTGACCAGGTGATCTTCCCACTGCCCAGCGTTGGGCTCATGATGTACGCACTAGGGTCACACCCGTTGTCTGCCAGTGGCCCGTCGTGACGCATGCCGAGACTGAAATCGCAATGTTTTATACGTACCTATTGCAATATTTAATATTCAGGTGCTTCAAATGAAAATAGTCTCTTTTAGGGTGCGGCCTCATGCAGCCGCTTGACGCTTGTTTGCAGTGACAAATTTGATCACGTGATCTGTAGCGGCAAAGCTTGAGCTTTGTCGCTCGACGCTCGTTTGCAGCAACCCATCAAATGCACTCCTATTTCTTTCACTTGTATCACTGGCTCGACTGCTACAAAAAATAGGAAACCATCTTTCGATCAATCCATGGTTCTGTTAGATGCGACACGACTCTATTTTGTTTTTCAGTCGCGAGATATCGAAAATAGGGTCACGAGACCAGACTTATCGCTGCTAACCGAACAACGAGTGACTGCATGAGGCAGTACATTTTGAGTTGCGGGAAATTTAAAAAGGAGTCATGTGATTACGTTTGATGTTTGTCTTTGCAAACGAGCGTCGAGCGGCTGCATGAGGCCGCACCTTTAGTTTCACTTACTTATGTCCAATTTCGTGAGCCACTACGTAAACACTCTCGAAGTGTCTCCCTTCGTTGACTGTGCAGCTACTGGTCACTGTGCACATGCCGGCAACTGGAGCTAATCCTAATGAAGAAGAGGTTTAGTACGTTGGCCATAAAAAGTTTACTCATAGTATTGACAATTCTCTCAAGAACAAATTCAGGGACAGTGGCGAAATTTTACAGCATATAACATACCTACTAGGCAAAACGGATTAAAGATATTATTGACTTTCACTTCGTATTGAAGTCTACGCTTGGATATTCATGTAAGAGCCTACAACTTTATGCAAATTATAATAATTAGAGTCATGTTTACAGCTTGTTCATAAAAAATATTTCACAACGCATTAAATTCACTTAATTTTTCTCTTAGGTACATCATTTTGTTTACTTTATCATAAATTCAATCATTATCTTCTTTATATATAAAAATGAATGTTTGCCTGTATGTCTTTTATAGAATCGTAAACTACACTTTTGATCATATGATGATCTTTAGCAAAGTGGTTGTCCATGAGCCCACGAAGGTTTCTGAGTTGACAAATTCGACAGATGACGCCACTGTATTTTTTTAGTTGGTGGCGTAGCAACGCGCGCAGTTTACAGCTTTTTGTTTTTTAATGTTTTAAAAGTGGCAAACAAGCATACAGTTCACATTGATGTTAAGTGATGACTGCAGCCTCTAGACACCCACACAATGACCAGAGGTAAAATGCAGATGCGTTACCACTCCTGAGGCCTAAGGTGTAATGCCTCTGTGCCGGAAATTACAGGGCCGTACATTACCACCTAACCGGAACACGATAGTGCTGAACACTACCATTTAGCGGCAAGTATATTAGGTAATGCGGTGGTGCCTACGCCCGCGAGCTCCGTCACTGGAGCTCTACCACCAGTAGAAGTTATAATATAAATGACCTTTGATTATATACACGTCTAGATGGAGCGTCGCCTTACAAACGCTGCAAAAACAATGTCCCAAATAGAAAACCCTTGTGTGCGTGTAACACACACTAATACGTTTATTCGCTTTACACACACATACATTTTTAGCCTAAGTCGAGTGCAATTTTTTCCTAATTTGTGACATAATAATATTACGATATTCGTCGGGTCGTCTCACAGTGGCTTTAGTTATTCGTTTTTGGTTATTTTTATTTTTTGTTCGTGTATTAGCTTAAGTTATTCGTTTTTAGTTATTTGTTCTTAGTGTAAATTACTTTTATCATGGAGAAAAATAAATACATTTTTAAGAACAAAATCAAAATCTGGAATGGATCCATTAGTTGGGAATTTACAAACTCACAAACAGATACAGACGTCAAACTTAGAACACCCCTCTTTTCCCATCGGGGGTTATTAAAATAGTGTACTTATGTATTAAACATATATTTTATATAGATTTTATTTTGTAACTTCATATTTCACTGGGAAAATTTTAAATCTAAAACTGGCAACACAGTAAACATGACGTTCAATGAATCGTACAAATGCGACGTAAAATTAAATATTGTTGATATATTTCTGGCATAAATTTAGGACTATGGAAAGTGTAGTTACTGATAGTAAGAAATGTTTTAAGATATTTTTATTCTTCTTTTGTAATTTCGGCACACTTTTATAGCGCAAATCGTCATAATGAAAGCGTAGACGCGGACGTGTTTACGTTACAATGACATTATCGCTACTGAGCGAGCGGAATGAAGTTATGAGCCAACAGTTATCAGATATTTTTTGGACGCTTATGAATTAAGATGCTCCATCTAGACGTGTATATAATCAAAGTAAATGACATGCCAATGCTCCACAGCTAATAGTGATAATGTTGCTAAGATTTATCATTGTCTCCTATCAAACGCTGACATAATGTGTGAAATATCAAGAAGATTAACTGCGGTCTAATAACAACTCCAACAAAGTATGATGAGGTATTTAGAAAGAGCGTAGTCTATTTTAAACTAAGTTACTACTTTTTCTCACGTCACGGTTAATTTTGTGTTTAGTCATTCTAGTATCATTTGTCTACAACTTATCATTATGTTCACGAGATCTCATTACAAATACATATGAGAGCTTTTTTGCAATTGTGTAGGTAGGTACTTGTTTATAAAATTACATTTTGTTAAAAGAGAATGACGAGAGAATAATTTCGTACTTTTATTCACCAAAAAGGAAAGTATGACGCGCTTTTTTTAAAAAACAGTATCAGTATCAATACGGTCTATAAATTGCATGTAAGATGTGTGGCAGTCAATTGATATAATTTAAGGGCTATTACATCCATCAATCATCTATTGAATAATGTGTGAATGTAGGTAATTTTAAAAACACAGTTCACAGTACCTTTATTAACCATTTATTTCAATAACCGTTTGCCAATAAAAAGTGAAAGAGACATAGCTTACAACTACACGACTTTAATTTTAAACGTATCAAACCTATCTCACTGATGATAGAAGATATTGGCAAAAAGTAATTAATCTTGTATAATTTATTACCTACCTTCTTTTAGAAATGAGTTGCAGAAACTTACCAACAACTTGACTGCTGACTTTCCCATTCTTATTCACAACGTACAGATCAAGACCCGTCAGTATTAGAGCGTGATCCCAATGCAGGGGATCATTATCACCAGGTGGGTTTTCCAATCTTTGCCACGTACAAAAATTGCTCAAAAACCTGTCAATATCATGAGGCCTCTTCAAACTTACAGGATCCTCGTGAAGTATTTCGAGTCTTTTCAAAATAAAGTTTAACGGTCTGCCCAAACTTGGGTCATGGTATAACAACTGTACTGCATTTATCATAGCTAGTACAAACCTAACCAATTCTCTCTCTGTCTCCTTCGGGAAGTTAATCGTCATATGTTTGTATAAATCTCTATCTACAAATACTGCTGTTTCAACAAAAACAGCCGGGAGTATCGCACGCTTCTGTCGTTTTACATCTGGCAGCAATTTTTCTACGAAAGCACTAATAGTTTCATTCCTATGAGCTAAGTTAACTTTGAAAGTTTCTAGATTATCTTTATTTACAATTGAATCGACATCTCTTTTTCTTCTATGTTTTGTCCACTGTCTTATAGGTTCAGGGCTAGAATGCACAGCGTCCCTTTCTAAGCATACCGCTTCTTCTTCGATATTTGTGTTTGCCTTCAATTCGTCTATTTTACGTTTTATAACTACGTGTGGTTTAGTATCGTCGCTATGAAATCTTTCAGGTAATGGATGTATGAAGTAAAGACTGTCGTTTGATTTGACTAATCCTCTCTGAAAACGAAAAATACTTAATATTTCATAGCAGTTGCTTCCAGAGGTAGAATATTTAATGTTTGTGTCATGAATATACTTAATTATCCGCTCTATTTGAATTTTAATTGTAAATTTTTTAATGATATTTTTATCAACTTACCACATCATCACAAGCATACAAAGCCGCGTGATCACTTCTGAAGTAGCATCGATCCAGTTCATCATCATGGTCCACGTCCTCAGTGCTATTCGACCATCTTCTCAACAATTGGAACTGCGGGTCTAGTAAACTACTGGAAGTTTTGACATCTAAATGCTTTTTTAGAGCTACCAAGTCTTGGTTGTCGTTATGGAGAGATCTTTTTCGTCTTTTCGCGTGTTTGAGATGTGTTATTCTAAATTGTGCATCTGAAAAAGTAATAATGACTAATTTTATTATTGACTGTTTTAAAAGATATACATATTATTATATTGTTATTTTAAATTCCCTTCACTAGCGTTTGCATATATTATGTTGCGTTGTCACGGCGTCTGAGCTTCGCATACGTTTATCGAACACCTACACTGGACAAACACTAGTGTCTTAAATTTAATAATATGTAAAATAACCAAGTTTCAGTAGTAAAAAGATATATTGTGTTTGCATTCTTTTCACAAAACCTGAAAAAAATTAAGCAAACTTTTTTTTCGCCTAACTTTTTTTCAAATTTTTATCTCGCACAAAAATAAATCCAATGGGAATTCCATCTTGTTATTATTTTTTTAGGTCTCATAAATTATCGGCACTGGCCGAAAAGTAAAATTATATATAGGTACTTAGACCCAAATGTAAAGAATGAGAAGGAAACACTAATAGAAGTTATAAGATTAATTCCCGAAGTCGGAAGATTTCAAAAAATAACAATCAATACTGCGCAGTAGCCTGCAGCCTTTTCGCAGGGCTCTACGCTCTGTTGTAAGATAATATCTTTCAAGTCGGATACTTTCGCTTAGGTTTCCCCGCTCCAGTTTTCTATGCCATAAATATTTTCATAATACTATTGAATACCGTAGCCTATGAACATCTAAATACAAACCAGAGATTTCAATGTAAATGCGTTGGAACTTCTGAGGTCTTACGAAGTTAGAAGTTGTTGTGCCACTGTGCCGGAAATTACAGCGCCTTACATTACCGCCTGACCGGAACGATAGCGCTGTAGATTAGGTAATGCTGTAGTGCCATTGCCCGCGACCTCCATCACTGGCGCTCTACCACCAATATATGGTCTTGCTTGAACATTCAAGTTATAGTAATTAACTTACCTTTAGGATTGGCTCCAAACAGGAACGTTTTCTCTGATTCTGTCAAATGATCTAACAGCTGTTTTGAGTGTTCCTGTAACAAATAAAAATAGATTTTAATATTTTACAAAATTATTATCACCATCAGTCCAGGCGAAAGACGTTCAGTGCTGGACAAAACCTTATCCAAAGATCCACAACAGTATTGTGCGTCATTAAGTTAGTGTAAATACGACCTTAAAGCTTCTTTTAAAATATTACTCCCCAACGATCTTGGCATTACATTCAAGTGTATATTATTACAATCAGTACAACAGCATCTGCAGAAGATTACGCGCTCGTTTAAATACCCTGAAGGCTTCGTCAAATAATATAAACATTTCTAAACGGAATTAAGTCGTCAATAATGAAGTATTAAAATAATTTATAGTGACCTTGGAGGCCATACTTAATGCATAGATCGGTATTAGCATGTCAATCAAAGTACGCATTACTTTGAGTCGTGTTGGAATTCTACGTGCAATGCGCAATGTCAAAGTCAATATCCTAATAGTCTAAGATCCGAATCTAGGTCGACCTTCACCTATCTGTTTTCCGAATGAAACATTGTTTTTTTTTAGTAAGTAAGCAAGTTTCACCCATTTGTTACCCAAAAAAGTGTTTGAAACTTAAACGTTTAAACATATACAATAGGTCTATGAGGTTTTTTGGTGAACAGATCGGATCAATCACCTATGTCTACTTACTTGTTTACACCTGCTTGCTAGGTAGCCATGAACGTAAATACGTAGGCACCATAGACCTGATAAGTTTAAACTTAGTTTCAAACATATTTGATTGGTTAACAAATGGGTGAAACTTGTTAATTTTTATTTTCAAATTAATGATAGCTATGAATATATTTTGATAGGCAATACATGCAAGACGTGTTTGTTTATGTATGAAATTTGATGAAAACAATATTTCATTCGGTAAACAGATAGGTGAAGGTCGGAGATTCGGCTCCCCTACTCTTATCTAAGATTTGTATCATCTTACTTTAACTATAACGAATTTTCTAAAGTACCAGCTCAATATGTACTTATCAGCATCATTAAATTTAAGTTAAATTAACAAAATTAACATCCAATCATCATCCAACTATCTTACTAACGTTTTATATGTATTTCTGCATTCGAGGTATCTAGAAGTGACTTTCACTTAAACTGATCAAGAAAATTTTCTATCTGATTCATTAGTATTGAGTTTCGACAGCCTTTTAAAAGTGAACCAGATGGATTCCTGAACCTGTCAGCCATGGAGTGAAATCAGTTCACACTCGCAGTTTTACTGATCAATATGGTATTATAGTAGGTAGATACTTAAGTACCTATTTTGTTTTATAATGAAAGTGAGTAGGTACCTAGTTCATATTGGTTGTTAATAAATATAGATACCTATCTACCTAACCTATATTTTATTGATTTATACGTAATTTCACGCCTGAAATCCCCGATGGGCTATGCAGAGGTAAATACATGCATACAAGGTAATTTTTATTAAATACATCATCAGTTCATGATTTTAGCCAAAAGATGTCCACTGCTGGACCAAAGGCTCCCCATTAATATGCCATAATCGCCACGCTTGGCATGCGGATTTGCAGCGGCAGTAGTTTTGTAGATGCTGCTGCCCATCTTGCGTTATTGCACTCACTACCGCACGATTGGAATGGTTTGACCGCCATTGTTCGGTTGACTGCCTGCATTAGTGGAAAGAAATCTCTTTCAGTAGAAAAAAAATCTATCGCTAGTGGGCACTAGGATCATCACGTCCCGACGCTAGAACTACTACAGATTTCGTATATTTGTGACTCAATATCGCCTAAAAGCTCCAACAATGGATATTACAAAAAAAAATCTCATGAAAATTTCATATAAGGCCCAAGATTAGACCTAAGCTTTTATGTTTAAGTGAACAGTCCACTACGTACCTACAGCTCTTTTAG
Organism: Macrosoma leucophasiata; assembly: GCA_036365455.1. Lineage (NCBI taxonomy): Eukaryota > Metazoa > Arthropoda > Insecta > Lepidoptera > Hedylidae > Macrosoma > Macrosoma leucophasiata. The sequence continues at coordinate 3,443,540 of JAWQUS010000023.1, read as the reverse complement.
GATAAATTAAAATGAAATGACAATATCAGGAAGCGTCATTGATGATCAAACGGAAAAAAATACAAATACATTAACCTCGTGTAAGCAATAAGTATTGTTTTACCTGTGGTTCGGGCCTCGACATAAAATTTCGACAATAGCCACTTTTCGCACGGAACTGCGGGCGTAATCAAAATTGATTGGAATAAGTCACAGGCGGTAGCGGTTTCAATATCTTCAGTTCATTGACTATATTTCTTCTCATTCAAGATAATAAAGCTTCGACAAAACATCAAAAGACCCGACTACTTTAAAGTTAAATATAAACTAGAAAGAGTAAAAGAAGGCAAGTAGTCCAAATTAGATTATCTGGAGCATAATAATATCAACAGACGACATAATTTTAAGGCAAGTTTTCGATGTTATTTCATACTTTTTATTGAGTACAGCTCTTTTTATATCTAATGTTTATTTTATATGTAAAATAAACATTAGATATAAAAACCTCAATAATAATGTTCTGCATATATATTTTTAAAATACAGCCTAACAAGAAGCTCACGGCGGGCGAGCAAGCTCGCTAACCTAACCGAGCCATTTCGGAATGCTCATAGTTTTGATCCCGCATCATCGTTCTGCCCTCCACTGACTTAGACATGATAGAGATACGATTCGATTTGAATGTGGAACTCTACCATTAGTAAAAATAATATTACTTATAACTACTTAAACTCCATTTATTAATTACGCTTTCATGGCCAAACCGCTGAACTCATTTGATAAAAATAGATAGGAAAAAGTTGTTAATACGCTGGAATCTCATCGCTTGATCGTAACACTTCTAGGAATAAATAAGTATTGTTTGTTTTGTCTAGCTGATAACTGAATAAATCATATGATAAGGTGTTCTGTTACAACACGCTGACTACCGTGTTGTATCTTTTAATCAGTAGGTATCTACTACAGAACAGAAAAAGAAGGAACTACTTTGTTTATTTACATTAGATACATACATATTCGTGTACGTGTAAACGAAAACTAGATACGGAAGTTTTTCATGCAGTTCACATGTATGTTAAGTGATGACTGCAGCCTATAGACATATACAAAAAAACAGATATCAAAATACAGATGCGTTGCCACCGCTGAGACCTTAGTTGGCCTCACGTCTCATTTTTGAAGGGAAAAAGGGAAGGCCTTTCCTCTCCTTGGAGACTGTTACTGTGATGTAGATTTTTTATTTTATTGTTTTATTATGTAATGGAAGTGGCAAACAAGCATGCAGTTCACATTGATGTTAAGTGATGACTGCAGTCTATAGACACCCACATGAAGACCAAGGCCAAAATGCAGATGCGTTACCACCCCTGAGGCCTAAGGTATTATGCCTCTGTGCCGGAAATTACAGAGCCGTACATTACCACCTGACCGGAACACGATAGTGCTGAACACTACCATGTAGCGGCAAGTAAATTAGGTAATGCGGTGGTGCCTACGCCCGCGAGCTCCGTCACTGGAGCTCTACCACCAGTAAAAATCTGTACACTTTTATAATTGCATGGTTACATGGATGCTAATACTCTCGTGTCTCGCTAATCTCGTTTACCACTAAAATTACTGGCATATGCACAAGCGAGCGTAATTGTTTTGTATTGCCAACAGAATGCTAAATCCACGAGTCTTAACTATTTCACAGCATATCAAACAAAAGGCGACGTAACGTACCTTCACGCTAATCCTCGAACGAGGGTAGGTAGAGGTAAATGCATGCATACAAGCAAACACCCTCGATTCGTCGCTTACGTTTTGGCCCATGTAACAGGTGGCCTGTTGACATCTCCAGACACATTACCAAACTCCGAGGTGATGGGTAATTTCCAGGAAAAATCCCAAAAGAACGGTCCTGTAATTTCCGACACAGAGGCATAATACCTTAGGCCTGGAGTGGCAACGCATCTACATTGAAATCTCTGGTTTCATGTACGTGTTTATAGGCTTAGTATTACTTACCATCAATGTGAACTGCGTGCTTGTTTGTCACCTCATGACATGAAAAAAAGAACCCAGATAAAGGAATTGTTTCGTATTGCAGAATACAGACCGTGAGCCGTACCTACCTAAAATTTCACAGCATAAAACAAAAGGCATTCATCATAATTCGGATGCTCCGGCTTTCTACTCGCCTCAACCGAAATTTTCACTAATTTTCTTAGACAGTGAAAGTGGATAATTCGTTTGAAGCAGATTAAATTGCCTCATTTTGTAAATATTATGTACTTACATAAAAAAACGTCGGTCTGTTTAATTAATATTGTTGACTGACTTCAAAAAAAGGAGGAAGTTCTCAATTCGTCCGGATCTTTTTTTTATGTATGTTCACTGATAATTTGAAAACGCCTGTACCGATTTGGATATATTTTTTTAAACAATCATCACCATCGTTTAGTCGAAAGATGTCCACGGCTGGACCAAAGCCTTTCCCCCATAATCGTCACGTTTGGCAAGCGGATTGGCGATCGCAGTGGCAGTAGTCACTCGTATATTGCAGGACGCTGCTGTCCATCTTGCGTTATTGCACTTACTACCGCCCCATTGGAATGGTTTGACCGCCATTGCTCGGTTGACTGACTGCACTAGTAAAAGAATTAACTTTTTAGAAGAAAATTCTTTTGCTAGTGGGCGGTGGGTCACCACGACCCGTTGCCAGAATTTTATTTAAAACAATACATAAAATATATTTGAATATTTTTACGATTTTTATAGGCTACCTAGATAAGCCTCTCAGTTCACATGGATGTTAAGCGATGACTGCATCCTATGGGCATTTATACAAACACCAGGGGTAAAAATGCAGATGCGTTGCTCTATCACCAGTAATAATGGTCCATAAGCAATAAAAACTTGTTTGCCTTTTTGTTGACATTAATAAAATTGTGTGAACAGCTTAAATTAATTTAGGATTGCAATTGGATCGCAATTGAAAGTTATTGAGGTCGCAACAGGTGTATCCGTATAAAAAGCTTGTTAAAGATCAATATCAATGAAACGCGCTGTTTGTTTTCTTACGTAACTGTTACCGAATAATTTGAACGCGATTGGTATTTCATGGTTATTGTAACGTTTCAAATTTGATCTTTCATGCATATTATGAAAATTAGGTGTTGAACAGAGGTTAGTAAGGTGATATAACATCGATAATTATTGACATCAAATGAAAATTAAAAAAAAAAATCCTGCCTCTCCAAAAATATTCCGACCTCTATTTAATGCGCTATGTGGTATAAAATGACGGCTGTATAATTTCTGGCACAGAGGTACAGGTGTAACTTAGATCTGAGGAATAGAAACGCATCCACTTTGGAAATCTTGTTTATTGAGTATATCTTTATAGGCCATTGTGCTTACTTATATCATCAATGGGAACCGAGTACGCCTCTTAGCCACTTCATGACATAAAAAAGTTAAATAGGAAGGTATCTTATCTTAATCATTAGGTGTAGCGATGGCGACCCATTAGCATTGAAATAGGTACCTAGTTGTAGATATCTTGTGTAAGAAGGTAGAAGTTTTATAGACCGTGGCATTTATTATATCATCGCCTGCGCCTTAAAGACACAAATAAAAAATGATACTCTCTGATTTGACCTATCACACTTTTAGATAAAATATTCACAATCACGTGTCTATGACCTATAAAGAGAAACAATTTGTTGAACAACGGCTTAGCGTGACGGATTTTGAATGGGGTGTCGCCGAATGCAATTGTCAAGGCTAGAAGGCATTAATGTCAATGCAACAATCACAGTTAAAAAGAGGTGCTAGATATGTATAGTCAATCTCCGCTTATCCAACATCATTCAAATATAGCTTTAGTTCATCATCATCATCATTTCAGCCAAAAGACGTCCACTGCTGAACAAAGGCCTCCCCCAAAGATTGCCACAACGAACGGTCCTGGGCCGCCCTCATCCAGCGATTGCCCGCGACCTTCACCAGGTCGTCGGTCTATCTTGTGGGAGGCCTGCCTACGCTTCGTTTCCCAGTACGTGGTCGCCACTCGAGAACTGCTCTAGCTCTCTAGCTTTAGTTACCACCGAATAAGGTGCCAATGTGATCAAGCGGCTAGTTCTATGATAGTACTTACCTACGTTTTGCAAAGGTTAAAAATAGAAAGAAGTTTTCTTCTGTCATGCAAGTATCAAACAAGGATACAGTTCACATTGAAAACAAATATGTTATATCTGTTCGATAGTCTCGCTAAAACTCGAGAACGGGTGGATTTGGCTAATTTTGGTTTTGAATGATTTTTGGAAGTCCAGGAAAGATTTAAATGGTTAGAAAATATGAAGAAATTGAAGGGAAACAGTAAAAACCACAATTTAATTTTTCCATGCAAATAGTCCGTATCTATCAACCCTTTGACACATTATTTCATTGCAAGGCAATAATCCACATACCAATCATGGCGATTATGGCATATCACCCTTATGGGAGGGAGGTTTGGGTCCAGCATTGGGCGCCTTTCGGGCGAACCACCCAAGATACGAGGAAATACTATTTTTATGAGGAATCTTTTAAATATTGATGTGAACAAATTGCATGAAGATGTTCTCTCTCTGGACTGGACAGTGATGGACTTAGCGACAACAATCGATGATAAAATTTCTGTATTCAATCGCAATATTTTAAAGGTATATGACGTTCATGCTCCACTTCGGGCTGTACGGATTAAAAGATCTCCGGCACCTTGGCTAACCAGAGGTGTACGTATTGCTATGTCCAAACGTAACAAAGCTTTTCGAAAGTTTAAAAGAGACCGTAGCGAAGATAATTGGGAACTTTATAAGCAAGCTCGAAATCGCTGCAACCGAATGGTGAGAACAGCTAAACGCCGCTATATTTTCGATAATATCTCTGATTGTTCTTCGGCTGATGTGTGGAAGTTTTTAAAATCTCTTGGCTTCTCCAAACCCATGCTCGATTTAGCAGCTGCTAATTGTTCAGTAAATGAATTAAATCAACATTTTGCAAAAAGTTCCCCTTTAGAGCAGCAAGCTAAACACTCTGCTATTCAATATTTGACTTCCTTGCCTATATTCCATTCGTTCTCTTTTTCTCGAGTTTCTAATGATGAGGTTAAAAAATTTTTTGTTCTATAAAATCTAAGGCAGTAGGCTGTGATGACGTGAGTAGAATGATGATAATCTTGATACTTGATCACATTATTCCCTTTCTTACGCAAATTATCAATTTTTCGTTGGAATCAGGGACATTCCCATCATTATGGCGGAAGGCCCATATCATACCTCTTCCTAAAGTATCTAATCCCTGCTGTACCAACCATTTCAGACCAATTTCTATTTTGCCTTTTCTTTCAAAATTATTAGAAGCGGTAGTTCAGAAGCAACTGTCTCGACATATTTTATCAAATAATCTTTTATCGGAATACCAATCTGGTTTTCGCCCGTCCCACAGCACAACTACTGCCTTGTTAAAAATTACTGAGGATGTAAGAGCTGCCATGGAGGATTCTCGGCTGACAGTCTTGGTATTAATCGATTTCTCGAATGCATTTAACCACGTGGACTATGATATCTTGATTTCAATCCTCAGGCAAAGTGGCGCCTCATCATTAGTTCTAGATTGGTTTTCGTCCTATCTTCGCGGTCGCAAGCAGGCAGTTCGCGTCAATCGTGACTTGTCTGATTGGTGCGATCTGGCCTCTGGCGTACCGCAAGGCGGTATATTGTCTCCTCTTTTGTTTTCATTATTTATAAACTCCCTTACTGAACGCCTCAATTGTTCTTACCATTTGTATGCCGATGATTTGCAGCTTTATGCTCAGACTGATCCAGACACATTGGATGACGCCATAACAAATTTGAACCTTAACTTGCAACAAATATTACTCTGGTCTAATCAATTTGGTATAACGGTGAATGTCTCCAAATGTCAAGCCATTATTTTGGGTAGCTCGTACTTTGTGAATAATATTGATATAAATAACCTCTCGCATGTTGCATTCAATGGCTTGCTCATTCCATTCTCACAAGAAGTTAAAAACCTGGGTTTGTATATGGATTCCACACTGAGTTGGAATAAGCAAGTCACTCATGTGAGTAAAAGTGTAACAGCTTCGCTACGGTCTCTATACCGGTTTAAATTTTTTTTGCCATCTAAGACCAAATCACTTCTTGTTCAATCACTTTTGCTCCCCATACTCGATTATGCTGATGTTTGCTATCCTGATCTTTCTCAAGAATTTCTAAATAAACTGGATCGTATTTATAATAATTGTATACGCTTTATTTTCAATTTACGCAAATTTGATCATATCTCTTCCTACCGCTGTAAGTTGAAATGGCTGCCTATTCGACAGCGTAGATCCATCAGATTATTATGCTTGTTATACTCTATCATTAACGATCCAAACTCTCCTGATTATCTCAAAAGCAAATTTCAAATCCTGGGTAACTCTCATGATCTCTGTCTTCGTTCTTCTAATTATCTCACCCTTATCATTCCTTTTCACCGAACAGGTTTCATGTCTAACTCATTCACCATTTCGGCAATAAAGCTTTGGAACGCACTCCCCGTGGACATCAGAAAAACTACGACTAAATTATCGTTTAAACGAAAGGTACGTGAGCATTATTTGAGGATGCTTTGAGTTTCTTGTACATTTGTGACAGTTATCTACATGTTCTTCACGCTATGTCTGCTTTGAGTTTACTATTTTTCGTTGCATTTATTTAAATATTTTTATAGGTATTTAGGTATATGTATTTGGATATATATGTGTATGTGTGTTATATATATATATATATATATACATGTATTTATAAAAATATATATTTAGCTTATATTTATATATATATATATATATATATATATGTATTATTTCGGTTTAAGTAATATATTCCATATAACAATAGGTATTCTTGTGTTTGTTACTTTTAAAAATGTTATTTATACTTATCTTTAGTCGTTATAACTAGATTAGATTATTTGCAATGTTCTGCACCATTTTTATGTTTTCTATACAACTCAAAGGTTGACTGGCAGAGAATGCTACTTAGCATTAAGTCCGCCTCATGTTACATTTTTGTGCTTGAAAGTATAAATAAATAAATAAAGTGATGATGTGGATGAAGTCAATATGCTTCGGGAAGACGTTCAAATATAAGTGTGCCTATTCATCCTATGTAAGTATAGACACCAACCCTTTCGTCAGATGCAAATGTGATGCCACCCCTGAGACCTATATTGTTATGTAGGTGGTTGTGGTTTACTGGTGGTAGAGCTCCAGTGACGGAGCTCGCGGGCGTAAGCACCACCGCATTACCTAATATACTTGCCGCTAAATGGTAGTGTTCAGCACTATCGTGTTCCGGTCAGGTGGTAATGTACGGCCCTGTAATTTCCGGCACAGAGGCATAACACCTTAGGCCTTAGGAGTGGTAACGCATCTGCATTTTTACCTCTGGTCATTGTGTGGGTGTCTATAGGCTGCAGTCATCACTTAACATCAATGTGAACTGTATGCTTGTTTGCCACTTTTAAAACATAAAAAAAAAAATGTATGTATCTGTGATAGTTATTACTATCTAACCGGAACGCAACAGTACTGAACACTATCATTTGGGCCAGATAGATTAGATCATGCGGTAGTGTCTTCGCCCTCAAGTCGAGCCTAGCCAATAAAAATTACAATTTTCGTCAATAAGAAATCATTCCATCCAATGCAATTGGCATGTTTATTCGATATCCATAAAAACATGTCATTGTGTTCATTTCTTAAAGAAAATGTCTGTTTCTCAATTTATTCAGCTCATCATTCTATCAAACTTAACAGACCCTTGCCAAATGCACTGTTTCTAGCACTGTATTGTTTCCCGTTCAGGTTTAATGCACAGTTGAATGATGGTTTGCAATAGCTATTCAAATTGCAGCGAATTAACGGTTTTGTAAGTACCAAGAAACGGTGTAGTCTTATCTCTGAAATTACGCATCTCGACGCCTTTGTTCGCATGCAATTAAGACCGCGACGATGCGAGACGGTGGGATGTTGAAGGCACGTAATTTGTCAAATTATGTGACCGGTGTACTGTTCAGGTTAAACTGGAAGCTGCACTGGCGCACTGGGTAATTTAGGTTTTAAATTTACAGGTACTGGTAGAGTCCTTATGTAGGAACTCGAGGGCGTAGGCACCACCGAGTTGCCTAATTTATCTGCCGCCAAATGGTAGTGTATAGTGTTCCCGTTAGATGGTAATGTATCCCCCTGATGTCCCGTAATAACTAACACAGAGTCATAACAACGAAGGTCTCATGGATGGCAACGCATCTGCATTTTGACCTGTGGTTTTTGTGTCTTTAGGCTGCAGTCATCACTTAATATCTGTGTGAACTGCATGCTTGTTTGCCGCCACTACAAAGTACATTGCAGCGACCGCCTTGGCAAAACGCTCGTTTCACGAAAATGAGATAAGAAATGACGTAAGTGATAGATAGAGAAGTGCAGCACAGGAGCTTAGCGCTATGCGATCTAGATTGCACCTTATTCCGTCATAGCAAGAATCGTCATTTAATTTTATTAAAACATGTTGCCGGACAAAAGTTCTTGAAAAATTTCGGTGTTTGTTCTGCGCTTAAAGAATAAGGCTACAATATAGTGCCATGAAGCTATGATGCGGATGAATATGGAGAAAACTTTAATAACGACGATAGTATCCGATGAGGAGTCATTTAGTCAATTATTAACTTTCCATTTCTTTCATCACCATCGTCATCATCATCATCGTCATTTCGTCCGATGTTAACAGCTTGACAAAAGCTCTACTATGTTGCGTATGCGTATGTTGCATTAGGGGAGAAAATGTCATAATCATCACACCTGTTATCTATGCGGATTAGAAGGCAGAAAGTTTATCGCGCGGGGCTTGCTGCCCATCTTGCGCTATTTTATTTAACAATGGCAACCCATTATACGTCCCACTGCTGGGCACGAGTCTCTCCCCTTTTTTACGGTTGGTGGATATACGGGTTAGTGGCCAACCCGCTGTCGGATGTTTTAAGCCGCCCATAAGGCCTCCGACAAGGTGTAACTGCTATCTATCGATAGCAACCGGGACCGACGGCTTAAAGTGCCCTCCGAAGCACGGAAACGCGCATTTTAATTTGCCACTAGCGGTCACCCATCACACACCCGACCGCGCCCGTATCGCTTAACCGAGTAGATCGCTTACGATCTACACCAGCCGCGGGACGATGCGCGCTATAGTATTTACTATCGACAAATTGGAATGGTTCGACCATCATTGTTCGGTTTCCCGACTACAATAGTGGCAGAATTTTCCTCCAATAGTGGGTGATATGATCGTCACGTTCCGACGCCTAGACTCTCCATCTAGGTACTATCCACAAAACCCAACTTTTGAATTAGTATTAACAGTTAAGCGCATGTTTCAAACAATGCCTTATTAAGTATAATAAGATCTTGAAACAAAGAACTAAATTGAGAAATACAAAAAGTGTTCCGGGTATGCAAATAATATTATTATGAGTTTATGAGGGATTTGTAACGAGCGACCTTCTGCGTTACATGTGACGCCTCGCTGATCTAGGCATACTGTTAAAATTAGAAGGCTAGGTGCATTTTGATAAATAATATCATAATTTGCTCTATCTTAGTGGCTGAGTGGGTAGTCTATTACCACCATCTGGTAAGCTTAGAGTCCCTGATTAATTTATTAAGCCTAAAGTGTTGATCCTACTGATGGTAGAGTTCTTCATCCCAGTTCTAGATTCTTGCCCGTTCTTCTTGGCTGGTGTGATCGGATGGGTGGATTTTTGGCAATATATTTTGTACCATGCTTTCTTATTTCATTACGTGAACGAATACAGATGCATACAAATACTAATCGCGCGTTAAATTATTGAAAAGACATCCCAGATAACCTAAATATCCAGAAACTGCAAGCCGACGTAAATATTTGTATACTAGCGTCCCGCCCCCGCTTCGCACGGGTACAATTACTACTATCATAATAAAATATACTGCACTCCTGAATAGTGTAGCTTTCTGATTGTGAAAAAAACTTCATAATCAGTTCAGTATTTCCGAAGATTGCCCCCTACAAACAAATAAAGTTACAAACTTTACCTTACTTAACTACTAACTTACCTTAAATTATGAGCGTAGGCACTTTATTTAACCAAGATAGCTATCAGTAGTCGAATTTGGCACAATCATACATAATTCACAATAATCTTATATGAAATCTTTTCTCACGATAACATAGCGACGTATGTGACTTGTGGATACGCGTTAAAAATAAAAGGTGATAATTACGTATGTCGATGCTTTAATCATAGAACATTATGGATACGTCTGTATTTCCGAAAAAATAGTTACGGTTTGAAAAATGTTTCGGAAATCCGAAAGCATTGGTTACGGTTACGGAGCTCCATAACATCCCTATATCTATACAGAGGTTCCCAAACAATTTTTTCTTGTAGACCCCTTTCAATTTTTTTCTGATTGCGGTGAACTCCCCTGCTTACATTTATATCACTTTCCCATATATCCCATTTTTATTTACGCATATATGTAGACCCCACCGAGTCTCCCATAGACCCCAGGGGGTCTATATGGACCACTTTGGGAATCACTGATCTATACAAATAAATAAAATTGGAGTGTCTATTTGTAATACAAAAACTAACCGCTTTTTACTAAATGCATATAAAATAATAAATTAAATAAATAAAAAAATATATATGTTTAAATACACGGTACATATGCCAAAACAACATTTATTACAATTTTTGTCTGTCTGTCTGTCTGTCCGTCTGTCTGTCTGTTTGTTTGTTAGGGTTAATGTCGGGAACGGCTGGACCGATTTTGACGGGACTTTCACTGGCATTTCATGCTTATGTAAGGAGTACCTTAGGCTACTATTGTACTAGCTGCGCCCACGACCTCGTCCGGGTAGATATTGAACAATCATAAATTTTGGGGCGGATGAAGTCGCGGGCACAGCTACTATATTATATGTGCTCTATGCCCATGCGCCACTTAACTGACAGCACATCTCTACATAACATGTCAGCACGTTAGTTTTCTTAAGACTGTGATGTTAGCATGTCATTATTATAACCTTATTTCATGAAGGCTGTTGTTGTTTTTTCGTAAGGCTTCGAGACAATGATTGTCATGATAAAAAGATTACCTACAAGATGATATCGTCTTTTTAAATGTATGTTACTGCGCATGCGTAAATTGAGTTTTAAAATGTTTTACGTTAAACAAAATTACGTAAATGTTGAATGTTTAAACGTGCTGTAGCAATCAAATATGTCTACACGAATGGTTATTGTTAAATACAACTATTTTATAAAACACTAGCTATGTTAAACGCGACTTCGCCCGCATGAGAATTTATGATTATTCAGTATCTACCTGGACCAAGTCGTGGGCGCAGCTAGTATAAAAGTAGCCTAAATTACTCCTTATTACATTAGCTATCTGCCAGTAAAAGTCCTGTCAAAATCGGTAAAGCCGTTCCCAAGATTAGCCTCGCCAAACAGACAAACAGACAGACAGACAAAAAATTATAAAAAATATTGTTTTGGTATATGTACCGTGTATACATTCATTTAGTAAAAAGCGGTTATTTTTATATTACAAACAGACACTCCAATTTTATTTATTTGTATGTATAGATTTCTGAACTTGACAGGTCGATCGACGATCTACACAGGTAGAGATAAGTCCAATTAAATAAAGGAGGAATAACCTTTAATTTTCTCGTAGTAGTAACTTCTGTAGCGTGCATGGCCCAGCGGCTGGTGTAGATTGGAAGGCGATACGAGCGCGGTCGGGTGTGTGATGGGTGACTGCTAGTGGCAAATTAAAATGCGCGTTTCCATGCTTCGGAGAGCACGTTACGCCGTCGGTCCCGGTTGCTATCGATAGATAGCAGTCGTTAAACCTTGTCGGAGGCCTTATAAGCGGTTTGAAAACATCTGACAGCGGGTTGGCCAATAACCCTTATCACCACCAACCCGCATAGAAGCAGCATGGTGGAGTAAGCTCTAGGCCTCCTCCCAAAAAGGGGAGAGACTCGTGCCCAGCAGTGGGACGTATCAAGGGTTACCATTATTAGTAACTTCTACTTCGTACTCGTAGAACCACCTCACTTATATAAAAAAAAATGCAATTGAAATTTGGTTCAAATTCAAACGACGTCATTAATAAAGATCGATGTTGACAGCCATTGCAACTGTTTACAAATGTCTGCGCATACGCACGCCTGTTTGTTAATTCTTTGGCAACGTTTGGCAATAAGTTCAAGACTGAGTACGGACTCGAATATCGATACCGCATGTTAAAAAAGGTTCCCAATTTCTTTTTATTTACCTACCTACCTCAAGCGTGGTGCTCCAGTAACGGGGTCCAAGACGTAGTGAAAGCAGAAGTTCTTAAAAATTGTGTTTTTAAAAACATTTTCCTTTTTAGGTATTCGTTTGTAAAATGTACACTCTATATTTTTAAATTTAGTTTACTCAGTACATTCAAAAGTATACACATAATAAATACTGCACCAGGAAAAGCTCAGATCTATCTGGGTGCCGGTGGCTCGCAGTTTTAGCCTTTACATTGGTGTCAAATTAGCCTGAAATGTGCAATCTTACGTTACGATCGTGGGCCCATAGAAAAGAGAAAAGAAATTGTCGATCACCTGCAATGAAGTCAACACACAATTAGTGTTTACAAAACTTAATTATAGCGGAAAAGCGTAACAGCTTCACACAATACGTAGGTAATAAGGTTTCTATGTCGCATGCACAATAGGGCGGCATCACTTGGTTTAACATACTTTTATGAGCCGAGGGAGTGTTATTGATTAAGGTATTATCATTAATGTCTTAGGGGACGTGCATTAATTATCATTTTGAGGGATTTTCAACCCCTTGAAACTCGCGCAAAAAATGTAAGAATTGGCTCAAAACCCTTGTAACATTAGATGTGGTTCGGCTCGATCCTCCCTCACCCTTAAAATACGTCACGTAATTAATAGATAAATAATGGCAACCTTTGATACGTCCCACTGCTGGGCACGAGCCTGATGTTTTCAAACCGCCCATAAGGCCTCCGACAAGGTTTATCGACTTCTATCTATTGATAGCAACTGGGATCGCCGGCTTAACGTGCCCTTCGAAGCACGGAAGCACGGAAACGCGCATTTTAATTTGCCACTAGCGGTCATCCATCACACACCCGACCGTGCCCGTATCGCTTAACCGAGTAGATCGCTTCCGATCTACACCAGCCGCGGGCCATGCGCGCTTCGCAAATAAATGATCTCTTAACATTTCTTTAGTAAAATATCAGGAAATATCAATTTCAAATAGGATTTGAACCTGCAACCACCAGATACAACTATGAGCACGTTACCAATTAAACTTTTTACTGGTGGTAGAGCTCCAGTGACGGAGCTCGCGGGCGTAGGCACCACCGCATTACCTAATATACTTGCCGCTAAATGGTAGTGTTCAGCACTATCGTGTTCCGGTCAGGTGGTAATGTACGGCCCTGTAATTTCCGGCACAGAGGCATAACACCCTTAGGCCTCAGGAGTGGTAACGCATCTGCATTTTGACCTTGGTCTTTGTGTGGGTGTCTATAGGCTGCAGTCATCACTTAACATCAATGTGAACTGCATGCTTGTTTGCCACTTCCATTACATAAAAAAAAAAAAAAAAAAAAAAAAAAAAAAATGTGAACTGCATGCTTGTTTGCCACTTCCATAACATAAAAAAAAAAAAAAACTCTGTCCTGAAGTCGACTCCCCGAACGCCGATTTTTTCCATCACACTGAAATCTGAGTATCTCATCTGTATAGAATAGGCTTTCCTCCACCCAGGTGAACTGCAAGCTCGTTTGCCACCATACATAAATAAAAAAAAATCCTTCAACAAATTCGTGACTTGTGTAACACAAAATATATCCCGTTCTGTCTAGACAAGGTTGCTAATCCCCAAACATAATGATTAAGTACAGCAGTCTAGTATTTATCGAGTGACAGAAATGTGCGAATTGCACGTAGCAGGCATTGCGGTATTCAACCGCACCCTCGAAAACTGATTGTACTTACATATCTTATTATGGAACATAATTTCAACTCAATTCGATCAATTAATTTATAAATGCCTTGAACTGTGTGCTAAAATACTTACTTATTAGGTACAACCATGTAGTAAACATGAATGGTAATTGCTTACTTTTTTATATAATGCAAGTGGCAAACAAGCATGCAGTTGACATTGGTGTTTAGTGATGATTGCAGTCTAAAGAGCAGAGGTCAAAATGCAGATGCGTTACCACGTCTGAGGCCTAAGGTGTTATATGTTATGTTATGCCTCTGTGCCGGAAATTACAGGGCGGTACATACCACCTGACCGGAACATGATGGTGCTAAACACTACCATTTAGCGGCAAGTATATTAGGTAATGCGGTGGTGCCTACGCCCGCGAGCTCCGTCACTGGAGCTCTACCACCATTTTACTGGTTACTCAATACCAGTAAATAATTACTGCAGCCTATATACATCTATACAAAAATCAGAGGGTAAAATGCAGATGCGTTGCCATTCGTGAAGTCTAGGTTAATTTACCTCTGTTATTATTATTACGCCATGCATTACCATCTAACAGGAACGCGATTGTGTTGAACTACCATTTGACGGCAGATACATTAGGAAATACGGTAATGTATACGCAATTCGAACTCCGAAATTGGAACTGTACCACCAGTAAAAAAAGTTATCAGTTTATAACTATACCGATAAATAAATAATGGTGGATAAAATCTGGTAAGTGTCATCACCTTCAGAGTGTGGTAAAGTGACAAGAGATGTCAATAGACTCGCCACCTTGGCACAAAATGTACCTGGTGAATCGTAGGTGTCAGCATATATAGTTGACCGCTTTCATTTACATATAGGTCGCGCCACGTAAAAAGAACGCTGGAAGAAAGTAAAAGGGATGTGTTCGTGCATCGGTACACTCGCGCACGAAAGTACTAGCCCTATTGGTTTATTTTTGATCTAGCTTTCGCTTGCGGTTTCGTGTATTGGTAGGCAGATTGAAAACTATATTACATAGAATAACATAAAATGAAATAAAAACACATGACGCGCAGCTTGACCGCCAGCCTTCTTTTTACGTGGCGCGACCTATACCTCTGAATACCCATTCGGGGAATACAGGCGTGGAGTTACCTATTACATCAATTATTATTATACTAGCTGACCCGGTGAACTTCGTATTGCCTCACAATGAAATAATGTGTCAAAGGTTTGATAGATACGGACATTACGGACTATTTGTATGGAATAATGAAATTGTGCTATTTCCCTTCAATTTCTTCATATTTTCTTCCCTGGACTTCCAAAAATCATTCAAAACCATAATTAGCCAAATCAGTCCAGCCATTCTCGAGTTTTAGCGAGACTAACGAATAGCAATTGATTTTTATATATGTATATAGATTATTACTAGCTGTTGCCCGCGGCATTCGTCCGAGTGGATGTCCTTCTATAAATAACTAAGTAGCCTAAGCCATCAAAATCGGTTCAGTCTTTTGGACGTGAAAAGGTAACAGACAGACAGAGTTACTTTCGCATTTATAGTATTAGTAGGGAAGTAGGGATTGAGATCATAAGTTTTTTAGTCAACTGATAAAGCAATATCAGTAATGTAGAAATACACGGCCGCTTACATTTAAACACTCACATTCTAAGACAAAAGAATTAAACAATTACTAATTAATGTTCCTTCAGCTTAAAGGCTCCACTACACATGTAGGACTATCGTCGGACTTTCGCTGCAACTCATGAATAACAATACTTGTTCCGCTAGCCGTTTCCACATTGCGAATGGATTTTAGTAAATTGATGTTTGTCAAGGAGATTCTTAATTAATTGTATGCAACAATTGTTTGCTATTGAATTAGATTTGTAAAGTCATGTTATTAGCAAAGGATATGGGTTCTTGTGTGTAGTTTGCTTTCAATTATGGAGAAATAGTTAGGTATTTATAATTATATATTTTGAATGACTATCAATTAGTTCTGGTCCAGTAACTCAAGGAAATACATTTAGAAATACGAGCAGTGCAAACTTAAAGGTCCTACGTATGGACTGCACCAGCTATAAAGTGGTCTGTTGGATCAATTTTGCAGCGAAAGAGTAGGTGAAATTTAGTTTTAGTTAAGATTTTAGAACTTGGTTTTAGAACTGGAAGAGGATTTATCCATCAATTCTTTTTCCTCCATCATTCAATATCATTAAGTCTGAGCTCGGAAAATCTTCAGCGGTTTTGCGGATCTGGAAAATGCGTTTGATAGAGTTACACGAAGTGATGTATGGGACATTTAGCCAGAATGTGGTATTGACGATAGTCTGCTTCGTTCTATAAAGTCCATGTAAGAAGACACTCAAACATGTTGTGTGCGGGTAGATGGGAACATGTCACCCACATGACAAAACAGATTTTGATTTACAATTCTAATGCAGATGATTACAGATAGAAGACCAAGATTGACCTATCTTTACCAAATAGGTCGTTTAGGTACTATCTGAAGGTTAAGTATCTTCGAAATCGACGTGCATTCATAAATAGAGTGATGAATGTAGAAGACAAGAGGGATATGTAAGAACCGGAATATTTAACGCTCCAAGCCCTCTGTCTACGCCGTAAGGGACCTGGCGTGAAGATACGTACATTGATACAAACGCTAATAACCGTTAATTTCAAAAATAATTTGCACTAGTTTTCGTTTTGCTTATTTGAAAAGTTTCAACGCACTTCGATTATTGTTTTTTTTTTGTGTAGGAACACAAAAGTATTTAATCTTTTTGCCCCATAAACCAACAGATATCTAATGTTTTCCACACGACATACCTGACGGAAATGTCGAATCGTACAACTATATTAACTTAGCACCAATTGATCTTTTGTTATCAACTTATCTAATCTTATTTCCTGTTCTTATAAGTAAGGATCCGTACCTAAAAAGAAAAAAATGGAACCCTTATAAGATAGATTGTCTGTTTGACTGTCCGTCTGTGACATAGAGCCGGAGGGGAGTAGCCATATGCAGGCTTTCCCCCTCTGTCAAAGTACAAGCCCAAATGGGCCTATACATGTGGCCTCAATGTTTAAATGTGTGCGTGAAATCGTTTCGGTATTTTGTTAAAGTCAAGATGTGAGTTTCGTAGTAACAGACGAGTTTTGTAGTGTGCGTGTGTGACGCACGCATTACCCCCCGCAAAAAATGACAGACTGTTTTGCACTGGTAATAAACGCTATGGCTACTCCTCTCCAGTTCGCCACGACCGGTGGCCCGTGTTGCTCTATGGTCTGTGACAACCAATTTTCTCTGAAAGTACTGGGCCAATTAAATTGAAATTTGATAAGTACACAGTAAATTGTGTGTAACAATGACCCAAAAAAGTGCAAGTAACGTTTAAATAAATAAATTTAAAAAAATGCACTCCAGGAGGGAGTGCATTTTTTTAAATTTATTTATTTCGCCACTTTTGGGGTGAAAAAATTGATTTTTTTTCTGTTTTTTTTTTAAGTATATTGCGTCACATCAAATAAAATTAAGTCATATTGTAAGAATTCGTGAATATATTTTAATAAATAATTAGATATTATTAAAGAATGTTGGTGAAAAATTACTATATATCTCTCTTCCTTCAAAACTAGACCCTAAAATTTTGGAAACGAATAGGGAAAATTGTTCTTTATCTAGATTACGGGAAAACGTAGGTTTTTGAAGCTTTATTATGTTATGTATGGTAACATAAAAAATCTCTCAATTGTATGGAACCCTGTGCACGAATACAACTGACACTTTTTATGTATTTTTTAATGTAACGTGCTAGGCTTTGATGTTTTGACTAACGATCGTTATACTGTTAAACGGTAAAGTGGGCACACGCCTGTCTTTATTATTTTCGGTACACGCTCTAACATTGTCATGCCTCATTTTATTTAATAGGCTTAATTGTTCCTGTTGTTAATCCTGGGTTCGATTCCTGGGTCGGGGGCTATTAGAGATAACGATGTAAAAGCCTTTACCTATGTTTGGTTCTATTTGGATTCTTCCATTTTCTCAAAATTTCCTAATACGTCGGTGTTTTTTTTATTATGTAATGTAACTGGCAAACAAGCATGCATTTCACATTGATGTTAAGTGATGACTGCAGCCTATAGACACCCATACGACGACCAAGGTCGAAATGCAGCTGCGTTACCACTCCTGAGGCCTAAAGTGTTATGCCTCTGTGCCGGATATTACACGGCCGTACATCACCACCTGACCGGAACACTTTAGTGCTGAACACTACCATTTAGCGGCAAGTATATTAGGTAATGCGGTGGTGCCTACGCCCGCGGGCTCCGTCACTGGAGCTCTACCACCAGTAATACCTCGGAGTTTGGCAATGTCAACAGGCTCGCCAACTGCATGCATTTAAATTCCCAAGCTCCATCACTAAAGGCCTACCACCAGTAAGTTTTATTTGTAAAATAAGTTTATCTCAACGCTCATGCCGACCGTGAGACAATAATGTTAGCTAACAATGATTGATGTGCACGCTCCGAAATTGAAACAATTCTAAGGTGAAACGTGTATGACGTTTTGAAGGTCAGTTGATATAAGGTCAAATATATAGGTTGAAATTATTTTGTGTCACAGTCGGCTGACGATCGTTATGGTGTTTTAACTAGGTTCATGAATGCATTGGAATTCATTCATTACTTAATGTCTGAAGGTGTTTTTTATGCATGTAATGTGACAAACAAGCATGCAGCACTAATTGATGTTAAGTGTTGATTGCAGCCTATGCCTAGACCAGGTCCCCAATTAAGCATAAAGACGATCTTACGAGCGGCGCTGGTCTTCCATTGAGGCCGATTTTGTGATATATAGGACCTAAATTAAGCCAGCAAAGCGTCTATCGTACATATTGGCCGCCAATGTTCGCTAGTGGGAGAGGCACCCCAAGAAGAAGAAGTAGCCTAATGGTTTTTTTATGTCAGGGCAGTAGCAAACAAGCATGCAGTTCACATTGATGTTAAGTGATTACTGCAGACACTAACACAAAGACCAAGGTCAAAATGCAGATGTGTTACCACTCCTGAAGCCTAAGATGTTATGCATCTGTGCCGGAAATTGCAGGGCCGTACATTACCACCTGACCGGAACACGATAGTTATGAGTTCGATTCCCGGGTCGAGGGCTTTCAGAGGTGTTAACTTTATATCTCTGATTCTATCGGGTTTTTCCATTTTCTGGAAGTTTCCTAGTAGGTGAACAGGCTCGCCACCTGTTACGTTACGTTCCACAAAATAGATAGTGGCAGATATTGTAAAAATATAGAACTGTTAAACGTACTAGTATTATTTTAAGGTAGGTACTTAAGTAGGTACCTTCACGATTTGCGTGTCATGTATTTCGCGTATATTATTCACGGACCTATTGAAGTATTGACATTTCTCAAAAAGTGGCTGCACTATAGTAGATTGTTTTCATTTAATTTCCTGTGTTTAGTGTATAGTATGAAAACTAATAAGTACTTTTCTCATTAAATAACTTTCTACCACTAAAAGTTATTTAACTCTCGGAGAAAATCAGCTGTAACGGATGGTTAAACGGGTGAAAGAGCGATGTTATAATTTTAATCGCCATGCCTCATCAAAATTGTATCAATTTAATCATTATAACAAATGACGAGCAGCAACAAGCAATGACGCGGTACAAATCTAATTCACCATGAACATTCTGTCCTAAATATCTACTTCAAAAAGCGGAACTAGCAGACGTTTTCTTATCTGTTATGAAACTCATTCATCCCAATCGATTGGTTGAAAGAACTCAATCATTCCAATCGTAGTACCTACATATGGTTGAAAGAGCTCTAGTGATAGTGCTCGTGGGCGTAGGCCACGGGCCACGGGCTCGCCACCTGTTACATGGGCCAAAACGTAACCGGCGAATCGTGGGTGTTTGCATGCATGCATTTATCTCTGCCTACCCCTTCGGGGATTACAGGCGTGAAGTTACGTTAAAAAAATAATACTGGTGCAGTACCACTGCATGTAGGCATCACCGCATTACCTCTATCTGCCGACAAATGGTAGTGTTCAGCACTATCGTGTTCCGGTTAGATGGTAATGTATGGCCCCGTAATAACTTATCACAGAGACATGACAACTAAGATCTTAGGGGTGATAACGCATCTGCATTTTGACCTCTGGTCTTTATGTGGGTGTCTATAAGCAGACATCACTTAACATCGATGTGAACTGCATGCTTGTTACTTGTTTGCAACCTGCTTTGCATAAATAAAAATAATTTAACTCTACACGGATTCATTAAACTCACACGAAATCTTATTAAGATAGAAGATGAAAGAAGATTGTAAAATAATAGAATGATGGACCCAACAGACATTGTCCTGTGTCTTGCACTATGCAACCCAATCTCAATATCAACGTAACTTCACGCCTGTAATCCCCGAAGGGGTAGGCAGAGGTAAATGCATGCATTCAAGCATACATGCAAACACCCACGATTCGCCGGTTACGTTTTGGCCCAATAATCTCAATATCACTGGTCCAATTATTGATCAAATGAGAGGCCGTTGTGGTTGTCCTTTGGGGGAGGCTTTTGGCCAGTTGTGGATGTCTTTCAGCTGTAATAATGTCTAGTGAGGAAATCCAGGTGAAGGACTAAAGGTCCAAGCTACTCTTCCCAATCATCCAAGTCTAGTGACATCCGTGACAAATCTAGGTAAGTGTAAAACACTTTCACGGTTTAACTGGTTAAGACTGGACCTGCTACTGAGTCAAACAAAAACTCTAGGTCAAGATCTCCTCGCAATCTAAATTATAGATCAGTTTGTATCTTATTTCTTTTACAGATTTTACGTACCCATCGTATCGTAATACCCATCTGCAATATTGCACATCGAGCCTACGAAAGAGACAATCGGCTAGTTTCGACTTTGTAGAGCATTATTTCTGTTGTTATAATAGGTTGGGGGAAAAGTCTTTTCGCATTATAGTATGTATGAACTTGTAATAAAATCTCTTTGGCTGTAGTATTTGTATCTGGCTGGTTTTGGTATCATTGAAAGTTAAAATTTTAAAGAACATAATTCCAAATTCAAATTAGGCAAATGTGTGATTTTCATTTGTTTTTCGTACTTTCAAGATGAGTGAATCTAATGAAGAAATTCGATACATTTTAAAATTTTACTACAAAAAAGGTAAAAATGCAAGGCAAGCCGCGAAAAAAATTGGCGATGTTTATGGACCTAGTGCAGTGTCTGTGAGAGTAGCACAAATTTGGTTTAAGCGTTTTCAATCCGGAAATTTTGATGTCAAAGATGCACCTCGCTCTGGTCGCCCTATTACGGATAAAATGGATGCCATTTTTGAAATAGTGGAGCAAGATCGACGTGTGTGTAATGTATGTATTATAGTGGATCGTAACGATCAATAACAACAAACATGATTGCAGTGCAACACAACTCATCATGAACATTCTGTCCTAAATACTTGCTCACTCCGAAAACTTGTTCAAGTTCCAAACAATTTAGTATTCATAATAAAGTATTTAAACTAGGCCGTATTAGGTAACGTCTACCCTGTTCCCTTCACTCCCGAACTGGTTTTCATAATTGATATACGAAGGTTGGTATGTTGAATTTTCACGAAATCGGTTCTGTTTCGCTAAATTTATATTTTTCGTAGATGATAATTTATAATTACTGCTTAGAAGATGCTGACATAGAATCGATATTTGCTGTGAATTTTCTGCAGATTAAAAAAAAATAATTATTATTATTCGGCGTATACATCTAAAAAATCTTTTAGACGGAATGTTCTGTAGATAAATGTACAATGGTACCTCCATTCCATATTTATAATAGGTTTGGTCATTTATGTACGGGATCATTTCATATCAATTAAATAAATGAACCTACATTGTACCTACATATTTCTCTCTCTCTCTAGTCGTACCCCTCACTGCTGAGGATCGTGGCTCCTTTTGACTTTTTCAATAAGCTGTCTCCATCGGTTTCGTATCGTCGCTATTGCAGCACTTAGCTCCTGCGATACCTGATTCGCCTACCTTTTGGGACTGCGGCCTCTGGGTCTCTTTCCCTCCACTTTTCCAGTAACTAATAGGTGTTCCAAGTTTTATCATTCCTGCGAGCAATGTGGCCAAAGTATGGCAGTGTACGTTGCAAACAGGTTGTAGGTAAATAGATGCTGAGAATTTTCAATTCTTTTAGGATCGAGATGTTTGTGCGGTGTGCTGTCCATGGTATCCTCAACATCCTCCGCCAGCACCACATTTCAAAGGCGTCGATTTTTTGCCCTACATATTTTTTCTACAAAATTATCCCGTCTAAAAATCGATTTCATTTAAGTTCTAAGTATGCCCTTCATACCTAGAACTTCTGCATGAATAGGTTCATCATCAACACTCGAGCCGAAACATAGAATGATGGACCCAACAGACATTGTCCTGTGTCCTGTCCATCGATTTCTCAGTGGTTCTGTTGTCGCTGGTCCTGTCTAATAAACAACCCAATCTCAACATCACTGGTCCAATTATTGATTAGATGAGCGGCCGTTGTGGTCGTCTTTGGGAGAGGTTTTTGGGCAGCTGTGGATGTCTTTTAGCTGTAATAATGTCTAGTGGAGAAATCCAGATGAAGGGCTAAAAGTCCAAGCTTCTCTTCCTGGTCCTATGAAATATTTCAAATGACAAATCTTTCCCCAAAGGCGCTTACAACAGTAACAATATAATGCTCGTCATTTTTTTTCTTACTGATGCTTTGCTATTTTTAAACCTTGATAATGAACAATAATGTCTCTGTTAATTGCTATCTTATTGATAACAAACAAGAATCTTATTCAAAAGAAAAAAGGATCATACATAAAAATGAACACCGGCAGTGTTCAGTGAATTAGGTACATATTCTCTGGTTCAGTGTAGTGCGAAATGTAATGGCAAATAGATTGCATAATGCAGTTAGATTAAGTTTTGCCAAGAATTCATCCCGATATAAGTCATTGTTTCAAGTTACATCATAATTGTAGCTGAAATAAATAAGTTGAAAAACAATTTTGTTGTTGATTGTCAAAATAACTTCTTACGCAGTAAACCGAGTAATTGTGAAATCGATATTCGAGTCGTATCGAATCGTTATTAGCTGTATTAACTGCATACCAGTTTTATAATTCTACTTGATTGTTTTTATTATTCTAGTAGGTATTTGGAATCATAAATGTACGCAGATAGATAAATATTTTTCTTTTTTTATTATGTTAACTTTTATCTAAGTTGTTGTCTCTGTCAAAGTAATTATTACTATTTATAGCAATGGAAATATTGCTTATAATTTTAATGGAAATAGGATTCCAATTAAAACTGAGAAGACTCTATAAAGCTTTACTTCAAAAAACCGGTCAAGTGCATGTCGGGCCACGCGCAATATATGGGTGCCGTAGTTTATAGGTTTTTAAATCAGGCAAGTGCGAATCGAATAACCATTAATCTATTTGAAAAAAATATATATATATACCGGTCGAATTGTGAACCTCCTCCTTTTTGAACTCGGTTAAAAATTCGATGTCTGTGATGGGTTCCGCTTCGGACATTTTAAGTCCAACTGGCTCATTCAAGTTTTTTTGTTTAAATTCAAACAACATTAATTTATACGATTGTGTTTTTTTTTAATGCGTCGAACTAATGAAATAATTTAAAGGAGATGTTGCAAAAATGTATGGACCTCCGTCCATGTATTGTACACAATATCATTAAAAGGCAAAATCAATATAAAAACGTTTTTTACTGCATATTTTAACTTATTTGGCTTTGTTTGCAGTTACAAAAGATTATTTGCAGTTAGAATTTCAACTCAAAACCAACATGGCGAATATGGCGGGCGATGTTATTTTGACAAATTCCACTAATAATCGATACTAATCGATTTCCAATTTAAAGAAATTCATCGGAACTTCTTTGATTGATTGGTCGATTCGATACATCGTTTTTTTGTTAATATGTGATGCACTAGTAATAGATTGCATTAGTTTTGTTTTATCTACATAGGTCCCAAGCGTAGGCTGTATTGCCGCCATGTTGAACATGGTTGAAAATCATAAAATCGTTTGAATTAAATGTGATTGTAACTCTAAAATATATTCCTGAATAAATTAATTGTATATTTTTCAGATTCTTCTTTATTTTACCCTTTTTTTGAGGTAGTGTACAAAACCAGAGCCGAGATCGCAACATCTCCTTTATGTTACAGTATTTAGGTCGATTTACTTGCCCTTTTTAGACTGGCGTGAATTATTTTTTTTTTCTATCAATTTACTAAGTTTTAAGTTTGTACATTTGTCTGTTATATTGTTGGTACCTATGTCGGTAATGCAAAAAGTACTGCATGGATTTTTAAGATCCGTTCAACTTTAACAATAGACCTTATGTTTATTGGAAATTTATGTAAGTACAATACAACATTTTTTTTATAGGATTGAGCCAATTAACCAACATATTACTAAACAAACTTACGTAACTTCACGCCTGTAATCCCCGAAGGGGTAGGCAGAGGTAAATGCATGCATTCAAGCATAAATGCAAACACCCACGATTCATCGGTTACGTTTTGGCCCATTTAATAGATGGAGAGCCTGTTGACATCGCCGGGCACATCACCAAACTTCGAGGTACTGGGAAATTTCCAGAAAATTGAAAAATTCCAATAGAACCAGAGATTAAGGAATTTACACCATTATCTCTGATAACCAAACCCAGGAATCGAACCTAGTGGTTGCAGGACACTACTACTACGCTGAGGCGTAGTAGTAGTGTCCTGCAACCACTAGGTTTCCGAGGCGGTTAAAAGTTAGTTACTAAGCAACATATTATTATTTTAAAACAATTAATGATAGTGATGGTAACTGGTCTTTGATAACTTGCCTGTACGAGATAACTAAGTGATGATTTTAATTAAACAAAAGAAAAAAATGTATGCAGGGTTACAGGTTAAGTCGACCTATTCTTACTTGTGATACGGAAAATTAACATGTCAGCATATTCCTCATTCCTGTAGGTCGTCATCTATCACAGTTCCGTATTCTTATTTAAACCCCAATAGTGCATATTATTAAGCACATCTGCAAGACAGGCACCATAATATTATTTTTTAATATCCTTGAAAGAAAAATTAACTTTCGAATGTTATGTTCCTTTTTATAAGTTTAGAACGTCTGCAACGAATTATTTATTCGTTTTATGTAAAATTTTGGTTATTGAGGTTATAAAGCATCTTATTTTACATGCAAAAATCGACTAACAGTAATAATAAGACTTATAAATTTCAAAATAGCGGCATGTATATTAGGTAACGCGGTCGTGTCTACGCCCGCGAGCTCCGTCACTGGAGCTTTACCAGCAGTATAAGTTCTCGAAAAATATTGTAGGCACTGAACTGATCAATCCTTAACGCTTTCTACCCCTTCTAGAAAACTCAGCCGTGAAGTTATGTAGCAACGTTCATAATGCACATTTACGACTCTAAACCTAATGTTTACTAGGTTTTGCAACCGCCACGATTTCCACTAATTGCCTAAAACTGAATTGTAGATAGCGATAATTTTGACCAAAACCACTCGATTGAATCCGGCCAAGGTTTGCCGATTACCATCGAAAGTGGTTTTTGTTTTATTAATTTCTAGTCTAAGTTTAAATTTAATTATTGTTAATTGCTGACCAACGGTGTATTTGTAGTCTAGTTATACTTCTCAAATAGAGAAGCAATCTTAAGTCTCAGTCCTCTCAGTTCGGAAACTAGAGTATGCATATCCGGAACAGTCATGCACGCTTAAATGTCTTTGCCTTTGGCGGCGTCGTGTGGCGGGTTGCTCACTTCCCTCTAAAATGGTCGAGGAGGGCAATGGCTGTCACATGCGTCATACTCGTGAACGGGTGCTGTTGGTGGGGACTGGTCTGTTCTGGTTTGCAGGGGCTACATCACATTTAGTAGATAGCAGTTTATTTGCATCTATGCTATGGACGTTGACATTATTTGATTTTTCACGATAATCTGTACTAGATTTAAGCTTTCATTTAAAAGAGCTCTTACTGAGTTTGTTGGGTAGCGGAGTTCTTCTCAGTAGTGACTGCACTTGGAACTCTGCTAAGTGAATAACATTGATCTTGACGAATAAGTTTTCTTTTCTTCATTTATTATCATTGAAGGAATTGAAAAATTTTATGATTATTATGTTTTAACCAAATAGTTTAAATTTTAATTTTTAATTTACTATTAATATATGATTTTTCTTTACTATATGTAATGGTTATTCGCTCTAGGTAGTTTATGATTTATTGACGTTTTGAAAGTATCTGTAAAGATCTATTCGAAATAAAAATATTTTCTATTTCTATTTCTATTTCTATAGAGTTAAGATTCGGAGTAAATATTCTCAAATACACCTTGGATTACACCCTTAATCATACTTAATCATACTTAGTATAGTAATCATACTTAGTATAGCCCCATTATGTTTATGTGTGTGGCTCTGAGACGTGGGTTTTTAGTGTTCATCTAATTAAAAAGCTCAAAGTCGCTCAACGAGCTATGGAGAGGGTTATGCTCGGAGTTTCTCTACGGGACAGGATCCGGAATGAAGATATTCGTAGAAAAACCAAAGTAACCGATATAGCGATATAGACATAGGAGTATTAGTACGTTGAAGTGGGAATAGGCAGGCCGCATCGCTCGACGAACTGATAACCGATGGGTACGAAAGGTTCTCGAGTGGCGACTACGTGTAGGAAGACGCAGTACAGGACGGCACCCCATCAGATGGACCGATGACCTAATCAAGGTTGCGGGGAGCCGTTGGATGCAGACCGCTCAGAATAGGTCATTGTGGAAGTCTCTGGGGGGTGTACACGTCGCCAGAAGGTGGCCAGGCAAGTTAGGTATCATGCATTTCCATACTAGCAGCTTGGATATGTAGCCGGCGACGTCGCCATGGCGTCCTAGTGAGTTAGGGCCCTTGGACCTCAAGTGTGGCAAGGAATCTGCCAGTCTGCACACGATAAACATAAAAACTAGAACAAAAACCAGAAAGAGGCGTTCTTCTCATCAATCAGGGTGCTAGGAAGCTTAACAGTAGTAGAAGGCAGTGAGAAAAGGGGCAACTTTGACGAAAACTGCTTCAAATCGACAAAATAGAAATTAGGTAACCAATCTGTAAATTGGTCAAGAAATATTAAAATTACTAATGGATCATTTCAAAAATCTATTACGTACTTTTACATTAGTGATTGCAACTCAGGTTTGCAACTCAGGTGTGCAATTGAAAGTTCCCAAGATGCATTGTTGAAGGGTGTCACGAAACCGGTCAATGTATCAAGTCTGGTTACTTTAACAGA
This sequence comes from Macrosoma leucophasiata, assembly GCA_036365455.1. Taxonomy (NCBI): domain Eukaryota; kingdom Metazoa; phylum Arthropoda; class Insecta; order Lepidoptera; family Hedylidae; genus Macrosoma; species Macrosoma leucophasiata. The sequence continues at coordinate 3,416,010 of JAWQUS010000023.1, read as the reverse complement.
GTCATTGTTATGCAAACTCTATTACAATAGCTTTAAGATCAATAACTTACACCGTGTTCACACAGTCGCATACCATTTCGGTCCCATGCAGGATCCCGTCCACAGAACAATATACTCACATCCCGTTAAAATTATTGTATATAGATGCAGTATTTGTACGGTAGGGCGTGCGTAATTTTGCGCTAGTACTCACATGGCGCGGTAAGACAAGTATTATAAAGATTTTTTCATGATATGAAGATGGCAAACAAGCATGCAGTTCACATGGATGATAAGTGACTACTGCAACCAATAGGCATATAGGCCTTGTTTTGCTTCAGCCTCGATTCAGCCGTATTCTACTACACCGGATAATTAACGGAGGGCTCTTAGTCTGGCTAAACTTATTTTGCTTCTAATTAGTATAATAATCTGTAAATGTGATTACGAGAATACCACCTGAAAGGAAAATATAGATGGGGCATAACTAACAATTCCTCAGCCCCACCCGAAGTGTCGGGGCCTCTTGGCCATTAGAACTGTTGCAAGTTTTCAAATTAATTTAATTTGACACCGCTGCCAAATTGAAACCTATTTCAGCACTAACAATATATCTGAAGGATAGCATTGTTATTCGATACATAACAACTCTCGCAACGTGGCCTTAAAGAAAACAATCCCATCAGCGCACACCCAAAACATGTTGTTGCAGACAATAGATTTGCGAAATTGCTTTACTTTTATCCATTGGTTAAGAACACGAGTTCGGTAGTTGCAAAAGTTATGAAGTGGTCTAGAAAGTCCAAAGTTAGTCCATATTCTACGTAGTACAGTCCCCACCAACATTTTCTCGTCGACTTTAGGCAAGAGGTTTCGGATAATTTCGGCTCTGTAGAGCATTATCTCTTTCGCACACTAAGTGACGTTTGTTAACCATTTTGATCAGAATTTGACCACCTCTTTTGAGCTCGCAGATATTTGAGATGCGATACGAATTCGTAGTTATGTGTGAGCCCTTAGATTGGTGAATCTAAAGCTATTTTTGGGTCTTGTAGGCACATGTTAAACTCTTTGGTAACTTTGGGAAGCAAAGCTTTACGGTAAAGCTTAACCTTACTAGGCAAGAACGGTCTGAGCTAACAGTTCTTATTTTAATAAATAGCCTGAAATACTTCCAACTTATTTTTTTTCAAAATACATAGCTCTATCAATTATTGTGTGATAGGTATTTGAATATATTATTATTGAAATGCAACCCATACAGATCGTATAAATTGACCTAGAAATAATAAATCATAAGATGCGTTCACTTGCAATTCCCTTGATATCGAAGATAATTTATTTCATCACGTATTGTACATTATTGTGTTTTTGCTTACATTATGGGATATTACAGAATACTTAGATGTTTAGGATTCGCATTAAAGTAATCTTTGTAATGTAATTTCATAAGACACGTAAAACATTTAAATTGGCATTCATGACAATAGAATAGATATCGATAGACGGATTAAGCTGCATATAGTAATTTGAAAAAAACTGCTGTCAGATAAAATGCACCTCAGTCTGTCCGAGGTCCGCGATCATGAAAGCTTAAAAGCGACCGAAACATCGGATGATATGTGAATTATCAGTTAATATACGCGAGACAAATCCGTAAACTAATTTTATTTCAATGAATGTAGCTCATGAAAATCAAAGAACATACTATAATTATTTAATCATTAATTATAGTAAGAAATAATAATATAATAATGGCAACCCATTATACGTCCCACTGCTGGGCACGAGTCTCTCCCCTTATTGGGGGGAGGCCTGGAGCCACCACGCTGCTCCAATGCGGATTGGTGGAGGTGTTGGGGTTAGTGGCCAACCCGCTGTCGGATGTTTTCAAACCGCTCATAAGGCCTCCTATAAGGTTTAACGACTGCTATCTATAGATAGCAACTGGGACCGACGGCTTAAACGCGCATTTAATTTGCCACTAGCGGTCACCCATCACACTTTTTTTTTAATTTTTTTTATGTCTGAAGATTGACAGACAAGCAAACGGGCCACCTAATGGAAAGTGGTCACCGTCGCCTATGAACATTTGCAACACCAGGGGAGTTGCCAACGCGCTGCCAGTCCTGAAGGACTCTTTTGACGCCATTTTTGAAGAACCCCATACACTACCCGACCGCGCCCGTAGTGCTTAACCGAGTAGATCGTTTACGATCTACACCAGCCGCCGGGCCATGCGCGCCTAATTATGGTATGAACATTTAATCTCGTTTATTATTAGTGAGTAGTGTATTAAGCGCCGCTCTCTGTTTAACGTAGCGTTAAGATAATCCTTCGCGTGCAGTTCCGCGCGGTGGCATCATCTCGTGAGCGCGGAAGCGGGGAAACGTGACATTCGCATTCCTGCTACACTTATGTCTTAGGCTGTACTCACAATAAAAAGAATATAAACATTTTTTTCTCATCCCAATCCAAAAAGTTCAAATATCATGGTATCAAGAGAAATACATAGGACCGGTCCTCTTTACTATATTAGCGCCATTTAGGGAAATAAATCAAGAGTAACTGCCAAGTATTTTATGTTTTTGCTAGGAAAGTGGCAACAAACCATAAAATAAATCTGTATTCTATGGTAGCAGCAAACCAGTCGATCCAACAGACTTTGTTCTATGAAAAGATGCTTGACGTCAAATACATAACAGGTAAGAACAGTTTCTATCGAAAAAGAAAACTTGTTCTTCGCAATTGTTTCGAATTTCTTCCCAAGGGAGGTTCCACCTGGGTTAAATGAACATTAAGAAAAACTATATATCCATCAACACATTTAGCGATTCATTTTTAAAATGATAAATAAAAAAATAAATAAGATAACACGTGCAAACGCACCTTAGGACCGTAAGCGCATCGTGTCAGTGACCGGTGATAGCTGCATAAGGAAACCTGTTCACTTGCCTCAGAATTATTATGTAACGCTAGAGTTCTTGGCTAACGTAAGTTTTAGTAGTACTTTTGGTTAAAATCGAAATACTTCCTATATTTTCTTAAAACTCTTTTCTTCTGTTCATCGTATCCTAACAACTAAGGTTGTGTTTTCGTGACCAACGAAAGTTTATTCTCGAATCAGCGAAACAAGCGAGCTCGAACCAATCATCTACAAATTGCTAGCATCATGACAGGTCAGGTGAAAAGAAAAGCGATCTCCGGAGATTGAGTAGTGAGGTGGATTACAACTTTATTTACACTACAGTCTTATTGATGAGTTCTGACGATTGACTTTGAGAAGTTGTACATAACGCAAGTCGTAAAAAAATTCACATGTGCGATTTAGCGCAATAATACGTCATCTACCGTACTAGACATGTACGTGCGTTACCTCAGTGTTCCGCTAGGTGGCGCTTTATGTAGTGGACGCTACACTAACAAAGGTCAAAATGATCTAAATATAATGCAAAACAGACGAAAATGTGACTAAACGGTTCAGTGGATATAAAAACACACTTCCGTCTCGGTCAGATGAGTTGTAATAGAAAAAAAATAATTTCTCTTCCAAAAGTGTTACGAGCAGTACGTGATGTAATAGTTAATAGGGATTTATTTCTATTACAACATAACGATATATTGAATTCATTGATTATACGAGTAGGTACCGTTTTGTATATTTGTGTTGGATCGAAAAGTACTTTATATAAACAACAACACTAGTTTTTAAAGTACACCATTTCACAACACAGAATAAAGAATAACAGAATGACTAAAAGAATAACCCGAAAAAATACCTTGTTATCTTATCTTATATACATAAAAATCAATTGCTGTTCGTTAGTCGTTTCGTTTAGCTAGTTATTGATAAAAAAGGCAATTTTTATAATTTACTACCTGACCCGGCAAACTTCGTATTGCTTCAGAATGAAATAATGTGTCAAAGGTTTGATATATACGGCCTATTTGTACGGGAAAATAAAATTATGGTTTTTACTATTTCCCTTTAATTTTTTCTTATTTTCTTACCTTTTAAACCTTCCCTGAACTTCCAAAAATCATTCAAAACCATAATTAGCCAAATACGTCCACCCGTTCTCGAGTTTAAGCGAGACTAACGAACAGCAATTGATTTTTATATACACAGATACATAGAATAAGTTCCAAATAGTGATGGGCTGAATGCAGTTTGAACCAAATACGAACATCGGTCGAACATTCGGTAAAAATTAAAACTTTGGAGGCTGGTCGGCTGAATTTCGATGCCATTTCCAGAGAGACAAGTCGTGTCTTAATAATCTCCTTAATTCAATATTGTTAACAATTTAATAATTAAAAAATAATTTACTGTTTACTTCGAGAAATTTAAAGTTAATAATGATGCTGTCCGATTAGAAGAGATTTTGACGAATTTATATGTTTTTTTTAGAAAAACGGAAGGACTATTTTATTTCATTTTCGTTACACATCTTTTCATGTTTATTAATTTACGAAACCATCCTCGCATAGTCGCATTAGTCAAACTTTGTAGACCGTGTGCAGTATGGTCCAACTTGATAGGATAGCTTACTTTTTATAGTCTAAATTTTATAGGACTTATTACACGGCACGGTATTCAGAGTACGATGGCAAGTGTCAGGGTAGTGTAATAACATTTAGGGAGTTAGGGCGCTAATAAGGGCGACCGGAGCGGGCCGTGTATTTGTTCTGTGATTGAGTTAAGGCGCTGTCGACCGGGTAGTGTAATAAGCGGCAACCCGGCGCAAGGCCACGTCCACCCTTCTGCCGGACCTTGAATACCGTGTCGTGTAATAGCCTCTTATGTTAGTACTACCTGAATTGTACCCATGCGAAGCCGGTTCGGGCCGCTAGTAGTATATATTATTACATAGTTTCATACCTAGTTATATTATATTATTACATAGTTACATACCTATCAATTATAATATGTAAGTCAGGTGCGATGATACTTTCTTTAATTTATAATATCTTAATGGTTTAGTTAATTTTTAATTACATATATCAGACATAAATAAACATTATATATCAACTAAACCATTATAACACAAACGAATGAATTAGTCTTTTAGCGAAATGTGTTCCGTTTAATTATTATAATTTAATGATCTCTTTTTACATAAGAAATAGTGTCAAAAGTATATAATTAGGTAATATCGATCTGTATCCGAATTGCGAAATGCGGATAGAAAGTAAATAATTCTTAGATTGTTAAATTATAACAATTTTTTGATAGAATCGGTGTCGAAGTTTTATGTAACTGTCTGTTTTATTTTTTTTAAAGTTGCGCTTGGTTTTTTATAAAGTGATTGCAAGTAAATACTACAGCCTGTAAACGTCTTATTGTGAGATTCACAGACCGTATTACGACTTTACTTTGAGCAAGGTACGCTTACAACTGTCAAAACCCATACTGTAACTGTACTGACAGTTCTAAGCATACTTTGCTCAAAGTAAAGACATAGTGCGGTCTGTGATTCTCACCCTAATAATCTGCCTCAGTAGTCTAGTGGTAGCAGCAAGTCGCTAATACTACGCTGCGATCTTGGGTTCGGGGGGTATCATAGACAAAGATGTAAATCCATTATGTCTGGTTCTATTGGGCTTTTTTCCCTTTTTTTATGTTTCTCAGTAGCTTGATGTTTGGTAACGTGCCCGAAGATGTCAACAGGCTCGCCACCTGTTAAGTGGGCCAAAACTTAACCGGCGACTCGTGTTTGCATGTATGTATTTACCTCTGCTTACCCGTTCGGGAATCACAGGCGTGAAGTAACACACGTTTAGATAGGCACCTCAATGAAAATTACCTGTCAATCTTTTTTCGAATGAATAAGTGATTCGGCAGAGAGATGCCTACATAATCAGTCATACCTTATTAGGTACACTTATAAGTCTTTCTAAAAAAAATGTGTGCAATGGCTCACCCACGTTGTCTATGAACTTCAATTCACAGCTCCAATCTATGATGCCACTATTATCTGCTTTGTACACACTTCAATACACACACGTTTCACTGGTGGTAGAGTTCCAGTGTAAGAGCTCGAGGGCACCACCGCATTACCTAACCTATCTGCCGTCATACGGAAGGTAGCATTCAGTAACATCGTGTTCTAAAAATTACTATCACAGAGACATAACAACTAAGGTCTGCATTTAGACGTAGATGTCTGTATGCTGCAGTCACCACCTAACATTCATGTGAACCACCTTATTTCCAAAACTACTGGGCCCATAATTTTGAACAAAAAAAAGCTGATCACAGTAAAGTTTCATACTTACACATTAAGGGAAAACCTGTATGAAGCCAAGGTCTGCAAGGTAACAGCATATTCTTCATTATATGGAACCCTGTGCACGCCAGTACGATTCGTAGTTTAAAACAAAATAAACTGTGGCCTGTCCTTATAAAATGCCTGGTTCATAATAGTTATTTATCAAGATACGGAAAAAACTAGGTCATTCAATTAAGTTTAAATACATATTTATTATTATTACATCTTAAATAAAAATGATATACTTGTGCGGTTATCTTTAGTTATATAACAACTAAAGCTTGCACCATTTTGTTGAACAAATCTTTTTATGACCTATAGAAGGTGCTGATATGTGCAGTAGAATTTAAAACCAAACGCCTTCGAATAGAGTTTATATTCAAGTAGGCAGTTTGTTATGTAAAGATTTTGCATTTGAACTCGTCCATCATTGAGTCGGTTGTGAACCCATATCTAGGGTTGCCAAAGTCATAAATTCAAGTGGGTTTAGAATAAACATGATGTGAAAAGAGGTCATAATAAAATATTGTTTTCTAACGAACGATTCAAACATTTTCAATTTTATTTATCATACTCATACATTTCAACGTTATCTTACTGGTGGTAGAGTTACAGTGTCCGCGACCGAGAGTATAGGCCTCGCCGCATTAAATAAATTTAATATCTGCAGTCAAATAGCGCAGTTCAAGATTCTTGTGTTCATCCGGGTACCTCTGATCTAGAGGTTCCCAAACTATTTTTTTTTAGACCCCTTTCAATTTTTTTGATTTCGTATACTCCTCATTATACAATACATATATAGGATATATGTATTGTATAATGAGATGAATTTTTATCGACCACGATCGAGTCTACCAAGGACCCCAGGGGGTTCACCTAGACCACTTTTGGAATCACTGGGTCAGATGGTAATGTAGTATGGAGCAATAACAATCACAGAGACGATACAACTTGGATTTCAGGAGAGTTAGATTTGGGTAGACGTCTACTTAACTAAGTACAATACTTTTGGTGACAAAAAGTCAACCTGTATAGTAGAGATTAAGGGTGATTCACAGACCGACTACGACTTTACTTTGAGCAAAGTACGCTAGGAACTGTCAAATCCCATACTGTACTGACATCTCTAAGCATACTTTGCTCAAAGTAATGTCGTAGAGTGGTCTATGAATCTTACTCTAAGAGTAAAGGTATTTAATCAGATTTGATAAAGAAAATTCTATCATCTTCACAGAATTTTGATAGATTTTCTTTTTTAAAGACAAATATGTCACAGAAGTGTAAACTTTTAAATATTAAAATATCAAATTCAATCTGCAATCAATAAAATAGAGAAATTTGAAACTTCTTGTTAAGCCAGTATAAGCCGTACTTCTGAAATTATATCACTAAATGACTAACTTAAATTTTGACAACCCTTTTCAAACAATGCTTGACTTCGAGAGCAATTAGTGTCGCCTACGTGTGACACACTGTTGAGAACAAATACAAACGGACGCTTAGGGTATTGTAATTATGAGAGGTTTTTGGTAGGGTTATGCCTTATTTGGAGTGAAAAAGTTACGGGTGTGGTTAACGAATCTGTCACTATTGATTGATATTTTGATTTTGCATGTGAACTGGGCCATATCGGTTCGTTGATTGACTTCTAAGGGCCTTTTTCCTGTCAAGCGGGTTTGAGTCCGCACGCGGGTGTGCTCGCATGCTGCCTCGGTAGCCTAGTGGTAGCAGGCCACTACTACTACGCTGAAGTCCTGGGTTCGATTCCCGGGTAGGGGGTTATCAGAGATAATGGTGTAAAGTCCTTTATCACTGGTTTTATTGGGATTTTCCATTTTCTGGAAATTTCCCAGTACCTCGAAGTTTGGAGATGTTAACAGGTAGCGCGCCTGTTACACGGGCTAAAACGTAGCCGGCGAATTGTGGGTGTTTGCATGTATGTTTGAATGCATGCATTTACCTCTGCCCTCTTCGGGGATTACAGGCGATTATAAAACTGTATGCAATATGTTAACAAACATAATAATATATTTTTGATAGACGAAAATTTGGTTAAAAAGCTAATAATGTAAATAATTTATATTCGTTCCTCGTAAGTACTGTAAGTAAATGTCTGTCAGATTTTTTCTCAGTTACATTTTTCTTAACATACATAATAATTATAAATATATTGGCAAAAGATCACAGAGAAACCTGTAGACTTATCAGACCTATTAGGTAACAGTGATTAGACGTGTGCTAAACAAGTGATCAGACATTTCTCAACACATGTCATGTCAGGTATGACCATTAAACTTTCCCAGACTCCATAATTGTACAGTACCTTGTTAGCTGCGATTTATCTGGCTGTGTAATTGTTGGTTACTTTCCTATGATTAACAAGCAAGATATCTCGATGTCAAAGTTAGGGAGATGATAGTTAACCCTCTTATCTATTTTATTATGCAGAGGTTTGTAGCGCCGTAAATATAAAACAAAGGTAAATAAATTAATATACTTTGATTATTGGTAAGGGTGAAAACAAGTGGGTAGGAGAGACAAATGCACGGATTCGTGCAAACATGCTAACACGCACAATTTGCTATTTACGTTTTATCCCGTTTCTGTTGTCCAGTTTCGGACCAATGTCTCTCTATTGGAGGAATTAAACATCAAGGAAAGATTATCGTCAACTGTCCAATTACGAATCCTCAAATACTTCGGACATATTGTTAGAAATGAACATTCCATGGAACGACTTGTTATCCAGGGGCTTGTGGAAGAAAAGCGGTCGCGCGGTCGATCGCCAACGAGATGAATAGACTCCATAAAAACTGCCGCGCAAAAATCGATAGTCCAAAACAGCCGAGACGCTGAAGACAAATGGAGACGCATCGCAAAAGCTGCAGCATCTGCAGAAAATGCATCATCGTCAGCCACGACTACTCTGTCAAGAGTGAACGACTAAGGAGGAGGAGTTTTGTCCCAAGTGGCGAGCCTATTGACATCTCCGAACCATCAAACTCCAAGAGTGACACTTTCAGAAAAACGAATTTTCTGAAAGTTAATAAGAAAAGGAAAAACAATTCTGACTCGGTAATTTAACCTAAGATTAGACTGACCGACAAGACTGCTGAGGCAGTTAAAATAAAATAATAGGCTTACGTGTACGGAACGTCATAAGGCTACTTATCTTTTCACAGAACTCTTTTACAAGAAGAGTAGTTCGTACGCGCATCTCCCGAGATAGCGCGGAGCAGTTCGTACCTGCATTTCCCGAAATTCGGCTGATATAACCAGGTAGGTTGGCCATAGGATGGTTGGTGGGTTATGAACTGTTTTCCAACCACCAGAGCCAACATCTTTCTCATTACGGTAAGTCTTATAACTTACTTATCACCCTAGGTTCAGCAATCGTGATCCATTTCCATCAAGTCTCAAAAGTTACTCATTACCGCATTTATGACAGAAATATTCTAGGTGGTCACAATATTGCAGATATGTGATTTTTTAGCAACTTCAGAAATTCTTATGCTTTGCACTAAATGGCTCGGTTAGCTGGTGTGAAGTGTTGGAAAATTTATACATCGATAATTAAAAATGTTGAGGACAACCATTTAGTGGTAGAAAATAGGGAAAGGGGTTGCGCATATGCCGTGGAAGCTCTCAGCAGTTCCTGCGTTTACAAATTTCGGGGGGGCGATCAGTGGCGGTAGGACACAATATTCTTGGCCCGGGTATCAATGGTCGTAATGCCGGCACTGGCTCTTTGTACTGTAGTAGACTTAAGTTGAGGATTGGGATAGAGCTACCCTTTTATTTGTACTGTTTTTCTCGAAGGCACCTAGGTACCTAATTAAAAACGGTATGCTCCAGCTACGCTCCGAAAACTCTATGAAAATCCGTCACCCGTTCAAAATTTCTTGCAGTAATTTCGTGATTATCGCGTTTTTTGAGCAATTCCAGACAATCTGCGCGTTGCTCGTGACGCCTCGGTTTGTTGCGTGGGGAAATTACTTTGAACTTTGGATCACGATTTTGTGTGATTCAACATAAATGTGTTGTTTGTGTGGGGCGTGAGGGAAATATATTATGAGATAAATGATAAAGTAACAAATAATTGGAGAACATACTAAGATATCCGTATGAGTGAGTTGGGTGGGTACATATTTTAATATTTCATTTTTCGCAATAACATATGCAAGTGCGCGACGTTTAGTTATAAGAGGCGGGTCACGCTACTGATTTTTTAAAGTTTTATTTCGTCAATATTGGTCTGGTTTTCTGTGTCATAAAATGGCAAACAAGCATTAGCAGCATAGTTCGCAATGATGGTTTGTAACTGAAGCCTATCAACATCTACATGAAACAAGAAATTTCAATGTAGTTGCGTTGCCACTCTGCCCGCAGTCATTACTCAACATCAATGTAAGTTGCATGCTTGTTTGCCACCTCCCTTTCATAAAAAAACAAATAATTATTCTTATATGCATTCTTACTTTTTGATGTATTGGGAGCCATTATTTGGTCCATTGACTGCACTAGTGGAAAATATATAGAGAGTATAAGAAAATTCATCCGCTAGTGAGCGGGAGAGCCATCGGTAGGTACAGTTAATTTCAACGACATTTTTGTTTTATTTTTCCGTACGAATTTTATTGCAGGAGTTGTGACGTGTCCTCTTACTTCCATATTTTGGTTCGTGAGCTTCTCGGCCCTGACATGCAAGTAACAATTCGATACATTTATGCAACATAATATTTACAATTAAAACCGGTTGGAGCGTGACTGATGTTGATTATATTATTATTCAATTGAACGGGTGAATGGTTAGCTAGTTACTTAGGATTTACTTTTTCTTCCCAATTTTAGTATTAATACTTCCTTCTTCGAACATTACTGTCGTTTTAAGCAATTTTCCGGATCTCTTATAAAATTTGATATCATTCACAAAGGCCTATGATCCGAAGTTCGATTCTAGAATGCTAATGTATTTTCAAGTAGGTAATGCGTAAAAAAATATTTATCAAATAAAAACCCTTATACACACTACCATGCATTGAGTTTAAACCAAAAAAAAAAAATCGGACGAATTGAGAACCTCCTCCTTTTTCTTGGACTAATATACCTACTTAATTACATTATTAGTACAAAACAAAGAATAACAAAAAAAAATACCAAGGTACCAACCTTGTTATACTAAATACGTAATATACCTACACATTGCTTATGTAGAAGAAGAAGAAGAAAGAAGAAGAAGAAAGAACCTTTAAATAAAGTATCGCGGTCGAATTTCAACCACTAGTATCATGTTATTTCAACAACGTATTCCCGCTCTCTGTTAGTTACAGCTTTAATTGTTTTATCAGACCCGTCTCGGATGGTACACACGAATATAAAATGATAGAAGTTATTCCATAAAACATGATCTGCGAATTGTTTATGTTTTATGTTGTGCTGCTCTTCACGAAATGTTCCAAAATAAATATAATTTGAATCTTCTTCAGTTATTTCATACTAGATGTCGCCCGCGGCTTCGCCCGCGTGGATGTATTTTTTTAAGTAACTAAGTAGTATATGTTCTTTCTTAAAGTCAGCTCTATCTCTGTACCAAATTTCATTGAAATCGGTTCAGTCGTTTGGACGTGAAAAGGTAACAGACAGACAGACAGAGTTACTTTCGCATTTATAATATTAGTAGGGATTTTGGTTGAGTGCAAGCAAGCATTATTAATTTGTTTCTTCAAGGATTAGGTAGTAAGTTACTACGTACCTACTGTCGAGGCAACATTTTTGTTTTCGGCATGTCTGCCGTGTGAGATTTTTTTGAAGATCATTAGGTGTGCCCGGCGTTTAGTGTATGATACGACATAACTAAATGCAACTTTTTAACTTAGCTGGGGTTAAACCTCAAAATCTCAATTTTAAACAGAATCGGTATAAAGTCAATTTACTGGTGGTAGAGCTCTAGTGACGGAGCTCAGGCGTAGGCACCACCGCATTACCTAATATGCTTTCCGCTAAATGGTAGTGTTCAGCACTATCGTGTTCCGTGTAATGTACGGCCCTGTAATTTCAGGCACAGAGGTATAACACATTAGGCATCAGAAGTGGTAACGCATCTGCATTTTGACCTCTGGTTTTTGTGTGGGTGTCTATAGGCTACAATCATCACCTAACATCAATGTGAACTGCATGCTTGTTTGCCACTATTAGGTATTGAATGTCTGTCCGTTTGTTACTTTCATAATTCAATCCACAAACAAAAATTTGTAGGTATATTCGTGACCCATTCATTCAATATGGGTGTTAGTGCGATACATTCAAAATGTCAGGGTCAACTACAGCTTTTCATTTAAATACCTACATAATATTTACATAGGCATTTCGTCTTGATTAACTTATCTTCTTGTTGTGTTGATGCTAGCTTAATTGTATTAAAAAACATTTAAATAATTATTTAATTGATTCGACAGATATTTAAGCTGTTAAAGGTGAACAGTTGAAAATTGCTAACGGTCTGAAGTAGTGGGTACCTAATTGACATTAAAAAAAAATTATATGTGCATGATTTAACATTTCATCTCAAACTTAGGGCTTCCGGTCTCTTAAAAGTCATATTTATTCTATTGATATTTATTGAAGACTAGCTGACCCAGCAAACTTCGTTTTGCCTCAGAATGAAATAATGTATCAAAGGTTTGATAGATACGGACTATTTGTATGGGAAAATGAAATTGTGGACTTTACTGTTTCTCTTTAATTTCTTCATATTTTCTTACCTTTCAAACCTTCCCTGGACCTCCAGAAATCATTCAAAACTAAAATTGGCCAAATCGGCAAAGCCGTTCTCGAGTTTTAGCGAGACTAATGACGAGCAGTTGATTTTTATTATATAAGTAGATAGAATGTAGTTTTATCTGTCTCGTGATGTTCCCGAAAAATAAATCTACTTAATTGTATCTTCACGCCAGGTCCCTAACGGGGTAGGCAGAGAGTATAGAGCGCCAGACATCCCGGTTCTGACAAACCTCTCGTGCCTCGTCTACCTTCATCATTCTCTTCATACATGCACGCCGATTCCTAAGACTTTTGACCCCACCATCAGACAGAACTCGACCTATTTGGTCATGGTAGGTCAGCCTTGGTCTTCCTGGGCCTCTGCAACCATCCACATTCGCATTGTATATCTGTTTAGTCATTCGCTCATTCGACATTCTTTCTATATGCCCGAACCATCGGAGCATGCCTTTTTTCATTTTTACACCGATACTATCATTCACACAAAGTCTCTTTCTTACATCTTCATTACGAACGCGATCGGTGAGTGATACACCGCAGATCTTGCGCAAAGATCTCATCTCGACCGCGTTCAACTACTTAATATCCACAAAAATCATATAAATACTTATACCTACATACCTATAGGTACATTATCTTTGTTATAAAAGTGACAAACAAGCAACAATTCATTTCGTTTATCTGTCGAGAATTGGTATTTGCATCAAAATCAATCCCGCGCCGTTATCGCGTGATGCGGTACGATAAACAAAAAAAAAAGGAAAAATGAAACAAAAATTCTAAAAACTGTTGAAACGAGTTCCATTATCAATATTAAGTATTCCCAAACAATTTTTTTCGATTTTCGTTTATGTATAGACTTTCTACCCTCTATTATTTTCTTATGTATAGATGTGGCATCAAACACCTACATATAGGTGTTTGATGCATTTTAACTGGTGGTAGAGCTCCAGTGACGGAGCTCACGGGCGTGGGCACTACCGCATTATCGAATATACTTGCTGCTAAAGGGTAGTGTTGAGCACTATCGTGTTCCGCTCAGGTGGTAATGTACGGCCCTGTAATTTCCGGCATAGAGGTATAACACCTTTAGCCTCAGGAGTGGTAACGCATCTGCATTTTGAACTTGGGCTTTATGTAAGTGTCTATAGGCTGCAGTCATCACTTAACATCAATGTGAACTGCATGCTTGTTTCCCCTTCCGTTACATAAAAAAGGGTGTTTAGTCAAGTCTATATGCATCTCAAGCGAGTGTATAAAAACCGATGAATGAAGTTTCAGTTTCTCATGTTACAAATACCGGATTTAAATTAGCATAAAACAACAATAAAGCGAGTGAACAGCGGATTGCTGAGCATTTAATAATTACAGTACAAACTTGAGAAGTGAGAGAGCTGTTGTGGTCATTCGGTGAAATCTGTAATGATTGGGTTACCTAGGTTCTGTGTTAGGTGGTGTTTGTTACCAACACAACACACAACATTATGTTATAATATATTTTTGTAGCGTTGTTTATTTGTTCTTTTATGAAATAAAAAAACACTTTTTTTTAAGTATAAGCATTTTGCATTTATAATATCTATTAGTAGGATGCATTTAGCATTTTATATACAAAAATAAAAAAGACGAAAATATTAAGGGGAGGTCCGTTACAATTAAAAAAGGGTAGCAGGTAGACGCTTAAATTTTTTTAAGAATATGCAGGTGTACATCATCTTTAAAAATAAATAATTTAATAAAAAACGAAAATGTTAAAGGGGGACTCCCGTACAACAAACGTTATTTTCTTTTATAAGGTAAGTAATTCATAGAATTCTAAGGAATTAAATGAACTTTGAATTTGAATTTAGTATTTAATTATACTTAGTGCCAGTTATCCAGTTACTAAGTATCTCAGTAACAGGTAACTCAGATAAATCCTACCAACAAAAGAACAGCTTTTTATTATTCCCGCAACATACCTACCGACCAAAGAGCACACATTGTTGAAATAAAACTTATGTCAAGGAGTTCATGATACAATACAGGTTCTTTGACCTTTGTTTTATAAAGTTTTATTGAAGGTTGGCTAATAAAAAAAGGAGATTATTCGTCCTGTGAAAAAAGCTCTCCTTATTACAAGTTACATGTTCCATCGCAGAAATGTCCGTCTGTCAAGACCATTTTTTCTCAGGAACGCGTAAAGGTATTAAGTTGAAATTTGTTTCAAATACTCAAGTCTACTGTCCCTTGGAGCTGTGAAATAATAAAACTAAGCCAACGCAATATCAAATACAGCCGTTTGTGCCGCAAAGGAGACGGGTAATTTTGGGCCCACAAAACTGGCTAACCAATTACACAGTACATTATATAATATAGTTAACTATTAGCAATCTAACCCAACTTTTACTTAAACATATATACTTCAATCACTGGCAATTTCAAATTATTTATTTATAATAGTCATTTGAAAATGGCATAATTTAACGTTATCGCAGGATTTCGCGAGCTTCATACATTGTAGAAATTGAATTTGCGGATTTTCTCGCGTAAACAACACACCAAAACTTCTTCTTATATCGTGCTTCTTACTTCTTAAATACGCAAATTTAATTTCTACAAATGACATAATTTGTACACTGTTAACACTTGGCTACAATACAAATATGAACAGTATGGAATTTACGTACAAAACGTTCGAAACGGCGCACTCACACAAAGATATAACACCTCTGTGTGGGTGTCTATAGGCTGCAGTCATCACTTAACATTAATGTGAACTGCAAGCTTATTTACCAATTTCATTACATAAAAAAACAAAAAACGTAATTGAAGATTACATAACCAGAGCCATTTTGTTCTTATACCAGTTGATAGTATGATATGGTGCGGTGTAAGTTTTTCAAGAGTTAACGCAAGAATAACGCTTACGTTTGCGTTTAGACATTGTAAAACATTTACATGATTACGGAATTGACTTGAGTTGTGAGACGTGGGGAAAGAAATGAAGTATTGTGCGAATTGGAAATCCAGATCGAATGTCTTGAGCAATGTTTGAAATGTGAAGCAAATAGATGTAATTAGGAATAGTAAGAGTTTTTTCACAACTACTATGTTCTTGTCTTTTGAGCATATTTACATATATACTTTGTTTATTTGTACCTACTTATATGCAGTAATCAACAATTCTTATTAATATTGCACATCGAGCCTGCAAAAGAGACGATCGGCTCGTTTCGATTTCGTAGAGCGTTATCTCTGTTGCACACTGCCTACGTAAGCACTGACAGTCCGGTATTGGTCAAAACTTGATCAAAATGGTCGACAAACGTCAAATAGGTAAGGTGTGAAAGAGGTAACGTTCTACAGACCCGAAATAAGTCGAAGTCCTCGATGTGTAATATTTATATGCATTCACATTATTAGATTTGGTTGGCTATCTGTATTAGACATAAGTTAAAAGAGCTCTTACTGAGTTTTTCTGGTAGCGCGGTTCTTCTCAGTAGTGACTGCACTTGGCACTTTGCTAAGTGAATAACTTAGGATTTGCTATTGACGAACATTTTGATTTCTTATCTAGTATTTGTAAGAATTTTATAAGCTTATTTAACTGTAAGTTTTTTTTATCCCTATTTTAATTTACTTAACATCTGTTTTTCTTATACTTACTATATGTAATAGTTCACTCTAAGCAGTTATTGATTTCTGATGACCTTTCGAAAATGGTTGTAGAATCTTACTTGAAATACAAAAATATTTTCTTACTTTCTTCTTTACACTTTGACACTTTACATTTTCTGGAAGTTTCCCAATGCCGCCCGCCTTGGGAACATTCCAGAACATGTAAATATTCCAAAAGCAATAACTTTCCGTCCCGGGGATCGAATCCCAGCGATATAGTAGTGGGTAGTCTGCTACCACTATGGCACACCGCGGACACACCGCCAAAATTCCATACAAACGCTTAATTTTGTCTCTATTACATAGACATCAATCAATGACGTGTATTTACTCGTGCACCTGTGTGCGAAGTACGTAGAAAATACCAACAGAAGTAGAATAAACACTTCGACGTCCCGCCCGATTTCCCCGCCTTAGCCAACCTCCTCCCCTCTTATGGGCGACGTTTGGTATTCTCTACGTGCTACGCACACAGGTGCACATGTAAATACACGTCACTGATTGATGTCTGTGTAATAGAGAATAAATTAAGCGTTTGTATGGAATTTTGGCGGAGTGTCCGCGGCGTATGGGGTTCTTGTTCTATCAGGGCTGATAGTACGTTGACAACTCCCCTGGTGTTGCAAATGTTCATAGGTGATGGTGACCACTTTCCATCAGATCAGGTCCGTTTGCTTGTCTGTCAAGCTAATGAAATGAAAAAGAAAAAACTGGAATGTTATAGGTGCGTAAACAAAACAGTTATCCATCTTAATGTTTAGAATCTAGGTCTAGGCATACATTATCTGCGGTCCCATATCTCACGAATTTAATTATTTCTATATGTAACACTAATGAATAGACTTCTCACTGGTGTGTCGAAAGATGCTTGCGAAAAACGCTCAAATTGATCTTTGTCTCTGCATTTTATAGTGCATTATAATGTGATATATTATTTTAATTAGATGCCATGTGTATGTATTATTTAATTGTAATTCTACATTAAAAAGGACATTTGAGTACAGGATCAGTCGTAATCGTATTATGTTAACCTGTAGTTCTATTGATGACGGCATAGGTAAGGTTTTACTTAATAACTATCACAAAGACTTAACAACTAAGATCTGAAGTGGAAGTGGCAACACAGATGCATTATGACTTTTGGTTTTTGTGTAGGCTGTCATCACTGAACATTCATGTGAACTGCATACTCCTAGTAAAGTCCCCATCGCTTTACTGGAGCCACCCCATCATCTCATCATATTCCTCATGGAAGCATTTAATCATCGTCATCTTCCATATGGATATTCATTAATTTAAAGAAATGTGAAATTCAATATGTATACGACTGAAAGACTTTGTATCTATTGTCATGAATATATTATAAAAAAAAAAAATGTGAACTGCATGCTTGCTTGCCACCTTCGTTACGGTCGAACCAGCGACCCTCATATCAAGCGGTCGTCTCACACCGCTGCACTAAATTGGTTGTCAAACGTAAAAGGGACGGAAGTACAAAAATTTATGGATATTATAAAGCACCCTTAGAATTGAAGTAACAAATACATATGTCTCAATAAACTAAGAAAATGACTTTTATACATCAAACGACTTAAAACATGTTATCTAACAAACTGTTTAGAAAATATTCCATAATTTGATAGATTACATGTTTTTAAGTCATTTGATGTATAAAAGTATTTTCTTATTTTTTTGAGATATGCCACTTCAATAATAATTCTAAAGGTACGATAAGTACAGTAAGTTCAAATTTACGGATACAAGTCTGGTTTAATGTCGCTAATCATACATAAGAGACATGTCATGGTAAGTCCAAGAACCAGGAAGGGAGTAAATAACTTGTTCCTACTTGTAGCACTTATAGTAATACCAGTAATACTGATACCAGAGAAACTCAAGGTCGATGACTTGTTCACGTTCGATTCTCTACGAAGGCGAAGGCAGAAGAATACAGAATAGCACATAGTTAGTATAATGTAGCAGACTAAATAAATAAAAATATAATGAGCTAATCATTGATATGATGTTTTTGAGCCCGATGACATATTTTCTTGAATATGAGATATTTCGCAATAAGACATGCGGGTGAAACATTTTAAAGAAAAAATTTAAAGAAAAATTTAACTTCGCGGTGCTATAAAATACTTTGATGATGGGGTAGGCAGAGTTCTGCCGTGTTCGTTCGTAAAAGAACTGGCGTGAAGATATATACATATGCATACTTTGATGATAGTATTTTTATGGGTTTCAAGGGTATATCAATAGAACAAACTAGGGGTAAACTGCATGTAGGCATGTAGGCATGCATTATACCTACACCTAGTAGGTATAAATGAAGCAAATCATTACTAAATATTTTTTTTTTTCTTTTAATAGGGTAACAGTTTAGTATGTTACCCTATTAAAAGAAAAAAAAATTATACTGGCAACCCTTAACACGTCCCACTGCTGGGCACGAGTCTCTCCCCTTTTTGGAAGGAGGCTTAAAAGAGAGAGAGGAGGATTAAAATAATATCAAGGGTGAAATTGAAATATCTGATGACAAATAAAAACACGTGTCGTTATAAAACTATTTATTTCACAACCTTGTAAAACATCTTTAGTCGCCCAAGCGAAACAAACTAGTCCACTTACTGAATACGACATTTGAACCTGTCCCAGTTCAAGGTTATAACTAGTGAGGTTAGTCTAGAATACGAGTGACCTAACGAATTCCATTGTTCAAAACCTTGACCTAAGATCTAGGTACCCGGGATATATTTAATGTATCCTGGATGTGTAGTTGCTATACCACCTACGTCATCCTGTTACTATTTGCTATTTGAATGTTATAGTTCTCTTTGTGAGTGAGTTTCATCAATGAGTAGGTAGGTGGTAGAGCTCCAGTCAGAGAATATGAATACTACGTATAGAATGGACACTTCGACGTCCCGCTCGATTTCCTCGCCTCACCCAACCTCCTCCCCTCTTATGGGCGACGGTTGGTGTTTTCTATGTGCTACGCACACAGGTGAATGTGTGAATACACGTCACTGATTGATATCTGTGTAATAGAGACCAAATTAAGCGTTTGTATGGAATTTTGGCGGAGTGTCCGCGGTGTGCTCCAATGATGGAGGTCCAGGACGTAGGCACCACAAATGGTAGCAACACTATCGTGTTCCGGTTGGATGGTAATGTGTAACCCCGCAATAGCTATCACAGAGGTAAAAGATCTAAGTCCTCAGGAGATGCGTTGTGACCTCTGGTTATTGTGTAGATGTCTATAGGCTGCTTTGTCACTTAACGTCCATGTGAACTGCAAACTTGTTTGCCACCACCATCACATAAAAAAAATCCTAAGACCTCTTTTTCTCTAGGACCGCCTCTGACTGAGGCATGGGATCATATGAAAAACCGGCGAAATGCGTGTTGGGCCATGAACAATATAGGGTTACTATTAATCTGAAAAGTTCCCAAAATGCAGGGCTTACCCTTGAATTTGATCGGATTCAGGTTCGGTGTAAATACTGTGAAGTATGTGAATTCTCCATTTTTTTCGATAGAAAATATTTAATGTCTTATCCATGAGCCTCACGACTTTAATATTCAGTGATATGATTCAGTCTAGAACACTAACTGTTCTAATTGCTGAACATTGACCTTACATAGGTACCCAGGAGTGTTATAGCAACTAGCTAACGCGACATCATAGGTATATTAACTTATGATGTCGCGTTAGCTAGTCGCTAAGCCACCCACGTCATCCTGCTATAATTTTCAGTCCGTAAATCTCTAGACGCGATAGTTCTTCAATGAGACAGGCTCGCTGTTCCGGTCTATAGTTTGCATAGAGACAAATATAACTACGTGCTGTATTTTCTGAAGATTTGGAGGTATATCACTCCAGCCGAAAGATAAAACCTTCCCCAAAGACGCTTACAACAGTGTTGTGCTTCATTGTTAATTATTGTTTTTATATTATTTCGCATAACACATGCTCGTGAAATATATTATTTTTAAAGAAAAATGGAAAGAAAAATTTGACTTCAGGCGAGACTCGAACTCGCGACCTACTGGGAAGCTCTTCCAATTGAGCTACTGAAGCCCTGCCCGATTTGTCAAATCTTTCCTTCACATCTTTTGCATTGCTTTTTATGGTAGCAGCAGCGCCATCTATTACCAACTATGCTAGTTAGGCAACCGACTGGACTAGATTCCCAGTAGGTCGCGAGTTCGAGTCTCGCCTGAAGTCAAATTTTTCTTTCCATTTTTCTTTAAAAATAATTATTAATTATGTTATGTCTCTGTGATAGTTATTACGGGGCTTTACATGACCATCTAACAGGAATAAGATAGTGCTGAGCAATACCATTTGGCAGATAGATTAAATGCGGGGGTACCTACGCCCTACCTACGTCCTTACACTGGAACTCTGGTAGAGATCCAGCAGGAGAGACCAGTGGTTGCTAGCAATCCAAAGTACTGGTATCTTTTATGTTGTCTTTGTGATATAACTGCCTCAGTAGCGTAGTGGTAGCAGGCCACTACTATTGCGCTGGAGGTCCTGGGTTCGATTCCCAGGTCGGGGACTATCAGAGATAACGGTTTAAAATCCTTTATCTCTGCTTCTATTGGGATTTTTCTATTTTCTGGAAGTTTCCCAGTACCCCGGAGTTTGGTAATGTGCCCGGAGATGGCAACAGGTTCGCCACCTGTTACATGGGCCAAAACGTAACCGGCGAGTCGTGGGTGTTTGCATCCTCTGCCTACCCCTTCGGGGATTACAGGCGTGAAGTTACGTTTTTGTGATATATAATGTTTTGGTGGCTTCACCCTAATAACATTAAAATACATATAGATACTCACAATGCGTTAATTAAAGTGTGTTTTGAGGTCTATGTAAGACAATGAACTTTTAGTGATTAATCGAGCACATTTTCATTTTCCAAACTACGATGGTGAGAGATTTTATCCCTCACAGAGTTTTTTCCCAATCCGGATAAAACCAATATAATCTACCCCTTGGTCTTCCAAGATAGCTATAGAAGATACCCAATGCTTAGGCCTACTGGAATGCGAAAACAAGTTATTCTACCGGTTCACAATCATACAATCAATGGGGCCTTCTTTCAATAAACTTACATATATTATATACATTTGTATTGATATGTCAAGAGACCTAGAAGCTATTTCTTTAATTTTAAATATGTTAATCAACGTTTAGCGTCGGATGGTTTATTCAGTACCTACTCTGATTTTGGCATTGTGTTTCAAAAGATTTGCTTGGCGATTGGCTCTGCTTATCTTAATTGCGATAATCGTGAGTCAAGGGCAAATTCAGGGTGACGTAGGTAACTTGAACTTAAGTACACCACTAAGGGGTGACGTAGTTAACTTTAAGTTAAGTACACCACTTCGACATTATATTGAAAATCATCCTAAAATAGAATGCACTGTTTGAAAAAGGCAGTCACGGTGCTTTTATTTGGCGATTTACGTTAAATATCCTCAAAGACACATTTGAACAGTAAAAATCAATCACCAAGGGTATTAATAAGGATATTTACAGCAATAAAAAAATTACTTAATGTTCCGAAATAGTTGCCACAGGTATGCCATAGGTGACCAATACCTAATTGTTAATCGCTGGACCACTAAAAAAATCACGTTAAAATGGAAACAGTAGTTTTATTTTTAAAGAAAAAAGGAAAGAAAAATTTGACTTCAGGCGAGACTCGAACTCGCGACCTACTGGGAATCTAGTCCAGCCGCTCTTCCAATTGCGCTACTGAAGTCCTGCCCGATTTGTCAAATCTTTCCTTCACATCTATTGCATTGCTTTATGGTAGCAGCAGCGCCATATATTACCAACTATGCTAGTTAGGCAACCGATATAATAGACTTTTCAGTTTATTGAATATCGTAAAGAAGTCGCTTTTACCCTTAATAATTAAGGGTAAAAGCGACAAATCGGGCAGGGCTTCAGTAGCTCAATTGGAAGAGCGGCTGGACTAGATTCCCAGTAGGTCGCGAGTTCGAGTCTCGCCTGAAGTCAATTTTTTTTCTTTCCATTTTTCTATAAAAATAAAAATATATTTCACAAGCATGTGTTAATGCGAAATAATATAAAAACAATTAAACAGTAGTTTTTTTTTTTTTTTTTTTTTATTCTCCATTTAAAGTGCTTGGTCAAAGGCCATGACGCTCTATACGTTCACATGAATTACATTCTTCATTTAAAAAAAATAATTAAACAACATTAGCTCATTGACAATTGATATAGTTGCAACAGTATTCTGGCGTCATCCGTAGTAGGATCTGCCAGGACACTGTTGCAATGTCCTATTTCTAATGAAGCCCTGCGATGAGCCTCACCTCGAACACATTCAACCAAAATATGGTATACGTCTTCCACTTTACCACATATACTACAATTAGGGGTATCAGATTGACTCATTAAGAATTTAAACTTATTAAATGGCAAACAGGAGTTCTTGTAAATGAATATCATGAAAATCTTATCTTAATATATATAAATCTCGTGTCACAATGTTTGTCCTCAATGGACTCCTAAACCACTTAACCGATTATAATAAAATTGGCACACCATGTGCAGTTCGTGCCAACTTGAGAGATAGGATAGCTTACATTACGCTATGACTAATAGGGGCAGAGCAGCGCGGGCGAAGCCGGGGCGGGCCGCTAGTATCTTATATTTTTCGTAGCTTAGGCATCTAACGTTGCATTTGCATACTTGAATTCAAAAGTTTTCTTCATTTTATTTTCTTTTTCTTCATTATTTAAACATATGTATGACAAAAAAAAACATTGTTAATAAAATATTTTCTGATAGCATTTGTTAAGGAATAAGTATGCAAAAGAGGCTTTTTTTGCTTTAATACAAGAGTCAACAACATAATAATGTGGTATTCAAGTTTACGGTGACCTTGACTCTCATCTTGATTTTATTAATAAGTACGAACGATAGCAGATATCTGTAAGTTTATAGGGTAAATGTCATGAGTTTCGGTTTGAGTTAATCTCTCTGCCGACAAATGGTTGTGTTCAATTCTACCGTATTCCGGTTAGATGGTAATGTATTGCCCCGTAATGACTATCGCAGAGACATAACAACTTTGGTCTCAGAGGTGGCCTCTGGTTTTTGTGTAGATGAATATAGGCTGCAGTCATTACTAAACATCAATGTGAGCAGCATGCTTGTTTGCCAACTATGATTTTGATGATTTTTAGGGTTCCGTACCTTAAGAGGAAAAAAAGGAACCCTTATAGGATCACTCGTGCGTCTGTCTGTCCGTCTGTCACAGCCAATTTGTTCCGAAACTACTTGACCGATTGAGTTGAAATTTGATGAATATATGTAAATTGGTGACCCGAAGATGAACACGTTAAGTAAAATGATAAATTTTAAGCAGGGGGGCAACTTTCGGGAGGTAAATCAGAAAAAAAAAAATATTCGAATCTAATAGAAATCGAGATCGAAATAGTGTCGTGTGACATATCAAATGAAAGAGGTTGTTGTCAGCATCTCAGATATATATTTTTTTATAATTTTTGCATAAACAAATTTATGTATGTATCTTCACGCCAAGTCCCTAACGGGGTAGGCAGAGAGTGTAGAGCGCCAGACATCCCGGTTCTGACAAACCTCTCGTGCCTCGTCTACCTTCATCATTCTCTTCATACATGCACGCCGATTCCTAAGACTTTTGACCCCACCATCAGACAGAACTCGACCTATTTGGTCATGGTAGGTCAGCCTTGGTCTTCCTGGGCCTCTGCAACCATCCACATTCGCATTGTATATCTGTTTAGTCATTCGCTCATTCGACATTCTTTCTATATGCCCGAACCATCGGAGCATGCCTTTTTTCATTTTTACACCGATACTATCATTCACACAAAGTCTCTTTCTTACATCTTCATTACGAACGCGATCGGTGAGTGATACACCGCAGATCTTGCGCAAAGATCTCATCTCGACCGCGTTCAACTTACTTTCATGCTCTTTCCTGCATACCCAGCTCTCGCTTCCATATAAAAGCGTTGGAGTAAGTACAGCATTATGTACGGCTAGTCGAGCCCGCTGGCTGAGATGTTTAGATTCTAGCAGCTTACCCAACGCTCCATTCACGCAATTCCCAGCAAGCACTCTTCTTTCTATGTCAGTGGTGTACCTACCATCCTTGCTAAAAGCACAGCCAAGATATACAATTTCATCCACCTGTTCTAACACTGCATCATCTACTACTACCCTTGCATTTGTTCTCTGTTCATCTCTTTCAAATACTAATACTTTAGTTTTATCCACATTCAATTGTAAGCCTTTCTCCATACAATAAACAAATTTATTTAAGATATTATAAAGTTATTTACGAAAAACGACGAAAATTGACCATTCCCCCCCTATCTCCGAAACTAATGAAAAAAAAAATTTGTGGAAAATAGTTCTATGCCTATAGATTACTGGAAAATCTATAAGAAGTTTGAGTATTCAAATTAAATCGAAAATTAGATTATGTACGGAACCCTCACCACGCGAGTCGAACTCGCACTTATCCGGTTTTATTTTACACAATTATGATTTTTTACTGTCTGAGGATGGATTCAAAAGTGTTGGGAATCAGCGTTCAAGAATGAAGAGAATGATGAATATAGAAGAAAGACGGGACGTTGTAAGGATATCTGGGGCTCCATACTACGGCGTAAGGGACTTAGAGTGAAGCTTCGTAACATTTCCAAATGACTTATTTAGTTGACCATCTACGCTGATAATTAATTATTTTTTTATTTTTGTTTTCCAATACTGATATTGATGTAATGATTTATGTGATTGCTTTACTAGATATTTTATTACTTAATTGAATTCGTATTCGTCTAATCTAGTTTAATAAGAATAGCATTGATACCAAACCAATTTGCAAAGTATTGTTGTATTGACATCTTGGCAATAAATAACAAATTTATTACTGTTGAGAATTTAGTTTCTATTTTACCTATTATTGAATGTAGGTACTTTTAGGTGTTATTTAAATACATATTGTGTAGGTAGTATCACGGGACGTTCGAAGACCAAAAGTGATATAATAACATAAGTTAGGTTAGGCACTACTCTGCCACCCTCCCAAGGGTATTCGGGAGGGTGGCAGAGTATTATCCTTGTGGTGACGGAGGGGGAAGGGGAAGGGGGGGGGGAGTGAAGCTAAGAGGAACCCAAGCTGTGGTGAGAAGACGGCTGGGGAAGAGTTGTACGGGTATGTCGTTGGCCCTATCCTCAGCCGCCCAGCGGTGTTCCCGTCGTCAGATAGGGACGTGGTGGAGCTGGACTGTGTGCCCCTGGACCCCTCCACTCGGATCTTGGGACGCCTGGTGTCGTGAGTGTTCGGGTTAGGGACTTTCGGGTATCGGACTAAGGGATGTCACCAGAATGGAGTGGTCCCGGGCTGGCCGGCGTGCATGTATTCCGCACGCCACTAGTGGTGGTTGGAGCCGAAAGGCTCCTAGAAGGGCTCGGCAACGAGCAGCCGCCGGTCGGGTCGCGGAAGTATTCGATAGCATCCCCGTGACCCCGACACTGATAGCGGACGAATCGGAACAGCCAGGTTTTTTATTGGGTCGAGGGATGTCCTTTTCCGGAGTTCCACATAACAACGCATTCCCCTGGTAAAAGGGGATCCTCCAAATATTGATATTCACCACTTAACATCCATGTGAACTGCATGCTTGATTGCCACCGTAACAACCAAAAAAATTGAATTTTACAGGTAAACGGTCTCCAAAATTGAGAAAGATTATAGACCGTAAAACGTACCTATTAACTTTATAAATTTAAGGATCAATCAGAACGTTCATGTTATTTCTCATTGTGATTCAAATAAGAACGATCATAAACAAGATTTAACCTCCTTAATGAGTTCTTTGCTCAGCTATTAATTGAATTTATGAACATTTTGTTAAGTTGGCTTAAAACGCTCTTAAAGTCATTTTTGATGTCCATGATCTGTTATAGCAATTTTGGTCTGGTAGTTTAATTATCTCATTCATTGATGACTCACTTGGCACAGCGGTGTGTGAAGATCGCTGGATCCGATGGTCGATGGTTCGATTCCCGCACCAGGATAAAAAAAATGTATTGCCTACTAATATAATATTTGTGTGGGTGATTTGTGTGTATTACGATACCAACGTACAAGTGATACAGGTAAACCTATTTTTTACTACTGATGATAGAGCTCCAGTAATGCAGCTCTCAGGCGTAGGCACCACCGCATTACCTAATTTACTTATTTTACCCTAATGACGCACAACACTGTTGTGGGCGTCTTTTGGGAAGGCTTTGTCCAACAGTGAACATCTACCGGCTGGAGTGATGATGATGATGATGACAGGTGAAAATGTTTAGCCGTCAGTAGGAACGCATCTGCATAGAACTCTACATTATATGTACTATATGTAGTCTCTACGCAGACCCTTATATGCTTCGACGATATACCCTGATTAGTCTGTGCTTATATGACTTGCATTTTATTTTATCTCATGACAAACAAGAATGCAGTTCACATTGATGTTAAGTGATGACTGCAGCCTATCCGACCGCCTAACTCAAATGCTTTGGATTAAGACAACATTTTATCAGTTTCGTACCGCCTAACTTATTTCTGGAAGTGACTCCGTCCGCAGGTATATTCTTAAGAACAAAACGTTTAGATAGGCGGTACGAAACGGACAAGATAACGTCCTAAACGAAAGCATTTCAGTTAGGCGGTCGGCCCCCTGAGGTCAAAATGCAGATGCGTTAGGTACCACTCCTGAGGCCTAAGGTGTTATGCCTTTGTGCCGGAAATTACAGAGCCGTACAATACCACCTGACCGGAACACGATAGTGCTGAACACTACCATTTAGCGGCAAGTAAATTATGTAATGCGGTGGTGCTTACGCCCGCGAGCTCCGTTTCTGTCAATTGGCTACGGATTCCTAAAAATGTTAACAATCGCTATCACAAACTGATCATCGTGCTCATCCTTTTCATGAACCTTATGAAAGTGAAAACCAAGCATTGTTCACATTGATTGTTAGTTAATACTGCAGACTATAGATTTGTACATAAAAATTACAGATCTGTTATAATTCTTGAAGCCTTTTACCGCTGTGCCGGAAATGACACCATCCGACCGGAACATTTTACTGGTGGTAGAGCTCCAGTGATGGAGCTCGCGGGCGAAGGCACCACCGCATTACCAAATATACTTGCCGCTAAATCGTAGTGTTCAGTCCTATCGTGTTCCGGTCAGGTGGTAATGTACGGCCCTGTAATTTCCGGCACAGAGGCATAACACCTTAGGCCTCAGGAGTGGTAACGCATCTGCAGTCATCACTTAACATCAATGTGAACTGCATGCTTGTTTGCCCCTTCTATAACATAAAAAAAACATACCGGTCTTATGTTCCGTTTGCTTAACTCTACCTTTCGGCGAAAGATCGATTAGGCAATACTGTGTTGCCTACGTCCTCGTGCTTCACCACTAGTGCTCTACCACTAATATTTTTTTTTAATCCGATATTCTTGGTAGTTTGTGTACATGGCCAGTGGTAACAGAATTAAAATATTAAGATAAAAAATATGTTACTGGTCGAAGCGGTGGAATGCGGTGGTCCGCATGTCCTTATTTATTTTCCGCTCAGTGGTAATATTTAGCACTATCGTGTTCCGGTCAGGTGGTAATGTACGGACCTGTTGTTTCCGTCACAAGTGCATAGACCTCAAGAGCGGTAATGGATCTACAATGAAATCTGTGATCTTTTAAAATATGTTTATAGGCTACTGTACTTACTTGCTAGCTTTCTTAAAAATATGTAACGTAACTTCTAAAATAATAGTATAGGTATATAGTAGTTACTAGTTCTTATAGACGTTACAATGTTACGTACGTTAAAGGTTTAACGTAAGTTTTGAGAAAAATAATTCAAAAAACGTACGCAAGTTATACTTAACGCAAAATATGTAAACAATAACTTATCAAGAAATATTTTTAGCAATATTTATTTCAATACATACATGTACAACTAACCCTACCTAATTTAAAAAGTAAAAGTACTTGTCTAACAAATAGGTCACAATGTATTGTTTTTTATAGACTAATCAATTGATAATATAACTCACATCATCGTCTTCAAACAGGTGGTCGCAGACGCTAAGCACCGATGACAACACGACACCCAGTAGCACCCGCTTCCAATACATCACGACTATTTACACTAACTACACAAATGATTCAAACTAATTCACATTTTCAACAATAAAATAAACAAATTAAAATGTCACCAGAAAAATTCACAACCGTCGACATTGCCGCGCAAATTAATAAAAAAAAAACTAAAAAGTGGCAATGGATCACATTTGCATACAGCCTACGTATTTCAGTTAAATATTACAATTTTTTTCTTCATGAGTCGATTTTGTTTTTATATTTTATTTACTATTGTTGTTTAGCGCGACAGTTCGCGTTGTTTCGCGATCCGCGACTGTTGTTTGGTGCAAGTGTATTAGAACGTTAGAATGGTAGGGGTGGTTATAATGCCGATACGCGTTGTAATCGCTTTAAAATTCATCAAATTGAGATGGATAATATAACAAAATGTATTTAATTTAATGATGAAATTATTTTTTAGGTTCGGAAGATGGATCACCTAGAATAAAATTCAAATACTTTCACAAATATGAAATTGCAATTTCTCCGAAAATTTAATACACTTTTATATGTCATAAACTTAGGTACCTATTAATAATAAAAAAAAATTTAAAATGCACAAGGAGCTAGTTGTTAATAATTTCTAATTATATATAAGATTTGGAATCTAAATGGTTTGATTCTTAATGGTTAAGAAAGCAAAAATAAAACTACTTACTGCCGAATGTATTGGCTCTTTTACGAAGTCTGTTAGAAATTTTAGTTAGATTCAAGTCTAAAAGAACAAGAAAGATAAAAGGATAAGTACAGTCATTGACCAGGTATACAGGCACATCACCCTTTGCTTAAGTATGTAAAACAAGACAACATCAAAGCAAAAATATTAATTGTATTCAAATAAATAACATCACATAAAACATTTTACTGGTGGTAGAGCTCCAGTGACGGGGTTCGCGGGCGTAGGCACCACCGCATTGCCTAATTTACTTGCCGCTAAATGATAGTGTTCAGCACTATCGTGCTCCGGTCAGGTGGTAATGTACGGCCCTGTAATTTCCGGCACAGAGGCATAACACCTTAGGCCTTAGGCCTCAGGAGTGTCTTCATGTAAGTGTGTATCACTTAACATCAATGTGAACTGCATGCCTGTTTGCCACGTCCACTACATTACTCACTCTAAGGGTCCTGTTGAAAACCAGCGTCAGGATAACCTTGTATATGTAGGTACCTGACATTTGCTGAACAGGACACCTTTTTGGCAGCCGTGAGACACATATTACGTGTACCTTTATGTATTAAGTTTAGAGATTGTGTTGTCTTTTCTCTGTTATCTACGTTTTATGTCTGTTTTATGTGTCTCACTGTGTGTCAAATAAATGTTTCTTTCTTTATTTTTTTAAATTAAAAAAAAATCTATTAAAAATGATATAGATGACTAAAAACGGTGAAGAAAGTACTCCAAGTAGGTACGTTATATGAAAAATGTTTGAAGTGGCCAATAAACGCAACACTACGTCATTCTTATATCAAATTCACAACACAGCTGTGCTACGGAAATGAAATTGGAGTTCTCGTTTTATTTGAAACTACCAAAATTTTACTTTCATTTGTACAAATTATACACTTAAAGTGCTGTAATTATATCGTTGTTTGACTTTCTTATCGTTAAGATAAATGATGATTATGTTAACTTCCAAATTGATTAAAACTGGAAAGTGCTAGACTCTACAGTATACGAGTCATGTACCGTGAAAATTAACGAAAAAAATCAACATTGTTAAATGAAAGAGAATAAACTTTGCATTATCTACATTTCAGTCAAACACTAATGTCAACGTGTGAATGTCGGTAAATTATTTAATTAAAACAATAAAATGAAAATTCTCTTTGCTTTTTAGGTCAAGTTAAATTATTATTATTTATTCATTTCTGACAAAAAATTTTCTTTGTCATTTAAAAAGGCTTTCACCTTCGTTAAGTTTGTTGCACTTAATTGTTTACGTTTTTATTGTGCTGGTGTTTCAGTTTTAAAATGTCTTTAATATAAATCATAAGTACCTAAAAACATCTGACTGGTGGTAGAGCTCCAGTGATGGAGCACGCGGGCGTAGGCACCACCGCATTACCTAATATACTTGCCGCTAAATGGTAGTGTTCAGCACTGTCGTGTTCCAGTCAGGTGGTAATGTGCGGCTCTGTTATTTCCGGCACAGAGGCATAACACCTTATGCCTCAGGAGTGGCAGCGCATCTGCATTTTGACCTCTGGTTATTTTGTGGGTGTCTATAGGCTGCAGTCATCACTTTACATCAATGTGAACTGCACGCTTGTTTGCCACTTTTACGACATAAAAAAAAATCTGATATAAATTCATGATTAGGGGACCATGAATTATATAGAAATAAAGGAAGATTTTTTTTTCTTTGAATTACCCAACCTACACAATTATGGTTGAAATGGCCTAAACTGGATTATAACCAAGGTTTTTTATGTCATGAAGTAGAAAACAAAGCGTACAATTCACATTGATGGTAATTTGTATTGTAGTATTGTAGTGTATAAACATTAACAAATCATGCATTAACAAAACATTAACAAGACATGCGTTGCCACTTCTGAGGCCTAAGATGCATATCTGTGCCCAAAATTACAGGATCTTACATTTGGTCGTAATACGATTGTGCTGAAAACTACCGCTCAGCAACAGATATGCCTCCTGACACAGGCTATACTAGCTTAAAAGGTGACACTGACCACTAGCTGATAAGGAACTTTTTGTAAAATGACTAAATAAACATTTTTTTTAATTATAGGTAATGCGTTGGTGCCTACGCACTCGAGCTCTTACACTTGGGACTCTACCACTAGTAAAATACTTTAATGAATGCGTACCAAAGCCTACCTTCGGGCAATCTAATATTATATTTAAAGTTATTTAAGAGCGTGATATTATTTTATTGACTACCCGGTTAGTCCAGCGGTGAGAGATGACCGTTTAATTCGAAGGGTCAGGTTCGATCCCCGCACCGGTACAAATATTTGTATGGCCTACAGATTGTTGTTTCGGGTCTGGGTGTTTGTGTATGTGTTGTATGTGTACAACGGCACCCACGACACAGGTTTATACCTACCGTGGAGCTGTAAGCGTCAGCGTATTTTATTTCATTTATTATTTTATTATCTTTTTACTGGTGGTAAAGCTGCAGTGACGGAGCTCGCGGGCGTAGGCACCACCACATTACCTAATTTACTTGCCGCTAAATGGTAGTGTACTGCACTATCGTGTTCCCGTCAGGTGGTAATGTACGGCCCTGTAAATTCTGGAACTGAGCCATAACACCATAGGCCTCAGGAGTGGTAACGCATCTGCATTTTGACCTTGGTTTTCGTGTGGGTGTCTATAGGCTGCAGTCATCACTTAACATCTATGAGAACTGCATGCTTGTTTGCCACTTCCATTACATTAAAAAATATATATATTTCTCCTCGTATCTGCCTGCCTCAATGTTAGTTTGTGTGTTATTATAATCAATGCTATAATACGATACAAGAGTTGTCCCGAGGGAAAGTTTCTGATGGGAAGGAAATTGGTTGACTTGTTGATATATGCTATATGATTTGCATCTGTACAGTAATATCCCGTAACTATCTATTGTAGCTTACTATTAAGAAGTCATATTATGTTTAAATCTTACTTACTACTTCAAGACAAACATTAATTGTATTCGACCCGCCACTGAACATCATTAGTAAGCAATTGATGGAGAATAAATGACTAGACCCGCCCTAGTTTCTAATCCCCGAAAAGGTAGGCAGAGGTAAATGCATGCATTCGATCATACATGCAAATACCCACGATAGGCGGGTTACATTAGCGGCAAGTATATTAGGTAATGCGGTGGTGCCTACGCCCGCGAGCTCCTTCACTGGAGCTCTACTTCCAGTAAGAATACATAAGCGCTTCCCACTGCAAATAAACAGTTCACATGGGTACCTATGGGACAACTAAAACTAAAGCATCCAGCAGATATTTAAAAAAATATACGCGAATACTTACAGCCCCGAATTAGCTATCGTGTATCGTGTGTGCAGTTGTACCCATAACACATACACAAACACTCAGATCCAAAACAAATATCTGTACGCAATATTTGTCCGGGGATTGAACCCGAAACCCTTGAATCAAGTGGTGGTTATACACCGGAGGGGCCGTCCACACAAAAATCGAACAATAGCAGATGCGTGGCTATCCCCCAGGCCTAATTTGTCTCTGTGATAAAAATTGCGGGGCCATTAATTACCATCTAACCGGAACACGACAGTGCTGAACACTACCATTTGGCGGCAGACAGATTAGGTAATGCGGTGGTGCCTACGCTCTCGGGCTCCTCCACTGGAACTCTACCACCAGTCAAAAATTTGATAAGTTAATGCTAAGATGCTTACGACCCATACATCTATACTTGAGCTGCATTAAAAAAATATGATTTCAGTACTAATTACAAAATCTAAGAAAGCTGTATAAATTACCTGATTCTTAAAAATTCGACCTGTCTGTCTGTATGAAATTAAGTGAAACAGTGAAAATACTCCGTAAATAGTTCCGCCTCGATTAACCTCGCGTAGATTAGAATAGAAGATGCGTGGAGTTGTTTTGGTAGAAACTGATTATTATTTTAAGTAATTTATGACACACTACTCATTGAAATAAAACTGAAGAATTTTTACGGATTTATCTCGCGTATATTAAACTAAAATTATTTTTAAAATCAACCCGACTTTTCGGTCGCTTTTTAGCTTCCGTGGTCCCGGGCAGACTGAAGTGACATTTGTCTGACAGAAGTTTGAAAAAATTATATGTAGCTACCTCCATCGATTTCGTAAACGCCTTGCGTAGCGTTCAGGATTAACACAAAAATTACTTATGGTATCTTGAGTAATTTTTCAAAATCATTTTAGTTTAATATACGCGAGATAAATCCGTAAAATAGTTTTATTTCAATGAGTGTAGCTCGCGAAAACCTAAGAACATACATTACCTCATATACTGCCTTACTGGTCTAGTGGTGACAAGCTATCCTGCCCTGTCCTTTCCGATAGTTTTCTGGAAAACTTCCCATGACCAGAACATGGTTTAAACGTAGGGTTGCCAGGCGTCCGGACAAAGCGCCGACAGTCGAACGCTCCCGGGTGTCTGGCCTTTTTACCCAAATGTCCTGTTAATGCTTGACGGTTTGTCGGGCTATTAGGTTTAGCAACCTGGCAATCCTGTACAAAAGTAACATAATTATGTGGCGCATTGTAGATGCTTGCAATTGCGTGTTGGTATGTTTGGATGCTTAGTTTTCCTCTGCCCAGACCTACAGCGGAATGGAATCTTAATTTTTTTTTAAGAATCACTATCTGATTTTTATGATTTAATAGTATTATGTATAAAAACATTAACTTCTAGTGTTCGTTCTTGTGAATTTAAGGTCGTTCGTTAACTACGAAGACTTTTAGGATTTTTTCATCAATTTACACAGTAACGTTACAAAATTAACTTCTAATATCAAGCATATAAATGATTTTTTATGAATTAATTGTTGGCTTTATTTATTTTATGAATTTAACCGGTCGTTTCCGCCGTCAGATATTTTAAATATAATTTGTGCTATTATTATAACAGTTTTTTATAATACCCCGAATGATCAGTTAAAAACGATTTTAAAACAAATAAAAACAAAAAAAATGATATAAATGTCGTCTCTACACCACGCCTAGTCCAATGAATAGCAGATCGCATCCGATATGTCACACACGCTCTCATTGTGAGAGCCTTTCTCCCGATATGTGGATGTATTGTTCAAATCGTAAAGCAAAAGAGAAAGGTCTTATATGCAATTGTGTTGAAATGAGTATGGATGGCAGCGTAAATTCGTCTTATTATGAAAAACGTGCTTTATAAATGACTTTATGGTAGAGCCCCAGTTATGGGAGCCCGAATACGTAGGCATAATTGTATTACCTATTCTAACTCGTTCTTTATTAAAAGGTTCATCAAGACTTTACAAAAAAAAACTCGTTTCTAGATCTCTTACAAAATTAAGGGGTCCTAAGATAACGATCCTATCAGAGATAACGTTGTGAAGTCCTTTATCTCTGGTTCTATTGGGATATTCCATTTTCTGGAAATTTCTCAGAGTTTCGTTATGTTCCCAAAGATGTTAACAGGCTAAAGTCCATTTGTAACATGAGCTAAAACGTAACCGGCGAAACGAGGGTGTTTGCATGTATGCTTGTATGAATGAATTTACCCCTTGCCTTCTTCTTCTTATTATTACGTAAAGAATATCGCAGGCGCATAAACATGCGAAGCGCGCATGACCCCGCGGCTGGTGTAGATCGTAAGCGATCTACTCGGTCGCGGTCGGGTGTGTGATGGGTGACGGCTAGTGGCAAATTAAAATGCGCGTTTCCGTGATTCGGAGGGCACGTTAAGCCGTCGGTCCCGGTTGCTATCGATAGATGGCAGTCGTTAAAACCTTGTCGGCGACCTTATGGGCGGTTTGAAAACATCCGACAGCGGATTGGCTACTAACCCGTATCACCATCAACCCGCATTGGAGCAGCATGGTGGAGTAAGCTCCAGGCCTCCCCCCAAAAAGGGCAGAGACTCGTGCACAGCAGTGGGACGTATAATGGGTTGCCATAGTAAAGAATATTGTATACGATAGAATATAGATAGTATTGCAATCCGTATACACTCGCTAAGCGAAACGGTTTACCGCACACCCTTTGTTCTTCCGCATCCATATAATATAATTCACATTGAGGTGTTATCTATAACTGTATTGTATTGTGTGTCTGTATGTCACTGGAGCGCTGCAATTGCTCGGTTGATACATGAAAGGGAAAATAGGGTTCGATTTAACTATTACACAAAACTAGTGCTCTAGTTTTTAGGGTTCTGAACCTCGGAAGGAAAAGACTACCCTTTAACAGACTATCAACTGCGGGTCCTGCAATCTTGATCGTTCAGTAGGTTAGTTATTATGTCTCCGTGATAGTCATAATGGGGCCACACATTACCATCTAACTGGAACACGATAGTGCTGAAGACTACCATTTAGAGGCAATTAATAAAACTCCCACAAAAGCATCAGTTAAAGCAACATATCCATTTGCATTCAATAAGGATATAAAAGAAGTCATTTGCCAAAATAACTTTCACGTACATAAAAGCAAATATAAATACATATAAAATTCAAGGCACGTCTGTCTGTAACTCTGTACATCTCGTAAAGTAGGTACATTGTATTAGTATTCCTTTTACAAAACGGAAAGTTGAAGTTTCGTTTTGAGAAATCTTATCGATATGGCCAATAGTGAATTACCTACTTACATTTATGTATGTATCTTCACGCCAGGTCCCTAACGGGGTAGGCAGAGTGTGAAGTGCCAGATATCCCGGTCCTGACACACATGATACGAGTACTTACATTTCCCAGGCGGAATAGGTATTTTACTGTTCTTGTAGGTTGATGTAATTTTATTTTATGTAATGAATGTGGTATACAAGTATGCAGTTCACATTTATTTATTTATTGACAAAACATTTTACATTCAATTGACATTTTGACCCCATAGATTCCCGAACGAGTATACAATGTATATCAGTGGCTTCTCCTAATCGTAGCCTAATTTTGTCAAATGAATTCAACATACAGCAAGTAGGTATCTTAGGATCTTTCTTATTTTACTAAAAAAAAAACAAAAAGATAAATTGTGTGTGTGTGTGTGAAACTGCATACGATTTACATAATAATATCTAATTCTTATACTTATACTTTATTTTATCAAGAATATAGATTTTGCAACATATTTTCAATTCCATCGTAATCGAACATTTTAAGCCGTGTTATAATTATCTTTTAAATTTCATTGTTATTAAGTTTTTCTTCTGGGTGACATACGCTTTCAGTAATTTATTATACACTTGTGGGACGACTACGTCATATTGCTTCTGAGCAAATCTCGTCTTTACCCATGGAGCTGGAACTCTATCTACTCTTTTTGATGACACAGGTAAAATTGCTGGATGGATGTCAAGTGATGATTGCAGCCTATGGATATCTATACAAAAACTAGAGGCCAAAATGCAGATGAGTTGCCACCCCTGAGACCTCAACTGTTATGGCTCTGTGATAGTTATTACGGGGCCATGCATTACCCTCTAACCGGAACACGGTAGTGCTGAACACTACCATTTGACAGCAGATAGATTGGGTAATGCGGTAGTGCCTGCGCCCTCGAGTTCCTTCATTGGGACTTTACCACAGTAACAATTTTATGCACAATTAAAGGCACACACTCATGGTTCACCAGTTATGTTGGTCTTTTATCATGAGACATCCACTGCTGGACAAAAGCTCTCCAAAGATCCTGATAACCGAATTGAGCGTCTATTTGTCATGAATTTTCAGATAGACTGTGATAAAACATATTTATTACATAAAAAAACTATCTGAGGTGTCACATGTGTGAAGACGATTGTCACCCGCTTAGAACGAAGTTCCTCTTCTTATAATGAATCTCTTTCACAATCCATTGTTTATTTTTTTAATATTAAAAATAACTAAAACTACATATGTACGTGTGTACATATGTAGTTTTAGTATGCGTAGATGTGTTTTTTACTGGTGATAGAGCTCCAGTGACGGAGCTCGCGGGCGTAGGCACCACCGCATTACCTAATATACTTGCCGCTAAATGGTAGTGTTCAACACTATCGTGTTCCGGTCAGGTGGTAATGTACGGCCCTGTAATTTCCGGCACAGAGGCATAAGACCTTAGGCCTCAGGAGTGGTAACGCATCTGCATTTTGACCTTGGTCTTTGTGTGGGTGTCTATAGGCTGCAGTCATCACTTAACATCAATGTGAACAGCATGCTTGTTTACCACTTCCATTACATAAAAAAAAAACAATTTATGAGATTTTCCAACAAAACTTCCATAGAAAGCGCCTGTACTATTATAATAGCAATGTATGAACAGCACCGTTTACGAGATTATACGAGTACTCTAACGTATACAAAAACAAAACACTACATTTGTTTCAGTCAGAGACACAGTAATTATAGACATTTACAGGACATGTACAAATAATAATCAAAAAGAAAAAAAAAACAAAAAAGGAAACCAAAACGAAATTAGAAAAAATAACTAGTTACGTAAATACATTAACAAATAAAAACAACCAAAATGATGTCCGATTCAACATTTGCCGAGCATAAGCATGGCGCTGGTTTTCAATCGGAACCAACACGGATACCAAACGCTAAAGCATCGGCATCATAGCGGCTGTAGTACCTACGTGACAACATAAATAAGCTAGCATTTACACTCTCACACTTAACGAGCATCAAAATGAAAAGTACGAGTAGCTGGGCCATAAAGCAACACGGGCCACCGGCCGCGGCAGGCGCTTCCCTCTGTCAAAGTACAACGAAATGGTCGCATGCCTGTCGCCTAGATATTTAAATGTGTGCGTGAAATTGTTTATGTATTTTGTTAAAATCAAGGTCTGAGTTTCGTAGTGATACACGATTTTTGTAATGTGAGTGTGCGTCACACGTATTTCGTACCGCAAAAAATGACAGACGGTCACGCTCAGATGACAGACGCTCGGCCCACCGGTCCGCAGCGACCGGTGGGCCGAGTTGCTCTATGAGTTGGGCATTAAATTAAACATAATTATTCGTGAAAAATAATATACAAATATAATTAACATAATTTAGTATTACTACCACTATAGTTTTCAGTCTTCAATATTTGTAGGTATTGTATTCTCCTTTTTCTAATAGACACCAGGCTTTATCACTTCTGAAAGAAAATTGATATATAAATAAAGGACAAGTTCCACGTCGATCTCGCACCTTGTACACTATATCAAAAGGTCAGGAATCAGGCTCGATTGCGACCATTTATGTTGCGTCTTAAAGTTTAATTTATAGTTTTGTGTTCAGATATTTAAAGAAATTCACGATTTGCTTATTACAAATGAGCGACTGAATCGTATATCAATAGCAGGCTAATTGATGTACAATTTACAATACATGATACGCTCGATACATAATTTGATTGAATTCGTCCTAACAATTTCATCGTCATGGAAACACCACTACAAATATAAATAAGACGCAACAATTATGGTCGCAAAACTATGGCTGCAGATCTAAAATATGGAAGTAACTTTTCTCATCAGAAATGGTTTAAAGACATTTATTTCCTCATATAGATTTACAATCACTTACATGAGAAACAGTTGTATTGTCATCTGGACTGAGTTTATACGTTTACACTGAAACGTGTAAACTAAGTCCAGGTCACGTGAAGAGCTCACCCTTACCAGGTGATGGTTATCGTACTTAGCATATTATGACTCATCTCAACAAAATTTTCTAGGCTCACAGGCGCTCACTAGCTCTTGGACCACTATGACATTCTTGTTTTTGAAATATGCTAAGGATAAAATTAATTGGAGGCTGAAAATGATTTAGTATTATAGACTTCTTTTCTCAATATAGTGTACAAGGTGCGGGATCAAGCTCCATATATTTTAGAGCGTCACCCTTCGGGATTTGGTAAAAACGTAAATTTATTTTCAGTGGTTCCGTCCCTGACGGGGCAGAGAGCGTTCAATAATGTGTGTCTCTACAAAGATCCTATTTTTATATAACGAAGTTCCAGTTCACATGGATGTTAACTATTCTTGCTAATTTGATCACTTTATCCGAGATAAAAAGGCTGGCGTCAGAACGTGTCTACCCCACCGCCAACTAGCGGAAGAACTTTCTTTTTCTGGAAGAGAATCCTTGCACTAGTGCAGACAGTCAACCGAACAATAGCGGTCCAACCATTCTAATGAGGCGGTAGTAGGTAAGTTCAATAACGCAAGATGGGTAGCAGCGTTATTCGATAAAACTACCGCCACTGTGATCGCTAATCCGCATGCCAAGCGTCGTGATCACGGCATATCCCCCTTAAGGTGAGGCTTTGGTCCAGTAGCCATCTTCCGGTTGATATGATGATGATAAACCGAGAAAAAATCTTACCTAAGAAACTGAGCTAGGGAACGTTGGCTACACGGAGACCAGCTCTTGTGATATCTCATGTAATCGTAGTCGGCTGCCATCACGTGTTTTGATCCCACACAATTATTGTACGGTGCACCGTCATGAGTTAAGCCCAAACTTGAAAAAAAAAATTTTTTTTCTTAAAATACAGACATTTTACTGGAGGTAGAATCCCACTCCTCCCTCCCTGAACTCGAGGACGTAAGCCTAGAAGACGTAAGCATTACCTAATCTATTTTCCGTCAAATGGTAGTGTTCAGCACTATTGTGTTCTGGTTAGATGGTAATCTATGCCCCCGTAATGACTATCACAAAGATAACAACTAAAGGATCAGGGATGATTTTCTTTCTGTATTTCGGTAGACACTGATACGCCATTTATTACAGTTAAACAATAAACACAGTAATTAATTCATAATTGTTGTGTTACTTAAATTGCCTTGATCATCTAGGTACTTTATTTACTTGAATCTGTGGTAAATTAAGAAGAGAACTACTTAGTTCTCTTCTTAATTTACCACAGACCAATCAGCCTTCCTATGTCATTTACCTATATAAACTAAAATTGAAGTGAAACATACCTGTGCCCCATTTCATGGGCTATCAAATATGCGACGTTGCCTGGACGCCATTCTATAATAGAACAGCTCTTCCTGGGATGGCACATTCCATTCCTGAAACTGCGACCTGAAAATATACGAAAATACCATTTCAACTAAAATTCACGCTTGTGGAAAGATATGCGATGAGTGAAAATAAAGGCTAATATTGGACCAAAGCGAAATTCGGGCGACTTTGTAAAATAAAAAAGAGCAAAAACTTCTCGTTAACATTGGTGTAGCAAAGTTATCAGGCGCCTTGCAAACGTGAACGGCGGACTGATCGACACGAGTTTGACCATGAGCATGAAATATTTGGTTCAATCAGTCTTAAAAAATCTGTAACTTCGTAACTTCACGCCTGTAATCCCCGAAGGGGTAGGCAGAGGTAAATGCATGCATTAAAGCATACATGCAAACACCCACGATTCGCCGGTTACGTTTTGGCCCATGTAACAGGTGGCGAGCCTGTTGACATCTCCGGGCACATTACCAAACTTTGAGGTACTGGGAAATTTCCAGAAAATGGAAAAATCCCAATAGAACCAGAGACAAAGGCTTTTTCACCATTATCTCTGATAACCCCCTACCCGGGAATCGAACCCAGGACCTCAGCGTAGTAGTAGTGGCCTGCTACCACTAGGCTACCGAGGCAGTTTGAAAAAAATCTGTCCTCAGCTTAATTGAAACAAAATACGTTAATGACGTTTTCGTAGGTTTTCGCGAGCTTCATACATTGTAGAAATTAAACTTGCGAAACGTCGGGTGTAAGAAGAAGTTTGGAAGTGTTGTATACGCGAGAAAATCCGCAAGTTTAATTTCTACAAGTTATTATTATGACAAGTTTTTAGGTTCTATAAAAGTTCTCACTATGAGCACCTAAGTATATATATGGAGAGAGCTATGCTCGTAGTTTCGGTTCAGTTCTCGGCCGTTGGGGCAGAAGAGTTCTCAAATGGCGACCACGTACCGGAAGACAAAGCATAAGAGCTTTTGTCCGAAGCAAGGAGCTTTTATCCAGCAGAGGACGTCTTTCAGCTGAAATGAAGATAATGTTCTATTCTATAATAAATCAATACTGACCTGTAGTTTCTCTCATTTCTTCACCTTGTCTATTTAAGTAGAAAATATCCAATCCAGTAAGCATTATCGAATAATACAATTTCTTCGTTTTTTTTCTGCTTTGCCATTCACAGTAGCTGTTCAAATATGTCGGTGCGTCCTCATTTATTATCACGCTCTTCCCATTTCTTAGGAACTTGGTATCAATCAGTCTAAGTTTTATTGTTTGATTCAAAGATGGGTGATTGTAGAAGCTTTGTACTTGTTTTATTAAGTTGTTTGATATCTTATTCAATACATTGCGTTTTCTCGAGCCGAGTTTAATTGCTAATCTTTTTGAAAGGACTGGGTCGAAATGTATCATGACGTCGATTGTGATTGGTGAAGGTTTCGCGATGGAAGATTGCTTTCTAATTGTGACCTGAAAATGAAATGTATAAATTTTATTAAACTGGCTAGCTGTCCCGGCAGACCCTATTCTGCCCTATTTCTTCTGGTTTTTTCCGAGTTGCTCTATGGCCTATGGCAAACTACTGGTTGAAGCGCGCATGGCCCGGCGGCTGGTGTAGATCGTAAACGATCTACTCGGTTAAGCACTACGGGCGCGGTCGGGTAGTGTGATGGGTGACCGCTAGTGGCAAATTAAATGCGCGTTTCCGTGCTTCGGAGGGCACGTCAAACCGACGGTCCCGGTTGCTATCGATAGATAGCAGTCGTCTAACCTTGTCGGAGGCCGTATGGGCGGTTTGAAAACATCCGACAGCGGGTTGGCCTCTAACCCCAACACCTCCACCAATCCGCATTGGAGCAGCGTGGTGGAGTAAGCTCCAGGCCTCCCCCCATAAAGGGGAGAGACTCGTGCCCAGCAGTGGGACGTATGATGGGT
The DNA here is from genome assembly GCA_036365455.1 of Macrosoma leucophasiata. Classification (NCBI taxonomy): domain Eukaryota; kingdom Metazoa; phylum Arthropoda; class Insecta; order Lepidoptera; family Hedylidae; genus Macrosoma; species Macrosoma leucophasiata. The sequence goes on along the minus strand of JAWQUS010000023.1, from coordinate 3,373,466 downwards.
TGCCATTAATATTATCATATTATAAACTACTGGAAGAGAATTCTTCCACAAGTGCAGTCAACCGAACAATGGTGGTCAAACCATTCTAATAGGGTGGCAGTAAGATGGTAGCAGCAGCGGTCTGAGATAAAACTATCGTCACTACCTAACTACCGTTACACGTTGTGTATATGGTTAGTGTTCTTATCACAGGTACACTGAGGCAAATTTATTGACTAGTCAAACAAACAAATATCTTTATTGTACGCAAAAGAAGTTACGATTTTATTATGAACCCTGCCTGCTGCGGTAGTTTGCACTGTGTTGCAGCAGTCAGTGTCTTCCCGAATAGTTACAGTAGGTACAATAAGTAGTGAGATAATAAAATCAAATCAATCAATGATGTAGTAATGACTAACAACAAAATAAAACATAAAAATAATAAAATCGGTTTTTATGGTAGGTTGCTAATATTAGCATGGACTATTTGGGCAATTATAGGATTGTAGGTATATGTATGTGCATAAATTGAAAACATTGAAAGTGGTTGGAGTAATTAATTGAAATAGGACTTAACGAAAAGAAATGTAAATAATTATATATAATACTAACATAATAATATTTAAGGATACTTAGATAATGTTTTATATATTTTTTTAAAGTATGTCTTCCAAAGTACTGTAGTCGTACTGCTTTAACCACTCACTTAAAGCTATTTTGAACTTGCTTGTGTTCATTGTGGAAATTGGTGCTTTAGTTTTAAGTAGATTATATAGGTAAAAAATAAAGTAAAACATGAAATATTTAGTAATAACAATAATGACACGCAAATCGAATTGGCCGTTTCTGATATTAGCGTGCACAAACACACAGATAAACAGACATTTTTCCGGGATAAAAAGTATCCAGTGTTGTGCGTCAAAGGTTAAAATATAATTATACCAAGTTTCATTGTAATCGGACCGGTAGTTTTTCTGTGATGCTTGAACAAACAGACAGACAGACAGACAAACAGACAGACAAAAATTTTTCTTTAATTTTTTTAAAGTATGTCTACCAAAGTACTGTAGTCGTACTGCTTTAACCACTCACTTAAAGCTATTTTGAACTTGCTTGTGTTCATTGTGGAAATTGGTGCTTTAGTTTTAAGTAGATTATATAGGTAAAAAATAAAGTAAAACATTAAATATTTCTAGTGATCCAAATTATTTAGAATTGATAGCGCACTTACTGGAAACGCGCTTGTTTTTATCGCTATATTTTTGCATATCAATATTCTACGAACTTTCTGGACTCGGTCCATGATAACGAATCGCTTTAGGCACTGTCGAATAAAAAATTCGACAGTGCCTAAAGCGATTCGTTATCATGGACAATTTTTTTAATGTAGTGGAAGTGGAATACAAGCATATAGTTCACATCGATGTTAAGTGATGACTGCAGCCTACAGACAAACCCTTGACACAAAGACCAAGGTCAAAATGCAGATGCGTTACCACTCCTGAGGCCTAAGGTGTTACGCTTCTGTGCCGGAAATTACAGGGCCGTACATTACCATCTGACCGGAACACGATAGTGCTGAACGTTACTATTTAGCGGCAAGTATATTAGGTAATGCGGTGGTGCCTACGCCCACGAGTTCCGTCAATGGAGCTCTACCACCAGTAAAAATTTAATTCCGTTTACATTGGTCTTCTTACGAGTATATGACTGCACGTATGACAGAACGAGACAGCTTATAATGATGTAGTTTAGGTGAACAATACAAGAAAGAACCTATCTTTTTTTTTAAATAATGAAGGTGGCAAAATATCATGCAGTGCACAGTGTGACTGCAGCGTATAGACACGCAAAGACCAGAGGACAAAATGCAGATGCGTTGCCACCCTTGAGACCATAATATGTAGTTATTACGAGTCCATACATTACCATCTAACCGGAACACGATAGTAGATACTGATCTGCTGTCAAGCCATTTGGCGGCAGATACATTAGGTGGTGCCAACGCCCTGAAGCTCCTACAAAGAAACTCTACCACCAGTAAAAACTTTTTGCCTCTCAAATGAATCGCGAAATTTCTCTTTAATTGACACCAAAACCGTTTCAATCCGTCAAACGATCTGGGACTTATCAGAGGAATAACTGTAAACTTTATAATAAACGTTACTTCACGACTGTAATCCCCGAAGGGGTAGGCTGAGGTAAATGCATGCATTCGAGCATACATGCAAACACCCACGATTCGCCGGTTATGTTTTTGGCCCATGTAACAGGTGGCGAGCCTGTTGCCATCTCCGGGCACATTACCAAACTCCGAGGTACTGGAAAACTTCCAGAAAATGGAATCTCAAACCAGAGATAAAGGATTTTAAACCGTTATCTCTGATAGACACTGACTAGGGCATCGAGCCCAGGACCTTTAGCGTAGTAGTGGCCTGCTACCACTAAGCTACTGAGGCAGTTATATTATAAACTAGCTGTGCCCGCGACTTCGTGCACGTGAGAAAAAATATGATTGTTCAGTATCTACCCGGACGTATGGAGATAAAAGTAGCCTAAGTTACTCCTTATTTCATCAGCTATCTACCCGTGGAAGTCCCGTCAAAGTCGGATACACTCCAATTCTACTTTTTTGTATGTAGGTATGTATGTATGTATGGATGTATGGAGATAAAAGTAGCCTAAGTTACTCCTTATCACATCAGCTATCTGCCAGTGAAAGCCCCGTCAAAACCGGTCCAGCCGTTCCCAAGATTAGCCCCGCCAGACAGACAAAAATTGTAAAAAATGTTGTTTTGGTATAATATATGTACCGTGTAAACATACATATATCCATTTAGTAAAAAGCGGTTATTTTAATACTACAAACAGACACAAAAAAATTATTTATTTGTATAGATGGAAGGTAATATACAACATAAGACCTAAAAATTCTGTGAAAATTTTAAGCGTCTAGTTGCTACCGTTATTATTAATGAGCAAAAAATATACGAAAAAAAAACACGTTTATTGTATGCCCCATTAGACCCCTTAACATTTTTCATTTTCTTGTTTTTTGTAATTTATTTTGTCTTTATAGCGGTATCAGAAATACATTATTTGTGAAAATGTTAGCTTTCTAGCTGTCACTATTTATGAGATACAGGCTGGTGACAAACAAACATACGGACGGACAGACAGACAGACAGCGGAGGATTATTAATCCGTAGGGTCCGTTTTGTCCGTTTAGGTACGAAACCCCCTAAAAGATAGAACTAAGATACAGAATAGCTTAAAAATATTCGAAATGATTCTTTAAATTGACAAAACTTTTTTATTTCTGAACCGATTCAAATGAAACAAACACTTTTAATGTTAAGTGAAACTTACCACAACATATTAGTGAAAACCGCAAATCGAATTGGCCGTTTCTGATATTAGCGTGCACAAACACACAGACAAACAGACATTTTTCCGGGATAAAAAGTATCCAGTGTTGTGCGCCAAAGGTTAAAATATAATTATACCAAGTTTCATTGTAATCGGACCGGTAGTTTTTCTGTGATGCTTGAACAAACAGACAGACAGACAGACAAACAGACAGACAAAAATTTTTCTAATTACATACTCGTATTTGTGTTCGGTACCGATCTAATAACATCCCCTGGTATTTATTTTTTCAATATTTTTAATGTACAGAATTTATACTTCTACAGTTTTATTATAAGTATATGAATAAATACCTTTACCGTTTCAAATCGAGGAAATAGCAAAACAAAACGAATACCTTAACTTCATTGACTGAATCGAAACATCACCACCACAGACAGACACGTCATATTGCAATAAAAAAGCAAAAAAAAAAAAGAACATAATAATTAAGAAAAAATATTAAGCACTCACACGTTTAGCGCTGCAAATACACACAACGACTATGCAAAAAAATATGCCACTCCTCATCTTAGCTGTGCTTATACTAGAGGTTATACAAGAATACTACATTTATGACTAACTGGCAGGCTTCTCTCTGACCAAATGTTGGTCGCCTAACTGTGAGTAAGCAGGTATTTTAGGAATCATTTCAGCCGCATTAATATATACCTATTTGTCAATTCTTTCGGGTTTCCCGCTATGTGGGTATAAACGGTTATGAATTACGCGTAAAATTCAGTAGATTTGCAGATGCGTTTGGAATGAAACTTTATAACACCTAAGTTAAAACGAATACCTTTATGGCCCCGTAGTAACTATCACAGAGACATAACAACTAGTCTCAGGGGTGGTAATGCATCTGTACTTTTAACCGACTTCGAAAAAAGGAAGTGGTTCTCAATTCGTCCGGATCTTAATTTTTTTTTTACTTTTGGTCTTTGTGTGGGTGTCTATAGGCTACAGTCATCATAAAAATGAAGGTTACAAGAACATAAGGTGATGCTATTAAAATTATTTGTGGAGACTGATACCTGAACTAGGATTCCCTGTGCAACAGGTACCAGGCCTCCACCATCGGGGTTATGGGGCGTTTCGGTCCGCTCGTGTTTCGTCCCGCGGACCGAAAAGACCCATTCAGATGGCATTGTTAGGAGTTTCGGTCCCCGGACCAAAACAAGAGCGGACCGAAACGCCCCAAGACCCCACCATCGGACTTATGTATATAATAAAATCCAAAATTTTGTTTTAATTATGTGGTCATTCCGTGCGTGGTTTTGCATTAATTGATTAATTTAATTATAAATAATGTGTTTCCTGTAATAAATTATATTTGTAGAGAGTTAGGTATAGTTTCAAATTGTTTATTAAGGAAATTAAAATCGCACGAAGACCAGTGGAACAATAAGTAAGTAGGTATAATATCTGGAAGCGAAAAGAAGTACGAGGGGAGTTTTTTTTATGCCATGAATTTGCAAACAAGTATACCTACAGTTTGTTTACATTGATGGTAATTATCCCACCATTCCCCTTCCTACCTTCCGGTATACGGGGCTAAACATGGGATATCAAGAAACAGATAAAAACGTCTGCTTCCATGCATTTCTGGATCTCCCTACAAGTTTTTTACTTTAATTTGCTCTTATTATGTTACCGCTCCTCCCCGAATGGGATGTATCACAACAAAACACACACAGAGGACTTCGATGCGGTATGCTCGCGCTAGGATTGATAAAGAACTTGACTTACCTCTCAATTTACACAGCAGCTCAATTCAGAAACTTCTTATTTTTTGATGGTAAGTACAGTTGACACTGATGGTAAGTAAAGTTGCCTATAAACATCTACGTGAAACCAGTGATTTAAATGTAGATGTGCTGCCACTTCTGAGGCCTAAGGTACCATCGTGCCGGTAATTACACTACCGTACATTACCTGTTACATGAGCCAAAACGTAACCGGCGAATCGTGGGTGTTTTTGCATGTACGTATGATTGAATGCATGCATCTACCTCTGCCTACCTGATAACTTCGAAACTAGATACTACTTACGGATTTCACATGCACCTATAATTAGGAGCGCTGTCAAAACTTTAAAAGAAGTTATGGCCAATTGAAAATTTATTTCAAGCACTGCTTCAAGTAAATTTTCAATTTTCATTTATTTTTTCACCACTGTCTGATGGTGGGGTCAAAAGTCTTAGGAATCGGCGCGCATGTATGAAGAGAATGATGAAGGTAGACGAGGCACGAGAGGTTTGTCTGAACCGGGATATCTGGCGCTCTACACTCTCTGCCTACCCCGTTAGGGACCTGGCGTGAAGATACATACATACATACATACATACATACACTGCTTCAAAACTTTTAAACAGAGTTGAATGCGGTATACCTATATTAAATTTATTAAACGTGTTTAATTTAGATTAGGTGTGTCCGCGACTATATCCGCTTAGATTTTAAAAATATAATGTCTACGCCGAGGAGTCGTGGGCACAGCTAGTCTCTAATAAAGTGTTTTATAGATCTTATACCATGAATCTTGAGGTCAAACTAGACCAATGATCGCATGTAGCGGTAATACAAATTATAGCTTCGATAGCACTTGTATTAAACCGTTACGCACCTACGTGGATATACACGTTACGTAGGTACTTATTCTTGCAACAACAAGCATGTAGTTCACAAGGATGTTAAAGGTGCTTTTCCACCAGAGATGAGCTACGCTCCGAAAATATGTGACCAATTCCACCAATATTAAGTTATGTAGCTGTACGACGAAGATGTGAACAGCTTTGAACATGCGCCATCGCAAAGTGTGCAGCATACTGCAGGTACCTACAGGTAGTCTGCTCTGCACATAGCTACACCACTCACGCCGGCCGATAGCACGCATCCATAGCTCGCATCCATAGCACGCATCCATAGCTCGCATCCATAGCACGCATCCATAGCTCGCATCCATAGCACGCATCCATAGCTCGCATCCATAGGACGCATCCATAGCTCGCATCCATAGCACGCATCCATAGCTCGCATCCATAGCACGCATCCATAGCTCGCATCCATAGGACGCATCCATAGCTCGCATCCATAGCACGCATCCATAGCTCGCATCCATAGCACGCATCCATACCTCGTATCTATAGCACGCATCCATAGCTCGCATCCATAGCACGCATCCATAGCTCGCATCCATAGGACGCATCCATACCTCGTATCTATAGCACGCATCCATAGCTCTCATCTATAGCACGCATCCATAGCTCGCATCCATAGCACGCATCCATAGCTCGCATCCATAGCACGCATCCATACCTCGTATCTATAGCACGCATCCATAGCTCGCATCCATAGCACGCATCCATAGCTCGCATCCATAGGACGCATCCATACCTCGTATCTATAGCACGCATCCATAGCTCTCATCTATAGCACGCATCCATAGCACACATTCTTCCATATAAAAAGCATATCTTAGCTGAATCCGTTTCCACCAGTGCTATGCTATGTGCACCAATGAATATGATTGGTGGATATCAAACGCATACGTAGCATAGCACATTTCCGGTGGAAAAGCACATAAGTGGTGACTGCAGCCTATCTACCTAGATATCTACACAAAAACCAAAGACCAAAATGCAGATGCATTGCCACCCTTGAGATCTTAGTTTTTATGTCTCTGTGATCGTTATTACGGGGCCATACATAACAAGAATACGATAGTGCTGGCAGTGTTACAATTTGGCGGCAGATATATTAGATAATGCGGTGGTGACTACGCCCTCGAGCTCCTGCACTGGAATTTTACCACCACTAATATTTTTTGTAATATTTGGTTCCCCGTAAGCATATATCAACACCGGAGGGGAAAAGCCATTGCAGGCTTTCCCCTCTGTTAAAGTACAAGACCAAATAATCCTATGCCAGTCGCCCAGATATATATATGTGTGCGTCAAGTTGTTTATGTATTTTGTTAAAGTCAAGGTGTGAGTTTCGTTACTACAAAAATCGTCTATTACTATAGACGGTTTTTGTAGTGTGCGTGTGTGTCGCACGCATTTTCCCCCGCACAAAATGACAAACTGTTTTACATCGGTAATAAACGCTATGGCTACTTCCCTCCGGCCGGTGGCCCGTGTTGCTCTATCCCCGTAAGGGTCTTGGCGTGAACATACATTACCGTGTGAGCCTATTATTGCTTTGAGGAAACACAAGCATTAAGAATTAATAATAATTTTATTTGTAGTATCAGTGTGCTCTATTATTAGAGAGGAATGAGAATTACGTGTCCTTATACGTCACAAATACAATATGACGTCGATGGTAGCGCGGAGGTAGAGGTCACGGCAGGAGTCTATAATAAATACACCATCTGTGTTCGTCTGTCTGACCGTCTTTCTATCTGTCCTTCTGTGCGTTTGTCTGGCTGTGTCCGATGTAAGATACAGCCAGACATCTACGATTCAACCAGACAAACCATCACGAACAATAAAGTGAGCAATAAAAATATTTATTTCAACGCCATGTATTTTTTGCATCGTGATGGGGCTTATACATTTCACTATTTGTATAGTTGTTATTATTAAAAAGACCGAATATCGATTCTCTAGGGTGGAGTATCAATTCACTGTCTCGATCTAGTACTACGGATCGATCTAAATAATCGATTACTTCAGTCCAATCAGGTTGACATCCCTACCGGAAATTAAATCTTGCACCAAAACTCAAACGTTCACAAATCAATATTGAATCTATCAATCGGTACGTCTACGAGCTATGACATTTTATATCATACCCAAACATTGTGATGATATCATGTTTGCAGTTAGCCTTGGCGAATATTACAATGACTTGATTACTAAACGACGATTCAAGCAAGAAACTACACACAAGCACAAATGCGTGTACGTAGTCATTACAAACACTACGGGCACTATGGTACTAATTTGACGCTTATAAGCCGCGACCGAGCAACACCGGAGGGGAGTAGCCATACGCAGGCTTTCCCCTCTGTCAAAGTACAAGCCCAAATGGGCCTATATCTGTCGCCTAGATGTTTAAATTTGTGCGTGAAATTGTTTCTGTATTTTAATAAAGTCAAGGTGAGAGTCTCGTAGTAATAGACGATTTTTGTAGTGTGCGTGTGTGTCGCACGCATTTCCTCCCCCGCAAAAAAGGCCAGACTGTTTTGCATCGGTAATAAACACTGTGGCTACTCCCCGCCAGTCCGCCGCGGCCGGTGGTCCGTGTTTCTCTATGGCCGCGACGAAGGCGTTTGGACGTGGGGACCCCAACGCCATCTAGTGGACGAAAATTCTTCCTCTAGTTCAATCAATCAACCTCACAATGGCGGTCCAACAAATTCAATACGATAGCAGTAAAATCACACAGCTACAGCTTTCCACGAAAAAACTACTGTCACTGCGATTGCCAATCCGCTAGCCAATCGTGGCGATTATGGCATATTCTCCCCTAATGACGCACAACACTATAATAGAAGTCCTTGGGGAAGGCTTTGTGAAAGTTTTTCGGCGGGATCAATGATGATGATGATGGAGCAGCTTTATTCTAACATCGGTGTCTAAATAGAGCGCAGCAAAGATTATCTTCAGTACAGGAACGCAAATCTAAGATGGAACTCTACCACTTATATTTAATAAGTGGTAGAGTTCCAATGTCGGAGCTGGAGAGCATAGAGACTTTATCCATCTGCCGCCAAATAGTATATTGTAATATAATAGTAATTTGTCTTGCTTTTGTGTCTCATCACAAAAGTAAGACAAATTGCCTCAAGAGAGGCAACGCTAAATGCGTAAAATTGAAAAGTGTGGTTCTGTGGTTTTTGTGTAGATGAATGAAGACTGCAGTATTCACTTACCATTCATGTGAACTACATTTAATGCCGGCGTTACAACCATTTATACCCCGGGCAAGAATATTGTGGCGTCCTATTTTTGACATATAAGTTAAATTAATAAAAAAATGCGCTACCAAAAAAAGTCTTTACCCTCGCTGTCTCCGCGATATTACATTTGGTAAGAGATTAAAAATACTTATCGAGAAGAATGCGCGATCAAATCTCTAAAGATATTCTAAAAATCTCTTAATTTTGGGCTTCCAGAACCGGAGGCCTACGACGGACCGCCCCTGGCCTCCCATCCCCCCTTAGTCCGCCTCTGTTCGGATCTCTTTCGTTCTCGAAGTCAGTGCAGGTTTTTGGACTATCCCACTAGTCCTTGCGGCTGGTGTGGAAAAGCTACTTTAAGTTCTTCATTCGATGTGGTGGTTCAATAATATTTACCAGAGATATGTCCTCGCTAAGGATAAGGGCGGGTAGAAAAGCAAAACTACGAGGGTAGAGCCCTCAACCATGAATTAAATAGGGGTAGGTTAATATTTGTTTTATATTTTGACTTCAGGCGAGACTCGAACTCCCAGTAGGCCGCGAGTTCGAGTCTCGCCTGAAGTCAAATTTTTCTTTCCATTTTTCTTTAAATAAAAATAGGTTAATTTTGTAAAGAGAACGCATCCATACCCATTGTTACAATTCAACCCTCAGTTACCAAAGGATAAGCATAAAAATAATAATAGCGTACGTTATTCATATTTCGTGCAATTACTTTAGATTGGGTAAGTGTAAACGCCTGACTGTAAATTGATAGCAATTTTGCAAATACTTGAATTGCAGACAATCACATTCTTTATCAAGATAAAGAGGTTTTTTCATGAATTAGTTAGATTATCTATCATTACTTAGGTTTATGTTAGTAGTAGGTATTAGTATATAACAGTAGTAGGTAAATAGAAAAAAAAAACAATGAAAAAATATTTACAATTTTATTCCAAAATATTATTAACATTACACACTAAATATGAACACTTAGGTACTGGCACATACACAACCAAATAATGAATATCTATACGCAGAAAAATATTTAAATTATAACATTGATTAACAGTCGGTTACGTTTTCTTCGTAGTTTTAATGTTTTGAAGAGCCAAAAAGACTCATAATGAGTGTAACTTAATCAGTGGAATTTATTACTTAATGCATTATTAAATGTACTACTTGGAGTAAAACGTACAAAAATATTTATTTTCAGCTTTTAAATATGTATTTTTGGAACGCTCTCGCAATCGTAATTTAGTGATTTTAAGTGTAAATAGTGGCATACTTAAAATAAATTTTATGAGTTGTAAGACCATATTAAGATATTCAGAATTTGAATTGGAGTCTTTTTTGAGATTTTTTGTTTATTTAATTTTTTTTAGTAACCAGCATCCGCGTCATAACTGCTCTTTTGACTGTTGTATTTTCCTGAAATAAAAAAAGAACAAAAAATGTAGAGACAGCACTAGTCTACTTTTGGGCAATCACCGAGCGAAGAACATTTTATTTTAGGGTAATATTTAAATGCTGAAGATGTTGGACCGTGGTTCGACCATTTTTCAAACAGGCGTACAAATCCTACCATATTTTGATGCCGCTAATCTAGGGAATGTAGACGCATAATTTCAATGAAAGTGTTTGATATAGGTTAGAAGGATTATAGATAGATGTTTTTGGTGGTAGAGTTCCAGTTGAAGAAGCTCGAGGGTTTAGTGGTGCCTTCGCCCTCGAGCTTCTACAACTGAAACTCTTACTTAATCTATCTGCCACCAAAATTAACCATTCGATTTTTGACTTGTCAAAACAAATAATATGTATCTTTCAATATTTATTGAAAAAGAAAGAAGAGAGAGAATTATTTTAACACGGGGAGCCTGAACAAAAAAAGGATGAGCAATCTGCAAATCAACTGCAAATCAACCTGCTCTAAGGCCATTTTCTAATTCAAGGTGATCTCCAACTTACCATTACCATTTCCAGCAGTTAACTCTAAACTCTTCAGTATCTCTTCAGGGATCGGTGGTGGAGTGGGCAGATGGTCACCAGTCGCGTGGTAGCCGTTCTCATCAGCAGTGTAGCTGACCGAGTAGGTCTGGCCATCATCCCCAATGTAGGAGTACGACCCTGAGACCTGGAGGGAACCTTCTTCAGGCGCAGCTCCGGGGATCACACGACCTGAGAAATTTTGAATAAGGTCAAACTTTTTATGATGTGGAGTTTTTATGCCATAATAATGGCCGCCAATAAGCCAGAAGTTTACACGGATAGTGATGAAATAAGCAGCCTAAAGATACCTACAGAAAAACCAATGGTCCAGACCTGTAGCCTAAGTTGTTAAGGCTCTATGAAAAAGACTTAGTGCGAGATTCACAGACCGCACTACGACTTTACTTTGAGCAAAGTATGCTTAGAACTGTCAGAAATGTATGGGTTTTGACAGTTCAAACCGTAGCGTTTGCTCGAAAGTAAGGTCGTAGTGCGGTCTATGAATCTGACCCTTAGGGACCATTGTCATCCAGAGTATTTTTTAGATATTTGTACCGATCGATTTTGTGTTGCAAGGAATATTCGTTAAGAAGAAATACCCTCCGTCATGTTTAAGAAGACTGCGAAATCTCAGTTTTTACAAGGACTCTCGGACTAAATTACCACTTAATAATCTCACTTGTGTGAAAGACTGACTTTTAAATATAGCATCAAATATTAACCCCCTTATTCATAAACGTATTTTAGCTAAAGTTTGCTAATCTCTCCTTTGTCTTTTTCTATCCTGCGCATTTGACAATGCAACTGATAAAGACAAAGCATTCTATATCTAAAACGTATCTAATGTACGTTTATGAATAAGGGGGTAAGAGCCTCCAGAGTCTCGAGAAACAAGCGCACCATCTCAAACATATTATTACTCTTAACCATAAAGATCAAGTGTAATAAGATTCTCTTAGACATTCCTAGCTCATACGCCTAGACACTGCGAGCTAATCTGATACAGATAAATCGCGAATGCATTGACATTTGCGTGCGACTAGCAAAGTAAAAGGATCTACATTAATATCTTTTCGGTAAGCATTCGACACTCAAATTCGTGACGACCCATTCGCTGAGTATTTCGGTTCCGTCTACGGTCACGAGTCTATCCGCGCCCTATATTGGAAACTTGATTAAGTAGCAGAGATTAGTTTAATTAAATGAAATAAGTATTTCGTACAGTGCTTTACACTGTCATATACCATTTATTCCCATGCAGGATTCAGTTTTGTTGCGTACGCATTTCAATGAACGTGTTCACAGTAGCGTACGCGCATAACGTTCCCGCGAATGTTGTTGTATTTGTAGTAAATAGTTTTAAATTAATAATAATAATGGCAAACCATTATACGTCCCACTGCTGGGCACGAGTCTCTCCCCTTTTTGGGGGAAGGCCTTGAGCTTACTCCACTACGCTGATCCAATGCGGGTTGGTGGAGATACGGGTTAGTGGCCAACCCGCTGTCGGATGTTTTCAAACCGTCCATAAGGTCTCCGACAAGGTTTAACGACTGCTATCTATCGATAACAACCGGGACCGACGGCTTAACGTGCCCTCCGAAGCACGGAAACGCGCACTTTTCAGCACGCCATCAAACAAAAGGACCAACTGATATCAAACATTTTGTTTAAATCTGAGGTGGCAAGTGTAAAATAATGATGGAAGCATTTTACAATCTTTATAACTGCCTCGGTAGCCTAGTGGTAGCAGGCCACTACTACTACGCTGAGGTCCTGGGTTCGATTCCCGGGTAGGGAGTTATCAGAGATAATGGTGAAAAAGCCTTTGTCTCTGGTTCTATTGGGATTTTTCCATTTTCTGGAAATTTCCCAGTACCTCAAAGTTTGGTAATGTGCCCGGAGATGTCAACAGGCTCGCCACCTGTTACATGGGCCGAAACGTAACCGGCGAATCGTGGGTGTTTGCATGTATGCTTGAATGCATGCATTTACCTCTGCCTACCCCTTCGGGGATTACAGGCATGAAGTTACGTTTTATAAACAATGTTACCCTATGTTCCCATCTGGGGAACGTTGTTGAAAACCGCACATCATTAATACAGCCACCGTCATCGCAATAGTACGCTATTGTCACCATTCCATTAAAAAATCTATACTAGTATCATCAGGATAAGGAATAATAATAAATAATAATAATAAAAAATAAAGTGTTAATCAATTACATAATTATAATATCCTTTTTATGCACGGTCCCTGACTACTAAAGTGTCTAATGGCCGAATACTCAAACGTCACTCAATTTTAAGCAACGCTCAAATGTGCGCTATCTCTATCGTTTGAACGTGTTTTATAAAGACAGAAGACTTTTAAGTCCAACTTAGATTTAAGTGACGTTTGAGTATTTGGCCGTAAGAGGCCGCAATTGATTACTTGTTCTTTGTAATAACAACGTGTGAGCTCTTGTCAACTTGTGTAGCAGGGACGTGGTGGATAGACAACGCACAACTCGCGGGGTCTTACCATCGGGGAGCTATTTATTGATCTCTAGATCGCCTAGGAGGCGGTCATCATCATCAAAAGTGTTTAAAATACTTTATTTTTATTTAATGGAAGCGGTAAACAAGCGTGCATTGATGTTATGACTGCCGCCTATAGACATCTACACAAAGACTAAGGTCAAAATGCAGATGCGTTACCACTCCTAAGGCCTAAGGTGTTATGCCTCTGTGCCGGAAATTACGGGGCCGTAAAATTACTTTAATTAGTATTCTGGGGTTAATGCTTCTTAGCCAGATGTTTTTCTGTTAGAAAATTGCAAATAAGCTCTATGAAAAAAACACACAATATATTATAAAAAAGTTACCGTTTTGTTCAGCTTTTGTTCCATCACTGGTCTCATAAGCATAATGATATCCTTCTTCATTCATTTCGTTATCGTATCTCAGGATCTCAGCTTGACTTGCTGACGACTGTTCATAGTTCGCTGACTGCTGGGCATAGTTCGCTGACTGCTGGCCGAAATTCGCAGACTGTTGATCGAAATTCGCTGATGGTTGGGCGTAGTTTGAAAGGGGTGTCCTGAGTCCTGCGTCAGCACCACTAGAGGCTCCAGAGTTGGGTGGAAGGTAGATATTGTCCAGGCGAGCTGATGACGCCACGGAGGCTACGGCTAGGATGATAAACTGAAAATGTATACAAAATATATTAATTGAGTTTGTTTTTGTCAGTGCTTGTGGGTTTTGAAATTTACTTGTAATGGTGCTTTAGAATAACAATACCGAATATTGTAGAGCTAAAAGTCTTAATTGTGCTTAAAGAGTGGTATAGGTTCTACATAAAATCACAAGATAATTGTATATCCATAATTAAATTAAACGATTACTTTACAAGTCATGGATGTAGGTATATCATTAAAAAAAATATGAATTAAAAAAAGTTATATTAAGAAATATAGACAAGAAAGTTCTACGAGATGACATACCGACACACTTTTTGTTAACAAAAAAAGTTATACCAAAACAAAATACTTCTTGTATTAAGATATGATACTTGGGGTATTAAGTTTATATTGGAAGCTGCGTTGTCGTATGTAAGTCCCTTATGGGTTAGGCAGAGAGTGTTGGGCCACCAGATATCCCGGTCCTGACACACCTCCCTTGTTTCTTCATCATTCTCTGATCCCTAAGACTCTTGACCCCACCCTGACAGTACTCGACCTATTGCGTTATTGTGTTGATATCTAAATTGCTATCTAACCGTAACATGACATCCACAATCACCACAATCATCCTTATTTGTCGCACATAGTTGCAAACAGCATTCCAATTGTAGTTGTTGCTTAAATGTACTGTTGAGCACTTTTACATTTTGTATGTAGTGCTGGTTACAAGTTATTTTTTATGTAAGTGACTCGGCTACACATTTCAACAAATTTTGTTGGCACTACAAAATTTTTTACTGGTGGTACAGCTCCAGTGACGGAGCTCGCGGGCTTAGGCACCACCGCATTACCTAATATACTTGCCGCTAAATGGTAGTGTTCAGCACTATCGTGTTCCGGTCAGGTGGTAATGTATGGCCCTGTAATTTCCGGCACAGAGGCATAACACCTTAGGCCTTAGGAGTGGCAACGCATCTGCATTTTGACCTTGGTCTTTGTGTAAGTGTCTATAGGCTGCAGTCATCACTTAACATCAATGTGAACTGCATGCTTGTTTGCCACTTCCATAACATAAAAAAAAAAAACAATATGTATGATTCTGTGTTTGCATTACAAATGATCTCAATTTAGTATCGGTTTTTACTAAAAAACTAGCTGTACCTGTGAACTCGCCCAATAGATTAAAAGTGGAGATACTAATATTACTATTAAGAAATGAGGGTTTGTGGTAGAAGGCAAAAGATTAGAGGTTAAACGTATTTCTCATTGTTATAATTATCATAAGGAATAATAATAATTTCTAAATATTAAAAAAAAAGACTTGGCGAGAATCACCCTTACCAATTTTATAGCGATAATAAAGAATAGACTATAACCGATTCTCATACCTACTAATTACCCACACTAAGTTAAAGCCGTTTAGGAGAAAAATGCTTACAAACTATAAAATTCTATAAACTAACTAGCGGCCCGCCCCGGCTTCGCCCGCGCTGCTCTGCTCCTATTAGTCATAGCGTAATGTAAGCTATTCTATCTCTCAAGTTGGATCGAACTGCACATGGTGTGCGAATTTTATTATAATCGGTTCAGTGGTTTAGGAGTCCATTGAGGACAAACATTGTGACACGAGATTTATATATATTAAGATTAGAAAAATATTCAAGTGTGTGTTTTTTTTAATTAATTTTGATGTCAAATATTTTTAACTAAATTATGATTAGATCAATTTATTTGACTATTCTACAAAGTCCGTTAAATTTTTTCCCAGGTTCTTTCACTACCTACTGCTACGGTTGAAGTATCAATTTCAATTCCCAGATGGGAGATTATGTAGGTAAGTACTAGATATTGTGTTTTTTTTAAAGAAGTGAATTTTCAGTCGTACTCGTAAAAGCTGATAATGTGTTCATTGAATATCAATAGGCTCACCACATAGGACTAAAAGACAGGACGTACGCAAACAAAAGATTGTAGGTAAATACATATTTATACAATTTTATCTACCCCTTTCAAGGAAAAACAGGCGTGAACAATGATTTTTTGAAGAGTAAAGAGGGCGTAAAGTTAAGTTAATTTTCCGTAAAATTTTCATAAATATCCTTTTCACGTAAACTTTTTTGAAAATTTATAAGAATAAATTTACGGGACACTCAAATCGAAAATTGATTGAAATACACAAAAAAAACACAGCTAATAACGTAACTATAACTAATGTAACTATATTATTATATATCTAAAAACGAATATCGCAACACGTTATTCAATTATAAGTTACTGATTATCAAACTTTTATGTAAACCGAAAGGTACTATATCACTTGAACTAACAAATTTCATTGCGCTGCGATGTCTTCAGGTGGTGATGACTGAATGTGATCCGAGCTTCCGACTCGGTTTTATACTCACATATCTTCGAACAAACCCTTCACGCCGCGATATAAAAATTTAAAAGAACCATGCAATTTAAAAATAATGGCAAAGAACTGTCTGAGGATAGTTCAGCAATCTTTCATGGTTATTTTCAGGGCTTAAAATGACAACCTGCCTAATCGATAATTATAAACGTCTAATGAATGAGGTTAATTCTGGTTTGTAAGATGGGCAACCATTAAAGCCTGGGTTGCACCACGATATTTGTCAAATATTGTGGTACAACCCAGGTTGAGTATCTGGGATTAATTTTGTGACATGATTGTTTTCGTAGGTTTTCGCGAGCTAGTTTACCCGCGACCACGGAAGCTGAAAATCGACCAAAACGTGGAATTGATTTTAAAAATCATTTTAGTTTAATACGCGAGATAAATCCGTTGAAATTGTTTTATTCATATGGAGAAATGGTTTAATTTTTTAATAATTTTAAGACTTATAATATTCGTGTCATATATATATTTTATTTTGTTAATGTAAAGGATATTCGTAAGTTACGATCACGGAACTTCTTTGTATAAAAATGACGGGACACTCAAACCGATAACCGTCTGAAATTCAGAAAAAATATCACAGTTTCACAATAACGCAACTATATCTAAAACGAATACCACTATCGCAACACGTTACTCAATTAACTGATAACTTTTATGTAAATAGAAAGGCACTTTATCACTTGCACTAACATATTTCATTGCGCTGCGATGTCTTCTGCTGGTGATGACTGAATGTGATGATCCGAGCCTCCAACTCGGTTTTATACTCACAAACCTGCGAACGAACCCTTCACGCTTCGATCTATAAACTTGAAAGATTATGCAACTTTTTTTTTATTTTTTCGTGATAAAGGAACTAATCTTATGATCCTCCAGCAATTAGGCATTATTATTTTCAGTGCCTAAAATGTCAAATGTCTTATTAGGATTCACGTTTGAAAATGACAAATTGATTAGCTTATTTTGATTTGTAAGATGGCCAATTATATTGAAGTGGTCGGTATTAATTTGATGATTTTAAATATTATATTTTATTAATGTCTACGACATCTTAGCAAGATAGGTATTATATTCTAAAATTAAAAATGTTCTTCTACAGGATGCAGCATTTACACGGGTGGTAGAGGTCCAAGGTAGGGACTCGAGGGCGTAGATGTCGCTACTGCCACCATAAGGCAATGCAATAAATGTGAAGGAAAAATTTGACAAATCGGGCAGGACTTCGGTAGCTCAGTTGGAAGAGCGGCTGGACTAGATTCCGAGTGGCCGCGAGTTCAAGTCTCGCCTGAAGTCAAATTTTTTTTTCCATTTTTCTTTAAAAAATTTTTTCACCAGCATGTGTTAGTGCGAAATATTAAAAAAATCAATCACCGCATTGCCAAAACTATCTGCCGCCAAATTGTAGCATTCTGCACCATCGAATTCCGGTTAGATGGTAATATATGGCCCCATAATAACAATCACAGAGAAGTAACAACTTAAGGTAACTCAGGGGTGGCAACGCTTCTGTATGTTGATTTCTGGATTTGTGTACAGTGTACATGTCCATAGGTTGTAGCCATCACTTAACATCCATGTGAACTGCATGCTTGTTTTCCACCTTCGTTACATAAGAAATGCATCTAACCTAACCTATCCCGGATCCTGAATCTGAAACCCACTGAAAAATTAAGAAATAACTTCCGACGGCTTACAGCCAAATGCTCAAATGTCACTTAAATCTAAGTGGGACTTAAAAGTCTTCTGTCTTTATAAAACACGTTCAAACGATAGAGATAGCGCGTTGAGCGTTGCTTAAAATTGAGTGACGTTTGAGTATTCAGCCAATAGAGTGATATTCGCATACCGCACTACGTTTTTACTTTCAGCACAGTATCCTTATAATTGTCAGGAAAATATTGTTAGTATTAAGCGTACTTTTCTGACAGTAAAGTCGTAGTGCGGTATGTGAATTTCACCCTAAGGCTGTATTGCAACAAGATATTAGTTAAAGTTAAAGTTACTGTAACATTTCACATCCTTCTGTGTTAATAATATTTGATATATAATTATCATTATTATTCATTTATATATTAACCGTACACCCCCACATAAGCTATTCTAATTTCTCTTCCACTTGGTCTGGAAGAGATCGCTGTTAGCGAAAAGAACGCCAATTGTACATAACGTTTTTGTATTCCGTTTTTGTGTTCTGTCCTTGGTGTACAATAAAAAATATTGTATTGTATTTGTAAACCCCGAAAAAATGTGTTAAAATCTGTTACTTTAACTTAAAAAAACATTGTGGTGTAACCCAGGCTAAGTGTTAGCAGGTCTTTGGGTCGATGTTAAAGTCTTTCTTCGCGGGCGTAGGCACCACCACATTACTTAATATACTTGACGCTAAATGGCAGTGTTCAGCACTATCGTGTTCCGGTCAGGTGGTAATGTACGGCTCTGTAATTTC
The DNA here is from genome assembly GCA_036365455.1 of Macrosoma leucophasiata. Lineage (NCBI taxonomy): Eukaryota > Metazoa > Arthropoda > Insecta > Lepidoptera > Hedylidae > Macrosoma > Macrosoma leucophasiata. Next base: position 3,354,169 of record JAWQUS010000023.1, on the reverse strand, counting down.
CGGCACAGGGGCATAACACCTTAGGCCTCAGGAGTGGTAACGCATTTGCATTTTGACCTGAGTCTTTGTGTGGGTGTCTATAGGCTGCAGTCATCACTTAACATCGATGTAAGCTGCAAGCTTGCTTGCCACTTCCATAACATGAAAAAAAGTCAGACTGAATATTTTTCAATAGAGAACATTTATCTTGGCGACGGTGTCTGGCAAATGGGATATTTTTTTTGACTAAGACTAAGACTATTTATTATGATAACTAAAAATTATCTAATTAAAAAAGTATACGCGGGTTTAATCCCGAGTCTTGACTTACTTTGACTTATGGTCTTATGTCCTCTGGATGGGGCAGAGGGCGTCCACAGTAGTTCTCCATCTCGATCGGTCTTGAGCCTGGCGCTTAATTTATTTCTCTTCAACACTTCCCGACCTTTTTCAGAAACCGTTCGTCGTCCAAATTCATGATCCAATTCCAAGATTAGGGGCTCTTCAAACTTATTATTAGAAATATTATTCAACTCTGAAAATAAACTGAACATTTTTAAATTAGAATTAAAATCGTTGAGTATGTACATTCTACAAACTTAATTTTGAAGCTTCAGATAATTTCATTTTATTGCAATTTTCGTGTTTTAATTTACCAAATCGGCTAAACTAATTGGTTTAGAACATGACACAAGTTTCGGCATTTAAACATGTATTACTATTTGCAAACCGAACACTTGTCGAGACCCTTCAAATAAAGTTTGAATAGAACGTGAATTTTTACGTTGGGAAATATAAAATAACAAATTCGAGAGGTTCAATTGGTTTACAGTTTACATAATACTTGCCTAAGGGATTACTGTCAAATAAAACAGTTATGAGCGTTAGTATAAAAATATTTCGAAGTACCTGTTTAGATAAAAAAATTCAGAAAGTATAACTATTTACGAATAGCGGCCTGCGCCGGCTTACCTAGGCTCTCCTATTTATCTTAGCGTGATGGTATATAGCCTAAAGCCTTCCTCGATGTATGGACTATCTTACACTAAAAGAATTTTTCAAATCGGACCAATAGTTCCTGAGATTAGTTAGCCCTTTCATGCAAACAAACAAACTTCAGCTTTATAGTATTAGTATAGATTGGTGTTATATCTACTGAGGGCTGACTCTAATGCTTTCGTTAAGGACGTTATATTGTCAGTTTCGTATCGTCTATTTAAACATTTTCTCTCAAGTATTTACCTATGGATAAAAACACTTCCAGGAAAAAGTTAGGCGGTACGAAACTGACAAGATGATGTCATAATCGAATGTTAAACTAAAGCATAAGAGTTAGGCGGTCGGCCCCCTGATTTGCCTTATTGATAGCAAGCTCGCCTAATTTTCAGTGAGTTTCTTTCAATCCAAAAACATCAGATCTCGCGGGTGAAGGCACTAACCTGTACCAACGCATTACTTAATTTACTTGTCGATAAATACTGTTCACTGTCGTGTTCGGACAGGTGGTAAAGTACATGTAATTTCCGGCACAGAGGCATAGTTGCTATGTAAAAATAATGTGTCGGTTCGGTGCTAAGGGTTTCAATATTTATTTTCTTTAATCAATTATGACCAATGTCGCTATATTTTTTCTCTTCTGTGTTCAAATTGCCAGTATTCATATTTTGTCAATTTCTAGCGCTTAAAGCGCTGTGTGATGTTCCCTGTTTAAATATAAGAATAATAATAAGGGTCAAGGGCTTGATGTAGAAGGCAGTGCTCCTTGACATGGCACGAATAGTGAGAAGATTTCTCTCTCTGCGTCCCTAACCACCGGTAGCTTGGACCCTGTTCCCGCTGCCGGCGGCAAGCTATTTTTTATATATTTTGCTAGTTATGTTTGTAAAAAAATAGGACATAAGGTTTAAAAAAATAAGTGAAATAATAATAATACATAGGTATTTTAAAGTAGGATTCGATAATGTGAGATGTTGAATATAGGCAGGTGCCGGATCTCACTCCATAGGCCCAGCCAGCTAGTCTCTCCAGATTACAATAGTCCCATGTATTCTGCGGGGTATATCTGTGTCTGTATTAACTATTGATGCAGTCAGAGAGAGGTCCCGCCGAATATAACCCATTACCACCACCACCCGGCGCACCAGGGAAGCGCATCGTTTTCTCATTGTCGTATAAAAACAGTCGACACGAGCTTCAGCAAACATCCCTGATGCGCTACAGAAACGAGACAGCCTATAATAGGCTATAATGTTTACTTTGCAAAATGGAACACGATTTTTTATGGGATAGCTTCTCTAATATTTTGATACCTCAATGCTTTTGAATCGCATTTTTCTTTAGCTTAAAGAACATAATATTTTGTTTCCAATACGATTAGTTACAGTGATGATTACGAGTGCATTCGCAAGGCTGCAAAATACAGATTCATTTACAGTTATATCATAACAATAATACAATTTTGACCTATTGCATCGGGTATTGTCGAGCACACAATTGTTTACTCTCAAAATATTACATTTAATTTTATATTGTAGTGTTTCCGCTATTTTACACATATCATGATAGAATAAGTGATAAATGATCTGCTTGATCTATAGATCTTCCTACAATCGAAAGGTAAAGATTGTTTTTAATATCAACTTTTCGCCCACCCTGGCTTTGCACGGGTAGAAGATTAAATTAATTACTTTAATTACTACTGCTAATACGGTACTAATCCATAGGGATCCTTTTACTGGTGGTAGAGCTCCAGTGACGGAGCTCGCGGGCGTAGGCACCACCGCATTACATTAATAAACTTGCCGCTAAATGGTAGTGCTCAGCACTATCGTGTTCCGATCAGGTGGTAATGTACGGCCCTGTAATTGCCGGCACAGAGGCATTACACCTTAGGCCTGAGGGGTGGTAACGCATTGCATTTTGACCTCTGGTCTTTGTGTGGGTGTCTATAGGCGGCAGTCATCACTAAACATCAATGTGAACTGCATGCTTGTTTGCCACTTCCATTAAATAAATAAAAATAGGGATACGAGAGCGGCTATTTTCCCTTAAACCGACACTGCTGTAGGTATGCTTCCTACATAGTTTTAGGGTGGATCCCCAAAATCAATCCGCGTAGAATTAAACAAAATTATTGTTCAGTAATACTGAACAATAATGAATCCTGAATCAGTATCCACGCGGACGAAGTTGTGGGTACAGGTAATATAATATCACACTATCACATCACACTATTATACTAATGTTTTGAATGTGAAAAATTCTTTGTTTGGATGTTTGTCCGTCAATCACGCCGAAACATCTAAATGGATTTTGATGGAATTTGTTACACAGATAGTGTATTAGCTGCCTTAGAATATAGGATACTTTTTATCCCAAAAAAATATTCCTGTAGGATGCCATGGGGTGATTTAATGAGTTTTTACAGGTTACGCGAAAAGTGACCTACACGCGGGTGGAGTCGCGGGCAACAGTTAGTAATTTATAAAGAAATCTATCTAAGTTACTCCTTATTAAAAGAGCTATCTGCCAGTGAAAGGCCTGTCGAAATCGGGAAAGCCGTTCCCGATATAACCCGGAACAAACGTATGTTCTCTCGATAGACTCTGTCTAAACAGACAGACAGACAACATTTTTAGAAAATGTTGTTTTGGTATATGTACCGTTTATATTATTATATCGATATATTATACACTTAGTATGAAACAGTTATTTTTATATTACAAACAGACACTCCAATTTTATTCATTTGTCTGTATTATATATTAGTAATGTATAAAGTTATCGATATTAGTATTTAACATAATGCTTATAAACGCGAAATATGAATTTTATAAGAGCGCTTTTGTAAATAAAGTAGTTGCACCAAGATATTTGTTAAAGTTATACATATAACATTTCACATCCTTCTCTAACTTAAAGAAATCTGTTAAAGTTTGAGAAGGATGAGAAATACAACAATCATTTTAACAAATATCTTGGTGCAACCTAGCTTTAGGGTGAAAAAAAGGGGTTAACATTTAGTATATTATTAATTCCATGCGGATGAAGTCACGCGTAAAAGCTATGATAATAGTCATAACAATGGCCCATTTTTGTATATCAATGGGCCCATACTATTTTTTTATCTGCAGAAATAATTTACAAAACTGACTACTAAACTTAATCGTTGTGTTCTCTACAATTCGCCAATTCAAACAAATAGAAAACTTTTCAAACATATCACACATGTATATTAACAACGATTAAAGATAAATATTTTATACTATCGAAATTAATAAGACAGATTCGTGGGAGCATTCGCGAATTCAACCATTCAATTCGATTAATTAGCAATCAGTATACCTACACTGTCCATTATCTTTCGTGTATTCATGCAAAGTAGGTATGTCATAATTTTGGGCTGGGTTACATCATCTTATGTTAACTTTAACAACGGACCAGTTCCAACATTGATCCCGCGCTTTGTGCCTACACTATATCAAAAGATAGAGAAAAATACGTAGAGTCATGGACAAATATCAAAAATATATGTAAATTGAATCTTTGTTTTTAGTCTGATATATTTATTTCATGTAATTTTTGTATGACAACAATATATCACCATATTGCTACTATGACATTCTTGGTTTTGAAATATACTTAAGATAATTAATTGAAGGTATAATAAGCCATATGAAAAGCTGAAAATGATTTTGTATTTCAAGCTTTTTCTCTCAATATAGCGTACCTACTAGGTGCAGGTCCAAGCTCCATACATTTTTGAACGTCTCCTTTGTTAAAGTACCGGTTAAGTAAAGTAATTAGTTGCGCCATTTGCAAATTGTTAAATGACGTCATAACCTTAACTGTTAACTGTGACCAAGAGGAGCTTAATGTCAAATAGTTGTCAATTCCGTACCCTCCGAAGCGCGGAAAACGCGCATTTTAATTTGCCACTAGTGGTCACCAATCACACACCTCTCTATCACTTACTGGTGTAGATCGTAAGCGATAGAGATGTGATATCTCTATCGCTTACGATCTACACCAGCCGCGGGGCCATGCGCGTTTCACGCCGCCTGTTACATGAGTCGAAGTGTAACAGGCGAATCGTGGGTGTTCGCATGTATGCTTGAATACATGCACCTCTGCCTACCCCTTCGTGGATTACAGGCGCGAAGTAACATTTTGGGGATTACAGGCATGAAGTAACGTTTGCATAAAACCTTAGTAGGTCAACCATGAAGTTATCAAATCCCATGAATCAAATTTTAATTATCATTTCACGAATTCCCGATGTAGTCACGAGAACGGTCCTTGTGTTATTAACTCAATATGTTTGCTGATGAGCTTTGATTGTAATTAATCGTATTGCAATATTCCGTCTAAGACTAACAAAAAAATGTTACGTTGTCAAGCATAGTAAGGCCACTTAGGAATGATAATGTGTACCGTACCGTAAGGCCACTTAAATTTCTTTGAGTGAGTTTGAAAGCATTGAAAGCATGTAGGTAATTTTAATTAGGATCATTACGACACAGTTGATAGAGATACCAATGTAGATTGACCAATGCAGAAGTAGATACAATGAGAAGAGGTGCTGAAATATAATTCTATACCTATGCATTATTTGAAAAACTCTCATTTATTTAATGAAAAAGAACTGACCAAATGCACGATACACAATATCTTAACGTTTTCGTAGGTTTTCGCGAGCTTCATTCATTGTAGAAATTAAACTTGCGGATTTTCTCGCGTATACAACACTCCCAAACTTCTTCATACACCCGACGTTTCGGTCGCTTTCCAGCTACCGTGGTCACGGGCTGACTGGAGTCAGCTAGCTGGAAAGCGACCGAAACGTCGGGTGTATGAAGAAGTTTGGGAGTGTTGTATACGCGAGAAAATCCGCAAGTTTAATTTCTACAACACAATATCTTACTCACAAAATTATGTACAAGAAGTTGGCATACCTACTTAGGTTCGGTAGCACCAAAATATTTGTTAGAGTTACGCATATAACACCAGCAGTAACACACTAAACTCACAGTCTTAAAGAAAACGAACATATTAATTTAACATTGTCAAAGAGCTGGTGTAGATCGTAGAGCTACACGGGCCACCGGCCGCGGCGGACCGGGTGGGAGTAGCCATATGCAGGCTTTCCCCTTTGTCAAAGTACAAGCCCAAATGGTCCTACGCCTGTTTAAATGTGTGCGTGTTTTTTTTAATGTATTTTATTAAAGTCAAGGTGTGAGTTTCGTAGTGATAGACGTTTTTTGTAGTGTGTGTATATATCACACGTAGTTCCCCTCGCAAAAAATGACAGACTGTTTTGCATCGGTAATAAGTGCTATGGCTACTCCCCTCCGGTCCGACCGCCGCGGCGGCCGGTGGCCCGTTTTGCTCTTTGGTGTAGATCGTAAGTGATAGAGAGGTGTGTGATTGGTGACCACTAGTGGCAAATTAAAATGCGCGTTTTCCGTGCTTCGGAGGGCACGTTAAGCCGTCGGCCCCGGTTGCTATCGATAGATAGCAGTCGTTAAACCTTGTCGGAGGCCTTATGCGCAGTTTGAAAACATTCTACAGCGGGTTGGCCCATAACCCGTATCTCCTCCAATCCGCATAGGAGCGGCGTGGTGGAGTAAGGTCCATGCCTCCCCAAAAAGGGGCGAGACTCGTGCCCAGCAGTGGGACGTATAATGGGTTGCCATTATTGTTATTTAACAGGTGGCGAGCTGACATCTCCGGGCACATCACCAAACTTCGAAATACTGGAAAATTTCTTGAAAATGGAAAAAAACCCCAATAGACCAGGGGGCCGACCGCCTAAATATAATGCTTTCTTTTAGCTTTCGATTACGATATATCATTTTGTCAGTTTCGTACCGCCTACTTTTTATGTAATGGAAGAGGCAAACAAGCATGCAGTTCACATTGATGTTAAGTGATGACTGCACCCACACAAAGACCATGGTCAAAATGCAGATGTGTTACCACTCCTGAGGCCTAAGTTATTATGCCTCTGGGCCAGAAATTACAGGGATACACAAGATAACGTCCTAAACGGAAGCATTAGACAAAGGCGGTTGGCCCCTGAAATAAAAAAAAATACATCATTAGCTCTGATAGCCGCCGACCCGAGGATCGAACCTGGGACCCTAGCATAGTAGTAGTAATAGTATCACTAGGCTACTGAGGCAGCTTAAATTAGATTTTTTCTAAAACTTTTACTTTTATAAAGCACGGTGCTTAAAAAGGAAAGAAGGTATCTGTTATCATTTTGATGATCGTCTGTTGTTCACGAGCCGGTGAAAAAAAAAATCATTTGTCCCATCGACATAGGCTTTAAAGATACGTAAATTCATGTACAACAAACAAATGTTAGTCCAAAATAAGTTTCTTTTAGAAATAACAGGAGGTTATTTTCTAATACATAGTTTGTTGATAAACTGATTTTTTTTTAAATATTACAAAATTTATACAATTATACATCAAATGTTTTTATTATACATTAAACATAGGAAAACCTTTGACATAATAATATGTCTGATATTAAATAAGCACAGAAAATTCCACAATTATACGCGACTATGTGCGCGCGAGTCCCTATACCATAGAGCAACACCGGAGGGGAGTAGCCATATACAGGCTTTCCCCTCTGTCAAAGTACAAGCCCAAATGGGCCTATACCTGTCGACTAGATGTTTAAACGTGTGCGTGAAATTGTTTCTGTATGTTCTTAAGTCAAGGTGTGAGTTTCGTAGTAGGTAATGGACGATTTTTGTAGTGTGCGTGGGTGTCGCACGCATTTCCCCTTGCAAAAAATGACAGACTGTTTTGCATCGGTAATAAACGCTATGGCTACTCCCCTCCAGTCCGCCGCGGCCGGTGGCCCGTGGTGCTCTATGACCTACACTAAAACTTAGACAGCTTTTTAAAATCTTTATATATAATTCCTTCATGTATGATAATGTGTGGAAATATGTAAAAACAATATAGGTTGGTATCTTACAGAGCTATATTAAAAAGGTTTAAAAAATAAAATTCAAGTTCGATCCACCAATAGTTTTACTAATAAGCAATTTAATTAACGCACTGTATTTTAAAAACACATTAACGATAATAACCCCAAGTCCAACGTGTGAGATTACAAGATATTAAAATAATTAAAATTGGAGTGCACATTATTGCGGTAGCAGTCAGGGCTCAAGTGCCGATACAAATACTTGGAGCTGAGTGATATATATAAGTGATATTTTATGTGAATATCTATTTGAGATAGGCCAATTAACATTGGGTGGCTATCACTCAGTGTTAATTGGCCTACTTCACCTCGTCGACATCACCATACCTCATGACAGGAATCTTGTGAAGGCTGAGAAGGATAAACAATTAAAACATCTGGATCTAGCTCACGAGACTGGCATGGTAGCAAATGGATTCAGCGATCATTGTACCGATAGTCCTTTGAGTCAATGGTATTATCTTCAACAATCTCGAATAACATCTTAAGATACTCAAGTTGGGTGGTTGGTTAGATACGGCAAGAGTATAGGAGTACAGCCTTCTGCATCAAACCCCAAATCCCTGAGGAGAATACTAGAGAATAGGTTCCTTTATCTGCGGCCGCAACCACCGGCAGTTTGGAACCTGTTCCCGCCGCCAGCAGCATACTTGAATAAAAAATAAATTCTAAATAAAAACTCGCTGACCCTGCAAACTTCATAATGCCTCAGAACGAAATAATGTGTCAAAGTTTTCACAATTTCCCTTCAACTTCTTCATATTTTCTTACCTTTTAAACCTTCCCTGGACTTCCAAAAATCATTCAAAACCAAAATTAGCCAAATCGGTTCAGCCGTTCTTGAGTTTTAGCGAGACTAACGAACAGCAATTGATTTTTATATGTATAGAAGATTATTATATACAGGGTTAATTTAGATTGGCGGATCACCAGCAATCTCTCTAGATCAATCCCAACAACATTTGTTCTGAGACGTTTTACAAATAAATAACCCAAATGAAAACAAACAAAAAAAAATATTTTCAAAGTTCAAAAGAGCATTGCCGCCTCTGCGTCACCCCGTAGCCCTGCACCCCGCTGTTTGTGGCGATATATAATATTCGCAAGATGCGTGGCATACCTACGCGCAGAGTCAATGACATTCTAGAATCAGTGATTCCCAAAGTGGTACATATGGACCCCCTGGGGTCTATGGGAGACTCGATGGGGTCTACGTATATGCGTAAATAAAAATGGGATATATGGGAAAGTGATTTTATATCACATCTTGTTAGCAAGGGGGTCCACCGAAACCAGAAAAAAATTGAAAGGGGTCTACAAGAAAAATAGTTTGGGAACCTCTTCCAGAATCATTGCGCCGAGTAAATGCCAGTTTAGAGGCAAATAATCGATTTTGTATGATAAAAAAATATATTTTTAAAGTTGTAGAACAAATCTTGTTTGGATTGATGTAGGCTGCCTGCAACAGGTGATGCATTATTTTTAACAGAGTTCAAAAAACGAGAAGGTTCTCAATTCAGCCGGTATATATTTTTTTTATGTATGTACGCGACGTCCTAGATAGGAATCCACTGACGTCCTAGATAGTCCCAATGCGCATGACAACAAGATGACAACAAGTGACAATTACACATTTACTCATCGACGACACAACGCAGCTTATTTACTCCTTCGTGGATAAAATTTTTTCGAAGGTGTAGGCAGAGGTAAATGCATGAATTCAAGCATACATGCAAACACCCACGATTCGCCGGTTACGTTTTATTCATTTGCTCGTATTCTTATTTAAGTGATTAAAATATAATTATTTGTTTAAGGCTTGGCACCGACTTCAAACCTATTAGTAAATAGCACATATAAATAATAGGTAGTATGAAATTAAATCTTTATTATTTTTTACTTTTCAGTTTTGATGTCGGTTTTTCGTAACGTAGTTATATTTATCCAATAATATATCTGAAACGAATACACGATTCTACTCAACTCTAGACGCGATAAAGACATTTAAAATTAGAACTGGGTTCTTATAGTAAAGGTCACGTCAATTTAGGTTATTAATAATAGCCACTGTTTGAAATTTTATGTTTTGCCAAATTAGTCTCGGATAAACAATTTAATTAGTTTATTGGTAGGAAAATTTTTGTGACTTACTAAAGTCTAGAACTATTTGTTTGGCCTTGTGTTTTAGGATGTGACTTAGGTATGGCGGTTCTTTCTAAAACATATCGATTTTTCAACCGATTCGAATCTAAGTGTCATAAATTGATCAGCGATTAAATCGTCACCTTAACAGTCGATTTTTGATTCATCGATCTATTTTTGATTTGGATTAAGTAATAATCAAAGAAATAAGAATAGAGAAAAAAAAAGTTCTGTCTCTTTTACTGTTTTTCTCCCACGTTACAAATGCATTTAAAACTTAATTTTTCACTCTTTTTTATTGTTCACAAGACACATGTTTTGATGAAAATTATGTCATTATGTTATGTGATGCTTTACCTTTGTTTTTTTTTTTAAAGCATCAGCAATTATGGCATTTTTCTCGGAATTTAAAAAAAAAAAATTAAAAAAATTAATCTTATATCGTCCATCGTTTCGTTCAGTTTCCAAGAAGCCCCTACAGATAAATAAACAATCAAAGTTAGAAACTTTACCTCTTTAAAATATGAGTACAGAAGTATAGAATATGTATAATTCTCTCGTGAAAACGTGACATAGTCATAGAGTGACGTACACATATCAATATAATGTGGTCCTGCAATAACTATATCAGAGGCAGAACTAAGGTCTCAGGGGTGGCAACGGATCTGCATTTTGACCTCTGATTGTTATCTCTGAATTCGATCTTCCCGTCGGGGGGTGGGTAAGTGCAAGTTGTATTTTTCAGTTCATGGAAGTTTCCTACAGACACCCTGGAAGCAATATGCCCGAAGAAGTCAATGGATTCACTGACTTTGAACAGATTTTCATGGATGCTGGGAAACATGCGTTAACCTCTGCCCCTAGGCTACAGTATTACATATCATCAAAGTAAACTGTTTGCTTGTTTGCCATTTCATGACAATGATATTATAGTATTTATAAGCTCATTGTTTCATGACATAAAAAATAAGCTGTGGATGTCGATAGTTTACACTTTAATTCTAGATACGATGTATAAATATCCTTAAATATTATTTCTTCATTATTTTACACGCTGTGTCTATAACATGATACAACTCTTAGTTAGTATGTCTCTTATCCAGGTTTGTATGATTATTATGTACAATATTATTAGATATTTATTTCTAATAATATTGTACATGAATGTGGATGGTTGCAGAGGCCCAGGAAGACCAAGACTGACCTACCATGACCAAATAGGTCGAGTTCTGTCTGATGGTGGGGTCAAAAGTCTTAGGAATCGGCGTGCATGTATGAAGAGAATGATGAAGGTAGGCGAGGGTAGTAGAGGTTTGTCAGAACCGGGATATCTGGCGCTCTACACTCTCTGCCTACCCCGTCAGGGACCTGGCGTGAAGATACATACATTTATTTCTATATACATATCGGCAGGGAGGCCTTCTCCATTCCGGATGTAGGATATCTAGGTAGCGTTGTGGGCGTGTCTTTCCATAAGCCGATATGTTACTCGTGTTGGTGGACATCGGTAGGTAGGGTACTCGAGCGGATGATGAAATAAAGCACAGGTTGGCAGAAGAAAGTCGTATATTGCAAAAGATCCGCCCATTCGATTACTTCCGGCAGGGAAGAACGGGCAAGAAACCCTTCGGACCGGGAAACCACATTTACCAGGATACGATACTACTACTATCACTAGTCTTTTGCCCATTTGATTCAGAACTACCCGCGTCATATCATTTTAGTATCACTGACGTTCACTGTTCTAACTGGCAGCAAAACTGTCCTATAATAATTCGATTCAACTGTGTGACTGTGACTGATCGACTGTTACTCTATGACTGCCCGTCATGAACTGTTTGCCAGATTTTATAAATCCGATATCGGAAAACAACTATCCCCTCTAAGGTAACAAATCCATGTACCTAAGCCGACCGTGGCGCCACCTAGTATTCCGTATTAAACAATCTACCCGTCACAATTAGGTTACGTCTCCGACAAACTAGATGGCGCTAGTAGTCACATTTAGGTTACTTTCCGACATACATATCTATTGTATTATTCACCAATAATATTTACCACGTGCAACTTCCATTTCTCAAAGGCATTTATGCCATTAAAAATCTTAACATTAATAAAGAATATACTTATATCTTACTATTACGATTTTAAAAAATGCTAAACACAAAGCTCTCAGCAATTAGTTAACACATAACAATTAACTAGCAATCATTTAGATAGCTGACATTTCACAGTAATTATATCAATCAATTATTTATTCGTAACAACTTTATAATTATAGAGAAGCATCTAAGCCTTTAAAGATTATGAGTAAGCTAGGATGACATCAAGACAGTAATTATATAGTGATTGATGACCATTTATTATTATTTTTCTACTGGTGGTAGAGCTCCAGTGACGCAGTTCGCAGGCGTAAGCACCACCGCATCACATAATGTAGGTACTTGTCGTTGTCGCCTGGTCTTTGTATGGGTGTCTATAGGCTGCAGTCTAGTTTGCCACTTTCATGACATAAAAAAATAGATCTAGCTCTAGCTAAGCTTCGTACTGTCGTGCTAATTTCTTCGATTTTTTTATGTGTTATGGCAAAGAAGCAGTTCACATGGGGTTAAATGATGACTGCAGCCTATAGACAACTACCTTCTTGTTTGCCTCTTCCATTACATAAAAAAAAATGTAACCACTGTAATTTAAATTTGTTTGATCTGCTTGACATCCGTGAAACACAGGATCCCAGATGAAAATCAGCGACAAGTCGATTGTTATCGACTTAACATGAAGCTGATCTGGGCTCCCATTTGGATCAGCCGTGGGATTTAATCTCTTCTTTCTTTTTAAATTCTTACCACCTTATTCAGAATCAGAATCAGAATCAGAAACTCATTTATTCATTTAGGGTGACAGGCACCTCTTATGACACGTCAAAAACAAACAAAATAAATTAAAGCGAATAACAATTGATATACATGTCAAACAAGATAAAAAATATATGTAAAGTCAAGAATATCACTAAGATAAAACTAAATGTAATAAACTAATGTAAAAGTATATCAGTAGAATGTCTCTTTTCCCCTTTATTCATAAACGTATTATAGCTAAAGTGTTGCTAATTTCTCCTTTGTCCTTTTCTATCCTGCACATTTCACAATTTGCATTGTCATTGACAAAGACAAAGTATTCTATAGCTAAAACGTATCTAATGTAGGTTTATGAATAAAGGAGTTATTGTTTTTCCTTTTGTATAATTGTACCTGTGTACCTAATCGTCTGGAAATTTGTATCGTCATGTCTCTGTGCTGTCCAAATAAAAGTTTTCTTTTTTTATTTTCTTTTTTTTTTATGTAATCAAGTGGCAAACAAGCATGCAGTTCACCTTGATGTTAAGTGATGACTGCAGCCTATAGACACCCACACAAAGACCAAGGTCAAAATGCAGATGCGTTACCACTCCTGAGGCCTAAGGTGTTATGCCTCTGTACCGGAAATCACAGGGCCGTACATTACCACCTGACCGGAACACGATAGTGCTGAACACTACCATTTAGCGGCAAGTATGTTAGGTAATGTGGTGATGCCTACGCCCGCGAACTCCGTCACTGGAGCTCTACCACCAGTAAAAAGTTCTTTGGAATAATAATATAATAGTATAATGCACATCGATTTTAGGAAGGACACTTCAGCTTTCTTCGGGGTTATTTTTTTTTTTCTAAGTAATTGATGTGGCAAACAAGCATGAAGTTCACATTGATGTTAAGTGATGACTGCAGCCTATAGACACCCACACAAAGACCAAGGTCAAAATGCAAATGCGTTACCACTCCTGAGGCCTAAGGTGTTATGCCTCTGTGCCGGAAATTACAGGGCCGTACATTACCACCTGACCGGAACACGATAGTGCTGAACACTACCATTTAGCGACAAGTAAATCAGGTAATGCGGTGGTGCCTACGCCCGCGAGCTCCGTCACTGGAGCTCTACCACCAGTAAAATAGAAGTCTAGACTTACTAATCTTCATCATCCCTCCCTCCGCGCGAACGCAACCTCCCTCCGCGCGAACGCAAAGGAGGGGGGGGATGGTTCGGGGATTGAGGCGAATCCTCGTACCCCGGGCCTATCTGCCCCCGAAGCGTCGGGGGCGTGGTCCTAAATGGGGATTGTGACACGCGGGGAAACTCGCTAAGGGAGGTCATGTACACACATTTTTTTTTTGTGTTTTTTTTTTTGGTTTTTATTTAGTTTTTTTTTTTTCTTAGTTTGTTTTTTTTTTTTTGGTAGCTTTTTAGCCCATTTAAAACATTTTGTATTTTTTTTATAATCTTTTTATTATTTTTTTTTTTTTTCCGGTCATATTCTTTTCTCACCCTCAGCTATTCCCCCGCGTGCCGCTTACAAGTGGTCGTGGTCTATTAAATTAAATAGGTGTAAGTTCCCTATTGTGAGGGGCCACACGTCCACTCCGTCACTCTGGCCTAAGCCGGGCGACGCAGCCGCGGGCCCGATCGGTGACTCCGTTCCTCGACTGGGGCATGAACCCGGTAGGTGGGCGGGACTCGAACCCGCCCAGTAGGATGCGGGTGAGTGGGGCCTGTCAATTGGTATGTGGGTGTCAGTGTGAATGTATGTGTGGCCGGCACTTACTGTGATCCGGGGGATCGGAGCCTCCGGGGGGATGGGATGGGCGGCATCGGCCCGACGTGCTCCCGGCGATACGGGAGGGAGGATCTCGCGCGGCAACGGACGACCTTCGGGCGGACGGCTGTGGAGAAGGGCGAGTCCACGGAGATGCTCGTGGGGTCCATTGTCCGCGCGGTCGAACATTCGACGCGCTAGACGGACCACAAACTCCTCCACGGACTCAACCCCTAGATCTCGGGCGATGACGTCGTTACGCACGTACCTCCCCGCGCCTGTGATCAGCCGGAGAGACACGTTCTGCTGGACCTGAAGCCGACGTCGCTGCGTGGCGGAGCATAAAGCATACCATGCTGGTGCAGCGTACGTCAGCCTCGAGCGGACATAGGTTTTATAAAGCCGGATTTTGGTCCGGAGTGGCAGTCTCGATTGTAACACTGGGCGCAGCATCGAGCGCGCTGCAGCCGCCTGCTGCACCACGTGATTCACAGTGGGCACCATGCGGAGTGCGCGGTCGATGCTACACCCCAGGTATTTAACCGTAGACTGCCAGGCTATGTCCTGCCCTCGCAATCGGAGCGGCTGAGGCATGCGGCGGACTCGTGTGACGATTGCGGCCGTCTTGTCAACATTGACGGCCATCCGCCATTTGTCCAGCCACTCCGGCAGCAGGTCCAGCAGGTGTTGCATTTTTGCGATTGCTAATTGCAACCGAGCCGATGTCGCTATGTAGGCGCTGTCGTCGGCAAACAGGGACAGCATGACGTCCCTCTCCCCTTCACGCAGATGGTCGCGTAGGGTGGGAACGTCGTCTGTGTACGCCGCATATAGGCACGGCGACAGACAGCTGCCCTGTGGTACCCCGGCACGGATTGGATGCTGGGCCGAATCGCAGCCCTCCACCGTGACGTAGAACCGCCGATCTTGGAGAAAGTCTGCTACCACCCTGTAAATGCCGGATGGTAATCTGGCGGCTATTTTGTCGAGGAGGCCAACGTGCCACACGCGGTCGAAAGCTTTTTCTATGTCAAGAAAAACTCCGACCGCGTAGTGATCTCTGTTGGCCTCGAAGGCCAGATGATGCAGCACCCGGGTCAGTTGGAGCGTGGTTGAGTGTCCCGCGCGGAAGCCGAATTGCTCCTCCCTACTCGGGAGAAGTGGTCTCAGCCTCCGCAGCAGGAGACGCTCGAACAACTTACCCAGGTGCGACAGTAGAGTTATAGGGCGATAGCTGGACGGGAGTCGGCGGTCCTTGCCCGGTTTCGGGAGGACAATGACCCTTCCCAGTTTCCAATTAGTGGGAAAATGGCCAGTCCGGAGTACTCCGTTGAAGAGTTTGGTTAAAGTCACCAAGCTCTTCCACGGTAGATGACGAAGCGCTTCGATGGGGATACCGTCAGGCCCGGCAGCCCTCCGACTGGGTAGTCGGAGGACTGCTTTGCGCAGCTCAGTCGGGGAGATAAAATCTTCTCCCCGGAGCGGCGTGGCAGGGACCGACAAGAGTTCCCTCACTCGTCGCTCACAGTCCTCTAAGTGCTCGACGACAGCGTCATTGGCGGGGTTGGGGGTAAACACTCCCTCCAGGTGGTTAGCCATAATTTCGGCACGGTCCTGTGGCCTGTAGCACCGTCTGCCGCTGCTATCAAGCAGCGGATAGATTGGTGCGGCTTCGCGTGTGAGCGCTCTCGTGAGCGCATAGAGATTCGTATCCTTCTCTCCCGCGCGGTCGATCGTAGTTTCCCATGTCGACCCGCGGTGCACGCTCACGGCAGCGCTCAGGCGCTCAGTCAGGCGGTTGAGGTCACTCTTCACCGACGGGCAGCGGGTGCGCGCCCACAACTGGCGCAGCACACGTTTTCGCTGGCGCAAGGACTCGAGTGAGGCGGGCAGGGCGCCCCTGCGGTACGTCCTCGGCGGAAGGGTCGTGGTGGCCGCCTCTTTGGCGGCTTTGATGACTGAGGCGAGGCGGCTAGTGGCCGCCTCCACCTCCTCTGGAGATTGCAGGGCGCCCAGCGGTTCGGCCTCACTCATAGTGCGCGCGAAAGCATGCCAGTCGGTGCGCCGACGTGGCGGGCGCGAAATGGTAAAGCTGCTCGACAGTGATAGAGTGACCAATAGGGGAAGGTGCTGTGCGTCGAGGTCGTATAGCACCTCCACATGGACCGGCCATGGCAGATGTTTATGTATGACGATGTCCAACACGTCCGGTTGATGGCTAGGGTTAGTAGGTACGTGCGAGGGCGCGTCGGGTCCTATCACACTGTACCCCCCAACCTGGCTGTCCTCGAAGATCCGACGGCCCGGCGGGGAAATCACCCTTGACCCCCAAGAGGGGTGCTTGGCGTTCAAGTCTCCCGCCACAATCGTCGGTTTGTCCCCGAGAAGAGCATGGACGTCCCGGACATCGACATTCCCACCAGGAGGTCGGTAGGCGGCGAATATATGGAGCTCCGTGCCATCCGCGTTAACGCACACTCCTTTGGAGCGCACTGACACGAACGGTAAGGTACCCAACTCGTCGTGCACAACGTCACGGCGCACGAGGGCGGCAGTACCTCTATATGCCAGCCCCCGAGGCGAAACCTCGTCGTGGCGGTACACGAAGAAGTTGGGTATACGGAGCTCGTCGCCGGTACGAAGTTTGGTCTCGCCCAGTAGAACGACATGAATGTTCTGCGATTGAGCGAGATCCCTCAATTCTCGGATGTGGCCCTTAATCCCTCCCGGGTTCCAGTAAAGTAACCGCAGAAAGTGTGGCTGTGGTTGTGTAGGTATGTGTTGTTGGATTGTGGAGGTGTTCGTGTTGTTTACTGGTGTGTTGTTCCTTAAGTTGTCTGAAGCTGTGTTAGTTCTGACAGGCCCCGCAGTAGAGCCGGGACTATATCCTGGCCCGCGTTGTAGGCCGTCAGTATCCCGGTCAGGGTACTGATGAATATCCCGAGTAACTGGGACACTGACGGCTCCTTCTGAAAATCAGGCCTGGAGTTCAACAATCGGGGCGCGGATACGGGCACGGCGGTCGGCCGCGGCTCAGGCGGGAGCGTATGTAGCCCGGGGACGGGCGTAATGTGAGGCTGATGTATGTGTGTGGTTGCTTCCGATATGACGTCCGCTTCTGGTGCACGAGCAGTCCGCGCGCCCGGCGGCCGAACGACGACTGGCGGTGGCGGCCGCGACGTCTCGCTGCACTGCTTGTACCGGCTCGGTTCGCGCGTCATCGGGTCGGTCGCGTTCACTGGTTGCACGACTGGGAGGACGACGGCGGGGTCGTCGGTTGTAGTGGGGTATGGCATCCCCGCAGGGGGTGCGAGTAGAGCTGGCGGGCGGACTTCAATGTATATGCCTTGTATATGCCTCGGCTGGCATGGCGAGCGGAGCTGACATAGCCGCGCGCTGGCGCCGGCGACGGTCGGCTCGTGACTTCGTCTTAGTCCTTTTAGGGGTGTTGTGCGTCGGTACTGTAGGTGGTACTGATTGGTGAGGACGGTCTGATGATGCCGGCGCATCCTGCATCTGGGGCTGGGTAGGTCCCGGCACTATTAGCGCCTGGGGGTGTTGGTTGGGCCACGTTGCAAAGCGCGTCTGGGGCTGACTGTGCCCCGGTACGACTCGCGCCTGGGGCTGAACGGGTCCCGGCATGTATTGCTGCAGGGGTAAGACGGACCCCGGCCCGACCTGGGTCGGGGGTTGCATCGGTCCCAGCACATGCCGCGCCTGAGGCATGGAGGGCCCCGGCACGACCTGTGCCTGGGGCTGAGTGGGCCCCGGCACATGTTGCGCCAGGGGCAAGACGGGCCCCGGCACAAACTGCGCCAGGGGCGGGATGGGCGCTGGGGCGCCCGGGAGGGGCGGGGGTAGGCGATCACCACGTCTCCTCGCCTCCTTCACGAATACCGGGCATCTTCTATCGCTCGAGGCATGTGGGCCGTCACAGTTGGCGCAGCGCGGTTGGTCCCGTGGGACCACGCACTCCGCCACAGGGTGGTTGCCGGCGCATCGGACGCATTTCATTGGACGGTAACAGTTTGATGATGCGTGTCCGAGCGCCTGGCAACGGTGGCATTGCGGCGGCCCGATGCGGCCTCGCCAAGCTCGAATCGTCACGCCTCGCATATATAGTAGTGTATTTATAGCATACAATCTGGCCAACTCTTCATTGTTGAGGTGACCGAGTTGGATAAAGAACGACTGGCATGGGCGGTCCCGGCGGCCCTCCAATGGTCGCGCCGATTGGGCATCGAAGCCCTTGGCTCTCAGGGCCTCGATGATCTCGCTTACTGGGGTGTCGATAGGCAGTCCGCGTAAGCAGACTTTAGTTGGTAGCTCTGACTCAACGGAATAACAAAACCATTCAATGGATACATCGTTATCCGATTCTGTTTTGAGGTAGGCCTGAATGGCGCGGTATTCGCCTGCAGTGGTTGGTAGAAAACGAACCCCTTTGCCAAATGTTTTGGCGTGGGGGGGATAGCCAATTTTTTTTGCGATAGCTGCCAAGTGTCTAGGCCAGTTTGGCAGCTTTTCTGCAATAATGGGGGGATATGCAGACCTTGTGATGGCTGGGTCTGGTCCGGTCGCCATTTCTTGGTTCGGCCGGGGGCTGGGGGGCGCCGCAGCCATCGCGGCGTATGATGACGCCGGCGGCGTAGGCGCGCGCTGCTCAGGGGTGGATGTAGAAGGTAGTTTCCCGTCGTCTTCGGCGGGGCGCATCTCCGCGTCAGTCATCCTGCGCGGGGACTCCAATCCCGCGTATGACGTCGAGGGGCTCTGGGTGGGGGACGCCTGGGAGGGGCGGGAGCTACCCTGGCTCTCGTCGCCCTCAACCTGTTCCATAGATGTCGAGTAGTTGCTCGAGGAGGATGACGTTGAGGTCGTTCGGTGTTTGGGCCGCTTGTCCTCTTGAACAGCTGAGTTATTGGCGCTGGAGGAATCGTCCTCACTACGGCGTCGTTTGGCGCTATCACCGCTAGCCATAAACGCAGTTGTGGCCTCAGCGGGATTAGCCGGCGCCGACAAGGTGTGAACCGCTTCCTGTAGTTCTTGTGGAAGGCTGGATGGGCCCGCAGGAGCATGCTCGACTGCGGGCGGAGTTGGTTGGATTGGCCTCAGGTCCTCGCCGACGGTGGTGACCTGACCGGTAAGTAGGTCGCGGGCAGCTATTTGACGGGCGGGGATACGAGATCGCCGCCCCGTCCCAAGCGCGCGCGGTTTTGGTGGGTCGCTCATGACTCACTTTCTTGTTCACAGACTGTTCATAATTTAGGTTGAACACACACAAAAGGGTCCAAGCCCCCGGGCCTTTGTACTAGATGACGTAATTACTTACGTCTGGTCTAAACTCCGACCCGGAAACTCCCGTACACTAAGTAAGTTATGCGTCTATATATCGCTAGTGAGTCCTATCTCTTACACTCATTCACCGCGGAACACTCAACACAAACGAGACCCCGGCGCGCCGGGGGGAGAGAGGAAGGGCTCAACGCGGGAGCGAGGGCGGGGGTGGAGGCGCGATCACGCAAAATTTCACTCCTTTCACTACACAGCACTCTCGAAGTTGGGCACTATGTGTGACCGGGTACGGTTTGTATACGTGGAATGCACTAGTACACACTAGGGCACTAGTTTAAAAATGAGAAGTCTAGAGAAGAGTCTATAGAACGTTATCTCTTTCGCACTTTACCTTTGTGACGTTTTTCGACCATTTTGATCAAGTTTTGACCAATACCGGACCTTACATAGGGAATGTGCATCTCTAAGATGACGTCCGATAAGCGAGATAACGCTCTACAAAGTCAAAACTAGCCGTTTGTCTCTTTCCTAGGCTCGATTTGGAATATTTCTTGCTGGGTACTGTAAGTCCAAATCTATAAGGTATGTATGTATGTATCTTCACGCCAGGTCCCTAACGGGGTAGGCAGAGAGTGTAGAGCGCCAGATATCTCGGTCCTGACATACCTCTCGTGCCTCATCTACCTTCATCATTCTTATCATACATGCACGCCGATTCCCAAGACTTTTGACCGCACCATCAGACAGAACTCGACCTATTTGGTTATGATAGGTCAGTCTTGGTCTTCCTGGGCCTCTGCAACCATCCACATTCGCATTGTATATCTGTGTAGTCATTCGCTCATTCGACATTCTTTTTATATGCCAGAGCCATCGGATCATGCCTTTTTTTCATCAATAAGGTAAAAGGTGCAAAAAATGTAACTAATAAGTATTAGGCAAGAAGTAACGAAACGCCTATGCGAACAAAATAAATATTGCCGTTCTGGTTGCAAGTGCCAATAAATTGTGTTAGTGGCTATATTTAAATGTCGAATTCAGTGTTCAAATTGTACTGATTCACATGTTAGTAAATTTATTTATTTATTTTTTTTTTTTTTTTTTTTTTTGTTTTATGGCATCGCTATTGCCAGTGTCAAGTAAAACGATATTTCGTATTTATTTAAGCAGTGTAAAAGTTAGTTTATTATAGTCATCAAGTTTAATATGTAAGTATCAAATAAATAAGTCAAGTGAGTTACAGTCAAGTTATTCGAGTAAAGCGATGGCTACTTTACCAGAACATTTACAATGAAGTTTTGGAGGCAACCTGAAAAGTCGTGTTTTCGCACTGTTATTCTATTTCACTATACACGGGCACTGTAATAAACCTATATCAAACAAAATGCCACCAACTTTATTCAATATTACTTAAAAATACACCAAGAAAATGAAATAAAATAAGAGCACCATACGCCTCTTTCAAGGTTCCCGCCAAAACTCCCATGTTAGTAAATATCTATTACGTACAGAATTTGTATGCGTCAGTTTTTTTTTTCAATTTTGGCAGAGGTAAATGCATCAATTCAAGCAGACACATAAACTCACGATTCGCCGGTTAGGTTTTGGCCGATTAGTCCAGCGGTGTCCGACCGTTTGATTCGAAGGGTAGCGGGTTCGATCCCCGCACCGGGACAAATATTTGTATGACCTACAGATATTTGTTTCGGGTCTGGGTGTTTGTGTATGTGTTGTTTGTGTACAACGACATGCACGAAACAGGTTTATTTAATACTTAATCCACATTAGGTATTAAATAAACCTGTTTCGTGGATGGCTGTGAGTGTAGGTGTATTTTATTTATTTAGTTATTTATGTAACAGGTAGTAAGCCTGTTGATATTTGCAGGTACATTCCCAAACTCCGAGGTACTGGGCAACTTCCATAAAAGGGAAAAAGCCCAATAGAACCAGAGATAAAAGATTTTACAGCGTTATCGCTCATTGAGTCGCTCATCGGGAATCGAACCGAGGACCCCAGCGTAGTAGTAGTGGCCCGCTACCACTAGGCTACTGAGGCAGACAAAAAATTACATCACATCACCAGTAACAACTAACTAAAACTAAACTAAACTAAACTACATTGTACACGCGCGAAGCCGGGGCGGGTCGCTAGAGCTCCAGCGAAGGAACTCGCGGGCGTAGGCACCACCGAATTACCTAATATACTTGCCGCTAAATGGTAGTGATCAGCACTATCGTGTTCCGGTCAGGTGGTAATGTACGGCCCTGTGACTTCCAGCACAGAGGCATAACACCTTAGGCCTCAGGAGTGGTAACGTATCTGCATTAAATCTTGGTCTTTGTGTTGGTGTCTTTAGGCTGCAGTCATCACTAAACTGAGCACCTATGTGACCTGCAAGCTTGTTTGCCACTTCAATTGCATTAAAAAAAACGATGATGTAGGTATACCTGAGCTGTTATTGCTATTAAATAAACGTATATATTATGACGCAAGTAGATATGCGCATTAATAAATCAAGTTTAAACTTAAGGCCTCATTTAATTAAATAACACTTTATAATAATAATTATGTTTAAACAGTAGTTAAACATAAATATTGTGACTTAATTATGACACGCACTAAACGAGTACAGAGGTCAAGAGAAGTAAATATAATGAACTTATCAAAGCTACTTGAGCAAGGTCGACCTAAATTTTTAACTTTCACTAGTAAAGAATTTGAGGCCGTTGGTGCAGTGGTTAGTGCAGTCTTTTAAAATGCGTAAATTCACGCCTGTAATCCCCGAACGGTGCCGAGACGTGGTCTCTCACTATGGGTCTCGTACGAAAGCTTCATGTCACTCAGCGGTCAATGGAGAGGGCTATGTTCGGCGTTTCCCTACTGGATCGAATCAGAAATGAAAAAATCTGTAGGCGAACGAAAGATGCTGACATAGCCAAGCAGATTTCCAAGCTGAAGTGGCAATGGGCATGGCACATAGCTCGGAGAACCGATAGCCGCTGGGGCAGAAAGGTTCTCGAGTGGAGACCACGTATCGGCAAGCGCAGCGTAGGACGTCCACCTGCAAGATGGACCGATGACCTAGTGAAGACTGCAGGTACTCGCTGGATGGACGTCGCTTCCCATCGGTCGGCATGGAGGTCATTGGAGGAGGCCTATGTTCAGCAGTGGACGTCCCGTGGCTGATATGATGAATCCCCGAAGGTATTATCCTCCCACTACCTCCAATTCCCCTTCCTACCTGTCGGTATACTCGTTCGTACTTTCATCTCATACCCTGTGGGATATGGGGAACCACGTTCGGGGCGGTTGCACCCTGCAAGGGGTTTTCATCGCCAATCGTGAACACGGTCAGGTCCTTGGCTGTGCCGGCATGGCTTTAAACTTCTTTTTGTCGACTTGGTCGATGTTTTGGTTGATGTACTGGAAAACTTTAAGAAAATGGAAAAATAAAGGATTTTACACCGTTATCTCTGATAGTCTCCGACCGGGGAATTGAACCCAGGACCCCGGGCCGCAGTCATAGTGGCTGCTGCCGCTAGGCTGACTGACTGAGGTAGTTTGATGCAGTGGTTATTCTTATTGCAGTCATGGCTAGTAAGATTGCTATTAAAATGATACTCGTACAATCGCGTTCCTAACAGGTGGTAATGTACTGTCCCATAATTTCCGGTACAGCAGTAACGACTCAGCCAACAGGAGTGGTAACGGAACTTCTTTCAAAATAGTGATTTTTATTTGACACTGAAAGATGTTTTAATATTTGACGCTAGATCGCCGAATAAGTGGCGGAAGATAAATAGTTCAGCACTATCGAGTTCCGATTAGATGGTAATGTATGGCCCTGTAATAACAATCACAGAGAAAAAATAACTAAGGTGATGACGCATCTACATTTTGACCTCTGGCAAAGAATATGTAATAATGCTACGTATAGAATGGACACTTCGACGTCCCGCCCGATTTCCCCGCATCACCCATCCGTTGGTATTTTCTACGTGCTACGCAAACAGGTGCACGTGTAAATACACGTCACTGATTGATGTCTGTGTAATAGAGACCAAATTAAGCGTTTGTGTGGAATTTTGGCGGAGTGTCTTTGTGTAAGCGTCTATAGGCTGCCGTCATCACTTAACAGCAATGTGAACTGCATGCTTGTTTGCCATATTCATTACAGAAAAACCATGCACCGGTGTAGATGAACTTTTTTATTTGTAAGCTAGAATAAAACTTGTAGGAGTTGAACCTATGAGCCGAACCTTCACTTGAGATCATTGCCCAATGGCTACACCTCTAACACTCAAATGTAACAGTTCACATCAATCCACTCGATCAGTCAAACACTTAAAAACGGGATCGCTTTATTATGAAATGTTTTTGCGTAAATATTCGTAATAGCGCTTCAAAAGTGGGTCTTCTAATTGTTATTACAAAACTTAAGTAGCAATGTTATGTAGCGTTCATTAGATTCGCTTATGACGTTGAACCTTGACATTAGCGTGTGATACAAGTCATGAGCATAGCTTTGTAAGTGCAAGTTTCGTACCGCAAAAGGGAAAACGGACTCACTTAAGTCCGGGGCCCCATAACAGCGCAGTTTTTCAACCTCATTTCAATGTATTGACTAAATAACATTACATTATTTGAAGCGCGCATGGCCCAGCGGCTGGTGTAGATCGTAAACGATGTACTCGGTTAAGCACTACGGGCGCGGTCGGGTAGTGTGATGGGGGACCGCTAGTAGCATATTAAATGCGCGTTTCCGTGCTTCGGAGGGCACGTTAAGCCGTCGGTCCCGGTTGCTATCGATAGATAGCAATCCTTAAACCTTGTCGGAGGCCTTATGGGCGGTTTGAAAACATCCGACAGCGGGTTGGCCACTAACCCACCCACTTCCACCGATCCGCATTGGAGCAACGTGGTGGAGAAAGTTCCAGGCCTCCCCCCCCAAAAAAGGGGAGACACTCGTGTCCAGCAGTGGGACGTATAATGGGTTGTCATTATTGTTACATTATTTTATCGCGGGAAGACGCAAGGTGCCACGGCATGCCATCGCGACTTTCCACAAGATGCTACCGCTCGTCACTGGAGCATGTGAGACATAGTTCTAGCTCCTATACTGGAGTTCTATTAAAAGGCCTAGAGGTTGCTAATAACCGCTATATATTCCTGACATAGCCCAAACAAATCGTATGCGCCTGAGCGCAGAAACACTAATATCGGTTCCACGAAGGTACAAATTGTAGCACGCTCATCCTTCCTCGAAAAATGCTGTTGAAATAACAACTCGTGAGTGTGGCTGTTGTGATATTGTATTAGTTTTAGTGTTTTTTTTTTAATTTTGACATCATGAGTAGGTATTATAATGACAGTAAGTTATGTTTCGCTTGCATATCAATTACCATTAATAAGTCTTTCATAAATAAATGTTACATAAATTAATATTATACTCATACTATGTCTTATGCATAAACTTTAAAATGCTTAACTACAGTTCTAAGACATATATAATAAACATATTGATCAATTAATAAAAAATTGATCAAGGTGGTATAAGCTAAGCTCACGTTGAGCCTTAGGCGCTTGTAAATTAGACCATACCCAAACTCTAATTAAGAGTTGAATTCATTTAAACTTATAAATTGTGAATGTATTTATTGCAATCAATAATAATTTTAGTGTCAGTCAATATTAACTATTAACGTTGTTTAATATAACACCAACAAGCGCCTGTGGCACTGCTATAATGATCGATACAAGAACATTTAGTTTTGACAGTGTTTCAGTACTTATTGAGGTTGCCGACACATCGCTTCTCGTATGTCCACGGATACTTATCTTCAATTTTAATCAGAAAGATAATTCTCTCTTATTAAAATTCGATACGTTATGACGTATTAACGCCAGTTATAACTTATAACTGTCTTTGTTCATTAGTTATCTAAACTTCTAAACTAATATTATAAAGAGGTAATATTTTTTTGTTTGTTTCTTCGTTTGTTTGTTTTGAATAGGCTCAATAACTACTTGACCGATTTTAAAAATTCTTTCACTATTCGAAAGCTACATTATCCACGGGTAACATAGGCTATATTTTATTTTGGAAAAAATAGGGTTCCGTAAGATATTTGGGTTTTTCAGACACAAGGTGTAAAAAATCATCCAGGTAAGTTACTTATTTTGCGTACGCTGCTTAAACTATCAAAGATATCGAGGAATGTCTTCACTATTCGAAAGCTACATTATCCACGGGTAACATAGGCTATATTATATTTTGGAAAAATAGGGTTCCGTAAGAAATTTGGATTTTTCAGACACAAGGTGTAAAAAATCAATTAGAAAAGTTACTCATTTTGCATACGCTGCCTAAACTATAGAAGATATCGAGGAAGGCTTTAGGCTATATCTATAATCATCACGCTAAGACGAATAGGAGAGGGTAGGTAACATTGCACCCGCGCGAAGCAGGGGCGGGCCGCTAATTTATAATAAAATCTATATGATATCTTTATGTACTTCATTAATTTAAATGATTACCTAGATGGTGTGTGGAACATTCATTTGGTTTGGTCCGAGGTGAAGCGCGCAGCCAAAGACATATCATACGGAGTATTCTTAGTAGAGAATTGTGGACGCCCTCTCCCACCTACGGGACATAGGGCATTATGTATGTCAAAGTGTCAAACTTTGTTTTTCCACCTTTTTTTATGTAATGAAAGTGGCAAAGAAGCATGCAGTTCACATTGATGTTAAGTGATGACTGCAGCCTATAGACACCCATACAAAGACCAAGGTCAAAGTGCAGATGCGTTACCACACCTGAGGCATAGGGTGTGACGCCCCTGTGCCGGAAATTACAGGGCTGTACATTACCACCTGACCGGAACACGATAGTGCTGAACACAACCATTTAGCGGCTTTATGTCACAAGGTTGAAAGACAAGCAGATGAGTCACTAGAAGAAAAAACACCGTCGCCCATGAATAATTGCAACACCAATGGATTTGTCACCGCGCTGTCAGTCCTGAAGAACTCTTATGCCGTTATTTTTTAAGGATGTTTTGTAGCACACAACATTATTCAATAACAATACAAGTACCCTGTTATTAGTAATTGCCATTAAAAAAAAACAACACTTCAGAGGGAAGTTCAGTTCGTTCCACAATTTTGACAGAAACGAACGCGAAAACCTAACCGTTGAACGCGTCCAGTCTGTGTAGGTGAACACGACCATTTGGTAATGTACGGCCCTGTAATTTCCGGCACAGAGGCATAACACCTTAGGCCTCAGGAGTGGTAACGCATCTGCATTTTGGCCTTGGTCTTCATGTGGGTTTCTATAGGCTGCAGTCATCACTTAACATCAATGTGAACATGCTTGTGTGTGTGTGCATGCTTGTTTGCCACTTCCATTACATAAAAAAAAAGGTAGGTAGTGATCTCTCCCCGGGTAGTGCGGCGTAGGAAAAGACGAAAAAATGACACTAATGTCATACAATTTTTTAAAAAAAGTAGCTTGAGCTATTTAAAAAACTTAGGCTATAAAGCTAGAGCTTTGTTGACAAAGCTTTATAGCCTAAGTTTCATTTATAAAAAAAAGTAACTTCACGCCTGTAATCCCCGACGGGGTAGGCAGAGGTAAATGCATGCATTCAAGCGTATTTACATATGCAAACACCCACGATTTGCCGTATTTATTTATAAATACTGCTTCAGAATAGTATATTTGGTTTGATATTATCAGTTAAAGTAACTCAATTATTTAATTTTGAAATTGAAAACGTTTCTCACGAGAATGTCCTATATATTATTACGATGTGCCAATTATTAGGGTCTAACCAGGTCTAATATGTGACTGTTATTGACCTCATTACATGCAGTAATTGTTATTTTAAGTCACGTAATTGACTTGTTGGTATATCTGTCTCAGTTTTGCCGAAATCTTGTATTTGAGCTTTATCTTCTGTCTATATATTATTATATAACAATCAATTGCTGTTCGTTATTCTCGCTAAAACTCGAGAACCGTGGGACCGATTTGGCTTATTTTGGTTTTGAATGATTTTTGGAAGTCCAGGGAAGGTTCAAAAGGTAAAAAAATGTGAAGAAATTGAAGGGAAATAGTAAAAACCACAATTTTATTTTCCCATACAAATAGTAGGTACGTATCTATCAAACCTTTGACACATTATTTAATTCTGAGGCAATACGAAGTTTGCCGGGTCAGCTAGTACAATACGTAAATAGATCAAATTCAGTTATAGAAACTTCAAATTATTTTATTGTCAACATAAACTGAATCTGTAGAAGCTTTGTCTCGTTTCTTGATATACGCTGTATTATAAGAAATCACAAAATTTTGGAAGCGCTTAAATTGAACTCCCAAAGTCTTCTGCAAATATAGGTATAATTTTTTTTTATAATAGTGGCAAACTGGTATGCAATTCACATTGATGTTCAGTGATGACTCAAACTCAAATATTTATTAAGTCACTTGGAAATAATAGAATTTGCTTGTGATAGGTCGACTGCACCCAATAGATCCCGCAAACAAAGACCAGCTTTCAAAATACAGATGCGTTGCCACTCTTGAGAGTTTATAGATTAGGATCCCACTGCAGAATCATTTCGTTCATCCAGACATGCTGCATACCTAATTTTTACGGATATTTATAATCTAGAGAATATGTATCCACTAGGTTGCCTATCAAAATTTGGCTGCAAGTATTTTTTATTAAATTATTTTATCTTTACCAGTCAGCAACTCTTATTTGCGGCCAATTTAATTTAGCTCCTGTATCTCATAATAAAGAGAAAAAATACTTTAATTTGATATATAAATGATAGGTAATAAGTCAAAGTTATCGGGGCGGAACGAAAACATGTAGGGACGGCCAAGAAGCAACGCCAGCCATGATTTTTCAGAGTTTTTATAAATATTTCCGTGAAGTGGACGATATTTTATTGAAAAAAATAATTTAAAAAACACCCTCTCCCCAAAAAAAAAATACTTGCGGCCATTTTTGGTAGGCAACCTAGTGGATATATGTTCTCTAAATTATAAATACGCGTAAAAAATGGCAAAAACAACCATCATTGAGACATAAACAGCAATATTTCAAGTAGATAGACTTTGAGACTATAATTTCTTAAGGACTTTGAGTCGTTGTGCGTTTATGCCAGCCACGTGATAGCTGGTTTGCAGCAAATCTGGATGTTGAAATGATTCTACAGTGGGATCTTAACCTATTAGTTATTATGTCTGTGTGATAGTTAATACAGGGTCTAAATCTTGAAAGCAACAGATGTTGTTATAAACAACATAAACTCTACCATCAGTAAATCTTTTTTATTTTCAAGGAATAATCAACAAATTTGCATATTAACAACATATTGCTGATATATAGTCAATATTAAACGTATTACACAGTTTCCTAACCTAAAGGTTTTTTTCTCAAAAGAATCTATTACATTTGACAGCTATTTCATCAGCCAATGTTATTTTTACCGCCAAACACGCGGTAAAAGGTTGATGACGTGAAGATCTTGAACTACATGTCTGTGAGATAATAGTATTTAGCGATTCATTCACACTGACGCTTTTAAATCGCTTTAAATAATGGTTAAGATTATTTCACTTATCATTTGAATGGTTTTAACATTTATTTTTTGATTAATGGTAAAGGAATTTGCCTTTACCTGTTCATGGAATCACTTGTATGTCTGTCTGTCTGTCCATCTATTAGAACAAATTAGGCCTCCGGGGTGGCAACCTGTATTTTGTCTCCGTGCTTGTTTGCCATCATCATTATATAAAAAACCGTCAAAGTACGAGTCGTACTAGCGGACGTAGGGTTTTAGCTACAAAGAACGGCAAAAAAATCACATTTGTTAAAAGAATGCCCTCTTTAAAAATATTTTTTTTAGTTTTAATTTTTAAGGCGATTAAATAACTAAACATTCCGTGCATAACATTTTAAGTACTACGAATAAGTTAATCATCTATCTGTTACCGTTATTAATATAAAGCAAAAAATCTTGTTCGTTGTATGGGCGACCCCCTTAAACATTTGTTTAATTCTGTCTTTAGTACTTGTTGTTATGCCGGCAACAGATGACAGATGCAACAGATGCCGGAACAACCGAGAGACTCAGACGGACAGACGGACAGATGGACAGACGGACAGACGGACAGACGGACAGACGGACAGACGGACAGACGGACAGACGGACAGACGGACAGACGGACAGACGGACAGACGGACAGACGGACAGACGGACAGACAGACGGACAGCGGAGTCTTAGTAATTGGGTCCGTTTTTACTCTTATGGCAGGGCACCTTAAAAATGAACGATGCGTTATAACAACGTCAGTATGATAGAATATAACTGCACTAGATTGTAAAAGTAAAATACTTTGAAGCGATAAGGTCGCAACTCGTCATTATTCCGTGATACAAGTGCTGTTGCGCGTTCAAAACTACCAATGTAATGTACAGGCTGATTTTTTTCTATCTATTGCTCCTAATTTATTTTTTCATTTTATGTCCTATTTGTAACATATGATTGTTGTATTTCGTCTATGCCATTATATGTAACTGTGGATTTTATGGACATAACAGACGTTTAGGCCTGTCTTTCCCGAAGGAGTAGGTAGAGATAGATGTACGATATAACCTTTAGATATACCTTTGAGAAAATCCTTAACCTAACGCGTGCCAAAGGGGAATACTCGTATATTTTTAAAGTTAGGTACGTTGTTGCTAGAAAGATCCTATCATTTTTTTTTCTATTATTCAACTTATTTCTGGATCTGGTCTCAACTATAAGAATTAACTATTAGGACTAGGAATACAACAACGCGGACTACCAAAGCCGGAAACAGAGATTGTAATTGTTATATTTTTACATAATACACATGTCACGTAGATATACTCGTAATATGTACACTAATCATGTTTGGCGGAAAAAAAATTGATTATAAACATATTTTGTGCGAAGAATTTCTTCCAATAGGCTCCAGGCTGTCCCCTTCTGCCACTGCTTTCATTCGAAATTAAAAACAATTTTTTTTCGAACGAAAAAAATTTCTGCTCTCATCTCGAAATACAAGCAGCGTTTATTTTTCCGAGATTGTCATCAAGGTGGTAGTGGTAGTAGTGTCGCATAGAGACCCAGCTCGTCATCGGCATCTGTCGGCACACCAGCAAAGGCGAGTGTCCGCCACTTTCACGACTGCGCTCGCAGTTAGGGTCTCCAGCGCCAAGCTGTGCATATATAAAACCTGTACGGCCAAATGCTCAAACGTCACTTAAATCTAAGTAAGTCTTAAAAGTCTTCTGTCTTTATAAAACACGTTCAAACGATAGAGATAGCGCATATTTGAGGGTTGCTTAAAACTGAGTGACGTTTGAGTATTCGGCCATTAGAATATTATATTACCCGCGATTTGGCGCGCAGCGGCACGTTCGATCGTTATTGCCTGGCGCATCGCGTTCTTCTCGGAAGGGACTATGCGGGGCGCGTTGTCGGTACACCCAAGATACCATACCGGTGGCTGTCACTGCATCTGCTCGCCGCGTAGCTATAGTGTCACTAATACGGCTGTCTAGTGCAAAATATTTAGATTTTCTGTTTCTTTATAAATGCAATGAGTTTTTAACGGGTATTTTTTTTATATCAAATGTACAGTAAAAATACGTAAGTTTCCCATCAAAATAAATAACATTTCATTGAAATAAAGCAACCTGTATGTTAATTTTACATACGTTGTTTTGTGTGCCCACTACGTCATGACCCATTCACCTAGCGATGCGCTTGCACATACTTTGAGTGTTTCACCCAAGACACTTGTCTTCGTGATCATCTGATACTACTCTTCATATTTTCTACAAGTTTTGAATAGAATTTTTATTAGAGCTGATGAGAGCCAGATGGTCCCATCTGGCGATTAAGGGCGGCATTAAGGGCGATTGTTTTTTTTAATGTAATGGGCGTAGCAAACAAGCATGCAGTTCACATTGATGTTAAGTGACGACTGCAGCCTATAGACACTCATTTAAAACCAAGGTCAAAATGCAGATGCGTTACCGCTCTTGAGGCCTAAGGTGTTATGCTTCTGTGCCGGAGATTACAGGGCCATACATGGTAACCTAACCAGGTGGTAACCTGACCGGAACACGATAGTGCTGAACACTACCATTTAGCGGCAAGTAAATAAGGCAATGCGGTGGTGCCTCCGAGCCCGCGAGCTCCGTCACTGGAGCTCTACCACCAGTAATATATACCAATATCGTATTATCTTTTTATTCGTCTTCCGGTGCGCGAAATTGCTTAACTGCTTATAAAGTTCTATTAGCGGCGATTTCCACTGGTACAGTCTTAATTTGGTAATTTTCCCGCTGAACTGTAGTAAAACCTAACTATCGCAATGAATTAAAGAGTAGTTCTATTTTTTTCGTGCAAATTGAACGAAAAATGCAGAAAAAATAGAAATGCTTTTTTTAGTGCCAATGCATAGCTGCATGAAAAATAAACACGCTATATCATTATCACTAAATTATACGCAGGATTGGCAAAGTTATGGGCTTTTATTTTTTTGTCATTGTTATGGTAATGAAGGAAGAAGTTTGGTAATGATAATGGGGACAGTGGTAAAGATAAACTGCTAATGGTATTAAGATTGTAATAAAAAAATCGTTTTGTAATTGTTTGTGCAACTCAATTTAAGTATTTTAAATACTTAAATTGATTTTGTCTTTTTCTGTTTTAATTTACCTGTTTCTTTCTTACGTTTGTAGCGTAGCTTTGTTGTTAAACAAATCTTCATTACCATCATTTTATGATCATTACCATTTTTCAAATAGCGAATGGTAAATGATGGTAATGAAAGGAACGGTGATGAGATTTACCACTTATTTTAGATTGTTTCCTTAAATAAATGATAAATGTTAAGAATGAAGACTAAAAAAGCACATAGACTCAAAGTGTATCATGTTAACACCGAACATGTAATTTTAACTATTACTTTTTATATTTAAAATATCACGATGGTAATGAAAAAAAATCATACCCCACCCAATAATTTCGTCTTCGTCCCTGTTTTGTCACCAAACTACAAACATCCGACCTGTTCTCTATTCACTCGTCAACGGGGCTAGGATCGCAAAAAGGGGAACTGGGGCAGGGAATATCACTAAGGCATTCTAACAGGTAAATATTTTAACTTCAAGTTCAGTCGACGGTAATGAGCTTTTTTTTGGGACAAACTTATTTTGTCTCAGCAAATGTAAATAACAAACGTAATAAATTTTCTACTTTATTCTTTTCATTGCTAGATAGTTAATTTACAAATATCAACACAATAACGGGCAGTAATACACCAAATTTCCATGATATTTGCTTACAACACACAAAAATTGATTTCTGACCAGTGATGGTACTGAGATTTTGGCATTTTTTTTTATTTTTATCTTTTTTTTAATCAATCGCAGAATATTCCTTTCCAGTGGCAGATATACATGCCAACAATACCAACAATATAAAAAATATTTGATAGCTGAGTCTTATTTAGTTTAGGTTTTATTCTCACCGACACGTGTTTTGCACGAAAAAATAGAAATATCCTAAAAAGCTGCAATCGAAAATAACATAACTTCACGCCTGTAATCGCCGAAGGTGTAGGCAGAGGTAAACGCATGCATTCAAGCATACATGCAAACATCCACGATTCGTCTGTTACATTTTTGGCCCATGTTACAGATAGTAACTCCGAGGTGCTGGAAAACTTACAGAAAATGTAAAAAGCCCAATAGAACTAAAGACAAACGATTTTAAAACCTTATCTGTGATAGTCCCCGACTCGGGAATCGAACACAGGACCTGCAGCAAATTAGGCAACTACTACTACGCTGGGGTTCTGGGTTCGATGATAGACAGACTTTTACTGATGGTAGAGCTCCAGTGACGGAGCTCGCGGGCGTAGGCACCATCGCATTACCTAATATACTTGCCGCTAAATGGTAGTGTTCAGCACTATCGTGTTCCGGTCAGGTGGTAATGTACGGTCCTGTACTTTCAGGCACAGAGGCATAACACCTTAGGCCTCAGGAGTGGTAACGCATCTGCATTTTGACCTTGTTCTTTCTGTAGGTGTCTATAGGCTGTAGTCATCACTTAATATCAACGTAATTTGCATACTTCTTTACCACTTCCATAAGATAAAAAAAATACATATCGGTGTAAAATTCTTTATCTTTGGTGCTATTGGGCTTTTTCCATTTTCTGGAAGTTTCCCAGTACCTCGGAGTTTGGTGATTTGCCCGGAGATATCAACGGGCTCGCCACCTGTTACATGGGCCAAAACGTAACCGGCAAATCGTGACTGTTTGCATATACCTATGCTTGAATGCATGCATTTACCTCTGCCTACCACTTAGGGGATTACAGGTCTGAAGTTACGTAGATAATTTAAAGTATACCATCATTACTTGCAATTTTCAAATGCTATGTTACATTACATAGCATTCGAAAGTGATTTGTCAGTGTAACTGTATTGCACATCGTGTGATAATACAGCTGTCCCTCTCACACTCTAGCATCTTTTTGTTGGAATGTGAAAATACCATTTACACTTTCAGTGACGATGTATGTTATTTTTTTAACTTCTTCACCGTGTTTGTCCTTTTAAGCGTTCGTTAACTCAAAAGGAAAAAATAACTAAACCCATTATAAGAG
The DNA here is from genome assembly GCA_036365455.1 of Macrosoma leucophasiata. NCBI lineage: Eukaryota > Metazoa > Arthropoda > Insecta > Lepidoptera > Hedylidae > Macrosoma > Macrosoma leucophasiata. Next base: position 3,319,378 of record JAWQUS010000023.1, on the reverse strand, counting down.
CACTTGTGCCAGCTCTGCCTGTCTGTTATACATTCAACTTTCGCTGAAGGAACTGGACTTATAGAGTTCAAATAGTACTGGACTGATTGAGTAGAAGTAGGTAGCGTAGGTACCAACACACATCTAAATCAATGACTCAAACGTGAACGTCTAACATAACTAGATAAAAACTATGTAACGGACCCCATTTTGAGAGATAAATTGGAGAATTAATAAAAAAAATGTATCGTGTGATATTCTATCAAATTATAGGATATTGTGAGGAATTCCAAAAACTTGTTTAATTCATAAAAGTAAAATTTTATAATTTTAAGAATTTTACTATTTTTCCTTTAATTTCCGAAATGGTACTCTACATATTATAGAAAAATCCATATGGGTGATGGCAGGATCACTGCCAAACTCCTGAAAGCAGACGGAAAGTCAGTATTAGAAGGTCTTCAGAAGTTATTCAATTCCGTCATATCCGGGGCTAAAACACACACGACTTTCAGCCTCCCAAACTAGGTAGTTTCCGTAAAATATGAATGTAGAATAAATATAATGAAACACATACACGCGCTGCGGCAGGTCATATTTATAAAAGATACATGACCTATATCCAGAATAGAAGATATAACCAGCCCCTGTGCCTAGCGTTCGTGAGTCGTCGTCGTAATAAAGGAGATGTTGCAAAAATGTATGGACCTCCGGCCATGTATTGTACACAATATCAATAACTGGCAAAATCAATATAAAAACGTTTTTTACTGCATATTTTCACTTATTTAGCTTTGTTTGCAGTTACAAAATATTATTTGTAGTTAGAATTGCAACTCAAACCAACATGGCGAATATGGCGGGCGATGTCATTTTGACATTTTAATTTTTTAAATTGTTTTTTGACTATATAGAATTTGGAGAAAAAAGTAATATTTTCTGAATACTATCGAAATCGATTTCATGTGTTAATACTAAGAACTTAAACTAATCGATTTCCAATTTAAAGAAGCGTCGGCTGTGTCGCCGCCATGTTGAATATGGTTGAAAATGATAAAATCTTTTGAATTAAATGTGGTAGTAGCTCTAAAATATATACTTGAATAATTAAATTGCATTTTTTTCGGATTCTTCTTTAATTTACCCATTTTTGAGGATGTGTACGATCTAGAGCCGAGCTCGCAAAATCTCCTTTGGTAAGTATGTAAATCAGTAACCCAAATAAGAGGATGATAATAAAAAAATATTAAAATAGCACTAAAGATAATTTGGAAGATTCCCCAACCCCGACGTTCTCGGCATCTATTTATTTCAATGTTTGTGGATTTTTTGCACATTTGCTTAATCCAAGCATCTAAATCATCGTTTGCATCGTTTGGCATCTACGTTTGCCTATCCCGTTGGTGAATACAGATATAAAGTTACGTTAACAACAGTTTAATTATGTTTTTGGACCTAAAGATACGTGAGTCGTTCCATCGTTTAAATTGACCGCATCATAATAATATGTCGTGAGGTGTAAAAGGGGCATAAGAAAGAGACAGCATACATGATCTTGGCGGTACTAGGTCAAGCTTATTATGTAAAAATAGGCTTCTGAGTTAACCGTGTTGTCGGATTGATGACCAACTATGGGTAAGAAATTATGTAATCTTGTTGCTATGGGTTGAAAATCAGCTGTGTTAGTAGGTAGTTAGTAAAACTATGGATATAGGCGTGATGATTTAAAGAACCGGCCAAGTGCGAGTGGGACTTGAGTTAATATCATAAGATTTATTAAATAAGCATGCAGTTCACATTGATGTCAAGTGATGACTGCAGCCTTTAAACCCACACAAAGTCCAAGGTCAAAATGCAGATGCCTTACCACTCCTGAGGTCTAAGGTGTTATGCCTCTGTGTCGAAACTTACAGGGCCTTACATTACCACCTGGCCGGAACACGATAGTGCTGAACACTACCATTTAGCGGCAATTATAAGGTAATGCGGTGGTGGTTAGCCGGCGAGCTTCGTCACTGGAGCTCTGCCACCAGTAAATCATCTGAACTAGTTCGCCACCGCCGTTACATGAAAAAGCGACGATGTAGGGTTACCGCAAAGTTAAATTACAAACAAGAATATTTTTTGATATTTACACTACAGTGCTCATCAAGAAATAATGCACATCGAGCCTATGAAAGTGACAATCGGCTAATTTCGGCTTTATAGAGCGTTATCTCTGCTGCACACTGCCTACGTAAGCATCCGTAGTCCGGTATTGGTCAAAACTTGATAGAAATGGTCGACAAACGTCAAAAGGTAAGGTGCGAAAAAGATAACGCTCTACCATAGACCAACGCGGCCCACCGGTCACGGTGGACCGGAGGGGAGTAGCCATAGCATGTATTAAAGATGCAAAAAAGTCTGCCATTTTTTGCGAGGGGAAATGCGTGCGACACACGCGCACTAAAAAAATCGTCTATTACTACGAAACTCACACCTTGACTTTAACACAATACAGAAACAATTTCACGTACACATTTAAACATCTAGGCGACAGGTATAGGCCCATTAGGGCTTGTATTTTGACAGAGGGGAAAGCCTGCATATAGCTACTCCCCTTCGGTGTTGCTCTCAGACCCGAAATAAGCCGAAGTCTCCTTCCTGAGGTTGATGTGCATTATTTCTTTTAGGATACTGTACAATAAGGAATATTTTTTAGTATTCACGTAACTTCACGCCTGTAATCCCCGAAAGGGTAGGCAGAGGTAAATGCATGCATTCAATCATACATGCAAACACCCACGAGTCGCCGGTTACGTTTTTTGGCCCATGTGACAGAGTTTGGTAATATGCCCATCTCCGGGCACATTACCAAACTCCGAGGTACTAGGAAACTACCAGAAAATGGAAAAATCCCAATAGAACCAGAGATAAAGGATTTTAAACCGGTATCTCTGATAGCCCCCGACCCGGGAATCGAACCCAGGACCTCCAGCGTAGTAGTAGTGGCCTGCTACCACTAGGCTACTGAGGCAGTTAAGGCAGTTAGTATCCACACTAACTAAATTATGGTGTCACATGACATCACCTGACATATTGGATCTATCGCGCAACAAAGTTCTAGCGATCATATCGATATTACGAGTACCACCGTCAAGTCATAATCTTCGCCATTAGTGATGTCTGTTAAAAATAAATAGAATATCGATAGGTAATGCATATTTAAATAAGCTATGGACGTATCTGTGCACTGCAGCTGCTCCACATGTATTGTTGCCAGGCGTCCGGATAAAGCCGTACATAGTTAGGCTTTTTTCTGTGTCCGGTCAAAATAAACGTTATCCGATTTTTGTTAGGCTTTTTGCACTTCACAAACGCTAGAGCACTGAGCACAGCCAAACGCTTCTGTCGCAGGTGTCGGCAAAACTTGCTGGTCTGTCCGGCTATAAGGTTAAGCGACCTGGCAACCTTACCACAGTACGCAGTTGACGTATTAATGTAGACTATGCACTTTAGCTGCACTGTTATCATAAAAAAATACGAGTCATCAGGTTATTGCTGCACAATGCACAATGAACTACAGCGTTAAAATATTATTTTAGTAGTGCTAAAGCTACTATGGTTGTGCTTTGAGAACTCTGAAGCAGTACCTGATGATCTAAGCTATATTTCTCCTCATGGTTATCTTCAGAAGCTGGTTCATTTCGATGAACAACACGTTCCAACATGTATTGTGTCAGTGATTTCAAGAATTTTAACTTATCCTATTCATCACCTCATTTTTATTGGCGGTAGAGCTCCAGTGACGGAGATCGCGGGCGTAGGCACCACCGCATTACCTAATACACTTTCCGCTAAATGGTAATGTTCACCACTATCGTCTTCCGGTCAGGAGGTAATGTACGGCCCTGTAATTTCCGGCACAGAGGTATAACACCTCAGGCCTCAGGTGTGGTAACGCATCTGCATAGGCTGCACTTAACTACATGTGTGTTTGCCTTTTCCTTTACATAAAAAAAATACTATACCTACTTATATTTCAGTTTTTTGTTCTAGTCTCCGATATCGAGTACTTTACATTTTTATCGATAAACTGGCACTTCACTAAGCACGATGGGCGTTGGCGGCACACCTTGCGTGCCAACCTTTAGCTTGCAGTATTCGTAAACCGTTGATTTTAATCGTTGATTTTATTTAATATTTTTCTGTGGGCTTCTAATCAAGCGGTTTAAAGTTAAAATATATCAGTATTTGAGTCGTGCAATAAAAATGATTACCTACAGTTTCTTAAAGAGAGATATCGGGTATTGTATAAATTATCTGTACCTACTAATATTCTTTTTTTATGTAATGAAAGTGGCAAATAAGCATGCAGTTCACATTGATGTTAAGTGATGACTGCAGCGTATAGACACCCACACAAAGACCAAGGTCATAATGCAGATGCGTTACCATTACCACTCCTGAGGCCTAAGGTGTTGCCTCTGTGCCGGAAATTACATAATCGCACATTACCTGACCGGAACACGATAGTGCTGAACACCACCATTTAGCGGCAAGTTTATTAGGTGATGCGGTGGTGCCTACGCCCGTGAGCTCAATCACTGCAGCTCTATCATTAGTAAAATTCATATTATAAGCCGCCATTTTTTGGCCTTCATAAATTTATTCTATTATAATTTATCAATGAACTTTCGGCTTTTTATAAGTAGATAATTTTAGGCCAAAATAAGGGGTTATTCGTCATCTCGCCCGACAAAAACTGGCCTGATTGGGCGACCTGGCACCTTTTAAATTTTAATAATATTTCTGTCGTCAACTCGCCCGACAATAGAATTGTGAGGGGATTGTGTACAGTCAACTACAAAAATTTTAGAAACGCTTAATATTTTATAATTGGACTTTAAAATAAAACAAAATCTTGTTATATCATATTTATCAATAGCACAAGTTTCTTTCTGTTTTATAGTATTTTTTTTTATCCTTTTAGATATAAAGTTTGATAATATTTATCTTCTCATTGTAAGATTGCTGTAATCAAAATATAAATAGAATTAACAATATCACAAAAGCATTTGACTTATTATAACTACTTCTTATAACATACAATAATTGTCAATAGGTATAATTATCACAGAACACGATTTTTGCCACGATTGGGATAACGTTATGTCACTATTTAGCTCAGTGGCGTGGTGTAGAAAAGCGCCATTCTTTTCGCGTCGGAATTCTCTTTGATAGTGTACGGTTGATTTTTTAAATAGTTTTATGTATAAATCTATTTCAGATAAATATGATATAGTTTTATTCGAAGTCGTCTCTAAAATGTTATTTTAAATTTATTTACCTGACTGTACTTTGTATGAGCGTGCGAGTTGACGACAGAAATATTAAGTAAATTCGAAAGGTACCAACTCGCCTGATCGGGCGAGCATTTGTCGGGCGAGATGACGAATAACCCAAAATAAGGTAGATAAAGAAGCATATAATTCAGCATTGTAAATATCACCTAATATTTGCAATTTATATTGACTTATATTTAAGTGATGATAGCAGCCTATACAAAATCAGACATCTACACAAAAACCAGAGTTCAAGATGTAATTGCGTTGGACCATCTAAATGGAACACGATAGTGCTGAACGGTATCATTTAGCGGCAGATAAATTAGTTAATGCGGTGGTGCTTTGGCACTCCGCCAAAATTTCATACAAACGCTTGATTTGGTCTCTATTACACAGACATCAATCAGTGATGTGTAATTACAACTACAACTGCGTGCGTAGCACGTAGAAAATACCAACCCTCGCCCATAAGAGGGGAGGAGGTTGGGTGAGGCGGGGAAATCGGGCGTGCGAGTTGACGACAGAAATATTAAGTAAATTCGAAAGGTACCAACTCGCCTGATCGGGCGAGCATTTGTCGGGCGAGATGACGAATAACCCAAAATAAGGTAGATAAAGAAGCATATAATTCAGCATTGTAAATATCACCTAATATTTGCAATTTATATTGACGAAAAAAAACTGGTTGCCTGTAAAGTCGGTTTTACGGGCGAAGATTTTACGTGACAACGTCTTTTTCTCGGTAGAAAGGCATTCGCCGGTCCGGCAGGCCTCTCTCTCGTTCGGTGACTCATCGTTACGTTACCGGGCGTTACAATTTTTCATAAGTGACTCCGAGCCGCAACCTAATTTAAGACGTTGACACGTCAAAAAGAAAAAAAAAATAGACGAGTGCTTAATGATTTTGTAACTAAAAAGGTTGTCAACATCTAACAGTAAGTTGAATTAGGGTCACAGGTTCGTATCCCGTGTTAAGTAAGAGTAACTTCTATTAAGCATGTTTAATATTATTTATGTATTATGTGTGTATCTTTGCGCCAAATCCCTTACAGGGTAGGTACAGAGTCTGTAAAGCTAAATACGCCGGTTCTTGTTACTTAGTTTTATAATACTGAACGATAGTGCTGAACACTACCATTTAGCGGCAAGTATAGGTATTAGGTAATGCAGTGGTGCCTACGCCCGCGAGCTCGGTCACTGGAGCTCTACCACCAGTAAAGATGCAAAGAACCTACAACTTCTAGGTATAATGTCAACTCAATACATCAAAAAAATCAAAACAAACATACATATAATAATATGACTTATTAATGCATAATGAATATTAATAATGTAATATGTTTGTGTGGGTTTTCATTTACATACAACCATCTGTGTGTGATATGGTACAAAAGTGACGTTTCGAACAAAAATTGACCTCATTCTGACAGAGCTTATGGAAATTAAATTGGTATGTCTAAATATAAATAACGAATGCTAATATGTGTCATAAAAATATAACAAAATCGAATGCAAACTTACTAATAGGTCGGTGACCTAACCTTATGAGTTCAGAGCAAAATTAAAAAAAAAAGAAATGTTGCAACGGATGATTCGGGTCGTTATCGTCAGGGTCAGAAATTAAGTGATCTGGACCTATCCCGACTTCAAGAGAATGGGATATTTAACACAATTTTATTTAAAAATTACATTTTTTCTTGTCAACAAGCACATTGATGTTAAGTGATGATAACAGCCTATACAAAATCAGACATCTACACAAAAAGCAGAGGTCAAAATGTAATTGCGTTGGACCATCTAAATAGAACACGATAGTGCTGAACGGATAGATAAATTAGTTAATGCGGTGGTGCTTTGGCACTCCGCCAAAATTTCATACAAACGCTTGATTTGGTCTCTATTACACAGACATCAATCAGTGATGTGTAATTACACCTACAACTGCGTGCGTAGCACGTAGAAAATACCAACCGTCGCCCATAAGAGGGGAGGAGGTTGGGTGAGGCGGGGAAATCGGGCGGGACGTCGAAGTGTCCATTCTAAACGAGGTATTATTATATATTCTCTGCCTGCGCTTTTGAGCTCTTACTCTACCACCAGTAAGAAAAAACCTATAAACTAAAAGTAACCCATAAATTATCATAAAACTAGAGCTGCCACTAAATAACCAATAAGACAATAAGATTTTACTGGTGATAGAGCTCCAGTGACGGAGCTCGCGGGCGTAGGCACCACCGCATTACCTAATATACTTGCTGCTAAATGGTAGTGTTTAGCACTATCTTGTTCCGGCCCGGTGGTAATGTACGGCCCTGTAATTTCCGGTACAGAGGCACAATACCTTAGGCGTCAGAAGTGGTAACTCATCTGCATTTTGACCCCTGGTCTTTGTGTGGGTGTTCATAGGCTGCAGTCGTCGCTTAACATCAATGTGAACTGCATACTTGTTTGCCACTTTCATTACATAAACAAATAAGAGCTTAAACTTAAAGATCGTTTAGAGCATAAAAATTATAACTTGGGTGATAAGTTACGAGCGAAGATGTTGAGTAGGTATTTGACATTAAGGCATACCAAGAATTTTTGTTTCGTACCACTTGTGTTTCATCCTTCATTATTCATCATAAATAAACAACTTTTTTTTACTGGTGGTAGAGCTTCAGTGTCGGAGTTCGCGGGCGTAGGCACCACCGCATTACCTAATTTACTTGCCGCTGAATGGTAGTGTTCCGCACTATCGTGTTCCGGTCAGGTGGTAATGTACGGTCCTGTACTTTCCGGCACAGAGGCATAACATCTTAGGCCTCAGAAGTGTAACGCATCTGCATTTTGACCTCTGGCCTTTGTGTGGGTGAATATAGGCTGCAGTCATCACTTAACATCAACTGTGAACTGCATGCTTGTTTGCCACTTCCATAACATAAAAAAAAATGTACTAATCATAATGTAGATAAGTATAACTATACGAAATAAATGGTTCTACCTGAAGAGACACACCGTAGGCGGGGCTTAAATAAGACACACCGCAGCACCTCTGGCTATTGGACTTTTCCGTGCCGCTCGACGAAATAAACTTGTCGCGATCAATCGTATGCTAGCATTGTCTATGTCGAAAGTGTGAGTGAGTGTTTATCATGATTACAGTTTTTTTCGTAAATGGAGTCAAAATTGAAGCCCTGGTTGTATGAAGATTACATTTCCATACATTACAAGCTGTTCCGGCAAACTTCGTATTTGCCTCAGAATGAAATAATGTGTCAAAGGTTTGAAGGATACGGACTATTTGTATGGTAAAATTAAATTGTGGGTTTTACTATTTCCATTCAATTTCTTTATTTTTCTTACCTTTTAAACATTCAAAACCAAAAATCATTCAATACCAAAATTAGCCAAATCGGTCCAGCCGTTCTCAAGTCTTAGCGAGACTAACCAACAGCACATTATGGAATGCAATAAATGATTGAGTATTGAGCAATTGATTTTTATATTTTAAGATTATTCGTACGTTAATATACAGCCTCATATTTTCGGGAATAGTTCTTTGTTCATCTTTGACACAGTGTGTTAGGTTTAGAGATCTCTATTTAATCTCATACAAACATATAAGTTCTTTTACAATGAGACTTAAAAATTAATAGAATATAATGTTTACACCTCTGGCACTTATAAAACTATTTAGTATTACAACCTCCTTTTCTGTTCCTCACTTCTTTGTTATCAGTTTGTAAAAGAGGAAATGAGACATTCTACTTATATATACACTAGCGGCCCGCCCCGGCTTCGCCCGCGCTGCTCTGCTCCTATAAGTCATAGCGTAATGTAAGCTATCCTATCTCTCAAGTTGGATCGAACTGCACATGGTGTGCGAATTTTATTATAATCGGTTAAGTGGTTTAGGAGTCCATTGAGGACAAACATTGTGACACGAGATTTATATATATTAAAGAAGATAAGTGTATCTAAATTTATTTTTAGTGAAATTCTTGATTCTCAATTTTTACAGTTATAAATCGTTACGTATATCTATTGTTATTCACTTTAATTTAACTTAGTTATTAATTTCTGATATATCATAAGTGATGCTTGAAATCCAAAATGATAAATAAACAGTTTGACTTTGAGAACGTGCGTGAAAAGAAAAAAAAATGTGTTTGTATTTGATTGGCTTTTTTATAATTAAATACTGTAAAATTTTCTTTTAAATTATCGAGAGTTTTATCACATTACAAATTTGTATGATGAACGGTACAAAATTGTGCTGTTCATGGATTAAGAATAGGGACGTTTTTCTATTCGTCACAGTCAGTCATAGTGGTATGAGAAATATACGTTTTGATTATATTTATAACGCGACAACGGTTTTTAAACGAAACCTAAATATAAAAACAACGTAACTTCACGCCTGTAATCCCCGAAGGGGTAGGCAGAGGTAAATGCATGCATTCAAGCATACATGCAAACACCCACGATTCGCCGGTTACGTTTTGGCCCATGTAACAGGTGGCGAGCCTGTTGACATCTCCGGGCACATTACCAAACATTGAGGTACTGGGAAATTTCCAGAAATTGGAAAAATCCCAATAGAACCAGAGAAAAGGCTTTTTCACCATTATCTCTGATAACCCCCTACCCGGGAATCGAACCCAGGACCTCAGCGTAGTAGTAGTGGCCTGCTACCACTAGGCTACCGAGGCAGTTAATTATTATTGAGTTTACTATTAATCAAATAAGTCATGTTTTGTATTTAAAAATTGTTTAAAATAATTAACAACCCGATTTTGATTCTCATTTGATTAATTGAACATTGTAACGAATTCTCATTAGTCAGAACATAATTATGAATCAATGGCATAGGTTATATAAATAAAAACATTTTTACCTACTCAACAGTCTGTGCGCTACCTTATCGCATAATCTCCAAAGGTGAAGGTCAGATCTGGTTGTGTCTCCGTTTAGTATTGTGATTGAAAAACAATTGCTTGTTCTTAGGTGTTATGAGGCTTTACAAGTTAATTAGCTTTTGTATCACACACGTGGTCGAGGCCACGAAAGTGTGAAGGGCGAATTAATATTTTCATGGGACTGAATGCGTGGGATTTAAAGGTGTTAGGCTCATTTTGGATCATGTAATTAAGCCTTTTGTTTTGTGAAGCCTTCGCGTTAAGGATTTTTTTGAAAAAGTACAAAGACGTTAAGTGTTATATTTTACCTCCACGGATAACGTGGGCCACGTTATCCGTGGAGGTAAAATATTGTAGGTCATAAGAGTAACAACTGCATTGATATCTCTAGTTTGTGATATGAATTGAATGTTTTCTTGCTTGCATTAAAAAAGCAACGGGTTGCGCTTCGGGAGTGCCGGCAGAAGTGAAAACTTGAATATTATTGATGTACATTTTTGTTTCAACTTCTATCGTCTATTATTATATTATTTTATCTTATATTATAAGTATTCTATCTTCGTAGAGCTCTGCGGCACACTGCCTACTTAAGCACTGACACTCCGGTATTGATTTAAACTTGAACAAAATCGACAAACTTCACAAAGGTAAGTTACAATATAGATAATTTTACTGGTGGTAGAGCTCCAGTGACGGGCGTAGGCACCACCGCATTACCTAATATACTTGCCGCTAAATGGTAGTGGTCAGCACTATCGTGTTCCGGTCAGGTGGTAATGTACAGCCCTGTAATTTCCGGCACAGGGGCGTAACACCTTAGGCCTCAGGAGTGGTAACGCATCTGCACTTTGACTTTGGTCTTTGTATGGGTGTCTATAGGCTGCAGTCATCACTTAGCATCAATGTGAACTGCAAGCTTGTTTGCCACTTTCATAACATAATAAAAGTATGTCTTTGCCTGATGAATAGGCATGAATTCATGCCTAAATCAGTATTTTAACTCCGAAGATTGTATTGAATATTGCCTTGATTAAAAAAAAAACGATCTTATCTTCTCCAATCTAGGATCGTATCCATCACTAAGTCACTAAGGCAGTTTCATTAGTGAAATGCAATAAAAATAAATTACAAGCAATTACATTTTAAGATTTATAACTACCAAATTATAATGGTAACATCCTTTTCAAATGTGGTCGACCTTTTTAGTATAACTACATGGAATATCCAGTAATTTTATAAATAATTACTGTCGAATATAAATTTTACGTTCTGTATTATTGAAATTGCATCCGTAAGTGTTCTGCGGCGTTGGTAAAGGCATCGGTTATTAATAAGGTTGCGGACAAAGTCATAAGCGCAGTGATTGTAAATTACTTTTAAGCTATTTCATAGCTTTTATCGCGGGCCTTGAGCGTGGAGACCGAATCCAGAAATTCCGTAACGAAAATAACCTAACACCCTCCACTCCGACCGGCACAGCGGCGATACTTTTTAGTCTTGCCATCTATCGATGAATAGCAGAAATTTTAATGACTTTTTTTTTAAATATCACGCTTGACTCTTTAGTCCAGCAAATTGCCTCTAGGTGGCATTGGTTGTATCGGCTCAAAAAGTTGAATTAATATCAAAGTAAAACAAAGGAAAACAATACTGCATAAATAAAATAAATAAAAATTATAATTACATGTTGATAAAAAATGATAAGCAATAGCTTTACCGCATCAGTTTCCGAGTGCCACACGTCTTTTTTTCATTACTTGAGCGATGTGATTGTTTTATGGACTGACGGATTGTTGGGTCTGAAGGGGTCCGAAACTGATCTTATACCAAATTAGTCGAGTACCATCTGGAAGTGGACAAATATAGTTAGCACGTCTCTCTCTTAAGTCACTTATAGTTTAGATAGACACATACCTTGCATATTTACAGCCTACTATCCTCTTACTGTTATAATTATGGCAATGTGTAGCTTCTACAACCCGCTTCCCTCTTCGCTCATCACAATGCATGCCGTCTTATTTAACTGAACCGCTGCACAGGCCCATCTACTATTAATTGCCACAGCTTTGTTTGGTTATCACAATCAGCTGCTCGCTCTACTTCATATATTCTTCTTATCTGTTTTTTATCTTTTCTAACGTATTGATTGAATCAGAGTATTCAGGAATGTCCTGTTAAATATCACAACCTTGTGTAGTTAGTACACCCGCTTTCCACTTCGCTAATTTTTGACATACTAGGATGCCAACGCCTCTCTGTCTTTAAATACCAACCAATACCGTTCCATATTCCATTAAATTTACACTCTTGTGTTGTTTCTGTAACCCGTCTCCCGCTTCGCTCATCGCATGCAACGTACAACCTATGTATCAGTGAACTTGCCAATCTTGCATTGAATGCCACTTATGTTTAATTAATTAACCAGCAACTCGCTTCGCTTGTTACAGACATCTTTCCTAAAATAACTGACTGAATAGAAGTACTGAGGTTCCTCTCGTTAAATGTAACAACCTTGTGTAGTTTGTTCCACCTGCTCTTCGCTTCTCTCATTATTTCTCAGCTAACACGTCTCCCTCTAAAGATGAGCGGACTGCAATTTGATGGTACTGTATAGTAATATAGTATACTATACTTATACACAGTATAGTACCATCAAATCACAGTCCGCTCCGCTCATCACGCAAAGCGTACTTGCATCAGGATATCGGTTCATCTCTCTTCTCGCTATTCGCCTCGCTCATCACGCAACGCATAATCTAACATAACTAGACCAGAGAGCCGGCCCCATCTTCTGCTAAATGTCACAGTCACCCATAAACCACTGTTTGCGCCGCTAAAACACAAAATTTTTGCAAATCAAGAAATGAAACTCTGAACTGTTGAACTCAGCAACTTGTGAACACACTAAACGACTAGGTACTATAAAAAATTTGGTAGTTCTGAATTCCGTACCTAAAAAGAAACTAATAAAGTACAATTTTTAAAAAAGTTCTTATGCGCTACTTCAATACCACGACCTGCACCACCACTTGTTGGTAGATAAATTATTAACTGGCAAGTGGTGGTGTTCAGCATTATGGTTCAGTCTACTTCGGCCTCAGAATGGCAACGCATTTACCTTTTTGACGTCTAGTTTCTTTGTAGATATTTCTGGGTTGTAGAATTCACTTATGTGCCACCTTTTTGTTACATGAAACCAAAAAATATTTATAAAAATGCTATGCCTGAAGAGAGGAACGAAGAGCAGTTTATGGGAACTTCATAAGATTATTATAAATAATAATAATGGCAACCCATTATACGTCCCACTGATGGGCACGAGTCTCTCCCCTTTTTGGGGGGAGGCCTGGAGCTTACTCCACCACGCTGCTCCAATGCGGATTGGTGGAGGTGGGTGGGTTAGTGGCCAACCCACTGTCGGATGTTTTCAAACCGCCCATAAGGCCTCCGACAAGGTTTAACGACTGCTATCCATCGATAGCAACCGGGACCGACGGCTTAACGTGCCCTCCAAAGCACGGAAACGCGCATTTAATTTGCCACTAGCGGTCACCCACCACACTACCCGACTGCGCCCGTAGTGCTTAACCGAGCAGATCGCTTACGATCTACACCAGCCGCTGGGCCATGCGCGCTTCATAAGATAAGATTATTATTATTATTTTTGTGATTTTATTATTATTCTTTTATTTGTGACAACAACAACAACAAGGTCGCAATGTGTGTGTGTGTGCATTCAAAAGTAAACATACAAAATAATTAGCGATTAAACGAACTTATCTGGTACGTGAAGTTTGTATGGAAATTATTTATGCGTTATGTATACGCTCATCTACCAAATATGATCCAAGCTTACGCTTCTGGAGAGTACAGATTCCTGGTTTGGTACTCACACTAAGGGGCGATGGTTTGGGGCTCCTTAACTTTCCCCCCCAATATTATATTGTGTATTCAGTAATTTACTCTTTGGGGTTATATTTAATAATCTTATCGCATTTCTAACTTTATTCTTACCTCTATTAAAGAACTTAAGGTTTCTACCATTTCACAACTTGTAGGCCCTTTAGACATCACTTGGCCAATATTATATTCTTGTTGATTTAGATTTGACTTCGAAAATATCCTTTATCTGAAGAGTCCCCTTTTTGATAGAGTGGGTTCCGTCACAAGTTCAATCGTAATTATACTCGGCTTCGTCCTCAAGAGAGCATATAAAACAACATGTAGTAGGTACCGCGTAGCGATCACCACTTTCATTATTTTGAGAGTAACACCACACAAAACTCGACTGAAAAGGCCGTACAAATATTTAAAAAGAAAAGTTTCAATTTAGCATAGTTCACCCGTTTGACATCTTGCTGGATATAAGCACGCCCCATATGACAAGGGAAGAGCTAAGTATGAACCGCTTTCCGCTCCGCTCATTACTTACGTCTAATCTAAACGTATCTAGACCACAGAGCACCGGCCCATCTCCCGCTAAATGCCACAGCCTTGTGTAGTTCCTTTTATTTTCAAACATTGTGGCAGACGCCTTTTTTTGAATATTTACATATTTACTCGTACTGTTTAATGTTGCGCTAGAACAAATTTTATTTTATTAAAATTGTGATTTTGTAACCAAAGATAAATTAAATTGTTTGTATGTACACAGAGCTTTCAATGAACTCCGAAACACAGACGTTACCTGCCTCGGAGTACGTAGTATTATTAAATATTCTCTACTCGGAGTTCAGAATTTTATTGTACAGTTATTACAAAAGAAAATCCTCGTAGGGGAAGAACCCGAAAAAAAAAAAAGATATTACAGTCCGACTTTTTCTACACAGCTTGTATGTACCGCCCTGTAATTTCCGGCACAGAGGCATAACACTTTCGGCCTCAGGAGTGGTAACGCATCTACATTTTGACCTTGGTCTTTGTGTGAGTCTATAGGCTGCAGTTATCACTTAACATCAATGTGAATTGCATGCTTGTTTGCCACCTTTATTACATAAAAAAGTAGTCACATTTTGTGTGAAATTCATCTGTCACCGTCTGATTTCCACCATCGAGTTATCCCACATAAGGAATTGAATTTATAATACATATACAACATTAAAATGTCTCGAAGATGTTATATTTTAATCTCGTTCTGTTTTACACCTTAATACGATGTATTAGAATGCAAAATGGATATGTTTCAATAAATTTGAATTCTATTAATGTTATTATAATGCATAGCATTTAAGCATTTGGATTAGCATTGACCATAATTTTCTTTTCGGTAAGCTTGTGAAAGATTTTACGAGATGTTTGGTTGTTATTGGAGGCGATAATTGTGTATAAGTTTGGTTATGGATCTATTTATTGCTTTATATTGACTGATTAATATTTTAGTACGCCGTATACATGAAATAATAAGGTATTTTAAATTAGCAAGTATTAGGGTAGTAAAACATTTTTTCAGAGTGTTGTAGGTACAGAGGTATACAAACAAAACTCAAACTCAAACTCAAAAATTAATTTAGTCACTTGGAAATAATAGAATTTGCTTGTGATAGGTCAAATTACAAATATAAAATTAAAGCGAATAATAACTAATACATTGATTAATATGTCAAAGTAAACAAAATAAAATAAGTAATGGTCCAAAAATACTTAATAATAAAAATAGGTATCAACAGAATGTTCCATACTCTCTTTAACAAAAGGCAAGACAAGACTAAACAAAAAAATATCGGACATTCTTTGTCATTCACTGGCAGAGTTCCAAAGCCCACATTGCTGAGAAAAAACCTGCCTAAACAAAACTCAGTAGGGTCTTTTCAAACTATGTATTTTGAAACGCGTATTTTCGTCCGCGTTGTCTTCAGAAATAACCGGTACTCTTGGGGGAAAATCTGATGCTCGCGTCCGCAGGAGTTGCCTACCACACTCCTGCACGTGTCCTATGGGTGGTGCTAAATGAGCGAGAATAATACCGGCGAAATAGGCGTTACTTTAAGTAAGGCAAGCTGCAAAATCTGAATGAAGACTGAATAATGGCAACCCTTGATACGTCCCACTGCTGGGCAGGAGGAGTCTCTTCCCTTCTTGGGAGAAGGAAAGTTGTATATTATTATGTATATAATACATATTATTAATGCGAAAGTTTGTATGTATGTTTGTTTGTTTGTTATTTCTTCACGTAAAAACTGTAGAACCGATTTTCATGAAATTTGGCACACACACAGAGAGTATTTTAAATTAACACATAGAATAGTTTTATTCCGAAAAAATGTTCCTGTGGGATGCCATGGGATGATTTCATGAGTTTCCACGCTCTGGTTCCTCAGGTTACCTACGCGAAAAGCGAGTTAGTATGAAATAAATGAATAAACTGTTAAGACTAACTGGCGGCAGATAAATTAGGTAATGCGGTGATGCCTAAGCCCTCGAGCTCCTACACTGGAACTCTACCACCACTAATTAATAAACTGTTAAAATACATCAATGATAATTGTTTTTATATTATTTCGCATTAACACATGCTTGTGAAATATATTTTATTTTTAAAGATAGTCAGTCTATTATATCGGTTGCCTAACTAGCATAGTTGGTAATAGATGGCGCTGCTGCTACCATAAAGCAATGCAATAGATGTGAAGGAAAGATTTGACAAATCGGGCAGGGCTTCAGTAGCTCAATTGGAAGAGCGGCTGGACTAGATTCCCAGTAGGTCGCGAGTTCGAGTCTCGCCTGAAGTCAAATTTTGCTTTCCATTTTTCTTTAAAAAGAAAATATACATCAATGATCTCTAAAAATAGCACAAAATAGATAATTATATAATACGAGAGTGACCCTCTTCGAGTTTTAGCTCGTGCTTTATCAGAAATCCAATATTCATTTTACTATCAATGGCAGTAAATAATGACTGTAGGCTTTATGTCACTATATGACTATCTTATATGCCTATTTCTATCTATAATCTCATAAATAAACGTTCCTAGTAGCGAAGAATCTGCATAAAAAAATTATATGTCATATAAATAATATTCATGTAATATCAATAAAATATGTACGTAATGGGTGTGTTTCAAATGGTGAATCGATAAATTTCGCTAATCTAACGCCAGTTGGTTTGCCAATATTGAGATGATATTGATCGAGACGTGCTTAATGTACAGTCGGCATCGGATTTTATGTGTCGTATGTAACGTAACTGCACGCTTGTAATTGTCGAAGGGGTAGGCATAGGTAAATGAATTCATTCAAGAATAGGTACATGCAAACACTTGCTGATTACTTTTTGGCCCATGTCACAGGCGGCGAGCCTGTTGACATCTCCGGGCACATGAACAAACTCCGAAGTACTGGGAAGCTTCCAGAAAATGGAAAAATCTCAATAGAACCCGAGATAAAGAATTTACACTGTTAGATTTTACTATGATAGACCTCAATCCGGGAACCGAACCCAGGACCTTTAGCGTAGTAGCAGTAGCCTGCTACCACTAGGCTACTGAGGCAGTCGATTTTAATATGTAAGCATTTCAGCTGAAAGACGTCCACTGATGGAAAAAAGCTACTTATAAAGGTGGCTATACTCACAACGAACGGTTTTTTTTTATGTAATGAAAGTGCAAACAAGCATGCAGTTCACATTGATGTAAAGTGATGACTGTAACCTATAGACACCCACACAAAGACCAGTGGTCTAAATGCAGATGCGTTATCATTCCGGAAGCCTAAAGTGTTATGCCTCTGTGTCGGCAATTACAGGGCCGTTCATTACCACCTGACCGAAACACGATAGTGCCGAACACTACCATTTAGAGGCAAATATATTAGGTAATGCGGTGGTGCCTACGCCCGCGAGGTCCGTCACTGGAGCTCTACTACTAGTAAACGGTTCTGAGCCTCCCCCATCCAGGGATTATTTGTGACCTTCAAGTGGACGCCAGATTACATTTGTTACGTATTATTTTTAAGTTTATTGGGTTATTTAATTTATGATTAATTTTGGGTAACACTCTGTTTCTTGAACTTCTTCTATCCATTTGCATATTGCTTATTTTCGTATAATATTAGTGCTGTATTACGTATAACTTCAAGTAGGCACCTAAAAAAAGAATAACTCCTAAAAAAAAGTTTTTTTTTTTTTTAATGTAATAAAAGTGCCAAACAAGCATGCAGTTCACATTCATGTTAAGTGAAGACTGCAGCCTATAGACACCCACACAATGACCAGAGGTCAAAATGCAGATGCGCTGCCACTCCTGAGGCATTAGGTGTTATGCCTCTGTGCCGGAAGTTACAGGGCCGTACATTACCACCTGACCGGAACACGATAGTGCTGAACACTACCATTTAGCGGCAAGTATATTAGGTAATGCGGTGGTGCCTACGCCCGCAAGCTCCGTCACTGGAGCTCTACCACCAGTATATATACATACAGCATATTGACTCGTAATAATAATTGAAATTGTTTTGCATTTTGAAGTTGTTAGCCGAAAATCACTATTCATGTATACATTCATAATTTATTTCATTCATTGCACATACCATAAATACACCCACAAAAACACACACACACATGCACGCATACCTTTACTTACCTCCACTTTTCTCATTTAAGTAGATATTTATTTAAAATCGTTAACAGGATTATAGCTTAAATATATTATAGTTAAGAGTTAATTGAACAAAAAATTGAGTAGTCCCCTACTATTCAATTTTTTGTCGTCCTGGTGACTTGTAATACAGGTAATCTATAACCCTATCACAGGCACCAGTCTCCTACAAAAGAATAAGGTGAATCTAATGTATTGCTAACAACTTTAAGTACGTAACTTAAGAGCACATAAATTCGAAATATATCTCAATGACTGTACGTTACCGAACTCAAAGATAGCTGAGCAAAGGTTGGCATCGTTTCGCGTAAATGTATAATATCGTACATGGCGATTGCAACACGTTCCCTAACATCTAATAATTATATGATAACATGCTTATTATCGGCCCCATGAGATGGGTGATAGGCTTAAGGCTTAGGCAACGCCAGCGACTTGTATGATGAGCTCGCATGACCAGGGGCCGACCGCCGACCGCCTAACTCAAACACTTTTGTTTACCATTCAATTATGACAACATCCTATCAGTTCTCAACATCTTATCTTTACGGCTCTGTATTTTATTTCCGGTACAGAGGCATAACATCTAATGCCTCAGGAGCGGCAGCGCATCTGCATTTTGACCTCTGGTCATTGTGTGGGTGTCTATAGGCTGCAGTCATCACTTAACATCAATGTGAACTGCATGCTTATTTGCCACTTTTATTACATAAAAAAAAGGTTTTGTACCACCTAACTTTTTCCTGGAAGAGCTGGCGTCCGCAAGTTGTTTTAATAGGCGGTACGAAACGTACAAAAAACCTTCCTAAACGATAGCATTTCAGTTAGGCGGTCGGGCCCCAGGAAGGATGTGCGTATTCAGACGCGTTATAAATTTAATAAAAATAAAATATATTTTGCAAAATTTAAGAAAATTTGCGGCAGTTTCATTCAAATATTTAAAGGAAAATAAAATATTTTTATTTTTCAAAATTTAAGAATGTTTGCGGAAGTTTCATTCTTATATCCCTATTTAAAGAAATTGAGGGAAGGGAAAAAGTTCTAATACTAAAATTCACCTTTTTAGAACTACAGGAAGTATTTTAAGAGTTTTGTGAATCAGTGTGTGAGTGACGAAATCAGAGTTCATTTAACATCAATATTTTATTGAGAGCTATGCATGTACTATTATTTATGTATTTATGCAATATAAATGTTTTAGTATTTACTACTTTAGAGAATGTACACCCTACTGCTGCAATATTAACGATGATTCTCCTTCCACCTTAAGGTCGTCTGGAAGAGATTGCTTTCAGCAATAAGACCGCCTTATTGTATTGCCTACTATTATTATAATAGCATCTGTATTTGTTTTATATTATTTCGCATTAACACATGCTTGTGAAATATATTTTATTTTAAAGAAAAATGGAAAGAAAAATTTGACTTCAGGCGAGGCTCGAACTCGCGACCTACTGGGAATCTAGTCCAGCCGCTCTTCCAATTGAGCTACTGAAGCCCTGCCCGATTTGTCAAATCTTTCCTTCACATCTATTGCATTGCTTTATGGTAGCAGTAGCGCCATCTATTACCAACTATGCTAGTTAGGCAACCGATATAATAGACTTTTCAGTTTATTGAATATCGTAAAGAAGTCGCTTTTACCCTTAATAATTGTTTTATATTATTTCGCATTAACACATGCTTGTGAAATATATTTTATTTTAAAGAAAAATGGAAAGAAAAATTTGACTTCAGGCGAGGCTCGAACTCGCGACCTACTGGGAATCTAGTCCAGCCGCTCTTCCAATTGAGCTACTGAAGCCCTCCCGATTTGTCAAATCTTTCCTTCACATCTATTGCATTGCTTTATGGTAGCAGTAGCGCCATCTATTACCAACTATGCTAGTTAGGCAACCGATATAATAGACTTTTCAGTTTATTGAATATCGTAAAGAAGTCGCTTTTACCCTTAATAATTGTTTTATATTATTTCGCATTAACACATGCTTGTGAAATATATTTTATTTTAAAGAAAAATGGAAAGAAAAATTTGACTTCAGGCGAGGCTCGAACTCGCGACCTACTGGGAATCTAGTCCAGCCGCTCTTCCAATTGAGCTACTGAAGCCCTGCCCGATTTGTCAAATCTTTCCTTCACATCTATTGCATTGCTTTATGGTAGCAGTAGCGCCATCTATTACCAACTATGCTAGTTAGGCAACCGATATAATAGACTTTTCAGTTTATTGAATATCGTAAAGAAGTCGCTTTTACCCTTAATAATTGTTTTATATTATTTCGCATTAACACATGCTTGTGAAATATATTTTATTTTAAAGAAAAATGGAAAGAAAGTCTATTATATCGGTTGCCTAACTAGCATAGTTGGTAATAGATGGCGCTACTGCTACCATAAAGCAATGCAATAGATGTGAAGGAAAGATTTGACAAATCGGGCAGGGCTTCAGTAGCTCAATTGGAAGAGCGGCTGGACTAGATTCCCAGTAAGTCGCGAGTTCGAGCCTCGCCTGAAGTCAAATTTTTCTTTCCATTTTTCTTTTTTCTTTAAAATAAAATATATTTCACAAGCATGTGTTAATGCGAAATAATATAAAACAATTATTAAGGGTAAAAGCGACTTCTTTACGATATTCAATAAACTGAAAAGTCTATTATATCGGTTGCCTAACTAGCATAGTTGGTAATAGATGGCGCTACTGCTACCATAAAGCAATGCAATAGATGTGAAGGAAAGATTTGACAAATCGGGCAGGGCTTCAGTAGCTCAATTGGAAGAGCGGCTGGACTAGATTCCCAGTAGGTCGCGAGTTCGAGCCTCGCCTGAAGTCAAATTTTTCTTTCCATTTTTCTTTAAAATAAAATATATTTCACAAGCATCTGTATTTCCTACAATTCTGGTGTACAATAAAGAATATTCTATTCTATTCTATTCTACTAAGAAGGTAAGAAGTTCTATTGTTAGCGATATTCTTGATTGTTTTTGGTATGAAAATTAAAAAGTATGTGTTGTTATTCACTACAATCTATTTTTCATTTTAATGTTAAGGCGCTTGCCTGGAATTATTATAAGAAATTAACTATGTACTAATTCTGGAATCTCAAGACTGGTTTACGCGCCTCTGACATCTGAGCTTTGATTTATAAAGTTTAAGTAAAGTACTACTAAAGGTGATTGTTGGCTAACGCAAAACCGAGGGCCGAAATCATAAAGCATACCAATAACAGTTATAATAAACTATGTAAATAATTCTAAAATTTATATTTTATACATAATAACGGACGCCAAAACGTGAGTGACTCGGGCACGCTGTATCCTATAAATTGTATAACAAGACTAAATGTATGTTGTTTGTATGGACATTAAAGTCATTTCGTGAACGTTTTACAAGTATTGAATCGCGCATGGCCCCGCGGCTGGTGGAGATCATAAGCGATCTACTCAGTAAGCACTACGGGCGCGGTCGGGTAGTGTGATGGGTGACCGCTAGTAACAAATTATTTTCGCGTTTCCGTGCTTCGGAGGGCACGTTAAGCCATCGGTTCCGGTTGCTATCGATAGATAGCAGTCGTTAAACCTTGTCGGAGGTCTTATGGGCGGTTTGAACATATCCGACGGAGGGTCGGCCACTAACCCACCCACCTCCACCAATCCGCATTGGAGCAGCGTGGTGGAGTAAGCTCCAGGCCTTCCCTCAAAAAGGGGAGAGACTCGTGCCCAGCAGTGGGACGTATAATGGGTTGCCATTATTATTCCACTCATTTATTTACCAACTTATTAAATATTTTTTTACATATATAAGTATATAAAAAAACAAATATATATAAAAAAAATAAAAAATAACTTGTCGCCGGCAGCGGGATCAAGGCCCAAGCTACCGGTGGTTAGGGACACAGAGAAAGGAACCTCCTCACTATTCGTGCCGTGTCGAGGAGTACAGCCTTCTGCATCAAGCTCTTGACCCAGCCGCCCAACGCTAGTCTCTTAAGGTGTTATTATTATGTCTCTCGTCAGCACGGGGTCCAGTGTGAATCCCGGACCTTTGTCAGGCTTGCGCGGGGATATGGGGGGTCCAACACGTAGATGCCCTTTCGAGAATTTTGATCTACCTTGGAATGGGTTATATTCGGCGGGACCTCTCTCTGACTGCATCAATAGTTAATACAGACACAGACAGACCCCGTAGAATATAATGGGACTATTGTAATGAAAAGTGATTTGCCAAACTTTGGGCTATGTGGGTGAACTGGGGGGACTAGCTGGCTGGGCCTATGGAGTGAGATCTCAGTGATCTCACTCCTCACATTATCGAATCATACTTTAGGCAGGTGGTGACTTGCCTCTCCTTGGTGGGCCCCCCAAACAACCAACCCGATGGTCGACGGGGGGCAACACTGTTGAGAGAGGCTGAGGGTGTCGAGAGGTGTGGCCCCGGTTTCACCATCACGAGCGAGTAATCTCGAGTTCGGAGCGGGCTTCCCCGCTATTATGCCTTTAGACACTTCCACCCCGAGTGTATGGCTCTTTCAGAAATTTACACAACAGCCTATTATCTAAATTTCTGCAAATGCCATACCTCTAGCGCCCCACTCTGACCGGCCAATGAAGGCAAGCCAGAGGCGAGAGACCTATGCTCTCTCCGGCCGTACCTCTGTATGGCGGACGAGGCGGAGCCCAGTTCTCTCGGAGTAACTCGAGATGATGGTAGGGGGTGGTGTCGCTACTCACCAACAGCTCGCCATAAGCTGCTCTGCCCCCTTATTATTATTATTATAACAAGTATTTACAGTAAGTTCTCATAACTCATAACCCAAGAAAAATTGCACATCTGACTTGGACAAGAGACATTCAGCTAGTTTCAACTTAGTAGAGCATCATCTCTGCCGCACCTTACCTATGTGATGTCCGTCAGTCGTTAATCAATCACAGTAGAATGTGGTTGTATCTAAAATCAAATATATATCTAGAGCTGCTAAAACCGCAAAAAAAATATTATAGGATGACAGGTTTAGGAAAAAGAGAAGCGGTTTGGAGGTGGAGAAGAAGAAAAGAGAGGTCGCTTGAATGCAAAATTACCCATAATTTAAATGGACTTTTTGTGGACAAAAGAATTTACAGTGGTACTTAATGTTAGTAATTATTTTAACAAGCTTGTGAAATATTTTTTTTACGCTAAAGGTTGAATACTTAGACTAAGTACCTATAGACGTAGCCATGTTCGCCATATGCTTTTTGGAAGTGAGACAGTTATATACAAAGAACATAAGAAAGTTGAAATAGAGCATCGTATCTTTTGTCCCTTACGGCGTGCCGGTTTTTGCTTGGCGAACTTCGTAAGTGACAGCAAAAGTTAGCCAAACAAACATCTGTCATCGCAATTGCTGTAATAGATAACCTATCGTATACGCATTTATTCATTGTTTTCGACGTATATCGGCGATTATTAATAAGTTTTTGGGTATTTACGAGAAAAAGACTCAATTAGTTAAGTGATTAGTGTATAAGGTGTGCAGTAAAATAGGAGGTTGCAGTATTTTAGTACAGAAACGAGGCCTTTGAACGACATCACTTTTCATTCGTAAGTAAACAGATATTAGTAAATAATGTATGTCTATTGAACAAAATACACGTTGAAGCTTATAACTCTTGATTATGTATGTATGTATGTATGTATGTATCTTCACGCCAGGTCCCTAACGGGGTAGGCAGAGAGTGTAGAGCGCCAGACATCCCGGTTCTGACAAACCTCTCGTGCCTCGTCTACCTTCATCATTCTCTTGTGTTTGATGTTTCGTTCAACATGGAGCACAGATAAAAAATATTAAAATTATTACATTTTATTTTGCAATTTAAAAATATAAATCATTAATATTTCACGAAAATATTTAATTACTCATCGTATTATTTCACAAACATTCATTCTAATCATAGTTTACATTTATTTTCGATAGCTGTCCGATTGCCTATTGACAATAAGCCATAACAAAATATGAATTCTTTCCAAGATGGTGTACAATAAATATTGTTATTATAGAAAAAAATGGGAAAGAAAAATTTGACTTCGGGCAGGAATCGAACCTGCAACCTCAGGATAATCAGTCCAGCTGCTTTACCTCTAAGCTACAGAGGTCCCACTCCAATGCGTCAAACTTTGCTTTCCCTTTTTTTATTTTTAACCGACTGACGGTGAGGTTTGTCAGGACCAGGATATCTGGCGCTCTACACTCTCTGCCTATCCCGTTAGGAACCTGGCGTGAAGATACACACACATCTGCACTTAAATCGAGATCTAGAGATCTCAATGTTTAAAAAGTTATCTATAGGCTGCAGTTTTCATTTACTCGGTACCCACTTATCGATGTGAACTTGTTGATCATTGTTTGCCGGTGTATGTTGCTTGCTTTTAATGTTTTAAGGGCTAGCATTAGAAAAGGTCGAGACCCTTCTGAACTCAGTATTTCCGTTCATTCCACGGAAGTACTAACATTCCCACATTCTGACATTTCATGACAGGACACTAACATTATAATTGTATAATGATTTATATTTTGATATTTATAATTTGAATAATAAAGCGATAATCACACTGAAACTCTTAGTTTTATTTAACTATTACTTGCACGCAAATATTGAAAGCCTTACCCACTACAGCAATCGTTCTGATAAACAATCTATAAGATCGCGGCCAAAGAAATAATACCCTGTAGATGATGTTCTAGAGTGCGACCTGTGAATAATCTAGAACCTAGATTATTCACAGCTCGCAGCATAATAAATGCTAATTCATGGTTACCTATTTCAAATTATGTACATTTTCTCGATATGTTCTTGATCTTTCAGCAAAATGTATAGAATTCATTGAATGGTAGATGCACATGTTTTAATTCATCATTCAATCAATTCGTTACAATTCAACTAATCTGAATAAAAGTAAAATGCTTAGGAATGTTTAACATAAAAACTTACCGAGATATAGTAAATGATTAGGAAGAAAATTGGGAAACTTTATTTACTAGCAACACTCATGATTTCATATGGCTGTCTCATGAGCGGCCACACGCTGGCTACATCTATAGGTACTTAATCTAAGATTCTATACGTAGTATTATTACATATTCTCTGCTACAGCTTCAGTCGGGTACGCTAATTTTCTACACACATTTTTGTTGAGATTACCGATTACGGGACATCTTCGCTTCCCAAAAGTTTTCCTGGCACACCGGGACGGGCTGCATGAAAACGGGACTGTCCCGTTCAAAACGGCACGTATGGTCACGTTAGGTATTACGTCGAACAAAGGCATTCGTAGAATT
The DNA here is from genome assembly GCA_036365455.1 of Macrosoma leucophasiata. Taxonomy (NCBI): domain Eukaryota; kingdom Metazoa; phylum Arthropoda; class Insecta; order Lepidoptera; family Hedylidae; genus Macrosoma; species Macrosoma leucophasiata. The sequence goes on along the minus strand of JAWQUS010000023.1, from coordinate 3,293,267 downwards.
TTAATAAATTATGTTAGTAATATGGTGACGAGTGGGCTTCATAATAGTACCAATTTACATACAACCGAACGAAAAGATGAAGCGCTATTGTTGCATGATGCAGGATAATCATTTAAATAGAGGACACCAAGTGGAGTCTAATGGTGAAATTCATAGACCGCACTACGACTTTACTTTGTGTCAAAACCCATACTGTACTGATAGTTCTAAGCATACTTTGTTCAAAGTCATAGTGAGGTTGTAAATCTCACACTAAGGGTCATAGCTCACTAGAGCCAACCGGCACCCGACCAGCGTCCGACCGCCTCGAGCGGTCTGCGCTCATTACATTAACTTCGCTTCGACGGGCAGGCGGCGCGCGGTCTACGCGCGAACTGCTCACGGTCCACGCGCGGACGGCTTGTGGACCACTCGGTGATCACTAGCTTGTCTTGCGTTGACTTTGCATTGGCTGTTCGTTGTTCCCAACCAAAAGTAAGATCGCATCGCTCACCCATGTGGACTACTCGTCGACCACCCATCGACTACGAGTGGACGCCGTAAAACAAGGTGGTGCTGGTCGGGTGCCGTGTGGTAGTAGTGAGCTATGACCCTAAGGATCGGTAGCACCACAGTAGTGATTAAAGTTTTAGTTCTTAGGTCTCAGGGGTGGCAACGAATCTGCATTTTGACCTCTGGTTTTTGTGTAGACGTCTTATAAGCTGCAATCATAGCTTAAAATTAATGTGAGCTGCAGGCTTGTTTGCAAAATTATGTGAATTTTCTGTTTCTATGTCTTCAAAAGACATCTTACTTGATTGCTACTTCATTGACATAAAAGTTAAAAATGCTAAAATTATTTTAACATCTCATACAATCCAATTCGCGTCGGCTACGCTATATCAAAGTAAGCTCCCACACTCGCAAATTTCTATCGAATGATCAATTAATGATAGCCTTAACATCGATTCCTTAACAGCTAATCGATTCTTTAGAAGTGCAAATTTGATTTATCGAGTTATACCTAAGTTAGAATTATGTGTCCGTCAGTCTATTACTTATTTTGTTAGCATCGTTAAATTACTTGTACAAATGGATAATTTTATTTATGAATGGTGGAGAATGCTATGTCATTATATGAGACGAACAAAGTTGCAGTAAATTCGCATCAATTGTATGTTATTATTGGCAACTATAATCAAGGATACTAATAGGTTTAGATCCTACTGCAGAATCATTTCGTTCATCCAGATATGCTCCAAACTTAATTCTTACGCATATTTATAATCTAGAAAATATACAACATGTAACGGGAATAATGGACACTATCTTGTTAGATAGAAAATCAAGTTATAATCATAATACATGAACTGAAGTTACATTAAATAAAAAAAATTAATATATAAAATATATATTTTTTTTTTATTTAAGAAATAAGCTGTCCTCAATTTGTACAAACAGTATGCACACCCTATGCATACTTACCCTACCTCTACCTACGGCCACACATAAAACACGAACCGAAAAGAAGCGATGTAGCCTAACTTGCGTACCCTTATTTAACACTCGCTAGTAATAAGATTAATTTTTATTTTCATCTATTTTATTTTTTAAATTATTATTTATAGTAAAAAGCACGTCTCAACGAGTTATAATAAACTTGTTTTGGCTAGCATTTTATTTTGGATAGACGTTAGTCTAATTTTCGTATATCACCGTCTGTTCACCAAAAGTCGCGTGGGCGTCGGGACGCTGGGCGTCGGACGCTGGGCGTCGGGAAGCTGGGCGTCGAGACGCTGGGCGACGGGACGCTGGGCGTCGGGACGCTGGGCGTCGGACGCAGGGCGTCGGGTTGCTGAACGTCGGTCGGGACGCGGGGCGTCGGAACGCTAAGCGTCGAGACGCTGGGCTTCGGGACACTCGACGTCGGGACGCTGGGCATCAGGACAATGCGAGTGGGGACGTTGGGCGTCGAGACGATTGACATGGGGACGCTCGGCGTCAGGACGCTGGGCGTCGAGACGCTCGACGTCGGGACGCTGGGCATTGGGACGCCGAGCGTCAGGACGCTGGGCGTCGCGACGTTGGGCGTTGGGACGCTGGGCGTCGGGACGCTGGGCGTCGGGACGCTGGGCGTCGGGACGCTGGGCGTCGGGACGCTGGGCGTCAGGACGCTTGGCGACGGGACGCGGGGCGTCGGGACGTTGGGCGTCGGGACGCTGGGCGTCGAGACGCTCGACGTCGGGACGCTGGGCGCCGAGACGATCGACGTCTGGACGCTCGGCGTCGCGACGTTGGGCGTCGGGACGCTGGGCGTAGGGACGCTGGGCGTCAGGACACTGGGCGTCGGGACGCTGGGTTTCGGGACGCTGGGCGTCGGGACGCTTGGCGTCGGGACGCGGGGCGTCGGGACGTTGGGCGTCGGGACGCTGGGCGTCGGGACGCTAAGCGTCGAGACGCTCGACGTCGGGACGCTGGGCGTCGAGACGATCGACGTCGGGACGCTCGGCGTCGAGACGCTCGACGTCGGGACGCCGGGCGTTGGGACGCCGGACGTCGGGACGCTGGGCGTCGCGACGTTGGGCGTCAGGACGCTGGGCGTCGAGACGCTCGACGTCGGGACGCTGGGCGTTGGGACGCCGGGCGTCGGGACGCTGGGCGTCGGGACGTTGGGCGTCGGGACGCTGGGCGTCGGGACGCCGGGCGTCGGGACGCTGGGCGTCGAGACGCTCGACGTCGGGACGCTGGGCGTCGGGACGCTGGGCGTTGGGACGCCGGGCGTCGGGACGCTGGGCGTCGGGACGTTGGGCGTCGGGACGCTGGGCGTCGGGACGCCGGGCGTCGGGACGCCGGGCGTCGGGACGCTAAGCTTCGAGACGCTCGACGTCGGGACGCTGGGCGTCGAGACGATCGGCGTCAGGACGCTGGGCGTCGAGACGCTCGACGTCGGGACGCTGGGCGTCGGGACGCTGGGCGTCGGGACGCTGGGCGTCGGGACGCGGAGCGTCGGGACGCGGTTTTTTTTTTTATATACTTTTAATCGGATTATATTATGAATGAAATCAAAATATACTTAACTGAACTAATTAAGGATTATTGTTTAAACAAAATATTTGATTTGCAAAATTTTATAGTTATAAATTTATATTATTTTTCTACAGGGTTAACAATATTTTATACAATTCGTTAATTAATATATTTAATAATTTTAATTTATTGAGCGTCTCGATGCCCAGCGTCCCGACGCCCAGCATCCCGACGCCAGCGTCCCGACGTCGAGAGTTCCAGCGTCCCGACGCCCAGCGTCCCGACGTCAAGCGTCCCGACGCCCAGAGTCCCGACGCCCACTGTCCCCACGCCCAGCGTCCCGACGCCCAGCGTCCCGACGCCCAGCGTCCCAACGCCCAGTGTCTTGCCACCCGGCGTCCCGCCGCCCGGCGTCCCAACGCCCAGCGTCCCGACGTCGAGCATCTCGATGCCCAGCGTCTTGACGCCGAGCGTCCCGACGTCGAGCGTCTCGACGCCCAGCGTCACGACTCCCATTGTCCTGATGCCCAGTGTCCTGATGCCCAGCGTCCAGACGCCCAGCGTCCAGATGCTAAGCGTCCCGACGCCCAGCGTCCTGATGCCCAGCGTCCCGACGCCCAGCGTCCCGCCGCCCTGCTTCCCGACGCCCAGCGTCCCGACGCCCAGCTTCCTACTTTGACATTCACACATCTACACAAATTGTGAAATGATTTACGAAAATTGAGAAGCTTTAAAATATAAATATGCTACTTTTTCTGCGTCTTTATCTATAATTTTATTATATTTATAAAAATCAATTGCTGTTCGTTAGTCCCGTTAAAACTAGAACGGCTTCACCGATTTGGTTAATTGTGGTTTTGAAATACTTTTGGAAGTCCATGGAAGTAACGTTTTCGTAGGTTTTCGCGAGCTTCATACATTGTAGAAATTAAACTTGCGGTCTGCCCGTGACCACGGTAGCTGGAAAGCGACCGAAACGTCGGGTGTAAGAAGTTTGGGTGTGTTGTATACGCGAGAAAATCCGCAAGTTTAATTTCTACAAAGTCCATGGAAGGTTTAAAATGTAATAAAAGTATCTGGAAATTTCAAGAAAGTTGGTAAAAATATTTTCATTTTGCCATTTATAATGCTCTTAGGTACCTGTCATATCTTGGACCCTTCATTTAAGTCTATGGCGATACAAAGTTTGCCGGCTTAGCTAGTAGGTAAATTAATAAAAATTACGCACGTGTTGGACCACGCGCAATATAGGGTAAGTTTTTTTATGTCATGAAGTCAGCCTGTTTATTATTTCAGGCGTACAATCACATTGATGGTAAGTGTACTGTAGCCTGTATTATATCTACATTAAAAGAGAGGCTCCATATATTTTAATGTACCTACCTCTATAGTGATCACACTTCACACTATCACACTAATCACACTATCACACTAATCACACTGTCACACTAATATGTGACAGTTTCTTTTCTTTTCTTTGTCCGTCAATCACGCCGAAACTACTGAACGGATTTTGATTAAGTCTGTTGTACAGATAGGATACATTTTATCCCGAAAAAATGTTCCTGTGGGATGCCATGGGATCATTTGATGAGATTCCACAGGTTACGCGAAAAGTGACCTACACGCAGGCGGAGCAGCGGACAACAGCTAGTATAAACACATATAACATCCATTTGGACCATCACAATGTGACCCACATTTAAAAATAACATATAAAACATTATTTCCCATGCGTAATTATATTATTTAATAGCAGTAATCAATATCTGTGAGTATCATCATGAATAATTTATGGATATCGCAACTTGATGTGACAGCTATCTGTCTGTGTTGGTTAGGGTGACTGCAAGCGTGGCAGTTTACACGCTCATACCAACAGTATAAGTAATTCGTTTTCTTTAGACTGTGCAATACAAATATCTACATTTTTAGTGCAGAGAAACACTTTTCACAAAACATTATACCGTCTTATAAACCAAATAATCAATAACCAAATAATGTTTGTATTTTTGCAAAAAAAAAAATATTTTTATCTTTTCTTATTTTAAGTGTGATTGTTACAAATTATAAAAGTTACATCGTTAAAATTAACAAAAATAATCGTAAAATAAAAACTACTAGGCTCAGGTTTTTTTTTAATGTAGCGAAGGTGGCAAGCGAGCATGTAGCTCATGTGGATGTCAAGAGACAACTGCAGTCTATATAAATCTACACAAATGCAGATGCGTTGCCACTGACATACACTTTTTTATTTTCTAATTTTTCCCCCAATAGTGGCTATTTTTTCCCCATGAGATTGAAATGAATTTACATAAAAAAAAATTGGGTTAAGTGTGATCCCCTGGCCCAGAGATCGTACCAGGGTTCTCAAGGGAACTTCGGTGATCTTCGTCATCTACCTCGTCACCACCAAAGCACCATTGCAGCCTATACTAGTATGAATTAATTTTCAGTCCATTATTAAAGTGGTTGTAGCCGTCAGCTCAGTCTGTATGTAGCTTTATACGTGCTTTGCTGGTAAGGAAGATTCAAAACAATATAATGTATATCAACAATAAATACAAGTTAATATTAAATACACCCACGTTTTTCATGATAACAATAATTGGTTTTAATAAAAAAACACTCCATATTTGTTTAATGTATTTAAATTATCTTATTCTCCGAGATATGATAAAAGTAATCTTAAAGGTGGCTTATGTCATGAAGTGGCAAACACGCATGCATACAGTTCACATTGATGGTAAGTAAAATTAAATATTGCTAGCCGTAATGGAGCCTATAAACATTTATAGAAAAACCAGAGATTTCGTAACATAAAAAAGCGGCAAAGTGCGATTTAGACTCGTCCATGAAGGGTTAAGTAGGTAGTACCCACACCCAGATTTGAAAAAAATATCTGTAGGACATACAAATATTTGTCCTGGTACGGGGACCGAACCCGTGAGTCTCGGTTAAAACGATCGTCACACACCTCTAGACCAAATGGCTCGGTAACATGTTAATGTATTTTTTTAAAGAAAAATGGAAAGGCAAATTCGACTTCAAGCGAGACTTTTTTTTTTTTTTTTATGTCATGGAAGTGCTAAACAAGCAATGCTAAACAGTTCACGTTGATGTTAAGTGATGACTGCAGCCTATAGACACCCACACAAAGACTAAGGTCAAAATGCAGATGCGTTACCACTCCTGAGGCCTAAGGTGTTACGCCTCTGTGCCGGAAATTACAGGGCCGTACATTACCACCTGACCGGAACACGATAGTGCTGAACACTACCATTTAGCGGCAACTATATTAGGTAATGCGGTGGTGCCTACGCCCGCGAGCTCCGTCACTGGAGCTCTACCACCAGTAAAATTACCAAGTAAATCTCCAAGTAAATTCACTTTCAAGAGGAAATTGCGGCAACACTTTTTGAAATTGTCCTCTTAACTTCTATTGTAATGAATCAATATCCTTTCGTCGTTTATTTATTTTATGTAGGTATAATAATTAAACAATATATATATTTATATGTATTATACTGTATATAAGTATTATTTGTATGTAATGTACGATATTATTATTACTATTATTATTTACTATTATTATTTTTTGTAAATGATAAACTATGTACTACATTTTGTTTTTAAGATTTTCCATTTGCACCTTCCACAACGCTGTTCTACTACCCAAAGGTTGGCTGTCAGAGAATGCCTTGTGGCATTAAGCCCGCCTTATGTACTGAGTGCATTAAAGTGTAAATAAATAAATAAATAAATAAAATGTGTTATTGAGAAATAATATAAAAACAATGTGATAATGGTACACGAAAATAATTAAGTGGTTCATACAGTAGTACATGTACCTACCGAGTTTCAGGTATGGTATCAGGTTTTAACAGTTTCGGAGTAAAGTGGTTGGGACATACGGACGGACGGGACTAATTCCATTTTTTTTTAGTTACTGATTTCTAAAAAAAATACATTAACATAGTTTGTCCTTCCTTTATGACAATTAGAGGGATATAGGTAGACATACCTCAAGAATGTTGCTCAAGTAGGTATGTGATATACTTATATGTTAAAATAAATATAAGATTAATCGAGAGTATCAAATCATATCATCATAACCTTTTAGAGGTCTGTAATCTTAATAGAATAATAAATTATCAGATTAAAGTCAGTTGAGTATCAGGATGTACTGTTGTAATGAGTTTTTAAAAAAATATCAATGTATTAGTTGGTGTATGTTAGATGTTATGTTATGTTTTGTTACAGGGGCGAAGTTAACATGGGTGGCACCCGGGGCGGATGAGGAAAAAAAAAGAATGACTCCCCGAAAAAATAAATTACTCCCCATTCTTTTGCGTCGCCAGCCAGCGGTCGCCGACACGCGGCCGCTTGCGGTCACCTGCCGAAAAATGGGAAAAACCAGAATATCGAAATTATTTTTTTAAGGGCTAATATTGTTACTGCTCTATTCCTGAAAATCTATATAAATCAATTGCTGTTTAAATTGTTTTAAAACTTTCACGATTTGTATTCATATTTTTATATTGTAAACGGGACTTTATCGCGTACTATTTTAATCGAAGTATTTACCTCGACACAATTGTTGTTTGTGGGTCTAAAACTCGAGAACGGCTTGACCGATTTGGCCAATTTTGGTTTTGAATTACCTACTTTGGAATTATAAAAAAGGTAAAAGGAAAAGGTAAGGTGAAAAAATATGTAAGGAAGTAGTTATGAAACAATTTCATTTTCCCATACAATTAGTTTGTACCAGTCAAATCTTTCACACAGTTCAGTTCCAATGCAATATCAGCTAGTTTAAGAATGATTTTAGAGAGTACAGCTCCATTCTCCAATAATTGACAAATTTTTCAAAAGGTTTATTCAATTCCAATTTATAGTCCTAAATATATTTAGAACAAAAAGGAAATATTATTAATGTAACCCTCCATTAAAGACCATTAGCAGAAATTATGATGAAATTAACACATTTGTGTCACAAAACATTTATTATTAAAAGTTGAAAGGCAAAACAACGGCTTTTAAGTATTAAATGTCAATGGAGCATCGTAAGACCTTTGCGGATAAAAAAAAACTATCAATTGCTTCTCAACGCATTTTATGTATCAAATTATTGTGTGCGTGGGATTTGTCCTTGACTCATTTAAAAGATATGTGTATAATAAAATTGCACTTTAAAAACAAAGAGTAAAGGTTATTTTAGGAAATGTCTAATAGTTGATTTTTTGATTCCAAATGATATAAAGCGGTCTCGGCGTTTTTTTTATGTAATGAAACTGGCAAACAGGCACGCATTTCACATTGATGTTAAGTGATGTAAATGATGACTGCAACCTATAGACACCCACACAATGACCAGAGGTCAAAATGCAGATGCGCTGCCACTCCTGAGGCATTAGGTGTTATGTCCTGTGCCGGAAATTACAGGGCCGTACATTACCACCTGACCGGAACACGATAGTGCTGAACACTACCATTTAGCGGCAAGTATAATAGGTAATGCGGTGGTGCCTACGCCCGCGAGCTTCGTCACTTGAGCTCTACCACCAGTAAAAGTTTGAGCAGTTTGATTATATTATTTTGTCCAGTGAATGACAATGAACTTGGAATGATGGTGGAAAGGAAAATGATACTGTTCCTTATATATCTGGGCCCAGGTCTTCACTCTGTACTGTCTCTTTTATGTTATTTAGTTTACATTAGTACTTCTCTGTTCACGCTATTAGAGTAATGTCACCAAAGCCACCAACGCCACCACTACTACCGCCAGCAACGCCTCCAATGCCACCAACGCCACCAATGCCACCAACGCCACCAATGCCACCCACGCCACCAAATAGCTTCTAGTTGAAAATCAGCGTCGGGCTTCGGCCTGACTTATGCTGAACTGGAATCTTCTTGGTGTAGCCGTGAGACGCTGTTTATATGTATATATTTGTAAGTATATTTGTCAATCGTTATATGTTTAAAAAATATATTTTTTTCTCTTTTTTGTTAAATAGCCTGTAATAAGCATGTCTCGCGACTGCACTAATTAGGGATTATTTCATTCCTTATTTCAATGCCATCAACGCCGTAAATGCCACCAACGCTAGAAACGATACCAACGCCACCACCACCAACGCCAGCAACGTCACCAACGTCACCATCGCCACCAACGCCAACTTTGTTACAAAGGTTGTTAAACTATTAACATTTTCATTTTGTTGTTATTATAACATAAAAATAAAACAAATATATATTTTAGGAAATGTATAATAGTTGATTTTTTGATTCCAAATGATAATAATATGAGGAGGCCTCGACGTTTGATCATTTTATTATGTCCACTGAATGACAATGAACTTGGAATGTTGGTGGAAAGGAGAATGATACTGTTCCATACATTTCTGGGCCCAGGTGTTCACTCTGTAGTGTCTCTTTTATGTTATTTGTATATTTAACTTTTCTCGCTTTCAGTATACTCGAAATTAAGGTGTATTTCGTCTTTTACCTTAAAAAAAGTATATCATTTTTTGATACCTACTTCTATCACTTAACCTATGGTTAATCAATATAGATTTTGAGGGCCCATAATTACCCGTCTTCTTTCCGTAAAATACTTAGATATTAGGTATGACCTCTAAGAGTTCATCATCATCATCATTGCAGCCAAAAGACGTCCACAGCTGAACAAAGGCTTCTCCAAATATTGCCATAACGAACGGTTCTGGGCCGCCCTCATCCAACACTTGCCCGCGACCTTCACCAGGTCGTCAGTCCACCTCGTGGGAGGCCTACCTACGCTTCATCTTCCGGTACGTGGTCGCCACGCCAGGACTCTTCTGCCCCAACGGCCATTCGGGTTATTGCCGCAATTCGGTGGGCTATGTCGATTACTTTGGTTCTATGCGAATCTCCTCATTTCTGATTCAATCTCGCAGATAAACTCCGGGTATAGCCCTCTCCATTACTCTCTGAGTGACCTTGAGCCTTCTTATGAGGCCCATAGTGAGTATAACTCTAACAGTTACTATTATTAAAATTAAATTAATCCTTCATATTAACATTCAACTACCACTAGATTTATTGGCAGATTGGTAACAATTTAGCAATATTCATTGACACATTTCACTAATAAATAGTGCTAATTAATCGCATCATTTGACCTCGTTGGATTATTTTTTTACTTATTGAATTTTTCACCTATGTGAGAAACTTTTACTTGGCAACTTCATTAAACTTCTGCAATCGAAACAAGTGTTTTATTTAAGTGTATTAAGTTATTATAATTAATACGATACCTTCCTATTGTGTTATAGCGATATTTCTTATTGATAATTTAGATTGCATCAACAACGAAAATCGATTAACAAAAACAATTTTAGGCAATTAAATAATCACCCGGAGGATTAAATTTTTGCCTCAGTAGCCTAGTTGTAGCAGGTTACTACTACTACGCTGGAGGTCCTGGGTTCGATTCCCAGGTCGGGATTTATCAGAGGTAACGGTTTAAAAATCCGTTATCTCTGGTTCTATTGGGTCTTTTCCATTTTCTAGAAATTTTCCAGTACCTCGAAGTTTGTTTATGTGCCCGGAGATGGCAACTGGCTCGCCACCTCTTACATAGGTCAAAAATGTAACCGGCGAATCGTGGGTGTTTGCATGTATGCACTTACCTTGCGTGAAGTTACGTTTACGTTAAGAAAATAACCTTCTCAGTTAATTCAGATAACAGAACGCATTGTACAACAGATCATGGGCGGGATGCTCCTCCGTGTAGCCCACGGAATAAATAAATGTAACCGCCACCTCAGTACATTATATACGAATATCTGTCTTTAAATTTTAATAACAACTAGCATAGCTAACATACTAGCTGTGCCCGCGACTTCATTCGTGTGCAATAGTAACTAAGGGCAGCGTTCTTTGGATATAACTTTTAGTTAATTTTGGTTCAGACGAAAACACTTATTAAATAGCTTAAAAAATCTGGTTTACATTAGTACTTCTCTGTACACGCTATTAGACTAACTTCATCGAAGCCACCACTGCCACCAACGCCACCACTACTACCACCACCAACGCCACCAACGCCACCAACGCCAGCAACGCCACCAATGTCACCATCGCCACCAACGCCAATTTTGTTACAAAGGTTGTTAAATAAATAAATAAATAATAAATACTAAATACTACAGTAGTACCCAACATTAAATATTTCACATCGGGCCTACGAAAGAGCCAATCTGGTAGTTTTGACTAAGTAGAGCGTCATCTCTGCCACACACTGCCTACGTAAGCACTGATAGTCCTGTATTGGTCAACACTTGATCAAAATAGATAACAATGTTATACATATACAATATCATAATAATTCGATCCAGTGGGGAAATTCCATTGACCGCTGAGTGACTTGGAGCTTTCGTACGAGACCCATACTGAGAGACCGTCTCGGCACCGTAGGTCATCACCGGCAAAACGCACTGATTAAAGACTTTCGTCTTCAGCTTCAGCTTAAGTAGATACAGTACTTTATTTAAAACATCATGTCACCGATATGTTTGACATTATCAACATTTGCAGCCATTACTAAACAGACAAATTATCTGTCAGATACACAAGACAGCTATGCCTAGCTTTGAAATCCTTTCTCAAGCGATTGTTAATGCATAATTCAAAATATCCAATTGGGTCAGGATCCCACTGCAGAATCAATTCGTTCATCCAGATATGCTGCAAACCTATTTTTTTAAGCATATTTATAATCTAGAGAAATGCCTATCAAAAAATGGCGCAAGTAGTTTTTTTTAATTTTTTTTTTGGTAAATATATATTTTTTTTTTTCAATAATATATCGTCTACCTGACTACAATGTGTATAAATACTCTGAAAAATCACGTCTGCCGTTGCGCACTTGGCCACCCCTACGTATTTTCGTTCCGCCCCGATAACTTTTTACGCCCATGACGTTCTCATACATGTATTATTTATGGCTCAAAAAAAAAGCTGTTTTTTTCTCATTATTATAGTATACGGGAGCTAAATTAAATCGGACGCAAATAATAGTTGCTGGCTGTTAAAAACAAAATCATTTAATTAAAAATTCTTGCGGTAAATAAATAATTAAAAATTCTATAAAGTTGCGTAAAAATCAGGCTTGTAGCATGTATGATTGAAACGGAATGATTCTGCAGTGGGATCTTAAACTAAATGAGTAATCCCATATAAATCTAACCTTATGTACTACTTCCTAAATGATTCACATTATCCTTGACACAAGCGTAGGAGAAACAATATGGAAGCTACTGACACACAGTAAAAATATTTAACCTATTCAATAGGTATTGTAGTATAAAAACGATCTTTAAAACGATGTTTTATTCAAATATGTAGAAATTTATTGCTGAATGCAAATTGATGGTGAATTTATCTTTCATTGCAGTTTGCGTGGGATGTATTGAAGTTATTTGTTGGCATGTGGTTGATGGGAACTCATGAGTATACTGCATATTAATAGGAAATTGATGAGTTTGCTTAGGCTTTGCTTAGTCGAAACGTCCACTAAACGTTCGCGCTGCTTACTCGTGGAGAGTTCTTGCGATGGTGCAGTCAGTAAAGCGAAAAATCAAAATATTCCTGTAGATATCAGTAAATAGTGTAAATACAAAAATACACTGGTATATATACACTGGTGGTAGAACTCCAGTGACGGATTCGCGAGCGTAGGTACCACCGCATTACATAATATACTTGCCGCTGAATGATAGTGTTCAGAACTATTGTGATTCGGTCAGGTGGTATATTCGGCCCTGTAATTTCCGGCACAGAGGCATAACACTTTAGGCCTCAGGAGTGGTAACGCATCTGGATTTTCACCTTGGTCTTTGTGTGGGTGTTTATAGGCTGCAGTCATCACTTAACATCAATGTAGTTCACATGCATGCTAGGTAGCCACTTCCATTACATTAAACGTTAAAGTTATTTGTTGTCATGTTATGGTTACAAGAAATTCATGAACATAATGGATATGAATAGAAAATTGATGAGTTTGCTTAGGCTTTGCTTAGTGGAAACGTCCACCAAACGTCCCCGCCGACTACTGATGGCTGAGAATTCTTCCGATAGTGCAGTCAGTCAAGCCAAGAATGGCGATCAAACCATTCCAAAAGATATCAGTAAATACAATTATGCGGCGTAGGCAGCAGCGACGCGCGACAATACTACCGTTCTTGTTTTTCCCTTAGTGTCGAACTACGAGTATATCCATACAAATTTCATTAAAATCGGTGAATCATTTTGACTTAAAAGGATATACAGACAGACAGATAAACAAATGTAGGTACACATTTTCGCAAGGAAGTAGGGATTTAAAATTATTTTCAAAGCATGAAAAATGCTAGTTCGTACATTCTATAACGTCACTAAACACGTTTCTGAAATATATTCCCAATTAGCAATTAATTCGATTAATTAAGTACAGTACGCAGCAAGAAATATTGCATATGAAGCCTAACCGTAAGTTTGCATTGATGAAATATTTACATAAAAACATGTTTAAATCCTTGTTTTTTGACAATGTATCGTATCGCGTTTGCACTCTCATGAAACATGTAAAAGCAAAACACATTATCGCGGAAACTAATCAAAAGACTTGGATTGTTTTATCAAACAGAAGTCTTGGAACATGTTGTTTGATTAGGTTGTCAGATTTATACTCAAAGTATCGGATCTTTTTTTTTTTTTTTTTTTGGTTATTATTGCATCGCTATTACGCATATTGCCAGTGTCAAGTAAAACGATATTTCGTATTTATTTAAGCAGCGTCAAAGTTAGTATAATATCAAGTATAATATGTAAGTATCAAGTATATAAGTCATCAAGTATAATATGTCAGTCAAGTGAGTTACAGTCAAGTTAAGTCGAGTAAAGCGATGGCTACTTTACCAGAACATTTACAATGAAGTTTTGGAAGCAACCTGAAAGGTCGTGTTTTCGCACTGTTATTCTATTTCACTATACACGGGCACTGTAATAAACCTATATCAAACAAAATGCCACCAACTTTATTCAATATAACTTAAAAATGCACCAAGAAAATGAAATAAAATAAGAGCACAATACGCCACTTCCAAGGTTCCCGCCAAAAAAAAACGTATCGGATCTTGTCCACTACATGTTTACCAGATGGTTCGAAAAACTTAAAAAACTCAAAAACGTCAACTAAGACATGTCATAGACAAACGTGACGTTGATGTTTTATGTCAATGCAAACACAGATAGCAACAAATCTTGAGATGTTTCACTAAAATTATAGGTTTGACAGCAGTACCGCTAGCAGTAACAAGTCAAATTGCAATACATATTTTATGCGACGAGTTGCGAAACATCATCATGTTTAACGTTTTTAGTGCAAACTAGGGGTAAGAAAGTGACAGTCGCCTAGATTTGACAGCGTTGTCTCTGCTTATGCGTCTCTGCTGTTGTGTCTTTACACATTGCTTAAGTAAGCAATAACAGTCTGTTATTAGTCGAAACTAGATCAAAATGGTCGACAAACGTCACATAGGTAAGATTTGAAAGAGATAACCCGAAGTCTTTTTTTTTCTTTTTTTTATGTCATTAAATTGACAGACAAGCAGACGGGCCACCTGATGGTAAATCTCCTAAGGTCGATGTGAAATATTTCTTGTTAGATTCTGTTACTGACTTATGTTCATTGAAAATCATCATGGAACTGCATTCAGTTGTTTGATTCATTTTGCAATAAATCAAGATCTGTCAGGTCTAGATAATATGTAATTCTGAATATTTGAATGGAAAACATTTGTATTGAATGTTAAATTGACTGCTAGTTTTGAAATACACACATGGAAGCAGCATCCTTGGTCTTAAAGTCCCAACTGTGATTCCTTTCCTTTCCTTTTTTCCTTTAAACTAGCTGTCCCGAATAACTTCTTATAGCCATAGCTGTTAAAAAAACACTTATTCACAGAATTACAAAATCTAAGAAAAAAAAAAAATTCCCGGACAAGTGCCACTCGGATTCGCTAGGGAAGGGTTCCGAACGATTAGGTATCTGTCAGAATACGGCAAACGAGCTCTGACCCCCAACTGAGGCTTCGTATTTTGTATCTGGACCTCACCGAATCTATTCTTCCAACTGGAGCGTCCAGATCACTTACCTGTATGAATGAATGAATGAATGAATGAATGAATGAATGAAATAACTTTATTGGCTGTACTTCACGTGAGGGGTCTCAGATGCGATTACGGCATATTTTTTTTATGTGTGGAAGTAGCAAACAACCATGCAGCTCACATTGACGTTAAGTGATGACTGCATCCTATAGACATCCACACAAAGACCAAGGTCAAAATGCAGATGCGTTACCACTCCTGAAGCCTAAGGTGTTATGGCTGTACATTACCACCTGACCGGAACACGATAGTGCTGAACACTACCATTTAGCGGCAAGTATATTAGGTAATGCGGTGGTGCCTAAGCCCGCGAGCTACGTCACTGGAGCTCTACGACCAGTAAAAATAAGCATATCTTCCTCTATTAGCGCTCAACACTATTGTGGGTGTGTTTGGGGAAGGCTTTGTCCCGCAATGGACGTCTCTCGGTTGATGACATGGACCCTGACCGGCAGCATATTTTCCCACCAATGGGAACTTGTTGTCAATTATATAAAAAATATCTCTTGGAGGTGACCATCAACGTTACTAATACAGAATGTAATAATAATAATGTATGTACGTACGTCATTATTCAATGTTTTGTTATTTTTTGTTTGGAAGTTTGTTTTCGGTTACGCGCCAAATTAGTAAATGAATGTTTTTTCTTTCTTTATTTAACTACAATTCACAGTGCTCTTCAAAAAATATAACACATCGAGCCTATGAAAGTGACAATCGGCCAGTTTCGACTTCGTAGAGCGTTATCTCTGCTGCACACTACCCACGTAAGTATTGTTAGTCCGGTATTGGTCAAAACTATATCAAAATGGTCGACAAACGTCACATACGTAAGGTGCGAAAGTGATGACGCTCTACAGACCCGAAATAAGCCGAAGTCTTCTTCTTAAGGTCGATGTGCAATATTTCTTATTAGATTAGTAAGCAGTCCACCTTCTACAATTTATAATTTTCTATTAGATAGCAATTATAACGAATAAATCGGACCAATTAATTAAAGTTCGCAGTGACCTACAGCATAAAATCAAAATGTACTTAAGCTACATGTTTTTAAAAACATCAATGAAATTGCGCTACTTAAAAAATGTTTACTTATCGCAAAATAATTTATTTAATTTGATGTTTAATTGGCCTGAATAATATTAATATATATAATATATATAATAATATTATAATGTGATGTAGTCATTAAGGCAATTAGGCAAAGCGGAGATTAAAAAATAAAAAGCCAATGTAGCAGATTTTGCAGACAAAGGTTATCTATAAAAAAAATTGTAGTATTTTTTATTTTAATTACTACTACGCTGGGGTCCAGGATTCCGATTCTCGGGTCGGTAACTATCAGAAATAACGGTGTAAAATACCTTATCTTTTTTTTTATGTAATGGGCGTGGCAAACTAACATGCAGTTCACATTGATGTTAAGTGATGACTGCAGCCTATAGACACCCACATGAAGACCAAGGTCAAAATGCAGATGCGTTACCACTCCTGAAGCCTAAGGTGTTGTTATGCCTCTGTGCCGGAAATCACAGGGCCGTACATTACCACCTGACCGGAACACGATAGTGCTGAACACGACCATTTAGCGGCAAGTATATTAGGTAATGCGGTGGTGCCTACGCCCGCGAGCTCCGTCACTGGAGCTCTACCACCAGTAAAAATAAAAGGTACTTAAAAATATGCATAATAAAATATTAAGAGTTGTGGCTAAAGAAATATAATGATGGGGAAAGATCGTGGCGTGAAGAAACCGTATCTGGGCATGTCCATTGGACGTCACCCGTTTGATCGGCTCCGATACCGCTGCGCTGGATTGACATGGTTGAGGCAGACTTGCGTGAACTTGAATCTACGACTGGCCTGAAATTGCTCATAATAGAAGAAGGTGGCATTCTGTCGTTTCGGAGGCCAAGACTAGACTACTGTTGGTAGAGCGGGCGTAGGTACCACCGCACTACCTAATATACTTGCCGCTAAATGATAGTGTTCAGCACTATCGTGTTCCGGTCAGGTAATGTGCGGCCCGGTAATTTTCGGCACAGATACATAACACCTTAGGCCTCAGGAGTGTTAACGCTTCTGATTTGACCTTGGTCTTTGTATAGGCTGCAGTCATCCTTTAACATCAATGTGAACTGCATGCTTGTTTGCCACTACAACTACATAAAATAAAGGTATAAGCTATTAAAATAAGATGCGGTCTTCATACGTTAGTTTTTTTTGTACTTTTTTGTAAGTCATCGTGATCACATATCAAATTGTATTACAAAATAGTAAAACAGAGCAATATATTGTGAGAGAAATATAGAGAAAGCACTTTAAAGCCGAAAAATTGCAAAACTACCACTTTGTGATATGAAGCATGCTAAAATGAAACTACCAAAACTTCAAACAACTGCCGTGCGAACAAAGTCGCGAACGGAGATCTAGTTATATTTGAACCGATTTTAAAAGTCTGTAGATTATCTTGCGATATATAAAATATGTTCTGGGTCGTGAACTATGTTTATTTCATCTAAACCCGTTTAGCTCTAGAGATTGAGTAAACAGACGTCCACACTTTCGCATTTAAAATGTGGACTTGACATGATGTTTCGTATGCGATTTTGGATATCTATTTGCTAATGATATATACGATTAAAAATATATCAACGCAGTTTAATTTATGGTGTGTGTGGAAATTATTTAATGACTTTTGATAGTCTTACGGAGGCGTAGAGACGTGAAAGAAAGAAAGGAAACATTTATTTGGACAGCACAGAGACGCAAAAAAGACTAGCGGCCCGCCCCGGTTTCGCCCGCGCTTGTCCGCTCCTATTAGTCATAGCGTGATTAAATAAAGCCTATAGCCTTCTTCAATAAATGGGCTATCTAACACTGAAAGAACTTTTCAAATCGGACTAGTATTTCCTGAGATTAGCGCGTTCAAACGAACAAACAAACAAACTCTTCAGCTTTATAATATTAAAAGTATAGATTACAAACAATTACGATTATACGATTTTCTAGTGGTGATAGAGCTCCAGTGACAGACCCCCGGGCGTAGGCACCACCGCATTACCTAATATAGTTGCCGCTAAATGGTTGTGTTCAGCACTATCGTGTTCAGGTGGTGATGTACGGCCCTGTAATTTCCGGCACAGAGACGTAACACCTTAGGCCTCAGAAGTGGTAACGCATCGGAATTTTGACCTCTGGTCTTTGTGTGGGTGTCTATAGGCTGCAGTCATCACTTAACATCAATGTGAACTACACGATTGTTTGCCACTTTCATTACAAAAAATCAACGGCGTTGACATATCGAACGAAGTGCAATTCGGGAGTCACATTGAGTGTAAGACCAAGTTGGCATCCAAAAAGCTAGGGGTGCTTAACAATGGGATCTCGAGGCCGAAGTGTTAGCGGCGGTGTACGAGCGCGGCTCTGAGCTTCGTGCTCGAGGTGTCCGGTCGCTTCCGGATGAGGTCCGGCGATGGAGAAATAGCTCTTGCCAGAACGTCTTCCGCAAGTGGACGGAACGGTTGGAGGAGCCGGGTTTCGGCCGGCAACTGGTGGAGGCCGTTCAGCCTGTTCTGCGTGAATGGGTCGAACGGAGGCACGGCGTGCTCACCTTCCGCCTCACGCAGGTTCTCTCGAGGCATGGTTGCTTCGGGAGGTACCTGCGCAGAGACCTTGGGAGTCTGTGCGTGTTGTACCGTCTCTACAATGATGAATGCTCTGCTGAACTGTTCGACATGGTGCCACCGTCTCTTTTCCTACACCGTACTACCCGCCGAAGAGCGAAGTACCACCCTTACCGTCTGGACACCTGGCAGTGCTCAACGGTGCGGTTTTCACGTTCGTTCCTGCCCAGAATGTGAATTGTGGAACGAACTTCCCTTTGAGGTTTTCCCTAGGTGCTACAATATGGGGTTCTTCAAAAATCTCGTCAAGAGAAATGGTGTTGCAAATATTCACAGGCGACGGTGACCACTTTTATCAGGTGACCCGTCTGCTTATCTGTCGAACTTCAGACATAAAAAAATTACAGGGCCGTACATAATTTATAGGTAAAGACTATTAGGATGTTATTGAGGAGTGTTTATTGCTTCGGGCTTTAAAGGTAAAAATTAAACGGATTTTTTATAGGATTACTCGTGCGTCTGTCTGTCTATGTCAGCCAATTTACTTCAAAACTACTACGATTAAAAGTTGAAAAAAAAAGGAAATTTTAAGTACATAATACTATGAAATAGAAAACACGAGCAACGTAACTCCACGTCTGTAATGCCCGAAGGGGATGAGCAACC
Organism: Macrosoma leucophasiata; assembly: GCA_036365455.1. NCBI lineage: Eukaryota > Metazoa > Arthropoda > Insecta > Lepidoptera > Hedylidae > Macrosoma > Macrosoma leucophasiata. The sequence continues at coordinate 3,273,771 of JAWQUS010000023.1, read as the reverse complement.
GAATTCTACTTTTTCTACGACTTCAGGCGAGAAAATTTTTAGACTGGTAGCTCAGTTTGGAGACTGGCAGGACAAGAGAACCCACTCGTCGCGGGTTCAAGTCCCGTCTGACTTCAAATTTTATTTCCATTTTTTTTTAATAATTTTACTCGTATCTGTTATTGCGGCAATCCAATAAGATAAAACAATAACAAAATCAACACTAAAAACTTATCAAAACTGTAAAACTATTGTTAAATAAACACGAAACAGTAAATCAGCATACAACATTCATACAAAACGTAATTAAAAAGCATTACCAACGAACTTTGGCAACCGAATAAATTATAGCATCCAGGGAACCAACATTAACCTGCTTATATACGCATCATCAGAAATTGTAACTTAAAATAACTGATCAAAAATGCACCTTATTAGCAAAGAGGTTAGTCTGAGATTTGATCTAATAAATTCAAGATTTGATGTTAAACCTGAGCGGTATGATACGTTATGATCTCTTGCAAGAATCCTACATAACGACCTTGGCAATGGATGCCATCAGACCAGTATATAAGATGAAGGGGGCGCCTAAAGTTATCATTCTCAAATCGATATTAGAGAAGCAACAATGAAATCGGTAGGTCTTTGATCTAGTTGCAAAGCTCTGTTTGTTTCCGCGGTTTTGTGTTAACGTTTTGTAATTTTTTTTTGTTTGCAAACTATTGTTTTGGTTGAAATTGTGATTTTTTGAGTTAAATAATAATGGTTTGGTTTGGTTTAATGTATTTTTGAAAAATAATTTCAAATAGAAAAAAAAAACAAAATTTGTCCTGATTTTTGTCAACTGATGTAAACTTGGGAAAAATCGTTTTAAAATAAGTCAGCTTTTCTTTTTGTGGAATTTCCATGTTTAACTGGTTTCTAGTAGTTGTAAAATCGATTTCAAGAGCCATTTTTTTGGAAGAGTTATTAGTCGCATCAAACATTTTTGGGAAAGTCTTCAAATAAAAGTAATTTCGATTTTCTTGCACAGAAAAAAATAAAAATTACACGGTAAAAGCTTAAAATATTATCTAGACAACTTAAAAATCATTTTCTGATATTTTAAAATTGTTTACTTCATTGTACTTAAAAATTATCTTTCCTGCCAACAGAAGAAGCTCTCCATACTGAAGTTAAATTAAAACTTTTAATATGAAGTATAACAAGACAGAAATTATAACAGGAAAATATTCCTTAGATTCTCAAAATATGTAAGGTTTTAGATCTATTACAGCCAGTACCATTTTAAATGCTTCCAACTAGTCGCGACCCATTTTGGGGGGGAGAATTCATGATTCCTACAACCTTCTAGCAGCTTATATGACCACCATAACTGAATCCTTTTCCTCCACTCTCAGATCATCCTAGCTACCTTCATCGGCATGTGCGCGGCGGGTGCCCTCCCCGGGTACGTGAATCCCGCATACAGAGCACAATACCAGTACCAAGAGAGACCCAGAGCTGCCCTGGAGAGGAACGCCGCCATTCTTAGGTCTGAAAACGAAGTCAATGAAAATGGTTTCCGCTACTTTTATGAGACTGAAAATGGTGAGTCAAAAATTGTTTTAATGAAGATGTTGGTAGAAGTGCCTTCCTACGCTCTTTGAAGGTTCAAAAGTCATGTGATTACGTTTGTTTGATCCTTGTCAGTGAAAAATGGGCATTAAAATATAAACGACTGTTTTCATTTTATAGACAAACGAAGTAGGAGTATACAACAATTTGACACGAGCATGTATTAAATTTTCTAAATATAAAATAAAAAAAGAGTAAATAGGAAGAAGATATAGGAAAATAATGTTTATCTTACAAACAGGAAATTTAATATCAAAGCAAACCATAGTAGTAAAAATCATTCTAAACCAAGTCTATCTATAATTGTGTACTCGAACAATAAAAGTAGGTATTCTAAATTTAAACAAAATACAACGCATAATTAATGAAAAAAGAAAAAAATATGCAGATTTCAAATAACTAGTTTATAATAGGATAAACTTAATAAATTATAAAAAAATACTTTTAGTTACGACGTTTACTAACGAACACCTTCGTAATTGCTATCAGCTCTTTGACAGCTGATATATATTTTGTTTAATTATGTAATATTTGAACTCCCAAAACGATATCACAGTATGGTTTCTATAATCCGTTCTATAACATCATTAATTATATCATAATCTTAATACCTATAAACACGATCAAAACAAATTAGTTCTATATTCAAATCGAACATAGTAATAAATTATAAATAATTCCTTTAATAGTTTTATATTATAATGCTAATTATAATAATCCGTGAAAAGTTATGAATGATATAAAATAATTGCTTGTTTGTTACATATTTATAAAGATAGTCGAGTTCCAGTTTCGGAAAATTGAGGACGTAAAAATTGAGGACACTTTTTATGTAAGGAAGGTAGCAATTAAGCATTGATGTTAAGTGATGTCTATAAACATCTACACAAAAACCAGTATTCAAAATGCAAATTCGTTGTCACCCCTAAGACCTAAGTCGTTATGTCTCTGTGATTGTTATTACCATCTAACCGGAACACGATAGTGCTGGACACTACAATTTGGTGACAGATAGATTAGGTAGTGCGGTGGTGCCTACGCCCTCGAGCTCCTGCATTGGAACTCTACCAGCAGTAAAAGATATTGATTACACAAAAAGCTTTGATCACATAAATTGGCAAAAATGTACACTGTTAATCTTATATTTCCAGAATCAGATAACTAAAGAAAATTTCGTCTTTTAAAATCCATAAACAAACATATTACACCAATCAACAAAGAATTTGGAACACGTGAATAAAATTTACAAAATCTCCAAAAAATAAATCGGAAATCGAACCGGTGACCCTGCGCCATTGAGCACAATAAGCATGAGGCTTTTACAAGCCAATAAAATATAATAATCGGACCAATAAAGTCAAGGTCGTGTAGATGTCTGCGATTTACAATGTTGCGTGTAAATCCTATTGGTAATCGACAACGAAAGTGTTTTCGAGTTCTGGGGTTCCGCATTTAGTTTGGAGATGATGTTATGAAAAACATTATGTTGTATTTTACTTTAATATTTTCCATTATTGGAGTTCAGCATTTAGTCGGGGAGTAAAGTTTTTGAAAAAAAAAATGTCTGTACGATTACAAAAAAATATTCGCTTCGCTTTCAAACACTTTTTGGAAACTAAAACTTAAACACTTTTGACGAATGAACTTATTTTTTTTACAAAATCGAATTAATCAAGCGGTTGGTACTATAAGAAAATAAGAGATAAAAAAAACAATTGAATAAAAAAAAACCATTCGCGAGGTTTTAGCATCAATTTTTTAAGTATGTGTTCTTATTGAGAAAAACACAATCCTTTAAATTGGTTATCTGAGAGTGATAAGATAATAAGTACCAGCATAATTACCATTTCAAGTTTGTAAGCCACAAATATAAAGGATAATACGAATCATATACCTACAGAACCAGCAATGCAATCAAAAAACTCGCCTAACAGTTTATTTTTCTAAATAATCGTGAAGATGAACCGTGATTTATTGACATAACCGAGTCTAACAAGCACTATAAAGGTGGACTATTATTATAGATTTATAACCACCAGTCGTGGTCAACCTGGTCGTTAGAGTTAGGAAACCCGCCTACTGATGGTGTTATCATTTAACTATTGCTTAACTGTTTGATTAGGCAATCGAATATTCCTATTTTCACACGCTTTTGATTTTCACCTGGAGATGATCTTTTTTTATTTTGCTTTTTATTTTTTCTTTAAAGTCTTTAAATGCACTCGTATATTATGTTATTGTAAAAATGCTCTACGGCAAAGTTAAGTCTGAGTCCCAAATTGGATCCGGAGCGATTGAAAAATAAATCTCATCCAGATAAAAATAATGTCTAAAATATTGCATGCAATTGTGTAATTATCATTCATATGCCGTAAAATAATATTAGTAAATGTATGTTGTTTGTATTCACCCTGTAATTTAAGTTTTCCCAAATATGGTGCGTTGAGCCTACTCGAATTCTAATATTGTTTGTCTATCCTTTTAACATGATGTCCCATACAATACTCCCATAGATTGCGAACCTATTCTCCAGTATTTCAAAGGTTGCAATGGCTAACTTTTGAAAGATAGATAAATATTTATAGCCTTTCCTGATCCTGACCAAATGACTAACCCCAGGATGCCAGCACAGCACAGCAGGCCACTATGGAGGTAGTTTTCATATTTTTCTGAATAGGACCAAACTTAACGTCTACATCATCTCTATCTTCTTCTAGACTGGAAATCGAATCCGGAACCTCAGTTCTAACAATAGCGCCCCACTATAACTAATCTAAAGCAACCAGTTTGGACAGGTGTATAGTTAAAAAATCACAGCATCTTATTATGTCTCTTCACCCATAACGAATTCGTTCGCATATCGTAACGTTTATTATGTTTGACCCGCGGATTCAAGATCGTATCTATGTTGCTTACTCTTGAAACAAATGTATCATTAGTATCATTACGCTGTGCGATGAATTACTTAATATTAATAGTGTAACTGTTAATTAAACTTGAGGTTATGCAAAACAACGTTAAGTGCTTCAGTTAGTTGATAGTCGCATCTACATTTAGACCAGTTTTTGTATAGATGTCTATATGTTGGCATATTTACTCACCATCCATTTGAACTGCATGCTTATTTGCCACCATTTTGCCATAAAGACAGCATTTTAGATTTCCTATTGTTAAAGTTTTAAATTGACCTCTGAATAGAGAAATAAGTTAGCACTCGATGGAGTAAGCACTGCAGCATCCTTATCTGCCACCGAATGATAGTGTTCAGAAATCATGTTCTGATTGTAATGGGACCCGTTAGTACCTCAAAGATAATACAACTTAGGCCTCAATGGTGGCCATCCATCTGCCATTTAATTCAGTCAATACAGAGGTCATTCAAACATTGTTTAGTTTAACATTGGCTTCAATATTAACTTACCATTCCATTGAACTGCATTATTATTTAACAACCTTCACACACGAGTCCATGGTAAAATTAAGGACAGACCTTATATTCAACCATAATCAGGCACATTTTGAAATCCGAAGTGAACTCGTGACGTCAATACTTGCGTCGAAAGATTCCCATGAAATTTTAACGAAATTAAAATTCTAAGCCTCATCTTCATTTCAGGTATCCAAGCTGACGCTGTAGGTCAGGAAGCCAACGGCATCCAGTCCCAGGGTGGCTACTCTTACACCGGAGATGATGGCCAAGTCTACGCCATCAGATACACCGCTGACGCCAACGGCTTCCAGGCCCAGGGCAACCACATTCCCACCCCTCCCCCGATCCCTGCTGAAATCGCCAGGGCTCTGGAGGAGAATGCGAGAGACGAGGCTGCTGGTATCTTCGATGATGGTGAGTTAAATAGCATAACTTCTTAAGTTTTCATAAGACAAATGAGGTAGTTGATTTCTCAGTGAGAACTAATTTGAACCGACAGATTTACATAAAGTTTTTCTATAGGTAAAATATCTACGACACTGACTCAACTCTTTTATTCAACTCTTTTATTCTTTCTCCTGCTTTGAAACTGCCATACAAAATTAGTAGAACTATCTAGCATTAATTAGGCGTTTGAGCTTATAAGTAGTATGACTTTACCCAAACGAGCTAATTAAATTTATTTCAATGATATGCCCCAGCCAGATGGCAAGGAATAGACCACTCACTCTTCCTAGAAACACAATAAAACACAAGTTCAGCTAGTTTTTACTAACAGTAATTCTGTTTCTGTAACGAAGATAATAAGTGGCAATGATAATGAACAAAGATGATTTGATGAAGCTTGTGTGAAAAGAGATAGCAGAAATATGATTAATAAAACTATTTAGATGTCCGTGGAAGATATTAACAAAACACCAAAGTAAAGCTCACCAAATTTAAACATTAGCAACCTAGTATCATTATTGTTAAAAACCGTGACCTCTTCAGTCGCTAATATATGATTTGTCAATAATCACCTCATGATCAAGGATGAATTAACCAATAACAATAAAAAAGTTTAATCATAGACCGATGCATAAATTACTCCCACAAAAAGATTCTCTGCCACATTAGTATTGATCATCATAATGTTTGTTGAGGAATCCAACATTGTAACATCTATAATTAAGACACATTTGATATAATTGTGTACGATAATTGAAATAATAGCTTTGCCTATTTTGTCTTGTGCTTTATAAGGACGGATTATTTGAAGACCGAATTTGGTAAGGTAATTGGAGTTTGTGATGATGATGAGAAGTTTTAATGAGTACACAATGTTGCATTCGGTGGATTTCTTGAAATTATAATGCTCTCAATATTTAAAAGACATTTATCGATGTATTTCAACTCGATATTTAATAATGTTATTTCAGACATAAAGGCATAACAACTTAAGCCTCAGGAGTGGCAACGCATCTACACTGGAATCTTTGGTTTCATGTAGATGTTTATAGGCTAACCCCCTTATTCATAAACGTATTTTAGCTAAAGTGTTGCTAATCTCTCCTTTGTCTTTTTCTATCCTGCACATTTGACAATGCAACTGACAAAGACAAAGCATTCTATAGCTAAAACGTATCTAATGTACGTTTATGAATAAGGGGGTATATGTTTGTTTGCTACATTAAAAAAAATGATATAAAAAAATTCAAGGATATTTTATTTTCTTTTTAATTTATAAGTAAGTAATTTTAGTAGGTTTAAAACATCAATTCTAGACATGTTTAAAATGTTGACGTAGAAAAATACTGGCATAAAATAAAAAAGAAATGTTTATTGCTAGTTCGCATGTTTTTGTCTAAGCCTCACTAAAAATAGATGGCCCATGGTGATTAATTACAAAATCAAAAATAACATTATTATTTTATGACCCTTACGAAATTGCAAAATCTTGAGTGAGGACAAGTTTTAAATGTATCTAAAACTTAAAAAACCACCTTGAAATAGACAAGGTGATTGAACTGTAATAAATTTAAAAGTTGAGTTGCAATAGTTTCACTTTAGCTTCTTGAATTGTTAATTTATACAATTTGATTCAAAAATCGTAATATTCGATTTATTTGAATGATATTAGATTGGATACCATGGTCCATGGCCAGATGGGTTAACCTTTATTAGTTTTATGGCATATTAATAGTTATATGTCATGAATAACTTTATAAGCCATACTGAAATTTCAAATAAAGTTCATCTCTATTGTATTACAATTACGAAGTCTACCAATGAATCATATCTTAATAACCTAATTGTAGTAATATTTATTTTTCGTAATAATACATCCTAGTGAACTTTAGAAATTAAAGAAAAAACGGAGAGAAATATTTGATTTCGAGCAGGAATCGAACCTGCGACCTCAGGATAACCAGTCCAGCCGCTTTCGCCGAAGTCCCACACCGATGCGTTAAATTTTGCTTTCCCTTTAGTTCCATTCGTTCCGTTTTTGCTTTAATTTCTAAAGTTCACTACCACGTGTTATTGCGAAAAATAAATATTACTACAATTTGGTTGTTAAAATATGATCCATTTGGTAGATTTCGCTGATGGTATAGTTCCACGTGTAGGAGTTTGAGGGTGTAGGCATCACCGCATTACCTGATCTATCTGCCGCCAAATGGTAGTGTTCAGCACTATCGTGTTCCGGTTAGATCAGTGATTCCCAAAGTGGTCCATATAGAACTCCTGGGGTCTATGGGAGATACGATGGGGTCTACGTATATGCGTAAATAAAAATGGGATATATGGGAAAGTGATATAAATGTTAGCAAGGGGGTCCACCGCAACCAGAAAAAAATTAAAAGGGGTCTACAAGAAAAATAGTTTGGGAACCTCTGGGTTAGATGGTAATATATGGCCCCGTAATAACAGTATAACACAGACATAACAACTTAGGCCTCAGGAGTGGCATCGCATCTATATTGTATGTAGATGTTTATAGGCTACAGTATTACATACCATCATTATAAACTGTACGCTTGTTTGCCACTTCATGGCACAAAAAGTATTAAAATTAAATATGAATAATAGCAATGCAACCTTAAGTCTGCATATTTATATTCTAACTGCCTCAGTAGCCTAGTGATAGGCCACTACTACTACGCTGAGGTCCTGGCTTCGATTCCCGGGTCGTGGGTTATCAGAGATAATGGTGTAAAGTTCTTTATCTCTGGTTCTATTGGGATTTTTCCATTTTCTGGAAATTTCCCAGTACCTCGAAGTTTGGTAATATGCCCGGAGATGTCAACAGGCTCGCCACCTGTTACATGGGCCAAAACGTAACCGGCGTATCGTGGGTGTTTGCATGTATGCTTGAATGCATGCATTTACCTCTGCCTACCCCTTCGGGAATTACAGGCGTGAAGTTACTTTTTTACGTTTTTAATTGACAAATGAATTATTCCCTTACAACTTGCTAGACACATTTTAGTTGTTTCGTTAACAATAGGTACAAAACATGAGGCTTATTTAAATAATATTTGATTGAACACCATGTTCCATGGCCATATGGTGGTATTATGCCTGACCTTATTTTTTATGGCTCTCATCGTTATTTAATAAATAACGATGTCATCAATAACTGTAACCATCGAGCTTTGGCGGTTAATTTTAAAGCAGCTAGTCTAGTAGGTTCACATCCCACTCGAAGTCATTTTTGCTTACGAAACTGGTGGTAGAATTACAGGGTCAGAGCTTGAAGGCTAGATGCCGCATTACCTAATCTATCTGCCGGCTAAAACGCTGTATTCAGCACTACTGTGTTCTGGTTATACATGATAACTATAAGGGCGAGATTCACAGACCGCACTACGACTTTACTTTCAAGCAAAGTACGCTTCGAACTGTCAAATCCCATACTGTACTGACAGTTCTAAGCATACTTTGCTCAAAGTAAAGTCGTAGTGCGGTCTGTGAATCTCACCATTAGAGAGGCAAAGCAACGTAAGCCTGAGGGGCTGCAACTGCATTTGTCATAAGTTTTCACGACGAAGTATGTGCGTGCGGGGAACTCCCGCTTATCCAAAATCAATCAAATGTAGGTTTTATTATAATCGCATAAGATCCCTGTGTAACTTCCCTGATGGTACTATAAAGAAATCGAATTCACAATTCAATTTTTCTTTCCTCTTTCGCCTTTAAATGTTTACTATTCACTCGCACATGTAATAGTGAAAAATATAATCATCATCGCCGATAATCATCAGAATCTATAGCTGGACAAAAGCCTTCCCCAAAGATGTCCGCAACAGTATTTCGCTTCACTTGGGGAGGATATGCCAAAATCGCCACGCTTGGCGTTGGTAATCACAGTGGAAGCAGTTCAATCGCGGAACTCTGCTGTCCACCCCGGCGTAAAAATATTTTCTGCCGAATGTTGGTTTACTCCTATTTTTAAAGAAAAATGGAAAGCAAAATTTGACTTCAGGCGAGACTCGAACTCGCGGCCACTGGGAATCTAGTCCAGCCGCTCTTCCAACTGAGCTACCGAAGTCCTGCCCGATTTGTCAAATTCACAAGCATGTGTTAATGCGAAATAATATAAAATTACCGGTTTAATAACTGCACTAGGAGAAGAGGCCTAATGCAGTTATTTAACCTAGTGCAGGCCTTATAATTTTTGGCACAGAGGCATAACACCTTAGGAGTAAGGCGTGGTAACGCATCTTCACTTTGACCTTGGTCGTTGTGTAGGTGTCTATAGGCTGCAGTCATCACTTAACATCAATGTGAACTGTATGCTTGTTTGCCACTTTTATTACATACAAAATAACATCAATTTGAACTGTATGCTTGTTTGCCACTTCCGTTCAAATACAAAAAAAGTTATCTTTCTCTAATGGTAGGGTCATCATGTCCCGATGCTCGAAAAACGCAATATATTAACCATAACAATAAAATTTCAGGTAGCTACCGTGAAGGTAAATACGCCGATGGTATAGTCGCAGCGCGTACCTACAGGCCCTTACCCGCGGCTCCTGCCTACAGACCCTTCCGCTTCTAAAAAGTGCCATCGAACTTAGGTTAAGTATTTGTACAGTACAAGTTATGCAATAAAGTGATTCTCAATTATGTATTGTTTTTTCTTAGAAATACCTGAAGAACTAAACATTTTCTAATGATAGAAAAAAAGAAGACAAAAAAAATTTTGCCATTCACATAACATCTTAACAATAAAAAAAAAACAAATACACGAAGTGTGAGAATAACAACTTGATTGGTTTTGTGAAGTCAAAAAAACTGTACTCATCTCAGACATACATTTTTTTAAAATAAAATACGTTTACACTCACAGCTCCACAGTAGGTATAAAACTGTGTCGTGGGTGCCGTTGTACACATACAACACACACAAACACCGAGACCCGAAACAAATATCTGTAGGCCATACAAATATTTCTCCCGGTGAGAGCATCGAACCCGATTGCTGCAGCAGTGTCTACAGCGCTTGTATTCTAATGGGTTCTAATTTACCACTGGCCTATTTAATCGTGTTCCGGTTTAATGGTAATGTGTGGCCCCGTAATAAAAACTTAAGTCTCAGGGGTGGCAACACATCTGCATTTTGACCTTTGGCTTTTGTGTAGATGTTTGCTGCAGTCATCACTTAACATCGATGTGAAACGCATGTTTATTTGCCACCTCCTTAACACAAAAAAACTCTTGTACAGACAGATAGACAGTGGCCCCAAAATTGCCTATTTTGTTTCTGAGCATTTCAACTAAACCCACTGAGCCGATTGTGATAAAACTAAACATAGATTTATCACAATCGGCTCAGTGGTTTGATCGTGAAAGCGAAACAGACAGACAGAGTTACTTTCACATTTAAGTTGTTAGTATGGATTAAAACACTCTTACACGACATTACTGTATGTTAACCTGCAATCGTATTACATGATACAAATACGAAGATAATGGTGACCTGTTCAATTCAATTAACTAAAATGGATAAAAGTAATTTGATTCTACACAAATAAATAAAATTGGAGTGTCTGTTTATAAAATAAAAACAACCGCTTACACGGTACATGTACCAAAACAGCATTTGTTTTCAATTTTTGTCTGTCTGTCTGTTTGTCCCCGCTAATCTCAGGAACGACTTTACCGATTTTGTCTGGACTTACACTGGCAAATGGCTTATTTAATTAGGAGTAACTTATGATACTTTTATACTAGCTGCGTCCACGACTTCGTCCGGGTAGATACTGAACAATCATAAATTCGCACGCGGACGAAGTCGCGGGCACAGCTAGTACTACATAAAATTAAAACCAATCGTTTTCTGTGTAAGGCATTATATATTCCTCTTGGCGGTAAATACGCCGTCGACCCACGGGTTTTGACCCGTTTAACAAAATGGGTTATTTTCATCAAACATCATGACCTAATTTCAGTTGCCACTTTGACCCAATATAGATGAAATGTTTATGAAATTGTAGAAATTAAACTTGCGGATTTTCTCGCGTATAAAACACTCCCAAACTTCTTCATACACCCGATTCTACAATGTATGAAGCTCGCGAAAACCTACGAAAACGTTATGTTTATGAAAAATATGGTGGGTCATATAATTTTGAAACTTATAATGTTTAAAAAAAATAAACAGAACTCTATTGCAATAGCAAAATTAATATCAATAATTTATGAAATTAAACATTAAACTATACATATAATTGAACTGTTAATATGAATGAAGAGAAATTAGATATATCTGAATAATTAGATAAACAAATTTATAATCGAAAACGAATTAACCTAGCTTATTTAGATGTTGAACTTAAGACCTCAAGCATATGGAAGTCAATTAAGACTAGTAGATAAGACCGTGATAATATTAGCATACTAGTCGCCAACGGTCTTAGTTCCACCTCGTGTAGATTCAAATATTCAATATGAACTATATTGACGTAGGTACAGTCTGGGTGTAGTAGAGCGGCTCAGTAGCTGGTGGTTGTTCCCACACCGGCGATGCCAAGAGAATCCTAGCGAGGGAGCGGCGTTGCTCTACCCGCCACTCGTTGCTGTGGAAAGGAGACGGCTGGGGAAGAGGTAGGTCGTAAACAAGTGTGTGTCGATGGCCAACATTAGGTAGTCCCGCCATCTGATAGGGACATAGTGGGGCCGCGGGGTTGAGGGTCGAACATCTTTGACGACCCCGCTCCTCCGAGGCTGAATTGTTGGTAAGGGCTTTCGAAGACGCTGTCCTCAACCCTTTGAGATATTACAAAACAATCTACCGTGGAATATTTAACCTTTGGTTGAGCGACAAAAAAAGGTTGCGATGGTTAATCTATCATTTTTTAAATACTTTTGAGCTTACTATATCTATTTTACACTATATAATTAAAATTAATATCTATTTGGGATGTTGTTGTCAAGAAATTAGGGCGCGGAAGAAAATTAATCGCGTTGCTCAAAAGCATAATAAATATATTTTACGGCCATGGCTCTAATTGAACGACGTTTGACGGGTCAGCCAGTATAATAATATTTTAAGCTTTATCATTCGATTTCCATGTAAACTTTAGTTATGACAAATCTCATAGTCATCCATTTGCGCAATAGCTTAAAAAGGCGAACAAAGTTTTCTCTTTACGCATTATTATTGAAGTTATTTCATAGTAAAGTGCTTGACACAGAATCTCTTGACATTAAATTAGAAAAGTAATTACTACCTCGTTTAGTTTGCACTTATTAGTGTATGGGGTCCCTCAGAGGTCAAATTTCGAATGTTCTATCGTACCAACAGCAGAAGACATTCATGAAAATATATCACTTAATAAGTAGCGCATACTGTTCCTTTGGTTCCATTGGTTACTTTTCATTTAATGAAGGTGGTACACAAACATGCGGTTCACATTGATGTTAAGTAAGTCAGTAATAATATAACTTGTCCGAGGCCTTATGGGCGGTTTGAAAACATCCGACAGCAGGTAGGCCACTAACCCGTATCTTCACCAACACGCATTGGCGCAGCGTGGTGGAGTAAGCTCGCGCATTTGCATTTTGACCTTGGTCTTTGTGTGGGTGTCTATAGGCTGCAGTCATCACTTAACATCAATGTGATCTGCATGCTTGTTTGCCACTTCCGTTACATAAAAAAAAAAAAAAAGGGTTCCTTGTTTACTACGGAACCCTAAAACCCCAATAACAGATTTTCACGACCTGGAGATCGAACCCAGGGCCTCAGGCAGTCGCCAACTAAATACATATAAGTCTGTTTTACTACATGAAAGAAATAAACCTTGTGTTGCTGAAAAGAAGATTTATTGTTAGTTTTTTTTATACAGAGACTATTTTATTTAGGTAATATAAAACAATATGAACTCAAACCTGTAAAGAAGAAACGACAATGAAAGTTTATTCTTTCACTTTTAAAACATAAAATAATATAATATTAAAATTTTCATTGATTATCCAATTGTCAATCAACTCGTATTTAAATCTGTCATCTGACATTCTGAATTCGTTTCTTCTTTAAAATCAGACAATTAAAAAGTTAAAAACTATAACCAAACTTCATGGTAAGTAAACACACAGAGTGCGAAGAAAGAAATAGTATTTCTTTACATCTCCCCCCATGGGGAAGAAAATTCACCCGTGAATTTTCACTCCAGTTCTGCATTTAATACTTGCACATTCTCATCCTCTGTTATCTGTACTGGAATTAGTTTTGTGATATGAAAAAGATTTGACTCTGTTTTTCTATGTCCTGTATCTATCTCGTAAATTGTATTAGATTTCTTTTTAATTATTTTATATGGTCCAATTCTCAATTCATCTAGCTTTTTCCTATTTAGTTTATTCCCATTTTCTATATATACTAGATCACCCACACTGAATTCTCTTTGTTTTCTATTCCTATCATACCTCATTTTGTTATAGTAATGTGATTTCAAGGTATTATTAAGCGCTGTTTTCTTATCTCCGATCCAGTCACTATTTATACCTCCTTGTTGTAGTTCTTTTGGTAAAACCTTAACATCTGTTCCGTATAGCAAATAACATGGTGCATAGCCAGTTACTGAGTGGTTAGTCTGATTGTATTTTTCTACACATTCATGTGCTATTGTAGTCCACGCTCTGTTTTCTCCATCTTCATTGATTTTGCATCTAATTTTGTTAACTATCGTTTGATTCAACCTTTCATTTAGGCCATTAGAAAACGGTGCATTCACTGCTGTAAAAATTATTGTTATTTGTTTGTCAGTAAGGAATTTCTTGAATTCTTTAGAGTTTATTCCAGGATACTGGTCGGTAAGGAGCATCCCAATCTCTTCGGTTTCAGCGACCTTATTTATTAGCTTTATAAAGTCATGTGCACCCTGGGTTTTTGATGTTATAATAAATGCATATCTAGTGAAGTGGTCCACTAAAAGATGTATGTATTTCTTGGTTGATCTAGAACCACCAAAACCTCCAATTGTGTCTATTGATACTATTTCAAAGGGTCTTGTCGCTGGGCCTAAATATGACATTAATCCGTATTTGTGTTGTCCTCTTGTTTTGTTTTTTATGCAAATTTCACAATTCCTACAAACATTTTTAATATTTTTCGTTAAATTTTTTGTTGCGTACAGTGAACTAATAGTCGTTAGCATTTGTCCCACTCCAATGTGACATAGATCTTCATGTATTCGCTTTATAAATTTAATACTGAATTCTTCTGTTATTATTATTTTCTCTTTGTTCCTAATTCTTTTGAAGTATAAATTGTGTTTTTTGATTATTTTATTATTGTTTCTCTGTATTTCTTTATTTTGATTCTGATCTAGTACAATATCTTCTAATGTAATTAAGTTCACAACTTTCAGTTGTTCTTCTAGATTATCCTCTGGTTCTAATACAGGATTCCGACTTAAACAGTCCGCTTCTAAATTATCTTTTCCAGGGGAATATTTGATTTTAAAATCATATTGTGAAAGGTAATAAGTCAAATCACCTAGTTCTTCGTCTGTTCTAGCTTTTAAGTTCATGTTTTCTAATGGTTTATGGTCTGTGTAGACTGTAAACGATTTACCTATCAGCCAGTACTGCCAATATCTTAGTGCTTCTTTAATAGCTAAGCATTCTAAATATATTGCCTTTTTCTTCTTTTGCGCTCCATTCAGTTTTTTTGAAAAATAGGCTACTGGTTTTTCTTTACCATCTAGTTGTACTTGTTTTAAAATTGCTCCAACACCCAGCAGAGAACCATCAGTATAAATATTTATTGGTAGATTTTGATCATAAATTTCTAGTATTGGCTGTGAACACAAGAGACTCTTTATTTTTTCAAACGCATTTTGACATTCTTCAGACCAAACAAACTTTTGATTTTTTCTTAGCAAATTATGTAATGGGTCAAGAATTATTGCGCTCCTTGGTATATATTTATGGTAAAAGTTTACTTTTCCCAAAAATTGTCGAATATTCTTCTGTGTTTTTGGTACTGGAAATTCTTTTATCGAAATGAGATTGTCCTTCAGTGGTTGGATAGAATTATATTGAATGATATGTCCCAGGTATTTTACCGAATCTGATGCAAATGTACATTTTATAAATTTTAGTCGAAATCCTTCCGTTTGAATTGCTTCTAGTAACTGTTTCAAGTGACTTATGTGTTCATCAAATGAGTTTGAAAATATCAGGATGTCATCTATATAATTGACAGCAAAATCGGTTAGTTTATATTTTCTAAGTATGTTACACAATATTCTTTGAAATATTGCTGGAGCAGTCTTCAAACCAAATGGTAGGCAAGTCCATTGAAAGTGTCCCTCTTGAGTTACAAACCCTGTCTTCTTCCTGTCCTCTACTCGTAGAGGTATAGACCAAAAAGCTGAATTAACGTCTAAGCTTGTAAAAAATTTGCAATTTCTTGTTTTTGTCATTAAATCGTCAATTAATGGGAAGGGTTGAGCCTGAGGAACTACAATTTTATTTAAATCCCTGAAGTCTATACAGAGCCTTGATTTTTTATTTTCTTCCTTTTTAAATGTCAAAGTTACTGGTGCTGCGAATGGACTATAAGATTCTTCTATAAGCGCATTATCCAATAATTCGGTTATTTGTACTGCTATCTCTTTTTTGTCTTCTATAGTGCATCTGTATGGCCTCTTGCTGCAGTATTTATCCATTAATAAATCTATTCTTGCTTCATATCCTTTAACCATTCCCACGTCATACTTGTTTTTGGCAAAAACTGATTGATATTGTTGTATTAGCTTATTTATTTCTTCCCTTTTATCATCATCTAAATGACCAACCTTTATTTCAAATTCCTCTTCTTTGATATGTTCATTAAAATTAATTTTGTTTTCGTTTTCATATTTATTACCTTCATTTGTAATATTTATCCTTTTATTTTCATACTTTCTGTACGTTCCATTTCTATTTTTATTTACCAAATGTTCATACTTTCTCACCTCATTGAATAAACATACTATATCGTTCATTGCTTCTCTATTTATCTTCTCTAATACAAAACCTGGCAAACCTACCGCTATCAGATCCACTAGTGTACCTGTATCAATTGAATTTCTCATGTCCAATAAAAGTTTTTCCTTTTTAATGGCATAGTCCACTAATGAACCATCCTTATATTTAAATAACAATGCATAGGTCACTTGGTTCCAGTTTTGGTTTGCAAATGACTCACACAACTTTTCTTTCCAAACTATCCACTCTGAGTTGAGTGTTAATTTTATAATCATTGAGCTGTACCAATCAACACAACTTTTATCCATAAATAGTCGGAGAATCTCAATTTTTTGTTCATCTTTCATAATACCGAAGCGAGAACATTCTCTCTCAAAAATGTCAATCCATTGCCTTGCATTCGAGTTTTTGCTCGTAAATTTCTCAATCACAAACTTCTCTGCGACATATTTCAGATTCTGTTTTTTTAAATCATGTGTATTTTCTATTAACTTTGTAAACATTTCTTCCAATGAATTCGAATCTCTAATTTGTTCTTCAAATGCTCGGTTATGTTCAATTTCCTCCAGATATTGTTCTCCAAATTGTAAGTTACCATCAGCATCTATGTAAATTTCTCGTAATTTATCTGTCATAGTTATCCAAACTCTTCGTGTCTGATGTCTTTTCTTTAAACTATTTTTTACTTTGTTGTACACGGCTGTCTCAATTAATTCTTCGTGAAATCCAACAGACTGTAATTCCTCTGGTATAGCAAATTTTTTTTCATCTTTAGTTGTGATTGAGGTTACACAACAAATATTAGATTTTCCATCATTCGCCGGTAAAATCGTGAATTCAAAACGTAACTGCTCCATTTGCATCTTTTTATAAACAAAATTGTCGTTTTATAAGTCTGTTTTACTACATGAAAGAAATAAACCTTGTGTTGCTGTAAAGAAGATTTATTGTTAGTTTTTTTTATACAGAGACTATTTTATTTAGGTAATATAAAACAATATGAACTCAAACCTGTAAAGAAGAAACGACAATGAAAGTTTATTCTTTCACTTTTAAAACATAAAATAATATAATATTAAAATTTTCATTGATTATCCAATTGTCAATCAACTCGTATTTAAATCTGTCATCTGACATTCTGAATTCGTTTCTTCTTTAAAATCAGACAGTTAAAAAGTTAAAAACTATAACCAAACTTCATGGTAAGTAAACACACAGAGTGCAAAGAAAGAAATAGTATTTCTTTACATATATATTAGTAACACTAGTACTTAGCTATTGACCTAATGATTAACACCATTGTGTTAACCCGTCATCGCCTGTCACAAATCATTCAAAGCATTATATTCTTTCTATTCTACACCATACGATTCAAAACTCATTAACATGTTATTTCTAATGTAGTTAAAAAAGCATAATCGATACAAAGCTATTAAATAACATTCAAGAGAAACGAATATATGAAACGGAAGCGATATTACATTGTATCGATTTAATATTGGTTAGGATAATGCCAGATATGGTTGCTGGTTGTATTTAGTTAAAACTTCATGAAAACTGGTGGTAGAGCTCCAATGACGGAGCTCGCGGGCGTAGGCACCACCGCATTACCTAATATACTTGCCGCTAAATGGTAGTGTTCAGCACTATCGTGTTCCGGTCAGGTGGTAATGTACGGCCCTGTAATTTCCGGCACAGAGGCGTAACACCTTAGGCCTCAGGAGTGGTAGCGCATCTGCATTTTGACCTTAGTCTTTGTGTGGGTGTCTATAGGTTGCAGTCATCACTTAACATCAACGTGAACTGCATGCTTGTTTACCACTTCCATTACATAAAAAAAAAAAAACTTAGTTACCAGTAGGCATTTTAGTTTTATATGTAAGGAACGTGGCACACAAGTACGCAGTTCACATTGATATTAAGTGATGTCTGCAGCCTAGAGACATTTATACAAACACCAGAGGTTAAAACGCAGTAGCGTTTCCACTCCTAAGACCAAAGTTGTTTTTTTATGTTATGAAAGTGGCAAACAAGTGTGCAGTTCACATTGATGTTAAGTGATGACTGCAGTCTGTACACTCCCACATAATGATCGGAGGTCAAAATGAAGACGCTTTACCACTCCTGAGGCCAAAGGTGTTATGCATCTGTGTCGGTAATTACAGGGCCGTATGTTATGTCTGTGATAGTTATAACGGGGTCACACATTACCATCTAATCAAAACATGATAGTGCTGAACTACCATTGTCAGTTTTCAAGCTACCTACAGTAGTGAATGAATTTTAATAATTATTAGTATTCAATAGATATTAAGAATAATCAATTTATGATTAAAATTTATCCCATTTTACCATATCAAATCTTTTAATTCCTTCATAGAGGAATAGGAAAAATCCATTCTTTTTTTCTTACTTTATGTAATAAAAGTAGCAAACAAGCGTGCAGTTCACATTGATGTTAAGTGATGACTGCAGCCTATAGACACTTACATAATGACCAGAGGTCAAAATGCAGATGCGCTGCCACTCCTGAGGTGTTATGCCTCTTTACCGGAAATTACAGAGCCGTACTTTACCACCTGACCGGAACACGATAGTGCTGAACTCTACCATTTAGCGGCAAGTATATTGGGTAATGCGGTGGTGCCTACGCCCGCGAGCTTCGTCACTGGAGCTCTACCACCAGTCAAAAAATTAGTCATTCTCTCAGCAGAGTTCCAAGTGCATAATAATATATAAATACCGTTCTTTAGGTTCCGTAGATAATAAATTCGAAGCTGTTTTACCTATTACCAATTTTTACAAATATTATACATTTTATAATACAATTATACATTTCTGTACAAATCAATGCACAGAACTTACCATGATTCCTTACCAAAATTAAGTGGTCATTTTTATTTTATGTAATTAAGGCATAGAGCATCCTGGTCCACCAGCCGCGGCGGACCGGAGGGGAGTAGCCATATTTCCCTCTGCCAAAGTACAAGACCAAATGGTCCTATGCCTGTCGCCCAGATATATAAATGTGTGCGTAAAATTGTTTATGTATTTTGTTAAGGGCAAGATGTCAGTTTCGTAGTAATAAACGTTTAGTGTATAATTAAGGTAGACGAGGCACGAGAGGTTTGTCAGAACCGGGATGTCTGGCGCTCTACACTCTCTGCCTACCCCGTTAGGGACCTGGCGTGAAGATACATACATACATAGTGTATAATAGTAATAGTGTTTTGCATCGGTAATAAACGCTATGGCTACTCCCCTCCGGTCTGCCGCGGCCGGTGGGCCAAGTTGCTCTATGAATGAAGGCGACAAACAAGCATGCAGTTCACATTGATGCTAAGTGATGACTGCAGCCTATTGACACCCACACAGAGACCAGAGGTCAAAATGCAAATGCGTTGACATCCCTGAGACTTTAGTAATTATATCTCTGTGACAGTCATTACGGGGCCATACATAACCATCTAACCGGAACACGATAGTGCTGAACACTACCATTTAGCGGCAGATAAATTAGATATAGTGGTGCCTACGCCCTCAAGCTCCTGTACTGGAATTCTCATCATCATCATCATTTCAGCCAAAATACGTCCACTGCTGAACAAAGGCCTCCCCCAAAGAATGCCACAACGAACGGTCCTGGGCCGCCCTCATCCAGCGATTGCCCGCGACCTTCACCAGGTCGTCGGTCCATCTTGTGGGAGGCCTGCCTACGCTTCGCTTTCCGGTACGCGGTCGCCACTCGAGAACTGCTCTGCCCCAACGGCCGTCAGTTCGTCGAGCTATGTGTCCTGCCCACTGCCACTTGAGTCTCGCTATTCGGTGAGCTATGTCGGTAACTTTGGTTCTCATGCGGATCTCCTCATTTCTGATTCGGTCTCGCAGAGAAACTCCAAGCATAGCTCTCTCCATTGCTCTCCACTGGAATTCTACAACCAGAAAAAAAAAACGGATTCATTTAAATGGGCACTAAACGGTTCCGTCCATTTAATTACTAACTTCGCAGAAATATTCTTTACTTAAGTGTAATTTATTCGTTTTTATAATTGAAATTCATGATGTTATCTCACATTTAAATAATGCTACGAAACTGACATATGTATATTATTACAGATTCACCGTGTAATTGTGTAATTTACACGTGTTTTAACATTTTTTTAACTGTTACCACACAATTGAAACCTTATTTCGTCATTGCGCGTTGTTCAAATAAGCATTTAAAAAAGAGTTAAATTTCTCAACTTATATATATGTGTTATTACTTTTTACTTAGTTTAAAATTAAATTAGTAGTATAGGTGTACTAATTAATTAAATTAAAAAAGCGGTCGTTAAGTCACATCTTCCCCATAAGAGTTTTTTTTCTTAGTTTCAGTTTCATAAATGGTAGGCCCCTTTATTTTTTAATATATATTTTGTTATAATTCGTAAAGAGATTCACAGAATACATCTACCCTCCAAAGTTCAACTATGTATTCTTAATAGTCTTAGTGATATACGGACGGACGGACAGACTTACAGGTGGTAGAGCTCCAGTGACAGAGATCGCGGGCGTAGGTACCAACGCATTAATATACTTACCGCTAAATGGTAGTGTTCAGCACTATCGTGTTCCGGTCAGGTGGCAATGTACGGCCCTGTAATTTCCGACACAGAGGCATAACACCTTATGTTTTGACCTCTGGTCTTTGTGTGAGTGTCTATAGGTTGCAGTCATCACTTAACATCAATGTGAACTGCATGCTTGTTTGCCACTTTAACTTCATAAAAAAAGACATGCCAATCTAGAAAGATGATTTTTATACCGTTAAAGCTATACGGAGTACCCTGGGACAACCAGTTAATATATTTACACATATTTTATCATTGACAGAAACTTAAAAAAATCCAAAAATTGAATTTTAGTTAACTTACTCTAAATTAATCCCACCTCTGGTCGTTAGCTAATTACCCGACGATGTAGACACGCCTTAACAAGCTAAAAGAAACAACGCTGATCTCATTATGTTGCGAATGATATTGGCCATCTCGAAAGTGCAAGTGTGATGATGTAGAGCGAAGAAGATAAAGAGTTGCCGGAAATAAATTTAATTGCAACATTTTGAATACTTATATAATAATATACTGTCAGTTTGATAAAATAATCAGCATTTTTGTTTTTTTTTTATATTATTTCGCATTAACACATGCTTGTGAAATATATTTTATTTTTAAAGAAAAATGGAAAGAAAAATTTGACTTCAGGCGAGACTCGAACTCGCGATCTACTGGGAATCTAGTCCAGCCGCTCTTCCAATTGAGCTACTGAAATAATATAAAAAAAACAATTATCAAGGGTAAAAGCGACTTCTTTACGATATTCAATAAACTGAAAAGTCTATTATATCGGTTGCCTAACTAGCATGGTTGGTAATGGATGGCGCTGCAGCTACCATGAAGCAATGCAATAGATGTGAAGGAAAGATTCGACAAATCGGGCAGGGCTTCAGTAGCTTAATTGGAAGAGCGGCTGGACTAGATTCCCAGTAGGTCGCGAGTTCGAGTCTCGCCTGAAGTCAAATTTTCTTTCCATTTTTCTTTAAAAATAAAATATATTTCACAAGCATGTGTTAATGCGAAATAATATAAAAAAAACAATTATTAAGGGTAAAAGCGACTTCTTTACGATATTCAATAAACTGAAAAGTCTATTATATCGATTAATTGTTTTAAACTTTCACGATTTGTATTCATATTTTTATATTGTAAACGGGACTTAATCGCGTACTATTTTAATCGAAGTATTTACCTCGACACTCGACGTTTCGGCCGTAATGCGACGGCCGTGGTCACGAGTAGACTGCTGCTCCATGGTGTCATCGTCTCGTACCCGCGCCAGTTCTTCGAACTACCCGCGGTTGGTCGTCATTATTTCGATTCAATACATTAAGGCCCCGACACACAACACTCACAACATCCGACGATTTATCCGACGATACATCCCGACGTCTACATTGCCCGATAACCGGATTCCACGAAACTGACAACCTATATCCATCCTCCCGGTTGAAATTTTTGTATTTTCTGATTTCAACCGCTTCACGTACCATCCTATTATAGTAGTGACGTTCAGTGGAGAGGATTTTCGGGTTGTGAAGTTCGATCCAGTGGTTTGGTCCTGACTCCAGTAGATGCTCCGCGATCTATTATATCGGTTGCCTAACTAGCATGGTTGGTAATGGAAGGCGCTGCTGCTACCATGAAGCAATGCAATAGATGTGAAGGAAAGATTTTACAAATCGGGCAGGGCTTCAGTAGCTCAATTGGAAGAGCGGCTGGACTAGATTCCCAGTAGGTCGCGAGTTCGAGTCTCGCCTGAAGTCAAATTTTTCTTTCCAGTTTTCTTTAAAAATAAAATAATCAGCATTTTGTAAAAAATATATACCATAAGTCTGTTTGCTTCACATGACTTTGTACCGTACGGTATTTGGTCTTGGCACAAAAGTTACCCTGTGTTCTTTCTCAGGATTCATTTAGCTAAATTAGGCTATTAAAGCGTAACAGACAGACAGACTGAGTGGCTTTCATATTTAAAAACATTAGTATACGCATGGTTCATTTAATTTTTATGCGGAATACTTCAAATATTAGCAGTTTTTAACTTTGTGTCTTTTACTTTTTATTTTAACGTTATGCGTGGTAGTGATGATAAGTATAATAATATAAGCCAAAACTTACAAATACGTATTTCGACGTAGTAAACTGAATTATTATTACAATATTTAACTAATCGACATAATATTAATAGGTATATATTTAAAATAAATATTTATTTTACTATTTTAAACTTGTCATGTCTGTTATATTTGCAGCTCTACCCAAAATAAGTCGAAACGGTCTACATGTTCAACCAGCAGCGCATCTCGTTACCTAACTTTACTTAACTGTACACGATAATGACCACAAATGCTGTGAACTAAGCACATTTTCATCGAAGGCGAAAATGCGAACTGAGGTAAAAGAGTACTCGTACTTTTCTAAGATATAAGACACGATTATTTACATTGGGCTTCACAAAAATTTGATAAGGTTATGTCTCCAATTGACCATTTATTTATTTATTAAAGTGCTAAACTGCTAAATTCGTCTGCAAAACTGAATAAGTAGGTACGTAATTATATTTGTGTATGTATCCTTCACGCTAGGTCCCTAACGGGTTAGGCAGAGAGTGTAAAGCGGCAGATATCCCGGTCCTGACACACCTCCCGTGCCTCATCTACATTCATCATTATCTTCATACATGCATATATAGGATACATACATACATATATAATTATTGTCCAAAAATAGTTGTAAAATCTTATCGCGCATGGCCAAGCGGCTGGTGTAGGTCGGAAGCGATCAACTCGGTTAAGCGATACGGGTGCGGTCGGGTATGTGATGGATGACCGGTAGTGGCAAATTAAAATGCACGTTTCCGTGCTCCGGAGGGCACGTTAAGCCGTCGGTCCCGGTTGCTATCGATAGATGGCAGTCGTTAAACCTCGGAGGCCTTATGAGCGGTTTGAAAACATCCGACAGGGGGTTGGCCACTGACCCTTATTTCCACCAACCCGCATTAGGGCAGCATGGTGAAGTAAGCTCCAGTCCTCCTCCCAAGAAGGGAAGAGACTCGTGCCCAGCAGTGGAACGTATCAAGGGTTGTCCTTATTAAAGGATATAACTTTAACTAAATTTAAAAAGTGTGTATTAAACAATTGACAAACTGTCCTTGCGTTAGTTATGTTTTTAAAAATCAATTCACGTTCAAAAAACTGTCTTTACTCCCCACACACAGTAGTCCCTATTAAAGGCGTCTATATACGTACAAACCATTCAGTATAAAAACGATAGAATGTATTTTTTGCACGCATTCTCCGTGACGCGTTAAGTGGTGATCATAAAATGAAGCTGGTAGGTTTTTGGTTAAGTGGTCCCTGAAGTGTTTTTGTGAATTTAAGTGTTTTATGTGTTTTTAAAATATCGCGAGTCAAATTGTTTAAAATAGAACTGTTAGTCTTGATTTATCTGATTCAAATTAAACGAAAATAATTTTCTAGGTTACACTTTTCCGTACCTATTTTAGACGTTTTTGAGTTCCTGAGCATTAAGTTCATACAATGATATAAATAAGCAACACCGGGCGGGAGTAGCCATATACAGGCTTTCCCCTCTGTCAAAGTACAAGACCAAATGGACCTAAACCTGTCGCCTAGATGTTAAAATGTGTGCGTGAAATTGTTTCTGTATTTTGTTAAAATCAAGGTATGCGTTTCGTAGTAGTAGACGATTTTTGTAGTGTGCGTGTGTGTCGCATGCATATCCCCCCGCAAAAAAGACAGACTGTTTTACATCGGTAATAAACGCTATGGCTACTCCCCTCCAGTACGCCGCGGCCGGTGGCCTGTGTTGCTCTATGTAAATAAGTGATCTGCATGCTTGATTACCACCTTCCATACACAAATGTTTACCTTGTTAATTTATTCACTCATCTGTATTCTGTTTCCATCCACAGCTAGCATCATTCTCAGCCATCCTGGCCGTGGCTTCAGCAGGCCAGATCTACACTCAGCAACAATACGCCAACGCCGCTGAGGCTTACCAATCAGGCCTCGAGTACCAGCAGAGCTACGATCCCCACAGCTATCAGCAGGGATATTCCCAGTACAACACCAGGCCTGCTGGTGAAAAGACAGCAAAAATTCTGAGTTACCAGTCGGAGAATAACGGCCATAATTATCATTATTCGTACGAGACTGAAAATGGTGAGTGTCGTTTTTTTTTTTAGTGGCAAGCAAGCGTTCAGTTTACATTGATGTTAAGTGATAACTGCAGCCTATAGACGCCCACAAATGACCAGAGGTCAAAATGCAGATGCGCTGCCACTCCTGAGGCATTAGGTGTTATGCCGCTGTGCCAGAAATTACAGAGCCATACATTACCACCTGACCGGAACACGATAGTGCTTAACACTACCATTTAGCGGCAAGCATATTAGGTAAAGCGGTGGTGCCTACGCCCTCTACCACCAGTGTTGGTTTATAAATCTACAATGTACATTGTTTCCCTATAAAAAATGAACTAGTTTTTCATTACACATTGTGGAAATTGAATTTGCGGATTAATCACCCGATTGGAATGATTTGAACTCCTATTATTCGGTTGAATGGCTACACCAGCGAAAGAAAAACATACTTATTGCTATAAACAAGAATGTCGAATGAGCGAATGACTAAACAGATAAACAGTGCGAAGGTAGATGATTGCAGAGAAGACCACGGAAGACCCAGGCAGTCCACGACTGTCCTACCTTGACCAAATAGGTCCAGTACTGTCTGATGGTGGGGTCTTAGCAATCGGCGTGCATGTATGAAGAGAATGATGAATATAGAAGAAGCATGGGATATGTGAGGACCGGGAGGTATAACGCTCCACGCTCAATGCCTACCCCATGAGAGACTTGGCGTGAAGATTCTTGCTTACTGCTATATTTATCGTTCGTCATGGGTTTATGTGAAATAGACGAAAAAGAAACTATATTAATAAAAGTTACTACTGGTGGCAGAGCTCCAGTGAAGGAACTCGCGGGGGTGGGCACCACCGCATTACCTAATATACTTGCTGCTAAAGAGTAGTGTTCAGCGCTATCGTGTTCCGGTTGGGTGGTAACGTACGGACCTGTAATTTTCGGCAGAGAGACATAACACCTTAGGCTTCAGAAACGGTAACGCATCCGCATTTTGACCTCTGGTCTTTGTGTGGGTGTCTATAGTTTGTTTGCCACTTTCAAGACAAAAAAAAGTTAACGTTGTAAGTATACGTTACAAGCATTACTCAATGAAAAGTCTACATTGACCTAATGCTTGTAAAAAAATTAGTCGTCATCGTCATCCTATTGTAAGAATTTTCTATATCTGCCTCGAACTGCCTCGGTAGCCTAGTGGTAGCAGGCCACTACTACTACGCTGAGGTCCTGGGTTCGATTCCCGGGTAGGGGGTTATCATAGATAGTGGTGAAAAAGCCTTTATCTCTGGTTCTATTGGGATTTTTCCATTTTCTGGAAATTTCCCAGTACCTCAAAGTTTGGTAATGTGCCCGGAGATGTCAACAGGCTCGCCACCTGTTACATGGACCAAAACGTTACCGGCGAATCGTGGGTGTTTGCATGTATGCTTGAATGCATGCATTTACCTCTGCCTACCCCTTCGGGGATTACAGGCGTGAAGTTACGTTCTATATATTGTATTTTCTGTGTATCGAAATTATGATTGTAACGATGATAACCAATTTAGCGACAAACTCTCATTTGCAGAATGCCATAACACTACTATTATACTGGGTATGCTTTTTCAAATAAGTGCCAATCATGACTGTTAAAGGTTAATTGTAGTGATTACATCTCACGTCTAAACCAGGTGTAAAAATCTATATTTGTAAATATACAATTTTTTTTTTTTTTATGTATTAAAAGTGGCAAACAAGCGTGCAGTTCACATTGATGTTAAGTGATGACTGCAGCCTATAGACACCCACATAATGACCAGAGGTCAAAATGCAGATGCGCTGCCACTCCTGAGGCCTAAGGTGTTATGGCCTCTGTGCCTGAAATTACAGGGCCATACATTACCACCTGACCGGAACACGATAGTGCTGAACACTACCATTTAGCGGCAAGTATATTAGGTAATGCGGTGGTGCCTACGCCCGCGAGCTCCGTCATTGGAGCTCTACCACCAGTAAATTGGAGCTCTACCACCAGTAAATTCAGCACTATCACAAATGGATAGCAATGCACGGTCGTAATTGCAAACCAATTTCTTTTACTAACTTTAATATGATTATCAGCCGAAAGATGTCCACTGCTGGATCAAAGCCTCTCCATAAGGGGGATATGACATATTAGACACGCTTGGCATGCGGATTGACGATCGCAGAGGCGGTAATTTTATCGCCGGATGCTGCTGTCTATCTTGCGTTATCAATCATTCAGCACTATCACAAATGGATAGCAATGCACGGTCGTAATTGCAAACCAATTTCTTTTACTAACTCTAATATGATTATCAGCCGAAAGATGTCCACTGCTGGATCAAAGCCTCCCCATAAGGGGGATATGACATATTAGACACGCTTGGCATGCGGATTGACGATCGCAGAGGCGGTAATTTTATCGCAGGATGCTGCTGTCTATCTTGCGTTATCAATCATTCAGCACTATCACAAATGGATAGCAATGCACGGTCGTAATTGCAAACCAATTTCTTTTACTAACTCTAATATGATTATCAGCCGAAAGATGTCCACTGCTGGATAAAGGCCTTATGGGGATAAGGGGGATATGACATATTAGACACGCTTGGCATGCGGATTGACGATCGCAGAGGCGGTAATTTTATCGCAGGATGCTGCTGTCTATCTTGCGTTATTGCACTTACTACCACCCTATTGGAATGGTTTGACCGCCATGGTTGACTGACGCTAAAGGAGGAATTCTCTTCCAGTAGAAGAAAATCCTTCCGCTAGTGAGAGGTGGGGTCGTCACGTCCCGACGCCAACATACTTATTGTACTGACTAATGCGACTCAAGTATTAAGTTCTGTGGTCTTTATGATAATACCCATAGGCCACCGTATACATGTAGCATCAATGTAAACTGAACGATTGATTTCATGACCCGAAATAAATATATTCAGAATTGTATTAGAATTATAATTCTGAATACCTACTTAAATAAAAAAACAACCATATTTTAAATGAAATCCATTTAAATATTCATCAGGCTTATTAGCACATTTCATTTAACTTTTTTATTGTTATTTTCCAGGAATAAAAGCCCAAGAAATCGGCCAATCCGGTCACGGAACGCAAACAGAAGGCACTTTCTCCTACGCCGGTGATGACGGCCATACCTACACTGTCACCTACACAGCCGATGAGCACGGCTTCAGAGCTCAGGGTGCCCATCTGCCTACCCCTCCTCCCATACCAGAAGCCATATTGAAGAGCCTAGAACAAAACGCTAAAGACGAGGCTAATGGTGTTTATGATGATGGTAAGTTTCAGTTCAGGTCACTTTTTTGGTTTAATCTCGTTGTCCCCGTGCGCCCTGTCCCCATTACGGGGACAACGGGAAAGGAATTTATAGACTTCCCGCTGTCCCCGTGACGGGGATACGGTGCACGAGGACAACGGTACTTTAATAAAATAATTAAAATTACTTCCCGATGTCCCCGTACTATGCCCCGTGTTTAAAAATTTGGTAAAAATTATTGCTGGCTGTCTCCGTTTTTTCTTTTTTGTGGTATTATGAATTTGTATGATAAATTCAGTTCATTTTTTAAGCAAATTTAGAACCCAGGTCAAAGAGTAAGTTATCGGTTCCACCGTTGGAGTTTATACTCGTATATTATACCCCAGAATCTTCTGGTAGCATAATTTAAACCACCAAAAGAATTTATCTTACTCCTACCCTGTCTACCTACCCCTCCTTTCACACCAGAAGACATGTTGAAGGGCCTATAGGTATACAGGTACGCTAGAGACGAGGCCGGCAATTGAAATATGATGACGGTAGTTTTTAGTATCTCTCTATTACAGGAGGTCGCTTAGGGCCGCTAGGATCGGTATCATTAAGGGTTAACTTTATATTAATGTGATCAATGTGCCTGGAACTTAACTGGAAATTCATGCTGTCAGTCCTTTGCACCTAGGTTGAGATGCTATCATACCTACACTGTCATGTACATAGCTGACGAGCATAGATTGAAAGCCCAGAAGAAAGAAAGTGCAAAATATTTATAAATAAATATGAAGCTCCAATTTTTTGCACAGAGGAAAATCAACTAGAACTCAGAAGTGGCAACGGGTTAGAAAGCCTGTTTTTTATGTAATGACGATGACAAATAACCATGCAGTTCAAATACATGGTAAGTGAATACTACAGAATGAAACCTACAGATATCTTTACAAAAAACCGGTCAAATGGGTGTCGGGCCAAGCGCAGTGTAGGGTTCCGTAGGTACAGAGTAAGAAATGTAATTGAAAAATTAATAAATTTTTTTTTTTTTTTTTTTATGTAAAGGACGTGGCAAACAAGCATGCAGTTCACATTGATGTTAAGTGATGACTGCAGCCTATAGACACCCACACAAAGACCGAGGTCAAAATGCAGATGCGTTACCACTCCTGAGGCCTAAGGTGTTATGCCTCTGTGCCGGAAATTACAGGGCCGTACATTACCACCTGACCGGAACACGATAGTGCTATACACTACCATTTAGCGGCAAGTATATTAGGTAATGCGGTGGTGCCTACGCCCGCGAGCTCCGTCACTGGAGCTCTACCACCAGTAATATTTCGAAATTTTCGAGTGAAATACATTTGGTCGACTATTACTCGCAAACTTGTAATTCCAACATAAGTGTGATAGTTTTCCTTTTAATCTCATTATATATAGCTACTACTGCCGTATCGTTTGAATTTCTAACAACAACCGTTTAGTTGGTAGGGTGGGGGACACTTGACTCTAACGTAAATTTGCACTTCAAAGCTTTATAAGTCACGAACAGTTAACTAAATCGAAAACTGATATTTGCATACCCCTAACATTTTTGAAAGACCTATCCAACGATACCTTACACTAACTGGAAATCGAAAATAAAAAAAATCATCCGCGCGTTACATGTAGGCGAGGTTACCCTAAATGTATCTTTTTTCATGTTTTTATTCTACCATTTTGTTGGCGTGATTAAGATGTATACTTGTGCCAAAGGAGATGTTGCGAGATCGGCCCTGGTTCGTACACGTCCTCAAAAAATGGGTAAATCAAAGAAGAATCCAAAAAAAAATACAATTAATTTATTCAAGAATATATTTTAGAGTTACAACCACATTGAATTCAAACGATTTTATCATTTTCAATTATGTTAAACATGGCGGCGATACAGCCGACACTTGGGATCAATCAATTTTGATAGTATTTATAAAATATTACTTTTTTCTCCAAGTTTTATAATCAAAAAACAATTAAAAAAATGAAAATGTCAAAATGACATCGCCCGCCATAATCGCCATGTTAGTTTTGAGTTGCAATTCTAACTGCAAATTATGTTTTGTAACTGCAAACAAAGCTAAATAAGTGAAAATATGCAGTAAAAAACCTTTTACATTGATTTTGCCTGTTTAATGATATTGTGTACAATACATGGCCGGAGGTCCATACATTTTTGCAACATCTCCTTTCAAGTCTCTAGTTTCTTCCGCGGTTTAGCGCAAAAACTATTAGTAGTTATTGCGCTAAACCGCGGACGGACAGACAGACAGACGGACAAGGCGAAACTATAAGGGTTCCTTGTTTACTACGGAACCCTAAAAACGATGGTCAACATGTAATTGCAATGCCACTAATGCCTTAGTTGTTTTGCATCTTTTATAGTAATTACGGGACCATACATCACAAACATATCGGAAGACGATAGTGATGAACACGCGGCAGATGGATTAATATATGGACATAATAATGCGATGGTAATTATGCCCTCATGGCCTGAATTGAAGCGCACATGGCCCGGCGGCTGGTGTAGATCGTAAACCAGTGATTCCCAAAGTGGTCTATATCGACCCCTGGGGGTCTATGACAAAATGAAAGGCGACTGCGTCAGCGAAAAAAAAATTTGGGGGTCCATGAAATGAAAATGGGGGTCCACGATAATGGATCTCAACATACACTGATAGTACTAATTTACTTACATCATACCAGTGATTCCCAAAGTGGTCCATGGGAGACTCGATGGGGGTCTATGTAGGCGTGAATAAAAATTGGAAATATGGGAATGTGATATAAATGTAGCAAGGACGGGGGTCCTCAGAAACCAGAAAAAATTGTTAAGGGTCTACAAGAAAAAATAGTTTGGGAACCTCTGTCGTAAACGATCTACTCGGTTAAGCACTACGGGCGCGGTCGGGTAGTGTGATGGGTGACCGCTAGTGGCAAATTAAATGCGCGTTTCCGTGCTTCGGAGGGCACGTTAAGCTGTCGGTCCCGGTTGCTATCGATAGATAGCAGTCGTTAAACCTTGTCGGAGGCCTTATGGGCGGTTTGAAAACATCCGACAGCGAGTTGGCCACTAACCCCAACACCTCCACCAATCCGCATTGGAGCAGCGTGGTGGAGTAAGCTCCAGGCCTCCCCCCAAAAAGGGGAGAGACTCGTGCCCAGCAGTGGGACGTATAATGGGTTGCCATTATTTGGTTAGTCCTCGTTGGATTCTCAGCAATAAAAGTGCTTCCAGACCGTGAAGGTATTGCCAGTCAGTGATAGTGTAGAATAGTACCAGACCCCCTGGTTCGCTAGTTAGCGCAGTACGTAGTGTTCGTTAGTACGTAGTGAAGTAAGCTAGTGAATAAGTTTAGCACAGAAAGATTATTGAAGAACCCATAATACAGTCCACTCTTGTACATCGATGCAGACTTGGTTTCATTTTGGTGCAAACCAATTTGTCCCCCTCAAGTTCTTATCTACTATACAAAGACGCTAACCAAACGCATCAATACTTTTTATCACCAATATGAATGACATTCTAGTTTGTCTATTAACTACAGTAATAATAATTTAACCTTTATAATTTTCTACTATGTCCTTCCAGGTCATTATTCAGAACAAGGGCATGGACACCAAGGTCAGACTTACCAGTACGAGACCCCACAAGGACAAGAAGGTTACCAGTACCAAGAGCTAACAGGCTATCAGGCCACAGCAGACGGGTACTCACACTCAGCACACTGATTCATTGAATACTGCTCCAATTTACTTAATTATAGGCTGTGGTTCTTTTGTTTTATATTATTTCGTATTAACACATGCTTGTGAAATATATTTTTATTTTTAAAGAAAAATGGAAAGAAAAATTTTACTTCAGGCGAGACTCGAACTCGCGACCTACTGGGAATCTAGTCCAGCCGCTCTTCCAATTGAGCTACTGAAGCCCTGCCCGATTTGTCAAATCTTTCCTTCACATCTATTGCATTGCTTTATGGTAGCAGCAGCGCCATCTATTACCAACTATGCTAGTTAGGCAACCGATATAATAGACTGTGTGTGACTTTGACTGTGGTTCTTTTACCAATCATCATCATCATTATATCAGTCAGAATATGCCCACTGCTGGACCAACGCCTCCCTAAAAAGGGGATTTTATAGGGAGGCGTTAGGGGGTATATATGACATAAAGACCTGAGGTCAAAATGCAGATGCGTTGCCTTCCCTACGACCTTAGTTGTTTTGTCTCTGTGATAGTTATAACGGGGCCTTGAACTACCATCTGACCGTAATACAATAGTGCTGAACACTACCATTTGGCGGCAGGTAGATTAGATAATGCGGTGGAACTCTACCAGTAAAAATACCAATAAAACCTATATTTATTGCCCAACATTTTTTGATACAAGGGAAAAAAATCGACGCTCATAATAATTGTCGCATTTTATACCTTCTACCAGTATTGTACTTCTATTTAGCAAAATTATACACATGATTTAAAACCGATAAATTCCGATCCTTAAAAATGCGAGAAAGGTGAAATTTGATCGTTGGAAACGTATTTTTAAACATATAAACTTAAGTACTGGAGCAGTTTTTCTTCAAACAAGTACCTTTTCTATAAGTCACGCTTTTTTCGTTGTCTGTTTGCTTTTTGACTGATGCCGTTTAGGGCATGACTGAAATACCTAGACTTAGTAATGTTGTTAAAGTTTTATTAAAAAATGCTGACTGTTGTTTTATATTGTTATTGAATAAATAAAAAATATTTTTTTACATAATGTAATGAGGTTATTTATTTACCCCTGTACCTTTTTTATGTCATGATGTGGCAAACAACCATTTCAATGTAGATGCATTGCAACCCCTGAGGCCTAAGGAATTATGTCTCTGCCGCAAATTACAGGGCAGTACATTACCACCTGTCCAGAACACGATAGTGAAGAATACTACCATTTAGCGGCAAGAAGTGGCAATCAATGTGAACTGCATACTTGTTTCCCATTACCATTACATAAAAAAAAATGAATTAGGGATTACGGTAGTGTATACGAACACGAGTTCAGTCACAAATATTAATGTTTTTATTGTTCTCCACAAAATTTATTTACAAAACTTTTTTTTTTTTTCTTAAATAATTACAATGTTATTGTGGAGACAGGAGTGCCCAAACTAGGTAAGCCCTGTGCTATGGGTCACTGGTCAGTCACTGGAGTTCTTCCACCATTTAACCTACTACTTAATTCATGTGAAAAAAAAAACGTAAAAAACTTAAAACTATTGTATAGCAATTTTTAATACAATACACTTACAAATTGATAGTTTTCATAACAAGGCAAAGTATCATTGTAAAATGAAATTAAAGGGTGCCTAAAAAAATCAAAAGCTTTACTGTAAGTTTTTTCATATTATATTGTACGCGACTTCGTCTGCGTGAGAATGAGAATTTAACATTTGTCAGTATCTATCCAGACGAAGTCGTGGGCGCAGCTAGTTTAAAAGTAGCCTAAGTTACTCTTTATTACATAAGCTATCTGCCAGTGAAAGTCCCGTCAAAATCGGTAGGCCGTTCCCGAGATTAGCGGAAACAGACAGACGGACAGACAGACAAACAGACAAAAATTGTAAAATCTGTTGTTTTGGTATGTACCGTGTATACATACATAGGCATTTAGTAAGAAGCGGTTATTTTTATATGAAAAACAGACACTCCAATTTTATTTATTTGTATAGATGTATAGACTCATAGACATACTAACGTCTACTACCCGAAGTTTGTCTTTCTAGTTCTAGCCGGCTAAAACTAGGTGTAACTGGTAGCCTTTACTTATGCCTTTGGAGTGACAACGCATTTAGGTGAACTGAAGTCTGGTTTTTATGCAGATTTTTATATGCTCACTAACCATCAGTACCAATTGTATGATTGTTTACCACTTCATCAAATAAAAGAAGAAATACGCACGAATATAATTTAAAAAAAAAACGCCTGTTGTTATTACGACCGCAAAAGTGGCGTCTCCGTTAAAAGGTTGTAGAGAGCTTTATTTTTCAATTTCAATAAGTTTTTTTTATGTTACAAAGGTGGCAAACAAGCATGCAGTTCACATTGATGTTAAGTGATGGCTGCAGCCTATAGACATCTACACAAAAACAGGGGTCAAATGTCTGGGAATGAAGATGCATTGCCACTCTTGAGATAAGAAACATATTTATTTCACTGTAAAAAAAAGTGTTATGTACAATACCTTTGATAAAAGTACGCATTGAATCCAAACTTAGTCATCTGCGAGATCTTAGGTGTTCTGTCTCTGTGATAATTATAGTTTTATTACGATCCATACATTACCATCTAACCGGAATGCGATAGTGCTGAATACTACCATTTAGCGGCAAGTATTAGGTAATGCGTTGGTGCCTACGCCCTCAAACTGGTACACCGAATCTCTACCACCAGTAAAAAGTTGCTAAGGCTCTATCACAATACATGTCATTCTTAAATCATTTAGGGGCAGATCATACCTGAATAGTTAAGTCCGTACTGCAATTATTGCAATATATCAATTAAATGGCAGTAGGCACGCAATTCGTGACACCTACTTTATTAAATTCAACTTAGAGAACGGTGCAAAATATTTTCTTACACGTTCGAGCCAATTGTAGTAGAAACACTTGATCCGTGAAGTAATCTACCTTCTATACTAACTACAAGATACTGTTTTTACTGTTGAACAAAAATACTGTTTTCACCATCAAAATGCTTAATACATTATGTTAGACTTTAGTTAGACGTGAGAAAGAAGCTCTAAAAAATATGTATATAAATAAGATACTGTTCATTTTTCTAGAGTATTGTTTAAAGTTCTTCTCAGACTATATATACTTTATTTTTTGTAAAAAAAGTTTGCAATCCTACATTCTATCTAACAACATTTAGAAAAATTTGGTGAATATTTCACAAGAAGGGTTCTTTAATCAAGGTTATTTTA
Organism: Macrosoma leucophasiata; assembly: GCA_036365455.1. Classification (NCBI taxonomy): domain Eukaryota; kingdom Metazoa; phylum Arthropoda; class Insecta; order Lepidoptera; family Hedylidae; genus Macrosoma; species Macrosoma leucophasiata. Next base: position 3,238,242 of record JAWQUS010000023.1, on the reverse strand, counting down.
TGCATATTTTTCTTCTCTTACCATCGATAATTGAAATCTAAGATTGAGTGGGCGTCGTAAAACATCGGAAGCGATAAAAATGCATAGTGATGACTAGGTGTCGGCATTCGCACTGTGGGAGAACATCCTCCTGGTGCCGGCCTTGTGCAGTCTGGGGTGCGCTTGCGCATGGCGCTGACCGATTCGTTCCCCGATGCATTTTTTTAAAAGTAGTTACGTAGAAATCTCGAACTCGCGGCCACTGGGAATCTAGTCCAGACTGAGCTACAGAAGTCCTGCCTGATTTGTCAAATCTTTCCATCACATTTATTGCATTGCCTTATGGTGGCAGTAGCGCCATTTATTGCCACACAATGCTAGTTAGGCAATCGATATAATAAACTTTGCAGTTTATTAAATATCGTAAAGAAGTTGCTTTTACCCTTAATAATTGTTTTTTATATTATTTCGCATTAACACATGCTTATGAAATATACTTTTAAAGAAAAATGGAAAGAAAAAGTTGACTTCAGGCGAGACTCGAACAGTGGCCGCGAGTTTATTTTATCGATTGCCTAACTAGCATTGTGTGGCAAAGATGGCGCTACTGCCACTATAAGGCAATGCAATAAATGTGATAGAAAGATTTGACAAATTGGACAGAACTTCGGTAGCTCAATTGGAAGAGCGGCTGGACTAGATTCCCAGAGGCCGCGAGTTCGAATCTCACCTGAAGTCGATTTTTTTTTCCATTTTTCTTTAAAAACATATTTCACAAGCATGTGTTAATACGAAATAATATAAAAAACAATTACATAGAAATCTCGCTGGAAGCGACTAAGACAAGAATATACTGCCTTGGTTACAATGGTCTGTTTTGTTTTATTTTCATTTTTTGTTTTCTTAGAAACCGGCGTGCATGTATGAAGAGAATGATGAATATAGAACGCGACATAACATAACAATACATTATATTGTACACCAGTTAAGAATACAAAGAAATACATAAAAGAGTTACAACAGGCGGCTTTATCGCTAGATGAGCGATCTCTACCAGACAGCCTTTGGGTAGAGGAAAAAAGTTAAAGAGTAAGTTAGGAGTGTACAGATCAAAATTTAGAACAGTAAATAAATAATATAAAAATGAATAAAAGATTTACATATAAATAAACGAATGAGATATAATAATACGATAAATATAATAAAATATCTACTACAATTAGAAGAAGCACGGGAGGTGTGTAAGTACCGGGATATTTGGCGCTCCACACTCTCTGTCCACCACGTAAGAGACTTGACGCGAAGATACAAAATATATAATGAAATAACACCTATTGCCATGCATCCAATGGCTCCAGTCGAAAACCAGCGTCAGGTACCTATAGACCTTATAGGTACCTGACATTATATTGAACTGGATACCTTTTTGGCGCAGCCGTGCGACACATATATCAATAATTATTATACATTTAATATAGGTCGTTAATTTAGATATTATTATTTTTGTTAATTATTTACCTACTTACTTTGTGTCCATTTTTTATTTAATCTTGTTTTTTATTGTTTCATTGTATTTCATTGTATACATACTGTACCAATGTGCCCTGGCTCAGCGCCAAATAAAATTTTCATTTTCATTTTCATTTTTTTTAGCTAAAAATTAGTAACACAGTATCAAATTACGATATCTGTCCGAACAAAGGCAAAGACACCGTTTAGCTTACAATAAATCAACGCGTAAAAGCCCGGAGGGTAAACAGTGTAATGTCAATGGGTCAAAGTGGAACAAAACTGTTGCCTCGGTTACGTAGTGCATGAGTGGGCTAGCTTAATAATGAGTTGATTGTACTTTACTAAAGATAGTCGTAGGGGCCCGTATTTTTAGGGTTCCGTAGTAAACAAGGAACCCTTATAGTCTCGCCATGTGCGCCTGTCTGTCCGTCCGTAAATGGGTTAGCGCAAAAACTATTGGTATTAGAGACTTGAAATTTGGTGCATGTATACATTTTAATCACGCCGACAAAGTGGTAGAATAAAAACATGAAAAATAAAATTATTTCGGATACCTCCCCTACATGAAACGCATTTTTTTATTTTTCGTTTTCTATATAGTGTGGGGTATCGTTGGATAGGTCTTTCAAAAATGTAAGGGTTGTGTAACATCATTTTTGAATTTAAGCTTTAAAGTGCCAATTCGTTAGAGTCAAATGTCCCCCTCCCTCTACCAACTAAACGGTTGTTGTTAAAAATTCAAACATTACGACAATAGTAGCTACATATAACGAAATTAAAAGAAACGCGTATCACACCTAAGTTGGCTTTACAAGTTTGTGAGTAAAAGTCGACCAAATGCATTACTCGAAATTTTTGAACAACTCAAGAGAAAATATTTATATAGGTTTTTTTTGCAGTATATAAACCTATACCATACCTAAAAACTACGGAACCCTACACTGCGCGTGGCCGGACACGCACTTGAACGTTTTTTTTAAGGATCCGTAGCCGTAGCCAAATGACAAAAAACCGGTCAACTGCGCGACGCGCAGTGGAGGGTTCCGTAGTTTTAGGTTTGATTAATGCAATGAAAAACAAAACATATTTTTCATAAAGTTGTGCAAAAATTTCGAGTATTGTTACATTTGGTCGACTATTACTCGCAGACTCGTAAAGCCAACTTAAGTGTGATAGTTTTCCTTTTAATTTCGTTATATGTAGCTACTACTGCCGTAACGTTTGAATTTCTAACAACAACCGTTTAGTTGGTAGACGGGGGGACACTTGACTCTAACGAAAACTGGCACTATAAAGCTTAATAAGTCACAAATAGTTAACTAAATCGAAAAATGATTGTATCACACCCCTAACATTTTGAAATACCTATGCAACAATATGCCAAAAAATATAGAAAACCAACTATGCTAGTTAGGCAACCGATATAATAGACTTTTCAGTTTCTTTACGATATTCAATAAACTGAAAAGTCTATTATATCGGTTGCCTAACTAGCATAGTTGGTAATAGATGGCGCTGCTGCTACCATAAAGCGATGCAATAGATGTGAAGGAAAGATTTGACAAATCGGGCAGGACTTCAGTAGCTCAATTGGAAGAGCGGCTGGACTAGATTCCCAGTAGGCCGCGAGTTCGAGTCTCGCCTGAAGTCAAATTTTTCTTTCCATTTTTCTTTAAAAATAAAATATATTTCACAAGCATGTGTTAATGCGAAATAATGTAAAACAATTAATATAGAAAACGAAAAATTAGGTGGTGGTGAGTGTAGGTGTACCTTAAATAATTTTATTTTTCATGGTTTTACTCTATTACTTTGTCGGCGTGATTAAAGTATATAGGTATTTGTGCCAAATTTCACGTCTGTCTAATAATATTATTATTTCATTTTGTTTTAATTATTAATTTAGTTACAAAATTCTAGATAGATTTATTACGGCGACATTAAATTTAACAGATTTAACTACCGAAGTTTTTACCGAATTTCAACACTATCACACATTGCAAATTCGTTGCCAATACCTTTCAAAATGAACCGACTAAAATAAAGCGAGGTAATGGTGTGTAATCATCATTAATCATGTCAGCAAACTTAATTCAAACACCTGACTCTCTGTGGATTGCGGTGCTTATTTTTTTTTGTTTTTATGCTTATTAAAATATAATTGTATTGCAAATTAATTAGAAATTAATAAATGGATTGTAATGTGTAAATTAATGGTTAAAATATTTTATTTTTGACTGCCTCGGTAGCCTAGTGGTGGCAGGCCACTACTACTACGCTGAGGTCCTGGGTTCGATCCCCGGGTAGAGGGTTATCAGAGATAATGTTGTAAAGTCCTTTATCTCTGGTTCTATTGGGATTTTTCCATTTTCTGGAAATTTCCCAGTACCTCGAAGTTTGGTAATGTGCCCGGTGATGTCAACAGGCTCGCCACCTGTTACATGGGCCAAAACGTTACCGGCGAATCGTGGGTGTTTGCATGTTTGCTTCAATGCATGCATTTGCCTCTGCCTACCCCTTCGGGGATTATAGGCGTGAAGTTACGTAAAATATTTTAGGCATTTTTTTGTGACGAAGGTGGCAAACAAGCATGCAGTTCACATACTCGTATATGTCAAGTGATGACTGCAGCATACAGATATCTATACAAAAAGAAAATCAAAAATGTAACGTTTTTTAGCACACTTGGGATCAGTGGGGACTTTTGGCATTTTATTTCTACTGGTGTACAAATGGTCTACCCAAATATTTAGCTCAGTCGGAGTTTTTGTTGGTCAATATTTATGTGTTTCGTTTGACCGGAGCAACGAGGGCCCATTGGCCACCGCGGCGGACCGGAGGGGAGTAGCCATAGCGTTTATTACCGATGCAAAACAGTCTGTTATTTTTTGCGGGGGGAAATGCGTGTGACACACACACACACTACAAAAGTCGTCTATTACTACGAAAGTCACACCGTGACTTTAACAAAATATATAAACAATGTCACGCACACATATAAACTTCAAGGCGACAGGCATAGGCCCATTTGGGCTTGTACTTTGACAGAGGGTAAATCCTGCGTATGGCTACTTAACTCTGTTCCGCCGCGGCCGGTGACACGTGTTGCTTTATGGGCCGCACAATATTGTCATAATAAATTAATTGAATAGAAACTTTTACTTCACAATTCAATATTTTAATTGCGTTGTTAGACGTGTCGTCACTTCTGAGGCCGTTGCTATTTTGAGACATATAATAAGTACCTACACTTGTCACCAAAGTCCTTGAAAAGCTCTGCAAAACATGTGTTCTACATCAAAACTGGTGGTAGAGCTCCAGTGACGGAGCTCGCGGGCGTAGGCACCACCGCATTACCTAATATACTTGCCGCTAAATGGTAGTGTTCAACACTATCGTGTTTCGGTCAGTCAGTCAGTTGATCGTCGCGCGCGCGAAGCGCGCGGCGCGGATGTAGCACCGGGGCTTGCCCCCTCTGCTGCGGCTTCTTCTGGCCTGCCATGCAGGTCGGCGTTGGGTGCCCTGGGATTCAAGGGCTTCGGTGGAGGAGGCACGCATCGTCAGTCGAGAGACGGGTGGGGGCTTTATTATTTTTTTTTTTTATAATATTTTTTTTTTATAATTTTTTTTTTGTTATTTTTAATTTTTTTTCCTCCTTTTTTTTCCCCGTTTTGTTTTTTTTTATTATGTTTTTTTTCCTCCTTTTTTTTATTTTTTTTTTAATGTCAATTTTTTTTTTGCCCCTCCTTGTACTCCCTTCTGGCGTGCATACCTGCCCCTGCTGCCGTCGCTGTGGCTCGGTGACGTCGTGACGTCTCGCAAGTTGCGGTCGTCTCGACAGCAACGGCCTCCAGTGACCACGGTGGCGTCGCGGGCAAGTGTCGACCATTCATCGACCGGCCCTGCGACGCAACTTCTTCTTCTCCTTCTCTTCTTGGTGTTGCGTCGGTGCAGCAGCTTCACCTGGCACTCGACCACAACAACAAGGGGTAGTGAGCGCTCCCACCAAGATGACAGCGCCTACAGTTAAACGACGCAGCCGTGCCACTGGCTCTAGCTGGGCTTACGGCCGCATCCCAGGGGAGGAATCTCCTTCGACCGGGGTTCGAACCCGGACTTTGGGGATTTGGTCCCGCTTATAGCAGGTCAGGCCGAGTCAAACTCGCTAGCGCTGCGGGTCACGAAGCGCGGGATCGGGGCGGACCTAGCCTCTTCATCGTCGTCCCGGGGTGCTCCAATTATTACCGGAGAGGAGAGGATTTCGCGTGGGAGTGGTCTCCCATCAGGAGGCCTACAGTGCAGTGGGGCAAACCCGTGGAGGTGTTCGTGCGGCCCGTTATCAGCGCGGTCGTACATACCGCGCGCAAGACGTGCCACAAACTCCCTCACGGATTCCACACGCAGGTCCCGTGCTATGACGTCGTTTCGAACGTACCTCCCCGCGTTGGTAATTAGACGGAGACACACGTTCTGCTGGGTCTGAAGGCGCTTTTGCTGCGACGCGGAGCATAATGCGTACCACGTAGGCGCCGCGTACGTCAGCCTTGACCTGATGTACGTTTTGTACAGGCGTAGCTTGGTGCGCAGCGGTAGTCTCGAGTTCAACACCGGACGCAACATCGATCGCGCTGCAGCCGCCTGACACACCACGTGATCCACAGTGGGTGTCATGCGCAGCGCCCGATCGATGGTGCACCCGAGGTATTTAGCCTTTGTCTGCCACTGCACCTCCTCTCCACGAAGCCTGAGCGGTGGCAGCTTGCAGCGGATTACTCTTGTTGGGAGTGCAGCCGTCTTACCCACATTGACGGCCATCCGCCACCTGTCAAACCATTCAGGCAGTACATCTAGCAGACGTTGCATACGCTCGCGAGCGATTTGCAGCCGGGGCGACGACGTTAGGAATGCGCTATCGTCGGCAAACAGGGCTAGCATGACATCCGGTGTGGTTGGGATGTCGTCTGTGTACGCCGCATACAACGACGGCGACAGACAGCTGCCCTGTGGTACTCCTCCTGCACAGATCGGGTGTTCGGCTGAGTCAGCTCCCTCCACCGTTACGTAAAACCGCCGGCCCTCGAGGAAGCTCGCTACCACCCTATGCAGGCCCGATGGAATCTCTATCTTCGCCAACAGTCCAACATGCCAAACCCGATCGAAGGCCTTCTCGATATCGAGAAAGACTCCAATAGAATACCGGCCTTTGTTGTACTCGTCGGCGAGATAGTGGAGCACCCTCGCCAGATGGAGCGTGGTCGAGTGCCCCGCGCGGAAGCCGAATTGCTCCTCCCTGCACGGGAGATGCGGTTTCAGCCTCCGCAGCAGGAGTCGCTCAAACAGCTTGGCGAGGTGTGATAGCAGTGTTATAGGGCGGTAGCTAGAAGCGTGGCGGCGGTCCTTACCCGGCTTTGGGATAACTATTATTTTCCCGAGCTTCCAGGGCTCGGGAAAGCGACCCGTGCGAAGGATGCCGTTGAATAGCCTGGTTAGGGATACCAAGCTACTCCACGGCAGATGCCGTAACGCGGCCTCAGCTCAGACGGGGAGATAAAATCGCCTCCCCGGAGCGGAACGGGCGAGGCCGACAGTAAGTCCCTAACGCGGCGCTCGCAGTCACACAGCAGCGCCGCTACTCGACGATAGCAGGGTCCTGCGAAGGGGGATGGGGGGTGAAAACGCCCTCCAGGTAGTTGGCCAGTATTTCTGCCCGGTCTATGGCCCCGTAACACCGCTTCCCGGCATTGTCGAGAAGTGGATATACGGGGATCGCCTCCTTGGTGAGTGTGCGGGTGAGGGCGTACAGGCTTGTTTCATTGACGGCTGCCCGGTCTATTACCTTTTCCCAGCCGTCTCCGCGAAACGCACTCGAGGCGATTCAGGTCACGCTTCACTGTTGGAAATCGCGTGCGCGCCCATAGACGGCGCAGGCTGCGCTTTCGCTGGAGCTTGCGCTGGAGCGAGACAGGCAGGGCTGCCCTGCGCTGCGTCGGTGGTCTCGTAGATGTGGCCGCTTCTTGTGCGGCTTGGATTTCGGCGGTGAGGCGACTGGTTGCCGCCTCGACATCCTCAGCGGTGTGCAAGTCGCCCACTGGCTCTGACTCGCTCATAGCTCGCTCGATAGTGAGCCAATCGATACGTCGGCGTGGCGGGCGCGCGATCGTGAAGTCCATAGACAGCGCGAGCGTGACCAAAATGGGGAGATGTTGTGTTGTAAGATCATACAACACCTCCACATGGACCGGGTATGGAACTCCCTTATGAAATGCCACGTCAAGAACATCAGGTCGGTACCTAGGTGAAGTGGGTATATGTGTTGGAGCATCGGGGCCTATCACATCATACCCATTCCTTTGGCTATCCTCGAAGAACATCCTTCCGGCCGGAGTGATAACGTTAGAACCCCAAGTAGGATACTTGGCGTTCATATCACCCACGGCTAGTGTAGGCTTGTCTCCGAGGATGGTCCGGATGTCCCCGGCGTGGAAGCGCTCACCTGGGGGGCGGTACGCCGCGAAGATACGGATTCGGTCAGGTGGTAATGTACGGCCCTGTAATTTCCGGCACAGAGGCATAAGACCTTAGGCCTCAAGAGTGGTAACGCATCTGCATTTTGACCATGGTCTTTCTGTGGGTGTCTATAGGCTGCAGTCATCACTTAACATCAATGTGAACTGCATGCTTGTTTACCATTTCCATTACATAAAAAAAAAAAAAATTGTTTGCTAATTAGTTATTCCAAGCAAATGTCTGCGTAACTGAAGTACTTGGTATTTAAACTTTCACCGATCCATCCAACAAAGGTGACCGCGCAACATAGTGCAACACGGGCCACCGGTGGGGAAAAAAAATCAAAGGAGATGTTGCAGAAATGTATGGACCTCCGGCCATGTATTGTACATAATATCATTTAAAAGGCAAAATCAATATAAAAAGGTTTTTTACTGCATATTTTCACTCATTTAGCTTTGTTTGCAGTTACAAAACATAATTTGCAGTTAGAATTGCAACTCAAAACTAACATGGCGATTATGGCGGGCGATGTCATTTTGACATTTTCATTTTTTAAATTGTATTTTGATTATAAAGCTTGGAGAAAAAAGTAATATTTTATAAATATTATCAAAATTGATTGATCCCAAGTGTCGGCTGTATCGCCGCCATGTTTAACATAGTTGAAAATGATAAAATCGTTTAAATTAAATGTGGTTGTAACTCTAAAATATATTCTTGAATAAATTAATTGTATTTTTTTCGGATTCTTCTTTAATTTACCCATTTTTTGAGGACGTGTACGAACCAGAGCCGAGCTCGCAACATCTCCTTAAATTTTTTTTTTTTGTTCGTAATATTTACAAAAATCATTACTTAAACAATCTAGTCTTAAGCTAGTGATAATATTAAGCTTATATCTAGGTACAAGAGTACTTAACTCTACAACCCTATTCTTTGTGTTTATGCAGTTCTAGGAAACTTAAGGATATGATGCTATATAACGTTAGGTTGTTGATATATTAGCTTGGAAACATAGGTAAAATCTAGCTTTTCACTATTGAACCTTAGACTAGTGACTAGAGGGGTGTATGTATGGGTGATATATACTAAGATAAAGATAGGTATAAAATGATTCGTTATTGTTAACGATTATGATTAGAGGTGAAGGCGGGAGGGGCGGGATGAGGATGTTTAAAGACGTGGTGGGTCGCAGCGAACCGCAGTAGAGTTAAGTTGCCATAGCGTTTGTTACCGATGCAAAACAGTCTGTTATTTTTTGCGGGAGAAAATATTTGTTACACACATACACACTACAAAAATCGTCTATTACTACGAAACTCACACATTGACTTTAAAAAATACATCAACAATTTCACGCAACATATAAACTTCCAGGCGACAGGCATAGGCCCATTTGGGCTTGCACTTTGACAGAGGGAAAAGCCTGCATATAGCTACTCCCCTCCGGTCCGCCGCGACCGGTGGCCCGTGTTGCTCTATACCGCGCAATGATACGGACAAAGTTCACGCGATGGAATAGATTAGTCATGTATTGCGTTTGATGCAGTATGGCGTTTAGGGCTGGACCATATTGGAAATGTATAGCTAAATAGCTGTGCCCGCGACTTCGTCCGAGTAGTATTATTTTTAAAATAAAGGTAACCTTATTTACGTGACGAATCAAGGACGACTAAAAGCATATATGTATACATGGGACATATGCTAAAATAACAATTATTCTGCCTCTCTGTCTGTTTTATACAACTAATGTCTGAAACGGCTCCATAGATTTTGGTGGGACTTCGCTTTCAGATAGCTTATGTAAGAAGGAGTAAATTTTACTCCTTGTTACATCAGCTATCTGAAAACGAAGTCCTTGTTACCGGCGCCGTATGTACTTCGAGGCACATGTCCCTTTGCCTCGGCATCTTCTGCTCTTATAAGGATGAGAGCGGTGTCTAGTCTAGGTGGCGCAGTGGTGGGCGCCGCGTCGCCGACTACGGCGCAGTGACGGAGTAGGCGCCTCCCAAGTGTGGTAAATCGCCTTCCAATATGCTTTTAGTAAAAAGCAGTTATTCTTATATAGCGTAAAACGGGAATAACGCTCACCCTCAAACACCTCTATTAGAAAATCGAGTTATAAGCTATTATTCTTGAATGATTGAACTCCTCATGTACAATGCCCTAACAGGACCTTGTACCATACTAACCCTAACTCTTCTTCTTCTTGGTCATTACACTCTTGACAGAGTCGTCGCGGTTGTCACTTTAGGGTTGGTAACTTGCTTCAAAACCCAGCGCCGATGCGTTTCGGGTGCACTCGTAGAGCGATTTTTTAGAAGCGGCATTAAAATTGGTCGGCCCAGAGCATAGGAGATCTACCACGTCCTCTTCTACCGTTGAAAACTCCTTGGACGGTCAAGCGTTCTATGAAGTGTTCACACCGTCTTGAAACGTGTCCGAAAAACGTAAGAATTCGAGACTGAACCACGAAGGATAGATGCTGCTTGATATCGAGTTCTTGAAGTATGGATGAGTTAGTTCTGAATTGAGTCCACGATATTTGCAAGCATTTTTCGCCAGCACCACAATTTTAGTGCATCTATCCTTGTAACCCTAACACTCTTCACTAATTGTACATAGAGGCAAATAAATTATCAATAAAATGTCTGGAAGAGATCGCTCTTCTAGCGATAAGGCCGCCCTTTGTATCACGTGTTCCTGTTTTTTTTTCTCATGTAATTGTTTCTTTTTTGGTGTACAATAAAATGTATTATTATTATGATGAACTAATCTAAGACAGACACAGTGTATACAGAGCTTTAATAAATATTACATTCATCGTTCATTGCCTAGCACAAACCTTAAATGGTTCTTAATATAAATGCTTCATTTACACATTATGTGTGAATTATCTGTGCCAATCAATGTTAAGTCACAGTAAATGTCGATAGGTGCGAACAAACTGACGTTTTTCGTTTACTGATTTATCATGCTTTCTATACGTAGTTCACCAGCGTAGTAGTAGTGGCCTGCTATCACTAGGCTACCGAGGCAGTTAAAATGTATCATAATATACTTAAACTTAATATTATAGAGCTAAAGAGTTTGTTTGTTTGCTTGAACATGCTAATCTCAGAAACTACAAATCCGATAAAAAACATTTCTACGTGCGCCCATTTATCGAGAAAAGCTTTAGGCCATATTACAATACGCTAAGATGAGTATGAGAGGATAGGTTACACTGCACCCGCGTGAAGCCGGGACGGGCCGCTAGTAATATTATAAAGCTGAAGAGTTTGTTTGCTTGAACGCGATAATCTCAGAAACTACAGGTTTCAAATTCTTTCCGTGTTAGATAGCCCATTTATTGAGAAAGGCTTTAGGCTATATAACAAAACGCTAAGATGGAGAGGAAAGGGTAGGTTACATTGCAGCCGCGCGAAGCCGGGGCGGGCCGCTAGTCATTAATAGTCGTTCATTGACATCTATACAAATAAACAAAATTGGAGTGTCTGTTTGTAATATTAAAATAACCGCTTTTTACTAAATGCATATGTATGTATACACGAAACATATACCAAAACAACATTTTTTACAATTTTTGTCTGTCTGTCTGTCTGTTTGGCGGGGCTAATCTTGGGAACGGTGGGACCGATTTTGACGGGACTTTCACTGGCAGATAGCTCATATGATAAGGAGTAACTTAGGCTACTTTTATCTCCATACAACCATACATACATAGCTTCATACAAATAAATAGAACTTGAGTGTCTCCGATTTTAATGGGACTTTCATTGGCAGATAGCTGATGTAATAAGGAGTAACTTAGGCTACTTTTATACTAGCTGCGCCCACGACTTCGTCCGGGTAGATACCGAACAATCATATTTTTTCTCACGTGGACGATGTCGCGGGCACAGCTAGTATAAAATACAATACACAGCAGGATCAGACACAGACTAGATAATTATGTACCCAGCTCCATCAGGAATGTAACCTTTTAACACACGATTGAGGCTTTCATGGTTTGTTGGCGAAGGTCGTGTTCAGATACATTTTATTTCTTAACACTATCAATTCTTTTCACACTTGTCATGTCTTGAATTAATGTGGAACGTTGGGGTTAAGCAATCGTTCAGTGCGTCTATGTGATCATAGACGCACTGAACGATTGCTGAGGAATTGACGAATTGACGAATGAGTTGCACCATTTGAAAATTGTTAAATGATGTCATAGTGCTCACTGTAGCTGGACGATGCGCTGGTTAATGTTAAAGTTAACCTTAAAATTATTTGTCAGCTGTGGGAATCTGTCAACCCTAGCTTTCCACTGGTAGAGTTCCAGTTACGGAGCTCGCGGGCGGAGGCACTAAATGGTATTTGCCGCTAAATAGTAGTGTTTAGCACTATCGTGTTCCGGTCAGGTGGTAATGTACGGCCCTGTGATTTCCGGCACAGAGGCATAACATCTTAGGCCTCAGGTGTGGTAACGCATCTGCATTTTGACCTTGGTCTTTGTGTGGGTGTCTATAGGCTGCAGTCATCATTGAACATAAATGTGAACTGCATGCTTGTTTCCCACTTCCATTACATTAAAAAAATGTAGTCCCGTAACTGGCCGATGCGATGGATAATGTTAAAGTTAACCTCAAAATTATCTGTCAGGTGAGGGAATCTGTCAACCCTGGTAACTTTTATCATGCCAAATAATACGCTGGTGCAACACATTTCGCTGTCACTGCTAAAGAAAATGTTACTGTGCCTTGAACTCGCGACCACCGGGGCTTGAACCCGCGACCATGATGAACCGCGTGGGAATCTATTCCAGCCGCTCTCCCAACTGAACTACCGAAGTCCAAAGTGAAGGAAGAATTTGACAACATCAGGTGTCAACTTCTTTCCATTTTTCTTTAAATATGTTTCACTTGCATGTGTTTTTGCGAAAAATAATATAAAGACAATCGTTATTGTCAAATTTGACAAAAACCTTCATTAAGAAATAGTTTATGGCAACCTTTTTTTTTGGTGGTAGAACTCTGGTGAAAAAACTCACGGGCGTAGGCACCATCGCATTACCTAATCTTTCTGTCACTAAATAGTGGTGTTCAGCACTACCGTGTTACTTTAAGATGGTAATGTATGACTCCTTAATAACTATTGCAGAGACGTAACAACTTAGGTGTTTGGTTAGGTTAGGTTAGGTAGTTAGGTTAGGTTTTACTGGTGGTAGAGCTCCAGTGAAGGAGCTCGCGGGCGTAGGCACCACCGCATTACCTAATATACTTGCCGCTAAATGGTAGTGTTCAGCACTATCGTGTTCCGGTCAGGTGGTAATGTACGGCCCTGTAATTTCCGGCACAGAGGCATAACACCTTAAGCCTCAGGAGTTGTAACGCATCTGCATTTTGACATTGATCTTTGTGTGGGTGTCTATAGGCTGCAGTCATCACTTAACATCAATGTGAACTGCAAGCTTGTTTGCCACTTACATTACATAAAAAAAAAAAAAAATCGTGTTCCGGTCAGTTGGTAATGTACGGCCCTGTAATTTACGGCACAGAGGCATAACACCTTAGGCCTCAGGAGTGGTAACGCATTTTCATTTTGACCTTGGTCTTTGTGTGGGTGTCTCATAGGCTGCAATCATCACTTAACATCAATGTCAATGAGCTGCATGCTTGTTTGCCTACTTACTTACTTAAAAAAAACATGATTAATTCCAGCACCCCAGTTCAGTTTAAAATTTTAAATCAGACAAATCTCCTTGATCTAGTTCAAGACAATCTTACGAACCTATTGTTCTTTATAAACGACGCGGTGTTTTTTAAAGTCCCAACCAATTTGTTCAGTTTTGTAATATGGTCTGGTAATATAATGAAAGAATAGTTTGATTTCAAACAAGTATCTATTATTTACTGGTGGTAGAGCACCAGTGTCAGAGCTCGCGGGCGTAGGCACCACCGCATTACCTAATATACTTGCCGCTAAATGGTAGTGTTCAGCACTATCGTGTTCCGGTCAGGTGATAATGTACGGCCCTGTAATTTCCGGCACAGAGGCATAACAGCTTAAGCCTCAGGAGTGGTAACGCATCTGCATTTTGACCTCGGTCTTTGTGTGGGTGTCTATAGGCTGCAGTCATCACTTAACATCAATGTGAACTGCATGCTTGTTTGCCACTTCCATAACATAAAAAAAAAAAAAACTACTCGTACCTGTATTTCATCATCGTCATCATGTCAGCCGAAACATGTCCACTGCTGGACCAAAGCCTCCCCATAAGGGACATACGGGTGGTCGTATATGGCCCCGCGGCTGGTGTAGATCGGCAGCGATCTACTCGGTTAAGCGATACGGTCGCGGTCGAGTGTGTGATGAGTGACCGCTTGTGGCAAATTAAAATCCGCGTTTCCGTGCTTCGGAGGGCACGTTAAGCCGTCGCTCTCGGTTGTCATCGATAGATAGCAGTCGTTAAATCTTGTCGGAGGCCTTATGGGTGGTTTGAAAACATGCGACAGCGGGTTGGCCATTAACCCTTATCTCCACCAACCCGCATTGGAGCAGCGTGGTGGAGTAAGCTCCAGGCCTCCTCCCAAGAAGGGGAGAGCCTTGTGCCCAGCGGTGGGACGTATCAAGGGTTGCCCTTATTTTTTTTTTTTTTTTTATGTAATAAAAGTGGCAAACAAGCATGCAGTTCACAATGATGTTACGTGATGACTGTAGCCTATAGACACTCACACAATGACCAGAGGTCAAAATGCAGATGCGCTGCCACTCCTGAGGCATTAGGTGATATGCCTCTGTGCCTGAAATTACAGGGCCGTACATTACCACCTGACCGGAACACGATAGTGCTGAACACTACCATTTAGCGGCAAGTATATTAGGTAATGCGGTGGTGCCTACGCCCGCGAGCTCCGTCACTGGAACTCTACCACCAGTAAAAAATATTATATTATTATTATTATAGATGCGTATTATGGCACTGGGCCAAAATCGAACTGTTTTGTAGTGATAAAACAGTTCAAATGTGATGCAAAATACTAACAAGTACAGCTCGTCGAGTAGTTTTCCGACCGCTCATTTGTAATATACGATGACACTCCCGAGATTACGTTAAGCTGCCTCAACTTTGACCTTTGCGTTTTACACACCTGGTCGATTTATTTTTAGACCTTTAAGGCTGTATTGTATGATAATGGTATTAAAAATTGCATTCATTATCAACATGGTCATGTTTATTTAAAGGGATATTTATGTAACTAAAACTTAACTATACAGGGCTAATTGAAATTAGCGCATTACCTCTCGCAGGCAGCTTCTCTAGATAAATCCCAACATTTGTTCTACGACTTGTTACAAATCTTAAAAAATAACAAAAAAAAAATTAAAAATATTTCAAAAGAGCATTGCCGATTGTCACCCCTCAACCGCGCGCCGCGCAGCTCGTGGCAATATTTTGCCTAGCCAAGATGCAAGGCATACCTACACTCAGAGTAAATGCCAGTTCAGAGGCAAAAAATTGTTAACATATTTAATACATTCTTACAATGTGGTAAAACATAAATTGGCTTGTCAGTGGTTGAATGCGTCCCCACAATCATATATATATAATATATTTATATATATATATATATATATATATATATATATATATATATATATATATATATATATTAGTACACGAATTAATGATTTTGCCATATTATAATGGCCGTAAATGACTTTTTACAGGTTTTCTTGTAATTTATAGGTAAAGGACTATTTTCGGGATTTTTTGATTTTATTTATTTTATGTAATGCTAGCGGCAAACACATGCAGTTCACATTGATGTTAAGTGATGACTGCAGTCTTTAGACACCCACACCAAGATCAAGCTCAAAATGAAGATGCGTTCATATCTATCTAAATATTTTTTATGTATTTTGTAACTATTTGTTTTAGTATTTATCATGTCTATCTCTTGTATTATTAATAATTATTTATTAGTCTACCAGGATTATTATTATTTTTACGTCTATAGTTTTCCATGTTTGTTGTGTCAACATACCGCCTACCTAACTCTATACTGCGAATGGTTTAGCTGGGAGAGGAGGTAAGCTCGCCATTTGTACCAATATCATGTATGTATTGTGTGACAATAAAGAGTTAATAAATAAAATAAATAAACCCTAAAAACACTGAAATATGCAATGAACACTAAATAGAAAAACAATAAAATCTTACATCATATCTTTGAATGGCTATAGCTATTGATTCGTTCTATTATCTCTAACCAAGCAAAGCTGGCCGATACAAAAGACATAAACGTGCACGACCTTTTACTATTTAAATATTGTCATAAAAATAATTTTATATTCAATATTATTATAATCTTACAATGTAATATGGCTGACTTTTATTTAATAAATCTTGATTGTCAACTCATCATTATTTGAAATTTGCATTTTACATCGCATCTATATTTAACTTAGGGAAAAGTTCATTAAAATACACACATTGCTTGCTTGTGCAATCAAAATTATTATTTGTAATAGATAAGTTTCACTTTCTCTTAAGCCTTTTTATAGCCGTGTATATTGGAGTTCTATTGAAGCTTGAATGTTAGGCTGGAGAGGCTTCTGCGCTCGCCGATTGCTCGGTAAAGAAGACTAGCGTCTCGAGACAGACCGCCTACATAAGTCAAAAATAAAATAAAAAAATGTGTGTGTGTATTTTCGCGCCAGGTCCCTAACGGGGTAGGCAGAGAGTGTAGAGCGCCAGATGTCCCGGTCCAGACATACCTCTCGTGCCTCGTCTACCTTCATCATTCTCTTCATACATGCACGCCGATCCCTAAGTCTTTTGGCCCCTGGTCAAAAAAAATGTCTGAGTTTTTATATGTGGGACACCCGATTGGAACGGAGTTCCTCTTCAACCTCTAACGAATCACTTTCACAATCCATTGTTCTTTTTTTTTAATATTAAAAATAACTACAACCACATACACACGAACACGACAAAACAATGTACGCATGCACAGCAGACGCGCGCGTCGCGTGGTTTATCACTGCTTTTTAAGACGTCATTTAACAGTTTTCAAATAGTGCTACTATTTTTTTTTCTTAACCGGTACTTTACAAATTTTCAGTTGAAGTTAGACGATGCGACCCAGCCTTAGTGTCTGTACGCGCCTTTATTTAGCAGACAGTATTTTATTTTACCAAACAAATAGTAATGTGACCTCGCTAATTATGCAGAAATTGAAGCTGCATTTTTAAGTTATGCTGATTTAATGTGAATTCATTTAATAATAACATAACATCCTATTATTCAATTTATAAGATAAATGAATATTTTATGATATTCACATCTTATTACAAATTATAATAACTTGTCCCACACATAACAGTAAACACGGTAACACTGGGTCGAGAAGGAATTATTGAACGTATCATCACGCCTGTAATCCCCGAAGGGGTAGGCAGAGGTAAATGCATGCATTCAATCATACATGCAAACACCCACGACTCGCCGGTTACGTTTTTTTTGGCCCATGTAACAGGTGGCGAACCTGTTGCCATCTCCGGGCACATTACCAAACTCCGGGGTACTGGGAAACTTCCAGAAAATGGAAAAATCCCAATAGAAGCAGAGATAAAGGATTTTAAACCGTTATCTCTGAATCGAACCCAGGACCTCCAGCGTAATAGTAGTGGCCTGCTACCACTACGCTACTGAGGCAGTTTAGGAATTATTGGAATTTCTAATAACTTTTTTAACGCAATCCTCATATTTTGGTTATGAGCCTGAGTTGAAGTTGCGTTGGTATACAAGTGTTTTCCCCTACCATTTCAGGGAAAACAGGCGCAAAGTAACGTAAAATTTTAACGTAAAATTTTACTGGTGGTAGAGTTCCAGTGACGGAGCTCGCGGGCGTAGGCTCCACCGCATTACCTAATATACTTGCCGCTAAATGGTAGTGTTCAGCACTATCGTGTTCCGGTCAGGTGGTAATGTACGGCCCTGTAATTTCAGGCACAGAGGCATATCACCTAATGCCTCAGGAGTGGCAGCGCATCTGCATTTTGAACTCTGGTCATTGTGTGGGTGTCTATAGGCTGCAGTCATAACTTAACATCAATGTGAACTGCATGCTTGTTTGCCACTTTTATTACATAAAAAAAAAAAAAAAAAAAAAACGTAATACCTATTATGCATAAAATTCAGATTGACTTTAAGTATTTAAATAACTGCCTCTATAGCCAAGTGTTAGCAGGCCACTATTATCAAAATTCAAATATTTTAGTCTGTAAGACTTCAAGATACAATAAGTAACTTTTGTCTTAATCCTGAACGCTACGCAAGACGTTTGCGAAATAGAAGGAGCTGCACATAATAATTTTACAAAAACTGCTGTCAGACAATTACCACCTCAGTTTGTCCGACACCACGGAAGCTGAAAAGCGATTGAAACGTAGGGTTCGATTTTAAATAGTCATTTTAGTTTAAAATACGCGAGATAAATCCGAAAACTAGTTTTATTTCAAATTGGTTTAGTAGGACACGTTTGCATTGTCAGTTTACAAGCTACCTGTAGTGAATATATAATATATTTGTAATATTTATTTTTCAGAATAACATATGTGAGTGATCTTTAGAAATTAAAGAAAAAAATGGGAAGGAAAATTTGACTTCGGGCAGGAATCAAACATGCGACCTCAGGATAACCATTCCAGCTGAAGGTTATCCTGAGGTCGCAGGTTCGATTCCTGCCCGAAGTTAAATTCTTCTTCCCGTTTTTTTCCTTAATTTATAATATATAGCTGTTATCCGCGCCTTCGCCCGCCTGGATGTCGTTTTATAAAAATAACTAAGTAGCCTATGTTCTTTCACAAAGTCAGCTTTATCTTTGTACCAAATTTCATTAAAATCGGTTCAATTGTTTGGACGTTAAAAGGTAACAGACAGACAGAGTTACTTTCGCATTTATAATGTTAGTAAGGATAAGTAAGGATAGTAGGGATTACTATTATTCAACCACTAATAATAATAATCATTTTATAAATAAAATTTAACCGATAAATCATCTTTCAATTCCTTCATAGAAGAAAAAGAAAAATCTAATGGTCCTAAACATACTCATTCACTTAGCTCCAAGTGCTGGCACTACTGAGAAGAACTCCGCTACTGAACAAACTCAAAATACGCTTGGGTCCCTGGGGTCTATTCCCGGGTCGTTGTCTATGCGTATGTATAAGCGTATTTTAAAAAAAGTGACGTATCAGTTTTTTCCACAAGGCCAGTTTAGCATTTCGGTTTACTTGGCTTTGGTAATTTTGGCTACTGAACCACAAAAATAATCTTTTGTTTCTAATACTAGTTAACCTTCTCATCTATCAATGACCAGTAAAATACAATATAACATAATATAGTATTGCTACCTTGTAGCGCATTTTGTAATTCTTTATATTATCAACTATGACATATACGCTATTCTAATTTTTCTCATAAATTAACCACAATCATCGTAATAATTTAACTTCAATAAAATATTTCATAACTGCCTCGGTAGCCGAGTGGTAGCAGGCCACTACTACTACGCTGATGTCCTGGGTTCGATTCCCGGGTAGGGGGTTATCAGAGATAATGGTGTAAAGTCCTTTAGGTTCTATTGGGATTTTTCCATTTTCCGAGTACTTCGAAGTTTGGTAATGTGCCCGGAGGTGTCATGGGCCAAAACGTAACCGGCGAATCGTGGGTGTTTGCATGTATGCTTGAATGCATGCATTTACCTCTGCCTACTCCTTATTAGGGGATTACAGGCGTGAAGTTACGTAAAATATATCATTGGTTACAAAATTATTTGTTTACTCATTCATTTTGACCACGTCGTATTTCTCACATATTTTTTTTTGTTTTCAAGCATACGTTTGACATTGACGTTAAGTGATGACTGCAGCCTATAGACACTTGCAAAAAGCCCAAGGTCAAAATGCAGATGCGTTACCACTCCTGAGGCCTAAGGTGTTATACCTCTGTGCCGGAAATTACACGGCCGTACATTACCAACTGACCGGAACATGATAGTGCTGAACACTACCATTTAGCGGCAAGTATATTAGGTAATGCGATAGTGCCTACGCCCGCGAGCTCCGTTACTGGAGTTCTGCCACCAGTAAAAAAATATTTCTTATTTGATTGTTAATGGGGGCAGAGCAGCTTGTGGCGAGCTGTTGGTGAGTAGCGACACCACCCCCTACCATCATCTCGAGTTCCTCCGAGAGAACTGGGCTCCGCCTCGTCCGCCACACAGAGGTACGGCCGGCCAGAGCATCAGGTCTGATTGTTAATTATTATTATGATTGAGCTCTGAGAGATTTAAATATTTTTTTTAAATAACAGAATTTTATAGAATTTTAAAATCGAAGACGTAGCGGCAATTTCGATAGGCAACCTAGGCAACCTATACATATATTCACTAGATCATAAATATGCGTAAAAATTAGGTTTGCAGCACATCTCGATGAATGAAATAATTCTGCAGCTGTATCCTTACCTATGTCAGAGAATATGTAATAATACTACGTATAGAATGGACACTTCGACGTCCCGCCCGATTTGCTCGCATCACTCAACCACCTCCCCTCTTATGGGCGACGGTTGGTATTTTCTACGTGCTGCGCACACAGGTTCACGTGTAAATACACGTCACTGATTGATGTCTGTGTAATAGAAACCAAATTAAGCGTTTGTATGGAATTTTGGTGGAGTGTCCGCGGTGTGCCTATGTGAACAAACTTCTTGCTTCACATCTGGACCTCCCCAAATCTTCGCTACCGACTGGACTGTATTTTACGTGGGGGTTAGTAGAGATAAGGGTTAGTGGCCAACCCGCTGTCGGATGTTTTCAAATGCGCATTTTAATTTGCCCCTTAGCGTTCACCCATCACACACCCGACCGCGCCCGCATCGCTTAACCGAGTAGATCGATTACTATCTACACCAGCCGCGGGGCCATGCGCGCTTCAATTATGGAATTTTCTCCCCTAATGACGCAGAACACTTACACGCCCAATATAGCGGCTTGAATTTATAAATATTGATTTATAATTGAACAATAGAAAAAAGTGCGCTAAGAATAGGCCGTAGCGTACTGCGTGAAGATCTCAAGGACATACCGAATTAGTTCTACCTACATGAAATTGCTGCCAACGCAATAACTATGAAAGTCCTAATTCTTTGTAGATGTCTATGGTCTGGAGCATTCCTCAGTGTAAACTAGAAGCCCGTAAATGAAGACTATGATAAAATATAAGAATTTTTTTTAAGGACATCGCGTTATTTGCTGTCCCTGCTCTCAACCTTTCCGATTGTTTTAAAGTATATACATATATTCTAATTTCAAATATGCTAACCACTAAATATATGAACGCAATTGAATATTACGTAAAAAAAAAATTAAAGTTCACATTAGGAATAGTGGTCACTATGATCTAGAATGAATTTTGTAATACAACTGCTACGCGTATAAAATCCAGAGATGCCTGCACGGTACATCACTCGTGTAGTTCACGTTCATACAATCACTCGCCTTGCAAAATGAAACTGGTGAGTTATCGATTTTATTTAGTGATTTGTTGACTAATCGATAATCGAATATCGCCGTGGAATCATCAAAATTTATTTGCATTCTTAAAAACTATCATAAAAAATGTTTTAATCATTTTTTATGCATTTCATTTTCAACATTAAATTTTATGCAGGCATTATTATTTTTATTTACCATAGCCAATTTTAATGCCCTGAACATCAATTATTGTTATTATTAGAATTTTGTTCGTTATTTATTATTTTAAAATGACATTTTTGTCATTATTTTAAAATGTCAAATTATAATAAGAATGTCATTCATTACGTATTTCGTAATTTATGTGCCAAGTGAGTCTTCATTTAAAAAGCTTTATAAGGAACTTAATGTTCTTCAGCGTGTACTTGACGATGCATAGATGCATAATTACAACGCTAAAGAATTCATTATCTTTTCATTTTGTTTCGTGTAACCTCGAATTACTGAGGTTGGCTGATGGATGTCTGGAATACAATACATCTGTTGTAGACTTTTTTATTTAACGTTGTTTACATACTTAGGTTTTAGCGAGCTACACTCATAGAAGTAAAATGTTTTTCGGATTTATTCTGTAAACATCAAATTCCAATTCAAAATCATTTGGAAATAATGAAATTTTCTTGTGATAAAAAAAAACAAAAAAAAAAGTAAAACAATTGATATATTATAATAATTATGTCAAAGTAAGCCTTACCCAACCGTTTGTTTTTATATTGGTTTACTTACATTGTAATAAATAATCAGAACAAATTACATGTTGATTTATCAAAACTTTATTTTAATAAGTCAAATTATTGCGAAGTTGCTATTGACATCTTTTATAAGTCGAAGAATTTCTTACTGAATAATATATTATTGATGGGCTTTGAAAAGAACATTATGACTATGAATAAATATCTTATATTTTTTTAAATAAAATGTAATGGATTTATGAAACGTATATGGAAATTTATATGATTTTGTAATCAACTAGACATATTAATCGCTTTTTAGTTTCGTGGTCTAGGACAGAAAACAATAATTTCTTTTTAATGACTCTGTATGTGTACTTTAAGACTTATAGAATAATTAACTTCAACCTATAAAACCAATTTGTTTTCTTCTGTTCAAGCCATGTCACTAGTAGACTAAAAACCTAAAGAATCCATTAATCTTTTTTTTTTTCAATCTTCCATGCTTCCACGATGATGCGCGATTTTGACAGTTAACGATACCTACGTCAAACGTCAAGATGTTTCAACATTTGAACGCAATTGTGTCAATATCAATTGACAGATCAATGTCATCTTTAAATCGTAATTTTAATTGCTCTTCGATCTACTTATTTGTACCATACTTCTGTAAATTTCAATATTTGTTTTTATTTTTATCTACTGAAGGTG
This sequence comes from Macrosoma leucophasiata, assembly GCA_036365455.1. Taxonomy (NCBI): domain Eukaryota; kingdom Metazoa; phylum Arthropoda; class Insecta; order Lepidoptera; family Hedylidae; genus Macrosoma; species Macrosoma leucophasiata. The sequence continues at coordinate 3,215,264 of JAWQUS010000023.1, read as the reverse complement.
GCAAACAAGCATGCAGTTCACATTGATGTTAAGTGATGACTGCAGCCTGTAGAAACCCAGACAAAGACCAGAAGTCAAACTGCAGATGCGTTGCCACCTCTGAGACTTTAGTTGTTATGTCTCTATGATAGTTATTATGGGGCCATACTCGTAAATTATCATCTAACCAGAACACGATAGTACTGAACAGTCCCATTTAGCGGCAAATACGGTGGTGCCTACGCCCTTGAGCTCTTACACTGGAACTCTACCACCAATCCATATCATAAGCAGTTGCAGCAAAATGTTCTAACATTTCATACATAACAACAATATAATATAGTACCCAAAACTTAGCAAATCAAGGGTCAAAGCCACATATCAATCAATAACGAAACGTATCAAATATGACATTGTTACACAATCTAACATTTAATTTCTTCATACATCTTTCTCAGGCTGGTACAATTTTTCAATAGAACATAGTATTACTTCACTTAGCATTTATGAAAGTCTGTGTCAAAGGTCACATCTTAACTAATACGGAGGCGGCTATTCACTAATTATATTTTAACTGATCGAGTGGAATATTTGCGCAAACTATTGGTGATCAGTTTAAAAGTGTCTCCGTCCAGTTATATTAATAATATAAATAACGGTTATATTAATAATTTATATAATAATTAATTTTTCTATTGAGTTTTTCGAAACTTCACGCTTGTAATCCCCAAAGGAGTATCTAGAGGTAAATGCATGCATTCAAGCATACATGCAAACACCCACGATTCGCCTGTTGATATATCTGGGCACATTACCAAACTTCGAGGTACTGGAAAATTTCCAGAAAATGGTTAGATAGTAATGTATGACCCCGTTATAACTATCACAGACACATCAGAGGTGGCAACGCATCTGCATTTTGACCTCTGATTTTTGTGAAGATGTCTTTAGGCTGCCGTCATTATTCAATAACATTAATGTGAACTGCATACTTGTTTGTCACCTTCATTACATAAAAAATTGAGTACCTAATTATTAATTTTACTTAACAATTATGTTGTAGAAATTAGACTTGCGGTTTTTCTCCCGTATACAACACTCCCAAACTTCTTACACCCGAAGTTTCGGTCGCTTTCCAGCTACCGTGGTCACGGGCAGACCACGGATTGTTAACGTTTTCGTAGGTTTTCGCGAGCTTCATACATTGTAGAAATTAAACTTGCGGATTTTCTCGCGTATACAACACTCCCAAACTTCACGGGCACGCTACCGTGGTCACGGGCAGACCACGGTAGCTGGAAAGCGACCGAAACGTCGGGTGTAAGAAGTTTGGGAGTGTTGTATACGCGAGAAAATCCGCAAGTTTAATTTCTACAATGTATGAAGCTCGCGAAAACCTACGAAAACGTTAACAATTATGTTTTCAAAATATTATTATGGACAAAAATTTGTTTTATTCATATTTATATTAAAATTTTGCTTCTTTCACCTTATTTTAGGTATCGTTTAGTGTCAATGTGTATGTCATATTCAACATTACCAATTTAAATAAGAAACATACATAATGGCTGTACATTAATAAAATTTTATAACAAACACTTAACAATCTATTCATGCATTATTAAATTATGCAAATGCTAATAATTATTATTATAACTCATATTCATGAACTTTATTGGATAAATATTATTTTGCCTACTATGCATAACATAGAATGAATAGATTGTGTGATTAAAATCAGTAACAAAATTAATTATTATTCGTAAAATAAAACAGCATTTTTTTTATTATTAAATATATTATATGAATACAAACACATTATAAGGGTCTTCGCCTATTACACTTTTTTTTTATACGCGGGGAAATTCTCATGGGCACCCGCCATTTAGGGGAAAAGACGGCGGGTAGTGTGAGACTCGTACTCACTAAAACCCCGCGGTGTTCCGACTCTTCCGCCATCAGTGGCGGGGTCACGGGAACGCTTACGCACACATCCGCGACCCCGCCGGCGGCTGCTCGCCTGGCCCTCCGCAGGTTGAGCTCTTTGCCTCCAACCAACCCTAGTGGCGTGCGGAACACGTGCACGCCACCCAACTTGGGACCTATCTCCATTTGGCCGACGGACATTCCCTAGTCCGACACCCAAAGGTCCCTGCCCCGACCACTCACAACGCCAGGCGTCCCAAGACGCCCGGGTGGAGGAGTCCAGGGGCACACAGTCCGGCCCCGGGGGAGCGGGAGTGACAGGGATGAACTGACCTTCAACCGCCCCCTCGGGGGCCCACCACGTCTTCGCCTATTACACTTTTTTTTTTTTTTTTTTTTTTTTTTTACGCGGGGAAACCCTCATGGGCACCCGCCGTCTAGGGGAAACGACGGCGGGTAGTGTGAGACTCGTACTCACTAAAACCCCGCGGTGTTCCGACTCTTCCGCCATCAGTGGCGGGGTCACGGGAACGCTTACGCACACATCCGCGACCCCGCCGGCGGCTGCTCGTCTCCGAGCCCTCCGCAGGTTGAGCTCTTTGGCTCCAACCAACACTAGTGGCGTGCGGAACACGTGCACGCCACCCAGCTTGGGACCTATCTCCATTTGGGCGACGGACATCCCCTAGTCCGACACCCAAAGGTCCCTGCCCCGACCACTCACAACGCCAGGCGTCCCAAGACGCCCGGGTGGAGGAGTCCAGGGGCACTCTGTCCGGCCCCGGGGGAGCGGGAGTGACAGGGATGAACTGACCTTTAACCGCCCCCCCGCGGCCCCACCACGTCCCTATCGAGCGGCGGGACCACCGCTAGGCGGCTGGGGATAGGGTGCAGGGCAACGACACACCCATACACCTCCTCCCCAGCCGCCTCCCCACCACGTCCCCATCTTACGGCGGGACAACCGCTAGGCGGCTGGGGATAGGGTGCAGGGCAACGATACACCCGTAAACCTCTTCCCCAGCCGTCTCCTCACCACAGCAGCGAGTGGCGGGCAGAGCCACGCCAAACGCCGCCCCCTCTCTGGGTTCCTCTTGGCTTCTCCGGTGTGAGGCCAACCACCGGGTACTGAGCCCCCCCGCCACGACAAGGCGGAAACCCTCGGGGGGGTTCGCCTATTACACTGACTCAACGCCGACTCAACTCTAACTGAACTCACAGTATGGCTTCGTGAATTAAACTGAGACCGGCAGAGTGGCAATTAATCTACATTTTTTTTGTTTACTGGTGGTAGAGCTCCAGTGACGGAGCTCGCGGGCGTAGGCACCACCGCATTACCTAATATACTTGCCGCTAAATGGTACTATCGTACTACAGCACTATCGTGTTCCGGTCAGGTGGTTATGTACGGCCCTGAAATTTCCGGCACAGAGGCATAACGCCTTAGGCCTCAGGAGTGGTAACGCACCTGTATTTTGACCTTGATCTTTGTGTAGACACAATAGGCTGCAGTCATCACTGTGAGCTGCATGCTAGTTTGCCACTTCCAGTACATAAAAAAATAATTTAAAGCTCTGGTTTGCTGCATTTTTTAAATAGTTTACAGTGTTACTTACCATCAATGTGAACTCTATGCTTGTTGGCCACTTCATGACATGAAAATAAATATACACGTTTTATAGCTCAGGGCTATTTCAAGTTACCAGGAGAGTAGAAATCACTAAGAGCTGTTTTCTAATCACCATCATGATTTCAGATCATCATCACCGCTCTCTTCGGCTTTGCCGCCGCCGCCTTCGCCCCTGCTTACCCCGAACAGTCCAACAGGGCTCAGGCCTCTTTCGAGAAGAATGCCAGGATCATAGCCCTGGACTCCGAAGTGAAGGAAGACTCCTTCAGATATAACTACGAAACTGAAAACGGTATCAAAGCTGAAGAGCAGGGTCGTGAGGTATGTATTGTTTTTTGGATGTACAAAATCAATGTTACTGTTATTTTTCAATTTGACAATAACCATATAAATATTTTGGTGCAATTGAACCTAAGTCATACGTAATATGTCATATAGATCCCAAAAAGTCTCAAGAAAATGCCAAATACCAAGGAATTACAGAGATACCTACTCTAATGTATCAAAATAATACCACGCTGCTCCAATGCAGGTTGGTGAAGATCCGGGAAAGTGGCCCACTCGTTGTCGAATGTTTTCAAACCGCCCATAAGGCCTCCGACAAGGTTAAACGACTGCTATCTATCGATAGCAACCGGGACCGACAGCTTAATGTGCCCTCCGAAGCACGGAAACCCGCATTTTTTAATTTGCCACTAGCGGTCACCCTTCACGTACGCGACCGCGACTGTATCGCACAACCGAGTAGATCTACATCAGCCGCGGGGCCATGCGCAAAATAAAAATAATCTTCATAACAAATTGATAGATATTTAACTATCAATTGATTCATCTAACCTTTGGTTGTAATTCAAGTATTGTTTATCGATTACCTTCAAGTGCAACATAACATTTACCATTGAACTTATATGTTATGGTATTTCATTCAGGTGGTAATCTAATAAATGGGATTCGTGAGCTCGTAAATGTCAGCGATGATTCGAACGAATTATGTTTTTATTTGTTAAATTTAAATAAGATATCTGAATCTACCTTGGTGGTTTTAGCAGTCAACATTTACTGTAGAAGTTTCATATCGGATGCAGATTGAAAATGCAAAGCCGAAGTATTTTCTCATACATAAGAACTGCGCCAGCTATGTTAATTTAAGCTGAGATTTTGGGAAAAGTGTAATCAGCCATTAAAAGAGTCTTCAACATTTCGAAAAGTAACCACTATTGGCTTTTAATCCACTCTAGCGACAGTTATACCTCCCCCCTCTCCTAATACTCACCCCCTTATTCATAAACGTATTTTTAGCAAAGTGTTGCTAATCTCTCTCTTGTCTTTTTCTATCCTGCACATTTGACAATGCAACTGACAAAGACAAAGCATTCTATAGCTAAAACGTATCTAATGTACGTTTATGAATAAGGGGGTTAGTGTCTTACCCTCCGCAGCACTTGCTTAAATATTTGAACTGATAAATTTTTCCGCTACCCACTAGCCCTCCACATACACGTCATATTAAAAACAAAGTATTTCAAAAATTTTAGAAATCATTGACTTAGGACACGGGTTGAACCTGAAACCTTGGGATAACCAGTCCAGCCGCTTTACCACTAAGCTACCAAAACCCCACATAGAAGCGTCGAATTTCAACTAGTTTCATAAGGAACGTGTCGGTAAGCGTGTATGATGAATATCTACCCACTTAGATATTTAAGTCATGATGTTATTTCAAGTTACAAAACTTAAATGACTGTTGACACCATTAATTCATATTAATTGCAATGTGTGTAGGCAGGGTATTAAATTATTAACCTTTGTAAAGATCTGATGTAATTGTAGTGTCGGTAGAGTTCCAGGGTGGGAGCTTAGGTCGTTGGCGGCTTTGCAATTTCTATAATGTCTTCAATGGAATCTGATTCAAACAAATACATTTTGAAAAGAAAATAAAAAACGTTACTTCACGCCTGTAATCCCCGAAGGGATAGGCAGAGGTAAATGCATGCATTCAATCATACATGCAAACACCCACGACTCGCCGGTTACGTTTTGGCCCATGTAACAGGTGGCGAACATGTTGCCATCTCCGGGCACATTACCAAACTCCGGGGTACTGGGAAACTTCCAGAAAATGGAAAAATCCCATTATAAGCAGAGATAAAGCATTTTAAACCGTTATCTCTGATAGACCCCGACCCGGGAATCGAACCCAGGACCTAGTAGTTGCCTGCTACCACTACGCTACTGAGGCAGTTTAAGAAAAGAAAATCTATACTAATATTATAAAGCTGAAGCGTTTGTTTGTTTGTTTGCTTGAACGCGCTAATCTCAGGAACTACTGGTCTGATTTGAAAAATAATTTTAGTGCTAGATAGCCCATTTATCGCGGAAGGCGTTGGGCTACACATAACAATCACGCTTATACAAATAGGAGAGGGTAGATAACAATGCAACCGCGCGAAGCCGGGGCGGGCCCCTAATCCCATATAATACTTAAATTATGTGAAAGTGGGAGCCAAGTTCAATATTCACCAACAACAGTATTGACATCTAAATGGGTGCCAGGTTCTGCATATAATCCTGAAATTGATTTGTTTTTATAAGTACATTTAACACCCAAAATTATGCATTTTTTAATTAAAAAATTCTTGTTTTTTCCGGTTTTACAGTTTGCTTGCAATATGCCTTATCAAATGTTATTAATGAAATTATTAATATAAAGCAATAAATAATTTATGATCTTAGAGATCTCTAACTTTCACTTGGCTAATTAATCTTACGAGTACAATAGTGTGCGGTTCATCAAACTTTTCATAATGTTAACCAATTCATATATTTTGTATGAAACTTACTTTCAGTTGTCGGTTCACAAAAACTCATTCAAATCAAATACATCCGTACAAAAAGCTCTATAATAAATGCCAAGCTATTAAAACTACTGTATAAACTTGATATTACGAAGCCAATCAAGCAGATGGCACTTTATTGCCTAATTAATCGTTAATTGCATCTTCAAACCTACAATAAACCAGGATCAGAGTTCAAACCTGCAGCGCAAAATAGACAAAGAATTGTATGTGAAATCGAAACAGTGTATTGTAGATTCACAATGAGATACTAAAATACAATTGATACATAGACTAAGTGGACATTATGGGTATAGCTAGCATTTTCGCATGGATTGAATTGCATGATAATGGCATTATCGCACTACCGATTTGGTAGCAAGTGTAAAGCGAAGCGAGAGCACACCGCGGACACTCCTCCAAAATTCTATACAAAAGCTTAATTTGGTCTCTATTACACAGACATCAATCAGTGACGTGTATTTACACGTCCACCTGTGTGGGTAGCACGTAGAAAATACCCACCGTCGCCATAAGAGAGGAGGAGGTTGGGTGATACGGGGAAATCGGGCGGGACGTCGAAGTGTCCATTCTATACGTAGTATTATTACATATTCTCTGGCGAGAGTGCAGCGAGATAGTTGCAAGCTCGCAGTGATGACGCCGGGTGTGTATGAATGAACGAAATGATTCTGCAGTGGGATCCTAACCTATAAGCCGAGACCATCCCTCGAGTTATTCAGAAATTACACACCAAAATGTCAAGACAAATTGAAGCCGTTTAAACATAAGGTCTAGACCAGACCGATCCCAAGACAATCACCGACAAAGTGCAATGACCAATGGCCTACATACAAAAGGTTATTCAAGTCGTTTTGTTGAATTATAGGTGCATCGGGACATGTGGGCTAAAGGTGGCCCAAGATAATTTATTAATTCGTTTTATTCAATACTTAACTTTAATTGCCTCAGTACATAAAGCAACACGGGCCACCGGTCGCGGCGGACTGGAGGGGAGTAGACATAGCCTGTATTACCGATGCAAAATAGTCTGTAATTTTTTGCGAGAGGAAATGCGTGCGACACACACGCACACTACAAAAAACGTCTAATAATGGCAACCCATTATACGTCCCACTGCTGGGCACGAGTCTCTCCCCTTTTTTGGGGAGGCCTGGAGCTTACTCCACCACGCTGCTCCAATGCGGATTGGTGGAGGTGGGTGGGTTAGTAGCCAACCCACTGTCGGATGTTTTCAAACCGCCCATAAGGCCTTCGACAAGGTTTAACGACTACTATCCATCGATAGCAACCGGGACCGACGGCTTAACGTGCCCTCCGAAGCACGGAAACGCACATTTAATTTGCCACTAGCGGTCACCCATCACACTATACGACCGCGCCCGTAGTGCTTAACCGAGCAGATCGCTTACGATCTACACCAGCCGCTGGGCCATGCGCGCTTCATTCGCTAGCCTGTATTACCGATGCAAAATAGTCTGTAATTTTTTGCGAGAGGAAATGCGTGCGACACACACGCACACTACAAAAAACGTCTATTACTACGAAACTTACACCTTGACTTTAACAAAATACAGAAACAATTTCACGCACACATTTAAACATCTAGGCGACAGGCGTTAGATCATTTGGCCTTGTACTTTGACAGAGAGGAAAGCCTGCATATGGCTACTCCCCTCCGTGTTGCTCTATGATCGGGACATGTGGGTTAAAGGTAGCCTAAGATAATTTATTAATTCGTTTTATTCAATTCTTAACTTTAATTGCCTCAGTAGTTTAGCGGTAGCAGGCCACTACTGCTACCCTGGGGTTCAGGATCCCAGGTTAAAGCTCTTGGGCTATAAGAGATAAAAGTGTACTTTTATCATTGGGGCTTTTGCATTTTTATTTTTTTTGAATTTCACCGGTGGCGAGAGTTTTGAAAAATCCAAATAAATAAATATTTTCTATGGAGTTGTTCGAAATTTTCGAGTAAAATACATTTGGTAGACTATTACTTGCAAAATGTAAAGCCAACTTACTATTGCCGAAACCTTTGAATTTTTTAACAACAATCGTGTAGTTGGTAGAAAATTTACTGGTGGTAGAGCTCCAGTGACGGAGCTCGCGGGCGTAGGCACCACCGCATTACCTAATATACTTGCCGCTAAATGGTAGTGTTCGGCACTATCGTGTTCCGGTCAGGTGGTTATGTACGGCCCTGTAATTTCAGGCACAGAGGCCATAACACCTTAGGCCTCAGGAGTGGCAGCGCATCTGCATTATGACCTCTGGTCATTGTGTGGGTGTCTATAGGCTGCAGTCATCACTTAACATCAATGTGAACTGCATGCTTGTTTGCCACTTTTAATAAATTAAAAAAAAAAAAAAAGATTTTAAAATAATTAATAGTGTTTTTTTTATGTAAGTTAGCAAACAAGCATGCAGTTCACATTTATATTCAGTGATGACTGTCGCCTATAGACACCCACACAAAGACCAGAGGTCAAAATGCAGATGCGTTGCCACACACATGGCACATTATAGTCCGGTATATCACAAATTACAGTAATAAAGTCTAGAACACAATTGAATCGAATCACTTATTGATGAATAGGCACGAATTAACATTCAAATAAACAAAAAATAATAAAATGACAAATTGTTTCGAAAAATTTCAAAATGATTTACAACCGATCCGGCCTTGGCTTGACACCCAAATGGTTATAATAATGAATACACTACTGGAATGTTGAAATAATGATGGATTATTTTATAAAATATAATACATTATGACTATGTTGCCGCAAGGGTCATGTTTTGCAAGACAAGCATTTGTTTGACGGCCATAATTTTGGGGTTTGATTTATGTATAAGTACTTATCTATTCCGCTTTGCAACCGTCTTTTCGTGTGTTAGAAGCTTAAGGTCTCGAAATTATCCATCTCTCATCGCAGAAATCGCAGAAGGTTTCTGTCATAAATAAACAAAAAAATAAATTTTCTTCTTCTACTAAATTAAGACTTGAAAACTTCCTAGATAGGTATTAAATCAAATATTGTGCTCCAAAAATCCGCCGAATCCATATGTTGTTGTTGCCTTACCTAGTTCCATTTATATTGCAATGGGGTTAAATAAAGTCACAATGAGTACCGTAACCTCACACCTATATTCCTTGAATTGGTAGGCAGAGGTAAATGCATGCATGATAACATACATCTAAACACCCACGATTCCCTGGTTACATTTTGTCTTATGTAACAGATGGCGAGCCTATTGAAATCGTTGACATCATTGAGGCTATTGTCTCATTACCGAATTTGGTGGCAATGGGAAACTTCCAGAAAAATGGGGAAATCCCGAGCACGGAAAGCACGAGAGATCCTTTTTTTATGTAATGGACGTGGCAAAGAAGCGTGCAGTTCACATTGACGATAAGTGATGACTGCAGCTTATAGACAATCACATGAAGATCGAGGTCAAAATGCAGATGCGTTACCACTCCTGAGGTCTAAGGTGTTATGCTTCTGTGGCGGAAATTACAGGGCCGTACACTACATAATTAACTCTGATAGCCCCCGATCCGTGGATCGAAACCCCAGTGTCTCAATAATGACCCGTTACTAGACTACTTAGACACTTGAATCCAATAAGTAATCAATAAAAAAAACTGTATAAAAACTAAACACCACTAATTCCACTTTCCAGGCTGACGGCATTGAAGCCCAAGGTGGCTTCCAGTACACCGGTGACGATGGTCAGCTCTACTCCATCAGCTACGCCGCTGGCCAGGGAGGCTACCAGCCCGTCGGTGCCCACCTGCCCACTGCTCCCCCCACACCTGAAGCTATCCTGAAGGCTTTGGAACAGAACGCAGCTGATGAGGCTGCAGGTATCATTGATGATGGTAAGTTTAATGCTGCCTTTTTAATGCTGCCTTTGGTTAAGCAAAGAAGAATGTGGCTTCTAAGGTAGCTGTCTCCAATGTACTAAAAGCCACCTTAGAAGGCACATTCTTCAGGTCCATTCTGGCCTGCGCTATTCTGGCCTGCGAAGCTAACAACGCATCGTTGTTGACCTGCCTATTGCTCCTCTTACTCCTGAGGCTATCCTGAATGATGGCTTTGAAACAAAGTACGCTCATGATGCTGTTTAAATCATTTATGAAGGGAAGTTGAATACTACCTTCAGTTTAGGGCTGAACATTGTGACTTTCATGATGGCTTTTAGTATCATTGATGACAGTAATAATTTTCACTGGTGGTAGAGCTCCAGTGACGGAGCTCGTGGGCGTAGGCACTACCTCATTACCCATTACTTGCCGCTAAATGGTAGTGTTCAGGACTATCGTGTTCCGGTCAGGTGGTAATGTACGGCTGTAATTTCCGGCACAGAGGCATAACACCTTAGGCCTCAGCAGTGGTAACGCATCTGCATTTTGACCTTGGTCGTTATGTGGATGTCTATAGGCTGCAGTCATCACTTAACATCAATGTGAACTGCATGCTTGTTTGCCACTTCAAAAACAAAAAAATAAATTGTGGAAGAGATCTTGTGATGTAACTCGTGAGCGTAGACGTCACCGCATTTCATAATTTACCTGCCGCTTAATGGTAGTGCTCAGCGCTATCGTGTAGAATTCTGAAGATAACCTCCAATCTTTGATGAAGAAGCTTGTTTCAAAGATCAAGGAGCTCATATAAATAAAGTATGTAATGAAGATTGACGATACATACCTTATTGAAAAAATGCTTATACTCGTATAATACACGTACCTATGCCCTCAGAGGATTGAAAGCGAGATGTTATGTAGCAATCATAGCAATTGAACCGTCACTTAACCCGATCCCATATTTCAGTACAGATCGCCGTTAGGTCACCTATCCGGCTATCTCGTGCTTGTATTACACTAACCTATCCGCTATTGCTAAATTACCTCTCACTTGATCTTCGGATTCCTAGCTGAAATAACCTTTATAACAAAAGCTATAAAGACTCAAATGATTCGAATCTTATTCAGCATTGTAAAGACAAGATAACAATGCTTGTTTTACATTCTTACTTATATGTTAATAAGGATTCGTTTCGTCTGAACACTCAAAGGTTTAAAGAGATTCTGCGAAACAATACACCGTGTGAAGGGATTGCAATGTGAACTAATGCTAATATTGTGGTGAACTACATTGTAAATTGAGTCTTGTTACTTGACCGATAGATCTGAAATTAAAATGTATTTGATCTGCCAAATTATTGTTTTGATAATTTAGGTTTCTTGTCATTTTGATATAATAATATCAACTATTGCAACATTATTACATTATTGGATACTGTAATAGTGAAAATTAAATATTGCACATCGACCAATAAGGAGACTTCGGCTTATTTCGGGTCTGTACAGCGTTATATCTTTCGCATTTTACCTATGTAATGTGCGTCGACCATTTTGATCAAGTTTTGACCAATAAGATTTACAGTGCTTACATAGGCAGTGTGTAGGAGAGATAACGCTCTACGAAGTCGAAACTAGCCGTTTGACTCTCTCGTAGGCTCGGTAGGCAGTATTTAGTGCCGCGTATTGTAATAAACCTTTCTGTAATCAGCTCTATGAAATTTAGGAATTGATTTTAGAGTATATAACGGTGTTCATCAAGAAATATTGCACTTCGAGCTTAGGGCAGAGACAATCGGCTACTTTCGAGTTCGTAGAGCGTTTTCTCTACTTTACACTGGTAGTCCGGTATTGGTCAAAACTTGATCAAAATGGTCGACAAACGTCCGAAAGGTCTTGTGCGATGGAGATAACGCTCTACACAGCCGAAACTACCCGAAGTCCTTCTCCTAAGATCGATGTGTAATATCTTGCTGCGTACTGTACTGTCTGATAGAGATTCGCTAATGAAGATTAGCTTACTGGTGGTAGAGCTCCAGTGACGGAGCTCGCGGGCGTAGGCACCACCGCATTACCTAATATACTTGCCGCTAAATGGCAGTGTTCAGCAGTGTCGTGTTCCGGTCCATTTTGACCTTGGTCTTTGTGTGTTATTTGGATCCTTTGACGCTTGCAAATATTCACCCATGATCTGTCGTAATAGTTTATGAAACAGCTGATATATCTTAAAACATTTTTTTATATTTTTTTCCCTTAAACCATAATCATTATTGCTAAAGACATAAACATATTACCAAAGACAGGTGGTTCGTTCCTTCCCTCCTTCCTCGGTCGCTGTAAATTAAATAATAAATAAACAAATACGCTTGCACTCACAGCCCCAAACTAAGTATAAACCTGTGCCGTGAGTGCCTCTGTACACATACAACACATACACAAACACCCAGACCCGAAACAAATATCTGTAGACCATACAAATATTAGTCCCGGTGCGAGGATCGAACCCCGACCCGTCGAATCAAACGGTCGTCTCACACCGCTGGACTAACCGGGTCATCTATACTTATTACAATTTTTAATTCAATCTTTTTTGAAGTTACCGCGTTCGAACAAACAGACTTTTCAGCGTTATATTACTATAGATGTTAAAATAAAGACGTAACTTCACGCCTGTTATCCCCGAAGGGGTAGGCAGAGGTAAATGCATGCATTCAATCATAAATGCAAACACCCACGATTCGCTGGTTACGTTTTGGCCCATGTAACAGGTTGTTGTCAGTATTGACATCTCCGGGCACATTACCAAACTTCGAGGTACTGGGAAACTCCCAGAAAATGAAAAATCCTAATAGAACCAGTGATAAAGAAATTTACTCCGTTAGCTCTAATATCCCCCACCCGGGACCCAGTAGTGGCTTACTACCACAAGGCTACTGAAGCAGTTAAAATATAAAAATAAGATTAAAATAAAGACCTTTAGATCTGTGGAGGAACGGTTGGAAGTGTTCCTTCGGCGAAAAGGGAGGATCCTCCAACTAGGCGAGGTGGTAGCGCCTGGCGGGCCGCGGCCCAACGGTTGACGTTGGGAAGTTGTATATATGCCAACTCTTGAGAAATCTTCGTATGTGCGATGTAATTTGACTGCACGCCATCTATCGTACTAGACAAGTACTGTAAGGTTTCATTGTATTCCACTAGTTGGCGCCTTAATGTAGTGGACGCTACAGATCTAACAAGTATCATTTGTATTCCAGGTCAATACAACCCAGGCAAATACGGCGGTGCGTCCGCTGGTGCCAGCGCAGGGTTCTCTCAGCAGAACTACGTGAGAGCGCAGGCCTCCGCTGGATTCCGACAGCCCTACAAATTCTAACCAGTATTAGATTAACCTTTAGTTTTAAGTAGTTCGAGGCAGATGTTACTTTAAGATGAAATAAACCGAATTACTCCAAATTGTGTCAATTCTCATTTTGATACCAAATATCTTGGAGAAGGAAATTCTTAATTGGAAATCGGATTTTTACGTACATAATCTGTCATCAAATGACTTTAAACAAACTCAAACTCAAAAATTAATTTAATCACTTGGAAATAATAGAATTTGCTTGTGATAGGTCAAACTACAAATATAAAATTAAAGCGAATAACAACTGATACGTTGATTAATATGTCACGCATGTAATCCCCGAAGGGATGGGCAGAGGTAAATGCATGCATTCAAGCATACATGCAAACACTCACGATTCGCCCGTTACGTTTTGGCCCATGTAACAGGTGGCGTACTTAAGCATACTTACGGCCAAATTTTGATAGGCAACCTAGTGGATATATATTCTCTAGATTATAAAGTTGCGTAAAAATTAAAGTTTGCAGCATATCTGGATGAACAAAATGATTCTGCAGTGGGATTTTAACCTAATAGAGACTGCGAGAGAATTTAAATACGAGATGGAGAGGGAAGTAGCCATATGCAGGCTTTCCCCTCTGTCAAAATACAAGCCTAAATGGGCCTATACCTGTCGCCTAGATGTTTAAATGTGTGCGTGAAATTGTTTCTGTATTATGTTAAATTCAAGGTCTGAGTTTCGTAGTAAGAGACGATTTTTGTAATGTGCGTGTGTGTCGCACGCATTTCCCTCCGCAAAAAATGACAGACTGTTTTGCATCGGTAATACACGCTATGGCTACTCCCCTCCAGACCGCTGCGACCAGTGGGCCGCGTTGCTCTGGAGCTCAATGACATTATGTACTCGTATAACATTTTGTTTTTGAAGGGTATGATGATTATAAGACAAGCGTATACAGAAGAGTTCAAAAACATTATAAGATACTGATTTTGGAGAGAATGGTGATTATGAGAGAAGTGTACACAGAAGAGCTGGTAGAGCTCCAGTGACGGAGCTCGCGGGCGTAGGCACCACCGCATTACCTAATATACTTGCCGCTAAATGGTAGTGTTCAGCACTATCGTGTTCCGGTCAGGTGGTAATGTACGGCCCTGTAATTTCCGGCACAGAGGCATAACACCCTTAGGCCTCCGGAGTGGTAACGCATCTGCATTTTGACCTTGGTCTTTGTGTGGGTGTCTATAGGCTGCAGTCATCACTTAACATCAATGTGAACTGCATGCTTGTTTGCCACTTCCATGAGATAAAAAAAAAAAAAAAAAAAAAACATTATAAGATATTGATTTTGGAGAGGATGATGTTTATAACAAAAGCTGAAAGACATTATAGGATTATTGTTTTTGGAGAGTACGATGATTATAAGATATATGTACCTACAGGTGTGTGTGTGTACCTACAGGAGATTTCAAAGACATAATAAAGTTATTGTTTTTGGAGAGGATGATGAATACAAAACAGAGATAGACAGAGAGAGATAGAGAGTATGATGTTTATAAAATAATGTATACAGGAGTTCATAGACATTATAAGATATTATTTTGGAAAGGATGATGATTATATTACAAGTGTGTATAGAGGAGTCAAAGACATGGTAAGACAATGTTTTTCTGAAATTGATAATGTATCTTTATCTATATCCATTTATCGTTAGAAAATTTATGCTTTTAGCAATGCTTTTGGCGGTATACTCTACTACAATGTCAGGAAATCTGATTGGAAATTGATTACTTTATAAGGCCAAATAATAAGCAATACACCGAAGAATATTATCGTAGTAAGCAGAAATAAAAAAGAAACTGTTTGATTATATTCAAATAAATATATTCTGTACACAAATTATATTTACAATTTACGTAATTATACAATATGTACACTAATTAAGCTAACTACCCTAATTTTAAACATTTTCGTTTATTTTTGAATTCACAGCTACATTCAAATAAAAAAAAGAGTGAAATAATTTAGCAAAAAAAAAAAAACATAATAAAAATTTTTTAAAAATTGAAATGAAGCAAATACTTTCCACTAGTTATCAATAAAATCATGCCTTACATTCATCACACAGAGTATCGTATCAACATGAATCTTGACTAAGTTTCCCACGACGGTTAGTATGTGTACCCAGAGCTGGGATTGAAGCCCGGACGATTGCCAGCGCCCTGACCTCCAGAACCACCCTGACCCTGACCTGGTCTAAGGTTACCATTGTCGTTGGGCCTGTATTGACCTGAAAAGGGAGAATCAGTTATTCGATTATAGACAGAAAAAAATCTTCTTAATAAAATAATAATAATAAAATACTAATAAAAATAAAAATAATATTTTGATTATGCTAGTTAAGTGGCACAAAATAGTACAAAAACACTTCAGGATTCGGGTTCGTCGTGTATAAATAATGTTGAATGAGCGAATGACTAAACAGATACACAATGCGAATGTTGATTGTTACAGAGGCCCAGAATCAGAAACTCATTTATTCATTTAGGGTGACAGGTACCTCTTATGACACGTCAAAAACAAACGAGATAAAAAATATATGTATAGTCAAGAATATCCCTAAGATAAAACTAAATATAATATGCTGATGTAAATTTATGCTCAGGAAGACCAAGACCATCCTGCCTGAACCAAATAGGGCGAGTACCGTCTGATGGTGGAGTCAAGAGTCTTAGGATTCGGCGAGCATGTATGAAGAGAACGATGAATGGAGAACAAGCACGGGTGGTGTGTCAGGATCGGGATATCTGGCGCTCCACACTCTCTACTTACCCCGTAAGGGACCTGAAGTGAAGTTAAATACGATACATACATATTCCAGAA
This sequence comes from Macrosoma leucophasiata, assembly GCA_036365455.1. Lineage (NCBI taxonomy): Eukaryota > Metazoa > Arthropoda > Insecta > Lepidoptera > Hedylidae > Macrosoma > Macrosoma leucophasiata. Next base: position 3,198,779 of record JAWQUS010000023.1, on the reverse strand, counting down.
TTTAAACTTTCATCTAAAAATGGACAGCGGATATAACGTTGTGACTCTTGAGGTCTAAGTGGGGCTCTTTAAGAGGATTATTTGATGTAATGATAATAGCAAACAAGCATACAGTTCATATATATGATAAGTGAATACTGCAGACTATAGACATTTTGACAAAAACCAGAGGTGAAAATACAGATGCGTTGCCTCTTGCCAGTCCTGAGGCGTAAGTTGTTTTGCGGGATATATCATCATTGAACACTACTACTCGAGCTCTGACACTAGAACTCGACCAGTAAAAAACACAAACTTATGGACCGAATATACTAAGAGATACATTGTGTAAAGTGGTTATGCTTACGCTATCAAATATAATTACAGCAGTGCCAGATTTTTTTTGCAAGAAAATACCCAAAATATATTAATAAGTAAATACCGAAGATTTTGGTTTTATGTACTCTTAGACACTATTAAAAGTCAAGTCCTTTCAAATTATTTTAAAAGTATATAAACCGAATAAAATAATAGCAAAAGTTCATGAACAGCTTTGCGTTCTCATTCCTAGACAAAAATGAGCATATTTTCTCTTAAGAAAATCAATTTCAAAATGCTGAAGATACAAATATAATTTCTGTATTCTTAACTCAAAAATGAAACGAAGCCTCACGCCTGTAATCCCCGAAGGGGTAGGCAGAGTTAAATGCTGAATTTCTGTAGGTATTAATCCTTTTTAATGGTTATTGTATAAATAAATATCTTAATTGAAATCAAAATGTTTGAATGCCGTAAGAGCATCAACCAGTTATTGAAATAAGAAAAGGAAAATAAAATATATCAATGCACATAACAGTTATTAATAAAAAATTAATAACAGTATAGAAACTTTCAGTGATACCTACTCGAATTCTACTAATTTATTAGTGCTATTGCTATGAAACCGTCAAATGGGTTCGGAAATAGCAATGCGTTTAAGATAGAGCAAAGCTTTGCCTATCTCTGTTTGAAAGGTGTATTGAGCTTTACAATTTTTTTATATTTTTTATATAACGAAGTAGGCAAATTAACACGCAGTTCACTTCGATGTTAAGTGATGAATTACAGCCTCCTGCCAAACAAAGACCAGAAATCAAAATGCAGATACGTTGCCGCGGTGTGCCTCTGGTTTTTGTAAGGGTGTCTATACGATACATAGGCACTATCTCTTTACATTCATGTGATGTGCATGATGGTATGCCACCAAAAATCCTTACAAAAAAAATCTATTGCTAAGACTCGCATATCAAGTGCCTTTTTTTATTTTTAAAGATAAATGGAAAGAAAAATTTGACTTCAGGCGAGGCTCGAACTCGCGATCTACTGGGAATCTAGTCCAGCCGCTCTTCCAATTGAGCTACTGAAGCCCTGCCCGATTTGTCAAATCTTTCCTTCACATCTATTGCATTGCTTTATGGTAGCAGCAGCGCCATCTATTACCAACTATGCTAGTTAGGCAACCGATATATAATAGACTTTTCAGTTTATTGAATATCGTAAAGAAGTCGCTTTTACCCTTAATAATTGTTTTATATTATTTCGCATTAACACATGCTTGTGAAATATATTTTAATTTTTAAAGAAAAATGGAAAGAAAAATTTGACTTCAGGTGTAGCTCGAACTCGCGACCTACTGGGAATCTAGTCCAACCGCTCTTCTTCTTCATTTTTAAAGAAAATATATATATATATATTTCACAAGCATGTGTTAATGCGAAATAATATAAAACAAGTGCCTTTTTCTATTTGAAAACACATAACTATGGAAAATTAAACCAACATTACCATCATCAAATATGCCGGCAGCCTCGTCCCTCGCATTCTGTTCCAAAGCCAACAGGATCTCTTGAGGAGTTGGAGGTGGCACGGGAAGGTGGGCACCCTCGGGTCTGAAGCCGTCTTCTCCGGCGGTGAAGGTCACGGTGTAAGTGTTACCATCGTCACCCTTGTATTGGAAGCCACCCTGGGTCTGCTGGGCGTTCCCACCTTCCTCGGCCCTGATGCCATTTGATGTTTCGTAGCTGTAGTGGAAACCTGTTAGAAATATATTCAAATTTAAGTTATTTACTGGTGGTAGAGCTCCAGTGACGGAGCTCGCGGGCGTAGCCACCACCGCATTACCTAATATACTTGCCGCTAAATGGTAGTGTTCAGCACTATCGTGTTCCGGTCAGGTGGTAATGTACGGCCCTGTAATTTCCGGCACAGTGGCATAACACCTTAGGCCTCAGGAGTGGCAACGCATATGCATTTTGACCTTGGTCTTTGTGTGGGTGTCTATAGGCTGCAGTCATCACTTAACATCAATGTGAACTGCATGCTTGTTTGCCACTTTCATAACATAAAAAAATTAAAAAAATAAAGTTTTTTAGATAATACGGGGCTGACATACACACGGGATAGACACACAGCGACTCAAAATCTCTAAAAAATTCAGAAAAAAAATGTTTTGCTGGTGGCAGAATTCCAGTTTCTCTAATGGGAGACGTTTGGTATTCTCTACGTGCTATGCACACAAGTGCACGTGTAAATACACGTCACTGATTGATGTCTGTGTAATAGAGACCAAATTAAGCGTTTGTATGGAATTTTGGCGGAATGTCTCCGGTGTGCCTCTGGTCTTTGTGAAAGTGTCTATAGGATGCAGTCATCACTTAACATCAATATGAACTGCATGCTTATTTGCCACCATTTAAAAAATGACAAATGTAATTGAGGGTAGATGTTTGTTATTTTGTTATTCTTACCGTCTTCACCAATTTCCTGGTCCTGTTTCAAGATGGCAGCATTCTTCTCGATCTCCTGCTGAGGTCTCCTGTTGCCGTTTCCGTTAGCTCCACTGATACCACCCGCACCCCCGAAACTTCCAGTACCTCCAGCACCTCCAGCAGCCCCAGCACCTCCCGCACCTCCAAGACCTCCGGCTCCAGAACCATGTGGAGGCAGATAGCTATTTGATGGCCCACCTTGGCCTGAGACACCAGAACCTGGTCTTCCTTGATTGGGAGGAAGGTAGCTGTTTGGCAGTTGAGCAGCTGAACTGAGGGTTACAATGACTGTGAGGATAAACTGTAATCAAAAAAAACTTTGTATGACTTTTCACTTTAAAGCACATCTATACTATATTAATATATTATATCTATACTAATATTACAAAGCTGAAGAGTTGGTTTGTTTGTTTGAACGCGCCAATCTCAAGAACTACTAGTCCGATTTGAAAAATTCTTTCAGTGTTAGATAGCCCATTTATTGAGGAAGGCTTTAAGCTATAGAACATCACGATACGACGAATAGGAGAGGGTAGGTTACATTACACCCGCGCGAAGCCGGGGCTGGCCGCTAGTGATAGAAATAAGATGGAACCTCAGTTCAACGTCTGTTCAATAATCATTTTATTGTTTTTAGTGTTTTTTTATCCACAACGTATCAAATTCTCGTGTCAAGTAAGATTTTATAGAATTCTGTGGATATTTTTGATGTCAAAAGTCCTAATTGTATTCATGGGAATCGAAATTGCGATATTGAATTCTTTATTTTCAGAAACAGAACTAGTCGGATGACTTTGTACTGGTGGTAGAGTTCCAAGTGTAAGAGCTCGAGGGCGTCGGCACCACCGCATTACCTAACCTGTCTGCCGCTAAATGGTAGTTTTCTGCAATATCGTGTTCCGGTTAGATGGTAATGTATGGCCCCGTAATAACTATCACAGAATCATGACACCTTAGGTCTCAGGGGTGGCAACGCATCTGCATTTTGACATCTGGTTTTTATGTAGATGTCTATAGGCTGCAGTCATCATTTTACATCAATGTTAGCTGCATGCTTGTTTGCCAACTTCATTAAATAAAAAAGTTTAGATCGGGTCAGGTTGAAGTTGAGTTTATAATGTGGCCTAATCTTTTCATTTCTCGAATGAAGATGCTTAGTCATTGCATAGCCTAGCAAATTTATATTTGACTAGCCCGCGACTTTGTCCGCGTGAAAATTCATGATTGTTTAGAATCTACCCGGACGAAGTCGTGGGCACGGCTAGTATAAAAGTAGCCTAAGTTACTCCTAATGTAATGACATAAGCTATCTGCCAGTGAAAGTCCGGTCAAAATTGGTCCAGCAGTTCCCGAGATTAGCGGGGACGAACAGACAGACAGACAGACAAAAATTGTAAAAAATGTTGTTTTGGTAGATATTTGTACCGCGTATACGAATTTAGAAAAAGCGGTTATTTTTATATTAAAAACAGACACTTCAATTTTATTTATTTGTGTAGATTCCATTTCGACGGTCCCTACGTACATAAGGAAATGTCAAAAACCGAGGTTTACAGGAGACCGTAATTTGTGTTCAAACCGCTCTAGAAATAATTCTATGTACGAGTACAATTTTTTTTTTCGGTAATGTTTTATTAGATTCAGAAAACGTAACGTAACTTCACGCCTGTAATCCCCGAAGGGGTAGGCAGAGGTAAATGCATGCATTCAAGCATACATGCAAACACCCACGATTCGCCGGTTACGTTTTGGCCTATGTAACAGGTGGCGAGCCTGTTGACATCTCCGGGCACATTACCAAACTTTGAGGTACTGGGTAAATTTCCAGGAAATGGAAAAATCCCAATAGAACCAGAGATAAAGGCTTTTTCACCATTATCTCTGATAACCCCCTACCCGGGAATCGAACCCAGGACCTCAGCGTAGTAGTAGTGGCCTGCTACCACTAGGCTACCGAGGCAGTTCAGATTCAGAAACTTTAAAATAATATTTATACATATTTATTTTTCTTACATTTTTCTGGAAAAACTGACAGATAACTGTTTCTACGCTGATCTTAAAATAAATGCGTGTCCAACAAGTCTTAGATAACTTTTTATACTCAGTTAAGAAGAAAACATTGTCTACAATAGATTTTAAATAAAATAGTTTATGAAAACGTAGGATTGTATTATTATTTTCAAACGGATATATTATACGTTCTAAGTTCGCCACCGATGGGTATAAAAAATACATCAATAAAGACATATCGCTTTATACGCGGTTTCATTCATTAGGGTAGGGCCATATTTTCAGTAATGTAAACAAAGACATGTCCTTAAATAAAATGTATCAGGATTGTGTTTTATGAATTACACTAGGTTTAATATTGAAAATAATTTATTGTTAAGTTACAATCTTCTTAAAATCTGAACAATTGGTACTTGTCTCATTAAAATAGATACTAAAATATCACAGGTAAGATTTATAATTAAATTTCTTTAAGACTATTCGAGCGAGGAAAGATAGTATTCATATAGATGTTTTTTTAAATGTTGTAAGGGTTTGCAACTGACGAATGTTAACTGGTAACCCATTCCATAAACGAACGGCTGCATTAGAAAAAGAGTTAGAATATAAGGAGTAGTATGGGATGGAATTTTGAGTCGAAGATTATTAGAGGAGCGTAGGAAGAGAGACTTAGAGAGGCTAAGGAAACGTTCCTTGAGATATAGAGAATAGTGAGGATAGAACAGTACACAGTAGAGAAGGGAAAGAATGTGAGTATTCCTGCGAAGGCGAATTGGCAGCCACTTGAGTTGAAGTCGAAATTCGGAAACATGGTCATATTTACGTAAACCAAATATGAACCTAATACACACATTTTGGAGATTTATTTGTCTCTTTACAATGGGCGCATCTTGTTAATGATTTTGATAAAATCCTTTCATGTCCTTAGTACAAATACTCGTATTTTTATCATGCTTGTTGTAGGACAGGTTGTATAAAAGTGTTACTTTTTTATGTCAAGACAAGCAGACGGGCCACCTGATGGAAAGTGGTCACCGTCGCCTATGAACATTGCCAACGCGCTGCTAGAGCTAAAGGACTCTGTAAACTCCATTTTTGAAGAAGCCCATATTGTAGCACCGAGGGAACACCTCAGAGGGAAGTTTGTTCTACAATTTACTAGTTCTGGGCAGAAACGAATGAGAAAACCGCACCTTTGAGCACTGCCAGATGTCCAGTCGGTGAGGTTGAAACTTCTCTCTTCGGCGGGAAGTACGGTGTAGGAAAAGAGACGGTGGTACCATGTCGAACAGTTCGACAGAGCACTCACCACTCACTCACCATTGTAGACGGTATAACATGCACAGACTCCCAATGTTTCTGCGCAGGCTCAGATGTTCGAACCTGTCAATAAGTCCTGGATCGTTAACAATACGAAGAGCGCGTCTTTGTAGGGAGTCAAGTGGACCAAGCTGGTATTTGGGAGCTCTCGTCCACAAATGAGAGCAGTATTCCAGATGGGGCCGCACTTGGGCCTTATAAAGATGTAGTAGCTGCTCCGATGTGAAATACTGCCTCGTTTTGTTAAGCACCCCAACTTTTTGGATGCCAACTTGGTCTTACACTCAGAGTAAATTGCACTTCGTTCGATATGTCAACGCCCAGGATACCGATACTCTTACCAATGGCAAGAGGAGTGCCTTGGAACTGTGGTGCTACAATGAATGGGGTTTTTTAGCGATGAACAGAATGAACTGATGAAAATTTTTAGCGCAGATTTGTGTCTTCGAGGGGTTGAACTGCACTAAGTTGAGTGGACCCCAATTCGAGACCCGTTCCAGAGAGTGCTCGACTTCAGACACAAGTCTAGTCTTGCTTTCTTCGATAAGTGTCCGAGAAGCATTTGTACGGCTTGTATAGTGTGCATCTTCCGTACTGTCATCCGCGTAGCAATGAAAATTGGAGTTTTGCTCCAACATTTCATTGATATGCAGAAGAAAAAGCGTGGGAAAGAGCACTGAGCCTTACGGCTACTTATATTCAAACGTATTTCTTAGCATGGTTTTTATACTTTTATCTCCTATTAAGACAAAAGCCGCAAAAAACGTATTAATGAATATTATATACTTGATTTAAATCAGTTTGTGATAGTATATTAGCTAATATGTAATATTGTTCTACATCTCTAGGTGCTTCGGCAGCTTGTCTTTAGTCATTTGGTCGTTAAAAACTTCCAATGAGCAATCCTCAAGGTCCATTGAAATGTATTTTTCACCACATACATTTGCCTCTAAAAAAAGAGGAAAGTTTAATGGTGTTTATTAAACTGTAGTATAAGTAAATAAAGACGAGAACATAAATAAATTTAATTATTTATGTTAATATAAATAATTAAATTTATTTTTAAGTAATTTTTAAATAATAATTTACGGCACTTATTCGTCGTACTTATATTACTTGTACTCTTATACGATTTGTATATTGAGTAAAATACATAATATTTCAGCAAAAATATTCTAAAGATGGACAATCTAAAACCGTATATGCAATTAAAAAAAATTGCCATTTTTGACATGTCTTTATGTACGTAGGGACCGTCGATTTGTATATTGTCATTTATCCTGGTTTCAAGCACTTATAGATTTTTTTGTTCTATTGACCTGATTCTTATTTCCTTTTTCTATTTCTAGTAAATAGAAATAAATATAATATATTATTAAAATTATTTTTCTTACTTACCAGTTTCATTTTGTTGTATTTCTATAAACACTTTTATGGATGAAAGCGAAATTTGAACTGTGCCATCTTTAAATCCGCTTCCATTTTTATATGTATCGAAAATATCGGAATCGGCGATAAAAATGCTATTACGGGTTGACATCGGATTCAACCTTGATACTAATTATGTTTTCAATTGTACTTTCGGTAAGGTGCTTCACCTTGCACCTTTTGCATTACATAACTTTTACTGGTGGTAGAGTTGGAGCTCTGACACTGGAGTGTGGTAGAGCTCCAGTGACGGAGCTCGCGGGCGTAGGCACCACCGCATTACGCTTACACTCACAGCTCCACATAAACGCTTACATTACCTAATATACTTGCCGCTAAATGGTAGTGTTCAGCACTATCGTGTTCCGGTCAGGTGGTAATGTACGGCCCTGTTATTTCTGGCACAGAGACATAATACCTTAGGTCTCAGGAATGGTTACGCATCTGCATTTCGTTCATATAAAAAATAGACTACAACCGAATCTCATACCTAAAGAAAGAAAGAAAAACCGTTTATTGGTGCACCTACCTATCAAATATACATACACACAAAATTTCGTAATGATCGGTCCAGCCGTTTCGGAGGAGTATTGTTACAAACACTGTGTCAAGAGAATTTTATATATTAGACTAGCTGTGCCCGCGACTTCGTTTGCGTGAGAATTTATTATTTTTCGGTACCTACCCGAGGAGGATGAAGTTGTGGGCGCAGCTAGTATAAAAGTAGCCTAAGTTACTCCTTATTACATTCGATCCACCCGTTCCCAAGATTAGCCCCGCCAAACAGATAGACAAAAATTGTAAAACATTTGCATTTAGTAAAAAGCGGTTATTTTTATATGACCAGACACTCCTTTATTTGTATAGATTATTTAATTGTCAAAAAACCGTTTGCCTACCCATTTCATAATACAGGCGTGATGTTATATTACGTACCTAAAGTCGTGTCTACATTCCATAAGCAAAACAATTAAAGAGTTCATGTGTTCGTGACGAGCTGACGAGATCAAGGGCACGAAGGCCACACTTATGAACTGGGTGATGCCGTAATGGGGTCAACTGGTGTGATGTTTGGGGCATCGCGGGTTCAATCGCTGCGCTTGATGAACAGTAAACTTTTTATATTTCCCATTTGTCCTTCAAAAGCGAGAATGTTTTTTTTTTCAAAATGCAGATGCGTTGCCATCCCTTATTTGTGGTAGTTATTACGGAGCCATACATTACCATCTAATCGGAACACGATAGTGTTGAACACTACCATTTGTACTTCAAGAATTATTTATCTTCTGAACCTGATAGTCCGTATTTCTCTTTCAGAATTTGAGTTTCTATACTTTCATATAGGCATTCTTTTACTGATGGTAGAGCTCCAGTGACGGAGCTCGCGGGCGTAGGCAACACCGCATGGGATGATGACTAGGTATGAATCCACTACTTTTTATCATATCACATGGAAGCGACTTGCAAATGGGAAATGACGATACAAAAATTATGAAAATTCGAGTTGAATACTGTGAGTTATAAAAATTTAAAAGTGACGATAATTAGTGAACAGAAAAGTTAAGTTCAAAATATAAATATTTCCACTTTTACGTTCTTTATACGATATCCAACAAATTTTAATAAGGATGTTTTTCCAAAAACGCATTATTGATGAAAATATTTTAAAATGTTTCACCATACAATTCACAAGTTTTAACTGTAACGTGACGTCTTATATAGGCCACAGGAGTGGTAACGCATCTGCATTTTGACCTTGGTCTTTGTGTAGGTTCCATAGGCTGCAGTCATCACTCAACATCAATGTGAACTGCGGGCTCGTTTGCCACTGCAATATTCTTAAATAAAATTAAACCCTGTTGCCTGACACAAAGAAATAAGGCCTTGACATGATGACTTCAATATTTATCAATAGAACCTATTCATGAGATATGTCCATAAAAAATATACTTAATTCGCATAAGTTTTTGCTTCCCAAAATGTGAAAAACTATGATGCTCTTTAATTGATCACATAATAATTAGTGTGTAAGGTTCACGTTTTTTAGTTTTTTAGTTCGCTCAGTTTTGGGATACCGTAGTTCAATATTCGAAATCCTGTACCTAATAATTACAGACTGAATTAGATTTACCTTTTTAGTTACAAAAAATCATCTAAGTCAGGCAGGCAGGCAGTCAGTACAGGCGTTTTAAAATTATCGCTGAACATATATTACATAAAAAAAAGACACGGCAATTGAGAACCTCCTTCTTTTTTTCGAAGTCGGTTAAAAAGAGCTGTGCTGAGTCACTGGGAACTCTGCCGAGTGAATAACCTTTATTATGACGACCACATTAAATCCTTTTCTCCGTTTATTTGAAATGGAGTAATTGGCCCCGTGACTGATGTAGATCATAGGCGATCTACTCGGTTAAGCTCTGCGGGCGCGGTCGGGTGTGTGATGGGTGACCGCTAGTGGCAAATTAAAATGTGCATTTCCGTGTTTCGGAGGGCACGTTAAGCCGTCGGTCCCGGTTGCTATCATCGATAGATAGCAGTCGTTAAACCCTGTCGGAGGCCTTATTGGCGGTTTGAAAACATCCGACAGCGGGTTGGCCACTAACCCGTATTTCCACCAACCCGCATTGGAGCAACGTGGTGGAGTAAGCTCCAGGCCTCCCTCCAAAAAGGGGAGAGACTCGTGCCCAGCAGTGGGAGGTATAATGGGTTACCATTATTAATTGAGGATTTTGTAAATATTTTTTTATGTGATGGTGGTGGCAAACAGGCATGCAGTTGACATTGATGTTGAGTGCCGACTGCAGCCTATAGACAACTACACAATAACCAGATGTCAAAATGCAGGTGCGTTGCAACCCCTGAGACCTTAGTTGTTATGTCTCCTTAATAGTTATTACAGGGCCATACATTACCACCTAATTGGAACACGATAGTGCTGAACACTATCATTTGGCAGCACATAGATTAGGTAATGCGATGGTACCTGGGGTAGGCACCTCGAGCTTCTACACTGGGACTCTACCACCAGTAATGTATATTATATACCAGCTGTCTCGGCATACTTCGTAATGCCTCAGAATGAAATAATGTGTCAAAGGTTTGATAGATACGGACTATTTGTATGGGAAAATGAAATTGTGGTTTTTGTTATTTCCCTTCAATTTATTCATATTTTCTTACCTGTTAAACCTTCCCTGGGTTTCCAGAAATAATTCAATACTAAAATTACCCAAATCGGTTGAGCTGTTCTCGACTTTTAGCGAGACTAACGAACAGCAATTGATTTTATATATATATATATAGATAGATTATGTACATTCTTATAGGCTGCAAAACTCAATCTGTGAATAAAAATTGTATCCGTGTTTGCCAGTTTCATAAAGAAGTAAAATAGTAGTTACCACCCAAAAAGAGTAAAAATCTTAGCCCATAACTATAACAGACTTGACCAATAAAATGAATAATAACGTGTTAAACTGCCAAATTTCGCAGGTGATATACGAAAAACATGTTGAAAAACAACACAAAACATGTTTTGTGATGGCGCGTGACGAAATGCCAATAGCCGTGATGAATGTTTATGTTAGATGACGTTATGTTGCCTAGCAACGTGTTCGCATGTGGTGGGTCCATATTTTTTTTGAAACATTTTCGTTCATATCAATTTACTCGATGTGAAGATGGATGCGTATGGCGTTGGGAGGTGACGACCCTACCGCCCACTAGTTGAAGAATTTTCTTGTACTCGAAGAGAATTCTTCCACTAGTGCAGTCAGTCAACCGAATAATGGCGGTCAAACCATTCCAATAGGGCGGTAGTAAACAGCGTCTTGCGATAAAAACTATCGTCACTGCGATCGCCGATCCGTCTACCAAACGTAGTGATTATGGCATATTCTCCCTTAATGACGCATAACACTGTTGTGGGCGCCTTTGGGGAAGGCCTTTTCCAGAAGTGGACGTTTTTCGGCAGGAATTATGATGAAGATTGATGATAGGCATCGGGACGTGACGGCCCTCTCGCCCCCTACTGGAGAGAATTCTTCTAATGCAATCTGTCAACTGAACAATGGTGGTCAAACCTATCCAATAGGGCGGTATTAAAAATACTATCCAATAGGGCGGTATCAAAAGTAACAACGCCACCACACCGCAGACACTCCGCTAAAATTCCATACAATCGCTCAATTATCTCTATTACACAGACATCAATCAGTGACGTGCACCTGTGTGCGTAGCACGTAGAGAATACCAAACGTCGCCCATAAGAGAGGAGGAGGTTGGGTGAGGCGGGGAAATCGGGCGGAACGTCGTCCAGTGTCATTCTATACGTAGTATCATTACATATTCTCTGACGCCAGTGCTATATATTTCTTTTGACGACCCGGTTAGTCCAGCGGTGCGAAACCACCGTTTGATTCGAAGGGTCGCGGGTTCGATCCCCGCTCCGGAACAAAGATTTGTATGGCCTACAGATATTTGTTTCGGGTCTGGGTGTTTGTGTATGTGTTGTATGTGTACAACGGCACCCACGACACAGGTTTATACCTACTGCGGGGCTGTGAGTGTAAGCGTATTTTTTTTTTTTAATTAATGATTTAATAATAAATAATAATAATGGCAACCCTAGATACGTCTCACTGCTCGAGTCTCTCCCCTTCTTGGGAGGAAGCCTGGAGCTTACTCTACAACGCTACTCCAATTTGGGTTGGTGGAGACAAGGGTTATTGGCAAACCCGCGGTCGGATGTTTTCAAACCCCTCCGACAAGGTTTAACGACAGCTATGAATAAATTTTGATAGGCAATACATGCAAGACGTGTTTGTTTATTTATGAAAGGAGATGTTTGAAAATGTATGGAGCTTGGGCCCGCACCTTGTCTGTTTTATATTGAGAGAAAAAGCATTTAATACTAAATCATTATCAACTATTTAAATAGTTTATTATACTTTCAGTTAAGTAATTGTCGTTCCTAAGATATATATATTTCAAAAACAAGAATATTATAGTAGCAAATAGCTGTCCCGGCTAACTTCGTATCGAACTAGAAAATAAAAAAAATGCCCAAAAATGTTATGAAAAATAGATGTTGGCCGATTCTCAAATCTACCCAATAAGCTCACAAAATTTCATGAGAATCTGTCCAGCCGTTTCGGAGGAGTATGGCAACGAAAACTGTGACACGATAATTTTATATATTAGGTATGGCGTGGTGACTGGTGACATATTGTTGTCATACAAAAATAAAATAAACATTTCCGACAAAAAAACAACTATTCAAATTATTTTTCAAGTATTTTTCCATGATTCTACGTATTCAGCGTGGTGGCCCGTGACTCGTGATCAGCAGTGGGACGTATAATGGGTTGCCATTATTACTACGTATTTTTCTCTATCTTTTGAAATAGCGTACAAGGCGCGGATCCAACATGAAACTTGTCCTTTGATAGAAACAATATATGTCCGAATTAAAAAAATATATGTTAAATTCGGTTAACATATGAGTGATGGTCGACCTAATATCGGCTCCCGTACTATAACTCTATCCCTCAAAAGTGGCTTCCATGTTTGAAATTCATTATTTTATGTTATGTGTTGTGGATTTACATGTAACACTGAACTCAACTCATGTTTTTTTAACCCAGTTAAACGTTAAAACCCAGGGCGACAGCATTACCTAATATACTTCCCGTTTATGGTAGTGTTCAGCACTATCGTGTTCCGGTCAGGTGGTAATGTACGGCCCCTTAATTTCCGACACAGAGGCTTAACACTTTAGGCCTCAGGAGTGGTAACGTATCTGCATTTTGACCTTGGTCTTTGTGTGGGTGTCTATAGGCTGTAATCATCACTTAACATCAATGTGAGCTGCATGCTTGTTTGCCACTTCCATGACATAAAAAAAATGCTTTCGAAGCAAATTGACTGTGTCATGCGACCAGACAAACAGACAAACAGATTTCCTTTTCAGACACGCAACCCTAAAATGCAAAGCATGGAGCAACGTCGTATTTAAAATCGTGCTTCGTACGTAGACACCGAAGGAATCACGAACTGTTGCGCTAATGCACTTAATATGTACAGCTTCTAACGAAGATTTATATGTAAACTACTAGCACTGATATTGATGCTTTTAAATGAATTAGTATCATTATCTTAGTAGTATAGGTAAATGTGATACGGATATATTAGATACCAGCTGTGCCCTCGCTTTCGTTCGTGTGAGAATTTATAATTGTTCAGCCATCCAGACGAAGTCGTGGATGCAGCTAGTATAAAAGCAGCCTTAGTTACTCCTTATTATATAAGCTCTCTGCCAGTAAAAGTCCCATCAAAATCGTTCCCAAGATTAGTCCCGCCAAACAGACAGACAGACAGACAACAATTGTAAAAAATGTGGTTTTGGTATATCTACCGTGAATACATAGATATGCATTTAGTAAAAAGCGGTTATTTTAATAAGTATTACAATCCAATTTTATTTATTTGTATAGATGTATAGATTAAAGAAATCGGTGAAAATTATGCTATATATACAAAAGCGTGATAAAAATGGAAACAAAAACTAGTCTTTAGGCACAGGAATCGAACCTGCGACCTTACGATAACCAGTCCAGTCGCTTCACCATAAAGCTACCGAAGTCTTTAACCCGAATGTCGAAATTTTCTTTCCGTATCTTATTTTAGGGTCGTTATTTTCTTTAATTTCTATTGAAAATCGATGTAAAAGTACAGATACATTGTTTGTTTATTTGTTTCCCAATCATGCTAAAGTGGCTTGACGGATTTCGATGAAATTAAAGTTAACACGGTAAAGGAGTGTTAAGTGATATTTATATAACACTAGCTGACTTGGCAAACTTCGTATTGCCTCAGAATAAAATAATGTGTCTAGGGTTTGATAGATACGGACTATTTGTATGGAAAAATAAAATTGTGGTTTTTACTGACCTCCCTTCAATTTCTTCATATTTACTTACCTTTAAACCTTCCCTGGACTTTTAGATATATATATATGTATCTTCACGCCAGGTCCCTAACGGGGTAGGCAGAGAGTGTAGAGCGCCAGACATCCCGGTTTTGACAAACCTCTCGTGCCTCGTCTACCTTCATCATTATCTTCATGCATGCACGCCGATTCCTAAGACTTTCAGATATAATTTTAATAATAATATAATGACAACTTTATACGTCCCACTGCTGGACATGAGTCTCTCCCTTTCTTGGGAGGAGGCCTGGAGCTTATTCCACCACGCTGCTCCAATGGGGACATTACCTCATCTATCTGTCGCCAAATGGTAATGTTCAGCACTATCGTGTTCCGGTTAGATGGTAATGTACGGGCTCGTAACTTATCACAGAGACATAACAACTAAGGGGTGGCAACACATCTGCATTTTGACCTCTGGTCTTGGCGTGGGTGTCTATAGGCTGCAGTCATCACTTTACATCAACGTGAACTGCATGCCTGTTTGCCACCTTCATAACATAAAAAAACGAGTAATCGTTCGATCTACTTATAAATGTATCATTTGGAAAATGGAACCCTACATTGCGGATGGCCCGATTAGTGGACTGATTTTGAAATTTCTTCAGTCGTTTGTAAGGGTATACTGTCAAGTTGGTCCCATTGCCATCAAGTTGCGACTTGACGACCCAATTTCTCGAGAAGTCCACTGCTAGTGCAGTCAGTCATCCGAACAATGGCGGTCAAACCATTCCAATAGGGCGGTAGTAAAAATAACAACACGGGATGGCCAACCCGCCTACTAAGCCTAGCGTTTATGTTATAAAAAAAATACGTTACTTGATACCTGTCATCCCCGAAGGCGTAGGCAGAGGTAAATGCATGCATTCAAGCATACATGCAAACACCCACGATTCGCCGGTTACGTTTTGGCCCATGTAACAGTGGCGAGCCTGTTGCCATCTCCGGGCAAATCACCAAACTTCGAGGTACTGGGAGATTGCCCGAAAAAGGAAAATTCCCAATAGAACCAGAGACAAAGGACTTTAGACCATTATCTCTGATAATCCCCTACCCGGGAATTGAACTCAGGGTCTCAGCGTAGTAGTGGCCTGCTACCACTAGGCTACCGAGGCAGTTGAGTTGATTATGGTATATTATCGCACAACCTTGTTGTCTTTTGGTATTGGTCTTTGGTGCCGTACTGAGTAAGGCTTTGTCCAGCAGTTGTGGAATGGAAATAATAAAAAAATAATAATTACAAGAATATCAATTTATATTACAAATTTTTATGAACACATTCCAGTTAGCCTAGCGAGTTGCATTAGTACTGATAGCCGGTCTGTTCATCGAAAGCCTGCTGAGGGTACTGCTGAGATGTGGTCTTGGGCGCCAAATATTGACGGCCGGCAGCACCAAGTCCTTGAGAATGACCGTTCTGTCCGAATCCGTTTTGTCCGAAACCGTTTTGTCCGAAGCCGTTTTGTCCGAAACCGTTTTGTCCGATGCCGTTTTGTCCGAAACCGTTCTGTCCAAAACCACTTTGTCCTGATGCACCGAACTGGGGGGTTCCGTACTGCGAGTTGGGACGGTAGGCCGGAGTGCCGTACTGAGTAGCTGGTGGCTGTTGGTAGCGCTGAGAGGCACCGAAGCCATTGCCGGATCCGCAGGATATGCAGGCAGCTGTGGAAATTATTTTATATTTAAATAAACATAAAACGTAACTTCACGCCTGTAATCCCCGAAGGGGTAGGCGGAGGTAAATGGATGCATTCAAGCATACATGCAAACACCCACGATTCGCCGGTTACGTTTTGGCCCATGTAACAGGTGACGAGTCTGTTGACATCTCCGGGCACATTACCAAACTTCGAGGTACTGCGAAATTTCCAGAAAATGGAAAAATCCCAATAGAACCACAGATAAAGGACTTTACACCATTATCTCTGATAACCCTCTACCCGGGAATCGAACCCAGGACCTCAGCGTAGTAGTAGTGGCCTGCTACCACTAGGATACTGAGGCAGTTTAAATAAACGTAACGTCCATTACTGCTCTGCTGGGGTATTGATTTTGACCCTTGGGCTGGGAGCTATCAGAGGTAAAGGAGTATTTACGTTTTTCTATGGTGATGTTGGGATTATTCCACTTTCTAGCAGTTTCATAATGCTACCCTCGGAGTTTAGTAATGTGCCCGGAGATGTCAATATGGTCGCTACTAATTGCAATGGAGTGATAAGTGGTGAGTGGATTATGTGATTGCAATCTTATCTAGTCTGAGTCGGGTTCTATAAAAGTTTACTAGCTGATCCACTGAACTTCGTACCGCCATCGAAGATTACAAAATACATTTTTCAGACGATTTTTTTTTTGTGTTAACTCAGTAACCTACGTGGGTTTATGCAAAACAACTTTGCATCACGCAATCCTTGCAATGAACATCATGACATAATCAAATTCGACGAATCTATAAAGGACATACAGACAAACATTCATTTTTATATGAATGGATTAGATTTCAATATACAATTACTTTTTACTATCGAAATTAAGCTTCATTTTCAATAATTTATCTAATCTTTCTTTCACAAGTGACGCAAACACCATTGCATAGATCTTTTTCGCATAGAAAATCTGTAAAATAGTTTCTCATCATCAAAACTAAACCGCGAATTGGAAACCAATCTCAAATTATTGAAATATAAGTAAAACAATACTCACGGGTGATTGAAGATCCTAGGCTGTCAGATTCTCCATTAGGAGGTAGATATTGGTTGGAAGTGGCTGCACCGAAAGAATTGCCACGGCCATTAGGTCCGAATCCAGATGATAGCCCGTTGGAGCCAAATCCATTAGAGCCGAAACCATTGGAAGTGCGGCCATTGGCACCAAATCCATTAGATGAATGTCCATTGGCACCAAATCCATTAGACGAATGTCCATTGGCACCAAATCCATTTGACGAATGACCGTTGGCACCAAATCCGTTCGACGAATGACCGTTGGCACCGAATCCGTTGGATGAATGACCATTGGCACCGAATCCGTTAGACGAATGGCCCAAGCTGTTGCTGTCAGGGGGCAGGTAGGAGCGCTCCAGATGTTCGAGACGTCCAGCTGCAGCAACGGCTACCAAGGCGGCAATGATGAACTGGAAATCAGAAAACTTGCCTAAGTTTTTCTCCGATCTGTAGTATTTTCTCTAGTAATAGTAATTTGAAAACACTGTAATACAAATTTAAGTGAACATTTTGTTTTAATAAAAATTTTAAGCTTAGTTCGTAATTCAGGGCTTCTCTATATGAAATATAAAATAGTCACTACATTGTCAATTTTCATAATACGAGTAATATTTGAAACATTTAATTAAAACGCGACAAACAATACAAAACATTAATCAAATATTTATCAAATTAAATGAATTATTTATTTTGTTCATAACATTTTAATATAGAATACAAACATGAAAATTATACTAATAGGAAAATTCTTTTTAAATTATATTGATTACACCGATCACTGATTTTATAATTTACACACAATTTATTCTTAAATTAATAATTATTTTTAATTAACTAAAATACTAATTAATAAAATACCTCTGAAATTCCAAAACTATTGAACCTTTGCCAGAATAAAAGTAGTTTAATTTTACCAGTTTTATTGTTAAGTTTATTTAGTACAAGCAAACTCAAAACTGTGATGTGTCTAAGATTGGACCTCATTATATACCACAGCATCCGAGTCCTGAGAGACGTAATGATAAAAATAATAATATAAAAATCAACAACTTATCAATTTTTTATCATTATATTTTATTAAATTTAATATTGAATACACACATGAAAATTATACTACTAGGAAAAAATATTTTTTTTTAAATTACTTTGACTACACTGATCTCTGATTTCATGTTAATAAACAAATTTGCACAGAAATAATTATTTAATTTATAATTATTTTAATTAATAAAATACTTCTGAAATTCCAAAACTACTAAAACCTTGCCAGATTAAAAATAATTTAATTTTACCAGTTTCATTGTGAAGTTTAGTTAGTACAACCGAAATGGTAGCGAACTCAAAACTGTGATGTGTCTGAGATTTGATCTCATTATATACCTCAGCATCCGAGTCCTGAGTGACGTAATGATCTTCCATTTAATTAGTGCTATAGTTTTTTGAAGACCTCGTCTGTCAAGTCAAGGGTACGTAGCTTCTGATCGTTTTCAAATCTTACCAATTGTTTCATGCTCGATTAATAGTAGCATCGTGATTTTATCATTAGTACAATTATTTTTATGAGATTTTGTTTGATGCCTCTCTATATTATTGACGTATAAGTACATAGTATTTTTAATTTAAAAGCTTGTTAGTACGGGTTCGATACATAATTTTGCAGAAGATTTATCTTTTTTTAAACTTCTATTAAAAAAAACGATATGTTATTGTTTTTATAATATTTTGCAATAAACACATGCTAGTGAATATGTTTTTAAAGAAAAATGGAAATAAATATTTGACTTCAGGCGAGACTCGAACTCGCGGTTACTAGGAATCTAGCCCAGCCGCTCTTCCAACTGAGCTATCGGTGACTCAGTTGGAGAGCTCGTGTGTTCAAATCCCGCCTGAAATCAAATTATTCTTTCCGTTTTTCATTAAAAAAAAAACTAAATTATTGTTTTATTTTATTGGATTGCAATGACACATGTGAGTGAAATATTGTAAAAATAATAATAGAAAGAAAAAATAGACTTCAGGCGGAATTTGAACTTACGAGATCTGGGCTCTATAGTCCAATACGAAATTTCGGATTTTTGTAAAATTTTATCACCATTTCACGTCATCGTATGTTTACTATGGAGTCCTAGGTTCGATCTTTGGGTTGCGGGGTTTTTTATTTATTTATGAAAGTGGCAAAGAAGCATGCAGTTCACATCGATGTTAAGTGATGACTGCAGCCTATAGACACCTCACACAAACACCAGAGGTCAAAATGTAGATGCGTTACCACTTGCCTCTGTGCCGGAAATTACACGGTCGTACATTTACAACTTCAAGTTTAACCAACTGTACACACGTGTCGTCCGTGTCGAGTTGACGAATTATCCTTCAGTGCTATCGTGTTCCTATCAGGTGGTAATGTACGGCCCTGTAATTGCCGGCACAGTGGCAAGTGGTAACGCATCTGCATTTTGACCGCTGGTCTTTGTGTGGGCATAGGCATAGCTGCAGTCATCACTTAACATCAATGTGAACTGCATGCTTGTTTGCCACTTTCATAACATAAAAACAAACACCGCAACCCAAAGATCGAACCTAGGATTCCATAGTAGCAGTAGTAGCCAATAATCCAAACATAACACCCTTAAAATATAAGTGAAACTAATTACCAGGCCCATATGATGACGTGTAATTGTGATAATATAATACAAATACTTTTTTTTACTTGTTTAACTGACAAACTTGTGTATATTCACACCGTTTAGCTTTATGATATTATTATGATGTATTAGCTAGAACCGTTCTTTATAATGTCTTTTAAGTGTTGTTAATGTCTTTCGCTATCTACTTTTTTTCTATACCAAAGTGGAGACTTATAAATGATTCTTCCGTTTTTTATATTGTATCCAGCTCTAATTGTAATAATCGATAGTCTTCCAAATAAATAAAAATAACGAAATTTTGTTTCATTTCTTTAAGTTACGTGCGAAAGTGCGGAAACGAGAAAACGAATAAGGAGATATTGAATACAGGTTCGCAAGAAAGTTCAGATTTATTTATGCTTGAATGTATGCATTATTCTATACATACCCCTCTGGAGATTACAGGTGTGAAGTTACGTTACGTTATAATATATGATGTTAAATGTTCAATGTACGTTTAGTTTACAAGATTAATTAATTAACAATTGATTTTATGACGTCACATAGTACAATGTGTCATTGTACTGAGAAATAGTCACAACGCATAATATCAGTCGATATTATTAAATATGTCATGTGACGTCGTCGTGGATGGTTGCAGAGGCCCAGGAAGACCAAGGCTGACCTACCATGACCAAATAGGTCGAGTTCTGTCTGATGGTGGGGTCAAAAGTCTTAGGAATCGGCGTGCATGTATGATGAGAATGATGAAGGTAGACGAGGCACGAGAGGTTTGTCAGAACCGGGATGTCTGGCGCTCTACACTCTCTGCCTACCCCGTTAGGGACCTGGCTTGAAGATACATACATACATACGTCATCATATAGCAAATTTAATCAACGTTCTTTGTGTAAAGCTCTGTAATTTCCGGCACAGAGGCTTAACACCTTAGGCCAGTAACGCATCTGCATTTTGACCTTGGACTTCATGTGGGTGTCTATAGGCTGCAGTCATCGCTTCCATTACATAAAAAAAGAAATCGATACTCATATGGGCGGCTCGTCGCAAAGCGGCACTAGTCTGCTTCACCGGGAAATCGACGAGGGCAGAGGGCGCTCTCAGCCTAAATAAAAGTTAACGCAACTGCCTAAAGGAGACCCCTGTGGGTCCGAACCTCGGTTTAGGGCGTTGCGGAGGGACACATAAGACATATGCGATTAGGGGCGGTGTGGTGCGGTTTCGCTCTAGTTATCGGTTGGTGACATAGAGCAAGACGAGCCACCGGCCGCCGCGGCGGACCGAAGGTTAGTAGCCATAGCTTTTATTATCGATGAAATACAGTCTGTCATTTTTGCGGGGGGAACTACGAGTGATTCACACACACACACGACAAAAATCGTCTATTACTACGAAACTCACGCCTTGACTTTAACAAAATACATAGACTATTTCACGACCATTTGCTTGTACTTTGACAGAGGGGAAAGCCTGCATATGGCTACTCCTGTCCGGTCCGCCGTCTGTGTTGCTCTATGGTTGGTGATAACTGGAAACAACCACGTGGGTCGTGCTGGGGCTGGAGCTGGGTGTTTAATCATCGTCACATGCCAAATAGGACTCAATTAAGCTTGTGGTAGAGTTCCTGTGTAGACTCGATGGCGAAGTCACCACCGCATTACCTAATCTATCTGCCGCCAAATGGTAGTGTTCAGCACTATCGTGTTCCAGTTAGATGTATGGCTCCGTAATAACAATCACAGAGGCATTACGACTAAGGTTTCAGAGGTGTCCACGTATTTGCATTTTTACCTCTGGTTTTTGTATAGATGTCTATAGGCTGCAGTCATCACATAACAACCATGAGAACTGAATATTTCTAAGCTTGGAAGAAGGTGGATAATTTGTAGAAGGTGGAAGAATTTTCCAATACTGGAAGAGAATTCCCCCAATAGTGCAGTCAACCGAACAATGGCGATGAAACCATTCCAATGAGGCTGTAGTAAGTGCAATAAAATTATTTTCATTCTTTCAATAATGCAAGATGCTTCCTACGATGAAACCGCTAGTGCGATCGCCAATCCGCATGCATGGCATATCCCCCTTATGCCTCCCATAAGGGGCATATGCCATAATCGCCACGCTTTTCGGCTGAAATGATGACATCATCATCATGAGAATGGAAGAAGCCATACTACACGTTTGAGCTCCGTCACTGGATCATCCACCAACTGATGACCTTGATGACCCAAAAAATAATTGATTATTTTAAGTTACTGTCATAATTTAAGATCCTTTTTGTAATTGCATGTTTAATCCACTTAACTTTTAACTTAATTTCGAAGTGTTATAATAGCTTGTATTATCACTTTGAACAAAATTATAAGATGCCGTTATTATTTCTGGTTTGTCTTAATTGCACATTAACTTTAAAGTAATCCCTTTAAAATATCTGTATTGATGTTCTTTACATTAATTAAAATTTCACGCTAATTTTTCCTACATGTGTTAAATTAAAAATTAATTGTTGTTCGCTAGTCTCGCTAAAACTCGAGAACGGCTGGACCGATTTAACTAATTTTATTTTGAATGATTTTTGAAAGTCCAGGGAAGGTTTAAAAGGTAAGAAAATGTGAAGAAATTGAAGGGAAGTAATAAAAACCACCATTTCATTTTCTCATACAAATAGTCCGTATATATCAAACCTTTGACACATTATTTCATTGTGAGACAATACGAAGTTTGCCGGATCAGCTAGTAAAAAATAAAAGGGACGATAAAAACCACACCGCGGACACTCGGCTAAAATTCCTTAAACGCTTATTCTGAACAATTTCAAAAGGAGCTACGAGCCCCAGCCGTGAGGAATACGAGTAGAGAAAAAGAGGTATAAAAATTATAAGCGAACAGTTTTAGGCACTATCTGTGGGCGCAAAAGTGCACTTGCCAAGTCAAAAAAAAAATAAGGGAAGGCCTTAACATCCTTTCCTCTAAGCCATTCATGCCATTTACGATACCATCAAACTTATTAAAATTTTTGAAATTAAAAAGAATAAAAAAAAAAAAATTGTTTCTTTTTCTTGGACTGGGTTGGGAAGAAGATATATACGAAAATGGTAGAACACGTGTGACGGAGATTTCAGGCGTCGGGAACCACCACATAACCGCTAACTAAATGGACTACCATTTGCTGAACACTGCAGCACTATCAAATTCCGGTCGAGTGAAAATGTTCAAATTTTTCTTTCCACTTTTTTCTTTAATTTCTACCTTTGTTGCAATTCTAAAGACTTGTATTTTTCATAAATGACATGAAGATAAAATGAACTAATTTAGGTCTTTAGTTTACGTGGTCTATATTTCAGAAGTAGGTACTACGTACTAGTATTAGTAATACTGTGCCAAAGTAATCGAAAGAACAAATGTAAGCAAAGGTAATTAACACTTAGATTATTAGTTAAACTCAATTTCCGTAATTAAAACATGTGATCACTGATTGATACGTGTTTTTTATGATCACATATTAATTTAAACAAACTTGTAGCCAATTTTCAGTGTCCGGTTATTGTCAGGGATTTTTTATCTGTTTCATAATTGAACTTTTTCAAGTTTTGCAAAAAATGTGAGAGTTTCGACTAGCTTCAGTGCTGGCACAGTGAAACATAACAGTAGGTACGTAAATGTACACAGATATCTATCCCGTGTAAATGTACATGCTGCTGCCCCAGTAGCCATACAAACACACACGACTCTAAACTTAAACGGTATGTGCTCTGTTGCATTTCATGTTTTTTGCTTGCCATTTGTAAATTTGTTTACACCCATTTTTGTTTTTATTGGTAGCAGTATTCACGCAATAATAATGTGTAATCAAAGTAGAAATTGTAATCTAAGCAGAAATTGAAACAATAATTAAAGCAATAATGTTTTCGCAGGTTTTCGCGAGCTCTATACATTTATAGTAGCTGGAGAGCGACCGAAACGTCGGGTATAAGAAGAAGTTTGGGAGTGTTGTATACGCGAGAAAATCCGCAAATTTAATTTCTACAATAATCAAAGCGTTTTAATTATCACAGAGACGTTCAGGTCTCAAGGATGGCAATGCATCTTGACCTCTGTGTGGGTGTCTATAGGCTACAGTCGTCAATGTGAACTGCAATCTTGTCTGACATTTTTATTACATAAAAAAACTTAGCTTAGTAAAAAAATATTTTCTGTCATCTACACCAACTCAAGTGTTCTAAATTCAGATCAAATAAAACATTTTTTTTATAATTTGAGATTCCAATAATACAACAATTTTGACAATCTGTTCCACAGTCCCTGAAAACTTTCCAATGCCTGACGGTCCACAAATCTCTGGCGCATCTCAATCCGCCATATTTAATGAACATGAATAACTTTTTCTTGTAATCACGTCCAACCTTGTGGAGCACATGACGAACAGAGATAAACGCAGCCTCGTATCAATTTTAGGTTTAATGACTTACATGACCTGCTGTCTGGGAATATTCGTTCGTGTGATGGCTTTGTTATGATAATGATGTTTAGAAGCAAGAGTGTTTAGTTGCTATGGGCACTGCTCTCCTGGACATATTAAATGTCCTGAGCAGTCCTTAGCTGGAATGCTGGAATGTTCCAATTAGATCAGTGGTTGTCTAACGAATCATGGCTTCCGAACGTGACGACTCCACCGCTCACTAGCGGAAGAATTTTCTTCCACTGGAAGAGAATTGTTATGATAATGATGTTTAGAAGCAAGAGTGTTAAGTTGCTATGGACACTGCTCTCCTGGACATGTGGAATGTCCTGAGCAGTCCTTAGCTGGAATGCTGGAATGTTCTGAGTAGATTATTTGTTGTGTAATGAGTCATGGCATCCGAACGTGACGAGCCCACCGCTCACTAGTAATATCCGACACAGAGACATAACACCTTAGCCCTCAGGAGTGTCAACGCATCTGCAGTTCGACCTCTGGTCATTGTTTGGGTGTCTATAGGCTGCAGTCATTACTTAACACCAACGTGAACTGCATGCTTGTTTGCCATTTTTATGACAAAAAAAACATAAAAGTGAATTGCTGAATTACGTGGGACTAAAAAGCTACTGGGGAATGTAACTCACAGTCTACCCACAACTTTAAATGATTTCATAAATCATGAAATACCTGAAATCTTAATAATTAAATGATATTTATTCTCAAATTGAAACGCGCCAAGCCTCGCAGCTGGTGCCGGTGCCGGTTAAGCGATACGGCCGCGGTCGGTGCATGATGGGTACCGCTAGTAGCAAATTAAAATGCGCGTTTCCGTGCTTCGGAGGGCACGTTAATCCATTACTATCGATAGATAGCAGTCGTTAAACCTTGTCGGAGGGCTTAAGAGCGGTTTGAAAACATCCGACAGCGGGTTGGCCACTAACCCTAATCCACTCCACCAACCCGCATTGGAGCAGCGTGGTGGAGTAAGCTCCAGGCTTCCCCCCCAGAAGGGAAGAAACTCGTGCCCTTCAGTGGGACGTATCATGGGTTGCCATTATTATTATTACTCTCCAATTTGCATCATTTATTATTATTTTCCTCTCATTTCGTTCAATTTATTCCTAATACCTTTAAATTCGTGTGGCATCATCATTAAATCGTGCAGACCATCCAATTAGTCTTCAGTGACAAACTCTCAGATAACCGACTGTCGGCAAATATATTATTATAGTATATGCCCTTGTCTACACGATTTATCTGTTGCGAACTATTTCAGTAAAGTTTCTTGTGTTAGCGAAATGTATGTTATTCAAAAGAGAATGATACTATGCCATACATTTCTGCGCCCAGTGTCAACACTGTACAAATTATGTCATTTTCAAATGACTAGAAAATAAATAATTTGAAATAAGGGCATTTTTTTCGATTGCCAGTAATTGAAGTAGGTATATAATAATAATATGTTTTAGTAAAAGTTGGGTCAGATTGCTATTTGTTAACTATATTACAAAATGTACAGTATCCAACAAGAAATATCGACCTTTATAAGACTCGGCTTATTTCGGGTCTGTAGAGCGTTATCTCTTTCGCACCTTAACTATTTGACGTATGTCCACCATTTTAAATTTATTTAAATTTTATTTGTATACATGTTTCATGACATTATGACCAACACATGAACCCTGCAAGGGTATCATAAATTTTGAATGTCCTCATATAATTTTATCAAGTTATAATTTGATCAAGTTTTGACTAATACCGGACTATCAGTGCTTACGTAGGCAGTGTCCAGCAGAGATAACGCTCTACGAAGTCGAAACTAGCCGATTGCCTCTTTCGTAGGCTCGATGTGCAATGTTAAATTTTTACTGGTTGAACTCTAGTGACGGAGCTTGCGGGCGTAGGCACCACCGCATTACCTAATATATTTGCCGCTAAATGGTAGTGCTCAGCACTATCGTGTTCCGGTCAGGTGGTAATGCACGGCCCTGTAATTTCCGGCACAGAGGCATAAAACCTTAGGCCTCAGGGGTGGTGACGCATCTGCATTTTGACCTCGGTCTTTGTGTAAGTGTCTATAGGCTGCAGTCATCATTTAACACCAATGTGAACTGCATACTTGTTTGCCACATCCGCAACATAAAAAAATATTCATGAGCACTCTACTGGGTTAATACCAGCGACAACAGAACCAGATATCGATGGTAAATACATTGTGTAATGGGTTAGCCAGTAACGATTTTGCGGGCCCAAAATTACCCGTCTCCTTCATGGAGTAGAATGTATGGCCCCGTCATAGCTATCACGGAGACATAACAGGGGTGCCATCACATTTGCATTTTGACCTCTGGTTTTTGTGTAGGTATTTATAGTATATCACTACTTTTTTTTTTTTTATGTTATGGAAGTGGCAAACAAGCATGCAGTTCCCATTGATGTTATGTGATGACTGCAGCCTATAGACACCCACACAAAGACCAAGGTCAAAATGCAGATGCGTTGCCACTCCTGAGGCCTAAGGTGTTATGCCTCTGTGCCGGAAATTACAGGGCCGTACATTACCACCTGACCGGAACACGATAGTGCTGAACACTACCATTTAGCGGCAAGTATATTAGGTAATGCGGTGGTGCCTACGCCCGCGAGCTCCGTCACTGGAGCTCTACCACCAGTAAGATACAATGACGTTCTACATTAACCAAATATTATAAAGCAAAGTCCCCCTATTTTCTCTGCCTGTATGTATGCGCTAATCTCGTAAAGTTGTGAACAGATTTTGTTCCTATTTAAAATGTTAGAAAGAGGGTTTTCTGAGAAAGGTTTACATCTATATAATTTATCAATATCGTTCTTATATTTACTGAGATATCACGGTTTTCGTCAAAGAAGTCGGCCGCGTCCCCACAATATTATAAATGCCCGTACTATAATATTACCGTATTATAAATGCCTCGGCAGCCGAGTACTACTACTACTTGTTTTATATTATTTCGCATTAACACATGCTTGTGAAATATATTTTATTTAAAGAAAAATGGAAAGAAAAATTTGACCAGCCGCTCTTCTAATTGAGCTACTGAAGTTCTCAGTCAATTGGAAGAGCGGCTGGACTAGATTCCCAGTAGGAGGCGAGTTAGAGTCTCGCCTGAAGTCAAATTTTTCTTTCCGTTTTTCTTTAAATAAAATACACTACTACTACGCTGAGGTACTGGGTTCGATTCCCTGGTCGGGGTTCTATTGGGATTCTACCATTTGCTGGATATTTCTCAGTACCTCGAAATTTGGTAATGTGCCCGGAGATGTCAACAGGCTCGCCACCTGTTATGTCGGCCAAAATCGGAACCGGCGAATCGTGGGTGTTTGCTTAAAGGTATGCTTGAATGTATGCATTTGCCTCTGCCTACCCCTGCGGGGATTACAGGCGTGAAGTTACGTTTCTACCCGTGCGAAGCCGGGGCAGGTCGCTTGTATGTCTTGTCTGTATATATAATACAGTTTAGGCAGTAACCAATGTAAACATTCAATTCAATTATGTAGGTATGTATTGAAACATTACTTATAGGTTCGGCAAACGTTTAAAATAGATTCATTCATAAAATGTTTTTTATCAAATACTCTCAACTCACTTAACTAACGAGGTATTCGCTTAGTGTTGTTTTTTTTAACATAACAACTTTATTTGACGTTTTATGTTTTAAAAGCGAAGTACTTATGTAAAAAATAAATAGGATGTATCATTTTTTTTTTATGTTATGGAAGTGGCAAACAAGCATGCAGTTCACATTGATGTTAAGTGATGACTGCAGCCTATAGACACCCACACAAAGACCAAGGTCAAAATGCAGATGCGTTGCCACTCCTGAGGCCTAAGGTGTTATGCCTCTGTGCCGGAAATTACAGGGCCGCACATTACCACCTGACCGGAACACGATAGTGCTGAACACTACCATTTAGCGGCAAGTATATTATGTAATGCGGTGGTGCCTACGCCCGCGAGCTCCATCACTGGAGCTCTACCACCAGTAGTATTGAGATATTTGTAATAAAAATTTGTTATTGACGTCACTAATAACGTTATTATTTCGAACCAACTTCAAAGAAAGAGTTTCAACTGTTTGTAGTTATATTTTTGTAACATTTTTTACTCCCTGAATACAGTTTAGGAATGTTCAATTTGTTCAAGTACTTAAGTCTTGAAACATTATGTGAGAGACGCGCCTATCCCGTGTGGGATCTGGTGTGAAAATACATACATACATACATTGAAACATTGTTTAAATATTCGTCAATCGTTAAAATTAGATTCATTCATAAAACGTTTTTATCAAAAATTCACAAGTCACTTAACTAACGAGGTATTCGCTTAAGTGTTTTTTTTTTAACTTAACAACCTTATTTGACGTTTTATCTATTAAAAAAAACTAAGTACTTGAGTAAAAAATAAATACCTCATCAATTACCACCACCATCAAAGATGTAAAATAAAAATATTTTTTGACCTCATTCAATTGTTATTATTTTGTACAGAAAATTCTACGATACCTAATAGATATCCTTATGATTTTATAAATAATTTAAGTTTAATACTAGTGACCCGTCCTGGCTTTGCAAGGGTGCAATACCTACTATACATATACATACTATATATGTACATACATATACAACTGCCTCAGTAGCGTAGTGGTAGCAGGCCACTACTATTACGCAGGAGGTCCTGGGTTCGATTCCCGGGTCGGGGACTATCAGAGATAACGGTTAAAAATCCTTTATCTCTGCTTCTATTGGGATTTTTCCATTTTCTGGAAGTTTCCCAGTACCCCGGAGTATGGTAATGTGCCCGAAGATGGCAACAGGTTCGCCACCTGTTACATGGGCCAAAACGTAACCGGCGAGTCGTGGGTGTTTGCATGTATGATTGAATGCATGCATTTACCTCTGCCTACCCCTTCGGGGATTACAGGCGTGAAGTTACGTTACGTTACGTTACATATACATACACATTACACATGCCACCGGCCTCCCCGCATTTTAAATTTGTAATAAAGCATTATTTATCGTAAAATGTATAGGTTAAATAATGGTTATTGTGGGTTATCCCTAAGAGATAGATATATACCTACCATTCCGGACTCTTTAGTAGATTATTTTAAGGTGTCCAATACTGTATGTAGTAAGGACATTAATTTGATCTATCTCGTAGGGTTCCAATGTAAGCCCAAAAATAGTCTTTATTTACGACATCACATTTTAGGTTAGGATCCAACTGCAGAATCATTTCGTACTACCAGATATGTTGCAAACTTATTTTTTTACGCATATTTATAATCTTGAGAATATAATAATACATTAATTCACTAGGTTGCGTATCAAAAAATAACGGCAATTGTTTTTAAAAAAAAAAAATTTTAAAAAACTTGCCATCAGTAATGCACGCATTGCATAAAAACTCTGCTGACCCCTTCGAGTTACAGCAGTAAAGAAACGTTTTAATGCCTAATCCATATAAGTACCGGTTTTTCAACGTTTTCCCAATAAAATCGGTGGAACGTTAAAGAGTTAAATGTTATCTTTATAATCACATAATTGGGCAACTCGTTATTTCAATACAATGAAAATTATTAATCATAATAATTATTGAACGAAATGATGACAAGACAAAATGATGCAAAGGATAATAAATAAAATATTATTGTGGTTTGAGTTCAGTATGAATGTAGTTAATATAATAATGAATTTAGCAGAACCTCTCTGACTCAGGACACGGTATACCTAGATTTTGAATTTTGACATTCCGCTGATGATTGGATAAACGATTTTAAAAGCTGAAAATGATTTAGTATTTTATGCTTCTTCTCTCAATATAGCATACAAGGTACAAGGTACAGGCCCAAGCTCAATACATTTCGGAACGTCCCCTTTGGCGGCAGAGAGATAAGGTGATGCGGTGGTGCCTACGCCCTTGAGCTCCAATTGCTACAAAACTAATGCACTGAAGTCCTGACTGCTCCCAAAAAAAACAGCAATAAATTTACACCTGTAGCTTTAGGCGTGACTTTAATCGAAGCTGGTAAATAAGTTTCAAAAATATCAACTTATTTTATGTTACTTACATAACCCTAAAAGGGATAATCATCGTAATAAAGTTGTAACAAATTATCCTTCACTGATTTTTACTGTTGGTTATAAAAATATTTATTACGTTGGCAATACTGTACAGATCAAGAATATGAGCAATAATTTTGGTGTTCAACACAAAGAATGGTTCGTGTTTTATTTAATCTAATGATGGTGGCGAATGAGCATTAATTCAGTTCACATGAATGGTAAGTGACGATAGCAGCCTATAGACTCAGGCCTCAAAGGTGGTAACGCTCTATATGCAGATGTGTTGCCACCCCTGAGACCTAAGTAGTTTTAGTTATTATTGGACCATACATTATGCGATTACAAATTAACTTTTATTTAATACGTTGAGCCAGGTTGCGGGCGAACCTCTCTCCTCCGAGGATCTCCGCTTTGTCCTGGCGGTGGGCTCAGTACTCGGTGGTTGTCCCCACACCGGTGAAGCCAAGAGAAACCCAGAAAGGGAGCGGCGTTTAGCGTGGCTTTCCCCGCCACTCGCTGCTGCGGTGAGGAGACGGCTGGGGAAGAAGTGTACTGGTATGTCGTTGGCATTGTGCTCTATCCCCAGCCGCCTTGGACCCCTCCATCCGGGCAGTATGGGACGCCTGGTGTAGTCAGTGGTCGGGGCAAGGACTTTCGGCCGTCGGACTAGTGGATGTCCGTCGACCGAATGGAGAGGTACCGAGCTGGCTGGCATGCAGGGGTTCCGCACGCCATTAGTATTGGTTGGAGCTGAAGGGTTCTGAGGAGGGATTGGAAACGGGCAGCCGCCGGCGGGGTCGAGTATGAAATACAAAATTGTTCCCATGATCCCGTTTCTGAAGGCGGTTGAGTATGAACACCGCAAGGCTTTAGCGAGTAAGAGTTCACGCAGTCTTCTCCCTATCTGATCTCCTAAGTGGCTAAGCCTATGCTGTCTCATTATTAAATCGAAGCAAAAGGCTTGCCAATCTTATTTATTTATTCTGTGGCAAATAGAAATAGGTCTACTAGCACTCTACCGCCGCCGCATATGAACAGATAGGTCTAAGTATAAAATCATCGTTGTACTGCGCAGATCATCGCAACCGTATAAATTTCAATTAATTTAATATAGTAATATTTTTCGATCACTCATTAGAAGATCACGATTCTGCTATTCTAACCTAGGATATTTAAACGCTTGCAAAACCTAGCTTACAAACCTAAATACATTCTCGTATTGTTTCCGAATTATTAGTGTTTGTCTGTTGGTACAATGTAATTAAGTTTAATAAAAGACCAAAGCGTTGTTTAATTGTGAAACGATGGTGATCGAGGAGAAATTACCCCGGATCCCAGGAGTCTAAGGAGCCACCGACCGGTCTTTTCCAGCTCAAACCAAACTTGCATGAACAGGATGGCTCTGCTGGGAACAGAACGGGACTGCCATTTACTGACAAGTAGGTTAGGTAATACGGTGGAGACCTTCGAAGTTTCATGTTAAAGATTGACAGACAAGCAGACGGGCCGCCTGATGGAAAGTAGTCACCGTCGCCTATGAACATTTGCAACACCAGGCGAGTCGTCAACGCGCTGCCAGCCCTGAAGGACTCTTTTGACGCCATATTTAAAGAACCCCATATTGTAGCATCGAGGAAACACCTCAAAGGGAAGTTCATTCCACAATTTACACGTTCTGGGCAAAAACGAACGTGAGAACCGCACCGTTGAACATTACCAGGTGTGCAGTCGGTGAGGGTGGAATTTCTCTCTTCGGCAGGTAGTACGGTGTAGGAAAAGAGACGGTGGCACCATGTCGAACAGTTACGCAGAGCACTCGCCATTGTAGAGACAGTACAAAACGCATAGACTCCCAATGTCTCTGCGCAGGCTCAGATGTTCGAGCCTGTCAGTAAGTCCCAGGTCGTTAACAATACGAACGGCGCGTCTTTGTAGGGAGTCAAGTGGACCAAGTTGGTATTTGGGAGCCACACAAATGAGAGAAGTATTCCAGAGTTTCAATATTTGCCATTGAAAATAATTGAATGTTACTAAAGTCTCACATTCTGGTGGGTCTGGCGTTGGGACGTGACGAACTCACCACCCTACTAGACAGTTGTTCCAATAGTGCGATCAGTCAACTGAACAATGGCGGTCAAACCATTCCAATGGGGCGGTAGTAAGTGGAATAACGCAAGATGGGCAGCAGCATCCTACGATAAAACTACCAATTCTGTGCCAATACACATGTCAAGCGTGGCGATTATGGCATACCTCCCCTGAAGTAGTAGCAGGCCACTACTACTACGCTGGAGGTCCTGGGTTTGATGCCCGGGTCGGGGCTATCAGAGATAACGGTTTAAAATTCTTTATTTAAGGATCTATTGGAATTTTCCCATTTTCTGGAAGTTTCCTCGTAGTTTGGTAATGTGTCCGTAGATGGCAACAGGCTCACCACCTGTTACATGGGCTAAAAACGTAACCGGCGAATCGTGGGTGTTTGCATGTATGTTTGCATTTATCTCTGCCTACCCCTTCCGGGATTACAGGCGTGAAGTTACGTTCTTTTTTTTTTCCCCTGAAATTTCAAACTATCAATTTTATGTACTCGAACGGTGACTTTGAGAATGTTAGCCTCAATGAAAACAATGTACCTAAATTCCTTCACCATTCATCTGTGGCCTAAGGCGGAGCTTGTTAACGTTTAGAGGCTAATTAACAAAATATATTGACAAGCAAAGTCACGTTTCAAATATAGTACATACAACTTCATACAAGGAACAAATCATGAGATGCTCCGTGCAGAATTAATTAAAATCGATACAAGTCAATTAGGCAGCCATTTTTTTTTGCTGTCGATATTTAGTGACCTTTGAGACGGAATATACAGTTTTGTAGTAATGTAGTATGTAGGTACTTGATCAATCAAAATTTGTTTAGTTATTTTAGGCGGGAAATTCATTAATTGTAGGGAGTCCTGTGAAAGTCAGTACGACTCGCACTTCACCGGTTTTTCATGTCATAAAGTGGTTTACAAGCATACCAAATAGGTCGAGTTCTGTCTGATGGTGGGGTCAAAAGTCTTAGGAATCGGCGTGCATGTATGAAGAGAATGATGAAGGTAGACGAAGCACGAGAGGTTTGTCAGAACCGAGATGTCTGGCGCTCTACACTCTCTGCCTACCCCGTTAGGGACCTGGCGTGAAGATACATACATACAAGTGGTGGTAAGTAGTACTGTAGCCTATAAACATCTACATGAAATCAGAGATTTCAATGTACTTAAATGCGTGACCATGACTAGTCCTGAGGTTTAAAGCATTGATATGCCTCTGTGCTGGAAATTACAGGGCCTTAAATTAACAGCTGACCGTAACACGATAGTGCTGAACACGGATAGTGTTAGATTATGTAACGTGGCGGTATGTAACATAAATAACCTCCAAAATACCGCATACAGGGCAAACGACGCTCACAACACAAGTGATTTTGCTAGCATAGAACGTGTGGAGGAACGGGTGGAAGTGTTCCTCCGACGAAAAGGGAGGATCCTCCGACCAGGCGAGGTGATAGCGCCTGGCGGGCCGCGGCCCAACCGTTGACGTTGGGAAGTTGTATATATGCCAACTCTTGAGAAATCTTCGTATGTGCGATGTAATTTGACTGCACGCCATCTATCGTACTAGACAAGTACTGTAAGGTTTCATTGTATTCCACTAGTTGGCGCCTTCATGTAGTGGACGCTACAAACGCAATGCTCTAAACGC
Source organism: Macrosoma leucophasiata (assembly GCA_036365455.1). NCBI lineage: Eukaryota > Metazoa > Arthropoda > Insecta > Lepidoptera > Hedylidae > Macrosoma > Macrosoma leucophasiata. The sequence goes on along the minus strand of JAWQUS010000023.1, from coordinate 3,164,575 downwards.
CATCCAAGTGTGCGAACCGTTCGTACGTGAGAAATAATTCATTTTCTACCGAAAATATCTAGGAAAAATGGAAAAAATATCGATCAGAAATATCGACAGCTGCCCAGCTTTACGAGTGGGCGTATCTAAATCCCCAATTCAAACAGCCCATTACAGCGCTTTAGTTACGTCTCCCGCAGCCCCCGCGTACCACAAAGAACGGTGAACACAGATCCGAACAAATATTCACTAATGCGGTATCTATTGGAGGTTATCTACGATATCTAAGTACCTACGTCCGCAACTGCTACCTACCAGTGAAAAAAATAGTTTTGTACTTTAAGATTTTTTTTAAGGTCGTGGGTACTTACGAATCGAAATGGCGCTAGTCTAGTTCACCGTGCAATCGGCGAACGTAGAGGGCGCTCCACCGTAATTTGTAAGCATGATTTTGTTTGCAAATATCATTTATCTTATTAGGTCGCCCTAGCCTTAATTTCCCATAAAGGATATACGGCATAGACATGATTACGATTATAATGCATGATATTCCTTACATGACTATATAAAATTATTGCAAAGCTCATTTGGCATGAGATAAAATACCTAGTTGATGCAAACGATGCAAACATTCAAATATAAACAACATATTTTACTGGTGGTAGAGTTCCAGTGTAAGAGCTCGAGGGCATAAGCATCACCGCATTATTGAATCTTTCCGCCGTCCAATGGTAGTATTCAGCACTAACGTGTTCGATGGTAATCCATCTAACCGGAACGCGATAGTGCTGAACACTAACGTTTGTTTTGTTTGTCGAATGAGCGAATGACTAAACATACATACAATGCGAATGTAAATGGTTGCAGAGGCCCAGGAAGACCAAGGCTGACCTACCATGACCATAAAGGTCGAGTTCTGTCTGATGGTACGGTCAAAAGTCTTAGGAATCGGCGTGCTCTTTTCATACAGAGAATGATGAAGGTAGATGAGGCTGTCTACCCCGTTAAGACCTGGCGTGAAGATACATACTTACATACAAATGTTTGTAGTGCTGAAAACTACCAGTTAGGACGGCCCCGTATTATCTTGTCTTAGAGACATAACAACTAAGGTCGCAGGTGTGGCAACGCATCTGAATTTTGACCTCTGGTCTTTGTGTGGGTATCCATAGGCTGCGAGGTTGCTGTCACTACTCACCACATTCACCACTTAACATCAATGTGTGAATACTTGTTTGCCACTTTCATACCATAATAAAAAAACATAAAATGCGAAAACAAAAAAAAGTCTAAATACTTTTGCTAATCGTTAAAAGCTCGCTCTTGTGATTTATTTCTTAATTATTTCAATGACTACCAAACTTGTTCGAGCCTCAACCAATCGATGTGTTGTTATGTTTCACGTATAGATGGCGAGATTAGCAAAGCGCGCAAAGCATAAATGTTTAGTGCGTTGTAGTGATCATAGATGGCGCGAGTACAATAATAGGTTTCATTCTTTTTCTGTATGTATTTTATGTGTAATGTTATACCAGAGAATATGTAATAATTGTCATAGTAAATACCTAGTCCAGAGCACTATAATTTGGCGGCAGATAAATTAGGTAATGCGGTAATGCACCTACGCCCTCGAGCTTCTGCACTGAAAGTCTACCACAATATTTGCCATGAGTTAGTACTAATAGGTATTTAAATCATACCCATCAACGTAAACTACGACAATAAATTAAATATCTACTGCTTAAATGAAATAAAGTCGAACAAAAATAACAAACGACTAGTGGTAGAGCTCCAGTGACAGAGCTCGCGGGCGTAGGCACCACCGCATTACATAATATACTTGCCGCTAAAAGTTAGAGTTCAGCACTATCGTGTTCCGGTCAGGTGGCAATATACGGCCCTGTATTAGGCCTCAGGAGTGGTAACGCATCTACTTTTGACCTTGGTTTTTGTGTGGGTGTCTATAGGCTGCAGTCATCACTTCTCATCAATGTGAACTGCATCCTTGTTTGCCACTACAATTATATTAAAAAAAAAACATGTTGAAATGGCAAAAAATAGTTCCAACGCCTTTGGAGGAATAAAAATTTGTTAGCTAAGACATAACTTTGATATAGGTAATTAGTCATATTAATGGGACAGTACAATAAATACGGAATGATATTTAAAACGCATTTTAAAAAATCTTTTCCTCGATAGTGAAATAGTTATGATAATTGCACGTTCGATCCGTAGATATATCTCATAGTCCGGTCAAATTAGACATTCGGTGCTACATAAATTCGCAACAAGCTGAATTTCGGTACAATTGTTCAAAACACGATTATAAACAATAGCTGAAAGTTCCCCATCATTCCCGTGTGTGGAAAAAATTTTATTCAAGGTCAAATGTCAAAAAAATGAGTTTTTCGCGATTTTCAGCAAAACGGTAAGTTTTATCAGAAAAATACCGCAGACTAAAATTGTAGATCATTAAATTATCTATAAAAAATATGTCAATACTTTTTTCTCACGAGACACCGTTTCGGAGATATCGCAGTGTAAAAAGTTGTAACAGTTGCAATTGTCATAAAATGCACACGTTTCCACGCCACCTATGAGGTAGTGTACTTAGCGCGTTTTTTTTTTACGTGGTTTCCCCAGTAGACCTACTCCACAAGTCAGTATTTATCCAGTTTAATTGAAACTATTGCAAATAATTGATATTAGCCAGAAAAAAAGCGATGATGATAAAAAAAAAGTACAGACATTTATTAGTCGGAGTCGTAATTTTCGAATTCTTCTCGATTTTCTCCTTGTTCTTCTTCTTCTAGATTTTCTCCTTTTTCATTTTCTTCTGGTTCATCCTCGTCTTGGGTGCAAGTAAATTCAGCCAATAACGATGTATCGCAAGTCGGCTCGTTGACGTCGAATGTATCATCAATTGTTGGTGATTCAACAATAGAGCACGACTTGCCTTGGCAACTTGTACACGCCATAGAACAGAATAAACCCACTTTTTTGCAACCACATTTAGAGCTGCATCCCTTTTTGCAGTTGCAAAAAATTGCGTTAAGCAATTTTTCCGGCGCAGGTGGAAGCAAAGTTGGAACTGGTTCCAATTCATTATTTACAAACTTCCAACCCCAGTCTGTTGGGTCTTTCTGACAACCAAGCCACACTTGAACTTGGTAATATACCCGAAGAAGATGTTGATGAGCAGCAGCCGACGTTGGAGGAAGACAAGCTAACTGTACCTGTTTTTTGCTTTTGGTGTTTGGTGTTGATGTTTATCTAAGCACGTAGTTTTTTTAGGATCCCCGTACATCGAAAGAAGAAAGCGAATGCCACTTGTGATGATCTCATGTTGAGTTGAATTACAGTTTTGAAAAACTTCAGCACATTCAACTAAATTTTGTTTTTCAAACATTTTGAAAACTGTCGTTTTACCCCTCCTATAAAATGCAGATGTCGTATCACAGCCAGTTATTGCATGCAGAAATAGTATGTGATTTTGAATCTTTGCAAAAGAAGATAATAAGCCTTTAGAAGTATATATTTCCGATTTATGTTGAGCTTTTCCTGGTTTTAAAAAGAAAATAGTTTTTTCAGTTGGATTTCGAGCAGCGAGCACTACGAGCAAATCTACATCTTCACCAACAACAATAATTGTATTACAACTTTTTACACTGCGATATCTCCGAAACGGTGTCTCGTGAGAAAAAAGTATTGATATATTTTTTATAGATAATTTAATGATCTACAATTTTAGTCTGCGGTATTTTTCTGATAAAACTTACCGTTTTGCTGAAAATCGCGAAAAACTCATTTTTTTGACATTTGACCTTGAATAAAATTTTTTCCACACACGGGAATGATGGGGAACTTTCAGCTATTGTTTATAATCGTGTTTTGAACAATTGTACCAAAATTCAGCTTGTTGCGAATTTATGTAATTTCATCCTAATTTTTTGGTCTAATTTGACCGGACTATCAAGGAATCGAATAAAATGTGTCTTCATCGAATTCAATTCCTTTCAAGTACAATGTATTGAAGATGTCTGATTCTGATTACTTTGATCAGCAAAAAACGTTTCATTCATGCTGCTACACTTAAAAAGGATTGCGGCTTGGGACTACACACACTTTATCTGTTTTAATTGCATTGTTTTTTTATTACTCGTATATTATGATAAGCCTACACAAGGTGCTTGGCAAACCTACACTCAGAGTTAATGTCAGTTCAGAGGCAAAAAAAATATACTGTATGGGAAAACTTAAATAAACACCAATAATATTAAAAAGTCATTGAACAAAATTAAATGTTGTTGAGTTTGGTGTACAGAGGCTGCCTGCAAGAGGTGATGCGCTAATTTCATAGAGCAACACGGGCCATCGGCCGCGGCGGACTGGAAGGGAGTAGGCATGCTTTCCCTTCTGTCAAAGTACAAGCCCAAGTGGGCTTATGTCTATCGCCTAGATGTTTAAATGTGTGCGTGAAATTGTTTATGTATTTTTTTGATGTCAAGGTGTGAGTTTGGAAGTACGAGTAATAGACGATTGTTGTATTGTGTGTGTGCCACACGCATTTCCCCCCGCAAAAAATTACAGACTGTTTTGTATCGGTAATAAACGCTATGGCTACTAGACTAGTATAGTAATCTGTGATGGCTACACCCGTCCGGTCCACCGCGGCGACCAGTTGCCCGATTTGCTCTATGGCTTATTTCAATTAACACTATATTTAACTGAGTGTAGTCCGTATTTTGATCCCAAAAAATTCAATGCCTTACATCACGTTTTAACTGAATTGATACTTTTTGTCAGTATGAAAAACTTTCATACCACACAATTGATATGGCTGTCCTTTTCATGATTTTAAAATATGATATCCACTTGCAAAACTGAGGTGAAACGTGACCAATTATAACAGAGACATATAAACTATGATCTCAGGGGTGGCAACGCGTCTGCCCTTAGACCACTAGTCTTTGTGTGGGTGTCTTTAGGCTGCAGTCATCACTTAACATTAATGTGAACTGCATGCTTGTTTGCCAACTTCATAACATATAAAATTCGCTAATCCAAAAACTCAGTACTGTTCATCTCATTTGAAGTGAACTCATGTTTTATGTCTTTATGAATAATTTCATATCACATAATTAATTGATATCGCTGTCCTTTGCATGATAAAAAAATATGATAGGAACTCGCAAAACATAGAATTGTTAGCTATACAAGGTGTAACGACAAGGTCCAACAATATTAAAAGGTATGTATGTATCTTCACGCCAGGTCCCTAACGGGGTAGACAGAGAGTGTAGAGCGCCAGACATCCCGGTTCAGACAAACCTCTCGTGCCTCGTCTACCTTCTATATTAAAAGGTGTTCATCTATATCAAGTTTCAAATCATTTAACGTAAGCTATAACAATTAAATCACAACTTATTTGTATACAAAGTTTGAAAAATAATTACTTGTTATTTTATTTGATAACCCTAACACGTCGTCAATGAAAACGCTTTCGAGGTGAGGCTCATCGCAGGGCTTCATTAGAAATAGGACATTGCAACAGTGTCCTGGCAGATCCTACTACGGATGACGCCAGAATACTGTTGCAACTATATCAATTGTCAATGAGCTAATGTTGTTTAATTATTTTTTTAAATGAAGAATGTAATTCATGTAAACGTATAGAGCATCATGGTCTTTGACCAAGCTCTTTAAATGGAGATTAAAAAAAAAAAAAAAAATGAAAACGCTTAGCATTTGACACATACGTACCGTGCGTGGTAACGATGAGGAAAACTTTACGCGTGTTGTGTATGAAATGCAGCATCTCAGCAATTCATACCTACGCACACATGCGTAGCGTTCGCATTCGATTGATCTATGCTGTCAGCTGTTGCTGTCAGGGTTGAAACGCATAAATTTTTGAATCAAAGTTTGACTCGTAATATCTGATGATTTTACATTCTCAGGAGAAAATGACCTTGGAGGATGAAGTCAACATCAGTATAGGCATGGACTGTTGAAATATTGTTGGACCTTATAATAATTTACGATCAAATCTGAACAGTCCCAAATGCGTCATCTAAATGTAACATTAAACAGAATCTATCCAAACACGGGTATCATGATGCGCGGACCTGTTTAGGAGATTCACCATTTGGAGCTGCACCTTATGCAGGCATGAGGTCACACCGAGATGTTACTGTGTCTTTAACTATGTGACGGTATGAGGTATTGAGGGATTCCAAATGGATGGTGTGCTGGTTCTGGTTTATTACTTGATGACTTAATATGCTTCGTGGGTTAAGGTGACAAGAAATTCAGGCGGACAGCAATTTTTTTTATGCATGTAAGGTGGAAAACAAGCGTGCAGCGTAATGGGTACAAAAAATGTTATATACTAAAGATCAAGAATAAAATATTTGGGGAGAATCACCTTACCATTTAGGGACATAAAAATAGACTAGATACCTACAACCCATAGAGCAACACCGGAGGGGAGTAGCCAATTTATTACCGATGCAAAACAGTCGGAATTTTTTGCGGGGGGAAATGCGTGCGACACACACGCACACTACAAAAATCGTCTATTACTACGAAACTCACACCTTGACTTTGGACATGGGGGGTCCAACACATAGAGGCCCTTTTGAGAATTTTGATCTACTTTGTAATGGGTAGGTAATATTCGGCGGGACCTCTCTCTGACTGCATCAATAGTTAATACAGACACAGACAGACTCCGCAGAATATATGGGACTATTGTAATGATAAATGATTCGCCAAACTTTGGGCTATGTGGGTGAACTGGAGGGAATAGCTGGCTGGGCCTATGGAGCGAGAGCCGGCACCTGCCTATATTCAACATCTCACATTATTGAATCCTACTTTAGGTAGGTGGTGACTCGCCTCTCCTTGGTGGGCCCCCCAAACAGCCAACCCGATGGTCGACTGGGGCCAACACTGTTGAGAGAGACTGAGGGTGTCGAGAGGTGTGGCCCCGGTTTCACCATCACGAGCGAGTAATCTCAAGCTCGGAGCGGGCTTCTGGGCACCCCCCGAGTGTATGACTCTTGCAGAAATTTAGACACCAGCCTATTATCTAAATTTCTGCAAATGCCATACCTCTAGCGCCCCACTCTGACCGGCCAATGAAGGCAAGCCAGAGCTGAGAGACCTGATGCTCAGTCCGGCCGTACCTCTGTGTGGCCGACGAGGCGGCGCCCAGTTCTCTCGGAGGAACTCGAGGGTAGGGGGTGGTGTCGCTACTCACCAACAGCTCGCCACAAGCTGCTCTGCCCCCAATATTATAATATATTATATTATTACTGTATATTATTCAATAAAACGTTTGATATCAACCAAAATAAATCAACCATGAACCATGAACTTAATAATGAGTCATAAAAGTTAATCAGCGGATGATTTAGTCTGGACGATTTGCGGTGGCACACAATTTTGGATAATAACGTGGGACCCGTACGTCTAATGTGGTGGTTAGATAACCTTTAGCACACTTTGTAGCAAGCTTGGGATTCCTACAAACAATCCAAGGCACAAAACATTTTAAGCCGACATTAATATTAGGTAGATAGATGAACCGTACCAGTATTGACGAAGATATTGCAAAATGTTACAAACGCGGATAATTTCCATTCAAGTGGGAATTTCGAAAATACTTATGGGTATACTTATATCTAGGCGGCTCGTCTTGGAACGGCACTGGCCTACTTCATCTGGCAATAGGCGAACACAGAGGGCTGTCAGCCTAAATAAATTTAGGGCAGCTGCCTAAGGGAGACTCTTGAGTATAGAGCAACTCGGCCCACGCGGTCGCGGCGGAGCGTTTATAACCGACGCAGTCTGTCATTTTTTGCGGGGGGAAATACGTGTGACACACACTCACACTACAAAAATTGTCTATTACTTCGAAACTTACACCTTGACTTTAACAAAATACATAAACAAATTGTATATCTGGGCTTCAGGCATAGGACCATTAGGTCTTGTACTTTGACAGAGGGGAAACTCCTCTCTGGTCCGCCGCGGCCGGTAGCCCGTGTTGCTCTACGCTATATCGAGGGGTCTTCGGTGTCGGGTCGGAGAGGTAAGTTTTACTGGGAGTTTCATATTCTGGTAGAGCTACAGCGACGGCGTTTGAGGGCGTAGGCATAGGCACCATCACATTACCCAAACTATCTGCCGGCAAATAGTAGTGTTCAGCACTATCGTGTTTCGCTTAGATAGTAATGTATGGCCCGTAATAAATATCACAGAGAAATAAGAACTATAGTCTCAGCGGTTGTTCGGCCGCTGCACCTTACCGCTGCGCTTACGCACACGGTCGCGCGATCAGGGATAGCAACGCATCGATATTTTGTCCTTAGGTTTATGTGTAGATGTGTACCTATAAGCTACAGTTTTCGCTTAAAAGGCTATTACACGACACGGTATTCAGGGTCCAGCAGAAAGGGTGGGAGTGGCCTCGCGCCGGGTTGTCGCTTATTACACTATCTGGTTGACAGGGCCCTAACTCAGTCGCAGTACAGATATGAACAGTATGGAAACTACGTACAAAACGTTGAAACGCCGCAATCACACTAACATGCGCATCAACGAGGCCCCTAAGCGGTTCTCGCGGTCCTGCAACTCCGAGTCACTCGTTACTCGAGCGTCGATGCGCATGTTTGTGTGAGTTGAACGTTTTGTACGTAGTTTCCATACTGTTCATATCTGTACTGTTCGTAGTTAGGGCGTTAGGCTGACCGGGCCGCTCCGGTCGCCCTAACTAGGGCCCTCACTCCCTAAATGTTATCACACTACCCCGACCCTTGCTATCGTACCCTGAATACCGTGCCGTGCATTCAATCTATGTGAATTTGATACTTGTTTGCCACCTTTGTTATATAAAAACACTTTTTTGGAAAATATAAAATAACTAGCTGACCCGGCAAACTGCGTATAGCCTCACAATCAAATAATGTGTCAAAGGTTTGATAGATACGGACTATTTGTAAGAAAAAATGAAATTTTGGTTTTTACTATTTCCCTTCAATTTCTTCATTTTTTCTTACCTTTCAAACCTTCCCTGGACTTCTAAAAATCATTCAAAACCAAAATTAGTCAAATTATATATTTATAAGTCGATTATATATATAAGTCGAGCCGTTCTCGAGTTTTAGCGAGACTAATGAAGAGCAATTGATTTTTAAACATATAAATAAAACCATTGATTTTAAAAAAAAAAATAGTATTAAGGCGTGTTAGACACACGTTTTTTTTACTGCGGTGATTCAGACCTCAGAGTAGCAGTAGTGACCTTCTTCTGCAACGTTGAGGTCCCAATTTCGTTATCAGTGACGGATTTTTTTTTTTTATTTATTTATTTATTTAAGGAAACTTACAGCTTTTTGTAATACATATGGTTATGGGGTAGGACATGAATAATTCATTAGCCAAAATAGTTCCAATGCTAAAAATTACATAGCGAAGACTGCAGAATTTTGAATAAGTTTAAGTACATTAAAAAAAATTTAATAAAATTTGCGCATAATTATACGATTAGGTATTACATTTCCGAAAATGTATTTATTATATTTAAACTCTAATGCACACAATACAAAAATGGCTTAAATAATTATAATAAATACATAAGGTGGGATTACTGCCTTTAGGCATTATTTGCCAGTCAATCTTAAGATTGTACAAGAAAAACCATGAAATGTTGCAGAAAAATTACGTAACTTCAAGCCTGTAATCCCCGAAGGGGTAGGCAGAGGTAAATGCATGCATTCAAGCATACATGCAAACACCCACGATTCGCCGGTTACGTTTTGGACCATGTAACAGGTGGCGAGCCTGTTGACATCTCCGGGCACATTACCCGGGCACATTACCAAACTTTGAGGTCCTGGGAATTTTCCAGAAAATGGAAAAATCCCAATAGAACCAGAGATAAAGGCTTTTTCACCATTATCTCTGATAACCCCCTACCTGGGAATCGAACCCAGGACCTCAGCGTAGTAGTAGTGGCCTGCTACCACTAGGCTACCGAGGCAGAGGCAGAAAAATTAAAAGAACTAAATTATATTAAAATATTCCCAATGCCATAATCAAAGTGTTGATTATATGCCCAGTGCATGTCAATAGGCCCGCTATCTTTTACAAGAGGATACTAAAAGTAGGTACTAGGTGTTAGAATCGTCAGATTTTGCATGTATTCACAAATGCATGTATCAGCCTTTGCCTGCTTTTTGAGGAATGAAGGCAGTGAAATTTCAGTTTTATGTCAAAGTTCAATTATTTCTTTTGCGGCATTTTGCGTTTACCTACCCCTCCTGAAAGTGTTTTTTTTAATTTGACCTCAGGAGTGGCTTTATAACTTGTTTGATTTTTTTTTAATTTTGTCACTTTTTGGATGATGTAACACTTGTCTGATTTTTTAGTTTGGAAGTCATTAGAATGAAAGAAGTAAAGTAATTTTATATAGATTCTAAAAACTATCATTGATATTCGACTCTTATGGTAAATTATACCTATTAGTAGAACAATGTAATGTAGGTGTATGTCAACCGAGATATTCGGTGCTCCATGCTTTCTATCTACCCCGTAAAGTAATTGGCGTGAAGATGCATACAAATAAAATTCAATGAGTGTTGCATTACAATATTTATTCGTTACATTTCATATTTACATCCGTATTAACTAAATTGTATAACACGTTTTTTTTTTTATAACATTTTCTTCCATCTTAAACTAGTACTGTCCATTTTTACATCGCCTTCATACACTGAACTTAAAGCTATTTTTATAACAATAAGAGAATGATTTTAGAAAAGAAAAGAAGATGTTATCTTGAGATCATTAAAAGAATGAAAATGAAATTGGTGCATGAGTATTGAAAGGGTGCATTGCAGAGTAATCGCCAAGTTCGACTGATCGCAACCACCTTGATCACATAAACGGTTCACAGCTTATATCGTTGTTGAGCTTGCATGAGAAAGGGCACAATAAATATTTCACAATATTAAAACAAAATCACTTTAATAGTGGAAAGGATTATTTACGAAATATCTTAATTTCTAACAAAAAAAATTAAGAAATTATAAAAATATACATTTAAGAGTAAAATTTCGTAATCAATCCTTTCAACTACCACGTACCCTCAATCATTAGAAAAATTAATAACGGTAGCCAGTCTGGGAGTTGAAGTTGCCATTGCCCGAGCCCCTGGAGCCAGCGTTGGGGGCGAGGTATTGTCGTGAAGCAGCACCACCGAAACCAGCGCTTGCACTGCCGAAACCAGCGCCGGCACTGCCGAAACCATTGCCAGCACCGCCGAAACCGTTCGTCTTGGCACCGAAACCGGAACCAGCACCGCCGAAACCGGAACTAGCACCACCGAAACCGGAACCAGCACCACCGAAACCGGATCCAGCGCCGCCGAATGAACCAGCACCAGCATTAGCACCACCGTTAGCACCACCGAAGCCGCGAGCAGGAGCGCCGTACTGGTTTGATGGTCCAGAAGGGTAGCCAGCACCAGCACCGTTGCCAGCACCTTCACCGCGGTAGGAGCCTGTAAGGTAACGAGAAAGATATTAAATAAACAATAAATAAAATGTCTTCAAATACAAGGTTGGACTTGAAAAGTAACAAACGGTACTTATTAAAGTGCATGTCATAGAGATAGTCTTTGCTCTGAGGTCGGTGTATGTGTGTATGGAGCGTTAACTTTACTTTATTAATACTACTTTTTTTTATGTTATGGAAGTGGCATAAAAGCATGCAGCTCACATTGATGTTAAGTGATGACTGCAGCCAAAGACCGAGATCAAAATGCAGATGCGTTACCATTCCTGAGGCCTAAGTTGTTATGCCTCTGTGCCGGAAATTACAGGCTCTAGAAGATCCCAGGTTTGATTCCTAGGTTGGCGAATAAGTGATATTGAACATGATTTAAGAAATGGTAAATTTTTGGTTTTTATCCAGATTGCCAAACAATTTGATGTTAGCCTTATAGGCTGACATGGAATTGTTTTCAAATTTCTACAATTTAGAGTATTCGAACTTGGCTTCAGTCTACTATGCGTGGGAACGTTTAGGCATGACTATAAAATGTATTGCAACTATTTAATAATTCAGAATTTGAATACATTTGCACTGTTATGCTAATAAGCCAAACAATGATACAATCCAATGACCTTTGCGAACATCAAAATAAATCACTATAATAAGTGTACTGCATAATTGGACCATTTTCAATTACAAGCTACATTTCGAAATACTTAATTTTGCTTTGGGCTGTTATGAATGATTGTTGTTAAAAGACCTTTGGGGCTGTGTGAAGTTAAAACAATGATTGATATTAACTGTTTTGAGCGTTTATTGTTTGTAATTTATCATTGCAAACATGTAAAATTAATAATCGAATGAACTTAACAACTTGATCGAACTGCACGATAAAAATTATTAAAACTGCTTCATTTGATGTGATTTATAGTATAAATTGTTCTGAAGATTAAATCTGCGGAACATTGTAAATTAGGTATTAGAACATTCGAGCTTAGGCACTAACATTTCTAACCTAATGTAACCGCTATAAGTCCTTATTGTCTTTATTAATAACATCATTGATATAAATTAATACTTAAACCATGTTTCACCATGTTTTGAACACCGGTAAATATATTTACTGCTATTTTTATGAATATTAAATAAATGCTGAATTTTCCGAGGTTATAATTTGAAATCCTACAGCAAACATTATGATCCATGCAGCATCCTCGAACTTGGTAGTATTTATTCGTTTTAAGATTGAATAAAAAAATGAGAGAATGAGATTGCGATCAAACTTCTTATGAATTTCTTTGCATCATTTTATTATTGTTTATTTTACACCTACATCCCTAAACGAACGTACAACTTAGGAAGATCGATAAATAGTGATGTAACAGGTCGTATTCCATTCACTGGTCACTCTGAAAGCTCCAAGGCTAAGATTGTTAACCGCAAACCAATTCTGAAGCTTCTGCTGACCTTTACAATTCTATTAAATGTTTTTTATAATGGATCATTTTGTGTTAAATTGTTCACTACTTAACGCAAAGTGAAACGATTTTAGATACTGTCAAGTAAACAATGCGGTTCAGTTTGATTGTAAATGATGGTCGTAACTAAAAATATCTTACTCGATTTAAGGCGAGCTTTGAACATTGGTAATTTTTCAAAGGCACTTTAAGCGTAATTCTTCAGAAACTGTAATAATCGAAACGTAGTTTCGCCAAACACAATTATTTTGAAAAAACCTACCCGAAGACTCACGATGGGTTACCTACGTAAGAAAAAAACATAATTCTTTTCGTGTAGGTAAGGCTGTACATATCACCTTTTTAACCGACTTCAAAAAAGGAAAAGGTTCTCAATTGGTCCGGATCTTTTTTTTAACTTGGTATTGACTTCAAAGCTGTGAGTAGGTAGGTACGTAGCCCATATTAAAGTAATTGTCTTATTATAATTAATACATAGGTTATTATTCATTTTGTCGGCATGACTTAATTGTGATGAAATTGTATATCTTGGATGTGCTTTTAGCAAGGATGGTAGGTACACCAATGACATAGAAAGAAGAGTGCTTGCTGGGAATTGCGTGAATGGAGCGTTGGGTAAGCTGCTAGAATCTAAACATCTCAGCCAGCGGGCTCGACTAGCCGTACATAATGCTGTACTTACTCCAACGCTTTTATATGGAAGCGAGAGCTGGGTATGCAGGAAAGAGCATGAAAGTAAGTTGAACGCGGTCGAGATGAGATCTTTGCGCAAGATCTGCGGTGTATCACTCACCGATCGCGTTCGTAATGAAGATGTAAGAAAGAGACTTTGTGTGAATGATAGTATCGGTGTAAAAATGAAAAAAGGCATGCTCCGATGGTTCGGGCATATAAAAAGAATGTCGAATGAGCGAATGACTAAACAGATATACAATGCGAATGTGGATGGTTGCAGAGGCGCAGGAAGACCAAGACTGACCTACCATGACCAAACAGATCGAGTTCTGTCTGATAGTGGGGTCAAAAGTCTTAGGAATCGGCGTGCATGTATGAAAAGAATGATGAAGGTAGACGAGGCACGAGAGGTTTATCAGGACCGGGATATCTGGCGCTCTACACTCTCTGCCTACCCCGTTAGGGACCTGGCGTGAAGATACAACAACAACAACAACTTAATTGTATATTCATACCAAACTCTAGGCTAAGCTAACGGGCAGACGGCCGTATGATGATTTTTTCATTTATATAGTATTGTAGGTGGGTAACAAACCTATAGATAGACACCCACACATAGACCAGAAGTCAAAATGCAGATGCGTTTCCACCCCTGAGACTTTAATTGTTATGTCTCTGTGATACGAGTAGTTATTACCGGGTTATACATTACCATATAACCAGAACACGATAGTGCTGAAATGACCATTTAGAGGCAGATACAATACGTAATGCGTTGGTGCCTACGCCCTCGAGCACCTACACTCAGTGCCGGATTAGCCATATAGCAGGAGTAGCAAATGCTACGGGACCCGCGCCATTGGGGGCCCCGTGAATGTGCCCAAAAAAAACACAAATATGTAATACACCTTAGCTATTCTCAAAGGGAGCGTTGACCACTAATTATATTACCTATATTATTATGTTGCAAGTTGGCAATACCATAAATTTGTTTTCGATTCCTTTTCGTAAATGTTGTTTTATTTACATCCTCAGTAGCGTAGTGGTAGCAGGCCACTACTATTACGCTGGAGGTCCTGGCGAACCCAGGACCTCCAGCGTAATAGTAGTGGTTCCCAGGTCGGGGACTATCAGAAATGACGGTTTAAAATCCTTTATCTCTGCTTCTATTGGGATTTTTCCATTTTCTGGAAGTTTCCCAGTACCCCGGAGTTTGGTAATGTGCCCGGAGATGGCAACAGGCTCGCCACCTGTTACATGGGCCAAAAACGTAACCGGCGAGTCGTGGGTGTTTGCATGTATCATTGAATGCATGCATTTACCTCTGCCTACCCCTTCGGACATTACAGGCGTGAAGTTACGTTTTTTTTTTATTTACATCCTAAATTTCAGTAGGCAATGTAACTCTAGGGCCCCATGGTCACATTTGCTACGGGCCCCGCACCGGCTTTATCCGGCACTGCCTACACAGGAACTCTACCACCAGTAAATTAGTACAGAATAACAATATTATCAGCAATCTCTATTGCAAATTGATATATCTCAAGAAATCTGTCAGTCTGTCACATAAGATCGAGACCCATCATTTTACTATGTTCACAGATTCCCATAGTCGGGTACGGTGGGAAAGTGGTTTGTCAAGCCAATAACAGCTTTATTACTTGGAGATAAGCATTATAGGATAATGACGAAACTCCTATTGTTATTTATAAACGTTCTACAAATTGGTTGCATGTTTAAGATTAATTTTATGTTGCGATATCTTTATGAATTTGAAGTACCTATATATATTTTTTTAATACTATCTGACCAGGCTGAATACTTCGTATTGCCTCATAATTAAATAATTGATAGGATATTATGTCAAGGATTTGATAGGTACGGCCTATTTGTATGAAAATGAAAATGAAATTGTGGTTTTTACTATTTCCCTTTTTTTTATTTATTTATTTATTTTTTTATGTAATGGGCGTGGTAAACAAGCATGCAGTTCACATTGATGTTAAGTGATGACAGCAGCCTATAGACACCCACATGAAGACCAAGGTCAAAATGCAGATGCGTTACCACTCCTGAGGCCTAAGGTGTTATGTCTCTGTGCCGGAAATTACAGGGCCGTACATTACCACCTGACCGGAACACGATAGTGCTGAACACTACCATTTAGCGGCAAGTATATTAGGTAATGCGGTGGTGCCTACGCCCGCGAGCTCCGTCACTGAAGCTCTACCACCAGTAAAACCCCTTCAATTTCTTCATATTTTCTTACCTTTTAAACCTTCCCTGGACTTCCAAAAATCATCAATCATCATCACCCAAACCCAAAATCATTCAAACCCAAAATTAACCAAATCGGTAAAACCGTTCTCGAGTTTTAGCGAGACTCACGAACAGCAATTGATTTTTATATATATAGGTACATGTAGGAAGTAGATTTTGGCTTATTTCGGGTCTGTAGAGCGTTATCTCTTTCGGATCTTAATGTGATGTTTGTCGACCATTTTAATCAAGTTTTGACCAATACCGGACTAACAGTGCTTACGTAGGTAGTGTGCAGCAGAGATAACGCTCTACGAAGTCGAAACTAGCCGATTGTCTCTTTCATAGGCTCGAAGTCCAATATTTCTTGCTGGATACTGTGTAAATCTATATATCTATACAAATAAATTTCACTGGTGGTAGAGCTCCAGTGACGGAGCTTGCGGGCGTAGGCACCACCGCATTACCTAATATACTTGCCGCTAAATGGTAGTGTTCAGCACTATCGTGTTCCGGTCAGGTGGTAATGTACGGCCCTGTAATTTCCGGCACAGAGGCATAACACCTAATGCCTCAGGAGTGGCAGCGCATCTGCATTTTGACCTCTGGTCATTGTGTGGGTGTCTATAGGCTGCAGTCTTCACTTAACATGAATGTGAACTGCATGCTTGTTTGCCATTATTATTATTTTACATTTAACCTTATACTTTCAAGAATTTAAGTCGTCAAGTAATGTGAAAACCATTACTACTCTACTTTGTAACGGGTCTAAACACTAGTTAGGTAATTTCATTTTAAAATCATACTGCATTATAATTTAGGGCATCGAAAAGCCTCGGGCCTAGATCTAAGTATAGTCATGAAGGATCTAAATAGCTATATTAAGTGCACTTGATATAAGGAATACAAATTTAAGTCGTGGTTTACAAGATGTGATATTCGTGCGGATCTTAAATCGTTTTGAAATTTAAAATATGTTTACGCTTATAATATGGTAATATCGAGAATTAGACAAAATTATTATTTCAATTGAAATTTAAGGTTTCAGGGTTCCAGGCCTGAAAATGAAAATACGACAACCTTATAGAATCACTCGTCTGTCTGTCTGTCTGTTCAAAACTTCTGCTCCTATTGAGTTGATATTTGTATCACCAAAATATTGTTATTATTTTAACTATTTTAAACTTATTTTATATTATTTTAAACTGCCTCTGTGGTATAGTGGTTCTAAATTCGACCCCCAGGTCAGGAATTACACCTAATACCCAAGTTCTCCAGTAAGTACCTACCCGAGTTTGGTATTGCGCGGTACCTAGGTACATCGAAAGACTTGCCCGTAGGACAAAACGGGCATTTCGCCGACAAACTGGCAAACCGTGGGTATTTACCTACATAAAAACTTATACAATATGAACCTATCATGCATTTTTCTTTCGATACCCACCCGTATTTTTGTCTATGGTTAGTGAAAAACGGACTCTATCAGCAATAAGACGATTACAAATCAAACGCATGACCTCAAACTTGAATCAAAA
Organism: Macrosoma leucophasiata; assembly: GCA_036365455.1. Classification (NCBI taxonomy): domain Eukaryota; kingdom Metazoa; phylum Arthropoda; class Insecta; order Lepidoptera; family Hedylidae; genus Macrosoma; species Macrosoma leucophasiata. The sequence goes on along the minus strand of JAWQUS010000023.1, from coordinate 3,147,087 downwards.
GAGTAATTGATTTATCATTCAATACAATATCATAATCACAATGATAGAATCATCAAATCACGGTTTACTTTAGTTAATGGTATCTATAATTACATATCATTAGTTCATAAGTCATTACGGGTGTGTGGTAATACATTTTATAATTAATATGTAATCCGCCCATTTCAGAAAAGTGTAATATAATTTAATACCTCAGTAGCCTATTGGTAGCAGGCCACTACTACTACGTTGGGGTTTTGGGTTCGATTCCCGGCGCTATCAGAGAAAACGGTGTTAAATCCTTTATCTCTGGTTCCATTTTCTGGAAGTTTGACAGTAGCTCGGAGTTTCATAATATGCCCGGAGATGTCAACAGACTGTCCCTGATAAGAACCAAAACGCCGGCGAATCGTGGGTGTTTGCATGTATGCTTAAATTTGGCTTAAATGCATGCATTTTTCTGTCTACTCCTTCCAGGGTTACAGGCGTGTTACGTTACGTTTTTTATGATATGATTTTTGTTAATTAGATACCGCATTTATTGGTTTTTGTGCAGTGAAGTGGAAAAAAGAAATACTGTTCCGATTGATGGTAGATAAATAATTCTGTAGCCAAAAAATATCTGCATGAAAACTATAAATATCAATGTAGACGATGCCACTCCCGGAGCTTTATATAAATAAAAAAATCGTTTGAATGCGTTAAAAGTGTGCCGTCAAATTTAATTCATACCAGCATTTACCAACAAAATGAGTAAAATGGAACGTGTGATTTTCTCAAGATTCTTACTGAACAGCGAAATATAGAGTGATTGAATAAATTCCCATACATTCACCAAGGATTAACCTTTCGTAAAGGATGTGGAGTTCTATTCCACGCCTTAACCGGAGCGGAGTCACGATTTTAACGTTGCAGCACATAGAGAGCGGGTTGTTTGTTTTCTAAACCTTCTTGATTATTGTAATTAAAAATAATTGGTAGGATATTTTAACTAATCTTATTAAATATCTTACAGACAACTTTTTGAGGTCTTTTATATTTTTTAATAAAAAAACACAAACATAATTTTCATCAATGACCTGATTGCGTGAATTATGTTCTATTTTATTATGATGACTTTCGCAAACTTAGAAATAGTTTATTGATTTATTGCATTTATTGCATAATTTTGTACGTTCATTATTTTTAAGTTACTTCTAGCATTTATCATATTAAATCATAATTAGACTAGAAGTCCAGAGCTTAAAATAATTGAATGTTTTGTTAACAAGTTATTTTTCTCTCTCTTACTCTCCGCTTTAAAGTAATATTAAACTTATCTCAAGAAATAAGAAAAAAGATGGGTACGGTATTTGGTATTTATATTACAACTTCTCCCTTAGTATTCAATATCTAAAGGTGGAAATTAAAATGAAGAATTTAAAATAAGTATATTTAAGTTTTATATACAGACTTTTACCTCCTGTTTCACTGTCTAAAGGTGCGAATTTTCAATAATCCATTCTATAAGTCGTAAGATTAACCAAGTGAAAAAAATCTTCTTGTCATAAGTGCTAAGGCTAGAAGTTGATATGTCAGTCTGCGAATCGAACTCTTCTTTTAATTTATACAGATAACCACGCGTACCGCTGGCTGTGTGTCTAACCTTTAGCAATGACCGAACAATAGCGATCTACGTGTTACAAAGCTTTAAGTTGAGGAAATGTCGACAAACATTGCAACAGTTTGATAAGTTCGAGTTAAGTTTATGTAAGTTGAAAGTATAACCTTTTAATGCTGTGCTTGCTAAATCGTTTGGATAGTGTTTGTTTTCTACAAATTTGAATTATAGGTTTGCTAATTTTTATGTGTGCTAGATATAAATTATTTGCCTTCTGAATTTCTAGAAAATCCTTTTCTAAGTGCTGCTTTCTCTATAAGGCATTTTTACATATTTTTGCAAATTTTACCGTCTTAGTAGTTAAGCGGTAGTGCTATACTAGTGGTAGACGTTTACCATTTTTCGGCAGTTTCCCAGAGTTACATTTGGAGTAAGGTAATGTGCCCAAAAATGACAATATCTGTGGCGGGTATTGATTTGCTATGTAAGCTATTAGCTGCTGTAGTTCCAGAGGTGGAGGCTACACGAAAACCAGAAGGGCAACCGAGATAATTTTTAGTGATTTATTCTTTATCTTGATTGCTCTAACTGGGATGGATCAACTCTTCTCCCAAGTAGAAATTCAGGGTTTTGTTAATACGATTGCCACTGTGATAAGGGACACAACGTAACTAAGGAATCAGTGAGATTGTAATTTCTGCCCAGAACGTGTAAATTGTGGCACGAACTGCCCTCTGAGGTGTTCTTTCGGTGCTGCAATATGAGGTTCTTCAAAAAGTTCGTCAAAATAGTCCTCCAGGGCTGGCAGCGCGTCGGCAACACCCCTGGTATTGCAAATGTTTGATAATTACATAGGCGACGGTGACCACTCCATCAGGTGACCCGTCTGCTGATGCGCGTTTCCGTGCTTCGGAGGGCACGTTAAGCCGTCGGTCCCAGTTGCTATCGATAGATAGCAGTCGTTAAACCTTGTCGGAGGCCTTATGGGCGGTTTGAAAACATCCGACAGCGGGTTGGCCACTAACCCGTATCTCCACCAATCCGCATTGGAGCAGCGTGGTGGAGTAAGCTCCAGACCTCCCCCCAAAAAGGGGAGAGACTCGTGCCCAGCAGTGGGACGTATAATGGGTTGCCATTATTATGTCTCTCGTCAGCACGGGGTCCAATTTGAACCCCGGACTTTTGTCAGGCTTGCGCGGGGACATGGGGGGTCCAACACGTAGAGGCCCTTTCGAGAATTTTGATCTACTTTGTATGTATGTATGTATGTATCTTCACGCCAGGTCCCTAACGGGGTAGGCAGAGAGTGTAGAGCGCCAGACATCCCGGTTCAGACAAACCTCTCGTGCCTCGTCTACCTTCATCATTCTCTTCATACATGCACGCCGATTCCTAAGACTTTTGACCCCACCATCAGACAGAATTCGACCTATTTGGTCATGGTAGGTCAGCCTTGGTCTTCCTGGGCCTCTGCAACCATCCACATTCGCATTGTATATCTGTTTAGTCATTCGCTCATTCGACATTCTTTCTATATGCCCGAACCATCGGAGCATGCCTTTTTTCATTTTTACACCGATACTATCATTCACACGAAGTCTCTTTCTTACATCTTCATTACGAACGCGATCGGTGAGTGATACACCGCAGATCTTGCGCAAAGATCTCATCTCGACCGCGTTCAACTTACTTTCATGCTCTTTCCTGCATACCCAGCTCTCGCTTCCATATAAAAGCGTTGGAGTAAGTACAGCATTATGTACGGCTAGTCGAGCCCGCTGGCTGAGATGTTTAGATTCTAGTAGCTTACCCAACGCTCCATTCACGCAATTCCCAGCAAGCACTCTTCTTTCTATGTCAGTGGTGTACCTACCATCCTTGCTAAAAGCACATCCAAGATATACAATTTCATCAACCTGTTCTAACACTGCATCATCTACTACTACCCTTGCATTTGTTCTCTGTTCATCTCTTTCAAATACTAATACTTTAGTTTTATCCACATTCAATTGTAAGCCTTTCTCCATACAATCCATCTACTTTGTAATGGGTTATATTCGGCGGGACCTCTCTCTGGCTGCATCAATAGTTAATACAAGCACAGACAGACCTCGCAGAATATAATGGGACTATTGTAATGATAAATGATTCGAGAAACTTTGGGCTATGTGGGTGAACTGGGGGGACTAGTGGGCTGGGCCTATGGCGTGAAATCCGGCACCTGCCTATATTCAACATCTCACATTATCGAATCCTACTTTAGGCAGGTGGTGATTCGGCTCTCCTTGGTGGGCCCCCCAAACAGCCAACCCGATGGTCGACGGGGGGCAACACTGTTGAGAGAGGCTGGGGGTGTCGAGAGGTATGCCCCGGTTTCACCATCACGAGCGAGTAATCTCGAGCTCGGAGCGGGCTTCCCCGCTATTATGCCTTTAGACACTTCCACCCCCGAGTGTATGGTTCTTTCAGAAATTTAGACAACAGCCTATTATCTAAATTTCTGCAAATGCCATACCTCTAGCGCCCCACTCTGACCGGCCAATGAAGGCAAGCCAGAGGTGAGAGACCTAATGCTCTGTCCGGCCGTACCTCTGTGTGGCGGACGAGGCGGAGCCCAGTTCTCTCGGAGGAACTCGAGATGATGGTAGGGGGTGGTGTCGCTACTCACCAACAGCTCGCCACAAGCTGCTCTGCCCCCTTATTATTATTATTATTAATTCCTCTTAAGCCCTCTGTGAAAGAATTATGTAATAAACCTAATCACCCTCAATATGAACGACCCCCAACCGATAAGGCGCGGCAATCATCATTAATGTTAATGACATTGCAAATAACTGAAGAGGTTAAAGCTAAGCAGACAAAAAAACGCAACTAATGTGATCGGAGCCATCTTGGATGGTGACCGGTGACCTTGCGTTCGCTGTTACCGGTTCATCTGTTATTTGTGGGGTAACCACACTTTTTTGTTTTAAGTGGGACTCGTGTTTTTTCTTTTTTTTAATAAATACTATTTTCTTAGGATTTATCTATTCAGCTACACTCATGAAATTGCACTTTTTTTACGAATTTATCTCGCTATAATTAATTTATTAATATTGGTGTTACTATATTGTATATTTATTAATTGTTTTTAATTTTGAAATGTTAGATCAGAATAACTTTCCTTGAAATGTTATTTTAGTTGTATGTGACAACCTGGTAATCCTGTGTCCAAAAATCACCTAGCAAAATGTTTAACATGACTACACATTTAAAAATTGAAGGAGCCATTTAACTTGTCATTATGAACAATTTTATATGTTGAGAAAAAATTGCGGGAAAAAACTCTTGGCTTGTTTATTTAGCCGCGCGGCAATGAATATTTTTGTATGCAGCAGCTGCGTCGAATATAATGACTGTATTGACTACATGCTCCTCGTATGATCTCAAGATGTGAAAAGAACTGACCGGATTTTTGGGATTTTGTTAAAAAAATGAGTTTCACAACAAGAATGTTTTTGGAATTTAAGGGCCAACATATCCCAACAGATTTCTGACGATTTCACAAAAAGCCACGCATAATATGAAATATTAAAATAAATATATAAAAATTAAATATGTTGTTACAAATATTTTTCTGCAAAATTTTTGGTTACCCTACACCACAAGTGCACTGATGACTTACGAGATGACGGCAAATTGCATCAGTTTCGTGATAGGAATAAGTAATTTTACCTTAGGCACTAGATATTATATGGCGCTTGATGTCCTTAGAACTAGATTTTATCAACTTGTCATGTAGACATCTAAATTAGATGACGCGCCTTCGTATTGTATATGTGTATGTATATTAATTAAAACATGAACATACCATACACATATATATAGTATAAAACTATATATATAGTTTTAGCCGAAAGACATCCACTGTTGGACAAAATATGATCACAACAGTGTTGCGCATCATTAGGTGAGAAAAGTCACGATCGTAGTGGAGTAAGTTTTAACGCGGGACGCTTTTGCCCGGTCCGCGTTACTGCTTTTGTAAAAAAAACCTACATTTGGAGCCTTTTTTGAAAAGCATGCTAACCCTTTTTTAACAAAATTGAACAGTCAAATTGTACTTGCATCTACAGGCATCCAACGTCATAAAATCATGAAAATAATAATATCATGAAATCTAAAAAAAAATCAATAATAATATATTGAAGTATGTAGTGAAACTTATTTTTTATTTTATAATTACTTTTTGTTCTCATCAATTTACAATGTAACTGACGAAACTGATGCACGGTAAAACTCTAGTAAGTATAAGTTTGCATCATATCACTTTTGTAACGATATGTTTCTTTTTATAAATAAATAAATTTAATAATAAAATCATGATAAAATTTAAGAATGTACTAAATTGTATTTTTTAAATTTTATTATAAGTGAAATGAATCTAATTGTCTTACAACGTTGATTGTAATTGATTGTACTAATATGTGTATTTAGAATAAAATAGATAGCTAGATTAATATTTAAATTTTATTAAGTTAACCGTAATTAATATTAAATTATGTGTAAAGCATCTACATTTAAAACTTAAATCCAATTACATTGTAGAGCCTTGAAAATTAAACTGATTAAACAGGATGTACGTTTTTCTAACGAACAAAAAAGCTTCGCTGTTCAGTTTTGCAAACTGACCTAACTCTGACCTACTTACTGCTAGTAAGTTTGATATGAAGCATCTTGCCAATCTGTGTAGGTATGTTAAGTGGTTATTTCAATATTATACGCGATATACGAAGTGATGTCAAATATTGTATAATTTACACCACATTTATTGTATCCAGGCTATTTGATGGAGGCTGTAAAATTGTATCGACGTACTTCATAATTATAGTAAACGAGATTATTTACTTCGTCGTGAATAATATTGGAATGTGTAATTGAGTCTGATAGACTCGTATGGAGCCTGCTATGTCGTGCATCATTACTTAAATTGCAAAATTAACTTAGTTTTGTCATGAAATTCCAATATCTTGTAAGATCTGTTGATTAAATCAAAAAGTAAAGCTTAAGAATAAAGAAAAACATGATTCAAGGTTTTTTTATGTAATGAAGATGGCAAACAAGCATGCAGTTCACATCGATGTTAAGTGATGACTGCAGCCTATAGACACCCACGCAAAGACCAGAGGTCAAATTGCAGGTGCGTCACCATCCCTGAGACCTTAGTTATTGTCTCTGTGATGGTAAATGGTTATTACGGGGCCATACATTACCATCTATGTAATGAATGGCACCGTAATGATACCACCAATAATACCACACGATAGTGCTAAACACTATCAATTAGCGGCAGATGAATTAATTAATGTGGTGGTTACGCACACCACATTACCTAATCCTCCTCCTAATACCCACCCTCGAGCTCTTACACTGGAACTCTGCCACCAGTAAAGACTTAGTAGGTTCTTTTAGAGCTATTTCTTTTAAACATTATTAATACGATTTTTCAATTCCAATACTGAATAAAAAATATACGAAAAACTTCGACATTGGCTGGATTTGAACTTGCAACCAAAATATTTGTTTAAGTGCAATACCAACTTAACTCTAAAAGAGGTCGGTGTTTATGTGATGAAACTGTAAAACAACATCGACTTTTTTCACTTTGCTAGTGTTGATGCGTAATACAACTTAAAATCAGTTAGCTAAAGCTACTTGAAGATCTAAGCATTGATGTAATGAGAAAAAAAACAAATCTGCCTAACATCCACGCAAGTTTTGACATGCTATCTTTTTTCACTCTTCAGTTTTTTGCATACCGTCTGGTAATACTTATTCGATCGAAGCTATAATCACACAAGATTGATTGGCATATCACTGATGATGGCTCAACGTGGTGATTACATGAAAATTAATGACCTAACTTTAATAATGTAGCATGCAGTTGGGTTGTGATGTATTAGAAATATGACGAAACATTCATATGAGAGTTCATTTTCGTTGGAGAATTAAGTTTATATTCGGATTTTGTTTATAATATAGTAGCTGTGCCCGCGACTTCATCCGCGTGAGATTTTATGATTGTTCAGTATTAACCCGGAGGAAGTCGTGGGCGCAGCTAGTTTAAGCGTAGCTTAGCTTAATATAAAAGTGACTGCCTATTACGACAGCTATCTGCCAGCGCAAGTCCCGTTAAAATCGGTCAAGCCGTTGCCGAGATTAGCGGATACAAACAGAAAGACAGACGGACGGACAAACAGACAGACAGACAGACAAAAAATTGAAAAAAATATGGTTTTGGATTTTAGTATATGTACCGTGTATACATATATATGCATTTAGTAAAAAGCAGTTATTATAATATTACAAACAGACACTCCAATTTTATTTATTTGTATAGTTCTATAGATAATATTGCATGAAATTTTAAATTTAGCCATGCAATTAATTTGATTTTAAAAATCTGTATCAATGACAGTGAAATCAATGAAATGTATGTACGCGCATAACTCCTAAGATACTGCACTAAATCTTTCTTTTATTTGTATGTTAATATCAGGAGAAAGTTTGTATGAAAAAACAAATAGCTTATTGTGGTACGAAATACGCCAGGACAGCTTGTTTTAACCCATTCCTTGTCCCATTGTAAACACAATAGCTTAAACAATGCAAATGCTCACATGTGATTGGAACTGGGAACCTTTTAAGTAGTGTTGCCAAAATTCGGTCTCGGTCTTGCAGTCTTGGTCTTGTTCTTGCATTTTTGCAAGACCAAGACCTAGAGCAAGACTGCCTAATTTTAGCAAGACCAAGAACAAGACTGACGGTGCAAGATTTGAGCAATACCAACGTGAGCAGTGTGGCAAGACCACTTTTAAGCATAAATCTAAAGATGATTTTCTATTGTGATAGGGATGATTATAAAATGGTACCAAGTTTTAAAATATAAATTGAAACTCACCATCGTCAACGATGCCAGCAGCCTCATCACGAGCGTTCTGCTCCAGGGATTTCAGGATTTCTTCAGGGATCGGGGGAGGGGTAGGCAGATGAGCACCACGGGGCTGGTAGCCGTTCTCATCAGCGGTGTACTGGATGCTGTAGTCCTGGCCATCATCACCCTTGTACGCGAAGCTTCCTTGAGACTGGACACCGTTGGTGGCGACGCCGGACGCATCAGCTCTGATACCGTTTGAAGTCTCGAAGTCGTAGGAGAATCCTTCGGCAGTAACCTCATTGTTCAGCCTGAGGATCTGAGCACCGGCGTCGGGTGACTGACGAGCGTTTCCACCGTATTGACCAGCAGGAGCATTGTAAGCGTTTCCTGAGTTCTGGGTTCCGAAACCGGCTCCGCCGCCGAAACCAGAGCCGCCGCCGAAACCGGCGCCGCCGCCGAAACCTGAGCCTGAACCGCGGCCGAAACCAGCACCGGCTCCAGCTCCGGATCCGAAGCCAGGGGCACCGCTTGCACCGTAGCCTGCGCCAGCACCACCTCTGGGCGGCAGGTAGGCGTTATCAAGGCGAGCGGCGGAGCATACTCCGAGGATGGTTGCTACTACGAACTGTGGGACAAAATAGTATCATTAGTGTATTATCAAAAATATGAAATAGTTTCAGATACAAAATAATATCGTATTGACTTCATCAAATATTACACATGTTCTCTGAGAAGATAAATGTAGGATGTTCAATATGCTCAGACAGAGAAATGTAGAGTGAGTATATAGAGCAAAAGTTTGTTCTACCTATTATATTTTAAAGATAGATAATAATTGCTTAATAAAATTAATAAATAAGAAATATATTTTTTTAATAAAATGTACTCATACAAAACTGCCCAAAAGTTATAAAAATATGTACTGATATACTATAATTTTTCTTTCCATTTTTCTTTAAAATTAAAAATATATTTCACAAGCATGTGTTAATGCGAAATAATATAAAAACAATTATTAAGGGTAAAAGCGACTTCTTTACGATATTCAATAAACTGAAAAGTCTATTATATCGGTTGCCTAACTAGCATAGTTGGTAATAGATGGCGCTGCTGCTACCATAAAGCAATGCAATAGATGTGAAGGAAAGATTTGTCAAATCGGGCAGGGCTTCAGTAGCTCAATTGGAAGAGCGGCTGGACTAGATTCCCAGTAGATCGCGAGTTCGAGTCTCGCCTGAAGTCAAATTTTTCTTTCCATTTTTCTTTAAAAATAAAAAAAAATATGTACTGATACGTTACTAGAACGATTTTTTTTTCAAAGTACGAAACCCACTGTAAAGGAACAATAGACAATATTATTATGCGAAAGTACATCTTAACACTGCTGTCCTTAATATCTAATAGTCCGTATCATTCACGTGTAACCTAATTGTTTCAGATTGTGATCTAGACTTTGTCAAATATGTCTGTCGCTTTTAACATAATTATATTACGGCGAACGGTTAAAATTAGCAATTTGACAACATTCATAATTGCAGGTATTTTTGAACATCAGTCATTCGATGTTCTAAAATGATTTACACTTAGGTATGCAAAGTAAATCAGTCCGGCTGTCTGTTCCTCACATTTCGGTCAAATCGCTAGTAACTTTGAAAGTAAATTAACATTTGAAGAAACGAGGAAGACGATTGTAATCCTAAGCTACCCTACGTTAAAATAGCACGTGGATAAAGTAGTGAGGAACAGTTTATGAGACGTAAAAGTAATTCTGTCTGTTTGACAGACACTATTAAACGCTAATCCACTGAAATTCACATGAAGAAGTTGAAAGTCTGCAAAATATTTAAGTGGTCACAAACACGTAAGGTAATGTCTTCCAAACCGACGTGCTTTAAGAAACTGACTGTTTTTAAATAGGCGACTCGTCTCGATACGATACTAGTCTATTTCAACGGGCAATTGACGAGCGCAACGGGCTCGCAGCCTTAAGAAACTACTGTGATACACTAATTGCTCTTCTTCTTTTCCTGCCAACCCCTTATGAGACTTGATATAAAATTTTACCAGAATCAGAAACTCATTTATTCATTTAGGGTGACAGGCACCTCCTATGACACGTTAAAAACAAACAAAATAAATTAAAGTGAATAACAATTGATATACATATCAAACAAGATAAAAAATATATGTATAGTCAAGACTATCACTAAGATAAAACTAAATATAATGAAAAAAGTATTTTTACATTAAAAAGTATATCAGTATTCTACTGTTTCATTTCCCCTTTACAAACTGATAACAAAGAGTAAAAGAGTGTAGAGTTATATGTCTATAATAATTCTCGAAAGAGGGTTTGACGTCCTAACTCCTAAATTTTGACCATCCAATCCAATGTGTGTAAATTTATTTCTTACCATTATACATAGACAAGTTCACATTGTAATAAAGAACGGTAATATGAAATATTTTATGAGCTCCACTAACACTTAACCGGGTTTTACGATACGAGTATAGTGAAATATGTAAATCCTTGTTAAACAATAATAAACGACATGTTGCAATGGAAATATAATCACACGATTGTAAACACGCAATGAATGAACGACTCTTTGTTGCCATTTTATAATTAGAGCCATAAACTTAGTTATGATGGTCAAGTTTATAATTAAGTAATTAAGCTATTCAAATTTGGAATTGATGAAATGTTTCAGTATGAGATGAATATATCTGAAAATTACTTATTTGCAAATTTGGCTAAATATTTTCAAAAACAAGATGTCGTTGTCTTTACAAATTGGACAGGATTAAAATGGATTCTTTCATTACACTGTACAAGAGTCAATAAAAGCCTGTAAAATAAAAGTTTTGTAAAAGTTAAAATAGAGAAAAACGTCGATGGACAGTGTTTGATTATTATCTGAGAACTTTTATAATGTATATACATGTAGTGCTTTTTTGCATGTTTTTAGGGTTCCACCATGTTTGTCTGTCTGTCTGTCCGCGGTTAAGCGCAAAAACTATTGGTACTAGAGACTTGAAATTTGGCACAAGTATCCACCTTTTTTTTTTTTTTTTTTTTATTCTCCATTTAAAGAGCTTGGTCAAAGACCATGACGCTCTATACGTTCACATGAATTACATTCTTCATTTAAAAAATAATAATTAAACAACATTAGCTCATTGACAATTGATATAGTTGCAACAGTATTCTGGCGTCATCCGTAGTAGGATCTGCCAGGACACTGTTGCAATGTCCTATTTCTAATGAAGCCCTGCGATGAGCCTCACCTCGAAGTATCCACCTTAATTACGCCGACAAAGTGGTAGGACAAAAATATATTTAAAAAAAGTATATAGGGCACCTCACCCACATGTAACGAGCGGATATTTTTTCATTTTTCGTTTCCTATATAGCGTGAGAAATCGTTGGATAGGTCTTTTAAAAAATTTAGTGATGTGCAAATATAATTTTTCGATTTAGATAGATTATATGCATCTTTGGGCAAGGCTTAGCTCAGCAGTGGACGTTTTACGGCTGAAGTTATAATGTGATGATTATATGCATCAGATGGAGTTGGTTAAAAGTTTCATTCTTGAATTTTAAGAATTTTCAAAAACATGAAAAAGGTTTCTTAACAAACATTTCGTAATCTCGATGTTATCCGTATATTAAGCATATGTAAAGACAAACATGCGAACATAATTTTCTGAAATGTGACAGAAATCGTGGGAAAGCTTTGTAAATCTGAATTGTTGCATTGTACACTGTCTTATCTTTCGTTTATGATTACACGATTAATATTGCTGAGTGATTATTATTTGTGTTTAACTTAAGATTTTTGTATATGATAATTATTTTTGTATATTCATATGGTTTAAAATATTGATGTTAAAGTGAGGAATGATTCTTCAGAGAACAAGTTTTTTTTTATGTAATGGAAGTGGCAAACAAGCATGCAGTTCACATTGATGTTAAGTGATGACTGCAACCTATAGACACACACACAAAGACCAGAGGTCAAAATATAGATGCGTTACCACTCCTGAGGCCTAAGGTGTTATGCCTCTGTGCCTGAAGTTACAGGGCCGTACATTACCACCTGACCGGAACAGGATAGTGCTGAATACTACCATTTAGCGGCAAGTAAATTAGGTAATGCGGTGGTGCCTATGCTCGCGAGCTCCTTTACTGGAGCTCTACCACCAGTGAAAAAAAGGGAACAGAAAAAAAATATTGTGGAGCTTCAGGGATTAACTAATCAACACGGTGGTTTTGTAAAATCTACAGAAATCTTATGGTAATCTAGGCTTAACAACCAAAGGACCTAATTGTATCATATGAGAAGAAAATTTTATCTAGAAATCTAGAATCGAGATCTCAAATTATTTTTAACTGTTAAAAAGATATTTCAAGTGTCATCATTTATTATCTCTATAATTTTTTATGCTGTACACTTTTATCAAAATTTAACAAATATGCTTTTTCAAAACTGTCTTATAAAGCAAAGTAGGTACTCACCAGCTTCATATTTAATAATAAGATCAACTGGTGTCTCTCAGACCTCACGATGGACTGTGGTGTTCCAATGTACACGGATGGTTATATACCCTGCATCTTATTTAGGTTTGATCCTTACTTTTATTTAAAAAAATGCTATGATTAAAAAAATGTACAGAATTAAAAAATTGTTCTAATTTTAGTCCTTGTTTTCCTAACACCTTGATATTGATTAGAGATGCGCCGAATATTCGGTTCGTATTCGGTATTCGGCATATTCAGCATCTTTTCCACTATTCGCATTCAGCCGAATTATTCGGTTTTGGTGCCGAATATATTCGGTTCGAATATTTCTACTTATTGGCTACACGACACGGTATATAACTACAAGATAAAAATTCTAAGCCAAAGAAGTCTTATAAAGAATGTGTTGAATAAAGCTAATAAATTATAACCATTAAATTACAAATCAACATTTATTTTGAAACCTCAATCGATATACTCTTAAACCTTTACTAGCCCTGTAGTAAGATACATGTAGTCAACATTTATTTTAAACCGTTTTAAATTATTACGAGGGTGACACTCAAAGTTTTTAGTACTGGCCACTTGTAAACAATATAATAAAAAAAAATAGTTTTCATTTTGAAAATGGAACTATTTGCTAAAATTATTGAGTACGATTTCATTAATTTGTCAACGTTATTTGAGGAGAAATACCACGTTATGCGTCGTGCGTACGTGATAAACGTATTCTTTTTAATTTGTTGTCATTATAATGGCGTATTCCGTTAGTTTTGTGTTCTTGACCACTACTCCTTTAGGTCTTATATATAGGAGACGTTTTAAATAACGCGAAAGTTTAATTAAATATAAAATAAATATGTTGTCATGTAATTCGAAAAAAGTATTGTTTAAAACCTAATATTTGAAGATAATTGTATAGGTATCATTAGTTTTCGGAATAAAGATCGACTTTTTTGAACTTTTTACTTGCTAATGCTAAAAATTTAGGTACCTACTATAAGAACTTTTAGTGTGGCCCTCGAATGCAAGCAGCGACATGTTAGAAGCGCGTTTACGCGGCTAAACAATAAAATGGTAAACCGAATAATTCAGCCGAATATTCGGTTCGGTATAAGTTAAACCGAATATTATTCGGTATTCGGTTATTCGGTGAAACCACTATTCGGCGCATCACTAATATTGATCTACAGTCCATTTTTGGAGCAATTATTAAAAGATGCGTATTTTTAAGCTATCAATTCAGCTTAAAAAGTGTTCTATTTTTACTATTATAACACATGTTACATTATTTTTTATAATGTATCAATTATTCGAAAAATATGTAACAGAAAATGGGCCCGGAATTGCTCCATTTCTTTGACCTGAAGTATACAGATTCTCCATAGATGTACAGTCGTGTTCCAAATTTGATATATTTTTTCAAAACTGTCAAATGAAGCGAAGTACTCACCAGTTTCATGTTTAATAATAAGATGAACTGATGCGTCTCAGACCTCACGATGGACTGTGGTGTTCCGATGTACACGGATGGTTATATACCTCGCATCTTGCCTAGAACGCTTTGGCGGTATGAAAATGGTATCAGGGCCACGCTGCAGTGGATCAACTCATCGATCGGAAGGTTGCGCTTCCTTGTGAATGTTGCATTTTTTAAAATGTGTTCTATTTTTTTTTAATAGAGCAAGAAAAATAAGGTTAGAAAAATGGTCTAAATTACTAAATTAAAAATAAAGTTTGGGGTGCTTAGATTTTATCGTAACGAGATTCAGGTAACATTACCTAATGACGTATGGAGAAGATAACTTATTTATAATTTATAACATCAATAAAACTTTATTATTTACTTGATAAATAAAAGTAATATAATCCCTGTAATTTCCGGCACAGAGGCATAACAACTTAGGCCTCAGAAGTGGTAACTTTATCCTAAACCTGGTGATGGTTTGACCTCTGTTCTTTGTGTGTCTATAGGTTACAGTCATCACTAAACATCCATGTGAACTGAATGCTTGTTTTCCATTACTTTAAAAAAACTAATCAATTTACTGATGCTTCGAAATTCATTTTTTTTCAATTTTGCGTCATTAGGGGAGAATATGCCATAATCTCCAAGCTTGGCAGGCAGATTGACGATCTGGATCTATTACTGGTGGTAGAGCTCCAGTGACGGAGCTCGCGGGCGTAGGCACCACCGCATTACCTAATTTACTTGCCGCTAAATGGTAGTGTTCAGCACTATCGTGTTCCGGTCAGGTGGTAATATACGGCCCTGTAATTTCCGGCACCTTAGGCCTCAGGAGTGGTAACGCATCTGCATTTTGACCTTGTCTTTGTGTGGGTAGCCTATAGACATAGGCTGCAGTCATTACTTAACATCAATGTGAACTGCATGCTTGATTGTCACTTCGATTACATAAAAAAAAAACACTTAGTCGGTAGATTTATCGCGGCAAGCTGCTGTCCATACCGCATTATTATTTTACTACCTCTATTAGAATGATTTGATCGCCCTTTTTCGGTTGACTGACTACACTATCGGGAGAAGTCTCCTCCACTAGAGGGCGATGGGTTCGTCACGACCTTACGCCTTCTCACATTAACGCTGTAATACATGGCGATATCTATCTATCTATCTATTTCATATTTTATAATGCTACGTAAATATGAAATGAACTTTGAAATTGTAAAAACATTATGAAACACTAGCTCTTGCCCGCGGCTTCGCCCGCGTGGATGTCGTTTTATAAATAACTAAGTAGCCTATGTTCTTTCTCAAAGTCAGCTCTATCTCTGTACCAAATTTCATTAAAATCAGTTCAGTAGTTTGGACGTGAAAAGGTAACAGACAGACAGACAGACAGAGTTACTTTCGCATTTATAATATTAGTTAGGATTTCTTTTGATTGTCCGCAAGCATGAAACAATGTGGTGTTGTAAATAACTTCTACTGAAGTAATCTAATGTGGTAAATAAATTTGGCTTATACTCAAACTCAAACTCAAAAATTCATTTAATCACTTGGAAATAATAGAATTTGCTTGTGATAGGTCAAATTATAAATATAAAATTAAAGCGAATAACAACTGATACGTTGATTAATATGTCAAAGTAAATAAATTAATAATAGTCCAAAAATACTTAATAATAAAAATAGGTATCAACAGAACGTTCCATACTCTCTTTTACAAACGGCAAGATAAGACTAAACAAAAAAATATGGGACATTCTTTGTCATTCACTGGCAGAGTTCCAAAGCCCACATTACTGAGAAAAAACCTGCCAAAACAAAACTCAGTATTACTCGAAGGGGTTGGCAGAGGTTTTTTTTTATGTAATGAAGGTGGCAAACAAGCATGCAGTTCACATTGATGTTCAATGATGACAACAGCCTATAGACACCCACAAAAAGACCAAGGTCGAAGTGCAGATGCGTTACCACCCCTGAGGCCTAAGGTGTTATCCCTCTGTGCCGGAAATTACAGAGCCGTACATTACCACCTGACCGGAACACGATAGTGCTGAACACTACCATTTAGCGGCAAGTATATTAGGTAATGCAGTGGTGCCTACGCCCACGAGCTCCGTCACTGGAGCTCTACCACCAGTAATATGCATACATACAAACTGCTACGATTTATCAGTTACCTAAGTTTTTTTACATGCGTGACCACCATGGTGAACCTATCCGAGCTCATTACCAAGCTACGAGAGTGGTAATCGAAAAAAAGCAAATAGAAGAATCTACCCACACCCTCACCTAGGGATTGAACGCAGGTCTACAGCAAAGTCGTAGTGACTGCTACCACTGAAATATCAAGGCTAGTTATCCTTTTTTAGTATGTAATAAAAGTGGCAAACAAGCGTGCAGTTCACATTGATGTTAAGTGATGTCTGCAACTTATAGACACAATGTCCAGAGGTCAAAATGCAGATGCGCTGCCACTCCTGAGACATTAGGTGTTATGCCTCTGTGCCGGAAATTACAGAGCCGTACCTTACCGCCTGACTGGAACACGATAGTGCTGAACACTACCACTTAGCGGCAAGTATATTAGGTAATGCGGTGGTGCCTACGCCCCCAAGCTCCGTCACTGGAGCTCTACCACCAGTAAGAAATCCTACCTTTTTTGTGCGAGTATAGCAGCAAATGAGTATGCAATTAGCCTTGAGAATAATGATCAACACTTCAGCTGTTAGACGTCCACAGCTGGACAATAGTCTTCCCCAAACACGCTCATGACAGAGTTGTGCATCATTAGGGAAGATAAGATATGTCATAATTCCCACGCAAAGCACGCGGATTGGTGATCGTCGTGGTGGTAGTTTTGGCCGCAATTGTTCGGTTTACTGACTGCACTAACGGAACCATAGAGCAACACGGAGGGGAGTAGCCATATGCAGGCTTTCCCCTCTGTCAAAGTACAAGACCAAATGGTCTAACGCCTGTCGCCTAGATGGTTAAATGTGTGCGTGAAATTGTTTCTGTATTTTTTTAAAGTCAAGGTGTGAGTTTCGTAGTAATAGACGATTTTTGTAGTGTGCGAGTGTGCTGCACGCATTTCCCCCCGCAAAAAATGACAGACTATTTTGCATCAGTAATACACGCTATGGCTACTCCCCTCCAGTCCGCCGCGACCGGTGGACCGCGTTGCTCTATGAACGGAACAATTCTACTTCACTAGTGAGCAGTGGGGTCGGTACGTCCCGACCCCAACACTTACTGGAACTCCACCACTCCACCAGTAAATTCTTAGCAAGCTTAAAACAATGACATGAGATTAAGTAAGCCACCTATCTAATCTTATATTTATTAACGTTGCACCTAACCTTACACTTTCGTACAGTCATCATCAAAAATATCTGATAGAATAAAGTGTAAGTAAAAATCGGTTAAGTGCGTGTCAGGACACACACAGTGTAGGGTTCCGTAGTTTTTAGGTTTGATTACTGTAATAAAAAAAATTAATTAATATTTTTTATGGAGTTGTTCAAAAATTTCGAGCATTACATTTCGTCGACTATTACTCGCGAACTTGCAAAGCCAACTTAGGTGTGATAGTTTTCCTTTTAATTTCGTTATATGTAACTACTATTGCCGTAACGTTTGAATTTCTAACAACAACCGTTTAGTTGGTAAAGGGCTTGACTCTACACATCCCTAACATTTTTGAAAGATCTATCCATCAATATCTTACAATATATAGAAAACGGAAAATGAAAAAAATATCCGTTCGTTACATGTAGGGAGGTACCCTAAATATTTTTTTTATTCGTGTTTTTATTCTACCACTTTGTCGGCGTGATTAAGGTGTATACTTGTGCCATATTTCAAGTCTGTAGTACCAACAATTTTTGCCCTAAACCGTGGACGGACAGACACACAGGCAGACAGACAGGCGGACGTGGCGAAACTATAAGGGTTCCCTGTTTACTACGGAACCCTAAAAAGTCATTTGTAGCTATTTTTTTGTCATAAAGAGGCAAGCAAGCATAATAATAATATCGTTCACATTGATGCCAAATTACATCCACGGATCCACATAAAACCAGGGATTTCAATGTAGATGCGTTGACACTCCTGAGACCTAAGGTATTTGTTCAATCTATTATGAACGAATTAAAATAGTATCCGTTGTTTGTGACGTGCTCACTGATCACATTGGAGTGCTACGCTGGTGTTAAAGCTTTAGTGACGTAGCTTGCAGGCGTAGTTACCACCGCATGACCTAATCTATTTGCTGCTTAGTGTTCAGCACAGTCGTATTCTGGTCAGGTAGTATGTACGGTTCAGTAACTTAAAAAACATGTTATATTTTTTTATTTCTCACAATAACACATGTGAACTGCAACGTAAAATTGCAGTTCAAATGCAAAAGTTGATTTAGGGCAGGGATTGAACTTTTGTTTTAACACAGCTTAGTGGTAAAGC
Organism: Macrosoma leucophasiata; assembly: GCA_036365455.1. Lineage (NCBI taxonomy): Eukaryota > Metazoa > Arthropoda > Insecta > Lepidoptera > Hedylidae > Macrosoma > Macrosoma leucophasiata. Next base: position 3,128,138 of record JAWQUS010000023.1, on the reverse strand, counting down.
GCTGCTTTCTTTAATTTCTAAATTCACGATACCGACTCCCAATAATAAAAATATGACTTTTGACGATGACTGTACCTGTATTTATCTCAAATATTACGATTCATGCCAAGTCGACAATTCCTTTGCAATCCAAATAATGATTATAGTTATTAAGCAGACATTATGCGAATCTATGTAGGACGGGTAACTATTTATTAAATTATTTAGACATCTGTGGGAAATTACGGAAAACAGTTATCGGTGAGCAACATTAGTATTGCTGTTCGAGCTTTGAGAGGGAAGCAAACAGGCCACAAAACTATAAAAAAAAATACGGGTTAATTTCTATCGGCCCTCCGGGAGTGGCGATAGAAATTAATATTTGAATATTAACGTAAGTTTTTTTTACTGGTGGTAGAGCTCTAGTGACGGAGCCCGTGGCCGTAGACACCACCGCATTACCTGATAAACTTGCCGCTAAATGGTAGTGTTCAGCATTATCGTGTACCGGTCAGGTGGTAATGTACGCCCCTAATGTCTGACACAGAGGCATAACACCGTAGGCCTCAGGAGTGGTAACGTATAAGCATTTTGACCTTGGTCTTTGTGTAGGTGTCTATAGGCTGCAGTTATCACTTAACATCAATGTGAACAGCATGCTTGTTTACCACTTCCATTATATAAAAAAAAATAGTGCATTTTTGGTTTTGTTGCACCACCAATACTGGAATAATATAGGTATTTATCATATCAGCAGAAAGTTCTGGCGTTGGGACGATCCCACCGCCCACCAGCGGTAGAATTTCCTTCTACTGGAAGAGAATTCTTCCACTAGTGCAGTCAGTCAACCGAACAATGGCGGTCAAACCATTCCAATAGGACGGTAGTAAATATAACAACGCGGAATGGGCAGCAGCGTCCCGCGATATAACTACCGCCACTGCGATCGCCAATCCGCCTACCAAGCGTGGCGATTATGGCATATTCTCCCCTAATGACTCACGACACTGTTATTGGTCTTTGGGAAAGGCTTTGTCCAGCAGTGGACATCATTCAGATGGAGTGATGGTCAGCATAAAGATGTCCACTGCTAGACCAAAGCCTATTACGGGGATATGCCATAATCGCCACGCTTGGCATGTGGATTGGCGATCGCAGTGGTGGCAGCATGCAGTTCACATTGATGTTAATTGATGACTGAAGCCTTTACACCCACACAAAGACCAGAGGTTAAAATGCAGATGCGTTACCACTTTTGGGGCCTAAGGTGTTATGTCTCTGTGCCGGAAATTACAAGGCCGTGAATAAAAGTTTTTGCATATGTATTTCATGATTTCATACTAACTTTTAATTTTGTACAAGAATCACCTGAAGAGAATGATGAAGGTAGACGAGGCACGAGAGGTATGTCGCTCTGTCGCTCAGGATATCTGGCGCTCTACACTCTCTGCCTACCCCGTTAAGGACCTGGCGTGAAGATATATATATAATCATAAAGCGGTTCAGAGAACACATTAACCTATCGAGTTTCAAGTATGTAATTTTAATAGCTTCAGAGTAAAGGGGCTGTAACTTACAGTCGGAGGAACAAACAGACAGACAGTCATGACGAATCTATAAGGGTTACGTTTATTACCGTTTGGTGGTACCCTAAAAAGTCGATGTTATGCCTACCCCCTGGTCAATAGAGCTCTACTCCAGCACACCGCGGACACTCCGCCAAAATTCCATACAAACGCTTAATTTGGTCTCTATTACCACAATGTAAATAGAATTTACTGTGCTATTACACAGTCATCAATCAGTGACGTGTATTTACACGTGCACCTGTGTGCGTAGCACGTAGGAAATACAAACCGTCGCCCATAAGAGAGGAGGAGGTTGGGTGATGCGGGGAAATCGGGCGAGACGTCGAAGTGTCCATTCTATACAAAGTATTATTACATATTCTCTGACACCAGTAATAAAAACGATTGGACTTCTATTGTCTGCTATGTTCTTCTTTAAAGATCAAACACAGACATTACAATGACTCAATACTGATTTTGCAATTAATAATCTAAATACACAATGAACATTTTGAATCATTTGATCAACATAATTGAATCATTGCTATTATATCAGTGTTAATAATAAGATATGGCGTCAGGATGAGTGATGACTGAAGGTGCATGATCTTTTTGAAAGGTCTCGAATGAGTGTTTTATTGAAAAGGCGTATTGATAATTATTTTGATAAAGCACCAGATTTTTGAAGTGAACACTACTTCTTTAACGGCGTTGTGCACTTTTTCTTTTGTAAATCGGAAGCGATCTACTCGGTTAAGCGTTATGGGCGCGGTCGGGTGTATGATGGCTGACCGCTAGTGGTAAATTAAAATGCGCGTTTCTGTGCTTTGGAGGGCACGTTAAGCCGTCGGTCCCGGTTGCTATCGATAGATAGATGTCGTTAAACCTTGTCGCAGGCATTTTTTTAATCGATAGTTTATACCGCCCAATTACTACGCTTGGGTCCTGGGTTCGATTTCCGGGTAAGGGGATATCAGAGATAATGATAAAAAGTCCTCTATCACTTGTTCTATTGGGATTTATCCATTTTCTGGAAACTGCCCAGTAAGTACCTCGAAGTTTGGTAATATGCCCGGAGATATCAACAGGCTTGCCGCCTGTTACACGGGCTAAAACGTAACCAGAGAATCGTGGGCGTTTGCATGTATCCTTGAATGTATGCATTCACCTTTGCCTACACCTTCGGGGATTATAGGAGTGAAGTTACTTTTTTTATTCTTATCAGTGAGAACTTTAACAACTAGCTGAATTATTTGAATGCTGGTTCAGCGCCGAATAAAGTTTTAATACATTAATTCACATGCAAAAGAAATTACGAGTTTCCACGTCCAACGTTTCTTGTAAGAATGAAATAAATTATGGCAGTTTAACGTTATCTTACATCTTCAGGTAATATTCAGTTTATGACTTGTAGCCGCTACGATTAAAAAAAGGCCTAGTGCGTGTCGTGCTCGTGTGCGAATGGTTCTGTATTAGTATGTTCTTAGGTTTTCGCAAGCTACACTCATTGAAATGTCACAGACCAATTACAAGAATAGTTCGCGAGGCTATTGAGATTAAAAAAACAGCCGAATTTCAATAGAGAAGATCGTTGGCGATTGTCACCAACATGGGATCCTATACTCAGTAGACTAAAAGACCAACCGCAACAGTCTGTAAGACCTCATAATATACGCGAAATAAATCCGAAAACTAGTTTTATTTCTTTCTGTATTCTAAAAATGTGAGATTTCATATGATAATGATAAGAATTAAGGGTGCTTTTCTGTAGGTGCAGTCGCGAGTGGTGGAATAATAATGGCAACCCATTTTACGTCCCACTGCTGGAAACGAGTCTTTTCCCCTTTTTTTTGGGAGGAGGCCTGGAGCTTACTCCACCACGCTGCTTCAATAAGGGTTAGTGGCCAACCAGTTAACGGATATTTTCAAACCGCCCATAAGGCCTCCGACAAGGTTTAACGACTGCTATCTGTCGAGAGCAACCGGGACCGACGGCTTAACGTGCACTCCGAAACACGGAAACGCGCCCGTAGTGCTTAACCGAGTAGATTGCTTACGATCTACACCAGCCGCGGGGCCATGCGCGCTTCTAGAAATATATATGAGTAATCCTTTCAGGGTTCTGTTCTTTTACTTACGGACGGCTTTAACTGCCTCAGTAGCCTAGTGGTAGCAGGCCACTACTATTACGCTGGAGGTCCTGGGTTCGATTCCCGGGTCGGGAATCGAACCCAGGACTATCAGAGATAACGGTTTAAAATCCTTTATCTCTGATTCTATTGGGAATATTTCCATTCTTGGAAGTTTCTCAGTACCTCGAAGTTTGGCAACGTGCCCGGAGATGGCAACAGGCTCGCCACCTGTTACATGGACCAAAAACGTAACCGGCGAATCGTGGGTGTTTGCATGTATGATTAAATGCATGCTTTTACCTCTGCCTACCCCTTTGGGGATTACAGGCGTGAAGTTACGTTACGTTTTTATAACTATTTACTAGTAGATACTTAATTATTACGTGCAACTTCAACTCAATAGGCTTTAAATTTCGAAGCAACATGGCTGTGATAGACGGAAAGATAGATCAGAAATAATAAATATAACATAATAATGGCAACCCATTATACGTCCCACTGCTGGCCACGAGTATCTCCCTTTTTTTGGGGGAGGCCTGGAGCTTACTCCACCACGCTGCTCCAATGCGGTGGTGGTGGTGGTTAGTGGTCAACCCGCTGTCGGATGTTTTCAAACCGCCCATAAGTTTAATGACTGCTATCCATCGATAACAACCGGGACCAACGGCTTAACGTGCCCTCCGAAGCACGGAAACGTCATTTAATTTGCCATTAGCGGTCACCCATCACACTAACCGACCGCGCCCGTAGGCATTAACCGAGTAGATTGCTTACGATCTACACCAGTCGCGGGGCCATGCGCGCTTCTAGAAATATATATGAGTAATCCTTTCAGGGTTCTGTTCTTATAATTATGAGGCGCCGAACCCAAAAAAATATATTTAAAGGGCAATATCGGGATGTGCGAGTTGTAGAAATAATATTAAAATTTACCTACCACCTGGGTAGGTGGTCTCGTTGTAAATAGCGACGCATAAAGTGTATAATCGAACACAAAATATTAATTAATTTAATGTTTAATACACGACTTCGTCAGCGGTCTAGTTAGCAGGTCTCTACAGGCGTGCGACCGCCTATCGACGTTGCTATTGTCGTTGTCATTGCTGAAAAATTTCTAGTCAGGTGATCTCCAAATATCATTAGGCGGACTGCCTATTGGGTACATTGTGTCCTACTCAAACTTTTTTTCAATTGGACGTAGTAGGTAATAAGATTAGTCTGATGGTGGGGTCAAAAGTATATACATATATACCTATGTATGTATCTTCACGCCAGGTCCCTAACGGGGTAGGCATAGAGTGTGGAGCGCCAGATATCCCGGTCCTGACATACATCTCGTGCCTCGTCTACCTTCATCATTCTCTTCATACATGCACGCCGATTCCTAAGACTTTTGACACCACCATCAGACAGAACTCGACCTATTTGGTCATGGTAGGTCAGCCTTGGTCTTCCTGGGCCTCTGCAACTATCCACATTCGCATTGTATATCTGTTTAGTCATTCGCTCATTCGACATTCTTTCTATATGCCCGAACCATCGGAGCATGCCTTTTTTCATTTTTACACCGATACTATCATTCACACAAAGTCTCTTTCTTACATCTTCATTACGAACGCGATCGGTGAGTGATACACCGCAGATCTTGCGCAAAGATCTCATCTCGACCGCGTTCAACTTACTTTCATGCTCTTTCCTGCATACCCAGCTCTCGCTTCCATATAAAAGCGTTGGAGTAAGTACTGCATTATGTACGGCTAGTCGAGCCCGCTGGCTGAGATGTTTAGATTCTAGCAGCTTACCCAACGCTCCATTCACGCAATTCCCAGCAAGCACTCTTCTTTCTATGTCAGTGGTGTACCTACCATCCTTGCTAAAAGCACATCCAAGGTACATACATAGGTAATTAGTACTATTGCATATTCTCTGGTAGTAGTTTACTTAACTGAGCAATCGGCGAACGCAAAGAGCTTTCAAACTCAAGAAGAGTTGAGACCCGGATTTTAGTTATCCTAATGTAGGTATCTACATAATTTTTAAAAGCATGCTGCTCACATTGATGTAAAGTTATGACTACAGCCTATAGACATCTAGGTACATAAAATCCAAAGGTTAAAATGCAGATGCGTTGCCACCCCCGAGACCTAAGGTGACATGTCTCTGTGGTAGTCCATACGGGGCCATACATTTCATCTAACCGGAACACGATAGTACCGAACACTATCATTTAGCGGCAGATAGGTCAGGTAATGTGGTGGTTTCTACGCCCTCGAGCTACTACACTTGGAACTCTATCACCAGTATAAATGACGTCAAAGAACGACGTCATTATTTACCGCAATCACCAAGGGATAGAAGCACAAAGGTCAAAATCCAGATCCGGTAAGATTCCGTGAAGAGATCGGCTGACCTTCCATATCACTTAGAACAATCACTCATCTCATCATCCGGCTTGCATCCGGGTTTCATATTTACTGTATTTACCTACTAGTTATTAATTAGTAGATAAAGCGTTGCCTTAGTAACAAAATACAATCAAATACGCATACTAACACTCACAGCCCCCCACATTACGTATAAACCTGTGTCGTGGGTGCCATTGTACACATACAACACGTACACAAACACCCAGACCCGAAACAAATATCTGTAGGCCATACAAATATTTGTCCCGGTGCGGGGATCGAACCCGCGACCCTTCGAAATCGTAGGCCAATCAAACAGTCATCTCACACCGCTGGACTAATTGGGTCGTCATCGAAACAAAGTAACAGGTCTGAAGGAAAACGCATCTGCATTTTGATCCCGGTCTTTGTGTGGGCTTATAAACCATATGAACTGCATGCTTGTTTGCCACCCTCTCGTGGTTAAGCACTACAAGGAATGGTTGGCGCTCTGATGGGTGGGACAATGTGTTCAAGCTCAAATGCACGAACTAATATTTATACAGAAGTGCTATCACCACCTTTGACAAGTAACGATACCTAGGTATTGTAACTTGTCAGAAGTTGTTTATAATTCGTTGACAGTTGTTAAGGGCCAATTTAATAGATGTCAAATTAAATTAAGGGTTGGGGGCGTTTCGGTCCGCTCATGTTTCGACCCGCGGACCGAAACGCCTATAAGCATTTTATTCATGGGGATATTCGGCCCACAAATGGAAAGTGGATCGAGACCAAGAGTTCTTCATAGATGGGTAAATTCGGTCCGATTATATTGTCATGTACAGTCGAATACAAAAAAAAATACTTTCGTCCACCAATTATTTCAGCTTTTAAAGTGATTTTTTAAACTTTACTGCATAAATATACAGCGATATATTTATTTATAGTTGTGTTTTTTATTGTGTAAAAGAATTTAACACTATAATGCCAATTAATATGATTAATGTTGTGTGTATTGTATATATTATATTTAATTTAATTTACGTGATTTATTTCTTTAAGTTTATTTTTGTGTAGGTAATTATTAATTAATATTTTATGTATTTCTCTTTTTTTTTTGTAACCAACTGTACTTGAGTCTTTCAAAACAGGTATTCATATCGGGACGAATCGCCTTATAATAATAAAAATATGGGGTGATTCGTCCCGCGGACCAAATAGACCCATTCAGAAGGCATTGTTAGGCGTTTCGGTCCCCGGACCGAAACAAGAGCGGACCGAAACGCCCCACAACTAAGAGCACCGCACACGTCTCTTTCAAGGTAGCCAAAACTCCTAATTTAAATTTTCAGTCTCGATCTTCGTTTTGTTTCTGTGTTGTCAATATCAAGCCCATAGCTACGAGCCTTGCCACTAAGTATTTGTATACTCTTTGGTGCCACTAATGCCACTTTTTTATCGTGCTTTGTATGAGAGTAACTCTTCTTTAAAATGAAACAAGGTTTTCAATCACATTAAATATTAAAGTCTTTCAATTTACAATACCTATCAGTTCCGACTTTGATGAGACGTTTAAAAAGGTTGCATGCTCTTTGTTCGCTCAATCAAATACATTATTTGGTGCAAAATATACCAGACACATAGATAGAGATGTGCACGTGAGTGACTTCATTTACGTTTATTCATTTGAACAGATAACTCAATGCTGAAGGCAAAGGTAAAAATATATATATCAATTTGTTTTTTGTGAGGGACACGATCTCGTATAATTTATTTATGTAATATATTGCGTATTGCAGATTGGTTTAAGTGTACATGTCTAAGGGCTGCAGTATTTTCTTACTAATCATGTGAATAACACGCTTCCTTGTTACTTTTTTTTATGTAATGGAAGTGGCAAACAAGCATGCAGTTGACATTGATGTTAAGTGATGACTTAGATGACTTCAAGATCCTTTAATACCCAAGAGAACTGCACGCATGTTTGCCATATAGGTAGATCATATAAAAATACATGCAAAGTAGGTACAATCTTAATATATATAAATCTCGTGTCACAATGTTTGTCCTCAATGGACTCCTAAACCACTTAACCGATTATAATAAAATTCGCACACCATGTGCAGTTCGATCCAACTTGAGAGATAGGATAGTTTAAATCTCAAATTATAGTCGCAATTTTAATTTATTGCTAATTATTTGTCTGTTATTATTTGACAGTCACAATTATCTGTTAACTCCAAATGATTCTAACAGATATCGATACCTTTCGACTGGGTTGAGTAAGTAATCAATAGATGGCGCTGCTATGGTTAATCTACGAACATGTCATGCTACATTTTAACAGCATGATTACCACGTGTTGTTGACGCTATAAAATTAATTAAATTTATTTTGTAGTGAACGAAATACCGTATAATTCAATTATTTCCACTTTTTAAATTTTTGGTGTTAGCATAGCCGGCCACGTGTTACATAGACTGAAGTGTGAATTGAATTCATATTATAATGAATGAAGATAATACAGTGAAGATAATACAGTGAAGTTAATCCTGTTTTACAAGAGAGGTAGGTAAATAAGGAGATCACCAATTTTTTTTACAAGTACCGTCTGTGTGAAAAAGCATAGTGGACTCCGTGATGTTCTCTTATTGTTCCTCTTAGATTGTTTACTATAATGTAATATAACAAAAACTTTAGCCACAGCAACGCGTGGCCGGGTCAGCTAGTTATATTATAAAATAAGGTTTTCATAGTGGGGTCAAATGTCTTATTAATCGGCGTCCATGTACGAAGAGAAGTGTGCTAGGACCAGGGTATTTGACGCTCCAAACTCTCTGCCTACCCCCTAAGGACTTGGCGTGATGATACATACATATTAGTATTTTTTATACATTAATAGTACCTAAATTAATTTGCGAGTTAAATCCTTAAAACCGCAGTACCTACAGAAATACTCATATCGTTTTTTTTTCAAATCAAACCAGCTTGCATTTAAGACAGCAATATCAAACGGATCTGAACATGATCATAATTACAAAATATAAAAATAAAAGACACATGTATAGTACCTTGCGTAGGCTCATGTTTTTTTTCTCTTGAAACATGACCCAAGATTTCGTAGACTTAAAACAACCTTGACAAGCGCTCATCAATATTAGAAACAAAAAGACGTCTCAATTTTGTTTGATAAAAAAATAAGTAACACCAGTAGAGCACGTTAAGCAATCTATACTTCTATACTCATATTATAAAGCTGAAAGTTTGTTTGTTTGCTAATAAAAATTGCTATAAATAATACGTAATACGTAACTTCACGCCTGTAATCCCCGAAGGGGTAGGCAGAGGTAAATGCATGCATTCAAGCATACATGCAAACACCCACGATTCGACGAGCTGGCGACTCTTTAGGACATTTTTTAAAATTTAGTTTTTGTTTTTTGTCTTAGTGTTAATTCTATTTTTTTTCTGTTTTGTTTTCTTTTATGTACCTTTTTTTTGTCCTAATAAATATATTTTCTTTCTTCTTTCTTTCTTTATTTCACCCTCGCGAAGCCCGGCTTCGCAGGCCGCTAGTAACAGAAACAAAAGCCATCTCAATTTTGCTTGATGATTAAGACCAGTAGAGCACGTTAAGTAACAGTATAATACATACTGTGTTATTGTGTGGACAAATGATTACAGTGGTTTAGTGGTCTGGGACTCTGGGAGTGTATACGGCTTGTTATTACAACAAGCCGAACTAGAAATCTATCTATACTAGTAATAATAATATTATAAAGAGGTAAAGTTTGTAACTTTGTTTGTTTGTAGGTGCTAATCTTCGGAAAAACTGATTGAACCGATCGTGAAAATTCTTTCATAATCAAAAAGCTACACTATTCAGGAGTTTTATAGGCTATTATGATCGTAGTGATCGTTGAACCGGTGCAATGCCGGGGCCAGCCGCTGTATAAAATAATTTTGTTTAGATACACCTTATTGTTTACAACTTTGTGAGATACTTACACAATATATCGGGTCAAATTGTAATGGTAGTTTTTCCGCGGCAATTTTTTTACAATATTATGAGATTACTAGCTCATAATAGCAAAACCAGTGCCGCACCTCCCGACACCTCCAGCCTCTCTCGCCATTTATGCCCCTCGCCATCCATCGGGTTGGCTCTTTAGGATAAGGATAGGTGAGTCACTACCTGCTTAACGTAGGATTCAATAATGTGAGATGTTGAATAGAGTCCCCCGGATCTATGCTATGCTGGATTCCACTCCATTGGCCCAGCCAGGTTGTTCCCCCAGTTTACTCACATAGCAAAAGTTTTACATGTCAATTCTAATTACAATAGTATCCCATGTATTTGGCGAGGCCTCTCTGTCCCTTTAGTAAGTATTGATTCAGTCAGAGAGAAGTCCCGCCGAATGCAAGCCAATACAAAGTACATCTAAATTCTCAAGAGGACCTTTACATGTTGGACCCTTGTCGATGTCATTCGCAAGCCTAATAAAGGTCTGGGGTTAAAATTGGACCCCGCGATGAAGTGCATGCATTCAAGCATATATGCAAACACCCACGATTCGCCGGTTAGGTTTCAACCCTTGTAAAAGGTGGCGAGCCTGTTGACGTCTCCAGACACGTTACCAAACTCCAAAGTAATGGTACAACTTCCAGAAAGTGGAAAAATCCCAAAGAACCAGAGACAAAGGATTAGGACCTAGGAATCGAACCCAGGACCTCAGCGTAGTAGTAGTGGCCTGCTACCACTAGGCTTCTGAGGCAGTTTTTTTTTAATATAAAATATTTTTTGTTATTCATGCAAGCTCGTCAGAATAAACGACCGCGTGTATACAACCCAACGTGAGAACACCAGCGCTGATTTTTATACATCACTACTTATTTGTAGAGAACAGTTAAAAGGGAATTTCATGCTTAAATGTCGGCAGGTCACCAGTTGAATCACCTTTATAGTTCAATTAATCAATTGTGTGATAAGAGAGGGGTCGGATATAGTCCAATGGTGAATCATCCTATATCGTGAGCGAGACTAGTAATAATCAGAACAGAATAGAAATAGCACTCATCACCATTTCATCATTTCAGCAAAAAGACGTTTACTGCTGAATGAAGGCCTCCCCCCAAAAATGCCACAAGGAACGGTCCTGGGCCGCCCTTCACCCTCACCCAGCGATTGCTTGCGACCTTCACCAGGTCGTCAGTCCATCTTGTGAGGGGCCTGCCTACGCTTCGTTTTCCGGTACGCGATCGCTACTCGAGAACTGCTCTGCCCCAACAGCCGTCAGGTTCTTCGAGCTATGTGCCCTGCCCACTGGCACTTGAGTCTCGCTATTCGGTGGGCTATGTCGGTAACTTTGGTTCGGATCTCCTCATTTCTGATTCGATCACACAGAGAAACTCCAAGCATAGCTCTCTGCATTGCTCTCTGAGTGACCTTGAGTCTTCTTATGAGTCCCATAGTGAGTGGAGCAGAATTTCACTGATTCACTGATCCAAGATACTAGCGGGGCCTAAAGCACTAAGCTAGGACCTCAGACCTCTGTCATCAAGACACAAGGGTGGTATAACCCTATTTGTTTATAAAGATATCTAAACGCAGTCCGTTTGATACCACGAAAACTGAAAAGGGATCAAAACGTCGGATTAAATTGAAATAAATGTTTTAGTTTGCTATTTTTAAGACAAAACTCACTTCGTCAAAGAGCGCTTGAATTAGTTAAACGTACGTCAAATTATTTCAATCGTATCGGAATTATTTTAATCGGATGGAATGTTTTGGGTAACAGAATAACACCGCGCACTAGCCTTTGACTTGAGAGTAATATATATTGCATTCATAAACCAATACTGAGCATCTATTCCAAGCTCAGTTTACCTCTCACCTATTTGGTTTACCTACTTCATAATATTATTGTAATTCGTCTTCAGTTTACGACGCATAATGCAGGTAACGATTACATTGGGGTTTATGAGATCATTTATGGTTCATAAATTAACTATAAGGTTCCGTTCTAAAATAGTTAAATATGTGTAAACCAATTATTGTTAAAGGATAGGTAAATCAGGATTTTTTGGAGGTTTTGCTTGAGATGGACCTTCTTGTCCGTTGACGGGATAGACAAATCGATTATTGTATTAGTTTATAACAAGCAAATAATGAAGTTATAAGATTTTTTTTTTTAATGGTGGTAGAGCTCCAGTGACGAAGCTCGTGGGTATAGGCACCACCGCTATATATAACACTTTAGGCTTCAGGAGTGGTTACCCGTCTGCATTTCGACGTCTGGTTTTTCTGTGGATGTCTATAGGGTGCAGTCATCACTTAGCATCGATGTGAGCTGCATGCTTGTTGCCACTTTCATAACATAAAAAAAAATCATACTGACTTATCAACTAAGATCTCATGGCTGGCAATATATCTGCTCGTCTTTGATCACTGGTTTTTGGGTAGATGTCTATAGGCTGCAGTCATCACTGAACATCAACATGAACTGCATTCTGGTTTGCCACCTTCTTTAAATAAAAAATGCAGACGCAATTACTTCTTATGTAGTGAAGGTAGTGTTGCCCAAAATCGGTCTTGGTCTTGCAGTCTTGGTCTTGTTCTTGCATTTTTGCAAGACCAGGACCAAGAGCAAGACTGCCTAATTTTAGCAAGACCAAGAGCAAGACTGACGGTACAAGATTTGAGCAAGACCAACGTGAGCAGTGTGGTCTTGGACCAAGACCGATTTTGGGCAACACTAAATGAAGGTGGCCAAGAAGCATGCAATTCACCCGGAAGACCAGGGGTGCAACCGCTTATCGAAATTGCTGTTGGCATTGTCAAATTTTCATGTCGATTTGTAGCTCCTTTAAAAGTAGTAGTGATAATCTGATTGTCACTACATGTTCTCGATTTCGTAGGTGACAAACAAGCGATAGTGGTAGATTATTTTGATTTTAGTTATTTAGTTAAGGTGAAGCGCGCATGGCCCAGCGGCTGGTGTAGATCGTAAGCGATCTACTCGGTTAAGCACTACGGGCGCGGTCGGGTAGTGTAATGTGTGACCGCTAGTGGCAAATTAAATGCGCGTTTCCGTGCTTCGGAGGGCACGTTAAGCCGTCGGTCCCGGTTGCTATCGATGGATAGCAGTCGTTAAACCTTGTCGGTGGCCTTATGGGTGGTTTGAAAACATCCGACAGCGGAATTGTTTTTATATTATTTCGCATTAACACATGCTTGTGAAATATATTTTATTTTTAAAGAAAAATGGAAAGAAAAATTCAACTTCAGGCGAGACTCGAACTCGCGACCTACTGGGAATCTAGTACAGCCGCTCTTCCAATTGAGCTACTCAGGCAGGGCTTCAGTAGCTCAATTTGAATTTTTCTTTCCATTTTTCTTTAAAAATAAAATCCGACAGCGGGTTGGCCACTAACCCACCCACCTCCACCAATCCGCATTAGAGCAGCGTGGTGGAGTAAACTCCAGGCCTCCCCCCAAAAAAAAGGGAGAGACTCGTACCCAGCACTGGGACGTATAATGGGTTGCCATTGTTAATGTATTATTAATAATCGACTTTAAAATTTGACAGCAATGACAATGCCAACAGCAATTTCGATAGGCGGTCGCACCCCAGGGGTCAAAATGCAGATGCGGCGCCACCCCTGAGACCTTAGTTGATATGTCTATGAGATAAGTTATTACGGGGTTGCTAGCCGGAACACGATAGTGCTGAATACAACCATTTAGCGGCTGATTAGGTAATGCGGTGGTGCCTACGCCCTCAAGTTCCTACACTGGATCTCTACCAGCAGTAAAAATTATCCTGGCCTTTCGTGTTACATTTTGTATTATATTCCCATCCACCATATCTATACATCTATATCTATATAAATAAATAAAATTGGTGAGTCTGTTTGTAATATAAAAATAACCGCTTTTTATTAAATGCAAATGTATGTATACAGTACATAATATATACCAAAACAACATTTTTTACAATTTTTGTCTGTCTGTCTGTCTGTTTGTTCCAGCTAATCTGGGGAACGGCTGGACCGATTTTGACGGGACTTTCACTGGCAGATAGCTTATGTAATAAGGCGTAACTTAGGCTACTTTTATACTAGCTGCGCCCACGACTTCGTCCGGGTAGGTACTGAACAATCATAAATTTTTACGGGGACGAAGTCGCGGGCACAGCTAGTTATATTCATAAGAAGAAAACTATTTATTTCTTAGCAATAATAACTTTTGAACTTTTACATCTTTATACTAAATCACCTACATATTTTTGGCTACAATACAAAAATATTAGTATTATTTATTTACAACTGACCTCGCCAGTTCACGGCCAGGGTCCTACCACACTCGTGGGATCGTTAACGATCATTGTTAATGGTGTGGACCTTGGACTTATTATAATTATTATTCGATACAATAATTTTATTTGAATATTTTTAAAGTTGTCCATATTTATTCCACTCGAACAAAAATCCTGAATTGCCTCAGTAGGTCATTATTTCATGGAACAGCAATCAAGTATGCAGTTCACATTGATGGCAAATAAAAACCATATGACCTATAAACATCTACATAAAAACCAAGGGGTAAATCTAGATGCGTTGCCATTCCTAGGGTCTAAGTTGTATGCTTCTGTGCTAGAAATTACTAGCATATTATTGAACTATTTTTTATTTATTTTTTTAGCAATATCACATGCGAGTGAACTTTAGAAATTAAAGAAAAAACGGAAAGATAATTTAACTTCGGGCAGGAATCGAACCTGCTACCTCAGGATAACCAGTCCAGTAGTACTTCGGTAGCTTAGTGGCAAAGCGACTGGACTGATTATCCTGAGGTCGCAGGTCCGATTCCTGCCCGAAGTCAAATTTTTCTGTTTTTTCTTTAATTTCTAGCATACTCGTATTATTATTTCCATTCATTATATTTATATGTATCTTCACGCCATGTCCCTAACAGGGTAGGCAGAGTGTGGAGCGCGAGATATACCTACCGATCTTGACACACCTTCGATGCTTCTCCTACATTCATCATTCTCTTCGTGCATGCACGCCGATTCCTACGATTTTGACCCACCATCAGACAGTACTCGACTTATTTTGTCTCAATAGGTCAGTCTTGGTCTTCCTGGGCCTCTGCAACCATCTACATTCACATTGTAGGTAAATATCTGTTTAGTCGTTCGCTCATTCCATTCATTTATACTTATTATATTCGTACCCATTCCGTTGTATCTACGAAACCACGTGCATACCTCGTAAAATATGCACCAATGAGGTGCATATTTTATGAGGTATTCCTTCGATGCTACAATAAAGGGTTTTGCAAAAATGGCGTGAAAAGAGTCCTTAAGAACTGGCAGCTTAGCAGTACCCCTTGTGTTGCGAACGCTCATAAGCGACGGTGACCACTTTCCATCAGATCAAGTGCTCGCGGGCGTAGACATCACCGCATTAACTAATATACTTGCCGCTAAATGGTAGTGTTCAGCACTATCGTGTTCCGGTCAGTTGGTTATGTACGGCCCTATAGTTTTCGGCACAGAGGCATAACACCTTAGGCATCAGAAGTGGTAACGCATCTGCATTTTTACTTCTGGTATTTTTGTAAGTGTCTATAGGCTGCAAGCATCACTTAACATCAATGTGAACTGCTTGCTTGTCTGCCACTTTCATTACATAAAAAAGGTGGCTCTTCTTCTTGTCTATCAACCTCATGACATTATATTCAATTCAATTCAATTGAATTCAATAATTTATTTGCATTCTGCAATGGTAGTGCGTTGGACAATAATAATATAAGTATCTCATTACCGACCCATTTTGGCACAGCAAAATTATATAATAGTTATAATAGGAGAGCAGAGGTTGTTCAAAGATATAGCAAATATTTTACAATTTATCGTCAAAATATTCTTTTATATTATAACAACATTTTTTAACAAGCATGTTTTTTAAATTCTTAAGAAATATTTTATTTTTAATTTCGCATTTTAACGATTCCGGTAATTTATTAAATGTACGTTTTATAAAACATATAAAACGTAGCGCTTAAGGGCGGCCACACAAAATTGCGATGCGATGCGATTTCGTAGCATTTGATTGGATAATTTATGATATTTCTTGGATATTTCACAGATTCAGAATCTAATTTCTAATGACTTTATGAATTGTATACAATTTTATCTTTGACATTGTAAAATAGGTGTAGGAAAATATTGACGTTATCTAAGTAGGTTGACTGGATTCAAAATTGCTTTAACATCTTTTATGACATTTAATTTATTGTTGTTAAAGGAGATGTTGCGAGCTCGGCTCTGGTTCGTACATGTCCTCAAAAAATTGGTAAATTAAAGAAGGATCCAAAAAAAATACAACTAATTTATTCAAGAATATATTTTAGAGTTACAACCACATTTAATTCAAACGATTTTATCATTTTCGACCAAGTTCAACATGGCGGCGATACTATCCCAAGCGTCGGCTAACAAAACTAATGCTATCTGTTTCTTACTAGTGCATCACATATTATCAGAAAAACGATGTATCGAATCGATCACTTTAAAGAAGTTCCGATGATTTTTCAAAAATTGGAATCCGATTATTATAGTATTAACACATTTTCGATAGTATTTAGTAAATATTACTTTTTTTCTCCAAGTACTATAAAATAAAAAAAAACAATTTAAAAATGAAAATGTCAAAATGACATCGCCCGCCATATTCGCCATGTTGGTTTTGAGATGCAATTTTAACTATTTCTAACTGCAAATAATGTTTTGTAACTGCAAACAAAGCTAAATAAGTGAAAATATGGCGTAAAAAATGATTTCATATTGATTTAGCCTGTTAATGGTATTGTGTACAATACATGGCCGGAGGTCCATACATTTTTGTAACATCTCTTTTAAATTAATTTTATAATATAGATATTATTTTTTGTACTGAGGAGATTAACTTGTATTTGTATTAATTAACGATATTAAACATACTCGTAATTTTAAAGACAATGCAAAAATTGTTATGGAATAAATAAATTGAATTGATTCTTCGAGCGAGCTCGCAGATATTTGCGATGCGAATTCGTGGTTATGTGTAAGAGCCCTTAATTAAGGTTTTTAAATTCAGCAGTTACTATATGAAGGCAAGAGTCACTGTCACTTGTCATGGCCAGGTCGCTGCAGTTCACCGATCGGAATTCTGCAGATGCGCGCTCCTAAATGATTCAAGGTCAGCTAACATCTAAGGGGCGTATGGGTATAGTAAGCAAATAAAGTCGTTAAATAAATTGAGTTTTTTCTTTTTTTTTATGTAATAAAAGTAGCAAACAAGCATGCAGTTCACATTGATGTTAAGTGATGACTGCAGCCTATAGACACCCACACAATGGCCAGAGGTCAAAATGCAGATGCGCTGCCACTCCTGAGGCATTAGGTGTTATGCCTCTGTGCCGGAAATTAAAGGGCCGTACATTACCACCTGACCGGAACACGATAGTGCTGAACACTACCATTTAGCGGCAATTAGAGGTTGGTGACTGGTGACAGAATTTAATTGCACGTGTTTGTAAGACTATGTTTTATCATTTTACTGGCAGCAGTGCTCCAGTGACGGATCTCACGGGTTTAGGCACCACCGCATAACCTAATATACCTACTTGCCGCTAAATGGTAGTGTTCAGCAATGTCGTGTTCCGGTTAGATGGTAATGTATGGCCCTGTAATAACTATAATAACTATCACAGAGACACGACAAAATTAGATCTCGCAGGTGGCAACGCATCTACATTTAGACCTCTGGTTCTTATGTAGATGTCTAGTGTCCTACAGAACTGGCAGCTTAGCAATGCTTCTCGTGTTGCAAACGTTCATAAGCGACGGTGACCACTTTCCAGCACTTTTCAAATTGGTTCTTCGGGCGTAGACACCACCGCATTACCCAATATACTTGCCGCTAAATGGTAGTGTTCACCACTCTCGTGTTCTGGTCAGGTGGTATAATGTACGGCCCTGTAATTTCCGGCACAGAGGCATAACACCTAAGGCCTCAGGAGTGGTAACGCATCTGTATTTTGACCTTGGTCTTTGTATGGGTGTCTATAGGCTGCAGTCATCACTTAACATCAATGTGAACTGCATGCTTGTTTGCTACTTCCATTACATAAAAAAGGTGGTGATGCACGGTCCTATAATTGCCGGCACAGAGGCATAACACCTTAGGGTGGTAACCTCTGGTTTTTGTGTATATGTTTATAGGCTCTCATCACTTAACATCAATGTACACTGCATGCTTGTTTGCCGCCTTGCTTTAATAAAAAAGGTACACATTTTTTTTGCCGACCATACTGACATATAATGTGATCAAAATAGGAGTAAGGTCCTACTCTTTAAATTGAATGCTGTATAAAAGCCTTAGTATCGAATGTTATTTGATATTCAAATAATACAATCAGTTATTTAAGCAATTATTAAAACATCGGAACAAACGCTACCGGTAGAGTTCTAGATTGGAACAAAAACTACACTAGTATGTTCTTAGGTTTTCGCGAGCTGCACTCATTGAAGATGATTATTTAAAATCGAACCGGACGTTTCGGTCGCTTTTCAGCTTCCGTGGTCTCGGGCAGACTGAGGTGGTATTTATTTCTGAAAATTATTATCTGCAGCTACCTCCATCTATTTCGCAGACGTCTTGCGTAGCGTTCAGGATTAACACAAAAGTTACTAATTGTATCTTGAGGTTTTATAGACTGTTGCGGACATTCTTGGAATTGGTCTGTGTTCAGTAGCGAGTATTCGAGTTTGGTCAAACAGAATATAATGAGTTGGTTTGTCCGCTATGTGATCACAGACTGCAGACCTCCCTGCTCTACGGTGTTTGACATCAGCAATATGTTCTTTAATTCTGGTGGAAACCGCTCTCTTTGTTTGGCCTATATAAGAGAGTCCACTCCACACAAAAACTACACTACCGATAGAGTTCTATGGCGTAAACACCACCGTACTACCTTATCTATCTATCTGCTGCCAAATAAAAGTGTTCTGCGCTATTGTGATGGTAGCAAAACAACTTAGCCCCCAGAGGTGGCCCGCCGCGGGGTCATGCGCGCTTCAGTGCCTAATGTGCCAATATATCTAAATTGAAATATCTGGCCGTATGTGTGGTATGTGAACAACAGAAATGCAGTGCTGGAGCTCGATCATTAGAATGTTCAGGCTGGAGCGCCTTCTGCGCTCGCCGATTACCCGGTGAAGTAGATTAGTGCCGTCTCGAGACAGGTCGACTACATAAAGCCCGATCAAAAAAAATATATGTCATTAGAATTCTAGTTCCAGTACATAGGTGGCAACTGCTCCGAATAACAACAAAACTTCGGATGAGTCGACCCCTACTATTTTTAAAGAGTGACATTTCATCCGCGGATAAGACACATTTGCGGATGAATTGTCACCTAAGTCAATATTTCAGGGCATAGACACAGTTCATAGATTTTTTTAATGCTATGAACGTGGCAAATAAGCCTGCGGTTCACATTGGTGTTGAGTGATGACTGCAGCCTATAGACACACAAAGAACAGAGGTCAAAATGCAGATGCGTTGCCACCCCTGAGACTTTCGTTATTTTGTCTCTGTGATGGTTATTTCGGGGCCATACGTTAACATCTAACCGGAACACGATAGTGCTGAACACTACCATTTAGCGGTTGATAAATTAGGTAATGCGGTGGGCCTACGCACTCGAGCTCCTACACTGGAACTCTACCACCAGTAACTATAACACTAATTAATTCTTTTGAACTTGTTGAATAAAAATCGACTCGGTTCTCAATTCTGAGCAAACTACTTTCTGGGCATGCATTTATACCGTCACACGTTGTATAAATGAAAAATTATAAAAAATCTAATCATCTTAATATATATAAATCTCGTGTCACAATGTTTGTCCTCAATGGACTCCTAAACCACTTAACCGATTATAATAAAATTCGCACACCATGTGCAGTTCGATCCAACTTGAGAGATAGGATAGTTTAAATCTCAATTCATAGTCGTAATATTATGTAAGTACCTAAATTGCAACCGTGCGAAGCCGGTACGGGCCGCTAGTAAATTATACATAATATTATATAACACGCTCGTCAGTCACTTAATTGCTGATTTATGAATTATTGATATTTCTGTGAATCATAATGACACTAATTGCTATCATCCGACAAAATGATCGATAAATAATTCAATGTTGTATCGATATAACATCGATTCTTGAATAACTGACCTATAAATTATGACGTCAGTTATAATTGAGTTACAAATGTTAACGTTTTATAGTTTTTCATAAGTTATGGAATTGGAAATAATCAAACAGTAGGTAGGTACATAATGATAATAGCAACAACCCGGTTAGACCAGCAGTGTGAGATGATCGTTTGATTCGAAGGGTAGCGGGTTCGATCCCCGCACCGGGACCAATATTTGTTTCGGGTTTGCGTGTATGTGTTGTATGTGTACAACAGCACCCGCGACACAGGTTTATACCTACTGTGGGGCGTAAGCGTATTTTATTTATTATTCTATTGATACGTACCACTGCTGGGCACGAATCTCTACTCTTCTTGGAGGGAGGCCTGGAGCTAACTTGACCACGATGCGGGTTGTTGGCCGACCCACTGTTGGATGTTTTCAAACCGCCCATAAGGCTTCCGACAAGGTTTAACGACTGCTATCTATCGATAGCAACCGGGACCGACGGCTTAACGTGTCCTCCGAAGCACGGAAACGCGCATTTTGACTAGCCACTAGCGGTCACCCGTAAGTATCACACACCCGACCGCACCCGCCGAGTAGATCGCTAGCGATCTATACTAGCTGTGGGGCTATGCGCGCTTCATTCGCGGTAGGTACATAATTGATGTTTATAGGCTACAGTATTCACTTACCATCAACGTGAACTGTATGCTTGTTTGCCACTTCATGACATAAAAAAATCAAAAAGAATGTGCGGCCAGCAGCTGTCATTATTATTAGTGATACGGTAGTCTATAAACATCTACATGAAACCAGAGATTTCAATGTAGATGCGTTGCCACTCCTGAGGCCTAAAATCTTACACCTCTACGCCGGATTTTATAGGGCCGCATATTACCGCCCGACCGGAACACGATAGTGCCCAATACTAGGTACTATTTTAGTGGCAAGTAGATAGTAGCTCCGTCGCTGAAGCTCTACCACCAGTCGAGGCTTCAGGTGGTAGAGCTAGTATTAACTTATTATTATTGTGAACTGTTCATAAAATGCAATGAAAGAAAGAATAATGTAGGTAATTTATATAAATTTCATTTTTTATTGTAATTGACTTTTTGTAAATTATGGGTTTATTTGCCATTTACACAATCCTTACCATCATTACTTAAATTACTGCAAACTTCTCGATATAACTGCAAATCCTGTGTGTCAGATTAGCCAATGGCAAATGCGTGTGAGATTATTTCCATATATTTACGTCCGTGCTTACCCTAATCGTAATTCGTGAAATGCGCACTATATGCCCAGAGCGGAATGCGGCTAAGTCGTGTTGATCCCACTCGTAAATATTTGCACGAATATTTCATAGCCACGCTGTTATCTCTTCTGTATTAGTTCGTAATAATGATGTTCAACTGTGTTTAACTACAATGTTCAGTTAAAGAGTCCCGCTTCGTCCGGCTACTTTTACAAAACTCCCTGAAGACTATGAAGACCCGAGAAAAGTGCCGACGCGTTCCGCAACGCACCCGCCCCCAGCTACGATCTCTTTTTTTTACCAGAGGAAAATGCGTTACGCATACCCACCCTCGGGGAGAGGGGTGGGTTATGTGGGATTCCAGGAAATGACATCCGTCTACACATTAAAAACCAGGTGTTCCGACTCGTCCGCCATTAGTGGCGGGGTCACGGGAACGCTCTCTCACACATCCGCGACCCCACCGGCGGCTGCCCGTTTCCGAGCCGTCCTGAGAGCCTTTCGTCTCCAACCAACACTAGTGGCATGCGGAACACCTGCACGCCAGCCAGCCCGGGACCTCTCTATTCGGGCGACGGACATCCCTTAGTCCGACGCCCGAATGTCCCTACCCTGACCACTCACAACACCAGGCGTCCCAAGACGCCCGGGTGGAAAGTTGCACTGTCCCTAACCGCATTATAATATGTCTTATGACTAAAAACAAAACAAAACACAAAATTAGTAAACACGAAGTTGCTCAGTCTTGAAAATCGCCGTAAAGTAGCGTGTCTTTCAATTTTCTACAGGACCCATTTCGGCGAATGTGCGAACGTTCTACACAATCTAATTCCCTGTTCACCTTTTTACAATAGGACAACTAGGAGAACGGCGAAATATCATCCTTACACAGTAAACATTCCAGAAATTCAAACTAAGCGTTTTAGCTCTACATTTAATTTTATTATACGTACGGCTAAGATATGGAATACTTTGCCGGCTTCTTTGTTTCCTAAAAACTACAACCTGGGCATCTTCAAATCTAGAGTAAATAGGTAGCTTCATCTTCGGCTACATCTTCACTTTCCATCAGGTGAGTTGGTGGTCAAACGTTGGTCTATACAAAAATTAAAAATAAATGTCTGTCTCTCCGCAACGCCCCAATCTGAGGTTCGGATCCGCAGGGATCTCCTTGCCGTTGCTCAATGACAGCGCCCTCACTGCTTGCCCATTGCCTAATAAAGTCTCGAAAGGTACCATTAAAAAAAACGAATGAATTTGGCGGGAACGCGGAAAAGAGCTGTGTCGCTGCGTGATATTCTTTTCGAAATTTGTGAATAGTCGCGTTTTTATGTGTAGAAATGGTAGAATGGTGGGATTTTTATCATAAAGCATTCGATAACGTTCACAGTTATAAGAAAGTGATATTATGAAGTGAAACGTGATTTTTCATGCTGCCTCCAAAACTTCGTAAAATCTCCTAGTAAAGTCCCCATCACTTTACTGGAGCCGTCTCATCATATTCCACATGGAAGCATCCAATCATCGTCATTTTCCATATGGATATTCATTATCATAAGAAATGAAGAAAACAATTTACTGAAGATTGGCTGTTAAGGACTTGCTAACGTGGCCGTAAAACAATTTAAAAAAAGAAAAAAAAAAGAATGAGTACAAATTAAACTATATGATAATTATATAATATTTTTTTTAAATGTCTCCCCGTCCAGCTGGACTGTGCAAGAGGCACTACCACCATCTTTTATGGCAGACTTATTTCATTCTTACATTGTTTTGACGTATAACAAACGTCAAGGCAAGTTGTACTACCATTTGGTGGAAATATATAAGGTCGCATTACCTAATCTATTCTTCCACCAATTCGCATTGGAGCAGCGTGGTGGAGTAAGCTCTAGCCGTCCTCCCAAGAAGGGGTGAGACTCGTGCCCAGCAGTGGGACGTATCAAGGGTTGCCATTATTAATGCGATGATGCCCACGCCATCAAGCCCCGACACTAAAAATTACTATTAGTCTGAGTTGCGACCATAAAATGTGTGATTGTATGAATGACCAGTAGTAGGCACCTAAAATTTTACACAATTTGTAGATTACTACCCGACCGGAACATGATAGTGCTGAACACTACCATTTAGCGGCAAGTATATTAGGTAATGCGGTGGTGCCAACGCCCGGGAGCTCCGACACTGGAGCTCAACCACCAGTAACAATAAAATAATAATATATCATCATTAAAATATACATACCTACCTTGAAGTTTGGTAATGTGCCCGGAGATGTCAACAGGCTCGCCACCTGTTACATGGGCCAAAAACGTAACCGGCGAATCGTGGGTGTTTGCATGTATGCTTGAATGCATGCATTTACCTCTGCCTACCCCTTCGGGGATTACAGGCGTGAAGTTACGTTACGTAAAATATACATACAAACATAATATATCTCCGAGTTTGCTATCAATGCATAGTAAATAACTTCTGTTGATATATTTCTCAACACCCATAAAATATTGGACACACCACACGCAGCAACGAAATAAAATTATTTATAGTAGAGCTTATACAAAACCAATAGGTCGTGGAAGCATTAATTAAATATGAACCAGCTTTCGGTATAATTGACGCTGTGCGAACGACTCCTAGATGTCGCTGGTAAAGACCCTTGTACACTGAAGACTTTTAAATTAATTCCATATTGTCAGGACTGCTTTATGTCCGTTAAATACATAGAGGGTATCAAATTGATGAGCAACTCCCCAGAAAACTAATTATGCATAATTGATTTACCTATTGGTATTGCATATTTACAGTAGAACGCCGATTATCCGAATTAATTGGGACCTTTTTGGTTATATAGAGAAACGAGCTGTCGAACTTTATTAAGTTTAACAAACACAGTTCTATAATGCTCTTCAAGAAATAATGCACATCGAGCCTATGAAAGTTACAATCGGCTAGTTTCGCAGTTTGCACACTGCTTACGTCAGCATCCGTACATTCGTCCGGTATTGGTCAAAACTTGATCGAAATGGTCGACAAACATCAAATAGGTAAGGTGCGAAAGAGATAATGCTCTACAGATACAATAATACAATAATGGAGGTGTACTCGCTGTTATTTTATCGTCCGTTTGTATCTGAAACCCTTAATCGTGCTTATCATAATGCAACCACTCCTCCATATCAACAAATAAAAAACTAAAATTACTTGCTTTTAATTTTTTATGTTACGCTTAGGGCCGATTCAAATAATTGACGATTCGGTTAATCGTCGTTCGAATAGCCGGTATTCATTTCATTCATAAAATCTTATTATTATGTTTGAGTAATGGGTCAATTCGGGCCACATTTGGTGATAGTTCTCTTTTTGATAGATTAATGGCATGGTGATATAAATATGGTCATAATAAGTAATCATATTATACTCGTTATGTACCTTTACGCCACGTCCCTCGTGGGGTAGGCAGTGAGCGTCAGATATCCCGGTCCTGACACACCTCTCGTGTTTCTTCTCTAGTCAATACAATTTATTTTTACTATATTTAATAAATATTTTGAACCGTTAAATTATTTATATAGATTAATATGCGTTCATAAGTTATTAAAATTGGACCTTCGACAAGAATGTTGGGTCGTTTCGCCCTATGGCACGAATTGACCCATTCCCAAACAAAATTTTCCTCGCTACTTTTTTGGTTAAGCGATTGAAGATCAAAGCAATTAAAGATGTCATCTACTTGTAAGAGAGAAAGTGAAACATTTTACTGTTACTGCTTAAGTATATACCCATTGCTAGATTATAAATTATCAAACTGATATGACTTGTGTATCTATTGTTATTCACTATAGTATAAAAATCGTAATTAATATTGTAACGAATCATAAGCGATTCATATAATCCCAAATGATAAACAAACTTTTTTATTCAATTCGATCCGAAAAAAACATGTGAGTAAGGCTTTTTATGTCACAGAGTAGTCCGTTCAAGGATGCGCAGTAGATTCAATCCACACTAATTACCGAAGCATCTTAACTAAACGGACTCAACGGTTTAATTATAATTATCTTTTACATTTAATTACCGATCAATAGCTTCCTAGTTATAGAAAGTTGTTCGAGGTCAATCGCGAGTCCAAAAGGTCTAAGGTTAAAACAATTTTTGGGTTTGGCAATTTAGGTTCGCAGATTGGGTAATATAGAACAGTCTGGACTGAATATAGATTTGAATGTTGGGCAATTCTTTTTTTTTTATGTAACAAAGGCGGCGTTGGGAGATGACGACTTCACCACTCACTAGTGGAAGGATTCTCTTCCACTAGTCCAGTCGACCTATCGAACAATAGCGGTTAAAACCATTCCAATAGGGTGTTAGTCAGTGCAATAATTCAAGGTAGAGTAAGAGCAGTAAGAGTAGCAACATCCTGCGGTAAATCTACGTAACTTCACACCTGTAATTCCCGAAGGGGTAGGCAGAGGTAAATGCAAACACCCACGATTCGCCGGTTACGTTTTGGCCCATGTAACAGGTGGCGAGCCTGTTGACATCTCCGGGTACACCAAACTTCGAGGTACTGGGAAATTTCCAGAAAATGGAAAAATCCCTATGAAACCAGAGAAAGAACTTTACACCATTATCTCTGATAACCCCCTACCCGAGATTCTAACCCAGGACCTCAGCGTAGTAGGAGTGGCCTGCTACCACTAGGCTACCGAGGCAGTTAGGCGACCGATATATCTACCTCCACTGCGATCATCAATCCGCATGCCAAGTGTGATGATTATGGCATATCCCCCTTATGAGGAGGTTTTGGTTCAACAGTGGATTTTTATTCATCGGAAATGATGATGTAATGATAGTGGCAATCAAGCTTGTAGTTTACATAGATGCTAAGTGATGAATGCAGGCTATAGACATCTTCACAAAAACTAGAGATCAAAATAAGATAAGATAAAGATTTTATTTCATTTTCACCACTATTTTTTCTTATGATATGTTAAATACATCATATGAAGCTTGTTTTATTTTTAAAATTATACTGATTTATTTTTAAAACAATTATCTCAGCGTATTGTGGAGACAGGAGCGCTCAAACTAGGTAAACCCTGTGCTATGAGTCTCCTGGTCTCCGCCTCAGGATTTTGTCCACTTAATTACTAGTACAATTTTAGTAATAGCTCAAGAGAGCAATAAAGATAACTAAGCACTATAAGGGAACGCTTTGCCTGTCCAAAAACAAATTTGCATAGTACTTACTTACTTATTTACTTAAATACAAATTCGTTGCTACCCCTGAGAACTTAGTTGCTATGTGATAGTTATTACAAGGTCAGCAAAGGCGAAATACATTATTGAAAGTCGACTACACCAAACAAGAAAAAAACACGCGTGAAATTCAATAACAAACATAGTTTAAACTCATCAAAAACACGTAAAGCTCAACTAAATAGTCCAAACAACTTTTTTTTAGCAAAACTTATTCCTAATCACCGTAAAAAACTTTGTACGATTATGTAAAAATGCAGCATTTAAATGTAAAATGAATACATCCAACTATCTTATTAACCTTTGACCTTTGTTGACAGTCGTTGGTGGACAAAAGTCGATGTAAATTTGCCATGTACGTGGACCATATGTCACTGTGTCAGCTACAATTAAATGACTACCTTCGCGTGCGTTATCGTTTTAGAAAATCAGGTTTGATGGCTTGCTTTCATTGTATTAGCTTGATAATTGATAAAATTGTACGTGACGACCCTATCACCCCCTAGTGTAGGCAAATTCTTCGGTAGCTGACGATTCCGACACAAATTATTCGGACACTTGTCCAAATTGACAGATTTTAATTTTATAAGTTTTTTCAGCACCAATCTGCGGATCTACAATACCTACATTTGAACTGGGCTGGCGTACGCTGCACCAGCGTGGTGCGCCTTGTGCTCCACTACGCAGCGACGTCGCCTACAGGTACAGCAAAACGTGGGTCTACGTCTGATGACCAACGCGGGGAGGTACGTCAGAAATGACGTCATCTCACGGGACCTGCGTGTAGAATCTGTGCAGGAATTCATGGTCCGTCTCGCGCGAGGTATGTACGATCGCGACGGACCGGATCTCACGGGCTCCTCCGTGGATTTGCCCCATTACATAGCAGGCCACCTGACGGGAGGGCACTCCCACGCGAAATCCTCTCCGCGGTATCAACCCGGACACTCCGGGACGCCGACGTATGTCCGAGCCCCGATTCCGCGAATCGTGATTCGATACGACACGTTAGCGAGCCAAACTCGGCCGGGCTTGCCATTAGATGCAGAGGTCCCTAATGAAGTCACGCATTCCGCCCGACCTGGGTTCGATTCCCGGATGTGGGGACTCGGGACTCTCATAGGGGATGCGGTCGCAAGTCCGGCTACGGTCCAGGCTATGACCCCGCAATATCTGCGAGCGTTGCCACTGGAGTGGTGGATGCTCGCCCCTGTTGGCTTCCCATATACTCGACGATGGGCGACGGAAAGCCGCCGTCGCTGCCGTAAATAAACCCAATACGTAACTTCACGCCTGTAATCCCCGAAGGGGTAGGCAGAGGTAAATGCATGCATTCAAGCATACATGCAAGCACCCACGATTCGCTGGTTACGTTTTGGCCCATGTAACAGGTGGCGAGCCTGTTGACATCTCCGGGCACATTGCCAAACTCCGAGGTACTGGGAAATTTCCATAAAATGGAAAAATCCCAATAGAACCAGAGATAAAGGACTTTACACCATTACATCTCTGATAACTCCATACCCGGGACTTAAGCGTAGTAGTGGCCTGCTACCACTAGGCTACCGAGGTAGTCAAAAAACCTAAAAAAAAGAAAATTGCTTCATTTACATAGTAGAAGAAACTATTAAGCTGTCCTTGCATATAACAATATAAATAGTTTAATTTCTATACGGCAAAGCTCATTATTAAACGTCACAACAAAAGATGATTAAGAAATATCACAACGAATACATCACTTGTATACTTCCGTGATTTATATTTCCTTGGCACAACGAAGTCTTCATAATTACAGTTTGCTTATAGAATGAAGCCTTTGATAAATTCTTATATAATTACTGTGCCCGCAACTTTGTTTGCTTGGAAGTGGCTTTGGGACTTTGGGCAGCGCTTTAGGATATACATTTTGGTTAATTTTGGATCATAAACACTTTTGGGTAGCTTAGAAAATCAACTTTGCAGTAATGCTGGTGGTAGTGCTCCAGTGACGAAGGCGTGCTCGAGGGCGTAGGCACCACCGCATTACCTAATATACTTGCCGCTAAATGGTAGTGTCCAGCACTATCGTGTTCCGGTCAGGTGGTAATGTACGGCTCTGTAATTTCCGGCACAGAGGCATAACACCTAATGCCTCAGGAGTGGCAGCGCATCTGCATTTTGACGTCTGGTCATTGTGTGGGTGTCTATAGGCTGCAGTCATCACTTAACATCAATGTGAACTGCACGCTTGTTTGCCAATTTTATTACATAAAAAAAAAAAAAAAAAAAGGTTCTCTGAACACGATATTTGACGTATGGCCATCGGGATTGCGAAAAATTGCTAATTATGTGTTTAAACGCGCATCCATCCTATGCAGAACCGTTTTTTCGAAAGGGCCATTTTAAACTTCTATGCATAGGTACCTTATATTTTTTTACAGAAAATTATTATAAAGTTTTCTAAAGTTTCGGTCAATTAGTGCTTCTAATAGAGAATGAAAGATAAATAAAAGATAGATCTATGCATAATATAGGCACTCCGTAAGAGCCGACAGAAGAGAAAAATTGAATGTTAACGTTGAGCATTTTTACCCACTAATGCCACCAACACCACCACCACCATCGTCACCACCACCATCGTCACTACCAATACCATCACCACCACCACTGTCACCACTACAACCTCCACCACCGCCACCACTACAATCGCCACCAACGCCATCAACGCCACCACCATCACCAAACACCAATGCCACCAACGCCTCCAAAACTACCAACAACACCACCAACGTCACCAACGCCACCAGTGCTTCCATCGCCTCTAAAAACCACCGCCAGCACCACTAACGCCACCAACACCACCACCAGAGTCATCAACAACACCTACGTGATCCATCCGACGTCCATCCGTCTCCGCTGGACAAAGCCTTTCCCGAAGATGCTCCTAAAAGTGTTGTGTCCTTATGACGATAAGGAATTGCCACGCTTGGCATGCTGAATGGTGGTCATTGCGGCGATTGTTCTATGGCGGGACGCTGCTATGCTGTATGCTTAATGTTACTAACAAAGAAAAAACCCGTCGAACTCGTGCACGAAGGGTTCCGTACAAAAATGGCATAAAAATTACGTTTGTTAGAAGGTTATAATAGGTTGGGGAAAAAGTCTTTTCGCATTATAGTATGTATGAACTTGTAATAAAATCTCTTTGGCTGTAGTATTTGTATCTGGCTGGTTTTGGTATCATTGAAAGGTAAAATTTTAGAGAACATAATTCCAAATTCAACTTAGGCAAATGTTATTAATTCCGTATTTAATTCCGTCCTATTCGAAGGTACTACGCCAGAAGCATGGAACAGAGGCGTGGTGGTGCTTTTCTTCAAAAAAGGTGATAAAGCCCTATTGAAGAACTATAGACCCATCTCGCTTCTGAGCCATGTCTACAAGCTGTTTTCGAGGGTGATCACGAACCGTCTCGCTCGCAGGTTTGATGACTTCCAGCCTCCCGAACAAGCCGGTTTCCGAAAAGGCTATAGTACCATAGACCACATACACACTGTGGACTATGAGAAAGCCTTTGATTCGGTTGAAACATGGGCTGTGCTGCAGTCTTTACAGCGTTGCCACATTGACTATCGGTATATCGAAGTGTTGAAGTGTCTGTATAAAAACGCCACCATGTCAGTCCGAGTACAGGACCAATGCACGAGGGCGATTCCTTTGCAGAGGGGAGTAAGACAGGGAGATGTCATCTCACCTCTGCTCTTCACCAATGCAATGGAAGACGCCTTCAAGCTCCTGGAATGGCAAGGACTAGGCATCAATATCAACGGCGAATACATCACTCACCTTCGGTTTGCCGACGATATTATAGTCATGGCAGAGTCGCTGGAAGATCTCAGCACAATGCTCGAAGACCTCAATCGAGTTTCCCAAAGAGTGGGCCTTAAAATGAACATGGATAAGACCAAGGTCATGTTCAATAACCTTGTATCGCCCACTCCAGTGTCCGTTGGGAACTCGATGCTCGAAGTTGTCGACGACTACGTCTATTTAGGACAAACCATACAACTAGGCAGGTCGAACTTCGAGAAAGAGGTCGTTCGCCGAATCCAACTCGGCTGGGCAGCGTTCGGGAAGTTAAGGAGCGTTTTCTCGTCAAACATCCCGCAGTCCTTGAAGACGAAAGTTTTTAACCAGTGCGTTTTACCGGTGATGACCTACGGTGCCGAGACGTGGTCTCTCACTATGGGTCTCGTACGAAAGCTCCAAGTCACTCAGCGGTCAATGGAAAGGGCTATGCTCGGCGTTTCCCTACTGGATCGAATCAGAAATGAGGAGATCCGTAGGCGAACGAAAGTCGCTGACATAGCCAAGCAGATTTCCAAGCTGAAGTGGCAATGGGCAGGGCACATAGCTCGGAGAACCGATAGCCGCTGGGGCAGAAAGGTTCTCGAGTGGAGACCAGGTATCGGCAAACGCAGCGTAGGACGTCCACCTGCAAGATGGACCGACGACCTGATCAAGGCTGCAGGTACCCGCTGGATGCACGTCGCTTCCGATCGGTCGGCATGGAGGTCCTTGGGGGAGGCCTATGTTCAGCAGTGGACATCTTATGGCTGATATGATGAAATGTGTGATTTTTATTTGTTTTTCGTACTGTCAAGATGAGTGAATCTAATGAAGAAATTCGATTCATTTTACAATTTTACTACAAAAAAGGTAAAAATGCAACGCAAACCGCGAAAAAAAATTGCTATGTTCATGGACCTAGTGCAGTGTCTGTGAGAGTAGCACAAATTTGGTTTAAGAGTTTTCAATCCGGAAATTTTGATGTCAAAGATGCACCTCGCTCTGGTCGCCCTATTACGGATAAAATGGATGCCATTTTTGAAACAGTGGAGCAAGATCGACATATCGGTAGTTACGACGTAGCTGAAGAACTGAGAATTGATCACAAAACAGTTTTGGCGCATTTGAAAAAAGCTGGGTACAAAAAAAAGCTCGATATTTGGGTACCTCACGAGCTCACTGAAAGAAACCTAATGAACCGTGTACTCATTTGTGATTCTTTATTACGACGTAATGAAACCGAATCATTTTTGAAGAAGCTGATAACTGGTGATGAAAAGTGGATCACGTACGACAAGGACGTGCGAAAAAGGTCGTGGTCAAAGGCCGGCCAGGCTTCACAGACTGTGGCGAAACCCGGGTTAACTCGCAATAAGGTGATGTTGTGTGTGTGGTGGGATTGGAAGGGCATTATTCATTATGAGCTATTACCACCAGGCAGGACTATCGATTCTGAACTCTACTGCGAACAACTGATGAGATTAAAGCCAGAAGTTGAGAGAAAGCGGCCGGAATTGATCAACAGAAGGGGTGTGGTGTTTCATCATGATAACGCTAGACCTCACACATCTATAGCCACTCAGCAAAAATTAAGAGAGTTTGGCTGGGAGGTGTTAATGCATCCGCCGTATAGTCCTGACCTTGCACCTTCAGATTTCCACCTGTTTCGGTCTCTTCAGAATTCTTTATGCAATGTTAGGTTAACATCACGAGAGGACTGCCAAATCCACTTGTCGCGGTATTTTGATGAGAAGTCCCAAAATTTTTATAGCAATGGGATCATGTCCCTACCTACAAGATTTTGAATTATCTTAAAAAATGCGAAGAAACTTTTTCCCCAACCTAATATACAACATAAGACCTAAAAATTATGTGAAAATTTTAAGCGTCTACTTGCTACCGTTATTTATATCGAGCAAAAAATATACGAAAAAAAAACACGTTTATTGTATGCCGCCTTGGACCTTTAAATATTTTCAGTTTCTTATTTTTAGTATTTTATTTTGTCGTAACAGAAATACATAATTTGTGAAAATTTTAGCTTTCTAGCTATCACTGTTTATGAGATACAGCCTGGTGACGGACAGACGGATGGACGGGCAGACTGACAGACAGCGGAGGTTTAGTAATAGGGTCCGTTTTTACCTTTTAGATACGGCACCCTAAAAAAGACAGAAGATAGATACAGAATAGTTTAAAAATGTTCGATAATAGGTACATGATTCTTTAAACTGTCGTAACTTTTTTTATTTCTGAACCGATTGACATGAAACAAACACTAAATGTTAAGTGAAACTTACTACAATAATAATAATAAAATAATAATGGCAACCCATTATACGTCCCACTGCTGGGCACGAGTCTCTCCCCTTTTTTGGGGGGAGGCCTGGAGCTTACTCCACCACGCTGCTCCAATGCGGATTGGTGGAGGTGGGTTAGTGGCCAACCCACTGTCGGATGTTTTCAAACCGCCCGTAAGGCCTCCGACAAGGTTTAACGACTGCTATCCATCGATAGCAACCGGGACCGACGGCTTAACGTGCCCTCCGAAGCACGGAAACGCGCATTTAATTTGCCACTAGCGGTCACCCATCACACTACCCGACCGCGCCCGTAGTGCTTAACCGAGCAGATCGCTTACGATCTGCACCAGCCGCTGGGCCATGCGCGCTTCAAACTTACTACAATATATTAATGAAAACTGCAAATCAAATAAGCCATTTCTGAAATTATCGTGCACAAACACACAGACAAACAGACATTTTTCCGGGATAAAAAGTACCCAGTGTTGTGCGCCAAAGGTTAAACTATAATCATACCAAGTTTCATTGTAATCGGAGAAGTAGTTTTTACGTGATGCTTGAACAAACAGACAGACAGACAGACAGACAAAAAAAATCTAATCACATATTTGTGTTCGGTATCGATCTAGTAACATCCCCTGGTATTTATTTTTTCAATATTTTCAATGTGCAGAATTTACACTTCTACAGATTTATTATAAGTATAGATATTGAACTTAGGAGTTAATTGAAATAATTACTTGACACTGTCAACGTCATTCTGAATGGTGGTTTACTGTTTAAAATAGTTCGGGTCTGTGTTGATGGTTAGATAGCGCTGAATGCCATCACTTAGTAGCCAATATCCCAGGTCAATCTCAGATATAGACATAATATACCATACCTTATTTTCACTGGTGGTAGAGCTCCAGTAACGATGCTCGCGGGCGTAGTCACCACCGCATTACCTAATATACTTGCCGCTAAATGGTAGTGTTCAGCACTATCGTGTTCCGGTCAGGTGGTAATGTACGGCCTGTACCAGTTACCTGCACGTCTTATAGTACAATCGATAAATCTTCACGCAATTTATCGATAAAATCCATCTTACTGTGATATAATTCCATCACTTTCAATAGATAAGGTCAACCAGGTTTCATCCTTATAGCAAATTAAATAAAAAAGTTCATGTTAACATTAAAAAGTAAACCGAGTTACTTAACATTCATGAACGTTACAGTGATCTAATGATCCGTTGCATTAAAAATGAGGCAAGATAGAGGTATTGACGCACTTGTCTTGCTTGTGAATAGAACAAAAAAAAACTCTGACGCGAGTCTGACAGGGGCATGAAGGTTCCGTACCATTATCTATGACAAAACGGTAAAAAAAATGGTTTTGCCTTGAATAATAATTTTATTCTATTGTAACTTTTAAAGTGATAACTAAATATTGTGTGAACTTTTAATGTGTCTACCTGTTATCATTAGTAATACTGAGCAAAAAAATTACGCTTATTGTATGGGAGCCCCTAAAATACATCTTAATATATATAAATCTCGTGTCACAATGTTTGTCCTCAATGGACTCCTAAACCACTTAACCGATTATAATAAAATTCGCACACCATGTGCAGTTCGATCCAACTTGAGAGATAGGATAGCTTACATTACGCTATGACTAATAGGAGCAGAGCAGCGCGGGCGAAGCCGGGGCGGGCCGCTAGTAATAATATAAATATGTATGTATAATTTCTGTGCTTAATTAAATAAAAGAATAAATAAATAAATATTTATTTTAGTTTGACTTTAGTATTGGTTGTTTTAACGGGGCCACGTGAGGGCCAGATTTGGAGAAAAAATTGGGGATTTTATTAGATATCGCGCGACAGGCCTTTTAGATTTTTAAATTTTTAATTTTATTAGTTTTGAAGTTATTCAACAAAACAGACGAACATGCTTGCCCTTTATTGCAGGAACTATAAAATATTGAATATATTAATTATAATAAAATAAAAATACGTGTTTATCTGAACATTACAAGAAAATCGACAGGAAGTCTGTGGTACTTAAACATGCTTAGAAAAATCATATGCTTAGAAAATACAAATCAATACAATCTTATGCTAAGAAAAATCATTGATTGTACAGAACCCTGTGAACGTGAGTCCGGCTTGCACTTAGCCGGTTTGTTTGAACATTATTCATCCATGATCAATTTTTATTTTTATTCTTAGCCAAGTACATAATGAGGAAGTCTTAAAATAATCAGAATTTAGTTGCAACATGATTTAGTGAAAAAAATACGTCACTTCCTAATTACAAAAAAAAAAGAACGAGAAACGGCATAACGGTAGAATAATAATTAAAAAATACTTTTCAGAATTTGGAATTTTATAAATACTACACATTTAATTACATGTTCAGCACTATGGTGTTCCGGTCAGGTTATGTACGGCACTGTAATTTTCGGCACAGAGGCATAACACCTTAGGCATCTGCATTTTGACCTTGGTCTTTGTGTGGGTGTCTTTAGGCTGCAATCATTACTTAACTGTGATCACATCAATGTGAACTGCATGCTTTTTTGCCACTTCCATTACATTAAAAAAAAACGTGAAATTTATGAGAACTAGACTAGTGTGGCGTGACCCTAGCTCTCATTAAATAAAGTCTATTAAAAACCAGATCGGAATCTTCAGACAGATGTACGCTATTGCAGCTATAGGTCAAAGGCTTCTTGAAAGACTAATACTTACCACATTTTTGGGGTTACCCTTCACATAATTTCAAAACCACCTCGTGGGGTATAACTACCGTGACCATTTTTATTGTTTCTCAAAACGGAGCATTCTCAAAATTGACCGTCAAGGAACCAGGAGGGAAAAGGCTTACAAACAAACGCCTTTCTTTGAGTGTCGTTTTAAGTAGGTATCTTAGCTATCGCTATTCGCTATCGATTGCTTTTGAATATACGTGAATAATTTTGCTAGTACAAAAGATTTATTTGTAAGACCTTAGGTATATTAACCATGAGACAAGCAAATAAATAATTATCATATAATACTCAAATTTACTGAGTCAATGTTTAGCTAAAGGGAGAGTTCCTAGCGAGATTACGCGTAAGCCCGCAGGCCAGGGACCTCGTAAGGAGTCGTGTGACGATGAAGGCTTCACTGTGGTGACGAGAAAGAAGAAAAAGACTGCCAACCGTAATCAGTGCGGAACAGCACCTTCTGGACCGAACCATTTGCTGCGTCCAGCTACGCCATCGATCGACTGCACTGGTCAACGGGAGTTGAGGATGTTGTTGACTATGTCCGAAAGAAGACCAACTTTAACCTCAGAGTGGAGCGATTGGAGTCTCGCCGCAAGGCCAATTTCAACTCCTTTTTGGTTAGAGTACCGACGCACCACCTACCAACTTTTATAAGGAGGAATTCTGGCCTCATGGAGTTGTGTTCCGGAGGTTCAAGGGACAACTGCCTGCAAACAAGCCGCGCATCACGTCGCCGACTTTACGTGATAAATAGTGTAGTGTTTTGATATGTATGTTAGTCTGTAAGGTATTGATTCTATGAGCCTATTGTTTATCTTAAGCATTGTTGCCTGATTTCTATAAATAAATAAATAAATAAAATGCAGTTATAGAGCTATAGGGTGGGCGGTTTACACCATTGCATTAGGCTATGTCCAGCAAATGAAGCGTTGAAGCGCGCATGGCCCCGCAGCTGGTGTAGATCGTAAGCGATCTACTTGGTTAAGCGATACGGGCGCGGTCGAAGAACCTCCATGCTAAATTTGAAACTCCTAGCATTTAGTTGTACTTCTTGACATTTCGTGATGAGTGAGTGACCTTTCACTGAATGGATTAAAATACGTTTGATATAAAAATCAGAATGCAGATTCGAATTCTTAACGTAACTAAACGAAACACGCCCACGCAGAGGTAAATGCATGCATTCAAGCATACATGAAAACACCCACGATTCGCCGGTTACGTTTCTGGCCCATGTAACAGGTGCTAAGCCTGTTGACATCTCCGGGCACATTACCAATCTCCGAGGTACTGGGAAACTTACAGAAAATGTAAAAATCCCAATAGAACCAGAGATAAAGGATCTTACACTATTATCTCTTACAGTCCTCGTCCCGAGAATCGAACCCAGAACCCCAGCATGGTAGTAGTGGCCTGCTACCATTAGGCTACTAACGCAGTTAAGATTCCAATTCTAACCATAGTTAATTTATTTTTATTTAATTCAGAATCAGAATCAGAAACTCATTTATTCATTTAGGGTGGCAGGCACCTCTTATGACACGTCAAAAACAAACAAAATAAATTAAAGTTAATAACAATTGATATACATGTCAAACAAGATAAAAATATATGTATAGTCAAGAATATCACTAAGATAAAACCAAATATAATGTACTAATGTAAAAAGTATATCAGTAGAATGTCTCATTTCCCCTTTACAAACTGATAACAAAGAGTAAAAAGAAAAGAAAAAGAGTCATTCTCTGTCATTCACCGGCAGAGTTCCAAATTCCAATATGATCTGAGAAAAACCTGCGCAAAAAACTCAGTCGGCTCTTTTAAAAATGTCTCTAATTAGAAGATATCTTAAGCTTCATAATATTGATGGAACTAGACCTAAATCGAGTAATAAGAAAATTAAGTGTCAAGGTAAAATGATCACATCAAGTGATGCGTATCTAGATCTTAATGTATTCTTAAACACTAATACGCGTTCCACTTTGTATTTAATTGGAAAATGTTGGAATATTCCATCACCATAGCAACTCGTGAATGTGGCAATTATCCCCTTACAAGTCCGCAATAAATAGTACTTAGTGAAACGCTTTTCATTAAGATATTTTAATTTACTTACTTCAATAGTAGTTGTAGGAAACCACAACGGCGCTCCTGGGTTCAATCTCCGGATCAGGGGTTTTTTTTATGCCCCCCCCCACAAATAATCCGGTAATAGCAAAATTTTACAGTTCACATTGATTGTTAAGTGACGACTGCAGCCTAAAGACATCTACCAAACCAGAGGTCAAAATACAGATGCGTTGCCACCCCTGAGACCTAAGTTTTTTGTCACTGTGATAGGTATTACGGGGCCATACATTATCATCTAACCGGAACACGATAGGGTTAAACACTATCATATCGCGGCAGATAGATTAGGTAATGCGGTGGTGCCTACGCCCTCGAGCTCCTACACTGGAACTCTACTACCAGTAAACTACATAATATATGGTATTTACCCTTTTTAGGAAGTTCATTGCCATCATTGGAGTTTGGTGACGTGCTGGAAGATGTTAATAGACTAGGTATGTTTTAATTCTGCGTTGTGTCGTCGATGGTTTGAATGCATGCATTTACTTACAGAATAGATAAACTATCTATTCCGTACATTTACCCTTCCCTTCGGAGAATAAAGGAGTTAAGTTAGAACTTAGGATATTTTGATCATGATTACCATGACGTCTTATTGTGATTTATCATAGGTACTCTATATTAGCTGTTCTCAAACTTTGTTGCAGACGGAACCCTTTTGGAAAAGCAAGTAGATGACTGAGTCCTAAGAAAAAGACACCTTGTTAGCTTTGATTTACTGGTGGTAGAGCTCCAGTGACGGAGCTCGCGGGCGTAGACACCACTGCATTGCCTGATATACTTGCCGCTAAATGGTAGTGTTCAGCACTATCGTGTTCCGGTCAGGTGGTAATGTACGGCCCTGTAATTTCAGGCACAGAGGCATATCACCTAATGCCTCAGGAGTGGCAGCGCATCTGCATTTTGAACTCTGGTCATTGTGTGGGTGTCTATAGGCTGCAGTCATAACTTAACATCAATGTGAACTGCATGCTTGTTTGCCACTTTTATTACATAAAAAAAAAATAAAAAAAAAAAACACAGCAGTGGTAACGCATCTGCATTTTGATCTTGGTCTTTGTGTGGGTGTCTATAGGCTGCAGTCATCATTAACATCAATGTGAAATGCATGCTTGTTTGCCGCTTACATTACATTAAAAAAAGTGCTCATCGCTTTTACTTTGTAGTTACTTTGTAAAGGACGATGTTCACAACCATTCACAATGATTTATTGTTCGTGCCGCCGCTCCCAGAGTCGTGAGACTGCCGATATTGAAATTAATGTAATGCAAGCGCGATCTATGATCGCTGATGATCTACATTGTGTCGAAATTCAAGATTGATCCGTACTGGATGCGTGCACGCTCACTTGCGACTTTCGTGAAGTCTTTATCAAAATCGCTGTTTTGTTATAAACTTCACGAAAGCAGAGAATATGTAATAATACTACGTATAGAATGGCCACTTCGACGTCCCGCCCGATTGCCATGCCTCACCAAACCTCCTCCCCTCTTATGGGCGACGGATGGTATTTTCGACGCGCTACCCACACAGGTGCTCGTATAAATACACGTCACTGATTGATGTGTAATAGAAACCAAATTATGCGTTTGTATGGAATTTTGGCGGAGTATCCGCGGTGTGACGAAAGTGAACCCGCCGCGGCGGAAAAATAATTATGCCTAGGATGGGATCCTGAGGCAATTTTGTAAATTCATTTAAGCTAAGAGCCCTTTACGCTCGTCTATTTGCTCGGTGAAGTGGACTAGAGCCGTCTTGAGACGAGGCGCCTACGTAAGTCTATACCAAAAAAAACGTAACTTCACGCCTGTAATCCCCGAAGGGGTAGGCAGAGGTAAATGCATGCATTCAAGCATACATGCAAACACCCACGATTCGCCGGTTACGTTTTGGCCCATGTAACAGGTGGCGAGCCTGTTGACATCCCCGGGCAC
Source organism: Macrosoma leucophasiata (assembly GCA_036365455.1). Classification (NCBI taxonomy): domain Eukaryota; kingdom Metazoa; phylum Arthropoda; class Insecta; order Lepidoptera; family Hedylidae; genus Macrosoma; species Macrosoma leucophasiata. The sequence goes on along the minus strand of JAWQUS010000023.1, from coordinate 3,088,350 downwards.
ATTACCAAACTTTGAGGTACTGGGAAATTTCCAGAAAATGGAAAAATGCCAATAGAACCAGAGACAAAGGCTTTTTCACCATTATCTCTGATAACCCCCTACCCGGGAATCGAACCCAGGACCTCAGCGTAGTGGCCTGCTACCACTAGGCTACCGAGACAGTTCTATACCAAAAAATACTAATAATCTGTGTTTGTGAGCTAGAAAGGATTATGTTAAGATTCGTATTGCACAAAATTGTAAGAATAAGGTAATAGGTGAAATTCACGCTCTAGTGACTGCAGCTCGCGGGCGTAGGCACAACCCCATTGACTCTATCTGACTCCAAATGGTAGTTTTCAGGACTCGTGTTCCTGTTAAATGGTAATGTATAATATCGCACCCCGTAATAATTATCGCAGAGACATGACGACTTAGGTCTCAGGGGTGGCAACGCATCTGGAATTTGACCTCTGATTTTTCAGAATTAACATCAATGTGAGCTGCATGTTTGTTTACCACCTTCTTTAACCCATTCCATGTCCCATGTACCACATGTGTCCATTTGCATTGTTTTAACTATTGTGTCTGCTTGAGGGCAGTGAACGTGTTAAATTCCACCCGTGGCATGCATGGAGATTTCCATTTTGCTTAATACTCGTAGGTACGATACAATATCTGTTTTAATTGATATACCTAGGAACGTATTTGAACCCTCTCTCTCCTATTAAAAAAAATAAAACGTTGCTAACACTTTTAAAAAAGGAAAATATAATTATAATGTAATTAATAAGATAGTCGCTCGTCTGCACTACCCAGCTACCGCAGCCGCGGAATCTTCACACGTGGAACTCAATCAGCACTTTGAAAAAATTGAGTAAGTCTACTTAATAGGCTCATTATGTTATCAAGGGGATGACGTCATGATTATATTTGGCCCGAGGGTGTATTTGAAATGACCTTCGATATATGTTTTGTGCATAGAGCAACACGGTCCACCGGTCGCGACCGACTGGAAGGGCCATAGCGTTTATTACCGATGCAAAACAGTCTGTCATTTTTTGCGGGGGGAAAGGATCATGGCAAGATTTGTACAGAAAAAAAGGTACATGGTAAAACAGCATGGATATAATATCCAGTGAACCTAAACAACATTGCCTGATACTTAACATATTTTTAACTCTCCGGAATAAAAAGTTTGAAATTGATATGGAGTGCTTCTATTGTTGTTAGGAAAGACGATTTTGATTCCGGTGATTTAAAAATAATTTACATACCAGAAAATGTTCTTTAGGTTCCTTAGGTAATATTTCTAATCCGTTTTACCTTGTACCTTTTTCTAACTTTTTTTGTACAAATCAATGTATGAAACTTGCCATGATTCTTTGTGTGACACATGCACACAACAAAAATCGTCTATTATTACGAAACTCACACCTTGACTTTAACAAAAAACATAAACAATTTCACACACACATTTAATCTCGGGCCTACTTGGGCTTGTATTGTTGGGCGACGGAGGGGAAAACCTTATGGCTACACCCCTCCAGTTCGCCGCGGCCGGTGGCCCGTGTTGCTCTATGGTTTTGTGTAATGAATGATGGTCTGTTATAGTTGTAATGATACTCTAAATGCTCATTTGGGTATGAGTTACTTCATTTTTTTATTTAACAGTTAAAGTTCGAGGTTAATAAGTAGTGAAATAGTTCGCGTTAAAATTACTTCAAGCAGTCACTGAGAGATAATAATGTTTGTGCAGATTGTTCAGTATCCAAAAATAAATATTGCATATCGACCTTAAGAAGGAAATTTTGGCTTATTTCGGGTCTGTAGAGCGTTATCTCTTTCGCATCTTACCTTTCATGCCTATGTGACGTTGTGCGTCTGCCGACCATTTTGATCAACTTTGAACCAATACCGCAGTTCTTACAGAGGCAGCGTGAGGCAGAGATAACGCTCTACGAAGTCGAAACGGCAATATTTCTTGCTGGGTACTGTATCTATGTATTTTCTCGGCAAGTCCATTAGAGGCCGGCAGGCAGGCAGTAAAAATTTGCATGTGCACTTTGCGTTTGGGCAGGCAAGATTTTTACAGACAACTACAGCTTTAGGAAGTCTAGTCTCCGAGCTTAGCTGCGACGGACACGGCAGAAAGGGTTCCTTATCTATAGGCTTAACCCTAAAAAATATTAACTACCTACTATATGATTGGGTGTATATATTTTTTTAATTCTTGTATTAATTTGACCACGGACCGCTAAAAACTCAAGTTCGTAACTTTCGTAAAATCAACAATGATTACTTTTTAGTAATACAGATAACCAAATCATTGTGTTCTTCATAGAAAATACCAAGGCCACACAATGACGGTTTCGTAATATATTGTATTGTTATGTGAAATGTACTTTTGATCTTTCGACCTCAGATTACGAAGTTCGTTAATGTTATTAAAATGTTATTTTGACATAGGACTATCGATGAAAGGGTTATTGTCCATTGAAATGTTACATTTTTTAGGCCTTGCCTTGCGTTTTTCAAAGGACGCAATTTTATATTACGTTAGAAAAAAAAAATTAAGAAAAATAGAATTCAAGAAAAAAAACGGAAATAATAATTTGACTTCGGGCAGGAATCGAACCTTCACCGACCTTAAATCGGTTAAAAATCAAAAACGGAAAGCAAAATGTGTAGGGACACATTAATAAATAAAATTGCATCCTCCGAAAAACGCTAACCAAAATGTAACTTTTCAATTAATTATTATAATTCTTTATAATGTCATGAAGCGACACACAAACATACAGTTCACAGTGGTAATATGTAAGTGAATACTTTAACGAAGCCTTTAACATTTTTTTTTTGTTTTGACATTCCCCTTCCCGGACGCGCTCGCAACTCGAGAACCGTTTTGTCATTTGGGTTCCTGTTTTTTTTTTCTCATAAATTCTGACAATGATGACCACCAAGGCCAAGGCCTTATCCGGTTCATTCCAGACTCCATTGACTCAAAGATGACAGAGCAAAAACTAGAGCCGGCAGATTTATTAAAAAATACATTACGACGCATGTCAGTTTTTACATAATATAATTAATAAAGACCAATATAACGTTATTAATAAATTAGACTTTTTGTTGCGTATAACGTGAATTATTAAGACTTTTTAAGACTCATCAATGTAGATTAAAAAGTCATTAGTTATTATGAGACTTATTTCAAACAATAAGCTATTCTTTGCCATACATCGATATTACTTGATGCCATTCGTTTTATTACTTCGATTTATACATACATATGAGAAAAGTATAAGGCTTTGTGTGAATGAGAGTATGGGAGTAAAATTTAAAAAAAAACTGGTTGCCTGTAAAGTCGGTTTTACGGGCGAAGATTTTACGTGACAACGTCTTTTGCTCGGTAGAAAGGCATTCGCCGGTCCGGCAGGCCTCTCTCTCGTTCGGTGACTCATCGTTACGTTACCGGGCGTTACACTTTTTCATTAGTGACTCCGAGCCGCAACCTAATTTAAGACGTTGTCACGTCAAAACCGGTCAAGTACATGTCGGGCTACGCGCAGTGTGCCTGCAATCGACATGAAAATTTGACAGCAATGCCAATGATGTTTGATAATTAGACTGTTAGGTACATTTTGTAATTGATAGTATTTGTGATTGACTATTTTGATGCTTATAAATTACTAGCTGTCCCCGCAAACTTCGTATTGCCTCACAATGAAATAATGTGTCAAAGGTTTGATGTATGGAGGAACGGGTGGAAGTGTTCCTCCGACGAAAAGGGAGAATCCTCCGACCAGGCGAGGTGGTAGCGCCTGGCGGGCCGCGGCCCAACGATTGACGTTGGGAAGTTGTATATATGCCAACTCTTGAGAAATCTTCGCATGTGCGATGTAATTTGACTGCACGCCATCTATTGTACTAGACAAGTACTGTAAGGTTTCATTGTATTCCACTAGTTGGCGCCTTAATGTAGTGGACGCTACAGATGTATGCAGACTATTTAAAACTGCGATATCACCCAAGATATTGATTTGAATCGAATGAAGTAAAGGGCAATTTTGTTTTAAATGAAATACTTGTGATGAATAACATATTTATTTATATAAGGATTAATAATATCATGTTTTTATAAACACCTTCGCAAATACTGCATTTTTTTGGAACAACTTTGGTTAGTATAAAAACCTTATAGTGCTAACGTTAAAAGATAGACATATGCTGTCGCGGTAGAACTTTTGAAGTGAAAAAACCTGTGGTACATGATTTTTGTGAAACTTTTACCGTTTACGCAGCGCACGCAGTGGAAGCTCTCAATAGGAAAAAAAATCCCCCGATTTTGAAACATTCTTCTTTAGTGCTCCGCTCCTATTATTCTTAGCGTGATGATATATAGCCTAAAGCCTTTCTCGATAAATGGACTGTCTAACACTGAAAGAATTTTTCAAATCGGACCAGTAGTTTCTGAGATTAGCGCGTTCAAACAAACTCTTCAGCTTTATAATATTAGTATAGATTAATTTAATTAATTTCTGTTTATTACTATTTTTATGATTTTTTAATTTTTTAATGTTGACATAATCTAGGTATAACTGTCAAATTAATAATTATATTGCTGAAGATTAAGACCAAACATTTTATGTATTATATAATTATTCTGTTTTTTATTTTTTAATATTTCTAACGTGTTATTACTACGGATGAAATAACCTGAAATAAATGATGTTTTTTTTTGTAATGATGACAGCAATGTCGATAGGCTGTCGCACCCCAGAACGCGGTCGCAACTCAAGAACCGTTTTGCCTCTTCGCTTCTTCAATTTCTTTTCTGAAGAGTTCGGTTACAAACACAATGACACGAGAATGTTATGTATTATATTTATTTTTATTTGAGTAGAGTAACCCAATTTCCTTTTTACAAAAAACCTACATGATAAGAATGTGTATTTACGCCTACGGTGTACAGTGGGACGATTGTGTATAGATGATCTACGCAATTGACTTTTTGTGTTATTATGACATGCAACCACATTTGGATTTGACCTATTCAATATTTTTTTGGGCATTGTAGGATTTTTTTTTTATGTAATGTAAGTGGCAAACAAGCATGCAGTTCACATTGATGTTAAGTGATGACTGCAGCCTATAGATATCCACACAAAGACCAAAGTCAAAATGTAGATGCGTTACAACTCCTGAGGCCTTAGGTGTTATGTCTCTGTGCCGGAAATTACAGGGCCGTACATTACCACCTGACCGGAACACGATAATGCTGAACACTACCATTTTCACCTGGGAGCTTCGACACTGCTTGACTGGTTATCCTGAGGTCGCAGGTTCGATTCCTGCCCGAAGTCAAATTTTTCTTATTATGATTTTTGTAGTGTGCGTGTGTGTCGCACGCATTTCCCCCCGAAAACTGACAGACTGTTTTGCATCGGTAATACACGCTATGGCAGAGAATATGTACCTAATAATACTCCTGCGATCCGCCGTGACCGATGGGCCGGGTTGCTTTATGTATGACACAATCAAATATTTAAGACGGAAGCATGTAATACTATGTTCCTGTGAATAAATGATTATGATCCCAAGAATTAAAATATTTTACCGGTGGTAGAGTTCCAAGTGTAGGAGCTCAAGTGCGTAGGCACCAACACCGCATTACCTAATATGTCTGCCGCCAAATGTTTTTTTTTTATGTAATGGAAGTGGAAAACAAGCATGCAGCTCACATCGATGATAAGTGATGACTGCAGCCTATAGATATCCACACAAAGACCAAAGTCAAAATGTAGATGCGTTACCACTCCTGAGGCCTTAGGTGTTATGCCTCTGTGCCGGAAATTACAGGGCCGTACATTACCACCTGACCGGAACACGATAGTGCTGAACACTACCATTTTCACCTGGGAGCTTCGACACTGCTTGACTGGTTATCCTGAGGTCGCAGGTTCGATTCCTGCCCGAAGTCAATTTTTTCTTTCCGTTTTTTCTTTAATTTCTTAAGTCCACTTGCATGTGCTATTGCGTAAAATAAATAGTAGAATTGTCATAGTTAAGTAAGCATTCTGCTTAACCCTTAGAACTTGGCTATATTTTGCTTTGTGATCCAAATGCATTGGTTCGATAGAGCTTTTGAAAGTTGCAATCTAAGCACACCATCTATTGGTGAACTGATGGAAAGTTGATTCGACAGCAGCTTACAAAGCTAACGTAAGGTACCATGTTCGATTTAATTATGTCCCCATACGCTAGATGGCGCTGTTTACCAGAATATAAAAACTTGAAAGATCAATATCATAAATAGTGAGATCAGTAGTGATTTTTTCAAGATCGCGTTGCTTACAAGGAACCATCATTGTTTCGCCATTTTTGTCCGTCTGTCAGCAGCTAAGCTTTCTTCTTCAGCTAAGACTCTAGAAAACTGTTATTTGGTAAGAATATACGAGAGAGATACATAAGTTATGCGAAAAAGTAAAGACATAACATTTTGAAAAATATTTGTTTAGGGTTGGTACACACCTCCCATACATGCAATGCTATTTTCGTACCGTGCATCCCATCATGTGCGGTATCATTGGATAGGTCTTCTGTTTCGGGAACCTCGGATTTCTTTCATTTCAACCTTGTCCATGTCAGTATGATAGAAATACATAAAGTGCGAGTCGGACTCACCTTTGAAAGGTCAAACCCTTACTTACTTACCAATAAGAATTTTAGTTGTTAAGAATATTGTGTTCACTAAATTTCGTGGAAAGGTTTAATTAAGACCTACATGTACACCGTACATGTAGGTCTAAATTAGGTATAAATACATGCTGTACATTGTACAGCATGTATTAATACCTCTTATTCAATTTCTTATTTTAAAATTTAGACGGTTTAAAACTTTTACGATTTTAGACGTCTCTATCTTTTAAACCATAAACTTTCAGATAAAACTATTTTGAAAACCACAATTTCATGTACAAAGGTCTATCTAGAGACACTTAACACGTACCTATAAATATTTGGTAAAAAAAGTGTTGCATGTTCATTACAACTCGTCGGACTTATTGGTGTAAACGATATTAATGGTTCTTTGTGTTGACCAAAAGAACAAAAATAATTATTATTGCTCTAGTTCCAACTCTGTGTTTGTTTAGTATTCTCTTTCTTCTTAGGCTTAAACCAGAAATTTAATTGTTTGAAGCAATTAAGTTACAACTCGTAGGCATTGTACGCTATCTTTGATAGACAGGTACCTACAGATCTATCAATCTAAACATATTACAAAACAAAATCCCAAATCAGAAGACGTAGGTAAATAAATTGAATACCCGCCGCGTCTATCTGTCTGTTTGCAATAAACAAGACTACTCCTCGAATTTTCATGCAGTTTTCGTTAATATAGATAGAGTGATTCATGCGAAAGGTTTGAGTTTATAATTTGTGAAAGTTTTGTGTAAAATTACCATTTATAACGATTAATATCGGTAAAAATAATAAAGCCTGGGAGCCTTCATCGAAGACGCTGCATAAACCTTTTGAGATATAGCACACCGCGGACACTCCGCCAAAATTCCATACAAACGCTTAATTTGGCCTCTATTACACAGACATCAATCAGTGACGTGTATTTACACGTGCACCTGTGTGCGCAGCACGTAGAAAATACCAACCGTCGCCCATAAGAGGGGAGGTGGTTGGGTGATGCGGGGAAATCGGGCGGGACGTCGAAGTGTCCATTCTATACGTAGTATTATTATATGTAATATAGTATAGGATATAGTATGGTCTAATAGCCCACATTGACGGTCAATTTTTCGTAAAACTTTTGTCATAAAACTGCGGCGTCACTCCAAACGATTTACGCCAACTAGATTTCCCCATTCACGAACTGATGCTAATGTCAAATTGAACTGATGCTAAATCTAAGGTAATTGGTAAGGTAATTGTCTCTAATAGAGAGCCGGGTTTTGGAAATCCTTGTAAATTAATTATGGTGTGCTTATTTGTATAAAGTAAAAATATTTGAATCGGAATCAGAATCAGGATTTATTATAATTTATAATTATGTCAATATAGTACAAAAAACAAGACACCGATGGCCTGTTACTTACAAAAAAAAGTTCTTTGAAAGTTTGACATCATTCTTTCTGTTATTAATATTGAGCAACAATACTGAACAATACAAATTTTTAAACTGGTGGCAGAGCTCCAGTGACGGTGCTCGCGGGCGTAGGCACTACCGCATTACCTAATCTACTTGCCGCTAAATGGTAGTGTTTAGCACTATCGTGTTCCGGTCAGGTGGTAATGTACGGCCTTGTAATTTCCGGCCCACAGGCATAATACCTTAGACCTCAGGAGTGGCAACGCATTTGCATTGAAACCTACAGTCTCATGTAGATGTTTAAAGACTACAGTATTATTTACCATCAATGTAAACTGTATGCTTGTTTGCCACTTCTTAACATACAAAAATACAAAATAAACTCGTTTATTGTTTGGGCACCCATCCCCCTTAATATTTTTATTTTTTGGATTTGTTGTTATAGCGGCATAGAGCAACACGGTCCACCGGCCGACCGGAGGGAAGAAGCCATAGCGTTTCTTACCGATGCAAGACAGTCTGTCATTTTTTGCGGAGGAAATTTTGTTTTTGGGGAAATTGACGCACACACGCACAACAAAATCGTCTATCATTACGAAACTCACAACTTGTCTTTAACAAAATACATAAACAATTTCACACACATTTGAACACAGATGCAGAAAAACTGCGCATCACGTCGCCGTAATCACGTGTAGTGTTAGTTCATAGTGTTATTATTATGTATGTTAGTCTGTAAGGTATATTTTTATTTATTTATTTATTTCAGGCAACAAATGTAACACTATAAGTAAAACAAAGGCCCATATAAATATATGGGCCTTTGTTTTACTTATAGTGTTTTATTTTATTTATTTATTTATTTCAGGCAACATATAAATATATGGGCCTTTGTTTTACTTATAGTGTTACATTTGTTGCCTGAAATAAATAAATAAAATAAATAAATAAAAATTAAACATCTCGGAGACAGCGGCTTCTCGGAAACAAACTCGGATCAGTCGCTCGACCGATCCGCGTATCGTTTAAGGTACATCTATCAGTCTCTGTTGTTTACACCAGTCCAAAACAACACGGGCGATATTATCGTATTTTTAAGTTTTCAAGAATAAAACAATAATTTTGTGAATAAAATATACTTACATTTGTAAGGTAACGCCATCTTTTTGTAAACTTGATGGGGCAGATTTCTTTTTACAGCAAAGAAACAGAGCAAATCGGTATTATTCAGGACGTCAGTTCAGCCGCACAGCTAGATTTAGTCTAATGAGCAATCTGCCTGCAACTAGTTTTTATTATACGCGTATGACCATTTGGGCTTGCAAAGCCTGCATATGGCTACTCCCCTCCGGTCCGTCGTGGCCGGTGGCCCGTGCATCTGTGTGTCTGCTCTATGTAAAGCGGCAACCGAAATACATAATTTGTGAAAATGAGACTCTCCTACTACACTCCGTCTGTCACTACAGGCAGGCTAGGCTACTGCCTAGTGACAGACGGACTGACGGACGGACAGACTGATAGACAGACAGACAGACAGACAGACAAACAGCGGAAGCTTAGTAATAGGGTAACCCTATAACCTTTAAGGTACGGAATCCGAAAAAAGGGACTGACATCAAAAAGTTGCAACCATCATACAGTTTATAGATTTTAATAACACTATTAATTCTTGACCGACTACAGTTACAAAAGACATTGAAGAGTTGTAAACACTATTTTTTTTATTCGGAGACGTCGGATTCGATTTTAAATAATCATTTAAACTAAAATGATTATTTAAAATCGAATCCGACGTCTCGGTCCCTTTTTAGCTTCCGTGGTCTCGGGCAGACCGAGGTGGCATTTGTCTGACAGCAGTATGAAAAAATATTATGTGCAGTAATCGTAAACGACTTTGAAAAAGACGTCTGTGAAACAGACGGATAAATACCTAATAGTCCGAAAACTAGTTTTATTTCTTTTGAGATTTATCAAAACAATATATGGTGGCATATTTTCTCTTTGGTAGATCTACAAAAAACGTTCGCAATGGCATATAGGTATCTATCTTTTATGTACCCATAACTTACTATACCCATTATATTCGAAAAAGTGGTAAGTAACTTTCAATGTGCTACTTTGTAAGTCATTTAGACCAATACAGTAATAATTCTTATCAAATGAATTATTTTAGTTACTTTAAACATTTTATGTACATTATTTCAGTATACTTGGTAAGTAGGTACATGATATAATTAAAATGAATATCTTAGAAATGGTTGCAAAAAATATGACGCATGAAAATTCATTCAAATGTGTTGCTCAAACTGACGAAGTGAGATCATTTTTTTAAATTGTGTATGGCAATTTATTGTAAGGCAGAACAATGTGTGCCGGATCAGTCAATATTGATGAAAACTATAAAATAACAGCAAATTAACAAGCAAGCTACTAAAAACAATACCTACCAACCATCTTTGAAACGACATCCTTTATAACTCAATATGAGTTAGAATAGCATTAAAGCAGCCTATACAATGTATGGTCTTGCGTAAACAAAGTCAGCATTTTGCAAGTATGGTAACCACATTATTTTCCATTTCTGTAGTGAATGGATGTTCCCCCAATCGTCTCAATTTGCTTATGCCCATGTTAAATCAAAGAGTGTCTTAAGAATTTATCTTTTATTTTCGTATAACCGTTGCAACAATAAATATAATCAATAGTTGTAGTTACTGAATTGATATTTTACAAAAAAAAAAACATCTAGTAGTATATTACAAATTAAAAAAGAAATAGTTTCTTGTGGAACTTATAAAATTAAATGCAATCACAAAATCAACAAAAAAAAGAGAAAAATGATTCAAAACTACCTATAACGATGCCAAAAATTCGCATCACTCTGGACTTGGATTATAAAATAAAATAATAAAATAAATTCAACAATACTCGGATTAGATAATATTAAACATATTAAAATGTAAATGCTAATAAATGCTAATAAATTATTTTCAATTCAATAATAATCTAATGTCATCGTTTTTTTTTTTTTTATGTAATGGAAGTGGCAAACAAGCACGCAGCCCACATTGATGTTAAGTGATGACTGCAGCCTATAGACACCCACATGAAGACCAAGGCCAAAATACAGATGCGTTACCACCCCTGAAGCCTAAGGTGTTATGCCTCTGTGCCGGAAATTACAGGGCCGTACATTACCACCTGACCGGAACACGATAGTGCTGAACACTACCATTTAGCGGCAAGTAAATTAGGTAATGCGGTGGTGCCTACGCCCGCGAGCTCCGTCACTGGAGCTCTACCACCAGTAAATATAATTAATAATAAATAATATATATTATTTATTATAAATAGACAGGTAATTTTTAACCATTTTATTATTCCTTAATAAAATTAAGTTAATATTAAATTTTATATACATTTTAACATACACTTTTTCTTGTAAAATATAAATTAAATTACACATGCAATTAAATCATAGGTCTGGTACTTAATATTGATAGCCTGTTTGTGGATCGAATGTCTGGGGTCTTTTAGGACCACTAAAGTCTTCTCCAACAGTAGACTGATACCCAGGCGTAGTGGATGAAGAAATCGTTGAAGATCCTTTAAATCCAGGAGTTACAGATGTCGGGTATTGTGATGTTGGATAACCAGTGCCATACGTTTCTTTTCTTACTGCCGCTGGGGTATATTGTGTCGGTGTAGGAACTGTTCCATCAGAGTACGGTTTTTCAGTCGTAAAGATTCCACTGGAAGGTCTTCGTTGGAAAGGTCTGGAAGTGGTTGAATATTGTGTGTTTCCGGGGAATCCTTGAGTGGGGAATGGTGATGATGCCGTCTGTCCAGGAAGAATTTCATTACTGTAGCCAGTTTGTGTAGCTGGAGTGTATTGCTGGTAAGGTCTAACCGTTTGCTGATTTGGAAAAGGTCGGCGTGTTGATGATGAATCGAATGTTCCTTGAGGAATACCGGTTGCATCAATTACGTAGTTCGTACCTGGGCTATAATTAGTGGGTGCGTTAAAATTGTTTACAAATTGGCCCGGAATGAACTCAGTTGTGACAGGGATTTGCCCCGCCTTTATGGTTTGTGGTTCATTTGAAGTGAAGAATGTTTTAGCCGTGGTTACTGGAATATTCATTTGGTTTAAAAGAAATTCACCATTTTGTCCAACAAAAGAAGGTTCATTTGCAACTGAACCGAATGTTCTCTGTGGCACATTATATTGGTACCCTGACTCAGGACTTTCTGGAATGTTGGAAGCTCCAGACAAGTTTTGCTGTATCGAACCTGGTCTGTAATTATTCTGCTGTTGATTTATATCAGTCACATACCTCACATCAGATGGATTTTGTTGGAGGTTCTGAGAACTTTGTGATGTTGGTTTATAATTGTATCGTTCTGTTGTAGAACCAGGTGAATTGAAACCTGGGACATTCAAACTTCCTTGAGTAAATGGTGTTTGCGATGAGTAACTAGATTGCACTAATGGATTTGATGGTTCTCCATCAGTCTGTATATTAGAAGCTTCGGTTGTTTGCACGTTATTTGTGAATGGCACATTTCCAACCTCAGCGGATGTCGATCCTTGATTGTAAATATTGGCTGGGACTGTACTTCCGTATGGAATATTAGGTATGAAACCGGATGACATGTCTTGGTATGTCCCAGGGGCATTATCATATTGGATTCTTCCTGGTACTGTATTCAAAGGCCGGTTAGATATGACACGAGTATCTGGCAGTTTATTACCATTAATATTCAATTTGCCGTCACCATCATAAACATTATTAGTATATTCTGAAGTAGGGCCAAATTTCTGCTGATTGTTGATGCCATCATTACCCGGTACAACAGGTCCAGTCATAGAACCAAGGAGATTAGATTGTTGCTGTTTCCCAGGTCCTTGGTATTTTTTATGTCCATACTTGTTTTCATCATAAGACCCTGAAATAAAGAAAAAAATTACAATAGGCACTTACGTATTTTTATGATGAAACTAATATACATTTTACCACATTTTTGTGAAATCGAATTGCTATATCACAAATAGGAAATAAGTTACCAAGACATAGACTGTCTTTATAAGTTGGTGTATATTGGTCGGTGGATATTTAAACATTAATGTCTTGCTTTTTTACAGCTTCAAGCAAAAAGAAAGTTTTATAAGAATAGTAAAATTATATACTCCTCGTTCAGTTGTATATTAATAACTAATGTCATAATTAACAATTTAGTTGTTGAATTATTAAAGATATGAAAGCAACTTACCATCATCAATAATACCAGCTTGTTTCTCTAAGGCTGCTTGCTCTATTACTTTCAATATAGCGTCTGGGATCGGCGGAGATGTAGGCAGATGATCACCACGTGGTTGGAACCCATTTTCATCGGCAGAATACACAACTTTATATTCCTTTCCATCGTCACCAATATAAGAATAGGACCCTTTAGCCTTCACTCCATCCGTAGCTGTTCCGCTTTCATCTGCGTGAATGCCATTGGACGTGTCAAAGCTGTATGCAAAACCTTCTGGAGTCAAAATATTTTCATAATTCAAAATCACTGCATTCCTGTCAGCATCAGCTTGTATTCTTTCTGGACGAGCAGTGGAACTTTGTATATTGATTGGTCTGTATGTTGCTGTTGAAGTAGAAAATTGGGTACTTGGAAACCCAGTTGGTACTATAGGTCCTGATATACCTTCATTGATATTTGAACCGGCAGGCGAAACATTTGATGGGATAAAAATTGGCCTATTATAATTTTGGTCATCATCTTGTTGTTCATTAAGACCGGCAACTTGATTTTGAGAATAAGTATCACTTGGCGCTAAATTATTTAAGTTTTGACTCTGTTGGTTGGGAATCAAGTTAGGCAAAATCGTTGTTGGTGAGACACCGTTTGTAAAATCTTGATCATTACCAAATTGTGTAGATCCATACACACTTGGTGGTAAATTTGACGAAGTTACCGCTGTGGTTCCGTAGTTAGGAGACTGGGTCGTATAAAATTTTCTATCAACAGGAGACTGCGTTATAAATTCGGGTCGTTGAGTGCTTCCAAAAACTTGATTTGCTGATGGTGTCTGCCTGTAACTACTTCCCAATTCATCTTGACTAGGCAAGGGCTGCCTATAGGTTGAAGGCGCACCCGGTACAACCTCAGTTTGGAAATTACCCGCAAAAGTTTGTCCTGGTCTAGATTGAAGTCCATAGTCAGAACCTTGGGTAGTTCCAGTGGGAGTAATACCTGTACCTTGAATACTGTTAAAGTTAATTGCGGGAATAACCGACTGATATCTTTGATCTGGGATAATTTTTGAGTTATCATAACCTAAATCATTCTGTTCATAATTTTGTTGGGTTCTTACATTAGGAATTTGGGAAGATCCTACTGGAGTAAGGTACTGATATCCTATATCATTAATCAATATATTTTGCCCTGGGGTTGGTTGAACAATGAAATTGGGGCTTGGAGGAGTTCCAGTAGGAATTGTACCTTGAAGATTGTTGGAACCAGGAATATTCGGACGATATTGCTGGCCTTGTAATATATGAGCATTACCACTGTCTTGATAATTTTGTCCTGGTGTGGGTTGTGTGCTATAAGGCCTTTGAGTTGTTCCAATTGAAGGCGACCCTTGAATATTATTTTGTCCAGGAATATTGAACTGATATCCTTGTCCGGGTGAAGCCTGAGAATAGCCAGTTGTGTATCCAGTTGGTACGGTATTAAATGGCCTTGCTGTGGCTTCTACATTTTCTATTGGAGGCAACGTTGTTGTCTGAGTAAAGGCATAGGTTGTCGTTGTAGTCGGTGCATTAAAATCCTGAGTATAAGTGATAGGAAGACTAGATCCTGGAGTTGGAGATGGTCGTTGATATATTCCTGATATAGGTAGAGCAGGTGTGGTCGTAGAGCTTGGAAGCCTTTGACCAAAAACAGTTCCGGGTACGATCGTAGAACCAGGTGAGCTCAGGTTGTTTCCAGGATATACATTTTGTTTCGGCAGACCAGGTGGTGCTTGCAAAAATTCAGATCCTCCCGATAGTTTAGAACCTGGTGGTGGAAGATATGTTCTATCTAATTTCTCTGAACTTATTAGCCCTGCGGCTAAGAGAATCTGCAAAAAGGTACAACAAGTTATAATAAAGCTTTGTTTAGTTTGTATTTTATATGATACAATCGGAATCAAAAAATATTTACAAAATTCTATTACAATAAGTTATGTACAAACCAAGAGGATCTTCATCTTAGACAATGGTATCAGGCGAAGCCACACTTGAACTGTGTGCTGAGTCCAAAACAAAAAGTATATTTATACCATCCTTAAAAATTATTTTAATGACCGATAAATTCGTGTGTACGTGACAGACGCACAGCGTGACAATACCCTAATTGCTGCCAAATCTATAAGCGTAAGATGTGTTTATTTAATTTCATCATGTTATAAGCTCCATTAGCCCACCACTTTCGATGATGACCTTTGTATTGAAAAAGGTAAAAAACATCTAACTTGAACTATTTACATCTCGCGTACTATATATACAAAGACGAATGGGATCAGTAAAGATCGAAAGCATAAAGCGCGCATGGCCCAGCGGCTGGTGTAGATCGTAAGCGATCTGCTCGGTTAAGCACTACGGGCGCGGTCGGGTAGTGTGATGGGTGACCGCTAGTGGCAAATTAAATGCGCGTTTCCGTGCTTCGGAGGGCACGTTAAGCCGTCGGTCCCGGTTGCTATCGATAGATAGCAGTCGTTAAACCTTGTCGGAGGCCTTATGGGCGGTTTGAAAACATCCGACAGCGGGTTGGCCACTAACCCACCCACCTCCACCAATCCGCATTGGAGCAGCGTGGTGGAGTAAGCTCCAGGCCTCCCCCAAAAAGGGGAGAGACTCGTGCCCAGCAGTGGGACGTATAATGGGTTGCCATTATTATTAAAAAGAATTTGCGAAGAGGCAAGAGTTAAATCTAGGCAAAGAGGCACAGTGGTAATCCAGCATTCATTCGCTCTACGGGAAGTGTCAAACATCAATGCAGGTGCCTCATTTGGCGCTCTTTTATTTATCAATTATATCCACTGCTGGACCAAAGCCTCCTCCAGATTTGGCATGAGGATTGGCGATCGCAGCGCTGGTGGTTTTATCGCAGGACGCTGCTGTCCATCTCGCATTATTGATCTTACTACCGCCCCATTCGAATGGTTTGAGCGCCATTATTCAGTTGTCTGCACTGGTGGAAGATTCATCTTTTAGTAGAAATGAAATCGCTAGGCGGTGGGGTAATCACGCCCCGATGCCAGCTGCCAGCTCTTTTATTATTAAAATTTGTTAAATTCTGCTTTTCAAACTAAGCATCTAAGCTGTTGTGACCCAACTGAGACCCGTGAAACGTAACTTCACGCCTGTAATCCCCGAAGGGGTAAGCAGAGGTAAATGCATGAATTCAAGCATACATGCAAACACCCACGATTTGCCGGTTGCGTTTTGGCCCTTGTAACAGGTGGCGAGCCTATGTACATCTCCGGGCACATTACCAAACTTCGAGGAACTGGGCATTTTTTTAGAAAATGGAAAAATCCCAATAGAATCAAAGATAAAGGACTTTACACCACTATATCTGATAACCCCCTATCGAACCCAGGATATCAGCGTAGTAGTAGTACCTTGCTACCACTAGGCTACCGACATGAAAATTTGATAGCAATGACAATGACGACAGCTATGTCGTATCGCCCCCAGGGTCCCTTGTTTATCATAAAGATACATTTTGCGGCAAATTCAAACAGCACGCAGACGAAAAATAGTTAACTTTATCACAGATTTTAGACACACAGTTTACATCTTACATGATGATTCTCTGCGTCGAACAATATGAAAGAGATATTCAAAATTAGAATACGCGGATTAACATCTGCAAGTTCGTTAAAAAGTTCAATACAGATGGATACTGATATCATTACCTAATATCAGAATCTGATCTGGTAACCTGTGACGTAATAATATTAATGTCGCATAAGTTGTACAGGTTCATCATGGCTATTGTCTTCGGTAATCGTTTTTTGTGTTAGATGATCTATGAACCCTGTTAAGGCGAAGTTATAGATATTTTTTTTAATGTTTCAGACACAAGAGTTATTTATTTTCAATATATAGTAAACTAGCTGTTGCTTGCGGCTTCACCCCCCGTGGATGTCGTCTAAAAAGTAGCCTAGGTTCTTTTTCAAAGTCAACTCTATCTCTGTAGCAAAATTTCATTAAAATCGGTTCAGTCGTTTGGACCTGAACAGGTAACAGACAGACAGACAGAGTTACTTTCACATTTATAATATTAAGCGTGTAGGTATGTATTTCACGCCTGTAATCACCAGAGGGTAAATGCATGCATTCAAGCAAAAGCCATCGATTCACCGGTTATGTTTTGTCCCATGGTAACAGGTGGCGAGCCTGTTGACGTCTCTTGGCACATTAAGAAACTTCGATATAGTAGGACTTCCATAAAATAGAAAATCCTTTATATAACCAGTGATAAACGATTTTACATCTTTATCTCCCTAACCCGGGCATTGAGCCCAGGACCCCAGCGTAGCAATAGTGGCCTGCTATAATAGACATACTATAGACATAGACAACTAAGGCAGCGAATAAATCGTATTTTACAAGTAACTATTGTAATTTATTATCTTCACTCATATGTATGATGTAAAAAAATATTTGCATTATTAACCGACTTTAAAAAGGAGGAGGTTCTCAATTCACCTGTATGTTTTTGTTAAACATTATTTTTATTTATCAATTCAATGCTGAATTGTATGGGCCTAGCATAAGTTTCACAGACACAGACCTAAATGGTTACTTAGGTCTCACAACTCAGGGGTAGCGCAACTGTATTTTGTTCTCTGGATTTTGTGTAGATATCTATAGCCTGCAGTCATCACTTAAAATCAATGTAAGCTGCATGCTTGTAGCCTTACAAAAAGAAATATAACTGAGTGTACAAATTATAAAATGAAAGACAAAACATTAAAGAACGAATACCGCTATGATAATAATCGTACTAAACAAAACGTCGCCTTAAATGCATGAATGAATATACACCATATATTTGAGGAGCCAAATGCCAGTGTCTCTATTACATCAGATATCTATTCAATCTTGATTGACCGATGGAATCAGTCAATCATCGATTGAATCAGAACTATCAATACTTATCATCTGAGCTGTCAATATGTGACCTTTTTGGACTGATCACACTTAGGTGTAATCTAGATAGGTTTTGATATCAGGGTCAGATTATACTTTGATACTATCAAGTGTGACCTTTAACGAAGCGCTGTATTTTTCAATGATGAAACCATAGAGCATCACGGGCCTCCGGACGCTGGTGAACCGGAGGGAGGTAACCATCAGGCTTTCCTCTCTGCCAAAGTACAAGTACAAGTGTTCCTACGCCTGTCACCGAGATGTTTAAACGTATGCGTGAAATTATGTATTTTGTTAAAGTCAAGGTGTCAGTTTCGTAGTAATAGACGTATTTAGTTGTGTGTGCGTGTCACACGAATTCCCCCTCGCAAAAAATTACAGACTGTTTTGCATCGGTACCTATTAAACTAAAGGCTGCAGTCATCACTTAAAATCAATGTGAACTGCAAACTTGTTTTCCACATCCATTACATTAAGAAAAACCCTTAACCCTTTCCCGGACAGTATACGAGACACAATAAAAGTTTTATTGTTTTAACCAAAGATATAAGAGGAGTTAGATTGCTAATACGCACCGGCCGCCGAGCGTTCGTTTACATTCGCGGACGATCAGAGTGCCTAGTGCGAGATTTTCGATCGCCAAATCTGCGTTCACTACGCGATAGAAATAGAAATAGAAATAGAAAATATTTTTATTTCGAATAGATCTTTACAGATACTTTCAAAACGTCAATAAATCATAAACTACCTAGAGCGAATAACCATTACATATAGTAAAGAAAAATCATATATTAATAGTAAATTAAAAATTAAAATTTAAACTATTTGGTTAAAACATAATAATCATAAAATTTTTCAATTCCTTCAATGATAATAAATGAAGAAAAAGAAAAACTTATTCGTCAAGGTCAATGTTATTCACTTAGCAGAGTTCCAATTAGGTCAAATTAGGCACTCAGTAAAGAAAACTAAACCACTTAGTAGCATTATTTTATTTTTAAAGAAAAATGGAAAGAAAAATTTGACTTCAGGCGAGACTCGAACTCGCGACCTACTGGGAATCTAGTCCACTAGACTCCCAGTAGATAGCTGGACTAGATTCCCAGTAGGTCGCGAGTTCGAGTCTCGCCTGAAGTCAAATTTTTCTTTCCATTTTTCTTTAAAAATAAAATATGTTTCACAAGCATGTGTTAATGCGAAATAATATAAAACACTCAGTAGCATTGCTTATCACCGGTGAGTAATAATTTTGATATTTTTTTTAAGTAAACACCATCGTCCGTTATATAACAAATATATCGTGTCAAAACAGGAAGTACGGCCAGCTAATTCATTTACACGGAAAACAACGGACATCTACATTTTATAATATAATCACGTCTCTGCGTGTACGAACTGATAATACGCCATTTTTGCGACGTTTTGTGGCGCGACCAAACACTAATCAGGTGAAGTCTTGTGTGTTGGCCTCGCGCCTAATTGGTGTATATTTTAACGCCAAGATAAGCTCCTCCCACTTACAATGGTTGAAGCAGTTTTCGTAGAAAAGCGTATGTATTGTCAATCTATTCTTATAATATCTTTGGTTATAACGTCTATAGACGTTTACTGTCCTTGAAAGTGTTAAGGAGTTGTTTTTTTTTTTTATGTAATAAAAGTGGCAAACAAGCGTGCAGTTCACATTGATGTTAAGTGATGACTGCAGCCTATAGACACCTACACAATGACCAGAGGTCAAAATGCAGATGCGCAGCCACTCCTGAGGCCTAAGGTGTTATGGCCTCTGTGCCTGAAATTACAGGGCCGTACATTACCACCTGACCGGAACACGATAGTGCTGAACACTACCATTTAGCGGCAAGTATATTAGGTAATGCGGTGGTGCCTACTCTCACTGCGTCACTGGAGCTCTACCACCAGTAAAAAAGTAAGGGGGTAAAGTAAGGGTAAGTATATGCAACATGCATATCGAAAATAATCGACACTTCAGATAGATTAAAACAAATGAATTATGAAAAACAAATACCAAGCAAAAATTTTCAAATAAATAATTTATTATCACATCGGTTTAGTATTGGTATCCGGTCCTAGCGTTGTAGCTACCCTGTCTCCTCCCAAAGTTTGACGACCTCTGACTGGCTTGAGGAGGTAGGTATGCTTTGTTGGCAGCAAAGTTCTGACCACCCTGGTTTCCAAGACCTTGACTCCTGAAGCGACCGTTGAAAAGAGCTGAGTTAGTGACAACAGTGTCGTCATCGTTTCCGTTGTATCCGTTATCGGCGTAATTTCCGTTGCCGTTAAATCCGTTATTGCCATAATTTCCGTTACCGTTAAATCCGTTGCTGCCGTAATTTCCGTTCAGGTTTTGGGCGGATTCGTCTCCATATTTGGCAGCATCGTAGGATCCTGTAATTATATTAATGAAGTAACTAACACAGGTACATTTTTTTTAAATATTAGCCAGACATGGTAACAGACACTTACAGTTACTACGAAAGCTATAGACATGTATACATAAAGACGATTACAAAATAAATATTCAATTCATTTAAAGATATGAACTCAATAAAATAAAATTATTCTCGGTCATTTTTGGCAGCTCTATGACATGACCTAGAGTAAAATTTTAGTTGTTTGCATCGATCACTAAACGAATTGTAAATATTCAAATGAATGAACTTTGATTTAACAACAATAGAATAAGGGTCATAGCTCACTACTGCCACCCGGCACCCGACCAGCACCGCCGCCTTTTACGGCGTTCACTCGGGTGATCGACGCGATGTTACTTGTGAATCACTCGCGGACAGTGCGCGGTTCACTTGAGAACAGCGCGTTGGCAATGCAAAGTCAACGCAAGACAAGCTAGTGGTCCACTCGCAATCCGCGCGATGACGGCTTGCGGTCGAGGCGATACGGTGTCGATACGGAGCGGAGTTGATGTGATGAGCGCGATAGGGCGCTGGTCGGGCGCCGGGTGACTCTAGTGAGCTATGACCCTAAGTTTAATATTTTAGTTTAAAACATCCATAGGACTCGGCAAACATGTATGAAGAGAATGATGAATGAAGAAGAAGCGCGGGAGGTGTATCAGGACCGGGATGTCTGGCGTTCCACACTCTCTGCCTACCCCGTAAGGGACTTGGCGTGAAGATACATACATTGTTATTACGGGACCACGCAAAAGCTAAATGCATCTACATTGAGACCTCTAGTTCTTTATCTAGTTACTTAAAAGCTGCAGTATTATTATTACCTTTAAAAAGATTCGTATTGTTCCCTAAACGAAACCTTTATACTCTCAAATCATACCCAAACTTGACCGCTTTTTGCATGAAATCTATTCTAGGTCAAGTGAGTACTGAATGCATGACCAAATTGATACGATGTTTGGCATTGATATTTACAAAAGATTCGTCTTGATCAAAGAATTGGCTAAACTATATTACGCTTCTTGATATAATTGAAGAAGAAAAGGTTATCATAAGAATGATAATCAACTGGTACAAAATACAAAAAGCTCCATCCAGCTCTCTGGCGTCGGGATATGATGATCCCACCGGCCACGAGCGGAAGAATTTTCTTCGACTGGAAGGTAATTCTTCCACTAGCGCAATTAGTCAACCAATAGCGCAATCCCTCAGGCTATCAGAAAAATATGACAATATATTTCTTATTGTACTCGGACCCTATCTCCATGTGCTGCTTCAAGGATTAACGCAAGATACCCTTGAGGCCTAAGTTGTATCACCTCTGTGATATAAATTACCAGGCCATACATACAAAACACGATAGTGTTGAACACTATCATTTGGCAGCAGATAAGGTTGCAAGTTCGAATCCTGCCCGAAGTCAAATTTGTCTCTCCGTTTTTTTTTTTAATTTCTAAAGTTCACTCGCATGTGCAATTGCGAAAAATAAATAGTACAATTAGCAGATAAACTGTTACTGATAATATAACATTTGAAAATAACCGTTACATTAAAAAATGTTTTGGCAAATTTTGCATGTTTCTATTGCTGTCGCGGGATCGTGAAAATTCTGCTTACCATCATCAAAGATGCCATTGGCTTCATCACGCGCATTCTGTTCCAGGGCACGGAGGATCTCTTCAGGGATGGGATGCGGTGTGGGGAGATGGTCTCCTTGGGGCTGGAAACCGTTCTGGTCGGCAGTGTAGCTGAAAAGAAAAATTATTGTAATAAAATCAATTGTTTGTGTCACATTCTCCCCTCCCCTAATGACGTACACCACTGTTGTGTGGCGGTTTTATACAGGAATGGACGTTTTTCTGTTGATGTGATGAAATTAATGATTAATACAACTGTGCCCGGATTGCGGAGACGTACAACAATCGAGATACTACCGCCGGCTTTAACTAACAGCTTTCCAAAGAGAGATAGACCCAAAGAAAACGCGCAATGATAATAAGTTAATTAGAAAAAAAGAGGGCTATTTTTGGGGAATTAGTTAGTTTTTTTTGACGTGACAACGTCTTAAATTAGGTTGCGGCTCGGAGTCACTCATGAAAAAGTGTAACGCCCGGTAACGTAACGATGAGTCACCGAACGAGAGAGAGGCCTGCCGGACCGGCGAATGCCTTTCTACCGAGAAAAAGACGTTGTCACGTAAAATCTTCGCCCGTAAAACCGACTTTACAGGCAACCAGTTTTTTAATATAGTATAAGAAAAACGACTAAAATTAAATTAATATATACATTTAAAACATCGACTTAATCAGTCATCTACATTACCGACACCCATGATTTCCTAAAATACCATCAAGATGATGAAACACAAAAGCTAATCGCCGTTCAAGAAGCTCACGCCTCTCAACGTTCACTTTCGATTAGTCAAAGACATTACTGTTCGGATCCTTGGAGAGTGTTAAATCACCTTAATTTATCTTTTGCTTCATGATAATAATGGACCATAATCTTATTTGTGTTAATTATTGACGGCTCGTTAAATTGTCATAAATAAACATTGTCTTGAACATTCGTCGTCGTGAAATTTACTGTTCTGGTCAATTACAAAGTGGACACAATTGCAAAATGCTAGCAAGTTTGTAAAAGCATTATTCTATATCTACAAGAACTTTGAGTCTGCCTCGAGATCCCTAACGACGTTTGTCCTAAAATAATTTGTCCTCACTGTTTTGTCCTAATGGTTATTAGCCCCGACTTAGTAATGTTAGGTTTGTTTAATTTTGCAGACAAAATCGTCCATTCTGTGTTAGGGAAACCAAGATTAGGGCATATGAATGTTAGGACAAATGATCATTATGCACAAAATATAAAACTTTAGGGATCCTAAAACTTTATTACATAGCAATTAGATCAATAATGTGACTTACTTGTTGTTGTTTCGTCAATGTTGAAATGAACATTATTCATTCTTTTTTATAATGATTATTATTATATGGGTTTATGAGACAAAGAATAATATATTTAGAACTATAACTATATTTAGTTTTATTTGTGCAACAAACAATGTATTGATAAAAGTTGAATAGACTTCAGTCGTATTAAAATACAACTCATGTTACAAAACATTTCGACATGCTTATGAATTTCTTTTCTGGAATGTCTACCAATATTATGTTACGGTTGTATACATAACTCATAACAAAATATGATTTGAAATTCATAAATTAAAATATTTTTTGAATTTCCAAAATTAAATTAAATAACATATTAATTTAATTATTTTTAATGTACAAAGCAATAACGTTTTTGCAGGCAATCTGCCCGTGATCACGGTAGCTGGAAAGCGACCGAAACGTTGGGTATGAGAAGAAGTTTGGGAGTGTTGTATACGCGAGAAAATCCGCAAATTTAATTCATACATGTACAAAGCACTTTATTTCTCACCTGATGCTGTACTGCTTGCCATCATCACCGACGTAAGAATAACCACCCTGGGCTTCTACTCCATTAGTAGCCACTCCTTTCTCCTCGGCAACAATACCATTCTCAGTTTCATAAGCATAAGCGTAGGATTCACCATCATTCTCACTATCTTGACGAAGAATTGCTGCATTTCTCTCATAAGCTGCTTGAGGACGCTCTTGTCTTTCATAGTTGCCATTGAATGATTCTATGCCATTGCGTGCAAAACCATTCTGGGCAAAACCATTTCTGTTTTGGGCGTAAGCGTTTCCATTTCCATTTTGGGCGTAAGTGTTTCCGTTTTGGAATCCATTTCCATTTTGAGCATAAGCGTTTCTATTTTGACCGACACCATACTGGTTTTGAGCGAAACCGTTGCCGTTTTGACCGAAACCGTTTCCGTTCTGGGTAAAACCGTTCTGTCTTCCGTTGTCTCTGAAGCGGTCGGAGCCAGAAATGGGCGTTTGAAGGAAAGCTGAGCCATCGGCCGTTTGAGCGCTGTTTGGTGGGAGATAGGTTTTGTCTAACTTGTCGGCGCAAGCGCATGCCACAACAGAGAGGATAATCATCTGCAAGAAGTAACACATATTAAAGAGACTGAAATTTCAGATGCTGCTACAATATTTTTCTCTTTCTTTAGTAAGTTGATAATGTACGTTATTTTTTTTGAAGTCATTTAACATTTGCAAGAAGTTATTAAAAGGTTGATTTTTAATTTTTTTTTTATTGTTTGATTAGGTACTATCAAGGAAACTGGCCCCTTGACACCAAGTGGAGCTTATCTGGTTGTAATAAAATGTACCTACGAGTAAATAAAACCTATGTTTGATTGGTTTCGATAAGCGGAGAATTCCCTGTTCCCTACCTAATTTTTCTAGAAAAAAAATTTTAAATACGAAAATAAATCTAAATAATATTAAAAGAAATCAATTAAAATCATCTAAGCAACTTTTTAAATATTTGAATTCTCTAAGTGCTTCAATGCTTTGATCTTACAATTTACTTCACCACTTTCTTAGACAGACCAGTTAGAGAAAGCCAGTTAGTGATATAAGTAATAAAGTAAAAAAATCGGAAACTTTTTTATCTATATTACCAATTTCATGTTGATATATTTTTTCTAACCACTGCTACAATTGCTAGACACTGAATGATGAAGTACGCAACTGCGTATTATATTTATACTAATGCGTGAACATCCATTGATCTACTTCAATGTGAAGGATCCTCAAGTCGTGGGTTACTGGAGTTACTTCATCATGTAGAGATGAGCGGTTCTAATTGTCGTGGACGGCTTTATGCATTAGCTGTTCATTTAGCTTTGTTCTTAGAAGTAAGTTTTGAGTCAGATTTTTTATAGATTTGAGTTTTGTGTATATGTTTGTAACGTTTTCACACAAAAATTACTAGACTGATTTCCGAAATTCCTTTAGCACAAAAATCTTTGCTGAGCGACATTTGCTGTTACATTTTATTGCACCCGAGCAAAGCCGGAACAAGTCGCTAGTTTATTATAACACTTAACTACGTGCTTTTAAAGCCAAAGGACTTTTTGACGCTCGCAGATTCTGTGGTGTAGTTTACATGATAATATTATTACTTCGGCCGGTACCACCTTATGTTAATGTTTATTCGTGGAAAATTACAGCTTTTCATACTAAAAGTCTTTGGGCTAATCTTTAGACAGACGGACGGATGGACATGACGAAACCATAGGCTTCTCTGTGGGCTACAGAAGCCTAATTATACTTTCGAACTTAAGGATTATAGACAAATATTAAGTTCCACAAATTATAAAGTTGCTCTTCATTTAAGAATTTTGTTGATGACTTTTTGTGGTGCAAGTTAACACCAGATATTAATTTCTAAGTTTAAGATTCTTATAAATAAAATACATTATTACCCCAAGTGGGACCTGTGACATATTTTATTATGGAACATTGTTCAAAACACACAGGTGTCATATCAGATTCCACAGTAAAAAGATTAATATAAGGGCAAGAGTTTTTGCTATTTACAAGATCCGTGATGTTAAAGGTCAGATGCGGCATTTATGTCCTTTTAACTTCAATTAATTATTGTGGATTTATTTTTTTTATATCGAGGATTTTGTACCTTAAGTAGATGTTGCATTGCTCGTGTTTAATAAACGTGGATAAGTAATTAGCATATCTGTTTATTGTGTTGTTGTAACCTAAAATTAACTCTTATTATAAACTTACACTCACAGTTCCACACTTATCAACCTGTGTCGTGGATACCGTTGTTCACACATACATAAATACCCAGACCCAAAACAAATATCGGTTCGAATTCGTGAGCTTCGGTTCAAGCGTCACACATCGCTAGATCAAATCGCTCTTACATCGCCAGAAACAGTACCTACCTGATTTAAAAAGTGTGCCTGTTTCAAATCTCATGCATGCGATACACACAAGATAATACTTTTATAGATTTTTTAGGTACACACAAATAAATTTACATGGTTTCCACCTCTGTTTCACCTTCCAAAAATTACCACATATTTGTTTGGTCTACTTATTTTGACTGTGCATATGAACTGTGTCTCTCTCGTAATATTTAGCACTAGTCCTTTGTCCGGTTATACTGAAACTGCTTTATAATAATGTATGGTATGGCATTAACAGAATGATCAAAGAGACAAAGCCATACTGGTGGTAGAGCTCCAGGAGCTCACGGATGTAGGCATCACCACATTACGTAATCTATTAGCGGCTAAGTGGTAGTGTTCAGCACTATTGTGTGCCGGTCAGGTGGAAATGTACGGTTCTGTAATATCCTGCACAGAGGCATAAAAGGCACAGAAGTAGCAAAACATATACATTTAAACCTCTAGTTTCATGTAAATGTTTATAGGCCACAGTATTAATTGCCACCAATGTGAACTGTACGCTTGTTTTCTGCTACTTGACATAAATAAAGTATTTTTGTCCATTATTTAACTTTCCAAATCAATCTCAATTTACCATCATTCAAAGCATTTAACATCAACCCAACAGTAACATTTCTCTGACTGCTCACGTCTCGCTTAAAACCGTCGGTCTGATTTCAATAGACGCATCAGTGCTGCATCAATCGACCTTCAGACAGACATTCCGGCCTTAATGTTATAAAAATATTAATTACAAATGATATCTATTTAATGAATAAGATCGTGATATATATTTTTGTTTTAATACAAGTGATCTTTTCATAAAGTGGGTAATCCATGGACGTCTAGGAACTAGAATCGATTAAATTTATATCATCGATGTTGGTAGAAGCCGGCAAATCAATTAGTAAATTTAATCAATACTAATTTTAAACTATTTATTCGCAATTCTATTACTTGAAATATAGATACGTATTTATTATGTTTCGTTTTTTACTTCTGATTGCCACTTACGTTTGGTATAGGTACACTTGATACATTTTTCTTTCCATTTTTCTTTAAATAAAATATATTTCACAAGCATGTGTTGATGCGAAATAATATTAAACAATTATTAAGGGTAAAAGCGACTTCTTTACGATATTCAATAAACTGCTATTATATCGGTTGCCTAACTAGCATAGTTGGCAATAGATGGCGCTGCTGCTACCATAAAGCAATGCAATAAATGTGAAGGAAAGATTTGACAAATCGGGCAGGACTTCAGTAGCTCAATTGGAAGAGCGGCTGGACTAGATTCCCAGTAGGCCGCGAGTTCGAGTCTCGCCTGAAGTCAAATTTTTCTTTCCATTTTTTCTTTAAATAAAATACACCTAATACATTTTTTTCTACTTTTATGTAATGTAGGTAGCTATCAAGCATGCTGATTACGCTGATGTTGGGTGATGACTGCAGCCTATAGATACCAAACAAAGACCAGAGGTCAATATACAGATGCGTTTCCACCCCTGAGACCTTAGTTATTTTGTGTCTGTGATAGTTATTACGGGGCCATACATTACTATGTAACCGGAACAAGATAGTGCTGAACACTACGATTTGGCGCCAGATAGATATATAGTATATTCGCAGATTTTTCTCGAAAATCTCCAAAGAAATTGCTTTATACATTTTAGAAATTATTTAAGCGTCACTGGTGGTAGAGCTCCAGTGACGGAGCTCGCGGGCATAGTCACCACCGCATTACCTAATATATTTGCCGCTTGCTGGTAGTATTCAGCACTATCGTGTTCCGGTCAGGTGGTAAGGGCATGTAATTTCCGGCACAGAGGCATAACACCTTAGGCCTCAGGAGTGGTAACGCATCTGCATTTTGACCTTGGTCTAAGTGTAAGTATCGATAGGCTGCAGTCATCATTTAACATCAATGTGAACTGAATACCTGTTGAACACTTCCAATAGGTACATAAAAAAATCAGAATTACCAAATCTTATCGCTAATTCCGGCATTGGAGTCAACACGAATATTCATTGTAGTTATGGCATCCTCATTTTCTTTTTACTTACGTACCTACCTACACATAAAATTCATCTCTATTCACCTGTATCACAACTTGCCACATTTCATCCTATAATTACAGATGCCTCGCAACAATTATATGTTGACATAACATAACACAATTTAATTAATTTCAATTGTATAAAAGGCCAATCGACGATTATAGTCATAATCATATGAGAATTTGTAAAAGGAATATAATTATTAATAAAATAATTACTTCCTATTAATAGTGCAGCCTCGTATATCCGTTATGACTGATCTTATAAGCTCTGTTATGGTACTTGACTAGTGTCGTAATTATGCCACTGCTGTACAGTGCTCATCAAGAAATAAGGCATATCGAACCTATGAAAGTGACAATCGGCTAGTTTCGGCTTCATAGAGCGTTATCTCTGCTGCACACTGCCTACGTAAGCATCCGTAGTCCGGTATTGGTCAAAACTTGATCAAAATGGTCGACAAACGTCAAATAGGTAAGGTTCTGTAGCGTCCACTACATTAAGGCGCCAGCTAGTGGAACACAAATGAAATCTCACAGTACTTGTCTAGTACGATAAATGGCGTGCAATCGAATTACATCGCACATGCGAAGATTTCTCAAGAGTTGCCATATATGCAACTTCCCAACGTCAAACGTCAATCGTTGGGTCGCGGCCCGCCAGGCGCTACCACCTCGCCTGGTCGGAGGATCCTCCCTTTTCGTCGGAGGAACACTTCCACCCCTTCCTCCACAGTGCGAAAGATATATCGCTCCACAGATCCGAAATAAGCCGACGTCTCTTCCTGAGGGCGATGTGCATTATTTCACAACTTATGTGTCATTCCTTTTGAGGTTAAGATTACTAGAATCTGCTTATATCTATATTAAGTAGGCAGAGGTAAAACATATCTCTGCCTGAGGATAGAGCCTGCTAGAGCCTGTAAGAGCTCTAATAGAGCCTGTTGATATCTCCGGGCACATCACCAAACTGGGCAACTTCCAAAAATTGGAAAAGTTCGAAATAGAACATACACAACACAGAGATATGTGTGTATGTATCTTCACGCTAGATCCCTAACGGGGTAGGCCGAGAGTGTGAAGCGCTACTTATCCCGTAACCAGAGATGATGAATTTAAACCTGTACCTATAATAGCCTCCGACTCAGGCATTGAAGCCTGCAAGTAGTGGAAGAATTATCTTCCAGTAGAAGATAATTCTACCGCTAGTAGGCGATGGGGTCGTCGCCAGCCTTAGCCAGCCACCTGATGAATATTAGCTGTATAATATGTAAAAATGTAACAAATACCAACGACCAAGGCAGGTTTTTACTAGTGGTAAAGCTCCAGTGACGGAGCTCGCGGCGTAGGCACCACCGCATTACCTAATATACTTGCCGCTAAATGGTAGTGTTCAGCACTATCGACGACCCGGTTAGTCCAGCGGTGCGAAACCACCGTTTGATTCGAAGGGTCGCGGGTTCGATCCCCGCACCGGAACAAATATTTGTATGGCCTACAGATATTTGTTTCGGGTCTGGGTGTTTGTGTATGTGTTGTATGTGTACAACGGCACCCACGACACAGGTTTATACCTACTGTGGGGCTGTGAGTGTAAGCGTATTTTATTTTATTTATTTATTTATCGTGTTCCAGTCAGGTGGTAATGGACGGCCTTGTAATTTCCGGCACAGAGGCATAACACTTTAGGCCTCAGGAGTGGTGACGCATCTGCATTTTGACCTCGGTCTTTGTGTGGGTGTATATAGGCTGCAGTCATCACTTAACATCAATGTGAACTGTATGCTTGTTTGCCACTTGGCATTATATAAAAAAAACCAAGGACCAATATTCAGGAGTCTCCTATATCGTTACCTTCACATGATAAATAACACACAGTTTCGTCACAATCACAACACTTCTCGACACGCAACGTACAATAATAAGTTACTGAGGTCCGGTTGCACCAAAATATTTGTTAAAGTTAAGGTTATTGTCAAATGTAAAAATAACATTCACTTTAATCCTTAAAACAGCAGATGGACCTTATATGATCCAAGAATAATAAAAAATCAATTGTCTTATAATAATAATAATAATAAATACTCTTTATTGTACACTTTAGGACAAATAATAAACAAGACAAAATTAAAAATATGCACAATAGGCGGCCTTATCACTTAAAGTGATCTCTTCCAGGCAACCTAAAACTAGAGAGATCAAAATCAACAACAAAAAGACGGGGTGTACAAATTAACGGAATAACATAAAACTAATAATCTTATAACAATTACGCTATCTAATATATCTCAATATTATAATTACTTATATATTTATAATAAAATACGTATATTTAATTTTATATACCTTCATACCTACTTAAATATATTTTAAAATATATAGATATATATTACATATATATATATATATATAAGTCTGTTTTACTACATGAAAGAAATAAACCTTGTGTTGCTGTAAAGAAGACTTATTGTTAGTTTTTTTTTTATACAGAGACTATTTTATTTAGGTAATATAAAACAATATGAACTCAAACCTGTAAAGAAGAAACGACAATGAAAGTTTATTCTTTCACTTTTAAAACATAAAATAATATAATATTAAAATTTTCATTGATTATCCAATTGTCAATCATGTCTCGTATTTAAATCTGTCATCTGACATTCTGAATTCGTTTCTTCTTTAAAATCAGACAATTAAAAAGTTAAAAACTATAACCAAACTTCATGGTAAGTAAACACACAGAGTGCGAAGAAAGAAATAGTATTTCTTTACATCTCCCCCCATGGGGAAGAAAATTCACCCGTGAATTTTCACTCCAGTTCTCCATTTGATACTTGCACATTCTCATCCTCTGTTATCTGTACTGGAATTAGTTTTGTGATATGAAAAAGATTTGACTCTGTTTTTCTATGTCCTGTATCTATCTCGTAAATTGTATTAGATTTCTTTTTAATTATTTTATATGGTCCAATTCTCAATTCATCTAGCTTTTTCCTATTTAGTTTATTCCCATTTTCTATATATACTAGATCTCCCACACTGAATTCTCTTTGTTTTCTATTCCTATCATACCTCATTTTGTTATAGTAATGTGATTTCAAGGTATTATTAAGCGCTGTTTTCTTATCTCCGATCCAGTCACTATTTATACCTCCTTGTTGTAGTTCTTTTGGTAAAACCTTAACATCTGTTCCGTATAGCAAATAACATGGTGCATAGCCAGTTACTGAGTGGTTAGTCTGATTGTATTTTTCTACACATTCATGTGCTATTGTAGTCCATGCTCTGTTTTCTCCATCTTCATTGATTTTGCATCTAATTTTGTTAACTATCGTTTGATTCAACCTTTCATTTAAGCCATTAGAAAACGGTGCATTCACTGCTGTAAAAATTATTGTTATTTGTTTGTCAGTAAGGAACTTCTTGAATTCTTTAGAGTTTATTCCTGGATACTGGTCGGTAAGGAGCATCCCAATCTCTTCGGTTTCAGCGACCTTATTTATTAGCTTTATAAAGTCATGTGCACCCTGGGTTTTTGATGTTATAATAAATGCATATCTAGTGAAGTGGTCCACTAAAAGATGTATGTATTTCTTGGTTGATCTAGAACCACCAAAACCTCCAATAGTGTCTATTGATACTATTTCAAAGGGTCTTGTCGCTGGGCCTAAATATGACATTAATCCGTATTTGTGTTGTCCTCTTGTTTTGTTTTTTATGCAAATTTCACAATTCCTACAAACATTTTTAATATTTTTCGTTAAATTTTTTGTTGCGTACAGTGAACTAATAGTAGTTAGCATTTGTCCCACTCCAATGTGACATAGATCTTCATGTATTCGCTTTATAAATTTAATACTGAATTCTTCTGTTATTATTATTTTCTCTTTGTTCCTAATTCTTTTGAAGTATAAATTGTGTTTTTTGATTATTTTATTATTGTTTCTCTGTATTTCTTTATTTTGATTCTGATCTATTACAATATCTTCTAATGTAATTAAGTTCACAACTTTCAGTTGTTCTTCTAGATTATCCTCTGGTTCTAATACAGGATTCCGACTTAAACAGTCCGCTTCTAAATTATCTTTTCCAGGGGAATATTTGATTTTAAAATCATATTGTGAAAGGTAATAAGTCAAATCACCTAGTTCTTCGTCTGTTCTAGCTTTTAAGTTCATGTTTTCTAATGGTTTATGGTCTGTGTAGAC
The DNA here is from genome assembly GCA_036365455.1 of Macrosoma leucophasiata. NCBI lineage: Eukaryota > Metazoa > Arthropoda > Insecta > Lepidoptera > Hedylidae > Macrosoma > Macrosoma leucophasiata. The sequence continues at coordinate 3,055,502 of JAWQUS010000023.1, read as the reverse complement.
TGTAAACGATTTACCTATCAGCCAGTACTGCCAATATCTTAGTGCTTCTTTAATAGCTAAGCATTCTAAATATATTGCCTTTTTCTTCTTTTGCGCTCCATTCAGTTTTTTTGAAAAATAGGCTACTGGTTTTTCTTTACCATCTAGTTGTACTTGTTTTAAAATTGCTCCAACACCCAGCAGAGAACCATCAGTATAAATATTTATTGGTAGATTTTGATCATAAATTTCTAGTATTGGCTGTGAACACAAGAGACTCTTTATTTTTTCAAACGCATTTTGACATTCTTCAGACCAAACAAACTTTTGATTTTTTCTTAGCAAATTATGTAATGGGTCAAGAATTATTGCGCTCCTTGGTATATATTTATGGTAAAAGTTTACTTTTCCCAAAAATTGTCGAATATTCTTCTGGGTTTTTGGTACTGGAAATTCTTTTATCGAAATGAGATTGTCCTTCAGTGGTTGGATAGAATTATATTGAATGATATGTCCCAGGTATTTTACCGAATCTGATGCAAATGTACATTTTATAAATTTTAGTCGAAATCCTTCCGTTTTAATTGCTTCTAGTAACTGTTTCAAGTGACTTATATGTTCATCAAATGAGTTTGAAAATATCAGGATGTCATCTATATAATTGACAGCAAAATCGGTTAGTTTATATTTTCTAAGTATGTTACACAATATTCTTTGAAATATTGCTGGAGCAGTCTTCAAACCAAATGGTAGGCAAGTCCATTGAAAGTGTCCCTCTTGAGTTACAAACCCTGTCTTCTTCCTGTCCTCTACTCGTAGAGGTATAGACCAAAAAGCTGAATTAACGTCTAAGCTTGTAAAAAATTTGCAATTTCTTGTTTTTGTCATTAAATCGTCAATTAATGGGAAGGGTTGAGCCTGAGGAACTACAATTTTATTTAAATCCCTGAAGTCTATACAGAGCCTTGATTTTTTATTTTCTTCCTTTTTAAATGTCAAAGTTACTGGTGCTGCGAATGGACTATAAGATTCTTCTATAAGCGCATTATCCAATAATTCGGCTATTTGTTCTGCTATCTCTTTTTTGTCTTCTATAGTGCATCTGTATGGCCTCTTGCTGCAGTATTTATCCATTAATAAATCTATTCTTGCTTCATATCCTTTAACCTTTCCCACGTCATACTTGTTTTTGGCAAAAACTGATTGATATTGTTGTATTAACTTATTTATTTCTTCCCTTTTATCATCATCTAAATGACCAACCTTTATTTCAAATTCCTCCTCTTTGATATGTTCATTAAAATTAATTTTGTTTTCGTTTTCATATTTATTACCTTCATTTTCACCTTCGTCTATCTTTTTCTCCATTTTTTTACTATTCTTTTCATGTAAGTATTGTTTCTGAGTTATTTTTAACTCCTCATTTTGTACTAGCTTGTATTTCTTTATCATATCTAATCCTATTAAGAAATCATATCTGAATTTGTGTTCGTCAATGATGTACACATCCACATTTTCTTCTATTTCAAAAATTTTTATTTTTAAATTTGTCAAACCACTTGTTTTTTGGACACCATTAATTGTTACTATATTTTCTTCATTCGAGTTATGTCCTTTTGTATTTAGTTTTAGTAATTTGGAATTAATTAGAGATACATTTGAACCTGAATCGTATACTCCATAAATTTCTAATTTATTATTTAACAGTAGTTTGATCTTAATTAATGGTGTCACTACTAGTTTTTTTTTTCTGTTTCATTTAACTCTGCTTCAATCACTGAATTATTTACATGTTTAATATATCTTTTATTTAATTTATCATCTTCTCTAACTCTAAACCAGCATGCAGCTTCGGAATGATAGCGAACCCCTTTATTTAATTTTATGCATATTTTGCATGGATAACGTCCTTCATTTGTAATATTTATCCTTTGATTTTCATACTTTCTGTACGTTCCATTCCTATTTTTATTTACCAAATGTTCATACTTTCTCACCTCATTGAATAAACATACTATATCGTTCATTGCTTCTCTATTTATCTTCTCTAATACAAAACCTGGCAAACCTACCGCTATCAGATCCACCAGTGTACCTGTATCAATTGAATTTCTCATGTCCAATAAAAGTTTTTCCTTTTTAATGGCATAGTCCACTAATGAACCATCCTTATATTTAAATAACAATGCATAGGTCACTTGGTTCCAGTTTTGGTTTGCAAATGACTCGCACAACTTTTCTTTCCAAACTATCCACTCTGAGTTGAGTGTTAATTTTATAATCATTGAGCTGTACCAATCAACACAACTTTTATCCATAAATAGTCGGAGAATCTCAATTTTTTGTTCATCTTTCATAATACCGAAGCGAGAACATTCTCTCTCAAAAATGTCAATCCATTGCCTTGCATTCGAGATTTTTCTCGTAAATTTCTCAATCACAAACTTCTCTGCGACATATTTCAGATTCTGTTTTTTTAAATCATGTGTATTTTCTATTAACTTTGTAAACATTTCTTCCAATAAATTCGAATCTCTAATTTGTTCTTCAGATGCTCGGTTATGTTCAATTTCCTCCAGATATTGTTCTCCAAATTGTAAGTTACCATCAGCATCTATGTAAATTTCTCGTAATTTATCTGTCATAGTTATCCAAACTCTTCGTGTCTGATGTCTTTTCTTTAAACTATTTTTTACTTTGTTGTACACAGCTGTCTCAATTAATTCTTCGTGAAATCCAACAGACTGTAATTCCTCTGGTATAGCAAATTTTTTTTCATCTTTAGTTGTGATTGAGGTTACACAACAAATATTAGATTTTCCATCATTCGCCGGTAAAATCGTGAATTCAAAACGTAACTGCTCCATTTGCATCTTTTTATAAACAAAATTGTCGTTTTATAAGTCTGTTTTACTACATGAAAGAAATAAACCTTGTGTTGCTGTAAAGAAGACTTATTGTTAGTTTTTTTTTTATACAGAGACTATTTTATTTAGGTAATATAAAACAATATGAACTCAAACCTGTAAAGAAGAAACGACAATGAAAGTTTATTCTTTCACTTTTAAAACATAAAATAATATAATATTAAAATTTTCATTGATTATCCAATTGTCAATCAACTCGTATTTAAATCTGTCATCTGACATTCTGAATTCGTTTCTTCTTTAAAATCAGACAATTAAAAAGTTAAAAACTATAACCAAACTTCATGGTAAGTAAACACACAGAGTGCGAAGAAAGAAATAGTATTTCTTTACATATATATATATTCATTTATACATATGAAAAACATAAATAACAATACGGAGAAAAATTAGTCAGTCTAGATTCAGATAATACTTGTTCAGTCGATTTTTAAACGATTCCAATGTTTGTGCTAGTCGAACAGTCAGAGGCAAGGAATTCCACAGCTTAACAGCTTGAACAGTGAAGGATTTAGCAAAGAAGGAGGAGGAGTGAGGAGGCATCATGAGGAGACGGTTGTTGGAAGAACGAAGAGAAAGGCAATTAGATTGACATAGGAATTGGAATCGACTTTTAAGGTATTGCGGATAATGCTGGTAAAATAATAGGCAGTATAGAAGAGAGAGGATGTGTGTATTCCTGCGAAGATGGATTGGAAGCCACTGGAGCTGTTTACGAAATTCAGAAATATGGTCATATTTACGTAAGCCAAATATGAACCGAATGCAAAGATTTTGAAGACGCTCAAGCTTGGCTAGCTGCTCCTGGGTTAGATCAAGATAAGATATGTCAGCGTAATCTAAAATAGGAAATAGAATGGATTTAGCAAGCATAACTTTAGTGGCAGTGGGCAAGAAATTCCTGAGTCTACGAAGCGAACAGACAGCGGCAAACATCTTCCTACTAACCTCGCTAATTTGAGGAGTCCAGGACATGCAGCTATCCATTTGTACTCCTAGATTCTTCACAGTGTCGCAATAATTAATATGTTTTCCATCATAGAGAATAGGAGACAATGTAGAAAAATCAATACGTTTAATCAACCTAGAGCTACCAAATATTATCGCTTGACTTTTAAGCGGATTAACTTGCAAGCCATACGTTTTGCTCCACTGGTAAATTCTATCCAAATCTTCGTTAATGAATTGTATGGCTTTAGGTAAATCTTCTAGATCGGTTTGCAAATAGATTTGTAGGTCGTCTGCATAAAGGTGGTAGAGAGAAGTAAAGTGATGGCTAATAGAATTAATGAAAATGGAAAAGAGAAACGGAGACAGCACGCCACCTTGTGGAACGCCGGCAACAACATCACACCAGTCAGAGAACTTATCGTCTAAATAAATGCGTTGTCGGCGTCCAAACAAGTAACTATAAAACCACGCAATCACTGTCGGAGATATGTTGAGAGACTGCAGGATTGCCAGCATGATATCAAAATCGACTGTGTTGAAGGCGTTACTAAAATCTAGTAAAACCATCACAGTAACTTGTCCATTTTCCATACCATACCGGATATCCTCAGTTATCTTGACTAGGGCAGTGGTAGTGCTATGACCCGGACGAAATCCTGATTGAAAGGGATTGAGTTGGTTGAATTTTAAAAGAAATGAACTAAGTTGTTTATGTATGAGACGCTCAAGCACCTTAGATAGGAAGGGAAGGATAGAAATGGGACGATACTCATTTAAAGACTTTGGATTAGGCTTTTTAGGTACTGGTATTATATGAGCATCTTTCCAGGCAGAGGGAAATGTACTGCTTAAGAGGGAGTAATTAAGGATAGAAGTAAGGATAGGAATCACAATTTTAATGACAGGAAGGATCATTTTCCTGCTAATCATGTCACTACCTACTGCATCAGAGTCAATACTAAGAATATTTCTCTCAACATCACGATCAGTAAATTGCTCAAAGAAAAAAAGAGGATAGTCCGGAGCAGTGGTATGACACAACGAAATTAATGTTTGCGCTTTAATTGTCGCATCTATACAAGACGATGCCGTGAAATGCGAATTAAGTGAATTAAGGTCTAAGAAACGTGTTAAAGATTCAGAAGTATTTCGACTTTTACCAACTCCCAATGACTTCAAAAACCTCCACACCATTGCAGGGTCTTCTTTAGAAACAGAATTATGGACATGGCGTCGCTGTGCATCCCTACACACCCTATTGCAGCGATTACGTAAGCATATATATTTTTCCCTATTAATTTCACTGGGGCTATGTTTAAATCTACATTTAGCATTATTTTTTTTAGTTATTAACGCCTTAATGTCGTTGGTTAGCCATGGAGCAGGAAGATGCCTGACGCGGACTGGACGCATGGGTGCATGTAAATCAAAGAGATGCGTGAGTAAGGAATTAAAAAGATTAACTTTGTCATTAATATCACTCGCATGATCTATAACTGTCCAATCAATTTTGGACGCATCTTCTTGCAACCTATCTTTATCCACGCCACGAAAATTACGCTGCATAAGAATTTTGGCTTTAACCTTAGGGGGACGAATTTTATACGATAAATAAATTAAATCATGATATGAGAAAGCATCTGCTGAACATTGGCCATGCTTGGCCACGTGATCAAGCGAAGAAACGAAAATTAGGTCTAAAAGAGAAGGAGCAGAATTTGGGAAAAAATGAGTGGCAGCGAGAGGAAGAATATGCATATTTGCAGAGCTTACTAGAGATTTGAGACGATTTGAACGTAAATCATTCTTTAACAAACAGGTGTTAAAGTCACCCATTATAATCGAGTGATTATATTGAGGTACCAGGTCAACAAGGTTTTTCTCAAGACATGCAAAATAATCAATATTCAGAGATGGGCTGTAATATACACCAAGGAGGAGTTTTGTGCTAGCAAAGATAACTTCTAAAAATAGATCTTCTGCACCATCACTGGGTTGGGGTGACATACGGATAATGGAAAACGGAATATGCGATCGTAAATAAATTGCAACACCACCTCCCCCTCGCCCGGTGCGATCGTTACGAATTAGGTGAAAACCTGGTATTTGATATAGTATCGATGGGAGACTAGGTTTCAACCACGACTCGGAGACTAGGATGGCATGTATATTAGTATTATCAAATGATGCTAACATATCTGAAAAATGGGCAGGAATACTTTGCGCGTTAATATGTATGACATTAAAGTTTTTCAGTGAATCTGAGAAGTAAGAGTGAAGAGTTTCATTAAGAGAGGGAAGACTAACAAAACTACCACTATTTGAACCAGCAGAGGAATGTATAGAATGAAAAGAATCATTTTGGCTGCTACTACTGTTATCCGACATTAGTAAGTAATATATTATATGTTATATACAAATAAATCTGTATTAATATTAAATAAAAATAGAATAAATAAAATATAATATTATATATATATATATATATATATATGTTTATATAAATAGCTTAGCTACTTATTAGCTAGCCTGTGACTTAAAATACGTAAAGTTTAAACAATTACAATTAGTTTTTCACCCACCAGCTTTAAAAATAAACGAAAACAATAAAATACAATTTACATCACACGAGTGACACGAGCAACACAGTAATAATACATCACTATTATTAGAAAAACAGCACTTAATGGTCTGGCATAAACCAATTTTTTATCTGCAGTGGAAGCTGTCATATGTGGCACTAATGAGTGTCACAGATGACATCTGTCACCGCACGTCAAAGCAAGCAATTAGAAAATAACCCTACAAGAAAGCAATAAATTATAAATTATGACAAAAAAGAGCGGGTATCACGCTGTCAAGTTTTAACAAAATAAAAAGGAGAAAAGCATAAACACAACATTACTTCCGAACTTTTTCACGCTTTGAGCGTTGGGCAGTGAACTTATCAACCGGTGCTGTCTTGGATGTTCCAGCCTTCACATTCTCAGGCTCCGCCGAAACCGCGATCTTCTCCAGCTCCGCCAAGGTTTCAATGCGATGTCGAGATCCCTCAGGGCCAATAATGTGAATCAGTCCATCCTTTGACCAGCATTTAGTGACCCCGAAGCGTTGACGACGACGACGATTGATTTAAGTGCAAACAAGTGATAAGTGATGTGAACTTATATTCAGGAAACAACTGCCGGTGGGTAACTTTAGTTATATATTAATATTTAACATAAAAATATACTTTAAACTATTTATTAGCTAAAATAAAAACTGAGATAAATTTTAAGATGTTAATTTTGCAACTACCCGAAGTTATTAGTTAGTCTTATTTTTCTGGTAGCCTGAGGCAGCAGTTAATGCAGAATGCGTTGCATAACTTTGAAGGTTCACTAATGTTTCACTGACACACGTTACACAAATCTTCATTTCAAAACCAACGTTTTGTACACTATTAATTCCACAAGTATGTAATTCCGGAAATGTATCATTTCGCAACTCAATTCGTAAACTTATTATTTCCCAAACATTTGATTACGTAAATGTTTAAAATAATTATTAATAATGTCAGCAAAAAAAACCTGACGCCGAACGTACCTCACCCTTCGACCTAACCTGACTATGTCGTAAATTTTTTTAAATAAAATATATATGAAGTGATGAGTTATGAAATGAATAGATTATAGCCAAGTGAATATATGTAGTGATGTAGTTGTGGAAAGTTGAGATGTGAAACTAAATCGGGACGTGTGTGTGAACTCTTCATTACAAATGAAGAGTTTTGAAACGTTTGTCGGTAAAACCGGACCCTATATGGTCCAAGAACAATAATCAACTGTCTCAACAACTATTTTGGGTAGCTTGAGGGATAGCAGTTTCTACAGAATGCGTTGCATTAGCGTAATTTTGACATTGTTGTAGTAGTAACACGAACGACCAAACTCGCACGAGCGGACCACATCGGACTTGATTACTAAAAATTCTGTCCGTTGGACTCCTGATTTGGTTCGGAGCGTACCGAATCCGCCGTCCGCTCCGTACCAAATCCAAACGTGTGTTATGACTATTAATGTTACCAGGATGACAAGTGAAGAAACAATATTTTTAATCGGCGCCTCTTGGCAGCATACTGTTATCAGTAAAAGTTGTGACGTCATTTAATAATTTTCAAATTGTAGAACTCATTTTTTTTTAATGTAATGTAAGTGGCAAACAAGCATGCAGTTCACATTGATGTTAAGTGATGACTGCAGCCTATAGACATCCACATGAAGACCAAGGCCAAAATGCAGATGCGTCACCACTCCTGAGGCCTAAGGTGTTATGCCTCTGTGCCGGAAATTACAGGGCCGTACATTACCACCTGACCGGAACACGATACTGCTGAACACTACCATTTAGCGGCAAGTAAATTAGGTAATGCGGTGGTGCCTACGCCCGCGAGCTCCGTCACTGGAGCTCTACCACCAGTAAAACATCATTTTTAACTAACCGGTACTTTAACAAAATTGTTAAAGTAAAAATAAGATGATTAAACCCAGCCGAAGCTTTTTTTATGCTTCAAAACTTATTTAAGTCAAATTACTGTGATTAACATTAGTTTAATAATATTCGAATACAACAAACACAAGAGGTGTATTTTTCTCAGTACATGGCGTTTGGAACTCTGCCAGTGAATAATTAAGAATATCCCGAATAAAAGGGGAAATTCGACAGGCAGGTGTAGACGTCGGTAGCTCAGTTGGGAGAGCGGCTGGACTAGAGATGGAATAGAGTGGTAGCGGGTTCAATTCCCGACTAAAGTGAAATTTTTCGTCGTTTTTTCTACGGAACCCTAAAAAATTATAGTTTCGCCATGACCGTCTGTCTGTCTGTCTGTTTGTCCGTCCGCGGTTTAGCGCAAAGCGCGGTTTAAACTATCACACCTAAGTTGGCTTTACAAGTTTGCGTGTAATAGTCGACCAAATGTAATACTCGAAAAATTTTTTTTTTTCATTACATTAATCAAACCTAAAAACTACGGAACCCTACATTGCGCGTGGTCCGACGCGCAATGACCGATTTTTCACAAATATTTTACTCTTGCAGGTGAACCAACAACAGGCCTTCGCTACCGAGCACTTTTTTACTGGCATAGAATTGTTTATAGGTGATTAAATATTATTTATTGTTTTTTTTTTTAAACAGACATTCCTACTTTACATGGTTGTTCGGTGATGAGTGCAGTCTATAGATATCTTCATTGGATGATTTCGCGACTCCCCGACTATTGATTTGCACTTCATTATGGACGTCCATAAGAGTTTTACTTTTATAAGTGATATTAGGTTTTCCCAGGAGTTGGATAATGGGCCCGGAGATGTCAATCACACGTAACTGGGTGTTTTCATGTATGCTGTAACTTCGTGTGATGTGTGTAAGCTAGTTTAGCTTACATTACTTACTTAGCCCCTGAGCCCTAAATAGTGGAATGAACTTTCCTCGGAGATTTTCTCTCGTTGCTATAATATGAGGTTCTTCAAAACTGGCGTTGGAAGAGTCCTTCAGGGCGTGCAGCGCGTTGACAACTCCCTTGGTGTTGTAAATTTTCATAGGTGATGGTGACCACTTTTTCTTGCCTGTCAACCTTTTGACATAAAAAAGGTAGATTTACTTTTCACGTAGTTATAACGGGGCAACACACATAATATAGGTAAACATTGCGACACTGCTGGTTAAGTGTTTATATACGGCCCGTAATTACCAGGACAGCAAGAAAAAGTTTAAACTTCGAAAGACTGTGCTGTTTTTATAATTTTTGCGAAGATGTAAAGTTTCCTCAATGATAACAATGACTTGATTCTTTATTGCAACGTTTGCAAAATTAAAAATGTGGTAATTATTAATTAATTTAAAGACACGGAATGAGAATCTTAAACCTAATCTTATCTCTTAATTCAGAAGAAATTCATACAATAAAGCATAAAACTTTGTGTAATAAATCCCATCTTAATAACGTCCATAATGAAGTACAACTCAGAAGTCGCGAAATCATCCAATGAAATATGTGATCACGTGCGCTATAAATATTTCTATGTTAGTGAAACAGTTCTCGGTAGCGAAGGCGGTTTGATAATCTGCGATTGTGCGATTTAATACCGACTTTTTAATGTTGCTTATTGCAACTTCAAAACTTTTATTAGATATACGTTTTGAAAAAATAGAATATAACTGAACCCTCAAAAGTGGCTACCATTCTTTAAATTAATTTATTTTTGTTACACAATCGGTCCCGCAGTTTTGAAGCAAATTGGCCATGATAGCACACAGGTAGATAAATGTACCAGTGATGCTATACGGTTTTTCTTCTCAAGTGTACCAGGCTGCTATTAGTGACACCGAGTTCCAGTCAGATATGAAACATATGGCTTCATAATTTCGACATAGAGACAAAACAGTCTGGCCTTAGAAGTTGGCAACATTCATTAACAGATCAATTTAATTTTATAATTTACAATAAAACTTTTTAAAGGCACATATTCACATCATTAATTTACCGTTAATGTTAAAAATAATATCATATACATTATATACTTAGAACAAATAAATGTGTTAATACTTAAAACATACAATAAGAATCTTAAGCGTTATCTCAACTTTTAAATTCCCAAGTAATTCATAATTATAATAAGGCATAAAAGCTGTGTCATAAATTTTATCTTAATAACGTTTCTATCGAAGTATAACTCAGAAGTCGGGGAGTCGCGAAATCATCAAATGAAATATCAAACTCAAACTCAAACTCAAAAATTCATTTAATCACTTGGAAATAATAGAATTTGCTTGTGATAGGTCAAATTACAAATATAAAATTAAAGCGAATAACAACTGATACGTTGATTAATATGTCAAAGTAAATAAATTAATAATAGTCCAAAAATACTTAATAATAAAAATAGGTATCAACAGAATGTTCCATACTCTCTTTTACAAACGGCAAGATTTCCATGATTAAGTCCGCTATGAATATTAATTATATTTAAATTAAACAGTTCCCGGTAGCTAAGATGGCATGATAACGAGCAATCATATGATTTTAGTTTGTGCCTTCGATTTTTTTAACTATCAGCTACATTTTAAGTTGGTTAAGTAACTAACCGACAAACAATGTTTTGTAGTGAAATTAAGGGCAAGATTAAAAGTAGACATCACTCAGACTTTCTCTCTTCTCTTCTCAATCTTTGACCAAATATTAGTATTGTTTCATAGTTCTATAAAACTCTTAAGATTGTATTGAAATTCGGACTGTCATTCAAAGTCTTCGTGCGACCTGTTAATATGAGTATAAATTGAATACAAGCAAAGCACATATTTTTCAAAAGAGGAAGAAATTTCAAGTTTTTTATTTCTTTTTTATAATATCTGACAAGTTTTTGTATATAGTGCATTGATTTGTTCATATCAAACTACGTTTGATACATAAAAGCAAAAAACATACATCTAAAAACAAAGTTTTCATAACCCAAATAAGAATGTGAAAATACAAACTTTCTGCAAAATAATGCAAGTGGAAAAAATAGTACCTATATAGTTTCATATTTAACTAGTTAAATATCAAAATTTATGTATGTATGTATATTTACGCCAGATCCCTAACGGGGTAGGCAGAGAGTGTAGAGCGAAGATCAAAATTTAATTATAATTTAACCCTGATTCTCTGACACAAAATGTATGATGAAAATTTCCTTAAGGTTTCCGAGCTTTTTTAATTGTTGTTAAAATTATTAACATAAATCGCAAAACGCCAATCGCAAGCATTAGTATGCAGGCATCCTTACTTGCATAACACGGCCAAGATAGTCCGCTATTCTATTTACTACGCTCGTGAGAGTAACGGGTTCGGGTCAAACGGCTATATGAGCAAATGCTCGGCAAATTCCAAGCATATGTGTAAAAATTAATGGAAGTAATTTATTGATGGGTAGATAAGCCTAGCCAAGATAGATAAGTGAAGACAGAATAATTTGACTTAATGAATGTATTATTATTATTAATTTTAATCTTTTACATTATTGACAAAATACATGGTTTTTTTATGGAATGGATGTGGCAAACAAGCATGTCACCCATCACATTACCCGACCGCGCCCGTAGTGCTTAACCGAGTAGATCGCTTACGATCTACACCAGCCGCCGGGCCATGCGCACTTCTATTTTCTTTAATTTAATTTTTTGTTTTTTTCTGTTATAAAGGTGGCAAACAAGCATCCAGTTCAAATAGTTGTTAAGTGATTACTGCAGCCTTAAGACTCCCACACAAAAACTAGAGATTTTAGCTACGCTGAGATACAGAGATACGCTGCTGTTACTTATTACTAAACATGCATGTAAACTGCTTGCTTGTTTGGCACCACTTTAAAATAAAAAAGAGAACTACTTTTACTGGTGGTAGAGCTCCAGTGACGGAGCTCGCGGGCGTAGGCACCGCCGCATTACCTAATATACTTGCCGCTAAATGGTAGTGTTCAACACTATCGTGTTCCGGTCAGGTGGTAATGTACGGCCCTGTAATTTCCGGCACAGAGGCATAAGACTCTCTCTTAGGCCTCAGGAGTGGTAACGCATCTGCATTTTGACCTTGGTCTTTGTGTGGGTGTCTATAGGCTGCAGTCATCACTTAACATTAATGTGAACTGCATGCTTGTTTACCACTTCCATTACATAAAAAAAAAAGCTAAATATAGATACTTTGCCACTATGAGGTAACTTGGTATGTTTCTGTACCGAAAATGGATCGGAACACGATAGTGCTGCAAACTACCGTTTAGCGGCAAGTATATTAGGTAACTGCCTCGGTAGCCTAGTGGTAGCAGGCCACTACTACTACGCTGAGGTCCTGGGTTCGATTCCCGGGTAGAGGGTTATCAGAGATAATGGTGAAAAAGCCTTTATCTCTGGTTCTATTGGGATTTTTCCATTTTCTGGAAATTTCCCAGTACTTCAAAGTTTGGTAATGTGCCCGGAGATGTCAACAGGCTCGCCACCTGTTACATGGGCCAAAACGTAACCGGCGAATCGTGGGTGTTTGCATGTATGCTTGAATGCATGCATTTACCTCTGCCTACCCCTTCGGGGATTACAGGCGTGAAGTTACGTTTTTATATTAGGTAATACGGTGCCTACGCCCGGCGAGCTCCGTCACCAATGTTCTACCACTGGTGAATGTGTTATGTGTATGTTTATATATCTATCTACATAATTTAGTAAAGAACCTACCTAAAACAATAGTTAAGAATGAACTGACAAACGTATACATCGCACTTACTTAAAAAATCATGTCATTTCACGAATCTTCTTAACGAGACACGACATGGGAAAAGTAGGACATGTTACTATTTGTATTTACTCAGAGACAACCAACAATTTTATTTAAAGAATGATGACACATTTACGGTCTGTTGCAATTTAAAGATAGTGCCTCCATAATTTCAATCACAGTATTTTATTTAAAGAAAAATGGAAAGAAAAATTTGACTTCAGGCGAGACTTGAACTCGCGGCCTACTGGGAATCTAGTCCAGCCGGTCTTCCAATTGAGCTACTGAAGTCCTGCCCGATTTGTCAAATCTTTCCTTCACATTTATTGCCTTGCTTTATGGTAGCAGTAGCGCCATCTATTACCAACTATGCTAGTTAGGCAACCGATGTAATAGACTTTTCAGTTTATTGAATATCGTAAAGAAGTCGCTTTTACCCTTAATAATTGTTTTTTATATTATTTCGCATTAACACATGCTTGTGAAATATATTTTTATTTTAAAGAAAAATTTGACTTCAGGCGAGACTCGAACTCGCGGCCTACTGGGAATCTAGTCCAGCCGCTCTTCCTATTGAGCTACTGAAGTCCTGCCCGATTTGTCAAATCTTTCTTTCACATTTATTGCCTTGCTTTATGGTAGCAGTAGCGCCATCTATTACCAACTATGCTAGTTAGGCAACCGATATAATAGATCAAACACAGTGGCAAAACAACTTAGGCTTAGGCTGGTAACTATTCACTTACCATCTCTCGTCAACTGCATGCTTGCTTGGCGCTTTTATTAGATAAAAAATAATTTGGCTCCATAATAACATAGAGACATAAGAACTAAAGCTAACGAAGCGCACGTGGCCCGGCGGCTGGTGTAGATCATAAGCGATTTACTCGGTTAAGTACTACGGGCGCGGTCGGGTAGACCGCTAGTGGCAAATAATATACAAATACGTGTTTTCGTGCTTCGGAGGGATTGGAGCAGCGTGGTGGAGTAAGCACCAAGCATCCCCTTCAAAAAGGGGAGAGACTCGTGCCCAGCAGTGGGACGTATAATAGGTTGCCATTATTATTATTTTATAAGAACTAATCTCTCAGGCGTGGCAACGTATTTGCGTTTTGGCCTCTGGTTTCTGTTTAGACGTCTTTAGGCTGCAGCCATCACTTAAAATGCATATAAACTGGTAAAAGTATGCTCATTGACCACTCATAAAATATTTTAAAAAATACACTGGTACGTTTTAGCTGCAGGTAGAGGTCTAGTCCCTGCTCAAGTGCCTCAGTAGCCCAGTGGTAGCAGGTCACTACTACAACATTGGGGTCCTGGGTTCGATTGCCGGGTAGGGGGCTATTAGAGATAATGGCGTAAAGTCCTTTAGGTTTTTCTGGTTCTATTGGTTATGGTTGGTATTTTTGGTTCTCGAAGTTTGGTTATGAGCCCGGAGATGTAAACAGGCTCGCCACCTGTTCATGGGCCAAAACATAACCGACGAATCGTGGGTGTTTGTATGTTTTGCTTGAATGCGTGCATTTACCTCTGCCTACCCCTTCGGGGTCTACAGGCGTGAAGTTACGTTGTAGAGTTCCAAATCAAGAGCTCGAGGCTGTAGGCACCACAGCATTACCTCATATATCTGCCACCAAATGGTAGTGTGGTATGTAAGTACTTCAGCACTATCGTGTTTCGGTTAGATGGTAATGTATGGCCCCGTAATAACTCACGGACATAACAACTGAGGTCTTAGGGGTGGCAACGCATTCTGACCTCTAGTTTAGTGTAATTGTCTATTAGCTGTAGTCATCACTTCACGTCGTCGTGAACTGCATGCTTGTTTAAAGCCGTAAGTCTGCAGTTGCCCTAACTTACACAATATAAGCGGAATCAGTCCGCTACCTAACCCATTTAGTACAATCGTGCGAGTTACGGGCTCAGGTCAAATAGTTAAATGAACAATATGCACTTTACGAATTCACGTTGAGCTTGTTGAGCTAATTTTAAACAGACTAAACCAATGAGTAGTCCAGATTTTAAATTCAATTCCGGAATATAAATGAGCTGATTTATTTTCCGTGATTATTCATCATCATGACTCCAGCCTAAATCGTCCACTGCTAGTCAAAGACCCCCACAACAGTATATTGTGCGTCATTAGGAGAGTTTTTTTTTATATTCTGGAAGTGGCAAACAAGCATGCACTTCACATTGATGTTAAGTGATGACTGCAGCCTATAGACACCCACACAGAGACCGAGGTCAAAATGCAGATACGTAACCACTTCTGAGGCCTAAGGTGTTATGCCTCTGTGCCGGAAATTACAGGGCCGTACATTACCACCTGACCGGAACACGATAGTGCTGAACACTACCATTTAGCGGCAAGTATTTATTAGTATTAGGTAATGCGGTGGTGTCTACGCCCGCGAGCTCCGTCACTGGAGCTCTACCACCAGTTAAATATGCCATAATCGCCACGCTGTGCAGGCGGATTGCCAAGGGCGGTAGTTATAGTATCCAGTTTGACCACCATTGTTCAGTTGACTGCACTGGTGCAAGAATTCTTCTCCACTAGAGGGCGATGGGCCACTGGGTCATCAATTCCCAACGCCTTCACTGGCACGATGTACGAATGAATAATTTTGAATCCCCTATCAGCCAAACGGACAAGAAATAAGGAATGTAGAAAAACTATTATTTACACAGGTTATACCTATTATTTATTACGTTAGAATCCCACTGCAGAATCATTTCGTTCATCCAGGTATGCTGCAAACCTAATTTTTACGCATAATAATAATAATAATAAGGGGGCAGAGCAGCTTGTGGCGAGCTGTTGGTGAGTAGCGACACCACCCCCTACCATCATCTCGAGTTCCTCCGAGAGAACTGGGCTCCGCCTCGTCCGCCACACAGAGGTACGGCCGGACAGAGCATCAGGTCTCTCACCTCTGGCTTGCCTTCATTGGCCGGTCCGAGTGGGGCGCTAGAGGTATGGCATTTGCAGAAATTTGGATAATAGGCTGTTATCTAAATTTCTGCAAGAGCCATACACTCGGGGGTGGAAGTGTCTAAAGCCGCGAAAAGCGGGGAAGCCCGCTCCGAGCTCGAGATTACTCGCTCGTGATGGTGAAACCGGGGCCACACCTCTCGACACCCCCAGCCTCTCTCAACAGTGTTGCCCCCCGTCGACCATCGGGTTGGCTGTTTGGGGGGCCCACCAAGGAGAGGCGAGTCACCACCTGCCTAAAGTAGGATTCGATAATGTGAGATGTTGAATATAGGCAGGTGCCGGATCTCACTCCATAGGCCCAGCCAGCTAGTCCCCCCAGTTCACCCACATAGCCCAAAGTTTGGCGAATCACTTATCATTGCAATAGTCCCATTATATTCTGCGGGGTCTGTCTGTGCCTGTATTAACTATTGATGCAGTCAGAGAGAGGTCCCGCCGAATATAACCCATTACAAAGTAGATCAAAATTCTCGAAAGGGCCTCTACGTGTTGGACCCCCCATGTCCCCGCGCAAGCCTGACAAAGGTCCGGGGTTCAAATTGGCCCCGTGCTGACGAGAGACATAATAATAATGCGGAACTCCGCTTAATACCTAATTTTAATTTTTTATATATATTTGTTTATTTTTATACTTATATATGTGGTGTCAGAATGGCTATGAGGCGTCGCGACAAAGCTTTTCGTATCTACAAGAGAGACCGCAGCGATGAAAATTGGACACTGCACAAAGTAGCTAGAAACTGCTGCAATCAAATGGTAAGAGCAGCGAAACGCCGCTTCATTTATGAAAATGTTATGCATTCTTCGCCGGCAGTAGTTTGGAAGTTTCTCAAATCACTTTTTGTTCCCTCACCCAGTCAAATTAACCAGTTCCGGCCCATTTCAATCCTGCCCTTTATATCTAAGATTCTTGAAGCAGTCGTTCATTCCCAGTTATCCAAATTCATCCTCAAGAACAACATCCTCTCCCCTTTCCAATCTGGATTCCGATCAGGACACAGTACATCCACAGCTCTGCTTAACATTGTGGAAGACGTCAGAATAGGTATGGAAAAGCCTCTGCTTATGGTGTTAGTGCTAATTGATTTTACTAACGCGTTCAATACTGTGGACCATGATATTCTTATCGCTATTCTTTCGTACATCGGTACCTCGCCTCTCGTGCAGGAATGGTTTTCGTCATATCTTCGTGGTCGCCAGCAGGCTGTGCACGCTGATCAGGACTCGTCTGATTGGTGTCATCTGTCCACTGGTGTGCCACAAGGCGGTATTCTATCTCCTTTATTGTTTTCTTTGTTTATTAATTTTGTCACACGTGACCTTGGATGCTCTTACCATTTGTATGCGGATGATCTTCAACTTTATTGCCATGCCGACCCCAATAATCTTGCCCTTGCCATTTCTGCTCTAAACGATGATCTTCATGCCCTCACTAATTGATTATGTGGATTATGGGATGTTTGTTACTCCGATCTAACACAATATCATCTCAACAAAATAGATCGTATCATCAATAACTCTATCCGTTTCATCTTTGGACTTCGTGAATTCGATCATATATCGAATCACAGGTCCAAACTGAACTGGCTGCCTATTCGCC
Source organism: Macrosoma leucophasiata (assembly GCA_036365455.1). Taxonomy (NCBI): domain Eukaryota; kingdom Metazoa; phylum Arthropoda; class Insecta; order Lepidoptera; family Hedylidae; genus Macrosoma; species Macrosoma leucophasiata. The sequence goes on along the minus strand of JAWQUS010000023.1, from coordinate 3,037,761 downwards.
ACAGAAGATCTTTAAGAATTCTCTGTTTACTTCACTCTATCCTTAACGATCCGTGTGCCCCCATCTAACTCAAACAAAAATTTAAATTTCTGGGTCCACCTTATGTACACATTTTGTAATATATGCATTAAAGATTAAATAAATAAATAAATATTTATGTAAGAAAATATTTAATGAGTAAAAAAATAAATAAGTGGAATATTATTAATGGCAACCCATTATACGTCCCACTGCTGGGCACGAGTCTCTCCCCTTTTTGGGGGGAGGCCTGGAGCTTACTCCACCACGCTGCTCCAATGCGGATTGGTGGAGGTGGGTGGGTTAGTGGCCAGACGCTGTCGGATGTTTTCAAACCGCCCATAACGCCTCCGACAAGGTTTAACGACTGCTATCTATCGATAGCAACCGGGACCGACGGTTTAACGTGCCCTCCGAAGCACGGAAACGCGCATTTTATTTGCCACTAGCGGTCACCCATCACACTACCCGACCGCGGCCGTAGTGCTTAACCGAGTAGATCGCTTACGATCTACACCAGCCGCTGGGCCATGCGCGCTTCATTTTTACGCATACTTATGTATAATCTAGAGAACATATATCCAGTAGGTTGCCTATCAAAAAATGGTTGATAATATTATTTTATAAGTTTTTTTATACTTGTTTTTTTTTCATAAAATAACGTCCACTTCACAGCAATATCTATAAAGACCCGGAAAAATCACGGCTGCATTCTTGGCAGCCCTTACATATATTCGTGCCGCCCCAATAACTTATACGTCCATAACGTACAATATGACGTATTATTTATATATCAAATTAAACCATTTTATTTTTCTCATTATTATGATATACGGGAGACAAATTATATCGGCCGCATGTAAGAGTTGCTGGCTGTTAAAAATAAAATAATTTTATTTAAAATACTTTGCAGACAAATTTAGACAGGCAACCTAGTGGATATATTATGTTCTTTAGATTATAAATATGCGTAAAAATTAGGTTTGTAGCATGTCTGGATGAACGAAATGATTCAGCAGGGGGATCCTAACCTATATTATTAACACAAATTAGTAGACTCCACAAGTTTACGTGTGATAGTCAATCTTTTAATAAAATGTACTTAGTAAACCTACATTGCGCGTGTCCCAACACACACATGATCGGATTTAGGTAGATGTTTATAGGCTACACATCATTTACCGTATATATAGACTTGTGAACTTTATGCTTGCGGTGGTGCCTTCGCCCTCGAGCTCCGTCCATAGAACTCTACAGTTAAAGATTAGTATGTAACTTCACGCCTGTAATCCCCGAAAGGGTAGGCAGAGGAAAATAAATGCATTTAAGCATACATGCAAACACCCGTTGCCAGTTACGTTTTGAACCATGTAACTGATGGCGAGCCTATTGACATGGCACATTACCAAACTTCGAGCTACTGGCAAACTTCCAGGCAATACTAGTGACATCTGCGGTCGCATTACCAAATATCGAGGTACTAGGACACTTCCAGAAAATTGAAAAAATCCCAATAGAACTAAAGATAAAGCAATTACATTGCTATCTCTACTGTCCCCCGATCCGGGAATCGATAGAACCGGTAGGAAATGGTAGTGTTTAGCATTGTCGTGTTCCGGTCAGGTGGTAATGTACGGCCCTGTAATTTCCGGCACAGAGGCGTAATACCTTAGGCCTCAGGAGTGGTAACGCATCTGCATTTTGACCTCGGTCTTTGTGTGGGTGTCTATAGGCTGCAGTTATCACTTAACATCAATGTGATCTGCATGCTTGTTTGCCACTTTGGTTACATAAAAAAAAAAAAAAACCCCAGCGCAGTAGTAGTGGCCTGCTACCACTTGGCTTCTGAGGCAGGTAAAGATTAATGTTAAGCTATTTAGGTTTTATAGAAGCTCTCTGTCAATATCCTACAGAAAAAGATGACCTATCATGATAACAAAGTCGTGACACAAAGGCAAGTATCACATGAGATACGATATGTCGCGGTGTGATGATAAAATAAATTGTTTACTGGTGTTATGGTCTAAGATCCGAACCTGTCGACCAATTATGTAAAGGTCGCTGCCGGAATACTTATAAAAAGACATTTTTATAATAAAGAAACTAATTTATTAAATTATTACATATTAAACTATAACTAAACTAAAACTAGTGACCCTAAGCGATGTTAGCTATAGAATGTTCACATTTATCACAACCGAGCGCATCAAGACTACGCGACCTCGTAAAACCGCTGCCTCAGCTTCCTCATTCGGTGCCCTGGTGTCGCAGTTACCTAGTGTTCTAGATGTTAGGTGATGACTGCGCGTCCTTGTAAATCAACGCCTCAGCTGCCTTGAATTGTGGAATCGTCATTCGGTGCCCTCGATGTCGGAATTAGGTTCGTTATTCGTCAGCATACCCCTAATGGTTTAGTGGTGTACGTAACACCTCCACCCGCAGTTCAGCGACTATTTTAAAACGCCTAGTGAAAATGTTGCTGGTTGCGAAATTCTTCTAGGACTATCAGGGCTGGCGTAATCATCAGCTTCTTCTACTCTGGTTGCTACTACTGCCGTTGCTGGAATGGATCTGGTAATAAATCTTCTCAGCATGATTCACCTATCTGTTTACCGAATTCAATTTTGTTTTTATCAATTTTCGAACATAAACAAACACGTCTATCGTGCATGGCCCGAAGAAAAAGAAAAAAAGCATTTTTTATACCTATTTGTTAATTAACGAAATGTGTTCGAAACTGAAAGTTTTAAATGTATAAAATAGGTTTTTGAAGTTTATTGGTAAACAGATCGGTGCAGTCACCTATATTTACTTACATGTTTACACTAGCCTGCCAGGTAGTCATGTGCGTAAATACGCAAGCAATACATCATAGATCTTATTTTCAGGATTATAAAACGACATCCACGCGGGCGAAGCCGTGGGCAACAGCTAGTTTCAAATAAATTAGATCGTTATTTATTGTAATAATATATGAAATTGGATGTGATTACTTAAATGTATTGCTTGTTGTTCTTAAGGTCAATCAATTATGCCTATGGACCGGTAATTACGTGATTGTGCCTAAATATTTCAATGTTCTTATTTTTATGTAATGGGAGGGGCAAACAAGCATGCAGTTTACATTGATGTTAAGTGATGACTGCAGCCTATAGACACCGACACAAATACCAAGGTCAAAATGCAGATGCATTACCACTGCTGAGGCCTAAGGTTGCTGCTGAGGCTGAGGGTTATGCCTCTGTGCCGGAAATTACAGGGCCGTATCAGAATCAGAATCAGAAACTCATTTATTCATTTAGGGTGACAGGCACCTCTTATGACACGTCAAAAACAAACAAAATAAATTAAAGTGAATAACAATTGATATACATGTCAAACAAGATAAAAAATATATGTAAAGTCAAGAATATCACTAAGATAAAACTAAATGTAATAAACTAATGTAAAAGTATATCAGTAGAATGTCTAAGTAGGGAAGTATTAAGTATTAAGAAATATTAAGTAGGGAAGTAGGGATGTGGTCTCTACCCCCCCGAGCTCCATCACTGGAGCTCTACCACCAGTAAAATCTTTCATGTTATGTCTGTTTCTCTTTTCTTTATACTCTATGTTATCAGCTTTGATTATATACACGTCTAGATGGAGCGTCGCCTTACAAATGCTGCAAAAACAATGTCCCAATTCGAAAACCCTTGTGTGCGTGTAACACACACGTATATTTTATTCGCTTTACACACACTACTCAACTGGTGAAATGTTACTTGCTTATGAAATTTTCCTCTAGAAGTAGGAAAAATTAGCTTAAGTCGAGTGCAATTTTTTCCTAATGTGTGACATAATAATATTACGATATTCGTCGGGTCGTCTCACAGTGGCTTTAGTTATTTTTAATTTTTTGTTTGTATAGGTTCGTGCATTAGCTTAAGTTATTCGTTTTTAGTTATTTGTTCTTAGTGTAAATTACTTTTAACATGAAGAAAAATAAATACATTTTTAAGAACAAAATCAAAATCTGGAATGGATCCATTAGTTGGGAATTTACCAACCCACAAACAGGTACACACGTCAAACTTAGAACACCCCTCTTTACCCATCGGGGGTTATTAAAATAATGTACTTATGTATTAAACATATATTTTATATAGATTTTATTTTGTAACTTTTAAATATTTAAACTTATTTTTAAACATTTCACTGGGAAGATTTTAAATCAAAAACTGGCAACACAGTAAACATGGCGTTCAATGAATCGTACAAATGCGACGTAAAATTAAATATTGTTGATATATTTCTGGCATAAATTTAGGACTAAGGAAAGTGTAGTTACTGATAATAAGAAATGTTTTAAGATGTTATTATTCTTCTTTTGTAATTTCGGCACACTTTTAATAGCGCAAATCGTCATAATGAAAGCATAGACGCGAACGTGTTTACGTTACAATGACATTATCGCTACTGAGCGAGCGGAACGAAGTTCTGAGCCAACAGTTATCTGATATTTTTTTGGACGCTTATGAATTAAGATGCTCCATCTAGACGTGTATATAATCAAAGGTTATCAGTTTGTAAAAGAGGAAATGAGACATTTGACTGATATACCTCAATCTCAAGGCATAGAGCAACACGGGCCACCGGCCGCGGCGGACTGGAGTAGTAGCCATAGCGTTTATTACCGATGCAAAACAGTCGGAAATTTTTTCCGGGGGGAAATGCGTGCGACACACACGCACACTACAAAATTCGTCTATTACTACGAAACTCACACCTTGACTTTAAGAAAATACAGAAACAATTTCACGCACACATTTAAACATCTAGGCGACAGGTATAGGCCCCTTTGGGCTTGTACTTTGACAGAGGGGCAAGCCTGTATATGGCTACTCCCCTCTGGTGTTGCTCTATATCTCAAGGACCAATCTACATTACTGTTTTATATTTAGCTTTATCTTATGAGATATATAGTTTTTTGAGTTATTCAATTCATTTCAGAATCCAGTATTGTAGGCAGGGTTGCATCGATATAGAAATTTACAAAATAACTTTCAATTTCTTATATGAAACCGTATTTTAACAGGCTGGTGCACAGCACATATATTTTGACATTGTGACATTAACCAAGTGAACGTTATATTTTTATTAAAAAAAAAAATGTAAAGAAAAATTTGACTTCAGGCGAGACTCGAACTCGCGACCTACTGGGAATCTAGTAAAAATATATTTCACAAGCATGTGTTAATGCGAAATAATATAAAACAAGTGAACGTTATGCTTGATCGTAGTGTGTGTAATGAATTAATTAATATATAGTTTTAATTTACTACATTATTTTAATGCATTTTCACAAAAAGTGTTATTTGCCTGCACTCCATCTCAACTGTGCCAAATTTCATACTCTTTAGTCCGCGCAAAAGTTTTTCTTTTACTAAGTAATTTTTTCAAATAAATTAGACATAAATTTATTGTAATAATTTATGAAACTGGATGTGATTACTTAAATGTATTGCTTGTTGTTCTTAAGGTCAATCAATTATGCCAATGGACTGGTATACGTGATTTAATATAATGGAAGTAAGAAACAAGCATGCAGTTTACATTGATGTTAAGTGATGACTACAGCCTATAGGCACTTACACAAAGACCAAGATCAAAATGCAGATGCGTTACCACTCCTGAGGCCTAAGACTTCTATGCCGGAAATTACAGGGCCGTACATTACTACCTGACCGGAACACGATAGTGCTGAACACTACCATTTATCGGCAAGTATATTAGGTAATGCGGTGGTGCCTACGCCCCCGAGCTCCATCACTGGAGCTCTACCTCCAGTAAAAAAAATATGTTATAAAACTAACTACACAACGTAAAATAAAACACCTGACTTTATTGCACAATTTTATTATAAAATCACAACCAATATCACATAGTGATATCTGTTTGATTAAATATATTCACAAATATTAATTTATGTACAGTAAATAAAAGCTACATTTTTTTGTATATTTTTTTCAAAATGCTCTTTTAAGCCTAATCTAAAATTTCACTATCTTTACTTTGGTCTTAATATTTGTAGCCTTCTTCAGGAGAAAAGCTTGGGGGTTGTCGGGGACCACCGAACGATTGGCCGGGACCAGCCTGGTTGGGTTGAGATTTGTTGAAACCTGGTTGAGCTCCTTGAGACCCTGGCTGAGATCCCTGAGAACCAGGCTGGGAACCAGGACGATTGTACTGGTATGGTGCTGATGAACCGGGTCTACCTTGGCTATCACTTGACGGACCAAATCCTTGGCTGGGTGCGTTGAACCCAGAAGGACCAGATTGTCCAGCAGATCCAGATGGGCCTTGGGAGCCAGGTCTTTGGTTTCCAGATGATGGACCAAACGGCCCTTGATTATTCGAAGATAGCCCGAATGATCCTTGGTTGTTCGAAGGACCAAAGGAACCTTGAACGTTTGATGGGGTTCCATAAGATCCCTGGTTATTAGAAGCAGGACCAAATGATGCCTGGCCACCTGAGATGGGGAAGGAAGGACTTCCAGACTGTCCTTGAGGACGAGATGCACCATTGAACGACGAGCCTTGGGGACGGCTGTAATCATAGCCTTGATCTTGTGCTTGGTTTGTTCCTGGTCTTGAGGCTTGACCAAAAGCTTGTTGGCCTGCTCCAGAGGGACGACCACCTTGTGGGAAGCTGCTAGATGGCGATAATTGGTTCTGACTCTGGTTGGGCTGATATTGACCTTGACCAGACTGACCAGGACGTTGACCTTGACCCGAGGGACCTTGAGATTGAGGACTGCCAGAACCGAAGCTAGGAGCACCATACTGTTGACCAGGCCGTTGGCCTTGACTGGCAGTAGAAGGACCTTGAGATTGCGGGCTGCCGGATCCGAAGCCAGGAGCACCATATTGCTGACCAGGGCGTTGTCCTTGACTAGCACCAATTGGTCCTTGAGATTGAGGTCTACCAGATCCGTAACCAGGAGCGTCATACTGCTGACCAGGGCGTTGACCTTGGCTCGCGCTAGAGGGACCTTGAGACGGTGAACTGCCAGAGCCGAAGTCAGGGGTACCATATTGCTGACCAGGGCGTTGACCTTGGATTGAGCCTGAGGGACCTTGAGCTTGAGAGCCAGAAGATCCATAGCCAGGAGTACCATATTGCTGACCAGGGCGTTGTCCTTGACCGGCACCACTTGGACCTTGAGATTGAGGGCTACCAGATTCGAAACCAGGAGCACCATACTGTTGTCCCGGGCGTTGACCTTGACTACCACCAGAAGGCCCTTGAGATTGGGGGCTACCAGATCCGAAACCAGGAGCACCGTATTGCTGACCAGGGCGTTGACCTTGGATTGATCCTGAGGGACCTTGAGGTTGTGGACTTCCGGATACAAATCCAGGAGCACCATATTGCTGACTGGGTCCTGAAGGGCCTTGAGATCCAGTTCCAGGGGCTCCGAATTGCTGACCAGGGCGCTGACCTTGAGGCTGGTTGTAAGCTCCACTAGAGCCATATTGCTGAGGCGATATGTCGTTTTCATTTTCATCCGGGTTGTAAGCGCCTGGAATCATAATTAATACTATTCAATCATCATAGTTTAAAAAAAAAGAAATGAAAACATGTAGTCTATACTTATATTATAAAGAGGTATAGCTTGTAACTTTGATTGTTCGTTTTTTTGTTTGTGGGGGCTACTCTTCGGAAATACTGAACCGATCATGAAAATTCTTTCACAATTAGAAAGCTACACTAGTCAGGAGTGCTCTATGTATACTTATATTTTATAGTAATACTAGCGGCCCGCCCCGGTTCCGCGCGGTTGCACTGTTACCTACCCTCTCCTACTCATCTTAACGTGGAATTATAAAGCCTGCCACGATAAATGGGCTATCTATCAATGAAAGTATTTTTCAAATCGGACTAGCAGTTCCTGAGATTAACGCGTTCAAACAAACAAATAAACTCTTCAGCTTTATAATATTAGTATAGATTATGATAGTAGCATAGAGCAATTGCTCTATGGATAGTAGTAATATAGGTTACATTGCATCCATGCGAATCCGGGCCGGGCCGCTAGTTAATAATATGCGAAGTAAATACGTAAAATGAATTTAATTTAGTATATTCAGGTTTTCGCGAGCTACACTAATTCAAACTAGTTTTCAGATTTATCTCGCGTATATAAAGCTAAAATGATTATTTAAAATCAACCCGACGTTTCTGTCGCTTTTTGGCTTACGAATTTCTATTCTTTCAGCTCATTAACATTATTAAAGTAAAAATGAAAAGCAAAACTCGGGTGGGATTTGGAGTATGTTTTCTAGTACGCCCTAACCTCTAAGTTACCGAAATCCCACACCTAAACTTCGAATTTTTCCTCTACTTTTTTATAGCAACCAATGTCGCAACACCATAAAAGTACGATTTCCTTTCATTATCTTCAAATATCTTTTAATAAACTCACATGTGATATTGCGAAAAACACAATATAACATCTATAATAAAACCAGAAGCTTTGCTACTCCTCAGTCATTATGACTGCAACAACGAAGCCTTCACTATTATTTAGTCGCAGATAAATTAGGTAATGTCTTGGTGCCTGGGGCTCCACAGACGCCCATTGCAGTTCCTAGTAACAATTGTACGTGTCGTTTAAAACGCAATAACATTTTTGCATGACCCGAGGATCACAGCGAGGAGCAACTTACGCAATTGCCTAACTTAGTTGAAAAAGAGAAGATGTAATTATTTTGAACTGCATACCGATATTTATTTTGTTTAATTGCTTTGAATTTATCGTTACTATTATGAAAACGAAAGTCTTTCTGACTGTTAAGCTTTCACGGTTAAACTCGTAAACCGATTTGGATGAAATTAAGAGTGAAAATAAATGAAAACCCACTTCCAAATATAGGTTCTTTTTTTCTTGAAATGTCAACGCAAGAGATGGTCAAATAAATCAAATTGTGAGCTTCCATGAATACTTTAGGAGTGCTAAATAATAAATGTTATATGCTTGAATTTCCTATCTCCAAAAATCTTCACTTAATCGGGTCTGTTCATAAGACAGGTCTGAGAAATTATGAAGATACCATCCAACCAGGATACTGTAGCACGGAATACTACTATAAAAAGGCAATGGTTTATTTGATACACTTTTGCTTACGCCCTAAAACACCGTCGCAAACATTTCTACGTAACTTCACGCCTGTCAATCCCGAAGGGGTAGGCAGAGGTAAATGCATGCATTCAATCATACATACAAACGCCCACGATTCGCCGGTTACGTTTAGGCCCACGTAACAGGTGGCGAGCCTGTTGCCATCTCCGAGCACATTACCAAACTCCGAGGTACTGGAAAACTTCCAAAAAATTTAAATATCTCAATAGCACCAGAGATAAAGGATTTTAAACCGTGATCTGTCATAGCCCCCGACCCGGGAATCTAACCCAGGACCTCTAGCGTAGTAGTAGTGGCCTACTACCACTAGGCTACTGAGGAAGTAAATTTCTACGATCAATAAATATACCAATATCAATAAACTTAATGCATTGAAACATAATCATTCATTGAATTACATCAATTTCATTTGATAAGCAGTGGAAGGCTCGAGACTGTAAGCACCACCACATTAAATTAGCAACCACCGTATGACACATTTAGCCGTATCTTGCTCACGTTAGATAGTAATGAACAGCCCTGTGATCTTGGCATAGATTGCAAAATTATGTTACCTAAAGCTCTAGTTTTTATGAAAGTTGATGTCTCTAAGCTTACGTATTCACGTATCAACAATATTAACTGTAAGTTTGTCACTTTGATGCGAAAAAAAAATTAAATGGGTTAAACATATGATAAAAAACAGCCTTGATGTCCATCAGTTGTACATAATTACTGCATCACATTATTAACAAAAACAACGGCCTTTAATATAAATGCGCTAGTCCTGCTAAGATTATATGTTGCAAACAAAATAACATTGCACCACGTCCTTACACACCATTAAAATCATACAACATGAACCCATAGAAAATCTACTTATAATATTTATGTTCCACGCAAATCGATCTCAGGGCTGTTTTAAGCAATCCCAATTTGAACATAAAACTATGATCAAAGTGATAAAATTACACGGTTTCACACTTGTTAGAAGCGCGCATGGCCCGGCGGCTGGTGTAGATCGGAAGCGATCTATTCGGTTAAGCACTACGGGCGCGGTCGGGTAGTGTGATGGGTGACCGCTAGTGACAAATTAAATATGCATTTCTGTGCTTCGGAGGGCACGTTAAGCCGTCGGCCCCGGTTGCTATCGATAGATAGTAGTCGTTAAACCTTGTCGGAGGCCTTATGGGTTTGAAAACATCCGACAGCGGGTTGGCCACTAACCTACCCTCCTCCACCAATTGGCATTGGAGCAGCGTGGTGGAGTAAGCTCCAGGCCTTCCCCCAAAAAGGGGAGAGACTCATCCCCAGCAGTGGTACGTATAATGGGTTGCCATTATTATTATTATACACTTGTTAAGGATCAAAATGGTATATTTTACCTTCTTGGGTTCCAGCGGCGGCTGCTCTCGCGTTTTCTTCTAAAGACTTCAAGATTTCATCGGGAATGGGAGGTGAGGTAGGCAGATGTTCCCCCTGGGGCTGGAATCCGTTTTCGTCTGCTGTGTAAGTCACAGAGTAAGCCTGGCCATCGTCACCAGTGTATGAAAATGCTCCCTGAGCCTTTACGCCGTTGGTAGCTTCGCCAGACTCTTCAGCGGCTATTCCATTGGAAGTCTCATATGCGTAGGCATAGGAATCACCATTGTTTTGGTTGTCGTATCTCAGAATGGTAGCGCTTCTATCAGCGCCAGCCTGGGCGCGTTCTTGCGGTCTGTATGCTTCTGCGTTTTGTTGTCCTTGGAATGCTGACGCAGATCCTGGGGCACCAAAAGAACCTGAACCGCCTTGACTTGGAGAACCAAAACCTTGAGGTCTAGAAGCGCCAGGGAAAGAAGGTCCAGACGATCCAGGTGCACCAGGGAACGAAGGTCCTGACGATCCAGGAATACCGGATCCAGGCGCGCCAGGAAATGAAGTTCCTGATGCTCCTGGGAAACCAGATCCAGATCCGCCAGGGAAATTAGGTCCACCCGATCCAGGGAAGCTAGGCCCAGTTCCCGCACTTTGAGGTCCAGGTTGATATCCTTGTGGACTGGTTGATCCAGGGAATCCTTGCGAACTTGAACCGGGGAATCCTCCAGAAGATCCAGTAGCGCCTTGATTTCCAGCTGGGCCTTGTGGTCCGAAGCTTAAAGGACCAGCCTGACCAGGCCTTGATGGCTGTCCGAAGGTGTTTGGTGCTCCATATGCTCCAGAAGGCTGACGGGAAGGTGTTGGAAGGCCTTGGCCGAAGGCAGAGCTTGAAGAGCCTGGAGCTCCTGCGCCAGGAGCTGATAAAGACCCAGGGCTACCTCCAGCAGTGGCCGCGCTGGCTGGTGGGAGGTAGGTCCTGTCTAACTTGGCTGCATAGCCGGAGGCTATCACCGCTAGAATTATTAACTGAAAACAAAAAAGAAACATTTTAATATGTTATTATTACAATATGATTTAATCTTATAGTCTTACTTAATTATATTAAAAAAACGATAGTTTGTGAGAATCAAAATTTGTATAGTATTTTTTTCACACAAAATGTATTAATTGTATTTTGCAACATAAGGTACGTTTGTAGATGACCATTGTGAAATGTTGTCAAACTAACTTCTCCCTGCGATTTTGTCTGCGTATTCATCAAAAAATACCGGCATAAAATTAAATAAAGACGTATCTCTTTATTGATAACCAAAATTAAATTAAACAGGGAAAACAAAGAATTTGTTTTATTATTGCAAAGTATTGTGCCTATTTGAGACCATTTTCGTGGGCGCCTAATATTCCAAATCCATTTTATTTACAAAAACATATTAGTAACCGACTTCAAGAAAAGGAAGATGTTCTCAATTCGTCCGGATCATCCATCGATCAATTTTTTTTAATTACACTTCGTGTATTTCCAACATAAATTCACTTAACCAAATGTAGCACAAAACTAACATACGCACAAATTTGAATTTTCATATTTATTCAGATTTAAAGGTGTTAATATACCAAACACAAAAGTCATAATTAAAATAATAATATGTCGTGCGAACCTGGTTCATGATGCTAATCAAACATGATTATAAAAACCTTTGCTAGAGTAATGAAATATAATGTCTTCACCACTTGTATCATGAAATATGTTTTAAGTGATTGTGTAAAGTATGAGTAGCTTTGAAACACAAATCTTCAAAACTTGAAGCTTTTTAATAAAACAAAGGACTTCATTTATAATAGAAAGATCATTCAGTACTCATTTGGAATAAAAATAATTGTATTTGAGATTGAATTATAATTGACATAATACCTCAGAATTGCGCTTCTTTAGATAATAATACATTACCTACCTGCGTTAAAAAAACATAAAGTTCAAATAGGTTATTTGATTAAAATAAGCATTACCATAGCTTTAAGATGATTAGATATATACGAAACAAGACATAATCAAGTCAAATTATAGATTGTACAATTGTAGTTACAAAATACTAAAATAACTAGTAGTTAGGCCGGAGGATATTCGCGGGTGACCTAAAATTGACCCCAATTATTGTAACCATAATGACCGTGAAATTTACTCTTCAATATCGATTTTCATTTTAATTCACTTCCTTAGCCACAAAAGATATAAAAAATAATTTTAATTTTAACAGGTTATTTTTATGACCGTGAAACCTAATAGGGTAAATGACCCATTTATCGACACCTTTATTTTTATTTTATATATTTTTTTCGATTAAAAATCTTGAATATTTACCAGCTTCATGTCTCAACAAGGGACGACCAGCGAGTGTGATGTACTGACGACCAAACTTATATTTATACCAAACAAAATTCGTTCACTACGGGTTACTTGAACAGATCACGAGTAACCTTTGACAGTTCGAAGATGCGCTACGTGCATGTGTGTGTGCTTGCTCAAGTCCCCATCGATTTTGATGTACTAATTATTTTGATGTATGCTCACACGGGATTTTTTTTATTGTTAGGAAGGTGGCAAAATAGCATGCAGTTCACATTGGTGTTAAGTGAAAACTGTAGCCTATAGACATCTACACAAAAACCAGAGGTCAAAATGTAGAACCGTTGCCACCCCTGAGACCTATGGTGCCATGTCTCTGTGATACTTATTACGGGGCCATGTATTACCATCTAACAGGATCTTTACACTATCATTTAGCGGCAGATAGATTAGGTAATGCGGTGGTGCCTACGCCCTCGAGCTCCTACACTCGGAACTCTACCACCAGTAAAAATTGTTGGGATTGGGTTGTTGATCGTATTTTTGATGTTTCTCTTGGGAGAGTCAAGACAAAACTTTTGCACCTTTAATTTAATGAAGCCTAGTGGTAGCAGGCCACTACTACGCTGAGGTCCTGGATTCGAATCCCGGGTAGGGGGTTATCAGAGATAATGGTGTAAAGTCCTTTATCTCTGGTTTTATTGAGATTTTTGCATTTTCTGGAAATTTCCCAGTACCTTGAAGTTTGGTAATGTGCCCACAGATGTCAACAGGCTCGCCACCTGGGCCAAAACGTAACCGGCGAGTCGTGGGTGTGAATGTCTGCATTTACCTCTGCCTGTCTCTTCGGGGATTACAAGCGTGAAGTTAGGTGTGTTTTTTTGACCACGAGATGGGAAGCAGCGTCCCGGGATAAAACTACCGCGAATATCACTGCGATCGCCAATCCGCCAGCCAAGCGTGGCGATAGTGGCATATTCTCTGTTTTACTGGTGTTAGACTTTCAGTGTAGGTGGCGTAGGCACCACCGCATTACATAATTTACTTGCCGCTAAATGGTAGTGTTCATCACTATCGTGTTTCGATCAGGTGGCAATGTACGGCCCTGTAATTGCTTAGGCCTCAGGAGTGGTAACGCATCTGCATTTTCACCTTGGTCTTCATTTGGATGTCTAAAGGCTGCAGTCATCACTTAACATCAATGTGAACTGCATGCTTGTTTGCCACTTCCATTACATTAAAAAAAAATCTCCCCAAATACCGCACAACGCTATTGTGAGCGTGTTAGGCGAAGGCTTTTTCTGGAATTGAACGATTTTCTTTAATGAAGCGTATATGCATACATGGAGTTGTGGGTTTGTGAGTTGTACAATAAACGTTGGATGGAGATGCTAGACGGGTTGACAAGAACAATGATTGGCCAATTTACTTTGAAGACAGGGGGCCATCCGCCGCTTGTGCTGTCAATTTTTCATGTCTATTTGTAGCTCCTTTAAAAATCAGTAGTGATAATCTGATTGATGTTCTTGCTTTCGTAGGTGACGTACAAGTCATAATGATAGATTATTTATATTATTGCTATTTAGTTAAGGCAGACATTGACATGAAAATTTGTCAGCAATGACTATGACGACAGCAATGTCGATATGTATCGCCCCATAATTCATCTGCATTGATATGTAATTGCTATTCTATAGACTTCAATGATCTCCATAACTGTGTACAGTATCCAACAAGAAATAATGCACATCGGCCTCAGGGTGCGGCAGAAACGGTGGGCGTGGCCTCGCGCCGGGTTACCGCTTATTACACTATCCGGTCGACAGGGTCCTAACTCAGTCACAGTACAAATATGAACAGTATGGAAACTACGTACAAAACATTGAAAGGGCGCAATCGCATGCGCATCAACGAGGCCCGAAGCGGTTCTCGCGGTGCTGCAGCTCCGAGTCACTCGCTACTAGAGCGTCGATGCGCATGTTTGTGTGAGTGAGAAAACGACACCGTTTTGAACGTTTTGTACGTAGTTTCCATACTCTTCATATTTGTACTGTGTGAGTCTGTGTGTAGTGAGGCCGTAAGGCTGACCGGGCCGCTCCGGTCGCCCTAATTAGGGCCCTAACGCCCTAAATGTTATTACACTGTCCCGACCCTTGCTATCGTACGCTGAATACCGTACCGTGTAATAAGACCATTATCACTAAAATGAAAATAGTAAAATTATGCCTAAGAGATATTTTTAAAAGAGCCGACTGAGTTTTTTTGGGCAGATTTTTCTCAGATCATATTGGCCTTTGGAACTCTGCCGGTGAATGACAAAGAATGACTCTTTTTCTTTTCTTTTTACTCTTTGTTATCAGTTTGTAAAGGGGAAATGAGACATTCTGCTGATATACTTTTTACATTAGTATATTATATTAAGTTTTATCTTAGTGATATTCTTGACTGTACATATAATTTTTATCTTGTTTGACATGTATATATATCAATTATTATTCACTTCAATTTATTTTGTTTGTTTTTGACGTGTCATAAGAGGTGTCTGTCACCGTAAATGAATAAATGAGTTTCTGATTCTGATACTATATTGGTAGTATTTGCATATTTTCACTAGAATGATAGTATTTGTAACTAAGGGAAAGATATAGGGAAAGAATGGTTTTATATTACGTATCTAACACGAACGCAGGCAAAAGCTTATAATAATCCCAGCCGCAGCAGTCTGCAAGACCTCAAGATACCATAAGTAATTATTGTGTTAATCCTGAACGCTACGCAAGGCGTTTACGAAATCGATGGAGGTAGCTACATATAATTTTTTCAAACTTCTGTCAGACAAATGTCACCTCAGTCTGCCCGGACCACGGAAGCTGAAAAGCGACCGAAACGTCGGGTTGATTTTAAAAATCATTTTAGTTTAATATACGCGAGATAAATCCTTGAAAATAGTTTTATGTCAATGAGTGTAGCTCGCGAAAACCTAAGAACATATCAAAAGCTTATAATATTATATGTGCCATGACATATACAGACAAGTAATTACCACTGCTGCTCTTCTGCAAATATATATGGTAAGCTGTTCATTAAATGAGTATTATTAATCATCACAGGATTCCATCATAAACAAATAAACGGTTATATTCTCACACAGTTAATTGGAGTCGTAGGCTATGAAGCATAGCTTCACGACCATATTGCCTCGAAAGAGTTGGTAGAAATCTTCTTCTTCTATACTTATAAAGCTGAAGAGATTGTTTGTTTGTTTGCATGAACGCGCTAATCTCTGGAACTGTTGGTCCGATTTGAAAAGTTTTTTCAGTGTTAGATAGCCCATTTATCGAGAAAGGCATTTATATATATCATCGCGCTATGACATAGTCATATGCGCTATAATGAACAGGAGCGGAGCAGCGCGGGCGAAGCCGGGGCGGGCCGCTAGTCTTATTTTAACTAGCGACCCGAACCGGCTTTGAACGCGTATTACTGTTTAGTCGGAGATCTCAATAGGAAAAAAAAAGAAATAGAGAAGAAACATTTATTTTGACACACAGCGAGTCACATAAAACAGACATAAAGCGTAGATAACAGAGAGAAGACAACCCATTTTCCAAAATTAATACATATAGGTACACGTAATATGTGTCTCACGGCTATCAAAAAGGTGTCCTGTTCAGCAAATGTCAGGTACCTTCATAGTATATACAAGGTACCTGACGCTGGTTTTCAACAGGACCCTTAGAATGAGTGAACCACGGATGTCAAATTTATAATAGATAAGTATAATTGTACTAATACTTATACATGGTAGGTACATACATACGGAGATAATACAGATAATAAGCCATTAAAATAACATCTAAACTAATATTATAAAGAGGTAATATTTTTTTGTTTGTTTGTTTGTAATGTATATGCTCAATAACTACTGGATCGATTTTAAAAATTCTTTCACTATTTGAAAGCTACATTATCCACGGGTAACATAGGCTATATTTTATTTTAGAAAAAATAGGGTACCGTAAGATATTTGGGTTTTCAGACACAAAGTGTAAAAAATCAACCAGAACAGTTACTTATTTTGCGTACGCTGCCTAAACTGTAAAAGATATCGAGGAAGACTTTAGGCTATATCTATGTATAATCATCACGCTAAGACGAATAGGAGAGGGTAGGCAACATTGCACCGCGCGAAGCCGGGGCGGGTCGCTAGTACTTAGTAAAATAATAAATACTTTTATGTTGTTACAAATAAAGTTTTTCTATTCTATTCTATAAATGTAATACATACCAGTAGGTACAAACAATAATTAATAGATTAATACCAAAGTAAATAAAATATAAAACATCATACTAATAGCATAATAACAATATGCATTTGTGTGGTGACGCGTCGATCGCCGGGAGCCGGGAGTGGTGTGCCATCCCCACCTCAGGCACCACAGCCACAATGCAAATATGAACAGCGTGGAAGCTTCGTACAAAACCTTGAAATGTCACACTCACACAAACATGCGCATCGAGGAGGCCTCTAAGCGGTTCTCGCGGTGCTGCAGTACTGAGTCACTCGCTACATCGAGCGTCGATGCGCATGTTTGTGTTAGCGTGCCATTTCGAACGTTTAATACGTAGTTTCCATACTGTTCATATTTGTACTGTGCCACAGCGGGATATAGGCACGCTACCTGTTACATGGGCCAAAACGTTACCGGTGAATCGTGGGTGTTTGCATGTATGCTGGATGCATGGATTTACCTCCCCCTCTACCCATTAAAAATCTTGAATGACATCGGTTAGGATACCACTGCAGAATTATTTCGTTCATCCGGATATGATGCAAGCCTGATTTTCACGTATATTTCTGATCTGGAGAATACCTACATAGCAACTGGGTTGCCTATGTTAAGCCACCAGCAATCCTTATTTGCGGCCGATTTAATTTGGCTCCCGTATATCATAATAATGAAAAAAAAATGCTTTAATTTGATATATAAATAATAAATGTACGTTATGAAACTAAAAAGCTATCGGGACGGAACGTAAATATGTACGGGTGGCTTAATTCGCAACGGCAGTCGTGATTTTTCAGTCTTTATACATATTGCCGTGAAGAGGTCGATATTTTACTGAAAAAAACAGGTAAATTTTTTTTTATCCCAATACAAAAAAATATTCATAAATAAAATGATAAAAAAAACGTAACTTCACGCCTGTAATCCCCGAAGGGATATTCAGAGGTAAATGCATGCATTGAAGCATACATGCAAACACCCACGATTCGCCTGTTACGTTTTGACCCATGTAACAGGTGGCGAGCCTGTTGCCATCTCCGGGCACATTACCAAACTCCGAGGTACTGGGAAACTTCCAGAAAATGGAAAAATCCCAATAAAACCAGAGATAAAGGATTTTAAACCGTTATTTCTGATAGTCCCCGACCCGGGAATCGAACCCAGGACCTCCAGCGTAGTAGTAGTGGCCTGCTACCACTAGGCTACTGGGGCAGTTATTCATATATACTTGCGGCTATATTTTGATACGCAAACTAGTGGATATTCTCTATACTATGAATATGCATAAAAATAAGTTTTGCAGCATAATAATATCTGGATGAACGAAGTAATTCTGCAGTGGGCTCCACCGATATACTTTTGCTCGCTTGGGTACTTTCTCTTTTTTTTTATTCTTTTACGTTTACGCATCGGCTGACCAAAGCACAGTTCACCACGCGATCTAATATTTAAAAAGTTTTTTTTTTCTTTTGTTCGTACCTACCTACTTATATTTTAAATGTGCTTTTTTCCTATTGTTTTTTTTTGCAGTACCTGTTCGGCTGCGCCAATAAATATTTTTTCTTTTCTTTTCTTTTCTATACGGATCAAATAATAACTTCGAACATTTTTGTATTAGTATTACATCACAAAAATCTAGAACAAGTACAAAAATAGTTCTTTCAAGCGGACCCAATAGATGTATTTCTTATACTGTCTCGAGTCCGAATCTATACATCTTTACAAATAAATAAAATCGGAGTGTCTGCTTGTAATATAAAAATAACCGCTTTTTACTAAATGCATAGGTATGTATACACGGTACATATACCTAAACAACATTTTTTATAATTTTTGTCTATCTGTCCGTCTGTCTGTTTGTACCCGCTAACCTCGGGAACGGTTTGACCGATTTTGACGGGACTTCACTAGCAGATAGCTGACGTAATAAGGAGTAACTTAAGCTACTTTTATACTAGCTGCGCCCACGACTTCGTCCGGGTAGATACTGAACAATAATAAATTCTCACGCGGACGAAGTCGCGGGCACAGCTAGTCTATACTAATATTATGAAAAGGTAAAGTTTGTAACTCTGTTTGTTTGTAGGGGCCATAGAGCAACACGGGCTACTGTTATGATATTGGCGTTGACGGGGTAGCTGGTGGCGTTAGTGTCATGGTGAAGGTGTTGGTGTCATTGGTAGAGTTGGTAGCATTGGTGGCATTGGTGGCTTTGGTAGCGTTAGTCTAATATCGTGTATAGGTCGCGCCACGTAAAAAGAACGCTGGAAGAAAGTAGAAGGGATGTGTTCGCGCATCGATACACTCGCGCACGAAAGTACTAGCCCTATTGGTTTATTTTTGATCTAGCTTTCGCTTGCGGTTGCGTGTATTGGTAGGCAGATTGAAAACGCCGCACCTCATACCACCAAATAGATCGATAAATCGTCTACTGCGCAGCTTGACCGCCAGCGTTCTTTTTACCTGGCGCGACCTATACAGACAAGTTTTTGTAATGTCATGGAAGTGGTAAACAAGCATGCAGTTCACATTGATGTTAAGTGATGACTGCAGCCTATAGAGACCCACACAAAGACCAAGGTCAATGCAGATGCGTTACCACTCCTGAGGCCTAAGCTGTCTGTGCCGGAAATTACAGGGCCGTATATTACCACCTGACCGAAACACGATAGTGCTAAACACTACCATTTAGCGGCAAGTATATTAGGTAATGCGGTGTTGCCTACGCCCGCGAGCTCCGACACTGGAGCTCCACCAGTAAAGTAAATAAAGTATTAATGTAAACCAGTTTTTTCACACGGAATAATTTTTTTTTTTCCCTTTATTATAGTATAAATTAACAGTTTTAACATCATATCACTTAATGCTAGCATTGAAAAAACCACTAAGGTTTGTTAGTATGCTAACCTAATTTATGTCGGTAGGCAGGTAAAAAACTGTACATACAATAATTTAGTTGAAAAGAATCTATAAGCCTAAGATACATACCTACGAAGGAAACAAAACATGCAATTAGTCTATTCTGTGTTTTTTTAGCTATCCATAAGTACGAGTATTCACGTATAATCCAAAATTAGCCAAAATATATATTAACCAAAAAGTGCTGCCCTAATCACTATTCCGCGCGAATGAAGTCGCGGGCACAGCTAGTATTGAATAAATGAATTGCAACACAGTCTCATAGTATCATCACGACGCCCGTCAAAAGTGACTAAGATAGACAAGAAGTGCTTGAGTAAAATTTGAAAGACCCACGCTTGATGTCGAAAAAAATTATTAACCTAGCGATCAGTTCACTAAAATTATGGAAGAATATTATGGAGCTGTATGTAATTTTTTTTAATGTAATGGAAGTGGCAATCAAGCATGCAGTTCACATTGTTAAGTGATGACTGCAGCCTATAGACACCCACACAAAGACCAAGGTCAAAATGCAGATGGTAAGGTGTTATGCCTCTGTGCCGGAAATTACAGGGCCGTACATTACCACCTGACCGGAACACGACTATCGTGTTCCGGTCTGAACACTACCATTTAGCGGCAAGTAAATCAGGTAATGCGGTGGTGCCTACGCCCGCGAGCTCCGTCACTGGAGCTCTACCAACTACAATACTTAACTTAGGTATCAGGGGTAACGCAACTGCAACTGCACTGCAACTGCAACATAAATACGATATTACCAGTTTAATAGATTGACAATTACACCTAGCACATGAAAAAAACTTAAGTGGTTTTATTTCTACTCGGTAACTAACTCCGCCCGCGACTTCGTCCGCGTGAGAATTTATGATGGTTCAGTTTCTACCCAGACAAAGTCGTGGACGCAGCTAGTATATAAGTTACTCCTTATTACATAAGCTATCTGCCAGTGAAAGTCCCGTCAAAATCGGTAAAGCCGTTTCCGAGATTAGCGGGTACAAACAGATAGACAGACTAAAAATAAATTTATAAGAAATGTTCTTTTGGTATATGTACCCTGTATCCATACATATGCATTTGGAAAAAAGCAGTTATTTTATATTACAAACAGACACTCCAATTTTATTTATTTGTATAGATATAGATGTATAAATTATGTAATATAGGTATTAGTAAGTACATAAAAGTTTTTTTTTTTAGACACAAAGTGCTAATTTTGCACCTTATTAAAATTACAATTTAGCCTAAAAGACTAATAAGCAATTTTATGTTAACTTAAACTTCTAATAAAATTATTTCTAAGTAAATGTCCACTGCACTTTCTTAGTATGTCTTAAGGCGAAGTCACTTTGTTCGTGTAACGTAACTTCACGCCCGTAATCCCCGAAGGGGTAGGCAGAGGTAAATGAATGCATTCAAGCATACATGCAAACACCCACGATTCGCCGGTTACGTTTTGGCCCATGTAACAGGTGGCGAGCCTGTTGACATCTCCGGGCACATTACCAAACTTTGAGGTACTGGGAAATTTCCAGAAAATGGAAAAATCCCAATAGAACCAGAGATAAAGGCTTTTTCACCATTATCTATGATAACCCCCTACCCGGGAATCGAACCCAGGACCTCAGCGTAGTAGTAGTGGCCTGCTACCACTAGGCTACCGAGGCAGTTCGTGTGATTATGCAAAATAAGTCACTAACACTAATATTGTTTTAACACTACACTAACTCAAAAGGTTTAGTTCTCTTAAGTCTTCTCACTAGGTTTGTGTTGTCAAGGAGCTGGATAGCCTCAATATTCGCATGATGATGAAGCCTTTTTTCATGAGCTTCGGCGTATCTTCTTATAACGTTATCTACGAAATCCATTTTCAGGTCTCGATGGAGATCGTTATTGCGTACATACCAGGGTGCATTTACAATGTCTCCGAGCACTTTATTCTGGAATCGTTGTATTATTTGTAAATTACTCTTTTTTACGCACAACCCCATAAGCTGAATACCATAAGTCCACATTGGCATGAGGACTTGCTTATACAATAATAATTTATTGTGTATCGACGGTGGAGAGCATCTTCCGAGAAGCCAATACATCTTATTATAGCGAATACATAAAAGTATTCTAGTATTTTCTCTCATATAGACTTATAAGACATTGAAGGTCTAGCGGTTTCCATCAAAAGCCTACTTATTTATAAATTTTATACAAGTAATTTGTATTAATGATTCATGAGATTCGCTCACATCGATTGGCGCATCCCTATTTGCACAAAATGGATTTTATATAATTAATTATGCTTCTTATTAGATATAGGTGGTGTAGGTACCTTCTAAATACGGATTCTTTTTTAGGGTTCCGTACCTTTTTTACAATTAAACCACAAACATTTATTTTATGGAAAGAGAGAAAAATACTTTTAAGGGTTCCGTACCTTAAAAGGAAAAAAGGAACCCTTATAGGATCACTCGTGCGTCTGTCTGTCTGTCTGTCTGTCTGTCCGTCTGTCACAGCCAATTTGCTCCGAAACTACTCGACCGATTGAGTTGAAAATTGATGAATATATGTAAATTGGTGACCCAAAAATACGTCAACACGTACAAGACGTACACGTCAAGTAAAAAAATAAATTTTAAAAAAAATCGATGGGTAAATCAGAAAATTAAAAAAAATATTTTCGTAAACTGTGTCGTGTGACATATCAAATGAAAGAGGTTGTTGTCAGCATCTCAGATATTTTTATAGTAGCTCAATTGAAAGAGCGGCTGGACTAGATTCCCAGTAGGTCGCGAGTTCGAGTCTCGCCTGAAGTCAAATTTTTCTTTCCATTTTTCTTTAAAAATAAAATATATTTCACAAGCATGTGTTAATGCGAAATAATATAAAACAATTATCAATCATGATAACCTAGAAAAGATAAAATTTATATTTTATTTTATTATGGATGGATTATAAGCCTCTAAACAACTAAAAAATATTTTTCTGTGTTGTAGTACTCATTAAGTAGGTACTTCATTGCATAAAAGTAGCAATTCAATTAGTTAAAATTGTTTCCCAGACAAAACTGAAGTTAATAAAACACTAATTAAAATTAAATTGAAAAGATTTGTAAACAAGTTTCGCATGTTCATAAAAGATTGTTATTTTAGGTATATAAAATCCTTATTGTAATCCTTAATCCCTTAATACGCTTACTCATTAGTTGAAATAAACCAAATTATTGAGCCGACACTTCTAAATTTTTAGATTTTATGGATCTGTATAAGATTTATCATGTTTGTCTGATGTTCCTTTATCACAGTCAATTTGTCTCGTAACTATTGATGATGGAGTTGAATATACTGCTTTAAGATACAAAACAAAGGAAAGAAAAGTTTGAGTTGGGTCAGGCATCGAACCAGTCCCCCCGAGGGTTTCCGCCTTGTCGTGGCGGGGGGGCCCGGTGGTTGTCCCCACACCGGCGATGCCAAGAGGAACCCAGAGAAGGGGCGGCGTGGCTTTGCCCGCCACTCGCTGCTGTGGAGAGGAGACGTTGGCCCTGCACCCTATCCCCAGCCGCCTAGCGGTGGTCCCGTCGCTCGATAGGAACGTGGTGGGGCCGCGGGGGGGCGGCTGAAGGTCAGTTCATTCCTGTCACTCCCGCTCCCCCGGGGCCGGACTGTGTGCCCCTGAACTCCTCCACCCGGGCGTCTTGGGACGCCTGGCGTTGTGAGTGGTCGGGGCAGGGACCTTTGGGTGTCGGACTAGGGGATGTCCGTCGCCCAAATGGAGATAGGTCCCAAGCTGGGTGGCGTGCACGTGTTCCGCATGCCACTAGTGTTGGTTGGAGCCAAAGAGCTCAACCTGCGGAGGGCTCGGAGACGGGCAGCCGCGGGCGGGGTCGCGGATGCGTACGTAAGCGTTCCCGTGACCCCGCCACTGATGGCGGAAGAGTTGGAACACCGCGGGGTTTTAGTGAGTATGAGTCTCACACTACCCGCCGTCTTTTCCCCTAGACGGCGGCTGCCCATGAGGGTTTCCCCGCGTAAAAAAAAAAAACGTAACTTCACGCCTGTAATCCCCGAAGGGGTAGGCAGAGGTAAATGCATGCATTCAATCATACATGCAAACACCTACGACTCGCCGGTTACGTTTTAGGCCCATGTAACAGGTGGCGAACCTGTTGCCATCTTCGGGCACATTACCAAACTCCGGGGTACTGGGAAACTTCCAGAAAATGGAAAAATCCCAATAGAAGCAGAGATAAAGGATTTTAAACCGTTATCTCTGATAGTCCCCGACCCGGGAATCGAACCCAGGACCTCCAGCGCAATAGTAGTGGCCTGCTACCACTACGCTACTGAGGCAGCAAAAAAAAAAATGCATCGAACCAGTGACCTCAAGATAACCCGTTCAGCTGCCGTACTATTAAGCAGACCAACATGTGAGCGTCGATCTTTCTTTCCCTTTTCGATTAAAATATTATTTGCAGGTTCGATTCCTGCCCCGAAGTTCAAAATTTCTTCAGATTTTTTTTGTTATTTCTAAATTCACTCGCATTTGTTATTGCGAAAAGAAATATTTATGATAATTATTAATGGTACAGCGACATCTTGAAAACAATGCGGTAGTATATCGTATAATTTGGCACACCTTAGTCACGTCGACAAAGTGGTAGAATAAAATCATGAAAAAAAAATATTTAGGGTAGGTACCTCCCCTACATGTGACGCTCTTTACAAGTTTGCCAGTCATAGGCGACCAAATGTATGTTACTCGAAAATCTCGAACAACTCCATAGAAAATATTTATTTTTTCACTATGTTATTCAAACCTAAAATCTACGGAACCCTACAATGCGCGTGGCCCGACATGCACGTGACCGTTTTTTGAAATCGGTGAATGACATATATAGTAGTATAGTATAGGTAACTATTAATTAGTAGTTATCAATGTTCACGCACTACGTCAGATGTTTCTGCATATTAGCCAATCCTGAGCCATCGGAGTGCTGCGGGCCAATAGGAGCTGCTGTCGGTCACGACGGCACGAAATTGACCAATGGCGGCCGTCTTTCAGTGCAATTTTTAAATGTTATAAAACCGATCTTTTTTCTGTTTTTTGACGCATTACACGTTATTCACTTAAACCTGCTGCATCATTTTCTACCAAGCCCATCTACAAAAGATTTATCTTCGTTTTGTGTCTCACAAATAGACATAAATTGGTCATTCGAGCCGAAAGTTGAAGAATTAAGCAATCGACGGAGGTATATACAAAAAATCACGGGCGATTGAAGCAGCAGCCAGCGCGCAGTAGGTGAAACGTGTCAGCCATTCCATTCCCAAACCTTTCCCACCTTTACTTTGTGTTAATACTGTATTTGTGCATATTTCAGTTAATTTCAGCATATTGCCTATCGATTAATAAAATTGTGTATGTGTGCCCGCTAAACGGAACCGAGGTTTTATGGAAGCTAAGTATCTACGTAATTAATTTCCACCTGTTAACTGTGAGTATTTTTCTTTCTATTAAGTGCCAAGATGACTAGTGTAGACGCAAAGGTCAGTAATAGTGATATTCGTGAGCTTAATAAACGTCGCGGTGTAATAAAAGGGAGGCTTACAAATTTTAAAAAATACTTAACGACTAATCAGTCTTGTAAAGATGGCCGGTCTATTTTTACTTCGAATAATGCCGAATTAAAATTACGCATTAAAGGATTCGAAAGTCTATTTAGCGAATTCAACGACGTTCAAGATCGTATAGAACGTTTTATTTCGGATAGCGATATAGAAAATCAACTTCAAATAAGAGAGGATTTTGAGAACGAATATTATTGTATTTTGGCTGAAGCTCAAAGCTTGGTGGTCTCCGATGAGGGATCTGATCAAGCTCGGGGAACAATGCGTAGTATAACACAGTCAGTGAAATTACCTACTATTACGTTACCTTCGTTTAATGGTGTCTGCGATCAATGGCTTGAGTTTCGCGATACATTCGTGTCACTCATCCATAATACGCACGATTTAACTAGCATACAAAAATTTCACTATTTAAAATCATCACTATCGGGCAATGCACTAATGGTAATAGATTCTCTCGAATTTTCGTCTTCCAATTATTGTGTTGCATGGGAGCTATTATTAAATAGATATAACAATAATAAATTATTGATACATAACCATGTAAAGGCTTTATTTTCGATGCAGTCGTTATCTAATGAGTCACCGGTTTTATTACGAAGGCTTATTGATACAGTATTAAAAAACATACGCGCATTAAAATCCCTCGGTGAACCCACAGAGCACTGGGACACCTTGCTTATTTATTTAATCGTATCAAAATTAGATTCGACCACTGAACGAGAATGGGAACAATTTAAGTTAACACTATCGGGACAAGCTGGCACTCATAATAAAAGTGGTGACTCAGTATCTTCGCCTACTGTGAATACTTTATTAGACTTTCTAAGAGGTAGGGCAGAAATGTTAGAAACACTTATTTTGACACACAGTAAAGGTAATTCACACAGTTCTAAGCGATACAATTCATCACAAAGTGATGCTAAGATTCACTGCAATATTGTTACGAATAATAACAATAAATCAAAAAATAATTCCGGTTATTCAAAATCTACTTTTCCAAATCGATTGTGTCCTATGTGCAATGGAAAACACCCATTATATTCGTGTCAACTATTTCTTGATTTAAGCGCACAGAAGAGATTAAACTTGGTACGTGATAAAGGGTTATGCGAAAACTGTTTCAATGTAGGTCATACATCTCGGGAATGTCGATTCGGACCATGTCGGAAATGCGAGAAAAAGCACAATTCGCTAATTCATTACGACGGTGATAACGTTGAGGAGAATTCGGTAAGTAAGCACACAACTGCATTGTTATCATTAAATACGAGTAAAACATGCAACAAAACCGGTTCTCTCGCCATCGTTGATAGTAATGAAAACAAACAAGGCACACTAGCACTATCTACCTATAACGTAAATAGTGCACACACGGACAACTTAGACGCTCAGTTGTCACCGGCTTCGCACGTTCTGTTGTCAACTGCAATTGTTGAGATTATCGACGATGTAGGTAAATTTGTTAAAGCGCGCGCAATATTAGACAACGGAAGCGAACGGTGTTTTATAACACAAAATTTAAGCGACAAACTTAACACGCGCAACATACAGTCCACTTTTCAAATACGCGGCGTAGGGAACTCTGTCACACAAAGTTCGCAAATGTGTGATATAGAAATACATTCCACTATCGCTGATTTTAAAACACGCATTACTTGTGTAATATTGCCGCAAATTACGCTAAATATGCCACATATTTCTGTTAAAAGAAATAACTTTCTAATACCTGAGTACATACAATTAGCTGATCCAAGTTTTAACGAGTCGCAACCTATTGACTTACTCATAGGCGCGGATTTATTTTCGGACCTCATAATAGAAGGTCGATTACGTTTATCGAATGGTCCGTATTTATTGAATACAAAACTTGGGTGGATATTATCAGGCCCGATCTATTCAACACGTCAGATGAAACAAGTCAGTTGTAATTTTTCGCAATCTGTTGAAACTGAAGCTACGTTGCTGCGTAGTTTTCGGGACATAGAAGAGGGCTCGATTAGTTTACAAATGAAATCGATCACCGATGAAGAACAACTGGCTTGTGAATGCACTAGCGATGACGTAGCTCAAGTTGTCCGTGAAGACTTTAATGTTGATGACGTCACATTAGGATCTTCAGACATTAACGCCCTCACAAAAGTATGTCATGAACTTACCAACGTTTTAAAATCAGGCTGTTTTCTATTGCACAAATGGGTTTATAATTTAATTGTATACCCAAAGAAAACATATTAGGTATTATGCAAAAACTTGTCACTGATGAAATGTATCATTTAGGACTTTAGGTTAGGATGGTGTAATAATGACGATGATGATAATAGGCGTCGGGATGTGACGACCCCACCGCCCACTAGCGGAAGAATTTTCTTCTACTGGAAGAGAATTCTTCCACTAGTGCAGTCAGTCAACCGAACAATGGCGGTCAAACCATTCCAATAGGGCGGTAGTAAGTGCAATAACGCAAGATGGGCAGCAGCGTCCTGCGAAAAAACTACCGCCACTGCGATCACCAATACACATGCCAAGCGTGGCAGTTATGGCACACCCCTCCTTATGGGGAGGCTTTGGTCCATCAGCGGACATTTTTCGATTGATATGATGAATAATAATTATTATAACGCACACACAGAATTGTCATCAATCGAAAATTTACCTAAAATAAAAAATATTAATATTAACACACTGATAACAAAATAATGTTCGGGAAATGAGTCATCGTCATTGTTTCCGTTTTTAAGATTCTCCCAGTTCAATAGATTGACGCGAAGCTTTGCTTATGTACTGCGTTTTATACATGATGCACACAATAAAACCGACAAACGTAATAATTCGCTTAATTCGGATGAACTGAATGAATCTATATTGTTACTCGCTAAAACATCACACAGGGAATCTTTCCCACACGTATATGATACGTTACTAAAGGGAAACAGTGAGTATAAAAGGAAAAAACGCATTCAATTTATTTAACACACAGAATTGTCATCAATTGAAAATTTACTTAAAATAAAAAATTATTAATATTAACACACTGATAACAAAATAATGTTCGGGAAATGAGTCATCGTCATTGTTTCCGTTTTTAAGATTCTCCCAGTTCAATAGATTGACGCGAAGCTTTGCTTATGTACTGCGTTTTATACATGATGCACACAATAAAACCGACAAACGTAATAATTCGCTTAATTCGGAAGAACTGAATGAATCTATATTGTTACTCGCTAAAACATCACAAAGGGAATCTTTCCCACACGTATATGATACGTTACTAAAGGAAAACAGTACAAAAGGAAAAAAAAAACGCTTTCAAGAAACTTAATTTATTTATCGATAAAAAAAAATAATAATCTCTCATCGGATGCATACTTGCTAGCTTCAAAAAGATTTATATCGCGTCGTGGAAAACCTTTAAAAATTTTCTCCGATAACGGAAAGAATTTCGTCGGTCTTAAAAATGAATTCGCTAAATTTCTTTCATCTTCTTGTAAAAATATTACTGATTATGCATTATCGCAAAATATCAAATTTTCAATGATACCGCCTTACGCTAGTCATTTTGGTGGCTTGTGGGAGGCAGGAATTAAGAACTGTAAATATCACTTGGTTCGTGTAGTGGGTAACGCACATCTTACATTTGAAGAATTCAGTACAGTATTGGCACAAGTAGAAGCAATACTGAATTCCCGACCATTAAGCCCCTTGTCTACCGATCCTACAGACTTCCTACCCCTATCTCCCGCACATTTCCTGGTTGGCCGTCCACTGACTGCGCCTGTCTTCAAAGATCTTGAGGACGTTCCTGTACACCGCTTGACTCGCTACCAGAGGGTCGAACAAATGCGCCAACATTTCTGGAGACGTTGGTCAACCGAGTACGTATCGGAGCTTCAGACGCGGTGCAAATGGACGACGAACCAAGACACACTTACAGACGACACCATGGTTCTAATCAAAGACGAAAATCTGGCACCGCTGAATTGGAGTTTGGGCCGTATCATCAAAACTTACCCTGGCAAAGATGGAATTTCGCGCGTAGCTGACATCAAGACCAACAAGGGAATAATTCGGAGAGCCTTTTCAAAAATATGTCCGTTACTGATTGCGGAGTAGTAACGATTAGATTACATAACTATACCTATATGATGTGCCTGCGACATACCTACATCCAAATTATTTGAAAGCTGCAGCTTCCAAGGCCGGGAGAATGTTCACGCACTACGTCAGATGTTTCTGCATATTAGCCAATCCTGAGCCATCGGAGTGCTGCGGGCCAATAGGAGCTGCTGTCGGTCACGACGGCACGAAATTGACCAATGGCGGCCGTCTTTCAGTGCAATTTTTAAATGTTATAAAACCGATCTTTTTTCTGTTTTTTGACGCATTACACGTTATTCACTTAAACCTGCTGCATCATTTTCTACCAAGCCCATCTACAAAAGATTTATCTTCGTTTTGTGTCTCACAAATAGACAATCAATATATATAGATATCTACAATATATATAGTACCAATACTTTTTACGCTAAACCGCGGACGGACAGACAGATAGACAGACAGACAGACAGACAGACGTGGCGAAATTATGAGGGTTCCTTGTTTACTACGGAACCCTAAAAAAACAAAAACCCGTTTGACAAAATCAAACCTCTTCGATGAAAGGAGATGTTGCAAAAATGTATGAACCTCCGGCCATGTATTGTACACAATATCATTAAACAGGCAAAATCGATATAATAACGATTTTTACTGCATATTTTCACTTATTTAGCTTTGTTTGCAGTTACAAAACATACTTTTCAGTTAGAATTGCAACTCAAAACCAACATGGCGAAAATGGCGGGCGATGTCATTTTGACATTTTCATTTTTTAAATTGTATTTTGATTATATAGTACTTGGAGAAAAAGTAACATTTTCTAAATACTGTCGAAATCGATTGATCCCAAGCGTCGGCTGTATCGCCGCCATATTGAACATAGTTGAAAATGATAAAATCGTTTGAATTAAATGTGGTCGTTACTCTAAAATATATTCTTGAATAAATTAATTGTATTTTTTTCGGATTCTTCTTTAATTTACCCATTTTTTGAGGTCGTGTACGAACCAGAGCCGAGCTCGTAATATCTCCTTTGATCCATATCTACCCAAATATTCAAAATAATTCCGACAATCAAGATAAGAATCACTCCTGTTCACCTTACACTACGGTCATATTTACAACATTAATTGTAAGGACTAAGATTAAAAAAAAAAACAAGTCACGTTTTACGCAAAAAGCATTAAGTGTATCCTATTTGTGAGTTGATTACTAGCTTAAATTAACGCGGCCTATACTTAATATTGACACGCGACCCCGTCTGTGTTTTAAAATTACTTGTAGTAAGGCTACAGCAATAGCAATGGAGTTCGAGAACTAAGGGACATCCAGAATTTTTTTACTGGTGGTAGAGTTCCAGTGACAGAGCTCGCGGGCGTAGGCACCGCCGCATTACCTAATATACTTGCCGCTAAATGGTAGTGTTCAGCACTATCGTGTTCCGGTCAGGTGGTAATGTACGGCTCTGTAATTTCTGGCACAGAGGCATAACACCTTAGGCTCAGGAGTGGTAAGGCATCTACATTTTGAACTTGGTCTTTGTGTGGGTGTCTATAGGCTGCAGTCATCACTTAACATCAATGTGAACTGCACGCTTGTTTGCCACTTCCATTACATAAAAAAACATCCAAAATCTTAACATAGAACCTTAACCATTTTTGAAATCGGTTAAAAGACAGAATTCATAGATAAACATATGAATGCGAACACCGGATGGGCATGACAAGCGGTGGCTCTCAATAAATCCAAGTCAGTCATGCGATCCTCTCAAAACCTACTTGATCAATAGTATCGTGTAAAGTTCATCTGTAATTAATAGTGCGCTGGCGCAGGATTTGATGGCGTATTTGATATAGCTTTCATAAGCGTGAGTGATTTTGATGTTGGTCTATATGTCGATGATTGTTTTTATGTTCTATAGGTATGTGCCTAGTTACTCATCACTTAGCCATTGAAGTATTCAGCACATGGTAGTGTTCAGCACTATCGTGTTCCGGTCAGGTGGTAATGTACGGCCCTGTAATTTCCGGCACAGAGGCATAACACCTTCAGCCTCAGGAGTAAGGTAACGCATCTGCATTTTGGTCTTTGTGTGGGTGTCTATAGGCTGCTGTCATCACTTAACATCAATGTGAACTGCATGTACCTGCATTGTACCGCACTTCATAGTGTATGTGTAGCCTTTTCTTAGTGTTAAGTATATATTTATAAGGTTCTGTAGATAACTAATTAGCTTATCCTTGTTAAATTTTATATCGCTCTCGAGAATATTGTAATATACCTAATTAGCTTTAAAGATATGTTTCAATAGTATTTAAATAGTATTAGAGCTTCGAATGTAAAGGTGCCAGGACAAACCCATTACCTAAGGGTTTTGTGGCATTTTTGTAGCTACATATAAATTGTTTTTGTAACTTTTCTTAATAAATAAATAAATAAATAAATAAATAAATGCTTGTTTGCCACTTCCATTACATATGAAAAAAAAAAAAGACTTCCCCAAACACGTCCAACAATGATATGCGTTTTTATTTTTAAAGAAAAATGGAAAGAAAAATTTGACTTCAGGCGAGGCTCGAACTCGCGACCTACTGGGAATCTAGTCCAGCCGCTCTTCCAATTGAGCTACTGAAGCCCTGCCCGATTTGTCAAATCTTTCCTTCACATCTATTGCATTGCTTTATGGTAGCAGTAGCGCCATCTATTACCAACTATGCTAGTTAGGCAACCGATATAATAGACTTTTCAGTTTATTGAATATCGTAAAGAAGTCGCTTTTACCCTTAATAATTGTTTTATATTATTTCGCATTAACACATGCTTGTGAAATATATTTTTATTTTTAAAGAAAAATGGAAAGGAATTTTCTTTCCATTTTTCTTTAAAAATAAAAATATATTTCACAAGCATGTGTTAATGCGAAATAATATAAAACAATTATATGCGTCTTAAGGGGAGAATATGCCATAATCGATTACCGTGACAGCCGGATTGGGGCTCGCAGTGAAGGTAATTTAATTGCGGGAATGTATTTTGTGTAAAATACATAAAGTTACATGACTTACCATGACCAAATAGGTGGAGAATTGTCTGAGGGTGGGATCAAAAGTCTTAGGAATCGGCGTGCATGTATGAAGAGAATGATGAATACAGAAGAAGCACGGAAGATGTTCCCGGACCGGAATATCTGGCGCTTTACAGTCTCTGCCCCTACCCCAAAAGGGACTTAGCGTTAAGATAAGATACGATACATACATACATACATACATACCTACATACATACATACATACATACGTACATACAAACATATGATAGTGTTCAGCACTATCGTGTTCCGGTCAGGTGGTAATGTACGGCTCTGTAATTTCCGGCACAGAGGCATAACACCTTAGACCTCAGGAGTAGTAACGCATCTACATTTTGACCTTGGTCTTTGTGTGGGTGTCTATACGCTGCAGTCATCACTCTACATCAATGTGAACTGCATGCTTGTTTGCCACTTCCATTATATTCAAAAAGTACATAAAGCTACATTCAAACTGATGGCTACCAAGATGCCCTTTGAGGTGGCAATATTTTGCCTACTTCCTCGATGTCGCAAAGGCTAAAAATGAAATAACAAATAAAAAACAATACACAACCAATAAACAATCAACGTAAATGTTTACTTAATTTTTTCAACGATGCGTGACGATCGGTTCAATCTACCGTGAGAAAATGTAAGTGATATATCAATTGAGACACGACTGTACGTTCCTTCGTAGAGACAGTTTTGTAGGCAGGGAAGTGCATTTTGGACGGAGGCCTGGAGCTTTCTCCACCACGCTGCTCCTATGTGCGGTTGGTGCAGATACGGGTTAGTGGCCAAGCCGATATCGGATGTTTTCAAACAAAGGCCTTCGACAAGGTTTAACGACTGCTATCTATCGATAGCAACCGGGACCGACGCCTTAACGTGCTCTCCGAAGTACGGAAACGCGCATTTTTTTATTTTTTTACTAGCGTTCACCCATCACACACCCGACCGCGCCCGTATCGCACAACCAAGTAAATAACTTGCGATATACACCAGCCGCGGGGCCATGCGCGCTTCCCTGTACACATACTAAATTGTAATTTTTATATACATCTGCCCTGCAGCTACTGAAACAGAAGACGATATTTCATGGCGTGCGTCATGTATATGTATAGTAACGTCACGCTATAAAGGCTATTACACGACACGGTATTTAGGGACCGGCAGAAAGGGTGGACGTGGCCTCGCGCCGGGTTGCCGCTTATTACGCTATCTGGTCGACAGCGCCCTAACTCAATCACAGTACAAATACACGGGCCGCTCCGGACGCCCTAATTAGGGCCCTATCTCCCTAAATGTTATACACTACCCTGACCCTTGCTATCGTATCCTGAATACCGTGCCGTGTAATAAGTCCTTATTATATCCTTCAGTATTATATCAGTACAAAGTTAACCTAGATGTGAAGATTTGCAGAGCACACGCTGTTGTAGTACGTCACATTCATACTAATGTCCCGTTATATTCGTTGTGTGACGAAAACCATTATGATGCTGTATTTATCTAAAGAAGCCTTTTTTTGTATAAGGAAGTTGGCAAAAAAGCATGCAGCTCACATTGATGTAAAGTGACGACTGCAGCCTATAGACATCTACACAAATACCAGCTGTTTGCACAACCAGAGGTTATGCAGATGCGTTGCCACCCCTGAGCCCTAACTTGATACGTCGCTGTGATATTTATTACGGGGCCATACATTGCCATCTAATCGGAACACGATAGTGTTGAACACTACCATTTGGCGGCAGATAAATTAGGTAATGCGGTGGTGCCTATGCCCTCGAGCTCCTGCACTGGAATTCTACCACCAGTAAACCTAAGTGTGATGGGTGACCGCTAGTGGCAAATTAAATGCGCGGGGGACTGCTTCGGAGGGCACGTTAAGTCGTCGGTCCTGGTTGCTATCGAAAGATAGCAATCGTTAAAACCTTGTCGGAGGCCTTATGGGCGGTTTGAAAACATCCGAAAGCGGGTTGGCCACTAACCCACCCACCTCCACCAATCCGCATTGGAGCAGCGTGGTGCAGTAAGCTCCAAGCCCAAAAAAAGGGGAGAGACTCGTGCCCAGCACTGGGACGTATAATGGGTTGCCATTATTATTATTACAAGCTGCATTTATTCTAACTCTCATAACATAAATGAACAAACAAACAATCTATTCACGTTCAACATGAATGTTTGCTTAATTTTTTTCTACGACGCGTGACGACTGAACGGATCTACCGTGAGAGCGTGAGTGATATATCAATTATGGCACGACTGTGCGACCCTTGATACGATGAGGGTGACGGTTGAATCGGTTGAGAAATATGCATCGGATACTATTGAGATGATCATTTTAATTGCTGTGAAATTTTATAGACACAGCATTTTGATTGCCTCAATAGTGTAGTAGCAGGTCACTCATTTGGTTTTCTTCGCTAGCTTGGAGTAAACAGAACTCCAATGACGGATGAATCGGTTGAGAAATAGGCATCTGATGGCAGGTGATTTATTTTTAATTGCTGTGAAATTTTATAGATACAAGATTTTGATTAGCAGCAGGGCACTACTGCAAAGTTGAGGACCTAGCTTGGAGTTAACAGACCTCCAGTGACGGAGTTTGCCTACAATAAAATTGGTGGGAATCTATACTATCTGTGGGAATCTAAAGCTGAAGCTGTTTGCTTGAACGCGCTAATTTCAGGGACTACTGGTCCGATTTCAAAAATCCTTTCAGTGTTAGATAGCCCACTTAGGAAGGCTTAAGGCTATATAACATTACGCTAAGAAGAATATTAGAGGGTAGGTAATATTGCACCTGCGAAAAATCGGAGGGCCACAAGTATAACGATAAATGTTGGAGGCAATGAGCTTATAAATATAACATCATTGGTTGGAGGTGTCTGAAAAAAAAAACATTTTGTTTTTTTAGTTTTTCGTGCGCCAATGGCTCCAATGTTTAATTTTATTGTGTGTATGGCAGAACGACGTTCGCCAGGTCAGCTAATTAATAATTAAATAAACAAATTAAGCAGTAGCAATACACAAGTTAAAAGGAAAAAAATACTAGGATTTTTAATTATCGTTTTAACACTATATATTCAATTATAACTACCAAATGGAAACGATTAACGAAAATCAATTACTTCGATAACCAATTATTATTGTAATGAAAAAATAATAATCCGGGTTTTAAGATATAAAAGGCAACGTGAGATGCGCAGGCGCAGTTGTGATGCATTAATCAATAGGAACACAACGTATCGAGAGTTTATTCTTTAACTAGCTGACCCGGAAAACTTCGTATTGCCTCACAATTAAATAATGAATCAAAGCTTTGATAGATACGGACTATTTGTATAGAAGAAATGAAATTGTGGTTTTTACTATATCCCTTCAATTTCTTCATATTTTCTTACCTTTTAAACCTTCCGTGGACTTCCAGAAATAATTCAAAACCAAAATTAGCTAAACCGGTTCAGCCGTTCTTGAGTTTTAGCGAGACTAACGAACAGCAATTGATTTTATTTAAATAGATAGATAGTGCCTGTAGTGTGTAAATAATTATGTTAATTACTATGTATTTTTTAATGTTAGGAAGGTGGCAATCAAGCATTTAGTTCGCATGGATTGCAATATTTTTATTTTTCGCTATAGTACATGCGAGTGAATTTAGAAATTAAAGAAAAAATTGAAAGTAAAATAAAATAACCTACCGAACCCTAAGCTATCGAAGTCCCGTACCCGAACGTAGAATTCTTCTTTCCCTTTTTGATTTTATTAGACTTAAGATCGGTGAACGACATTCATTTGATTGAAATAGCTGCCCGAATCATCCGATTCCTACCCGAAGTCAATTTTTTTCTTTAATTTCTAAGTCAGTTCACAAGGATGTTAAATGATGACTGCACTGCTTCTGCAATCTACACGAAAATCAGAGGTTAAAATGCAGATGCGTAGCCACTCCTAAGACCATAGGGGTTATGACTCTGTGAAAGTTATTACAGAGCCGTACATGACCATCATGGCCTTGTGGCTAGTGTAGAACGCAAGCGATCTACTCGGCTGGCGCGGTCGGGTGTGTGATGGGTGACCATTAGTGGCAAAGTAATGAAGTTAAATCTTGTCGGAGGCCTTATGGGCGATTTGAAAACATCCGACAGCGGGTTGGCCACTAACCCGCATTGGAGCAGCGAGGTGGAATAAGCTCCAGGCTTCCTCCCAAAAAGGGGAGAGACTCGTGCCCAGCAACGGCATCATTGGGGAGACCTGTGTCCATTGGACATGTTTTGCATGCAGTTCACATTGATATTAAGTGATGACTGCAGCCTATAGACACCCAGACTAAGACCAAGGTCAAAATTCAGATGCGTTACCACTCCTGAGGCCTAAAGTGTTATGCCTCTATACCGGAAACTACAGGGCCGTACATTACCACCTGACCGGAACACGATAGTGCTGAACACTACCATTTAGCGGCAAGTATGTATATATGTATGTATCTTCACGTCATGTCCCTAACGGGGTAGGCGGTAGCGGCAAGTATATTAGGTAATTCGGTGGTGCCTACGCCCGCGAGCTCCGTCACTGGAGCTCTACCACTAGTAAAAAGTGGTTGTAATGATAATGATGATGATATACCTATGTTT
The DNA here is from genome assembly GCA_036365455.1 of Macrosoma leucophasiata. Classification (NCBI taxonomy): domain Eukaryota; kingdom Metazoa; phylum Arthropoda; class Insecta; order Lepidoptera; family Hedylidae; genus Macrosoma; species Macrosoma leucophasiata. The sequence goes on along the minus strand of JAWQUS010000023.1, from coordinate 3,000,241 downwards.
AATTTGTAATTGATGTCTTAAGTTATAAATTTCACATCATATAGGTATCATTATAGGTTAATTAGTGAAGACTCAGGGTTTGTGTAATATGTAATGATATATTATATTGTGTAAGGCTTAGTGTACTAATCTATAATTAGCACAGCTTAGAATTCAATCGGACGCAGATGGAGCCGTTTTTTGATGTAACTTCGCGCCTGTAGGTATTCAAGTATAAGTGGGGTTAGATTGATACTTGCTAACCAAAGATTGTTAACTGTACTACAAAATATACTGTGTAAAGGGTTAACCAGTAACGATTTTGCAGGCCTAAAATTACTTGTCGCCTTTCTCACAAATGCACTTCTTTAGCATAAGATTATAAATAAGATGACTTCGTTTCGGGTTATGGTTCATATAGGTACATTGTAGAAGAGAGTATGGAACATTCTGTTGATACCTATTTGTATTATTAAGTATTTTTGGACCATTATTTATTTTATTTTTGTTTATTTTGACATATTAATCAGCGTATCAGTTGTTATTCGCTTTAATTTTATATTTTGTAATTTAACCTAATATCACAAGAAAAATTTATTATTTCCAAGTAATTAAATAAATTTTTGAGTTTGACTACATAAAAATGTATTTAAATCCTAGATTATCAGTTTAGAACTTGTTCTTTAGAAAAAGATTTTGTGTAAAACTACAAAAATAAACTAAGCCCATAGGTTTATTTTTAGCGGGAAACTGAGTTTTGTTGTAGCGCTTACTTTATAAAGCGCCATCTATTGGAAAACTAAAGAAACACAAAGTACTTGTCAAGTACGGCAGATGGCGTAGGATCGAATATACTTACGGAGTTTGCTTACGAGTTGCCCTTTAATTTAAACAACTTTTCAACGTTAACAGTTGGACCTGCCAGACGCTTTCACCTTATTTTCTTGGAGGATCCTCTAACAAACTGAGGTTAAATCTTTTCTCCGGAGGAAAATTTCCACCCGTTTCTCCAAAGTGATCCCGAGGTGATTGGAAGCAACCTTCTCACCGGTAACTCTACCGCATCATCCTCACTTTTCGTCAGCTGTACATTTCCACCAGTTCCTCCACACAGTCATTGTCACTTTGAGTCATCCACCAGTGACGTGATATGAGATCACATCCACTCAGTTCACGCATCGAGAGGATTATGATCAAAGTAATCGGAATCCGGTTTTTTATATAGATTGTTACGACTTTAACATTAATGTTTTTATGAGGTGTGAAATTTTATTATCTTCTCTAATTTTGTTCTGTGGATATGCATGAACTCGTAATATTTACAAAAAGATATTTTATATAGATTAAATAGTGGTATAGCGCCAGTACCTATCGAAAGACAATGCGTGGAAAGGCTCCACACGATGCAATTATTATTAAGGTCAGGTACAAACCTGAAAAGGAAAAAACAGTACCCTCGTTACTTCACTCGTGTGTCTGTCTGTCCATCTGTCATAGTCAATTTTCTTTAAAACTACTGGATCATTTGTCTTAATATTTGGTAGAAGTATGCAACTCAGTGGCCCCAGTACACATGTGTAATGTTTGGATTAAGTATACATAAGAAATTAAAAGTCTACATTCACTGACTGACATGTCTGACATTCATATCAACTTTTACAACCTAGCCTTGACCAAAAACAATTCTTTATTTTTATGATGCAGACGATATATAAGGGGGCTTTCTTATTAACATTCACCATGTTAGTGTCTTAATTTTGAAAAAAAGGGGATAAAAGTGACATTTCCTGCTAACTTAGCCCAATTCTGCTCTTTTAATAGTGGCAATTTACGTCCCACTGCTGGGCACGAGTCTCTCCCCTGTTTGGGGGAAGGCCTGTCGCTTACTCCACCACGCTGCTCCAGTGCGGGTGGGTGGAGATACGGGTTAGTGACAAACCCGCTGTGGGATGTTTTTGCTCTTACTTACAGATAGTGTTTTGTGTACCAGTTTTACTGGTGGTAGAGCTCCAGTGACGGAGCTCGCGGGCGTAGGCACCACCGCATTACCTAATATACTTGCCGCTAAATGGTAGTGTTTAGCACTGTCGTGTTCCGGTCAGGTGGTAATGTACGGCCCTGTAATTTCCGGCACAGAGGCGTAATACCTTAGGCCTCAGGAGTGGTAACGCATCTGCATTTTGACCTTGGTCTTTGTGTGGGTGTCTATAGGCTGCAGTCATCACTTAACATCAATGTGATCTGCATGCTTGTTTGCCACTTCGGTTACATAAAAAAAAAAAAAAAAAAAAAAAACAAAAAAAAAAAAAAAAAAAAAAGTGTAAAATAAGGGATGAAAGTTTGTATATTAAGAATCATGACCCCTTAATAACTATCAAAGAGATATTATTATAACAACTAAGATATCCGGGGTGGCAAAGCATCTGCATTTTGGCATCTGGTGTTTGCGTGTAGTTATCTAGAGGCTGTAGTCAGCACTTAACATCCATATGAACTGCATTCTTGTTTGACACCTTCGTCACATCCCACGAGAACAAAGATAAAAGCTACCTCAACAAACGTAAAGACAAACATAAAATCCACCTTTATAAATATAAAAGATTTTTTTTACATACTGTTATACTAATTGGAGGTTAACAAAACGATCTCGCGAATCCACTGATTCGATTAATCGATATCCATATCGTTAGTTCATTGTTTGTTTGATAGATGAACGATTACACGTGTACGAAAAATCCCACACAATTACAGGTTTTGTAATTTTAAAGGAGAAGTGCCACGTTGGGCCCGCACTTTGTACAATATCAAAAGTTAGAGAAAAATATGCAGAATCATGGAAAAATACTCAAAAAATAATTTGAATCGTTGTTTTTTTGTCGGAAATATTTATTTTACGTAATTTTTGTATGACAGGAATATGTTGCCATATCGCTACTATGACATTCTTGTGTTCGAAATATACTTACGAAAATTAATTGAAGATAATAAACGATTTGAATAGCTGAAAATGATAAAGTATTTTATGCTTCATCTCTCAATATAGTGTACATGGTGCGGGTCCAAGCTCCATACATTTTGGAACGTCTCCTTTGTAATTATATGTCCAAGTCATGGTCCACTGACGCATGCTAAGTCTTAGGAAGAAATAAAGAAGTAGAATCAGTCCATGTGCGGCCCTGTAATTTCCGGCACAGAGGCTTAACAACTTAGGCCTCAGAAGTGGTAACGCATCTGCATTTTGACTTCTGATCGTTGTGTTTGTAGCGTCCACTACATTAAGGCGCCAACTAGTGGAACACATATGAAAACCTCACAGTACTTGTCTAGTACGGTAGATGGCGTGCATTCGAATTACATCGCACTTGCGAAGATTTCTCAAGAGTTGGCATATATACAACTTCCCAACGTCAATCGTTGGGCCGCGGCCCGCCAGGCGCTATCACCTCGCCTGGTCGGAGGATCCTCCCTTTTCGCCGGCGGAACACTTCCAACCGTTCCTCTACAGTGGTGACCCCCGACGTGATTGGAAGCAACCTTCTCACCAGCCACTCTGCAGCACCTTCGACGACTTCATCCCTCACATCACCAGCACCTGATCGAGCGGTAATCAAGTCACGCCAGCCAGTACCCTCGGCTTCATCAGGAATACTCCATACGCCTGCAGCGACCGCGCATGCCTGGAGTACCCTGCAGCCACATCAGCGTCAGCACACTGCGCCGTCCCGCAGTAGCTACTACGCAGCGACTACCTCGACTCAAAGGGGACTTTCGCATCACCGCAGCAGCGACTACCTCGACTCACTGAGGACCTTCGCACCCGACTCACTGGGACTTGCGGCATGGGATTATGGCATTGGCACATCGACAGCTGCCTCGATACATATCAACCTCCGGTCTTGGAGGGGAGTGATGTAGCGTCCACTACATTAAGGCGCCAACTAGTGGAACACATATGAAAACCTCACAGTACTTGTCTAGTACGGTAGATGGCGTGCATTCGAATTACATCGCACATGCGAAGATTTCTCAAGAGTTGGCATATATACAACTTCCCAACGTCAATCGTTGGGCCGCGGCCCGCCAGGCACTATCACCTCGCCTGGTCGGAGGATCCTCCCTTTTCGTCGGAGGAACAATTCCATCCGTTCCTCCACATGTTAGTGTCTATAAGCTGCACTCATCATTTAACATCAATGTGAACTGCATGCTTGTATCCACTTCCATTACGGGCACCACCGCATTACCTAATCTATCTGCCGGCAAATGGTGTGTTCAGCACTATCGTGTTCCGGTTACATGGTAATGTATGGCCCCGTAATTACTATCACAGAGATATAACAACTAAGGTCTCAAGAGTGGCAACGCATCTACATTTTAACTTCTGGTTATTGTGTAGATGTTTAAAGGCTGCACTCATCACTTAACATTCATGTGAAGCATGCTGTTTGCCACCTTTATTACATTAAAAAACTTCTTGTCCTTCTCTTTTGTCTAATAATGGCAACCCATTATACGTCCCACTGCTGGGCACGAGTCTCTCCCCTCTTTGGGGGAGGCCTGGAGCTAATTCCACCACGCTGCTCCAATACGGATTGGTGGAAATAAGGGTTAGTGGCCAAGCCGGTGTCGGATGTTTTCAAACCGCCCATAAGGCCTCCGAAAAGGTTTAACGACAGCTATCTATCGATAGCAACCGGGACCGACGGCTTAACGTGCCCTCCGAAGCACGGAAACGCGCATTTAATTTGCCACTAGCGGTCACCCATCACACTACCCGACCGCGCCCATATTGCTTAACCGAGTAGATCGCTTACGATCTACACCAGCCGCCGGGCCATGCGCGCTTCTTTTGTCTATAGGGATGTAATATTCAAACAAAACCCTGTGTTGTGATATTTTAGTTAGGTTACATTCATGATAAATCACTGTCTCAGCAGACTAATGGCAGCAGGCCACGACTACTACGCTGGGGTCCTGGGTTTGATTCCTGGATCGGAGGCTGCCATAGATTAAGGTGTGAAATCCTTTATCTCTAGTTCTATTGGGATTTAGAAATTAAAGAAAAAACGCAAGGAAAAATTTGACTTCGGGCAGGAATTGAACCTGCGACCTCAGGATAACCAGTCCTGCCGCTTTACCACTAAGCTACCGAAGTCCCACACTGATGCGTCAAATTTTGCTTTCCCTTTTTGATTTTTAACCGATTCAGGGTCGGTAAACGACATCCATTGATAACTAATTAATACCTAGTTATAAATCGGTTAACAATCAAAAAGGGAAAGCAAAATTTTAATTTGACGTTTTTTCTTTAATATCTAAAGTACACTCGCATGTGTTCTTGCAAAAATTAAATATTGCAATCTATTGGGATTTTTACATTTTCTGGAAGTTTCCCAGTACCTCGGGGCTTGGTAATGTGCCCGTAGATCAACAGCTGTGTCAACAGGCTCGCCGCCTATAGGGCCAAATGTAATCGGCGAATCGTGGGTGTTTGGACGCCGGAATGGATTCATTTACCTCTTTCTACCCCTTCGAGGATTACAGGCAAGAAGTTGCGTTTCCAAATAAACAGTCCTTATTTTGGTAATACAAGATCAAGTCCAAATGTCAAAGAACTCAAAATCTCGAGCCATCACCATACATCGCTATCTGTCGCTAAATACATGTGTTTTTATTTGTCAAGTTTCGCTTAAAAGGTTCGACATTATAAGACATAATAGGCTTATAATGCCAACATTACTTAAGAGATGCTATTAAATGGCCGTAACTACCTCATGATCTCACAGTGAGGATTAACCATAGAGCAACGCGGCCTACCGGTCGCGGCGGACTGGAGGGGAGGGAGAGCCATAGCGTGTATTACCGATGCAAAACAGTCTGTCATTTTTTGCGGGGGGAATGCGTGCGACACACATGCACACTACAAAAATCGTCTAATACTACGAAACTCATACCTTGACTCTAACAAAATACAGAAACAATTTCACGCACACATTTAAACATCTAGGCGACAGGTTTAGGCCCATTTGGGCTTGTACTTTGACAAAGAGGAAAGCCTGCATATGGCTCCTCTCCTCCGGTGTTGTTCAATATTATGGATTTCATTTTTAACTGCCTTAGTAGCCTAGTGCTCGCTAGTAGTGGTAGCAGGCCTCTACTACTACGCTGGAGGTCCTGGGTTCGATTCCCGGGTCGGGGGCTATCAGAGATAACGGTTTAAAATCCTTTATCTCTGGTTCCATTGCGATTTTTCCATTTTCTATAAGTTTCCCAGCACCTCGGAGTTCGGTATAGTGCCTGGAGATGTCAACAGGCTTGCCAGCTGTTACATGGGCCAAAACATAACCGGCGAATCGTGAGTGTGTGTATGCTTGAATGCATGCATTTACCTCTGTAAAGCATGTGAGCATGAAATTACGTATTTTTTTATTTTTAAATGAATTTAAAATATAAGAATTTCGGTCACGGCGGCCATCTCAACGGAGACTAGCCAACTGCACGGGAGATATTATAGTAAACAAGTATATGCGCAAACACAGGTGCACTCTCTAATCCCTCACTCTCATAGTCCTATGGGACGGCAATCCGACACTAGCGGAGAGAAATCGGGCGCAGGACCGACGGCTTTACGTGCTCTCCGAGGCACCGGTACCAAACTACGGGCTACTACTACTAGGATTTTCCTAACAGAAAAAACCCAATAACAGATTTTCGCGACCTGGGGATCGAACCCAGGACCTCAGGCTTCACCATGGCGATTGCGACCACTGAGCCAACGAGGCAGTCAAATCTCTTCGTGATTCCCTAACAAAAAGGTGATTAATAATAAAAACATAAGAAAATATCATTTATTTACACAATAATTTATTATATTATCAATTATTTTTATTACATTATTAATTGATTTAATCTACTTAATGTTTCTAAAGTTATCACGGAATAATATTAAATAGGTAACTACGATTTAATACCCTTATGTGTTAATTATTATGAAGTTATAGTAAAAAAAAAAAAAAACGCTAAGTGAATAGTGATATGAATAAAAAAAAACTTTTATCAAAGATGCGGTAAAAAACTTCAAATAATCAATATAATACGAATATCAACAAAGAAAAAAGTGCATCGACATACGCGCATGGGACGTAAACTTTTACAAGGTGATAGTGGTTTAAATACTATCAAATATGCGGTAAAAAACTTCAAACGATCAACACTTTACATTATATTTAAGTGTAAAGTTACAAATATCAACAAAGACAATGCATCCACCTACGCGCATGGCATGTAAAAAATTTAAGACAGAGATCAAACATACAATGCATATAACTTATTATCAACGACTTTATCGGGAATCCTATAAGTAGCACCATTCATTATTAACGTACAATATGATTCACTAAATATAAATTACCATCTAACAATTTTATAACACACATCTTTTGAAAATACTGCCCGATAATTTAAAATTTTGCATTTTAATCAGAAAACAATCTAAACCCGTTCCTTAATATTATTTTTTCCATCTTTTCCCCCTTTACCTAAGAGTCCGTGTGGCACTTCACTTAATAATGATACCCGGATTCATCAAAACTTGGAGGTTTTCTCGATCCGCCGAACATTTCAGTAATACCTGCAAATTGACTATTCGCCTCCGATGGTTTTGTGCCTTGGCTAGAGAAAGCGTTCTGACCAAAGTTCTGTCCAAAGTTATTATTTAGATCTCCGGGAGGAGATGGCGTCAGCTTTGTTAGTGTGGTCACTGTGGTTTCTTTACAACACCCTGAACCCTGCTGTGGCTGTGCAGACAGACTTTCTTCAGAGTTTTGGATTGGGAAGCCAGATTCAAATTGCTGTGATTCGCCTTGAGTTGATTGACTTATTTCTTTATTTGGTTGAGACCCGAATTGCGTGGTGATTTGGGGGGGTTGCGTTGGTCTGGGTGCAAACTGATTCGTGGTAAACTGGTTACTAAATTGTCCGAATTGACCCTGAGTTATAGTTTGAGGTGACTGACTACTTTGTGTAGTTTCTTTCTGAGGAGCAGGCAAAGATTGAGGTGGTTTATTGTATTCGTAAATTTCACCCGTATATTGTTGAGTAGACTGCGCTGAGGCATCTAAAGGCTTTGATATTTCATTCGAAGCTTGACCAAAGGATGGCTGTTGTGGCGCTTGAGATCCGGGTCTTTGGACAGTGGCACTCACTTGAGCGAATGATGGTAGAGATGTTGGCGATGGTTGTCCTTGAATGTCAAATTTAGGTGGAGATTGCTGGAAAGGTTTCGAATTGAATTGGTTGTTGAAATTAGATGACATTGTCGGTGTGACCGATGCGAATGGTGAGACTGAAGCTTGAGTGAATGCGCTAGTTTGATATGTCTGGTCTTCTTTGCGCGTAGGAATGCTTGGGAATGCTGTAGGTCTAGGGTAAGCTGTACTCTGAGATGATGAACCTTGGGTATTAAACTGTGATTGTGTAAAAGAAGGTTGAGTTACTCTATTAAACTGACTAGATGGCGAACTTGGTAATCTTGATGGGGTGTTGAAGGGCTTTGACGGTGTATTGTAAATGTATGAATCATCTGGTCCTTGAGGTTGTGTATACTGACTGTAGCTGGGGCGCTGAGTACTAGGAGAATATTGAACATCTGGTTGATTTTGGGAGAATTGAGAATGAGGTTGGTTTCCAAAAGATGGTTGGGGCTGTGATGATCCAAAAGATTGGGTTTGTGACTGAGGTTTGAAAAATGAAGATTGTGATTGTCCTCCAAAAGGTGCAGAAGTGGGTCTTGTAGGAAACGCAGACGTGGATTGGCTAAATGTAGGGAAGTTTGTTGTTGGTGAAGTAGGTGCTACTCCTGGTTTACTATTCGGCAAACCAAATTGACTAGAAATACTCGTACCACTAGCTTGTGATGGTTTATTAAAGGAAGAACCAGAAGGTGTTGTAAGACTTGAAGATTGGAAAACACTTGAACTACTACTAGATATAGGGAAACTACTTTGGGTCCCGCTTGTTTCTAAAGGAGTGGTTAACTCAGTGTCGGGCTGTAAAGTTGGCTTTTGATTACTGAATGCACCAAATTGACCTTGAGGTTTGGAAATATCCAATCCGGTAAATGAAGAGCCTATTTGCAGTTGAGTCTGTGTTTGAATACCTGATTGTCCAGAGCTTTGCGTCACACCATTATTATTATTAGTTGAAAATGAAGATTGTTGTAAATTATTGAACTGATTTGATCCAAAACTGGGTTTTGAACCAGAAAATGCTTGTGAACTCGGAATGTGTTGGTTATTGTTATTAAACATGGAATGCGCAGAGTTTGAGGCACTCTGGTGATTTAATTGTGCATTCGTGGGTGTCAGGCCTGAATGCGTTGGTGAGTTAATAACTTGTTGCTGGTTATTGTTTTGTCCAGGTATGCTAGAACTGAAAATACCTTGTGGAGTAGACTGTCCAAAATTTGGTTTTAATCCAGTAGTTTGTGAACTGGAAATCTGCTGTTGCTGGTTAAAATTACCGAATTGAGAATTAGTTGTACCTTGTCCAAAGTTCGGTTTGGGTGTCGAAAATGTTGGTAAAGTAGGGTTTTGTTGGCTGTTACTGAATGAAGATAAAAATTGGGAATTTGAAACGCCTTGTTGACCTTGTTCAAAATTGGGCTTAGATCCAGAATATGTTGGTAAACTAAGCCCTTGTTGGTTATTATTGAATGTTGATGGGAATTGGGAATTTGAAGCGCCCTGTTGACCTTGCGCAAAGATGAGTTTAGATCCAGATAATGTTGGTGACGTATATCCTTGTTGATTATTATTGAACGTTGATGGGAACTGGGAATTTGAAGAGCTTTGTTGACCTTGTTCAAAATAAGGCTTAGATCCAGATAATGTTGGTGAAGTATATCCTTGTTGGTTATTTGTGAATGTTGATGAGAACTGAGAATTTGAAGCGCCTTGTTGAGTTGGTTTCAAATTGGGTTTTGATCCAGAAAATGTAGGTAAGTTGAAACCTGGTTGATTATTATTGAATGCTGATGAAAACTGGGCATTAAAAGCTCCTTGTTGAGTAGCTCCAATATTGGTATTAGATTCTGGCGCTTTAGAAATTTGTTGGTTGTTACCAAACGCAGATGATTGGAAGGATGATACACCTAGTTGACTTTGTCCCGAAATTGGTTTATTTCCAGACAGTGAATTCGACGTTTGTTGGTTGGCATTAAATCCAGACGAGATCTGGTTTGAAGCGATGCCTTGGTTATATGAGGGTGTACTTTGTGATCCAGGACGATAAGTATTTGTAGGTGGTAGGTATTGGGATGATCCAAAAACATTGCTATTCTCCGTCGGTTTCCCAGAAGATATTGATGACGAACTTGACGACGATCCATAGGAAGTAGAAAATCCAGCGTTATTTGATTGAGGCTTCAATCCACTACCACTAGAAGCTGATCCGATATGAGGTCCTACATTTTGAGATTTTTCGTCATCATCCTGCAATTTTTGTTGTGAAAGTGGAACTACAGTTGAAGAATCTTTATCAGAGTCACTTATACCAACATCAGGTTGGCTTGAATCTTTTTCAAAGCTAGGTTTAGTACTTCCAAGACCAAATTGTGGTCTATTATTTCCAAACGAAGATTCTGGTTGATATTGATTTGGTTTCAACCCATTGTATTGCGCCTGAAACTGATCTGGCCTGTTTGAAGCTTGAGATCCAGCACCAGAAGCTGTTGGCTTCCCGAACTGATTACTCGGCTTACTAAACACTGGACTAGCTTGGTTTTGATTAATGAATGTGCCGCTCGCATCAGCATCCGACGGATTCCCATACAAATTGGATTGTCTGTCATTAAAGCCATTAATACTGTCGCCTTTGTATTCATCCGTATTGTATTTCTCGGCGTTGTAAGAACCTGTAAGTAAAAAATGAAAGTGGTCATTTGTCAATGCTTGTATCTGTAACATTCATCAATGCACAATAGACTAAGATAATCTGTTAGGGATTTTGAATTTAAGACGACTCCGAACCTGAATTTTCGTTTGGTAATAAGACTAAGAGAAATGTGATGTAATGTTTTTAAGTCTAGTCTGAAAGCGGCTTAGGATATCCGGGTTCAGACAATGTGATTCTATAGAAATAGTTTAGGTTGTCTAGTTGAAACGAGGAGACAAAAAGTATCACAGAAAACTTAATCAAAGGTAGTTATGATGTAAAAATTGTTCAGCTGTTGTTTTACTGGTGGTAGAGCTCCAGTGACGGAGCTCGCGGGCGTAGGCACCACCGCATTACCTAATACTAATAAATACTTGCCGCTAAATGGTAGTGTTCAGCACTATCGTGTTCCGGTCAGGTGGTAATGTACGGCCCTGTAATTTCCGGCACAGAGGCATAACACCTTAGGCCTTAGGAGTGGTAACGCATCTGCATTTTTACCTCTGGCCATTGTGTGGATGTCTATAGGCTGCAGTCATCACTTAACATCAATGTGAACTGTATGCTTGTTTGCCACTTTTAAAACATAAAAAAAAAAAAAAAAAAAAAAAAGCTTAGTGAGTATTTTCCTAATTCGATCCCTCCTCTGTTATTACAAAAATTTTTTTTGGTACGTTAATGATTTGTTTAGTCTATTTGTTTGTATGACAGATGAAACTGTCTGATGAGCTAAAAAAGAAACAGTTTATTTCATTATTTCATTGTGAAGCCTTGTCATTTAATTAAAATGAAATTGAGTGCAAAGTGATATAGTCTACTTTATATGTCACGTACTAAAATCTTAATTGTATTTAGTATGTATGTATGTATCTTCACGCCAGGTTCCGAACGGGGTAGGCAGAGAGTGTAGAGCGTTTCGAGATAGAGAGCAGATATTCCGGTCCTGACAAACCTCTCATGCCTCATCTACCTTGTATTTAGTTTACTATTTAAAGGAAGTTGTAGGTGTAGAATATTGTGTAGGTATATGTTTTGCAAGCTTGTTGAGCTTATTTAAAGCTCTCCGAAGCCTTTTTATTATTGTTTAATAATCTTTACCAACATTACAGTTCCTTTTTAGGAAAAGTCTTGCTCATAAGGTAAATGTGACATTTGAAAACGGATTGTTGGTCAAGTTTATATAGGTACATAAATATGGAGTAGAAGTACAAACATCAATTGATGCAGTATATTATGTGTGATATACCTACATTGAACAAGACATTCAACGTATATCTGTATCCAAAATATATGCAGTCAAAAATTCGCAGAGGTGATGTTGAAAAAAAAATTAATACAGAGTGCGCAATAATCTATAAGTATAAAAATCAATTGCTGTTCGTTCGTCTCGCTAAAACTCGAGAACGGCTTGACCGATTTGGTTAATTTTGGTGTTGAATGATTTTTGGAAGTCCAGGAAAGGTTTAAAAGGTAAAAAAATATAAAGAAATTGAAGGGATATAGTAAAAACTACAATTTCATTTTTCCATACAAATAATCCGTATCTATCAAACCTTTGACACATTATTTAATTCTGAGGCAATACGAAGTTTGCCGGGTCAGCTAGTTTAATTATAAAATCTCTGTTTCAGATTCAAGAACCAGAAATATGGGAATACCTCATGTATGTGAAATTTAAGACTAAGATGCCTTTGTATTCCGGTAAAATACGAAACAATTTTGTACTTTTTAGCGGCAAGTGTATTAGGTAATGCGGTGGTGCCTACGCTCGCGAGCTTCGTCACTAGAGCTCTGCCATCAATGAAACTTGACTTGACACTCAGACTTGACATGCTTGAGTACTTTTCCACCTACATTATGACACCATCCATGTCATGAGTCAAAGCAGCCAGGTATGCAGAGAGGATGTTAAAATATACCTAACCAAAAGAAGCTCTCATCCAAATTTCCTCAAAGGTAACCTCATGTTGGCTTTTCGAAAATTTTGAAGAGCTGCCTTAAGGGCGCGACCATATTACTATATAGACAGCTCTGATTTAGTGGAGGTACTGAACATGGTACAAGGTATCTCCCATATCTTAATCTAACGTGGTCGAGTAACTGCAAAAAAACCCTCTTAGGCTCCCGTACTGTTATAAACGAACTTGGAAATTACGTAACGCCTGTAATCCCCAAAAGGGGAAGGCAGAGTTAAATGCATGTATTCAAGCTTACATGTCATGCAAACGCCCACGATTCGCCGGTTACGTTTTGGGCCATGTAACAGGTGGCGAGCCTGTTGACATCTCCGTGCACATTACCAAACACCGAGGTACTGGGAAACTCACAGAAAATGGAAAAACGCCCAATAGATAAAGGATTTTCAACCGATATCTCTGATAGCCCGACCCGGGAATCGAAGCATGGACCCTAACGTAATAGTAGTGGCCTGGTACCAGCAGGCTACCGAGGCAGTTTAAACTTGAAAGCAGTACATATCCTTATTCGACGATAGTGGTAAATGAATGTAGCAAAAATTACACGATAAACAATAATATGTTATTAATATAACATCTGTAGAATGTTGAATCATTAAATTTTAAATGTCAAACATAAAAAAACATTAATTCCAATATAGGAAGTATAATGCTGATCATAATGAAGTCTATTCAGTTATAATTGTGACTGATTGTTTTCAAACTTCTTAAATTAAGTTCTATTAATAACTATTGGTTAGTGGAAAACAAAATATTTGATGCCAGCATTTCCTTAAAGAGGTAGATAGATGTACAAAGTTTAATTCTCACATTTTTTATGTTAATATTATGTTTTAATGGCTGGAGTCAAGCACGCAGTTTTTTTTTTTTTTTTTTATGTTATGGAAGTGGCAAACAAGCATGCAGTTCACATTGATGTTAAGTGATGACTGCAGCCTATAGACACCCACACAAAGACCGAGGTCAAAATGCAGATGCGTTACCACTCCTGAGGCCTAAGGTGTTATGCCTCTGTGCCGGAAATTACAGGGCCGTACATTACCACCTGACCGGAACACGATAGTGCTGAACACTACCATTTAGCGGCAAGTATATTAGGTAATGCGGTGGTGCCTACGCCCGCGAGCTCCGTCACTGGTGCTCTACCACCAGTAAAATCAGCAGTTCATTCAACATGGATGAGAAATAAATACTGCAGGTTATAAACATCTATATTAAACCACAGGTCAAAATGTAAATCCACGGCCATCGTTGCGACCAGAGATAAATAACTTTATCTAGGTATGCTGCGTTATATGTTGTTTTGCCTGCGTGCTAAGTTGGTGGCAAACAAGCATGCAGCTCACATGGATGTTAAGTGATGAATGCAGCGTAATAGACATCTACACAAAAACCATAGGACAAAATACAGAAATACCTTGTAATAGTTGCACCAATAGAAATGATACTTAATATTGAAGGAAAAACCATCTTAGATGAGAGATGATATTAAAATTGAAGAAAGAAAAAAGTATTGTTTTTTTTTTCATATAATAGCATCGCTGTTACGCATATTGCCAGTGTCAAGTAAAACGATGTTTCGTATTCGTAATGAAGCAGCGTAAAAGTCAGAGTCAGAGTCCGTAATTCGAGAAAAGATATGGCTACTTCACAATAAAATTTACAATGAAGTTTTGGAGGCGACTCTGCTAAGTGAATAACATTGATCTTGATGAATAAGTTTTTCTTTTTCTTCATTTATTATCATTGAAGGAATTGAAAAAAATTATGATTATTATGTTTTAACCAAATAGTTTAAATTTTAATTTTTAATTTACTATTAATATATGATTTTGCTTTACCTATATGTAATGGTTATTCGCTCTAGGTAGTTTATGATTTATTGACGTTTTGAAAGTATCTGTAAAGATCTATTCGAAATAAAAATATTTTCTATTTCTATTTCTACTTGAAAGGTCGTTTTTTCGCACTATTATTCTATTTCACTATACACAGGCACTGTAATAAATTTATATCAAACGAAATGCCACCAACTTTATTTAATTTAACTCAAAAATACACCAAGAAAATGAAATAAAATAAGAGCACCGCACTCCTCTTTTAAGGTTCCCGCCAAAACTCCAAAGCATCGGTTATCTTTTATTACATAATCAAATCTAAGTTGTCATGGAAACAAAACTGTCAACAATCCGGGAACAAACAGCCGGTTCCGTTTTTAAATTGATTTGACAGATATTTAGTAAGACGTTTTACACGTCATAGTAGGAGAGACACTGAACCCTCCGAGTACCGTTGGCCCTGTAAGGCTAGAAGTTTTTGTTAGGGTCATCTGGATTTCTGATGAGAAAAGTTAGTTCCATATTGTGTCTTAAATATTAATTTTTGTGTGTTCGGATATTTACATAAAATCACGATTTGTTTACCGCAAATGAGCGACTCATTCGTACATCAATAGCAGGCTAATTGATGTACAATTTACATTACATGATACGCTCGATACATAATTTATTGAATTCGTCCTAGCAATTTCATCGTCATGGAAACACACTTCTGTTGTCATGGAAACACCGCAACAATTATGGTCACAAATCTATGGCTGCCAGAATCAAAAATATGGAACTAACTTTTGTCATCAGAAATCCAGATGACGTGACGGGCTGATCCTTGCCAGGCGATGGTTAACGTACTTAGCATATTATGACTCAACCCTACAAAAATTTCTAGGCTTACAGGCGTTCCGATACTCGAAGGGTTCACTAGCTCTTGGACCATCAGCTGTCATGCTATTATGAGAAAGTGTGTTATATATGCAAAAAACTGGAACCGTGTTAACGGGGGTAGTGTCCTATCTAGTACCTTCTTTAGTAGGTACATGTAGGTCAATGTATATAAATTAATTATTCTAATAATTAATCCTGAGTAGCTCATTTGTACGAGTATAAAAAAATGATCGAACTGTTGAATACACAGTTATCCATAAAAGGAAACATCTGTTGTATGACGACAAAATACAGTTACGTTTTTAAAAACAGTCGTTAGTTAAATCATACAAAATTGTGTGATTTATGGTTTAGATAAAACAGAGGTGAAGAGGTGAACAACCTGACGGAAAGAATGTCCATACAAATGTAAACATTGATTATCATAATGGGATATTAATTTATTATGTTTACGTGATAAATTATATAAGTATTTAATCTTTTTGCGCGTTACATGTAGGAGAGGTACCCTTAATAATTTTATTTTTCATGTTTTTATTTTACCACTTTGCCGGTTAGGGACCTGGCGTGAAGATACATACATACATACACTTTGCCGGTGTGATTAAGGTGTATACTTGTGCCAAGTTTCAAGTCTAGTATCAATAGTTTTTGCGCTAAACCGCGGACAGACAGACAGACAGACAGACGGACATGGCGAAACTATAAGGGTTTCTTGTTTACTACGGAACCCTAAAAAAACACTTATTTGCAGTTAGTGAAGTGGCTGTGACCGTGACCGATGTATGTCGACTGTTTAACAATGACACAAGCTTTTCGAGGTTCAAGATAAATAGCTTTAAATTTAATATTAATTTGAAAATAATAATTATTACTTAATATTAAACCTGAATCGTACACCTACCTGAAGTAGGATTCAATAATGTGAGTTGTTGAATATAGGCAGGTGCCGGATGTCACTCCATAGGCCCAGTCAGCTAGTCCCCCCAGTTCACATAACCTACAGTTTGGCGCGTTATTTTTCATTACCATAGTCCCATGTAGAGTCAGAGAGAGGTCCCGCCGAATAAACCCATTACGAAGTAGATCAAAATTCTCGAAAGGACCTCTACGTGTTCGATCCCCCATGTCCCCGCGCAAGCCTGACAAAGGTCCGGATTCAAATTGGATCCCGTGCTGACGAGAGATTATTAATATAAAAACATTTGTCGTTAATACAAAAATAGTAGATTTTTTTTTATGTAATAAAAGTGGCAAACAAGCGTGCAGTTCACATTGATGTTAAGTGATGACTGCAGCCTATAGACACCCACACAATGACCAGAGGTCAAAATGCAGATGCGTTGCCACTCCTGAGGTCTAAGGTGTTATACCTCTGTACCGGAAATTACAGGGCCGTACATTACCACCTGACCGGAACACGATAGTGCTGAACACTACCATTTAGCGGAAAGTACATTAGGTAATGCGGTGTTGCCTACGCCCGCGAGCTCCGTCACTGGAGCTCTACCACCAGTAATTTTACAAGTATTAAACATTCCCTTTATTCACGAAACGACTGGGCCTAAGAATTTCACCTATAGATGCGTTGCCATTACGGTATTATGTTGCTGTGCCGGAAATTACAGGGCGGGATGTGACCATATAACTGGAACACGATAGTCCTGAACTCCACTATTTTGCGGCAGATAGCTAATGTGATGGTGCCTATGCCGCCGAGTCCCTGGGATACTACCACTAAAATTATTTTCACTTATTTTCTATGTTACTAGCTGTTGCCCGCGGCTTCGCCCCCGTAGATGTCGTTTTATATATTACTAGTTGTTGCCCGCGGCTTCGCCTGCGTGGATGTCGTTTTATAAATAACTAAGTAGTCTATGTTCTTTCTTAAATTCAGCTCTATCTCTGTACCAAGTTGCATTAAAATCGGTTCAGTCGTTTGGACGTGAAAAGTAACAGACAGACAGAGTTACTTTCGCATTTATAATATTATGTGTGTTTGTAGTGATTGTATTGTATCCCTACTGATTGTATTGTATACCAATTTTCAGAAATTTACCTTGAAACTTCCACCCCCTATTTTAGGGAGGTAGGGCCATATAACGGGACAAAAAGTAGCCTATCACTGTATAAAAACTCAACTATCTCTGTATAAAAAATCACATCAATCCGTTACTCCGTTTTGACGTGAAAGACGGACAAACACACATAAACACACTTTCACATTTATAATATTAAGTATGGATATTAGTATGGATAACCACACAAAAATATACTTAAAACACTTCAAATAAACAAACATAACAGCCTCAATGGGATTTGAATATTATAATTGGGTATTTTTAATTTCGTTAAATAAGTTAAAATCAATAAAGTTATAGTTACTAGGACGCTTGTCTGGAAAATACCCAACATCTTCGTCAATCATATGGAATAACAAATTCGAAATTATATTCACAAAAGACTTACCATCATCTACGAGCCCAGCAGCTTCCTCTTTTGCATTTTGCTCCAAGCTCTTAAGGATTTCATCAGGAATTGGAGGCGGTGTAGGCAGATGTTCACCTTTAGGCTGATAACCCCCTTCATCAGCTGTATACGTCACACTGTACACCTGACCATCATCACCAGTGTAAGAATACCCACCCTGGGCCTGTACACCATTGATAGTTAATCCGTTCTCATCAGCTGCTATCCCATTATCAGTCTCAAAAGCATAGTTGAAGCTCTCGGGTCCTACTTCATTGACCAGACGTACTGTATTTGCTGCTCTATCGCGAGCTGCCTGGATTCTTTCTTCTTTGTTATTGATAACTGATTGTCCAGGCCCACGGAATCCTGCTTGTCCAGTTTGTTGTCTGACAAAAGCAGCGCCGCCGACTTTAGAGTCACTTGATCCATATGACACTCTTGGTCCACCTAAACCACTCTGTTCAGAACTTGTAGCTCTAGTGCCAGCAGCGGCCGCGTCAACTACAACTCCTTGGTGCTCATTGGTGTAACTCCCTTGGGGTAGAGCGTCGTTTGATTGACTTCTCGTTAAATCTTGAGTTTGCTCGCTGGTCTGACTCCTAGGTAAGCCTCCGAGACCTTGATTGAAGTGCCTTGTGAGCGGTGCTTGAAGGGAACCTGGGCTACCACCAGCTGTGGCTGCCGATGGTGGTGGTAAGTATGCGCGGTTGAGTTTGTCACCAGCACACACCACCACGAGAGCGGCCACTAGCACCTGTGAAAGAAGGAAAAGATTACCAAATGTGATAAAATCAGTGGTGTCTAAAAGGAGTGATCTAACGCTGGTAACTAATTCAGGTTTAGGGCAGCAAGTTTTTGGTGTAGAATCCACGTCTTTATAGATATCTATGGACTACCATAATCACTTTCAATCGTTGTGAACTGAATGCACTCCCATATAAAAATAATATTTTTTTAAGAATCTTAAGACTGTTGCACACACTCCAGGACGAATAACGATCACTCTTTAATTTAATCACAATATCCCCATCACTAATAGTCATCCCGTTTTCTCTCCATCCAGTTGATCGAGTAATATTGAACACTGAACTTCGACATTTCCAAGGATATTACCAATTTCATTGTACCCGGATGCCTGGAGCTACCTCAATGATGGGCTAACACGCACTGCAGCTTCGTTCCCCAACTTTTGCTTTTTATACCAATCCAAAACTCATCTAAAAAACGTGCTCAGCATTTTTTACAAACTTAACTGTTCACTTGTCTCCTTATCTACAAGATGATACGTGATTTTTATACATGAGGTTATAAAGTTTCGTTTTGCTTGAGAATACGTTTTGGTGGTGTCTCGATTAAATTTGTGAAGATGCACGCATAGATTCCAAGTTCAAGTGGCAACAAAAGTACGATTTATAAATGTTTTAATTGGTAAAGAATATGTTTGTTTTAATAAACTTTATGTAATCCATGTCCAAATGTTTAAATCGTGTGGTCGGGTTTAATTTGCTTGTATTACATTTAAAAGGTATTGATATTTGGACACTCACTCACACTTATATTATTTATTATATTGATTTTTCTTTTAATTGAAAAATTGGAGTCATTTATTTTACTTATAATAATTACTGTTTTAGTTCATTTCAACGTCGAGCAAAATTAAGTGTGGGTTACAAATTGTTTTTTGTTCAAGCCGCCATAACGATCGAGAAGAGAAATATTTTTTACAGGTATAAATTTATTTACATGTAAAAATTATTTATTTATTTATACTTTATTGCACATAAAAAAGTACAAAAGGTGGACCTGATGCCTCAAGGCATTGTCTCCCAGTTAAACATTGGGTAGGAAAGAAAGGCAACGAAAATAAAAATTATCAGATAAAATCGGATCTATATAATCTACATACCCATTTGGTTACTACCGATATGAGCTCATATTTGCAGAAAAGTTAAAAAATGCGCTTACATTCACATGTATCGTACTCACACAACATAAACCCGAAACAACTGAAATCATGGGCCATACAAAACTATTTTTAGTTTTAAGCTATTGCATAGCTTCCATCGCGGGCCTTGAGCGCGGGGACCGAATTCAGAAATTCCGTAACGTAAAAACCTGACTCTCCGGATTACAAATTTAAAACTCATTTAAAGAAAGTGATGTATAATTTCGCCGTCCGACCTCGTGGGTACCGTGGCCGAGCGGTTTAAGGCACCAGTCTCTTCGGAGGCGTAGGTTCGAATCCCACCGCTGCCAAGATTGTTTTTGTTCATTTTTTTTATTGTTTGCTTTTCCATTCAATATTTAAAAAGTTGTAAATATAATATTAATAGAAAATTATTGTATATATTTCTATATTTTTTTTTCTTTTATTTGCATTTTATTTTGTTTTGCATAATTTTAGATAATTATGTAAATGCAATAGCTTTACCGCGGCAGTCCCCGAGTGCCACACGTCGATTTTTTTTTATTTATTCAAAAACATATAATATTTAAGTAAATACGAAACAGTAAGACGCAACATAAACTCGTTCGAGTTTTACAGTGCGTCAGTGTCATCATCTCTCCATACCCATATTTGTTTTCTTTCTTTATTTCTTACAATCTTTCTTACAATGTATTATTATGAAGCTCGCGAAAACTGCAAAAAAGTTATTGCTGCAGTTACCCTTGCTCTTGCATTGACACAGCCGCTTGTTACAAATGTAATGCAACCTTTACTCAGTATTGATAGGGCGTGAATGGTTTTCTTTTATTTCGCGTTCTTCTAAAGGGTACTTGTATATCTTGAAGTGACGTTAACTCTCTTTACGAATAGTTTCCACAAAGGTTATACACCCGTTACAGTTTATTAAATAAATTTATTTTGTATGCCTGGGATTCGATAGTTTTCTATTTTATTTAATATTACCCAATATGTCGAGTACTGAGGGTGGGGTCAAAAGTCTTAGTAATCGCCGTGCGTGTATGAAGAGAATAATGAATGTAGAAGAAACAAGGGACGTGTGTCAGGACGAGAAATCTGGCGCTCTATACCTACTATCTGTCCGTAAGGGACTATGCGTGAAGGTATACATGTATATTTAATTATTTGTATAAATTCATTGGTCCAATCCGCATTGGACCAGCGTGGTGGAGTAAGCTCCAGGCCTTTCCCCAAAAAGGGGAAGACTCATGCCCATCAGTGAGACGTATAATGGGTTGCCATTATTATTATTATATTATATTGGTGAAATTTTAAAAATAGGCCATCGCGCTGCCTTCCTGTCGCAACGTACGGTATGATGTTCAAAGTACGGTTTTTAAGTAGGTCACGACTTTTATTCGTTAAGTTGTAAAGTCTTCTTAAGTGTGATAGTTTCCTTTGACTTGGTAAAACATGAACACACAAACATGTAGTTCACATTGATGTTAAGTAAAGACTGCAGCCTATAGACATCTACACAAAAACCAGGGGTCAAAATATAGATGCGTTTGCCACCCCTGAGACCTTAAGTGTTTTGTCTCTGTGATAGTTATTACGGGGCCATACATTACCATCTAACCGGAACACGCTCCGTCACTGGAGCTCTACCACCAGTAAAGTTAAAAATACTATTTTGCTACTAACACGTAGACGTAAAAAGTCTACGAAATAAATGAAAAAATCATCCACTGTTTTCTTATACAATGGTTCTTGTAGTGACGAAACGTCCAAGTCACGCATTTTCACTCAGATGTAGAGTTTGTGAAGTACACTTTAACTTTCAATGATATATGCATTTTAATTGCATCATAGGTATATTATAGCAACATTGAAATATAATACGGTTTTTTGATACAACATAATAAAAAATAAAAATAGCCGGGTACGTAGTAAAATGTCAGTCAGAATCAGAATCAGAAACTCATTTATTCATTTAGGGTGACAGGCACCTCTTATGACACGTCAAAAACAAACAAAATAAATTAAAACGAATAACAATTGATATACATGTCAAACAAGATAAAAAATATATGTAAAGTCATGAATATCACTAAGATAAAACTAAATGTAATAAACTAATGTAAAAGTATATCAGTAGAATGTCTCTTTTCCCCTTTACAGTTCCAGTAAAATTAAACAATTTAAAATTGAGCCGGTATTTTTTGCATTCCACAAAGGATATTAAACACGTTTTAAATACTTAATACACGTAACTATATATTTTACTGGTGGTAAAGTTCCATTGTAGAGAATCGAGGGCATAGGCACCACCGCATTACCTAACCTATCTGCCTCCAAATGAAAGTGTTCAGCACTATTGTGTTATGGATGGCGGTGATGCTAGGTTAGGCTTATGCTGTCAGACAAATGTCACCTCAGTCTGCCCGAGACCACGGAAGCTGAAAAGCGACCGAAACGTCGGATTCGATTTTAATTAATCATTTTAGTTTAATATACGCGAGATAAATCCGAATTCTAGTTTTATTTCAATGAGTGTAGCTCGCCAAAACCTAAGAACATACTATATTTTTTACTGGTGGTAGAGCTCCAGTGACGGAGCTCGCGGGCGTAGGCACCACCGCATTACCTAATATACTTGCCGTTAAATGGTAGTGTTCAGCACTATCGTGTTTTGGTCAGGTGGTAATGTACGGCTCTGTAATTTCCGGCACAGAGGCATAACACCTAATGCCTCAGGAGTGGCAGCGCATTTGCATTTTGACCTCTGGTCATTTTGTGGGTGTCTATAGGCTGCAGTCCTCACTTAACATCA
Source organism: Macrosoma leucophasiata (assembly GCA_036365455.1). Taxonomy (NCBI): domain Eukaryota; kingdom Metazoa; phylum Arthropoda; class Insecta; order Lepidoptera; family Hedylidae; genus Macrosoma; species Macrosoma leucophasiata. Next base: position 2,977,423 of record JAWQUS010000023.1, on the reverse strand, counting down.
ATGTGAAGAACTGCACGCTTGTTTGCCACTTTTCTTACATAGAAAAAAAAAAAAAAAAAACCTATCGTGTTCCAGTGAGATGATTTTTTATGGTGCCGTTATGACTATAATAAAGGCATCGTTAATCTCACTGGTGGTTCATTTTCGATTATTTATACGTACAAAATCTTAAATCTGACTGATAAATTGCCGCTTTTGCAAATTATCGGAGGTATCTACATGTCCCATCAAAGATTTAATGTCTTATTTTACCTACCAGTATTTAAATTCAATAAAACACTTTTATTTATAGACTACGTTGTACTTGAAATATGTGAGAACAAGGATGGCGTCAGGCTGCAAACTGGAAGACAGCGGATAATAGCGCGAGTAGCGAAACGCTTTAGTTCGCATCATAGAGCAACTCGGCCCACCGGTCGCAGCGGACCGGAGGGGAGTAGCCATAGCGTTTATTACCGATGCAAAACAGTCTGTAATTTTTTGCGGGGGGAAATACGTGTGACACACCCTCACACTACGAAAATCGTCTATTACCTACTGCGAAACTCAGACCTTGACTTCAACAAAATACGTAAACCGTTTCACGCACAAATTTAAATATCTAGGCGACAGGTATAGGACCATTTGGTCTTGTACTTTGACAAAGGGGAAAGCCTGCATATGGCTACTCCCCTCCGATCCGCCGCAGCCGGTGGCCCGTGTTGAACTATGTTTGCCACCATCTTAAATTAAAATAACGAGAATGAGTCTACACGCTCCGCTCGTCCATTCTGCCGCTCGCTGGCGTCAAGTTTGTGGCTTCAAAGAACAATGCCGCCTTCCGCCAATTACTGAAACTATATTTCTTTGTGACTCATCGAATGTCTTTAGTTAATTAAAATGTTTTACTTCTGATATCTGCCTACTCAGTACAATTATATTAATAGGTGTTGATTTTTAACCGAGTTCAAAAAACGAGAAGGTTCTCAATTCGGCCGGTACTATATATATATTTTTTTTGAATTCTCAAAACGTCACTAGTCTATTTCGTTCGGCAATCGGCGAGTGCAGAGGGTTCTCTCAGCCTAAATAAATTAAGCGCAACTGCACTGCAAGCATGCAGTTCACATTGATGTTAAATGATGACTGCAGCCTATAGACACTCACACAAAGACCAAGGTCAAAATGCAGATGCGTTACCACTCCTGAGGCTTAAGGTTTTATGCCTCTGTGCCGGAAATTCCAGGGCCACATTACCTGACCGGAACACGGTAGTGTTGAACACAACCATTTAGCGGCATGTATATTAAGTATATTAAGGACGTAGGCACCACTGCATGGTGCCTACGTCCGAGAACTCTGTCACTGGAGCTCTACCACCAGTAAGGAACACCCCTGTTTAATTGGTAATAGGAAACTGAATGCGGGATTTAAAAGCAAGTGGGAACTTAGTACCTATCAGGTCTTTCCCCCGATAGGTTCTACGGCGCAAGACCCTTTGCAAAGCGAGGCTGTAGGCAGTGGCCTACACCGCCCACCCCTACACTGCCTCTGATACGGTAGGTTTAATGGTAATGCGGCTGGTATTATCCAGAGATCACAGGTTCCAATCAAGCCAAGTCATGTTTTACTTTTGAAAAATTCTCAAAATATAAATTGACTTGCATGTGTTATTGCCAAAAATAAAAGACGATAAATTAAATAAATCATTTTGTCATAGCACAGATACCTACATGATCACAGATTTTTTTATCTAATTTACGTTCGACGTCTGTAATCCCAGAAGGGACGGACAGAGTTAAATGCATATATTCAAGGATACATGGACACCCCTCGATTCGCCGGCTACGTTTTGGTCAACAGGCGAGCCTGGTGATATCTCCGAGCATATTACCAAACTTAGAAAATACTGAAAAAATTCCAGGAATCGAAAAATCCCAAAAGAATCAGAGATAAAGGATTTGACTCCAAAATTATTTCCCCGACCCGAAAATAGATCCCAGGACCCCAGTCCTCTAGTCCAGGATCTATTGTGTGGAAACAGTGGAAGCATAAAGGTAGATTTTATTTTATTGCAGCGTAGTAGGCTACTGAGACTTGTTATCCAATTTAACCTTTAATTTTAACTTATTCTTCACCACTTTCATATTATCATCAATGACAATTTCATTGATTATCATACTAAAAGAACTCACAGATCTGTATCATTTAAAGACATACGAATACATTGGACGTAAGTCATACAATTTATAAATAAAACAAACCGGACACATATTGAATACGGCCGGACCATTCACGTTTTGTTGTGATTGTAATATATTTACAAACGATCCATCTTGTCATCGCGTGAAGCTGCTTACGTCATTTATCTTATTAGCTATACTTATTAAGCTGGAGTCACATGTAACGCAGGTCATGATTGTAAAATCTTTAGAAACAGTGGTAGAATTTACGTTTTATATTATTTTTAAGACAAATGGTTTAAGAAACCTCCGTTTAATTTTCGAAGATCTGTATATTAGATACACAACCAACTTGAACCAACATGCACTTATAGGTGTCGTGATTTTTTTAATTTACTTTCATTTTCTTGAAAATGAAAATGAAAATTTCATTTTCTTGACCTTGGTCAATTACGCAGGTCTCCATTGTTTTTACATTTGTATATAAACCATGGTGGTTTACAGAATACATCTACCTACTGATTTTCAAGTATGAATTACTGTGATATACCAACAGATGGATAGACAGACAGACAGACAAACACCGATTCCAAAAGGGTTCCGTTTTTTGACATTGGGCTATAGGTATTTTGAATTTGATAGAACTGAGAAGTCGTATGCAATTACGCATTAGATACCTTAACTGGAAGCGTTCAGAGCTAGGTAATTATAGTTTCCATGAACTGGAATTGTATTATATTTCAGAATTATATTTCAATGTATTTTATATGTATGTATATATGATTATAGAACCAATTTAAAAATGCAGCTATCTATAAATAAAGCGAAAGATCAAAGCTTTCGCCTTTTATAATGTTCATAGGCTGAAGAAGACATGTCTTTGACTCCGTATCGTCATCAACAGCACTCTTGCTTTCTACTTTTAAAACACCCACAAACACACATAAATTCACACATAAAAATATGCTGTAAACACAAAAACTCTGGATTATTTAAAAACAATGAAAAGAAAATTACTCTCATTACCTCGGTACTCGTTTTACTTAAAACCCGTTTGGTGTAAATGTGCATTAACCTTAATTCGTGATTAAGCATGCGTGTCCATCACTCATAATAAATAATTAGATTCCTATTATTATAATACAAGAATGTTTGGATTGTTTTAAATTATTGCTTTTCACGTTGTTATTATCCGCCCACTTCACTTGGTTAGTTTCCATTTTTTTTTATTTCATAAACATGGCGAGGACTAAAACTTGCAAATTACACTTGTATAAGTACACTTTCGTTGTAAACTAAAAATTGACCCGGCAAACTTCGTATTGCCTCAGAATGAAATAATGTGTCAAAGGTTTAATAGATACGGACAATTTGTATGGGAATATGAAATTGTGGTTTTTACTATTTCCCTTCAATTTCTTCATATTTCCCTACCTTTCAAACCTTCCCTGGACTTGAAAATCATTCAAAGCCCAAAATTAGCTAAATCGGTCCAGCCGTTCTCGAGTTTTAGCGAGATTAACGAACAGCAATTGATTTTTATTTAAATAGATATCTCGCCAAACGGGACGTGTCAATGTGGTATAACTCAACATAGGCACCTCCGCATTACCTAATATACACCTTAGGCCTCAGGAGTGGTAATGCATCTGCATTTTGACCTCGGCCTTTGTATCAGTATCTATAAGCTGCAGTCATCACTTAACATCAATGTGAACGGCAAACTTGTTTGCCAATTCCATCCAAAAAAATACATACCTATATTAAAAAAATAACTTACTTCTTTTTTACACAGCCTCATACCGTTCTGGAACCCGTTTAGTGGTTGTTTCTATGGGCGTGTTCACATTAGTTTTATACTGTTCGGTGCATGTGGGGTCCACCGCATTTTTTTTTATGTGCAAGCAAGCATGCGGCTCACAAAACAAACGCAGATGCGTTGCCATCCCTGAGACCTAAGGTGTTAAGATTTCTGCTCCTAAGTGTCATGTATGTGAGGACACAAGTACCTACCTGGGGGTTTTGGCGGGCGGCTTGAAAGATGCGTGTGGTGCTCTTATTTCATTTTCTTGGTGCATTTTTTTAGTTATATTAAATGAAGTTGGTGGCATTTGTTTGATTTCATATAGGTTTATTACAGTGCCTGCTGTACCTGTGCATAGTGAAATAGAAAAACAGTGCGAAAACACGGCCTTTCAGGTTGCCTCCAAAACTTTATTGTAAATGTTCTGGTAAAGTAGCCGTCACTTTACTCGAATTCCTGACTGTAACTCTGACGGACTGACTGTTTATTGACTGACTGACTGACTTTTATGTTGTTTATTATGAATAGCGACCGGTGGCCCGCGTTGCTCTATGGTACGAAATATCGTTTTACTTGACAGTGGCAATATGCGTAATAGCGAAGCCATTATATTAAAAAAAAATACCTACCTCGTTGGGTCCAAAGTTTTGTTATTGTGAAATCAGTTAACTAGATTTATATTGATCAATAAAATCAATGAATACTCGTACACTACCTAAAAACATTACTTCAATACACACGGATCTATCAACAATGACCAGAACTACACACTTGTATTTTTTTGTAAACTTATTAAATTTAAACACCATATTCATAACTATGATATCATTATTTTGTATTAACAAAAGGTCAAACGATGATTATAAAAATTAGCGCAATTGTCTGCGATTATTTTTTTATCCAAAAAAAAAAAATATTTTAATGTTGTTTATACAACAATATCTTTTTTGGTGTGATGATTGAGTATTTTATTAATAATAATGCGCTTATCAGCTCTGCACACCCCAAGCCTCACAAGTGGCGTAGAGACCTATAGGTGGGCGGCCGAAACCGGGTGCCACTCGTTTCGTGGTAACCATAGAGCAACTCGGCTCACCGCGACCGGTCGCTGCGGACCGGAGGGGAGTAGCCATAGCGTTTATTACCGATACAAAACAGTCTGTTAATTTTTTACCGCAGGAAATACGTGTGGCACCCACTCACACTACAAAAATCGTCTATTACTACGAAACTCACACCTTGACTTTAACAAAATACAATATAAACAAATTCACGCACACATTTAAATATCAGGGCGAAATTGAACCATTTAGTCTTGTACTTTGACAGAGTGGAAAGCCTGCATATGGCTACTCCCCTCCGGGCCCGGGTGGCCCGTGTTGCTCTTTAGTGGTGACACTTGACCATGAATTCTTATAATAAACACATTTACCGTGTGGAATAAAATTAATAAAAACGACCAACCATGTCGCATTATTTGGGACAGTATCGGATTTACCATGCCGCATTAATTTGGACGGTCCCGAATTTCTAAGTACCTATTCTCCTACATTGAAAAAGCGTTCCGGAATTTCACGGCTTGAAGTAAGATAGACAGAGCGCCGAGCCACTCTATATTGATTGAGAGGAAGATTGATTGAAGAAGGAACAGAATTCCATGACCTATCATCCGATCTACAGATAGCAACAGTGTGGGTTGGTCGTCACGTCCCTACGCTTTTTTAATGTGGCAAACAATGCAGTTCACATTGATGTTAAGTGATGACTGCAGCCTATAGACAGCGACACAAAGACTACGGTCAAAATGCAGATGCGTTACCACTCCTGAGGCCTAAGGTGTTATGCCTCTGTTCCGGAAATTACAGGGCCATACGAGTATATTACCACCTGACCGCAACACGATAATGCTGAACACTACCATTTAGCGGCAAGTATATTAGATAATGCGGTGGTGCCTACGTCCGTGAGCTCCATCACTGGAGCTCTACCATCAGTGAAAATCTCCTAAATGATAATTACTGTGGCAAATCATCCCTTAATGACAGTATTGGATCAGCCATCGCAGTATAGTATACAAAGTAATAAACTTTAACGGATGTGGAAACAAAGTGCAAGGCCTTTAGCTATTTTTGTACAAAAAGATACGCATTTCATTACGCTATTCATTACTAAGGGAATGTATGCACGTACCAAGAAAGTCCCTAGGCGGAATTATTAACTTGACTGGTGGGTTTTTTCTCGAAGGGATAAACGGATGTGCCTATGAAGGTAAAACGTTATTATTGAATACCTATTTTATGCATGACTGTATTGTAAACACCCACGATTCATTATTAATGTACAGTGCTCCATTATAAATATTGCACATCGAGCCTAGGAAGGAGACTTTGGCTTATTTCGGGTCTGTAGAGCGTTATCTCTTTCGCACCAAACCTATTTTTTTTATGTGATAGAAGTGGCAAACAAGCATGCAGTTCACATTTATGTTAAGTGATGACTGCAGCCTATAGACACCCACACAAAGACCGAGATCAAAATACAGATGCGTTACCACTCCTGAGGCCTAAGGTGTCATGTCTCTGTGCCGGAAATTACAGGGCCGTACATTACCACCTGACCGGAACACGATAGTGCTGAACACTACCATTTAGCGGCAAGTATATTAAGTAATGCGGTGGTGCCTACGCCCGCGAGCTCCATCACTGGAGCTCTACAACCAGTAAAAACCTATTTGACGTTTGACGACCATTTTGATCAATTTTTGACCAATACCGGACTGTCAGTGCTTAGGTACGCAGTGTGCAATAGAGATAACGCTCTACGAAGTCGAAACGAGATGATCGTCTCTTTCTCAGGCTTGATGTGCAATATTTTAATTGTTGAGTACTGTATGTTTTGTACAATCGGTAGTAAGACTATCGTTTGCCATAAGCTTCGATGGGGCTGATTAGTCTGTGGCCATAAGTATTTTTATTTTTACCAAAAACGAGTGCTACCAAAAATTCAAAAAAATAGTAATAACTTCGGACTGGAATCGAAGCGACCTCAGGAAAACCAGTCCAATCGCTTTACCACTAGGCTACCGAAGCCTACATCCGAGACTCGAACTCCGATTCGGAATCGGTGAACGACATCCATTGATTACTATTTTTTATATAACGATGGTGGCCAATTAAACATGCAGTTCATAATATGGATGGTAAATTATGACTGCAGCCTATAGAAATTAAATAACGTGCGATGAAGAAAAAAAAATTAACGATGGGATTTTTAGTCAAAAGGTTGACTAACAAACAGACGGGCCGTGATTGAAAGTTGTCACCGTCGCCTATGAACATTTGTAACACCAGGAGAGTTACAGACATGCTGAAAGCCCTGAAAAACTCTGTTGACGCAATTTTTGAAGAGCCTGTGGAGGAACGGGTGGAAGTGTTCCTCCGGCGAAAAGGGAGGATCCTCCAACCAGGCGAGGTGGTAGCGCCTGGCGGGCCGCGGCCCTACGGTTGACGTTGGGAAGTTGTATATATGTCAACTCTTGAGAAATCTTCGTATGTGCGATGTAATTTGACTGCACGCCATCTATCGTACTAGACAAGTACTGTAAGATTTCATTGTATTCCACTAGTTGGCGCCTTAATGTAGTGGACGCTACAAGCCCCTTAATGTAGGCTATGAGGGAAGATGGAAGACCCAAACTCAAACTCAAATATTTTGTTCCAAATTGATCTACAAGGACAGTTTTTCATTGTCAGTTTACAAGCTTCCTATGGCGAATGACTTACAATAATAATGATTATTCAATAGAGGTATTAATGAAAATCAAATTATATTTTTCAAATGATTTTAAATAAAAACTTTACCGATTATACATATCAAATCTTCCAATTCCTTCATAGAAGAAAATGAAAAATCTATACGTCATAAACATGGTCATTCACTGTTCCAAGTGCAGGCACTTCTGAGAAGAACTCCGCTACTGAACAAACTCAGAGTGTTGCTCTTTTAGTCAAAACACTTAGATCTAATACAAATGGGAATTAAAGTAGAATGCAGATAATGTGAATGTCTATGGCATATGCATATATTATTATAAATAAACACATGCAAATACTTATCAACAGCTTAATATCGTGATATAAAATAACACCCGCAGACCACAACACACCAGTCTCTACAATCAGCACCCGTTCACGAGTAATAGTAATAGTAATAGTTTATTTACGTAAAAGATACACAAATTTCCACAAGTGGTTACAGCAAGACATTTTTTGTACAAAGTTAATGTTGAACACCTGGTGCCCAAAGTAAGACTTAACTTGTGTTATGGGTACCAGGGCTCTCAAACCTTACATAATTCATTATTTTACGGTTGCGTGTCGGTGTATCTTATTTAAGACAATTTAACATATGTAGTAATAACTAAACAGAGTAATAGAAATAAACAGAGCAGGTAGAGATTACATGAATATACACTAATATTAGATGAAATTAGAAATCAACTGGTGTGTGTGTGTGTTCCTGTTTACGTACGTGAGATAGAACGCAAGGGGTGGACATAAGAGATACCTAGAGTACATTGAACATTACCTAAAGTACTGAAAGTTTTAGCAGATTTTCAGTATCACTATAAGATTTGGTCATGAGCCATTTTTTCACTTGTTTCTTACATTGAGATCTTGACAAAGGATAAATGTTACAGTATTCATTAGCTAGATTATAAAGATGGCATCCTATGACGGTATGATGCCGTGCAGCAATGGCGCCCTTAAAGACCGGGAGACGACACACTTTGTGCGCGCGACGTTTATTTAATATATTAGGGTCATATACTAGGCAGGCATGTTTTCTGCAAATTGTCTCGAGCACAAAGAGTTGCCTTATGGTCAGCATTTGACATTCAGAAAAAAGTTGATCTGTGGGGAATCTGAAAGACTTAAAATACATAATCTTTAGTATTGTCCTTTGTGCACGTTCAAGGGGCAGCAATAATGACTTGACTGCTCCACCCCATACTGTTATGCAGTATGTCATAATAGATTGACATAGAGCGTAATAAACCAAGCGCAGTGTGTCAGCGTCACCTGAATATCGCAGTCTTTTAAAAATAAATATCTTCTTGCGGACACGGGCAGTAAGATTTGTAATCTGATATTTCCATGTCATGAGGTTGTCAATATAAACACCTAGGTAATTTATTTGGTCAGATCTAGTCAAGGTTGGGCAGTTGCAAGGTAAGGTGGAGATGTTATCTAGGCAAGAATGTGCTTTAAGCGTGAATGTTTCCAATGGCGGTTGGCTAAGTCTGGTCTGAGAAAAAGTGAGATAGGTGGTTTTATTTAGGTTCAGCGTCAGAAGATTAGCTGACAACCACTGCATCACACGCCTGAGGGAGTTTTCAGCACAGGTAAACACATCCGGCCAATTTTCACCACGCGCAATTAATGCTGTGTCATCAGCATAAGTAAATATGGCGCAGTTTGACAGAGGAAGGGTACACAAGGAATTTATGTACATAAGGAAAAGTGTTGGGCCAGAGACACGAGTACCTACGACGCATTTGGCAGCTATTACTCTCCTCGGCGAATCGTGGGTGTTTGCATGTATGAGTATGCTTGAATGCATGCATTTACCTCTGCCTACCCCTTCTTAGATTACAGGTATGAGGTTACGTTTTTTTATAGTTACTACGATTTAGCAACAAGTAGATAAATGCGATGATGCCTACTTCTGCGATGTCTACCACGAGTGAAAGAGATGTCTAAGGCCTACAGTATTCATTCACCAATGTGAACTGCATTTACTAGTGGTAGATTTCCAGTGTAGGAACTCGAGGGCGTAGGCACCACCGGATTACCTAATCAAAATGTGTTCAGCACTATCCTGTTCCAGTTAGATGGTAATGCACGGCCGTAATAACTTATCACAGAGACATATCAACTGTCTCAAATCATCATAAAAAGTCTCAGGGGTGGCAACGCATCTGCATTTTGACCTTTGGTCTGTGTGTGGGTGTCTATAGGCTGCAGTCATCACTTAATCACTGTTGAACTGTTCGTCATGGTGCCACCGTCTCTTTTCCTACACCGTAGGTACTACCCGCCGAAGAGAGAAGTTCCTCCCTCAGCGACTGGACACATGGCTCAACGGTGCGGTTCTCACGTTCCTTCCTGCCCGGAACTTCTGAGATGTTCCCTAGGCGCTACAATATGGGGTTCTTCAAAAATGGTGTCAAAAGAGTCCTTTCAGGGCTGGCAGTGCGTTGGCAACTGTTGGCAACCCCTGGTGTTGCCAATGTTCATAGGCGACGGTGACCACTTTCCATCAGGTGGCCCGTCTGCTTGTCTATAGACCTAATGACATAAAAAAATCAATGTGAACTGAATGCTTGTTTACCACCTTCATTAAATAATATATACCCTATCCTACTACTATTATAAAGGCGAAAGTTTGTAAGTATGGATGTATGGATGTTTGTTACTCTTTCACGTAAAAACTACTGAATGGATTTGAATGAAACTTTACCACAATATAGCTTATACATCAGAATAACACATAGGCTATAGCTTATACATCAGAATAACACATAGGCTACAATTTTTGAGGTTTTTAATGTGAGGTCGTAGAAAAAACACATTTTTTGCGCTTACATTGCAAACGCTGACTGAATCCTACAAGATAGATCAAAACAATTTACTACAGTATTGTACAACTTAAAAAGGTCTACAAAAAAGTCCGTGATGGTATATGTTTATCTCTTAGGAATAACCCACAATAACCATTTTTTATCCTTTACTTTGTACGAGAAATAATGGCTTATTTACGAAGCGATTTTAAGCAATACAGTATTAATCCTTATCCAATTAAGTATCTTAAATACATTGTGCATTTAATAAAGATCAATATGGCTTTTTACAGCATGTAAATTAAATAAATATTTTCGAAGATATCACAGATTTAAAATGCAGAGTCATAGCAATTTCGGCGATAAATACCGTTTCGGTGATAAATACCGGCAGCGGCGCCAGGCGAACGGGGCGTGGGGGGAGCGGGGTAGGTGCGGTGGGGAAGAAGTGGCTCATCGCTGAGTGCGCGACCCGAACGCGGGCAGACGCGTGAGGGTAGACGTCGTTGACGGTTGTGTCCGTTTTGCGAATTTTCAAGGCACTAGCGATTTGATAAAAACGTATGGTCGCCTACTTTAAGTAATATAGGCCTGAGGTTAGTTATTGCCAGGTTTCTTTTTGGTTAGGAGTTACACGTACAAAAAGATACTTCATTTTAACGAATTACTTCATTGATAATTCAATTACTATATAAATAGGTTACTTACAGTTAATTATAACAAACTAGCTGCGCCCACGACTTCGCCCGGGTAGATACTGAACAATCATAAATTCTCACGCGGACGAAGTCGCGGGCACAGCTAGTATATATATATTTGCCACTATTATTACATAAAAAGTAAACATGTCATCAACAACTAATCTCAAGTTCAATCTCAAGTTTGAAACCTAAGTCTAATAATGCAACAATGTCCAGCCGATCTGATACGAAACCGGTCGAGGTCGTTGATCTCTGAATTCTTTGATTAATCGTTGTTGCCGCCTGTTTATTAATTTACATAACTGTTAGTTACATCGTTTGTGTAATTAACTAAAATAGTAGTTAGTAATTAAAATATGACGCCGTTGGTGGTCCTGGTGTTTTCTAGGGTTCGGTATACGAAGGGCTTTTTGTAGCGAACGTGGGTTGACCAAGCCGCTCCGGTCGCCTTAATTCCCTAATTAGGGCGACCGGAGGGTCCCTACCCTAACTCCCTAAATGGTATTACACTACCCTGACCCTTGCTATCGGACCCTGAATACCGTGTCGTCTAATAAATAACCTTTTAACATTTTTCTCTATTGAAATAAAACTAGTTTTCGGATTTATCTCGCGTATACATTAAACTAAATAAAATGATTATTTAAAATCGAACCCGACGTTTCGGTCGTCTTTCAGCTTCCGTGGTCTCGGGCAGACTGATGTGATTTGTCTGACAGCAGTTTGAAAAATTATTATGTGCAACTACATCGAGTCCCAGGGGGTCTGTCTATATGGACCACTTCGGGAATCACTGCTCTAGATCATAAATGTGCACAAAAAATAGGTTTGCAGCATATCTGGACGAACAAAATTATTCTGCAGTGGGACCCTAACCTATAGGAACCTATAGGGGAAGCCTTTTGATACCTACCTGTACATATGGCACATATTGTCTTTGCTGTAAATTGCGCCATTTTTAATCTCTAGAGGTGCAGCCCCTGTGTCACTCTCTTGCGACGCCCATGAGCTCCGACACTGGATCTCTACCACCAGTTCACTATTTCTACTTAGGTTACTGACATTTTCAAAGGCCTTGAAACAGACGGACATGCGTAAAGGTTACACAGAACACCCAAGGAAATGACGAAGCCTAACCTTGGTGTCGAATATGACTGACCGGTTGTTCAACAATCCATACGATATTGTAAATGTGAAAGTCTGTCTGTATGTCTGTTCTGTTTCACGACTAAACCATGATCACACCCCGGATACTTGGCTAAAATTCCATGCAAGCGTTTATTCTAGTTACTCATTACACAGTAATCAATAGCTCGTTAATTTCATTTGGATGTGAATTCGTGAGTCTTAGCATGGTTATTGCTAATGCTGTGCTATTTGCTAATGTGGTAAAAATTGATACTTAATGAAGTACCTACATGATTTCTGTTTTTACGCAAATTTATTAATGTTTAAGGGTGCCACACTAATTAATATTCAAAAATCTCACGCATTCACTCAATAATACTCAGTATACGATCCTAAATGCAAACAAATCGAAGATAATAACAAAATAATTGCGAATTAGCGTTTCACATTTCGCATAATTGAAATTCCTTGAAGTTGTGAACAACTTCATATAATTTGCGTAATGCTAATTAATCTACTGACATGATTGACATTGAGTGACATGTTTTACACGCGCACACAAAAGCGTAGAACCCCTTAGACGACAAGCCTGTGGCCGTAAGGTTATGATTACGGGCCGAGAACATTTTCAACTTTCGTCATTTTTTGCGGCAAAAAAAAACCGCATTTCAGTCTATTATTTATGGGTAATCATAATAGGCTGAAATGCGTGATGGGAGTTTATATAAACATTTCAACCTCTTAACTGACTTGAATAACATTATACTTAATTGTAAACAATGAAACACGTGTCTATTTTTTTTAATCTATAAGTGTAAAACATTGGTATGTAGTAAAAGTTTGTATTTTGCTAATCCCACGCGCACAAAATTGCGGGAAAAACCTAGTTGAATATTAATAAACAGAAAATATTTTAAACTTGTTTAAAATGTGTTTGAACGCTTTAATATGCATAACCGATCTGTAATTATGCTTTCTCACGAACAACAAAAATACATACACAATACACGTGTCTTTAGAATTAAAGTGGTGTAAAATATCAAAAACATGCCTATGACTAGCTGGATGATTAACTACTCGATTAATATTTGGCGTTTTCTTAGGCCATTTTTGAGGTTCCGTAGCCCTTAAAGTTTTGATTTTTTTTTTTTTTTTTTTTATGTAGTAAAAGTGGCAAACAAGCATGCAGTTCACATTGATGTTAAGTGATGACTGCAGCCTATAGACACCCACACAATGACCAGAGGTCAAAATGCAGATGCGCTGCCACTCCTGAGGCCCAAGGTGTTATGGCCTCTGTGCCTGAAATTACAGGGCCGTGCATTACCACCTGACCGGAACACGATAGTGCTGAACACTACCATTTAGCGGCAAGTATATTAGGTAATGCGGTGGTGCCTACGCCCGCGAGCTCCGTCACTGGAGCTCTACCACCAGTAAATCTGCTCTCTCTGTTCCTCCATACGAAGAATAACTCAAAAACTCTAAGTAGTTACTAACTATTAAGAGTTAACTTACTTAACCTCTAATTTGATTTTTAATTTACACATTAGTCACACGAATATTGTAGCTTAACTGAAGCTTGGGTAAAAAGGATACCTACCTACTTCCTCAGCATTTTTTATGTAACGAAGGTAGCAAACAAGCAAGCAGTTTTTTTGTCACGCATTACCTAATGCATCTGCTGCCAACCCAGTGTTCAGTGCTATCGTGTTCCGGTTAAATGGTGAGTAATTTATGGCTTACTAGCTGTTGCCCGCGGCTTCGCCCGCGTGGATGTCGTTTTATAAATAATTTAAATTTTACAATCCCGTAGAAATGTCCTAATCAAGGTTCCCGTCGCATACCTGTACATGGAGAACTTAATCACGTCTATAACTTAAAAATTCAAAAATCTCTATTTAATTTTAACTTCTTATATTTGAAAGTTTAGGGGTGATTCTGACAAAATACTGAAGCACATACCTATTTTTTTATTCCTAACAGAAAGACTGGAACATCACTTTTCAAGTCTCCAACTTAGAAATTACCAAAAATCCCACACAAATTTTAACCTCAATTCCATACAAACAGTACCCTTCCATTTTTCAACGGTACGGCCCTGTAATTTCCGACACAGAGGCATAACACCTTAGGCCTTAGGCTTGGTAACGCATATGCATTTTGACCTTGGTCTTTGTGTAAGTGTCAGTGTAAGTGTGTGTATAGGCTGCCGTCATCACTTAACATCAATGTGAACTACATGCTTGTTTGCCACTACATTTACATAAAAAAAAATTACCACTTCATTCTTCATTTTCCCCTTTTAGGACAGAATTTGTCCATTTCGTCTGCACAGATCATTTTTTATTGTAATCCAAAATGTTTATACCTGTTGTCAAATAGTCCTTTATATTTATCTCTAAAAATCCTATCTTATACATCATGAAAGGAACCCTTGTACCAAATTTTAAGTCTCTAGGAACAGTAGTTTCATATAACATTTTCGTATACAATTACAAAATCAAAAGCAAAGAAATAATCAATGTCGAATCAACCGTATAATTCAGAGCATAGGTAGCGCGGCCGCTGCTCCGACCAAGAAGACAGCGTTAGCGCGTTTTAAGAAACTTGTGACCCCCATCCAACTACTGGGTAACACTGCCTCTTATCTTTTGCCAAGAGTATTAATATTTGTTTTATTTATAGATATTGTTTTATCTTTTTTTGTACCAAGAGCCTGTTCGCTAATATTCCATGAAAATTGCGGTAAATCCCATACCAATATTGATGCAACTATTTTTCGTACATAAGAAGCCTGTAAACCAATTTTCAGGCAAATTAAAAAAAAAAAAACCTTTTTCTGGTGGTAGAGCTCCAGTGAAGGAGCTCGCGGGCGTAGGTACCACCGAATTACCTAATATACTTACCGGTATAGAGGCATACACATTAGGCCTCAGAAGTGGTAACGCATCTGCATTTTGACCTCTGGTCTTTGTGTGGGTGTCTATAGGCTGAAGTCATCACTTAACATCAATGTGAACTACATGCTTGTTTGCCACTTTCACGACATAAAAAGCGGCATTAAAAACTGACAAATACCCGTACAAACTATCACCTCCTCTCTTAGAAGGTTCAGGCAGATTTCCAAAAAAAAGTATATATTTTAAGAACTTTAACGTTGTTTTCTTTAGTAACAAAGAGTCTGGACACCAATTTTTGGCTAAAGTCCAATACAAAATTTGACCCCCTCTAAAAAAGGGATGGGGGCAATGTCAAAACAAAAATACGTACGAAATTATTTGTTAGACTCAAAGAGTCCGCATACCAAGTTTCAACTTTGTACCTCGAAAATTGTGGAATGCTCCCTACAAATTGCCACCCCCTATGATAGAGGGTGGGGCAAATTTCCAAAAAAAAAATGTACGAAATTATTTGTTAGGCTCAAAGAGTCCGCATATCAAGTTTCAATTTTCTACCTTGAAAATTATGGAATGCTCCCTACAAATTGCCACCCCCTATGACAGGGGGTGGGGCAGATTTCCAAAAAAAATTAAATATCAAGTTAACGTTGTTTTTCTAGTATCAAAGAGGCCGCATACCAATTTTTGGCTTTCCATCTTGAACACTGCGGAAAGCCCAGTACAAATTTCACACCCCCCTTTAAGGGGATGTATTTATTGTTTGTCAGGCTCATAGAGTTCGCATACCGAGTTTTAACTTTCTACCTTGAAAATTGTGGAATGCTCCATACAACTTTCCACCCCCTATGAAAGGGGGTGGGGCAGATTTACAAAAAAATCAAATATCAAGTAAACGTTTTTTTAGTAACAAAGAGGCCGCATACCAATTTTTGGCTTTCCAGCTTGAACACTGCCGTAAAGCCCAATACCTTCAAATTTCATCCCCCGTATTAAAGGGATGGAGGCAGATTTCTAAACAAAAAATGATGTACGTATTGTTTGTTAAACTCAAAGAGTTCACATACCGACTATTAACTTTCTATCTTGAAAATTGTAGGATGCTCCATACAAATTTCGACCCCCTATTTTAGGGGGATGGGGATAATAAAAAGAAACAAAAAGTAGCCTATGTTCTTTCTCTGTTCTATCTCTGTACCAAATTTCATCAAAATCGGTTCACTCGTTTGGACGTGAAAAGGTAACAGACAGACAGACAGAGAGACAGACAGAGTTACTTTCACATTTATAATATTAGTAGGGAAGTAGGGATAGCTCCGTAATGTCACAGCAAAAGGTACCTAATGTTCAGCACTATTGTATTTCGGTTAAATAGTTAGATAGTGGTTAGTTATGGCTCCGTAATAATTATCACAAAGACATAACGACTAAGGTCTCAGGGGTGGCAACGCATCTGCATTATGTTTTTACCTCTGGTTTTTGTCTAGTTGTCATTAAGCTGCCGTCATCATTACCTTCATGTGAACAGCATGCTTGTTTACCCATAGATTTATAGTGGATAATAAATCTATGTGTTTACCACTTTTTTTTTTAAATATATTGGCATCGCTATTACGCATATTGCCAGTGTCAAGTAAAATGATATTTCGTATTCGCAAGCAGCGTAAAAGTAAGTGTCAGTCGATCAATTACGAGTCAGTCACAGTCACACACAGTCAGAGTCACAGTCAGTAATTCGAGTAAAGCGATGGCTACTTTACCAGAACATTTCAAATGAAGTTTTGGAGGCAAACTGAAAAGCCGTGTTTTCGCACTGTGATTTTAATTCACTATACACGGGCACTGTAATAAGTCTATATCAAACAAAATACCACCAACTTTATTTAATATAACTCAAAAATACACTAAGAAAATGAAATAAAATAAGAGCACCACACGCCTCTTTCAAGGTTCCCGCCAAAACTCTGTTTACCACTTTCATGACATAAAAAACCTATTTGTTTTAAAAGGCTATTACACGACACGGTATTCAGGGTCCGGCAGAAAGGGTGGGCGTGGCCTCGCACCGGGTTGCCGCTTATTACATTATCCAGTCGACAGCGCCCTAACTCAACCGACCGTCGACCTAATTAGTGCCCTAACTCCCTAAATGTTATTACACTACCCTGACCCTTGCTATCGTACCCTGAATACCGTGCCGTGTATTAAGTCCTTTAATACTCTGACGATTACTAAAGCAGCACGTTAATTATCGGCATTCAATGTAAATCAACTCGACAATATTGTGGTCAAATCAAAGATGTCAAGATTTACTTTGAATTGAGGATTTTAGAAGGCACAGTTAATTTCAACTGCAAATAGGGTTACCATTGAGAAATTTTAAAAGTCCTGACAAAATGACGGACAATTAAAAAAGGTCCGGACATTTTAATAGAAGATCAGATTATATCAAATTAGACGGTCAGATCAGGTCAATCTTGATGATTCAATACAACCCTAAAATTATGAGTTGAGTGGGAAGTTAATAACGATTAAAGACTTATTTGATACTACATATGTAAGTTTTAATCTTCATATTCCATCTAAATATGAAATCCGGACAAAGAATAAGTAGGGCCGGACAAAGGTCTAGAAGTCCGGACATGTTCGGACTAATCCGGATGGATGGTAACCCTAACTGCAAATAAGTTACATTCACACATAGGTAAGTAACCTCACGCTCGTATTTTCCTGAGAATGTAGGTAGAGTTTAGTGCATTCATGTTATTATCTATGTTAATTATCTATTCACAAGGACCACATGCTAAAATTATATCTAGACTTACATTAGAGCTATCAAAATAAAATGATGCATTTCTTAACCAGAAGATGTCGTGACTGTATCGGCGTGGAAGGTTGCATTAGTCACATGGCTATAGGCAATCCAGTGGTTCTCATAGTTATTATGACAAAGTTGATAATTATTTTTATGTATATTTCGCAATAACACATACGAGTAAATTATAAAGTTTATTTTCTTTGAAAATAATTGAAAAATTCAGACGTCATAGGTTCAAAACTCGCCCAAAGTCGAAATTACCTTTTCAAGTTTTCTTTCAAATATTATCAAAATAATTGTTAAAATATAACTTCATGCGTGTAGAGGTTATGATCTTGAGTCACATTGTAAATACCTGGAATCAAATAGGATGAACCTATTGATATTTTTGGACACTTTTCAATGCCGACTCTATGTTCGTAATTTATTAATTTCAATGGATACATGGGTATCCAGAATAGGTAAATAATGTTTAGATACCTATGGAGGTACATAAACATTATTTACATATTCTTCGAGAGTCAACTTTCTATTCAGATAAAAAATAAGGGACACCCAATTAATAAATCAACAAAAATTTTACAAAGTGGTATTAAATAAATTACATACAATTTTTTTAAACTTCAGTTTGAAAAAATTTTTAAATAAAATCTGACTTGAACCTTGTAGAGTAAAATTAAGACTTAACATTCCTACTTAAATAAAAGACATTTATCAATACAAAAGTCAGAAAACATAGATATATGAGTAGGTTATATAATTATATTACAGTTTTAGAAACACTGTCCAATCTAACAGTATAAGCACACGCTTCGCCACTCCTTAGCGATCTTCACTCTTCAAACCAATAGAAACCTGACACTTACATTGAAATAAAGCCAGTGATTCCCAAAGGTCATCGAATCGGTCAATCGTTTGTTCGCTATAAAATGTATTATTACTACAATTAAAGATGACAGCTTATGAATCGGTGAACTTGGATGAAATATAATGGTCTATTTTGCACAGTTTTACTAACAATGGCATGAATAAATAGCGTACGGTAACATGATAACCTGAAATTTAATATCTGATGAATAAGGGTCATAGCTCACTAGAGCCACCCGGGACCCGACCGCTCGTTTTACGGCGTCCACTCGTTGTCGACGAGTGAACGACGCGTTAACCTATTGCGGACAGCGCGCAGTCCATTTGAACACAAGACGCAGAGTGGTCCACTCGCAGACCGCGCGTGGACCGCGCGCCGCTCGCGCGTTGACGCTTGCGGTCGAGGCGATCCGGTGTTGATACGGAGCGGAGTTGATGTAATGGGCGCAGACCGCTCGAGACGGTCGGGTGCCGGGTGGCTGTAGTGAGATATGACCCTTATTTGTAAGCAATCAAGAATAGATGATATCTTCAAATTGAGCATTTTATGTGAATGAGACTTTTTATGCCATAAAAATGGCAATCAAGCTTAATGTTAACATTAATGGTGTATTAAAACTCTATTTAATTTATGAAATGTAGAGGACAAACAAGCATGCAGTTCATATTGATATTAAGTGATGACAGCAGCCTATAGACACCCCCATAAAATCCAAGGTCAAAATGCAGATGCGATACCACTTCTGAGGCCTAACTAAGGCCTCCTAAGGTGTTATGCCTCTGTGCCGGAAATTACAGGGCCGTACAATGCGGTGGTGCTCTTGCCCTCAAGCTCAGCCACTGGAAATCATCATCGCATCATCATCATCACTCCACAGTCGGAAGACGTCCACAACTGGACAGTCTTCCTCAAATGAGACAATACATCTAAGAAAAACTTCGTTAAAAAAGTGCACATATTTTATTCCCATCACTAGTCGATAATACCTAACAAATAATAAATTACGTAAAGGATCATGGCAAGATTTGTACAGAAAAAATGAAAAAAAGGTACACGGTAAAACAGCATGGAAATATTATCCAGTGAACCTAAACAACATTTCCTGATGCTTAAAATATTTTTAACTCTCCGGAATAAAAAGTTTGAAATTGAACTTTAGTATGGAGTGCTTCTACTGTTGTTAGGGAAGACGATTTTTATTCCGGTGATTTAAAAATATTTTTAATACCAGAAAATGTTCTTTAGGTGCCCTAGATAATATTTCGAATCCGTTTTACCTTGTACCTTTTTCTAACTTTTTTCTACAAATCAATGTATGAAACTTGCCATGATTCTTTAAATACAAGTGTTACTATTTAAAATGAAAATTCTTTATAGGTAACACGGGTGTGACAATCTAATAATACCTTCAAATTCTTTCTATCTTTTTGAAAAAAATAAGACAAACTACCCACTAGGATGATCAATCACCGTCCATGTCGGCAGATAACAATCGTCGCCATGACAACCACCGTATTAACGGGTCACGTCATTTTGACAACCGCATGGGTCGTTGGCCATAACATTTTTTTTAGTTTTTAACGGTCTGTTGCAATATTTTTTAAGATACGCAGATCTATACAAATAAATAAAATTGGAGTGACTGTTTGTAATATAAAAATAACCGCTGTTTACTAAATCCATATATAAACACGGTACTTAAACCAAAAACAACATTTTTTACAATTTTTGTCTGTCTGTCTGTCTGTTTGTTCCCGCTAATCTCGGAAACGGCTTTACCGATTTTGACGGGACGGGACGGGACTTAGGCTACTTTTATACTAGCTGCGCTCACGACTTCGTCCGGGTAGATACTGAACAATCATAATACTCACGCGGACGAAGTCGCGGGCACAGCTAGTACCGAATAAATGCCTGAAAAGTTATTTTAGGCAGGTTCTCTTCTATATATAAAGTACGTGGAAAAGGCCGTATTAAAAAGAACGAAAACCATGACATGGGTATCTTATGGTGAGATTCACAGACCACACTACGACTTTACTTTGGGCAAAGTATGCTTAGAACTGTCAGAAATGTATGGGATTTGACAGTTCGAAGCGTACTTTGCTTGAAAGTAAAGTCGTAGTGTGGTCTGTGAATTTCACCATTAAAGTCCAGAGTGAATAGTGGCTCTACCGATCCTATCGCTTTGGCATCACCGCGTTACCGAATCTATCTATAATCGTATTCCGGTCATATTTTAATCTATATAGCCGGACTCCCCGGCTTAAAGAGCTGGTATTGGCTAGTATTGGAAGAAACGGAGACTGTACAGGGTTATACGTAAAAGCTCCAGACAATCTTAACGGTCGACTAGTCAATTTCGCAGGCGATAATATATTAATCTGACACGACTTGAGAGAGATCGAACGCAAAACTGACGGCTTTACGAGCTGACCTAAGCGCGGATACCAGACTCCAGGTAGTAGCCAGGACTCTGGTACCAATGTGAAAAAAATCGTAGTCGTATTTCTCACAGAAAAATACCCGGTAACAGCTTTTCCCCATCAGTGGTGCGAACGCCTCGAAATTGCTGTGGTCTTCAAAAATGGCGTCAAAATTCTTTCAGGACTGGCAGCGCGTTGGCAATTTCCCTAGTATTGCAAATGTTCATAGCGACAGTAGAGAATATGTAATTATACTACGTTTTCTATTCTAAACGTTCACGTTCACTTCAACGTCCCATACGATTTCCCCTCCTCACCCAACCTCCTCCCCTCTTATGGGCGACATTTGGTATTATCTACGTGCTACGCACACAGGTGCACGTGTAAATACACGTCACTGATGATGTCTGTATAATAAAGACGAAATTAAGCGTTTGTATGGACTTTTGACGGAGTGTGAGTGCGGTATGGCGACGGTGACCACTTTCCATCAGGTGGTCCGTTTGCTTGTCATAAACATAAAAAAACTCACTGAGCCATCAAACTCTTTCAAGATCATGCAAAAACGTTCACATACTTCACATTTAACAATATTATTATGAAAACTCATCTCATTTTGTCGGCATACGTGATGTCAATTGGGTTGCGAAAGATAAACTTAATGAATTCAAGGTTGTTGTGTAGTTACAAAAGTAAGACAGTGTTTGTTCATAGTTAGTATAACAATAGGTTACGACGAAGCTTTATTGACCTTCAAATAAGAAGATGATCTTAATTAGATAGAGATGTACTTAACTTCTCTGCGAGATCGAATCAAAAATGAGAAGATCCGGATGAGAACCAAAGTAACCGACATAGCCCACCGAATAGCGAAACTCAAGTGGCAGTGGGCATTGCACATAGCTCGCAGAACTGACGGCCGTTGGGGCAGAAGAGTTCTGGAGTGGCGACCGCATACCGGAAGATGAAGCGTAGGCCCCCACGAGGTGAATCGTCGACCTGGTGAAGGTCGCGGGCAATCGCTGGATGAGTTCGGCCCAGGACTGTTCGTTGTGGCATTCTTTGGGGGAGGCCTTTGTTTAGCAGTAGACGTACTTTGGCTGAAATTATGATGATGATGTACTTAACTTACCAGTTCAACGAAAATGAGGATGTTGAATAGGTATCAAGTCACTTTTTATCGGTTCATAGGTATTAAAGCGAGTTGCAAGTGGGATATAAAGATACAAAATAGCGACAAAAGAGTCCTTCATAGCTGGCAGCGCGTTGGCAACTCCTCTGGTGGTGCAAATATTTTTCATAGGCTTTTTATATATCTTTTTATATTTTGCTTGACTGTCAACGTAAAGACAATTTTTTAAATTTAAATTGGAGTTGAATCGTATGAGATAGAAGAACTTAAAAGTGACGATAAAACTGAAAATTAAAGTTAACTTAAAATAATGATATATAAATTTATTATTAACTGTCTCGGTATCCTAGTGGTAGCAGGCCACTACTACTACGCTGAGGTCCTGGGTTCGATTCCCGGGTCGAGGGTTATCAGAGAAAATGGTGTAAAGTCCTTTATCTCTGATTCTATTGGGATTTTTCCATTTTCTGGAAATTTCCCAGTACCTCGAAGTTAGGTAATGTGCCCGGAGATGTCAACAGGCTCGCCACCTGTTACATGGGCCAAAACGTAACCGGCGAATCCTGGGTGTTTGCATGTATGCTTGAATGCATGCATTTTTCTCTGCCCCTTCGGGGATTACAGGCGTAAACTTACGTTATATTGAAATAGGTACATAGATAAATTGATGATGGGAGGCTATGAAGATATTTAAAAAATTTAATAGAAGAACTAATGCATCATAATTAGATACAATCGTTATAGCGGTAACTACAAGTGGTACGACAGCTAACATTATATTGGTAATTGATTTCCGTACTGAAATTCCTCTACTAGACCATTACTACAAGTGAAAAAAGTACCTACAGGAACAATTTTGTTCCACCAATTACGAAGAGTACTCAAACGCTTTACTAAACTCTTAAGGGTACATAAACATGACATGACCTTAACTACACTTGTGGATGGTAAGGCTGGGTTGCAACATCTTTAACCTTAACAAATTTGTTTAGTAAGAAAAATGATGCACAATTTGAAAATTGGTTTATTGATGTGATAATAATTGGCAGAACTGCGCCGGTTAATAATAAAGTTAACCTTTAAATGATCTGTCAGATGATAAGGGAATCTATCAACTGAAAAAAAAAAGACTAAAAAAACGTTACTTCACGCCTGTATTCCCCGAAGGGGTAGGCAGAGGTAAATGCATGCATTCAATTATACATGCATGCATTTTTTCTTTCTTTTACTAAGATAACTTTAAGTACCTATGCCGAAAATACGCTGGTGCAACGCATTTCGTTAGCATCGGGATGTAAGGACCCCACCGCCCACTACCGGGAGGATCTTTATCTACCGGAAGATAATTATGCCACTAGCACATTCAGTCAACCAAACAATTCCCGTCAAATCATTCCAATGGGGCGATGGTAAGTGCAATAACGCAAGATGGGCGGCAACGTCCTGCAATAAAAATACCTTTACTGTGATCGCCAATCCGCATGCCAAGCGTGGCGATTATGGCATGTCCCTCTTATGCAGGCTTGGTCCAATAGGGGACATATTTTGGCTGATATGATGATGATGATGATGAACGCATTTCGCAGTCAGTGATAATGTGAACGTTAGTGTTATTGTTAAATTTGACATTAACCATAACTTTAACAAACATTTTGGTGCAACCGAACCTTAATAAAACAAAGTTAATTAGCAATACCAAAGCCGTCATATCGAAGGTCGGCATTCGATAGTAGCGATCGATTTCTCTAATCGATCACGAACTCGATACATCGATAATTGCTGCAATTTTGGTCTATAATATAGTGTATTTGGTGAACGGTGGGAGGGCAACAACGGGGTGTTATTCTTAAAGTTTAAGAACATAGAATTTATCGCTATGTACTGTATACAGTACAGAGCGATAAATTCTATGTTCTATGCACATCGAGTTTAGTCAAGAGGCAATCGGATATTTTCGAGTTCGTAGAGCGCTATATTTGCTGCACACGGCCTACCCTAAGCCTCTTGTTCCACCAATACCGAACGACTTACAGTTCGGTATTGGTGGAAACTTGATCAAAATGGTCGACAAATGTCATCTAGGTTGTGTGGGAAAGAAATAACGCTCTACCGAGCCGAAATTATCCGAAATCTCTATCTTAAGGTCGATGTGCAATATAATATCTAAATGCGTACCGTAGGTAGGTATGCAGCGCGACTAATAGCACTTGATTCAAAATTTAAAATTTTTAAAAAGATTCAAAAGTAAATGGAATTTTCTCGAGTACACACAAGTCCTACTAAGAGTGTCATAGGTATTTTTTTAATGCTTTTAGCTGGACTGATATGATCGTGGCGAAAGAAATGCGGTTTTATTTTTTATCCCTCTCCGGTACTGCAGCTTTTGCTTATTAACGACTTTTATAAAACGCACAATAGCTTAAGATCCCACTGCAGAATCATTTAGTTCATTTAGATATGCTGCATACCTAATTTTTACGCAACTTTAAAATCTAGAGAATATACTCGAATGTTCAATAGGTTGCCTATCAAAATTTGGCCAAATGTATTTTTTATTAAATTGTTTTATCTTTAACAGCCAGCAACTCCTATTTGCGGCCGATTTAATTTGGCTCCCGTATAAAGAGAAAAAAATAGCTTTAATTTGATAAATAAATAATACAAGTACGTCATGGATGTTAAAAGTTATCGGGGTGGAATAAAAATACGTAGGGGCGGCCAAGTGTGCAACGACAGACGTGAGGTGGATATTATTTTATAATTAAAAAAAAACAAATAAAAAAAAATATTTCCCAAAAAAAATAATTGAAGCCATTTTTTGATAGGCAACCTAGTGGATATACCTATATTCTCTAGATTATAAATATGCGTAAAAAATAGGTTTGCAGCATATCTGAATGAACGAAATGATTCTGCAGTGGGATCTTAACCTATAAGGACTGGAATGAAGAAATACATGCATGAATTTTACCTAATATACTTGCCGCTAAATGGTAGTGTTCAGCACTATCGTGTTCCGGTCAGGTGGTAATGTACGGCCCTGTAATTTCCGGCACAGAGGCAATACACCTTAGGCATCAGGAGTGGTAACGCTTCTGCATTTTGACCTCGGTCTTTGTGTGGGTGTCTATAGGCTGCAGTCATCACTTAACATCAATGTGAACTGCGAGCTTGTTTGCCACTTCCAATACATAAAAAAAAATGAAGAAAAGATAATGATTATTTGCTATATGATGAATTGATTAAATTTATGTGTTTAATTTCTAAGCTACGTATTTAATTTTATAAAGTAAAACATGCGATTATCCTGAAATTGAATGGACAGTCAAGGATTTATTAGACTTTAAACGTTTGAGCGTAGCCCTTTCCATGCGCTTTTTTATCGAACACTGTTAAATCTCGTCGGATACAGTAATACGCTCCCGCTAGCTTACGGAAGTTTTCGTTTCCAAGGTGACGTCAATGAACCATGACCCATTCCACCATTAACCGAGATGCATCTACCATCTCTTACGGTTATTGAAGGACGGCCGTATGGGTAAATTAAGTGGTAGCAGGCCACTAATAATACGTTGGGTTCCTGAGTTTGATTCCCGGGTTGGTTGCTATCAGATATAACGGTGTGAAATCCTGAGTGAATGATTATTTTTATGATGAATAGATTTTTCTTTTTCTTCTATGAAGATATTGAAAGATTTGATGATTTATCGATTCAATCGTACTTCGTACTAATTTTATCGTACTTCGTACTAATAGGTATTATATATGCGAACGTTTGTGAGCACAGAACAGATAATATCTATTCCGTGTTTGTGAGTATGGATGGATGGACGGATGGTCGTTTGTTACTGTTTCACGAAAAAACTACTGAGCGGATTAGAATGAAACTTTATAGTAATATAGGTTATACATTGGAATAACATACAGGCTTCAATTTTTGTAACGATTAAAAGTGACGCAAACGATGTCGCGAGCAAAAACTAGTTTTATTTATAAATTGATTATTATTTTAAGTCATTCACTATACAAAGGTAGCTTGTAAAGCACTGTCACTGGTGGTAAAGCTCCAGTGACGGAGCTCGCGGGCGTAGGCACCACTGCATTACCAAATATACTTGCCGGTAAATGGTAGGTAGTGTTCAGCACTATCGAGTTCCGGCCAGGTGGTAATATACGGCCCTGTAATTTCGACCCTGTAATTTCGATTTGCATTTTGACCTTGGTCTTTGTGTAAGTGTCTATAGGCCGCAATCATCACTTAACATCAATGTGAACTGCATGCTGGTTTGCCACTTCCATTACATAAAAAACCGACAGTGCAAGTGTCCTTGTAGACCAATTTGAAATACCTGTGTAAGTATTATATATGAGTTTGAACAAACTGCACCAAATGGGATTTTATTTAAGTGAACATACATTCAGAAAGATTTGAGAGTCCTCGAACGAACACTTGAATAACTTAATAAGCGGTAGGTAAACGTTTTTACATTAAATACGAGTAGCTATACATCCGGCAGAGCATGATTGTTTTAATTAGGTAGGTGGGTAGGTATATGAAAATAATTGCCAGACATAGCATCTCATACCAATGTGATCGTAGCCTAATTATGTTAACAATAAAAAATACTGGCAAATGTACAGTTAACATGGTTGGTAAGTAAAGTTGGTAGCTGAAGTTTCACTGGTGGTAGAGTTCCAGTGTAGAGACTCGAGGGCGCAGGCACCACCGCATTACCTAGTCTATCTGCCGCCATATAGTGTAAAGTGTAGTAGGTAGTGGTAGTGTTCAACACTATCGTGTTCAGGTTAGATGGTAACGTAGGTATATGGCCCTGTACTAACTATCATATCGACGTAACAACTAAGTTCTCAGGGGTGGTAACGCATCTGCATTTTGACCTCTGTGTTGGACTTTGTGTGGTCTATAGGCTGTAGATCACTTATTAAGGCGGCCTACCGTCCCGGATTCTTCCGTAATACTGAATGTAATCCCGCTTTGCAAGAATTAATAAAATAGTCCCGCAAAACGTTGGATGCGTCCCGCATGTCCCGCATTGGATGCATTGACGTACCATGCCTATTTTTTTTCAAGTTACTACTTAATAGTGATGTAACGAATATCAATTTTAGACATTCGCGAATGCGAATATCTGCCGTTGATATTCGCGAATGCGAATGCGAATATTCAGTTTCGAATTTGACGGCTTTATTTTGACAGATTACTCGGCGCGCGAGTCCCGCACACGCCAATCCGAACAACGCCGATTAATGTTGTGTTTACTTTACGAAAGATCGTCAGCAGTGTTGTGTTTACTTTACGAAAGATCGTCAGCAGTAATACGAAAAATTTGAGGTAAGAGTGAGTTTAATGATTCAAGATGAGTAAATCAGTTTCTAGTGAAATATTATGGACTTATTTTACGTAGGTACCTATATCTACTAGGTATAATAAGTTGAATAATGCAATATTATCTTGTTTGATATTAATATTTCCACTTCAATAAAAGAAGATGATAATTTTCTCTTAAATGGAAGTAGATTTTTGTAAGAACTTTAACTACATTAGGAGAAGAATATGTTTGACAATTATTATTACAAGTGTGTATTTTGTTTTTATCTAAAATACGTTTTATAGCGGTTACCGTTTTTGTCTTTTTATTCTAGGTTGAAAATTGAAAAAAATACTTTAAATTCAAAATAGTAGACAATTAATGAAAAGAGTGATTAAAGTATAAAAGAAGAATTTGTTTTTGTTTGATACTGTTAAACATATTTTTTTCCGTAAAGGCACCATAGACCACATTCATACGCTGTGGCAGGTTATACAGAAGACAGAAGAGTATAACCAGCCCCTATGTTTAGCGTTCGTGGACTATGAGACAGCCTTCGATTCGGTTGAGATTTGGGCTGTGCTACAGTCACACCATAGGTGTCAAGTTGACAACCGATACATCGAGGTGCTGAGGAGCTTGTATGAGTACGCCACCATGTCGGTCCGGTTTCAGCATCAGTACTCGAAACCTATCCAACTGCTGGCGAGGTGTGAGACAGAGAGATGTTATGTCTCCGAAACTGTTCACCACTGCATTGGAAGACGTTTTCAAGCTTCTGAACTGGAAAGGACTCGGCATCAATGTTAACGGTGAGTTCATCTCCCACCTCTGGTTGGCAGATGATATCGTAGTCATGGCTGAGACCCTAGACGACCTTAGCACAATGCTCAATGACCTGAGTAGGGCCTCCCAACGAGTGGGCCTTAAAATGAATATGGACAAGACGAAGATCAAGTCAAATGTCCATGTTACACCGACTCCTACTACCGGAGTACCGAGGGTACAACACTCGAAGTTGTTGACTATTATGTATACCTGGGACAAACAGTCCAGTTAGGTCGGTCCAACTTCGAGAAAGAGGTCAATTGCCGAAATCAACTCGGTTGGGCAGCGTTCGGGAAGCTACTATATCTTCTCGTCCGACTTACCTTAGTGTGTGTTGCCAGTGATGACTTATGAGACAGAAACGTGGTCGCTCACTACGGGCCTCATAAGGCTCAAGGTCACTCAGAGAGCAATGGAGAGAGCTATGCATGGAGTTTCTCTGCGAGATCGAATCAAAAATGAGGAAATCCGCATGAGAACCAAAGTTACCGACATAGCTCACCGAATAGAGAGACTCAAGTGGTCGTGGGCAGGGCACATAGCTCGAAGAACTGACGGCCGTTGGGGCAGAGCAGTTTTCGATTGGTAAACGCATACCGGAAAACGAAGCGTAGGCAGACCTCCGACAAGATGGACCGGCGACCTGTTGAATATCGCGGGCAATCGCTGGATGAGGGCGGCCCAGGACCCTTCGTTGTGGCATTCTTTGGAGGAGGCCTTTGTTCAGCAGTGGACGTTTTTTGGCTGACATGATGATGATAATGAAACATTACTTATTTTTTGTTTCGTAAATTCTAATGCAAAGTTGATTATTTTACATGACCAAACCAATATCAAGTATTAAAGTGAAATCTGATTACAATTAATGTAATAAAATCAATAAAACTATATTTGCAAGTCAATTAGAAGGTTTAGGACCTGTTTCACCACTTACTGATAAAGTTCCTGATAATCAAAAAAACGATATTAGGAACTTATCAATACATACATAAATATTAAGACAGTAAAAATCGAGTGTCTGTAGGTATATATTTAATATTTTTTCAGAAAACTGATAGGGGGCGATTAAAGAAAAGTAACAGAAACAAAAAAAAACCCTGTTATTTCGAAATAATAAATTAACAGGGAGTTTGATGGCGAAACGGAAAAATTTTCAGAAATCTTTACCTGGAGGATAGCATTTAACGTCTGATAACTGTCCATGTGATTTTGTAAAAATGTTATAAGAACTAGTACTTCTTTGTTTAATTTACCTTTTTGTTATTGACATCTTATTTTTTTTCGGATGTAGGTACATATTCGCAAAATATTTGCGAACACATTTTTGCGAATGTCAAGAAACATGCGAATATTCGCGAATGCGAATATTCGTTACATCACTACTACATAACCATCCAGTCACACACATACATAAAACTTACACTACATTACACTTACACACGCATGCATACAACAACGGAGCATCTACGTATATCAACACGCATCGTGTGAATTCAATTGAAAATTGATCGCTTTGATCCATTTTGAATTCTTTAAAAAAGTATCACTCTAGTGTTAGATACCTACTATTTCAAAAATAAATGATTTCAGTATGTAAGTTGTGTTTTATGTAATTTTGGTACGTAGGTATACTGACAAAACTTCATTCTTCGCATTCACCATACCCTATCTATCCACAAGAAGTCCCGCATGCCATTTTCAGAAAGTTGGCCGCCTTACTTAACGTCTGTGTGAGCTGCATGCTTATTGCCTCCTTCATTACCTACATAAAAAGTAGCCACTGTCACAATCAAATTACAATTACCAAACTGCAGTTTGAATATGAAACACACACTAACTAACTTGCAATACGAATGTTACTCAATATATAGTATATAATAATAGTAGGATACAGTAAAAAATAGCAAATTACAGTAATAATAAAATCATAAACACGAAATAAATCACTTAGAAATGTGAGAATGCCTTTGATGTTCGGTTTGTATTAAGTAATTTTACGGTTATTGAAATAAAACTATTTTTACGGATTTATCTCGCGTATATTAAACTAAAATGATTTTTAAAATCAACCCGACGTTTCGGTCGCTTTTCAGCTTCCGTGGTCCCGGGCAGACTGAGGTGACATTTGTCTGACAGAAGTTTGAAAAAATTATATGTAGCTACCTCCATCGATTTCGTAAACGCCTTGCGTAGCGTTCAGGATTAACACAATAATTACTTATGGTATCTTGAGGTCTTGCAGACTGCTGCGGCTGGGATTTAATCTTGCTAAGTATGGGATCCCATGATGTTGATAATCGCCATCCATCTTCTCTATTGAAATTTGGGTGTTTTTTAATTTCAATAGCCTCGCGTACCATTCGTGGAATGGGTTTGTGTTCTCTAGCGAGTATTTGAATTTTATCAAACCGGATGTAATGGTTCGGCTTATCCGCTATGTGTTCACAGACTGCAGACCTCCCTGTTCTTCGGTTTTTGACATCAGCAATGTGCTCTTTAACGCGGGTGGATACAGCTCTCTTCGTTTGACCAATATATGAGAGTCCACAATCACAATCTAATTTATAAATGCCAGAATTTTGTAATGGAATATTACTTTTAATGGGTCTTAAATACTGATGAATCTTTTTATATGGTTTGAAAACTGTTTTAATGGAATTCTTTTTTAAAATGTTGCTGATTTTATCTGTGACACCCTTAACGTAAGGTAGTATAGCTATTTATATATATATATAAACGATATGTAGATGACACATTCACCATATTGGATAGCAATAATGTTTCTGTTTTTCTTTCACATCTCAATTCCATACACCATAAAATCAAATTCACTATGGAATTGGAACAGGACAATAAATTAGCCTTCTTAGATACTTTATTAATTAGAAAAACCAATAACACACTCAGTCACACTGTGTTTAGGAAGTCTACCCATACTGATAGGTACCTTAATGGTGAATCACACCATCACCCGGCACATTTATCTGCCGTTGGCTCATCTCTATTTCAGAGAGCACGAGGCATCTGTGACGACCACCATCTTCAGGGGGAGCTGAAGCACCTACGCCAGGTGCTACATAACAACAAGCTCCATGTACCACCCGTCCGTCACAGAGGCCGCGTGAAACCACCTACAGTAGAACGACAACCAGCTATACTACCTTACGTTAAGGGTGTCACACATAAAATCAGCAACATTTTAAAAAAGAATTCCATTAAAACAGTTTTCAAACCATATAAAAAGATTCATCAGTATTTAAGACCCATTAAAAGTAATATTCCATTACAAAATTCTGGCATTTATAAATTAGATTGTGATTGTGGACTCTCATATATTGGTCAAACGAAGAGAGCTGTATCCACCCGCGTTAAAGAGCACATTGCTGATGTCAAAAACCGAAGAACAGGGAGGTCTGCAGTCTGTGAACACATAGCGGATAAGCCGAACCATTACATCCGGTTTGATAAAATTCAAATACTCGCTAGAGAACACAAACCCATTCCACGAATGGTACGCGAGGCTATTGAAATTAAAAAACACCCAAATTTCAATAGAGAAGATGGATGGCGATTATCAACATCATGGGATCCCATACTTAGCAAGATTAAATCCCAGCCGCAGCAGTCTGCAAGACCTCAAGATACCATAAGTAATTATTGTGTTAATCCTGAACGCTACGCAAGGCGTTTACGAAATCGATGGAGGTAGCTACATATAATTTTTTCAAACTTCTGTCAGACAAATGTCACCTCAGTCTGCCCGGGACCACGGAAGCTGAAAAGCGACCGAAACGTCGGGTTGATTTTAAAAATCATTTTAGTTTAATATACGCGAGATAAATCCGTAAAAATAGTTTTATTTCAATGAGTGTAGCTCGCGAAAACCTAAGAACAATTTTACGGTTTGAAAGCCAATTTCGAATGATTGAGACTCATAAAGCTTTTTCAATTTGATTGAGATGGAATGATGGTTTTATATTTTGGCGGTCCCTATTCGATTCAGAGAGAAATTATGGTTTTGTATTTTGATGGTCCCTATTAAGAATGTCGGTTCAGCAGAAAGATACTTTTCAGTGGCTCAGGAAACAAGGAACCCTTATAGTTTCGCCATGTCCGTCCGTCCGTCCGCCAGTCCGTCCGTCCGACCGCCAGTCCGCCCGCCCTAAACTAATTAATAGCTCAGTGGTAAAGCCCGGACCGGTTATCCTGAGATCGCTGGTTCGATCCCTGACCACAGTTACCTTTTTCTTTACATTTCTGCTTTTTTTTTGCTAAGTTTATAAATTGTTTGGCTGTGATCTGCGCTGTGGCATAGAGCAACACGGGCTACCAGCCGCGGCGGGCCGGAGGGGAGTAGCCATATGCAGGCTTTCCCCTCTGTCAAAGTACAAGCACAAATGTGCCTGTGCCTGTCGCCTAGATGTTTGAATGTGTGCGTGAAATTGTAAGTAGTAATCGACGATTTTTATAGTGTGTGTGAGTCACACGTATTTCGCTCCGCAAAAAAATATCTACTGTTTTGCATCGGTACTAGACGATATGGCTACTCCCCTTCGGTCCGCTGCGGCCGGCGGCCGGCAACCCTTGAAACGTCCCACTGCTGGGCACGAGTCTCTGCCCTTTTTTGGGGATAGGCCTGGGTCGTCCTGGAGCTTACTCCACCCTCTGCTCCAATGCGGGTTGGTGAAGATACGGATTAGTGGCCAACCCGCTGTCGGATATATTCAAACCGCCCATAAGGCCTCCGACAAAGTTTAACGGCTGCTATCTATCGATAGCGACCGGGACCGACGGCTTTTTAAGGCACGGAAACGCGCATTTCAATTTGCCACTAGCTGTCACCCATCACACACCCGACTGCGCGCGTATCGCTTAACCGAGTAGATCGCTTACAATCTACACCAGTGATTCCCAAAGTGGTCCATATACTCCCTGGGGTCCATGAGACTCGATGGGGGTCTACGTAGGCGTGAATAAAATTTAGAAATATAGGAATGTGATATAAATGTAGCAATGAGGGGGTCCACGGAAACCAGAAAAAAACAAAAGGAGTCTACAAGAAGAAATAGTTTGGGAACCTCTGATCTACACCAACCGCAGGACCATGCGCTCTTCATGCGCTGTAAGTATTACAACTCTCTTCTGATTTAAATTTTAGATTGACCTAATGTACCTATTTCAAAAGTGATCTATTGACGTTTTTTTTAATTATCAAGGCTGCACCGACTCACGATCATTTGTAATTATCAGTTTAATTAAGTCTGATTTGTGAAAGTGATACTGAACTTTAAAAACCTATTTGTTAGTAATATGGCTTAAGAGTATTATGTAGGTAAACCTATTATAAATAGGTATTATAATGTATATTTGACTTGGGGTACGCAGAGTGTTGAAGTACATACAAGTACTTGCATTTATTGTGCGTACAATTTATAGTTACCTGCGTCAACCGTTTTTTTTTTAATATGTGTATCTATGCAGATACAGTTCTCAACAATAAATATTGCACATCGAGCCTAGAATGACTCCGGCTTATTTCGGGTCTGTAGAGCGTTAACTTTTTCGCACCGTACTAATATGACGTTTGTCGACCATTTTCATCAGGTTTTGACATTAATATACAAAAAACCCAAAAAAAATATAGGTTTTTTGTATATCAATGGATTTTGACCAATACCGGACTGTCAATGCTTACATAGGCAGTGTGCAACAGAGATAATGCTCTGCGAAGTCGAAACGAGCCGATCGTCTCTTTCGCAGGCTCGATGTGCAATATTAATTGTTGAGTACTACTTGGTGGTTAGTGGGTACCTATTTTGCTATTCACTGGACACATTTCAAAACTTCAGAGGTGCCTCTAAGATAAAAAAAAATATTTTTAGGGTTCCATACTCTACAAGGAACCCATTTACCATGACTGTCCGTCCGCAGTTAAGCTCGGAGCACATAACAATATTTCACTAGCAAAAAAAAGATAGATCAGTAGGTACTTTTCTAATTATTATCACCATCATCACACCAGCCGAATGACGTCCACTGCTGGACAAAGCCTTCCCTATCCCCAAAGACACCCACAACAGTGTCGTGAGTCATTAGGGGAGAGTATGCCTCATAGAAAGCTAGGGGTGCTTAACAAAGCGAGGCAGAATTTCACTTCAGGGCAGCTACTACAGATTTATAAAGCCCATCCCAAGTGCGGCCTCATCTGGAATACTTCTCTCATTTGTGGGCGGGAGTTTCCAAATACCAGCTTGGTCCACTTGACTCCCTACAAAAGCTGCGCAGAGACATTAGGAGTCTGTGCGTGTTCTACCGTCTCTACAATGGTGAGTGCTCTGCTAAACTGTTTGTAATGGTGCCACCGTCTCTTTTCCTACACCTTCATAGCCGCCGGAGAGAGAAGTACAGAATAGCTTAAAAATGGGTATTTTTAAGCTATTCTGTATCTTAGTTCTATCTTTTAGGGGGTTTCGTACCTAAAAGGTAAAAACGGACCCCACGGATTTCTAATCCTCCGCTGTCTGTCTGTCTACCCCTCCGTCCGTCTGTCTGTCACCAGCCTGTATCTCATAAATAGTGATAGCTAGAAAGCTAACATTTTCACAAATTAAGTATTTCTGATACCGCTATAAAGAGACAATTAATTACTAAAGATCGAGATATTCGATATGATTCTTTAAATTGACATAACTTTTCTATTTCTGAATCGATTCACATGAAACAAACATTAAATGTCTAATGAAACTTACCGCAATATATTAGTGAAAACCGCAAATCGAATAAGCAGTTTCTGATATTAGCGTGCACAAACACACAGACAAACAGACATTTTTCCGGGATAAAAAGTACCCAGTGTTGTGCTCCAAGGATTAAAGTTTAATCATACCAAGTTTGATTGTAATCGATCTAGTAACATCCCTACTACTACATCCTACATCCCTGGTACTTATTTTTCAATATTTTTAATGTACAAAATTTACACTTCTACAGTTTTATTATAAGTTTAAATTAGAATGGTTTGAAAATCATTTTTTGTTTGACTGACAGCACTTGGGGAAGAATTCTCTTACAGTAGAAGGAAATTTGCCATCACGTGTCGACGCCAAATTGTAATTATTATAATCGAACATAATTTTTAATCCTTATAATCTCTGATCCATCCAATCGCAGTTTCCTGGTTTCCATCGTTCCACCAACGGAAGTTCACTAGTAGTGTCTAGTGAGAACGAAGCAAGTACCTACACTAAGTACATACCTAGTCAGTTAAAAAATCTTCGACAAACATTTGCCGCTAGATGGAACTAAAATACAGAGACCGTCCACGTCGTGACGACAATATTTGAATTTTATCAATTTGAACATACTTGATATGCTAAATATATTTTTATTATTTATGCTTGTTTTACTATAATTTAAAATAGCATACATCAATAAATCATTGTCTCAAATTATTTTAAATCTGTTAAACACAACTTTTTGAACGAACGCATCGCTGTCATCTGTGCTTGATATGTCAAAGCATGACAAGTGAAAAAATATTTTGAGGTTGACAACCGCAATTTTGCTATTGATCTAGCAGGTAAAGAATTGTTTTTGTTGTGGTATAAAAAATGGATAAGGCTTTCGAGATCCAAAAGCAGGCCAGAAATAATGCGACAACGTTACATTCGTATCTTGCCGACCTACAAAACTGGGAGAGCGAGATGAAGCGCAAAGAAGCCGCCTTGAACGGTCAATTTGAACAGGTTCATAGTCATTTACGCTCGTACCGTATGTAGTCGGCAAATAATTTAGATATTATAGTTTGAAATAGTATTCTTTAGTCAGTATTCAGTTATTCATGCGTTTAAAATATGTATTTAGCTATAGAATTGTCTCGTAGAATATTTACGGGAGGGATGTGTTTTTTCATTCTTCTATTGTTTTATTTGACAACTTTAGTGTCTAATATGGGTGGTAGGGTTAATAACGGACTTTTTGGTGATAGGAGCTACCACCAGTGAGGAGTAAGAGAAAGGAACCGCCAGTTCAGGTTAAGAAGAAGACCGAAAAACGTATTGCTGCGTCCGATTACGGCAGCTGGGAAAAGTTTGATGTGGTATGTGTATTATACTTAAATTTAGAAAAACTGTGAGAATGTACATAAACTGGAGTTTTGGCGGGAATCTTGAAAGAGGTGTATGGTGCTCTTATTTTATTTCATTTTCTTGGTGTATTTTTGAGTTATATTAAATAATGTTGGTGGCAATATGTTTGATATAGGTATATTACAGTGCCCGTGTGTAGTGAAATAGAACAACAGTGCGAAAACATGGCCTTTCGGTTTGCCTCCAAAACTTCATTGTAAATGTTCTGGTAAAGTAGCCATCGCTTTACTTGAATTACGGACTGTGACTCACATGATTGACATAATAAATAATTGACTGACTGACTATTATACTAACTTTTAAGCTGCTTAATTAAATATGAATACGAAATATTGTTTTACTTGACACTGGCAATATGCATAACAGCGATGCCAAAATAACTAAACAAAAAAAAATGTACATAAACTATTTCACAGATTTCATAGTTTAGTTTTTATTTTTAATTAGTATTTCATACACATGATAACTTGTTAACAATGTTATAGAAAAAAAACCATCAGTGAAGCAAGGGTGTGTAGTTCTGTTCATACTTTGTTCATAAAAAAGATTTAAACACTGGAGCTTTTAAAATAAAATATAAAGGCTCGAATTCATTCATGTGGAATTCATTACAAAAAACAGTAGACTTCTATACAAACTTTAATCACCTATTTGAAGGGTGTAGGGTTGTATTTTATTTATTAGTAATAATTGATGAACCAGCATCAAATTTATTTGAGCGTGCTTCCACAAATGTTTTTAATTTTAAAAATTCATCAAAATCGGTGCTGTGGAGCCATGAAAGTTTAAAAGTCAGACAGACAGACAGATTTTTGGCTTAATCATATTTTAAACATGGCTTTGTTTCTATTCCACTCTACTAAGTATCCCTGAAGAGCTATTAAAACTTAAAAAAATATGTATGCTTACATCACAGGATCACAGTCCAACACTGTATAAACCTTTGTTGTCGGTACTGTTGTACACACACAACACATACACAAACACCCAGACCCGTAACAAATATCTGTAGGCCGCACACATATTTGTCCTGGTGCAGAGATTGAACCTGTGACCTTTCAAACCAAATGGTCATCTCACACTGCTGGACTAACCAGGTCGTCAAATAATATTTTAATTACTACCACAGCTTCCTCAACAAAGTTATTGATTGACCTATTTCTTTTGCAATTCCTCGATATATTGTCTATGAGACCTGGCCTCTTTGGTTTGGATATCACTTGTTTTGATAACCCGTCCTTGTTTCAAGCATTATTTGTTTTAATTACCATGTCATATGTTTATGTATGTATGTATCTTCACGCCAGGTCCCTAACGGGGTAGGCAGAGAGTGTAGAGCGCTAGACATCACGGTTCTGACAAACCTCTCGTGCCTCGTCTACCTTCATCATTCTCTTCATACATGCACGCCGATTCCTAAGACTTATGACCCCACCATCAGAACTCGACCTATTTGGTCATGGTAGGTCAGCCTTGGTCTTCCTGGGCCTCTGCAACCATCCACATTCGCATTGTATATCTGTTTAGTCATTCGCTCATTCGACGTTTCATATGTTTATTATTTGCAATAACACATACAACTGAAATTACAAAGTAAAGATAAAATGGAAAGTAAAAATTACTTCAAGCATAAGTTAATTATCTTTTAAATAACTGCAACAATCCCAGAATCACATAACATAGCAGTGTATAAAAACAGTTTACTTACTTACATCGCTGGCTCAGCGACCCAATGTGAGTCTTGGCCTCCGAAACTAGAGAATTCCACCTCTTCTTCTATCTTGAGCCATTTCGTGGATCCAAAGTTCGTGCAAGTCTACCTCATATGAATACAGTTTAATCAATTTAATTTATTTAATGCGAAAGACTACACAGTTATTTTACAAAGTTAATGTAAATGGTTGCAGGGGGAAGACCAAGACTGTCCTACCATGACCAAATAGGTGATTACTGTCTGAGGGTGGGGTCGAACGTCTTAGGAATCGGCCTGCATGTATGAAGAGAATGATGAATGTGGAAGAAGCTCAAGAGTTGTGTTAGGACCGGGATATCTGGCGCTTTATACTCTCTGCCTACCCCTTAAGGGACTTGGTGTAAAAATACACATATACCTATATATACATACTTAATAATTTATTCAACAGATTAACAGTTCCAAATGTTAGTTGTTAGAAACTTGATTTATATTCATCTGCATAATGTTTCTGAAATAGTAGTCCGTTGACCTAAAGTCTACTTACTAAAATAATGTGATATAGCCTTAATTACCACACAATAAAGTTTACCTTTGATTTGTTTCTTATTGCATGTAATATAAATATAACTAGATAAAACTATCTAAGTAGTTAATTAAATTGTACAATTTACAACAAAAAATACTTAAATTCATTAGTTATTATTAACGCAAGATGAACATTGGTTGAGCTCCAGTGACGGAGCTCGCGGGCGTAGGCACCGCTGTATTACCTAATATACATGTCGTTAAATGGTGTTCAGCACTATCGTGTTCCGGTCAGGTGGTAATGTACGGCCCTGTAATTTCCGGCACAGAGGCATAACACCTTAGGCCTCAGGTGCGGTAACGCATCTGCATTTTGACCTTGGTCTTTGTGTGGGTGTATATCTATAGGCTGCAGTCGTCACTTAACATCAATGTGAACTGCATGCTTATTTGCTACACACACACACAACACAAATCGTCTATTACTACTCACACCTTGACTATAACAAAATACATAAACAATTTCACGCATAAATTTAAACATCTCGGCCCACTTGGGCTTGTACTTTGACAGAGGGGAAAGCCTACATATGGCTACTCCCCTCCGGTTCGCCACGGCCGGTGGCCCGTGTTGCTCTATGATCCTGATTAATGTGGCCAATTAATGTCAACAACCTAGTCGAAAAGTAGAGATATTGTCTTCCTTAATTTATACAAAAAACAAATGTCTATTTACATTTCATAGCATAATGTTTCTAAAGAGTTCGTTCATTGACATTACTGTAATTTATCTAAGTTTAGAACAATATACCTATACAGTCTAACGGCATCTTGACATAGAATACATTGTTAAAGATTAAAACGTACGGAATATTATGGATTACTGGTGATTCAGGTCCAGTGTCAGAGAGACAGAGACAAAACAGCTCTGGCTCCTGAGACCTTAGTTATAATGTCGCTGTGGAAGTTATTACAGGGCCATACATTACTATCCAACCGGAACACGATAGTGCTGAACACTACCATTTAGAGGCAGATAAATTAGGCAATGCGGTGGTGCCTACGCCGTCGTAATTTTTCTTCTTACTCTTTCTTGTACAGTCCATTTTTGCATAAATTTTGTACCTTTATATCCCATTGGTATTTAACTGCCAATTAAATTGATAAAAAGTTGTGATTTCATGTAACTTCCCGCCTGTAATCCCCGAAGGGGTAGGCGGAGTTAAATGAAGGCATTCAGTCATACATACATCAACACCCACGGCTGCATTTGGCCCATGTAACAGGTGGTGAGCCTATTGATA
Organism: Macrosoma leucophasiata; assembly: GCA_036365455.1. Classification (NCBI taxonomy): domain Eukaryota; kingdom Metazoa; phylum Arthropoda; class Insecta; order Lepidoptera; family Hedylidae; genus Macrosoma; species Macrosoma leucophasiata. Next base: position 2,937,032 of record JAWQUS010000023.1, on the reverse strand, counting down.
TCTCCGGGCACATTCTTTACAACTTTGAGGTACTGGGAAACTTCCAGAGGAAAAATCCCAATAGGATTAAAGATTAAGGATTTTACAATGTTATCTCTAATATCCCCCGACCTGGGAATAGAACCCAGGGTCCCAGCGTAGTAGCCTGCTACCACTAAGCTACTGAGGCAGTTGATTTCATGCCTATTTAATATCCCTATTATTTATGATTTTCAATTCATATTTGCTTTCACATTCCAGGACAAAGCATGCGAGGAAGTGGACATGGAAGGTATAGGGCCGACATCCCTCGACAGTAAGAAGAGTCAGAAGGACAAGTTGCAGAAGCTGAAAATAGAAGCACAAAATGAGAAGGAGAAGGCATGTTGTGTTTGGATTAGTAGACTTGAAAAAGACGTTTTAACTTGTAAAGCATGTAGTTCACTTGGATGATGGATGTTAAGTGATGACTGTGGCCTAAGGTTATTGAGGAAGTGATTGTAAGGAACAGGAGGAAGAGGAATTGTAACGCGAAAATTTAGAGGATGCGGATGACAAAGAGGATATTTTTTGAGGAAGAGGTTGCGGATGAGGAAGATGATGATAGGAAATTATAAATACTAGCAGACCCAACCCAAAAGAAATTCTGCTAGATCTGGTCACCCTGGCGCGTGTGCTCATGGCATATATGTTACCTATATAACATTAAAACAAACAAGTAAGAAACTGCGTGGCGCTCGTCTGTTTGTCCCGGCATCGCGCTGCGGCGCCCTCGTGTGCGTTGCCATCTCTCCATCTCTCACTCTCTCATCTCCTCTTAAATTTTGAGGAAGAATAGCGGAAGAGGATTTTTTAATTTCTATGAGGATGCCGTAACGGTTGTGGAACCCAAAATATTGCGGAACTTGCGCATTATGAGGAAGCGCAAGAGGAATCCTCAGCAACCCTACTGTAGCTTATAGACATCGAGCCAACAACTAGAGAAATGCAGTTGTGTTGGCACCTCCTGAGATCTTATTATTACGGGTGGTGATAATTATTACGGATGTGATAATTATTACGGGCAGATGGTATATATGGCATAAAATTCAAAATTCAAATCATTTATTTAAAATTGGTCTACAAGGACACTTTTGCATTGTCGTGTTATAAGCTATCTAGAGAGAATTACTTATAATAATAATTCAATACGTATTAATAAATACCAATTTAATAATAATATTTACCCGATACGTGAATCATCAAATTTTTCAATTCCTTCATAGAAGAAAATTAAAAATCTGTTCGTCATAATCATAGTCATTCACTTAGCAGAGTTCCAAGTGCAGGCACTACTGAGAAGAACTCCGCTACCCAACAAACTCAGCGTGTTGCTCTTTATACAAATATTATTAAATAAAATAAAGATAATGTGAACGTCCATGGCATATAAATATTTGCATATAAACATATACGCTAATACCCATCAACAGCTTAATATCGTGACAGAAAATAACACCCGCAAATCACAACAGACCAGTCTCCACAATCAGCACCCGTTCACGAGTATGACGCATGTGGCAGCCATTGCTCTCCTCGACCATTTTGAAAGGAAGTGAGCAACCCATATTACCATCTAACCGGAAAGTGATAGTGCGAGTGATAGTGATAGTGTACCATCATACCTACCATTTGGCGGCAGATAGATTAAGCCTGGGTTGCTCCACGATATTTGTTAAAGATCCTTCTCTATCATTAACAGATTTCTATAAGTTAGAGAAGCATGTGAAATGTTACAATAATTTTAACTTTAACAAATATTGTGGTGCAACCCAGGCTTAGTAATGGAGTCCCTACACTGGAATGATACCATCCAAAAATTCACCTCTGTAATAAAAATATATAAATATACTTACTTTACTAACTTTAATTGAAATATGAATGAAAGAACATCGGCTGTTGGACCAAAGCCCCCCCACTTGTTATACTTGCAAAGGATCCGCTGTTGGACCAAAGGCTTTAGTCCAACAGCAGACGTCCTTCGGCTGAAATGATAATGATGAAATTCAAATTGTTTTATCTTACAAAATATTGTTTTACTTAATTCCAGGGAAACCGATATGTAAAACAGGAGAAATGGGACGAAGCTATCAAGTGTTACAACCGAGCTATCGAATTGGTCAAAGATGATGCGATTTACTATGCCAACAGAGGTCTCTGCTACCTCAAGAAAGAAAGGTAAAGTTTCGTTGCACCAAAATAATATTTTTTTAAAAGCAATAAATAATAAAACATTTGATTTAAAAAAAAATGGAAAGAAAAAATTGACTTCAGGCGGGTCTGGACCACTAGGATTTCTAGTCCAGCCGCTCTCCCAACTGAGTTATCGAAGTCCACGACTGATTTGTCTAGTCTAGTCTACCGAACCGGTGCTAAGTGCAATAACGCAAGATGGGCAGCAGCGTCCTGCGATAAAACTACCGCCACTGCGATCGCCAATCCGTCTGCCAAGCATGGCGATTATGGCATATTCTCCCTTTTAACTGCCTCGGTAGCCTGGTGGTAGCAGGCCACTACTACTACGCTGAGGTCAGAGATAATGGTGTAAAGTCCTTTATCTCAAGATGTCAACAGGCTCGCCACCTGTTACATGGGCTAAAACATGTATGTATGTATGTATCTTCACGCCAGGTCCCTAACGGGGTAGGCAGAGAGTGTAGAGCGCCAGATAATCCGGTTCTGACAAACCTCTCGTGCCTCGTCTACCTTCATCATTCTCTTCATACATGCACGCCGATTCCTAAGACTTTTGACCCCACCATCAGACAGAACTCGACCTATTTGGTCATGGTAGGTTAGCCTTGGTCTTCCTGGGCCTCTGCAACCATCCACATTCGCATTGTATATCTGTTTAGTCATTCGCTCATTCGACATTCTTTCTATATGCCCGAACCATCGGAGCATGCCTTTTTTCATTTTTACACCGATACTATCATTCACACAAAGTCTCTTTCTTACATCTTCATTACGAACGCGATCGGTGAGTGATACACCGCAGATCTTGCGCAAAGATCTCATCTCGACCGCGTTCAACTTACTTTCATGCTCTTTCCTGCATACCCAGCTCTCGCTTCCATATAAAAGCGTTGGAGTAAGTACAGCATTATGTACGGCTAGTCGAGCCCGCTGGCTGAGATGTTTAGATTCTAGTAGCTTACCCAACGCTCCATTCACGCAATTCCCAGCAAGCACTCTTCTTTCTATGTCAGTGGTGTACCTACCATCCTTGCTAAAAGCACATCCAAGATATACAATTTCATCAACCTGTTCTAACACTGCATCATCTACTACTACCCTTGCATTTGTTCTCTGTTCATCTCTTTCAAATACTAATACTTTAGTTTTATCCACATTCAATTGTAAGCCTTTCTCCATACAATCCTCTTTCATGACTGTGACTAGTGCTTGTAGCCCAGATGGTGTAGGGCTAACAATTACCGCATCATCTGCGTAAAGCAGACAGTTCACCACTAAGTCACCCATACGCACTCCCACATCCATCAACTTCACCCTCTGGAGGCATTTGTCCAGATATATAATAAACAGCCTAGACGAAAGCACGCAACCCTGTTTGACACCGATGTTAACATCAAACCAGGGTGACATGTTACCATCTACCCGCACACATGCTTGACAGCCCACATACGTGGACTGTATTGCACGGAGCAGACCGCCATCAATACCATACTCTGGCAAAATGTCCCACAGCTCCTTTCGTAATACCCTATCAAACGCCTTCTCCAAATCCACAAAACCGCAGAAAACCTTCTGGCTCACAGCCAGATGCTTCTCTACGATGTTGCGGAGGGAGAAAACTTGATCCATACATCCTCTTCCAGTTCTGAAACCACCCTGTGCATCCCACAACAACCCGTCGGACTTCTCTTTCATTCTTCTTTCTAAGACTTTCCCATACACTTTAGCTGCCAAACTGATCAAACTGATCGCTCGATAGCTGGTGCAGTCCATACGTGAACCCTTGCCTTTATACAAAGGCACGATGACCGCACACCGCCAATCCTTTGGGATTCTTCCGGACCTCCAGCAAAGGTTGCACAACACCCAGAAAGAATCCCAAAGGGCAGCACCACCATATTTGATCATTTCGGCAGAAACCTGATCAATACCCGCAGCCTTACCACATTTCAAACTTCGTATCGCCCTTACAATCTCATCTATTGTTATATCCTCACAAGCCGGCACCGTCAAGTCAGCAACTCCGGTGTCAGGGTTGTGAGCATAATCATACATTTCCCCATAATACTCGCTCCATCGTTTTAACACATCTTGCGTGTTCTCAAGAATGTCACCCAACTTAGATTTTATTCTATTCATTCCAGAAACTGGAGAAGAGCTTCTAGACTTTTTCACCTCCCTCCAATAGAGTTTGATGTTAGTCTCAAAGCTCTTCGCCAGTCTCTCATCAGCTTCCACTTTATCTCTCTCACGCTTTTCATTCACTAAAATCTTGGTGTCATTCTTGAGCCGACGGTAAATTTCTCTCTTCTCATCTCTCATACCATTATTCATTTGCAAAGATGCTACATAATCCAGCCACGCTTTCTTCTTTCTTTCAACGGAGTCTTGCACCTCCTTGTCCCACCACGCATCCCCTTTCAAGGATTTGCGTATCTTTGCATAACCACATACTTCTTTCGCAACTTCCACCATACTATCTTTCATAACTTGCCAACATTCATCCACGTCCAAGTCCGTAAGACAAACCTTGTCTAACTTTTCACGGACTTGACGTTCATACACTCTCCTTGCACTAATGTCTTGTAACTTTTCACTCTTTATTCTTTCAAGTCCTCCGAAAGGCACACGGACACGCCAATGTCGCCATTTCTTGAACAGACCCCTAAACCGGCTTATTACCAAGTAGTGATCTGTATCAAGAGTGGGACCTCTGTAGGCTCTAGTGTCCATCAGGCTCTTCCGAAGACGACTATCAACCATGATCAAATCAATCATACTTTTTTGTTCATTCCTCCTCCATGTGTACGTGTGAATGTCCTTATGGCGGAATTCTGTGTTAGACACAAGGAGACTTCGTTCCAAGCATAAGTCAAGTATCAGCTTACCAGCATCATTTACTCTTCTATCACCATATGGACCTAGAACGGCCTCGTATCCTGGCCGCCTGGTCCCGACCCATCCATTCAAATCACCACACAAAATTACCCTTTCATTAGCTTCAACCATATCGAGAACTTCCCTTGTAGATTCCCAAAACTTCTCCAGGTCTTGGGTCGTCGCTGAGCTAACCGGTGCATAAGCTGCTACCAAAAACACCCTAGTGACGCCCAATTTAATTCGGACCCAGATTAGGCTAAAACATAACCGGCGAATCGTGGGTGTTTTCATGTATGCTTGAATGCATGCATTTATTTTCTCCCCTAATGACGCACAACAGTCTTGTAAGCGTCTTCAGGTAAGGCTTTGTCCAGTAGTAGGCAGTCTTTCGACTGAAGTGATGTTAATGGAAGGCGCGTATATTAAAATTCAGTTACTATGTGTGAAGGCGACATAGTCTTTGGTTTTCAACTAGATGGCGTTGATAAGTATATTGAACACTACAATATTTTTACAGCCTACACCAAGCCGAGCAGGACTGTACAGAAGCCCTTCGCCTGGACCCGACCTATGTCAAGGCGTTTCAACGTCGGGCAGCCGCCCGGGAACTCCTGGGCTCCCTTCGTGCAGCCACCCAGGATCTGAACGAGGTCCTGAGACTAGAGCCTCATAACGCAGCCACTAGGAAACAGCTGGAGATCATCAAGTCTCGGATGGGGACTAAAGGAGTGAGTGTTTTTTTATTGCAAAAACGGGACCTTATTACTAGGACTCCGCTGTCTGTCCGTCCGTATTACTGTCTGTCTGTCTGCTCGTCCGTCTATTACCATGCTTAACGTGACGTATGGTCACGTTTTGAATGGGACAGTCCCGTATTCCGTACCGACAGCCCGTCCCGAGTCCCGGTGTCCTAGGAAAAATTTTGGGCAGGGTCAATGTCCCGATATCGGTCATCTCAGCAAAAATAGATAGATAACTAGCGTACCCGACTGACTTTGTCCTGTAAACGTCAATCCAGATTTTTTATATGTTTCGAATTATTTATAATAGATAATCTCAAAAGCAGTCTATAGCGATACCTAAGATACTTAAAACGACACTTATAGAAGGGTGTTCATTAGTAAGCCTCTTCCTTGATGGTCAATTTTGAGAATGACCCGTTTTGAGTTACAATAAAAATGGCCACATTAAACATGCTGTATCTGATGAACAGTGATAGCTAGAGTGTTGCAATTCTCAGATTTTGTATTTTCCACTATAACATTAAATACTAAAAACACACACAAAAATAAAATAATATGTTAAGGCTGATTATTTTAAATACGGAACACTTTGTGCGCGAGTCTGACTCACACTTGACCGGTTTTTTTGCGTCTTCAGACCATTCATATGCTCAATGGTGGGTGATATCATACTGAGAGAACATTTAAAATTAAGGTTCGGTAGTTTGTGTTGGATCTCCAGAGTAGGAGTACTCTGGAGATGCCCTCCAGTGTGTCTGGAGAGAAACACTGGAGGCCGGGTCTTATGTTTATATTGTTCTATGAAGCGCGCATGATCGGCGAATGAAGCGGCTGGTGTAGATAGCAAGCGATATACTCGGTTGTGTGATACAGGCCCGGTCAGGTCTGTGATGGGTGACCGCTAGTGGTAGAATTAAAAAAATGCGCGTTTCCGTGCGTCGGAGGGCACGTTAAGTCGGTGGTCCCGGTTGCTATCGATAGATAGCAGTCGTTAAACTTTGTCGGAGGCCTTATGGGCGGTTTGAAAACATCCGACAGCGGGTTGGCCACTAACCGATATCTCCATCAACCCGCATAGGAGCAGCGTGGTGGAGTAAGCTCCAGGCCTCCTCCCAAGAAGAGGAGAGACTCGTGCCCAGCTGTGGGTCGTTTCAAGGGTTGCCATTATTATTATATTTTTTTATGAATGTACCTTACCAATCTCGTTCCAGTCCAAATCAAAATCATCACCCACATCGACGCCTACGAGTGAGTCCAAGATGATCACCAAGTCGGTGGAGCCGCCACCCCTCAAAGCGTCACCCGAAGACAAATGGAAGGAAGGTGTTGACGAGAACATCACTGTTATAACACCCGTCAAGAAACCACCGCATTTGCGCTCTAAGGTGAATCAGAATCAGAATCAGAAACTCATTTATTCATTTAGGGTGACAGGCACCTCTTATGACACGTCAAATACAAACAAAATAAATTAAAGTGAATAACAATTGATATACATGTCAAACAAGATAAAAAAAATATGTCTAGTCAAGAATCACTAAGATAAAACTAAATATAATATGCTAATGTAAAAAGTATATCAGTATTATCAGTAGAATGTCCCATTTCCCCTTTACATAATTGAATATAATAATATTATAAAAGCTTCAAATAATAATGTGAAAAAATGTGTAGCCATTTTTTTATGTAATGGAAGTGGCAAACAAGTATGCAGTTAACATTGATGTGAAGTGATGACTGCAGCCTATAAACACTCACAAAGACCAAGGTCGAAATGCAGATGCGTTACCACTCCTGAGGCCGAAGGCCTCATTGCCGGAAATTACAGGGCCGTACACTACCACCTGACCGGAACACGATAGTGCTGAACACTACCATTTAGCGGTAAGTATATTAGGTAATGCGGTGGTGCCTACGCCCGCGAGCTCCGTCACTGGAGCTCTACCACCAGTAATAGTTTTATCTCAATGAGTGTAGCCCGCGAAATCTTGAGAACATACTATGTCTCCTTTATACCCAAAATTGACTAATTATATTTTTATAAATTTCCAGCGAGCATTAAAGCATGTGCCGATCCTAGAAATTCCGTTAGGCAGCACTACACCTGAAAAACCGGCGACCCGTTTGAAGATAGTCGATATTGAAGATACGTTAGCTCAAGGGGACACCAATAACAACGACGCAAACAATCCTAAACCAACAGAACCAAGGAATGAATCAACGGAACATAATATCAAGTCAACGGAACTCGGTCCCAAAATAACGGAACTCAGTCCCAAAGCAACGGAAGTCTGTCCCAAAGCAACGGAACTCAATACCAAAGTTAAGGAACTCAGTCCCATAGCAACGGGACTCAGTCCCAAAGCAACGGAACCGAATATACCTGAATCAAATAATTTAGTTAACGAAACAAGTCCAAAAATCACGGATGTAACGGATATCAGTCCCGTTGCTGAGACAAAGAATATGGTGCCACCAGTTAATAGTGTTCAGTTTATGACGGAATGGAAACAATTGAAAGGCAACGTAGATGCTAGAATCTATTATTTGAGTGTATGTATTGTTTTGTCTTATTAATCAAGCTCTACTGGTACCCACCTGGGTAGCAGTAGTGTGTAACAACGTTATGAATCGTTATTATATTTAAAATTATCAGCTGTTGAGTAGACGTTTCAAAGACAATATCTGGGAGCACGGTAGTGCCCCCGCCAAGACGAGCCAAGCGAAGCGTAAGGGCACTAATGTACCTTTTCTTTTTTTTTTTTTTTTTGACGACCCGTTTTGTCCAGCGGTATTAATTGACCGTTTGATTCGAAGGGTCGCGGGTTCGATCCCCACACCGGGACAAATATTGGTATGGCCTACAGATATTTGTTTCGGGTCTGGGTGTTTGTTTATGTGTTGTTTGTATGTAACGGCACCCACGCACAGGTTTTATACCTACTGTGGGGCTGTGAGTGTATGCGTATTTAATTTTTTAATAATTTTAAATTTTTCTCGAAGCGTTTCGTCGTATTTTTGAACTCTCTTAACTTTGGTTTGTATCGTGCTAGATAAAAAAACGGCCAAGCTACACTTTAAATTGGAATGTAGAGTATGTGAAGTTAGGTCTAGTAAAGTTAGGTCGCATATATGTAGGTTAAGAGCGTGTAGTCTTTGGAGCTTGGCTTTATATGATATCTGATAACTTTTTCACAGGATGAGCAAACTAGATTCGTCTTGGCAACATTTTTATATGAAAATATTTTTGGTGGGATTTATTTATTTTAGGAAAAATATGTATATAAATCGTATATAATACATTTTGAAATTACAATAAAAAACTAGTCATTATCCGTTGCTACACACAATATTTATAATATCATCTGTAAAATTTACATGAATGCAATAAAGAACTTTGAACTTTGATACACGTCTTCCCAAAATGAAATAGGATTTTTTTCTTTAATTTCTAAATTCACCCGCATGTGTTATTGCGAAAATATATACTATGCTGGACTTGTTTTAAAATCAAAATTAGTTAAATAATACTTTTATTTAGATAAAAGTTTTTCACTGTTTTGTTTGACCTTGCACAGATAATAGATCCGGCGAAAATACCATCCATATTCGAGAATGCCCTGGAAAGCGACGTGCTGTCAGAGATCATAATCATTCTGCACCAAAACCGAACCAAGATGCAAGTGACGGCGTATTTGAAGGCACTAAGCAGAGTCAAGAGGTTCTCAGCCTTGGCTATGTTTTTGACCAGCGGCGATAAGAAATGTGAGTAGTATCTCTTCATCTGTTGTTTAACCAGTTGTAAGCGGTGCGCGGGAGAATGACTGAGGGAGAGAAAAAAATGTGCCCCAAAACAAAAAAAAAGCAAAAAAATTTACAAAAACAAAAAAGTGCTTAAAAGCTAACAAATGGAAAAAAATGTGTATATGGCCTTTCTCAGTGAGTTTCCCTGCATACCAGCATCCCCTATTTTTGATCACGCCCCCGAAGTTTCGGGGGCAGATAGGCCCGGGGAACGAGGGTTTCCTCGACCCCCAAACCATCCCCTTCTGTTACGCTTCACGCGCGGAGTGAGGCATGATGATTATTCGTTCATATCTGTTCATTATATTTAAATTTATTAATCATTAATGAATATGTATAAATAAAACTATAATAATGTCACAAAATGCTTGAGCTGTCAAAAATGTTTGTGTTTTTTTCCAAACAACTGCACCAAATTGGATAAAATTATTTTTTTCTTTTATGTGTTCCTTATTTCGATTAAATGGTGTTATATGGCCCCGCAATAACTCTCACAGAGACATAACAACGTAGGTCTCAGCGGTGGCAACGTATTTGCATTTTGACATCTGGTTTTGTGTAGATGTCTATAGGCTGCAGTCATAACCTAATATCAAGTGAGCCGAATGCTTGTTTACCACCTTCCTTACATTAAGAAAAACTAAACAAGTATTTGTGTTTCATTCAGAGGCGGCTCTTGACCGTTTTCTAGTGGAGGTTCAGAAAAAATTCATAATCAACTTTTTTTCTCATTTCATTTTAAAAATGTATTTATTTAAAAGAAAAACTGCAAAATAACTAATTATCCGACACTTTTTTTAAAAAAATTAATGGCATCGCTTGTTATGCAGATTGCCAGTGTCAAGTTTAACGATATTTCGTATTCGTAATGTGCAACGTAAAAGTCAGAGTCAGTCAGTCAATTTATCAGTCCGTCAGTCAGAGTCACAGTAATTTCGAGTAATTCGAGTAAAGCGATGGCTACTTTTTTACCTAAACATTTACAATGAAGTTTTGGAGGCAACCCGAAAGAACGTATTTTCGCAATGTTATTCTATTTCACTATACACGAGCAATGTAATAAGCCTATATCAAACAAAATGCCACCAACTTTATTCAATATAACTCAAAAATACACCAAGAAAATGAAATAAAATAAGAGCTCCACACGCATCTTTCAACCTTCCCGCCAAAACTCTCAAACACTTGTTTGTATACATAAAATGGCAAAAGCAACACAGCGTATTATTTCCGCGCACTAGCGGGCGCCGCGATTCGGCAATGTCACGTGATCACGTGTGAGCGGCGCTCCGCATTAGGCTAATTTCTAATACAAGATGTTCTGTTTCACGCACCGGCCTGTGTCGATGTTTCCCTTTCGCACTCATTGAATACAGAGCTAGGAATCGTACTAAATTTCGTTTCTTAGTTATCTTAATATATATATAGTTAATCTCGTTACAACTTGACGCAAAATATACGCGTTTTAAAGATAATTTAATAGATTTGTTTAGGTATTGTAGAATAGAAGGAGTGTAATGTAAGGATAGTATGTTATAAAAAGAAATGAAATTACAATATATTATTATTATGTAAGTATATCATTTTCGTGGGAGTACACTGCCCCAGCACTCTTAAGGAAGAACCGCCTCTGGTTTCATTGGAGGAGGGCAATGGCTGTCACATGCGTCATACTCGTGAACGGGTGCTGTTGGTGGAGACTGGTCTGTTCTGGATTGCAGGAGCTACATCACATTTAATAGATAGCAGTTTATTTGCATCTATGCTATGGACGTTCACATTATTTGATTTTTCACGATAATTTGTACTAGATTTAAGCTCTCATATAAAAGAGCTCTTACTGAGTTTGTTGGGTAGCGGAGTTCTTCTCAGTAATGACTGCACTTGGAACTCTGCTAAGTGAATAACTTTGATCTTGTCGAATAAGTTTTTCTTTTTCTTCATTTATCATCATTGAAGGAATTGAAAAATTTTGTGATTATTATGTTTTAACTAAGTAGTTTAAAGTCTAATCTTTAATTTACTATTAATATATGATTTTGCTTTTACTATATGTAATGGTTATTCACTCTAGGTATTTTATATATTTCTTGACGTTTTGAAAGTATCTGTAAAGATCTATTCGAAATAAAAATATTTTCTATTTCTATTTCTATTTTCTATTTCTATTGGTGTTCCACCAGATGGTGCCTATGTAGTGGACGCTATAAGTCTACAGCGACTTTTTTGTTTCAGTGCTCAATGAACTCCTTTCACGCTGTATCGCCGAAGAAAAATGCTGCGAGTCTGATGTTAACGATCTCAAAACGAGATATGAACTAGAATAAGTGTCTTTTTAAAATTGTTCATCACATAGAGCAACACCGGAAAGGAGTAGCCATATGCAGGCTTTCCCCTCTTTCAAAGTACAAGCCCAAATGGGCCTACACCTGTCGCCTAGATGTTTAAAAGTGTGCGTGAATATGTTTCTGTATTTTGTTAAGGTCAAGGTGTGAGTTTCGTTGTAATAGACGATTTTTGTAGTGTGCGTATGTGTCGCACGCATTTCCCCCCGCAAAAAATGACAGACTGATTTGCATCGGTCATAAACGCTATGGCTACTCCCCTCCAGTCCGCCGCGGCCGGTGGCCCGTGTTGCTCTATGGTTCATCATGATATATCCAGTCAAATAAGTTGACGATACATACACCGGTGACATTACACTTAAAAAGAACCAGATCTTGTTGTATTCACAAATATAAGATTAAGCCTGGGTTGCACCAAGATATTTGTTAAAGTTATTGCAACATTTTACATCCTTCTCTAACTTTAACAGATTTCGTTATGTTAGAGAAGTATGTGAAATGTGAACAAATATCGTGGTAGCCAGGCTTAAAGTCGGTAAGCGAAAATTTCGTTTCAGTCCAGAATGTCAAATTCCCAAAATGTCAAGCGGTTTCAAAATGTCAAGTTCCCGATATTCCAAATTCCCAAAATGTCAAGTTCTCAAAATGTCAAGTTCTCAAAATGTCAAGTTCTCAAAATGTCAAGTTCCCAAAATGTCAAGTTACTTTAATGTCAAGTTCCCGAAATAATATTTTTAAAATAATGCAAAACCGAGTGATGTATAAATGACTCAAAACACTATTTCAAACGTATCCTTACGCTCAGTAAATGACGCAACGCCTATTTCGCGAACACTTCTACCTCTGCCACGCTACGCAAAGAACAAAAAACCGTCATCAAAGTCATTTTTACATCTCTCGGTTTTGCACTATTTTAAAAATATTTCAGGAACTTCACATTATGGTAACTTGACATTTTGGGAATTTGGAATACCCGGGAACTTGACATTTTGAAACCGCTTGACATTTTGGGAATTTGACATTCTGGACTGAAACGGAAAATTTTAACGTATTTTCAACTTATACGCTCCTTCCACGGTTCAAATGTTCTTATGTGTTAACTTGTATATGTGGTTATTGTACGTGTATGTATGGTATCCAACAAGAAACATTGCACATCGAACTTCGGAAGAAACTTCGCCTTATTTCGGGTGATGTTTTTTTGTTGAATGGAAGTGGTAAACAAGCATGCGGTTCACATTGATGTTAAGTGATCTGTGACTGCAGCCTATAGACTCCCACGCAAAGACCAAGGTCAAAATGCAGATGCGTTACCACTCCTGAGGCCTAAGGTGTGCCGGAAATTACAGGGCCGTACATTACCACCTGACCGAAACACGATAGTGCTGAACACTGCCATTTAGCGGCAACTATATAAGGTAATGCGGTGGTGCCTACGCCCGCGAGCTCCGTCACTGGAGCTCTACCACCAGTGAGTAGAGCGTCATTTCTTTCGCACCTTACCTATATGACGTATGTCCACCATTTTGATCAAGTTTTGACCAATACCGGATGATCAGTGCTTACGTAGGCAGTGTGTAGCAGAGATAACGCTCTACGAATTCGAAACCAGCCAATTGTCTCTTTCGTAGGATCGATTCGCAGTATATCTTGCTGGGTACTGTATCTAGTAGTGAATATACAAACCGGCGTCATGCCTGCCGACGGTTTGTATATTGTCTTTTTATTAAGATTTCTTTAGCAGATAGTGGTGCATATTTGCAAAATGTCATTTGCCGTTTCTCAATTTGTGTATTTCTTTTAGTAGAGGATCCCAAGACACAGTACATACATGAACAGTGTGAAAACTTGAAACGGCACACTCACACAAACATGCGCATCGACGAGGCCCCTAAGCGATTCTCGCGGTGCTGCAGTAGTGAGACGCACGGTACTCGAGCGTCGATGCGCATGTTTGTGTATGGGTGCCGTTCCGAACGTTTTGTACGTAGTTTCCACACTGCTCATGTATGTACTGTGCCCAAGAGGAGTGTTTGGATTTACTTGAGCGCGTCAGATTAAGATATTGGAGATACCTCGCGCCCTGTTGAATACGTTCACCAAAATTTGTAAAAACCCTGGTTTCATTTCGATTGTTGGGGCTCGTGGTGGCAGCCCTAACAGTATAATATAGGGCTGCCGAGCTCGCTTCGATGTGAGCTTTGATAGGGTTCCCTTCCTTTCTGAGTATCTGATGATTACGAGTAATTTTTCGTCTCCATTTTTGAAATGGTCAAACTCTCGAAAAGGTCAGGGCATCAATATATTCATTATCTTGAGCCAAGGTCGCGTTAGATATTTTGAGGGAATGTAAAATATGCCTCAGTAGCGTAGTGGTAGCTGGCCACTACTATTACGCTGGAGGTCCTGGGTTCGATTCCCGGGTTGGGGACTATCAGAGATAACGGTTTAAAATCCTTTATCTCTGCTTCTATTGGGATTTTTCCATTTTCTGGAAGTTTCCCAGTACCCCGGAGTTTGGTAATGTGCCCGGAGATGGCAACAGGTTCGCCACCTGTTATATGGGCCAAAACGTAACCGGCGAGTCGTGGGTGTTTGCATGTATGATTGAATGCATGCATTTACCTCTGCCTACCCCTTCGGGGATTACAGGCGTGAAGTTACGTAAAATGTGCCGCAACCATAGAGCAACACGGGCCACCGGCCGCGGCGGACCGGAGGGAAGTAGCCATATGCAAGTGATCCTATTCCTGTCGCCGAGATGTTTAAATGTGTGCGTGAAATTGTTTATGTATTTTGTTAAAGTTAGGGTCTGAGTTTCGTAGCAATAGACGATTTTTGTTGTGTGTGTCTATGTGAAACGACAGACTGTTTTGCATCCGTAATTAATAAGCGTTTTGGCTTCTCCCCTCCGGTTGGCCATGGCACGTGTTGCTCTATGGCCGGAACAAAGTCTCTGTCCAAAATTCAGACGATTCGGAAGTAAAATGAACTCGTGGCGACTTTTTGAAATTTTGTAACGGCTACACTACTGGGTTTTAAAAACCTTAGGGTTTTGGCGGGAATGCGGAAAAGGGCTGTGTCGCTGCGTGATATTATTTTCGAAATTTGTGTATAGTCGCGTTTTTATGTGTAAAAATGGTGGGATTTTTATCATAAAGCATTCGATAATGTTCACGAGTGTAAGAAAGTAATATTATGAAGTGAAAAGTGATTTTTCGTATTGCCTCCAAATCTTCGTAAAAACTCCTAGTAAAGTCCCCATCGCTTTACTGGAGCCATCCCATCATCTCATCATGTTCCTCATGGAAGCATTTAATCATCGTCATCTTCCTTAAGGATATTCATTAATTTAAAGAAATGTGAAATTCAATATACGACTGAAAGACTTTGTATCTATGGTCATGAATAAATTAATTAAAAAAAAAAAATTAAAAACCTTAGATTGTTTGACGTATTCAGTAGAGTACAGTATCCTACAAGAAATATTGTCCATCGAACTTAGAAAGGAAGTATGGTATGTATGTATCTTCACGCCAGGTCTCTAACGGGGTAGGTAGAGAGTGTAGAGCGCCAGATATCCCGGTCCTGACATACCTCTCGTGCCTCGTCTACCTTCATCATTCTCTTCATACATGCACGCCGAGGATGAAAGGCTTCGGTTTATTTCGAGTCTGTAGAGCATTATCTCTTTCGCACCTTACTTATGTGACGTTTGACATTCCAACATAAAAACATGTTTCAATCGCTGTTTACATAAAATGTCTCGAAATGCGTTTGCATTGTCAACCAATTATGTCAATACATGTATATGTTTGACACAATCAAGCACAAGACATATTTCACGACAAGTTTCGCAATATGTTGTGATGATGATGACCATAACATGATCTTGTCCACTCCATGTTTCGTGTTCGACTCCCTTGGAAAACAATTAAAACACGATATGTTCTTAGGTTTTCGCGAGCTACACTCATTGAAATAAAACTGTATCTACGGATTTTTTTTATTTATTTATGACAACATTATTAATTATTTAGTAAAAAAGGACAATTACTCGGTACATAATTTTACAAGGAGCGTAATCAACCCCGTTGTCCACAAATTAACTATTAGGACATTTTAGGGTAGCGGTGTGATAATACAAAATCATTTTTTGAACATGACAGAAAAATAAAAAGAATACACCACAGATGTTAACACAAAGAAAACAATAGTTATTTATCTCGCGTATATTAAACTAAAATTATTTTTTAAATCAACCCGACGTTTCGGTTGCTTTTCAGCTTCCGTGGTCCCGGGCAGACCGCCCGGTCCTCCCGAACCTCATTTAAAAAAATCATTTTAGTTTATATTAAACTAAAATGATTTGACGCGAGATAAATCCGTAAAAATAGTTTTATTTCAATTAAAACGACTTCTAAACACGTTTCGGTACAAATTAAGAGACTATGTAAACGTCAACTTAGACAAATCTATAGACAAACATGAATAAAAGACATGTTTTATGTCAATACAAAACATAGATAACAACGAATCGTGAGGCGTTTCACTAAAATGATAAGTTTGACAGCAGTGCGAACGCAAGCACCAAAAAGACATATCGCAATACATATTTTATGCGGCGAGTTGCGAAACAGAATCATGTTTGATGTTTTTAGTGCAAACTAGGGGTAATGTAAACAGTGTGCAGATATAACGCTCTACGAAGTAACTAGGCGATTGTCTCTTTGGTAGGCTCGATGTGTAATATTTCTAGCTGTAAAAGGTATTTTTCATATTATGTTAATCTGACGCGCATGTATCCATAAAAAATCGCATCTTGGGCAGAGAATATGTAATAATACTACGCATAGAATGGACACTTCGGACGTCCCGCCCGATTTCCCCGCCTCTCCCAACCTCCTCCTCTCTTATGGGCGACTGTTGGTATTTTCTACGTGCTACGCATACAGGTGCACGTGTTAATACACGTCACTGATTGATGAGACCAAATTAAGTGTGTGTATGGAGTTTTAGCGGCGTGTCTTGGGTTCCCTTACTGTTTGATATGTTGCCCGGAATGTTGCTATGTTATCGCCGTATTGACTGTCGTTTGAATTAAGTTTGGAAATTTGTCTTTTTTATGGTGCAAAGGTAATGTTTGAGTTCTGTGATTATTTTGATTTCTACAATAAAAATAGGTTACACTTTGTATATTGTTGTTTTATTTCACTTAATCTTAGAAATATTTTATACTAGCTGACCAGGGGACTGACCGCGTAACTCAAATGCTTTCGTTTTGCTTTCGATTATGACAACATCAGTTTCGGAACAACATCGGAATTGTTTTCGTCCGCAGGTATATACTAAAGAGCAAATGTTTTAATATGCGGTACGAAACTGACAAGATAACGTCCTAATCGAAAGCAGTAGAGTTAGGCTGTCAGGCCCCTGGCAAAAGTCGTTCTGTCATACATTAAATTAGCCATTATGCTGACCGGAACACGATAGTTTGGCGGCAGATAGATTTGCGGTGGTGCCTAAGCCCTCGAGTCTACTGGCACTCTACCACCAGTAAATCTCTGGTGCTATTGGGTTTTTTCCATTTTATGGAAGTTTTTGTGGAAACGGAAATGTACCACGCACGGAGTTGGGTAATGTGACTGAAGATATAATAAGCTCGCTATCTAATAGATGGGCGAAAAGGTATTCGACGAATCATGGGTGTTTGTATGTATCTATCTTCACGCCAGGTCCCTAACGGCAGAGAGTGGAGCGCCAGATATCCCGGTCCTGACACACCTCCCGTGCCTCCTCTACCTTCATCATTCTCTTCATACATACACGCCGATTCCTAAGACTTGACCCTACCATCAGACAGAACTCGACCTACTTGGTCGTGGTAGGTCAATATTGATCTTCCTAGGCCTCTGCAACCATCCACATTCGCATTGTATACCTATCTGTTAATATGTTTAGCTGGGGCGTTTGCATGTATTATTTTCTTCCCACTAACTACACCTTCAGGGATTAAGTTCCTCTAAATATCTTGAAAAAGTTTTTAGAAAATCTATTCATGTTCTATTGAATTTCGAGAATATATACTTTTTTGGGACATATCCAAGTAAAATAATATATGCAAACACCCCAGCTAAACAGATATACCTACCAGAATGTGGATGGTTGCAGAGCCTAGGAAGTGAATGAAAGACAGAGAAGAGAAGTGAATATTATTATGAAGTTCAGGCAGACAGTTCTAGTAATTTGATCTATTGTATCATTAGCATCTAAATAAATAGCGCAACTTTACTGAATAAAATAAGGTATAGCAATTTTACCGATAAAAAGTGAAAATTAAATATTCTACTGATTATAAGTATAGGTAGGTATAAAACATTTAATTATGTTCCATTATTTCTCTCATTTAGCAAGGATGTTAGGTCCACCACTGACATAGAAAGAAGAGTGCTTGCTGGGAATTGCGTGAATGGCGCGTTGGGTAAGCTGCTAGAATCGAAACATCTCAGCCAGCGGGCTCGACTAGCCGTACATAATGCTGTACTTACTCCAACGCTTTTATATGGAAGCGAGAGCTGGGTATGCAGGAAAGAGCATGAAAGTAAGTTGAACGCGGTCGAGATGAGATCTTTGCGCAAGATCTGCGGTGTATCACTCACCGATCGCGTTCGTAATGAAGATGTAAGAAAGAGACTTTGTGTGAATGATAGTATCGGTGTAAAAATGAAAAAAGGCATGCTCCGATGGTTCGGGCATATAGAAAGAATGTCGAATGAGCGAATGACTAAACAGATATACAATGCGAATGTGGATGGTTGCAGAGGCCCAGGAAGACCAAGACTGACCTACCATGACCAAATAGGTCGAGTTCTGTCTGATGGTGGGGTCAAAAGTCTTAGGAATCGGCGTGCATGTATGAAGAGAATGATGAAGGTAGACGAGGCACGAGAGGTTTGTCAGAACCGGGATATCTGGCGCTCTACACTCTCTGCCTACCCCGTTAGGGACTTGGCGTGAAGATACATACATATTTCTCTCATATCTCAAGCAAGGGGCGTGACCAATACCAACGAACAACCGCAAACAACTTCGATACCTGTTCATTCATTTGGAAAATGAACTCGCGTACAACTCTAATTAATTATTCGTTATGGGCATGGTGGTGACATTTTAAATACGCTCTTTTGAATAATAATTAGGTTATATTGATGTTCGTCCAAAGTGTTGTTCACTTGAGCCAAGGTGACCTGTTTTCTTATTCGTAGCGACAAAACAATACGCCTTTTGTTTTTCTGTTTGGTATTGTAAACACTATGCCGAAGATACGCGACGGAAGTTCGGCACTATTACGCCTGCAATGCTATCTGTTTTACTGACTACGCACTATGTCGAAATTACGCTGCGTTATAGCGTACAGCGTAAATTCGGTCGGGCGTACGACCGAAGTTCGGTTCGATTGCTGAATTCACACACTATGCCGACACACACCACACTGAACTGAAGTACTGCCGCGTAAGTTCGGCACTTATGGTGTGTCATATCAGCCGAATACATCGGAACGTAAAATCAGCCGCCGAACTTCCGTCGCGTAGCTTCGGTATAGTGTGTTTACACACTTTGACTCCACGACGTATACCTACGTTGTTTCAGATTTTTAGGTGCAGTCAGTCTATTTTGACGACCCGGTTAGTCCAGCGGTGTGAGATGACCGTTTGGTTCTAACGGTCGATCCCCGCACCGGGACAAATATTTGTATGACCTACAGATATTTGTTTTTTTATCAAGCAAACAAGCATGCAGTTGACATTAGTCACCCACACGAAGACCAAGGTCAAAATGCAAATGCGTTACCACTCCTGAGGCCTAAGGTGTTATGCCTCTGTGCCGGAAATTACAGGGCCGTACATTAGCACCTGACCGGAACACGATAGTGACGAACACTACCATTTAGCGGCAAGTAAATTAGGTAATGCGGTGGTGCCTACGCCCGTGAGCTCCGTCACTGGAGCTCTACCACCAGTAAAATGTATGTCATGTAAATTGTGAACGTGACGTTCATTACCAACGTTTTGGAAAAACAGTAATGTATTGCAAAGTGCCAGTCACATTGATATCAACATCAGAGTGCAGTGTGTAATATCCCTTAGCCTACATACACTACATGCTCTAAAACGGCGCTGCACTAATGCATGCCATTAGGATGTTTCGGGTAAAGAGCATGGCATAATTGCTCGACCACACGACATTTTAGCGCTCACCTAACGTTACGAAATGTTCGAGGGCAGAGCTTACTTCGTGGTTTTGCATAGGAAAAGGAATTAGGCATGTTTCATAGAACAAAAATAAAAATATTTCATAGACTTATTTTAATACATAAATGTATACGTTACTGTATAAGGTATGTATTTATACGGGCTCTTGTTGCCTGAGATAATTAAATAAATAAAATTAAAGATTATCGACCATGTCTGTAGCTAAATTTAGTTTACTTGTGTAAGGTTCGGAGCCGCATCCCGCTCCACAGTGCAGTTGGTAATATACCTCGATGTACGTGTTCCAAAATGCTGCACTAATGCATGCCATCATTATATTTCGGGTAAGGAGCATTATTGCGCTGTCACACGACATTGTAGCGCTCACCGACGTTCGAGGACAGAAATTATTTGGTGGCATTACATAGGAAAAAGAAATAGGAATATATAGGTATAATATAGGGGGGGGAGCGGTGTCAAACTCATAGACTACTGCGCGGATTTTCTTGGGTTCAATACGGAACCGCATATAACCACAGGAGTATAATTACATATTCTCTGCCACAGGTAACAGAATTAGATCCAAGAATATATTTTTTTTAGAGTTACTACATTTAATTCAAACGATTTTATCATTTTTAACCGTTTATATCGTTTTTTTTTTTTTTTTTTTTTCATAAAAACAAGTGTTCATATAATTGGGTGTGGGAACTCTTCTTTTAACTTTTAAGTTGTAGTAACTTGTGTTAGAAGAATCCCCTCTCAGCTGCGGTGTTTCACAGTATTAAACAGGTAATAAACTTATAAAACTAAATTAAACTTATAAAACTAAATTTCGAAAGCACTTTGATCACATGGAGTACATGATTATAACTACTTGACACGAATCAATTTTATTATTACTAAATAATATTATTTTAAAGAGACTACTTAGACAAAGGTCTGTAAAAGACGAAATGGACATTCTACTGATACATATTTAAATTATTTAAGTATATATAGTAAACTATTTACTTGGTATAATATACATAGATAATAAACACATAAGCGCAAAACCTTTTGTACAAATTCAATTCAAAATTAAACGGTAATTGTCGTAGCGCTTGAACCTATACCATAGCGAAAAACATGAAAATAATTTTATTTTATCAACGTTACGCTGAATACCGCAATACTATGCGATAAGAGATACGAACACAATTCCAAACCGAAAAATATTTCCTGTAGTAAGTAATTATATTAAATGTGTCACAGCTGTCTTATATTTGTTCGACATATCCAATAATGTGGAGTAATCTTATTTACGGGGTAAGTAAATAAAAATCCTCAACTGCGTGGTAACCTTCGGTATTGCTTTATAAAGACTCGTACTTAACCGTATCTACCTTATTAGGTATCAAGCTGCTAGGTACGCTGGCGTTCTTAGTTTGTTTTTTTTTTATCTAATGGAAGTGTCAAACTATCATGCAGTTCACATTAGTGATGACTACAGCCTATAGACACCCACAGAAAGGCCAAGGTCGAAATGCAGATGTGATACCACTCCTGAGGCCTAAGGTGTTATGCTTCTGTGTCGGATATTACAGGGCTGTACATTACCACCTGGTCATTGTGTAAGTGTCTTTAGGCTGCAGTCATCACTTAACATCAATGTGAACTGCATGCTTGCTTGTCACTTTCATTAGAAAAAAAAACATAGTAGATACATTATTCCACGGAATAGATAAAAAAGAATGGAAAGGCTTTTCCTACAATTTAGTATTAGAACCAGTGTCGCCGCTTTTCTCCCACAGTGCAATTTCTTACACAAATGCAACACCATCTCGACAATCACCCACACATAAATTCTCAGGGCAGCTATTCGTTTGCGCAAGTTGGCACACTAAGGGCGTCGTAGTGCGGTCTGTGAAGACCGCACTGCGACTTTACTTTAAAGCAAGTACGCAAAGTTACGCAGTTCGAAGGAAGCAAAGTACGCTTCGAACTATCAAAACCCATACATTTCTGACAGTTCTAAGCATACTTTGCTCAAAGTAAAGTCGTAGTGCGGTCTGTGAATCTCACCATAAGACAACGCCCGTAGACAATAAGCACTCGCACGCACACAACAATATACCTACTCACAAGGAATGTACGTCAGTAGTCGAAGTGTAGCGGACGCATTACATGCTGTACATTGCAAGCGGAGACAGTAATAGCGTTAATTGAGCGAGTTCTTAACGAGCAATGTATTCGCTAGCAGTAACGTTTAAATAATGCAGTTTAAGTTCGCATATTCATATTCCTTTGTATATTTTTTACAATAAATGTTATTTGTGACTTACCGATGGAAAACCGCCGCGCTTTGTACTTGAGGTCTGACATTTTATATGACATGTTAAAATTGGCACTCCACGGTTTTTTCCTAAGAGATGTGTCATTCGAAGCAGTCTACACGACACTACGAGCGGCGAACGAATGGTTCGGCCGAACTGTGTTTGTTCATACATAGTTGCGGCGCGCTTGCCACGCCCACATTACCATTCCATCTTTTCCGTTTTTTTTATCTATTCCGTGCATTATTCCATCTTACTTACCAACAATACAAATGTAAGTAAATGCCTTTATATTCATGTATTACAATACCTACATAACAATGTATTATATTCAGATCCTTCTCTAACTTTAACAGATTTCTTTAAGTTAAAGAAGGATGTGAAATGTTACATTAACTTTAACTTTAACAAATGTCGTGGTGTAACCCAGGCTAAGTGTACACTTAATTACAATCTCCTCCGCTATTAAAAATATGACTCTTAATACAAAAAGTCAGTTAGGTGTAAGGTACACCAATTCAACATAAACATTAGTTTGAACAAAATACAGCAAAATCTTTAACAAAATATTTAAATATCAACCAAAATCTAGCCCCCTTATTCATAAACATACATTAGATACGTTTTTGCCTAAGATCAAGCATATGAAGAAGTTTTTAAGTAATGACCAAGAGTGTTTAAATGAATTTTCAAAGTAAATGCAGTTTAGAAGAAACATTTTCAAAACGATGTTGAGAGGCAGTAGAGTATAATATAAGTCTAGTTTTCTAGATGGAACCATTTCTTCTAGAACCTTTCGCTTTATCAGTACGTTATTTTTATCAGGATACTGGTATTTTATGTTTACAAACCCAACAATATTATTAGTAGAATCAGAATACAATATAAATGTTAATTTGTATAAATTGACTACTAGATTCACTTTTGAAATTTTGAGAACTCGTTTAAGAACTTGTCGACAAGAAATTCTCGTTATCACGAGCAAAACAGTACTGAATATTAACAAAACATTTCCACTGTTTTCATTAATTTGAGAATGGACCGTAATGTTATTTACTGGTAGACGGAAAACATAAAGCCAATATATTTCGAAGTGAAGCTTCAATCAATTAGTGAGTCGAACAGTCTGTTACATTTGCATTCTATCTGATCATCTTTTAATTGTATTGCCACACGTGTACATGCTGCGACAGCTTTTATTAACAAATTGGATTTACATCGTGTTCCTTTTTTTAAATTGAATACTGGATATTTTTGTACCAAGCTTCATATCGACTTGTATTAAACTGACAATTTTATGAAATCCTATCAGTCAATTTTCATACACAGGTAAATCGTTTTTATTTACCAAAGAGAGGATTTTTGCAGTTACTCATTTGGTTCTACTGAAGGAGCTTTGTTTTGGCACATTTTACATCCTCTCAGAATATATTACTCTTTATATCACTCTTTTTCGACTCAGTGGTCAGTTTCAATAAATACCTAATTTATTATTTTCATCAAGTTACCCAAGCTCAAGGTCTTTCGTTCCTTATCAATATTTGTGTACAAATATTCTTTCGCTATAAGGACAACCTTGTTAACCATCCCCTTCCTGTTTACTCGCTTAATTGCTTAATTGCTTATTTTCGACTAGGACACCAAAGTGGTAGGGACTCATATATAACTTTCGTCTAATATCGTGTAAATTAAATTGGTGGCATGTTCGAAATCATTGCCATAGACTGATAGCAAGAAATTTATTTTTTATACAGTAATTTTTTTTTCACATTGCTCGCATCGGTTTTCACACACGCTCCGTCAGTTTTTGGTTTACGAGAAATTCGTGATTTACCTACCTATAATTTATGTCATCCAGAAGATCAATAAAAAAGCGGCCAAGTGCGAGTCGGACTTGCGCACGAAGGGTTCGGTACCATAATCTATAAAAGAAAATCACGTTTGTTAAATTCAAGTTTCTCCCTTTACACACATAGAGTAAAAAAATGCTTAAAAATTAACCCACCTATCGCGTTAATCCGGGTTAGTACTGTATTTCAATTTCAAGCAATTTTGCGGTAGGGCCACGATATATCCGTCGATAATAGTACATTGTACCATAAGGGAGGAAATTAAATACAACTTTCTTCAGACATGTGAAAATTGTATGGAACGTGAATAGAGAAAATAGTAGTATAATGAAAAAAGAAAATATTTTTTATTTCGAGTAAGATTTTACAACCATTTTCGAAAAGTCAATAAGAATCAATAATTACCCAGAGTATATAACTATTACATAAAGTAAAACATATATTATTGTTTGTGGCGTGATGAAAAGTACACTATAACCAGCTCAGGAGTATGAGAAATAATTGTACCATGTTTCGTTGAAATCCCTCAAGTAGTTTTTGTTTCTATAACGGTTATACAGACAGACAGGCAGACAGACAATTTTTTTACTGATTGCATGTTTGGCATCACTATCAATTCCCAATCACCCCCTGATAGTTATTTTGGAAATATATTTCATGTACAGAATTGACTTCTCTACAGATTTATTATAAGTATAGATTAATGTAGTGATAAAAAACATACCTACAGTTAAAATATCATAAAAAAATCAATTCCTTTCTTTCAAAAATTAGATAAGTAAAAGAAAAAAAAAATTCGTCACAAACAAAATCTAAGTTATGTAATGAAATAAATGTCTTCATGTCAGGCCTAAAGATCGCAACACTAAAACAAAAAAAATGGGTTATATTACCAATTTATTCAACGTTCTCTATGTTGAGTCGGCAATGTTGGAATTAAAGAATATATTATTATTATTATGTAAACACGCACTTACGGGAGCGGGGCTGGGGTGGAGTCCAGAGGCGAAGGCCCGATGGGCATGAGGGGATGAAGCATCCCCTAAGAGAATAATAATGAAATTAATTTTGATGAATGCACTTAGGTAAATTGGTACTGTATGGAGTTACAAACCAAAAATCCGTGAACCTGCAATCATATTTAATTAGTAACTCTTCTCAAACATACCTGATCTCACTTATTGATGTGACTACCTAGAAGGTTGCAATATATTTTACACATCCATCAACATAGTGATGTGATGAAAGAATATAATCAACGCAACAAGGTTTATTGCCGATTCATCACGTCCATTTCCGAAGCGTCAAGTGTTTCGGTCGACACTTATACACTTCGGGTGGTCGCTTAATTGCAATGATCATTAAAGCGTAGACGAACGCTCTCAATGGTAAATGTGGTTATTGCCGTGTATCTTAACATTTGTGACCATTGGGAGTAGAATTCTCACATTACAATGAAAGGAGCGTGAAATGCTTTTTATTTTGCAAGTGCATAAAACGACAAAGTGATGAAAGTGCGTAATCAACGCAAGTGTTTCGGCCGACACTTGCACACTTCGGGTGGTCCCTTAATTGCAATGATCATTAAAGCGTAGACGAACGCTCTCAATGGTGAATGTAGTTATTTCTGTCTAGATATCACGTTTGTGACTATTGGTAGTTAGAATTCACAGATTACAATGGGATTCACTTTTTTAAGGGTTTTATAGGTAAATAAAAAAACGAATTCTTATAGGATCACTCGAACTCTGTCTGTCTGTCTGTCACAGACAGTTTGTTGTGAAATTACCAGATCTATTGAGTTGAAATTTGTATAATTGATACATTTATTGAAATAAGAAGTAATAAACGTATCATATACCTAAATAAATAAATTTCGTACGTGGGAGTCACTTTTGTTTAAATAAATTAAAAAAGGAAATTATATTGTTAAACATACAAAGTTAAAGGTCTCATACTAATAATCTCAGACATATTTTTTTGATAATATATATTCCGAGAATTGGTGGGCGTTCACCATTCCACAGTAAATCTATTTACTGTGACCATTCTCTCCCTTCTAAATGAATCGCACTTGAGTTTAACTTTGCCGGTTTATAAGTTTATTTATTTTCATGTACCTGATATTAGATATTATTTAATTGAGCAATGCTTACTCTCTCTCTAACAACTCGTACACTTTAAACGAAAGTACGCAATCTACGTAACTAGGTTTATTGTCGATTTATCTCGTCCATTTCCGAAGTGTCAAGTGTTTCTGTCGACACTTGCACACTTCGGGTGGCGTCTTAATTGCAATGATCATTAAACACGACCGCTGTCCGCTGTGTTTCTAACCGTGTTGTTGGGAGTATACATAATAACATACATTGGGAGAAACATGTTTTATTGTTATAATTTATACATTTAAAAAACCGCCTTCAAAAAACTACTGAATAGACAAAAAACACTAAAAGTGGAAAAATAAACTCAATTAGATAATTTCATTTAAAGGGAAAAACACGTAACCTATTAATTATTATAAGACAATTACTTTAAAATGGGCTACGTACCTACCTCATAGATTTGAAGTCGGTGCCAAGCCAAACAAAAAAAAATAGAGCCTGTTTCACTGCGTTTCAAATAAACATACATAAAAAAAATATTCCGACGAATTGATAACTTCCTCCTTTTTTTTCGAAGTCGGTTAAAAAATGGCTTACGTACTTGATTCACGTGATGTTCGATGGCCACATTCGTTATTTACTAACAAAGTACACCATTTTGTTATAAGTGACTGTCAGTCGAGAAATTTATGTATTAAACTAGCTAACCCGACAAACTTTGTAGTGGCTCAGAATTAAATAACTTGTCAAAGGTTTGATAGAAACGGACTATTTGTATGGGAAAGTGAAATTGTGGTTTTTACTATTTCCCTTTAATTTCTTCATATTTTTAAAACTTTTAAATTAATTTGATTAATTTTTTTACCCTGGACTTCCAAAAGTCATTCAAACCCAAAATTAGCCAAATCGGTCCAGCCGTTTTCGAGTTTTAGCGAGACTAACGAACAGCAATCGATTTATATATTAGGTTATGGAAAAAGTTTCTTCGCATTTTTTAAGATAATTCAAAACATTTTTTAATATAGTTTATTTAAATTTAACTAAAGTATGTATGTACCATTTTGTTCGATAACCTTTTGCCATCTTGTAGGTAGGGACATGATCCCATTGCTATAAAAATTTTGGGACTTCTCATCAAAATACCGCGACAAGTGGATTTGGCAGTCCTCTCGTGATGTTAACCTAACATTGCATAAAGAATTCTGAAGAGACCGAAACAGGTGGAAATCTGTAGGTGCAAGGTCAGAACTATACTGCGGATGCATTAACACCTCCCAGCCAAACTCTCTTAATTTTTGCTGAGTGGCTATAGATGTGTGAGGTCTAGCGTTATCATGATGAAACACCACACCCCTTCTGTTGATCAATTCCGGCCGCTTTCTCTCAACTTCTTGCTTTAATCTCATCAGTTGTTCGCAGTAGAGTTCAGAATCGATAGTCCTGCCTAGTGGTAATAGCTCATAATGAATAATGCCCTTCCAATCCCACCACACACACAACATCACCTTATTGCGAGTTAACCCGGGTTTCGCCACAGTCTGTGAAGCCTGACCGGCCTTGGCCACGACCTTTTTCGCACGTTCTTGTCGTACGTGATCCATTTTTCATCACCAGTTATCAGCTTCTTCAAAAATGATTCGGTTTCATTACGTCGTAATAAAGAATTACAAATGAGTACACGGTTCATTAGGTTTCTTTCAGTGAGCTCGTGAGGTACCCAAATATCGACCTTTTTTTGTACCCAGCTTTTTTCAAATGCGCCAAAACTGTTTTGTGATCAATTCTCAGTTCTTCAGCTACGTCGTAACTACTATGTCGATCTTGCTCCACTTTTTCAAAAATGGCATCCATTTTATCCGTAATAGAGCGACCAGAGCGAGGTGCATCTTT
Source organism: Macrosoma leucophasiata (assembly GCA_036365455.1). Lineage (NCBI taxonomy): Eukaryota > Metazoa > Arthropoda > Insecta > Lepidoptera > Hedylidae > Macrosoma > Macrosoma leucophasiata. The sequence continues at coordinate 2,908,634 of JAWQUS010000023.1, read as the reverse complement.
GACATCAAAATTTCCGGATTGAAAACGCTTAAACCAAATTTGTGCTACTCTCACAGACACTGCACTAGGTCCATAAACATCGCAAATTTTTTTCGCGGCTTGCGTTGCATTTTTACCTTTTTTGTAGTAAAATTTTAAAATGTATCGAATTTCTTCATTAGATTCACTCATCTTAACAGTACGAAAAACAAATGAAAATCACACATTTGCCTAATTTGAATTTGGAATTATGTTCTTTAAAATTTTAACTTTCAATGATACCAAAACCAGCCAGATACAAATACTACAGCCAGAGAGATTTTATTACAAGTTCATACATACTATAATGCGAAAAGACTTTTTCCCCAACCTATTATATATATAGACTAGTCGTGGGCACGAAACTCAAGTTCAGTCGGTCAACCGAACAATGCCGGTCAAACTATTCCAATGGGACGGTAGTAAATATAAAAACGAGGGATGGGCAGCACCTTCACGAGATAAAACTGCTCCGTCTGCCAGCCGTGGTGATTTATTTTTATGTTATGGAAGTGGCAAACAAGCATCAGCATCAGCATCAGTTCACATTGGTGTTAAGTGATGACTGCAGCCTATAGACACCCACATAAAGACCAAGGTCAAAATGCAGATGCGTTACCACTCCTGAGGCCTAAGGTGTTATGCCTCTGTGCCAGAAATTACAAGGCCGTACATTACCACTTGACCGGAACACGATAGTGCTGAACACTACCATTTAGCGGGCAGTATATAACGTAACGGACGCGGAAGGGCTCAGAAATTGTAACTGTTTATATATTTTTTCAAGTTGTACTCCAACCATAAAACGTCCACAGCTGGGCAAAGCCTTCCCCAAAGACGCCTACAGTGTTGTGCGTCCTTAGGGGAGAATATGGCAAAATAAGAATATTACTGGTGGTAGAGCTCCAGTGACGGAGCACACGGGAACACTAAGTGATGACTGCAGCCTATAGACACTTACACAAAGACCAAGGTCAAAATGCAGATGCGTTACCACTCCTGAGGCCTAAGGTGTTATGCCTCTGTGCCGGAAATTACAAGGCCGTACATTACTATCGGAACACGATATTGCTAAACACTACCATTTAGAGGCAAGTATATTAGGTAATGCGGTGGTGCCTACGCCCGCGAGCTCCGTCCCCGGAGCTCTACCACCAGTAAAAACATTTAACAGGGGCCAAAACGTAACCGGTGAATCGTGGGTGTTTGCATATATGCTTTCTATGCCTAGTAGTTCTGAAGTGTTGAACAATGTTAGTTATAATGGCAACCCATTATACGTCCCACTGCTGGGCACGAGTCTCTCCCCTTTTTGGGGGGAGGCCTGAAGCTTACTCCACCACGATGCTCCAATGCGGATTGGTGGAGATACGGGTTAGTGGCCAATCCGCTGTCGGATGTCTTCAAACCGCCCATAACGACTGCTATCCATCGATAGCAACCGGGACCGACGGCTTAACGTGCCCTCCGAAGCACGGAAACGCGCATTTATTTTGCCACTAGCGGTCACCCATCACACTACCCGACCGCGCCCGTGGTGCTTAACCGAGTAGATTGCTTACGATCTACACCAGCCGCTGGGCCATGCGCGCTTCATTCGCAATGTTAGTTAGCGGCAGATAAATTACTTACTTCGTTGACCTACACCTTCGAGCTCCGACACTTGAACTCTAACAACGATTAGGTATACATGAGCAGTTCGCAATATCACAAGAAAAACATTAGGTTCATCTCAAAATATCTCTCACTATTTTTTTCTCAAAGGGACATGAATTTAATGGTATGTAAATATTATTCTCTTTGATTCCAAATCTTTATTTTCCCCGGGAATTCCCGAAACTCCGCTGTTACCAAATAAACACTGACAAGCGGGAATATTTTCGACACAGTTTCGTGCCTCGCCGGGGAATGCTAGCGGGTTGTGAAAGTGAAAAAAAAAAACCGGACAAGTGCGAGTTCGACTCGCGTGGTGAGTGGAGAGGTTCCGTAATTTAAATAAATATTTTCGAAAATATTACTGATTTAAAATGCAGGGACATAGCGGTTACGGTGGTACCGGCAAGGGGTCATATTATTAAGAATTTTCGATTTAATTTGAATACTCAAATTTCTTATAGGTTTTCCAGTAATAAATCTATAGGCAAAGAACTATTTTCCACATTTTTTCAAAATTTTACGTTACATAGTTTCGGAGATGGGGGGGAGTGGTCAATTTTCGTCGTTTTTCTTAAATAACTTCAAACTTGTTTATGCAAAAATTATAAAAAAAATATATCTGAGATGCTGACAACAACCTCTTTCATTTGATATGTCACACGACACAGTTAACGATTTTTTTTATTTTCTGATTTACCTCCCGAAAGTAGCCCCCTGTTTGAAATTTATTATTTTACTTGACGTGTTCATCTTTGGGTCACCAATTTACATATATTCATCAAATTTCAACTCAATCGGTCAAGTAGTTTCGGAGCAAATCGGCTGTGACAGACGGACAGACAGACAGACAGATAGACAGACGCACGAGTGATCCTATAAGGGTTCCTTTTTTCCTTTTAAGGTACGGAACCCTAAAAAGCGAAGAAACTCTGGTTGACCTCTATGTTTTGTTTAGGGTTGTGCTTTCATAATATTAAATAACGGTTATTGAATTTTTCATAATATTAAATAACGGTTATTGAATTGGAAAATGTTATTTTAAGAACTGGGTATCTCTGCGACTTATTACCATTACCGTCTTCACCAGCTTCAACCGTTCTGAAGCTGGTGAAGACGTTGTGTTGTGTTGACGTGTGTGTTATAATAACGGATTTGTCATATGTATACTTTAACTTTACCTTATGATGAGCTCATACTATGGGCCTCATAAGAAAGCGTCACGCTTAGCAATAGAAAGAGTTATCCTTAATTTTTTTTTTAATTTAAACTCACTTAATTTAGGATATCGCGTTAACATATTAATTTCTTTGATAATTTTCGGCACAAGACATTTTGACAATCTTTCTCCATAATAGTTAGTCACTAACTTTCTTGGATCCTTGGTTGGATAAATTTCCTTTTGGTAACACTCCTAGTGTCCACTCCTAGTCCACTTGGACTTGACTCGAATCAGAAGCCCATCCCATTAGCGAAACTCAAGTGGCAGTGGGCAGGGCACATTGAAGCAGTGTGGTGGAGTAAGCTCCAGGCCTTCCCCCAAAAAGGGGAGAGACTCGTGCCCAGCAGTGGGACGTATCAAGGGTTGCCATTATTGTATTATATTATTATACATTACCATCCAACCGGAATAAGATTGTGCCGAACACTACTATTTGGCGGCAGATAGATTAGGAAATGCGGTGTTGCCTACCGCCTCGAGCTCGTACACTGCAACTCTACCATCATAATTATATATCAAAATGTATGTATGCATCTGCACGCCAAGTCCTTTACGGGGTAGGCAGAGAGTGTAAAGCGCCAGATATAGGTATATAAAAATACGTATTATCAGATTACAGAGTTTACTTAAATTAATCTGATGATCTGGTGTCGTCGTCTCGTTAATTTCTGCCCAGAACGTGGAAATTGTGGATCGAAATCTCCTTTGAGGTGTTCCGCCGGCGCTACAATATGGGGTTCTTCAAAACTGGTGTCAAAAGAGCCCTAGAGGGCTGGCAGCGCGTTGGCGTTCCAAATGTTCATAGGCGACGGTAACCAATTTACATCAGGTGGCCCGTCTGCTTGTCTGTCAATTCTATGGCGTAAAAAAACCATCGTAAAGGCAAAGCTGTTCAATGATACATGGCCGAAAGGAGTCTCTTACAATGTCATTTCTACCCATTTTATTTGGAATGAAACAACCGCGATTGAAAAAAATATAGTCCAAATGTGCAAATAGCAACCCTACATGTAAATTATTGTCAAATCCAACAATGATAGCACAATTCGCAGCATATACCGGGCTATCATTTAACATTGTTTGTCCGGCACATTGCCAGAGAAAGGGGCGTTGCAAAAAACACACAAACCAATTTAATTGAATTTGAATTGGAACATATTGCGTTACTGACAAAAAGCTACAAACCAATTTAATTGTATTTGAATGAATTCATTGCTTGTTGTGTATTTATTGTTGAAAATGTTTTTTCGATACTTGTTGATGATTTATTGGCTGTTGGTGATTGAGGTTATTAACTTCTGGTTGTTGCAAACTAACTGTTTTGGTTACGTAGTTAACATGAACCAGGTTAATTAAGACTACGGTTTGAAGTCCAATGCCATGCAGTCATTATAAATAAATATAGAACTAAATGTAGGCATAGGGCTCTCTCGTTTATACTTGAATGTCTTAGGATTATAATGTAACGACTAAAATTTTCGCTTGTTTGTTTTTGTTTATAAAGTTTAAACCTATGTTCATACGTAATAGTCGTAAAAGGGGATACAAGTTTTTCCTTCATATATTTTTTGTTTTGAAGCGTTCATGTCCCCGCGTCTGGTGTTGATCATGGGCGATTTACTCGGTTAGGCACTACGGGCACGGTCGGGTGTGTGATGTGACCGCTAGTGGCAAATGAAAATGCGCGTTTCCGTGTTTCGGAGGGTACGTTAAGCCGTCGTTCCCGGTTGCTATCGATAGATAGCAGTCGTTAAACCTTGTCGGAGGCCTTATGGGCGGTTTAAAAACATCCGACACCGGGTTTGCCGCTAACCCGTATCTCCACCAATCCGCATTGGAGCAGCGTGGTGGAGTAGGCTCCAGGCCTCCTCCCAAAAAGAGGAGAGACTCGTGCCCAGCAGTGGGACGTATAATGGGTTGCTATTATTATTATTATTATAAATTTTTTACACATATACCAACATTTCTATCAATTTAACCTCACACGTGTGAACCTCCTACCAATCCGACCAAATGAAATTACTGAGACAAAGATACTGCCCAGATCACGTTTACTTGAGGGAGAAAAAATCTATCATATCGAATGACCCTGTAGGGCCTTTCGAAAAGGGATATAAGGGCGGAATTACATCAATCCAATTTAAGAAACGAGTCGCATTACGTACATTCCGAGATCCAGAAATTATCGCTTGGTCCGATTCATAAGACAATGGCGGATTGGTTTTTAGAGTTCACGCCGACAAAGTGGTAGAATAAAAACATGAAAAACTGCGTAGTCTAGTGGTAGCAGGCCACTACTACTATGCTGTGGTCCTGGGTTCGATTCCCGGGTAGGGGGTTATCAGAGATGATAGTGTAAAGTCCTTTAGCTCTGGTTGTATTGGGATTTTTCAATTTTCTGGAAATTTCTTAGTACCTATAGTAGCATACCTATAGTATAGTAGCAGTAGTATAAGTTTGGTAATGTGCCCGGAGATGTCAACAGGCTCGCTACCTGTTTACATGGGCCAAAACGTAACAAAAACTCGTGCAAATCGTGGGTGTGTGCATGTATGCTTGAATACCTTTGCCTACCCTTTCGGGGATTACAGGCGTGAAGTTACGTAGTTTGAAGTTTTCCGCAGTCTCTTATAACTTGCATCAACTTTAACTAGAAGGTCTACCGAATAAAAATGAAATGTCGGACAGTAAAAAGTAATATATCTGACGATTGTCCTCGACAGGACTCGAGGCTACGAGACACTAGTGATGGGTGTCGTATCCGTTGTGTAGGATACTTGAGAAATAAAAAAGACGTGACGTTATAATAATATTTTAAAAATAAACAAAAAATCACGTCTGTGCTTCTTTGAAGAAGTAAGCTGTAATAAATTTATTTCTTTATATGTTTATAATTGTGTTATTTTTTATTTTTATGTATGTGAGGTGGCGAGCAACAGCTCACGTTGATGTTAAGTGACGACTGCATCCTATATACACCTTCACTAAAACCAGAGGTCAAAATGCATATGCGTTGCCATCCCTGAGAGCAGAGTTGTTTTGTTTCTGTGATAGTTATTACTGGGCCATACATTAATTACCATCTAACCGGAACACGATAGTGCTCGGGTTAGATGAACCCTACCATTTGGCATCAGATAGATAAGATAATGGGGTGGTGGAAACCCTATACCTACTTCGGATCATAAATTGGACGAGATATTTGTTAAAACGAGTTATTGGTAGTAAGGCGAAATTCGTAAAAAGATTCTGAACTCTGAAAATCTTTATATTTTTTAAAAATGCATGAACAACGACTTTAAAATCATATACGAAGTTCCATTCCCTACTATACCAATTTGGTGGAGACATCACTGTAATGTCTCGTCGCTTAACAAAGACGCTAGGAAAAATGAAGGAGCTGAAACTGAATTTAAATATGGCTTAGTCTATCAAATCTGCTTTTGTAATATTTAAATGGAAGTGTTCATTGCGATTTAAAAGCGAGATGCTTCTATCTATCACACGCACATGCAAGCACACGCAAACAAACACACGCACACACAAAAAAACGTAACTTCACGCCTGTAGGATCCTCGAAAGGGTAGGCAGTGCAGTAAATGCATACATTCAAGCATACATGCAAACACCCACGATTCGCTGGTTACGTTTTTGCCTGCTGACATCTCCGGGCACATAACCAAACTTCGAGGTACTGGGAAATTTCCAAGAAATGGCAAAATCCCGATAGAACCAGAGATAAAGGACTTTACACCTTTATATCTGACATCCCCCTACCCGGCAATCGAATCCAGGACCTCAGCGTAGTAGTAGTAGCCTGCTACACTAGGCTACCGAGGAAGCAAACACACACACGTGCATTAATATACTTACACAAATTATCGGTCTTACTCTTTAATCTTATAAGCAAATACTTGCTAGCTTTTTTTAATTGGAAAACAAACATTTTATTGTGACTATCTATAGCAATCACAACAAATATCTTATAAAAACCAATTACTTTACTTTTATTATCACTCCAGCAAAGACCTCCACAGCTGGACAAAGCCTAACCAAAGACGTCCACAACAGTGTTGTGTGTTGCTAGCATAGAGCAACACCGGAGGGGAGTAGCCATACGCAGGCTTTCCCCTCTGTCAAAGTACAAGCCCAAATGGGCCTATACCTGTCGCCTATTTTTAATTCACTAAGGTTCAGAACTAACTTGCCCGTCGTTCGTGAGTAACGTCGGGTAACCTCGCGTATTCTCAAATCTCAAAATTCCATAACTTTCACCCATCGCGAGTCACCCACGCCGCGCACCACCGTGAACACGTAACTCCCATATTCTTCGATTAATGTCTGTGCGTGTGTACCTACGTATAGCAGAAACTCCTTGTAGACAAAACCTTAGGAATTGAAGCACCAGCAAGCAACCTATGGATCACAGACATAGGAGCTGAGCTTGTACATATGCTGTTGTACATTACCAAACAACGGCAATTATAATATGCAACAGTTTGTTTAAAACTAAAATTAATAACACCTGTACGCGTTAAGTTCGTAGAGTCACCTATCAACTCCTACTCCGTTGTGTTTATAAACTTAAAGGCTTACAGGCCGCGGGTGTAAGTGTACTATAGTTAGAAGGGTCCTAAATAAACAGGCTTGCTAAATTGAAGCATGATTTATTGAAAACAGTGGCAACTAACTTACCTTACATTAATAATCAAAATATAGGCGTACATAATGATATTATTAAGAAAGAAATGAAATAAAAAAAAAAAATACATTTATTGGTGCAACCCACATTAGAATTACTGGTACACATTAGAGGTACTGCATAAAAAAATAATACAAAAAAAAATAAACATTTAAAAATATTAAATACAAAAAAACATTGAAATTTATAAAAAATGGTTGACAAAAATAATCTTAAATTAAAAAAAAGTAAAGTAGAAAAGTTAAAAAACAAGATCCCACGGCTGCACCAAATAGTTCCCAGTTTTTAAGTGGAAACTATTCGGCGGGACACGGATATGTGCTTGCTTGCTTTTTTGGATTGCATAGATAAAGCGCATAGGATTTTATTCCAAGGAGTATATTTACCTGCGCGGTTTGCGCACAGCACCGATGATCATTGAGTCAGTCATATATATATATTTTATTTCCTACTTTTAAAACGTACAATCTAAGCTTATTTAGATCCAAAAGTACTAGGGCAACATAACAGGCAAACAATTCAACTGTAGAAAGTCATAGTCCGGTAACCGCGTCACAGTTAATACCCGTACAAAACGCTCCAGGATTTTCTTCCAAGGAGTATATTTGCCTGCACGCATTGCGCACAGCAACGATGATCATATTGAGTCAGTCAGATATACGATTTCCTACTTTTAAAACGTACAATCTAAGCTTATTTAGATCCAAAAGTACTAGGGCAACATAACAGGCAAACAATTCAACTGTAGAAAGTCATAGTCCGGTAACCGCGTCACAGTTAATACCCGTACAAAACGCTCCAGGATTTTCTTCCAAGGAGTATAATTAATTGCCTGCACTCTCTGCGCACAGCAACGATGATCATTGAGTCAGTCAGATATACGATTTCCTACTTTTAAAATGTACAATCTAAGCTTATTTAGATCCAAAAGTACTAGGGCAACATAACAGGCAAACAATTCAACTGTAGAAAGTCATAGTCCGGTAACCGCGTCACAGTTAATACCCGTACAAAACGCTCCAGGATTTTCTTCCAAGGAGTATATTTGCCTGCACGCATTGCGCACAGCAACGATGATCATATTGAGTCAGTCAGATATACGATTTCCTACTTTTAAAACGTACAATCTAAGCTTATTTAGATCCAAAAGTACTAGGGCAACATAACAGGCAAACAATTCAACTGTAGAAAGTCATAGTCCGGTAACCGCGTCACAGTTAATACCCGTACAAAACGCTCCTCTATTTTTCCGAAGTCGCCCTCGGATCGTTTCAGTTCACCCGTTCGACAGTGTCGCGTCTAATGGATTGTGAGTGGGAGCGTTCGCGTGGACGAATCTGCTTCCATACCGCTCCTGGTGGCCTGGTACAAGATGTGAGAATTGGCGAGAAAATTGATATCTATCTATAATATAAAAATAAGTCGGGTTTTCCTGCCTGACGCTATAACTCCAGAACGCAAGAACCGATTTCCACGGTTTTGCATTCGTTGGAAAGGTCTCGGGCTCCGTGAGGTTTATAGTAGAGAAAATCAGGGTTATAAAACGACATCCACGCGGGCGAAGCCGCGGGCAATAGCTTATTATTATTTATGAATCTCTTTCTCAATTTATCTCTCCTCTCTCTCTTCTTAAAATAAATAAATATCACGCTATTATTAATTACCAGTGGTCTGCACCTACTTTGCACGGGTGAAATGTGACTTACCTAAATCTTATGTGTACGACCATATTTTCTTTACTTACGTGCAAAATTTCATCGAAATCCGTCTACTACTCCTACCCTACTGCTTTAGCGTAATTGGGCAACAAACTTTTTTTTATGTAGTGGAAGTGGCAAACAAGCATGCAGTTCACATTGATGTTAAGTGATGACTGCAGCCTATAGACACTTACACGAAGACCAAGGTCAAAATGCAGATGCGTTATCACTCCTGAGGCCTAAGGTGTTATGCCTCTGTGCCGGAAATTACAAGACCGTACATTACCACCTAACCGAAACACGATAGTGCTGAACACTACCACTTAGCGGCAAGTATATTAATGCGGTGGTGCTTATGCCCTCGAGCTCCGTCACTGTAGCTCTACCATCAGTAAAAAACTGCATAGAACAACTGCATTATACTCTCCGAAATTACCATTTAGCAGCCGATTAAACGTTTTCCGCTTTCCGCATGTCACTTGTTACGAATCGCAGTCACTAGTATTTGTATTTGTGTCTAAACAACTTCCTGAACCGAAAAGTCTGTCTTTATTCCGTTGTAATAAAAACCACTCCACCCGTCATCTAGCTGGTTTTGTTCGTATTATTTGTCCGTGAGAATCGATTGTTCATATTTTTGTTATTATCACGAATGTGGAAGACAGGCATTCAGTTTTCATTCATGACAAGGAGACCGAAATTCTTAATAATGTAACTTGCAACACCTATCTGTAGACTTGTAATTACCAACTGGACACAATTATGTCCCCCCTGTTCATAGCTACATCACCCCTGACACCTTAAATGTTATATGTGATATACCTAACTATCACAGAGACATAATATCTAAGGTGTCAGGTAGCATCTGAATTTCAAAATTCAGATGCTACCCTCAGGTGTTTCTGTGGGTGTCTGTTGGCTGCAGTCATCACTTAACATCAATGTGAACTGCAAGCTTGTTTAGCGCCTCCGATACATTAAAAAAAACTTTGATAGAATAGGTGTATTATAACTAATAGTATATCTGTCAACGATATAGCTTAGAAATTACCTACTATGAGGAGAATTTTAATACGAGTGTAAATTTTATTTATGTATGTATGTATCTACACGCCAGGTCCCTCCCTAACGGGGTAGGCAGAGAGTGTAGAGCGCCAGATATCCCGGTTCTGACAAACCTCTCGTGCCTCGTCTACTTTCATCTTTCTCTTCATACATGCACGCCGATTCCTAAGACTTTTGATCCCACCATCAGACAGAACTCGACCTATTTGGTCATGGTAGGTCAGTCTTGGTCTTCCTGGGCTTCTGCAGCCATCCACATTCGCATTGTATATCTGTTTAGTCATTCGCTCATTCGACATTCTTTCTATATGCCCGAACCATCGGAGCATGCCTTTTTTCATTTTTACACCGATACTATCATTCACACAAAGCCTCAAATTTTATTTAAGTATCAAATAATCAACTGTATCAAACCAAACGTTTCATTCGGAGGAAATTCTTAACGGTTATTCATTTCGGCGACCAAATGTTGCAAACTGAAGCGCTCCGCGCAAGTTTCGTCGCAACTGCTGGAGGCAAAACTTTGAATTCTTTTTGGGAATTGTAACTTTTAATATTTGTTATTACTGAAGAGATACTTTTTTGAATTTGAGAGGAGATTCTTTCATTTATTTTAAATTCGGAATCGGAATTTTATTGGTATTAGAGGGCCAGTTTAAGTAAACAGGCGGGGCAGAATGCTGGGCTATCTAGTGCGCCATGACGATTACAACATGACAATCATTGAAGGGAAAATTGAAGGAAAGAGAAGCAGAGGGAGACCAAGAAGAAGTTATATAGACCAAGTAATGGAAATGAGCGTCATCTCTATTGCATACTGCCTACGTAAGCACTGATAGCCTGGTATGGTATGGTTGGTAAAACTTGATCAAAATGGTCGACAAAGGCCAAATAGGTACGGTGTGAAAGAGGTAACGCTCTACAGACCCGAAATAAGCCGAAGTCTATAATATGTATATGCAATATTTATTGTTGAGCACTGTACATGTATTTGTTAGTAAGCAGTTAATGATAACTTTATATGTATCCTCACGCCAAGTCCTTTACGGGGTAGGCAGAGACTGTAAAGCGCCAGATATTCCGGTACTGACACACGTACCGTACTTCTACCACATTCATTATTCTCTTCATACATGCACGCCGATTCCTAAGACTTTTTACCTGACAAGTAACTTTACTTTCAACTTTTAAAGGAATCTATAATATAATTGACTAGCTATTGTCCGCGGCTTCGCCCGCGTGGATGTCGTTTAAAAAGTAGTTTATGTCCTTTCTCAAAGTCAACTCTATCGCTGTACCAAATTTCATTAAAATCGGTTCAGTCGTTTGGGCGTGAAAAGGTAACAGACAGACAGACAGAGTAACTTTTGCATTTATAATATTAAGTAGGGAAGTAGGGATAGTCCCAATCCAGATGCTACATTTCCGTCAATTCTTAACGGTTATTCATTTCGGCGGCCAAATGTTGCAAACTGAAACGCTCCGTACAAGTTTCGTCGCAACTGCTGGAACCAAAACTTTGAATTCTCTCTGGGAAATATAACTTTGAATCTTTGTTATGACTAAAGAGATACTTTTAAGGGATCCGTAGTAAATAAGGAACCCTTATAGTTTCGCCATGTCTGTCTGTCTGTCCGTCCGCGGTTTAGCGCAAAAACTGTAGATACTAGAGACTTGAAATTTGGCACAAGTATACACTTTAATCACGCCGACAAAGTGGTATAATAAAAAACATTAAAAAAAAAATAATGAACTCCCCTACATATAACTAATTTTTTTGATTTTTCCGTTTTCTATATAGTGTGGGATATTGTTGGATAGGTCTTTCAAAAATGTTAGGGATGTGCTAATATCATTTTCCGATAGTAAAACTCGAAATTTTCTCGAAAATATTTATATATTTTATTTCATTACATTAATAAAACCTAAGAACTACGGAACTCCATTGCGCGTGGCTCGACACGCACTTGACCGGTTTTTTTTAATGTATGTTTATAAGACTTATAACAAAATGCGCTACCGATTCTAAAAAATCGTTACCATTAGATAATCTTCACTGATTGATATGGGCTATATCACATTCATTGCACCCGTGCAAAGCCGGGGCGAGCCACTAGTAGGATATAAATTACCTCGTGCAATCCTACCCGAAAATAACCCACACATATGACGAAGGTCAGATCGTCTGTCACGTTCTCACAAAAAATAATCCTAATTGTCTATCTCTTTCTGCAACATTTCCCAATGATTTAACCGCTTATCTGGAGTTTCCGGGAGACTGGACTTGCAATTAACAACGAAAACATTACGAAGGTAACAGAAACAAATAGATGAAGTCTGTCTTTATCTACGTGTAGATATCTATATTCGGTATGTTTTTAGTCCGTGAGGATGAGGATGATTTTGGGTTGCGATTGATTGTGGTAGCGGGTTCAAGCCCCGCCTGAAGTCAAAGGAGAATGACCAAAGTCGCCCTGATTGGCGTCTTAACAACTTGTATGTAGAAAATTGTTTTTTGAATTTTAGATTTCACTCACATTTTTTTCACGTTAAAACGAATGGGGATTTACAAGATATTTCTTAATAGTTAATAAATTATTTTGCAGTGAACTGCCAATCACAGACCAATAACCAAGCTGCCAATGTCAACACCATTGCATTATTTACTTTTTTGCTTTGGACACTGGTAATTTTAGGACCTTTATAATTTCGTCGAAATAAAATCGATTTCAACGATCGATTGCTTTATTATCGATATTCAATGGAATAGATCATTCATGTCTACTATTTGTCTACGATATTCAACAGAATAGATTATTCATGTCTACTATTTGTCTTGTATAATCACTAGGTATCGAGTGGATATAATTTGAACAGTACCTTAGTTTTGACTTAGCTCAAATTCATCATATAAATGTCTCACTTTTTATTATCATGAAGCGGCAAATAGAAAAACAGTTTACATTGATGGTAAGTGAATATATAGCATAAAAACACCCACATGAAAACCAGGTATTTATTTATTAATTGTTAAGTATTTATTATTTGTCTGGTATTACTTCTACCCGGAGAAGAATCATGACTACGCCATGCGGTTAAACTATAATACCTACTTAATGTAAGTAAAACAGCTAAGATGCTACATAATACTTTAAAATAGTCTTCGCTTATTTTAGTAACCTCTGGCAGGTACAACACACAAAACTTAACCTCAAAATAACCAAAAGTTCGTAATGCAGTTTTTTAAAAACTCCTATTAATACCTTTTTTCTTTTTTGCGCACGCATTTCTTAAGATTTTGCCAATATTTTGCGAGTAATCCCGACGAGACGCAAGTAGAGCGAACTCCCATACGAAATTGGTCATTCTCCTTTACTTTCCATTTTTCTTTCAAAATATTTTTTTATGTTATGGAAGTGGCAAACAAGCATGCAGTTCACATTGATGTTAAGTGATGACTGTAGCCTATAGACACCCACACAAAGACCAAGGTCAAAATGCAGATGCGTTGCCACTCCTGAGGCCTAAGGTGTTATGCCTCTGTGCCGGAAATTACAGAGCCGTATATTACCACCTGACCGGAACACGATGGTGCTGAACACTACCATTTAGCGGCAAGTATATTAGGTAATGCGGTGGTGCCTACGCCCGCGAGCTCTACCACCAGTGAAAAAATACTTCTAATGAATTATCAATATCATCAAAGAACACTATGATAAATAATAATTGTGACATTTTGCGGCAATGTTTCCAAGAATCAGTTTTTGTTTAAAGATGGCCTCAAAACTCATGAGAATATCCCATTATATATTCTCAAAAGCTACAAAATAGTCGACCTAAAAAAAATAAAAAATGAAAGCGTCTCACGTGAAAATTAACTCGGACATTGGCTTATGAAATTTGCTTGCATCAACGAAGACATAAAAGAGTCCGTGGGAATAAAGCCATCTGAAAAGAGATCATGAACATTCATTAAATCAACCGGCACTTGTACTTCAGTGCTTCAGTGTATCAGTGGGAAATGTACAGAAATAATGAAAATTACGTGCGTGTATCGCTTCTTCGTAATTCGACGTAATTCGAAAGCAATTATTGTTGAGGACTCGCCTCGGGCCGGCTGTGAAATTAATTAATAACCACCTGAACTGTTTTATTTAGTACTGTGTGAAAGAGATAGGGACGTTGTATTTTTTTTGATACTTTGTACTTCTAAATAGAGGTAAAGCGTGTCGTTTTTTTCCACAATCTATAGCTAGGGTACTCAGCTTAGTAATAAAATAATCCTGAACAGATGGTATATTTCCAAAAAAGTACTGTATTTTTTTAAATGTTAATTGGAATTAAGAAAACGTTATGAACATTTTCCACTGGATAATCCCAAAAACCAAAACGTGTTCCAAAAAAAATTCTAAAATTAAAAAAAAAAACTGAGGAGCTCTTTGTCTGATGTGGAAATCAAAACCAGACCTTGGGTTAAATGTAACAACGAGAGTAAAAAATATTCCGTGGAAATAAAGCCACCTGAAAAGAGACAATGAAAATTCATTAAATCAACCGGCTCTTGTACTGTATCAGTGGGAAATAATGAAAATTACATGCGTGTATCGCTTCTCCGTAATTCGAAAGCAATTATTGTTGAGGACTCGCCTCGGGTCGACTGTGAAATTAATTAATGACCACCTGAAACGTTCCGTTTGGGGCTGTTTGAAAGAGATAAGGAAATTAAATTCTTTTTTAACACACTACAGCTCTAAATACAGATAGAGCGTTTTTGCTTTCACACTTTGTATTCTGAAATAAAAATTCATATCTAAAAAATAATGCATTATATGTGTAGATTCGAATTGAGAAAATGATATGAACATTTTCCACTATACCTAGGTATATTTTGAAATTTTTCAAATTGTTTTTTTTTATGTCGTAAGATTGACAGACAAGCAAATGGACCACCTAATGGAGAGTAGTCAGTCAACGTCACCTATGAACATTTGCAACACCAAGCGAGTAATGGCAATGAGCTATCAGCTCTTTAGACGCAAGTTTTGAACCTCATATAATAATAATAATAAAAACACTTTATTGCACACCAAAAGAAAATTCACAAAAAAAATACATATCAAACACATATGTTACAATGGGCGGCCTTATCGCTAGAAGAGCGATTTCTTCCAGGCAACCCAAAGGATAACAGGACATATTTAACATAAAAAAAGGTAGGGTGTGCGTTATTAACTTAAAACTATTAGTTCTAGGACAGACATCAAAAACGACAGTAAAAAAAGCAAGAAGGATACAAGTACACAACACTAAGGTAGAGAACATAAATAGAAAGACTTAACCTGATGTTTAAATGCTACAATAGTCTGAGCTTGTCTAATTGCAAAGGGCAATGCGTTCCATAAGCGTACAGATTCAACTGAGAAGGATTTGGTGTAGAATTGAACTGAATGAACGGGAGTGCTCAAACGCAAAACCATTGAGGATCGAAGGGAACGGGAACTCATATTATAGTGCTAGAAGAATACCTCAGAAGTAAGTGCGTTCTTTAATTTGCACGTACTGGGCAAGAATCTAGACTTGAGTGGCAGCTCATCCGCAAATGTATTTTATCCGTGGATAAAATGTCACTCTTTACAAATAGTACGTCGAAGTCATCCGAAGTGGTGTTGTTATTCGGAGGATTCGCCACCTAGGTAATACTACTAATAGTGTTTTCATCCAAAGTTGAGTAACACCTATATACGATATGTTCTTAGGTTTTCGCGAGCTACACTCATTGAAATAAAACTATTTTTACGGACTTATCTCGCGTATATTAAACTAAAATGATTTATAAAATCAACCCGATGTTTCGGTCGCTTTTCAGCTTCCGTGGTCCCGGGCAGACTGAGGTGACATTTGTCTGACAGAAGTTTGAAAAAATTATATGTAGCTACATCCATCGATTTCGTAAACGCCTTGCGTAGCGTTCAGGATTAACACAAAAATTACTTATGGTATCTTGAGTCACACTGTGTTTAGGAAGTCTACTCATACTGATAGGTACCTTAATGGTGATAGGTACCTATATAGTTTAAAAAAATAAGTATTTATTTTTTATATTAATCCACTGCAAATATGTACCACAGTCGACCGTGCAATGCCGGTCCATCGATTTCGATGGGGTGGTAGTAAGTGCAACAACGCAAGATGGACAGCAGCGTCCTACAACAAAAGTGGCGATACTACTGCGATCGCCAATTCGCGAGCCAAGCGTGGTGATTATGATATATCCCCCTTATGGAGGGGCTTTGATTCAGCCAAAGTGATTTCAGTCTTTCAGCTGAAGTGATGATAACTGCTTCTCCGTAATTCAAAATCAGTTACTGTTGAAGACTCACTCAGGCTGACTTTGAAATTAATTAGTTACCACCAGAACCGTTCCGTTTGGGGCTGCGAATGGCGTTCGAGGTTGGCCGGTTAAATTTTGAGGATGAAGAACAAAGCATTTTGTAAACAGAATGCATTTGCAGGTTTTGTTTTATTACTAACTGCCTCAATCATAAATGAAACACCAGCAGAGAATATGTAATAATACTACGTATAGAATGGACACTTCGACGTCCCGCCTGATTTCCCCGCATCACCCAATCTCCTCCCCTCTTATGGGCGACGGTTGGTATTTTGTACGTGCTACGCACACAGGTGCACGTGTAAATACACGTCACTGATTGATGTCTGTGTAAAAGAGACCAAATTAAGCGTTTGTATGGAATTTTGGCGGAGTGTCCGCGGTGTGACTCCAGCCACTTTTAATGATAGTAGGCCACTACTTCTTCGCTCTACTACTCCTGGATTCAATTTACAGGTCAGGAGCTTTCAGGAACAACGGAATTATATCCTTTACATACCTACTTGGACTTTTACATTTTCTGGAAATTTCTCAGAGCCTCGGAGTTGGGTAATGTGCCCAGTGCCTCGGCGTTGGTTAATGTGCTCGCATTGAGGCAGCGCGGTGGAGTAAGCTCCAGGCCTCCTAACAAGAAGGGGAAAGATTCGTGTCCAGCAGTGGGACGTATCAAGGGTAGCCATTATTATTCCACTTATTTATTCAAACAACTTATTAAATAATTTTTTACATATATATGTATAAAAAAAACAACAAATATATATATATAAAAAATTAAAAAATAGTGTGCCGCCGGCAGCGAGAGCAGGGTCCAAGCTGCCGGTGGTTAGGGACACAGAGACAGGAACCTCCTCACTATGCGTGCCGTGCCGAGGAGTACTGCTTTCTGTATCAGACCCTTGATCCATCCACCTAGCGAGAGCCTCTTGAGATGTTGGTCGAGGCTCTTCGCTATCAGCCCGTTCACCGATACGACTATCGGCACAATGATGGCCGAATCCACATCCCACATGGCGACAACCTCGTGAGCCAGATCAAGATATTTTATTTCCTTCTCTTTTTCGGCTTTCACGAGATTCTCATCATGCGGGACGGTGATGTCGATCATCATTACGCGGCGCTCCGAGCGATCTATCACCACTATATCAGGCTTATTGGCAACAATAGTCCTGTCAGTGATGATAGATCGGTCCCAATACATCGTGACATGGTCATTTTCCAGAACTGGGTCGGGCACATACCTGTAGTACGGCACCTCCGCGGCTACAAGACCGTATTTCAAGGCAAGTTGCTGATGGATTATCCTGGCTACTTGGTTGTGTCTGTGCAAGTATTCGCCGTTGGCAAGACTCGAACAGCCGGAAACAATATGCCTGATTGATTCACCCGGTCGATGGCATGCCCGACATATGCCGACCGTTCCATCCTTCAGGATAAACTTCCGGTAGTTGTTGGTCATTACCACTTCGTCCATAATTGCACAAACAAAACCTTCGGTTTCCCCAAACAGGTCACCGAATCGTAGCCAGGCCACAGAAGCTAAGAAATCTACATCGGGCCCATGGAGGGCCCGGTAAAAACGCCCGTGTAGCTCCT
Organism: Macrosoma leucophasiata; assembly: GCA_036365455.1. Lineage (NCBI taxonomy): Eukaryota > Metazoa > Arthropoda > Insecta > Lepidoptera > Hedylidae > Macrosoma > Macrosoma leucophasiata. Next base: position 2,890,290 of record JAWQUS010000023.1, on the reverse strand, counting down.
TGCCTTGCCATACAATCCTGCGGTCGCTAGTCGTGAGCACCTCAGGTTTGCGCCAGTTCTTTTTAGCCAAAGAGAGTGGGGTGAGTCCGCTGTCGACCGCCACCACATCCCGATGCATCTCTCCGCCTGCGGTCAGAAAGTATTCTCGGAGATTACACACCTCACGGTTGTGTAGGGTCTTAGCGCTTAGAACGCCACGACCCCCACATCTCCGTGGGATGTATAATCTCATCACCGAAGACCGTGGGTGATGCATGCGGTGCGCTGTCAGTAAAGAGCGAACTCGCCTGTCAAGGGCATCCAGTTCGGTCTGAGTCCACTTGAGTATGCCGAAGGAGTACAGCAAGACCGGCATGACCCAACCGTTGAAGGCGCGCACCCTATTACCGCCCGACAAAAGACTTCTCAGTACTTTTGTCAGGCGACCAAAGAAACGTTCCTTCAACGATTGTCTCATCTCGACCTCGCGTATACCTAAGGCCTCCGCCATACCCAAGTACTTATAGCTCTCGGTGGCAGAGAGGTTTCGGAACGGGATGGAACCCGGGAGACCATTATTATTATTATTATTATAAGTAGGTATATAATCCCAGATTGATTTTCAATGAGCGCCAAATTGAATCGTTCATGTCAATAGTGAAATTTTAGTATACTCACCAATTGCCTTTGCGTTAAAGTAAACGAGTTCGTTTTGCAGTAAAAAGTATTGGATATAACTTAATTAGCAGTATCCAATAACAGAAGAGATTCTGCAATGTAAATAAAAACCAGCCAAGTTAGCGTGGACTTCAGGCATAGAGCAACACTGGAGGGGAGTAGCGATATGCAGGATTTCCCCTCTGTCAAAGTACAAGCCCAAATGGACCTATACCTGTCGCCTAGATGTTTCAATGTGTGCGTGGAATTGTTTCTGTATTTTGTTAAAGTCAAGGTGTGAGTTTCGTAGTGATAGACGATTTTTGTAGTGTGCGTGTGTGTCGCACGCATTTCCCCCCGCAAAAAATGACAGACTGTTTTTCATCGGTAATACACGCTATGGCTACTCCCCTCCGGTCCGCCGCGACCGGTGGGCCACGTTGCTCTATGACTTCAGGTATAAATACCATCACTCATCGATACACAATCTACACAAATAAATGATATTGGAGTGTCTGTTACAAACAGACACTCCAATATCATTTATTTGTGTAGATTGTGTATATAAAATATTATAATTGTGATATAAAAATAACCGTTTGTTACTAAATGCATATTTTTTTTTATAATACGCCTACACTCTCATCCCCACAGTAGGTATAAATAAACCTGTGTCGTGGTACCCGAAACAAATATCTGTAGGCCATACAAATATTTGTACTGGTGGGGGGATCGAGCCCGTGACCTTACGAATCAAACGGTCAACTCACACCGCTGGACCAACCGGGTCCTCATATGACATATACACGGTACATATACCAAAACAACATTTTAATAATTTTCGTCTGTCTGTCTGTCTGTTTCTCGGGAACGGCTGGATCGATTTTGTCGGGACTTTCATTGGCAGATACCTTATGTATTAAGGAGTAAATTAGGCTTCTTTTAGACTAGCTGCGCCCACGACTGAACGAACTGGACAATCATAAATTCACACGCGGACGAAGTCGTGAGTGCAGCTTGTGAAACATACAAAGGTTAATTAATAAGCTGTTATCCTTTAAAGGTAAGTCCTTCTGTGGTCAAATTGTTAATTAAGGTTAATCATGACTTCAGAGGTCAGCTATCTACGAGTGTTTTACTGGTGGTAGAGCTCCAGTGACGCAGCTCGCGGGCGTAGGCACCATCGCATTACACAATACAATACAATACAATACTCTTTATTGTACACACAAATAAAACATATTAAAGAATAAAAACAAGGAAATGGCATTACCTAATATACTTTCCGCTAAATGGTAGTGTTCAGCACTATCGTGTTCCGGTCAGGTGGTAATGTACGGCCCTGTGATTTAACGGCACAGAGGCATAACACTTTAGGCCTCAGGAGTGGCAACGCATTTGCATTTTGACCTCTGGTCATTGTGTAGGTGTCTATAGGCTGCAGTCATCACTTAACATCAATGTGAACTGCACGCTTGTTTGACAATTTTATTACATAAAAAAAAACATGCAGCAGCAATTTTTGTAATCAGATTTTTTTTTGTCAATTTGAAGATCTATTTAAAAACTCCAGAAACCTTTGAACGGGATGGAAAGTATAATAGGATGTTGCAGCCGTATATAATCTATCTGTGTACAAAATTTCATTGAAATACGTCCAGCCGCTTTAACATGATTGAGCAACAAACAAACATTCATACTTTCACATTTATAGTCGTATAATGAGCTGCACTTTTCACTTACCATTTTTGTGACCTGGTGACCTGCATGCTCATTATCATTCTTTTTTTTATGTAATGGAAGTGGCAAACAAGCTTACTGTTCACATAGATGTTAAGTGATGACTGCAGCCTATGCGTTACCACTCCTGAAGCCTAAGGTGTCATGCCTCTGTGCCGGAAATTACAGGGTCGTACATTATTACCACCTGACCGGAACACGATAAAATTCAAAATTCAAAATTCAAATCATTTATTTCGAATTGGTCTACAAGGACACTTTTGCATTGTCGGGTTATAAGCTACCTAGAGAGAATGACTTATAATAATAATCCAAAAGGTATTAATAAATACCAATTTAATAATAATATTTAACTGATACGTAAATCATCAAATTTTTCAATTCCTTCATAGAAGAAAATGAAAAATCTGTTCGTCATAATTATAGTCATTCACTTAGCAGAGTTCCAAGTGCAGGCACTACTGAGAAGAACTCCGCTACCCAACAAACTCAGCGTGTTGCTCTTTTGTCAAAACCTTAAATTTAATACAAATATTATTAAATAAAATAAAGATAATGTGAACGTCCATGGCATATTAATATTTGCATATAAACACATACGCAAATACCCATCAACAGCTTAATATCATGATAGAATATAACACCCGCAAATCAGAACAGACCAGTCCCCACAATCAGCACCCGTTCACGAGTATGACGCATGTGGCAGCCATTGCTCTCCTCGACCATTTTGAAGGGAAGTGAGCAGTGCTGAACACTACCATTACATAATACGGTGGTGCCTACACCCGCGAGCTCCGTCACTGGAGCTCTACCACCAGTACCAGTAGTTGTTCTTTATGTTATTTAAAAACAAAGGGCACTTTGCAAACACTACGCTTTGCACCCTCACAATTAAAGCTGTCTAAAAAAAAATCTGAATTCTCTATTTAAAAAAATATCCAGTTATTACAGTCCAGTAGAATAATTTCAAAGTTATAACTATTGTTTTCATCGCTCTAGTTTTTACGGTCGCTTTGCGGCAATGATCATTTCAATAAATCGGTAAGGAACCAAATCGCTGTAGGAACTTTCTCTCATATTCCTTTTTTATGTTCCTTTATTGTCTTACCCTGGTGTAGGGTTCTATGTTGATTTTATATAAGACAACTTTCATTTATTATATTAAACTGCCTCGGTAGCCTAGTGGTAGCAGGCCACTACTACTACGCTGAGGTTTTGGGTTAGATTCCCGGGTAAGGGGTTATCAGAGATAATGGTGTAAAGTCCTTTATCTCTGGTTCTATTGGGATTTTTCCATTTTCGGGAAACTGCCCAGTACCTTGAAGTTTGGTAATGTGCCCAGATGTCAACAGGCTCGCCACCTGTTACATGGGTCAAAAATGTAACTGGCGAATGGTGGGTGTTTACATGTATGCTTGAATGCATGCATTTACCTCTGCCTACACCCCTTCGAGGATTACATGCGTGAAGTTACGTTTAACTTTTATTTCATTTTATAATATGTCATGATAGCATACAAGCATACCTACAGTTCACATTGATTGTTTTTAGCATACAAGCATACAGTTCTCATAATATTGTTTTTTTTTTATGTGAGGAAGGTGGAAAACAAATTAAATTCCATTCTTCACTCGCAAATGTTGTTATTAAACTAAAAAATATTGCATAAATAATATTAAATACAGGCACAAACGGACCCCGCAGAATACTTGCTAAACTTTGAGCTATGGAGTGAGATCAACCTACCTAAATTCAACATCTCACAAATAATCTATACTTATAATAAAACTGTAGAAGTTCAAATTCTGTACATTGAAAATATTGAAAAAAAAAATACCAGGAGATGTTACTAGATCGATACCGAACACAAATATGTGATTAGAACTGTCTGTCTGTCTGTTTGTTCAACCATCACAGAAAAACGACCTCTCCGATTACAATGAAACTTGGTATGATTATACTTTAACCTTTGGCGCACAACACTGAATACTTTTTATCCCGGAAAAATGTCTGTTTGTCAGTGTGTTTGTGCACGCTTATATCAGAAACGGCTTATTCGATTTGCGATTTTTACTAATATATTGTGGTAACTTTCACTTAACATTTTGTGTTTGTTATATATAAGTGAATCGGTTCAGAAATAAAAAAGTAATGTCAATTTGAAGAATCATTGAATATTTTTAAGCTATTCTGTATCTTAGTTCTATCTTTTAGGGGGTTTCGTAAAAGGTAAAAACGGACCCTACGGATTACTAATCCTCCGCTGTCTGTCTGTCACCAGCCTGTATCTCATAAATAGTGATAGCTAGAAAGCTAACATTTTCACAAATTATGTATTTCTGATACCGCTATAAAGAAAAAAATTAATTACTAAAAATAAGAAACAGAAAATGTGAAATGGGGTCCAAGAGGCCATACAATAACCGTGTTTTTTTTCGTATATTTTTTGCTCGATAATAATAACGGTAGCAAGTAGACGCTTAAAATTTTCATAGATTTTTAGGTCTTATAGTGTATATTACCTTCCATAATAAATCTATAAAAATAAATAAAATTGGAGTGTCTGTTTGTAATATTAAAATAACCGCTTTATGCTGAATGCATATGACATGTATGTATACACGGTACATATACCAAAACAACATTTTTTACAATTTTAGTCTCTCTGTCTGTTTGGCGGGGCTAATCTTGGGAACGGCTCTACCGATTTTGACGGGACTTCCACGGGTAGGAGGTAGCTGATGTAATAAGGAGTAACTTAGGCTACTTTTATCTCCATACATCCTTACATACATCCATACCTACATACAAATAAATAGAATTTGAGTGTCTCCGATTTTGACGGGACCTTCACTGGCAGATAGCTGATGTAATAAGGATTAACTTAGGCTACTTTTATACTAGCTGCACCCACGACTTAGTCCGGGTAGATACTGAACAATCCTATTTTTTCTCAAGTGGACGAAGTCGCGGGCACAGCTAGTAATAATCAATTGGAATTGTGATTCATAATAATAATTATTCCGTACAATGAATCAATCACAAATTCAATCAATTTACATTTCCATTGAATGCAGAAATTAAGGCGACCAAACTTTTCCCACCTCAAAACTAGTCCCGTCCAAATAGAAAGTCAGAAAAAGAACTGTAAAACGGTTATAACAGAATAGTTTTCAATTCATCGTAAAAAAAATCTACAGAACCAATTCGCGTATAAGCGTGCGGAATTGCTCGCTTTTTTATTGTTATTATCGGTCGCAAAGGAGCGGTTCGGTCCGTATTGTTTTTTCGTATGAGGTGTTTTTCCTTTTTTTTATTATTCTGCTTTTGTGTACAGGCACCGAAATCGTAACGGCCTATTATTATCTCACTGTGAAAAGAGATGTCTCTTTGTTTGGTTTGTTGCGGTAACACAGACGAGCAGTTTTTGAATTTACGTTCACTTGAAGGATTTTGTCTGATTCAATTATCTTATTTAGTGACTCGCCAATCCAACTCGGTTGGGCAGCATTCGGGAAGCTACGATACGTCTCTTGTCCGACTCACCACAATGTCTCAAGAAAAACCTCCTTGAACAGGGTCTGTTGCCAATGATGATAATTTTAAGGAATAGAAACGTTGCTCACTAATGGACTTCATAAGAAAGCTCGAGGTCACGCAGGGAGCAATGGTAAGAGCTATGCTCGGCGTTTCCCTGCGATTTTTTTAACGTAATATAAGTAGTAAACAAGCGTACAGTTCACATTGATGTTAAGTGATGACTGCAGCCAGGTGACCAAGGTCAAAATGTAGATGCGTTACCACTCCTGAGATCTCAGGTGTTATGCCTCTGTGCCGGAAATTACAGGGGCATATATTACCACCTGACCGGAACACGATAGTGCTGAACACTACTAGCGGCTACTATATTAGGTAATGCGGTGGTGCCTACGCCCGTGAGCTCCGTCACTGGAGCTCTACCACCAGTAAAAATGAAATCCAATCAGAAATGAGGAGATCCGCATGAGAAGCAAAGTTACCGACATAGTCCACCAAATAGCGACACTCAAGTTATTGAAAGTAAAGATATAAAATATCATGTCAGTTATTTGTATGAATGAAAAACTTTTTACCGATCGCCCATTAACTGTCTATGCCATCGAAGATGTTTTGGCTAGCGCCATTATTATTACAATTGTTAAACATTTACCCCCAGATAAGTACTAATAAGTGAACAGGCGAAATAGGAACTCACTTTTGGGTGTTTTATACTTCTCACTTGTGTTTTTAATATCTACAAAATTATATAAATTTTCTGAAAAAACGTAGTTTTGCTTACCATTTCAATCAATCATTATTTCACTACCTCAGTAGTCTAGTGGTGCTACCACTGGACTACTGAGGTACACTACTGCTATGCTGTAAGGTCCTGGGCAGAGAATATGTAATAATACTGCGTATTGAATTGACGCTTCAACGTCCCGCCCGATTTCCCCGCCTTACCTAACCTCCTCCCCTCTTATGGGCAACGTTTGGTATTTTCTGCGTGCTACGCACATAGATGCACGTGTAAATACACGTCACTGATTGATGTCTGTGTAATAGAGACCAAATTTAGCGTTTGTATGGAATTTTGGCGGAGTGTCCGGGGTGTGTCCTGTGTTAGATTCCCAGGTCTCGTAGAAAAAAAGTAATTTTCTTTATTTCTAATTCACTAATTTCTGTCAGTTTTCCAGTACCTTAGGAGATTAAAGGCGTGAAGTTACTTTTTTAAATTGCGCTTTACATTAGTGCTACCGAGTTCAAAGCGATTAAAAATTCAGCGTCTTGTCTAAGCGCGTTCGGTTCGCCGCTTTTCACCCGTCCGTCTGTTCTCCCCCAGAATGAGCTTGTTAAGGGTATCTACACAGCTAACAGGCGCCCCACGTTCATTCGTTACCGCTTTAACGTTAACAAAGCACTGTTAGTTCCCAGCTTCGAATCCGTTGAAATGTCGTTTTTAAATTCAGAAAAGAAATGCAATTCTGTACTGTACTGGATTTTCGTATGATTTGCAAATTGTGTTGCTTTGGGTGCAAGTTGGATGGAACTTTTCGAAGAATTGCTTGCGAATATTTGTGAATTTTTTTGCGAGTAACGTTTAGAGTTTTTGTGTGTGAGAAAATTAGGTATCGGCGTTTCAGCTCGCATTGTTGAAAGTATTTTTTTAAGGTACAGAAGGTGGCAAACAAACATGCATCTATTTTTTATTTTTTTTTAATATTTGTTTTATGTCATTAGAATGACAGACAAGCAGACGGGCCACCTGATGGAAAGTGGTCACCGTCGCCTATGAACATTTGCAACACCAGGGGAGTAGTCAACGCGCTGCCAGCCCTGAAGGACTCTCTTGACGCCATTTTTGAAAAACTCCTTATTGTTGTTACTCCATTTTTTATGTCATAAAGTGGCAAACAAGCGTACTGTTAACATTGATGCTAAGAAATACTGTAGCGTATAAACATCTACCTACATAAAACCAGAAATTTCGACTTAGGTGACAATTCATCCGCAATACAGGCGTTGCCACTCCTCCTAATTCTCTTTATTACACTCACGAGCTATATGGGCCTCATAAGAAGGCTCAAGGTCACTCAGAGAGCAATGGAGATGGATTAAGCTCGGAGTTTCTCTGCGAGATCGAATCCAAAATGAGAAGATCCGCGTGAGAACCAAAATTACCGACATAGCTCACCGAGTAGCGAGACTCAATTGGCAGTGGGCAGGGAACATAGCTCGAAGAACTGACGGCCGTTGGGGTAGAGCAGTTCTAGAGTGGCGAAGGGTAGGCAGGCTACCCACAAGATGGACCGACGACTTGGTGAAGGTCGCGGGCAGTCGCTGGATGAGGGCGGCCTAGGACCGTTCATTGTGGCAGGCAATCTTTGGGGGAAGCCTTTGTTCAGCAGTGGACGTCTTTTGGCTTAAACGATGAGCTATGACTAAAATTCTACAAGTAAATTGTGAACTAATTCCTGAGAAGGAGACCAGGAGAGTAACAGCACAGGGTTTACCTAGTTTGAGCGCTCCTGTCTTTACCCAGGGTTAAATGTTAGAAAAATAAATAAACATAGTTTTTAAAATTAAGCTTCATATCATGTTCCTACTTACCATAATCATAATTAACTTAAGACAACATTGTGTAGAGAATAAATAAATATTTATCTTTAAGGCTTACGTATTATGACCTGTGCCAGAAATTACAGGGCTATATTACCATCTGACCAGAACACGACAGTGCTGAATACTAGCATTCAGCGGCAAGTAGATTACGTAATGGCGCCTTTGTCCGTGTGGCTCGGTCACTGGAGCTCTACCAGTAGTAAAATTCTACAACTGTCCGTGTAATATTTGGGCCATTCTTTACAAATACAGTGGAGCGTTCATCATTTCAGGGCAAACAAGGGTTAGCTGTCACGTGAGCCTATTGTGTTGTGACGTTGCACGTGACGTCACATCACTTGCTTACAGTCCAGTGATCTGTTGCAATGTATTATATTTCTGTTAAAAGCATATCGGTTTAACGGACTGACAGACGGATAAAATAGACATACAATTTTTTACTGGCCGTGGAGTTGATTTTTCTTTCTTCAGCGTAAGAGCTCTTTCATGTTAGGCTTAAAGCCAATAGTAGAAGCGTGGCTGTCGATTTTTTTTTGTAATGGAAGTGGTAAACAAGCATGCAGTTCACATTGATGTTAAGTGATGAATGCAGTCTATAGACACCCACACAAAGACCAAGGTTAAAATGCAGATGAGGCCTAAGGTGTTATGCCTCTGTGCCAAGTATAGTATATTAAGTAATGAGGTGGTACCTACGCCCGCGAGCTCCATCACTGGAGCTCTACCACCACTAAAATTACGCTGCTTACGTACTTCTATACTAAATAGAGCCGTGCGATAAGTTATTGTATGTTTTTATCGGTATACCGGTTCGTAAAATCAGTGAAAAAAGGAATAAATGCTACTATTGGACTGCTTGAAAGAGCTCTAAGAAGTTATGTTAAGCTCTTTCACCTACGTGAAGAAGCCCTAAGACCTTAACATAAGCTAACAACAATAAATTCCTTCATAGAAGAAAATGAAAAATCTGTTCGTCATAATCATAGTCATTCACTTAGCAGAGTTCCAAGTGCAGGCACTACTGAGAAGAACTCCGCTACCCAACAAGCTCAGCGTGTTGCTCTTTTGTCAAAATCTTAGATTTAATACAAATATTATTAAATAAAATAAAGATAATGTGAACGTCCATGGCATATAAATATTTGCATATAAACACATACGCAAATACCCATCAACAGCTTAATATCATGATAGAATATAACACCCGCAAATCAGAACAGACCAGTCCCCACAATCAGCACCCGTTCACGAGTATGACGCATGTGGCAGCCATTGCTCTCCTCGACCATTTTGAAGGGAAGTGAGCAACCCGTCACACGACGCGACAGCAATGGAGAGGGCTATGCTCGGAGTTTCTCTGCGAGATCGAATCAGAAATGAGGATATCCGCATGAGAACCAAAGTTACCGACATAGCCCACCGAGTAGCGAGACTCAAGTGGCAGTGGGCAGGGCACATAGCTCGAAGATAGCCTTTGGGGCAGAGCAGAATAGAGCCGTGCGATAAGTTATTGTAAGTTTATATCCAATATAATATAATAATATTTTGCGTCATGACCAGGTTCGTAAAATCAGTGAAAAAAGGCATAAATGCGTGGACTGCTTGAAAGAGCTCTAAGAAGTTATGTTAAGCTCTTTCACCTACGTGAAGAAGCCTTAAGACCTTAACATAAGCTAACAACAATAAAGCTAACAAAAAATAATAAAATAACATGTCCACTGCATTTTATTTGCTTACACTCACAGACCCACACTAAGTAAAAACCTGTGTTGTGTACACACACACAACACATACACAAACACCGAGACCCGAAACAAATATCTGAAGGCCATAAAAACATTTGTCCTAGTACGGAGATCGAACCCGCGATCCTTCTTCAAGCGGTCATCTCACACCTCTGGACTAATCGGGTCGTCTGTTGCACACTGCCTACGGAAGCACTGTTAGTTCGGTATTGGTCAAAACTTGATCAAAATGATCGACAACGCCAAATAGGTAAGATGCGAAAGAGATAACGCTCTACAGACCCGAAATAAGCCGATGTCTCCTTCCCAGGCTCGATGTGCAATATTAATTGTTGGGTACTGTACATAGATACAATACGTAGCAAACAACAGAACATTCATCACTCCGAGACAAAGAGAGGTGAGCTGTGACAGTTGCCTATTGTTACCGTTATTTCAGTGCACGTGACGTCACTCTACATTAGTCTAGCGATAGCCAATTCAATTCTATTATTTCCTACGAAACCTAATATATTGAGAGAGAGAGATAACCAGGCAGACACGTGGATAACATAGACAATAGTTTGTCAGAATACGGATAAATAATAAAGGAACAGAGATAAATGGATAGATTGAAGACTTGAAATTTAGCTGGAAAGACAGGCAGACAAATTGACTTGACTGGACAGATAAGACAAAAAACGTGTGGAACAGCTGCATGCTTGCCAGCCCGGGAACTCCCCATCTGGGCAACGAGCATCCAGTTATCCGACGCCCGAAGGTCTCTCCCCAGACCACTCACTACACCAGGCGTCCCATACCGCCCGGGTGGAAGGGTCCATGCCCACACAGTTCGGCTCCGGGGAAACCGAAGCGTTAAGGAGTTTGACCCTCAACCGTCCCCCCCAAACGGCGGGACCACCATGATATACCCGTACACCTCTTCCCCAGTGGTCTCCTTTCCACAGCAGCTAGCGGCGGACAGAGCCATGCCAAACGCCGCTCCCTCGCTGGTTTCCTCTTAGCTTCGCCGGTGTGGGGACACCCACCGACTACCAAGCCACCACCACGACGAGGCGGATACCCTCGAGGAAGTGGCAGGAAGGGGGTTATTATTGCCTAATTAAGACTGTTTTTCTTCAGTACACATTTTGTTTTTAATATGAACTGTCTCCAACAATATAACTCGACATGGAAATCAGTGTAATGCCTAATTCGCGATTTGCATTCAGAAGACAGTTGGCAAAGGAATTGTCTTTTTATTAGTTCAGATAAGATACTGTCTCGTCTAGTTAGTCAGTAGTTTCGTTATGGAGATCTTATTTAATGCCTTCGTATTGTATTCGCTTTTTTTTTGTTGTTCGACGGCATAACTAAAACGAAATTGTGCGTTTGATTTTTATAGACTCATTTCAGCCGAAAAACGTTTAAAGCCACGGGGGATATAACATAATCGTCACCCTTGGCATGCGGGTTAGCGATCGCAGTGGCGGAAGTTTTATCGCGGAACGCTGCTGCCCATCTCGCATTAGGTATTGTATTTACCGGATTATTGTATTTTAGCTCTTATGTAGATGATTATCATGTACATAAAACAGGAGGCTACAGTACTACTTATCATCAATGTAAACTATGACCACCACGTACAACCTTACTTCATGGCATTAAAAAGGTGAATTTTAAGTAACCGTTCATATACCAAGACACGTGCATTATCCGAGAAAATAAATGAGGTTTATATCTCAATCAATGTCCCTTAGTCCCAAGCTTTAAAGTTCTCTAGTGTGTAAGTCACATAAAGGACATTTTGTGATATTAAAGTCGAACACGAGAACTGCCAAATGAGTATCGAATCTCATAACATGAATAGGAGTTTATCCTCATTCCGAGTGTACGTAATGAAATTGCACCAACATTTGCTCATTTCTTGTCTTCGCGATAAGACATTTTTGACATAAAAACAAAGACTGCGTATTTTTTTCCTACTTACATTAACTACAATTTCGTTATTTTATTGGTAGCTGGATCTTTTCGGTATGCCTAGATTTTTATCTAAAGTCTTTTATGGCTGTATATATCCTATATTATAGAAGCGCGCATGATCCCGCGGCTGGTGAAGATCCGAAGCGGTCGGTTAAGCGATAAGGGCGCGGTCGGGTGTGTGATGGGTGACCGCTAGTGGCAAATTTAAATGCGTTTCCGTGCTTCGGAGGGCATGATAAGCCGTCGGTCCCGGTTGCTATTGATAGATAGCAGTCGTTACAATTGTCGGAGGCCTTATGGGCGGTTTGAAAACATCCGACAGCGGGTTGGCCACTAACCCTTATCTCCACCAACCTGCTTTGGAGCAGCGTGGTGGAGTAAGCTCCAGGCCTCCTCCCGAGAAGGGGAGTAACTCGTGCCCAGCAGTGGGACGTATCAAAATATTATTATTATTAGGAATAATAGTTCCATTAATGGACCATGTAGCTTAGAGACGAGTGAATAAAAAGCGGCCAAGTGCGAGCCGGACTGGTGTGGGTAGGATTCCGTACAACTAATTAATTTTCCATACTATCATTAATAGGATCATAGGTTCTCCTGTAGGTATTCTATAAGTCTGTGGCTAAATGGTAGTGTTCAGCACTATCGTGATCCCGTTATTTGGTAATGTATGGCCCCATAATAACTATCACAGAGACATGACAACTAAGGGGTAGCAATGCATTTGCATGTGGACCTCAGATTTTTGTGTAGATGTCTATAGGCGGCAGTCATCACTTAGCATAAATGTGAGTTAAAAAAAATAGTAATTTACTTTTTTATGTACGAAAGGTGGCAAACAAGCATGCAGTTCACATTGATGTTAAGTGATGACTGCATCCTATAGACACTTACACAAAGACTAGAGGTCAAAATGTAGATGCGTTGCCACCCCTGATATCAGTTTATCAGGGCTGGCAACGCATTTATTGTCCTCTGTTAGGTGGCTAGTATGATCTGTATTTTCATTTTTTTTTTTTTATGTAATAAAAGTGGCAAACAAGCATGCAGTTCACATTGATGTTAAGTGATGACTGCAGCCTATAGACAACCACACAATGACCAGAGGTCAAAATGCAGATGCGCTGCCACTCTTGAGACATTAGGTGTTATGCCTCTGTGCCGGAGCTCCAGTGTTATATTTATTTATGTCACCCTGTATAACTTTCCACTGTAAGCTTCATATATTTATTCAACTTGCGTACATCCTTTCATTTACGTTAAATCTTGTAATTTGACGTGTGAAAGACACAGTTTATGAGGTGGTAAATATCTTTGGCGGTTCGTGTTTTACCCTGGGAGTTGCCGTGGGGGTTGGCTAAGACAAGGTTTTTATTTGAAGTGTGTTTTTTCAAATGTCAGCTAATAATTGGCAGCTGTTCTTTGAGGAAAAAAGGTATTAAAGATGACGTGTTTGTGTATTTATAAGTGTACTTACTTATACGCGCACTACCAAACCACTATCTTTGGCTATTGAAAGAAGTAACTTTTTTTTTTATATAATGGAAGTGTAAACAAGCGTGCAGTTCACATTGATTGTTAAGTGATGACTGCAGCCTATAGACACCCACACAAAGACAAAGGTCAAAATGCGGATACGTTACCACTCCTGAGGTCTAAGGTGTTATGCCTCTGTGCCGGAAATTACAGGGCCGTACATTACCACCTGACCGGAACACGACAGTGCTGAGCACTACCATTTAGCGGCAAGTATATTAGGTAATGCGGCGGTGCCTACGCCCGCGAGCTCCGTCACTGAAGCTCTACCACCAGTGAATACACTACAGAAGTAATACCTTCTTATGGCGTGCGTGCAATACTTTCAATAATTTAAGCAATGTTACCAATGTAACTTAGTGCGGAATCATCGAGGCGGTCTTTAAGCAACTTATTTTTCGGAAGACGTAAATTTTTATTTATTTCAATGTTATATTATTATTTAAATATAAAGATATTGTACTCATACTCCTATAGATATTGAACATGTTTACTTCTTATTAGTTATTTACTACTATCCACTATCTATTATACGTGGGAAGCTTTGAGTCTCATTTTGTTTTTATTCCTTTAATTTTGTTATATATATCGGCATGAGGACCTCTTCAGTCCTGATATCTGGGTAGTGTTGTGGGCGTGTCTTTCCATAAGCCGATATGTTACTCATGTTTGTGGGCATCTGTAGGTGGGTACTCGAGCGGATGATGAAATAAAGCACAGGATGGCAGAATAAAGTCGTATGTTGCCAAAGATCCGCCCATTCGATTACTTCCGGCAGGGAAGAACGGGCAAGAAACCCTTCGGACCGGGCAACCATATTTATCAGGATACGATACTACTACTATCACTAGTTCAGGACTACCCGCTTTATATCACTTTAATATCACTGACGTTCACTTTTCTAACTGGCAGCATAACTGCCCTACAATAATTCCATTCAACTGTGTGACTGTGACTGATCGACTGTTACTCTATGACTGACCGTCATAAACTATTTGTTAGCCTTTATAAACCCGATATCGGCAAGTAACTATCCCCTCCAAGGTAACAAATCCAAGTACCTAAGGCGACCGTGGCGCCACCTAGTATTCCGTATTAAATAATCTACCCTAGCATAATTAGGTTACGTCTCCGACAAACTAGATGGCGCTAGTAGTCATCCAGTAGCTGTCTCGAATAATTTCGACTGCCGTCATATATATCATGTGCTGTTGGTTCTCCAAATAAATGAATAAATCATGAAATAAATATGTATATAAATGAACATATTATGCGTGTATATTCGCGCCAGGTCCTTTACGGGGTAGGAAAAGAGTGTGGAGCGCCAGATATCCAGTTCCTGACATACCTCCCGTACTTCGTCTACCTTCATCATTTTCTTCATTTGCACGCCAATTCTTAAGACTTTTGACCCCACCCTCAGACACTCGATCTATTTGGTCATGGTAGGTCAGTCTTGGTCTTCCTGGGCGTCTGCAGCCACAGACTTATAGAATCCTTACAGGAGAACCTATCATCGTGTTAATGATAGATAGCATGGAAAATTAATTAGTTGTACGGAATCATACGCACGCGCCTGAGGCCTGAGGGCTCTCGAAGGTGTTATACCTCTGTGCCGGAAATTACAAAGCCCTACATTACCACCTGACCGGAACACGATAGTGCTGAACACTACCATTTAGCGGCAAGTGTAGGTTATGCGGTGGTGCCTACGCCCACGAGCTCCGTCACTGGAGGTCTACCACCAGTAAAAGCCTTAAATATTTATTAATTTTGAAATTTTACTATCGACTGCCTCTGACTGGCACTTAGGGCGACTCGATGTCTTTGATAAAAGGTTTTTCTGAGATTACTTATTTGCTACGCATGAAATCACTATAGCCAGATTTGATCCTCGTTTGCCAACAAATACATTTGCACTTCAAAACCTCTACAAACATTCTGCAAAATTATTTTTTTAGAAAAAATAGAAGACAGAATAAATATACATAGGACAGAATACATATAGAATAAATAGAACTGCTTCGGTAGCATAGTGGTAGCAGGCCACTACTACGCTGAGGTCCTGGGTTCGATTCTCGGGTAGGGGGTTATCAGATATAATGGTTTAAAGTCCTTTATCTTTGGTTCTGTTGGGATTTTTCCATTTTCTGGAAATTTCCCAGTACCCCGAAGTTCGGTAATGTGCCCGGAAATGTCAACAGGCTCGCCACCTGTTAAACGGGCCAAAACGTAACCGGCGAATCGTGGGTGTTTGCATGTATGCTTGAATGCATGCATTTACCTCTGCCTACCCCTTCGGGGATTACAGGCGTGAAGTTACGTTAATTTTTATTCCTCTCCGTCGGCTTATTATTGGTCTTACAAACAATGTAACCTATTATAAGTTCAGCCAACTCTAAATTCTGAAAACACATGAAGTAATAAAATGAATTATTTTCCATTGCCCCAACGAGCGAGATAATACGTTATGGGTTGCAAAACTTGTGTTCTCAAAATTTGAATAAATTTCTCAAGGGTGCTCTTTGGAGTAAAGTACTGCTACAGTTGAGGTATAAATAATGCGGTGATGTATGATAGTGCTGCACTTACACGTTACTTTGTTTTTGGGTTCCGTAGAGATATTAAATGTCATGAGAGAGTACTGTCATGAGAGCATACTGGTGGTAGAGCTCAGGTTTGCGTAGCTGAATGGCATAAAAGAAAGCCTTGAAATGAATTGATAAATTAAATTTCATAATTGGTTTCTAATAAACTCTTTATATCATACCAGGTCGTCGCCCTTAAAAGCTGTCCTCTTTATCCTTAAAACAATGAATTCATCGCAGTGTCAAGAGGGAATGGTTGCTGCGTTTGAAATTGTACTTAATTACACTTAACAAGGTTTCCCGTCCGCGCTCATGTTTCGCTATAACAGCATTTTTATCTTTTTATATTTTTTTTTATGTAAGAAAGGTAGCAAACAAGCACGCAGCTCACATCGATGTTAAGTAATGACTGCAGCTTAAACACATTTGAATAAAAATCAGAGGTCAAAATGCAGATGCGTTGCCACCCCTGAGACCTAAGTTGTTATGTCTGTGTGATAGTTATTACGGGGCCATACATCATTTTGATAATTTTTCACTTCAGTTTAAAGTCCACTGCCAGACAAAAGGGTGTACTGCCTTTTCGGCGAGATATTTTTCGCCAAACTTCATTTGGCAACAAACTTTTCGCCAAAGTTTAATTTGGCAAACCAATCGTTAATTATGTAGCAAATGATTTGCTTAGGCAAACGACAAATTGTCAAATAACATTTTAAATCAACAAACTAAGATTCTTTCTATTGTTTTATTGTCTTTGTCCTCGTGTTGGTTGGGCGAGAAAGGGACCGTGGGCGCCTCCACTAAGCCAGGTCAGGTCGAAGTGTGAAATTTACATCAAATAATCAGGTACATATTTATACAGGGTTATTTGAAATTAGCACATCATCTCTTTCAGGCAGCCTGTCTACATCAATCCCAACAATTTTTTTTTTTACTGGTGGTAGAGCTCCAGTGACGGAGCTCGCAGGCGTACGCACCACCGCATTACCTAATATACTTGCCGCTAAATGGTAGTGATCAGCACTATCGTGTTCCGGTCAGGTGGTTATGTACGGCCCTGTAATTTTTGGCACAGAGGCATAATAACACCTTAGGCCTCAGGAGTGGTAACGCACACTGCGCGTGGCTTTTTTTGTCGAGTTTTTTCTTTTTCGAGGTACGGAACCCTAAAAATATATTGTTTATTTGTAACAAAGCAAGGACGGTAAGCTTATATATACATTTCAAACAACTGTGTGAGTATTTGAGATTCAAAGGCACTTGAAATTTCAATAACAACCAACGATTTTAGCATTTAACGGGAATCCATCATTAAATACCAGCTAGATTAGGATGGTTGTGCGAATGAGGCAAATGCTACGTTGAATAACCTATTAGCTTTAAGTTCCAATGAAATGTGATCATAATCTATGTTAACACATTGAACAATTTTAAAGCTGCCTTAGTATTGACGCTTATTGTCTGCGCGGCTGGTAAGAGCGGATGGTAAGCGCGCGAAACTATAAAACGAGTTAAGTTTTTTTTTTTAATGTAATGAAAGTGGCAAACAAGCATGCAGTTCACATTTATGTTAAGTGATGACTGCAGCCTACAGACACCCACACAAAGACCAAGATCAAAGTGCAGATGCGTTACCACTCCTGAGGCCTAAGGTGTTATGCCTCTGTGCCGGAAATTACAAGGCCGTACATTACCACCTGACCGGAACATGATAGTGCTGAACACTACCATTCAGCGGCAAGTATATTAGGTAATGCGGTGGTGCCTACGCCCGCGAGCTCCGTCACTGGAGCTCTACCACCAGTGCAGTTGCGTGGCTTACTGCGTTGTACAGTCTTGACAGGTTTGCCACCCCGTGCGGTTTCGTATCATCACAACCGCAAGCTATGGTGGGACTTCTGTAGCTTAGTGGTAAAGCGGCTGGACTGGTTATCCTAAGGTCGCAGGTTCGATTCCAGCCCGACGTAAATTTTTTTTTTCGTTTTTTTTGTTAAAGTGTAATCATTGTAGGCTAGGGAACCCTAAAAAAGACAATGTCATTCAATGTATAAATAAATATATCTGCAATGAAAAACACTTTCATCTATAATTATACTATTCATTCCTAAATCGATGGTACATTGTATTTATTTTATAGACATTTATATTTTGGGTCCTAAATTCAATCGGAGCTGTCAACAACAGAAATCTGGATGAGATGGGACGTGTATAATCTTTTTCAATAAACCCATCTTTTGTATGGACAAGAAAGATATTACTGTCTGAATCTGGCAATCATATTGAATTATTTTTAATATAAATGATTTGAATTGATGAGAAAGGTATATAATGCGAATATTCTTACAGAAGCCAAAGCGGCTGAGACCTGCCTTGTAGATTTTTTTTATGGCAAAGCATTGACAGACTAGCAGACGGGGTATCTGCTGGAAATTTAATTATCGTCGCCTATGAATATTTGCCGGCCGTTGGGGCAGAGCAGTTCTCGAGTGGCGACCGCGTACCGGAAAGCGAAGCGTGGGCAGGCCTCCCAGAAGATGGACCGACGACCTGGTGAAGGTCGCGGGCAATCGCTGGATGAGGGCGGCCCAGGACCGTTCGTTGTGGCATTCTTTGGGGGAGGCCTTTGTTCAGCAGTGGGCGTCTTTTGGCTGAAATAATGATGATGATGATGATGAATATTTGCAATACCAGGGGAGTTGCCAACGCGCTGCCAGCCCTGAAGGACTCTTTTAACGCTAGTTTTGCCTCAGAGGTAAGGCCACAATTTCCCCGTTCTGGGCAAGAATGAACGCGCATATTGGACTGATGAGCACTTCCAAGTATCCATTCTGTATGTATCTTCACGCCAGGTCCCTAATGGTGTAGGCAGAGAGTGTAGAGCGCCAGATACCTCTCGTGCCTCGTCTACCGTCATCATTCTCTTCTTACATGCACGCCGATTTCTAAGACTTTTGACCCCACCATCAGACACACATCTATTCTGTGCAGGTGGAATTTCTCTCTTCGGCGGATGGTGTGATGTGATAATGTAGATGATGGCACTAGATATAATATATCAGAAGATTTATTGCCGCCAAGTATAACAACGTATCAAAATCATTATAACTAGGTTCACATAAAACAAAAGAGAACGGTTCCCACCATAATCGATGTCTCACGCACCGTCGCATCCCTAACAGTTCCAAGTTAACGACTCATCGTGAGAATTTATTCGTTCCTTTAAGATCTCGTTTCAGTTAGTGAGATTGCAGAACGGGTGAGGAACGCTGCGATTATTTACTAGCCAGTGGGCTATGAAGTTCTAAATCAGCATTTTTACTAGACCTCGAGATTTATCTCAGACATCATTTTCAAAAAGACAACTGCTGACTCACAGACTTTCGTAATGAGCCTGAACTGTTGCACCAAGAAGGTTGTAATTTTCTAGAGAGGTAGTTTTAAAGGAAAAAGTATGAGATCGATTTTCATCCTCTAAGATGGTAAAAACGAGGATAAGAGTTTGTAAGAAAGAAATCTATCATTTTGAAACAACTCTTTTTAACGATCCTCCACTTATTCAATGCTTCACCGTCGCATCGCTAACAGTTTCGAGTTCACGACTCATTATTCGTTCCTTTGAGATCTAGTTTCAGTTAGTGAGATTGCAGAACGAGTGAGGAACGCTGCGATTCTAGTAGCTGGTTGAAGAAAGAGTTCTAAATCAGCATTTTTACTAGAGCTCGAGATTTTTTTTACAAGTTATTAGAATAAAGAGACATTGTCATAGTTTGTTTTAGGTTAAAATTAAGTCAATCAATTTGTAAAACGATAGTTAATCAATCGATACGAATTTAAAGATTATGCTTAATGCTCAAGGATTGATGTTTGTTTGTTTGTTGATGTTTCAATTCTTACTCTGGAATCCTGGGTTCGATTCCCGGGTAAATCAACGATAATCAACGATACGCTAGGCGGGCCGCTAGTCATCGATAAACCAAAAACGGGTAATAGGCCATGTCATCAGAAAAACTTATCAGAAAAATGTGAAAAAAAAAATGACATGTAAAATTATCGGAAAAACCGACATCCTGCGATGATCCTTTAAGTCCCAAGACCACAAATATTACTTTTTTGTAACTTCCCCGTCTGTATTGTAGTCATGATTAACCCTTCTGTAAACTACAGTCTATAATTAAAATCCTAATGTTTTAAAGATACATGATAACTGTCATGACTTGGCCTATCACCCGTTTTCGGTTTATCGTTGACTAGCGGCCCGCCCCGGCTTCGCGCGGGTGTAATGTTACCTACCCTCTCCTACTCGTATTAGCGTAATGTTATGTAACCTAAAGCCTTCCTCGATAAATGGGCTAACACTGAAAGAATTTTCCTAATCGGACCAGTAGTTCCTGAGATTAGGGCGTTCAAACAAACAAACAAACAAACAAACTCTTCAGCTTTATAATATTAGTAAAGAAATTTATAACATTAATAAACTATAGATTTCTGGGACACCCTGTATAACGCAAGATGGGCAACGTCCTGCAATAAGACTATCGCCACTGCAATCGCCAATCCGCATGCCAAGCGTGGTGATGATAGCATATCCCTCCCTTTTGGGGAGATTTTGGTAATCTATATAATATAATACAAAAATCAATTCCTGTTCGTTAGTTTCGCTAAAACTCGACAAAGGCTGGACCGATTTGGCTAATTTTGGTTTTGAATGATTTTTGGAAGTCCAGGGAAGGTATATAAGAAAATTTGAAGGGAAATAGTAAAAACCACAATTTCATTTTCCCATACAAATAGTCCGTATATATCAAACCTTTGACACATTATTTCATTGTGAGCCAATACGAAGTTTGCCGGGTCAACTAGTTCAAAATAAATATTTAGCAAATAGATAATTCCATCGCAATACTAAAAGGTCCTTTAATTTCCGCTGGCTTATCAACATTTTCTGCTTTGCCTGGTACGGGATAATTACTGGATTTCATGAATAATTACATTCCGAGATTTGTTTCATTCGGGCCCGAGGTTTCCGGGATGGATCCTTAATTATCAAGCGCTGAGGTTTCTTCATCGTATATCGTTATAAAGTCCTTGATGGTACTGACGTTAAGTTCATTTGTATTAATTAATTTTATCGAGGCGAGTTGAAATGTCTTCGTGAAGATTAGATAAGTAATGTTATTTTCATCAATAATAATTGTAAGAGATATTTAACACCTCAATTTTTAGACGTGAACTTGATCTACCTCCATCTTAATATTGTTCCCGCGTTCATTCCTGTCCAGAACGTGCAAATTGTGGAACGAACCCTCTGAGATGTTCCCCCGGCGCTACAATATGGGGTTCTTCAAAACCGGCGTCAAAAGAGTCCTTCAGGGCTGGCAGCGCGTGGGCAACTCGCCTAGTGTTGCAAATGTTCATAAGCGACGGTTATACCACTTTACATCAAGTGGCCCGTCTGCTTGTCTGTCAATCCATTGACATAAAACAAATATTCGTCAGCAAAACAGCTCAAGCGTAAAAACATCTTACTTGTAATCTTAGCAATCAAGATAATTGCGTGATTCGTAAACGTTATATCTCCCAACAATCCCTCATCCAGTAACAGTTGCTTAATTCAATTAATCTAATTTAATTACAGAGCGTGATTGACGATAATTACAGTGGATGCGTCACACATCAAAAGGACCCTTCGTTTTGGGTTTTCAGCGGAGTATTGTGGAAATGAATCTGCCATTTAATTAGCGGATTTGATTAAATAGGGACTCTTGACGACACTTTTTTTGGTAAAATAACTAGTTTTGTATGCATATCTATCACTCCATCTGTCAATCTTAATCTGGAAAGAGTAACGGAGTTTAATTACCTGGGCTCCATCATAACAAACAATGGTTCGTGTGAGAAAGATATTAGGAAGCGTATTGCTATGGCAAAGAGCGCCATGTCTCAGCTGAATCACATATGGGCCGACAGGAAGATTTCACATAAAACCACGAAAATTCTTGTGACTACGCTGATGTACTCAATTTTCCTGTACGGTGCTGAGACTTGGACACTGAAAAAGGATAATCGACGCCGAATTGATGCTTTCGAGATGTGGTGCTGGAGAAAAATGCTCGGAATACATTGGATGGAGCATCGCACTAATGTATCGATCGTCAAATATGTAAGAATACCTATGAGACTCACCACCATATGCCTGCGAAGAAGCTTTGAATTCTTTGGTCACATTGCCAGAAAGAGAGGTGATAACTTTGAAAAGACGCTACTAACTAGGAAAGCACTGGGGAAAAGATCCAGGGGCAGAAACCCACTACGATGGCCCGACCAAATTCGCTCCACGTTAGAAGCCACAGTTTGCCAAGCCATCCACATCATCGAGGATAAGACGACATGCCGTAATATTTTCCAAGCGAAAGTTATTCGTCGAGGTTACGACCCTCAGCATTGAGGACACACGACGCAAGGAGGAGGAGTAAGCAAAGGAGACGGTTTTTGGACCTGCAAAATCGTTACTAGTTAACCCATTCCATAGTACATTTTGTAATATAGTTAACAATTAGCAATCTAACCCAAATTTTACTTGATCATAATATGTACTTCAATTACTGGCAATCCAAAAATGCTTGAATTTCAAATTATTTATTTTATAGTTTTTTTTTTATGTAATGGATGTGGTAAACAAGCATACAGTTTACATTGATGTTAAGCATCGATATCTCAAGTAGTTCTGTTGTCGCTGATGTTAAGTGATGAATGCAGCCTATAGACACCCACATAAAGACCAAGGTCAAAATGCAGATACGTTACCACTCCTGAGGCCTAAGGTGTTATGCCTCTGTGCCGGAAATTACAGGGCCGTACAGTAATAATAATAATAATAAATTCTTTATTGTACACCAATTATTGAAACATTGTTACATAAAAAGAAGAATTAAAATGCACAATTGGCGGTCTTATCGCTGACGCAATTTCTTACAGACAACCAGGTGGAGGAAAAGAGTGGCTATGTAATATAAGACAGGGGTGTACGATTATGAATAAATAAATAAATAACGTTATACTGGCAAATTAATAAATAAATAGTATATAAATAAATAAATAATATTATACAAATAAATAAATACATACATAACTGTTTAATAACATACTTACAAGGATAGGCGTGCGGAAGAAAGTAAAATATAAATAGGTAAATAAAAGCATACTATTTGAAGGGAAAGAAAGCAATGACTATTGATTATGGGAGAGAAAATACTCAGTTAAATGTTTTTTAAATGTCTCGAGGGTTTGCACTTGACGTACATCTAATGGTAAGGCATTCCACAGACGTACAGCTGTATTAGTAAAGGAATTTGACACGAAGGACGAAGAATGGGAAGGAGTCATAAGTCGTAGATTATTGGAAGAGCGTAGAAAGAGGGAGTTGGAGAGGCTAAGGTAACGGAAACGTACTTTGAGGTATTGAGGATAGTGAGGATAAAAAAGTATACAATAAAGAAGAGACAGAATATGAGTATTCCTGCGAAGGCGGATTGGCAGCCACTTGAGTTGTACACGAAATTGGGAAATATGGTCGTATTTTCGTATACCAAATACGAACCTTATACAAAGGTTTTGCAAACGCTCAAGTTTATTTAGCTGCTCTTGGGTTAGATCGAGATAACATATGTCAGCATAATCTAAAATGGGAAACAGGATTGATCGGACAAGCGTAACCTTAGTGGCAATAGGTAAGAAATTACATAACCTTCTTAGGGAACCTACAGCAGCAAACATCTTCCTACTCACCTCACTAATCTGAGGAACCCAAGTCAGAGAACTATCCATGATTACACCCAGGTTTTTCACGGTCATAGAATATTTTATTAAAGTTCCATCTAATGATATAGTTGGTAGTGTATCAAAGTCAATTTTTCGAATCAACCGAGAGCTGCCTATTATAATGGCCTGACTTTTTTCCGGATTAACCTGAAGGCCATAAGCTTTACCCCAATCTGATATTTTCTTTAAATTATTATTAGTAGTAATTTGAAAATGACATAATTTGTACAGTGTCAACACCTGGGCCCAGAAATGTATGGAACAGTATCATTATCATATACGGGTGGTATTCGTATCGAAAATATAGTAAATTGACGTGATAGTCCCAAAATATATACATATACAAAATATTTGTCTATCAGTAGATGCTTAAACAAGGAAAATGCTGCGTCATTTCCTTCACAATACGTCACCGTCCAACTGTGAGTGAGTGCCAGTAATTAATTAGCCGTACCTGTCGCAGTGCACGCGACTCTTTGTTATACTGCGAAGTAATTGTGCGAATATCTTAATCTTGTTGTTTTTATTTGTGTTTTGTTTTATGATAGTGATATTTTATAACGTCAGTAATGTAGTTGTTATATAATAAGTACTAGTGGTAGAGCTCCAGTGACGGAGCTCGAGGGCGTAGGCACCACGGCATTACCTAATTTTCTTGCCGCTAAATGGTAGTGTTCAGCACTATCGTGTTTCGGTCAGGTGGTAATGTACGGCCCTGTAATTTCCGGCACAGAGGCATAACACCTTAGGCCTTAGGAGTGGTAACGCATCCGCATTTTGACGTTGGTCTTCATGTGGGTGTCTTTAGGCTGCAGTCATCACTTAACATCAATGTGAACTGCATGCTTGTTTGCCACTTCCATTGCATAAAAAAAAACTACATAACATAATTGTGGGTAAATTTTCTACTGGTGGTCGAGCTCCAGTGACGGAGCTCGTGGGCGTAGGCACCACCGCATTACCTAATCTTCTTGTCGCTAAATGGTAGTGTTCAGCACTATCCTGATATGATCAGGTAGTAATGTACGGCTCTTAAATTCCGGTACAGAGATATAATACCTTAGACCTCAGGAGTGGCAAAGCATCTTCATTGAAATCTCGGGTAGTAGATGTACAAAAGGATGTAGATGTTTATAGACTACTATTAGTATTACTTACCATCAATGTGAACTGTATGCTATTTAATTTTAACACTTCATGACATAATAAAATATAGCTTTTTTTTTTTTAATAATTTATTCATGACCATAGATACAGAGTCTTTCAGTTGTATACATATTGAATTTCACATTTCTATAAATTAATGAATATCCATATGGAAGATGACGATGATTAAATGCTTCCATGAGGAATATGATGAGATGATGGGATGGCTCCAGTAAAGCGATAGGGACTTTACTAGGAGTATTTACGAAGTTTTGGAGGCAATACGAAAAATCACTTTTCACTTCATAATATCACTTTCTTACACTCGTGAACATTATCGAATGCTTTATGATAAAAATCCCACCATTTTTACACATAAAAACGCGACTATACACAAATTTCGAAAATAATATCACGCAGCGACACAGCTGTTTTTCGCGTTCCCGCCAAAACTCCAAAAAATATAGCTTCAATTTAGTATTTCCAGTAAAAGTCTTGAGCTCTGACACTCAAACTGTGAGTAAAATACCAACTATTACTTGTCTAAAAAAAAATATACTGCATCATTTCCTCCACTATACGTCACTGCAAATGTGTGGCTGTAATTAATTCAATCAATCAATCAATCAATATTTATTGCAAAATGTACCTACTTACATTAAATTGGTCTTAAACTAAAACAGATAAGTCAGGTAAGTACATAAGCCCTTTTAAGGGGCATCGCAATTTTGACATGTCAAGCAAGTGTCTAACAAAATAATAATAATATTTAACAACATACATCTATAAAATTATATAATTAACCGTACCTATCGCAGTGTACTCTACTCAATATTTTATACGAGAGTAATTGTGCAAATATCGTACCTTAATCTATACATTAAATAAATAAAATTGGAGTGTCATTGGAATATCAAAATAACCGCTTTTTACTAAACGCATATCTATTGTATACAATTTTTTCCAATTTCTGTCTGTCTGTCTGTCTCTTTGGCGGGGTTAATCTTGGGAACGGCTGGACCGATTTTGGGACTTTCTTTGGCAGATAGCTTATGTAATAAGGAGTAAATTAAGCTACTTTTATACTAGCTGCGCCCACGATTTCGTCCGGGTACAATGAACAATCATAAATTCTCACGCGGACGAAGTCGGGGGCACAGCTAGTCTTTCTTATTTTATTTGAGTTTCGTTTCATGTGTGTGATTTTTTTTTGTGGAATGATGGTGGATAACAATGATGCAGTTCATATGGTAGGTAAGTGAATACTACAGCCTATATACATCTACAATCGCGGGGAAAAGGGAAGACAAAATGTAGATATGTTGCTACCCCCAAGGCCTAGCTTTTTGGCCTCTGTTTTAGTTATAACCAGACATTTTTTTTAATGTAATTAAAGTGGCAAACAAGTATGCAGGTCATATTGATGTTAAGTGATGACTGCAGCCTATATACACTTACACAAAGACCAAGGTCAGAGTGCAGATGCGGTACCACTCCTGAGGACTAAGGTGTTACCACTCACTACCATTTAGCGCCAAGTATATTAGGTAATGCGGTGGTGCCTAGCCCGCGAGCTCCGTCACTGGAGCTCTACCACCAGTAATTAGTATTAATTTTATATCATCACTTATGTCGCAATACCGCGTAACTACAGTTTTCGAAAATATTTGACTAAAATAATGGTCACGCCAGCAGACATTTCAGTTTGCCTATAGGCAAAATTGAAAATGAAAGCAAATCTTTTTTTCATTTCTACTAGATCTTTACATTCAAAACGTCTAGAAATCACAAATTGCGTATACTAATAAAAATAGATATCAATTAGTAACTAAGTTAAAATATCATGCAATTTTTCATTTCCTTCCTTACATGAACTAGGTAAGAATAAAAAGAAAAATTAAGTTAATTAAAATAAAAAAATATTTAAAATCAAAATTATTCACTTAGCAGAGTTCCAAGTGCAGTCACTACTGAAAAAAACTCCGCTGTCGAACAAACTCAGCAGGAGCTCTTTTGAGTGAAAGTTTTAAATCTAGTGCAGATAATCATCAGAATCAGATTTTGTGAACGTCCATAGCATATGATGATCATATCGTAATACATATATTCAAGGGCGATTTTATACTTGCTAGATATACATCGTTCACGCAGTAATACGTGAGCCTTCAAATAATTCGACACGCGTGGAGTGTGGGCGGTGGGAATGGAACGTGTTATTTGGCGACAACTGTGTAAGGTCAATTGCAGATTTGCGACTTTACCTTGATTGTATTTTTTTTTATGTCATGGTTGTGGCAAACAAGCTTGCAGTTCACATTGATGTTAAGTGATGACTGCAGCCTATAGACACCCACACAATGACCAGAGGTCAAAATGCAGACGCGTTGCCACCCCTGAAGCTTAAAGAGTTATGCCTCTGTGCCGGAAATTACAGGGCCGTACATTACCACCTGACCGGAATACGATAGTGCTGAACACTACCATTTAGCGGCAAGTATATTAGGTAATGCGGTGGTGCCTACGCACTCGAGCTCCATCACTGGAGCTCTACCACCAGTAAAAAGCTTGTCGAGAAAGCTATGAGTATATTGGGTGGCCTTATATTTTTTGGTACATGAAAGTTTAGCAACATTGAGTCCTAATTCTTATTACAAGGTTATTTTTGTCATAATTAAAACAACTTTTACTATGGAGCCAACCCCGTATTTGGGAAAAAAAACTCATCTAAATGTATTGACTAGCTGACTTTTGTTTCATGATTTCAGTGATGGCCAAACACCGTGACTGACTTTTTCGAAAATAGTATTCAAAAATATTTGTCATGCATAATCATTATTATTGTACCTCAGTCATATTTGTAAAATGACACTGCGGATTTGAGTTGCCAATTGAATTGGATAGACAACGAGCTCGAAATCACCGAATGTCTGTTTTTATTATTTGAATTTTGTTTTAATTGCGCGATATTCTATATATTCAGTAATGTTGCAATACCGCGTAACATTTTTTTTCCATCATTCCAATAACAACAAACAAAGGACAACGCGACTGTTAAATAAATGAAATCGTTCGTCTACAGGCAGCTTAATATGGAAAAGTCCAGCTAATACGCCAATCAGGCTAAAACCACTGATCCGTTTTAATTATGAACGTGTGTTAGACACGCTCGTAATCGCTCCGATCGTTCCTTTGTGGCGGACTTTGCATCTGTTTCCAGCCTACAGCGGAGCGCAATCATCGAGCTTTGAAGATTTATAGGGCTGTATTTTTTATGGTTGGTGCTAAATGATAAAATGGAAATACTTTTTTATGTTGAGAAACCGAAAGAAGGTCACCATTCACATTAGAAAGAACGTAACTTCACGTCTGTAATCCCCGAAGGTGGCAGTAGCAGAAACAGAAGAGCTAAATGAATTCAAGCATGCATCATAACCTGTTTAAGACGTAGAGACTTGAGAACCCCACCACATACTTCTTTTTCTTCTCGTGTCAACGGTTCTACTTAATTTTGTCCCAGTATTTCGCCTCTGCAATTGCTGCATAGTTTGCAGTCCTTAAATCCTCCAAAGTACAAGAACAGGGGCAGAGCGGACATTGGAGCATGTGTTGCATGGTTTCAGCTTAACAATCGAGGTCAAATCATTGGAATTGGGCGGTAGTGAATGCAATAACACGGGATGAGCAGCGCCAGAACAATCGAGGTCAAATCATTGGAATTGGGCAGTAGTAAATGCAATAATTTCCGTGCTTCGGAGGGCACGTTAAGCCGTCGGTCCCGGTTGCTATCGATAGATAGTAGTCAGCGAGCAGCGAGACATTCCCAACTCAAGTATCTTTGATAACTTACTGGGAAGTCTCAACCACGATAATGTAAAAGAGATTTTTGTCAAAAAATATTATATTATATAAGTCGTTAACAAATTAATTTATTATTCGTTTTGTCTATTGTCAAATGTGATGACTGGAAAACTATATTTAATTTTGTGAATACAAAACTTGTAGTATTCATCCGTTCTTTTTAAGGCCAATTAATTATAAAAAGAACAAAAATATATATTTTGAGTAGTCGTTAAACCTTGTCCGTTTTGAAAACATCCGATAGCGGGTTGGCCACTAACCCACCCACCTCCACCAATCCGCATTGGAGCAGCGTGGTGGAGTAAGCTCCAGGCCTCCTCCCAAAAAAGGGGAGAGACTCGTGCCCAGCAGTGGGACGTATAATGGGTTGCCATTATTATTTATTATTATAAATGCAATAACACGGGATGAGTAGCGCCAGAACAATCGAGGTCAAATCATTGGAATTGGGCAGTAGTAAATGCAATAACACGGGATGAGCAGCTTATTCCGTGATAAAACTACCACCTCTGCGACCACCAACCGCCAACCCGCATGCCAAGCATTACGGCTATCCCATATCCCCTTATGGGAAGGTTTTCGGCTGAAATGATGACAATGATGATGAATTATTCTTATTCTTATTGATTTTTTTTTTCTGTAATGGAAGTGGCAAACAAGCCTGCAGTTCACATTGATGTTAAGTGATGACTGCAGCCTAAAGACACCCACACTTAGACAAAGGTCAAAATGCAGATGCGTTACCACTCCTGAGGCCTAAAGTGTTATGCCTCTGTACCGGAAATTACAGGGCCGTACATTACCACCTGACCGGAACACGATAGTGCTGAACACTACCATTTAGCGGCAAGTATATTAGGTAATGCGGTGGTACCTACGCCCTATCAATCTTCATGCCAGGTCCCTAACGAGGTAGGCAGAGAGTGTGGAGCGCCAGAAATCTCGGTCCTGACACACCTCCCGAGCTTCTCCAACATACATTCATCATTATCTTCATACATGCACGCCGATTCCTTAAACTTTTGACCCCACCCTCAGACAACACTCGACCTATTTGGTAATAGTAGGTCAGTCTCGATCTTCCTGTGTCTCTGCAACCATCCACATTCGCATTGTATACCTGTTTAGTCATTCGCTCATTCGATATTCTTTCTATATGCCCGAACCATCGGAGCATGCCTTTTTTCATTTTTACACCGATAGTAAAAATTACCTTAAAATAAAGTTCAACTAATATCTACCTTTTGACTAAATAATGTAGTATACTACAATTACAAGCTTTAAATTGGAATCACAATAACTGGGTTAACAATGTAAATAAATCAATAATAGCACATGATTGAACAACCCCCGTTTATTTGATTCTAGTTTAAAGCTCCCAAGTGTAGTTCATACCGATGTACCGTGAATTCTTGTAGACTTAGTACAAGTACTTTCAATTGAGTTGACTTATTACACAAACCTTATCTCGCGAACACATCCACAATTGCTGCGAGACGAGAGAGGCTTGCTCAAACGTCGACAATTGAAACGGTGGTTTGAAACAAACCGAATTCCACTTTCGTCACCGTAAATCATCCAACTGAATGTCATGTTCTTACTTGAGTAATTTTTCACCTCTTTTTTTGAAAGAATCAAGTGGAAAAGGGCCCGGTATCAACGTCATAGGTCAAGAGCGTGTCAGATATTCTGAGAGGTTGTAAAATATGCCCAATTAATGCTCCTATTCAAAATTCAGACAATTCGGAAGATGTGTAACATCGTAGCGACTTTTTTTTTTAAGGGTTACTCATCGGGCGCCTCTCTATATTTGTATATTACTACTTTAGATTTAGTAGAGGTAACCAACAGGGTGCAAGGTATCTCCCATATCATAATAAACAAAGATAATAAACTGACGCCCCGGTTAGTCCAGCGGTGTGAGACGACCCTTTAATTCCAAGGGTCGAGGGTTTGATCCCCGCAACGGGACACATAATTGTATGGCCTACACATATTTGTTGCGGGTCTGGGTGTTGTTTATGTGTTGTGTGTGTACAACGGCACTCACGACCTAGGTTTATACCTAGTGTGGGTTGTGAGTGTAAACGTAAAAAAAAAACACTAAATATATTATGGTGATACAACATAAAATATATTTTCATTTCATTCAATAAAATAGTCTTACATTAAAATTAAGCTTCTTTCTATATCATGGTTATCTTATTTAGTACGGTTAGTAATATACCGACAAGTCTTGTTGATTTTGAATTTAAGTGACTTATATAAACGTTATCTCGCGAACTCCGTATACACATCCACAATTGCTCTGAGACGACTCAAATTATGACAATTGAAGATGTGGTTTGAAACAAACTAAATTCCAACGTAAGTTGCATTTATAAACGCAAATTTTTAATTGTATCAGCGTAACGTCAATACGTGCTGTATTACTCGATGGGGTAGGCAAAGGTAAATGCATGAATTCATGTATCAAAATCCGAGGGTGTCATTGAGAAACTACCCGAAAATAGAAAAATCCGCACCTTTATCAAAGTTCTGTTATCAGAGATCTATACCCGGGGATCGAATCTAAACCTCCGGCTTAGTTGTAGTGGCCAGGGACCACAAGACAGCAAAAGGTCATAGCTCACTACAGCCACCTGGCACCCGACCAGCGCCGCCTCGGTTTAAAGTGTCCACTCGTTGTCGACTGGTGAACGTCGCGATGTTACTTGTGAACCACTCGCGGCCCAATCGGGTATGGCGCGCGGTTCACTTGGAAATAGCACGTTGGCAATGCAAAGTCAACGCAAGATAAGCTAGTGGTCCACTCGTCGTCCGCACGTGGACCGCGCGCCGCCCGCGGTCGAGGCGATACGGAGCGGAGTTGATGTAATGAGCGCAGAGCGCTCTAACTGGGCGCTGATCGGATGCCGGGTGGCTCTAGTAAGCTTTGACCCTAAATCTTCCAACTGAATGACATATTTCAAGCTTTTTATATGCACCACAATCAATTTTATCTTTGAATTAAATCAACATCAAGGAAGTTACTATTTATAATATGCAGATTTTAATTAATGTGAACTGCATGTTCGTTTGCCACTTCAATTAAAAAAAAGCATTATCATTATCATCATTTTAGCTAAAAGATGTTTACTGCTGAACAAAGGCTTCCTCCAAAGAATATAAAAGGGGGAAAAGCCATTGTTTGGTTGACTGACTGCACTAGTCGAAGAATTCTTTTCCAATAGAAGATTTTTTTTCCACTAGGTAGTGGGCGGTGGGGTCGTCATGTCCCGACGCCAAGGTTAAAGTTAAAGTCAATGTTACTGTCAACTGAACCTTAAAAATGCTTAGGAAAATATTCCATCGCCCATAAAAAGATTAATTCGCCGAGTAGCCGAGTATATTTTTGTACCAGAAGGAAAGTTCATTATAACGTAAAGGTTTTTGTCAAAGGAATCCAATGGTTGATTCATAATCCGATACGTGACGGGAGTTTGGGAACAAGGGAAGTTAATAACCGGTTTTATTACGAAGGTATATGACACTTTGATATAATAACGTGAAAATGAAAATGTAAAAATAGATCTGAATATAATGGACAATGTATGTATGTATCTCCACGCCAGGTCCCTAACGGGGTAGGCAGAGAGTTTAGAGCGCCAGATATCCCGGTCCTGACAAACCTCTCATGCCTCGTCTACCTTCATCATTCTCTTCATACATGTACGCCGATTCCTAAGACTTTTGACTCCACCATCAGACAATTCGACCTATTTGGTCATGGTAGGTCAGTGGACATGAACAATGTGTCGGATTAAACGTAAAAAGTCGAAGTCAAAATTTTTATTTCATGATTTAAGATTTTAACAATCACTTGTGATAAGTTTAAGTTGACGATAAGATATGTCAAACTAAGATGAATAACAATACATACACATGTCATGACTGTTTACAACTGCAAAAGTTGATAATCAATAATGTTACTGAGAATAAATACATATACAAACTTATGTATATCTGAAGAATATCTCATTTCCTGTTTTACAAACTGATAACAAAGAGTTGAGGAATAGAAAAGGAGGCATTATTTGTCGTTCACTGACAGGGGTTTCAAAAGGCTGAAATATACTGAAAAAAACCCCGCCGCAATTCGCGCCGATATTTTCAAACCGATAAGGTTTAACCACTGCTATCTATCGAAGCACGGAAACGCACATTTTAATATGCCACTAGCGGTCACTCATCAAATATCCGACCGCGCCCGTATCGCTTAACCGAGTAGATTGCTTAGTGATTGCCGATTGCTTACGATCTACGCCAGCCGCGGGGCCGCGCTTCTATCATTGATGTAAAAAATTTTAATATATTTTTTATTGGAGTACATTTAATAACATAATATAACTCTAAGATAATATGACAATTGATTGACAATACACACGGTTTTCAGTGAAAACTGCTTCAATCATTGTAAATGTGAGGAGCTTATCTAGGCGCTAAAATATACACCAATTAGGCGCGAGGCCAACACACCTGACTTCACCTGATTAGTGCTTGGTTTGGTCGCGCCACAAAACGTCACAAAAATGGCGTATTATCATTTTGTGCGCGAGTATAAAGACGTGATTATACTACAAAATCTAGATGTCCGTTGTTTTCCGTGTAAATGAGTTAGCTGGCAGTACTCCCTGTTTGGACACGATACATTTGATAACGGGCAATGTGATATCATGGTTTACTTAAAAAAATAAACAAAATTATGACTCACCGGTGATAAGTAATGCTACTGAGTGGTTTAGTTGCTTTACTGTTCAGTTTTTACACCAAAACACTGAACAATTTGGCATTTTTACGGGTTTTCTCACTTAGTTTGCGCTCGGCGAGCGAATGCACAATGAACGGATGATGCTTGACGCGTGAGCGGGAGCGGTCACCTGACCGTCCGCGAGTCTAAACGAACGCTAAGTGGCCGGTGCGTATTAGCAATTTAACTTCTCTAATATCTTTGATATAACTGATACCTGCACTGCAGCCTTAAGCCTAGTGGTCAGAATAATACCAAAAAGAAGAATTTAAAAACCTTCCATTTTCAACATTACACAATGCGCCAAAAACTTAACTGAACCCGAAACATACAAATTGTTCTGTGACCTACGATTTGAAAGGGACGTAAACATTTCACTAGAATACTAGCGGCCTAGTAAATATCTCCTAGCCTACCCACGCCCGGAGCACACATTTATGACTCCCCATCAGGAATTTGCTATTGCTACGTTTAGTTTCGCAAATAATTACAGGGACCCCTTTTATCTCGGGTTTTAGTACCCGCCCAATAACAGGGAAACATATGGTTATAAATTATATGGAGCAAGAACGCTGCGTTTTGCATTTTTATATTTGACTAACTGACCCGACAAACTTCGAATTTCCTCAGAATGAAATAATGTGTCAAAGGTTTGATACATACGAACTATTTGTATGGAAAAATGAAATTATGGTTTTTCTCATTCCCGTAAATTTCTTCTTATACCTTTTAAACCTTCCCTGTACTTCCAAAACTCATTCAAAACAAAAATTAGCCAAATCGGTCCAGCCGTTCTCGAGTTTTAGCGAGACTAACGAACAGCAATTGATTTTTATATATGTATATACATAGATTCATCATTACATTTCCATCTTTGCGCAAGTTCTGCGATGTATCGCTCACCGATTGCATTCGTAATAAAGATGCAAGAAAGAGGTTTTATGTGAATGAGAGTAATGGTTTAAAAATTAAAGAAGGCATGCTCCGGTGGTTCGGGTATAAAAAAAAATGTCGAATTAGGTAATGACTAAACAGATTGCAGAAGACCGAGACTGACCTACCATGACCAAATAGTCGAGTTGAAGAAGTCCGGGAGCTGGCAGGACTGGGATATCTGGCACACACTCTTTGCCTACCATTGTAAGTGACTTGGCGTGAAGATACATACATGACGTTTCCATTTATCATTATTTCGTCCATTGCTGGTATCCTCGTATTTTTTTTTTCCAACAGTTACCCACAACCATTGAGCAACGCGGCCCACCGGTCGCGGCGGACCGGAGGGGAGTAGCCATAGCGAGTATTACCGTCTGTCATTTTTTGCGGGGGGGAAATGCGTGCGACATGCATGTACACTACAAACATAGTCTATTACTACGAAACTCACACCTTGACTTTAACAAAATGCAGAAACAATTTCACGCACACATTTAAACACCTAGGCGACAGGTATAGGCCCATTTGGGCTTGTACTATGACAGAGGGGAAAGCCTGCATATGGCTACTCTCCTCCGGTGTTGCTCTATGCCCATAACCTTCACCAGATCCGACTCCGGGCGGGCCTGCTACTACCTCACAGCCGTATGTCTGTCTTCAAATACTCGTAGTTTGTGAAAATACATACAACAGGCGGATCAATATGATTTTGTCGTCCTTTTATGTCGTCTGTCATGTCTCTTCATTTAATGATTGTTTAACGTTTTGTCATAAAAGACACGGATAGTGTTGGATTTAGGTTGGATTGCGTACTTAATTGGAATTACTCGGATATAAAACTAATAGAAAATTATAAGAGACAGGTTCAGTAAAAGTAATGCGTTCTGAAGGGAAAATATTTTATTTACAGAAATTTGTTAATTCTACTGGTAGGAAACCTTTCAACAGTTTTAAAAAGTGGTTCAAACACATTTTCAGCTAATCCCCACACTAGTATCCATTTCGATAACCCCAGTTCGGGTATTAGTATAATTCATAGGGTATGATTGTAAACTATGATTTCGGCTAGTCAATAAAAAAAATGAATGAAGAAAGATGTAAAAACTTAGGAAATATCGTAATAAAATAGCAGCACGTCACGCGTATTTACTTAAAAAATTAAAAAATCATTAAAAAAACCAAATCCGGTAAGTCCCATACATATAAGAGTAATTATCCTTAATTTTGTCCAAATATTCGAAAAATGCCGGGCGGTCACTTATTCCTGGGACACATTGTATAATTTTGTATTTGCCAAAGTTGAGTCACAATCAGAATACTTCATAGCAAAAAGCTTTCACCAAATATCTGAATTCTAATATCGTAGACGACCCCAGCGAAATTCTCTACATTTAGGACTAAATTATAAACCTGACAATCTAGTATCCATGCCGATAACCCCAGTTCGGGTATTACAATAATTCATAGGATCGTAGATCATGAAAAATGCTTCCTAACAAGCAGTCGGTGTAACGAAGCACCCCTTCGGGGATTTGCTGAAAATATCTAATGCTGTTCGCACAGAATAGATTATCTGATTCTGTTGGTGGGTGCCAGAGATTTATTCGTAAGTATGTAGTAATGTATTTCAAAATTTAATACAACCATAATTTTACTTGTGGTAGAGCACCGCGTTACCTAATATAATTGCCGCTAATGTGTTCAGCACTATCGTGTTCCGGTCAGGTGGTAATGTACGGCTCTGCACATATACAAAGACCAAGGCCAAAATGCAGATGCGTTGCCACTCCTGAGGCCCAAGGTGTTATGCCTCACCGGAACACGATAAAGCTGAACGCTACCATTTAGCGACAAGTATATTAAGTAATGAAGTGGTGCTAACGCCCGCGAGCTCCGTCACTAGAGCCCTACCACCAGTAATCAATCTACCGAGAAGTACCTCAGCGATATAATGATTTTTATAATTACACTGATTTTTGTACTTTCGGAGCTTGTACAAGGTACTTACATTTTAAACAATTACGAATAATTTGTTGTTTTCTTTTGTTTTCTTTTCTTTTCTTTTCTTTTTTTTTCTTTTCTTTTTACTCTTTGTTCTCAGTTTGTAAAGGGGAAAGAGACATTCTACTGATATACTTTTACATTTAGTTTTATCTTAGTGATATTCTTGACTTTACATATATTTTTTATCTTGTTTGACATGTATATCAATTGTTATTCGCTTTAATTTATTTTGTTTGTTTTTGACGTGTCATAAGAGGTGCCTGTCACCCTAAATGAATAAATGAGTTTCTGATTCTGATTCTGATTCTGATTCTATTGTCATCGGGAAGAAATGACCCCACTGCCCACTAGCGGAAGTATTTTCTACTACCTGGAAGATAATTCTTCTACTGGAAGAGAATCCTTATCTACGTACTAGTGCATTGAGTCAAGCGAACAATGGTGGTCAAACAATTCCAAAGGGGGCGGTAGTAAGTGCAATAACGCGAGATGCGATAAAACTACCGTTACTACGACGCCAATCCGCACGCCAAGTTTCCAGTACCTTGGAGTTTGGTTATGTGCTCGGAGATGGCAATAAGCTCGCCATGTGTGACATGGGCCAAAACGTAACCGGCGAATCGTGTGTGTTTGCATGTATGCTTGAATGCATACATTTACCTCTGCCTACCCCTTCGGGGATTACAGGCGTGAAGTTACGTTTACTTTTTATTATGAGGAACTTGTACAATGAAGCCATATATAAAAAACTACCGTACGTTTTCTCGGGCGGTGATGAAGATATTGTGTATTGGAGAAGCAGATTCGCTTCGCTAAAGTCCTGGGTTCGATCTTTGGGACAGACTCTCTTTTAATGTTATGGAAGTGAAGCAACAAGCATGCAGTTCACATTGATGCTAAGTGATGACTGCAGCCTATAGACACCCACACAAAACCAAGGTCAAAATGCAGATGCGTTACCACTCCTGAGGCCTAAGGTGTTATGCCTCTGTGCAGGAAATTACAAGGCCGTACATTACCACCTGACCGGAACATGATAGTGCTGAACACTACCATTCAGCGGCAAGTATATTAGGTAATGCGGTGGTGCCTACGCCCGCGAGCTCCGTCACTGGAGCTCTACCACCAGTAAAATCTTAATCTTTTTCTTTCCTTCTTTCAAGCATTTACTTCTGCCTTTTCGGAGAATGCAGACGTATACGGAATTTTGTTGCGGCAGTATTTATCGTACAAGTGTGGTCAGTCCCAAGCCGACTGCGAGTAGCTTAGGTAACTTCTGTGTTAACACGGTTTCGGTTTGGGTAATTTGGAAATCCCACTCGGGCACTACTGATTGGCAAGTTGTCTGATTTTATTGAATTAATTAGTGTTTCAGTAGATTTTACAAGTAAACGTGTATTCAGTCTTATGTGTTACTAGCTGTGCCCGCGACTTCGTCTACGTGAGAAAAAATATGATTGTTCAGTATCTACCCGGACGAAGTCGTGGGCGCAGCTAGTATAAAAGTAGCCTAATTTACTCCTTATGATATCAGCTACCTACCCGTGGAAGTCCCGTCAAAGTCGGATACACTCCAATTCTACTTATTTCTATGTATGTATGTATGGAGATAAGTCTAGCTTCTGTAAGAGTGTTTTCATTTTGCTACGCATTTAACTAATTTTAACTTGATTTAAGTAGTTAAAATACTGTTTTGACTTTCTAGTTATCTATTGTTTGAATTTTAAATATTGCTAAACATAGCTAAAACGGGTTAAAGTATACTTTTGCTGCGTTATGGCTATTATAGTTATAAGGTTTTAATTATTCGGGCCCAGAATTCTGTGCGAACCAAGCCTTGTAATAGTGCGGTAGGGCAAAGTAGGATTTTTTAAAATAATATTAATGTAAGTAAACGAGTTACTTAGGATATCGAATAATAATATAAAAAATACTTATTGAAGCTGACAAGTTAATACAGAAAACCTTTTAAATCACATCTAAACTAAATCAGAGAACGTCCAATCAGTAGAACCCGGGTGGGATTATCCTAATTGCCCAATACGAAACCGTGTTAACTCAGAAGTTAAGCTACTTTCAATCGACTTGTGACTGACCACACTTGCACGTATAGTTTGAATCTAACAAAATATTAATCACATTATTTTATTAAGGACTAGCTGCGCCCTCGACTTCGCCCGGGTAGATACTGAACAATCATAAATTCTCACGCGGACGAAGTCGCGGGCACAGCTAGTACATAATAAAATAATGTGATTAATATTTTGTTAGATTCAAACTATACGTGCAAGTGTGGTCAGTCACAAGTCGATTGAAAGTAGCTTAACTTCTGAGTTAACACGGTTTCGTATTGGGCAATTAGGATAATCCCACCCGGGTTCTACTGATTGGACGTTCTCTGATTTAGTTTAGATGTGATTTAAAAGGTTTTCTGTATTAACTTGTCAGCTTCAATAAGAATTTTTTATATTATTATTCGATATCTTAAGTAACTCGTTTACTTACATCAATATTATTTTAAAAAAACCTACTTTTGCCCTACCGCACTATTACAAGGCTTGGTTTGCACAGAATTCTGGGCCCGAATAATTAAAACCTTATAACTATAATAGCCATAACGCAGCAAAAGTATACTTTAACCCGTTTTAGCTATGTTTAGCAATATTTGACGACCCGGTTAGTCCAGCGGTGCGTTTGATTCGAAGGGTCGCGGGTTCGATCCCCGCACCGGAACAAATATTTGTATGGCCTACAGATATTTGTTTCGGGTCTGGGCGTTTGTGTACGTGTTGTATGTGTACAACGGCACCCATGACACAGGTTTATGCCTACTGTGGGGCTGTGAGTGTAAGCGTATTTTATTTTTATTTTTATAATTTAAAATTCAAACAATAGATAACTAGAAAGCCAAAACCGTATTTTAACTACTTAAATCAAGTTAAAATTAGTTAAATGCGTAGCAAAATGAAAACACTCTTACAGAAGCAATTAACTTTTGTCACTTAGCGGCGTTTTAGTTAGAGGACGGCAGAATAAGTTGTATTATCTAACCGATGTGTGATCATTGAGATCACCCATTGGTTAAATAAAAGGTACAAAAAGCGTGATAATCATAATAAAAAAAAAACGATACAACTTAACGAGGCTGCAGAATATTTGAGTTTCATTTCAGTTTAAAAAAACTACATATATTTTAAAATAAAATAAAAAGGCACACTCGAATCACGCACAGCGAAACACAATTTATATGAATTTCGCCGCAGTGGACATTCACGCATTCAACACACAGCGTAAATTTTTATTGGTGTGCGCTCGGCTTTATAATTACTTTTCCATTCTGCTATCTCGTGTTTTATTTATTTAATGTGTATAAAGGAATTAATTATCTTTCATCCAATAAATTATTATTTATGAATAAGCGTACAATTATAAGCCGTATTTATTATATAAAGTATGTTCCAGACGCTTCAAAACGGTATTGTGTATGAGACAGAAACGGCATTAAAATTTAGAGCGCACGCAGACAGAGACCGGTCAGAGTTCAGTTTAGTCAGCTTTCTAGTAACCGTTGACTGCTCAAGAGTTCCAACGCACACAAGTGGCGTTCAAATTCTCGCGTTTTAGTTTCGTTTGTGTGTTTGTACATGCAACATCTCCCTACCAAGTTCATCTTCTGACCGCCGTAGTCTGACTGCCCACTATGTGCGTTGTTTTTGTGCGACTGGGTACATTCTTAAGAACACAGAACTCCGAACTCTGAATTCCAGACCGCTCTCTGTCTGCATAGGCTCTTATGGCTGTACGTAAGTTCTGTCATTTGCTGTTCTCTTTTTTTTTTAATTCTATTTAAATATCTAAGATAGGAATGTCAACGTGAAGTTTCAATTAATATCTTCCACGCCACTCTTCTCTCAATGACGTCATTCGTCGGGCACTTGTGTTGGCGAACATACCGGAAATGTTAGAACCAAACGGTATTATTCGTTACGATGGCAAGAGGCCTGACGGTGTGACGCTCATTCCGTGGCAGCAAGGCCGATGTTTAGTGTGGGATGTCACATGTGTTGACACGCTGGCTCCATCACATCTTCGTGCCTCCTGTACACAGGCGTCTGCGGCGGCTGCTGGGGTAGAAACCCAAAAGACCAGGCAATATACCGACATTCCTGACTGCTACACTTTCTTTCCCATAGGATTTGAAACGGTAGGATCTTGGGGCCCTAGCGACAAAGCATTTAACAAGGATTTGTCGGTACGACTATGCGATGCATCTGGTGATCACAGGGCTGGCGGCTTACTCTCTCAGAGAATTAGTCTTGCCATACAGAGGGGAAACGTTGCTAGCATGCTGGGAACAATGAGTGGAGGCCCCGGCCTTGACTTAGCATAGTTAATTTATAGTTTTGTGACTTTTAAAAAGTATTTTAATTTAAGTATAAAATTGTACACTTTTAAAATAAATAAATATCAATATCTATGGGTTGCAAAATTTATATTCAATGAGAATTGCACATCAGTGTCGGTTATATCGAATGTGCAGAAAGCGTGATAATGATAACCTAGTTAAAAATACAATACAACTGAACGAGACCGTAGAGTATTTATTGTCCATTTCAGTTTTTGAAAAAACTGCATATATTTGCAAATAAAATATGAAAAAATCGTACACTCGAAACACGCACAGCAGAACGCAATTTACGTGAATTTTGCCGCAGTGAACATTCACGGATTCAACACACAGCGTAAATTTTTATTGATGTGCGCCCGGCTTTATAAATACTTTTCCAAATAAATTTAAAATTTATAAAGGAATTAATAACCTTTTGGCCAATAAATAATTATTTATGAATATGTGTTCAGTTATAATCCGTATTTATATTTTAAAACATTTTCATACTTTTTATTTTATTTATTTACAGTTAACATTGATGCTTTAAGTAATTAGAAAAAGTAGGCCAAAGTCTACAACGGTCAGTTTCACGCAGTCATAAATTAGAAATGTTGACGGGCAAGCGACTATCACGCAGTATTCAGAGCTTCCTCATTCATGGTTTGACTAATTAATCGAAACTCCATTCACCCGCTAGTCGCAGAGATAGCCTTATTCTATAGAATTAATTACTGCTGCTAGGGTTGGCACGTTATTTAGTACTATTTTAAGAATA
Organism: Macrosoma leucophasiata; assembly: GCA_036365455.1. Lineage (NCBI taxonomy): Eukaryota > Metazoa > Arthropoda > Insecta > Lepidoptera > Hedylidae > Macrosoma > Macrosoma leucophasiata. The sequence continues at coordinate 2,848,223 of JAWQUS010000023.1, read as the reverse complement.
AACTACGTGGTTTTGAATATTTGTAAGTAATAATGGAACAGTAAAAGTGAACAAGCTGTATATTATACACCGGCAGTCGCTCAAACTCAAACTCAAACTCAAAAATTCATTTAATCACTTGGAAATAATAGAATTTGCTTGTGATAGGTCAAATTACAAATATAAAATTAAAGCGAATAACAACTGATACGTTGATTAATATGTCAAAGTAAATAAATTAATAATAGTCCAAAAATACTTAATAATAAAAATAGGTATCAACAAAATGTTCCATACTCTCTTTTACAAACGGCAAGATAAGACTAAACAAAAAAAAATCCGATGATCAATTTAGATGCACCAAATGGACACTGACGTGTTCTGGTCAGGTAGTTATGTACGGACTTGTAATTTTTGTTACAGAGGCAAAACTTATGCTTCAAGCACAGCAACGCATCTAAATTTTGACGTATGGTTTTTGTGTAGATATCTATAATAGGCTGCAATATTCATTTATAATTTATGTGGCGTATTATCTGATATAAATAGGTAAAAATTGGTAACAATCTAATCAATACACGTGTTCAAGCGTAATATTTTTGTTTCATGCTATTTTTGGAAAACCCACGAGTAAGATAATAGAAATATCAAATTGAAGATCAAACGGCGAAACCTTTCAAAGTTCTGATATAAGAAGTATTGAGACTTTTAATCTTATGACGAACGCAGGTTGGTCTCCTGTTTTTCTCGATATCCGTTCGCAAGTATTTTTAACGTAAAAATAAAGTGTGTAATCAAACGTTTATTAGAAATCTACATGCTGTGGCCTTATCGTGAAATTAGCTCATATCATAATATATCCGAACATTTCATGAAATGCGACAATTTCATGATGTGTTCAATTAAATTTGACCAGGTCGTTCAATCGTCTGATAATGTAGACAACGCGCAAGGTCTCCTACTATATCGAGGAACGATTTCTTATCATTGATATGGCCAAGGCATCATGATGTAGCTAATGAACAGTGAACATTTAATGAAATGCGACCATTTCTTGAAATTCTCGAACATTTCATGTTATGGGTCATTTAAGGCTACGACTTATAATGAATTGACGGGTAAATTATGTACGTGTATTTGTAGAATAAATTAAAAATTGTAATTATTCAAGAAGACTTTTTACCGATTGCCTAGAAGATTTACACGAGGTTGTATTATAAACACATTTTTTTAAATTATATCAACGTAACGTCAATGCAGGCGTGCTGTAATACTCGAAGGGGTAAGCAAAGGTAAATGCATGAACTTATTTATCAAAGTCCGGGGTTGGAATTGAGAAACTGCCCGAAAATGGGCAAATCCCACTTTTATCTCTATTATCGGGGATCTATATCCGGGGATCGAACCCAGGATCCCGGCTTAGCAGTAATGGCCAGCAACCACTACACCACTGTGGCAGTTAATATAACAGGTGATTTGACGGAATAGATATTATCTATTCCGTGGGTGATTCAGTACTCTCATATTAATAGCTACAGCGAATCTGCGGATCACTACTAGTGCTTGCTTATAATATTTATGAAACATAGTGGTCTAAGAGCCTGCGACGCCCAGACCTTCGTTATTATAAAACCTGGAAAATTTTCTGTATATGTCCCCGTATATACAAGTATAAGCAAACCCAGAATATAATCCACTGGTGGTAGAGCTTCAGTGACGGAGCTCGCGGGCGTAGGCACCACCGCATTATCTAATATACTTGCCGCTAAATGGTAGTGTTCAGCACGATCGCGTTCCGGTCAGGTGGTAATGTACAGCCCTGTAATTTCCGGCACAGGGGCATAACACCTTTGGCCTCAGGAGTGGTAACGCATCTGCATTTTGACCTTGGTCTTTGTGTGGGTGTCTATAGGCTGCAGTCATCACTTAACATCAACGTGAACTGCATGCTTGTTCATCACTACCTTAACATAAAAAAAAAAATACAACCTGGGTCGTGATGGCTTTGGCAGGTAACAGGTAGTAAATGTGAGTAAAATTGTCGCGACCACGGCTTGTGCAACCGAGTCGAAACGTCGGAATAAAGGTAAAAAGTGTTTTTACCCAATATCTATATCGCGTCACGACCCGGTTCGTAAAATTAGTGAAATGAGTGTTAAACGCGAGTGTTTTAAAAGTAAAATTGTGTTTCAAATTTGTGATAGTATAAAACTTAGTTTTCATATATTGTAAACAATCATATGAGAAACCGCCTCGTCTATTGGCGGACACTTAGGACGGTAAAAACCCCTTGCCAGACATTCTCACAGTCTAGTTATTTATAAATCTACTTTCGTCATAGTATAAAATCTGACTTTTATATATGTTATTCAGAAAACTATGCGAATAATTTTTCCACAATCCCCAGTCACTTTCGATGGTTCTTCCCAGACACATTGAAGTCTACTCCAGGCGTGCGCTCGATGAATATACATGTGCGTTTGTGCGAATGAAATAGCATGATCGGTCTACGGCGATCTCTTTCTGCGCATCAGCTGTCTCGTACTCCGTATTATATATTGTGTAGTGTGAACTGTTATACGTACAGAAACCGTTAAATAATTAATTTGTAAAGCTTATTCAATTTATCATATATCTGGACAAATGCCTCCAGAGGGTGAAGTTGATGGATGTGGGACGCACTCCCACATCCATCAACTTCACCCTCTGGAGTGGGTGACTTAGTGGTGAACTGTCTGCTTTACGCAGATGATGCGGTAATTGTTGGCTCTACACCATCTGGGCTACAAACACTAGTCACTATAGTATAACTGCTTACAATTTAACCATAGCGACTCGCGATGGAAACAACATTTTTTATAATTTTGAAAAAAATCAGTGACAACCCTATCTTTATTAAAAGTTAGTTCCTCGTGAAAACACATCGCCGGCGAACAGATTTTTTGTGCGTCTATAAATTATAAAGATTTGTATTCCAGATTTCTTGTAAAAAAAACTTAATTCAAACGTGATACGTTAAATGATAAATTGCTGAACGATTAAAGTGATTAGATTACTGAGATTGAGTGACATATTAATTAACCTAAATAAACATTTTTTTTATGTAATGGAAGTGGCAAACAAGCATGCAGTTCACATTGATGTTAAGTGATGACTGCAGCCTATAGACCAAGGTCAAAATGCAGATGCGTTTTAATGAAAGAAACCGATTTTAATGAATTTTGATACAGAGATAAAGCTGAATTTGAGAAACAACATAGGCTACTTAGTTATTTATAAAACGACATTCACGCGGGCGAAGTTGCGGGCAACAGCTAGTATGTAATATTTACGAAATTCATAGTCTTAAATCAACTTGTCAACAGCTTTTCGTGCCTTAATTTTACTGAATGTCAAGATTGTGAAGGCATTCATTTGTTTCTCTTCTCCATTAGGGCTATTGGAAGCAAATTGCAGTGTAATTAATCATGAGTTTTAGGGTTCTGTGTGAAAGAGTTATGAAAACCTTTTGAACAAATGTTTTTTAAGTTATGTTCTGGATAGAAGTGAAAGAGAGACAACAAAACTGTTGTTGTTTAATGGTTGTTTTTATTTTGTTTCTACACTTTTACAAATAAATAAGTCTGAGAGTGCGTCTTGAGTCAATCAAGACAGACTGGCAAGAGAGCGAGCTGTCATCTGTCAACTGTCAGAGAGGAGGATGTCAAGAGCGAGTCGGACTGTCGTAGCCATAAATAACAGGTTTATGAAGTTATGTATGAATTCGGTTTTTAATATCGAACAAGTTATACCAGTTTTTTCCCTCAACTTAATCCGCGTGTACTTTTAATCATTACAAATTGTGGCCTATCTTTTATTCCTATAATTATAATTCCTAAAATGAATAACCTACATTATTATAATGTAAAGTTTCATTCAAATCGGATCAGTATTTACAAACCATAGAACTGCATGCTTTTTTGCTTCAAAATGATGACCCGGTTAGTCCAGCAGCGTGAGACGACCGTCTGATTCGAAGGGTCGCTCCCCGCACCGGGACAATATTTTTTATTTATTCACAAAATATTTGTATGGCTTACAGATATTTGTTTCGGGTCTGGGTGTTTGTGTGTGTGTTGTGTGTACAATGGTACCCACGACATAGGCTTATAACTAAAGTGGGGCTGTGAATAAGCGTATTAAAAAAAAATAATCGCCATGACATCACATGATGCTGCAGTTTTATAAGAAATATTTAATTATTTTCTTTATAACAAGAAGTCGCAAACAAGCATGCAGTTCACATTTATGTTAAGTGATGACTACAGCCTTTAGACACCCACACAAACACCAAGGTCAAAATGCAGATGCGTTACCACTCCTGAGTCCTAAGGTGTAATGTCTCTGTGCCGGAAACTACAGGGCCGTACATTACCACCTGACCGGAACACGATAGTGCTGATCACTGCTATTTAGCGGCAAGTACGAGTATATAAGGTAATGTGGCGATGCCTTCGCCCGCGAGCTCCATCACTGAAGCTCTACCACCAGTAGAGTTTCATGAAAAAAGTAATTTTAATTTCATTAAGCACCAGTAACCAATAATTACCAATCGGGCACGCTCGAAAATACTTGACACGAATTTCGTATCGAATCAATTCGTCAACAGCCTTTCGAGCCTTAATTTCACGGGCTGTCAGTATTGTAAAGACATTCATTCATTTCCCTTACACCAAGACAATTGGAAGTTCAATTTAATCTTGAATATACCCAACAACATGTACCTGTGTCACCTCGATGGGGTAGGTTTTGACGTGACAACGTCTTAAATTAGGTTGCGGCTCGGGGTCACTCATGAAGAAGTGTAACGCCCGGTAACGTCACGATGAGTCACCGAACGAGAGAGAGGCCTGCCGGACCGGCGAATGCCTTTCTACCGAGAAAAAGTGGTTGTCACGTAAAATCTTCGCCCGTAAAACCGATTTTACAGGCAACCAGGTTTTTTTTATGTAACTTATTCCTGTATGTATCTTACTTACAGTAGAGCTCCAGTGACGGAACTCGCGGGCGTAGGCACCACCGCATTACCTAATATACTTGCCGCTAAATGGTAGTGTTCAGCACTATCGTGTTCCGGTCAGGTGGTAATGTACGGCCCTGTAATTTCCGGCACAGAGGCATAACACCTTAGGCCTCAGGAGTGGTAACGCATCTGCAGTTTGACCTTGGTGTTTGTGTGGGTGTCTATAGGCTGCAGTCATCATTTAACATCAATGTGAACTGCATGCTTGTGCCACTTCATTTCATAACAACCAGGCTTAACGAGCCCTCCGAAGCACGGAAACGCGCATTTTAATTTGCCACTAGCTGTCACCCAACACACACTTGACTGCGCCCGTAACGCTTAACCGGGAAGATCACGTCCGATCTGCACCAGCCGTCGGGCCATGCGCGCTTCACCCAGTAAAAACCGAAAAAACAATCTTTCGGTTCGAACAATCTTTCGCGCTTCACCCAGTAAAAACCGAAAAAACAATCTTTCGGTTGTTTCCCAAATTCCTGAGTAGATATCATACTGCCAAACTGTGTTATTTGTCTGATATTAAGTGGTTTGAAAATTATACCGCTATCGACTTTGTATGCTTTCAAGATTCACGCAAAAATAACACGGTTTAAAGGAAGTACTTTGCTGCATACTTCCTCTAGAATGAGTCCAAATAGGAACTTGAATAGTTGCCAAATCTTATTCATTTTTCTTTATATATTTATTGTATAATTCTTGCAATGCACTCACTATTTGCTTGATTTTTAATATGCACATAGCACCGCAATTGAATCTCAAGTTTTTATGTTTTATTTTAAAGAAAAATGGAAAGAAAAATTTGACTTCAGGCGAGACTCTAACTCGCGGCCTACTAGGAATCTAGTCCAGCCGCTCTTCCAATTGAGCTACTGAAGTCCTGCCCGATTTGTCAAATCTTTCCTTCACATTTATTTCCTTGCTTTATGGTAGCAGTAGCGCCATCTATTACCAACCATGCTAGTTAGGCAACCGATGTATTAGACTTTTCAGTTTATTGAATATCGTAGAGAAGTCGCTTTTACCCTTAATAATTTAAAATATATTTCACAACCATGTGTTAATGCGAAATAATATAAAAACAATTATCAAGTTTTTATGTTATGTTATGAACTAGCAATAAGCATATCTACTGTTTATATTGGTGATAAATAGTATTGCTTACTTACTTATCTAGTACCGGTGTAAAAATGAAAAAAGACATGCTCCGATGGTTCAGGCTTAAAGAAAGAATATTGAATGAACGAACGATTAAATAGATATACAATGCGAATGTGGATGATTGCAGAGGCCCTGGAAGATCAAGACTGACCTACCGTGACCAAAGCTGTTTTATTTTATTGAACAGACTATATTATTATGGGCTGTGGGACTGTCAACCTGCTTTATGTTTTTTCAAGCACCGTTAAGGTACGTTTCACGATCGTGGTGTCACATTTTCAATGTTTTCGTATTTTCAACAATGCGTGGACTGTCAGTTTTTCAGTTAAAATACTAACTGAGTGACTCAATCACATAGTAAGTAACTAAAGGTGTTTATATCTTAACTTAATATGATTTATTTTAACTAGTGGTAGAGCTCCACTGACGGAGCTCGAGGGCGTAGGCACCACCGCATTACCTAATTTACTTGCCGCTAAATGGTAGTGTTCAGCACTATCGTGTTCCAATCAGGTGGTAATGTACGGCTCTGTAATTTCCGGCACAAAGGCATAACACCTTAGGCCTCAGGAGTGGTAACGTATCTGCATTTTAACCTTGGTCTTCGTGTTAGCGTCTATAGGCTGCAGTCATCACTTAACATCAATGTGAACTGCATGCTTGTTTGCCACTCCCATCACATAAAAAAATATGTTTGTAAGTTAACTTCCGGTATAAATGTCTAGTTTCATTAAGTCTGAAGTCCGAGCGAACTCGGAAATTTAATCAGATAAAGTCCCGGAGAGTCTTACACTTTAGCTCTTCGCCATTCTCAGAGTGATTAAATTAACAAAGTAAAAATCGTTTTGTCTTATATTGCAATAGAAATGAATATCTACTGTAGAAAAAAACGGCCAAGTGCGTATCGAGCCACGCACAGTTTAGGGCACCGGGTCTCCAGTTATTATGTTCTTCATAGATTTGCTATCTCTCATTTTCGTTTTTCCTTCCAACTCATCGCTGTTATTGCATCGTGCTCTGGATATAGGTTTGGATCCCATTTAAGAATCATTTCTTTCATCCAGATATGCTGCAAACCTAATTTTTACGCAACTTTATAATCTAGAGAATTTATATCCACTAGGTTAACTATCAAAATTTGGCCGCAAATATTTTTTATTAAATTACTTTATCTTTAACAGCCAGCAACTCTTATTTGCGGCTGATTTAATATGGCTCCCGTATACCATAATAATAAGAAAAAAACTCTAATTTGATATCTCAATAATGCAGGTACATCGTGGACGTAAAAAGTTATCGGGGCGGAACGAAAATACGTAGGGGCGGCCAAGTGCGCAACGGCAGACGTGATTTTTCAATCTTTTGTTGATTATAGTGTATTAGTGGACAATATTTTATTGAAAAAACAAATATTACTTATATTTCCCAAAAAAAAAACTTGCAACCATTTTTTGATAGGCAACCTAGTGGATATATATTCTTAAGATTATAAATATGCATAAAAATAGGTTTGCAGCATATCTGGATGAACGAAATGCAGTATATCAATTTTGGTTAATTTTGGATCATAAACACTTTTGGATAGCTAAGGTTAGGTGGCAATATGCGGTCCCGTAATTTCCCGCTCTGAAGAATTTTCTATATACCTACCACTGGGTACTAACACCGACAAACTCTGTCATTAAACTCAAACTCAAAAATTCATTTAATCACTTGGAAATAATAGAATTTGCTTGTGATAGGTCAAATTACAAATATAAAATTAAAGCGAATAACAACTGATACGTTGATTAATATGTCAAAATAAACAAAATAAAATAAATAATAGTCCAAAAATACTTAATAATAAAAAAAAGGTATCAACAGAATGTTCCATACTTTCTTTTACAAACGGGACGATAAGACTAAACAAAAAAATATGGGACATTCTTTGTCATTCACTGGCAGAGTTCCAAGGCCCACATTACTGAGAAAAAACCTGCCAAAACAAAACTCAGTAGGGTCTTTTCAAAATATGTTCCTTAAAACTATTTTCACAATATGACACTTATAACTATGTTTTATAATATCAAGTACAATGCACATTCATTTCACAAAATTATTGTTTAGTCTTGTGGAGCTGGACCAGCATTTGTCCAGGCATCTCTATCCTTTAGATAGTCATCGAGTTTATAAAAATAAAATAAATAAAATAAAATACGCTTACATTCACAGCCTTACAGTAGGTATAAACCTGTGTCGTGGGTGCCGTTGTAAACATACAACACATACACAAACACCCAGACCCGAAACAAATATCTGTAGGCCATACAAATATTTGTCCCGGTGCGGGGATCGAACCCGCGACCCTTCGAATCAAACGATGGTTTCACACCGCTGGACTAACCGGGTCGTCAAAGTCTATAGTACGCATTTTTACATAGTGTGCGTTTAATACATGACTTGAATTTATTATCTGAAGGTTCAAGAATGTTGGACGGAATTTCGTTATAAAACTGTATACAACATGTTAAGAAACATTTATTCGATTTCGATAGGCGAAAACTTGGAAAATCCTAATTTATATTTATTTCTGGTATTATAAGTATGTATGTCATTAATTTTCTTAAATAAGTGGAAGTTTTTCCTAGCATACAATATATTTTCATAAATATATTGGCAAGGGACCCTCAATATATTTATTTGCTTGAATCATTCTTTCAAGGAGTCACGACTATTTAAGTTATATATCGCTCTAATATCGTTTATATTTTATTAGGGTTTATATTCATACATTACGTTCTTATAGTCATATGTCATGTTATTACATATCCCTGACACACCGCGGACACTCCACCAAAATACCATAAAACGCTTAATTTGGTCTCTATTACACAGGCAGCAATCAGTGACGTGTATTTACACGTGCACTTGTGACCGAAGCACGTAGAGAATACCAAACGTCGCCCATAAGAGGGGAAGAGGTTAGGTGAGCCGGGAAAATCGGGCGGAACGTCGAAGTGTCCCTTCTATACATGTAAAGAAATACTATTTCTTTCTTCGCACTCTGTGTGTTTACTTACCATGAAGTTTGGTTATAGTTTTTAACTTTTTAATTGTCTCATTTTAAAGAAGAAACTTTTACTAAATGTTCATACTTTCTCACCTCATTGAATAAACATACTATATCGTTCATTGCTTCTCTATTTATCTTCTCTAATACAAAACCTGGCAAACCTACCGCTATCAGATCCACCAGTGTACCTGTATCAATTGAATTTCTCATCTCCAATAAAAGTTTTTCCTTTTTAATGGCATAGTCCACTAATGAACCATCCTTATATTTAAATAACAATGCATAGGTCACTTGGTTCCAGTTTTGGTTTGCAAATGACTCGCACAACTTTTCTTTCCAAACTATCCACTCTGAGTTGAGTGTTAATTTTATAATCATTGAGCTGTACCAATCAACACAACTTTTATCCATAAATAGTCGGAGAATCTCAATTTTTTGTTCATCTTTCATAATACCGAAGCGAGAACATTCTCTCTCAAAAATGTCAATCCATTGCCTTGCATTCGAGTTTTTGCTCGTAAATTTCTCAATCACAAACTTCTCTGCGACATATTTCAGATTCTGTTTTTTTAAATCATGTGTATTTTCTATTAACTTTGTAAACATTTCTTCCAATGAATTCGAATCTCTAATTTGTTCTTCAGATGCTCAACCCTTCCCATTAATTGACGATTTAATGACAAAAACAAGAAATTGCAAATTTTTTACAAGCTTAGACGTTAATTCAGCTTTTTGGTCTATACCTCTACGAGTAGAGGACAGGAAGAAGACAGGATTTGTAACTCAAGAGGGACACTTTCAATGGACTTGCCTACCATTTGGTTTGAAGACTGCTCCAGCAATATTTCAAAGAATATTGTGTAACATACTTAGAAAATATAAACTAACCGATTTTGCTGTCAATTATATAGATGACATCCTGATATTTTCAAACTCATTTGATGAACACATAAGTCACTTGAAACAGTTACTAGAAGCAATTCAAACGGAAGGATTTCGACTAAAATTTATAAAATGTACATTTGCATCAGATTCGGTAAAATACCTGGGACATATCATTCAATATAATTCTATCCAACCACTGAAGGACAATCTCATTTCGATAAAAGAATTTCCAGTACCAAAAACCCAGAAGAATATTCGACAATTTTTGGGAAAAGTAAACTTTTACCATAAATATATACCAAGGAGCGCAATAATTCTTGACCCATTACATAATTTGCTAAGAAAAAATCAAAAGTTTGTTTGGTCTGAAGAATGTCAAAATGCGTTTGAAAAAATAAAGAGTCTCTTGTGTTCACAGCCAATACTAGAAATTTATGATCAAAATCTACCAATAAATATTTATACTGATGGTTCTCTGCTGGGTGTTGGAGCAATTTTAAAACAAGTACAACTAGATGGTAAAGAAAAACCAGTAGCCTATTTTTCAAAAAAACTGAATGGAGCGCAAAAGAAGAAAAAGGCAATATATTTAGAATGCTTAGCTATTAAAGAAGCACTAAGATATTGGCAGTACTGGCTGATAGGTAAATCGTTTACAGTCTACACAGACCATAAACCATTAGAAAACATGAACTTAAAAGCTAGAACAGACGAAGAACTAGGTGATTTGACTTATTACCTTTCACAATATGATTTTAAAATCAAATATTCCCCTGGAAAAGATAATTTAGAAGCGGACTGTTTAAGTCGGAATCCTGTATTAGAACCAGAGGATAATCTAGAAGAACAACTGAAAGTTGTGAACTTAATTACATTAAAAGATATTGTAATAGATCAGAATCAAAATAAAGAAATACAGAGAAACAATAATAAAATAATCAAAAAACACAATTTATACTTCAAAAGAATTAGGAACAAAGAGAAAATAATAATAACAGAAGAATTCAGTATTAAATTTATAAAGCGAATACATGAAGATCTATGTCACATTGGAGTGGGACAAATGCTAACGACTATTAGTTCACTGTACACAACAAAAAATTTAACGAAAAATATTAAAAATGTTTGTAGGAATTGTGAAATTTGCATAAAAAACAAAACAAGAGGACAACACAAATACGGATTAATGTCATATTTAGGCCCAGCGACAAGACCCTTTGAAATAGTATCAATAGACACAATTGGAGGTTTTGGTGGTTCAAGATCAACCAAGAAATACATACATCTTTTAGTGGACCACTTCACTAGATATGCATTTATTATAACTTCAAAAACCCAGGGTGCACATGACTTTATAAAGCTAATAAATAAGGTCGCTGAAACCGAAGAGATTGGGATGCTCCTTACCGACCAGTATCCTGGAATAAACTCTAAAGAATTCAAGAAATTCCTTACTGACAAACAAATAACAATAATTTTTACAGCAGTGAATGCACCGTTTTCTAATGGCCTAAATGAAAGGTTGAATCAAACGATAGTTAACAAAATTAGATGCAAAATCAATGAAGATGGAGAAAACAGAGCGTGGACTACAATAGCGCATGAATGTGTAGAAAAATACAATCAGACTAACCACTCAGTAACTGGCTATGCACCATGTTATTTGCTATACGGAACAGATGTTAAGGTTTTACCAAAAGAACTACAACAAGGAAGTATAAATAGTGACTGGATCGGAGATAAGAAAACAGCGCTTAATAATACCTTGAAATCACATTACTATAACAAAATGAGGTATGATAGGAATAGAAAACAAAGAGAATTCAGTGTGGGAGATCTAGTATATATAGAAAATGGGAATAAACTAAATAGGAAAAAGCTAGATGAATTGAGAATTGGACCATATAAAATAATTAAAAAGAAATCTAATACAATTTACGAGATAGATACAGGACATAGAAAAACAGAGTCAAATCTTTTTCATATCACAAAACTAATTCCAGTACAGATAACAGAGGATGAGAATGTGCAAGTATCAAATGGAGAACTGGAGTGAAAATTCACGGGTGAATTTTCTTCCCCATGGGGGGAGATGTAAAGAAATACTATTTCTTTCTTCGCACTCTGTGTGTTTACTTACCATGAAGTTTGGTTATAGTTTTTAACTTTTTAATTGTCTGATTTTAAAGAAGAAACGAACTCAGAATGTCAGATGACAGATTTAAATACGAGTTGATTGACAATTGGATAATCAATGAAAATTTTAATATTATATTATTTTATGTTTTAAAAGTGAAAGAATAAACTTTCATTGTCGTTTCTTCTTTACAGGTTTGAGTTCATATTGTTTTATATTAACTAAATAAAATAGTCTCTGTATAAAAAAAACTAACAATAAATCTTCTTTACAGCAACACAAGGTTTATTTCTTTCATGTAGTAAAACAGACTTATATACATAGTAGGTATTATTACATATACTCTGTCCCTGGTTCAGTCCCGGTTGTCACACATGAATCCACGGCGAATAGAGTCGTCGGGTATCAGACTGTTAATGCTCTCATGAATTATGTAGACCCGAAATCGCTGGATCAGCTGAGTATGCCAACGTTACTCTAATGTGTTGTTTTATAGTGAAAGCTCTCTTTGTAGGTTAGGATCATTTCGTTGATCCAGATATGTTGTAAACCTAATTTTTATGCTTATTTTAAATCTTGTGAATACATATCCACTAGATTGTCTATCAAAATTTGGCCGCAAGTATTTTTAATTAAATTGTTTTATCTTTAACAGCCAGCAACTCTTATTTGCGGCCGATTTAAATTGGCTCCCGTATATCATAATAATGAGAAAAAAAAAGGCTTTAATTTGATATATAAATAATACATTAACGTTAAGGAGTGGGATGTTGAGAGATATTGTAGCGCCGGGGTTCTTCAAAACAGGCGTCAAAAGAGTCCTTCCTTGGTAGCGCGTTAGCAACTCCCCTGATAAGTACTTTCCATCAGGTGGCACTCTGCTAGTCTGTCAATCTTTTGACATAAAGTAGTAGAGTTCCTTCGAGTAGTTAAATAAAGCTAATATTTAATTCGCAGATATCTATGTAGTATCGTCTCTCTGATGCAAAACCCGGTATTCATATGTCCGTGAATCCAGAGTGAACCGAGTGAATGTCGTGTAACAGAACGTTAATGCTCTTATGAATTATGCAGCCTCAAAATGCCGGATCATCTGAGGATGCAGTATGAGTTGTTATTGAATGTGACATTGTAAAATGAAAGTTTCTTGAGTTAAATTGGACTTTAAACTGCATTTTATTATTAACTGTGTCAAGTTTGTTAAAATGTTTGTCGAGTCTTCATCTTTGTCGTATTCTTCATTACTGAAGGTCGTGCCCGTTTTGGTAAGTATAGGTGTAGGAGCTGACGAGTTGCTTCCAGGCCGCTCTATCTTCAGCTTTTCTGAGAGCTGCAGTCACCGACAGTCCGTTGATTTCTTTTATGGCGTCAGACCATTGCCTAGGTGTTCGGCCTCTGGATCTTTTTCCGTCTACTTTACCCACCACCACACCCACAGTTAGACTGTAAACTGCATTAATTTTTAATACTTAGTTTGCGGAAATTCTATTTGCGCATTTTCTCGCGTATACAATACTCCTAACTTCTTTTTATATCCGACATTTCGCTTTCCAGATACCGTGGTCACGGGCAGACTGAAGACACGATATGAAGTATGCGAAAACCTGCGAAAACGTTTGTGAGACTTGTCAACATGTTTGTCAAGTAATTGAATAAAGCTTATTTCTAATTCATGGATGTCGATGCAATATCGTCTCTCTGATTCAAAACCCGACAGTCATGTATCTCTGAATCCAGAGTGAACCGAATTAATCTCGTGTAACAGAACGTTAATGCTCTCATTAATTATGCAGCCTTCAATCGCCGGATCAGCTGAGGATGCAGTATGAGTTGTTAATGAATGTGTCATTGCAGACTGACCTACCATGACCAAATGGGTCGAGTTTTGTGTGATGGTGGGGTCAAAAGTCTTAGGAATCGACGTGCATGTATGAAGAGAATGATGAAGGTAGACGAGGCACGAGAGGTATGTCAGGACCGGGATATCTGGCGCTCTACACTCTCTGCCTATCCCGTTAGGGATCTTGCGTGAAGATACATACATACGTTGTAAAATGGGAGTTTCTTGAGTTAACTTGGATTTTAAACTTCCTTTTACTATCATCATGTATTCAACGATATCGATGTGAGATCTTTTTGAGTCGTCATCATCGTTCCAGTTCAAAGACGTCCACTGCTGGGCAAAAGTCTCGCCATAAGTGGGGATATGCTTTTTTTCTTCCTTTCTTTTATATTTTTAGTAAAAACTTTTAATTTTGTTTGTCAGAGTTTGCTAATCAAGTGCCTTGTGTTACAGATGTTATATGCGAAAGCTCCTAAATGGTGTAAAGAATTAACTATTATTTTTGTATGCAGTTATATTTTCACTGTCTGCTTTCCGAAAATAAAAAAATAAAATAAAATAATTGAAACAAAACTATTTTTACGGATTTATCTCGCGTATATTAAACTAAAATGATTTTTAAAATCAACCCGACGTTTCGGTCGCTTTTCAAGGCAAGGCGTTTACGAAATCGATGGAGGTAGCTACATATAATTTTTTCAAACTTCTGTCAGACAAATGTCACCTCAGTCTGCCCGGGACCACGGAAGCTGAAAAGCGAGCGAAACGTCGGGTTGATTTTAAAAATCATTTTAGTTTAATATACGCGAGATAAATCCGTAAAAATAGTTTTATTTCAATGAGTGTAGCTCGCGAAAACCTAAGAACATATTAAAATAAAATAAATTAAAAAAAATGCCATAATCGCCATGCTTGGCATGTGGATTGGCGATCGTAGGGGCGGTAGTTTTATCGTGCGATACTGTTGCACATAGCGAGCTCCTACTCAACAAAACTTCACCACCAGATCACTTTATTAAAATACAATGGGCACATAGAAATATTGGCATTGTACGGCATTGTTTGTACTTACAACATAATGCGACATCTGTTGATCAACGTAGAGAACTAAAATCTCGTATAATTAAAAGTTGCGCGTACAAATCTGGTGAATCCACTTAAAAATTCTTCTAATATAGTTAGTTCTTAAAGCAGTTTTAATTGAAACTATGCAAACTTCTCATCAAAATCTGTCGGGTGGGAGATTTAAACTTGGAATATTTTAAAATAATGAACCTAAGTCTTACGTGGCGAGAATTTAATTAAAACCGAATATAGTCTCTGGTGATAGAACATTTTTAATTTTATGTAATACTAGCTGACCCGGCCAACGTCGTTCTGCCATTCAGTAACTAAATGTAAAAGTCATTGCCTTAAAAAAAAAACAAGCTAGTAAATTGTTTCAATTAAATTTATTATCATCCGCGTTTTTTTTGGGACAAATTCTAAGACATTAAAACAACGTGCATGAAATGCTTAAGGTACCTAAAGTTTTCAATTTGATAAGTATTAATAGTAAATTGGTCTAAACAGCTTTTTAGTAAGCGAGTGAATTTATTTATTTATTTTTATCATGGAAGTGGCAAACAAGCATATATTTCACATTGATGTTAAGTGATGACTGCAGCCTATAGGCACCCACACAAAGACCAAGGTCAAAATGCAGATGCGTTACCACTCCTGAGGCCCAAGGTGTTATGCCTCTGTGCCGGAAATTACGAGTACAAGGCCATACATTACTACCTGACCGGAACACGATAGTGCTGAACACTACCATTTAGCGGCAAGTATATTAGGTAATGCGGTGGTGCCTATGCCCGCGAGTAAAAGTAATTTTATATATATAAGTAGTTTTTATGTACTATTTGTTGTATTATTCACTTATCATCAATCCAAACTACAAGTTTGTGTACCACCATCAATCATGAAATGACTGAATCCATCATGCCATCAGCGGGTTGGCCACTAACACACCCACCTCCACCAATCCGAATTGGAGCAGCGTGGTGAAGCAAGCGCCAGGCCACCCCCCCTAAAAAAAAGGGGGAGAGACACGTGCCCAGCGGTGGGACGTATAATGGGTTGCCATTATTATATCATGCCAATAGGAGAGATTAATGCAATAGAAACCTGAACTCTAGTTTACTAGACAGTGGTTTTCTCAATTTGCAGGATCGATAGATCAAGACCTATGTAATTTGTGTATCTACTAGATAAAGTCAATGCACAAAAGCTTTGGGAGTGCACGATAAGCCCGTAGATATATATTTCCGAACAATTCACTGTGTCGCAGACTAGATTTATTGCGAAATTTGCAGAAAATAGAAGAAAAATATTGCCTGAATCCGGATTTTTTACCGGCTCGGTTCCGTATGAGTTCACTTAGTATCATTTCAGACAAAAGATTTCATCTGCTGATGCAATCCTGTTTATAAATGGGATATGACATAATCGCCATGCTTGGCATGCAGGTTGGCAATTGTGGTGGCAGTCATTTTATCTCGGGACACCCTAAAAAGGAAATAGTTTTGTTACTTCTTCTAAGGCTTATAATATAATAATAATGACAACCCTTGATACGTCCCACTACTGGGCACGAGTCTCTCTCCTTTTTGGAAAGAGGTTTGGAGCTTACTCCACCACGCTGCTCCAATGCGGGTTGGTGGAGATGGCTTCTAAGGCTTAAGATGTATTGTTTACATGGCTTTAATCTCCTTATTATACGTAGAAGACTATAACTTGTACTAAGCGCTAAATTCTATTATTGACAGAAAGATTACGGCGTCTTGCTTTAGTGATGCGACACGGTACAAGACACGGCACGATGCAATGCGTCGCGATGCTACACGCGAGAAATATCGCAATTGATCGCGTTCGCCGTCATCGCAGCGTTGCGTCACGTCTCATTTGTCGCTCATTCAGGACACCCCGTAAGCTACAAGCAGTATTCGTTCGTTCGTATTAGTTCGTACCGTTGCATCACATCGTATTCAACGCTCACGCAGAACGCCGTTTTCAAGAACCAACCTCTCATTATTACGAATCTTTCACTCAGCAATTCTATATATCACGGATGTAATTTGTTAAGGTCTAATAACAAGATTGGACCCTTGAAGGTATCCATAAATTACATGACACAGATTTCAAGGTTTCTGCACACCCTGTTCCATTGTCACAGGTAATCTCATTTGTTATTTGTTGAATTGATAGGTGCGAGACATATGGATAGAAATATGTCCGTATCGATGTTTTATTTCAATGAGTATAGCTTGGAAAAACCTTTGATGCTAAGATAGATTTAATTTATTTAAAATTCTGGATGCATTTTATCTTATTAAGTACATAACTGTGCCCGTGGCTTTTTCTGGACAGATTCAAGGCTTAGGGCGTTGCGGGGATATGCAAATGCTGTTAGAGGCGATGGAACTTTTGCTCTTGTAATCGGTTGGTTGACGTCACATAGTTTATGATGATCGGTCATTCTCTAATTTCTATACAGGTTCACTTTATTTACTCATTCGAATCGGGTTGTGACCTTTGTATAAGCAACCAAGGCTCTTCTTATTCAGTTGTTTTTCAGTGAATTAATGAAGGAAAAACAAACTTATATCGAAAAGTAAGTCTCTCAATATGATCTGGTAAGTGGAATGAGTTCAAAACGCGACTGTTTGAAAAGACGTAAACTTGAACCTTTAAATTTTGAACTTTCCTCATTGCACATCGTCGCAAAGCGTTGTGTTACAGCTTGGTGTTCGGTTTGGAGTTGATTTTCTTAGACTATTTAATTGGGGTAGCTGTACTATCTCCTGTCACCCTGCCATACTTCCCCATGAACTGCTGAAGGTTTGCCCGTCATTTCAGGCAACGTGTAAACACTGTTTACACTAAACAGTAGGTATTTCAAAATTTTAGATAGTCTGATTGTGATGCTATGTGTATCAACGGTGGAGAATATTTTTCCATATTTTAAGTTCAATAATAATTATGAGTGACAAATTTTTATTCTTTAGCCAGCCAGATTAATGACATTGAACTTGCAACTCCAACGGTTTTGCAAATATGGTGACAGTTCTGTTAGACTTGAAATAATTTTGAAATAGGTAAGCGTCACGACGCACGTACGATGACGTATTTTTTCCACATAAACATTTTAATGGCAAATCCATGGCAAACGCATTTACTTACTGGTGGTAGAGCTCCAGTGACGGAGCTCGTGGGCGTAGGCACCATCTCAGTACATAATTTACTTGCCGTTAAATGGTAGTGTTCAGCACTATTGTGTTCCAGTCAGGTGGTAATGTACGGCCCTGTAATTTCCGGCACAGAGGCATAACACCTTAGGCCTCAGGAGTCGTAATGCATCTGCATTTTGACCTTGGTCTTTGTGTGGGTGTCTATAGGTTGCAGTCGTCACTTAACATCAATGTGAACTGCATGCTTCTTTGTATAAGCCTCGTGTTAAATAAGTAACACAAAACTTAACAGATACTTACTCAACGGTTCCTTAGATTACTAAACTTCGAAAACAGGAAACGTGTTCGTGATTGGAAACTGCAAAATCATCTTCAAAATGAATTCGCTTAATTCTCAACTCGAAAATGAAATACGGACCCCAAATTGTAGTGTACACCATCAAACCAAACCTATAAATCTTCACACGTCCACGCTCAGTAAATAACGCATAGCTGGTCGCAATTCGACCATAATAATCACGCGTTTTTGCTCCCAAACTCATCGTATTAAAGGTTATAATACTGTGAGATAAATTCGTAAAGCGACAAACTTGTGTTCTTGATTGTAAGCGTGTGGGGTCATTGAATTTGTGAAATAAGCTTAGTGAGTGACCGGCTGTTTGTTTCAATTTTGCGTTAGTTATTACAATGTGCTGAAAGTAAATTTGTTGTTGGCCGTGATTGAAGCTATCCCATTAAGTATGTGTCGTTCGTTCGATTGCAAAGAACCGTCTCAATTCCATCCAAACCGTTTCAAATACTTGTTTTATATTATTTCGCATTAACACATGCTAGTGAAATAAAATATGTTTCAAATACGTCGAGAAAAAGACCCGTTGCCTTCGATCCGTTCAATTGATTGATTAGTTCATTGATATAAAGATTGTAAAAGTCATTCAATTGATCGGGTTCTATGAAATGGATTCATTGTAATAGCTGAGAAGTTCATTTGAATCAGCGAGCCAGATCGATCGATATAGATCATTCATTCGATAAATGTCATCGGCTCGCGTTCGGTGTGTTTTGATCACTCGGAGTTGCAAGCTGAAACTCGCCTTTCTACTATCTGCTTCCGGATAACGCTCTCTTTTTTCGATCACATGGCCCGGCTTGAAGCTGGGAATATGGATAAGCTAATTTTAATAGACCACGCGGACGAAGAACTAGCAGAGGCAGAAAGCGCACTCCCTTAGCACTTTGCAAAGAGATTAATATAGAGAGAGAAGCCTGGAGAGCTCTGACCCGGGAAGCTATTTTTGGTCATGACCCTCAGCCATGAGGACAGGACAAAGGAGTGTCTACACGAAATGTATAATAGTAGTAACACACGACTCGCTCACACCAATGATGGGATTCGCTTTAAGTTTTTTTTTTTAATTTTTAATAAGGCAATGGCTTTATCATTTATTGTATGACAGAATGACGTTTGCTGGTGGTTTGGTTGCTAGTAATAAATAAATGCATAATATCGGGTCATGCAAGATCAAACGTATTTTTTGCCGTTCTCGTTCACGCTTCACGCCGTTCCCCGAGTGTCGTGTCGTGTCGTGAGTGAAGTGTCGGCGTAAACAACATCTACACTCGTGTCACGGGCTCTCGCGGCTATTCACACTGCGAGTGTAAAGCCGTCTTGGAACAGCGCGAAGAGTGAACGCGAAGGTGCGAACAACATCTACATTCGTGTCGCCGGCTTTCACGGCTATTCGCACCACGATTGTAGAGCCGTCTTTACACGTTTATCTTGGGGTCGCTGATTTATATGTGATGACAATTGCCAACCACCAAACCATCCAAATTTCAATAGAGAAGATGGTTCGCGATTGTCACCAACATGGGATCCAATACTCAGTAGAATTAAAGCCCAACCGCAACATTCTGTAAGACCTCAAGATACAATTAGTACCTTTTGTGTTATTCCTGAAAGCTACGGAAGACGTTTTTCAATGACAAATACACTTGCTTCGATCCTTACTTCTATATGAAGTTTTTGATCTTTCATCACATCAGCCGAAAGATGTTCACTGCTAGACAAAAGCACACCGCGGACACTCGGCTAAAATCCATACGAACGCTTATTCTGGTTACCTACTACACAGACATCAATTGGAACGTGTTTTACACGCACACACACACAGTTGCCAACTCGCAACCTCAGTGCACGAGGCTACCGGCATGGTACTCAAGGGGAGGTGCGGGCTGCAAGAGGGGAAATCAGGCGGGACGTCGAAGTGTCTATTCTAAACCTGCGTAGTATTATTATATATTCTCATAAGTTCATAAGGACGATATGCCATGATCGCCACGCTTGGCAAGCAGATTGGCGATCACAGTAGCGGTAATTTTATCGCAAGACGCTTATTTCATTGCACTTAGGTATTAGCGCCACACTCGAATGGTTTGAACGCCATTGTTCGGTTGACTGCATGGAAGAATTCTCTTCCAGTAGAAGAAGTTTATTCCGGTAGTGGGCGGTGGCGTCGTCACATCCCAACGCCAGTATCCTGATCTTAACACCCTTACTAATACTCTACAACAGAGGTTCCCAAACTATTTTTTCTTGTAGACCCTTTAAATTTTTTTTTGGTTTCTGTGGACCCCTTGCTACATTTATATCACATTCCCATATTTCCAATTTTTATTCACGCCTACGTAGACCCCCATCGAGTCTCCCATGGACCACTTTGGCAATCAATGGTATGATGTAAGCAAATTGGTACTATCCGTGTATGTGTTGAGGTCCATTATCGTGGACCCCCATTTTCATTTCATGGACCCTCAAATTTTTTTTTCGCTAACGCCGACTCCTTTCGGTTTGTCATAGACCCCCAGGGGTCATTATAGACCACTTTGGGAATCACTGCTCTACAACGACGTCAAAACCTACGCGAATATTTCGTGGAAAACAAATTACAACTTGCCACATCCCGCATCCCCAAAATAAATAGCCTACGTGTAAACTTGTTTGTTATTGTACGACTTGGTTAAACTTGAACCGTGTGTTAAATATTCAAAATTATTCCGTTACATATCTACATTGTTTGTTTTGCGTTTGGATTTGATAAGTTTTGGATGATAAATAGACGATAATCGATCTAGAAAACGATTTTTTTTTTTTTATGAAAATTAAGATTATCTGGGAAGGGTATAGAGATTATGTTTTATGTATTTTTAACGGTGGTAGAGCTCCAGTGACGGAGCTCGCGGGCGTAGGCGCCACCGCATTACCTAATTTACTTGTTGCTAAATGGTAGTGTTCAGCACTATCGTGTTCCGGTCAGGGGGTAATGTACGGCCCTGGAATATCCGGCACATAGGCATAACACCTTAGGCCTCAGGAGTGGTAACGCATCTGTACTTTGGCCTTAGTCTTTGTGTGGGTGTCTATAGGCTGCAGTCATCACTTAACATCAATGTGAACTTCATGCTTGTTTATCACTTCCACGAAATTAAAAAAAAAAAACAGTTATTTTTATTTTTTTCCAATCGTAGTCAACGTTGTGACCCTATTTCGCCGCATCAATATATAGAAACCTACACTCAAATACTTAACACTATTCTTACAAGACGGAAAAGCTAAGTTTTAGACGCATTCAAACAATTTGCGAATTTATTTCCATTTAGCAAAATTGAGAACCGATTGTTCGGTAGAAATTACGATGTAAGTTGCTTGCTGCCAGGGTGTGTGCTTAGTGTCTAAGGTATGATTTAATGTAGCAAAACATTTGAAGTAACAAATAGTAAGTACATACAGTTTTACGTGGAGAGCTATTGAGCTCTTCTCCATTTTTTGGGTTCCGGAGTAAACAAGGAACCCTTATAGTCTGTCTGTCTGTCCGTCCGCGGTTTACCACAGAAACGATTGGTACTAGAGACTTGAAATTTGGCACAAGTATACGCTATTTAATAACGCAATCACGTCGACAAAATGGTAGAATAAAAACATGAAAAATAAAATTATTTAGGGTACCTTCCCTACACGAAATGCGCGGATAATTTTTATATTTTTCGTTATATATATATATATATATATATATATATATATATATATATATAAATAGTACGGGATATACAGGGTTAAATATATCGAACGCATAAATCGTCAAAGCCGAGTTAGGTATGTTAAGACTAACAACTTTTGTTTTATGACTTTTGTCAAAACGCAGTACATCACAGGATAAGAAATAAAATCGTTTCAAATGGGACTTCTACCAATTGTTAGCACTACGTTTTATAGGTATATTTTTACATTGGTACAGATGTCAGCTGCTTACGTAACGTGAAGTTAAGAAGTATTAGAAATGAAAATTCTATTTATTATTTTTTGTATGGTAAAATAAATATTGAATTAGAAAAAGTTGTATTACAAAAGTGTTAGTCTTGATGAGCTAAAGCCTCACTATAAGAATTATGCGCCTTACAAATAACCCTGTATATCGTTGGATAGGTCTTTTAAAAATGTTACGGGTGTGCTAACATCATTTTTCGATTTAGTTAACTGTTCGTGACTCATTAAACTTTAAAGTGCCAATTTTCGTTAGAGTCAAGTGTCCCCCCCCCCTCTACCAACTAAACGGTTGTTGAAAGAAATTAAAACATTTCAGTTATAGTAGCTACATAATAATATAACGAAATTAAAAGGAAAACTGTCACACCTAAGTTGGCTTTAGAAGTTTTCGACTAATAGTCGACCAAATGTAATACTCGACATTTTTGAAGAACTCTATAGAAAACATTAATATATATTTTTTATTACATTATTCAAACCCAAAAACTACGGAACCCTACACTGCGCATGGCCCGACACGCACTTGACCTGTTATTTTATGTAACAAAGGCGGCAAACAACCGTGCTGTTCACATGGATGTTAAGTGATAACTGCAGCCTTTAGACATTTACACAAAAACCAGCAGTTGAAATGCAGATGCGTTGCCCCACTTGGCACCTGTGAAGTTGATTATGTTTGTATGATAGTTATTACAGGGCCATACAGAATTAAATTTAAATCGTTTTATTGTTTTATTTTTATTATTTGTTTTTTCAATATTTTTATTAATTGTTAGTCCTAATATTATTAGAATTTTATCGAATCACTTATTTATTTATTTTTTATTATAAGGCTTCATGCGTACCCGCTAATCGCTCCCCTTATTCAATATATCATCACCATTCAGCTATGCAAAGCCAGCGTGATTTTATCTAGCTTTTATATGAACTGGCAAGCAGCCCGAAAGTACGGGCCATTGCATCCAGCCCTCATTCTTGATAGTGCATTACATTTTTATTGTGACCCCTTGCAATCGCGTCGGTAACATATCATTTTTTTTCACCTAACTTCTTGCAAATCGCATCTGAATTTAGACCTCTGGTTTTTGAGGAGATGTCTACAAAATATAACGGGAATAATGCACACTAATATTATGCACACTGTTATTTACTGGTGGTAGAGCTCCAGTGACGGAGCTCGCGGGCGTAGGCACCACCGCATTACCTAATATACTTGCCGTTAAATGGTAGTGTTCAGCACTATCGTGTTCCGGTCAGGTGGTAATGTACAGCTCTGTAATTTCCGGCACAGAGGCATAACACCTAATGCCTCAGGAGTGGCAGCGCATTTGCATTTTGACCTCTGGTGATTGTGTGGGTGCCTATAGGCTGCAGTCATCACTTAACATCAATGTGAACTGCACGCTTGTTTGCCACTTTTATAACATAAAAAAAAAACACTATCTAACACCTCGATAAGAACATCGAGTTATAATCATACTCGTCATACATGAACTGAAATTACATGTTGTATATGTACTTAATATTTTTTATTTAAGAAATAAGTTGTCCTCAATTTGTACGAACAGTATGGACACCCTATGTAAACTTACCATATAGGTCGCGCCACGTAAAAAGAACGCTGGAAGAAAGTAGAAGGGATGTGTTCGCGCATCGGTACACTCGCGCACGAAAGTACTAGCCCTATTGGTTTATTTTTTATCTAGCTTTCGCTTGCGGTTTCGTGTATTGGTAGGCAGATTGAAAACTATATTACATAGAATAACATAAAATGAAATAAAAACACATGACGCGCAGCTTGACCGCCAGCGTTCTTTTTACGTGGCGCGACCTATACCTCTACTTAAGGCCACACATAAAACACGAACCGAAAAAAAGTGATGAAGCGTAACTTGCGTACCCTTATTTAATACTCGCTAGTAATAATATAAATTATTAATTTCCACTATTTTAATTTTTAAATGATTATTTATAATAACTGCCTCGGTAGCCTAGTGGTAGCAGGCCACTACTACTACGCTGAGGTCCTGGGTTCGATTCCCGGGTAGGGGGTTATCAGAGATAATGGTGAAAAAGCCTTTATCTCTGGTTCTATTGGGATTTTTCCATTTTCTGGAAATTTCCCAGTACCTCGAAGTTTGGTAATGTGCCCGGAGATGTCAACAGGCTCGCCACCTGTTACATGGGCCAAAACGTAACCGGCGAATCGTGGGTGTTTGCATGTATGCTTGAATGCATGCATTTACCTCTGCCTACCCCTTCGGGGATTACAGGCGTGAAGTTACGTTACGTTATTTATAATAAAAAGCACGTCTCAACGAGTTCTAATAAACTTTTTGAGACTAGCATAGTTAGTCGACGTTAGTCTCATTTTCGTTTGTATTGACTATTCACCAAATGGGTGACCATAATTTCCTTCATTTGAATGAACTTTGGAACAAAATATTACCTATATCAAAAATGTCTGAAATCGATTCGGTTATCGATTTTGAACTAACTAGTTTCGGGTTGTACATTCAATCCTGTTACACGTTGTATAGGCTGCAGTCATCACTTAATATACATGTGAGCTGTATTCTTGTTTGCCTCCTTTGTCAGAGAAAAAAGTCGGCTTAGAGCGATTGTTGAGAAGGCTTTCTGAAACAGATATGCGATCATCCTCATTTTAACCGAAAGATCCACTGCTGCCAAAGCCCATAAGGGGGATATGCCATAATCGCCACGCTTCGCATGCGGATTGGTGATCGCAGTGGCAGTAGTTTTATCGCAGGATGCCGCTGCCCATCTCGCGTTATTGCACTTACTACCGCCCCATTGGAATGGTTTGACCGCCATTGTTCAGTTGACTGACTGCACTTGCGGAAGACTTTTCCTCCACTAGAGGCTGAAAGTCGTCACGCCTCGATGCTTTCCTTGTTTAAATATGTATGAAATCAATATAAATTTATCTTATCTTCTTATCTTTATTATATACACGAGTATTATTATTATTATTTTTTAACCAAGTAGTTTAAATTCTAATTTTTAATTAATTAATTAATTTATTTATTTAACTTTATTGCAAACACAGAAATGTTGTACAAAAGGCGGACTTAATGCTACTAAAAGGCATTGTCTACCAGTCAACCTTTGGGTAAATAGAAAACAACGAAAGGCGCGTAAAACTTATAAATTAAATAGTTAATTATTAGTTAATTTACTATTAATATATGATTTTGCTTTTACTATATGTAATGGTTATTCACTCTAGGTATTTTATTATTTATTGAAGTTTTGAAAGTATCTGTAAAGATCTATTCGAAATAAAAATATCTTATATTTCTATATATAAATCAATTGGTGTTCTTAAACGGTTTCAAAACTCGACAACGGCTTGGCTAATTTTGGTTTTGAATAATTTTTGTAAGACCAGTGAAGGTTTAAAAGGTAAGAAAAAATAAAAAAATTGAAGGGACATAGTAAGAACCACAATTTAATTTTCCTATACAAATAGTCCGTATATATCAAACTTTACACACATTCATTTTTTACTGGTGGTAGAGCTCCAGTGACGGAGCTCGCGGGCGTAGGCACCACCGCATTACCTAATATACTTGCCGCTAAATGGTAGTGTTCAGCACTATCGTGTTCCGGTCAGGTGGTAATGTACGGCCCTGTAATTTCCGGCACAGAGGCATAACACCTTAGGCCTCAGGAGTGGTAACGCATCTGCATTTTGATCGTGGTCTTTGTGTGGGTGTCTATAGGCTGCAGTCATCACTTAACATCAATGTGAACTGCATGCTTGTTTGCCACTTCGATTACATATAAAAATAGATATATATATATATATTATCATTGTGAGGCAATACGAAATTTGCCGGGACAACTAGTGAAAGAGTATATTATTATATTCTACGCAAACTATTTGTCCATTTGGCTCACTCAAAACCACTGTAATTATTTTAGTCAGCCATTTGCAATTCGATTAATTATTTATTATTTAGCCCACGGTGATATACTGGCAGTGTCTCTCTGTTGTGGTTAAGTTAATTTTCAGCTTAAATTTGGAATGGATTAGACCACCATAGGATTTAAATTATAATATAAATGTTGACTGGTTATTAGGTTCGGTAGCTAAAAACAGATCTTTATAGATTCGTCATGTCTTCCCGTCCGGCGCGTCCGTATGTCACAGTAACTTTACTTCGAAACTATTAAGACTACAAAGAATCATGGCAAAGGAGATGTTGCAAAAATGTATGGACCTCCGGCCATGTATTGTACACAATTTCATTAAACAGCCAAAATCAATATGAAAACGTTTTTTTACTGAATATTTTCACTTATTTAGCTTTGTTTGCAGTTACAAAACATTATTTGCAGTTAGGATGCAACACAAAACCAACATGGCGAATATGGCGGGCGATGTCATTTTGTCATTTTCATTTTTTTAATTGTTTTTTGATTATATAGTACTTGGAGAAAAAAGTAATATTTTCTAAATATTATCGAAATCGATTGATCCCAAGCGTTGGCTGTATCGCCGCCGTGTTGAACATGGTTGAAAATGATAAAATCGTTTGAATTAAATGTGGTCGTAACTCTAAAATATATTCTTGAATAAATTAATTGTATTTTTTTCGAATTCTTCTTTAATTTACCCATTTTTTGAGGACATGTACGATCCAGAGCCGAGCTCGCAACATCTCCTTTCATACATTGATTTGTACAAAAAAAGTTAGGCAAAGTACAGGGTAAAACGGATTAGAAATATTATCTATAAGGAACCTAAAGAACATTTTCTGGTATTTCAAATATTTTTAAATCACCGGAATGAAAATCGTCTTTCCTAACAACAGTAGAAGCACTCCATACTAAAGTTCAATTTCAAACTTTTTATTCCGGCGAGTTAAAAATATTTTAAGTATCAGAAAATGTTGTTTAGGTTCACTGGATAATATTTTCATGCTGTTTTACCGTGTACCTTTGTTTATTTTTTTCTGTACAAATCTTGCCATGATTCTTTGAAACTCGGTATATATAAAAATGAATGTTTGTCCTTTATAGAATCGTAAACTACGCATTTGATCATGTGATGATTTTTAGCAAAATTGTTGTGCATGAGTCCACCGAAGGTTTCTGAATTGGCAAATACTACAGATGGCGCCACTGTCATTTTTAGTTGATGGTATAACAACGCGCAGGGTACAGCTAGTGTTTTATAAATGGATGAACTCCGGTTACACGCAGTCACAGTACAAATATGATCAGTGTGGAAACTACCTACAAAACGTTCGAAACGGCACACTAACAAAAACATGCGCGATGTAGCGAGTGACTCAGTACTGCAGTACCACGAGAATCGCTTAGAGGCCTCGTTGATGCGCATGTTTGTGTGAGTGTGACGTTTCAACGTTTTTTACGTAGTTTCTACACTGTTCATATTTGTACTGTGACGCAGGAGCGTGGAACAAGCGATAAAGGGGCACGATTGGCTAAAGCGTTCGGCTTATGCCGCATGTTTTCTTAAGTAGCTAAATATCATTCGTATACCAATTTTATAGACAAACCATATTTTTTTGTTTTCTTATTTTATTTTCTACATAAACCAGGTATTTCAAAACTCAATTCTTCATATAATTTCACAAACAAATAAGCCCAATACAGACTATTCTGGTAAACAAGCGCCAAAATTGAGGTATTAGATGGAAATTTTTTCGACAGGACCGCTTTAATACGAAATTTTCTCTACGAGATCTAATGGAATGGCAAAACGTATTTTTATTGTCTACTCAAACAAAATTACTGAAGAAATATTTCATTAAAGAAACGAAAATGGTGAAATATGATTAAGATTATTAACGGCCAAATACTCAAAAGTCACTTAAATCTAAGGGTACTTAGTCTGAACGGACCAAAAAGAATGGACCGTAGTCCATTCGGCCGTGTTCAAAAAACGTCTACGTCCCAACGGCCCGGTCATAAAATAATTTAAAAGTACAGTCGCATACAAGCGAAACAGTCGGTACGGCTTATAAATTTTCACTATAAAACATTTACATATTTAAAGTAGTATTTAAACTTATAGTTGTAATCTAAGTACACAAAATCTTTAATATCTTCGTTTCTAGTTGGCACGATTTCAGGTACCTAACTCAACAATGACCCTTTCTTATCAACCAATCACAAGCAGGCAGTTTATCTGTTACGTCAGAGGAGTGGCGAAAAGAAGGTTCATAATAATATGCAATCAGTGTTTTTTGGGGTTTCGTAGTAAACAAGGGACCCTTATAATTTCGCCATGTCTGTCTGTCTGTCTGTCCGTCTGCGGTTTAGCGCAAAGTCTATTGGTACTAGAGACTTGAAATTTGGCACAAGTGTACACTTTAATCACGCCGACAAAGTGGTATAATAAAAATAGGAAAAATAAAATGATTTAGGGTACCTCCCCTACATGTAACGCGCTGATATTTTTAATTTTTCGTTTTCTATATAGTTTCAGATATCGTTGGATAGGTCTTTCAAAAATGATAGGGGTGTGCCTACATCATTTTTGGATTTAGTTAACTGTTCGTGACTTATTAAGCTTTAAAGTGCCAATTTTCGTTAGAGTCAAGTGTGTCCCCCCACCCTCTTCCAACTAAACGGTTGTTGTTAGAAATTCAAACGTTGCGGCAATAGTAGCTACATATAACCAAATTAAAAGGAAAATGATCACACCTATGTTGGCTTTACAAGTTTGCGAGTAATAAATAGTCCACCAAATATAATACTCGAATTTTTTTAAACAACTTCATAGAAAATATTTTTTATATTTTTTCATTACATTAATCAAACCTAAAAATTACGGAACACTACACTGCGCGTGGCCCAACACGCAGTTGAGCGGGTTTGTGTTTGTAAATATGTTTAAGTGGTTGATTGGTTTTACATATTTATATATATATATATATATATATATATATATATATATATATATATGTGTGTGTGTGTGTGTATCTTCACGCCAGGTCCCTGACGGGGTAGGCAGAGAGTGTAGAGCATACAACTTTAAGAAAAAAAATGAGACTTTAAGTATTTCAATTTATAACTTTTGCACTCGAATGTACTCCATGTATAAATTTGCTAACAATATTATATGACCGGTCCGTTGAGACGTAGACGATTTTTGATTACGGCCGAATGGACTACGGTCCATTCTTTTTGGTCCGTTCAGTCGTAGTACCCAATCTAAGTGGGACCTAAAAGTCTTCTGTCTTTATAAAACACGTTCAAATGATAGAGATAGCGCACAACTTTCAAGTTGTTTAAAATTGAGTGACGTTTGAGTATTCGGCCATAAGGGAAGTATATTCAAAGACCTAGATAATCATTGATTTCAAACTAGATTTAAAATATTATTATTCCATGAAATTAGAAAGCCTCAGTTGTCTAGTGGTAGCAGGCCGCTACTACTTCGCGAGGGTCTCGGGTTCGATTCCCGGGTCGAGGGCTTCTTCTTCTATATTTAAGAGCTATGCCATTATCTTGTCGGTGGAATAACCGCCAGCGTTCTCTATCCTGTGCTAACTTCTTGACATCCTGGTAAGACACAACTTTAACATTTTCCTTTACTTGATCTACTTAACTTCTTCCTGGTCTCCCTCTGCTTCTCTTTCCTTTAATTCTCCCTTCTATGATTGTCATGATGTAATCGTCGTGTCGCACCAGGTGGCCCAGCATTCTGCCCCGCCTGTTTTCTATGATCTTCAAAATTTGTCTCTCCCCTCTCACCAAAGCAAGTACCTCTTCATTGGTTTTCTTCTACGTCCAGCTGGTGTTCTCCATTTTCCTCCAACACCACATTTCGAATGTCTCCAATCGATCCCTGTCCTTCTGTGTCAAGGTCCAAGTCTCACTTCCGTATAGGGCAATGCTCCATATATAAGTTTTAATCATTTTTTTTTTCTTTGGTAAGCTATTCTTGCCCTAAGTAGGTGTTTCTCGATAAACTTTCGGTCGGGGGCTATCAGAGATAAAAATGTAAAATCCTTTATCTCTGGCTCCATTGGATTTTTTTATTATCTGGAAGTTTCCTATACCTCAGAGTTTATTACTAAGCCTGGAGATGTCAACAGGCTCGCCCGTTGTTACATGGGCTAAAATGTAACCGGCGAAGTCGGCGAATCGTGGGTGATTGCATAAAAGCTTGAATGCATGCATTTACCTCTGCCTACCCCTTCGAAGACAAGAGGCTTTTAAATGCATTATAGTATGTTTTTATTTCAATATTGACTAATAAACAAATTCAATGTCAACTGTAAGCTTGTTTGCTTAGTGTATGTACTACTATAGCATAGCATAAACATAAAATATTTTATTACGTTTAAATATTACATATGGGTTCGTCATATTTTCTTAGTAGAAACCTAATGTTTTCAGTTCGGGGTTTGGTAATGTGCCCGGCGTCAATAAGCAAAAATGTATCTGGCGAATTATACGTCAAATACTTATGACATACTTAGATGCGTTTACATCTGTCTACCCCTGCCGTGAATATCTGCTTGAAGCAACGCTTAAGGAGCTACTATAAATGACAATAAATGAGCTAATTGAATAATAATATCACTCGAAATAAAAAGGAAAATTTACTTAAAATAAAAAAGTTTCTTTGACGACCCTTTCCATGCCACTGATCCGAGCATCTCAAAATAAAATTCTAAACGTATATTAATACCAAAACAAAAGAGAGTGGAGCAGTGAATTAAGAATTGTTGTCCATTTCAAAGGGATTAACTGGACCGGTGATTCCGGACAAAGGGGCAACATTTCTTTGCCAAAATTGAAAGCTTTTTATTAACCTAACTAAATTTTCTCGTTGAACGAAAGTACAGTAAACCGGAGAATGTTTTTTTATAATCTTACATTGCACATCTTAAATTAAAATATTATAAAATTTAAAGAACCTTTCTTTTCCATTACTAAGGGGAGGAAGAAACTGGGTTAAGTTGAAAAGGATGTTGTGCATCAGGATATTTCGTTTGCAAAATATTTATAAGTTTAGCAAAAAACAAAAATTTTAAAAACGAAAAATGCTTCTGTAGTGTCCACTACATTAAGGCGCGCCAACTAGTGGAACACAGACGAAACCTCACAGTACTTGTCTAGTACGGTAGATGGCGTGTCAATCGAATTACATCGCACATACGAAGTTATCTCAAGAGTTGCGATATATACAACTTCCCAACGTCAATCGTTGAGCCGCGGCCCGCCAGGCGCTACCACCTCACTTGGTCAGAGGATCCTCCCTTTTTGCTGTAGGAACATTCCACCCGTTCCTCCACACTTCTTCTTTCACCAACCCACACTGGAGCAGCGTGGTGGAGTAAGTTTCAGGCCTCCCCAAAACAGTGGATAGACTCGTGCTCGTGTCCAATAGTGGCACGTAAAAAGCGTTGTTGCCATAAATATCTAGATAGTGACGATTAGTAGGTACATGGAAAAGCACTCCAGGGAGCGTATTATGTTTATCGGTTGACATTATTCAAAACATATAACGCTAAACATTGATGCATCTTAAGGCTTTAAGTGTTATTTGTTCGTAAATGTTTTAACTAAACCAGCACTTGTATGGAAACGAGGAATCTTCGCATCATACGCGCTGCCTCATAAAGCAATGTGTGATCCGCGCGCCAACACCGCTGCGGCCTGTATTCCAACTATTTGCGGCTGCTTCAATTAATGCGACGTACACTGGTTCTCAAATTGCTGTAGAATCGCGTAAATTTCCTTTCTAGAGAACGATAGACAGTAATTTGAAAATTTTTAACTGCCTCAGTAGCATAGTGGTAGCAGGCCACTATTACTACGCTGAAGGCCTGGGTTCGATGCCCGGGTCGGGGGCTATTAAAGATATCGATGTGAAATCCTTTATCGCGGGTTCTATCGGCATTTTTCCATTTTGCTGTAAGTTTCGCTGTACTCAAAGTTTTGTAATGTGCCCGGACATGTCAACAGACTCGCCACCTGTTACATTGGCCAAAACGTAACCGGCGAATCATGGGTACTTGCATGTATGCTCGAATGCATTCCTTTACCTCTGCCTACCCCTTCGGGGCTCATAGGCATAAAGATAAACTGGCATGGAGTTATAGCAAAAACTGTTACCTACAGAAACCGAATGCAAGCATAAAAGAACGGTGACTTAAACTTTCTGTATGTTTAAATTATAATTACGATAGTATAATTATACATTTCTATTCAGAGATTTAAAAAGCTGAATCATCACACAGAAGCACCTACTGAAAGATAGATTCGTATAACAATTTTAATTTGTTGCATCCAAACTCCGAAACGAAGCGCGGATGGCCCCGCGGCTAGTGTAGATCACGTAATGGGCACGTAATGGGTGACCGCTAGTGGCAAATTAAAATGCGCTCTTTCGTGCTTCGGAGGGCACTTAGCCTTATCGGAGGCCTTATGGCATGGGCGCCTTGAAAAACATCCGATAACAGGTTGGCCACTAAACCGTATCTCCACCAACCCGCATTGGAGCAGCGTGCTGGAGTAAGCTCCAGGCCTCCTCCCGAGAAGGAGAGATACTCGTGCCCAGTAGTAGGACGTATCAAGGGTTGCCATTATTATTATTATCCAAACTCCGGACATTCCATTACAGTTGCGAAACTCATTAAGAACTTGAACCTAATGGGTATATTATGAGAATAGAATTTAACTCTTTCAAATTATTGGAGTAAGCTCTAAATTATGCTGGATGTGATTGGAATTTTGTTCGTTATAACTATAATTTTTCCACAAAGGAGATGTTGCAAAAATGTATGGACCTCCGGCCATGTATTGTACACAATATCATTAAACAGGCAAAATCAATATAAAAACGTTTTTACTGCATATTTTCACTTATTTAGCTTTGTTTGCAGTTACAAAACATTATTTGCAGTTAGAATTGCAACTCAAAACTAACATGGCGAATATGGCGGACGATGTCATTTTGACATTTTCATTTTTTATATTGTTTTTTGATTATCTAGTACTTGGAGAAAAAAGTAATATTTTCTTAATACTATCGAAATCGATTGATCCTAAGCGTCGGTTGTATCGCCGCCATGTTTAACATAGTTGAAAATGATAAAATCGTCTGAATGAAATGTGGTTGTAACTCTAAAATATATTCTTGAATAAATTAATTGTATTTTTTTCGGATTCTTCTATAATTTACCCATTTTATGAGGACATGTACGAACCAGGGCCGAGCTCGCAACATCTCTTTTAGTCTGTTATTTGTACATGTGTCTAGTTTGTTATTTTCATTTATTATTAATGTTATTTATGAGATGACAATCTTATTACATCGTCTTAGTTGATTTATATTAAACTGGCTGTTGCCGGCGGCTTCGCTCGCATGGATGTCGTTTAAAAAGTAGCCTGTGTTCTTTCTCGAAGTCAACTCTATGTCTGTACCGAATTTTATTAAAATCGGTTCTGTCGTTTGGACGTAAAAAGGTAACAGACAGACAGACTACAGAGTTACTTTCGCATTTATAATGTAAAGTAGGGATATGTAAAATTTTAATGTAATGAAGGCACCTAATAAGCTGTTCACATTTTTGTATGTTACGAAGGTGACGAAAATCCATTCAATTCATACGGATATTACGTAATAGGTTAGGATCCCACTGCAGAATTGCTTCGTTCATCCAGATAAGCGTCGAAAGAGTTTCAGAGCTGACAGCGCGTTGGTAACTCCTCTGTTTTTGCAAATGTTAATTGTCAACGGTGACCACTTTCCATCCTTATGTCTGCCTGTATAGCTTGTCTGCTTATCTGTCAATCTATTGACTTAAAAAAATGAAGGACGTACAGAGTTACGGACAAAAGTTCATAAATAATGCAAGCAGCAAAGATTGAGCACCACTGTACGATAGTATTGATTAATTAGGAACGCGTACGTAGCGGACGCAGGAGGCATCGCCTAATGACTATCATAGTCTACTAATTGTTGGTATCGTGAATAATGGTTTCACAATTCTTTAACGGATTTGGAATTAGGCATCAACAAAATGATTGTCTTTTCATTTAAATGTACGCAATTTAGTACAATTATAGTTTACTTGCTGATGCCCGCGGCTTCGCCCGCGTGGATTTCGTTTTATAAATAAGTAAGTAGCCTATGTCTTATATCTTCTATCTATTATATCTTTCTCAAAGTCAGCTCTATATCTGTACCAAATTTCATTAAAATCGGTTCAATCGTTTGGACATAAAAAGGTAACAGACAGACAGACAGACAGTGTTACTTTCACACTTATAATATTAGTAGGGAAGTAGGGATTGATCCACGTTGATGTTTACTGGTGGTAGAGATCCAGTGACGGAGCTCGCCGGCGTAGGCACCACCGCATTACATAATATACTTTCCGCTAAATGGTAGTATTCAGCACTATCGTGTTCCGGTCAGGTTGTACGGCCCTGTAATTTCCGGCACAGAGGCATTAAACCTTAGGCCTCAGGAGTGGTTACGCACCTGTCCCCTGTCTCAAATTAGGTGTCTATCCCTTGGCATTCCCGATGTTGAGATAAACCTACTTAATTAGGTTGAACACGGGCGGAATTTCTGAGATAAGCAGTTAGTGCTTTATAAACGGAACCTTTCAGTGTGTGCGTCTGCTAATGTCAGTTCTTCACGCGTCATTTTTCTGGCTGGTGATATTCAAAGTTTACCGAGACGTCGCATTTTGTGAGGAAAGGTGTGGTATATGATGATACCTGACCTTCATTTGAAACAGGTAAGTGAAATAAAATAGTTGAATTATTTTTGTATTAATTTTTTTCATGACTGGAAAATTGGAACGAAATAATTTGATTTATGTTTGAATTAGTAAGTTGATTGTGATTGCAGATATAAAAATTGCTGTAAAATAACTGCTTGTGTATTTATTTCCTAGTTACTGTCAAACAACCTTATCACTTAAAATTCAGATTTAGCCGTTAGTATTTTAGTATATAAACGCTTTACATTATAAGCGCGTATCGAAAATTAGTCAGTCCCCTGTCTAAAATTAGGTGTCTATCCTCTGGCATTCCCGATGTTGAGATAAACCTACTTAATTCAGTTGAACACAGGCAGAATCTCTGAGATAAGCAGTTAGTGGTTTATAAACAGAGCCTTTCGGTGCGTGCGTCTGCTAATGAAATTTACATAACGTTATTACTCTGGCACATTTCAGGATAAGCGAATATACTTTGTTCACGCGTCATTTTTCTGGCTGGTGGTATTCAAAGGTTACTGGATCGTGGCATTTTGTGAAGAAATATGTGGTATGTGAAGAAATGTGTGGGATTTCACTTGTAATAAGTTAAATAAAATATTTGGAGGAGCCGGGGAATAAAGGGCAGGAATGGTTGCCTGGATATTTGCTTACGTAGGTCGTTCATCCCTTGTAGGAGGTCCCTGTGTCTTTTCCAGGTGTTAAATTTTGATAATTGGGTTTAGTGGACTGCACACACGCACTTAAACACTGCAATACACTGCACAGCACTCTTTTTTAGATTTATTAATTGTTTTTATTAGCGTACGCGTCGTTCGATCATATTCTTTGAGAGTCGGCGGGAGAGAACGCGGGGAAAGGATGCGGGGCGAGAGGAAAGAGCGTTTTGGAATACGCATTTGAATTTAAATTAGAATTTAAAAATAAAATAGGACATGTGTAAAAAGTTTCCATTAGGCGTAGCCAATATTGTTGAATAATTTTTGTTTCTAATCGTAGTAACAATACGGTTATATATTTTTGCATAACAAGAAAAATGGATGTAATAGATGGCGCTGCTGCTACCATAAAGCAATGCAATAGATGTGAAGGAAAGATTTGACAAATCGGGCAGGGCTTCAGCAGCTCAATTGGAAGAGCGGCTGGACTAGATTCCCAGTAGGTCGCGAGTTCGAGTCTCGCCTGAAGTCAAATTTTTCTTTCCATTTTTCTTTAAAAAATAAAATATATTTCACAAGCATGTGTTAATGCGAAATAATATAAAACAATTATTAAGGGTAAAAGCGACTTCTTTACGATATTCAATAAACTGAAAAGTCTATTATATCGGTTGCCTAACTAGCATAGTTGGTAATAGATGGCGCTACTGCTACCATAAAGCAATGCAATAGATGTGAAGGAAAGATTTGACAAATCGGGCAGGGCTTCAGCAGCTCAATTGGAAGAGCGGCTGGACTAGATTCCCAGTAGGTCGCGAGTTCAAGTCTCGTCTGAAGTCAAATTTTTCTTTCCATTTTTCTTAAAAAAAATAAAATATATTTCACAAGCATGTGTTAATGCGAAATAATATAAAACAAAGAAAAATGGAATTAAATCATTTCATTAGGATTGAATTAGTTGATTGATTGAGTTACAGATATTATTATGTCATGGTACAGTACAGTAATCATTGATCTTCAAAGTTAAATTTATGCTTGTTTGCTACCTAATAACATAAAATAATTGGATCACTTACTCCAATTCTTACATCCATTTCGCTAGATAGTTGTTGTACTGATAAAGAGGTAAAGTCTGTGACTTTGATTGTTTATTTGTTTGTAAGGGCTCATCTTCGGAAGTACTAAGCCGATCATGAAATTTGTTTCATCATCAGAAAGCTACACTATTCAGGAGTGCTATAGGCTATATATTTTATTATGATAGTAGTTTATATCATTTCACAACTCAACGATTCGTATACTAATTATTTCGCAAACATTTGATTACGTAAATGTATAAAATAATAATTAATACTGTCGACAAAAAAAATCTAATCTAACCTGACTATTTCGTACTAACCTGACTGTGTACTCGAGATTTTTTTCACTAAATTATTTATGAAGTGATAAGTTATGAATTGAATAGTTTTGTAATAATATGTTTACCAAGTGAATTATTTATGTACTGATATGTAGTTGTGGAAAGTTGAGTAGCGAAACGAAATCGTTGCGAAACGTTGGTTTTGTAATGAAGAGTTTTGAAACGTTTGCCAGTAAAACGAACTGTGTACCAATTTCAGTGTTTTGTTCCTATATTTACCTATGCATCATGAACCCACCTTTGTGCTTGTAATACGAGTGTACTGTATACGACGCGTGACATATTTCGGGTTTGATGACGTCACCAGCATTAAATTTCTTTAGTACCTATTAAACTCCATGCGGAATAGGTGCCGCACTGAGATGTTCAGAAATTATAATAAATGGGTTTTACGATATTAGAATATAACTTGCATCATAAACTTGATGAATTCATATTTTTTATTGTTTAGTCCGCGAGGGACAAACGAATAATTGGGTTGTAGTTTGCATTTTGTAAAGTTTTATTTTTGGGGTTCCGTAGTAAACAAGGAACCCTTAGGTATAGTTTTGCCTTGTCTGTCTGTCTGTCAGTCTGTATATCTATCTGTCCGTCCGCGGTTTATGCGGTGTGCAGGGGTGGCAACGCATCTGCATTTTGAACTCTGGTCTCAGTGTAAGTGTCCATGCTGCAGTCACCACTTAACATCAGTGTGAACTACAAGTTTGTTTGCCATCATTACCTGCATTGAAAAAAATACCATCCAGTATTGTAACACGCTATCGTCAGACTCGTCCAAAAGCGGAATTAATTAAAGCAAACAAAATTCCGATCGAATTGCGACCAAAAATAAAATCGTAAAACCGAGTCGCAGGGAGAATGTAAATTGTCTTTATATATGGAAATACATTTGTCTGTCTGTCCATTTTATTGGTGCGTCAGATTTACGACCCATGGGAAACAAGGAGTTATTTTTGTATGCATTTCGGGTTTGCGGGAATTAAGTCGACGATAGTATGTCGTTTGTGTCTTCATTTCTTTGGGTAAGATTAATTACTTGATGACTTTTATGTTAATGACAGAACACAGCGGTAGTATTAACAATTGGTTAACGGTTCTAAGTTCAAACAAAGAATAATTATTTTTTTAATAGCAAGCACACAAAGTTTTACAGTTCTAAAACATACTTGGTACGTAATGACTAGTATGAGAGAAGGCATTCTCTATCCTTTGCGCTAGAGTTAGTCCTGTTACAGAAAAAGTATTTTTTTTGTATGTCTAAAGGTTGACAGACAATCAAACGGGCCATCACGGCTCCAATACCAGGGGAGTTGCCAACGCGCTGCCAGCCCTGAAAGACTCTTTTGACGCCATTTTTGAAAAACCCCATATTGTAGCACCTAGGAAACACTTCAGAGGGATTCGTTCCACAATTTACACGTTCTGGGCAGGAACGAACGCGAAAACCGCACCGTTGAGCATTGCCAGGTGTCCAGTCGGTGAGTGTGGAACTTCTCTCTTCTTATTTCGTCCACTACTCTGTTTTTTTTTCTGGTGAACAATGATTGTGGTAAACATCCAGTCAAATATTAATTTCCTACTACGGAACCCTTCATGGCCGAGTTCGACTCCCACTTTTATTTGAACACCGCTTACTTTAAACGTCTGGCTTCGACTTTAAACGCAAATGGTAATATATGTATGTATCTTCACGCCAGGTCCCTAACGGGGTAGCCAGAGAGTGTAAAGCGCCAGATATCCCGGTCCTGACACACCTCCCGTGCCTCATCTACCTTCATCATTCTCTTCATACAAGCACGCCGATTCCTAAGACTTTTGACCCCACCATCAGACAGAACTCGACCTATTTGGTCATGGTAGGTCTTGGTCTTCCAGGGGTTTTCTTTTCATTTTTACGCCGATACTATAATTCACAAAAAGCCTGTAATATGTTGCCCCGTAATAACTATCGCTGATACATAACTAAGGTCTCAAGGGTGGCAACGCATCTGCATTTTGACCTTTGGTTTTGTAGATGTCTATGTATCACAGTCCTCACTTAACATCCATGTGACCTGCATGCTTGTTAACCTTTTCTTCATAAAAAAAAACACAATACACGACCGCGATTGACCTGAGCCCTCAGATTGTGCAAAACAATGCAACATAAATAGATGTCTAGTATACTAAGAATGTACTATGGCTCGCACACGATGCAGACAGATCGTCTGTCTGTGAGTCGCCGTAAATATATTTACGTCAACTACACACCGGTAGCAAAAATTGCAAGCAAATATTATGAAACTTTAGAGAAAAATGGAAAGAAAAATTAAGTTCGAGCCACCACGTCTAATTCACTGCACGGGTGTTACAACATAACTAACATTTACAGGTGAACTTTAGAAATTAAAAAAAAAACGAAAAGAAAAATTTTACTTCGGGCTTGAATCGAACCTGCGACCTCAGGATAACCAGTCCAGCCGCTTAACCAATAAGCTACCGAAGTACCACCTGTTTGATTTTTAACCGATTTATCAAAAAGGGAAAGTAAAATTTGACGCATCGGTGTGGGACTTCGGTAGCTTAGTGGTAAAGCGACTGGACTGGTTATCCTGAGGTCGCATGTTCGATTCCTGCCCAAAGCCATTTTTTTCTTTTCGTTTTTCTTTAATTTCTAAAGTTCACTCGCATGTGTTATTGTGAAAAATAAATAGTACATTTACCGGTGACCTACTCCTCTACATTCCTCATACATTTCAGATTTCAGCGATAAATTATTACTGTGCGTTGTCTGTCAGTCACTTTAATTGCTTATTCAGTAATAGAAGAGTTTTTCGGTAAGTGTAAAGTGTTCCCTTTCACTAACTTTGTCTGTTTAATCAATCTTCTTTACTATACCCTACTAATTTCTCGACACAATCACACTCGGAGTCGTAGTCCTAGCAGTTTTATGGATCTATTATTTACCTAAATATAAGTTTATGCTCATATATGTGGTCTAAGTAAATTTTAGTTATTACTCAAATTAAAACTGCCTTTAAAAATGATGTATTTATATTCCAAGAGGTTGTTGGACAGTATTGAAGTGTGTTTTGGGATTGAAAAAA
Organism: Macrosoma leucophasiata; assembly: GCA_036365455.1. Taxonomy (NCBI): domain Eukaryota; kingdom Metazoa; phylum Arthropoda; class Insecta; order Lepidoptera; family Hedylidae; genus Macrosoma; species Macrosoma leucophasiata. The sequence continues at coordinate 2,807,637 of JAWQUS010000023.1, read as the reverse complement.
AACTTAACACTTCTTTACGAATATTACAATAACTCGAAATAGTCAATATGTAACTAAATGAGTATTATATTACTGAGTACAAGGTTCTACAAATACAGATAACAATGATTTACACTTTACTTTATTTTTTTGTAGAATCATGAACTATGGATTGATTTTAAAACGGAATAATAAGGCGCTATAATAATATGGCCAAACAAATTAAAATGTTGTTGACCGAACATACTGACCGTGTGTCGCGATACCGGCTAATCCTTTGGCGCCAGCCGCTCATTTGTACAGAACCGTCGTCTGTACCACGTCTAATTAACTTCACGGGTGTTACAACTAAACTAACATTTTATTGACGTTATTATAAAGATTTATTATTATTTATCTTGCTCGTTAACCAGCCGGTTTGCTCTTTGTGTGGACTTTCTGAGCTCTGATTCATTGAGCTATGAAAATATTTTAAAGGAAGTAAATGTTTATATTAATTTTGTACAATTTGCTTATTAAAAAGACCTCAGACTTAGCATTTTGGATCTATTCTCATGCAGCAGTAACGACAGCAACGAAATGGGGGATGATAAATGGATGAACATGAAAAAGTAAAGTGGGGTCAGCAAGAACAGTATCCAAGTGCATTCAAATTATATGGATGGGGATAAAGTGATAATGGATTTTATAAAATGTAGAAGATTATCCCCCGGAGATTATACACGTGGCCAATGAATGTCAATATGCTTGCTACATCTTTTATTTTATGGAGTTATTCGTCATCTCGCATGACGAAAATTCGCACGATCGGGCGACTTGGCACCTTTTGAATTAACCTAATATTTCTGTCGTTAACTCGCACGCTAATACAAAGTACAGCCAGGTAAATAAATTTTAAATTTAATTTAAGAAACGACGTTGCTACTGCTACTGCCTAAGTACTGTTGTTTTATTATGTCTAAAACAGGTTTATACATAAAAATAAAAAAAAATCGGTCGTACATTATATTGACTATTATTGTAGCCTATATTATTAGAAGTAGTTATAGCAAGATTTGATTGAAATGGAGGTACATAATCAAATCATGATATAATAATTTTAATTTTAAAGACCAACCAGTTGACTGTACATAGTTACCTCACAATTTTGTGGTCGGGCGAGTTGACGTTATAAATATTATTTAAATTCAAAACGTGCCAAGTCGCCCGATCATGCGAGTCTTTGTCGTGCGAGATGACGAACAATCCATTTTATGCTACGAAGTGGAAAACAAGCGTACAGTTTACATTGATGATAAAGTAATACTCTTGTCTATAAACTTCTATATGAAACTAGAGATTTAGTAGATAGTGCTGAACACTACTATTTAGCGGCAAGTAGATTAGGTAATGCGGTAGTGCCTACGCTTGCGTGCTCCGTCACTGGATCTCTACTACCAGGGCATTACCACCTGACCGGAACACGATAGTGCTGAACACTACCATTAAGCGGCAAGTATATTAGGTAATGCAGTCATGCCTACGCCCGCGAGCTCCGTCACTGAAGCTCTACCACTAGTAAAAAACTTTAAAACTTTAATGGTAAGGTAAAATTACTTTACCTAATGGGGAAATGCAGCTAGTGTTTGGGCTCGTTTGCACCGGGAATGACCAGGGGCGGTTTGTTTGACTGACTATGGAGACATAGTCACCATTTTAGGTAGGTTTTAGAAATATGACATATATTTAATTGTGATTTAATTTTAAGTTTATTTAGTTATGATTTGCTTTTAATTTTGATTTAATTTAAATTTCTTAATGTAATGTTGTTTATGGTTTTTTAATTCTTTTTTATATTGTATAATACATTATGTTATTTAGTTAATTTTTTTGTCAATTTTTCACTTAATTTATTGTGTGGTTTTTTTTTTTTTTTTGTAAATGTGTATCAAGAATTGTATAAAAACATTGAACATTTGTAAAGCTTGTGAAAATATTTATTGAATAAATTATGTTAATTAATTCTTTACATAATAATGTAATAAGTGAAGTTAAGTAAAATAAGAGCCTGACAAGTCTATGAAACAGAAACCTTAAAAGGTCACCTCAAATCAAAATACCTATATATTTTTAATTCTATATTTTTTATATTCACAATATTATATATCGTGATAGGCATTATTTATTTCCCAAAAAAATATTTAACTTTACGTTATTTATGAATTAATATATGGAGAATAATATTAATGCAGATTATTGAATAAGAAGATGCTTACCAAATTCACTTTAAATCCAAAACTACAGAAACTATTAAGTTACACCCAATTCACCTTAAACACGCATACCCAGTTAAAAATAGATAATTCTAGAATACCACGATTTATCTTTTCCATGCGCACGAGCAACTTCGTCAGCTAATTAATTGACACCACACGTCATTCTGTTTTCTCGCTTGTCCAATGTCATTATTTTTAGGACTAATTTATCGTGGACTGAAACAACGAGAATTTGATTTCTGGTGTGAAATTGTTTGCGTCGCTTGAGTGAGTTTTCTTTTGTTACTAAAACATGTAATTAGGGTGGAAATATGAAGCGATAAATGAGTCGTAGCATTTATAAATATTTTTTATGTCATGAAAGGCAAACAAGCATGTAATTGCATTGATTGAGATTGAGTGGTGTAGCCGCTTTGTAAGTCGTGTTAGCCGGGGCGTGAAAAGAAAATGCCCAAAAAAGTAAAAAAAGCTCTTACACCAAAAAAAAAAAAGATTAAAAAAAGTATATCTACATATTTTATTTTAAAATAATATAAAACAAGTATATCTACATACATTTTTTATGTTAGTTATGGAAGCGGCAAACAAGCATGCAGTTCGTATTGATGTTAAGTGATCACTGCAGCCTATAAGACACTTACACAAAGACCTAGGTAAAAATGTAGATGCGTTACCACTCCTGAGGCCTAAGGTGTTATGCCTCTGTGCCGAAAATTACAGGGCCGTACATTACCACCTGACCGGAACACGATAGAGCTGAACACTACTATTTAGCGGTAATGCGGTGGTGCCCGCGCCCGCGAGCTCCGTCACTGGAGCTCTACCACCAGAAAAATATAAAGACCCCCCGGTGATTCTTGGCGCACACGACAAATGAAACCAATGTGATGTCCTGTTTTTATGAAATGGTTTTCGATTGGTGCACCTAAGTTATTTTTTTTAGCTCTTTTAAGTGTGTAGCTCTTTTAAATACTGAAACCTAAGGTGATAAGCCCACTTGAGCAGACCACGGCAGTGATGAACACCACGGGCCAAATATCAACTCAATTGGTCAAATAGTTTAGAGGCTGTAATACACAGAGTTCGGTTTTTGGGACGAAGTTTTGGAATGAAGTTCCTTATCGCACGGTACGCTGGCTAAGGGGGCTAGGCGAGCGTCACGGAAAAAAAAAAAATTCAAATTTCTCTATTTTGTTGATTATTATGTACAAATCATTACTTAAGAATAGCTTAACTAATGACAATTTTAGGCTTAATGTCTAGGTATAAGAATACTTAATGCTACGACCCTATATGAAGCAAATTAAATTATACAATGTTATTTCACGGGTGTGAAGAATCTATATAAACGTTATTTATTTATGTGCTAGGAAAACATAGGAAAACCTAGCTTGGAGCGTTGTGAGCGTCACGGAAAAACCTCACGACACTTTTGCTATAGTGCGTAGCTCTCGGAGAGGGGGCAGGCCGAGTATTGGATTAGACTTATTCGTTCTCTCTCTCTCTCTCTCGACAATGACAAGCCATGCGACGCGCGCGTCTGCTGTGTATGCGTTCATTGTTTTGTCGTGTTCGTGTGTAGTTTTAGTTATTTTTAAAGATATACAATGAATTTTGAAAGGGATTCATTAGAAGTTAAAGAGGGACTTCGTTTCAATCGGGTGTCCTACATGTGACACCTCAGACAGCTTTGTTTAGGTAGAGAACTCTAAAACGTAGGTACATATTTAAAGATATCTATAAAAATAATAGGTATTTCGCTTCTGCGTATGTTATCTCACCATCAACTTTGGATCGCAGCGATATATGGGCACATTAATCTCCTCGACAAAACATTTTCATGGCAAATGGAATGCAGGAGGCCATAACACTGTAATTTTACACCAATCTCAACTGTAATAAAGGTTATTGTCGCGTAAACTTGGTCTCATATTAATTTTAATTGTTAGATATTGTAAGTTGATTTTAGCAGGTGAATAATTTTGGAATGCTTTATTACTTAAAACGAAAATCGAGCTATCGAAACTTCGGTAGCTCAGTTGGAAGAGCGGCTGGACTAGATTCCCAGTAGCCGCGAGTTCGAGTCTCGCCTGAACTCAAAATATTCCTTCCATTTTTTTTTAAAACAAATATTTATCTAGCATGTGTTATGGCATCACACATGAAATAAAATAATATTTATTTTCTTGGCACACACACAACAACTAATAATAAAAAAAAAACAAGTAAAATAATTTTTACATATTTGGTTGTGGGAAGCCAAGAAAAACGGCACCCACCTCAGCTGATTGCTGCAAGAGTGTCTGCAGCGCTGATATTCTGGTGGGTCCTAGTGGCATCACAAACTTCAAGCTGGCAGGCAATGAAAAAAAGTAACCAAGTACCACAAAAAAAAATTCCAGAAAAAAAAAAACTACATATATAATATATATGTAGTATATATATAAGTTTGTTTTACTACATGAAAGAAATAAACCTTGTGTTGCTGTAAAGAAGATTTATTGTTAGTTTTTTTTATACAGAGACTATTTTATTTAGGTAATATAAAACAATATGAACTCAAACCTGTAAAGAAGAAACGACAATGAAAGTTTATTCTTTCACTTTTAAAACATAAAATAATATAATATTAAAATTTTCATTGATTATCCAATTGTCAATCAACTCGTATTTAAATCTGTCATCTGACATTCTGAATTCGTTTCTTCTTTAAAATCAGACAATTAAAAAGTTAAAAACTATAACCAAACTTCATGGTAAGTAAACACACAGAGTGCGAAGAAAGAAATAGTATTTCTTTACATCTCCCCCCATGGGGAAGAAAATTCACCCGTGAATTTTCACTCCAGTTCTCCATTTGATACTTGCACATTCTCATCCTCTGTTATCTGTACTGGAATTAGTTTTGTGATATGAAAAAGATTTGACTCTGTTTTTCTATGTCCTGTATCTATCTCGTAAATTGTATAAGATTTCTTTTTAATTATTTTATATGGTCCAATTCTCAATTCATCTAGCTTTTTCCTATTTAGTTTATTCCCATTTTCTATATATACTAGATCTCCCACACTGAATTCTCTTTGTTTTCTATTCCTATCATACCTCATTTTGTTATAGTAATGTGATTTCAAGGTATTATTAAGCGCTGTTTTCTTATCTCCGATCCAGTCACTATTTATACCTCCTTGTTGTAGTTCTTTTGGTAAAACCTTAACATCTGTTCCGTATAGCAAATAACATGGTGCATAGCCAGTTACTGAGTGGTTAGTCTGATTGTATTTTTCTACACATTCATGTGCTATTGTAGTCCACGCTCTGTTTTCTCCATCTTCATTGATTTTGCATCTAATTTTGTTAACTATCGTTTGATTCAACCTTTCATTTAGGCCATTAGAAAACGGTGCATTCACTGCTGTAAAAATTATTGTTATTTGTTTGTCAGTAAGGAATTTCTTGAATTCTTTAGAGTTTATTCCAGGATACTGGTCGGTAAGGAGCATCCCAATCTCTTCGGTTTCAGCGACCTTATTTATTAGCTTTATAAAGTCATGTGCACCCTGGGTTTTTGATGTTATAATAAATGCATATCTAGTGAAGTGGTCCACTAAAAGATGTATGTATTTCTTGGTTGATCTAGAACCACCAAAACCTCCAATTGTGTCTATTGATACTATTTCAAAGGGTCTTGTCGCTGGGCCTAAATATGACATTAATCCGTATTTGTGTTGTCCTCTTGTTTTGTTTTTTATGCAAATTTCACAATTCCTACAAACATTTTTAATGATTTTCGTTAAATTTTTTGTTGCGTACAGTGAACTAATAGTCGTTAGCATTTGTCCCACTCCAATGTGACATAGATCTTCATGTATTCGCTTTATAAATTTAATACTGAATTCTTCTGTTATTATTATTTTCTCTTTGTTCCTAATTCTTTTGAAGTATAAATTGTGTTTTTTGATTATTTTATTATTGTTTCTCTGTATTTCTTTATTTTGATTCTGATCTATTACAATATCTTCTAATGTTATTAAGTTCACAACTTTCAGTTGTTCTTCTAGATTATCCTCTGGTTCTAATACAGGATTCCGACTTAAACAGTCCGCTTCTAAATTATCTTTTCCAGGGGAATATTTGATTTTAAAATCATATTGTGAAAGGTAATAAGTCAAATCACCTAGTTCTTCGTCTGTTCTAGCTTTTAAGTTCATGTTTTCTAATGGTTTATGGTCTGTGTAGACTGTAAACGATTTACCTATCAGCCAGTACTGCCAATATCTTAGTGCTTCTTTAATAGCTAAGCATTCTAAATATATTGCCTTTTTCTTCTTTTGCGCTCCATTCAGTTTTTTTGAAAAATAGGCTACTGGTTTTTCTTTACCATCTAGTTGTACTTGTTTTAAAATTGCTCCAACACCCAGCAGAGAACCATCAGTATAAATATTTATTGGTAGATTTTGATCATAAATTTCTAGTATTGGCTGTGAACACAAGAGACTCTTTATTTTTTCAAACGCATTTTGACATTCTTCAGACCAAACAAACTTTTGATTTTTTCTTAGCAAATTATGTAATGGGTCAAGAATTATTGCGCTCCTTGGTATATATTTATGGTAAAAGTTTACTTTTCCCAAAAATTGTCGAATATTCTTCTGGGTTTTTGGTACTGGAAATTCTTTTATCGAAATGAGATTGTCCTTCAGTGGTTGGATAGAATTATATTGAATGATATGTCCCAGGTATTTTACCGAATCTGATGCAAATGTACATTTTATAAATTTTAGTCGAAATCCTTCCGTTTGAATTGCTTCTAGTAACTGTTTCAAGTGACTTATGTGTTCATCAAATGAGTTTGAAAATATCAGGATGTCATCTATATAATTGACAGCAAAATCGGTTAGTTTATATTTTCTAAGTATGTTACACAATATTCTTTGAAATATTGCTGGAGCAGTCTTCAAACCAAATGGTAGGCAAGTCCATTGAAAGTGTCCCTCTTGAGTTACAAACCCTGTCTTCTTCCTGTCCTCTACTCGTAGAGGTATAGACCAAAAAGCTGAATTAACGTCTAAGCTTGTAAAAAATTTGCAATTTCTTGTTTTTGTCATTAAATCGTCAATTAATGGGAAGGGTTGAGCCTGAGGAACTACAATTTTATTTAAATCCCTGAAGTCTATACAGAGCCTTGATTTTTTATTTTCTTCCTTTTTAAATGTCAAAGTTACTGGTGCTGCGAATGGACTATAAGATTCTTCTATAAGCGCATTATCCAATAATTCGGCTATTTGTTCTGCTATCTCTTTTTTGTCTTCTATAGTGCATCTGTATGGCCTCTTGCTGCAGTATTTATCCATTAATAAATCTATTCTTGCTTCATATCCTTTAACCATTCCCACGTCATACTTGTTTTTGGCAAAAACTGATTGATATTGTTGTATTAGCTTATTTATTTCTTCCCTTTTATCATCATCTAAATGACCAACCTTTATTTCAAATTCCTCTTCTTTGATATGTTCATTAAAATTAATTTTGTTTTCGTTTTCATATTTATTACCTTCATTTTCACCTTCGTCTATCTTTTTCTCCATTTTTTTACTATTCTTTTCATGTAAGTATTGTTTCTGAGTTATTTTTAACTCCTCATTTTGTACTAGCTTGTATTTCTTTATCATATCTAATCCTATTAAGAAATCATATCTGAATTTGTGTTCGTCAATGATGTACACATCCACATTTTCTTCTATTTCAAAAATTTTTATTTTTAAATTTGTCAAGCCACTTGTTTTTTGGACACCATTAATTGTTACTATATTTTCTTCATTCAAGTTATGTCCTTTTGTATTTAGTTTTAGTAATTTGGAATTAATTAGAGATACATTTGAACCTGAATCGTATACTCCATAAATTTCTAATTTATTATTTAACAGTAGTTTGATCTTAATTAATGGTGTCACTACTAGTTTTTTTGTTCTGTTTCATTTAACTCTGCTTCAATCACTGAATTATTTACATGTTTAATATATCTTTTATTTAATTTATCATCTTCTCTAACTCTAAACCAGCATGCAGCTTCGGAATGATAGCGAACCCCTTTATTTAATTTTACGCATATTTTGCATGGATAACGTCCTTCATTTGTAATATTTATCCTTTGATTTTCATACTTTCTGTACGTTCCACTTCTATTTTTATTTACCAAATGTTCATACTTTCTCACCTCATTGAATAAACATACTATATCGTTCATTGCTTCTCTATTTATCTTCTCTAATACAAAACCTGGCAAACCTACCGCTATCAGATCCACCAGTGTACCTGTATCAATTGAATTTCTTATGTCCAATAAAAGTTTTTCCTTTTTAATGGCATAGTCCACTAATGAACCATCCTTATATTTAAATAACAATGCATAGGTCACTTGGTTCCAGTTTTGGTTTGCAAATGACTCACACAACTTTTCTTTCCAAACTATCCACTCTGAGTTGAGTGTTAAATTTTATAATCATTGAGCTGTACCAATCAACACAACTTTTATCCATAAATAGTCGGAGAATCTCAATTTTTTGTTCATCTTTCATAATACCGAAGCGAGAACATTCTCTCTCAAAAATGTCAATCCATTGCCTTGCATTCGAGTTTTTGCTCGTAAATTTCTCAATCACAAACTTCTCTGCGACATATTTCAGATTCTGTTTTTTTAAATCATGTGTATTTTCTATTAACTTTGTAAACATTTCTTCCAATGATTTCGAATCTCTAATTTGTTCTTCAGATGCTCGGTTATGTTCAATTTCCTCCAGATATGGTTCTCCAAATTGTAAGTTACCATCAGCATCTATGTAAATTTCTCGTAATTTATCTGTCATAGTTATCCAAACTCTTCGTGTCTGATGTCTTTTCTTTAAACTATTTTTTACTTTGTTGTACACGGCTGTCTCAATTAATTCTTCGTGAAATCCAACAGACTGTAATTCCTCTGGTATAGCAAATTTTTTTTCATCTTTAGTTGTGATTGAGGTTACACAACAAATATTAGATTTTCCATCATTCGCCGGTAAAATCGTGAATTCAAAACGTAACTGCTCCATTTGCATCTTTTTATAAACAAAATTGTCGTTTTATAAGTTTGTTTTACTACATGAAAGAAATAAACCTTGTGTTGCTGTAAAGAAGATTTATTGTTAGTTTTTTTTATACAGAGACTATTTTATTTAGGTAATATAAAACAATATGAACTCAAACCTGTAAAGAAGAAACGACAATGAAAGTTTATTCTTTCACTTTTAAAACATAAAATAATATAATATTAAAATTTTCATTGATTATCCAATTGTCAATCAACTCGTATTTAAATCTGTCATCTGACATTCTGAATTCGTTTCTTCTTTAAAATCAGACAATTAAAAAGTTAAAAACTATAACCAAACTTCATGGTAAGTAAACACACAGAGTGCGAAGAAAGAAATAGTATTTCTTTACATATATATGTAGTTTTTTTTTTTTTTTTTTTATTATATCTGCTGCAACACAGCGCAAGCTACCGCAGCAGGCAGGGTTCACACTTCATTGTTACCTTTTTACGTACAATAAATATGTTTTTTTTTTTTCTGTTTGTTTTGTTTGTATTATTCATATTTAGTTAAGTAAAATAACATCAATACATATTTAAGCTACACTACGAACATATAATAATAATTAACGAATAATAATAATAATGGCAACCCATTATACGTCCCACTGCTGGGCACGAGTCTCTCCCCCTTTTGGGGAGAGGTTTTTTTATCAATTAAATTACGTTTGTTAAATTAGGTACATTAATTAAATTACGTTTTACAAGCAAGCAATTGCAATTTAACGATTTACTGGTGGTAGAGCTCCAATGACGGAACTCGCGGGCGAAGGCACCACTGCAATACCTAATAAACTTCCGCTAAATGGTAGTGTTTAGCACTATCATGTTCCGGTGAGGTGGTAATGTTCAGCCCTGTAATTTCCGGCACAGTGGCATAACACCTTAGGCCTCAGGAGTGGTAACGTATCTGCAATTTGACCTTGGTCTTTGTGTAAGTGTCTATAGGCTGCAGTCATCACTTAACATCAACGTGAACTGCATGCTAGTTTCGGTGGTAATGCGGTGGTGCCTACGCCCGCGAGCTCCATCACTGGAGCTCTACCACCAGAAAAAAACTTATATATAAAAAGATTACAGTTTAAGTTCCGTTTCCCCCTTCAAAAATAGATAAATGCGTAGTAAAAAAGCCATTCCATGAAGCAAAAATTGTATGGTTCGCACCAGTAATTAAGGGGGCTTCATAGTACCAGGTGAATGTGTTTGGATGATTAAATAGCTCAATATATCAACGTCGACACAACTCGCTATTCTGTTTGATGGATTGGCCCGCGAAAGTGAGTTTATCCCCAAACGAGTACGTTTACTTTTGCAATGGGAGAAGTTCTGTTGTTTTTTTAGGATTCCTTACTTCAAATGGTGAATATTTAACGCCAATAGAAATGAAGACAATATTTATTTCTGGTAAAAGGTACAGTTAAGTAATCTAATGGTAGCCTGGGTGCGATCTCCAGCTTGATGGCTAACATGCAAGGATGGACCTTGCTTAATAGCTAAAAATCTAATAATAGGAAAAATCCAAATGGCTCGACAGATAAAGGCTACCTTTATCTGTCGTGGCATTTGGATTTTTCCATTTTCAAGAGGTTTTTCAGTGGCATCCTCGGAGTTTGGTAATTTGCCCGGAGATGGCTAGAGCCTCGCTACATGTTGCAAGAAACGTAAGCAGTACATCGTGGGCGTTTGAATGTACGCTTGAAAACATGCATTTACCTCTAACTACCTCGGCAGTTACGGTAACGTGTAAACTACCGCTACTACGATTGCCAACCTGTGTTTGGCACTATCGTGTTTTGGTGGTGGATAATGTATGGTCCCATAATTACTATCACACAGACATAGCAACTAAGGTTTCAGGAGTGGGAACGCATCTGCATTTTGACCTTCGGTCTTTGTGTCGGTGTGTTCGGTCTTTGTGCAGTCATCACTTAATATAAATCTGAAGTGCGTGCTTGTTTGCAATTTTCATTATATAAAAAAATGAAGTTGAGTCACATTTTGTGATTAATCCAATCTACGGGTCATTTCACTGCCCCTGGTTTTACGCTTAACCAATTTTTATTTAGTGTCCTTGAATTTTTGTGAAATAGTGTTTCGAGAGACACTTGTTAAATGATCGTTCATCATAGTTACGAAACTTTGTGACTTAAACTAGAAGTTTTAAGGCCAATTTATGGCAATTTGTGTTACGATTCTTTGTACTTTCGACCTTAAAATCTCTATTATATTTTTTTTTCAACGTTACGAATATAAACTGTTTTGCAAATAATCTTGTTAAATGTTATTCTAAAGCGAATAACATTTAACAAGATTATTTGCAAAACAGTTTATTAAGTGTTAGATCGGCACTATCAGCAATGTTAACTTGAAGGTTACTTTTTATAGCAGTTCTGGGGGCCGACCGCCTAAGGGTGCTTTTCCACCAGAGATATGCTATGCAGCTGTGCTGCGAAGATGTGAAATCTACGCTACAAAAATGTGTAATCGTTTCCACCAATATAAAGCTTTGTAGATGTACGAGGAAGATGCGATATGAATATGCGCCGGCGCAAAGTGCGCGGCATACTGTAGGTACTCTGCTCTGCACAATGCTACACAACTCGCGATGGATGATGATGATGTCGACCAGACCAATAATATTCATTAATGCACATAGCTTAGTACTGGTGGAAACGGATTCAGCTAAGATAATATTATTATTATTATTTTTTTTTTATGTAATTGAAGTGGCAAACAAGCATGCAGTTCACATTGATGTTAAGTGATGACTGCAGCCTATAGACACCCACACAAAGACCAAGGTCAAAATGCAAATGCGTTACCACTCCTGAGGCCTAAGGTGTTATGCCTCTGTGCCGGAAATTACAGGGCCGTACATTACCACCTGACCGGAACACGATAGTGCTGAACACTACCATTTAGCGGCAAGTAAATCAGGTAATGCGGTGGTGCCTACGCCCGCGAGCTCCGTCACTGGAGCTCTACCACCAGTATGTTTTTTATATGGAAGGAAGTGTCCTATGGATGTGTGGATGCGTTCTATGAGCCATCGCGAGTGGTGTAGCTATATGTATAAAAAGAGGAAAGAAAAAAGAAAAAAGAAAAAAGAAGAAAGAGGAGAGAAGAAAGAAGAAAGAAAGAAACATTTATTTTGACACACAGCGAGCCACGTAAAACAGACATAATTTAATAATGACAAGCTACTGAGAAGTCAGTTAAAATAAATAAATAATGGCAACCCTTGATACGTCCCACTGCTGGGCACGAGTCTCGTCCCTCCTTAGGGGGAAGCCTGGAGCTTACATCACCACGCTGCTCCAATGCGGGTTGGTGGCCAACCCATTATCGGATGTTTTCAAACCGCCCATAAGGCCTCCGACAAGGTTTAACGAGTGCTATCTATCGATAGAAACCAGGACCGACGACTTAACGTGCCCCCCGAAGCACGGATACGCGTATTTTATATTGCCACTAACGGTCACCCATCACACCGTGCCCGTATCGCTCAACCGAGTAGATCGCTTGCGATCTACACCATCCACGAGCCCTTGCGCGCTTAAAGTCGGTTAATTGCAACAAATCTTACCGCAGTACGCCTTACATATCATAGTTCCCTCTAGTTATTTACGCTATTTCTAGGTTGGTCCGACCCAATATGAAATTTATTACTGCCATCACACACTTTATAGCCCTCTATTGTGAATTTAAGCCGGAGATACGTCAAGCGTTATATTTGCATAATTCATATGCATGCTTGGCACATATGATAGCACAATATTGATGGTCGAGCTAAGTAAGGATTATGGTTTATTCTCAGTAGTTCGATTCATTAGTTTGATCGTCGAACTAGTAAGAATTTTTTTTCTTATTTATTTTGTTCGACCGTAATTTTTCATTCCGTGGTCTGTTTTTAACAGACATATTTTTTTTCTTCAAATACATCAGAATATATAAGGAATTTTCAAAATCTATTCACAATTAAACAGTTCGTTGAAAATACATTAAAAAACATACACAGCCAAACATAAAGCCATTAGCCGCGCGGCTAATGACTCGCGAGGCTGCTCGCTCTGTGTGGACGTGCCAGACACAAGATGGCTCGGGCGCTCGGTCGCGTGCGCTATACGAGGCTCTTGCTGCGCGAGGCGCTCTATGTGGACGTGCTTATTGAAGATGGATAAAAATCAACAAACCTAACCTTAGTACGCATACACATGGTACCTTTAGTCGGCTGAGTTATTTGTATGTTTGCAAGACCCAATATGAAATTTATTACAGCCATCACACACTTTATAGCCCCGCTATTGTGAATTTAAGCCGGAGATACGTCAAGCGTTATATTTGCATAATTCATATGAATACTTGTCCATATGTTATGAGATCAGAATATTGGTGGTCGAGTTAATGTGACAGAGAATTAAGGTAAGGAGTATTTTATTTTACTAGTGGTAGAACTCCAGCGACGGAGCTCGCGGGCGTAGGCACCACCGCATTACCTCATATACCTGCTGCTAAATGGTAGTGTTCAGTACTATCGTGTTCCGGTCAGGTGGTAATGTACTTCCCTGTAATTTCCGGCACAGAGGCATAACACCTTAGGCCTCAGGAATGGTAACGCATCTGCATTTTGACCTCTGACACAGAGGCATAAACATCTTATGCCTCAGGAGTAGCCAACGCATCGACATTGAAATGTCTAACTTTGTTTAGATCTTTACAAGCTACAGTATTTATTTACCATCACCGTGAATTCTTTGCTTGTTTTCCCATGATATAAGTTATAGATTAGGATCGCACTGCAGAATCATTTCGTTCATCCTGCTGCAAATCTCATTTTTTTGGCATATTTATAATCTACTAACTGACCCGGCAAACTTTATATTGCCTCACAATGAGATAATGTGTCAAAGGTTTGATATATACGGACTATTTGTATGTGAAAATGAATTTGTGGTATTTACTATTTTCCATCACTTCTTTTATATTTTCTTATCTTTTAAACCTTTCCTGAACTTCCAAAATTCAGAACCAAAATTATTCAAATCGATCCAGCCGTTCTCGAGTTTTAGCGAGACTAACGCACAGCAACTGATTTTTATATATAATAGAAATATATATTAGATTGCCTAAGTGGCCACAAGTATTTTTTTGGAAAATTTTTTTTTTTTACTCCTTTTTTTGATAAATTATTGTTTACTTTACGGCAATGTGTATAAAACTCTGAAAAATCACGGTTGCCGTAGCGCACTTGGCCGCTCCTACATATTTTCGTTCCGCCCGATAATTTTGATGTCCATAACGTACATGTATTATTTATATATATATCAAATTAATGCAATTTTTTTACGGGAGCCAAATTCAATCGGCCGCAAATAAGAGTTGGTGGCTGTTAAAGATAAAATAATTTAATTAAAAATACTTGCGGCCAAATTTTGATAGCAACCTACTATTACATCTACATTCTTTAGATTCTAAATATGCGTCAAAATAAGGTTTCAGCATAACTGAATGATCCTAATGATTCTGCAGTGGGATCCTAACTATTATAAATATATTATCTCAAACTATTAATTTGAAAAAACAGACTAAGAAGAAGATAATACATTGTTTGATATTATTTCGCATTAACACATGCTTGTGAAATATATTTTATTTTTAAAGAAAAATGGAAAGAAAAATTTGACTTCAGGCGAGGCTCGAACTCGCGACCTACTGGGAATCTAGTCCAGCCGCTCTTCCAATTGAGCTACTGAAGCCCTGCCCGATTTGTCGAATCTTTCCTTCACATCTATTGCATTGCTTTATGGTAGCAGTAGCGCCATCTATTACCAACTATGCTAGTTAGGCAACCGATATAATAGACTTTTCAGTTTATTGAATATCGTAAAGAAGTCGCTTTTACCCTTAATAATTGTTTGATATTATTTCGCATTAACACATGCTTGTGAAATATATTTTATTTTTAAAGAAAAATGGAAAGAAAAATTTGACTTCAGGCGAGGCTCGAACTCGCGACCTACTGGGAATCTAGTCCAGCCGCTCTTCCAATTGAGCTACTGAAGCCCTGCCCGATTTGTCGAATCTTTCTTTCACATCTATTGCATTGCTTTATGGTAGCAGTAGCGCCATCTATTACCAACTATGCTAGTTAGGCAACCGATATAATAGACTTTTCAGTTTATTGAATATCGTAAAGAAGTCGCTTTTACCCTTAATAATTGTTTGATATTATTTCGCATTAACACATGCTTGTGAAATATATTTTATTTTTAAAGAAAAATGGAAAGAAAAATTTGACTTCAGGCGAGGCTCGAACTCGCGACCTACTGGGAATCTAGTCCAGCCGCTCTTCCAATTGAGCTACTGAAGCCCTGCCCGATTTGTCGAATCTTTCCTTCACATCTATTGCATTGCTTTATGGTAGCAGTAGCGCCATCTATTACCAACTATGCTAGTTAGGCAACCGATATAATAGACTTTTCAGTTTATTGAATATCGTAAAGAAGTCGCTTTTACCCTTAATAATTGTTTGATATTATTTCGCATTAACACATGCTTGTGAAATATATTTTATTTTTAAAGAAAAATGGAAAGAAAAATTTGACTTCAGGCGAGGCTCGAACTCGCGACCTACTGGGAATCTAGTCCAGCCGCTCTTCCAATTGAGCTACTGAAGCCCTGCCCGATTTGTCGAATCTTTCCTTCACATCTATTGCATTGCTTTATGGTAGCAGTAGCGCCATCTATTACCAACTATGCTAGTTAGGCAACCGATATAATAAAATATAATAAATTCCCAGTAGGTCGCGAGTTCGAGCCTCGCCTGAAGTCAAATTTTTCTTTCCATTTTTCTTTAAAAATAAAATATATTTCACAAGCATGTGTTAATGCGAAATAATATCAAACAATTATTAAGGGTAAAAGCGACTTCTTTACGATATTCAATAAACTGAAAAGTCTATTATATCGGTTGCCTAACTAGCATAGTTGGTAATAGATGGCGCTACTGCTACCATAAAGCAATGCAATAGATGTGAAGGAAAGATTCGACAAATCGGGCAGGGCTTCAGTAGCTCAATTGGAAGAGCGGCTGGACTAGATTCCCAGTAGGTCGCGAGTTCGAGCCTCGCCTGAAGTCAAATTTTTCTTTCCATTTTTCTTTAAAAATAAAAGATAATACATATTATTTATATTTATTATGTCTATTATATATTTGTGTCTTAGTTATATACATACATATATATATATATATATATATATATATATATATATATATATATATATATATATTTAGATCTAATATTATATATCAATCATCTTAATATAGTTATTTTTTTGTTATTCTCATACATTTTCACCAGTGATGCATATTCTACTTCGTTGCTATCCTCACTACCCAAAGGTTGACTGGTAGAAAATGCCTAGTGGCATTACGTCCGCCTTATGTATCGTTTTAGTGCATAAAAGAAAAAAAATTTTTTCCAAATAAACAATACAATGTAAGGTATTATTAGGTACCTAACATGTTATCTAATTAACCGACAACGTACGATGAATATTAAGCATTGCCAATAACAAGTGAAATCCATTAAATCATAGAATTATTGTAGATTACGCTCCTGGATTATTAATTTACGCGATGTCAGGACCTATATCAATTACTGTATGAGACAGATTTGTGTATTATTCATGAAATAAATATTATACAAGAGAAAGCGATTCGTGCGAACATCGTCAAATTTATACATACATATATACAAATAAATAAAATTGGAGTGTCTGTTTGTAATATAAAAATATCCGCTTTTTACTAAATGCATATGTATGTATACACGGCACATACCTATACAAAAACATTTTTTTTAACAATTTTTGTCTGTCTTCCTGTTTGTTGGGGCTAATCTCGGGAATGGCTTTACCGATTTGACGGGACTTTCACTGGCAGATAGCTGATGTAATAAGGAGTAACTTAAGCTATTTTTATACTAGCTGCGCTTACGACTTTGTCCGGGTATATACTGAAATACATCAATTCTCACGCGGACGACGTCGCGGGCACAGCTAGTATTATTATAAAGAAGTTTCACCGGTGGTAGAGCTCTAGTGATGGAGCGCGTGGGTGTAGGCCCACCGCATCACCTTTATCTATCGCCAAATGGTAGTGTTCAGCACTATTGTATTCCGGTTAGATGGCAATGTAGGGTCCTGTAAGTTCCGGCACCTTAGGCGTCAGGAGTGGTAATGCATCTGCTTTTTGACCTTTGTCTTTTTGTGGGTGTCTATAGGCTGCAGTCATTACTTAACATCAATGTGAAGTGCATGCTTGTTTGCCACTTCCATTACATAAAAAAATGTATGGCCCCTAATACCTATCACAGAGATATAACAACTTAGGTCTCAGGGGTGGAAACGCATCTGCATTGTGACCTCTGGTTTTTGTGTAGACGTCTTTAAGCTACAGTATTTACTTACCATCAATGTGAATTGCTTGTAGGACTTTCGCATAAAAAAATATTTAAAAATGGGCGCATGAAACTGATTTTAATTTCGTTAAAAACAAATAAACTGTTTTAAACAATAAACAAAAGATGAAATTCTGAACTAGCAGAAATAATTTTACACTGTAGGTACTTCTAATAAATATCGTACAGCGTTCAAATGATCAAACATAGCATCACCTAAACAGGCCAAACATCGGTAGGCCTGTAATTAAAATCATACAATAATTTTGCTTCGTATATTAACCTCGGGTTATGTTTGACAAACAAAATTGTTGTCTGACTCAAATTAACTGACGGCACAATAAATCAATGATTAGGGTAGTACAGTATCTAACAAGAAATTATGTATGTATCTTTACGCCAGGTCCCTAACAGGGTAGGCAGAGAGTGTAGAGCGCCAGATATCCCGGGTCTGACATACCTCTCGTGCCTCGTCTACCTTCATCATTCTCTTCATACATGCACGCCGATTACTAAGACTTTTGACCCCACCATCAGACAGAACTCGACCTATTTGGTCATGGTAGAATTATAATATATAATAGCAGAAATTATATTATTATTATTTTAGGTCTGTAGAGCGTTATCTCTTTCGCACCCTACCAATTTGACGTTTGTCCGCCATTTTGACCAAGTCTTGACCAATATCGGACTAACAGTTCTTACGTAGGCCGTGTGCAACAGAGATAACGCTCTACGAAGTCGAAACTAGCCAATTGTCCTTTTCATAAGCTCCATATGCAGTATTTCTTGATGAGCACTGTATGTAAATTGAAATGATGGTGCCAAAAACCCCTTCATTTGATCACGTCCCCCGGGCGTACAGGTCCGGGGAACGAGGTACACCTCGACCCCCCAAACCATCCCCCCTCTGTCGCGCTTTACGCGCGGTGGGAGGGATGATGTTTAGTTAGTAGAAGAGATTGAATCTGTGTTTGCGCATATGAACTGTAAAATCTCCTGCACAGTTGGAGAGTCTTAAAAACATGAACTGGCATTAAGTGTAGAAGATCAAGTATATTAGGTAATACGGTGGCGCTCTGTCACAGTAATACTTTTTTTTTTAATGTAATGGACCTGGCAAACAAGCATGCAGTTCACATTGATGTTAAGTGATGACTGCAGCCTATAGACACCCACACAAAGACTTAGGTCAAAATGCTGATGCGTTACCACTCCTGAGGCCTAAGGTGTTACGCCTCTGTGCAGGAAATTACAGGGCCGTATATTATCACCTGACCGGAACACGATAGTGCTGAACACTACCATTTAGCGGCAAGTATACTAGGTAATGCGGTGGTGCCTACGCCCGCGAGCTCCGTCACTGGAGCTCTACCACCAGTAAAACTTAACTTGTAACTTGTACCACTAATGATATTATTGTAATCTCAACGCGAACAACACTGATGTTACACACTAACACTTATTGTTGCTAAATAGACCAAACATCGGTAGGCCTTTTAAATAAACCATACTATAATTTGCTCCACGTTTAAGAGGGATGTGTTTACCAAACGAAATTGCTGCTAGACGCAAATTAACTACGGGTTCGATAAATCAATCATTAGACTCGTGCCTGTAAAGCGGAATTCAAATAGATAATCTATTGTTAGATACTATTACCTATTGAAACTAACGTTAGAGCATAATTTTCAAACAAATAAATTGGTTTGTAATGTCAACAACCTCCATTTAATAGACGGTACGATATCATGATTTATTACATAAACTTAACAATATTATCGATTCTAAATGACTCAGTATCTGACTTATATTATGTAGGTATTTTATAATGACTTAATTTAGAAAGGAAATTATAAATTAAAGAAACAAAACTCAGACTCCGGTAGTTTTATTTAATGACACCTATCTCAAAATATTTGTAGCCGCCAAGCCGGGATAAAAACTTGTCCTATTTAAAAAAACATGTTTAGGTCCCGTAATGGACGAAGTTCCTCTTCCAAAATCAACCGCTCATTTCTCTACCCGTCCATCCGCTCAACCATCGTCCCTCCCACTGTCTAGCCGTCCATCCGTCCACCCTTTTCACCCGTCCACCCGAATTCACACCTGCAGCGATTTATCCGTCCATCCATCCAGTTGCATATTTACAAGTCTAGTTGTCCAGCTATCCATAAGTCAACTCCACCACCAATCCACTCGTTCACCCGCTCACTCAATTGCCCGTACAGCACTCGATGTCCAGACCTCTATCCGAAAACCCCTTTGTTATTATTTGTGACGCTTTTCTTTTTCTCTATTTTTATACATTTCTTGTTTTTTCCTATTGAAGCCTTTGAACTTTGTTCTGAAAAATGTACAAAGAGTCGGAACACCTGTTCATTTTTATATTCCGCCGGATTTTATGTGAAGATGTCAAATATAGTTATCCGTACACAATTAACGCAACTCCGAAAATAGCCAAGGGTCACAAGATATGACAGCCGTTGATAAGGGTCAGATAAGTAATGGTCAGTAATGTTCACTTAGCTACAAACATGAGCCCAAATGAACGGTCTGGGATGTTCGATCAATAGTTGGGTTAGGTTTGAAATATGGAGGATTCGACGTCATCTATCTATCTATTTATATATATATATATATATATATATATATATATATATATATAAAAATCAATGGCTGTTCGTTAGTCTCGCTAAAACTCGAGAACGGCTGAACAGATTTGGCAAATTTTGGTATAGAATGATTTTTGGAACTCCAGGGAAGATTTAAAAGGTTAGAAAATATGAAGAAATTGAAAGGAAGTAGTAAAAACCACAATTTAATTTTTCCGTACAAATAGTCCGTAGGTATCTATTGAGGCAATACGAAGTTTGCCGGGTCAGCTAGTCTAATATATAAAATTGAATGTTTGTCTGTATGTCCTTTATAGAATCGTAAACTACACATTTGATCATGTGATGATACTTAGCAAAGTTGTTGTGCATGAGCCCACGAAGGTTTTTGAGTTGGCAAATTCGTCAGATGGCGCCACTGTGGTTTTTTAAGTTGGTGGCGTAGCAACGCGCGCAGGGTACAGCTTGTGTATTATATGTATAAACATCCGATGTTCGGATATAGGCCACAACTACTTTTTTTTGTAAGTGTCTATAGGCTGCAGTCATCACTTAACATCAATGTGAACTGCATGCTTGTTTACCACTTCCATTACATTAAAAAAAAAAAATGCTAAAAAAAAAAAGAAAGAAAAGATTAAGACATGAAAAAAAAAATGTACCTCTACCTCTAATAGGGGAGGTACCTATAAGGTCCCCTTCATGTAACGCGCGGATAATTAGTTTTATTTTTTGTTTTCTATATTGTGTGGGATATAGTTGGATAGATCTTTCAAAAATATTAGGGATGTACTAATAACTTTTTTCGATTTAGTTAACTGTTCATAACTTAATAAGCTGGAATATATCTGGAATACTGCTCTCATTTGTGGGCGGGAGCCCCCAAATACCAGCTTGGTCCACTTGACTCCCTACAAAAACGCGCCGTTCGTATTGTTAACGATCCAGGACTTACCGACAGGCTCGAACATCTGAGCCTGCGCAGAGACATTGGGAGTCTGTGCGTGTTGTACCGTCTCTACAACGGTGAGTGCTCAGCTGAACTGTTTGACATGGTGCCACCGTCTCTTTTCCTACACCGTACTACCCGCCGAAGAGAGAAGTTCCACCCACCCCGACTGGACACTTGGCAGTGCTCAACGGTGCGGTTTTCACGTTCGTTCCTGCCCAGAACGTGTAAATTGTGGAACGAACTTCCCTCTGAGGTGTTCCCTAGGTGCTACAATATGGGGTTCTTCAAAAATGGCGTCAAAAGAGTCCTTCAGGGCTGGCAGCGCGTTGGCTGCAAATGTTCATAGGCGACGGTGACCACTTTCCATCAGGTGGCCCGTTTGCTTGTCTGTCAATCTTCAGACATAAATAAAAAAAAATAAAAAAAAAAGCTTTAAAGTGCCAATTTATTTTCGTTAGTCACGTGTTTCCCCCTTCTACCAACTAAACGGTTGTTGTTAGAAATTCAAACGTTACGGCAAGAGCAGTTATAACGAAATTAAAAGGAAAACTGTCACACTTAAGTTGGCTTTACAGGTTTGCGAGTAATAGTCGACCAAATGTATTTCACTGGAAAAATTTTAATAGAATTTTTTTTTTCTCATTACGTTATTCAAATATAATGAGAACACACAGCGCGTGGCCCGACATGCACTTGACCGGTTTTTCTGTCTTACTTTCTTTCTTTCTATTTATGTTTTTGTATGTATGTTTGTAACGTTTTCACACAAAAACTACTGGACCGATTTCAAAAATTCTTTCACCATTAGGAAGCTGCATCTTCACTGAGTAACATAGGCTATATTACATTCTTTGCACCTGAGCAAAGCCGGGGAGAGCCGCTAGTATGTTATATAGGCGGCAAAGCAGATAAATATCAAATTATCAGCCAGTATATTTAATTCAATATTTTATGACATAATAATATAACATTTTTGGAACCAAATTATAATGAATGGAAAGGCGAAAACCTCGATTCATGAATAGTATTTTATTGGTGCAGGCGGACCATGTGACAGGCTGATGAAAGCGTATGAATAAAATATGTCAGAGTTTTTCTAACACTATTGACCAAATGTATTTTAGAGGGAATACAAAATGATTCTCCGCTTTTTGTTCCGAATATAGAGTATAATTATTTACATTAGTATATTATATTCAGTTTTATCTTAGTGATATTCTAGACTTTGTATATATATTTTTTTATCTTGTTTGACATGTATATCAATTGTTATTCACTTTAATTTATTTTGTGTGTTTTTGATGTGTCATAAGAGGTACCTGTCACCCTAGATGAATAAATGAAGTCCTGATTCTGATTCTGATCCTATCGTGTTTCGGACCGATGGTAAGGTATTTTCCGGCCCTGTGTTTTCCGGCACAGAGGCATAACACCTTTTGCCTCAGTAGTGGCAACGCATCTACATTAAATCTCTGGTTTCGTGTAGTTATTGATAGGCTATAGTATTACTTATGTATTACGTATTATGTATTATGTATTATTATGTATTATTATGTATTACAATGTAAACTGTATGCTTTCTTGCCACATCATGACATATTTCCATTTACAGTTCATAAAGCGCGCATGGCCCAGCAGCTGGTGTAGATCGTAAGCGATCTACTCGGTTAAGCACTACGGGCGCGGTCGGGTAGTGTGATGGGTGACCGCTAGTGGCAAATTAAATGCGCGTTTCCGTGCTTCGGAGGGCACGTCAAGCCGTCGGTCCCGTTTGCTATCGATGGATAGCAGTCTTTAAACCTTGTCGGAGGCCTTATGGGCGGTTTGAAAACATCCGACAGCGGATTGGCCACTAACCCACCCACCTCCACCATTCCGCATTGGAGCAGCGTGGTGGAAAAAGCTCCAGGCCTCCCCCCAAAAAAAGGGGAGAGACTCGTGCCCAGCAGTGGGACGTATAATGAGTTGACATTATTATTATTTATTATACACAATTCATACATTGGATCAATTTACAGATAGATTGATCAAAATCAATTCAGTAGTTTTTTCTGGTGGTAGAGCTCCAGTGACGGAGCTCGCGGGCGTAGGCACCACCGCATTACCTGATTTACTTGCCGCTAAATGGTAGTGTTCAGCACTATCGTGTTCCGGTCAGGTGGTAATGTACGGCCCCGTAATTTCCGGCACAGAGGCATAACACCTTAGGCCTCAGGAGTGGTAACGCGTTTGCATTTTGACCTTGGTCTTTGTGTGGGTGTCTATAGGCTGCAGTCATCACTTAACATCAATGTGAACTGCATGCTTGTTTACCACTTCAATTTCATAAAAAAAAAAAAAAAAAAAAGTAGTTGTGGCCTATATCCGAACATCGGATGTTTATACATATAATACACAAGCTGTACCCTGCGCGCGTTGCTACGCCACCAACTTAAAAAACCACAGTGGCGCCATCTGACGAATTTGCCAACTCAAAAACCTTCGTGGGCTCATGCACAACAACTTTGCTAAGTATCATCACATGATCAAATGTGTAGTTTACGATTCTATAAAGGACATACAGACAAACATTCAATTTTATATATTAGACTAGCTGACCCGGCAAACTTCGTATTGCCTCAATAGATACCTACGGACTATTTGTACGGAAAAATTAAATTGTGGTTTTTACTACTTCCTTTCAATTTCTTCATATTTTCTAACCTTTTAAATCTTCCCTGGAGTTCCAAAAATCATTCTATACCAAAATTTGCCAAATCTGTTCAGCCGTTCTCGAGTTTTAGCGAGACTAACGAACAGCCATTGATTTTTATATATATATATAAAATAATATAAATATAAAATAATATATATAAAATAATATATATATATATATATAAAATAATATAAATATATATATATATATATAAAAATCAATCAATTGATTTTTATATATATATATATATATATATATATATATATATATATAAAAATCAATGGCTGTTCGTTAGTCTCGCTAAAACTCGAGAACGGCTGAACAGATTTGGCAAATTTTGGTATAGAATGATTTTTGGAACTCCAGGGAAGATTTAAAAGGTTAGAAAATATGAAGAAATTGAAAGGAAGTAGTAAAAACCACAATTTAATTTTTCCGTACAAATAGTCCGTAGGTATCTATTGAGGCAATACGAAGTTTGCCGGGTCAGCTAGTCTAATATATAAAATTGAATGTTTGTCTGTATGTCCTTTATAGAATCGTAAACTACACATTTGATCATGTGATGATACTTAGCAAAGTTGTTGTGCATGAGCCCACGAAGGTTTTTGAGTTGGCAAATTCGTCAGATGGCGCCACTGTGGTTTTTTAAGTTGGTGGCGTAGCAACGCGCGCAGGGTACAGCTTGTGTATTATATGTATAAACATCCGATGTTCGGATATAGGCCACAACTACTTTTTTTTTTTTTTTTTTTTATGAAATTGAAGTGGTAAACAAGCATGCAGTTCACATTGATGTTAAGTGATGACTGCAGCCTATAGACACCCACACAAAGACCAAGGTCAAAATGCAAACGCGTTACCACTCCTGAGGCCTAAGGTGTTATGCCTCTGTGCCGGAAATTACGGGGCCGTACATTACCACCTGACCGGAACACGATAGTGCTGAACACTACCATTTAGCGGCAAGTAAATCAGGTAATGCGGTGGTGCCTACGCCCGCGAGCTCCGTCACTGGAGCTCTACCACCAGAAAAAACTACTGAATTGATTTTGATCAATCTATCTGTAAATTGATCCAATGTATGAATTGTGTATAATAAATAATAATAATGTCAACTCATTATACGTCCCACTGCTGGGCACGAGTCTCTCCCCTTTTTTTGGGGGGAGGCCTGGAGCTTTTTCCACCACGCTGCTCCAATGCGGAATGGTGGAGGTGGGTGGGTTAGTGGCCAATCCGCTGTCGGATGTTTTCAAACCGCCCATAAGGCCTCCGACAAGGTTTAAAGACTGCTATCCATCGATAGCAAACGGGACCGACGGCTTGACGTGCCCTCCGAAGCACGGAAACGCGCATTTAATTTGCCACTAGCGGTCACCCATCACACTACCCGACCGCGCCCGTAGTGCTTAACCGAGTAGATCGCTTACGATCTACACCAGCTGCTGGGCCATGCGCGCTTTATGAACTGTAAATGGAAATATGTCATGATGTGGCAAGAAAGCATACAGTTTACATTGTAATACATAATAATACATAATAATACATAATACATAATACGTAATACATAAGTAATACTATAGCCTATCAATAACTACACGAAACCAGAGATTTAATGTAGATGCGTTGCCACTACTGAGGCAAAAGGTGTTATGCCTCTGTGCCGGAAAACACAGGGCCGGAAAATACCTTACCATCGGTCCGAAACACGATAGGATCAGAATCAGAATCAGGACTTCATTTATTCATCTAGGGTGACAGGTACCTCTTATGACACATCAAAAACACACAAAATAAATTAAAGTGAATAACAATTGATATACATGTCAAACAAGATAAAAAAATATATATACAAAGTCTAGAATATCACTAAGATAAAACTGAATATAATATACTAATGTAAATAATTATACTCTATATTCGGAACAAAAAGCGGAGAATCATTTTGTATTCCCTCTAAAATACATTTGGTCAATAGTGTTAGAAAAACTCTGACATATTTTATTCATACGCTTTCATCAGCCTGTCACATGGTCCGCCTGCACCAATAAAATACTATTCATGAATCGAGGTTTTCGCCTTTCCATTCATTATAATTTGGTTCCAAAAATGTTATATTATTATGTCATAAAATATTGAATTAAATATACTGGCTGATAATTTGATATTTATCTGCTTTGCCGCCTATATAACATACTAGCGGCTCTCCCCGGCTTTGCTCAGGTGCAAAGAATGTAATATAGCCTATGTTACTCAGTGAAGATGCAGCTTCCTAATGGTGAAAGAATTTTTGAAATCGGTCCAGTAGTTTTTGTGTGAAAACGTTACAAACATACATACAAAAACATAAATAGAAAGAAAGAAAGTAAGACAGAAAAACCGGTCAAGTGCATGTCGGGCCACGCGCTGTGTATTCTCATTATATTTGAATAACGTAATGAGAAAAAAAAAATTCTATTAAAATTTTTCCAGTGAAATACATTTGGTCGACTATTACTCGCAAACCTGTAAAGCCAACTTAAGTGTGACAGTTTTCCTTTTAATTTCGTTATAACTGCTCTTGCCGTAACGTTTGAATTTCTAACAACAACCGTTTAGTTGGTAGAAGGGGGAAACACGTGACTAACGAAAATAAATTGGCACTTTAAAGCTTTTTTTTTTATTTTTTTTTATTTATGTCTGAAGATTGACAGACAAGCAAACGGGCCACCTGATGGAAAGTGGTCACCGTCGCCTATGAACATTTGCAGCCAACGCGCTGCCAGCCCTGAAGGACTCTTTTGACGCCATTTTTGAAGAACCCCATATTGTAGCACCTAGGGAACACCTCAGAGGGAAGTTCGTTCCACAATTTACACGTTCTGGGCAGGAACGAACGTGAAAACCGCACCGTTGAGCACTGCCAAGTGTCCAGTCGGGGTGGGTGGAACTTCTCTCTTCGGCGGGTAGTACGGTGTAGGAAAAGAGACGGTGGCACCATGTCAAACAGTTCAGCTGAGCACTCACCGTTGTAGAGACGGTACAACACGCACAGACTCCCAATGTCTCTGCGCAGGCTCAGATGTTCGAGCCTGTCGGTAAGTCCTGGATCGTTAACAATACGAACGGCGCGTTTTTGTAGGGAGTCAAGTGGACCAAGCTGGTATTTGGGGGCTCCCGCCCACAAATGAGAGCAGTATTCCAGATATATTCCAGCTTATTAAGTTATGAACAGTTAACTAAATCGAAAAAAGTTATTAGTACATCCCTAATATTTTTGAAAGATCTATCCAACTATATCCCACACAATATAGAAAACAAAAAATAAAACTAATTATCCGCGCGTTACATGAAGGGGACCTTATAGGTACCTCCCCTATTAGAGGTAGAGGTACATTTTTTTTTTTTCATGTCTTAATCTTTTCTTTCTTTTTTTTTTTAGCATTTTTTTTTTTTAATGTAATGGAAGTGGTAAACAAGCATGCAGTTCACATTGATGTTAAGTGATGACTGCAGCCTATAGACACTTACACAAAGACCAAGGTCAAAATGCAGATGCGTTACCACTCCTGAGGCCTAAGGTCTTATGCCTCTGTGCCGGAAATTACAGGGCCCGTACATTACCACCTGACCGGAACACGATAGTGTTGAACACTACCATTTAGCGGCAAGTATATTAGGTAATGCGGTGGTGCCTACGCCCGCGAGCTCCATCACTGGAGCTCTACCACCAGTAAAAAGCATTTGGCAGCATTTGGAAATGCCTTTGCATTTAACCGACTCTTTGGGCTCTTTTGGGGGAAGAGTCGGGATATGAGGGACTTGGACCCTCTAAAACCACCTCGGTGCCGACTTCAGTGTAAAAAGAGGGGGATCCGGGTACACTATAAACACTGCTCCGGTTCCCCCCTCACACTTCACATCCATCCAAGGCTCGTCCACGGGGGCTTTGTGAGCCCCCCCATCGTCACTTGCCACGATGACCTGCGGCTACCTCGGTCATGTTTTTAATCTACTACTTTTTCAGCGTGATTAAAGTGTATACTTGTATGTTCTTAGGTTTTCGCGTTTGAAATAAAACTAGTTTTCGGACTTTTCTCGCGTATATTAAACTAAAATGATTATTTTATTGAAAAGTTGTAGAACAAATGTTTTATGGATTGATGTACTCGTAGAGAGCCTCCCTGCAGGAGTTGATGCGCTAATTTCAAATAACTCAGTACGAGTATACAACATGTGCCGCTAAATGGTAGTGTTCAGCACTATCGTGTTCCGGTCAGGTGGTAATGTACGGCCCTGTAATTTCAGGCACAGAGGCATATCACCTAATGCCTCAGGAGTGGCAGCGCATCTGCATTTTGACCTTTGGTCATTGTGTGGGTGTCTATAGGCTGCAGTCATCACTTAACATCAATGTGAACTGCATGTTTGTTTGCCACTGTTATTGCATAAAAAAAAAAAAAAAAATTTAACGGGATTAATGCACACTATTTAACACTTCGATTAGAAAATCGAGTTATAATCATAATATGTGAACTGAAATGACATGTTTATTTCTTGAATATTTATTATATAAGAAATAAGGTGTCCTCAATTTGTACGAACAGTATGCACACCCTATGCATACTTACCCTACCTACCTACGGTTCCACATAAAACACGAACCGAAAAAAGTGATCTAGCGTAACTTGTGTACCCTTATTTAACACTCGCTAGTAATAAAATAAATTTTTCTTTTCCACTATTTTATTTTTTTACAACAACAACAACAACAATACACTTTATTGTACACCAGTAAAGAATATAAAGAAATACACAATAGAGTTACAAAGTATACAAGAGGCGGCCTTATCGCTAGATGAGCGATCTCTACCAGACAACCTTTGGGTAGAGGAAAAGATGTAAAAGAGTAGGTTAGGGGTGTACAGATCAAAATATAGAACAGTAAATAAATAATAATAATAATAAAGATTTACACATAAATAGACACATAACAATATCAATACCATATATCATAAAATATCTACTATAATTAAATAAATACAGATACTTAATAATATATAGAATAACATAATAATATATATGTCGGCGCAATGACGTCATAAGTTATCAAAACAAACTCTGATTTTAATTTGGATTATCAAAATCACGTTATAAAATGTAAAATTAGATTTAGTGTTAATTTCTTACTATAAGTTGTTAAATGGATAGCTAATTTGAATGAGGATTTAGGTACCTACCTACAATACTTCAAAAATATGTTTTATGGTTTCGTACAAGTAATGTTACCCGACAGCTTTTTACAATGTTGTCTACCTGTAAATTCTTATTATGATTAATGAAAATTATCAGTAAACTTTGTAGATTTATCCCTTCTATTAAAATTTAAAGAGACACGGACTTGTCTGTTTGATTGTTAGAAACGGATAATATTTTGGTGTTAAACAAACAAGACTTTCATTCTTTAATCATAATAGGAATTTACAGATAGTAATTAAACTTTTAAAATGTGAATATTTCTTCACATTATTTAATTTGTTAAAATCTTTTTTTAAAAGTTTGAACGCTCGTGGCGCCATGTTGTTTACGTATTTTTGAAAATGTGCCGCGGAGCATCATTCTTGCTTGAGCTTCGGTGCAAGCAAGTAGTGTTTTGTGTTGGTGTTAAAGCCTGGTGAGTGTTCTGAATTGTAATTTTAGAATAGAGGTTATTTTAGTTTTTAGGGGCAATTTCAGTTGTACTAGTGAAATATTAAATTTAAAGTGTTTATTGTGCAGTGTAAGCAAGTGTTTCATTATTTGTAATGACTGAACCTTGTGAAGGAAATGGTAACGTCAGCCATGCTGACGTCATTATTTTTAAAAATCCCGATGGTTTAAATGTGCCGTTATCAGAAGTGGGATCGCCACCCACTTCTGCTCGATCATCCAATATTCATAATGCAAATACTGACTCTTCTGTTAGCGGGGTACCAACGGAGTTTTTCACGCAAATTCTACAAATGATGAAACACGTGTCGGATCGTATCGCGACGCCAAGTGAATCTAAAGTGAAAATTAATGAGGTGTTTTTGCCGTCATACGATCCAGACACAGATGTAGGAGTTAGGGAGTGGTGTCAACACGTGACCACAGCAAAAGAAACCTATAGCCTGAGCGATTACGAGGTTAGAATGAAAGCGGGTAGTTTGCTTAAAGGTCGTGCAAGGTTATGGGTCGACAATTGGATGGTCACCACCACTACGTGGGAGGAATTGCGCAACGTTTTAATTACAACTTTTGAACCTGAAAATAGATATTCTCGCGATATTTTGAGATTCCGAGAACATTCATATGATAACACTAAGGACATTGCGCAATTCTTGTCACAAGCTTGGGTATTGTGGCGACGTATTACTAAGGATAAATTGCCAGATGATGACGCGGTTGAGGCTGTTATAGGTTGTATAGCAGATGAACGCTTGAGAATCGAGTTGTTGAATGTCAGGGCGTCTTCTGTACCCGAGTTAATTTCTGTAGCATCTTCAATACGCCGTGTTAAGCGACCTCTTTCTAGTGCGCCAAATGCACAGCAGGGCCCTGCCAAGCGCTCTCGATTTTCGGATAAATCATCGCTCTTCTGCCAAATTTGCAAAAAACCGGGACATGATTCACGTGATTGCCGTTACCGTGATAAATCCAACAATAATCAGCCGCGTCATGAACAATCTAATGCAGCTTTACCAAATTCGAACAAGCCAACCTGTACTTTTTGCTCGAGGGTAGGTCATACATACGAAACATGTTACAAACGTGAACGAGCAGTGGTATCAAATGTAAATTGCGTAGGTGCATCTGAAATGAATTTAATGTCAATTTTAATTGGTAATTTGAAAATGTTTGCAATGTTCGACAGCGGAGCGGAGTGTTCAGTGATTCGCGAGTCATTGGCAGCAAAACTGCCTGGCAAACGCGTCGATATAGTCAATTATCTTAAGGGTATCGGGCAGTTCACGGTTGTATCACTTTCAACATTAACTGCAATTTGTGTTTTTGATAACTTTAGAGTAGAACTCAAATTTCATGTCGTACCTGACTACGAACTTTCGTCTGATATTCTTATTGGAATGAACCTTATCGAGAACACAAATTTGAGTGTAATTGTGAACTCTCAGGGTGCTCAGCTAATGCATCAATCCGCGGTTTATTACATGCGATCTCAAAACGAAAAATTTGATAAAATTGATTGCGATTTAAATAACGATGATCAAATAGCAGAGTTAAAAATTTTACTCAATAAATACGAATACCTTTTCATTCGCGGTTACCCAAACACACGGGTAAATACAGGCAAGCTTGAAATAAGACTCAAAGATCCTAATAAGTGTGTTGAACGCAGACCATATCGATTGAGTCCTATTGAACGTGAAAAAGTACGTAATATTGTTAAAGAATTGCTAGATCAAAACATAATTCGTGAAAGTAAATCGCCATTTTCTAGTCCGATAATTTTGGTCAAAAAAAAGAATGGCCAGGATCGCATGTGCGTTGACTATCGAGAACTGAACAGAAACACTCTGAGAGATCACTATCCACTGCCAATAATATCGGATCAAATAGATAAACTCTCTGGAGGTCTGTATTATAATATTTTCGATATGGCCGCAGGTTTCCACCAGATACTAATAGAGGAAAATTCTGTAGAGAAAACAGCGTTTGTCACACCAGATGGCTTATTTGAATATTTGGCCATGCCGTTTGGTTTGAGTAACGCTTGTTCGGTATATCAAAGGTGTATAAATAAGGCTTTGGCACACCTGCTGACCTCAACAGATGAGGTCTGCCAGGTCTATGTCGATGACGTACTATCAAAATGTAAAGATTTTGCTCAGGGGATTTCGCACATTGAACGAATATTTATAGCTTTAAAAGAAGCAGGTTTTTCAATTAATGTCGACAAAACCGCTTTCTTTAAACGTTCCATCGAGTACTTGGGCAATATTATATCCGACGGTCATGTAAGTCCAAGCCCGAGGAAAGTGGAAGCTTTGACGAAAGCGCCGGTGCCGAAAACTCCTAAGCAAGTTAGGCAGTTCAATGGTCTCGCTGGGTTCTTTCGACGTTTCATTCCCAATTTCTCAACCGTAATGGTACCGTTGTATGAGTTAACAAAGAAAAATGCAAAGTGGGAATGGAACGACAGACATGACCAGGCAAGAAATCATATTGTGAAACATCTGTCTACTGCGCCTACCCTTATTCTATTTCAGGAAGATGCGCCCATAGAATTGTATACGGACGCCAGCAGCCTCGGCTACGGAGCGGTGCTAATTCAACTCGTCGGAAATCGCCAGCACCCAGTCGCATTCATGAGTCAGCGCACCACTGACGCCGAGAGCCGCTACCATTCATATGAGCTGGAGACCTTGGCGGTGGTGAGGGCCATAAAACACTTCCGGCATTACCTTTATGGCCGCAAGTTCAAGGTAATAACAGATTGCAACGCACTAAAGGCATCCAAGCACAAAAAGGACTTGCTTCCTCGGATCCATCGGTGGTGGGCATTTCTGCAAAACTACGACTTTGAGGTAGAGTACAGAAAAGGTGAGAGGCTGCAACACGCAGATTACTTCAGCAGGAACCCAACTTCTGAATTACGGGTCAACGTGATGAACAGAGATTGCGAATGGCTGAAAATCGAACAACGTCGCGACGATGTCTTACGCCCACTAATAGACAGTATGTCTAGTGACAGTCCGGCTGAAACCTATATACTAGAAGAGGGCGTACTTAAGAAAGAAGTCTCTGATCCGATACTGGGTATGTACAAGCCTATAGTGGTTCCAAAATCATTTCAGTGGAGCCTGATAAACTCCTTCCACTCGACGCTGCAACATCCGGGCTGGGAGAAAACCCTGCAAAAATTAAAAGAAAATTACTGGTTTGACAAGATGAATACTATTGTAAGAAGATTCGTTGACAATTGCGTGATATGCAGGACCTCCAAAGGACATTCCGGTGCGATACAAGCGCAACTGCACCCAATCCAGAAACCAACTGCACCCTTTCAAGTCCTCCATATGGATATTACAGGCAAACTAGGTACAAGAAACTCTGAGGGAAGAGATGAGTATGTCATTGTATGTATCGACGCTTTTACAAAGTATATCCTACTCAACTATTCCAATGACAAGAGTCAAAGTAGCAGCCTCGCTGCCCTAAAACGCATAGTGCACCTTTTTGGAACTCCAGTCCAAGTTGTGATCGACGGCGGACGTGAATTCCTCGGAGAATTTAAAGCTTACTGCGATCGTTTCGGTATCAATTTGCATGTAATAGCACCAGGAGCTAGCCGAGCGAATGGGCAGGTAGAGAGGATTATGAGTACACTAAAGAATGCACTCACAATGATAAAGAATTATAATACTGAAAATTGGCAATCAGCATTAGAAGCCTTACAGCTCGCATTCAATTGCACGCCACATCGAGTAACCGGTGCTGCGCCACTTACACTCCTGACGCGTCGCCAACAAGCTGTTCCACCCGAACTCCTAAGACTGGTATGTTTCGATAACGAGTCTATTGATTTCGAATCACTGGAGCAGCACGTTCAAACAAAAATGGCAGCGGCAGCTGAATATGAAAAACGGAGATTTGACAAGAACAAGGCAAAAGTACGTCCCTTCCAAAGAGGTGAATATGTCCTCATTAAAAACAACCCTCGCAACCAAACATCCCTAGATCTCAAGTACAGCGAACCATACGAGATCAGCCATGTACTAGATAATGACCGCTACTTAGTTAAACGGGTGACAGGCAGAGGACGTCTGCGTAAAGTGGCCCATGATCAACTTCGCAGAGCGCCTCAACCAGGAGATCAAGAAACCGTGTCGGCGGCCTGGGAGGAAAATAATCACCTGCCAATTGATGACAGCAATGACACTCTATCACCCGACGAGCGCACGTCTCATCAACCACCACCAACAACAAATGAACAGCTACCTTCTACCTCACACGCTTCCTACCCGATGGATGCCTAAACAAGTGAGTTCCCATTACCTGCTTAATTGCTAACTTAACGTTATTACTAGAAATCTAAACGGTACAAAGTGTACAAACGAAACGGTGTATATCTATCTACACTATAGCAAATTCTTAATTCCTTTTAGAGCCTCTGGGGACCACGGTCATATAAAAAAAAAAAAGGCCCAGGCCCCAGCGTCGTCCTTTCCAAAATCCTTTAGAGCCCCTGTGGACCACTGCGTACAAGACCGCACAGCACCACAGCATCGATTACCTGTGACAAAACTGCAAATGAATACAAGAGTATAAACTTGTGCTTGCTTACATATTTTTCTTAGTTTCTGTGGACCACGGCATACAAGACCGCTCAGAACCACAGCATTAACTAAAACAAAAAAAAAAAAAAAAAAAAACTCTGTGGACCACGGCGTACAAGACCGCTCAGAACCACAGCATGTCTAAAATGTGAAAAAAAAAAAAAAAAAAAAAAATCTGTGGACCACGGCGTACAAGACCGCTCAGAACCACAGCATATGTCTGAAATGTGAATAATAAATAAATAAAACAATAACAATATTCTGTGGACCACGGCGTACGAGACCGCTCAGAACCACAGTGTTGTTATGCTGATGCAAATATGCGTGAGGTATAATTGCTTAAAATCCTATGTAAATATTTAGGTCAAATATTTGACCATCCTGAAAGCTGATAACTTGAGTCACAGCCGGCTTAAAGTAAATTTTAACCATCAGCAGTTCATTTCGAATATGGCAGCCTGAAGGCTCAACCGTTTTATAGAAACAAGTTATCAGCTAGTGTATCATTGAATGGATACCTAGCTCAAAAACTCTTATTACTTTCAGAACCGCGACTGGTGCTGAGCACGCACCGTCTCGCAGAATGGCCGTGTCGGCGCAATGACGTCATAAGTTATCAAAACAAACTCTGATTTTAATTTGGATTATCAAAATCACGTTATAAAATGTAAAATTAGATTTAGTGTTAATTTCTTACTATAAGTTGTTAAATGGATAGCTAATTTGAATGAGGATTTAGGTACCTACCTACAATACTTCAAAAATATGTTTTATGGTTTCGTACAAGTAATGTTACCCGACAGCTTTTTACAATGTTGTCTACCTGTAAATTCTTATTATGATTAATGAAAATTATCAGTAAACTTTGTAGATTTATCCCTTCTATTAAAATTTAAAGAGACACGGACTTGTCTGTTTGATTGTTAGAAACGGATAATATTTTGGTGTTAAACAAACAAGACTTTCATTCTTTAATCATAATAGGAATTTACAGATAGTAATTAAACTTTTAAAATGTGAATATTTCTTCACATTATTTAATTTGTTAAAATCTTTTTTTAAAAGTTTGAACGCTCGTGGCGCCATGTTGTTTACGTGTTTTTGAAAATGTGCCGCGGAGCATCATTCTTGCTTGAGCTTCGGTGCAAGCAAGTAGTGTTTTGTGTTGGTGTTAAAGCCTGGTGAGTGTTCTGAATTGTAATTTTAGAATAGAGGTTATTTTAGTTTTTAGGGGCAATTTCAGTTGTACTAGTGAAATATTAAATTTAAAGTGTTTATTGTGCAGTGTAAGCAAGTGTTTCATTATTTGTAATGACTGAACCTTGTGAAGGAAATGGTGACGTCAGCCATGCTGACGTCATTATTTTTAAAAATCCCGATGGTTTAAATGTGCCGTTATATACAATAATACATAAAATAATAATAATTCCAAATAAATAAAGCATTATATATGAGTGCATATCTACAAGACTTGACAACAACTTCTAATTTTTTGTGTAGTAAAACTTTTTAGGCTATTTTAATTATTATTTTAAGTAAAAAGCATGTCTCAACGAGTTCTAATAAACTTGTTGAGTCTAGCATTTTATGTTGGATAAACGTAAGTCTCATTTTCGTATGTATTGACTGTTCACCAAATGGGTGACCATGATTTTCTTAATTGTTATTAATTTAAGGACAAAATATTACCTATATCAAAAATGCCTGAAATCGATTCGGTTATCGATTCTGAACTAACTGGTTTTGGGTTGTACATTCAATCCTGTTACACGTTGAATACAGAAGATAAATCACTCTGGACGGTTGGATTTTATAAAATAATTAATAAAATAATCAGGGACTCTAATAAAAAATGTTATTATGTATAAAGTTAAGTTAAGCAAGCAAGAATTTGTAACTTTAAAACAGCATTTGACGTTTTAGGAGAAAGTAACGTTTGTAATTAAAACTTTTAGCTGCTGAATAATTAATATTTGCTTTAATTGTGAACATTCGTGTTGTAGAACATAAATGTTAATATTGCTTTAACCCAGTTTTAGCTAAGGCTTTGCCTATTATTTTTTTTTTTTTATAATTCGGGAACATTTTTTTTATTTTAAAGAAAAATTTTACTTCAGGCGAGACTCGAACTTACGGCCACTGGGAATCTAGTCAAGCCGCTCTTCCAAGTGAGCTACCGAAGTCCTGCGCAATTTGTCAAATCTTTCCATCACATTTATTGCATTGCCTTATAGTGGCAGTAGCGCCATCTATTGCCACACTATGCTAGTTAGGCAACCGATACAATAAACTTTGCAGATTATTAAATATCGTAAAATATATTTCACAAGCATGTGTTAATGCGAAATAATATAAAACATTTTTTTTATGTTATGGAAGTGGCAAATAAGCATGCAGTTCACATTGATGTTAAGTGATGACTGCAGCCTATAGACACCCATACATAGACCAAAGTTAAAATGCAGATGCGTTACCACTCCTGAGGCCTAAGGTGTTATGCCTCTGTGCCGGAAATAATAGGGCCGTACATTACCACCTGACCGGAACACGATAGTTCTCAACACTACCATTTAGCGGCAAGTATGTTAGGTAATGCAGTGGTGCCGACGTCCGCGAGCTCCGTCACTGGAGCTCCACCACCAGTAATATATGATAATAGTTCTAAAAATGTTCCGACCAACACACTTTAATTTCAGTAAAAATGAAGAGTTCACTTTTATTCAGTAGGAATTCCTCGCGCACAATTCCCAAGTTTCCACCCTCATTGGGGCACAATGGGGCTTGATTACACAAGTGCGACACGTGCGCCGCGTGTTTTTCTACTTGCAAGGTGTATTTGACATGACAAAAACCTTTCTGAGATGTTCTGCTGTTGAAATGTTTGATAAATTGTGATTATATTATATGACAAGACCTATATTTCGTAGGCTCTCGGGTCGTGATGAACTTTTGGAGTGCCGCCAAATTGTGGTGTTCAGTAATATCGTCTTTCGGACGTCCCTGTCCATTTACACACTAGAGGTCCCAAGGCGCCTAGGTGGAGGATTCGAAGGGTCGCCCTTCGAATCAAACGGTCATTTCACACCGCTGGACTAAACGGGTCGTCGAATTTGAACGTGCGGGTGTGAACCGCATGCTTGTTTGCCACCTTCATAACTTTTTAAATGTTTTTTTTTTTTTAACTTGACGTTCGTCTTCGTTGTTTAATTTTTTTAACGAATATAACAAAAGTGGCTATAAATGTTTTTAGCCTAATGAGCCAAAAGTCGTACATAGATACATTCTAATACCAGCAAAAATGAGGAGTTCACTTTTATTCAGGCAGGAGGAATTCCTCGCGCACAATTTCCAAGTTTCCACCCTCAATGGGGCACAATGGGGCTTGATTACACAAGTGCGACACGTGCGCCGCGTGTTTTTCTACTTGCAAGGTGTATTTGACATGAAAAATTATTTTCTGAGATGTTCTGCTGTTGAAGTGTTGGATAAATTGTGATTAAATATCACAAGACATACCTATTTGTATATTAGGATCACGGGTCGTGATGAAATTTTGGGGATAAGTTAGGTAATGCGGTGGTGCCTACGCCCGCGAGCTCCGTCACTGGAGCTCTACCACCAGTAAAAGTAGTTTATAGTCACAATATTATGTTAGTACCTAAATTACACCCGTGCGAAGCCGGTGCCGGGTCACTAGTTTTCTATCAAATTCTACATTGATGATTATGAAGCCATATACTATAAACGGCATTAATTAATCTGTCAATCCAAATTCTATTTAATCACGTTCACTGTAGGTTAGGAATCATTTGTTTCGGTTTAGAAAATTCGGAAACCGAACGCACTTCGAACTGAATACTAATATGAATCGATTTTACCGCTCAGCATGATCACAAAACCGCTAAAGGTATGTTTATAATGAAAGTTGAATTATAATTTTATATTTATACAGTTTTGATTTCAGTTTAGTTGTTGTAACTTTCTAAATATTTATTTTGTATAAGTAGAAAGAAAGTTAAGAAAGTGTAATCTATACTTATAATAAATCTGTAGAAGTGTAAATTCTGTACATTAAAAATATTGAAAAAATAAATACCAGGGGATGTTATTAGATCGATACCGAACACAAATATGTGATTAGAAATTTTTTTGTCTGTCTGTCTGTTTGTTCAATTATCACATAAAAACTACCAGTCCGATTACAATGTAACTTGGTATGATTATATTTTAACCTTTGGCGCACAACACTGGGTACTTTTAATCCCGGAAAAATGTCAGTGTGTCTGTGTGTTTGTGCACGCTAATATCAGAAACTTCTTATTCGATTTGCGGTTTTCATTAATATATCGTGGTAAGTTTCACTCAACATTTAGTGTTTGTTTCATGTGAATCGGTTAAGAAATAAAAAAGTGATGTCATTTTAAAGAATCGTATCGAATATTTTTAAGCTATTCTGTATCTTAGTTCTATCTTTTAGGGGGTTTCGTACCTAAAAGGTAAAAACGGACCCTACGGATTACTAATCCTCCGCTGTCTGTCTGTCTGTCCGTCCGTCCGTCTA
Source organism: Macrosoma leucophasiata (assembly GCA_036365455.1). Lineage (NCBI taxonomy): Eukaryota > Metazoa > Arthropoda > Insecta > Lepidoptera > Hedylidae > Macrosoma > Macrosoma leucophasiata. The sequence goes on along the minus strand of JAWQUS010000023.1, from coordinate 2,768,691 downwards.
TCTGTCACCAGGGTTTATCTCATAAATAGTGTTAGCTAGAAAGCTAACTTTTACACAAATTATGTATTTCTATTACCGCTATAATGTAGACGCTTAAAATTTTCTCATAATTTTTAGGTCTTATGTTGTATTGTAGCTTCCACAATAAATCTATATACATACAAGTAAATAAAATTGGAGTGTTTGTTTGTAATATTAAAATAACCGCTTTTTACTAAACGCATATGTATGTATACACGGTACATATACCAAAACAACATTTTTTACAATTATTGTCTGTCTGTCTGTTTGGCGGGGCTAATCTTGGGAACGGCTTGACCGATTTTGACGGGACTTTCACTGGCAGATAGCTGATGTGATAAGGAGTAACTTAGGCTACTTTTATCTCCATACATCCATACACACATACATACCTACATACAAATAAGTAGAATTGGAGTGTATCCGACTTTGACGGGACTTCCACGGGTAGGTAGCTGATGTAACAAGGAGTAACTTGAGCTACTTTTATCTCCATACAACCATACATACATACATAACTACATACAAATCCATAGAATTTGAGTGCCTCCGATTTTGACGGGACTTTCACTAGCAGATAGCTGATTTAATAAGGAGTAACTTAAGCTACTTTTATACTAGCTGCGCCCACGACTTCGTCCGGGTAAATACTGAACAATCATATTTTTCTCACGTAGACGAACTCGCGGGCACAGCTTGTCATTAAATAGAGTCGGAAAGTGTGAGACGGTGTCGCGTTTACAGGGTTCTGTATTTTTTTTCTCCGTTATTTTTAATATCGTAAACTTCTCATTGCCTAAACGTAAACGTAACTTCACGCCTGTAATCCCCGAAGGGGTAGGCAGAGGTAAATGCATGCATTCAAGCATACATGCAAACACCCACGATTCGCCGGTTACGTTTTGATTTTTGTTTGAGATTTTTCTATAATCTAAAAAATAGTTCTTTATAAAGGTAAAATACTATTTTTGTGTTTTTTATTACTTCAATGGTTATTTTTCGACTTTTAATAAGAAATAAATTAAAAAACATGTATGTAATCCTTTTTTATTTGACAAAATCACGCAATCAAGTTTGTAAAATTTATTTTTTTATTTTCTAATTCATAGCCTAAGAGTTTTTTATTTTCTAATTCATAGCCTAAAAGTAAGTAAATATACGTTGTACGTGTACACATGGCGGATGTAATGCCACTAGGCATTCTCTGACAATCGGTCAGTCATCTATTATTTTGCAAAAATATTTTCAGTCAAATAATTAACATCACGTTAAAACTGTATCTTGAACAAGGCATTTGTGTGAACGCATCTCAATCGAAATTATGTTACCACAATACGAAACACAGTTTCATTCACGTACAGTGCACTTGTGCTACTGTTAATAGCTAGATATATATTCATAATCATAATAATAATCAGGAATCAATATCCAGGTCACGGAAGCTAATGTTGACACATTAGCTTCCGTGACCTGACCTGGAGCTCTACCAGTACCTATCTATTTGTAGAGTGTTGTATTTGGAGGAGACATTGGTGCCGCATTTTAAATCAGCCGTTTTGAATCAGTTTCATAATTCCCAACGTTTTGAATCGTCATATTTTAAACACTAATCTATTAGTATATTGAGTAGATTTTTCAAAGACCATATGTTTTTGTGTACTCTTTCTAAAGTTTTTGAACGACAGTAAAAATACTATTCGACATTCCTATTGCCAGCAGTGTCTTAAGAAGCATCGTCAATAGAAAGTTTTCTTATTAGATTTTTCAAAACTTAACTTAAAAATGTGGTCGCCATATTTTCACGAGAGGCATTAAACTTGGCGAGCGCTATATTTCAAAACGATAAAAGACGAAAGTTGGGTTGGAAGAAACGTTTGATCGAATACTGCATATTTCATACTGTAGAGTAGCAACAAAGGCCGCCATCTTACATGAATTCCATAAACATATGGTGCGTAGCATAAGAATAACAAGCTTAATAATAGCTTAGGATGCCACTGCAGAATTAATTCGTTCATCCAGATATGCTGCAAACCTAATTTTTACGCATATTTATAGTCTAAGTCTAAAGAATATATACCACTAGGTTGCCTATCAAAATATGGCCGCAAGTATCTTTTTACATATTGAAAATTTTTAAGAAACACCATAGAAAAATATTCATTATTTTGTTTCATTACATTATTAAAACCTAAGAACTACGGAACCCTACACTGCTCGTGGCCCGACACGTACTTGACCGGTTTTTACAAGAAATAACAGCAGTATAAAGCCTTTTAATTCCATAATCATAAGACACGATGCGCCCTTGATTTGATAATAAATGTAACTTCACGCCTGTAATCCCCGAAGGGGTAGGCAGAGGTAAATGCATGCATTCAAGCATACATGCAAACACCCACGATTCGCCGGTTACGTTTTGGCTTGTAGCGTCCACATGCGAAGATTTCTCAAGAGTTGGCATATATACAACTTCCCAACGTCAATCGTTAGTCCGCGGCCCGCCAGGCGCTACCACCTCGCCTGGTCGGAGGATCCTCCCTTTTCGCCGGAGGAACACTTCCACCCGTTCCTCCACAGTGGTGACCCCGACGTGATTGGAAGCAACCTTCTCACCAGCCACTCTCTGCAGCACCTTTGACGACGTCATCCCTCACATCACCCATCACCAGCACCATCGAGCGGTAACCAAGTCTCACCAGCCAGCACCCCTCGGCTTCATCAGGGATACTACACACGCCTGCAGCGATCGCGCATGCCTGGATTACCCTGCAGCCACATCAGCGTCAGCACACTGCGCCGTCCCGCAGTAGCTACTACGCAGCGACTACCTCGACTCAAAGGGGACCTTCGCATCACCGCAGCAGCGATTACCTCGACTCACTGAGGACCTTCGCACCCGACTCACTGGGACTTGCGGCATGGGATTATGGCATTGGCACATCGACAGCTGCCTCGATACATATCAACCTCCGGTCTTGGAGGGGAGTGATGTAGCGTCCACTACATTAAGGCGCCAACTAGTGGAACACATATGAAAACCTCACAGTACTTGTCTAGTACGGTTGATGGCGTGCATTCGAATTACATCGCACATGCGAAGATTTCTCAAGAGTTGGCATATATACAACTTCCCAACGTCAATCGTTGGGCCGCGGCCCGCCAGGCACTACCACATCGCCTGGTCGGAGGATCCTCCCTTTTCGCCGGAGGAACACTTCCGCCCGTTCCTCCACAGGCTCATGTAACTGGTGGCGAGCCTGTTGCCATCTCCGGGCACATTACCAAACTCCGAGGTATTGGGAATCTTCCAAAAAATGGAAAAATCCCAATAGAACCAGAGATAAAGGATTTTAAACCGTTATCTCTGATAGCCCTCGACCCGGGAATCGAACCCAGGACCCCCAGCGTAGTAGTAGTGGCCTGCTACTACTAGGCTACTGAGGCATGCTGTTTAATAACAAATCAAAGGGTATATGCCATAATCACCATGCTTGGTATGCGGATTGCCAATTGCAGTGGTGGTTGTTGTAGCGTAGGACGCTACTGCCCATCATGTGTTATTGTTCTTACTACCGCCCTGTTGCAATGGTGTGACCCCCATTGTTCGGTTAAGAATTCTGCCGATTCGGTGCGGTGGGGTCATCACATCCCGACGCCATAATCTATAATCATAGATTACGGATGTACGGCCCTGTAATTTCCGGCACAGAGGCATAACACGTTAGGCCTCAGGAGTGGTAACGCATCTGCATTTTGAACTTGGTCTTTGTGTGGGTGTCCATAGGCTGCAGTCATCACTTAACATCAATGTGAACTGCATGCTTGTTTGCCACTTCCATAACATAAAAAAAAAGTTTTTCATATTACTGTTTCTCTTGTTTCTACGTTGTTTACGACTCTCATCCACAAAATAATATGCTCTCACAAGAAACAGGTTTCGTTATCCAATAGTGCCTGCGAATACAATAAACTTACATTCCCTTTGTTTGTTTCGAGTTACAAGACAATCTGAAATTTCAAACAATACCATTTTATTCTTAATAAATACCATTGATACGTCTTGTTTTCCTGTGACAAGTACTAATAAAATATGATGAGGGGTAGAAATATAGCGGGTTGCCAGCGTAGGGTAATAAAACTGAAATATCACCGGTCGTATCCGAAAACTACGGCAACATTAGTTTTTAAAACTAGTTCATATTATTTCGCTTTTGTTTTTAGTTGTGAATGGTATTAGAGACGACGTTATTGAATAAAATAAGTATACCGTAGTAAGTATAAACCAAATACGTCTTTTAACACTGTTTATTAAATTAGTACAAACACATCTTCACCGTCCTGTCTATAAAACACAGATCCATCGCCATCTTCCTTCTATCCTTCGATCCCTTTCACTCTTATGCATCCATCCCTGTCTGAAACACCGATTGTCCTGTCGTTGAATCATCTCACTCTGTCATTTTAATATCATCCTTTCTCACTCACCACAAACCCATAATAAGACTTAGTTTTCTCACACACACTATAAAACAAATTCCGCGGCATCTGTCTATCTATCTTTTTGCGATAAACTCAAAGAATACTGCGCGGATTTTCATGCGGTTTTCACTAACAGAGTTAAGGCTGCAGCGCCTTCTGCTCTGATTGTCCGGTAAAATAGACTAATGACGTCTCGAGACGCCAACTTAAGTACGTATTTTAAAAAAAGAAACATGCATAGACTGCATTTTACTAATTCTCTGGACCTCATTTTATCTATATATATAAAAATCTATTGCTGTTCGTTGGTCTCGCTAAAACTCGAGAACGGCTGGACCGGATGGCTAATTTTGGTTTTTAATTATTTTTGGAAGTTCAGGGAAGGTTTAAAAGGTAAAAGAATATGAAGAAATTGAAGGGAAATAGTAAAAACCACAATTTCATTTTCCCTAACAAAAGTCACCTTTGACTCATTATTAAAATTTCATTGTGAGGCAATACGAAGTTTGCCGGGTCAGCTAGTTGTTTATAAAATAACTTCGATCAAACAAGGTGAACGTAGCTGCCAATTTCAACAACAAATAAATCCATAAATGCTTGAACATTTTATTGTAAACCTTATTATTTTTTTCTCAGAACTACTGCTTATGGAATCGAGTACAAAAAAAGACAAATTGGATTTTATTCGTTATTCCCTAGACATTTATTACTGACAATAATTCGATCTTTATACCAGAGTAAAGTTATCACAAAATAATTTGAGTTGTAATCGAAATATCTATATTTCGATTTCATTCGATTTACTACCCATCCATTAAGAATATGTCTTTGACTAACAGAACTTTACGCATGTATTCCTCGAAGGAGTGGGCAGGGATAAAGCATACATGCAAGCACCCACGATTTGCCGGGTAAATTTCGTATGTGACAATACTTAATTGGCGAAACTTCTTTTCTTTTAAATTTTTATATTACCATTTTGTTAGAATTACTAAATTTATGTCAAATTGCAGCTCTCACGAAGAGTCTCAGATCTATGTTGGGGACAGACTGACGGACAGACTGGTGAAACTATAAAGGTGCCTGGAAGCTACTAAAAAGGCTCTCATAGCAAACACACGCAAATTCAAAATAAGAATTATAATTTGTTTATGCATTAAAATTTACCAAAATCTTCTTTAAGTTTCTACTCTCAGAAGTATTATTAAATTAAACGAATTTCCAATGCGGCAACCGCATCCAATTTTATCCATCATTTTCTTTATGACTGTAGCCTATAGACACCCTACACAAAGACTAAGGTCAAAATGCAGAAGCGTTACCACTCCTGATGCCTAAGGTGTTATGCCCCTGTGCTGGATATTACAGAGCCGTACATTATCCCCTGACCGGAACACGATAGTGCTAAACACTACCATTTAGCGGCAAGTATAATTATTAGGGAATGCGGTGGTGCCTACGCCCGCGAGCTCCGTCGTCACTGGAGCTCTACCACCAGTAGACGACAGATGGCAACATCTGTCGCCTTAATATAATTAGATACTTATGTCCTATCAAATTTTATTTCAGACTAATTATAATAAGAGAAGAACCCGTTGCGATAAAATGGGTCATCCAATAATCTCCAACCTGTAAATATATTTTTCCTACGAGACTTTTTAAATATTTTCTCAGAACTATATTTTAATCGAAAGTCCAATGCGAAAAACGAATTGGATTTTAGGGTTATAGCTTACTACAGCCACCCGGCACCAGACCAGCTGCGCCTCGGTTTACAGCGTCCACTCGTTGTCAACGGGTGGTCCACAGGTGAACGACGCGATGTTACTTGTGAACCACTCGCAGGCGGCGCGCGGTCCACTTGGAAACAGTGCGTTGGCAATGCAAAGTCAACGCAAGACAAGCTAATGGTCACCGAGTGGTCCACACGCTGACCGCGCGTGGACCGCGCGCCGCCCGCGCGTTGACGGCTTGCGGTCGAGGCGATACGGAGCGGAGTTGATGTAATGAGCGCAGACCGCTCGAGGCGGTCGGGCGCTTGTCGGGTGCCGGGTGGCTCTAGTGAGCTATGACCCTTACTCATCACACCCCTGACTATCATTAATGAAAATAATTTAATCCTTGGATAGGAGTTATGAGAAATTGTTTCAAATGGAAATTGAAACGTATTAATTACGAATATTTTAATGCAACTTTATTTAGTTGCTACATATTTGCTGGGTTTTATGTATGTAAGTATGTATACGCCAGGTCTCCTACGGGGTAGACCGAGAATGCGGAGCGCCAGATATCCCGGTCCAGACATCCCCCGTGCTTTTCCTACATTCATAATTTTCATGTTCAATTATCGGGTCGTGGTTCAACATGGTAATTGAACTAAGGGCCGCAGCGTAGCTGTAGCGGCCTGCTAACACTAGACTACTATCAGTTTTAACTGATGGTAGAGCTCGCGGTCGTAGGCAACTCCCATAGAGCAACACGGGCCACTGGCCATGGCGGACCGGAGAGGAGTAGCCAAAGCGTTTATTACCGATTTTTGCGAGGGAAAATTTGTGCGACACACACACATCAAAAATCGCCCATCTGGAAGGAAGCCTGCCTACGCTTCGTTTTACGGTACGCGGTCGCCACTCAAAAACCGTTCTGCCCCAATAGCCGTCAGTTCTTCGAGCTATAATAATAAACATTTTATGTCATTTCCCTTCCATATGAGGCTACAGTATTAATTACCATCAATATAAACTGCCTCGGTAGCCTAGTGGTAGCAGGCCACTACTACTACGCTGAGGTCCTGGGTTCGATTCCCGGGTAGGGGTTTATCAGAGATAATGGTGTAAATTCCTTTGTCTCTAGTTCTATTGGGATTTTTCCATTTTCTGGAAATTTCCCAGTACCTCGAAGTTTGGTAATGTGCCCGGAGATGTATTGACATCTCCGGGCACATTACCAAACTCGCTCGCACATTACAAAGGCTCGCCACCTGTTACATGGGCCAAAACGTAACCGGCGAATCGTGTGTGTTTGCATGTATGCTTGAATGCATGTATTTACCTCTGCCTACCCCTTCGGGGATTACAGACATGAAGTTACGTTACGTAATTTGTTGCTTGTTTGCTACTTCATAACATGCAAAAGGATTCGTAAACTATTGTAACTATTTGAGGTTTCAACCTTTGAGACGTCTTGGTGGTGTATTCGGTCACTGGTCTATGCGTTGAACAGTCAGTTTCAGATTTATGTTCCTCGTGGTTTCTCCAATAGATCCATCTATCAAGTTCAACCGGAGTATTCCGGATAGATTATTGCTGTCGCCGGTCAAAGCTCAGTATTGAAGCAGGAAAGATAAATCATGTATAAGAAATGGATTTAATTTAAGAAAGGAAAAGAGTTCGAAGTTACTTGCAGGCATCGGAAAACAATGACCCACCGCCCGGAGTCACCGTAGTCCGTCAACCGAACACTACTATAGTACCTAGGGTTGACAGACATAGTTTGGCCTTTTGATTGCGTGTCCGGACAAAAAATACGGCGTCCGCCTTTTGTTAGGCTTTTAAATTTCTTATACGAGCGAGCTCCGAGCACACAAGCTTCTATCACGAATGTCTGGCCTTTTTACCCAAAATGTCCGGCTAAGCTTGATGGCCTGTCCGGCTATTAGGCTTAGCGACCTGGCAACCCTAACTGGTACAGCTAGGGTTGCCAGGTCGCTAAACCTTAAATAAACGTAACACTTAAACGACTCCCTAAATGTATAAAATACGCTTACACTCACAGCCCCCGCACTAAGTAGAAACCTGTGTTGTTGGTGCCGTTGCACACTAACTTTGGCTCTGTAATTTCCGGCACAGAGGCATAACACCTTCGGCCTCAGGAGTGGTAACGTATTTGCATTTTGACCTTGGTCTTTGTGTGAGTGTCTATAGGCTGCAGTCATCACTTAACATCAATGTGAACTGCATGCTTGTTTGCTACTTCCATTACATAAAAAAACACATAACAAACACCCAGACCCGAAACAAATATTCTGTAGGCGATATAAATATTGAAACGACATAAAAATTTAATTAAGTGCGGGAATCGAAACCGCGACCCTTCGAATCAAATATCTCACACCGCTGGACTAACCGGGTCGTCAACTTCTGTATAGTTACACTACTACAGTATTCAACTAGAAATATTGAACATCGACCTCAGGAAGGAGACTTCGGCTTATTTCGGGTCTGTAGAGCGTTATCTCTTTCGCACTGTACCTATTTGACGTCTGTCCACCATATCGATAAAGTTTGGACCAATACGGACACACGGACTATGAGTGCTTACGTGGACAGTGTGCAACAGGGATAACGCTCTACGAAGTCGAAACTAGCCGATTGTCACTTTCATAGGCTCGATGTGCAATAATTCTTGATTAGCACTTTTTTATGTAATGGAAAGGGCAACAAGCAAGCAGATCACATTTATGTTAAGTGATGACTGCAGCCTATAGACACCCACACAAAGACCAAGGTCAAAATGCAGATGCGTTACCTGAGGCCTAAGGTGTTATGCCTCTGTGCCGGAAATCACAGGGCCGGAAATTACTACCTGACCGGAACACGATAGGTAGTGTTGAACACTACCATTTAGCGGCAAGTATATTAGGTAATGCGGTGGTGCCTATGCCCGCGAGCTCGGTCAGTGGAGCTCTACCACCTGTGAGTACTGTACTGAACTATTTATACGGATGTTCTGCCAAACTTCAAATGTTCCAAATCCTTTATCACTCCGCATGCGTCCAGTCGAGTTAGGAATAACGCAATATCGGGTGACCGCAGACGCGGCGAATGTTGTGGCTTGAATTATAGCCTGCACTCCACTAGACGGTAACGCACCCTGATTATTATTTAGAATCGCCACTAAAATATCTACTAGTGGTGATTTTAATGAGTCTAGCTGATCTGGCGAGATTCATACTACCTTGGCATTTAGTAAGGTGTCATTTGACAGGTACGAACTTTTTGTATGGGAAAAACGAAATTGTCTTTCTTACTTTTTACTTTTTTTTTTTTTTTTTTTTAAGTTATGGAAGTGGCAAACAAGCATGCAGTTCACATTGATGTTAAGTGATGACTGCAGCCTATAGACACCCACACAAAGACCAAGGTCAAAATGCAGATGCGTTGCCACTCCTGAGGCCTAAGGTGTTATGCCTCTGTGCCGGAAATTACAGGGCCGTACATTACCACCTGACCGGAACACGATAGTGCTGAACACTACCATTTAGCGGCAAGTATATTAGGTAATGCGGTGGTGCCTAAGCCCGCGAGCTCCGTCACTGGAGCTCTACCACCAGTAAAGTTACTTATTACGATTTCTTTTTTATAGTTTTTATTGTATCAAAACTAAAATTAGCCGAATCGGTACAGTCGTTCTCGAGTTTTAGTGACGACTTTAAAGGTTACGGATAGATCATAAGCGTTTCGCATTTTCGAAAAAATACCTTTAGACGTATAGCTATTATGTTTTTTTTACATTAATGCCAAGAAATATTACATTAAAAGAATAACAGTTACTTAAAATTATGCCAATGTGACCAAAAACCATTCTGCGTTTATAACACTCAGCTTATCTTAACTTATGCCAAAAAACTATATGCGAAAACTGTAATGTCAAACTAAATTATAGAAGAAAAAGATTATGCGTTCGAAGGCGTTCCCAGTATATATATATATCCTCACAATTTCTTGAAATTTTCTCACCTTTATTGGAATAGAAATATAACAAAACCAAAATTAGCGCAATCAGAACAGCCGTTCTCGAGTTTTAGTGAGAAACTCCTTGATGTGTATTAGGTATAATAAGCAATTGGCATCACGATGCTATTATTTTATGTGCAGAAAGTCGCCACATATTAAATGTAAATTACTAATGTCTGCTGTTACAATGTTCTGTCCAGCTTTAAATAATCCAAAACCTCTATCACTTCCCGCATGCGTCCAGGCGGGTGACCGCAGACGCGGCGAATGTTGTGGCTTGAATTATAGCCCGCACTCCACTAGACAGTAACGCACCCTGACTATTATTTAGCACGACAACTAGCATACTGATAGTGATTTGAATGCAGTGTGAGGATGATTCATTACCTTTCTATTGATCTACAATAGTAAATATAGTATTATGCAGTAACCTATCAACCCACGCTGCCTAAACAGGCCTATCAGCCCACGGGTTTTTTCCTTTTGAGGTACATCGTAAAAAGGGATTCCAATACCCGAACAATTTTGAGTTAATACTGCAGCCATAGCTGCAGCTATAGATATGCCCATTATTCATAAATGTACATTATATTATTATACGTTTTAGCTATAGAATGCTTTGTCTTTGTCAGTTGCATTGTCAAATGTGCAGGATAGAAAAAATCTAAGAAGAGATTAGCAACAATTTAGCTAAAATGAATCCCCTTATTCTTTTTAGCTAAATTGTTGCTAATCTCTTCTTTGATTATTGACAGGCTGCGGTATTCATTTACCAAAATTCGAAATTCAAAATGCATATTTTATGCGTTGCCCCTGTAATCTACGTTATTAACTCTCTGTAATAGCTAATACAGGGCCATATATTATTATCTAACTGGAACACGATTGTGGCTAACACTCCAATTTGGCGACAGATAGATTATGGTGCTTGGTAATGCAGTGGTGCCTATGCCCTCGAATTCCAAGTGTTCCAACACTGTAGTGTATTATCAGAGAATTAGTGGTCAGTTGTTATTAAGGCGCTGATAGCGGAGTGATTGAAAGATCATTTACCCTTTAGAGTAGGGGTTACATCGCGCGTGTGAGTCTCGGGGTGATTCGGGTCTTCAGGTCTTGCTTTATAACTTTCCACCGGATGTCTTTTGCTCCCGTTACAACAAGGACATGCTCATTATCTACTTGGCTGTGATAAGTATCATGTCCGTGCATCAGTATTTTTTTTTCATCTCGTGTTAACTTGCATTTCTTTTAGGCGTTAGGGATAACCCTAACGCCTAAAAGAAGCTATAAGCTTACTTTAGCCACCCGGCACCCGACCAGCACCGCCTCATTTTACGGCGTCCACTCGTTATCGACGGATGGTCCACGATTGAACGACGCTATGTTACATGTGAACCACTCACGGACAGCGCTCGGTCTCTTTGAGAACAGCACATTGGCAATGCAAAGTCAACGCAAGACGAACTATTGGTCACCGAGTGGTCCACTCACCGAACGCGCGTTGATGGCTTGTGGTCGAGGCGATCCGGTGTCGATACGGAGCGGAGATGATGTAATGAGCGCAGACCGTTCGAGGCGGTCGGGCGCTGGTCGGGTGCAGGGTGGCTCTAGTGAGCATAGACCCCTATCCTTCAAACTAAGTTGAGATGTAAGGGTCAACCGCAACATGACTCTTACTTGAACAATTTTAACAAATTGACAATAAATTACACCCGTTCTAATTTTTATCTTGCGATATACGTACAACCAGCATATCCTTACAAAAGGCACAACAAAGAGAATATAGAAACGTACTTACATAATAGTATAAGTACTTAGCACGCGAACCATAAATGTTTACAATGCCAACAAAAGCTATGTAATCTTACCCCAATTTACAATAGGGACATGAGGTATGGGTACGAGTCTGATAAGGTACAAACGGTGAAATAATTATCCTGCTTTGCCGAGGCCTTTGGTGTTTAGTTTTATTATGAGTTATCGTTTAAGATAATGTGAATTATAAAGCCTGATCTATGAAATTATACTGGTTGTATAGTATAATTTATTATGTTAAGCTGAAACATTTATCGTGAGGTATTTCTTTATGCAATGAAATGGCAAACAAGCACACAGTTCGCATTGATTGTAAATGATTACTATAACCTATAAACGATTACATAATAAATTATGTATCTTCACGGCAGGTCCCAAGCGGGCTAGGCAGAGAGTGTAGAGTGCCAGATATCCCGGTCCTGACCCAATGACTGTCTAAAGGATAAAGACATGCCTGGACAAATGCTGGTCTAGCTTAGACCTTAAACAATAATTTTGTGAAGTGAATGTGAATTGTACTAGATATTGTAAAACATAGTTATAAGTATCATATTATGAAATTAGTTGTAACTGAACATATTTTGAAAAGACCTTACTGAGTTTTGTTTTGGCAGGTTTTTTCTCAGTTATGTGGGCTTTGGAACTCTGCCAGTGAATGACAAAGAACGTCCCATATTCTTTTTGTTTAGTCTTATCTTACCGATGGTAAAAGAGAGTATGGAACATTCTGTTGATACAAAATTGTTCAGTGTCTATTTAATTTACTATGTGTTTTTGATTATTATTAGTGGTTATTCACTCTAGGTTAGTTTAAAAAAAATGACGATGTAAAAGTGCTCTCCAGGAGCCTAATTATATGAAATAAATGAATAAACTGAATAAACTGATACTTTTTTAAATTATTAAGTATTTTTGGACCATTATTTATGTAAATATTTTGTTTTCGTTTACTTTGACGTATTAATCAACGTATCACGCTTTAATTTTATATTTGTAATTTGACCTATCACAAGCAAATTCTATATTTCCATGTGTTTTTTTGAGTTTGAGTTTTGAGTTTTATCTTTTAAATTACGGATTTTCTTAAGTACTTGTACTTTTTTTCAATTATTGCATTGTCATCGGTCCTTGAGACGGTTTATTCCCGCTGTCCCCGTGCGCCGTTTAATTAATTATTAGACATGTACAAAGTACCAAGTTGATCAGACTTCATGAAACCGGTGAAAATTATCCAGGATTCCATTACATACATACATAGATACATTGCAAGCTTATAAGAGTGAGATCTTTGCGCAAGATCTGCAGTGTATCGCTCACCGATCGCGTTCGTAATGAAGATGTAAGAAAGAGACTTTGTGTGAATGATAGTAGGTATCGGTGTAAAATGAAAAAAGGCATGCTCCGATGGTTCGGGCATATTGAAAGAATGTCGAATGAGTGAATGACTAAACAGATATACAATGCGAATGTGGATGGTTGCAGAGGCCCAGGAAGACCAAGATTAACCCACCATGACCAAATAGGTCGAGTACTGTCTGATGGTGGGGTCAAAAGTCTTAGGAATCGGCGTGCATGCATGAAGAGAATGATGAAGGTAGATGAGGCACGGGAGGTGTGTCAGGACCGGGATATCTGGCGCTCCACACTCTCTGCCTACCCCGTTAGGGACCTGGCGTGAAGATACATACATACATACTATTACATACATACAAAAGTGTGTTGAAAAGAGACTTTAGTGTCCATGCGTTGCTTAAACGGAATACAAATAAATGCCGTATTTCATCCCAGTTGTCGATTTTCTCGTGTATAAATTGTATTGAAAGGAAATATAGCGAATGATATCGATAAATTTAAAAACGCTCCAATAGATTCCTATCAAGTTATTTATGGTATTTCCACTTACCTCCATTATAGGAATGTGTCGTTCACCTACAAAAATCAATACCTATGGCGGAACGATGGTAAGCTGTCGCCGGTTGGGATTCTAACAGCTGTATTGACAATGAGACTTTTGTCTATCTATTCCTATTGGATTGAGGAAATGCAGACAAATAATATAGTTTTCTAGTTTTCCGTAAACATAGTGAACAATATATTCAAAAGCATCATGAAAACAACGAATAATTAAGGTATTCTCTATTATAACGCTTCATACATTGTAGAAATTAAATTTGCGGATTTTCTCGCGTATATCTCGCTCTCTATAATATTAATGGGAACTGCTCTTCTGCTACATAATTGCATACGTTTGCGTTATCAAGTTTACCAAATACGTCGAGTACTGTCTGGGAGAGAGGAATCGGCATAAATACACGTTGATTCCTAAGACCTCCCTCCCCACCTCCACGAACAGAATGATGAACGTAGAAGACACACGGGAGGTGTGTTAGGACCGGGATATCTGGCGCTCACTCGCACAGTCTGCCTACCCCGTAAGGTATCTACTTGGCGTGAAGATATATACATACATATACATACATACAATATTATGTACATGCAGGCCAAATTACAGGTTTCTAGTATTGACAGTCCTTTAGCTAAGTTGCAGAAGGATGGATGGATGGATCACCCGTTCGTACGGGTGATCGGACATGACGAAACTTTAAGGGTATTGGATACGGAACTCTAAACCATTAAAACACAGGTAGGTTTTTTTGTCTAATGGAAGTGGCAAACAAGCATGCAGTTCACATTGATGTTAAGTGTGACCAGAGGCCAAAATGCAGATGCGTTATGCCTCTGTGGCGGAACACCTTCAGAGCCGAGTTTGGTGGAGATGAAACTGGCGTGAACATGTGTTCAAAAGTTCCTTTTCATTAAATAAGATTTTTAAAAAAAGCATGCAGTTCACATTGATGTTAAGTGATGACTGCAGCCTATAGACAGCCACACAAAGACCAAGATCAAAATGCAGATGCGTTACCACTCCCGAGGCCTAAGGTGTTATGCCTCTGTGCCGGAAATTACAGGACCGTACATTAGCACCTGACCGGAACACGATAGTGCTGAACACTACCATTTAGCGGCAAGTATATTAGGTAATGCGGTGCTTACGCCCGCGAGCTCCGTCACTGGAGCTCTACCACCAGTAAAAAAGTAGGTTATCAAAATGTGTGGTAGGTTTACTGAGTAAAATTTAATATTACTAATCTCAAGCTGAATCATTTCTTAAATTAAATGTGAGGGCTGAACAAATCGCAAGTAACATTTCAAAAAGAATCATGACCTCCACTTGAAGCACGAACTTGGATTGAAAGCTACAGCCATCAACACTTTCCACCGATAAATCAACGTCGCTGAACAAGCCAGAGGTTTTGAAAGACCGCTTAAATCTTTTTGCTTCCTATTATTCCTTACTCCTTAATATACTTAGATATTATTATATACTGGTGGTAGAGCTCCAGTGACGGAGCTCGCGGGCGTAGGCACCACCGCATTACCTAATATACTTGCCACTAAATGGTACTAGTTCAGCACTATCGTGTTCCGGTCAGGTGGTAATGTACGGCCCTGTAATTTCCGGCACAGAGGCATAACACCCTTAGGCCTCAGGAGTGGTAACGCATCTGCATTTGACCTTGGTCTTTGTGTGGGTGTCTATAGGCTGCAGTCATCACTTAACATCAATGTGAACTGCATGCTTGTTTGCCACTTCCATTACATAAAAAAAAAAAAAAAATATTATTCCCATTAATCTATACTAATATTATAAAGCTGAAGAGTTTGTTTGTTTGAACGCGCTAATCTCAGGAACCACGGGTCTGATTTGAAAAATTCTTTCATTGTTAGATAGCCCATTAATCGAGGAAGGCTTTAGGCTATATAACATCACGCTTAGACGAACAGGAGAGGGAAGGTAACATTGAAAACGCGCGAAGCGTGTGCGGGCCGCTAGTTATTCATAATTATAAGATTTTTTATAAGTTTATGGTCGTTGAGTTGGTGTTAGACGCGGTATGGTGTTTATGATAAATCGATCCTAGGATTTACCTGTGGTTTTGGACAAATCCTATGAAGATTTTCAGTAATTTGCTTACTAAATGACGATGGTAGAGTTTCAGTGTCTTCTCGATGGCATAGACACCAATAAATTACCACCTATCTTCCAAATGGTAGTGTTAATGTTCTGATTAATTCCTTATTTTACGCGAGCTCGCCCGCAGGCTCCAACATAAGGTAAGTCCGTAAAAACCTTTTTTTTTTATGTAATGGAAGTGGTAAACAAGCATGCAGTTCACATTGATGTTAAGTGATGACTGCAGCCTATAGACACCCACACAAAGACCAAGGTCAAAATGTAGATGCGTTACCACTCCTGAGGCCTAAGGTCTTATGCCTCTGTGCCGGAAATTACAGGGCCGTACATTACCACCTGACCGGAACACGATAGTGTTGAACAGTACCATTTAGCGGCAAGTATATTAAAACCTTATTTACATCTTAAAAGGACAGGAGTGTAATTATTGCACAAAATTATCTGTACTAGGGAGTGTAGTTGGTACAGCAAAAATATTCGTCTCCAAAGCATACACTTAAAAATTGGCTTAAACTGTCATATTGTTTTAAACTTTTATTTTTAAACCTTTGTAAATTTCATGTATTTAACATTTGTAAGAGAATACCGTCGCTTGAAGTTCTAACTACGAGCAAAAGTTGTAGACGTATCGCCTCTCTGAGCAATAAATCAACGTCCCAGATCAAACTCAATGAACGGTAACATGACTTTATTTTGCTAGTTCTAAATCGTTCATTTGAGAAGGATCTTAGGATTGCGTTGACTTTGATATCATTTGCTGTAATTTTCTGATCCACCTTATGCTCATTTCTTTGCGTTGATTTTTTTTTTTTTTACGTAATGGAAGTGGCAAACTAGCATGCAGTTCACATTGATGTTAAGTGATGACTGCAGCCTATAGACACCCACACAAAGACCAAGGTCAAAATGCAGATGCGTTGCCACTCCTGAGGCCTAAGGTGTTATGCCACTGTGCCGGAAATTACAGGGCCGTACATTACCACCTGACCGGAACACGATAGTGCTGAACACTACCATTTAGCGGCAAGTATATTAGGTAATGCGGTGGTGCCTACGCCCGCGAGCTCCGTCACTGGAGCTCTACCACCAGTATAAATATGATAATAATAATATGATTCAATTGATGTTTGCAGATGTTGTTGGAATGAAACGTAACCTCACACCTGTAACCCCTTAAAAGGAAAGGGAGAAGAGGGTAGGCAGATGCAAAAGCATTCAGCAACAAACAACTTCGATTCGCCTCTATGTTTTGGCTCGAGTACTGGGCAACTTCCAGAAAATGAAAAATCCCAATATCACAAGAGATGTAAAATCCCAATATCACAAGAGATGTAACTCCCTTTCACTCGACCCGGGACTCGAATCCAGTACCCCAGCGTAGTAGTAGTGTCCTGCTACCACTAAACTTCTAAGGCAATGGAAATTAACCCAGCAAAATAATTTCAAAGTGTATAAAATGTCGTGCCAGTAAATACGGAATAGGAAACTTCCCAGGACCTGAGACTGCTTCTCGGACGTTGATTTATCGCTCCAAGACGCGACACGCCTGTCGCTTTCGATCACAGTCACTGCTTCAAGTAGCGGTGCTGATTATTTAAGAAGCATTACATGTGATTGTTGAAAATTTTAATTCTAATTACACTTGCTACGGGTTCGGTCCTACAAGAAAGAAATTACGCCATTTATGGTATGACAGGTTTTACAAAAAATTACATCGGCCTCGCATTCCGCCCTTGTTAGGGTTCCGTAGTAAACAAGAAACCATTAGGTTCCGTAGTAAATAAGGAACCCTTAAAGTTTCACCATGTCCGTCTGTCTGTTCGTCTGTCCGTCCTATAACTTTTGGCACTAGAGACTTGAAATTTGGCACAAGTATACACCTCAATCACGCCAACAAAGTGGTAGAATAAAAACGCGAAAAAAAATATTTAGGGTACCTCCCCTACAGGTAACGCGCAAATATATATTGTTTTAATTTTGGTTTCCTACGGTGTTAGATATCGTTGGATAGGCCTTTCAAAAATGTTAGGGATGTGCTAATATCATTTTTTGATTTAGTTAACTGTGCGTGACTTGCTAAGCTTAAAATTGCCAATTTTCGTTAGAGTCAAGTGTCCCTCATCTTAACCAACTAAACGGTTGTTGTTAAAAAATCAAATGTTACGGCAATAAGAGCTATATTATTACAAAATTATAAAAAAAACTATCACACTTAAGTTGACTTTACAAGTCTGCGAGTAATAGTCAACCAAATGTATTTTACTCGAAAATATGAAGAACTCCATAGAAAAAAAATTTTTTTTTTTCATTACATTATTCAAACCTAAAAACTAGGGAAGTTTTGCAAATGTAGATCGTTAGGTAGTAAATCATGTATTTGTTTGCCTTTTTCTTGGCATAAATTAGGTATGTAGTTGGTTGTAAGTCTTCAAGAACATTTGTTAAGTTTCTTCTTAGATTCTAGTTTTGTAAATTTTCCACTCCCAAACTTCTCTTAGCAAGTTTTTGGTCATGTGTCTACAATTCTTACTTTAAAAAAAAAAACTATAAATAGGTATCTCTCGGTCTCTCCGTATTATTGGTTATTATTGGTATTATCCGTCTGTTTCGACGGAAGTATATAGAGTACATTGTCGAAAAGGTTTCGTATCCTATCCTACGGTGGGTGACGTAATCCTGAAATGTTTTTCTTACTTTATGAATTTCTCAGCTCGACATCAATCCGTTACACGTGTGCTACTCGTATCTTTGATAATTTCAACTTCAACTAATTTAATCTTTAGTAACGTAATTTCGTAACTTCACGCCTATAATGCCCGAAGGGTAAGGCAAATGCATGCATTCAAGCATACATGCAAGCACCCACGATTCGCCGGTTACGTTATGGCCCATGTAACAGTGAGTTTTGTTTTGGCAGGTTTGTGGGCTTTGGAACTCTGCCAGTGAATGACAAAGAACGTCCCATATTCTTTTTGTTTAGTCTTATCTTACCGATGGTAAAAGAGAGTATGGAACATTCTGTTGATACAAAATTGTTCAGTGTCTATTTAATTTATTATGTGTTTTTGATTATTATTAGTGGTTATTCACTCTAGGTTAGTTTAAAAAATGACGATGTAAAAGTGCTCTCCAGGAGCCTAATTATATGAAATAAATGAATAAACTGATACTTTTTTTAATTATTAAGTATTTTTGGACCATTGTTTATGTAAATATTTTGTTTTCGTTTACTTTGACGTATTAATCAACGTATCACGCTTTAATTTTATGTTTGTAATTTGACCTATCACAAGCAAATTCTATTATGTATTTCCATGTGTTTTTTTGAGTTTGAGTTTTGAGTTTTATCTTTTAAATTACGGATTTTCTTAAGTACTTGTACTTTTTTCAATTATTGCATTGTCATCGGTCCTTGAGACGGTTTATTCCCGCTGTCCCCGTGCGCCGCTTAATTAATTATTAGACATGTTCAAAGTACCAAGTTGATCAGACTTCAAGAAACCGGTGAAAATTGAAACCGGTGGTTCGGGGATATTGAAAGAATGTCGAATGAGTGAATGACTAAACAGATATACAATGCGAATTTGGATGGTTGCAGAGGCCCAGGGAGACCAAGACTGACCCACCATGACCAAATAGGTCGAGTACTGTCTGATGGTGGGGTCAAAAGTCTTAGGAATCGGCGTGCATGTATGAAGAGAATGATGAAGGTAGACGAGGCACGAGAGGTTTGTCAGAACCGGGATGTCTGGCGCTCTACACTCTCTGCTTACCCCGTTAGGGACCTGGCGTGAAGATACATACATACATACTATTACATACATACAAAAAAGTGTTGAAAAGAGACTTTAGTGTCCATGCGTTGCTTAAACGGAATACAAATAAATGCCGTATTTCATCCCAGTTGTCGATTTTCTCGTGTATAAATTGTATTGAAAGGAAATATAGCGAATGATATCGATAAATTTAAAAACGCTCCAATAGATTCCTATCAAGTTATTTATGGTATTTCCACTTACCTCCATTATAGGAATGTGTCGTTCACCTACAAAAATCAATACCTATGGCGGAACGATGGTAAGCTGTCGCCGGTTGGGATTCTAACAGCTGTATTGACAATGAGACTTTTGTCTATCTATTCCTATTGGATTGAGGAAATGCAGACAAATAATATAGTTTTCTAGTTTTCCGTAAACATAGTGAACAATATATTCAAAAGCATCATGAAAACAACGAATAATTAAGGTATTCTCTATTATAACGCTTCATACATTGTAGAAATTGAATTTGCGGATTTTCTCGCGTATACCTACAACAAATACTTCCAAACTTCTTCTAATACCCGATGCTTCGGTCGCTTTCCAGCTACCGCGGTCAGTCTGTCCGTGACCACGGTAGCTGGAAAGCATAGAGCAACACGGAGGGGAGTAGCCATATGCAGGCTTTCCCCTCTGTCAAAGTACAAGACCAATGATCTAACGCCTGTCGCCTAGATGTTTAAATGTGTGCGTGAAATTGTTTATGCTTTTTGTTAAAGTCAAGGTGTGAGTTTCGTAGTAATAGACGATTTTTGTAGTGTGCGTGTGTGTCGCACGCATTTCCCCCCGCTTAAAATGACAGTCTATTTTGCATCGGTAATATACGCTATGGCTACTCCCCTCCAGTCCGCCGCGACCGGTGGACCGCGTTGCTCTATGCTGGAAAGCGACCGTATGTTGTATACGCGAGAAAATCCGCAAATTTAATATTCTCTATAATTGTTTTTATATTATTTCGCATTAACACATGCTTGTGAAATATATTTTATTTTTAAAGAAAAATGGAAAGAAAAAATTGACTTCAGGGCTTCAGTAGCTCAATTGGAAGAGCGGCTGGACTAGATTCCCAGTAGGTCGCGAGTTCGAGCCTCGCCTGAAGTCAAATTTTTCTTTCCATTTTTCTTTACAATAAAATATATTTCACAAGCATGTGCTAATGCGAAATAATATAAAAACAATTATTAAGGGTAAAAGCGACTTCTTTACGATATTCAATAAACTGAAAAGTCTATTATATCGGTTGCCTAACTAGCATAGTTGGTAATAGATGGCGCTACTGCTACCATAAAGCAATGCAATAGATGTGAAGGAAAGATTTGACAAATCGGGCAGGGCTTCAGTAGCTCAATTGGAAGAGCGGCTGGACTAGATTCCCAGTAGGTCGCGAGTTCGAGCCTCGCCTGAAGTCAAATTTTTCTTTCCATTTTTCCTTAAAAATAAAATTCTCTATAATAATAACGGGAACTGCTCTTCTGCTACATAATTGCATACATTTGCGCTATCAAGTTTACCAAATACGTCGAGTACTGTCTGGGAGAGAGGAATCGGCATAAATACACGTCGATACCTAAGACCCCCCTCCCCACCTCCACGAACAGAATGATGAACGTAGAAGACACACGGGAGGTGTGTTAGGACCGGGATATCTGGCGCTCACTCGCACAGTCTGCCTGCCCCGTAAGGTATCTACTTGGCGTGAAGATACATACATACAAAATTGTCGGCATAATAAATATTATGTACATGCAGGCCAAATTACAGGTTTCTAGTATTGACAGTCCTTTAGCTAAGTTGCAGAAGGATGGATGGATCACCCGTTCGTACGGGTGATCGGACATGGCGAAACTTTAAGGGTGTTGGATACGGAACTCTAAACCATTAAAACACAGGTAGGTTTTTTTATGTAATGGAAGTGGCAAACAAGCATGCAGTTCACATTGATGTTAAGTGTGACCAGAGGCCAAAATGCAGATGCGTTATGCCTCTGTGGCGGAACACCTTCAGAGCCGAGTTTGGTGGAGATGGAACTGGTGTGAACATGTGTTCAAAAGTTCCTTTTCATTAAATAAGATTTTTAAAAAAAGCATGCAGTTCACATTGATGTTAAGTGATGACTGCAGCCTATAGACAGCCATACAAAGACCAAGATCAAAATGCAGATGCGCTACCACTCCTGAGGCCTAAGGTGTTATGCCTCTGTGCCGGAAATTACAGGACCGTACATTACCACCTGACCGGAACACGATAGTGCTGAACACTACCATTTAGCGGCAAGTATATTAGGTAATGCGGTGCCTACGCCCGCGAGCTCCGTCACTGGAGCTCTACCACCAGTAAAAAAGGAGGTTATCAAAATGTGTGGTAGGTTTACTGAGTAAAATTTAATAACACTAATCTCAAGCTGAATCATTTCTTAAATTAAATGTGAGGGCTGAACAAATCGCAAGTAACATTTCAAAAAGAATCATGACCTCCACTTGAAGCACGATCTGGGATTGAAAGCTACAGGCATCAACACTTTTCCACCGATAAATCAACGTCGCTGAACAAACCAGAGGTTTTGAAAGACCGCTGAAATCTTTTCGCTGCCTATTATTCCTTACTCCTTAATATACTTAGATATTATTCCCATTAATCTATACTTATATTATAAAGCTGAAGAGTTTGTTTGTTTGAACGCGCTAATCTCAGGAACCACGGGTCTGATTTGAAAAATTATTTCATTGTTAGATAGCCCATTAATCGAGGAAGGCTTTAGGCTATATAACATCACGCTTAGGTAACATTGAAAACGCGCGAAGCGGGTGCGGGCCGCTAGTTATTCATAATTTTAAGATTTTAAGTTTATGGTCGTTTCGTTGGTGTTAGACGCGGTATGGTGTTCATGATAAATCGATCCTAGGACTTACCTGTGGTTTTCAGTAATTTGCTTACTAAATGACGATGGTAGAGTTTCAGTGTCTTCTCGATGGCATAGACACCACTAAATTACCACCTATCTGCCAAATGGTAGTGTTAATGTTCTGATTAATTCCTTATTTTACGCGAGCTCGCCCGCAGGCTCCAACATAAGGTAAGTCCATAAAAACATTTTTTTTTTTTATGTAATGGAAGTGGTAAACAAGCATGCAGTTCACATTGATGTTAAGTGATGACTGCAGCCTATAGACACCCACACAAAGACCAAGGTCAAAATGCAGATGCGTTACCACTCCTGAGGCCTAAGGTCTTATGCCTCTGTGCCGGAAATTACAGGGCCGTACATTACCACCTGACCGGAACACGATAGTGTTGAACACTACCATTTAGCGGCAAGTATATTAAAACCTTATTTACATCTTAAAAGGACAGGAGTGTAATTATTGCACAAAATTATCTGTACTAGGGAGTGTAGTTGGTACAGCAAAAATATTCGTCTCCAAAGCATACACTTAAAAATTGGCTTAAACTGTCATATTGTTTTACACTTTTATTTTTAAACCTTTGTAAATTTCATGTATTTAACATTTGTAAGAGAATACCGTCGCTTGAAGTTCTAACTGCGAGCAAAAGTTGTAGACGTATCGCCTCTCTGAGCAATAAATCAACGTCCTAGATCAAACTCAATGAACGGTAACATGACTTTATTTTGCTAGTTCTAAATCGTTCATTTGGGAAGGATCTTAGGATTGCGTTGACTTTGATATCATTTGCTGTAATTTTCTGATCCACCTTATGCTCAATTCCTTGCGTTGATTCAATTGATGTTTGCAGATGTAGTTGGAATGAAACGTAACCTCACACCTGTAACCCCTAAAGGAAAGGGAGAAGAGGGTAGGCAGATGCAAATGCATGCACAAAAGCATTCAGCAACAAACAACTGCGATTCGCCGCTATGTTTTGGCTCGAGTACTGGGCAACTTCCAGAAAATGTAAAATCCCAATATCACAAGAGATATAAAATTCCAATATCACAAGAGATATAACTCCCTTCAATCGACCCGGGACTCGAATCCAGTACCCCAGCGTAGTAGTAGTGTCCTGCTACCACTAAACTTCTAAGGCAATGGAAATTAACCCAGCAAAATAATTTCAAAGTGCATAAAATGTCGTGCCAGTAAATACGGAATAGGAAACTTCCCAGGACCTGAGACTGCTTCTCGGACGTTGATTTATCGCTCCAAGACGCGACACGCCTGTCGCTTTCGATCACAGTCACTGCTTCAAGTAGCGGTGCTGATTATTTAAGAAGCATTACATGTGATTGTTGAAAATTTTAATTCTAATTACACTTGCTACGGGTTCGGTCCTACAAAAAAGAAATTACGCCATTTCTGGTATGACAGGTTTTACAAAAAATTACATCGGACTCGCATTCGGCCCTTCTTAGGGTTCCGTAGTAAACAAGGAACCTTTAGGTTCCGTAGTAAATAAGGAACCCTTAAAGTTTCACCATGTCCGTCTGTCTGTCTGTCCGTCTGTCCGTCCTATAACTTTTGGCACTAGAGACTTGAAATTTAGCACAAGCATACACCTCAATCACGTCAACAAAGTGGTAGAATAAAAACGTGAAAAAAAATATTTAGGGTACCTCCCCTTCAGGTAACGCGCAAATATATATTTTTTTAATTTTGGTTTCCTACGGTGTTAAAATGATAGGGATGTGCTAATATCATTTTTTGATTTAGTTAACTGTGCGTGACTTGCTAAGCTTAAAATTGCCAATTTTCGTTAGAGTCAAGTGTCCCTCATCTTAACCAACTAAACGGTTGTTGTTAAAAATTCAAATGTTACGGCAATAAGAGCTATATTATTACAAAATTATAAAAAAAACTATCACACTTAAGTTGACTTTACAAGTCTGCGAGTAATAGTCAACCAAATGTATTTTACTCGAAAATATGAAGAACTTCATAGAAAATATCTATTTATTTTTTCATTACATTATTCAAACCTAAAAACTAGGGAATTTTTGCAAATGTAGATCGTTAGGTAGTAAACCATGTATTTGTTTGCCTTTTTCTTGGCATAAATTAGGTATGTAGTTGGTTGTAAGTCTTCAAAAACATTTGTTAAGTTTCTTCTTAGATTCTAGTTTTGTAAATTTTCCACTCCCAAACTTCTCTTAGCAAGTTTTTGGTCATGTGTCTACAATTCTTACTTTAAAAAAAAACTTTAAGTAGGTATCTCTCGGTCTCTCCGTATTATTGGTTATTATTGATATTATCCGTCTGTATTGACGGAAATATATAGAGTACATTGTCGAAAAGGTTTCGTATCCTATCCTACGGTGGGTGACGTAATCCTGAAATGTTTTTCTTACTTATGAATTTCTCAGCTCGACATCAATCCGTTACACGTGTATCTTTAATAATTTCAACTTCAACTAATTTAATCTTTAGTAACGTAAGTTCGTAACTTCACGCCTATAATGCCCGAAGGGTAAGGCAAATGCTTGCATTCAAGCATACATGCAAGCACCCACGATTCGCCGGTTACGTTATGGCCCATGTAACAGGTGGCGAAGCTGTTAAAATCTCCGGGCACATTACCAAACGTCGAGGTACTGGGTATTTTCCAAAAAATGGAAAAATCCCAGTAGAACCTATAGGGACATATTATTATACTTAATTTTTTTTTTCAAAATTCAAGCCCTAAACGGGGAGTAGATGTATCTGGAAGTCCGTTATTTTTGTAATGAATTCCACGCAGTAAAAGTCGCGAGCAAAAGTTAGTAATAACCTTAAGCGATAACCTTTTAAACGGGACTTAAATAAACATCACCGTTCATGCGTGAATCGCTGATGTACGCTTGAATACATAAACTTCTGCTTGCTAAGTTATGAATTTTAATAGAAGATATTAACACAAGAACAAAGTTAAACAGTAAAATCCATCATCTAAGCTATCACAGGCATTAAAACAAACAACAATTACTGAAGACATTAAATAAACAAATCTAAATATCTGTCTTACAAATAATTGGAACTAAATTCGTTGACATCTAAAATGGAACATTAAAAACTCTTCAAGTAAAGTAAGCTACTTCACCTAAAGGTACAATTCCGTGCATCGCGATCGATCGCGGCCGCGCGCGGCTTCCGACTATCGTCGGCCGCTCGCGATAATAGACAATGTATGAAAATGTATGGTACCGCTTCCGTGGCCAGAGAAAGACGAGTGCGGCCGTGTCTTAAAAATTTCGAACACCATGCATTTGACAACACAATAACAGTTCACATTGTTAATGTCAAAATGTCAAACATATTATAATATGTGTTGTGTAACTAACCAATGGTAAAATGGTTTCACCATAGAGTTCCGTTATGTTTGCGCCATGAAATCCATGATGTTTCTGATGTCAATATACGCACGTCTGTCGCGGGCCACGGAAGCGGTGCCAAACATTTTCATACTGTATCTATTGTCGCGAGCGGCCGACGACAGTCGTAGGCCGCTCTCGGCCGCGATCGATCGCGATGCACGGAATTGCAGCTTAAGTACCCTTAATACATACCCTTATCTGAATACATAATGCCAAATTTGTTTTAGGCTACAAAGATGGCAAGGTAAACGAGCATGCAGTTCACTTGGATGTTAAGTGATAACTGCATCCTATAGACATCTACAAAAAACTAAAGGTCAAAATGCAGATTAAGCATCATCAACGAATCGTAGATGTAGGCATGAATGCATATTGTATAAGATTCTGACTATTAAATTACGAATTTAAAAGAAAATATTCAGTTTATCTCAGAAACAAATTCGAAACATTAAAATAGATGATACAAAACAAAGTTGAAACTTAAAAATTCAGATTTCTTAGTTGGAACAAACACTGAAATCAATATTTTGCTTTCAGTAATAGCAAAACAACATTGGCAAAGGATATCAACAAATCAATCTCAAAAATAATTTAAACTAAAATCGTTGACCTATCCCATCTAAAATGGAACAATTAAACCTCTTCAAGTAAAGTGAGCTGCTTCACCTAAACGTAATCTGAATAATTAATGCCGATGGGGATGGTGACATTGAAAGCCTATCGAGGGTTAAATGACGAACACTTGGGGTTGTTTGACTACTAAAATATTTATCGAACTTTATAAAGTTAAGGCACATTACGAGTATGACGCATGATTTTTTTTTATGGTATGAAAGTGGCAAACAAGCTTGCAGTTCACATTGATGCTAAATGATGACTGAAGCCTATGGATACTTACACAAAGATCAAGGTTGAAATGCAGATTCGTTACCACTCCTGAGGCCTAAGGTGTTATGCCTCTGTGCCGGAAATAGCAGAACCGTACTAATACCACCTGACCGGAACACGATAGTGCTGAACACTATCATTTAGCGGCAAGTATATTAATTAGGTAATGCTGTGGTCTACGCCCGCGAGATCCGTCACTGGAGCTCTACCACCAGCAATCTTTCGTTCTCTTATTTTTGTTTTGTATAGGTTATCTTTATTTTTAAGTAGAATAGAATGGATCTTTTTACTTGTGTGAGCCTAAATTTGTAACGTTCGTAGCTACCAAGACCAATGCATGTATTTTGCTCAGCCTTAGCTGTTCCGATTTAGGCTGAGACCATTGCGACAGTGTTTAATAATAATAATAATAACAACTACCGGAAGTTTATCCTGAAGGATGGCACGGTCGACATATGTCGGGCATGCCACCGACCGGGTGAATCAATCAGGCATATTATGTCCGGCTGTTCTAGTCTTGCCAACGGCGAATATCTGCACAGACACAACCAAGTGGCCAGGATTATCCATCAGCAACTTGCCTTGCGATACAGTCTTGTGGCCGTGGAGGTGCCATACTACAGGTATGTGCCCGACCCAGTTCTGGAAAACGACCATGCCACAATGTATTGGGACCGGTCTATCATCACTGACAGGACTATTGTAGCCAATAAGCCTGATATAGTGGTGATAGACCGCTCGGAGCGCCGCGCAATGATTATCGATGTCACCGTCCCTCATGATGGGAATCTCGTGAAGGCCGAGAAAGATAAGGAACTTAAATATCTTGATCTGGCTCACGAGATTGTCGCCATGTGGGACGTAGATTCGGCCATCATTGTGCCGATAGTCGTTACGGTCAACGGACTTATAGCAAAGAGCCTCGACCAACACCTCAAGAGGCTCAAGCTAGGAAGTTGGGTCAAGGGTCTGATGCAGAAGGCGGTACTCCTCGGCACGGCACGTATAGTGAGGAGGTTCCTGTCTCTGTGACCCTAATCATCGACGGCTTGGACCCTGTTCCCGCTGCCGGTGGCACACTATTTTTTATTTTTTTTATATATATTTGTGCTTTGTTAATATTGTCTTTTTTTATATTTAATTAAGTTACTTATATTTGTAAAAAAATAATTAATATGGATTATTAATAAATGAGTGATATAATAATAATAATACACTTTATTGCACACCAAAGAAGTTAACAATTACATAAAATTACAGAAAAAGCAAATGGCGGCCTTATTGCTACACAGCAATTTCTTCCAGGCAACCAGAATTTGAGGACAATGATAACTAAATTTATAACATAGGGGCGTACAATTACTAAAAACTAAAATAAATTTATAAGAAAACACAAGAACACAAAAATAGGTACGTACAAGAAAAAGAAGGAAGGTGGTAGGCATAGGTATTATGAAAGCTAAAGTGTCAGATAGTAATCCTTTACTTGTTTTTTAAAAGTTTGGACAGTCTGAACTTGCCTCACAGATAAGGGGAGTGTATTCCAGAGACGAACCGCTGACACAGTAAAAGAATTAGCTAGAAAATTAGAAGAATGAGAAGGAGTTTTTAATTTTAAAGTTAAGCGAAGAACGGAGAAACATGTTATTGGAAAGATGTAAGAATTCGAAGCGTTCTTTGAGGTAAATAGGAGTTTGTGGATTGAATAGAATATTGAAAAGAAGCGACAAAACGTGAGTATTCCGGCGAAGATGGATTGGGAGCCATTTGAGCTGTTTGCGGAAGTCAGAAATATGGTCATACTTGCGTAGTCCAAATATGAACCTAATGCATAAATTTTGAAGACGCTCTAATTTATGTAATTGCTCCTGTGTTAGATTCAAATAGCAGATATCGGCATAGTCAAGGATGGGAAAAGTAATGAATGTACAAGCTCAATTTTCGTGGAAACGGGAAGAAAATTATGCAACCTTCTTAGTGAATGGACCGCAGCAAACATCTTTCTGCTCACCTGGCTAATCTGCGGAGCCCATGACAAACATCTATCCATTGTGATTCCCAAATTCCTTACTGTATCCACAAAAGGAATGATATGGCCATCAAATACTATATCAGGTAATATCTCCCAGTCAATCTTATGTATTAGCCTAGAGCTACCGAATAATATTAGCTGTGTTTTAGACGGATTAATTTTGAGTCCAAATTAATTACTCCACTTCAAAATATGTGTTTACTGAATTTTGTTCCTATATGGACGCACAATATACTGCGGCAGGTGTTTTATGGAAGTATATGACGTCATTAACTGACGGCATCGCAGTAAACTGAGCTGACGTCACGTTCTGCAGTGGTCCTAGTGTTTTTCGGAATTCAGCCTTAATCGTATCACCCGATTAGGGTAATACACGAACTAAGTCAAGTCAATTGTGAATCGCCAACTGTTTGTATTACAGCTTACTCATTAGGTGTGCGGTTTACTCGTGCCAATGTCCGATGAGTAAACAAACGATTGAGATAGGTTTCGTAATGGGTAAGGTTGGTAATATACTTCAAAAGTGGAATCTTGGAAATTGTGGGATCAGTCTTCTGTGTATGTTAGTTTGTTCGTTTGTCGTAAAATATTTTCTCTGAAATGACCACACGGATTGGATCGAAAATATGGGACAGTTATTAAAGAAAAGGGCTCCCTTTTATATGTATAATAATTGACAACAGGGCATTTGCATTAACTCGAGTGCATCAGATTAACGCATTAATTTGGGGATTACCTTGTGCCCTGTTCTGTGTCTCTACCAAATCTAATTTGGCTAAGCTAGGCCCTTAAGCCGTTTGTTTAAAATATGCAAAAAGACTCTTTCAAATCATCATTATTTAGGCTGGGCTTTAGCATATTTGGCAGAATATCTGACGCGTCCTTGACTGATGACATGGATGCCGTGAACATTTCGAAAGGGTCAAAATTAGAGGTGAAAAAGTACTCAAACATGTCATCATTCATCATCATTTCAGTCGAAAGATGTCCAGAGCTGGACCGAAGCTTCCCCGTCAGAGGGATATGCTATAATCGCCACGCTCGGCATGCGGATTGGTAATCAATCAATCAATCAATCATTTATTACATTCAAAAATGAAGAAAATACATTCATAACAGACTTAAAACAAGGTGGTGGTAGTTTTATTGCAGGACGCTGCTGCCTCATTGGAATGGTTTGACCGCCATTGTTCGGTTGATTGACTGCACTAGGGGAAGAATTCTCTTCCAGTACAAGAATTCTTCTGCTAGAGGGCGATGGGGTCGTCACGCCCTGACGCCAGCATGTTCAAGTATATTAAATATTCAGAAAGGCTATTCATCATCATCATCATATCAGCCATAGGACGTTTACTGCTGAACATAGGCCTACCCCAATGACCTCCATGCCGACCGATCGGAAGCGACGTGCATCCAGCGGGTACCTGCAGCCTTGACTAGGTCGTCGGTCCATCTTGCAGGTGGACGTCCTACCCTGCGCTTGCCGATACGTGGTCTCCACTCGAGAACTTTTCTGCCCCAGCGGCTACCGGTTCTCCGAGCTATGTGCCCTGCCCATTGCCACTTCAGCTTGGAGATCTGAAAGGCTATTAAATAAACGCAATCCAAGCTTCTATCGAAAATTCAAACGATTTGTAAGTGAAATATTGCTTGTGGCAACTGTTTTAAACAATGTAATAGTTGCGCTAAAAGCGCTGCCCTTTAAAGGCAGCAAAGCTTGGCTTACAAAACGTGTGTTTTGCCGAGCCCTAATCGCATCAACCGATAAGGGTAACACGGGTAACACACAAAGTCAAGTCAATTGTGAATCTCCAAACTGTTTGTATTACAGCTTACCTCCGATCCCAGATTCGGTGTTCGGTTTATTCGTGTCAGTGTCCGATGAGTAAACAAACGCTTGAGTTAGGTTAAAAGCTATTGGAATTAGGATTATATGGGTTCTTTACTTTAAACGGTAAAAATGGAAGCTTTATGATTTCTTTCATGTGTCTGTCTGTTAATCGGTAAGTTTGATAAAGACGATTTTCATTGGTTTTACAGCACATATTAAATTAAAAATTTAAAAATAAAATACGCTTACACTCACAACCCCACTTTTGGAATTATCTGTATCGTAGGCCCGAAACATATATCCGTAGGCCATACAAATATTTGTCCCGGGCGGGGATCGAACCCGCGAATCCAACAATCTTGTCACAGCTGGACTAGCCGAGTCGTCAGTTCATCACCATCATCACTCTAGCCGAAAGTCGTCCACAGCTGGACAAAGCCTTCCCCAAAGACGCTTACAACAGTGTTATGCGTCATTAGGGGAGAATATGCTATAATCGCCACGCTTGGCAGGCGGATTGGCGATGGCAGTGGCGGTAGTTTTATCGCAGAATGCTGCTGCCCATCTTGCGTAATTACACTCACTATCGCGCTGTTGGAATGGTTTGACCATCATTGTTCGGTTGACTGACTGCAATGCAGAATTCTCTTCTAGAAGAAAAAAATCTTCCACTAGTGGGAGATGGGGTCTTCACGTCCCAACGCCATTAGTCGTCAGTTAAATTAGGTCGAATTATGTAAATTAGGGGTGTTAATACAATAACATATTTTTTTAATTGTCCCTCAAAAATTGTCTTTGTGTTTAAAATTGATTTTTGTCACACCTTACATTTTAGATCTATTTTGTTTAAAGAAAAAAGGAAAGAAAAATTTGACTTCAGGCGAGACTCGAACTCGCGGCCACTGGGAATCTAGTCCAGCCGCTGTTCCAACTGAGCTACCGAAGTCCCGCCCGATTTGTCAAATCCTTCCTTCACATTTTATTTCATTGCTTTATGGTGGCAGCAGCGCCATCTATTGCCACACTATGCTAGTTAGGCAACCGATATAATAAACTTTACAGTTTATTAAATATCGTAAAAAAGTCGCTTTTACCTTTAATAATTGTTTTATATTATTTCACATGAACACATGCTTGTGAAATATTTTTTGTTTAAAGAAAAATGGAAAGAAATATTTGATCTATTGCCACACTAAATATTTTTCTTTCCATTCTTCATTAAACAAAATTCTTCTTTAAAAAATATATTTCACATGAACACAAATATAAAACAAGTTTTACGTGAATCTGTTCAGTACTTTCGGAAAAAAAACCGGCTGTAGCAGGCGGAAAGACAGACAGATCGACGCGCCATTGATCTCATAAGAGTTCTGTTTTTTTTACGTATGAGGAAGGGATTCCTAAAAAGGTGAAATAGCTGTGGAATATTATCTTAAGAACCACAAAAAAATCCTGAAATCAATAGGTATAAATAAAAATTAAACATCGTAATGTTTTGTTGGCGTATAACTTAAAAAACCACTGCACCGAGTCGGAAAAACCTTTATTTATGTGCATCTTTCTTCTTTTACATATTTGTTACTGGTACGCGAAAGTTTGTTTGAATAAAAAAATATTGTCAACTAGCTGACCCAGCAAACATCGAATTTCCCCAGAATGAAATAATGTGTCAAAGGTTTGATGGATTTGGACTATTTGTATGGGAAAATAATATTGTGGTTTTTACTATTTCCCTTTAATTTCTTCATTATTATTTTACCTTTTAAACCTTCCTGGACTTCCGAAAATCATTCATCAAAATTAGCCAAATCGGTGCAGCCGTTCTCGAATTTTAGCGAGAATAACGAACAGCAACTGATTTTTATATATATAGAAGATATTCATTGTTATAAAAAAGTTGTTAAAAGCCTCCGATGGCGGTGCGATATTCGCTGGGACAGCTTGTTTTGAATATTTTGATTTGACGGAGTAAAAATGTCCTTTCCTATTTTTAGAAGTAGGTATCGATATTAAACTTCCAATTTATATTTTTTAATCTCCTGGGCTAAAAATATTACAAGACTCAGAAAATGTTCTGCGGGTCCTCAAAGTTATAATTTAAAGCGGTTTCACCTGGGACTTTTTGAATTTGATTGCATAAATTTAGTCCATGATAAATCTCACTATGATCCTTTGACATTTGATTAGGTTTGCTCTCTTACTTTATTCTTCGCACACTATTGCTCGTATTGTTTACCAGAGATTCCAAATATGGCCGTAGGACCTAACTATCACAGAGACATAACAGCTAAGAAACGTTTTCGCAGGTTTTCGCGAGCATGTATGAAACAAAGTTGAACGCGGTCGAGATGAGATCTTTGCGCAAGATCTGCGGTGTATCACTCACCGATCGCGTTCGTAATGAAGATGTAAGAAAGAGACTTTGTGTGAATGATAGTATCGGTGTAAAAATGAAAAAAGGCATGCTCCGATGGTTCGGGCATATAGAAAGAATGTCGAATGAGAGAATGACTAAACAGATATACAATGCGAATGTGGATGGTTGCAGAGGCCCAGGAAGACTGACCTACCATGATCAAATAGGTCGAGTTCTGTCTGATGGTGGGGTCAAAAGTCTTAGGAATCGGCGTGCATGTATGAAGAGAATGATGAAGGTAGACGAGGCACGAGAGGTTTGTCAGAACCGGGATGTCTGGCGCTCTACACTCTCTGCCTACCCCGTTAGGGACCTGGCGTGAAGATACATACATACATACATACATACATTAATGAAACATTGCAGAAATTTAATTTGCGGATTTTGTCGCGTATACATAACTTCCAAACTTCTTCCCACAACTCAAGCACTCACCATTGTAGAGGCGGATTAAAGCTATATTCTGTCATTTTTCACTTGTTAATATTCCATGGCAAAACTATAAGGGTTTCTTGCAGATACCTAAAAAATACTATTACTTATCGATTAGACTCCGCCAATTTCGCTCTCGATCCCTTAGACTAGAACTATCAATCACTAAATACTTCAGTTGAAGTGAAATGGGCGGCCCATTTACAGGATCTACCAAGAAACTCAATCGCAATAGTGGTATAAACCACAAACCCCTTTAAACTATTATATTATTGACTTCCAAGTTTACCGAACGCTCCTAATATTGTAAGTCTGAGGATACCGATTGATATAACATCAATTGAATCCTCACGGAATTGAACTGTATAATAAATACCACAGTATTTTTAATCACCTAATACTCTATATTGCCTCAGTTAAAAGGTTATTACTCGACACGGTATTCAGGGTCCGTCAGAAAGGGTGGGCGTGGCCTCGCACCGGATTGTCGCGTATTACATTATTCGGTCGACAGGGCCCCTAACTCAGTCACAGTACAAATATGAACAGTATGGAAACTACACAAACAACGAGAACGAGGCCCCTAAGCAGTTCTCGCGGTGCTGCAGCTCCGAGTTACTCACTATTTGAGCGTCAATGCGTATGTTCGTGTGAGTGTGCCGTTTTGAACGTTTTGTATGTAGTTTCCATACTGTTCATATTTGTACTGTGTGTAGTTAGGGCGTTAGGCTGACCAGGCCAAACTCCGAAGTACAGTCAGAAATTGAAAATTCTCAATAGAACCAGAGATAATACACCGTTATCTCTGAAAGCTCCGGCCCGGGAATCGAACCCAAGCGTTGTAGTAGTAGCCGGGTACCACTAGGCTACTGGGGCATTAAACATTTATAAAATCAGCTGAATATTTTGAAATTAAAGAAAAAACTGAAAGACAATAATAAAAAAAAAATACTTCGGGCAGGAATCGAACCTGTGTCCTCAGGATAACCAGTCCAGCCGCTTTACCACTAAGCTAACGAAGTACTTACTAAGCAACCGGAGTACTTACTGAGCTACCGAAGTACTTCGCTACCGAAGTACTTCGGTACCGAAGTACTTACTTAGCTACCGAAGTTCTTACTAGACTACCGAAGTACTTACTAACCTACTGAAGTACTTACTAAACTACCGAAGTACTTACTTAGCTACCGAAGTACTTACTAAGCTACCGAAGTACTTACTGAGCTACCGAAGTACTTACTAAGCTACCGAAGTACTTACTGCGCTACCGAAGTACTTCGGTAGCTTAGTGGCAAAGCGGCTGGACTGGTATCCTAAGGTCGCAGGTTCGATTCCTGCCCGAAGTCAAATTTATCTTTCCGTTTTTTTCTTTAATGTCTTAAGTTCACTCGCATGTGTTATTGCGAAAAATAAATAGTACACCTGAATCTCATCTGAATCTTGATTGCAACAATACATTTTATCGTACACTTGTAAAAAAGCAATCCCCTTGTCCACAAAATCACTGGCACACTTGAAAACTCCTTCAACCTTTGAACGTTTTTTGAATTTCTATACCCCTTCATAGATCCGGTTTCGTTGCTAACTCTTTTACTGTTCAAGCGGCTCGCTTGTGGAATGCGCTGCCAGATGTCATCCAAAGATCGTGTTCGAGGTTGACGTTTAAAAACAATTTAAAGAAACATCTTTTAAGATAATTATACGAGTATGTGTGTGATTCCTAAGTGGGAATCCTTATCAGAAATCATCATCCAAATTGCTTATTTATTTATTGATATGTAAGTATATTTTATTATGTAATAATATATATGTTTAGAACTTATATTATTGTATCTGTATTATGTATATGTAGTTTTTATGAATTTCTCTATAAGTATGTATGTATAGGTATATATATATATATATATATATACCTATACATATATATATATTTATTTATTTATTTATTTATTCTTTATTGATTTAACATTGAATACAAGTTAAAACAAAGGGCGGACATAATGCCTAGTGGCATTCTCTACCAGTCAACCCTCATCATGATGAAATATTGTGGTAGGTATTACAATAATATATATATATATATATATATATATATGTATATATATATATATCACGTATTTTATTAAGCTTATGTAATACTTTTGTTTTTATATTTTCTCCCATAACTGTTGTGCCGCTCAGATAGCTCTCTAGACTCCCGATGGTTAACTGGAAAAGAGCGCTTTTAGCGTTAAGTTCGCTATTTGTCATCATGTATTATATTGTGGCAATAAAGTTTAAATAAATAAATAAATAAACGTACCCATTTGCAGCGTCGTTAATTCTTTCCCAGTCCAGTAAACTCCAAGGCCAGTTTCTTTGTTTCATTTCATTGAGCTCTAAACAGCACAACGAAAACGACTTCGGGACTTCTTTTACAACGTTTTGTTTTTCGTGAATTAAGTCCCTAGAACGAGTATTTGTCAGAGAAACTGGTGGTCCTGTGACGGAGCTCGCGGGCGTAGGCACCACCGCATTACTTAATTTACTTGCCGCTAAATGGTAGTGTTCAGCACTTTCGAGTTTCGGTCAGGTGGTAATGTACGGCTCTGCAATTTCCGGCACAGAGGCATAACACCTTAGGCCTCAGGAGTGGTAACGCATCTATACTTGACCTTGGTCTTTGTGTGGGTGTCTATAGGCTGCAGTCATCACTTAACAGTAATGTGAACTGTATGCTTGTTTACCACTTCATAACATAAAATATTGCTATATGGCGAAAACGAATCTAAATTATTACTATTTAAAATCAACCCAACCACTCGCCATTCACTTTCTTTAGAATTAATTGACAAACTATCATAATTCACCGATCCCTAATCGGTTGACATAAAAAGGGATAGTAAAATTGACTCCAATATGGGTAGCTTATTAACCCTGCTCAAAATCACATTTTTCTTTCCATGTTCTCTTTCATTTCTTGAGTATCATCGCTAAATTAATGGGCAAAAAACGTGGCAAATTAACTCAACAAAATATCTATATACCGTCAAATATCTCTGCCTCAGATTGAAAACTTCACGCCTGTAATCTCAGAAGAGGTAGGCAGAGGGAAATGCATGCATTCAAGCATACATGCAAGCACTTTTTCATTCACAAAATTGCGAGCACAACTAGAAAACTTTGGCTTTGTAAGAAATAAATATAAATTTATTTCTTAGACTCGTTAATTCTTTCCCAGTTCAATAAATTCAAGGCCGGTCTTTCTGTGTGTTATTTTATTACGCTCTTAACAGCACAATGAAAGCTAAGGACGTTACGGATTTCTTTGAAATGCTTTGTTTTCCGTGAAAAAAAATCCGCGAATACGTATTTGTAAGAGACAATAAGGAAAATATTATATTTAAGAAAATATTTATTTTGTGCTGAAGCCTCTTTTAGGATTAGCTAATTAAATATTTATTAGTCTAGCTCAGGCCAGTCTTTTTTGTGTTATTTTATTAAGCTCTGACTTCTATGAAACGCTAGACTTTTTCTGCGTTTACTTAATAAAATGCTTTGTAAAACAATGAAGTATTTATTTAGATAATTTTTTATTGTGAAATCTTTATTATTATTAGTTTAGCTATGTTTCCTACGTTGAGTGGCAAACAGACTTTGCAATTCAACAGAATTTGTCTGAGCTGTATCTCGCTGCTCACATTATAGTATGAGATCCCTGGCCCATTTTCACCTTTCATTACTAATAAGGTGAAAATGGAGGTGAATGATGAAGGTAGACGAGGCACGAGAGGTTTGTCAGAACCGGGATGTCTGGCGCTCTACACTCTCTGCCTACCCCGTTAGGGACCTGGCGTGAAGATACACACACACATTACTAATAAGCTGATTTTTCGTGACGAGCTTCATTTCAACTAGACAGCCAACTTTTTTCCTTAAAACAATTTTAAGTAAATGGTAACTTATAGGGGCTGATGAAAGATGTTCATTTGACGAATTAAAAAAAAAACTTACCGGATATTTCTTTGTTAATTCATAAGATAATTATCTAAATAAACTGAAAAACTAATTGTCCTATAAAATTTAAGGTTTTATCAAAAGAGTCCCCCTTATTCAACATATATTAACAAGGTGTATATGAGGAGGAGAGCAAGCCAAAGAACTTCTTTATTATTTGATTTCAATCCGTTTATTCCTGATGTAATTAATTTTACAATAGGTACAAGGTATATCGATGCATGTAGTCGTGTTAGTAGTCGTATAGAAATGAAGTGAACGAGCGAATGACGTAAAGGAAGCCGCGAGCAGTGCGACGATGCCACCGATGCGAAGTTAGTTCTCGCACGTAGACAAAAGGTGATGAAAAATAATTACTAACCGTCTGTTTTTTTTTCTATTAGTAATTTAATGTTTATATAATTTAACAGTCTTACTTAAAGTGAACTGAATGATTGTTGGCCACATTCATTACTTAAGAAAATCATAATATCACCGTTTACCAACAATACCGTAGTGAATAAAAAAAAATTTAAAAAAAATTGATTACACTCACAGCCTTAAACTAGGTAAAAACCTGTGTCGTGGGTGCCGTTGTACACATACAACACATACACAAACACTCAGACCCGAAAAAAACATGTCTCAAATCGCTGGACGAACCGGGTTGTCATGTGTGATGAATGTGGTTCGGATTGGCGTATTACGAGGTAGCTCGAATCAGTTATCAGAATTGTTCCACTAACCCAAAGCCTCTCGTATTTAGCCAGCTTAGAACAATGCATTATGTATGTGGGGACGGGCTGTATCGTTACCGCTATTGACATACATTTTGCACTGGAATTAAAGCTAATATTCAGAAAAAATCCATCATTTTAATGACTTAGGTGATGAGTGGTAGTAATTGTACTATTTATTTTTTGCGATAACACATGCGAGTGAACTTTAGAAATTAAAGAAAAAACGGAAAGAAAATTTTGTTTCGGGCAGGAATCGAACCTGCGACCTCAGGATAACCAGTCCAGCCGTGTGCCTTCATTATTTGTACAAAGCTTTTCGATGATCCTTCAAGTTCTTTTGACTGGTAATGACTTCACGTCTGTCTGAATGAATGATCCTGGATCATTCATTCTCAAATCAGCCCTCATCCAGCGATTGTTAATTCGTTCATTTATCCCAATTTCAGAAAATTTGAAAACAATCTTTCTTCATCTTATTTCATAACGTTTTAAGCAGCACAATGAAAACTACGGACTTTGGGATTTCTTTCAAACGCTTTGTTTTTCCGGGAATGCGTTTTTGTTAGAGAAACAATGGGGAACGTATTTAAGAAAATATTCCTTTTGTGTTGATGGCTCTTTGAAGGACGCTTAATGATTAGGACGCTTATTAGTTTAGACGTTTAGATAAGGTTCCTCCCGTCCTACCGTCCTACCTCTACCGTCTTAACTATATTATTTACTAGCTGACCCGGCAAACTTCGTATTGCCTCACAATGAAATAATGTGTCAAAGGTTTGATATTGTATAGGAAAATGAAATTAAATGTAGAGATTCCCGAGGGAATGAGTGATTTTCCCACAATAAAAAGTGATCTAAATGTTGTAAAATACACAAATACACCACAAAAAGTTTCATTCGAATCCGTCCAATATCTTTGGAGATTAGCCTGGAGAAAGGGACAAACAGACAGACAAAAAAAAAATCATTGAAAAGTGTTCTAATACTATTTTAACATCGCCTTCAATTGGTTTTTCGTAAATATATACAATGTACAGACACGCGGGTCTTACTGTTTTATTATATGTATAGATTTATTTCATCGTATGGCAGTCTGTAGAATAGTCGAATACATACAAATTATAATTATAAGTCTACATTCAGATTTTTTAGCCAATTGTCTGCGTCTTCAGATAAATTGTAAATTTTTTCTTTGTGTCCCAGTTAAGTATCAGAATCAGAAACTCATTTATTAATTTAGGGTGACAGGCACCTCTTATGACACGTCAAAAACAAACAAAATATATTTAAAGTGAATAACAATTGATATACATGTCAAACAAGATAAAAAAATTAAGTAAATGTATTGGGCACCGCTCCATTATATGATCCACGGTTTGGGCCTCTTTGCCACATTCATACAGGTCCGAGTCTCGCCAACATCATTTGTGCAGGAAGAAATTGCAGGCCATGACCTGATCTAAGCTTGTTCAATTTACACCAAAGCTTTCGGGGTAGATCGAAACCTTTAGGTTTGGCTGTTGGGTCAGCAATTTGGGCAAAGACTCCATCTGCTTCCACGTTCCATTCTTCCTTCCAGTAGGTATCAATATCGATATGGGAGAGACTCTGGACTGTGGTGCAAGGAGGGCAGCGAGAACTGAGTCTGGCTGTCGGTGGATGACAGAATTCAGCATGTGCTGGGAGTGATGGTGAAGGTGCTATTTTCGCTGCCTCTCTTTTTAGTGCCTTTTTTCTCCGAAGGTGTGGTGGAGCTATCTGTACCAGTACGAGTAGCCAAAGCCGAGGGGTCGACTTGATTAACTATATTAAAATTAGCTTAATTGATGGCTGTGGCTTTCATTATAATTCTTCATTGGACATGTATATCAATAACAATTGTTGTTCCCTTTTTATTTTGATTTTTTATGTAATGTAAGTGGCAAAAAAAGCATACTGTTCACATTGATGTTAAGTGATGACTGCAGTAGACACTTACACAAAGACCAGAGGTCAAAATGCAGATGTGCTACCACTCATGAGGCCTAAGATGTTATGCCTCTGTGCCGGAAATCATAAGGCCGTACGTACATTGGGCAAAAATCCGACAGAAAACCTGACCGGAACACGATATTGCTGAACACTACCATTTAGCGGCAAGTATATTATGTGCGACGGTGCCTACGCCCTCGGGCTCTTACACTGGAACTCCACCAGTAAAGTTACGTTCAAGATTTATAGTAATTTGCTGTTTGTTCTAATTAAACAATTAACTCGATAACACAATAAGTAGAAAATACGCTGTTAATGGCGTACCTAAGTCCAAAATTGGGTGAAATCTGAACCGCAAAGTCGACTAACACGTTATAGTCCCTTTAATTGTTTATAGCGCCACTGATGACACTTACATCCTTAATAAACTAAACCCTGAGACATTAAGGCTTACAGTTAACAATCAGGAAATAACTTGCAAGCATCCCTCTTTGATAGCCGTAATGATAGAACTTTGAGGTAGGAATTTGTGTTAGCAAAGTGTTCGCTTAGTTGTGGCAATTACTGAACTTATATTGGGTCTAGATTATTGTATATTTTCTAATTTTATAAATTTTATTGCTAATAGCTATGCCCTCGACTTCGTCTGCGTGAGAACTTATTATTGTTCAGTAACTTTACGGATGAAGTCGTGGACGCAGCTAGTATGAAAGTAGCTTAAATTACTCCTTTTTAGATAAGCTATTTGTTAGTGAAAGTCCCGTCGAAATCGGTCCCGAAATCAGCCCCAACAAACAGACAGACAGCGGCGGCGGCTTGATTTTTTTCGATACCTCTTCTCTGTTACATAAATCATTATACTATAAGAATGATAAACAAACCTTACCTTACCATAACCAAACAAACCTTCTCTAAGAATCACTCTATCTATTGATGAAAATCCGTACAGCAGGTTTTTCATGAGTTAATCGTGAACAGACAGACTTTTTTTTTATGGAAGTGGCAAGCAAGCATGCAGTTCACATTGATGTTAAGTGAAGACTGCAGCCTATAAACACCCACACAAAGACCAAAGTCAAAATGCAGATGCGTTACCACTCCTGAGGCCTATGGTGTTATGCATCTGTGCCGGAAATTA
Source organism: Macrosoma leucophasiata (assembly GCA_036365455.1). NCBI lineage: Eukaryota > Metazoa > Arthropoda > Insecta > Lepidoptera > Hedylidae > Macrosoma > Macrosoma leucophasiata. The sequence goes on along the minus strand of JAWQUS010000023.1, from coordinate 2,727,057 downwards.
CAGGGCTATACATTACAAAAAACGTAACATCACGCCTGTAATCCCCGAAGGGGTAGGCAGAGGTAAATGCATGCATTCAAGCATACATGCAAACACCCACGATTCGCCGGTTACGTTTTGGCCCATGTAACAGGTGGCGAGCCTGTTGACATCTCCGGGCACATTACCAAACTTTGAGGTACTGGGAAATTTCCAGAAAATGGAAAAATCTCAATAGAACCAGAGATAAATGCTTTTTCACCATTATCTCTGATAACCTCCTACCCGGGAATCGAACCCAGGACCTCAGCGTAGTAGTAGTGGCCTGCTACCACTAGGCTACCGAGGCATACATTACCACCTGACCGGAAAACGATAGTGCTGAACGCTACCATTTAGCGGCAAGTATATTAGGTAATGCGGTGGTGCCAACGCCCGCGAGCTCCGTCACTAAAGCTCTACTACTAGTAAAAGCTTCTTTGATTAGAGTTCATCCAGCATCTAATAATATTAGAACAAATAGAAGTATAATATAAAAATGAGTAAGTCATTGACTCAACAAGAAATAGAACGATGTTAATCATAAAATACAGAAAATTGGTTCACTCTAAAAGCTTTGAATTTTGTATACTTTTCTACGAACAAAAGGCCGGAAATAGCCGCCAATTTGCTAACTGGGTTTTATTGGTCGGTTGATTTTTCGGTCGATTGAATTTCGGTTCATGGCACAATTGAGGTTTCCCTGTGTCTTGGAGGTAGTAGGGTGAAAAATTATCGTGTACTTTAGAGATGTTATGGAGCTTCGTAATCGTTATCAAGAATACTGGATATCTGAAATATTTCGTCCATTTGGTTCAACGGGTTCACTATTGTTTCACCGACAAACGTTACGCAAATCTTCATTTCAAAACCAACGTTTTGTACACGATTAATTCCATAAATATGTAATTACGCAAATGCATCATAACACAACTCAACGATTCGTATACTAATTATTTCGTAAACATTTTATTGTGTAAATGATAAAATAATTAATTCTGTCTGCATTAAAAAAATACCTCACCTAACCTGATTATGTCGTAAAATTTAAGATTTTTTTTCAACTACGAGTAATTTATTTATGAAATGATGAGTTATTAAATGAATAGTTTTGTTATAATCTGTTTTCCAAGTGAATGATTTATGTAGTGATGTAGAACGTGTAAATTGTGGAACGAACTGCCCTCTGAGGTGTTCCCTTTGTGCTACATTAAAAGGATCTATAGAAATGAACCTGCGACTTCAGGATAACCAGTCCAGCCGCTTTACCACTAAGCTACCGAAGTCCCACACCGATGCGTCAAATTTTGCTTTCCTTTTTTATTTTTAACCGATTTAGGGTCGGTGAATAAATAGTACAAGATGGGGTTCTTCAAAAATGGCGTCAAAAGAGTCCTTCAGGGCTGGTAGCGCTTTGGCAACTCCCCTGGTGTTGCAAATGTTCATAGGCGACGGTAACCACACCCTGTGCGCCGTGTCCCCGTCACGGGGACATAGGAAAAGAAATTTATAGTTGTCCCACTGTCCCCGTCACGGGGACACGGCGCACGGGGACAACGGGAATAAACCTTTACCGGATCAGGTGGCCCGTTTGCTCGTCTGTCAACCATTAAATATAATAAAAAACTTCATCAAATTTTTGACAAAATACACATAGGTGCGAAAGAGATAAAGCTCTACGTAACCGAAATAAGCCGAAGTCTTCACCCTAAGGTCGATGTGTAATATTTATTGTTGAATACTGTACGTACTATTTATCCATTTGTCAACAGAACCCCGAAAAGATTTCCGTCACAATAAAACTGCACGTCATGACAACGAATTGAATTTGAAAAATAGAATGCGAATATTGCAATATTCAAGCGATTCGACAAGAAATTTGAGATAAGAACAATCCAATCTTTTATGTCTTTGATGGAGGATGGACAGGAATTCTAAATGTTTAAACTAAGATACAGCCTTTTGTGAGGAGGTAATAGTAAAATTTCAATGTTTTATCATCCTATCAGTCGAAAGATCTATATCGACTGCTGGATCCAAAGTCTAGCCACAGTGCTTTCGCCAATCCGCTTGCTAAACGTGGCGATTATGACATAATAATAATGGCAACCCTTGATACGACCCACTGCTGAGCACGAGTCTCTCCCCTTCTGGAGGAGGAGGCTTGGAGCTTACTCCAACTTCACCACGCTGCTCGTGCATGCGGGTTGGTGGAGATAAGGATCAGTGGCCAACCCGTTGTCGAATGTTTTCAAACCGCCCATGAGGCCTCCGACAAGATTAAACGACTGCTATCTATCGTTAGCAACTGGAACCGTGCCCTCTGAAAGACGGAAATGCGCATTTTTAATTCGCAATTAGCGGTCACCCATCATACACCGGACCGCGCCCGTATCGCGGTAGGGGGTAAACCGGGGTTAACCGAGTAGATTGCTTCCGATCTACACCAGCCGCGGGGCCAAGCGCGCTTCGATTATGACATATTCTCCCATAATATAATAATAATAATAATGGCAACCCATTATACGTCCCACTGCTGGGCACGAGTCTCTCCCCTTTTTGGGGGGAGGCCTGGAGCTTACTCCACCACGCTACTCCAATGCGGATTGGTGGAGGTGGGTGGATTAGTGGCCAACCCACTGTCGGATGTTTTCAAACCCATAAGGCCTCCGACAAGGTTTAACGACTGCTATCCATCGATAGCAACCGGGACCGACGGCTTAACGTGCCCTCCGAAGCACGGAAACGCGCATTTAATTTGCCACTAGCGGTCACCCATCACACTACGCGACCGCGCCCGTAGTGCTTAACCGAGCAGATCGCTTACGATCTACACCAGCCGCTGGGCCATGCGCGCTTCCCTCTCCCATAATAACACATTGAAATAAAACTATTTTTACGGATTTGTCTCACGTACGAGTACATTAAACTAAAATGATTTTTAAAATCAATTGTACGTATCAATTGCTTTTCAGCTTCCGTGGTCTCGGGCAGACTAAGGTGACATTTGTTTGACAGCAGTTTGAAAAATTATATGTAGCTACCTTCATCGATTTTGTAAACGCCTTGCACAGCGTTCAGAATTAACACAAAATGGTATTCTTGAGGTCTTGCAGACTGCTGCGGCTGGGATTTAATTTTGCTGACATCATTTAAATAATTACATTTAAATAGAGTCAATGCAACTACAACAGGTTTTACTGGTGGTAAAGTTCCAGTGACGGAGCTCGCAGGCGTAGGCACCACCGCATTACCTAATATACTTGCCACTAAATGGTAGTGTTCAGCACTATCGTGTTCCGGTCAGGTGGTAATGTACGGCCCTGTAATTTCAGGCACAGAGGCATATCACCTAATGCCTCAGGAGTGGCAGCGCATCTGCATTTTGACCTCTGGTCATTGTGTGGGTGTCTATAGGCTGCAGTCATCACTTAACATCAATGTGAACTGCATGCTTGTTTGCCACTTTTATTACATAAAAAAAAAACAACAGATTGTTTTAATCCAATTTGAATAAAAATATAGATATACTGTATGAAAATTAAAGCTAATTACGAAACGTTAATCATGATAGCAATTTTATTATGCTGGACAAACGATAGTTATAATAATGAATAGTGATCATTACTGGCATTCAATATAAATTGCGTTCAGTAATATGTCGGTTTTAGTGATTACATTCGGATAATTATGTGCGTGGATGATATTGACAATATTTCAAGCTCATCTGATATGGGTTTTGGGTAATTAGTCTAGATCAAAGCTTATTTCGACGTTAGTTTAAGGTTCCGTAGCCAATTAGCAAAAAACTAACCCCCTCATTCATAAACGAAGTTTAGCTAAAGTGTTGCTAATCTATCCTTTCTAATCTATTCTTTTTCTATCCTGCACATTTGACAATGCAACTGACAAAGACAAAGCATTATATAGCTAAAAAGGATCTAATGTACGTTTATGAATTAGGGGATAAAACTTTATAGAGTTTATAGCTGGTAGGAGTTCGGAGTTCGGAAGGCGTAGGGACCACGGGCGTAGGGGGGTTTTTGTGTAGTCTATATGCTGTTGTTATCACTTAACATTTATGTGAACTGCATGCTCCGTCACTGGAGTAAACACCACTGGAGAAATGCCTCTGAACACTGCTGACTCTAGAATTTTACCATCACAAATGATTCAAAGATTATCTATCATCAAATAAAAACCTCATTAGCTTATAATAGCACTGATAACACACCGGTAGATAAACTCACCTCATACATATCCGTCATCAAGCAAAGCTCGGTACATTATCTTAACGTGGCATTTCATTTACATAACGGCACCTACGTAGTATACACGAGCTTAGTCGTTTGGCGTGTCAATGGGAGATACAGTTAGAAGGGATGGAAGATTTTCATATTTTACTAGCGGACCCGACAGACTTCGTACTTTAAAGTCAGGGTCAACAAATTCTCCTTAACAGAACCGTCACCCTGGTTTGACGTTAGGAACGCACCAACATTGCTTAGACAACAGTGAGTGCTTGTTATTTAATATGAACTTTATACAATAGAAATAAAACTCAAATTGACTCTACGTTTTAGTTAGAAAACGTTTGTATGGGAAAAATAAAAGGGCTGTTTTTAGGGTTTTTCCGGTAGTTATTCGAATTTTTCTCACCTTTTAAACCTTCCCTAGACCTGCACGAACATTTCAAGACTAAGATAAGATAAATCCGCTCAGCCGATCTCGAGTTTTAGCGAGACTAACGAACAGCAATTGATTTTCATATTTAAACATGTAAACGCGCATGGACCTGCAGCTGGTGTAAATCATAGGCGATCTACTTGGTTAAGAATTACAGGCGCGGTCGGGTGTGTGATGTGTGACCGCTAGTGGCAAATTAAAATGCGCGTTTTCGTGCTTCGGAGGCCACGTTAAGCCGTCGGTCTCGGTTGCTATCGACAGATAGCAGTCGTTAAACCTTTTCGGTGACTTCATGAGCGGCTTGAAAACATCCGACAGCGGGTTGGCCACTAACCCGTATCCACCAATCCGCATTGAACCAGCGTGGTGGAGTAAACTCCAGGCCTCTCCCAAAAAAAGGGGAGAGACTCGTGCCTAGCAGTAAGGTGTATAATGGGTTGCTATTATCATGAAAATTTTCAAATTTTTTGCGAAAACTGCTTAAAAGGATTGATAATACTCAGCAAAATGACACGACGTCGTGTTACGGTTAGTTGGTAATGTATGGCTCCGTAATAACTATCACAGTGACATTATGACTATGGTCTCAGGGGTGGCAACGCAGCTACATTTTAAACCTTGGTCGTTGGGTGGATGTCTTAGCATATAGGGGCAATACCACCGTTTCTTATGGCAGACTTATTTCAGCCTTCCCTTGTTTTTGACGTTTAATAAACGCTAATTAAGACTATATTGTGACTAATCTAAAGCTTAATTTACGTTAACGTTCGAAAGTAAAATTCCAATAAGACTATTTTAACAGATAGCGGTAAGGCCCCAGTTCACACTAATTATAAGTGAATACTACATACCATATCAGAATCAGAATCAGAAACTCATTTATTCATTTAGGGTGACAGGCACCTCTTATGACACGTCAAAAACAAACAAAATAAATTAAAGCTAATAACAATTGATATACATGTCAAACAAGATAAAAAATATATGTAAAGTCAAGAATATCACTAAGATAAAACTAAATGTCATAAACTAATGTAAAAAGTATATCAGTAAAATGTCTCTTTTCCCCTTTACCATAGTTTGTACAATGAGTTGGTCGGTACCACTTCGAATCTCAATGAAATACATAACAAGCAATCGTTAACAATAGACTTGACTGGTGATGATACCATTAAGCAGTGTCCAATTTTGAGTAGTAGGAATAAATTCAAAAAGTATAGACGCCTGAATAAAAATATTAAAAGGAAACTAAAATCATTAAATTAATTAAAATGTGCTGTTAAATCAAAAAATAAACTAAGGGAACAGCGATCAAATTTAATAAAAAAGTTAGATGCTTTCTGTGTTGAATTAGAGTTTTCCAGGCACTCACATGATACTGACTCACGAGACTTTACACGACAATTACTCCAAAAAGATCAAGAAATTAAGGCAATCTTTAATAAATAAAGCATCACAAGTTCAACTATCTCAACGTTTACAAGAGGCTAGTGGACTTGTTGACTTAGTCACATACAATGCAGAGATATATAAATTATTGACTAAGAACAATCTAATTACTTGTTCTCACTGTCCAAAAGCTTCTGTGCCTACAATCATTACTCCGAACACATCTACAAATACTCAGATTGATGGCACATATAAAACATTGCTATTTTCAGACAGATTGGGATCAGGTTTTTGATCCTTATTAAAGGATCATTTGACAAGCAATATAATTAATCATTGCTACCCTGACCAATCATATACACAAATAATTAATAAAATTAAGAATACAAAAATTGACAGTGATTCAACTTTAATAATAATGTTGGGAAATAGCTTAGGTCTCAAAAAAAGAACATTGTTGATACCTTATTAAATCTGAATGTTAAAAATATAATGGTTTGTGCATTTCCCTACTCAGAATCATTGACACAAAGTGAAAATAATTGTATTTATTATTTGAATAATGTAATTCATACATTGACTTGTCGTCATAGTGACAAGTGATTGTATTTTGACACTAATAAGTTTATTAGTGGATTTAAATTGATACGGGAAACTATGTATCTTCCCAAAAAATATCGGAAATTACTGATAGCCTATAATATTAACAATGTTATTTGTAATATAGCAAATGCTATTAGTAGTTTAGAGAGTAACATAAGTGTTACCAATTATTTTATGAATGACGTAGAGTGTAATAGCATCCAACCCCTGATGACATCTGCCAACACCAGGGACTCTGAGTATTCTCTGGCTCAGGGGGAAAATACAAATTGTACAACCTCGCTGACTGGTGTTGGCGGAGGCGTCATGGGTTGCACTCTCAATTATTTCAACTAGATTCTAAGACAGAAGAAGTTACCAATATTGAACATACTAATAAACCGGTGTCTTCTGGCATTTGCACTTTTAATAAAGTCAACAGTTTGGTATTTATTTTTTATTTATTTATTCTTTATTGCATCAATAAAATATCGGTACAAATGGCGGACTTAACGCTTAAAGTGCTCTCTGCCAGTCAACCATTGGTAGTTAAAAAAAATTGTTGGCGGTGCTTACAAAAAAAATAATAATAATAAATAAATATATTACAGAAACCAAAATAAATATTTAAATTATTTCTATACATACGTAATACACAAATAAATAACTATCATTTAAATATATAATAAATATATATATATATATATATATATACATATGTATACATAAATAGCATTATACCTTAAACAGAAATTAAATTAACACAGTGATATAATACATGATAAAAGTAATGATGATGATATTGCGGATTTAAGGTTTAAGAAAGTGTTCTTTGATTCTTTTCTTAAAAGCCTGTTTTGTAGTAAGTCTACGGATATCTTCTGGAAGAGCATTCCACAAACGGATCACTTGGATGACGAAAGAGCTGGATATGAAGCCGGAACGGTGAAGAGGTATGGAAAGAATATTAGAATCAATGGAGCGTAATTGAAACGAATGCGAAGAAGAAAGATAATTAAATTTACTTTTTAAATATGAAGGAGTAGTGGGGTCAGAAAGAATAGAAAAAAGTTGGCTAAGAAGCCGTGCTTGTCTTCGCTGTCGAACAGGAAGCCAATTTAGCTTTGTTCGAAAGGAAGAAACATGGTCAAACTTGCGAATACAAAATATGAAACGGAGAGAGTTATTAATGAGTCTATCAAGTTTATCAAGAAGAGTCTCATTCAGGTCCAGATAACACACATCAGCATAATCAATAAGGGGAAAAATTAGTGCCTGAACGAGTCGCGTCTTAATTACAGTTGGAAGAAAGTTTTTTAGTCGGTTAAGGGAATGAAGTGTTGCGTAGACAGCTCGACTCACTTCATTGACATGGACCCTCCAGCTAAGAGTCGTATCGATGTGTAGTCCTAAATCCTTCACAGCAGAACAAAAAGGTATAATCCGACCTTCAAACATGACAGGTGCAACAGAACTACCACTTAATTTACCTAACTGTCTTGAGCTACCAACTATAATGGCCTGACACTTATCCGGATTGACTTGGATGCCATATTTGTGAGACCAAGAACTAATTTTATTGAGATTGGAGTTAATCTTACGAACAGCAATATTAATATGTAGTATTACACCAAAATATTCAAGGGTTGCATTCCAAGTTATTGGAATTAGAACTAGTTCTGGAGAAATTCCAGTATGACATTGTTTGTTTAACTGAACATTGGTTAAAAGAAAACCAAATCATTATTAATAATAAGAATTATTCTGTTGTTAGTTGTTACAATAGAAAAGTTATGCAACATGGTGGCACTTTAATTTTGATAAAAAACTTAATTAAATCCAGGGAACGTAAAGACATAGTTGAGTTATCGACTGAACATATTGTAGAAGTTTCTTGTGTTGAGCTGGATAAGCATATAATAGTGTGCGTTTATAGACCACCAAATTATCAGAATTTGAATGTGTTTGAGTCCACTATGGAAGATTTGTTAAAAAAACTATGTTCAGGTAGAAAGTCTGTAATTGTATGTGGTGATTTTAACATTAATATTTTAGAAAATAATTCAAACAGCAATAGATTACTGAATCTATTTAAATCATTCAACTTATGCAATGTTTTTTTGGAACCCACCCGAGTGAGCCCAACCTCGGCAACTTGTATAGATAATATCTTTTGTGAATGTAAATATATATCTACAAATATTGTTAACTATTTGCCATCCTATCATAGCGGCCAGACAATTACTTTTGACGTAGATAAACCTTCCAGCAAAATTGAAAAAACGTATAGACCAGTAACATTTATTAGATTGAATAACTTCAATAATCTTTTAAAAAAAAAAATATATTTTCAAAATTTTGATATTAGTAGTGCAAATGATTTTTATGCACAATTTCTTGATACTATTAATACACATTTTAATAATATCTTTAAAATTAGAACAAGAACCGCAAAGTGTAAATTTAGTTTTTGTGACTGGGCAACTGATGTCATTCGAAGAAGTAGGGAACAATTATTTGAACTTTATTATGTCGTTTTGAGTATGTCGCTACATATTCAAAAATGTTAAAAAGAGTTTGTAAAAACGCAAAGTCAATTTATATAAGCTATAAAATTAAAAACGCAGACGATGAAATGATGGCGACCTGGAAAATAATAATTAGTGAAACAGGCAAAAACAAGCGGTCTGAAACCCGTGTCTTTTTGGAGACACCACAGGGTATTTTAGGCTCAGATTTAGACATTGCTACACACTTTGAAGATTACCTTGCTAATATTCCATTCAAACTTACGGCACCTTTAAATTCTTCTACTGGAATATCGATTGACATTCTTAAAAGGAACGTAGAGCCTTGTCATATTAAACTAACTTTTAGTCATATTAGTCCACAAACAATCATATACACATTTAATCAGCTCAAAAACAAAGCTACTGAAGATATTTATGGTATGTCTGATAAAGTGTGTAAATCGATTATTACAGTACTGTAGCGCCTTATTTATCTTCAATTTTTAATTTATGTATTGAGCAGGGAATCTTTCCGGATTTGTTAAAACTGAGCAAAATCGTACCATTATTTAAATCAGGGGATAGTAAAGACCCGAATAATTATAGGCCGGTATCTGTTATTCCCGTTATTAGTAAAGTTTTCGAGAAAGTGATACTTAATCAATTGCTGCAGCACTTTAATAAAAATATGATCTTACACCACCAACAATTTGGTTTTACAAAAGGTTGTAATACAATTGATGCCGGTGTTGCTTTACTTAAACATATTTATGAAGCTTGGGAAGATTCGCAGGATGCTATAGGAATCTTTTGCGACTTTTCAAAAGGATTTGACTGCGTGCACCATAATTCGTTAATGTGCAAACTTGAGCACTATGGCCTTGGATGTAAAGCCCTTCAACTTATTAAATCATATCTAGAAAACCGGGAACAGAAAATACAAGTTAATGGAGTAAAATCACCAGGCTCTAAAGTAGAAATGGAAGTACCACAGGGCTCGATATTAGGTCCATTTCTGTTTTTAGTTTATATAAATGATTTGCTCCATTTGATGCCCATCAGTGAGCCTAAAACAATTTTATTTGCCGATGATACCTCGCTGGTCTTTAAAGTGAATAGAAAAGAACCAAATTATGATACTTTTGATAAAGCCCTACAAGAAGTACATAATTGGTTTACAGTAAATAATCTTGCATTAAATAGTAAAAAAACTAAATGTCAATATTCTTCAACAATGATAAAACACAATTTGTTAGTGAAGCTGTTTTCTTGGGTATAACGCTTGATTCAAAATTGCAATAAGGTCCTCATATTAAACTGTTAGGAAAACGTCTAAGTTCTGCTGCTTATGCCGTCAGAAAGATTAGACAGTTAACGGATGTCAACACTGCGAGACTCGTTTATTTCAGCTACTTTCACAGTGTCATGTCCTACGGTATTTTGTTGTGGGGTCGGGCAGCTGAAATTGATTCAATATTTATATTACAAAAGAGCGATAAGAGCGATATATAACTTAAATAGTCGTGACTCCTTGAATAATTCTAGCAAATAAATATAATGACGGTCCCTTGCCGATATATTTATGCAAATATATTGTATGCTAGGAAAAACTTGCACTTATTTAAGAAAATTAATGATATACATACTTATAATACCAGAAATAAAAATAAATTAGTATTTCCAAGTTTTCGCCTATCGAAAACACATAAATGTTTCTTAACATGTTGTATACAGTTTTATAACAAAATTCCGTCCAACATTCTTGAACTTACAGATAATAAATTGAAGTCATGTATTAAACGCACACTATGTAAAAATGCGTACTATAGATTCGATGACTATCTAAAGGATAGAGATGCCTGTACAAATGCTGGTCTAGCTCCACAAGACTAAACAATAATTTTGTGAAATGAATGTGCACTGTACTTGATATTGTAAAACATAGTTATAAGTGTCATATTGTGAAAATAGTTTTAAGGAGCATATTTTGAAAAGACCCTACTGAGTTTTCTTTTGGCAGGTTTTTTCTCAGTAATGTGGGCTTTGGAACTCTGCCAGTGAATGACAAAGAATGTCCCATATTTTTTTTGTTTAGTCTTTTCTTGCCGTTTGTAAAAGAGAGTATGGAACATTCTGTTGATACCTATTTTTATTATTAAATATTTTTGGACTATTACTAATTTATTTACTTTGACATATTAATCTACGTATCAGTTGTTATTCGCAATTTGACCTATATATATATTTGTAATTTGACCTATCACAAGCAAATTCTATTATTTCCAAGTGATTAAATGAATTTTTGAGTTTGAGTTTTTTGAGTTACAGTCACCAGAAAGGTTTCACCTGAGATTCGTCCTAGTAGCATGATCATTCGTACCAGGGACATTTGAAATGTTTTTTTTTTATAATGGAAGTGGCAAACAAGCATGTTTACATTGATGTTAAGTGATGACTGCAGCCTATAGACACTGACACAAAGACGAGGGTCAAAATGCAGATGCGTTACCACTCCTGAGGTCTAAGGTGTTAAGCCTCTGTGTCGGGAATTACAGAGCCGTACATTACCACCTGACCGGAACACGATGGTGCTGAACACTACCATTTAGCGCGGCAAGTATATTAGGTAATGCGGTGGTCCCAAGGACCGCGAGCTCCGTCACTAGATTGCTACCACCAGTGATACATCTACTAAAAAAATGTATCAGGAATGGGTTAATAAGGACTAGATTTGCTCGACAAACATTCTAACTCTGTGTATGTCGTGACAGCGTTTAGCCTTAAAAGCTTGATCGTGAAGTCGTCCGGTGTTCAAGTACAGCACAGCGTACAGTTGCATGCTACACATTAAATTGTACATACACGTTATAAGATTTGTATTCGTTGAATAGCTGAGGATAAAAGCAGATAGAATATTGTTGGAGTCGTGCACTATAATTCCATTAATATTTTTGAGTACAGGTTTGAATAAACAAAAATTTTATGAATGAGTCTACATTGTCTGTGGTATGCTAACTGGTACATGACAGATAGATATGATGATATAGTAGAAGATAAAGGTGATAGAGCTCTAGTGACGGAGCGCGCTTGCTAAACACTTACCCCCTTATTCATAAACGTACATTAGATACGTTTTAGCTATAGACTGCTTCGTCTTTGTCAGTTGCATTGTCAAATGTGCAGGATAGAAAAAGATAAAGGAGAGATTAGCAACACTTCAGCTAAAATACGTTTTTGAATAAGGGGGTTAGACCTCAGGGTAACAAAAAATTTCATTGAAATCGCTGGTTAATGTTTAAATATTTATAGGCAGGTATTCATGATCATCATCATATCAGCCGAAAGAAAAAATCGTCCGCTGCTGGACGTAAGCCTACCCTAAAGGTAGATGTGTGATAATTGCAATTTGACGATCGCAGTAGCGGTAGTTTTATCGAAGGACCACAATGCAAATATGAACAGTGTGGAAACCACGTACAAAACCTCGAAACGTCACACTCACACAAACATGCTCATCGACGAGGCTTCTAAGCGGTTTTCGCGGTGCTGCAGTACTGAGTCACTCGCTACATCGTGCGTCGATGCGCATGTTTGTGTTAGTGTGCTATTTCGAACGTTTTGTACGTAGTTTCCATACTGTTCATATTTGTACTGTGGAAGGACGCTGCTGCCTATCTAGCGTTACCGTTTGGTTGTTTTTGATTAATCGGTTGACTGACTGCACTGGTCGGGTAGTCACTTATCATCAATGTGAACTGTATGTTTAGTTACCATGTGATATCATAAAAAGATACGCTCTCGAGCTCTGTTACTATAATTTTACAGCCAGCAAAAATTTTTGAAGTGACATTGCGTATAAAGTCACATAATAAGTCTATATATATTCAGTCTGTAAAACTCTATAAGTAACACATATTTCCTATCTCCATGGGTGCCACCATAATGTAAATTACCGATGAGAAAAACCTCAATATCACTAACACCTTGACAGGGGACGGTAATCCACGTAATAACGACCTGCTATCATCAAGGAACTAAAGCAGTTTACATAATATAAAAATTTCAAGTAAAAAGGGTTAAAAATTCCGCTACATTCAACAGTTAAAGCCAGATATTAGTGGACAAGTCATGATATAACAGTAATGTACAACTGTTTTGAACAGAACATTTACCTTAAATCTTTTGCGAGGAAATGGCTTAGTTAATTTCATACTTATATCTAGACACTAGAGATAGCAGCTTGAGATTTATTTATAGTGCAAACTACGACCAGTGTCTAGGAAGATCTATCCAGAAACTAGTTTTATTTCAATGAGTTAGCACGCTAATACCTAAGAATACTACGTTTGATCTAATTATAACGGCTATAAGAGTAGAAGTCAAAATCTTCATTGTCATAGATGATAATATGTCAGTTATTGATAAAGTTGACAAAATCTGCCTAAACAACAACGTTCTCTCAGATGTCATGCATATTAATTTGTATATGCCTAACACGTAACGCTTGCGTCGTATTTTTAACCGATAATGCAAAATAATCCCACGAGTTCAAAAAACGAGAAGGTTCTCAATTCGGGTGGTATATATATTTTTTTAATGTATGTACGCGAATTTCGCCGAGATTTCAAGACCGATTTACGTAATTATTTTTTTTGTAAAAAATATTATGTTCTGGAATATTGGGGTAAAAATTAAGGCACTCTGTTAATTGCATATGAAAATCAATGATCGTGTAATTTTCTTTAAAACAATAAATAATTTGTTTGGACCTAACATAATTATTAGCAGTAGTAGTCATATTAGTTCATCCCCGAATAGCATAACATTGAGAAAATAATAATGCGAAATAATCCCACATCAATAGATTTAAACGACAATATTTTCAAATACTTTTACATTACCCGACGTTGCACCAAGATATACAGTCTATACCAGCATTAAATTCAAGCCCGACCTATAAATACAGTAAAGTCCGTTTACGTTACGTTAAGTCTATTACGTTGCTTTGAAAACACAACCGTCTGAGTGTCCTGCCCTATTTAGCTGCGCTGAAGGCTTTATAGTCTATATCGTGGGAGAAATATCATAATAATTTTATGATATTAATAATTATATGCTTCTAATGCAAAATATATAGGACCTCGACGCATGCATTACAAATGTGATTTTGGCTTTTTGTTTTTGATCTTTTTTATACAATGAAGGTGGGAAATAAACATGCAGTTTACATTGATGTTAATTGAAGACTGCAGCCTTTAGACACCCACACAAAGATCAAGGTCAAAATGCAGATGTGTTGCCACTCCTGAGGTCTGAGGTATTATGCCTCTGTGCCGGAAATTACAAGGCCGTACATTACCACCTGACCGGAACACAATAGTGCTGAACACTACCATTTAGCGGCAAGTATATGTAATGCGGGGCGGGCCACATAGCTCGGCTGACAGATGATCGATGGACACATATACTCACATCTTGGAAAGGCCCACCAGGTACTAGAAAAAGGGGCAGACCTAATGCCCGATGGGCAGATGATATAATTCAGGTGGCTGGTAAAGAGTGGATGAGTACAGCTAAGAATAGGCATACTTGGAAATCACTAGAGGAGGCCTTCTTCTTCGAGTAGCGAGGGGTTCTTACTAGCGTAGAAAGATTATTATAAAAATTTAATATATGTGTTAAAAAAAAAAAAGTAGTAAGAGATCATAATGTTTTTATAATTAAGTTTGTATATTGTTGATGTTTTTTTAGTAAGAAATATAAGGCTTTTATATTTTTTTTTTTATTGCATTCGCCCGCGAGCTCCGACACTGGAAAAACACTTGCGACTACATTCAGGTGATATCGAAAATAAGATAACATTTTATATTAGAGACATTTTTATAAGTTCTTGCTTCCAGCTTTGCGTCGTATTTTATAACTGCACAATACCATTTTCTGCGGGAATTGGTACAACGTCAAAACATCATGTCGCGTGATGCTAACATAACACGCTTAGCGCGACAACCGCCATCTTGGATAGCAGCTTCTAGAACTTTATTGTTAGCGTTTTTTCAATTGAAAAGGTTTATAATATACTAGTTGTCCCGACAAACTTCGTTCTCAGAATGAAATAATGTCAAAAGTTTGATAGATACGGACTTTTTGTATGGGAAAGAAAAAAATGTGGTTTTTACTATATCCCTTCAATTTTATTTTACCTTTTTCAAAACCAAAATTAGCCAAATCGGTACAGCCGTTCTCGAGTTTTAGCGAGACTAACGAACAGCAATTAATTTTTATATACAATGTGTCCCAGGGATAAGTGACTGCCCGGCGTTTTTCGAATATTTGAACAAAATTAAGGATAATCACTCCTAAACTCGTATATATGGGACTTACCGGCTTTGGGTTTTTTTAATGATTTTTTAATTTTGTAGTAAATACGCGTGACGTGCTGCAGTTTTTTTACGATATTTCCTAAGTTTTGTTAATTTTAATTGATAAACTATGATTTCGGCTAGTTTATAAAAAAAGGAATGAAGAAAAATGTAAAAACTAATGAATATCGTAAAAAAACTGAAGCAGGTCACGCGTATTTACTACAAAATTAAAAAAATAATAAAAGAAAACCAATACCGGTAAGTCCCATATTTAAATGAGTAATTATCCCTAATTTTGTACAAATATTCGAAAAATGCCTGGAGGTCACTTATCCCTGGGACACATTGTATATTGATGAGGTTACACGAGGTCAGATATTTTTATTCGATTGCAAAATTAAAGTAAAATCGGTTCAATGAGATTTAAAAATTATTCCGGCTAGTACCACGGACATGTACGTGCGCGATGTATGGAAATGACGTGACTGGTATAGGTCGCGCCACGTAAAAAGAACGCTGGAAGAAAGTAGAAGGGATGTGTTCGCGCATCGCTACACTCGCGCACGAAAGTACTAGCCCTATTGGTTTATTTTTGATCTAGCTTTCGCTTGCGGTTTCGTGTATTGGTAGGCAGATTGAAAACTATATTACATAGAATAACATAAAATGAAATAAAAACACATGACGCGCAGCTTGACCGCCAGCGTTCTTTTTACGTGGCGCGACCTATATATGATAACACGGTGAAAAGGAACCAATCTTAACAAGGTTCCATTTTTCATGAATCACGTGTTAGCATTTAATATTGGGTTTAACATCTTGCATTGTTTTCAATTATTGTGTTTAAAATGGGACAGAGAACTGGTTAATAAGCACCAAGCAACGTATTTACGTTGATAACCGCTTGTAATTTCCAGCACAGAGGCATAACACCTTAACCCTAAGGAGTGGTAGCGCATGTGCATTTTGACCTTGGTCTTCGTGTAAGTGTCTATAGGCTGCAGTCATCACTTAACATCAATGCGAACTGCATGCTTATTTGCCACTTCCATTACATAAATATGCAACAATACGAACTAAATACTTACCACCTTATTCATAAACGTACATTAGATACGTTTTAGCTATAGAATACTTTGTCTTTGTCAGCTGCATTGTCAAATGTGCAAGATAGAAAAGGACAAAGGAGAGATTAGCAACACTTTAGCTAAAATACGTTTATGAATAAGGCGGTTATTTTCTAAATAATTATGTGATACATTGCTACAGATTGTTATTACACTTAAAGGAAAAAGAGTGCATGTTAAACTTGCATACAAGGCATCTGATTTTAGATGAAAAGATACACTATCTGATATGTTCTTAGGTTTTCGCGAGCACTACACTATCTCTCAATTCATTTTGCTGTACTTATCGAAAATAGGGGAACATTTTATGATGGAGACATTTATAAGTTCTTACTTTCAGTTTTGCGTCGTATTTTATAACTTCACACTACTGTTTTCCGCGGGAAAGGATTCAGCGTCAAGACTTCGTGTCGAGTGACGCCAACACGCTTTACGAAACAGTCGCCATCTTGGATAGACACTTTAATGACGTAATCGTTAGCTTTTCGTATTATTATTTATAATTAAACTTTTTTTTTTTTTATTTATTTATTTAAGGTCGCTTTTTAACATCTAAGGTCATTAGCGACCACGGCAAAAACTATAATTTCTTAAATTAATTTGTACATATTAATCAATTTTAAAAAACTTAAAGTTCTTGTACATCCATCTTCATTTAAACATTCTAATTAATCTTTATTACTACCTATAAGCTGCTAAAGTATGACACATGGATTAACAGTGTGATAATGTTTGAAAACTTAGTTTAATCATTTTGTAGTATTAGACTGAGAGCCATCAGCGCTCGCTGCTAGCTGGTAATGTTGCTACAAGAATGTTTTCCTGACAATATCAGTTATTTATGTATGTATGTATCTTCACGCCAGGTCCCCAACGGGGTAGGCAGAGAGTGTAGAGCGCCAGATATCCCGGTCCTGACATACCTCTCGTGCCTCGTCTACCTTCATCATTCTCTTCATACATGCACGCGTATTCCTAAGACTTTTGACCCCACCATCAGACAGAACTCGACCTGTTTGGTCATGGTAGGTCAGTTTTGGTCTTCCTGGGCCTCTGCAACCATCCACATTCGCTCATTCGACATTCTTTCTATATGCCCGAACCATCGGATCAGTTATTTATATTTTAGCGTATTTATTGTAACGACCCTACACTACATTTACCTATGTAATGTTAGGTCTAATACTTATATACGACCTATTATTATACAGGTAAATGTAGCATAGTTAAATGCAAAGTACTCTTAGGTAGGTCTAGGTAATATTATTATTCAAAAGATAGTAACCCAGTGATTGGCGGATGTATAGAGGAATCTTAGCATTTTGTAACGTAAGTGTGGTAACAAACAAGCATGCTTGTATTTGACATGGATGTTAAGTGACGACTGAAATTACGGGACCGTATTGAAATTACCATTATTAAGCACGATAGTGCTGAATACTATAATTTTGCAAGGGATAGATTAGGTAACTGTAATAAGTTTCAGATGTATATTTCAGTGAAATTCTGTTGGTTAATAAGCCCTAAACATAGTTTACTATAGTTTTACTGGTGGTAGAGCTCCAGTGACGGAGCTCGCGGGCGTAGGCACCACCGCATTACCTAATATACTTGCCGCTAAATGGTAGTGTTCAACACTATCGTGTTCCGGTCAGGTGGTAATGTACGGCCCTGTAATTTCCGGCACAGAGGCATAAGATCTTAGGCCTCAGGAGTGGTAACGCATCAGCACTTTGACCTTGGTATTTGTGTGGGTGTCTATAGGCTGCAGTCATCACTTAACATCAATGTGAACTGCATGCTTGTTTACCACTTCCATTACATAAAAAAAAAAAAAAAACATTAATAAATTTGAAGACATGATACGGGGCACTTTATTCTCTTAATTCATTTTGCGACTTTATTCACCGGTATCGAAAATAAAACAAAATTTTACATTGAAGACATTTATAAATCCTTGCTCCCAGTTTCACATCATATTTTATAAGTTTTCGCTGCTAGTCTCAACGCGAACGGGTTCAATGTCAAAACGTCGTGTTGCGTGACGCTAACACGCATAACGGGACAGCCGCCATCTTGGATAGATGCTACTGGAACGTAAGAACGTAATTGTTGGGTATCCTCGTGTTTCTATATCAGATGCATCTGCGTAGAAATTAGAACATTCCATGTATTACTACCTAAAGTTTGATTTAAAAAAAAATTGCGTTCAATGATATTTGACCAAGGGTCTTCAATTATTTTTAACAGAAACTATAAAGATCTTTCATAATTTGTTTCATAAATATCGCCTTCCTATTATTTTTGTATCTGCTTCGTACAGACAAAGTCCAGCTACAATTTTATTGTACGTATAGATTGCATCCTAATAATACACTAAAATTCCATTGCCGACAGAATTCAAATGCATGTGTGAGAAAGAACCAAAAAGTAGCAAACCTACCCTTTTTGCGAAAAAAACAGGACTGGTTATCCTGAGGATGCAGGTTCAATTCCTGCCCGAAGTCAAATTTTTCTGTCCGTTTATTTCTTTAATTTCCTAAGTTCACTCGCATATGTGTGTTATTGCGAAAAATAAATAGTACAAACATGAATTAGGTTTTCAGTTTGATTCGAATCAAGTTATATTAGAATCAGAAAATCATAAATTTGTATATACAATCTTAAAATACTGAACGCTTCTCAAATCATTTTCGTCATTAATTTCTCATCAATTTCAATTTTGTATGTTACCCACATTTTTTAAATAAGATAGGTTGTCTAAGGTTGTTATAAAAAACTGACTTCTACATTGAAGATTTTATACAAGCACTTTGGGTTTATTTATCACCTTTTTTCATTTTTTTTTTTATGTATTCGAATTGGCAAACAAGCATGCAGTTCACACTGATGTTAAGTGATGACTGCAGCCTATAGACACCCACACAAAGACCAAGATCAAAATGCAGATGCGTTACCACTCCTGAGGCCTAAGGTGTTATGCCTCTGTGCCGGAAATTACAGGGCCGTACATTACCACCTGACCGAAACACGATAGTGCTGAGCACTACCATTTAGCGGCAAGTATATTAGGTAATGCGATGGTGCCTACGCCTGTGAGCTCCGTCACTGGAGCTCTACCACCAGTAAAAATTTATTACTCCATAAAATTTCATTTTATGGAGTAATAAATTTTAATCGTAGCAGAGTTCTAGTGACATGTTTCTTGGGCGTAATCACCATCGTGTAATCTAATTCATCAGCGGTTCATTGTACTGATCAGATCATAATGAACGGATCTGAAATTAAGGCCACATAAGCATAACATAACAACTAAGGGTCCAAAAGTGTCAACGTAAGTACCTACATTGTGTTTTTTTATTTGAATTTACTGACATGATTATAAGCTTATTGTATTTACTTACCATCAATGTGAACTGTATGATTGTTTCCCACGACTGCACTAGGAACAGTAGCAAAAAATAACAACAACAACATTACTGGTGGTAGAGCTCCAGTGACGGAGCTCGCGGGCGTAGGCACCACCGCATTACCTAATATACTCGCCGCTAAATGGTAGTGTTCAGCACTATCGTGTTCCGGTCAGGTGGTAATGTACGGCCCTGTAATTTCAGGCACAGAGGCATATCACCTAATGCCTCAGGCGTGGCAGCGCATCTGCATTTTGAACTCTGGTCATTGTGTGGGTGTCTATAGGCTGCAGTCATAACTTAACATCAATGTGAACTGCATGCTTGTTTGCCACTTTTATTACATAAAAAAAAAACTCCTTATTGTAAACCAAGTAAAATACATACATACAAAAATAATTTCTCAAGAAATAGAAAGAAAAATATAACTAAGCTACCGAAGCTGGTAAAGCGATTGGCTGTTTCGCAGATCCCTGACCAAAGTATTTTTTTTTACTTACTTCTAAATTCACTCGCAAATTTTATTGCAAAGGAATAAAAATATTAAAATACCGAATTTCGCAAAAAACTCAAGTGGCTCCCAGTTAAACTTCGCCGGAATACACACATTCTTTCTCTTCTGTTTAGTGTGCTATTTAACCCTGCATCGCCACAATATCTCAAAGATCGCTTTAATTTTATATATCAAAAATCACTCTCTTTCACTCCGCTCTCCTCATAATTTGTCCCTAAGTACCTACCCCTTCACATTCTTCTCATTTCTACCACAAATATTTTCTGTTGAAGCTGTGCGCCTTTGGAACAGCTTGCCAGTTTCCATACGTAAGATTCAAACCATTACTTCCTTCAAAAATCAAGTAAAATATTATTACCTTAGTTTGTAACTTTTAGGCACATTTTTCTCTCCCTCTTGAGTCTTGCAATATTCATCCGCCTGGTGCCTCTTCAGTATACCTTACCTTTGTTCGCTGTCTCGATATTTTCTTTTATTTTATTATTTTTTGTGATTTTTATTTTATGAGTGTACTACACAGCTACTACATTTATTTCGTACACCCTACCTGCTTCTTCGTCTTGTATCCTTTTACCAGGTTGCCTAGAAGAAATCGCTGCCTGAGCGATAAGGCCGCCTTCTGTACCTATTCTGTATTTTATAATTTTCTGTGTATTTTCCTGTCAACTGGTGTACAATAAAGCATATATTATTATTTCACTTATTTATTTAAAACCTTATTTTCTATTTTTTTACATACCTTAGTATCAAAAACAAATATATATATAAAAAAATAAAAAATAGTTTGCCGCCGGCAGCGGGAACAGGGTCCAAGCTACCGGTGGTTAGGGACGCAGAGAGAGGAATCTTCTCACTATTCGCGCCGTGTCAAGGAGCACTGCATCAGGCCCTCAGGGGCTCAGGGCTCACGTTGGACGGCTGGGTCAGCCCAGCCGTCCAACGTGAGTCTCTTAAGGTGTTGGTCGAAGCTCTTGGCGATAAGGCCGTTTACCGAGACGACTATCGGTACAATGATCGCCGAATCCACATGCCACATATTATTATTATGTCTCTCGTCAGCACAGGGTCCAATTTGAACCCCGGACCTTTGTCAGGCTTGCGCGGGGACATGGGGGGTCCAACACGTAGAGGCACTTTCGAGAATTTTGATCTACTTTGTAATGGGTCATATTCGGCGGGACCTCTCTCTGACTGCATCGATAGTTAATACAGGCACAGACAGACCCCGCAGAATATAATGGGGCTATTGTAATGATAAGTGATTCGCCAAACTTTAATTGGGCTATGTGGGTGAACTGGGGGGACTAGCTGGCTGGGCCTATGGAGTGAGATCCGGCACCTGCCTATATTCAACATCTCAGATTATCGAATCCTACTTTAGGCAGGTGGTGACTCGCCTCTCCTTGGTGGGCCCCAAACAGCCAACCCGATGGTCGACGGGGGGCAACATTGTTGAGAGAGGCTGGGGGTGTCGAGAGGTGTGACCCCGGTTTCACCATCACGAGCGAGTAATCTCGAGTTCGGAGCGGGCTTCCCCGCTATTATGCCTTTAGACACTTCCACCCCCGAGTATATGGCTCTTGCAGAAATTTAGACAACAGACTATTATCTAAATTTCTGCAAATTCCATACCTTTAGCGCCCACTCTAACCGGCCAAGCCAGAGGTGAGAGACCTGATGCTCTGTCCGGCCGTACCTCTGTGTGGCGGACGAGGCGGAGTCCAGTTCTCTCGGAGGAACTCGAGATGATGGTAGGGGGTGGTGTCGCTACTCACCAACAGCTCGCCACAAGCTGCTCTGCTTTATTATTATTATTATTAAATACCTTTCAACTATAAACGACGACAATTGCGCGTCGAATTGAGCTTGCCAAAGAAGTGATATCATTTCTTTGCATTGCGTGCCTGCAAAACAGGAGAAATAAATTTTATTCATAGTTTACAATAGCGCTTAAGTGTTAAGATCTGCGCTCATTTAGCAGCGCATTCTCTAACAATTGTGTCATTATTCCTCCAGGTGTAAACTGTGACAGGTGTCCCACTAATCTCAAGGGTACAGGTACAAAGGTACAATAGTATACAGTGAACTAATCTACGTTTACGCTTGATAACAGCTATTGTTACATTGTTGTACTGTGTTCCCATTATATGTTAATATGAATTCATATCCTGCTACCACTAGGCTATCGAGGCAGTTAAATAATTTAATAAATAATATTATTTTAACAAATATTTTTATTTTATATGTGTTACATAAATGCCTCCCCTCAAAAAGGGGGGAGACTCGTGCCCAGCAGTGGGAACTTACAAGGGTTGACATCATTGCATAAAAAAATTAAAAAAAAAACTTTTTGTTTCGGGGTTGAAAGACATAAGAAACGACACTAAATTTATCTTATAGCAAATCAATGGCACTTGTGTAAATGAGAGATGACCTTTAAAGAATTTTACTTGATATTTCATCTCTCCAGAAATATGAATACTGTTTGCAATACAATTGCAGGTGTTCATCGAAATTCAAACTTAGAGTTATTTGAAAAACATTGTGAAACTTAGCCATTGTTAAAATAGCCGCCGGTGTTTGCGGTGAAGTTGTGTCAACTTTATAAGTTTTTAATAACTGAAAGAAGATGAGGAATCGTTGGAACTTCCTTGGAAGTTGAATGTTTATGTGGAATAGGGATTCGTTATAGTTTTTTAATGTAATGGAAGTGGCAAACAAGCATGCAGCAAGCATTGATGTTAAGTGATGACTGCAACCTACAGACACTGACACAAAGACCAAGGTCAAAATGCAGATGCGCTACCACTCCTGAGGCCTAAGGGCTATGCCTCTGCCGAAAATTACAGAGCCGTAAATTACCACCTGACCGGAACACGATAGTGCTGAACACTACCATTTAGCGGCAAGTATATTAGGTAATGCGGTGGTGCCTACGCCCGCGAGCTCCGTCACTGGAGCTCTACCACCAGTAAAAATTGTAGATACTTGCCGCTGGGATTCTCGCTCTCTCGCCTTCAATGTTATCAACAACGGCTAGTTTTTCGAGGGTGCCATTTCATATGATACATAATTGCAAGAAAGCAAAATGGGAAAATACACACGTTAATCCAGGCTGTAAGTTTGTATAAAAGCAGGTGAACATTATTATTAATACAAATTGTGTGATAACTATCACAGAGATATTTATAATTGTTTTATATTATTTCGCATTAACACATGCTTGTGAAATATATTTTATTTTTAAAGAAAAATGGAAAGAAAAATTTGACTTCAGGCGAGACTCGAACTCGCGACCTACTGGGAATCTAGTCCAGCCGCTCTTCCAATTGAGCTACTGAAGCCCTGCCCGTCTGTCTAGACTGAAAAGTCTATTATATCGGTTGCCTAACTAGCATAGTTGGTAATAGATGGCGCTGCTGCTACCATAAAGCAATGCAATAGATGTGAAGGAAAGATTTGACAAATCGGGCAGGGCTTCAGTAGCTCAATTGGAAGAGCGGCTGGACTAGATTCCTAGTAGGTCGCGAGTTCGAGTCTCGCCTGAAGTCAAATTTTTCTTTCCATTTTTCTTTAAAAATAAGAGATATTTATGATGACCCGGTTAGTCCAGCGGTGTGAGATGATCGTTTGATTCGAAGGATCGCGGGCTCGATCCCCGCACCGGGACAAATATTTGTATGGCCTACAGATATTTGTTTCAGGTCTGGGTGTTTGTGTATGTGTTGTATGTGTACAACGGTACCCACGACATAGGTTTACTATACCTACTGTGGAGCTGTGAGTATAATGGTATTTTTTTAACTAAGGTAAGATCCAGTGGTACGTACTCCACTGGATCGTTAGAACCAGTCATAATAGGCAATAGCACGGGTAATTAGATTTACGGAATTTAAAATGTTTAAATATTTATGTGTTAAATATATTTAAGCATGAAAAAACTTATAAAATTAACCTCAATCAAAATATTTTTTTCGTACGAAATCCGCTGCAGCTGTATGTCCGGAGCTCGCAATTTGTCAAGAAAGATCACGCCCGTCCGCTGTCTTGTTACGAAATGCACTCTCTATTCTGTTTTTTACCTCACCAGGTTTATCAGGTTTGCACTTTTTGGTAGTGGATCTTGAATTTCAACTTAAAATTCACAAAAAAATCACTCTCGTTAAAATTTCATGACCTGATATTATCAAAAAGTCTTTAAATCGGTTCCTGGGTCACGAGAAACAACTATATTTTATTCTTCCGATAACAATAAATCCATTTCATCTAACTTAGTTAATCTATACAAATAAATAAAATTGGAGTGTCTGTTTGTAATATAAAAATAACCGCTTTTTTTAAATGCATTACGGTACATTTTTTTTACAATTTTAGTCTGTCAAGTCTGTTTGTACCTGCTAATCTCGGGAACGGCTGGACCAATTTTGACTGGCAGATATCTTATGTAATAAGGAGTAACTTAGGGTACTTTTATACTAGCTGCGCCCACGACTTCGTCCGGGTAAATACTGTACAATCATAAATTCTCACGCGAACAAAGTCGCGGGCACCGCTAGTCACGAATAAAACTGGTAATACAGGTACACTTTCAAAGGTGTATTAGTCATAATAGGCAATAACACGTCTTAAGAAAACTATTGTTAATGAAAAGGTACATTTATTGAATTTATAAACACAAAAATAATTACACAGGGTAAAAAAACATTAAATCAACGCCGATCTCCGAACGGGACCAAATATTTTTTTGTACGAAATCCGCTGCATCCGAATATCCGGAGCTTGCAATTTGTCAAGAATGATGACGCCCGCTGTCTCGTTACTAAATGCACTTTTTGTGCATGTTTTTATTTTTTATCTCCTTTATTATCGGGTAAGTGAATCAGGAATTTCTACTCGAAAATTCATCTTAAAATGAAGAAAGATTTACTGCGAAGTTCCTTCAGAATGTGATTTTAGTATCCCACGTCCGATTTCTGTCTCAAGTACAAAGTGATATAGGTAATCTGTGATTGATAAAATTTGTACCCGATTACCAAATTTCGAAAGAGTATTGATTTATCTTCACGTCAGGTCCCTAACGGGGTAGGATGAGAAAGTGGAGCGCCAGATATCCCGATCATGACACACCTCCCGTGCCTCATCTACATTTATCATTCTCTTCATACATGCACGCCGATTCCTAAGTCTTTTGACCCCACCCACAGACAGTACTCGACCTATTTGGTCAGGGTAGGTTCGAAAATGTCCACCCCGAGGGAGTGTGCCGTTTTGAACGTTTTGTACGTAGTTTCCATACTGTTCAAATTTGTACTGTGTGTAGTTAGGTCGCTCTAATTAGGGACCCTAACTCCCTAAATGTTATTACACTACCCTGACCCTTGCTATCGGACCTTGAACACCGTGTCGTGTAATAAGGCTATCAGTAATTTTATATTCATCAGTATTGTTAAAGTACCAAACATTCAAACTTTTAAATTCCGATCTTTTCCGGCACTAGGTATAACCATAAATAAATTTGATAATATGATCTTTACCATTATTCACATAATACAACCTCAAATTTAGCTTACAACAATACTAAAATCCGCTGCAACAAAAATGTTCACCACCCCCGTCAAAGCTAAAGCTAGACATACACGGAAAGTGATACAGTCGGCAAGATAACTTGTGTTAATTAAAAGTAATTTTCAATAAATGTCAGAATAACTTCATCTTTCGACCCCTGAAAGATAGAAAGATAGGCAGAGGTAAATGCATGCATTCAAGCATACATGCAAACATCCATGATTCGCCAGATACGTCTTGGCCCATGTAACATGCGGCGAGCCAGTTGGCCTGTTGATATCTCCAGGCACATTATCAAACTCAGGGGTGAACTGTTTGCCACCTTCATAACATAAAACTAACTTAACAACAATGTGAAATGCATGCTTGTTTGCTACTTTCATTACATAAAAAAATTCGCCGCTTTAAATATGTTCACCACCCCTGCCGTAGCTAAAGATATAAACGAAAAGTGATACAGTCGGCAAGATAACTTGCGTTAATTAAAAGTAGTTTTCAATGAACGTCAGATTAACTTCGTCTTTCGACCCCTGAAGGATACGTTAAGATCTTCACAAAGGCTGCTCCGTTCCAGATAACGTTATCTAGATTAATGTCTCCAATAAAAGCGTATTTTGTTACAATACAATAATGAATGGCAATTTAATTACTGAAATGTGACGTCACATCTGTAGGTTCTTGAAAGTTTTGCTGGCAACAATATTTTTTGGTATCACGAAAATGATTTCCCAACAATTTAAGGTATATGAGTAAGTAAGTAAGTAAGTAAATATTCTTTATTGTACACCAGTAATGTTCAATAAAAACAAAAATAGAAAAAACAAAGTGAAAGTACAATCAGGCGGTCTTATCGCTAAAAACGATCTCTTCCAGACAACCTGTCGGTAGAAAGAGAAATGTTAAATTACAGAGGCAGGGTGTACAACAAATTAAGGACAAACATTGTGAATAAATAAATAAATAAATAAATAAATAGATAGGTACACACATTTCATAAATATATAAACCTAATTAAAACACAAAACTTAATAATATTGCAATTGGAATGATGATGTTAAGTTAAAGAAGCAAAGTAGTAGTCAAAGAGTCGTCTTTTAAACGACTCAAGAGTCTGTGCTTGGCAAGGAATTCCACAGTCGTACAGCAGTTACTGTAAAAGAATTTGCAACGAAGGAAGAAGAGTGACGAGGAATTTGAAGAAGTAGATTTTCTGAGATTTTATGAGATGCATACAATGAATACAGCAGCCTATAGATACATCATATAGTTTTTTTTTTAATGGAAGTGGCAAAAAGCATGCAGTTTCATCATATCAGCCATAGGACGTCCACTGCTCGGTCCATCTTGCAGGTGGACGCCCCGCGCTGCGCTTGCCGATACGTGGTCTCCACTCGAGAACCTTTCTGCCCCAGCGGCTATCGGTTCTCCGAGCTATGTGCCCTGCCCATTGCCACTTCAGCTTGGAAATCTGCTTGGCTATGTCAGCGACTTTCGTTCGCCTACGGATCTCCTCATTTCTGATTCGATCCAGTAGGGAAACGCCGAGCATAGCCCTTTCCATTGACCGCTGAGTGACTTGGAGCTTTCGTACGAGACCCATAGTGAGAGACCACATCTCGGCACCGTAGGTCATCACCGGTAAAACGCACTGGTTAAAGACTTTCGTCTTCAAGGACTGCGGGATGTTTGACGAGAAAACGCTCCTTAACTTCCCGAACGCTGCCCAGCCGAGTTGGATTCGGCGAATGACCTCTTTCTCGAAGTTCGACCTGCTTAGTTGTATGGTTTGTCCTTAATAGACGTAGTCGTCGACAACTTCGAGCATCGAGTTCCCAACGGACACTGGAGTGGGCGATACAAGGTTATTGAACATGACCTTGGTCTTATCCATGTTCATTTTCAGGCCCACTCTTTGGGACACTCGATTGAGGTCTTCGAGCATTGTACTGAGATCTTCCAGCGACTCTGCCATGACTATAATATCGTCGGCAAACCGAAGGTGAGTGATGTATTCGCCGTTGATATTGATGCCTAGTCCTTGCCATTCCAGGAGCTTGAAGGCGTCTTCCATTGCATTGGTGAAGAGCGTGAGATGACATCTCCTTGTCTTACTCCCGTCTGCAAAGGAATCGTCTTCGTGCATTGGTCCTGTACTCGGACTGACATGGTGGCGTTTTTATACAGACACTTCAACACTTTGATATACCGATAGTCAATGTGGCAACGCTGTAAAGACTGCAGTACAGCCCATGTTTCAACCGAATCAAAGGCTTTCTCATAGTCCACGAACGCTAAGCACAATGGCCGGTTATACTCCTCGGACTTCTGTATAACCTGCCGCAGCGTGTGTATGTGGTCTATGGTACTATAGCCTTTTCGGAAACCGGCTTGTTCGGGAGGCTGGTTGTTTGAGGGCTGAAAGAAGACTGCAAGCCGGACTCTCAGAATATTTATTCAGACTGAAACCCCGTTCTTTTAATGAACGAGTTGAATAAAAAGCTGTTTGTTTGGTACACTGATATTTATTTATTTAACCTATGTTTTTAAATTGTAACTTACAAATTCTTATTACATGTTTTTACCAATGTGATCCAGTAACAAACTATCAAGAAAACAGGGTCGTGAATATGAAATGGTTCGAGTGGTGACGATTACTGCTCTTTTATTTTTCTAATTTAATTTAATATATATACTTTATTACCTGTCCCCGGGCATGGTAATGCCGGTAACCCTAATCCTTTCTACAAATCCTTGAGATGGTACCTTTGTAGCCAGCTTACGGAGGAGTCCAGTATTCTCTACTCCACTAGGCTTCAGGGTAACCGGTCACACCCCGCATCCAGAGGTCAGTCAGATTTAACACCATCATTGGGGAAGGAAAAAATATTCTAACAATGATCCGTACTTAAAAGGTAAGTTGAGGATTCCGTATGCTAAATTATGACCTAACCAATTAACGTATGATCAAATTAAATTGATCAAATTAATAACAATAAAAAAAAAGAAAATAGATAAATCAAAATAAACTGATTCAAAATAACAATAACCCGCATGAGGACTTTTCGCTATCATTTCATAACTGAATAAAGCCTCTGCATCCCAACTCCTCCCGAAATTAGGGAAACTGGCTGCAACAAACAACCCAACATGAAGTCATCACGCCATTTCTCAAATCGACATGTGAACGAGAAAATATCCAAAGATTCTTGAAGATCTTACCTCAATTGGTGATAAAAATACCTATTGAATAGGCATTTAGGCCATGATGGCCAAAATATTCAAGGCTTTCTGCCTTTACATAATTTCGAATGCGTCACCACTAACTAGTTTGACAGAGAAAAATCAAATGGCCGAAGACGTCTAATGACCTCTCAGACCTTTTCTTTACCGGCCCTGGATTCGTGTCTTTTTTTAAACTTTCAGCCACAATGCCAATTAAATTCACCGAATAATATTTTAATTATGTTCTTAACGTTATATCTAATATTTAATTTGGAAATATCGAAATTGTATTTTTAAGACAAATTATAAGTATTAGATAAATTATGTAATCAAACTATGTGTCGTATGGAATACGTGATACTATTTATAATGTTGACCTAGTACGGCGGTGATTAACTAGATGGCGTTGTGACGGAAACCAGAACCAGAAAAAATACAACGTTTCAGGGCCACCCTAATCTCGTACAGGCTGATGTCCGGGATATCTTCGGTATAGTGTCGGGTTAATTTGGCTCTCGGGTCTCTGACCAAATCAGAGGCAGGTTAAGCGACCGAGGTATATAACTGCCCATAGAACCTCTCGATCTCCCGCAATACCTCAGGCTTAGTCGACGCTAAACTGCCGTCCTCTGTCTTCAGCTGCATCAACCGGCTCTGTCCAATAGACAGATCCCTTGCAAACACTTTGGAGCCTTTACTTTGCTCTATCGTTTCCTCAACAAATTTTGTGTTGAAGGATCTGATGTCGTGCCTGTTGGATCTGTCTATTAAGTTGCCGGTATTTTCAGCTTCATCAGAGGCCTGCAGTGTCATTGAGCGTCGTTCTGCCATAAGGTTGAGGGTTTGATCGGTGAGTTTCTGAGGTTTATTTCGTCGGCGGGTTTTGAAGTATTTAGACCCCACCGACTGGACAGTTTCTACCAACCTGTCATTCATATCGTCCACTGAGATGCAATCCTCCAGGCAAGCAAAGCGATTTTCCAATTCGAGCCGAAAGCTCTCGGGGTTTTGTATGTGGGCAACAGTAGGTTGCAGCGTAGACTTCAAGATCTTGATGTTTAAATTCAATGTGCCCCTAACCATTCGGTGATCACTTCCGGTTTTCACCCTGTGAATCACGGAGACATCATTGAATATGTGTTTCTTGGTGGTCATAATGAAGTCTATCTCATTTTTTGTGGAACCGTCGGGGCTCATCCAGGTCCATTTCCTATGAGGCGGCTTCTTGAAAAAGGAGTTCATCATGAAGAGTTCCTCCTTCTCCAAAAAGTTGGCCAGCCTTTAGCCCCTAGGGTTCCGATGCCCACATCCAAATTGCCCCACTCTCAGCTCATTATCGCATCCCTTGCCCAGCTTTACGTTGAAGTCTCCCATAACAACAGTGAAATACGTTTTGGAAGTATGTATGGCCCTACTGATGTCCTCATACATAGCTTCCACCTCGTCGTCCGGATGTGCCGAGGTCGGTGCGTAGACCTGGATGACCTGGATGAACATGCAGTTTACATTGATGTTAAGTTATGACTGAAGCCTATAGACAGACATAAAGACCAAGGTCAAAATGCAGATGCGTTACCACTTCTGAGGGCTAAGGCACCCTAAGGTGTTATGCCTCTGTGCCGAAAATTACAGAGACGTACATTATCACCTGACCGGAACACGATAGTGCTGAACACTACCATTTAACGGCAAGTATATTAGGTAATGCAGTGGTGCCTACGCCCGCAAGCAGACTTGAAATGTAAAAGATATGTTGAATTCTTAAGTACTCGATTCCAGTGACGGATCACTGGAGCTCTACCACCAGTAAAATAGTTACATAAAAGCTACCACGTTTGCAGTCTGTGCCGGAAATTACAGGGCCGTACATGACCACCTGACGGGAACACGATAGTTGACGATAGTGCTGAACACTGCCATTTAGCGGCAAATATATTAGTTAATGCTGCCCGCGAGCTCCGTCACTAGAGCTCTATTTTTTCACTATTCACTTACCATTCACATAAGTAAACTACATTTCTATACAAGTTATTCGATAGTAACATAAACTCAAGTGGCACTTGTTAAAACAAACGCAGACTTCAGACACACTCAACTGGATATCGGAGATCTGATAAGTGCGGTGTAACGAATAACGAACAACCTCTTCCCACAAACACTTCGCGAGATTTGATTTACATTGCTCATTATGGCATATCCCCTAATAATATATAGATATATGGGAGACTTTGGTCAAGCAGTGAACAGATTTCGGCTAATAATGATGAGCTTCTAGCAAGATGCAAAACAGTTTCTGAGGATTACCAGTACTATAATAAGATATTCAGTTGCATAGCAGACCATAAATTAAAACACCAGTATTTCCCATCAATAATTTGACTTTTTCATTAAATAAAAAATATATAAACACACTAAAATGCCCAGCAATTAATACTGCACAGTATTTTAACGTTGAAATAAAACTAGTTTTCGGATTTATCTCGCGTATATTAAACTTAAATGATTATGTCAGGTGGTAATGTACGGCCCTGTAATTTCCGGCACAGAGGCGTAACATCTTAGGCCTCAGGAGTGGTAACGCATCTGCATTTTGACCTTAGTCTGTGTGTGGTGTGGCAAACATGCATGCAGTTCACATTGATGTTAAGTGATGACTGCAGCCTATAGACACCCACACAAAGACCAAGGTCAAAATGCAGATGCGTTACCACTTCTGAGGCCTAAGGTGTAATGCTTCTGTGCCGGAAATTACAGGGCCGTACATTACCACCTGACCGGAACACGATAGTGCTGAACACTACCATTTAGCGGCAAGTATATTAGGTAATGCGGTGGTGCCTACGCCCGCGAGCTCCATCACTGGAGCTCTACCACCAGTAAAAAAATTATAAAATATTATTATATTTATTAAAATATTATGTGCAGCTAGCTCCTGAATCTATCCTGAAATAGATTCAGGATTAACACGAAAATTACTAGTTGTATCTTGAGGTCTTACAGACTGTTGCGGTTGGGCTTTAATTCTACTGCGTATTGGATCCCATGTTGGTGACAATCGCCAACCATTTTCTTTTATTCATTTTAATCTCAATAAAATACATCCAAATTCCATAACTTATTTTTGATTTTGATTGCCGCCACAAGCTATGTGTTGAATCTCAGGGCGTTCTTTGAATTATAATCATGCCTCTTTGCAATTTTATCTAGATGTTATGTGGTACTTATCTACAAAGGGCTGTGTGGCAAATATGGTGAAATAGATTTAAAAATACAATACTGTAGTTGTTATGATGAAAAATAACTAAATTACTGGTGGCAGAGCTCCAATGACGGAGCTCGCGGGCGTAGGCACCACCGCATTACCTAAGGTACTTACCGCTAAATGGTAGTGTTCAGCACTATCGTGTTCCAGTCAGGTGGTTATGTACGGCCCTGTAATTTCCGGCACAGAGGCATTCATAACATCTTAGCATCTGAGTGTCTATAGGCTGCAGTCATCACTTAACATCAATGTGAACTGCATGCTTGTTTGCCACTTCCCTTGCATAAAAAAAAACTGTAACCAGCAATGAATACTGTACAGTATTAAAACAGTTCTGACATCTATATCTACCTTATTTATACTAATAATTGCCACCACAAGCTAAGTGTTGAGTCTTACAGGGCGTGCTTTGAATTATAAACATGCCTCTTTGCAATTTAAGCTAGACGTGATACTTAACTAGAAAGGGTTTTTATTTTTAAAAATTTGAATAGAATTTAAATTACAACATTGAAGTTGTTATTTGAAATATTCATATTTAATATAGTTTTCGATATAAAAATATTTTCAATTCTATTTCGATTCTACTTTATTCAATTTTTCTTTAATTTCTAAATTTTTTTTTTTTTTATGTAATAAAAGTGGCAAACAAGCATGCAGTTCACATTGAAGTTAAGTGATGACTGCAGCCTATAGACAACCACATAATGACCAGAGGTCAAAATGCAGATGCGCTGCCACTCTTGAGACATTAGGTGTTATGCCTCTGTGCCGGAAATTACAGGGCCGTATATTACCACCTGACCGGAACACGATAGTGATGAACACTACCATTTAACGGCAAGTATATTAGGTAATTCTTTTGCTTGTGTTATTGTTAAAAATAAAAATATTGCAATCTTTTGATGTGTTAATCTTCATGTTTTGAACCTCTGGTTGATACTTCTGGAATAACAAGTGAAAATAATAATACATAATAACAAGGGTAGGCAGAGGTAAATGCATGACATTTTGGTCCATGTGCGAGTCTCTTGATATCTCCAGGCACATTATCAAACTCAAGGCTAGTGGAAAACTTTCAGAAAATTGAAAAATCCCAATAGAACATGAGATAAAGAATTTTACACCCGTATTTTAGGTAGATTCCGTCCCGTAATCGAACCCAGGGCAGAGAATATGTAATAATACTACGTATAGAATGGACACTTTGACGGCCCGCCCTATTTCCCCGCCTCACCCAACATCCTCCCCTCTTATGCGAGACGTTTGATATTCTCTACGTGCTACGCACACAGGTGCACGTGTAAATACACGTCACTGATTGATGGCTGTGTAATCGAGACTAAATTAAGCGTTTGTATGGGATTTTGGCGGAGTGTCCGCGGCGTGGTAGTGGTCTACTACTACTAGACTCCTGAGGCAATTCACCTACAGTGTAAAGTTGCAAATTTTCAAAATAACAATATGAAATGGTATTTCATTGCGTCACAGCTTGCAAAGCTACTGTAATTAGCCCGCGTTAATCGACATTGTACCAATTTACAATAGTCCCGTATGTTTTCTAACTCGCTAGGGATACAATTTGTTGACACTTCCCCATAGTGGTTGTCAACATGAGTACTACCACTGTTATTAGGGTTAGCTCTTTTGAAGGTTAATAAAAATGTAACTTTGTAACAAGGGACATAATCGTTTGGAATAATCAAGAAAAATATAAGTTAACTGTTCGTGACTTATGAAGCTTTAAAGTGCAAATTTTCGTTAGACTCAAGTGTCCCCCCCCTTACAGAGTAAACGGTTGTTGTTAGAAATTCAAAAGTAACGACGATATTAGCTACATATAACGAAATTAAAAGGAAAACTATCACACTTAAGTTAGCCTTGCAAGTTTACGAGTTATAGTCGACCAAATGTATTTTACACGAAAATTTCGAACAAGTCCATTGAAAATATTTATTTATTTTTTTCATTACATCTCTTACTCTGTAACTACGGAACCCTATACTGCGCGTGGCCCGACATGCACTTGACCGGTTTTTTTCTTTAATTTCTAAAAACAGCTATTAAAATTTCATCATAAAAAACCCTTCTCATAGTGACAGACCGATTGAGTGACTGACAGACTAACAGTCAAAAGTACAGGTCTTATAAAACTAAAATCTAGAAGAATTCCAAATTTTGTTACGGGATGAATAATAAGCATACGAAATCGTAGACGGAAATTAATCTTTTAATATATCTCTACAAATAATATCAAAAGAGCATAAACAAGTATCCAATTGAGAATATAATACTTAACAGCATAAAATAAAACAAAAAATGCTCACTAATTCACAAGAGACTAAGATAAAAATATCAAGATCCCTCCAAGCTAGACCGAGACTATATTTAGACTTCACCTGAGCACTTGAGGGCTAAAAACCTCATCTCATTTATTCATAGACAGCTCCGCATGAATGCTGTGTCATACGCCATGTTGGCCGCCATATTGGATGTGTATTCAGTCGGTAAGATCGGCACCCTGAATGGGGCCCTGCATTCTAACCGTTGGGTCATAAAAATAGCGTGTCATCATGATGGGACAGTTTGAAAGGTTAATTTGAAATGTTTGCAGGCTTTGGGATTTCGGATATTTCGAAGTCCCTTTTTATATTTTGTTAAAGGGTTGTGATTTAGGGTTGTTCCTAAAATAATGTTTGTGTCTCATATTAAGCTTCAGTTGGACGAGAATCGAACTCAATGTTATTTATTAGCTGTTGCCCTCGACTTCCTCCCCGTGTGAACGGGTTTACAGTATCCTACGTTTTACAGCCATATATACTCTACCTGTGTACAAAATTCCATCAAAATCCGTCCAGCTGCTTTAGCTTGATTGAACAACAAATAAATATACATACAATTATTATTATACATTT
This sequence comes from Macrosoma leucophasiata, assembly GCA_036365455.1. Taxonomy (NCBI): domain Eukaryota; kingdom Metazoa; phylum Arthropoda; class Insecta; order Lepidoptera; family Hedylidae; genus Macrosoma; species Macrosoma leucophasiata. The sequence continues at coordinate 2,691,495 of JAWQUS010000023.1, read as the reverse complement.
TCTTCTACTATTGTAATAAGATATTCGTGCATTGTATGTTATTTTGTAGATCATTTTATTTGGAAAAAAAATCAGTAAAATAAATGTAATAAATTCTAGCCTTCTTATGATGAACACATAAACTATCCTAATAAAAAAAAACAGTAGGTACTATATTTGTACAGAATTTTTTTACGTAAGCGTTGTCTATCATTTGAACAATGATTGTCAAACCATTCGAACATGGGGCGGAGCGTCCCGGACTGAACTACCGCCCACTGCAAACGCCAACCAGCATGCGGTGGCGATTCTCCTAATGACGTGATACCACCGATTTAGGCAACTTTGGAGAAGTTGCCTACATCGTGACGTGTTGTCCAGCGAACGTATTTGGGCTAAAGTGATGACAAAGATTATGAAACATAAAAATTTAAAGACATAAATATACTAAAATTGTAAAAAAATCGCGAGTTTTAAAGCCATACCATAGGCCATAGTTCACAATATCGTTTCATTTTTTATAATTTTAAAGCGCTTAATACTTTTCAAGGGATATTTATGGCTGTGCCCGACCTGACACATGCATGGATGCTCTAGTAGAGTATATTAAATAGTTGCTGAAGGCAATATATTTTTTTGTTGGCAGTGGTATAGAAGCATGCAGTTCATAAATATGATGCAGGATTAATGCAGCTTAAGCGCTCCTGCACACGGTGCTGCCAACGTGCCGCCGCCGCGCCGTGGCGCTGTAGATACGCGCCGCGCATGGCCCGTCACCGCGTCGCCGCCGCACTGCAACCGCGCCGCAACCACGCCGCAACCACCGCGTTGCCATTGTGCCCTTTACCCTGTCTGTCTGTTTGCTGTAGCTGTTCCATTGCCGACCGTGTACGTAGCTGCAAGTGCGTAACTTTTTAATTTCTAACTTTCGTACGCGGCCGTTTATGGAATAGCCGAGTCGAACGGACAGGGAGGGTAAAGCGCGCGGTGGCAGTGCGGCGGCAGCGCTCTCTCCCCTCCCTGTCTACTTGATGTAGCTGTTCCATTGCCGGCCGCGTATGTAGCTGCAAGTGCGTTACTTTTTAACTTGTAAGCCTGGGTTGCACCACGATATTTGTTAAAGTTATTGTTACATTTCACATCCTTCTCTAACTTTAATAAGTCTGTTAAAGTAAGAAAAGGATGTGAACGTGGTGCAACCCAGGCTAACTTTCGTACGCGGCCGGCAATGGAACGGCCGAGTCAAACGGACCGATTTTGAAGACTTGATTTGTTTAATTCGTTTTTTGAAATTATATTCTTTAACACGCGTCGGGACGTGACTACCTCATATCTCTATAATGAATCAGAATTATTTCGCTAGTGCGGTCAATCAACTGAACAATGGCGGTCAAACCATTCCAATAAGATTGTAGTAAAAATATCTTTGGTAGTAAATATAATAACGCGAAATGGGCAGCATTGTTTAATCCGCCTGTCAAGCCTGGAAACTATGGCATAATAATATTGGCAACCCTTGAAACGTCCCCCTGCTGGGCACGAGTCTCTCCCCTTTTTTTGGGAGGAGGCCTGGAGCTTACTCCACCACGCCGCTCCAATGCGGGTTGGTGGAGATACATGTTAGTGGCCTACCCGCTGTCGGATGTTTTCAAACCGCCCATAAGGCCTCCGACAAAGTTTAACGACTGCTATCTATACCCTCCGAAGCACGGACACGCGCATTTGAATTTTCCACTGGCGGTCACACATCACACACCCAACCGTGCCCGTATCGCTTAACCGAGTAGATCGCTTACAATCTGCACCATTCGCGGAATAATAGAATATTGCTTTTTAATTCTTTATTGTTTTTCATTTACACAAATTTAATATTATTATATGTAGTTTTTTACTGGTGGTAGAGCTCCAGTGACGGATCTCGCGGGCGGAGGCACCACCGCATTACCGGTCCGGTCAGGTGGTAATGAACGACCCTATAATTTCCGGCACAGAGGCATAACACCTTAGGCCTCAGGAGTGGTAATGCATCTGCATTTTGACCTCGGTCTCTGTGTAAGTGTCTATAGGCTGCAGTCATCACTTAACATCAATGTGAACTGCACGAATGTTTGCCACTTCCATAACATAAAAAAAAAGTATATTAAATCGTTAACACTTAGTGTTACATCTATCTTTATGAGATGAAAAATAAAATGCCAGGATTATTGTCACTCGGTTGTGTCAATCACCTCATACAATAACAGGTGCGAAAATATTCCAAAGATATTTTTTATATTCAACATTTTCCTATATTCATGCAATTTATTCCTTATCTTTTTGGTGCAGCTTAAACTACAAGTATTTTTTACTTATTGCCTTTTTTTATTTTTCCTTTCTTTTTTTCACGCTATTATAAACGTGGCTTTATTCTTTGTGAAAAGATCGTCTTTTCATTACACGTAGTGTCAAGTGGGCAGGCAGGTGAGGGTCTCTCAGTACTGAATTTTGTTTAATCTCTATTATATCGTGAAATTGTAGTCCTTATTTAAATAAAACTAATGAAAAGCTTGAAGTGCGAAATAAACTGAAATTTAGTCTGATTTTTCTTTCTTGAACATTGAAAATTAATTAAAATATACCTTATATTATGTATGGAGCTCGCGTACGCACCAATACATTACCTACTTGCCGGTAAAATGTATTGTTCTACATATTCTCTGCTATCGGGTCCCGGACACGTAGTAATGTACGGCCCTGAGATTTCCGGCTCTCAGAGGTGCAACGTATCTAACGTTGCACCCAGCATTGACATCTCTGGTTTCATGTAGATGTTTAAAGGTATTAATTACCATCAATGTTAAATGTGTCCTAGTTTGCCACTTCATATCATAAAAAAATTGTATTAACTATGCCCACGTATAATATGGCCCTGTAGTAACTAACACAGAGATATAACAACTAAAGTGTAGACGCATCTGTATAAATACTAAAATAATGGCAACCCTTGAAACGTCCCACTGCTGGACACGCGTCTCTCCCCTTTTTGGGAGGAGGCCTGGAGCTTACTCCAACACGCTGCTTCAATGCGGGTTGGTGGAGATACGGGTTAGCTAACCCGCTGTCGAATGTTTTCAAACCACCTATAAGGCCTCCGATAAGGTTAAACGACTGCTATCTATCAATAGCAACCGGGACCGATGACTTGACGTGCCCTCCGAAGCACGGAAACGTGCATTTTAATTTACCACTAGCGGTCACCCATCACACACCCGACCGCGCCCGTATCGCTTAACCGAGTAGAGCCCGCGGGGCCATGCGCGCTTCCGCGCATCTTTATACTACAGGTTTATATGTAAAAGTTTATAGGCTGCAGACATCAGTTATCTGGATGTTTTATTTGCCACATTCATTACATAAAATAAAACATTGTGGAAATCATATTTGCAGATTTCCTCCTGTATACTACTCTACTACTCTCAACTACTTCTCTTACCCGACGTTTCAGTCCCTTTTCAGCTACCGTGGTCACCCTTACACACTTTGCCCAATACAGGATTTAATTTCCGCCACTTTGTTCGATTATTGTGTGATGTGTAATTTGAGCATGTAGTTGTTGGTGGGCATAATGCTGAACTAGAACGCGTGAATGGTTTCGTACAACAGGTGATTATGTTTGATGCGTGCATAGCAATAAATACCTTTTAACATAATTTGAGGCCCATAGTGAGCGACGACGTTTCGGTTCGTATGTATGCTCACTATGGGCCTCATTAGAAGGCTTAAGGTCACTCAGAGAGCAATGGAGAGGGATACTCGGATTTTCTCGGCCAGATCGAATCAGAAATGAGGAGATCCACATTTGAATCAAAGAAACCGACATAGCCCATCGAATAGCGAAACTCAGATGGCAGTGGGCAGGGCACATAGCTCGCAGAACTGACGGCCTTTGGGGCCGAAGAGTTCTGGAGTGGCGATCGCGTACCGGAAGACAAAGCGTAGGCAGGCTCCCCACGAGGTGGCCCGACATGGTAAAGGTCGCGGGCAATCGCTGGATGAGGGCGGCCTTGCACCGTTTGTTGTGGCATTATTTGGGGCAGAGCTTTGTTCAACAGTGGCTTTTGGCTGAAATGATGATGATGACTGAACTGGTGAAGGCGTCGGAAGGTGATGACCTCATCCTTCCAATAGGGGAAAAGTCTTCTGCTAGAGCAGTCAGTTAGATACCGTAGACCGAATAAAGATGGTCAAATCATTCCAATAGGGTGTAAGTGATAACAGTGCGGAATGGGCAGCAGCGTCTCGCGATAAAACTACCGCTATTGCGATAGCCAATTATCCTGACAAGCGTGGCAATTATGGCATATTCTCCCCTAATGACGCACAATACTGTTGTGAGCGTCTTTGGAAAGCTTTGTCCAGCTGTGGAAGACTTTCGGCTGGAGTGATGATGACTAAATTTATACGCGTTGATGAAATCGGTACAGAAGGTGATCAGGTATGGTGGATTTATTATTTCAATTTAATAAATAGCTTTTAATTGAATTTGATTTTTTTTTTACTTTTTAAGGTCATGCCTGTGTCTGTCTGTGACATAATAAAAATTTGACAGTCCGGTCACAATTATGAAATATATGACGAAGAGACGAATACAAAGAGCATAATTTTAAAAAACTTAACTATGCCCATTAACTTATAAAGTATCAAATTGTTTTATTTGCCCTATACATCCCAAAGTTTCTATCAACTTCGCTCGATACTAGATTTAATTTCCGCCAATCTGTTCGAATGTTCTATTATGTGTAATTTGAACATGTTAGACAACATTTAGTTGTTCGAGCGTAACACTAAACTGTTACGCGTGAATGGTTTCGTACAATAGGTGACTAGGCATGTTATGTAAATAGTTTCCAAATTGCTTTTCACAACATTTTTAATTTGTTTATAGTCTGACTTATTAAAGTTTCGTCCCCTTAAATGTACCGTAAAATGGTTTGCTACAGTAGGTGCTCATAGTTTGACAAAAACAACATTTCTGATTGAAAATTGCTCATTAAATATTAACTGGTTTTAATTGTACTAATTTAATTCCAAGAATATAAAGTATGCTTGTTAGTGTTTTAAGCAAATTAAATATATTGTACAACTTGTATACCAATAAAACAAAGATAAGGTCGCTTCATACTTCGTTTTGGCACACAACGTCACACACAACGTCTGTATAATAATAAAAATTAAAAACAAATGTGAGAATTGTAAAACATGATTGGTTGTGGAAAGACAAAAAACACGGCACCCACCTCAGCTGATTGCTTCAGCAGTGGCTGTAGCGCTGGTATTCTGTGGAAGCTAGTGGAAGCGAGAAGAGAAGCAGAAAGAAGAGCGCTAAAATGATCAATTAATCTGAGCAATTTATTGGCTGAGATGGGTGCCACTTTTTTGGCCTGAAATATACATATTATAATATTTGTAGCGTATCTTCTATTTTATCTTTTATTTTTATTCTGTCATTGTTACTTTATTGATGTTTTGTTTGCACTAAAAATACAATTTTTTCTTTTTTTTTTTCGAATCATCAATGTGGATTGTAGCTATGTGTAGCGACATGCGACCGTCACGTTGATGGTCGATCCACGTTGTATATCACGTTGACATAAAATCAAATTGGGTAAAAAAATCACGTCGGGTGTCACCAGTTTAGAGATTCTTAAGTGATATTGCCAATGTGAAGGTTATTGCGTGTTCAGGTTGTAGGAGATGGATAATGAGAAGTCCATTGTTGGTGATCACCATATAATCCGGAATGTACAGAGTTACATTTTTACGGTTATTTTAGGCGGGTTGAGGTGCGTGTGCGCGGCACTAGGGTTACGGGACAACTGACGACGCAACGCTAAGCTAAGCTTGCGGCGCCGTCCAGATGTTTATATTTTAACGATTATCAATTGACGCTACATCAACCCCCTTCTTAAAAAAGAAAAAGAAAACAATACAAACACAGTGAATATCAAGGTTAAAACCTTAAGATTACAAAGATATCTAAAACGAGTCACGAAGGCACACATTTTTTTACAAGAGTCGCATCATTTTGCTGATAAAGCTCCCACTCAAGCTCGGCGTAAGTGCGTAAGTACCACCCATGGAATGTGAGCGCAGCAATATGATGACTCTGTTCTAAAAATAAAACATACCACTGATTGAAAAAATTGAAACACTGAATACATAAATAAGGTACGTTTGTCAAAATATAAATAAATACCAAAAAGCTTACAACAATAAGTTTCAAACATTTAAATTATACAGAAATAATCGCAAAAAAATACGAAGAACAAATTTGTAACACATCAATATAAAAAAAGCTTGCAAAAACATAAAAACACAATTTAAAACGATTCGAAACGATTTCTAGCGCGATTCCCAGAGAAAGCCGTTTAGCACATTTTACTGGACCCAAACTAGTAGTGCTTTTTCATTGCGATTCCGTTGAAAACCAGTCACTCGGCATGTCATAAGCGAGACTGAGCGTTCCCTCCAAGTCTCCAGCTCCTGAACCTCCGGAACAATCAACGTCCCGGCGCCATGTCACATGCTGCGTATATCCTGTACCTACTTACCGGGAAGAAACCGCGAAATGGATGGATTGTGAATGTTTCTCACGTGATGCTATCATTACAGTAAAGCCTAAGATCGTTTTCATCCTTTCATCTCTCCTCCTTTCTATATACCACTTTTCATGAGCGTATGTAAATTGAGAAATGCGACTGTCTCAGTATTGCATGTAACATATACTTCCACAAATAAACACCAACAAACAAATTTAATATCGCGTGTTGATTCACATCTCATAAAGTAAACAATTACTTTACTTATAACATGTTACATACCACCATCCCTGTAGAAATACATGAAGACAACATATTATCATACAAAATTAAATTTGCTCACCGCATCGTATTTCATAAAGGGCTTCCTAAAATATTGGTGCACAGGGTTGTCAAGCTCATACGAGTTTCAAAAGACGGATGGAGGGCGTTTGTGCCTCTTAATATCGTTATTGCGTAGAATATTCATAATAATATACGTTATACTGTCGCTTTGCCTATCTGTCTATTTCAAACAGGAAAAGCCGGCAAAATTGAATTTGATCCAATATTTTTTACATAAAAAGAGCATGTAGATGTCAATGTGTTGTTACTTCCGAAGCCTCAGGTCTTTTCAAATGTATTACAAACATCTAACCGAAATTGGTAGCGGTCTTTTACGTTAAATCTCAACTGTACGCAATATCTATCAGGAGATGAATTATGAAATACACGTTGTGGATCTCTATCAGTACGGTATTAACATCTTGTATCTTTCGGAAAAGTTTACATTCGCACAGAGAACATCTTTATTGAAAATACAGACACAATGTACAGTAGACATATCGAGTAATAAATCGGAGTAATCGTTCAAATTGAAAGGCATTTCTTATAGATGACAATCGCCGCCTAAAGACAAAAGATGGTATGATTCAATGTAGTATAGTTGATTGTAGATTGAGGTGGGTATGTGCTGTCGGCGCTTCAACCGCAGCACCGACGGTGTCTGAGGGGACTGCGGGGGCAGCGGAGAGAAAACTAGTCGTACTAAACTAGGTGGTAGGGTACCACCTATACTAAAACTTTTCTACACACCACTTGCCGATAGCTCACCGACCTTAAAACATTAAAAATTGTAAAATTAATTAAAGTGAACTATTGTGTTAGTCGCCTTCTTTTATTCTATCCAATCTCTTATGTTCAATACCGAACATGTGCTGCAGGTCATAATAGAAAGATGATGCATGATGATGATTATCTGAAGGTAATCATTTCAAGTATCGTCAGATGGTGATTTTCTTCAAATCAACACTACTTTTTAGCGGCAAGTAGATTAGGTAATGCAGTGGTGTCTACGTCCTTGAGCTTTGTCACTGTACCTCTATCCCTACTATACTATTATAAATACGAAAGTAACTCTGTCTGTCTGTCTGTCTGTTACCTTTTCACGTTCAAACGATTGAACCGATTTTAATGAAATTTGTTACAGAGATAGAGTTGACTTTGAGAAAGAACATAGGCTACTTTTTAAACGACATCCACGCGGGTGACCTCGCGGGCAACAGCTAGTATTATAAATACGAAAGTAACTCTGTTTGTCTGTCTGTCTATTACCTTTTCAGGTCCAAACGATTAAACCGATTTTAATGAGATTTGGTACAGAGATAGAGCTGACTTTGAGAAAGGCTACTTAGTTATTTATAAAACGGCATTCACGCGGGTGAAGCCGCGGGCAACATCTAGTATACCATAAGTTAAAAGTGATTCCATTCTCCAATTAAAACTCACCAGTATTATCTTAGTCAAAGCAAAATTAAAGCAGACATTTCTAAATCAGATTATAGAAATTTCCTTGAGGAGTTACTACACGTAAGTTTCCAACGTCAATCGTGGCTCCAACTTCAAACAGTACTATAAAGGAGATGTTGTGCTCGGCTACGATGCGTACACTTCCTCAAAAAATGTGTAAATTAATGAAGAATCCGAAAAAAATACAAATCATTTATTCCAGAATATATTTTGGAGTTACAACCACATATAATTCAAACGATTTTATAATTTTCAGCTATGTTCAACATGGCGGCGATACACCCTACGCTTGGGATAGGATGTAGATATAACAAAACGAATGCTCTCTGTATCTTATATTCCTACGCTTGGCCGACCTTTACTAACTAGACTATCAAGATATTTTAAACTAAGTTCAGTGAAAAATGACTAAGCAAGTCGTAGGTAGTTCTCTGTAAATGACCTACCTAATATTCAATTCAACCTTAACCTAACATAATCTCATTGCAATTTGTCAAAATGACATCGCCATGTTGGTTTTGAGTTGCAATTCTAACTTCAAATAATGTTTTAAACTGCGAATAAAGCTTAATAAGTGAAAATATGCAGTAAAAAACGTTATTCTATTGATTTTGCCTGTTAATGATATTGTGTACAATATATAGCCGGAGGTCTATACATTTTTGCAACATTTCCTTTATCCTCAAATTCAAGTCATGGGTTTGACTTTGACTAATTTCTTAAAACACAAAGTTGAGGTAACCCTACCTAATGGTGTTAACACTAAGTTGCTGTGGAGTGGCGAGCTTGAGTTTTATTTTCATGACAATGGGTATATTGTGCCATAAATCATTTAATACCATGAAGGTTCGCGTTCTGATTTTAATTGAAATGGGGTCGGATCGACCGTAATGGAGCGGAGTGAAAACTTTTGTGGGTCACTGGAGTGTTTACTAATATCGGCTAACTTTGGACAGGGTTGAAACAATTTTTTGTTTCTAAAAAACACGGCGATGTGTGAGCTGAATCCACGCGCAGAGGGTTCCATGCAATTGTTAAATTTCCTATGCTATATTTACTAGATATATCTGTTAGGTTTTTCTGTAGTCGATGAAGGGCGTTTGCGACCTTTAATATCGTTATTGCGTAGAATATTCATACTAATACAATATAATGCCGTTCTGCCTATCTGTCTGTTATCAACAGAAAAAGCCGGAAAAATTGAATGTGATCCAATTTACTGGTAGTAGAGCTCCAGTGACGGAGCTCGCGGGCGTAGGCATCACCACATTACCTAATACACTTGCCGCTAAATGGTAGTGTTCAGCACTATCGTGTTCCGGTCAGGTGGTAATGTGTGGCCCTGTAATTGCCGGCACAGAGGCATAACACCTAATGCCTCAGGAGTGGCAGCACATCTGCATTTTGACCTCTGGTCATTGTGTGGATGTCTATAGGCTGCAGTCATCACTTAACATCAATGTGGACTGCATACTTGTTTGCCACATTTATTACATAAAAAAAAAAATATGTTTTGCGATGTTCACTTACGATCCATGTAAACTGCATGTTTGCCAAAGTTCGTAACACATCGAAACACTTTAATTTTTACATTATATGGAAAAACCAATCCTTACTATTTACCACAAATTAATGAAGCGAACGTGTTCTCGTACATCAAAGAACAATAAAATGTCTCACAAATAAAACCTTGTCACTGTAAAAAATATAATTTTATGTTCGTGTTTTAAAATGTAAAAGCAGAATTTTTCGCTTTGAAATGTAGCAGAGACAGTGTATGATTTTAATATGCTCTTACTTTTAGCACACCGCAGACACTCCGCCAAAATTCCATACAAACGCTTATTTTGGTTACCTATTACACAGACATCAATCAGTGACGTGTAGTCACACGTGCACGCATACAGCGTAGCACGTAGGGTTATGAGATTATGACTTTAGACTTACAAGACCGTTGCAGTATCGCCGTGTAAGTTCAGTGGTATATACCCAGAAATCAGCAAAACCTAATACTACCTAAGTTTTCTTATTTGTATTCTTCTTCTTTGCCTCCTCCTTTTCCCATTATTTGGGGTCGGGTCTCCTTATTCCCTGCGCCAGGATATTCTATCCTGGGTTTTCGGCTGTGGCAATTGGGCTATATTGAAGTATCTCTCGATTTTGGACCACCAGGTCAATGGCGGGCGGCTGATCCATAGAGACCATTAGAGGCGGTTTTCGGTGAGTTTTTCGGTGATTGGCGTGATTTTAAAGCTGCCTCTGATATGTTCGTTGCGTACTTTATTCAATCTTGTCACTCCTCTCGCTCACCTTAACATTCACATCTCGTTGGTATGTACTCGCTGGTATGCCTCGGTAGCCTAGTGGTAGCAGGCCACTACTAGTACGTTGAGGTCCTGGGTTCGATTCCTGGGTAGAGGGTTATCAGAGATAATGGTGTAAAGTCCTTTATATCTGGTCCTATTGGGATTTATCAATTTTCTGGAAATTTCCCAGTACCTCAAAGCTTGGTAATGTGCCCGGATATGTCAACAGACTCGCCACCTACTCGTATTACATGGGCAAAAACGTATCCGGCGAATCGTGGGTGTTTGCATGTATGCTTGAATGCATGCATTTATCTCTGCCTACCCCTTCGGGGATTACAGGCGTGAAGTTACGTTGGTATGTATTTTCTGCTCGTGGGTCTTCTTTATTGTCCAACATTGCATTTTGTTTTAACAGGCATACGAGAACCGCAAAGCACGCCTGTAAGTGAGCTCCAGTTTTGCGACGCAATGTTTATTCTATGGGTGACATCAGCGTCTACAGTGGCATCCAATGTAAGCATGGACCGTAGATAGTTAAATTTTGTGACTGATGGTGTAGGTATTGTCCCAATGCAGATAATTTCAGGCTACATGTTTCCACTAAAAGGACATTTCAAATATTCTGTCTTGCTCTTACTTAAGGCCGTATTTCTCTAGATTTATTTAGCAGTTCCTGCAGATCTCATGCGGTATCAGGTTAACCGAATACCAGTATGAAAAAATGTTTAGGATACTATCAAAAATGTGAGCTGGACATTTCGTGAAATTTATGGTTTCCGCGTGCCACCAGCCACATGTATCTGGAAGAGACGGATTGCCCCAAACGTAATATTGTTTTGACGGCCTCATTAGTCATGCGGCATGTGACAAATTGTTGAACGCCCACATAGGTACCGTTTTTACTCGCATATTATTTTGTTCCTGTTCAATTTGACTTTGTTCGTCTTTGATCAAAGGATGTCATACATACTTTGCATTGTTGAAAACTATGTGAAATTACATCGACGGTTTTTTTGTTTTGCTGAATACAATGATTTTCAAGTTGAGCTTCAGTGGTTCTATTTGTGAACCGCTGGCGGTTATTTCAAAGAATCAGTTTGCTTAGAAAGCCACAATTCTGGCAGTATTTTTATACTATTCCCGATTGACTAATTCGATATTCTTACAGATTTAAATATTTAGAAATTCAATCCTGTAGGCTTGTTTAGTTAAATAACTTCCCGTAGAACTTATTGTACTCTCAAATTAAAAGATTAAAACATAAATCCTCTCAAAACCGAACACGTAAGTAGGAATCAAAGCACAAAGTGAAATCCTAACAAAAACTCCCACGTTCAAGTCGAGGGACGCATCTGCCGTGTGTTGGTGTTTGTGCTTAGCTTCTACCTTGCAGCGTTACTACTGGAATGTGTAGAACTTTCGAGAACACACTTGCTATTTTGCTATCTAATAGAGCACGTCATTGTTGCCTGAATTCCCCAACACGGCGATTTTAAAAACCGACCCGTCTGCAAAAATCTACTCCAAATTATGAAATAAGTTATAATTTCTATACTCACACTCGCGTACGACACCTAAATTACCTCACCAAATTAAATCAAAAGAAGATTACTATTTTCGTATTTTTTTTTCAGGTCAGTTAGCTCTTACAATCGTCATTATCAATTTTGATTTCTATGCCTGGAAAATTATTACCTCTCCAATACGGGGCAATGTTGATAGAACTTCTTCGCAGCATTCATCGTCATGATGAATATGTCACCAGATATCAAAGTAATTCATACCCGGAATACCAAAGCCTCCTTTTTAGCAATAGTATATGTACCACGAATCCATCGAGGCCGATATTATTGAAATTAGTTTTAGTAAGCCATTTCTTTGTAAAACGCAACCATTTGATCAAAGTTCCTCCAAATTGACTTGACGAACGCTAAATATCCCAACATTACAGGTGAGAATAACGTCAAAACTCATTCACAAATCACCACCATCATAAACCATTAGTAACTCACAATCCGTACGGTCAATAAGAAAACGCGATCTCATATGCAGGAAAGGAGAACGCTTAAGAATACCCTATTTGTACAGAATTTTGGATGTTTGCACGGTTAAATTTATGTTCAAACGGAAAATTCTCGTTTTGCGGACCGGAGACTTGTTACTAATTAAGTTTTGTCTTCTTGGTACAAATTATTATAAAATTTGTGTAACTTGAAATGCTGTCTGGCTTTGTTCGACTGCACCGTCTTGTAGCTTTTGTTGAAATTAATTTCATTTCTTAGGTTTCCCTGTGAAACGGTAGAGGGTATTGCAGTTGTATGTTTTTTGCGATCATTGCCTAACTTGATGAAGGTTGTATAAATTTTTATATGGTTTTGTTGAACAAGTTTACTATGTGTATTATTTTCTATGTGTATCCAAATTGAGTATTAACTTTTAACAATTTCAAAACTATAATTTTAGTTAATGAGATGATCCGAGTTCAGTGAAATCTTTCAAAAAATGTTTATATCTAATATAAAAAATATACATTCTAGGTTTTCTATATTTTGTTAGATAAGTCTAACTCGTCGATCATTTTTGTGTTTCAAAACATATTCAATTGAGTTTATTTCTTTTATCTTTAGTAACCATTATATCACGATGGGAAAATGTTTGCGTCGTCTTATTAATACTATGTTAAATTTATTTACTACAATCTTATAAATTCTGAGCACGTGAATATGCATTAGGTATCTATGTTCTCTTATAATATTCTCGCGTAATAATGCACGACACTGTTGTCTTTGGCTTTGTCCAGGAGTGGACGACTTTCGGTTCGAGTGATGGTGCTAATGATCTAAGCCACTGCAATCTTTTTATTCCTGCCACCTGTCGAATACAAAAATGCATCAATGTAGACAAATTTGAAAGAGAGATTTTTCTTCAAGCAAGTCGATTCACTTTATCTTTTATTACTTACATATATTGCCGTGTTAAAGAAACTTTTCACTAAACCAAATACCATTTCATTTGCATACAGAATACTGTTTAGTGACGTATATATTTCTACATGCATGTTCACATAAGCGTACTGTTGCAGTATCTTGATTTAAAAAACGATTACCGCAGAGTAAAATCTTAAAGAAGGGTTACCTAATAGCGTTTTATTACAATGTCAAATTGTATCCCAAAATCTAATACAAAGCTATAGTTACCCATGCCCATTACAAGCACGAAAGTATACCACTTTTTTGCAATTGCTTCAATTGTTTTTGACCGCATTACCTAATATACTTGCCGCTAAATGGTAGTGTTTAGCACTATCGTGTTCCGGTCAGGTGGTAATGTACGGCCCTGTGATTTCCGGCACAGAGGCATAACACCTTAGGCCTCAGGAGTGGTAACGCATCTGCATTTTGACCTCGGTCTTTGTGTGGGTGTCTATAGGCTGGAGTTATCACTTAACATCAATGTGAACTGCATGCTTGTTTGCCACTTACTTCACATAAAAAAAAATGCTCTTTAGTAGCATATGTGACATTGCCAATAATAAGCACGCTTATTTCGTCGCGCATGCTTGTTTCAAGCATGCCGTTTATGAGCTTGTGTAACTGTAGCATAGTAGCATTCCGCGCAATATTAATCGATTTAGTCTTATAAAAATTTGGTTATACCACAAAGCCGTCAATTATTCTTATGATAAAGGCATAAATTTTACCAAGGCCTCTTACATGATTCATATCTTTGCAAGATGTCGCCACTACCAGATCAAAGTTCACACTAAACTAATTAGTCTAGCTAGGAGCGCAGCTGTCCAAAGTTGTTGTAAGTTGTGAAAGTTAAAATATTAGAAGTAGTCAAGTGGAATTACGATGGCAAAGGATTAAAGTTAAAAACATGTGAAAAATTAGTGTGCAATGTTGCACATTACTACCGAAGACACACTTAATCCTAACATTTTTTTCACATTGAAAATATTAATTAAATATTCAGTCTCATTACATGCCGCAAGCAAATAGTCCTTATCTAGTGGTGCTAAAATTCCACCCGAAGAAACTTGGGAGTAAAACATCAGTCATATCACAAGTGGTAGGGTTCATGTCAATGTCAATCGTAGTAGTGGTCCGTTATTTTTATACTACTTAAACAGTAATCCTCGATAAACTCGCCTAATATAAAAACGCGCATGGCCCAGCGGCTGGTGTAGATTGCGCGGTCGGGTGTGTGATGGGTGACCGCTAGTGGCAACTTAAAATGCGCGTTTCCGTGCTTCGGCGGACACGTCAAGCCGTCGGTCCCGGTTGCTATCAATAGATAGCAGTCGTTAAACCTTGTCGGAGGCCTTATTGGCGGTTTGAAAACATCCGACAGCGGGTTGGCTACTAACCCGTATCTCCACCAATCCGCATTGGAGCAGCGTGGTGGAGTAAGCTCCAGGCCTCCCCCGAAAAGGGGAGAGACTCGTGCCCAGCAGTGGGACGTATAACGGGTTGCCATTATTATTATTATCACTCATTTATTAATAATCCATATTAATTATTTTTTTACATATATAAGTAACTTAATTAAATATAAAAAAAGATAATATTAACAAAGCACAAATATATATAAAAAAATAAAAAATAGTGTGCCACCGGCAGCGGGAACAGGGTCCAAGCCGTCGATGATTAGGGTCACAGAGACAGGAACCTCCTCACTATACGTGCCGTGCCGAGGAGTACCGCCTTCTGCATCAGACCCTTGACCCAACTTCCTAGCTTGAGCCTCTTGAGGTGTTGGTCGAGGCTCTTTGCTATAAGTCCGTTGACCGTAACGACTATCGGCACAATGATGGCCGAATCTACGTCCCACATGGCGACAATCTCGTGAGCCAGATCAAAATATTTAAGTTCCTTGTCTTTCTCGGCCTTCACGAGATTCCCATCATGAGGGACGGTGACATCGATAATCATTGCGCGGCGCTCCGAGCGGTCTATCACCACTATATCAGGCTTATTGGCTACAATTAGTCCTGTCAGTGATGATAGACCGGTCCCAATACATTGTGGCATGGTCGTTTTCCAGAACTGGGTCGGGCACATACCTGTAGTATGGCACCTCCACGGCCACAAGACTGTATCGCAAGGCAAGTTGCTGATGGATAATCCTGGCCACTTGGTTGTGCCTGTGCAGATATTCGCCGTTGGCAAGACTAGAACAGCCGGACACAATATGCCTGATTGATTCACCCGGTCGGTGGCATGCCCGACATATGTCGACCGTGCCATCCTTCAGGATAAACTTCCGGTAGTTGTTGGTCATTACCACTTCGTCCATTATTGCACAGACAAAACCTTCGGTTTCCCCAAATAGGTCACCGAATCGTAGCCAGGCCACGGATGCTAAAGTGTCTACGTCAGGCCCGTGTAGGGCCCGGTAAAAACGTCCATGTAGCTCCTTGCCCTGCCACACACTCCTGCGGTCGCTGGTCGTGAGTACCTCAGGTTTGCGCCAGTTCTGTTTAGCCAAAGAGAGAGTGGTGAGTCCACTGTCGACCGCCACCATATCCATATGCATATCCCCGTCGGCGGCCAGGAAATATTCTCTGAGGCTGCAGACCTCACGGTTGTGTAGGGTCTTGGCGCTAAGGAAGCCTCGACCGCCACACCTCCGCGGGATGTACAGTCTCATGACCGACGACCGCGGGTGATGCATCCGGTATGCCGTCAGCAAAGAGCGGACTCGCCTGTCAAGAGCATCCAGGTCGGTCTGAGTCCACTTGAGTATGCCGAAGGAGTACATCAAGACCGGCATGACCCAACCGTTGAAGGCGCGGACTTTATTACCACCCGACAAAAGACTTTTCAATACTTTTGTCAGGCGACCAAAGAAACGTTCCCTCAACGATTGCCTCATGTCGCCCTCGCGTATACCTAAGGCCTCCGACATACCCAAGTACTTATAGCTCTCGGCGGCAGAGAGGGTTCGGAACGAAATAGAACCTGGGAGATTTGTTCCCTCAGATTCCATTATCTGCCCTTGTCGTACATGCATTACTGCACATTTTTCGATTCCGAATTCCATCCTGATAGAGTTACTAAAGTTTTCAGTAACCTCTAGTAGCTCTGTCAGTTGCGAATTACTGGATCCGAATAATTTCAGGTCATCCATATACAACAGGTGAGATATCATCCGACCGTCTCTGCGCAGCCGATAGCCAAGCCCCGAAGCCTCTAACAACGTGCTAAGAGGGTTCAAGGCCAGGCAAAACCATAGGGGGCTCAGACTGTCGCCCTGGAAAATACCCCTGGTGATTCTCACAGGTTCACCGACCGCCAGGGGCTGCCGAGATCCTGGATAGTGAAGGACCGTGCTCCATTGCGTCATACATGAGCCCAAGAAAGCACGTAGAGTTGTATTTACTTTATACAACTCCAGAACCCTCATGAGCCATGTATGCGGTACAGAGTCGTAGGCCTTCTTGTAGTCTATCCAGCAAGTCGAAAGACTCTTTCGGTAGCGGCGAACCTGCTGGCTAATTGCCATGTCAATGAGGAGTAGCTCCTTAGTACCGCGGGACCTGCTCCTACATCCATTCTGAGAGACAGACAAGATGGAAAAATCTTCAATGTGTTTAGTGATTTTCACTCTCAGAATGGATGTAAGGAGTTTATATACCGTTGGGAGGCACGTAATAGGTCTGTAGTTCTTAGGTTCCGCGGTACTACCTTATTATTATTATTATTAATAATATAAAAACTACCAATCACTTTACGCGTCCCACATAATTCCGAAATAACATCAATTCACTTTAACAAATTAGTAATGTAAATCAAAAGAATATACAACAACAATAACTTTGGTCCAAATAGCGATCCCTGAGGCATTCCGTAGCAAAACTTGAAAAAAAATTACACTCGCGACGGTTTGTATGATTTTACGAAAGCCCTACTAAATAAAGTGCTCTTGTGTTATCCCCTAACCTCTATTTATGATAGCATAAATGTGTCAAAACTTTGGGTTTTTTATGTGTTGACAAAAGCAAGCGTCAACTCGGGATATACTTGTTCAGTGTTGTTGCGTATATTTCTATGCAGCAGTCATGTGCGTTCATAGAGCAACACCGGAGAGGAGTAGCCATATGCAGGCTTTCCCCTCTGTCAAAGTAAAAGCCCAAATGGGCCTATATCTGTCGCCTAGATGTTTAAATGTGTGCGTGAAATTGTTTCTGTATTTTGTTAAAGTCAGGCTGTGAGTTTCGTAGTAATAGACGATTTTTATAGTGTGTGTGTCGCACGCATTTCCCCCCGCAAAAAATGACAGACTGTTTTGCATCGGTAATAAACGCTATGGCTACTCCCCTTCAGTGCGCCGCGGCCGGTGGCCCGTGTTGCTCTAATATAGGAATGATTCCTAACTAGCTTGTTCAACGACTTATTTGTGATGAGGAAGAAAGACAAACCAATATATTTTATTTGTACAATATCTCTTATGGGCAGCATTCCGACGTTTTAAACGAAATGTTACTAATGATAGTTGTAGTTAGTACTTTTAGCAACAAATTTGACGAAATCGCGGGTTTTTTTATGTAATGGAAGTGGTAAACAAGCATGCAGTTCACATTGATGTTAAGTGATGACTGCAGCCTATAGACACCCACACAAAGACCAAGGTCAAAATGCAGATGCGTTACCACTCCTGAGGCCTAAGGTCTTATGCCTCTGTGCCGGAAATTACAGGGCCGTACATTACCACCTGACCGGAACACGATAGTGTTGAACACTACCATTTAGCGGCAAGTATATTAGGTAATGCGGTGGTGCCTACGCCCGCGAGCTCCGTCACTGGAGCTCTACCACCAGTAAAATTTAAAAAAATAAATTTAATTTGTCAAATTTATTATTTTATCTTTTATAACATCTAAGATCTTAGGGGTAGCAACGCATCCGCATTTTGATTATTTTATCTTTCATAACAACTTATAGTTCACCAACAATCATATCTATAGTTTTCGTGTAGATGTCTATAATCTGCAGTGATCACTTAACACCCATGTAAACTGCAAGCTTGTTTACCAACTCCATGACATTAAAAATACGTTAAATTTCACAAAAAAACTCAATTCCAAAACGAAAGTGAACTCGATTGCTCAGCCATCACCCGCGAGCGATACACAGCCATTAACCAACGAAAAATTCGGAAGGAAGCTTGTAAATGAAGCGCGATATGGACCATAAATCAGCGATTATCCTCGACGACGAGGTGAGAAACTTGGGACGTCGAAATGGTTTTTAGGATACTGCTTTATTTTATACAAACGTAACGTTACACCTTGCTGAAAGAGTTTTTATTGACATAACTTTGCATCGTTAGTACCACAAACGTATTTATCTCAGAACATCTCGTGCAGAGATGTGTACCTACGAGTGTATTATTATGCATGTATAAATATTTGGATGCAAAAAAAAAACAAGTCACAGTTATGTTTCAATTTTGACTGATTAGAATTATTTGGCGCAGGGCTCACGACACCCCCCCCCGAGGGTTTCCGCCTTGTCGTGGCGGAGGGGCTCAGTACCCGGTGGTTGGCCTCATACCGGAGAAGCCAAGAGGAACCCAGAGAGGGAGCGGCGTTTGGGGTGGCTCTGCCCGCCACTCGCTGCTGTGGTGAGGAGACGGCTGGGGAAGAGGTGTACGGGTAGGTCGTTAGCCCTGCACCCTATCCCCAGCTGCCTAGCGGTTGTCCCGCCGTAAGATGGGGACGTGGTGGGAAGGCGGCTGGAGAAGAGGTGTACGGGTGTGTCGTTGCCCTGCACCCTATCCCCAGCCGCCTAGCGATGGTCCCGCCGTCAGATCCCCCGGGGCCGGACTGCCCCGGTGTGCCCCTGGATTTCTCCACCCGGGCGTCTTGGGACGCCTGGCGTTGTGAGTAGTCGGGGCAGGGACCTTCGGGCGCCGGACTAGGGGATGTCCGTCGCCCGAATGGAGAGGCCCCGGGCTGGCTGGCGTGCAGGTGTTCCGCACGCCACTAGTGTTGTTTGGAGCCGAAAGGCTCCGAAGAGGGCTCGGCAACGAGCAGCCGCCGGTGGGGTCGCGGATGTGTGCGATAGCGTTCCCGTGACCCCGCCAGTGATGGCGGACGAGTCGGAACACCCAGGGGTTTTTAGTGGGTAGACGGATGCCTTTCCCGGAGTCCCACATAACCCACCCCTCTCCCCAAGGGTGGGTATGCGTAACGCGTTTTCCCCTGGTAAAAAAAAAACAGTTAAGAAAAAAAAGTTAAAAAACATACCTTTAGTAAAAGACGTGTCCACAGCCGCGCCTAAAAGGTAAACAGTTCAGCATGATGTATGACCTGACACTGGTTTTCAACTGATTCCCGAGTTATTGATTCACAAGAAAATAATTATATGTATGTGTTGTGCTGATTAACTGACTGATGACAAGTAGTAGAATATTGACTACGTAGTTAGACTATAACCCCCTTATTCATAACCGTACATTAGATACGTTTTAGCTATAGCATGTTTTGTCTTTGTCAGTAGCATTGTCAAATGTGCAGGATAGAAAAGGACAAAGGAGAGATTAGCAACACTTTAGCTAAAATACGTTTATGAATAAGTATTTTGTCATTTATAAAAATTGAGAAAATGATCAAATATATTTAATTCTCATACGTCTGGATCAGTCCATGAGTCCGTAGATTAGACGATCATTCTGCGATCATTCTGATCGGACTAATGGACTGAGCTGATGACCTATTGATATTGTGGCCGTACTCGATGCCTTCATCATTTCAAACAAACTCATTATCCACGCAAGTTTTCTTGACTTAGCTGACTAGTAAACAGTCAGTAACTAGTGCGTTTGCATGATGTACCGTTAGGAATATCACGCACTTTCAGTCTTAGCTGTACCTGTCTAGCTCTTATGCCTCTTCTCATCTCAGCTAAGATATTATGGTGGCACTGGTTTCGTCGTGATTCACACGGATGTAGGATAAAAACAATAAGTACTATGAAATTCCATTCATACATATTGATAACTATAGAATACTATAGATGGATATTGTGCCTGAATCAGGCTAAATAGTAACAGCTGAGCTACGGAGCTCCTTTATTTTGATAAAATTCCAATAAATTCAAATTTGTAGCTACAAACAAGAATGTCAAAAGAATACGTAAAGCAAAACTCACAAAGCTAAATAAAGGAGAAATAGTTACTGGATAAATATCCCTGCGATCTTTTACGGGAACAGTTTTACAAGGCCAATATTTTTAGTTTCAAGTTTCATTTGCATTTAAGATACCTCTTGTGATACTAGCTGACCCGATAAACGACGTTCTGGCATAAAATAAAACGTAAAAAATAAAAGCCATCGCCGCAAAAAAAAAAGAAAAAAATAATAATAAGCGAGCCCAACATCGGTGTGCGCAACGAATTTCAGTGGTTTGAATTAAATTTATTTCGAGCGCGCTTGTTTTTTGCGACAACTTCTAAGATATTAATTTTAATTATCTTAAAATGTAGTGTGTTTTAACAATACGCATGGTAATTATCCAACAATGATATTAAACTTGGAATGCGCCAAAAAAAAATTAGGCTGGAGCGCCTTCTGCGCTCACCAATTACCCGGTCTTGAGACGCGACTAGTGGGGCCCGGGGCCCCGTCTCGAGACGAACAGCCTACATAAATCCGTCCTAAAAAATATATTTTACCACAATATCATCGTGATTTATTATACTATTCAAGCCAAAACTTTAGCTTGCTAAAACGAATAGTCCATGAACTGTGCATAGGTGAACGTACGCGGTTTCCTTGCAGGCTACGGAACCCTAAAAATGCAGCTTAAAAGCACACTCACATTAAACCAGCAGATCTAAATTCAATACCGTTGAAGCGTAAAATACCGACTAGGCTCAAATCGTTTAAATGAAGCCTGGAAGCCTTTGAACTTAACTTTTTAATTAGGATGTC
Organism: Macrosoma leucophasiata; assembly: GCA_036365455.1. NCBI lineage: Eukaryota > Metazoa > Arthropoda > Insecta > Lepidoptera > Hedylidae > Macrosoma > Macrosoma leucophasiata. The sequence continues at coordinate 2,669,902 of JAWQUS010000023.1, read as the reverse complement.
TCGAGACAGTTCGAATAGGTATTCTCTTGAGGTTTATCGTGAAAGTTTCGAAGCAACAACTACATAAAATATGCAGCAATGAACTGCTAATATACTTCCCGCTTCTTTGTCTTAGAATAGGTAGTTGTTTGTAACAATCTATATATGTAAAAATCAATTGCTGTTCGTTAGTCTCGCTAAAACTCGACAACAGCTTTACCGATTTGGCTAATTTTGGTTTTGAATGATTATTAGAAGTCCACGGAAGATTTAAGAGGTTATAAAATATGAAGAAATTGAAGGTAAATAGTAAAAAAACACAATTTCATTTTCCCATACAAATAGTTCGTTCGCAAATCAAACTTTTGACACATTATTTAATTCTCAGGCAATACGAAGTTTGCCGAGTCAGCTAGTTTATAAATATAAAAGCGAAAGGTTAGTCCACTCATCACAAAATTTTAGGAAATGCATGTGCTAGGAGTTTCAGCTTTGCACGAGGTCTATTTAGGGCGTAGGTTCGTAGGCGTAGGTAGGTAGGCTCACTGAGACAGGCTTTTGCAAAATTCTATCCGAAAGGGTGTTTTTGGGGGTTTGATAGTATGAATGATACAGATAGAGCAGGTTTACTGGTGTTAGAGCTTCAGTGACGGAGCTCGCGGGCGTAGGCACCACCGCATTACCCAATACACTTGCCGCTAAACGGCAGTGTTCAGTACTATCGTGTTCCGATCAGGTGGTATTGTACGGCCCTGTAATTTCCGGCACAGAGGCATAACACCTTAGGCCTCAGGAATGGTAACGCTTCTGCATTTTGAACATGGTTTTGTGTGGGCGTCTATATAGGTGATCACTTAACATCAACGTGAACTGCATGCTTGTTTGCCACTTTCATAACATAAAAAAACCTTCGCGGTAATGTTGACCACGCAACGTTGGGTGGCCACAGGTAGCCCGTTCGTGGGACCATCGAAGACTTCGTTTCCATCGCGGACTATGAATGTTCTTTTGTTTTATTATAATAATAATAATGGCAACCTATTATACGTCCCACTGCTGGGCACGAGTCTCTCCCCTTTTTTGGGGGGAGGCCTGGAGCTTACTCCACCACGCTGCTCCAATGCGGGTTGGTGGAGGTGGATGGATTAGTGGCCAACCCGCTGTCGGATGTTTTTTCAAACCCATAAGCCATAAGGCCTCCGAAAAGGTTTAACGACTGCTATCTATCCATAGCAACCGGGACCGACGGCTTAACGTGCCCTCCGAAGCACGGAAACGCGCATTTAATTTGCCACTGGCGGTCACCCATCACACTACCCGACCGCGCCCGTAGTGCTTAACCGAGTAGATCGCTTACGATCTACACCAGCCGCTGGGCTATTCGCGCCTCTTGTTTTATTAACTTTTACATAATATTCCCTTGTTTTTAAAGGGAATTTTATAAATTAAAGATAAGTTATATAATTACGTACGTCCTTTAATTCAAACACCGTTCGACGCCCCAGTCTCATAAATTATTCGAAAATGTTTAATTTTATTTATCAAGGCAGCAAACTTGAAATGTATAGTTAGTCCTCGATAAGACAAGGGTGAGAACAAATTACATTTCCAAGTGCCGCGTGATGAGTTAATTGTTCCCGATAATAGGGGACGAGTCATTGTCAATGTCAATCAATAAGCTTCAAGATAGAACGTATGTTCATGTAGTCCGCATCATGGATGCGAAACGGTGTATGGACACCGTTTCGGTCTAATGCACGATCCCATGTAGTGGCGTGTGTTTACGTACGTAACTTCACGCCTGTAATCCCCGAAGGGGTAGGCAGAGGTAAATGCATGCATTCAATCATACATGCAAACACCCACGACTCGCCGGTTACGTTTTGGCCCATGTAACAGGTGGCGAACCTGTTGCCATCTCCGGGCACATTACCAAGCTCCGGGGTACTGGGAAACTTCCAGAAAATGGAAAAATCCCAATAGAAGCAGAGATAAAGGATTTTAAACCGTTATTTCTAATATCCTCCGACCCGGGAATCGAACCCAGGACCTCCAGCGTAATAGTAGTGGCCTTCTACCACTACGCTACTGAGGCGTGTGTTTATATACGCTCATTCATCATCGTCTATAGTCTATACTTATAATAAAACTGTAGAAGTGTAAATTCTGTACATTAAAAATATTGAAAAAATAAGTACCACTAGAACAACAACGATGTTACTAGATCGATACCGAACCCAAATATGTGATTAGAAATTTTTTTGTCTGTCTCTCTGTCTGTCTGTTTGTTCAAGCATCACATAAAAACTACCGGTCCAATTACAGTGAAACTTGGTATGATCATACTTTAACTTTTGGCGCACAACACTGGGTACTTTTCATCCCGGAAAAATGTCTGTTTGTTTGTGTGTTTGTGCACGCTAATTTTAGAAACGGCTTATTCGATCTGCGCTTCTTTTTTTGTTGACAGTATTAATTATTATTTTATACATTTACGTAATCAAATGTTTGCGAAATAATAAGTATACGAATCGTTAAGTTGCGAAACGACACATTTGTGGAATTATGTATTTGTGGAATTAATAGTGTACAAAACGTTGGTTTTGAAATGAAGATTTGCGTAACGTTTGTCGATGAATTAAATTAGTGAAACAACGAGCATATTTTTTTATTTCATGAAGGCAAGCAACCACCACCGGAACAACCACCGAAACTTCCACCACCACCACCACCTCCACGTCCACCATGAGCTGTCATTGGGTCCCCAAAAAGTATGCGGACGCAATTTGGACACGTGTTCGTTTTACGCATTTTCAATCAGGGTCACGGGTCCTGACGCGAATTTTTAACGCGATACAATAAGCGCAGGGCGTCGCAAAAGTTTTTTTTTATGTTATGGAAGTGGCAAACAAGCTTGCAGTTCACATTGATGTTAAGTGATGACTGCAGCCTAGAGACACCCACACAAGGACCAAGGTCAAAATGCAGATGCGTTACCACTCCTGAGGCTTAAGGTGTTATGCCTCTGTGCTGAAAATTACAGAGCCGTACATTACCACCTGACCGGAACACGGAACACTACCATTTAGCGGCAAGTATATTAGGTAATGCGGTGGTGCCTACGCCCTCGAGCTCCGTCACTGGAGCTCTACCACCAGTAAAAATGTATAATACCCAATCACAGAACTTGCTCCTTTTTTGAAGTATTTAAAAATAAAGAGTAAACTTAAAAAAAAAATGTAGTACATACCTTGTGGAAGATGTAACATTTCAAACAAACAGAAGAAAGGCATTCAGCTCTCACGGAACTCAAAAGTCGTTCCCGTGTTAGCGTTAAGTAGAAATTGGATTTGCAAGTTGCGCGTGACGAGTTAATTGCGACTGATATTCAGGGAACCGTGAATTTCAGTAGAAATCGGGTTTTCGGAACATTTACGTCTTTAGCGGTCATTGACATTTGATTAAAGTTTGTTGAAATTAATGGGAGTTGAAAAAATATTTTTTATTGTTACTGGTGTTGCGCAAAATGTATTGCCGTTTGGTGAAAATAATAATAACAATAATGTTCACTGGTGGTAGAGTTACAGTGACGGAGCTCGCAGGCGTAGGTACCACCGCATTACCTAATATACTTGCCGCTAAATGGTAGTGCTCAGCACTATCGTGTTCCGGTCAGGTAGTTATGTACGGCCCTGTAATTTCCGGCCCAAAGGCATGACACCTTAGGCCTCAGGAGTGGTAACACATCTGCATTTTGACCTTCTTCGCGTGGATGTCTAGAGGTTGCAGTCATTACTTAACATCAATGTGAACTGCATGCTTGCTTACCACTATCATTACATTAAAAAAAGCGGAAGAAATACTTCAAGTATCTCACTTATGGTAAGGTTCTAGTGTAAATACTCGAGGGCGTAGACACCACTGTATTACCGAATCTATCTGCCGCAATATGGTAGTGTTCAGCACTATCATGCTTTTTTATGTATTGAAAGTGGTAAACAAGCACGCAGTTCACATTGATGTTAAGTGATGACTGCAGCCTTTAGACACCCACACAAATACCAAGGTCAAAATGCAGATGCGTTACCACTCCGCAGGCCTAAGGTGTTATGCCTCTGTGCCGGAAATTACAGGGCCGTACATTACCACCTGACCACGAACACGATAGTGCCAAACACTACCATTTAGCGGCAAGTATAAGGTAATGCGGTGGTGCCTACGCCCTCGAGCTCCGTCACTGGAGCTGTACCACCAGTGTTCCGGTTAGATGGTAATATATGGTCCCGTAAATATCACATAGATATAACGACTTAGGTCTCACGGGTGGCAACGCAGACTGGTTTTAGTGTACATGTCTATGGGCTGCAGAATTTTCTTACTATTCAAGTCAATAACACGCTAACGTGTTACTTTTTTATGTAATGGAAGTGGCAAACAAGCATGCAGTTCACATTGATGTTAAGTGATAACTGCAGCCTTTAGACACCCACACAAAGACCGAGGTCAAAATGCAAATACGTTACCGCTCCTGAGGCCTAAGGTGTTATGCCTCTGTGCCGGGAATTACAGGGCTGTACATTACCACCTGCCCGGTAGACGATAGTGCTGAACCATGTTGTGTCTGTCCATTTAGCGTGCGGTAGTGCCTACAATTAAAATTATTTAAATTAAAGTTACTATACCAGTCATCTACAAATCATCTAAAACAGAGAAAAGGGTGATCCCATATCAATAATCACTTTTTCCTGCGCCGTTGCAAATATAAACGGAGTAAGCAGACTTCAGGCGAAACTCGAACTCGCGCCCTACTGGGAATCTAGTCCAGCCGCTCTTGCCAACTATGCTAGTTAGGCAACCGATATAATGGCGATGGCGCTGCTGCTACCATAAAGCAATGCAATAAATGTGAAGGAAAGATTTGATAAATCGGGCAGGACTTCAGTAGCTCAATTGGAAGAGCGGCTAGACTAGATTCCCAGTAGGCCGCGAGTCGAGTCGAGTCTCGCCTGAAGTCAAAATTTTTCTTTCCATTTTTCTTTAAATAAAATATATTTCACAAGCATGTGTTAATGCGAAATAATATAAAACAATTAATAAATAATATTTTCTCAGGCATCAACTGATTCCATTTACACAGACCGCGCACTGAAGTGTAAATCGACGCCGCGCAGTGTCGTTTTTTTTTTAGGTTCGCGATGATGTGATGTGAGAGAACATGTAACGTAAATTCGAATTTAACGAGACGAGTTTTATTTTTAAAATTAACTTATTTATTAGATGGAAAATGTTTAAAAAATAAACACTTTGATATCGATCTTAATTCCATCTCAAAACGTGTTATTATCTTGTTCGCATCTCGAAAGTTCCAGTGTTGGAGCTAAGGGACGGGGGTACCATCAGATTACCTTATCTATCCATCGCCAGGTAGCGTTCAACACTATTTCTATCACAAAGAAAAAAAAAGAACTACCGCTACGGGGAGGGTAAGGAATCTCCATTTTGACTTCTTGTTTTGGTCAGGCTACTGTATTCACTTGCAATTCATATATGAATTGTGTGCATGTCGCTTTCATTCCATGTATAAAACTAATTGAATTTTATGAATTGCAAGTGCATTAAATCATTTTATAATACAAGAAATGTGATTCCATATCAATAATCACCCTTTTTCTGAGCCGTTGCAAATATAAACGGAGTAAGCAATAAATAATGTTTCCTCAGGCATCAACGGATTCCATTTACACCGACCGCGCACTGAAGTGTAAATCGACGCCACGCCATGTCGATGTTTTTTTAGGTTCGCGATGATGTGATGTGAGAAAACATGTAACGTTAACTCGAGTTTAACGAGTCGGGATTTTTCTTTAATTTGGCTATTTCATTAGATTGAAAAATAAGAAAAAAAATATTTGGAGGTCGATTTTAATAGTTAGTTATTTGTGGTTCGATAGTTCTAGCGTTGGAGTTGAGGGGCGTAGCAATCTATCCGACGCCAGGTAGCATTCAACACTATTTCTATAAAAAAAACTAAGGCCGCCGGAGATGGCAAGGCATTTCCATTTTGACCTCTGTTTTTTGGGTAAATATGTTTTGGCTGCTGTATTAGCCGCGTCTACACCGAATGCATGCTCGGGCGAGGCAGGCTCGGGGGCGAAATACCTGGTCGGTGTGGACGTGGCTCGGTGTTATGCGGGCTCACGGTGGCTCGGCCGAGAATGGCTCGGCGCCGAGCAATGCGGCGTCGGTAAAGTGGGGACGGTACTGAGTTTGGCTCGCGAGTATGAAGCTTTAATCAGATGACACTACTGTCTATTTTATATTTCTCGATCGGACTGATGGCTCGGGATGGTTCGGCTTGCCTCGCGAGCCCCACCTCGATGTCTCCAGTAAACTACGAGACTGGCTCGCGAGCTAGCCTCGGCAGAGCCGCTCGTCCGAATGTGGCTCGCGAGTCCATTCGCCCGGTGTAGACGCAGATATTCACTTGTCAGTGTATTCACTTATAATTCATATGAATTGTATGTTTGCTTTCATTACAAATTAAAATCTATCCAAAAATTGTAAGTATATTAAGCTCTAGAAATCATTTTTAGATACTTGTATTATGTGATTCCATATCAATAGTCACCCCTTTTCTGCATCGTTGCAAAAATAAAAAACGGAGTAAGCAATAAATAATGTTTTCTCAGGCATCAACTGATTCCATTTATACCGACCGTGCTCTGAAGTGTACATCGACGCCGCGCAAGGTCGATGTTTTTTTAGGTTTGCGATTATTTGATGTGAGACAACGTGTAACGCGAACTCCAGTCAAATGATTTTTTTAATTTGGCCTATTATAATAAAAAATAAATAATAAATTCGCTTACACTCACAGCCCACACTAGGTGTAAATCTGTGTCGAGGGTGCAGTTGTAGTCATACAACACATACACAAAAAACCCGACCCGAAAGAAATATCCGTAGGCTATACAAAACTTTGTCCCAGTACGGAGATCAAACTCGCGACGCTTCGAATCAAACGGTCGTCTCAACCTGCTGGACTAACCGTGTCGTCAAATTTGGATTGATAATGTGATATACATTGCTTTAAAATTAACTTGGTTGGTGCAATACCAACAATTAAATGAAGATGTGTTGACACTACTATGACCTAAGGTATTAGGCCTCTGTGCCGCAAATTACAGGGGCGTACATAAACTGATCCGTAACGCCTGATCCGTAACGCCTGATCTGCATGTTCCGCCCAAATTTTTAAAATGTTTAAGATACTTGTACGGTGCAACACCGAACATTTTGTCCCATCAGCTTATTACCCGCATGACGTCCATTCTTATATCATATTTCAGTTCGCAATAATCAAGCACCGCGCGCACTCACTATCATTGCATATCATTTAAACCAAATGTGTTTTAAATAAATACTTTATCAATCTATCAAAAACTATCAATCAACCTATTATTCATAGCTGTAGGGATACACCCTACATCTTAATGGTCCTTCGAGCCTATAATCAGCGGCATCTTAATGATCTATCGAACCTAGCTTTCGCGAGTGTGGTGATACGTGTTACTAAGTGTGGGAAAGGATTATCATTTTATTAGCAGCATCGTGTAGCGAATCGGTTTCATCGGCCTCCCACAAGCGGGTCTCATCGGTGAACATCCAGGACAACATCCAGTTTTTCACATACCATAACATTTGATACTCCTTTTTGGATATGAAATTACCTGTTTTTTTTTATAAACCTCATTAAGAAAAAACGAAACACTTATCCTTATTATAATGGTTACCTTCGTTATACAACTATCTGTCCACATTCCTCCAAAAAAGAGTCTTGACAGAGAAAAGAGAGATAAGAAGAGTCTAATTTTCTCACCTCCTCTAAGGGATTTAGACTTGAATTTGATTATAAAACGTAATAAAAAAAGTAAAATAGTCCATTAAAAAGAATAAAAAACTTAAAAGTGACTCAGTTCAGGCTCTGGAATAACAAGGTTAACACTAGTTTTTTTTAAATTAAATGACATGCTTTTTCTTTGTCATGAAAGTTTTAGAAAACTAATTTTATGTTTTGCTTCGAAGTTATATTAACCCTTAACTGGTATCGTAAATTTGACTAACGAAACTAGTATCGTGGGGGCCGCGCGGCCCCCTATTAAAATTAGATTCTAGGATACAAATGTCTACAAGTTTTTTCAAGAATTAATTTGTTAGGATAAATAACAAGCTTGTTTTATGAAATTAATAAGTTGTTATTCATATACTTTTTTTAACTTATTTACTACAAGAGATCACAAAATTTGGTCAATTTTTTGGTATTTTTTTCTTAGCACTATAAAAATAAAAAAAAAAAACTATTTTTTCGAAAGTCTTTACCTAACATATGTATGTTTCCTTATTTCTTATAAAATAAACTTTGAAAAAATAAACTCAAACATAAGTATTTCAACGTATTAGAAAAAAATTAACACAAAATTATAAACCTAAGTGTACTAAGCGGACTAATTTCAGTCGTACGTAGCTCCGCTCTGGTAAAAGCTTCAGCGCCGAACGTCCGGCACCCGCCGCGTGTCGCGACGTAATGAGATTACTCAAAATGGCAGCCGCGTACTATGCATAGTTTTTAAGAAATTCAAAAAAATATAACGTGTGGGGTCTGCGCGGCCCCCACGATACCGGTTAAGGGTTAAAATTGTGAGACAGTCGAGCGATTCAATTTTCACTCAATTTTCTCTTGCAAAATCTAAATGCTGACGAAGCATCCAATTTGTATTTTCATGTCTGATGCCTGACAATCACCTGACACCTAATGTTATTAACATATTTTATATTTAAAGCAAAGAAATGGTCTATTAGACGACCGAGTAGTCAAGCGATTTGTGACGACCGGTTTTTTTATGTTAGTAAGGTGGCAAACAAGCACGCTACTCACATCGATGTTAAGTGATAACTGCAGTCTATAGACATCTACATTTTTTTTATGTAATGGAAGTGGTAAACAAGCATGCAGTTCACATTGATGTTAAGTGATGACTGCAGCGTATAGACACCCACTCATTGACCAGAGGTCAAAATGCAGATGCGTTGCCACTCCTGAGGCCTAAGGTGTTATGCCTCTATGCCGGAAATCACAGTGCCGAAGATTACCACCTGACCGGCACCCGATATTGCTGAACGCTACCATTTAGCGGCAAGTATATTAGGCAATCCAGTGGTGCCTACGCCCGCGAGCTCCGTCACTGAAGCTCTACCACCAGTGAAATTTCTCTTTACAAATATAAAACTTCTTTTTAAAAAAGGTAGTCTTATTAATGAAAGAAGAAAAGAAAGATTTTTAATTTCCATTATTATACAGAAAGAAACGGTAACGAACAGTTTAAAAATTATTTTACAGAGATTACTCTATTATAAGGAACCTTACAATAGGGTCTTAAACATAGCTGGTTTTGTCAATTTACCGTATTTTTGAAACCGGTAGTAAGATCCTCACGTCATGATATAATCATATGGCAATCCGCCATCCGGGAACACTATGGAGCTTGGAGACATTTTTAATAAACAGACTTTCGGGTTTTAATAGTGGACTGAATAGCTTTTAACTCTCGATAAACTTTTATTTTTTACAATTTTAAAACGAAAGAACTCCTTTTAAAATTCAATTTACTGAGGTAGAGTTCTAATAGCGAAGATAGCGTGCGTAGACACTAGCTCATTATCAAATCCATCTGCCGCCAAATCGTAGTGTTCAGCACTATCGTGTTCCGGTCAGGTGGTAATGTAAGACCCTGCAATTCTCGGCACAGAGACCTCAGGAGTGGCAACGCATTGAAATCTCTAGTCTCATTAAGATGTTTAAAGTCTACAGTATTTCTTACCATCAATGTAAACTGTATGCTTGTTTGCCACTTCCATTACATTAAAAAACCACCAGGTTATGCATGTTATGCTAACATTTTGACTCCATCTCTGGAACTGTACCACCAGTCTTCAGTCACTTTAAAGGATAGTACTTAATAATTAAAATTGAAGCGCGCATGGCCCAGCGGCTGGTGTAGATCGTAAGCGATCTGCTCGGTTAAGCACTACGGGCGCGGTCGGGTAGTGTGATGGGTGACCGCTAGTGGCAAATTAAATGCGCGTTTCCGTGCTTCGGAGGGCACGTTAAGCCGTCGGTCCCGGTTGCTATCGATGGATAGCAGTCGTTAAACCTTGTCGGAGGCCTAATGGGCGGTTTGAAAACATCCGACAGTGGGTTGGCCACTAACCCACCCACCTCCACCAATCCGCATTGGAGCAGCGTGGTGGAGTAAGCTCCAGGCCTCCCCCCAAAAAGGGGAGAGACTCGTGCCCAGCAGTGGGACGTATAATGGGTTGCCATTATTAATTAAAATTGCACATCGAGCCTACGAAAGAGACAATCTGCTAGTTTAGACTTCGTAGAGCGTTATCTCTGCTGCACACTGCCTACGTAAGCACTGATAGATAGTCCGGTATTAGTCAAAACTTGATCAAAATGGTCGATAAGCGATAGCTGATGTGCGAAAGAGATAACGCTCCACAGACCCGAAACAAGCCGAAGTCTTCTTCCTCAGGTCGATGGGCAATGTTAGTTGTTGTATTCTACTATTTATATACATAACCGTTGCACGGATTTGCTTATTTTAGTTAAACATTGAATTTAAAAGATTATTGCTTCAATAACAAATAACAATGTACTTCTTAATTAGGCCCAAGATGCTAAACATTTCTATTTGGCATCACAATGAAACTTTGATTCTTTGCGGCAAAGCGTAAAGTAACCCAAGTAAAACAGACCCCAGGACAAACGAAATTGAACTTTACAGGCAACCAAATAAAAGCCAACACAACCGTATCTCTTTTTTCTGTTCTACTCTTTACTCCGAAGTTTCTTTGAAAACGATTTCATTAGGAATAACAAAAATAAGCCTTGAGTCGGTGTGGTAAGGCCTAATTTAGTCGTCCAACCGCCAAAACACAATTTATGTTGAGGTTAGTGCAAAACAACCTTTTTTGCAGTTGAAATAAGGTTCGTAGTGAGTGACTGATTTATTTTATACGATGCACCCTGCATGCCGGACGTGTGATTCTACGATATACAGAAACTGGAAAGAATACAAAAAGTTCTATGAATATCTGAGATAGTAGTTAGCCATTGCTGTCTTGAAATTGCTCGGTGGTAAAAGGATCTCTGTTATTATAGCTTCAAACCGGACGAAAAACCGGGCGTACCTTTACTTTTTTGATTAAATTTTGCGGTGGTCTGTGTGAAGATGACAATGTACCTAATACAAGGTATTTAGTATGCAAAATGAAATAATACTACGGATTGAGGATTAAGTACTCGTGCGTCTGTCTATCTTTCAATAATAAGAATAATAATGGCAACCCTTGAGACGTGCCACTGCTGAGCACGAGTCTCTCCCCGTTTTGAGACGAGGCCTGGAGCTTACCCCACCACGCTGCTCCAATGCGGATTGGTGGAGATACGGGTTGGTTGCCAACCCGCTGTTGGATGTTTTCGAACCGCCCATGAGGCTTCCAACAAGGTTTGATGACTGCTATCTATCGATAGCAATCGGGATCGACGGCTTAACGTGCCATCCGTGCCCCGCGGCTACACCAATCGTAAGCGATCTACACCAGCCGCGGAGCTTTGCGCGCTTCAATTCTCTGTCTGTCTGTCTTTTATTGTAGTGAAAAAGGGATCATACATTACTATCTAACTGGAACATGATAGTGCTGAATACTACCAGTTGACGACAGATAGATTAGGTAATGCGGTGGTACCCTCGAGTGTCTGCACTGAAATTCTACCATCAGTATAACATACATTCTTCACTGGTGGTAAGTATAAGACAGTAGGTAGAAGTATAAGAAGTCTATATTTACGGAACCAGTGTACGTCAGTCCGACTCACACTTGGCCGGTTAATTTAAATATATTTTACAACGTCTGTTCAATACGATCGAGGTCCGTGTTGCTTTCACCGATGAAATGGGTCAGATCTTTACATCAGGCCGGGTGCTATTAATTCCAATCGATATGCTAGCTCGTTGTAAATTCTGTAAGATGTTTGGACATGGCTAACTGGGACTTATGAAAGGGTGTAGTTCTGTATACAACTTAGCATTCGATTTTTGGAAATACTCAAGATTCAAAATTAATATCATCGGACGCATGGCCCCGCGGCTAGTATAGATCAGAAGTTATCTACTCGGTTAAGTGATACGGGTGCGGGCGGGTGTGACCGCTAGTGACAAATTAAAATGCGCGTTTCCGTGCTTCGGTGGGCACGTTAAGCCAACGGTCCCGGTTGCTGTCGATAGATAGCAGTCGCTAAACCTTGTCGGAGGCTTTATGGGCGGTTTGAAAACATCCGACAGCGGGTTGGCCACTAACCATTATCTCCATCAACCCGCATTGGAGTAGCGTGGTGGAGTTCGTTCCAGGCCTCCCCCCACGAAGGTGGAAGACTCGTGCCCAGCAGTGGGACGTATCAAGGTTTGCCATTCTTCTTCTCAGTCGTTCACTCTTGGCAGAGTGGTCGTGATTATGAGTCTCTCAGTGTTGACCGCAGCCTTCGCGATTTCTCTTCACCGGTCTCTATGTGTGGCACTTAAGCCCATAACCATGGTGTTGCATTGTTCAAGGTCGCGATCCAAGATGTCTACCTTTCCTTTCGCGAGAAGTCCGCGCACAGTCCCTGTGCCTACGCGGATCTTGTTGCGTAGTTGTATTTTTCCAGCAGCATATTTTCCAGAGAATACCTGGTCATCTGCACTTCCGAAGCCGGTAGCATATTTCACACCCAGTCCCTCGGAAGGATCAGGGCACCGGTCGGTACGCGGGTCGTCAAGCGGTTTTATCTGATCCTAAGTCATACTTTAAAAACCATAATTCTCATGGGAAATTAGTAGCAGTGGTTTCCCGTTGCCTTCTGCCCTAGACATTTTAGGAGTTATTTAGACCCCAAGGTCGCTGTCGCCTCTTCTGGTCGGTTGCCGAACCGGGTGTATGGTTATACCATCATTGCTCGGTCGCCAGAGCCTTGTCCGTTATCTAGCAGGGAGTACTGTGCTTGCCTGAGAGCCAGCGCCGCTGGTTATCCTAAAAAAGGACCACCAGCGCGAGCAGGTGAGGTTGACTATTGGGCCGGAAAAGATGTAATGTTCCTTTCTCCCCGTTTTCCCCTAAAAACATTCCCTAAAAAGGCGATCATTCTACTAGCTTGTCTTGCGTTGACTTTGCATTGCCGATATTCCCACGTGGAACGCGCGCTGTCTGCGAGTGATTCACGAGGAACATCGCGTCGTTGACGACCCGGTTAGTCCAGCGGTGCGAAACCACCGTTTGATTCGAAGGGTCGCGGGTTCGATCCCCGCACCGGAACATATATTTGTATGGCCTACAGACATTTGTTTCGGGTCTGGGTGTTTGTGTTTGTGTTGTATGTGTACAACGGCACCCACGACACAGGCTTATACCTACTGTGGTGCTGTGAGTGTAAGCGTATTTTTTTTTTGTCTATTCCGCCTTAAAGTTGCAGCAGTTAAAATTAACCTAGTTAAATCTATATTTATCTTGAACCCTTACTTATTTCACTTAAACTGTAACAAATTTAGCATCTTAGCAGACTATTTTATAGCTTAAATCTATTTGAAAGTTTTATTACGTATCCACAAAACCCTAAGCTTAGGGATAAAACCATAATTGAGAGGGACACTTTAGTATACGTAAAATGTGGTTTTAGGGATGAAATGAATTCAAATAGCAAATAAACCTTATGTGAGAGTAGCTCTTAAAATATAAGGTTTTATATAGGCTAAAAAACCAGCCAAGTGCTAGTCGGACTAATGCGTAGTGGGTTTCGTATACTTGAAATTCTCTTCATAATTATAAATGCCATAACAATACACCTATCCTCTTATAGGTTTTCCTGAATTTTATGCCTAAAGTATTATATTCTATATTTATTTAAATAATCCTCCTTACTGACCCAGTAGCCTAGTGGTAGCAGGCCATTGCTACTACGCTGGAGGTACTGGGTTCCATTCCCGGGTCTGAGGCTATGAGAGATGACATATTAAAATCCTTTATCTCTGGTTCTATTCATTTTCTGGAAGTTTCCCAGTACCTCGGAGTTTGGTAATGTGCCCGGAGATGGCTACAGGCTCGCCACCTGTTACATGGGTCAAAACGTATCCGGCGAATTGTGGGTGTTTGCATATATGCTTGAATGCATGCATTTACTGCTTACCCCTTCGGTGAATGAGAAAGATTATTCAGAAGTTTGGATGGAATCAACACTGTTGAATGAATAGTTATTGAGAACAAAACACAATTCAATACGAATACTAGGCTCCTGATATTGATCGATTGGGTTGCGTATTTATCGTACGAAGATGGAATCCAAGTCCTTGGAAATTAATTGAGTGAACAGAGTGATGAATGCGATGATCTATATCTATACATATTTTATTATAGAACAAAGTCCCCAACCGCGTCTGTATGTCTACAAAAAGTTCTGCACGGATTTTTATGCGGTTTTCACCAATAGATATAGTGATTCTTGTGGAATGTTAGGTGTATAAATTGTTTAAGTTTTTTGTAATTTGGTTCGAATATAAGTATAAATCTTGTATCAGATATCAAATTCAGATGCGTTAATTGCCACCCCTATGACCTAAGTTATTACCTAACCTACGGGTTACGATGCATTGGCTATGGCGAGGCTATGGAGTAACACGCCTTCAAAGAATCAATCGACTTCATAATCCATACTTATAATAAAACTGTAGAAGTGTGAATTCTGTACGTTAAAAATATTTAAAAAAAATACCAGGGGATGTTACTAGATCGATACCGATCAAAAATATGTGATTAGAAAAAAAATTGTCTGTCTGTGTGTCTGTCTGTTTGTTCAAGCATCACACAAAATCTACCGGTCCGATTACGATGAAACTTGATATAATTATACGTAAACCTTTGGCGCACAACACTGGGTACTTTTTATCCCGGAAAAATGTCTGTTTGTCAGTGTGTTTGTGCACGCTAATTTTAGAAATGGCTTATCCGATTTGCAGTTTTACTAAAATATTGTGGTAAGTTTCACTAAACATTAAAAGTTTGTTTCGTGTCAATCGGTTCAGAAATAAAAAAGTTAAGACAAGTTAAAGAATCGTATCGAATATTTTTAACTATTCTGTATCTATTTTTTATCTTTTAGGGGGTTTCGTACCTAAAAGGTAAAAACGGACCTTACGGATTACTAATTCTTCGCTGTCTGTCTGTCTGTCTGTCCGTCCACCCGTCTGTCTGTCACCAGGCTGTACCTATCTCATAAATAGTGATAGCTAGAAACCTAACATTTTCACAAATTATATATTTCTGTTACCACTATAAGGACAAAATTAATTACTAACAATAGGAAATGAAATTATTAAGAGGTCCAAGGGGGCATAGAGTAAATGTATTTATTTGCACGATTCGACTCGCACTTGGTCGGTTTTTCTCTGTAAGTAACGCACCCCGCGTCCCGACGCCCAGCATCCCGACGCCCAGCGTCCCAAAGTCCAGCGTTCCGAAGCCCAGCGTCCCGACGCCCAGCGTCCCGACGCCCAGCGTCCTGACGCCAACGTCCTGACGTCGACCATCCCGACGCCCAGCGTCCCGACGTCGACCGTCCTGACGCCCAGGGACCCGACGCCCAGCGTCCTGACGCCAACGCCCTGAAGTCGAGTGTCCCGACGCCCAGCGTCCCGACGCCCAGCGTCCCGACGCCCAGGGACCCGACGCCCAGCGTCCTGACGCCAACGCCCTAAAGTCGAGTGTCCCGACGTCCCGACGACCAGCTTCCCGACGACCAGCGTCCCGTCTCCCAGCGTCCCGACGCCCAGCATCCCGACGCTCAGCGTCCCGATGCCCAGCGTCCCGACGCCCAGCGTCCCGACGCCCTGCGTCCCGACGCCCAGCGTCCTGACGCCAACGCCCTGAAGTCGAGTGTCCCGACGCCCAGCGTCCCGACGACCAGCTTCCCGACGACCAGCGTCCCGTCTCCCAGCGTCCCGACGCCCAGCATCCCGACGCTCAGCGTCCCGACGCCGAGCGTCCCGACGCCCAGCGTCCTGACGCCAACGTCCTGACGTCGACCATCCCGACGCCCAGCGTCACGACGTCGACCGTCCCGACGCCCAGCGTCCCGACGCCCAGCGTCCCAAAGCCCAGCGTCACGACGTCGACCGTCCCGACGCCCAGCGTCTCGACGCCCAGCGTTCCGAAGCCCAGCGTCCCGACGCCCAGCGTCCCGACGCCCAGCGTCCTGACGCCAACGTCCTGACGTCGACCATCCCGACGCCCAGCGTCCCGACGTCGACCGTCCTGACGCCCTGCGTCCCGACGCCCAGCGTCCCAAAGCCCAGCGTCCTGACGCCCAGCGTCTAGACGCCCAGCGTCCCGACGCCCAGCGTCCCGACGCCCAGCGTCCCGACGCCCATCGTCCCGACGCCCAGCGTCCCGACGCCCAGCGTCTCGACTCCCAGCGTTCCGAAGCCCAGCGTCCCGACGCCCAGCGTCCCGAAGCCTGGCGTCCCGACGCCCAGCGTCCCGACGCCCAGCGTCCCGACGCCCAGCGTCCCGACGCCCAGCGTCTCGACGCCCAGCGTTCCGAAGCTCAGCGTCCCGACGCCCAGCGTCCCGACGCCCAGCGTCCCGACGCCCAGCGTCCCGACGCCCAGCGTCCCGACGCCCAGCGTCTCGACGCCCAGCGTTCCGAAGCCCAGCGTCCCGACGCCCAGCGTCCCGACGCCTGGCGTCCCGACGCCCAGCGTTCCGACGCCCAGCGTCCCGACGCCCAACGTCCCGACGCCCAGCGTCCCGAAGCCCAGCGTCCCGACGCCCAGCGTCCCGATGCCCAGCGTCCCGACGCCCAGCTTCCCGACGCCAAGCGTCCCGACGCCCAGCGTCCCGATGCCCAGCGTCCCGACGCCCAATGTCCCGACGCCCAGCGTCCTGACGCCAACGTCCTGACGTCCAGCGACCCGACGTCGACTGTCCCGACGCCCACCGTCCCGACGTCGACCGTCCCGACGCCCAGCGTCCCGACGCCCGGGAACCCAACGCCCAGCGTCCTGACGCCAACGTCCCGACGTCGACCGTCCCAACACCCAGCGACCCGAAGCCCAGCGTCCCGACGCTCAGCGTCCCGATGCCCAGCGTCCCGACGCCCAGCGTTCCGACGCTCAGCGTCCCGACGCCCAGCGTCCCGACGCCCAGCGTCCCGACGCCCAGCGTCCCGACGCCCAGCGTCCCGACGCCCAGCGTCCCGAAGCCCAGCGTCCTGACGCCAACGTCCTGACGTCGACCGTTCCGTCGCACAGCGTCCCGACGCCCAGCGTCCGGACGACCAGCGTCCCGACGCCCAGCGTCCCGCCGCCCAGCGTCCCGCCGCCCAGCGTCCCGACGCCCAGCGTCCTGACGCCAACGTCCTGACGTCCAGCGACCCGACGTCAACCGTCCCGACGCCCACCGACCCGACGCCCAGCGTCCCGACGCCCAGCGTCCCGACGCCCAGCGTCCCGACGCCCAGCGTCCCGAAGCCCAGCGTCCTGACGCCAACGTCCTGACGTCGACCGTTCCGTCGCACAGCGTCCGGACGACCAGCGTCCCGACGCCCAGCGTCCCGACGCCTAGCGTCCCGACGCCCAGCGTCCCGCCGCCCAGCGTCCCGACGCCCAGCGTCCCGACGCCAACGTCCTGACGTCCAGCGACCCGACGTCAACCGTCCCGACGCCCACCGACCCGACGCCCAGCGTCCCGACGCCCAGCGTCCCGACGCCCAGCGTCCCAAAGCCCAGCGTCCCGACGCCCAGCGTCCCGACGCCCAGCGTCGCGACGCCCAGCGTCCCGACGCCCAGCGTCCCGACGCCCAGCGTACCGACGCCCAGCGTCTCGACGCCCAGCGTCCCGACGTCGAGCGTCCCGACGCCCAGCGTCTCGACGTCGACCGTCCCGACCTCCAGCGTCCCAACGCCCAGCGTCCCGAAGCCCGAAGCGTAATTCTCTTCATACATGCACGCCGATTCCTAAGGCTTATGATCCCATTATCTGACAGAACTCGACCTATTTGGTCATGGTAGGTCAGTCTTGGTCTTCCTGGGCCTCTGCAACCATCCACATTCGCATTGTATATCTGTTTAGTCTTTCGCTCATTCGACATTCTTTCTATACGCCCGAACCATCGGAGCATGTTTTTTTTCATTTTTACACCGATACTATCATTCACACAAAGCCTCTTTCTTACATCTTCATTACGAACGCGATCGGTGAGTGATACACCGCAGATCTTGCGCAATGATCTCATCTCGACCGCGTTCAACTTACTTTCATGCTGTTTCCTGCATACCCAGCTCTCGCTTCCATATAAAAGCGTTGGAGTAAGTACAGCATTATGTATGGCTAGTCGAGCCCGCTGGCTGAGATGTTTAGATTCTAGCAGCTTACCCAACGCTCCATTCACGCAATTCCCAGCAAGCACTCTTCTTTCTATGTCAGTGGTGTACCTACCTACCATCCATGCTAAAAGCACATGCAAGATATACAATTTCATCAACCTGTTCTAACACTGCATCATCTACTACTACCCTTGCATTTGTTCTCTGTTCATCTCTTTCAAATACTAATACTTTAGTTTTATCCACATTCAATTGTAAGCCTTTCTCCATACAATCCTCTTTCATGACTGTGACTAGTGCTTGTAGCCCAGATGGTGTAGAGCTTTTATTATGACGACCAAATTCATTTTTTCGCAGTATCTTTCGAAATGGGGAAATGGAGGAATTTGTAAATAATTGATGCTTTCCATAGTATACAAAATTATTCAGTGTCTATTTAATTTATTATGTGTTTTTTATTATTATTAGTGGTTATTCACTCTAGGTTAGTTTAAAAAAAAATGACGATGTTAAAGTGCTCTCCAGGAGCCTAATTATATGAAATAAATGAATAAACTGAATAAACTGAATATGTAAATCTCGCCTCTCGCCTAATCGAGGAAAAATATACATAATAATTTCTTTCCATTTTTCTTTAAAAATAAAATAAAATAATTACGTCATAAGATTGGATATTCGAAAATTTTGATTTCCTTCCGTTGTCCTTCCCCTTAATGGACCAATTCCCCTTTCGCCACTTTCAGGGAGTCCCTTAATAGCCGTCTATCATAACTTTATTCGGCCCTAATTGCGTTTCTTCAGCGATTGCTGCCAACTTTTTATACGGTCGAAGACATGACGTTGATTCTGTAATTTTATAAAAAAAAAAAACAATTTTCTTAATGTCAAATCCATTGATGGCCCATCCAGACTCTTGAAAGCAACACGGGCACCGGCCGCGGCAGACCGGTGGGGAGTAGCCATGGCGTTTATTACCGATGCAAAACAGTCTGTCAATTTTTGCGGAGGGAAATACGTGTGACACACTAAAAAAATCGTCTATTACTACGAAACTCACACCTTGACTTTGACATAATTTATTTATTTATTATTTTGTGCACAAATTGATGTACATAAGGCGTGCTTAATACCTAGTGGTATTCTCTACTAGCCAACCTTAGGGCTAAATGAATCTGTCGAAAAGGTGCATTAAACTAGTGATGAAATATTAAATAGAAAAAGAGGAGATTATTAAGAAGATAATAATGTTAAGTACATATTTAGTAACATGAATAAATATATGTATATATATAAATATGTCGGAGAAAAAACGTTAATCTCGACATTGTCATTCGTGGTCATGTGTTTAGTGGGCGTCTTGAGGGTTAAATGCTAGCACAAAACAATAAGTCACTATTATCGGTCAGATTTAATCACTTTAACAGAATATCACTGCTTAATTTTACACTCAAAACTCTTTGATATAATTACACTTTTAAACTTTGAAGTACAACGAGCAGCGGGTTTTTTTTACGCGGGGAAACCCTCATGGGCACCCGCCGTCCAGGGGAAACGACGGCGGGTAGTGTGAGACTCGTACTCACTAAAACCCCACGGTGTTCCGACTCTTCCGCCATCAGTGGCGGGGTCACGGGAACGCTTACGAACACATCCGCGACCCCGCCGGCGGCTGCTCGTCTCCGAGCCCTCCGCAGGTTGAGCTCTTTGGCTCCAACCAACACTAGTTGCGTGCGGAACACGTGCACGCCACCCAGCTTGGGACCTACCTCCATTTGGACGACGGACATCCCCAGGTCCGACACCCAAAGGTCCCTGCCCAAAGAATGATCCACCTCGATCAACAACGACACATTTTATAACCTCCGTTAACGGCGATCTGTCAGATGGCGCCTCGACTCCGCTCGAGGCCTACCCTCAACTCGGTAATGTAATTTTATAATACAATTACTCTTTAAATTAAATAATGATTTTAAACGATACAATAATCTAACAAATCAAATTAACTTAAAATAATATTTTAGCAAGGTATTTCTATAGCCTAGTACTTTACAGAACCAACAATAAACTTCTTGCTCTGACAAATATATATAACATATAATACATAAATAATATGAATATTACATACGAATATAGTACGAAATACATATAAATAAATATGATATATTAAAAAGTAACGTTATATGATAAATAGTGATGATGACATTTTACACAGGATTTGGATCCACAGAGGCCAAAAAATGTTTTTTTAGCCTGCATTTGAAAGAGAATTTACTAGGAGATTTCAGAGTGCGTTCCAGAGTTTAATTGCCGTAACACAAAAAGAATTAGAGTAAAAACCTGTACGGTGAGAAGGAATTTGAATTATTAGATTTCAGCGGAGCGAAGATTGAGGGAGTGTAAATCACCGAGGATTTGGAAATTAGATCTAAGATAAGTGGATGCACAAGGATCGGTAAGAATAGAAAAAAGCAAGCAGAGTATCTGAATGGATCTCCTTTCGCGAATAGGCAGCCACTGAAGCTGAGAACGGAAGTATGAAATATGGTCGAATTTACGTAAACCGAAGATATAACGTATACAGTTATTCAGAATCCGATCCATTTTGTTGAGAAGATCTTGTGAAGCATCAGAGCAGCAAACATCTGCATAGTCAATAATAGGTAATACAAGTGATTGGACTAAAAGAGTTTTAGTGCTAGTTGGTAGAAAATGTTTAAATCGATAGAGGGTCCACAGTACAATAATTACTCGTTGATTTATTTGGCAGACATAATTCTTCCAACTTAACGTGTTGTCAATAATTAAACCTAAATCCTTAACGTGAGAAGATAAAGTTATTACACTGTTATTAAAAATAATTGGAGTTACAACATTATTGGTTAAGCTATTGATGTAGTATGAACTGCCTAAAATGATCGCCTGAGATTACGTAACATTGACATTAACACCAAATTTCTCTGACCATACAGAAATTGCTTCAAGATCAGCATTTAACAAAGAAATCGCATCATTAATGTTCTCTACACTAGCTTGGAAGTAGAGCTGCAAGTCATCGACGTACAAATGTTAAGAGCATTTGAGATTTTTTAAGACAGTGTTGACAAAAAGCGAAAATAAAAGTGGTGAGAGAATACCGCCTTGCGGAACGCCAGAAGTCAAGCAGCACCAGTCAGATAACACATAATCAATTTCATGCACACATTTAAACATCTAGGCAACAAGTATAGGCGCACTTGTGCTTGTACATTGACAGATCAGATACAGATCTAGCATTAGAACAAGATTTATCTAGAAGTCGATGGGGTCGACACGTCCCTACCACTATAGATAATTTGTAAATAACAAGTTTTAAAAAATCCGTTTCGGTCAGTTGCAGGATCTCGATTAGTAGCACAAGTGTTTCTATATGGCTTCTTTATGCGTGTTCACAGGAGCGTACTGATCGCCACGTCACGTTTTTACTGGTGGTAGAATTCCAATGTAACCCTACATTCAAAACGTAAACACCACCGCATTACTTAAAATATTTGCCGCGGAATAGAAGTGTGCAGTAGATACTATCGTGTTCCGCTTAGATGTTAAAATATGGACCCGTAATAAACACATAGATATAACAACTAAAGTCTCAGGGGAGCAACGCATCTGCATTTTTTGTGGAGATGTTTATAGACTGCAGTCATCACTTAACATCCATGTGAACTGCATGCTTGTTTGCCACCTTTGTAATGTAAAAAACGTCACCAATGAATTGGCCGGGTGATACAACAAAAAACCATTACCGTCAAAAATCGAATAAAAGAAGGGCTACGAGAATCGTTTTTTTGCAATATATGGAAGCTATAATAATGACATGGTAATAAAAAAACTGAGCTATCCATTAAGTCCGGGTCATTTACTTACACTTGTAACACACCCTATATAGGCTTGCTGAACCTGAAGGAAATTCTATTTCAGTCTCGACTAAAGTATAAAATGGATACTAACTATATTTGTACGTCTAATCTCGTTTCGCAAATTATTTCGTTACCGTGATTTTCCTTGTATAAAATTGTTTCAACGAATTTTGAACGCCAATTTGGCTATAGGATGAGTTGAATCAATTTTGTTGGATTTGAATTTAAAGGTGTTTATTTTACACTGAATTATAAAACCGCTTAGTTTGTTATAACTATTTGATTCAGTTTTACGCTGCGATCCATATATGCATATATCCATATATATATATATATTAAAAATATTTTTCCAATTGATATTGCAAACCACTCTTTCTAGATAGAAATATTATAACTTTTAATTTTAAGTTTGAACGTGAACAACAAACTGAAATTAAGCAAAAAATTAACATAGCAGAGTTGTTTGATGTCATCATTTCAGCCGAAAGACGCCCACTGCTGGACAACTGCTCCCTAAAAGATTGCCACAACGAATGGTTCTTAGTCGCCCTCATTTAGTGATTGCTCACAACCTTCGCATGGTTGTTGGTACACCTCGTTAAGGCCTACCTGCGTGGTCCACCTCTATCTTTCATAGCAAAATATAAAATAAAATCATCATAATTTCAATCGATAACTATTTGCTGGACACCTTCTATAGAATAAAAAGACGCTTATAATCGTATATAAACAAATTGCGGATAATTTACTAAAACTTCCCTTTAAAGTGTATTGAGCCTGATGAAAATTCTATTTCAGTCTCGATTAAAGTATGAAGCGGATGCTAACTATACCTATACATGTAATTTCATTCCGCAAATTATTTCGTTACCGTGAAGCTCTTCGTATAAAATTGTTTCAACGAATTTTGAACGCCAATTTGGCTGTAGGATACGTTGAGTTAATTTCGTTGAATATGGGTTTAAGGTCTCCATTTAAATTTACTTAAGTTTTGTAAACCTTGATGGAGAGAATTATAAATGAATTTTATTATTGAAAAGTTTGTTATTATGCCTATTTGAACAAGTTTTCGTTGATATCAAATAAGACATTTTAATGATTCTCAAACACGAATTTTTATATTTATTACAATTACGAACTTCTCTCATTGATAAAAAAAAAACCTTAATAAAACAT
Organism: Macrosoma leucophasiata; assembly: GCA_036365455.1. Taxonomy (NCBI): domain Eukaryota; kingdom Metazoa; phylum Arthropoda; class Insecta; order Lepidoptera; family Hedylidae; genus Macrosoma; species Macrosoma leucophasiata. The sequence continues at coordinate 2,646,381 of JAWQUS010000023.1, read as the reverse complement.
ATCAAATGAAGTTTTAACTGAAAAGAGTACTCTGTTTCCAATAACACATTCTCCTATTGTTTCCTCTGAATATATAAACGGTATAAAAAACTTTACTGAGGCAAAGAAAGATAGCTGTTCATTTTATTATGTGATGTGACAGGGATACAGATAAAAAGGCAGTAGGTCAATACTTTGTTGAAGGTTCAGGCATATATGACGTTTTTTTAGGAGCTTCTTTCAATTTACTGGTTTTGCAGAAATATCGGCCACAGTTTAGAATGCAATTGCGTTACTATCCTTGGGTTCTCTACGTGTGATAAATATAAATCGAAGACTTAAAAATGATTTACGAGTGTGCGTTATTCCCGTTGCACCTTCTATATGCAGCAGATATTACGAGCTATATATTACCAACTAATCGGAATACGATAGTATTGAACACTAAACATAGAGCAACACGGGCCACCGGCCACCGCGGCGGACCGGAGGGAAGTAGCCATATGCAGGCTTTTCCCTCTGTAAAAGTACAAGCCCAAATGGGCCTACGTCTGTCGCTCAGATGTTTAAATGTGTGCGTGAAATTGTTTATGTATTTTGTTAAAGTCAAGGTGTGAGTTTCGTAGTAATAGACGTTCTTTGTAGTGTGTGTGTATCACACGCAGTTCCCTCCGCAAAAAAATACAGAATGTTTTGCATCGGTAATAAACGCTATGGCTACTCCCCTCCGGTCCGACGCGGCGGCCGGTGGCTCGTGTTGCTCTATGACACTAATATAATATTTGACGGCGTGTTATCCATATTTATAACTTCGCATTAGTTCAGCAGTGACAGCCGGACAGACATAAGATACATAATGAGTGATTAGCCTCAAAAGGAAGGATGTCAAAAACCCGTTAAAATATTAATAAAAAAACGACTGCTTAGTCAGTCTTATATCCATCAAAATATACATTTAGATGCTAGCCTACATAAAACATATATAAAACGAAGCATCAACTGGAAAGAGAAAGTGACTGTTTTCCAATAACACATTGCCCTATTGTTTCTTCTGAATATACAAAAGACTTAACTGGAGCACACGAAAACAGCTGTTTGCTTTATTATGTGAAGAGTATGGAGATAAGATACTGACTTTGTCAATACTTTGTTGAGGAGTCAGGGTCATACAAGTGTTTCTAGTAGCTACTTTCTATATCGCTTTGAAGGAATTTCAGGAAGAAAGCTCGCGGGCGTTTACACCACCAAATTACCTAACATACATGCCGCTAAATGGTAGTGTCCAGCACTATCGTGTTCCGGTCAAATGGTAATGTACGGCTGTGTAATTTTCAGCACAGAGGCATAACAACTTAGATCTCAGGAGTGCAACGCATCTGCATTTTAACCTTCGGTCATTGTGTGGGTGTCTATAGGCTGCAGTCATCACTTAACTTCAATGTGAACTGCATACTAGTTTGCCATTTTCATTACATAAAAAAAAAGAAAACATGTTCAGCTCACATGGATTTTAGGCGTAGAGCAACACGGGCCACCGGCTGCCGCGACGTACCGGAGGGGAGTAGTCATAGAGCATATTATCGATGCAAAACAAGCTCATTTTTTGCGGGGGGAACTACGGTGATACACACACGCACTACAAAAATCGTCTTTTACTACGAAACTCACACCTCGACCTTAACAAAATACATAAACAATTTCAAGCACACACTTAAACATCATTTGTTGCTATCGATAGATATCAGTCGTTAAACCTTGTCGGAGGCCTTAATGGGCGGTTTGAAAACATCCGACAGCGGGTTGGCCACTAACCCGTATCTCCACCAATCCGCATTGGAGCAACGTGGTGGAGTAAGCTCCAGGCCTCCCCACAAAAAGGGGAGAGACTCGTGCCCAGCAGTGGAACGTATAATGGGTTGCCAGTATATATATTTAAACATATACCCCCTTATTCATAAACGTATTTTAGCTAAAGTGTTGCTAATCTCTCCTTCGTCTTTTTTTATCCTACACATCTGACAATGCAACTGAAAAAGACGAAGCATTCTATAGCTAAAACGTATCTAATATGCGTTTATGAATAAGGGGGCTAGGCGACAGGCGTAGGACCATTTGGGCTTGTACTTTGACAGAGGGAAAAGCCTGCACATGGCTACTGCCCTCCGGTCCGCCGCGTCCGAAGGCTCGTGTTGCTTTATGATTTTAGCTGATTACTAAAGCCTTAATTGTTGGTCTGTGATAGTAATAATGGTAATAAACATGACCTTTTAACTGGAACATGACAGCGCTGAATACTAACGTTTAACCATAGAGTAAATTAGCTATAACCGACAGACAGACAGCCAGAGAGACACAAGAGTGATCCAAAAGGGTTTCGTTCTTCCATTTGCGTTGTTGAATCCAAAAAGATACGTTGAAAAGGTAAAAAATTAATTGAACCATTTGAGGTAGAAGCCATCAAATTTCACTGTTCAGATGCTAAACTTAATAAAACATATCAATCGAAGCATCAACTGAATAGAGAACACTATTTTCCAATAACACATTCCCTTTTGTTTCCTCTGAATATAAACGGAATAAAAAACTTTACTATGGCACAGAAAACAGCTGTTCGCTTTATTATGTGACGGGACACAGATAAAACGAAGCACACAAGCAATACTTTGTTGGGAGTTCAGGGTTATGAAACGTTTTTTACTAGTAGCCCCTTTCAATTTTCCTGGCTTAAAAGAGTGCCTGAGTGTGTGTACAAGCGCGCATTGCCCTGCGGCTGGTGTAGATAAAAAGCGATCTTCTCCGTTAAGCGTTACGGGTGCGGTCGGGTGAGTGATAGGTGACCGCTAATAACAAATTAAAAACGGGCGTTTCCGTACTTCGGGGGGCACGTTAAGCCGTCGGTCCCGGTTGCTATCGACTGATAGCAGTCGTTATAGCTTGTCGGAGGCCTTATGGGCGGTTTGAAAACATCCAACAGCGGGTTGGTCACTAACCCGTATCTCCACCAATCCGCATTGGAGCAACGTGGAGTAAGCTCCAGCCCCTCCCCCCCCCCAAAAAAAGGGAAAGACTCGTGCTCAGCAGTAGGACGTATAATGGGTTGCCATTATAAAAGGAGTGTCTTATTATTTCATGAATGTAGTAAATATACCTACGTGCAGTTATTTAATTTTAATGGACCTCGAGTAATGGGGCTTAGCCGAATAGCAAAACTCAAGTGGCATTGGGCAGGACACATAGCTCGCAGAACTGACGGCCGTTGGGGCCGAACAGTTGTAGAGTGGCGACCGCGTACCGGAAGATAAACCTTGGTTCGGTGGACCGACGACCTGGTGAAGGTCGACAATCGCTGGATGAGGGCATCCCTGGACCGTTCGTTGTGGCAATCTTTGGGGGAGGCCTTTGTCCAACAGTGGACGTCTTTTGGCTGAAATGATGATGATGATCATGAATGGCTTGAGGGCATGGGTTTTTTATGCTACCAAGTTGGGAAACAGGCATGCAGTTCACATGCATTAACATAAATATGTAGGGCCCCGTAATAACTACCACAGAGACATAACAACTTAGGTATCAGAGGTGGCAACGCATCTGCATTCTGACATCAGGTTTCTGTGTAAACGTCTATAGGCTGCAGTCATCACTTAACATCAATGTGAACTGCATGCTTGTTTGACACCTTCTTTACATAAAAAAAAACGTTACAAGTGCATTATTAAGATAAGTAAGCTGCTGTTTTGGTTTTTCTGAAATTAATGCGCTTTCACGTTGCCATGTTAAATTACTAAATTGTTATTAAGCGATGTGATTTATTCGCGTGTGTAATTCTGAAAAATACAATATTACAATTGCAGCGCTAGACTTAAGCCGTCTCAGTAAGAAAACTGTGAAGGATACCAATAAAAGAAATAGTTTCTAATCGAATCGATTAGATGGCAAAGAGTATCAAAGAATCATTCAGAAACAATTTTGAACCTGAACACCAAAATAAGCTTTTCAGCCCGGGCGCGCACAGTGGCGCCACTCCGCCACCATCCGCAGTGAGACCGCGGCTTCGGGACGCGCCGCATGTACGTTACCAGTGCTTGTGTGTGGGTTGTGTGTGATTGTGTATGTGCGTTTATACGGATTATTGCGATGTAAGTTTTTTTATATTTTTTTTTCTTGGGGGTTTATGTATGCTGGGTGGGACTTTTAGTTAATGTTTTTTCAGTATTGTAGAGTGACGTTACTGGTGAGAGGTTTGATATTAAATTTATTGTGTATCAATATTTTAACTGTGAATGTGTATTTGATGAAAATTGTGGGAAAATGAAAATATTGAATCGCTTTTATTTAGCTTTTTTGATATTTCGATATATCGTTTCGCGTTGCGATATTATTGACGAAGATTATTATTTAATTTTGTTTAATTTCATTATTGTATTTAATATTTCGTAACTATTTGTATATTTTGTTTGTAAATGAAAGCCGTGAGTGACGATGTAAGAGTTGTATGTATTATTTAAAATAAGAATAACCTTTAATTTCAGATGACATACTAAGATTTTCTGGTGTATTAAGGAACCTTAGTTTCTTCCTTTCAAAGCATTTTGTAATATCTGGTACGTTATTTAAAACATTTGAACCTTAATTTATGCCAACACATTCTTTCTTAATCATCCAATCGAACTAGGGACGGAATTAGCAATGAAATATGAAAATAAAAGTATAATCGTATGTTTCTACACATAACATGTTATCATGCATACTAAAATTTTAGTTTTTAATTACCACATTTTAAAAGCATAACGTTAAACCACGTATAAGATATTTTAATTAATGTCCAATGTCTTGTAACTTTTCTTTTTTTTATGTAATAAAAGTGGCAAATAAGCATGCAGTTCACATTGATGTTAAGTGATGACTGCAGCCTATAGACACCCACACAATGACCAGAGATCTAAATGCAGATGCGCTGCCACTCCTGAGGCATTAGGTGTTATGCCTCTGTGCCGGAAATTACAGAGCCGTACATTACCACCTGACCGGAACACGATAGTTCTGAACACTACCATTTAGCGGCAAGTATATTAGGTACTGCGGTGGTGCCTACACCCGCGACCTCCGTCACTGTAGCTCTACCACCAGTAGATCTATTCTGTTTTAAATAGAACTGGAAATATTATTGCATCTACAAAAAAATAACTTTACAATTTTGTTAACGCTATTACACTATCCTATTAAAAATATCACGGGTCTTGTAAACCAATAAATGAACGTTGAAATTATATCTATACTAATATTATAAAACTGGTAGGGACTGGTATGTTGTGATTTGCGGGTGTTATTTTCTGTCACGATATTAAGCTGTTGATGGGTATTTGCGTATGTGTTTATATGTAAATATTTATATGCCATGGACGTTCACATTATCTTTATTTTATTTAATAATATTTGTATTAAATCTAAGGTTTTGACAAAAGAGCAACACGCTGAGTTTGTTGGGTAGCGGCGTTCTACTCAGTAGTGCCTGCACTTGGAACTCTGCTAAGTGAATGACTATGATTGTGACGAATAGATTTTTCATTTTCTTCTATGAAGGAATCTAAAAAATTGATGATTCACGTATCGGTTAAATATTATTATTAAATTGGTATTTATTAATACCTATTGAATTATTATTATAAGTCATACTCTCTAGGTAGCTTATAACCCGACAATGCAAAAGTGTCCTTGTAGACCAATTTGAAATAAATTATTTGAATTTGAATAGTTTGTTTGTTTGAACGCGCTAATCTTAGGAACTGCTGGGCCAATTTGTAAAATTCTTTCATTGTTAGATAGCCCATTTATCAAGGAAGGCTTAAAGCTGTAGACCGGAGAGAATATAAACGTGAAGTTTTTTACAGTTATTTCAATGTTAGTTGATTTTTTTTTAATGTTATAAAATTGGCAAACAGGCATGCAGTTCACATTGATGTTAAGTGATGACTGCAGCCTATAGACACCCACACAAAGACCAAGGTCAAAATGCAGATGAGTTACCACTTCTGAGGCCTAAGATGTTATGCCTCTGTGCCGGAAATTACAGGGCCGTACATTACCACCTGACCGGAACACGATAGTGATGAACACTACCATTTAGCGGCAAGTATATTAGGAAATGCGGTGGTGCCTACGCCCACAAGCTCCGTCACTGGCGCCCAACCTTTAGTATGAATAAATATGACTTAGTAATGCTTGTTATGTTTTAAATAACCCAATTATAGAAACCGTGACAATAACAATAATGTGTCCCACTTTTATCTTGACAACGCGATAATTTGTGGTAATTATAGAAAGTGGTTTGTGGAATTAACTATCAATTGAGGTAATTGGCTTTGTTGATAGCGAACAAAACACCTTTTGGGCTTGCTTTTTGTAGCTATAATGAAGTCATTCTTGCTACCTTTTGTTGGATATTGGCTTTTTGTAAGGGATGTTCAAAATAAACGCAAGCTGGTCACAAAACTGAATAATGTCACAAGGGAGGTGTTAATGCATCCGCCGTATAGACCAGACCTTGCACCTTCAGATTTCCACCTGTTTCGGTCTCTTCAGAATTTTTTATGCAATGTTAGGTTAACATCACGAGAGGACTGCCAAATCCACTTGTCGCGGTATTTTGATGAGAAGTCCCAAAACTTTTATAGCAATGGGATACAAAATATGCTAGTACAGCAAAAGTATGATAATGAACGCGTGTCGTTAGAAACTAAAGAAAAAACGGAAAGAAAAATTTGACTTCGGGCAGGAATCGAACCTACGAACTCAGGATAACCAGTCCAGCCGATTTACCACTAAGCTACCGAAGGTTCGATTCCTGCCCGAAGTCAAATTTTTAATTCCGTTTTTTCTTTAATTTCTAAAGATCACTCGCATGTGTTATTGCGAAAAATAAATAGTACAACGCGAGTCGCGTCGCCGCGTAGGAGCTAGTGTCGAAGTGAGTGCAGTGTTGCCATCTCGATGTGTAGTTTTTCCCGCGCACATAGCGCGTTAAGGCGTTAACACTTATTTTGTTCGTCGTCCGATGTTGGTTAGTATTTTTTTATCTGAAGGTGGCAAGCAAGCTTAAAAGTTTTTTTTTTTTTTTATGTTATGGAAGTGGTAAACAAGCATGCAGTTCACATTGATGTTAAGTGATGACTGCAGCCTATAGACACCCACACAAAGACCAAGGTCAAAATGCAGATGCGTTACCACTCCTGAGGCCTAACGTCTTATGCCTCTGTGCCGGAAATTACAGGGCCGTACATTACCACCTGACCGGAACACGATAGTGTTGAACACTACCATTTAGCGGCAAGTATATTAGGTAATGGGTAATGCGGTGGTGCCTACGCCCGCGAGCTCCGACACTGGAGCTCTACCACCAGTAAGATAAGTAGATAAGTTAAGTTAGTGAATGGTAAGTGTTAGAGGTGGTATATGGTGCACTGTATATTTATAATGTACTTTAAATAACAGGTAATTTAAAATTGAACTATGTATTTCACTGGTATAAGATGTCTTAAGAAAGAACCGTTATGAGGAAGTAAGTCTTACAATGCAAATTTAGAAAGGATTGAAGACTTGACCGAATGATCGAACAACCTTTTCGTGGTTGGTCGTCTCCGTCAGCGACGTCGGTGTCGTCACGCCTAACGATTCGACGACACGACATCGGTGGGGCCCGCCTCCACCAATCAAACATGATGAATGATATTGAAGTGCTTGACAGTAAGTGACGACTGCAGCCTATAGACATCAACTTAAAAACAGGACGTCACTGTGTAGATGTGATAGTTATTATCTGACTAAAAATAGGTTGGGGAAAAAGTTTCTTCGCATTTTTTGAGATAATTCAAAACATTTTTTAATATAGTTCATTTAAATTTAACTAAAGTATGTATGTACCATTTTGTTCGATAACCTTTTGCCATCTTGTAAGTAGGGACATGATCCCATTGCTATAAAAATTTTGGGACTTCTCATCAAAATACCGCGACAAGTGGATTTGGCAGTCCTCTCGTGATGTTAACCTAACATTGCATAAAGAATTCTGAAGAGACCGAAACAGGTGGAAATCTGAAGGTGCAAGGTCAGGACTATACGGCGGATGCATTAACACCTCCCAGCCAAACTCTCTTAATTTTTGCTGAGTGGCTATAGATGTGTGAGGTCTAGCGTTATCTTAATGAAACACCACACCCCTTCTGTTGATCAATTCCGGCCGCTTTCTCTCAACTTCTTGCTTTAATCTAATCAGTTGTTCGCAGTAGAGTTCAGAATCGATAGTCCTGCCTGGTGGTAATAGCTCATAATGAATAATGCCCTTCCGATCCCACCACACACACAACATCACCTTATTGCGAGTTAACCCAGGTTTCGCAACAGTCTGTGAAGCCTGACCGGCCTTTGACCACGACCTTTTTCGCACGTTCTTGTCGTACGTGATCCACTTTTCATCACCAGTTATCAGCTTCTTCAAAAATGATTCGGTTTCATTACGTCGTAATAAAGAATCACAAGTGAGTACACGGTTCATTAGGTTTCTTTCATTGAGCTCGTGAGGTACTCAAATATCGAGCTTTTTTTTGTACCCAGCTTTTTTCAAATGCGCCAAAACTGTTTTGTGATCAATTCTCAGTTCTTCAGCTACGTCGTAACTACTGATATGTCGATCTTGCTCCATGTTTTCAAAAATGGCATCCATTTTGTCCTTAATAGGGTGACCAGAGCGAGGTGCATCTTTGACATCAAAATTTCCGGATTGAAAACGCTTAAACCAAATTTGTGCTACTCTCACAGACACTGCACTAGGTCCATAAACATCGCAAATTTTTTTCGCGGCTTGCGTTGCATTTTTACCTTTTTTGTAGTAAAATTTTAAAATGTATCGAATTTCTTCATTAGATTCACTCATCTTGACAGTACGAAAAACAAATGAAAATCACACATTTGCCTAATTTGAATTTGGAATTATGTTCTTTAAAATTTTAACTTTCAATAATACCAAAACCAGCCAGATACAAATACTACAGCCAAAGAGATTTTATTACAAGTTCATACATACTATAATGCGAAAAGACTTTTTCCCCAACCTTACATCCGTATCAGTTGCAAATAGCACACAAGTATCCATCCATGTTGATATTTTATAGGCTGCAGTATTCAGTTGCTATCAATGTCAACTGCAAGTTTATATGCTGTATGCTTATATGCTTCATTAAACATACACGTACGTAACTTCATGACTGTAATCCCCGAAGGGGTAAGCAGAGGTAAATGCATACATTTAATCATACATGCAAACACCCACGATTCGCCGGTTTTATTTTGGCTCATGCAACAGGTGGCGAGCCTATTGACATCTCCGGGCACATAACCAAACTTCGAGGTACCTACTGGAAACCTTCTGCAAAATGGAAGAAACCCAGTAGAACCAAAGATAAAGGATTTTACATCGTTATCCCTAATAACCCTCGACCCGGGAATTTAACCCGGGACCCCAGCTTAGTAGTAGTGGCCTGCTACCACTAGGCTACTGAGGCAGTTAAACAGAGGCATGAAAACATATTTTACCACAAATGTGAAACTGCTTATTCGCTATAGTCTTCTAATTAATGAGGTATCATAATGTATTTGTATTTTATTTGCTGTCGAGTTTTAGATGAATATATGTATGACCTCGTAATAACTGTCATAGAGACTTACTTAGATCTCAGGCATGGCAACGCATTTACACACTGACCTCTGGTTTTTGTGTAGAAGGCTGCAGTCATCACTTAACATCAATGTGAGTTACAAGCTTGTTTGCGACCTTCCCTACATTAAAAAACCGGTCAAGTGCGTGTCAGGCCCTATGCAGTGTAGGGTTCCGTAGTTTTTTGGTTTGATTTATGTAATGGAAGAAATATATAAATATTTTCTATGGAGTTGTTAAAAAATTTCAAGTATTTTTTTTTTATGTAATAAAAGTGGCAAACAAGCGTGCAGTTCACATTGATGTTAAGTGATGACTGCAGCCTATAGACACCCACACAATGACCAGAGGTCAAAATACAAATGCGCTGCCACTCCTGAGGCATTAGGTGTTATGCCTCTGTGCCGGAAATTACAGAGCCGTACATTACCACCTGACCGAAACATGATAGTGCTGAACACTACCATTTAACGGCAAGTATATTAGGTAATGCCGTGGTGCCTACGCCCGCGAGCTCCATCACTGGAGCTCTACCACCAGTATTACATTTGGTCGACTATTACTCGCAGACTCGTAAAGCCAACTTAAGTGTGATAGTTTTCCTTTTAATTTCGTTATATGTAGCTACTACTGCCGTAACGTTTGAATTTCTAACAACAACCGTTTAGTTGGTAGAGAGGGGGGGGGGGCATTTGAATCTAACGAAAATTGGCACTTTAAAGCTTAGTAAGTTACGAACAGTTAACTATAGCGTTACATGTAGGGGATATACCCTAAATAAATTTATTTTTCATGTTTTATTACTACCACTTGGTCGGCGTGATTCAGGTGTATACTTGTGAGAAATTTCAAGTCGCGAACGGACAGACAGACAGACAGACGGACATGGCGAAACTAAGGGTTACTTGTGTACCACGGAACCCTAAAAAGTAATTTTTGCAAACTATTTCAATTTTATTTTTAAGTTTAACGCTAATGTCATAATAGAAGTCGATCTCTCCTTATACATATATATTACATGTCATTTAATGTACCTGGTAAATAGAAGCAGTCAGAATAGGTAAATCTAAATAGGTAAAATTACAGCGAAATTGTATTAGGTTCGAATGGCTTAATTTCCTACATTCTACGCCGTAGCTAACTTTGCTACGAATTGCTACGGCGTAGACTTTAGAATAATAATTATTGATTAGAAATAGAAAATATTTTTATTTCGAATAGATCTTTACAGATACTTTTCAAAACGTCAAGCAATATAAAATACCTAGAGTGAATAACCATTACATAAAGTAAAGCAAAATCATATATTAATTAAATTAAAAATTAGAATTTAAACTACTTAGTTAAAACATAATAATCTCAATTTTTTTCAATTCCTTTCATTATGATAAATGAAGAAAAAGAATAATATATTCGTCAAGATCAAAGTTATGCACTTAGCAGAGTTCCAAGTGCAGTCACTACTGAGAAGAACTCCGCTACCCAACAAACTCGAATGTGGATGGTTGCAGAGGCCCAAGAAGACCGAGACTGACTTACCATGACCAAATAGGTCGAGTTCTGTCTGATGGTGGGGTCGAAAGAGTTAGGAATCGACGTACATGTATGAAGAGAATGATGAAGGTAGACAAGGCACGAGAGGTATGTCAGGACCGAGATATATATGGCACTCTACATTCTCTGCCTACCCCGTTAGGGACCTGGTGTAAAGATACATACATACATACATATCTATTATCCAGAATCGAAGCCTGCATATCCAGAGGTAGGTAGAGTTAACTAACGCAGCAAAAATGTATGCTATTTTTTTCACAGAAGGCGTAAGTTTGTAATATTGAAATAAAACTATTTTTACGGATTTATCTCGCGTATATTAAACTAAAATGATTTTTAAAATCAACCCGACGTTTCGGTCGCTTTTCAGCTTCCGTGGTCCCGGGCAGACTGAGGTGACATTTGTCTGACAGAAGTTTGAAAAAATTATATGTAGCTACCTCCATCGATTTCGTAAACGCCTTGCGTAGCGTTCAGGATTAACACAATAATTACTTATGGTATCTTGAGGTCTTGCAGACTGCCGCGGCTGGGATTTAATCTTGCTAAGTATGGGATCCCATGATGTTGATAATCGCCATCCATCTTCTCTATTGAAATTTAGGTGTTTTTTAATTTCAATAGCCTAAATCGGGTTGATTAAAATCATTCTAGTTTAATATACGCGAGATAAATCCGTAAAAAATAGTTTTATTTCAATGAGTGTAGCTCGCAAAAACCTAAGAACATATAATGTTTGTAATATTGTAATTTTTTAATACGGACTTTTTTGTAGGTAGTTCCAAAGTTTGGCCATGTGCCAGATGAATGTCAATAGCCTCGCACTTTATTTAATGATACTCAAAAAATATGACTCACGCATCACAAGTGTTATTAAATTCAGAAATATGAATGCGGTTTCAAAACTTAATTATTTTATTTTATTGCTTTTTGTACTTACACATGCAAGTGAAATATTAAAAAAAAAACTGGAAAGAAAAATTTTGATTTCAGGCAGAAATCGAACCTGCAGCCTCAGGATAACCAGTCCGTTTTATCACCAAGCTACCGAAATTCTTAGGTCGCAGGTTCGATTCCTTTTTTTTTTATCTGAATTTACTTGGAGGCTTTTGTTTACTGGAGGATATGTCAGCCCCATCATAACCTAGGTTCGATTCCTGTCTGAAGTCAAATTCTTCGTTCCATTTTTTCTTTTTTTTTTTTACTTTCGATATTTTTTTGAATTCTGTAATTACACAAGCAAACCAAATATTTTTAAAGACAACTGGATAGAATAATTTGACTTCAGGCAAGATTTGAATCCGTGACCACTGGGAGTCCAGCCGCTCTCCCAAAACAATGACGGAAACTTAAATTTCCATATAAAAACCATTCCAATAGGGCGGTAGTAAGTGCAATAACGCAAGATGGGCAGCAGCGTCCTGTGACATAACTACCGGCACTGCGATCGCCAATCTTCCGCTAGTAGGCGGTAGGGTTATCTCGCCCAGACGCGATAATTCACGTCGATCGAGTACAATTCCAAAAATAATTTGATCTAAATTTTAGAGATTATTAGGCTTACTGATGTATTCAAATAATATTGAACGTTTCCTACACCAAACTATTCTTAGTTATCGGTGAATTGCAGTAATCATCGGCTTAACTAAGCTTTGGTTAGGGTAAACATCCTATATAACCAAATTGAGCATATAACCTGATTGTAAATAGTGACAATCGAGAACTGTAATAGGATTTTAATAGATTTTACCTTATTTTATAAAAACGTAACGTAAAACGTAACTTCACGCCTGTAATCCCCGAAGGGGTAGGCAGAGGCAAATGCATGCATTCAATCATACATGCAAACACCCACGACTCGCCGGTTACGTTTTGGCCCATGTAACAGGTGGCGAACCTGTTGCCATCTCCGGGCACATTACCAAACTCCGGGGTACTGGGAAACTTCCAGAAAATGGAAAAATCCCAACAGAAGCAGAGATAAAGGATTTTAAACCGTTATCTCTAATATCCCCCGACCCGGGAATCGAACCCAGGACCTCTAGCGTAATAGTAGTGGCCTGCTACCACTACGCTACTGAGGCAGTTGCTTATTTTAGGCAGGCTTATTTTATACTTTATTATATATCATTTTGTAAGGTAGTTGGCAATTATTTGGACACTAATTTATTTTGAATTCATTCCTAAATGGGAGAGTTTTTTTAATCAATTGTCATTAGATTTATTCTTAGACAAAAACTCAGTAATTTAAAGAGTATTTTATCTGTACATATAATGAAAAGCCATCTACAGCACTATAGCTCTCCATTCTGCCAGTTATAGAAAGATGGAGGACATAATACGTTAGTCTTTTTGAGTTCTGTATGTATTGAAATCTCCTTTCCTGTTTTTAGCTTGTAAAATCTAAGCATACTTTATTACATTTTTTAAAAGATAGATGAGTATTGACGACCCGATTAGTCCGACGAGTGCCGACCGCCGAAGGTCGTGGTCTCAATCCCCCCGCAACGGGATATATATTTAAGTTGGCCAATAGACATTTATCTCATCACATAATATATGTGTTATGTGTACACAACTTAACCTAATAGGGGCTTATACCCAGTGTTAGCGTATTTAAAAAATCGTTTAAAATAGTATATTTCGTAGCACTTCGTAGCAGATATCTACGACGTAGGTAGATATCTGCTACAAAGTGCTACGAAATAGACTATTTTAACGATAGACCGTTTCAGATTCGGGACAGACAAAGAATAGTAACGCATCTATACACATTGATACCATTTCAAAATTACATAGTATTATCTAGCTTATTATCTACTGGTGGTAGAGTTCCAGTGTAGAAGCTCGAGGGCATAAGCACCACCGCATTATCTAAACTATCTGCCGCTAAATGGTAGTTTCGGTGCTATCCTGTTCCGTTAAAATGGCCTCGTCATAGCAATCATAGAGACCTAACAACTAAGGTCTCAGTTGTTCATACAATACCATCTAACCGGAACACGATAGTGCTGAACACTACTATTTGGCGGCAGATAGATTAAATAATGCGGTGGTGCGCCCTCGAGCTCCTACACTCGAACTCTACCACCAGTGTTATTGTATTTTTCCCCCTGATTATAAAATAAAGTTAAAGAAACAACAAATTTTCTTTACCATCCATATCCTAATAAGTAATTTCACGCTAGATTTATTTCAATGTTCAAAGTTAGAAAGGAGATGTTGCGAGCTCGGCTCTAGTTCGTACACGTCCTCAAAAAATGGATAAATTAAAGAAGAATCCGAAAAAAATACAATTAATTTATTCAAGTATATATTTTAGAGTTACTACCACACTTAATTCAAACGATTTTATCACTTTGAATCATATTCAACACGGCGGCGATACAGCCGACGCTTCTTTAAATTGGAAATCGATTAGTTTAAGTTCTTAGTATTAACACATGAAATCGATTTCGTTAGTATTTAGAAAATTTTTTTTTTCCATGTACTATATAATCAAAAAACAATAAAAAAAAATAAAATGACAAAACGACATCACCCACCATATTCGCCATGTTGGCTTGAGTTGTAATTCTAACTGCGAATAATATTTTGTAACTGCAAACAAAGCTAAATAAGTAAAAATATGCAGTAAAAAAACGCTGTTATATTGATTTTGTCTGTTAATGATATTGTGTACAATACATGGCCGGAGGTCCATACATTTTGACAACATCTCCTTTGTTTTGAACCTTCCATATAATAATAAACCTTCCATATTCCATTCCAAATTATATATGCGCTTAAGAGGTTCTAATAAGGACTTTGAGAGCTATTTAATATTTAAAGTAATCTAACGGACTATTTAGATTTTTTTTATGTTATGATAGTGGTAAACAAGCATGCAGTTCACATTGATGTTAAGTGATGACTGCAGCCTAAAGACACCCACACAAAGACTAGTCCAAATGCAGATGCAGATTTTTACTGGTGGTAGAGCACTAGTGACGGAGCTCGCGGGCGTAGGCACCACCGCATTACCTAAAATACTTGCCGCTAAATGGTAGTGTTCAGCACTATCGTGTTCCGGTCAGGTGGTAATGTACGGCCCTGTAATTTCCGGCACAGAGGGATAACACCTTAAGCCTCAGGAGTGGTAACGCATCTGCATTTTGACCTCGGTCTTTGTGTGGGTGTCTATAGGCTGCAGTCATCACTTAACATCAATGTGAACTGCATGCTTGTTTGCCAATTCCATAACATAAAAAAAAAAAAAAAAAAAGATGCGTTACCACTCCTGAGAGCAAAGGTGTTATGCCTCTGCGCTGGAAATAACAGGGATGTACATTACCACCTGACCTGAACACGATAGTGCTGAGCACTACCATTTGGCGGCAAGTACGAATATATTAGGTAATGCGGTGGTGCCTACGCCCGCGAGCTCTATCACTACTACTACCTAATATACTTTTCGCTAAATGGTAGTATTCAGCACTATCGTGTTCCGGTCAGGCGGTAATGCACGGCTCTGTAATTTCTGGAACAGAGGCATAACACCTTAGGTCTCAGGAGTAGCAATGCATCTGCATTTTGACCTCTGCTCATTGTGTAGGCGTGTATAGGCTGCAGTAGTCACTTAACATCAATGTGAACTGCTTGTTTGCCACTTTTATTACTTAAAAAAAACACTTTTTATAACTATTATTAGGTGTCCTTCTGAGCTATCCAGCTTTCAATTATAAAATGCAAGTCAAACCACAGGACATCGCTAGTAATCTTCATAACAATAGTGATGTCACCTTCTGCACCAGATATTTTTATCCCAGATCTATTTTAGTCTAGAAAGCCAGGAACTTATTTTAAAAGATTCCGTATTCCACATCAAGTTAAGAGCTTTCCGCTCTTAAAAGCTTCTAATGAGAGCTTTGAAGGCTTCGTTATATTCGTTTTAACGGTAAGAGTTTGTTGGATTACGAGATTTAAGGATGTACTTTTTTTATAGATAACGCGTATAATTATAAAACAATTCATTAAAGTGATATGCAATGATTATATAATAATAATAATGGCAACCCATTATTCGTCCCACTGCTGGGCACGAGTCTCTCCCCTGTTTGGGGGAGGCCTGGAGCTTACTCCACCGCGCTGCTCCAATGCGGATTGGTGGAGGTGGGTGGGTTAGTGGCCAACCCACTGTCGGATGTTTTCAAACCGCCCATAAGGCCTACGACAAGGTTTAACGACTGCTATCCATCGATAGCAACCGAGACCGACGGCTTAACGTGCCCTCCGCAGCACGGAAACGCGCATTTAATTTGGCACTAGCGGTCACCCATCACACTACCCGACCGCGCCCGTAGTGCTTAACCGAGCAGATCGCTTCCGATCTACACCAGCCGCTGGGACAAGCGCGCTTCGCAATGATTATACTGATTATAAATTGTGAACACATTAATGCAACAAAAAACAATATTATAGGTATATAAATTGACTATTGCCAAATATAATGTTTTTTTTTAATGTTATGGCATCGTTATTATGCATGTTGCCAGTGTCAATGTCAAGAAAAACGATATTTGGTATACGTAATAAGTTTTTTACTGGTGGTAGAGCTCTAGAGACGGAGATCGGGGGCGTAGGCACCACCGCATAGGCACCGTGCCGGAAATTACAGGGCCGTATGCCCGGAATACGATAGTGCTGAACACTACTATTTAGCGGCAAGTATATTAGGTAAGGTTAAATTATTAAGGTTATATAATAGTAAGGTTATATTATTATTTTATTATTATATTAGGTAATGCGGTGGTGCCAGCTGCATTTGTGTCATCGAAGGGTGGTGCCTGCGCCCGCAAACTTTATCACTGAAGCTCTACCACTAGTATTATTCCTACCTTACCTTATATGCTAATGGCTCTAAATCCAGTAGCTATTATATAATGCGTCTAAACAAACCTTTAACATTTTTGTCTTCAGTGTTTGTTTTTTAACAATAGAAAAATTTGAAAGGAAATTCCACCCACTCTTACACACAAATAAAGAATGATTAAACATTCATCGCTCCCAATACTCATGTTAAACGAATCAAACATACACAATTGAAGCCAGACAAAAAACACAATGGTCCCCATTCACCGATATTTCTTTTATTGTGTCGAAAACAAACGGAATCCCCCAACAAATGTATTGGAAAGACTCGACAACGTTTCTCTTAAATAAACTATTTTGTCATCAGGTTTTTTAGGTAGTACTGACATTTTCACGGATAAAATAAAACACTAACTCCGAATGACCTAGATTACCATTTAAAATGTCGAACCATCAAGAGGTAGAAAATTATACTTGTGGTAGAGTTCTAGTGTAGGGACTCAAGGCGTAGGCACTCCAATTGAAGCAATTATAAAAAAAAAATGAGGTATTCTAATTGACACCAAATGGTTCAGCACTATCGTATTTTTTTTTTTTATGTAATAAAAGTGGCAAACAAGCATGCAGTTCGCATTCATGTTAAGTGAAGACTGCAGCCTATAGACACCCACACAATGACCAGAGGTCAAAATGCAGATGCGCTGCCACTCCTGAGGCATTAGGTGTTATGGCTCTGTGCCGGAAATTACAGGGCCGTACATTACCACCTGACCGGAACACGATAGTGCTGAACAGTACCATTTAGCGGCAAGTATATTAGGTAATGCGGTGGTGCCTATGCCCACGAGCTCCGTCACTGGAGCTCGCGGGCATAAAATATACTTGAATAAATAAATTGCATTTTTTTCGGATTCTTCTTTAATTTACCCATTTTTTGAGGATGTGTACGATCTAGAGCCGAGCTCGCAACATCTCCTTTCATACTCGTAGTTTTATCAAAGTGTTTATTTCATTTTCGTCAACAGTACGCCTAACAGATCTGCACAATTAAGATATTGTGTAGTAGGTACAATAGCTGTCGACTTGTCCTAATGAGGCATCTTGTCATAATGAGAAAGGAGAGTAAGAGAAAGCACTTGTTATCGACCCATTGAAAAGTTTTTTTTTATGTAATGAAAGTGGCAAACAAGCATGCAGTTCACATTGATGTTAAGTGATGACTGCAGCCTATAGACACCCACTTAAAGACCAAGGTCAATATGCAGATGCGTGAAGCTGAAGGTGTTATACCTCTGTGCCGGAAATTACAGGGCCGTTCATTTGCCGGTCTGACCGCTATTGGTCGGTTGAGTGAGATCACTAATGGAATTATTTTCCTGTAGAAGAAAATTCTTCCGCTAACGAAAGATGGGCTTGTCACGACCAAAAAAGATCAAAATTCCTTTCAAGATACCTAGCACCAGGTACACAAATTTAATATCAAAAAGAAAGGTCCCACCCCGGCTTCTTGCGAGTGATGATGAGCGTGATGTTATATATATAACTTTACGCCTTCCTCAATAAATGAGCTATATCACAATGAAAGGATTTTTAAAATTGGATAAGTAGTTCCTAAGATGAGCGCGTTCAAGCAAAAAAACAAACTCTTCAACTTTATAATATTAGATCAGCGTACATTAACATTAAAAATGTTTTTAAACAACCTAAATAAAATGTTAAACATTTTAACAATATAATATGACATAAAATGCAAAGAATACAATCGAGAAAAACTGAAAATATGGCAGTCCTTTCGCTCAAGGAAATTTGCTTGCATATTTTTAAAAGAGCTGAGCAGTTTGAGGAAAAAATATTAAATTTTCAACTGCGATCCGTTATTAAAAGTTATAGAACTGAAATATTGCTGGAGGTTAGGGATGAATTTTCGTCGTTTGACTGAGTCGTTCGACATAACTATACGCGTGTATTACTTATCTAAAAGTATGATGATAATAAACCGGTGGTAAAGTTCCAAATGAACCGCGCATGGCCCCACGGCTGGTGTAGATCGGAGACGATCTACTCGGTTGAGCGATACGGGCTCGGTCGGGGTGTGTAATGGATCACCGCTAGTGGCAAATTAAAATGCGCATTTCCGTGCTTCGGAGGGCACGCTAAGCCATCGGTCCCGATTGCTATCGATAGATAGCAATCGTTAAATCTTGTCGGAGGCCTTATGGGCGGATTAAAAACATCCGACAGCGGGTTGGCCACCAATCCGCATTGGACCAGCGTGGTGGAGTAAGCTCCAGGCCTCCCCCCAAAAAGGGGAGGGACTCGTGCTCAGCAGTGGGACGTATAATGGGTTGCTATTATTATTATAGAGTTCCAAATGTGGGAGCTCGAGGTCGTAGGCACCACCGCATTACCTAATATACTTGCCGCTAAGGGGTAGTGTTCAGCACTATCGTGTTGCGGTTAGATGGTAATGTAATAACCCCGTTATGACTATCACAGAGACATGACACCTTAGGTCTCAGGGGTGGCAATGCATCTATACTTTGACTTTTGGTTTCACTTTTCACTGGTGGTAGAGCTCCAGTGACGGAGCTCGCGGGCGTAGGCACCACTGCGTTATTTATATAATTGCTGCTAAATGGTAGTGTTCAGCAATATCGTGTTCTGGTCAGGTGGTAATGTACGGCCCTGTATTTTTGGGCACAGAGGCATAACAGCTTAGGTCTCAGGAGTGGTAACGCATCTGCATTTTGACCTTGGTCTTTGTGTGGGTGTCTGTCAGGTTGCAGTCATCACTTAACATCAATGTGTATTGCATGTGAACTGGATATAAGGTCAATGACCCTTAGAAAATTATTATATTCACATACATGTGTATATATTAAATTTAACTATGGGAGTAAGCCGTCTTGTATTTGATAATACAAAATATTATTTTGTGTCTTGTTAATACATTTTCATTGTATATTCATTGGATATTATTATTCATATATGTAATACTTAAAAGGTATAATGGCAACCCATTATACGTCCCACTGCTGGGCACGAGTCTCTCCCCTTTTTGGGGGGAGGCCTGGAGCTTACTCCACCACGCTGCTCCAATGCGGATTGATGGAGGTGGGTGGGTTAGTGGCCAACCCACTGTCGGGTGTTTTCAAACCGCCCATAAGGCCTCCGACAAGGTTTAACGACTGCTATCTATCCATAGCAACCGGGACCGACGGCTTAACGTGCCCTCCGAAGCACGGAAACGCGCATTTAATTTGCCACTTGCGGTCACCCATCACACTACCCGACCGCGCCCGTAGTGCTTAACCGAGCAGATCGCTTACGATCTACACCAGCCGCTGGGCCATGCGCGCTTCAAAGGTCTTAAAAGGTATCTTGTAACTTAAATATTGGCCGATACAACACTGTGTAAACATGCACACAGGATTATCATAGCGTGATAGCATGTCACTAATTAGAGAAACAACAGGTGCAGGTGAGATTGGAGAAGAGGTCAATGTCCCTTACAAAATTATTATATAATATTCACAGACATGTGTGTATCTAATATTTACCAAGTAAGCCGTTTTATATTTGATATCAAAAGCAAAATGTATTTTTGCCTATTTTAACTTAAGTACATGCATTCATTCTACGTTACCTGCAAAACATTAATTATGTAGGTTATACTTAACAGGTATCATAGAACTCAAACATTGATCGATACGACATCATGTAAACAAACACTACGGGACTGTCGTAGCGTGATAACATGTCACTAATTATTGAAACAACTACAAGCGAGGTCGAGGTCAATGACTTTTAGGTATAGAATAAGCTCATACAAACAGCAACGATTTCTCAAATTAATTTTCAAATATATTATTATAATAGGTGGCTCGTCTATTAAAATAATATCAGAAAATTAGCAAAATCAAAATCAGAGGTTTGAAAAACTTAAAAAAAACTTTCGAAATCTTAATTATGCTTATCTCCCGCATTTATTTGGTGGTACGCATCTACTTGAAATCTCTGCTTTGATGTAGATGTTTATTGACTACTGACTACAGTATTACTTATCATCATGTGACATGTGAACTGGATACTTGTTAAAAAAATTGATTAAAAAACCCAACGTAAGAGTTGTCTGGGACCAGTCTGCTGAGTCAGATATAACGCCAAGATAGTCATTATTCAATCTAAAATTTAGTCCTAGTTTACACAATAGCATGTTTCACGGACAAAGAATTTTCCAAGTAAATTAACTAAGTACCTTGTCCCAACAAAAATGATTTACAACTCACTAAACTTTTGCTATTAAACTCTCACAATGGATGGATTTTTGACGACAAAATTGTCACTTTAATCTATTACACGGAGATTATTAATTCTAAGTCGTATAAGTTGTTAATTGGTTGTAAATTTATCGACAAACTTTTAAATAATACTGTTTGAAATATGAAGTTTACTCGCTCCATATTTGACTGACTGAAGAAATACATGTTAAGTTATAAAATGTATATAGGGATATAGGCGTAAAATATTTTGATTTTACAGTTATTATCATATCAGCCGACGTCCACTGCTGGGTAAAGGCCTCCCCAAAAATTGCCCTAAAGAACAATCCTGAACCATCATCCAGCGATTGCCTGCAACTTTTACCAACCAGGTCATGGGTCCATCTCCTTCCTACGCTTCGTGTTCCGGTACGCGGTCGTCACTCTAAAACTCTTTTGCCCCAACAGCTGTCTGTTCTTTGAGCTATGCCCCGCCAACTACTACTTGATTTTCGCTATCCGGTGCGATTCTCATGCGAATCTCCTCATTCTTGATTCGATACCACCGAGAAACTCCGAGCATAACTCTTTCCATTGCTCTCTCCGTGACCTTGAGCCTTCTTTACAGTATACAACATGAAATATTGCAAATCGACCTTAGGAAGAAGACTCCGGCTTATTTAGGGTATGTAGAGCGTTATCTATTTCGCATCTTACCTCTATGTGACGTTTGTAGACCATTTTGATCAAGTTTTGATCAATACTGGACTATTAGTGCTTAATTACATATAACCCGAAAACAAAAGTGCTGAATACAATTTGATGGCAGATATACTAGGATAATATGATAGATTTAACTGCCTCAGTAGCCTAGTGGCAGCAGACCACTACTTCCACGCTGGAGGTCCTGAGTTCGATTCCCGGGCTATCAGAGATAACGGTTTGAAATCCTTTAGGTATCTCTGGTTCTATTGGGATTTCTCTATTTTCTGGAAGTTTTCCAGTTCCTCGGAGTTTGATAATGTGCCCGGAGATGGCAACAGGCTCGCCATCTGGTACATGGGCCAAAAACATAACTGGCGAATCGTGGGTATTTGCATGTATGCTTGAATGCATCCATTTACCTCTGCCTACCCCTTCGGGGATTACAGGCGTAAAGTTACGTTTGCATAGTAGGTAATACGGTGGTGCGTACGCTCTCAAGCTTCGACACAGTAACTCCACCCGCCTATTTATTTTTAAACTTATAAGTCATTTTTAAAACTCATAAGTAATTTTTAATCCTTTTATTGCGTGGAACCCTAATTAACAATTTTAAACGTTACTTAAATTGAATTTAACAAATTAACTTTTTAAACTTTTATTTCTTGTATTCCACATCCCTTATAGCATGACCTACTAACAATAAAATGATACATCAGGGGTCTATTAAGTAAAGTTATAGAACATAGTTGTAAAAGACCCTCTTGAGACCCATTTATTTCCAAGTTCCCATTAACTTAACAAATGACAACACTACAATTTTCATTGTTTGCTGAATCCCGATCATTATATCTGGTACTATGGAGCTATTATTGGGCAAATCTCCAAGTTTACCACTGATTTTCGTATTTCATGCAGTTTAAATATAAATATCTGGGTCAAAGTCGGGACTATCTTTGGATATCATTATATTTATATCTGTGATTGTAATTCACGACGAATACAATTATTTTATTATTTATGCTGTACTTACTCCAACGCTATTATATGGAAGTGGGAGCTGGGTATGCAAGAAAGAGCATAGCTGGTAGTAGAGCTCCAGTGACGGAGCTCGCGGGCGTAGGCACCACCACATTACCTAATATATTTGCCGCTTAATGGTAGTGTTCAGCTCTGTCGTGTTCGTATACGACCCTGTAATTTCCGGCACAGAGGCATTATGCCTCAGGAGTGGTAACGCATCTGCATTTTGACCTTTTTTATGTTAGGAAGTGGCCAGCAAGACCAAGGTCTTTGTGTGGATGTCTATAGGCTGCAGTTATCACTTAACATCGATGTAAACTGCATGCTTGTTTGCCATTTACATATATTAAAAAGAGATGTCGAATATAGGCAGGTGCCGGATCTCACTCCATGCCCAGCCAGCTAGTCCCCCCAGTTCACCCACATAGCCAAAAGTTTGGCGAGTCATTTATCATTTCAACAGTCCCATATATTATGAAGGGTCTGTCTGTGTCTATAGTCTGAGTCTGTATCAGCTATTGATGCAGTCAGAGAGCGGTCCCGCCGAATATAACCCATTACAAAGTAGAGCAAAATTCGCGCAAGCCTGACAGAGGTCCGTGGTTCAAATTGGACCCCGTGCTGACGAGAGCTTTATAATAAGCTTAATACAATAATTAACTATTCCAGATAGAGGAAATAAAAGAAAGAGATAAAAACAAACATTATCGTTAGTGATCAACACGGTCTAGATATGACGTTAAGGTCATAATATACATTAATACACACCTGAAGAATGAGCCTGTCAGGCTGTATTAACACGCCTTATCGCATTAAATATATTGCGGTGGTAAAATAACAATAGATAGATTGTTAAAAAAGATGGCAACAATGTTATATTAATTGATTTGCTTTTAACAGTAAATAATATTAAGAATGTTGGCGAGTAATTTTCGGTGTTGGTAGAGAAATATTGTGATCTATAGGCATGTATGAAGATGACTGATTCTTAAAATATGATGGCTGATTCTGAGGCGGGTTCATTTTACTTGAACCTTAACAAATTTGTTTATTACGTGTGTGTAAATCTCTCTTTATAAAAAAGCTGATTTGTTTTAACAAATGTGGGATTCCTAAAATAGAATAGTTGCTAGTATTTAAGAAAGTTCATAAGCAGAGATACGGGCGTAAGGGAACGTAAGATGAACGAGTGTGAGTGAAAGCAAGAACGGAACGATGTATGAAAAGGAATCGTGTGGTGTGAGTGGTGGATAGGAGTGATTGGGAAATGAATTAGGACGTGTAATGCTGTAAGACGTAGGTTGAAAATTCAATTCAAGTGTAGCGAAAATCATAAGTTGTTAACACAATTAAAACCAGTTTAAGATTTTTTGGGATTTTATTCAAGAAACTCTCCACACATATGTTAAAACGGGGGGTCTTTCTTTATTTATCCTTAACGGAAAGACTTATTTTACACCGTGGTAAAGCTTTAGTGACGGAGCTCAAGGGTGTAGACACTACTGCATTATTTTATCTATTTGCCGCTTAATTATAGAATTCAGGAATAGTAGTGATAGTAATTTCTAATAGCTTACACCTCAGGAGAGGCTTCACATCTACAGTCGACTGTTGGTTGTCGTGTAGTTGTCTATAGGCTGCAGTTTTTACATCACTTTGAAATGCTTACTTCCAATACGTTAAAGCAATGTAGTAATAAGATTGAAAATAACTTTTAAAAATTCTAGTTCATTCAGTGTGAAATTCTACCTGTCTTTCGAATGAAACGTTCAAGTAGAACACTACTTCCGTGTTAGCAAATCGAATTTCAATTAACAGTAGTGAAGTATTAAGATTGAAAATAAATTTTAAAAGGTATAGTTTAGTCGGTTAAAGTTCTACCTGTCTTTGTCAAATCAAACGTCTAAGTAGGACAGTAATACTGCTTCTGTGTTAGGATATCGAATTTTAATTTCCAGCTGTGTAGTAATAGTATTGAAAACAAAATTAAAAAGGTATAATTTATTCGGTAAAAATTCTCTCTGTCTTTATCAAATCAAACGTGCAAGTAGGACACCACGCACGACGTGCTTCTGTGTTAGCAAATCGAATTTTAATTTCCAGCTGTGAAGTAATAGTATTAAAAATAAAATTAAAAAGGTATAGTTTAATTGGGTAAAAATTCTACCTGTTTTGTCGAATCAAACGTGCAAGTAGGACCGAAATACTGCTTCCGTGTAAGCAAATCGAATTTCATATACCCAATCAAGGGGTGAATATAATCCCATAGAGTAACTCCGACTTTCGGTTATATACAACCCGTTTTTACCGCTCCAAGTTTACGAGTACGAAAAGCGAGATTTCTCGAGTTACTGACTGAGTTTTATTATTTTTTTACTACGCCCTTAACTTGAAAGCTTATTTGTTTTAACATACATGTGCTTCACTGAGAGATGATTTTTTTTTTTTTTTATGTAATTAAAGTGGCAAGCAAGCATGCAGTTCACATTGATGTTAAGTGATGACTACAGCCTATAGACACCCACACAATGACCAGAGGTCAAAATGCAGATGCGCTGCCACTCCTGAGGCCTAAGATGTTATGGCCTCTGTGCCTGAAATTACAAGGCCGTACATTACCACCTGACCGGAACACGATAGTGCTGAACACTACCATTTAGCGGCAAGTATATTAGGTAATGCGGTGGTGCCTACGCCCGCGAGCTCCGTCACTGGGGCTCTACCACCAGTAATGATATTATTATATACCTTAAAATCAAGTAGTAATCAAACAAAACAAAATACCTTAACGTCTATATTCCCAAACGATGCAAGTAAAATGTAATTGCGTAAGTTCAATATGCAGAAGTTTTGTGCTTTTTATCTTATGTAAGTATTTGGGATATTTATTGGGTATATTAAATACTCGGTTGGGCAGCGTTCGGGAAGCTACGGAACATCTTCTCGTCCGTCTTACCGCAGTGTCTTAAGAAAAAGGTCTTTGACCAGTGTGTGTTGCCAGTGATGACTTATGGGACAGAAACGTAGTCGCGCACTATGGGCCTCATAAGAAGGCTCAAGGTCACTCAGAGAGCAATGGAAAGAGCTTTGTTCGGAGTTTCTCTGCGAGATCGAATCAGAAATGAGGAGATCCGCATGAGAGCCTAAGTTACCGACATAGCTCACCGAATAGCGAGACTCAAGTGGTAGTAGGCAGGGCACATAGCGCGAAGAACTGACGGCCGTTGGGGCAGAGCAGTTTTTGAGTGGCGATCACGTACCGGAAAACGAAGTGTAGGCGGCCTGCCTCCCATAAAATAGACCTACGACCTGGTGAAGGTCGCGGGCAATCGCTGGATGAGGGCGGCCCAGGACCGTTCGTTGTGGCAATCTTTGGGAGAGGCCTTTGTTCAGCAGTGGACGTCTTTTGGTCGAAATGATGATGATGATATTAATTAGGATATTAACTGGGTATTAGATACGTCTTAGCTATAGAATGCTTTGTCTTTGCCAGTTGCATTGTCATTGTCAGGATAGAAAAAAACAAATGAGAGATTAGTAACACTTTAAGTAAAATACGTTTATGAATAAGGGGCTTAAGCTTTAACACTATTTTTTTCGAAGGGATAGGCAGAGGTTGATGCATGCATTCATGCGTACATGCAAACACCCACGATTCGCCGGTTACGTTTTGGCCCATGTAACAGGTGGCGAGCCTGTTGACATCTCCGGGCTCATTACCAAACTTCGAGGTACTGGGAAATTTCCAGAAATAATCGTAAGCGAAGCGTAATCGCCGGTTACGCTTTGGCCAAAAAGGATTTATATTATAACTTAAAAAAAAACTCGCGTTAACACTCATTACATTGATTTTACGAACCGGGTCGTGACGCGATATACTCGTAGATATTGCGATAAAAACATTATTTCACCGAAATATCGAAATATCTACATCGCGTCACGATCCGGTTCGAAAAATCAGCGTAATAATTTATATTGTTAAATAACCGACCAGTTTAAAATGATACCTGTTTTTATGCAACCAAATGTGCAAGAAGGACAAAATTACTTTTCCATGTAAGCCGATCGAATGCTATATTCCCAATCAAGGGGTGAATATGATCCCATATAATTTCAACTTTCGGATATATTTACAACCCGCTTTTACTTCCATATGTTTACAAGTACGAAAAACGAGATCTCCCGAATTACTGATTCTATGAGATCATAAAACGTAAACGTAACTTCACGCCTGTAATCCCCGAAGGGGTAGGCAGAGGTAAATGCATGCATTCAAGCATACATGCAAACACCCACGATTCGCCGGTTACGTTTTGGCCCATGCAACAGGTGGCGAGCCTGTTGACATCTCCGGGCACATTACCAAACTTCGAGGTACTGGGAAATTTCCAGAAAATGGAAAAATCCCAATAGAACCAGAGATAAAGGACTTTACACCATTATCTCTGATAACCCCCTACCCGGGAATCGAACCCAAGACCTCAGCGTAGTAGTAGTGGCCTGCTACCACTAGGCTACTGAGGCAGTTATGAGAGCATGCTATGTTTTATTATTTTTTTACTGTATCCTCAACTTGAAAGCTTTTATGTTAGAACAAAATATGTACTTCATTTTTTTATGCAATGAAAGTGGCTAACAAGCATACAGTTCACATTGATGTTAAGTGATGACTGCAATCTATAGACACCCACATAGAGACCAGAGTTCAGAATCAGAATCAGAATCAGAATCAGAAACTCATTTATTCATTTAGGGTGACAGGCACCTCTTATGACACGTCAAAAACAAACAAAATAAATTAAAGCGAATAACAATTGATATACATGTCAAACAAGATAAAAAATATATGTAAAGTCAAGAATATCACTAAGATAAAACTAAATGTCATAAACTAATGTAAAAAGTATATCAGTAGAATGTCTCTTTTCCCCTTTACGTTCAAAATGCAGATGCGTTGCCACCCCTGAGACCCAAGTGAATGCGTCTCTGTGATAGTTATTACGGGGCTATACATTACCATCTAATCGGAACACAATAGTGCTGAACACTACCATTTAGCGCCAGATAGATAAGGTAATGCGGTGATACCTACCCGCGAGCTCCGTCACCTGATTTCTACTACTAGTAAAAATCTAATGCAAGATCTATAATTTTGTACTTTCGTAAGGTAATGAAACCAAGCGAATGAGCGTAAAAACAACAATATCCTGGCAAACTGGTGGTAGAGCTCCAGTGACGGAGCTCGCGGGCGTAGGCACCACCGCATTACCTAATATACTTGCCGCTAAATGGTAGTGTTCAGCACTATCGTGTTCCGGTCAGGTGGTAATGTACGGCCCTGTAATTTCCGGCACGGAGGCGTAACACCTTAGGCCTCAGGAGTGGTAACGCATATGCATTTTGACCTTAGTCTTTGTGTGGGTGTCTATAGGCTGCAGTCATCACTTAAAATCAACGTGAACTGCATGCTTGTTTACCACTTCCATTACATAAAAAAAAAAAAAAAATTCTCCAGCATTTCCATCAGTCTTATCGTACCTGCGTTAACAAACGACGTATAAAAATCAACGCACAGAAAAGATAAGACAAAAAAAAGCATTCTATAGATATCACGCGAAATTGCTGGTGATAAAAAAGGGTGGAATGTACCAGAAAAAAACTATGCGAGCGAAGTTATGGGATGGGGAAGATTGGTCCAACATTCCACTTCGCGTGTTTTTTAGGGCTCCGTAAGCCACGGGCAAAAACGGAACCATATTACTGAGACTTCGCTCTCCTTCTGTGTCGCCAGGCTGTATCTTATGATTCGTGATACCTATGAAGTTGAAAATGTTTACTGGTGGTAGAACTCCAGTGACGGAGCTCGCGGGCGTAGGTACCACCGCATTGCCTAATGTACTTGCCGCTACATGGTAGTGTTCAGCACTATCGTGTTCCAGTCAGGTGGTAATGTACGGCCCTGTAATTTCCGGCACAGAGGCATAATACCTTAGACCTTAGGAGTACGCATCTGCATTTTGACCTTGGTTTTTGTGTGGGTGTCTATAGGCTGCAGTCATCACTTAACATCAATGTGAACTGCACGCTTGTTTGCCACTGCCATAACATTAAAAAAAATACAAACTGGCAACTTGTTTAGCAGTGTGAACATAAAATCTGTAGAGAGAACAAAATGCTACATCATACCTTATCAAATTCATAACACATAATTTGCTGTGGGGTAAAAACTGATATAAAGTTCATATGATTCTGTATTCGCGTTGCAAACAGCATTAAGACTAATATAATAAATGGGTGTCTGTCTAGACAGACACTATTTGTTTGTAACTAGACGTTAGATTTATTTATAAGACCACGCGATTTATCTTGAGGTTCATAATTAGAAAAAAAAACAGGTCAAATGCGTGTCGGGCCTCGCGCAGTGTAGGGTTCCGTAGTTACAGAGTAAGAGATGTAATGAAAAATGTTTTATCCCAAATAATCAAATTTTGTAACCAATCTAACCTTAGTCACATTTTATGAAAGACCTAATTTTTCACGAAAAATGTTCCAGTTATGAAAACCGAAACATA
Organism: Macrosoma leucophasiata; assembly: GCA_036365455.1. Classification (NCBI taxonomy): domain Eukaryota; kingdom Metazoa; phylum Arthropoda; class Insecta; order Lepidoptera; family Hedylidae; genus Macrosoma; species Macrosoma leucophasiata. The sequence continues at coordinate 2,616,733 of JAWQUS010000023.1, read as the reverse complement.
TATAATGTCATTTGTCTGTGAGTTATAAGCTGTACAGAGCAGTTAAAATATTATATTGGGCGATTCCGCGGAATAGGTAGTATATCAAATTGAATTTTTGCGGACCTTCAATATATGTTATTGGATTTAAAATAAAAAGTAATGTTTTGTGGGATATATTATCCCATGTCGCGTGTTTTGTTAAACATAATAATATTTTGCGTTATTCTTTTTACTCCTAAGATATATGCTTTTGTTTTCAAACATTACCTAACTGGTTTTGGTTAAATTAGTATGATACTATTATTAACATATATTCAGCGACACATGGTTGTTTATAGGCACTATTTAAATAGTGCCTATAAACATGCTGCATGAAACAAATAGTTTTGTTTAAGAAACACATAAAACATATTATAATATGTTTTAGAAGTTTAAAACAAATATAAGCGACTTCCTTACGATATTCAATAAACTGCAAAGTCTATTATATCGGTTGCCTACCTAGCATGGTTGGCAATAGATGGCGCTGCTGCTACCATAAAGCAATGCAATAAATGTGAAGGAAAGATTTGACAAATCGGGCAGGACTTCAGTAGCTCAATTGGAAGAGCGGCTGGCCTAGATTCCCAGTAGGCCGCGAGTTCGAGTCTCGCCTGAAGTCAATTTTTTCTTTCCATTTTTCTTTAAAATAAAATATATTTCACAAGCATGTGTTAATGCGAAATAATATAAAACAAATATTATAATACGTTTAATATATTTGAACATAAACCTAGACACACATCTGGGTACTTCAAAATCAAGCCCTGAATGGTGTTTTCAAGTACACTATTGTTCCTGGCTCTCTAGTACAATTGTCAGTACCTGTAGGCTTGAAGGGTCCTCTAGACCCTCCAGGAAGCCTACAAAAGCGTCAAGTGGAAGGTGTTTGCAGCCTAAATTTCATATTTTAAGTTTTTTTTTAATAATAGTATTTTTCTCTGTACTCGATTTATTGCTGTAATTAATCATAACAGTTTTGCATTAGTGTGTGAAATTAATGTACTCGTATTAAATAAAATATTGTTTTTTTTATATAATGATGATAGTCAGCAAGGCATGAGGTTCTCATCGATGTAAAGTGACGAGTGCAGCCTATAGACATCTACACAAAAAACAGATGTCGAAATGCAGATGCGTTGCCATCACTAAGACTGAAGTTGTCATGTCTCTGATAGTTATTTCGGGGCCATACATTACTATCTGACCGGAACACGATAGTGTTTACATATAAGCGGCAGGTAGATTAAGTAATGCGGCGGTGCCGACGCCCTCGAGCTCCGACACTGGAACTCCTCCACCAGTAAAAAATGTGATGTCTTTGTTATAGCTAATACGGGACTATACGAGATTACCGTTTAACCAGAACACGGTAGTGCTGAAACACTACCATTTGCAGTGTAAAAAACTGGTTGCCTGTAAAGTCGGTTTTACGGGTGAAGATTTTACGTGACAACGTCTTTTTCTCGGTAGAAAGGCATTCGCCGGTCCGGCAGGCCTCTCTCTCGTTCGGTGACTCATCGTTACGTTACCGGGCGTTACACTTTTTCATGAGTGACTCCGAGCCGCAACCTAATTAAAGACGTTGTCACGTCAAAATAAAACTCAAGGAATCGGAAATCTTTTTTTTATTCACGTTTTTTCCAATTGCCTTCCCTAAAAGCATATATATAATGTGAACAATCCCGTCACACTTCATGTATATCCATCAAAGTGCCGATTGAGATGTCCAAAAGAATTACAGCGAGCAGGAATCCATTACTCTACGCTGATACGGTTCTAACAAATGTTAGTTCTCGCCCCTGTACTATGTTACTAGCTAGTGTTGACAATTGTCGATTTTTAGGGTTCCGTACCTTAAAAGGAAAAAAGGAACACCTATAGGATCACTCGTGCGTCTGTCTGTCTGTCTGTCTGTCCGTCTGTCACAGCCGATTTGCTCCGAAACTACTCCACCGATTGAGTTGAAATTTTATGAATATATGTAAATTGGTGACCCAAAGATGAACACGTCAAGTAAAATAATAAATTTTAAACATGGGGGATGCCCCCCATGTTTTCGGGGGGTAAATCAGGAAATTAAAAAAAAAAATCGTAACCTGTGTCGTGTGACATATCAAATGAAAAAGGTTGTTGTCAGCATCTCAGATATATATTTTTTTTAATTTCTGCATAAACAAATTTGGAGTTATTTAAGAAAAATGACGAAAATTGACCAATCCCCCCCACTATCTCCGAAACTACTGAAATTAAAATTTTGAAAAAAATGTAGAAAATAGTTCTTTGCCTATAGATTACTGGAAAACCTATAAGAAGTATGTACGGAACCCTCACCACGCGAGTCGAACTCGCACTAGTCCGGTTTTTTGCCATGAACATGGCAAAACTTTCGCTGGTAAAATGAAGTATGCATAAATGGCTGGCGGAGCGGCTGGACTGGTTATCCTGAGGTGGCAGGTTTAACTCCTGCCCGAAGTCAAATTTTTCTTTCCGTTTCTTCTTTTATTTCTTAAGAGGTAATAAGCTAAATATATAATAGCTAATTCTCGTGTCTGCTTACTTCCGGTAAGCAGACACGAGATTGTGAGACTTTTAAATCAGCCTAATAACCTTTATTTTTTATTTAAAGTCACACAAAGACACATCTCGTGTCTGCACCGGAAGTTATACGAGGTCCAAGTAAAAAAAAATAGTTTTTCGCATTTATCTCAGTTGCTATTGCTCCAATGATGTTAACATCTATTAAAGGAACATTAAATTTAGATTAAGTAAATGTTATCAAAATATAAATGAACCGACCAAAGGTCAAAGAACCCAACAAATTTTTTCCTCACGTTCCCAATTGCTTTCCCTAAAAGCATACTGTGTGTAAACATACATGTGAGCAAACCCATCACATCTCACGTATATCCATCAAAGTGCCGAATGAGATGTCCGAAAAAAATTACAGTGAGCTGGAATCCATTACTCTACGCTGATAAGGTCCCACCCAACACTCCCAACAAATGTTAGTTCTCGCCTCCGTACTACGTTACTAGTGTTGACGATTGTCGAATTTCATATTTTGTTACAAAACGCACCCCTAGTGGAAGAAAGAAGTAAGTGAACGGATGGACGGATGGACGGATGGACGGATGGACGGATGGACGGATGGACGGATGGACGGATGGACGGATGGACGGATGGGGTGATGAACGGATGGAATAACGAACGATACGGACGAAAGAACGCACGGACGGAAGCACGGATGGGATGACGGACGGACGGACAACGGACGGAAGGACGGATGGACAGCGAAGTCCCGTTTTAATCCATTGGTTACGGAACTTCTACTGGTGGTAGAGCTCCAGTGATGGAGCTCGCGGGCGTAGGCACCACCGCATTACCTAATATTCTTGTCGCTAAATGGTAGTGTTCAGCACCATTGTGTTCCAGTCAAGTGTTAATGTACGGCCCTGTAATTTCCGGTACAGAGGCATAACACCTTAGGCCTCAGGAGTGGTAGCGCATCTGCATTTTGACCTTGGTCTTTGTCAGGGTGTCTATAGGCTGCAGTCATCACTTAACATCGATGTGAGTTGCATGCCTGTTTGCCACTTCCATAACATAAAAAAAAACCTAAGAAATCAATAAATACAAATTATTTATTTCTTTCTTAGGTTTTTTTTTATACATTGATTAGTGGGAGACATTATTATAAGTCCGTCTTGAGAACAGTTGTATAATACAAGTATACACCTACGGCCTACGGCTATCCCTATTGGGAAATACAGAAGTTATAATATATTCCTCCAACGCGTTTACGATCTCGCTGAATTCCTGTACGCTCGCGTACTGTGGTAACGAATAACATTTCATGAGTATTGAATTGAAGGCTTATATCAAACATTGTCATAGGCTTACGGTTTAGTACATGAATATAAATTTCAAGGTTTTACACCGATTTCTTTTAAAGGGTTTCACGATTTACTGACATAGTAAGAAGACTTCTTCCATCGTCCAAAAAATATATATTTTCACTTTAAATATTTTTTTAATCTTTTTATTTTGCTGATTGCTGTTTTTGCAGAGCTCCGTTGACGGAGCTCGCGGGAGTAGGCACCACCGCATTACCTAATATACTTGCCGCTAATTGGTAGTGTTCAGCACTATCGTGTACCGGTCAGGTGGTAATGTACAGCCCTGTAATTTCCGGCACAGTGGCATAACATCTTAAGCCTCAGGAGTGGTAACGCATCTGCATTTTGACCTTGGTCTTTGTGTGGGTGTCTATAGGCTGCAGTCATCACTGTGAACTGCATGCTTCTTTGCCACTTGCATATACATAATTACCGTACGATGTAAGTGGAGAATGTTTTATAAATGGCGTATCCAGGATTTTAGTTCAACTTAATCGGCGTAAGATATCAAACAAATGCACAAATAATAAGTGTATACTTGAAGTTATCTAATGGAAGAATTGGAATTCCGTCACGAAATTAATTCATGTAAATTCAGGAATGTAACTTTTAAGAAAAGGTAATTGATAATTCGCATAGTTGGTAATAGATGGCGCTACTGCTACCATAAAGCAAGGCAATAAATGTGAAGGAAAGATTTGACAAATCGGGCAGGACTTCAGTAGCACAATTGGAAGAGAGGTCGGACTAGATTCCCAGTAGGCCGCGAGTTCGAGTCTCGCCTGAAGTCAAATTTTTCTTTCCATTTTTCTTTAAAATAAAATATATTTCACAAGCATGTGTTAATGCGAAATAATATTAAAACAATTGATAATTCTCATTGAAATAAAACTTGTATTTGGATTTATGTCGCGTATACTAAAGCTTGCTTGCCAATTTCATGAGATAAAAAAATCTTTGAGCTCTGCCACCAGTGACGGACTTTTCTACAACTAGTGTAATAAAAACATAACAATATTTTTTTGCTACCACAGTCAAGGCCTCACTATAGCTGTCTAATTTTAAAACACTACTAAAACAGTAGTTTTTTTAGCTGTACGTATTATTATATTGATATACCTACCCTATAACTCGTTACTAACAACCCGTCGTTTCTGGATTATGTCAAAATATCTCATTACCGGCACACTGTTACGACCCAACCAGATGTTCCTTCGAATCCCCGTACCATGTAAGTGGAGAATGTTTTATAAATGGCGTATCCAGTATTTCAGGTCAATTTAATGCGGTATAAAATATGAAGTGCATGTATTAGAAGTGTATAGTTGAAGTTGAAGTTATCTAACGGATGAAATGGTATTCCGTCACAAGATTTAGTCATGGAACTTCTGGACTACTTTTCTGAAGAAGTAATTAATATACTGAAATAAAACTAGTTTTGGATTTATGTCACCTATAAAATTGCCTGCCAATTGTATGACATAAAAAAAAACAACTTTGAGCTCTGTGACCAGTGGCGGGGTTCTACATCTATACCACTTGTTCAATAAAAAAATACAATATTTTTGTAACAACTTCCAAAGCCGTATCATTTCTCTCTTATAATAAAACACTACTACCACAGTAGTTCTTTCAGCAGTTCGTATTATTATATTAATACAATGTTACCTACCCGTAACTAGCAACCGTCGTTTCTGGATTACGTCACAAAATATCTCATTACCGACACATTGTTACGACCAAACCAGATATTCATTCACATCCCCGTACCACGTAAGTGGAAAAAGTTTTATAAATGGCGTATCTAGGGTTTTAGTTCAATTTAATGTGACGTAAAATATCAAGTGCGTAAAAGTGTATACTTAAAGCTTTGTAACGGAAAAACTGATATTCGGTCACAAAATTAAGTCATATAACTTCAAGCCTGTAATTTTCTGAAGGGTTATACATATACTCATTCAAATGAAATCTAGATTTTGGCTTTATCAGGGGTACATAAAACTAAAATGATTATTTAAAATCAACCCAATGTTTGGTCGCGTACGGTAAAAAATATTAAAAAAAATAGTATGAACTGGCCACTTGACTACGTGACCTGCTTATGTTGTGGTAATAAATGCTGTATTTGATTGAGTTTGGATAATCAGAGAGTTTGTTTAAATGAATTGATTTTTTTCACAATAACATGCGAGTTAAATATTTTTCGAAAAAAATGGAGTGATTTTTTTTATTTTTGACTTCAAGTGGGATTTGACGACGCGACCATTGGAATCTTAAATCCAGCCGCTCTCCCAACCGAGCTGCTTAAGTAGCTATTTGGTATCTCAGTCGGGAGAAATTAAAAAAGATATAAGTACCTAAACAATTATTGCGTGAAAGTAACTTCTGAACACTATTAAAAGTTCTTTTAAAGAGTTATTTATTACTAGCTGTGCCCGCAACTTTGTTTGCGTGGAATAACATTTTGGTTCATAAATACTTTTGGGTAGCTAAAAAAAATCTATTTTGCATTAATGTTTCTCTGTACACGATACTAGAATAGAATAGAAAAAACTTTATTTGTATCAACATAAAAAAAAAAAACTAAAACTAAGAACACAAAATCAAATTGTTACAAAAAGGTCCCCAATTCAGCATAAAGCCGATCTTACGAGCGGCGCTGGTCTTCCATTGGGGCCGATATTAGACGTATGACCATCGGGGATCAAAGCACACAGGCTGCTAGGATTGCGAAAAATTGCTAATTATGTGTTTAAACGCGCATCCATCCTATGAACCGTATTTTCGAAAATGCCATTTTAAACTTCTATGCATAATATTTTTTTATAGAAAATTATTATAAGCTTTTGTAAATTTTCAGTCAATTTTTAAACATAAAAGATAGATCTATGCATAATATAAGCACTCCGTAAGAGCCGGCAGAAGAGAAAAATTGAATATTAACGTTGTGCATCTTTACCCACTAATGCCACCACCACCACCACCGCCACCACTACAATCGCCACCAACGCCATCAACGCCATCACCATCACCAAACACCTGCGCCACCAATGCCACCACTGATACAAACGCCACTAAAACCACCACCACCACCACAACCAATGCCAGCAACGCCCCCAAAACTACCAACAACACCACCAACATCACCAACGCTACCAATGCCTCCACCGCCAGCACCACTAACGCCACCAACACCACCACCAGAGTTACCAACAACACCTATGCCACCAACGACACCAACGCCACCACCACTACCACCACCACCACTACAAACACCACCAACACCACTACCGCCACCACCACCACCACCATCGCCATCATCATAATCACATCCGAAAGACGTCCATCCGTCTCCGCTGGACAAAGCCTTTCCCGAAGATGCTCCTAAAAGTGTTGTACGTCATAAGGAAAGAATACGCCATAATTGCCACGCTTGGCATGCTGAATGGTGATCATAGCGGAGATTGTTTTATGCCGGGACGCTGCTATGCGGTATGCTTAATGTTACTAACAGAGAAAAACCGGCCAAGTGCGAGTCGAACTCGTGCACGAAGGGTTCCGTACAAAAAATGCCATAAAAATTTCGTTTGTTGGAAGGTAACATACAACATAAGACCTAAAAATTCTATGAAAATTTTAAGTGTATACTTGATACCGTTATTGATATCGAGCAAAAAGTATGCCCCCTTGGACCCCTTAATATTTTCTCTTTCTTATTTTTAGTATTCAATTTTGTCGCTATAGCGGTAACAGAAATATATAATTTGTGAAAATTTTAGCTTTCTAGCTATCACTGTTTATGAGATACAGCCTGGGGACAGACAGACGAATGGACGAACAGACAGGCAGACAGCGGAGGATGAGTAATAGGGTCCGTTTTTACCTTTTAGATACGGAAACCTAAAAAAGATAGATTCAGAATAGTTTAAAAATATTCGATATGATTCTTTAAATTGTCGTAACTTTTTTATTTCTGAACCGAATGATATGAAGCAAACAGTAAATGTCAAGTGAAACTTACCACAATATATTAGTAAAAAATTAAAAACGGATAAGCCATTTCTGAAATTAGCGTGAACAAACACACAGACAAACATACATTTTTCCGGGATAAAAAGTACCCAGTGTTGTGCGCCAAAGGTTAAAGTATAAATATATGCCAAGTTTCATCGTAATCGGATCGGTAGATTTTGTGTGTAAATGTAATGACTGACAGACAGACAGACAGACAGACAGACAGACAGACAGACAGACAGACAGACAGACAGACAGACAGACAGACAAAACATTTTCTAATCTCATATTTGTGTTCGGTGTCGATCTAGTAACATCCACTGGTATTTACTTTTTCAATATTTTCAATGTACAGAAGTTGAACTTCTACAGTTTTATTATAAGTATAGATAACAGCAATATTATATCTAGAGGTCTGTGAGTAATCTAGTAAATGTTTTATATAATTAAATATTGCACAAATAACCCTTAATATTATAGATATTCCAAAATATTTCGTAATATCTACGCAGCACAAAAAAAAACAAAAGCTTTAACAAACATTAAAAATAAACACAGTATTATAGGTATTCAGAACACCGGGCACAGCTAAAATAACTGCCTGTTATTTGACTTTTTGAATAAACAGAATGTTTCGCGTTTAGAAAGTACAAATGTAACAGTACGTAACATTGTTCGCTATATTAAATGAGGTTGTCACTAACGCAAAATATATATTTTTTTTTAAAGTGAGAATCAAACATAATATAATTTACTAACTGTCCCGGCAAACTTCGTATTATTGCCTCAGAATAAATAATGGGTCAAAGGTTTGATAGATACGGACTGATTGTATGGGAAAATAAAATTGTGGTATTTAATGTTTCCCTTCGATTTCTTCATATTTTCTTACCTTTTAAATCTTTCCTGGACTTCCAAAAATCATTCAAAACCAAAATTGGCCAAATCGGTCCAGCCGTTCTCGAGTTTTAACCAGACTAACGAACAGCAATTGATTTTATATATGTATATAGATAGATATATAGCTGACCCGGCAAACTTCGTATTGTCTCACAATGAAATAATGTGTCAAATGTTTGATATATACGGAGTAATACGGACTATGTGTTTTTACTATTCCCCTTCAATTTCTTCATATTTTTTTACCTTTTAAACCTTCCAGAAATCATTCAAAACCAAAATTAGCCAAATCGGTCCAGCCGTTCTCGAGTTTTAGCGAGACTAACGAACAGCAACTGATTTTTATAGATATGTGTGTGTGTGTGTATCTTCACGCTAGGTCCCTGACGGGGTAGGCAGAGAGTGTAGAGCGCCAGATATCCCGGTTCAGACAAACCTCTCGTGCCTCGTCTACCTACCTATTTTTATAGATATAGATAGATATATAAGATTATTATTGTATTGTACACGTATTATTCAGGTGAAATGATAATGTACTGCCCATAATTTCCAATACAGAGGCAAAACAGCATGTCAATTGTATGCTATTTGCTACTTTATGACATGAAAACACATAATTGTTTTGGCTGAGGTCCTATATGTCCTGCTACGACTGTCAAGGGCAGATATTACCTAACCTAACTGAAACACGATAGCACTGTACATTACAGTTTAGCAGCAATAATGTTAGGTAATGTTACTGATGCGTATAACGAGCTACAGTGTCCAACAATAAATATCGGCTAGTTTAGAATTCGTAGAGCGTTATCTTTAATGCACAATGCCTACGTAAGCTGTTAGTTCGGTATTGGTCAACACTTGATTAAAATGATATGTTCTTAGGTTTTCGCGAGCTACACTCATTGAAATAAAACTATTTTTACGGATTTATCTCGCGTATATTAAACTAAAATGATTTTTAAAATCAACCCGACGTTTCGGTTGCTTTTCAGCTTCCGTGGTCCAAGATACCATAAGTAATTATTGTGTTAATCCTGAACGCTAAGCAAGGCGTTTACGAAATCGATGGAGGTAGCTACATATAATTTTTTCAAACTTCTGTCAGACAAATGTCACCTCAGTCTGCCCGGGTCCACGGAAGCTGAAAAGCGACCGAAACGTCGGGTTGATTTTAAAAATCATTTTAGTTTAATATACGCGAGATAAATCCGTAAAAATAGTTTTATTTCACTTGATTAAAATGGTGGACAAATGTCACATAGAAGTTTTGGCGGGAACCTTGAAAGATGCGTGTGGTGCTCTTATTTTATTTCATTTTCTTGGTGTAAGTTGGTGGCACTTTGTTTGATATAGGCTTATTACAGTGGTCGTGTATAGTGAAATAGTTGCCTCCAAAACTTCATTGTAAATGTTCTGGTAAAGTAGCCATCGCTTTACTCGAATTACTGTGACTCTGACTGACGGACTGATGAATTGACTGAGTCTGACTTTTACGTTGCTTAATATCGTTTTACTTGACACTGGCAATATGCATAAAAAGCGATGCCACAAATTAAAAAAAAAATGTCACATAGGTGCAAAAGAGATGACGCTCTACAAACCCGAAATAAGCCGAATTCTCTTACCTATCGGTCGATGTGCAATATTTTTTGTTGGATGCTGTACAATATCTGGACTCTGTACGCAGTAAATTATAATCAGTACCTACGATATATCGAATATTCCATTCAAGTTGAAAAATGGAATTTGATAACGAAATATTTCATCACTTATCAATATTATCTTTTATCCATGCTTATTTCATCTACGATACCCTTCTCTGTGTATAATCTGACACACACACAGCCGATGTTATTTTCAAGGTTTTCATAACAACAATAATCTTTGCTCAATGTAGAGACATTGATTAAATAAATACAATTTTATTATAGCGACAACCCTGGCACGGCAAAACTTTTCTAATAATGCGCGTTTGAAATTGAACAAATATTTCTTTTTTATCGTAGGTGCTGTAATGGGATTTTTTCGGAACTAAATTTTCTATCTGCGTTATATTAAGTTTTAATGTTTCAGTATATTTTCGTTATGAAATATTATTCGTTTATTTGGAAATCTACTTAATGAAAACACGGTGGAACTGTTTATGTAATTACGTGTAGATTGAAATCGTTCTTGTGTTTTATGGAAAAACTTACTTTAAGCTCGAACAACTGAGCCTGCGCAGAGACATTGGATGTCTTTGCGTTTTTTACTGTATCTACAATGGTGAGTGCTCTGTTGAACTGTTTTATATGGTGCCACGGTTTCATTTCCTACATCGTGCTACCCGTCGAAGAGAGAAGTTCCACCCTGACACACTGCGGACACTCCGCCAAAATTCCATACACACGCTTAATTTGGTCTCTATTACACAGACATCAATCAGTGACGTGTATCTATACGTGCACCTGTGTGCGTAGCACGTAGAGAATACCAACCGTCGCCCATAAGAGGCGAGGAGGTTGGGTGATGCGGGGAAATCGGGCGGGACGTCGAAGTGTCCATTCTATACGTAGTATTATTACATATTTTCTGACCCTGATCGACTTGACACTTGGAAATGTTTTACAGTGCGGTCGTTCGTTTCTTCGAAACTTGTAAATTGTGGAACGAGTTTCCCTGTGAGGTATGCCCTCAGTGCTGTAATATGAGTTTCTTCTTAAATAGAGTCCTTCAGGGCTGGCAGCGCGTTGGCAGTTTCCCTGGTAGCAATTTTTGATAGGCGACAGTGACCACCTTCCATCAGGTGGTCCGTCTGCTTTTCTGTCAACCTTTTGACATAAAAAAATGAAAATACATAATGTACGAGTATGTGCCTTCAAAGTAATCTATGTATCGTTGTGTATTTAGATATTTATTTTCACACCAAGTTCCTAATGGGGTAGACGGAGAGCGTATACCGTCATAAATCTTGGTTCTTACACATCTCTCGTGCCTTTTCTACATTCATCACTCTCTGGATAATATATCTATACAAATAAATAAAATTGAAATATATAAGTTACCGCTTTTTACCAAATGCATATAATTATGTATGTATAGACGGTTCATAGGTATAACAAAACAACATTTTTTACAATTTTAGTCTGTCTGTCTATCTGTCTGTTTCGCGGGGCTAATCTTAGGAACGGCTTTACCGATTTTGACGGGACTTTCACTGGCTGATAGCTTATGTAATAAGGAGTAACTAAGGCTACTTTTATACTAGCTGCGCCCACGACTTCGTCCGGGTAGATACTGAACAATCATGAATTCTCACGCGGACGAAGTTGCGGGCACAGCTAGTATATTATAAATGCGAAAGTTGGTCTGTTTTGTTTGTTACTCCTTCACGCAAAAACTGCTTAACCGATTTTCATGAAATTTCCTGCACACATAGAGGGTAACTTGGATTAACACGAAGGATTTACTAGTTTTTGTCATGAAAAAATGTTCCCTTGGGATAGCATGGGATGATTTGGTGAGTTACGCGAAAAGCGAAATACACGCGGCAGGAGCCGCGAGCAACAACTAGTATTTATATATTTAAGTTTCTCAAAGTTATTTGTAGATTTATGATGATGCTTAAAATACTAAATCGGTACGAATTAAAACAAAATCCTCCTAACCCCTACACGAAGATGCAATGAAATCAACGATAATGCAACTGGTTTTCAACTATCGATTGCCCAATCAAGACTGGTGGAGAACCATCATGGGACTAGCTCGGCTATTCAAAAGCCTTAATCAACCGATAACGATTCCGAGCGCGTTCCAATACGTAGACTAGATATACTTATATAAAATTTTATTAAAGACTAGCTGTGCCCGCAACTTCGTTCGCGTGGAATAATAATCGCGTGGCTTTGGACGCTTGGTGTCGGGACGCTCGACGTCCGGACGCTGGGCGTCGGGACGCTGGGCGTCCTCGACGTCGAGACGCTGGGCGTCGGGACGCTGGGCGTCGGGACGCTGGGCATCGGGACACTGGGCGTCGGGACGCTCGGCGTCGGGACGCTGGGCGTCAAGACGCTCGACGTCGGGACGCTGGGCGTCGGGACGCTGGGCGTTGGGACGCTCGGCGTCGGGACGCTCGACGTCGGGACGCTCGGCGTCGGGACGCTCGACGTCGGGACGCTGATCGTCGAGATGCTCGGCGTCGGGACGCTCGGCATCGAGACGCTCGACGTCGGGCCCTGATGACATCTCCGGGCACATTACCAAAAACTGAGGTACTGAGAAAAAATCCTATAGAATCAGAGAAAAAGGATTTCATATCGTGATTCCTGATAGCCACCGACCGAAATCGAACCCAGGGTATTAGTAATGGCCTGCTACCACTAGGTTACTGATTCGGGACGCTCGGCGTCGGGACGCTGGGCGTCGAGACGCTCAACGTCGGGACGCTGGGCGTCGGGACTATGGGCGTCGGGACGCTCGACGTCGGGACGCTGGACACCGGGACGCTGGGCGTCGGGACGCTGGGCGTCGGGACGCTGGGCGTCGGGACGCTGGGCGTCGGGACGCTGGGCGTCGGGACGCTGGGCGTCGGGACGCTGGGCGTCGGAACGCTGGGCGTCGGGAGCTCGGCGTCGGGACGCTCGGCGTCGGGACGCTGGGCGTCAAGAAGCTCGACGTCGGTACGCTGGGCGTCGGGAAGCTGGGCATCGGGACGCTTGGTGTCGGGGCGTTCGGCGTCGGGACGCTCGGCGTCGGGACGCTGGGCGTCAAGACGCTCGACGTCGGGACGCTAGGCGTCGGGACGCTGGGCTTCGGGACGCTCGGCGTCGTGACGCTCGACGTCGGGACGCTGGGCGTCGGGACGCTAGACGTCGGGACGCTAGACGTCGGGACGGTGATTCCTGATAGCCACCGACCGAAATCGAACCCAGGGTATTAGTAATGGCCTGCTACCACTAGGTTACTGATTCATTTATTTTTAAAAAATTTTTTTACAAATTAGTGTTTGGAATATATTATGTTTATTTTATAATTGGTGGATTTTTAGAATCAGATAAACCTTATTGGTATTAAATTTAACGTTCATTGTATTCTTACGGTAGGAATAAAAATAAACGCTTTTAAGATCACTTAAGGCTTCATATTAGGGATTCAACTATCGATTGACCAATCAAGACTTTTGGAGAACCCTCTTGGGACCAGCTCGGCTATTCAAGCCTTAATCAACCGATATTCTCTCTGCTCCGCGTTCTGCTACATAGTGTAGTTATACTTGTTTTATTTGTGGACAAGCTTTCGCCTTATACTTTTCACTGTACATAACACGGTTGATAAGAAAGAAAGAAAATATTTTTATTTCGAATAGATCTTTACAAGTACTTTCAAAACGTCTAGAAATCATAAATTACCTAGAGTGAATAACTATATACACAGTCGCCAAATGATAGTGTTATGTACTACAGTGTTCCGATTATAGGGTAGTGTATGGTCTTTTTTCTTATAATGGAAGTGGCAAACAAGCATGCAGTTCACGTTTACGTTAAGTGATAACTGCAGCCTATAGGCTGCAGTCACACTAAGACCAAGGGCCGTACATTACCACTTGACCGGAACGGGATAGTGCTGAACACTACCATTTAGCGGCAAGTTTATTAAGTAATGCGGTGGTGTCTACGACCGCGAGCTCCGTCACTGGAGCTCTACCACCAGTAAAGAAGGTCTTGTTATAACTATCACAGAGATAAAACAATTTAGATCTCGATGGTGTTGGCAACGCATCTGCATTTTGAACTTTCGTTAGATGCATGTTAAGGGCTACAGACATCACTTAACAACCATGTGAACTGCCAGTTTCTTTGTCCATCTTCGTTACATAAAAAAAACCTAGACACGGGCAACATTTAGTTTGGTATAAATAATACTTAGTCCTCCTCCACCAATCCGCATTGGAGCAGCGTGGTGGAGTAAGCTCCAGGCCTCCTCCCAAAAAAGGGGAGAGACTCGTGCCCAGCAGTGGGACGTATGATGGGTTGCCATTATTAATAATTAATATCCTCATAATTATAAATGAGAAAGTTTGTGACAATGGATGTTTGTTGCTCTTTCACGAAAAAACTACTGTACAGATTTGGTTTCAACTTTACACTAATATAGGTTATACATTGGAATAACATATAGGCTACTATGTGTTATGAATAAAAGTATACACGAGTAAGATATTTTTCAAATTAACCTGTGTAAACCTGAACATGCCTCTCTATAAAAGAGCAATGCTTTTAATGCCGTTTACAGAAGACTCTGAATGCATCTGACTCTACACACCAAGTAAGACCTTAAAACGAACGGGATAAAACGTATTATCGTTTGAAATATTTAATTAACATGGCAAATAAAATATGATTGCCGACTCTCTTTTAAAATATTTGTTTGCACGGTACCTGAATGACCTTTTTACATCAAGTGAATTAAACGAGAAGTGAAGCCTTGAATCCGGGCTTTAATTTTTCTAAATACGAAGAGATTTTGAGAAACTTGTGCGTTGACATTTCAATATTTGAAGCAATCTTTGAGCAAGCTTTCACTGGTGGTAGAGGTCTGGTGACAGAGCTCGCGGTCGTAGGCACCTCCGCATTACCTCTATCTGCCGCCAAATGGTAGTGTTCAGCACTATCGTGTTCCGGTTAGATGGTAATGTAAGGCCCAGTTATGACTATCACAGAGACATAACAACTTAGGTGTCAGGGGTGGCAACGCATCTGCATTTTGACCTCTGGTTTTTATGTAGATGTTTATAGGCTGCTTTCATCACTTAACATCAATGTGAGCTGCATGCTTGTTTGCCACCTTTGTTAAAAAAAACAGCAGATTTTGATTAAATTTAATATTTAACACGAAATCAGTACACATTCATTTACGGTCCTGTAATTTCCGGCACAGAGGCATAACACCTTAGGCCTCAGGAGTGGTAACGCATCTGCATTTCGACGTTGGACTTTGTGTGGGTGTCTATAGGCTGCAGTCATCACTTAACATCAATGTAAATCATGTAATTTTTCTATCTCCTGAACAATTTGCAAAATGGCGGTTATTATAATTATATTTTGTTTTTTTTTTACGTAATGCAAGTGGCAAACAAGCATGCTGTTCACATTGATGTTAAGTACTTGTTTTTATATTATTTCGCATTAACACATGCTTGTGAAATATATTTTATTTAAAAAAAATGGAAAGAAAAAATTGACTTCAGGCGAGACAAATTATTCTTTTCCATTATTCTTTCCATTTTTCTTTAAATAAAATATATTTCACAAGCATGTGTTAATGCGAAATAATATAAAACAATTATTAAGGGTAAAAGCGACTTCTTTACGATATTCAATAAACTGAAAAGTCTATTATATCGGTTGCCTAACTAGCATGGTTGGTAATAGATGGCGCTACTGCTACCATTAAGCAAGGCAATAAATGTGAAGGAAAGATTTGACAAATCGGACAGGAATTCAGTAGCTCAATTGGAAGAGCGGCTGGACTAGATTCCCAGTAGGCCGCGAGTCTCGCCTGAAGTCAATTTTTTCTTTCCATTTTTCTTTAAATAAAATATGTTAAGTACTGTGTCAGTTATTTCTGTTGTTTATGTTTTTTTCGAGTACAATAAAGAGTTACTTACCTACTTACTTAAGTGATCACTGCAGCCTATAGACAAGCACACAAAGACCAAGGTCAAAATGTAGATGCGCTACCACTCCTGACGCCTAAAGTGTTATGCCTCTGTGCCGGAAATTACATTACCACCTGACCGGAATACGATAGTGCTGAACAATACCATTTAGCGGCAATGTACTCGTATATATACCTGCGTTTTGTTGCGTTCATTAGGTAATGCGCGCCCGCGAGCTCCGTCACTGGAGCTCTCCACCACCAGTAAAATTTCTCAACTAAAAAAAAAACTTTCTCAACTTCTCCAACTCGTTCAGATCGAATAATCTGAGCAATAAAACGATGCGCACAAATAAATGGTCCCCAAAAAGTAATGTCCCATCAAATTACGCAATAAACTTTGGTCTTGACGCACAATATTCCCAATGGCCAAGGACTTTTGAACTATAGTCGCGAAAGTAAGTAATGTTACCTATTATTACCTTTTTCCCACCGCATTGGAGGCGCGATATATTTGGTTGGAGTCGAAATTGGATGTGGTATTTGAGTTGTAATAGCCTTTGATGTGGGTAGGTAGTAAATTTATTTCAATGCTTATTTCTTTGGATTTGATTTTATAATTGGTGATACGTATTTATCTACGTAGGTAGATATTTTTGACTAGTCATTTTCCGTAGTCCGAACTGCCTCGGTAGCCTAGTGGTATCAGGCCAATACTACTACGCTGAGGTCCTGGATTCGATTCCCGGGTAGGGGGTTGTCAGAGATAATCGTGTAAAGTTCTTAATTTTTGGTTTTATTGGCATATATCCACTTATTAAAAAAAAAAATGGAAAGAAAAATTTGACTTTAGGCGAGACTCGAACTCGCGGCCACTGGGAATCTAGTCCAGCCGCTCTTCCAACTGAGCTACTGAAGTCCTGCCCGATTTTTCAAATCTTTCCTTCACATTTATTGCATTGCTTTATGGTAGCAGAAAGCATAGAAGTCAAAATAATATTTAGTTTAGAATTATTGGGCTTATGGCCGATTTATTCATTCGCAACTACATAGAAATGCATAGATTAACAATAACTAAACAATCACACTCACAAAGGTATAGAATGAATGAATAATTTGGATGAATGAATGAATGATTTTATTTGCAAGAACAAGAGTTATGGAAAAGCAACTATGAATTAAATTGAATTGTAAGTGTAACGCACTGATTGAAGTTTAAAATTAAATAGAAAACTGTTTCGCTCCATCATATCAGACGATCATCTTCCCCTGCTGGACTAAAGCCCACATTGCCATCACGACTTAATAGTAAAGCGGCTGGACTGGTTATCTTGAGGTAGCAGATTCGATTCCGAATGCCCGAAATATTTTTTTCTTTTCACATTTTGTTTTCTTTTTTTTATTCTTTTTTATTTTTATATCTTAAAACAAAGCTTAACATAGTGTTGAAATGTATTTATCGGACAAAAATGTATTAGACTCCCCATAAACCTCTCAAATATAAGTATCAAGCGCAAATGGTGCGATAAGTGACCGCCAAAAACGACCGTCCGATGATAGATAGCACCGGATAACAAAGGAACCGCGCTACTAACGAATGATCCCATAAACTGTAGTTTTACGTATAAAAGTCGGTTCCATGCAACCATTATAGCTCGGTTAACAATTTTCTAGTAAAAAGACGATGTAAAATGAGAACGATGACATAAAACATATGCATGACCTGAATTGGTATTTATTGCATGGATTGAAAGAAATATTGTTGCGCTTTTTCCTTTTTATACTATACTGATATTTAAAATAATAAATAATGCGTATATTTTTTTAATATTTCAATTTCTATATTTATCTTTTTATGTATGTGTATGTATTGTATTTTTGTGTAAGTTTACAATGTTATAACTATTTATTTTAAAAGTTTGTGTATCATTAAGCTATTAAGTATACCATAGTTTTGTAAGAATTGTTATATTTAATTTATATTTTAACGATGTGTTGTACACCCCTTTTTCTGAAATGTATCTCTTTCGATCTAGGTTGTCTGGCAGAGATCGCTTTAAACGATAAGACCGCCTATTGTGCTTTTTTCTTGTAATTTTTTTACTAGCGGCTCACTCCGGCTTCGCGCGTTTGCAATGTTACCTACCCTCTCCTATTCATTTTGGCATGATGTTATGCGCGTTCACGCAAACAAACAAACAAACTCTTCAGCTCAAAACAAACGACAGAAAAAATAAATATGTGTACTTCTATATAGCCTAAAATATACACCCCTTGAAAATAGCTGACAAGCTTCCCTTAAAAATCTCAATTCTTTATGTATGTATTCTAATTAGGGGGAATCCCCCTAGCGCCGGACAGCACATAGTACCGGACAAAACTTCTACAAGCAGGCTTTAGCGTTCTTGATCGATATTTCACACGAGTACGTATTGGCTTTGACGGTACTAACTCCCCGACGGCACGGCCAGCCTCAATCTCGCACGATGCGGCATACAGGTCATACATTACATATTGCGTGCACGAGACTGCTGCATCGAGTAATATTTCGCAGGTCGTAAATCACTAATTCGTGTGAATATATATTATTGTGTGTGTTCGGCTTCCATTTATTAATTGGTGAGTATGCTTAAATGAATATTACTTTTATACTTAATATTACAACAATTTTTTTTATTATCGAAATATTGTTACGGTACTTTTAACCTTTGAAAATTAAACCTGTCCGGTACTAGGTGCCAAATTTCAATGATACCAAAAAACTATTTCCATTGAATAGTTTCTTTTAGTGATTTATTAGTTATTAATTTGTGTTTATGTTGACTTAGTTCGATGCTAAGTATTACTAAGTGGTTCTAAATAAGAACCTAAGCAACCTAATAAAAAAATATTAATTTATTTATTTTTTCCTCAAAAACCTTAAGTGTCCGGTACTCGGGGGACTCCCCCTATATTAAAATACAAAACTCAACTTCACGCCCATATTTTTAGAAAGGCTAGGCTGAGACAAAATTAATGCATTCAAATATACGATATGCCGGTTACGTTTTATCTCATGTAACAAAAGTCGAGCCTATTGACATCTCCAGCTACATACCCAAACTCCAAAGGCTGTACTGGGAAATTCCCAGAAAAAGGGGAAAATCCAAAGGATAATACCTATACATACCTATTTATTATAATGTAAAAAATATGTGCGTATATTTATTTTAATGACAATGAAAAGTTACTTTTAACTGAGTATGACTTGTTCTGAGCAAAACAACAAATTGTTTATACAATCTATGTACGTTCCAGACGGTCCCGCGAGACGAAGGCAGTTTTGCTGAAATTGGGTGAAATAAGTAAAGAACTCAATTGTAACATTGTGATTTTTATATCAAAACTCACTCGAAGGATATCAACATTGCGGATGAATTGTCACCTAAGTCAACAAAAATGGCTAATTGCTTGTAAGAGGGAAAGTTAAAAAACATATATTTATCGTAAGGAAGCTGGCAAACAAGCACGCATCTGACATTAATGTTAAGTTATGACTGCAGTCTGTAGACAGCTACACAAAACACAGAGGTCAAAATGAAGATGCATTGCCGGGTGGCAGATTTTGCAACTCAGGGGCTAGACCCCTTAGTTGTTATGTCTCTGTGATAGTAATTACGAGGCCATACGTTACCATCTAACCGGAACACGATACTGCTGAACACTATAATTTAGCAGCAGTTAAACTAGGTGATGCGGTTGAGAAGGAAGGCTGATTGGTCTGTGTGCGGTGGTGTTCAATGATAATTAATCTTACGAAAGAGATAATTCGCTAGTTTCGACTTTGTAGAGCATTATTTCTGCTGCACGCTGCCTACGTAAGCACTGATAGTCCGGTACTGGTCAAAAATTGATCAAAATGGTCGACAAACTTCACATAGGGAAGGTGCGAAGGAGATAACGCTCTACAGACCCGAAATAAGCCGAAGTCTACTTCGAACAAACGAAAATGAGACTAACGTCTATTTAAAATAAAATGCTCGTCTCAAAAAGTTCATTAAAAATCGTTGAGACGTGCATTTTTAAAAAAATAATAATTTAATAATAAATAAACCTTATTCCTAGCGAGTGTTAAATTGGGGTGCGCAGGTTACGCTACATTACGTTGTGACAGTAGGTATGCGTGCGTCGTAGGAAGTGCAATAGGGTAGTATGTGTAGGGTGTGCATACTGTTCGAACAAATTTAGGACAACTTATTTCTTAAATAAAAAATATATAACACATAATTATATGAAATGTCAGTCTATGTACGAGTATTATGATTAGAACTCGATTTTCTGATCAGGGTGTCTGAGACAGTGCATTATTCCCGCTACATGTTGTATATCAATCACATTTATAAATAATAATAATAATAATAATGGCAAACCATTATACGTCCCACTGCTGGGCACGAGTCTCTCCCCTTTTTGGGGGGAGGCCTGGAGCTTACTCCACCACGCTGCTCCAATGCGGATTGGTGGAGGTGGGTGGGTAAGTGGCCAACCCACTGTCGGATGTTTTCAAACCGCCCATAAGGCCTCCGACAAGGTTTAACGACTGCTATCCATCGATAGCAACCGGGACCGACGGCTTAACGTGTCCTCCGAAGCACGGAAACGCGCATTTAATTTGCCACTATCGGTCACCCATCACACTACCCGACCGCGCCCGTAGTGCTTAACCGAGCAGATCGCTTACGATCTACACCAGCCGCTGGGCCATGCGCGCTTTGTATTTATAAATGTTTTTAAAAAAACATAACTTTTTTTAAATCATGAAATTAAAAAGCCTAAAACAATGAAATTCCGGTCTTCAGTCAGCGACGGGTAAGATAAGCAAAAGCAAAGTCGCCTCTGAGAATTAGTATCCATTTTCGTGAATTTTCAACTCAAAAGCGTTCAAAAGATGCGAGATGTCTCCGGAAATTCTCGCGCTCTTTGTATTTTTTTGCCTCTTGCTTTTTTAATACCATCAGATAACGACGATTCATCACAATTGTTAAAGGTTTTCACAAAAAAACATTAATTCATTAGTGAAATGCGGAAGTGATGGTCTAATTTTTTGTGTTTGGGAGTTGAACCGCACTTCGAATTTTATAAAATGGGAATCAGTGCTGCTGAAGAAATCAGTGGCCAATGGAAGTGCAATATTTTGACGACATCTATTTAAGTAAGAATAATATAATATAATGTAACATCTGAATGCTACATGGGAAGAAGGTTTTTTATATTACTATTTATTTATTGAAATACTACTGTCCCAGCAAACTTCGTATTGCCTCACAATGACATAATGGTCAAAGGTTTGATATACTCGTATATGGACTATTTGTATGGGAAAATGAAATTGTGGTTTTTACTATTTCCCTTCAATTTCTTTCAAATTCTTCCAAAAATCATTCTAAACCAAAATTAGCCCATTAATTAATATCGGTTCAGCCGTTCTCGAGTTTTAGCGAGACTAACGAATAGCAATTAATTTTTATATATTATATAGATAATGTAGGTAAACATTGTTTTACCATAAACATTCCTTTATTTCAGTTTCTTTTTGTTTACCACTAGCTTTCACTCGCATTTTTGTCCGTCTGTACTTGAAAATTCTGGAATGAAAAGTATTTTTGTGTTATAGATGTATTTACCTATGTACAAAATTTCATGAAAGTCCGTCCGGTCGCTTTAGCGTGATTAAGCAGCTAACAAACAAACATCCATACTTTTACATCGATAATAATAGTAAGATTGAAATCTTATCCTCGCATATATTCTATTAACTAGACTTTTTATCTCGTCCAAAAAAACATCCTATATTGATATATTCACTCAATGCCATACTATATTATGCCACAAGGGAAGAAAGTATGAAATATCACACAGTATCATGAAGAGGAAACGAATTTTAATACAAGTGTATAAAAACTTTATGTAGATGCATGATTTCTATTTAACCGTATCGTTAAAAGCAAGAGGTCCCTTAATGTTACCTATTACAAAGCCAATATCAACAAAGATTTTAAATTTCAACATTAAACCAACTTGGGAATCAGTTTAGACAAAGATACACCTTATTTAGTACTCAAATAAAATTTTACCTCACGAAGGAAAATTATCTTTCACCATTTCACCCTGAAATTATTTACCACTAGGTATTGCCCGCGGCTTCGCCCGCGTGGATGTCGAAAAGTAGCCTATCTTCTTTCTCATAGTCAGCTCTATATCTGTACCAAATTTCATAAAAATCGGTTCAGTCGTTTGGACGTGAAAAGGTAACAGACAGACAGACAGACAGAGTTACTTTCGCATTTGTAATATTAGTAGGGATTAGGTAGTTGGATTGGCTAGCCTTATTTAGAAATTAATGAAGGTAGTAATTTCCTCATGGAATTGACTGCGGTCTGTGTAGAGGTCAAACGGGTCAGGGTCTTGTATTTCTATATAACATTCAAGCTGACAGTAAATGTGTGGAGATAATTAAACGGTGTTCCGGAGGATTTTAGTCGAAGAGGGTGAACAATAATTATGTTGTGCTGGGTTTTTGTTTAGTGCAAATCTTTGCTCGAGGTATTCTTTTTATTTAATGAAAATGGAAAAAAATACTGTACCCTGCAGTGTAGGGCAAATATTGCTTCTAAAAATCTTTACGAATAAACTGTTCAAGCGCATGTTGAGCCATGTGTACTATACTGTTTCGATTGTTTAAGTGCGTTTTCCAGTTATATATTACGCGTAATTTTGTTAAGCTTAATTAAATGCGGCGGTTTTCATATTAAAACGTAACGTAAACTTAACTTCGCGCTTGTAATCCTCGTAGGGGTATGTAGAGGTAAATGCATGCATACAAAGATACATGGAAATACGGATACTTGAATAGTTTACTTGCCGGTTAAGTTTTGGCCCATGTAACACGTGGCGAGTCTTTTGACATCTCTCGACACAATATCAAACTCCGAAGTACTGGGAAACTTCCAGAACATTATATATTTCATTCATATTCATACTGGTGGTAGAGGTTCAGTGACGGAGCTCGCGGGCGTAGGCACCACCGCATTACCTAATATACTTGCCGCTAAATGGTAGTGTACAGCACTATCGTGTTCCGGTCAGGTGGTAATGTACGGCCCTGTAATTTCCGGCACAGAGACATAACACCTTAGGCCTCAGGAGTGGTAACGCATCTGCATTTTGACCTTGGTCTTCATGTGGGTGTCTATAGGCTACAGTCATCACTTAACATCAATGTGAACTACATGCTTGTTGCTACATGTAAAAAAAAAATTTAAAAAAATGGCTATAGAACCAGAGATAATGTTCAACGGTGCGGTTCTTACGTTCGTTTTTGCCCAGAACGTGTCAATTGTGGAATGAACTTCCCTCTGAGGTGTTCCCTCGATGCTACAATATGGGGTTCTTCAAAAATGGCGTCAAAAGAGTCCTTCAGGGCTGGCAGCGCATTGGCAACTCCCCTGGTGTTGCAAATGTTCATAGGCGACGGTGACTACTTTCCGTCAGGTGGCCCGTCTGCTTGTCTGTCAATTCTTTGACATAAAAAAAAAGATTTTACACATTTACAAGAGTTGATTTTTAAGAAAAGATTTTATATTTACTCCTATAGTCTCCAACCCGGGAATCGAAACTAGGATCCCAGTCTCGTAGCAGTGGATCCCAGCGTAGTAGTAGCGCTCCCTGTCATCCCAGTAAAGCACTCAGCCAGAAATGAATACGTGTATTTTTGCCTAACATAGCTTACTATAGAAATATATGGTTTAGTCTAGGAAAGACTGATTCGCGAAGTGATTGCATAGTCTAGGATTTTTTTTTCAACCCTTTCGGATCCTAGTGCGTTCCCGAAGAGGCATATTTTTTGGTTATACACAACAAAGTTCTCGCGAGTGTATACGGGCAACTTTATTTTTTTTTTGATTACGCATACACGTTTTTTTTTTTTTAGATTTATGTTTGATTAAACTGTATAAGTGTATTTATGATGAATTTGGTGAAGTTGTTGAGCGATGTGCATGTGCTTTCTTTTGTAACTATTTCTATTTATATGTATTGAGGTCGAATGGGCTTATGTTTACCATGGTGCAGATTGTGAAATGGTCGTTGCGTTCCTTGCTGTATCATATACAATCTCTGAGTAGATGATCAATGGTTTGGGTAGTAGTATTATCGCATGGGCATGTGTCGGTGGGCGTAATGTTGAAACGATGTATATACTTGTTTTATATTATTTCGCATTTGTGAAATATATTTTTATTTTAAAAAAAAAATGGAAAGAAAAATTTGACTTAAGGCGAGACTCGAACTCGCGGCCTACTGGGAATATAGTCCAGCCGCTCTTCCAATTGAGCTACTGAAGTCCGGCCCGATTTGTCAAATCTTTCCTTCACATCTATTGCATTGCTTTATGGTAGCAGCAGCGCCATCTATTACCAACTATTGGAAGAGCGGCTGGACTAGATTCCCAGTAAGCCGCGAGTTCGAGTCTCGCCTGAAGTCAAATTTTTCTTTCCATTTTTCTTTAAAAATAAAGATGTATGTATGTAGATACTGTTTATGATATCCGTGGCCAGTTAAAATTTGTGTTAAATGGAAACTTGGGTAATTTAGAGAATTTAATATGTCAAAACGTTCTAATCAATGTCATAGTCTAGTATTGACCGATTCTTGAAATGTACAATTCTTTAAATGACTACGTGTGAAATAATGTATTTTTTGTTCACTTTGTTGCGATCAAGAGTTTATTACCGTTTCACTACTTTAATACATACCATAATAACGGATAATTCTTATTACGGATAAACTATATTAGAAAATTGCTCGTAACATAAATATGTCATTAGTGTTTGTTTTATATTATTTCGCATTAACACATGCTTGTGAAATATATTTTATTTTTAAAGAAAAATGGAAAGAAAAATTTGACTTCATTCTTTTCAATAAACTGAAAAGTCTATTATATCGGTTGCCTAACTAGCATAGTTGGCAATAGATGGCGCTGCTGCTATGATAAAGCAATGCAATAGATGTGAAGGAAAGATTTGACAAATCGGGCAGGACTTCAGTAGCTCAATTGGAAGAGCGGCTGGACTAGATTCCCAGTAGGCCGCGAGTTCGAGTCTCGCCTGAAGTCAAATTTTTCTTTCCATTTTTCTTTAAAAATAAAATATGTCATTAGTGTGTTTATTGTTTACTGTTATGAGGGTCTAGTATTAACGATTCGTGCAAAAGCCTGTTCATTATTGATAGGGGTAAAGTTGTAGGCATCTTGAAATTGTATTTTTATCATTAAACTTTAGCAAATTAGTTAAGGTCTGATGATTTCAGTCTGAGAGGCTCGTTATAGAAAATGAATGCTTATACCTTTAGATATCTTACATCAATTTAATGTCATCGACTTTAAATTCAGGTTTAAATAAAATTTGTTCCACAATAAATGCACAACAACTTGTACGTTATTTAATTGGCTAAGAAATAATACTTTATTGATTGATATCACTAAGTAAAGGACCCGTAATTGTTTGATTATGAAATTTAACGTAACTTCACGCCTGTAATCCCCGAAGGGGTAGGCAGAGGTAAATGCATGCATTGAAGCATACATGCAAACACTCAAGATTCGCCGGTTACGTTTTGGCCCATGTAACAAGTGGCGATCGTGTCAACAGGATACATTACCAAACTTCGAGGTACAGGGAAATTTCCATAACATGATAAAATCCCAATATAACCAGAGGTATAGGACTTTAAACCATTATCTCTGATAACCCCCTACCCGGGAATCGAACCTAGGACCTCAGCGTAGTAGCAGTGACTTGCTACCGCTAGGCTACCAAGGTACTTAACGAAAAAATATGGATCTTATGTAAACATACATAAGCACTAAAGTGCTTATGTAACTAACTTTTTGATATTATGTATACTACGACTCTGAAATAATGAAGGTAGACATGGCGCGTGAGGTTTGTCAGGACCGGGATATCTGGCGCTCTACACTCTCTGCCTAACCCGTTAGGGATTTGGTGTGAAGATACATACGACTCTGAATTATTATGTCCTTTAACAATGTCCTAAGGACCAGTCACCCAGTCTATAAATATATTTATCTCTGCTTCTATTGGGATTTTTCCATTTTCTGGAAGTTTCCCAGTAACCCGGAGTTTGGTAATGTGCCCGGAGATGGCAACATGTTCGCCACCTGTTACATGGGCCAAAAACGTAACCGGCGAGTCGTGGGTGTTTGCATGTATGATTGAATGCATGCATTTACCTCTGCCTACCCCTTCGGGGATTACAGGCGTGAAGTTACGGTTTTTTTTTTACTCTTGTAACCTTAAGATAAAATAGCCTATGTCAAGATTACCCATGTTCAGAAGACTGTATAATTGACGTGGGTAAAGACAGCCGGACCATGAAATGGGGTCGCATTTCAATTTGTCAAACTTTAACAAATAGTCTCAATGGTTGCTGACTTGTTCGTGGCAATAGATTATTGGTGTTAAGTTTCAGAATGTTTTCAATTTCCCCGAGATTTTATATTTTCGAATTCATATCTCGTTTTGATCTTTTTTTTAATATATTGGTAGTGGCGAACGAGCATGTCCACATTGATGTTAAGTGATGACTGCAGACTATAAGGCATCCACACAAAAACCAAGGTCAAAATGCAGATGCGTTACCACTCCTGAGGCCTAAAGTGTTATGCCTCTGTGCCGGAAATTACTGGGCCGTACATTACCACCCGACCGGAACACGATAGTGCTGAACACTACCATTTAGCGGCAAGTATATTAGGTAATGCGGTGGTACCTACGCCCGCGAGCTCCGTTACTGGAGCTCTACCACTAGTAAAAGCCACCCTAATGCCACAACACTGTTGTGAGCCTCTTTGGCGAAGGATTTGTCCAGAAGTGAGCGTCTCTAGACAATTTCCTTGTGTCGTTTTATATTACTAAAATAGAAAAAAGAAAAAATTGACAAACAGAACAATTATATTATTTTTATATTATAAATATTTGTTTTAATTAACGTAGTTTTCCGCATGAAAAAATATCCCGTGTACCAAATATTGGCATTCTACCTTAATTAAAGTTGAAAAGATTTACTGGCTCGGTAAACATAAATTCTAATCTAAACAATCGCTTGTATCACCGGCGACAGCTGAATTGTAAGATTTATTGTCACCCTTTGAGGGAGTTGTGAAGTATTGCCACAGTTTAATTCTGTTTCCCCGTAAAACGGATTTTGATAAGGATTCATTGTTTTTGTTTTGATTATGGGGGTTTACGATATCTGTTTTGTAATCTAATACTAACATAATGAAGAGAGAAGTTTTCTGTTTGATTTATCGAGCTGAAAAACTACTGGACTGATAATTCTTTCAACAATAAAATGTTATCATCACAGAGTGTACGTTATGATGTAGGTGAGGTTTTGCTGGTAAATGGTAAGTAGTGTTCAGCACTATCGTGTTCCGGTTAGAGGGTAATGTACGGCCCTGTAATTTCCGGCACAGAGGCAAAACACCTTAGGCCTCAGGAGTGGTAACACATCTGCATTTTGAGCTTGGTCTTAGTGTGGGTGTCTATAGGCTGTAGTCATCACTTAATTTTCGAACCGACAGCTTAACATGCCCTTCGAAGCACGGAAACGCCTATTTTAATTTCCCACTAGCGGTCACCCATCACGCACCCGACCGCGCCCGATAGCTTAACCGAGTAAATTGCTTACGATCTACACCAACGGCGTGGCCACGCGCGCTTCAATAATTACCATTTCTCTTCGTTTTAAGTCTTTATAAATAGCTTAAGGGCAATATTCACGAATATAAAACTTTTCGCATTAAACTGGTCGTAGCTTACTTAACTCATAAAGCTGGTATATAACGTATCAGAAATTCAACTTTGACGTCTGACGTGAAGTTGCCAGACAAGGTCACTGTAACATGTTGTCAGCTGATTTAGGATATGAAACATGATGATAGGGAGTTTTGGCGGGAACCTTGAAAGAGGCGTATGGTGCTCTTATTTTATTTCATTTTCTTGGTGTATTTTTAAGTTATATTGAATAAAGTTGGTGGCCTTTTGTTTGATATAGGTTTATTACAGTGCCCGTGTATAGTGAAATAGAATAACAGTGCGAAAACACGACCTTTCAGGTTGCCTCCAAAACTTCATTGTAAATGTTCTGGTAAGGTAGCCATCGCTTTACTCGAATAACTTGACTGTAACTCACTTGACTGACATATTATACTTGATAACTTATATACTTGATACTTACCTATTATACTAACTTTGACGCTGCTTAAATAAATACGAAATATCGTTTTACTTGACACTGGCAATAAGCGTATTAGCGATGCCATAATAATTAAAAAAAAATGATGATACATCTAATAAGCGCTCTTTCATTATAGCCCGAAAGTTTTGAACTAACCTTATTATTCACAGTGTTGCCATAATACGTTTTTATGCATGTTCAAAATACTTTAGGATACGAAGTTTTTTTTTTATATTATGCCATCGCTATTACGCATATTTCCACTGTCAAGTAAAACGTATTTATATATATATTTCGTATTCGTAATAAGCAGCGTAAAAGTCAGAGTCAGTCAGTCAATTTATCAGTCCGTTACAGTCAGTAATTCGAGTAAAGCGATGGCTAATTTACCAGAACATTTACAATGAAGGTTTGGAGGCAGCCCGAAAGGACGTGTTTTCGCACTATTATTCTATTTCACTATACACGGGCACTGTAATAAACTTATATCAAACAAAATGCCACCAACTTTATTTATTATAACTCAAAAATACACCAAGACAATTAAAATAAAATAAGAGCACCACACGCCTCTTTCAAGGTTGCTGCCAAAACTAGACACGAAGTTGTTAGCTTTAATAATTCATGTGGTTGATACCAATTAATTTAAACTTTATGCCTCTGTTCCAGTAAAAATGCGACCGCACTTGGTAATTTCACCAGCGAAAGGGTATAAAAATTAGCAATAGTGTTTAGGTTTTCATTTCGATTTCAGAAAATATTTAACAGTGTCATGTTATTAATATAAAACTTTATTACACGTTTTTGTAAGCTGATTATAAAAGTGACATATTTTCCCTATTTACGTTTAAAATTATTCTTAATATAATATAATACAATATAATCTTTATTTGGAATCAATAACAGAAAGGCGATACATTAACAAGGGAAACGATGATACCTGCAGTAGTATAAACTGTGTCGCAGGTACCAACGCCCACCTCCAAACATATTTCCAAAATCATAAGTAACATATTTACTTTTTTTTAAATGCCTATAAATCATAAAAAAGAAAAGATTGTAAGCAGATTAGCTTACTAAATAAGTAGCAAATGTAACACATATTAAATGTTTCGTGTGTGTGTGTGTGTGTATATGTGTGTGTGTGTGTGTGTGTGTGTGTGTGTGTGTGTGTTTTGTGGTATGAAACAACATAATAGCTAAATGCCAATATTCACCACAAGATTGCAATCAGTATAGAGCAGTATAGACTTCTTGTCTCAGTTTCAGTAATAAGGTAGATTAAACAAAGTAATTTTACCACCAGTATGGAAATACTAGCAATAAAATGAGAAAGCATTTTCATTTTTTTATGCAATGAAGTTGGCAAACAAGCATGCAGTTTACATTGACGTCAAGTGATGACTGCAGTCTATAAACACCAAGACCAGAGGTCAATTTTTTTTTTTTTTTTATAATTTGTCATGACCATAGATACAGAGTATTTCAGTCGTATACATATTGAATTTCACATTTCTTTAAATTAATGAATATCCATATGGAAGATCACGATGATTAAATGCTTCCATGAGGAATATGATAAGATGATGGGGTGGCTCCAGTAAAGCGATGGGGACTTTACTGAAGTTTTTACGCAGTTTTGGAGGCAATACGAAAAATCACTTTTCACTTCATAATATCACTCTCTTACACTCGTGAACATTAACGAATGCTTTATGATAAAAATCCCACCATTTTAACACATAAAAACGCGACTATACACAAATTTCGAAAATAATATCACGCAGCGACACAGCTCTTTTCCGCGTTCCCGCCAAAACTCCACCAGAGTTCAAAATGCAAATGTGTTGCCACCCCAGAGACCTTAGTTGATATGTCTCTGTGATAAGTTATTATGGAGCCGTACAATTCGACCTCACAAAAAAAAAATATTGTGCCTTTTTATTTACCAAAACTTTATAACACGTTTTCTGTAAACGAATACAAAGTTACACTTTTCCCCCATCATCGCTAAAAATCCCTATAAATAGCTAAACGCTAATATCCAATACAAACTTTTCCACCTGACCGGAACACGATAGTGCTGAACACTTTAGCGGCAAGTATATTAGGTAATGTGTGGTGGTACCTACGCCCGCGAGCTCCATCACTGGCGCTCTACCACCAGTGCTCTACCGTTTACGTTAAAAATCCCTATAAAAAGCTAAACGCTAATATCCAATACAAACTTTTCCACCTGACCGGAACACGATAGTGCTGAACACTTTAGCGGCAAGTATATTAGGTAATGTGTGGTGGTACCTACGCCCGCGAGCTCCATCACTGGAGCTCTACCACCAGTGCTCTACCGTTTACGTTAAAAATCCCTATAAATAGCTAAACGCCAATATTCAATACAAACTTTTCCACCTGACCGGAACACGATAGTGCTGAACACTTTAGCGGCAAGTATATTAGGTAATGTGTGGTGGTACCTACGCCCGCGAGCTCCATCACTGGCGCTCTACCACCAGTGCTCTACCGTTTACGTTAAAAATCCCTATAAAAAGCTAAACGCTAATATCCAATACAAACTTTTCCACCTGACCGGAACACGATAGTGCTGAACACTTTAGCGGCAAGTATATTAGGTAATGTGTGGTGGTACCTACGCGAGCTCCATCACTGGAGCTCTACCACCAGTGCTCTACCGTTTACGTTAAAAATCCCTATAAATAGCTAAACGCTAATATCCAATACAAACTTTTCCCATAATGCTAGTTGTAGCCGAAATAACTCGTGAAACTGGTTGGAAAGTATTAGGATTTCAACTTTCATGTCTGACGTGAAGTTGCCTGACAGGGTCACTGTAATACGTTGCAAGCTCATTTAGAATATTAAACATAATGAGATGCCTAATATGCGCTGTCTCATTATAATCTATGAATTTATAACTAACTTTTAATGCAAAATGCTTTTAAAAATACAATGAATAGGTTATGGTTTGAATGCGGTTCAATAGATAATAGATCATAAGTAGAAGCCTAAGATAGTCCCAAACAGTCATGCATTTTTACTTTCTTTTTTTTTATTGTCCCTAAAAACGTGCTTTTATAGATATTTGTATGCGAAAACATATAATTTGTGTTTAGATTTTAATTTAATCTGTATAAGACAACTATACAAAGACAAATATACAAAGAGTAATAAATCACAGTTTGTTTTCCTAAAATATAAAATGAAATAATGCTGGCAGTATTAATCCACATTTTTTGTTTGAAATATCTTAAGAGTAAGGTGTTGTAGACTACAACACTACAACTTGAAGTGTAGGCTTTTATGCTGATATGTCGCAACTCACTACGACTTTATGCCTCTCTGCTGGTAATTAGGCGGCTCTTTAAGATCATAACGTCATCAAAAGTTATTACCGCTACAGTCTTCATTTTGATTTCAACCACACAAAATATTCCACAGTGCTATGCATGCCTACTTGCATGTGCATTGTAACGTTGTATTTTTTCTGGTTTTAAAAATGGTCACAACGCCATCTAGTTAATCACCGCCGTACTAGGTCAACATTATCAATAGTATCACGTATTCCATACGACGCATAGTTTGATTACATAATTTATCTAATACTTATAATTTGTCTTAAAAATACAATTTCGATATTTCGAAATTAAATATTAGATACAAGAACATAATTAAAATATTATTCGGTGAATTTAATTGGCATTGTGGCTGAAAGTCTAAAAAAAAGACACGAATCCAGGGCCGGTAAAGGGAAAGGTCTGAGAGGTTATTAGACGTCATCCGGCATTTGATTTTTCTCTGTCCAACTAGTTAGTGGTGACACACTCGAAATTATGTAAAAGGTTGAAGCCTAGAATATTTTGGCCATCATGGCCTAAATGCCTATTCAATAGGTATTTTTATCACCAATTGAGGTAAGATCTTCAAGAATCTTTGGATATTTTCTCGTTCACATGTCGATTTGAGAAATGGCGTGATGACTTCATGTTGGGTTGTTTGTTGCAGCCAGTTTCCCTAATTTCGGGAGGAGTTGGGATGCAGAGGCTTTATTCAGTTATGAAATTATAGCGAAAAGTCCTCGTAAGTAATAATTTCCACTTCCACAAGTTTTGTATAGGGAGGCTGTTTGATTCATGTTGAGTTTGGTACTAGATTCTTCATGAACCAAACAGAGATAATGCAGATTGTAACCAGTGTGATTTTGTTTCAGATGCGGGTTTTTTTGTTCTTTATTTAATTATATAGAATTCGTTTATATAGAATTCGTTTACTATTTCATACGTAAATTTGTTCATTGGTTAGGTCATAATTTAGCATAGGGAATCCTCAACTTACCTTTTAAGTATGGATCATTGTTAGAATATTTTTTTCCTTCCCCAATGATGGTGTTAAATCTGACTGACCTCTGGATGCGGGGTGTGACCGGTTACCCTGAAGCCTAGTGGTGTAGAGAATACTGGACTCCTCCGAAGCTGGCTACAAAGGTACCATCTCAAGGATTTGTAGAAAGGATTAGGGTTACCGGCATTACCATGCCCGGGGACAGGTAATAAAGTAAAGTAATATATTAAATTAAATGAATAAAGGAGCAGTAATCGTCACCACTCGAACCATTTCATATTCACGACCCTGTTTTCTTGATAGTTTGTTACTGGATCACATTGGTAAAAACATGTAATAGGAATTTGTAAGTTACACTTTAAAAACATAGGTTAAATAAATAAATATCAGTGTACCAAACAAACAGCTTTTTATTCAACTCGTTCATTTACAGAACGGGGTTTCAGTCTTGATAATATTCTGAGAGTCCGGCTCGCAGCCTTCTTTCAGCATGAATGTATAAATTTTGTTGCCCATGAGCTGATGATAAAATAGATATACTCTTATTCAAATCTATTATTAGAATCCCTACAAATAGCGAAGAGAATGATGAAGGTAGACGAGGTATGTCAGGACCGGGATATCTGGCGCTCTACACTCTCTGCCTACCCCGTTAGGGACCTGTCGTGAAGATACACACACACAAATAGCGCAATGCCAATATTCAACAAAACAGAAACTTTGTCCATATTTTAAAGCTGGTAGTAGCTGACATATCTCGTTAAACTGGTAAATAACATACAGGGATTTCAACTTTGACGTTCGATGCGAGAAAAAATATCAAACAGGGTCTCTGTAGCTTCTTAAGGATGTTACAGATAATGAAATAAAAAAAAATACGCTTACACTCACTGCCCCACACTAGGTATAAACTTCAATCATGGGTGCCGTTGTACACACATAGCAGATACACAAACACCCAGACCCGAAACAAATACCTGTAGACCATATAAATATTTGTGCCCGGAGTGGGGATCGAACCCGCGACCCTTCGAATCAAATGGTCTTCTCACACCGCTGGACTAACCGGGTCGTCAAATAAGGCACCTAAATAAGTGCCTTTTCATTATTATCTGTAGGTTAAAAACAAACATAATGAAACAAGATTTTATTATGCTCACAGTATCGATATGACGTTTTTTTTACTTACTTTAACTACCTCGGTAGCCCAGTGGTAGCAGGCCACTACTACTACGCTGACGTCCTGGGTTAGATTCCCGGGCAGTGTTATCAGAGATAATGGTGTAAAGTCCTTTATCTCTGGTTCTATTGAGATTTTTCCATTTTCTGGAAATTTCCCAACACCTCGAAGTTTGACCCTGAGATGTCAACAGGCTCGCCATCTGTTACATGGTCCAAAACGTAACCGGCGAATCGTGGGTGTTCGCATGTATGCATTTACCTCTGCCTACCCCTTCGGGGATTACATTCAGACATTTCAGTTGTGCTGATTAATACTAGAGTTCTCATTTCCATTTCGATCTCACAAAACTACACAATGCTGTTTGCTGCATGATTATGATACACTAGCGGCCAGCCCCGACTTCGCGCGGTCGCAATGTTACCTACCCACTCCTATTCATCTTAGCGTGATGTTATATAGCCTTTCTGGATAAATGGGCTATCTAACACTGAAATTCTACTGGTGGTAGAGCTCCAGTGACGGAGCTCGCGGGCGTAGGCACCACCGCATTACCTAATATACTTGCCGCTAAATGGTAGTGTTCAGCACTATCGTGTTCCGGTCAGGTGGTAATGTACGGCCCTGTAATTTCCGGCACAGAGGCATAACACCTTAGGCCTCAGGAGTGGTAACGCATCTGCATTTTGATCGTGGTCTTTGTGTGGGTGTCTATAGGCTGCAGTCATCACTTAACATCAATATGAACTGCATGCTTGTTTGCCACGCCCATAAAATAAAAAAAAAAAAAAATTTTTCTTAATCTAAAACTGAGATTAGTGCGTTCAAGCAAACAAACAAACAAACAAAGTTAAACTCTTCAGCTTTATAATATTAATGTGGATAATATTCGTATAGATAAGTAAAGATGATGCAGGGTTCATTTAAATTAGCGCATCACCTCTTCTGGGCAGCCTCTCTACGTCTCTATAATTTCAATGGACCCTATACAACATGTAACGGGAATAATGCTCACTATCTAACACCTCAATTAGAAGATCGAGTTATAATAATATTAGATGAACTGAAATGATATGTTTATGTATTAAATATTTTTTATTTAAGAAAAAAGTTGTCCTCAATTTGTACGAACAGTATGCACACCCTATGCATACTTACCCTACCTCTACCTACGGCCACACATAAAACACGAACCGAAAAAAAGTGATGTTGCGTAACTTGCGTACCCTTATTTAATACTTGCTAGTTATAAGATTAATTTTATTCTCCACTATTTTTTTTTAATTATTATCAATAATAAAAAGCATGTCTCTACGAGTTCGAATAAACTTGTTGAGACAAGCATTTTATTTTGGATAGACGTAAGACTCAATTTCGTTTGTATTGACAGTTCACGAAATCGGTAACCATAATTTCTTAATTTTAATTAACTTTGGGACAAAATTTTTCCTATATCAAAAATATCTGAAATCAATTCGGTTATCAATTCTGAACTAACTTTATTTTATTTTTAAAGAAAAATGGAAAGAAAAATTCGACTTCAGGCGAGACTCGAACTCGCGACCTACTGGGAATCTAGTCCAGCCGCTCTTCCAATTGAGCTACTGAAGCCCTGCCCGATTTGTCAAATATTTCCTTCACATCTATTGCATTGCTTTATGGTAGCAGCAGCGCCATCTATTACCAACTATGCTAGTTAGGCAACCGATATAATAGACTTTTCAGTTTATTGAATATCGTAAAGAAGTCGCTTTTACCCTTAATAATTGTTTTTATATTATTTCGCATTAACACATGCTTGTGAAATATATTTTACTTTTAAAGAAAAATTCGACTTCAGGCGAGACTCGAACTCGCGACCTACTGGGAATCTAGTCCATCCGCTCTTTCAATTGAGCTACTGAAGCCCTGCCCGATTTGTCAAATCTTTCCTTCACATCTATTGCATTGCTTTATGGTAGCAGCAGCGCCATCTATTACCAACTATGCTAGTTAGGCAACCTACTACTAGTTTCGGGTTGTACATTCAATCCTGTTGCACATTGTATAAGACGTGATAAAGTATCACGCCTTTCCCATAAGCAGACAGTAAAATAGATCGGTTTTTCCTCATGCGCTTAAAATCCCAATAAAGCACGTTAACTCCAATATTCGCCAGTAGATAAACAGTGGCAAACTTTTCCCATAAAGCTAGTCGTAGCCGACGTAGTTCGTAAAACTTGTACATAATGTATTTGAATTTGAACATTGACGTATGATGCGTACCAAGTTGTATGACAAGGTCACTGTGGCACGTCGTAAGCTCATTTAAACATGTGGAGAAGCTTACTATGTGCTGTTTTTACATTTCATGAATAAACGTTGAGCCCGAAAAGCCCACACTAAAAATAGCCCACAATAAGGCCCACAATAAGGACTGACAAACAACAATTGTGCTGTTTGTCAGTCTCGCTAAAACTCGAGAACGGCTGGACCGTTTTAGATAATTTTGGTTTTGAATGATTTTTGGAAGTCCAGGGAAGGTTTAAAGAAAATGTGAAGAAATTGAAGAGGAAAAGCAAAGAACACAATTTCATTTTCCCATACAAATAGTCCATATATACTCGTATCAAACCTTTCACACATTATTTCATTCTGAGGCAATACGAAGTTTGCCGGGTCAGCTAGTATTATAAACTATATAAATAATAACTTGTGAATTATGTATATTATTAAAACGAGATGTTTAGTACTTGATTCACGTCTAAAATAGGTTATAAAGATAGGATTTTTTTTCCGAATTGTCCCGCAATATTACGAAGTGATGGACATTCATTCTCACGCGCGCATGACATAAAAGTTTATCGGTATGTGGCTATAAGTATGAGGATTCTTGATTATCGTAGCAGTCGAAAGATAGAAGTCCACTATTGGACCAAAACTGTGGAGGTTTTGGTCCAATAGTGGACTTCTACCTTATAAGGGGGATATGGCATAATCGCCACGCTTGGCATTCGGATTGGTGACCGCAACGGCGGTAGCTTTACTGCAGAATTATTTCGTTCATCCTGATATGCTGCAAACCTAATTTTATTACAAACAATAGTTTCACTAATTTTACGAACCGGGTCGGGACGCGATATAGATATTGGGTAAAAACACTTTTTACCTTTATTCCGACGTTTCGACTCGGTTGCACAAGCCGTGGTCGCGGACAGACTGACTTAGGGTTAAACGCGAGTGTTTTAAAAAAGTTATATTGCAAACCGATACGGACAGGAAAATGCAAATAAAACAATAGATTGTTGAAAAAAAATATTAAAAAAAATATTGACCAAAAAAACTATTCAAAAAAAAACTTGCGACCATTTTTTGATAGGCATCCCGGTGGATATAATAATATATTTTCTAGATTATAAATATGCGTAAAAATTAGGTTTGCACCACATCTAACCTAACCTATTAGAATTAATCCATTCACACCAGAGGATGAAAGAGTCAACCCTTCATATCAGATGAATAATAACTGCCTATGTATTTGATATTATGCCAGTAATTTTATTGTATCTGATATTAAACAAAAAAAAATCGCATAAATAAGCTTACAATCAAAATCAAACTTAGAAATATCACAGTACTCATATGGACTTGTTTTTTTTTCAGATATTATAATCTTCTTGGTGTTCAGTCCGATGTTGCCAGGTTAGTAAGCCCTTTATTAGAGAACTAGCTGTTGCCCGCGGCTTCACCCGCGTGGTTGTCGTTTTACAAATAATTAAGTAAGCCTATGTTCTTTTTCAATGTCAGCTCTATCTGTACCAAATTTCATTAAAATCGGTTCAGTCGTTTAGACGTGAAAAGGTAACAGACAGACAGACAGAGTTACTTTCGCATTTATAATAGTAGTAGAGATGACAGCTGTCTAGCCAGAAACTTTGGGAATAATTTGGACTTCACTTCACTTCAACTGAAAGACGTCCACAGCTGGACGAAAACTTCCCCAAAGATGCTCACAACAGTGTTTAACGTCATTAAGGCAGAATAATCGCCACGCTTGGCGATCGGATTGGCTATTCCAGCGGTGGTAATTCAATTAGTCTGCTGCACGTTGTTACTTTTAGCATATTATAATATAATTTTCACCGAAATTGTTTATTTGACTGAACTCGATTGACTGAAGTAGTTTTTTTTTATGTTATAAAGGTGGCATACAAGCATGCAGTTCACATTGATGTTAAGTGATGATTGCAGCCTATGGACACCTACACAAAGACCAGAGGACAAAAAGCAGATGCGTTGCCACCCCTAATACCTTAAGTGTTATGTCTCTGTGATAGTTATTACGGGGCCATACATTACCATCTAACCTGAACACGATAGTGCTGAGTAACATTTATAGAGCCATTTATAGAGCGGCAGATAAATAAGGTAATGCGGTGGTGCCTGCTTGAGCTCCTACACTGGCATTCTACCACCAGTAAAAGAAAAAGTTGTGGAAGAATTTTCCTCCACAATATCACACAATTTCCTTCCTGCATTGTAAAGGGCGACGAGGTCGTCACGTTCCGACGCTTACGATATTACGATTGCGTTTCTCAGAGGACGAAATTTACATAAAGGTTACAAAATGTAATTTTTCATTGGACTATCCTTACTTTCTTACTTATCCTTACTATTTTTCTTTAAAAATAAAAATATTTCACAAGCATGTGTTAATGCGAAATAATATAAAACAATTATTAAGGGTAAAAGCGACTTCTTTACGATATTCAATAAACTGAAAAGTCTATTATATCGGTTGCCAAACTAGCATAGTTGGTAATAGATGGCGCTGCTGCTACCATAAAGCAATGCAATAGATGTGAAGGAAAGATTTGACAAATCGGGCAGGGCTTCAGTAGCTCAATTGGAAGAGCGGCTGGACTAGATTCCCAGTAGGTCGCGAGTTCGAGTCTCGCCTGAAGTCAAATTTTTCTTTCCATTTTTCTTTAAAAATAAAAATATTTCACAAGCATGTGTTAATGCGAAATAATATAAAACAATTATCCTTACTATTTTCACTGCTAACTTTTTTTATGTAATAGAAGCGGCAAACAAGCATGCAGTTCACATTGATGTTAAGTGATGACTGCAGCCTATAGACATCCACACAAAGACCAAGGCTAATATGCAGATGCGTTACCACTCCTGAGGCCTGAGATGTCATGCCTCCATGCCGGAAATTACAGGGCCATACATTACCACCTGACCGGAACATGATAGTGCTGAACACTACCATTTAGCGGCAAGTATATTAGGTAATGCGGTGGTGCCTACGTCCGCGAGCTCCGTCACTGGAGCTCTACCACGAGTAAAAAAATAATAAAATATAATATTATAAATGCGAAAGTAACTCTGTCTGTCTGTTACTATTAATATTACTGTCTGACTGTTCACGTCCAAACGACTGTACCAATTAGAATGAAATTGGTTCAGAGATATAGTTGACCTCGAGAAAGAATATAGGTTATACATATAACGACATCCATACATATAGTACAGTCACATTAACATATTCGTTTTCTTTAGACTGTAATACAGTTCCGGAATTGGACCATAATACACCTTTTTATTGCTTACAATAATAGAGGATCAGTTAGATGATGGTCAGTCCCACAATTGAATTAACGAAATCGATCAGTCCCGTGCCGTGGGAATGTCATCTCCGGTGGCCCAGATTAGTCTGATTACTGACCGCGTATCTCACGAGTTGTTTTGATCAGCCACGGTTAATCAATTTTGTCGTCCATTTCGCATGGTAATTTTTTTGTCACGAAGGTGCATGCAGTTCACATGGATGTTAAGTGATCACTGCATCCTATAGACATCTACACAGAAACCAGAGGTCAAAATGTTGATGTTTGGATACCCCCGAGACCTAAGTTGTAATGACTTAACATCCATGTTAACTGCATGCCTATTTAAATGCTACTGCCTAACTTTTACTGTATATGTAGATGTTTGTAGGCCGCAGCTATTACTTCACATCTATTGGAATTGCATGCTTATTTGTTCGTTAAATTTATAGGGCTTAATTGAAAAAAAAAAAACGCTTTAGGATACTGGATGTGGTGTTGAAAAATTTTAGGGTTCCGTACCTTAAAAGGGAAAAAGGAACCCTTATAGGATCACTCGTGCGTCTGTCTGTCTGTCTGTCCGTCTGTCACAGTCAATTTGCTCCGAAACCACTCGACCGATTGAGTTGAAATTTGATGAATATATGTAAATTGGTAACTCGAAGATGAACAGGTCAAGTAAAATAATAAATTTTAAACAGGGAGGCCACTTTCGGCGGGTAAATCAGAAAATTAAAAAAAAAATCGTAAACTGTGTCGTGTGACATATCAAATGAAAGAAGTTGTTGTCAGCATCTCAGATATATTTTTTTTATAATTTTTGCATTAACAAATTTGAAGTTTTAAGAAAAACGACGAAAATTGACCATTCCTCCCTCTATCTCCGAAACTACTGAACTTAAAATTCTGAAAAAAAATGTGGGAAATAGTTCTTTGCCTATAGATTACTGGAAAACCTATAAGAAGTTTGAGTATTCAAATTAAATCGAAAATTCTTAATAATATAACCCCCCGTGCCGGTACCACCGTAACCGGTATGTCCCTGCATTTTAAATCTGTAATATTTTCGAAAATATTTATTTAAATTACGGAACCCTCACTACGCGAGTCGAACTCGCACTTGTCCGGTTTTTTTTAACGTAGCGTAGTTTAATATAGTACGAACAGCAAGAGCGAATACTAGGCTATGTAAACATAGCCCGTTGGAGATTTCATTATAAAATCAGTTTTCTATTCAGCTGATATTCGAACTTAATCCTTACCACGGATTCTAAAAGGGGAATAAAAGATCAAATACATACCAAAAATATAAAATACTTATGATCAAATATTATCTGGTTGGTGACAGAAAATTAAAGGTCTTCGCACATTACATCAACTCAACGCCGACGATGAATTGGGTACGAGTCGACAATGTGCTTATGGCTAGCGGGCGAAGCGTTGCCAACTCGTTGCCAAACAAGATGAAATTCGAGTAACGACTGATAGATTTACTTGAGGTTGAGCTGGTTGACGACGCACTGCCGCCAAGTTGACCACTTGTGACCGATGCGTTGATCGCCTTGTTGACGATTCGTTAATACCGATAATTCTAGTTGCAAGGGTATTGGACTGGCGTTGAGTAGGTGTAATGTGTGAAGACCTTTAAAGGGAAAAATTACGTCCATCCGACTATACATCAGCTGGTATTTACGACTTTGTTGACAATGGGGACATGAATAATGATATCACACTTCAAATATCAGAAATGATATTGGATATTACAGGAATTGGGACATAAATATGTGAATATTCTGCCGAATGATTGATGCTTTATTTTTCTAGGTCGGATAGTATCAGGGACGTATTCAGTCTTATTGCGATTCAATTGCAAATATAAACTTTCTTTAGGGGCACTTTTTCATAATACGAATAAAAATATTAAGCAAATTAGTATTTTCGGTTTATTCCCGTTGTCCCCGTGACGGGGACGCGGCGCACGGGGACAACGGTACTTCCATAAAATAATTAAAATGACTTCCATTTTCACGATTATCTATATATACTTGGAACTAGTTTTAGTTCCAAGTAGTCCGTGTTGCACGTCAATTGTTGCTTAGTGGATATTTCGTCATAAGCTCACTAGTGGTAGAGCTCCAGTGTTGGAGCTCGCGGGCGTAGGCACCGTCACATTACCTAATATACTTGCTGCTAAATGGTAGTGTTCAGCACTATCGTATTTCGGTCAGGTGGTAATGTACGGCTCTGTAATTAACACAGAGGCGTTTTACCTTAGGCCTCAGAAGTGGTAACGCATCTGTATTTTGACCTCTGATCTTTGTGTAAGTGTCTATAGGCTGCAGTCATCACTTAACATTAATGTGAATTGCATGCTTGTTTGCCACTTTCATTACATAAAAAAAACATTGTAGTAGTTGCGCTATAGAATCGATGGTATGAGCTTCCAATAGTATCTTCCAGTGAGTATCTTATGGCATTTTTTATGTAATGGAGTGGCAAACAACAAAGACCAAGGTCAAAATGCAAATGCGTTACCACTCCTGAGGCCTAAGCTGTTATGCCTCTGTGCCGGAAATTACAGGGCCGTACATTACCACCTGACTGGAACACGATAGTGCTGAACACTAACATTTTAACGGCAAGTATATTAGGTAATGCGGTGGTGAATACGTCGGCGAGCTCCGTCACTGGAGCTCTACCACCTGTCGCATTTTACTGTTTTACTATCTTGGGTTTTTGTAGCAGTGACTTATTAATTTTACCTTCCAAAATCCAAGAACTAAGTTTAAGAACACTGAATAAAGTTCAACATCTAGATTTAGCAAACAAAATTTAATTTAAAATATTGTCTAATCAACACTTCTTCAACTTAATACTTAAGCGAGGTCAAACAAAAGTAATATCTCTAAAAATTCACATAAAAGACCTATAAAGCCTGATGTTCCTTTGATAGATCAATCCACGTTTAACGTTCTATCAAAAACTATTTGGGGTGAGGATAATAAAACTGGAGCTAAAAAAAATCCACATAATATTGACGACTTCCATATTCCAAGGTGAGTTGCCAACACTTTTTTGTAGAATCGCTTTGAGGGCCATATTTTTTTCGAACCCGGTTTAAGCCGACGTCACCGAGAGAACAAGGAAAACGAATCGCATACTTTTTATTACCTTTAAGAAATAAAATTTATACGACTTCGAAATGATTTGTTGTTAAAATGAATGATAATTTGGATCTTATAATTTATGTGAATGAGGCTTTGCGTGAGTGAGAGTATCGGTGTAAAAATGAAGATAGGCACGCATCGATGGTTCGGGAATATAGAAAGAATGTGTGAATGGATGCAGTGGCCCAGGAAGACCAAGACTGACCTACCATGACCAAATAGGACTTCTGTGTGATGGTGCAGTCTAAAGTCTTAGGAATCGGCGTGCATGTATGAAGAGAAAAAGAAAAGTAGATTAGGCACGAGAGGTATGTCAGGACCGGGTATCTGGCGCTTTACACTATCTGCCTACCCTGTTAGGGACCTAGCGTGAAGATACAGAAATAATACGATTATACATATATAATTATAATTTATTTCGTAATAAATAAAAATTATTATTGAAATGGATTGTATGTCTTCGTCAGTAATTACTAAGTACATAACGTAACGTCTTCGAGGTTTTCGCGAGCTTCACATGTTACGGAAATTATATTCGCGGATTTTTCTAAATTATTTAACTGCCTCGGTAGCCTAGTGGTAGCAGGCCACTACTACTACTACTACTAATATTAAATTAAATATAAATAACAAGATAATAGAATCTCCCCTAGAAATAGCGGATATATATATGCACAATAAATTTAAGAAATCAGATTTGCCAAGTCATAGCATATATCTTACCCCGGTAGATGGCGACGAAATAAAAACTATATTGACAAAACTAAAAAACAAACATAGCGCTGGATATGATGAATTACCATGTACAGTTTTGAAAAAATGCGCCAGTGAATTTGTACAGCCACTAGTCCTGTTAATAAATCAATCATTTCTCTACGGTTTTTTTCCTGATCTTTTAAAAATCGCTATCATTAAGCCCATTTACAAGAAGGGTGATAAAAGTAATCCGTCTAACTACAGACCAATCGCGTTATTACCGACAATTTCAAAAATTTTTGAAAAGGCCATGTCAAACCGTTTGTATTCCTATCTAGAGACAAACCATATCCTAGACAAAAATCAGTTCGGTTTTCGAAAAGGAAAATCCACTTCGTTAGCCGTATACAACTTTATACAACAGGCATTGACATTTATAAACGAAAAGAAATATGCGGTAGGAATACTACTAGACATGTCAAAAGCCTATGATCGGGTAAGATACGATATTCTCTTGTCTAAAATCTATGATTCGGGAATACGAGGAAACGCACATGAATGGCTCAAATCGTACTTGAAAAATAGAACCCAATATGTGGAAATAGAACATTGTGAACTTAATAAAAATAGAGTCACAAACTATAGATCTAGACCACATAAAATGGACAACTCTATACCACAGGGTAGTGTATTAGGATGTATACTGTTT
This sequence comes from Macrosoma leucophasiata, assembly GCA_036365455.1. Taxonomy (NCBI): domain Eukaryota; kingdom Metazoa; phylum Arthropoda; class Insecta; order Lepidoptera; family Hedylidae; genus Macrosoma; species Macrosoma leucophasiata. Next base: position 2,572,262 of record JAWQUS010000023.1, on the reverse strand, counting down.
TTAATATATATTAATGAGTTGACTAAGAATATAAATACTGACTGCGTACTATTTGCTGATGACATATCTTTACTATTTAAATATGAAAATACGATACAATTTAAAAATAAATTGACTGACACTTTCCAGATGGTCATAAGTTGGCTAAATAAAAATAACTTAGTAGTAAATTATTCCAAAACAAAATTAATAGAATTTTTACCATACCAAAAATCACCTCTAGACGTGGAACTAACAATAGAAAAAACCACGCTTGAAAAGGTAAAATCTTGTAATATGTTGGGCATAGAAATAGACTCGAACTTAAATTGGAGAGCCCACATCGAAAAAATTAAAGCAAAATTGTCAAGCTTTTCCTTTGCACTGTACGAATTAAAAAGAAGTACCGACCAGAAAACCGCTATGTCGGCCTACTATGCGTACGCAAATTCCTGGCTGAGTTATGGGATCATTTTGTGGGGAAATAGTAAACATATTTCAGAATTATTTTTACAACAAAAGAAATTATTAAGAATTATAACAAATATTGACCGTACATCATCTTGCAAAAATCATTTTAGACAGTTAAAAATATTAACATTGACATGCATATATATCCTAGAGATAAGTAAATTTATAAAAAATAACCCTAAAATCTTCGAAAAGGCTAAACAACAAAAACATCACTCAGTTAGAAAGCAACTTGCTAACAACTTTAGTCTGCCCAGTTGTAGATTAGAAATATATAAGTGTAGTCCGTACGTAAGTGCAATAAGAATTTATAATCACCTACCGAACGATATTAAAACCCAGCCTAACTTTAATGTGTTTATAAAACGTCTAAAAAACTTTTTAATAGAGAAATCGTATTACAGTCTGAGTGATTTTTTCAGTGACAACCGTACTCATTAAAATGGACGAAATACACATACTTACTCATTTTCTGTTTCACGTTCACTCATAATTAAAATGCCTAAGTATTATGATTAAGATATAGAATAATAATATATAACTATGTTATTTGCTACGCCCGACGGGTATCATGTCGATACAAATTACTTAAAATAACACCTAAACCACCTACATGAAAGCAATAAAACTTTGAACTTTGAACTTTGAACTTTGAACTTTGAACTACGCTGAGGTCCTGGGTTCGATTCCCGGGTAGGGGGTTATCAGAGATAATGGTGAAAAAGCCTTTATCTCTGGTTCTATTGGGATTTTTCCATTTTCTGGAAATTTCCCAGTACCTCAAAGTTTGGTAATGTGCCCGGAGATGTCAACAGGCTCGCCACCTGTTACATGGGCCAAAACGTAACCAGCGAATCGTGGGTGTTTGCATGTATGCTTGAATGCATGCATTTACCTCTGCCTACCTCTTCGGGGATTACAGGCGTGAAGTTACGTTATTTAACGATTTTCGACATGGGTTTTGACCGCTTAACTCTAATACTCTCGTTTAGCTTTCGATTATGACATCATCTTGTCAGTTTCGTACCGCCTAACATTTCCTGGAAGTGTTCTCGTCCGCAGGTATATACTTAAGAACAAACATTTTTAAGAGGAGGTACGAAACTGACAAAAAACGTCCTAAACGAAAGTATTTCAGCTAGGCGGTCCGTCCCCTGGGATCAGAATCTCAAAACTTTTGTGATACTTTCGATTTTTTTTATATAATGGAAGTGGCAAACAAGCATGCAGTTCAAATTGATTTTAAGTGATGACTGTAGCCTATAGGCACCTACAAAAAGACCAAGGTCAAAATGCAGATGCGTTGCCACTCCTGAGGCCTAAGGTGTTATGCCTCTGTGCCGGAAATTACAGGGCCGTACATTACCACCTGACTGGAATTTAGCAAGTATATTAGGTAATGCGGTGTTGCCTACGCACGCGAGCTCCGCCACTGGAGCTCTACCACCAGTAAAAACCACCGTTTCCACTTGAGACCTAAGCTGTTATACCTCTGTACCAAAAATAACAGGATCAAACATCAATCTTATCACCACAGATTCAGAACAATCAAAACCAATACAAACAATTTACGATCAACGAAGCGTCGGGTCGCCGAAGATAAGTTATTTCGATCGTTTTTAACAATTACCCGAGTTTGAAAGGCCTATTGTTCAAGTTTCCAATGAAACCAGATAATGGCTGGAATAAGATAATAGCAATGCGGAAGACTGGCTGCCGTGTTGGTGTATCCTATAAATCAAATACATTTTGTGAAACGCGGTGTACCGTGCATGGGACTGGAAGTTTTGGTGATTGCTGAAACTATTTACAAGGATTAGAAGGGGCGATTTGATTATTTAATCATAAAGTGGCAATCAAAACACAATCAGTTCTTTTAACTTGATGTTCTTAATTGGCAAACAAGCATGCAGTTCAAATTGATGTTAAGTGTTGACTGCAGCCTATAGACACCCACACAAAAACCAAGGTCAAAATGCACATGCGTTACCGCTTCCGAGGTCTAAGGTGTTATGCCTCTGTGCTGGAAATTACAGTGCTAATACGGAGATGCCTATGCCTTCGAGTCCCAACAATGGAACTCCACCCCCCACTAGCGGCAGAATTTTCTTCCATTGGAAGAGAATTTTCTTCTATTGGAAGAGAATTCTTCCAATAGTGTATTCAGTTATCCGAAAAATTATGGTCAAACCATTTAAAAGGGGGAACAGTAAGTGTGAGTTTAGGAAATACTGAAATACAGGCTATATCAAAATAAAAAAAGAATACGCTTAGACTCACAGCCCTACAATAGGTATAAACCTGTGGCGTGGGTGTCGTTGTACACATACAACACACACACAAGCACCCAGACCCGAAACAAATATCTGTAGGCCATACAAATATTTGTCCCGATGCGGGGATCAAACCTGCGACCCTACGAATCAAACGGTCATCTCACACCGCTGGACTAACCGGGTCGTCAAATATATCGTATTATACTAAAATACAGGCTTTTCAGGCGTTTCGTCGGTACCCTGTGCGTCGGGACGCTGGGCGTCGGGACGCTTGACGTCGGCAGGCTGGGTGTCGGGACGCTGGGCGTCAGGATGCTGGGCATCGGGACGCTGGGCGTCGAAACGCTCGGCGTCGGGACGCTGGGCGTCGGGACGCTGGGCATCGGGACGCTGGGCTTAGGGACGCTGGGCGTTGGGACGCTGGGCGTCGAGACACTCGAGTCGAGTTGTTGGGCGTCGGGACCCTGGGCGTCGGGACACCGGGCGTCGGTACCCTGGGCGTCGGGAAGTTGAGCATCGGAACGCTTGACGTCGGCAGGCTGGGCGTCGGGACGCTGGGCGTCGGGTCGCTGGGCGTCGGGGCGCTGGGCGTCGAAACGCTCGACGTCGGGACGCTGGGCGTCGGGACGCTGGGCGTCGGGACGCTGGGCGTCGGGACGCTGGGCGTCGGGACGCTGGGCGTCGGGACGCTGGGCGTCGGGACGCTGGGCGTCGGGACGCTGGGCGTCGGGACGCTGGGCGTCGGGACACTGGACGTCGGGACGCTGGGCGTCAGGATGCTGGGCATCGGGACGCTGGGCGTCGTGACGCTGAGCGTTGGGACGCTGGGCGTCGAGACACTCGAGTCGAGTTGATACCTATTTTTATTATTAAGTATTTTTGGACTATTATTAATTTATTTACTTTGACATATTAATCAACGTATCAGTTGTTATTCGCTTTAATTTTATATTTGTAATTTGACCTATCACAAGCAAATTCTATTATTTCCAAGTGATTAAATGAATTTTTGAGTTTGAGTTTGAGTTTGAGTTGTTGGGCGTCGGGACGCTGGGCGTCGGGACGCTGGGCGTCGGGACGCTGGGCGTCGGGACGCTGGGCGTCGGGACGCTGGGCGTCGGGACGCTGGGCGTTGGGACGCTGGGCGTCTGTATGCTTGGCGTCGGGACGCTGTGCGTCGAAACGCTAGGCGTCGGGACGCTGGGCGTCGGGACGCTGGGCGTCGGGACTTTGGGAGTCGGGACGCTGGGCGTCGGGACGCTGGGCGTCGGGACGCTGGGCGTCGGGACGCTGGGCGTCGGGACGCTGTGCGTCGGGACGCTGTGCGTCGGGGTGCTGGGCGTCGGGACGCTGGGCGTCGGGACGCTGGGCGTCGGGACGCTGGGCGTCGGGACGCTGGGCGTCGGGACGCTGGGCGTCGGGACGCTGGGCGTCGGGACGCTGGGCGTCGGGACGCTTGGCGTCGGGACGCTGGGCGTCGGGACGCTGGGCGTCGGGACGCTGGGCGTTGGGACGCTGGGCGTCGAGACACTCGAGTCGAGTTGTTGGGCGTCGGGACGTTGGGCGTCGGGACGTTGGGCGTCGGGACGTTGGGCGTCGGGACGCTGGGCGGCGGGACGCTGGACGTCGGAACGCTGGGCGTCGAGTCGCTGGCTTGCCATGCTTGGCATGCTGAATGGTGATCATAGCGGCGATTGTTTTATGCCGGGACGCTACTATGCGGTATGCTTGACGTTACTAACAGAGAATAAACCGACCAAGTGCAAGTCGAACTCGTGCACTATGGGTTGCGTACAAAAAATTACGTTTGTTAGAAGGTAATAAATATACAACATAAGACCTAAAAATTCTGTGAAAATGTTAAGCGTCTAATTGATTCCGCTATTGATATTGAGTAACAAATATACGAAAAAAAATTGTGTTTACTGTATGCCCCCTTGGACCCCTTAATATTATCATTTTCTTAATTTTAGTAATTAATTTTGTATTTATAGCGGTAACAGAAATATATAATTTGTTAAAATATTAGCTTTCTTGCTATCACTATTTATGAGATAGGAACAGCCTGGTGACTGATGGACGGATGGACAGACAGCGGAGAATTAGTAATCCGTAGGGTTACTAATTCTCCGCTGTCTGCTGAACCGATTGACACGAAACAAACACTAAATATTTAGTAAAACTTACCACAATATATAAGTGAAACTGCAAATCGGATAAGCCTTTTCTGAAATTAGCGTGCACAAACACACAGACAAACAGATATTTTTCCGGTATAAAAAGTACCCCGTGTTGTGCGCCAAAGGTTAAAGTATAATTTTATCAAGTTTCATCGTAATCAGACCTGTACATTTTGTGTGATGCTTGAAAAAACAAACAGACAGACAATAATTTTTCTAATCACATATTTGTGTTCGATATCGATCTAGTAAAATTCCCTGTTTTTTTTTAATATTTTTAATGTACAGAATTCACATTTCTACAGTTTTATTGTAAGTAGATAATGCGGTGGCTCCTACGCCCGCGAGCTCTGTTATTAGCGCTTTAGTTTGTATTTTAAATCTAGTTCATGTTTATAAAATCTACCAGCAATGAACTGATATCTACACTAATCTATGATCTAAATTATTATAACAATGTAAATAAAGAAGACGTGCTGAGCAATCGAACTAAATTAAACTCACTTTTACCAAATATATTAAATTATAAACACTTATCAATTAATATCCTAACAAAGTCAAACGAAAACTTGGTTTGGAAGCGTTACTTGTATAAATCAACTTCAAAGAGTTTCGATTTTGAGGAACAAAGTTTTCGAAGACGTCAGCACAACTTCAAAAGTAATCCCTTAACTTTGATTGGATCGATTCACTGTTTTTCTGATAAACATAGCGAAGGATAAACTGAAGGGTGTTAATTCTGTTAAAATTAAGAATGTTTGGTATTAAGCTATAATTTCATAATAACACGGCGTCAATTTGACAAATGGGTATATTTGAGACATTTTTTTTTTTAATGAAATGGAAGTGAAAAACAAGCATGCAGTTCACGTTGATGTTAAGTGATAACTGCAGCCTATAAACACCCACACAAAGACCAAGGTCAAAATGCAGATGCGTTACCACTCCTGAGGCCTAAGTTGTTATGCCTCTGTACCGGAAATTACAGGGCCTAAGGTGTTATGCCAACATACAAAAGTAATGAAAAATGTTACATCGAGTAGCATTGAAAACGGCCTTTGAATGCTCAATCGAATGCACTCTTTAATGGTAAATAGGGTGATCTAGTTATCCATATTACATCAAAACTTCACATGGAAGATTTAATTACTGAACAAAAAACATCACAACCACTAAATATAAAAAAACATGATGAGTAGTCAATTCAAATTAAACTCGCACTCACCAATGATTCCAAATTACAAACACTAATCAATTAATATCCCCTCAAAAGCGATTACTCAAAAGTCAAACGAAAACTTGGTTTGCCAGCGTTACTTGTATAAATAAACATCAAAGAGTTTCAATTTATAGCAAAGTTTTCGAATACGTCAGCACAACTTCAAAAGTAATCCCTTCACTTTGATTGGATCGATTCACTGTTTTTCTGATAAACATGGCGAAGGGTGTTCACCCAGAAGGGTGTTAATTCCATTAAAATTAAGAAAGTTTGGCGTTAAGGCTGCATGGCATTTTAAATTCATATAAGTATGCTTAACAAATAAATAACACATAATAAACTGCCTCAGTAGCCTAGTGGTAACAGGTTACTGCTACTACGCTGGAGGTCCTGGGTTCGATTCTCGGGTCAAGGGCTATCAGAGATAACGGCATAAAATCCTTTATCTCCAGTTCTGTTGGGATTTTTCCATTTTCTGGAAGTTTCCCAGTACCTCGGAGTTTATTAATGGTCCCGGAGATGGCAACAGGCTCGCCACCTGCTACGTGGGCCAAAACGTAACCGGCGAATCGTGGGTGTTTGCATCTATGCTTGAATGCATGCATTTACCTCTGCCCACCCCTTCGGGAATTACAGGCGTGAAGTTACGTTTTTATGCTTAACAATGTTTTAAATAGCTTATGAAAGGGAACGCCCAGCGATGATTGCGTTTATGTATAAAATAATCCACGTACTATAATATTGTGCAATTTAGTGACGGTGTTGAAAATAAACACATAAGTATAGTGTTTGTTGCTCCCCTCTCTCCAGTAACAGACATGAGTAATAATAATTATTGAAATCTGTGAAGTTCTTCTTGAGCTCAGTGTCTGTTTACATAACGCAGAGTGACTATACCCGCCAAAAAAAAAACATTACCAAGGTACGATATAAATACAGCTTATTATAAATAGAAACTGAATTAACATAATTACATGAATTTTCATCTTTAAATTAAAATAGAGCAAACCTAAAAACTAAAATTTGGCATTGGAAAGATCTTTTATACGTAACCGTTATCGAACTCATTTCGGCTATGAGTAAAAAAGAGATAAAATATTTTCCGCGATTAAAGTTCCACCGGCAAAAAGGACGTGATATATTTCATCAAGGAAATTTTCCAAACACAGCTACCTTTAATAAACTTATAAGAACGTGGCCGCCGTAAAGCTCAACGATGTAAACGCAAGTGGCAATATGTTTGCTTGACGAGTTAAGCTGTAAAAAAATGTAAATTCGTGTCGCGTCTTAAAACTCAAGGAGGCGCTGTGCGCTTGAATTGAATTGTTCAACGTGGTGTGTTATGAAAAATGTATGGACGAGTTTTATGATAAGAACACGTCACTTCTCATGCGTATTCCCCAAAGAGGTAGGCAGAGGTGTTTACGGTTCCCTGTTTTTTCGTATAAATATTATAATGTTATAATTTGACATGGCGTTTTTTATTAACCCTGACAAAAGTTACGAACGACATTATTGATGCATAACTTTTTAAGTCTAGTAATTAATTAGCATTCTGTTCTACATACATTTCTAAAACATAGGTGTGTTGCATTTAGTTAAATACTTTCCTTAAGCCGTATCCTAACCTGTTGTTTTTAATTATCTGGGTACAATAAAACTCTAATCAAAGCTCCCTTCAGTTCATCGGTTCTTTTGTGGAAAAAAAAAAGGAACCTCATCAGCGTAAGGCTGATTTGGTGGTCCATCAAACCATATTGTGTTTGTTTGCAAGAATAGGTAAGTAAATGCAATTACCTTTGCCTAACAATTTGAGGAATACACATGTGAAGTGACGTATTTTATTATGAAAACTGGCTTATTCCCGCACCGTACCGTTGTCACCGTGCGCCGTGTCCCCGGGACAACGGGGAAGAAATTTATAAATGTCCCGCTGTCTCCGTCACGGCGACACGGCGCACGGGGACAACGGTACTTTCATAAAATAATTAAAATTACTTCCCGATGTCCCCGTACTCTGTCCCCGTGTTTAAAAATTTCGTAAATTTTATTGGTGGTAAATATTATTTGTGTGTTACCTATGAAAAATATATGCATAATTTTTCATAACACACCACGGTGAACAATTCAATTCAAGGTCACAGCGTCTTGAATTTTACTGGTGGTAGAGCTCCAGTGACGGAGCTCGCGGGCTTAGGCACCACCGCATTACCTAATATACTTGCCGCTAAATGGTAGTGTTCAGCACTATCGTGTTCCGGTCAAACTCAAACTCAAACTCAAAAATTCATTTAATCACTTGGAAATAATAGAATTTGCTTGTGATAGGTCAAATTACAAATATAAAATTAAAGCGAATAACAACTGATACGTTGATTAATATGTTAAAGTAAACAAAATAAAATAAATAATAGTCCAAAAATACTTAATGATAAAAATAGGTATCAACAGAATGTTCCATACTTTCTTTTACAAACGGCAAGATAAGACAAAACAAAAAAATATGGGACATTCTTTGTCATTCACTGGCAGAGTTCCAAAGCCCACATTACTGAGAAAAAACCTGCCAAAACAAAACTCAGTAGGGTCTTTTTCAAAATATGTTCCTTAAAACTATTTTCACAATATGACACTTATAACTATGTTTTACAATATCAAGTACAATGCACATTAATTTCACAAAATCATTGTTTAGTCTTGTGGAGCTAGACCAGCATTTGTCCAGGCATCTCTATCCTTTAGATAGTCATCGAGTCTATAGTACGCATTTTTACATAGTGTGCGTTTAATACATGACTTAAATGTATTATCTGTAAGTTCAAGAATGTTGGACGGAATTTTGTTATAAAACTGTATACAACATGTTAAGAAACATTTATGTGTTTTCGATAGGCGATAACTTGGAAATACTAATTTATTTTTATTTCTGGTATTATAAGTATGTATATCATTAATTTTCTTAAATAAGTGCAAGTTTTTCCCAGCATACAATATATTTTCATAAATATATTGGGAAGGGACCGTCATTATATTTATTTGCTTGAATAATTCTTTCAAGGAGTCACGACTATTTAAGTTATATATCGCTCTAATAGCTCTCTTTTGTAATATAAATATTGAATCAATTTCAGCTGCCCGACCCCACAACAAAATACCGTAGGACATGACACTGTGAAAGTAGCTGAAATAAACGAGTCTCGCAGTGTCGACATCCGTTAACTGTCTAATCTTCCTGACGGCATAAGCAGCAGAACTTAGACGTTTTCCTAACAGTTTAATATGAGGACCCCATTGCAATTTTGAATCAAGTGTTATACCCAAGAAGACAGCTTCACTAACAAATTGTGTTTTATCATTGTTGAAGAATATTTCCCCTTCTTTACTTTTGACATTTGGAAGAGTAAAACGAATACATTTCGTTTTTTTACTATTTAATGCAAGATTATTTACTGTAAACCAATTATGTACTTCTTGTATGGCTTTATTAATAGTATCATAATTTGGTTCTTTTCTATTCACTTTAAAGACCAGCGAGGTATCATCGGCAAATAAAATTGTTTTAGGCTCACTGATGGGCATCAAATGGAGCAAATCATTTATATATACTAAAAACAGAAATGGACCTAATATCGAGCCCTGTGGTACACCCATTTCTACTTTAGAGCCTGGTGATTTTACTCCGTTAACTTGTATTTTCTGTTCCCGGTTTTCTAGATATGATTTAATAAGTTGAAGGGCTTTACATCCAAGGCCATAGTGCTCAAGTTTGCACATTAACGTATTATGATCCACGCAGTCAAATGCTTTTGAAAGGTCGCAAAAGATTCCTATAGCATCCTGCGAATCTTCCCAAGCTTCATAAATATGTTTAAGTAAAGCAACACCGGCATCAATTGTATTACAACCTTTTGTGAAACCAAATTGTTGGTGGTGTAAGATCTTATTTTTATTAAAGTGCTGCAGCAATTGATTAAGTATCACTTTCTCGAAAACTTTACTAATAACGGGAAGAACAGATACCGGCCTATAATTATTCGGGTCTTTACTATCCCCTGATTTAAATAAAGGTACGACTTTGCTCAGTTTTAACAAATCCGGAAAGATTCCCTGCTCAATACATAAATAAAAAATTGAAGATAAATAAGGCGCTACAGTACTAATAATCGATTTACACACTTTAATAGACATACCATAAATATCTTCAGTAGCTTTGTTTTTGAGCTGATTAAATGTGGATATGATTGTTTGTGGACTGATATGACTAAAAGTTAGTTTAATATGACAAGGCTCTACGTTCCTTTTAAGAATGTCAATCGATATTCCAGTAGAAGAATTTAAAGGTGCCGTAATTTTGAATGGAATATTAGCAAAGTAATCTTCAAAGTGTGTAGCAATGTCTAAATCTGAGCCTAAAATACCCTGTGGTGTCTCCAAAAGGACACGAGTTTCAGACCGCTTGTTTTTGCCTGTTTCACTATTTATTATTTTCCAGGTCGCCTTCATTTTATCGTCTGCATTTTTGATTTTATTGCTTATATAAATTGACTTTGCGTTTTTACATACCCTTTTAAAAATTTTTGAATATGTAGCGACATACTTGTTAAAATTTGGATTTTGCATATAAGTTTTAAGACCATAAAGTTCAAATAATCGTTCCCTACTTCTTCGAATGCCATCAGTTGCCCAGTCACAAAAACTAAATTTACACTTTGCGGTTCTTGTTCTAATTTTAAAGATATTATTAAAATGTGTATTAATAGTATCAAAAAATTGTGCATAAAAATCATTTGCACTACTTATGTCAAAATTTAGAAAATATAATTTTTCTTTTAAAATATTATTGAAGTTATTCAATCTAACAGATGTTACTGGTCTATGTGTTTTTTCAATTATGCTGGAAGGTTTATCTACGTCAAAAGTAATTGTCTGGCCGCTATGATCAGATGGCAAATAGTTAACAATATTTGTAGACATATATTTACATTCACAAAATATATTATCTATACAAGTTGCCGAGGTTGGGCTCACTCGGGTGGGTTCCAAAAAAACATTGCGTAAGTTGAATGATTTAAATAGATTCAGTAACCTATTGCTGTTTGAATTATTTTCTAAAATATTAATGTTAAAATCACCACATACAATTACAGACTTTCTACCTGAACATAGTTTTTTTAACAAATCTTCCATAGTGGACTCAAACACATTCAAATTCTGATAATTTGGTGGTCTATAAACGCACACTATTATATGCTTATCCAGCTCAACACAAGAAACTTCTACAATATGTTCAATCGATAACTCAACTATGTCTTTACGTTCCCTGGATTTAATTGAGTTTTTTATCAAAATTAAAGTGCCACCATGTTGCATAACTTTTCTATTGTAACAACTAACAACAGAATAATTCTTATAATTAATCATGATTTGGTTTTCTTTTAACCAATGTTCAGTTAAACAAACAATGTCATACTGGAATTTCTCCAGAACTAGTTCTAATTCCAATAACTTGGAATGCAATCCTTGAATATTTTGGTGTAATACTACCAAACTGTTGACTTTATTAAAAGTGCAAATGCCAGAAGATACCGGTTTATTAGTATGTTCAATATTGGTAACTTCTTATGTCTTAGAATCTAGTTTAAATAATTGAGAGTGCAACCCAAGACGCCTCCGCCAACACCAGTCAGCGAGGATGTACAGTTTGTATTTCCCCCCTGAGCCAGAGAATACTCAGAGTCCCTGGTGTTGGCAGATGTCATCAGGGGTTGGATGCTATTACACTCTACGTCATTCATAAAATTATTGGTAACACTTATGTTACTCTCTAAACTACTAATAGCATTTGCTATATTACATATAACATTGTTAATATTATAAGCTATCAGCGTAGCCAGTAATTTCCTATATTTTTTGGGAAGATACATAGTTTCCCGTGTCAATTTAAATCCACTAATAAACTTATTAGTGTCAAAATAAAATAATTTGTCACAATGACGACAAGTCAATTTATGAATTACATTGTTCAAATAATAAATACAATTATTTTCCCTTTGTGTCAATGATTCTGAGTAGGGAAATGCACAAACCATTATATTTTTAACATTCAGATTTAATAAGGTATCAACACCATCAACAATGTCCTTTTTTTTGAGACCTAAGCTATTTCCCAACATTATTATTAAAGTTGAATCACTGTCAATTTTTGTATTCTTAATTTTATTAATTATTTGCTTATATGATTGGTCAGGGTAGCAATGATTAATTATATTGCTTGTCAAATGATCCTTTAATAAGGATCCAAAACCTGATCCCAATCTATCTGAAAATAGCAATGTTTTATATGTGCCATCAATCTGAGTATTTGCAGATGTGTTCGGAGTAATGATTGTAGGCACAGAAGCTTTTGGACAGTGAGAACAAGTAATTAAATTGTTCTTAGTCAATGATTCATATCTCTCTGCATTGTATGTGACTAAGTCAACAAGTTCACTAGCCTCTTGTAAACGTTGAGATAGTTGAACTTGTGATGCTTTATATTTATTAAAGATTGCCTTAATTTCTTGATCTTTTTGGAGTAATTGTCGTGTAAAGTCTCGTGAGTCAGTATCATGTGAGTGCCTGGAAAGCTCTAATTCAACACAGAAAGCATCTAACTTTTTGTTAAATTTGATCGCTGTTCCCTTAGTTTATTTTTTGATTTAACAGCACATTTTAATGAATTTAATGATTTTAGTTTCCTTTTAATATTTTTATTCAGGCGTCTATACTTTTTGAATTTATTCCTACTACTCAAAATTGGACACTGCTTAATGGTATCATCACCAGTCAAGTCTATTGTTAACAATTGCTTGTTATGTATTTCACTGAGATTCGAAGTGGTACCGACCAACTCATTGTACAAACTATGGGTATAAAACGATTGTTCATTAATTTTAGCTTCTTCCATATTTGCAATTGTCTTATGAGCATCACAAACTTCACTTTCCAGTTCTGAAATACGTTGCAAGGCTTGTTCATATGTTTCACCACACTGTTGAAAGGTTGAAATGACCATTTGAAATTGTTGAACTTGGTCGAGTAAGTCTACATATTTAATATGATTTTCTGCCAACTCATTTTTCAGTGAAGTATTTTTGTCAATTAATTGTTTCAATTCCACTTCACTATCTTCCCGTTCCTGTAGTAGTTGTTTGCAGAGTAATTTTGTTGACTCAAGTTCTTTCAACGTAGTTCTCAGTTTGTCCTCCATTTCACGGGTGGTCGCTCTACGTGTCATCATATTCTAGACAGGTTATTTTGTGTAATAACACCTGAAATATTATTTACAGAAGCTTAATAAAAGGTTTCAAGAGACAAAAGGGATACAATAGGGATATAGTAAGTAAATGACTAATAATACTAGAAAAAAGAGAAAGTATGTTAGAATACAGATGGAAACTCATACAAAAAAGAAAAAGAACATAGCAAGAAAGTAGTGTTATATTTTATATTAAATATGTTAACTTTTAAACAAAAATGCGACAGAAAAGAACACAGCAAGAAGTGTTATATTTAATAATTAATTTTACATTATAACCTATCTTTAACTTATCAATCTTTATATTGATTAATGCTCAAACTTAATAACACAGGACAACAAATCGGGTAATAGTATTTTTATGATTTGTTTAGTACATAAGTTGTGTATAAATGTAGTGGGATGAGTGTCTGTGGCTAATGTTTCACATCTATTTCACTTCCACTACATAGTCAAGTGAAAAGAGAATAAACTGTGCCTGTATGTAGGTATTTGACGAAGCTCACAAAATGAGCAGTATAAATAGCGAGTAGAACAATGTATAGTGTAACAAAATACTTAATAAACTAAAATTATTGAAGAGTTTTATTGTCTGCGGCTATTGTTAGTTCATCAATTTTACTTCCACATATTGTCATTGTCAAGTAAAATGAGTATTAAACAGAGCCTATGAGTACTGGACGAAGCTCACTAAGTGAGCAGTGTAATGAATACTGTTATATATAGGGATTTACTACAAAAATACATGAATTAAAGGCAATACTCTCCAGGTTTTACAGCGATTTTTCAAATCTGACCGTTGGGTCGACGTCAGCTATTTCGAAGTCGTCTTTCTTAATGATTTAGCCGCAGATCACCTCGCCAACATTTGTCCGTTTAAATTGTATATAATTATTGAATATTACACTATTAATACTAATAACAATCACTAAAACTAATTTTTATACAATAATTAAATACGAGCTACAATTTTGACATCTGACAACCAGTGTTGCCAGTTTCAGGCTTCAGGTCAGGTGGTAATGTACGGCCCTGTAATTTCTGGCACAGAGGCATAACACCTTAGGCCTCAGGAGTGGCAACACATCTGCATTTTGACCTTGGTCTTTGTGTGGGTGTCTATAGGCTGCAGTCATCACTTAACATCAATGTGAACTGCATACTTGTTTGCCACTTCCATAAAAAAAAAAAAAAAAATGACGCGATGTGAATTTACATTTTTTTACAACTTAACTCGTCAAGCAGACATATTGCCACATGCGTTTTCATCGTTGAGTTTTACGGCGGCCACGTTCTTAAAAGTTTATTAAAGGTATCAGTGTTTGAAAGCTCTTCATAAAAAAAAAATCACGACTTTTTACCGCTAGAATTACGGCACAATATTTATTTTTTTTGTATTTCACCACATTGTACAATCTACCCGTAGCGCAATGTTAGTTTTTTCGACTGTATTTAGATTTTCAGTTAACGAGTAGTATCACACCATTACGTCATGTGTCTTTAATTTTTATTATGTTTAGTTGATGTTTTTTTTTTATTAATTTTATTAATTTTTTTCTTTTTATTATTGTATCAATTAACAAAAGTTTTAACATTATATCACTTAATCTAGCATTAAGTGATATAATGTTAATCTAGCATTGGAAAACCACTACGGTTTGTAAGTATACTAACCTAATTTACGTCGGTAGGCAGGTAAAAATCTGTACATACTATAAGGAAGACCTAAAACAACAGTAACTGATAATAATGGAATACATAATATTTAGAAAATATAGGTTACTAAAATTTTATCATCGTGTGTCGGGCGAGATATCATGTCCTCCAAATTTAATAATTTATTATTGTGAAAGTAGGTAACAGAAACTCACTTGGTCTAAACTGTGAAACTCATGTCTCGTTATTACAGATCCGTAGTACAAAGTCGAAGTAACCGTAGTAGCCGTAGTAACTTAGGGCTGGTAAGGTTTTCGAATATTTTTATGAAACGATTAAATAGCGATATAATTCTTAGTACCGCTGCAAAAATTTCGAGTTTGAATAAGAAATTCACATATGTTTTCACAACACACTACATTGATCCAACACACTGTTTCTCCTTTTATTTATGACGCGATGAAAATTTACATTTTTTTTACAACTCAACTCGTCAAGCCGACATATTGCCACTTGTGTTTACATCGTTGAGTTTTACGGTGGCCCCGTTCTTATAAGTATATTAATATAAAAATCCCTAAAAAAATCATGCCATGTTCTCTGTTTTAGTTGTAATGATAAATATCAACATTGTCCACTATCTATATATATATAAAAAGCAATTGCTGTTCGTTAGTCTCACTAAAACTCGAGACCGATTCGGCCCGCACCGGGTGCCATTTGGGGCTTACAACGATCTGGTAAAGAAACGCTGAAGTGTGGCCTAGCACCGTTTAGCGACTTTTGTCCAGCAATGGACGTCTTGCGATGATAATGACTCTTATCTTCATCAGTCTCTGACATGATCTAATCTTTCCATCTGACCAAAACCCATGTCCTCAAGAGTAGTAACAAGGTCTATGTATGTATCTTTAAGCTACAGTCTCACTCTGCCACTTAAGTGTTTACCGTCACTGCAAACTGCGCGCTTGTTGTCGTCTTCTAAAACATTTCAAGTATATGACCAATAATTGAACGAGCTGGAACAAGTTCTACATTAGTTGAAATTAATTCTAGTATAAGATCGTTATTGCACAAATCTACTCCTTCAAATACAATAAAAAGGAAAAGTAAAATACCATTAAACCAAACGTCATTCCTTTTCCCAATCCTATACATATGTTAATCGTTATAAAAGGAAAAACACTCAATTTTCATAATCCGACTTCGAGTGGCTCTTCGTATAAGCAACCACATTTTACTTACCCCGCAAAGTGGAACGAGATGTAAATAAAAAGGTACTCCAAGATAATCAACAAATCCCTCAAAGCCATGCGTTCTTTGTGCAAAAAATACTGTTCAGTGGGATTCCACAAAACTATAGTTATTCAGAACGACAAAAAAAAGCTGTATTATCTTGAATTTTAATTCCCCCACGCTCGCATCGGAAACGGCGGTTGCTTTGATGATCCCCGCCATTTTGTGTCCGCCATTTTGTCGTGCGGAAACATGTAATGGCGCCAGACCTTTGTCTGTTTTAGTTGCGAGCTTTATGCGTCCATGTTAATGGGTTGAGATGTCGTAAATGGGGTAGACGAGTGCGGTTTAGTTTATGTCATACATATTACTTGGGAAGGATTGTAACGCAAATTTATTTCTATTGTAACAAAGTCAAGTGTTGCTGGGATTAGCTTTAATGTTAAACAGTTTCCCTATTGATGTGACTTCATATTTCAAGGTGCTCTTATTAAAGTTGTAGTATAATGATGCTTATTTCTACTTCGCTGAAGTTTGTAATTATTTTGAGTGACGACCCAATTTGCGAGTGAGAGCTTCTAAGGCGGGATCACCTTCATTTGCTTTAAGTGCAATTGTTTAGAACCTCAAAGACTATACAATTTTGTATCCTTAGTTAGAAATTTAGTGGATATCAAATAAAATTGTTTTATAAATATAAGTTGTAAGTTATATCCAGTGAGCTGTTGGTAGAATTTTGGAACCTAATAATATAATGTAATGAACTTAATTATAATCAACTGCCTCAGTAGCCTAGTGGTGCAGGGCACTGTTACAACCCTGGGGTTCTGGGATTGATGCCCAGGTCGGGGGATATTAGAGATAACGGTGTAAAACCCTTTACCTCTGGTTCTATAGGGATTTTTCCATTTTATGGAAGTTTCCCAGTAGGTACCTCGAAGTTTGGTTGTGCCCGGTGATGTCAATAGGCTCGCCACCTGTTACATGGGCCAAAACGTAACCGACGAATCGTGGGTGCTTGCATGAATGCATACATTTACCTACCCCTTCGAGGATTACGGACGTGCATTTAAGGTTTTTTTCATCGATTCTGAACAAACTAGTTTCGGGTTGTACATTTAATCCAGTTACATGTTGTTATATCGAATTGCATACAAGTACGAATAGAATTCAAGACGATATGTCGCATGTGCGATTAGTTCTAATAACCGATAAAAACCGCATTATTTTCAGTCACCAGATCAAGCCTTTTAGACCTTATACCTTGTAGAAGTGACGTGCTACTATTTATAAATTAGCGACAATAGATTCAACAGCAAAATATTTCTTATTTACTTCACGTAACCAAACAACAAAGCAAACTGCTCGCTTGTTCTAACATGGTTCATTTAAACTTTAAGCGCCTAAACACGCGACGGTATCTCATTTTAATTTTAAATTTCACCACCCCCTGTACGCCCAACTTTATTTTTAATATGCGAGCACGCGTTCCAAATTATGGCACCCGCTTTGCTGGAGATATCTAAGTGTATGGAATAAGTTTGATGCCAATACTAGTGAAGTTCCTTTTATCTTAACTTCTTATGGTAATCTGAAAGAAATCGTTTATTTAATCGGAGAACACGGGAAGACTTTATTTCAAGGAAAATATACGAAGTTTCGTGTAAAGTATTGTGAGTACGCAACTACGCAATAAGAAACTTCAAGTATTTGGAAATCGAATATGCAATCATTAGTTGTTTTTCTGTAAGGGAAGTGGCAAACAAGCTTGCAGCTAAGATTGATTTTTAGTGGTGACAGCATCCTGTAGATATCTACACATAAACCAGAGGTCAAAATGCAGATACATTGCCACACCTGAGACCCAAGTTGTCTGTGATAATCCTTACGGCTCCATTTTCATGATATGTTCTTAGGTTTTCGCGAGCTACACTCATTGAAATAAAACTATTTTTACGGATTTATCTCGCGTATAATAAACTAAAATGATTTTTAAAATCAACCCGACGTTTCGGTCGCTTTTCAGCTTCCGTGGTCCCGGGCAGACTGAGGTGACATTTGTCTGACAGAAGTTTGAAAAAATTATATGTAGCTACCTCCATCGATTTCGTAAACGCCTTGCGTAGCGTTCAGGAATAATTAAGTTGTCTGTGATAATCCTTACGGCTCCATTTTCCTTTACGGCTCACATTACTATCTAACCGGAATACGATCGTGCTGAACATTACCATTTGGCGGCAGACAGATTAGGTAATGCGGTGGTGCCTACGGCCATGTACGTTACTGGAGCTCTACCACTACCGGAGCCCGCGGCTTCGTCCGCGTGAGAATTTATGATTGTTCATTATCTACCCGGACGAGGTCGTGGGAGTAGCTAGTATCAGCCCAACAAACTGTTCTTTTGGTATAATAACCGTGTATACATAGTAATACATACATATGCATTTAGTAAAAAGCGGTTATTTTTATATTTCAAACAGACACAATGATAGTATCGGTGTAAAAATGAAAAAAGGCATGCTCCGATGGTTCGGGCATATAGAAAGAATGTCGAATGAGCGAATGACTAAACAGATATACAATGCGAATGTGGATGGTTGCAGAGGCCCAGGAAGACCAAGGCTGACCTACCATGACCAAATAGGTCGAGTTCTGTCTGATGGTGGGGTCAAAAGTCTTAGGAATCGGCGTGTATGTATGAAGAGAATGATGAAGGTAGACGAGGCACGAGAGGTTTGTCAGAACCGGGATGTCTGGCGCTCTACACTCTCTGCCTACCCCGTTAGGGACCCGGCGTGAAGATACATACATACATACATACAAACAGACACTCCAGTTTTATTTATTTGTATATGTATAGGTAGATACTGATGATGCGAGATTATTCCTGTATACTTTGTGCATATAAAAATAATCTCGCATATTTAATAATAAATACATTACACATACATAATTACTTTGTGCGTGCTGTTTACTTTGATAGTGAGAGAGGGATGTAGCCTATTTCAGTCATAGCAACACGGGCCACCGGCCGACTGAAGGGGAGTAGACATAATATGCAAGCTATTCCCTCTGTCAAAATACAAGCTCAAGATATTTAAATATGTGCGTGAAATTGTTTATGTATTTCGTTAAAGTCAAGGTGTGAGTGTCGTAGTTACAGATGATTTTTGTTGTGTTTGTGGCACATGAATTTGCCCCCGCAAAAAATGACAGACTGTTTTGATTCGGTAATAAACGCTACGGCTACTCCCCTCCGGTCGTCTGGTGGCCCCAGTTGCTTAATGATTTAAGTACACAAAGCTAAAGTTCACCTCTATTCAATGTTATCCCAGAGGTATTTTATGCTCAACATGAGTTCGTATATTACATGTTACCGCAACTCTAAGCGGTGAACACTAACATTGAGCGGCAGATAGATAAGTTAATGGCGAAATAAATAAAATAAATCGACAAAGTACTGAAGTGGTGCTTACATATTCGTATTCAGCGGGAGTAGAGTGTGATACACGAAAATAACATTTTATTCAGTTTATGTCGGTACGTTGTAGAGAACGGTTGCACAAAAAGATTCTAACGACTAACAACGATCTACCCACAATGGTTCTGAAAAAGTGTGCTAAATGCAATAAAAATATTACGAAAACTAAACCATCCCTGGTATGTAGCAGATGTGATAGAACCGTGCATGCGGATCCTGGATGTGTTAAACTTTCTAACAAGCAGTTGAATACTCTTCGGAACTCTCCAGGGATCGAATGGAGTTGCGAAGAATGTTTGAAAAATCACCGTAGATCATCATTTATTACTCCAGAAGACGATGATGGAGACGAAGATTCTGATTCCGGACGTAATATTCAGACGCTGGATACACGTAAGCTTGTACAGGATATTACCAGGGAGCTGAAAAAAACATTCCGAGAGGAAATCGGTAGCCTAGAGACCTCTATGGAATTTTTAAGTGACCAACTTAGTATTATGGACCAGTCTCTAAAAAATCAAGGTAATATCATAAGAGATTTAGAGAACAAAAACCAAGATTTGTGTAACAGAAATAAACATTTGGAACTAAGAGTAGCAGTACTTGAACAAGGTATGAATAAGTTTGAGCAAAAGAGTCTATCGTCTTCTTTAGAAATAGCTGGGCTACCAAACATACCTTTAAACGAAGTTTCTGGTGTATTGGACACAATAGCTGCCAAGATGGAAGTGACCCGTGGTGACGCCGTATCGATGACAAAAATGCCCGGATCTAAAGATAAACCAGGACCTATTATCGTCGAGATGAAGAGTTCATTAGCAAGGAGCCAATGGATAACTGCTAGCAAAGACAAGTGTCTCACCTTGGGAACTGTACTGTCAAAAGTTGCTCAGGACAAAGCCGAAAATCGTATATATCTAAGAGAAGCCCTAACTAAATATTTAAAAACATTACTGTATAACACGAAAGAAAAGTTAGGTAAGTCTTTTAAATTTATTTGGTGCAAGGATGGAAAAATATGTGTAAGAAAATCTGAAAATAGTGTAATATATTACATCCGATCACTACAGGATATAGATCGTATACAAAATCAACCGAATATTTCCTCAAAGCACTAAATTTATAAGATACCTACAAACTTTTTCTACCTTATACTGTATACAATTTAGTTTATTTTGATCTTCTATTAAAACAGTACGGATTCTCATATTATAGAATTAAGGGATTGTATATCCACAAACGATTTTTTTAAACAGTTACCTAATAATTACCATCTAAATATGTCATGTATCCACATCAATATCCGATCAATGATAAAAAACTTTACCAAACTGCAACATATTATACACAATTGTCCGGTACCATTTGATGTTATTGTAATTACGGAGGCAGGTATTTCATCGAATATCATTCAACTGTATAACTTACCTGGCTATAATATGTACCCACAACTGCGCTCCAATAGAAGGGGTGGAGGCATTATTATTTATATTAGAACTAATTTCAAGTTTACTCTGACAAATCACCCAACTAAAACCTTCGAAAACATTACTGGAACTCTCAAAATTAACTCTGAACAGGACGTAGTTTTGTGTGCTGTTTATAAACCACCATGTACCAATAAGCTTGTATTTGTTAAGGAGCTGGGTAAATATATTTCCGCATTTGATTCAAAACAAAACCTAATTCTAATCGGCGACACGAACATTGATCTTAAAAGCTGCAATACATATAAAACTTCATTCTTAGAAACACTTTCCGAACGCGGATTGATGTGTGGTATATCCGATTACACTAGAATTGAAAAAAAAATGAACTTAATAACAAAATCTTGCATTGATCACATTTTTGCGCGTTTCCCCACATCACATCCGTACTCGGCAGCGTTAGACACAGTACTGGCGGACCATCGAGCGATTGTTTTCGCATGCATCGACGAGGTGTCTGTGCAAGCGCATAGCAATGTACAGGCTGTTTCAAAATTGGTTGTTGATTACGACGTTTTAAATAAAGAATTAAAAAAAGTAAAATGGTTTCAAACTAGCGATATGACCTCTCCGAATGAGATATATGATTTCATTCGAACGTCATTTGAAGATGCAACCAAAATGGCAACTAAATCTAATTCACGTATATTAACAAAACAATGTAATATTAATCGTAGCAGTTTTCCATGGATTGATAGAAACGTAAATAGGTTAAGCGAAAAGAAAAACAAATTATTCAACATGTGGAAACAAAATACTTCAGATTTTAAATTGAGATTAGATTACAATAAAACTCGTAACAAATTTCATAAACTGTTAGAATTAAAAAGAAATAATTATTATATTAAAGAAATAAAACAAAACTTTAATAATACGAAGAAAATTTACCAAATCATCAATACCATGCTTGGCAGAGTAACGTTGTCAATTGATACAGCGGTTCTCAGGGCATTCGAACGCCAAAATCTTAGTTCAAAAAATATTGCCGACAATTTTGCCAACAGTTTCACCAAAGCTGTAAAAGATATTATACCCAACTGTAGTACAAAACTTCTAGATCCAAATAAAAATTGTGACCCAGCAAATTGCAGCATGTACTTTAAAAAAGCAACAGATGATAACATATATAAAATTATAAAGAATCTTAATTCCAGAAAGGCACCTGGTCTAGATAACATCAGAGTTTCAGATATAAAAAGCGCAGCGAGCGGAGTTTCGGGTTCAATCGCTGACCTTGTGAACTATAGTGTCAAAAATGGTCACTACCCTGACGACTTGAAGGTAGGATGTGTTCGGCCTCTACATAAAAAAGGTAGTCGTGCTGATTATACAAATTATCGACCTATAACGCTGCTGTCATCCATTGACAAAATTGTAGAAAAATATATTTGCGAACAAATTCATGCTTTCTATAAATGCCACGACATTTTATATGATAACCAGTATGGCTTCCAATCAGGGAAAAGCACGTCTGAGTTGATGTTGAAGTTTACTGATGAAGTAAATGGTTATCTAAATAAGAAATTATATGTGTTTGTTTTATTTATAGATTTTTCACGTGCATTTGACACATTGAATCATGAACAATTACTTGTTAAAATAGAAAAAAGTGGTATAGGTGGACCGCTTCTTCAATGGTGCAGAAGTTATTTACAAAACAGGCAGTATAAAGTTAAGATTGATTCAGCTTTGAGTGAATCGATAACTGTCACTGAGGGTACAGCCCAAGGTTCAGTGGTTGGACCCCTTCACTTTTTGACGTACGTAAACGATATGAACAAACACATTAAAAAAAGTACATGCTACCAATTTGCAGATGACACTTGTTTAATAGCTGCTGACATAAATCCTAATAATGCCTGTAATATACTGCAATCTGACTTTAACACCCTTTTAAAATGGTGCCATGATGCTGGCGTGGTTGTAAATACCACTAAGACTAAATTATTGCCGATAAAGTCACCATATACCAAAAACATCCCATTCAATGGTATAGTAGCTCACAGTCACAGTTGTCTCCACTCACCTAATATAAGTAATTGTAATTGCTCTTATATAAACGTAGTAGATCACCAAAAATATCTTGGATTACATATAGATAGTAAACTTAATTGGCATACCCATATTGATTTCGTCTGTAGTAAACTTAGACAATTCTTAGCTAATTTAATAATACTTAAGAACCGAATCCCTCTAAAAGTAAAATTATTGCTTTACAATTCTTTAGCAGAATCATACATACAATACGGATTATGCAGCTATGGTCGAACTTATAACACTTACCTGAATAAAATTTATAATCTCCAAGTAAAAATTCTAAAAAATATTGTACCAAATAAAATACGAACAAATTTTCGTAACGACGATAGTGGTTTGTTTGAATATTGCAAAATATTGCCAATACAAACTCAATTCAAATATATGACACTGAAATGTTTGTTTTTTAAAAAAAACTTTCAGCATCTAATACAACACCCTGTATATACCCGGGCGGTTGCTCGACGACAGCTGAGTACTCCTCGCGCGAATAATGTTTACGGCGAAAGAACTAGTGCCTACATCGTGCCCACACTTATTAATAATCTACCTACGGACTTGCGTGATAGTCTAACAACTAATAACATCAAAGTGAAACTCAAAGCAACATTTCTCACTAATTTACAAAATTTTAAAATAAGTTAAGTCCAACAAAATATCTACCAGACTATTCATTTATTTATTTATTGGCTCATCGAAATGACTCATTGTTAAAATGCGTCATTTTGATAGTAACAATACTTTAAGTATATTTACCCAACTTAGTACATATCTACCTAACTCTTAAACTCTGTATTGCATGTTTTGTTTCCTTCGTAGGTATGTATCTTAGGTTTATAGATTCTTTTCAACTAAATTATTGTATGTACAGTTTTTTTTTACCTGCCTACCGACATAAATTAGGTTAGCATACTAACAAACCTTAGTGGTTTTTTCAATGCTAGCATTAAGTAATATTATGTTAAAACTTTGTTAATTTATACTATAATAAAGGAAAAAAAAAAAAAATAAAAAAAAATTTGTTCATTAGTTATAACTTTTTTTATGTATTGAAGATGGCAAACAAGCATGCAGTTAACATTGATTGATGACTGCAACCTATAGGTAGGTCTTACTGGTGGTAGAGCTCCAGTGACGGAGCTCGCGGGCGAAGGTAAAACCGCATTATTAATATACTTGCCGCTAAATGGTAGTGTTCCGCACTATAGTGTTCCGGTCAGGTGGTAATGTCATGCACAGAGTCATAATACCTTAGGCCTCAGGAGTAGTCTTTGTGTGGGTGTATATATAGGCTGCAGTCATCACTTAACATTATGATTGATGATTCTGTGCCATAAGCAAAGCCACTAGATATACTTAGCAAATTTTAGCAGGAAAGATAATAAGGTAAGATCAAATGCTCTATATTTTAAAGTTTTAAGTTTCGATAGAAGCCTTCTTCATTATAAGTTGTTGAAAGTTCCCCGAAGAAAGCCTAAGTGGGACATTATTTCCACTGAAGACATAATAGGTTGGCTGTAGTATTTGTAGTGGAGCAAGATCGACATATCAGTAGTTACGACGTAGCTGAAGAACTGAGAATTGATCACAAAACAGTTTTGGCGCATTTGAAAAAAGCTGGGTACAAAAAAGCTCGATATTTGGGTACCTCACGAGCTCACTGAAAGAAACCTCATGAACCGTGTACTCATTTGTGATTCTTTATTACGACATAATGAAACTGAATCATTTTTGAAGAAGCTGATAACTGGTGGTGAAAAGTGGATCACGTACGACAAGAAAAAGGTCGTGGTCAAAGGCCGGTCAGGCTTCACAGACTGTGGCAAAACCCGGGTTAACTCGCAATAAGGTGATGTTGTGTGTGTGGTGGGATTGGAAGGGCATTATTCATTATGAGCTATTACCACCAGGCAGGACTATCGATTCTGATTGATTAAAGCAAGAAGTTGAGAGAAAGCGGCCGGAATTGATCAACAGAAGGGGTGTGGTGTTTCATCATGATAACGCTAGACCTCACACATCTATAGCCACTCAGCAAAAATTAAGAGAGTTTGGCTGGGAGGTGTTAATGCATCCGCAGTATAGTCCTGACCTTGCACCTTCAGATTTCCACCTGTTTCGGTCTGTTCAGAATTCTTTATGCAATGTTAGGTTAACATCACGAGAGGACTGCCAAATCCACTTGTCGCGGTATTTTGATGAGAAGTCCCAAAATTTTTATAGCAATGGGACCTTTTGCCATCATGTCCTAGCTACAAGATGGCAAAAGGTTATCGAACAAAATGGTACATACATACTTAAATTTAAATAAACTATATTAAAAATTGTTTTCAATTATCGTAAGAAATGCGAAGAAACTTTTTCCTCAACCTAATATAAAGCCTTCAGTACTTTGAAATCAAACTTTATGTGATATAGTTTTAAGGTTACTCCCATTTTGATGGAGGATGTAAAAATTCCTTCAGTAGTCTAGTGGGAGGGCCATTCAGCTAAGCTGAGGTCCTAGATTCGGTTTTCAAGTCGAGGTGCTATTTAGAATTTTTCCATTTTGCGGAAGTTTGCGAGTGCTGCCCTCGGAGTTTTAGCACAGAGCGGACACTTTACCAAAAATCCATAAAAACGCTTCATTTGGTCTCTATTACACAGACATCAATCAGTGACGTGTATTTACACGTGCACCTGTGTGCGTAGCACGTAGAGAATACCAAACGTCTCCCATAAGAGGGGAGGAGGTTGGGCGAGGCGGGGTAATTGGACGGGACGTCGAAGTGTCCATTCTATACGTAGAATTAGTACATATTCTTTGGTTTGGGAATGTGAATGGAGTTATCAACAGTATCGCCATCTATAACATAGGACAGAAGGTAACTGGCGAATGGTGGATGTTTGCATGTTATAAGATAGCCTTTGACTTCCGATCTACTCCATTGGAGAAAATAACCGGATTTTTAAGAGGTTATGCATTTCCTTGTAATACAACAAAAATTACAAACAATCATGCATGAAGCGCGTATGGCCTTCTCGGTTAAGCGATACGGGCGCGGTTGGGTGTGTGTTGGCTGACCACTAGTGGCAAATAAAAATGCGCGTTTCTGTGCTTCGGAGGGCACGTTAAACCGGCGGTCCCGGTTGCTCTCGCTAGATAGAAGTCGTTAAACCTTGTCGGAGGCCTTATGAGCAGTTTGCAAACATCCGACAGCGGTTTGGCCATTAACCCGTATCTCCACCAACCCGCATTGGAGCAGCGTGGTGGAGTAAGCTCCAGGCTCCAGGTCCAGGACTCGTGCCCAGCTGTAGGACGTATAATTGTTGGCCATTATTATTATATTATTATGCATAACATACTTTGAAATACACGAGCTATTTAAAATCGTAATTTAAAACATCAGATTACAGTGGTAAAGCACTTTAAAGTTAGGAAACATCATGCGGCATATTAAAGTTGCCAAAACTTTTGAGGGACGAACTACGTTGTTTGAAGTGAAAACTTTTAAAGACTACAAACGAGGTCGAGTGTATTTTGCTTTTAAACTTTAAACATAAACAGAATAAACAAAAACAGGACACTTCTGTTTCTTTGAATGCTCTGAATTTTAGTGGATTTCTAATTTTAAATGCAAAGTGAATTAAAGCTAAAAACTATCGTTTTCTTATTCAAACCTTAATTAAGTTTAACGTTCTTAATATTTATATAAAAAACAAAATCTCCATTTTTTATCTGTTTCAACGCAATAAATCCAAAACGAGGAATATTTTTTTCATTTGTCTTTACAAATAAGCGAACCAATCTCAGTCAACAAAAGACAGTAAAATTTCTAACGAATCTAAGGAAAAATCTAAGGAATCTTAAGCAATTTTACTTATACCACCTTAGACTTTTAAGCCAAGAAGAAAATACAACAAAGCCCTAAAAATATTTTAAAACATTAGATGACAGCGATAGTGCACTTTGAAGTTAGTGAACATGACGCGCCATGTTAAAGTAGGTTGCCAAAATTTTTACAAATTTCCAGAGCTACGTCGTTCGAAAACTTTTTAAGACTAAAAATGAGGTCGAATGTACTTGGCTATTAAACTATTATGAAACATAAACACAAGCAAGAGTGTGTGAATGTTCTGAATTTTAGTACAGTTCTAGATTTTTAATGTGAAGTAAATTCTCGAATTTTACTGTTCGTACATTACATTTTTCGTAGTCATAGAGGCTATAGGCATATACGAAGTCTCTATACTTTTTTACTCTATTATTTGTTTAAGCCTTGATAAATCTAAAACTGCTTAGCTTACTCTCATTCGTCTTCATTTATAAGTGAAGCAGTCTCATTAAAACCTACAAAAACCAGCCAATTTTCTAAACATAATAATAATATTATCAAGAATCTTCAAATTTGCTTGAAATATAACAAAAAATGAAAAAGAGCGTTTTAAAACATCAGGTGACAGCGATGGTATCCTTAAGTGCGAGGAAACATCACGCGCCGTATTAAAGTTGCCAAAAATTTTGTGAGACCGAGAACTACGTCGTTTGAAGGGAAAACTTTTAAAGGCTATAAATGGGGTTGAGTGTACTTGGCTATTTAACTTTTACGAAACATAAACAGAAGCAAGAGTTAGTGAATGTTCAGAATTTTACTGTTTCTAGTTCTAAGTGTGAAGAAATTTTTGAAACATTTGTGATGTTCATACACGATGTTTTTATAAAAAAAACGTAACTTCATGCCTGTAATCCCCAAAGGTGTAGGCAGAGGTAAAATTCATGTATTCCACCATACGTTTTGGCCCATGTAACAGGTGGCGAATCTGTTGCCGTCTCCGGGCACATTACCAAACTCCGAGGTACTGGGAAACTTCCAGAAAATGGAAAAATCCCAATAGAACCAGAGATAATTGATTTTCAACCGTTATCTCTGATAGTCTCCGACCAGGGAATCGAACCCAGTACCCCCAGCGCAGTAGTAGTGGCCTGCTACCACTACGCTACTGAGGCAGTTAAACACTATGTTTTTATAATCGAATCTATATTATGTATAAAGCTTATATTGTGTAGTATAAAATTAAAAACAAATCATCAGGATTTATCAGTCTTTTCATTTTTCATAACACGATGAATTCCGCACTAACGAATTTATTTTCGTGTCTTCAGAAATGAGCAATTCAATCCCATCTTGGCCCACAAAAGATAGGGTTTTTTACCACATGTACAAAGGAATTCTTAGAGCAATTTTACCTTTATTAAAAGTTGCTTTAAATATAACAAAAAAATAGAAAAAGTGTTGCAAAACATCAGGTGACAGCGATAGTGCACTTAAAAGTTAAGAAACATCACGCGTCCATATAAAAGTTGCCAAAAAATTTTGCGAACCACAGAACTACGTCGTTTGAAGCGAAAACTTTTGAAGACTACAGACGGGGTCGAGTGTATTTGGCTATTTAACTTTTACAAAATATAAACAGAAACAGGAGTTTGTGAATATTCTGAGTTAAAGTACGTTTCTAGCTTTTAAATGTGAAGTAAAATTTCAGTTTGAGATGTTGGTAGATTTTGTTTACCGTAGTGTTTTAAGTAATGGAAGTGGCAAACAAGCATGCAGTTCACATTGATGTTAAGTGGTGGCTGCAGTCGTCACTTAAAATCAATGTGTCTATACACCCACACAAAGATCAAGGTCAAAATGCAGATGCATTACCACTCTTGAGGCCTAAGGTGTTATGCCTCTGTGCCGGAAATTACAGGGCCGTACATTACCACCTGACCGGAACACCATAGTGCTGAACAGTAACCATTTAGCGGCAAGCATATTAGGTAATGCGAAAAATAAGGTGTTATATTACATAGCTTATTTTCATCAAGTGTTCACAAATGTGCTAATCTATCTCGTGTTACTTATCCGATAAAAAAGTAAGTTTCTTAATCACAGAGGTTTCTCTTGGAAATTTCATATGTTACATCTTAAGCTGCTTAAAATATGAGCATGTCACAAAAAGTGTTGTAAAACATCAGGTGACAGCGATAGTGCACTTAAAAGTAAGTAAAACATCACGCGCCATATAAAAGTTGCCAAAACTTTTGCGAACCCGAAAACTAAGTCGTTTTAAGTGAAAACTTTTAAACAAACATAAACGCAAGCAGGAGTTTGTGAATGTCCTGCATTTTAGTCTCTAGCTTTTTTAAAGGAAGTTATTTGTGGAGGTTGTTTTGAGGTACTGCTGGTAGAAATTCCATGTCCGAGCTCGGAAAGGTACTTACGTTAATTACCGGCGGCGTATCGGTTACCTGGTTTATGGAGATAACTACTAATACTTATTTCAAATTATAGGGAATTAGTTATTAGTAAAGTTGATGAGATACATAACACTCTCTAGCTAGCTAATCAGCTATAATAGAGTATAATCGCATTAGAGCGAGGTAAATACACGCAAAGAAAAGAAAGAAAAAGTTAGCCCAAAACAAAAAAATTAACCAACTTACAAAAATAATTAAAAAGCCACCAAAAACATTTTCATGTAAAAAATATTGCCAAGACGAGTCTAGTTTGCTTATCCTGTGTAAAAGTTATCAGATATCTTGTAGAAATTATTTTTGAGTAGGACTAACAAGAGGCCTTACATTTGTCCCGGACAAAACCTGACATTGTAAGGACGTGACGAAAATATAATTTGTACTGCTTCAAATTAGTGCAAATATTAAGACGTGTTACTCTTTGCTCTTGTACTCTTACGTAGTGTGTCACGTGTGTGACTAAGGCAAAAAGTGTAACGTGATTGGTCTGAGGTGAGGACAATGAGGCTACTACTCCTCAAAACAGACTAATAAGCGCCGTGTATTAAAATGTCGCGGTATTCTTTGCTCTTTTGTACCCTTAAGTCAAGTGTGACGTGTGTGACTAGGACAAAGAATGTACTACCACATAGGGTACGTTCGACCAAACGACCCCAACGATCGCGACCACGACCGCTGAAATTGTCGTTCCACTATCGCAAAAATACCGCGGGCGTTGAGCCAGTCCACTTCATTATAATAATAAAATTTATTGACATTATTTAATTTCATCAAAAATGACTTAACTGTTAATTTAAACAAAACCTACAAATTACAAAACCAACCTTAGCTCAATCATTAAAAATATTAATATCTCTCGATATTCATCTTATTAACACTATGTTTAGTAGGTACAAACAAATCCATTCTGTCACTTCAAAATCTTCAAATGTATCGTATGACAAAATTTGTCCTGTCCCTTACAAAATGTGAGTCAGACACACTTTGTAAGAGCCAGTACAAATTTTGTGTCGCGACTAATTTAGTCATGTTACTTCAAATGCACCGCGACGCTTCAAATCACTTCGCCGCCTCGCCGCGTCGGCGGCCTCGCGTGACGTCATCGCCTCACGTAATTTGAAGTGGGACAAAGTACTGGCTCAGTACGCAAAAGAGGCTCCTCTTACAAACTCGTTCTGAAAGCGTGTCCTACCCAACACCAGTAGAAATTAAACTAGGGTTGGACGATATACATCGATGTTTTATAAACACTCGATGTATTTCATCAATACATCGAATCGAACCGATGTATTTTTAGTTCTTCAACATCGAGTATACATCGATGTTTTTTTTTTCAATACATCGAATCGAAGAAGTAGAATAAAATACATTTGTAAACCGTGAACTGAGTGATTCTATTAACTAAAAAACCTTTCAATAATAATAAATACCTAGCTAACCAATTTTGGTTAGCTAGGTATTCATTCTATCAAATAAGAACATCGATAATATAATTACTCGATATTGTAGGACTAAAAATACATACAAAATTGGTTAGCTAGGTAGTCATTGTTATTGAAAGGTTTTTTAGTAAATAGAATCACTCAGTTCACGGTTTATAAATGTCTTTTTTTTTCTTTTACTAAGTCTACACGCTTCTATCATCAAATTGGCACACGGGCGGACAAAAAGAATGGGTACCATAGAATATGTTACTGCTCTGGAGATTGCAAACATATATTTGGCCCTCGATTTAAAAAAATGCGCTTTAATGATACAATAGCTTGTAGCAATGCAGAAACAGATTAAAGGGGAAAAGATTGTGGAAACTTTTGTTTCTCCAAAGTATCGATAAGGAGTATTGGAATAATATATATAAACATAATTTTACTGTAATCTTTTTCACCACAAAATTGTTTTTTTTTTTATTTGTTTTACGGCCGTGGATTTAAGTCCTAGCCAACCTTCATTCATTTTTATATTCTTCATTTCTTATAATGAATATCCATATGGAAGATGACGATGATTGGATGTTTCCACGTGGAATAATAATATGAAGAGATGAGTCTAGTAAAGTGATGGGGACTTTATTAGTAGTTTTTACGAAGTTTTGGCAACATGAAAAATTACTTTTCACTTCATAATAAGTAACACTTTTCTGCACTCGAGAACGTTATCGAATGTTTTATGATAAAAATCCCACCATTATTACACATAAAAAACGACTGTACACAAGTTTTGAAAAAAAGGCTCTTTCCCACTGTCCCGCCAAAACCCACTAAAATGTTATCAGCTTATAAAATGTAAGGTTCGGTTGTACCAAAACATTTGTTAAAGTTGTTGTTAACGTATTTTTTTACATCCTTCTCTATGTTTAACAAATTTGTTAAAATTAGAGAAAAATAGTAAAATTTTATTTTTTTATTTAGAAAAAAAAAATTACTGTGACAAATTGAAAAAACAACCGGTGCAATCGAACTTTAGTGATATACAGCCTTTTTTTTCATTTTTAAATTACATAGGTATCTATGTATATTAAAATTCTTATACTAGTTAAAAAACAATCGATGTATGAAAAACATCGATGTATTTTCTGAAATATCGATATTACATCGATGCAACTTTCCGGTGCATTACATCGAAAAAAACATCGATGTTTGTTTTCAATGTCCATTCCTAAATTAAACTTACGGATTTTCTCGCGTATACAACACTCCCAAAATTCTTCATACACAGCCGCCGTGGTCACGGGCTGACTCATTCGACGATGTTCAGCCTGATCTTATATAGCTGAAACAGAACACAACCGTAGTGCGATGTAAACTACTGCCATCTATCGAGAAATTACTAAAAAACTAAACTTAAAAAACTACGTTGTCATGTCATGCTAGCTCCACCTGTTTCTGAGACGTCTGGCATAACGGTCCGGATTCACGCAAAAGTTACTAACCGTATCTCAACCTATCAGATATATATATATTTTTGTCGTACCAACCTACTTGTATTTTAAATGTTTAATTTTTTTTTTCTATGCAGTATTTGATTGGCTGCGCCAATAAATGTTTTTTCTTCTTCTTTCTTCTTTCTTCTATATCGTATAAAGCCAAGGTCCAACGACTACACGCTCTAAACCTACAAGCCCTAATTTCATTTTAGTTAAAACGTGTAGCTTGGCCGTTTCGTTACTCTTGAAATAAGATAACGAATGCCTATACAATCGACATGACGGTAGCGACGACGTAGAAGACAAATGTTTTTGGTGGGATTTGCTTTTTCTAAGCTTTGTATCTGCCCAACAGTATTGATGTGAATATACGTATAATTTAATATCACTCCACAATATTTTTGTACTCCGCCTCCTCTCACCGAACCCCACATCAGCATCCAATGACAAATAGCAAAGATCAGTCAGCAATTCGTTACGACCAACCTTTATTATATGCGATATTTCAAAACAAAAATACATTACTGGTCTTTTGCTTCCATCCGTATAAACGATTTCACGTGATCAATCCAGACATACTTTTCCTGTTTGTTTTTATTATTTTATTTCCCCTAATGCTTATATTGGTATGATTTTACCTTCACCTTGTCTGTTAGATATAGGTGCATAAGTATACTTGTCAGACGATAATCACACTATAAAATACTACTAGCTGACCTGGCAAACTTCGTATTCCCTCAGAATAAAAATATGACATGTGTCAAAGGTTTGATAGATACGAAATATTTGTATGGGAAAATGAAATGGTGGTTTTTACTATTTCTCTTCAATTTCTTCATATTTTCTTATCTTTAAAACATTCCCTCGACTTCTAAAAATCATTCAAAATCAATATTAGCCAAATCGGTCCAGGTATTCACGCATGATGCCGTGACCAAGGAAAACGGGTCGGAGGCCTTATGGGTTGAAAACATCCGACAGCGGGTTGGCCACTAACCCGTATCTCCACCAATCCGCATTGGAGCAGCGTGGTGGAGTAAGCTCCAGGCCTCCCCGCAAAAAGGGGAGAGACTCGTGCCCAGCAGTTGGACGTATAATGGGTTGCCATTATTATAGATAAATGTGAAAGTTTCTTTGTTTGGATGTTTGTCCGTGAATCACGCCGAAACTACTGAACAGATTTTGATGAAATTTGTTATAAAGATAGGTATATATACACATACTTGATTCGATGATGAATAACATAGATCACTCTTCTTTCAAACAAAAAAATATTTTGTGCAATATTTTAAAACAATAATACATTATTTGTCTTCTGAATCTATCCGCATAAACGATTTGATATGATCAATTCAGAGATGCCGCATTTTTTGCTTTTATTATTCTATTTTCCCTTTAATACCTTTATTGGTATGTTGTATCGATCCTCGAATGCTCTTACAGATAACAGATTTGTAGTCGAGTGAGAATAGATATTGGATTTTATTTTACCTTGAGTAGGAAGTTGGATGAATACATTATTGCTATGGAGAAGTATCGGGCTAGAAGAAATAATAAGTCAAGTTTTACTGGTGGTAGAGCTCCAGTGACGGAGCTCGCGGAAGAACCACCGCATTACAAAATATACTTGTCGCTAAATGGTAGTGTTCAGCACTATCGTGTTCCGATCAGGTGGTAGTGTATGGCCCTGTAATTTCCGGCACAGGGGCATAACACCTTAGGCCTCAGAAGTGGTAACGCATCTACATTTTGACCTTGGTCTTTGTGTGGGTGTCTATAGGCTGCAGTCATCACTTAACACCAATGTGAACTGCATGCTTGTTTCCCACTTCCATTACATAAAAAAAATAAACTAGCTTTTTCTTACGACTACATCCGCTAGGAAATCGTTACAAAAATTAATTTATTCTTCCATCCCCTATTTAGAGGTGCTTCCCAAAGGTCCACAAATCTTAATTTATAGTTCATACATTCTTATAGCCCACGGGCAGATAGTAATGGACGGGCGTTGCATGCAACTGCAGGCCCATTACTACCACTACTGACCAGGATAGCTTAGGCCTCAACAATTGCAGATCAGTTGCATATTGAAATCTCTAGTTTTATATAAATGTTTATAGAATATGATTATTCGCAGCTTTATGACATATAAATAGCAGGTTTTTTACGTAACCACTTACCAACGAATTTTTAGTAAGTATATTAATTCCTTATATATGTATGTTACGTTTAAGATAGTATATAAGTTTTTAATTTTATATAATCATATGTATTTGTAGTTTATTTGGATATTCGGTTGGTCTAAAGTATTTATTTGTTATGTTTGTTGTGTATCTATTTAATGCAACTAACTTGTAATTCGTAATCGCACTCGAAGATACATCAAGTCATATCAAGTTTCAAATCACATAATGTAAACAATAACAATGAAATCACAACTTTTTTTTTCATACAAACTTTAAAAATTAATTATTTTCTATTTTATTTGACAACCCTAACAAGTCGTCAATTAAAACGCTCGTCATCTCACACGCACACACGCGTAGCGTTCGCCTTCGACTGCTATTATGCTGAGCTGTTTTTGTCAGGGTTGAAACGCATAAAAGGAGATGGTTCAAAGTTCTATGGGACTTGGGCCACTACTTGTGCATATAAGGGTAACAGGGAAATGAACCCATTAAACTAATACGATTATTCTTTTTTGAAAATTATTTGTATATTTTTAGCACAAGATTTATTTAAAAAATGCTTGACGTTTCTAAAACACTGAATTGTCAATGTCAGGTGACATGACAATTGGGGATATCAATCTAAGGTTTATTAATCGGAATATCGATTTTTCGCGGCAAGAATCGATTATTTTAATCGATCCGTAGTACAAGATCACGTCAGTAAATCGCTAATTCACCCTAGAGAATCGAGGTTTGATCTTTTTGTTTCAATAACAACCATACAAACCATAGACCAACACGGGCCACCGGCCGCGGCGTACCGGAGGGGAGTAGCCATAGCGTTTATTACCGATGCAAAACAGTCTGTCATTTTTTGCGGGGAGAAATGCGTGCGACACACAGGCACACTACAAAAATCGTCTATTACTACGAAACTCACACCTTGACTTTAACAATATACAGAAACAATTTCACGCAAACATTTAAACATATAGGCGAAAGGTATATGCCCATTTAGGCACAAGCCCAAATGGGCATATACCTTTATGGCTTCCCATCTGTCAAAGTACAAACTTTGACAGATGGGAAGCCTGCATATGGCTACTCCCCTCTGGTGTTGCTCTATGATACAAACAGTACAATGTAGATACAAATTAACACAAATACAGTGAAAAATTACATACCTACTACAACTTCGTGTTACACAATACTTATAGATATTATAATATATTATATGCAACGAAGGTGAAAAACCAGCATGCAGTTCACATGGATGTAAGTGATGAATGCAGCCTGCACCCATCTACAAAAATACCAAGAGGTCAAAATATAAAAACAGATCGATTAATCGGACATCGATTTTTCCCTCTTTGATCTGACCGTGGATCGATTTGTGACACTTCGATTCGTATCGATTCAAAAATTGATCAGAAAGCATCGCTACATCTCTAATGACAAGATCGATGCCGTTTTTTGTTCTGAAATAACCGCATTTTACAGTATTTTTGTTTTAGTTGTTTTTGTTGAGCATTTAGCTCAGTTAAAATATTTTTTACTTAGAAGCTGTAGATACATTTACTGTAGTACTCTGCTCTGTAAACGTCAACGTATCCCTTTATTATTTAACCATTTATATGTTCATGAGTACCGTGCCGTTTGATTCGATTTTTGAACGAAGGTATACATTGTCATTCAAGACGCCGCCATGTTGTTGTAGTATATCAATTATATGGCAATATTTCAAAACTATTTTATTTTCGTACAAAGCGATCTAGATAAAAAATTACAAATTATTATTTTTCCTGAAATCAAGATATTTTTCTCCTTTTTTTGGTACATGCACAAGCTATATCCCAAATTGAAACATCTCCTTTGAACCAAAGTTTGACTGCCTGATGATGATGGTGATGAAGCGCGCATGGCCCGAAGCGCGCATGGCCCGGCGGCTGGTGTAGATCGTAAGCAATCTACTCGGTTAAGCACTACGGGCGCGGTCTGGTAATGTGATGGGTGATCGCTAGTGGCAAATTAAATGCGCGTCTCCGTGCTTCGGAGGGCACGTTAAGCCGTCGGTCCCGGTTGCTATCAATAGATAGCAGTCGTTAAACCTTGTTGGAGGCCTTATGGGCGGTTTGAAAACATCCGACCGCGGGTTGGCCACTAACCCGTATCTCCACCAATCCGCATTGGAGCAGCGTGATGGAGTAAGCTCCAGGCCTCCCCCCAAAAAGGGGAGAGACTCGTGCCCAGCAGTGGGACGTATAATGGTTTGCCATCATCAACTGATGATTTTACATTCTGGAGAAAGAAAACTTTGGGGGATGAAGTCAACATCAGGAATGGACTGCTGAAATATTGTTGGACCTTGCGGTTACACCTTGTATTTGTATATCGCGTAAATATTTTTTTTCTTTGGCCATTCCGCAAACATTACTCCGATCGTACCAACAATTGATCTTTTATTCATACTCAATATATTTTGTCCCGTCCTCGCTAAATCATAGGTTCGTGGTCCTAAAAAAGGGTCTTAGATCTCAGCCACCGATATTCGTTATGTTGCGATGTATGAATGTGAATGATGTATGAGATAGATTTCTTTTGCTTGGGACATATTTTATGGAACCTAGAAATGTTCTGGGTGACTGAAATTGGATGTGAAAAGTGATTTATGTTAAGGTTTTATTCGTATTGAATCTGAATGACTTGTGATAAATATGTAAATGTTGATTTACTGTCGCACGTTTAGGGTCGTATGAATATTGCTCACTTGCTAACTTGCTCACTTTCCTCTAAAATGGTCGAAGAGGGCAATGGCTGTCACATGCGTCATACTCGTGAACGGGTGCTGTTGGTGGGGACTGGTCTGTTCTGGTTTGCAGGAGCTACATCACATTTAGTAGATAGCAGTTTATTTGCATCTATGCTATGGACGTTCACATTATTTGATTTTTCACGACAATTTGTACTAGATTTAAGCTCTTATTTAAAAGAGCTCTTACTGAGTTTGTTGGGTAGCGGAGTTCTTCTCAGTAGTGACTGCACTTGGAACTCTGCTAAGTGAATAACTTTGATCTTGACGAATAAGTTTTTCTTTCTCTTCATTTATCATAATGGAAGGAATTGAAAAAAATTGTGATTATTATGTTTTAACTAATAAGTTTAAATTCTAATTTTTAATTTACTATTAATATATGATTTTGCTTTACTTTATGTAATGGTTATTCACTCTAGGTATTTTATATATTTCTTGACGTTTTGAAAGTATCTGTAAACATCTATTCGAAATAAAAATATTTTCTATTTCTATTTCTATTGTAATGAATAGAAAATGTGTAAATGAAGATCAACACCTTTCTATCTATTCAAATCTGCACCTAATCAATCTATCGGTGAACTAATGATTATTTTTTAATGTTGTGTTTTTCTTTTTTTTAATGTAAGTATTAATGAGAAGTGGTATTTTAAGAGGAATCATAAGTGCAAGTTTAATTATATGAAAACAAAACGTAACTCCACACCTATAATCCCCGAAGGGGTAGGTAAATGCATGCATTCAAGCATACATGCAAACACCCACGATTCGCCGGTTACGTTTTGGCCCATGTAACAGGTGGCGAGCTTGTTGACATCTCCGGGCACATTACCAAACTTCGAGGTACTGGGAAATTTCCAGAAAATGGAAAAATCCCAATAAAAAACCAGAGATAAAGGACTTTACACCATTATCTTTGATAACCCGCTACCCGGTAACCGAACCCAGGACCTCAGCGCAGTAGTAGTGGCCTGCTACCGCGGCAGTTATTACATGAAACACTATTAAAAACTCTTTTCAGTTTATAATTTACATGTACAAGTATTTCTTTAAATTAAAAACAAATCAACGTCCATTATTCAATATTCTTACAATTTGATTATTTGTTAACGACATCCTCAATTATTTTATTCAGAAAAAAAGTAAGTTTGGCGGATTAAAAATGGGAGTTTCTAATGCTAGTCATCACGTTAGGCTGGAGCGGCGTTTTCTGCGCTCGCCGATTACCCGGTAAAGTATACTATTGCCAGAGAATATACATATTTTTTTAAATGTAATGGGCTTGGCAAACAAGCATGCAGTTCACATTGATGTTAAGTGATGACTGCAGCCTATAGACACCCACATGAAGACCAAGGTCAAAATGCAGATGTGTTACCACTCCTGAGGCCTAAGGTGTTATGCCTCTGTGCCGGAAATTACAGGGCCGTACATTACCAACTGACCGAAACACGATAGTGCTGAACACTACCATTTAGCGGCAAGTATATTAGGTAATGCGGTGGTGCCTACGCCCGCGAGCTCCGTCACTGAAGCTCTACCACCAGTAAAAATATGTAATATGTAATAATACTACGTACAGAATGGACACTTCGACGTCCCGCCCGATTTTCCCGCCACACCCAACCTCCTCCCCTCTTATGGGCGACGTTTTCAACCAAACATCTCTCCACGCCAAGCAACAAGTTTAAACAAACATATTAACAGAAATGTAAATTTGTATCATATTTCAACGAATTCAGACTCGTATAAACATTACATCATAGATGCTAAAGCCAAAGGAGATTTAACGGCACAAACACGTATAATAATATTTGTGGAACTAATCCATATTATTGCGGTACACAACTTCCGGATACAAATTATCCGGCTTGAGTGCCTCGCAATCTGATAAGGTTAGCAAATAGAGCATAACCGATATAAATATGTCACTTTTATTTATTAGTTTTTTCTCGAGATTTCGCGTGAATTATATGCAAGGTTTTTGTATGTAATGAAAGTGGCGAACAAGCATGCAGTTCACATTGATGTTAAGTGATGACTGCAGGCTATAGACACGCATACAAAGACTAAGGTTAAAGTGCAGATGCGTTATGCCCATTCTGCAAACAATATCCCGATCGCACCAACAATTGATCTTTTATTTATCCTCAATATGGTACCTTTACTGGTGGTAGAGCTCCAGTGACGGAGCTCGCGGGCGTAGGCACCACCGCATTACCTAATATACTTGCCGCTAATTGGTAGTGTTCAGCACTATTGTGTTCCGGTCAGGTGGTAATGTACGGCACTGTAATTTCCGGCACCGAGGCATAACACCTTAGGCCTCAGGAGTGGTAACGCATCTGCATTTTAACCTTGGTCTTTGTGTGGGTGTTTATAGGCTATATTCTCGCTAAATCATAGGTTCGTAATTCAGAAACTCAGTAGATCTTTATAATTTCTCCATCAAAATCCCCTTCCACAAATAATAAGACGACCCGGTTAGTCCAGCGGTGCGAAACCACCGTTTGATTCGAAGGGTAGCGGGTTCGATCCCCGCACCGGAACAAATATTTGAAACTCAGTAGATCTTTATAATCTCTCCATCAAAACTCCCTAGAGTTGTATCGTCCTCCACAAACAATTATTGCGATTACCATCTAACCAAAACTCTCTCCAAACCAAGGCTACAGTTCAAACATAATAACAGAAATGTAAATTTGGATCATATTTCAACCAATTCAAATGAATCCAGACTCGTATAAACATTACATCATAAATGCTAAGTTATTCCAACAAAAACCACTGGAGAATCAACAACACAAACACGTTCATTAATATTTGTGGAACTAATCCATATTACTGCGGTACACAACTTCCGGGTATAAATTATCCGGCTTGAGTGCCTCGCAATCTGATAAAGTTAGCAAATAGAGCATAACCGATATAAATATGTCACTTTTATTTATTAGTTTTTGCCCGAGATTTCGCGTGAATTATATAAAATGATAACCTACACCAAGTTTCTTTAAGGATAATATTATATAAGTTATTTTTGTTTGCAACTGATGTTGTAAATTAACATTATACACTAGCTGTTTGATGCAACTACGTTTTAGTTACTGATAGTGATTATATTTTGGCGGTGGACGAGTGTAGTTGCCAATATTGAAGGATCTGGCGTGTTCAGGTTGTGGAGGATGGAACTGATAGGTCCATGTTGGTGATCACCATATAATGCAGAATTTACACTGTTACATATTTGCGGTTAATGAAGGCGGGTTGAGGTGCGTATACGCGGCTCTAAGGTTATAGGACAACTGGCGAGCGAACCCCAAGCTTGCGGCGTCCGGTTGTTTATATTATAACTCTTAATTATGTGACGCTACAATATAAAAAGCAGCTTTTATATTTTCTTGTTATAGGTACAAACAAATTATGTTCATGTTAAAATCCTTCGCAATTGGCTCGCCAAGTTAAGTTGTTAAGGCGTAACAGATAGATGAATAAAAAAAGAGAGTAATTCCTATTTAATTACATGGTGTAATATTACGGAGAAATAAGTTTTCCACACTATTGTGATATATACAACTTCCGGATATAAATTATCTGGTTTGAGTGCCTCATAATCAAATGGAGTAATCTGTATAATTCATGTGACTTTTATTGATTAATATTTGTCCGTGATTTCTCGTGAATTATATTAGGTACAAATACAGCATAACAGCAGCCATTCGTATTGTTAACGACCCAGGACTTACTGACAGGCTCGAACATCTGAGCCTGCGCCGAGACATTGGGAGTCTTTGCGTTTTATGCCGTCTCTACAATGGCGAGTGCTCTGTTGAACTGTTCGACATGGTGCCACCGTCTCTTTTCCTACACCGTACTACCCGCCGAAGAGAGAAGTTCCACCCTCACCGACTGGACACCTGGCAATGTTCAACGGTGCGGTTCTTACGTTAGTTTTTGCCCAGAACGTGTAAGTTGTGGAATGAACTTCCCTCTGAGGTGTTCCCTCGGTGCTACAATATGGGGTTCTTAAAAAATGGCGTCAAAAGAGTCCTTTAGGGCTGACAGCGCGATGGCGACGCCTCTGGTGTTGCAAATGTTCATAGGCGACGGTGACTACTTTCCATCAGGTGGCCCGTCTGCTTGTCTGTCAATACTTTGACATAAAAAAAGATACCATTTTATTTGCACTGTACTAGATTTTGTGTGCGTAAATCACATTTCAAATAGGATAATGACACAAAATACGCTTACACTCACAGCCCCACACTAGGAGTAAACCTGTATCGTAGGTGCCGTTATAAACACGCAACACATGAACAAACACCCAGATCCGAAACAAATGTCTGTAGGCCAAGCAAATATTTTTCCCGGTACGGGAATCGAACCAGTGAGCCTCGGTTAAAACGGTCGTCACACACCACTGGACCCAATAGCTCGTGAAATATAAGCTGTTTGCAATACAAACAATACAATTGCCGGTGAACGAAATGCCATAAATAAATATACTTCAATTGTCAAACGACATAAAAAAGTATTTCGTTCGTTTCAGATTTCGAATTATCAGTTCGTGATTCGTCGATACGTATAGGAGCATGTAAAAGGGTAATCGAATCAATAATTATGATAACACTACAAAAGTGTTATCACACGGATTTTGGGTGATATAAATTTAAATCACGTTCGGACCAAATTAAATTAATCTGGATCCAAAATGCAATGATTACAAATGATAAATGTTCCGGAGATTTATCAGCGCAAACACGTACAGTCAGTGGATTTTCCGTTTATCCAAAACCAATAAAATACAGATTTTATTACGATTGCCTAAGATGCTCGTGTCAATCAACCAGTTTCCCGATACTATCAGGGATAGGGGGAGAGTTGTTTGTAAGTGTGAGTGAATATTTGTTCTACTGATCATAATAGTAACATCATCTAGTAACATAAATAATACGGACACTTGTGTGCATGGCAATCTGATAATGATAAATAAACAAATCTCATATTTTACTGATGGTAGAGCTCCAGTGACGGAGCTCGCGGGCGTAGGCACCACCGCATTACCTAATATACTTGCCGCTAAATGGTAGTGTTCAGCACTATCGTGTTCCGGTCAGGTGGTAATATACGGCATACCTGTTATTTCCGGCACAGAGGCATAACACCTTAGGCCTCAGGAGTGGTAACGCATCTGCATTTTGACCTTGGTCTTTGTGTGGGTGTCTATAGGCTGCAGTCATCACTTAACATCAATGTGAACTGCATGCTTGTTTGCCACTTCCATAAAATAAAAATAAAAATCTATTTATCCCTTTCAGACCTGAAGTTTAACGGCAACAGATATCAAAATTGAAGTTTCTGTTTCTGGATTGTTAGAGATCTCTGAAAAAGAATATGTAGCTGAAAAAAATTAGGAAAACTGAAAATCGGTTTTTCAGGATACTCACATTTGTGAGGAATCGGGCCCAGTTTTGGTATACTCGCGATTGTGAGGGTGGACAAATAAGACCATTCTAATTGAGATATAAAACTTAAATCATCACCAAAACAGTCATAATTACCATAAAACGAACAGTATTTATTCTTTAGATTTAAATAACAGTATTTATTCTAAAGATTTTAATTTTAGACATAGTCAAAAAAAAAAACATTTATCCAAAGGCGATTTTGAGATTTCTCTTG
Organism: Macrosoma leucophasiata; assembly: GCA_036365455.1. Taxonomy (NCBI): domain Eukaryota; kingdom Metazoa; phylum Arthropoda; class Insecta; order Lepidoptera; family Hedylidae; genus Macrosoma; species Macrosoma leucophasiata. The sequence continues at coordinate 2,529,078 of JAWQUS010000023.1, read as the reverse complement.
AGCGAAAATAGCTGATTTGTATTCTATGTGTAAGTTGTTCCAAGTCAGGAAGAATCGATCCCTGGTCATTGCGTCGGTAATATATGGCAACCAGAATTGCTGTATCCACCGTTCTTGATCCTGAGATAATTTAGACAGCCAATCCAAATCCAATTTTTGTTTTCATCGGAATCGACACTGAAGTCCGAGTCATTGATTGCAGAATAGCGTCATCGTTTAGCATTAAATTTCTCCTGCTCACAATGATTGTTTAACATACATACAAACAATACCTAAAAACAAGCACAAAACAGGTTTTTATTTGTATAAAAATATTTATAATTTCTAAAGTAAAGGCCTAGCCCTCACTTTTGTGAGGGTTATGTTTGCGGTAGCAAAAGCCTTTGAATTTTGTGAGTAATCCACCAATAAATTTTGCACAAGCTTTTTTCTATTCATTAACATCATAATTAAACAGAATGCTTACCTGAACAAAAAATGTACTCACTACAACGACGGGTCACTACACGTTTGCCTCACGCGGTCGCCGATGGACACTGGCTCGCAGTGAAACAAACTGTCGCTGCGAAAAAATACGGAGGTACAAAGGGCTGCCCGCACTTTCATGTGATCTCGCCCCCGTCAGCTTAGCGATCTCGAGTAAGCGTATTCAAAATCGTAAAGTATCACTCACGAAAGTGAGTACACGTCCCGAAAGGGCTACTTTAAAATCAATTGCTCTTCGTTAGTCTCACTAAAACTCAAGAACATCTGGACCGATTTGGCTAATTTTGGTTTTGATTGATTTTTGGAAGTCCAGGGAAGATTTAAAAGGTAACAAAATATGATTGAAGGGAAATAGTAAAAACCGCAATTTTATTTTCCTATAGGTACAAATAGTCCGTATCTATCAAAACTTTGACACATTATTTCATTCTGAGGCAATACGAAGTTTGCCGGGTCAGCTAGTAGAGGATAATAACACAAGGTATGTCACTTATCTTTATTATCATCTGCCCGTGATTTTGCGTGAATAACATTTAAGATATAATTATTTTTTTTTTATTTATTGCGTAGACGGATTTTATAAAATTGTTACAGAAATAAAAGTCATCCATATCATCATTTCAGCCAAAAGACATCCACTCCCGGACATAAACACTTCTGTAACAAACAGCCCTGGGCCACTCTCGTTCGGAAAATTCGGTTATATTCCAACCACATTTAATGAATCTGGACTCAATATTCATGCATCACAAACGATAAATCCCCTGCAGATTTATCAGCGCAAACACGTACATGAATATTTGTACTAATCCATAATAATGCGGTACCAACTTGTCCCGGATATAAATTATACGGACACTTGTATGCACCGCCATCTGATAAAGAAAGCAAATAGAGCATAACAAATATTCGAATATGTTAACAGATACTTCTGTTTTACTAAATTTTCCTCAAGATATATAAATATTTTAGGCATTGATCAGCTGATGGTTCGGGTTATTCGTCAACTCGACACAAAGGACCATCCAGTGTACAGCGGTGTGTGTGTCCGCTTACAAATATGGCGTATTGATATTTGATAGTAAAATATGAAAGGGACTTACTGATAAGCTCAAGCATCTGAGTCTACGCAGAGACGTTGATGCGTTTACTTTATTTTTAATTTTTTTTTGTTTATGTTTCAATGTGCTTTTTGAATAAATTTTTCTTTCTTTCTTTTTATTTAGTCGTAAAAATCGTTATATTACAAAGTAAGTAAAGTTGTAATATAATTGATGAAACCCCCCTTCGCCACAACAATTCTGTAACACAATATGCTTTTCTATTTAGGTCATATAACAATATTTATAATTGAACTTTACTAGTTCCCAATTTCGAACTCATATCAGTTTGACAAAAAGTTTCATTATTATGAACGTTCGAGAGAGCTGTAGTTTCTCAGAAAAACATTGGATCTTATTTCATTTGAAAGGTGACAAATATACAAGGTGAATGGCGAATCAAAGGACATATTTTATGAATGCTCAATTACAAGATTCTTGTCCAAAATTATTTTTAAAAAGCGTTACTTAATAATAGGTTGGGGAAAAAGTCATTTCGCATTATAGTTTGTATGAACTTGAAATAAAATCTCTTTGGCTGTAGTATTTGTATCTGGCTGGTTTTGGTATCATTGAAAGTTAAAATTTTAAAGAACATAATTCCAAATTCAAATTAGGCAAATGTGTGATTTTCATACTGTCAAGATGAGTGGATCTAATGAAGAAATTCGATACATTTTAAAATTTTACTACAAAAAAGGTAAAAATGCAACGCAAGCCGCGAATAAATTTAGGCGATGTTTATGGACCTAGTGCAGTGTCTGTGAAAGTAGCACAAATTCGGTTTAAGCGTTTTCAATCCAAAAATTTTGATGTCAAAGATGCACCTCGCTCTGGTCGCCCTATTACGGATAAAATGGATGCCACTTTTGAAAAAGTGGAGCAAGATCGACATATTAGTAGTTACGACGTAGCTGAAGAACTGAGAATTGATCACAAAACAGTTTTGGCGCATTTGTAAAAAGCTGGGTACAAAAAAAAGCTCGATATTTGGGTACCTCACGAGCTCACTGAAAGAAACCTAATGAACCGTGTACTCATTTGTGATTCTTTATTACGACGTAATGAAACCGAGTCATTTTTGAAGAAGCTGATAACTGGTGATGAAAAGTGGATCACGTACGACAAGAACGTGCAAAAAAGGTCGTGGTCAAAGGCCGGTCAGGCTTCACAGACTGTGGTGAAACCCGGGTTAACTCGCAATACGGTGATGTTGTGTGTGTGGTGGGATTGGAAGGGCATTATTCATTATGAGCTATTACCACCAGGCAGGACTATCGATTCTGAACTCTACTGCGAACAACTGATGAGATTAAAGCAAGAAGTTGAGAGAAAGCGGCCGGAATTGATCAACAGAAGGGGTGTGGTGTTTCATCATGATAACGCTAGACCTCACACATCTATAGCCACTCAACAAAAATTAAGAGAGTTTGGCTGGGAGGTGTTAATGCATCCGCCGTATAGTCCTGACCTTGCACCTTCAGATTTCCACCTGTTTCGGTCTCTTCAGAATTCTTTATGCAATGTTAGGTTAACATCACGAGAGGACTGCCAAATCCACTCGTCGCGGTATTCTGATGAGAAGTCCCAAAATTTTTATAGCAATGGGATCCTGTCCCTACCTAAAAGATGGCAAAAGGTTATCGAACAAAATGGTACATACATACTTTAGTTAAATTTAAAAAAACTATATAAAAAATGTTTTGAATTATCTTAAAAAATGCGAAGAAACTTTTTCCCCAACCTATATTTTACCAAATAACAAAATTTTGGGTATTCTCACGCGCGCGTTCTTCAACATACCTATTATTACACGCCTGTAATGCCCAAAAGGGCAGGCAGAGGTAAATGCATTTAAGCACACATGCAAATACGCACGATTCACCGGTTACGTTTTGGCCTATGTAACAAATGGCGAGCATGTTGTCATCTCTTTGGTAATGGCATATTACCAAACTCCGAGGAACTGGAAAACTTCCAGAAAGTGGAAGAATCCCATTGGCACCAGAGTTAAAGGACCTTACACCCTTATGTCCGGTAGCCCCGGGAATCGAACCCAGGACTCCAGCGTAGCAGTAGTGGCCCACTACCACCAAACTACTGTTCAGCAGAAAAAAATAATATCAATGAATTAGGAATGTAGTATAATTTTTCTTTACTGGTGGTAGAGCTCCAGTGACGGAGCTCGCGGGCGTCACCACCGCATTACCTAATATACTTGCCGCTAAATGGTAGTATTCAGGACTATCGTGTTCCGGTCAAGTGTTTATATACGGCCCTGTAATTTCCGGCACACAGGCATAACACCTTAGGCCTCAGGCGTGGCAACGCATCTGCATTTTAACGTCTGGTCATTGTGTGGGTGTCTATAGGCTGCCGTCATCACTTAACATCAATGTGAACTGCATGCTTGTAGGCCAAATCTATTACATAAAAAAATAGGGATGAAGAATCATCAGGGACTTTACTCATTTTAAACTCCAGCGTATCATCCAAAAGGTCAAAGCAGGTTAAATAAAACTAATTACGGCCACGCATAAACAAAATATCAAAACGGAACACAAATCAAGTCGCGCAATTATGAGGGTACTCTGAAATATTGCAGCAATATCAACCCGGCGAAACAAAAGGTGTTTTACGGCCAGTTCATTCTATGTTGAGACTGGTTCAGTGTGATATTCATTTATTGTGCTGACGTGGCTGTTTTATTTTGTTTATAGGTTAATTTCAATATATTTGTCCCCATTAATTTTAAGATCAACCAAAGCAACGTGAAGATTGGTTTGTACATAAATAGATATATAGATAAATAGCCGGCCTCAACTTCCTTTGGCCTTAACTGCCTCGGTAGCCTAGTGGTAGCAGGCCACTACTACTACACTGAGCTCCTGGGTTCGCTTCCCGGGTAGGGGGTTACTACAGATAAAGGTGTAAAGTTCGTTATCTCTGGTTCTATTGGGATTTTTCCATATTCTGGAAATTTCCCAGGACCTCAAAGTTTAGTGATGTGCCCGGAAATGTCAACAGGCTCGCCACCTGTTACTTGAGCCAAAACGTTACCGGCGAATCGTGGGTGTTTGCATGTATGCTTGAATGCATTCATTTTACCTCTGCCTACCCCTTCGGGGATTACAGGCGTGAAGTTACGTTTTATAGATAAATAGACAATTTTCTCCACGAATATCTCTTCTTATCTATTAACTCTCTTTCTCCGGACGCATTTAATTTACGCGCGAAGTGTGCTAGATACAAGGTGCCTAAGCACGTTATTACGAAAAAAGTTTTAATATAAACATTTTCATATCTCAGTAACATGCCAACTACGCCTTGCACAAAAAATAAATTGCAAAACGTAAGCAGTACCCTAAAATGAAGCCAGTTCGTAATTCACATGTTTTAGCATATATTACGAGGGTACCGGTGAAATAATCACATGCATTCTTTATACTGACGGTACAGAGATGTACTCGCAGGAGCAATGTGAATTTCATTTAAAGCTTGCTTGTAAAGGATCAAATCCCTATCTCAGAAATAAAAGCGTGTTCTTCTTGATTTCAACAATTGTATATTGACCAAACTTCCTTATAGTTTCGTGTCAGTTGTAAGAATGACCCAGAATGAATGACTCAGATGTTTTTTATATAATTTGTGTCATGAATGAACGAACAATTGAAATGTGAATGTGAATTGTTCGTTCATTCTGAGCTGCTGATGACTGTGTGGTAAAAAGGGTTCTATATAATATGTGACCGGAACATGATAGTGCTAACCAACTAGTTGCAGATGGAACAGATAATGCAGTGATGTCGAATCCCTCAGGCATCCTACATTGGAACTCGACTGCACAGAGAAAATAAAAAAACAATAGAATATGAAATAGAAAACAGTTTTGATAAAAATATAGTAATAGTGATGTATCACAGCCCCATTTTTAATGTAATCTTTGTTTGTTTTACACATTTGAAACAAACATCTAGAAATGATCACAAGACATGGTATTATTTAATAAAATATCTTCACTAACATATTTTTACTTTTTATTTTCAGGTATTGTCTTCAAACATCATGAAAAAGGTGAGAGAATATAACAAATTGTTCGATTCCAACCAATGAACGACAATAAGTAAGTTCCTTTGAACTACACAATTGAAAAAAAATGTTATATTTCATCAGTAACATCTACAGAGTATAATTGGTTACATTTCGTACAAAATAATATATATTTATTTAAATCGTTTACGTTTTTCGTCAAAAATGTTCATCCATGATTAATAATTGCAACTGTTAGCCCTTCATCCATTCCATTATTACGAGTATAAACTGATTTTAACAAACTCTTTTGACGATTATATCTTGGACCTTTTTTAAACCTTAAAAGCACTTCTTTGATTCTTTATTCTCTAACGTCTGCAAACTTGATGAAAAATGACCCTACTTCCAAGCACGTTGACAATTCGCTGTTAAACGATAATCGACCTTGTCCTAACCGAATAGAGCCGTATATTTTTTGATGGTCCGATAATATTATAATCTAAAGTGTTTTTATGGCATGTAGCATGGAATGACACATTATGGAGATTACTAGCGTCTGCTGAACTTCTTTGTGGCACTTTTTAAATCTAATACTTTCTCCTTAATTGGATTAAATACGTTTAGGAATTCGGTAAACAGTTCTCTTGGGATATGAAATTTTATATGTTCCACTTATTGGTTATATTTTTTGGCTTACATTTAAAATAACTTCTACGAAACATATGAAACCTAAAAAAGACAAAATAAACTGGTTGCCTGTAAAGTCGGTCTTACGGGCGAAGATTTTACGTGACAACGTTTTTTTCTCGGTAGAAAGGCATTCGCCGGTCCGGCAGGCCTCTCTCTCGTTCGGTGACTCATCATTACGTTACCGGGCGTTACACTTTTTCATGAGTGACTCCGAGCCGCAACCTAATTTAAGACGTTGTCACGTCAAAAATGACTCCTATCTCAGCAAGACGCTGTAGCATGAACTACAGCGCTGGTATTATGACAGAACCGTGAATGATTCGTGACTTGAAATGAATATGTACGAGTAAAAAGTTGACTGAAATACATCATTCATCAAGAATACAAACCGATTAACTCAAATCAATCATTGGATTTATATGCCCTGTTGATTATTATAAAAAACTCATCAAGCGACAAAATATAGAGGGGAACAATAAATTTTAATCAACTCGCAAATTACTTTGGCAATCGAGATTTTCTTTGTTTCCAGTATCCACCATTAGTCTCGGCTCCGGACACGAGTTCATTTCAATATCTTATTCCTTCGAGTCTTAATTAAACACGAAATTTTAACATCTGGCTCCTTGATTTGGATTGTGATGATAAAATGTTTATTAAATAAATAATAACAACTTTCTGATAATTGACATATTTAAGGTATATTTTAATTAATATCTAAACAACAAAAGTTAATGTAAATGTTATGAATCAAGATGATGCTTAATGACTTCCATAATTAAAATTACCGTAACGTAATTTCACGCCTCTAATCCCCGAAGGGATAGGCAGAGGTAAATGCATTCAAGCATACATGCAAACCCACGATTCACTGGTTACGGTTTGGCCATGTACCAGAAACTTGTTGACATCTCCGGGCACGGTACCATTTTAGATCAATATAGGCGAATGGCCGAAGCACGCATGGCCCGGCGGCTGGTGTAGATCATGATCGATCTACTCGGTTAAGCACTACGGGCGCGGTCGGATAGTGTGATGGGTGACCGCTAGTGGCAAATTAAATGCGCGCTTTCGTGCTTCGGAGGGCACGTTAAGCCGTCGGTCCCGGTTGCTATCGACAGATAGCAGTTAAACCTTGTCGGAGACCTTATGGGCGGTTTGAAAACATCCGACAGCGGGTTAGCCACTAACCCACCCACCTCCACCAATCCGCATTGGAGCAGCATGGTGGAATAAGATCCAGCCCCACCCCCAAAAAAAAAGGGGAGAGACTCGTGCCCAGCAGTGGGACGTATAATGGGTTGCCATTATTATTATTTATTCTACGCGTTATAAGGGGGATTTGTCTGCAAGGTTATTGGGTCTGATTTTTTCGTAAAGATACAGGAAATAATTCTTACTTGCAGATAAGAGTGAAACTAAACAAGAAATCTATGAAATTATGTGAAATTAGCTTAGTGAAATTTGTTGAAATATTTTCTACGCCTTGATATACCTACATAGATTTCACATTGCTATATCAAGCCACAATAATTTAATCGCTTCGCATTAAATAAATTACCCTAAGTACTTTACCAGCCTGGGAAGATGGCAATGTATCATAACTAGGTTACCCTGGCACGTAATTCGTCGCGTGACGAAGGAAATCAATGACGAACCTCAGGACAATCTGTTTTGCTGGTAAGATAACTTTGCACGCAATTCTTGGCATCCTGTAGAATGTATTCAGGTATTTTGAAAATTTGCTGATCTTTAGTGACGGAGCTCGCGGGCGTGTGCACCACCGCATTACCTGATATACTAGCCGCTAAATGGTAGAGTTCAGCACTATCGTGTTCCGGTCAGATGGTAATATACGGCCCTGTAACTTCCGGCACAGAGGCATAATACCTTCAGCCTCAGGAGCGGTAACGCATCTGCATTTTGACCTTGGTCTTTGTGTTGGTGTCTATAGGCTGCAGTCATCACTTAACATCAATGTGAACTGCAGGCTTGTTTATCACTTCCATTACATAAAAAAAAAATCTTGGTATCCTATACAATGTATTCAGGTATTTTGAGAATGTATTTTCTTTGGTTTACAGGTATTTATGTTGACATGTCATTTATTTGAATTCAGGTTGAAAACATTAGAAATTATGTATTCTGTTTGTATAGTAGCTAGCAAGTGTGCAGTTTACATTGATGTTAAGTGATGACTGCAGCCTATAGCCATCTTCACAAAATCCAGAGGTCAAAATATAAATGTCTTACCCCTGAGACGTTAGTTGTGTTAGTTTAGTGGTAGTTATTGCGAGGCCATGCATTACTATCTAACCGGTACACGATAGTGCTAAACCCTACCATTTGGAGCTAGACAGATTGAAATAGCGCCTCTCGGTTTTGTAAATCATCATAAGTTATAGGGTTTAATGCAATGTTACAACGAAAATATGTTGATAGAGCTCCAGTGACTGAGCTCGCAGGCGTAGGCATCACCGAATTACCTAATATACTTAAAAATAAAAAAAAATAAGAGCAGCTTAGACAAAAATCGACAGACGACCTACTAACACGAATCCACATAATTATCTCTCCCGCTATAATTCATCTATGAGAAGCAAGGACTGCATGATGTAAGATATTAACATAATAATAATATATCCTTTAAAACGCTCATTTCATCTAATACCTTTCAACGAGCAATTCTTGTATATATAGAATCAAGATCTCGGAAACGGCTCCAACGATTTTCTTGAAACTTACAGGTTACTTTACTTAGGGGTTTTTAGGGGTCAAGAAATCGATTTATTTAGGTTCCAGGTCCAAGAAAAGCTCGGTTCCAAGTTAATAATAAATTTTCTTCATAACCGACGACTAACGCCATCTATTGATGAATAGAAGAACCATTAGTTTACGGAGCGAAGCTCGGTCAACCAGGTACTTTGCTTTATATGTTTAATAGCATAACTGAGAGCATGTTTTAGCTACCTATGCCTTTTTAGTATTATTATGAGAAACGGGCTTTTCAGTCAGTATTGCAATAATGTACTTATTACATTAATAACAATAATAATGGCAAGCTTTGATACGTTCCACTGCTGGGCACGAGTCTCTCCCTTCTTGGTAAGAGGTCTAATTTGATAATGCGTAATCTTCCAACGCAATATTATAGACTTGCAATAAATATTTTTATTTGTAACAGATAAAACAGTCAAGACAAGGTCTATGACGATAGTAAAGGAACGTGGACAATAATATTGGGCGATTTTAACGCTAAAGTGGGGATTAAAGAAAACACAGACGAACAAATAGAATGTTTAGGTAAATTTGGTTTAGGTGAACGTAATGCACGCGGTGCACGTCTTTTAGAATTTTGTCGAGAACACAACATGTTTTTAAGTTTTAAGTAATAGTTTCTTCAAGAAAAAATCTCATAGACGCTAGACATGGATTTCACCCGATAATATTACAAAAAATAAATAGAATATATATTAACTTCAGTTAAACAAATCATTACAGACACAAACGTGTTAAATTATGTTAAATTTATTTCAGATCATAGACCTGTCAGAGCTAAAGTTAAATTCGATTTTAAAATTCATCGTACTAAGCTACACAGCAATCAACACAAAGTACACGGTAAACAAATTATTATATACAATTTAGATGCGTTCAACTTACTGTTATCAAATTATTTTAAAACGATAGATGTAGACAAATATACAAATGACGCTAGTTTTATACATAAAAATATAGTAGATAATATTTAAAAGGTAAGCCAAAGCTTTAATTCTAAAAATAAAACTAAGTTCCAGCTGTCTGAAAAAACACAAAAATTAATAGAAGAACGGCAAAAATTTCCCATAAGATCTGAAGAACACCGAAAACTAGATAGAGAAGTAAAGCGAAGTATACGAAAAAACAGGAGACATTTTAACACACAAAGAGTACAAATAGCACTGGAAAAACACACGTCACTCAGAGCAGCTAAACAGGGTATAGGTAGAAACAAATCATGGATAAATAAGATGCAAGACAACAAAAACGGTACGTTACACTATAACCAGGGCAAAATTTTGGAAATCTGCACCTGTCCTCAAGACTATGCAACCTGATAAGAGCCCAGGAGAAGACGGTGTTACAAGTGAAGTGTTAAAGTTGGGAATATTCGTACTGCTACCGCACTTGACAAACCTTTTCAACTCTATACTCACCACAGGACATATTCCAGAACAGATGAGTCATTCAGATATAATTCTTCTACACAAAAAAGGAGATAAAGGTAGTCTATCCAATTACAGACCTATCAGTCTAGTATCGCATGTATAATATATAAGGCATTCATAAAAGTCATATTAAACCGCATCACAAGTACGCTTGACGCTCGTCAAACCTCCAAACAGGCTGGATTCCGGCCAGGTTTTTCCACCCACGACCACCTTCAAACGTTGAACCAAGTTGTAGAGAAGTTTAACGAATATAAAAAACCACTGTACCTCGCATTCGTCGATTATACAAAAGCGTTCGACAGTTTGGCACACAAAAGCATATTTTCAACCCTAGAAAAACAAGGAGTCCACAATCAATACATAAACCTTATCAAAACAATCTACAACCAGAGCTACGCCAACATAAAGCTACAAGTAAGAGGGTTTAAAATTGCAATACAGAAAGGTGTCAAACAGGGTCATCCGCTCTCTCCAAAATTATTTAATAGCACACTACAGGAAATATTTAACCACCTTACTACATCCTGGACGGACAAGGGTATAGATATCGAAGGGAAAAAACTAACAAATCTTCGTTTTGCTGACGATGTAGTTTTGTTTTCCCAAAGCGCTGTGGAACTCCAACAAATGCTCCAAGATCTGAGCACAGCAAGCTTTGAGGTTGGACTCCATATGAATCAGGAAAAAACCAAAGTGATGACCAATAGCACGAGATATAGGGTCGAGGTAGATGGGCAGGAGATACATTATGTTGATGAGTATGTGTATCTGGGCCAGTTAGTCTCTTTCGAAAACAGACAAGACAAAGAAGTTGACCGAAGAGTTAATAACGCCTGGAAGAGCTACTGGTCCATGAAGCACCTTATGAAGGGAGATCTGCCGCTGTCCTACAAGCGGAAACTTGTCGACATGTGCATCCTGCCCGTCCTAACCTACGGTGCTCAAACCTGGTCACTGACTGATTCCCAGAAGTTTAAAATCAAAGTTTGCCAACGAGCTATGGAGCGCAGCATCCTCGGCGTAAAGCTTAGTCATAAAATACGCAATACCGTCTTGCGAGAAAAACCGGCGTCTTAGATGTAGGCCTGAAAACAGCAAGCTTAAAATGGGATTGGGCGGGTCATATTTGTAGGATGTCTGAAGAAAAGTGTACAAAAAGGTCTACCGACTGGATTCCGGATCTTCGGCGTTGTCGAGGCCGACCTCGAAAGCGCTGGCGAGATGACCTCGACCGATTTGAACAACCAAACTGGCTTGAGGTTGCGAAAGATCGCGACAGGTGGAAAAAATTAGGGGAGGCTTTTGCCCAGCAGAGGCACAGTTGAAGCCATAAAAAAAAAACAGCTAAGGCTTCATTGGTAGCAGTGCCACTACAAGAGTCAAGCATCAGAGCGGCCGCCGGTTGACACAAAAAAAATCTTGGCGTGAGGCATACTAAAGATAATATATCCAAAAGCGGTGCTATACATATACTTTCCATCATAATGTTTGTTTGCCACTCTGATATGATTAAAGAAGTATAAAACATATCTACTATTGCCAATCAACAGTAATTCGAAGTTACAGAGTTCTAGTACAAAAGTTTGTGGCCGTAGGAACCATCGCATTATTTACCATCACGTTTTACTCTTCAACAATACCATGTGGCGCCGTGCATACCATGTCACGGTCGGATAAAGATGTAAGGCCCTATAATTACTATCACGTAGATAAAAAACCAGTCAAGTGCGTGTCGGGCCACACTCAGTGTAGGGTTCCGTTGTTTTTGGGTTTAAAAAATGTAATTAAAAATAAATTAATATTTTATATGTATATGTATCTTCACGCCAGGTCCCTAACGGGGTAGGCAGAGAGTGTAGAGCGCCAGACATCCCGGTTCTGACAAACCTCTCGTGCCTCGTCTACCTTCATCATTCTCTTCATACATGCACGCCGATTCCTAAGACTTTTGACCCCACCATCAGACAGAACTCGACCTATTTGGTCATGGTAGGTCAGCCTTGGTCTTCCTGGGCCTCTGCAACCATCCACATTCGCATTGTATATCTGTTTAGTCATTCGCTCATTCGACATTCTTTCTATATGCCCGAACCATCGGAGCATGCCTTTTTTCATTTTTACACCGATACTATCATTCACACAAAGTCTCTTTCTTACATCTTCATTACGAACGCGATCGGTGAGTGATACACCGCAGATCTTGCGCAAAGATCTCATCTCGACCGCGTTCAACTTACTTTCATGCTCTTTCCTGCATACCCAGCTCTCGCTTCCATATAAAAGCGTTGGAGTAAGTACAGCATTATGTACGGCTAGTCGAGCCCGCTGGCTGAGATGTTTCGATTCTAGCAGCTTACCCAACGCTCCATTCACGCAATTCCCAGCAAGCACTCTTCTTTCTATGTCAGTGGTGTACCTACCATCCTTGCTAAAAGCACATCCAAGATATACAATTTCATCAACCTGTTCTAACACTGCATCATCTACTACTACCCTTGCATTTGTTCTCTGTTCATCTCTTTCAAATACTAATACTTTAGTTTTATCCACATTCAATTGTAAGCCTTTCTCCATACAATCCTCTTTCATGACTGTGACTAGTGCTTGTAGCCCAGATGGTGTAGAGCTAACAATTACCGCATCATCTGCGTAAAGCAGACAGTTCACCACTAAGTCACCCATACGCACTCCCACATCCATCAACTTCACCCTCTGGAGGCATTTGTCCAGATATATAATAAACAGCCTAGACGAAAGCACGCAACCCTGTTTGACACCGATGTTAACATCAAACCAGGGTGACATGTTACCATCTACCCGCACACATGCTTGACAGCCCACATACGTGGACTGTATTGCACGGAGCAGACTGCCATCAATACCATACTCTGGCAAAATGTCCCACAGCTCCTTTCGTAATACCCTATCAAACGCCTTCTCCAAATCCACAAAACCGCAGAAAACCTTCTGGCTCACAGCCAGATGCTTCTCTACGATGTTGCGGAGGGAGAAAACTTGATCCATACATCCTCTTCCAGATCTGAAACCACCCTGTGCATCCCACAACAACCCGTCGGACTTCTCTTTCATTCTTCTTTCTAAGACTTTCCCATACACTTTAGCTGCCAAACTGATCAAACTGATCGCTCGATAGCTGGTGCAGTCCATACGTGAACCCTTGCCTTTATACAAAGGCACGATGACCGCACACCGCCAATCCTTTGGGATTCTTCCGGACCTCCAGCAAAGGTTGCACAACACCCAGAAAGAATCCCAAAGGGCAGCACCACCATATTTGATCATTTCGGCAGAAACCTGATCAATACCCGCAGCCTTACCACATTTCAAACTTCGTATCGCCCTTACAATCTCATCTATTGTTATATCCTCACAAGCCGGCACCGTCAAGTCAGCAACTCCGGCGTCAGGGTTGTGAGCATAATCATACATTTCCCCATAATACTCGCTCCATCGTTTTAACACATCTTGCGTGTTCTCAAGAATGTCACCCAACTTAGATTTTATTCTATTCATTCCAGAAACTGGAGAAGAGCTTCTAGACTTTTTCACCTCCCTCCAATAGAGTTTGATGTTAGACTCAAAGCTCTTCGCCAGTCTCTCATCAGCTTCCACTTTATCTCTCTCACGCTTTTCATTCACTAAAATCTTGGTGTCATTCTTGAGCCGACGGTAAATTTCTCTCTTCTCATCTCTCATACCATTATTCATTTGCAAAGATGCTACATAATCCAGCCATGCTTTCTTCTTTCTTTCAACGGAGTCTTGCACCTCCTTGTCCCACCACGCATCCCCTTTCAAGGATTTGCGTATCTTTGCATAACCACATACTTCTTTCGCAACTTCCACCATACTATCTTTCATAACTTGCCAACATTCATCCACGTCCAAGTCCGTAAGACAAACCTTATCTAACTTTTCACGGACTTGACGTTCATACACTCTCCTTGCACTAATGTCTTGTAACTTTTCACTCTTTATTCTTTCAAGTCCTCCGAAAGGCACACGGACACGCCAATGTCGCCATTTCTTGAACAGACCCCTAAACCGGCTTATTACCAAGTAGTGATCTGTATCAAGAGTGGGACCTCTGTAGGCTCTAGTGTCCATCAGGCTCTTCCGAAGACGACTATCAACCATGATCAAATCAATCATACTTTTTTGTTCATTCCTCCTCCATGTATACGTGTGAATGTCCTTATGACGGAATTCTGTGTTAGACACAAGGAGACTTCGTTCCAAGCATAAGTCAAGTATCAGCTTACCAGCATCATTTACTCTTCTATCACCATATGGACCTAGAACGGCCTCATATCCTGGCCGCCTGGTCCCGACCCATCCATTCAAATCACCACACAAAATTACCCTTTCATTAGCTTCAACCATATCGAGAACTTCCCTTGTAGATTCCCAAAACTTCTCCAGGTCTTGGATCGTCGCTGAGCTAACCGGTGCATAAGCTGCTACCAAAAACACCCTAGTGACGCCCAATTTAATTCGGACCCAGATTAGTCTCGGGTTCACCAAACCATAATCTTTCACTCCAGTGACTAAACGAGAGGACAGAAGGACGCCCACCCCCGCGCTGGCATGATCGCTCTGTTGCACACCTGCCCACAGAGCCATCGCGCCACCCGGGAGATCTTCGACCTCGCAGCCCTTTCGTTTAGTCTCTGTTACACACAAAACATCCAGGCGTCTCACACTCATTACGTTCGTCAACTCATTCATCTTCTCGCAAATTCCACCTCTCACATTCCACGTGCCTATCTGGCACTCCCCACTCCTCGATCCGCCGTATCGGGCCCGGCGTGACAGGTGGCGGTCCCCATCGCCGCTTTGGCCGCTTTTCGTACCGACGGGGACGGGTCGGTACGCGTCGCCTCGGGGGGACGCCCTAACCCGCACTGCGGTACGCCTTCGTGCCAGAATTGCAGCCCTAAAGGACTGGCAGGGGTCGCGACGTGCACGCTTCTGGCATGACCCCAATTAATATTTTGTGTGGAGTTATTCAAAATTTTCGAGTAAAATACCTACATTTGGTCGACTAATACTCCCAAACTTGTAAAGTCAACTTAAGTGCGATAGTTTTCCTTTTAATTTCGTTGTATGTAGCTATTGCCGTAACGATAGCATTTCTAACAATAACCATTTAGTTAGTAGAGGGGGAGGGGTACACTTGACTCGAAACGAAAATTGGCCCTTTAAATGTTTGTGACTTATTAAGTCACAAACAGTTAACTAAATCTTAAAATGATGTTAGTTTATATATGTAACATTTTTGAAACATCTATCCAACGATACCCTACACTATACAGATAAAGGAATTAAAATTAATATCCGCGCGTTACATGTAGGGGAGGTACCCTAAATATATATTTTTTAATGTTTTTATTAACTCCACCTACCTACCTCTGTCTGCGTGATTAAGATGTATACTTGTGCCAAATTTCAAGTCTCTATTACCAAAAGTTTTTGCGCTAAACCGCGGATGGACAGACAGACAGACAGACATACAGACATGGCGAAACTATAAGGGTTCCTTGTTTACTACGAAACCCTAAAAAATGAAGGCCTCTGAGATGGCAATCCGTGTGTATTTTGATCTCTGGTACACAAAAAGTATAGATATCTTTAACTCAACTATCTTTGTGAACTACCTTCCAGTTTACTATATTCATTTCATAAAATATGCGGCTATGCAATGACTTTTGTTAGTAGACAAAAGGAAACTATACACAAAGACAAAAGAATAATATAGCAGTTCAACTCGTGATGCCTTCAACCTCTGGTATAGAACACTTGCATATATAATGAACAATAATTTTTCATGTTTCATATCTCAAAGTGACGTCGGGGCTTCACATTATCACTTTCAGAACTAAACGCCACTAACCGTGCCATAAAGTTCTTTTATAAAATAGACGCTCTCTGCTTCCAGCACTAAGTTTTAGTGCACTCCAATAAAGACTCTAGACTACTTTTACTTAAAGCAGAATTTTCCGTAAAAAAATTCATTTCGCCCAACGTGATATTATGTAAATTTTGCCGAGAAGCGAAAACATTGTTGGGAGTACATATTCATTTTACAAATTCATATTATTGTTTCGGAGAGTAAGAAAAAAAAATGGAAATCATCTGTCATTGAACTCGGTAATGTTTTGGTGCTCTTTAGTAGATTTAACAAAAGGATTCCATCAAATGAGAATGATCGAAATGAAAATTTGCATTTAATTATTTTGATGATTGTATTCCTGAAACATGTTTGATGTTGTTTGAGTGTGTTTTATGAGTTTCAAAGATTTTTTTACTACACAAACTTGTGGTTGAATCTTCTGTTATACTATTTATGATTAAAGATCCTTATAAAGTAGGCCAGCTTATAATTATTTTTATAAAGACTTACAAATTTTGAAGTTTTGCTGATTTATGCCTTACATTCTATTTACTGATTTTAGGTTAAATTTAAAACTTTGCATTTATTATTGGTGAACCTCCACTTAAACTACGATTAGATAGCCTAGTCGTATTAGAATGATGACTCGAACCTAACAATTTGCTTCTTTTTCAATCATGATTTGGATAAAACTCATAGTAAAACAGAAAAAAACGACTGAGTTCGAGTCTAGTTCACGTGACTGTATGGTATTTCAGATACGAGTTTACCTAAAAAAAACCGGTCCAGTGCGTGTCGGGCCACGCGCAGTGTAGGGTTCCATAGTTACAGAGTAAGAAATGTTATGAAAAAAAAATAAAATATTTTCTATATGGAGTTGTTCGAAATTTTCTAGTAAAATACATTTGGTCGACTATTACTCGCAAACTTGCAGGGCCAACTCAAGTGTGATAGTTTTCCTTTTAATTTCGTTATAAGTAGCTACTATCGCCGTAACGTCTGAATTTCGAACAACAACTGTTTAGTCTGTAGGGGGGGGGAAACTTGAGTCTTACGAAAATTTGCACCTTATAGCTTAATAAGTCACGAACAGTTAACTAAATCGAAAAATGATCTTCGCATACCCATAATATTTTTAAAAGACCTATCCAACGATACCCCACACTATATGAAAATCGAAAATAAAAAAAACATCCGCGTGTTCCTTAAGGGAGGTTACCCTAAAAAAGTTTTTTTTCACGTTTTTATTCTACCACTTTGTTGGCGTAATTAAGGTGTATACTTGCGCCAAATTTCAAGTCTCTAGTACTAATAGTTATTGCGCTAAACCGCGGACGGACAGACAGACAGACAGACGGACATGGCGAAACTATAAGGGTTCCTTGTTTACTACGGAACCCTAAAAAGCGTACACTTATCAAATGTTTTTCCGATATATATTATTATACATATAAATCTTTTCACAGTTATGTTCTTAAATAAGTTTAAATTTTTTGGTGTTTTAACCATACACAAAATATTTTACAGAATTTTGTATCACAAAACGGGATGTATGGACATCATGTTTAAAATTGATGCGTACTAAAATAAATGTCATCTTAGTTGGCGTATTAGTTTAGAAGCAAATTACATACTATATTATATATTCATTTATCGTTACATATCTACTTATTGGAGAACAAAGTGCCTAGTGCGAGATTTACGCGAATTCGATCGCGTAAGAGTTAATAAAATCTCGCACTAGGCACTCTGTACAGAGAAAAAGCATACACTGAAACTATTAGTTCAAAGTATATTTATTTAAAATAAACATAAAGCAAGATGTTAAAATACATGCTTAGAGTTCAATATTGCATCATACTACGCTTCTAATGGACGTACAGTTAACTAAGCAAGAGTCGACAGATACCTCTAAACCTCAATTTCTAAAATTGCAGAACCAGAAAATTTTGAGAAATTTTATTAAATCACTAAATACATTTTTACCGTCGGAAATGCACTCAGCATTTCTCCGCTCGGTAGTGAGTAAATAATCACAATTACTCGACCACTTCTAGTCGTAGGAACTCTCGAGTCTTGAAAATTCAGCAGTAATGGAACTAGTGCAAGATAATACCGGTTTTTGGACCACTAAGACTGAAAATAAATTTGATAAATCCCTTTCCAACTGGTCTTTTCTGCAAGATTTTATCTTTACTGCCATCGTGGATAATATCACAAATGGTGTAATAAAGTCGAATTCAAGTTACTTCCAACTTTGTTCTTTGTTTATATTGATTTTTACTTCAAAAGAAAAAAAATATCTCTCATGTGTCTGACTGTCCATCCGTTTATCACAACCAATGTATACTAAAAGTACTTGTTCAATTCAGTTTAAATTTTAAAAAAATATTGGGTGAATGTTTTACATACTACTCGTATAATCATGAGATATATAAATTGGAAGTGCTCGTGGTGGTAATCTGATATATTTTGTTTTCGAATAATTTTAGTATAATATTAGAGTAAGACTTGCCCTGTTCGCACCACCTAAAACAAAAAAAAAAACAATAAATAACAATATTTAAATATTTTCGTCGGGACTATAATCTTTATTGCGGAAGGCTCAAGTCAGACTATTTTAAAGCCCTCACAATTTCCCTTCTATGTGACTACCAACCATTGAAATAAAACTATTTTTACGGATTTGTCTCGCGTATATTAAACTTAAATGATTTTTAAAATCAACCCGACGTTTCGGTCGCTTTTCAGCTTCCGTGGTCCCGGGCAGACTGAGGTGACATTTGTCTGACAGAAGTTTGAAAAAATTATATGTAGCTACCTCCATCGATTTCGTAAACGCCTTGCGTAGCGTTCAGGATTAACACAATAATTACTTATGGTATCTTGAGGACTTGCAGACTGCTGCGGCTGGGATTTAATCTTGCTAAGTATGGGATCCCATGATGTAGATAATCGCCAACCAGTTCCAAAGAAGGTCCTTTCACCAACTCTATCGTGACATAGTGTTTAACAACGAGGTTAAGTGTCATCTTTTCATAAAGCATCTCGCAAACTTGTGCGGTCAACGTTGCACCGAATTACGTGAAACAACATTATCCAAATCGGTACAGGCGTTTTCAAATTATCGGTGAAAATACATTTTAAAAAATCCGCACGAATTGAGAACCTCCTCCTTTTTCGAAGTCGGTTAAAAATAACATTAAATATAAATCTACATATAAACGAAACCATAAAAAGTTTGGGGTGTAAGTGGCGCCTTACCATCCTGGTGCCGCAGCCAACCTTACCTGCACGTGGTGCACCCTGCCGACCAGCAAACAAGGCTCTGGCGACTGGTTCCACATGGTTGCTGGGTCGGCACTACCAGCGTAATCCCTCCTAGTGTCCTGCTTGGTGGTAAGGTCCCTTGGGTCCTGCCTGGCTAGCTACCACCCTCAGGTCGTAATCTGCCGCCAAACGTCTTCGGGCGTGTTCCGGCTTCCGAGCCTGAGAGCCAGTCCCCCCCCTCCCCTCCCCCTATCCTCTTCCTCGTTCCTATCCTTGATGTGCACCGTATTGTCCGCCCCCGGGGCCGGTATGTGTAAGGACATCTTGCGCTCAGGGGCGCAGCATGTTGGCCCGGGGGCCAGGGAGAGCCGATGAAACGGTAACGGTCCGCTGCCGCCCGCCGGTCAGTAGGGGACCCGAACCCAGGCCTCTCTATTAAACTCTGGCCTGGGAGGCTGTCCCGCCAACCGGTGTTAAGTCCCGTGTGCAGTCGTCGTGCCGGAGTAAGAGACCGGAGTGGGCCCGGCGCCTGTGCACGGGGGGGATCGGGGGTCCTTCCGTCCCCCGGACCAGCAAATTGCACCACCTCTGTGTGCAGATGGTCTGATGCACCTGCAACTTTGCCCCGCGGGCGGTCGATACGGTGCACATCATTCTTTCCCTTATCCGACGCTGTTAGGAAGTTAAATATAAAAAATGGTCAAAAAAAAGAAAAAAAGTAGAAACGCAGCGGACGCCCCTCCCACATTTACTGTGGACATGTGCAACATCAGGGGTTTACATACCAACCTTAACGCCGTTCACCACCACCTTGAAACGGCTAAGCCGGCCCTACTCTTTCTGACGGAGACACAAATATCCTCTCCACTTGACACATCGTACCTTACTTACCCCGGCTATACTCTGGAGAACACTTTCGTTCGCCGCGCCGGGGTATGTCTGTATGTCCGAGAGGATGTCTGTTGTCGCCGTCTTGACCATTTTGAAGACAAGGACCTGTCGCTATTGTGAGCACGCGTGGATTACGGTGGATCTACCCGAATATACGCGTGCGTGTACAGGTCCTATAGCGGAGACGGGGAGACAGCCCGCTTATTCGAGCACATCCAACAGGTGGTCGACACAGTGCTTGTGCAGTATCCTTCTGCGGAGTTGGTGATTCTTGGTGACTTTAACGCACACCATACGGAGTGGTTGAGTTCCCGGATCACGGACTTCGCTGGAAGATCTGCACACGATTTCGCGTTGGCTAATGGACTCTCACAAGTTGTAACCGGGTTTACCCGGATACCAGATGTCGAGGGTCACACTGCCTCTTTGCTGGATCTTCTGCTGACCTCACATCCTGCCAACTATCAGGTGGTGGTCGAGGCTCCCTTAGGATCCTCGGACCACTGTCTGGTACGCACAAAAACCTCATTGTCGGTTCGAGCGCCGCTGCGGCCCTCGGCAACTCGACAAGTGTGGCATTACAGGTCGGCAGACTGGGATGGACTGAGGGAGTTCCTGACGTCCTACCCATGGAGGCAGCTTTGTTTCTCGTCGGAAGATCCGAGCACGTGTGCCGATGCTGTAACCGATGTGATACACCAGGGAATGGAATGTTACATTCCGTACTCTGTGGTATCCATTGGCGGACAGTACCAGCCCTGGTTCGATAAGTCCTGTGCTGTGGCTTCTAGTCACAAGCAGGAGGCTTACAGAACCTGGACTGCGGCTCACGCTTGTAAGGATCCTAATGCCTCCGGCCTTAAGAGAGCACTCAACGCTGCATCCAGGTCCACTAAGCGGCGCATGGCCAAAGCGAAATCGAAGCACATCGGTAGAGTTGGCAAGAAACTAATGAGGCACCCTCCCGGGAGCCGTGCCTATTGGTCTCTTGCCAAAGCTATCGAAGGGAATTTTTGTCGGTCATCTTTCCCACCACTGCGTAAAATTGACGATAGCCTGGCCCACATGGCAAAAGAGAAAGCTGACCTTCTGGGCAGCCTCTTTGCCTCAAACTCGACTCTTGACGACATGGGTATCACAGCGCCTACCATCCCGCGCTGTGAAAGCTCTATGCCTGACGTCAAATTCACTCAGAAGAACGTCAGGCGAGCTCTTTTATCCCTTGACGTCAAGAAGTCGAGTGGGCCGGACTCCGTCCCTGCGGTGGTGTTGAGGATGTGCGCTCCCGAGCTGACCCCCGTTCTGACGCGCCTGTTCTCGCTTTCCTACGATCAAAGAACCGTACCGTCTGCGTGGAAGACCGCCCTCGTGCACCCGATACCCAAAAAAGGGGATCGCAGTGACCCGGCCAATTATAGGCCCATAGCAATAACCTCCCTACTCTGTAAGTCATGGAGCGTGTGATCAATACTCAACTGCTGCAGTATCTAGAGGATCATCAGCTGATCAGTGACCGCCAATATGGATTTCGTCATGGCAGATCTGCTGGTGATCTTCTAGTATATCTCACGCACCATTGGTCCCACGCCTTGGACAAGAGTGGGGAGGCATTGGCTGTAAGCCTGGACATTGCTAAGGCCTTTGACCGGGTCTGGCACAGGGCACTCCTCGCGAAACTTCCATCCTACGGTCTTCCCGAGAGGCTATGCAACTGGACAGCCAGCTTTCTGTCTGAGCGTTATATACAAGTCTTAGTTGACGGTCAGCGCTCAGACAGACTACCTATCAACGCTGGTGTGCCGCAAGGCTCTGTGTTATCTCCCACGCTTTTTCTTCTGCATATCAATGAAATATTGGAGCAAAACTCCAATTTTCATTGCTATGCTGATGATAGTACGGGAGATGCACACTACACTAGCCGTGCAAATGCCTCTCGGACACTTATCGAGGAAAGCAGGACTAGACTTGTGTCTGAAATCGAGCACTCTCTGGAGCGGGTCTCGGATTGGGGTCGACTTAATTTAGTACAATTTAACCCCTCGAAGACACAAGTCTGCGCGTTCACCGCAAAAAAAACCCCATTCATTGTAGCACCACAGTTCCAGGGCATTCCGCTCGCCGTTGATAAGAGTATCGGTATCCTGGGCGTTGACATATCGAACGAAGTGCAATTCGGGAGTCACATTGAGTGTAAGACCAAGTTGGCATCCAAAAAGTTGGGGGTGCTTAACAAAGCGAGGCAGTATTTCACATCGGGGCAGCTACTACAGCTTTATAAGGCCCAAGTACGGCCCCATCTGGAATACTGCTCTCATTTGTGGGCGGGAGCCCCCAAATACCAGCTTGGTCCACTTGACTCCCTACAAAAACGCGCCGTTCGTATTGTTAACGATCCAGGACTTACCGACAGGCTCGAACATCTGAGCCTGCGCAGAGACATTGGGAGTCTGTGCGTGTTGTACCGTCTCTACAATGGTGAGTGCTCTGCGGAACTGTTTGACATGGTGCCACCGTCTCTTTTCCTACACCGTACTACCCGCCGAAGAGAGAAGTTCCACCCACACCGACTGGACACCTGGCAGTGCTCAACGGTGCGGTTTTCACGTTCGTTCCTGCCCAGAACGTGTAAATTGTGGAACGAACTTCCCTCTGAGGTGTTCCCCAGGTGCTACAATATGGGGTTCTTCAAAAATGGCGTCAAAAGAGTCCTTCAGGGCTGGCAGCGCGTTGGCAACTCCCCTGGTGTTGCAAATGTTCATAGGCGACGGTGACCACTTTCCATCAGGTGGCCCGTTTGCTTGTCTGTCAATCTTCAGACATAAAAAAAAAAAAAAAAAAAAAAGTATTAAAAGACAATCTTATAAATTGGACTTTAATTTGCACGCGTCCGTAAATTTCAAAGCAGAAGTTTTCTCTCTAATCATTTTGCACGTTTTTTTTCTACACATTCCCTTTGAGAATGCGTGAATTAACAAAGCGGAGTGTAATTATGTTGATATAGAAAAAGAAGATGTAATTGAAAAGCTGTCGGCGGCATGACTTAAATTCAAAATTCGGTTTGAAATTTTGGCAAGTCACATTCGCTGTTGCGAATCTGTTAATAGAAGATGATTGATTTAAAGATAAAGCTTTAATATATTAAAAGTACTGGTGGTAGAGCTCCAGTGACGGACCTCGCGGGCGTAGGCACCACCGCATTACCTTATATACTTACCGCTAAATGGTAGTACACTATCGTGTTCCGGTCAGGTGGTAATGTACGGCCCTGTAATTTCCGGCACAGAGGCATAACAACTTAGGCCTCAGGAGTGGTAATGCATCTGCATTTTGACCTTGGTCTTTATGTGGGTGTCTATAGGCTGCAGTCATCACTTAACATCAATGTGAACTGCATGCTTCCTTGCCACTTCCAAAACATAAAAAAGACGATAATATTATTGTGTCAAAATTGCCATTACATCACCCCATAAAATTGCAAAATAAAGATTAATCAATTTAATGTTTGTTTATCAATTTAATGATTTTCTAAGGCGTTCATAAGGAAAGGGGTAGCTTTAAGATTTTTAAAAATATTTTTATTACATCATGTCACAAAAAATTTACGGGTTTTCGCAATTATTCCTTTATCTGTGCTATAAGACTTTGCCTCGTACCCAATGTCAAGATTCTAAGTTCACAGGAAGTACCTTGTAGGTTTTGATAGAACAGAAGGACGAACGGGCGGACAAATAAGTGATCCTAAAAGATACCGCTCTTTCCTGTCAAGGTACGGAACCCTAAAAAGATATTTTCTATACAAAGTCAACCACTATAGATATAAAAATCGCACTTCGAAACATTTCATGTTTTCATGTGCTCCGAATATTTTCAGCCTCCAATTAACGGTAGGTACGAATTTCTTTCGTGAATAATAAGTATCCTACCTTATTTAGCTCACGAAAATTCAACTTACATCGAATTACATTTTAATACCAAATAGCAATATTCCTAATTATTTGTAATAATTTACGAATTGAGGCAAAAAAATCTACAATTTTTGTATACAGTAATAATAGTTTAAGAGTAAACTCGCTGTGACATACGGACGGACAGACAGTCAGACGTGACTATTTATAAGGGTATAGTTTCTTGACATTTGGCTTTAGAACCCCAAAAAATATATTATTATCTGTATAAGCATATTAAGCAAAAATAGTTATCAAAATAGCATTTTGAAAAAGAAATACTGATATTCTTAATGAAACAAATTTCTTTAAGCTCCGAATATTTTGAGCTTACAATTTACGGTAGGTACATTCAGAAAATTCATCTTAGGTATATCGAATCAAATTGTATTTCCGAACAGAAATATTTGTATTTATTTGTAATAATAAAATCAAAGAGAACGTGTGTAGAAAGTAAATGAACCTCATTTATTAGATTACTTTAAATGTAATTTTCCTAATTGTTGAAATATAAAATAAGTACACTATGTTAAATGTAAACTCTTATGAAATATAACAAAATTATGTTTATGCCTAATTTTCTAAAGGTCGATTTACACCAGACGAGCGAATGCTAATTCTAGCTCTTGTATGAAATTATTTTAGTGTATACAGGCATAGAGCATTTTTTAGTTGTTCTTAGTGTGTTCGCAAAGATTTTATGGAATATTCTAAGAATGCTCGCTCGATGTAAACGGCGCTAGAGCGCGCGAACAATTGTTTAGAGCGTTCTCCTGCCTGTTCAGATATGCCTGAGCGATCCCTTCAAATCATTCTTGTTCTAGCGATTGTGTACATTATAATATTTTATCGATTAAGTTATGGATTGGTCTAAAGAAAAAAAAAAAATTTAATGCACAAACTAATCAGCCTATGATTTAATGATAGAAACCTACCAACATTTAACTATAATGAGCACAACACGAATGAGCAAAAAACTCTTGTTCAGATGATCTATCTTTCGTTTACACTTAAAGTTTATGAAAGAAAGAATGCTCTTGTTCTAGCTCTAGCAGGAGGTTTCGCTCTCTGAGCCCCTAACCACCGACGGCTTGGACTCTGCTCCCGCTATTGATGGTAACCTTTATGTTTTTAGTTTTTTTGTGAATGTGTATGTAAAAAAATATGATTTGAGAATTTTAATAAATGAGTAGAATAATAATAAATCCTTTTTTATTTCCCATCACCAATATACAATTTTTACATTGCATTTACTTAGATATTTTTTTTTCTGCACGTTATTTTAAAGTAATCATAATATTTTTGTGAACTAGCTTGACATAATTTCTTGATATAGGAACCCCTGTTTGGGTATAGGCCGCCTCCAGTTTATTCCAGTTTTCCCTATTCTTAGTTCGTTTTATCCACTCTTTTCCTGCTACAGCAATGATGTCATCACTCCATCGTTTCATAGGTCGTCCTTTACGTCCTTTTCCGCTCGGTCCTTTCCATTTTGTCACTTCTACTGACCATCCCTTGTCATTATATCATGCTACATGGCCAGCCCATCGTCATTTTAATCTTAGACTCTGGTGTAGAACGTCTATTCGTTTTGTTTTCTTTCTTATAGATTCACTTCTCACTTCATGTATTCATCTTTTTTTTTAGTAGGCTCCTTTCCATAGCTTTCTGATATCTAACTAGTTTTGTTTTTGTTCCTAGTCTTAGCTTACCTGGCAAACTTCGTATTGCCTCAGAATGAAATAATGTGTCCAAGGTTTGATAGATAGGTACCTACGGACTACTTGTATGGGAAAATTAAATTTTTTTTTTTTTTACTTTTTCCCTTCAATTTCTAAAAAAGTGAAGGAACCTTCCCTGGACTTCCAAAAATCATTCAAAATTTGCCAAATCAGTCCAGCCGTTCTCGAGTTTTAGCGAGACTAACGAACAGCAATTGATTTTTATATGTATAGATTGTAGGTACACAAAAACAAATACAAAAGAAATATTTGAATCTGAAATAAAAAAGACGCGAACCAAGTTAAACACCCACAGTTATGTCAACTGAAGATAAAAAAATATATAAAGTGAGATATCCACAGCAATACTCGGCAAGAAAAGAATCGACAAACAGTACTTCGCCCAATAACTGTTCCGAACGTGACCGAAATATAAAACCGATCATAATAAAGCCGATATCCGTAGTATTAACGGTATATAAACGTTATGGGTTACGATATAAAACATTTTCAATCGATGATATATTATTATGTGTTGATACAGGAACATGTTTGTTATTTAAATATGTTATATATGCTCCGAAATAACTATGGCACAGACAAAACAACTTAGTACTCAAGGGGGGTATCGCATCTGCATAATGACCTCTGGTTTTTGTGTGTATGTCTCACTTAACAACAGGGTAAGCTGTTTCCTTTGAGAACTTCCATACATAGAAAAAACTATTAATGCGTGTGTGTGTGTGTGAGAGAGAGAGAGAGAGAGAGAGAGAGAGAACGAATAAGTCACATCCCATACTCGGCTTGCCCCCTCTAGTGTTTTGAGAATTTTTCGTGACACTCGCCTATCCCTCTTAGCTAGCGTACCGCGCGATTAGAAACTTCGTTCCAAAAAATTAAAAAAAAAAATTTTAGGGGAGCCACTATAACATACGTCACGCTATGGACGTTTCTATTGAGTTGTTCTATTGAGAATTTTCCATTTTCTGGAATATTCCTAGTACCTCGAAGTTTGGTAATGTGCCCGGAGATGTCAACAGGCTCGCCACCTGTTACATGGGCCAAAACGTAACCGGCGAATCGTGGGTGTTTGCATGTATGCTTGAATGCATGCATTTACCTCTGCCTACCCCTTCGGGGACTACAGGCGTGAAGTTACGTTATATTTACCCTATATGAACACAATCGATGGTTTCCCCAATCCAAGCTTCAAATGTTACCTAGAATTCTTTTATCACTATAATGTCGAAGTTTCGTGATGTCAGCTAAATTTGTATGCTTATTTCAAGTTATTTTGGCACTGGCAATAGACATGATATATTTATTGTGCTGTTATCGATGCATTACCTATGTTCCGGCTACATTACCTTTGGCCGAACTACATTTTGGATAGGAGCATTGTTGGGGCCCATTTTATACCCTCTCAGAATTTCTATACATTTTTAGGCTTAAATAGGATTTTATACAGTCAAACCATATCATAACCTAGATTTCTTTTGTCCCTAGCATGTCAAGCTTTTACGATGTCAGCCAAATATTTTTGCTATTTCAAGTTATTTTGGTGGCTCAGGCAATAGGCATGAATTATGGTAAGTTTTTCGCGGTAACTCGACATATTACCAACGGATGTTGGCGGCTATTTTCTGTCAAGCTTGCAATTTATATTCAACGTCTATTATGTGGCATACTGTAGTAAAATGTTTGTGGGTTTACGTTTGATACGCAAATGTGTTATTTGTATTCTTTATTTTCAACTGGGACGGTTTCTATTTTGGGAATTATATTAAGCTTACTGGAGGCAGCTGAAGGTTTTCTATTTCACAAGCTGTGCTCACGACCTCGTCCGTATAACGTGATGTTATAGCCTTTATCGATAAATGGACTATCTTAGGCTAAAAAAAATTTTCAAATTGGTCCAGTAGTTCCTGAGATTAGCGCGTTCAAATAAAACAAACAAACTCCTCAGCTTTACATTATTAGTATAGATTAAGCTTTAAATAGAAATGTTGTGCTATGACTAAGAGATGGGAGGGAGAATTTAATCTAATCCTGTCACAGAGGTAAAAGCGTTGTTAATATCATAAAAAGGTGCTTGCATGGCTGTAATTCTTAGAGGGGTATGCAGAGGTAAATGCAAGCATACACGCAAACGCCTAGGTTCACTGGTTACGTTTTGGCCCCAATAACAGGCGAGCGTATTGACATTTCCAAGTACATTACCAAACTGTGGGAGATGTTGGAAAACTTCCAGAAAATGGAAAATCTCAATAGAACCTGAGATAAAGGATTTTACACCGATATCTCTGCTACCCGAAAATTGAACCCAAGACCCTAGCGTAGTAGTAGTAGTAGTCTTTTACCACTGGGCTACTGATTCAGTTATATCGGACACCAAGATCTAAAAAAGCATTACCTCTATGAAGGACTTTTATTGCACATTTAGATCTAAAAAAATCTTTAAATCTAGGTGTGTGATATAAATCTTTTACCGAAGTATGTGAGAGAATGATGAAGGTAGACGAGGTACGTCAGGACCGGGATATCTAGCGCTCTACACTCTCTGCTTACCCCGTGACCCGGGACCTGGCGTGAAGATACATACATACATACCGAAGTAAATTGTCTCTTAAATTTCTAAATTCACTAGGACGTGTTATTGCAGAAACTAAAAATATAACAAAAACCGAAATAAAATTAAGATGGAATACCATCTCATTCCAACATGTTCCCTCCGACAAAACTATTTCTCAACCAGTGACCACTACCTCAAATAAATCAATATAAAAAAAATACTCAACCCTTCTCTTAACATTCAGAACAAGACCACACGGACCCTCCGATGCGTGAAAGTATGAATAAATGCGTCCCACAAATCCACAATCAGAACGGGCGTGTACCATAAACAAACAAATATTTATGGTACACTCCATCGGGTAACCCTATCAATAATAGGATGTTAGGCTAAGTGTACGTGATAACATTACAAATTGTAGGCTTTGTGATTTAGCATAACTTTTTTTTTAATGTGATGGAAGTGGCAAACAAGCATGCAGCTCACATTGATGTTAAGTGATGACTGCAGCCTATAGACACCCACACAAAGACCAAGGTCAAAATGCAGATGCGTTACCACTCCTGAAGCCTAAGGTGTTATGCCTCTGTGCCGGAAATTACAGGGCCGTACATTACCACCTGACCGGAACACGATGTGCTGAACACTACCATTTAGCGGCAAGTAAATCAGGTAATGCAGTGGTGCCTACGCCCGCGACCTCCGTCACTGAATAGGAACATATGAATAGGAATACTTTTTACGGGAGTTAATTCAATTAGGAGACTAATTTACCTAAAAGAACAGACTGTGGAGTGTCATTTTCCCAAAAATAACAGACAGCGGAACTAGGGATCCACCCACAAATTCACAATCAGAACGGGCTTGCACCATAAAGAAACAAATATTTATGGTACACTCCATCGGGCAAACCTATCAATGATGGATGTTAGGCTAAGTGTACGTGATTACATTACAGATTGTAGGCTTTGTGATTTAGTTTCATGTTCATTGTTTAAGAATATAAATGTATTGTTTATGTAGGATTTAAGTCAAAGATCCCTTTGTCAACAGAATTCCTATTCATAAAATATCAAAAAATGAATAGGAACCCTTTTTACGGGAGTAGAAATTGAATTAGAAAACTGAATTATCTGAAAGAACAGACTGGGAAATTACATTTTGTAAAAAAAATACCACATAAAAATAGAAAGTGTAACTAGGGACTCACAAATCCGCTATCAAAACGAGCTTGCATCCCTATCAATAATAGGATGTTAAGCTAAGGGTTACAGCTCACCAGAGCAACCCGGCACCCAACCAGCGCCTGACCGCCTGGAGCGGTCTGTGCTCATTACATCAACTCCGCTCCGTATCGCCTCGACCGCAAGCCGTCAATGCCACCAAGTGGGCCACGCGCGGAATGCGAGTGGACCACGTGGTGACCACTTGCTTGGTCGGTTATCTTGCGTTAACTTTGCATTGCCAACTCGCTGTTCCCAAGTGGACCGCGCGCTCGCGTCGTTTACCCGTGGACCACCGCTCGACCACCTGTCGACGACGTCGCCCGAATGGAGAAGTCTCGGGTTGGCTGGCGTGAAGGTGTTCCACACGCCACTAGTGGTGGTTGGAGCCGAAAGGCTCCGAGCAGCCGCCGGTGGGGTCGCGGATGTGTGCGATAGCATTCTCGTGACCCCGCCACTTATGGCGGACGAATCGGAACACCCAGGGGTTTTAGTGGGTACACGGATGTCCTTACCCGGAGTCCCAAATAACCCACCCTTCTCCCCAAAAGGGGGTATCCGTAACACCTTTTTTTTAAATAAGTGCATGTGCGCATAAGTGATCATATAATGGCTCATTTATATACTTTTTGAGGTATGGAACCCCAAAATCAACACATTTAGTAACAGGGTCGTAGAATATGGGTATCATTACTATACGATACAAGCTTGTACGATATAAAAGGCACGCTGCTTAGCATGGTATCAACAATTTCAGTATTCCAGTTTTGAAACTACGAGCCGTGAAATTAAAATTGTACGAAGAATAATTTTAATTCAGAGCCAGTGAATATAATTTTAATTTATTCAGAAAACTTATTATAACTGGAACTAGTGCATCGAAACGTACGAACAAAAGTTTGCGGTATGCTGATTACATGAAATTTAAATTTCGCTAGATTATTATGCGTTTCAATTGTATGCGTCATTGAAGTGCTTTTTGGTGTTTAAAATGCAAAGTATCGTTTTATGTGAGACTAGCGGCACGCCCCGGCTTCGCGCGGTTGCAATGTTACCTACCTGTTATATATATATAGCCTATGGCCTTCCTCGATAAATGCGCTATCTAACACTGAAAGATGCTTTCAGAATTTTTCAAATCGGACCGGTAGTTCCTGAGATTAGCGCGTTCAAGCAAACAAACAAACAAGCAAACTCTTCAGCTTCATAATATTAAAAATATATAAGTTAGTTTATATTGTGGTAAAAGGATCATGTCAAGATTTTTACAGAAAAAAATGAAAAAAAAGGTACACGGTAAAACAGCATGGAAATATTATCCAGTGAACCTAAACAACATTTCCTGATACTTAAAATATTTTTAACTCTCCGGAATAAGAAGTTTGAAATTGAACTTTGGTATGGAGTGCTTCTACTGTTGTTAGAAAATACAATTTTTATTCCGGTGATTTAAATATAATTTATGTACAAGAAAATGTTCTTCAGGTTCCCTAGATAATATTTCTAATCCGTTTTACCTTGTACCTTTTTCTAACTTTTTTTGTACAAATCAATGTATGAAACTCGCCATGATTCAAACTCAAACTCAAAAATTCATTTAATCACTTGGAAATAATAGAATTTGCTTGTGATAGGTCAAATTACAAATATAAAATTAAAGCGAATAACAACTGATATGATTAATATGTCAAAGTAAACAAAATAAAATAAATAATAGTCCAAAAATACTTAATGATAAAATTAACAGATTCAAAGAAAAAATTAAAGATAAAATTAAAAGAATAGATTATTTTGAATGTTGTACAGTGAATATTTATATTTGAATATCGTTGATGTATTTTGCTAGAATGATAGAAAGAATGAATGAATGAACGCATGAATGAATGAATGAAATAACTTTATAAAAATAACTGTAGGACAGGAAAGCTCTGTTATCTTCTTATTCTTTGACAATAGACTAAAATTGAGTCCTTTCTTTGAAATTCACTTATTTTTATAACACGTTGGTTTGGGTCACTGACTTTATTATTATGTGCACCAAATTACAAGTCAATCATTCTAGTACTTTTGGAGAAAATCGGCTGAAACAGGCGGACCGACAGATAGATAGCAGACGTACACGATACATATAAACAACAATAAATATTGCACATCGAGCCTAGGAAGGAGACTTCGGCTTAGTTCGGGTCTGTAGAGCGTTATCTCTTTCGCACCGTATCTATTTGACGTTGGTGGTTTTGATCAAGTTTTGACCAATACCGGACTGTCAGTGCTTACGTTGGCAGGGTGTAACAGAGATAACGCTCTACGAAATCGAAACAAGCCGATCGTCCCTTTCGCAGGCTTGATGTGCAATATTAATTGTCGAGTAGGTGCTGTACCACAATGTATATTGTGACTGTACAAAACCTACTTTATCTTGAAATAGTAGATCAAATAATAAAAACCCTTATCTCAAGGTCTCTTGTCTTTTTTTTTTTTTTTTTTTTATGTAATAAAAGTGGCAAACAAGCATGCAGTTCACATTGATGTTAAGTTATGACTGCAGCCTATAGACACCCACACAATGACCAGAGTTCAAAATGCAGATGCGCTGCCACTCCTGAGGCATTAGGTGATATGCCTCTGTGCCTGAAATTACAGGGCCGTACATTACCACCTGACCGGAACACGATAGTGCTGAACACTACCATTTAGCGGCAAGTACATTAGGTAATGCGGTGGTGCCTACGCCCGCGAGCTCCGTCACTGGAACTCTACCACCAGTAAAACTTTTACTTGCATTTCAGTTCTTTTTATCAAAGAATATAAATTTCAGGGGACAATATATCCATGAATTATGTAACAAACTTGTGTGAGTTACGTTGGACTGTGTATTGGTTCATTCAATCTATCTCTTTTTTTTTCATTGAGGCTGTACGGCTAATTTAAAACAAAAACTGGATGGTAAAACGTAACTTCACGCCTGTAATCCCCGAAGGGGTAGGCAGAGGTAAATGCATCCATTCAATCATACATGCAAACACCCACGACTCGCCGGTTACGTTTTGGCCCATGTAACAGGTGGCGAACCTGTTGCCATCTCCGGGCACATTACCAAACTCCGGGGTACTGGGAAACTTCCAGAAAATGGAAAAATCCCAATAGAAGCAGAGATAAAGGATTTTAAACCGTTATCTCTGATAGTCCCCGACCCGGGAATCGAACACAGGACCTCCAGCGTAATAGTAGTGGCCTGCTACCACTACGCTACTGAGGCAGTTAAACTGGATGGTGTATTAACATTTTTTCTCAAGCGGTAGTAATCAGGGCTATCAAGTTCCGGGTGATATTTGGTACATATATTTTAATATTAGTTATTTCTCTCGCATAAGAAAAATCTTTTCTATGAAGTAAAAGTAAAGTTTTGATCCTGGGTTTGTATGTAAATATTCATATGCTGCAGTATTTACTTCCCGTTTATGTGCGTTCAGAAAACTGGCGGCTTGATCACTTGGATGACATATGCAGTAGTAATAAAAGCTACGTTTGATTGATCTTGGATTAGCGGAGTGTTATCTGACTAAACATTGAAAGTGCACTTTAAGTTACATTATTAGTATAAGAAATATCGAAAATCTTTCAAGTGTGCTATGAAATTTAAAGAGTTCCCTCGATTTCTCCAGGATTCCATCATCACAAATTGACATGCTTACAATGGGACCAACTGTGAGGCACACCCTTTCAGACGAAAAAAAAATATCCAAATCGGTACAGGTGTTTTCAAATTATCGGTGGACATACATAAAAAAAAAGAGCCGGACGAATTGAGAACCTTCTCTTTTTTTTGAAGTCGGTTAGTAAAAATAGTTAGCTTTTTTTTTATGTAATAAAAGTGGCAAACAAGCGTGCAGTTCACATTGATGTTAAGTGATGACTGCAGCCTATAGACACCCACACAATGACCAGAGGTCAAAATGCAAATGCGCTGCCACTCCTGAGGCATTAGGTATTATGCCTCTGTGCCGGAAATTACAGAGCCGTACATTACCACCTGACCGAAACACGATAGTGCTGAACACTACCATTTAACGGCAAGTATATTAGGTAATGCGGTGGTGCCTACGCCCGCGAGCTCCGTCACTGAAGCTCTACCACCAGTAAAAATTAAATTCTAATAATTTTTAATAAACGTTATTCGTGATAAAATATTCTGATATTATTGCTGACGTCATTGTTCAAAGTTTCAATATCATTTGTTCACAAAAAAGCGGCAGTTCCGTGCCACGCTGTCGGTGGGCGTCGGCCCTTAAGGAAGTTTTCGAACAAAATTTCTTTTGCACTAGCATATCTAGATATTTAGTTATTCTTTACTGGATATATACTTTATTATTTTAGGATCTTTCCTGCCTTTGAACCCTCTCAAGATATGAGGTGACAGGATGTGACAGGACGTGACAGGCTTTAGTACAGAAATAATATTTTCATTACCTAACTTTACTCATATTTGAAGAAGTTATACATCAAAGTAATATTTTGTTGATAAGCTTATGAATTTCAGAGTAGTAACTGAATATAGACTTGGGAAAACATGGCAGATGATGTGTTGACCCAACCACCAGGGGAGGAGATTCTTTATTAGCAACATTCATTAAGGATACGAATGCGCGCATATGGCCCCGCGGATGGTGTAGATCGGAAGCGATTTACTCGGTTAAGCGATAAGGGTGCGGTCGGGTGTGTGATGGGTGACCGCTAGTGGCTGATTAAAATGCGCGTTTCCGTGCGTCGGATGGCACGTTAAGCCGTCCCAGTTGCTATAGATAGATAGCGGTCATTAAACCTTATCGTAGGCTTTATGGGCGGTTTGAAAACATCTGACATTGGGTTGGCCACTAACCCTTATCTCCACCAACCCTTATTAGAGAAGCGTGGTGGAGTAAGCTCCAGGCCTCCTCTCAAAAAGGGGAGCGACTCGTGCCCAGCATGGGACGTATCAAGGGCTGCCATTATTATTATTATTAGTATCGCCAGTCTAGCAGCCTGTAGCTCAGATTAACTGCGGTGCGGCGCTGCACCGCACCGTTAATGCATCGTGTGGCCTCAGCCTTACTTGCATGGATCCCTGTGCATGCGAGTATCCGATACACACGTACCAGATATTTATTGTTGAATTGCCAGTACTTCTTTTTCCTACAAAAGGTAACTTTCTCATTGTAACACATAATGTTAATCCCCCAAACTTCACAGATACCATCTGGTGAGTCTCACGCAATTTAGACAAGAATACTTAAATGGATAACGTTAAAGTTGCTGCTAAAATAAATATAATGTAAAAACAGCGGGAGGTTGAAAAAAAGTTGTTTTTTTGTTTCTCGGCAGCCATTAGAGGCCGCAGCTTGTGAGGTCTGAATAAAAATGATTCATGGACGTATTTTTTTCATAAATGTTCACTTATTTAAGGTACAGACGGGGAAATCTACGCTTATTCAAATCGATCAAATATAGCTTGCATACATACGATTGCATAAGGTGCCAGTGAGATCAAGGAGCCAGTTGCCAACGCAAAATATGGTCGTGTAATATAAATCAATTAATTTTCAACAAAGAAGGACAATTTTTTGAGGAAAGATTCAAAATTAAAAAGGAAACTATCATGTATGATTGTGGCATTACCGGGCACAATAAGCAAACGCCAAGGGTGTAACTAGGAACATTCAGCTTAGACGGAACGTGACATTTTTTCGTGCGTGCAGTGGTTCATCAATTTGTAAGACGTTATCACTACAAAAACAGTCTGTGTACTACCAAAAATAAGTTACACATTACAAATCTCGACCATCCATAAACCATTTCTTATTCGATTAGACCTGCAGTTTCTATTTTTGCAGGAATATTGTTTTATTTATAGATATTAAATCTGTACAAAATAGATACGTCCAAGTTTTCCAACAAAATGTTTGGTGTAGCATTACTTGAGAATTGGGGCAGCTATCCCATAGAACAACATGGGCCACCGGTCGCGGCGGACCGGAAGGTAGTAGCCATATGCAGGATATCCCCTCTGTCAATGTACAAGCACAAGTGTTCCTATGCCTGTCGCCCAGATGTTTAAATGTGTGCGTGAAATTGTTTATGTATTTTGTTAAAGTCAAGGTGTGAGTTTCGTAGTAAAAGACGAGTTTTGCAGTGTCAAACGTATTTTCCCCGCAAAAAATTACAGACTTTTTTTTTATGTCATTAAGTTGACAGACAAGCAGACGGGCCACCTGATGGTAAGTGGTCACCGTCGCCTATGGACATTTGCAACACCAGGGGAGTTGCCAACGCGCTGCCAGCCCTGAAGGACTCTTTTGACGCCATTTTTGAAGAACCCCATATTGTAGCACCGAGGAAACACCTCAGAGGGAAGTTCGTTCCACAATTTACACGTTCTGGGCAGAAACGAACAAGAAAACCGCACCGTTGAGCACTGCCAGGTGTCCAGTCGGTGAGGGTGAAACTTCTCTCTTCGGCGAGTAGTACGGTATAGAAAAAGAGACGGTGGCACCATGTCGAACAGTTCGACAGAGCACTCACCATTGTAGAGACGGTATAACACGCACAGACTACCAATATCTCTGCGCAGGCTCAGATGTTCGAGCCTGTCTGTAAGTCCCGTTTTGTTCCCGACTGTTTTACATCGGTAATAAACGCTATGGCTGCTCCTATCCGCCGCGGCCGGTGACCCGTGTTGTTCTATGCAGCTATCCGTAAAGCGGTCTGTTTCGCGAAACCGGCCAACTTAGATCCGACCAACTCCGAGACATCTGAGCACTTAAGTTAATAATAACGTGCTTTTGATTTTATATGTACAATTTTTCACAAATGGTAGGTTATTCAGTGTAATCATATAATATATTGTATTTCATAATATATAATTACAAGACTAGACTAGACTTAATTAATTCGCCGACACAGTTAGTCCAGCGGTGTGAGATGGCCGTTTGATTCGAAGGGTCGCGGGTTCCATCCCCGCACCGGGACAAATATTTGTATAGTCTACAGATATCTGTTTCGCGTCTGGGTGTTTGTGTGTGTGTTGTATGCGTACAACGGTACCCACGACACAGTTTTATACCTACTATGGGGCTGTGAGTGTAAGCGTATTATACAAGAATAATTGTACATCGATGATACATTTCAAAACTACCTCTAATGAATAACTACTACTTCATATTATTTGTCCGTCATTTTTCGGTTGACTGAGTGCACTAATGGAAGAATTCTCTTCCAGTAGAAGAAAATTCTCCCACTAGTCCCATCCCGTCCCGTCCCGTCCCGTCCCGTCACGTCCCGTCCCGTTCCGTCCCATAACGTCCCGTCCCGTCCCGTTCCCTCCTGATGCCAGCTTAGTACAGATAAAAGCTTCAGCAGACATATGGAAGTTTCTTAAGTCTCTCGGTTTATCTAAGTCGTAACTAAATTTGCCTGGTCCTAATATTTCACATGAATTTAACCAACATTTCGTCAAGAATTCTATTTTAAATCAGCAGACTAAGCTTGAAACAATCCATAATCTTACTTCCATGCCAGTATCTCACTCGTTCTCTTTTTCTCCTGTTACTTGTGATAAGGTGAACAAAATAGTATCTTCCATTAAATCTAAGGCAGTTGGCGGTGACGAAGTGAGCAGAATCATGATTTCCCTTATTTTAAATCATGTCATCAATTTTTCTTTACAAACAGGAACTTTCCCCTTAGAATGGCGTAAAGCTCATGTTATCCCACTACCAAAAGTCACAAACCCCTGTTTGGTAAGCCACTTTCGACCGATCTCTATCTTACCGTTTTTATCGAAGGTACTTGAAGCTGTAGTACATAGTCAACTCTCTAAGCACGTATTTGCAAATAATCTTTTTTCCCCTTATCAATCTGGCTTGCTTTCGGCCATGCCACAGTACGTCCACTGCCTTACTTAAAATCACTGAAGACGTTAGGACAGGTATGGAAAATTCAAAGTTAACGCTATTGGTGCTAATTGACTTTTCCAACGCATTTAATGCTGTAGACTACGACATTCTTAGCATCATACTCAAGCAAGCTGGTGCCTCATCTCATGTTCAGGATTGGTTTTCAGCTTATCTTCGCGGTCGTCACCAGGCGGTGCGCGTTGATCGGAGTTTGTCCGATTGGTGTGACTTGACTTCTGGTGTGCCGCAAGGCCGCATTCTTTCACCTCTCTTATTTTCGTTACTTATAAATTTTTTAACTACTTATCTTAACTGCCCTTACCATTTGTATGCTGATGACCTACAACTCTACACACAGGCTGATCCGGATAATTTAGAACTTGCCATAACTAACCTAAACATAAACCTTGAAAGCATTTTGCAATGGTCGAATAAATTTGGTATCTCGGTTAATGTTAACAAATGTCAAGCAATTATCTTATTCAGTAATTTCTTTATTAAAAGAATTAATTTGGAACATCTTACGCCTATTGTATACAATGATGTTGTTATACCTTTTTCTCCGTTTATTAAAAACATGGGCCTGTACATCGATTCCAGTTTGAGCTGGAATAAGCAAATTTAGTCAATAAGTCAAAACGTTACTGCTTCGCTGCGGTCTCTATACAGGTTTAAGAACTTTTTACCAACCAGTACAAAAAAGCTTTTGATTCAATCTCTTGTGCTGCCTATAATTGACTATGCTGATGTCTGCTTTTTCGGATCTTACCCAAGAACTTCTCAATAAACTGGATCGTATTCTAAACAACTGCATTCGCTTCATTTTCGGCCTTCGCAAGTACGATCACATTTCGCCTTTTCGTGCGAAGCTTAATTGGTTGCCTATACGGCAACGACGTTCTGTTAGAGTTCTCTGCTTATTGTTTTCTGTATTAATCGATCACAGTGCTCCTGATTATCTGAAATCCAATTTCAATATTTTGGGCAACTCCCATAATCTTAATCTTCGTTCTTCGGAATCTCTTGCTCTACGTCTTCCTTCTTATAAGACCGGTTTTATGGCCAATTCCTTCACTGTTTCGGCAATAAAACTCTGGAATTCGCTGCCCGTGGACGTTAGAAAAGCTTCCAGTAAATTCACTTTTAAAAGAAAGCTCCGAGACTACTATCTTAAGATGCTTTGAGGGTTACTTACTTTTTTTTTTTTTCAATTGCTATGATTCGTCATTGATTACTTAGTCGTTAAATTTATGAAGACATATAATCATATATATATATATATATATATATATATATATATATATATGTATATATATACATATTTATATATATTGTATTTATACATGTTAACATATATATTTAATATCTATTATATTAGTTTGTATCTACCTATTTTATATACATATACTTATATTTCATATTTATTTATATATATTATGACTTTTAAATTGTTGTTTGGATTAATGTTTCTCATGCTTTCATAATGCGCCACCAATTTAGTTTTTCTACACAACCTGAAGGTTGACTGGTATAGAATGCTTTCTAGCATTAAGTCCGCCTCATGTACGCTCAATGTGCACGAAAGCTTAAATAAATAAATAAATAAAATAAAATGTATTCCAAACACACAGACGTACAACCGTCTTTTCTTTGCATGAAACTCCGTCAAAACGATACGCCAAAGTTTTCCCGGCGAAATGTTTGCTTCCGCATGACTTGGAAAGTGGGACAGCTACCTGTGATATAGGCTGTCTCGTGAGACAGTCGGCCATCTTACATCTGACTGCGGGACATCAGTTCACAGATTAAGATGGACGTAAAAAATTAGTGAAGAAAAACTGTTTCAAGTGTGCCCGGAATCGCGAAAACTGAAAAAGGAACCGAAATGTGGAGTTGATTTATATACGCGTAACAAATTCGTAAACAATAGTTTTTTTATGAGTGTAGCTTGCGTAAACTTAAAAACACGTAAGTGTTTAATTTGTTATTTTTATTGATAATGAACTTTTGACGTGACAACGTCTTAAATTAGGTTGCGGCTCGGAGTCACTCATGAAAAAGTGTAACGCCCGGTAACGTAACGATGAGTCACCGAACGAGAGAGAGGCCTGCCGGACCGGCGAATGCCTTTCTACCGAGAAAAAGACGTTGTCACGTAAAATCTTCGCTCGTAAAACCGACTTTACAGGCAACCATTTTTTTTTTATGTAATGGAAGTGGAAAACAAGCATGCAATTCACATTGATGTTCATTGATAATTGCAGCCCATAGACACCCACACAAAGACCAAGGTTTTGACCTTGGTCTTGCAGATGCGTTACCACTTCTGAGGCCTAAGGTGTTATGCCTCTGTGCCGGAAATCACAGGGCTGGACATTACTACCAGACCGGAACACGATAGTGCTGAACACTACCATTAGTATATTAGGTAATGCGGTGGTGGCTACACCCGCGAGCTCCATCACTGGAGCTCTACCACTAGTAAGCCTCTCGCAAAGATACCTTACAGCATCATAACATTGGGGATATAATGTAAGCGCATGAGTTAATATTATATTCATAACTAGCTGATTCGGCAAACTTCGTATTGCCTCACAATGTAATAATGTGTCAAATGGTTGATAGATACGGACTATTTGTATAGGAAAATGAAATTAAATGTAGAGATTCCCGTGGGAATGAGTGATTTTCCCGCAGTAAAAAGTAGCCTAAATGTTGGCCAGGCTTAGTGTCTATAAACCACAAAAAGATTTCGAATCCGTCCGAGATTAGCCTGGACAAAAGGACAAACAGTCAGACAAAAAAATTAAAAATCATTGAAAAGTGTTCTAATAATATTTTAACATCGCCCCCCATTAGTTTTTCGTAAATATATACAATGTACAGACACACGGGTTTTACTGTTTTATTATATGTATAGATTTTGTCGTTATAGCGGCAACATAAATACATAATTTGTGAAAAAATTTAGCTCTCTAGCTATGACTGTTTATGAGATACAGCCTGGTGACGGACAGACGGACGGATAGACAGACAGCGGAGGATTAGTAATAGAGTCCGTCTTTACCTTTTAGGTACGGGAACCGAAAAAAAGGTAGAAGATAGATACATAATAGTTTTAAAATATTCGATATGATTCTTTAAACAGACGTAACTTTTTTATTTCGAAACCGATTGACATGAAACAAACACTGAATGCTATGTGAAACTTACCACAATATATAAGTGTAAATCGCAAATCGGATAAGCCGTATCTGAAATAAGTGTGTACAAACACACAGACAAACAGACATTTTTCCGGGATAAAAAGTACCCAGTGTTGTGCGCCAAACATTGAAGTATAGTTATACCAAGTTTCATCGTAATCATACGGGTAGATTTTATGTGATGCTTGAACAATCAGACAGACAGACAGACAGACAAAAAAAATCTAATCACATAATTGGGTTCGGTATCGATCTAGTAACATCCCTGGTATTTATTTTTTTAATATTTTTAATGTACAGAATTTACTCTTCTACAGTTTTATTATAAGTATAGATGATCGCAGTGTCGTTAGTTTTATTGCATAACGCTGCTAGCTAACCTGAATTATTGCATTTACAGTCGCTATTGTAATAGAAAGAAAAAGAAAGAAAGAAAGAAAAACTCTTTATTGATGCAGTCGAGAGACACACATACGAGACAAAAGAAATATTTGACAAAATAACAAGAAAAAAAAAACTTAACTAGGTGTAAGCAGAAACTTACGTAAAAACTACATTTAAATAATTGTTATATAATATTAAAAAAAAACCCTCCCTTACACTATCAATAGCAAACAATGTCTCACGACTGCACCAAATAGACTCCAGTTCAGCATAATGTCAGGCTGAAGCCCGACGCTGGTTTTCAACCGGAAGCTATTTGGTGATTCACGGATATCATACCTAAAAGCAGCACTAACACGATCATTTAAATGCTTTTGTATGTAAACTGAAACTAAAACATATACAAATAAAGTGTAGAGTGATTGCAAATATACATATTTTATAACAATAATTATTTTAATGAATTCTTAGATACTCATGCGATAAGTCACGCAGGTACACACAGAGAGCCTATAGTTTGCGAAAAAGGAAAAAAAAGAGAGAGAAAAATAAAAAGAGACGTTTATATTAAACTACCAATAGTAGTAATGGTTTGACCCGCCATCGTTCGGTTGACTGACTGCATTCAACTCTTTTATACGAGTATGTATGTTCACGCCAGGTCCCTAACGGGGTAGGCAGAGGTTGTAGAGCGCCAGATATCCCGGTCCTGACATACCTCTCGTGCCTCGTCTACCTTCATCATTCTCTTCATACATACACGCCGATTCCTAAGGCATTATATATTCATACTCGTACATATAATAAGACAGTAAAAATCGAGTGTCTGTACATTAAATATTTTTCTAAACAACTGATTGGGGCGATTAAAGAACAGTAACAAAAACCAAAGAAGGGAGGGAAAAAGAAGTTTTTTTTTTATGTAACGGACGTGGCAAACAAGCATGCAGTTCACATTGATGTTAAGTGATGACTGCAGCCTATAGACACCCACACAAAGACCGAGGTCAAAATGCAGATGTGTTACCACTCCTGAAGCCCAAGATATTATGCCTCTGTGCCGGAAATTACAGGGCCGTACATTACCACCTGACCGGAACACGATAGTGCTGAACACTACCATTTAGCGGCAAGTATATTAGGTAATGCGGTGGTGCCTACGCCCGCGAGCTCCGTCACTGGAGCTCTACCACCAGGAATAATG
The DNA here is from genome assembly GCA_036365455.1 of Macrosoma leucophasiata. Taxonomy (NCBI): domain Eukaryota; kingdom Metazoa; phylum Arthropoda; class Insecta; order Lepidoptera; family Hedylidae; genus Macrosoma; species Macrosoma leucophasiata. The sequence goes on along the minus strand of JAWQUS010000023.1, from coordinate 2,486,299 downwards.
GTCAATTGAAAATTTACTTCGAGCACTGCTTCAAAACTTTTAAACTGAGTTAAATGCAGTTTATCTAGTGGCGTTAGTAGCGTTGATGGCGTTTGTGGCGTTTGTGGCGTTGGTGCATTGGTGGCGTTGGTGCATTGGTTGCGTTGGTGCATTGGTGGCGTTGGTGCATTGGTGGCGTTGGTGCATTGGTGGCGTTGGTGCATTGGTGGCGTTGGTGCATTGGTGGCGTTGGTGCATTGGTGGCGTTGGTGCATTGATGGCGTTGGTGGCGATAGTGACACTGGTGGTGTTGCTGATGTTGGTGTCGTTAGTAGCGTTGGTGGCATTTGAGGCGTTGGTAACATTTGTGACGTTGGTGGTGTATTTTGTGGTGGTGGCGTAAGTGGCATTGGTGGCTTCGGTGGCGTTAGTTTAATATCGGTTGCAGAGAAGGATTAACGTAAACCAGATATTTTTACCTGGCACGGAAGTGCGAACGGAGTCTCGGGCACAGCTAGTTTATGATATATATTTTTTAATTTGTACAGAATATAGCCCAAAGTTTGACCATCAATTCTCCTGATGAGAACATGTGCCCGAAGATGGAGCACGTCTAGAAGTAAGACCTATTAACTCCCGTTGAAAATGCCCGGATTGTAGTTTTTCGGAAAATTACAAAAAAGTACATATTTTATGAAATATAATCTTCGCTTATTTACCACGACAAACACGCAATATTCTTTAAGCAAATACCGAGCACGACGCGCGGAACATCACCATATTTACAATTAATGACATAATTTCCGCTCCACTTTGATACTCATCCGGAATTAAAATGGGACTTGAGAGAAACATGCCACAGTTAAAACCAAGACTCTAAAATCAACTTTGTGAATAGAAAAAAAAAACTAATTTCTTCGCCTTAACTTTCTTTCCGAAAGCGTAAGGTGAGTTATTTGTTTAAGAGGTGTGAGTGATATAAAGGTGGATATAAGATAAACACTAATCCCTTATTCATAAACGTATATTAGATACGTTTTAGCTATAGAATGCCTTGTGTTTGTCAGTTGCATTGTCAAATATGCAGGAAAGAAAAAGACAAAGGAGAAATTAACAACACTTCAGCTAAAATAGGTTTATGAATAAGGGGATTACAGTTCCGGTATGTTTATAATGTTCTATAGTTACATCAAGAACACAAAACGCACACTAGGATAAAGTTAGAAGGTGTAAGATGTTAGGCGAAGCACAAGCATAAGCACAGAAAATAGGTTCAGAAGAGAAAAAAAAAGAGAAACGGAAAAGAAACCGAGTTACACAGACTAAACTAGAACGCAAGTTCAGCAGTGAAAAAACGTAGACATCGATATTTCAGACATTAGCTGGTCTTTTTTTTAAATAATGGAAGTGGCAAACAAGCATGCAGTTCACATTGATGTTAAGTGATGACTGCAGCCTATAGACACCCACACAAAGACCAAGATCAAAATGCAGATGCGTTACCACTCCTGAGGCCTAAGGTGTTATGCCCCTGTGCCGGAAATTACAGACCGGAACACGATAGTGCCGAACACTACCATTTAGCGGCAAGTAGATAAGCTAATGCGCTGGTGCCTACGTCCGCGAGCTCCGTCACTGGAGCTCTACCACCAGTCAGTGTTTCTAATTTAACTCTAAAATGTTCTGTTGAAGCGCCATTTTAATTCCGAATGTGTATCAAAGTCATGTGGAAATTATAACATTAAATGGAAATATGGAGATGTGTTATCAAGAGATTTGTTTAATTATTAATGATTTAACTTGCGTTGATAACTTATCTTCATACTTATTTGAATTATTTCGAAAGAAAAGTTTTGTTGAATCAGTGATTCCTAAAGTGTAATTCTGATTTTGTAAGAGCACTACGATTCCAACTAAATACAATAAGACATGTTCACTTTTTATTATTTTTGGACACTTTATATCAAAATTTGTCTCCTAACTCGTTAGTCACTCTCGCATTTTAGAAATCAAGAAAAAAATTAAAAAATTGACTTCGGGCAAGAATCAAACTTGTAACCTCAAAATAACCAGTCCAGCCGCTTTACTACTAAGCTACCGAAGTACTTCTGTTTTTCTTTCCACATTTTCTTTAATTTCTAGATTTTTTTACATGTGTTATTACGAAAATCTAAATATTAGAATCACTTTTCATATTGTCGACAAATTTTGAAGCAATTTATAGGTTACGATCCCACGTGGTGCCTACGCCTGCTCTACCACCACCTATTCCACATCTTAAACTAAAATTTCGTTAACAAGATGTAAAAATTCGTCTTTAAATTTTTCTTAGTCGACAGAAATAATTAAACACTTTGGAAGCAATATCACGTCCCACACAAACATCGCAGTCATCACTATAACAGACATTAGTTGATATCGCTGTCTTAACTCCGGCACGTTCTGCTGAAGCGCCATTTTAATGCCGGATGTATATCAAAGTGAGGCGGAAATTATATCATTTAATACGAATATGAAGATACGATGTTAGGGGATATGTGTGTTATTTTAGGAAGTTTGATTTTTTGGAGATCACCGATTCTAAAAGGGTTTTTTTGGAACTCTGATAGGTTAAGATCCCACTGCAAAATCATTTCGTTCATTCAGATATTATTATGCTGCAAAACTAATTTTTACGCATATTTATAATCTTGAGAATATAATGTATCCACTAGGTTGCCTATTAAAAAATGGCCGCAAGTTTTTTTTTTTTTTGGGAAATATATATTTTTTTTTTTCAATAAAAAATCGTTCACCTCACGGCAATATGTATAAAGCCTCTGAAAAATCATGTCTGCCGTTGCGCACTTGGCCGCCCCTACGTATTTTCGTTCCGCCCCGATAACTTTTTACGTCCATTACGTACATGTTTTATTTATATATCAAATTAAAGCAATTTTTTTCTCATTATTGTAACGTACAAGAGCTAAATTAAATCGGCCGCAAATTAGAGTTGCTGGCTTTGTGGATGTGGATGTCAGGGGATATGTGTGTTATTTAAGAAAGTTTGATTTTTTCGAGATCAGCGATTCTGAAAGTGTTTTATGTGGAACTCTGAAGTGACGAGCTGAAATTTTATTGGCCCTTCATTTCTTTTAATGTCAAAGGATTGACAGACATTCAGACGGGCCACCTGATGGAAAGTGCTCACCGTCGCCTATAAATATTTGCACACCAGGGGAGTCGCCATCGCGCTGCCAGCGCTGAAGGACTCTTTTGACGCCATTTTTTAAGAACTCCATATTAAAGCACCGAGGAAACACTTCAGAGTCAGGTGGTAATGTTCGGCCCTGTAATTTCCGGCACAAAAGCATAACACCTTAGGCCTCAGGAGTGGTAACGCATCTGCATTTTGACCTTTGTATTATGTGAGTGTCTATAGGCAGTCATCACTTAACATCAGTGTGAACTGAATGCTTGTTTGCCACTTCCATAATATAAATTACTATTAACATAAATTACTGGTGATAGAGCTCCAGTGACGGAGCTCGCGGGCGTCGGCACCACCGCATTACCTAATATACTTGCCGCTAAATGGTAGTGTTCAGCACTATCGTGTTCCGATCAGGAGGTACGGCCCTATAATTTCCGGCACAGAGTCATAACACCTAAGGCCTCAGGAGTGGTAACGCATCTGCATTTTTACCTTGGTATTTGTGTAATTGTGTGAAAAAATTACTTTACCAATTCATAAATTTGACGTATTAACCCCAGTTGAGTCGTTTGAACATTGTTATATTACGATAATTTTTATCGCTGTTAACTTCGGCACGTTTCTCTCAAGCGCCATTTTAATGCCGGATGTATATCAAAGTGAGGCGGAAATTATATCATTAAATGTTAATACAACGTCAGGGGATGTGTGTGTTATATTTGAAATATAAGGAAGTTTGATTCTTTCTCGATCAGCGTATCTCAGAGAGAGAGTAGAGAAAACAACATTTATCCTGTTTCTCAAAATTCACTGTAACAAATCTTAATTTGACTTCTTAACTTCTGCGGAGTTGCATGAAACTTTTGCTATGTTACTACAATTCTAAAGCGATTTAATCTTGCCACACACAGACAAACACAGTCATCACTATTGCAGACATAAGTTGATATCGCTGTCATAACTCGGGCACGTGGCATTAAAATGGCGCTTCAGCGGAACCGCTGAAGCGCCATTTTAATGCCGGATGTATAACAAACTTTGGGGACGGCTTTTGTGCAGCAGTGGACGTCTTTCCAATGGGACTGTTCTTCTTAATTTTTATCTTCATGTTGAGTCGCCTTAAATATTGGTGTATATCATAATAATTTTGGAGAAAATCACGTCACTCACATTCTACGCAGTCATCGCTATTGCAGACATTAGCTGATATCGCTGTCTTAACTCGGGCACGTTTCGCTGAAGCGCCGTTTTAATGCCGGATGTATATCAAAGCGAGGCGGGAATTATATCATTATATGTGAATATGGAGATACGTCGTCAGGGGATTTGTGTTGATTAGTGTTTTGGGAGGCTTGAAAATTTTATCCCTGAACATTTGATTTTTTTTTATGTAATGGAAATGGCAAACAAGCATGCAGTTCACATTCGTGTTAAGTGATGACTGCAGCCACCCACACAAGGATCAAGGTCGAAATGCTGATGCGTTACCACTCCTGAGGCCTAAGGTGTTATGGTCCTGTGCCGGAAATTACAGGGCCGTACATTATCACCTGACCGGAACACGATAGTGCCGAAATGGTAGTGCATTTAGCGGCAAGTATATTAGGTGATGCGGTGGTACCTACGGCCGCGAGCTCCGTCACTGGAGCTCTACCACCGGTACAATTATATTTCAGAAAACAATTCTAGACTAATGTGTAATGGGTTTTTAGTGGTCACCGCTTAAAGAAAAAGCATTATCATCTAAGCCAACAAAATATGAAGAAACAAATAAATGAGAAGAAAAATAGCAACTGGTGGTAGAGCTCCAGTGACATGTGGTAATGTACGGCTCTGTAATTTCCGGCACAGAGGCATAACACCTTAAGCCTCAGGAGTGGTAACGCATTTGCATTTTGACCTTGGTCTTTATGTGGGTGTCTATAGGCTGCAGTCATCACTTAACATCAATGTGAACTGCATGCTTGTTTGCCACTTCCATTACATAAAAAAAAGCATTAGTTCCAATAACATATTGCATTGGTCATTCGACTCCACAACGTCTACGTAAATCCTGAACCCATCTCGTTACCTCAACGTAATTGAATATTGATATCGATATAGCCTTGTTTACTACGGCAAACCTCATTCTTTTCACATAGAATGTATTGGTGCCTTGTAAATAAGAATGTATCTTGTAAATAAGAATGTATCGAGCTGCAATATACGTCCCTTGGGCGCCGGGTTTGTCGGTTTTGTCTTTTGTATTGAATTCTTGGCCAGGGATTGTTTAGATTCCTTTTAGGCCTTCGGGCATAAAACTATCTTTTATTTTGCTCTAGCTTTTTCTCGCGTCTTTGACTGTGTATTTTGTATTTGACATCCATAATTTTAGGCGTTTTTAAAATGTAGTATAGGTGGCAAACAAGCATGCAGCTCACATTGATGTTAAGTGATGACTGCAGCCTATCTTCCTAAAAGCAGAGGACAAAATTATTACATTACATTACCAACTAACCGAAACACGATAGCGCCGAACACAACCATTTAGCGGCAGATAGGCTAGGTTATTAAATGCGGTGGTGCCTACGTTCTTGAACTCCTAGACTTGGAATTCTACCACCAGTTAAAGGTTTATACGTGACCACCCCAACGCCCCGTATTGTATGTATGTATGTGTATGTATTGTGTGTATGTTGATTTCTTTCACTTGTCCAGTCAGTCAACCGAACAATGGAGGTCAATTCATTTCAATATGGCGGTAGTAATACAATAACGTGAGATGGACAGCAGCATCCTGTGGTATTTTTTTATGTTATAAAAGTGGCAAACAAGCATGCAGTTCACATTGATGTTAAGTGATGACTGCAGCCTATAGACACCCACACAAATACCAAGGTCAAAATCTCTCCTGAGGCCTAAGGTGTTATGTCTCTGAGAGAACACCTCAGAGGGAAGTTCGTTCCACAATTTACACGTTCTGGACAGAGACGAACGAGAAAACCGCACCGCACTGCCAGGTGTCCAGTCGTTGAGGGTAAGACTTCTCTCTTCCGCGGGTAGTACGGTGTAGGAAAAGAGACGGTGAAGAGAAGATGATGATCAATGTGAACTATAAATATGCTTGTTTACCACTTCATGACAACTAAAAGAAAGACATTAGCAACAAAGCTCCAGACGATCTAGTCAATATAATAATGAGATAATTACCTTCCAAGGTTCTCAGTACATAAATAGATTAATATCAAGTTTGGTATTATTTAAGGCAGACATCTTTGTCTTAGTACTGAAGCAAATAATTTTGAGCGTCTCTCAAATTTGGGACACATATTTTATGAAGATTTAGTATTAGAATAATATCTAGAACATTGGGATAGAATCATTGTGCCATATTAGTTCTAACGTGAGTATTGTTGTGTATTTACCCTCTCATGTTTAGATTTATTTGATTGTGATAATTATATTTAATTGCGATAACCTCTGATTCAGTTTATAGGGTCGTGTCTATTGAATATTTATGCCACACTAGCTGTAGCTTGCGGCTCTGCCCGCGTGTAGGTCGCTTTTCGCGTAACCTGTGGAAACTCATTATATCATTAAAAACTATGACATATGTGTTATCCACGTCACCTTCTATGTGTGTAAAAAATTTCATGAAATTTGGTTCAGCAGTTATTGCGTGAAGGAGTAACAAACAAACATATAAACTTTCGCATTTATAATATAATATACGACGATGAATAAAAAATGCTTCATCATCATCATCATTTCAGCCAAAAGACGTCCACTGCTGAACAAAGGCCTCCCCCAAAGAACGTTACAACGAACGGTCCTGGGCCGCCTTCATCCAGCGATTGCCCGCGACCTTCACCAGGTCATCGGTCCACCTCGTGGGGGGCATGCCTACCCTACGCTTCGTCTTCTTTTTTAAAAAAATGTTTACACTCTTAAAACTGTGTCGTGGGTGCCGTTGTAGACACACAACACACCTACACAAACACCCAGATCCGAAATAAATATCTGTAGGCCATAAAAATGTTTGTCCCGGAGATCCCTTCGAATTGAACGGTCGTCTCAAACCGCTGGACTAATCGGGTCGTCAATCTCGACAACAATAAAAAAAAAGAAACTAAAGAAAAATATGACGTCGGGCAAGAATCGAAACTGCAGCTTTAGCATAACGCGATTATACTAGAGGAGCAGAAGAAGGGGATTTTGGTAGTAAACACGAGCGCGTCTAATTAAAAATATGGTACACAACTGGGTGTACTGTTGAGGGCTTAAAAAATCGCCCATCCAAAATTGTGAAGATTTGAATTTGAGGCAAACTCGTGGCGGACCTCTAAAGGTTAAGCCCCATTATGGAAACCTTAGTTTTGATGTAGATACTCAACAGGGTGTAAAATATCTCCCACATCTTAATCTGACGCTCTCGACAAACTGCATAAACCCTTTTTAGGCTCGCCTACTATTAGTAGAATAAGGCTTCTACGTGCCTGTTTGCTATGGAAAAACTTAAAAAAACATATCCAATTATTACATAAAAACACTTCGAATAAATGACATAAATGAATATTTCCAAGAACGTGTTTCCAACGAGAAATAGAAAACTTTTTATTTTAAATTTACTGCGACCATTTTCTATCGATAACTCAACTAGAAACAAGTAATCTGCGCGTATGTAAAAAAGTAGTGTATTTTAGAGCACGTACGTTAAATCGTTCTGTAGATTTGTTTTCTTTTTTTTTTTTTTTAGTATTTATTTGCATAAAATGTAGTAACAATTGTTGGATGGAATTGATTATACTGGTAACCTAGTACATTTTGTCACAATGCGACGTGCAAATATTATTAAAATAATATCTAATAAACAATGTCAATGTTAATAAACGAAATTAATTACAATAAAAAGGCAATTCATCAATTAAATAGTTAACTATAAAATATGAATAGTAAAATACCCAAATAGTGACATAATAATTGATATTCTAATTGTATGGTCAAATTTAAAATAATCAAAATTACGAATACAAAATGTCAGAAAAATGTGATGCATTACATACAGTCAAGATTTTTTTTTCAAGTCAATACATTCTGATACAGAATAGAAGCACTTTTCAATTAACCATAATTTTACTCTTCTAACAAATATTCTAAAAGGTAAAGCTTTCATGTCACTTGGAATAGCGTTATAGATCACACCACACATTACATAACTACTTTTTAAATACATAGCAGTCCGAGGCACTTTGGATAAAACTATTCTGTCCGGATCTCTTGTATTTCTAGGAAACATTTCTTTAGCTTTTTTGAATAAATTTGGATGTAGTTTCACAAATTTTACTGCTTCGAGTATGTACATACAGGATAATGTCAGAATTCTTAACTTTTTAAATAGTGGCTTACTGGATTCCCATGGCGGTATGCCACCAATAGCTCGTATACACTTTTTTTGGGCTAAAAACACTCTTTGGATATTTGTGGAATTGCCCCATAATATGAGTCCGTAGCTTAAGACAGAGGATACACATCCATGGTATGCTGTCAGAACAGTCTTCTGGTCTGAAGTTTTTCTTAGCTTGTGAAGTACGTATACATATTTATTAATTTTGTTGCATACTTTGTCAATGTGTGCTTTCCAGTTAAGATGCTTATCTAAGGTGATTCCTAAAAATGTAGTTTCGAACACTTCAGATATTTTTACACCCTTATAATTAATATTGATATCTTGCCGAATACTATGATAGTTGCTAAATTGTATATAATTAGTTTTAGATAAGTTTACTTGTAAATTATTATCATTTAACCATTGTATTATAGATTCGATCGAATTGTTAATGTCAAAAGAGAATTGTGTTATGTCAAATTTATTTTTACATGTCATAATCAAAGAGATATCGTCAGCGTATAGGATACAAGAGTTCATTATTACGTCAACAAGGTCATTTATATATAATAAGAATAGAATTGGTCCCAGGACACTGCCCTGAGGAACACCATAATTAATACTTTGAGATGTGGATCTAAATGATTTCAATTCATTATATTGGTCTAAATTAGAAATTTCGACTTTTTGAGTTCTATTTTTAAGATAAGTTTGTATCAATCTTAGTGCAGGCCCTCGGATACCATAATTATACAATTTTTTTAATAATAAATCATGGCACACAAAATCGAATGCCTTTGACATGTCGAAAAATACAACTGTTACCGCATTGCTATTGTCTAGATTTTCAATTACCTTTGTTACTAACTCAAAACAAGCGGTTGTTGTAGATTTATTTTTTTGAAAACCGTATTGTTCTTTTTTAATTATCCTATTTTTTTGTATAAAATTATTGAGGCGTATAGTTATTGCCGTTTCGAATATTTTAGATAAAACTGGTATCAGAGTTATAGGTCTATAATTGTCAACATTTCTTTTATCTCCTTTCTTGTGAATTGGTTTAACTAAAGATAGTTTCAAAAGTTCAGGAAAGCAACCTTCCGCAAACGACATATTAATTAAGTATGTCAATACCGGTGTGAGTTCTGTTGAACAGGCTTTAATTACTTTTGTACATATACCATCGTAACCCTCAGAGTTCGTATTTTTTAATGATATAATAACTGAGTGAATTTCATTGGGACTGAACGGTTTTAGAAATATACTGTTACATATATTTATTTTACAATGATTTGTTACTTGTTTACTTTCTTTTGTTACATTTATAAAATGGTCATTAAATTTTTCAGCAATATCAATTGGATCAGTTAATATTTTATTTTTAGATTTTATTTCAGTTACCAAATTCATAATTTTAGGAGCCTCTACTTCTTCTTTTATTAATTGCCAAGATGTTTTACATACGTTCTTTGTACTACTGATAGCTTTGCTATTATAATTTTTTATTGACGTATCTATACATTTTCTTAGTAATTTAGAGTATTTTTTATATCTGTTTTTAGCTGTCATACCCTTGTCTGCGTAATATTGAAATCGTAAAAGTCTCTTATTTTTGCAACTTATTTTTAATCCCTTAGTTATCCAATTTGGTTTACAGTGTTTCAATGATATTTTTATCTTTTTATTTGGAAAACATAAAGTATATAGTAGCCGAAACATGTCGTAAAATTCCTTAAAAGCGGATTCCAACTGATTTTTATATACTTCATTGAATGACAAGCTTTTTAAATACGATTTGAATTTAAGTAAATATTCACTGCTGTAGTCTTTTTTGAAAAAGAAGTATTCTTGACGTGATCTCCGTCGTGTAATAGGAATGGTAAGTAATTGAGCCGTGTCGTGGTCTGAGATGTCTAAGTGTAATAATTCACCTATACCCGACTTGTAGCTGCTAATGATATGGTCAATACAAGTTCGCTGCCGTGTCGGTTCGTTGATATGCATACATAGATCGTAATTTCCGACAGTATCAAACAGTGCGTTGACATTTTTATTACTTGTCTGCAGAGTATTGATATTTAGATCTCCAGCTAACACAATATTTCTACCATATTTATGAATTGCTGTATGTAGTAGTATATTTAATTTATTTATGAATATATTAATATCAGAGTCAGGTGTTCGGTATAAACAAATTATTAACATATTAAGTCCTATTAACTCAATAGCACAGCATTCAAAATGTTTGTCTATTGCGTATTCATTACAAAATGATACGTATTTATATTGTATACCACGTTTAATCAGAATGCACACTCCACCCCGTTTTTGCATAAGGTTTCTGGAATAAGATGATGCTAGTACAAAACCTGATATGTTTACCATTTGCTCGTTACCTCTTTCGATAAAAGACTCAGATAGACAAATTATATCTGGTAGTTTTTTTTCTTCCATTAATTCGGCTAAGTGAATTTCTAATAAACGACTCTTGTTAAGCAAACCTGCTATATTTTGATGCATTACTTTAATACAGCGTTCAGAAGAGTCAGTCACGAAAAAAACTAGTTCCTGGTTTTGGGGATACGATGGTAATGTTTTCCATCTCAGTTTGAGTGCTATTGTCTTTCATTAGCCTTGGTCTAAAACAATGTTGTTTATATAAATTCGTCTGCATACGTGTTTGAGCTTTATTTATTTTACGTCCTGCATGTACCCTGTATATACTTTCTTTTTTAGTGGGTAAGAACTTTTCATTGTAGTCAATTTGATCGAGAACAGAATTTATTTTAAGACCTAGTGCCTGATATGTATTAAATGGATAACTGTCATAATCATAATTTACAAAAGTACATCGTATATATTGCTCACAAATAGTGGTCAGCATCGTATTTAATTTATTTACATTTAAATGTCTATTATTTTGGACTATTATGACTAGTACATGACACTTTACATTTTTTAGAAAAGAACATAATTCGGCTGAGATGAGAAATGGATTTGAGTCGTTTTGACCTATGAATAATATTACTCGATCGTGTTCCGTTATGTCGAAAATGTTTGCCGTTTTTAGTATTTCTTCTGTCGTAGAATTAGGTTTGGTGAAAGACGTAAACTGGTACTTCATGTAAGGATTTCGTACACGTGATTTGATCAAATATTTTGTAAATCCTGAACACTGTTGTCCTCCAAAAATGAATGCTCGTTTTTCATTTTTATGTTGTGGTTTATTCTGTATTTTTTCTGTAGGTGGTATTAATATTTTATTTTCTATATCGTTTGTGGGAATGCTTGATGTTTGTAAATATTTCTGTACAGTGCTTTTGCCTTCATTGTTATTTATAATTTCAACGGTTGTTTCCTCATTCAAACGATCGGTACATGACAATATTTTATTATTTTCGTCATCCGTCAAAGTTAAAGTTTTCTGAGGGTCGTCATCTTTTTCGTCATTTTTTATTTTACTTTGTGATAAAAATAGCGGACTTTCCCTAAAACTTTCTGTTATACGTCGTCTGGCACTCTTTCTACCACTCGCTGACTTATGTTTTTGTATAGAAGTTAGTGGGCTCTTGCATAGTTGCTTTAAAACGTCAATTTCCTGGGTAAGATGCAAAATGTTCTTTTTCAATTCAATATTTTCTAAAATCGTGTTGTCTAGTTCGTTCTGAGTACTGTCAAGACTACTTTTTAACAAGTTTATTTCTGTTTTCATATCATTTAGCTGATCGGAACAAAAGTTAGTGGACAAATCTAAACTTTTTGTAAGTAATTCCTCCGATAATGAAGATTGTAATGAAATGTTATTTTGCAACGATTCTAAAGAATTACATCTCTGCATTTGTCGCTGTCTCCTAATAGTTACATTAATATTATTCGCCATTGTTATTTTGTTTTACATTCGTACTCGCAGCGCCCTCTGTTGATCAGGTGATAGTGTTCCGTTTCAGATTTCTCATATTGGATGCTTATAAAATGTGTGGTACTAGCAGGTTTTATTATTTGCGAGAGCAATTATGCAAATAAATATAATTAAAATAAAATTAGAATATAATTTTTTTTAAAGTTTTGCTGGGGATTGAACCACGTAGCAACCGCTTTTATGCCGGTGTCGTAACCATTCGGGCTACGGTGTTCTCGGCGTATGTGGTTGAAATTATGCACTTGTTTTAGAAAGACAATCGTGAACGATTTTGATACAAGAGGGTATGATATTAATAAGGTTTGATTTAACGTTTTGTCAAACACAATTGTTACACATAACTTATTTTTTTTTTATCACGAGAACGGGCATAAATATATTAATTAACTGTTTATTATATTATTATGATTGTTATGTCACTTAGGTTCAGGTTTAGGGCACAATTAGTTAAATAGTTTTTTTTCACATCACAGTCACTTAAAACGCTAGTCAAGTTTTTTGGAATTATTTGTCGAAATATTGCGTAGATAACATGCACTCGCGAAATGAAGATGATAATAAATAATGTCTGATCACTTTTGTTCGATTATTTTACTTAAAACTATTTTTTAGATTATTTTGACACAGAGCTTGTGTTTACTATATTGCGCCACCTGGCGGACTTCTTTTTGAGATATGTTGATATATTTCGGCAAAATTAAAATAAGAAATTTATTTATTCAATTAGGACAATCACCACTTATGAAACGTATAAAACAAATAAATTAAAGCGAATAACAATTAGATATCAAAGAAATAACGAAAAGAAAAATCTGACTTCGAATCGAACCTGACAGGAATCGAACCTGCGACCTCAGGATAACCAGTCCTGAATTTAAAAAATAAAATTTGCTTTCCCTTTTTGATTTTTACCAATTTTCGGGTTTTTGGGTCGGTGAACTTAGTGGTAAAGCGGCTGGACTGGTTATCCTGAGGTCGCAGGTTCGATTCCTGTCCGAAGTCATATTTTTTTTTTCGTTTTATTTTTAATTTCTAAAGTTCACTCGCATGTGATATTGCAATAAATAAATAATACGTATAACAATTGAATAGATAAGAATAACCAAACTTTAAAAAATATAAAATCAACAATAGACAAAATTTAATGTAATATCGTAAGCGATCTGCTCGGTTAAGCACTACGGGCGCGGTCGGGTAGTGTGATGGGTGACCGCTAGTGGCAAATTAAATGCGCGTTTCCGTGCTTCGGAGGGCACGTTAAGCCGTCGGTCCCGGTTGCTATCGATGGATAGCAGTCGTTAAACCTTGTCGGAGGCCTAATGGGCGGTTTGAAAACATCCGACAGTGGGTTGGCCACTAACCCACCCACCTCCACCAATCCGCATTGGAGCAGCGTGGTGGAGTAAGCTCCAGGCCTCCCCCCAAAAAGGGGAGAGACTCATGCCCAGCAGTGGGACGTATAATGGGTTGCCATTATTATTATTTCACTTATTTATTTAAAACCTTATTTCCTATTTTTTTACATATATAAGTATCAAAAACAAATATATATATAAAAAAATAAAAAATAGTTTGCCGCCGGCAGCGGGAACAGGGTCCAAGCTACCGGTGGTTAGGGACGCAGAGAGAGGAATCTTCTAACTATTCGCGCCGTGTCAAGGAGCACTGCCTTCTGCATCAGGCCCTTGACCCAGCCGTCCAACGTGAGTCTCTTAAGGTGTTGGTCGAGGCTCTTGGCAATAAGGCCGTTTACCGAGACGACTATCGGTACAATGATCGCCGAATCCACATGCCACATGCTGACAATCTCGTGAGCTAGATCAAGGTATTTTAACTCCTTATCCTTCTCAGCTTGCACGAGATTCTCGTCATGGGGGATGGTGACGTCGACGATCATTGCGCGGCGCTCCGTTCGATCTACCAACACTATATCAGGTTTGTTAGCAACAATGGTCCTGTCAGTGATGATAGATCGATCCCAGTACAGTGTGATACGACCATTCTCGAGAACTGGGTCGGGTACATACCTGTAGTATGGCACTTCCTCGGCTACCAGACCATATTTCAAAGCAAGTTGCTGGTGTATGATCCTGGCTACTTGGTTGTGTCTATGCAAATACTCGCCATTAGCCAGACTTGAACAGCCGGACACTATATGTCTGAGAGATTCGCCGGGACGGTGGCACGCCCGACATATGTCAGCCGTACCGTCTCTCAGAATATACTTCCGGTAGTTATTAGTCATAACTACTTCGTCCATAATTGCAAAGACAAAACCTTCAGTTTCCCCAAAGAGGTCACCGAATCGTAGCCAGGATACTGATGCAAGAAAGTCAATATGGGGTCCGTGGAGGGCCCGGTAGAAGCGACCATGAAGCTCCTTGCTTTGCCATACCGTCTCGCGGTCGTTGGTCGTGAGTACCGCAGGTTTGCGCCAGTTCTCCTTAGCTAGTGAAAGTGGGGTGAGTCCGCTGTCAACTGCCACCACGTCCTGTTGTATTTTCCCGTGTGCGGAAAAAAAATAATTTCTCAGACTGCACACCTGGCGGTTATGCAGGGTCTTGGCGTTAAGAAAACCACGGCCTCCACACCTCCGCGGGATGTACAGTCTCATGACGGATGAGCGCGGGTGGTGCATCCGGTGTGATGTCAGCAGAGAGCGGACTTGCTTATTATTATGTCTCTCGTCAGCACGGGGTCCAATTTGAACCCCGGACCTTTGTCAGGCTTGCGCGGGGACATGGGGGGTCCAACACGTAGAGGCCCTTTCGAGAATTTTGATCTACTTTGTAATGGGTTATATTCGGCGGGACCTCTCTCTGACTGCATCAATAGTTAATATAGGCACAGACAGACCCCGCAGAATATAATGGGACTATTGTAATGAAAAGTGATTTGCCAAACTTTGGGCTATGTGGGTGAACTGGGGGGACTAGCTGGCTGGGCCTATGGAGTGAGATCCGGCACCTGCCTATATTCAACATCTCACATTATCGAATCCTACTTTAGGCAGGTGGTGACTCGCCTCTCCTTGGTGGGCCCCCCAAACAGGCAACCCGATGGTCGACAGGGGGCAACACTGTTGAGAGAGGCTGGGGGTGTCGAGAGGTGTGGCCCCGGTTTCACCATCACGAGCGAGTAATCTCGAGCTCGGAGCGGGCTTCCCCGCTATTATGCCTTTAGACACTTCCACCCCCGAGTGTATGGCTCTTTCAGAAATTTAGACAACAGCCTATTATCTAAATTTCTGCAAATGCCATACCTCTAGCGCCCCACTCTGACCGGCCAATGAAGGCAAGCCAGAGGTGAGAGTCCTGATGCTCTGTCCGGCCGTACCTCTGTGTGGCGGACGAGGCGGAGCCCAGTTCTCTCGGAGGAACTCGAGTTGATGGTAGAGGGTGGTGTCGCTACTCACCAACAGCTCGCCACAAGCTGCTCTGCCCCCTTATTATTATTATTATTACTGTGCAGGAAGGGTAAGAAAAGTTTAGAGTTTTGATTACGTGGGAAAGTCGCAAATGTAATTTATACAATCAACAAAAAAGCACGCTATATTATGTTTGGCATCAATATCGTAACGACGCCTTACAGTGCATTAAATGCTTGGGAATGCATTTTGGCTCAATTTTTTTTATTGCATTTACAGGAAGGATACCTTGAAAGGTACACCCTTATCTCACTAATTTGTCAATTTGATACCTTTAGCGCTCTCTATGACAATAATAAAATTGAGAACCTCGTAAACCCTCGCATTTGTCAGTTAGCCGTGAATACCTTGCAAGGAACGTATTGTTCTGTGTTCAATCTTATAGAATGTAACAGTTCTATAAGATTGCGATAAAAGCGGTCTAAATTTTCTCATAAATGAATAAAACAACATAAACGATCCAATACGAAAATTTTTCAGTACGCAGTTTTTTCGTCCTCTTGAAAAGTTACTTATTGTACACTTACGAGGTTTTCCGCATAACTCGCTTCTCTTGAGGCTTAAAAAACAATCTATGACAGCAAAATAAGAGATGACATAATTTCAACTTACCGAACGACCAATCGAAAACAGTAAACGGTCCATTTAACAGCTAATGACTTTGTACGTAATTACTGGACGTCAAAAGTTATTCGATTAGGACGGTAACTGAATCAAGCTAATTACCCGTGTTAATTATTAATATGACCAGTGAATTTGATGTAACGCGTTTAATGAACTGTTTGTTTCGTAATATTTTTATAGTGTAGAAATTCCATATTGTATGACATGTAGTGATTTCTTTTAAAAGTATTTTTTTGATATTTGATAAGAAAGGAGATTTATAGCGAAATTTGGCCCACGAACATACCGCGGACAGGAATAAAAAAAAAGAAGAAGTTCAACGATAAAAAATGTCCTACCGCCATATTTAATAGGAATGCCAGTTATTGACAAAAAATATTACTTATAAATCGATTTGAATAGTAAATACTCTGGAATCGATTCAGAGCAATACTTGAAATCTTTGAAAAATCCTGCCTGTTGGACCTTTAATCATAAATACATATAGCATAGTTATGACGTTAAATAATTTAGTTTAAATTCATTTTTGGTAACTTCACGCTTACACACGAAAAACTTATTCGTCAAGATCAAAGTTATTCACTTAGCAGAGTTCCAAGTGCAGCCACTACTGAGAAGAACTCCGCTACCCAACAAACTCAGTAAGAGCTCTTTTAAATGAGAGCTTAAATCTAGTGCAGATTATCGTGAAAAATCAAATAATGTGAACGTCCATAGCATAGATGCAAATAAACTGCTATCTACTAAATGTGATGTAGCTCCTGCAAACCAGAACAGACCAGCCCCCACCAACAGCACCCGTTCACGAGTATGGCGCATGTGACAGCCATTGCCCTCCTCGACCATTTTAGAGGGAAGTGAGCAACCCGCCACACGACGCCGCCAAAGGCAAAGCCATTTAAGCGTGCATGACTGTTCCGGATATGCATACGGCAAAATAAAAGATAGAATTAATTTACAGCCAGGGTATTCACATTATTCAAGCCTTAACAATACTAATTACAGAATACACGAAATAACAGTATCATGAAATAGCCTGGCAGCGATCGCTATATTCCCAAGACGTACTATCATTAAGATAATCATAGGTCTTATAGTAATTACATTTATATAAACGTTCTTTCATTACTTTCTTAAATTTATTGATCGATAGACTTTGAACATTTTTGGGGATTTGATTAAAGAACCGTATACATTGACCTCTGAAAGAATTACTGACCCTATTCAGCCGCGTTGCATGCACGGACAATTTGTATTTGTTCCTAGTATTTATACTGTGATTGTTACCTATTGTAGGAAACTCATGAATGTTTTTACGGACATATAATACATTTTCATAAACGTATTGCGAAGCTACAGTCAGAATATTTATTTCTTTAAATTTATCTCTAAGAGATACCCTCGGACTCAGCCCGTAGATCGCCCGGACAGCTCTCTTTTGCAGTACAAAAATAGTGTTGGCGTCGGCGGAATTTCCCGATAGCAAAATATCATAGGACATTATACTGTGAAAATAACTAAAATAAACAAGGAGAGCCGTCTCGACGTCTGTTAATAGTCTAATCCTTTTCACAGCAAACGCTGCTGAGCTAAGTCTATTAGCTAATTTGGCAATATGGGGACCCCATTGCTCCTGTCCGCTAAAATGGACAGGTTCTTGGGTATAGACCGCCTTGACCGGATTGACCTGCCGCCTCCACAAGGAGGCGGCCGGTCAATCCGGTGATGTTGTGACGGTCAGGTGAGGCCAGGTCATAGTGCCACCGGAGTGGTCCTTTGGGAGGACCAACCTTTTGGGAGGCTGAGCTGAAGCGACCGTGTGTGCTTCGCTTGTGCTTCGTACCTGGAGCACACTGAACCTCCGCATTTGGCTGGAGCGTCAAGGTTACTCATTTGTGTTTTAGGGGAGGGTTCGAGTGCCATAATCATCAATTTCATTAATTTGAAACAACAAAACATGTTTTATACTGTCATAAAAAACAATTATTGACAAATTGAATAAATCGTCTATGCGACGTCGATACAAATAAATAAACAAATAGTAAGCATTGGATTTGGAAAAAAATCCCGTCGCAAATTGTGAATATATCGAGGGTTTATTGCAGAATATATTGCAAAACGTTTTGGCCTGTCCAACTTTGATTGTTTATCGACTACGGTAGTTCTCGCGTATATGTGTACTGTTGCCGTATATTTTTAGATTTTCTCCATGTCTCTCTCTCTCTCTCTGTTCCTCCGTCCATCCGTCCCTCCGTCCGTCCCTCCGTCCGTTCCTCCGTCCGTCCCTCCGTCCGTCCCTCCGTCCGTTCCTCCGTCCGTCCCTCCGTCCGTCCCTTCGTTCGTCCCTCCGTCCGTTCCTTCGTCCGTCCGTCCCTCCGTCCGTCCCTCCGTCCGTCCCTCCGTCCGTCCCTCCGTTCGTCCCTCCGTCCGTCCCTCTGTCCGTCCCTCCATCCGTCCCTCCGTCCGTCCCTCCGTCCGTCCCTCCGTCCGTCCCTCCGTCCGTCCCTCCGTCCGTCCCTCCGTCCGTCCCTCCGTCCGTCCCTCCGTCCGTCCCTCCGTCCGTCCCTCCGTCCGTCCCTCCGTCCGTCCCTCCGTCCGTCCCACCGTCCATCCCTCCGTCCGCATCTCCGTCCGTCCTTCCGTCCGTCTCTCTGCCCATCCGTCCGTCCCTCCGTCTGTCTTTCCGTCCGTCCCTGCGTTCGTCTCTCCGTCCGTCCGTCCCTCTGCCTCAAGTTGTAATTTGGCACGAATATGAATTTACAAAAGCTTAGCGGAGAAAGTCTTGAAAATAACATTTTTTGAAAAAGTTTTTCTAGGTTCCGTTTAAATACGGCTACTACCTATCATGTTATTTTTTCTGTAAGAATCATAAAGAAGTTCACAGAATACATCTACCTACCGAGTGTCAAGTATGTAGTTCAACTAGTTTCGGAGTAGTGGTTGTGACATACGGACTGACCGACAGACAGACTGACATCTATTAGGGTTCTTTCTTGGCAGTTGGCTACAGAACTCAAAAATCTAATCCCAGTAAAGAATTATGGCACCCGCCTTATGGCATATCCCTCTTATGGGGCATCGGTCCAGCAGTGGCCGTCTTTCGCCTGATTTTATGATAAAGTTTTCACATGTTTTCGCGAGAGTTTTCACATTGTATAAATTAAATTTGCGGATTTTCTCGCGTATACAACACTCCCAAACTTCTTTACATACACGTCGTTTCGACGATTTAGTCTGATTCAGCTATATAAGACCAGGCTGAACATCGTCGAATTAGTTTGCCCGTGACCACGGTATTTAGAAACCGAATAAGGAATAGGAATCTATCTCCGCATTTAAATTTCATTATGCCACGTAGCGGCAAGCTGCTTATGGATTCTACCTAAAATCAACAGATTAAGAAATATATGATATGTCAGATTTAAGGATTATGGCACCCGCCTTACATAATAGATTAAGCAGTGCAGTTTATGGGGCACAATTGATAAAACTGCTGCCAAAGGTAGACATGGCCAAGATAGTGCCAAGTGGACTCATGACAGTCAAATGGGGTGAGGATGCCAAGTCTGTATTAATAATCATACTTAGATTAATTGATATAGAGACTAGAGAATAACTTCCCGGGTTGGGATAGAAAATATTATTAAAAGAAAAAGTTATATGGTTGAATACATCCAAATTAAAACTTATTGGTGGTAGAACTGCAGTGACTGAGTTCGAACGCGATAGCATTGTTTTTATATTATTTCGCATTAACACATGCTTGTGAAATATATTTTATTTTTAAAGAAAAATGGAAAGAAAAATTTGACTTCAGGCGAGGCTCGAACTCGCGACCTACTGGGAATCTAGTCCAGCCGCTCTTCCAATTGAGCTACTGAAGCCCTGCCCGATTTGTCAAATCTTTCCTTCACATCTATTGCATTGCTTTATGGTAGCAGTAGCGCCATCTATTACCAACCATGCTAGTTAGGCAACCGATATAATAGCAGCAGCGATAGCATTACCTAATCCACTAAAAATAATTTTCTTCATCGCCGTTGCGTTCTTGTCAAGTAATGTAATTTACGGTACAAAGGCATATCAAAGAACTGCTGACACATTTCTTATTTAAGGAGGTGGCAAACATTTTTACCATTCACATAGATGATGATAGCAGCCTAAGACACAAAAACCAGAGGTCAAAATGAAAATGCGAATCCCTGACATCTTAGTTGTTGTCTTTGTGATAGTTACTCGTATTACAGGATCAAACGAGATAGTTAAATATGTTCTCAGTACAGTATTCCAGTTTATTTTATGTAATGGAATTGGCAAACAAGCATGCAGTTCATATTGATGTCAAGTTCTGACTGCAGCCTATCAACATACACAAAGATCTTGGTCAATATGCAGATGCGTTACCACTCCTGATTTCCTAAGGTGCTATCGATCTGTGCCGGAAATTACAGGGCCGTACATTACCACCTGACCAAAACAGGATAGTGCTGAACACTACCATTTAGCGGCAAGTATAATATTATTAGGTTATGCGGTGGTGCCTACGCCCGCGAGATGCGTCACTGGAACTCTACCACCAGTGTAAAGTACGAGTAGTTTGTTATTTAATATTGTAGCTGCTTATTCCGTACTTATAACACGCCTTTGTAATGATGCTAAGCACCCAAGACAGACACGCCTCATATCATGACATTCAATTACCTCGCATCGCCAAACAATGCATCCAATTAAGCCTAAACCGTGACCGGGTTACAATTGAATTAGATATAATTATCGATATACCATTAGCTCGCAGAAAACGAAGCGTAGGCAGGTCCCCCACAAGATGGACCGACGACCGGGTTAAGGTCGCGGGCAATCGCTGGAAGAGGGCGGCCCAGCACCGTTCGTTGTGGCATTCTTTGGGGAACGCCTTCGTACAGCAGATTTTTTTTATGTAATGGAAGTGACAAGCAAGCATACAGTTCACATTGATGTTAAGTGATGACTGCAGCCTGTAAACACTTACACAAAGACCAAGATCAAGATGCAGATGCGTCACCACTCCTGAGGCCTAAGGTGTTATGCCTCTGTGCCGGAAATTACAGGACCGTACATTACCACCTGACCGGAACACACTATCGTGTTCCGCTGAACACTAGCATTTAGCGGCAAGTATGTTAGGTTTAGGTAATACGGTGGTGCCTACGCCCGCGAGCTCCGTCACTGGAGCTCTACCACCAGACAAAAAGTGGACGTCTTTTGGCTGAAATGATGAAGACGATGATAAACTCGCGTTGGGACGTGAAGACCCCACCGCCCACAAGCGTAAAAAAATTTCTTCCACTTGAGCAGTCAGTCAACTAAACAATGGTGGTTGAACCATTCCAATAGGGTGATATTGCAACCACGCTGCAGCATCCTACGATAAAATTACCGCCACTGCAAATCCTCATGCCAAGCGTGGCGATTATGGCATTTTCCTCTTATGCCTCCCATTGGTTCAGCAGTGGCCGTCTTTCGGCTGATTTTATGATAAAGAATCGTCGAATTAGTCTGCCCGTGAACACGGTAGCTGGAAAGCAACCGAAACGTCGGGTATGAGAAAAAGTTTGGGAGTGTTAAATCCGCAAACATTGTTAGGGTTGTTCGGAAAACAATAGATTTTTATATAATTGGCACTGGGTCCGTGGAGTTGGCTTGTTACAAATCACACAACTCTTGAATTCTGAGCACAGGTATCATTTATTTCCCATGCAGTAAACCTATTAAACAGGACGTCTGTATCAGCTATTTATATGTCTGAACGAGATAGGCATGGTTCATGTCACGAAACAGTCACATCGGAAGCGACATACAATGTATCCAATTAACCTAGAACTAGGCTGCCTTTCAGTTGATTTAACATGTTAGCCCTTCAGAAATTGGTGTGATATCTTAAGACAACTTCCCTGCACGTCATGTAGATCTCTAGGTGTTTGGTTTTTCGACGGTCCCTACGTACATAAAGACATGTCAAAAACCAAGGTTTTCAGGAGAGCGTATTTTGTGTTCAAACCGCTCTAGAAATAATTCTATGTACGAGTACAAACTTTTTTTTTCGGTAATGTTTTATTAGATTTAGACACTTTAAAATGATATTTATACATATTTATTTTTCTTACATTTTTCTGGAAAAACTGACAGATAACTGTTTCTACGCAGATCTTAAAATAAATGCAAGTCAGACAAGTCTTAGATAATTTTTATACCCAGTTAAGAAGAAAACAGTGTCTACAATAGATTTTAAATAAAATAGTTTATGAAAACGTAGGATTGTGTTATTATTTTCAAACGGATATATTATACGTTCTAAGTTCGCCACCCATTGATATAAAAAATACACCAATAAAGACATATCGCTTTATACGCGGTTTCATTCATTAGGGTAGGACCATATTTCTTAAAATGTAAACAAAGACATGTCCTTAAATAAAATTTATCAGGATTGTGTTTATGAATTACACTAGGTTTAACATTGAAAATAATTTATTGTTAAGTTACAATCTTAATATCTGAACCATTGGTACTTGTCTCATTGAAATAGATACTAAACATAAAAATCACAGTTAAGATTTATAATTAAATTTCTTTAAGACTATTCGGGCGAGGAAAGATAGTATTCATAAAGATGTTTTTTAAATGTTGTAAGGGTTTGCAACTAACGAATGTTAACGGGTAACCCATTCCATAAACGAACAGCTGCATTAGAAAAAGAGTTAGAATAGAAGGAGTAGTATGGGAGGGAATTTTGAGTCGAAGATTATTAGAGGAGCGTAGGAAGAGAGACTTAGAGAGGCTAAGGAAACGTTCCTTGAGATATAGAGAATAGTGAGGATAGAACAGTACACAGTAGAAAAGGGAAAAAATGTGTGTATTCCTGCGAAGGCGAATTGGCAGCCACTTGAGTTGAAATCGAAATTCGGAAACATGGTCATATTTACGTAAACCAAATATGAACCTTATACATAAATTTTGGAGATTTGTTTGAGTCTTAGCAATGGGCGCATCTGTTGAATAATTTGGTAAAATCCTTTCATGTCTTTAGTACAAATACTCGTATTTTTATCATGCTTGTTGTAGGACAGGTTATATAAAAGTGTTACTTTTTTATGTCATTCGGTTGACAGACAAGCAGACGGGCCTCCTGATGGAAAGTGATCATCGTCGCCTATGAACATTTGCAACACCAGGGGAGTTGCCAACGCGTTGCTAGACCTATAGCAATAACCTCCCTACTCTGCAAAGTCATGGAGCGTGTGATCAATACACAGCTGCTGCAGTACCTGGAGGATCATCAGCTGATCAGTGACCGCCAATATGGCTTTCGTCAAGGCAGATCTGCTGTGATCTTCTAGTATATCTCACGCACTATTGGTCTCACGCCTTGGACAAGAGTGGGGAGGCATTGGCTGTAAGCCTGGATATTGCTAAGGCCTTTGACCGGGTCTGGCATGGGGCACTTCTCGCAAAATTGCCATTTTACGGTCTCCCCGAGAGGCTAAGCAACTGGACAGCCAGTTTTCTGTCTGAGCGTTTTATACAGGTCTTAGTTGACGGTCAACGCTCAGACAGACTACCTATCAACGCTGGTGTGCCGCAAGGCTCTGTGCTATCTCCCACGCTTTTTCTTCTGCATATCAATAAAATGTTGGAGCAAAACTACAATTTTCATTGCTATGCGGATGATAGCACGGGAGATGCACACTATACAAGCCGTGCAAATGCCTCTCGAACACTTATCGAAGAAAGCAGGACTAGACTTGTGTCTGAAGTCGAGCACTCTCTGGAGCGGGTCTCAGGTATCACCGATACTCTTGGTAAGAGTATCGGTATCCTGGGCGTTGACATATCGAACGAAGTGCAATTTAAGAGTCAGAGTAATGTGACTCCCAAATTGCACATCGTTCGATATGTCAACGCCCAGGATACCGATACTCTTACCAATGGCAAGAGGAGTGCCCTGGAACTGTGGTGCTACAATTAATGGGTTTTTTTTAGCGAGGAACGCGCAGATTTGTGTCTTCGAAGGGTTGAACTGCACTAAACTGAATGGACCCCAATCCGAGACCCGCTCCAGAGATTGCTCGACTTCAGACACAAGTCTAGTCCTGCTTTCTTCGATAAGTGTCCGAGAGGCATTTGCACGGCTTGTATAGTGTGCATATCCCGTACTGTCATCCGCGTAGCAATAAAAATTGGAGTGTTGCTCCAACATTTCATTGATTGATGCAGAAGAAAAAGCGTGGGAGGTATACATATCCGCATCTACAGCACTTATTCGTCGTACTTATATTACTTGTACTCTTATACGATTTGTATTTTGAGTAAAATACATAATATTTCAGCAAAATTCTTATATAGGTATGAGCACATGGACAATCTAAAACCGTAGGACCCGTCGTTTTGTTTCTTTAAACTGTCTTACGTTTGGCGTCGAGTCGTAATTACGCCACCGTGCACTAGCGGAAGAATTTTCTTTTTCTGGAAGAGAATTCTTACACCAGTGCATTCAGTCAACCCAAGAACGATGGTCAAACCATTCCAATGGGGCGGTAGTATGTGTAATAACGCAAGATGGGCAGCAGCGTCTTACGATTAAACTACCACTAATCCGGGTGCCAAGCGTGACAATTATGGGATATCCTCCTTATACCCATAAGGGGGATATCCCATAATTGTCACGGCTTTCGTTCAGCACTGGACATCTTTCGGCTGACCGGGCGATAATATGATGATTGACACACATTTTTTAATAGCTTTTATTGTCCTAGGACTCACACCCGGGATGCTGCGTTCCATCGCTCGTTGGCAAAATTTGAGTTTTAACATATGAAAAAATAGAAAGCACTGGATTGAAGCCAAATAAGTCATCTGGTATGCCTGAATGGGCTGTTGACGCTTCGTCGAAATTTTACCATGCTATTATTGTCACCATGTGACAATCTATTGATGGAATCTTAGGGAAATCAAAGGAACACTCAAATATATAGTTAGAAAAAGTCTCGGTATTCAAGTGGTAGCAAGCCACTACTACTAGTGAAAGAAGGCTGCGAGCCGGACTCTCAGAATATTATCAAGACTGAAACCCCGTTCTGTAAATGAACGAGTTGAATAAAAAGCTGTTTGTTTGGTACACTGATATTTATTTATTTAACCTATGTTTTTAAATTGTAAGTTACAAATTCCTATTACATGCTTTTACCAATGTGATCCAGTAACAAACTATCAAGAAAACAGGGTCGTGAATATGAAATGGTTCGAGTGGTGACGATTACTGCTCCTTTATTCATTTAATTTAATATATTTACTTTACTTTATTACCTGTCCCCGGGCATGGTAATGCCGGTAACCCTAATCCTTTCTACAAATCCTTGAGATGGTACCTTTGTAGCCAGCTTCGGAGGAGTCCAGTATTCTCTACTCCACTAGGCTTCAGGGTAACCGGTCACACCCCGCATCCAGAGGTCAGTCAGATTTAACACCATCATTGGGGAAGGAAAAAAATATTCTAACAATGATCCGTACTTAAAAGGTAAGTTGAGGATTCCCTATGCTAAATTATGACCTAACCAATGAACAAATTTACGTATGAACTAGATAAATCAAAATAACTAATTCAAAATAAACGAATTCTATATAAAAAATAAAGAACAAAAAACCGCATCTGAAACAAAATCACACTGGTTACAATCTGCATTATCTCTGTTTGGTTCATGAAGAATCTAGTACCAAACTCAACATGAATCAAACAGCCTCCCTATACAAAACTTGTGGAAGTGGAAATTATTACTTACGAGGACTTTTCGGTATAATCTCATAACTGAATAAAGCCTCTGCATCCCATCTCCTCCCAAAATTAGGGAAACTGGCTGCAACAAACAACCCAACATGAAGTCATCACGCCATTTCTCAAATCGACATGTGAACGAGAAAATATCCAAAGATTCTTGAAGATCTTACCTCAATTGGTGATAAAAATACCTATTGAATAGGCATTTAGGCCATGATGGCCAAAATATTCTAGGCTTCAACCTTTTACATAATTTCGAGTGTGTCACCACTAACTAGTTGGACAGAGAAAAATCAAATGACGGAGACGTCTAATAACCTCTCAGACCTTTCCCTTTACCGGCCCTGGATTCGTGTCTTTTATTTTAGACTTTCAGCCACAATGCCAATTAAATTCACCAAATAATATTTTAATTATGGTCTTATCGTTATATCTAATATTTAATTTGGAAATATCGAAATTGTATTTTTAAGACAAATTATAAGTATTAGATAAATTTAAGTAATCAAACTATGCGTCGTATGGAATACGTGATACTATTGATAATGTTGACCTAGTACGGCGGTGATTAACTAGATGGCGTTGTGACCATTTTTAAAACCAGAAAAAATACAACGTTACAATACCCCCCTTCCTACAAAAGTTTCGAACAAAGGGAGAAACTGCGCTGCCCTCAGCGCCGCAAGAGTTAAATTTTCAATCACCTTCATCCTGAAAAAAAAAACTATTTTATGCCTATGAAAGACAGCAGATAGACTCCAGTGGGAAGAAACATGCACACGCCAATAAAAGGGCTTTAAATAACACTGGAGTACCTGGGAAAAGGAAAAAAAAATATGCTTCTGAAAAGCTATACATAAACAAATACCTTAGTAAGTATTTGAGGAATAAAATTTATGCTTCTGCAAAGCAATAGATATACAAATACCTTGGTAGGTATTTGGGAAAAGAAAAAAAAACGGCAACATTACCTGCCAGTATCGACTTCTACTATTCGAAACAAATCCTAACTATAAAACAACAATATCAACTATCCGTGTACCAAAACAAAAAAAAAACTTCTCTTAACCTACTAACCTACAGTAATTCTCTTCCTATTTAAGCCAACGCGCCAGGACTGTTGTTCTACCTACTTTTAAATCACCTGCTGTCCGAGCGAAATAAACCCCATCCTTTCAAATCATCTGTCATGCCTCTCTTTCAAACTTGTAAACATTGGCATATAAATTCGAAGCCAAATGTCACCTACAATCAAAACCCATAAGTGAGTTCCGCCTGGTTTACAGTGGAACTCGAATACCCAAACGTAAGTAGAAGTTCATGTAGAACTCTACTCTATAAATACGAAGGATTGACTTCCAAAGGTTGTCGAATCATCTTCTCTAAATAAATTAACTAACTGCCAGCTCTAGAGCTATAACAGTAGTCAATATAAAATAAGGGAAGTGTGGTTAAAAAAATATTCACAACTATAAACCCTCATAAAAAAAAGAACTAGTGAAAAAATATTGCCAGTCTTCTCCGCTAGTTATAAAAAACGTCATCGCGGGAATAGCTGCTAACGGCAGTAACAGCATTAAAAAAACATCCATCGCTAGTTATAAAAACATCTTCGCGAGGATAGCTGCTAACAACAGTAACAACATAACAAACATACCTACATCGCTAGTTATAAAAAAACGTCATCGCGAGTAAAGCTGCTAACAACAGTAAACAGCATAAAAAAAAAACCATACCTACACATAAAAATCATTAGGTATACAATAGCGGCTAACAACAGTAACAGCATAAAAAAACTATACCTACAACATAAAAATCATTAGGTATACAATAGCTGCTAACAACAGTAACAGCATAAAAAAAAAACCTATACAGTGTATGCTATGTAGGCACACTTTGTTAACCTACCAAACTAAAAAATAAACTACCTACACCATATATATTCCAACTATAATACTCATATACATGCATGAGTTCCATGTAAATGTCCTCCTACCTAATAAATTCCTAAAAAAATAATACTATAATAATAGTTGGTCAGCCTAGGCTCATAGATGAAATCGAGGAACATCATATTTCTTTCGAGCTACAAACAAATTTTAGATCCCGTGAATTGAACCACATCATCGGTAATTACGGTTTCCTGAATTCCCTGCGCTAAGAGAATATAATATTCTAAATATTTAGCCGTAGTTTCCATTTTGGAATGCAGTATTAGCCACCACTTAACAAAAAATATCAAAACAGGAACTTGTTTCCTTAAATAACAGTATTTACCTACTAGGTACAAAAAATATAATACAATGACAATACTGCAGACCTACAATAATATAAAACAACATATGGTAACAATATATGGTTATTAAATTAAATCAAAACCATCTCACAACATAACAATTTTATATAAATTGTTTGGTTATATATGCTATATTTAAGTTTATTTAGCACAAAAGCATTTCCATAAAAGTATGAAACATGGTTATCTAATTAAACCATTAAATATATAGGTATCAAAAAAAAATATATATAGTTTAGTACATACCTATCATTACTAAACATTTTAAAAGGTTATGTAGGTATAAACCATAAAAACTATGTTTATTTTGAAATGTTTTCAAAAAAAACCAATACAGTTAAATAAAAACAAAAGTTGTATATAAGTACTTTTGTACTACAACTGAAAAAATAAATTCAGTTTTAAATATAGGTAGGTAGGAGGCATACATATAACATAAATAAAAGTGACAACACATTTAAAAACATCCAATTGAGCCGTTTCCCTAAATTAAAAAATAATATTAATTTAACAGTAGAAAGTTATTGATATAACTAAAAAAAATAATTTTTCCACTATTAAACCACGCAAAATCAAAAGGAGCAATATTCCTCACCAAGGAAGGCCATTGAAAACCTTTCCTTATATTTATTTGGGCGCCACTGAAAGAAGACTCTCAGTGTATTATCAAGACTGAAACCCCGTTCTGTAAATGAACGAGTTGAATAAAAAGCTGTTTGTTTGGTACACTGATATTTATTTATTTAACCTATGTTGTTAGATCAGTTTGGCAGCTAAAGTGTATGGGAAAGTCTTAGAAAGAAGAATGAAAGAGAAGTCCGACGGGTTGTTGTGGGATGCACAGGGTGGTTTCATGTATGGATCAAGTTTTCTCCCTCCGCAACATCGTAGAGAAGCATCTGGCTGTGAGCCAGAAGGTTTTCTGCGGTTTTGTGGATTTGGAGAAGGCGTTTGATAGGGTATTACGAAAGGAGCTGTGGGACATTTTGCCAGAGTATGGTATTGATGGCAGTCTGCTCCGTGCAATACAGTCCACGTATGTGGGCTGTCAAGCATGTGTGCGGGTAGATGGTAACATGTCACCCTGGTTTGATGTTAACATCGGTGTCAAACAGGGTTGCGTGCTTTCGTCTAGGCTGTTTATTATATATCTGGACAAATGCCTCCAGAGGGTGAAGTTGATGGATGTGGGAGTGCGTATGGGTGACTTAGTGGTGAACTGTCTGCTTTACGCAGATGATGCGGTAATTGTTAGCTCTACACCATCTGGGCTACAAGCACTAGTCACAGTCATGAAAGAGGATTGTATGGAGAAAGGCTTACAATTGAATGTGGATAAAACTAAAGTATTAGTATTTGAAAGAGATGAACAGAGAACAAATGCAAGGGTAGTAGTAGATGATGCAGTGTTAGAACAGGTTGATGAAATTGTATATCTTGGATGTGCTTTTAGCAAGGATGGTAGGTACACCACTGACATAGAAAGAAGAGCGCTTGCTGGGAATTGCGTGAATGGAGCGTTGGGTAAGCTACTAGAATCTAAACATCTCAGCCAGCGGACTCGACTAGCCGTACATAATGCTGTACTTACTCCAACGCTTTTATATGGAAGCGAGAGCTGGGTATGCAGGAAAGAGCATGAAAGTAAGTTGAACGCGGTCGAGATGAGATCTTTGCGCAAGATCTGCGGTGTATCACTCACCGATCGCGTTCGTAATGAAGATGTAAGAAAGAGACTTTGTGTGAATGATAGTATCGGTGTAAAAATGAAAAAAGGCATGCTCCGATGGTTCGGGCATATAGAAAGAATGTCGAATGAGCGAATGACTAAACAGATATACAATGCGAATGTGGATGGTTGCAGAGGCCCAGGAAGACCAAGGCTGACCTACCATGACCAAATAGGTCGAATTCTGTCTGATGGTGGGGTCAAAAGTCTTAGGAATCGGCGTGCATGTATGAAGAGAATGATGAAGGTAGACGAGGCACGAGAGGTTTGTCTGAACCGGGATGTCTGGCGCTCTACACTCTCTGCCTACCCCGTTAGGGACCTGGCGTGAAGATACATACATACATGTTTTTAAATTGTAAGTTACAAATTCCTATTACATGCTTTTACCAATGTGATCCAGTAACAAACTATCAAGAAAACAGGGTCGTGAATATGAAATGGTTCGAGTGGTGACGATTACTGCTCCTTTATTCATTTAATTTAATATATTTACTTTACTTTATTACCTGTCCCCGGGCATGGTAATGCCGGTAACCCTAATCCTTTCTACAAATCCTTGAGATGGTACCTTTGTAGCCAGCTTCGGAGGAGTCCAGTATTCTCTACTCCACTAGGCTTCAGGGTAACCGGTCACACCCCGCATCCAGAGGTCAGTCAGATTTAACACCATCATTGGGGAAGGAAAAAAATATTCTAACAATGATCCGTACTTAAAAGGTAAGTTGAGGATTCCCTATGCTAAATTATGACCTAACCAATGAACAAATTTACGTATGAACTAGATAAATCAAAATAACTAATTCAAAATAAACGAATTCTATATAAAAAATAAAGAACAAAAAACCGCATCTGAAACAAAATCACACTGGTTACAATCTGCATTATCTCTGTTTGGTTCATGAAGAATCTAGTACCAAACTCAACATGAATCAAACAGCCTCCCTATACAAAACTTGTGGAAGTGGAAATTATTACTTACGAGGACTTTTCGGTATAATCTCATAACTGAATAAAG
The DNA here is from genome assembly GCA_036365455.1 of Macrosoma leucophasiata. NCBI lineage: Eukaryota > Metazoa > Arthropoda > Insecta > Lepidoptera > Hedylidae > Macrosoma > Macrosoma leucophasiata. The sequence continues at coordinate 2,454,938 of JAWQUS010000023.1, read as the reverse complement.
CCTCTGCATCCCATCTCCTCCCAAAATTAGGGAAACTGGCTGCAACAAACAACCCAACATGAAGTCATCACGCCATTTCTCAAATCGACATGTAAACGAGAAAATATCCAAAGATTCTTGAAGATCTTACCTCAATTGGTGATAAAAATACCTATTGAATAGGCATTTAGGCCATGATGGCCAAAATATTCTAGGCTTCAACCTTTTACATAATTTCGAGTGTGTCACCACTAACTAGTTGGACAGAGAAAAATCAAATGACGGAGACGTCTAATAACCTCTCAGACCTTTCCCTTTACCGGCCCTGGATTCGTGTCTTTTATTTTAGACTTTCAGCCACAATGCCAATTAAATTCACCAAATAATATTTTAATTATGGTCTTATCGTTATATCTAATATTTAATTTGGAAATATCGAAATTGTATTTTTAAGACAAATTATAAGTATTAGATAAATTTAAGTAATCAAACTATGCGTCGTATGGAATACGTAATACTATTGATAATGTTGACCTAGTACGGCGGTGATTAACTAGATGGCGTTGTGACCATTTTTAAAACCAGAAAAAATACAACGTTACACTAGGCTGGGGTTCTGGGTTCGATTCACGGTTCGGAGGCTATCAGAGATAACGGTGTAAAATTTATTTTTTGAGCCTGCGTGGAGACATTGGGATTCTGTGCCTGTTGTACCGTCATTACAATGGTGAGTGCTCTGCTGAACTGTTCGACTTGGTGCCACCGTCTCTTTTCCTACACCGTACTACCCGACGAAGAGCGAAGTTCCACCTTCACCGTTTGGACATCTGGCAGTGCTCAGCGGTGCGTTCCTGCCCAGAACGTGTAATTGTAGAACGAACTTACTTCTGAGGTGTTCCCTAGGTGCTACAATATGGGGTTCTCAAAAACGCCTTCAAAAGAGTCCTCCAGAGCTGGCAGCACGTTAACAACTCCTCTGGTGTTTCAAATGTTACTAGGCGACGGTGACCACTTTCCATCAAGTGGCCCGTCTGCTTGTCTGTCAACCTTCAGACATTAAAAAAATCCTTTATCACTAGTTCAGTTGGGATTTGCCCATTTTTCGGAAGTTTCCTAGTACTTCGAAGTTTGGTAGAGATGTCAATAGGCTCGCCAGTTGTTGCATGAGCTAAGACGTAATCAGTGACTCGTGGGTGTTTGCCTATATTCTTGAATGCATGCATTTATCTCTGCCTACCCGGGGATCACAATTTTACGTTTACAGAATATTACGTCCACTAAAGTAGGCTTATAAACTCCGTCTCAAACAAATGACGTCACAAAGCAAAAAACGCTGAATAACGTCCGAAGTACAAGAGTTTATCGTACACCATTACCTTTTATTGTACGCCACGTAAAACCTTTTATGTACCGAAAATTGCGAACAATATAGTAAAAGAACAGCCTGCTACATCATTTTATGTGTAATCGTGCAGTTTTTGTTCGCTAAATAAAGAAATTTAGTTTTTGTTGCTATGGTCAAGCTAGGGTTGTCACAAGTTTATTTGCTTTTGTAAATTGTAATGTTTTTGTATATATGACTAGTTTTTTGTGTGACGAATGTAGCCAATACGGGTACGGCTTAAACTGGCAGTTATTTAGTATGCAGCTCAGGAAGAGTAAGAGTAGAGATAGTATTAAAAGTACTCTAAATATCGCAGCTAGAATTTTGACACTTTTCACACTTTTGCATGCAAAATACTTGTTAAATATAAGACAAAGTGGAATTAATAGTTCTGGTGTGCATGATTGAATAAAGGATGGCAGTATTCCGTCCAGACCAAGCCCTTTGTTTGGGTCTTAAGATTTAATTTTCTTAATCACTACGACTATTGATATAAAAAAAACGACATGGAATCATTCCCGTAATTAATATCTAAATCATCATCATTAATTACAGAGATATGTGCTTCGTATACTGAACCGAAATATTGTGAAAACAACTCACATCTGCCCTGAAAATCACGAGTCCTTGGGCTCAAAATACGATATTATTTGTGGGATAGAGTTGGAACCCTTTTTTTTATTTACAAAAGACTAGAAATGTTTGATGTTAGATAACAATAATTTTTCTATGGACACTCTATATTTTACGAACCGGGTCGTGACGCGATATAGATATTGGGTAAAAACACTTTTTACCTTTATTCCGACGTTTCGACTCGGTTGCACAAGCCGTGGTCGCGGACAGACTGTTGTAACAGCAAAATGTCAAATTGCGGGTGGCTTGACGTTCTTCTACCTACAAGTTGCGTGATTATTGTAAAGGCCGGCACACAACGTTCACTGTATCCGTCGGAATAAAGGTAAAAAGTGTTTTTACCCAATATCTATATCGCGTCACGACCCGGTTCGTAAAATTAGAAGAAGAAGAAGAAGAAAAATATTTATTTTCATGGCACACACACAACAACCAATAATAATAAAGTTAAAAACAAGTAAAACAAAGGTTACATATTTGGTTGTGGGAAGCCAAGAAAAACGGCACCCACCTCAGCTGATTGCTGCAGAGTGACTGCAGCGCTGATATTCTGGTGGGTCCTAGTGGCATCACGAACTTCAAGCTGCCAGGCAATGCCTGAACCTCTTAAACGAATAGCCAGAAAGAAATAGACTTCTTATATATTATTCATATTTAAGTAAACTACCATCAATACATATATATATTACACTACGATAATAAAATAATAAACATATGTACCTAAAATAAAATAAGTTAAAAATACCTATATACCTATAAAGCTTAGAAATAAAATTACGTAAATAGCCGCAATAGTGGAAATTGAAAAGAATACATAAATACTCAAACCAACAGATAAATAAAATAAAATATTAAAATATTTATAAAAACAATTAAAAAAATAAATAAATAATAATAATAATAAAGGAAAAAATAATAATAAAAAGAGACAGTCGCATAAACGGAATGCAGCTACCACCACAATTAGTGAAATGTGTGTTAAACGCGAGTGTTTTAAAAGTTACACTCTATATTTCATGATCCTAAACATGCTGAGGTCGAACAAATGTGGCTCACTCTAAGAATTAACGGGAAGAAGATTGCTATTGGTACTGCATACCGTCCACCCTGGTTAGATCTAGACCTCTTTTTAGATGCCCTAACCGACACCCTCAATACCTTTGCCAATTGTGACAACTGTATATTGTTAGGCGACTTTAATGTCAACATGCTCAATAGCGCTGACGCTAAATTTAAAAGACTCATTTGTTTTCTTCATTGTCTCAGTCTCAAACAGCTAGTAAACTTGCCTACACATTTTACAGAAACCAGTGAAACGCTGATCGATTTGATATGCACCGACCTACAAGCCAAACAACTAAATGTTGATGCGTTCAGGTCTTTAAACAGTCATTCTGTAATCGTCTGTGAGTTTAATGTTAAAAGAGCTGGTTTCAAGCCATATGTTATAAAATACAGATCTCTGAAAAATATTTGCCAAGCTCAGTTTAACAGTGATCTATCATATTTACCTTTGTCCGTAACAAACAATGTTAATGACATGATATTGGGATTCAACAGTAGCTTGTTGTCTCTCTTTGATTACCATGCTCCAGTTAAAACCAGCCTGATAAAAGAATCACAGTACCCTTGGATCACTGACACCATCAAAAAAATGATGAGGCTACGAGATGAGGCTCTAAACAGATACCGACACACCAAGTCACTTTCAGTAAAGCATTATTACAGAGATCTAAAGTCCCTGGTTGTAAGTGCGCTTCACAATGAAAAAACTGCATATTTCCGGTCGAACATTAACCACAAAATAAAGCAACCTAAACTATTATGGAAAAATTTAAAACGTACTATTATTTATGACAGACAAAATCAAGATTTACCGTCCCATTTCATAGACCCCAATAGTATAAATAAGCATTTCCTTGACGTACCTGGCAATACAGACATTAATTTATCATATAAAACGTACTTTGTATCACACAAATTTTCTGATCATATCTTTACCTTAGTGCCTGTCAGTCAAAAGACAGTGGCACAATACATTAGTGGACTGAAGTCCAACGCTGAGGGTTTTGATGGTATATCGCTAAATATGTTACTATTGACCTTACCTCATGCCTTAGAATTTATTACGGAACTGATCAATCAGTCTGTCCACACATCGACTTTCCCTGACGCATGGAAAACGGCTATTGTTCGACCCTTACCAAAAAAAAATAATCCTGTCTCTATAAGTGACCTTCGTCCTATCAGCATCTTACCATGTCTGTCGAAGGTCATGGAGAAAGTTGTTCATCAACAATTATCACAATATCTGGAGCACAATAATATTTTACCGATGTTACAATCAGGGTTTAGAAAGAGGCGAAGTACTTCTACCGCTCTGATAGATGTTATAGATAACATTCTCTCTGCACAGGATAAAGGCATGTGCACCTTGCTAGTCCTGCTCGACTATTCCCGCGCATTTGATGCTTTAAATTTGGAACTACTCGTTGCTAAGCTTACATACTACGGGTTCGACCAGAAAACGGCGCAATGGTTCCAGAGTTACTTAACAAACCGACAGCAGCTTGTAGAAATTAAATTAAACGACGGAACAAGCGTGCGTTCAACACCAACCTTGGTTAAAAGAGGCGTTCCTCAGGGCTCCATTCTAGGCCCAACGCTCTTTGCCTTAAATTGTGCTGATTTAGTAAATTGCTTAAAAAAAACGAATTATCACGTGTACGCTGATGATGTTCAAATATATATTTCCTTTGATCCTAAGCGTTATAAAGATGCTGTAAAGGATATTAATGAAGATTTGAGTAGGTTAGTTGATTGGTCTGTTAATAACACCTTGGTTTTAAATCCGGCAAAAACTAAATATATGTTGCTAGGCACAAAAATGCAAGTCAATAAGGTCCCATATACACTCAATCTCAAATTGATGAATAGTTTAATAGAAAGGGTTGATGAGGCTCGAAATTTGGGACTCAATATGGATAGCAGTCTTAGGTTTGAGAAACACATAGCGGACTCAGTTCGTAATTGTTTCTATCGACTGAAATTATTATACAAAATAAGGCCGTATTTAACAGAAGAATTGCGCATACAATTGGTGGAATCCTTAGTACTATCAAGGCTTAATTACGCTGATACGGTGTACGGACCCCGTTTGTTAGGTCGAACCGAACGCCTCATACAACGCGTTCAAAATGCTTGCGCTCGTTATTGTTTCGCAATACCGAGTAGATGTCACGTGACCCCATATCTTAACAACCACTCAATGCTGAAAATGAAAACTAGACGTAAGATTCACTTAGCCTGTCTTCTATTTGGTATAATAAAATTTAAAGAACCCTATTACCTGTATGATAAACTTAGTTGGGTAAACAGCACACGTGAAATTTCAAGAAGACAATGTTCGCAACAATTGTCCATACAACCTCACAAGACGGCCTCTTTCAGAGGTAGTTTCCGTTACGCTGCATCAAAAATATGGAATAACCTCCCACCTCCTTTAAGACACATGGGCAGCTCTCTAATCTCATTTAAAAAACGATTAAAACAATATTTAATAGAAGAGCAGCGGAAATTGCCTTCTTTAATGACAAATAATAATATTTCACTAATTTAAGAAAAAAAAAAAAAAAAAAGGCTTTGAAATACGCATAGATAGGTAGGCGGTCGATCGTGGCGTGACAGGCAATATATAAATAGTGTGAACAATAATGTATAATAATATTATCGAGATAGAATGTAATGTAATGATAATAAGTTGTTTTTTGTATTTTACGTTTTAATTTTGTTAATGTTGTAGGTATTTCAAGGTGTTGCCTAATCCGTCTGCTTATTTATTTATTTAATAGTTTTATCCTCTTATTATCATTAGACACACCACATATTTGTTTATATATTTATTGGACCTTTGACATCCGTGACCATGCATCCAACGGTTCCAGTCGAAAACCAGCGTCAGGTACTTATACCTTATAGGTACCTGACAACATGCTGAACTGGATACCTTTTTGGCGCAGCCGTGCGACACATATGCCTTATTATTATTATAAATTTAATATAGGTGGTTAATTTAGATATAATTGTTATTTTAGTTCATTATTTAAGTACTTACTTTGTATCTATTTTTTATCTTATCTTTTTTTAAATTTAATTTTGTTGTGTGTATACATATGTGTCCTGGCTAAGCGCTAAATAAAATTTTCATTTTCATTTTCATTTCATTTATATTTGTTGTAACATAGGGCCAAAAAATATTTACCTTTTGTTCGATATGAGAAGTATACATCGTATCCTCAGAGGTTACTATACTTTTTAGATCTTTTGTCAAATGTTGCTGCTGGAATGAGACATTTTTGAGTTTTTTATTAAACCATACAGGATATGATAAATTATAGATCATGATTACCTGTATTTTATAATTTTGTTGAGAATTACGTGAACGTTCGCGTTACACGTTCATTGCACAACCAAAAATTTTAGGATTTTGATGAGTGCACGAGTTTTTTTCGGCTTAGATTGCTCTCAAATGTACAAGATACTAAGTACAAAACACTATGAAAGTTTTCGCGACGCTGCGTGATGAGCCAGATGACAGCACACTTAAAACACGCGACGGCGACTGATTGGCAAGAACGTGTTAAGAAAATTAAATCTAATGTAAACATATTACAAAAAAATCCAAAGTAAAATTTGTTTCCTTTTTTAAAAAAAAATTATAACTATATTTAAAAGATAATGTCTTGGGGTTCATAATCATTATACAGTTTTTTCCTAAAAATCGTGGTAATATTAACCATTGGTTTACCTAGTAAACCAATGGTTAATATTATGCTTCTAAAATTTAAGCGTTCGATGCGTGGAGTTGAAGTTTAATATTTACGAAGAAATTAATTATGGCAACATTTTAGCGTCAGTTTGGAGATTAGTTTATATGAACAGTCCTGCGATGCCGGCGTCGGGTCGTAACGACCCCATCGCCCACTAGAAGAAGACTTTTCTTCTACTGGAAGTGAATTCTTCCAATAGTGCAGTCAGTCAACCGAACAATGGCGGTCAAACCATTCCAATATTTTTTTATTTACTTTTATTTTTTTGTTTAGTCTTATCTTGCCGTTTGTAAAATATAAATAATTAATACGCTTACACCCACAGCCCCACAGTAGGTATAAACCTGTGTCGTGGATGCCGTTGTACACATACAACACATACACAAACACCCAGACCCGAAACAAATATCTGTAGGCCATACAAATATTTGTTCCGGTGCGGGGATCGAACCCGCGACCCTTCGAATCATTTTAGTTTAATATACGCGAGATAAATCAGTAAAAATAGTTTTGTTTCAAAAAGGCAAAACACCTTAGGCCTCAGGAGTGGTAACGCATCTGCATTTTGACCTTAGTCTTTGTGTGGGTGTCTATAGGCTGCAGTCATCACTTAACATCAATGTGAACTGCATGCTAGTTTACCACTTCAATTTGGTACATTAAAAAAATAAATACAAAACAATACATTTTTGCAGGACCAGGATATTTGGCACTCCATACTCTCTGCCTACCCTGCCTACCCTAGATTTTTGCACTTAATAAGAGACACATTTTTTTCAATATTTTTTTACGAGCTAGCTACCTGGAACTGACATGTGAAAATGTTCCTTAATAATATTCAAAAAGGCGCTTTGAGTTTTGTTTAAACTAAAACAATAAACTTATATTGTTTAATTGGCTTGCGAGAGCAAAATAATATGAATTAATGTGAAAACGAAGATAAATAACAAAGGGATTGTTTATTGTTTACTGCCCCATTTAATTTCGTGTAATCGTTCTTTGTTTCAGGTAAAACAAACAAGATATTATATTCCAGCTGTACCGGTAAGCTTGGATTTCGTAATTAGCAACGGAACAGTTTTCTCGGATTTGTACGTCGACCAAATGGTTCAGTGTTTTAACACGAATGAAAAAATAAAACTCCTAAACGTTAATTTGACAGTCAATTAATACTTAAAACAGCAGATAGATACCTTGTCAATTGAACTTAAGTAAAAATACCAACCACTCTTAACAGATGGAGTTCTCACGAATTTTTGACGACGCTGCGGTCCTAGGTTCAATTCCTGGGGCTATCAGTGACAATGGTGTGAAATCTTTTATCTTTTTTTTATGTAATAGAAGTGGCATACAAGCATGCAGTTTACATTGATGTTAAGTGATGACTGCAGCCTATAGACACCCATACGAAGACCAAGGTCAAGATGCAAATGCGTTACGACTCCTGAGGCCTAAGGTGTTATGCCTCTGTGCCGGAAATAACAGGGCCGTACATTACCACCTGACCGGAACGAGATAGTGCCGAACACTACCATTTAGCCGCAAGTATGTTAGGTAATGCGGTGGTGCCTACGCCCGCGAGCTCCGTCACTGGCTCTGGCTCAGCTCTACCACCGGTGAAAATTATTTATCTCTGGTTTTATTTAGATTTTTCCATTTTCTGGAGGTGTCAAAATACCTCTGAGTTTGGTAATGTCAACAAGCTTGTTTTTACCCCCATTACTTAAAGAAACTATAATTTTATCGGGACTGGTGGTAGAGCTCCAGTGACGGAGCTCGCGGGCGTAGGCACCACCGCATTATCTAACATACTTGCCGCTAAATGGTAGTGTTCAGCACTATCGTGTTCCGGTCAGGTGGTAATGTTCGGCCCTGTAATTTCCGGCAGAGAGATAAAAGTAAAAGTAAAAAGAAGTATAAAAGTTGCCTTAGTTACTCCTTATTACATAAGCTATCTGGCAGTGAAACTCTCGTCGAAATCGGCCCAGCAATTCCCGAGATTAGCTGGAACAAACAGACAGACAGACAGACAAAAATTGTAAAAAATGTTGTTTTGGTATATGTACCGTGTATAGACACATGCATTTAGTAAAAAGCGGTTTTTATAATATTACAAACAGACTCTCCAATTTTATTTATTTGTATATATAGCGAGACACATGGTTATCTTTATCTTTACTTATAATAAATCTGTAAAAGTGTAAATTCTGTACATTAAAAATATTGAAAAAAAAAATGAAAAAATGTCTGTTTGTCTGTGTGTTTGTGCACGCTTATATCAGAAACGGCTTATTCGATTTGCGGTTTTCACTAATATATTTTAGTAAGTTTCCCTTAACATTTAGTGTTTGTTTCATGTAAATCGGTTCAGAAATTAAAAATTTGTGTCAATTTAAAGAATCGTATCGAATATTTTTAAGATATTCTGTATCTTATTTTTATCTTTTAGGGAGTTTGGTACCTAAAATTTAGTACGTAGAAACGGACACTACGGATAACTAACCCTCCGCTGTCTGTCTGTCTGTCCGTCCGTCCGTCTGTCTGTCACCAGGCTGTATCTCATAAACAGTGGTAGCTAGAAAGCTAACATTTTCACAAATTATGTAAGTATTTCTATTACCGCTATAATTTAGACGCTTAAAATTTTCACAGATTTTTTAGGTCTTATGTTGTATTGTAGCTTCCATAATAAATCTATATACCTACATACATACATACAAATAAATAAAATTGGAGTGTCTGTTTGTAATATTAAAATAACCGCTTTTTACTAAACGCATATGTATGTATACACGGTACATATACCAAAACATCATTTTTTACAATTTTTGTCTGTCTGTCTGTCTGTTTGGCGGGGCTAATCTTGGGAACGGCTTGACCGATTTTGACGGGACTTTCACTGGCAGATAGCTGATGTGATAAGAAGTAACTTAGGCTACTTTTGTCTCCATACATCCATCCATACATACATACCTACATACAAATAAGTAGAATTGGAGTGTATCCGACTTTGACGGGACTTCCACGGGTACCGGTAGCTGATGTGATAAGGAGTAACTTAGGCTACTTTTATCTCCATACAACCATACATACATACATACCTACATACAAATAAACAGAATTTGAGTGTCTCCGATTTTGACGGGACTTTCACTGGCAGATAGCTGATGTAATAAGGAGTAACTGGAGCTACTTTTATCTCCATACAACCATACATACATACATAACTACATACAAATACATAGAACATGAGTGCTTCCGATTTTGACGGAACTTTCACTGGCAGATAGCTGATGTAATAAGGAGTAACTTACGCTACTTTTATACTAGCTGCGCCCACGACTTCGTCCGGGTAGATACTGAACAATCATACTTTTTCTCACGTAGACGAAGTCGCGGGCACAGCTAGTACATTTTTATAACGTTAGTTCTAAAGTGGCGGGGTTGTTATAAACACAAAAATTGTTGTCTGTTAATTCGGTTTCTGGAAAACATCTTGACGTAGTCTCTACACGTCACAAGCCAATCGTTTATGCCGATCATGCCTCTCTATTGCTTGCTCTGCGCTCTTGCTTGCACGCTCAGTTCAAGGGGAACGTGACAGTTTTTCGTGCGCGCAGCCGACGGTCATCGATTTATAAAACATTATCACTTAAAAAACCATTGTCATAAGAACCGAATGCCCGTATGAAATAAAAAGTGTAGCAACTAACTTCAGACTGTTGTTTAATCTGTTTAGCAACGGTGTGCGCGCATCGTCAAAAATCTCTCTTATCATTGTTCTCAATCGCGCTAAAAGAAGTATAGCTTCAAAAAAGGGTTCCCCATACACCTAAATGCACGTACATTGGTCATCAAGAAATATTGCACATGGAGATTAGGGGCTAGTATCAAGTTCGTAAAGCGTTATCTCTGTTGCACAATGCCTACGTAAGCACTGATCGTCCAGTATTGGGCTAAACTTGATTAAAATGGTCGACAAACGTCAGATTGATTGTGTACGAAAGAGATAACGCTCTACACAACCGAAATTATCCGAAGTCGCTTGCCTAAGGTCGATGTGTAATATATCTTCCTGTGTGCTGTACACTGTATGCTTGTTTACCACTTTATGACATTAAAAGTAGGAGGAGTGTAGTATGTGATCACATAGCGGACAAACCAACTCATTATATTCGGTTTGACAAAACTCGAATACTCACTACAGAACACAGACCAATTCCAAGAACGGTACGCGAGGCTATTAACATTAAAAAACATCAAAATTTCAATAGAGAAGATTGTTGGCGATTGTCACCAACATGGGATCCAATACTCAGTAGAATTATAGCCCAACCGCAACACTCTTAAGACCTCAAGATACCATTAGTAACTTTTGTGTTAAACCTGAACGCTACGTAAGACGTTTGCGAAGTAGATTTAGGTAGCTGCTGCAGATTTGAAATAATCATTTTAGTTTAATATAAGCGAAATTAATCCTAAAACTAGTTTTATTTCAATGAGTGTAGCTCGCAAAAACCTAAGAACGTACTACACGATAAAGTAATGAAATGCCACAGTAGCCGAGGTGGAAAGTCATCAAATTACGTACATTGAACTGAATGAAAGAATGAGGAAAATTTTAACACAATATTAAACAGGCTGCCATAATTTATGATACAACGCCAGCGGGCAGAAATTAAAATTAGTTTTTATGAAAATTGCAAGGCAAGGCTGTTTGTGGATCGAATGAAAGTGCTTTCAATCCGTTATTATTCAGTGTAAATATTTATTCGGCTCGTGAATTTTTGGACGGACTCTTTACTCTTTGTAGTTTTTACTAGATTTGGTATCACAAAACGGGTTAATCTCGCATTTGAATAAACTTTTTTGTACCGTTTTCACTTTCAATGACATTTGATGGGTATTTAAATTAATTCATTGATTACATACAGATTTATTTTGGCTTTAGTTTAATTTTTTTTTTATGTTATGAAAGTGGCAAACAAGCATGCAGTTCACACTGATGTTAAGTGATGACTGCAGCCTATAGACATCCACACAGAGACCAAGATCAAAATGCAGATGCGTTACCCCTCCTGAGGCCTAAGTTGTTATGCCTCTGTACCGGAAATTACAGGGCCGTACATTACCACCTGACCGGAACACGATAGTGCTGAACACTACCATTTAGCGGCAAGTATATTAGGTAATGCGGTGGTGCCTACGCCCGCGAGCTCCGTCACTGGAGCTCTACCACCAGTAAAATGATAATTAAATTTCATAGTTTTGGTATTAACAAAATTTTGTCGCACTGCTAAGAAAAAAAAAGATCCGGACGAATTGAGAACCTTCTCCTTTTATTGAAGTCGGTTAAAAAATTATAATAAACGCTGCTACCACCATAGATTTTTTGAAAGTTTTGTGCTGCGATCTAAAGTTATTGACTCGATGGACTATAATATTTCTTTTCTTCATAGTTATCCTGTATATAGTATAAATAAAAGTATAGTGTGTGTGTTGTGTGATAGCACAGTGATATCAGAAGGGAGAGCAAAAATTGGATGGTCGGATGTCGGTATCATAGTTGTAAAAGGGCTGCGATAGTTATCCAGAGATCTCAAATTCAAATCCCGCCCATCTATCTTTGTGCCAAAATTATTGTATTAAATTATATATTTCCAAAGAGTATTATTTTAATAATCGGCAACTAATAAAATACTCATTAAAGTTAATATATTGTAAGTAACACTCTGGTTTTGCAAAGATGTTTATACCTAGTTTATAATAATCTAAGTCGAATAAAGAACTACGAATGCTTCAACAGTCAGATCTTACAATACACCAAAAGCTTCCAGTCGACACAGACGTCGCTTGATGTGTAATTCATTACAATTTATTGGCCACTCGCTTTTTGCTCACTGAATGAATTCATCTTCTCGCTCGTCTGTTCTTTGATCTTTTTCCTTCCCTAATGGTGTTTGTGTGATGGGCTCAAATGTTACTTTTCATGTTGAAAAACAGGTAAACGTGTATGGATGAACAAGTTTTATGTTGTTTTTAGAAAAAATCATATAGTTCACTTTAAGGACTGATGTAATTAATACAACTGATGTTACAAAATTTGAAGATACAATGAGCGGCATGCATAGCGTATTGATTGTGGCATATTCATCTTCATATACTTTTCATGTTGAAAAACAGGTATACGTGTAAGGATGGACAAGTTTCATGTTGATTTTGTATTTATGGTAGGCATTTGTGATTGGAGGGAGAGCGGATTGTGTGGTTTTCTTTTAGGGATCATGTAACAAAATTTGTTTTCTCTTTATATTTACAATGGGCATCATGAGAGAACTGAAAAGATCATGAATTTTTTTAGTCTTATCTTGCCGTTTGTAAAAGAGAATATGGAACATTTTGTTGATACCTATTTTTATTATTAAGTATTTTTGGACTATTATTAATTTATTTACTTTGACATATTAATCAACGTATCAGTTGTTATTCGCTTTAATTTTATATTTGTAATTTGACCTATCACAAGCAAATTCTATTATTTCCAAGTGATTAAATGAATTTTTGAGTTTGAGTTTGAGTTTGAGAACGGCATCCATCCACATTACTTAGCCGCAATAGTTTTTTTTGTCAAATAGATTCTGACCCCGTAATAACTATCACAGAGACATAACAACTAAGATCTCAGAGTTGGCAACGCTTCTACATTTCGACTCCTGGTTTTTGTATAGATGTCATAGACTGCAGTCATCACTGAACATTCACGTGAATTACATTCCTTTTTGCCATCTTAGTTACATAAAAAAAGGTATTTAAAGGAGGGAAGAAAGAAAAATATTTATTTACCTGACAACTCACAATAACATACATATAACAAGAAAAGAGAAAAAAATAATAAAGAGGAGACAACTAACTTAAACAAAATTAAAAGATATGGTCATGTGAAGCCAGGAAAAAATGGCACCCATTCCACCTATTTGTTGCAGCAGGAGCTGATTATATTTTTTAATGTAATGAAAATGGCAAACGATCATGCAGTTCACATTGATGTTAAGTGATCACTACAGCCTATAGACACCGACACAATGACCAGAGGTCAAAATGCAGATGCGTTGCCACTGCTAAGGTGTTATGCCTCTATGCCCGATATTACAGGGCCATACATAACCACCTGACCGGAACACGATAGTGCTGAACACTACCATTTAGCTGCAAGTAGCAAAGCGCGTATGGCCCAGCGGCTGGTGTAGATCGTAAGCGATCTGCTCGGTTAAGCACTACGGACGCGGTCGGGTAGTGTGATGGGTGACCGCTAGTGGCAAATTAAATGCGCGTTTCCGTGCTTCGGAGGGCACGTTAAGCCGTCGGTCCCGGTTGCTATCGATGGATAGCAGTCGTTAAACCTTGTCGGAGGCCTTATGGGCGGTTTGAAAACATCCGACAGTGGGTTGGCCACTAACCCACCCACCTCCACCAATCCGCATTGGAGCAGCGTGGTGGAGTAAGCTCCAGGCCTCCCCCCAAAAAAGGGGAGAGACTCGTGCCCAGCAGTGGGACGTATAATGGGTTACCATTATTATTATTATATAAGGTAATGCAGTGGTACCTACGCCCGCGAGCTCCGTCACTGAAGCTCTACCACCAGTAAAAATAACAGTAAAATGTATGTAACTTAAACAAAAAACCTTTCTAATATAAGAGTCAATAAATATTTTAGTCTCAGCAATTTCTATTGAGACTGTTAATAGGCTTTTGGCATTCATTTGTTTATTCACATTAAATTTATGGACCACAGTATCTCAGTCTCATATCTCAGTTAGATAAAGAACTACGAATGCTTCAACTAAAAGCTTCCACTCGACACAGACGTCGCTTGATGTGTAATTCATTACAATTTATTGGCCACTCGCTTTTTGCTCACTGAATGGATTCATCTTCTCGCTCATCTGTTCTTTTATCTTTTTCCTCCCCTCGTGGTTTTGCGTGATGAGTTCATCGCTGAAATAATAATATTTTTCATGAAAAACAGGTATAACATTTATGGCCGGACAGGTTGCATCTTGTTTTTGTACTTGTTTATAGTAAGTAAGTTACATCGTTATTTAGGATCTAAAGTAAGTATTACAAACCTAAAATAAAAAAAAAAATGGTGTGGTTTTTAAAAAAATCATAATTTATAGAGGACGCATGCGGATCACATGAATAAGTCTTTATATTTTTTTGCATTTCAAATTAAAATATCTCACATAGTCACTGATGTATATTTATGTTTTTTATGTATTGGAAGTGGTAAACAAGCATGTAGTTCACATTGATGTTAAGTGATGACTGCAGCCTATAGACACCCACACAGAGATCAAGGTCAAAATGCAGATGCGTTACCACTCCTGAGGCCTAAGTTGTTATGACTCTGTGCCGGAAATTACAGGGCCATACATTACCACCTGACCGGAACACGATAGCTCAGAACACTACCATTAGCGGCAAGTATATAGTATATAAGTATAACAGTCAGACTTCATAGTACACCAAAATTTTTTGCTCGATACACACGTCGCTTGATGTGTAATTCATTATGATTTATTGGCCATTCGCTTTTTGCTCACTGAATGAATACATTATACAGATTAATTAAATGACAGTTTTGTAAGTATCATCTGTGGTAAATAGTTTACATCTTGCATAGGCACAGCATGTTATTTTAAACCGCCTCGGTAGCCTAGTGGTAGCAGGCCACTACTACTACGCTGAGGTCCTGGGTTCGATTCCCGGGTAAGTTTATTCAGTTTATTCATTTATTTCATATAATTAGGCTCCTGGAGAGCACTTTTCAATCGTTATTTTTTTTAAACTAACCTAAAGTGAGTAACCACTAATAATAATCAAAAACACATTATAAATTAAAGAGACACTGAACAATTTTGTATAATATGGAAAGCATCAATTATTAACAAATTCCTCCATTTCCCCATTTCAAAAGAAACTGAGAAAGAATGAATTTGGTCGTCATAATAAAGGTTATTCACTTGGCAGAATTCCAAGGGCAGTCAATACTGAGAAGAACTCCGCCACTGAAGAAACTCAGTACAGCTCTTTTGAATATAAACTTAAATCTAATAAAGTCTGTAAATCCAAAGTACAAGTTTTTGAAATAGCCTGGGAGCGATCGCTTCAATCCCATGGTGTAGTGTCATTAAGATAATTTGAACATCTTCAGTTATTTTGTTAAAAAAGCGTATACATTGACCTCTAAAAGAATTACTCACCCTTTGCAGTCGTGTTGTATGCACAGACAACTTGTGTTTGTTCCTAGTATTTATATAATCATTAGCTCTACTAGGAAATTCGCTAATATTTTTACGTACATACAGTATATTTTCGTAAATGTATTGCGAAACTACAGTCAATATATTTATTTCCTTAAGTTTATCTCTGAGAGACACTCGCGGACTTAGCCCGTAGATAGCATGCACAGCTCTTTTCTGTAAAATAAAAATGGTGTTGACATCGGCGGCATGTCCCCATAGCAAAACTCCATAGGACATAATACTGTGAAAATAGCTAAAATAAACCAATCGAGCCGTCTCAACGTCAGTTAAGGATCGTATCTTTTTTACTGCAAACGCTGCGGATCTTAGTCTACGGGCTAGATTGGAAATATGAGGACCCCACTGCAATTTTGTATCCACGGTTAGGCCAAGAAATACCGTGGAGTCTACTAATTCCAATGCTTCCTCGTTTAGTTTCACATTGGTTGCAACCTGTTTAACGTTAGGTGTACAAAATTTAACACATTTTGTCTTTCTACTATTTAACAGTAGGTTGTTAGCACTAAAACAATGTACTATTTTAGAGAGGGCATTGTTTACATCGTCACAAGCTACTTGTTGCCTTTTCATTTTGAATATGAGAGAGGTATCATCTGCAAATAATATCATTTCTTGATTATCGTTAACAATGTATGGCAAGTCATTAATATAAACTAAAAACAGAAATGGACCCAGAACTGAGCCTTGCGGGACCCCCATATCCATCGAAGTGCCAGGAGATCTCGAAACGTAACTTCACGCCTGTAATCTCCGAAGGGGTAGGCAGAGGTAAATGCATGCATTCAAGCATACATGCAAACACCCACGATTCGCCGGTTACGTTTTGGCCCATGTAACAGGTGGCGAGCCTGTTGACATCTCCGGGCACATTACCAATTTTCCATTTATATCAACATACATGTATCTCGAGCTTAAATATGAAGTCATATGTTCGAGAGCGGTATCTCGAATGCCGTAGTGGTATAATTTTCTGACCACTGTTTCATGCTGGACGCAATCAAATGCTTTGGATAAGTCACAGAATAACCCTAGAGCATCCTGTGATTCTTCCCAAGCTTCAAAAATGTGTTTGACAAGTTCAACACCTGCATCAGTAGTTGAACGACCCTCGGTAAATCCAAATTGTTTTACATGCAAAAGTTTACGACGATTGAAGTGTGAAAGTAATTGATTTAAAATGAGCCTTTCAAAAATTTTACTTAAAGTGGGTAGCACAGAAATGGGTCTGAAATTTGTGGGGTCACTTGTACTACCGGATTTGAATAATGGAATAACTTTACTATTTTTCATTAAATCAGGAAACACACCACTTACAATACTGTTGTTAAACATAGTCGCTAAATATGGTGCGATTATGTCTATTACTGAGTGTACAATTTTTACAGATATGCTCCATAAATCACTAGTATTCTTAATTTTAATACATTTAAAAGCATGCATAACATCTGCAGTGCTTACTAACTTAAAATTAAACTTAAATTTGCTTTCTTTTACACTATGTTGTAATAACGTGTTGTAATAACGTGTTGTCTTACTGGTGGTAGAGCTCCAGTGACGGAGCTCGCGGGCGTAGGCACCACCGCATTACCTAATATACTTGCCGCTAAATGGTAGTGTTCAACACTATCGTGTTCCGGTCAGGTGGTAATGTACGGCCCTGTAATTTCCGGCACAGAGGCATAAGACCTTAGGCCGCAGGAGTGGTAACGCATCTGCATTTTGACCTTGGTCTTTGTGTGGGTGTCTATAGGCTGCAGTCATCACTTAACATCAATGTGAACTGCATGCTTGTTTACCACTTCCATTACATAAAAAAAAAAAAAAAAAAACGATTAAGCGACGGTAGGAGAAGAAATAAGGTCTTCGGTGGTAGAAACTGCAAAGAAAGTTTCGAATGCTGAGGCAACTTCTTTGTCAGTTGAAATAAGTGCGTTGTCAATAATTAAATTAAAATCAGAGATGCGCTCCGTACATTTTCCAGTTTCGCTATTAATAACATTCCATGTCCCTTTAATTTTATTTGGTGAATTTTTAATTTTATTTTTAATATGTAGTGACTTAGCTATGGCACACACTTTTTTAAATACCTTTGAATACATTTTAACATAATGTTTAAAAGAATTACTATGATTATATGATCTTTCACCATAAAGTTCATACAATCTCTGCCTACTCTTATGTATTCCAACAGTCGCCCATTCATTAAATGACTTATGACTTCTTACATTTTTGGTCTTTTTTAGTAAAGACTATATTGTACTCTTTTGCATATCAATAGATATATTATTATTATTTTGTTTTGTACTTGATATCATACTTAAATAATACTTTTTGTAATTTTTTTTTCCTCCCGCACCCTTGACTATTTCTGCCATAACCCCATGGTTGACTGTCAGAGAATGCCTAGTGGCATTAAGTCCGCCATATGTATAATGTGCATAAAAGTATAAATAAATAAATAAATAATGTCAAAAAAGTTACTGTATATTATATTTGGGTCATCATGGTACTGTACATATGAAAGTTTTGGCTTAATATTTTCTCTAAATTTCTTAATCCGCTTCGCATTGATAGGAACAAACACTATGCCATGTTTTGAATCTCTATTTTTGATTTCATCATGAAAGGATATTAGTTGACCACAGTGATCAGAACTTAATTCAGTAAAAACATGTTTGTGGTTATGTTTGAAATCAATAAATATATTGTCTATGCAGGTCGCAGAGCACTGGGTGATTCTGGTAGGTTCAAGAAACACATTATGCAAATTATATGACATCAGTAATGATTTAAATCGAATACATGTTGGCGTTTCATCTAGTAGATTAATGTTAAAATCACCACAAACATTAATATGTTTCTTCAATTCAAATAATTTGGTAAGGGTTTATCAGAGATAAAGGTGTAAAGTCCTTTATCTCTGGTTCTATTGGGATTTTTCCATTTTCTGGAAATTTCCCAGTACCTCGAAGTTTGGTAATGTGCCCCGGTCAACAGGCTCGCCACCTGTTACATAGGCCAAAACATAACCGGCGAATCATGGGTGTTTTTGCATGTATGCTTGAATGCATGTATTTACCATTGCCTACCCCTTCGGAGATTATAGGCGTGAAGTTACGTTTTATGTTATTTTAATCGCCGTATAGTACAAATAAGAAGATTTAGAACCAGTCAAATACATACGCCAATAAATCTCTTTCATATTCCACCTAAACGTCGTAGAAAAGGGTTTGATCCGTAAAAACTTTCGTACCAATTGCCAATACAAAGTGATGTCGCAAATGACTTTTCAATATCAGATCTGTACAGCAAATATTTTGCGCGTGTTTTTTTGTTTGAACAACCTGTCCCGTTTCGAATTCTCTTTGCTTCAGGTATACTCTTTTGTCAGCAAAGCGTTATTGGAGATTCGTCGATATTCATTCGATATGGACTGACGATTGATCGATGAAGTCCAATATTGAATTTTAAAGAGGTTGTGTTCGACACTTTTTTTTAAAATAAAAGTAGTAAACAAGCATGCAGGTCACATTGATGTTAAATGATGACTGCAGCCTATTGCATGCTTGTTTACTACTTCCATTACATAAAAAAAACATTTATTCAGAAACAACAGCACATTGAGACATAAACAAAAAAAATAAAAATAAGAACATTATTTATAGACTAGCGGCTAGCCCTAGCTTCACACAGGTGCAATGTTATCTTCATTTCAACTGCTATTACGGTACTAATTTATAGGGTAGCGAAAGCAATCAGTTGCCCTTAAAACCTGCTGTAATGGTTTAATACATACTATCAACCATAAGAACATACTCTTAGGCATCAAATTTTGCAAAATCCCTTTTCAGCCACCTACGTCCTAATAGAAATCCTTATGCAAAATTTGAGACTCCTATCACTCACAGTCTTTTAGTTACACAGTTTCATACAAACGGTTAACCCCAAATACAACCCCTTAGGGGTCGAATTTTGCAAAATGCTATTTAAATGTGGACCTATTCTCTAAAATATTAACCCCAAAAACAACCTCTTAGGGATCGAATTTCACAAAATCCCATCTAAGTGAGGACCTATCCCCTACAATATTAACCCTAAAAACAACCCCTTAGGGATCGAATTTCGCAAAAAGCCATCTAAGTGAGGACCTATTCCCTAAAATATTAAGCCCAAAAACAACCCCTTACGGGTTGATTTTCGCAAAATGCCATTTAAATGAGGACCTATCCCCTAAAATATTAATTCTAAAAACAACCCCTTAGGGATCGAATTTTGCAAAATGGCATTTAAATGAGGACCTATCCCCTAAAATATGAATTCTAAAAACAACCCCTTAGGGATCGAAATTTGCAAAATGGCATTTAAATCAGGACCTATCCCCTTAAATATAATCCCTAAAAACAACCCCTTAGGGGTCGAATTTCGCAAAATGCTATCTAAGTGAGGAGACCTATCCCCCAATAATCTCCTACCAATTGTAGTTTCTGAGATTTTTTGATGAGTGGGTGAACTTTAATTGTTATATATAGCCATTGGGTCACTATCACGTTCTCACTTTAATGTTAATCTACACAACAACTGGTGTGTCCTATTCTAGTGAGAGGTTGAAACAGGTTGCAGGTTCAAGATTGAATTACGGTTGGATCTCGTACCTTAGCTGAATTTCCAATTGTTTGCTCATTGGTTATCAGGCTATATGTTCTTGGGACAAGTTTTATTGAGAGATTTGTTCTTCGTATGTGGACAATTGGAACGTCTGCTGACTATTTATATGGGTTGCGTACTGGAAGATGAGATTCTTGAACGATTAATTTGAACATATTTGAGTAGGAACATATCCAAGGGAGATGAATTGTATCTTTACGACAAGTCTCGTGCTGGGTAGACATAGAGTGTATCACGTGGCGAGTCCATTGTCATCTCACTACCAAACGCCAAGGGTAGCACTGGGAAACTCCTAGAAAAATGAGAATATATTCCATAACACAGGAGATGAAAGATAACATAGCTTACCCGGGAATTCCTTATTAAACTGTTTCAGTTGTCTCGTGGAAGCACGCTACTACTGCTTCGCTGATTAACTTGCATTATTGTATAATTTTTTTTTACGTCGCAACTGTTGCATGTTAGCTTGAAGGGCGAATAATTTTTGTCCTTGCAAAAATCACCTGCCTCTTTTTGAACAAGAAGTATCTATCGTGTCAATCTACTATGGGTAGAGTTCCCGCGCAAGAGCTTGAGGGCATAGGCACCACCGCATTACCTAATCTATATGCCGCCAAATGGTAGTGTTCAGTAATATCGTGTTCCGGTTAGGTGGTAATGTATGGACCCGTAATAACTATCACGGAGACATAACAACTTGGGTTGCAAGGGTGGCAACGCACATGCATTTTGAGTACTGGCCTTTCTATCTATAGGCTGCAGTCATCACTTAACATCGATGTAAACTACCACTTCCATTACACAAATAAAAATAAATCATATTTCAGAAGATTCCGGCACACTAGTATTCTTTTCATATAAATCTCATCGCTCTAACTCAGTTACAATGTCTTTGGTAAAAACTTTTTACGTAATCAATAGGTTCAGAGCTGGATTTTTTGGAAAGTTCAGTATGAAAGGAACTGTTCTTTTCTGGATTGTATCCGCTTTGTCCCAATTGGATGCGTGCCAGATAAGTGATAAATATCGCCAATCACGCAATAGGAGCTTCTCAACTTCTCTGATTAAACTGAAAAGACTTCTTTTGTAAGAAAATGTAGTAACAAATTGAAAATTCTAAGTAACGTACGGCTCCATAATAACTTATCACAGAGACATATAAACTAAGGTCTCAAGGGTGGCAATGTATCAGCATTTTGACATCTGGTCCTTGTGTGTCTATAGGCTGCAGCCATTACTTAACATCAATGTAAACGTTTGCATACTTGTTTGTCACCTTCATTGATAAAATACTCACGCTTGTTGTTCATGTAAATTTAAAATCTATTACTCAAGTTTTATTAAAGCAAGATAGGACGATGTTTTTTATTGGTTTTATACCAAGCACTAACGTGTTCCTGTCAGGTGGTATTAGAACGGCGCTATAATATCGGGCACAGAGGCATAACACTTTAGGCCTCAGGAGTGCTAACGCATCTGTATTTTGACCTCTAATCTTTGTGTGGGTATGTATAGACTGCAGTCATCACTTATCATCAATGTTAACAGCATGCTTGCTTGCCACTCCATTACATAAAAAAGAAAGGTTTCTCAGACGATATTTCAAATGATGCACATAGCAGTTGCGTTTAAGACAACACCACGTAATTTTTCATTTTGATATTAGAGAAAACTGACCCTGAGAGTATCAAGTTTAATTGATTGTTCTTGAGGTTTTGTCTGAGGGTCGTAAATTTGAATTCATTAATAAAACATTAAACGACGTCATCTCGTTGAATGCTCTTTATCGTGACTTTCATATTAATCAGGTTGTTCTGCGGTTTAACAGTTCAGTGCATGTCTGGAATACTTAAGATACATTTTGATGACTTTTAAGTTGGTTGTTAAGTATGATTGAGGGGCCGTGCCAGATAGAGTTTATGTTTGATTTTAAAAATTAAGTGTAATTGCTGATACTTATCATGTTACTTTTTTGTTTTAGGGTATTTTGATAATATCAGAATTTGGCTTCGGACCACACCACCTTTTTTATTGATATACATCCACAAAGAGAGAAGAATGTGTCTAAAATACGAATGAAAATGAATGATAACCTAACTTCGCGCCTGTAATCCCCGAAAGGGTAGGCAGAGGTAAATGCATGCATTCAAGCAAACATGCAAACACCCACGATTCGCCGGTTACATTTTTGGCCTATGTAACAGGTGGCGAGCCTATTGCCATCTTCGGGCGCGTTACCAAACTCCTAGGTACTGGGAAACTTCCAGAAAATGGAAAAATCCCAATAGAACCAGAGATAAAGGATTTTAAACCGTAATCTCTGATAGCCCCCGACCCGGTAATCAAACTCGGGACCTCCAGCGTAATAGTAGTGGCTTTCTACCACTAGGCTACTGAGGTAGTTGAAAAATGAATAATAATTAATAATGTTTATTACAAACATAATAATGTTGTTAAATTCAAGCCTATCCTTTTCAGTTTTTATATTTTAAACTGTACTAACCATCACTAATGGAATTGAATGGATACAGACTAATTTTTCATGACACTTTAACCGTTAATATAAAACATAAAGCCCCTAAAGAGATGTTAGCATTAAAATAGAGTGTTCATTTAAAATTCGCTTTTGGAATGGCGATAAAAGAACATTATAAAAGAGGTTTATTCACAATATGAAAACGAATTAAATGTATGTACGTTTCTAGTTGTGGGAATAGAGTTTGCTATCAAGTAACTTGTAAATAGCGACAACGTTTTTATTTCTTAATTATAAAAATGAACTCATTACCTTTTACATTTATGTTATACTATGTTGCAAGAAATTTTGTTTTAGATGTTATTACTGTTTATTAACTGATAGAGTATTATTTTTATATATAATGTAAAGATCAGGTTTGCAGTTCATTTTTACGGCATGTCGTTTATAATATTCGTAACATAACTTCACGCCAGTAATCCCCGGATGGGTAGGCAAGGGTACATGCATGCATTCAAGCGTTCATGCGATTCCTACGATTCGCCGGTTACGTTTTGTCCCATATAATAGGTGGCGAGCCTGTTGACATCTCCGGGCACATTACCAAACTTTGAGGAACTGGGAAATTTCCAGAAAATGGTAAAATCCCAATAGAACCAGAGATAAAGAACTTTACACCATTATCTTTGATAGCCCCCCAACTGGGTATCGAACCCAGGACCCCAGCGTAGTAGTAGTGGCAGAAGTACTAAGGCAGTAACCTAGTGGCTACGTACATTTATAAAATTTCACAGTGTTTTTAACCAAACTCCTCCGAAATACCTTGCATGATTGTTATGTTTTTTTTAGCATTATCGGTAGTTCTGAGGATATTTCGTAAACTATTTAAACTGTTAAGGCAAAACTAAATTTGTGGGGACAGCTTACAGATATTCTTAAAATAATGTAATAACACACATTGTACGATCAAGTTTATTTTCACTCCTTGAAAGAAAGAAAGAATATGTTTTTTATTTCGAGTGAGATTTTACAACCATTTTCGAAAAGTCAATAAGAATTAATAATTACCTAGAGTGAAGAACTATTTCATAAAGTAAAACAGATATTATGTTTATTAGAATAAGTGATAAAAACCTTACTAAAGAAAACAATTTCTTCTTTCCAAAAATTAGATAAAAAGAAAAAGAAAAAATAATCGTCAAAACAAAATCTAAGTTATTCACTTAACAGAGTTCCAAGTGCAGTCACTACTAAGAGAAACTCCGCTACCCAACAGACTCAGTAAGAGTTCCTTTAAACTTTTAACTTATGTCTAATACAGATAGTCATAAAACATAATAATGTAAACGTCATTAGCATATATATTCGTAAAAGTACAAAACAACAATTATCCATCATAATGAAATATAACACCAGCAGACCAGAACAGACCATCAGCATCAGTTCTTGAGTAAGACGCATGTGGCATTCATTGCTATCCTCGACCATTTCAGAGGGAAGTGAGCAACTCACAACTTAATTTCTGACCAAA
The DNA here is from genome assembly GCA_036365455.1 of Macrosoma leucophasiata. Classification (NCBI taxonomy): domain Eukaryota; kingdom Metazoa; phylum Arthropoda; class Insecta; order Lepidoptera; family Hedylidae; genus Macrosoma; species Macrosoma leucophasiata. The sequence goes on along the minus strand of JAWQUS010000023.1, from coordinate 2,430,112 downwards.
TAAATCCCAGTTTTAAAAATATCTTATAACCCATCCATTTCCAAACCTCACTCGCCTAAGTTGGAAGAAACTTGTCAAGTTTCGCTATGTTTCGAGCAATCGATATAACAAGATCTGAAGTTACAGTAACAAGCCAATTTAATCACCCTACTTTTGAAACTCGCTCAAGAAGTTTTTTTTTTCAGTGAATTTCTAAGAGTCATAAATGGAAGTTGAACGGGACAAGTTTTAAGTATTGCTCCTTACTTTTAATAAAACCGTGTAAGGTTTGAGGGAAAGTAGCTTGTTTTGAGTTCAGTGATGGTTGTTCAATGATGGAACTGAAGGACGTAGTTAAATTAGTGAGGTCCAATGTTGGAGCTGAAGCGCGCATAGACCCGCGGCTAGTGTAGACCGCAAGCAATCTACTCAGTTAAGTGATACGGGTGCGGTCGGGTATGTGATGGGTGACCGCTAGTAGCAAATTGCAATGCGCGTTTCCGTGCTTCGGGGGACACGTTAAGCCGTCGGTGCCGGTTACTATCGAAAGATAGCAGACGTTAAGAAATATCGGAGGCCTTATAGGCGGTTTGAAAAACATCCGACAGCGGGTTGGCCACTAACCCACCCACCTCCACCAATCCGCATTGGAGCAGCGTGGTGGAGTAAGCTCCAGGCCCCCCCCAAAAAAGGGGAAAGACTCGTGCCCAGCAGTGGGACGTATAATGGGTTGCCATTACTAATGCTGGAGCTTGTGTGTGTAGGCACTACTGCATTACCTTATCCATCTGCTGCCACATAACAGTGCTTAGTACCATCGTCTTCTGGTTGCATGTTAATATAAGGTCGTTTTATAGTTCAATGATAATTATCACAGAGCTAAAACAATTTAAGCCTCAGATCTTCGGTTTTTGTTAAGACATTTATAATACAACAGTAATTATCATTCACGGGCATTACATGAGTGTTTATCACCATCGTTTCACAAAAAATCAGTGTATGTGTCAACTCCGACGCATAACGGGAGCACAGTACAAATATGAACAGTATGGAATCTACGTACAAAACGTTCGAAATGGCACACTAACACAAACATGCGCATCGACGCTCGATGTAGCGAGTAACTCAGTATTGCAGCACGGCGAGAACCGCTTAGAAGCCTCGTCGATGCGCATGTTTGTGTGAGTGTGACGTTTCAAGGTTTTGTACGTAGTTGCCAAAACGTAACTTCACGCCTGTAATCCCCGAAGGGGTAGGCAGAGGTAAATGCATGCATTCAAGCATACATGCAAACACCCACGTTTTTGGCCCATGTAACAGGTGGCGAGCCTGTTGACATCTCCGGGCACGTTACCAAACTTTGAGGTACTGAGAAATTTCCAGAAAATGGAAAAATCCCAATAGAACCAGAGATAAAGGCTTTTTCACCATTATCTCTGATAACCCCCTACCCGGGAATCGAACCCAGGACCTCAGCGTAGTAGTAGTGGCCTGCTACCACTAGGCTACCGAGGCAGTTTTCGTAGTTTCCACACTGTTCATATTAGCACTGTGACGGGAGTTTGCTCGGTGTGCGAAGAGATTGCTGGTGTGCGGCCGAGTAATCGCGCGTAACGCCTCAACTTTAGTGTTACACTTGATTAAGGAGTAATCCTTATTAGTACTGGGCCTCATAACTCAAATTCACTGGTGGTAGAGCTCCAGTGACGGAGCTCGCGGGCGTAGGCACCATTGCATTACCTAATATACTTGCCGCTAAATGGTAGTGTTCAGCACTATCCTGTTCCGGTCAGGTGGTAATGTACGGCTCTGTAATTTCCGGCACAGAGGCATAACACCTAATGCCTCAGGAGTGGCAGCGCATCTGCATTTTGACCTCTGATCATTGTGTGGGTGTCTATAAGCTGCAGTCATCACTTAACATCAATGTGAACTGCACGCTTGTTTGCCACGTTTATTACATTAAAAAAAAAAAACATTTCTGACGGAGTAAACTCCAAAACACTGAATTACGTAATCATTCACTAGTGATAGAGCTCCAGTGAATGATCCCAGTGCTCAACTCCAAATTTGTTAATTTGCCTGTCTTTAGGCTTGAGAGCCTTTTTGTAACATGGCGAAAAAAAAGATAAACAGCGCATAGTAGGTGTTTGCATGTGTGCTTGTATGCATATTTTTATTTCTGCCTACCCTCCGGGGACTACAGGCGTGGTGGTGTATTTATATTTCAGAGTCGATTATACTCGTATTTGCGAAATATCTATAATGGTAGTCGGCGTGAATTTACCTTAAAATCGACGAAAAAAAATTGTGTCTTATTTTATATACCACAAATTGTCTGCTTTATCTGACATTACGATATCGCTTTCGCTAATGGAAGTTTTAATTTCGAATAAAACTGATAAAGAAACAAATAATTTTAAAACAAGATACTTTTAAACGATTCACATTTTTCAACTTTCTTTTAAGTCGCAAAGTTTTGCGAGTTTAACGTGCCCATTTTTAAGATAAAGATGTATTTTTAAAAGGCGGCTTTGACTGGGATAAATATTTAAAGTAAAAAGAATGACTATTTTTTTTATCAATAATTATTTGTCATCGGGTGATGAGACATTAAATATTGATTTTTAAACACAATCAACTATGATATTAAGTTTATATACTTCCACCGAATACATTGTATTAAATCGTCCCTAATAGCATGTGTCCTATGTGTGTCTTATCTCTCTCCGCAACGCCTTAAGCCGAGGTTCGAACTCAGAGAACCTTTCACCTTCAGTTGAGCTAACTTTTATTTAGGCTGAGATGGCCCACTGCACTCACTGATTCACAAACTCAAACTCAAATACTTTATTTCAAATTGGTCTACAAGGACACTTTTGCATTGTCAGTTTACAAGCTACCTTTAGCGAATGACTTATAATAATTATTATAAATAATTATTATAAATCATTCGCTATAGGTACTGTATGATAGCAGCAAACTTATAATAATTATTATAAATCATTCGCTATAGGTAGCTTGTAAACTGACAATGAAAAAGTGTCCTTGTAGACCAATTTGAAATAAAGTATTTGAGTTTGAGTCAGTTACCAGTAAGCGAATGACTTATAATAATTATTATAAGTAATTCGCTATTTCGCTATACGTATTAATAATAATCAAATAATAATCAGAGAGAGGTCCCGCCGAATATAACCCATTACAAAGTAGATCAAATTTCTCGAAAAGGCCTCTACGTGTTGGACCGCCCATGTCCCCGCGCAAGCCTGTTAAAGGTCCAGGGTTCAAATTGGACCCCGTGCTGACGAGAAACATCAAATTAAAATATTCAAATCAAATGAAATAAAAATTTAACCGATTTTATGCATCAAATCATTCAATTCCTTCATAGAAGAAAAAACAAAAATCTATTCGTCATAAACATAGTCATTCACTTAGCAGAGTTCCAAGTGCAAGAACTACTGAGAAGAACTCCGCTGCTGAACAAACTCATTGCCCGGTGAAGTTGACTAGTGCCGTCTCGAAACGTACCGCCTACATACACGAAAAAAAATATAGAAATGTAACTTACAGTGAGATAAATTATTAATCCTATGACAATTTCCCCCACTACAAGTCAATGAATATCGAAGAGTTTTTCACCCCTTCCAAGCAATTTCACTCCAAAACATGTTCGCCACAAAGAGTTTAACGTCTTACGTCCCCAAAAAACAAAGTCGCAGATAACATTACGATTTACGATTGTGATACTGAAACACATTAATACACGTCATACTAAGCCTAAGGCTCATGAACATCTGTAGACAAAGGACGCCACGTTATATTTCAAATCGTAATGGCACACGTTTTTAGGGAAACGAGGAGAATTCTTGATGTTTGAATGAAATCGCATTTGAATTTTCTGTTCCATATTTGGTGTACTATTTTATTAAAAAAAAATAAGTTTAAAAAAGATAAACTGTATGATAGCAGCCAACTGCTGCTATGATGTTGTCTCGGGTCTGATCATTAGCTTGGGTTGTCAGAATATTTGTTTTTTACTCTTCATTAGACAAAATACCCAATGGCATCTTCTGTGTTTGATAATGTTCTCGGTAAATGTAAACAAGCTCACTATCTATTAAATTACACTCAAAACAGTCCTCCCAAAATCTGAGAAAAGGGACTATAATTTCACCCCATCGAAGCAACTTCAACCCTAACACAAAACATATTCGCAGCGAAAAGTGTAACGTCTTGCGTCCCGAAATCTCAAAGTCGCAGATATCATTACGATTTACGATTGTGATACTGAAACACATTAATACACGTCAAACTAAGCCTAGGGCTCATGAACATCTGTAGACAAGGGACGCGACGTTATATTTCAAATCGTAATGGCACACGTTTTTGGGGAAACTAAGAGAGATTTTCAAATGTTCGAATGAATTTACATTTGGAATTTTAGTTTGATATTTGATGTATATTTTCTTAAACTTGAAATAAAACTATTTTTACGGATTTATCTCGCGTATATTAAACTAAAATGATTTTTAAAATCAACCCGACGTTTCGGTCGCTTTTCAGCTTCCATGGTCCCGGGCAGACTGAGGTGACATTTGTCTGACAGAAGTTTGAAAAATTATATGTAGCTACCTCCATCGATTTCGTAAACGCCTTGCGTAGCGTTCAGGATTAACACAATAATTACTTATGGTATCTTGAGGTCTTCTTTCTTAAACTTGTTAAAACAAAACAATGTTGGATAACTGCCTCATTAGTCTAGTGGTAGCAGTATTCTTACGGTCTTATTCATAAAAACGCTTATGTAAGGTTCATAGCATTCATTAGTTAAAATGCTCTATAAGCCTATAAAACGTTCCATAAACCTTCCATTGTTAAAAATTTTAAAAATAAAAAAATATAAATAGTCAAAATGTTGCCAGTGCAAGGTATTTAGTGGACAAATAGATGCAACAAGAGATCAAACACGCCAATTTGTCGAGAAATTTCGTGTGGAAATGAGCTTATTTCGATTAAAAGGAAAAAAATCAACGTCACAGGTGACATAAAGTCACGTTTTAAAAATCGCGCGCACTTCCTACCTTCGTTCCATCAATCGACCGCTACGACCGCGACCAAGACCGCTGAAATTGCCGTCTTGGTGAAAGCACAAAATATTGGTGGATCGGAGTGGACGCAATGCGGTCGCGAACAGTGACGTCATTTATGACGTCAAAAGACCGCTGGCGACGACCACGGGCCTCAGGTGGAACAATACAAAGGGCGTTACGGTCATTGTGATCGATTAATGGAACGTGCCCAATGTCAATTTCAACAATCAGCTGTTGAATGTCGGCCATCTTTGTCCTTATAGCACTGTTATATAGGGTTCTGGCCTCTATAACCTTATAGTGGGTTTATAGAGTAGTTTAGCGCTAAAATGCTATTATGAATAACGTTTTTCTTAAAGCATACTATAGCGAGCTCTTAGAGGTGTTATATCTTTTTATGAATAAGACCGTTATTCTTTACTGGTGGTATAGCTCTAGAGACGGAGTTCCACCGCATTACCTAATATACTTGCCGCTAAATGGTAGTATTCAGCACTATCGTATTCCGGTCAGGTGATAATGTACGGCCCTGCAATTCCCGGCACAGAGGCATAACACCTTAGCCCTCGTGAGTGGTAATGCATCTGATATTTGACCTCTGGTCTTTATGTGGGTGTTTATAGGCTGCAGTCATCACTTAACATCAATGTGAACTGCAAGCTTGTTTGCCACTTTCACAACATAAAAAACTCCTTTTTTATGTTTGATGAAGTGACAATTAGCAAGTGGCTAAGTGGCGAATCAGCATACAGGCCTCAATGATAACAAGTAATATTATAGCAAAAAATATCAAACTCGAAGATGTTATGTCTCTGTGTTGAAAATTACTAGGCCGTACATTTTATACAAAGTAATGTTGCTTTGAATTTCTGTGGAAATATTGAGAGAAATATTTACTAATTTTACTTTTTTTCTCTTTTTGACTGCCTCGGTAGCCTAGTGGTAGCAGGCCACTACTACTACGCTGAGGTCCTGGGTTCGATTCCCGGGTAGGGGTTATCAGAGATAATGGTGAAAAAGCCTTTATCTCTGGTTCTATTGGGATTTTTCCATTTTCTGGAAATTTCCCAGTACCTCAAAGTTTGGTAATGTGCCCGGAGATGTCAACAGGCTCGCCACCTGTTACATGGGCCAAAACGTAACCGGCGAATCGTGGGTGTTTGCATGTATGCTTGAATGCATGCATTTACTTCTGCCTACCCCTTCGGGGATTACAGGCGTGAGGTTACGTTTTTTTTTTTTTTTTTTTTTTTTTTTTCTCTTTTTGATGTATGGAAAAATTAAAAGCCACAGATAGAGAGGTTGCAGGTTGTAAGTAACTCAAGCAGTTATTTGAAGTGTTGCATCCATGTTTATCTTCAATTTCATGCTTACTCTTTCTAAAATACAGACAGCCTACTATTTGGTTATCTTAAATTTCATGCTTACTCTTTCTAAAATACAGACAGCCTACTATTGATCAAATTAACTAAACTGCAACGACAGTTGCAATTTCTTCTTACTTTTCAGAAATAAGTTTACCAAAAACAAAATCTCTTTCATGTTGGAATTTCTCCTTACACTTTAACCATATCTTAAACGGTAATAACTGAAATGTCTCTAAATAAATATGAAACTAAATTGAAGAAGCGTTTAACAACTTCAAAGAAAAATAAAAACAAATAAAGTACAACTTAACAACCCTTCAGAGTCACTTAACGACAGCCATTTTAAACACACCAACTATAAAAGCCTTTTTAATATTCAAAACGGTTCTCATATACGTTTTCATTATAGTCTAAGAGACGGCTGGAAAATCATCGAGTAGTTAATAAATAATAATAATAGCAACCCTTGATACATCCTACTGCTGGGCACGAGTCTCTTCGCTTCTTGTGGAGGCCTGGAGCTCACTCCACCACGCTGCTCCAATGCGGATTGATGGAGATACGGGTTAGTGGCGAATCTGCTGTCGGATGTTTTCAAACCGCCCATCAGTCTTCCGACAAAGTTTAACGACTGCTATCTATCAATAGTAACCGGGAACGACGACTTAACGTACCCTCAGATACACGGAAAAACGATTTTTTTTTAAATTTGCCACAAGCAATTGCCCATCACACACACGACCGCGCCCGTATCGCTTCACCGAGTAGATTGATTACGATCTACACCAGCCGTGGGGCAATGCGCGCGAGTAGGTAGTTAATAAAAATATTTAATTTTACGGTTTCCTATGAGATTAACATAATATCACATTATCCGAGCATAGAAATGGTTACGAATGTGGATGGTTGCAGAGGCCCAGGAAGACCAAGGCTGACCTACCATGACCAAATAGGTCGAGTTCTGTCTGATGGTGGGGTCAAAAGTCTTAGGAATCGGCGTGCATGTATGAAGAGAATGATGAAGGTAGACGAGGCACGAGAGGTTTGTCAGAACCGGGATGTCTGGCGCTCTACACTCTCTGCCTACCCCGTTAGGGACCTGGCGTGAAGATACATAAAGAAATGGTTACTTTAAACTTGATCACACTTCAATTTTTAATTTAATTTTAAACTATTAAATTTTTTGGGTTTTAATCCCCTAAATATGTCCCCTAATAAAAAAAAAATGACGATGTAAAAATGCTCTCCAGGAGCCTAATTATATGAAATAAATGAATAAACTGAAATAAACTAAATAAATAGGTTTTAAATTAAATAAAATAAAACATTAGCAATTTTTTCCAAATTTCGTATGAATTAAATTAATGTTTTCACGATTTGCCGCTATCTTGAATCCCAGATCTTAAACTAATATAAAAAGTTATTCCCTTGTGCTTGATCAACACTTTATTGTTTGCAGTTTGTTATTAAAACGAAATATCTTGTCTAGGAAAATACGTAACTAACTAAACGCCTGTTATCCCCAAAGGCGTAGGCAGCGGTAAAAAAAGTATCTTAGGTAATGAAGTGGTGCCCACGCCCGCGAGCTCCGTCACTGGAGCCTTACCACCAGATAAAGGAGATCAGCCAAAATGGTACATAGATTGTACATGAACAAATACTTTACATAAAATTTGTGCGCATAGAGCTGTAAATTTTTCTGTATAATATTACTGAAAACCACCGGAAAAGTATCTAAAACAGTTTTTGAAAAAATCTATACTTTTGATATTTATGATGGCGTAGAAAGGAACGTAACGAAATGTAATGGCGTAGGATATAATTATTGTATCAGAAAGTATCGATTAATCACATTAAAAAAAAAATACATAATAAATAGACAAATAAGTGAAAGTACACGTTAGATTTCATTTTAATTTGCCAACAACCAGATGAGGTTTTACTGAAATACATTCATTTAGGTTTTAAAATCAACACAAAAGACTAAGTGACCCGATCAATGGATCGATATTCTTAAACATCGATATTTTGTGACAGCCGCCTATGTTGACACATCCTTTTTTGACGCTTTGATATGTCACCTCATGTCTGTCACGTCATTGATGATTGACGTCACGTCATTCACTTGGCGTTCTGTGACTTCTCTGTGTTTTGACTACTGGCTTGTTTATGTGCTTGTTGAAACGAATTTCGAGTACTTTTGCGATTCGGAATACGTAGGTAGTGCTAGAGGTTTCTGTTCAAGTCGGATCGTGTTCGTTAGTTTTTCTGTAAACAATTTATTTGAATCTGCAAAAGCAGACTGGAGTTTGCCAAAAAAAAGTGCTCGGTGTTCAGTGAAAAGCATTCATACGTAGGTATTAGTGGATACAAGCGTGATTATTTAGTGCACAAATCACTTTCTTAGCGTTAATGTTTCGTTAGCGATAGTATTTTTTTTTTTAAGGTTTATTTTAATGAATCTCGCCCTTCATTCCTAATTTATTATTTTTAATAATCATATCTTCAATTTATATACAACTACCATTCGATAGTTTTATTTATTTAAAATAAAAGAGACACTTTTTGACTCGAGTATAGACAACGGTCGAAAAGTAATGAAAGGTGGGAGAAGGATGATTATAAAAGGGGCAACGTAAAGTAGTTGGGGGCTTTTTTTTGGACTGTTGACGTTGAAAACGCGACGAGTGTAGGAGTGTAAAGAAAAGTGTAACGATAGCAAAAGTGTGTGTAAACCAATTCAGTGTGTGATAGTAATTTTGAAAAAGTGTAACGAAAATAGTAAAAGTGTATGTAACCAATTCAGTGTGTTATATATTTGTTCCTGATTTCCCGAGCACTGTTGGAGAGTTTTCGGAGGCCAAGGCGTGGTTAACAGGTTGTATCTTCGGGACTACCTGAGCGATTATTACAATTCTTACAAGTTTTAAATTGGTATATCTCATGAGCCCCACGCGTCAACGAAGTAAAATATGTTTTAAATAGTAGTATATGTACTAATGTCTGAGGACGAAAAGTTTTATTGATATACAATTATGTACCAATGCCCCATACAAAGTGGCGGATCTCCTTTTATTCAGATATTTATTTTCTAAGTGATAGTTTTAAGGTAATAACCCAATTGTATGAAATCCTGTGAATAGGACTAGTACGAATAGGACTGCTATTCGTACTCGGCCGGGTTTTAATATTTGAATGAAATTAAAAACCTTCCCAAACCTTTTGATTTAATGACATAATGATTTTTATGTTCAACCATATATGACACTACACTCTCTGCCTAACCCGTTAGGGACCAGGCGTGAAGATACATACATACATACGTACCATATATTAAACCTAATAATAATCCGTGAAACACTCGAACATCCTAATATAACAGTTTCTGGATATATTTAACGCAATTACCAAGAATTTCATTTCAGCAAAATGTAGATTTTCTCACTTCAAGGGCATTTGAAACATTTCTCGATTCTACAAGGCTAGAAATGAAAACCAAATTAATGAGCCATATTCTTTTGTTGAAATGATTGTCGGGGAAAATGAACTGGAATTCTGGATTGGAATATGTTAATTGGACAAGACAAGATCAGACTTTTCATGAATGCTGTGTTTTGGGGGTTGTATTGTTGTTGTCATTTAAAAGTGCAATTTTATTTTTTATGTGAACCATAGACGTAGTCATAAAAAAGAAGACTTATTGTAATTACAATATAACACAGGCGAGTGAACTTCAGAAATGAAAAAAAAAAACGGAAAGATAAATTTGACTTCGGGCAGGATTACTTCAGAAGCTTAGTGGTAAAGCGGCTGGACTAGTTATCCAGAGGTCGCAGGTTCGATTCCTGGCCGAAGTCAATTTTTTCTTTCCGTTTTTTCTTTAATTTCTAAAGATGACTTATTTAGAAGGTTCCGTTCCTAAAAAGCTTTAACTCTTACCGTAAATATTTTTAACACATACAAATGCCATTGTTTAGCGATAGCGAAAGGACACTTGCTTTTTTAAAACAATATCGTTTCAAAGCATAATATTTCACAAACGTATTCTTAATCGTAGAACGGTTTTCACAACCCACAATATTTTTATTAATTCTAGAATTTTTGATTGGAATATTTACATTTGATAGGACAAGATCAGACTTTTCAACGTCGTTTTTTGAGCGTTGTTTTGTATTTACATGGCCCTGCGGCTGAAGAGCGCATGGCCCTTAAGCAATACGGGCGCAATCGGGTGTGTGATGGGTGACCGCTAGAAGCAAATTGAATTAAATTGTGCGTTTCCGTGCCTCGGAGGACACGTTAAGCCGTCGGTCCCGGTTGCTATCGATATATAGCAGTCGTTAAACCTTGGAGGCCTTATATGGAGGGCGGTTTGAAGACATCCGAGAGCGGGTTGGCAACTAACTCGTTATTGCGGAGAGTTAAAAATATTTTAAGTATCAGGAAATGTTGTTTAGGTTCACTGGTTAATATTTCCATGCTGTTTTACCGTGTACCTTTTTTTCATTTTTTCTGTACAAATCTTGCCATGATCCTTTCAGACAATGCAGGAGTGACCTATCATCCGTGCCAAAGTTGATTAGCTAGACTATCCAATTCAACGTCTCATGAGTTCCCATTACGTACATGTTTGTTTGCCTACATAATTACAAAAAATGCTAATTAGGCTTGAATTGCTTTATAAACATCCACTAATACTTGTATATCCAATTGTTCTACCCAAATGAAATCAAGGGTCGCTAGTATACAGTGCGCTCCGAAGGACCAAATCGGAGATATGTAAATGGTGTTCTCGAGGGATTACATTAATTCGATACGAGATCTGACTCCTGAATTAACACAATGTTTGTTGCTGAAGTTAGGGTCCTTGCACACTACTCGTATATTCAGTTTGCAAACGCAGTCTGGATCACGAGTAAACTCTGGTCTATGCAGTGAATACACTGCATAAACTAGACATTCTACCAGGTACATAACTAAACTGCCAAATCCAAAGCTACTTGATCTCGTCTTCTGAAAAAAATAGCACGTGTATTTCTATCTCTCAGTTTTAAAGGGTTAATTGAAATTAGCGCATCACCTCTTGTAGGCAGTTTCTCTACATCAATTAAACCAATGTTTAAAACGTGTCAAATTGATCTAAATTCATTCAATTATTTTGCGCTCTATGGAGAACATTTTTGAGTTACTGATTGGAGCCTCAGGAGTGGTAACGCATCTGCAGTTTGACCTTGGTCTTAGTGCGGGTGTCGATAGGCTGCAGTCATCACTTAACATCAATGTGCATGCCTCCATGCAAACCCGCTCCCGCGGCTAATCGCTAGTGCGTTCGGGCACTAGGGTTTATTTGCCCTTTCATGTTACTTATGAGTTTTCCTGTAAACTATGGGACGTTACATAAAAACCTATAATGAGTCCAAGACATTTAAAGGAACTAGCGAGAATCCGTCTTACACTAGGTCGGTAATAAAAAAAAAAGGGATTAAGTTAGTTAAAGATGACCAATATCGTACAAACCGGGTAAACACAATCCTTGATGAAGTAGATTCCGAGATAATTTAAACAATGTGTTCTCTTGGGGATACATGACATACATACACTTGATTCGGAACAAGATTCTGATTTCTAATTAACAAGTTGATCATAATGCTGATGTTTTTGGGATCCTAACCTATTATTGAGGAATACAGAAGACTCACTTCAGAACCAATAGCTTTGCGTATCTGATAAGTCAAGTGTTTTTGTGAATTGGATAGTCTAGCTAATCAACTTTGGCACGGAGCTCAGTGATGATAGGTCACTCCTGCACTGTCTGAAAGGATCATGGCAAGATTTGTACAGAAAAAATGAAAAAAAGGTACACGGTAAAACAGCATGGAAATATTAACCAGTGAACCTAAACAACATTTCCTGATACTTAAAATATTTTTAACTCTCCGCAATAAAAAGTTTGAATTTGAACTTTAGTATTGATTTAAAAATATTTTAAATACCAGAAAATGTTGTTTAGATTCCCTAGGTAATATTTCTAATCCGTTTTACCTTGTACCTTTTTCTAACTTTTTTTGTACAAATCAATGTATGAACCTTGCCATGATTCTTTTGTTAAACTTTCGAGTTGCTAAGAGGCCCATACCAGTGTTGTATGTCGTTAGGACATGCCACAATTGTCAGCTTGGCAGGCGGATTGGCGATTGAAGTGGCGTTAGTTTTATACCGGGACACTGCTGCTCATCGGTATTATTTATTTTTAATTTTTATTGAAATAGTTTTTTTTTAAGTAATAAAAGTGGCAAACAAGCGTGCAGTTCACATTGATGTTAAGTTAAGTGATGACTGATGTTGATGTTAAGTGATGACTGCAGCCTATAGACACCCACACAATGACCAGAGGTCAAAATGCAGATGCGCTGCCACTCCTGAGGCATTAGGTGTTATGCCTCTGTATCGGAAATTACAGGGCCGTACATTACCACCTGACCGGAACACGATAGTGCTGAACACTACCATTTAGCGGCAAGTATATTTGATAATGCGGTGGTGCCTATGCCCACGAGCTCCGTCACTGGAGCTCTATCACCAGTAAAACCACCAGTAGTGTGACTGAAATAGTTTGGTTGACTGTAGGTACATTAGGGATGGGCAATTATGTTTCAATCAGAGTGACCTGGTTCTTTCTTTAACATACTGGTATAAACTTCCTCAAATTTCATAATTTCTCATTAAAAGGCAAAAAAGGGTAATAACTCTTTTAATAATTACAGTTTACCTAAATTTTGATGAACATAAAATGGAATATGCCCCTAATCATTTATACTAAATCGCTCATTAAGGTGACAAAGTGTGTCAATGTTCAGCTTCAAGAAATCTTTGATAATTTTTGCTATCGTACCAATTCTGCGACAAGACCTAAATAAGGGTTCCAATTCTGTTGAACTAGCAGAAATCTGTTAGAACCTTAAGCTATAATTTAGGGTCTTCGATAAGTGAGAACAAATTGGATGCTCTCCCAGCGCATGCGCGAATCGTGCTGACCGTTTCCCCCTCCCCCACCTCCCTTTGTCGCGCCCGTTGATTATTAAGACAAAAATTCTTATTAAGGGTGATCCCTACGCAGTATACGGATATTTTTGTTGATCTTTTAATTATCTTTAGTTTTTTAAGTACATGCTTTTTTTACAACAAAGCATCCCAATAACTTATTTATGCCGTCAGCTCGCCGTTGGTAAGAGTATCGGTATCCTGGGAGTTGACATATCGAACGAAGTGTAATTCGGGAGTTACATTGAGTGTAAGACCAAGTTGGCATCCAAAAAGTTGGGGGTGCTTAACAAAGCGAGGCAGTATTTCACATCGGGGCAGCTATTACATCTTTATAAGGCCCAAGTGCGGCCCCATCTGGAATACTGCTCTCATTTGTGGGCGGGAGCCCCCAGATACCAGCTTGGTCCACTTGACTCCCTACGAAAACGCGCCGTTCGTATTGTTAACGATCTAGGACTTACTGACAGGCTCGAACATCTGAGCCCGCACAGAGACATTGGGAGTCTGTGTGTGTTGTACCGTCTCTACAATGGTGAGTGTTCTGCTGAACTGTTTGACATGGTGCCGTCTCTTTTCCTACACCGTACTACCCGCCAAATAGCGAAGTTCGACCCTCACCGTCTGGACACCTAGCAGTGCTCAACGGTGTGGTTTTCACGTTCGTTCCTGCCCAGAACGTTTAAATTGTAGAACGAACTTCCCTCTGAGGTGTTGTGTGTGTTGTGTTCCCAAAGTGCTACAATATGGGGTTCTTAAAAAATGGCGTCAAAACAGTCCTCCAAGGCTGGCAGCGCGTTGGCAACTCCCCTGGTGTTGCAAATGTTCATAGGCGACGGTGACCACTTTCCATCAGGTGGCCCGTCTGCTTGTCTGTCAACCTTCAGACATAAAAAAAGAGTTTAGCAATTTCGCTAATGTCAACGAACTTTAGTTTTCTGTCCCAGGAGTAAACTACAAATCAACATTTCCCTACAACGCAAATATTATATCCCCCACAGAACTAAACCGGAGATAATTTTAACGTTATGTAAATGTGTTCCCGTGGGCATACACTAATTCGATACGAGATCTGACTCCTGATTAACACAATGTTTGGGGGTTCGTTAAAAGTGATTAGATACTGAGAACGGTTTCATTTAGATGTAATAGCTTTGGGGATTTGATAGCTGTTAAGTATTTTCGTGGATAGTTTCAACTTATAGGTACCTACTAGCTGCCCGCCCCGGCCTTGCACGGGTGCAATGCTACCTGCTATTACTACTAGTAGAGTACTTATCTATAGGGTAGCGAAAGCGGTTACTTTCCCTGAAACCGATCTTGCTATTTTTTTTGTAATGGAAGTGGCAAACAAGCATGCAGTTGCACAATGATGTTAAGTGATGACTGCAACCTAAAGACGACCACAAAAAGATTACAGTCAAAATGCAGATGCGTTACCACTCTTAAGGCCTAGGGTGTTGTGCCTCTGTGCCGAAAATTACAGGGCCGTTGTTGGCAATATATGTCGCTACTGCCACCATAAGGTAATGCAATAAATGTGAAGGAAAGATTTGACAAACCGGCAGAACTTCGGTTCAGAACAGAACAGAAGCTCAGTTGGAAAAGCGGCTGGAATAGAGTTCGAGTCTCGCCTGAAGTAAAGTTTACTTTCCATTTTTCATTATAAAAAATTTTACCATCAAGGATATCTTTATAAAGGATAATAGAATCCCTCATAAAGGTTGTTTTATGAATAAAATATTACAAATTGTGTTTAAAGTTCATCCCGAAAAGCCAACAACAACCACAATCCGGTTTATATGTAGGGTCAGCTACGAAACGCAATTACTATAGCTAGATATAAATGAGGTGTAAAAATGGAGAGACATTAAAATGACCTCAACAATATTACCGGCAGACCCTCCCTAAACCTTATGTAAGGATCAGACACACAGAGAGCAGTGATGAAAACATTTTAATACAATTATGTATCTTCACGCCAGGTCCTTAACGGGGTAGGCAGAGAGTGTAGAGCGCCAGATATCCCGGTCCTGATAAATCTCTCGTGCCTCGTCTACCTTCATCATTCTCTTCATACACGCACGCCGATTCCTAAGACTTTTGGCACCACCGTCAGACAGAACTCGACCTATTTGGTCATGGTAGGTCAGTCTTGGTCTTCCTGGGCCTCTGCAACCATCCACATTCGCGTTGTATATCTGTTTAGTCAATCGTTTTTTCGACATTCATTCTATATGCCCGAGCCTTTTTTCATTTTTACTCCGATACTATCATTCACACAATCTTCCTTACATCTTCATTAGAAACGCGATCGGTGAGTGATCTAATCTCATCTCGACCGCGTTTAACTTACTTTCATGCTCTTTCCTGCATACCCAGCTCTCGCTTCCATATAAAAGCGTTGGAGTAAGTACAGCATTATGTACGGCTAGTCGAGCCCGCTGGCTGAGATGTTTAGATTCTAGCAGCTTACCCAACGCTCCATTCACGTAATTCCCAGCAAGCACTATTCTTTCTATGTCAATGGTGTACCTACCATCCTTGCTAAAAGCACATCCAAGATATACAATTTCATCCACCTGTTCTAACACTGCATCATCTACTACTACCCTTGCATTTGTTCTCTGTTCATCTCTTTCATATACTAATACTTTAGTTTTATCCACATTCAATTGTAAGCCTTTCTCCATACAATCCTCTTTCATGACTGTGACTAGTGCTTGTAGCCCAGATGGTGTAGAGCTAACAATTACCGCATCATCTGTGTAAAGCAGACAGTTCACCACTAAGTCACCCATTCGCACTCCCACATTCATCAACTTCACTCTCTGGAGGCATATGTCCAGATATATGATAAACAGCCTAGACGAACGCAACCCTTACCTGTCTGACACCGATGTTAACATCAAACCAGGGTGACATGTTACCATCTACCCGCACACATGCTTGACAGTCCACGCTGTATTGCACGGAGCAGACTGCCATCAATACCATACTCTGGCAAAATGTCCCATAGCTCCTTTCGTAATACCCTATCAAACGCTTTCTCCAAATCCACAAAACCGCAGAAAACCTTCTGGCTCACAGCCAGATGCTTCTCTACGATGTTGCGGAGGGAGAAAACCTTGATCCTTGATATTACCTGTAAAAAAACGTAACTGATGAAAAGATATAAAAAATATATTATCTTGCTCTGGCTCAGTCTGTGCCAACTTACTTGTGCAAGAATTTTCTTTTACTGGATATTCCTTCCACTAGTGCAGTTACTCAACTGAACAATGGCAGTCAAGCCAATGGCGCGGTAGTAAAAACTATAATGCAAGGCCCAATCCGCATCCGTAATAACTGCCCTAGAAAAACAAAGAGTAAAAGTGGCAACGAATTAGTATTTTTAGCATCAGTATTTGGGTATTGTGAACAGATGTTGCATGCAATCAGACTGAGCATAGTCAAAAGTATCCGAAGTTGTTTTTGATGATGGGTGGAGTCTATATTCTTCGGAATTGTCGTGCATGTATGAAGAGAATGTAGACGAAGGAGGGGAGTTATATCAGGACCCGGATATCTAACGCTCCACACTCTCTGCCTACCCCGTAGAGGACCTGGCGTGAAAATACATACAGATATTTTTTAAAGATTATGTTTAACTCAACTTGTTGATAAGTTTAGAAAAAGAAAAATTGAAAGAACTTACAATAGTGACTAAACTTCGCAACAGTGCTGTGTTAATGTCCCCAGAAGACTAATACAAACTTTGTGCAAACAATAAACTAGCTGAATCAAGAGTAGTGTAAGAAGTATAGTACTTTAAAAGGTAACTGAAAAAGCTTAGCAACACAATTAAGCTCTCATTGAGCTTTTTATTACATTGGTGAACGTTTCTTTTGGCGTCGAGACCTGACTCCCACCGCCTACTGATGTAGGAGAACCCTTCTACTAGTGCAGTAAGTCACCCAAAAACAGCAGTCAAATTATTTTTTTATTTCCCAAGATTGTCAGACAATCTGACGGCCTAACTTATGGGAAGTGGTCAATATGACAACACCAGGGGAATTGCCAACGCGCTGCCAGCTCTGAAGGACTCTTTTGACGCCATCTTTGAAGAACCTCATATTATAGCACCGAGGGAATGCTACTAGTGGTAGAGCTCCAGTGACGGAGCTCGCGGGCGTAGGCACCACCGCATTATCTAATATACTTGCCGCTAAATGGTAGTGTTCAGCACTATCGTGTTCATGTAGCCGGCACAGAGGCATAACACCTTAGGCCTCAGGAGTGGTAACGCATCTGCATTTTGACCTTGGTCTTTGTGTAGGTGTCTTTGGTAGGTGTCTATAGGCTGCAGTCATCACTTAACATCAATGTGAACTGCATGCTTGTTTGCCACTTCCATTACATTAAAAAAATGCCCCAGAGGGAAGTTCGTTTCACAATTAACACGTTGTAAGCAAAAACGTACCCGAAAATGGAACCGTTGAGCACTGAGCGTTCAGTCTGTGTAGGGGAGACCTCTAACTTCGGCGAACAGTGCGGTGTATGAAAGGAGACGGTGGCACCATATTTATTATACAATAAGGCGGTAACAAATACGATGGCCAATCCAATTATGCCAAATGGGCATCATGGAGGAGGCTCAGAAATGATTATGAAATTTTTTTTTTGTGTAATCGTAGTGGCAAACAAGTATGCAGTTCACATTGTTGGTAAGTGATGACTGCAGCCTATAGACACGCACACAAAGACCAAGGTCAAAATGCAGATGCGTTACCACTCCTGAGGCCTAAGGTGTTATGCCTCTGTGCCGGAAATTACAGGGCCGTACCACCGTTACCACCTGACCGTGCTGAACACTACCATTTAGCGACAAGTATATTATGTAATGCGGTGGTGCCTACGCCCGCGAGGTGCACCACTGGAGCTCTACCACCAGTTGAAAATGTTTCTGTGATAGTTACTAAGGACCATTAAAATTTATCCGTAACTATTGTGTCTACGATTCGATGTCCACCACATAAGACCAACCATTCATAAAATTAGTCTTCTGCATTAAAAAACCTAAAAGTATTTATTTTTGCACCAGAAATCGAATCCCGACCATTTACATTCGATACACTCGTATATCTAACAATCTCAACCTTTTGCGCAAGTTTAACCTTTAAAAGTGCTCCTTGACTTTTCGTTTAAGGTGAGACGGTATTACTTACTGATCTATTTCCGACAATAGAACTGTTTGTTTTTAGATATCTATTTCAGACCGAATCGGCACAGACCAGAGAAATATTAAATCGATAGATATCTGTTGACAACAGACTATTTCAAATGGCGGCTGGCAAAGTGGTTTTGTATTTTGTACGGTTTTAATCAAAAGTTGGTGCAACATTTTGGAATGCTATAGCGTTCTATTTATTCGGAAGATATAGAATTGGGTCAAGTTAAATTTCGTCAAGTTTTTTTTATGTAGTGGAATATAAGCATAGAGTTGACATTGGCGGTAAATCAGCCTATGCAGGTCTTTAAAAAGCGATGTTGACTGTCTAGTGCTTACTGTAAGGTTATGGATCTCAGGGGTGGCAACGCAACTGTATTTCGACCTCTGGTATTTGTGTAGGTGGCTGCAGTCATCATTCTTAAGAGATGGTAGTATGGCCTCCAAAATTCCAAATTTGAACGTCTATTTTTCTTCCCCAAAGGCAACAAAAAGAGTTGCAACCATTTTTGAGACCAATGAACAGGGTTTTCATTTGAGCCAAAGTGTATAAAGCCAAAACGCGCTCTTTAAGTCATAACCTTTAAGGGTCGAGTCCTTTACTCCCAGCTTAGGGTGAGGTGCTTTTGTTAAACGATCTATTTCTGACAATCTGAACCGCTTGATCCGGAACACTTACTACCACAGACTGGTTAAATATTGAAATATCTATTCTAATCCATTGGCAAAAAGATTAATACCATTGGAAATTGAACGTGGCAAGGTGTAAAATTTTGGGTTCTGGGTTTCTGAATTAAAATTCTGAGCACAAACATGTAGCAACTCCGTGCTATGCCTCAGTGACAGTTATTACGGAGCTGTACATTACCATCTAACTCAGAGGTTCTCAAATTATTTTTCTTGTAGACCCTTTACATTTTTTTCTGGTTTCTGTGGACCCCCATCCTTGGTACATTTATATCACATTCCCATATTCACGCCTATGTAGACCCCCATCGTTTCACCCATGGACCACTTTGGGAATCATTGGTGTGATGTGAGTAAATTGGTACGAGTACTATCAGTGTATGTGTTGAGATCCATTATCGTGGACCCCCATTTTCATTTCATGGACCCCCAATTTTTTTTAGACCCTTTCACGTTGTCATAGACCTCCAGGGGTCGATATAGATCACTTTGGGAATCACTGATCTAACCGGATGACGATAGTGCTAAACACTATCATTGGAGATACGTAAAGCACAGACTCTTCAATCTTTCAAAAACAGCTGAATGAGTACTATCTCAGCGAAAATAATGTTTAATATCCCTTGCATTGTTGTAGTCATATGTATGATTCGAATTATTATTATTGATACAATTATGTATGTTTTTATGTATTTATGCAATATAAATATTTCAGTTTTTTATTACTTTAGAGAATGTACACCCTACTGCTGCAATATGTACGATGATTCTCCTTCCACCTTAAGGTCGTCTGAAAGAGATTGCTTTCAGCAATAAGACCGCCTTATTGCATTGCCTATTATTGTAATAATATCATCTGTATTTCCTATAATTCTGATGTACAATAAAGAATATTCTATTCTATTCTATTCTACCATTTGGCGGCAGATAGGTAATTCGGTAGTGCCCTCAAGCTCCTACTTTTGGAAATCTCCCATCAATAAACTGCTACTTAAACTGACTTGGATCAGCATTGGCGTTACTAAATACTTCGTTACTACGAAACCAAATATGTATAGATAACCATAAGGACAAAAAAGTCTGAAAAAATTATTTATTTATAACACGCAAGCAACTTCTCGAGACTTGTCTCATAATTTTTTAGAGCATTCGTTCAGAATACATAAGGGGTCGGTAATTCTGAAGGGCTCTTGTGTCATAGTCAGACGGCCGTGACGGTCGCAAAAATATCATTTTCCGGTACAAATTGTTCGGCGCGTCGAATGAAACAGAATTATTATTTATATGCTTTTTTATTTGATGGTGGCGGCAAACAAGCATGCAGGTCACATAGATGTTATGTGATGACTGCAGCCTATAGACATCTACATAAAAACCAAAAGTCAAAATTCAGATGCGTTGCCACCCCTGAGACCTAAGTTGTAATGTCTCTTTAATAGTTATTACTGGGCCATACATTACCATCTGACCGGAACACGATAGTGCTGAACACTACCATTTGGCGACAGATAGGTAATTCGGTAGTGCCTACGCCCTCAAGCTCCTACATTTGGCACTCTCCCATCAATAAACTGCTACTTAAACTGACTTGGATTGGCATCGGCGTTACTGAATACTTCGTTACTACGAAACCAAATATCTATAGATAACCAGAATTTATTTATAACACGCAAGCAACAAAAGTTAGAGCATTCGTTCAGAATACATAAGGAGTCGGTAATTCTGAAGGGCTCTTGTGTCACAGTCAGACCGCCGTGACGAAAATATCATTTTCCGGTACAAATTGTTGGGCGCGTTGAATGAAACAAATGTAACAATATAATAATATATTGTGTCCTACATATAAGTTATAAGAGATTTAGCTAAAAATAATAGGTAGGTACTTCGTTTTTTATGAATTGAAACTGTCAAAAAGACATACAATTCACATGAATGGTAAGTAAATATTATCGTCTCTAAACTAAGGGGCCAAGATGTTACGTCTCTGCGTTGGATACAGTACCATAGATTACCAACTTACCGGTATATACCGATGACCGTGACGGTCGCGAAAATATAATTTTCCGGTACAAATTATTGGGCGAGTCGAATGAAACAGAATTATGTGTTTTTTGCTTTTTTTTGTGATGGCTGTGGCAAACAAGCATGCAGTTCACATGGATATTAAGTGATGACAGCCTATAAACATCTACACAATAACCAAAGGTCGAAGTGCAGATGCGTTGCAACCCCTGAAGACTAAGATCTTTTGCCTCTGAGATAGTTATTACGGGGCCATACATTACCATCTAACCGGAAAACATTTTTATTTCCGGTTTATCGCATTAGCGAGAAACCTTAAAAGCGCATACAATCAATTTATTCGGTAACTCGCTGACTTCCCAATGCTTATATAATCTGATGAAAGAAACTGTTACCTCATCCAAAAATACATATAAGAATCCATGAATGGGAGCTTTACAAGTAAATAGGTACATTTTCACGGTCTTTCACTACAGCTCAATAAAATATACAATAGTTAAAGAAATAAAAAAAAAAATTGATGAAATTGATATATATAAATAATTACAGCTGAATTTACTTAATACTTCTACCGCCACAAATCCAAAAGAGTCTGAAACAATTATTTATTTATTACACGTATAGTCGAGACACTTATCTTATAATTTGGTAGAATATTCGTTTAGAACATCCAAAGGGTAGATAATCCCGAAGGGCTCAAACCTGATGTCACAGACAGTCCGTGACCGCCACGTAAATATCATTTTGCGGTAATTGATCGGCGCGTCGAATAAAACGATATCTTAAAACACAGTTCTAACTTTGAAGGGATACATATTGTTAGTGCCTAAAATATAGAAAGCATTATTTAAGGTGAAACGAAACAGGTGGCGTTTGTGCCAAATCAGGTGGTGTTTGTGCAAAAACAGGTGGTGCTTATGCCAAAACAGATGCACTAATTGAAATTAGGTTGTTTATATTTTGAATCACACCTGCTAGCTATTGTTAAGATAACGACTCGAATGATGTTTACGAAGTCGAGTAATTGGGGGTAGAAATAGGCTTGTCAATGGTATAAATGGGCTTGTCAATGGTAAGAGGGGATCAGTTGAACTATGGTCGTCACCCTGGAATGAAGTGCTGCTAGTGCTAGTTCAGCTAGTTAACAATATGAAGGATTTTAAATTTTAAATAAACGGTACTCCAACCTTCTATTTTCAAAGCGGACTTGTATTTTTCAGTGAGGTTAACGCATGCATTAATGCATAGGTATATGCAAACGTCCATGATTTGTTACTTATAATTTGTCCAATATATTTGATCCGTGGTGAGTCTATTACGTAACATCACGGGGTTGATAACTGAACTTAGTTACTAGCATTCATCAAAATACACAATTATGCTAAACAGTACAGTTATATAGAAAAAGAAACCGCTAAACTTAAATCGATCGATTTCTTAGCACGGATGATTTATAAATATCTGAGCCGATCCAAATGAATACTTCGTTACGTCAAACCGAAATATATTTTCATCCAAATACAGCGACAAGACCGAAATAGACTCAAATAGTAATTTATTTATTACACGTAGCTTACTTCTCGACACTTATCTCATAATTTGTTAGACCATTCGTCCAGAATACACAAGGGGACGGTAATCCTGAAGGGCTCTTGTGTCACAGGCAAAAGTCCGTGACTGTCGCGAAAATATCATTTTCCGGTACAAATTGTTGGGCGCGTCGAATGAAACAGATGTAACGATATAATAATGTCTTGTGTCCTATAATCCTACTACTATTATAAAGGCGAAAGTTTGTAAGTATGGATGTATGGATGTTTGTTACTCTTTCACGTAAAAACTACTGAATGGATTTGAATGAAACTTTACCACAATATAGCTTATACATCAGAATAACACATAGGCTATAGCTTATACATCAGAATAACACATAGGCTACAATTTTTGAGGTTTTTAATGTGAGGTCGTAGAAAAAACACATTTTTTGCGCTTACATTGCAAACGCTGACTGAATCCTACAAGATAGATCAAAACAATTTACTACAGTATTGTACAACTTAAAAAGGTCTACAAAAAAGTCCGTGATGGTATATGTTTATCTCTTAGGAATAACCCACAATAACCATTTTTTATCCTTTACTTTGTACGAGAAATAATGGCTTATTTACGAAGCGATTTTAAGCAATACAGTATTAATCCTTATCCAATTAAGTATCTTAAATACATTGTGCATTTAATAAAGATCAATATGGCTTTTTACAGCATGTAAATTAAATAAATATTTTCGAAGATATCACAGATTTAAACTGCAGAGTCATAGCAATTTCGGCGATAAATACCGTTTCGGTGATAAATACCGGCAGCGGCGCCAGGCGAACGGGGCGTGGGGGGAGCGGGGTAGGTGCGGTGGGGAAGAAGTGGCTCATCGCTGAGAGCGCGACCCGAACGCGGGCAGACACGTGAGGGCAGACGTCGTTGACGGTTGTGTCCGGTTTGCCATTAAAAGTCGCATTTTTAATGACGATCAACAAATCGCAGGGTCAAACCTTGAAGGTAGCAGGCCTACATTTGGGCACGCCATGTTTTTCTCACGGTCAGCTCTATGTGGCTTGCTCACGTGTTTCCAAAGCGAAGAATCTGCATGTTTATGCTGAAGGAAAAAGATCGTTAAATGTAGTTTATAGGAGCATACTGCAGTAGCTACCTATAGGCCTATGATTAGGGCTCTGCAGTGCTTAGTTACCGTATTTCTTACTTATTACTAGACTAGACGGGACGAACCTGAAGTCCTCGCGAACGAAGTCGCGGGCAAAAGCTAGTCGTATATAAAGAGATGTCGCAATAATGAACAAGTAATTAGTTTTTATGACTTTCTTATGCATCAAAAATATCAAAAAGACGTACAATTCACATATAAGGCAAGTAAAACAAATATTGTGCCTATAAACTATGGGGCCAAGCTATTTTGGCTCTGCGTCGGAGACAGTACCATATTATTGTATTTTACTAGCTGAGCCCGCGACTTGATCCGCGTGAGAATTTATGATTTCAGTATCTACCCGGACGAAGTCATGGGCGCAGGTACCTAATGCCTCAGGAGTGGCAGCGCATCTGCATTTTGAACTCTGGTCATTGTGTGGGTGTCTATAGACTGCAGTCATAACTTAACATCAATGTGAACTGCATGCTTGTTTGCCACTTTTATTACATAAGCTATCTGCCAGTGAAAGTCCCATCGAAATCCGTCCAGCCGTTCCCGTTATTATCCCCAACAAACATACATACAGTCAGACAGACAGACAGACAAAAATTGTAAAACATATTGTTTTGGTATATGTACCGTGTATACATGCATATTTATTTAGTAAAAAGTGGTTGTTTTTATATTACAAACAGACACTCCAATTTGATTAATTTGTATGTATGCATGTAGAATGTTTAAATAGATTACCAACTAACCGGTATGTACCGGTAACGGTAATATGCTGAACTATCAGTTAGTGGCAGTTAAATTATACTGACACGTAGAAAAGTATTTTTACTATTAGCAAAAACTGTTCAATTTTAATAAATTGTTGAATCCTTAACTTCATTACATTTTTTCTTCTTTTTAATTTGCTCGCTAATGCGTTAAAGTACAATACTAGAAATTAAATTCATTAGGATATTTTCTTGAAGCATTTCGTCCTTTAATAGGACTTTGGAAACACCTAGACTGTTTACGAGGCACACTTAAAGTATAATTTAGAGGCTTTCATAAAATATACAAAGTTTCATTATCTAGTAATTTAAATGATGAAATAATTTAGCTGCTGTACTCGAGGAACATTCTAGATTTACATTTTCTAATTTAAAGTAGTTGTGGTTTTATTATTGACTTGTTAATCCAGGCCGTGAAATTTGCTACGTGAGATATAAAATAGAGCTTTTAATTTCACGTTCTCTTGGATTTTTTTTTAATAAAAAGGGTAATGGTAACTGGTGTTAG
Organism: Macrosoma leucophasiata; assembly: GCA_036365455.1. Lineage (NCBI taxonomy): Eukaryota > Metazoa > Arthropoda > Insecta > Lepidoptera > Hedylidae > Macrosoma > Macrosoma leucophasiata. The sequence goes on along the minus strand of JAWQUS010000023.1, from coordinate 2,404,723 downwards.
AGCTCCAGTGACGGAGATCGCTGGCGTTGGCACCTTATGTAATAAAAATGTCTGAAATCGATTCAATAATCTATTCTGAATAAAATAGTTTCAGGTTGTACATTTAATACTGTGCCCGTTGTATATTGCGTGTGTCCAACGGCACCCACGATACTACATCCCTGCCCAAAGTCATTTTTTTCCCCTTTATTTTAATTTCTAGGTTCACTCGCGTGTGTTATTGCAAAAAATAAATGTATGACACTATATTCGATATTAGAATAATATTCGATATTTTCAAACTTTTTACATAAAGGGGCCGTTCAAGTATTACGTGAGCACTATGGAGGGGCAGGGGGGTCTTTGCTCTGCTTATTTTGGATGACATGGGGGGTAGGGGAGTCTAGATGATGATTACGTCATCGGTAGTTATTTACTTATTACACCAGTAAAATCTAATCACTACCCTAAATCTATTTTCTTATTTTTAAAATTATAATTATAATATTAAAAAAAACAATAGGTACATTGATTGAAAAATGTTAACGTAAGCATGGGGGGTAAGAGCTTTGCTCACTTTTGCTGACAAGGGGGATGGGGGATAAAGAATTGTAATAAAACGCTCACGTAATACTTAAACGGCCCCTACCTGCAACAGTCTTCTTTTTGCTCAGAATAGAGAAAAATCAAGTGTTTAAGTACGGAAAATATATTGTTTTTACAGCTTCTTTAACAATTTTCAAATGTAGCAAAAGTTATGAAAACTATCCGTAAAATGTTAGTCTTCTTCCAGCAACAAACTCAGATTTCAAACATGAGAAACTTCTTTAATTTCTATAAAATTGTTTAATAATACTAACTTAGTAAACGAGATATCTTTCGCGAAGTATTGACAAAACTTTGTTTTTCATCGTTATTTTCTATTGTAAAAGATCAAATACGAAAGTTTTCCAATCTTTGGATAATGAGATTCGCTTATATTTTTATAATCAATAAATTTCATTGGAGTTTACTCCCTCAGTAGCGTAGTGGTAGCAGGCCACTACTAATACGCTGGAGGTCCTGGGTTCGATTCCCGGGTAGAGGGATATTAGAGATAACGGTTTTAAATCCTTTATCTCTGCTTCTATTGGGATTTTTCCATTTTCTAGAAGTTTCCCAGTACCCCGGAGTTTAGTAATGTACCCGGAGATGGCAAGAGGTTCGCCACCTGTTACATGGGCCAAAACGTAACCGGCGAGTCGTGGGTGTTTGCAAGTATGATTGAATGCATTCATTTACCTCTGCCTACCCCTTCGGGGATTACAGGCGTGAATTTACGTTTTCTTTTTTACTCCTAATGAAATGACTAGCGGACAGCCCCAATGTTACCTACCCTCTCCTATTCGTCTAAGCGTGATGTTATATAACCTAAAGCCTTCGTCGATAAATGGGCTATCTAACAGTAGAATAATTTTTAAAATCGTACCTGTAGTTCCTGAGATTAGCGCGTTCAAACAAACAAACAAACTCTTCAGCTTTATAATATTAAAATATTATATATTATAAGATACAGTACAGATTTGAGTTATAGGGCCCGGTACAAAAAAAACAATCAAAATTAAGTGTATTACACTTAATTTTGATTATGATATGACACTTAGTGTAACACGAAAATTGAGGCGTTGCGCGTGATTCCACCGCGAGCGCTGTGACTGGGTTATTGTGACGGGTTGAGCGGACGTGTTTTTTATGTAATGGAAGTTGCAAACAAACATTCAGTTCACATTGATGTTAAGTCATGACTGCAGCCTATAGACACTTACACGAAAACCAAGGTCAAAATGCAGATGCGTTACCACTCCTGAGGCCTAAGGTGTTATGCCTCTGTGCCGGAAATTACAGGGCCGAACATTACCTGACCGGAACACGATAGTGCTGAACACTACCATGTAGCGGCAAGTAAATTAGGTAATGCGGTGGTGCCTACGCCCGCGAGCTCCGTCACTGGAGCTCTACCAACAGTAAAACTGTTTCACTCGGCCGCACACTAGCGATTTCCTAACGCACACCAAGTAAACCTATACACTCAAACCAATTTATTTCAATTAAAATAGCTACTAGGTACAACGCAAATAATAATTATAAAAAAAAATATACCTACTTGTGTACAAACAAGAGTTACTAATTTACGGCAGGCTGGCAACTAATTTCACTGGTAGAGCTCCAGTGACTAGAGCCACCAATGCATCTACGAGTAGTTACCGCTAAATAGTAGTGTTTAGCACTATTGTGTTCCTGTCGGCTGGTAATATACGACCCTGAAATTTCCAGCACAGAGGCACAATACCCTAGGCGTAAGGAGTGGCAACGCATCTACAAAGATATCTCTGGTTTCATGTAGCCCATTTACATTTACACGTGCACCTGTGTGCGTAGCACGTAGAAAATACCAACCGTTGCCCATAAGAGGGGAGGAGGTTGGGTGATGCGGGGAAATCGGGCGGGACGTCGAAGTGACATAAAAGAGGCTACTACTAGTGATCAGGCCTTTAGGGTGCCAACGCTTCTCTATTTATACCTCCAGACTTTGTATGCATAATAATATGTGTAGAATGTATGAATACTCACTTCTCATCGATGTCAACTACATATCATACTTCTGCTAGAGCTTCGTATTATTATTAAATAAAACTCAGTTGTAACTGTGATTGTGAGCGTTTTTTATAACTGCCTCGGTAGCCTAGTGGTAGCAGGCCACTACTACTACGCTGAGGTCCTGGGTTCGATTACCGGGTAGGGGGTTGTCAGAGATAATAGTCAGATAATAAGGTTGTCAGAAATGTAGTAATAAAGTCCTTTATCTCTATTGGGATTTTTCCATTTTCTGGAAGTTTCCCAATACCTCTGAGTTTGGTAATGTGCCCGGAGATGGCAACAGGCTCGCCACCTATTACATGGGCCAAAAACGTAACCGGCGAATCGTGGGTGTTTGCGTGTATGCTTGAATGCATGCATTTACCTTTGCCTACCCCTTCGGGGATTACAGGCGTGAAGTTACGTTTTATTACGCTAATGTCCACCAGATCGAATTTTGGCCATCATTCAGTCAATCTCAACGAGGACTAGGCTACTGTGCGGGAGATATTACAGTGCACAACTGTATGCGCAGAACACAGGTGCACTTTCTGTTCTCTCACTCTCATAGCCCGATAGAACGGCGATCAGACACGACCGGAGAGAGATCAAGCGCAGGACCGACGGCTTTTACGTGCTCTCCTAAGCACTAGTACCAGACTACTAGGAATTTTCTCACAGAAAAAACTCAACAACAGATTCTTCCAATACAGGAATCGAACCCGTGACTTCAGGCTTAACCATCGCGACTGCGACCATTGGGCCAACGAGGCCATTTATTATGCTACTAATATACTTATCACAATAACCAGTAACTAATATTAAAACGCTACCTACCATTAACGTTACGTGTTACCTTGTTCAGCGTATTTTAGTAATTATTATAACAATGGATTCCATCCGCCATATTGAATATGTTTACAGAAGCCAGAACCGCATAATATAAAATTTGCTTAAGGCAAAGGCAAGGGCAAGAAGCGTTCATGTACGTACAAAGGCTTGTGAATATTATTATAAAAGCGATTACCGGGCTTATAGGTTGAAGTTGATTATTATTGTTTTACCTGTTAACATCAACCTTGAATATGTTTGACTATTTTGATATCATAATCTACATAATTATTCTATACTAGCTGACCCGACTAACTTCGTATTGCCTCAGATTTAAATAATGTGTCTAAGGTTTGATTGGTACGGACTATTTGTATGGGATAATTAAATTGTGTTTTTTCATTTTAGTTTAATATACGCGAGATAAATCCGTAAAAATAGTTTTATTTCAATGAGTGTAGCTCGCGAAAACCTAAGAACATAACTAACATCAATTGATTTTTCTATATATATAAAATATATATTTATAATTATATATTATACGAGTATAATTATAAATAGTATTGTACTTATTTGTAGACGAGGCACGAGAGGTTTGTCAGAACCGGGTTATCTGGCGCTCTACACTCTCTACTACTAATCTTCATCATCCCTCCCTCCGCGCGAACGCAAAGGAGGGGGGGGATGGTTCGGGGATTGAGGCGAATCCTCGTACCCCGGGTCTATCTTCCCCCGAAGCGTCGGGGGCGTGGTCCTAAATGGAGGATTGTGACACGCGGGGAAACTCGCTAAGGGAGGTCATATATACACATTTTTTTTTGTGTTTTTTATTTAGTTTTTTTTTTCTTAGTTTGTTTTTTTTTTGGTAGCTTTTTAGCCCAACACTCTCTGCCTACCCCGTTAGGGACCTGGCGTGAAGATACATACATATACATACTTATTTGTAAGATACATCTTTTTGACATCCGTGAATCAACTTGGGTAGGTACCAGATGAAAACCAGCGTCAGGTTTATGTACCTGACATCATGCCGAACTGGGTACCTTTTTGGCGCGGCCGTGTGACACAACTACTTATTACTAAATTGGGTCATTTTTTCTAAAATCTAAATTTGTTTTTTTTTGTATTTGTGCATTATGTGTATTCGTTTTTTTTTTAAACTATGATCTGTTGTGCCCTGCGCCGAATAAGTCTATATTATAGTAGTAGTAATACTACGTATAGGAGAGAACATACCTCTAATACATAGCCCACCGTCACACCGCGGACACTCCGCCGAAATTCCATACAAACGCTTAATTTGGTCTCTATTACACAGACATCAATCAGTGACGTGTATTTACCCGTACACCTGTGTGCGTAGCACGTAGAGAATACCAAGCGTCGCCCATAAGAGGGGAGGAGGTTGGGTGAGGCGGGGAATTCGGGCGGGACGTCGAAATGTCCATTCTATATGTAGTATTATAACATATTATCTGCCACCGTATAGCGAAACTCAGGTATCAGGCAGGCAGAAGAATTCTGGAATGACGACCACGTACCGGAAGACGAAGCGCGGAGACACGTATCTATCCGTTCAGCTTTGGGCGTCTATTCTACTTCCGCAGCAAACGAATATAAAATGATGACAAATGTGTTTTTATCATGCGAGTGCTGCAGATAGAGTACAGCGCTGATTTGTGGCGTTCAGCGTCGATAAATGTAATCAAAATCATTGAGCGGAACGCGAATGGAGCTGAATATATGTGAGTAGTCCCTTAAAGGTATAACAACTAGACCTCAGTGTAGTAACATCCATCTTAGCACTAATGGAATAAGAATATCTTTAAAATTAAAAACACGACAATACATTAAGTTTAAACTGTTTCATTTAATTTAAAATTTGCATATGTCTTAAAAAAACATTCAACACAAAAAATGTATCTTTAAGTATGTATCTAACGGGGTAGGCAGAGAGTGTGGTGTAGAGCGCCAGATATCCCGGTCCTGACATACCTCTCGTGCCTCGTCTACCTTCATCATTCTCTTCATACATGCATGTCGATTCCTAAGACTTTAAGTGACCCCATAAAATATGTCACAACAATAAATTGGACCCGTACAAACATCTACAAACGCACCATAACCCATACAAACTTAATATCTAATATCGCAATTCAACGGGATTTCTTTTGCGACCCCGTCATATATCTCAAGGAAAATTATGACGTCATAACCATAGACATCCATATAGCAACATTGTTTAGCGGGTAGTTTGTATTGCCCATCACGAGGATCGTCATTTACATACCTTGGCCCTTGTTTTGTTAGGGCCGAAACTTGCTCAGCGAACCGGTTCGAACCGGTTTACGGCGGTGTTTGTGTTTGGATGTTTCTGGAAATGGGTTGAGCCTTTCGTTGTTCTTGCTGAAAGGGACGAGGTGACAAGACAAATGTGAGCGGTTTCTTAGGTAATTTCCTACCAAAGTTTTGATTCATTAATGACTACGAGATATTATGTAGGTACGAAAATAACCTTAACTTAGGAACATAAAATGCATCCTGTAAGATTAATAGGGTTAACTAGCTGCCCCGACGTAACTTCGTATTTCCTTAGAAGCAATTATCGAAAAAAAAATATTTGGTGAGAACAACCCTTGCCAGTTATGGATATAAAAAATAGACTACAACCGCGTCTCATATTTCTTTACTTATTTGTGTGTAAGTCCTTCGACAAGATTTAACGACTGCTACGAGTATCTATCGATAGCAACCGGGACCGACGGCTTAACACAGAAACGCACATTTTAATTTGCCACTAGCGGTCACCCATCACACACACGACAGCGCCTGTGATGCTTAACCGAGTAGACAGCTTACGATCTATACCAGCCGCGGGGCCATGCGCGCCTTAAACTTAGATTACTAACATGAAAAAGAGATTTTTTTCATAGTGCCCTGATACTTTACAATCTTCCTATTACGTTTAATTTCCTCTATGCCCTAAAATATGACAAGACTATCACATAGAGTAATAAACCAGAGGCTTCTAAGCCTTATTATATTCAATAAATTGTAATAATATTAATGGCAACCCATTATACGTCCCACTGCTAGGCACGAGTCTCTTCCCTTTGTAGTGGGAGGCCTGGAGCTTACTCCGCCACACTGCTCCAATGCGGATTGGTGGAGATACGGGTTAGTGCCAACCCGCTGTCGGATGTTTTCAAACCCATAAGTCCTCCGACAATGTTTAACGACTGCTATCTATCGATAGCAACCTGGACCGACGGCTTAACGTGCCCTCCGCAGCACGGAAGCGCGCATTTTAATTTGCCACTACCGGTCACCTATCACACACCGGACCGCGCCCGTAATGCTTAACCGATAGATCGCTTACGATGTATACCTGCCGCGGGGCCTAACGTGAAAGCCGGTGGATAAGTATGTATTTATTGTGTCTGAGACTCACCCGGCTCGCAGATATTTTTATAATTTTCTATAACCCAGTTTTTGTTAATGAAGAATTAATAAAAAACTGTTGTTTGGTACACTGATATTTATTATCCCTACTAATATTACAAATGTGAAAGTAACTCTGTCTGTCTGTCTGTTTGTTTGTTACCTACCTTTTCACGTCCAAACGAGTGAACCGACTTTGATGAAATTCGGTACAGAGATAGAGTTGAATTTGAGAACGAACATAGGCTACTTTTTGTCTCCTTATATAATCCCCATCCCCCTAAAATAGGGGGTGGAAATTTGTATTAGGCTTTCCGCAGTGTTCAAGGTGGAAAGCCAAAAATTGATATGCGGCCTCTTTATTACTAAAAATACAACGTTTACTTGATATTTATTTTTTTTTGGAAATCTGCCCCATCCCCTATCATAGGGGGTGGCAATTTGTAGAGAGCATTCTACAATTTCAAGGTAGTAAGTTGAAACTTGGTATGTGGACTCTTTTAGCCTAACAAATAATTTCGCACATAATTTTTTTTGGAAAAAAATCCCCTTTCCCCTAACAGAGGGGGTAAAATTTTGTATTGGACTTTAGCCAACAATTGGTATCCGGACTCTTTGTTACTAAAGAAAACAACGTTAAAGTTCTTATAATATACACTTTTTGTTTAGAAATCTGCTCCAACCCCTTTAAGAGAGGAGTTGATAATTTGTGCGGGTATTTTGTCAGTTTTTAATGCCGTTTTTTATGTCGTGAAAGTGGCAAACAAGCATGCAATTTACATTGATATTAAGTGATGACTGCAGCCTATAGACACAAAGATCAGAGGTCAAAATGCAGATGCGTTACCACTTCTGAGGCCTAAGGTGTTATGCCTCTGTGCCGGCAATTATAGGGCCGTACATTACCTCCTGACCGGAACACGATAGTGCTGAACACAACCATTTAGCGGCAAGAATGTTAGGTAATTCGGTGGTACCTACGCCCGCGAGCTGCTTCACTGGAGCTCTACCACCAGAAAAATTGTTTTTTTGAAATTTGCCTGAAAATTGGTTAACGGGCTTCTTATGTTATGTACGAAAAATAGTTGCATCAATATTTTTTTTGGAAATGTTACCCCACATCCCTAAAAATGGGTAAAAGGAATTGGTATGGAACTTACCGCAATTTTCAAGGTGGAATATTAGTGAACGGGCTCTTTGGTACAAAAAAAATAGATAAAGCAATAAAACAAATATTAATACTCTTGGCAAAAGATAAGAAGCAGTGTTACCCATGGCCTTTGATGGATGGGGTCACAAGATTTTTAAAACGCGCTAACGCTGTCTTCTTGATCTGCACTTAAGTCAGAGCAGCGGCCGCGCTACCTTTGCTCTGAGTTAGACGGTTAATTCTACATTGATTATTTATTTGCTTTTGATTTTGTTATTGTATACGAAAATGTTATATAAAACTACTGTTCCTAGAGACTTAAAATTTGGTACAAGGGTTCCTTTCATGATCTATAAGAAAGGATTTTAAGAGATAAATGTATAGGACTATATGACAACAGGTATAAACATTTTGGATTACAATAAAAATTGATCTGTGTAGACGAAATGGACAAATTCTGTCCTAAAGGGGAAAAATGAAGTGGTATTTTTTTTATGGAAAGAGTCTCATTCCTGAACTAAACAGTATAAAAACAGGCTCATGATTAGGAATTGTAAAAATGATCTGTTTAAGTAAAATTGACAAAATTTCCCCCTAAAGTGGCAAAATGGAGGGGTACTGTTTGTATGGAATTGAGGTTAAAAATTGCGTCAGAATTTTGGTAGTTTCTAAGTTAGAGACTTGAAAAGTGATGTTCCAGTCCTTCTATTAGGTATTAAAAAAATAGGTACGTGATTCAGTATTTTGCCACAATCACCCCTAAACTTTCAAATATAAGGGGTTAAAATTAAGAGAGATTTCGTAGTTATAGACGTGATTAAGAACTCCACATATAGGTACGCGACGGGAAACTTGATTAGGACATTTCCATGGGGTAGTAAAATTTAAATTGTTTATAAAACGATATTTATAAACGAAGCCGCGGGCAACAGCTAGTTGTTATATAATTTTAAATTATAACTTATGCATTATTACATGTTTTTTTACCAATGTTATTGAGTACCAAACTGTCAAGAAAACAGGGTCGTGAATTAGAAATGGGTTCGGGTGGTAACGATTACTGCTCCCTTTTTAAATTAATTTATAATTTACTTAATTCCCTGTACCCAGGCATGGTAATGCCTGTAACCCTAATCCTTTCTACAAATACGCTTCAAAATTAAATTACTTATATGAAAAAGAGATTTTTTTCATGGTGCCCTGATACTGTACAATTTTCCTATTACGTTTAATTTCCTCTATTCCCTAAAATATAACAAGACTAATTGAAATAAAACTATTTTTACGGTTTTATCTCGCGTATATTAAACTAAAATGATTTTTAAAATCAACCCGACGTTTCGGTCGCTTTTCAGCTTCCGTGGTCCCAGGCAGACTGAGGTGACATTTGTCTGACAGAAGTTTGAAAAAATTATATTTAGCTACCTCCATCGATTTCGTAAACGCCTTGCGTAGCGTTAAGGATTAACACAATAATTTGATTGTTGATTTTAAAAATCATTTTAGTTTAATATACACGAGATAAATCCGTAAAAATAGTTTTATTTCAATGAGTGTAGCTCGCGAAAACCAAAGAACATATCATGTTATAACACGACTATTGATATACAGTAATAAACCTCAGGCTTCTAAACCTTATTTTATTCAGTAACATAAATTTATTTCGAATAAATCTTACTTATTTCGTTACCCGACAGATCTTTGAGAAAATTATTACGTCATAAGTAGTCATAACCGTAGAAATTCACATAGTTGCAACTATAAATACTCCATAACATGGAGATAAAAACGTAATATTTTACCTAGACCGCAAAGTTATGGGACCTCTTTCACGACCCCATCATAAATTCCAAGGAAAATTATTACGTCATACCCATAAATACCCATAGTTGCAACATTGTTTGAGGGAAGTTTGTGTTGCCCATCAACGAGGGTGATCATTTACATACCTCGGTCATTGTTTTTTTTATGTAATGGAAGTGGCAAACAAGCATGTTCACATTGATGTTAAGTGATGACTGCAGCCTATAGACACCCACATTAAGACCAAGGTCAAAATGCAGATAAGTTACCACTCCTGAGGCCTAAAGTGTAATGCCTCTGTGCCGGAAATTACAGGGCAGTACATTACCACCTGATCGGAACACAATAGCACTAAACACTACCATTTAGCGGCAAGTATACTAGGTAATGCGGTGGTGCCTACCGTGAGCACCATCACTGAAGCTCTACGCTTTAAAGTTCAAGGTGGGTCGTGAGGTACCTAACAGTTTGACAATTGCTTTCTTACCTCAAGCGGAGGCAGAATGTCGAGTTGCCGTTATATGTTGCAACCAAGAATACCAATTCCATTGAGTAAGATTGAGTTAAGGTCGAGTTTACAACTAAGAATACAGGTGTTTTATACTTATAATACGAGTATTATAATAATAATAATGGCAACCTATTATAAGTCCCACTGCTGGGCACGAGTCTTTCCCCTTTTTTGGGGGGAGGCCTGGAGCTTACTCCACCACACTGCTCCAATGCGGATTGGTGGAGGTGGGTGGGTAAGTGGCCAACCCGCTGTCGGATGTTTTCAAACTACCCATAAGGCCTCTGACAAGGTTTGACGACTGCTATCTATCGATAGCAACCGGGACCGACGGCTTAACGTGCTCTTCAAAGCACGGAAACGCGCATTTAATTTGCCACTAGCGGTCACCCATCACACTACCCGACCGCGCCCGTAGTGCTTAACCGAGTAGATCGCTTACGATCTACACCAGCCGCCGGGCCATGCGCGCTTCACGAGTATTAGGTTACATTATTTAATTTCGGACAAATCTTATTTCGCGAACGACAGTAAATCGCCAGGAATATTATGACGTCATCACGATAGATATCCAAATAGATGCAACTACAAATGCTCCAGAACGTGGAAATATAACGATATATTTTACATAATAATATATCATCGCAATCTTACGGGACCTCTTTTGCGACCCCACAATATATCTCAAGGCAAATTATGTCGTCATAACCCTATAAATCTTTGATATCCACATAACTGCAACATTGCTTAGGGGCCCTCCATAAAATACATTCGCATATAAGGGGGGGGGGGGTGTCTTTCTGTGCGTGACAAAATGTGACAGGGGGATTGGGGGTCCATAGCAACGTCACGTTTGCAGTTCATTTAAAATATTTTAAACTAGCTAGTGCCCGCGATTTCGTCCGCGTGAGAATTTATTATGGTTCAGTACCCGGACGAAGTCGTGAGCACAGTTAATTTTTTTTTTTAATGAACTGCTTATGTCACGGTTCTGCCTCCGTCCCATCTGTCTAATTTTGTCACGCAAAATGCTAGTATAAAAGTAGCCTTAATTACTCCTTAATACATAAACTATCTGCCAGTGAAAGTCCCGACTAAATCGGTCCAGCGTTCCCGGGGTTAGCTGGGACAGACAGACAGACAAAAATTGTAAAAACAAATGTTTTAGTATATGTACGGTGTATAGTAAAGTCATTTAGTAAAAAGCGATTATTTTTATATTACGAACTGACGACACTCCAATTTTATTTATATGTATAGAATAATTTTTCGTTACTATTTCTGATAAAAAAAAATGATACATATATTCAAATAACGTTTTCGCAGGTTTTCGCGAGCTTCATACCTTGTAGAAATTAAATTTGGGTATAAGAAGAAGTTTGGGAATGTTGTATACGCGAGAAAATCCGCAAATTTAATTTCTACAATGTTATATTCAGGTCAGTTTATGTGACGCAATATTTTTAGGGGGGTCACAGATAGTGTGACACAACGTGACAATAGTGGGGGGAGGGGGGGTTCAGAAAAAGCTTATTTTAGCGTGACGTATTTTACGGACGATCCCTTACCGGGAAGCTTACGTTTCCAAATCAACGAGGGTCGTCATTTACATACCTTGGACCTTGTTTTGTTAGGGCCGAAACTTGCTCAGCGAACCGGTTGGAACCGGTTTACGCCGGTGCTTGTATTTCGATGTTTCTCAAAATGAGCTGAGTCTTTCGTAGTTCTTGTTAAAAGGGATGAGGTGATAAGACAAACATGAGAAATTTCCGAGTAAATTGTCTACTAAACTATAAATTCCCATAGATAAGCAGATAGTCATAATTTACTTTATGTTTTCCAAATTGAAAAACAAGTATAAAGTTTATCATCATAATTATCAGCCTAAAGATTTGCACTGCTGGACCAAAGCCTCTCCATAAGGGGGAAATGTAACAATGGCGACGCTTGGTATTCGGATTGACGAATAACTGAGGGTTAACTGCTCGAGAGAAACCAGTAAGTCAAGCTGGTACAAGTTGGAATGAACAAATCCAACACACAATGCAATTTCTACAGTTCTACAGTATTTAATCTAGCTTTAAGCACGGTGAAGACAGTCTATAACCAAGTATAAAGTCAAATTCCAGATAACGGCAGCCTTTTTGAAATCAACGTGAATCTAAGATAATTATTATCATGATAGGAGAGGTCGCGTATAAACGGTTGGCTAAGACAAATCCATTTCGACGGAGATGCCATGAAAATAAATAAATAGAAAAATTAAAAAATCATTTTATGTCCTGCCTATTTAAGCTTAAAATTTTACTTAAGACTTTTTTTATGTAATAGAAGTGACAAACAAGCATGCAGTTCACATTGATGTTAAGTGATCACTGCAGGCTATGGGTGTCTATACACATAGATCAAGGTCAAAATGCAGATGCGTTACCACTCCTGAGGCCTAAGGTGTTATGCCCCTGTATCGGAAATTACAGGGCCGTACATTACCACCTGACCGGAACACGATAGTGCTGAACACTACTTTTAAAAATGACAATATCAAATGTTTTGTAGAATATTTCGCAAAGTGAATTGTAAGGTATAAAAATTTCTAAACTAAATTATTTTTTTAATTCCTTATCTTACCGTCTGATACAGGTCGCTTTATACATAAAAACATTATTATTAATATTCAGGACTACTTTCTTGATATAAAACTTTTATTGGCACCTAAAAGAAGAGGGTCCTTAAGCAAGTGTTCAATTTAAGTGGATTTCCCCTTATAATACGAAAAGTTTGCCGCTTAAACGCAGAGAGAAGCCAAAACTGTCCTTACAAGTGGTAAATGGATAGGATAACATAAAACGATACTTCATTTTCTGTGAAGGCTTTTCATTATGCAATTCACTTTTTATATTCTATTTATTATACCTTCAAAGCAGAGCTTTCGCTTATCGTTATTTATTGTGTTTTAATAGAAAATTTTGAGGCACACGTAAGTAGGTTCACTGAGTTGTGAGAGAACAACAATAAACTTAGAAATTTCAATCAATGTTTATTTAATCAGAATTACATATCGTACTTACAAATTTCGTGACTAAGGGCGAGATTCACAGACCGCACTACGACTTTACTTTCGAGTAAAGTACGCTTCGAACTGTCAAATCCCTTACTGTACTGACAGTTCTAAGCATACTTTGCATAGTCTAAATTATGAATTCAATCATGTTGTTGGCATCGATGTTTGTACGCCTCTGTAATTTCCGGCACAAAGGCATAACGCCTTAGGCCTCAGGAGTGGTAACGCATCTGCATTTTGACCTTGCTCTTTGTGTAGGTGTATATAGGCTGCAGTCATAACTTAACATCAATGTGAACTGCATGCTTGTTTGCCAATTTCATTACATTAAAAAAAATGTTGTGTCATGTATCATCATTACCCAATTGTAAAAATAGCAACATATAAAATTAGAAACATCTTTTTAAAACATATCATTATTAATATTGTATTAGATATTATATTATAGCGAATACTATTCTTGCACACTGTGTATCAACTGTTATTAACTCCTTAGGACCGATATTTTTCCGACAACAAAAGCAACCCACACGAATCCAATCACTCGCGTAAGCTTACGACAATGTCAACATCAATACTACTCATTAAGACGCCTAGTTTTATTCGGGATCCGTCGTTCGGTCAGTCTCAAATTCAGAAATATTATGCGTACAGTCCCGAACAAGAGCCTACACTCCATTAGGAGCTGATTTATTACTCTCAGCTAAAAGGGTCTCGCAAGGATCGCTCCTTGGTCCCTTATATTATATGTAGTATAACTTACATTAGCCGTATGGAAATACCTTAAAGTGTTATTTGCTTTGATCGTGTGTATAATGTCGCTTTTTTTGGTCATGTGTATCGATTTTACATTAAGTGGTCTTTTATCATGATTCTCAGTGGTAAAGTTGTATTGTGAAAGAGTTTTTGATCGCAATATTAAAGACGAAGATCAAAAACCTGCAGAAATCGGATATGACGAAAATTTAATATTAATTAAAGATTCGTAATACCTACCTTAAAACTCCCTCACTGCCTCTGTAGCCAAGTGGTAGTAGGTCACTACTACTACGCTGGAGGCCCTATCAGAGATAACGGTTTGAAATCCTTTATCTCTGGTTCTATTGGGATTTTTTCCATTTTCTGGAAGATTCCCAGTACCTCGGAGTTTGTTAATGTGCCCAGAGATGTCAACAGGCTCACCACCTGTTACATGGGCCAAAAACGTAACCGGCGAATCTTGGGTATTTGCATGTATGCTTGACTGCATGCATTTACCTCTGCCTTCCCCTTCGGGGGTTACAGGCGTAAAGTTGCGTTTTACGCTTTTTTTAACTATATTTTTTTAAACCTGAGCTGTATGGTTTTCTCATATAGGAAAACCTTACCAATGTTGATAAAAAATAAAGAAGTCCTTACTGCTTGAAATTTGACGACCCAGTTAGTCCAGAGTTCGATCCCCGCACCGGGACAAATATTTGTATGGCCTACAGATATTTGTTTCGGGTCTGGGTGTTTGTGTATGTGTTGTTTGTATACAACGGCACCCACGACATAGGTTTATACGTAGTGTGGGTAGTTTGTGAGTGTGAGCGTACTTTTTATTTTTTTTATATCATTAAGTTGACAGACAAGCAGACTTGCCACCTGATGGTGCGTGGTCACCGTCGCCTATGAACATTAGCAACACTAGGGGAGCTGCCAACGCGCTGCCAGCCCTGAAGGACTCTTTTGACGTCATTTTTGAAGAACCCCATAATGATTGTATTTATTTATTTATTGAAAATATTAAATTAAATTACTAACTGCACGTTATGTTACTGGTGAATATAATAAATTATGCTCGTGCGTAAGTTTGGTATGTTGGAATAAAACTGTCAATATAATAAAGTTACTTAGTTCTGCCTTTTTGTTTTGTACAAAACAAATCTGTGCGTGTTAGTTAAGAGAATATGCAGAAACTAACTGAAGATAACCATTTAAATCAGCAGTCTTTTATACGATTGAGTTTGATCATAGTAAAAGTATAATTTATAAGTTCAGGTAATTTCTGAGAGTTTGTTTATAGTTTACCATTAAAAATAACATAAACGGACTAAATAACTATTTTACTTCATACGGTTTTTTTTTAATATCATATTTCGTTATTATTTCTTCATTTACACAAAAATAACGTGTAGTAAGGTACACAGTCAAAAGCCAACTCCATTGCTAGATCGTATTTTGTATTATTCGTAATTATATGTTTTTTTAAATAATGAAAGGATCATGGCAAGATTTGTACAGAAAAAATGAAAAAAAGGTACACGGTAAAACAGCATGGAAATATTATCCAGTGAACCTAAACAACATTTCCTGATACATAAAATATTTTTAAATCTCCGGAATAAAAAGTTTGATATTGAACTTCAGCATGGAGTGCTTCTTCTGTTGTTAGGAAAGACGATTATTATTCCGGTGATTTAAAAATAATTTACATACCAGAAAATGTTCTTTAGGTTCCCTGGGTAATATTTCTAATCCGTTTTACCTTGTACCTTTTTCTAACTTTTTTTGTACAAATCAATGAATGAAACTTGACATGTTTCTTTGTTTAAACGAATTAATAGAAAAATATACGGCAATTCTATCAATGAAACATAAATTGAAAAATTCCAGTACTCGTAACATTTTTATTTAATCTTGTTGTTTATGATCGGCATACAACCTTAATAATAATTGAATAAAGTAATTGAATTATTCACAGAATCAATCTGACCGCTTTTGTATTGTAATTGAAGTGCTTTCAACCACTCTTGTGTCCCAATTACGTGTCCCAATTTGCATCATCCTCAACATTACATTCAACGTTTCAAATGGGTTCATTAACTTATAACGTTTTTAGCCATTATTCATCTCTGATCTGATGACGATCCTGAATTTGTAATTATTCTAGTTCACCGTGATATTTATTACGAAACATTAAGTTACTTGTTGCGAGTTTAAAAACAAGCTATTGAATGTAGCGTGACTGGTAACCATTTGCTTTTTCCCTTTTGTCTCGTTCAGTGGAACGAATAACGATAAAGGACTTTTTAGTAGTAAATCTAATTGTTGCTTCGTTTGTTTGCTTTCGGTTTGTTGATATTTTTCAGTTTTTGTTTTAAACCACAGCCTTTTAATATCGAAACATAAATAACGATGCTTAACGTCATGCCCTATTTCTCTTTTTATACTTTAAAATAAGTTACGACCGCTTTGAAAATAACGCTAATGTTTAAAGTTGTAAATTTGTTTATTTGTTATTTATGGATGTATAGTCTGCTGCATTTTTTTATGTAATGGAAGTGGCAAACAAGCATGCAGTTCACGATGTTAAGTGATGACTGCAGGCTATAGACAGTCACACAAAGATCAAAGTCAAAATGCAGATGCGTTACCACTCCTGAGGCCTAAGTTGTTATGCCTCTGTGCTGGAAATAACAGGGCCGTACATTACCACCTGACCGGAACACGATAGTGCTGTACACTACCATTTTGCGGCAAGTATATTAGGTAATGCGGTGGTGCCTACGCCCGCGGGCTCCGTCACTGGAGTTTTACCAGGATTTCTACTACCGGTATATAGCTTCTGCATTTTGACCTTTTTTGTAGATGTCTATAGGCTGCAGTCATCACTTAACATCCACGTGAACTGCATGCTTGTTTCCCAACTTCGTTTTGTAAAAAATCATAACCGTTTAAAAATACGCTTGCTTCAATGAACTCCTTAAGCTAAACTTTATTATTTGACCCGAAAAATGCATCGCCACAATGAAAACTTTCACAAGAAGTAAATCCGTTCGAGTCATATGGGCGTTCCGAGGATTCTTATTACTCCTAAGTCCTTTTTAACTTTATAAGGCCGTTACATCTTGGAGTCTGCAGTCGACAGAATTATAGCACGTAATGCATCTTGGAACTTTTAAAAATACAACTCAAATGTTAGAATCTTGAACATCATCTTTATGAAGCGATATTTTTGCTTTTGTTCTTTGGAAATCGAAAAGTAAGTTCTAGTCTCAAGTTTTAAATATTTGTTTTGATGTTACAATTAATAGACATCTTCATACAGCTTAAATTAAAAGGCTATTACACGACACGGTATTCAGGGTCCGGAGGGTGGGCGTGGCTTCGCGCCGGGTTGCCGCTTATTACACTATCCGGTCGACAGCGCCCTTACTCAATCACAGTACAAATACACGGGCCGCTCCGGTCGCCCTAACTCCCTAAATGTTATTACACCACCCTGACCCTTGCTATCGTACCCTGAATACCGTGCCGTGTAAGCTAGTGTTTTTTTCGCAATTCACCACCACCCAAGCCGAAAAACGTCTGCTGCTGTCCAAACATCTGATTTTTATCCTTCATCAAAGACATGCCCTCAACAGTGTGTACCATTAGGAAGAAATATGCCATAATTGCCACGCGTGGCAGACGGATGTGCGATTGCACTGGTGGTAGTTATATCGAGGGACGCTGCTTGCCTTGCCTTATCTCTGGTTCTTTTTGGATTTTTCCATTTTCTGGAAGTTTCCCTTATCTTGGAGTTTGGTAATGAGCCCGATGACAGAGAATAGTAATAATACTACGTATAGAATAGACACTTCGACGTCCCGCCCGATTTCCCTGCCTTACCCAACTACCTCCTCTCTTATGGGCGACGGTTGGTATTTTCTACGGGCTACGCACACAGGTGCATGTGTAAATACACGTCTCACTGATTGATGTCTGTGTAATAGAGACCAAATTAAGCGTTTGTATGGAATTTTGGCGGAGTGTCCGCGGTGTGCCGGAGATGTCAACAGGTTCGCCACCTGTTGTTACATGGGATAAAACAGAACCGGTGAATCGTGGGTGTTTGCATGTATGCCTGCATTTATCTCTGCCTATCCCTTCAGGGATAAGCGAATAGTATCGTTAATCTTTAAATGCACTCCAAGGAATTTTCTTCATAAAAACACCAATAATCTTCCCTCAAACATGGCCAACAGATTTAACTATAAAGCTTAGTTCGGTAAACTTAGCTTAAATCTTGATAAGCGAGAGCTTAGGCGTATATATCATTTAATATGTATTTAAGGTCCATAAATTATAAATGTGCTCTGGTTTATTGATTTACGACCATTAAAGGCAATCTTGACAGGCCAAACGTTGAAGTGTTAAGAAATATAACAGTATGTACGTATATTCAATTCTGTTCATATGGGTCAAGTGATTTTTTTTCACTGGTTTTAGAGCTCCAGTGGCGGAGCTCGCGGGCGAAGGCATTACCTAATATACTTGCCGCTAAATGGCAGTGATCAGCACTATCGTGTTCCGGTCAGGTGGTAATGTACGGCCCTGTAATTTCCGGCACAGAGGCACACTCCTCAGGCCTCTGGAGTGGTAACGCATCTGCATTTTGACCTCGGTCTTTGTGTGGGTGTCTATAGGCTGCAGTCATCACTTAACATCAATGTGAACTGCATGCTTGTTTGCCACTTCCATAATAAAAAATAAAATACAATATATTTTTATAAAACGCCTAATTTTTGTTACTAAAGCAAATACGCAGAAAGTTTGTCAAAACTTAATCTTACGTCTCTTGCTGATCGTTGTGAGAAGCTGGATCAAATTTTCTTGCATAAAGTAATTCACGGGGGAGTTAAATTTAAAAACATTATTGAATAAATTAAAATGATTGTACTAAGGCCTAATTTTCGCAAGAAACTGAAAAAAAAATTACATTGTGCCTCGCGCGCAAACCAACCTTGGTGTAAATGCGCCACTATCTAGTTACAATAAAATAAGTAGGTAGCAAGTGTGATCTAAATATCCACCATGACTCTTTAATTAAATTTAGAAATGAACTGCAGTCATCCTATCACTGTAAAAATCCATTCCATACAAATTAAAATAACATAAGTATTAAAATATAACCCCCTTATTCATAATCGTATTATAGCTAAAGTGTTGCTAATCTCTCCTTTTTTTTATTTTTAAAGAAAAATGGAAAGAAAAATTTGACTTCAGGCGAGACTCGAACTCGCGGCCTACTGGGAATCTAGTCTAGAGCGGCTGGACCAATTGAGCTACTGAAGTCCTGCCCGATTTGTCAAATCTTTCCTTCACATCTATTGCATTGCTTTATGGTAGCAGCAGCGCCATCTATTACCAACTATGCTAGTTAGGCAACCGATATAATAGACTTTTCAGTTTATTGAATATCGTAAAGAAGTCGCTTTTACCCTTAATAATTGTTTTATATTATTTCGCATTAACACATGCTTGTGAAATATATTTTATTTTTAAAGAAAAATGGAAAGAAAAATTTGACTTCAGGCGAGGCTCGATTCTCAATTGGAAGAGCGGCTGGACTAGATTCCCAGTAGGTCGCGAGTTCGAGCCTCGCCTGAAGTCAAATTTTTCTTTCCATTTTTCTTTTAAATAAAATATATTTCACAAGCATGTGTTAATGCGAAATAATATAAAACAATAATCTCTCCTTTTTCTTTTTCTATCCTGTACATTTGACAATGCAACTGGCAAAAATAAAGCATTCTATAGCTAAACGTATCTAATGTACGTTTATGGGGATAAGTAGTTATGTAAGTTGTTAACACATTTAGATGTTTACATCAACAAATAAATGTTGTATTCACCTGTAATGTTGGGGTAGGGTTGCATGCTAGAATTTTTTTTTTTTTTTTAATGTAATAAAAGTGGCAAACAAGCATGCAGTTCACATTGATGTTAAGTTATGACTGCAGCCTATAGACACCCACACAATGACCAGAGTTCAAAATGCAGATGCGCTGCCACTCCTGAGGCATTAGGTGATATGCCTCTGTGCCTGAAATTACAGGGCCGTACATTACCACCTGACCGGAACACGATAGTGCTGAACACCATTTAGCGGCAAGTATATTAGGTAATGCGGTGGTGCCTACGCCCGCGAGCTCCGTCACTGGAACTCTACCACCAGTGGAACTCTACCACCAGTAAATAGCTAGATATTTATTTATTTATTTATTAGTCACACCAACAAAGTAATCACTGTCATAAGCAAAATACAAGAAAAAGCACATAGGATACTTGGTAAGTGACACCTCAATTACAGGTGTAAACATCATTCTACTGAATAATAATTGTGAGTTTAAACAGATTAAAAAAACATAAACAGTAATATAAACTAGTTAATATCTCACTATATCTAGGTACATCATGTTTGCATCGGTCAATTAAATATGATTAAAATTAATACATAAAGCAATTGAGAACATTAATTTAACGTAAAATAAAATAAGTAACTGAATTGAAATAATAGCAAAAATAATATTAGGAATACAAAATTAATTAAAACAAGAGTGATTATAAATATATTATATTAAATAAGTTCTTAGGTTTTCGCGAGCTACACTCATTGAAATAAAACTATTTTTACGGATTTATCTCCCGTATATTAAACTAAAATGATTTTTAAAATCAACCCGACGTTTCGGTCGCTTTTCAGCTTCCGTGGTCCCGGGCAGACAATCATTTTAGTTTAATATACGCGAGATAAATCCGTAAAAGTAGTTTTATTTCGTAACTTCACGCCTGTAATCCCCGAAGGGGTAGGCAGAGGTAAATGCATGCATTCAATCATACATGCAAACACCCACGACTCGCCGGTTAAGTTAGTTTTTTTTTCTATATATTAAATAAGCATAAAAGTATCATATCAAAGTATCATAAAAATATCATATAAGTATGTGACATATCTACTATATATAATATTTAGTAGATATGTCACATTAACTGTATATTTATTATTTTTTCTATTCAATGTGAACCTGTTGGTATACCTAATAAACAAATAAATAAAAAAACCCTTAATAAAAGCAACCTCACTAAAAAAGTGCTCGAAACAAAAAACCTTAACCATATTTGCAGCAGGCGAACGTGCCCCAAACCACTCTATTGGCACAGGAGCATTGAATACTGCAGGAACCTAATCAGCACCAATTCTCAATCTGAATGATCTTGCTCGACATCTTGCACCACAATTGAAAGTAGGTCGGGACGCAATCACTTTAGCACTGCTCTTGAGACGGTAAAGGTGTTAACAGACTAGGATTACTTTTTGATTGGTACCACTGATTTGTCTTTGATGATTTTTAAGTAACTTTCAGTTTTAAAGAACGTGACGTATTTAAGTGACCTTTGCCTCAAACATTTAATTAATACACACGATTTTCGTTTGCCATTTGTGGAAAAAGCAATGTTTTTGACTTTTTGTAAGTTATTATAACGTTTAATATACAAGATATATATCTACTCGTATAGCATATCGTTTATTTCGACTATACTAAGTTTATCGTACTTGAAACTGTTTTACATTTTGGTGTAAGATGTGATATAGGACAAAATTCACCAAAGAGCGTGTATGATTCGTGCATTTTATTATTAATAATAATTTAAGAAATAAAGTAGATAAAATTAATCTTATTACCAGCGAGTGTTGAAATAGAAATAGAAATAGAAATAGAAAATATTTTTATTTCGAATAGATCTTTACAGATACTTTCAAAACGTCAATAAATCATAAACTACCTAGAGCGAATAACCATTACATATAGTAAAAGCAAAATCATATATTAATAGTAAATTAAAAATTAAAATTTAAACTATTTGGTTAAAACATAATAATCATAAAATTTTTCAATTCCTTCAATTATAATAAATGAAGAAAAAGAAAAACTTATTCGTCAAGATCAATGTTATTCACTTAGCAGAGTTCCAAGTGCAGTCACTACTGAGAAGAACTCCGCTACCCAACAAACTCAGTAAGAGCTCTTTTAAATGAGAGCTTAAATCTAGGACAGATAGATTATCGTGAAAAATCAAATAATGTCAACGTCCATAGCATAGATGCAAATAAACTGCTATCTACTAAATGTGATGTAGCCCCTGCAAACCAGAACAGACCAGTCCCCACCAACAGCACCCGTTCACGAGTATGACGCATGTGACAGCCATTGCCCTCCTCGACCATTTTATAGGGAAGTGAGCAACCCGCCACACGATGCCGCCAAAGGCAAAGACATTTAAGCGTGCATGACTGTTCCGGAAATGCATACGGCAAATGTTAAATAGGGATATGCAGGTTACGCTATATCACATTCGAACAGTGTACATGTGTGAGTTGGTTTGTGTTTTATGTGCCGTCGTAGGTGGAGGTAGAGTCAGTATATGCATACTGGTGCATAGGTATGCAACTAGGGTGTGCATACTGTACGTACAAATTGAGGACAACTTGTTTCTCAGATAAAAAATACAAAATACCTAAACATGTTATTTCAGTTCATGTATGATGGTCATAACTCAATATTCTAATCGAGGTGTTTAAGAGTGTGCATTATTCCCATTACGTGTTGTATATTATTAAAACATTTATTTAAATTAAAATAAATATGCTCTCATGAAAGTAAATTTAGTTTAACCGCATTGCTCGCACCGATAACGGGAAATAGGACTCACTTGATTTTTATTTTACTTTATGTGCGGCAACGGCTAAGCCATTCATTGTATGCCAAAACAACGTTTGCCAGAAAAATGGAAAGAAAAATTTGACTTCAGACGAGACTCGAACTCGCGACCTACTGGGAATCTAGTCCAGCCGCTCTTCCAATTGAGCTACTGAAGCCCTGCCCGATTTATCAAATCTTTCCTTGCCTAACTAGCATAGTTGGTAATAGATGGCGCTGCTACCATAAAGCAATGCAATAGATGTGAAGGAAAGATTTGATAAATCGGGCAGGGCTTCAGTAGCTCAATTGGAAGAACGGCTGGACTAGATTTCCAGTGGGTCGCGAGTTCGAGTCTCGCCTGAAGTCAAATTTTTCTTTCCATTTTTCTTTAAAAATAAAATATATTTCACAAGCATGTGTTAATGCGAAATAATATAAAATCAAACGTTTGCCAGGTCAACTGGTACACACTATTCACCTAAACTGCATCACACTACAAATATGAACAGTATGGAAACTACGTACGAAACGTTCAAAACGGCACACTCACACAAAAAAAGCGCTTCGACGCTCCAGTAGAGAGTTAGCTCGTTACTGCAGCACCACGAGAACCGCTTAGGGGCCTCATTGATGCGCACGTTTGTATGAGTGTGCCGTTTCAACGTTTAGTACGTAGTTTTCATACTGTTCATATTTGTACTGAGATTGCATCTTTGCCACCAACATTGCAAAAAAATGTAGATACCCGTATTTGTTATTTATAGTCTGTTCATTCCGCTTTATCGCACTAAAAAAGTTAACACGGTGTGTGCACACCCTTGTAGACCTATAACATCAAAGACCCGATATTCGTTGCAGGGCCTTTTGCATTGTGAAATGGTTTGTAATGGAATCCTTTGAACACGTTGAATTCAAGCGTTGATGTTTATTTTTTATACAAGACTAGTATGTAAGTACTAAGTACGTTGAGTTATTAAATCTATCTGCCGGTTAAATGGTAATGTATGACCTTGTAGTAACTGTCACAGAGACAAAACCACTTAGGCTTCAGAGGTGACCTCCGATTTGTGTGTTAGTATAAGCTGCTGTCATCACTTACCATCTATGTCAACTGCATGGTTGTTTGCAAACTTTGTTTTAAAAAAAAATGTAAATGTGATTCAGCTTGTACATATCTACAGAAAACTTCAACATTTTACTGTACATACGTGGCCACTCCTACTGTAGACATGGTTGTTTGACAAATTCGTTAATTTAAAAAAATCTACGTGAACTGTATGGTTTGTTCACCCATAGAGCAACACGGGCCGCCGGCCGCCGCGGCGGACCGGAGGGGAGTAGCCATAGCGCTTATACTCGATGCAAAACAGTCCGTCATTCTTTGCGTGGGTAACTACGTGTGATACACACACGCACTACAAATTAAACGTAACGTAACTTCACGCCTGTAATCCCCGAAGGGGTAAGCAGAGGTAAATGCATGCATTGAAGCATACATGCAAACACCCACGATTCGCCGGTTACGTTTTGACCCATGTAACAGGTGGCGAGCCTGTTGCAATCTCCGGGCACATTACCAAACTCCGAGGTACTGGGAAACTTCCAGAAAATGGAAAAATCCCAATAAAACCAGAGATAAGGGATTTTAAACCGTTATCTCTGATAGTCCCCGACTCGGGAATCGAACCCAGGACCTCCAGCGTAGTAGTAGTGGCCTGCTACCACTAGGCTACTGGGGCAGTTACTACAAATTAAAAGTCGTCTATTTCTACGAAACTCACACCTTGACTTTAACAAAATACATAAACAATTTCACGTAACATTTAACTCCCCTCCGATTCGCCGCGGTCGGTGGCCCGTGTTGCTCTATGGTTACACCCATTTCCTGTACTTATGTCATCCGTAATGTGAACTGTATGGTTTGTCTCACCCATTTGATGTATCTTCTTAGGTATAAACTGAGAAAACACGACAAAATTGCAGTGGTGCAAATGGCGGATTAACAATAACAATGTACAATTTCCTCAGAAAGTCCTCAAGTCAAGAAGTTTCCTGGAGGAAGTCTCCATCGAATTTAATTTTGCTACATACATACAGGCTGAAGTTTTAGTGGCTCTTTTCTTCTAGCACCAGAACGATTTGCCTTCAGTCATTATCATCATCATATCAGCGCATAGAGCAATATAGGCCACTGGCCGCGGCGGACTGGAAGGGAGTAGCTATAGCGCTTATTGCCGATGCAAAACAGTCTGACATTTTTTGCGGGATACATACACATACTACAAAAATCAACTATTACTACGAAACGCACACCTTGACTTTAACAAAATGCATAAACAATTCACGCACACATTGAAATATCTAGGCGACAGGCACAGGCCCATTTGGGCTTGTACTTTGACAGAGGGGAAAGCCTGCATATGGGTACTCCCCTCCGATTCGCCGCGGTCGGTGGCCCGTGTTGCTCTATAGTTACACCCATTTCCTGTACTTATGTCATCCGTAATGTGAACTGTATGGTTTGTCTCACCCATTTGATGTATCTACTTACTCTTTTGTCGTCCTTCCGTACCTTTAGGTAAGTCACACGTCACACGTACCTTCACGCCAATTCGGGGTAAGCATTGTAAGTGGCCCCATTTGATGCCTACATAGAAAACGGAAAACAGTCTCCAGTCAAATTTAACAAGAAACAAGAAACATTTATTTATTTGACACACAGCGAGACACATAAAACAGACCTAAAACGTGGACAACAAAGAAAAGACAACACAATATCTAAAATTAATACATATACACGTAATAGGTATGTGTCTCACGGCTGTCAAAAAATAAAAAACCAACCACCAACCCGCATTGGAGCAGCGTGGTGGATTAAGCGCCAGGCCTCCCCCCAAAACAGGGGAGAGACTCGTGCCCAGCAGTGTGACGTATAATGGGTTGCTATTATTAAATAAAAAAAAACAGCCGAGGAATCAATTTTAATCTCAAATCAAAATGGGAAAAGCCAAACAAAAAAGAACATTAAAACAAAACCAGAAATAGCATATTTATCTCAGCACCGAGATTAAATTGTAGGTACCTGAGCCTATTCAATTATCCAGGGATTTACCAAGCAAATTTATAACTTAGCTTTATGCAAAAAAGTTCAAAATTGAATATAGGAGCATAATAATATGAGAAACCTTACTATGAGGATAAGACAAGTATGTATTTGTGTGATCTATGACTCATCGATTCGTAAATTCATTCATTTATTTATTTTTATTTTCAGGCAACAATGATTACTTAACATAAACAGTAGGCCCATAAAAAATATATACCTTAAAGACTTACATACATATTAAATAACTTAACACTGTTTATCACGAATTGTCGGCGACGTGATGCGCGGCTTCTCGGCAGTTGTCCCCGGAATTTGCGGAATACGACCCCCTGCGGCCAGAACTCATCTACATTAAATAAAAAACCATTTCGAATATTTTTCTTCTGCTTTATTAGCAATCTAGATCATATACTTACATTTTCTTCCAAATCCAGTATACATTGTAATTTTCTTATATGATTTTAATTTGACCTACCATGACCAAATAGGTCGAGTTCTGTCTGATGGTGGGGTCAAAAGTCTTAGGAATCGGCGTGCATGTATGAAGAGAATGATGAAGGTAGACGAGGCACGAGAGGTTTGTCAGAACCGGGATGTCTGGCGCTCTACACTCTCTGCCTACCCCGTTAGGGACCTGGCGTGAAGATACATACATACATACATACATTTTAATTTGTTTCAACGAGTTGACTTAATCAGAAGTTTAGGTCAATGCCGCTCGTTGTATTCCTGGATTTATTTCCCGAATTCGATTCAGAAAGTGAGTGTTATTTTCGCTGTATTCCTGGATTTGATTCTCGAATTTGATACAGAGAGTGAGCGTTATTTTGTTTTGCGAATTGGCGATCGCAGTGGCAGCAGTTTTACTGAGGGATGCTCCTCCCCATCCCACGTTATTGTATAAAGAGTCGCCTATTGGAATATTTTCCGCCAGTGGACGGTGAGGTCCTACGTCCCGACGCTATAGTAGATTGCAAGTCTAAATGAATTTATCTCTTCCCTTCTTTGGTGTAGACCCCACTGCAGAATCATTTCGTTCATTCAGATATGCTGCAAACCTATTTTTTTACGCATATTTATAATATAGAAAATATATATCCACTAATTAGTCTATCAAAAAATGGCTGCAAGTATATTTTTATATTATTTTTTTTTGCGAAAGAATTTTTTTATTTGTTTTTTTAATAAAATATTGTCCACCTCACGGCAATAAGTATAAAGACTCTGAAAAATGACGTCTGCCGTTGCGCACTTGGCTGCCCCGACGTATTTATCGATCCGCCCCGAAAAACTACGAAACCGTACACTGCGCGTGGCCCGACATGCACTGGACCGGTTTTTCTACCTATAGATAGTTCTAAGTGTGTTTTAAGTTCATAAATAATTGAAATTGGCATAGTATTGTATCTTACAGTTACCATAGCAACTTCAATTAGTAACCAAGTCAATTAAGATCGGATATAACGGACACAAGTGCAGTTGATTACATCGGACAGGAAAATTGCTTCATAGCGTATAAATCAATTAAGAGATTCATTACAGCTGCTAAGGTCTCTATGCCACACTTAATACGTTTATATCGACCCGTAGGTATAATAATTGATACTGGAGTATCGATATTGTTCGGTAGTAGGGTGATTATACAGGCTTAAGGAAAATAAGGATTTTATGTTACATTTACCGTTGTTTTAATGTCTATACTTTTTATCCTTCAAAAACCATTAACAAACCTAACCCTTTTTACCCCTTTTTAGGGTTCCGTAGTAAACAAGGAATTCTTATAGTTTCGCCATGCCCGTCTGTATTTCTGTCTATCTGTCTATCTGTTGTTAGAAATTCAAACTTTACGGCAATAGTAGCTACATATAACGAAATCAAAAGGAAAACTGTCTAGCTTAAGTTGGCCTTTAAAAGTTTGCGAGTAATAGTCGACCAAATGTAGGTATTTTGCTCGAAAATTTTGAACAACTCCATAGAAAATATTTATTTATATTTTTCCTTACATTATTAAAACCTAAAAACTACGGAACCCTACACTGCGCGTGGTCTGACACGCACTTGACCGATTTTTCTCATTATAGGATGGTCTAGATGTGTACCCAGGTTCATGAAGAATACAGTGCTCAACAATAAATATTCCACATCGAGTCTAGGAAGGAGACTTCGGCTTATTTCGAGTTTGTAGAGCGTTATCTCTTTCGCACCGTTGCCGCTGGAAATTCGATCCTCGAAGTTGTCGACGAATATGTCTATTTAGGACAAACCATACAACTAGGCTCGAACTTCGAGGAAGAGGTCATTCGCCGAATCCAACTCGGCTGGGAAGCGTTCGGGAAGTTAAGGAGCGTTTTCTCGTCAAACATGCCGCAGTCCTTGAAGACTAAAGTCCAGTGCGTTTTACCGGTGATGACTTACGGTGCCGAGACGTGGTCTCTCACTATGGGTCTCGTACGAAAGCTCCAAGTCACTCAGCGGTCAATGGAGAGGGCTATGGTCGGCGTTTTCCTACTCGATCGAATTAGAAATGAAGAAATCCGTAGGCGAACGAAAGTCGCTGACATAGCCAAGCAGATCTCCAAGCTGAAGTGGCAATGGGCAGGGCACATAGCTCTGAGAACCGATAGCCGCTAGGGCAGAAAGGTTCTCGAGAGGAGACCACGTATCTGCAAGCGCAGCGTAGGGCGTCCACCTGCAAGATGGACCGACGACCTGATCAAGGGTACAGGTACCCGCTGGATGCACGTTGCTTCCGATCGGTCGGCATGGACGTCATAGGGGGAGGCCTATGTTCCGCAGTGGACGACCTATGGCTGATATGATGACCGTGCCTATTTGACGTTTGACGACCATTTTAATCGAGTTTTGACCAATACCGGACTGTCAGTGCTTACGTACGCGATGTGCAGCAGAGATAACGCTCTACGAAGGACGACGCTCGGCGATACGAGACGATTGTCTCTTTCGCAGGCTCGATGTGCACTATTAGCTGTTGAGTACTGTAATTGTGATAGACTTACGGCCAAATACTCAAACGTCACTTAAACCTAAGTGGGACTTAAAATTCTTCTGTCTTTATAAAACACGTTCAAACGATAGCGCACATTTGAGGGTTGCTTAAAATTGAGTGACGTTTGAGTATTCGAATGATAGTATTGTATCTTATAGTTACCATAGTAACTCCTATTAGTAACCCAAGTCAGTTAACTTCGAATATTACGGACACAAGCGTATAAATCAATTAGGAGGTTCATTACAGTTGTTACGGTCTCTAAGCCACACTAAATACGTTTACACGGACCCGTAGGTATATTAATTGATAATGGAGTATCGATAGTGTTGATAATGAGGGCTTAAAATGAAAGGACATAATATAACATTTATCTATGCCTCGGTGGTGTATCATGTTCTTAGCAATAGAAAATTTCGCTCGAAAACTATTAAAAATCTGTATTAGACCCTATCAGTTTTGTGCAATTTACAAATAAAATTCCACAAAATAACACCTTCTTTTTGCCCTGTTCTGTCATTCCTGACGAAAAATATTGAATGAACTAATTTGTGGGTAACTTAACTAAACAATTTACAATATTTCATTGCTAGAAATACAACGTTTTCTATACCTCCGCACAGAATAATAATTAATAAGGATATTAAATATTTGATGCAGAATTCATGAAACGGAAATAAACAAACTAATAAATAATTAATATATCAAAGCCTCGTACAAATGAAAATTCATGGAACAGTTTCTTTTGAGAATCAACGTTTGTTTCTATTGAGAAATATCAGTTCGTTGTTAAATATTCCAAGTATCCTTGCTTTGAAATTCGTAACCATAATAACTATTCGTTCTAGCTTTCCACGGATCTGTCTCTTCTCTTGAACAATTTGACAATAATTCCTGCCCGGTACGTGCAAATTATGGAACGAACTGCCCACTAACTGCCTCTAAAAACTAGGCAAGATTCGTTGCTGTGAAAATGTAGGATAAAAAAGTGGCTAAGTGCAGTAAGAGCCTTTTTTTATGTAATGGAAGTGGGAAGCAAGCATGCATGCATGACTGCAGCTTACAGACACTTACACAAAGACCAAGGTCAAAATGTAGATGCGTTACCACTCCTGAGGCCTAAGTTGTTATGCTTCAGTGCCGGAAATAACGGGGCCGTACATTACCACCTGACCGGAACACGATAGTGCTGAACACTACCATTTAGCGACAAGTATATTAGGTAATGCGGTGGTGCCTACGAGTTTCCTACCTTTACGAGTTATTTTTTTTTCTTTTTGAGAAACTGAATCATAAAAATCAGCAAATGCCTAATCCACATGGGAAAAATCAGCAAATTCCTAATCCTATGTGGATTAGGCGTTTGCTGATTTTTCTGATTCAGTTTCCCAAAAGGAAAAAATAAGCCAATAAAATAAAAAACACATTTACTGTCAGTACAATTCCCAGTTTCCTCAAAAGAGAAGCATTATTTTGTACGATTTGATGAACAATCGTATATCAAATCGTACAAAATAATCCCTTATCCGCTAGAACCAGATAGTTTGGTTAACATATAGCTATCAGGCTTCGACGTCGGTCATGTAATATTCCGCATTGGATGTAGCCTCGGCATTATTTGTGTAGTGATGTACTGCTCGTCAAATTATGGCTGAAATTGTATCAATTGAAACAAATACACAAAATACAAATGTTCTGCCGTTTTATGTTGTTATAGATTAATCTTGGTATAGTTGTCATACAATATGAATTGTGCAATATTTTAAATGTATGAATGTAGCTTCACGAGAAGTGCATTACGGGGTAGGCAAAGAGTGGGGCGTCAGGTGTCCGAGTCTTAACATTTTCTTAGCTTCTTCTACGTTATTTTAATGTTTTAATTTATTCCCTAAAAGTTGTCTGTATCGGCTTGGGTATCACCGCCATCGGCACATCACTATATACCATGTCATACCTGACTTGTGATGTAACTGCTTGTTCTATTTAAAAATGTAGAGGAGCAGTCGAGTCTAGGTTCGGATTAATGTCAGTTCGGTTTCAGATTGCGTTCATGTCATGATTGATGCAGCATCAACAATTGGAAATTTCGAGCTTACTTTTATCGTATATCGTTTAAATAATTATAAATGCGAAATTGTACTATTTATTTTTCGCAATAACACATGCGTTAGTTTAAAAATTAAAGAAAAAAATGGAAAGAAAAATTCGACTTCGGGCTGGAATTGAACCTGCATCCTCAGGATAACTAGTCCAGCCGCTTTACCACTAAGCTACCGAAGTCCACGCAAAAATTGCTAAACCAATTTTCATGAAATTTGGCACACACATGGAAGGTAATGTTCCTGTGGGATACCATGAGATGATTTGATAAGTTTCCAGAGGTTACGCGAAAAGCGAACTATACGCGGGCGGAGCCCCGGGCTAGTCTATACAAATAAATAAAATTGGTGTTTATTTGTAATATCAAAATAACCGCTTTTTACTAAATGCATATGTTATGCATACACGGTACATAAACCAAATCAACATTCTTACAATTTTTGTCTGTCTGTTTGGCGGGGCTGATCTTGGGAACGGCTGGACCGATTTTGACGGGACTTTCATTGGCAGATAGCTAATGTAATAAGAAGTAACTTAGGCTACTTTTATACTAGCTGCGCCCGCGATTTCGTCCGGGTAGTTCAGTAACTACACGGACGAAATCGCGGTAACAATATTGTTCAGTAACAATCATAAATTCTCACGCGGGCGAAGTCGCGGGCACAGCTAGTTCATAAATAAAATCTTTGCGGTAATTCAGTCGGTATAAGCCACTTGACTGGAACAGGATAGTGATGAACACTGCCATTACAGTATGTCTATTCACGACAGGTCCCTTACGGGGTAGGCAGAGAGTGTAGAGCGCCAGATATCCCGGGGTCCTGACAAACCTTTCGTGCCTCGTCTACCTTCATCATTCTCTTCATACATGCACGCCGATTTCTAAGACTTTTGACCGCACCATCAGACAGTACTCGACGTATTTGGTCATTACAGCTCGTTTATATTTATCTCACTAGTGGAGAAGTATTCTCTAGTGCAGTCAAACCATTCCGATGGACCAGCAGACGCAAAATGATCTTACTGTAATCTCTAATCCGCATGCCTAGCGTGACAATTATGACATATTCTCGCCTAATGATATACAATGTTGTTGTGAGCATTTTTAAGGAATCCTTTTGTCCAGAAATGGATGTCTTTCGGCTGAAATGATCATGGTGACGAAGATATTTCCATGGTCAAGTAAAACTAATGACGTAGCACTTCCACTTTTTTATGTAATGGCATACATGAATGCAGTCACAATGATGTAAGTGATGACTGCAGCCTATAGACACCCATACAAAGACCAAGGTCAAAATACAGATGCGTTATCACTCCTGAAATTACAGGGCAGTACATTACCACCTGACCGCAACACAATAGTGCTGAACACTACCATTTAGCGGCAAGAATATCAGGCAATGCGGTGGTGCGTACGACCGCGAGCTCCATCACTGGAGCACCACCACCAGTAAATTATTCCAGATATCAAGGCAAGTACTACAGCTTTATACGGACTAAATGCAGCCCTATCTAGAATACTGCAGATCTGTTGAGAAACATAATTATATTTTTACAAATGTGATTCCTGAACAACCAAGAAATCATTTTATTTTTAAAGAAAATGGAAAGAAAAATTTGACTTCAGGCGAGACTCGAACTCGCGGCCTACTGGGAATCTAGTCCAGCCGCTCTTCCAATTGAGCTACTGAAGTCCTGCCCGATTTGTCAAATCTTTCCTTCACATCTATTGCATTGCTTTATCATAGCAGCAGCGCCATCTATTACCAACTATGCTAGTTAGGCAACCGATATAATAGACTTTTCAGTTTATTGAATATCGTAAAGAAGTCGCTTTTACCCTTAATAATTGTTTTATATTATTTCGCTTTTCTTTAAAAATAAAATATATTTCACAAGCATGTGTTAATGCGAAATAATATAAAACAATCAAGAAATCATTTTTATACGAGTATATCTCTCTTTCTATATAATCATCTAAGATAAGAGAATAAATAGAATTTATACGAAAACTTTACGAAAGCTCCTGGCTTAAGGACTGAACTTCGTGAATACTAAAATAGGGTATAATTTACATATCGCCACTTTATTCGCTTTGTATGTGGTCGGATATTTTTTTTGTATAAAATCTTTTGCGTAAAAATTACTTCATGTTTTCCCGAACTGCCTCGGTAGCCGTCCACTACTATTACGCTGAGGTCCTGGGTTCGATTCCCGGGTTGAGGGTTATCAGAGATAATGGCGTAAAGTCCTTTATCTCTGGTTCTATTGGGATTTTTCCATTTTCTGGACATTTCCCAGTACCTCGAAGTTTGGTAATGAGCCCGGAGATGTTAACAGGCTAGCCACCTGTTACATAGGCCAAAACGTAACCGGCGAATCGTGGGTGTTTGTATGTATGCTTGAATGCATGCATTTACCTCTGCCTACCCCTTCGAGGATTACAGGCGAGAAGTTACGTTACGTTATGTTTTCCCCAACGATGAGAGGAAGTGGATAGTAATCGGTGGAATGGTGGTAACAAAAAAAGGGATAGAAAAAGATAAATACATGCAGTAGTGCATGTATGCCAACAGCCAAGATTCAGCATTTAAGTAGGTTATTTGACATTTACGGTGCGGTTTTTTACTGGTCGAAGTGCTCCAGTGACGGAGCTCGCGGGCGTAGGCACCACCGCATTACCTAATATACTTTCCGCTAACTGGTTGTGTTCAACACTATCGTGTTCCGGTCAGGTGGTAATGTACGGCCCTGTAATTTCCGGCACAGAAGCATAACAACTTAGGCCTCAGGAGTGGTAACGCATCTGCACTTTGACTTTGGTCTTTGTATAAGTGTCTGTCTATAGGCTGCAGCCATCACTTAACATCAATGGGAACTGCATGCTTGTTTGCCACTTTCATTACTAAAAAGAAAAACTAACAGGCAAGATGTTTCGTTTGATTATTTTTATTGGCATTTACAGTACATACTCGTATCACCAGATGTTGTGTACATATCACCAGTCATCACCAGTCATCACCAGTACATATCACCAAAAGTCTAACCAAAAACAAACCAAAAAAAACCACCAGTAAAAATTAATAAGCAGTAGCCTTTAGGTCCTTCAGTTGTCAAATTGTTAATTAACGTCAATCGTAACATCGGCTGTCATCTGTCTACGAGACTACGTTCGGATTTACGCAAAAGCAATTGTAATCGGCAACCTTTTTGTTCATGAGAAAATCTATTTAAAAATTCCGTAAGGCAACTTTGAACGGGATGAAAAGTATTCTATGTGTTACAGCAATATATATTCTACCTGGGTACGAAATTTCATCGAAATCCGTCCAGCTGCTTTAGCGTGATTGAGAAATAAACAAACATCCAAACTTTCACATTTATAAAAGTAGTAAGATAGATAAGCGAAACACGGTTTGCTATAGTTCAATTTTATCTATAAGGAAAATTTCCGATCTCATGAGATATTAATAATAAAAACCCCACTCTCTTACACAGCATTTCACCCCTCTTTTCCTCCATAAAATATGATTTTCTGGACTACGTTATTATTTATTGAGATAATACCTACCTATACGAAATGCTCATATTTCTGAATTCTAAGAACAAAGGTTTTCGTGCAAAATGACGGCTCTAACGTTTCTAATTCATTTGACAGTTGTTTTCAAAGAACTTTACTTAGTAGATGCTTAAGTTAGAACTATGTTCAAAATTTAAGCTTTCCAGATTAAATTATTTTAAAATTAAAGTTAGTAAGATTGACGTTTACGAAGCGCGCATGGCCCGGCGGCTGGTGTAGATCGTAAACAATCTATCTACTCGGTTAAGCACTACGGGCGCGGTCGGGTAGTGTGATGGGTGACCGCTAGTGGCAAATTAAATGCGCGTTTCCGTGCTTCGGAGGGCACGTTAAGTCGTCGGTCCGGTTGTTATCGATAGATAGCAGTCGTTAAACCTTGTCGGAGGCCTTATGGGCGGTTTGAAAATATCCGACAGCAGGTTGGCCACTAACCCCAACACCTCCACCAATCCGCACTGGAGCAGCGTGGTGGAGTAAGCTCCAGGCCTACCCCCCAAAAAAAAGGGGAGAAACTCGTGCCCAGCAGTGGGACGCATAATGGGTAGCCATTTTTACTATATTTATTTTAAGGTGGACGTACACAAGGAATATAAGCAGACGCTGAAGGTTTCTTTTTTATGTAATGAAAGTGGCAAACAGCATGCAGTTCACATTGATTTTAAGTGATGACTGTAGCCTATAGACACCTACACAAGGACCTGAGTGCGAAAACACGTGTTTTCGGGTTGCCTCCAAAACTTCACTATAAATGTTCTGGTAAAGTAGCCATCGCTTTTCTCGAATTAATGACTATGAATGACTGACGGACTGATAAGTTGATTGACTGACTCTGACTTTTACGCTACCTATTACGAATACGAAATATCGTTTTACTTGACACTGGCAATATGCGTAAGAACAATGCCATAATAATAGAAAAAAAAATTGTAATTAGAATTGTTACTCCTAACTTACTCCTTGTTACATGAGCATGAGCTTTTACTCGTGGTAGAGCTCCAGTGATGGAGCTCGCGGGCGTAGGCACCATCGCTTACCTAATATACTTGCCGCTAAATGGTAGTGTTTAGCACTATCGTGTTCCGGTCAGGTGGTAATGTACGTCTCTGTAATTTCCGGCACAGCACCATAGGCCTCAGGAGTGGTAACGCATCTGCATTTTGTGCTTGGTCTCTTTGTGGTTGTCTATAGGCTGCAGTCTTCACTTAACATCAATGTGAATTTAATGCTTGTTTGCCACTTCCATTACATAAAAAAAATCTGTCCGTGAAACTGCCGTCAAAATCGGTCTAGCCGTTCCGGAACAGACAGAAAGAAATTGAAAAAAAAAACGTTGTTTTGGTATATTAGGTATTCTCCATACATATTGTACTCCAATTATAATTATTTGAATGAAATATAATAACATACATGTAAATATGTAATATCTTTTGGTTTCAGATATTAAGTCGTTTTGAAGAATAACTGAGCGCAAATGCAGAATTAACAGGTATGAATGAGAAAGTTAATTAATTTTCGAACATAAATAAACAGAAAAACAAATATTCGACTTAACAATATATTTGTAACTAGCTAACTTCATACATGCAGAATAAAAAAAAATATTGTTTAGTATCTTCTCGGACGAAGTTGTGGGCACAGCTAGCATTATATGATTCATAAATAAAAGTAGCTTAAGTTACTCCTTATTACAATAAGCTACCTGCCAATCAAAATAAAATCATTAAAATCAATCGAGCCGTTCCCGAAATTATCCGGAACAAACAACAGACAGACAAAAATGGTAAAAATGTTTTTTGGTATACGTACCGTGTATACATAGATGGTTTATTCCCGCTGTCCCTGAGCCCCGTGTCCCCGTGCGACGGGGACAGCGGTACTTTAATTAATTATTTAAAATTATTTCATATGCATTTTTTTTTTATTCTCCATTTAAAGAGCTTGGTCAAAGACCATGACGCTCTATACGTTCACATGAATTACATTCTTCATTTAAAAAAAATAATTAAACAACATTAGGTCATTGACAATTGATATAGTTGCAACAGTATTCTGGCGTCATCCGTAGTAGGATCTGCCAGGACACTGTTGCAATTTCATATGCATTTAGTAAATTAAAGCGATTATTTTTATACTACAAACAGACACTCCAATTTTGTTTATTTGTATAGATGTATAGATGCATGGTATGTATGGTAATAAGTCCGGAGATGGCAACAGGTTCGCCACCTGTTACATGGACCAAAACTTAACCGGCGAGTCGTGGGTGTTTGCATGTATGCTTGAATGCATGCATTTACCTCTGCCTACCTCTTTGGGGATTACAGGCGTGAAGTTTTTTTTTATGTATACATAATTGTAAACATATATGTACTATATTTTTATGTCCCGAAAGTGGGAACCAAGCGTGCATTGGTGTTAGCAAGCCTATAGACATCTGCACAAAACCAGAGAAAATGCAGTTGCGTTGCTAATCTCTGAAACATAGTTGTTTCGTATCCGTGATAGTTATTGCGCATTAAATCCAATAGTGGAAAGTAAATCTTTTTCCTTTAACCCTTTAAACATGGGAGATAGAAATACATGCGTTATTTTTTTCAGAAGACGAGATCAAGTAGCTTTGGATTTGGCAGTTTAGTTTACCTGGTCGAATGTCTAGCTTATGCAGTGTGTAGCGACACATTATAAATATCTACATAGAGCAACACGGGCCACCGGCCACCGCGGCGGACCGGAGGGGAGTAGCCATATGCAGGCTTTCCCCTCTGTCAAAATACAAGTCCAAATGATCCTACGCCTGTCACCCAGATGTTTAAACACGTGCGTGAAATGACTATCTATAAAAAATCATAATTTAATATTCCTTATGGATTTTTTTTAATATGACGCAATAATAAAGAATTTTTTTTTTAGTAAAATCATTAACTTTATTTCGAAAATGTCAAAAACATGTTTAAAAAAATCAATTGCTGTTCGTTAGTCTCGCTGAAACTCGAGAAAAGCTCAACCGATTTGGTTAATTTTAGTTTTTAATTATTTCTGGAAGCCCAGAGAAGGTTTAAAAGGTAAGAAAATATGAAGAAATTGAAGGGAAATTTAAAAAAAACACAATTTTATTTTCCCATACAAATACCTAGTCCGTATCTATCACCTACCTTTGACACATTATTTCATTCTGAGGCAATACGAAGTTTGCCGGGACAGCTAGGTAGACGAGGCACGAGAGGTTTGTCAGAACCGGGATATCTGGCGCTCTACACTCTCTGCCTACCCCGTTAGGGACCTGGCGTGCAGATACATATATATATATATATATATATATATATATATATATATATATATTAAGCACAATAATTTTGGTAGAATAAAGGCAATTTTTTTTAATTGAAAATCCAAGCCTAACTCATAGATATTGTATTATATGATCAAAATTAAACATTTGAACCAAACCGCGACCTTGGAGTTCTTCTCCGGACGTTAATATCAAATAATAGAGAAATACATTTTGTGAAAACATTGTTGGAGCTTCGATAATAAGGTATATGTCGAAGTCACATTATTACATCAGAATTTGATATTGAATCATATGAAAACATTTTCTGGACCCTCATAAAAATCAACGTAATTGGTTTAAATGAATTTTTAGGTTTATATAAACGATTTTTTTATATAATGAAAGTAGCAAACAAGCATGCAGTTCACATTGATGTTAAGTGATGACTGTAGCCTATAGATACCCACACAAAGACCAAGGTCTAAATGCAGATGCGGCCACTCCTGAGGCCTAAGGTGTTATGCCTCTGTGCCGGTAATTACAAAGCCATATATTACCACCTGACCGGAACACGGTAGTGCTGAAAATTACCATTTAGCGGTAAGTATGTTAGTTAATGTGGTGGTGCCTACACCTGCGAGCTCCGTCACTGGAGCTCTACCATCAGTTAAGTGCTGCACGATACTTCGTAATTCGTCTAGTCGAACTGTTATAATTGCGTTATGTCCGTTTGTCTGTCCGTCTGAGATTCAGAGTCTCTTTGAGTTATAAAGCTGTAATTTGGCACGAAAAATTTATGATTTTATAGATAAATTTTCTGGTTCCAGTGTAGGAGTTCAAGGGCGTAAGCACCCCCGCATCACCTAATCTATCTGCCGCCAAATGGTAGTCTTCAGCACTATCGTGTTCCGGTTAGATTGTATTTTATGGCTCCGTAATAAGTATCACAGAGACAAAACAACTAAGGTCTGAGAGCTGGCAACTCATCTGCAGTTTGACTCTGGTCTTTTTGTGGGTGTCTATAGGCTGCTGTCATCTCTCAACATCAATGTGAACAGCATGCTTATTTGCCACCTTCATTAGATAAAAAATACCGGTCATTGCCCGTACATAAAATTTTATGTATATATTTATAGGCTTATTCACTTACTATCAGCGTATTTTTTTCCTTGTTGCCCATTCAATGAAATAAAAAAATATGTATTTAAAGAAAAATAGTAAGAAAACTTTGCTCCAGGCGGGACTTGAACACGCGACCACTAGGATCTCTAGTCCGGCCTTTCTCCCAACTAAGCTACCGAAGTCTACACCTGATAGTCGAATTTTTCCTTCACACTTATTACATTGCCTTGGGCCACCATTTACCAACACAACAATTGAAAAAAGTCCATCGATAGTCTAAATTCATATTCTTCAACTCAAAATTTAAAATACAAACACGAGAAAATGTAATATCATCCAACGAATACCCAAATAGCACCATAATGTCCCTAATGGTTTCCTTTGATTACCTACAAAAGACAAGCGGGACACGCACGGCGCGGTATTAAAAACGTATTTGGTTCGTGCTTTGTGACAATTTGCCGAGAAATTCGAGGTAGGTTTTTGGGATCCATTTTTTGTCATGCTTATAATATTTCACTGTCTTTACGAAGATATACAGGAAGTGAATCCAGTGTTCTGTGTTAAATATACTTGTTGGTAAACATTGTTTAGCAATGGTAATTTTCAGTCATTTAGTCATAATCTGACTTGTCAAAACTAACATAACTTAATCTATACTTACTAATATTATAAAGCTGAAGAGTTTGTTTGAACGCGCTAATCTCAGAAACTACTGGTCCGATTAAGAAAATTCTTTCAGTGTTAGATAGTTCATTTATTGAGCAAGGCTTTAGGCTATAAGGCTAATAATATTACATCACGCTAAGACGAAAAGAAGAGGGTAGGTAAGATTGCACTCACGCGAAGCCGGGGCGGGCCGCTAGTGTCTAATATACTTGCCGCTAAATGTTAGTGTTCAGCATCGTGTTTCGGTCAGGTGGTAATATACGGCCCTGTAATTTCCGACACATATGCATAACACCTTAGGCCTCAGGAGTGGTAACGCATCTACATTTTGGCCTTGGTCTTTGTGTGGTTGTCTATAGGCTGCAGTTATCACTTGACATCAACGTAAACTGCATGCTTATTTGTCACTTCGATTATGTTGTATTAGGCATTTAAATAGTGTTTTAAAATAATAAAAGTAACAATCAACAACGTTGCTAAGTTACACATATCGTCATCTTATTCTAAGTTTAATAATAAGTAGGTAATATACCATGTAGGTACTATACTACATTACTCCCCCATTTACAAAGCTAAACGTTTCGTACGAATTCTTTCTGATCGGCGAGGAGCGGGGGTAGTGTTGGCACTACTCTGTAGCGGCAAAGACTCGAATGCTACAGCCTGTGTAGTCAGCGGCAAAGACTCGAAAGCTACAGCCTGTGTAGTCCCTTCAGGTCTCGATAATGGAGTCGTTATAGTTGTAGAGCCACGATCTGCCCGTTTCTGTTCACAACTGCTCTGCGGCTCCACAGACTTTGTAGCTGATGTTCCTTCATACGATGTGTTATCTTCAAAACATTATTATAGTTGAATATATTTTTTCTACTTCATTTAAAGTTTTAGATGCAAAGGCTATTGGTTTCATAACGTCGTTTTGTTTGTGAAACAATACAGCACCTAATCCTTTGCAGCATCACTGCTTAAAAAGATGGGTAATTCGGCATCGTAATGTATTAAGGTATCCGTTGAGGTGAGAGTGTTCTTTAAATCTTGGATAATGCGCGTATCCTCTTCTGTCCAATTCCATCTTTGAATTTTTTTTAATAATCTATATAGATAAGCGCATTTGACGTGCAAGTTTTTGATGTAACGGCCATAGTATGTTATAGAACCCAAAAATGAGCATAGTTCTGATACGTTTTTAGATACTGGCATGTTCTTTATGGCTTCTATTCTCTCGTTTATAGGATGTATACCATATTTATCTATTCTATGACCCAAAAATTTGATACTTTCTTGAAACCATGCACATTTACTTTCTTGACTTTTGACACCTGCTGCTGTTAATTGTTCTAGCACAGCTTTTACGCATTTAACGTGCTCTGTTAGTGTTGTTATCAAAATGTCATCCAAGAAGCATACTGTGCCATCCAACCCACTCAGTATTTGATGCATGATTCTTTGAAAAACGGCTGGAGTGAATGATATTCCAAACGGCAAACGTTTTTATTGAAAATATCCTTTATGTGTTGCGATTGTTAAAAACTTTTTGGAATCTGGGTGAACAGATAATTGTAAATACGCGTCTTTGAGATCGATTTTAGTAAAAAGTTGACCGCAAGCTAATTTTGAAGTTACTTCTTCAAACCGTGGCAACGGATAATCGTCTGTTTGAACATATCGGTTAATATTAACCTTAAAATCTGCACAAATGCGGATATTTCCGTTCGATTTAAGCGCTATTACAATTGGTGAAGCCTATTCGATTGGTGTCGTCATAGTATCAATCGGTTCTAATATGTCTTCCTTAACAAGGCGTTCCAGTTCTTTTGTTACTTGATCACAAAGTTCTAAGGGTACTGGACGAGATCTAAAAGCTTTTGGTTGTACATCTTTATTAGTATGTATTTTAGCACAGTGTCCATTTATTGTTCCCAATTTTCCATCAAACAAAGAATTAAAATCCTTTAAAAGTTTATTTTTATAGTAATCGGTACCTTTTGTTTTGGTGTGTTTCGTGTCTTCCGTTTTTATGTTACATAATTTAGCCCCTTCTGGCATAGGTATATTAAATGCAAGACACCAATCCAATCCGAAAAGAGCGACGTTTTTTTCTTATGTTACGTGGGCTTCCAGAATTTTTGTTGTGTTGAAAGCTGTTACAGATATTTTACAAACGCCTAAAGTTTCGACTTGTACAGCTGTATAAGCAATCAGATTTTTGCATTTCTGTAGTTCTGGTCGACCAATTTTTTTTCCATAACTTATGTCCTATCACTGTATGCACTGCTCCAGGATCATATAGCATTTCGATATTTTTTTTGTTTAAAATTGGTGTAATCATAACTTTTGTGATATGTTTATGTGAATTAATATGAAAAGTATCCGTACTTTCATCGCTATCGCTGGTATTC
Source organism: Macrosoma leucophasiata (assembly GCA_036365455.1). Taxonomy (NCBI): domain Eukaryota; kingdom Metazoa; phylum Arthropoda; class Insecta; order Lepidoptera; family Hedylidae; genus Macrosoma; species Macrosoma leucophasiata. Next base: position 2,362,586 of record JAWQUS010000023.1, on the reverse strand, counting down.
GAATCCGAGTCATGTTCATTTAAACGTAGAGTTCTAGATTTTTTATGCTTAGTTGTTAAACAAACCGACGAAAAATTATTTTTCTTTCCACAACTGTCACACATTTTACCTCTGCAGGACAATCTCGGAGTTGATTGTGATATCTGTTGCCACAAAATATACATTTCCTAGATTCTCTCATTTTGTTATGCGATTTCTTTGATTTTTTTGATATCTTTTTGGTTGTAGCATGCTCCAAATGTTTACAAGTAAATAATTGTTGAGTGTCTGTTATACGTGAGGTTTGGATTTCAGCTTGTTCCAATTCTCGTGCTGTTGCTAGTACATCGGATAACTTTGATTTATTTGATGGATGAGCCCTTATAATTTCCTGTTGCCATCTAACATTGTTGATACCGATAACTAGTTGATCTCGAATACGTTCTTCTAAGTTTGATCCAAACTCGCAATGCCCAGCTAGTGCACGCAATTCCAAAACAAACTTGGATACGGGTGTGTTGTCAGCTCTCTGTTCCGCTGTGAATGCAACCCGTTCGGATAATACAAAGGTCTTTTTACCATAGTGTTCATTTAAGACCTCTATAATTTCATCAAAAGTCTTATTTGTTATTGATGTTGGACGGAAATGGTCTACAAGCACCTTGAAAATTGTGGCACCTACCTTTGAAAGTTATAGTTCTTTGCGATTGTTATCATGTTCATTACTTTCCAGTAGTCCATGTAGATCAAGAGCTATTTTGAATCTTTGGATATAATATTCCCATTCCTCCAATTCATCTCCAAATTTGTCGAAATTAAATACCTGGGACAACATTTCAGTCATCCTCGTCGCCAATTATGTTGTTTAGGGCATTTAAATAGTTTTATAAAATAACAAGATAGTTTCCAGTTGAGTATATATTTGCAAGTGACAATCAACAACGTTGCTAAGTTACACATTTATCGTCATCTTATTCTAAGTTTAATAATAAGTAGGTAATATACCATGTAGGTACTATACTACAGATTACATAAAAAAGGCTGTGCTTGAGTCTATTAACTCCGTAATTACGTATTACAGAGACATGACACCTTAGGTCTCAGGGGTAGCAATGCATCTACATTTTGACCTCTGGTTTTTATGTAAATTTCTATAAGCTCATCACTTAACATAAATGTGAACTGCATTCTTGTTTGCCACCTTCCTTTCATAAAATAAAGCATATAATTCATTTCTAAAGATAAAAGATTTAATATTTAAATATAGAATAGAATAGAATAGAAAAACTTTATTTGATTCATAAAAAACGAAAACTACTAGATGTGTTGCCACTCCTAAGGCTTGTTTTGATATGCCTCTGTGTCAGTTTTCGAGGCCGTATTACTAATAGTAGTTATACAACCCCGAAAATTACAAGCTGTCCCGGCAAACTTCGTATTGCCTCACAATGAAATAATGTGTCAAAGGTTTGCTATATACGATCTATTTGTATGGGAAAACAAAAAATGCCTCTACAGTAGAGGCATTTTGCCAACAATAATACTGTCCATTCGAAAAAAAAGGGAAAACAAAATTGTGGTTTTTACTATTTCGCTTCAATTTCTTCATATTTTCTTACCTTTCAAACCTTTCCTGAACTTTCGAAAATAATTAAATACCAAAATAAGCCAAATCGGTTCAGTCATTGTCGACTTTTAGCGAGACTAACGAATAGCAATTGATTTTTATATATATAGATATCTAACTGAAGCGAGACTATAGAACTAATACACAATTACTTAAAACATTTCGAAAATAGTTTTCAATTAACAGATTTCTACCAACTCCCAATGTTATGCCCGATTAGAGCCACAAGCTCAGTACGTTCAATACACCTCAAAGTCCTAACCAATAATACACCTACAAAGGTACAATGCAATGAAATTTTCCAAGATAACTTCGACTACAATCCCAACTTTGCCTGTACGAGAATTTAATTGGATGTGGAACCGTCGATGCATTCGTGTGGGTAAAGTTCAATTGAGTCGAAGCGGTGGAGTTATTGAGATTAGATGGTACGAAAATTACTAGATCCGACTGAGGTATGCCAGTTAGAATTTTGAGTATTAAATTAATGAATCCGACAAAGCATCTTGGAATTTACTTTGTAACTGAGCTGGTGTTTGTAATGCTGTATTACGACTGCAGTTTATACAAATGTTTGTATGTTGTCAATAAATTTACATAGGATTTTACTGTAGTAAGCAGTGTATGTAGTATGTAAGTACGTATGAAGTGCGCATGGCCCGGCTGGTGTAGATTATAAGCGATCTACTGGGTGAAACACTACGGGCGCGGTCGGGTAGTGTGATGGGTGACCGCTACTGGAAAATTAAATGTGCGTGTCCGTGTTTCGAAGGGCACGTTAAGCCGTCGGTCCCGGTTGCTATTGATAGACAGTAGTCGTTAAAACTTTGTCGGAGGGCTTATGCCCATAAGCCCTCCGTTTGAAAACATCCGACAGCGGGTTGGCCACTCACCCACCCACCTCCACCAATCCGCATTGGAGCAGGGTGATGGAGTAAGCTACAGGTCTCCCCTCAAAAATGGGAGAGACTCGTGCCCAGCAGTGGGACAAATAATGGCCCAAGTGGGTTGCCATTTAAACGACCCCGCAAGCGTTCTCGGACAGATGTTTCTTTTTTGGACCGATCACCGACTGGACATATCAATTTTGAGATGAATCAAGGTTTATCATTGTGTCGTTGAAAAATATAGTAAGTAATTAAGACGGTATGTCGTCAAAAGTGGCATATACCAAAGATAATGTCGACTAACAGTCCAATAGCAAAACGGTCGTCGGACAACGATTGCCGGACCAAATTAAATAGTTCTTAAGGATATTTAGTGAACACTGTACATTAGCATTGAAATTAAAGAACTTAGTGTGGTACTGCCTAAAAGTCCTAAAACTTCTTATGTTTAAGGTAACGTACGTAACTTCACGCCTGTTATCCCCGAAGGGGTAGGCAGAGGTAAATGCATGCATCAAGCATACATGCAAACACCCACCATTCGCCGGGTAAGTTTTGGTCCAAGTACTCTCCTAATGGCGCATAATACTGTTGTGGGCATCTTTCGGGAAAGCTTTGTTCAGCAGTTAACGTCATTCGAAGTGAATAACCGAACGGGTAGAATTTATTAAAATCATAAATGAACATCAACAAATTTTAACAAAATAGCAGGTTCTTCATTCAAAATTTAGGGTGTCCATTAAATCAATATGCACCAGCTGTTCTGAGGAGCAGTTCCCAAGATTCAATTAGGCGGTGATTGCGTTTGACAAGTTGCGGCAAGTTGGAACTTGTTCAGAAGTAATGCTATCATTGTTCCTGGCTTCTGTGTTTGGACTAGTGACGTGCTGGATTATAAAAAATATAGATCCGCAGATATAGATCCGATATTTGGTGCAGATACAATCTTAACATTCTTCTTCAAGTTTCTGCCCACTTCACCGTATCATGCTATGACCGTGCTAAGAGCGTGTCAGGCAAAATAATATACTTTGTATTGAAAAGTATGAGACCATACCCACTAGACCGTTTCGTCAAAGACAAACAATGTCGTGCGCCATAAACGGAATTGTCGCCGGTGCCGAAACAATACGGTATGATACGCTGTTGATACGTTCAAGTGGGCATAGTAGTCTGCATCGTGTTAGTTGCCGCGCTTGATCCGTATCAAGTAAGACCGTTCCTAGCACCTTTAATCGGTGTCTTATTTTGACAATTTATCACATTAAACTTTTAATTATTTTTCTAGATCCTTTAAAGTAAACACTTTTCAAAAGTGAAAAAACGTTATCTGTTTCAATGATGTATGTCAAACCTGTACCAACTGGTACCGGCTTGTACCGATTTATTTGTACCGGAAACCAATTTAACTATTTAAGCCCGTTTGTTTTAATTATTTACATTGTTTTCTCTGCTTAGTCAAAATAGATGATTCCTTTAATTGATCTCAGTATTCCACTTTGTTATCAACTAACACGTATATTACCTTATATTCTAAGCAAGTAAAAAACAAAATGGCGTCAATAAACGCGATAGCATGTTCGCAAGTGCACTGGCGACGCGCCAAGTGCAAATTTTACGATCGAGAACTCTAACGCCTTGTCTCGGTGTTGTCGATAAAGGATGAAAATTGTGGCCCTAACTGCTGTAGTTGCATAGGTCTGTGAATTATGCTCATATCTTTAGACCTCGTATGTGAAAGATATATAAAGAAACGAGCGACCCATTCCGGCTTCGCACAAGGTGTATGCAACGGTACAAGATATCATTAGCTCTAGGATAATAAACCTGTTAAGATTTTTGGCGCATATTTGTATTTATTCCTCTAAATTACTTTTAACACGTGAACTTGCGTCTCACAGCCTTTGTATTTAGTTCAGTTTTCAAGATTTGGTGAGATTTTATGTCTATACCTTATGTCTGTTTCATGTCTATATGTGGATATGTGTGTCAAATCTGCACCAATCGGTACCGACCTGTACCGATTTAGCTGTACCGGAAACCTATATCACTATGTAAGCACCCGATGTTTTAATTACTTTGTTTTCTTCTCTTAGTTAAAATACATGCTTCATTTAATTGAACTGAGTATTCCACTTTGTAATCTTCTTACAGGTATATTACCTTATAAACTAAGCAAGTAAAAAACAAAATGGCGGCAATAAACGCGATAGAATGTTCGCAAGTGCACTGGCGACGCGCCAAGTGCAAATTTTACGTTCCAGACCTCTAACGCCTTGTCTCGGTGTTGTCGATAATGGATGAAAATTGTGGCCCCAACTGCTGTAGCTACATAGGTCTGTGAATTATGTTGCGTCTTTAGTCCTTGCATGTGGTGGATATATCAATGTGTTCGGCAGAATTTAGGTTATTGACTCCAAAGAGAACTATTAGAATAGAATAGAAAATATTTTTATTTCGAATAGATCTTTACAGATACTTTCAAAACGTCAAGAAATAATAAAATACCTAGAGTGAATATTGTATCCCTAGTATGTTCTTAGGTTTTTTTTTTTATTTTTATTTTTCAATGTAGTTGCATGCTGCATGGGATGGCAAGCATGCATTTCACATGGATGTTAAATGACGACTGCAGCCTATAGACATTTATTTACACAATAACCACATGCATTGCCACTCCTGAGGACTAAGGTCTTAAAAGGCAAAAGATCTTAAATCTTAAAGTGATAGTTATTACGTCGCCTAGATGTTTAAATGTGTGCGTGAAATTGTATCTGTATTTTGTTAAAGTCAAGATGTGAGTTTCGTAATAATAGACGATTTTCGTAGTGTGCGTGTGTATCGCACGCATTTCCCCCCGCAAAAAATGACAGACTGTTTTGCATCGGCAATACACGCTATGGCTACTCCCCTCCGGTCCGCCGCGACCGGTGGGCCGCGTTGCTCTATGTTTGACGGCATATAGATTGGGTAATGCAGTGCTGCCCCACCACTTCCTCACAACTGTCTACGTCGTTGCTGACAAAACATTGCGTACGCTAATATATGTGAACAAACTCCAATGGAGGCGTTGAGAGACTACTTAAATAGTAAAAATCCAGAGAGCACTTACTTATTGGAGACCAGGCATTGAAGGGGATTCCAGAATAGTAGTAGTTACCTGCTACCACTGAACTATTGAGGCAGCTAAGCACTAAGCATATGGCCCTGTCGCGAGAACTGAAGAAAAAGGGCATAACGGACAACGGTCTAAATCACAGCCTCAGTAGCCTAATGGTAGCAGGCCACTACTACGCTAGAGTTTTGGGTTCGATCCCCAAGTCAGGGGCTATCAGTTATTAGGGTTTAAAATCCTTTATCTCGGGTTCTATTGGGATTTTTGGATTTTCTGGAAATTTCCAGAAAATTGTTGGTGATGTGCCTGGAAATGTCAACAGGCTCGCCACCTATTACATGGGCCAAAACGTTACCGGCGAATCGTGGGTATTTGCATGTATGCTTGAATGCATTAACCTCTGCCTAGCCCTTCGAGGATTAATGGCGTGAAGTTACATTATCACAACTCAAAGTAAAGCGAAGATGGCGGGGTCCGTTGACATATGAGTGACATCCTTAAGGTAATTTATTTGCCTCTTAGAAAGGTCTTACATATGTTTAGTGAACGTGAGGTAAAATAAAAGCAAGTTTGTATGTGTGTCTCAGCGGTTGTTTTTCCGGTAGGGTTAACATATTTCAGGTAGTAAATGGGGTCTAGATAGATCATTAGTAATTTTTTCGGGGTCCTGTACCGTTTCTTCACTTAGAATCGGATCTAATATGTATCTTTTATTTTTATGTAATGTAGTGGATAACAAGCATCCGGTTCACGTTCATGGTAAGTGACTACTGCAGTCTATAAACATCTCCCATCAAACCAGAGATATAAAAATGGATACGCTGCCACTCTCAGTTCCGTAAATTACAGACCGTACCGTACATTACCACTCAATCGGAACATGATAATGCTAAATGCTCTCATTTAGATTCAAGTTGATTAGGTAATCTGGTAATGTCTATGAGCAAAGGAGCTCTGTCACAGGATCTCTTCAATCAGTTTAAATTATATTGTCGCTTATGTGGCTCAAAATCATTTTTACTAACGTAATTCACAGACATATTAAAAAAAGAGACGCTCACACTTATAATTTTTCCAATTAGATTATTAAAAATTAATTAATTCAAGGAAACATTGTGTCTATAGCACAGTTAAATAATTTGATTAAGAATTCAAATCAGGAAAGCATTGTAATTGAGCAAAGAAAAATATTAGCTTCTTTAAACATTGCAAGATAAGTATTCTTCTTAATATCTTGTTTTGCAGACTGTCTAGACTAGGCAAACGTTTCATTTAAAACTTGCCGCATGAAAAATATAATAAAAGAGCAACAAGTTTTCTTTTGTATAATTTGTCTCGGAAATGAGATAGTGCATGAAGCAAGTGAGGTTTTTGTGAAAGATATTAGAATAACGCAACTTTTTTTCATGAGTTTATACGACCATTTCTGTTACCTTTTAGGGGTCGACTGCGTTTTGAAACACAAATGTCAGCCTAATTTAAATTTTGATGCACTGCTACATAGTCCGGTCAATTCATTCTAAAAATAGGCGTAACCTTGCATTAATTCTCAGAAAATTTACGTAGATGTTAGGGACACCGTTATTATGAAATTTTGAAAAGTCCCCATCGTTCCCATGTCTGCAAAAAAAATTATTCAAGGTCAAAAGTTGCAAAAATGGATTTTGTTTATTTTGTCAGTAAAATGTTTTTTTTTTTTTTTAAAGTGGCAAACAAGCATACAGTTCACATTGATGTTAAGTGATGACTGCAGCCTATAGACACCCACACAATAACCAGAGGTAAAAATGCAGATGCGTTACCACTCCTAAGGCCTAAGGTGTTATGCCTCTGTGCCGGAAATTACAGGGCCGTACATTACTACCTGACCGGAACACGATAGTGCTGAACACTACCATTTAGCGGCAAGTATATTAGGTAATGCGGTGGTGCCTACGCCCGCGAGCTCCGTCACTGGAGCTCTACCACCAGCGTGGTTAGTTTTATGATAAAATAATTATGTCAGACAAAAATTGGAGATTCTCACTCTAGAAGTGGGGATCACAACCAATTTGTGCCGGCAACTACACGCGATTATGGCGACCATTCTGTGGTATTATTATTAGCAGTATTAATTAAATTTCGGTGATTTTCAAAGATTTCGATAACCAACCCGGTTAGTCCAGCGGTGTGAGACGACCGTTTGATTCGAAGGGTCACGAGTTCGATACCCACACCGAGCTTAATATTTGTATGGCCTACAGATTAACTGGCTCAGTAACCTAGTGGTATCAGGCCACTGCTACTACGCTATAGGTCCTGGGTTCGATTCCCGGGTCAGGGGCTATCAGAGATAACGGTTTGAAATCTCCAGGAAGTTTCCCAGTTCCTAGGAGTTTGGTAATGTGCCCGGAAATGGCAACAGGCTCGCCACCTGTTACATGAGCCAAAATCGTAACCGGCGAATCGTGGGTGTTTGGATGTATGCTTAAATGCATGCATTTAACTCTGTCTACACATTCGGAGATTACAAGCGTGAAGTTACCTTTTCTTTTTAGTCTACAGATATTGGTTTCAGGTCTGGGTGTTTGTGTATGTGTTGTGTATGTATAAAGGCACCCACGACACATAATTACACCTAGGGTGGGGCTGTGAGTGAAAAAAAAAATCTATAAGTCCGGAAAAAACACTACAACTCATTTGTATACTGCCACATAAATAACTCACAAGAAATATATAACATTCAGATTAATCTTTAAATAGACCAACCTACAATCTCCACCCTTTAAACATGCAACAGCTTTCATCCGCCTTATATCTTAATCTGGTCTTTTACAATTCTGTGTTAATAAATTATTCAAAATATAAACGATGGAGGGTTACCAATGGGACATGCAAAAGTGGAAGGCACTGTCCCATGAGGTTACTAAAGTAATGTGAAAAGCAGGAAGTTTTACGTATTTTTTGCGTTGTATTCTCATTATTAATATTTAATGTGCGTAATACGTTATTTCACTTATTCTACTTTGAAGGTAAGGAATATTTTTGTAATACTTACTGATGATAGAGCTCCAGTGGAGCTCACGGGCGTAGGCACCACCGAATTACCTAATATACTTGCCGCTAAATGGTAGTGTTCAGCACTATCACACACACATGGAACACAGGGACCCAGATGAAAATCAGCGTCAGTTCGATTGATGTTATCGACCTGACATGAAGCTGATCTGGGCTCCCATTCGGACCAGCCGTGACACTTAATCTCTATTTTGTTAACTTTTATTGTGTTTTTTTTTCTCCCTGTCCAATTAATTGTTTGTTATATAATAATTTCGCTTCTTTTTGTCTCTGTGCTGCCCAAATAAATGTTTTCTTTCTCTTTCTTTCTTTCTTTCTTTATCGTGTTCCGGTCTGGTGGTAATGTACAGCCCTGTAATTTCCGGCACAGAGGCATTACACCTTAGGCCTCAGGAGTGATAGCGCATCTGCATTTTGACACTGGTCTTTGTGTGGGTGTCTATAGGCTGCAGTCATCACTTAACATCAATGTGAACTTCATGCTTGTTTGCCACTTCCATAACATAAAAAAAATAATTGATTCCCGGAAAGATCTACAACTTACTAATATTATAAATGCGAAAGTTTGTGAGTATGGATGGATGGATGGATGGATGTTTTTTAATCTTTCACAAAAAATTACTGGACGGATTTGAATGAACTCTTACAGTAATATAGGTTATATATACATTGGAATAACTTAAAGGCTACAATTTGTAATAATTCAAAGTAACGCGAACGAAGTCGCGGGCAAAAACTAGTATTTTATAATAATTCGACAGCCTCAGTAGCCTAGTGGGCCACTACTACTACGCTGAGGTTCTGGGTTCGAATCCCGGGTAGGAGGTTATCAGAGATAATGGTGTAAAGTCCTTGGTTCTATTGATTTTTTTTTTTTCATTTTCTGGCAATTTCCCAGTACTTCAAAGTTTGGTAATGTGCCTTGAGATGCCAACAGGCTCGCCACCTGTTACATGGGCCAAAAACGTAACCGGCGAATCGTGGGTGTTTGCTTATATGCTTGAAAGCATGCTTTTACCTCTGCCTACCCCTTCGGAGATAACAGGCGTGAAGTTACTTCTTAATAATAATATGCATTAACATCCGTTATATCATTTAACGATATGAAAATTCATTTATCCAAATCCAACCTATCTCGCCGTAGCCAGGGCTTTATAACTAGAATAGTTGAACCTGTCTCAAGACCTCGGTATGCAGATGCGGATTGACTTCCAAAACTAATTAAACCATGCATTTAGTACTCTAAAGTTAGTCAGGGGTCACGGCACATAGGGTATCTTATCGGAGAATTGTGGGTTTGATAAATTATCGTCATCCAAAGGCTTCCACTTTAACTGTAGTATGGATTTGGGAGTTTTTATATGTTTTGTAGTAAATTCTAGTATTTAAAGCCTTAACGCCGTTGACCTTAAATTTTATAATATGTTAGGGATAAACGTTAAATTTTCATCGTAATATTAAACATAAATATTTCTATAATTTATTTGCTTAAAATGAGCCAAATCCGAATTGAGGTTAATGAGCCAAATATAATGATTACAAATATTTTTTATAAAAACGTTTAACAAATTATCTTAAAATTAAAAGATAAATAAATGAATTAATAAGAAGAAGAAAAAACAAAAAAGAAAAAAAATTTATTGGTGCAGCCCCCATACCAATATCAGGTACTAGGTAATAACATTACCTATCGGATAAACAGAATATATCTAATAAGTCGGAGGCTGTTTTGTATGGCAAACGATTTTTGCGACGTTTTTTTTGTGTGAATAAATACAAAATATTGATTTATCTCAATAAAATTCAATACCGTTATATGAACATAATATAATAGTACATATAATAATACAATATATATATATACTTGCCGCTAAATGGTAGTGTTCAGCACTATCGTGTTCCGGTCAGGTGGTAATGTACGGCCCTGTAATTTCAGGCACAGAGGCATATCACCTAATGCCTCAGGAGTGGCAGCGCATCTGCATTTTGACCTCTGGTCATTGTGTGGGTGTCTATAGGCTGCAGTCATCACTTCACATCAATGTGAACTGCATGCTTGTTTGCCACTTTTATTACATAAAAAATAAAAATTAAAAAAAAATATATATTAATGAGAAAATGTATGTGATGTGAATGTTCCGTACGTCCTAACATTGTATAGTGCTAAACAATAAATATTGCACATCGAGTCTAGGAAGGAGTCTTCGGCTTATTTCGGGACTATAGAGCGTTATCTCTTTCGCACCGTACCTATTTGACGGTTGTCGACTATTTTGATCAAGTTTTGACCAATACCGGACTGTCAGTGCATACGTGAGGCAGTGCTTAGGCAGTGTGCAACAGAGACAACGCCTCTGCATTTTGACCTTGGTCGTTTTGTGGGTGTCTATAGGCTGCAGTCATGACTTAACATCAATGTGAACTGCATACATGTGTACCACTTCAATTACGTAAAAAAAAAATTCAAAGTCTGTTAGTAATATATTCAAATTTCGCTATCTTGTCTCAATCTAAGCTTTGCAACTACAATACCTTTACCTGTCTAAGACCTCGGTATGCAGATCCGGATTGACTTCGAAACTAATTAAATCGTGAATTTGGTCCAAAGTAAGTTTGGGTCATGGCATCATAGACTTGCTCCGGAGAAGGAAAATTAACGTTGACTATTACAAACTGCCATTGGATCGTGTAATATTATAATTTATGAGGTAGGTAAACGAAAACACTATCCCCCTTATTCATAAACGTACATTAGATACGTTTTAGCTATGGAATGCTTTGTCTTTGTCAGTTGCATAATCAAAATTAAATGTGCAGGACAGAAAAAGGCAAAGGAGAGATTAGCAACACTTTAGCTAAAATACGTTTATGAATAAGGGGGTATGTTTACCTATACAGAGTGTAAAAAGAATGTGTGTCCGTTAATTGATTAAAATTAGTTTTTGAAATTATTATTAGATTGAGGGTAGGTCAAAATTCTTAGGAATCGGCGTGCATTTAAGAAGAGAATGATAAATGTAAAACAAGCACGGGAGGTCAAGACCGGGATATCTGTCGTTCCACACTCTCTGCCTACCCTGTACGGGACTTGAAGATACTTCTCTATATACGTTTTTTTTTCTATTTTGTTTTTACATCAATTTAATATCAGACTGACTAATACGGATACTTAATGGATAGTCGCCATCGTTGCCTCGTTGTTCGTAGTCGCCTCGTTTCTAGTATTTCAGGCACAGAGGTAAGCCACATTTGTGCCACAGAAGTGGCATTGCAACTTAATTTAAATCTATTGTTTATATGCAAATTTATAGGCTGTAATATTAATTTAGCGTGAATATGAACTGTATGCTTTCTTTGCCACTTTTAAAATAAAAAATAACATCGGAGCAGTCAGTAGATTAACATCCGGGTTTTTAAAAGCATACCTATTTATTTTCGTTGGTCTTATTAATAAAAAAAAAACTGTAAATAAGAACACTTTTAAATTATGTAACATAAATCCGGAAGAACACTGCGCAGATATCTGTTTCGCTAAACTTTGAGAAATTTGAATAAATATTCATGAAGTCTAATTAATCTTAATTGAATATTATGTTTCATTGAATCACAAATCTGTTCCAGTCATCAAAATGCAATGTTAGGCATTAATTACCTCCTTATTTATACATCTATAACAAATTAAAACTTTATTCATGACTAGATGACCCGGCAAACGTCGCGTCGTTCTGCAAACAGTGTACTTAAAAGTCATTTCCGCGCAAAAAAAAAACAAAAAATCAAGTGTGTCCCATCAATTGCCATTTGGTGAAGCGATGTGTGAAAACCGTTTTAACCGAGACTCGTGGGTTCGTTCCCCGTACCGAGACAAATATTCCGGGTCAAAGGTTTTTATGGCCTACAGTTTGATAGCATAAAATATAATAATAATAATCGCAGGCCGGAGGCAGGTGCCGGATCTCACTCCATAGGCCCAGCCAGCTAATCCCCCCAGTTCACCCACATAGCCCAAAGTTTGGCAAGTCATTTTTCATTACAATAGTCCCATGTATTCTGCGGGGTCTGTCTGTGTCTGTCTTAACTATTGATGCAGTCAGAGAGAGGTCCCGGCGAATATAACCCATTACAAAGTAGATCAAAATTCTCGAAAGGCCCTCTACGTGTTGGATCCCCCATGTCCCCGCGCAAGCCTGACAAATTTGGACCCCGTGCTGACGAGAGACATAATAATCGATCGGGATAATGGGATCGATCTATCACACTGACAGGACTATTGTTGTAAACAAACCAGATATAGTGATGATAGATCGAACGGAGCGCCGTGCAGTGATTGTCGATGTGACCATTCCCCATGACGAGAATCTCGTGAAAGCTGAGAAGGATAAAGAGCTTAAATATCCTGATGTAGCACACGAGATTGTCGGCATGTGGCATGATGAGTCGGCGATCATTGTACCAATTGTCATTTCTGTCAATAGCCTTATTGTCAAGAGACTCGACCATCACCTAAAGAGACTCACGTTGGACGGCTGGGTCAAGGGCCTGATGCAGAAAGCAGTTCTCCTCGACACCGCACGTATGGTGAGGAGGTTCATGTCTCAACGTCCCTCACCACCGATAGTTTGGACCCTGCTCCCACTGCCGGCGGACCACTATTTTCTATTTTATTATATATATTTGTTTTCATGCCTTTAAATGTAAAAAAGTAGTAAATAAGTTTAAACAATAAATGAGTGGAATAATAATATATAACGAAATCTTTTTCATGTCACGCATCCCATAAAAATGGCGGCAATAAAATTTGAACATGCCGGAACGACTCGAGTGGAAGAATTCTAAAACTTCTATTAGAATCCAAAGATCGTGGTGCAGACGACTCGACTGTCGGTGAATATAATCGGAATGGCATGAAACGTTTTATTGGAACTAGCATACTTTCAATTCTCATCGTAATGCCGTGCATTGGTCATGTCATGTATTTTTTCCTGTATTGAAAAACTGTCTAATAGAGTTTTTAATGTTTCAAAAATATGGTTATTAGTAGGTATGTTAGATTATTCAACCATTCATTCAAATTCAATTCAATTCATTGCCTAACTAGCATAGTTGGTAATAGATGGCGCTGCTGCTACCATAAAGCAATGCAACAAATGTGAAGGAAAGATTTGACAAATCGGGCAAGACTTCAGTAGCTCAATTGGAAGAGCGGCTGGACTAGATTCCCAGTAGGCCGCGAGTTCGAGTCTCGCCTGAATTCAAATTTTTCTTTCCATTTTACTTTAAAAATAAAATATATTTCACAAGCATGTGTTAATGCGAAATAATATAAAACAATTAGATTATTCATTTTTAGATTTATCAAATAATGATAAATAGCATCAGTATCTAGCGCTAGTAGGCCATTACTGCTACGCCGGGGTCTTGGGTAAAAACCCTGACTCGTAGAGTCAGTAGCACTTATTGGTACTTTTCCATTTTCACAGGCACACACATACAAACCTTTTTTTCTCATACAGGTATAATGAAGCAGTTTTATCGCGAGACGCTACCTATCTAATTGTTGTATTTACTGCCACATGTATGAGTGGTTTGAAGCGCGCATTGTCCCGCGGCTGGTCGAGATCGGAAGCAATCTCTTCGGTTAAGCGACCCGGGCGCGGTCGGGTGTGTGATTGGTGACCACTAATGGCAAATTAAAATGCGCGTTACCGTTTTTCGGAGGGCACCTTAAGCCGTCGGTCCCGGTTGCTATCGATAGATAGCAGTCGTAAAACCTTGTCGAGGCCTTATGGGCTGGGTTTGAAAACATCCGACAGCGGGTTAGCCACTAACCCTTAGCGGTAAGTATAGGCATTAGGTATTGCGGTGCTGCCTACGCCCGCGAGTTCCTTCACTGGACGTCTAATAATGTAATAATCTTTGATAAATAAATTAAAAAATATGAACGTTAAATTTCCTGTCACTTTTAAAGCAAAGAAACTTATATGACTAAAGCGTTGTTGTATCATGGATGCAATAAAAATGACGGCAATAAAATGTATACATACAGGAACGACTGAAGACAAGGAATTCTGAAACTTCTATTAGAATTCAAAGATCGTGTGGCGGAGACGACACGACTGTAGGATATTATCGCGATGCTAGGGTAGGGCTATTATAGGGTACAATATTGTACCATGTCGATGCTTATAATTTTTGTACAAGGTAAAATTTTCATGAACCTGGACTCAAAATTAGTGCACTTGACAAAATCTAAGAACCGAAGTCCCACAGTAGCTTAGTGGTAAAGCGGCTGGACTGGTTATCCTGAGATCGCAGGTTCGATTCCTGCCCGTAGTCAAATTTTTCTTTCCGTTTTTTTTTTTATTTACAAATTTCCCTCGCATGTGTTGTTGCGAAAAATAAATATTAAAAGATCTAAGAAACGATTACATTTTATAAAATATTTTTTTTAACTTTAGTAAGTATATAGGTGGTTTACAACTTGACAAACCACTTGTCGCAGTCAAATTGATGTTTATGGTGATAGTGTGAGTCAGTTATATTTTCATTATTAAGTGTAATATCACGTTATATTTTGTTGTTAAACTCGAGAAAAAAAAACACATTCTAACCTTACGTGTAAGAGAGGTACTTAGAAAAACTTATTTCACCACTTTTTCGAAATAACTAATTTATGCCAAACTAGCTGTTTCCCGCGGCTTTGCCCACCCACCCTCTTTTTTAGAGGTGTGGGAGATTATAAGAAGACAAAAAGTGGCATATGTTCTTTCTCAAAGTCAACTCTATCTCTGTACCAAATTTCATTAAAATCGGTTCAGTCGTTTGAACGTAACAGACAGACAGACAAAGTTACTTTCGCATTTATAATATTAGTAGGGATTACATACAGTTTTTTAATACAAATAGTTTGTCTGCCAAGTCGAGGGCAGATGAACGGGTAGTCATGGCGAAACTGCAAAGGTTCCTTGGAGGCAATGAAAACCAAAGAAACAGCCTTTGTTTTAAAAATCATTAAGTTCAAAGGATCTTACAACTTCTATTGAAAAAAACGTCATGGATCCGTCCCGTCAGCTATGAATATCCTAAGACAAAGGTATTTGGCGCGGAATGTCACTCATACTCAGTAGTTTATTAGATTTTATTTAATTGAAGTGGTAAACAAGCACGCAATTCACATCGATGTTAAGTGATGACTGCAGCCTACTTACTTACCGCTTTGTTGAATCAAATACATACAATTTTTACTGGTGGTAGAGCTCCAGTGACGGAGGTCAAAATGCAAATGCGCTGCCACTCCTGAGGCATTAGGTGTTATGCCTCTGTGCCGGAAATTACAGATCCGCACACTACCACCCGACCGGAACACGATAGTGTTGAACACTACCATTTAGCGGCAAGTATATTAGGTAATAGTATAAATTCTATTTCCTACATATAACTTTTTCATGTATTGTATATGCACGAAATAGTTATTTGTATTTAAATTTACTCGTATATTTGTTGAATGTACTGAAATTTATTCAAAATTGTGTAGTCTTCGCTATGTAATTTTTAGCATTGGAACTGTTTTGGCTAATTAATTATTCATGTGCACACATAACCATATGTGTTACAAAAGCTGTATGTTTCCTTAAATAAATAAATAAAAATAAATAAAATAAAAATAATGCGGTGGTGCCTACGCCCGGGTGCTCCGTCACTGGAGCTCCACCACCAGTACTTATTAAATGCAATAAAGGTGGCAAACAAGCGTACAGTCCACATTGATGTTTAGTGATAACTGCAGCCTATAAACACCCACACATAGATCAGAATGTAAAAAATGTAGGAATTTCATCATTTTTACGAAACCCTGTCAACGCGAGTCCGATTACACTTGGCCGTTTTCATGTAGATATTTTCCTTAAAAAGTACTCACTTATCGTTAACGTGAATGGTCTTATGTTACATAAGAAAAAACTACTTATTTATCAAACAGTTTCCTGTTAGCAGAGCCTCTTACAATATTGACGTTAATCCGTTGTGAGACAAAAATAAATAGGACATGTCAATGTTCGCGTAATGGGATAAGTTTTTGACGTCCCTCGTGATAAATTGCTCGTGTTACAATTGTTTACAACGCACTAGTGTATTGGTATTGGATTTCTTTGTTTTCTTTTGTAACTTTTTAGAGTTATGTAGCTAATGAGGTTGTGATTTGGATTTTGATGAGGCTTTTACGACCGTATGGAAAATAACACATATTAATAAATAATAAATAAAATACGCTTACACTCACAGCCCCACACTAGGTATAACCCTGTGTTGTGGGTGCCGTTCTACACATAATACACATACACAAACACCCAGACCCGAAACAAATATCTGTAGGCCATACAAATATTTATCCCGGTGCGGGGATCCAACCCGCGTTTGTCAATATTATTGATCGGCTTTTGGAGAAAGAGATTTTTCTGGTGGTAGAGGTCCAGTGACGGAGCTCGCGAGCAAGTATCTTAAGTAATGCGGTGGTGCCTATGGCACCACCGCATTACCTAAGATACTTGCCACTAAATGGTAGTGTTCAGCACTATCGTGTTCCAGTCAAGCGGTAATGTACGGCTCTGTAATTTCCGGCACAGAGGCATAACACCTTAGGCCTCGGGGATGGTGACGCATCTGCACTTCGACCTTGGTCTTTGTGTAAGTGTCTATAGGCTGCAGTCTTCACTTAACATCAATGTGAAGTGCACGCTTGTTTGCCACTTCCATTACATAAAAAAAGTGTGGTAAGTTGTATGTGTAATTTGCCAGAACGTTACGACCCACCGCCCCTAATGGGGGAAAAACAGCCAGTCGACCGAACAACCGCATTATCTAATCTATTCGCCGCCATATGTTAGTATTCAGCACTATCGTGTTCCGGTTAGATATTAAAGTATGACCCCGTAATAGCTATCACAGAGACATAACAAGTTAGGGCTAAGGGTTGCAACGCATCTGCATTTTTACTACTGGTATCACAGACCAATCAGCCTTCCTACTGGTATTTGTGTAGATATCTATAGGTTGTAGTTATCTTGTTTGCCACTTTCATAACATGGAAAAAACGTTCAAGCCGAAATACTGCAGTTCTATCACCAATCTTAGGAATCGGCGTGCATGTATGAAGATAATTATGAATATAGATTAGGCACGGGAGGTGTGTCAGGACCTGGATATCTGGCTCCACACTTCCACACTCTCTGCCTACCCCGTTAATAATATAAACATACTATCACCAATATACCACGTGGCCGATCACCAATGCGATGGACGGACCAAATCAAAGCAGCAGTGGGAGATCAACTGCACGAGTGTTCGAGAAAGGCAGCAGTAATGGACCAGTGGCGACGAAGAGTGAAGGAAGTCACAACATCGCAACGATCACGACGACTCTGACAAGAGTAATAATAATAATAATAATCTGGCAACCCTCCAACTAAGTGACATCAAAATTCCTTTCTCCGAATATTCGCAACTCTAAAAAATATAAATCTGCTCAAACAAACAAACCCAAATATAAATTTACAATAAACAGCAATATAGTGAAAAGGTTTACTATACATTTTACAATTTAATAGAGATTTTAAATGAAATAAACATAAATATGTACAAATTGACAAAAAAGAAATGTCACCACTGTCAGCAACAAATACAATAGAAAAGGAAATTATGTAACTTACACCGATAAATACAATGATACCAAGAAAGAAATGGAAAGATGATCACTAGAGCAAAAGCCAGACATCTAGAAGCACAGACACCAGCTCCGGGCTCGCCGCTGAGCTCCGCCTCGCAACCGCCGGCCGCCGCCTCCTCCGTGAGTGCATCGCCGCCGGCCACTGCAGCCGCGTCGAGCTCCAGCGACGAGTACCACTCCCCGCCGTCGACACCAACACCTGCGCGTCGGCGTGGAAGACCCCGGCTACCGGCCGGCTTGGGACCTCGAGGCCAACCGGCCCCGAGCAGGGTCCCCGCTGCCGGTGGTAACGTGCAGCGCATGAAATGGACACGGACAATAAATGAAAACGTGATGCGCGCATTCTTTGGGGCTACAGAGGGAGGAAATAACCTCACTGCGTACCGCAGTCGTATGCTCTCTCTGTTCCAGGTACTTGAGCCAACAGTCTGTGTTTCGAGCCAACGTCTATCGGATCAGGTGCGTGTCATCCAGCGTGGTCACATGTTCGATGACACTGTACTTGATCGGCTACGCTCCGAGATGGCGAGTGACCGCTCTGTCCCCACCCCGCCGCCGCGTGTGGTGCACTCACAGCATGGTAGTGTCGTGAATGTGTCGCAACGTACCGACGGGGGGGAGATAGACGAGGTCACCACAACCGTAAGTAACCAATACATTGAGCAACTGAGAGCCGCTTTGGAACATGCTCTTCTTGAGTATCGGTCCACCTTGGCCGAATTTAGACCGCGGTTGCCCCGGCTGCCTATGCATAGACGAAATGTGGCGCTAGTGGGCGCTCTGGACTCATTATTACCCGAGTACATAGATAATAGTAAAGACCTTAGCGATACCCACTCGATCCTGTACTGCGCGGCGATCGCGGCATGTCGTGTGGCTCGTGTCAAATTCCCAAATCTTGACATGACCTCACGACCGAAACCCGCCGTGCCTGCCTGGCAGTGCCGGATTGAGCGCCGTATCACCGAGGCCAGAGCGCTCATTGGCAAGCTACTCTGCTTCAGGATGGGCAACACACGCCCAAGAGTGATGCGTTTTGTGAGGCGAGCGTTCTCAGGGACGGGAGTCAGTCCACAAAACTATCTAGCTCGCATCACAGAACGCATTGACTTCCTGAAGCAGAAAGTCTGTGCATGGGCAAGCCGAATAAGGCGTTATAAAGAACGCGTGGACCGATACATGCAGAACAGGATGTTCAAAAGTGACCAAAGGTGGGTTTACAGAACGTGGGAGCGATCTGACCCTGGAGTGGCTGACACGAGCCGACCGGATGATGATGCCATGATTGCATTCTGGCGCAGCATTTGGTCGGAACCTGTCGGGCACTCTGAGGATGGCTGGATACTGGATATCGAGAGAGCGTGCGAGCCGATTCGTGAAATGAACGAAGTATTAATATCTGCAGATGACGTAGCACATGCAGTCCGCCCGATGCCGAACTGGAAAGCTCCGGGACCGGACGGACTGCATAACTTTTGGTTGAAATGGCTGCGAAGCTCGCACGCTCGTCTCGCTGCTCAGTTTCAGTCATCTCTGGACTCAGGCTCGCTACCACAGTTTTTAACATCTGGAGTGACCCACCTGCTCCATAAATCAGGTAGCACCGCGGAACCTAAGAACTATAGACCAATAACTTGTCTTCCAACGGTCTATAAACTCCTAACATCCATTCTGAGAGTGAAAATTACTAAGCATATTGAAGACAACTCCATCATGTCTAACTCTCAGAATGGTTGTAGGGGCGGGTCCCGCGGTGCTAAGGAGCTACTGCTAATTGACATGACCATTAGCCAGCAGGTTCGACGTAACCGAAAGAGTCTTTCGACTTGCTGGATAGATTATAAGAAGGCCTATGATTCCGTACCGCATACATGGCTGATGAGGGTGATGGAGTTGTATAAAATCAACACAACCCTACGCACCTTCCTCATGTCATGTATGTCGCAATGGAGCACGGTGCTTCGCTATCCAGGATCTCGGCAGCCCCTGGCGGTTGGCGAACCTGTAAGAATTGCAAGAGGTATATTCCAGGGCGACAGTCTGAGCCCTTTATGGTTTTGCCTAGCCCTGAACCCTCTGAGTACGCTACTGGAGGCTTCAGGACTCGGCTACCGGTTGCGAAGAGGTGGTCGGGTGATATCTCACCTACTTTACATGGATGATCTGAAATTGTTCGGTTCTAATAATTCGCAACTGATGGAGTTATTGAAGGTGACTGAAAACTTTAGTAAATCTATCAGGATGGAATTTGGAATTGAAAAATGTGCGGTTATGCATGTAACTCGAGGAGAGATAATGGAATCCGAGAGAGTACAACTCACGGATTCCATTCAACTTCGATCACTCTCCGCAACCGAAACCTACAAGTACTTGGGTATGTCAGAGGCCTTAGGTATATGCGAGGCTGACATGAGACAATCGTTGCGAGTACGATTCTTTGGCCGCCTGAAAAAAGTTCTTAAAAGTTTCCTGTCAGGCGGTAATAGGGTTCGTGCTTTCAACGGTTGGGTCATGCCAGTCTTGATGTACTCCTTTGGCATACTCAAGTGGACTCAGACCGACCTGGATGCCCTAGATAGGGGGGTCCGCTCTCTGCTGACATCATACCGGATGCACCACCCACGCTCATCGGTGATGAGATTGTACATCCCACGGAAGTGTGGGGGCCGAGGCTTTCTTAGTGCTAAAACCCTCCACAACCGTGAGGTGTGCAATCTTAGAGAATACTTTCGGACCACCAATAGGGGTATGCACCGGGATATGGTGGCAGTTGACAGCGGACTCACACCTCTCTCACTGGCTAAAGAGAACTGGCGCAAACCTGTGGTGCTCACGACCAGTGACCGCGTGAGTGTATGGCAGGGCAAGGAGCTGCATGGACGATTTTACCGGGCCCTTCATGGGCCCGATGTAGACTTTCTTGCGTCTGTAGGCTGGCTACGATTCGGGGACCTCTTTGGGGAAACCGAAGGTTTTGTATGTGCAATTATGGACGAAGTGGTAATGACCAAGAACTACCGGAAGTTTATCCTGAAGGATGGCACGGTCGACATATGTCGGGCATGCCACCGACCGGGGGAATCCATCAGGCATATTGTGTCCGGCTGTTCGAGCCTTGCCAACGGCGAATACTTGCACAGGCACAACCAAGTAGCCAGGATAATTCACCAGCACCTTGCCTTGAAATACAACCTTGTAGCCACGGAGGTGCCGTACTACAGGTATGCACCCGACCCAGTACTCGAAAATGACCATGTCACGATGTATTGGGATCGATCTATCATCACTGACAGGACTATTGTCGCCAATAAGCCTGATATAGTGGTGATAGATCGCTTGGAACGCCGCGCAATTATAGTCGATGTCACCATCCCTCATGATGAGAATCTCGTGAAAGCGGAAAAAGAAAAACAAATTAAGTATCTCGACTTGTCTCACGAGATTGTCGCCATGTGGGATGTGGACTCTGCTGTAATTGTACCGATAGTCGTTACGGTAAGCGGACTCATGGCGAAGAGCCTCGACCACCACCTTAAGAGGCTCTCGCTGGGAAGTTGGATCAAGGGCTTGGTGCAGAAAGCGGTACTCCTCGACACGGCACGTATTGTGAGGAGGTTCCTCTCTCTGAGCCCCTAACCACCGACAGCTTGGACCCTGCTCCCGCTACCGGTGGCAACCTTTTTATATTTTTTTAAATATATGTTTTGTTTTTATTTTTTAATGTATATGTAAAAAAATATAAAATGTGAATTTTAATAAATGAGTGTCATAATAATAATGGCAACCCATTATACATCCCACTGCTGGGCACGAGTCTCTCCCCTTTTTTGGGGGGAGGCCTGGAGCTTACTCAAACACGCTGCTCCAATGCGGATTGGTGGAGGTGGGTGGGTTAGTAGTGGCCAACCCGCTGTCGGATGTTTTCAAACCGCCCATAAGGCCTCCGACAAGGTTTAACGACTGCTATCTATCGATAGCAACCGGGACCGACGGCTTAACGTGCCCTCCGAAGCACGGAAACGCGCATTTTTTTTTTTAATTTGCCACTAGCGGTCACCCATCACACATCCGACCGCGCCCGTAATGCTTAACCGAGAAGATCGCTTACGATCTATGCCAGCCGCTAGGCCATGCGCGCTTCACTCTGACAAGAGTGTTACGACTAATATATTAGGACCCCACTGCAGAATCTTTTCATTCATCCAGATATGCTGCAAACCTATTTTTTATGCATATAATAAAACAGTAAAACCCGCGTGTCTGTACATTGTATATATTTACGAAAAACTAATTGGGGGCGATGTTAAAATAGTATTAGAATACTTTTCAATAATTTTAATTTTATTGTCTGTCTGTCTGTCTGTTTGTCTGATTGTCCCTTTGTCCAGGCTAATCTCCGAAGATACTGGACGGATTCGAATGAAACTTTTTGTGGTGTATAGATACTAAGCCTGGCCAACATTTAGGTTACTTTTTACTGCGGGAAAATCACTAATTCCCACGTTAATCTCTAAATCTAGATCGTAAGGAAGTCAAAACTGTACATTGAATATTTTTTAAAAGAATACTTGGGACGTGATCTACAATAGAAATCGAAGCCAAAAATATAGTTATCAGATTTTTTGTCTGTTTGTCTGTGTATGTCCGGGCTAAACTAAAAAAGTACCTACTAAACTAAAAGTACCTAAAAAGTGCTACTGGACACGAAATTGAAGTAACTAATGAACGCATGCTGAACGCCTGTATTAGTTTATTTCAAGATGTGTTCATTTCCACCACCGATTGAACTATCGAATATGGGTTACCAGCTCCCCAAATTATCACCGCATCAAGACCGTATAAATTGGGAGTATAACGCTGAGACAAATTACGATCTGGACGAAATGACCATGTCGCTTTGTTCTCTTCAGAGCAAAAACAAATTTATGATACCGTCCTTGAAAGCGTTGGGCAAAACCAGGGTAAAATGTTTTTCTCCTGGATTTTGGATGCTCCTGATGGAACAGGAAAAACATTTGTTATCACTGGCATACTTGCAGAGGTCAGGAAGCAAGGCAAAATTGCTATTGCTGTAGCGTCGCGAGAGCGACGCTACGCGCGAGGGCGCCGAAATGACGATGACGAAATGATGTTTTTGGTGTGTCATGTAACAGTGATAAGGGACACGTCCTCAAGGATTGCTTTCTGATTGTATGGGATGAGTGTACGATGGCCAATAGAAAGGCAGTCGAGGCCGTGAACAGAACCCTGCAGGACATCCGCAGGAACGAACATTTGAAAGAGTGGTGTCACATTACTGTTCACTGACGATTTCTGGCAAACGCTTCCCGTGGTGACGCGAAGATCGAGGGCTGACGAGATGAATGCTTTGTTAAAACGATCTTAACGAGTTCGTATCAACGCTGCGCTTGACCATTAATATGAGAGCTCGGCTCGACGACAATGTACGTGCTCAAGAATTTTCCGATGTCCTTCTAAGTCTTCGCGGAAGCACTCTACCAGAAGAGAGAGGTGGATAGGTGTGGTGTCTCGACAGAGATGTATCCAGGTGAGAAGAACTCATTCTCGGTGTCTACGGGGACATTAGTCGTATACCGCACCAGCAGAATACGACGTTTTGGGTGTGTATGCGGGCCATTTTGACGCCCAAAAATGATCAGGCTGCAGCAATTAATAGACAATGAAGTGGTTACAGTACCTCCATAAATACCGTTGTCAAGCAAGATGACGCCACACATTATCCCATGGCATTTCTGAACTTCCTGTCAGCAAGCGGACTTCCATCGCATACCATCAAGCTGAAGGTAGGTGTCCCGATTATGCTTCTTCGGAACTTATCTCCTCCGAAAATTAAATATCAAATTATATTTCTTTATTATTAGCTATTCTATTCTAAGCTATTTCTAAGCTATTTCTTTTTCATTATTATGACATACGGGAGCCAAATTAAATCGGCCGCAAATAAGTTGCCGGCTGTGTAAGATAAAAAAAAAAATACTTGGGCCAAATTTTGATGGGAAAACTAGTGGATATATATTATCTAGATTATAAATATGCATAAAAATTAGGTTTGCAGCATATCTGGATGAACGAAATGATACTGCGGTGGGATCCTGACCTACATTGTATATATTTACGAAAAACCAATTGGGGGCGATGTTTAAATGGAATTAGGACACTTTTCAATGATTTTTAAATGTTTTTATCTGTCTGTTTGTCCCTTTGTCCAGGCTAATCTCCGAAGATACTGGACGGATTCGAATGAAACTTTTTGTGGTATATAGATACTAAGCCTGGCCAACATTTAGACTACTTTTTACTGCGTGAAAATCACTAATTCTTACGGGAATCTTTACATTTCATTTCATTTTCCTTTACAATATCAAACTTTTGACACATTTCAGTATGAGGCAATACGAAGTTTGCCGGGTCAGCTAGTCACCAATAAAATATCTTGTCTAAAATAAATAATAAAGGCTACTAGAACCTGTAGAAATCAAATTACTTAGCACTTGTCGTATATGCATTAAATATCTTCTCTTACATAAAAAAAAAAAAAACACTAAAGCACGAGGAAAAATATACATCACACCAAATTACTCTGAACAATGCAGCAGGAATACTGTATATTTTACTGGGAGCCATTTTATTCTCATTTCTTTCTTTACAATCTTAACGAGACGGAAAAAACTGCCTGAATTTAGATCTTAATTGAAGTGACTTTTTAAGTTGTATAAGTTAAATGTGTTTATGTTCTTCTAAAAGGACACCAGATACATTTTTGATATTTCTGTATTATGAACGTTTTAAATTAACTAGATATTACATTCATCACCCAAATAAAAAATATTGTATGTATTACATCCATATCTAATACCTTTAAACGAGCAATTCTTGTATATATATATAGAATCTAGATCTCGGAAACGGCTGGAACGATTTTCTTGAAACTTACAGATTAGGGGTTTTTCGGGTGAAGAAATCGATTTATTTAGGTTCCAGGTCCCAAAAAAGCTCGGTTCCAAGTTAATAATAAATTTTAATAAATTAATTAATAACCGACGACTAACGCCATCTATTGATGAATAGAAGAACCATTAGTCTACGGAGCGAAGCTCGGTCAACCAGGTACTATTATTATAACTGACCCGGCAAACTTCGTATTCCCTCAGAATGAAATAATGTGTCAAAGGTTTGATATGATTACTTATTATTATGGACTATTTGTATGGGAAAATGAAATTGTGGTTTTTACTATTTCCCTTCAATTTCTTCATATTTTCTTACATTTTAAACCTGCCCTGGACTTCCAAAAATCATCCAAAACAAAAATTAGCCAAATCGGTAAAGCCGTTCTCGAGTTTTTGCGAGACTAACGAATAGCAATTGGTTTTTACATGTATAAGATAAGATGTAGGACAGTAAGTTTATTAGCTAGTGCCCTGAAAAAATATAGATCTACACCAAATTTCGAAAAAATAAACGACAGGTTGTGAATCTGCGATGTTCATATTAATTTTATTGCTAAGCTTTAATGGTCTTCACATTTAATCTACAGTAAACACATGAGCAATTATTTAAAAAATACAATTCAAACAATATATTTTTAAGCAAGCAGAGTTTCTCGATAAAGCTCCTTTGAAATCCAGGTACACTGTAATCAGTTACAACTGACGTCGAAACATCCTTTTATCTCCTTTATTCACATAAAAAACAGATAAAAACCTCCCATAATTACCCAGGTACACGCTCCGATTGCCGTTCATTTGTGTAGATGTACTTTTAACAAGACATAAAGCCATCGGATCCGATATTTCCCTAATGAATGACCTCAATGCTTATCGATTGATACCCTTGGCTGCCCGCCAGGGGCCAAGTAAATGGCTGGGTTAAAAATGGCAACGAGTTTGTGTACAACTCTTTTAGTAGCTGAGATCAGCAATTGGGGACAAGATGATAAAATAAGTCAAGTGAGAGTGGAAGTTGCATTTGGGAGTAGTTTTCCGTGTGGGTAAATTTATTTGTGTTTTTGTTGAATATCCATCATTTTTGGTTTGTGAAATCGTAATAATAGAACTTATGTATGTACGCCTGATCCCTAACGCGGTAGGCAGATAGTGTGGAGCGCCAGATATCCCGATCCTGACACCCCTCCCGTGCCTCACCTACCTTCATCATTATCTTCATACATGCACGCCGATTCCTAAGACGACCAAACCATCAGACAGAACTTGACCAAACAGGTGCTAAAAACATGGTGCGAAATCACATTGTATATCTGATTAGTCATTCGCTCACTCGACATTCTTTCAATGTCCGAACCATCAGAACATGCCGTTTTTCATTTTTACACCGAAACTCTCATTCTCACAAAGCCTCTTTCTTACATCTTTATTACGAACGCAATCGGTGAGCGATACACCGCAGATCTCGCACAAAGAATTCAAAATCGTAACTATAGTATTTTTGGTAAAGCACTATTATTGAACAGACGTGGGGACCGCTCACTAGTGGGGTAAATTATTCCCCTCGTGCAGTCAGTCAATAGAACAATAGTGGTCAAACCATTCGAATACCGCGATAGTAAATACAATAACCCAGGATAGGTAGCACCGAACGTCGTAAAACTACCGCCAACGCGATGGCCCGCATACCAAACGTGGCAATTATGACATTTCATTATCCTGCTTATAGAGAGGATTTGATCCAGCTGTGGACGTTTGCGGCCATAGAGCAACACGGGCCACCAGCCGCGGCGGGCTGGAGGGGAGTAGCGTTTATTACCGATGCAAAACAGTCTGTCATTTTTTGCGGGGGGAAATGCGTGCGACACAAACGCACACTACCAACATCGTCTATTACTACGAAATTCACACTTTGACTTTAACAAAATACAGAAATAATTTCACGCACACATTTAAACATCTAGGCGACAAGTATAGGCCCATTTGGGCTTGGCAAGGAAAAAGCCTGCATACGATATTTGCGGCTGAAACTATGATAATTATAGAACGTATCAACATTTGTACTGGTTGGTAAATAATATAGCCAAATTGGTTCGTATAATGATATTCATACGAGATTATATCACAGTCATTCCTTGAACTTGTTTTGTAATTTCTTGGAGATACATAATAATAAGATACGCGTAAGTCTATTAATACAATGATAATACGGGTAGGTCGTCTACACAGTTAAACTACCTTTGTAATGCAAATGACAAACGAGTGTTACGATGTACATATTTGATATACCTTTACTACGAAAAGGTTCTTTTATCTAGAAATAGAACATTTAGTTCTAACAACTATTTTGTATTTTCCTTCAAGTTATTGTCCATTATAGGGATGTTACAGATATACGATTTCAAATTTGAATATGGATAGGG
Source organism: Macrosoma leucophasiata (assembly GCA_036365455.1). Lineage (NCBI taxonomy): Eukaryota > Metazoa > Arthropoda > Insecta > Lepidoptera > Hedylidae > Macrosoma > Macrosoma leucophasiata. The sequence goes on along the minus strand of JAWQUS010000023.1, from coordinate 2,334,812 downwards.
ATATTTGAACAATATTATACCACTTCTCACTTCACCACTACACAACACGCTCCATACACACAACACTCATCACGCGCACACACGTACGCACGCACTTTTGATAAAATATTAGTATGTAAGTTTAAATTGGAACTTACTTACCACTTGGTGGTAGAGTTCCAGTGACGGAGCTCGCGGGCGTAGGCACCACCGCATTGCCTAATATACTTGCCGCTAAATGGTAGTGTTCAGCACTATCGTGTTCCGGTCAGGTGGTAATGTACGGCCCTGTAATTTCAGGCATAGAGGCATATCACCTAATGCCTCAGGAGTGGCAGCGCATCTGCATTTTGAACTCTGGTCATTGTGTGGGTGTCTATAGGCTGCAGTCATAACTTAACATCAATGTGAACTGCATGCTTGTTTGCCACTTTTATTACATAAAAAAAAAAAACTTGTCAGTGCATTATTTTACTAAACTAAATGTAACCATACAACCAAGACACGTACAAGACCGTATAGATGCTTAGTCTGGTAAAAAACTGTGTTCAATGTTCTTATTAGAACTACGCTAATATCCGAATTGATCGGAAACGTTTATTTCAGATTCGGTTACAAATATATTATAGTAATATTTTTTTTTTTTTTTTTTTTATGTAATGGAAGTGGTAAACAAGCATGCAGTTCACATTGATGTTAAGTGATGACTGCAGCCTATAGACACCCACACAAAGACCAAGGTCAAAATGCAGATGCGTTACCACTGCTGAGGCCTAAGGTCTTATGCCTCTGTGCCGGAAATTACAGGGCCGTACATTACCACCTGACCGGAACACGATAGTGTTGAACACTACCATTTAGCGGCAAGTATATTAGGTAATGCGGTGGTGCCTACGCCCGCGAGCTACGTCACTGGAGCTCTACCACCAGTAGAATATATCGGATATCCGATAATTTCAATTAAAGAGCTCCATAACATCCCTAGTCTATTCATGCTTAATCCAATTCGAAACAGGACGAAGGCAGTCAATTTCGAGTCTAAAATCTTTTAATCAGCTCTCCTTTACTTTCGAACAGATTTAATCAGTACAAAATAGAGAACTCGTATCAATTGCCGAGTTTTATAACCTTTTTATTTCCTATCCATTTGAATTCAAGGGGCAATCGTGGTTTCCAATAAACCTGCTCTTTATCTAGGAATAGATTAGCGTAGTTGTTGTGGGAGATTGAAAAATTTAATGTCGTGCTTTTGTTAGCTATTGTTGGAATTGTTCAGGGTTATTCCATTGGTGTAGGATGATTTGGTCTGGAACGGTTTACGATGGTTGATAGAAATTTATTCGCTTTCTCGAGTATAAAATTCTGAGTGGTTTTTCTGTATGGTATTGAAAGGGTTGACAAGTGATTGTTAAATTGCTTCTGTGTATTTTGTCCCACTAATAGATAGTAGTGGTTGTTTTTATATTATTTCGCATTAACACATGCTTGTGAAATATATTTCATTTTTAAAGAAAAATGGAAAGAAAAATTTGACTTCAGGCGAGACTCGAACTCGCGACCTACTGGGAATCTAGTCCAGCCGTTCTTCCAATTGAGCCACTGAAGCCCGGCCCGATTTGTCAAATCTTTCCTTCACATCTATTGCATTGCTTTATGGTAGCAGCAGCGCCATCTATTACCAACCATGCTAGTTAGGCAACCGATATAATAGACTTTTCAGTTTATTGAATATCGTAAAGAAGTCGCTTTTACCCTTAATAATTGTTTTTATATTATTTCGCATTAACACATGCTTGTGAAATATATTTTATTTAAAAAAAAAATGGAAAAAGAAAATTGACTTCAGGCGAGACTCGAACTCGCGACCTACTGGGAATCTAGTCCAGCCGCTCTTCCAATTGAGCTACTGAAGCCCTGCCCGATTTGTCTTTCCTTCACATCTATTGCATTGCTTTATGGTAGCAGCAGCGCCAGATTTGACAAATCGGGCAGGGCTTCAGTAGCTCAATTGGAAGAGCGGCTGGACTAGATTCCCAGTAGGTCGCGAGTTCGAGTCTCGCCTGAAGTCAAATTTTTCTTTTCATTTTTCTTTAAAAATAAAATATATTTTACAAGCACGTGTTAATGCGAAATAATATAAAAACAATTATTAAGGGTAAAAGCGACTTCTTTACGATATTCAATAAACTGAAAAGTCTATTATATCGGTTGCCTAACTGCATGATTGGTAATAGATGGCGCTGCTGCTACCATAAAGCAATGCAATAGATGTGAAGGAAAGATTTGACAAATCGGGCAGGGCTTCAGTAGCTCAATTGGAAGAGCGGCTGGACTAGATTCCCAGTAGGTCGCGAGTTCGAGTCTCGCCTGAAGTCAAATTTTTCTTTCCATTTTTCTTTAAAAATAAAATAGATAGTAGTGGTGTCCTTGTGAAAATCGTTCATTTCATTAAGCTATTTCTTTTGTATCATTTGTGTAGTTCGTATTATTTATGTGTTGTATTGTGGAAGCGCGCATGGCCCAGCGGCTGGTACAGATCGTAAGCAATCTACTCGGTTAAGCACTACGGGCGCGGTCGGTTAGTGTGATGGGTGTCCGTTAGTGGTCAATTCAAATGCGCGTTTCCGTACTTCGGAGGGCACGTTAAGCCGTCGGTCCCGGCTGCTATAGATGGATAGTACTCGTAGTTGTTAAACCTTGTCGGAGGCCTTATGGGCGGTTTGAAAACATCCGACAGCGGGTTGGCCACTAACCCACTCACCTCCACCAATCCGCATTGGAGCAGCGTGGTGGAGTAAGCTCCAGGCCTCCCCCCAAAAAGGGGAGAGACTCGTGCCCTGCAGTGGGACGTATAATGGTTTGCTTTGCTTTGCTTGTTGCTGGGTTGGTTGGTAGAGCTCCAGTGACGGAGCTCTACCAAAATACGTTGGCACCACCGCATTACATAATATACTTGCCGCTAAATGGTAGTGTTCAGCACTATCGTGTTCCGGTCAGGTGGTAATGTACGGCCCTGTAATTTCCGACACAGGGGCGTCACACCTCAGGCCTCAGGAGTGGTAACGCATCTGCACTTTGACCTTGGTCTTTGTATGGGTGTCTATAGGCTGCAGTCATCACTTAACATCAATGTGAACTGCATGCTTGTTTGTCACTTTCATTACATTAAAAAATATATATGTGTTATATTTATGGAGACCAATGAGTTGTTCTCATTGGTCTAGCATATTATATACCATGGACTACATCGTAATTATAATGCCTACGCCATACAAGAGTACGGCGGGACGTCGGTAAGACGCTAGCGTAATAAATGCTTACAAGTAAACAACTAGATATGGGGTTTGAAACACCGCACGTAATTCTATTTACCATATATTGTCACCATATATTAAGGTGAGGGAAGGTAGGATAAAGGAAATAAAAGTATGAATCAATCCGAAACTATCCATTATATACAATGAGTGAACGAAAGCGCCCAGGTAACACATACATATCTCGACTTATACACCTTTTCATGAATAGGACAAAAGACAGCGTTATTCGTTAACCATTTATGTGACCTGTAGGATTGTTTGTTACTTTCATAATCTATGAAAGAAAGGACCTTTACTTGATATATTTTACAAGATTGTAGTCAAAAATTGGCCTGAAAATTACAAACACTAAAAATCAGTTCTTAGAGAAGAAAAATAAATGCTTACCCAAGTCTATGAGTCCCATTGTTAGAGTGATACTATATTGTTATATATTTTGTCATAAATAATCGAATAAAGACCACGTTACGCCAACATCACGTCCCGTCTCGCCTGTTGTGTGACGCAAGCATAAGCGCTTTACTCACACATTACCCCCAAGTGTTTACCTAATTAAAGGCACATCTTTATACGAGATAATTGCTGTACAATTATCGTTTACAGCATCTCTAATTATGTTCTTTGTATTACCTCATTATCCCTGTTTGTAAGGTATTTTACTTAGAAGAAATACAGAAATTAGTGCTTTGTGGATTTATAATAATATTTTCTATAGGTAGTTCTGACCTGAGAAGTTTTGTTTGTTTTTATAAAACAAAAAAAGATCCGGACGAATTGAGAACCTCCTCCTTTTTTTGGAAGTCGGTTAAAAAGGTTTTAACGACACCACTGACCAAATTTAATCAAATGTAGATAAAAAAGTAAAGGGACGTACATTTTCTAAAATCGGTGGAATCAGATATAACACTCTAATATTTTTTATCTACTTCTGATTTAATTTAATTAATAAGAATTTGTTAGTTATATTGGTGGTAGTTGTTTTATATTATTTCGCAGTAACACATGCTTGTGAAATATATTTTATTTTTAAAGAAAAATGGAAAGAAAAATTTGACTTCATTCGAGACTCGAACTCGCGACTTACTGGGAATCTAGTCCAGCCGCTCTTCCAATTGAGCTACTGAAGCCCTGCCCGATTTGTCAAATCTTTCCTTCACATCTATTGCATTGCTTTATGGTAGCAGCAGCGCCATCTATTACCAACTATGCTAGTTAGGCAACCGATATAATAGACGGTTGTTTATTGAATATCGTAAAGAAGTCGCTTTTACCCTTAATAATTGTTTTATAATTATTTATGGTGGTAGTGTTCCTGTGTAGGAGCTTGAGGTCGTAAGCACCACCGCATTACCTAATTTATCTGCCCCTAAATGATAGTGTTCAGCACTATCGTGTTCCGGTTAGATGGTAATGTAGCCCTGTTATAATTATCACAGAGCCATAATAACTAAGGTCTCAGGAGTGGCAACACATCTGCATTTTGACCTCTGGTCATTGTGTATGTCTATAGGCTGTAGTCATCACTTAACATCAATGTGAACTGCATGCTTGTTTGCCACTTTTATAACATTAAAAAAAAAACTTCCTGAGTCCGCGTGCATGTGTATATAAGCGTATCACACGCAAAATACACTACAATATAAATTTTACTATAAGCATTTCGCAACTATGTCATCCGCCTACGTGTTAAGCCAGGGAGACAGTTAACCCTAAAGTATTTTATTTAAAAGTTAAAACCTCATTCAGTACACAAGGAATTTCGTGTTATTGGCATAGACCTGACCTTTTTACCCGTATAAAAAATGTATCCCATTTTGCCTTGAAAATATCAATTTTGTACCGAAAAGCAAGGTCTTAAATAGGCGACCACTGAGCTCTAAATTGGAACTCGTTTTTATTCAGGCGAAAGGCTAGGGGTCTGATGGGTAGGCCACGGACAAAGGTCGGAGCGTTTTACACTTTTTAATCTATACTTACATACATACAAATAAATAAAATTGCAGTGTCTGTTTGTAATATAAAAAACAGCTTTTTACTAAATGCATATGTATGTGTACACGGTACATATACTAGAACAACTTTTTTACCATTTTTATCTGTCTGTCTGTTTGTTCCCGCTAATCTCGGGAACGGCTCGACCGATTTTAATGGGACTTTCACTGGCAGATAGCTTATATGTAATAAGGAGTAACTTAGGCTACTTTTATACTAGCTGCGACCACGACTTCGTCCGGGTAGGTACTGAACAATCATAAATTCTCACGCGGACGAAGTCGCGGGCACAGCTTGTAATAAGTACATGTCATGTTATTCGTTTCATTTTGATATTACGTACTCATATTTTAAAATTGCAACTACAATATTACATTTCAAAAATGATACGAAACTAATGCTTGTATCTTACCCATTAGAGTACAAACGAAATAACTATAATAAAACGGAATTTGCGAGACGTTGCTTTCCTCGAAACATTTAATTTTGTGTACGGCAGAAGAGTTGTTAAATACATTCAAGGAAACTGTCTTATATTCAAAAATGTTATGATTATTCGCTCTTCGTCTTAAGTGAATGGTGAGAATCTGATGACGACAGTCTTACACGAAATTATTATTTAACGTATTTAAGGTGGCAAAAAAGCATGCAGTTAACATAGACGTTTTTTATGTAATGGAAGAGGCAAACAAGCATGCAGTTCACATTGATGTTAATGCCGGCACAGAGGCATAACACCTTAGGCCTCAAAGTGGTAACGCAGCTGCATTTTGACCATGGTCTTTGTCTTGGTGTCTATAGGCTGCAGTCATCACTTAACATCAATGTGAACTGCATGCTTGTTTGCTACTTCCATTACATAACTATTCCCATTATATTCTGCGGGATCTGTCTGTGCCTGTAGTAACTATTGATGAAGTCAGAGAGAGGTCCCGCCGAAAATAACCCATTACAAAGTGGATCAAAATTCTCGAAAGGGCCTCTACGTGTTGGACCCCCCATGTCCCCGTGCAAGTCTGACAAAGGTCCGGGGTTCAAATTGGACCCCGTAATGACGAGAGAATCATATTCACAATTTTTCAAAATTTACGAGTAGATACAAAGCGAAACAATCATACATGTGTGTGACCCCGAATCGAAAAATGTTGACATGTTTTGTCAATTTTTCATGACAATTTTTAACTCATAAGAATGACTTATTCGACTGTCGGGTGTAGGCTAGTTATAGGACTTTGTACTAGGTATAAACACCGCATTACCTAATATATTTGCCGCTTAATGGAAGTGTTCAGCACTATCGTGTTCTGGTCAGGTGGTAATGTACGGCCCTGTGATTTCCGGCACAGAGGCATGACACCGTAGGCCTCAGGAGTGGTAACGCATCGGCATTTTGACCTTGGTCTTAGTGTGGGTGTCTATAGGCTGCAGTCATCACTTAAAATCAATGTGAACTGCAGGGTTGTTTGCCACTTCCATTACATAAAATAAAATCATATATATAATGTACAACAATACACACACAACACATACACAAACGCACAGTTCCGAAAAAAATATCAATAGACTATACAAATATTTGTCCCAATACGGATATCGAACTCGGGACCCTTATAAACAACGGTCGTCTCACACCGCTGGACAAACTGGGTCATCAAACATTTTAATATTTTTTGACATAATATCGCATAAATTATAAGTAATCAGTTTCAATTGCACATATTCATGGCCCAACACAAAGGGTCGGCGATATAACAGGCTCGGCTCCCCAAGAACGTAAGCAGAAGACATGAAAATAGCTAGCTTGCGTTTTCAGCAAGCCGTGTTTTGCACAAAAGGGGTAGGAAATGGGGGCACGATCTGTGTATTTTTTAAGGAAAATAGGTTTGAATCTTCAATAGAAACAATGCAGTGTATTTTTAAGTAACGGTATTGGAAATCAGACATGCCATTGTAATATACTGAAAATTGCATAATAGGCTCACCGTAAAGTCTACCCTTTTTAGGGTTCCGTAGTAAACAAGGAACCTTTATAGTTTCGCCGCGTGCGTCTGTCTGCCTGTCCGTCCACGGTGTAGCGCAAAATCTATTGGCACTAGAGACCTGAAATTCGGCCACCTGGGCCACCATGGACAATTCACCTCAATCACGCCGACAAAGTGGGAAAACATGAAAAAAAATATTTAGGGTAACCTCTCCTTCATGTAACGCGCGGACATTTATTTTATTTTCGAATTCCATATAGTGTGGGATATCTTTGGATAGGTCTTTCAAATATTATGGATATCCAAACATCATTTTTTGATTTAGTTAACTGTTCGTGACTTATTAAGCTTTAAATTACAAATTTTCGCTGGAGTCAAGTGTACCCCCCTATCAACTGAACGGTTGTTGTTAGAAATTCAAACGTTACGGCAATAGTAGCTACATAGCTATATCGAAATTGAAAGGAAAACTATCACACTTAAGTTGGCCTTGCAAGTTTTTGAGTAATAGTCGACGAAATGTATTTAACTCGAAAATTTCGAACAACTCCATAGAAAATATATATTTTTTATCACGTCTCTTACTTTGTAACTACGAAATCGAACACTGCGCGTGGCCCAACATGCACTTGACCGGTTTTATTATTTTTTTCAATAATTTCACTTTCCTAGACTACACAGAACGATATCTCAGGCCTCAGGAGTGGCAACGCATCTACACCGAAATCTCTGGTTTAATGTAAATGTTTATGTAGAAGTTTACATTGATGTTAAGTTATACTGCATATAAAATAAATGTAGTATTACTTACCATCAATGAAAACAGTGGAAGAGTAAGCTCCACGCCTTCCCCCGAAAAGGGAGAGACTCGTACCCAGCAGTGGGACGTTTAAAAGATTGCCATTATTAATTTAAACTGTACGCTTATTTGCTACTCCACGAAATAAAACAAAAAATATGCTTTCTATCACCATTTGTCTACCGAAAATACATTCATTAAATTGTAGACATTGAAAATGCATTGCCATTGCCATGCCTTAATCTATGGATGTGTTCTATCTGTGTCAGCAAATACGGAGCCGTACATTACTATCTAACCGGAACACGATAACGCTGAACTTTATGGTTGAATGGCAAATAGATTAGGTAGGTGCCTAATGCGATGTACCTGCGCCATTATTTGCTTTTCACCTTTGACTTCATTCGTATAAATACATTTTCATTCTTCCTTAGTGCGCCGGAAACTACAGATTTTTCTTTGAAAAAATACAAATGTTTTTTATGCTATTTGTATGTATCTTCACGCCAGGTCCCTAACGGGGTAGGCAGAGAGTGTAGAGCGCCAGATATCCCGGTTCTGACAAACCTCTCGTGCCTCGTCTACCTTCATCATTCTCTTCATACATGCACGCCGATTCCTAAGACTTTTGACCCCACCATCAGACAGAACTCGACCTATTTGGTCATGGTAGGTCAGTCTTGGTCTTCATGGGCCTCTGCAACCATCCACATTCGCATTGTATATCTGTTTAGTCATTCGCTCATTCGACATTCTTTCTATATGCCCGAACCATCGGAGCATGCCTTTTTTCATTTTTACACCGATACTATCATTCACACAAAGTCTCTTTCTTACATCTTCATTACGAACGCGATCGGTGAGTGATACACCGCAGATCTTGCGCAAAGATCTCATCTCGACCGCGTTCAACTTACTTTCATGCTCTTTCCTGCATACCCAGCTCTCGCTTCCATATAAAAGCGTTGGAGTAAGTACAGCATTATGTACGGCTAGTCGAGCCCGCTGGCTGAGATGTTTCGATTCTAGCAGCTTACCCCTTTGAACAGTACAAATTAGCAATTGTATAAAAAAAAGATTCAAAATGAATGAGAGTATTGGTGTAAAAATTTGAAATGGCATGTTCCGATGGTTCGGGCATTTAGAAAGGATGTCCAGTGAGCGAATGACTAAACAGATATATGATATGAATTTGGATGGTTCCAGAGGCTTAGAAAGACCAAGACTGACCTACCATGACTTAGTAAGTCGAGTACTGAGTCTTAGGAATCGGCGTGCATGTGTATGAAGAGGATAATGATGAATGTAGAAGAAGTACCAAGTGTGTCAGGACCGGGATATCTGGCGCTCCACGCTCTCTGACTACCCCGTAATGGACTTAGCGTGAAGATACATACATACATAAAATTTTTGACATTTTAAACTAGCAAATTAGCATTAACTTAAAGGTAATAAGATCACATTAGTTTTAAGTAAATAAGATGGACTACCAATTCTGAAGCTGTTGGTAGTATAACATTGAACCGTAATACGATAGTACTGATCGCTACCATTTAGTGGCAGGGAGACGTTAAAATTAGCAACACCATTTAAAAAAATAAGTAATCAGAAGGTTTGTAACCAATTACAAATAAAAAATATTTAAAAACTAGCTTTCCCGGCAAACTTCGTATTGCCTCACAATGAAATAATGTGTCAAAAGTTTGATATACAGGGTTAAATATATCTAACGCATAAATCGTCAAAGGTGAGTTAGGTACGTTAAGACTTACAACTCTTGTTCTATGACTATTCTTGTTGTATTCTTGTTCTATTGTTTTCCAAAACGCAGTACATCACATGATTAGAAATAAAATCATTTCAAATGGGACTTCTATCAATGGTAAGCACTACGTTTTATAGGTATATTTTTACATAGGTACAGATGTCAGGTGTTTACGTAACGTGAAGTTAAAAGAAGTATTAGAACTGCAAATTCTATCTATTATTATTTATATGTTAAAAAAACATATTGAATTAGAAAAAGATGTATAACAAAAGTGTTAGTCTTGATGAGCCAAAGCCTCCCTTTAAGAATTATGCGCTGGTTACAAATAACGGACTATTTGAATGGGAAAAACGGACTATTTGAATGGGAAAATGAAATTTTGGTTTTTACTATTTCCCTTCAATTTCTGCACATTTTCTTACCTTTTTCTTCCCTGGACTTATAACAATCATTCAAAACCAAAATTATTTTAATTTTAATTATAGATTAGAAAAAAGAAAAATTGAATTCCGTCAGCAGGATCAGAATCAGAATCAGAAACTCATTTATTCATTTAGGATGACAGTCACCTCTTATGACACGTCAAAAAACAAACAAAATAAATCAAAGTGAACAACAATTGATATACATTTCAAACAAGATAAAAAACATATGTAAAGTCAAGAATATCACTAAGATAAAACTAAATTTAATAAACTAATGTAAAAAGTATATCAGTAGAATGTCTCATTTCCCCTTTACAAACTGATGATCAAACCTGTGACTTCAGGACAACCAGTCCACCCGCTTTACCACTAAATTACCAAAGCCTCATTATTAATTCGAGCAATTAATTTGTAAATTCAATCGCATGTGTTTTTGCAAAAAGAAAAACGTAACTTCACGCCTGTAATCCCCGAAGGGGTAGGCAGAGGTAAATGCATGCATTCAATCATACATGCAAACACCCACGACTCGCCGGTTACGTTTTGGCCCATGTAACAGGTGGCGAACCTGTTGCCATCTCCGGGCACATTACCAAACTCCGGGGTACTGGGAAACTTCCAGAAAATGGAAAAATCCCAATAGAAGCAGAGATAAAGGATTTTAAACCGTTATCTCTGATAGTCCCCGACCCGGGAATCGAACCCAGGACCTCCAGCGTAATAGTAGTGGCCTGCTACCACTACGCTACTGAGGCAGTTGAAAAAGAAACACCTCCTTTAATTTTCAAAAAGAAACACCTCCTTTAATTTTTTACTTACTTGCTTGTAACTGTGCATTGGTGTTCGTGAACTGCTATTTCAAATACAGAAGGTACTTGAATTCAGAAGGAGCATACTTGAACGTGAATAATATGTTACGCAAATAGAAAAGCCAATGAAAGCTTACATTAGTTAATAAGAGTTGCGGGTGTTTTGATTACAAATTAATTCAAATATTTAGAAATAGGAAGCGCTCATTGCTTTGCTTGACGGAAATGGCAAGCTATAAATAAGTTCAGGGAATAACACTTCATATGGTTACCAATGAAGTTGTTGTGTTCGAGGTGAGGCTCATCGCAGGGCTTCATTAGAAATAGGACATTGCAACAGTGTCCTGGCAGATCCTACTACGGATGACGCCAGAATACTGTTGCAACTATATCAATTGTCAATGAGCTAATGTTGTTTAATTATTTTTTTAAATGAAGAATGTAATTCATGTGAACGTATAGAGCGTCATGGTCTTTGACCAAGCTCTTTAAATGGAGATTAAAAAAAAAAAATGAAGTTGTTTTATGTAAATTGTATGGTATGTATGGTAAATTGTTATTTTATTTCCTAAATCAAATTCAGTATTATTTATTTATATACCTTATTCAACGATGCGGCTAGTGTTTGGTTGCAGTAAGACGTAGCAAAGCGTACATATATGTTGTGATAGTATGCGTGGACGCCGTGAAACGAGGCGGGGTCGGGTGCCGGATGGCTGTAGTGAGCTATGACCCTAACCCCTTTATTCATAAACGTACATTAGATACGTTTTAGCTATAGAATGCTTTGTCTTTGTCAGTTGCATTGTCAAATGTGCAGGATAGAAAAAGACATTAGCAACACGTTAGCTAATATACGTTTATGAATAAAGGGGTAGGCCTATAGCAACTTACAATGAAGTCACTTTTAATCGTACTTTTTATAAGAGTTACACTTCTATAGACTTACATAATCGTTGGTTAAATCCTAAATTTAGCCTCACACCAAGTCCACCTAAGCCTATATCTGACTACATACAATTATTTAGGTGCCACTAACCCTCCCATATCTGACTCGACAATATATCGACCGACCATCCCTTTGAGGTAATCGAATAAAACTACGACGACCAAAGCCAACTGGACCTTAACCCTTCTAAATACAGTTCATTTTTGTCCACAGATGGGTCTGTGTGATCAGTCAGAGTGTGAAAATATGGAGGCATGAACTAACCAAGCATATGGCTCTTCTCTTCACTGCGCTGGGCGCGCTGGCGCTCGTCACCCGTACCGGTAAGTGGACCGTATGCTTTAATGATGGTTGGTTAAAGGAGGATTTCGTTTGTGTGGAAAGTTTTTTATGTATCTATTTATTTGGTAAATATGTAAATGAAATCTGCTAGCTGTGTCGACTTCCAACTCTGAGTTTGATTTGATAATCAATATAATTAATAATTTTTAATCATCAGATCAAAAATAAACGTAATCTTATCAAATTTTATGAAAGAACGGCCTATAAATAATAATGGCAAATCCATTATACGTACCACAGCTGGACACGAGTCTCTCTCCTTTTTGGGGGGAGACCTGAAGCTTACTCCAGAACGGCCTATGATTAATATTTATTTATAAACCCATGTTTATGTTTAAGTTAGTAAATATTTCTGTTTATATAGTTTAAATAAAACTTTACATTTTACACCACCGCATTACCTAATATATTTGCCGCTAAATGGTAATGTTCAGCACTATCGTGTTCCGGTCAGGTGGTAATATATGGCCCCGTAATTTCCGGCACCTTATGGCTACGTCTCCACACCATACTTACTCCTTGGATATGTAGCCGGCGATGTCGCCATAGCGTTCTAGTGAGTTAGGGCGCTAACTGGAGGACAGGCAGACAGACAGACGAACGTATGGATCCAAAAATCTCAATTCTATATCGAATTGTTACTAATGCTGGGATTCTTCGTAACTATTTCGAAAGGCGTTTTCAATATTGGATCAGTCTGACCACACTTGAACCGAAGAATTTGAATATTAGATTTGAAATACATTAACGAATAAATTTTTACAAAGTGAAATTTTAATTGTATTTATTCAACGAAACTTCAGGAAGAACTGTACTCGATAATTTGTCAAAGAGAAAAGAAGCCGTGTGAATAACAACTAACAGCGAGGAAAACAACTTCTTGTGTTTTGTTTTTAAATATCAGTCGTTTACTGTACGACATTTTCAATAAAGTTAGGTATAATTTTATGGTTTTGTTGACTTACAAACCTATATAATATTTACTCGCCTTTCTCTTTCTGCACGATGCACGTGTACCAAGTTGTCTGATTAAGTCCAAGTTTTTTTCATGTTATGGACGTGGCAAACAAGCTTGCAGTTCACATTGATGTTCAGTGATGACTGCAGCCTATAGACACCCACAAAAAGACCAAGGTCAAAATGCAGATACGTTACCACTCCTGAGGCCTAAGGTGTTATGCCTCTGTGCCAGAAATTACAGCGCCGTACAGTGTTAGTGTTTGGCACTATCATGTTCCGGTTAGATATATATGTATGGCACCGTAACAACTATCATACAGGCAAAACAAACGTAGTATTCAAGGCTAACGACTTCGAGCTCCACATACACTGATACTCTGTCAAATATTTATCTAATTCAAAAACCTATATTAACCAATGTCAAAAAAATGTATTTCTTAAACATGAAATATCTATAAATATATAAATTAAATTGGAGTGTCTGTTTGTAATATAAAAATAACCGCCTTTTTACTAAATGCATATGCATGTATACACGGTACATATACCAAAACATTTTTTTTTATAATTTTTACTGTCTGTCTGTCTGTTTGGCGGAGCTTATCTCAAAAACGATTTTGACGGAACTTTCACTAGCAGATAGTTGATGTAATAAGGAGCAACTTAGGCTACTTTGATACTAGCTGCGCCCACGACTTCGTCCGGATAGATACTCAACAATCATAAATTCACACGCGGGCGAAGTCGCGGGCACAGCTAGTAAATTATTTAACAAAATTTCAGTTGTCAAATCCATATAAACATCCATAATCCTATTTCTATCGCAAACCTATCAAACTTTCTACAATCTAGATCCAGACCAAACTAAGACATTTCAGACTCCACTTAATCCTAGCCGTAACGCTAAGAATATAATGCCCAGATTTAAAAACAACTTAATGAAATGAATCCTCGTTGAAAATAATCGCCGTGGCAGTCTTGAAAGCCTTGGGATTAGAGTTTGGCCACTTTAATCAAGATTCTCATTGTGTAAGTGTTCTGGATAGATTGTGGTGCGGTGGGATATTGAAATTTTGTTGATTTGAATTCGTCATATCACATTAAAAATTAAAGCGTTTACCCTCTTTAAAATATAAAAGAAATTCATTACATATAACAGCGTAAGCCTTACGACGTGTTAGTACGATAAACGTCATGCACAAAGGAAAAAAACTCGTAAAGTTTCCTGGAAAACATATGCTCTTGGGGACATTTTTAATGGGATGTTGTGTTGGGAAATGAATTCAGCTTAAATTATGTATCGCATGGAATGTTAATTTTATAATTACTACCTACACGTCTACGACTACTCTCCCCTCAAAAAGGGGGAGAGACTCGGGCCCAGCAGTGAGACGTATAATGGGTTGCCATTATTATTTATTATTTATTATCACCTACACGTTCACTTTTTCCTGAAGAAATAGACAGAGATAACAACAACACGGCCCTGTAATTTCCGGCACTACTTGCCGCCAAATTGAAATGATTTAATTTCGCTTTTGAGTTAGTTGAATTTTACTGGTGGTAGAGCTCGCGGGCGTAGGCACCAGCATTATCTAATATACTTGTCACTATTTTATAGTGTTCAGCGTGTTCCGGTCAGGTGGTAATGTACGGCCCTGTAGTTTCCGGCACAGAGACATAACACTTTAGACCTCAGGCGTGGTAATGCATCTGCATTTTGACCTTGGTCTTTCTGTGGGTGTCCATAGGCTGCAGTCATCACTTAATATCAATGTGAACTGCAAGCTTGTTTGCCACTTCCATTATATAAAAAAGTTATAATTATTATTCAATGCGATTTTCAATATTTTTTTGAGTAAGCAGTTGTAAAACACGATACCATTTTAAAACTGGGTTCATAAAAAGAGTGGGTGTGTTTCGTTGTATGTATGTTCAGTGGTATCAATATAATTGTAAACTAGTTTTACTGACAGTCAATACGAGGATTCATATAATTTTATGATATGAATCCTCGTTGAAAATAATCGCCGTGGCAGTCTTGAAAGCCTTGGGATTAGAGTTTGGCCACTTTAATTGAGATTCCCATTGTGTAAGTGTTCTGGATAGATTGTGGTGCGGTGGGATATTGAAATTTGTATAAATGATTTAATTTCGCTTTTGAGTTAGTTGAATTTTACTGGTGGTAGAGCTCGCGGGCGTAGGCACCTTTACCTAATATACTTGCCGCTAAATGATAGTGTTCAGCACTATCGTATTCCGGTCAGGTGGTAATGTACGGCCCTGTAGTTTCCGACACGATTTTGACCTTTCGTCATTGTGTGAGTGTCTTTAGGCTGCAGTCATTACTTAGCATCAATGTGAACTGCATGCTTATTTGCCACTTTCATAGCATAAAACAGTATGCGCACTTTACTCCAATTTACCTGTTAAAGTAAAAAAAATGAAACACGAAGTAGTTTGCTCAAGAAAATATTATTTTCATTTGAAATAAACAACAATACTTTATTTGCATACAAAAAGTTTGTAACCGGGTTATGCATACGTAGCAGTTTGTACTCGTAGCAGTCGTAGCAGTTTGTACTCGTAGCAGTCGTAGCGTTTCGTAGCTTGTTCTACATCTCTTAGCAAATCGTTTTAACGCTTACAAGATGCGGTAATGGTAGTAATAAAGTAGCACACAAAGATGTATATTTAGAAGTTGAATTAACTCTCGTTTGAATGGAACATTGTAGAACAAAATTTATTAAAAAATAACAAATAAATTATGCGATAATTTTGAATATTTAAATGTAACTTCTTCACGCCTGTAATCCCCGAAGGGGTAGGCAGAGGTAAATGCATGCATTCAAGCATACATGCAAACACCCACGATTCACCGGTTACGTTTTTGGCCCATGTAACAGGTGGCGAGCCTGTTGACATCTCCGGGCACATTACCAAACTTTGAGGTACTGGGAAATTTCCAGGAAATGGAAAAATCCCAATAGAACCAGAGATGAAGGCTTTTTCACCATTATCTCTGATAACCCCCTACCCGGGAATCGAACCCAGGACCTCAGCGTAGTAGTAGTGGCCTGCTACCACTAGGCTACCGAGGCAGTTAAATATTTAAATATTTTAGAAAAAAAAAATCTAAGATAAAATGCTTATTGTTATGCTTATTATTTGCATGAAAATGGTTGGCAGTGAGACCTTAAATAATTTCACGTGACACTGGTTACTTTTGATTCGGTTTTGAAGAGAAATCCTAATGACTTTATGGAAGGAAAGTGGCAAACGATTGATCTGATTGATGTTAAATGATGCAACCTATAGACATCTACATAAAAACCACAGGTCAAAATGCAGATGCGTTGCCACCCCTTACACCTGAGGTGTCATGTCTCTATGATAGTTATTACGGGGCCATACATTAAGTTATGTTATAATTAAATTATTTCAAAATTCAAATATATTATTATGCGCATTATTATTTGACCAAAAATAATTATTATCTATTTAATAACGTTTTCGTAGGTTTTCGCGAGCTTCATTCATACATACATTGTAGAAATTAAACTTGCGGATTTTCTCGCCACTAGTAGTTTACATCGCACTAGGGTTGTGTTCCGTCTCAGCTATATAAGACTAGGCTAAACATCGTCGAATTAGTCTGCCCGTGACCACGGTAGCTGGAAAGCGACCGAAACGTCGGGTGTATGAAGAAGTTTGGGAGTGTTGTGTACGCGTGAAAATCCGCAAGTTTAATTTCTACAATATTATCTAATTAAGTTTACATTAATAGGACTATAATTCCGAAAAATAATAGAATTAATCTTATTATAATAAATTCGAATACTGATTCATTATAATATTTTGTTTAAATTAATCATAGCAATCTTTGCTGTGGTCGATATTGAGTTCCAAATTTTTCTAATTTTGTGAGCCACATAAGACGGATAGGTGTCTCCTAAGCGATGGTGAAAACGAAATCAGCGTCCTAATTTTGTTTGAGGACTGCCTAAAGCTTAGAAGCTAAAGCTGAAAGTGTGCATTATAATAATGGCAACCCATTATACGTCCCACTGCTGGGCATGAGTCTCTCCCCTTTTTTTGGGGGGGGAAGCCTGGGGCTTACTCTACCACGCTGCTCCAATGCGGATTGATGAAGGTGGGTGGGTTAGTAGCCAACCCACTGTCGGATGTTTTCAAACTGCCCATAAGGCCTTCGACAAGGTTTAACGACTGCTATCCATCGATAGCAACCGGGATCGACAGCTTAACGTGCTTGTGGGGGACTGATCTGTTATGGTTCGCGGGTGTTATTTTCTTTTACGATATTAAGCTGTTGATAAGTATTTGCATGTGTGTATTTATAATAATATATGCTATGTACGTTCACATTATCTGTATATATATATTCTACTTTAATTCCCATTTGTATTAGATATAAGGATATTGACTAAAAGAGCAACACTCTGAGTTTGTTCAAAAGCAAAGTTCTTCTCAGTAGTGCCTGCAACTAGAATTCTGCTGTGTAAATGACTATGTTTATGATGAATTAATTTTTATTTTTCTTCTATGAAGGAATTAAAAGATTTGATGTATGAATCGGTTTAATTTTAATTTTATTTTTGAATATTTTAATTTGGTTTTTATTAATACCTATTGAATAATATTTATTATTGTAAGTCATTCGCTCTAGGTAGCTTGTAAACTAATATTGCAAAAGTGTCCTTGTAGACCAATATCAAATAAAATATTTGAGTTTGAGTTTAACAAATATCTTGGTGCAACCCAGGATAAGTTAGTTTAAGAGAAGATTAAACAAAGGAGGAAAATATTTAAAGACAAACAACTTTATTTGCATATCCAAACCTGTTAACCGGGTGATGCATACGTAGCAGTTTGTACTCGTAGCGCTCGTAGCGTTCGTAGCATTTCGTAGCGTGTTCTACATTTCGTAGCAAATCGATTTGCAGCTTACAAGATTTCGTAATAGTATCCGATTTTCACAAATTAAAGTGATATGGATATGGATATAAGCTGAATTCGCTTTGGTGGAATACCTTAGAACAACACTTCATACTATTTGTTATAAGATATTGTTTATTAGATTTTTTTCAGGTGAACATAATTACATAAAAAAATGTTATTATTTTTTAACCTCTACCGCACTCCGATTTAATTTTCATGGACATACAAATTTACCTAGTTAATAGAGTACCGAGAGAATCTTGACATTTATCTGTAAATATTCGAAATAAAAATATTTTCTATTTCTATTTCTAATTGGATATTGGAACTGGAAGATGACGTCAAAAGAGTCCCTCAGGGCTGGCAGCGCGTTGGCAACTCCCCTGGTGTTGCAAATGTTCGTAGGCGATGGTGACCACTTTCCATCAGGTCTGCTTGTCTGTCAACTAAAAGACACAAAAAATAAAAATTATGGTTAATGTTTTCTTGCTTTAGTAATATTTTTTTTCCAAACATTTTAATAACTAGATCAATCAGTCATGGAAATAAGAATATGTATAATATGTATATGTATATAAGTTGTTTTCCGCGGCTTCGCCCACGTGGATGTCGTTTTATAAATAACTAAGTACGCTTCTGTGTTGTTGTTCTTCCTCAAAGTCAGCTCGATCTCTGAACCAAAATTCATTGGAATCGGTTCAGTCGTTTGGACGAAGGTTGAAAAGGTAACAGACAGACAGACAGACAGAGTTACTTTCGCATTTATAATATTAAGTAGGGATAGTACAGTTGTATAAATATAAGCAGAAAACCCTGAAACAATATCAAGTCGTTGTAAAATATTTCAAATTAAATTAAAACTGTAAGGGTCGAAGCAGTAAAAAAGGGAGGTTGTTTTGCGAAAAGGGCTCTCAAAATGGTTTCTTTTATATTCATTAGAGAGCGTTACTTAATTTATAAATTACTTCAATGGTTGTGAATAGAATTTTTTGTCATTGTAAAAGGTTCTTAACCTTGCTTCACGCTTGTGTTTTTCCGAAAATGTAGAAAGAGGTATACGTTCATTGATGCATTTTTGAATACAAACTGGCTAGAGTTATGTATTAATAAGCATGTAACAGACGTAATACTAATACACAGGTTTAATTATACTGCTACCGACACTTTTTTTTTACCAGGGGAAAATGTGGGACTCCGGGAAAAGACATCCTTCTACCCACTAAAAACCTCTGGGTGTTCCGACTGGTCCGCCATTAGTGGCGGGGTCATGGGAACGCTATCGCATACATCCGCGACTCTACCGGCGGCTGCTCGTTGCCGAGCCCTCCTCGGAGCCTTTCAGCTCCAACCAACACTAGTGGCGTGCGGAACACCTGCACGCCAGCCAGCCCGTGACCTCTCCATTCAGGCGACGGGCATAGTTGGGCGCCCGAAGGTCCCTGCCCCGACCACTCACAATGCCAGGCGTCCCAAGACGCCCGGGTGGAGGAGTCCAGGGGCACACAGGCCAGGCCCTGGGGAAGCGGGAGTGTCATGGATGAACTGACCCTCAACCGCTCCCCCACGGCCCCACCACGTCCCTATCGAGCGGCGGGACCACTGCTAGGCGAATGGGGATAGGGTGCTGGGCCAATGACATACCCATACACCTCTTCCCCAGCCGTCTCCTCACCACAGCAGCGAATGCCGGGCAGAGCCTCTCCAAACGCCGCTCCCTCGCTGGGCTCCTCTTAGCTTCGCTGGTGTGGCTCAATCCATCGATTACTAAGCCCTCCCCTCGCCACGACAAGGCGGAAACCCTCGGGTGGGTACTACTACCGACCCATACCAACTTCGCACTTCGCAATTAATATTCAATTTCAGTTGCACTTACTGCGTAGGAATGGTTTTCACTCCCAAACTCGACCCGGTTAGTCCAGTGGTGTCAGACGACCGTTTGATTCGAAAGGTAACGGGTTCGATCCCCGCACCGAGTCAAATATTTGTACGGCCTATAGATGTTTGTTTCAGGTCTGGGTGTTGTGTATGTGTTGTATGTATACAATGGCACCCACGACAGAGGTTTATACCTAGTAAGTAAAAACGAAACAACATTTCAAAATAGAAACTAATATTTCGCTTCTGGTTTATAAATTTAATTGATTTCGGAACGGTCTGTTGTATTGAATAAAAAGCAAAATGTTACACGCAGTTTGAACGCTTTTGGGTTTATTTTTATATTATTCCTTTTTGTTCCCGTTTGAGGCCGTAAATTGATTAGAAATACCGTTAGTCCGGCTTTTTTAATCGAATTTCATTGAAAAAACAAGTGACGTGTAAATTAAACTTGCAGCAAAAAAAATACTTAAAACGTAACGTCTTGCTTTTATTCCACGAAAGAATGGGCAGAAGTAAATGTAAGAATAGAATAGAAAATATTTTTATTTCGAATAGATCTATACAGATACTTTCAAAACGTCAATAAATCATAAACTACCTAGAGTGAATAACCATTACATATAGTAAAAGCAAAATCATATATTAATAGTAAATTAAAAATTAAAATTTAAACTATTTGGTTAAAACATAATAATCATAAAATTTTTCAATTCCTTCAATTATAATAAATGAAGAAAAAGAAAAACTTATTCGTCAAGATCAATGTTATTCACTTAGCAGAGTTCCAAGTGCAGTAACTACTGAGAAGAACTCCGCTACCCAACAAACACAGTAAGAGCTCTTTTAAATGAGAGCTTAAATCTAGTTACAGGTTATCGTAAAAAATCAATTAATGTGAACGTCCATAGCATAGATGCAAATAAACTGCTATCTACTAAATGTAATGTAGCCCCTGCAAACGAGTATGACGCATGTGACAGCCATTGCCCTCCACGACCATTTTAGAGGGAAGTGAGCAACCCGCCACACGACGCCGCCAAAGGCAAAAACATTTAAGCGTGCATGACTGTTCCGGATATGCATACGGTAAAATAAAAGATGGAATTCATTTTCAGCCAGGGTATTCACATTATTCAACCCTTAACAATAGTAGATACTAATTACGGAATACACAAAATCACAGTATCACGAAATAGCCTGGCAGCGATCGCTATAATCCCAAGACGTATTATCAATTAAGATAATCACAGGTCTTATAGTAATTACATTTATATAAACGTTCTTTCATTACTTTCTTAAATTTATTGATCGATAGACTTTGAACGTTTTTGGGGATTTTAAAGAACCGTATACATTGACCTCTAAAAGAATTACTGACCCTATTCAGTCGCGTTGCATGCATGAACAATTTGTATTTGTTCCTAGTATTTATACTGTGATTGTTACCTATTGTAGGAAACTCATTAATGTTTTTACGGACATATATATAAATGTATTGCGAAGCTACAGTCAGTTATTTCTTTAAATTTATCTGTAAGAGATACCCTTGGACTCAGTCCGTAGATAGCCCGGACAGCTCTCTTTTGCAGTACAAAAATAGTGTTGACGTCGGCGGCATTTCCCCATAGCAAAATGCTATAAGACATTATACTGTGAAAATAACTAAAGTAAACAAGGCGAGCCGTCTCGGCATCTGTTAATAGTCTAATCTTTTTCACAGCAAATGCTACCGAGCTAAGTCTACTGGCTAATTTGGCAATATGGGGACCCCATCGCAATTTAGCATCCACGGTAATGCCAAGAAATGCCGTGGACTCTACGATCTCCAATACTTTCTCATTTATCTTAACATTGGTTTCAACCTGTTTTACGTTAGGAGTAGTAAATTTAATACATTTTGTCTTACTGCTATTTACCGAAAGGTTATTGGTGCTAGACCAATGTACTATATTAGAGAGAATATTGTTTACACAGTCAAAATCTACCTCCTGTCTTTTAATTTTGAACACTAAAGAAGTATCATCAGCAAACAATACTATCTCTTGGCCATCATTGATAATATAGGGTAAGTCATTAATATAGACTAAGAAAAGAAATGGCCCTAAAATAGAACCCTGTGGGACCCCCATATCCATTGAAGTCCCGGGAGATCTTGTCCCATTTACATCAACACACATATTTCTATTGTTTAAATATGAAGTCATAAGCTCGAGAGTGGTATCTCGAAGGCCGTAGTGATATAACTTCCTGACCAATGTTTCATGCTGAACGCAATCAAATGCTTTAGATAAGTCACAGAATACCCCTAGTGCATTATGTGATTTTTCCCAAGCTTCAAAAATGTGTTTGACAAGTTCAACACCTGCATCGGTAGTTGAACGACCCCTAGTAAATCCAAACTGTCGACAATGTAAAAGTTTATGATGGTTAAAGTGTGCAAGTAGTTGAATTAAAATGAGTTTTTCAAAAATTTTACTTAAGACAGGTAGTACAGAAATTGGTCTAAAGTTTGTGGGGTCACTTGTACTTGTTGATTTAAATAATGGAATAACTTTACTATGTTTCATTAGATCAGGAAATATACCACTTACAATACTATTATTAAACATAGCCGCTAGGTGAGGTGCAATCACATCCATTACTGCATATGCTACTTTTACAGATAAGCCCCATAAATCAGTTGTGTTCTTAATATTAATAGACTTAAAGGCATGTATAACATCCGCAGTATTAACTAACTTAAAATTAAATATAGTTTTACTTTGATGTACATTTTTTTTCAATAATGATTCGGTGACGGTAGGCGATGAAATCAGGTCTCCAGTCAAAGAAACTGGAATATTAGCAAATAATGTTTCAAATGCTAAAGCAACTTCTTCGTCAGTAGTAACATGTTTATTGTCAATTATTAATTTAAAAACAGAGTTGCGTTCAGTTTGTTTCCCAGTTTCACTATTAATTACATTCAAAGTCGTTTTAATTTTGTTATTTGAATTTTTAATTTTATTTTTAATGTGAAGTGCCTTGGCTGCAAAACACACTTTCTTGAATATTTTCGAATATAATTTAACATGATTTTTCAACGAATTTGTGAATATGACTTTTCACCATACAGGTCATACAATCTCTATCTACTCTTATGTATTCCAACCGTCGCCCATTCATTGAACGACTTATGACTTTTTACATTTATTGTCTTATTGGTAAAAACTAAATTATATTCTGTTAAAATTGTGGCAAAAAAGTCATTGTATATTTTCTCTGAATTTCTTAATTCGCTTCGCATTGATAGGAACAAATACTATTGCTCGTTTATTTTTATCATTATGTAATTGACCACAGAAGGAAACCAACTGACCACAATGGTCGGAGCTTAATTCAGTCAAAATATTTGTATGTGTAGGTTCAAAATCGATAAAAATATTGTGTATGCATGTCGCTGAGTTTTGTGTAATTCTAGTAGGTTCTGAGAACAAATTATGAAGATTAAATGACATAAGTAACGATTTAAACCTCACAGTTGTGGGAGTTTCCACCAATAAATTTATATTGAAATCGCCGCAAATAATGACACGTTTTTTTGAAGCAGTTAGATTGTTTAGTAAAACATCTAAAATTTTTTCAAAGCATTCATAAGATCCACTTGGAGGTCTGTATACGGACACAATAATCAAGCGCTCAAGCTCCACACAGGCTATTTCTGCAGTTCGTTCCACGGAAAGACTCACTATATCTCTGCGTTTTTTTTGCTTAATGTCTTTTTTTAACAATATAAGAGAGCCACCACGTATTGCATGTGACCTACAGAACGAACTGCCTACCTGGTGCCCACTAAAGTTGAATATTAATTCGCTATTTTTCAACCAATGTTCAGTAAAACAACAAATTTGCATGTAATGAATGTTTAAAAATAACTTAATTTCTAATTCTTTACCCAATATTCCTTGTATATTTTGATGCACCAGGTTTACAATGTTATTATTATTCCACTCATTTATTCATCCAACTTATCAAATAATTTTTTACATATATATGTTTAAAAAAAAAACAACAAATATATATATAAAAAATTAAAAAATAGTGTGCCGCCGGCAGCGAGAGCAGGGTCCAAGCTGCCGGTGGTTAGGGACACAGAGACAGGAACCTCCTCACTATGCGTGCCGTGCCGAGGAGTACTGCTTTCTGCATCAGACCCTTGATCCATCCACCTAGCGAGAGCCTCTTGAGATGTTGGTCGAGGCTCTTCGCTATCAGCCCGTTCACCGATACGACTATCGGCACAATGATGGCCGAATCCACATTCCACATGGCGACAACCTCGTGAGCCAGATCAAGATATTTAATTTCCTTGTCTTTTTCGGCTTTCACGAGATTCTCATCATGCGGGACGGTGATGTCGATCATCATTACGCGGCGCTCCGAGCGATCTATCACCACTATATCAGGCTTATTGGCAACAATAGTCCTGTCAGTGATGATAGATCGGTCCCAATACATCGTGACATGGTCATTTTCCAGAACTGGGTCGGGCACATACCTGTAGTATGGCACCTCCGCGGCTACAAGACCGTATTTCAAGGCAAGTTGCTGATGGATTATCCTGGCTACTTGGTTGTGTCTGTGCAAGTATTCGCCGTTGGCAAGACTCGAACAGCCGGAAACATTATGCCTGATTGATTCACCCGGTCGATGGCATGCCCGACATATGTCGACCGTTCCATCCTTCAGGATAAACTTCCGGTAGTTGTTGGTCATTACCACTTCGTCCATAATTGCACAAACAAAACCTTCGGTTTCCCCAAAGAGGTCACCGAATCGCAGCCAGGCCACAGACGCTAAGAAATCTACATCGGGCCCATGGAGGGCCCGGTAAAAACGCCCGTGTAGCTCCTTGCCTTGCCATACAATCCTGCGGTTGCTAGTCGTGAGCACCTCAGGTTTGCGCCAGTTCTTTTTAGCCAAAGAGAGTGGGGTGAGTCCGCTGTCGACCGCCACCACATCCCGATGCATCTCTCCGCCGGCCGTCAGAAAGTATTCTCGGAGATTACACACCTCACGGTTGTGTAGGGTCTTGGCGCTTAGAACGCCACGACCCCCACATCTCCGTGGGATGTATAATCTCATCACCGAAGACCGTGGGTGATGCATGCGGTGCGCTGTCAGTAAAGAGCGAACTCGCCTGTCAAGGGCATCCAGTTCGGTCTGAGTCCACTTGAGTATGCCGAAGGAGTACAGCAAGACCGGCATGACCCAACCGTTGAAGGCGCGCACCCTATTACCGCCCGACAAAAGACTTTTCAGTACTTTTGTCAGGCGACCAAAGAAACGTTCCTTCAACGATTGTCTCATCTCGACCTCGCGTATACCTAAGGCCTCCGCCATACCCAAGTACTTATAGCTCTCGGTGGCAGAGAGGTTTCGGAACGGGATGGAACCCGGGAGATTCATTCCCTCGGATTCCATTATCTGCCCCTGTCGTACATGCATAACAGCGCATTTTTCGATTCCGAATTCCATCCTGATAGAGTTACTGAAGTTTTCAGTTACCTTCAGTAGCTCAGACAGGTTGGAATTACTGGAACCGAACAATTTCAGGTCATCCATGTATAGCAGGTGAGATATCGTCCGACCACCTCTTCGCAACCGATAGCCAAGCCCCGAAGCCTCTAGCAGCGTGCTGAGAGGATTCAGGGCCAGGCAAAACCATAAGGGGCTCAGACTATCGCCCTGGAAAATGCCCCTGGCAATTCTCACAGGTTCGCCAACCGCCAGGGGCTGCCGAGACCCTGGATAGCGAAGAACCGTACTCCACTGCAGCATACATGAGCCCAGAAAGGCCCGAAGAGTTGAGTGAATTTTATACAACTCCAGGACCCGCATGAGCCATGTATGCGGCACGGAATCGTAGGCCTTCTTATAATCTATCCAGCATGTCGACAGACTCTTTCGGTTGCGACGAACCTGCTGGCTAATTGCCATGTCTATGAGGAGTAGCTCTTTAGTACCGCGGGACCCACTCCTACATCCATTCTGAGAGAGAGACAAGATGGAGGAGTCTTCAATGTGTTTAGTTATTTTGACTCTCAGAATGGATGTAAGAACCTTATAAACCGTCGGTAGACAAGTTATTGGTCTATAATTTTTGGGTTCCGCGGTACTACCTGATTTATGGAGCAGGTGGGTCACACCAGTCGTTAGAAACTGTGGGAGAGAGCCTGATTCCAGAGATGACTGAAACTGGACTGCTAAACGAGCGTGCGAACTACGCAGCCACTTTAACCAGAAATTGTGCAGTCCGTCCGGTCCCGGCAATTTCCAGTTCGGCATCGGACGGACTGCATTGGCTACGTCTTCTTCTGTGATATTTATGGAATTCATTTCCTGAATTGGTTCGCACGCTCTTTCAACACTCCGCATCCAGCCACCCTCAGAGTGACCGACCGGTTCTGACCAGATGCTTCGCCAAAATGAAAGCATAGCGTCATCATCCGGCCGACCCCGGTCAGCCACTCCTTGGTTAGGACGCTCCCACAGTCTATAGACCCGCCTTTGATCACCCTGGAACATGCTATTCTGTTCGTACCGGTCCACGCGTTCTTTATAACGCCTAATCCGGTTTGCCCATGCATAAACTTTCTGCTTCAGGAAGTCAATGCGCTCTGTGATGCGAGCTGGATAGTCCTGGGGGCTGACTCCAGTCCCTGAAAACGCCCGCCTCACAAAACGCACTACTCTTGGGCGTGTATTGCCCATCCTGAAGCAGATTAGCTTGCCAATGAGTGCTCTGGCTTCAGCGATACGCCGCTCGATCCGGCACTGCCAGACTGGTGTTGTAGGTTTCGGCCGCGTAGCTGTATCAGGACTTGGTAACTTGACACGAGCTACACGGCACACCGCGACAGCCGCGCAGTACAGGATCGAGTGAGTATCACCGAGATTTTCGCTGTTGTCAATGTATTCTGGCAACAGCGAATTCAGAGCACACACTAGCGCCACATTCCGTTTATGCATGGGCAACCGAGGCAAACGTGGCCTATCCGCGGGCAAAGTGGACCGATATTCACGAAGAGCATGCTCCAAGGCGCTCCTCAATTGATCAATGCATCGGGTACTTACAGTTGTTACCTGGTCTACCTCCTCCCCATCATCGGGTTCCGGCGCATTCGCGTTATTATTGTTTCGTTGCGTCGGTACCGTAGGTAGTGGTGGGGCGGGAGTTGAGCGGTAACCCTGCATCTCGGTGCGTAGCCGATCAAGTACGCTGTCATCCAGCATGCGTCCACGCTGAATGACACGCACCTGATCCGATAGACGTTGGCTCGACACGTTGACTGATGGTTCAAGGGTCTGAAACAGAGGCAGCATACGACTACGATACGCAGTAAGGTTGGTTCCCCCCTCTGTAGCCCCGAAATATGCGCGCATGACGTTTTCATTAATTTTCGGTGTCCATTTCATGCGCGGCACATTACTACCGACAGCGGGGACCCCACTCGGGACCGGTTGGTCCCGAAGTCCTAAGCAAGTCGGCGGCCGGGGTCTCCCTCGACGACGCGCAGGTGGTGGTGACGGCGCCGGGGAGAAGTACTCGTCGCTAGAGCTCGACGCAACTGCAGCGGCCGGTGACACAGCACTCGTAATGCGAGCGGCGTCCGGCGGCTGCGAGGCGGAGCTCAGCGACGAGTCCGGTGGTGGTGGGTGTGCTCGTGCTGCATCTCTGGCCCTCGCCCTTGTTATCATACCTTCATTTTATCTTTCACACATGTTTTTGTTGTGTCCGTATTGTAATATTTACATAGAGTATTTCAAAAAATTTTGATCATTTTTGTTTGTCATTATATGACACATTTGTTCAATGTCATCGTATTTTTTATTGAGCATTTTACATTTCATAAACAGTTTATATTGTTAAAAATCACTATTTATCACACTTGTCTTTTATGTAGAAATTTGCCGATCAGTGGTATTTTATTATAAGAAAACTCTTTACTGTAAAATAAAATATATAAATGCGGAAGACACTAGGATGATGTTTTCTTTTAGAGGGTTGCCAGGTTATTATTATTATTATTATTATTTCACTCATTTATTCATAATCTCATTATATATTTTTTTACATATACATGTATATAAAGGAAAAAAAAAAACAACAACGTATATATAAAAAAATACAAAATGGTTACCGCCGGTAGCGGGAGCAGGGTCCAAGCTGTCGGCGGTTAGGGGCTCAGAGAGAGGAACCTCCTCACAATACGTGCCGTGTCGAGAAGAACCGCTTTCTGCACCAAGCCTTTGATCCAACTTCCCAGCGAGAGCCTCTTAAGGTGGTGGTCGAGGCTCTTCGCCATGAGTCCGTTTACCGTGACGACTATCGGTACAATTACAGCCGAGTCCACATCCCACATGGCGACAATCTCGTGAGACAAGTCGAGATACTTAATTTGTTTGTCTTTTTCCGCTTTCACGAGATTCTCATCATGAGGGATGGTGACATCGACTATAATTGCGCGGCGTTCCAAGCGATCTATCACCACTATATCAGGCTTATTGGCGACAATAGTCCTGTCAGTGATGATAGATCGATCCCAATACATCGTGACATGGTCATTTTCGAGTACTGGGTCGGGTGCATACCTGTAGTACGGCACCTCCGTGGCTACAAGGTTGTATTTCAGGGCAAGTTGCTGGTGAATTATCCTGGCTACTTGGTTGTGCCTGTGCAAGTTATTATTATTATTATTAAACAACATACTAGATTTATAAACATTTTCCTTAGGAAAATGAGAGCAAAAGGCTGTCTCTTTTGTCTCTAAATCTAATTTAAATGATTTAATTTAATGTCCACATTATTAGATGTCATTTGTAAACTATTAATCACAGTATTGGTAGTAAAACTACTCAATACTGATTTGTCATTTAATATGCTGATATTTGGAATACTTTCCAAACTCTGTATATTGTTATGCAATTGCCCAATAGAGGCAGTCGGCCTAGCCAAATTTTTGGCTATCTGGTTAATATAATTTGTTAGCGATACAGCTATCTGTCGTTTCAAAAATTTATTAAGATAATTTTCTTTGGTCAATAAAAAAATATTTTCAAGAATACAATTTATGTCCAATTTATAAAACTTGTTATTATAACAAAGTAGGTTATCTAATGTCAAATTTAGCTTATATCTAATATTATTTTCTATATTTGCCAGACTCTTACTGTATGGTAATGTAAATAAAATAAAATAATGAATTTTTAAGGTTTGTAAAATGCCAAAATACTCAATTAATTGTTTTTTATTTACATTGTCTCTGTTTCCAATACATATATTATAATTAAGGTGGTATCCTGGTCGAAGCTAAAAGCTGTTATTTTTTTAAATATGCCATCATAGGTTAACCATCTAAGCACCAGGTAAGCATCTAAGCACGCATAGAAACACGTTGACGTTTTAGTGATAAGCAATTGGACTAGTTATCAGAGATCGCAGGTTCAATCCCTGACAGAAGTAAAATTTTTCTTTCCATTTTCTTCAATTTCTATTTCTCTCGCATGAATTATTGAAAAATAATAATTAAACAATACATAGTACAGGAGCAAATAAAATAGTAACATTTTAAAATAGAAAACAATGTTTCGCTTCTGGTTTTTAAATTTAATTGCTTTCGGAACGGTCTGCTGTATTGAATAAAAAGCCAAATGTTACACGCAGTTTGAATGCTTTTGGGTTTATTTTTGTAATATTCCTTTTTGTTCCCATTTGAGGCTGTAAATTGATTAGAAATACCGTTAGTCTGGCTTTTTTAATCGAATTTCATTGAAAAAACAAATGACATGTAAATTAAACTTGCAGCTAATAAAATACTTAAAACGTAATGTCATGCTTTTATTCCACGAAAGAATAGGAAGTAAATGTAACCATCTAAGCACGCCTAGAAACACGTTTATATTTTTGTGAAAAGCAACTGGACTGGTTATCTGAGGTCGCAGGTTCAATCCCTGCCTGAAGTAAAATTTTTCTTGCCATTTTCTTAAATTTCTAAACATTCTTTCGTATGTATCATTAAAAAACAAAATTAGGCAATACGAGTACATAGTACTGGAGCCAGGAAAAAAGTAATATTTTAAATAGAACACAACATTTTGCTTCTGTTTTTTATATTTTATTGGTATTTTTACGGTCTTATGTATTGAATAAAGAGCAAAATGTTTTACACAGTTTGAATGCTTTTGGTTTATTTTTGTAATATTTTTATTGTTTGAACGCGCTAATCTCAACTACTGGTCCGATTTAAAAATTCTTTCGGCGGCGTCGTGTGACGGGTTGCTCACTTCCCTTCAAAATGGTCGAGGAGAGCAATGGCTGCCACATGCGTCATACTCGTCAACGGGTGCTGATTGTGGGGACTGTTGTGATTTGCGGGTGTTATATTCTATCACGATATAAAGCTGTTGATGGGTATTTGCGTATGTCTATATGCAAATATTTATATGCCATGGACGTTCACATTATCTTTATTCTATGTAATAACATTTGTATTAAATGTAAGGTTTTGACAAAAGAGCAACACGCTGAGTTTGTTGGGTAGCGGAGTTCTTCTCAGTAGTGCCTGCACTTGGAACTCTGCTAAGTGAATGACTGTGATTATGACGAACAGATTTTTCATTTTCTTCTATGAAGGAATTGAAAAATTGGATGATTCACGTATCGGTTAAATATTATTATTAAATTGATATTTATTAACCTATTGGATTATTATTATAAGTCATTCTCTCTAGGTAGCTTATAACCCGACAATGCAAAAGTGTCCTTGTAGACCAATTTGAAATAAATGATTAGAATTTTGAATTTTTAAAGTGTTAGATAGCCCATTTATCGAGAAAGGCTTTAGATTATATAACATCACGCTAAGATGAATAGGAGAGGGTAGGTAACATTGCACCCACGTGAAGCCGGGGCGGTCCGCTAGTTGATTAGAAATACCGTTAGTCTGGCTTTTGACGACCCGGTTAGTCCAGCGGTGTGAGATGACCGTTTGATTCGAAGGGTCGCGGGTTCGATCCCCGCACCGGGACAAATATTTGTATGGCCTACAGATGTTTGTTTCGAGTCTGGGTGTTTGTGTATGTGTTGTATGTGTACAACGACACCAACGACACAGGCTTATACCTACTGTGGGGCTGTGAGTGTAAGAGTTTTTTTTCGATTTTTATTGAAAAAACTACATACGTGTGAAATAAACTTTCAGCTGCAAAAATACTTAAGATATTACGCCTTTATTCTATGACGCAATAGGCAGAGGTAAATGTCATCAATTTTCCCTTCAAATTTTATTGCATTGCCTTAGTATGGTAGTATAGTGCTCACCAATAAATATTGTACATCGAGCCTAGGAAGGAGACTTCGGCTTATTTCGGGTCTGTAGAGCGTTATCTCTTTCGCACCGTACCTATTTGACGTTTGTCAACCATTTTGATCAAGTTCTGACCAATAATGGACTGTCAGTGCTTACGTAGGCAGTGCGCAACAGAGATAACGCTCTACGAAGCGAAACAAGGCGATCGACACTTTCGCAGGCTCGGTGTGCAATATCAATGGTAAAGTACTGTAAATGTATTATGTAAAGAACTAAAATTTGTATCGTAAATTATAAATGGAGCCATTATGTGATAAATTAAACTTAGCCCAGATTGAAGTTTGCAGTACTAAATTCACCACAGTAATCTGAAACTGCCTATAGATCTCTTAATCTAGGGTTCAAGAGATATCGTGGCCATAACTCAAGTACAGTTGCCGTCCCAGAATAACATTTTGGACAAAACTTTTAAGTTTGATTTCACCCTGTTAGTCCTCTGGTTTTTGACCCCTTGAATTGCAAATCTGAGCAAATATTTGTATGGCCTTCACCCACATAGTTACTTCAAACACACGTCATCACCATATCTCAACACGCGTATCTCAATATCTATTTATAAAAATCAATTGCTGTTCGTTAGTCTCGCTAAAACTCGAGAACGGCTGGACCGATTTGGCTAATTTTGATTTTGAATGATTTTTAGAAGTCCAGGGAAGTTTTAAAAGGTAAGAAAATATGAAGAAATTGAAAGGAAATAGTAAAAACCACAATTTAATTTTCCCATACAAGTAGTCCGTATATATCAAACCTTTGACACATTATTTCATTCTGAGGCAATACGAAGTTTGCCGGGTCAGCTTGTCTTTCAATATTTATTCCTCTTCCAACAACGTCAGCTAAAATAAATGACAGCACGTTATTCTATCCACTTTAGTAGCTTTTGCTAACACGCTAGACGTGTTTGTATAAAAATTCAGGATGTACGTTCGTCTATAAATAACGCCCGGGCGAAATATTAACTTCAATATTAAACTTTAATGTTTCGTGTGAAGTAGTATTCTACTAGAATACTAGGATGGCAATAGTTGGGTTGTAGTTATAATATCTTTTCGGGCTATTTCTAAAACCTATCTTCACATGTGTATTTCGCGTTTGGTTATCCAGTGACAGATAAATACATGACATGTATTAATTTGCAAACCCATTTTGATGTTACTTTATTGATAACTGAAGCGCGCATGGCCCAGCGGCTAGTGTAGATCGTGTTCTACTCGGTTAAGCACTGCGGGCGCGGTCGGGTAGTGTGATGGGTGACCGCTAGGGGCAAATTAAATGCGCGTTTCCGTGCTTCGGAGGGCACATTAAGCCGTCGGTCCCGGTTGCTATCGATGGATAGCAGTCGTTAAACCTTGTCGGAGGCCTTATGGGCGGTTTGAAAACATCCGATAGCGGGTTGGCCACTAACCCACCCACCTCCACCAATCCGCATTGGAGCAGCGTGGTGGAGTAAGCTCCAGGCCTCCCCCCAAAAAAGGGGAGAGACTAGTGCCCAGCAGTGGGACGTATAATGGGTTGCCATTATATGGAATTTTGTCCGCGGTGTGTTATAAGCTCGTAGTTTCTAGTATAAGTTTCAGATATTGTGCCTCGGGAGTAAGAGCGTTTGAGAAAGTCTAATTGTTTTCTGCAATTATATAATCTACAATAACTGTCTAAGATAATTATAGTTTTCTCTTTTCAACAGGCTGCACAGACAACACAAATGGCCTGGGCACGGATGGGGTGCCAGAGCTAGACTACACAGACGTGGACCTTGGCCTCACGCAACGTGGGCCCCACTTTGACGTGGCCTACTCCAGAAACGTGACAGCGCTGGTTGGGAAGACCGCACAGCTGAACTGCAGAGTGCATGATCTTGGGAACAGAACAGTGAGTGTTTTAGGTGTATGTAGTTATAAAAAATACGCTTTCATTCATAGCCCTAGACAAAGTATAAGCCTGTGTCGTGGGTGCCGTTGCACATACACAAACACCCAGGCCCGAAACAAATATTAGACTCGGTGCGGAGATAGAATCATACGAGAGGACTGCCAAATCCACTTGTCGCGGTATTTTGATGAGAAGTCCCAAAATTTTTATAGCAATGGGATCATGTCCCTACCTACAAGATGGCAAAAGGTTATCGAACAAAATGGTACATACATACTTTAGTTAAATTTAAATAAACTATATTAAAAAATGTTTTGAATTATCTTAAAAAATGCGAAGAAACTTTTTCCCCAACCTAATATATAAAAAACATCCAATATTGATACTAATTTTTCACAAATTATTTCGTGGAAAAAAATATTTACTGGTATCCCAGCTTAAGAGATGTTCTTTATATTTTATCGACTTTTTATCTTATTATCTAAATTGGTGTTTTTATTAAACAATATTTTTAATGAATTATTTTTATTTTATTTAAGAGTATTGAATGTGATCTCTATTGAGATGTTAAGTGAAAACCGTGCTCAGAAGCTAATATTGTCGCAGGTGGTCGCACATTCACAGGTGTTTTTAGTTAATGGTGAATATGACATCTTTTATCGAATCCAAGATGGCAGACATAATTATTTTTTGAAAATGTATTAGAGGAGTCAATTTCGAGTTTGTTTGGAGTGCTGATTACGAAAATGACTTCTATTTTCAGATACAAGATGTCGGAAACCTAAATGTTATATGGGTGTCAATTTAAAGGTTTTCTGGGGTGCTGATTACGAATATGGCGTCTGTTTTCGAATCCAAGATATTGTAAACCTATGGAAATCGGCTGAAATGTTGATGTTGATGATGAGTATTTTATTATTAGACCGAGCCCATATTGCTTTGTAGTGTTATTTCTCTAGTTTATGATAATTGCCCCCGCAAAGAACTTTCTTTTTTCAAAATGTGATATGGGTATCACTTTCGAGGTTTCTTGGGGTGCTAATTACGAAAATGTCATCCGTTTTCAGATCCAAGATGGCGGACAGACTTTCTCTTTTAAAATATGATATGGGTATCAATTTCGGGGTTTTTTGGTGTGCTGATTACGAAAATGGCATCTGTTTTCAGATCCAAGATGGCGGACAGACTTTTTTTTCAAAATATGATATGGGTATCAATTTCGAGGTTTCTTGGGGTGCTGATTACGAAAATGGCATCCGTTTTCAGATCCAAGATGGCAAATAGACTTTTTTCTACAAAATGTGATATTGGTATAAATATTATAAAAAGAAAGTCTGTCCGCCATCTTGGATCTGAAAACGGATGCTATTTTCGTAATCAGCACCCCAAGAAACCTCGAAATTGATACCCATATCACATTATGATAAAAAAAAGTCTGTCCGCCATCTTGGATCCGAAAACGGTTGCCTCGTTCGTAATCAGCGCCCCAAAAAACCCTAAAATAGACACCCATCATTATAGGTTAACTGACATCCCATACCCATATTACTCACATGATAATTGTGTGCCTTCGAGCTCTACCATTGAAGCTATACCACCGTACGTTACCACTTAGCAGCAGGTAAATTATAGACATATTAATATAACCACACAAATATTAATATAATGCGGTGCTGCTGATCGATGAAGTACGAAGAGTAATCGGTTTTGAGTGTTCTTTTAAAAAATTGTGTAAAAGTATAATGAACCATTGTCACATTAACTTATATCACTTTCATACCATCGGGTACACCACCCGGAACTAAGCAGTTGATCTGTATTTCATATCTTTGACGCAAAGGTCCAAATATTCCGAATGTTCCAAATGATGCATAAAATGATTCGGCACAGTTTAGTGTTTCAGATGCTAATGTTCCATCCACCACTGTCATATTTAAAAAAATCTACATATGTAACTATACGAATATCGATATGGACCATAAAAAATATCGATATTGTATATATCACAACACTAGTGAAGATTTTCGTTTTAGTTCAATTTTATAATTATTAAAGGGTTTTTAGGGTAACAGTGGTATTAAATATATTTAATGATACCTCCTCGATTTACTGGAGGTCTTACTTTTCATTTTACGTGTCAAAATAACACAAAACGGCATTTTTACCCAGAGATGTATTGTTCTAAGCTGTCTACACGACACTACGAGCGGCGAACGAATGGTTCGGCCGAACTGTTTGTGTTCAGGCATAGATTACCATTTCATCTTTATTTATCTATTCCGTGTTAATAACACACTATTTCATTGTGAGGCAATACGAAATTTGCCGGGTCAGCTAGTTATTAATATTTATTTTATTGGCAGTCTTTTTAATTTTACTTTAGACAATAGTTTTAGAGTGGAACCACGCAACGAGTGGGTGATCACTGTGCGACATATCGTTGCTAATTAAATCGAGCAGGCGCTATGCTTGAACATGCTCCAACGAATTCGGAGTTTTTATTGAAGAGTTGGCAAAGTCTCCAACAATCACTGAATCTTATTATGAATATCTTTGGAGGGAAATTTTATCCAACAGTCATTAGGTTAACATAATGATAATAAGTTTAACAGAGTAAGACATGTCGCTGGACATAAGTAACAATATTATATAGGTATTATACATTAACCCCCTTATTCATAATCATAAACGTATTTTAGCTAAAGTGTTGCTAATCTCTGTTTTGTATTTTTCTATCCTGCACATTTAACAATGCAACTGACAAAGGGAAAAGCTTTCTTTAGCTAAAACGTATCTAATGTACGTTTATGAATAAGGGGGTAAATATATAAGATTCTCGTGTCACAGTATTTGTAACAATACTCCTTCAACACGGCTGTACCGATCATTATGAAATTTTATATGTATATTTTATTTTTTATTTTTTTTTATGTTATGGCAGTGGCAAACAAGCATGCAGTTCACATTGATGTTAAGTGATGACTGCAGCCTATAGACACCCACACAAAGACCAAGGTCAAAATGCAGATGCGTTGCCACTCTTGAGGCCTAAGGTGTTATGCCTCTGTGCCGGAAATTACAGGGCCGTACATGACCACCTGACCGGAACACGATAGTGCTGAACACTACCATTTAGCGGCAAGTATATTAGGTAATGCGGTGGTGCCTACGCCCGCGAGCTCCGTCACTGGAGCTCTACCACCAGTGAAAAAATTAAGGCCAATATTTGGAAGGTATGAGAATCGGTTGTAGTCTATTTTTTTGTATCCCTTAAATGGTAACGGTGATTCTCCACAAAAAATGTCTTTTGACTTTTTGGACATTCAATTTTGCCTCCTATCATCAGCATTTTGACCTCTGATGTTAATGTTATTAATCCAAACTTGTTTATCAACATAATTGCTACGTATCCCTAGTTATAACTCTCGATTTAAGTAAATAAATTCTAAAAAGGTGTTAAGTACAAGACATAAAGACGAGACATGTATAATCTAGACAGGTCAATGGACGATGAGTCAACGCCTTGTTGCAGAACTTATAAGAAGATAAGATAAAGACGTTGCGACTACTGAATTTTGAATGAACGCGAATAATTGTAATTCTGTCTGAAACTTTGTAGTACAACAATATTTTTAAATGTGCCTCTCGTGTGATTGTGCAAATTGATTGATTATGATTCGATTTCTACGAATGTTTGAAACGATAATTTATTAAATTTCTTAAAACAAAGTTATCCGAGAACGTTCTGGAAATTTTACTATTGAATAAACTGAATAACCAAAGATATTTTTTAAGTTTGTAATTTGTAAGATTGTTTTTAAAAGAAATAAAAAAAGTATTCCGGAACAAAAAAATAAAATTAAACATCTCCAGTGCTATGATTTCGTATAAAATTGCGTAATGTATATTTGATGTGTAATCATTATTGACGCTCATGAGACACGTTTTAGTTCATTTTAGAAATTAATTATAACTGCCTCAGTAGCGTAGTGGTAGCAGGCCACTACTATTACGCTGGAGGTCCTGGGTTCGATTCCCGGGTCGGGGGATATTAGAGATAACGGTCTAAAATCCTTTATCTCTGCTTCTATTTGGATTTTTCCATTTTCTGGAAGTTTCCCAGTACCCCGGAGTTTGGTTATGTGCCCGGAGATGGCAACAGGTTCGCCACCTGTTGCATGGGATAAAACGTAACCGGCGAGTCGTGGGTGTTTGAATGTATGATTAAATGCATGCATTTACCTCTGCCTACCCCTTCGGGGATTACAGGCGTGAAGTTACGTAGAAATTAAACTTGCGGATTTTCTCGCGTATACAACACTCCCAAACTTCTTACATAAGAAGTTTGAGAGTGAAAATCCGCAACTTTAATTTCTACAATGTATGAAGCTCGCGAAAACCTATGAAAACGTTTTAGTTCAGTCTGTCTGAGTAATTGTATTGTCAATTTCGTAAGATAAACCATAGATAAGCAATATTTTAGCAAATATACGTACTTTTATGAGTAAGGTAAGGCTTTAGCGACATCTTAATGATATTGTATAACCTGCAGTCTATAATAATATAATCGGTTGTATAGCTAATATAGCTAATCAATAGTTATCAATGGACGAAGTTCACAGATACCAAAAATCGGTTAAATCTAAAAGAGAAAGATGTTCGATGCCCGGATTTGAGACTTCGGTAGCATTGTGGTAAAGCAGCTAAATTGGTTATCTTGAGGGAGTAGGTTAGAAAAAATATTAAATCCTTACTAATATTATAAACTGTCTGTCTGTCTGTTACCTTTTCACGTCCAAACGACTGGACCGCTTTGAGAGCTGACTTTGAGAAAGAACATAGGCTACTTAGTTATTTAGAAAACGACATCCACGCGGGCGAAGCCGCGGGAAATAGGTAGTATTATATATTTTGTTCCCATTTTTTATTTATTTCTAAATTCAGTCGTCTGTGGTATGGCGAAAAGAAAAAAATGAATGTTTGTCCGTAAATATAAAAAAAATATCTAACCGATCGCCGTGTTTCCAGGTGTCATGGATCAGGCACCGCGACATACACTTGCTGACCTCCGGGAGGATGACGTACACCTCCGATCAGAGGTTCATCAGCGTCCACAACCCTCACACGGAGGACTGGATACTGAAGGTGAGATATGAATTGTGTCACTGTATTTTATTGTATTATTTCATTGATTTTGTGGGTTTATTTATTTAGTTTTTTTGCTTGTTACATAGAGGTCTTAAATATAAATCTTAGGAGCTATTATATGTTACACCCCGTAGGGGCATCGCAAGGTTCGCGTCTTTATATAATATTATTTATATACAAAACGTAGTAATATAATGGAATTGCAGTATTGATAGGTTAAGTTTATGGTTTTTAGCTTTGAATAATTGAACTTTCTGGGTTCTGTACCCCAAAAGGAAAAAACAGAATATTTATAAGACCACTCGCGTGTCTGCTTCTCTGTCTATCATAACCGATTCTTTGTAAGTACCGAGTCGATTGAGTTTAAATTTAAAACACATAATATATTACGTAGATCAACCAACCCAAAAAACTCAAAAAAAAAAAAACTTTGCGTAACGAAAAATATATGTAATCTAAAAATGAGCACTATGGGATAATTTAACTTTTAAAAATAACAATTTGGAATAAGTTTATGACATACAAAAGGTCATATTGAAAGGACCTCAAATATTGTTTTACAATTAAAAATAATATAATAGTTAATATATCTTTAGTTATTTACGTAAGTAATTATCTGCTTCGTGTTTTAGTCATTGTAGTTTTTTTTATTTCATAGTTCTTTTATTTTTCTGCAACATCTCGTGGTTTTTCTTGTACAACCTTAAGGTTGACTGGCAGATAATGCCTAAAGGCATTAAGTCCACCTTATGTACTTCATTTTTATAATGTGTGCATTAAAGTTTAAATAAATAAATAAATAAATAAATAAATAAAAATAAAAAGTTAAGAAGTCAGTAAAGAAAAAACAAATATGGTTCACCCTTATTTTCGATACTACTGTGCCTAAAATTTTGAAAAAGATATGTACTGAAAAACTTCTTTATGGGAATAGAAGGAAGAAATACTAGAAATATTTTTGGTACTTAAACCGACATTAAAATTTGACACCTACCTCTAAACCTACCTAAACCTCAATTGGCTGCTTTGTTCAGATATGTCATTTATAGATTGTATATTAAAATTTCAAATAGAGGAACGATAACATTTATAGCGAAAGTAAAGATAAGATGCAACGATTCCACTTACTTATTTACTTACCCAACTTACTAACTCGTTACTTACTCTTCCACTTTATCTTATTTACTTTTCCACCTTAACTGAATGCCATTAAATTTAATGGAAGAAGAACTAATTTTCCATCTATAAAACTCATTTTATTCTCTATCCGATATTGTATTAAAACGTTCTAAACAAATATGATATAGCGGCGGCTATTCATATCACCAGGCTGTGTCTACTGGTGCAGTATTCGACGCTTAATACTGTTCCGACATAAAATAAATGAAAATGAAATTAGTTTTTAGATATATAGAGACGAGCTTTTGTGAATGTGCCGCGTTGGAAACATATTCTGATTTCATTTTAGTTTGATATGTTCTTAGGTTTTCGCGAGCTACACTCATTGAAATAAAACTATTTTTACGGATTTATCTCGCGTATATTAAACTAAAATTATTTTTAAAATCAACCCGACGTTTCGGTCGCTTTTCAGCTTCCGTGGTCCCGGGCAGACTGAGGTGACATTTGTCTCACAGAAGTTTGAAAAAATTATATGTAGCTACCTCCATCGATTTCGTAAACGCCTTGCGTAGCGTTCAGGATTAACACAATAATTACTTATGGTATCTTGAGGTCTTGCAGACTGCTGCGGCTGGGATTTAATCTTGCTAAGTATGGGATCCCATGATGTTGATAATCGCCACCCATCTTCTCTATTGAAATTTGGGTGAATTTAAATTTCAAAAGCCTCGCGTACCATTCGTGGAATGGGTTTGTGTTCTCTAGAGAGTATTTGAATTTTATCAAACCGGATGTAATGGTTCGGCTTATGCGCTATGTGTTCACAGACTGCAGACCTCCCTGTTCTTCGGTTTTTGATATCAGCAATGTGCTCTTTAACGCGGGTGGATACAGCTCTCTTCGTTTGACCAATATATGAGAGTCCACAATCACAATCTAATTTATAAATGCCAGAATTTTGTAATGGAATATTACTTTTAATGGGTCTTAAATACTGATGAATCTTTTTATATGGTTTGAAAACTGTTTTAATGGAATTCTTTTTTAAAATGTTGCTGATTTTATCTGTGACACCCTTAACGTAAGGTAGTATAGCTGGTTGTCGTTCTACTGTAGGTGGTTTCACGCGGCCTCTGTGACGGACAGGTGGTACATGGAGCTTGTTGTTATGTAGCACCTGGCGTAGGTGCTTCAGCTCCCCCTGAAGATGGTGGTCGTCACAGATGCCTCGTGCTCTCTGAAATAGAGATGAGCCATCGGCAGATAAATGTGCCG
Source organism: Macrosoma leucophasiata (assembly GCA_036365455.1). Taxonomy (NCBI): domain Eukaryota; kingdom Metazoa; phylum Arthropoda; class Insecta; order Lepidoptera; family Hedylidae; genus Macrosoma; species Macrosoma leucophasiata. Next base: position 2,293,828 of record JAWQUS010000023.1, on the reverse strand, counting down.
GGTGATGGTGTGATTCACCATTAAGGTACCTATCAGTATGGGTAGACTTCCTAAACACAGTGTGACTGAGTGTGTTATTGGTTTTTCTAATTAATAAAGTATCTAAGAAGGCTAATTTATTGTCCTGTTCCAATTCCATAGTGAATTTGATTTTATGGTGTATGGAATTGAGATGTGAAAGAAAAACAGAAACATTATTGCTATCCAATATGGTGAATGTGTCATCTACATATCGTTTATAAATGCGAGGTGTTATGGTTGTAGTGCTCAGGGCTCTCTCCTCAAAGTCATCTATGAATATATCGGCGACTATGGGAGAAACTGGGGAGCCCATGGCAACTCCGTCTATTTGTAGGTAGAATTCCCCATTGGAAATGGACAACCTTTCTATCCCCAATGTATAGAAATAGAAATAGAAATAGAAAATATTTTTATTTCGAATAGATCTTTACAGATACTTTCAAAACGTCAATAAATCATAAACTACCTAGAGCGAATAACCATTACATATAGTAAAAGCAAAATCATATATTAATAGTAAATTAAAAATTAAAATTTAAACTATTTGGTTAAAACATAATAATCATAAAATTTTTCAATTCCTTCAATGATAATAAATGAAGAAAAAGAAAAACTTATTCGTCAAGATCAATGTTATTCACTTAGCAGAGTTCCAAGTGCAGTCACTACTGAGAAGAACTCCGCTACCCAACAAACTCAGTAAGAGCTCTTTTAAATGAGAGCTTAAATCTAGTACAGATTATCGTGAAAAATCAAATAATGTCAACGTCCATAGCATAGATGCAAATAAACTGCTATCTACTAAATGTGATGTAGCCCCTGCAAACCAGAACAGACCAGTCCCCACCAACAGCACCCGTTCACGAGTATGACGCATGTGACAGCCATTGCCCTCCTCGACCATTTTAGAGGGAAGTGAGCAAACAAATAAGAAGATACGTCCTTTTTTAGCTCGACCCATAAGAGAAATCAGGGTCGAAAAGGATCAGCCAAGATTGATTTTTCACAGAGAACATTACAATTCCTCTTGGACGTAATCTATTCTCATGGCACCTAAAAAAAGTCGAAATCCCAAAATGACTCTCATAGTGTTGGTGACTCAGAATTTGTACTGCCAGATCAGTCCTATAATGAGAGCCTTCCAGTTTCAAAGGCAAAATTTATATAATCACAATACAAAACGGTCCTGTTTTTTGAAACGGTTAGTTGTAATATAATAATGCTGTTTATACAATCTGAGTAACTCACTGGTGGTCGAATTCCAGTGTAGGACCTCGAGGGCGTAGGCATGCAATGCAATAATGTGAAGGAAAGATTTGACAAATCGGGCAGGACTTCGGCAGCTCAGTTGGAAGAGCGGCTGGACTAGAATCCCAGTGGCCAGAGTTCGAGTCTTGCCTGAAGCCAATTTTTTCTTTCCATATCTTAAAAAAATGTAATTTAATTTGATGATGTGTCAAAAACAAGTTTTTCTTTATTTTCTAAAGTTCACTCGTATGTGTTATTGTGAAAAATTAAAAATATTACAACTATTAAGGCCACAGCAACATCTAAACGATATTGTATAAACTGCAAAGTTTGTCATATCGGTTGTATAGCTAATCATTAGTTATCAACGGACGTCGTTCACCGATCCTTAATCAAAAAAGGGAAGGCAAAATTTGACATATCGGTGTGGGACTTCGGTAGCTTAGTGGTAAAGCGGCTGGACTGGTCATCCAAAGGTCGCAGGTTCGATTCCTGCCCGTAGGCAAATTTTTCTTTCTAATTTTTCTTTATTTTATAAAGTTCACTCGCATGTTATATTACGAAAAAAAAAATATTACAAGTTTTACACGATATAAAGTTCTCCATCAGTTTTCATAATATTACGAATTCCTTTTTTTCTTATGTTATGGAAGTGGCAAACACGCATGCAGTTCACATTGATGTTAAGTGATGACTGCAGCCTATAGACACCCCCACAAAGACCGAGGTCAAAATGCAGATGCATAACACCTTAGGCCTCAGGAGTGCCTGAGGCCTAAGGTGTTATGCCTCTGTGCCGGAAATTACAGGGCCATACATTACAACCTGACCGGAACACGATAGTGCTTAACACTACCATTTAGCGGCAAGTATATTAAAAATTCCTATTTGGCATCTGAAATCTCTCTCGCCATAATCTCATCTTATATCAAGTCCTCACTGTACCAAATCAAAACGATCCGCCGGCTTCCGATAATCTTTGCAGAGATTTTGTGTTGATTCGTCCCAACTCTGATAATATCGTCCAAAGTTAAATCGGATAAATTTCCAAACCTAATCTACTTAAAACGGTATGATTACAAGTTTATTGGCTACAGTCATTTAAATTGGAATGAAATTAGTTTAACTGGTAAGATATTTTGGCTTCCTTTTCCAATGACGTTAAACTGATAAAGGAGATGTTGCAAAAATGTATGGACCTCCGGCCATGTATTGTACATAATATCATTAAACAGGTAAAATCAATATAAAAACGTTTTTACTGCATATTTTCACTTATTTAGCTTTGTTTGCAGTTACAAAATATTATTTGCAGTTAGAATTGCAACTCAAAACCAACATGGCGAATATGGCGGGGGATGTCAATTTGACATTTTCATTTTTTAATTTGTATTTTGATTATATAGTACTTGGAGAAAAAAGTAATATTATCTAAATACTATCGAAATCGATTGATCCCAAGTGTCGGCTGTATCGCCGCCATGTTTAACATAGTTGAAAATGATAAAATCGTTTGAATTAAATGTGGTTGTAACTCTAAAATATATACTTGAAAAAATTAATTGTATTTTTTTCGGATTCTTCTTTAATTTACCCATTTTTTGAGGACGTGTACGAACCAGAGCCGAGCTCGCAACATCTCCTTTGCACGGGTATTTTTTAGCATTAAATGGATAGAGAGAGAGTAAATTTCAATTAGAATAAGACAGATCAGGATGACTGTCTTGGTAATTAATTCATTGCACCACGGCTACTGTGATCTCTCGGGCTCAATCCCCATGTCATTTTTTTTAGATTTTTTTCTGGTAAATGAAATAAATAAATAAAATAAAAAAGTTTTATATTTCCTACTAAAAAACACATTAACAAAAAACTAACTTAATTATAAAAACACTTTTATCTATTACTAGTTCTTTTTTGCATAAAAATATTGATTTCTATAATATTTTTTCTACGCTACTCTTGATCTCTCGGGCTCAATCCCCATGTCATTTTTTTTAGAATTTTTTCTAGTATTGTCTCTTTTGTAGACTCGACGTTTTTTTATGTTATGTAAGTGGAAGATAAGCATGCAGTTCACATTGATATTAAGTGAGGACAGTAGCCCATAGATACCCACACAAAGGCTAAGGTCAGCATGCAGATGCGTTACCGCTTCTGAGGCCTAAGGTGTTTGCCTCTAAGCCGAAAATTACGAGGCCGTACTTTACCACCTGACCGGAAGACGATAGTGCTGAACACTACCATTTAGCGGTAAGTATATTAGGTAATGCGGTGGTGCCTACGCCCGCGAGCTCCGTCACTGCAGCTCTACTACCAGTAAAAATATTGCTTGCGGTGTACTGTTCTTAATCTACCTATCATTTGTCATAATATCAGCATAGCTTATGTATCAACTCGAAAATTTCAAGGCCTAACTCATTTCACTTGTTATAAACTTCAACAAAGTGCTGGTCGAGATACGAAACACCTGACCCGAGCCGACGTTTAAATTCAAGTGCAAATTAAGTCAATTGGACTATAACCCATATTTTACGACTGTACCTGCGAATAAATTTGGGTACGGTTGACCGGATTGAATGTTTAACTAATACTGCTTTATATTTCGGAATAGTTTGTTTTTTTTTTCATATTTACTGGTGGTAGAGCTCCAGTGACGGAACTCGCGAGTGTAGGCACAACCGCATTACCTAATATACTTGCCGCTAAATGGCAGTGTTCAGCACTATCGTGTTTTGGTCAGGTGGTAATTTACGGCCCTGTAATTTCCGGCACAGAGGCATAACACCTTAGGTCTCAGGAGTGGTAACGCATCTGCATTTGGACCTTGGTCTTTGTGTAAGTGTCTATAGGTTGCAGTCATACTTTAACATCAATGTGAACTGCATGCTTATTTGTCAATTCCAATACATTTAAAAAAAAAAGTCATAACTAGTGACCCGTCCTGGCTTTGTACACGTGCAATAATCCCACGCTACCGCTACGGTACTAATCTGTGTTTATCTAAATGTATAGCCCCGTAATAACTATCAAGGAAACAGAATAGCTAAGGTCTCAAAGATGGCAACACATCTGCACTTAGACTTCTGATTTTTGTGTAGGTGTCTATAGGCTGCAGTCATCAGTTAACATCCATGTGAAATGCATGCTTGTTTGCCACCTTCGTTTCATAAAATAAAATATCCAATTCTATACTTAGAATCAAGCATTTATACCTTGTGATGTAATTATTGAAATGATATGCGTAAAGGTTAGATATTGTTTAAGATTAAAAATACCTACCTAATAAATGTTTGTTGAACTCATAGGCTTGCTAAAAGCGGTTATTTGCCCATGAACCGACCTTTCTGTTTCAAATATAGTTAATTTCAACCTTTCAACCCCAAAAACATCATTTAGGGTCAAATATCACTAAATCTGGACATAAAAAGAATTATTCTTATTTTTTCAGATTCCTAGTACTAGTAATAACAAAGATACATACAATTCGTAAATTAGGATTTGATCAAGTTGACAATTAAAACAAGAAAAGTTCTTCATAAATTGGTTTCAAATTCATTACCTTTAAATAAAAATAAAAAAATAAAATACGCTTACACTCACAGGCACCACCGCATTACCTAATATACTTGCCGCTAAATGGTAGTGTTCAGCACTATCGTGTTCCGGTCAGGTGGTAATGTACGGCCCTGTAATTTCAGGCACAGAGGCATATCACCTAATGCCTCAGGAGTGGCAGCGCATCTGCATTTTGACTTCGGTCTTTGTGTGGGTGTCTATAGGCTGCAGTCATCACTTAACATCAATGTGAACAGCATGCTTGTTTGCCACTTTTATTACATAAAAAAAAAAAAAAAAAAAGGTATAAACCTGTGTCGTGGGTGCCGTTGTACACATACAACACATACACAAACACCCAGACCCGAAACAAATATCTGTAGGCCATACAAACATTTATCCCGGTGCGGGGATCGAACCCGCGACCCTTCGAATCAAACGGTCATCTCACACCGCTGGACTAACCGGGCCGTCAAATTTTCTTTAATCTGTCTACATTACATATAGCTTTAATTATATGTGATAGGTATATAAAGATATGAGTTATTTATAAAAAAACTTACATATGACTTTCTTTTAATCAGTTATTGTCATAACTGTATGAAATGTATCATCGAGCCACATTCGTTTACAGCCCCCCAGCGAAATTTGGCGGACTTGGCCATATCGCCAAGTCGGCCAAGACCTTGCCAAGTCTCGACTATTAACAAGCATAAAACATTCACAGATAAGGTTCCCACAACGGCGCGACTCTGGCGTCTACGAGTGCCAAGTGGGTACTACGCCACCTATCGGCCATCGGATGTACCTCTCCGTTGTCGGTAAATATTTTTTTCTTTATTTGGCATAGATAAGTGTGTGCCAGATTTACGTGCTTTAAATAAATTATAGTTATATGTGTTTTGTTTTTATTTTTTTTGTATATTTTAAGTATTTTATTTTTATTAGAACTGTATGCTGGTATTTATACATGAAGGCATTCGGTATTTACCGAATAAGTTTATGAGAAAAAACCTTATTTTTAAACTAAATTAAGCTGCCTCAGTAGCCTAGTGGAAGCAGGCCGCTACTACTAGGCTGAGGTCCTAGGTTCGATGCCCGGGTAGGAGGTTATCAGAGATAATGGTGTAAAGTCCTTTATTTCTGGTTCTATGGGGATTCTTCCATTTTCTGGAAATTTTCCAGTACTTCGGCGAAGACCAAGGTCAAAATGCAGATGCGTTACCACTCCTGAGGCCTAAGGTGTTATGCCTCTGTGTCGGAAATTACAGGGCCATACCTTTATTAAATAACATCATACAATTACTAAAATATGAATTCTAGTTTCTCAAACATTTGGAGCACTGTTTATTCGTGGGTCATGCAAACCTTAATAGACTGATTATTATAACACTGTTAACAGTTTGTTGATAGTCACAAATATTTTTTAAGGTTAAACAATTATAGTAATTTCACAAGCCGTAAACTTGCAAGAGCCCTAAAAGCTCTTGTACAGGCTAAAAAAAATCACCATGTCTGTTGCAGATAGGACTAATTCCTTATATACATGATAAGAATTTTGGTCTGATCTAGACACGAAGACCTTTCGTGTCTACTACAGACAACACGAATAGAAACGTGTTCACGCTAAGATTGTTTTCGGGCAGTCGTGCGTAGGGTGTGAGAGACAACTCGGTGTCAGTCATTTTATTATTTTGTTTTAATTTGCTGCAGTACGTCCACTCAAATAAAAGTACAAAAACTACCTGACGGCTGACCATCGACCACTTTACCTTACCCTTCTCCGCCCTCCTCCGCACCACAGCATCGTTCACGCGTCGTGTCTAGCGCAGACAAGATTTTTTCTTGTTCAGCGCCGAAATAGTGTTTGGCGAACTGTGTACAGTGCTCAACAATTAATATTGCACATCGAGCCTGCGAAATCGACGATCGGCTCGTTTCGACTTCGTACAGCGTTATCTCTGTTGCACACTGCCTATGTAAGCACTGACAGTCCTGTATTGCTCAAAACTCGATCAAAATGGTCGTCAAGCGTCAAATAGGTACGGTGCGAAAGAGATAACGCTCTAAAGACCCGAAATAAGCCGAAGTCTCCTTCCTAGGCTCGATGTGCAATATTTATTGTTGAGCACTGTACACAGTTCGTTTGTAGAAATGACACGAATTCTTACAAAGATCAGGTGTCTTTTCTTGTCGTGTTCAAGAGACCACTATAATCCTTGTCACAAAATCCGTTAATTGCGTAAATTACAAGAACTATTATAATATTTTGGTATACATATTGGAAGCGAGAGCTGGGTATGCAGGAAAGAGCATGAAAGTAAGTTGAACGCGGTCGAGATGAGATCTTTGCGCAAGATCTGCGGTGTATCACTCACCGATCGCGTTCGTAATGAAGATGTAAGAAAGAGACTTTGTGTGAATGATAGTATCGATGTAAAAATGAAAAAAGGCATGCTCCGATGGTTCGGGCATATAGAAAAAATGTCGAATGAGCGAATGACTAAACAGATATACAATGCGAATGTGGATGGTTGCAGAGGCCCAGGAAGACCAAGACTGACCATGACCAAATAGGTCGAGTTCTGTCTGATGGTGGGGTCAAAAGTCTTAGGAATCGGCGTGCATGTATGAAGAGAATGATGAAGGTGGACGAGGCACGAGAGGTTTGTCAGAACCGGGATATCTGGCGCTCTACACTCTCTGCCCCCGTTAGGGACCTGGCGTGAAGATACATACATACATATTGCCAAAAAAAAACTTGTTTTATTTTTGTAATATCACGTAATTGGGTCTTTTGATGTAGTATAATACATTTTATTTGTCTGACATTAACGTTATTACTTCGTAAAAGCATGAATAATATTAGACAATTGCTTCTATGTTGGGCACAATATTGGATATTAGCAGGGCTGTTTTTGCGACTATTACAGTTTTGATTGTATCAATGAAATGTTAGGCATTTAGGCCACACTAAAATAAAAATACTTATTTTTTTTTTAATGTAATGGAAGTGATAAACAAGCATGCAGTTCACATTGATGTTAAGTGATGACTGCAGCCTATAGACACCCACACAAAGACAAAGTTCAAAATGCAGATGCGTTACCACTCCTGAGGCGTAAGATGTTATGCCTTTGTGCCGGAAATAACAGGGCCGTACATTACCACCTGACCGGAACACGATAGTGCTGAACACTACCATTTAGCGGCAAGTGTATTAGGTAATGCGGTGGTGCCTACGCCCGCGAACTCCGTCACTGGAGCTCTACCACCAGTAAAAATACTAAGAATTATATAAAGATTTAAGTGAATTTTCTCCAAGTATGGATAAATAAAAACAAAATTATTAGAGCTCGATTGACAGAACTCTAAGCGGTAATATTCAGCGCTATGTGTATGTTGTGTTCCGATTAATTAATTTCCTCCACAGATACATAAAAACTTTGGCATCAAGAATGGAAACCCATCTACGATTAAGAATTAGCATGCTTTATTAAGTATGTGAAACGATAAAACATTAATTGTGAACTGAAATAATAATGGCAACCCATTATACGTCCCACTGCTAAGCACGAGTCTCTCCCCTTTTTGGGGGGAGGCCTGAAGCTTACTCCACCACGCTGCTCCAATGCGTGTTGGTACATGCAAACACCCACGATTCGCCAGTTACGTTTTGGTCCATGTAACAAGTACCGACCCTATTTACATCTTCAGGCACATTACCAAACTTCGAGGTACTGGGAAACTTCCAGAAAATGGAAAAGTCCCAATAGAACCAGATATAAAAGACTTCACACCGTTATCTCTAAAATCCCCGACCCGGGAATCTAATCCTGGACCCTAGCAGAGTAGTAGTGGCCTGCTACCACTAGGCTACTGGGGCAGTTTATTATAATACTGTACCAATTTAATTTTATATTATATATACTGTTAATTTGTGGTTTACCCTTCATTCATCGAAGTTAAATGCTATTGTGCGCAGTAACAATGAAACAATATGTGTAATGCACCAACCAGATAATGTTAACGGTGTATTCGCTTAATATTACATGAAATAGGGTAATTAATATTCGTTATTTTGCCTGGCTTGACATTCCAGTTTACAGTATATACAATTTGAGCATAAAACATACAAATTAAAGTAAAAACGGAAAGAAAAATTTGACTTCGGGCAGATATTGAACCTATGACTTCAGGATAACCAGTCCAGCCCCTTTACCACTAAGCTACCGAAGTCCCACACTGAGCCGTCAAATTTTGCTTTCCCTTTTTTGATTTTAACCGATTATAGGGTCGGTGAACGACATCCATTGATAACTAATTAACCATTGTTTTTTTATATTATTTCGCATTAACACATGCTTGCGAAATATATTTATTTTAAAGAAAAATGGAAAGAAAAATTTGACTTCAGGCGAGACTCGAACTCGCGGCCACTGGGTTCGAGTCTCGCCTGAAGTCAAATTTTTCTTTCCATTTTTCTAAGTAATCATTAAGGGTAAAAGCGACTTCTTTACGATATTCAATAAACTGCAAAGTCTATTATATCGGTTGCCAAACTAGCATAGTTTGGCAATAGATGGCGCTGCTGCCACCATGAGGCAATGCAATAAATGTGAAGGAAAGATTTGACAAATCGGGCAGGACTTCGGTAGCTCAGTTGGAAGAGCGGCTGGACTAGATTCCCAGTGGCCGCGAGTTCGAGTCTCGCCTGAAGTCAAATTTTTCTTTCCATTTTTCTTTAAAATAAACTAATCAACAGCTATACAACCGATATGATAGACTTTGCACTAATAATTGCACTATTTAGGGTAATTTTCCTGAGGTCGCAGGTTCGATTCCTGCCCGAAGTCAAATCTTTCCTTCCTTTTTTTCTTTAATTTCTGAAGTTCACTCGCACGTGTTATTGCGAAAAATAAATAGTACAATAAAACAAACAGCCACTCAATAGCAATGCAATTAATGTGAAACAAAAATTTGACAGTCAGGTGTGGATTACGGTAGCTTAGTTGGAAGAGCGGCTAGACTAGAGATCCCAGTGGTAACGGGTTCAAGTTCAGACTGAAGTCAAATTTTCCTTTCTATTTTATTTAAAAATAAAACATTACTTCATGCATTCAAGCAAATGCACTCCGAGGCATTGACGACAATGACGACATTGCTGTCGTCATTGTTATAGCAGGCGGTCGCACTCCTGATCGGGTCTTCAGGGTCCTCTTGAGTCACCTCTGAAGTGGCTAAAGTGAACTGTGACCTTGATGTAATATGTTGCTCGAATAAAATATAAAATGATCCAAGCATGAACTGAATCTCTATCGTGAGTAAAAATATAAACATAGATACACGATAAAAGGGAAGTGATTCTTTATATTTAGCGAAAATCCGTTGTGTTCACCCGCCATATCCATCACTGTCGGGCAAAATGTCCTCCGTTTTATGTTTCATCCGAAAAATGATACTCAGTTAAATTCGTTCCAAGTTAATATTATAATTACATCGACGCTGCTTACGAAGATGAAGAACTTGTGAAGCTAATAATTAGATATTTTCTTACATTTAATTGCATTTTGTTTAGGTGGCACCAGGCCGTTAAAGGATTCAATTTTTTTTGTAATCTAACTGCATCTTCATTACTGTCAACATCAGTAAAGATCTTTAGATCATCGGCGTAAAGAAGGCAAAGACAAGACAGGCAGTCAACTAGGTCATTGATAAAAAGCGCAAACAGCAAGGGCCCTAAATGACTCCCTTGTGGCACCCCAGTTGGGATGGTTAAAGACGACAGCAATGTCGTCATTGTTATAGCTGGCGGTCGCACCCCTGGTCAGGTCTCCACGGTCCTCTCGGGTCAGCTCTGGAGTGGCTCCAGTGAACTGTGACCGTTATGTGGGATGTTGCTCGAATTAAGTATAAAATGATCCAAGCATCTACTGAATCTCTATCGTGAGTAAAAATATAAACGTAGATACACGATAAAAGGGAAGTGATTCTTTACACTTAGCGAAAATCCGTTGTGTTCACCCGCCATATCCATCACCGTCAGGCGAAATGTCCTCCGTTTTATGTTTCATCCGAAAAATGATACTCAGTTTAATTCGTTCCAGGTTAATTTAAAAACACGAGGCTTAAATTCAAGCTGCTTATATAATAACTGTTATTTTAATTTAGCTTGGACTACGATTGTTAAGTAAATATATTATTTATTTTATAAAAAAAAAACTTATCAGATTCTCTTAAGCAATCTATACCTTGTCAAACAGAGCCGCTGACAACGATTCTTGGCGGTCCAGAGCTGTTCATCAACATGGGCAGCACCATCAACCTCACGTGCGTGGTCCAGCATTCTCCTGAACCACCACCTGCTATACGCTGGACGCATAATGATGAGGTGAGTTAGTTGAGTTCGCTTGAAAGACGTCCACTGGCAGTGGCACACAGAGGTTCAGGGCCAACGAAATACCCGTACACCTCCTCCCCAGCCGTCTCCTCACCACAGCAGCGAGTGGCGGGCAGAGCCACGTTAAACGCCGCTCCCTCTCTGGGTTCCTCTTGGCTTCGCCGGTGTGGGGACAACCATCGGGTACTGACACGAGCCCGCCACGACAAGGCGGAAGCCCTCGAGGGGGAAAGGTCTTGGCTGACATGTTGGAGCCATCACAGTGCACTGTTGCACTAAGTGCGGTGTGACACCTAAATAACATTTTATTATATTTTGTAATTTTATAATGAATCATTCAAGGTAAAAGATAAAACTTTAAAAAATTACCATTCCGCCTCTTTTTTAAAAGTAGTCATTTATAAATTACATTAAAATTATGTAAAGTCTATGGTGTGAAATAGAGTATAGAAAATATCTGAATAATACAGCACCTTTGATTGTATACACGTCTATAATCAAAGTAGGTACATAACCCGAACGTGCGGCCGCACATGGCCGGTTTTTTTCATGATAAAAACATTTTAATTAAATTCAATACTTAGCGATTAAAATCGTAACATTCGGGTATTCTTATAATAAATTAACGGGAATTGCTTCTAATTGGGAATAATCCGTAGCTTACCCTCTGTGAAATATCCGCCTACCCTCGAAAATTATAATCTTCGCTCATACCTTTAGGATCAGAACGGATAGCAGGAAATCGAGGTACTTATTAAACGTGATGAATGTTGCTTTGTCAGGGATAATGATCTTTATTCTTTACTTATAATTATGATAATCATGAAGTTTTAATTTCGAAGGCATTTATCCAAGGTCCGAAGATTATATAATTCATTTTTTTTAATTTTGATATATTATATATATTTCTATGTAATGGAAGTGGCAAACAAGCATGCAGTTCACATTGATGTTAAGTGATGACTGCAGCCTATAGACACCCACACAAAGACCAAGGTCAAAATTCAGATGCGTTACCACTCCTGAGGCCTAAGGTGTTATGCCTCTGTGCCGGAAATTACAGGGCCGTACATTACCACGTGACCGGAACGTTATAATGCTGAACACTACCATTTAGCGGCAAGTATATTAGGTAATGCGGTGGTGCCTACGCCCGCGAGCATCGTCACTGGAGCTCTACGACCAGAGAAAATTTCGTACAATTACATAGAAACTAAGCCAACCTTACGTCACAATATAAATCTTTAAGCGTATTCCAGTGGAAACGCGACTTAATCCAATAGATAGTTCTCAACCAGCCAGCTACTCATTCTGGCATCGTTTCAAGGGAGTTTCTCTTGTAAATAAGAAGTTTTGCGTGAGCCGCGCCAAATGTTCCGCCCGCGCCGGTTACGTTCCGTGCAAACAGATGGAATCTTGAATTTAGTTTTGACGTATAGTTGACAGTTGGAGTTGATTTGTCGTACGTTGCATGCCAATTGTCGATTCAATGTTTGCGCTTTCAAACAACCTAAATAAGATTCTATGTCGTGGGTGCCGTTGTACACATACAACACATACACAAACACCCAGACCCGAAACAAATATCTGTGGGCCATACACGAGTTAGCTCTTAACACAAGTTAAATCTTACCAAGGGTACCAGTGGCTAACAAAAAAATTGACAACAATGCTTTAAGCGCACTATTTTACTAAAATTGACATGAATGTATTATGGTGATAATAAATTTTATTCTTATTCTTTTATACAAATATTTGTCCTGGTGCGGGGATCGAACCCGCAATCCTTCGAATCAAACGGTCATCCCACACCGCTGGACTAACCGAGTCGTCAAAATTGTTTGCTCAAAGTACAAAAATATAAAATTACAGTGCTCGTCAAGAAATTTTGCACATCGAGTTTAGGAAAGAGACAATTAGCTTTGAGTTCGTAGAGCGTTATCTCTGTTGCACACTGTATAGTATACGTTAGCGCTGATAGTGCGGTAATGGTCAAAACTTAATCAAAATGGTCGACAAACGTCAGACAGATTATGTTCGATAGAGATAACGCTCAGACACACAGACGAAATCGTCCAAAGTCTCTCTTGAAGCAGCAGATGGACCCTATAAGGTCCAAGAACAACAAGAAATCAACTGTGATGTTTTTCGTGCTTCCTGAGGGATCGATGTGCTATACAACGTGTAACAGGTTTAAATGTACAACACGAAACTAGTTTTTTCAGAATCGATAACCGAATCGATTTCGGGCATTTTTGATATAGGTAATATTTTGTCCCAAAATCAATAACAATTAAGGAAATTATGGTCACCCATTAGGCGAACAAGTATACAAATAAAAATGAGACTAACGTCTATCCAAAATAAAATGCTAGTCTCAAGTTTATTAGAACTTGTTCAGGCATGCTTTTTATTAAAAATAATAACTTAAGAAATAAAATAGTGGAAATTAATCTTATTGCTAACGATTGTTTAATAAGGGTACGCAATTTACGCAAAATCACATTGCATCAGTGTGCGTGAGTGAGTAGGTTCGTGTTTTATGAGCGGCCGTAAGTATAGGTAGAGTAAGTATGCATAGGGTGTGCATGCTGTTCGTACAAATTGAGGACAACTTGTATCTTAAATTAAAAAAAAATTAAATACATGAACATGTGATTTCAGTTCATGTATTATGATCATAACTTGATTGCCTAATCGGGGTGCTAGAGAGTGTGCATTATTTACGTTACATGTTGTATATCTCGCTGCGTACTGTACGTAAGCAGTTATAACTAAAACTTTTTCTTATAAACAGCATAAATATTGTGACTTGGAGCTGGATCCATTACAGAATGAAATTCGATATAAATAAAAGCTTCATCTTCAACGAGTAACATAGACTATAATATATTATTTGCATCTGTGTGAAGCCAGGGCAAGCTACTAGTCTATATATATAAATCAATTGCTGTTCATTAGTCTCGCTGAAACTCGAGAACGGCTACACCGATTTGGCTAATTTTGGTTTTGAATGATTGTTGGAAGTCCAAGGAAGGTTTAAAAGGAAGTAGTAAGAAAATATGAAGAAATTGAAGGGAAATAGTAAAAACCACAATTAAATTTTTCCATTTAAATAGTCCGTATCAAACCGTTGACAAATTATTTGATTCTGAGGCAATACGAAGTTTGCCGGGTCAGCTAGTTCGATATAAAAGCTGCATCGTCACTGAGTAACATAGCCTATATTACATTAATTGCACCCGTGCGAAGCCAGGGCAGGCTAAAAGTTAGGTATAACATTTGAAACAGAATGATTTAATTTCATTTCATATCCAATTATTTAAAAAAAAAACTTGAATAAAGCGATTCAGTTAGTACGAAGCCTTTTATGCTACAGTTTGAGCTAATATTAGTCGTGTGCTGTCAAAACCAATGACACAATAAAATTCGTTGAATAGGAAAATTGTTTGTTACTCGTACGTGGATATGTGGTGTTTTTATGATATTCCAAACTGGTGGTAGAGATGGAGCTCGCGGGCAAACTCAAACTCAAACTCAAAAATTCATTTAATCACTTGGAAATAATAGAATTTGCTTGTGATAGGTCAAATTACAAATATAAAATTAAAGCGAATAACAACTGATACGTTGATTAATATGTCAAAGTAAATAAATTAATAATAGTCCAAAAATACTTAATAATAAAAATAGGTATCAACAGAATGTTCCATACTCTCTTTTACAAACGGCAAGATAAGACTAAATAAAAAAATATGGGACATTCTTTGTCATTCACTGGCAGAGTTCCAAAGCCCACATTACTGAGAAAAAACCTGCCAAAACAAAACTCAGTAGGGTCTTTTCAAAATATGTTCCTTAAAACTATTTTCACAATATGACACTTATAACTATGTTTTACAATATCAAGTACAATGCACATTCATTTCACAAAATTATTGTTTAGTCTTGTGGAGCTAGACCAGCATTTGTCCAGGCATCTCTATCCTTTAGATAGTCATCGAGTCTATAGTACGCATTTTTACATAGTGTGCGTTTAATACATGACTTAAATTTATTATCTGTAAGTTCAAGAATGTTGGACGGAATTTTGTTATAAAACTGTATACAATATGTTAAGAAACATTTATGTGTTTTCGATAGGCGAAAACTTGGAAATACTAATTTATTTTTATTTCTGGTATTATAAGTATGTATATCATTAATTTTCTTAAATAAGTGCAAGTTTTTCCTAGCATACAATATATTTTCATAAATAATATATATTGGCAAGGGATCTTCATTATATTTATTTGCTTGAATAATTCTTTCAAGGAGTCACGACTATTTAAGTTATATATCGCTCTAATAGCTCTCTTTTGTAATATAAATATTGAATCAATTTCAGCTGCCCGACCCCACAACAAAATACCGTAGGACATGACACTGTGAAAGTAGCTGAAATAAACGAGTCTCGCAGTGTCGACATCCGCTAACTGTCTTATCTTCCTGACGGCATAAGCAGCAGAACTTAGACGTTTTCCTAACAGTTTAATATGAGGACCCCATTGCAATTTTGAATCAAGCGTTATACCCAAGAAGACAGCTTCACTAACAAATTGTGTTTTATCATTGTTGAAGAATAGGGCGTAGCCACCACCGCATTATCTAATATACTTGCCGCTAAATGGTAGTGTCTAGACGTCCGACTTTGATTTGTACTCTGCATTATCGTGTTCCGGTCAGGTGGTAATAGATGGCTCTGTAATTTCCGGCACCGAGGCATTACACCTTAAGCTTCAGGAGTGGTAACGCATCTGCATTTTGACCTTGGTCTTTCTGTGGGTGTCTATAGACTGCAATCATCACTTAACATCAATGTGAACTGCATGCTTGTTTGCCACTTCCATTACATAAAAAAATATTACTTTTCTGAAGCACATGAAAGCATTCCTTTTAATTAACTTTTGATAAGGATCACACCGGAAAATACGGAATAACATTTTAAACGAAAAAAAAATACTGAAATTGTTTTCATTACTTTGATCTGGTTTCCAAAATAACTTCCTGTTTGCAACGTGACGTAACTTGACGCCTGTAATCCCGGAAGTGGTAGGCAGAGGTAAATGCATGCATTCAATCATACATGCAAACGCCCACGATTCGCCGGTTACGTTTTGGCTCATGTAACAGGTGGCGAGCCTTTTGACACCTCCGGGCACATCACCAAACTTTGAGGTACTGGAAAACTTCCAGAAAATGAAAAAAAATCTAATTGAACCAGTAATCTCTAATATCCGGGGATATTAGAGATAACGGTGTAAAATCCTTTAATCTCTGGTTCAATTGGACCGGGAATCGAACCCAACCCATCGGCGAATAGTGGCCTGCTACCACTAGGCTATTGAGGCAGTTTACGTGGACATGTGGTGTTATTATGATATTCCAAATTTGATTTCTTTCAGAGGCACATGAAAGCATTCCTTTTAATTAACATATCATTTGGATCACTCAGAGAAAACAGAATAAACATATTAAACGTAAAAATATACTTGTAATTTTTTTTTTTACTTTGATGTGATTTCCAAAATAACTTCCTGTTTTTAAACACAAAAATATTACAAAATAAAATTGGGCATTTTAAACGTATTACCTGCCCGTGCCATTTTGATATGAGCACGCTACGAAAATTGCTTTCCTTGCATCTTTCGTGATATTGATGAGGGAAAAAGTATGATTTGCATTTTTCTCGCGCTATACATCAAAAAACACTCAATGCGGCGTTTCATTTAATCTCCAATTTTATGTTCAGATGTTGTTACGCCATTACGGAAAAATACTGAAGTTTTCTGAGCCGGAGTTTATCAGATGCTTTTTGTAATGGTTTACTTTTTTAAAAATCTCTTTCTCGTTTGATCTCTTAATCTCTTTCAAGTTCTCGATCAGTCAACGATAATATGGTAAAATCCATAACTTAATTGATTCCATAATGCCTTGTGGATCGGACCCACAGGGGTCTCCTTTAAGGATTACTTAATATACTTGCCGCTAAATGGTAGTGTTCAGCACTATCGTGTTCTGGTGAGGTGGTAATGTACGGCACCCCAATTTCCGGCACAGAGGCATAACACCTTAGGTCTCAGGAGTGGTAATACATCTGCATTTTGACCTTTGGTTTTTTGGTCTTTGTGTGGGTGTCTATAGGCTGCAGTCATCACTTAACATCATTGTGAACTGCATGCTTGTTTGCCACTACCATTACATAAAATAGGAGTTATGTAATTGATTTAGGCTGAGAGCCCTTTGCACTTGCCGATTGACCGGTAAAGTAGACCAGTGCCGTTTCAAAACGAGCCGCCAACATAAGTCCATAAAAAAAGTCTTAATTGATGAGACGACATCGATAGAGTGCCAGCGTAGGAGCTCAAGGGCGTAGGCATTACCGCAATACCAGGTAGTATAATAATAATAATGGCAACCCGATATACATCCCACTGCTGGGCACGAGTCTCATCCCTTTATGGGGGGAGGCCTGGAGCTTACTCCACCACGCTCCAATGCGGATTCGTCAAGATACCTACGGGTAAGTGGCCAAACCCGCTGTCGGATGATTTCAAACTGCCCATAAGGCCTCCGACAAGGTTTAACGACTGCTATCTATTGATAGCAACCGGGACCGACGGCTTGACGTGCCCTCCGAAGCACGGAAAACCCGCATTTTATTTTATTACTAGCGGTCATCCAGCACACATCCGACCGCGTCCATAATGCTTGGCCGAGTAGATCGCTTATGATCTACACACTATTGGGAAGTAAAATTTGACGAAAAATATTTTGCCAAAAGGAAGGATCCCCATCGCATCACCAAATGTCATCATCATTTCAGCCAAAAGACGTCCACTGCTGGACAAAGGCCTCCCCCAAAGAATGCCACAACGAACGGTCCTGGGCCGCCCTCATCCAACGATTGCCCGCGACCTTCACCAGGTCGTCGGTCCACCTCGTGGGGGGCCTGCCTACGCTTCGTCTTCCGGTACGCGGTCGCCACTCTAGAACTCTTCTGCCCCAACGGCCGTCAGTTCTGCGAGCTATGTACCCTGCCCACTGCCACTTGAGTTTCGCAATTCGATGGGCTATGTCGGTTACTTTGGTCCTCATGCGGATCTCCTCATTTCTGATTCGATCTCGTAGAGTAACTCCGAGCATAGCCCTCTCCATCGCTCTCTGAGTGACCTTGAGCCTTCTTATGAGGCCCATAGTGAGCGACCAAATGTATCTGCCGCTAAATGGTAGTTTTCAGCACTATCGTGTTCCGGTTAGATAGTAATGTGAAAGCCATAACAACTGAGGTCTCAGGAGAGGCAACGTATCTGTATTTTGAACTCTGGTCTTTGTGTGGGTGTCTATAGGCTGCAGTCATCACTTAACATCAATGTGAACTGCATGCTTGTTTGCTTCATACAATACATAAAAAAAACACTGGACTCTCACTAATAGTCTACTACCTCTCCATCAAAAACTTACAGCATCTATCCTTGCAGGAGATAAATTACGATTCACCACGAGGCGGTGTATCAGTGATCACGGAGAAAGGAGAGACGACCACGTCACATCTTCTGGTGCAGAAAGCGAAGGCGCCTGACTCCGGCCGCTATACCTGTGCACCGGCGAATGCAAATCCGAGAGCTGTGCTCGTTCATGTATTGAGTGGTAAGGACATTCGTAATTCAGATTAGTATTCTTAGTTTGGACGCCAGCGAACTTCGGATTACTTTAGCTGTATATAAAGCAGTCTACGACATATTCTCAGACCTACCGAATAACATTAAGAAAACGAAAATCGGTCTAGCCGTCTCGAAGTAATTACGATATATACACATCTTTATCTTAATAACATAATTCTAAGATGTCTACAAGTGAGGCACTCCTAATCTAAATACGCAATACGTATTATTCTATTCGCTATGCCAGTCTTTATTTTTTGGTAACAAGATAATGTGACCTACATTATCTTGCTTAGAATGTTTTCTACAAGCGTTTCCACTTATAATAGAACAGCACAATCCTTTTCCCTTATCGCGGCTGAGATCCAAATGTAACATGGATTCTATCCAACATATAAAGCACAAGCTATTGTTGACTCCGTTTATTCCAAAATCGTGTTCCAGTTTGTCAGATCACAATTCTTGCTAAGTTCCAAACTATGTTTCTGATATTAGATGGACAATACTGGATTGTATCCAAGAATGGAATCCGTGCCAAATTTACTTAACCGGTATCTAAAGCCGTAAAACTGATTTATTGCTGTCAAAATAAAAAAACGGTCATTATCTATTAAATGAATCATAATCTTGAGTTATGGGTTTTTATAACGCAGTTGTTTTCATTTTTAAGTGATTTTAGTACGTTTACCCTGATTCAGAATCAGAATCAGAATCAGAAACTCATTTATTAATTTAGGGTGACAGGCACCTCTTATGACACGTCAAAAACAAACAAAATAAATTAAAGTGAAAAACAATTGATATACATGTCAAACAAGATAAAAAATATATGTAAAGTCAAGAATATCACTAAGATAAAACTAAATGTAATAATGTAAAAAGTATATCAGTAGAATGTCTCATTTCCTCTTTACAAACTGATAACAAAGAGTAAAAGAAAAGAAAAAGAGTCATTCTTTGTCATTCACCGGCAAAGTTACAAAGGCCAATATGATCTGAGAAAAACTTGCCGGAAAAAACTAAGTCAGTCTCAGATTGAAAAATATCGCAATTTTGCTTAAGGGCGGGATTTGGATTCTTTAAATGTGTTTTTATATATTCGTTACGCATACCCACCCTTGAGGAAAGGGATGGTTTATCTGGGACTCCGGGGAAAGACACTACTACCCACTCAAAATCCCTGGATGATCCGATTCGTCTGCCATTAGTGGTGGGGTCACGGGAACGCTATTGCACACATCCACGACATCACGGGCGGCCGCTCATTCCCAACTCCTCCACAGACTCCTTTGGATCTAACCAACACTAGTGGCGTGCGGAATACCTGCACGCCAGCTAGCCCAGGACCACCCCATTTGGGCAACGGTCAAACGCCTGAAGGTACCCAGTCACAGAACACTGTCCATTCCAATTAGGCGTCTCGTATCGCCGCACACAGTTCGGCCTAGGGGGGGGCGTGATTTTCAAAAGAGTTCGACCCTCAACCGCCCCTCCGCAGCCTCAACACCTCCCTACCAGACGGCAGGACCACCGTTAAACGGCTGGGGATACTGTGCATCGCGAAATAAATATTCGAACATCTCTTCCGCAGCCGTCTAGCAATGAATCTTTACTAATCGCCAAGATGCATGCCAAGCATGGCGATTATGGCGTAACCATCTATCGGGATGCTTTGGTCCAGACGTTCCCAAACTATTTTTTCTTGTAGACCCTTTACAATTTTTTCTGGTTTCTGTGGACCCCCCGTCCTTGCGACATTTATATCACATTCCCATATTTCCAATTTTTATTTACGCCTACGTAGACCCCCATCTAGTCTCTCATGGACCACTTTGGGAATCACTAGTATGATGTAAGTAAATTGGTACTATCAGTGTATATGTGTTGAGATCCATTTTTATTTTTTCGCTGACGCAGACACCTTTCTAGTTGTCATAGACCCCCAGGGGTCGATATAGACCACTTTGGGAATCACTGCTTTGGTCCAACAGTGAACATGTTTCGGCTAATATGATAACGATAATGACGAATCACAGCACATACATTTTCCTTTTTTTTATTAATCCAATGTTTCTTCCCCAGGCGAACACCCAGCAGCCATGCAGCACGGAGGTCAGCTTCGTCTCCAGTACCCACTCTCAGCAGCACTTCTCAGTGTCATCGTCACCCTCATGGGATGCTAGTACCGCTTTTGTACCGTACAATGAAGAGCACAAGCGACATTTGATGAAGGCATTACCTGAGTGTATGGGGTGAAATATTGGTGGTGGTTTTCCCGCGGTAGAACTATTGTTTGATCATTAAACAATTTAAAAGTGGCAATCAGTTCGAAAACATGAAAATTGTGGTTATTCTCTTAGCATAACTTATGTACCTACTACTTAAACGAATGAGAAAAAACAATAAATATTCATCATTGTTATCAGTTTGTAAAGGGGAAATGAGACATTCTACTGATATACTTTTTACATTAGTTTATTACATATAGTTTTATCTTAGTGATATTCTTGACTCTACATATATTTTTTATCTTGTTTGACATGTATATCAATCGTTATTCACTTAAATTTAATTTGTTTGTTTTTGACGTGTCATAAGAGGTGCCACCCTAAATGAATAAATGAGTTTCTGATTCTGATTCAATTTATACTAATTTATACTGGTGGTAGAGCTCCAGTGACGAAGTTCGCGGGCGTAGGCACTAAAACATTACCTAACATACTTGCCGCTAAATGGTAGTGTTCAGCACAATCGTGTTCCGGTCAGGTTAATAGTGCAATCAATAAAAATGCCAAACAAGCATGCAGTTCACATTGATGTTAAGTGATGACCACAGCCTATAGACACCCACACAAAGACCAAGGTCAAAATGCAGATCTGTTGCGACTCCTGAGGCTTAAGGTGTTATGCCTCTGTGCCGGAAATTACAGGGCCGTCTCACCTGACCGGAGCACGATAGTGCTGAACACTACCATTTAGCGGCAAGTATATTAGGTAATGCGGTGCCAACGCCCGCGAGCTCCGTCACAGGAACTCTACCACCAGTAAAAAATATTAATGCTGTATCAGTGCTGTGATTCATGTTCTATGAGAATAGCACAACCATTTCAAATACATTAAGGGAATGCCTACATTGAAAACGCTTGTATGTAGGTATGACGTAAGCCTTGTAAAGTTTCACGCCTCCCATGACGAATGTTTAGCCATACAACACTGGACCATAAACAATAAAGGAGTTTTTTTTAAGCAAATTAGCCATAAGGGTAGAAATGGTTTGCACAATGACAATCTGAAACCAGCATGTGTTTTGTTGTAATATTGAAAGGAGAAGTGGAAAATATTCAAACTTTACTGTTCTAGTAGACTAGTGGCAGCGGTCCACATGTTCCTTTCCACTTTTTTAATCTCACCACTTCATTCTTATGCGTTTAATGAAAAATATAAAATGGAATATCTCTTGAAATTGAAGAAAAAAACGAAAAGGAAAATTTGACTTCGGGCAGGAATTGAATCTGCGACCTGAGGATAACCAGTCCAGCCGCTTTACCACTAAGCTACCGAAGTCCCGCACCGATGGGTCAAATTTTGCTTTCCGTTTTTGATTTTTAATTGATTTAGGGTCTACTAACTATTGAATAGCTATACAACCGATATGATAGACTTTGCAGTTTATACAATATCGATTCCAGCCCGAAGTCAATTTTTTTTCCGTTTTTTTCTTTAATTTCTAAAGTTCACTCGCTTGTGTTATTGCGAAAAATAAATAGTACAATGGAATATCTCTTTTAAGTTTAAAGTGAATAAGAAAAGTGACCAAAATTATTTTATTCTTCAATCTATTAAGTTTTTTGAACGAATACCGATGCAAATGATGCTATGAGTGAGTTAGGAATCATATAGACGAGCGACTTTTTATTAATCTTAATTTGTTTGGAGGCTTTTATTCACTGGAGGATATGTCAGCCCCATCATATCCTAATCTACAATATACACACAACCGTTTAGTGCATCAATAAACGGTTGTCCTAATAAAGCTACTATTGCTCCTATTTTATATTTATCCATTTTATATATTTGCATAAATAATTCTCTTTCTCTTACAAGTTTTACACATTCTACGAGTATATGATGGACATCATCCCTCGTACCACAAACATCACAGTTGGAAGAAGCTACTTTCCTCATTAAAAATCCGAATTGATTCGAGGGACAGTGGCCAGAACGTAACCTATGCGATAATATAATAAAACTTCTGTTAACATTACTTTGCATAAACCAAGGGATTTGAGGAGGCTGATGAATCAATGAACATCATATAATTTTGTTTCGTTGAAAAAAAAACTTAACAAGGTCTTTTGATTGAAACACAAAGTGAACCTTTTAAACTTTGATTCTCAATAATACTCTGAAATTCAGACGTGTTTTTTAAATTAAGACCGCTTAACATAAATGCCTTTAAAACAGCGCACTGCAGACTGTTTTTTGTTCTTTTTAACGTAAATCATTTTGTGAAAAACACGCTTTCATGTAATCGTTAATGATTACTATTGATCTATAAAATTCTACTGTTTAAGAGAGAGTACAAACCCACATGGATTTATTTAAATAAATGCTTCTCATTGAAATATTACCAGTACAAATTGTTTCAAATACAAGTTCTTATTATGGTCTACCCATAGAGCAACACGGGCCACTGGCCGCCACGGCGGATTGGAGGGGAGTAATTTTGTAGTGTATCACACGTATTTCCCCCCGCAAAAAATGACAGACTGTTTTGCATCAGTAATAAACGCTATGGCTACTCCCTTCCGGTCCGCGGCCAGCTTGTGTTGGAGACTCTATGGGTCTATCCAACGAAACATGTACGTTTATTGGTAATAATAATTGAATAATACACTTTGGCTGGTATAAAAATATTTATGATAATAATTGATGTTATGTGTATATTTTATTTGATAGATACCCACACAAAAACCAAGGTCAAAATGCAGATCCGTTACCACTCCTGAGGCCTAATGTTATGCCTCTGTGCCGGAAATTACCACCTGAGCTCTCAATTTGTTTCATAAGTATATTCTTTAATTGAACCCGAACTTAAACTCACTCTGCATATAGGCTTAACTTACTCGTGTCATAAATATTTATGTTCTGCTTGGTACTCAATAATTGATCGATAAGTTTTTAACATTGTCAAACGACGTTTTACAAACAGACTTGTTCGCGCTTCTATGGTAGTAAAGTAACCCTTAGCTAATGGGAAAAAATTGCCCGGATATTTTAATGAGGCAATAGTTTGAAAAAAGAGATTTTTTTACATTTTTTTTACTAAATTTGTCATTATTTTTAAACAAGTCCACTACTCTGCGGATTAAAATGTAAAAAATGAAGTTTAGTATGTATTTTACTCCTGAAAGAAGTCCGGGTTCTCCTCCAAAGTTCCGGGAAGGATGAAATATTTTAAAGATCAGGGAGTGTTCTTCAGGTTTTCTAATTTAATAGCTGTTTTTTTTTTGTGTGTTTGGCACACAAGCATGCAGTTCACATTGATGTTAAGTGATGACTGCAGCCTATAGACACCCCTGATTTAGTTCGCGTTCGCATCAAATGGTAACGCCCCATTTCTGAGGCCTAAGATGTTAGCCTCTGTGCTGGCTATTACAGGACCAAACGTGTTTTATTTTACCTTTTGTAATTTTTCCTATGTCATCAAAACATCATCCTTTTGTTATCCTCTAAAACTTGCCATGATTTTTTATATTATTTGAGTGGCGTATTTCAAGTCTATTAGTAAAAGACTATTGATAAAATAAGTAAGTGCTTTAATAATTGTTTTATATTATTTCGCATTAACACATGCCTGTGAAATATATTTTATTTAAAGAGAAATGGAAAGAAAAATTTTGACTTCAGGCGAGACTCGAACTCGCGGCCTACTGGGAATCTAGTCCAGCCGCTCTTCCAATTGAGCTACTGAAGTCCTGCCCGATTTGTCAAATCTTTCCTTCACATTTATTGTATTGCTTTATGGTAGCAGCAGCGCCATCTATTGCCAACTATGCTAGTTAGGCAACCGATATAATAGACTTTTCAGTTTATTGAATATCTTAAAGAATTCAAATCATTTTTCTTTAAAAATAAAATATATTTCACAAGCATGTGTTAATGCGAAATAATATAAAACATTAATTATTACTTTTCATATCTAACTACCTAGGAACACTCGATATGTCCATAAAACAAGTGTTATCACAGCATAATATATAATTATAGCATAACATATAATTACACCCGTTTTTAGGGTTCCGTAGAAAACTAGGAACCCTTATAGTTTCGCCATGTCCATCTGTCTGCCTGTTTTATATTATTTCGCATTAACACATGCTTGTGAAATATATTGTGCTTTAAGTTTAGAACTTAATTTGCAACTTGGACTTAGTTTTGTGGAGCTATTGCAATTATATTTATTTTATTGATAAGACACCTAGGGAGCTAGCTTAGTTAAACGCATTTACAGTTATTAATATCACGATTCTGTACAAATGTATTGTGGTTTTGTTTTTTATTGAACGATTATATTGAAACCATGACACAGTTTTAGTAAAATTGTTTATTTCGTGTTATACAATAATAAGCTAGTCGAATAATTTTCCGAATTATTTTATTTGTTCAAATAAACGTTTTCGAATAAAAAAAATGTTCAAATAGGCGTTGTTATTAATAACAATAAAATAATGCAAATAACGTATGCATACAATATAAATCAATTGGAAAAAGGCGATTGGCGTCAGAATTAAATTTTGGATCCGCCATTTTGGATCGCTATGTATACTAATGATCCGTCATTAATCATGACCGTTTATAAGCTATATTAGGCTTTGTGCATATGATGCGGGATATTTACCATTTAAAAATAAATCATATAAATGAGATGTGTTCTAAGAAGTTAATGCGTTACCGCATCGTATGTACGAGACCTAAGAAAGCAATTCTGTTAAATATTTTCTAAATTTTATGTAGTTAAATGACAATTATTGTAAGGGTAATGTATATGATGCATCGACTAAATTTTTTAGTTAAACTAATATAACAAATATGTAAAATAAAATTTAAAGTCAAAAAAATATTAGCAAAATTACTATTGTTTCATAAAACAAAAAAAAAACAATTGATTCAAAAACCTACTCAATAAATGAGATTTATAGATAATTAGACTTCATATTCAATGGTAATTAGTTTTTTTTATTTAATTTGGTAATGTGGTAATGTGCCCGGAAATGGCAACAGGTTCGCCACCTGACTTACCTTAACTTAAGTGTAAACGTAAACGTAAACGTAACTTCTCGCCTGTAATCCCTTAAGGGGTAGGCAGAGGTAAATGCATGCATTCAAGCATACATGCAAACACCCACGATTCGCCGGTTACGTTTTTGGGCCATGTAACAGGTGGCGAGCCTGTTGACATCTCCTTAACTTAAGTGTCTTTATTATTTTATCGTTTCTAAATTGAAAATTTTGATCTACTATCTTTAATACAAAACAAAATACCAAAACAGATAGAAGTACATATAATGTATAATCACATAGAATTCAGCAATAATACACCAAAAAAAAATCCCTATTAATTTATTTCAATCATCGTCCAATTTTAGTCGATGTGAGTATGTACCGAATTTACCGCTGTATAATATTATAATAAGCGTGCTTAATAAAAGCACTGTAAATATAGTGTAGACCACAGTTTATTGATTTTCACGTTGAGTCCACAACAAAACCAATCAAGAGTTTTCAATGATGGAGTAATTAAAAATTAATAATGTAGACTCAGCGTAAGATGTTGCGTTCGGGCATTCAATAAAATTAAAGTAACCATTTAGTAATTAGAAGTTTAAATCAAATTTAACGTTATTTCTTATAAAGCATAAATCGATTAGTGTGATTTGTGAATCGATTAATTAAGTTAGCATGTATGCGAATTATGAATAATTGTTTTTTTTTAACTGTACGAGATTGTGTAAATACATATATTGTAAGATGTTATTTAAGGCAATTAAAAATTCGTGAGAATTAATTCTTTGTTTTATTTTTATCTTGAAATAAATCATCAGTACTCCAGCTGAAAGATGTCCACTGCTGGACAAAGCCTTTCCCAAAACGCCCACAGCAGTGTTTTTTCTATTTAATGGAAATGGCAAACAGGCATGCACTTCACATTGATGTTAAGTGACGACTGCAGTCAAAACAGAGGTCAAAATGCAGATGCGTTACAACTCCTGAGGCCTCAGGTGTTATGCCTCTGTGCCGGAAATTACAAGGCCGTACATTACCACCTGACCGGAACCCGATAGTGCTGAACACTATCATTTAGCGGCAAGTATATTAGGTAATGCGGTGGTGCCTACGCCCGCGAGCTCTGTCACTGGAGCTCTACCACCAGTGTTGTGCGTCATTAGGGCAGAATATACTGTAATCGCAATGATTTGACCGCCATTGTTCGGTACACTGACTGTAAGTGATGTCACTCGTCGACCACTGGATTGGCTATTTGGGGAGGCTACTGCAGAACTGCTGATCATTTTAAATCCACATTTTATAAATCCAAAAACAGATAAAGTTTAAATTATTCTATACTAGCGGTGCCCGCGACTTCGTCCACGTGAAAAAAAATATGATTGTTCAGTATCTACCCGGACGAAGTCGTGGGCGCAGCTAGTATAAAAGTAGCCTAAGTTACTCCTTATCACATCAGCTATCTGCCAGTGAAAGTCTCGTCAAAATCGGAGACACTCAATTTCTATTTATTTGAATGTAGGTATGTATGTATGTATGTATGTGTGGAGATAAAAATATTCCAAGTTACTCCTTATTACATCAGCTACCTACCCGTGGGAGTCCCGTCAAAGTCGGATACACTCCAATTCTACTTATTTGTATGTAGGCATGTATGTATGGATGTGTGGAGATAAAAGTAGCCTAAGTTACTCCTTATCACATCAGCTACCTACCCGTGGAAGTCCCGTCAAAGTCGGATATACTCCAATTCTACTTATTTGTATGTAGGTATGTATGTATGGATATATGGAGATAAAATTCACGTCAAAATCGGTCCAGCTGTTCAAAAGATTAGCCCCGCCAAACAGACAGACAGAAATCGTTAAAAAATTTTTGGTATATGTACCGTGTATACATACATATGCATTTAGTAAAAAAGCGGTTATTTAATATTACTGGTGGTAGAGCTCCAGTGACGGAGCTCGCGGGCGTAGGCACCACCGCATTACCTAATATACTTGCCGCTAAATGGTAATGTTCAGCACTATCGTGTTCCGGTTAGGTGGTAATGTACGGCTCTGTAATTTCCGGCACAGAGGCATAACACCTAATGCCTCAGGAGTGGCAGCGCGTCTGCATTTTGACCTCTGGTCATTGTGTGGGCTGCAGTCATCACTTAACATCAATGTGAACTGCACGCTTGTTTGCCACTTCTATAACATAAAAAAAAAAAAATTACAAACAGACACTCCAATTTTATTTATTTGTATAGATTTATTATTATGGAAGCTAATATACCTACCAGATAAGATAAGATCAAAAAAATCTGCCTAGCATAGCCTATGTTACCCGTGGATAATGTAGCTTACGAATAGTGAAAAATTTTTAAAACCCGTCCAGTAGTTTTTGATCCTATTCAATATAACCAAACAAACAAAGTTTTCCTCTTTATAATATTAGTGTAGATTTATTTATTCACATTCCACACTCCACATTATCTGCCTACCCTGTAAGGGGCTTGAAAATAAAATATTATTCCTTCACATTATTCAAAATCACTCACGCCTGATCCGAAGCAACAGAACAAGAGAAGCAAAAGGTCCAACGTTAATTATCTTAACCAAATGTTTGTTTGTGCCCAAAGCAATTTGTGTGCCGTATGTGGCCGTATGAATGTTTGTGCGTGAAACAGCAATCAAATTTACAAACAAAATATGGCGGCTACATTAGGCTGTCAAAAAACTTGTTCTATGAAAATTTAAATACATTGCTGGTGGAAACCAATTTTACATGTATGGTATGTGAATACTGGCGTCTGTAGGGACATATACACAAGAATCGGTTAAGTGCGTGTCGGGCCACGCGCAGTGTAGGGTTCCGTAGTTTTTAGGTTTGAATCATCATTTCAGCCAAAAGACGTCCACTGCTGGACAAAGGCCTCCCCCAAAGAATGCCACAACGAACGGTCCCGGGCCGCCCTCATCCAACGATTGCCCGCGACCTTCACCAGGTCGTCGGTCCACCTCGTGGGGGGCCTGCCTACGCTTCGTCTTCCGGTACGCGGTCGCCACTCTAGAACTCTTCTGCCCCAACGGCCGTCAGTTCTGCGAGCTATGTGCCCTGCCCACTGCCACTTGAGTTTCGCTATTCGATGGGCTATGTCGGTTACTTTGGTCCTCATGCGGATCTCCTCATTTCTGATTCGATCTCGCAGAGTAACTCCGAGCATAGCCCTCTCCATCGCTCTCTGAGTGACCTTGAGCCTTCTTATGAGGCCCATAGTGAGCGACCACGTTTCTGTTCCGTATGTCATCACTGGCAACACACACTGGTCAAAGACCTTCTTCTTTAGACACTGCGGTAAATTGGACGAGAAGATATAACGCAGCTTCCCGAACGCTGCCCATCCGAGTTGGATTCGGCGATTGACCTCTTTCTCGAAGTTGGACCTACCTAACTGGACCGTTTGTCCCAGGTATACATAATCGTCAACAACTTCGAGTGTAGTACCCTCGACCATAACAGGAGTGGGCGTAACAAGGACATTCGACATAATCTTCGTCTTGTCCATGTTCATTTTAAGGCCCACTCGTTGGGAGGCCCTACTGAGGCCATTGAGCATTGTGCCAAGGTCTTCCAGGGTCTCAGCCATGACTACGATATCATCCGCAAATCGGAGGTGGGAGATATACTCGCCGTTAATGTTGATGCCGAGTCCGTTCCAGTCCAGAAGCTTGAAGACATCTTCCAATGCAGCGGTGAACAGTTTCGGAGATATGACATCTCCCTGTCTCACACCTCGCTGCAGTTGGATAGGTTTCGAGTTCTGATCCTGAAGGCGAACCGACATAGTGGCGTTTTCGTACAAGCTCCTTAGCACCTCGATGTATCGGTAGTCGACTTGGCACCTCTGGAGTGACTGTAGCACAGCCCAAATCTCGACCGAATCGAAGGCTTTCTCATAGTCCACAAACGCTAAACAGAGGGGCTGGTTATACTCTTCTGTCTTCTGTATAACCTGCCGCAGCGTGTGTATGTGGTCTATGGTGCTAAAACCTTTACGGAACCCGGCTTGTTCGGGAGGCTGGAAGTCGTCGAGTCTGCGAGATAGACGGTTTGTAACCACTCTCGAAAACAGCTTGTAGACGTGACTTAGAAGTGCGATGGGCCTATAATTTTTAAGAAGGGTATTGTCGCCTTTCTTAAAGAACAGTACCACCACACTTCTGTGCCACGCCTGTGGCGTTTTTCCCTCGGATATGACGGAATTGAACATCAACTGAAGAGCTTCTAATACTGGCCTTCCGCCCGTTTTCAGGAGTTCAGCAGTGATTCCGTCATCACCCGGCGCCCTGTTGTTTTTGAGCTGTTTGAGAGCCGTGCTAATCTCGTCTAGACTGACGTCCGGGATATCTTCGGTGTAGTGTCGGGTCAGTCCGGCTCTAGGATCTGCTGCCGGACTGTTAACAGGTGGTCGTGCTGTCGTGTATAACTGTCCGTAAAACCGTTCGATCTCTTCTGCAAGCTCAGGTTTCGACGATACGATTCTATTGTCCTCTGTCTTCAGCTTAGTGAGACGGCTTTGCCCTAAGGACAAATCTTTGGCGAACACTTTAGAGCCCTTGTGCCGCTCTATGGCTGCTTTAATACTATCAGTATTAAAGTGCCGAAGGTCGCGAGTCAATGACTTCGAGATCTGTCTGTTGAGCCGCCTGTACACTAAAGCATCTTCAGAGGACTTCAGAACCATACCGCGCCTCTCCTCCATGAGCTTGAGAGTTGGGCTGGAGATCTTTTTGGTTTTATTCGTAGGGCGGGTTTTGAAAAACTTAGAGCCCGCCGTACGGACAGTTTCCACGAACCTGTTATTGTAATCGTCCACATCTACGCACTCACTCAGGCATTCGAAGCGATTTTGTAGCTCGAGTTGAAAGCACTCGGGGTTTTGGATTTGGGCAGGTGCTGGGCGGAGCGTAGACTTCATTAGTCGGGATCTTTCGATCTTGACCTTTATATTCAGTGTGCCTCTTACCAATCGGTGATCACTCCCGGTTTTTACCGAATTGATCACAGAGACATCACTGAATATATGCCGCCTCGTGGACATAATGAAGTCTATCTCATTTTTAGTCGCACCATCAGGACTGATCCAGGTCCACTTCCGGCACTCCCGCTTCTTGAAGAAAGAGTTCATCATGAAGAGGCTCTCCTTCTCCATGAAGTCAGCCAGAGTCTGGCCCCTGGTGTTTCGTCGCCCATATCCAAATCGTCCCACTTTCAGCTCATGATCACCTCGAACGCCCAATTTCGCGTTGAAATCCCCCATGACAACGTTGTAGTGGGTCTTCGAACTATGCATGGCTCTGGAAATGTCCTCATACATAGTTTCTACCTCATCATCGGAGTGTGCGGAGGTTGGGGCGTAGACCTGTATGACCTTCAGCGAATACCGTTTGGTTATTCTGAGTATAAGGTACGCCACTCTCGACGACACACTCTCGATCTTGACAACGTTGTTCACGAGGGACTTGTGGACGATGAACCCGACACCACCTTGGGACAGTTGGTCGCCCTCCCGGAAATAGAGCAGGTTACCAGACTTGAGGATTATCGAGTCCTCCCCCTGTCTTCGGACTTCCGATAACCCTACAATGTGCCACCGTAACCCGCTCAATTCTTCCTCCAGTTCCATGACTTTCTCGTCGGTCCGCAGCGTCCGTACGTTGTATGTTGCCAGGGCCAGTTGTCGTCGGGTGTGGTACCCTGGCATCTCCCGGTGATTCTTAGCACCCCCTGCCCCGCCGTTACCATGACCGGTACCACCATGGTCAAGAATAGCGAAGCTACCGGGGACTAGGGGCCGTTGTGTATTGGTGTCAATCATTTGGGGTGATTTGCCATAATCGCCACGCTTGGCATGCGGGTTGGCGATCGCAGTGGCGGCAATTTTATCACGGGACGCTGCTGCCCATCCCGGATACTCCTACCGCCATGGTTTGACCGCCATTGTTCGGTTGACTGACTGCACTAGAGGAAGAATTCCCTCCACTAGAAGAGAATTCTTCCGCTAGCGGGCGATGGGGTCGTCACATCCCGACGCCACCGCTTGAATAATGTAATGAAAAAAAAAATATATTTTCGAGTGAAATACATAAAAACGTAACTTCACGCCTGTAATCCCCGAAGGGGTAGGCAGAGGTAAATGCATGCATTCAATCATACATGCAAACACCCACGACTCGCCGGTTACGTTTTGGCCCATGTAACAGGTGGCGAACAGGTGGTGAAATACATTTGGTCGACTATTACTCGCAAACTTGTAAAGCCAACTTAAGTGTGATAGTTTTCTTTTTAATTTCGATATTATGTAGCTACTATTGCCGTAACATTTGAATTTCTAACAACAACCGTTTAGTTGGTAGAGGAGGAAGACACTTGACTCTAACGAAAATTGGCACATTAAAGCTTAATAAGTCACGAACGGTTAACTAAATCGAAAAATGACATTAGCTCATTTCTAGCGATCTAACGATATCCCACAATCGTTTTTGCGCTAAACCGCGGACGGACAGACAGGCAGGCAGACAGATGGACATGGCGAAACTATAAGGGTTCCTAGTTTTCTATGGAACCCTAAAAACGGGTGTAATTATATGTTATGCTATAATTATATATTATGCTGTGATAACACTTGTTTTATGAACATATCGAGTGTTCCTAGGTAGTTAGATACGAAAAGTAATTATTATGACAAATAAGCAGAAAAGATAAATTTGTTTAGGTTTAAGCGAGTGTAGCTCGCTTAAACATTTGAAATCAAAAAAAATTTCGGATTTAACTCGCGTATTTAATTTTTTTTTTTTTTTTTTTAAACAAACCCGATATTTTAGATGCTTTTCACCTTCCGTGGTTTCGGGCAGACTTAAGTCTGCTAGATTTAAATAAGAAAATTTTGGCGAACCTTATTTAGTTAATTAGGATCGTAGGATAGAATATAATACAGAAACTGCCTCGGTAGCCTGGTAGCAGGCCACTACTACTATGCTGTGGTCCTGGGTTCGATTCCCGGGTAGGGAGTTATCAGAGATAATGGTGTAAAGTCCTTTATCTCTGGTTCTATTGGAAATTTTCCATTTTCTGGAAATTTCCCAGTACCTCGAAGTTTGGTAAAGTGTTCGGAGATGTCAACAGGCTCGCCACCTGTTACACGGGCCAAAATCATAACCGCCGAATCGTGGTTGTTTGCATGTATGCTAGAATGCACGCATTTACCTCTGTCTACCCCTTCGGGGATTACAGGCGTGAAGTTACAATATGAAAAGATCTGCGTGTTCAGATCAGATATCTTTAATTAGAGTAATTAGCAACCCAGCTTCTAAAAAACTTCTAATATTTTAAAAGTATGACTTACATTGCTCCTTGGAATTAAATGAGTATTCTGTTATTTTTCACTTTTTTTCTGTATTGAATAATTTGTAAGAAATACTATTCTACGTTTTTAATCTCAGAGAAATTTGTTTGTATTAAAAGCGCCATTTACATTATTTAAATACAAATATTAAAACAGAACCTTCATTAAAATGGCTTTTGATACTTATCGCAGTTAAACAGCGTTTTCATATTACACCGACGTTATTTACATTATGGCAATGAGCTTGTAATAATTGTGGTGATATTTATACGCACTAGTTAGGGTTCCGTAGTAAACTAGGAACCCTTATAGTTTCGCTATGTCTGTCTGGTCTGTCCGTCCGTCCGCGGTTTAGCGCAAAAACTATTGTGGGATATCGTTGGAAAGGTCTTTTAAAAATGTTAGGTTGCTAATGCTAATGTCATTTTTCGGTTTAGTTAACCGTTCGTTTAGCGCAAAAACTATTGGTACTAGAGACTTGAAATTTGACACAAGGTATACTTGTGTACCTTAATTACACCGACAAAATGATAGAATAAAAACATGAAAAAAAAATATATTTACATAATTTTTTTTTTCATTACATCTCTTACTCTGTAACTACAGAACCCTACACTGCCGTGTTTTGACCGTTTTTTATCAACGCGTCACATCGTGGTCTGAAACTTTTCTATGAAACGTTGGATACACGCATTTTATCAAATCATTAGTCATAATACCACAAGCAATTAAATTAGTACTGCATTTATGATATATTTTTTATGTAATGGCAGTGGCAAACAAGCTTGCAGTTCACATTGATGTTAAGTGATGACTGCAGTCTATAGACACACACACATAAAGGATTTCACACCGTTTTTTCTGATATATCCCCGACCCGAGCGACAATTTTTGTGTGGGGTCTTAACATAGTAAGCCAGCTCTTTTTTATGGCTCCGGTACATTATAAATAAATAAATAAAATAAAATACGCTTACATTCACCGCCCCACAGGTATAAACCTGTGTGGCGGTGACGTGGGTGCCGTTATACACATACAACACAAACACCCAGACCCGAAACAAATGTCTGTAGGCCATACAAATATTTGTTCCGGTGCGGGGATCGAACCCGCGGCCCTTCGAATCAAACGGTGGTTTCGCACCGCTGGACTAACCGGGTCGTCAAACATTCATTTTCTGCAACAACGGTCAGAAGATTATTGTTGCTCCCCCGGACTTATGATGGCATAAAAATCATCTACATGAGCGTCCGCAAGCATCCCTGATGCACTACAGAATCGCGGAAGCCCCAATAGTACCCTGAAGCCAATATTGTACTGAATTAGAAGATAACGTATGGGCTTGTAATAATCATCACATAACGACTAAGGTCTCAGGGGTGGCAAGGCATCTGAATTTTGATCTTTGGTTTTTGTGAAGTCTAAAGAATGCAGTTATCACTTAACATCAATGTGACTGCACGCTCGTTTGCCACTTCCATAAAATTAAAAAAAATAATAATCATATGGGTTAACCCTATTATTGTTACCCATCTCCATTTTGCCAGAAAACGGATTAAAGCACGGATGAAAACTATCGCGGATAAATATCACCGAAATCATTGCCCGCTCATTTCCATGTAAATAAATGTTTATTATGAAAACTTTGTTTCGTTGTGATAATTATTAAAAGCAGTATTATTGATGGTTCAGTTACTGTTTGTATTTAAATAACGGGACAGATGCAAATGCATACAAACAAAGGAGACGTTGCGACCTCGGCTCTGGTTCGTACATGTCCTCAAAAAATGGGTGAATTAAAGAAGAATCCGAAAAAAATACAAATAAATTATTCAAAAATATGATTTAGACCTTTCATTTTCATTCAAACGATTTTATCATTTTCGACCATGTTCAACATGCCGGCGATATAGCTGACGCTTGGGATAGTACCTATGTATATAAAACAAAACTAATGTATCTGTATCTTACTAGTGCATATTATCAAAAAAACCGATGTATCAAATCGATCAATTTAAAGAAGTTCCGATGATTTTTTAAAATTGGAATTCGATTAGTATAGTATTAACAGATGAAATTGATTTCGATAGTAATAAGAATTTTTTTTTTTTTTTTAATTAAAAAAAAATTTAAAAATTAAAATGTCAAAATGACATCGCCCGCCATATTCGCCATGTTGGTTTTGAGTTGCAATTCTAACTGCAAATAATGTTTTGTAACTGCAAACAAAGCTAAACAAGTGAAAATATTCAGTAAAAAACGTTTTTATATTGATTTTGCCTGTTAATGATATTGTGTACAATACATGGCCGGAGGTCCATACATTATTGCAACAACTCCTTTATGATCTCAGTAGCGTATCACTGGGGGTTCAATATGTAGGAGCTCGGGGGCGTAGGCACCAGGGCATTACCTCATCTATCTGCTGCCAAATGGTTATGTTTCGAGTTCCGGTTAGATGGTAATGTATGGCCCCGTAATAACTGTCAAGAGACATAACAAGTAGGCTTCATTTATACGGTGACAGAGCCGCACCGTTGCCGGATCGTAAGTTTATGTATATCATTATGAATGACATTTTTAATCCCTACTTCACTACTAAGTAACTCTGTCTGTCTGTCTGTCTGTCTGTTACCTTTTCACGTCCAAACGACTGAACCGATTTTAATGAAATTTGGTACAGAGCTGTCTTTGAGAAAGAACATAGGCTTAGAACTTTTTAACAACTCGACATCCACGCGAGCGAAGCCGCGGGTAACAGTTAGTTAATATATAAATCATAAGACACTATAAAAACGTAACTTCACGCGTTTAATCCCCGAAGGGGTAGGCAGAAGTAAATGCATGCATTCAAGAATACAGGCTCACGTTTCGTCGGTTACGATTTGGCCCATGTGGCGAGCCTGTTGACATATCCGGGCACATTACCAAACTTCGAGGTACTAGGAAATTTTCAGAAAATTGAAAAATCCCAATATAATCAGAGATAAAGGACTTTACAACATTATCTCTGATAACCCTCTACCCGAGAATCGAACCCAGGACCTCAGCGTAATAGTAGTGGCCTGCTACCACTAGGCTACCGAAACTAACTGTTTCGGTAGCCTAGTGGTAGCAGGCACTAAACACTCTCCCCCTTATTCATAAACGTATTTTAGCTAAAGTGTTGCTAATGTCTCCTTTGTCCTTTTCTATCCTGCACATTTGACAATGCAACTGACAAAGATAAAGCATTCTATAGCTAAAACGTATCTAATGTACGTTTATGAATAAGGGGGTATGTTTACATTTATCACACTTTTATATTAATAATCCAACTCTAGATTTTTTCGACTCTAAGTAATGGTTCCAAAACATATACAAAATTGTTATAACTAAAACGAAATAAATTATGTCACAGAACTTTAAAATCAGAACAAACTACATTGTCAAACGCACAAGTATAAAACAGTGGCAGTTGACTTTTAACCGCAAAACAGTTTCAGTGCGACCCACATGATGGCATTAAAATTTGAAACATGTTACTTTATCGTTTTGCTTTATACATCCTTCAGGAATTAAATCTAGGTCGAACGTGTACTTGAATCTGTATATTATATTACAAATATGTTAAAAAGCAATGTGTAGCACTCCGGGAGTGTTGGCAGAAGTGAAAATTAGACGCGCATTTTTTGTTGTGTTGCACCACCACCACCACTTCCACCGTCATCACCACCACCATCAATGCCACCAACACAATCAATGCCACCAACACCACCAACACCACCACCCCCAACAACACGACCACCATGACAACTGCCAACGGTTCCCCAAAAAGAAGGCTGATATAATTCTGGTCACGTGTCCGTTTTACGTACTTTCAAGCAGTATCACGTGTATTGACGCGAGCTTAACATTTTATACCGTTGATATAAATAATTATAATAAGTGATAACTAACCATCTCCCAGTTGTCTCTGAATCTTAAAATTATTAAAAAACGTAACTTCACGCCTGTAATCCCTGAAGGGGTAGACAGAGGTAAATGCATGCATTCAAGCATACATGCAAACACCCACGATTCGCCGGTTACGTTTTGGCCCATGTAACAGGTGGTAAGCCTGTTGACATCTCCGGGCACATTACCAAACTTCGACAAACTGGGAAATTTCCAGAAAATGGAAAAAATCCCAAAACCCCCTACCCGGGAAACGAACCCAGGACCTCAGCGTAGTAGTAGTGGCCTTCTACCATTAGGCTACCGAGGCAGTTAAAATCTATAGATTATATGAGAAACGGTGTGTAAGTTATACATAATGTCCAACTTGCACTTGACCGGCTTTAATTGAACGTCGTCTGATGTACATATCAAGAACATTTAATATTGTAGCTTAAAATTGTTAGAAAATATAACCAGAAGCAAAATAAATAAAAATACTTAAATTTAAATGTGGTTAATAAACTGTTCCCCAAAACATCGCCACATAATATATTATACCGTAAACCAAGTAAATTTAACTTTTAACCACGAAGTTGAAACCTGAAAGCTTTCATATTAATACGATTGAGTTTGGTCCACTCTAAACACAGGATTTTATTGCCACCTTGGGGATATTACGTTTCATTTGAATACTGAGTTAGAATGTAAGTATGTTTGTGTTAACGCTGCTTTGCTTCTCCTATAATATTAAGTTACTGCCAAATTGATATAGAATTATTTAATACTAGCAACCCGACCCGGCTTCGCGCAGGTACAATTTTACTATAATTTATTTTCATTTCATTTATCAATTCCTACCGATTCATCTGTTTAACACGATTATTGGGGGCATGTTATCTATCTCACCAACTGTCAGTCGACTAACCGTTATGTCAAGCGTTTTAAGGGTTACATTAGAAAAATTAATATTAACTAAAGCATAAACGTTAACTTTAACGTAAACTATGGTGAATAACAATAAATACACTAGTCATATCAGTTTACAAGCCATAAAAATGCACAATCAAGAAGAAAATATATACTTGTATAATATATGGGTATCAGTAGAATATCTCCTTTCCTCTAGAGCTGCAGAGATGGAGTTCACTGGCATAGGCTTACCTATCCACTTGTTACGTTAAATGGGTTTACGATTTTAGATATCTATTTCTCTTAAAATATTAGAAACAAATCACTTACCAGAAAAAATATAGTTTACACATATTATAAAACAAACACACTGCACATAGGACCACGAAAATCGTGGTCCTATGTGCAGTGAAGGTAGACGAGGCACGAGAGGTTTGTCAGAACCGGGACATCTGGCGCTCTACACTCTCTGCCTACCCCGTTAGGGACCTGGCGTGAAGATACATACATACATTATATAATAAATCCATTCGAAATAATTGGATAAGTAGATACGATTTGTGATCGAACGATATCATGAATGGTCCTGTAATTTCCAGTACTAAGGCATTATAACTTAGGCCTCAGGAGTGGCAACGCATGTAAATTGTAACTGTTTATTTGCATAGATGATAGACCATATTAGTCACTTACCATCAATGTAAAATATACGCTTGTTTGCCACTTCACGACATTAAAAAAAGCTTGAAGCGAAATCAGAAAGTTTTATTTATATTTAATTTTAATGGGAGACGGTAAAAGAGCGACACCCGAACTAACACGAAATAATATATTTTACCGAAAACCGAATATATTCAACTCCTAACCACAAAGTTAAAACCTGAAAGCTCGCAAATTAATACAATTGAGTTTGGTCTACTCTAAACACAACATTTTACTGCCTCCCAAAGGGGATGTTCCTGTTCATTCTAATGTTGAGTTGGAAAGTAAATATATGTTCTCTTTATGTGTACACTGCTTTGTCTCAATGCTTATTGTGAGCAAATGTATACTTATTAAAAGACAAAGTCCTCCGCCACGTCTGTCTGTCTGTCCGTTCATGATAAACTCAATGATTTCTATACGGTTTTCACCGATCTTTAAAGTGGTTTGATACAACGATTTTTGATGTTTACCACTGCTTAAAATGTTTTTTAGGGTTAAACGTGTTTTTGAATACCGATGAACTCCGCCATTCAAAAACTTTTGCTACGCTATATAGCTATGTGTGTAGCAGTATGCTACGGAACGCACTGCGTCCGTAGCCTGTCTACGTCATGTGCAAGACAAATACAAATTTTAACCTACAAAAGTTATGTATACTTATCGCGCTTGTAGGAGAGATTCTTAACCCTCCGGGCAACGGAAGGCCTGTGAAGCTAGAATTTTTTGTAGACATGAATCATAACATGCTTTGTCCAAGAACAATCGCCTGGCAAGGAGCGCACGTCAACCCCTATAAATAATCATAATAATAATGGCAACCCATTATACGTCCCACTGCTGGGCACGAGTCTCTCCCCTTTTTTTGGGGGAAGGCCTGGAGCTTACTCCACCACGCTGCTCCAATGCGGATTGGTGGAGGTGGGTGGGTTAGTGGCCAACCCGCTGTCGGATGTTTTCAAACCGCCCATTAGGCCTCTGACAAGACTTAATGACTGCTATCCATCGATAGCAACCGGGACCGACGGCTTAACGTGCCCTCCAAAGCACGGAAACGCGCATTTAATTTGCCACTAGCGGTCACCCATCATACTACCCGACCGCGCCCGTAGTGCTTGACAGAGTAGATCATATACGATCTACACCAGCCGCTGGGCCATGCGCCATGCGTCAACCCCTACATTCTTGAAAAAAATAAATAAAAGAAATCTTGTCGTTCTAAGGTTAAAATATTTATCTCATATTTTTTATTTATTTATGTAACTTTAATGCACAAAAGAAGGAACTGTACATAAGGCGGACTTAACTTTATTCGTAGTGAAGTTTGAAAAAAAATTGACAGGCGTTTACGATGAGCACAAAAGCCTGCCAGGCGAACCGATATAAAACAATCGTTTTTTCTGTAAAGTTGAAATTTATACATGTGTGTGTCTAAGACATTCGCTCCACCGGAACCGTGGTGTTCGGACCGGAGGCCGAGTGAGTAAGATGCCATACAGCGCCATAGTAGTAAGTGGTAGCGCAACCAGCGTGGCGGCGCGACCGGTAACATTGTGCGTCGGCATCCGAGCTGGTCACGCCGCCAAATTATTTCTGCAACCAAACGGTCTCCATGAAATATAGCCCTTAATGTTAGTAATATTTTCCTATTCCTTCAGCCATTTGTTCTTATTCTTCTATAACAGTTAACATAACAAGAAAAGATCCGCTTTTTTATAGAATCAAGCGTGACGGACGGAGAAAATTATCAATAATGACAGCGGTAGTAAAATGGTTCTTGAAGATTTTCCTGTTTATCATTTCAAAGAATATTTCTTATTCGCTCAAAAATATTAATGTTGTTGTACATTTGCGCTTATTTTCATTCATAATAAAGCATTGTGATATCGTTAATTTTTTTTTTTTTTTTTTATTACGGAATTGGCAAACAGGCATGCAGATCACATTGATGTTAAGTGATGACTGCAGCCTATAGACGCCCACACAAAGACCGAGGTCAAAATGCAGATGCGTTACCACTCCTGAGGCCTAAGATGTTATGCCTCTGTGCCAGAAATTACAGGGCCGTACATTACCACCTGACCGGAACACGATATTGCTGAACACTACCATTTAGCGGCAAGTATATTAGGTAATGCGGTGGTGCCTACGCCCGCGAGCTCCGTCACTAGAGCTCTACCACCAGTAAATGTACAAATCTTATTTAAACATAATAATATAAATATGTGAATACAGTAGAAGCTCCTTATTCGCGCTTCCTTCATTCGCGTTTTCACTATTCACGGATTGAAAAAAATGCGACTCAAGTCCTATATTCGTGGCTTAAGATTTTTTTATTCGCGGATTTAATCGGTACATCGGTACATATATATGTCCGTAAATAAAAAGCATTCGGTATCCGTTGTCAACGCTGCAAGAGATAAATGAAATAGACATTATTACAACTACGCCTAGATTGGGTTTTCGAATGCTAACGGCGTTGTTTGTTTCGTTCGACGGTTCCTTTGAGGTAAAGTCGTTTATGTAATAAAAGTGGCAAACAAGCAACCAGTTCACATTAATGTTAAGTGATGACTGCAGCCTATAGCCACTTACACAAAGACCAGAGCTCAAAATGAAGATGCGTTACCACTTCTGAGGCCTAAGATGTTATCAACTGTTATGCCTCTGTGCCGGAAATTACAGGGCCGTACAAAATACTATCAAACGATCTTCTAAATAATCACCATAGCTATCAGTATTCTTTTATTTGACCTCCTATACACTTATGACGACCCGGTTAGTCCAGTGAGGCGAAACCACCGTTTGATTCGAAGGGGGTTCGATCCGATCCCCGCACCGGAAAAAATATTTGTATGGCCTACACATATTTGTTTCGGGTCTGGGTGTTTGTGTTGTATGTGTACAACGGCATCTACGACACAGGTTTATATAATACCTAATGTGGAGCTGTGAGCGTAAGCGTATTTTGTCTTATACGCGGAGAACGAAAAT
This sequence comes from Macrosoma leucophasiata, assembly GCA_036365455.1. Taxonomy (NCBI): domain Eukaryota; kingdom Metazoa; phylum Arthropoda; class Insecta; order Lepidoptera; family Hedylidae; genus Macrosoma; species Macrosoma leucophasiata. Next base: position 2,251,694 of record JAWQUS010000023.1, on the reverse strand, counting down.
AAGGGATTTAAGAAATAACAACTCAACTTTCAATGTCAAACTACATAATACGCTTAATGGTTGGTTAAACACACACAGTGACAAATTAATATTTGAAACGTAACAATTCGGGTTGTTATCAGAGCCATTAGAGGCATTGGTCCCCTTATACCCTGCGATTAGTGGTTTATGGTCCAAACAACCCTTTGTCACTCGCTGGGGGATTGTTACCGCGGGAGAGAGTGGTTTCGGAAGCGCTCAGACTTGGTTTATTTTGGAAACATTGATTGAGTTAATCTTTACTTAATATCCACTTAATGATCTTATTTCTTATTTTTACATTTTGCTCTTCAACTGTCTCAGTATTGTAGTGGTAGCAGGCCACTACTACTACACTGGGGGTCCTGGGTTCGATTCCCGGGTCGGGGACACTCAGAGATAACGGTTTAAATATCATTTATCTCTGGTTCTATTAGGATTTTTCCATTTTCTGGAAGTTTCCCAGTACCTCGGAGTTTGGTAATGTGCCCGGAGATGGCAACAGGTTCGCCACCTGTTACATGGGTAACAGGTGGCGAACCTGTTAGGTAAGTAAAAAGTAACTGGCGAGTCGTGGGTATTTGCATGTATGCTTGAATGCATGCATTTACCTCTGCCTATCCCTTCGGGGATTACAGGCGTGAAGTTAGGTTTTTTGCATTTTGCTATTAGGTTAGGATCCCACTGCAGAATCATTTCGTTCATCCAGATATGCTGCAAATCTATTTTTTAAGCATATTTATAATCTAGAGAATATATATCCACTAGGTTGCCTATCAAAAAATGGCCGCAAGTACTTTTTTGTATTTTTGTTTCGGGAAAGATTTTTTTTCTTGTTTTTTTTTAATTAAATATCGTCCACTTCATGGCAATACGTATAATGACTCTGAAAAATCACGGCTTCCGTTGCTCACTTGGCCGCCCCTACATATTTTCGTTTTTTTTTATGTAATAAATGTGGCAAACAAGCATGCAGTTCACATTGATGTTAAGTGATGACTGCAGCCTATAGACACCCACACAATGACCAGAGGTCAAAATGCAGATGCGCTGCCACTCCTGATCCATTAGGTGTTATGCCTCTGTGCCTGGAAATTACAGGGCCGTACATTACCACCTGACCGGAACACGATAGTGCTGAACAGTACCATTTAGCGGCAAGTATATTAGGTAATGCGGTGGTGCCCACGCCCGCGAGCTCCTTCACTGGAGCTCTACCAAAAGTTCCTCCCCGATAACTTTTTACGTCCATAACGTACATGTATTATTTATTTTTACGGCTCTGTAATTTCCGGCACAGAGGCATAACACCTAATGCGTCAGGAGTGGCAGCGCATTTGCATTTTGACCTCTGGTCATTGGGTGGGTGTCTATAGGCTGCAGTCATCACTTAACATCAATGTGAACTGCACGCTTGTTTGCCATTTTTATAACATAAAAAAAATAAATATCAAATTTAAACCTATTTTTTTTCTTTTATTATTATGATAAACTGGAGCCAAATTAAATCAGCCGCAAATAAGAATTTGCGGTCAAATTTTGATAAGCAACCTAGTGGATATATATTCTCTAGATTATAAATATGCGTAAATTGCGTAAAAAAAATTAAGTTTGCAGCATACCTGGATAAACGATATGATGCTGCAGTGAGATCCTAACCCAGTAGTTTTCATATATATTATGAAATAAATATTTTCAATAATATATTTCTGACACCTATTCCTTTAATTGTATCGATGAAAAAATATATAGAAAAACTAGTTGTCCCGATTTCAAATCGCCTTGTTGAATGAAATGTTCGGAGAAACAATCGGTTCAATTTTAAAGCAATACAATCATAGGATTGTGACATTTTTTTTTTCAATATTGAAAATAAATATGATTTAGCTGTGTCTAATCTTTTTATATTTAAGTGTTATTATTTGAGCTTGAAAAAAAAATGAGAAAATCTATGTAACGTTTCGTATTTAAATTTCATAAAATATTTTCTGTTATTTGAGTTTTTGTGATAACAACTAGCAGGCTTAATTTTATATTTTAAAAGTGGAGTGGAGGTAGTTGGACAAATTTAGTTCTTTCATACATTTACTTACATATTTATTTGTCACTAATTAAGCATGGGTTGCACCAAGATATTTGTTAAAGTTAAGGTTATTGTTACATTCCACATACTACTCTAACTTAAAGAAGTCTATTAAAGTTAGAGAGGGATGTGAAACGTTACAACAACTTTAACAAATATCATGATGCAATCCAGGCTAAGTGTATCAAATTTTGACAAAGATACGCGAGTGATTTTATTACGTTTCTTTGTTTACACCCTTTGAAGTACGGAACCCTATAAACTAGTAATATCACTAGTTTTATGTAGATGTCTATAAGCTGAAAGAAAAATATAAAGTGTCTTCGTCAGACTTCAGAATTTGCAACGGAATCTTTTCAATCTAGTTAGCTGTTTCCACAGCATCCTTGGATATTTAATTACGTTCCCTCTTAAGCTGTATAATTTTATTTTCATCCAGTCTAGTTTCTACGGTGGTAGAGCTGATGATAGGGTGATGGAGTTCCATGTTGAAGTTTTTTTTTTTTTTATGTAATCGCAGTGGCAAACAAGCATGCAGTTCACATTGATGTTAAGTGATGACTGCAACCTATAGACACCCACACAAAGACCACGATCAAAATGCAGATGCGTTACCACTCCTGAGGCCTAAGGTGTTATGCCTCTGTGCCGGAAATTACAGGGCCATACATTACCACCTGACCGGAATACGATAGTGCTGAACACTACCATTTAGCGGCAAGTATATTAGGTAATGCGGTGGTGCCTACGCCCGCGAGCTCCGTCACTGGAGCTCTACCACCAGTAAAGTTTAAGTTAAAGTTTTATGTAATGCAATTGGCATATTTGCCAATACAGCATGGAGTTTACTTCTTCTTCTTCTTAAAGTGCCACTTCTCTACGGGCTACAGGTTGGCGACCATCATGGCAATCCTAATTTTTGATTTTGCAGCACGGAATAGAGAACGAGTGCTCAAGTACGACCATTCTCTCAAATTTTTCAACCAGGATGTTCTTCTCCTACCAGGTCTCTTTTTGCCCTGAATCTTGCATTGCAATATCGATTGGAGTATTCGGTATTTGTCAACTCTCACTATATGTCCGAAATACTGCAGCTTCCTCTCCTTGACAGTTCTGAGTAATTCCACCTTTTTATTCATTCGACGCAGTACCTCAACATTAGTAACCTTTTGGACCCATGGTATTCTGAGCATGGTATAGAGTTTACTTGGATGTTAAACTGCTAGTCCCATCCATGTCCTCTGTCTGTGATAGATACGTGATTGTGGCAATATGTACATTATGCTGATGTCGGGTCGTGACGACCCTACCTAGTCGAAGAATTTTCTTCTATTGAAGGAGAATTCGCCCGAATTCTCTCTAGAGCAGTTAGTTAACTGAACAATGGTGGTCAAACCATTTCAATAAGGCGATATCAAATAGTGGATACAATAGCGCGCGAAGAGAAAACTAACTGCAATCGACAATCCGCGTGCCAAGCGTGGCGATTATGGTATATTCTCCCCAAATGATGCGCAACACTGTTTTGGGCGTCTTTGGAAAGGCTTAGTCCAGAAGTTGATGTATTTCAGTTAGATTACAATAATTTAATTTTTACTGGTGGTAGAGCTCCAGTGACGGAGCTCGCGGGCGTAGGCACCACCGCATTACCTAATATACTTGCCGCTAAATGGTAGCACTATCGTGTTCCGTTCAGGTGGTAATGTACGGCCCTCTCATATCCGGCACAGAGGAATAACACCTTAGGCGTCAGGAGTGGTAACGCATCTGCATTTTGATCTTGGTCTTTGTGTGGGTGTCTACAGGTTGCAGTCATCACTTAACATCAATGTGAACTGCAGCTTGTTTGTCACTTCCATTACATAAAAAAAATAATGGCAACCCATTATACGTACCACTGCTGGGCACGAGTCTCCCCCCTGGGGGGAGAGGCCTGGAGCTTACTCCACCACGCTGCTCTAATGCGGGTTGGAGGAGATCGGATGTTTTCAAACCGCCTTTAAGGCCTCCGACAAAGTTTAACGACTGCTATCTATCGATAGCAACCGGGACCGACGGCTTAACGTGCCCTCCGAAGCACGGAAACGCGCATTTTAACTAGCCACTAGCGGTCACCACACACCCGACCCGTATCGCCGAGTACACCAACCGCGGGGCCATGCGCTTCAGGCTTTCGGTTGGATTGATGACACGTTATTATTCAATTATGTAGAAGCGCCTACATCTTCTATTAGTTTTTTTTTTTTTTTTTTTCATGTAATGGTAGTGGTAAACAAGCATGCAGTTCACATTGATGTTAAGTGATGACTGCAGCCTATAGACACCCACATGAAGACCAAGGCCAAAATGCAGATGCGTTACCACCCCTGAGGCCTAAGGTATTATGCCCCTGTGCCGGAAATTACAGGGCCATACATTACCACCTGACCGGAACACGATAGTGCTGAACACTACCATTTAGCGGCAAGTAAATTAGGTAATGCGGTGGTGCCTACGCCCGCGAGCTCCGTCACTGGAGCTCTACCACCAGTAAACGTGAGTAAGTAGTTTCAGTTCTACCACTTATACACACACATTTTAAAACCGGGTCGTTACGCGATACTATTTTCGTAGAAAAATATATGTATTTTTTACCTTTATACCGACTTTCGGCTCGGATGCACGAGCCGTGGTTGCGGGTAGACTGTTGTATCAGCAAGATGTCAATTTGCGGGTGGCTCGGTGTTCTACCTCCAGGTTAAGCGCGATTATTAGTGAGGCCGGCACAAAACACTCACGGTATCCGACGATAAGTCCGATGTAAGATTGCGCGACCGTAAGGTGCATATAATTGGAGTCCATGTCGGAGACAATTTAAACCCATCTTCACGATTGAAATTACATTTGTGTTTTTGTATTTCAATCGCCTTTCGTACTACTCTAGGGTAATAATGGCGTTATGTCGCGAGGATTTTTGAAAAAAAATAATTATGTATGTATGTATCTTCACGCCAGGTCCCTAACGGGGTAGGCAGAGAGTGTAGAGCGCCAGACATCCCGGTTCTGACAAACCTCTCGTGCCTCGTCTACCTTCATCATTCTCTTCATACATGCACGCCGATTCCCAAGACTTTTGACCCCACCATCAGACAGAACTCGACCTATTTGGTCATGGTAGGTCAGCCTTGGTCTTCCTAGGCCTCTGCAACCATCCACATTCGCATTGTATATCTGTTTAGTCATTCGCTCATTCGACATTCTTTCTATATGCCCGAACCATCGGAGCATGCCTTTTTTCATTTTTACACCGATAATATCATTCACACAAAGTCTCTTTCTTACATCTTCATTACGAACGCGATCGGTGAGTGATACACCGCAGATCTTGCGCAAAGATCTCATCTCGACCGCGTTCAACTTACTTTCATGCTCTTTCCTGCATACCCAGCTCTCGCTTCCATATAAAAGCGTTGGAGTAAGTACAGCATTATGTACGGCTAGTCGAGCCCGCTGGCTGAGATGTTTAGATAAAAAAGTATATATTTTTTATCGAAAATAGTATCGCGTATCGACCCGATTTTAAAATGTGTGTGATAAATGTGAAACGCGAGTGTTTTAAAAGCTATACCACTAAAACAGTTCCCCACTTACTGATATTTCAAATATAGTTAACTCGAATACCAATTTAATTTATTAATACCGTAATCAGTACACGATAAACTCAGTATATTAAAATATGTGTGCACATAACAATTGTATGTGAAATAAAATCAACGAGCAGAGCGCTCAATTTGTGGTCACATTATAGCTGAAATCTCGAAAGGGTTGTGTTAAATGAAAATACAGTTTGGAAAAGGGTATGAGAGATTTGATTTTCGCTGAGAGTTGTAATACATTTGGGTGATTAAGGCTTATATCCATTATAGGTTAGGATCCCTCTGCAGATTCATTTCGTTCATCCAGATATGCTGCAAACCTAATTTTTACGCATATTTATAATCTAGAGAAGGCCGCAAGTATTTTCAATTAAATTACTTTATCTAACAACCAGCATCTCGTATTTTGCCGGCGATTTAATTTGGTATATCATAAAAATAAGCTTTAATTTTATATAATAATAAATAATACATGTAGATGTATGGACGTAAAAAGTTGTCGGGCGGAACAAAAATCTACATATTTTGTGAGCGGCCAAGTGCGCAATGGCAGCCGTTACAGTAGCCAAGGTTTCTTAAAGTATTTAATTATGTTAGCCGCAAAAAATTGTGTTTCGGTTGAAAGAGGCTATCGGTGTGAGTAACGCGGCCAGCATCGGTGTGAGCAACGCGTTTGAATTAAATTCATTTACCCCCACGCTTTTTAAGTCAACTACTGCTATGATGTTAATTATTTGGGTGTAATATATTAAAATAACTAATAATATTTTTTATTTAATTCGGATTAATACTGTATTGGTATAAATAGCTTTCCAATTATTTGTAATTTATTCAATAACTTGTATTTGATGTCACTTAATGCATTTTTTAGGGTTCCGTACCTTAAAAGGAAAAAAGGAACCCTTATAGGATCACTCGTGCGTCTGTCTGTCTGTCTGTCTAACCGTCTATCCGTCTGTCACAGCCAATTTGCTCCGAAACTAACCGACCGATTGAGTTGAAATTTGATGAATATATGTAAATTGGTGACCCAAAGATGAACACGTCAAGTAAAATAATAAATTTTAAACAGGGGAGGCACTTTCGGGGTGTAAATCAGAAAACTAAAAAAAAATAATTCGTAAACTGTGTCGTGTGACATATCAAATGAAAGAAGTTGTTGTCAGCATCTCAGATATATATTTTTTTATAATTTTTGCATAAACAAATTTGAAGTTATTTAAGAAAAGTGACTATTCCCCCCCCACTATCTCCGAAACTGCTGAACTTAAAATTTTGAAAAAAATGTGGAAAATAGTTCTTTGCCTATAGATTACTGGAAAACCTATAAGAAGTTTGAGTATTCAATTAAATTGAAAATTCTTAATAATATAACCCCCCTGCCGATACCACCGTAACCGCTATGTCCCTGCATTTTACATCTGTAATAGTTTCGAAAATATTTATTTAAATTACGGAACCCTCACCACGAGAGTCAAACTCGCACTTGTCCGGCTTTTTTTTTATAATAATTTATCACTTTCAAAATGTTGCGTAACTCACCACTTTTTCGATTTTATTTATTTAGGTACGTAACACTTGTTTGAATCACTAATTTCTATAAGTGTACCGAAATTCATCTAGAACATCTCAGTTCTTTCAGAAAAAATCGGCTATGACAGAAACATGCACGAGTACGTCCAGTCAACAGAAATTATGTTTCTTAGAAGATGAAGTAATTCAGTGGGAAAGGATTCCACGAAAACGAACACCTAACAAGATCTAAAAGTTTTGTTGCAAAATCTCAACTCCAACGAAGTCGTGGTTCCTTATTATTTTTTTTTTTTTTTTTTATGTAATGGAAGTGGTAAACAAGCATGCAGTTCACGTTGATGTTAAGTGATGACTGCAGCCTATAGACACTTACACAAAGACTAAGGTCAAAATGCAGATGCGTTACCACTCCTGAGGCCTAAGGTGTTACGCCTCTGTGCCGGAAATTACAGGGCCGTACATTACCACCTGACCGGAACACGATAGTGCTGAACACTACCATTTAGCGGCAAGTATATTAGGTAATGCGGTGGTGCCTACGCCCGCGAGCTCCGTCACTGGAGCTCTACCACCAGTAAAACTTAATTATGTTAGTCGCAAAAAATAGTGTTGAAGTTGAAAGACGCTAATTATATTGTAAGTGTGCAATTTAGTTATGTCATCTAATCTATCTAAACTAATATTATAAAGAGGTAATATTTTTTTTGTTTGTTTGTTTGTTTTGAATAGGCTCAAAACAACTACTGGACCGATTTTAAAAATTATTTCACTATTCGAAAGCTACACTATCCACGGGTAACATAGGCTATATTTTATTTTGGAAAAAGTAGGGTTCCGTAACATATTTGGGTTTTTCAGACACAAGGTGTAAAAAATCAACCAGAAAAGTTACTAACTAAACCTATTAAACTATTACCTATTATAAAAGATATCGAGGAAGACTTTAAGCTATATCTATGTATAATCATCACGCTCAGACGAATAGAAGAGGATAGGCAACATTGCACCGCGCGAAGCCGGGGCGGGCCGCTAGTAAATAATAAAACTACACTTATCTCAAGAGTAGATGAAGCACGAGAGGTATGTCAGGACCGGAATATCTGGCGATCTACACTCTCTGCCTACCCCGTTAGGGACGTGGCGTGAAGATACATACATCCTTTTCTCAACAGAGATGACAAACAAGAGTGCAGTTCACATGGATGTTAAGTGATGACTGCAGCCTATAGATACTTACACAAAGACCAGAGGTCAAAATGTAGATGCGTTGCCACCCCTTAATTCTTAGTTGTTATGTATCTCTGAATCAGATAGGCGGCAGATCAATTAGGTAATGCGGTGCTTCGAGCTCGTACACTGGATCTCTACCACCAGCAAAATATAATAAAGTGCATAATAATATCCTTCTCAAACTGGACGAACAAACAACAAATAAAGTTAAATACTGCATACATTATATGTATAAATTACATACCCTTTTGTATATCATCGCAACAAACTAAAAGATTAAACACTGAAATATAATATTCTGCGAGTTAATTAAGAGGAAATTAAGGATTACACTGTATTTCTGTAGTTAGCCAAAAACGCTGTGGCCGCGTTCATAGCAGGAGCGACTAATTATTAACATATTTATTTTCTTCTCATCAATTTCTATTAAATATAGGTACTCGATATAATGTACGGGATAGAGCCGTAAATTACTTATCGAGTGTAATGCTTTAACTCGTAATTGTCGGCACAGAGGCATAGCAGCTTAGGGCTCAGGAGCGCATCTGCATTCATATTCTATTTTATAATGCACAAAACAAATTGATGTTGAAAATTGAAATTAAAACAATTCAAAGTATTATTTGACATATTTATTCTTTGGAATGAATTCAGGTACCGGATTAGCGTCCCTTTCAAAAGCTAATAATAATTAATAAATACCATTATAATAGCTTTTGATTATTTTTGCTGAAGAGAGAAGGCAGATAGTAGTGGTCAACGAAGGAATTTTTGCGTTTTTTCTTACCAGAACCAGAACGAGAAACATTTTTTTTATGTCATGAAGTAGCAAACAAACATTCAGTTCACATTGATGGTTAGCCTAAAAACATCTACATAGAGATCAGAGAAGTGTATTTAAATCTCCTATTACCTATGTGCCAGAAATAATAGAGCCGTATATAACCACCTGACTGCGACACAATAGCGCTGCGTCATCCTTCAGGGACAGCAGTGTATTGGTATAAAAAAAAATAAAATGAATCCGTACACGCTGCCGCTTACAAGAAAAACACATTTTCCCTATCATATAATCATGTTACTGGCCTAGCAGAAACTACCGCACATCATACGGTGACCGGTCGGATACTCGCCCCTAATCTCATTTACACATGTATCACGTGTAGATCAGAAATGATAGATGGAGTTTAGAACCTAGTCCATGTTGTCTCTCAGAAGCAAAATTATGATGCAATTTTGAGATATGTACCAAATATACCGGGTATTGCATAATAATATTAGATATTCATCGCAGATGAATACATAATAATATGAGTATTTATCTGCGATTTCAAAGCTGCATTCATTATGTACAAAATATTACAGTCAAAATATATTTAATGTACTTAGATAACTCTATTGCCTAAGAAAATCTTTTTAAGTGAAAAAAAAAACAAACAAAAATGTGTAGTTTTTATGGTAGCTGTAGGTAGACCGTAGGCTCTATGACTCTTCGATCTCCGAATATCTTCTTTCTTAAATTATATATCTAAACTAATATAAAAAGAAACTGCTTTCATTGAACAAGTTCAAAGACAAAATAATAACTTCATTCAAAGAACTTTGAGTCTACATCATACACACACAATCTACTATTTCAAGTTGTTCTCTATTCTATGTATCAATTAATCAACAGAATAAAACAAACATTCAGACAGGCTACAAAATAGTATCCACTTTTCCGTCATTAGGTAAGTTCGTAGGTACATGAAAAAATCCTATATCACTTATAAATTGGAGCAAACCCGGGGATACCATATAAAATAAATTGTTTTATTTACCCAATTGCACATCTACGTGCCTTCATCGACCCTCATAATCTATGAAAGGGTTCCACAAAACCATGTTATCAGCGAGGCTCACGTAAATTCCATAATTTATTCCAGGACCTTATCCAGCAATATTCGATAGTACAACATTAACTTACACTATGTACCTAAATTACTGGTACGTTGACGTTAGATATTTTTAATGTGATATTAAAAAGTAACGTGAAGTACACCCTGTTATTCTAGGGATAGGCAGAGGTAAAGGCATGCATTCAGCATACATACAAACCCAAAACCCACAATCCGCCGTAACGTTTTGACCCATGTAACAGGTGGCGAGCGTGTTGAAATCTTCGGGCATATTAACTCCGAGGTACTGGAAAACTTCCAGAAAATGTGAAAATCTCAATAAAACCACAGATAAAATACATATCGTTATCTATGATACCCGCCGACCCGGCAATCATTCCTATTACCTAACATAGCATTACCTAATTTATGTACCGCTAAATTGTAGTGTTCAGCACTATCGTGTTCCAGTTAGATGGTAATATATGGCCCCGAAATAAGTACTACAGGGCCATATGTAAAGGGGAAAAGAGACATTCTACTGATATACTTTTTACATTAGTTTATGACATTTAGTTTTATCTTAGTGATATTTTTGACTTTACATATATTTTTTATCTTGTTGGACATGTATATCAATTGTTATTCGCTTTAATTTATTTTATTTGTTTTTGACGTGTCATAAGAGGTGCCTGTCACCCTAAATGAATAAATGAGTTTCTGATTCTGATTCTGATTCATAACAACAGAGGCCTCAGGGGTGGCAACGCATCTGCATTTTGATCTCTGGCTTTTCCCTAGATGTCTATAGGCTGCAGTCATCACTTAACAGCAATGTGAGCTGCATGCTTTTTTTCCACCTTCCTTACAATAAAAAAATTGCTGTCTCCATTGCTTGCTTGATCCTTCATAATAGAGCCACTTTATTGGTGGAAGAGCTCTAGTGACGGAGCTCGCGGGCGTAGGCACCATCGCATTACCTGTCAAATATTACTGTTTATCACAAAATTTGCACTTCGTTTTTTCGACAAAATGTATAAGGCCACAAATGATCTCTGTCAACTTCTGTAATTTACCTACATTTTATGCAAATAAATACATGATTGATTGATTGATTGATTAACATCAATGTGAACTGCATGCTTGTTTACCAATTCCATTACTTAAAAAAAACCTTTCTGTATCCTACGTACAGTACGTAGGATACAAAGCTCAAAAAGTAAAAAGTACATTATTTGAAAATGATTTTATGCGTTCAAACACATTATTTACCATAACTGACCTATTACCTGAACACCCTAACATCGCATACATTTTATGTGACCAGTAAAATTGTTCCTATCAGTAAAAATACGTCAATAAAAAAACCGATATGTTTCAATATCCAGCCGTTACGCGGCCATTTAGGAGTTAAACCGTAACATTTGTATTTATTGAATGTAACTGACCGTACTACGATGTTTCCTAATGTTAGGGCGTATTGACATGTGGGTGGGCCGAAATGATCGGTTGAGTTTTTTTTAATGGAAGAGGCCAACAAGCGATGCCTGCAGTCTATAGACACCCACCTAAAGACCAAGGTCAAAAATCAGATTCGTTACCACTCCTGCTGCCTAAGGTGTAATGCCTCTGTGCTGGAAATTACAGGGCTGTTCTTTCCGACTATCGTGTTCCGATCCACCTGATCGGAACACGATAGTGATGAACCGTTTAGCGGCAAGTATAATAATATAAGGTAATGCGGTGGTGCCTACGCTCCCGAGCTCAGTCACTGGAGCTCTACCAGGGTAAAATAGCGCATCACCTCTTGCAGGAAGCCTCTCTACATCAATTCCAACAACATTTGTTCTGAATTTGACTGCTTCGTTGGCTCAGTGGTCGCAATCGCGATATTGAAGCCTGAGGTCTTGGGTCAGAAAAATCTGTAATTGGGTTTTTTCTTTGAGGAAATTCCAAGTAGAGGCCCAGAGTCTGGTCGTGCCTCGGAGAGCACGTTAAGCCGCCAGTCTTGTGCCCGATCTCTTTGCGGTGGTGTCGGATTGTCATCCCATCGGGCTTTGAGAGTGAAGGAATACGAGTAGAGAGTGCACTGGTGGTAGAGTTCCAGTGACGGAGCTCGCGGGCGTAGGCACCACCGCATTACCTAATATACTTGCCGCTAAATGGTAGTGTTCAGCACTATCGTGTTCCGGTCAGGTGGTAATGTACGGCCCTGTTATTTCAGGCACAGAGGCATATCACCTAATGCCTCAGGAGTGACAGCGCATCTGCATTTTGACCTCTGGTCATTGTGTGGGTGTCTATAGGCTGCAGTCATCACTTAACATCAATGTGAACTGCATGCTTGTTTGCCACTTTTATTACATAAAAAAAAAAAAAAAACCTTGTTTGCGCATAAACATGTGCACGATAATAGCTCCCGCGCAGTTGGCTAGTCTCCGTTGAGATAGGCCGTTGTAGCCAAACTTAATAGACGATTTCTTTAAATTTCTCGGGAACGTAAATTGTATGCAAACAAAGTCACTAGTAGAATCTAGTTGAAAATAAAAAGGATCTACTTATTGAAATAAAACTAATTTTCGGATTTATCTGGCGAATATTAAACTTGAATGATTATTTAACATCAAATCCGATGTTCTGTGTTAACCCTGAACGCTACGCAAGGCGTTTGCAAACAGTGAGGTAACATACTTAGCAAGATCAAATCCCAGCCGCAGCAGTCTGCAAGACCTCAAGATACCATAAGTAATTATTGTGTTAATCCTGAACGCTACGCAAGGCGTTTACGAAATCGACGGAGGTAGCTACATATAATTTTTTCAAACTTCTGTCAGACAAATGTCACCTCAGTCTGCCCGGGAGCACGGAAGCTGAAAAGCAACCGAAAGGTCGGGTTGATTTTAAAAATCATTTTAGTTTAATATACGCGAGATAAATCCGTAAAAATAGTTTTATTTCAATGAGTGTAGCTCGCGGAAACCTAAGAACATATCATAATATGATCTACTTATTTATTCTCTTAAAAATTCCACATATTTTCTTTGTTATAAGCACCCACTTCCTTTTCATAGGTTCAACCTTCCTTTTATCTACTAAATAGCCTGTTTATGACGTATACAACGACGATAACACAATATCCTCTTCATCTTTTGTGTTTTCTAAATATATACACATTGAACAATAAAACATAAATATTAGGTAGCTTTTATCCGTGACTTACTTTCATGTATTTTTCTTAATCTGATAACTGCTTTCTTCGTCAGTTTATTATTGTTTTGAAGCCTTATTTTTTGGCTTCAAGTTCCAATTCAGGATTTTCTTCTCAGGAGTAGAGTAATTAGTTAGCAGTAGTGGCCTACTACCACTAGAGGATAGAAGTTTTTTTTTTAATTGTTACACTTTGCCAGTGTCTTCAGAATTAAAGATTTTATTCAGATATTAAGTATTTGATTATTCACCAAATATGAAATAAAGAAGCGCGCATGGCCCAGCGGCTGGTGTAGATCGTAAGCGATCTGCTCGGTTAAGCACTACGTTGCTATCGATGGATAGCAGTCGTTAAACCTTGTCGGAGGCCTAATGGGCGGTTTGAAAACATCCGACAGTGGGTTGGCCACTAACCCACCCACCTCCACCAATCCGCATTGGAGCAGCGTGGTGGATTAAGCTCCAGGCCTCCCCCCAAAAAGGGGAGAGACTCGTGCCCAGCAGTGGGACGTATAATGGGTTACCATTATTTATGAAATAAAATTATTTCACTTGAGAAAGTTATTTTGGGTTACCACATTAAAATATCATTATGGCAATCCGGGCATGTGACGACCGCTTGATTCTAGGGCACTTCTAGGGTTACTTAAATACGTTGAAATCATCAAAATAATCCTGTTATTTTGATATTGTAGCTTACACTTGGTAAGCTTGAACCTACTCCGATTAAAAATATATTTATGTCAAACATACGTACGGCCCTGTAATTTCAGGCACAGAGGCCATAACACCTTAGGCCTCAGGAGTGGCAGCGCATCTGCATTTTGACCTCTGGTCATTGTATGGGTATCTATAGGCTGCAGTCATCACTTAACATCAATGTGAACTGCATGGTTGTTTGCCACTTTTATTACATAAAAAAAAAAAAAAAACAACACTGCAACAACAACTGCCTCAGTAGCCTAGTGGCAACAGGCCACTACTACTATGCTTGGAATCCTGGGTTCGAGGGTCGGGGACTGGGAATTTTTCCATTTTCTGGAAGTTTCTCAGTACCTCGGAGTTTGGTAATGTGCCAGGAGATGTCAACAGACTCGCCACCTGTTACATGGGCCAAAACGTAACCGGCAAATCGTGGGTGTTTGCATGTATGATTGAATGCATGCATTTACCTCTGCCTGCCCCTTCGGGGATTACAGGCGTGAAGTTACGTTACGTTTTATTTATGTAAAAACTAGTCGGAATTTTTAACAAAACTTCCCAAATTACTTCGTCTATACACCGGCCAAGAGATACGTGCGTGTAGCCTTACCAAAACAGCTTTATCCTGCATCGGTAATCAAAGACCAAAAACGACAGTTACGCTGCCTGCATGTTAACTTAGTGCGGGCAATTCTCATGGCTTGTGACGACAATCGATTCACTGTCTTAGAATGTGGTCAACCAACAGAATATACAGGGTTACTTGTATCTAGCGCATAATTCTTAAATAGACTTTGACTCATCAAGACTAACACTTTTGTTATACATCTTTTTCTAATTCAATGTTTAATTTTTTTTTTACCATACAAAAAATAATAATTAGAATTTGCAGTTCTAATACTTCTTAACTTCACGTTACGTAAACAGCTGACGTACCTTTGTAAAAATTTACCTATGAAACGTAGTGCTAACAATTGATAGAAGTCCAATTTGAAACGATTTTATTTCTTTTCCTGTGATGTACGGCGTTTTGGCAAAAGTCATAGAACAAAAGTTGTTACTCTTAACGTACCTAACTCACCTTTGACGATTTATGCCCTAGATATATTTAACCCTGCATATTTTTTTAAGCAGAAAGTAGTGTAAAAACACGTATGTTATTTTAATTCTCACAGATTTCTAAGAAGAGTAAGTCTTACTCTCTTCAGAAATAAATAGGATCTTTTACTGGTGGTAGAGCTCCAGTGACGGAGATTGCGGGCATAGGCACCACCGCATTACCTACTATACTTGCCGCTAAATGGTAGTGTTCAGCACTATCGTATTCCGGTCATGTGGTAATGTACGGCCCTGTGATTTCCAGCAACACCTTAGGCCTCAGGAGTAGTAACACATCTGTATTTTGATCTTGGTCTTTTTGTAGGTATTTATGATGAGTGCAGACTATTCTGCACTAATCACTTAACATCAATGTGAACCGCATGCTTATTTGCCACTTCCATTAATAATGGCATTCCGTTATACGTCCCACTGCTGGGCACGAGTTTCTTCCCTTTCTGGGGGGGAGGCCTGGAGCTTACTCCACCACGCTGCGCCAATACGCATTGGTGGAGATCCGGCTTAGTAGCCAACCCGCTGCCCGATTTTATATCGCCCATAAGACCTCCGACAAGTTTAACGACTGCTTTCTATCGACAGCAACCGGGACCGATGGCTTAACCGAAGCCTGGTGCCCGGTGCCCTCCGAAGCACGGAAATGGCATTTCTTAGTTTGCCACTAGCGGTCACCCATCACACACCAGACCGTCATATTTCAGTAATGTACAGCTCGGTTGCCACGTCTATATTTAAAGCCACTAATCTATCTGACTCTTCATACTAAAACGAACGCAGCGATTTTTTTTTATTTTATTTATTCCTAAATTGTTATTTATTTAACTAGATAATATAAATCTTCATTATGCTACAATCACAGCGTGCTATTTATTCACTGCTATTGCTACCTGTAAGCTCAAATAGATGAATCTAAGAAGAGTCGCGAAGCCATGGGCTATATCCAAGCTTAGCTATAAGACAGTGTTGAAAGAGTTTAGAACGTCGTATGTAGGGGTCGTGTAGCGAGACGTAATTTCCTGAGCCGGGTCGAGTGTTGGCTCTATTAACGATGGCTGTCTCTTACACCGAAGCGTAACATACTCGTAAAACGAATTAAGCAAAAAGTTGAAATAAAGGCATACAATAAACTTAAACCTGTACACAGATAACATTATATTACATTCAAATTTATTTAACTTTCAATTCAATATAATGTAGATTAAGAATTCGTCCTATTACTGTATATTTAACATTTCACATATAACAATAATTTTAATATAAATGTACATCTAAATAAATGTATTTTATTTTTAAAGAAAATGGAAAGAAAAATTTGACTTCAGGCGAGGCTCGAACGATAGTTGGTAATAGATGGCGCTACTGCTACCATAAAGCAATGCAATAGATGTGAAGGAAAAATTCGACAATTCGGGCAGGGCTTCAGTAGCTCAATTGGAAGAGCGGCTGGACTAGATTCCCAGTAGGTCGCGAGTTCGAGCCTCGCCTGAAGTCAAATTTTTCTTTCCATTTTCTTTAAAAATAAAATATATTTCACAAGCATGTGTTAATGCGAAATAATATAAAACAATTAAATAAATGTAATTTGTCAATATGTAATCATTCACATAATACATTAGATTACATGAAATTCTTTACACAAATATTTCAATTTACGAACATTTGAATTTCACATTTTATCGCCAAGATACTTACATTAGATACGTTTTAGCTATAGAATGTTTTGTCTTTGTCAGCAGGATAGAAAAAAACAAAGGAGAGATTAGCAACACTTTAGCTAAAATACATTTATGAATAAGGGTAACACTATATCATAGTAGTTTCACTGCAGAGGTAAAATATTAACTCAAACTGTTAAGTCCTTAGAACATTGTTCAAACAACGGCAGTAAAAGTGAAAAAGGGAACTTAATTAAGCATAAATGTTACGCGTCGTTGTAAATATTGTAAAGTATGTCTATGATACGTAAAAGCCGGGACGGCGTTCAATGTTACTTCGGTTCGACCCCAGTGCCTTGTTCGCACTTCCGAAAACCCTAAACCCCTTCCATAATTTACAGAGATATCTTTATGTTTGTACTAAAAATACTCGATACTTCGATACTCGTTATATAAAAACTTATCAAGCAACAAAAAAAATGTATCAGTAGATTGAAATATTGAGATAAATTTTGATGTTAAAAACGTAAATCGTAAAGGCTGAGCCTGACTACAGACCTGAAAAATTGTTGAGATTTTGCCATAGAATACAAACGGTTTCGATTTAGACTTGTTGCGGCGAAGGATTTTAAGGTTTTATCTCTGATTTTATATTACTTACAAAACATTAATGGTTAATGGTTTATGAATAAAATAAATAAAATACAAATGTGAAAATATGGTTGTTTCTTTATTTGTTGCTCAATCACGCTTAAGCGACTGGACGGATTTCAATGAAATTTTGTGCACGGTTAGAACACTCTCTTTATCCCATTCAGAGGTTCCTTAGGTGCCTTCAAACATACGTAACTGCTAAGATATCACCAGTGGCGATTACTAGTGTTTATAATTGGGTTGGCTCCAGCTTTTGTTATATAGGGTGAAGTGTTAAGTGCGCAAAACCTGAAAACCGTTTCTTCAAACGGTTAATCTGAACAGCGTTCGTGATAGAAGACCGCAGCGCTCGTAAAATGCAATGATTTATGGTACCTAGGTCTAAGTATTTAGGTTGTAAATATAATGATTATTTAAATTTTAATGCTTAAAAATTATGGTATGGTGGCGCCATACGCGCATTCTCAGAGAACTCACTCAATCACTCACTCAACTCACTGGCTATCAGAGGTGGCAACGCATCTGCATTTTGACCTCTGGTCTTTCGATGTCTATAGGCAGCAGTCATCACTTAACATCAATGTGAACTGCATGCTTGTTTGCCACCTTCATTACATAAACAAAAACCATCAAAGCGGTTTTAAATAATACGGCATCTCAAAATGTATAGTTTAAATTTTAACACCATGAATAATTTCATTCAAAGGGTCATTTCTATTGGGCCCAAAATCCCTATGACATAGGCCGGACGGTTTAACCCTACACTATAATTCTCTTTTAACTTTACGAATTCCGTATCCATTCAATAATATACTTTAAGATCACGAAATGCGATCCGTAATTGATTGAAATCAGGAAGGTCAGGTGAACTGAATAAATTGGCCCTTAAATAAGTCGACTTGAATAAGACATTAGATGAAGTTAGATGTTATTTATATCTAGCTGCCTGGGCTTACATACGCATGGATGGTTAATTCAAATTTAATGAGAAAATACTTTTTTTTTTTACTGGCGACCCGCCCCGGTTTAGCGAGTTTGCAATGTAGATTGTTACTGGTAATTTGTTTTATTTCATGTAATTAAAGTGGCAAACAAGTAGTGCAGTTCACATTGATGTTAAGTGACGACTGCAGAGATCAAAATGCAGATGCGTTGCCACTCCTGAGGCCTAAGCCTACTATGCCTCTGTGCCGAATATTACAGGGCCGTACATTTCCACCTTACCGGAACACGATAGTGCTGAACACTGCCATTTAGCGGCAAGTATAATATGTAATGCGGTGGTGCCTACGCCCGAGAGCTCTGTTCTGATCCAACTGTTAAAAACGATAATTGACCATTGACCGTTAAGTCTAGCGCCATAAGGCTTACATTAGAGAAAATAATATAGACGTTAAACTTTCTTAAAATTTCAAATTTCTTGCGCAACTGCTTATTAATTTATTTTTCTTTCATAGAAACCTTCTCCGGACAATTATAAATACAACACAAAAAGAATTTGCGAAATCGGTGAAGCCTCCGGAATCGGTATCAGCGATATCAGCTATCGTTAGCTCCTCCACCACAGCCCCCAAGGGGGTTTCAAACGCTGTCCTGCAGCCGCAGGACAGAAGAAGCTGCAGCAGAGGAGGATGGCCTGGTGCTGCATCCGCGTCGCGCAAATGGTGCGCGCGAAGACCAGTGATGATGATGAAGCCGTACTCGACTTCTACACTTACCAACACATTTTCATTTTTATTCACATTGGTATAACGGATCTTTCACAGATAATAATAGTTGTATAGTATGTTAACAGTTTGCTGGTGGTAGAGCTCCAATGTAGGAAATACCAACTTGGTCCACTTGACTCCCTACAAAGACGCGCCGTTCGTATTGTTAACGACCCAGGACTTACTGACAGGCTCGAACATCTGAGCCTGCAGAGACATTGGGAGTCTTTGCGTTTTATCCCGTCTCTACAATGGCGAGTGCTCTGTTGAACTGTTCGACATGGTGCCACTGTCTCTTTTCCTACACCGTACTACCCGCCGAAGAGAGGAGTTCCACCCTCACCGACTGGACACCTGCCAATGTTCAACGGTGCGGTTCTTATGTTCGTTTTTGCCCAGAACGTGTAAATTGTGGAATGAACTTCCCTCTGAGGTGTTCCCTCGGTGCTGCAATAAGGGATTCTTCAAAAATGGCGTCAAAAGAGTAATTCTGAGCTGGCAGCGCATTGGCGACTCCCCTGGTGTTGCAAATGTTCATAGGCGACGGTGATTACTTTCCATCAGGTGGCCCGTCTGCTAGTCTGTCAATCCCTTAACATAAAAAAAGGAACTCGAGACCGGTGGCCTTACCTAATCTATCTACTGGTAATGGTAGAGTTCAGCACCATCGTGTTCTGTGTCATCGTGACATAGTAATGTTTGGCCCCGTAATAACTAACACAGACATATCAACTAAGATTTCAGTAATGGCAATACATCCACATTTTTTTTAATGTCAAACGGTTGACAGACAAGCAGACGGGTCACCTGACGGAAAGTAGTCACTGTCGCCTATGAACATTTGCAACACCAGGGGCGTTGCCAACGCGCTGCCAGCCCTGAAGGACTCTTTTGACGCCATTTTTGAAGAACCTCATATTGTAGCACGGAGGGAACACCTCAGAGGGAAGCTCATTCGACAATTTACACGCTCTGGGCTAAAACACATGGCACTGGGCACATTCAGAAGAAGAGACTGGTATTTGTGTAGATATTTATAGGCTGCAGTCATCAACATCCATATGAACTACATGCTTGTTTTCCACATTCCTTACATACAAAAATATACATCATAATGAAAACCAACTGTCTTTGTCTGACCTTAAATGGATGTATGAACTTATTTTATTTTTATAAATAATATAAAATTGTTATCGATAATTGATAGGCATTTTTCATAATTACTCATCACTATACGGGTTATAGCTCACTAGAGCCACTCGGCCCGACTAGCGCCCGACCGCCTCGAGCGGTCTGCACTCATTACATCAATTCCGCTCCGTATCGTCGTCAACGGGCGGCGTGCGGTCCACGCGTGACGGCGAGTGGACCACTCGGTGACCACTAGCTTGTCTTGCGTTGATTGTGCATTGCCAACTCACTGTTCTCAAAGTGACCGCATGCGGTCCGCGAGTGATTCACAAGTAGAATCGCGTCGTTCTACCGTCGACGGCGAGTGGACGCCGTAAAACGAGGCGGGGCGGGTGAACTGTAGTGAGCTATGACCCTTAAACATATGGATACGGTTCAAAGTGGATTAAATGTACACAATAAGCGACATAAGAAGTTATTATTTACATAACAATAGAGTATTATGAAGATTTTGGCATCAGTCCTAGAATATGATCGTTGTTACAGACCTATTAAACATTGAATAAATAGAAGTAGAGCAGGTCGAAGCTGTACAAAGAACGGTTTCAGAACTTTTGTCTGGATACAATGTCTAGCTAGTAAATTAAATCAACGAGATTATCTTAAGCCGGAGCGCCTTTTGCTTTTGTGACTAGGCTAGTGTCCTCCCTATCCAAAAGTCCTATCGACTGTCTTGTTGGCTCAGTGGTTGCAATCGCGATGGTGAAGCCTGAGGTCCTGGGTTCGATCCCCAGGTCGGGAAAATCTGTTATTGGGTTTTTTCTGTGAGGAAATTGCTAGTAGTCTGGTCCGGTGCCTTGGAGAGCACGTAAAGTCGTCAGTCCTGCGCCCAATCTCTCTCTCGTTGGTGTCCCATCTGATTATGAGAGTGAAGGAATAGAAAGTGCACCTGTTGTACTATAATATACACTTGTGCACTATAACATCTCCCGCGCAGGTGGCTAGTCTCCGTTAAGATTGGCCGTCGTGACCGGAATTCAGTCTGCAGGATATTATCCAATCATGTTTTCGTACTTTTAATTTTATACTAAAAAATATTTGACCTTGAGGATGCAGTGTTAATGCAAGAATCCACTGGTGGTAGAGCTCCAGTGACGGAGCTCGCGGGCGTAGGTACCACCGCATTACCTAATATACTTGCCGCTAAATGGTGGTGTTCAGCACCATCGTGTTCCGGTCAGGTGGTAATGTACAGCCCTATAATTTCCGGCACAAAGGCATAACACCTTTGGCCTCAGGAGTGGTAACGCATCTGGATTTTGACCTTGAGCTTTGTGTGAGTGTCTGTAGGCTGCAGTCATCACTTAACATCAATGTGAACTGCATGCTTGTTTGCCACTTCCATTACATAGAAAAAAATCCGTAAAAATAATTTTGTACTTACACAGTTTAAATTAATGTCGTATTATCTTCTAAGTCCTTTATACTCATGAATTATATCGTCAAAAACAAACTGCCATTAAAAGGGATTGTTACCCGAACAGAAACGAAATCTAGACCCACGTACAGAACTTTCTGGACGTGAATGTTGCTAATGCTTCGTATTTTTATACGGGAATGAGGTAATTATTTCGTTTGTCCGTATATAAATTCATTGTCGCTTTAGCCAAGGCATTATTTTTGTTGGGAGAGATGAATTGAATAGAGTAACCTTTAACATAAAAGAATTTCACCTCTTTGTAGCAAGTTTGATTATTACCTAAATAAAAAGAAAACAAAAGATCTTCGGACTTAAAGTAGATTTGGCCGGTAACTAAATAAAAATAAGCCAAAGGGAGTTACTAAAAATACATTATGGTTATTACTGTCTCTACAATGAGATCTTTATTTGGTTACTGTATGTTTTCAGTAAATACTTATCTATTTTGAAATAATGTTTCTTTTGCGTCAACAAGAGAATTAGATAGCAAGTAAACAATACCTAAATTTTGTTACAACTTCAAAAAAAACAACAGATAAACTTTTCCACGGGACAGGTATACTCAAAATGTGCTCCGTGGAGCCCTGGGACTCTGCATCTGTTGCATCTGTTGCGTCTGTTGTAGCTCTTACTAAACTACTCTATTTTCTTCAAAATTTTCTTACACATTTTGGTTTATTAAACTTTGCTTTGTGTTGATGTCACAGATTTTTGCAATATATTTGGTCCCTTAAATAAAATTATTGTTTTTTCCATTAATAACATCATCAACGACAAACAGCGATTAAAAGTGATTGTACTCCAACCGAAACAAAACCTAGACCCACGTACAGAACTTTCTGGACGTGAATGTTGCTAATGCGTCACGTATTTTTATACGGGAATGAGATAATTATTTTGTTTGTCCGTATATAAATCCGTTGTCGCTTTAACGGAGACATTATATTTGTTAGAAATTATGAATAGAATAGAAGTGACCTTAACTAAAAATATTTTTGTCTCTGTGCATATATGGTTTGCCCGCTAACTAAATAAAAAGAAAACAAAAGAAGTCACTAAATTAACGTAAAAACCCAACACATACAGTTATACAGTTAACATGTTCGTTTCCTTTAGACTGTGGTATAGTTCTAAAGGTACTTGAATTACTTAGCACCTAAGCTAAGTATGAGAAAATGAGTTCCCTACCCTCTGCACTAGCGTTAGTGTATTACCGAAAAGGTCAATATTTTTTTTATGTAAGGTTAGTAAGCTCTTACAGTAGAACACTACCACCAGTATATAAAAATAATACTTTGTTCATTTTACGCTTTCGCGTAATCGCCTTAATCGTGAACCGTATTCCTAACACTTTCACAACTTAATATTATTAAAAGTCTTACCCCCTTATTCATAAACGTATTTTAGCTAAAGTGTTGCTAATCTCTACTTTGTCTTTTTCTATCCTGCACATTTGACAATGCAACTGACAAATATATAATAATATATTCTAGAGCTAAAACGTATCAAATATACGTTTATGAATAAGGGGGTACATCTATACATTTGTAACTCTATAGCATTCCTCATGAAGGGTCACCGCGCAGTACGTGATGAAAATGCCTTCATTGTATTAAACGTGCGAGACAAACATTTGTTCAGCGTATTGAGGTTGAGATATCATTGTGCGTTATTACGACAATTAGAAGAATTTGGTCCTTAATGGTGTACAAACACAGTTAGCGTGACAGCGTAGTGTTTGTTTATCGGCAAGATGGAATGACCACTTAACTCGTGAGGCCATTAGCTACATTATTAAATAAATTCTTCTTACGTCGCGGAGCAGGAATAACTTCGTACAATGAACTTTCATTATCTACCTCTCTCGCTCTCGCGTATTTACAGTACCCAGCAAGAAATATTGCAAATCGAGCGTACGAAACAGACAAGCTAGTTTTGACTTCGTAGAGCGTTGCTGCAGACTGCCTACCTAAACACTGATAGTCCGGTATTGGTCAAAACTTGATCAAAATGGTCGACAAACGTCACATAAGTAAGGTATGAAAGAGATAACGAAGGTCGATATGCAATACATTTTCTTGTTGAATAGTGTATTTGACATCAATCACGCACGTATACAGTGAACGCCGCCATTTAAGTGAGCATGAAGCAAGACATTTACACTGGAGTGACAAGGATAGGAAGATAATATTATGTATAAGCCGACGACTTCGAGCTTTGTCACTGAAACTCTACTAAATACCAATACAACATTTAATAACAAAATGGTGAATTCAAGATTTTTATTAAGAGTATATAGTTCAGGTTCAACTATCGGGGGAACTGACTCTGTCAAACGCTCAAGCGGAATTATTCTGAATCCTTATTTCATGGTTTATTGAATGAAGTATATAATAATATGGTCTGATTCAAAAGAAAATGGCGGTTTTTAAATTTTGTTGCTAGGTTTATTTATTACTAATTCAAAATGTACTATTATTTGTGTCATATTTATTTTGATCGTAAAAAGCAATTAATAATTTTCATAAATATTCGACCTAATACTGATAATTACGATGTCATACTTCGTTAAAATTAAAAAACAAAAATCTTTAAAACACAGTTTTGAAATATTAACTACTTGAAATACTTGATTGAGTCACTCCGTATAAAATTAAATGGAATATATTTTTTTTATGCAATAAATTTAGGTATATTGTCTAGAAATGATTGAAGTTCACTTAACAAAATTGTATTAATATTATTATGAAATTAAATTAGAACAGTAGAGATCAAACCTGCGACCACAGAATAACCGCTTTACTGAAGCCACTGCTTCAGTAAACCACTTACCACTGTAAAGCGATTATTCTGAAGTCTCGCTTACTCTAGAAAAGATGACGTCACTCATCGTCGTCACCAACAATTTCAACAATGAAACAGAGTTGGCCTGAAACCCGGTTCCGGTAAAAAATTTTTTTCCTCAACAAAGGAGTAATCCAGCAAATATCATACCATTTTGGCATTCAGATTAAATGCGCTATCTTTTAAAGTTAATTGCCAAAATACTGTAAGTACATTTTTCTACAGTACAGACGAAAATTAGAGTTGGGTGTAATAATTATTTTGAATTTAATGTTGGGCAAAAACACACAATTTTATTGAAAACTGAGTCAGGTATGTTTCAAGTACTGTAATTTACAGAAGAGTTAGTCATGACTACAATACAGAAAAGTGATATATGTAGTCTTAGGACTTGGAAGATCATCAAAGGTGACAGTTTTACCGATATTTTTTAAAATCCTAATAATATTAAAAATACAAGACAAATACATTTTTTTCACATCCTAATAATAACTCTCTGAATAATAATCATGACGACTTGGCATATCACCCGTTTTCGGTATATCGTTGATTTCTGGGCAGTTCGTTAGTCTCGCTAAAACTCGAGAACGGCTGGACCGATTTGGCTAATTTTGGTTTTGAATGATTATTGTAAGTCCAGGGAAGGTTTAAAAGGTAAGAAAATATGAAGAAATTGAAGGGCATAGTAATAACCACAATTTAATTTGCCCATAAAAATAGTCCTTATCTATCAAACCTTTTACACATTACAGAAATTTCATTCTGAGGCAATACGAAGTTTGCCGGGTCAACTAGTATTTAAATATTTTAGTAGTCTCTTCTAACTTGTACCATACTGTGTTTCAAAGGTAGCCGATACTAGTTTATTTGTGTTTTATAAAGGCAGGTAACGAAAGCCAACGCGATGGTTTTACCCATAAATTCTGTGTGCAGTTGGAAAACAAATATTGCCATCCTTGTAAAATGGTAGGGAATTTAAATATCGTGCTTTCGTTTAAATGTGAAAAGGTTAAATTCCTGATACACTGTTCACAAAATGTTTTAGTGTTCCTTTTAGTAAAAAACCGGTCAAATGCGTGTTGGGTCACGCGCAGTGTAGGGTTCCGTGGTTTCAGGTTTGATTAATGTAATGAAATAATTATGTAATTTTTTCTATTTGTTCAAAAATGTCGAGTATTACATTTGGTCGACTATTAATCACAAACTTGTGAAACCCACTTAGGTGTGATAGATTTCCTTTTAATTTCGTAATATGTAGCTACTATTGCTAACAGCAGAAGCGGCAAGTATATTAGGTAATGCGGTGGTGCTACGCCCCCGAGCTCCGTCACTGGAGCTCTACCACCAGTAAAAATCTAAGTCTCTGGTTCTATTGGAATTTTTCCATTTTCTGGAAATTTTCCAGTACCTTAAAGTTTGGTAATGTGCCCGGATATGTCAACAGGCTCGCCACCTGTGGGCAAAAACGTAACCGACGAGCTCTACCACCAGTAAAATGTATGTTTCCGACCATCATTACGTAAAAAATATGTGACACATTTTATTATTTGTGCATGATGATGTGTAAATTGATAGCAACGACAACTATAGTTCACAAAAAATCATTACAAGATAGACAACTGGTGGTAGAGCCCCAGTGTCAAAGCTCGCGGGCGTAGGCACCACCGCATTACCTAATATACTTGCCGCTAAATGGTAGTGCTTAGCACAGTCAGGTGGTAATGTACGGCCCTGTAATTTCTGGCACAGAGGCGTAACACCTTAGGCCTCAGGAGTGATAACGCATTTGCATTTTGACCTTGATTTTTGTGTGGGTGTCTATAGGCTGCAGTCATCACTTAACATCAATGTGAATTGCATACTTGTTTACCACTTCCATTACACAAAAAAAGACAAAAATTAATATATCTGTCAATAGATTAAATTGTCAAATCGGTAAAACTACCCTACATTAAAAATAAATATCAAAATTTAAATAGGGTATCAACCTGAATTGTACGAAAAATCCAGTGGTTTTCAAATATTTATGTTCAGATAAGCTTTTTACGTACTTATTTCAAAGTAAGTCTTAACGATGAAATATCGAATATTATTTTCAAGTTTTACCTTTAGGCGCTTCCAAGTAAAAGCTAATCTACAAGATAATCCTGTTTTTTTTTATTTCTTGGTACAGAAAATAATAAATCGGGATGATAAAGCTAGTAAACAACTTGAATTTTCGGTCATACCTATTCTTTAAATATTTTATCTTAAAGAAAAATGGAAAGAAAAATTTGACTTCCATTTCTTTCTATTTTTCTTTTAGATAAAATATATTTCACAAGCATGTGTTAATGCGAAATAATATAAAAACAATTATTCCTTAAATGTAATAAATATATATTCTTTGTAGCGTATTTTGTAAGAGCACAGAAATATGGGAACAAGCATAGAGCAAGACGGGCCACCAGCCGCGGCGAACCGGTGGGGAGCCATATGCAGGCTTTTTTTCAGTGCGACTCACTATATTTTGTATAGTTT
The DNA here is from genome assembly GCA_036365455.1 of Macrosoma leucophasiata. Taxonomy (NCBI): domain Eukaryota; kingdom Metazoa; phylum Arthropoda; class Insecta; order Lepidoptera; family Hedylidae; genus Macrosoma; species Macrosoma leucophasiata. Next base: position 2,224,300 of record JAWQUS010000023.1, on the reverse strand, counting down.
GGTATATGTATGTCAAACACTTATTATAATAATATATTCTTTTTATAAATGTCTTAAGTACCATACATATACTATAAATATATATGTCACACATAATTAATAACATTCATATTATATACATATCATATAACATATATTATTATTTATATTAATAATAATAAAACGTAAAATATAATAATAATTTATGATATAAAACAACATATTTATTTTATTTATTATTTACAATAATTATTAGTTAATAATGTTACTTATTATATAAACGTATAGCTATTACTTTTAAACTATTATTAAACAGAATATGTAATAATAATGTAATAGAATAATAAATAAATATTATTATAATAAGTGTTTGACATACATAAACCAAACTATACAAAATATAGTGGGTCGGCTACACTTCTCTGTCAAAATACAAGACCAAATAGTCCTATGCCTGTCGCCCAGATATTTAAATGTGTGCGTAAAATTGTTTATGTATTTTGTTAAAGTCAAGGTGTAAATATCGTAATAATATACGATTTTTGTAGTGTGAGTCACACATATTCCCCCCGCAAAAATTTGACCTTGGTCATTTTGTGGGAGTCTATAGGCTACATTCATCATTTAACGTCAATGTGAACTGCATGCTTGTTTGCCACTTCCATTACATAAAAAAAAAGTATTATCTCAGAAAACTTTTTCTTATCATATTACAGCTGTCAGTGTCTTCAAAGAGCTATTAATACGGTAAAAATAATTTACATACATCCAATATAAAGCAATCACCTCGACATCGATTCCTTAGCAAATTACTATTGAAAACAAGTGAATTCCGCGATTTTCCATCAGACGAATGAGTCAAAGGTAATAGAAATCCTAATTAAAAGTCCTTGTTTACCGGTACTGTACGCAAAATAGAAAAGAAAAAAACACAATATGAAAAGGAAAGCTTTGTGCAATTGGGGACGAGTCACAGAATAAAAGTTTATTTTAAAATAGGTCTCATTTAGTTATCCAAAAAATCATGTACAAGTGCTCATCAATTAATATTGCACATCGATTCTATGGAACAGACGATCGGGTAATTTTGACTTTGTAGAGCGTTATCTCTGCAAACTGCCAACGTAAGCACTGTTAGTCCGGTATTGGTAAAAACTTGATCAAAATGGTCGACAAAAGTCACCTAAGTAAGACGCCACTAAATGGTAGTGTTCAGCACAATCGTATTCTGGTCAGGTGGTAATGTATAACCCTGTAATTCCCGGCACAGAGACATCATACCTTAGGCCTCAGGAGTGGTAACGTATCTGCATGTCCCAGATGAAAATCAGCGTCAGGTCGATTAATGTTATCGACTTGACATGAAGCTAATCTGGGCTCCCATTTGGATCAGCCGTGAGACTTAAGCTCATTTTTTTTTATTCTTATTGTTTTTCTTTTTGTATAATTGTACCTATGTACCTAATCGTCTGTAAATTTTGTATCGTCATGTCTCTGTGCTGTCCAAATAAATGTTTTCTTTCTTTCTTCTTATTTGACAAATCGGGCAGGACTTCGGTAGCTCAGTTGGAAGAGCGGCTGGACTAGATTCCCAGTAGAGGTCGAGTCTCGCCTGAATTCAAAATAAGCTAGTGGAAGCTATGACTGTACTTCTTGTTTTTCGTAACAAAAATATAATTTTGATAGAAATCTATAAAGGTTATAATAAAGTGAGTATATATATCACTTCCAGGCTATTTGTTCGAAACGGTATGCGGCCTAGTAAAATATATCACAGCCCGAACCGGAAGGGCCCTGATAAGGGGTTTGGGAAAAATGTAGGGAATGAGAACAACGGTCGGGGTTCGAATTTTTGTATCTATCTGTTGCATTGATTTTTTTATCAATTTCCAAAAGGTTCGTTTTGAATTTGCATATTTTTAATGATTTGTGATCTTTTTAGAGTAGACATGTTTTATAGTTTATCTATTTTTTTTATGGCGTGAAGTGTGAACGAGCATACAGTTTTCATGATGGTATATAATATCGTAGCTTATAAAATTCTACATGAAACCAAAGATTTCGATGTAGGTACGTTGCCACTCCTGAAGCCTAAGGTGTTTTATCTTATAAGAAAAAACATCTTTACATCATCTTGTCTCAAATTATAACAGTTAATTTTCAATTTACAAATATCTCCAAAAAAGACCTCAACGTTCAAAAGCCTAAAAAAAATTCACTCGTTTTTTACGCATTCCTGTTTGGATCACTGATAAGCATGTGACCCAAATTTCAACACAATCGATTTTGTAGTTTCTAAGAAAATTTGGTTTTGAGAGACGAACAGACAGAAAGAGGCACTACTGTATACAGGGTTCCGTATATTTCCTTTGAGGTAACAAATCCTCAAAACGCAAGTGAAACTGCGCAAAACAGCTTTGAACATACGGTACGAGTAAATAAAATCGATTTACAATTGGATATGAGATCAGAGATCCAAATAAGTGAAACACGTTAATATGCGAACTACATGCGCTAGGCAAAGTTTGCAACAATGCCTCAAATACCGATAGCTTTCTATTCATCACAGGGATTTAGAACATTAGAGTAACTTTACAACTCTAGACTTCGTTATGCAAATACCACCCGTTGTGTACACACGAAATGTTTATTTGTCGAGCTTGCTCGTTAAAGAGAAGTTACAAACGCATGGAAAACGTGAGATATTTAAGTGGATATTTTAAGAATACATAAAGTTTTTTTAAAAATAAATTGACTGAAACATTAAATTTGTGGAAAAATTGATTAATAGAGCTCTATTTGACTCTTAAAGTGTACTCCAAAGAATTTTACATTCATTATTGAGAAAAAAGTTAAAAATATCATATCATTATATTTTTTAAATTCAATTTACAAATTATTTGGGTATTTGTGAGCGACGAATCATTTAACAGGTGACAGTTAACAATTTAGTTACCCGCTGCAAAAATAAATAATGTTTGCGTGGAAATATTTACGTTTATATCAAATATTTTGACGGCCCGGTTAGTCCAGCGGTGTGAGATGACCGTTTGATTCGAAGGGTCGCGGATTCGATCCCCGCACCGGGACAAATGTTTGTATGGCCTACAGATATTTGTTTCGGGTCTGGGTGTTTGTGTATGTGTTGTATGTGTACAACGGCACCCACGACACAGGTTTATACCTACTGTGGGGCTGTGAGTGTAAGCGTATTTTTATTTTTTATTTTATTGTTGAAATTCCATGAGTTTTAGTTAACATTTTTATCGTAGCCTTCGTAGAATTTTTTTTTGGAACATTCTTGATGAAATGTGAAGAAAAATAGTTAAATTTCTATTACGATTCTTACACTCAAGCATTAACGATTATTAAATCCTTGGCGCAACAATTTGTAGATGCAGTTTCCATTTTTGTCAAAGTACGAGTAACAGAAACAGTTGCAAAACAATTGCGCGGCTGCATCGGCTTTTAAAAAGCTATGCATGATATCCTCCCGTATGCGTTCACCATAAGTTGAGCAGAATCTTTGCAATAAATCAGAAACTTTTGGACACCCTGAGTCAGACCCGCGTCAAACTAACGTTTTTTTTATTGCGATTCTGTGATTTGAATACGCTGTTATTGGTCTGTGGTGATGATAATACGCTATTATGTTGAAAAATGTGTGTTTTCTTATAGTTCAGTGGAGTTTTTAATGTTTTACATTATTTGGGGTGACTATCAGAATTTTTGGTCACTCTAATGATTATGCAGAGTATATCATTATATCTTCACGCTTAGTCCTTTATGTGGTAGACAGATGGAGCGGCAAATATCTCGATCCTTTCTCACTTCTTCTACATTAATCACTCTCTTCTTACAGGTTCAATGATTCCGAAGATTTTAGACACCACCTTAGTATTCGACCTATTTGGACAAATCTTGTTTTTATTTTTATGTAATGGAAGTGGCAAACAAGCATGCAGTTCACATTGATGTTAAGTGATTACTACAGCCTATAGACACCCACACAAAGACCAAGGTCGAAATGCAGATGCGTTACCACTCCTGAGGCTTAAGGTATAACGCCACTGTGCCGGCAATTACGGGTCCGTACATTACGTTTAACATTACATTGTGTTCCGGTCAGGTGACCGGAACACAATAGTGCTGAACACTACCATTTAAAGGCGACAAGTATATTAGGTAATGCGGTGGTGCCTACGCCCGCGAGCTCCGTCACTGGAGTTTGACCACCAGTGAAAAAGGTTTTAGTATTATTTATATTTTTGTCATAATAATATGATATAAGTGTTATAAGAAAGCAAGAGTAGTTAGAGAACGATGTAAAACTACCGTTACTGCGATCTTCAATTTACATACCATGCGTGTTGACTTTGTTATATTTTCGCTTAATAACACACACATTTCACTGGTTGTAAAGATCCAGAGTAGGAGCTCAAGAGCGTAGGCACCACCGCATTACCTAATATACTTGCCGCAAAATTGGTAGTGTTCAGCACTATCGTGTTCCGGTCAGGTGGCAATGTACGGCCCTGTAATTTCCGACACAGAAGCATAACACTTTATAGGCCTCAGGAGCGGCAACGCATATGCATTTTGACTTCGGTTTTTGTGTGGGTATCTATAGGGTGCAGTCATCATTTAACATCAATGTGAACTGCATGCTTGTTTGCCACTTCCATTACATAAACAAAAATATAAGAACAAATAAAACACCATTTATTTTTATTCCAACCTACCACCGAGAATTACTTGTACAATTTGGTAAATCCAATCATTTATTAGAAGAGTCAATCTGAGCCTTCAATAAAAAGCGGTGTCATCTCGGGTCTCAGCCTAAATTAATAGTTTGGCTGAGCACAATAAATCAAGAAAGTTCCGACAGGTTAAGATGACGCGAGATACTGTGTTCGGAAAATTTACTTAGTTGATCACTTGGCGGTGGTAAAGTGTGTAAAGGAGACAGGAATAATGTTTGCGCCTGCCTTTCTGAGTAACCAGAGGGTTATGTGATCAATTATATTACGTACCATTCAGAAAATAGGCCACTTCCATAACATAAAAAAAACAAAACAAGGTGATCAGACTATTGCTAGAGAATATGTATGTTTACTGGTGGTAGAGCTCCAGTGACGGAGCTCGCGGGCGTAGGCACCACCGCATTACCTAATATACTTGCCGCTAAATGGTAGTGTTCAACACTATCGTGTTCCGGTCAGGTGGTAATGTACGGCCCTGTAATTTCCGGCACAGAGGCATAAGACCTTAGGCCTCAGGAGTGGTAACGCATCTGCATTTTGACCTTGGTCTTTGTGTGGATGTCTATAGGCTGCAGTCATCACTTAACATCAATGTGAACTGCATGCTTGTTTACCACTTCCATTACATAAAAAAAAAAAAAAAAAAATACTACGTATAGAATGGACACTTCGACGTCCCGCCCGATTTCTCCGCATCACCCAACCTCTCTTTGAGCGAATGAGCGACGGTTGGTATTTTGTACGTGCTACGCACACAGGTGCGCGTGTAAATACACGTCACTGAATGATGCTGCATGCTACGAAATCTGCTCTAATGAAAGATAAGTTGATCGATTATTATTACTAGTAAAGTTGTTGAGTCCTTATAGTCGTAACAGCTTTCCTTTTAATATTTTTTATGCGACGAAGATGATAAGCAATCATGCAGTTCACATGTATGTTAAATGATGTCGGCAGCCTATAGACATCTGCACAAAAATCTGCTGTCCTAATGCAGATGTGTTGCGACTCCTGCGACCTTAGTTGTTATGTTTCTGTGATAATTATTATGGGCCACATATAACCTTCTTACCAGAACACAATAGTGCTGAACACTACCATTTGACGGCAGACAGGTTAGGTAATGCGGCGGTGCCTACGCCCTCGAGCTCGTACATTTGGAACTCTACCACCAGTATTAACATAATATTATGTACTAACTGCCTCGGTAGCCTAGTGGTAGCAGGCCATTACTACTACGCTGAGGTCCATGGTTCGATTCCCGGGTAGGGGGTTATCAGAGATAATGTTGTAAAGTCCTTTATATCTGGTTCTATTGGATTTTTTCCATTTTCTGGAAATTTCCCAGTACCTCGAAGTTGCATGTGCCCGCAGAAGTCAACAGGGTCGCCACTTGTTACATGGGCCAAAACGTAACCGGCGAATCGTGGGTGTTTGCATGTATGCTTGAATGTATGCATTTAACTCTGCATACCCCTTTGGGGATTACAGGCTTGAAGATACATTTATATACTATCACCGTGTTTTTTATACCCGTTTAGCTGGCAGAGGGGGACACAAAACACTTGACTTATTTACAAGCTCATATATTAATGCCAAATTACACATTTCTTCTCTTAGTACTAAGAGACTACGAACTTAGCTGCGGACAGACAGACAGACTTACAGGTGAAGATGGTGAAAAAATTGAATTGTTTTATTTTAGACTATATTTATATACAAGCGCGCGTGGTCCCGCGGCTGATGTAGATCGGAAGCGATCTACTCGGTTAAGCCACAGTACAAATATGAGCAGTATGGAAACTACGTACAAAACGTTCAAAACGGCACTGTTCATACCTGTACTGTGGTTAAGCGATACGGGCGCGGTCTGGTGTGTAATGGCTGGCCGCTAGTAGCAAATTAAAATTCATGTTTTCGTGCTTCGGAGGGCATGTTAAGCCGGTCAGTTGCTATCGATAGATAGCAGTCGTTATAATAAATAATAGAAATATATAAAAGAGTTTGAAAACCTCCGACAACGGGTTGGCCACTAACCCTTATCTCCACCAACCTGCACCTGAGCAGCATGGTGGAGTAAGCTCTAGGTCTCCTCCCAAATAGGGAAGAGACTTGTGCCCAGCAGTGTTACGTATAAAAGGTTGTCATTATTATTATTATTTTAATTTTAATTTTAGACTACGGAACCCTAACAAATGTAACGTTCTCAAAATATCCAATATCGATGAGCCACGCCTGAACTTAGTCCACGCCAATATTACGTTCCATTATTTCGTATGTATAGAAAGATCAACAATTCAGGAGATTGCGCCACTAGAATGTATCCGATTTAGTCTCATAGTACGGTTTTTTGTTGCTCAATATTTTTTTTTAGATAATGGAAGTGGCAAACAAGCATGCAGTTCACATTGATGTCAAGTGATGTCTGCAGCCTATAGACACCCACGCAAAGACCAAGGTCTAAATGCAGATGCGTTACCACTCCTGAGGCCTAAGGTATTTAGTAGTAAACATACTACTGCGAAATATTCAAAATATTAAACATGAAAATCCCAAAACAAACTGGCTACATGCATGTAAGCCGGGTTGGCTACATTCGCCGGTTACCTTAAGCGGTGGATGTAGCCAATCGCAAAGATGGAGGATCTGGCAGCCTCCCAGGAACAGATGCCGCAGCCCTAGTGTCGACTTGTGTACCTTTGTACGCCTCACCGGTTGGCACACTTTGGATTATTTTATGGGGGTGACACAGTATAGATGTAAAATAACTTTGAACCTATATTTCTAACGAGTAAGCTAAGATTATATTCTTACCCCCTTATTCATAAACGTCATAGAGCAACACCGGTGGGGAGTAGCCATATGCAGGCTTTCCCCTCTGTCAAAGTACAAGGCCAAATGGGCCTATACCTGTCGCCTAGATGTTTAAATGTGTGCGTGAAATTGTTTCTGTATTTTGTTAAGGTCAAGGTGTGAGTTTCGTAGTAATAGACGATTTTTGTAGTGTGCGTGTGAGTCGCACGCATTTCCCCCCGCAAAAAATGACGGACTGTTTTGCATCGGTAATACACGCGGTTGTATGATAGACGTCACTGATTGCAGTGACGTTTATTTACAGGCGCACCTGTGTGCGTAGCACGTACAAAATACCAACCGTCGCCCATAAGAGGGAAAGGGGTTGAGTGATGCGGGGAAAACGGGCGGGACGTCGAAGTGTCCTTTCTATACTTAGTATTATTACATATTCTCTGCTGTCGCCCAGATGTTTCAGTGTGTGCATGTAATCATGTATGTATTTTATTGAAGTCAAAGTGGTGGTTTCATAGTAATAGACAAGCTCTTCCTCCCTCTCTTCAAACGGTCGTCACCATCCGCTGGACCAACTGGCAAACAAGCTTGCAGTTCACATTGATGTTAAGTGATGACTGCAGCCTATAGACACCCAAAGACAAAGTCTCTGGTCAACAAAGGCCAGAGGTCAAAATACAGATGCGACCACTCCTGAGGCCTAAGGTTTTATGCCTCTGTGACGGAAATTACAGGGCCGTATATTACCACCTAACCGGAACATGATAGTGCTGAACACTACCATTTGACGACCCGGTTAGTCCAGCGGTGTGAGATGACCGTTTGATTCGAAGGGTCGCCGATTCGATACCCGCACCGGGACAAATATTTGTATGTGAACTCTAACGATCCGGTTAGTCCAGCGGTGTGAGATGACCGTTTGTTTCGAAGGGTCGCGGGTTCGATCCCCGCATCGGGACAAATATTTGTATGGCCTACAGATGTTTGTTTCGGGTCTGGGTGCTTGTGTATGTGTTGTATGTGGACAACGGCACCCACGACACAGGTTTATACCTACTGGGGAGCTGTGAGTATAAGCGTATTTAATTTAATTTAATTTAGCGGAAAGTGTATTAGGTAATGCGGTGGTGCGAACAAGCATGCAGTTCACATTAATGTCAAGTGATGACTGCAGCCTATAGACACTTACACAAAGACCAAGCTCAAAATGCAGATGCGTTACCACTCCTGACACCTAAGGTATTTAGTAGTAAACATGTTACTGCGAAATATTCAAAATATTAAACATGAACATGTGCCTACGCCTGCGATCTCCGTCACTGGAGCTCTACCACCATTAAATGGATCGAACTCCTCCTTCCTCTCTTCAAACGGTCTTCACCATCTGCTGGACCAACTGGCTCGTATATTAGTAGGTATGTGGATTTGCCCGTCTGAATGCATTTTATTCGAATTGAATCCTAAAGGGTTACGTCGCTTTATTCCCAAAAAGGAAAGTAGACAGATAGACGACGTCGGATTTGTGGGATTTCCAATAAATCCACATTTAACATATGCCGACTGTATTGTCATCTCTTCTTTTTTGCTTGTGGCATGGTTTTTCCTTCATCAAATATGAGAAACGGAAAAACCATCTCAACTTCACTCTTTCAACCTTTTACTAGTGGTAGAGCTGCAGTGAAGGAACTCGCGGGCGTAGGAACCACCGTACCACGTAACTTCTCGCCTGTAATCCCCGAAGGGGTAGGCAGAGGTAAATGCATGCATTCAATCATACATGCAAACACCCACGATTCGCCGGTTACGTTTTGGTCCATGTAACAGGTGGCAAGCCTTTTGACATCTCCGGGCACATTACCAAACTTCGAGGTACTGGGAAACTTCCAGAAAATGGAAAAATCCCAATAGAACCAGAGATAAAGGATTTTACACCGTTATCTCTAATATCCCCGACCCGGGAATCGAATCCAGGAATCTACCCCAGTGTAGTAGTGGTGGCCTGCTACCACTAGGCTACTAAGGCAATATATCTAACTACCGAGTCTCAAGTATGTATTATAAATAGTTTCGTAGTAAAGTGCCTGTGACATACAGATAGACAGACAGACAATTACTTATAAGAATTCAGTTTTTTGCCACTTGATTACACACTAAAAACTAATAGAGTTACCTAAACCACTTACCAAAAGTTACCGTTCCAACAATTTTTGCTAATATTCTATTTATACGAAGGGAAGGAAAATTCCAATCGTCAAAGGCCTACAAAAACCTTTCGATTCACCAGAGAGCCATCAAAGAACATAAACATCACATAAAAATCTTCAAAGCTATGCATCGAAAATGTATTCAACCGATAAAAAAAAATCGGACACTTCCAATCGGTGAACTATTCAAAATCCATTCATGCATACATGCATGAATTTCCCCAATTGTTACGATTGTCGTGACCAAAAACAAATATATCTTGACACATCCCATAACCAAATTCCTAAAACCATAAGATCCAAAATTGCTTCACCGTCGACAGAACTAACCTTGTCACCGGTAAAGGATTTACAAATCAATTTGCCGTTCGAATGACTTCTATTGTATTGCGATAGGGTTCACTTTAATTGGTTGACCGGATCGTTTAAATTTGGATTATTAGAAAAGAACCCCTTTCTACTGAATTCTCGGTCTTTCTGTGATCCCGAGTCGTTAGGAGTGTCTTTTTTATAATATTGAAGTATGAACATTTGTTTTAATTTCACAAGCTGTTGAAAACAGACGTCTTCTCTCGGGAATAAGATTTTTTGAAGAATAGTTTGTGTTCTTGAACTTACAGATAATAAATTCAAGTCATGTATTAAACGCACACTATGTAAAAATGCGTACTATAGACTCGATGGCTATCTAAAGGATAGAGATGCCTGGACAAATGCTGGTATAGCTCCACAAAACTAAACAATAATTTTGTGAAATGAGTGCATTGTACTTGATATTGTAAAACATAGTTATAAGTGTCATATTGTGAAAATAATTTTAAGGAACATATTTTGAAAAGACCCTACTGAGTTTTGTTTTGGCAGGTTTTTTCTCAGTAATGTGGGCTTTGGAACTCTGCCAGTGAATGACAAAGAATGTCCCATATTTTTTGTTTAGTCTTATCTTGCCGTTTGTAAAAGAGAGTATGGAACATTCTGTTGATACCTATTTTTATTGTTATGTATTTTTGGTCAATTATTTATTTTATTTTGTTTACTTTGACATATTAATCAACGTATCAGTTGTTATTCGCTTTAATTTTATATTTGTAATTTGACCTATCACAAGCAAATTCTATTATTTCCAAGTGATTAAATGAATTTTTGAGTTTTTTGTTTATATTTTGCTGGCTTCGGGACGCGACAACCCTACCGCCCATTAACGGAAGAATTTTTACTGGTGGTAGAGCTCCAATGACGGAGCTCGTGGGCGTAGACACCACCGCATTACCTAATATACTTGCCGCTAAATGGTAGTGTTCAGCACTATCGTGTTCCGGTCAGGTGGTAATGTACGGCCTTATAATTTCCGGCACAGAGGCATAACACCTTAGGCCTCAGAAGTGGTAACGCATCTGCAATTTGACCTTGGTCTTTGTGTGGGCTATAGGCTGTATGCTTGTTTACCACTTCAATTACATTAAAAAAAATCCTACTGGAAGATAATTTTTCCACTAATGGAATCAGTCAACCGCAAAATGGTGGTAAAAAAAATCTATCTATATATCTATAAATAGGGCGGTACTAAAAATAACAATGCGGGTAGTGCAGCGGCGTCACGCGATAAAACTATCGAGCCTGGGAAGGAGACTTCGGCTTATTCCGGGTCCGTCGAGAGTTATCTCTTTCGTACCGTACCTACCTATTTGACGTTTGTCGACCATTTTGATCAAGTTTTGACCAATACCGGACTGTCAGTGCTTACGTAGGCAGTGTGCAACAGAGATAACGCTCTACAAAATCGAAACGAGCCGATCGTCTCTTTCGCGGGCTCGATGTGCAATATTAATTGTTGAGTACTGTATAGTCTTTTTCTTCGGTACGATGGAACGAATCCGCCGATCAAACCCTCTACCACACAAACATGCGCATCAACGAGGCCCCTAAGCGGTTCTCGCGGTGCTGCAGTACCGAGTCACTCGCTACTCGAGCGTTAATGCGCATGTTTGTGTGAGTGTGCCGTTTTGAACGTTTTGTACGTAGTTTCCATACTGTTCATATTTGTACTGTGCCTCTACACACGGCCAGATTTGGTTCGGACCATACAGAATCCGCTGTCCAGTTCATACCATATCCGGACTACTATAATCGTCAAACAAGTGCACCACTGAAAGGAAATATCTTCGGCATTCAAGACACATCCAACCGCTTTATACACGACACAGACACAATACCGTCTTACGCGGAACCATAGATCAGGCTCAGACAAATAAAGACGGATCGGCACGATATTGGCGGGACGCTGCCGAGTTTGCTTTTGTTATCTAGGTTACACCTTAACCCACTGTAAGACGAATCTTCAACGTATGTGACATTGAGGATTCGTCTTACAGTGAGGATTGGACTGTAATCACAAGCTGATTATTTAATAAGACTCTTTTGTTTCCTGAATGTTGTTTTATACGGCCCTGTAATTTCCGGCACAGAGGCTTATCACCTCAGGCCTCAGGAGTGGCAACCCATCTGCATTATGACCTTGGTCTTTGTGTGGGTGTCTATAGGCTGCAGTCATCACTTAACATCAATGTGAACTGCATGCTGGTTTGCCACTTTCTTAACATAATAAAAATGAATCTTGACTTATGTCGAGGTTTGATATTAACCTCCGCACTTATGCGATCGGTAGGAGATCGATTGAACTACTAATTTATTGTTTAACCACGTGTAAAGCTTTGTTTTCATAATATTTATGAGCACTATCTCACTATTTTCAATTTTTGCGGGCAATTTTGAATCTCAGTTTTAGGTGGAGATGCTTATGGATAGAAACTATATTAAATCCTGACAAACCTTTATATATTATCTCTACTAAATTCTTGAATCTCTTTAATACTTTACTTATTTTCCTTGACAGAGTTCTTTTTTATCAGAAGTTACATAATCAATCTGTAATTTACCACAATAAGAAAATTCTTCCTAAATGTACCATGTGCACCATAAATTCTAACTGCCACATTCAATTTAACAAAAAAAAAATTGCTCAAACAGGTACGCCTCTCAAATAATGTCTACAAAAATAAAAATAATCACTAGAAAAAATCTAGAGCACTCAAGACACATCCAACCGTTTTATACACGACACAGACACAATACCATCTTACGCGGTACCATAGATCAGGCTCAGACAAATAAAGACGGATCGACACGATATTGCGGGACGCTGCCGAGTTTGGATTTGTCATAACTGGGTAACACCTTTACACCTATGCTGAGGATTAAGTGTTTGTCTTCATTCGAGACTTTATTTGTGTAGTTAAAAGTAGTGTGTATGTTTGTGATTTTTAAATTTATTTTGTTAAGATTATGATCTTGTTAGATCGTCTCTGGATTAAGATGAATTGTGTTCAAGGGTTCTATAGAAATTTATAGCAATTGAAATCAAAACTCGATGTCAGGGAGTGTTCACATTTTTACATATACCTGACGTTTTAAAAGCTTTAGCCATTTTACTAGTGTTGGAATCACAGTGAACCAATAGGATTATCTATTTTGAGTTAAAAGTGACATATTAACAAATCAGTATACCACTAAATGAAGATAATGTAAGGCATTCAAGACACATCCAACCGTTTTATACACGACACAGACACAATACCGTCTTATGCGGAACCATAGATCAGTCTCAGACAAATGAAGACAGATCGACACGATATTGCGGGACGCTGCTAAGTTTGCTTTTGATATCTGGAGTACACGTTAACACTTATGTAGAAGTGTGAGTACTTATATTTTTTGTAACAGACCTCCTGTGTTGGTATATTGAGATTTTTTTACTGGTGGTAGAGCTCCAGTGACGGCGCTCGCGGGCGTAGGCACCACCGCATTACCTAATATACTTGCCGCTAAATGGTAGTGTTCAGCACTATCGTGTTTCGGTCAGGTGGTAATGTACGGCCCTGTAATTTCCGGCACAGAGGCGTAACACCTTAGGCCTCAGGAGTGGTAACGCATCTGCATTTTGACCTTAGTCTTTGTGTAAGTGTCTATAGGCTGCAGTCATCACTTAATATCAACGTGAACTGCATGCTTGTTTACCACTTCCATTACATAAAAAAAAAAAAGTGATGATTCTCGGTGGCTTTCTACTCTTTGGAGATAATATAAAGGTGCCTAAAGAATAGTGAGTGTTTAGTTAAAAATATTAAGTAATATTGTTTTTTATCTTCATTTTATTCAAATGGTATAACTTGAGTCTACTATACGTGATGTGAGCGATTCAAAAGATCAGAGCGTCAGCCAACTTTCATACTTTTACCTACTAAATAATCATAAATATCACAGGTGATTATTTTACGAAAATACAACCTATAACGCTGTTTGAAAGCGAATACTGCCACATATTGACATCAACTTTGGTTGATATTAAATCACCGATCATCCAAAAACTTAAGCTTTACAAGCGGATCATGTACCTAAACAGACAACGGCCTGGAATTTCCGGGGAAAGCGAAAATTTGGCGAATCCATGCGAGTGAATTGAGAAATTAAAGAAAAATCAGAAAGAAAAATTTGTCAGGATCTTTTCTAGATTTCTCAAGATAACCAGTTCAGCTGGTTCTAAATATAAAAAGTCCATATTATTGTAATATTATACAGACATTGTGAAATATTCTCTCATTATCTGAATGCATTTTACTCGGGCAAACGCCGAACTTTTTGTTTTTTTCCATGTTAAAACCTCTTTTATTTGGTCGAGAGCAGACCCAAGTGCTGGCTGGATTATAAGGATCGATAATAAAACGATAAAATGTTTGACAAGTATATATTTTGCGATTTCTATTTTTAGGCGTTGTTACAAGTTGCAAAAGCACAGTGCATAGCAATTAGTACTACGATTTTAAAATTACTATAACAAAAGTCAATTTTCGTAATAATTTCAGAGATTTCTACATCTGAATTTGAATTAAATTGTTGATATATATAATCGATGCTTAAATAATAGTTGCGCCCAAAAAGGTGTGTTATACTTACCTTACCTCTACCTACGGCCGCACATAAAACACGAACCTATTCACACACGCACACGGTTGCAATGTGATGTAGCGTAACCTGCGTACACTTATTTAACACTCGCTAATAATATGAATTGCCAGTATTTTATTTTATATTATTTCGCATTAACACATGCTTGTGAAATATATTTTATTTAAAGAAAAATGGGAAGAAAAATTTGACTTCAGGCGAGACTCGAACTCGCGGCCTACTGGGAATCTAGTCCAGCCGCTCTTCCAATTGAGCTACTGAAGTTCTGCCCGATTTGTCGAATCTTTCCTTCACGTTTATTGCATTGCTTTATGGTAGCAGAGTAGCGAGTTCGAGTCTCGCCTGAAGTCAAATTTTTCTTTCCATTTTTCTTAAAATAAAATATATGCCAGTATTTTATTTCTCTAATAATTATTTACTATAGAAGCACGTCTCAACGAGTTTTTACAAACTTGTTGACACCAACATTTTACTTTGGATTTACGTTAGTCTCATTTTCGTTTGCATTGACTGTTCATCAAATGGGTTCAATAAATTTCTTAACTGTAATTAATTTTGGGACCAAATATTGCCTATATCAAAAATGCCTGAAATTGATTCGGTTATCGATTCTGAATTGACTAGTTTCGGGTTATACATTTAATCCTGTTACACGTTTTACATTTATTTCACAGAACTATCCCACAACCTGAGTTTCGGTATCTCCGGTAGGCATATTTTTTACTGTATGCTTTTTAACGTTCCCATCTCGCTAAGGCGGCGAACCGTCCCGGATTCTGCGGGACCGTCCCGTAATGCTAGATGTAATCCCGCTTTGCAAGAATTAATAAAATAGTCCCGCATAACGCTGGAGGTGTCCCGCATGTCCCGCATTCGATGCATTGACGTACCATACCATACCTATTTTTTTCAAGCTACTACATAACCATTAACCACTCAGTCCCACAACTCACACACATACTTATGTGAATTTAATTGAAAACTATTTGCGAATGTGTGTATGTGTATATGTGATCGCTTTTTCGCTTTATTCCATTTTGCATTCTTGTAAAAAAGTGTCACTCTAGTGACGAATTAATTTAAAAAAATAAATGGCTTCAGTATGCAAGTTGTGTGTTTTTATGTAAATTTGTTACGTATACTGACAAAACTTCACACTTCGCATTCACCATACCCTATCAATCCACAAAGTCCCGCATGCTATTTTCAAAAAGTTGGCCGCCTTACATCTCGCTCCTCAAAATAATCCCAAGAGTCGCATTAGAATGTTACGTCGACGCCATATTGGTGCATTCCGCTCTGAAAATGTTTTATACATCATACCGGCCGAGGTTTAAGGAAATTGCACCCTATATTTCGGTCGGCCATACATCTTCATACAGAATATAAAAATTTAACATCACAATGCACTATTGTGGTGACTGTCGATTTAATTTTCAATACGAAATTGGGTGTGAGTTGGTTTGCATACCTTTTTGAGATGACGCAGATTTTTACTACTGTCTATACTAAGTATGCTTTTGTTATCTATCAGTTTGTATACGGGGAAATGAGATATTCAACTGATAATTAGGTACGTCCTTACCTACATTAGTATATTAACTTTAGTTTTATGTTAGTGATATACCTGATTAGATTTTTTAAAGATTGTAAACTAACATGTTTACCGAGTTGCCAACGCGCTGCCTGCCCAGAAGGACTTTTTGACGCCACCCCATATTGTAGCACCGAGGGCATACCTCAGAGGGCAGTTCATCTCGATTTCTTGAATGAAGACTTCGACTAAAAAATAAACCAAGAACAAAAGACGTTACAGAACACGATTCTTTAATTACGCTCTCTAGATTCATTCAAAACGCACAGTACATGAATATCCGTGAATTAAAGACTTTCACTCTTAACGCCTGTCAGGATACTCGCTTTCTTCGATTGTGGTTTTATTGAATTGGGAATTTATAAGTGTAATTTTATGAGTAAGTAAAAACCGTGCCCATATAAAATGTAGACATACTTCTATATTTTTTTACAACGCGGGATGAGAAGCACCGTCTCGCGTAAATCTACCGCCAGTGCGATTGTCAATCCACCTACCAAACGTAGATTATAGCATATTCTCCCCTAATGATGCACGACGCTGTTGAGAGCGTCTTTGGGGAAGGCTTTGTCCAGCTGTGGACGTCTTTCCGCTGGAGTGATGATCTAGAATGGTGCTCGCTCATTCCGCTACTAATAATAATTACCATCCCTCCCTCCGCACTTAAAGCGTAACAGAGGAAGGGGATGGTTCAGGGGTAGAGGTTCGTGAGGTGGGAAGGAGGGTTTCCTTACCCGAGCCTATCTGCTCCCGAAGCGTCGGGGGCGTGGTTGAATTGGGGGGGATGGTGGCACTGAGGGAAACTCGCTGGGGGGCTTTTTTTATTTTATTTTTTTAAATTACATTTTCGTTTTTTTTTTGGAGCTTTTTAGCCCTTGTTTTTATGTGTTTTTTTTTATTCTACTCATTCCGCGCTATCTTTTCTATTTATTATATTCCATGTTCAGCCCCATACACCAAAAGATAAGGCCCCTTCTATGGGGCGGTGGCAATATTCCTAATGAAATTCTTCACAGAACCGGCATCTCATTCCCTGAACATGCTTCGTCTTGTCTTATTACGTTTTCCGCAGAAACACATTTATCTCCTTCACTTCGACTAAAAAATAAAACGAGACAAAGTACGTTACTGAACACGATTCTTTAATTACGCTCTCTAAATTCATTCAAAACGCACAGTACATGAATATCCGTGAATTGAAGGCTTTCACTCTTAACGCCTGTCAGGATACTCGCCTACTTCGAATGGTTATTTATTGGTGTAATTTTATGAGTAAGTAAAAACCGTGCCCTTATAAAATGTAACCATATTTATATCTTTATTTTTCTGAAGAAGTAACATATAATAATAATAATACAAACTGTATCTTTACTCCAAACCCTACATTAAGGAGGCAGAGAGCGTCGAGCACTAAATATTTCCTCCAAGCCACTTGATAACACGAGGCATGTACAAAAAGTAGAGAGAGCATTACTACTGGCTTAGTGACATTTTTAAGTTAGATAAATCAACGATGCCTTGGTCCAGAAATATTTGAAACTACAGCATTATGACTGGTAGTGAATTATAATACTCGTATATCACTTACGGCACACCGCGGACACTCCGCCAAAATTCCATACAAACGCTTGGTCTCTATTACACAGGCATCAATCAGTGACGTGTATTTGCGTGTGTGTACGTGCACCTGTGTGCGTAGCTGGTAGAAAATACCAACCGTCGCCCATAAGAGGGGAGGAGGTTGAGTGAGGCGGGAAAATCGGGTGGGACGTCGAAGTGTCCATTCTATACGTAGTATTATTACATATTCTCTGCTTGCGGTCCCATCATAACACCAGCGCTGTAGTGGTAGCTGAGATGGGTACAATTTTTTTGGTCTCACACATGCATCATACCGTTGTACTTGTGTTCAGTTGTCTTCTCTAAAAATAGATAAAAAAATTACGAATAGTAAAAACATATTATTTATTTAGGTACTTAATGATGTATTGTTTGTCATAAAAACTTTCTTTCTTTCTTTCTTTGTATATGTACGTATGTATGTATGTATCTTCACGCCAGGTCCCTAACGGGGTAGGCAGAGAGTGTAGAGCGCCAGACATCCCGGTTCTGACAAACCTCTCGTGCCTCGTCTACCTTCATCATTCTCTTCATACATGCACGCCGATTCCTAAGACTTTTGACCCCACCATCAGACAGAACTCGACCTATTTGGTCATGGTAGGTCAGCCTTGGTCTTCCTGGGCCTCTGCAACCATCCACATTCGCATTGTATATCTGTTTAGTCATTCGCTCATTCGACATTCTTTCTATATGCCCGAACCATCGGAGCATGCCTTTTTTCATTTTTACACCGATACTATCATTCACACAAAGTCTCTATATGTACGTCTCCCTCCTATAATATATCCATCAAGCAACCAGAAAAATATGACAATTGATTTCTTATTGTTCTTCAAGGATAAGTTAGAATAATCTTAAAATCAACTGCAATTGGAGTTGCTATTCACCTTTTACGTCCTATAAAAGAGACGCGTTTAAGATAACACAAAACAAAGGCATAAAAATCGTTTTATTTCCATGTGTGTTCGTCGGAAAACCTAAGAACTCAAACAGTTTCCTATAATTTTGAACCATTTTAAGTAGATGTACACAAAAAGTAAGTCAATTTCAAAAGTTTGACCCGAATAAATATTTTGCCAGCGCAGACTGAAGTTTCAAACTAGGTATCCTAAGCATATTTACGAAAAGCCTGCGCTTTAATTAAAGCCAAAATTAATTAAAGGGAATTCTTAAAACCTACAAATTGGAGAAGTAATTAGCTGTGACAAATATTCAGTTTGTGTTTGTGGGATTATTTTCATGTTGTCACAAGGAATTTCTTGTAGTTTGGGATGATGGAAAGTGATTATTTCAGGTCGTTGTAATTTGAATGTTAAGGCTCTTGGAAACTATATTGGGCTTTCGACATAGAGTAGGTGAAAGAAGATTTTTTTAATAATGTAATGGAAGTGGAAAACAGGCATGCAGTTCACATTGATGTTAAGCGATGACTGCAGCCTATAGACACACAAAAACCAAGGTCAAAGTGCAGATGCGTTACCACTCCTGAGGCCTAAGGTGTCACTCCTCGGTGCCGGAAATTACAGGGACGTACATTACCACCTGACCGGAACACGATAGTGCTGAACACTACCATTAAGCGGCAAGTATATTAGGTAACGCGGTGGTGCCTACGCCCGCGAGCACCGTCATTGGAGCTCTACCACCAGTAAAAAAAATCTGGGGATTTACTTATATTTAGGGGCTAAAGTAATAATTAGTTCCTCCTGCTTTTTTTTATAAAGTGGTAAACAAGCCACTTGTAAAAAGAGTACAATACGTCAAATTTCAAACAAAATTGATAGCGATTAGCGATTTATATTTGAAAAATAACACAAGACTAAAATATTTATGGCATCGGGATTTGACGACCCCTGACGACCCTTGACGATTTTTTCTGCTGCAAGAGAATTCTTCCAGTAGTACAGTCAGTCTACCGAACAATGGCCGTCAAACTATGCCAATGGGGAGTAAGTGCAAAAACGCAAGATGGGCAGTAGCAAATTTTAATATTTCTTACGATGCACAAAATGCACAAACAGCAACCATATATTGGATCAGGATCACAACTTACAACTTAACTTTTACTGGTGGTAGAGCGCCAGTGACGGAGCTTGCAGGCGTAGGCACCACCGCATTAGCTAATATACTTGCCGCTAAAAGGTAGTGTTCGGCACTATCGTGTTCCGGTCAGGTGGTAATGTATGGCCCTGTAATTTCCGGCACAGAGGCATAACACCTTAGGCCTCAGGAGTAGTAACGCATCTGCATTTTGAGCTTGGTCTTTGTGTGGGTGTCTGTAGGCTGCAGTCATCACTTAACATCAATGTGAACTGCATGCTTTTTTTCCATAACATAAAAAAAAAATCGTGTTCCGGTCAGGTGGTAATGTATGGCCCTGTAATTTCCGGTACAGAGGCATAACACCTTAGGCCTTAGGAGAAGTAACGCATCTGCATTTTGAGCTTGGTCTTTGTGTGGGTGTCTGTAGGCTGCAGTCATCACTTAACATCAATGTGAACTGCAAGCTTGTTTGCCACTTACATTACATAAAAAAAAAACTTTATTAAAATTTCATACAGCACTCTATGTAATTTCTGGTACATAGAAAAAGTAACTTAGACGTCAGGAGTGATAACTATTTTTAATGAAATCTCTGATTTTATGTAGACAGTCATTGGCTACTGTGTGCACTTGCCATAAATGTGTGCTTGTTAGCCACTTCAAATGATAATAAAATGTAGCAGGTACTCATACCAGTCCAATAATAAGAACTGTTTTTTTGTGTTAAGTGATGCAAGCCTATATCAACTACATAAAAACCAGAGGTCAAAATGCAGATGCGTGGCCACCCCTGCGACCTAAGGTGTCATGTCTCTGTGATAATTATTACAGAAACATACATTATCATCTAACCGGAACACGATAGTGCCGAACACTACCATTTAGCGGCAGATAGGTCATGTAACCTATCTGCCGCTAAATGGTCGAATGGTAGTAAGCCTCGAACTCGTACAGTTGGATCTCTACCTTCAGTATGATCTCAAATGTCTCCGAGCAATAATCAAATACAAACGAAAACTCAATACCACTAATCTAATTGTCGGAAATAAAAAGGACTTAACAGTCGCGTCTGAAAAACTTTTCCAAATACGAGTTACTATCCGACCTAATTGATTCGCCGAGTGTCGGTATAAATCTTCTTTGCCGACGTCCCCGTTTAATAAAGCCTTCGCACAGTTTTACAGTGTACACGCGGGTTAATGATTTGGCCGGGTAAGCTGCGGTTTTTAAATCAGTGTTTTTGGTGTATTTATTTAAGCAGTTATACGTACTTGATTAAGCCAGCAAACAAGCGTGTTCTTCATGTATAAAACGTAACTTCACGCCTGTAAACGCCGAAGGGGTAGGCAGAAGTAAGTTCATGCATAAGCTTGCACGCAAACACCCTAGTTTCTCCGGTTACATTTTGGGCCATGTAATAGATAGTGAGCCTGTTACATGGTTCCAAACGTGTATTTCATTGTAAATGTTCTGGTAAAGTAGCCATTGTTTAACTCGAAGTACTATTTGTGACTCGTTTAATTGAGATAATAAATAATTAACTGACTGACTGACTGACTGAGTATAAGGAAAATTTCCGGGCGCGTCTTCAGTTAAAACTGTAGATTTATGATTCGCCACTGAAGATCAAATTTTAGTTTTACGTCTATAGGGGGTATATATATAGTAGTGGGGGCTATAACGCTGCTTATATATGAATACGAAATATCATTTTACTTGACACTGGCATTTAAAGGTATATTAGAGATGTCACTATATTAAAAAAATATATTAAAAATATCTCGCGTTTTTTTCATTCAAATTAGTGCCGTGTGTCAACATTTGGAAACGAAATATATTCAGTTTTATCTTACAAGTAACAAACGGCATAGTATAGATTCCGTACCTGATTTAATGGACAGCATGGTTTTGGATGTAGGGAAAAGGAATCGAAAAGAAAATACCGGTATCTTTTTTCCGGTATTACCTTACAATATTATATTACTTGTCAGAAATAACAATGTTAAGTGAGGTTGAGAGTTATAGAATCCGACTTATACCTCTAATACTATGGTTCAGAGGAAGAGAAGTCAAAATGTAACAGTAAAAGAAAATAATAATAAATTATTGTAGAGATGAACTTGATGAACGTTGTTCTGCCATGTAAAATGTTTGTAGGAAAATGTGTTGGTCTAATTGAGATTAAGAACCGGAGTGGGGCAAATTTTAGGAAACGAAAATCTGGAACCATCTCATCGTCATCGTGTGGATATTTATTACGACAATTTGAAATTCTATAAAGGAATCAAGTGCCTATAACGAAATCTTAGGCACGTATAACAAATAGTGTAAAATAGAAAATATAGGAGAAAAACACGCATCAAATGTTCCCAGACATGCAGTTTAAGTGGAAAATTATTGCTTATAATATTAGTTACATTAGATATATTTTGCCCTAACTTTATTTTTTTTGTTTGCTTATCGCATGATTATTTTAATACCAACATAAGACAAATCAGTCCTACCGTTCTCAAATTTTAGCGTGAGTAGAAAACAATTTTATTTTTATATCTCTACTAGTAGTAGAGTTCCGTTGTAAGCGTAGGAGAGTAAAAAACATTTTAATTACCAGGAAATGCTCTTCAGGTTTCCTAGATAATATTACAAAGCTGTTTTACCGTGAACCTTTTTTTTAAATTTTTGTGTACATACAAATCTTGTGATGATTTCCCATTATAAGAGAAATTTTAGTGATAATTACAAAACTGATCTCAATTAAGATCTCATCTCAAAACACGAAACCATTAAAATCAAAAGTGCCCAGTTAATGAGAAACCCGAATGAGATCTCCAACTATACGTGCTATTCCGTATCTCGGTGATTCACGATGTAACAAGAAATGCGAAACTCTATTCAACAAATTCAAACTTTATGCGGTCTCCAAATTGAATTCTACGGACCACTTTTGAGTTTCAATCAAAGACGATTGCATTTGAAAATATTATATTAACGGTCAACCGATTGTTGAAATGATAGTTAGAGTTCTGGCCGCAATTGAAAATTGGAGTTTGTGTCATTGGTTCTCCTAGTTTAGTTCATATTTGTGTTTGTTGTTAAACTACCATTTTTTATTCACTTCTAGAGTATTCTAGTGAGCTTTGATTGCCGAATTCTAGGCATTTACCATGGAATATTTTTTTACCGGTAAATCGGTATGAAATACCGGTAAATTGTAATATTTTTATTATGTTAGATGAATTCAAATCCCAGACACCTAGTTAATAAAATTTAAGAACCATAAATTATTATAATTATACATCATTATTGCATTAGATAGATAAAATATATTTTTAAAAAATTCCGTAAACTTGATGAGAATGAAAATTGAGTACTCATTATTTTATAGAACTTCTTTTATACTCCATTAAATCTTGAGATAAATTTAAGATCATTGTTCACAAAACTGATATCATTAAGTTTTTATCCAGAAACATGAAACCATTAAAATCAAAAGAAAGTTAATGAGAGACCCGAATGAGATTTTCAACTATATGTGCTATTATATTAAGTATTTCGATGATTCACAAGAAATAAGAAATGCGGAACTGTATCCAGCAAACTCAAACTTTATGCAGTCTCCAAATTGAATTCTACCGACCAGTGCGACCACTTTCGAGTTTAAATCAAAGACAATTGCATTCAAATATATCAAATTGACGGTCAACCGATTGTTGAGAAGATGGTTAGAGTTCTGACTGCAGTTGGAAATTGGAGTTTCTGTTATTTTTTCTCTTGATCCAGAGTTTATCATCAAATCAGCCGAGAGATGTCCAGTGGACCAAAGCCTCCCCATAAGGCAATAATAATAATGTACGGCCCTGTAATTTCCGGCACAGAGGCATAACACCTTAGGCCTCAGGAGTGGTAACGCATCTGCATTTTGGCCTTGGTCTTCATGTGGGTGTCTATAGGATGCAGTCATCACTTAACATCAATGTGAACTGCATGCTTGTTTGCCACTTACATTACATAAAAAAAATAAAAAAAATAAGGAATATGTCATAATCGCCACAGTTGGCATGCTGATTGGCGATCGCAGTGGCCGTAGTTTTATCGCAGGACGCTACTGCCCTTGCGTGATTGCTCTTAGTAATAAAAATAAAAATGGCAACCCATTATACGTCCCACTGCTGGGCACGAGTCTCTCCCCTCTTTTGGGAGGAGGCCTGGAGGTTACTCCACCACGCTGCTCTAATGCGGATTTGTGGAGATACGGGTTAGTGGCCAACTCGCAGTCGAATGTTTTCAAACCGCCCATAAAGCCTCCGACAAGGTATAACGATTGCTATCTTAACGTGCCCTCCGAAGCACGGAAACGCGCATTTTAAATTGCCACTAGCGGTCATTCATCACAAACCCGACGGCGCCCGTAATGCTTAACCGAGTAGATCACTTACGATCTACACCAGCCGCGGGGCCATGCACGCTTCAACCGATTGTTCTTACTACTTATGGAATGGTTTGACCGCCATTGTTAGTTTGGCTGACTGCACTAGCGGAAGAATTATCTTCCAACAGTTTTTTTTTTTTGCTAATCGGCGGTGGGGTCTTCAAGTCCCGATGCCAGGCCTTCCTTATAGTAGACCTTTATTGTTAGCTTCACATATGAATTATATACGGAATCATTTTTTTTTTTTTTATGTAATGGAAGTGGTAAACAAGCATGCAGTTCACATTGATGTTAAGTGATGACTGCAGCCTATAGACACCCACACAAAGACCAAGGTCAAAATGCAGATGCGTTACCACTCCTGAGGCCTAAGGTCTTATGCCTCTGTGCCGGAAATTACAGAGCCGTACATTACCACCTGACCGGAACACGATAGTGTTGAACACTACCATTTAGCGGCAAGTATATTAGGTAATGCGGTGGTGCCTACGCCCGCGAGCTCCGTTACTGGAGCTCTACCACCAGTAAAATTATGTAAAATTTTTGCTCGGTTTCAGATAAGGGCACAGTCCACCATTCCTTTTTTTATGTAAACTACCTCACACTGTGGAAGTTTCATGCTGTTTGTGAATTTCACGAGTCATTTGTCAGATTGAACGTCAGGGTATTAATAAAACTTCGTTCGGTGATTTTGAAGCGAATATTCCTAGCCTTGTGTGCAATTTTGGGCGAGTTAAGTTTGTGACGAAGTTTTAATGAGTTTCATGTTAACAGTGAAAATGTTTATTTGTATACCGCTTTGCTATATTTCCATATCTACCCAAGACGTTTTTTTTTCACCAGAAAATTTGTTTAATTTTCTGCTTATGATTCTTAAATTGAAAGTCTCGTTCAGCCCCAGACCAAAATTTAGTTCCTTATCAAAAGATTAACTTAACTTGAGTTTTGAAAATGAAATAAAATACGCTTACACTCACAGCTCCACATTAGGTAGGTATTATATGGTATATGGTATATGACGACCCGGTTAGTCCAGCGGTGCGAAACCACCGTTTGATTCGAAGGGTCGCGGGTTTGATCCCCGCACCGGAACAAATATTTGTATGGCCTACAGATATTTGTTTCGGGTCTGGGTGTTTGTGTATGTGTTGTATGTGTACAACGGCACCCACGACACAGGTTTATACCTACTGTGGGGCTGTGAGTGTAAGCGTATTTTAATTATTATTTATTTGTTTATTATATAAAACCTGTGCCGTGGATACCGTTGTACACATACAACACATACACAAACACCCAGACCCGAAACAAATAGGCCATACAAATATTTGTCCCGATGGGGGTATATCGAACAAGCGACCCTTCGAATCAAACGGTCACCTCACACCGCTGGACTTACCTTATTTTTAAAATTGTGCCTTTATGTTATTGTAGCAGCCACTAACAGAAGAAACGGTGACGAAATAGTTCCTAAAAGAACTGTTTCAGTACAGCACGCATTGACGCACAAGAGACAGGAAAGTTCTTAAAAGAACTTTATGCTGTACAGATGACGTTCGACAGAGACAGGATGGTAGTCGGGCTTTATGTAGGCGGCCTGTCTCGAGACGGCACTAGTCTACTTCACCGGGCAATCGGCGAGCGCAGAAGGCGCTCCAGCCAAGCAAAAAAGTTAGCGCAACTGCCTAAGGGTGACCCATGCGGGTCCGTGCCTCGGCTTAGGGCGTTGCGGAGGGACATATGAGACATATGCGATTATGGGCGGTGCAACTTTCGCTCTACTCCATTCGGTTGGTGATAACCGGAATGTCATCGGCCTCGCGGGGCCGGGGATAAGGTCGGGATCAGGGGCAGGCGCGGCGCGAAACGCGTCGGCGCGTTGTATTGTTGGCGGTTTGTGCAGTGTGATTCTGTAAATGATTGTTCATAGCGGCGATGGCCAACGTGGTCTCATCGTCCGGATCTTTTAAGACGTGCCTTGGACGTCTCCTTTTGGCGCGATCAAAAGGAGTGTAAATCGCGGCCGCTCTGACCAGCGGATTCGGGTGGTGACTCGCCCGGTCGAAATAGCGAGCTGAAGCTCGCTTCATAAACTGCCGGATGGTAGGCAGATTTGCGTCAATGTGCAAGTTTTTATTACGTTACAAGGCGCGCCTACGGCTCTACGTAAGAATCGATTCTGCAAAGTTTGAAGCTTATGTAATATTTTGTTTTTCGCGTGGGCGAATACCGGGGACGCGTAACATAGTATGGGCCTTATGCAGGACGTATAGGCATGGAGTTTGTTCCGGGCCGATAGCTTGCTCTTTTTGTTTAATAAACAATGTAATTGGGACAACACGAATGCAGCCTTTGCGCGCGCTGCTTTTACATGTGCAGCGAAGGTCAGATGCCGATCAAGCGTCACTCCTAAGTATTTGATTTTGTCCATCCAGGTGATGGGCTCGTCAAACATAAGGACTGGGGGAGCGAGCCAGCGAGCGCCGCACATACTTATACTGGCGACTGGCGCATGCGCACTGGAGTTCACCGAACTTCGAACGTATTGCGCATGCGCGCATTGCTCCCGCGCTGACCTTGACCGATAAATCGACACGTGCCGGAAAAGAGACAGAAATTGAGATAGCATAATCAATTATCTAAAATCCTATTGGTTGTTAATTATTTATCTGTTATTTTATTGGTTTTTCTAATTTTCCATTTTTGTATAAATTGTGCTGTTTTTTGTGTAAAAATATATTCTACTACAACCTTCTGAAGAGTTTAATTATAATCAAGAACGAACACAAGTAGTCTTCAACATTATCAATCATCATGATAAGCTCGGATCCTTCAATCCAAATCTTTGAAAATGCAGGCACTTTTGCTTGTTTTTCAGTAAACAGTTTAACTCTCACAGAATGTTATTATTCACCGTAATTGAGGCTAAAAGTAATTAACAATCATTCACTAAATTAAACAAACAAAAACAACCACATATGAATTCTTGACAAACCATTAGGCACCCTCCAACCGTACAAGTTTCATGCGCTTTGTGAATTTCACAAGGCGTTTGTCAGCTTCTTGGGCGCGTATGAATAAAACTTCGTAATTCTGGAGCGTATGTTTCTAGCCTTGTGTGCAATTTTGTACGTGTTGAGTTGATGACAAAGTTTTAATGAGATGAACTTACAAGAGATTAATTTTAACAAAGAAACTGTTGATTGGAATCGAATTTTGCTATACTTCCGCTTTTGGATAAATTATTATTCATGAACCAGCCAGATTTATAATTGCTGATATTAAGTTGGTCAATCTCTCTACGCATCATACAAAGTCTCTTTTACGCATCAGATAAAAATTTAATTTCCTGTCTTCTTACTCGAGTTTTGGAAATAAAATATTAACTATAAGAAAGTTGTATTTACCAAAACAACGTAAATTTACTTATTTTTCAAAAAAGTATATTCAATTTGTATCTTTCAAAATCCAGCCACTTGTGCTTATTTTTCGCTACTAAATCATTTCAACCTTCACAAAATGTTATTATTCACCGTAATTGAGGCTAAAAGTAATTAACAATCATCCACTAAATTAAACAAACAAAAACAACCACATATGAATTCTTGACAAACCATTAGGCACCCTCCAACCGTGCAAGTTTCATGCGCTTTGTGAATTTCACAAGGCGTTTGTCAGCTTCTTGGGCGCTATGGTATTAATAAAACTTCGTAATTCTGGAGCGTATGTTTCTAGCCTTCTGTGCAATTTTGTACGTGTTGAGTTGATGACAAAGTTTAGCTGAGATGAACTTACAAGAGATTAATTTTAACAAAGATACTGTTGATTGGAATCGAATTTTGCTATACTTCCGCTTTTGGATAAATTATTATTCTTGAACCAGCCAGATTTATAATTGCTGATATTAAGTTGGTCAATCTCTCTACGCATCATACAAAGTCTCTTTTACGCATCAGATAAAAATTTAATTTCCTGTCTTCTTACTCGAGTTTTGGAAATAAAATATTAACTATAAGAAAGTTGTATTTACCAAAACAACGTAAATTTACTTATTTTTCAAAAAAGTATATTCAATTTGTATCTTTCAAAATCCAGCCACTTGTGCTTATTTTTCGCTACTAAATCATTTCAACATTCACAAAATGTTATTATTCACCGTAATTGAGGCTAAAAGTAATTAACAATCATCCACTAAATTAAACAAACAAAAACAACCATATATGAATTCTTGACAAACCATTAGGCACCCTCCAACCGTACAAGTTTCATGCGCTTTGTGAATTTCACGAGGCGTTTGTCAGCTTCTTGGGCGCTATGGTATTAATAAAACTTCGTAATTCTGGAGTGAATATTTCTAGCCTCGTGTGCAATTTTGGACGCGTTGAGTTGATGACGAAGTTTTAATGAGTATAATATTAACAAAGGAACTGTTGATTTGAATCGGATTTTGTTTTATTTTGATTATTCTTTAATCAGCCAGATTAATAAATTCTGATAGTGATGTTAATAAATCGCTCAAGCAATGTCTTGCCGCATCAAACTAAAAATTAATTTCCTTCTTTTTATGTAATGAAAGTGGCAAACAAGCATGCAGTTCACATTGATGTTTAGTGATGATTGCAGCCTATAGACACCCACACAAAGACCAAGATCAAAATGCAGATGCGTTACCACTCCTGAGGCCTCAGGTGTTATGCTTCTGTGCCGGAAATTACAGGGCCGTAAATAACCAACTGACCGGAACACGATAGTGCTGAACACTACCATTTAGCAGCAAGTATATTAGGTAATGCGGTGGTACTTACGCCCGCAAGCTCCATCACTGGAGCTCTACTACCAGTAAAATATTCTAATCCTATCTATGTCCTTTCCTCTTACTTGAGTTTTGAAAATGAAATGTTTATAAGAAAATTGCAATTAGCAAAACAACGTACCTAAATAGACTGATTTTTCAAATAGGTATATTAAACCGTACAAGTTTCATGCTCTTTATGAATTTCACGAGACGTTTGTCAGCTTCTTGGGCGCTATGGTATTAATAAAACTTCGTAATTCTGGAGTGAATATTTCTAGCCTCGCGTGCAATTTTGGACGCTTTGAGTTGATGACGAAGTTTTAATGAGATTTTTTAAAGACTTGATTGGTCTCAATAACTTTTCAGAGATATGTTTTATTTAACCGCAATTATATTTGTTGTATACATGTTTAATTGAAATTAGAGCATCACCTCTTATAGGCAGCTTCTCTGCATCAATCCCAACAACATTTGTTGCTAGAGCTAGAGCTAGAGTTGGTAGAGCTCCAGTGACGGAGCTCGCGGGCGTAGGCACCACCGCATTACCTAATATACTTGCCGCTAAATGGTAGTGTTCAGTACTATCGTGTTCCGGTCAGGTGGTAATGTACGGCTCTGTAATTTCTGGCACAGATGCATAACACCTAATGCCTCAGGAGTGGCAGCGCACCTGCATTTTGACCCATGGTCATTGTGTGGGTGTCTATAGGCTGCAGTCATCACTTAACATCAATATGTACAGCACGCTAGTGTGCCACTTTTATTTCATAAAAAAAAAATAAACTCACTCACTTCACTCAGCGGTCAATGGAGATGGGTATGCTCGGCGTTTCCCTACTGGATCGAAGAAGTGAAGAAATCCGTAGGCGAATGAAGGTCGCTGATATAGGCAAGCAGATCTCCAAGCTGAAGTGGCAATGGGCAGGGCACATAGCTCGGAGAACCGATAGCCACTGGGGCAGAAATTAGGGAGAAGAGATATTAGGGCAGAAGGTTCTCGAGTGGAGACCACGTACCGGCAAGCGCAGCGTAGGGCGTCCACCTACAAGATGGACCGACGAAGCTGCAGGTACCCGCTGGATGCACGTCGCTTCCGATTGGTCGGCATGGAGGTCATTGGGAGAGGCCTATGTTCAGCAGTGGACGTCCTATGGCTGATTATGATGACCTAAATTAAAAATAAAAGACAATTTTGTTTTCAGAGTTCAAAAGAACCTCGCAGTCCCTGTGTCACCCCGCAACCCAGCGCTCCCCTGCATATGGCAATATTTTGCCTACCCATGGTGCGTGGGATACTTACGCTCAGAGTAAATAACAGTTCAGAGGGAAATAATTAAATTTGTATAAGAAAACTTAAATTTAAAAACTACTAGCGGCCCGCCCCGGCTTCGCCCGCGCTGCTCTGCTCCTATTAGTCAAAGCGTAATGTAAGCTATCCTATCTCTCAAGTTGGATCGAACTGCACATGGTGTGCGAATTTTATTATAATCGGTTAAGTGGTTTAGGAGTCCATTGAGGACAAACATTGTGACACGAGATTTATATATATTAAGATTAATTTCAAAACTCGTAGAACAAAGGGATTGGTGTCTGAAGGCTGCAAGACGTGATGCGCTACTTTCAATCAACCCTGTACAGTACTCAACATTTAATATTGCACATCGACCCTACGAAAGAGACGGCTCGTTTCGACTTCGTAAAGCGTTATCTCTGCTGCACACTGCCTACGTAAGCGCTGTGAGTCCGATATTGGTCAAAACTTGTTCAAAATGGTCGACAAACGACAAATTGGTACGGTGCGAAAGAGATAACGCTCTACAGACCCAAAATAAGCCCAAGTCTCTTTCCTAAGCTCGATGTGCAATATTTATTGTTGAGCACTGTATATATTATTGTGATAGAATGATACGCTTCCATGAAACTAAAACAAATAGGTCATATTTGATAAGCTGATGTACGTGACATCTTGTATGTTATACGATGGCAGTGTGTTATATTATCAGCTATTCTAGTGTGCAAATGTAAAGCTGAAGTAAAGGGGAAAAGAGACATTTTACTGATATACTTTTTACATTAGTTTATGACATTTAGTTTTATCTCAGTGATATTCTTGACTTTACATATATTTTTTATCTTGTTTGACATGTATATCAATTGTTATTCGCTTTAATTTATTTTGTTTGTTTTTGACGTGTCATAAGAGGTGCCTGTCACCCTAAATGAATAAATGAGTTTCTGATTCTGATTCTGATTCTGAAGATTGTATGGAATTGAATAGCAAGTGATTGTAATATCACATCAACTCCAATTTAAAAGTATCTGCAATAAATAAAAATAATCTATATGTCTGCGAATTATTAGTAATATTCAGCACTGTCGTATCGTGGTTGGATGATAATTTATGCCTTCGCAAGTTGCTTGCCTACGTCAGACAATCGGTGACCGATATTTTGGAGGAGGAAAATTTAACGTACTGGTAGTAAAACGAACCGACTTTTTGTACGACGTGTGCGATGTACTATTGCTATCATTACGTTTTATTTTTCTCCTACAAAAAATCGGCTAAAAATCGGTCACCGATTGTCTGACGTGGGCAAGAAGCCTTATGACCTTATTACACGACACAGTATTCAAGGTCAGAGTAGTGTAATAACATTTAGGGAGTTAGGGCCGGAGCGGCCCGGTCAGCCTAACGCCCTAACTACACACAGTGCAAATAAAAACAGTATGGAAACTACGTAACGAGGCTCCTAAGCGATTCTCGCGGTGCTACCGCTTAGGAGCTTCGTTGATGCGCATGTTTGTCTGATGCTGCCGTTTCAACGTTGTGTACGTAGTTTCCATACTGTTTATATAATTATAATATGACTGAGATAGGGCCCTGTCGACCGGATAGTGTAATAAACGGCAATCCGGTGCGAGGCCACGTCCACCCTTTCTACCGGACCCTAAATATTGTGTCGTGTAATAAAGCCATTCCATAGATGTAAAACATGGCCATTAGGATGATAGCACGTCAACATTATGACCTGAGTTTTTGGGTGCAGAATATTATTTTACCATTCATTTTAATTCCATGCTTATTTATCACCATCATACAGCAACACGGGCCACCGGCCACGGCGGACTGGAAGGGAGTAGCCATAGCGTTTATTACCGATGCAAAACAGTCTGTCATTTTTTGCGGGGGGAAATGCGTGCGACACACACGCACACTACAAAAATCGTCTATTACTACGAAACTCACACCTTGACTTTAACAAAATACAGAAACAATTTCACACACACATTTAAACATCTAAGCGACAGGTATAGGCCCATTAGAGATTGTACTTTGACATAGGGGAAAGCCTGCATATGGCTACTCCTCTCCGGTGTTGCTCTATGATCACCATTATGACATAGAAAAAAATCATTTTTAATTTATGTTTTGTATAAATGTACCGAGCTCAAGACCATCCCTGTTGTACAAGTCAGACCTCAATAAAATGCTATCTTCTGCGTATATTCTAGTAACAAAAAGTAATTAAGAACATTGTAAGTAATAATCAACATTGTAGTAAGGCAAACAAAAGCAGAGACGCGGGAATATTTGACACACCATTAGGCACGCACCAACCGTAGATGTTTCATGTCCTTTGTGAATTTCACGAAGAATTTGTCAGCTTGGGTACTGTGAGTGGAAATAATAAAAGTTGATTTTGTCATCTTAAGATGTAAAAATTATCCTTTATTCCCATTAGTTCGATTTATTAGTTCGGCCGTCGAACTAGTGAGATTTTTTTCTCATTTGTTTGACCGTCGAACTCGTGAAAAAAAAAACCTAACGCCGAACTGTGTTAGATTCTTTTACGACCTAAACTGGCTAAGTCTGGGGCGCCCGTGGTCACGCCCAAACAACACGAGACAAATGAGAAAAAAAATCTCACTAGTTCGACGATTGAACTAATGGGAATAAGCCAGAATTCTTTGTGATATAGTGACGAGATGTCTGTAATGATATTCATCATCGTTATACGTCAGGCAGAGGGTTCCCTTAGTTCCGCAAATTCGACAAATCATATTTATATGTTTTCCAGTAAATGGGTCGTAATATCCAATCTACCATATCACGAAAAACTATTTATCAAAACTGTGATTTTTTTCTGCCGGTAAAATGTCACTGTGCCAGAGCAAGGTTCCTCGAGAACGTATAGAGCAGCACTGTTGGGGAACAATGTAGCCGCAGCTCTGCTGCAGCAGCACCGCTGCGTGCTGCGGAGTTCGGAATCAAACATTAAAACTTAGGTACTTTGGGTACGTGTAGGGATCGATTCGTTCCTGCTGCCAAGTAACATTTAGAATCTGCTTGGCTTGCCTGTTGCGAAGGTGAAAAGCAAATTAGCTCCGATTCTCTTGGGATTGTTCATTTTTTGGAAATTCCCCAGCACCTTGGGGTTTGGTTATGTGCGCGGAGATGTCTACAGGCTCGCCACATGTTACATGGTCCAAAACATAACTGGCAAATTGAGGGTATTTGCATATTATTATGCTTACGTCTTCGAAGCTTACAGACGATTATTTACGAACAAAGTTTATTGGAATGAACCCTCATCCACAACAGCAACTTCAAGCACTTTAAGTCAAATCAAATTACATCTACATACCACCACATTTATGGAGACATCAATCCCATAACATATGTTTGTGCCTGTAAACAGATGGATGACATCCAATGATTTCCCACGAGACTTGTAGATTCGATTGCTATTTCGTCGCTCTGATTTCAGTTCTATCGTTGACATACCATGTTGCTATGTTTAGAACACCAATTGTAATGGTCTTAGAACCGAACCTAGGTCGACCTTCACCTATCTGTTTACCGAATTATTATTTTGTTGTTCCTATCTTTCCGTTTGTAAAAGAGAGTATGGCACATTCTGTTGATACCTATTTTAATTATTAAGTGTTTTTGGACCGTTATATTTATATATTTTTTTTGTTTACTTTGACATATTTTATTTATCAACGTATCAGTTGAATTTATCATAGCGGGAGCCTACTGGCCGGGTGCCTATTGGAATGGAGGCCTAATAAACCAACCCATCATTTGTTATTCGCTTTAATTTTATATTTGTAATTTGGCCTAGCGCAAGCAAATTCTATTATTTCCAAGTGATTATTCAGTTTGAAACATTGTTTTTATCAAATTTCATACATAAACAAGCACGTTTTGCTTAACAGAATAATATATTATGTTCATAGAACTATTCACTGGTGGTAGAGTTCTAGTGTGGGAGCTATAGGGTGTAGGCATCACCGCATTACCTCATTTATCTGCCACTAAATGGTAGTGTTTAGCACTATCGTGTTCCGATTAGATGGTAATCATTGATATACAAAAGCATATCAATGATGATAATGTATGGCCCCGTAATAACTATCACAGAAACATAACAACTTAGGTCTCAGGGGTGGCAGTGCATCTGCATTTTGACCTCTGATTTTTGTGTAGATATCTATAGGCTGCAGTCATCACTTAAAATCAACTTGAGCTACATACTTGTTTGCCAGTTTTATTACATACTAGCTGTTGCCCGCGGCTTCGCCCGCGTGGATGTCGTTTTATAAATAACTAAGTCGCCTATGTTCTTTCTCAAAGTCAGCTCTATCTCTGTACCAAATTTAATTAAAATCGGTTCCGTCGTTTGGACGTGAAAAGGTAACAGACAGACAGAGTTACTTTCGCATTTATAATATTAGTAGGGATAAAATACTAGCAGACCCGGACACGCGTTCCTGTTGCTGAAGATTTTGTTATATAAGCGCCATCTATCGAATATTTACTCAATCCAATCAACAGGTGTCGACATCTGTTGGAATCGTTTGGAGCTAATAGATAATTGTGGCTATCGGATATTAAACAACTAATTTGAAATGAAATTATATTGCGACTATACATTGAGATGTACACTATTTTTATCTTTCAAGTTGAATCACATGCACACAGTGTGCAAAATTTGATTGAAATTGGTTTAGTGGTTTAAGAATCCATCGCGGACAAACACCGTGATACGTGATTTATGTATATCAAGAAGATATATATATATATATATATATAGATCTTTAATTACACTGAACATCCGCACAATCCAGGATAAACATTAAATAAATGCCGTAGGAGTTCAACAAATTTTACATTTACCAATATATCGGTTGCCGACTTAATTATGGTTCGATATGGATAGAAAGGAAATCGAATATTCATTCGTATGAATATTAAATATGCGCATTGCAAGTTGTATGTGTTCTTACGTATGTGTAAGTTATACGCGAATGGAGTTTCATATAAAACTTACTTAACTGGTGGTAGAGCTCCAGTGACGGAGCTCGCGGCCGTAGGCACCACTGCATTACCTAATATACTTGCCGCTAAATGGTAGGGTTCAGCACTATCGTGTTTCGGTCAGGTGGTAATGTACGGCCCTGTTATTTCTGGCACAGAGGCATAACACCTTAGGCCTCAGGAGTGGTAACGCATCTGCATTTTGACCTCGGTCTCTGTGTGAGTGTCTTAAGGCTGCAGTCATCACTTAACATCAATGTGAACTGCATGCTTGTTTGCCACGTCCATTACATTAAAAAAAAAAAAAAAAAAAAAAAACTTGCGGCCAAAAGTTTTTCGAGACCTGTCACACGTCCTATTATTATTTTGGCACAAAAGTAGTAAGCAGATAATTAACTATAATAAAAAGACTTCTTTCTTCAAAATTACTTGTTCACCTAATTAAAAACCTAAAATCATCAGAAATCTTTAGAAATTCAATATTTCGTAATTCGCTGAACATGAAAAATATTGTCGTTGATACTGATGGTAGAGCTCCAGTGACGGAGCTCGCGGATACAGGCACCACCGCATTACCTAATATACTTGCCGCTAAATAGTAGTGTTCAGCACTATCGTATTCCGGTCAGGTGGTAATGTACGGCCCTGTAATTTCCGGCACAGAGACATAACACCTTAGTCCTCAGGAGTGGTAACGCATCTGCATTTTGACCTTGGTCTTTGTATGGGTGTCTATAGGCTGCAGTCATCACTAAACATCAATGTGAACTGCATGCTTGTTTGCCACTTCCATAAAATAAATAAAACCATACTAAGTTTCTTTAAATCGCTCTTCCTATATTTTTACGTCACGGAAAATCTTCAGGAATCTAGCCTAGGTTAGGTTAGTGCTCCAATATTCTTGGATCTCGTGCAGTATGCAAAAATCTCGACAATGCTCGAAGAGGGCGTGCTTTGCTATTATTAAAATTATTTCGTATTAGACATATCTTCACTGAATTATTGAACATTTTCACATTTTCCCGATCGCGAGTTACGTATGTGAATAGTGATTTTTATTGGAAGACTGGCTGTGCCCGCGACTATGCTCGCGTGAGAATTTATTATTGTTCAGTATCTACCCTTAAGTAGCCTTAGTTACTCCTTATTACATTAGCTATCTCCCAGTGAAAGTCCCGTCAAAATCGGTCTTGCCGTCCCCAAGATGAGCCCCGCCAAACAGACAGACAAAATGGTTAAAAACGTTGTTTTGGTATATGTACCGTGTATACATACATATGCATTTTGTAAATAGCGGTTATTTTCATATTACACACAGACACTCCAATTTTATTTATTTGTATGGATGTATAGATATTATATTTACTATTTTGCTGGAGCTCGAGTCATACTCCTACCGATGCGTTGCCACCCCTGAGATCTTAGTAACTGTTTTTCTGTGATTGTTATTACAGGGCCGTACATCACCAACATAACTGGAACATAACCATTTGGCGGCAGAAAAAATTGGCAATATTTTTTTTTATATATAGGAAGTGGCAAACAAGCAAGCAATTCACATTGATGTTAAGTGATGACTGCAGCCTATAGACAGCCACACAAAGACTAAGGTCAAAATGCAGATGCATTACCACTCCTGAGGCCTAAGGTTATGCCCCTGTGCCGAAAATTACATTACCACCTGACCGGAACACGATAGTGCTGAACACAACCATTTAGCGGCAAATATATTAGGTAATGCGGTGATGCCTACTCCCTCAAGTATTATTATTTAACTCAATTAGATTAACTAGAATCTAAACAAAATGTATACTGCATTATCTAGTCTGTCTGGTGGTTACATGATCTTTACTACCCACACATATTGAAATTTTAATTCAGAATCCAGTGTAATATAATATTTTCTTCGGTATATTAAAGTGTATTAAAAAAAACTCGTTTGAATATGGACGTTAATTTAAATTAGAAAGGGTATAAATGTATGAGGAAGGTATCAAGAAAGGTAAGGGTATGCTAATTATTGTACGTGTTCGGCGATACAAACTTATAATGATGTAATAACTGCCGGTCCGAAAAAATAATATGTGCGCCTTGGTTTTAAAATCGCGTGCTTTAATTTAAAAACAAATACTTCATTTGTGATTCGGCCATACAATACTTACCGTGTCTAAAATATCGTACAGTCACATGTAGCGTCCAATACATTAAGGCGCCAAGTTGGTTGAATGTGTTCGGGGTGAGGCTCATCGCAGGGCTTCATTAGAAATAGGACATTGCAACAGTGTCCTGGCAGATCCTACTACGGATGACGCCAGAATACTGTTGCAACTATATCAATTGTCAATGAGCTAATGTTGTTTAATTAAAATGAAGAATGTAATTCATGTGAACGTATAGAGCGTCTTTGACCAAGCTCTTTAAGCGGAGAATAAAAAAAAGGCGCCAACTAGTGGTACACAGACGAAACCTCACAGTACTTGTCTAGTACGGTAGATGGCATGTCAATCGAATAACATCTCACATACAAAGATTTCTCAAGAATTGGCATATATACAACTGCCCAACGTCGATCGTTGGGCCGCGGCCCGCCAGGCGCTACCACTTCGCCTGGTCGGGATCCTCCCTTTTCGTCAGAGGAACACTTCCACCCGTTCCTCCACAGTTCACAGTGGTGACCCCGACATGATTGGAAGCAACCTCCTCACCAGCCACTCTGCAGCACCTTTGATGACGTCATCCTTCACATCACCAGCAACTGATCGACCGGTAATCAAGTCACGCCAGCAAGCACCCTAGGCTTCATCAGGGATACTCCACACACCTGCAGCGACCGCGCATGTCTGGACTACCCTGCAGCCACATCACCAGTCAGTACTGCGTGGAAGAACGCAGTAGCTACTACGCAGCAACTTCCTCGACTCAAAGGGTACTTTCGAATCACCGCAGCAGAGACTACCTCGACTCACTGAGGACCTTTGCACCCGACTCACTGGGACTTGCGGCATGGGACTATATGGCATTGGCACAGCTCCGCGAAACATTCTGACAGCTGCCTCGATCGTATCAACCTCCGGTCTTGGAGGGCAGTGTTGTAGCGTCCACTACATTAAGGCGCCAACTAGTGGAACACAGACGAATCCTCACAGTACTCTCTGCCTAACTCTACTACCTATCCTGGTTAGAGGATCCTTCCTTTTCGTCCGACGAACATTTCCACCCGTTCCTCCACACACAAAAAGATCTAAGAGCTTCCAAGCTTCGGACGATAAAATTACTTTTTGCATAAAAAGCCGTATGGACATTTCAAATAATAATTGTGTTAGATCTGATCTCCAAAAATATAATTGGAAGTAAGGAACACACAAGGATTTTTATTTGTGTACAGTAATATTTTCGCGATAAGCGATACCAAGTGACAGCAGTGTAAGTCGAATTCGTGTAAGTCGGGGCTCATCTTTGCATGTCAATACAATTTGAACCTATCAAATTACTAATGATTTGGTCTTTTGTTACATGTAAGTAAAATCGACGAACGAGGACGTATGAAAGTTTCGTAAACCGAGCACTGACAAACCGATGCGAGCGGTGAATGTACAAAAACGTATATCTCGGCATTCCTGTAAAACAGGGTAGAGTAACTCGAGGTGTTTACTGTATTCACCATAATATCATGTACTATGTAAATAAATTAAGTATCATTACATGGTTAAGGTTTTTCGAAAAACCATCAATTCAATTTAAGTTAGTCAAACTATACAATACATCTTTTTGTACATTGTCGATCTCCATCATTATCCGTATTCATGTTTCCATTTGTCTGTAAACCCAGTCGTTTGGACGACGAAACCGCGTGATTTATCGCTGACGATTGAGTCTTGCGTTATTTATTATGCTGACTTGTGCACCGGTATTGAAGTAATGTAATTGCTCTAAAGTTTCGTTTGCTTGACATTGAAAAACGACAATGGTCTTTTTAATGTTTGTTATATAGTTTTTAGATAGATATGTAGTGAATATGTGATTTAACTTAACTATTCTAAGCTTGATTTAAAATATAATCTTTAAGCCGTGATTCGAGTTACTAACGACGATAGTGTTCAGAAACAAAAACTTCAAAAAATATTAATCGGTTATAATTTAATGTCTCACTGATAGGTGCATTTGAATTGGATTTTTTCTTTTAAAACACAGTGATTACGCTCAGGGTCTAGTGGCGTAGCAGTAGTTTTATATGAAAAATATGCAAAATATTGTCTTGGTGAATAATTTCAATACTGGTCCGACTACATAAAAACGCTCTAAGCTACTTAAACATTCCCATCGATGCATAATGGTAATACAATAATGTAAATTTGGTACCTTATACATTTTTTAATAATCTTTTGAAAATGGAATATTTAATGTTGTAAAATTTCAGACTATTTAATATTTTTTTTTGATTGGCACGGAATTGAACACTGATACACAATTTGACATCAAAATGCAAAGGCAAAGTAGATCAAAATTGGGAAGGGCAATGCCTCTATACAGAGCCGTGGCTTTTTTGTTTAGAACTCTATAAAGATTTCTTAATTATTATTTGTTCAACATCATATAAAAACAACAGACTGATGCAAGTCATATAGAGCATTCGTACTTATGAGCAGAGAAAAATTAATTGTTTCGCCATTTCTCCAATTTATTTTGCATAAAGTATGTATACCTTTTCAAATTTGTTATATTACAATATTTAGTAACTTATTTAGTTACTAACCTACTAATGAAAAACTTGTACCATGTTACACCGATTCGTGAACCGATAATGACCGCAGTATTATTATTAGATTTATTTTAGATGCAAATAACCTCGTTCTTCATTTTAATCGAGCATCTTTGGGGAAGGCTGTTGCCCAGCAGTGGGTAGATTACTTATTCTTGACTAGCTGTGAAAAATTATGCTTACTATGGAGTATCACAGATTTAATTCAAATCTAATAATAATACTGCGGTCATTATCGGTTCACGAATCGGTGTAACATGGTACAAGTTTTTCATTAGTCTGTAAAGTCTGTCGCTGGGACAGGGAAGGAATAGCGA
The DNA here is from genome assembly GCA_036365455.1 of Macrosoma leucophasiata. NCBI lineage: Eukaryota > Metazoa > Arthropoda > Insecta > Lepidoptera > Hedylidae > Macrosoma > Macrosoma leucophasiata. Next base: position 2,183,639 of record JAWQUS010000023.1, on the reverse strand, counting down.
GATTTATCCCTGACTATCGGGTCTTGCGTTATTTATTGTGCTGACTTTCGGACCGGTGTTGGAGTAATGATGCGATCGAACGATACAACTAACAGTAATTGTACATCATTGCTTCAATGAATCTCTGTTTGAATGGTAGTAAAATATAAATCGAAGTAAATTTTTGATATTACTCTCGATCTTTATACAATAAAATAAATCCCGAGGTTTTCAGCTCCAGATATATTTTATAATCTAGGCGGGAAAGGGCGATTGCGCAGCGGAAGACGAAGCTTACGACCTTATGAAGGTTGTAGGCAAACGCTAGTTGGAAATGGCCCTCAACCGTTCGTTGTTGCAATCTTTGGGGAAGGCTTTTATCCAACAGTCACCTTTCAACTATAATGATGATGATTAAACAGCCTTAAAATGACAACGCACATTAATTCAAATGTTTTCTACTTTTATGCTATCACACTAGTTTACCATCACTTTAAATCCAAGTTTTTTGCCAATTTCATGAGATAAAAACTCACAACTTTTGAACACATATCACAACATACAAGTATAATTAATCACAAGCAAAGAACACATACGAGACGTACTGTAATTTAAAATTTTTTCTGTTCTATTTTATATTACTAACCTAAATGGACCTATAAATCCTTTTAAATAATGTACTACGACCATTATCGGTGCACGAATCGATGTAACATTGTACAAGTTTTCCATTAGTCTATAAACCTAGTCGGGACAAGGAAGGAACCGCGAGATTTATCGCTGACTATCGGGTCTTGTGTTATTTGTTGTACTGACTTTAGGACCGGTATTGAAATTATTGCACTGTGATTGTAATTGCTTCTGAGATAGAATGAATGGCATTTTAATGGCAGGGGTAGAAATTTATTTTTATTTTAGTATTTGACTTTAGTATGATCACATAATGATGCGACAGTATAAGTAAGCTCGCGTAGGCAGTGTTCAGCGCTATCGTGTTCCGGTCAGGTGGTAATGTACGGCCCTGTAATTTTCGGCACAGAGGCATAACACCTTAGGCCTCAGGAGTGGCAACGCATCTGCATTTTTACCTCTGGTCATTGTGTAAGTGTATATAGGCTGCAGTCATCACTTAACATTATTGTGAAATTCATGCTTGTTTGCTAATTTCATTGCATAAAAAAGTACATAGACTGTGATAATGCTGAATTTTTTTATTTTGTATTTAGTAAAGCTGAAATCTGCCAGGTTCTAGACATTGGATATCTATGCATTACTTGTTCCATCTCTACAATAGTGAATGATCTGCATTTTTTTTTGATCTGATACGATTGTTTTCTACATCGCACCACCCCCAAGGAGAAAACAGCTCGATCCGCAGAGATTGGATACGTGGAAGTGCGCAACAGTCGTGCACAACGTGAAAATTGAGAAACTAATCCCACCCCCCAAAACCCTATTAGGTATTCCCCCGTCGCTGCAATATGATATTCTTCAAATATTTTGTCAAACGTGTCCTTCAGGGCTAGAAGCGCTTTGGCACATAGAGCAACACGGGCCACCGGTCGCGGCGGACTGGAGGGTAGTAGCCATAGCGTGTATTACCGATGCATAACAGTCCGTCATTTATTGCGGGGAGAAATGCGTGCGACACACACGCACAATACAAAAATCGACTATTACTACGAAACTCACACCTTGACTTTAACAAAATACAGAAACAATTTCACGCACACATTTAAACATCTAGGCGACAGGTATAGGCCCGTTTGGGCTTGTACTTTGACAGAGGGGAAAGCCTATATATATATGGCTACTCCCCTCCGGTGTTGCTCTATGCTTTGGCAACTCCCCTGATGTTGCATGTGTTATTAAGTAACAGTTAGCACTTACCATCCACCTGATGTAATTTGTCTGCTTGTTTTTCAATCGTGTAACATAAAAAACTCCGTGGCAAAAAAGCTAAGACCTCAAAATTGACGAGTTTACTACATTTTGATCTAAAGTTTTTGTACAGGTGTCTATAATTATATGTTAAAATATTTCCTGTGAATCACACTTGCGTTTGTTTGTCATTAGGCGCGTCCACACTAGATGGCTCGTACGTTTGGTCGCGCGCGCCTACCGAGACACGTCCACACAGAGCAAGCATGCCTCGCGAGGCTGCTTGCTTTCTGTGGACCCGCCTACTTGCATTAAAAATGGTCATTAAAACGATATGTCATAGCGTCTATCGACTACCGAACTGAAACAATTTAGTAATATTTGATAAGCCGACTAGTCATCAATTTCTCCTTACTAACCAAGTAATTCACTATCGTCCATCAGCCATAAACTCTGGCCTTAGGAAAAGGGCGTAGCGCTGACGTAGTGCCTTTGACTTAAACAAGGGAACCTTTCGTTAAGGGTGGTCTCCACTAACTTGACCAATTAAGCAATTTTCATCGTGTTAATTACATTTTCAATGGCAAGGCCCGACAACACCTCTCACACTTACTTTAATCTATTATTTAATGCCACTCTGATGTCTAGCATCTTTTTTGTTTTATGTTGCGATGATGGCAAACAAACATGCAAATGGTTGGTTAGCAAATACTTGTAGTCCATAGACATCCATACTTACACAAAAAATGTAGATGCGTAAAAAATATACTTGTTTACGCATTGAGCCTACAGTAAATGCTATTGCATGAGCCAAGATTTTATGACGACACTCAGACTGAATGAATAATAAAAAAATACTTTTACACTCACAGCCCCACACTAGGTATAAGCCCTGTCGTGGCTGCTGTTGTACACACACAACACAAACACAAACACCCAGACCCAAAACAAACATTTGTAGGCCATTTAAATATTTGTCCCGGTGCGGGGATCGAACCCGAATAAAATGGTCGTCATGAACATGAACCCAGCTTCTCTTTCATCTATGACATGTACAAATAAAATTGTACTAAGAAATCTTATCGGTGAAACCGCCGCTTAACGTTTGAGTCGGCTGTTTTATATCATCGAATAAGCTATTTTTGGTGTTTGTTTAAATTCTACCTTAGCATATGCCAAATGCTGTAGTTTGCTGGACCTATCTGAAAGAACAGTGGAAATTTGATTCTAAGTCGGTAATCTTCGCAATATGTCGCGTCTGTTTTATAACTGATAAGTGATTTTATGACTGAGATGTTTTAAAAAGATAAGTGCAACCACTATTTATTGAATCTGTATTTGCATAATTGTTGTTAATTAAATAATCAAATTATTCTTCTGTTTAATTTATCGCTCAAGCAATCATAAAAATATGACAATAGACTTCTAGGGCCCATCTGCTGCTTCAGGGATATATTTGGACAATGATAAAAGAGAAACTTTAATATACATTTTATTTAATCATCTTCAAAAAAAAAGGAAACTAAGCTAATGTTTTCCAATTATTTGAAAGTTTTAACGTTAAAAAATGCGTAATCAAACGAAATCGAATCTAATAAAAAAAAACCCGATTTGTCCCAAAGATCTTAAAAGCTGAAGACTAAAATTTATCATTTATTTAGAAACACTTTGTCTGCCTCAGTAGTCTAGTGGTAGCACAACTAATACGCTGGGGGCCTAGGTTCGATTCCCGAGTCGGGGTCTACTTACATATATTTTACTGCAAACAATTATGTAAAAAATATAAATATTTTTCAAAATAAATAGCATCGTCCTCAAAAAAGTATATTATAATCTCAATGCACTCTAGAACATCGTATTTATTTAGTTGGGTAATGCTTGCGTTATCCGCCAGCCATTTGATCCCTCAGAACAGGCCTGTGTCATGCGCGGATCAAAAGGATTGTAAGTAACTTGTTTTGGACTGATACAAATCTTAATATATATAAATCTCGTGTCACAATGTTTGTCCTCAATGGACTCCTAAACCACTTAACCGATTTTAATAAAATTCGCACACCATGTGCAGTTCGATCCAACTTGAGAGATAGGATAGTTTAAATCTCAATTGATAGTCGTAATATTATATTATGTAAGTACCTAAATTTCAACCGTGCGAAGCCGGTACGGGCCGCTAGTATATAATAATAATATGCTATTGACGTTTACATTATTAGATTTTAATGACTATCTGTATTACACATAAGTTAAAGTTTTAAAAGAGCTGAGACTGAGTTTGTTGTGTAGCGGAGTTCTTCTCAGTAGTGACTGCACTTGGAACTCTGCTAAATGAATTACTTAGATTTTGCTTTGACAAATATATTTTTCTTTTTCTTCTTATCAAATTTTTGGAAGGAAGAAATTGAAATTTGTATGATATTTTAACTGTAAGTTTTTTTATCGCTATTTCAATTAACATATCTGTATACTATACTTTTTTTTTATGTTATGGAATTGGTAAACAAGCATGCAGTTCACATTGATGTTAAGTGATGACTGCAGCCTATAGACACCCACACAAAGACCAAGGTCAAAATGCAGATGCGTTACCACTCCTGAGGCCTAAGGTCTTATGCCTCTGTGCCGGAAATTACATTACAGGGCCGTACATTACCGCCTGACCCGAACACGATAGTGTTAAACACTACCATTTAGCAGCAAGTATATTAGGTAATGCGGTGGTGCCTAAGCCCGCGAGCTCCGTCACTGGAGCTCTACGACCAGTAAAACTTTATGTAATAGTTATTTACTTTAGGTAATTATTGATTATTATTGACTTTTCGAAAATGATTGTAAAATCTTACTCGAAATAAAAAAAATATCTTTCTTTATTTCATCTACCTACATAATTTTCAGAATAAATTGAGGCTTAGCCCATTTTTGTAGTTTACTCTTTATGAGTTGTAATGTCCGGTACGGATCTTTTATGAGGAATAATATCAAGTGTAGCACGAAAGTTGAGTTACGCGCGATTCCCCTACTATGTTAGGATCCCACTACAGAATCATTTCGTTCATGTAGCATATCTGGATATGCTGCACACCAAATTTTTACGCATATTTATAATCTAGAGAATATTCATCCACTAGGTTGCCAGTAAAAATTAGGCCGCAAGTATTTCTTTATATTTTTTATTTTTAAAGAAAAATGGAAAGAAAAATTTGACTTCAGGCGAGACATTTTTCTTTCCATTTTTCTTTAAAAATAAAATATATTTCACAAGCATGTGTTAATGCGAAATAATATAAAACAATTTCTTTATATTTATTTTTGGGGAAGAAATTATTTTTTACTTTTTTTTCATTAATATATAGTTCACGGCAATATGTACAAAGACTCTAAAAAATAACGGCTACCATTGCGCACTTGGCCGCCCCTATCTATTTTCGTTCTGCCCCGATAACTTTTTACGTTCATAACTTACATGTATTATTTATATATGAAATTAAAGCAATTTTTTTTCTCATTATTAAGATATACGGGCGCCAAATTAAATTGGCCGTAAATAAGAATTGCTGGCTGTTAACAATAAAAAAACAAGAAAAATAAGTATTTTTCATTTTTTTTATCGATCAAATTTTGTTTGGCAACCTAGTGGATATATTCTCTAGATTATAAATATGCATAAAAAATAAGTTTGCAGCATATCTGTGTTAAGTTGTAAATGAAACGTATTTTATGGTTTGTGTGCCATCACTAGCGATAGCAACACTAGTAAAACATTGTCATACTCTATGATCTCTGTGGTCGTTCTCTTTGATACTGTCTATTATAAATGTATCTTGTCTCAGTTCTAGTGACGAGTAAATCCAGTTTAACTTGTGACATTCTGTTTCTTTTCGGTGGAATCCCAACAATCTGGATGAACGAAATGATTCTGCGGTGGGATCCCAACCTATGCGAGCCGCTGCGACCGAGCGGTCGTGTTTCACTCGGCCGCACACAAGCGATCTCCTCACGCACGCCGAGTAAACTCCCGTCGTGCGTCAAAGCTGACACACACACACCTTTTCTCAAATTGGTTTTGATTTTTTTTGTTCAAAGTACTATTGTTTACGTTTTTCACGTTTTACGTCAAAAAGCCTTTTTGATACTTTTAGGGTGTTTCTGACCCAAAGGTGTTCCCCAAATCAGAAATCTTTCCATTTGGGACAAATCTATACCCATTATTTTTTAAAACTTTTTAGGGTTCCGTTGCCTATGAGGAATTATTTTAGTTTCTTCATGTCCGTAAGTAGCACAGGAAAGCTGTAATTTGGCATGAATTGGCATATATATTTGTTATGATTACAATCAAGATAACATACAGATTTTGTTAGTTTTTTTTTATGTAATGGAAGTGGTGAACAAGGATGCAGTTCACATTGATGTTAAGTGATGACTGCAGCCTATAGACACCCACACAAAGAGCAAAGGTAAAATGCAAATGCGTTACAACTCCTGAGGCCTAAGGTGTTATGCCTCTGTGCCGGAAATTACAGGGCCGTACATTACCACCTGACCGGAACACGACAGTACTGAACACTACCATCTAGAGGCAAGTATATTAGGTAATGCGGTGGTACCTACCCTTAGCTCTACCACCATTAAAAAACATACTCCTTTCTCGTTTTTTCCTTCTTATTCTGGCCGTACTGACCAAAATTGGGAAAATTTAACTGATAACAAAAAATGACGAGATCAAATGAGAATGATGAAAATATAATATCCAACTGAAACATAATCGTGGTACGATATAAATCATAGCATTTACTCAGTTCAGTGTAATAAAAGCTTTATCTTCGAGTGACGTGATCCCTCAGAGCAGGCTCGAGTCATGCGCGGATCAGATACAGTGTATATTAAATTCGGATTGTTTGTCGCTTTATTCATCTGATTCTTGGTATATCAAAATTATCAAATCATTTGAGACTATTTTTTGTGTAATGGATTTGATTTTTAAACGTTGGGAACTTGTATAAATGGCAACTTTTGAGAAAACTTCTTATGTGCGATGTAACTTGGTCATACGCCATCTTTCGTACAAGAAAAGTACTTTTTAAGCCTTGTATATTTTCGATCGGAAATCTTTCAAAGTTAAAAGTTTATTTATCATTTGGGATTGCAAAAATCGGCTTTTTTCGTTCAACGGTCTTTTCGTGAAGCAGTAACCAACAAACAATATAATATTAGTAACTTCACGCCTGTAATCCACGAAGGGGTAGGCAGAGGTAAATGCATGCATTGAAGCATATATGCAAACACCCACGATTTGCCGGTTACGTTTTAACCCATGTAACAGGTGGCAAGCCTGTTGCCATCTCCGGGCACATTACCATACTCCGAGGTACTGGGAAACTTCCAGAAAATGGAAAAATCCCAATAAAACCAGAGATAAGGGATTTTCAACCGTTATCTCTGATAGTCCCCGACCCGGGAATCGAACCCAGGACCTCCAGCGTAGTAGTAGTGGCCTGCTACCACTAGGCTACTGGGGCAGTTAATATTAGTAGGAAGGATAAACCCGTGCTGAGTGCTGATTTGTGTGTGTATTTCTCTCTCTCTCTCTCTCACTCTCTCTCTCTCTCTCTCTGTGCATGTGTGTGTGTGTGTTAATATGTGAATATTATCATACAAAGCCATTTCGCCTAGAGTTTTCACAGTCGGAGAATCACAAATTGTATATTATATAGAGCAACATATCGAATGGTTGGCAACGATACATACAATATCAATGCAATTTTGCATGGAGCTGATTACGTTTGGTGCGGATTGGTCCCCGTTTCGAGGTCGGAACGTGTCACGAAAACTGAATTTGTGGTGCACTGTATATTCGGATATAAATTCCAAATCGACGTGCATGTGTAATTAGAATAATGAAGAAGATGTGTGATAAGTTTGTAAATACAAAATATGACTTAAGTATGAAGCTTCACTATTTCTACTTACCCTCTGACGACGATGTATTTTTTTTTTTGATATGTTAGCACTAAAAAAGTCGATGGGATTTATATTAAATGCTAAGGTCTACATCAAACAAACTTATATTCTATACCTATCAACATTTAGATCTAGTTAAAGTAAGTACATAAGCTGTGTCCGCGACTTCGCCTGCGTGAGAATTTATGATTGTTCAGTATCTACCCGGACGAAGTCGTGGGTGCAGTTTAAAGTAGCCCAAGTTACTCCTTATTACATCAGCTATCTGGCCAGTGAAAGTCCCGTCAAAATCGGTAGAGCCGTTCTCAAGATTAGCCCCGCCACACAGACAGACAGACAGACAAAAATTGTTTTGGTATATTATTATGTACCGTGTATACATATGCATTTAGTAAAAAGCGGTTATTTTAATATTACTAACAGACACTCCAATTTTATTTATTTGTATAGATGTGTATATGTTATGTTACTTTGAAAACATAGAGAAGTTTTTTTTCTTATGAATACACCAACGTGCAAACTAACCATGAGAAAGAGGAATTGGTTCAAAATTAAACTTAAACCAGTAAAAGTCTACCTATAGAGGTAGACTTTAACTGGTGGTAGAGCTCCAGTGACGGAGCTCACGGGCGTAGGCACCACCGCATTACCTAATATATTTGCCGCTAAATGTAGTGTTCAGCTCTATCGTGTTCCGGTCAGGTGGTAATGTACGTCCCTATAATATCCAGCACAGAGGCATAGCACCTTAGGCCTCAGGAGTGGTAACGAATCTGCATTTTCACCTTGGTCTTTGTGTAAGTGTCTATAGGCTGCAGTCATCACTTAACATCAATGTAAACTGTATGCTTGTTTGCCACTTCCATTATGAAAAAAAAACCAAATCGGTACAGGCGTTTTCAAATTATCGGTGAACATACTCGTACATAAAAAAAAGAAGATCCGGACGAATTGAGAACCTCCTCCATTTTTTTGAAGTCGGTTAAAAAAGAAAAAGATTGAAAGTTATAAAAAATATTTAAAAAATAGAACAAAGTAATAATTCGGTGAGAATCATGTGTCTGAATACCAAAACTGAGTCGTATCTATATTCACAACAGCCGCCATATGCATTCGGATTGTACGCGAATCGCCATTTGTATAGATTATACATAAAACATGGCGGCTACGTTTATTTTGATGGGATTGGATGCGAAAAATTTGTAAACTCGATCATTAAGTACGTGACTGTTGTGAAATGCAATATCAAATATAAAGTCCTTTGCCTGCATCAAATTATGTATGTATGTATGTATGTATCTTCACGCCAGGTCCCTAACGGGGTAGGCAGAGAGTGTAGAGAAAAAACAAATTATAAAATTCAAAATTCAAATTATTTCGTTCAAATTGGTCTACAAGGACACTTTTGCATTGTCAGGTTATAAACTACCCAGAGAGAATGACTTATAATAATAATCCAATAGATATCAATAAATAACAATTTAATAATAATAATAACCGATTCGTGAATCTAATTTTTTAATTCCTTCATAGAAGAAAAATGAAAAATCTGTTCGTCATAATCATAGTCATTCACTTAGCAGAGTTCCAAGTGCAGGCACTACTGAGAAGAACTCCGCTACCCAACAAACTCAGCGTGTTGCTCTTTTGTTAAAACCTTAGTTTTAATACAAATACTATTAAATAGAATAAAGATAATGTGTACGTCCATGGCAAATAAATATTTGCATATAAACACATACGCAAAGTCCCCACGATCAGCACCCGTTCACGAGTATGACGCATGTGGCAGCCATTGCTTTCCTCGACCATTTTGAAGGGAAGTGAGCAATCTATAAGAATAATAATATCTCCATGTCTTCTGTTTTGTGTAATTTGCTTTTGTTGCCAATTATTTATTCCTACTTTTATTTTGCTCATAGTGTTTCACTTCCTTGCAGTTCCCAGTCTGCCCGTTTTGTACGTTACCACTCCTGAAGTCTTAGCTGTTTTACCTATTTATCGGACATTACAGGGCCGTACACAAAATAAATGGAACACAAATTTAGCAGCTTGTAAATTAGGTGCGATGACTCTGCTTATGCCCTCAAGCTCAGGAGCTCATCATCAGTGGGTACCCCAGGACGTAGGCACCACCGCATTACCTAATCTACTTGCAGCCAAGGGGTAGGATGCAGCACTATCGTGTTCCTATCGAAGTGTCTATCACGGACATAAAAACTAAGGTCTCAGGGGTGGCAACGCATCTGCTTTTTAAGCTCTGGTTTTTTGTAAATATTTATAGGCTGCAGTCATCACTTAACGTCAATGTCAACTGCATGCTTGTTTGCCTCCTTCTTTACATAAAAAATTACACCTGGTGGTAGAGCTCCAGTGACGGAGCTCACGGGCGTAGGCACCACGGCGTTACCTAATTAACTTGCCGCTAAATGGTATGCAGTCATCACTTAACATCAACGTCAACTGCAAGCTTGTATGCCACTTCCAATACATAAAAAAAAACTTCATCACCGGTAGCTCCAGAAATTTAATCCTGGAAGTAAAAATACTAGACCAATAACATGTTAGGTGTTACTGCACCTTTTGTTGAAACAAAATACAATACTCAGCTAGACATTTCAGAAGCAGGTGTCCAAAAGCCAAAAGCAAGTCATATCTATTTCCAACAGTCGCCATATGCCCGAGAAACGGCTACACGACTCGCCATTTGTATAGATTATACACAAAATATGGCGGCCACGTTCATTTTGATGGGATTGGAAGCGAAAAATTTTCAAATTCGATTTTGAAATACGTGACCGTAAAACACAATTTCAAATATGGAGTGTGAAATGTTTGAATTTAAATTCTAATTCCATTTTGTAGAATAATTACTTTTTGTTTTTGAATAGAATTGCTGTTTGTCTAGTTTTATTTATCTTACGTTTGCTGCTAATAAAATAGCAATATACGTTTATGTATTTATTATACTACTAGTTGTGCCCGCGTCTTCGTTTGCGTGAAATAGTGACTTTGGGCAGCACTTATTGCATATAACTTATGGTTAATTTGGGTCATACGAAAACACTTACGGATAGCTTAAAAAACCTGGCTTACATTAATACTTCTCTGTACACGATATTAGACTTACGCCATTAAAGCCACCAATGCCACCAACGCTACCAACTCCACCAACGCCACCAACACCACCACCAATGGCACCAACGCCTCCAATGCCACCAACGCCACTAACACCCGGCCCGTGGCTTGTCTGTCAATCCTTTGACATAAAAAACGAAATCCTCAAAGTTTGGTAATGTGCCCGGAGATGTCAACAGGCTCGCCACCTATTAAATGGGCCAAAACGTAACCGGCGAATCGTGGGTGTTTAGGTACATGTATGCTTGAATGCATGCATTTACCTCTGCCTGCCCCTTCGGGGTTTACAGGCGTGAAGTTACATGAAGTTACGTTAAACTAACCAAGATGAAAAGTGAAATAACAAGGGTTTACAGATATTTTTCATTACCAATAACTTTAACCAGCGCCAGTTAACAGTTAAAAGTTCTGACATAAATTAACATTTTTGCATGACCGATACTTTAACAAATTTTTAAAAATCATACATGTATGTATCTTAACACCAGGTCCCTAAGGGAGTAGGCAGAGAGTGTGGAGCTGCAGATATCCCGGTCCTGACACATCCACCGTGCCTCATCTATTCATCATTCTCTTCATACATCCACGCAACTTTATTTTGTTTAAAGTAATGCTGCAACCCAGCCTTAAATTTAGTCCCGAACGTCTACATTGCTAACCTTCCTATATTTTTAAATGTCCCATGTGTTCCAAATATTAACTTCCTATTACGTACTCAAAATAAAACGAAAATATTTCACAAAACAGCTATGAAAGTAATGTAATATCGTATTACATTCCAGATAAAAATACAATAAAATACCCACATGCAGTGCTCTCACAGCAATTTTAATCAAGCATAAGTATACAGTTGTTTTATATGTTATACTTTATAATTATTCAGTGGATATTTTTAATATTTTATGCTGAATTACGTATTTTGTTAATATTAATTTATCAAGGTTTTCTTTGTATATGCTATGAAAACCTTGACGATGGCAACGCAACAACATTGATATGCCCCCATTTTACTGGTGGTAGAGCTCTAGTGACGCAGCTCGCGAGCGCAGGCACCACTACGTTGCCGCGCGAGATCCTCCCCCCTGCATCACCAGGGGCGCGTCCTGCCGATGTCAACATCCCTACAAGTATCAGGCCCCCGACATTTCGGGGGCAGATAGGCCCGGGGAATGAGGAAACCTCGATCCCCGAAACAACCCCCCTCCCCCTCTCTGTTGCGCATCACGCGCGGAGGGGGGATGATGATTAGTCAGTCCACTGTATTACCTCTATCTGCCACCAAATGGTAGTGTTCAGCACTATCGTGTTCCGGTTAGATGGAAATGTATGGCCCCGTAATAACTATCACAGAGACATGACACCTTAGGTCTCAGAAGTGGCAAGTCAACCAACTAAACGGTTGTTGTTAGAAATTCAAACGTTACGGCAATAGTAGCTACATATAACGAAATTTAAAGGAAAACTATCACACTTAAGTTGACTTTACAAGTTTGCGAGTAATAGTCGACCAAATATTTATTTTACTCGAAATTTTTTAACAACTCCATAGAAAATATTTATTTCTCTTTTCATTACATTCATCAAACCCAAAAACAACGGTTTAGCACCACATATGAAACGTATTAAACAAACAAAATAAATTTAAGCGAATAAAAATTGATATGCATGTCAATTCACAAACTAAAATATAATCAAGAATATCACTTATATATTTGTAACTAAATATAATATACTAATGTAAGTTAGTAATCAGTAGAATACTCAGATGACTTAGATGTTATTATGACTTAGGCCTGTGCGTTGTTTTTGAAGATATCCCAAGACAGGTATGGAAAACGTTGAAGCATTTAGTATTTTTATAGATGCATTATAATGATCCAAACATTAACTTTATATAAAGCACCTGCCTACTAAAATAACAGAAACATATCTTACGAAACAACTTTGTACGTAATGTAATATCGTATTACATTTTAGATAAAAATACAATAAAATACATGCAGTGCTCTCACAGCAATTTTAATCTAGCATGAGTACGCAGTTGTATTATCCAGTGGATATTTTAAATATTTTATGCGGAATTACGTGTCTTTTTAATATTCATTGTGTATCGTTATTGCTATTAACACAAACGAATAAAAATATTATACAAAATATTTGATATGCAAATGTTGTTGCTTGGGTGTATATAATTTATCTCAGGTGTGATTCAGGATACAAAAAGTCGCTGGCCTAAACTGGTGGCAAATAGCGCAGGATAGAGAGAAGAGGGCATATTTGGAGGAGACCTTTACCCAACCTGGGGCCTAGCTTAAGGAATAATAAAAAGACAACTAGGATTAAGTAAAAAAAAAACAAAGTATTATGTATTAGTAACTAGTTTTTACTGGTGGTAGAGCTCCAGTGACGGAGCTCGCGAGCGTAGGCACCACCGCATTACCTAATATACTTGCCGCTAAATGGTAGCGTTCAGCACTATCGTGCTCCGGTTAGGTGGTAATGTACGGCCCTGTAATGTAATTTCCGGCACAGAGGCATAACACCTTAGACCTCAGGAGTGGTAACGCATCTGCATCTTGACCTTGGTTTTTGTTTGGGTGTCTCTATGCTGCAGTCATCACTTAACATCAATGTGAACTGCATGCTTGTATGCCACTTCCATTACATAAAAAAGTAAACATTTTTAGACAATGAAACAAAAAATGTAGCATGTACTTAGCTTTGGTCAAACTGAAGGTTTTTTATTTTATTTTTTCATTCATGATTCAGGATCAGAGATTTTCTAAATCAGTGAATCTACTACTTTAAACATTTACATGTATGAAAATATGTAAAAAAGTCCAGGCCATATTTCCTACCTCAACAAGACAATTGGTCTGGGAGGTATGTGTTAATGTCAAGTAGAAATTACGTATAGAAAGTCAAATTTCAGTATATTTATTAACTGTTTTTGTATGCTGCACTGCAGCTCCATTATTCAATCTGCCGAACACTAATTATATGTTAGTATTCAGTTCTACCGGATAGAAGTTATGCACAATCCTGTAATATCTGATGCAGGCCGTAACTAGTTACAATATTTGCATTGCATGATAAACGCATGCTTAAAAATATAAAAATACGCTTACACTCACAATTCCACATTAGGTATTATATAAACCTGTGTCGTGGATGCCGTTGTATACATACATCCCATACACACCTTGATTATTTTTATTGATTAATAATAGTGGAGCAAGCTCCAGGCCTCCTCTCAAGAAGAAGAGAGACTCGTGCCCAGCAGTGGGACATATCTGTTGCGAATATAGATTATTGCCATTATTAGATATCTATATGTATAAAAATCAATTGCTGTTCGTTAGTCTTGCTGAAACTCGAGAACGGCTAAACAGGTTTATCTTATTTTGGTCTTGAAATGTTCGTGAAGGTCTAGGGAAAGTTTACAAGGTGAGAAAAAATCGAATAATTGCCGGGAAAACCCTAAAAACAGTCCTTTTCTTTTTCCCATACAAACATTTTCTAACTAAAACGTAGAGTCAATTTAGGCTTTATCGCTATGGTATAAAGTTCATATTAAATTACAAGCACTCACTGTTGTATAAGCAACGTAGGTGTGTTCCTAACGTCAAACCAGGGTGACGGTTCTGTTCAGGAGAATTTTTTGACCTATAAAATAGGTAAGAGCAAAAAACTGCCAAATCACAAACTTTTTTGACAGGACGAAGTCTGTCGGGTCCGCTAGTATTATATGGTAATAATGCATAATCATGACTGTAAATGTTAAAACTCCATTCAAGACAAATGAACATCACAATCGCTATCGATGTAGACAATTCGAGCCTTTTGTCAGCGAACATGAACTTACATGCCGAGGCGGGCACCGCATACAATGCAGCCTGTTATTAAACAGTTCCCTTCTTAATTACTTCGTATATATAGGTTGGGGAAAAAGTCTTTTCGCATATAGTATGTATGAACTTGTAATAAAATCTCTTTGGCTGTAGTATTTGTATCTGGATGTTTTTGGTATCATTGAAAGTTAAAATTTTAAAGAACATAATTCCAAATTCAATTTAGGCAAATGTGTGATTTTCATTTGTTTTTCGTACTGTCAAGATGAATCTAATTAAGAAATTCGATACATTTTAAAATTTTACTACAAAAAAGGTAAAAAAGCAACGCAAGCCGCGAAAAAAATTTGCGATGTTTATGGACCTAGTGCAGTGTCTGTGAGAGTAGCACAAATTTGGTTTAAGCGTTTTCAATCCGGAAATTTTGATGTCAAAGATGCACCTCGCTCTGGTCGCCCTATCACGGATAAAATGGATGCCATTTTTGAAAAAGTGTATTGACGCATTGGCGAAAACAGTATTGGCGCATTTGAAAAAAGCTGGGTACAAAAAAAGCTCGATATTTGGGTACCTCACGAGCTCACTGAAAGAAACCTAATGAACCGTGTACTCATTTGTGATTCTTTATTACGACGTATTGAAACCGAATCATTCTTGAAGAAGCTGATAACTGGTGATGAAAAGTGGATCACGTACGACAAGAACGCGCGAAAAAAGTCGTGGTCAAAGGCCGGTCAGGCTTCACAGACTGTGGCGAAACCCGGGTTAACTCGCAATAAGGTGATGTTGTGTGTCTGGTGGGATTGGAAGGGCATTATTCTTTATGAGCTATTACCACCAGGCAGGACTATCGATTCTGAACTCTACTGCGAACAACTGATGAGATTAAAGCAAGAAGTTGAGAGAAAGCGGCCGGAATTGATCAACAGAAGGGGTGTGGTGTTTCATCATGATAACGCTAGACCTCACACATCTATAGCCACTCAGCAAAAATTAAGAGAGTTTGGCTAAGAGGTGTTAATGCATCCGCCGTATAGTCCTGACCTTGCACCTTCAGATTTCCACCTGTTTATAGCAATGGGATCATGTCCCTACCTACAAGATGGCAAAAGGTTATCGAACAAAATGGTACATACATACTTTAGTTAAATTTAAATAAACTATATTAAAAAATGTTTTGAATTATCTTAAAAAATGCGAAGAAACTTTTTCCCCAACCTAATATATATATGTCGGCAGGAGGGCCTCTTCAGTCAGGACATCTAGGACATCTAGGTAGTATTGTCTGCGTTCCTTTCCATAAGCTGATATGTTATTCGTGTTTGTGGGCGTCTGTAGGTGGCAACTCGAGCGGGTGATGAAATAAAGCACAGGGTTTGGCAGAAGGTGAAGCAATAGTCGTTTATTGCCAAAGATCCGCCCATTCGATTACCTCCGGCAGGGAAGAACGGGCAAGAAACCCTTCGGACCGGGAAACCACATTTACCAGGATACGATACTACTACTATCAGTAGTCCTCTGCCCATTTGAATTAAAAACTACCCGCGTTTTATCACTTTAATATCACTGACGTTCACTGTTCTAACTGGCAGCATAACTGCCCTATAATAATTCGATTCAACTGTGTGACTGTGACTGAATGATCGTTACTCATGAACTATTTGCTAGCCTTTTCAAACCCGATATCGGCAAGTCACTATCCCCCTCTAAGGTAACAAATCCAAGTACCTAAGCCGACCGTGGCGCCACCTAGAATTCTCTATTAATCAATCTAGCCTAGTCGTAGTTAGGTTACGTCTCCAATAGACTAGATAGCGCTAGTAGTCACATTTAGCTTCCACTCCGACATATATATACTAGCAGCTGCCCGCAACGTCGTCTGCGTGAAGGCTCAATATACCTAAGATGCCAGTGTCGATTTAGCATTATAAGCAAACAACTTTTAAAATAGTATTAAATTAAAAGTATAAGTTTTTTTGCAAGCGAAGCAAGTGAAGGGAGTCATATGGGAATCCTGCTGAGTTCAGTTATAAGATGTGACTGAAGGAAATAGACAAAACAATGGAGGAATATATTCCCGGACACAAAAGAGTAAAAATACCTACAAAGGTATCAAACCTTACAACACTTTCCTTAAACTATGTTGGTAGTAAGCGTTTGCCGGAATCGTCAGTGAACAGTAGGTAATGTGACACCACCCACTCAAATGTTCGTTCCTGCGGATGTCCTGCAGGGTTCTGTCCACGGCCTCAACTGCTTTTCTATTGGCCATCGTACACTCATCCCATACAATTAGAGAGCAATCCTTGAACACGTGTCCCTTATCACTGTTACATGACACACCAAAAACAGTCATTTCGGCGCTCTCGAAATATAAGGTAATTTTGAACATGGCATGTACTGTCTTGCTATCCGGAAGTAGTGTGGCAGCAATTCCCCACGACGCTACAGCAATAGCAGTTTTGCCTTGCCTCCTGACCTCTGCATGTATGCCAGTGATAACAAATATTTTTCCTGTTGGAACCAGGAGCTTCAAGGACGCTTTCAAGGACGGTATCATAAATTTGTTTTTGCTCTGAAGAGAACAAAGCGACATGGTCATTTCGCCTGGATCGTAATTTGTCTCAGCTTTATACTCCCAATTTCTACGGTCTTGATGCGGTGATGATTTGGGGAGCTGGTAACCGATATTCAATAGTTCAATCGGTGGTGGAAATTACCACACCTTGAAATGAACTTATACAGGTGTTCAGCATGCGTTCATTAGTTACTTCGACTTCGTCTCCAGTAGCACGTGTCTCAAAGCTCGTAGAAAATCTTCAGACAGATGATGGCGATATTTCTCCGTCACTGACGCTTGCCTCCGCGAGGGTGTTGCCTCCGCAGTTTTGGTAACCGTCGAGAAGGTGACGTGCTACGCAGGCTGCGCGGTAAATGGGATACTCCACGCCATCAAATGTCCTCAGAAAAGTGAAATACGTTGGGCCCCGGACCGTGTGAAGTACCTAATTACCGCAGGAAATAGCTTACGCCATTATTTGGATGCACGGTACCTATAAACCTTACCCAATGCGGTGTCCTTGCAAAATTTCGGATATTCATGCAAAATTTGAAGTAAATCCATTAAGATCTATTACTTTTTGAGTTCAGCTCGCACATACATACAGACAAACAACAACAGACAAAACAAACACTATATTTGGCTTCGATAGTAGATCACGCCCTAAGTATTCTTTAAAAGAAAAACATCAATGTACAGTTTTGACTTTCCTACGATTTTAAAGATTTACAGCTCTTCCCCCGTAGGAGATAGGCGCCATTTAGTAGGTACTTTTTTAGTTTAGCCCGGACATACATACAGACAAACAGACAAAAAATCTGAAAACTATATTTTTGGCTTCGATTTCTATTGTAGATCACGTCCCAAGTATTCTTTTAAAAAATATTCAATGTACAGTTTTGACTTTCCTACGATTTTATTAAATGTAGGAATGAGGGATTTTCCTGTAGGGATGTAGGAAAAAGTAGCTTTAATGTTGGCCAGGCTTAGTATCTATACACCACAAAAAGTTTCATTCGAATCCGTCCAGTATCTTCGGAGATTAGCCTGGACAAATGGACAAACAGACAAACACACAGACAATAAAATTAAAAATAATTGAAAAGTGTTCTAATACTATTTTAACATCGCCCCCAATTAGTTTTTCGTAAATATATACAACGTACAGACACGCGGGTTTTACTGTTTTATTATATGTATAGATATATATTAATGTAATAAAAGTGGTAAACAAGTATGCAGTTCACATTGATGTTAAGTGATGACTGCAGCTTATAGACACGCACATAATGACCAGAGTTCAAAATGCAGATGCGTGACCACTCCTGAGACCTAAGGTGTTATGCCTCTGTGCCGGAAATTACAGAGCCGTACATTACCACCTGACCGGAACACGATAGTGCTGAACACTACCATTTAGCGGCAAGTTTATTAGGTAGTGCGGTGGTGACTACGCCCGCGAGCTCCGTCACTGGAGCTCTACCACCAGTACATTTATATGTATAGAACATATTATAATAATCTTTTGTTTCAAAGCGTCGTTGACTGGTTATTGTTTACAGTAGGTATTAATTTCCAACCAAACGTTCTTGAATTCAAATTTCAGGATATCACAAAGATTATACCTCAAAATTATGTATAATCATGACTGAAAATAGCCAAACTCAATTCCAGATTAATATAATAAAATATCTATTTTTTTACTGCTGACAACAAAATGCGTTTGTCTAAGTAAATATAAAAATCTTGACAAATAGACAGACGTACGAGGTTTCGTTAATTTTTTTTTGAGCTCTAATAATGGCAACTTATTATACGTCCCACTGCTGGGTACGAGTCTCTCCCTTTTTTTTTTCTCTCGAGCTTACTACATCACGCTGCTCCAATGCGGGTTGGTAGAGATACGGGTTAGTCGCCAGCTGGCTGTCGGATGATTTCAAACCGCCCATAAGGCCTCCGAGAATGTTTAACCCAACTGCAATCTATAGATAGCAACCGGGACCGACGGCTTAACGTGCCCTCCGAAGCACAGAAACGCACATTTTAATTTACCACTAGCGGTCACCCATCACACACCCGACCGCGCCCGCTATCGCTTAACCGAGTAGATCCTTACGATCTACACCAGCCGCCGGGCCATGAGCTATAACACCCTAAAAACGCCCAAAATCCATTGAAAAGAAATTACTATACTAGTCGCTATCAACACACGTAATCCAAGCCCTTTGTTTGCGAGCATCCTGTACACACGTCACACGCCGCGGCCGACACCGCAAACAATGCGCCCTATTATTAAACACTTTCCTTCTTAATTAATGTGTATGCAGAATGAAAAGAATAATTTCAAGTTTATTCATATAGGGAATAAGTTGGAGAATCAAGCATGCCTGTACTTTACACTACTACACTTCATTTAATTATCATTGGTGGTAGATCATATTTACTTGCCTCTAAATGGTAGTGTTTAGCTTATTACCAAATTAGCCAGTAGACTAATGGCCGAATACTCAAACGCCACTCAATTTTAAGCAACCCTCAAATGTGCGCTATCTCTATCGTTTGAACGTGTTTTATAAAGACAGAAGACTTTTAAGTCCCGCTAAGATTTAAGTGACGTTTGAGTATTTGGCCGTAAGCTTGGCAACGGTTACATTAAAAAAAGATTAGACTGTTAACTGACTTTGAGAGGGCTTACCATGTTTACTTTAGTCACATGGCATTTCGCTATGGGGAAATACCGCCGACGTCAATACTAATTTTGTACTGCAAATTTTGTACTCAAAAGAGAGATGTGCGCGCTATCTACGGACTGAGACCGAGAGTAAGCGCCCTAACGCACTAGTGGTTAGTCGCGGAAGCGGCCAGCCGCGTGGCTAGCCGCTTTTAGAGTTCGATATGCAACCATACAAAGACCAACGCCATTCAAAGAATTGTATGGCGGTTAAGTGCGTAGAATCACAGGCGGTTGCATATCAAACTGTAAAAGCGCGGGGGCGCTTATAAATAAATTTAAAGAATATTGTACCTATTAGTATTATTCTGATTGAAGCTTCGCAATACATTTATGAAAATACTAGCTGTGCCCCCGACTTCGTTATGTAAATTTATGATTGTTCAGTACCTACCCGCACGAAGTCGTGGGCGCAGCTAGTATAAAAGTAGCCTAAGTTACGCCTTATTACATAAGCTATCTGACAGTGAAAGTTCCGTCAAAATCGGTAGAGCCGTTCCCGAGATTAGCGGGAACAAACAGACAGACAAAAGTTGTAAAAAAATTTGTTTTGGTATATGTACCGTGTATACATACATATGCATTTAGTAAAAAGCGGTTATTTTTATATTACAAACAGACACTCCAATTTCATTTATTTGTATAGCTATTGTAGGGTATCAAGAGGTGGTACTAAGTAGAGAGAGGGTAGTTCGTGTAAAACTCAGCATTTTTTTTCACCAAAACTAATTTGTGACACATTTCTCTCATACCTTTGCGAACGCCATCTCTGCTGGTCGCTATTAGGGTGTCATTTGTATTTTGTGAGTACTTTTAACCGTCTGTTGTGGATTGTTCATAGCGTATTTGGTAATAAGTAAAGCTATTTTATTTTTAAATAAAAATGGAAAGAAAAATTTGACTTCAGGCGAGGCTCGAACTCGCGACCTACTGGGAATCTAGTCCAGCCGCTCTTCCAATTAAAAAAAAAAAAAAAAAAATCCAAATAAAATATATTTCACAAGCATGTGTTAATGCGAAATAATATAAAAACAATTGTTTTATATAAAGATATAAAAACAATTGTTTTATATTATTTCGCATTAACACATGCTTGTGAAATATATTTTTCTTTAAAAATATAAAAACAATTAATAAGTAAAGCTCATAAATTTTTGACTTTTGTTTAAATCGTAATTAAAATCAGGGTATTTGTTAATAAAACTGCCTCAGTAGCCTAGTGGTGGCAGGCTGCATTAAAACATATATGCAAACAAACACCCACGATTCGCCGGTTTGTAAGAGACGAGCTTGCTGACATCTTTGGGCACATCGCCAAACTCTGAGGTACTGGGAAACTTTCAGAAAATGAAAAATTCCAAAGCCAATTGGTACTACTACGCTGGGATCCTGGTTTCGATTCCCGGGTCGGGGGCTATCAGAGATAATGGTGTATAATCCTTTTTTTTTTTTTTTCTATTTGAAGTGGTAAACAAGCATGCAGTTTACGTTGATGTTAAGTGATGACTGCAGCCTAGACACCCACACAAAGACCAAGGTCAAAATGTACGCTTCTGTGCCGGAAATTACAGGGTCGTACATTACCACCTGACCGGAACACGATAGTGCTTAACACTACCATTTAGCGGCAAGTATATTAGGTAATGCGGTGGTGCCTACGCCCGCGAGCTCCGTCACTGGAGCTCTACCACAATTTTTTTTTTATTTTTTTCATTTTCTGGAAGTTTCCCAGCACCTCGAAGTTTGGTAATGTGCCCGGAGATGTCAATAGCCTCCCCACTTGTTACATGAGTAACCGGCTAATCGTGGGTGTTTGCATGTACGATTGAATGCATGCATTTACCTCTGCCTAAACCTTCTGGGATAACAGGCGTGAAATTACGTTGTTAATAAAATTGTCTTACTTTTTTTGAAACATGACTTCTGACCCAAAAATATTATATGTTCGTAAAAATACACACAGTTTAAATACTAGGTGCAAATTCAAATTGTCCATGCATAAAACACGGCTGAATTTGGTTTATCTGAAATCCAAAAAGTATTATTAAAAGTTCAGTATCGTTGAGTGCTCGTGAATTATTACCGATCGTTGTACTATGTAGTCGAGCTATCCTTTTTTATGTCCGACGAGGCACGTCATGTGAGCTCGGCTGTGCTAGCAAAGAAGATGTTTTTAGAGTTCCAATATCTAAACTCGAGAGCGTAGACATCACCTAATCTATCTGTCACCACTCAAATATTATTTTTTTATGTCAAAGGATTGGCAGACAAGCAGACAACAGGGCCACCTGATGGAAAGTGGTTACCGTCGCCTATGAACATTTGTTTAACAAAAGTTTTAACTGGCCCGGTGATATGCTTACCGGGCCAGATGACACAAATCAAGTGCCATCGTCCCGGCTGAAGGACTTTTTTGACGCCTGTTTTGAAGAACCCCATATTGTAGCGTCGGGGGAACACCTCAGATGGAAGTTCGTTCCACAATTTGCACGTTCTGGGCAGGAATGAACGCGCGAATCGGGCTGTTGAGCACTGCCAAGTGTCCAATCTGTGCGGGTGGAACTTCTCTCTTCGGCGGGTGGTACAATGAAGGAAGGAATGGAGACGATTACGATGATGTCTAACGTGACCATTTTTATTGTGCCTCAAAACAGGACATTCTCAAAATTAACTTTCAAGGAACCAGGGGGGGGGAAGAGCTTACTTACGAACGCGGGCTTATTTAAGTGTCAAATACATAATTTGTGAAAAATACAGTTTTCTAGCTATCACGGTTAATGAGATACAGACTGGTGATAGACAGACTGACAGATAACGGAGGCTTAGTAATAGGCTCGCTCCCGATTTTACCTTTTAGGCACGGAACCCTAAAAAAAGATTACAGGAAAACCCATTACACAAACCACTTATTTGGCCTGTGTTTTTCACTATCAGAAAATATCAAATTCGTGTATGTTTTAGCTCGTATAATTTTATTTGACGAGTTTTTCAAAATATATTTTTTTATCTAAAAAGTACACATAGTTCAGTTGCGTTGAGTGCTCTTTAATTATTGTACATGGTCAATGTCGTATTTATGTTTTGGCAATACAGGGTTATTTCAAATAAAACGCTATTACACGACACGGTATTCAGGGTCCGGCAAAAAGGGTGGGCGTGGCCTCGCGCCGGGTTGCCGCTTATTACACTATCCGGTCGACAGCGCCCTAACTCAATCGCAGTACAAATACACGGGCCGCTCCGGTTGCCCTAATTAGTACCCTAACTCCCTAAATGTTACACTACCCTGACCCTTGCTATCGTACCCTGAATACCGTGCCGTGTAAGAAGTCCTATAAGCGCATCACGCACTGCAGGCAGCCTCATCTATACTAACATTATAAAGCTGAAGAGTTTGTTTGTTTTCTTGAACGCGCTAATATCAGGAATAGGCTATAGTTACGTTATTTTTCTATCACTGTCACGCCTTTCAGCTCTACCACTCCACCACCAAAAATTTATTGTAACATTTCTCTCTCATAAGTAGTTCAAACAAAAAATAAATCAATTTTGAATAAGAACTTTTTAAAACGAAGTTATTTCTAAAGTGAATCTTCTCGAATAGCAAACAGCCAACTACCTATTGAAGTATTCCCCGAAGAGAAAACTATCGCTGACGACGTGTTTGAGACAACATTTTAAAATACTGAAAAATAGTTTTGCAGCTTTTTCATGTTTTTAAAATGGGAAATAAACATTCGAATAGTTCACACTGATTTTTTTTATGAAATGGAAGTGGCAAATAAGCATGCAGTTCACATTGATGTTAAGGGATGACTGCAGTCTATAAACATCCACACAAAGACCAAGGTCAAAATGCAGATGCGTTACCACTCCGGAGGCCCAAGGTGTTATGCCTCTGTGTCGGAAATTACAGGGTCGTACATTACCATCTG
Organism: Macrosoma leucophasiata; assembly: GCA_036365455.1. Taxonomy (NCBI): domain Eukaryota; kingdom Metazoa; phylum Arthropoda; class Insecta; order Lepidoptera; family Hedylidae; genus Macrosoma; species Macrosoma leucophasiata. The sequence continues at coordinate 2,159,606 of JAWQUS010000023.1, read as the reverse complement.
ACCGGAACATGATAGTGCTGAACACTATAATTTAGTGGCAAGTATATTAGGTAATGCGGTGGTGACAACGCCCGCGAGCTCCGTCACAAAGAAAAAAATGGATGCAATGCATACATTTGTCTCTGTTTAGCTCTTAAGAGAATACAGGTGAACTCACATAAACAAATTTTACCTAAACAAAATTACATCGCAATCTCAATGATATAGTACCTACCTACCAAAAATGACAAAAAACTATGTGCGCTGCACCAAATAAATCGTTGATAATGTATCCGACTGTACTACTCGTAGGGGTCCATAGACATTTGTTCGCTGGTTTTACGTACCTCCACGCATGTTTTCCGCGAAGAGGTAGGAAGAGGTGCATACATGCAAACATCCACGATTCGCCGGTTACGTTTTTGCCCATGAAACATGTGGCGAGCCTGATGACATCTCCGGGCACATTACCAAACACCGCGGGAACTGGAAAACTTACTGGGAAACTTACAGAAAATGGCAAAACTCCAGTTGAACCAGTGATAAAGGATTTTACGCCGTTATCTCTGATAGCCCCCGACCCGGGAATCGAATCCAGGATCCCAGCGTAGTAGTAAGAGAGCCTAGAGGCTTGGGAATTTTCTGGAAGTTGCCCAGAACCTTGGAGTTTGGTATTGTGCCCAGAGAAGTCAACAAGCTCGCCTCTTACAAACCGGCGAATAGTGGGTGTTTGTTTGCAAGTATGCTTTAATGCAGGCATGTACCTCTGCCTACACCATCAGAGATTACTAGCGTAAAGTTACGGTTACGTCTTAAACGTAAAATAAAGGGCCAATAACGAATGAGATATGATGGAATAAGAAAGAAGAAGAAAGAAAGAAAGAAAGAAATTCTACCCAAATTAGATGCGTAGACCACAAAGTCATAGATCAATATTACCTTTCTACCACAAAGCGATTGAGGCAATATTATTAGTGTCTTCAACTACCGTTTAAATGTAAACAATCCCAACCGACACGAATCCGAACAAAGCATCATTTTATACTCTAAAACGTATACATAGACACCATTTTCCCGTGAGACACGAACCGTTGGCGCCCACCGTACATTCCCCGCTTGTTCTACATGTAAGAACTCCGCTCCACGTAACAACCGTATACAAGTCGCGCTAATGTAGTGCAGGGGATGGTACAATGTATGAGCTGACTGCAATTACAAAACTACTAAATAAAATAAAATCAGAATCAGAATCAGAATCAGAAACTCATTTATTCATTTAGGGTGACAGGCACCTCTTATGACACGTCAAAAACAAACAAAATAAATTAAAGCGAATAACAATTTATATACATGTCAAACAAGATAAAAAATATATGTAAAGTCAAGAATATCACTAAGATAAAACTAAATGTCATAAACGAATGTAAAAAGTATATCAGTAAAATGTCTCTTTTCCCCTTTACAAACTGATAACAAAGAGTAAAAAGAAAAGAAAAAGAGTCATTCTTTGTCATTCACCGGCAAAGTTCCAAAGGCCAATACGATCTGAGAAAAACTTGCCGGAAAAAACTCAGTCGGCTCTTTTAAAAATATCTCTTAGGCATATTTTTACAATTTTCCATAATTTAAACAAGGTTAAAATTAACAATATAATATCAACATTACACTTTGATTATTACATTTAACACCTTTGTGGAGCTAGATCAGCATTTAGCCAAACATTTCTCCTTGAGATAGTCCTCGAGTTTATAGTAAGCCTTTTTACATAGAGTGCGTTTAATTAATGCTTTGAATTTACCATCGGTGAGTTCAGCAATCCCGGCTGGGATCTTGTTATAAAATTCTACACTATAAAAATAGCATTTATTTCTACCATAATTATTGTGCTTTAAATTATTAGAAATGTATCTGGGGGCACGGTAGTGCCCCCGCCAAGACGAGCCAAGCGAAGCGCAAGGGCACTACGTACCTTTTTTCGAAACGTTTAGTCGTATTTTCGAACCCTCGTAACTTTGGTTTGGATAATGCCAGATACTTAAAATTTTCAAGATATAATACCATGAGCACAATAATAAAAAATGCATTTGAATATCGTAGCTATTATACTTTAGATTTATAGATGTCCCAAAACCCATAATTTGGTCACTGACTCACTGACTGATTCACTGATCATCAAAATTCTTAGGGTACTTCCTGAAGTCTTAGAAAGCTTGAAATTTGGTATGTAAGCCAATATTAGTACAGAGCCACACGTTTTAACTAGAATGTAAAATATGTGAAGTAAGGTCTAGTAAAGTTAGGATGCGTGTATGATAGGTTTTGGAGCGTGTAGTCGTTGGAGCTTGGCCTTAAACGATATCTGATAACTTTTTCACAGGATAAGCAAACTACACTCGTCTTGGCAACATTTTTACATGAAAATGTTTTTGGTGGGTTTGTTATTGACATTTTCAAATTATGTTAATGATTTTACTTAAAAAATGAAAATTAATTCTTAATAATTGCGTCATAGGAACATTATACATTGAGACATAATAATCTGAATTTCTGACTTTATTTTTTTTGACATATTTAATCACACAACTTGACATAATTACTTTAATATAATTTGACTTTAATAATTGAAATCCAAACTTAAATGCAAAATCATGACATTTTACAGGTATTTACAATTTTATATTAACACCAATAAATTTAATTGTTATGTTTAAAATATGAGTAATAATAATGTAAATTTTATGACATTCTCTGTTGTTTCCTAAATGTACTATAATGAACTATAATAATAATTAAGAAACTAATATCTACTATTTGAAATTCAACAGAAAAAATGTCTTTATTTCTAATTTGTTTTTACACACCATTGTCATGGTAGAATATTATTATCTGATTAAGCTGTACTCTCACCATCTGTACAAAACTATGTAATATTCTCGTAAATAAATGATTATGATTATGATTATGATTATAATGTTCCTATGACGCAGACGCTTGAGCTCCAGTGACGGAGCTCGCGGGCGTAGGCACCACCGCATTACCTAATATACTTGCCGCTAAATGGTAGTGTTCAGCACTATCGTGTTCCGGTCAGGTGGTAATATACGGCCCTGTAAATTCCGGCACAGAGGCATAACACCTAATGTCTCAGGAGTGGCAGCGCATCTGCATTTTGACCTCTGGTCATGGTGTGGTTGTCTATAGGCTGCAGTCATCACTTAACATCAATGTGATCTGCATGCTTCATCATCATCATATCAGCCATAGGACGTCCACTGCTGAACATAGGCCTCTCCCAATGACCTCCATGCCGACCGATCGGAAGCGACGTGCATCCAGCGGGTACCTGCAGCCTTGACTAGATCGACGGTCCATCTTGCAGGTGGACGTCCTACGCTGCGTTTGCCGATACGTGGTCTCCACTCGAGAACCTTTCTTCCCCAGCGGCTATCGGTTCTCCGAGCTATGTGCCCTGCCCATTGCCACTTCAGCTTGGAAATCTGCTTGGCTATGTCAGCGACTATCGTTCGCCTACGGATCTCCTCATTTCTGATTCGATCCAGTAGGGAAACGCCGAGCATAGCCCTTTCCATTGACCGCTGAGTGACTTGGAGCTTTCGTACGAGACCCATAGTGAGAGACCACGTCTCGGCACCGTAGGTCATCACCGGCAAAACGCACTGATTAAATACTTTCGTCTTCAAGGACTGCGGGATATTTGACGAGAAAACGCTCCTTAACTTCCCGAACGCTGCCCAGCCGAGTTGGATTCGGCGAATGACCTCTTTCTCGAAGTCCGACCTGCCTAGTTGTATGGTTTGTCCTAAATAGACATATTCGTCGATAACTTCGAGGATCGAGTTCCCAACGGACACTGGAGGTGGCGATACAAGGTTATTGAACATGACCTTGGTCTTATCCATGTTCATTTTGACATCTGCATGCTTATTTGCTACATTTACTAGACAGAAAAAAATTTAAAAAATATTAAACATTAAATCCGCTAATCTCTCATCACAACGACACAACTTAGCCAAGTATGTCTTTAAATAAAATCCACTTTTGTCCATAAATCTAGCAAATCGCTCCCCATTGGCCTTTTGCGCCAATATTCAACGGCAATACGCTGTCTCACTTATTTCGCCTCGGGATCAATCAATGTTAGTATTGCTTCTTATTAATTATTTAATCGATTCGGGTTTTATTGGAAAGCGCTGTTTTATTGAAAGGTAGATTTATTTCCTTTGTCCGTATTGATAAAAGTTTATTGTAATTTAAATTGTCTTTTTTCTCTGAGGGGGCTGGCAGATCATCCATACTAATGTTTTGGTATAGAGGCTGAGGAACATTTTAATCTAGTACATTTTGCATTAAAATATACTTCAAAATAAGTACATGTACTCATGTCTATAATAATTGACATTATACATTTAATAATATGTCTATATTACATCCTATATTGTAATATATGTAAAATTATTACATAATATAAGTATTTATTTTTATGTATACCCTACCTATTCATATTTTATCTTTGTTCATGTAATATTTTGCTACCACGGCAATTTTTTTTTAACTACAAATGGTTGACTGGCCGAAAATGCTTTAAGCGTTAAGTCCGCCATTCGTACTGATATGTTTTATTGTTGCAATGAAATATAAATAAATATGTGAATACCCACATTTTTTTACTGGAGGTAGAGCTCCAGTGACGGAGCTCGCGGGCGCAGGCACCACCGCTTTACCTAATAACTTTCCGCTAAATGGTAGTGCTCAGCACTAACATGTTTCGGTCAGGTGGTAATGCACGCCCCTATAATTTCCGGCACAGAGACATAACACCTTAGCCCTCAATCGTGGTAACGCATCTGCATTTTGACCTTGGTCAATGTGTAAGAGTCAATAGGCTGCAGTCATAATTCAATGTGAACCGCATGCTTGTTTGCCTCTTCCATAACATAAAAAAATGGATGTTAAGTAATGACTGCAGCCTATAGACATCTACGCGAAAACCAGAGATGTAGATGCCTTGCTACCTCTGTGATAGTTATTATAAGACCAACATTTGTTATATGCAAATAAACTTATATTATTATATTATTATTACACTCATTTATTCTTCATCTTATTTAGTATTTTTTTACATACATAAGTTAAAAAAAAAAAACGAATATATATAAAAAAAAAAATAGTGCGCCGCCGGCAGCGGGAACAGGATCCAAGCTGTCGGTGGTTTGGGTCAGAGAGACAGGAACCTCCTCACTATACGTGCCGTGCCGAGAAGTGCCGCCTTCTGTATCAGACCCTTGATCCAACTTCCTAACTTGAGCCTCTTGAGATGTTGGTCGAGGCTCTTTGCTATCAATCCGTTGACCGTCATATTATTATTATTATTATATTATACATTTCCATCCAACCGGAACACGATAGTGCTGCACACCAATATTTAGCGGCAATGCAATGGCTTTGCCACTGATAATAACAGAAAACTGAGCTCAAATTACGAAATGGAAGCCCCGAAATTAATTACTGCATTTAAAAGGCTCTCATGTTACCGCTTAAAGGACTTAACAACACTGACAACTTGTTCACAAGCAGCCTGCGGGCAATAGATACAAGAATACAAACAGACGAATAAAGCGAGGACAGAATAAACACAGAGAGAATAAATTTGCATGACACTATCATAGTATTTTATTTAAAGAAAAATGGAAAGAAAAATTTGACTTCAGGCGAGACTCGAACTCGCGGCCTACTGGGAATCTAGTCCAGCCGCTCTTCCAATTGAGCTACTGAAGTCCTGCCCGATTTGTCAAATCTTTCCTTCACATTTATTACATTGCTTTATGGTAGCAGTAGCGCCATCTATTGCCAACTATGCTAGTTAGGCAACCGATATAATAGACTTTGCAGTTTATTGAATATCGTAAAGAAGTCGCTTTTACCCTTAATAATTGTTTTATATTATTTCGCATTAACACATGCTTGTGAAATATATTGTATCATAGTAACACGAAAAACCCGACATGAAAAGAGGTACTTACGGCCAAATACTCAAACGTTACTTAAATCTAAGTGAGACTTTAAAGTCTTTTGTCTTTATAAAACACGTTCAAACGATAGTCATAGCGCACATTTGAGCGTTGCTTATAACGTTTGAGTATTCGGCCATTAGGGATTCGGAGATGAAAACTTAACTTATAACGGTTTAAAATCCTTTATCTCCGGTTCTATTGGGATTTTTTCATTTTCAAAAAGTTTCCCAGTACCTCGAGTTTGCTAATGTGCCAGGAAATGGCAACAGGTTCGCCACCTGTTCCATGGGCCAAAACGTAACCGGCGAATCGTGGGTGTTTGCATGTATGCCTGAATATGCATTTATCTCTGCCTACCCCTTTGAGGATTACTGACGTAAAGTTACGTTTTTTTTAAACTTTTTTTTTTTCAAATTCATGAAAAATGTTTGAGATCCTCACATTAAGGAACTTTATTAGATTTTTCACACAATATATTAAGGTAGACTAAAAAACAAAGGCTAATTTATCCCCCAAAAGCCTTTGATTATAAATATCGTGTTCGTTGTGCGTATTCGTTTCGGTCGCCGATTTACACAAGTATATTAAGTTTTATTCTGGCGTCGGGACGTGATGATCCACCGCCCACTAGCGGAAGAATGTTCTTCTACTGGAAGATAATCCTTCCATTATTGCAGGCAGTCAACCGAACAATGGCAGTCAAACCACTCCAATGGGGTAGTAAGTGCAACAATTTTTTACTGGTTGTAGTGCTCCAGTGACGGAGCTCGCGGGCATAGGCACCCCCGCATTATTTAATATACTTGCCGCTAAATGGTAATGTTCAGCACTATCGTGTTCCAGTCAGGTGGTAATGTACCTCAGGAGTGGTAAGGATTCTGGATTTTGACCTTGGTCTTTGTGTGGCAGTCATCACTTAACATCAATGCGAACTGCATGCTTGTTTGCCACTTCCATTGCATTAAAAAAATATATACCCCTTATAAATCCAATATAAGTAGCCGGGAATTTTAAACACACAGAAATAAAGCAAACCTTATTACCTATTTCGCTTATCATTCGTTAAAAAACGCAAACAAAATTAACTGAAATTTATTACCCTCGATTTCCTGCCCCTATCCGAAGCATTTTTACAAAGGTGATCAAAATCCGAGTTCTAACACTTTCTCAGTAATAAAAACTTAACTCGAGATATACATCTGTATGTATTTATGAGAACAAACTTAGTGGGTGTGCTTTGTCGCAGCAACCTAAAAATAAACAGAAAACTGAGACTAATTAATTTTTAAAACGTTGAGCTTACATTTTTACTTTTGCAGCGTAAAGATTGGGTACATTGTCTGCTATGCTATTAATCGCTTGGTTCACATATTGCATTTGTCTTTGGGTACGGTAGCTTAGAAGTCACGAGATATTATGATGTTATATGAATTAAAATTTTACAAATTATGCTTTAATAATTTACTTTTTTTACTTTTGCTTTATTACTCTTTTACTTTTACTTTTAATTTACTCTACAGAAAAAGGCAGAGGTCGCCCGCCTATGATCTGGTGGTCCAAAATCGAGAGAGATCTCAAGTTAGCCCAATTGCCAGAGCCGACAACCCAGAATAGAATATGCTGGCGCAAAATAGTGAGGAGACACGACCCTAAATAATGGGAAAAGGAGAGGAAGACAAAGAAGAAGAAGAATTTTCTTTTTTTAATTTTTTTTTCTTAATTTAGAAAGTAACATAACTAGTCTAGGGAATTCGGTTGCTCAGTGGTGAAGCAGCTGGACTAGTTATCCTGAAGTCGCATATTATGTTGTTAGAAGTAAAATTTTATTTCCGTTTTTTTCTTAAATTTCTTTTTTTATATCATTAAAAAAAATTCCAACTTCCATTAATTCTACAAAAAATAAAATCTGTTACTTGAACTCCAGTGATTTGATATATTATTATTTACTCTCCTAAATACACACCTTGCAAGAGTTTCCCTTATTGAAAATTAATTTACTTGGAGTACAGGTAGATTCTTTAACTTTGAAGCTAAATAATTAAATACGAATACATTTAAATTAGAATACAAAAGTAAAAAAAAAAAAAAATGAAACAAAACAAAATTTTTAATACAAGTATATATATAAAAATATCTAATCAAGCAAACCACCTCTGAACATTCCCGAAGCAAAGGAGCCCAAAATACTGGCAGCGTTTCCCCTTTGAATTGCAATGGCCAGCCTCTGCACCAAGAACGTCTCCGAGCGGACGTACCTACGGCGGCGCTACTTGGAGTCATATTTCAGTTACCATTCATACATTAATTTATAAACTATGGAAGACAGACAGATTATAGGAGTATTTAATACGAGTTTTATCCATTTTCTTTCATCTATATTAGGATAACCCTAGAAAAAAAGAATCTGAAATCTCACACAAAAAAAAAGCGCCAGAAAGTTCAGTGTGCACCAATCCTATATCGCTTCGCGTCGCTTTGTTTGCTCCAGCAATTAGTTCGACGATTTTGTTGGCACTTTTTCCCCTTTTCGGAAAATGTATATTTCCTTAGCTCGATGTAATTTACTCCCTATTAGCGAAGGCTTTGCCGTTTTAAAAAGCCGCAACAACGGTTCACTTTGAGCTTTGAAGAAACACAATCAATTTATGATTAGACAGTTTTAACGGAATATTGAGAAGAAAACTAAAGAATATTGAAGTAATCTTTGTTAAAACATACATGATTCTCAAAGAAAGAAAAATGTTTATTCTTTGACTTGCATATAACACAATAGATAAATATATATAAAAAGCTGGAGATTTTAACACAACGTAATTGTGTGAAGCAAAAAAAACGGTACCCATCTCAGTTTATTCCTTCAGCAGCAGTGCTGCATCACTGCTGGTTGGTATTCTGATGGGACCTTTAGTGACAATTACGCAATACAAGGCAGTTAACGGAAGGTTCTTAATCGCTAGCTGGCAAGAAAAAATATTTATTTAAAAGCAGAAATGAAATGAAAGAAGACATTTGAAATGTGACTCAACATTTTAGAGAAAAGGCGCTGCGATATTCCCAGAAAAACTTAATACAAGATTCTCTGAAAATTGTTCAAGGCGTGCCTTTTACAAAAACGAAATTATTTATTTAATAAAGACATAATTAGTTATAGATGTGTATTATAAAACAAATGTTTATTTAAATTTAGTTTTAGTCATAAAAATTAAGGTACCGCAGATTTTCTGATTTAAACGGATGAAATCGTTCAATTAACTCGTAGTTAAGATATAAATTTTCCTAGTTTACAATGTGTATAATGACTAGTATTAGGTATATAAAAATATGTAGATTACTATGAATTGAACTAAAACGAAACTGGATTCACTGATGGTAAGGCTCCAGTGACGAAACTCGCGGGCGTAGGCACCACCGCATTACCTAATATACTTGCCGCTAAATGGTGGTGTTCAGCACTATCGTGTTCCGGTCAGGTGGTAATGTACGGCCCTGTAATTTCCGGCACAGAGGCATAACATCTTAGACCTCAGGAGTGGGAACGCATCTGCATTTTGACCTTGGTCTTCGTGTGGGTGTTTTTAGGCTACAGTCATCACTTAACATCAATGTGAACTGCGTGCTTATTTGCCACTTCCATTACTTATATAAAAAAAAAATTAAGAGAACCTTTCACCCGCCAAAACATCATCAAAAGATACATGTCAATACGCAAACTAAAAAAGGTGGTATAAAATTTGTGATAACAAATGACTTCTCACTTATAAAGAAAGAAATACTATTTCAAGAAAACCCGGGTATGATTCGCATAAACATAAAATTCTCGTAGCTCGGCAGATGTTCGAAGAAAAATTGCAGCTTACTTTCAAAACACGGTAGGCGACGTGGGACGGGATAGATTTGTACGAGCGATTCGGTCTGGTCCGGGGTTCTTGTTGAAATATGCTTTGCATCTGAAAATACTGCAAGGATTATAGCGTAGGAATTGTTGAGTCGCTCCAATACTGAATAATGCGCTTTGGATGCAATTACAATATTATTTTTTATCATTTTCGACGATTTTATTATTTTCTGAACTTTTTAAGAAATAAAAAAAAACTTAACTGCACGCCTGTAATCCCCGAAGGGGTAGGCGGAGGTAAATGCATGCATTCAAGCATACATGCAAACACCCACGATTCGCAGGTTACGTTTTGGCCCATGTAACAGGTGGCGAGCCTGTTGACATCTCCGGGCACATTACCAAACTTCGAGGTACTGGGAGAAAATGGAAAAATCCCAATAGAACCAGAGATAAAGGACTTTGCACCATTATCTCTGATAACTCCCTACCCGGGAATCGAACCCAGGACCTCAGCGTAGTAGAAGTGGCCTGCTACCACTAGGCCATCGAGGCAGTTGAAGAAGTAATTGCTACGTAAGTGTGAATTCCTTCCGTGTATATTTTGCTGCGTGTTCGATTTTTGAGTAATAAATATATTACTAAAAATACTTTTTCTATTTTAAAGACAACAATATTGACGAAATCTTTTTATAAGAGTTGTCTTTTCACCTATACAGAAAAATATTGACAGATATAAAATTTTGCTCGTATATATATTTTTTTATGTAGTAAAAGTGGCAATCAAGTCACATTGATGACCAGAGCTCAAAATGCAAATGCGTTGCCACTCCTGAGGCCTAAGGTGTTATACCTCTGTGCCGGAAATTACAGGGCCGTACATTACCACCTGACCGGAACACGATAGTGCTGAACACTACCATTTAGCGGCAAGTATATTAGGTAATGCGGTGGTGCCTACGCCCGCTCCGTCACTTCAGCTCTACCACCAGTTCAGCACTCACAGCAGCACATCTGCCTATTCATAAAGCAATCTACATGCTACATGAAAATGTTATCTCAGAGAAGCTCGGATACGATTCGCAGAAATCTGAAATTTCCCTTACTCGGCAGATGTTTGAAGAAAAATAGCAGCTTACTTTCAAAACATGGCGGGCGACGCGGGACGGGCTAGATTTGTACGAGCCATTGGGTTTGTTCGAGGTTCTTGTTGAAATATGCTTTGCATCTGAAAATACTGCAACAATTATCTCATAGGAATTTTCGAGTCGCTTAATTCTGAATAATGCGATTTGAATGCAATTTCAATTTAATTTTTTATTGCATATTTTTTTTCGTTTTTGAATATTTTGGTAAAGTTTTAATAATAGCAACCCTTGAGATGTTCCACTGCTGGACTGGGAGTCTCTCCCCTCTATGGGAGGAGGCCTGAAGCTTACTCTTCCACGCTGCTCCAATGCAGGTAAGTAAAAATACGGGTTAGTAGCCAACCCGCTGTCGGATGTTTTTCAAACCACCCATAAGGCCTCGGACAAGGTTTAACGACTGTTATCTTTCGATAGCAACCGGGACCGATGGCTTAACGTGCCTTCAGAAGCACGGAAAGGCGCACTAGCGGTTGCCCATTACACACCTGACCGCGCCTATATCGCACAACCGAGTAGATCGCTTGCGATGTACACCGGCTGGTCTATGCGCGCGTAAAGCTTTACATATAAAATAACACTTCAAATACTCTCTTAAGGAAATTCTTCTTGATGCCAAAGGCTCGCCATTAGGAGGATACGCCATAATCACCACGCTGGGAATGCGGATTGGCGATCCCAGTGGTGGTACATAGTTTAATTGGAGAACGCTGTTGCCCATTTGCGTTACTGCACTTACGCTTATAGGGTGGTCCTATTGGAATGGTTTGACCACCATTGTTCGGTTGACTAACTGTACCAGTAGAAGAATTCTTTTCCAGTAGAAGAACATTCTTCCACTAGTTGGTTAGTGGGCGGTGGGGTCGTCACATTCCGACCCCAGCGTATTTTCTTCAGAAATTAAAATATGGTTAGATGGTAGAGCTCCAGTGACGGAGCTCGCGGGCGTAGGCACCACCGCATTACCTTATATACTTACCGCTAAATGGTAGTGTTCAGCACTATCGTGTTCCGGTCAGGTGGTAATGTACGGCCCTGTAATTTCCGGCACAGAGGCATAAAACCTTAGACCTCAGGAGTGGTAACGTATCTGCTTTTGACCTCGGTCTTTGTGTGGGTGTCTATAGGCTGCAGTCATCACTTAACATCAATGTGAACTGCATGCTTGTTTGCCACTTCCGTAAAATAAAAAATATATATTTTTTAAAATATTTGTTCAAAATTTTACAAACCATCGTCTTTTTTTTACGTTTTTGCTAGTATTGCTTACATGTCAAGTTTTAAAAAATGATGTAGTTTCGAAGCTGTATAAAATATTTTACTTTTTCGATTTACGTAGCAAAATTTTATTGAGTAATGATCCTGTTCCGTCCAAAGGGTCATTTCTCATCCTCAACCGATACATTCAGTTTGATGTTGGAATATTTAAAATTTAAACATACAAGTATTTATCAAAATCCGATAAGATTTGAAAGTTCGAAAAACGTTTAGGATTAAAAAAAAATTGTTACATTTTTTATTGAAGGTATGAAGATGGTAAGCAAGCATGCAGTTCACATGATTAAAAAATTTTTAATTAATTCAATTAGAATAGAATAGAATAGAATATTCTTTATTGTACACCAATAAATTTTACAAAATAAAAGTAGATGCATAGCAAATAGGCAATACAACCAGGCGGTCTTATCGCTGAAAGCGATCTCTTCCAGACTACCTGTAGGTGGAAGGAGACTTTTGATATGGTTAAGACGGTAGGGGTGTACAGGTTAAATATATAATATCTATGTACAGTAATTAAATTAATAAAATACAAAGTATAAAAACATATTTAGATAAACAACATTGGATAGATATATACATAATAATACAGCAATATTATAGGTAATTAAGAGCAATTATTCATTCATAAAATGTCCATTCATTCATAAAATGTTCATTCATTAATAAAATGTTAATTTATTCATAAAATGTTCATTCATTTTTTTTCTGGGTAATAAGTAGAATATCGTAAGGTCAAAAATCTGTGGCATGGAATTTCACAATTCAATAATTTATCCAGGTCAATTATCTTTAGAACTAATAATTAACTTTAGGTATATTTTTTAATGTTCATTCTTCATAATACGTCTATTTTCTGTGATATAAGCACACACCTCTTTCCTCCATATCAGACATGTTGAAAACCTTGTATCACCTCAAGCATAAGTTTGGAAGGTTGATTTACGGAAATTGTGATATAGGTATCACAATTCATTTTATCATTTCATTTTTTGTAGTTTCAAGTTTAGTAGACAGCATCACAACGAGTGCATATGTCTATCAAGCCGCACGGTAATACGATTTGCTCGGACGTCTGAGGATTGCACAGAGAATAACGCGATGCTGATATTTAGAACTGGTAGTTTTATGAAACAGTTTTACGTTAGAGTTACTATTTTACGTTTGAATCAGTCCTGGCTTTGGCAATGCTGTACTGACACATCTAGTCTTTTACCCCCTATTTTCAGCTTTAGTATGTTTTGTCTTCGTTATTCACGTAATATAGAAAAAGGCAAAAGAGGTTTCAACAATGCTTAAGCCATATGTAATTTTGTGCAGTAACCCCTTTACGTTTTTAAATATGTTTTTCTAGATGTAGCATTCACTTGAGAATTAACAACAACCTCTACTTATAAATGAGTGTTCAGCACTATCGTGTTCCGGTCAGGTGTTAATGTACGGCTATGTAATTTACGGTACAGAGGTAAAATACCTTAGGCCTCAGGAGTGGTAACGCATCTGCATTTTGACCGTGGTCTTTGTGTGTCTATAGGCTGCAGTCACGACGTAACATCAATGTGAAATTCTTGTTTGCCAACTTCACTACGTACCTAAAAAAATGCTGAAAATTTTTAACAACAAACAATCTTTTATATTACTCTACCCTTTTATCTCCAATAATTTCATGATATTTCCACGTTCTCATAGTTGCATGTTTATTACACAGTTTCACAAGAACAAATGCACACATGTCATGTCGCAACAGGATTTGCATCCGGGGATTGCATGGAGAATTATGTGATATTGTTATTTCGTAGCATGAATCCTTTTTACGGTAGAGTTGAGTTTGAATATGTCCCAGCTTGTTAACATGTCGGTTGTGGCTATTTCAGCTATGCAATCCAAACTAGCTATACATTACATCTCGTAGTTAGATTTGACGCTCAATTATCGCACTTTATTCTAGTTCCATTATTCTGTATAAAATATCGTTTCAAATGAACTGAGTAACTTCCTCAGTAGTGAAAGTGGGTCACTATGGCTTCGTTGTGGTCCTGGGTTCGATTCTCCGGTCAGTTGATAAGTGCTATTGGGTTTTTTTTAATATCTTTGTAAGTTTGCCATTAATACTCTCAGTGTTTGGTAATGTGCCCAGAGATGTAAATAGACTATCTTTTGTCTTCTTCTTTGTCGTATTTTTCATTACTGAAGGTCGTACCCGTTTTGGTAAGTATAGGTGGATGAGCTGACGAGTTGCATCCAGGCCGCTCTGTCTTCAGCTTTTCTGAGAGCTGCAGTCACCGGCAGTCTAGTTATCTCCTTTATGGCGTCAGACCATCGGCTAGGTGATTGGCCTCTGGGTCTTTTTCCGTCTACTTTACCCACCACAACCAGTTTGTCGAAGTTTTCTGATTGTCTTCGAACTACGTGGCCAAACTAGGTGAGAATGCGTTGGTAACAGATTGTAGAGAGCCTAGTTCTGATTTTTAGCTGGTCGAGGATAGATTTGTTTGTTCTTTTTGCTGTCCACGGTATGCGTAACATCCTCCTCCAGCATTACATTTTCAATGCATCGTTTGTAATATAAATAGAATAGCTTTGTAACTCAAACATACCCATACATTAACCCCCTTATTCATAAACGTACATTAGATACGTTTTAGCTATAGAATGCTTTGTCTTTGTCAGTTGCATTGTCGATTGTGCAGGATACAAAAAGACAAAGGAGACATTTTTACTGATGGTAGAGCTCCAGTGACGGAGCTCGCGGCCGTAGGCACCACCGCATTACTTAAAATACTTGAATATACATGAATAAGGGTATACATCTCATAGTCAATTAATGCACTTTATTCCATTTCCTTTATTCTGAGTAAAACAATGTTTTAATCTTGATATTCTTTAAAAAAATTGACATTCTAGGGTCGCATATGTCAACTTAGGTCTCAAGAGGGGCAACACATCTCCAAATTGGTGGTAGAGCTCTAGTGACGGAGCTCGCGGGCGTAGGCACCACCGCATTACCTAATATACTTGCCGCTAAATGGTAGTGTTCAGCACTATCGTGTTCCGGTCAGGTGGTAATGTACGGCCCTGTAATTTCCGGCACAGAGGCATAACACCTTAGGCCTCAGGAGTGGTAACGCATCTGCATTTTGACCTCGGTCTTTGTGTGGGTGTCTATAGGCTGCAGTCATCACTTAACATCAATGTGACCTGCAAGTTTTTTGGCCACTTACATAAAATTAAAAAAATATATCTATGGTTTTTGCGTAGAAGTCTGTAAGTGATGAACGCGTCACTTAATATTCACTTGAGCATGCTTGTTTGCCACCAATTTTACATAAAAAAATGCCAACCGTAACACCTAAAAACGTAAGACCTAAAGATACAATTTCGACGACCCGGTTAGTCCAGCGGTGTGAGATGACCGTTTAATTCGAAGGGTCGCGGGTTCGATCCCCGCACCGGGACAAATATTTGTATGGCCTACCGGTTTGTTTCGAGTCTGGGTGTTTGTGTATGTGTTGTATGTGTACAACGGCACCCACGACACAGGTTTCTACCTACTGTGGGGCTGTGAGTGTAAGCGTATTTTTATTTTATTTTATACAATTTCACTTAACCAGTTTCTAAAGTACCTGCAGGATCTCATTCCCCTCAATTGCAGGAATACCATCAAAGCATCAATTATTTAGCCGGAACAAGGCAACCTACAAAACAGACTCGAATTTCCACATATCCGACTCGAATGTAACCTCAACTCTATTTGTCATGTCCAAGTGTTGACCTAGTTACATCTTTAAAGTTGGGGTATTATATTGCACACAGCTAGCTAGTTTTGGTAATATCATTGTAGTATATGTAACTTATTTTACTGGTGGTAAAGCTGCAGTGACGGAGCTCGCGAGCGTAGACACCACCGCATTAACTAATATACGTAACTTCACGCCTGTGATGCCCGAAGGGGTAGGCAGAGGTAAATGCATGCATTCAAGCATACATGCAAACACTCACGATTCGCCGGTTACGTTTTAGCCCATGTAACAGGTGGCGAGCCTGTTGACATCTCCGGGCACATTACCAAACTTTGAGGTACTGGGAAATTTCCAGAAAATGGAAAAATCCCAATAGAACCAGAGATAAAGGCTTTTTCACCATTATCTCTGATAACCCCTACCCGGGAATCGAACCCAGGACCTCAGCGTAGTAGTAGTGGCCTGCTACCACTAGGCTACCGAGGCAAGTGTAATAATACGTAGTATTATTACATATTCTCTGTTTATAGGCTGCAATCACTTAACATCAATGTGAACTGCATGCTTGTTTGCCACTTCCATAACATAAAAAAAACGAAAATATTTTTCTGTATAATTTGCGATTGTTGACTTTAACTTTTTCAGTACGTGCAACACTTAAATGCGTTCCTAAAGTTTTTTCTATGAAAGGAAGATGGCAAACAAGCATGCAGTTCTCATAAGTCGTAAGTGATGACTGCGTCCTAAAGACATCTTCACAAAAACCAGATGTCAAAATCCAGATGCGTTGCCACCCTTGAGACCTAAGTTGTTAAGTCTCTGTAGTAATTATTACGGAGCCATGCATTACTATCTATCCGAAACACTATAGTGCTGAACACTACCATTTGGTGGTAGATATAAGGTAATGCGGTGGTGCTTACGCCATCGAGTTCCTATACTGTAACTCAACCTGACTGAGATGTAAATCGGACATATTGACGTGATAACGTCTTAAATTAGGTTGCGGCTCGGAGTCACTCATGAAAAAGTGTAACGCTCGGTAACGTAACGATGAGTCACCGAACGAGAGAGAGGCCTGCCGGACCGGCGAATGCCTTTCTACCGAGAAAAAGACGTTGTCACGTAAAATATTCGCCCGTAAAACCGACTTAACAGGCAACCAGTTTTTTTTTCAAGACTTAGGGTGAGATTCACAGACCGCACTACGACTTTACTTTGAGCAAAGTACGCTTAGAACTGTCAAAACGCATACCTTACTGACAGTTCTAAGCATATTTTGCTTAAAGTAAAATCGTAATGCGGTCTATGAATCTCACCCCATCATTTTCTTAGCTTGACTAATAGGTATGTAACGTAACGTAACGTTCAAATCTGTAATCCCAAAGGGGTAGAAAGAGGTAAATTGCATGCATTCAAGTATACATGCAAACACCTTCAATTCGCCCGGTTTCCGGTTATTACCAAACTCCGAGGTACTGGGAATCTTCCAGAAAATGGAAAAATCCCAATATAAGAAGAGATAAAGGCTTTTTTACCGTTAAGAATTTCACACACGGGACTGCGCGCCGCTGCGCTAGGTGGCGAAGCGGTTTTCATATCGCTTGGCTTCTCTATTAAATACGTTGATACCATTCACATTACACCGCGCGTTATCGTGTGTAAATCGCTTTATCTCTGATAGACGGGAATCAAACAGAGGACCCAACGTAGCCCTAGTCGCCTTCTACCTTACAACTACTGAGGCAGATTAATATTTAAATTCGTGCTAATTATCTGTGCTAAGCTGCAAACAGATTAAAAAACACACATGCTGACTCTAAAAGCGATCATTGAAAACAAAGAGTATTTCTAATATTTTCGTCCACAATCAACGACATTCATTGCCTGCCTTCCGCTTCTACATTCTGTTTATTAATCCACGGCTATATTACAGTAAAGGAGATGTTGCGAGCTCGGCTCTGGTTCGTACACGACCTCAAAAAATGGGTAAATTAAAGAAGAATCCGAAAAAAATACAATTAATTTATTCAAGGATATATTTTAGAGTTACGACCACATATGATTCAAACGATTTTATCATTTTCAACTATGTTTAACGTGGCGGCGATACAGGCGACGCTTGGGATCAATCGATTTCGACAGTATTTAGAAAATGTTACTTTTTTCTCCAAGTACTTTAAAATCAAAATACAATTTAAAAAATGAAAATGCCAAAATGACGTCGCCCGCCATATTTGCCATGTTGGTTTTGAGTTGCAATTCTAACTGCAAATAATGTTTTGTAACTGCAAACAAAGCTAAATAAGTGATAATATGCAGTAAAAAACGTTATTATATTGATTTCCTCTTTAATGATATTGTGTACAATACATGGCCGGAGGTACATACATTTTTGCAACATCTCCTTTCCTCCTGTCATCGTGGCTGCACCCAATTATGGTGGACATTATATTTACGATAGTAATTACCGACTAAAAACTTGTAAGGCAACAACGAAAGCAGCAGTGCTGCCTTTAGTCTTTTTTTGTGGGTTGAAAAGTGAAAATAATATGCCTTCCAAGTTATACAAGCGCTTAGTAAGTTATATAGAAGCACAATGTTGTGCGATATGGAAGCGGTCGAGTGGCAAATTAAAATGTGCGTTGCGTTTCCGTGCTTCGGAGGGCATGTTAAGCCATTTGTCTCGGTTGTAATCGATATATAGTAGTCGTTAAACCTTGTCAGGCGGTTTGAAAACATCCGACAGCGGGTTGGCCACTAACCCGTATCTGCACCAATCCGCTTTGGAGCAGCGTGATGAAGTAAGCTCGAAGCCTCCCCCCAAAAAGGGGAGAGACACATGCCCAGCAGTGGGACGTGTCAAGGGTTGCCATTATTATTATGTTTTTAATTATTATAAATTGTTATTGCAAACGGAAAATTTCTACAACGCGTTGGTTAAATAGACGAATAACAAAATAAATAGTATCTATCTTATCTTCAATTGAAATACAAAATACATTTTCGAATTCAATCAAACTTATTTTTCAGTTCAACGAATTTTCAAGGCCATATTCGAAGTCGTTTTCTCACCAAATGAAATACTATTTCAACTGTCTGATACAGAGATTTGTGAATTTTCAAGAACAATTAATTATATTTTTAGTCATTTATTACATTAATTGTGGAAAATTCTATATAAATAATTAAAATTGGAGTGTCTGTTTGTAATATTAAAAAAACCGTAAAATACAAAAATATCTTGGTGCAGCCCAGGGTTAGTGTGCGATTCACAGACCGCACTACTACCTTACTTAGAGCTAAGTATGCTTAAAACTGTCAAAACCCGTACTGTACTGACAGTTCTAAACATACTTAGCCCTGTAATTTCCGGCACAGAGGCACAATACCTTAGGCCTCAGAAGTGGTAACGCATCTGCATTATGACCTCTGGTTTTGTGTGGGTTTCTACAGGCTGCAGTCATCACTTAACATCAATATGAACTGCATGCTTGTTTGCCACTTTCATTACATAAAAAAAAACTTTGCTCAAAGTAAAATCGTAGTGCGGTCTGTGAATCTCACTCTATATCATATTTTCCTTGAGTAGGCTTATTCAAGATCAACGTAGTTCAAGGAACTCCATCAGTAAGGGTGCGTCCATTAATTAGGTGAGATGTTTATAGGGGAGGGGTTTCGAGTCGAACATCATCTAATCTCACTTTGGGAAAAGGGAGTATATCAGCAAATATCAGATAGTTTTTTTTTCAGCAGAAAGAAGGAACAGAAACGGCAATGTGAATTAAATTTTATGTAATTTTTACCGAAGCTCCAGTGACGGAGCTCGCGGGCCTAGGCACCACCGAATTACCTAATATAATAATAATAATCACCGTCCCTCATGATGGGAATCTCGTGAAGGCCGAAAAAGACAAGGAAATCAAATATCTTGATCTGGCTCACGAGATTGTCGCTATGTGGGATGTGGATTCGGCCATCATTGTGCCGATAGTCGTCACGGTCAACGGATTGATAGCAAAAAGCCTCGACCAACATCTCAAGAGGCTCAAGTTAGGAAGTTGGATCAAGGGTCTGTTACAGAAGGCGGCACTTCTCGGCACGGCACGTATAGTGAGGAGGTTCCTGTCTCTGTGACCCTAACCACCGACAGCTTGGACCCTGTTCCCGCTGCCGGCGGCGCACTATTTTTTATTTTTTTATATATATTTGTTTTTTTTTTTTTAACTTATGTATGTAAAAAAATACTAAATAAGATAAAGAATAAATGAGTGAAATAATAATAACCCATTATACGTCCCACTGCTGGGCACGAGTTTCTCCCCTGTTTGGGGGAGGCCTGGAGCTTACTCCACCACGCTGCTCCAATGCGGATTGGTGGAGGTGGGTGGGTTAGTGGCCAACCCACTGTCGGATGTTTTCAAACCGTCCATAAGGCCTCCGACAAGGTTTAACGACTGCTATCCATCGATAGCAACCGAGACCGACGGCTTAACGTGCCCTCCGAAGCACGGAAACGCGCATTTAATTTGCCACTAGCGGTCACCCATCACACTACCCGACCGCGCCCGTAGTGCTTAACCGAGCAGATCGCTTCCGATCTACACCAGCCGCTGGGCCATGCGCGCTTCACCTACCTAATATACTGGCCGCTAAATGGTAGTATTCAGCACTATCGTGTTCCGGTCAGGTGGTAATGTACGGCCCTGTAATTTCCAGCACAGAAGCATAACACCTTAGGCCTCAGGAGTGGTAACACATCTGCATTTTGATCTTGATCTTTGTGTGGGTGTCTATAGGCTGCAGTCATCACTTAACATCAATATGAACTGCATGCTTGTTTGCCACTACCATTACATAAAAAAAGCAATGTAAATAAAATCATTAAATAAAACATGTCCCATCCCCAAACAAACAAACCCAAATCTAGCTCACTTTCTCAAATAAACATACCTATTTTGTAAAATATATTATTTGTTAAGAATAAGTTCAACACATTAACACTACATACACACATTTTGAAAAAATATAAATAGGTACGTGTGACAGGGGGTTGAGACAAATCTCACGAAATTATATTAGGGAGAGAAGAGGAGTTTAATTTAAACCCGCTCACTTTTTATTTCAACCTTAAAACATATGCCACGACGTACCTACCTAAATCAGATAATGTAAATACAGCCTAACCTTTTTAAATAATGCAATATTAGGCCCATATTTTTTACTAATGTCAGGTAACTTGTTTAACCTTGTTTTTAAAGGGCACATGATTTATATTGTAAAATAAATGTTAAGGTTCATTTAATGTCGCGAGGGTGAGAAAATTCGTTTGAAAGCTGTTGGGGGTTGAAATAAAGGTGTATTTGTTAGTGTTTTCTTATGACATTATAATATTTATTTTTAAAAGAAAATGTATACTTGGCCTGTATTACCAATTGCTTGTATGTTTGTATATATGTATCTTGACGCCTCCAAAAATCCCGGTACTGACATACCTACCGTGCTTCTTCTACCTTCATCATTCTCTTCCTACATGTACGCGACTTTTGACCCACCCTCAGACAACACTCGACCTATTTCGTCATGGTAGGTCAGTCTTGGTCATCCTGGGCCTCTGCAACCATCCACATTCGCATTGTATATCTGTTTAGTCATTCGCTCATTTGACATTCTTTCCTTATACCCGAATCATCGGAACATGCCTTTTTTTATTTTTACACCGATACTCTCATTCACACAAAGCCTCCTTCTTACATCTTCATTACGAACGCGATCGGTGAGCGATACACCGCAGATTTTGCGCAAAGATCTCATTTCGACCGCGTTTTATTTACTTTAATGCTCTTTCCTACATACCCAGCTCTCGCTTCCATATAATAGGTTATGTCATGAAGTGTTAAACACACATACAATTCGCGTTGACTATAAGCTGAATTCTGTAGCCTACAAACATGTACATAAAAAATAGTAATTAAGTACAACTAATACCCAACAATGTGATGATAAACCTTTCGTCCGGACCGCCCTTTCGTGTGGAAAAATTCTTCCGCTAGTGTAGTCAAGTCAAAGGCGATTGCAACTATAATAACGCGGCCAAACGGCAGTGCCTTGCAATAGAACTATAATCGTAAACGTAACTTCACGCCTGTAATCCCCGAAGGGGTAGGCAGAGGTAAATGCATGCATTAAAGCATACATGCAAACACTCACGACTCGCCGGTTACGTTTTTGTCCCGTGTAACAGGTGGCGAGCCTGTTGTCATCTCCGGGCACATCAACAAACTTCGAGGTACTGGGAACATTCCAGAAAATAGAAAAATCCCAAAAGAACCAGAGATAAAGGACTTTACATCATTATCTCTGAAAACCTCCTACCCGGGAATCGAACCCAGGACCTCCAGCGTAGTAGTAGTGCCTGCTACCACTAGGCTACCGAGGCAGTTAGAACTATAATTATTTTTCTATTGAAACTCTTACTTATTTATAATTCGTCGTGAAGGAACATTATTGCCTTGAAGCATTGACAAGACAAATAGCAAAATAATCGGAGCTTATTGAATTTTTTATGCTGACAAAGTTAGAACATAAATTAATATTTTAGGTAACCTATTTGTATTTCCACCTGAGTTCTAAGCACGGCCATAAACTTAGTATGTGATGCCAATGTACAGATAAGTGATTTATAGTAGGACATTTTTAATGGCTAGAAAGATTTTACGATACCTCCGGTAGTTTATTTCACACATAAAGTGGTTTAAAGGTCATAAATTAGAGAGCAAGGTGTGGCTTACTTGACCTGATTTTGACCCACCTGAGTAAGTTTTAACTCCTGTGCTTGGTTTGACCAATGTGTGTTCAACCGGTTTTTTTTTGTATGTAATGGAAGTGGTTAACAAGCGTGCAGTTCACATTGATGTTAAGTGATGACTGCAGCCTATAGACACTTACACAAAGACTATGGTCAAAATACAGATGCGTTACCACTCCTGAGGCCTAAGGTGTTATGCCTCTGTGCCGGAAATTACAGGGCCGTACATTACCACCTGACCGGAACACGATAGTGCTGAACACTACCATTAAATTTTTAGTTACTGCTTTCAGGTTGCGATCTGGGCACATTCCAACAAATTCGCTTATCTAATGAAAAAGACACCTTCACCGAATTGTGACGTTTGCGGGACTTTGGAAGATGCCCAACTTTAATAATTTTGTGTTTTTAAAGAAAAATGGAAAGCCTTTTTTTTAAAGAAGAATTAATAATTGTTAAGGGTAAAAGCGTCTTCTTAACGATATTTAATAAACTGCAAAGTTTATTATATCGATTGCCTAACTAGCATGGCGCTACAGCCACCATAAGGCAATGCAATAAATGTGAAGGAAAGATTTGACATATCGGGCAGGACTTCGGTAGCTCAGTTGGAAGAGCGGCTGGACTAGATTCCCAGTAGGCCGCGAGTCTCGCCTAAAGACAAATTTTTCTTTCCATTTTTCTTAAAAAATATATATTAATATTTTTTTTTGTTGGAATGTGCACGCAATGCAAACGAAAGGAAGACTGCTTTTCGTTCGCTCAATCATAATATTGAAATATGTAACAGTATATTATGTTGGCATACCATAAATCTGCCAAAGCGCTAGTTCTATTTGATCTCACAATCAGATGTTTATCATCTAGGAATTGAATGTGTATAGATTGTTTTCTTTTTGTGTGTGTAAACCTTTTGTGTTTCCGATTGGGCGATGTGGTCGCTAAGCGACAAAGCCCTTTAGCCTGTACTATAAAGTGCTTTTAGGGATTCAGAAACGTATGTGTCTCTGCATCAGAAGTGTAGTGGTAGCAGGTTACCACTGCTACGATGAGGTACAGGGTTCGATTCTCGAGTCGAAGGCTGCCAGAGAAAAAGGTGTAAAATCCTATATCTAAAATGCTATTATTTTATTTTTATTTTCTGGAAGTTCGCAGTACATCGTAGTTGAGTAATGTGCCCGAAGATGTCAACATGCTCGCCACCTGTGACGTAAAAAAAAAGACGTGGGCAAAAACGGAACCGGCGAATCGTAAGTGTTTGCATGTATGCTTGATTGCATGCATTTACCTCTGCTTACCCCTTAGAGGATAACAGGCGTGCAGTTACGTTTTAATTTTGTTTTTATAATGAAAAAAGACATTTAATTAATTTTTTGTGTCTTGTTCACTACGCTATCTAGGAGGATTTTAATCGCATTCATTTTTCATTTTTGTCATTTGTTTATTTATCTACAATCTTTGATGGTTTATTTTAACCAAAATTATTAGTAACGAGGTTTTTCAATGCTAGGTTTAAGTGATATAATGTTAAATCTTTTGTTAATTTATACTATAATGAAAGGGAAAAAACCTATTGAGATTCATAATGTAGTTTCTGGGAAACCAAAATTCATTTGAAATTCCAATTACTGTACAAAAATACCTTCGTGTATATCTTTGAAGAAAACAATACCTACCTAGGTATATCTGTCGAAAATCTACAAAATCCAGTGAATTACCGGGAATGTTCTAAAAATCTAAAAGCATTGTCCCATGTCCTTGCCTCGGGCTTAAAAGGGTTGAAGAGTACATTCACGCGAAAAATCCACCCACACCCTACGTTCAATAAGGACATTGACGTTAGGGTCGTTGTCGCCTACCTGCATAGAGCAACACGGGCCACCGGCCGTGGCGGACCGGAAAGGAGTAGCCTTATGCAGGCTTTCCTCTCTTTTTTTGTATGTAATGGAAGTGGCAAACAAGCATACAGTTCACATTGATGTTTAGTGATGACTGCAGCCTATAGACACCCACAGGAAGACCAATGTCAAAATGCAGATGCGTTACCACTCCTGAGGCCTAAGGTGTTATGCCTCTGTGCCGGAAATTACAGGGCCGTATATTACCACCTGACCGGAACACGATAGTGCTGACCGCTACCATTTAGCGGCAAGTAAATTAGGTAATGCGGTAGTGCCTACGCCCGCGAGCTCCGTCACTGGAGCTCTACCGACCAGTAATCTCTGTCAAAGTACAAGCACAAGTGTTCGTATGCCTGTCGCCGAGACGTTTAAATGTGTGCGTGAAATTATTTAAGTATTTTGTCAAAGTCAAGGTGCGAGTTTCGTAGTAATAGACAATTTTTTTTGTGTGTGTATGTGTCACGAATTTCCCTGCGCAAAAATGATAGACTGTTTTGCTTCGGTAATAAACGCTACGGGTACTCCCCCTAATGTAAATGCTAATAATCATCATCCCTTCATCCCCTTCCTTCCCCGGGCTCATCTGCTCCCGAATCGTCGAGGACATGGTCGATCGTCGAGGACATGGTCGAATTGGGGGGATGGTGGCACGCAGGAAAACTCGGTGAAGGCGGTCCATTTTTTTTATTTTTTTTTATTTCGTCTTTGTTTTTTTGGTGCTTTGTAGCTCTTGTTTTTATGTGTATTTTTTTATTACTTTATATTACATTTTTTTTGCTTTACGGGCATGTTCTTTTCACCCCCTCAGCTATTCCGCCGCTATTAGCTATAAGTGCCGCTTACAATTGGTTGAATATGTGTAAATTCCCTATTGTCAGGGGCCACACGTCCGCGCCATCACTATGACCTAAACCGGGCGGCGTGGCCGCGATCCCGGACCACAACTGCGGTCCTCGACCAGGGCATGATCCCAATCGGAGGTTGGGGCTCGAACCCTCCCAGTAATGTGCTGGTGGGTGGGGCCTGTAACGCTGGGCGTGTATGTGTTTAGGTAACTAGTGTAGGTGTGTGTGACTGTGTTTAGTACGTCTGTGCGGCTCTCACCGTGATCCGGGGGATCGGGGCCACCGGGGGGATGGGGTGAGCGACATTGGCTCGACGTGCTCCCGGTGATGCTAGAGGCAGGATCTCGCGCGGCAACGGACGACCCTCGGGTGGACGGTCGGGCAGAGGGGCGAATCCGCGAAGGTATTCGTGTCGAACATTTGACGCGCTAGACGGACCACAAACTCTTCCACGGACTCAACTCCTGGGGCCCGGGCGATGACGTCGTTGCGCACGTACCTCCCCGTGCCCCTCCGGGCGGCCAGTGGCCCGTGTTGCTCTATGCTGTGGGCTAGAGCTCCAGTGACGGAGCTCGCGGGCGTTACCTAATTTACTTGCCGCTAAATGGTAGTATTCAGCACTATCGTGTTCCGGTCAGGTGGTGATGTACGACCCTGTAATTCCCGGCACAGAAGCATAACACTTGAGGCCTCAGGAGGGATAACGCTTCTTCATTTTGACCTTGGTCTTTGTGTGGGTGTCTATAGGGTGTAGTCATCACTGTGAACATCAATGTGAACTATATGCTTATTTACCACTTCCAATACATAAAAAAAGGAATAATTTCGACAGTTATTAAAATGGACGCAAAATAAAAATGTAAGTGTAAACATAAAAATGTTAAATTGTTTTATACCCAAAACGCACGTAAGGCTTGGCGGATGACGACTACATTGTGTTACCAAAATAATATAATGCTACGAGTATGTACACGCTATTCTGTAATAAACATCCGGCCAAGAGTGAATCACAGTTTAAAAGAGATTACGGAACCCAGCAAAAAATATTGCACATCGAGCCTACTAAAGAGACAATCGGCTAGTTACGACTTCGTAGAGCGTTATCTCTGCTGCACACTGCTTACGTTAGCACTGATTGTCCAGTATTGGTCATAACTTGATCAAAATGGTCGACAAAGTAAAATAGATATGGTGCGAAAGAGATAACGCTCTACAGACCCGAAATAAGCCGAAGTCTCATACTTAGGTTGATGTGTAATATTTTTTGTTTGATAATGTTATTATTTCGGTCGAATCTCATGGTTTTTGTATGTAAGGAAGGTGGGAAACAAGCATGCAGTTCACATCCCAGCCTATAGACACTAACACAAAGACCAGAGATCCAAATGAACGTTGCCACCCTGAGACCTTATTTGTTATATCTCTGCAATAGTTATTACGGGGCCATACATTACCATCTAACTGGAATACGATAGTGCTGAACACTAGGCTGATACGGGCAAGTCGGGTGTGTGACGGGAGACCGCTAGTGGCAAAATTAAAATGCACGGTTCCGTGCTTCGGAAGGCACGTTAAGCCGTCGGTCCCGGTTGCTATCGATAGATAGCAGTCGTAAACCTTGTCGGAGATCATATGGGCGGTTTGAAAAACATCGACAACGAGTTGGCCACTAAACCGTATCTCCACCAACCCGCATTGGAGCAGCGTGGTGGAGTAAGCTCCAGACCTCCTCCCAAGAAGGCGAGAGACTTGTGCTCAGCAGTGGGAGGTAACATTTTTTTTTTTTTTATGTAATGGAAGTGGTATACAAGCATGCAGTTCACATTGATGTTAAGTGATGACTGCAGCCTATAGACACCCACACAAAGACCAAGGTCAAAATGCAGATGCGTTACCACTCCTGAGGCCTAAGGTCTTATGCCTCTGTGCCGGAAATTACAGGGCCGTACATTACCACCTGACCGGAACACGATAGTGTTGAACACTACCATTTAGCGGCAAGTATATTAGGTAATGCGGTGGTGCCTACGCCCGCGAGCTCCGTCACTGGAGCTCTACCACCAGCTCTACCAACATAGGTTACCATTATTAAATGTGGTGGCCCTGTAAAGATGTCTACGCCTACACCTCAAACTCGAAGGCGTAGATTTTTATATGTAATGAAGGTAGCAAACAAGCATACAGTTCATTTCGGTGTAAGTGATGACTGCAGCTTAAAAAATACACAAAGATCATAGTTCATACCATCAATACAAACTGCATGCTTTTAACTTGGGGACGACCCAGTTAGTCGAACGGTGTGAGACGACTGTTTGGTTCGAAGGGTTGCGGATTCGATCCCAGCACTAATAGGACTAATATTTGTATTGCCTACAGATTTTTTTTGAGTCTGGGCGTTTGTCTATGTTTTGTGTGTGCACAAGGGTACCCACGATACAAATTTATACGTAGTGTGGGGCTGTGAGTGTAAACGTATTTTTTTTTAATTTTTAAATATTACCGACATCAAAAAACATCAACCATGAAAACATGAGCATTATGACTGTAAAAGGATTTGCATTTCGGTCACGGAACCCTAAGTATACAATGGTGATTGTGTGATAATTTATTACTTTATTTCCGTATGCAGGTTTTATGAAAATAAATGATGTGTAAATGACATGAAACTGTTTCTGATGTTGAGTGCTGTTAGATTGTTTTGAGACGACTATCAGGATTTGCTGTCAGTCTTACCATCACGGCTGTGACTGCCGGATAACCTACCGTGTAAAGTCATGTAAATCTGATGATTGTTGTTGGCTGATGGACCGTCCACCCCCTCCCTCCCAAACCCCCACCCGACCTTTGTGCTTCACCCAGTAGCTACTATTGCCGTAACTTTACTAGTGGTAGAGCTCCAGTGACGGAGCTCGCGGGCATAGGCACCACCGCATTACCTAATATACTTGCCGTTAAATGGTAGTTTTCAGCACTATCGTGTTCCGGTCAGGTGGTAATGTACGGCTTTGTAATTTCCGGCACAGAGGCATAACACCTAATGCCTCAGGAGTGGCAGCGCATTTACATTTTGACCTCTGGTCATTGTGTGGGTGTCTATAGGCTGCAGTCATCACTTAACATCAATGTGAACTGCACGCTTGTTTGCCACTTTTATAACATAAAAAAAAAAAAAAACTCTGCCGAGAATTTTTAGCAATAACCGTTCAGGTGGTAGAGGGGGAGGGGGACACTTGACTCTAACGGAAATTGGCACTTTAAGGCTTAATAAGTCAAGAACAGTTAACTAAATCGAAAAATGATATTAGCACAACCCTTACATTTTTAAAAGTCCTATCCAACAGTATCCCACACTATAAAGAAAACGAAAAATAAAAATATCATACATGTAGGGGACGTACCCTAAATATTTTTTTTTCACGTTTCTATTCTACCTCTTTGTCGGCGTGATGAAGATGTATACTTTCGTTAAATTTCAAGTCTCTAATACCAATAGTTTTTGCGCAAAACCGCGGACGGACAGACAGACAGACAGACCTGGCGAAACTATAAGGGTATATATAATTATATATGTTGGGTATAGAGAACACAAACGTACTGAGCTGACTAAACCAATGATTATAGAAAGTCCTAATGCCCCGGTAATTGTGTCCCCGGTCGTAAGAGTTTCTTGTTCGTTCTTCTCTGCCGGCGTAATCGAATGTGGTGGAATGGGTGTTCTTTGGCAATATACGACTCTTTCATCATCTTCTCCTAAACCATGCGCTTTATTTCATCACTCGCTCGAGCACTTACCTTACAGACGCCCACAAACACGAATATTAAGTCGGCTTATGGAAAGACACGCAGATAATACTACCTAGATCAGAGGTTCCCAAACTATTTTTTCTTGTAGACCCCTTTCAATTTTTTTTCCCTCCTTGTTACATTTATATCACATTCCCATATTTCCAAATTTTATTCACGCCAACGTAGACCCCCGCCGAGGCCTATGGACCCCAGGGGGTCTATATGGACAACTTTGGGAATCACTGACCTAGATGTTCTGACTGTAGAGGGTACCCGCCGATATATACAAAAACAGTTTTATACACAAGGCTGCATAATTTATCATCAATGACATAGTGATATTTTTTAAATCAATAACTCAATATACGCAGGATTAAACAATTAACATGAAATATTGATGTCACAGAGCGTCAGCGTGCGAAATTTATATTTATTACTGTACATATTTACTTTTGTTTTATTTAAAGTGAACGGAAAGTGTACCTAACCTACAATCTTCGTTGAGTTCATATAAATGTCACTTGTGGGTATATTAGGTCTTGTTTACTATACTAGTGACGTCATAAACGAGATAATGCAACCGTCACCATGGATGATGACGACTAGGTCCGTTCATGTAAAGCATATTTTAAAAATTTTATCGATTTTAATGGCGCAGAAAATGTAAGAAATATGTTTACGGCCTACTAAATAAATCAAAAACATAAATATACGCTGGATTAAACAATAATTGTTTAATAAATAATATTATATATTTAATTGTTTAATCCTGCATAATTTATTTGTATATTTAGCATCGTTAGCGTGCTAAATTAAATGCTTTTTTTTTTTGTTTTATTTAGAGGGAATAGGGAGTGGACTAGGTACCTACAATATTACAATTATGAGTTGGCTATAATCTTTTAAATAAAATTCTCGTGTCACAATGTTTGTCTTCGTACTCCTCCGAAACGGCTTTACCGATTTTAACCAAATTTTGCATGCATATTCAGTAGCTGAGAATCGGCTAACATCTATTTTTCATAACATTTTTGAACATTTTTTTTAAATTTTCTAGGGCGATACGAAGTTTGCCGGGACAGTTATATTATATTATACATATTATATTTTTATGTAATGAAGGTGGCAATTATGTATGCAGTTCACTATGATGTTAAATGATGACTGCAGCCCATAATAATTCTACAAGAACCGGAGGTCAACATTCAGATAAGTTGTGACCGTAATTATTTGTTTTTTTTTTTTGTCTGGCATCGCTATTACGCATATTGCCAGTGTCAAGTAAAACGATATTTCGTATTTAAGCAGCGTAAAAGTTAGTATAATATAGTCATCAAGTATAATATGTAAGTATTAAGTATATAAGTTATCAAGTATAATATGTCAGTCAAGTGAGTTACAATCAAGTTATTCGAGTAAAGCGATGGCTACTTTACCAGAACATTTACAATGAAGTTTTGGAGGCAACCTGAAAGGTCGTGTTTTCGCACTGTTATTCTATTTCACTATACACGGGTACTGTAATAAACTTATATCAAACAAAATGCCACCAACTTTATTTAATATAACTTAAAAATACACCAAGAAAATGAAATAAAATAAGAGCACCATACGCCTCTTTCAAGGTTCCCGCCAAAACTCACCGCAGTTATTATACACCTGTGATAGTTACTACGGAAGATGGTAATGCATGATTACCATCTTACGCAACACGATAGTGCTGAACACAACCATTTTGTGGCCGATAGGTTAGGCAATTCTTGATGACAACACCCTTGATCTCTTACTCTGACATATTACCACCAGTGCTATTTTAACCGAGTTCGAAAAAAGGAGGAGGTTCTCAATTCGTCCGAATCTTTTTTTTTATGTATGTTCCCCGATAATTTGAAAACGCCTGCACAGATTTGGATGATTTTTTTTTATTAAAAACATAGGTATTTTTTTGAAACGTTATGAATTTTTAAAGTGGCGCTCTTGGACTATATAATTAAGTTTTTTTTATTTATTTTTTTTTTTTTTATGTAATTGAAGTGGCAAACAAGCATGCAGTTCACATTGATGTTAAGTGATGACTGCAGCCTATAGAAAATGCAAATGCGTTACCACTCCTGAGGCCTAAGGTGTTATGCCTCTGTGCCGGAAATTACAGGGCCGTACATTACCACCTGACCGGAACACGATAGTGCTGAACACTACCATTTAGCGGCAAGTAAATCAGGTAATGCGGTGGTGCCTACGCCCGCGAGCTCCGTCACTGGAGCTCTACCACCAGTAAAATAATTAATTAAAATAATAATTATATTAAAATCAATATAATGATTTTGCACAGTGGCGTAATTTTTTTAAACCTTTCAGGCCTACAAGGTAAGCATCGATCATGTTTAAAGTGTTCTTACTTCCGCACTTCCGATCGTAAGTAATCGGAACGGATTATATAAATCCAGATAAAAAAATATCTAGACCACCCATCGTGATGATTTCAACGACAATTACTTACTAAATTGCCTTTATTCCATATATGAATTAGTGAAGCGGCAGAACGGCCGCCGGCGGCAGGATGCAGATAAAAGTAAGTACACAAAAAAATTGTCTAGGGCTCTTCAGTCAGGTGAGAAAAAGAGTTTGGCAATTAATTCAAAACGTATACACGTATTTCTTACTAATAAATCAAGAAACTCTAGGAATGAACATTAAAATCGGTCCTATCCAACATCATACATTACCACAGTTATTTCACGGAAACCAAGAAATTACCTGTTATTTACACCCCCATTCCTTTAATGAATTCCATGGAACAAGGCGAGCCTATCGCTGTTCACCTGGCATAGATCCAAACTGGACTTTCCTAATAGAAAATGGACTTAATTACTGCGAGCTTTCTGCTAACAAATACCTTTTGCTAAACACTAGTTAGCCTGACCTGGTGATTAAAGACACAATTTTTCTGTGATTAATCTATACCTCAGTAGCGTAATTCAAAAATACGAGTGGCAAAAAAGTTTTTAAAAATATTTTTCAAACAGGATCTTGAAAATAATTGTTTTATACATAATTGTGGAAAAATGTATGTATCTTCACGCCAGGTCCCTAACGGGGTAGGCAGAGAGTGTAGAGCGCCAGACATCCCGGTTCTGACAAACCTCTCGTGCCTCGTCTACCTTCATCATTCTCTTCATACATGCACGCCGATTCCTAAGACTTTTGACACCACCATCAGACAGAACTCGACCTATTTGGTCATGGTAGGTCAGCCTTGGTCTTCCTGGGCCTCTGCAACCATCCACATTCGCATTGTATATCTGTTTAGTCATTCGCTCATTCGACATTCTTTCTATATGCCCGAACCATCGGAGCATGCCTTTTTTCATTTTTACACCGATACTATCATTCACACAAAGTCTCTTTCTTACATCTTCATTACGAACGCGATCGGTAAGTGATACACCGCAGATCTTGCGCAAAGATCTCATCTCGACCGCGTTCAACTTACTTTCATGCTCTTTCCTGCATACCCAGCTCTCGCTTCCATATAAAAGCGTTGGAGTAAGTACAGCATTATGTACGGCTAGTCGAGCCCGCTGGCTGAGATGTTTGGATTCTAGCAGCTTACCCAACGCTCCATTCACGCAATTCCCAGCAAGCACTCTTCTTTCTATGTCAGTGGTGTACCTACCATCCTTGCTAAAAGCACATCCAAGATATACAATTTCATCAACCTGTTCTAACACTGCATCATCTACTACTACCCTTGCATTTGTTCTCTGTTCATCTCTTTCAAATACTAATACTTTAGTTTTATCCACATTCAATTGTAAGCCTTTCTCCATACAATCCTCTTTCATGACTGTGACTAGTGCTTGTAGCCCAGATGGTGTAGAGCTAACAATTACCGCATCATCTGCGTAAAGCAGACAGTTCACCACTAAGTCACCCATACGCACTCCCACATCCATCAACTTCACCCTCTGGAGGCATTTGTCCAGATATATAATAAACAGCCTAGACGAAAGCACGCAACCCTGTTTGACACCGATGTTAACATCAAACCAGGGTGACATGTTACCATCTACCCGCACACATGCTTGACAGCCCACATACGTGGACTGTATTGCACGGAGCAGACTGCCATCAATACCATACTCTGGCAAAATGTCCCACAGCTCCTTTCGTAATACCCTATCAAACGCCTTCTCCAAATCCACAAAACCGCAGAAAACCTTCTGGCTCACAGCCAGATGCTTCTCTACGATGTTGCGGAGGGAGAAAACTTGATCCATACATCCTCTTCCAGATCTGAAACCACCCTGTGCATCCCACAACAACCCGTCGGACTTCTCTTTCATTCTTCTTTCTAAGACTTTCCCATACACTTTAGCTGCCAAACTGATCAAACTGATCGCTCGATAGCTGGTGCAGTCCATACGTGAACCCTTGCCTTTATACAAAGGCACGATGACCGCACACCGCCAATCCTTTGGGATTCTTCCGGACCTCCAGCAAAGGTTGCACAACACCCAGAAAGAATCCCAAAGGGCAGCACCACCATATTTGATCATTTCGGCAGAAACCTGATCAATACCCGCAGCCTTACCACATTTCAAACTTCGTATCGCCCTTACAATCTCATCTATTGTTATATCCTCACAAGCCGGCACCGTCAAGTCAGCAACTCCGGCGTCAGGGTTGTGAGCATAATCATACATTTCCCCATAATACTCGCTCCATCGTTTTAACACATCTTGCGTGTTCTCAAGAATGTCACCCAACTTAGATTTTATTCTATTCATTCCAGAAACTGGAGAAGAGCTTCTAGACTTTTTCACCTCCCTCCAATAGAGTTTGATGTTAGTCTCAAAGCTCTTCGCCAGTCTCTCATCAGCTTCCACTTTATCTCTCTCACGCTTTTCATTCACTAAAATCTTGGTGTCATTCTTGAGCCGACGGTAAATTTCTCTCTTCTCATCTCTCATACCATTATTCATTTGCAAAGATGCTACATAATCCAGCCATGCTTTCTTCTTTCTTTCAACGGAGTCTTGCACCTCCTTGTCCCACCACGCATCCCCTTTCAAGGATTTGCGTATCTTTGCATAACCACATACTTCTTTCGCAACTTCCACCATACTATCTTTCATAACTTGCCAACATTCATCCACGTCCAAGTCCGTAAGACAAACCTTGTCTAACTTTTCACGGACTTGACGTTCATACACTCTCCTTGCACTAATATCTTGTAACTTTTCACTCTTTATTCTTTCAAGTCCTCCGAAAGGCACACGGACACGCCAATGTCGCCATTTCTTGAACAGACCCCTAAACCGGCTTATTACCAAGTAGTGATCTGTATCAAGAGTGGGACCTCTGTAGGCTCTAGTGTCCATCAGGCTCTTCCGAAGACGACTATCAACCATGATCAAATCAATCATACTTTTTTGTTCATTCCTCCTCCATGTATACGTGTGAATGTCCTTATGACGGAATTCTGTGTTAGACACAAGGAGACTTCGTTCCAAGCATACGTCAAGTATCAGCTTACCAGCATCATTTACTCTTCTATCACCATATGGACCTAGAACGGCCTCGTATCCTGGCCGCCTGGTCCCGACCCATCCATTCAAATCACCACACAAAATTACCCTTTCATTAGCTTCAACCATATCGAGAACTTCCCTTGTAGATTCCCAAAACTTCTCTAGGTCTTGGGTCGTCGCTGAGCTAACCGGTGCATAAGCTGCTACCAAAAACACCCTAGTGACGCCCAATTTAATTCGGACCCAGATCAGTCTCGGGTTCACCAAACCATAATCTTTCACTCCAGTGACTAAACGAGAGGACAGAAGGACGCCCACCCCCGCGCTGGCATGATCGCTCTGTTGCACACCTGCCCACAGAGCCATCGCGCCACCCGGGAGATCTTCGACCTCGCAGCCCTTTCGTTTAGTCTCTGTTACACACAAAACATCCAGGCGTCTCACACTCATTACGTTCGTCAACTCATTCATCTTCTCACAAATTCCACCTCTCACATTCCACGTGCCTATCTGGCACTCCCCACTCCTCGATCCGCCGTATCGGGCCCGGCGTGACAGGTGGCGGTCCCCATCGCCGCTTTGGCCGCTTTTCGTACCGACGGGGACGGGTCGGTACGCGTCGCCTCGGGGGGACGCCCTAACCCGCACTGCGGTACGCCTTCGTGCCAGAATTGCAGCCCCAAAGGACTGGCAGGGGTCGCGACGTGCACGCTTCTGGCATGACCCCCATGGAATGTGGAAAAATATTTGAATAAAAAGATAATTACATAAATAGGTTTGAATTTAATCAAGAAAAAGGACGAAAATAGACTACTCAATCCCATCCTTTAATTATGAAACTAATAGGCCCTGTATTTATAAATTACAGAAAAAGCTTTAAGGAGGCCGTAGGTTCTACGATAACACAGGAATTTCATGAGAACTGTACTGCCGACAAACTGGCTAAGCGTTTGGCAGAAGATAAACAAGAAACATTTGTTACTGACTGTTTTTTTTTTGTAATAAATATATGGTTTGTGTAAGTAAAAAAAATATGTTAATAACAGTAATGAAACATTGATTAATATGTAAAATAAAATCGTCCGAAAATAGAACAAAATTAAAGTTTAAGCTTTGTTTACTTGCGCATGTTCCCGTGGCTGGTGTAGAACGGAAGCGATCTACTCGGTTTAACGATACGGCCGCGGTCGGGTGTGTGATGGATGACCGCTAGTGGCAAATTAAAATGCGCGTTTCCGTGCTTCGGAGGGCACGTTAAGCTGTCGGTCCCGGTTGTTATCGATAGATAGCAGTCGCTAAATTTTGTCGGAGGCCTTATGGGCGGTTTGAAAACATCCCACAGCGGGTTGGCCTTAACCCACCCACCTCCACCAATCCACATTGGAGCAGCGTGGTGAAGTAAGCTCCAGGCCTACCCCCATAAAGGGGAGAGACTCGTGCCCAGCAGTGGGACGTATAATGGGTTGCCATTATTACTTGCTTTGGTTGTGCTTTGGTCTAATGCTGCGCATACCTACGTACTGTAGTCTTTTCACACTCATATTCGTTTAACATTGCCTTTGCGTGCATCCATTCAATAAGACCGGCTTCCTAGCTTTAATCACCATCTGAACTGTGTCTTCGCACGTCCTTTTGTCACCAATCGAAATAAAACTTTCTACTCAATGACATAAAGTTTTATTTCCAACGAAACGCGACCACTTAATCAGGTCGCTACGTGTATTTTATAGTTTAAATGAAATCGACGTTATTGTGGGGTAATAAGATTGTTATTGGTTTGTGCCGGGATTAGGTATTATTGACTTGGAGCTAGTTGGGTTGAGGAAGTACGGATTTTTTGGTGAATCAGTAGTTTGTTAAAATGGAGAATACTTTTACAGTGATTTTATGGAAATTTACTGGTGGTAGAGCTCCAGTGACGGAGCTCGCGGGCGTAGGCACCACCGCATTACCTAATATACTTGCCGCTAAATGGTAGTGTTCAACACTATCGTGTTCCGGTCAGGTGGTAATGTACGGCCCTGTAATTTCCGGCACAGAGACATAACACCTTAGGCCTCAAGAGTGGTAACGCATCTGCATTTTGATCTTGGTCTTTTGTGTGGATGTCTATAGGCTGCAGTCATCACTCATAGGAAGTTTAAAACGGACTATAAGGTTTTCTTACTACCGGCACACCCCGGACACTCGGCTAAAATTCCACAGTAACGCTTATTCTGGTCACCAATTACACAGTAGGGTTATGACCTTAAACAATCGTGAAATAAGTCGTCGCTGACTAGGTACGTGACCAAATTAACTAAATATAGACCGCTCGCTCGCCCGCTCGCAACCTCACTGTTGAAAGAATCATGGCAAGTTTCATACATTGATTTGTACAAAAAAGTTAGAAAAAGGTACAAGGTAAAACGGATTAGAATTATTATATAGGGAACCTAAAGAAACCTGAAATTCAATTTTAAACTTTTTTTTTTAATAAAATACGTATACATTTACAGCCCCACAGTAGGTATAAAACCTGTGTCGTGGGTACCGTTATATACAAACACATACACAATACGCAGACCTGAAACAAATATCTGTAGACCATACAAATATTTGTCCCGGTGCGGGGATCGAACTCGCTACCCTTCGAATCAAACGGTTAACTCACACCGCTGGACCAACCTGGTCGTCTAAGTATCAATGTTGTTTAGGTTCACTGGATAATATTTCCATGCAGTTTTACCGTGTACGTTTTTTTTTTTCATTTTTTCTGTACTAATCTTGCCATGATCCTTTATTCAACTACCTCCCGAGGGGGGGTGACGGTTGAGCCGGGAAAATCGGGCGGGATTTCGAAGTGTCCATTCTATATGTAGTATTATTACATATGCTCTGCTATATAACTTTTAAAACACTCGCGTTTAACAGGCACGGTGTTGAGAAGGAACTCGATTAAGACTGTCTACACGCCGTTATCCAAATTAGTTACACATCTACGCAGCCCGAAAGACGTGATTCCGTATCAGAATCCAGGGGTGTATAAAGTACAGTGCAGTTGTGGTAAGGTGTACATTGGACAGACAAAACGCAGCGTCCAGGAAAGGATCAAAGAACACATCGCAGCTCTAAAAAACCGACAGATGCAAAAATCGGCGATCGCGGAACACCTTTTAACCTCGGAGACTAATCATTGGATCAATCTTCACAATCCAAAAGTCCTCTCCACTGAACGTTATTATTATCCCAGGATAATACGAGAGGCGATTGAAATATATAAGTACAAAAACAATTTCAATCGTGAAGATGGATATAAATTGTCTCCGACCTGGACACCGGTCATAAACAATTTAGGATCGCGCGATGTAACATCGGACCTATCGTCGGATACAGTGAGCGTTGTGTGCCGACCTCCACAATAATCACGCAACTTGTAGGTAGAAGAACATCAAGCCACCCGCAAATTGACATTTTGCTGTTACAACAGTCTGTCCGCGACCACGGCTTGTGCAACCGAGTCGAAACGTCGGAATAAAGGTAAAAAGTGTTTTTTACCCAATATCTATATCGCGTCACGACCCGGTTCGTAAAAATGAGGGAAATATGCTCTGCTATCGGTCTTATCAGAAAAAACTACACATACTACAGTATTAACACATATTTTATACGGAATTGTATTAGATATAATAATATCTCCCTGCCTACCGGAGTTCTAAAATTGATTGTATCAGGCTCCACATTCCCGTGACACACAATAACACAATATTGGTGACGATAGTCGTGCTCGATCATAGTGACAGCTGCGTCATACACGCTGTATATGGTTGTAATAGACTTATTCTGTTAGATATGCTATTGAACTTTAGCTAATACATTTGTAAGTTCGCTTTTTACCGTAACAATATTTTTGCTTTTTTGGAACCGTACATTTATTTAATTCAAGATTAAATATAGCCTACGTATTATTCCAGACTTTAATCTACCTATGCCTAGATTTTTTCATCCATTTGGGCGTGATTGCGTAAGAAATATTAATCCAAACGTCCACATTTTAAATGTTAAATAATAAATGAAATGTGAATGAAAATGGTGTGTGTGATTGATGACAAGTCAGTCAACGGTGTGTGACAACCAGTTCATTCGAAGGTTGCGGGTTTGATTCTCGCACCGGGACAAATATTTGCTACGGCTCCGAGTGTTTGTGTGTGTGTACAACAGCACGCCCGATAAAGGTTTATACTTAGGGTGTGATTAACAGACCGCACTGCATCTTTACTTGCAGCAAAATGCAAAAAGTACGCTTAGAACTGTCAAGACTCATTCTTTTCTGACAGTTCTAAACATAATTTGAAGAAAGTAAAGTAGTAGAGCGGTCTGTGAATCTCACCCTGAAGGCGCGGGCCCACCGCAACGCATGCTGTGCACGGACACGCGACGCATTTTAGCTACGTGTATTAATTTGTTTGACAACGTGGATCAATGTTTTCACTGCAATACACGAAGAACCACGAATAATGTGTAGCGTGGCGTAGCACGGCGCACGGAGGCTACATACGTTCTACAAGGTGTATGCCTCTTCGTGGGTTGCAGTGGATACTACCACATACAATGTCATATAAAGCGAAGCTTTATACACGATCGCAGCCTCTGCGTGCGCCGCGGTTGGCCCGCGCCTTTAGAGTGAGGCTATGAACATATCTCATATCATAAAATCTACGCCCTATCTATTTCAGTGAATTTTCCTATTATTCTATAACACGTTTGACGAACGAGTTGTGACATCAAATAGTTAAACTGAATTTGTATTGGGTATTGAAACAATGCCCAATTGTGCAAAATGTCCTTGCATTCGAATAGGGAAATTTGTGGTTTGCCTTCTAACTGACAATTAATTTGAGTTAAAATCGAAATAGTTATGTACAGTGCTCAACAATAAATATTGCACATCAAGCTCAGGAAGGAGACTTCGGCTTATTTCGGGTCTGTAGAGCGTTATCTCTTTCGCACCGTACCTATTTGACGTTTGTCGAGTATTTTGATCAAGTTTTGACCAATACCGGACTGTCAGTGCTTACGTAGGCAGAGTGTAGTAGAGATAACGCTCTACGAAGTCGAAAGGAGCCGATCGTCTCTTTCATAGGCTCGATGTGCAATATTAGTTGTAAAGAACTGTAAGACAATTTATACAAATAAAAAAAAATTGAGTGTCTGTTTGTAATTTAAAAATAACCGCTTTTTACTAAATGCATATTTGTATGTATAGACGGTACATACACCAAATCAACATTTTTTACAATTTTTGTCTGTCTGTCTGTTTGGCGGAGCTAATCTTGGGAACGGCTCTACCGATTTTGACGGGACTTTCACTGGCATATAGCTATATGTAATAAGGAGTAACTTAGGCTAGTTATTTTTATACTAGCTGTGCCCACGACTTCGTCCGGGTAGATACTGAACAATCATAAATTCTCACAATAGCGAAGTCGCGAGCACAGCTAGTTATAAATAAGTATTGCGTCCTTATCAATTGGATATTATTGTCAGACGAGAAACATAATAATAAAACTAGTAACACATTTAATTCTGCAATAATTAGTACGACAACCCATATTTGTACCACAATCAGTTGAAATACGAAATAAGCATCAAACGATAATCGTTAATTGATATTCTGAAACGCCGAATCAAATTTGAATTATATTTCGAATGAAGACCGCAAGAGTTGATTATGAAATATCAAAATGTCTGGTTTTGTTCATTTCACGTATTTATCGTATCGAGTTCGATTGATAATTTATAATTATGTTTTAATCAATTATAATAACCTGGGTTTTCGGAGCAATTTATTTTATTTATTTTTTTTTTTTTTTTTATGTTATAAAAGTGGCAAACAAGCGTGCAGTTCACATTGATGTTAAGTGATGACTGCAGCCTATAGACACCCACACAATGACCAGAGGTCCAAATGCAAATGCGCTGCCACTCCTGAGGCATTAGGTGTTATGCCTCTGTGCCGGAAATTACAGAGCCGTACATTACCACCTGACCGGAACACGATAGTGCTGAACACTACCATTTAACGGCAAGTATATTAGGTAATGCGGTGGTGCCTACGCCCGAGAGCTCCGTCACTGGAGCTCTACCACCAGTAAATATCCTCTATTAGTTTATCCTCTTGTTTTAAACCTAATATGTATAGTAGCGAGGAAATATTTATTTATTTATTTGCATAAAATGTAGGTTACAGTGATAACAAAGATAGTCGGTGGCCTTATACATTTTGTTGATATACGTAACGTAACTTCACGCCTGTAATGCCCGAAAGGGTAGGCAGAGGTGAATGCATGCATTCAAGCATACATGCAAACACTCACGATTCGCCGGTTACGTTTTGGCCCATGTAACAGGTGGCGAGCCTGTTGACATCTCCGGGCACATTACCAAACTTCGAGGTACTGGGAAATTTCCAGAAAATAGAAAAATCCCAATAGAACCAGAGATAAAGGACTTTACACCATTATCTCTGATAACCCCCTACCCGGGAATCGAACCCAGGACCTCAGCGTAGTAGTAGTGGCCTGCTACCACTAGGCTACCGAGGCAGTTGTCGATATACGACGTTCAAATTTTGCAAATATTGCATATCAACTTTACACGACACGGTATTCAGGGTCCGGCAGAAAGGGTGGGCGTGGCCGGATTGTTGCTTATTACACTATCCGGTCGACAGCGCCCTAACTCAATCACAGTACAAATACACGGATCGCTCCGGTCGCCCTAATTAGGGCCCTAACTCCCTAAATGTTATTACACTACCCTAACCCTAGCTATCGTACCCTGAATAACGTGCCGTGTAATAAGTCTTTCAGGAAGGAGACTTCGGCTTATTTCGGGTCTGTAAAGCGTTATCTCTTTCGCACAGTACATATAGAAATAGAAACAGAAAATATTCTTATTTCGAATAGATCTTTACAGATACTTTCAAAACGTCAAGAAATATATTAAATATCTAGAGTGAATAACCATTACATAAAGTAAAGCAAAATCACATATTAATAGTTAATTAAAAATGAGAATTTAAACTACTTAGTTAAAACATAATAATCAGAAAATTTTTCAATTCCTTCAATGATGATAAATGAAGTCCTCATATTAAACTGTTAGGAAAACGTCTCAGTTCTGCTGCTTATGCCGTCAGGAAGATTAGACAGTTAACGGATGTCGACACTGCGAGATTCGTTTATTTCAGCTACTTTCACAGTGTCCTACGGTATTTTGTTGTGGGGTCGGGCAGCTGAAATTGATTCAATATTTATATTACAAAAGAGAGCTATTAGAGCGATATATAACTTAAATAGTCGTGACTCCTTGAAATAATTATTCAAGCAAATAAATATAATGACGGTCCCTTGCCAATATATTTATGAAAATATATTGTATGCTAGAAAAAACTTGCGCTTATTTAAGAAAATTAATGACATACATACTTATAATACCAGAAATAAAAATAAATTAGTATTTCCAAGTTTTCGCCTATCGAAAACACATAAATGTTTCTTAACATGTTGTATACAGTTTTATAACAAAATTCCGACCAACATTCTTGAACTTACAGATAATAAATTCAAGTCATGTATTAAACGCACACTATGTAAAAATGCGTACTATAGACTCGATGGCTATCTAAAGGATAAAGATGCCTGGACAAATGCTGGTCTAGCTCCACAAGACTAAACAATAATTTTGTGAAATTAATGTGCATTGTACTTGATATTGTAAAACATAGTTATAAGTGTCATATTGTGAAAATAGTTATAAGGAACATATTTTGAAAAGACCCTACTGAGTTTTGTTTTGGCAGGTTTTTTCTCAGTAATATGGGCTTTGGAACTCTGCCAGTGAATGACAAAGAATGTCCCATATTTTTTTGTTTAGTCTTATCTTGCCGTTTGTAAAAGAAAGTATGGAACATTCTGTTGATACCTATTTTTATCATTAAGTATTTTTGGATAATTATTTATTTTATTTTGTTTACTTTGATATATTAATCAACGTATCAGGTGTTATTCGCTTTAATTTTATATTTGTAATTTGACCTATCACAAGCAAATTCTATTATTTCCAAGTGATTAGATGAATTTTTGAGTTTGAAGAAAAAGAAAAACTTATTCGTCTAGATCAAAGTTATTCACTTAGCAGAGTTCCAAGTGCAGTCACTACTGAGAAGAACTCCGCTACCCAACAAACTCAGTAGGAGCTCTTTTAAATGAGAGCTTAAATCTAGTACAAATTATCGTCGTCGTCGTCGTCATCGGGGGTCATGCCAGAAGCGTGCACGTCGCGACCCCTGCCAGTCCTTTAGGGCTGCAATTCTGGCACGAAGGCGTACCGCAGTGCGGGTTAGGGCGTCCCCCCGAGGCGACGCGTACCGACCCGTCCCCGTCGGTACGAAAAGCGGCCAAAGCGGCGATGGGGACCGCCACCTGTCACGCCGGGCCCGATACGGCGGATCGAGGAGTGGGGAGTGCCAGATAGGCACGTGGAATGTGAGAGGTGGAATTTGTGAGAAGATGAATGAGTTGACGAACGTAATGAGTGTGAGACGCCTGGATGTTTTGTGTGTAACAGAGACTAAACGAAAGGGCTGCGAGGTCGAAGATCTCCCGGGTGGCGCGATGGCTCTGTGGGCAGGTGTGCAACAGAGCGATCATGCCAGCGCGGGGGTGGGCGTCCTTCTGTCCTCTCGTTTAGTCACTGGAGTGAAAGATTATGGTTTGGTGAACCCGAGACTAATCTGGGTCCGAATTAAATTGGGCGTCACTAGGGTGTTTTTGGTAGCAGCTTATGCACCGGTTAGCTCAGCGACGACCCAAGACCTGGAGAAGTTTTGGGAATCTACAAGGGAAGTTCTCGATATGGTTGAAGCTAATGAAAGGGTAATTTTGTGTGGTGATTTGAATGGATGGGTCGGGACCAGGCGGCCAGGATACGAGGCCGTTCTAGGTCCATATGGTGATAGAAGAGTAAATGATGCTGGTAAGCTGATACTTGACTTATGCTTGGAACGAAGTCTCCTTGTGTCTAACACAGAATTCCGTCATAAGGACATTCACACGTATACATGGAGGAGGAATGAACAAAAAAGTATGATTGATTTGATCATGGTTGATAGTCGTCTTCGGAAGAGCCTGATGGACACTAGAGCCTACAGAGGTCCCACTCTTGATACAGATCACTACTTGGTAATAAGCCGGTTTAGGGGTCTGTTCAAGAAATGGCGACATTGGCGTGTCCGTGTGCCTTTCGGAGGACTTGAAAGAATAAAGAGTGAAAAGTTACAAGACATTAGTGCAAGGAGAGTGTATGAACGCCAAGTCCGTGAAAAGTTAGACAAGGTTTGTCTTACGGACTTGGACGTGGATGAATGTTGGCAAGTTATGAAAGATAGTATGGTGGAAGTTGCGAAAGAAGTATGTGGTTCTGCAAAGATACGCAAATCCTTGAAAGGGGATGCGTGGTGGGACAAGGAGGTGCAAGACTCCGTTGAAAGAAA
Organism: Macrosoma leucophasiata; assembly: GCA_036365455.1. Taxonomy (NCBI): domain Eukaryota; kingdom Metazoa; phylum Arthropoda; class Insecta; order Lepidoptera; family Hedylidae; genus Macrosoma; species Macrosoma leucophasiata. The sequence continues at coordinate 2,115,188 of JAWQUS010000023.1, read as the reverse complement.
GAAGAAAGCATGGCTGGATTATGTAGCATCTTTGCAAATGAATAATGGTATGAGAGATGAGAAGAGAGAAATTTACCGTCGGCTCAAGAATGACACCAAGATTTTAGTGAATGAAAAGCGTGAGAGAGATAAAGTGGAAGCTGATGAGAGACTGGCGAAGAGCTTTGAGACTAACATCAAACTCTATTGGAGGGAGGTGAAAAAGTCTAGAAGCTCTTCTCCAGTTTCTGGAATGAATAGAATAAAATCTAAGTTGGGTGACATTCTTGAGAACACGCAAGATGTGTTAAAACGATGGAGCGAGTATTATGGGGAAATGTATGATTATGCTCACAACCCTGACGCCGGAGTTGCTGACTTGACGGTGCCGGCTTGTGAGGATATAACAATAGATGAGATTGTAAGGGCGATACGAAGTTTGAAATGTGGTAAGGCTGCGGGTATTGATCAGGTTTCTGCCGAAATGATCAAATATGGTGGTGCTGCCCTTTGGGATTCTTTCTGGGTGTTGTGCAACCTTTGCTGGAGATCCGGAAGAATCCCAAAGGATTGGCGGTGTGCGGTCATCGTGCCTTTGTATAAAGGCAAGGGTTCACGTATGGACTGCACCAGCTATCGAGCGATCAGTTTGATCAGTTTGGCAGCTAAAGTGTATGGGAAAGTCTTAGAAAGAAGAATGAAAGAGAAGTCCGACGGGTTGTTGTGGGATGCACAGGGTGGTTTCAGAACTGGAAGAGGATGTATGGATCAAGTTTTCTCCCTCCGCAACATCGTAGAGAAGCATCTTGCTGTGAGCCAGAAGGTTTTCTGCGGTTTTGTGGATTTGGAGAAGGCGTTTGATAGGGTATTACGAAAGGAGCTGTGGGACATTTTGCCAGAGTATGGTATTGATGGCAGTCTGCTCCGTGCAATACAGTCCACGTATGTGGGCTGTCAAGCATGTGTGCGGGTAGATGGTAACATGTCACCCTGGTTTGATGTTAACATCGGTGTCAAACAGGGTTGCGTGCTTTCGTCTAGGCTGTTTATTATATATCTGGACAAATGCCTCCAGAGGGTGAAGTTGATGGATGTGGGAGTGCGTATGGGTGACTTAGTGGTGAACTGTCTGCTTTACGCAGATGATGCGGTAATTGTTAGCTCTACACCATCTGGGCTACAAGCACTAGTCACAGTCATGAAAGAGGATTGTATGGAGAAAGGCTTACAATTGAATGTGGATAAAACTAAAGTATTAGTATTTGAAAGAGATGAACAGAGAACAAATGCAAGGGTAGTAGTAGATGATGCAGTGTTAGAACAGGTTGATGAAATTGTATATCTTGGATGTGCTTTTAGCAAGGATGGTAGGTACACCACTGACATAGAAAGAAGAGTGCTTGCTGGGAATTGCGTGAATGGAGCGTTGGGTAAGCTGCTAGAATCGAAACATCTCAGCCAGCGGGCTCGACTAGCCGTACATAATACTGTACTTACTCCAACGCTTTTATATGGAAGCGAGAGCTGGGTATGCAGGAAAGAGCATGAAAGTAAGTTGAACGCGGTCGAGATGAGATCTTTGCGCAAGATCTGCGGTGTATCATTCACCGATCGCGTTCGTAATGAAGATGTAAGAAAGAGACTTTGTGTGAATGATAGTATCGGTGTAAAAATGAAAAAAGGCATGCTCCGATGGTTCTGGCATATAGAAAGAATGTTGAATGAGCGAATGACTAAACAGATATACAATGCGAATGTGGATGGTTGCAGAGGCCCAGGAAGACCAAGGCTGACCTACCATGACCAAATAGGTCGAGTTCTGTCTGATGGTGGGGTCAAAAGTCTTAGGAATCGGCGTGCATGTATGAAGAGAATGATGAAGGTAGACGAAGCACGAGAGGTTTGTCAGAACCGGGATGTCTGGCGCTCTACACTCTCTGCCTACCCCGTTAGGGACCTGGCGTGAAGATACATACATACAAATTATCGTGAAAAATCAAATAATGTGAACGTCCATAGCATAGATGCAAATAAACTGCTATCTACTAAATGTGATGTAGCTCCTGCAAACCAGAACAGACCAGTCCCCACCAACAGCACCCGTTCACGAGTATGACGCATGTGACAGCCATTGCCCTCCTCGATCATTTTAGAGAGAAGTGAGCAACCCGCCACACGACGCCGCCAAAGGCAAAGACATTTAAGCGTGCATGACTGTTCCGGATATGCATACGGCAAAATAAAAGATGGAATTGTATATTTATGACTATTTTGTTTGTCGAACATTTTGATCAAGTTTTGACCAATACCGGACTGTCAGTGCTTACGTAGGCAGTGTGCAGCAGAGATAACGCTCTACGAAGTCGATCGTCTCTCCTAGGCTCGATGTGAGTATCTGACGTTCTTGAGTACCTAATATATCAACTTTATTTTTGAAAGAATCAAATGTTTTTGAAAAGGCCGCGGCATCAACGTCATGGGTCGAGAGCTTGTCAGAAATTCTGAGGGGTTATAAAATTTTCCAAACAATACTCCTAGCCAAAATTCAGACGATTCGGAAGATGAGTAAGATCGTAGCGACCTTTTGGTTTTTTTTTAAGGGCTACCCTTCGGTCGCGGCTCTATACACAAACTTTAAATTTAGTGGAGGTAACCAATAGAGTGCAAGATATGTCCCATATCTAAATCTTACGCGCTCGAATAAATAAAAAAACAGCATCCTGGGCTCCCCTATTTTATGGGCTATCTCTGAAAGATAAACATAAACAATTGCGGACTTTTTAGACCTTTATAATGTGTACAATTCATACTGTAGTGTATTATTGCGATCTATCTTCAGGTTAGGGTTCAGCCAGCGTTTGCAATGTATAAGTGCAAAAAATGTGTCATTTATTGCGCTTACTCGTTATTTATCAAAGGTGCAATTTTCACGTTAATTTCTGCCCAGAACGTGTAAATTGTGGAATGATTTTAAAAAATGAATGAAGAAATATGTAAAACTTACGAAATATCGTAAAAAAACTGCAGCACGTCACGCGTATTTAAAATTAAAAAATCGTTAAAAAAAAACCAAAGCGGGTAAGTCCCATATATATAAGAGTAATTATCTTTAATTTTGTACAAATATTTGAAAAACGCCGGGCGGTCACTTATCCCTGGGACACATTGTATAGTGCATGTATTAGGTATACACGTAAACTTGATTATTGAATCATTCTATCTACTAAAAATAACTATATCAAAATCCGTTGCGTAGTTTTAAAGATCTAAGCAAACATAGTGACAAATAGTCAGGAAGAAGTGACTTTGTTTTCTTCTATGTAGTGAAAACCGCAACTTATCTATCTTGTCTAGTTGTCCTTAAGTTTAGTGAAAGCAATCAGGTGGAACGTTCTAGAATAGTCCACTTCATCTTTGAAAAGGGTAATTACGTGCCCAACGGTATGATTTATTATCGTGATAGACATTGTCATGCCTTCTAAAGAGGCTATTTTACACGCTTTAGTTAACGGGTCTAGCTAGTATGGCGTTAATGAAAGATAACTGTGGTAGCGAAGTTGGGCATTCTCCTTTAAATTTATTCAACAAAATCTCTGAAATACGGCTTATGATTTTTTTTTTTATGTAATCGAAGTGGATAACAAGCATGCAGTTCACATTGACGTTAAGTGATGACTGCAGCCTATAGACACCCACACAAAGACCACGATCAAAATGCAGATGCGTTACCACTCCTGAGGCCTAAGGTGTTATGCCTCTGTGCCAGAAATTACAGGGCCGTACATTACCACCTGACCGGAACACGATAGTGCTGACTATAGCCATTTAGCGGCAAGTATATTAGGTAATGCGGTGGTGCCTACGCCCGCGAGCTCCGTCACTGGAGCTCTACCACCAGTAAAAATACAAGGAATAAGAAGAAATTTGCTCTTCCAAGGTTTATAATTATTATGTTAAAGGCATACTTAATATGTAAACAAAAATCCAAACAGAAACTTGATGTATATCTTATGAATAGGGCTATTTGGCCTATTTTCGCAGATTTCAAATCAGTTTTTTAAGTTTATCCGTTACGTCATATGTTTGTTTAACCATATTCAATCAAATATCGTACCAATACCTTAAATATACCCTTCAAGGAACGTAAAGCCGCGGTTAGACACAATTGAAAATCAATTTCCATATTTTTCTCTTGACTTTATGGTTTAATAACACTGTGAAATTGATATAATGTAATGTTCGGCCCAATATCTACAGCATTGGGCCAACTTACCAAGTAAAGGCCTGGTGCCCAGGCCTGGAGAAATAATAAAGCCTAGATGCTGTGAATTAGCTTCAGAATTTAATAAATAATTGTGATTACTCGATGTGATGTAACTTCACGCCTGTAAGTCCCGAAGAACGAACGTCTAGGGAGAAAAGGTTTCTAGGGTTCAACAAAATCTTCAATAACAACATCCTACGATTAAATAGACAAAGTTTGCGAATGATCGTAGGAGTTTTCACAGGCCATGGCACAATGCAGCCTACAGCGGATGCACCTGGGTGAGGATTCACTGCGCAGAGCTTGTGGTGAGCACGAGAAGACAATGAAACATCTCTTATGCCAATGTGATGGCCTTGCTGGTAAGCGTGTGAAGATCCTCGGGGTGGCATATCCTACACCGGGAGATTAATAGGTACTGTACATTAGGGATACCATTAAATACATCTCAGATATATTCAAAGGGACCATAGATGACAGAATATAGGGTCTTGGGGTTGAACACAAAGGAAAGTCCCAGTGGGTCAAAGTGTCCCAGTGTAACAGCTAGCTCCTTATACATACATGCAAACACTCACGATTAGCCATTTAAGTGTTGTCCCATTTAATATACGGCGAACCTTAGAAATTACGTCTTCAATGTCGTTCACGGTGTTTGTTTATTATATCTGACTGTTTTCACCATGTCATACATTCATCAAACAAATATCATTCTAAAAATAAAACTTTCATAAACGTAACCATGAAGGAATTCACGTGAAAATTACACAAGTGATATATCAAAAAGGGGTCGGTACACAAAAGACGACATCAGTAGGCCATACAAAGCGGTTCCGGATTACTTGACAATGGTACACGCTTAAGTACAGCCACTTGAGCAAGCACTAATGCTTGTTAGGGTGAATGCAAGCGGGTGCGCGTGATACCGGATTTGTCTGAAGTATCCAGTAATTTATGATGTCCTGGTACATTTTAGTCGAATGAGTTTGAGTTACCCGTATTTTAATGTTAACATGCGTTTCATTTGTTGAAAAACGTAAAACTATTTGTATATATGTATCTTCACACTAAGTCCCTTACGGGGGAGGCAAAGAATGTGGAGCGCCAGATATCACAGTCTTCTACATTCATCATTCTCTTCATACATGCACGGCGATTCCTAAAACTTTTGACCACCCCGAGATAGTACTCGACCTATTTAGTCATGGTAAGTCAGTCTTGGCCTTCCTAGGCCTCTGCAACCGTTCACATTTGCATTTTCATATCTGTTTAGTCATTCGCTCATTCGACATTCGTTTTATATGCTCGAACCATCGAAGCATAAAACTACTAGAAGGATTTATCTCGTGTTTTACCTAATAAAATAGGTTTGATAGTCAACCTAAATTTTTTTTTGGTTACTTTTCAGTTTCCGAGTTTTGAGCAGATTGATGTTATATAGGTATATACTGGAGGTACTATGAGCTTCATAAGAAAGCTCAAGGTCACTCAGAGTTTCTCTGGGGGATCGAATCAGAAATGAGATCCGCATGAGATCCAAAGTTACCGATATAGCTCTCCGAATAGCGAGACTCGAGTGGCAGTGAGCAGGGCGGGCACATATCTCGAAGAACTGACTGCCGTTGGGGAAGAGCAGTTCTTGAGCGACCGCGTACCGGAAAGCGAAGCGTGGGCAGGCCTCCCACAAGATGGACCGACGACCTGGTGAAGGTCGCGGGCAATCGCTGGATGAGGACGGCCCAGGACCGTTCGTTATGGCATTCTTTGGGGGAGACCTTAGTTCAGCAGTGGACGTCTTTTGGCTGAAATGATGATGATGAGCTTATGTACAGCAGTTTGAAATTTATTTGCAGCTTCCATTTAATCAATTTAATCGATCAGACCAATTGTGGGTTTATACTTGATTATGTAACGATGGGGCTAAATGGTCCTATGTAGCAGGTAGTGGGCCTGTTGACATCTCCGAGCACATTATCAAATTCCGGCGAAGGCATTGGGAAATTACTCAAAGTTGAAAGTCCGAATGGATTACCATCTGACCCAGATATTGAAATCAGGAGAAGCTTAAAAGACTATGCTAGAAATAAAGGAATATATAGGATGACTGATGACGTACTGATCAAGTACCCAAAACCTAACGGCAGTTCTGCATTTTTCGAAAGTTTATATGTATAGCAAGCATCCAATCATATATGCAAATACCTACGATACCACGTTTTGTCCCATGTAGCAAGTAGTGATCCTGTTGACATCAACGAGCACATTACCAATATCCAGATGAAGTATTGGGAAATTGCCGAAAGTGAAAAGTCCGAATGGCACCTACCCGACTGATAACACTGACCCGACGTTGAAATCAGGATCGGGTGTGTAGAAATGGCTAACAGCGATAACAGTAACATGATTGTAAGAGTACGTTTCTTTCCACTAACTACATAAATGTATTAACATTTCATTAATGATGATAACTTGCCCAAAAGTCCTTGACAATAATTGTAACCTTAAAAAACAAAAGGGAAAAACACTCCACCATATCTCACACACGCAACCTTCAAAAACTCTGATTGAAATAACGAGTACAAAACTTCGTCCTCATAAAAATACACCGACATTACCCGGACAAGTTCATAATTAAACTCAAGTTAGGTTACGCGATTCAATTTTGAAGTTTGTACACCATGAGACGGTGTTTGAAGGCTCGGGCTTCTTCCAGAAAATTCTCTCAAAGCAACAAGTTCCTACCACGGGCGAAAGTTTTGGGAGATTTGATGCTTGCCGCAATTAATAGAAGACTTGATTACGCTATAAATATAAAGGGGATGCCATGTATTTAGTTAAGTGCTATTTTATTTAGTGTCGCGGTATATATTTATGAGCTGATTCCGGAAATAAGCTGCAATAAAGTGTTATAAGAAGTGTAATCGATAGTGATTCTGTATACTAAATTGAAACGGATGTATTAAGCCATCTGCTTAGCCTGATAAAGCCTTTGTTTGATGCGATGATCGTTATTAGATAGATAGATCGAACATTTATCAAAACAAAGAACCAGAATGCAAATATTAACGATGAGAATTATGTATGTATACCATTCAAAGCAACATTCTTCTAAGTAACAAAACACTTCATACGAGATTTGAACACAACCTTGTAACCTAAGCACACGAGGCGATCGTGAAACGCGCATACGCGCTTCTACTGCCGGTATACGCGCTGTAGTCGCTCGTAGCCTTTAAATCATGATCAGAGACTGCCCCTACTCCGCTCCTTTGTACGCGCGTTTGTATCGCTTCAAACGCGCGTATACGCGCGCCTTCATGTATCACCAATACAAACGCAACAATCAGCGTTTACGGCGCCGAAGACGCGCGTTACTGATACGCACGTCGTCTACGCGTATAAAATACACAATATAAAATTCGGCTCCGTATTTCCTTGTTGATGATATTATAGGCCTCAGAATTTACAAGTTTGAGAGCTCTAGTATTTTAATACTTATTGATAGATGCGAGTCATTTTTAGGGTTCCGTAGTAAACAAGTAACCCATAGTTTCGCCATGTCCATTGGTCTGTCTGTCTGTCGTTGGTTGTTGCGTTCAAATCTCGTATGAAGTGCGTATACGCGCGTCATTTGCGAGTCGCCTGCGCGTATAAAATACGCCGTGTGCTATGCACCTTAATGCAGGGGTCACCTATACTTCTTTTATAACTGAGAAGTTTCTTAGTGGCTCTATTGGCTCACTGGTGGTAGAAATCCAGTTTAAGCTTCAATATCGAGATAAACACTTTTAAGCGATCGAGTCAAATAAGTTGGTTAAACTCTCTACTACGCTTACCGATATTAATCCCAACCACACCTGTCGGCACTTAATCTTAGTAATAACATCGAGTATTAAGGCTTTGAAAGCCACGAACGCTTAGCTAAACTTATACGCATCTAATAAAGATGCTCGCCCGTAACTTGCTCCATTCATCTCAAGTGTTCGCCACAAACTGAGCTGTTGGAGGTAGTTTTATACCGCATTTGGGCATTATGAACTTGGACCCGAATGTTACAGTTCAACTTAAGTTTTGATAGTCAATGGTCAAGCGGAAGTAAACATTTTCATACTTGTAACTCTGGTCTTAAACTGGATTGCAGAAATCTGCGGCGCGACGGCGAGAGCGCCGCATTCTAACCCATAGATTTTGATTAAAGTGAACAGGAGCAATACTCCATCTCTTATGATAGACTAATTATATCTTACTTTGTTTTGACGTATAAAAACGCCAAGGCAAATTTGGATAATAGACTGCTCTAAAGCTTACATATTAACATCAGTGTTTTGATTAGATTTATAAATTGCATACATAAAAAACGATAAAAACTAGCTAAATTCGAAGGGGACATTATGGGTTCCGTAGAACCTAAAATACTTCATTCTTTATAAACTTCCATCAGGATGAAACCTTCAACAAAGTCATGTTTTCGTCCAAAAATTTCGCGGCGTCCCTCAAACTATAAGAAGTTCCGTCATTTAAAACGAACCCCATCATCGGTGCAAAAAGCATGAAATACTTAAGGGAGCATGATGCAAATTTTAAGTAGCCAAACTTTTAAAGCTACTTAAGCAGTGTTTTACCACCCTCATTTAGGTTGTAGCTCTCTAAATAATTACATTCAATATTAGATGGAGAGGCTTTCCATCTTATATTGAATGAAATTATTAAATACTAGCTGACCCGGCAAACGTCGTTCTGCCGTCATAGAACGACTCGGCCCACCGGTCGTGGCAGATCGGAGGGGAGTAGCTATAGCGTTTATTACCGATACAAAACAGTCTGTATTTTTTTGCGGGAGGAAATACGTGCAACACACACTCATCATCATCATCATTTAAGCCAAAAGACATCCACTGCTGAACAAAAGCCTCCCCCAAAGAATGCCACAACGAACGGTCCTGGGCCGCCCTCATCCAGCGATTGCCCGCGACCTTCACCAGGTCGTCGGTCCATCTTGTGGGAGGCCTGCCCACGCTTCGCTTTCCGGTACGCGGTCGCCACTCGAGAACTGCTCTGCCCATACACTCACACTACAAAAATCGTCTATTACTAAAAAACTCACACCTTGACTTTAACAAAATACATAAACAATTTCACGCACACATTTAAATATCTGGGCGAGGGGCATAGGACCATTTGGTCTTGTACTTTGACAGAGGAGAAAGCCTACATATGGCTACTCCCCTCCGGTCCGCCGCGGCCGGTGGCCCGTGTTTCTCTATGTCTACCGTACAATAGATAATGAAGCCATTGCCTTACTAAAATATAAAAAAAACATCATCATCGGTGTGAGCAAGCTTACCCGGCAAACGTCGTTCTGTAGTACTGAGCGGATCAAAACTTTTACTTGTGGTAGATATCTAGCTCGGATAGCGGAGCTCGAGGCTGTAGGTACCACCGCATTACCTTATCTGTCTGCCGCCAAATGGTGGTGTTCAGCACTTTAGATGCTTAATGTATGGCCTCGTAATAACTATCACAGAGACATAACAACTTAGGTCTCAGGGGTGGCAACGCATCTGCATTTTGGCCTCTAGTTTTTATGTAGATGACTATGGGCTATAGTCATCACTTATTATCAATGTGAGTAACATATTATTATGTTTTCGCCTCCTTCCGATATAAAAAAAATATAATACTCACGTTGGGTCCTGTTGAAAACCAGCGTCAGGTACCTCTTAAATGAAGTGACCTGACATTTGCTGAACAGGACACCTTTTTGACGCAGAGGTGAGGCACATATTACATATCGGTTTGTACCTAATAATTTTAGAAATTGTTTTTTGTGTTAGCTACGTTTTATGTCTGTTTTATGTATACGTCTTGTAGTTGTGTCAAATAAATGTTTCGTTCCTTTCCTTTCTTTCCTATAATTGTATTAAAAATATTACATCCTGTTACAGCAACCCTAAAAAATTGCAGAGATATAATTATTTTTCAACTATATCCAAACTTTTCAAGCCACTTTACGTTTCACAACTGACTGCGTTCAGTCTGCGGCTCGTCCAAAATTAAGCGACATTATTTATGTATTGCTCTTTTACATTTTTAAATAATCGGCCGAATTCACTTCGCTCTGGAGGGATTTGTTGAAGTGTTGGCATACAGCGAGCGGAATAAAAAAACTGTATAGTAAGTATGCTTTCTTAGGACTTTTTCAAATATCCAGAAATAGAAAAACGAATGTACGTATACTTTGTTTTTTTTATATGTATGTGTAAGAAATCAAATGTATGCACAAAATTAAAAAAAGCTTTAGGATTCAAGCATCTGGGTCAATTCCCGGACAGAGACAACGATGAAAAATTCTGTGTCTCTGGTAAGTGATAACTGCAACTTATAGAAACTCACAAAAGGACTAGAGGTCAAAATGCAGATGCGTTACCACTCCTGAGGCCTAAGGTGTTATGCCTGTGTCGGAAATTACAGGGCCATACATTACCACCTGACAGGCACAAGATAGTGCTGAAGACTACCATTTAGCGGCAGGTAAGGTAATGCGGTGGTGACTAGTGCCTACCACCGCGAACTACGTAAGTTACGTTTTATGTATGTATATTCACGCCAGGTCCCCAACGGGGTAGGCAGAGAGTGTAGAGCGCCAGATATCCCAGTCCTGAGATACCTCTCGTGCCTCGTCTACCTTCATCATTCTCTTCATACATACACGCCGATTCCTAAGAATATTATTTTTAATGAACTATAAGAATAGAATATTACAGCCCTCAAACAGTATCTTTTTTTTTTGTTACTGGAGGACATTGTTCAATTTTGTTAACTACTTATCCAATAATTTGCATTAATTTAATAATTATATAATGTCTTTTGTTAAAATTTTATATTAATAATGTAAACGACTTCCGTGCATACGCAGTGTTTTTGATATACATGTGTGAACTATATTTCTCTGGTAAGTGATTTATTTCTAATTAAGAGAAATGAATGTATTAAACCTTAATATTATAAAGTTCCATTCAGCTTACTGTTTGTCGTCACCTTTAACGATGCGGAAGTGGCATTTCGGTGGATTTCTTAGAGATCTAACAATGGGAATATAAAATGGAGGACGCATAACGCTCAAGTCAATTTCAGAATTCATTTAAAATAAAAGATGATGCCTGTTTGAGTATCCCGGATTAGTATTTCTATGAATAATAAATGCGGCTTATCCTAACGATGATAACACGCCGCAAATTTTATAATGAGATGGGATTTTATTACTTTATATAAACCATCACGAAGCGCGCTTAGCCCGGCGGCTGGTGTAGATCGGAAGCGATCTACTCGGTTAAGCGATACGGACGCGGTCAGGTGTGTGATGGGTGACCGCTAGTGGCAAATTAAAATGCGCGTTTCCGTGCTTTGGAGGGCACGTTAAACCGTCGGTCCCGGTTGCTATCGACAGATAGCAGACAACGGGTCGGCCACTAATCCTTGTCTCCACCAACCCGCATTGGAGGAGAGTGGTGCAGTAAGCTCTAAGAAGGGGAGAGACTCGTGGCCATTAGTGGGACCTATCAAGGGTTGCATTATTATTATTATCATATAAACGTAACTTAACGTAACTTCACGCCAGTAATGACCGAAGGGGTAGGCAGAGGTGAATTCATGCATTCAAGCATACATGCAAACACCCACGACTCGCCGGTTACGTTTTGGCCCATGTAACAGGTGGCGAACCTGTTGCCATCTCCGGGCACATTACCAAACTCCGAGATACTGGGAAACTTCCCGAAAATGGAAAAATCCCAACAGAAGCAGAGATAAAGGATTTTAAACCGATATCTCTGATAATCTCCGACCCGGGAATCGAACCCAGGACCTCCAGCGTAATAGTAATGGCCTGCTACCACTACGATACTGAGGCAATTATCTAATCATATAAAAACCATGGAAATATTCACTTTTAACCGCCTTCAAATAAAGACAATGTTTTTTTTTATGTAATGGATGTGGCAGACAAGCTTGTAGTTCACATTGATGTTAAGTGATGACTGCAGCCTATAGACACTTACATAAAGACCAAGGTCAAAATGCAGATGCGTTACCACTCCTGAGGCCTAAGGTGTTATGCCTCTGTGCCGGATATTACAGGCATGATCAGTAAGCACACTGGTAAGTTCACTGGTGGTAGAGCTCCAGTGACGGAGCTCGCGGGCGTAGGCCACCGCATTACCTAATATACTTGCCGCTAAATGGTAGTGTTCAGCACTATCGTGTTCCGGTCAGGTGGTAATGTATGGCCCTGTAATTTCCGGCACAGAGGCATAACACCTTAGGCCTCAGCAGTGGCAAAGCATATGCATTTTGACCTCTGGTCATTGAGTGCGCGTCTATAGGCTGCAGTCATCACTAAACATCAATGTGAACTGCATGCTTGTTTGCCACTTTCATAACATAAAATAAAGCATACACGCCAAATTTTGCATAAAGATATTAAAATTTCATCACTAATGTTTCACTCAAACAATAAAATCGTATTGTAAAACACGAAGTGGCCGCAAAAGCCGCACATAATATACGACGCATCTTAGATACAAAGATATTAGCATTATAACAGTCCCGGTGCGGACTTTGGTAAGCATTTTACAAGTCCGCCTCCATTTTAAGAAGCCTATACACTGTACGCAGAAAATAAATAAATAAATAAAATACGCTTACACTCACAGTCCCACAGTAGGTATAAACCTGTGTCGTGGGTGCCGTTGTACACACACATACAACACATACACAAACACCCAGACCCGAAACAAATATCTGTAGGCCATACCAATAATTGTCCCGGTGCGGGGATCGAACCCGCGACTCTTCGAAACAAACGGTCGTCTCACACCGCTGGACTAACCGGGTCGTCGGAAAATGGTAAATATTTTCTTCTCTTGAGGACATCAATGAAGGAGCTGTAAGGTATTTAAATTTTTTTATGTAATGGAGGTAATAAACAAGCTTACAATTCACATGGATGTTAAGTGATTGATGACGACCCGGTTAGTCCAGCGGTGTGAGATGACCGTTTGATTCGAAGGGTCGCGGGTTCGATCCCCGCACCGGGACTAATATTTACATGGCCTACAGATATTTGTTTCGGGTCTGGGTGTTTGTGTATGTGTTGTATGTGTACAACGGCACCCACGACACAGGTTTATACCAACGGTGGGGCTGTGAGTGTAAGCGTAAAAAAAAAGTGACGACTGCAGCCTATCGACATCTGAACCAAAACCAACAGTCAACAAACCAAGTCAAAATGAGACCTGAGACCCAGAGACCTAAGTTGTTATGTCTCTGTAATATTCATTACGGGGCGGATATTTCTTTTGTAATTGATGCCAAAAAAGCGTGCAGTTGTCATTGATATACACAAGCCATAAAAAACAACGTTCACAATTCAGATGCATTACCACTCCTTAAGTTCAAGATCGAATACATCTGTACAGAAATGACGAAGCCATACCATACCATCTATCTGGAACATGTTAATGTTACGCTACCAATTGAAGGCAGATAGATTTTTTTTTATGTAATGGAATTGGCAAACAAGCATGCAGTTCACATTGATGTTAAGTGATGACTGCAGCCTAAAGACACCCACACAAAGACCAAGGTCAAAATGCAGATGCGTTACTACTCCTGAAGCCTCAGGTGTTATGCCACTGTGCCGGAAATTACAGGGCCGTACATTACCTCCTGACCGGAACACATAGTACACATTTAGCGGCAAGTATATTAGGTAATGCGGTGGTGCCTACGCCTGCGAGCTCCGTCATTGGAGCTTTCTCAGTAAGAAAAATGATCATATAAAACGATGGTGCCCACGGCATCGGGCTTCGTCATTGGAACTGCACATAAAAACGGCTTTACGAACATTATTTTCTCCAATGTTTCATTCAAACAATAAAATCGCAATTTAAAAACACGAAAAAGCCGCAAATACTGCACATACTTAAATATTGTAAGCAAATTATAATCTTTACATAACTACTCGTAGATATCTACCGTTAAAAATACCTCATATTTTAAAGTTACTAAAAGTAAAGATATAATATTTTAATTTTACACCTTAGCGCCAGCCCATCTTCCAAGCACGGCGTGCTCCGCTGGCACTGCTGCTGCAACTGCGGAGACCCTGAAACAGCGCAAATATAGTACCCTTCCAGGGGACTATATATTTGTGCCTTTCGGGGTCGAAACCCTTGGTCCATGGGGCCCCAGTGCTCGGCTCTTATTCAAAGAGATCGCGAAACGGCTGGTCGACACTTCCCGTGACCAGAGGGCTGGCCAATTTTTAGGTCAAAGAATCAGCATTGCCATCCAACGAGGCAATGCTGCCAGCCTTCTGGGTACCATAACACAGTGATGCAGAATTTTTAGACGCATGTTGTTTTTTGTTTAGGTATAACTTTATTTCATGTAAATATTATTTAGCTTTTAATTATATTTTAATTCTAAATATTCATCCTAAAAATATACAATTGAATATATATTATATATACATAGTTTATATTTTACTTGTATTTTCAATTATAACAAAAATATACTAAGCATAGAGAGAGACGAAATAACATTGGAGTAATATAAAACTAATATTCTCTATGTCAACACAAAAACCCGACGTTTTGTGTTGAAAGGCAAGACAGCAGTCTCCCTATCAATACAAATCGTATTACAGTCGATACACCACTTCCCTCGCGACTGCAAGCTCTATCTCTTTGTCAACAATACAAGCAACTTTGCAAATTGTAAACCTGTAACAGACACTTTGCAACGCTAGATGCAAAGTTGCAGACGGATGGTCGATTTAGATGTAGTTTGTCCATCACACACTGTATTCAGTTTTTTAACAGCCTATGCGATATTAAAAAAAAAAACTTTTGAGTATGTATGTACGTATGTATGTATGTAAGTATTTTACTGGTGGTAGAGCTCCAGTGACGGAGCTCGTACCCAATATACTTGCCACTATATGGTAATGTTCAGCAGTATCGTGTTCCGGTCAGGTGTTGATGTACGGCCCTGTAATTGCCGGCACAGAGGCATAACACCTTAGGCTTCATGAGTGGTAACGCATCTGCATTTTGACCTCGGTCTTTGAGTGAATGTCTATAGACTGCAGTCATCACTTAACATCAATATGAACTGCATGCTTGTTTGCCACTTCCGTAACATAAAAGAAAGTATTTTCACGCCAAGTCCATTACGGGGTAGACAGAGAGTGTGTAGCGCCAGATATCCAGGTCCTGACACACCTCTCGTGCTTCTTCTACACTCGGTTTGAGTATAGACTAAATTTAATTTTATTTACATATCATTAGGGACCTGGCGTGAAGATACATACATACATACATACATATCATAACACTAACACCCATATTATAAGTCGTAATTTCGACCTTAACTCAACCTTTCTCAATGAAATGAGTATTCTTAGTTGTAACTAATAACGTCAACTCGACATTCTGCCTCCTTTTGAGGTAAGAAAGCAACTGTCAAACTCCAAGGTACCTCACGACCTACCTTGAAGTTTTGAGGAGTCTTACATTTACGCCATATGCTTGTGCTCAACGAGTTTTTCGTGTCAAAACTGTCTGGAAATATAATTAAATGGGTACCATATTCTTGTAAAAAAATGAATCTTCAAGACCTCGTGAATGATAATCCATACAATTACCTCACAGGAGTTACTTTTTTTTTTATGTTTAATTTTTCTTTTGTTTTGTTTGTGTACTAAGTGATTGTATTTCTGTTTTTGTGCTCATTATTGTATATTTATATTTTAATTGACTGTGTATTTTTTTTTTATTCGTTCTCGTGTACCAACTTCTTTTCGTTTTTGTTTATATTTTATTGTTGTTTTTAATTTTTTATGGGCATGTCTCAGGACTGCTCCAATAAAGTTATTTCATTCATTCATTCATTCATTCATACATTCATTTCATTCATTCATTCGTTCATTTTACTGTCAAAAAACAACTAAGAATATGAATTTCGAGGTGTCCTAAGTTGAGTGCGAGTCAAGGAATGCTTCAAGTAACGTCTTACCCCCTTATTCATAAACGTTCATTAGATACGTTTAAGCTATAGAATACTTTGTCTTTGTCAGTTGCATTGTCAAATACGCAGGATAGAAAAAGACAAAGGAGAGAGAGAAAATACGTTTATGAATCTCTCAAAAGCTCTTCGGAATCGGCGTGTATGTTTGAAGAGAAAGATGAATGTATAAGAAGCACGGTAGGTATTTCAGGACCTTGTTTGAAGATAGTGATGAATGTGGAAGAGGCACGGCTGGTGTGAAAACTTTTTCCACTCATGATTTCAGCATTTAGACTGGTTTTGCACCTACATCGTCACTCTCATCATAACCCAAAGGTTGACTGGGAGAAAATGCCTAATGGCATTAAGTCCGCCTTTATGTACCATCTATGTGCATAAAAAGAATAAATAAATAAATAAAACGGATTGAAATTATGTAATTTATTTATTTATTACTAGCTTTTACCCGCGACGTCGTCCGCGTGGCCTTCAGTCATTAAAACATGTATTCATGGAACATATAAAGATTTATAAGTAGTAGTCATTTACATATAAGTCCATCCCACTACGATCGCATCGATCGATCCGATCGAATCCTGGACTGGTGGTAAAGCTCCAGTGATGGAGCTCGCGGGCGTAGGCACCACCGCATTACCTAATACACTTGCCGCTAAATGGTAGTGTTCATCACTATCGTGTTCCGGTCAGGTGGTAGGTTATGTACGGCCCTGTAATTTCCGGCACAGAGGCATAACACTTTAGGCCTCAGGAGTGCTAACGCATCTGAATTTTTACCTTGGTCTTTTTGTAAGTGTTTATAGGCTGCAGTCATCACTTAACATCAATGTGAACTGCATGATTGCTTGCCACTTCCATAACATAAAAAAATGTTACGATCGCAACGCTTGGCATGCGCTCGGTATTACATGGGACTAAACCGAACTGGCCAATCGTAGATGTGTCATCGTATGCTTGAATTCCTGCATTGACTTCCGCCTATCTCTTCGGGTAAGACCGGCGAAAAGTTACGAACAAGCTTACGGGGTGCTGTTAGAAGACAGTTTAAGTACACCCAAGCATTATTTGTCATCCTTAGACCAATTCACTTGCCAATGCACTTCACAGTTTCAAAAATACAATTTAAAAAAATATATAATATTTTATTTAAAGAGAAATGGAAAGAAAAATTTGACTTCAGGCGAGACTCGAACTCGCGGCCTACTGGGAATCTAGTAATTTTTCTTTCCATTTCTCTTTAAATAAAATATATTTCACAAGCATGTGTTAATGCGAAATAATATAAAACAAATATATAATACTATTATTAAATTAAATACGCTTACACTCTCAGCCGTGGGGCTGAAGTCGGTATAAACCTGTGTCGTGGGTGCCGTTGTACACATACAACACATACACAAACACCCAGACCCGAAACAAATATCTGTAGGTCATACAAATATTCGTCCCGGTGCTGGGATCGAACCCGCGACCCTTCGAATAAAACGGTCATGTCACACCGCTGGACTAACCGGGTCGTCAAACAATAATCACATAGAACATTAAGGATCCATTACAAGCATTCTCTATATCCAATATCTCTATTGTATGTCCTGTTATTGTTAAATTGCAGTGAGGCGATGCTCCTTAAATCTGGAAAATATAAAATAAACAGAAAACAAGGCTCTATTGTGAGATACTGCCTGATTTTCTATACAAATACAACAGCGTTTGTCTGTGCCATAGCTCAGAAGATACAGTAGACAAAATGAATTATTTTTGGAGTTTACTCTTTAAGAAATTATTTGACTTTTAAGGCCCACTGCGGAAATTTTATTAAGAGATCAAGTGTCAACAGTCAGCGAGCGCTGCAACTGATATATATATATATATATATTTCACTCGTACACTAGCAATCTCCTTACGTACACTGGGTAAACTCCCGTTGTGCATTGGAGCTGACATACATACTTTTACATGTAACGAAGGTGGGAAACAAGCATGCAGCTGACAGATGTTAAGTGATGACTGCAGCCTATAGACATCTACACAAAAACCAGAGGTCAAAATGCAGATGCGTTGCCACCCTTGAGACCTTAGTTATTATGTCTCTGTGATAGTTGTTACGGGGCCATACATTACCATCTTTGCGGAACACGAAAAAAAAGGTATTTTGACATATTTAATGATTATTCATTTAATGTCATAGAGAAAAATATATTAAGATTTAGCAAGCGCTTGATCACAATTTGAACAGAATAACGTTTTCGTAGGTTTTCGCGAGCTTCATACATTGTAGAAATTAAACTTGCGGATTTTCTCGCAACAGAATAGATAAATACTCCCCTGCGGTTCGCCGCGGCGGCCGGTGGCTCGTGTTGCTCTATGATCAAAAGTATTGTCTGTGCATGAACTTTTCCATTTGATCATAATGAAAATCATCACACATTGTAAGGATGCATGATGATTGTGCATACAAATCTTCCTTTCAGACTTACAATTATGAAAATAAATTAAATACAGTAACAACACTGAACTTCTCTACTCTATGGCAGCATAAACATTACAAGTACAAGCGCAAGTTCCCAGGTCCGCTTGTCGTATTGTGAGCGAGTTATTGTTCTTCATTGGAGCGTTTATTCATTATTGTTATTGTAATAAATGACAGTTTAACTGGACCGAGCCAGATTGCGCTGGATCGAACCGGTTTTCGGTTGAATTTTTGAAAGTTTATTTATCTATTCGGTTCAAATAATGATAAAGCATTTCCTAAATGTATTTATTATTGTTTTGTAAGACTTAATTTTTGTATTCTGTACATTATGTTTTCTTTATTTATAAGTTTAAATACCTACCACAATATATCATCATAATGCGGGTTGACTGGTAGATAATGCTATGTCCGCCCATTGCTTTAATTTGTGTTCAATGTTAATTCAATAAAGAATAAATAAATAAATAAATCTTCATATATTTTTCTCATTATGACATGAAATGGCAAACAAACGTAGGTACATTTCACATTAACGGTAAGTGACTCATATAAATAAAGGCTGCGTTTACAATATTTATAATGTACCTTGTTACCTTGTTGATACACCTATAGATATAAGGTTTTACGTCTGTATGTTGATAGTGATGAAAACTACCACTTAGTGGCAGGTAGATAAGGTAATGCGGTAGTGCCTGTGTCCTCAATATTCCTCTCTAACACCGCTATTACGACCTGTAAGGATATCAGTATGGAGAGGTAAGTACATGTATATATTTATTTATTTACTAGCTGTTGCCCGCGGCTTCGCCCGCGTGGTCGTCGGAAAGTAGCCTATGTTCTTTCTCAAAGTCAGCTCTATCTCTGTACCAAATTTCATTAAAATCGGTTCAGTCGTTTGGACGTGAAAAGGTAACAGACAGACAGACGGACAGACAAACAAACAAACAGACAGAAAGACAGACAGACAGAGTTACTTTTGCATTTATAATTTCAGTAGGGATTTAATTGAAAGTTGCAACAACAAATTGTACACTATACAATTACAGAAATATAAAATAATAGCAAATAAGAAAAAAAACTACAAACTTTTTACTGGTGGTAGAGTTCCAGTGACGGAGCTCGCGGGCGTAGGCACCACCGCATTACCTAATATACTTGCCGCTAAATGGTAGTGTTCAGCACTATCGTGTTCCGGTCAGGTGGTAATGTACGGCCCTGTAATTTCAGGCACAGAGGCATATCACCTAATGCCTCAGGAGTGGCAGCGCATCTGCATTTTGACCTCTGGTCATTGTGTGGGTGTCTATAGGCTACAGTCATCACTTAACATCAATGTGAACTGCATGCTTGTTTGCCACTTTTATTACATAAAAAAAAAAAAAAAAAAAAACAAAAACATTTTCTTAATTTAAAATATGCATTATTTTGCAGTAATTTCAATTGTGTGATTAAATTTGTGATATATTATTAAACAATCGTACATATAGCAAATCAAAGATTATTTTTTATATTAGGTCAGATGCACACAGGTGTTATAATAAAATACCTCAAGATACATAATAAAACAATTTAATCCTGATTGAGGTAGTTAAACATTTCATTATTATTACTTCAACAATTATTTATCTTACCTATTTCACGCTAAAATCTCAACACTCCATCCAATACGAAACGCGTTTAATTAACATTATAAAACCGTTGTCACCATTTTTCGTTAAGCATAATAAATTTAAAACAATTCAGAACACTCGTTAATCAGCAAGAGGGCTTATTTGCAAAAGGGCGGTTCGGGGAACGCTTAAAAAATAATTAGATGGTAAACAACAAGATATCTGTTTCATTTTATGTTTGAGTGTAATTTCACTAATTGCTTTATGAATTTGATTTGAAGTGGCAAACAAGCGTGCAATTCACATTGATGTTAAGTGATGACTGCAGCCTATAGACACCCTCACAAAGTCCAAGATCTTACTTACTGAGGGTGATACAGATTGTTACGCCTCTGTGCCGGAAATAACAGGCCCGTACAGTACCACCTGACCGGAACATGATACTGCTGAATACTACCATTTAGCGGTATACCAAGTAGGTATATTAGGTAATCCGGTGGTGCCTACGCCCGCGAGCTCCATCACTGGAGCTATGCCACCAGTAATGGTGGTACAGCTACAGGTTCCCGGCTCGAAGTCAATTTTATTCCCGGTAAAGTGAATGGAATGGCTATCTTTAAGCCGTAGATTCAACAAAAAAAATGTAGATTAGAAAAAAAAACTTAACAAAAGCTTTTTTTTTACGCGGGGAAACCCTCATGGGCACCCGCCGACTAGGGGAAACGACGGCGGGTAGTGTGAGACTCGTACTCACTAAAACCCCGCGGTGTTCCGACTCTTCCGCCATCAGTGGCGGGGTCACGGGAAAGCTTACGCACATATCCGCGATCCCGCCGGCGGCTGCTCGTCTCCGAGCCCTCCGCAGGTTGAGCTCTTTGGCTCCAACCAACACTAGTGGCGTGCGGAACACGTGCACGCCACCCAGCTTGGGAACTATCTCCATTTGGGCGACGGACATCCCCTAGTCCGACACCCAAAGGTCCCTGCCCCGACCACCCACTACGCCAGGCGTCCCAAGACGCACGGGTGGAGGAGTCCAGGGGCACTCTTACCGGCCCCGGGGGAGCGGGAGTGACAGGGATGAAACCCCCCCCCCGGCCCCACCATGTCCCTATCGAGCGGCGGGACCACCGCTAGGCGGCTGGGGATAGGGTGCAGGGCCAACGAAGTACACCTCCTCCCCAGCCGTCTCCTCTCCACAGCAGCGAGTGGCGGGCAGAGCCACGCCAAACGCTACCCCCTCTCTGGGTTCCTCTTGGCTTCGCCGGTGTGGGGACAACCACCGGGTACTGAGCCCTCCCGCCACGACAAAGCGGAAACATTTGGGGCGAAAAGCGAGAGCTCTAGTTTGATCTACCAACCTGTTTCACAACAGGTTTAAACCTGTTGTGAAACAAATGATTGTAGGGGAAGAAAACCCTCTTTCTCTTTTTCTTTATTCACCACAAAATAAAATCATGGAAAAATTAAAAACACATTTTATTTATACTTAGAATGATATTACTTAAGCGTCTAAAAGTCAGCATTCATAAGATTGTTTAATTTTAAACTTTTTAGAACCGCCAGTTATTTTTCAAAAAATTTTTTTCAACATTGAGTTTTTGGGCATGTGAAACTACGAGCCACAAACAGATGGTTTGTAGAATAAAAAATAAACTAGAAATGTATTCCACTTGTTGAAAATGTGAGAGTTTTTGTATTCGTTAGGTTTGTTAGGATTTGTTTGTTTAAATATGCAGAAAAATGGAGCTTTAAAAATATAGGCAACTTTATTGCACAATTTGCACATGATACCTGTATTTTTTGGCGAATATTTATTTCGGGGATATCATTCACATATTACTATATCGAAAAGTGTTTTTTTTTATTGTATTAAGGCCTTTTTCCTTTCAAGCGGATCTGCATCCGCACGCGAATGTGACCCGCATGCGCATCACACGGATCCCATCGTTTCATACAATTTTTTCCTTTGACGCGTGGCACCCGCGGAGCATGGCTTTTTTATATCCAAACTGTATACAACTGTATCTGTTAGCAGCACGCACCAAATTGCAACGGTGCAATTGTTTGTGTGTGATTTTTTATTCTGCGTGTGGCTCGCAGACGTCTTGACGTCACCCGCGTGCGGACGCACACCCGCTTGACAGGAAAAAGGCCTTTTAATAAATTGCTTGTTTCGACAATCGAATCTTGGGTATTAGACAGATTATATGCCATGATAAATATGTACGTATGTATACAGGATTAATCGAAATAAGTGCATCACCCCTTGCCGGCAGCTTCTCTTCACCAATCCAAACGACAATGTACCTTTTATATGTCAAAGGATTGATAGACAAGCAGACGGGCCACCTGATGGAAAGTAGTTACCGACGCCTATAAACATTTACAACATCAGGGGAGCTGCCAACGCGCTGCCAGCCCTGAAGGACTCTTTTGACGCCTGTTTTGAAGAACCCCATATTGTAGCGCCGGGGGAACACCTCAGATGGAAGTTTGTTCCACAATTTGCACGTTCTGGGCAGGAATGAACGCGCGAATCGGGCTGTTAAACACTGCCAAGTGTCCAATCTGTGCGTGTGGAACAATGTACCTGCGACTTTTAAAATAATATACATATTTTTATTAATGTAATTCTCGTAAAAGTGGCAAACAAGCATGCAGTTCACATTGATGTTAAGTGATGACTGCAGCCTATAGACACCCACACAAAGACCAAGGTCAAAATGCAGATGCGTTACCACTCCTGAGGCCTAAGGTGTTATGCTTCTGTGCCGGAAATTACAGGTCCGTATATTACCACCTGACCGGAACACGATAGTGCTGAACACTTCCATTTAGCGGCAAGTATCTTAGGTAATGCGGTGGTGCCTACGCCGGCGAGCTCCGTCACTGGAGCTCTACCACCAGTAGAAGTGTTGGGCCTGCAGTGTTGTTGAACTTGTTGTAGAGACGCTGCGTGCAAAAGGTGATGCACTAATTTAAATTAACCCTGTATATCTACCAATCTATCAATCACAATATTTCTGAGTGAATTTATTTATTGATACTAAAAAATAACCCCCTTATTCATAAATATATTTTAGTCAAAGTGTTGCTATCTCTCCTTTGTCTTTTTCTATCCTGCACATTTAACAATGCAACAAAGACAAAGCATTCTACAGCTAAAATATGGGGGTATGTCTGGATAAAAATTTATAGGAAAATCATAATATTAGTACGTAAAGCAAAAACTTGTAACACCTTTTTACGAAAATTGCGCGGACGAATGAGAATGAACGGAGACGGGTAATTTCCAGCCTGCAAATTGTTACTGGTTAACCCATTACACAGTACATTATGTAACATAAAGAATAAATCATAAATAGAACATTACATACATTACCATGCATTCATTCACGCAAGGAGTTTTAATTGTGTCCAATGAATATCATTGGTTCTCTAAAACACAACAGGGAAATTGAAAACCGATACAATTGTAATGTCCGTCGAGACATCAACTGTACACACGATCATTGTTTGTGCACTAACATGTATGTGGCGCACACGTTCAGTGCCAGTCCGTAAATAGAACAATGGATAAATTATGTTAACACGACGTTTTCGCAGGTTTCTCTTGTTTTTTCTTTTCTTTTCTTCATTCACTCGCAGGTGTCATTGCGAAGAATAAAATTATGACATTTCTCTACCATTAGCCCTCAAACAGATTAGTTATTGCGGTAGTGCCTACGCTCTCAAACTCGGAAACTGGAATTATAGACTACCACTAGTGAAATTTTATGCTTTATAATTTCACCGGTGGTAGAGCTCCAGCGACGGAGCTCGCGGGCGTTGGCACCGCATTATTGAAGGAGCGTCATCGATTGAATCGATGACGCTCCTGGGTGTTTGCATGCTTGAATGCATGCATTTACCTCTGCCTACCCCTTCGGGGATAACAGGCGTGAAGTTACGTAAAGAAATATGTTAAAGTTAGAGAAGGATGTACAATTTTAGATTAACTTCAACAAATATTTTGTTACAACTGAACCTTAGTGATACTTGGCCAACATTTCGTATTCACAACTTGTACAGTGAACAAAAACTCGCTTCCTAAACGTAGTTCTGTTATTTAGGTCTCGCTCGAGTAGCTCGCCGGCTAGAACTGGTGTGTCAAGTGAGCTTGTTCCGAGAGCCCTCCACCCTCTCTCTGTTTACCGCACACGATTATAGCTGTAAGTTTACGTTGTTTGGACCTTCTATGGTTTATGGGGTACGAACGTAAACGCGAGCGTTTGGAACTTGAAGTACGTTCGCTTCATGGCATTACGAATGTAATAAATTTAGGGAAGATACTGGCAAGTCAGTGCGTATTTCTTTTTAAAACAATATTACTGGTGTAAGAGCTCCAGTGATGAAGTCTGCTACCGCGCCGCCACCGCGCCACTACGCTGTACGCACTCGCCGCGCAGGGCCTGCTACCGTGCCATAACGCTGTAGACACGCGCCACGCAGGGACTGCTACCGCGCCATAACGCTGTAGACACGCGCCACGCAGGGACTGCTACCGCGCCATAACGCTGTAGACACGCGCCACGCAGGGACTGCTGCCGCGCCGCTACCGCGCCATAACGCTGTAGACACGCGCCACGCAGGGACTGCTACCGCGCCATAACGCTGTAGACACGCGCAACGCAGGGACTGCTACCGCGCCATAACGCTGTAGACACGCGCCACCTCCGCGCCGTAGCCGCGCGCCCTCCGCACTCCATCCGTTTGACTTGGCCGTTCCGTTGCCGGCCGAGTACAAAAGTTAGAATTTAAAAAGTGCAACTTGCACCTTCGTACGCCGGCAATGGAACGGCTACATAAAATAGGGAGGGGACAGTGCGCGGCACCGTGTGCAGGAGCGCTTCTCCTCCACTAGAGGAAGATGGAGTCATCACGTCCCGACCCCTCGAAAGATTCGATACAAATAGCAAAATCATATCCGCATGGCGAAAAAAAATGTATACGCTTACACAACCCCACACTAAGTATAAATACGCTTACACTCACAGCCGCACAGTAGGTATAAACCTGTGTCGTGGGTGCCGTTGTACACATACAACACATGCGCAAACACCCAGACCCAAAACAAATATCTGTAGGCCGTACAAATATTTGTCTCGTAGTGGAGATCGAGCCCGCGGCCCTTCGAATCAAAGGGTCATCTTACACCGCTGGACTAACCGGGTCGTAAAAGTTAAAACACAGATAAATAATTAAGCTTTCTCAGGCATTATTTTTCTTTTAGAGTCGGTCAACAACTTAAAATTCAAATCAATACGCATACAATTTGTAACGAAATTAAAGTGGACCAGCAGAAAATGGCGGAGAAGTCCCTAGTCTATTACAGATACATTAGGCAGTAGAGGTCGCGGTTGGAGCTTTTAGCGTACCAATCACAGGCGCTAGGGTTGCCACGTTAGATAAAACAAACACAAAAAAATAAAAAAAATAAAACTGTTTATGTTAATTACTTTAAATCTATCCTGTTTCAAGAATGTTCGTTGTTTAATTGTAAGTTTAATTACGTTAAAATTCTCGCTCCGTAAGAAAAATACATACACACCTTTCATTATAGAGCAGATTTATACTTTATACAACATTACACTGACTTCAAAATCAAATTATGACAGCACGAAAAAGTAAGAAATACCAAATTACTTACTAACAGACAGTTATATTTATTCAAGTCAGGCCACCAATTACAGGAATCAAAGAACAACTTAGTAAGAACTGTTACGTTTTACTGTTTTTTTTATGTAATAAAAGTGATTTTAGGTGATTGATGTGTGTGACACATTGATGTTAGGTGATGACTGCATCCCAAAGACACCCACACAATGACCAGAGGACAAAATGCAGATGCGCTGCCACTCCTGAGGCATTAGGTGTTATGCCTCTGTGCCGGAAATTACAGGGCCGTACATTACCACCTGACCGGAACACGATAGTGCTGAACACTACGCCCGTTGCCTACGCCTGCGAGCTCCATCACTGGAGCTCTACCACCAGTGAAATGTTATTATTCAATTTGTCAAAAAACATAACCTTAACAAAATATTTTGGTGCAACCGAACCTAAGTACATATTTCCATATTATCAAGTTCAGGTTATCGGATGACGCGGCGATATCAAGACTAGTATATTATGACGTCACCTTTTACTATCTTTCCGTCCCAATTTCTATGCTCACATTGTAATGCTTTGCTATCGGCACACAGCGAGCGGGACGAAGTCATATTACAAGAATACAAAGAGACACACTGACATAAAGTTCACAGGGAATAATAATAATTTAATTATATACCAAATTCACTTTGCAAATTGTTACTTTTTAAGCAGGCGCTTTCTTAACGGACATTTGAAGATCTGCGGGATTTCTAGCAGGTTTCCACCTAATGTGCTATGCTAACGCACGTTCGACGCAGCCTGTTGGCTAATGTGTACCCGTTCTTCAGCGTGTTTAGGTAAGTCTGGATTCGTGCACAAATTAATTGAATAAACAATCGATGAAATTAATATTATAAGTATTACAATATAGTATAAAAATTACAATAAGAATGAAGCGCTGTGAGGACTCAATCGATCAACTCTGGCCATATTTTGACGATAATACCCCCCTCTTATGTGCCCCGCGCGATTCGATTTCACAATTACTTGCACAATGTTTACAAAATTTAATTTGCTCAACAATGAAACATTTACACGATAATCATTTTATTTATACATTATTTTAATTTTCTATCGCTAACAGCGCTGTTCTCACTTCCCATCCGCTCTCTGTATGACGATAGCATTAAGAGACCCCACATTTCGAGAGGTAATCTCGTATGCTCATAGAACAGATTTTCACTGAGAGGATTGTGTTGATATGCCTTTGTTGACGGTGCTTTATATTGAACTATGCATAGTCGTTCATAGATCGGTTGAGTCATCGACGACACAACGCAGCTTCGATGGGTTGAGTCTATAAGTGTATATAGTTGTGCGTACTGAATCTAGCCTTCAATTTGCTTGATGTGCGTGCGTGTTCGCGTGCGCACGTGTGTGTGTGTGTGTGTGTGTGTGTGTGTGTGTTTCTTGGGTGCGTAAACAAGCACTAGGATGTTTTTGTGCTATTATAGCGAGAAATACTTAAATGCCTTGTTGTAACCCTGTCATAACTTTCACAGAGATATAATAACTAAGGTCTCAGGGGTGGCAACGCATCTGCATTTTGACCTCTGTTTTATTATGTGGATGTCTATAGGCTGCAGTTATTCGTTAACATCCACGTGAACTGCAAGCTTGTTTGCCATCTTTGCTGTATAAAAAACTACACATAAAATATTAATTTGTTATTTATATTGAAGAATGTAAAAGTAATTCAGTACTCTCATAGTCTAGGGTTTTTATCCATTTTGTGACTTTTATATGCGTATATTATATTATTTTATATGACGACCCGCTTAGACCAGCGGTGTGAGATGACCGTTTGATTCAAAGGGGAGAACCGGGACAAATATTTGTATGTCCTATAGATTTTTGTTTCGGGTCTGGGTGTTTGTGTATGTGTTGTGTGTGTGTTTAACGGCACCCACGACACAGGTTTATACCTAGAAGAACGTGATCGCTCACACATAGCCCACCGAATAGCGAGACTCAAGTGGGCAGGGCACATAGCTCGAAGAACTGACGGCCGTTGGGGCAGAGCAGTTCTAGAGTAGCGACCGCGTACCGGAAACCGAAGCGTAGGCAGGCCCCCCACAAGATGGGTCGGCGACCTGGTGAAGGTCGCAAGCAATCGCTGGGTGAGGGCGGCCCAGGACCGTTCGTTGTGGCATTCTTTGGGGGAGGCCATTGTTCAGCAGTGAACGTCTTTTGGCTGAAATGATGATGATGATGATGATGACTGTGAGTTGGGATGGCATTTTAAGGATGATGGAATTAAAAGTACTAAATAAATCGACTAAGAGGATAAATTAATTATTTTTCTGTTACGACTCAACCCTATGTCTCAAGTACTGACGTCAACACCAACCCTTATTTGAAGGACACTGGCTCGAAAATTTATTTTATATCTTACTGACTAATGTACTTGAGTGTTATTAATGTTTTAAGATATTTTGTCACTCACGATAACATTTTAAGTTGAAAATAAGTATATGTTCTTGTAAGTCAATGAACTTGATCTTGACTGCTAAAATGAATATTATCATTTATTTGGTGATCTAATATTTGATAAAAATCTGCATACATAAAAACAAATCATTGAAATGTTTGCGTAAGCGCCTAAGTTCCAGACTGCATTAAATTGGAAGTTTTTCTTATTTTCATTATTTCTTTCTTTTTATCTGTTCTTTAATGTCAGGAGAAGGTTTTAATTTTTTTTTTTTTTAACTCACTAGATAAAGTTAGACGAGAGATTTTACCACTTTAAAAGCATTTTTCTGTCAAACTACTTACTTTGAAAAGAAATAGTTTTAGAATCCTGAGTGTCATTTTTACGAGTGCTATCTTCGACCTCAGGATAACCAGCCCAGCCGCTTTACCACTGAGCTACCGAACTGCGTGCCTAGTGCGAGATTTTATGCGAATTCGATCGCGTAAGAGAAAACGATTTGTATGGAATTGAAGGAGCGTCATCGATTCACCGCTAGATGACGCTCCTTCAATTCCATACAAATATGCGTTTAATGTTACGCGATCGCGATCGGAAATCTCGCTCTAGGCACACTGGTTATCCTGAGGTCGCAGGTTCGATTCCTGCCCGAAGTCAAGTTTTTCTTTATTTTCTAAAGTTCACTCGCATGTGTTACTGCGAAAAATAAAAATATTACAAGTGCTATCTATAATCCCAAAGGTATAAGTTTAATGAAATAGTTTATAGTTTTTTTTAGTTCCAAGTATGGAGCCTCTTCACCTTCCTCTTATTTTTTTACCTATTTTTATATAAAGTTATAAAGCGGCTCACGAACTACATGACATGTCATCTACCTACCGAGGATTTAATTTTAATAATTTCAGAGTAAAGATGTGACTGTGATCTAATGACGGAAGGATAAACAGACCGACATCGTTCCATTTTTATTCCATTTTACTTTTTTTTATATTAAGGATGTGGC
The DNA here is from genome assembly GCA_036365455.1 of Macrosoma leucophasiata. Taxonomy (NCBI): domain Eukaryota; kingdom Metazoa; phylum Arthropoda; class Insecta; order Lepidoptera; family Hedylidae; genus Macrosoma; species Macrosoma leucophasiata. Next base: position 2,085,644 of record JAWQUS010000023.1, on the reverse strand, counting down.
AAACAAGTATGCAGTTCACATTGATGTTGAGTGATGACTGCAGCCTATAGACACCCACACAAAGACCAAGGTCAAAATGCAGATGCGTTACCACTCCTGAGGCCTTAGGTGTTGTGCCTCTGTGCCGGAAATTACAGGGCCGTACATTACCACCTGACCGGAACACGATAGTGCTGAACACTACCATTTAGCGGCAAGTATATTAGGTAATGCGGTGGTGCCTACGCCCGTGAGCTCCGTCACTGGAGCTCTACCACCAGTAAACAGTGGTTACGGAAGCCTAAAAACCAAACATACTAACTTTACCTGCTTTAAATATGAATACAAATCTGTGAAGAGGGAAATAAGGTACCAACTAACCTCGCAATCGCAAACAGTAAACTAACCATAATCCAAGAAATACGTTTAAATTACTAACCCTAACTACATCCAGGAGAAATTGCTAAATCTAGCACCTGAGACGGTGGCTAGATTACATTGATTTACCTGGATTACCATCTGGCAGTGACCGCAATCGATCGACGGCCATGACACCCGCCATCTTGCTGTCATCATTCAAAGTGGGATGGTGATTAGTCATACTGCCACAGCATAGCATGTAATTTAAAATTATGAGATGTTTGGGTATTATTAATTAGTGAGAGTGTGATATTATTTTTATGTAGGTAATGGAAGTGGCAAACAAGCATGCAGTTTACATTGATGTTAAGTGACGACTGCAGCCTATAGACACCCACACAAAGACCGAGGTCAAAATGCAGATGCGTTACCACTCCTGAGGCCTCAGGTGTTATGTCTCTGTGCCGGAAATTACAGGGCCGTACATTACCACATAACCGGAACACGATAATGCTGAACACTACCATTTGGCGGCAAGTATATTAGGTAATCCGGTGGTGCCTACGCCCGCGAGCTCCGTCACTGGAGCTTTAACACCAGTGAAATTGGACTGAAATGATGCAAAGTTTATACATTCAATGAACATTTTATTTTATACTAGTGACCCGCCCCAGCTTCGTGTGGTTGCAATGTAGATTGTTATTGCTAATTTGATTCTGTTTTCAATCATCAATTCCTACCGATTCAACTGTTTAAAACGATCATTGACGACTGACCGTAATGTCAAGTGCCATGAGGTTTTCTTAAAAAAGTTAGTATTTATTTATTTATTTATTTATTATCAATATAGCACACAAAACAGATAACAATTTCATTTAACATTCAGGAGTTTGTATAAGAGTAATGATCTAAATTGTAATCCAAAACATGCATGCCTATAAGCTACATAAATTAATATTAATTTATATGATTTTTTTTTTTCGTCACAATTTTTTTTTGTGTGTTCTGATCATTTATGAGAAAATTTACAAATAATTGTATTATTACTAATATTTACAAATATTAGTATTACTTATTTGTTTGTGTTACTGTTGTAGTTGGTTCTGTTCTTTTTTTTCTCTTTCTCCTTTTTTGTGTGCTATTACTGTTTTATACAATTAATTGTTTGTATTTAAAAAACCTGTATGTTTTTGTGTGTTTTTCGGCTATGCGTCAATAAATGCCTTTTTCTTTCTTTCTAATAAGGTCGTAAATTTTCTTAAAAAAAATATATTTTTTGCGCCTGTAAGAACCAAAAGATGAAATAATATTTCACGATAAGTAGCTATCAGGATAATCTGAGTATCGTCGAGGTATTCCTGCTAATCCTAAAAAATGTACTTATCTATTTTTTCTTTCGTACAAATCTTAATACAACACAAAAATAATTAGCGCAATCGATCCTAGAAATACATTTAGCGTTTCATTTTTATAATAGACTAGCTGTGCCCGCTACTTCGTCCGCGTGAGAATTTATGATTGTTCAGTATCTACTCGGACGATGTCGTGGGCGCAGCTAGTATAAAAGTAGCCTATTACAAACAAATACTTTAATTGTATTTATTTGTGTGTATAGATTATAAATTAAGTAGACATTGTCATAATGTTATGATCTTTAAATAAGCATACAATTCACAATGATGATAAGTGAAAGTGTAGCCTGAACACATCTACGAGTACATCAACTGCTACATATTCTGCTCCAACGGCTGTCAGTTCTTCGAACTATACGCCCTGCCCACTGCCACTTGAGTTTCGCTATTGGGTGGTCTGGTCTACGTCAGTTATTTTGGTTCTCATGCGGATCTCCTCAGATTTGATTCGATCTCGCAAGAAAACTGCGCGAATAGCTCTGTTCAGTGCTCTGTGCGTGACCTTGAGCCTTCTTATGTGCCCGTAGTTTCATGTTTCATTTCTGTATGACACTGGCCACACACACTTGTCTATCTACTCATGTATAATAATGTAATATCAGCCGCTCGTAAATATTTTCAACAAAATATTATACATTCTTCCCTCAACTAAATAGAACACCCAATCTGTTTCCATCCGAAACAGACATCCCCAAACGAGTCCACAAACGTTTCAATACACGCGCGTCACTCGAAGACTCGTGCTGTATACACACCTATAAAATCCTTTGCATAAAATCGCCTGAGACGACAAACCGCGCTACGTTGTCACAAGTGTGTTCATGACTTAGGGCAGTCAAAGGAAATTGTAATACAAAATATAACAGATGTGTGTGATTCGCGACACAATCCTCTTGGGTACTGAAAATGCTCTATTTAGAGGACATATTACAATGTTACCGGTGTCGCATTGAGTGTGGATCTTTGTGAGGGTCACACCACTTATTTTTGATTTTTACCACGATACCACGTTATGAGTAAAAGCGTTTTCACACAGCTACATACCTTTTCTATGGGCCTCTTCAGACGAGCATGCTACTGCGATGTTGCTGCTCCAATTTAGTAATGCTAGCGATGCAGCAAAAACACAATTATCGTCAGAAACGGAATGCCCGTGTAAAAGAAGGATTACGATTTAACCTTTCACTCATAACCACACTCATGAACGCAACTTGCGTTTACCGTTGTTGCAAATATTATTGGTGGATACTGTGGTATTTATTCCACTAAAAGCATTTTCAGGTAAACTGTTGCCAAGACTAGATCAAAAGTCTCGCACAGTCAAAAACTTCTCAGATCTCATATAGAGCCAAATTTTTAAAAATATATGCAGTCCTTAAGCTGGGGAATTCTCGCGTATAATCTTAATTGGTTCAATTGATTAGCATTTGTGACTCAAATGCTTTTGTAGGTTAAGTTGATATTACCAAGTTGGGTCTTTTAATACTAAAAATAGCGGTAGCATTTTTGTATGATTAATACTATCAAACATGCTCCGATTTGTCATTTTTGTGATGATTAACATTAAAATACTTAATAAATATATAAAATTATAATAATCTCACACGAATTAATAAAATAATGCTATAAGTTTTACTGGTGGTAGAGCTCCAGTGACGAAGCTCGCAGGTGTAGGCACCACCGCATTACCTTATATACTTGCCGCTAAATGGTAGTGTTCAGCACTATCGTGTTCCAGTCATGTGATAATGTACGGCCCTGTAATTCCCGGCACAGAGGCATAACACCTTAGGCCTCAGGAGTAGTAACGCATTTGCATTTTGACCGCTGCTCTTTCTGTAGGTGTCTATAGGCTGCAGTCATCACTTAACATCAATGTGAGGTGCATGCTGTTTGCCACTTTCATAACATAAAAAAAAGAAACCGTGAAGGGAAACACAGTTTTTTTTTATGTTATGGAGGTGGAAAATAAGCATGCAGTTCACCATGCCAAAATGAAAATGGCATCGTAATTTTGAATCACACTGAAAAGATTAAAAATAAATCTTAATCCAACTTAAAAACCTCGTGAAATCTACTATCCATGTCGCCTCAGCAGAGAGCTCTCAGCCAAGCTGTCACCGGAGACGCAACCTTGAGTCGCGGCAATATGCTTTGACGCTACAATTGCCGTGCACAAAGCGAGTGCCTCTTTGTAGATATAAATATTCATTCTTTTACTATTAACATTCCGGACGACGATAGAAGCTTGTAATTTTATGTCAAGTTCACATTCTTTTCATCTATTTAAAGCTAGGTCAACACGCAGCGACTTTGATCGACGGCGACTCGCTAGCGACTTACGAGTTTGTGTCTACATTAAAGTGATCAGTTTTTATTTTACATTAAATTTGTAGACTTTTTTGATCAAGGCGGCAAACAAGCATGCAGTTCACATAGATGTTTATTTATAACTGCAACCTCTTCCCGGAGGACATCTGACCGAAACACGATAACGCTAAACATTAAATTTGACTGTAGATAGATTAGTTAATGTGGTGGTACTTAAGCGCCTAACACACTGAGCCCGCCGGGCCGCCGACCTAAGCCGGCAATTTTTGTCGCCGGGTTAGTTGGCTTTACAAGTAGGAAAAAATTGTTGGCGGCATGTCGGGCTTGACATGAGGAACTTACTTGTCACTACCGCTCGAGTGTCACCGGGCAATGAGCGTACGTCCGCAAGTCAACGGGCAGCATGCGCAGGTACAGGTTGCTGAAATGATTCTTTTCATATAGGCCGCCGGGTTGAGTCTGCCGGCTGTGTTGGGGGCCAGGCGGGCTCAGTGTGTATTGCGCCTTCCAAAAAAATGGAAAAATCCCGATAGAACCATAAATAAAGGACTTTAAACGTACTATTATCTCTGATAACTCCCTACCCGGGAATCGAACCCAGGACCTCAGCGTAGTAGTAGTGACCTGCTACCACTAGCTTACCGAGGCAGTTAACGTAGTTCCGCTAAATGAAAACCACGTCCACACAGTAAAGAAGTCGCTAAAAGCCAATGACAAAGAATTATACGGATTTGTACGCCGCGTCGCAGCTATAAAAAATCACTGTTGACGGCTAGCTGTGTAGACGTGATATTCTGCGAGTACGCGATTTCATTTGATCTATCTAGATAAATAATTCCAATCGTTTCAGCTTAATAATAAATTCAAAAAAGCATGTGAATTCGATCCTAAGGCGTCGGGATGTGACGACCCCATCGCCCGCTAGCCGAAGAATTCTCTTCTAGTGGAAGGGAATTCTTCCTCTAGTGCAGTCAGTCAACCGAACAATGGCGGTCAAACCATAGCGGTAGGAGTATCCGAGATGGGCAGCAGCGTCCCGTGATAAAATTGCCGCCACTGCGATCGCCAACCCGCATGCCAAGCGTGGCGATTATGGAAAATCACCCCAAATTATAATACACCAATGCACAACGGCCCCTAGTCCCCGGCAGCTCCGCTATTCCTGATCATGGTGGTACCGGTCATGGTAACGGCGGGGCAGGGGGTGCTAAGAATCACCGGGAGATGTCAGGGTACCACACCCGACGACAACTGGCCCTGGCAACATATAACGTACGGACGCTGCGGACTGACGAGAAAGTCATGGAACTGGAGGAAGAATTGAGCGGGTTACGGTGGCACATTGTAGGGTTATCGGAAGTCCGAAGACAGGGGGAGGACTCGATAACCCTCAAGTCTGGTAACCTGCTCTATTTCCGGGAGGGCGAACAACTGTCCCAAGGTGGTGTCGGGTTCATCGTCCACAAGTCCCTCGTGAACAACGTTGTCGAGATCGAGAATGTGTCGTCGAGAGTGGCGTACCTTATACTCAGAATAACCAAACGGTATTCGCTGAAGGTCATACAGGTCTACGCCCCAACCTCCGCACACTCCGATGATGAGGTAGAAACTATGTATGAGGACATTTCCAGAGCCATTTCATGGGGGATTTCAACGCGAAATTGGGCGTTCGAGGTGATCATGAGCTGAAAGTGGGACGATTTGGATATGGGCGACTAAACACCAGGGGCCAGACTCTGGCTGACTTCATGGAGAAAGAGATAATGATGAACTCTTTCTTCAAGAAGCGGGAGTGCCGGAAGTGGATCTGGATCAGTCCTGATGGTGCGAGTAAAAATGAGATAGACTTCATTATGTCCACAAGGCGGCATATATTCAGTGATGTCTCTGTGATCATATCGAAGCAGCCATAGAGCGGCACAAGGGCTCTAAAGTGTTCGCCAAAGATCTGTCCTTAGGGCAAAGCCACTAAGACAGAGGACAAAAGAATCGTATCTTCGAAACCTGAGCTTGCACAAGAGATCGAACGGTTTTACGGACAGTTATACACGACAGCACGTCCACCTGTTAACAGTCCGGCAGCAGATCCTAGAGCCGGACTGACCCGACACTACACCGAAGATATCCCGGACGTCAGTCTAGACGAGATTAGTACGGCTCTCAAACAGCTCAAAAACAACAGGGCGCCGGGTGATGACGGAATCACTGCTGAACTCCTGTAAGCGGGCGGAAGGCCAGTATTAGAAGCTCTTCAGTTGATGTTCAATTCCGTCATATCCGAGGACAAAACGCCACAGGCGTGGCACAGAAGTGTGGTGGTACTGTTCTTTAAGAAGGGCGACAGTACCCTTCTTAAAAATTATAGGCCCATCGCACTTCTGAGTCACGTCTATAAGCTGTTTTCGAGAGTGATAACGAACCGTCTATCTCGCAGACTCGACGACTTCCAGCCTCCCGAACAACCCGGGTTCCGTAAAGGTTTTAGCACCATAGACCACATACACACGCTGCGGCAGGTTATACAGAAGACAGAAGAGTATAACCAGCCCCTTTGTCTAGCGTTTGTGTACTATGAGAAAGCCTTCGATTCGGTCGAGATTTGGGCTGTGCTACAGACACTCCATAGGTGCCAAGTCGACTACCGATACATCGAGGTGCTAAGGAGCTTGTACGAAAACGCCACTATGTCGGTTCGTCTTCAGGACCAGAACTCGAAACCTATCCAACTGCAGTGAGGTGTGAGACATCATATCTCCGAAACTGTTCACCGCTGCGTTGGAAAATGTCTTCAAGCTTCTGGACTGGAACGGACTCGGCATCAACATTAACGGCGAGTACATCTCCCACCTCCGATTTGCGGATGATATCGTAGTCATGGCTGAGACCCTGGAAGACCTTGGCACAATGCTCAATGGCCTCAGTAGGGCCTCCCAACGAGTGGGCCTTAAAATGAACATGGACAAGACGAAGATCATGTCGAATGTCCTTGTTACGCCCACTCCTGTTATGGTCGAGGGTACTACACTCGAAGTTGTTGATGATTATGTATACCTGGGACAAACGGTCCAGTTAGATAGGTCCAACTTCGAGAAAGAGGTCAATCGCCGAATCCAACTCGGATGGGCAGCGTTCGGGAAGCTGCGTTATATCTTCTCGTCCAATTTACCGCAGTGTCTGAAGAAGAAGGTCTTTGACCAGTGTGTGTTGCCAGTGATGACATACGGAACTGAAACGTGGTCGCTCACTATGGGCCTCATAAGAAGGCTCAAGGTCACTCAGAGAGCAATGGAGAGGGCTATGCTCGGAGTTTTTTTCTGCGGGATCGAATTAGAAATGAGGAGATCCGCATGAGAACTAAAGTAACCGACATAGCCCACCGAATAGCGAAACTGAAGTGGCAGTGGGCATGGCACATAGCTCGCAGAACTGACGGCCGTTGGGGCAGAAGAGTTCTGGAGTGGCGACCACGTACCGGAAGACGAAGCGTAGGCAGGCCCCCCATGAGGTGGACCGACGACCTGGTGAAGGTCGTGGGCAATCGCTGGATGAGGGCGGCCCAGGACCGTTCGTTGTGGCATTCTTTGGGGGAGGCCTTTTTTCAGCAGTAGACGTCTTTTGGCTGAAATGATGATGATGATGATGATGTGAATTCGTGAGTCTTAACATGCTAATTGCTATTGCTATGCTATTTGCTAATATGGTAATAATTGATGCCTAATAAAGTACCTATATGATTTCTGCTATTATACAAATTAATTAATGTTAAAGGGTGCCACTAATTATTATTAAAAAATTTCACGCATCCATTCAATATACGATCCTAAATGCAAACAAATCTAAGATAATAACATAATAATAATAACAGCGAAAAAACGTTTCACATTTAGCAGAATTTCACAACTTCATTTAATTTGCGAAATGCTAATACAGCATTAGCATGCTATCAATTAATGCGAATGCTTATTAATCAATTACTAATGTCTAATAGGCTGCAATACAACCCTTTATTTACTTGTGACGAAAGGCAACTTTTTTTTGTGTCCCAAGGTGGAACTGTGACGAGACGCCCCCTACCCTGCAATACACATCACATTGTGAGCTGCATGCTTATTTGCCACCAAAATGTGGTAAATATAACAGCTAATACTTGTGTTGCTACTTCTAAGACATATAGTTTTAGCCCTCTGTGCCTAAAAATATAATTTCGTATTATTCTGTTACATTCTTAATAATATAAATAAATGCTACCATACAGCGGCAGACACATGAATAAATATCTCCCCTTAGTTCAACATAAATTTCCAAGATGGCCGCCGCTTGTATGTGTTTGAGTTTATAAAAATACAGCACACCGAGTGGAGTGCGGAGTCGATTTCCTATGTAGAATAGCGAAGAATCAAGTAAGCGACCGCAGGGTGCTGATATGGTGACAGGAGGTAGCGTAAGCGTGTATATTTGTTATGTAATGATAATTGCAAATACGCATGGCTTACAAAAGTAATAAGTGAATACTTCAGCCTAATAGACATCACCATAAAAACTAGATATCAAACTTCAAAGAAGATGTTGCGAGCTCGGCTCTGGTTCTTACACTACCTCAAAAAATGGGTAAATTAAAGAAGAATCGGAAAAAAATACAGTTAATTTATTCAAGAATATATTTTAGAGCTATAACCACATTTAATTCAAACGATTTTATCATTTTCAATATGATTATTAGTGGAATTTGTCAAAATGACATCGCCCGCCATATTCGCCATGTTGGTTTTGAGTTGCAATTCTAACTGCAAATAATGTTTTGTAACTGAAAACAAAGCTTAATAAGTGAATATAAGCAGTATAAAACGTTTTTATACTGATTTTGCCTGTTAATGATATTGTGTACAATACATGGCCGGAGGTCCATACATTTTTGCAACATTTCCTTTGGAGGCAGACTGATTAAAATACGGTAGTAGACTTCCAGTATCGGAGCTCAAAGGCGTATGACTTTTATTATTATCATCTATAGAAATTAATAAGATATTTTGTCTCTATGGTTGTATAGAACCTATGGCAAACGACTTGTGAAGGAACGGGTGGAAGTGTTCCTCCGGCGAAAAGGGAGGATCCTCCGACCAGGCCAGGTGATAGTGCCTGGCGGGCCGCGGCCCAACGGTTGACGTTGGGAAGTTGTATATATGCCAACTCTTGAAAAATCTTCGCATGTGCGATGTAATTCGAATGCACGCCATCTACCGTACTAGATAAGTACTGTGAGGTTTCATTGTATTCCACTAGTTGGCGCCTTAATGTAGTGGACGCTACAGACTAAATAAGCTAGCGAGTGGGCAAACGTTTGTGATTATTTCATGCAATAACTTTTAACGCATTTGGATAACATTTGTTGTGAGTAAGTAAGTAAAGTTAATATTCTTAATAACACTTAATTTATATTTTATCGTTTTCGAGCCAATTATCACTAGACTAATTATTCTAAATTTGATCACTTTCATTCGGCGAAGTGATTAAGTCTAGTACTAATAAAATTTAGAATTCTTCATGAAAATAGTACATGCGCTATTACTTGAAAAAATTTACTAATGTGAGGAATTAAATATAGTTACAGATATAATAATACTGATTTAATTCTACATCAACTTCTCACAATTATTGGTAGAGCTGTAGAAACTCTTGGTAGAGTCTCCGCCTCCGAGCTCGGAGTGACGGAGCTCGGAGGCGTAGACACCACCGCTTTACCATTAATATACTTGCCTCTAAATGGTAGTTTTCAGCACTATCGTGTTCCGGTCGGGTGGTTATGCACGGCCCTGTAATTTCCAGCACAGAGGCATAACACCTTAGTGGTAACACATCTGCATTTTGACTTCTGGTCTTTGTATGGATGTTATAGGCTGCAGTCATCACTTAACATCAATTTGAACTGCATGCTTGCTTGCCAATTTTGTAACATAAAAAAATATAGACCATTAAATCGCTATCCGCTCCGCTAGTCCCGCACACTGAACACACCACAAGCGTTTAGAAGCTCCGTAGAAATGTCTGAGAATTTCCTTTCTCCGCGATGTCCTCGTGACTTCACATTATCGAGCCACTCTTGAATTGCATGATAACCCCCCTTTTAACTAAGCGTTTTTTATTGTGATCATATTACCACTGTAAAATGGATGGTTGAGTGAATCCTATTTGGTCGATGACTTTTCTATTTTGTGATTCGTAATAGAGAAAAGATCGGTAGTAAATATATTTGAATGATTATGATGTTTTTTTTAATCGTAGTAGAAATCCAGTGACGGAGATCGCGGGCGAAGGAGCTTAAGAAGTTTTCCTTTTAATTTCGTTATATGTAGCTACTATAAACTCTAACGAAAATTGGCACCTTAAAACTTAATAGGTAACAAACAGTTAACTTAATCGAAAAATGATTTTAGCACACCCCTAACATTTTTGAAAGACCTATCCAACGACATCCCACAATACATAGAAAACGAAAATTTTAAAAAATATTTGTTCGTTACATGTAGGGGAGGTACCCTAAATAATTTTATTTCTCATAGTGTTATTCTACCGCTTTGTCGGCGTGATTAAGGTGTATACTTGTGCAAAATTCAAAGTCTCTAGTACCTATAGTTTTTGCGCTAAACCGCGGACGGACAGACAAACAGACAGACAGACGGACATGGCGAAACTATAAGGGTTCCTACTACTTCCTACTACTACCACGGAACCCTCAAAAATCATAACCCATATAAAAAATATTTACAGATTGTATCAACATCTAAAGTGTCTTGTTAAACTTATTTTTTTTTTATGTAATAAAAGTGGCAAACAAGCATGTAGTTCACATTGATGTTAAGTGATGACTGCAGCCTATAGACACCCACACAATGACCAGAGGTCAAAATGCTGTTGCGCTGCCACTCCTGAGGCATTAGGTGATATGCCTCTGTGCCTGAAATTACAGGGCCGTACATTACCACCTGACCGGAACACGATAGTGCTGAACACTACCATTTAGCGGCAAGTATATTAGGTAATGCGGTGGTGCCTACGCCCGCGAGTTCCGTCACTGGAACTCTACCACCAGTGAAATAACGAATTTATTGGAATAACGAATCAAAATCGTCAAAATTAAATGCTATATGAAACGAAATCCCTGACTCAATAAAAACTTCTACCCCCAAAAGACAAAGACCAAACACGATCCATCCGCTCCGGATAAGTTTTAATGAACCGGTAACGACTTAGCATCCGGTACAGAAACGGTACAGTTACCGTAAGCTAAACGTGACCTCGTTCATGATTGCTTTGAACTCCGGTATTTTATATTGGCTTAACATTGACTGGTGTTAGAGTTCCAGTGACGGAGCTCGCGGGCGTAGGCACCACCGCATTACCTAATATACTTGCCGCCAAATAGTAGTGTTCAGCACTTTCGTGTTCCGGTCAGGTGGTAATGTACGGCCCTGTAATTTCAGCCACAGAGGCATATCACCTAATGCCTCAGAAGTGGCAGCGCATCTACATTTTGACCTCTGGTCATTGTGTGGGTGTCTATAGGCTGCAGTCATCACTTAACATCAATGTGAACTGCATGCTTGTTTGCCACTTTAATTATATATAAAAAAAAAAAAATTGAATTGGTAAAACGATATGCGTCATTTTGGTGACATCAAAAGAGACATTGTTTTCAATTTAGCAGATATTCTGGCACAGAGGCATAACACTTTAGGCCTCAGAAGTGGCAACGCATCTGCATTTTGACCTCTAGTCATTGTGTGGGTGTCTATAGGCTGCAGTCATCAGTTAACATCAATGTGAACTGCATACATGTTTGCCACTACCATTACATAAAAAAAGATATTTATTTTATTTACTTTGTGGTTGAATATATTACCTACATATTGTACACTAGCGGCCCGTCCCGGCTTCGCACGGGTTCAATGTTACCTATCCTCTCCATTCATCTTAGCGTGCTGTTATATAGCTTAAAGCCTTCCGATAACTGGGCTATCTTACACTGAAAAAATTTTTCAAATCGGTCCAGTAATTCCTGAGATTAGCGCGTTCAAGAAACAAACATACAAATTCTTCAGCTTTATAATATTAAGTATAGATTTCTCGGATGTAAAAATACGTAATTTCTAACAACTTAATCCTCAGGAGCGAAAAAAATCATCATTAACATCAATATTATCTGAAAAGCAACATAAAGTTACTTATATGCTATATTTTAACACGCTTATATAAGCTTGGGTTGTTTGTATGTACTTAAGAAATTAAAGAAAAACCGAAAGAAAAATTTGACTACTACTAAGCTACCAAAGTGGTAGTGGTTAGTGGTAAAGCGGCTGGACTGGTTATCCTGAGGTCGCAGGTTCAATCCTGCCCGAAGTCAAATTTTTCTTTCTTTTCTTTAATTTCTTAAGTTCACTCGCATGTGTTATTGCGATAAATAAATAATACAATTGTTTGTATGTATGTAACGGAATCTTTGAGTATAATTTTTACCGGTTTTTAGAAGTTTGATCAGTTATCGATTTGCACACGTCTCAAAAACCGATGACAATGCAATAATTCGATAAAATAACTGAATACAAAAAAAATTGTTTAAGAAACTAAAAAACCCGCTTTTCAAACTAATTGAATTAAAAGAATAAAAATGTACTAATCAATTTTATTTTAAAGAAAAATGGAAAGAAAAATTTGACTTCAGGCGAGACTCGAACTCGCGGCCTACTGGGAATCTAGTCCAGCCGCTCTTCCAATTGAGCTACTGAAGTCCTGCCCGATTTGTCAAAAAGTCAAAGTCGCCTGAAGTCAAATTTTTCTTTCCATTTTTCTTTAAAATAAATATATTTCACAAGCATGTGTTAATGCGAAATAATATAAAACAATGTACTAATCAATTTGAATACAATACAATAATATGAAGCGCGCATGGCCCGGCGGCTGGTGTAGATCGTAAACGATCTACTCGGTTAAGCACTACGGGCGCGGTCGGGTAGTGTGATGGGTGACCGCTAGTGGCAAATTAAATGCGCGTTTCCGTGCTTCGGAGGGCACGTTAAGCCGTCGGTCCCGGTTGCTATCGATGGATAACCGTCGTTAAACTTTGTGTCGGAGGCCTTGGGCCTTGGTGTGTCGGGCGGTTTGAAAACATCCGACAGCGGGTTGGCCACTAACCCCAACACCTCCACCAATCCGCATTGGAGCAGCGTGGTGGAGTAAGCTCCAGGCCTCCCCCCCAAAAAAGGGGAGAGACTCGTACCCAGCAGTGGGACGTATAATAGGTTGCCATTATTATTATTATTATTACAATAATATGAACTTTTCATATTATTGCATTCAAATGCATGGTCAACTTTGGACCGTTCCCGAAATCCACACCAAACTCTAATGAAACAGAAACGACCGGAACACGTACAATATTTGTATTATCCACGAAAACATTCAAATTGTAAATATTCTCGTAAAAACCCTATGAAAGGTATACATACCCAAACGGAATAATCTTTGGGGCGTGTTGAAAATACAAGAATATTTATACACCCACACTCTTGATTATGAACTTTTGTTACATATATAGGGTTGTTGAAGGTTTGTTTTAGTAACATGAAACTCAGCATTGTGATATAAATACCAGTACATATATCCATTTGAGTACTGAATGCAATCTATTTTAAATTTTATCTACGTTTTACTAGTGATAAAGTTATATCGAACTTTTTTTTCATGTAATGGAAGTGGCAAACAAGCATGCAGATCACATTGATGTTAAGTGATGACTGTAGCCTATAAACACCCACACAAAAACCAAGGTCAAAATGCAGATGCGTTACCACTCCTGAGGCCTAGGGCCACTGTTATGCCTCTGTGCCGGAAATTACAGGGCCGTGCATTACCACCTGACCGGAACACGATAGTGCTGAACACTACCATTTAGCGGCAAGTACTCGTATATTAGGTAATGCGGTGGTGCCTACGCCCGCGAGCTCCATCACTGGAGCTCTACCACCAGTAAAAACTCTAATGAAACACAGAATCAAATGAAACACGTACAATATTTGTCCATGGAAATATTTAAATAATAAACTTTAATATTCACACGAGAACCGTATTAAAGGTAAAGGTATACCCAAACGGAATAATCTTTGGGGCGTGTTGAAAATACAAGAATATTTATATAAATTATAGAATGAACTTTTGACGATTTGCTTACCCGAAAGTTTGTTACATGAGCATCAGAGAACCTTACTTTATTAAAAAACATTCACTCAATCATGATTTCATAAAAAAAAATATTGTGATCGAGCCATGGTTTTGAAAACTAAGGCACTTAAATTCATTATTTTCCACATTTACAAAACCAACACCGAATTCTAATGAAACAATAAAATACGCTTACACACACACCTCCACATTAGGTATTATAAAACCCGTGTCGTAGATGCCGTTGTAAACATACAACACATACACAAACACCCAGACCCGAAACAAATATCTGTAGGCCATACAAACCTTTGTTCCGGTGCAGGGATCGAACCCGCGACCCTTCGAATCAAACGGTGGTTTCGCACCGCTGGACTAACCGGGTCGTCAAACAATGAAACGACTGAAACACGGACAATTTTAGCATGCCTACGATAATACTCAAAAAGTAAATATTCACATAAGAACCGTAATAAAGGTAAAGTTATGCCCAAACGAAATAATCTTTGGGGCGTGTTGAAAATACAAGAATATACTGTACTAATAATATACTGCCCCAGTAGCCTAGTGGTAGCAGGCCACTACTACTACGCTGGAGGTCCTGGGTTCGATTCCCGGGTCGGGGACTATCAGAGATAACGGTTTAAAATCCTTTATCTCTGGTTTTATTGGGATTTTTCCATTTTCTTGAAGTTTTCCAGTACCTCGGAGTTTGGTAATGTGCCCGGAGATGGCAACAGGCTCGCTACCTGTTACATGGGTCAAAACGTAACCGGCGAATGGTGGGTGTTTGCATGTATGCTTCAATGCATGCATTTACCTCTGCCTACCCCTTCGGGGATTACAGGCGTGAAGTTACGTAATAATATACTTACTGAATCGCTTACCCAAAAGGTTTTGTTGCATGAAACTCAGCTTTCTGATATAAATACTATTTACTTTACATTACTGATATTAAGCTATTAAGAACTTCGCGAGTGTATATGCTCTTACAAACATTTAGATGAGAGGCCATTATCTAGATTTCTCCGAGTACGATATCTCTAATACCTTTTTTTATGTAATAAAAGTGGCAAACAAGCGTGCAGTTCCCATTGATGTTAAGTGATGACTGCAGCCTATAGACACCCACACAATGACCAGAGGTCAAAATGCAGATGCGCTGCCACTCCTGAGGTATTAGGTGTTATGCCTCTATGCCGGAAATTACAGAGCCGTACATTACCACCTGACCGGAATA
Organism: Macrosoma leucophasiata; assembly: GCA_036365455.1. Classification (NCBI taxonomy): domain Eukaryota; kingdom Metazoa; phylum Arthropoda; class Insecta; order Lepidoptera; family Hedylidae; genus Macrosoma; species Macrosoma leucophasiata. The sequence continues at coordinate 2,070,110 of JAWQUS010000023.1, read as the reverse complement.
CGATAGTGCTGAACACTACCATTTAGTGGCAAGTATACTAGGTAATGCGGTGGTGCCTACGCTCCGTCACTGGAGCTCTACCACCAGTAAAGCCTAAAATGCATTAAAAACGCTTATTCTGGCTACCTTCTACACATACATCAATCAGGACGTGTTTTGACACGCACATCCACAGTAGCTCGCGAACCTCGTTGCCTGTGTGTTTTCGTGTAAAATCACGTCCTGATTAATCACGTTCTGTGCACGAGGCTGCCGGCATGGTACTCAAAGAGGGATGCGGGCTGCAAGATGGGACCAGGCGGATCCCAGATCTCTCGAAGGAACTAGGCGAGTGGTGTCGCTATTCACCAATAGCTCCACACAATCTAATATGCCCTCCAATGCACTAGGTATAAATGATATAGAAATAATTTTTAAATTAGACACTTATCGACAACACGACCTGTATTGAAGGTGGCAAACAAGCACGCAGTTCACATTGATGTTAAATGATGACTACAGCCTATTGACGGCTATACAAAGACCAGACTTCAAAATGCAGATGCGTTGCCAACCCTGAGACCTTAGCTGTTATGTCTCTGTGATAGTTATTACGGGGCCATACATTATATGCATTGGAGCAGCGTGGTGGAGAAAGCTCCAGGCCTCCTCCCAAGAAGGGGAAGAGACTCGTGCCCAGCAGTGGGACGTATCAAGGGTTGCCATTATAATACAACCTACTACATATTCAGTTAGGTTTTTTAATCTCCTAATTTTTTTATTTTTTTTTTTTATGTAGTAAAAGTGGCAAACAAGCGTGCAGTTCACATTGATGTTAAGTGATGACTGCAGCCTATAGACACCCACACAATGACCAGAGGTCAAAATGCAAATGCGCTGCCACTCCTGAGGCATTAGGTGTTATGCCTCTGTGCCGGAAATTACAGAGCCAAATTGGTGGCCAAATTACACTTGGCCAGTTTTTGTGTAATAGCTTCAATCTTTGTAAGTTCTGACGGGTACTTAAACCCATTAGTGTATCAAAGCCGTTTAAAAATTCTGAATTAACCAAGTTACACCGCAGTTGTAAGCCTTTGTAAACGGAACACTAGCACGAAATTCACAAATAAAGCAATTTTACTTCTCAAAACTTCAACAGTTTTGGAGTAGAGCGTTCAGAGTTCAACCCAGAAGCCTCCAAGTTCTGTAATCGACAATTTGAAAAGCGACCTTCGGACCAAGTTTCTATAAACAATTTTGAACGCTTAGCATTTTCGTGAGTTTTAATAAAATTACTGATAATGACAGTTCGTTTCGTTTTGTTTGTATCACTCGGTGGAGTTTTGCTGAATTGCTTAAGGGTAAGTTAGAATAAACATCATTTTTTTCAACAAATAAAGATTTTTCAATATAAAACGTGGAGTCACCACGTTTTATTTCTCGAAGGGATAGGCAGTGTTAAATGTATTCACGAATACAGAGACCCATGTTTCGCAAATAACGGTTTTTTTGTCGCTTGAGAATAGACTCATACAAAAGATAATAAGTGATAGCGTATTGACATCAACTGGGCAAATCAAAAGTGTATAACTACTAGTAATCTGCCGAAATAAATAACTCAGTATGCCTTATTGCCGGATTTGGAAGCAGCAGGCCACCACTGATTTTCGTGAACCTCAAACCACATTTAAATTATTGTCAAGCACTCAGTTCATGTTTGATTGGTGAAAGCGGTCCTCAATAACGTCATGTCGTGAGTACTTCGACGTCACCAACGACGAATAACAACCACAGAGGAGCCTTCAAGCCCCCCAATCATTCAGTTTATCAATGTTCAATCTAACAATTGCTATTGGCAGAATTACCCCTAAAGTTGGTAAATGCCATCAAATTAAAAGAAAGAAAGAAAGTACAATTGCTAACTTCACTTACATTCATACCACAGCCTCTTTCACTTCAAAGCTTCTTGTCCATTGAAAGAATACATCATATTTTTTAAGGCCTTGTAATTTCCGGCACAGAGGCATAACACCTTAGACCTCAGGAGTGGTAACGCATCTGCATTTTGACCTTGGTCTTCATGTGAGTGTCTATAGACTGCAGTTATCACTTAACATCAATGTAAACTGCATGCTTGTTTGCCACTTTCATAACATAATCTTAATATATATAAATCTCGTGTCACAATGTTTGTCCTCAATGAACTCCTAAACCACTAAACCGATTATAATAAAATTCGCACACCATGTGCAGTTCGATCCAACTTGAGAGATAGGATAGCTTACATTACGCTATGACTAATAGGAGAATGTGGATGGTTGCAGAGGCCCAGGAAGACCAAGGCTGACCTACCATGACCAAATAGGTCGAGTTCTGTCTGATGGTGGGGTCAAAAGTCTTAGGAATCGGCGTGCATGTATGAAGAGAATGATGAAGGTAGACGAGGCACGAGAGGTTTGTCAGAACTGGGATGTCTGGCGCTCTACACTCTCTGCCTACCCCGTTAGGGTCCTGGCGTGAAGATACATACATACTAATAGGAGCAGAGCAGCGCGGGCGAAGCCGGGGCGGGCCGCTAGTATATATATATATATTAAAGAACTCTCTACATAAAACACTGTCTACTCTTACCACCCTTTATGACATATTCTAATCAAACAAAACAACGACGTTATAATAGTACTATCATGATAATATACATACGTATCAAAATCAACTGTCAATAACAGCATATAAAAGAAAATCTTCCCCTTAACAAGAAGTTTTATAATATCAGTAAAACTACGAAGTGTGTATTCGCACATATAGCGATTGTTAGCGTTTATTGCTTCATTAAAACTTGGGCTTCGCTCATAGCTCGCTATTGCCGACCGAATTACTGACACGTTAGATTTATACACGCGTTAGATTGAATTTGGGGAGATATCAATAGGGGAAGGTTGTGTAACCGAATTAAAATTGGTATAATTAAGTTGAAAGACAGGAATGGGGTTCATGGCTATCATTTCAACTGTAGCGAAAGTGAATACTTGTATCGAGCGTATTCACACTTTAACTTTACTGTTCAAGGTCAGAATTTATTTTCGGTATTGGCTCCAGAAATCAATCTTGTACCAGTAGTCAGACTCTTATGTCTTTGATAACGAAGGAATATCGTTATTCTTTTATCTTGTTGTCATTTTAAGACTCTATTGCCAGGTTATCAAAAGCTATCTATAGTAAACAATCATAAATTGTAATAAGTGTTAACATTTCATTAAAAAGGCTATTACACGACACGGTATTCAGGGTCCGGCAGAAAGGGTGGGCGTGGCCTCGCGCCGGGTTGCCGCTTATTACACTATCCGGTCGACAGGGCTCGAACTCAGTCACAGTACAAATATGTACAGTATGGAAACTACGTACAAAGCGTTAAAACGGCGCAATCACACAATCATGCACATCAACGAGACCCCTAAGCGGTTCTCGTGGTGCTGCAGCCCCGAGTCACTCGCTACTCGAGCGTCGAGGCGCATGTTTGTGTGAGTGTGCCGTTTTGAACGTTTTGTACGTAGTTTTCATACTGTTCATATTTGTACTATGTGTAGTTAGGGCGTTAGGCTGACCGGATCGCTCCGGTCGCCCTAATTAGGGCCCTAACTCCCTAAATGTTACACTAGCCTGACCCTTGCTATCGTACCCTGAATACAGTGCTGTGTAATAAGTCCATAGAGTATGAAACCAAATAATATTTTTGCTGTCATTGTGTCTATGAGTAGATACAGCTGTCTGGATAAAAAGGTTTAGATTAAAAAAGTACTTTCCTAATCATATATATATATATATATATATCAACAGGTATCTATAAAAATAACTACTAATAAGGGCATCTAACAGAAAATCTCCAGCGTCTTGTCAAGAAGTTTTATAATATCAGTAAAACTACGAAGTGTGTATTCGCACATATAGCGATTGTTAGCGTTTATTGCTTCATTAAAACTTGGGCTTCGCTCATAGCTCGCTATTGCCGACCGAATTACTGACACGTTAGATTTATACACGCGTTAGATTGAATTTGGCAAGATATAAATAGGGGAAAGTTGAAATTGAGTTGGCGTAATTAAGTTGAACGGCAAGAATGGGTTTTTGTTTATGTACGGCCCTGTAATTTCCGGCACAGAGGCATAAAACTTGAGGCCTCAGGAGTGGTAACGCATCTGCATTTTGACCTCGGTGTGGGTGTCTATAGGCTGCTGTCATCACTTAACATCAACGTGAACCGCATGCTTGTTTGCCACTTCCATTACATAAAAAAATATATATCCATTTACGTCAGCCTAACTAACCACTTCGGGTGAGAACTATAAATACAGCTGAATGTAAAATGCACTCAGATCTAACCTCAAATTGTTACCTCAGTCCCGTCTAAAACACAACAGCTAAACAAATTAGCGACCAAAATTCACAAAAACCTGGATTGCAACTGACTCATCAATTTGCAAGTTTTAATGAGGCCATAACACCACTTTGACCTATTTCGAGCACACGTGCAAGTTCCCAACTCCCACAAGTTTACCGAGTTCAGACTTTCGCCTGTTGTGGGCTTTTGTATTCTTAGGGATGCCTTGAATTCGCAAGTACGTATTTGCTGGAAGTAATCTACGGCTTGGAATATCTAATGATGATACAGTTTGTATTTTTTCCTGCGAAAATTACTAATGAGAGATTTTTTTTTGTTAAATGATGATAGCAAACATGTATTATTCTAGGTTCCCGCTGCAGAACTATTTCGTTAATCGAGATATTTTTTTTATGTGAAGATTGACAGACAAGCAAACGGGTCACTTGATGGAAAGTGATCACCGTCGCCTATGAACATTTGCAACACCAGGGGAGTTGCCAACGCGCTACCAGCCCTAAGGACTCTTTTGACGCCATTTTTGAAGAACCCCATATTGTAGCACCTAGGGAACACCCTATGGAAGTTCCACAATAAACACGTTCTGGGCAGGAACGAACGTGAAAACCGCACCGTTGAGCACTGCCAGGTGTACAGTCGGTGAGGGTGAAACTTCTCTCTTCGGCGGGTAGTACGGTGTAGAAAAAGAGGCGGTGGCACCATGAATTCACCTAGTTCCAAGTGCGAGCACTACTGAAAAGAATCTGCTATCAGCTACCGAACAAACTCAGTATGTTGCTCTTTTTGTCAAAATCCTTAAATTATAATTAGAATAGAATATGTAGGTATAGAGTATAGATGTATGTTGAACGTCCATCCATGAAACCACCAAAACTTTTTGCTGTAGATAAGTAATTTACTTACAAATTACAGTTCCTGTGCATCCCTTGCATATAGATGCACCTGAGGTGTATCAGCTCAATCAATTATTTCGTTCACATAGTTTCTAGCTCGATTACGAATGGACAAATGAAGACAAATCGGTAACTGTAGTCGGTTCAATTCCCGGTGGATATACGATCTTACTATTGGTTCTCGAATTTGTGTCGATTTAGGTAACAAATGTTATGTTATTTATTTCAACTTTACGTCATTGTGTATTCATATCATGATAATTGTACATTTAAAAACCGACTTCAAAAATGTGTGTTTGTTAGGGTACCGTAGTAAACAAGGAAACCTCCCTCCCCCTCCCCTACCAACTAGACGGTTATTGTCAGAAACGTTACTGCAATAGTAGCAATATAATAATAATAAAACTAGCTAATATAACTCGACTAGATAATATAACTCAGTTTAGCACTACGGGCGCGGTCGGGTAGTGTATAAAATGCTATATAGAATGAAATTAAAAGGAAAACTATCACACTTAAGTTGGCCTTGCAAGTTTGTCAGTAATAGTCGATCGAAATGTATTTTACTCGAAAATTTTGAACAACTCCATAGAAAATATTTATTATTTTTTTAATTACATTTCTTACTCTGTAAATGTAGGGTTCGACGGGCCCGACAGGCACTTGGTCGTTTTTTTTATGTAGGTATGTTCACCGATTGTGGGCCGATTTCGAAAATTCTTATATCATTTGATGGAGTACACTTTCAAGTTTGTTTCATTGCTATTAAGTTGTGATCTGATGACGGTATCATGGCGGGAACAAGGTAACGCCCAAAAAGTGTCTAGAGATGAAGGGTAGTTTTTTTTTCTGAATTTAAGTACATATAATAAATACGTACATAAATTTAGAAAAAATGTGTCCCTGAAGCAGCAGATGGGTACCCTATAAGGTCCAAAAACAATAAAAAAATCAGTTGTCATATTTTTCGTGCTGCCTGAGGAGTTTAATATCATCATTTCATGCTACTGAGCTCATGTTGAAAGCCATAGCACTACTAACCGGTCAGGAATTATGACATAATGCTGCAATAATATTTTGACAGAATATACCTACCTACTGAAACATGGGATAGACGTTTACGTGTAAATAATACTGTAATAAAAAACCTTTAAAAAAATGCCTGACGTGAACGTGAAAAATAACAAAAAATAGATTTAAACCCAAAATTCAGAAGCCTTTTTTTTGAAGTCGGTATTTTTTATTAACACTATTTTATATACCAGTGGTGAAACTCCAACTATGAAATTAGCAAAGCAACAAATAATTATGAAAGCAATAAATCGATAAAGTTTTATCAAACTAAACTAAGTAACAGCTGATCGAAATTTCCATAAACCCTTCTCTAGCCCGCTTCAAGACCTATCGGACTAACCAAGGGCACTGCAGACTAATTATGTAGATCTGAGACGCTTGTGTTACAAAGAATCTTCATTCTAACATTCACCATTGTTAGCCCTCGGAAGCACGTGTCAAGTTATGAAGAACTTACCCTAATTAACAGAGAGCGCTGTTTGTTTGTGTACAGGTTTGTGACGGTTTAAGATTCGTATTTAGTTCCTGTGAAGGAGCTCGTATCCAAAGACATTAAGGCGCTTCTACAGAATGCAAAGACAACAAGGCGCTTCTACAGTTTCTTAGTTCTTCAGAGTTTGTTAATGTGCCTGGAGATAACAACAGTCTTGCCACCTGTTACATGGGACAAAACGTAACCGCCGAATCGAGGGTGTTCGCACGCTTGAATGCATGCGTTTACCTCTACCTACTCCTTCGGGGACTACAGGCGTGAAATTACGAGCATAAAACTTATCTACATCATTTCAGTCGAAGGACGTCCGTTGCTGGTCAAAATCCTGTCCCAAAAGAGCACACTACGACCGAACCGTCGAAATCATTATAAGCCCTTCTATCGTAAGACCTGTCAGACTAACCGAGGGTTCTCAAATTGTGTAGATCTGAGAAGCTTGTTTTTTTATATGGAATGGAAGTGGCAAACAAGCATGCAGTTTACATGTGATGACTGCAGCCTATAGACACTCATACAAAGACCAAGGTCAAAATGCAAATGCAGACTCTTGAGGCCTAAGGTGTTATGCCTCTGTGCCGGAAATTACAGGGCCGTAGATAAATTGTGTTGCAAAGACTCTTCATTCCAACATTCACTATTGTTAGGGCCCTCTTCAGTACGTGTCAAGTTATGATGAACTTACCCTAAATAACAGAGAGAGCTATTTATTCATGAATGTTTGTTTGCTTATAGTTTTGTAACACTTTAGAGGTATCTACTTTTGTCGCGAGAGCGACAAGATAGGTTTTTAAAAAGATTAATTGAACTGATACTTTCATTATCCAGAGGGAAAGTATCTTAAATCAGCGCCGATTTTGAGAGGATCGATTTTTTTTATGTAATAAAAGTGGCATACAAGCATGCAGTTCACATTGATGTTAAGTGATGACTTCAGCCTATAGCCACACAATGAGCAGAGGTCAAAATGCAGATGCGTTACCACTTCCGAGACCTGAGGTATTTTATGCGGTGGTGCCTACGCCCGCGAGCTCCGTCACTGGAGCTCTACCACCAGTAATAAATAACAGCTTTACCCGACCTGGGAATTGAACCCGGGAAACCGGGACCTCAAACTTCAGCATCGCGATTGCGACACTGGACCAACGAGGCAGTGAAATGGTATGTTGGAAGGACATTCACGGAATAAAATATTCACCATGAAATATATTTCTACAAACCTGTAGTAATGTGGTTTATTTAAAATGCAAGAAATAAAACTTCCTATTTTTTCTACCCATTCCTTTTTCTATTTGTGGTGAATTGTCTGTGGGTCTATTGACTGTACAATCTTGAATATTGCAATGCGCTTGGTGTTGGATATCATCAAGTTTTGATTGTAGTTTATTGTAAGATATAAATGTTTGTATGACTTCTCTCAATTTTTTGTTAACACAATTTAGTTATAATTAGTTATAGTTATTAGAATAATTAATAGAAGGCTCCCCACAAAGGGGAGAGGCTCGTGCCCAGCAGTGGGACGTCTCAAGGGTTGGCATTATTGTTTTATTTATTTTTATTATAAAGATTCATGTAACAAACAAAATGCATTCCAGACTTTCTGCATATCGCGTAACTTCCGTAAGGAACTTGGCATGAAGATATGAAAAAACATATTAAGGGTAAAAGCGACTTATTTACGATATTAAATAAACTGCAAAGTCTATTATATCGGTTGCCTAACTAGCATAGTTGGCAATAGATGGCGCTGCTGCTACCATAAAGTAATGCAATAAATATGAAGGAAAGATTTGACAAATCGGGCAGGACTTCAGTAGCCCAATTGGAAGAGCGGCTGGACTAGATTCCCAGTAGGCCGCGAGTTCGAGTCTCGCCTGAAGTCAATTTTTTCTTTCCATTTTTCTTTAAAATAAAATAAAATACATACATACGAAGATTCATTCGTTCAATCATAGTGTGTTCGAATAAAAATAATGCTCATAGATTGAAGTTACGATACATCTTCTTGTCCAATTCGCCCCGTTATATCTATCACAGAGACATAACAACTTAGTTCTTATTGTTGGCAATGCATCTGCATTTTGACATTTGTTTGTGTAGATGTCTATAGGCTGTAGTCATCACTTAACATCAATGTGAGCTGCACGCTTGTTTGACACCTTTCACATAAAAAAATACCGCAGTGTCTGAAACAGTGTCTGTTGGCAGTCATAATAACAAATAACGGTACACATAATGCTGTTCGGGCATAATTCAGTGCAGGCGGATTGATTTATTCATACCCAAACATGATCACACGGAACGCTTCTATTGATCTGAAAATTACATTCAGGATCTGTATTTGGAACAAAGGATGCATTTTTATTTTAGTACTATTTTTAAAGTTGTTTTATAAGCTTTCTTATTGTTATGTTGTGCTAGTTTGTTAACAAATTTTTTTTTTATGTAATTGAAGTGGCAAACAAGCATGCAGTTCACATTGATGTTAAGTGATGACTGCAGCCTATAGACACCCACACAAAGACCAAGGTCAAAATGCAAATGCGTTACCACTCCTGAGGCCTAAGGTGTTATGCTTCTGTGCCGGAAATTACAGGGCCGTACATTACCACCTGACCGGAACACGATAGTGCTGAACACTACCATTTAGCGGCAAGTAAATCAGGTAATGCGGTTGTGCCTACGCCCGCGAGCTCCGTCACTGGAGCTCTAAAAAAAATTAAAAAAAAAAAAAAAATATCAAATTTAGGGAAGGAACTATCATCTGAGATACAGCTCACGCTACTTCATATGATAGGGCAACAATGAATGTGATCTTATTATAGTACAATAAACATATTTATCATTATCATTATCATTGAAATTACGTATACAAAGTATACGCTGTAATAAAGCTGAATAAGCCTATTTCATAGCTAGGTATAACTAAGCACTGAAAAGTAAAGGTAACTGCTTCGTTAAGTACCTACCGTTCAACAGTCAGTATTTGAATCTGACGAAGACTGTCATTTAGGGTTTTTTACCTCGAAAGGAAAAACCGAACCCTTATAGGATCACTTTATTGTCCGTCCGTCTGTCTGTTAAGACACTTTTTCTCTGGAACGCGTAGAGCTATTGAGGTGTATAGCCGATTACCATTTAACCTACTAAAAATTCCGATATAATATAACTTAGATCTAAATGTGGCAGCGCATCCGCATTTTAACCTCATGCTTTATTCTTCTTCTTGGTCGTTAAACTCTTGACATAGTCGTCGTGGTTGTCACTTCAGGGTTCGTGGCTTGCTTCACAACCCGCCGCCACTCCTCACGTACCGATGCTTTTCGGGTGCACTCGTAGAACAATTTCTTAGTAGCGGCTTAAATTTGGTCGGCCCAGCGCATAGGAGACCTACCACGTCCTTTCCTGCCGTCGAAAACTCCTTGGACAGTCAAGCGTTCTGTGGGGTGTTCACACCGTCTCGAAACGTGTCCGAAAAACGTAAGAATTCGAGACTGAACCCCGGAGGATAGACGCTGCTTGATATCGAGTTTTTGAAGTATGGATGTGTTAGTTCTGAATTGAGTCCACGATATTCCAAGCATTTTCGCCAGCACTAAATTTCTAGTGCATCTATCCTCCTTTTTTCACTTTCTCTCAGCGTCCACGTTTCAGCTGCGTAGAAAAATATGGGGAACACTAACGCTCTCACCAGCCGGATTTTCGTGGCTTTTGTGATGTTCCGGTTTTTCCATATTTTGGTGAGTTTACCCATAGCCGACCTTGTAATAGCCATACGCCGCTTAATTTCATATACGCTTCCGCCGTTATTCTAAATTAAAGCCCCTAGATATACGAGTATATATGACTGCACAACTTCACAATTCGCAATTCTTGTGACCTCTGGCGAGTTCATGTTTTGTAATTACTGACAAAAGTGCTAACCTCTTTTAACACCATCTACATCGAAGCTTTCAGAATATTACTCTGATCATAATACCTACGACTACTACGTCATCTAAAAAAAATAATCAAACATACACATAACACTGATCTACTGAAACTGAATAAACAAAACCGTCAACAATAACAAATCACGCCACATGTTTGCAATTCCAATAAAATTCAGTGCAGATTGATTTATTCATTCCCAGCCATGATCATTCACGACGAATATTTCTATTGACCTGCAAAATTACATATAGGATCGTATGTACATGGAACTTTTTTACTGGTGGTAGAGTTCCAGTGACAGGGCACGCGGGCGTGGGCACCACCGCATTACTTAATATACTTACCGCTAAATGGCAGTGTTCAGCACTATCGTGTTCCGGTTAGGAGGTAATGTAAGGTCCACTATTTTCCGGCACAGAGGCATAACACCTTAGGCCTCAGAAGTGGTAGCGCATCTGCATTTTGACCTTGGTCTTTGTGTGGGTGTGTGTGGTTTATGTAATGGAAGTGGCAAACAAGTATGCAGTTCACATTGATGTTAAGTGATGACTGCAGCCTATAGACACCCACACACAAACTTAGGTCAAAATGCAGATGCGTTACTACTCCTGAGGTCTAAGGTGTTATGCCTTTGTGCCGGCAATCACAAAGCCGTACAAAATATGCCATAATCGCCACGCTTGCAAGGCGGATTGGTGATCGCAGTGGCAGTAGTTTTATCGCAGGACGCTGCTGCCCATTTTGCGTTATTGCACTTACTACCGCCGCATTGGAATGGTTTGACCGCCATTGTTCGGTTGACTGACTGCACTAGTGGAAGAATTATTTTTCAGTAAAAGATAATTCTACCGCTAGTGGGCGATAAGGTCATCACTTCCCGTCGCTTCACCGCCCACGCGTAGTCGGTTGACATACAGCTACTGAAACTGAATAATCAAAACCCTCATTAATAACAAATCACGGTACACATACGATATTCCGGCATAATTCAGTGCAGGCGGATTGGTTTATTCATACCCGTCTATGATCACGCAGAATCAGTATTAACATTTATCTGAAAATGACATAGACCCACACAAAACTGTGATGCGATGCAACGCGACTCCGCATCGCAGAAACTTGCGATGCGAATTGCTGCGATTTTTTAATGTAATGGCGGTGGTAAACAAACATGCAGCTTACATTGATGTTAAATGCTGACTGCAGACTATAGACACCCACACAAAGACCAAGGTCAAAATGCAGATGCGTTACCACTTCTGAGGCTTAAGGTTTTATGCCTCTGTGCCGGAAATTACAGAGCCGTACATTACCACCTGACCGGAACACGACAGTGCTGAACACTACCATTTACCGGCAAGTATATTAGGTAATGCAGTGGTGCCTACGCCCGCGAGCTCCGCTCTACCACCAGTAATCATCAATATTAACATTTATCTGAAAATCACATAGGGCGCCCACACAAAACTGCGATGCGATGCGACGCCGACGCCGTATCGCAGAAACTTGCGATGCCAATTTGCTGCGATTTTTTTTTTTTTTAATGGAAGTGATAAACAAGCATGCAGTTCACATTGATGTTAAGTGATGACTGCAGCCTATAGACACATACACAAAGACCAAGGTCAAAATGTAGATGCGTTACCACTTCTGAGGCCTAAAGTGTTATGCCTCTGTGCCGGAAATTACAGGGCCGTATATTAAAAATGTGATGCGATTCAGTTGACCATACTTTCAATATGTCAGATAAAATCGCATCGCAGCAATTCGCATCGCAAGTTCCTGCGACGTCGCATCGTTTTGTGTGGACGCTAATTTTCGATGCAATGAAGGACATCAAAGTATTATTTTAGCTACCCAACCGATGTCTAGATTAAAAGTTGCACCGCCTCTAATCGCATGTATATGCTTTATGACATGTGTCCCTCCACAGCGCCTTAAGTCTAAGCCAAGGATCGGATCCGCAGGGGTCTCCCTTAGGCAGTTTAGTAAATTAATCTGAGAGCCTTTTTCGCTCACCAATTGTGAAGTAGACCAGTGCCATCTTGGGAAGAGCCGCCTATGTAAGTCCAAATATGTTTGCAAAATCTTATCAGTGAAGCAATGGTCCAATAGCAAATGGCCCCGTTATAACTATCACAAAGGCAAAAAAAAATAATAGGAAAAAAACTATTAAAAAATACAAAAAAAAAACTAAACAAAAAATAACAAGAAACCCTCTCTCAACTGGCCATGCGTGCCTCCTCCATCGAAGCCCTTAACCGACCTAAGTACATCCAACGCCGGCCTGCATGGCAGGCCAGAAGAAGCCGCAGCAGAGGAGGCCCACCCTGGTGATGCTTCCGCGCCGCGCACGACGGAGACGGTCTACTGGACTCGTGATAGAGTTCCAGTGATGCTTTCGAGAGCATAGGCACCACCGCATTAACTAAAACTATCAGCCGCCAAACGGTAGTGCTTTTATCGTGTTCCGGCAGATAATATGTAATAATACTACGCTCGATAGCTGGTGTAATAATACACCAGCTATCGAGCGATCAGTTTGATCAGTTTGGCAGCTAAAGTGTATGGGAAAGTCTTAGAAAGAAGAATGAAAGAGAAGTCCGACGGGTTGTTGTGGGATGCACAGGGTGGTTTCAGAACTGGAAGAGGATGTATGGATCAAGTTTTCTCCCTCCGCAACATCGTAGAGAAGCATCTGGCTGTGAGCCAGAAGGTTTTCTGCGGTTTTGTGGATTTGGAGAAGGCGTTTGATAGGGTATTACGAAAGGAGCTGTGGGACATTTTGCCAGAGTATGGTATTGATGGCAGTCTGCTCCGTGCAATACAGTCCACGTATGTGGGCTGTCAAGCATGTGTGCGGGTAGATGGTAACATGTCACCCTGGTTTGATGTTAACATCGGTGTCAAACAGGGTTGCGTGCTTTCGTCTAGGCTGTTTATTATATATCTGGACAAATGCCTCCAGAGGGTGAAGTTGATGGATGTGGGAGTGCGTATGGGTGACTTAGTGGTGAACTGTCTGCTTTACGCAGATGATGCGGTAATTGTTAGCTCTACACCATCTGGGTTACAAGCACTAGTCACAGTCATGAAAGAGGATTGTATGGAGAAAGGCTTACAATTGAATGTGGATAAAACTAAAGTATTAGTATTTGAAAGAGATGAACAGAGAACAAATGCAAGGGTAGTAGTAGATGATACAGTGTTAGAACAGGTTGATGAAATTGTATATCTTGTATGTGCTTTTAGCAAGGATGGTAGGTACACCACTGACATAGAAAGAAGAGTGCTTGCTGGGAATTGCGTGAATGGAGCGTTGGGTAAGCTGCTAGAATCTAAACATCTCGGCCAGCGGGCTCGACTAGCCGTACATAATGCTGTACTTACTCCAACGCTTTTATATGGAAGCGAGAGCTGGGTATGCAGGAAAGAGCATGAAAGTAAGTTGAACGCGGTCGAGATGAGATCTTTGCGCAAGATCTGCGGTGTATCACTCACCGATCGCGTTCGTAATGAAGATGTAAGAAAGAGACTTTGTGTGAATGATAGTATCGGTGTAAAAATGAAAAAAGGCATGCTCCGATGGTTCGGGCATATAGAAAGAATGTCGAATGAGCGAATGACTAAACAGATATACAATGCGAATGTGGATGGTTGCAGAGGCTCAGGAAGACCAAGGCTGACCTACCATGACCAAATAGGTCGAGTTCTGTCTGATGGTGGGGTCAAAAGTCTTAGGAATCGGCGTGCATGTATGAAGAGAATGATGAAGGTAGACGAGGCACGAGAGGTTTGTCAGAACCGGGATGTCTGGCGCTCTACACTCTCTCTTAGGGACCTGGCGTGAAGATACATACATACATACTACGTATAGAATGAACACTTCGACGTCCCGCCCGATTTGCACACATACACAACCCCTTCCTCTCTTATGGGCGACGGTTGGTATTTCGTACAGGCTACGCACACAGGTGCGCGTGTAAATACACGTCACTGATGGATAGAAACCAAATTAAGCGTTTATATGGAATTTTGGCGAAGTGTCCGCGGTGTGGTTCCGGTTAGATGGTAATGTGTGGCCGCGTATTAACAATCACAAAGACATAACATTTTAGTGAAGATGTCCTTAGACTGCAGTAATCACTTGCTATAAATGCGGACTGCATGCTTATTCGCCGCATAACATAAAAAAATCAATTGCCTATTTTATTGGTAGATAGCTGTAGATATTTACTGAGGCAAAAGCACCAAGACAAAATTGATTTTTTAAAATTGACTTTTCATTCAATAATGTGCCTATCATCAAAACAGTACTTCACGCCACTGTCAAGAGGAAGGAAGAAGCATATTAATACATTCCAGCATGCTCTTCCCTTCATGCATTCCCATGATAGCTAATTGACATCTTCGTACAAACAACCAAACTACTAGGATGACACTGGGAAATGTCTATAAAATAGTAATTATTAATTCCTAATAAATCCTTATGTTTATGAAAATCTATTTATCCGTAAGCAAACACCAAAATGCGTGTACAACTCCACTTACCTCACAATATTCGAAACTAGGGACGTGAAAATATAAAATTTTCGACCATTCACAATTGATTAGGACATTTACCTGAACGTTCAGTTCGAATTCAAAACTAGAATATTAACCCGACACGTACAGTCGCGTACAGTTGCGTATATCTGTAACGAGGCTGCAGTATGTATGAGGGCGACACCCCACTTATCATGTCAAACGGGGTTCGGAGCTCGATCGCGCTTGAAATAAATATACGGTAACATCCGACCGATTTGTTACGTGTACTGACGGGTGGGAAAGTGTTATCGTGTATTTCTCTGTTCTCGGTATGCGGTTGTCGGCGCGACTGTCATAAGTATTAGACGTGTCTTTTTTATTTGACATTTTAGTCGTTGGTACAAAAATCACATAGATAAATGATAATAACACGGAATACTGCTCTCATTTGTGGGCTTGGTCCACTTGACAAAGACGCGCCGTTCGTATTGTTAACGATCCAGGGCTTACTGACAGGCTCGAACATCTGAGCCTGCGCAGAGACATTGGGAGTCTGTGCGTGTAATACCGTCTCTACAATGGTGAGTGCTCTGCTGAACTGTTCGACATGATGGCATCGTCAATTTTCCTCCACCGTACTACCCGCTGAAGAGAGAAGTTTCACCCTCACCGACTGGACACCTGGCAGTGCTCAACGGTGCTCACGTTCGTTTCTGCCCAGAATGTGCAAATGGTGGAACGAACTTCCATCTGAGGTGTTCCCCAAGCGCTACAATATGGCGTTCTTCAAAACAGGCGTCAAAAGAGTCCTTCAGGGTTGGCAACGTGTTGGAAACTTCCCTGATGTTGCAAATATTCATAGGCGACGCTACCCACTCCATCAGGTGGGCCGTCTGCTTGTCTGTCAATCCTTTGAAATAAAAAAAAATACTTAGGGCCGATCTCACTGTCGTAATAGAACGCGATCAATTTTTGCAAAACGCTTATAGTGAATATTGTCTTAAATGTTTTTAATGACACTATTCGAATTTCACCGACAAAAATTGATCATTATTAAGCTGAAATTGGATGCAAATTTTAAACTCAGTTCTCAGAGCAAACGGTGATATCCGCCCTTAAAAAATATTTTTTCAACTTGAACATTACTTGTAAACAAGCTCACAAATTTCAATGTCGTATATATTTCCTATCGCTCCTCACGCGTAACATATACGGACTAAACCTAAATAAATGTGGGTCCACAGGTCACGGCGCTAGGGTAGATTGAATGTTTATTGTATTTATGCAAAAATATTCATCAAGCCGCACACTTATTTACATTCAAAGCACCTCTAGGATCCAACAGTGACAAAGATTCAGAATTCCCGTTACAATAAAGAAAAGTTTCAAACATTTCCGACTCATAAACAATCAATTTAATTTGTGGCGTTTGGAATAATTTGAGGAAATTACAAATTTACGTCTCGCCTGAAGTCAAATTTTTCTTCCCATTTTTCGTTGAATAAAATATATTTCACAAGCATGTGTTACTGCGAAATAATATACAACAATTATTAAGGGTATAAGCTACTTCTTTACGATATTCAATAAACTGCAAAGTCTATTATATCGGTTGCCTTACTAGCATAGTGGGCAATAGATGGCGCTGCTGCTACCATAAAGCAATGCAATAAATGTGAAGGAAAGATTTGACAAATCGGGCAGGACTTCAGTAGCTCAATTGGAAGAGCGGCTGGACTAGATTCCCAATAGGCCGCGAGTTCGAGTCTCGCCTGAAGTCAAATTTTTCTTTCCATTTTTCGTTAAATAAAATACAAATTTACGGTTAGTGTCCTTTGTTAATTTATTTGTTGGTTAACGTGCTTGTGATTGATGTACTGGCAACAACGTAATGATTTTAGTGTATTGTTTTGTTTCGTGTTATAATTTTATAATGCGCTTGCGAGAAATAAAAGGTTAGGCAGGGAAATGTGCATGTTTATTTTTAAATTTATCGTCGTAGACCAAACGATTACATAATATATAATATAAAAATAAGTCGGGTTTTCTTTCCAGAACGCACGAACCGTTTTCCACGGTTTTGCATTCGTTGGAAAGGTCTCGGGCTCCGTATCCGCATCACTAAAATATTATTAATGAAAAAATTGTCGTCAGGCGGGTATTAAATCTAATCTAGCCGCTCTCCCAACTGAGCGACAACAGAACAACCCAACCCATTTTTTGTGTAAATTGCCAGTAGTTCACGCCTGGCAATTTATACAAAAAATGGATAGCATAATTATAACAAAGGTGCGGCCTTATCGCGCAGGCAGCGTTTTCTGGGACCCTTAAATATTTATTTTATTTTTTGATACAGTATTAGAAATATAATACATGAATTACGAGATTCGCTTTCATTTTAATTTTGTAATTTGACCTATCACAAGCAAATTCTATTATTTCCAAGTGATTATATAAAATTTTGGGTTTGAATTTTTCAGACAAACGGACAGATAGACGAACAGCGGAGTCTTAATAATAGGGGTACGGAACCCTAAAACAATAATTTACTTCAGCACTTGTGCACTCGATTATACTTGTCACATATGTTCCGCTGGAATTAAGTCCGCGGATGTGCGGATGAACGCACGTTAGCGTTCGCGGATCTCATTTCGATAATGATTTTTTACGGAGCTGTTTTTTTTTCCGAACGGAAATTGATAAATGAAATTATGTTCATTCGAGATGTATTTTTGAGATGACCTGTAATCACTTCTGTAAATGAAAGTCGGTACAGTGCCAACTTAGGAATGTTCCACATCGAGTTTAGGAAAGAGATGTTGACTTTTCTTCTTTTCGAGTCAGCGGCTCGATACATTTTAATGTTGTCAAATTTTGTCCGCCCAATACCTCGCTACAGCGACTGCAGCATTGTTTGCCTGTTGGAGGTCCTCTAAAGTGCAGGAGCAGGGGGCTAATGGACAAAGAAGCATGTGTTGCATCGTCTGAGATGGAGCCCCACAGTAACATTGTTCCGTAGAAATAGGAGTGAAACCCCAGTTGAGCAGGTTTTGTCTGCAACAGCCTACTTGGGAACGTAATCGGTTTAGCGATTTCCAGAGAGGCCATTGCAGATCTTGACCTGGAGGAAGCCTTTCTTGCACATTTGCATGAGGTAGAGGAGGATGTTTCATTTTCCACCGTATTATTCTTAGAGATTATGACTAACGTGCATGTATGAAGAGAATGATGAAGGTAGACGAAGCACGAGAGGTTTGTCAGAACCGGGATGTCTGGCGCTCTACACTCTCTGCCTACCCCGTTAGGGACCTGGCGTGAAGATACATACATACATTATGACTAATTTCGGCTCTGTATAACTTTATCTCTTTCACACACTATTTCATCAAATTTCGATCTTACATTCGTAATTTAAATTTGCTATTTCTTCTTGCGCACTTTCATTTTTTGTGTTGAATTCTTTTAAATTCATGTCTTAATTAAATCAATTTCAGGTAGTGTTTTTTCGAGATTTTGTAGGCCAACTTTTTAATAATATTAGAAATTAAAGAAAAAACGGAAAGGAAAATTTGACTTCGGGCAGGAATCGCACCTGCGACCTCAGGATAACCAGTCCAGCCACTTTACCACTTAGCTACCGAAGTCCCTTTTCCTTTCCGTTTTTTCTGTAATTTCTAAAGTTCACTCGCATGTGTTATTGCAAAAAATAAATAGCACATTTATTATTAATATGTTTTTTTATGTAATGAAAGTGACAAACAAACATGCAGTTCACATTAATGTTAAGTGATGACTGCAGCCTATAGACACCCACACGAAGACCAAGGTCAAAATGCAGATGCATTACCACTCCTGAGGCCTAAGGTGTTATGCCTCTGTGCCGGAAATTACAAGGCCGTACATTACCACCTGACCGGAACACGATAGTGCTGAACACTACCACTAATGCGGGTGTGCCTTCGCCCGCGAGCTCCGTCACTGGAGCTCTACCACCAGTAAAAGACCAGAAGTCGCAGGTTCGATACCTGTCTAATACTACTTTCATTTTTTTTTTGTTTCTAAAATTACAAACGTTCCCTAAAATGTTAAGTGATGACTGCAGTCTATAGACACTTACACAAAGACCAAGTCAAAATGCAGATGCGTTGCCACCCCTGAGACCTAAGTAGTTATGTCTCTGCGATAGCTAAATGATGATGCTATATCAAAATATGACGGTATATGCTTGTACAACATAACAACAATAATAAATAACAGTATTTATAGTATAAAGAAAAATGGAAAGAAAAATTTGACTTCAGGCGAGACTCGAACTCGCGGCCTACTGGGAATCTAGTCCAGCCGCTCTTCCAATTGAGCTACTGAAGTCCTGCCCGAGTTGTCGAATCTTTCCTTCACATTTATTGCATTGCTTTATGGTAGCAGCCATAAAGCAATGCAATTTCCATTTTTCTTTATAATATAAATATATTTCACAAGCATGTGTTAATGCGAAATAATATAAAACAAATAAATAACAGTGCTTCACTTAATTCGCAAACAACATTCACCATAATTGGCACGGCACGAGTTCCAGAAGATTAGACCAAAGCTTAGCTTCAATATCGACCAATGAAGCGTGAGTAGTTTCTGTAATTGACATGCCTTTGCTCGAGTGAGTATGCCCTTTAACAGTCACATCCAATTTTCCTTGTACCTGATGCAATGAAGTGAAACGTTATACTCTCCATAGGATGATGAAAGGGGAATGTTTCGACAAGATTTCATTTTCTTTTCATTTTACTGGTGGTAGAGCTCCAGTGACTTGAGCAGGAAAATTTGACTTCGGGCAGGAATCGCACCTGCGACCTCAGGATAACCAGTCTAGCCACTTTACCACTTAGCTACCGAAGTCCCTTTTCCTTTCCGTTTTTTCTGTAATTTCTAAAGTTCACTCGCATGTGTTATTGCAAAAAATAAATAGCACATTTATTATTAATATGTTTTTTTATGTAATGAAAGTGACAAACAAGCATGCAGTTCACATTAATGTTAAGTGATGACAGCAGCCTATAGACACCCACACGAAAACCAAGGTCAAAATGCAGATGCGTTGCCACTCCTGAGGCCTAAGGTGTTATGCCTCTGTGCCGGAAATTACAGGGCCGTACATTACCACCTGACCGGAACACGATAGTGCTGAACACTACCATTTAGCGGCAAGTATATTAGGTAATGCGGTGGTGCCTACGCCCGCGAGCTCCGTCACTGGAGCTCTACTACCAGTAGAAATTAGTTAAATGCTTACCTTATTCGCAACAAGCATTTACGATATATCATCATCATCATTTCAGCCAAAAGACGTTCACTGCTGGACAAAGGCCTCCCCAAAGATTGCCACAACGAACGGTCCTGGGCCGCCCTCATCCAGTGATCTTCACCAAGTCGTCAGTCCACCTCGTGGGAGGCCCGCCTACGCTTTGTCTTCCGGTACGCAGTCGCCACTCCAGAACTCTTCTGCCCCAACGGCCGTTAGTTCTGCGAGCTATGTGTCATGATTCGATCTCACAGAGAAATACGAGCATAGCCCTCTGCATTGCACTTATAAGGCCCATAGTGAGCGACCACGTTTCGGTTCCGTCTGTCATCACTGGCAACACACACTGGTCAAAGACCTTCTTCTCAGACACTGCGGTACATTGGACGAAAAGATATATCGTAGCTTCCCGAACGCTCCCCCCTATCCGAGTTGAATTCGGAGATTGACCTCTTTCTCGAAGTTGTACTTACCTAACTGGACCGTTTGTTCATAATGGTCAACAACTTCGAGGATAGTAATAGAATAGAATAGAATAGAATAGAATAGAATACATTTATTCGGATAAAACAGAGACACAAAATAGGAATAACATGTAACAAATAACAAACAACAATAAACAACAGATAAAAGCAATTTGGAACAAACAGACAGTAGGTGTGACGTCGAGTATGTCTCAGTGTTCATCCGAATGGGTACCCAGATCAACTTATGCCATAACTGGAGTACCCTCGACCATAACTGGAGTGGGCGTAACCGAGAACATTCGACATGATCTTCGTCTTGTCCATGTTCATTTGAGGTCATTGAGCATTGTGCCAAGGTCTTCTAGAGTCTCATAGCCATGGCTACGATATCATCCGCAAATCGGAGTAAGGAGATTTACTCTTGATGTACTTTTAAAGAACAGTACACAGACGTGGCACAGAAGTATGCCACGCCTGTGGAATTTACATGATAAGTCTTATTTGTAACAAGCATTCACAATAACCTCCACCAATCTGCATTGGAGCAGCGTGGTGGAGTAAGCTCTAGGCCTCCCCCCAAAAAAAAGGGGAGAGACTCGTGCCCAGCAGTGGGACGTATAATGGGTTGCCATTGTTATTTATTATTCACAATAAATGGCACGCGTTCCAGAAGATTAGACCGACCAAAGCTTATCTTCAATATCAACCAATAGAGCGTGAGTAGTTTCTGTAATTGACATGCCGTACGTTTGCTCAAGTGAGTACACTCTTTAAGGCCTATTCAGACCTGTGCGTTATTCGCTTCCGCTGTGGGTAGAGGGTCACATCGAGCGGGTTTCGCTCAGGTATTTTGTATGAAATGCCGCTACTAGAGCGAAATAGTTATTACAACGGTATTGTCTTGGTAAGCGATATTGTTTCGCTTCTTCGGCGAAACAAGTTCTTATAGACAACGCGACAGCGCGGAAGAAAATTCTTTAAACTGCGGAATCAATTAAGGCTTGTAAAAATAACGCTTCCTTTTCGTTGTTATCCGTAACTGCAATCTTCGAAACTTTCCACGACTATTACAGCGCAAAAGAGGTGTATATTCATTGACCACATAAAAAAATTAGTAACGGACAGCATAACAATTTAACAATGCGATTTTTTCGTGCTACAGAGAGCACGTTAAGCCGGTTGCTATCGATAGATAGCACTCATTCAACCATATCGAAGGCCCTATGGGCGGTTTGAAAATATCCAACAGCGGGTTGGCCACTAACCAGTATCTCCACGAACCCGTATTAAAACAGCGTGGTGGAGTAATCTCCAAACCTCCCCCCAAAAAGGGGACTCGTGCCCAGCAGTGAGACATAATGTGGTTTTCGGTGGTAGCTAATAACGCTCAGGTCTGAATAAGCCTTTAATAGTCACAAGTAATTTTCGTTTTACCCGACGCAATGAAGTAAAACGCTTTACTCAGTAAGATGAGATGGTGAAAGGGGAATGTTTGGACAAGATTTATTTATTTATTTAATCTTCCAAGCACAATAAAAGTACATGAGGCGGACTTAATGCTAGGTAGCATTCTCTACCAGTCAACCTTAAGGTAGTGTAGAAAAGTCAATATGATAGTGCAATTGCAAATTTCGCGAAAGAAAAGAATAAGGCAGTAAGTATAATAAACTTACATTAAACTAAATAGCCTAATGATATATAATAATAATAATAATGGCAACCCATTATACGTTCCACTGCTGGGCACGAGTCTCTCCCCTTTTTGGGGGGAGGCCTGGAGCTTACTCCACCACGCTGCTCCAATGCGGATTGGTGGAGGTGGGTGGGTTAGTGGCCAACCCGCTGTCGGATGTTTTCAAACCGCCCATAAGGCCTCCGACAAGGTTTAACGACTGCTATCTATCGATAGCAACCGGGACCGACGGCTTAACGTGCCCTCCGAAGCACGGAAACGCGCATTTAATTTGCCACTAGCGGTCACCCATCACACTACCCGACCGCGCCCGTAGTGCTTAACCGAGCAGATCTACACCAGCCGCTGGGCCATGCGCGCTTAAAATGATATATATTATAATATAAATACACGTATAAATACATAATAAATATAAATACGTATATATAAATATATATATATGTATATATATGTATTAATATAAATAATATACATACATAATAATAATTTAGTAAAAGAAAGACGAATTCAATATTGTAAAGAAAAGAACTCAAGGCATCTTAAGATAATAGTCACGGAGCTTACGTTTGAAAGTGAATTTACTAGGAGATTTTCTTATATCCACGGGTAGCGAATTCCAGAGTTTTATTGCCGAAACTGTGAAAGAGTTGGCCATGAAACCGGTTTTGTGTGAAGGAAGACGGAGAGCAAGATATTCCGATGAACGGAGACTAAGAGTGTGAGAGTCGCCCAGAATTTGAAAATTGAGTTTTAAATAGTCGGGAGCATTAGGATCGTTAATTTAATGTTGTTTTCATACAAAAAGAATTGAAGTCCTTGTAATTATTGAGCCTTTTTCTTAAACAATGGAACATTCTTATACATACATACTGCAAGCTATAATAATTTACGTTTATACGAACACCACAATTTTTCTTGGTTACACAGCTATTCCATCCCTGCGATTATTTTAAATTATGAAACTGCCTTTGTTTGGATCTTAAAGGTCCTAAGTGTCATGTACCTTCACACATCTATTATTTATTATCTTTATTGCCTACAAAATCTCTTGCATATTTTCACTGTAACGCAACCAGGGTTAGAAGGCCGCGTAGTTAGAGCGAAAATACTGGTGATAGAGCTCTAGTGACGGAGCTCGCGGACGTAGACACCACCGCACTACCTAATATACTTGCCGCTAACTGGTAGTGTTCAGCATTTTGTGTTCCGGTAAGGTGGTACGGCCCTGTTATTCCCGGCACAGAGGCACCTTAGCCCTTAGGAGAGGTAAGGCATCTGCATTTTGACCTTTGGTCTTTGTGTGGGTGTCTATAGACTGCAGTCATCACTTAAAATCAATGTGAACTGTATGCTTAAAAAATATATATATCAATTTGCACCTTGATCGGATTCCTAATATCTGCACTTATTCGACCGAAATAGGTAAAATAAAAGCCTGAAGTTATATTGTTATTTAAGCCATTTTGCCGCAAAATTCCAATGAAACTAAGACATGCTAATACCACACCGCGGACACTTCGCCAAAATCCTATACAAACGCTTAATTTGGTTTCTATCACACAGACATTAAGTTTTTTTTTTTTTTTATGTAATGGGCGTGGCATACAAGCATGCAGTTCACATTGATGTTAAGTGATGACTGTAGCCTATAGACACCCACATGAAGACCAAGGTCAAAATGCAGATGCGTTACCACTCTTGAGGCCTAAGGTGTTATGCCTCTGTGCCGGAAATTACAGGGCCGTACATTACCACCTGACCGGAACACGATAGTGCTGAACACTACCATTTAGCGGCAAGTATATTAGGTAATGCGGTGGTGCCTACGCCCGCGAGCTCCGTCACTGAAGCTCTACCACCAGTAAAAGTGACGTGTATTTACACGCGCACCTGTGTGCGTACCACGTACAAAATTCCAACCGTCGCCCATAAGAGGGGAATGGGTTGAGTGATGCGAGCAAATCGGGCGGGTCATCGAAGTGTCCATTTTATACGTAGTATTATTACATATTCTCTGCTAATACTGAGTGTACTTGGAATTCTGGCTTAGACCCAATTAATTACTTAAAACATTAATTACCTTAATGTATGGGCTCATATTAACTATCACAGAGGGAAAACAACCTCTGGAGCTGTAGCATCTACATTTTGCCTCGCCTTTCTTATCTACAAGCTGTAGTATTAGCAGAGAATATGTAATAATATAACTGCCTCAGTAGCGTAGTGGTAGCAGGCCACTACTACTACGCTGGGGGTCCTGGGTTCGATTCCCGGGTCGGGGACTATCAGAGATAACGGTTTAAAATTATTTATCTCTGGTTCTATTGGGATTTTTCCATTTTCTGGAAGTTTCCCAGTACCTTTCCAGGGTTTGGTAATGTGCCCGGAGATGGCAACAGCTTCGCCTTCTTCCTGTTACATGGGCTAAAACGTAAAATGCATGCATTTACCTCTGCCTACCCCTTCGGGGATTACAGGCGTGAAGTTACGTTAAGTTTCTGTTAGATCAATGACTAAAGCAGAACTCCAATTCTCTAATATTGGATACAGGTCGATTTAATGATCAAAGAAAATATCGAAATAATCATACCTAAAGAGCAAACTACTACCAACCGTATAAAAAGGTAATTTATAGAGTATACTCCGATAAAAAATCCAAGAATCCGCATTTTCTCATCATGATGAAAGCTTTATTAACGGAGTGCGGACTGCGGTATCAGCTGTATGTTATTGAACACGTTTGATACGTGTATAATTTGCAGTGACTTGAATCATTCTATTTCCCTTCAACTTTTTTTTTAATATTATGGCATCGCTATTACGCATATTGCCAGTGTCAAGTCAAACGATATTGCGTATTAGTATTAAGCAGTCAGAGACAGCAGTCAGAGACAAGTCAGAGACAGTCAGTCAATTTATCAGTCCGTCAGTCACAGTCAGTTATTCGAGTAAAGTGATGGCTACTTTAGCATATCACTTACAATGAAGTTGTGGAAGTAACCCTAAAGAGGGGGGAGTACTCCTTATTATATAAGCTATCTGCCAGTGAAAGTCCCGTCAAAATCGGTAAAGCCGTTCCCGAGATTCGCGCGGGAACAAACAGACAGACAGACAAAAATTGTAAGAAATGTTGTTTTGGTATATGTACCGTGTATACATATATATGCATTTAGTAAAAAGCTGTTATTTTTATATTACAAACAGACACTCTAATTTTATTTATTTGTAATACACCAAGAAAATAAAATAAGAGGCAACGTTTTCGTAGGTTTTCGCGAGCTTCATACATTGTAGAAATTAAACTTGCGGATTTTCTCGCGTATACAACACTCCCAAACTTCTTACACCCGACGTTTCGGTCGGTCAGTCTGCCCGTGACCACGGTAGCTGGAAAGCGACCGAAACGTCGGGTGTAAGAAGTTTGGGAGTGTTGTATACGCGAGAAAATCCGCAAGTTTAATTTCTACAAATAAGAGGCCTAAGGTGTTATGCCTCTGTGCCGGAAATTACAGGGCCGAACATTACCATCTGACCGGAACACGATAGTACTGAATACTACCATTTAGCGGCAAGTATATTAGGTAATGCGGTGGTGCCTTCGCCCGCGAGCTCCGTCACTGGAGCTCTACCACCAGTAGAAAGAAAAATAGTGACGGTAGAAATGAAAAATTGATTATTAACGTTGTGTGTTTTTTTTAATCTGTAGCCTCGCGGCTAATTATTTATTTATATATCCGTGCGAAGCCCGGGCGGGTCGCTAGTGATTAAATAAAGAGGGATGGAAATAGACCATAATTTAATTAAAAATCTTTCAACTACACACAGTTATGTGTTCATAATTTAAAGGGCTTCTCTAATACTTGTAAAACACGGTGAGGCCTAAGAATATTTGAAAAGCGATTGCGAGTTTTATGAAACAACAGCGAGCAGTCGCGGGCGATGTGTAATCAGAAGCCCATGTGTTTGTTAAGTTGGAGGTATACCGGGGAAACGCGAAAAAAGGAGCAATTACAGCTTAAAAATCCCTAGACGGGTGTGAATTGAACTTGCATGCACAGGGTTCCAGTAGAGTTCCAGCTTAGAAGCCCACGGACGAAGACTACCACCACATTACCTAATTTATCTGCCGCCAAATGGTAGCGTTTAGCACTATCGTGTTCCAGTTAGATGGTAATGTATGGCCCCGAAATAAATATCACAGAGACATAACAAGTAAGATTTCAAGGGTGGCGACGCATCTGCTTTTTGAACTTTGGTGATTGTGTAAGTGCCTATAGGCTGCAGTCATCAATCACCATCAATGTGAACTGCATGCTTGTTTGTTTTTGACTTGGTTATATTATTTTCTCTGTAACTTTTCTTTTCGACGCTTTTCTTTTTCAACCCAAAGGTGTAATTCCAAAAAATGCTTTATGGAATTCAGCCCATATTATGTACACATTTTGTAATCTGTGCATTAAAGATTAACCCCCTTATCGTATATATGATCATAAACGTACATTACATACGTTTTAGCATATAGTATGCTTTGTCTTTGTCAGTACCATTATCAATTGTGCAGAATAGAAAAAGACAATGGAGAGATTAGCAACACTTCACGTTTATGAATAAGGGGGTAAATAAATACGCATGCAGTTCACATGAATGTAAGTAAATTCTATAGTTTATAGAATTCTAGACAAGACCGGTCGGCGTCGGGACGTGAACCCATCGCCCTCTAGCGAAAGAATTCTCTTCTGACCCGGTTAGTCCGGTTAGAAGGGATGCGGGTTCGATACCCGCACCGTGACAAATTTTTGTATAGCCTACAGATATTTGTTTCGGGTCTGGGTGTTAGTGTATGTGTTGTATGTGTACAACGGCACCCACGACACAGGTTTATACCTACTGTAGGGCTGTGAGTGTAAGCGTATTTTATTTATTTATTCCAGTGGAAGAGATTTCTTCCGCTAGTGCAGTCAATCAAGCAAACAATGACGATCAAACCATTTCAATGGGGCGGTAGTAAATGCAAAAACGCAAGATGGCAGCAGCGTCCTGCGATCGCCAATCCGCATACCAAGCGTGGCGGTTATGACATGCCCCACTCTAGGAGGGATTTATGTCCAGCAGTGGACTTCTTTTGGCTGAGATGATGATGCGACAAAACCGGAGGTCAAATTGCAGCTAGTACTATTAGTGGAAAGAATTCCACTTTTAAAATTAAAATACCGAAATTTAATATAAAGCGCCCAGTGTGTCACCAGCCGCGTAACCTCTATTCTAACCAGATGTGGGCAGGTAATTGGATTTCAAGTTCTTTAATCTTGCACAAGTTAAACGTGCCTGCATTCTCTTATCAATTTCAGAATTCCACCGGTATTATACTAGTTTTGAGAGACAACTTCCTTGCTTTTAACCGGCTTGATATTTAGTTTAAACTTTATTCTTATGACTTTTACCGGTAGTAATATAAATGTATTTGAAGTTATAAGCGTAAGCTACCTGAGTAGTGTAGGAGCAGCTACTTCTACACTATTTTTGATACTCCTACACGCTTCTGCTATTTTTGATCCTTGGGTCGAGTAAGTGCTACTGTTTTTTTTTTTCATATTTCTCAATGCCATGCTCGTAGTTTGGTAATGTGCACTGAGATGTCAATAGAATCCTAACCTGTCGGGGTAATCGTCGGGTTGATTTGAAATATTCATTTAAATTTTGGTATTTTGGACAAAAGCGAAACCTAGTTTTATTACATGAGTGTAGCTCAAAAACCTAACATGGTCATTTTACATCAGGCCCAGGAAGACCGAAATTCACCTACCATGACCAAATAAGTCGAGTACTCCCTAAAGGTGGGGTCAAAAGTCCTAAGAATCGTCGTGCGTGTATGAAGAGAATGATGAATGTAGAAGAAGCACGGGAGGTGTGTCAGGACCTGGATATCTGGCGCTCCACACTCTCTACCCACACCGTAAGGGACTTGGCGTGAAGATACATATATCTTAAGTCAACTATGACGTTTGGAAAAGCTCATCTAAAATGCTACAGCTGTACATTATGTAAGCGAGACATATTCATTAATTAATCAACTTCAACTCATGAATCAAACCCTCTTCCTGGCTTGTCAACACCACACTTACTGCTATGTCAACATGTTAATACAAACCACAGGGAGGTCTAATTAAAAAGCCGTACCAACCGCAGTTTGCAAACCCAGCCTGAAGCCAATTTCTCTATCCTGTGGCATTCGTTAAAACTTTTAACCAGACTGTGGACTGTATCGTACCAATTCTGCACTAAATTTTACTCTCTTTAACTCGCTACAATATATTTATATCTATACAAATAAATAAAATTGGAGTGTCTCTTTATGTGTGTGTATCTTCACGCCAGGTCCCTAACGGGGTAGGCAGAGAGTGTAGAGCGCCAGACATCCCGGTTATTTTAATGTTACAAATGTCTCTTTGTAACATTAAAATAACCGCTTTTTACTAAATGCATATGTATACACGGTGCATATACCTAAACATTTTTTTTACAATTTTTGTCTGTCTCTCTGTCTATCTGTTTGTCACAGCTGTGTTGGGACAGCTAGTCAACAATAAGTGTTGTTGAAATATTGTGACACTTGATGAGATTGAAAAGACTCGTTGAAAATCGGTCAAGTGCGTCTCGGATAACGTGTAGGGTTCGTTTTACAGTCAGTTTATTTTATAAGTTTTTTTTAATGGCAATCGTCCTAAGACATTTCTGCTAACATCACGTTTGATAATTTATTACTTATAGTTAATACTTATACTTGCCGCTAAATGGAAGTGTTCAGCACTATCGTGTTCCGGTCAGGTGGTAATGTACGGCTCTGTAATTTCCGACACAGAGGCATAATACCTTAGGCCTTAGGAGTGGTAACGCATCTGCATTTGAACCTTGGTCTTTGTGTAGGTGTCTGTGTCTATAGGCTGCAGTCATCACTTGACATCAATGTGAACTGTATGATAGTTTACCACTTCCATTACACAAAAAAACCCTCCGACCAGGCAAGGTGATAGTGGTGATAGTGGTCTAATGATTAACATTGGGACGTTGTATATATGGTAACTCTTGAGAAAACTTCGTAAGTGCGATGTAATTCGATTGATACGCCATCTTCCGTACTAAACTTAAACTTTGGTATTTCGTCGGAGTCACTAAGTGGCGCTTTATTAGTAGACGCTAAAAATACCAATCGGCAGTCCCGTTATTAGGCTGAGAGCCCTTTGCACTTTGCTTTGAAGTAGGCTAGTGCCGTCTCGCGACGTGCCGTCAAGGCTAACATAATACAATTAATAAAGACAGTAATGTTAGCGAGGTTCAGCCAAGTTATCATAATGACTCTAAAGTTTCACTTATATTTAACAAATTGTTGCCCGCAGCTCCTCTCGCGTGTGCTTTTCGCGTAATCTGTGGAAACTCATTAAATCATTCCACGGCATCCCACATACATTTTCGAGATCAAAACTATCCTATGTGTTAATCAAAGTTACTTCTCTGTGTGTGCCAAATTCCATGAAAATCGTTCAGCCGTTTTTGCGTGAAGGAGTAACAAATAAACAAACATTCAAACTTTCGCATTTATAATATTTTTAAGGTAGATGGCATTGTTATTATAGTAAAAAAATGACGATTACGCGACTTTTTTTTGTTACTGTTATCCTTCACCGCTATTTTATTCAGTGTCATAATTTCAAATCACAATGATCAAATGAACCGCAATCGTTCCGCAACTACAAGGAAAAAACACCAAATAACCGTTATTTTAAATCTTTCGACCATAAACGTTCAATACGGCCATAGAGTAACGTAAGTTCAATATTTGCCGCCTCCAAAAACAATAACCCACAAAGTTAGATCGGAAACAATATAGGGTACGGGCAGGCATTACCGCGTAATGCCCGGCCATAACGCGCTTGGCCCCATCAATGCAATATGACGGGGCCCGATTAAGCCGGGTATAATGCAGGCTATGTTTATTTGTTACAAAATTAGTTTGCGACTTTTATGCTCTAATATAATCTCCATACGCTACATATAAGTCAGGAAACTGTTTTTTCTTAAAATAAATGTATTTATAAAGTAGTGTCTACATGTTGTACATCTGTTGTTATCTAATGGCTGAATACTCAATCGTGACTCAATTTTAAGCAACGCTCAAATGTGCGCTATCTATCGTTTGAACGTGTTTCATAAAGACAGAAGACTTTTAAGTCTCACTTAGATTTAAATGACGTTTGAGTATTTTGAGTTTGAGTTTGAGTTTATGCACATAACTTTATGATACCTTTCTGCGGTATATGTACTCTGTTTTGTATCACCTATAGACAGAGAATATGTAATAATACTACGTATAGAATGGACATTTTGACGTCCCGTCCGATTTCCCCGCCTCACCCAATCTCCTCTCCTCTTATGGGCGACGGTTGGTATTCTCTATGCTACGCACACAAGTGCACGTGTAGATACAGGTCAATGATTGATGTCTGTGTAATAGAGACCAAATTAAGCATTTGTATTTTTGTCTTTGGCGGAGTGTCCGCGGTGTGCTGTAGGTATCTCCTACATCGTTGGTGGGCTGATGGCCATAATTTGCGTCAAGTAAGTACTTGTTTACTTTGCATTTTTCGGCGATTTCGACTATCGATATTAATAGGTTTGCCTAATTTTCTAGTTCTGCTTTATTTTAACACGTGGAATGTAATAAAATTTATTTTTTTGGAAAGTAAAGTGTACTTACCTTTGGTTTTTCATATTTCATACGTCATATTTGTTTACTAGCTGTACCCGCGACTTCGTCCGCGTGAAAATTTATGATTGTTCAGTACCTACCCGGACGAATTCGTAAGCGCAGCTAGTATAAAAGTAGCCTAAGTTACTCCTTATTACATATGCTATCTGCTTGTGAAAGTCCCATCAAAATCGATAGAGCCGTTCCTGAGATTAGCCGGAACAAACAGACAGACAGACACACAGACAGACAGACAGACAGACAAAAATTGTTGTTTATCGTGTATGTACTGTGTATTATGTTACTGTGTTTTCATGTTTATTTTAGGTGTGTAGTAATAGTTTGTGCGAATGAACATTTTTCTTTCTTTCTTTCTGACCGAATTCTTTCCTTTTCTCCGTTTCTTTTTAAAATAGGGAAATTTCTTCAATTGGCAAATTATTAATTCATTATAATAGTTTCGTTTTATTTTAATATATTTTGTTAATTTTTATTATAAGTGATTATTCATTTTTGGTAGTTTAAAAAAATGACGATAATAACTGCTCTCCAGGGGGCCTAATTATATGAATTATAATATAATATGAATAAAATAAAAATCGTTTATGATTTGACTAGGACAAACTGTTCCACATAGTGCTATCGCGATGATGAAGGTTATAAATATGTTTTTCCATTTGCTGATGTTAAAAAAGGAACGTCGACCCATTTCATGAAATGGTACGCAAGGGTATTCAAATAAAAAAATACCGTAATGGTATTAGAGAAATTTGATGACGTTTAAATTAAATTTTTACCAGACCCCTCCGACCGCATAGCACAGTTTAAATTTTTTTCCTGGAGCCTCTGTTTCAATCATAGTGAAAATGGGTCAGAATCTTCGAATAATCGGTAAAGCAATTCACAATTTCTTAGGATCTTTCCCAGTCATAGGGCAACACGACCCACCGGCCGCGGCGGAACGCAGGGGAGTAGCCATATGTAGGCTTCCCCCTCTGTCAAAGTACAGGACGAAATGGTCCTATGCCTGGCGCCCAGATGTTTATTTATTTATTATTTATTTATTTGCTTGTCACATGGTTATAAGGTCTTACAATTAAATATTTTGTAGTTACATGTAACACCCCACATGTGTGTGTAGGGGCACCGCAAAATTATGAGAACATTTCAGGTACATATAATATTTTACATTACAATATAAACTTATGACTATAATCTTAAATGAAGACATTTAAATTCAGAGCTATTATTCATATTATTTAATATATGTGATTGTATCTATTTATTAATTTATATATTTAAAATATGTTTATGTGTGCCTGAAATTGTTTATGTATTTTGTTAAAGTGAAGGTGTGAGTTTCCTAGTAATAAACGATTTTTGTAGTGTTAGTGTGTGTCACACGTATTTCCCCCCGCACAAAATGACAGACTGTTTTTCATCGGTAATAAACGCTATGGCTATTTCCCTCCGGTCCGCCGCGACCGGTGGGCCGAGTTGCTCTATGTTCCCAGTAATAGTATCATTTAACCATACCATTTTCACTCATTATAGAGGGATCTCTTCGAACCTACGCACTTAAGTGCCCATACTGGATAGTATGGGCGCTTAAGATGGATGGATAGTATGGGCGCGCAAGTAACTTAGGCTACGCGAATGAAGTCGTGGGGGGGGGCACAGCTCAATCATTACATATCCATCTTACTGGATACATTACCATTCAATAGGAACACGATAGTGCTGAAGCCTACTGTGTGGCGGCCTATAGTATATGAGACTAGCTGTGCCCGCGACTACGTCCGCGTGAAAATTTTTGATTGTTCATGGCTTACCCGGACGAAGTCGTGGGCGCAGCTAGTATAAAAGTAGCCTAAGTTACTCCTTATTAGGTAAGCTATCTGCCAGTGAAAGTCCCGTCAAAATCGGTAAAGCCATTCCCGAGATTAGCCGGAATAAACAGACCGACAGATAGACAGACAAAAATTTTAAAAAATGTTATTTTGGTGTATGTACATTTAATAAAAAGCGGTTATTTTTATAATTCAAACAGACACTCCAATTTTATTTATTTGTATGGATGTATGGATAAGTACATTGTAGGTACATTTGTCAAGGCAAAACAATTAAAGTCCCAAGGGTCGCAACTTTGGGTGTGCGGAACGTTCTTACGTCACTTAAAGAAGTCTTTACCGTATTCCACGTTCTCAGGAGAATCGTTTACGCGGAACCTACCCAAGAAATCCAAAACCAACTGCTTTATGTAGAGGCTTTTCCTGATTTCTGCCTTTGGTCTTTTATTTTAGTTCGTCGCGAGCAAACTTTTGATAAAATTAACGTGTTGTATTTATTATATTTCTCACTGGGTTCTCAGTGTTCGATCCACAAGAATTCTTTATTTCTGACATCATTTCAGCCAAAAACGTCCACTGCTGGACAAAAGCCTACTAAGGGGGATATGCCATAATCATGCCACTAGTGGTAGAGCTCCAGTGACGGAACTCGCGGGCGTAGGCACCACTGCATTACCTAATATACTTGCCACTAAATGGTAGCACTAGTTGCTAGATAGTTCAGCACTATCGTGTTCCAGTCAGGTGGTAATGGACGGGCCTGTAATTTCCGGCACAGAGGTATAACACCTTAGGTCTCAGGAGTGGTAACGCATCTGCATTTTGACCTTGGTCTTTGTGTAGGTGTCTATTGGCTGCAGTAATCACTTAGCGTTCATGTGAACTGAAAGAAAAGAAAGAAAGAAAGAAAGAAAAATATTTATTTTCATAGCACACACACTACAACCAATAATAATAAAGTTAAAAACAAGTAGAACAATGGTGATATATTTGGTTGTGGGAAGCCAAAAAAAACGGCACCCACCTCAGCTGATTGCTGCAGAGTGACTGCAGCGCTGATATTCTGGTGGGTCCTAGTGCCATCACGAACTTCAAGCTGCCAGGCAATGCCTGAACCTCATAAAATAATAGCCAGAAAAAAATAGACTTCATATATATTATTCATATTTAAGTAAACTACCATCAATACATATACACATTACACTACGATAATAAAATAATAAGCATATATACCTAAAATAAAATAAGTTAAAAAGTTAAAAATACCTATAGTACCTAGAAATAAAATTACTTAAATAGCCACAATAGTGGAAATTGAAAAGAATACAAAAATACTCAAACCAACAGATAAATAAAATAAAATATTAAAATATTTATAAAACAATTAAAAAAAATAATAATAATAAATAACTAATAAGTAATTAATAAATAATAAATAATAAGGGGGCAGAGCAGCTTGTGGCGAGCTGTTGGTGAGTAGCGACACCACCCCCTACCATCATCTCGAGTTCCTCCGAGAGAACTGGGCTCCGCCTCGTCCGCCACACAGAAGTACGGCCGGACAGAGCATCCGGTCTCTCAACTCTGGCTTGCCTTCATTGGCCGGTCAGAGTGGGGCGCTAGAGGTATGGCATTTGCAGAAATTTAGATAATAGGCTGTTGTCTAAATTTCTGCAAGAGCCATACACTCGGGGGTGGAAGTGTCTAAAGGCATAATAGCGGGGAAGCCCGCTCGGAGCTCGAGATTACTCGCTCGTGATGGTGAAACCGGGGCCACACCTCTCGACACCCCCAGCCTCTCTCAACAGTGTTGCCCCCCGTCGACCACCCGTGGCTGTTTGGGGGGCCCACCAAGGAGAGGCGAGTCACCACCTGCCTAAAGTAGGATTCGATAATGTGAGATGTTGAATATAGGCAGGTACCGGATCTCACTTCATAGGCCCAGAGACAGTCGCAAAAACGGAATACCGCTACCACCATCGTCCGCCATTTTGTTTACTGTCACTGTCGTGAGTGACGTCAAGTGACGTGTCAAGTGTCATAATAAGGTGAGAAAAGAAATTATGTACATACCTGAAAAATGAAATAAATGTTCCACGTGGCACGCAACGTGGTTGGTAACTATAGGGTCGTACTTCACTGCAAGCTTGTTCGCCACTTCCATTACATAAAAAAATCTTGCTTAACTTGCGGAGTGACAATTGGAGTGGCGGTTAATCGCGGAATTCTGCTGCTCAACCCATGATATTGTTTACTACCTTATTGGAGAGTTGACCGCCGTAGTTCGGTTTACTGACGTCAAAATGTTCCTACACTATTGTACAGTGGAGATTTCAACCCGTGATGACTACAACCAGGGTTGCCAACCATCCGGTTTTCGACCGGACTGTTGTGTTTTTTAAGGATATGTTGGGGTCAGGTCGCTTACGTCGGACCCGATTCAATTTGTCTGAAAAACTCGATACCAAAAGTTCCAAAAGAGAGGGTAGATTAGGAAAATTATTTCCACTATACAAAGTAATAACCCAAAACCTGGGGAACAAATCAACCTCAAAGAAAAATCTTTTTCATTAAAATTATCCGGTTTTTTTTTCGATTTTGACCAAGTATGATCCGATTAAAGGAGATGTTGCGAGATCGGCTCTGGTTCGTACACTACCTCAAAAAATGGGTAAATTGAAGAAGAATCCGAAAAAAATGCAATTAATTTATTCAAGGATATATTTTAGAGTTACAACCACATTTAATTCAAATGGTTTTATCATTTTTAACCATGTTCAAAATGGCGTCGATACAGCCAGATACAAGACTTGGGATAGTACCTATGTAGATAAAACAAAACTAATGCTATCTTACTATTGCATCACATAATTAAGAAAAAAACGATGTATCGAATCGATCAATTTTAGGAAGTTCCCATGAATTTCTTTAAATCGGAAATCGATTAGTATTGATTATTAGTGGAATTTGTCAAAATGACATCGCCCGCCATATTCGCCATGTTGATTTTGAGTTGCAATTCTAACTGCAAATAATGTTTCGTAACTGCAAACAAAGCTAATTATGTCAAAATATACAGTAAAAAACGTTTTTATATTGATTTTGCCTGTTAATGATATTGTGTACAATACGTGGCCGTAGGTCCATATATTTGTGCAACATCTCCTTTGTTGTCCGGTTATGGCGGCTGGAAAAAGTGACAACCCTGACTATAACCAACGACAACAAGTAAATATCTTTCTACTGAAGAGATGATGCACTTGGTTTATATCAAACTTGCTCAACTTTCAGCGTCATTTCCCTATTCGCAATAGAAGCGAAGACAATTGGAAACCTAAATGATATATTCACATTTTCTCTCACCTCAAAAACTTTGGGGTCCCTTGAGGAACGTTCTGACGTCGCACAAACAAATTCTTCCCGCGATTCCACGTTCCCACTAGAATCGTTTACGCGGAACCCATCAAAAATTCCAAAACCAACTGCTTTATTTATACGCCTTTTCTGATTTCCCCACTCGGTCTTTTATTATTTAGTTCATCGCTAGGAAACTTTTGTTGGCGTAGAATTTTTAACGAATAGTATCTTTTATCCACTAGGTCCACAATGTTCAATCTGAAAGGAGTATTTATTTATGACATCACACATTCAAAGAAAAATTTTACATCATGAGTGTTGTATGCTTGAGGGGTTGTAAGACAGACGAAGATGAATTAACGAGCCAAAATGGACGCTTAACGTCCTTTACGGACACAATAAAAGGTGTCGTATTTCATAAATTGGATTAAAATAATAATAATAATGGCAACCCATTATACGTCCCACTGCTGAGCAGGAGTCTCTCCTTTTTTTGGGGGGAGGCCTGGAGCTTACTCCACCACGCTGCTCCAATGCAGATTGGTGGAGGTGGGTGGGTTAGTGCCTAAATTTGAGTTATGTCTATTATTCTTCAAATTTTCTATCCAATTTAAATCAGTCACCTCACAATGCAATCTAACTTGCGTAAGTCTCAGCATCATTTTGCTTTTCACAAAAGCGAAGACAATTGGGTCACACAACTCGAAAACTTTAAGTCCCATGACGTCACAC
The DNA here is from genome assembly GCA_036365455.1 of Macrosoma leucophasiata. Lineage (NCBI taxonomy): Eukaryota > Metazoa > Arthropoda > Insecta > Lepidoptera > Hedylidae > Macrosoma > Macrosoma leucophasiata. The sequence goes on along the minus strand of JAWQUS010000023.1, from coordinate 2,032,677 downwards.
AAATAAGTCTTTTCAGCGATTCCACGTTCCCAGTACAATCGTGTACGCGGAAGCCATCAAAAATTCCAAAAACCAACTGCTATATATAAACGCTTTTTCTGATTTCCCCTCTCGGTCTTTTATTATTTAGTTTGTCGCGAGCAAACTTTGGTGACATAGAATTCTTAACGTGTTGTATCTTTTTCCCACAACAGGGATTGTTTGTTTATTACATAAGCTCACATTGACCGAGAAATATTTAATCACTCCTTTGTCTGTCTCCATTTAAAGCCTTTAAGAATTCAAATATAAAACATTATTTTTTGGCCATTTTATATATTATTAATTTAAAATCTATCAAAACTAGGCCGCTCGCAACCTCGCTGTTGAATACCAACCGACGCCCATAAGAGGGGAGGAGGGTGGGTGAGGCGGGGAAATCGGGCGGGACGTCGTGTCCACCCTATTCGTAATATTATTACGATTGTAGATCACGCCCCAATAAATCTTTTTAAAATATTCAATGTTGAGTATAGTATAGTTGTATGTAACCTATACATTGGCATGAGATAGATGTGCGTGTGAGTGTGTGTGAGTGTGTGTGTGTGTGTGTGTGTGTGTGTGTGTGTGTGTGTGTGTGTGTGTGTGTGTGTGTAGGTATGTGAATGTGAGTGTATGTATGCATGAGTGATTGTGTGTAGTGTGTGTATAATAAAGCAGATCACATTGAAAAATATCTACTACCTATATATACCTAATACCTACTTGTTTCTGTGACGTCAAAACGTCCCTCTCAGTGGACCCAAAGTTTTGAGTTGCGAGAAAATGGGAATATTATTAAAATTTAGGTTACAAATTGTTCTTGCTTCTGTTGTGAATAGCGAAATAACACTGAGAGTTGAACAAGTTTGATTGCGATGCAAAAAGTTAAATAATTATGAACTTAACTCATTTTTTTTATTTATCAAATAGAGAGAACATACACTTGGCAAATAATAGCAGTGCATCTAAAAATCACAGAGGTTTGTAACGATACTACTTTAGTTCTAAGTTCCAAGAGAGGTGCAGCCAGTGCGTCGGGTGTATAGTAAATAAGGCATACACTACAACGCACATGTGAACACAATTATTATAGTCTGTCAGTCAAAATTTGATACTATACGTAACTAACGTCTGGAATACTGCTCTCATTTGTGGGCGGGAGCCCCCAAATACCAGCTTGGTCCACTTGACTCCCTACAAAAACGCGCCGTTCGAATTGTTAACGATCCAGGACTTACCGACAGGCTCGAACATCTGAGCCTGCGCAGAGACATTGGGAGTTTGTGCGTGTTGTACCGTCTCTACAATGGTGAGTGCTCTGCTGAACTGTTTGACATGGTGCCACCGTCTCTTTTTCTACACCGTACTACCCGCCAAAGAGAGACGTTCCACCCACACCGACTGGACACCTGGCAGTGCTCAACGGTGCGGTTTTCACGTTCGTTCCTGCCCAGAACGTGTAAATTGTGGAACGAAATTCCCTCTGAGGTGTTCCCTAGGTGCTACAATATGGGGTTCTTCAAAAATGGCGTCAAAAGAGTCCTTCAGGGCTGGCAGCGCGTTGGCAACTCCCCTGGTGTTGCAAATGTTCATAGGCGACGGAGACTACTTTCCATCAGGTGGCCCGTTTGCATGTCTGTCAACCTACAGACATAAAAAAAAAACGTGATACGTGAACTTGATACACGATAGCAAGGTACTCGTATAATACACGTTAGTTACGCTCAACATTAAATTAGACACGTATTATTTTGTTCGTGATTGACGGTAACCGTTCATTTTATCTCGTCTATTTATTTTCATCAGTCTTGAACAACTAAACGTATGTTTTTTTTTAACTAAACTGATAAGTAACCTTACTTTATGTGTCACTTGCTGCAAATAAATGTTTTTTTTATTTTGTTTAAGTCAAGGCAGAGAATATGTCATAATACTACGTATAGAATGGACACTTCGACGTCCCGCCCGATTTCCCCGCCTCACCCAACCTACCCTCTTATGGGCGACGTTTGGTACTCTCTACGTGCTACGCACACAGGTACACGTGTAAATACACGTCACTGATTGATGTCTGTGTAACAAATAAAGCGTTTGTATGGAATTTTGGCGGAGTTTCCGCAGTGTAATCAAGGTGTGAGTAGTAATAGACGATTTTTGTAGTGTGTACCACACGTACCTATTACCCCCCGCAAAAACTGTTTTGCATCGGAAATAAACGCTATGGCTACTCCTTTCCGATCCGCTGCGGCCGGTGGGCTGTGTTGCTCTATGGCCTAAGGCACATGAAAAGTTAAAGAAGAAAAAAAAACGTAACCTCACTCCTGTAATCCCCGAAGGGGTAGGCAGAGGTAAATATATGCATTCAATCATACATGCCAACACCCACGACTCGCCGGTTACGTTTTGGCCCATGTAACAGGTGGCGAACCTGTTGCCATCTCCGGGCACATTACCAAACTCCGGGGTACTGGGAAACTTCCAGAAAATGGAAAAATCCCAATAGAAGCCGAGATAAAGGATTTTAAACCGTTATCTCTGATAGTCCCCGACCCGGGAATCAAACCCAGGACCTCCAGCGTAATAGTAGTGGCCTGCTACCACTACGCTACAGAGGCAGTTAAAGAAGAAAAAAATTAAATTAAAAATGCCAATTTTTGTTATGATTTTTCTTTTACATAATTTTGATTTAGGAAGATATATAGCTATGAGGCAATCCCTGTCGAAATACGCTACACTTTTTTTTCCACCAGCGTATAAATGTCACCAGCATAAATTGCACCCGTGACGTTATAGCTTCGGAGCCGTTTAGATGTTATCTCAAGTCGGCACACTCAAGCAAATTGCACCATTACTTTTTATATTTACCTTGTGGGTGGAAAGTGGAACTTTATAAGTTCAACTAATCGGATTACATCTCATTAGCGTTCCAAGATATAACCGTCTCAACTGGGTTGAAACACTAGTCCTGGATCGTTACATGATTTTTTTATTTCGATTATACTTTCGTATCGTTATGTAGCTGGAAAAAGATTCAACTGAGTTGAAATACTGATCCATGTTATTCTGGTATATTTTCTACCATACCTTGGTGACAAATTCACAACCGAGTAGTCAGCACACTTATGTATTAAGTCAGTACTACAGGTTCAAAATAAATAAAAATTAAAATAAAATAAAAAGTTACGATAATCATTTTTTTCCCGGATTTAGACAACTAAGACGTGGTAACCCTAGTAGTGACCCGTCACCGCTGAAGTATAATAGTATAATTGTTTTTATATTATTTCGCATTAACACATGCTTGTGAAATATTTTTTTAAAGAAAAATGGAAAGAAAAAGGCCGCGAGTTCGAGTCTCGCCTGAAGTCAAATTTTTCTTTCCATTATTCTTTAAAAAAAATATAATAGTATAGCTTAAGTAACTCATGGACAAAATAAATGTGTAGCATTGTGTTTATTTAGACATATTCCGTGTTGATGTTTAATCAAGCGGACTGGGCGTTTAATATTCCACGAGGAAGGATGGAAATTTAGTGTCTGTGGTTAGTACGACCGTGGAGGCTGGAGGGTTTTGAGATCAGGGGTGCGACCGCTGATGGAAATTGTTGTCGACATTTTCATTGCTGTCAATCTATACGTTTGCCAATAAAGATATAATTTTATTATTATTATCGCTTATACTGAACTGCCTCGGTAGCCTAGTGGTAGCAGGCCACTACTACTACGCTGAGGTTCTGGGTTCGATTCCCGGGTAGGGGGGTTATCAGAGATGATGGTGTAAAGTCCATTATCTCTGGTTCTATTGGGATTTATCCATTTTCTGGAAATTTCCCAGTACCTTGAAGTTTGGTAATGCGCCCGGAGATGTCAATAGGCTCGCCACCTGTTACATGGGCCAAAAACGTAACCGGCGAATCGTGGGTGTTTGCATGTATGCTTGAATGCATGCATTTACCTCTGCCTACCCCTTCGGTGATTACAGGCGTGAAGTTACGTTCATTATCGCTTATGTTTCACCTACAAAAGTATGAACATCAGTTAGATTATTCTTATTGATTATTCTTGACGAATAGATTTTTCATTTTCTTCTATGATAGAATTGAAAAATTTCGTATGTATGTATGTATCTTCACGCCAGGTTCCTAACGGGGTAGGCAGAGAGTGTAGAGCGCCAGACATCCCGGTTCTGACAAACCTCTCGTGCCTCGTCTACCTTCATCATTCTCTTCATACATGCACGCCGATTCCTAAGACTTTTGACCCCACCATCAGACAGAACTCGACCTATTTGGTCATGGTAGGTCAGCCTTGGTCTTCCTGGGCCTCTGCAACCATCCACATTCGCATTGTATATCTGTTTAGTCATTCGCTCATTCGACATTCTTTCTGTATGCTCGAACCATCGGAGCATGCCTCTTTTCATTTTTACACCGATACTATCATTCACACAAAGCCTCTTTCTTACATCTTCATTACGAACGGGATCGGAAAAAAAAAAAAAAAAAAAATTTCGTGATTCACGTATCGGTTAAATATTATTGTTAAATTGGTATTTATAAATACCTTTCGAATTATTATTATAAATCATTCTCTCTAGGTAGCTTATAACCCGACAATGCAAAAGTGTCCTTGTAAACCAAGTTGAAATAAAAGATTTGAATATTTTTTTTCTTACTGCTTTACAATATTTGTATAGCCCTGTAATTTCCGGCACAGAGGCATAACACCTTAGGCCTCAGGAGTGGTAACTCATCTGCATTTTGACCTCTGGTCTTTGTGTAAGCCTATAGGCTGCAGTCATCACTAAACATCAATGTGAACTGCATGCTTGTTTGCCACTTCCATAACATAAAAAAAATGTTACAAAAATTGATAATCAAGAAAATAAATATGTAAGTACTTATGCATATCAGTAGAATGTCTCAATTTCTCTTTTAAAAACTAATAACAAAGAGACGAGGAACAGAAAATGAGGAATTCTTTAAAAAAATCATTCACTTACAGGGTTCAAAAGGCTGATACGAGTATATACTGAGAGTATATCAGCCTAGAGTAAAAATCCAGTCCAGAAAAATGTACATAGAGAGACATAGATAAATCGATAATAATATAATTTTCTTTTCTACGAAGAGGCATTCAGAGAATAATTGATATTTAATTTCATTGTTAACCTTAGAAATTAAAGAAAAAACGGAAAGAAAAATTTGACTTCGAGCAAGAATCGAACCTGCGACGTTAGGATAACCAGTCCAGCCGCTTTACCACTAAGCTACCGAAGTCCCACACCGACACGTCAAATTTAGCTTCCCCTTTCTTGATTCTTAACCGACTTAGGGTCGGTGAACGACATCCATTAATAACTAATGAATAGCTATACAACCGATATGATAGACTTTGCAGTTTATACAATATCGTTAGTTAAGATATCACTGTTCCCTTAATAATTGTACTATTTATTTTTCGCAATAACACTTGTTCAATAACTTAAGAAATAAAAAAAACGGTAAGAAAAATTTGACTTCGAGGAGGAATCGAACCTGCGACCTCAGGATAACCAGTCCAAAGGTCGCAGGCATCTAAAGTTCACTCGTTCATGTGTTATTGCGTAAAATAAATAGTACAATTGTTTTTTGTAAATAATGTATCTTTTTTTTTTTTTTTTTTTTTTATGTAATCGAAGTGGCAAACAAGCATGCAGATCACATTGATGTTAAGTGATAACTGCAGCCTATAGACACCCACACAAAGACCAAGGTCAAAATGCAGATGCGTTACCACTCCTGAGGCCTAAGGTATTACGCCTCTGTGCCGGAAATTACAGGGCCGTACATTACCACCTGACCGGAACACGACAGTGCTAAACACTACCATTTAGCGGCAAGTATATTAGGTAATGCGGTGGTGCCTACGCCCGCGAGCTCCGTCACTGGAGCTCTACCACCAGTAAAATATACAGTCTATATTTGCTATAGGGTACAACCTCATAAAGAAGATCCAACGTCGCTGATTCCGTTTGCTACAGCTCTCCACGTCTTGAGCGTTTTAGTGCCGTATGTTATTGTTATTAAGGTTTTCAATCTAATTTTATACCCAAAGTTCTGAGAGAGAGGGTCCAAATTCGTACATGTAGTCCAGTTGGAGGCAGTGATGGCTTGCATTCCTTAATTGAACGAAATACATCACAGAGTAATGGAGTCTTGGTTCTTAGATGTTGCATGTGTTCATTTATGTTGTAAGCGTACATTCTACGTGATAGCTACTCTTCAATTTATTTTTGTCTGTAGGTACTTCCTTTTGTTTTTTATTCCTGTACATTGATAGAAGAAGCGTGGTAAAATAATTGAAATGGTGTTGGTTCTAATCCTAGAAAGAAAGAAATAGTTTATTTCTTGACACACACAATACATTACTAAGCACTTAAATTAATAAAGAAAAAATAAACAGAGAAAGCAACTTATCACGACGGCAGAGAATATGTAATAATATTACGAAAAGAATGGACACTTCGACGTCCCGCCCGATTTTCCCGCCTCACCCAACCTCCTCCCCTCTTATGGGCGACAGTTGGTATTTTCTACGTGCTACGCACACAGGTGCACGTGTAAATACACGTCACTGATTGATGGCTGTGTAGTATAGACCAAATTAAGCGATTGTATGGAATTTTGGCGGAGTGTCCGCGGTGTGACGACGGTATGATAGTATTACATATTAGTATGGGTATGATGCATGTGTGAGACCAAAAAATGGTACCCATCTCAGCTGATTGCTGTAGTTCGCACTACAGCGCTGGTGTTCTGATGGGACCGTAAGTGACTTTGCAAACTACAAGTCGCCCAATTCCACATTACTTGCATACTAATGTTATATTTATGTACAAAACAAAATAATACAATACAAAACTATCAACCCATCTGCATTTTGACCTCTGGTTTTTGTGTAGATGTCTACAGGGTGCAGTCATTCTCTACATCAATATGAGCTGCACACTTTCTTACCTAAAAAAAATGTGCGCCGAGATATGTTTGCTTGAATGCCTGCATATATACCTTTGCTTACTCCTTCAGTACGCAGCCAAAACTTAGGTAAAATAAATAAAATACGCTTACACTCACAGCCCCACACTAGGTATAAGCCTGTGTTGTGGGTGCCGTTGTACACAAACACTCAGACCCGAAACAAATATCTGTAGGTCAAACAAATATATAGCCCGGTGCGATGATCGAACACGCGACCCTTCGAATCAAACGGTCGTCACCGCTGCACCAACCGGGTCAAACTAACGTTAAATTAAAAATTTTGAATTTTCAATTAAAATTAAAATCTTGCATTTTCATAACCTTTTTTTTTTATTAAATAATTTTTACACACAATACTGTTTGCTACACTAGAAGCATAGAGCAACGCGGCCCGCCGGTCGCAGCGGACCGGAGGGAAGTAGCCATACCGTGTATTACCGATGATGCAAAACAGTCTGTCATTTTTTGCGAGGGGAAATGCGTGCGACACACACGCACACTACAAAAATCGTCTATTACTACGAAACTCACACTTTGACTTTAACAATATACAGAAACAATTTCACTCACACATTTAAACATCTAGGCGACAGGTATAGGCCCATTTGGGCTTGTACTTTGACAGAGGAGAAAGCCTGCATATAGCTACTCCCCTCCGGTGTTGCTCTATGACTAGAAGCAACCATCGCATTCTAGACACGTCGTGTCGATTTAACGTACGACCCCGGTGCAACTCGACAGGTATCCTGAAATACATCTAGATCTAGGTAAACAATGACAAATTGGAAAGTGGGAAATACGAAATAGAAGGCGAAAAATATATATATTTTAAATTAGTCTAGTTGAGACGGACTCACACACACAGACAAATCCATACCACCGTCAGAGAATATGTAATAATACTACGTATAGAATGGACACTTCGACGTCCCGCCCGATTTGCTCGCATCACGCAACCCCCTCCCCTCTTATGGGCGATGTTTGGTATTTTGTAGGTGCTACGCACACAGGTGCGCGTGTAAATACACGTCACTGATTGATGTCTGTGTAATAGAAACCAAATTAAGCGTTTGTATGGAATTTTAGCGGAGTGTCCGCGGTGTGCCACCGTGCAGCATTTCACACTATCCTTACTTATATTTTACTTATATTTTTATGTAATAGAAGTGGCAAACAAGCATGCAGTTCACATTAATGTTAAGTGATGACTGCAGCCTATAGACACCCATACAAAGATCAAGGTCAATATGCAGATGCGTTACCACTCCTGAGGCCTAAGGTTATGCCTCTGTGCCGGAAATCACCTGACCAGAACACGATAGTGCTGAACAATACCATTTAGTGGCAAGTATATTAGGTAATGCTGTGGTGCCTACGCCCGCGAGCTCCTTCATTGGAGCTCTATCACCAGAAATGTTTTGTTTTTTTTAAACTTTTAGTCTCAACACACATTTGATTGGTTAAAAAATGGGTGAAACTTGGTAAAATATTTATTTTTTAAATAATTATAGCTACGAGTATGAACATATTTTGATAGGCAATACATGCAAGACGTGTTTGTTTAAGTAGGTATGAAATATGATAAAAAATTCAGAGGCGATTTCTCTAAGATGGCGCGTATGGCGCCGTATACCATAATTTTTATGCATTAAAAAGTAAATAATCATATATTAACAACCTTATTAAGATAAGATAAATAAGATAAGAAACATTTATTTGACACACAGCGAGACACATAAAACAGACATAAAACGTAACAGGTAACAGAGAAAAGACAACACATTTTCTAAAAATTAATACATACCTATACATGTAATATGTGTCTCACGGCTGCCAAAAAGGTGTCCTGTTCAGCAAATGTCAGGTACCTTCATATAAAAGCTACCTGACGCTGGTTTTCAACAGGACCCTTAATGAGTGAACCACGGATGTCAAATTTATAATAAAGGATAATTGTACTAATACTTATACATTGTACTATTACTTAGACCTAGGTACTATAATTAATTGCATTTTACAAGCGCTTTGGTCTTCTATCATCATCATATCTTCTATCTTCTATCGAACGCAACTCGCGAGAAGCGCATGCGGAGTCCATACAAAGTCATTCGCCGCCCGCGCCCCGCCCCTTCAATCGTCCAGTATCACTCAATGAATTTTAAACGCGGGTCTGGCACTTTAAATGGCGCACTACCACACGATTTTTCGCATGTTTTTGATGATAGTGTTTGTTACGTTTTCTATATTTTTATTGATTAAATTGACTTTTTATTTTGTAATTAAACCCTAAAATCGCGAAAAAATATCAGCTATTTCATACAAAAATGAAAATTTCAAAATGTATGAAAAATTTTTTGACGATTAAAACGACAAAGTAGGTTGAAAGTTGTTCAGATTGAGTCTGAAGAAACGGTTTTCAGGTTTTGCGCACTTAACCAATACTTATAACAAATGCTGGAGCAACCCCAATTATAAACACCAAGAAACGCCACTGGATAAAAACAATGTTTCATTCTGTAAACAGATAGGTGAATGACGACCTAGATTCGGCTGTAAGAACCTACTTATATTATTGTCTATTTATAGTATTGGTCAATTTTATCTTAATTGTCGACAAAAATGTCTAAAGAGCCGAAATTAGCTGACATATCTCTCGTAAAGTCGATGCAATATTTCTTGGTGTGGTACTTATATTTAATTCGAAAGCCGTCAGCATGTAAACAACTAATTCGAACAAAACGGATAAGAGGTAAACTTTCGAATCAGTTACGAAGCTAATGCCGAAAAAAGTTTTATGAAGTCCACCCGGACTCGGGAATTGAGTTTGGACACGAATTTCAGGTGATCTTTATATGTTACGACTTAATGTTGTATCGTCGTGGAAATGATGACTGCAGCCTATAAGACACCCACACTATATCCCGTGGTCAAAATGCAGATGCGTTGCTACCCAGAGACCTTAGTTGTTATATTTCTGTGACAGTTATTACAGGGCCATACATTACCATCTAACCGGAACACGATAGTGCTGAAGACTACCATTTGGCGGTAGATAGATTAGATAATGGGGTGATACCTACACCCTCGCGCTCCTAAATTGGGACTCTATCACTAGTAAAAGTTTACTCTGCCGCCAAATCGTAGTATTCAGAGTACTATCGTGTTCCAGTTAGGTGATAATGTATATATCCACGCAATAACTATCACAGAGACATTATTTATCGCAAATACGACCCGTACGATATTTTCTTCAAGCGTAATATTTTTAATCTGTCTTACTCAGTCAGTATCCAATTTATTCTTAAGCTCTTAATGTTAAGCCTATGTGCCGAAAATTACAGAGTCACTCATTAACACTTGACTGGAATACGATAGTGCCGAAGACTATCATTTAGCGGCAAGTAGATTATATAATACAGTACTACCTACGCTCTCGAGCACCGTCATTGAAGTCTACTATCTACTCGTTTATTCTGTATTATTATGTCGTAAAGGACCCGTGATCGTGTCGTAAGCTATAAACGTAACTATTCAGCAATAGTCCTACGAATTTGCAGTTAGATTGCGTCATGAATAAATTTATTTCGTGTTGACACCTACAAATTTACACCATTATATGTTTTATAATAGAGTATTTATTTTATGAAAATGTTATGTGCATGTCTTTGTTAAAAGAGACCAAGTTGTGATTTCCTCGTCCAAATTGTGAAAATGAGGTGATTTTATATTTATATTTATCTGGGAAAAATTTATAACCTGTATTTTTTTTTATGTAATGGATGTGTCAAACAAGCATCCAGTTCACATTGATGTTAAGTGATGACTGCAGCCTATGGTGTCTATACACCCACACAATGACCAGAGGTCAAAATGCAGATGCGCTGCGTGCCGGAAATTACAGGGCCGTACATTACCACCTGACTGGAACACGATAGTGCTGAGCACTACCGTTTAGCGGTAAGTATATTAGGTAATGCGGTGTTGCCTACGCCCGCGAGCTCCAATGTGTGACGACGAGAGTCACTGGAGCTCTACCACCAGTAAAAGTATATTATTATTATCACAAAAAAACCTCTATGATATAGGCAGAGTAATCTCGAACATTTTTAAGTCCCTTTGAAATCTTTTCTTTTTTTTATGTTATGAAGATGGCAAACTGGCATGCAGCCTATAGACACCCACATTTTTTCATCTAAGAAAATATTACAAAATATGTACATCAAAGCAAACCAAAAATAACCAAGACTTGTCCGGTATGCTAAGACGAATCTATGTGGGTAAGACAACAGTAACATCACAGTCATTACATATTAGAAATAATAATATACAATTTAACGAAGGTAGTAACAAAATTTGATATGCATCTAAATATTTCTATTACTTTTTCGCGCTGTGCTGAAATACAAAATACACTAATGGTGCGATTCACAGACCGCACTACGACTTTACTTTGAGCAAAGTATGCTCAGAACTGTCAGAAATGTATGGGTTTTGACAGTTCGAAGCGTACTTTGCTCGAAAGTAAAGTCAAAGTCAAACTCAAACTCAAAAATTCATTTAATCACTTGGAAATAATAGAATTTGCTTGTGATAGGTCAAATTACACATATAAAATTAAAGCGAATAACAACTGATACGTTGATTAATATGTCAAAGTAAATAAATTAATACGTAACTTCACGCCTGTAATCCCCGAAGGGGTAGGCAGAGGTAAATGCATGCATTCAAGCATACATGCAAACACCCACGATTCGCCGGTTACGTTTTGGCCCATGTAACAGGTGGCGAGCCTGTTGACATCTCCGGGCACATTACCAAACTTTGAGGTACTGGGAAATTTCCAGAAAATGGAAAAATCCCAATAGAACCAGAGATAAAGGCTTTTTCACCATTATCTCTGATAACCCCGTACCCGGGAATCGAACCCAGGACCTCAGCGTAGTAGTAGTGGCCTGCTACCACTAGGCTACCGAGGCAGTTAAATTAATAATAGTCCAAAAATACTTAATAAAAAAATAGGTATCAACAGAATGTTCCATACTCTCTTTTACAAACGGCAAGATAAGACTAAACGTAAAAAAGTCGTAGTGCGGTCTGTGAATCTCGCCCTAAGTGTGAACGAGGTAACATTATTTTGTTAGACAATAAACATAGATATAAAGACTAGAGGTCAAAATGCAGATGCGTTGCCACCCCTGAGACCTTAGTTATTATGTATATGTGATAGTTATTGCGGGGCCATACATTACCATCTAACCGGGACACGTTAATGCTGAACACTACCATTTAGCGGTAGACAGATTAGGTAGTGCGATGGTGTCGACGCCCACGAGCTCCTACAGTGGAACTCTAGCACCAGTAAAATGTATAAACGCACCGGTTTTGTACTTATTTGAATACTGAAAAAACTTCATTAATTTAGATTTATGTTGGTTTATCGCTTTGAAGACACCGATAAAACAAACATGTCTAATTCTCATGTCTCAAGAAAAAAAGGAAAACTGTATGATTCTGAAAAAAAAAAAGTAAAAATAATGATTTTGAGGACAAGACTTTTTTTTATGTAATGGAAGTGGCAAACAAGCATGCAGTTCACATAGATGTTAAGTGATGACTGCAGCCTATGGACACCGACACAAAGACCAAGGTCGAAATGCAGATGCGTAACCACTCCTGAGGTTTAAGGTGTTATTCCTCTGTGCCGGAAATAACAGGGCCGTACATTACCACCTGACTGGAACACGATAGTGCTGAACACTACCATTTAGCGGCAGGTATATTAGGTAATGCGGTGGTGCCTACGCCCGCGACCTCCGTCACTGCAGCTCTACCACCAGCGAAAAACTTGATATTCTAACCGCTTTATTCAATTTCACTAATTTTACGAACCGGGTCGCGACGCGATACAGATATTGGGTAAAAACACTTTTTACCTTTAGTTTGTCCGCGACCACGGCTTGTGCAACCGAGTCGAAACGTCGGAATAAAGGTAAAATGTGTTTTTACCCAATATCTATATCGCGTCACGACCCGGTTCGTAAAATTAGTGAAATGAGTGTTAAACGCGAGTGTTTAAAAGTTATATCGCTTTATTCAACTCCTAACATTCTACATCAAATATTACAAGTCTATGTATGTATGTATGTATCTTCACGCCAGGTCCCTAACGGGGTAGGCAGAGAGTGTAGAGCGCCAGACATCCCGGTTCTGACAAACCTCTTGTGCCTCGTCTACCTTCATCATTCTCTTCATACATGCACGCCGATTCCTAAGAGTTTTGACCCCACCATCAGACAGAACTCGACCTATTTGGTCATGGTAGGTCAGCCTTGGTCTTCCTGGGCCTCTGCAACCATCCACATTCGCATTGTATATCTGTTTAGTCATTCGCTCATTCGACATTCTTTCAATATGCCCGAACCATCGGAGCATGCCTTTTTTCATTTTTACACCGATACTATCATTCACACAAAGTCTCTTTCTTACATCTTCATTACGAACGCGGTCGGTGAGTGATACACCGCAGATCTTGCGCAAAGATCTCATCTCGACCGCGTTCAACTTACTTTCATGCTCTTTCCTGCATACCCAGCTCTCGCTTCCATATAAAAGCGTTGGAGTAAGTACAGCATTATGTACGGCTAGTCGAGCCCGCTGGCTGAGATGTTTAGATTCTAGCAGCTTACCCAACGCTCCATTCACGCAATTCCCAGCAAGCACTCTTCTTTCTAGGTCAGTGGTGTACCTACAAGTCTAACTTTTCTATTTATCAGAAACGAGATTTCCATAAGCAGTAGTACACAATGAACTAGTTGATTACGCCAAGCACTCTAATACCGTAGGCATTTCAAGTTCTCGTAGCGACGTACTTACAAACTTTGCAGACAGATTCCAACACATTCCGCAAGGCTCTTGAATTTTTCATAGTGTACGTTAATGTATATCTAGTTGACTATTAAACTTTCTTAGGTAATTCATTTCGAATTAGCTTTATAGAATATTCGCGGCCCGCCCGGCTTCGCCCGCGCTGCTCCGTTCCTATTAGTCATAGCGTGATGATATATATATCTAACAATGAAAAAACTTTTCAAATCGAACCAGTAGTGCCTGAGAGTAGCGCGTTCAAACAAACAACCAAACAACCAAACAAACTCTTCAGCTTTATAATATTAGTATAGATTTATCGACCTTATGGACTTCCGACATTAATTCATTTCGAATAAGCTTTTTACTACGGGCGCGGTCGGGTAGTGTGATGGGTGACCGCTAGTGGCAAATTAATTGCGCGTTTCCGTGCTTCAGAGGGCACGTTAAGCCGTCGGTCCCGGTTGCTATCGATGGATAGCAGTCGTTAAGCCTTGTCGGAGGCCTTATGGGCGGTTTGAAAACATCCGACAGTGGGTTGGCCACTAACCCACCCACCTCTACCAATCCGCATTGGAGCAGCGTGGTGGAGTAAGCTCCAGGCCTCCCCCCAAAAAAAGGGGAGAGACTCGTGCCCAGCAGTGGGACGTATAATGGGTTGCCATTATTAATAAGCTTTTTAAAATATTTTACTGGTGCTAGAGCTCCAGTGATGGAGCTCGCGGGCGAGGCAACACCGCATTACCAATATACTTGCCGCTAAATGGTACGGTTCAGCACTATCGTGTTCCAGTTAGATGGTATTTTTTTTATGTCATGGAAGTGGCAAACAAGCTTGCAGTTCACATTGATGTTAAGTGATGACTGCAGCCTATAGACACCCACACAAAGACCAAGGTCAAAATGCAGATGCGTTACCACTCCTGAGGCCTAAGGTGTGATGCCTCTGGTGCCGGAAATTACAGGGCCGTACATTACCACCTGACCGGAACACGATTTTGCTGGATACTACGCCCGCGAGATCCGTCACTGGAGCTCTACCACCAGTAAGGAATATGGTAATATATGGTTATATATGGCCCCGTGATAATTATCACAGAAGCAATAAAAAATAAGATTTCAAGGGTAGCAACACTTTTTCATTTTGACCTCTGATTTTTACGTAGATAGAAGGAGATAGACCACGAAAACTGCACCCTTGTTTGCCACCTTCGTTACATACAAACAAAAAATTATAATTTAAGAGAATAAGATGAGATTATTGGTGGTAGAGCTGACGGAGCTCGCGGGCGTAGGCACCACCGCATTACCTAATTAAATGTGTACGAGAAATTGTTTATGTATTTTGTTACAATCATGGCGTGAGTTTCGTAGTAATAGACGATTTTTGTAGTGTGTGTGTGTGTACACACGTAGTTGCCCCCGCAAAAAATTACAGACTGCTTTGCATAGGTTATAAATGCTATAAATATTCCCATCCGGTCCGCCACGACGGCCGGTGGTCCGTGTTGCTCTAGGGTTACCACCATCACTTCATTATTTTCATCCCCACATAAAACCTCACACAAAAATAGCTCACGAAATAGCCATTGCGTAGCCCAGTGATTCCCAAAGTGGTCCATATAGACCCCCTGGGGTCCATGGGAGACTCGATGGGGTCTACGCATATGCGTAAATAAAAATGGGATATATGGGAAAGAGATAAATGTTAGCAAGGGGGTCCACCGAAACCAGAAAAAAATTGAAAGGGGTCTACAAGAAAAATAGCTTGGGAACCTCTGGCGTAGCCTAACCTTAAAATTATGAGACGCCGCTTCGTCAAACATATTACAGTTTTTACGACTTTCTTTATGTTTTGTTTTCCAGCGGCCATAAACGTTGAAAGAATCCCATGCCATGTTTATTGACACGACCCTGTAAATTATCTTCGAGGATTTCATGTGATGTGACATGAGATTGACTATTCCCCTATGTACAATGAGTATACTGTTGGGACCGTGAAATTGCTCTGATAACTGAGTTTAAGGGTCACCGGCCACAAAATCAAAAACGTTGACACCGGCATATTTTCTGCAGGTTACATACATTTTATTTTTTAATGTAATGGAAGTGACTACTGAATACTGTTTTCACTGTATTTTTTTTATTTTTTTTTTTGTTGCACCTTTATTGCATCTTCTCTTTACTGCCCTATGGTTGACTGGGAGAGAATTCCAAGAGGCATTAAGTCCGCCATATGTACATATGCTCAATGTGTATTATAAAATAAATAAGTGACTAACAAGCATGCAGTTCACATAGATGTTAAGTGATGACTGCAGCCTATAGACACACGAAGACCAATGTCAAAATGCAGATGCATTACCACTCCTTAGGCTTAAGGTGTTATGCCTCTGTGCCGTAAAGTACTGTACCTTTCACATTTACCGGCGAAATTTGTGCTGAATATGTAAGAAAATGTTACCGTACAGTCAGCGCCGGCAACACGGCAACCGGTTCGTGTAAAATGTCACTACAGGTGTGACCAGACAGCCGGCGCGCCGCGTCGTGGCGCGGCAGTACGAGACGCTGGAGTGCCGTTGACGTGGCGGCAGCGCTCCCAGTGCGACTCAATCACACTGCGCCGGCGTAATGGAAGTTGCAAACAAGCTTGTAATTCACATTGATGTTAAGTGATGTCTGCAGCCTATAGACACACGAAGACCAAGGTCAAAATGCAGATGCATTACCACTCCTTAGGCTTAAGGTGTTATGCCTCTGTGCCGTAAAGTACTGTACCTTTCACATTTACCGGCGAAATTTGTGCTGAATATGTAAGAAAATGTTACCGTACAGTCAGCGCCGGCAACACGGCAACCGGTTCGTGTAAAATGTCACTACAGGTGTGACCAGACAGCCGGCGCGCCGCGTCGTGGCGCGGCAGTACGAGACGCTGGAGTGCCGTTGACGTGGCGGCAGCGCTCCCAGTGCGACTCAATCACACTGCGCCGGCGTAATGGAAGTTGCAAGCAAGCTTGTAATTCACATTGATGTTAAGTGATGTCTGCAGCCTATAGACATGAAGACCAGGAGAAGTCCAGATCAGTCAGAATGCAGATGTCACCCCTACCACTTTAGTTGTTATGTCTCAGTAATCGTTATTACCGATCCGTATATTACCATCGAATCAGAACACGATAGTGCTGAACAGATTAGGTAATGCGGTGGTGCCTACGCCCTCAAGCCTACTCTGGAACTCTACCACTTGTGTGAGTAAGTTGTTGAAACTCATTTTAAATGAATCTGTGATTGAATCATGAAAACATGCGCCATTTTGTTTATTCGGCTTCAATTCGATTCTATTTTCAAATTAGTTCAAAGGCTAAGCTGAACTGTTATTTTTTTCTTGGCAATCTTCTTTCGTTGGAAAGCAATTAAACTTTAGTCATTAAACTTAAAGCAGAGTCTGTTTCGTTACAATCAACTCGTTTGGATTACGAATAGCGTTGAAATGTTGATCATATTTTTTCATGTCATGAAATGGCAAAATGGCACACTGTTTACATAAATAGTAAGCGGATACCACAGCCTATAAACATGTACATGAAAACAAGAGATTTCAGTGTATGCGTTACCACTAGCCTTGAGCTATTATGCATCTGTATCGGATCACTGTAGGGGCAGAGAATATGTAATAATACTACGTTTAAAATGGACACTCCGACGTCCCGTCCGTTTTCCCCGTCTCACCCAACCTCCACCCCTCTTATGGGCGACGTTTGGTATTCTCTACGTGCTACGCACACAGGTGCACGTGTCAATTCACGTCACTGATTGATGTCTGTGTAATAGAGACCAAATTATGCGTTTGTATGGAATTTTGGCTGAGTGTCCGCGGTTTGGTAGGGGCAAATAAGCACTATGACTTACAAAACTGTGTACTTTAATTTTAAAGAAAAATGGAAAGAAAAATTTGACTTCAGGCGAGACTCGAACTCGCGACCTACTGGGAATCTAGTCCAGCCGCTCTTCCAATTGAGCTACTGAAGCCCTGCCCGATTTGTCAAAACTTTCCTTCACATCTATTGCATTGCTTTATGGTAGCAGCAGCGCCATCTATTACCAACTCGAGTTTCGCCTGAAGTCAACTTTTTCTTTCCATTTTTCTTTAAAATAATATTTCACAAGCATGTGTTAATGCGAAATAATATAAAACAATTGTGTACTTTAATTGGCTTTTAAATTAATCTGCGATTCAATCTGAAATATTTTTTTAAATTTTGTGTATTTTTTTTTTGTTTTGATTTTTCATGTATCTGAGTTAGTGTAGTTGGACTTGATGTACGTTCTAGTAAACTATAAATAAATGACATAAAATAAATCAATAAAATGAAATTAATAAATCGCGCCATCTTGTTGATCCGGTTTCAATTCGATTCTATTTTCAAATTAGCTCAAAGGGAAAGCTGAACTAACTAATACGAGTATTTTTCTTGGCAATCTTCTTTCGTTGGAAAGCAATTAAACTTTCGTCATTAAACTCAACGCAGAGTCTCTTTCATTACAATCAACTCGTTTGGATTACGAATAGCGTTGAAATGTTGATAATCATATTTTTATGTCATGAAATGGTAAACAAGCATGCAATCTTACGTTGGTGTCAAGCAAATATAGTATCCACCTATATAAACTTTTTTTACTTGTAGTAGAGCTCCAGTGACGGAGCTCGTATGCGTAGGAACCACCGCTTTACCTAATCTACTTGCCGAGAAATGGCAGTATTAGCCTGTAATTTCTGGCACAGAGGAATAACACCTTAGACCTCAGGAGTGGCAACGCATGAACACATTGAAATATCTGGTTTTGTGTAGATGTTTTATAGGCTATAGGATTACTTACCATCAATGTGAACTGAATGCTTGTTTGCCACTTCATACATAAAAAATACTCTATTTTTTTTTTAATCGCGTCAAATTAAGTATTACTTCAAAATTAGACTATTATGCCTATTAACATAATTTCTTTTTTTAACTGTACTACTACTTTCAGTAGCCTAGTGGTAGCAAGCCACTACTACCTACCACGCTGGGGTCCTGGGTTCGATTCCCGGGTAGGGGGCTATCAGAGATAACGGTGTACAGTCCTTTATCTCTGGTTCTATTGGGTTTTATTCATTTTCAGAAAAGGAGATCAGCCAAAATGGTACATAGATTGTACATACACAAACACTTTACATAAAATTTGTGCGCATAGAGCTGTAAATTTTTCAGTATAATATTATACTGAAACCCACCGGAAAAGTATTTATAATTTTTTTTTTTTTAATCTTTACTTTTGACACTTATGATGGCGTAGAAAGGAACGTAACGAAATGTAATGGCGAAGGATATAATTATGGTATCAGAAAGTATCGATTATTCATATTTTTTTTAAAATCGGTTTCGTAATAAATAGAAAAATAAGTGAAAGTACACGTTAGATTTAATTTTAAGGTGCCAACAATCAGATGAAGACTTATTGAAATACATTAATTTAGGTTATAAAATCAACACAAAAGACCCAAGTGACCCATTCGATCAAGGATCGATATTCTTAAACATCGATATTTTTTGACAGCCGCCTATGTTGATATGTCACCTTATGTCTGTCACCTGTCACGTCATATAGGATTGAAGGCATTCACCACAGACAAACATAGCATTCACTTGCTTCTGCTCGTTGGATATTGTTGACAGATTCTCTGAGTTTTTTACTACTGGCTTGACCTTGTTTTTGTGCTTGTTGAAACGGATTTCGAGTGCTCTTGCGATTATTGTATATTATAAAAATCACTTTCTTAGCGATAATAGCAATTTACAAACCATCGATTTTAAATAGCGCCTATTAGTACGAAAAAAAAAAAATAATAATATAGTATAAAAGGAAATACGACTTCATTCTTACATTTTTAAAATTGGTATATCTCACGAACCCGATTCGTCAACGAAGTCAAATTTGTTTAAAAAAGTAGTATATGAACTAATGTCTGAAGACGTAAAAGTTTTATTGTGGTACAATTATGTACCAATGCCCCATACAAAGCGGCGGATCTCCTTTCCCAGTAGCATAGAGCAACGCGGGCCACCGGTGGCGGCGGACCGGAGGGGAGTAGCCATAGCTTGTTTTACCGAAGCAAAATAGTCTGCCATTTTTTGCGGGGGGAACACACACTTTCTTAAATTCACACACAACAAAAATCATTTATTACTACGAAACTCACACCTTGACTTTAACAAAACACATCAACAATTTCACACACACATGTAATCATTCCGTGTCTTAATAGTGTAAAGAATGATGCAACTACATCGACAAGTCCTAAAAACCATAGTTGCGACTAGTGTCGATAAATTTTATCGATAAATTACTTAACTCTGGGAAATAAGGTTTAAATGAAATACACTTTGTATTATTATAAAGATGGACTTTATTTATTACGTACTACCAATTTAACAAATAATCTTGTCTCGTTATGCGCACGTATAGTCCGGTCAATTTAGACCAAAAAAATAGAGTGAAGTTACATAAAGTCCCAACAAGCTGAATTTTTAGTGAAATTGTTCAAATCATAATTATAAACAATGTCTATAAGTTCCCCATCATTCCCGTGTATGGAAAAAAAAATTCAAGGTCAAAGGTAAAAAAAAGAGTTTATCGCGATTTTCAGCAAAACGGTAAGTTTTATCATAAAAGTACCCTTTACAAAAATTGTAGATCATAAAATTATCTATAAAAATGTATTAATATTTTTTTTCTTATGAGCCACCGTTTCTGAGATATAACGATTCAAAAAGTTATAAAAGTTGTTATCGTCATAATATGTACACGTTTCCACGCCACCTATGAGGTAGTGTACTGAGCGCGTTTTTTTTATTGTGGTTTTCCCAGTAGTGCCCACTCCACGGGTCAGTTGTGATCCTGTTTAATGTAAAACTATTGCAAAATAACGGAATTTTTCAAAGATTGGAAAAGATCAAAGCGATGTAAAAGTGCGAAAAAAAAGTGTTGAAGTTCATTCGTCTGATTCATAAGTTTCAAATTCTTGTTCTTCTTCCCCTGCTTCTTCTTCATCTTCATTTTGGATGCAAGTCAATTGCGTCAATAGCAATATATCGCGCGATAATTCGTCGGAATCAAACGAATCCTCCATTGTTTGTGATTCAATATTAGAACACGACCGGCTTTGACAATTTGTGCATGCCAAAGAATAAAACAGTCCAACTTTTTTGCAACCACATTTAGCACTGCATCCCTTTTTGCAGTTGCAAGAAATAGTGTTCAGCAGTTTTTCCGGCGTAGGTGGAAGTAAAGATTGAACTGGCTCTAATATATTGTTGACCAACTTCCAACTGATAACCAAGGTCTAGCTGATAACCAAGCCACACTTAAACTTGGTAATATACTCGAAAAAGATGTTGGTGAGCAGCAACTGAGGTTGGAGAAAGACGGTGGTGGTGGTGGATTTTTTCAAATTTACCAGTAGTTTCTGAGAATAGCGCGTTCAAACAAACAAACAAACTCTTCAGCTTTATAATATTAGTTTAGATTTTCGCTCGGTGAGTTACATGTGACTCTGTCACGTGTTCGCAATACTAGCAGCCTATGTGCTTTCATATCCGATGGCCATCAATGCGTCTATACAATATCATGTAGAGAGAAGCATTAACGTAAGCCAGATTTTTTTAACTAACCAAAAGTGTTTATAATCCAAAATTTACCTCCAAAAAAGCTGCCCAAAGTCACTTTTCCACGCGTACGAAGTCGCGGGCACAGCTAGTATTAAAATAAAACGCACAATATAATAAAAGTAATAATGCTACCTAGCATTAAGTCCGCCTCATGTACTTTTATTGTGCTTGGAAGATTAAATAAATAAATAAATATAATAATATAACTACTATGTATGTTAAAAATACTTAATAAGAACAAGAATAAATTTGCGAATAGTAATAACTAATAACGGTGGCCCAGAGCAGTTTGTGGCGAATACAACTACAACATAATATATTAATAAGAAAATTTAATCTCAAAAATGTCTCTGTATATAAGACTCTTTTGCAATATTTATCGATAACTATCCACAAACCGACAACAACACTATCGATAAGCGGCACCGGCGACAGTGGCTTCTCGGAAACGAACTCGGATCAGTTGCTATCGTATAAGGCATACCAAACATTGCGCCCGACTGTGTTGTTGATATCAGTCCGAAACAACACGACCGATATTATGGTATTTTATACCTTAAGCTTGATGTGTCAGTTCTCTTTTTACAGTAAACAACACAGCAAATCAGCATTTTTTTGGACGTCCATTCAGTCGCACAACTAGATTTAGTCTAATGAGCAGTCCAGCTGCAACTAGTTTTATTATACGCACAGAATTTTT
The DNA here is from genome assembly GCA_036365455.1 of Macrosoma leucophasiata. Lineage (NCBI taxonomy): Eukaryota > Metazoa > Arthropoda > Insecta > Lepidoptera > Hedylidae > Macrosoma > Macrosoma leucophasiata. The sequence goes on along the minus strand of JAWQUS010000023.1, from coordinate 2,010,367 downwards.
TAAAGCATTTAATCTTGTACTTTGACAGAGGGGAAAGCCTGCGTATGGCTACTCCCCTCCGGTCCGCCGCGACCATAGGCCCGCGTTGCTCTATGCCCAGTAGCTCGAAGTTTGGTAATTTGCATGGAGATGTCAACAGGCTCGCCACCTGTTATATGGGCGAAAACGTAACCGGCGAATAGTGGGTATTTGCATGTATGGTTGAATGTATGCGTTTACCTCTGCCTACCCCTTCGGGAATAACAGGCGTGAAGTTACGTTTTTTTAAATTGTATTTATAATTAAGACTTGCGTTATTAAAATTTAAACTTGTTATAGTAATTATTTTTTAAACCTGCTCTTTTTTAATTATGTTTCAATTTTAATCACGGAGCGACCATTCAATATTGTTTCGTATTATTAAAAATTTAATTTAAAAATATTTGCACAAATACCGCAGCAGTGATGAATTCCAATGTAGTTTAATAAAATACAATTTATTGAAACACTAGCTGACCCGACAAACTTTGTATTGCCTCAGAATTAAATAATGTGTCAAAGGTTTGATAGATACGGACTATTTGTATAGGGAAATAAAATTGTGGTTTTTACTATTTCCCTTCAATTTCTTCATATTTTCTTACCTTTTAAACCTTCCCTGGACTTCCAAAAACCATTCAAAACCATAATTAGCCAAATCGGTTCGTTCTCGAGTTTTAGCGAGACTAACGAATAGCAATTGATTTTTATATATATAAATGAAACAAACGTATAAGTATCAATGTGGCTTAATTCTTTAATATTCATCCGATCACTGGCAGAATAGACTCAACTAGCTCTCCCGACGAACTTCGTATCGCCTTAGTATTATAGAAAATTGTATGTCCAAAAAGTCGAAACAAAATATTTGGGGAGAATCATCCCTACTATTTAGGGATTTAAAAAAATAGACAACAACCGATTCTCATATCTACCAAATACGATGATGACCCGGTTAGTCCAGCGGTGTGAGACGACCGTTTGATTCGAAGGGTCGCGAGTTCGATCATCGCACCGGGACAAATATTTGAATGGCCTACAGATATTTGTATCGGGTCTGGCTGTTTATGTACATGTTGTGTGTGTACAACGGCACCCACGACACAGGTTTATACCTAGTGTGGGGCTGTAAGTATAAGCGTATTTTTATTTTAAGCGTATTTTTGTTATAAACTGAATTATAGTTGAATCGATGCAATTACCTTCTAATTCACAGTACAGTGAAATAACTTGGATCGTTGGTATTGAGTTGGTCGACCAATATTAGCTTCACAGTAGCTAGACAAAGTGTTTTCGAATCAGCAATTTAGTGTTAACTGTAACCATAGCAACACGGGCCACCGGCCGCGGCGGACCGGAGGGGAGTAGCCATATGGTTTCCCCTCCGTCAAAGTACAAGACCAAATGGTCCTATGCCTGTCGCCCAGATATTTAAATGTGTGCGTGAAATTGTTTATGTGTGTATGTATGTATCTTCACGCCAGGTCCCTAACGGGGTAGGCAGAGAGTGTAGAGCGCCAGATATCGCGGTTCTGACAAACCTCTCGTGCCTCGTCTACCTTCATCATTCATACATGCACGCCGATACCTAAGACTTTTGACCCCACTATCAGACAGAACTCAACCTATTTGGTCATAGTAGGTCAGTCTTGGTCTTCATGGGCTTCTGCAACCATCCACATTTTTTTATTTTTAAAGAAAAATGGAAAGAAAAATTTGACTTCAGGCGAGACTCGAACTCGCGGCCTACTGGGAATCTAGTCCAGCCGCTCTTCCAATTGAGCTACTGAAGTCCTGCCCGATTTGTCAAATCTTTCCTTCACATTTATTGCATTGCTTTATAGTAGCAGCAGCGCCATTTTTTGCCAACCATAAAGCTACCATAAAGCAATGCAATAAATGTGAAGGAAAGATTTGACAAATCGGGCAGGACTTCAGTAGCTCAATTGGAAGAGCGGCTGTTTTGTTAAAGTCAAGGTGTGCGTTTTGTAGTATTAGACGAGTTTTGTAGTGTGTGAAAATTCGTGTGTCACACGTATTACCCCCGCAAAAAATGACAAACTGTTTTGCATCGGCAATAAACGCTATGTGGCTACTCCCCTCCGATCCGCCACGACCGATGGGCCGAGTTGCTCTGTGGCCTTTCCATTTAGAGATATAAAAATAGACTACAATCGAATTTCATACACGACCGGAATCGTTAAAATGCGAAATTAAAAATAAAATATTTCTTAAGAATCTAAAAAACATGCTTGTTAAAAAATGTTATTATAATATAAAAGAATATTTTGACGATAAATTGTAAAATATTTGCTATATCTTTGAACAACCTCTCCTCTCCTATTATAACTATTATATAACTTTGCTGTGCCCAAATGGGTCTGTAATGAGATACTTATATTATTATTGTCCAACGCACTACCATTGCAGAATGCAAATAAATTATTGAATTGAAAATTGAATTGAAATTGACATATAAACCAAACATATTAAGCTGAATTATAGCTGAATCGATTCAATTTTCTTCTAATTCACAGAACAGTGAAATAACTTGGATCGTTGGTATTGAGTTGGTCGACCAATATTAGCTCTACAGTAGCTAGACCAAGTGTTTGCGAAACAGCAATTTAGTGTTAACTGTAGCACTAGCGGGGACTAAATATTCGAAATTGGATTCTATTTAAAGAGTTTCTAGTTTCTGGATGCTGTAAAAAAATACACGGACGCTCCGTGTACTGCTTATAATTTAAAACCAGAGAATATGTAATAATACTACGTATAGAATGGACACTTCGACGTCTCCCTACCGCCCGATTGCCCCACCTCACCCAATCTCCTCCCCTCTTATGGGCGACGGTTGATATTTTCAACGTGCTACGCACACAGTTGCACGTGTAAATACACGACACTGATTGAAGTCTGTGTAATAGAGATCAAATCAAGCGTTTGTATGGAATTTTGGCGGAGTGTCCGCGGTGTGGTAGGACGCCATGGTGACATCGCCGGCTACCTATCCAAGCAGTTAGTATGGTGTGGAGACGTAGCCACCAGGTGGTTAGGTGAGTTAGGTACAGTGCTGGATTAGCCATATAGCAGGAGGCAGCAAATGCTGCCTCCTGCCTCCTCCCCCGCCCGATGCGGCCCCGCGCCTGTGCCCAAAAAAAAACCACAAGCATGTAATACTAGCGGACCGCCCCGGCTTCGCGCGGGTGCTATGTTACCTACCCTCTCGTATTCGTCTTAGCGTGATGTAGCCTAAAGCCTTCCTCGATAAATGGGCTATCTAACAATGAAATAATTTTTCATATCGGACCAGTAGTTCCTGAGATTAGCGCGTTCAAACAAACAAACAAACTCTTCAGCTTTATAAAATTAGTATAGATAAAAAATCTATTGCTGTTCGTTAGTCTCGCCAAAACTCGAGGACGGATTGACCGATTTGGCTAATTTTGGTTTTGAATGATTTTTGGAAGTCCAGGGAAGGTTTAAAAGGTAAGAAAATATAAATAAATTGAAGGGAAATAGTAAAAACCACAATTTCATTTTTCCATACAAATAATTCGTATCTATCAAACCTTTGACACATTATTTCATTGTGAGGCAATACGAAGTTTGCCGGGTCAGCTAGTACGTAATATACCTTAGCTATTCTTAAAGTGAGCGTTGGCCACACTATAATCATATATGTATATTATTATGTTGCAAGTTGGCAATACCACAATACTTACAGGGGGAATCCCCTAGTATTCGCCATAGCATCGCCTGCCATAGCAGTCGCCATGGCGTTCTTGTGAGTTAGAGCCCTTACAGACAGCGTGTTTATTTGTGTGTGTTTTATAGTCATGATAGCAGAGTTTCGTTTGTTTTTCAGTTACATAATTTGAGAATGCATCACATCAGCGCGTCTGTACACATTGTGAGCGAATGTAATGGTGGCGACACATAAGCTGTGTTTTTATTTCAATAATTGTTTTCCCACAGATTTTCCAAAAAGTGTTTTAAAGTTCGTAATAATTATTAGGTAAATAAATTAATAACAAATAATTAAAATAAAAGATACTTAGACACCAAACCCGTGAATAATAAAAAAAATCCTGTGACAAAATAAATACATGAAATAATGGTGTCAAACAAGTATGTAGGTAAGTAAGTAACAGCTCTAAAGACATTTAATCAAAAACAGGAGGTCAAAATGGAGATGTCACCTCTGAGTTGTAATGAAGTAACTACAGGGTATTAATTATCATCTAACCGGAAGGTATACAAACAGTGTGTGTGTTTGTGTGTGTTTTATAGTCATTATAGCATAGTTTCGTTTGTTTTTCAGTTACATAATTTCAGAAGGCATTACATCAGCGTCTCTGTACACATTGCTTGTGAGCGAACGTAATGGTGGCGACACATAAGCTGTGATTTTTTTTTTCAGTAATTGTTTTCCCACAGTTTTTCCAAAAAGTTTTTAAAAGTTTCGTAATAATTATTAGGTATTAAGTAAATGAATAACAAATAAATAAAATAAAATATACTTATACACCAAAGCCGTAAATAACAAAAAGCTTTTCCTGTGACTTAAAAAAAATACATATACATGAAATAATGGTCTCAAGAATAGATGTAGGTAAGTAACAGCTCTAAAGACATTTAATCAAAAACAGGAGGTCAAAATGGAGATGTCACCCCTGAGTTGTAATTAAGGAACTACGGACAATAAATTATCATGTAACCGAAACATGATATTGGTGAACACTCCTATTTGGCAGCAGATTGATTAAGTAATGCGGTGATGCCTATGTCTTGTACCACCAATCATTTATGCCAAAAGATGTCCACTGCTAAACCAAAAGCCTCCACATAAAGGGGATATGCCATAATCGCTACGCTTGGCATACGGATTGGCAATCAGTGCCGGTAGTTTTATCGCAAGTCGCTACTGTCCATCTTGCAATCTTGCGCAATGGTTTGAGCGCCATTGTTCGGTTGACTGACTGTACTTGTGAAAGAATTATTTTTCAGTAGAAGAATATTCTTCCGTTAGGCAATAATAATGATAACAACCCTTAAAACGTCCCACTGTTGGGCACGAGTCTCTCCCTATTTTGGGGGAGGCCTGGAGCTTACTCCACCACGCTGCTCCAATACGGGTTGGTGGAGATACGGGTTAGTGGTCAACGCGCTGTCGGATTTTCAAACCGATTACAAGGCCTCCGACAAGGTTTAACGACTGCGATCAATCGATGGCAACCGCGACCGACGACTTAACGTACCCTCCGAAGCATGGAAACGCGCATTTTAATTTGCCACTAGCGGTCACTCATCACACACAAGACAGAGCCAGCCGCGGGGCCATACGTGCTTCATTGCTCCACGGCCTTCGCGTTAAGCAATAAACAACCTTAAATGAAGTCATAATAATGGAACCCCACCAATCATTTTCTATAGATAGGTAAAACTTTTTAATAAAATACAATATGTGCAAAATAAATGCTTCCTCCACATCTGCACACACCTTAAAGTGTTCCAGAACACCTATGAGGTATGAAATTCCGTTTGAACGAGCCGTCTTTCAAGCAGCATGAATACTCGCTTTTGATTGTCTGCACCGACCTTAGATGTTCGTGCTCATTTACGTATACATAGCATTAGGTACATAGCTTAGTTGATTTTTTTATGTATTGAAGGTAAACAACAAGTAAGTAGTTCACATTGATGTTAAGTGATGACTGCAGGCTATAGACATCTACACAAATACCAAATGCGCTGGAGCTCTACCACCAGTAAGTAATTTATAGTAACAGGTAATTTATGTATTCGCTTATTTTACAGACCGTACGATAAAATGAATAATGATAACTTACCTTAGAAATATACCTTTAAATAGAATGGAAATAAACCTTCAATTATTCACTTAGTACAGCTTGTAATCCTTTGAATAATACAATAAATACGTAATTAATTTATTTGTGCTCCCTTTTGTGTTACATATTGGTAAAATGGCGTCTAAAACTAAAATGATGTTATGCAAACAAATATAGGCTTAGCGAGCGACGCCGAGCGCTCCTTATACTTAATTAAAACCGCGAGTTGTTCTTACGTGTGTACACGGTGCCTGGAGGGTTTACGCGCACTACTAATGTTACGTAACTGTAATCCCCGAAGGGGTAGGCAGACATAAATGCATGCATTCAAGCATACATGCAAACACCCACGATTCGCCGGCTACGTTTTTTGGCCCATGTAACAGGTGGCGAGCCTGTTGACATCTCCGGGCACATTACCAAACTTTGAGGTACTGGGAAATTTCCAGAAAATTGAAAAATCCCAATAGAACCAGAGATAAAGGCTTTTTTTCACCATTATCTCTGATAACCCCCTACCCGGGAATCGAACCCAGGACCTCAGCGTAGTAGTAGTGGCCTGCTACCACTAGGCTACCGAGGCAGTACTAATGTTAGTTTTACCTGAATATTTTTTTTAAAAGAAAAATGGAAAGAGAAATTTGACTTCAGGCGAGACTCGAACTCGCGGCCACTGGGAATCTAGTCCAGCCCCTGTTCCAACTAAGCTACCGAAGTCCTAAAGCTTGAAGTCAAATTTTTCTTTCCATTTTCTTTAAATATATTTCACAAGCATGTGTTAATGCGAAATAATATACAAAAAAACAATTATTGCATGTTTTTTTTTTAATTTGGACTTATGTAAATGGCTCGCCTCAAGACGTCCTACACCAATTAGACGATGGCGAATAGCTGTCAGCCTAAATATTTAGGAAACTGCCTAAGGGAAAGCCCCTTGGGTTCAAACTTTGACTTAAGGCGTCGCTGGGTAGTGTAAGGCAAATAAGATGAAGGATGTGCAACCACCGTTCAAGTCATCGATTGGTGATGACAGAATAACTATTCACGGGTCGTACTAAGATTAAGCGGGGTAACTTCGATCTGTGATGCCTTATTTTCTTAACTTCTTAAGACACGTGTTTACGCAGATAATGGCAAAAGCCCGCTGGTCGACCCCTTACATTGAAGCGATCAATTAAAGTTCTTATTATTAATTCTTATTAAAGCATAGGTAATCAACTAATAAGAGACGCGATCTACCTTTCTCAAAATGTTCAACTAAAATAATAGATTGTAAAATTGTTTAATAATGGCAACCCATTATACGTCCCACTGCTGGGCACGAGTCTCTCCCCTTTTTGGGGGAGGCCTGGAGCTTACTCCACCACGCTGCTCCAATGCGGTTTGGTGGAGGTGGGTGGGTTAGTGGCCAACCCGCTGTAGGATGTTTTTCAAACCGCCCAACTCCGACAAGGTTTAACGACTGCTATCCATCGATAGCAACCGGGACCGACGGCTTAACGTGCCCTCCGAAGCACGGAAACGCGCATTTAATTTGCCACTAGCGGTCACCCATCACACTACCCGACCGCGCCTGTAGTGTTTAACCGAGTAGATCGCTTACGGTCTACACCAGCCGCTGGGCCATGCGCGCTTCTATTTATTATTACATTTGTGGAGGAACGGGTGGAAGTGTTCCTCCGGCGAAAAGGGAGGATCCTCTAACCAGGCGAGGTGGTAGCGCCTGGCGGGCCGCGGCCCAACGATTGACGTTGGGAAGTTGTATATATGCCAACTCTTGAGAAATCTTCGCATGTGCGATGTAATTCGAATGCACGCCATCTACCGTACTAAACAAGTACTGTGAGGTTTCATTGTATTCCACTAGTTGGCGCCTTAATGTAGTGGACGCTACATCACTCCCCTCCAAGACCGGAGGTTGATATAATCGAGACAGCTGTCAGAGCTTCTCGCGGAGCTGTGCCAATGCCATATAGTCCCATGCCGCAAGTCCCAGTGAGTCGGGTGCGAAGGTCCTCAGTGAGTCGAGGTAGTCGCTGCTGCGGTGATGCGAAAGTCCCCTTTGAGTCGAGGTAGTCGCTGCGTAGTAGCTACTGCGTCCGTCCACGCAGTACTGACGCTGATGTGGCTGCAGGGTAGTCCAGGCATGCGCGGTCGCTGCAGGCGTATGGAGTATCCCTGATGAAGCCGAGGGTGCTGGCTGGCGTGACTTGGTTACCGCTCGATCAGGTGCTGGTGATGTGAGGGATGACGTCGTCGAAGGTGCTGCAGAGAGTGGCTGGTGAGAAGGTTGCTTCCAATCACGTCGGGGGTCACCACTGTGGAGGAATGGGTGGCAGTGTTCCTCCGGCGAAAAGGGAGGATCCTCCGACCAGGCGAGATGGTAGCGCCTGGCGGGCCGCGGCCCAACGATTGACGTTGGGAAGTTGTATATATGCCAACTCTTGAGAAATCTTCGCATGTGCGATGTAATTCGAATGCACGCCATCTACCGTACTAGACAAGTACTGTGAGGTTTCATTGTATTCCACTAGTTAGCGCCTTAATGTAGTGGACGCTACACATTTATTTATTACTTTAAAAAAAGATATAAAACTGCAGTGCAAAGAGACCTTATTCAGAATACCGCATCTAGTTAACAGAAATAAGCTGCCAGTTTGTTATAGCAAGCTAGCATTAAATACCTAGCAGTAAATAGAGAAGGTACGTGCATACTACAATAATTCAGGAGGTTGGTACGGCCTCAGACCTACAAAATTAAAAAAAATATAAAATACTTAAAAGCTTAGAGGTATAACAATTTAATATAATACAATAACAAATTATTATTTTGAGATTAACTGGTGCTAGAGCTCCAGTGACGGAGCTCGCGGGCGTAGGCACCACCGCATTACCTAATATACTTGCCGCTAAATGGTAGTGTTCAGCACTATCGTGTTCCGGTCAGGTGGTAATGTACGGCCCTGTAATTTCCGGCACAGATGCATAACACCTAATGCCTCAGAAGTGGCAGCGCATCTGCATTTTGACCTCTGGTCATTGTGTAGGTGTCTATAGGCTGCAGTCATCACTTAACATCAATGTGAATTGCATGCTTGTTTGCCACTTTTATTAAATATAAAAAAAAATCTATGTAAAAAAGGTTGTGTGACACAAATGATTCAGCGGATCTTATATATGCGTGATAAAAAAAGTACGTGAAAGCATCTCAAAAGCCATTTACCACACGTCCCCTTAATCCCCACAAAGCGCGATCGAGCTGACTGTCACTTAATTACACAAATCATTTGTTATTGTCAACTCAATTTACTTCTATTGACTTGGTATTAACGAACGGATTTGGAGATTAGGCCCTATGGTTAAGATAGAACCTTACTATGAAGATCTAAACAAAAATTGCGAGACAATATAAATTATTTTTTTATGTTCTTCAAGTTTTTTTTTATGTAATGGAAGTGGCAAACAAGCATGCAGTTCACATTGACGTTAAGTGATGACTGCAGCCTATAGACATCCACACGAAGACCAAGGTCAAGATCCAGATGCGTTACCACTCCTGAGGCCTAAGGTGTTATGCCTCTGGGCCGGAAATTACAGGGTCGTTCAAACAAAGTCCTCCATCTTTTTTCGTTTAATTATGGTGGCAAGCATATAGTTCACATGAATGATAAGTGATGATTGCTGCCTGTATGCAAAAAAACAGAGGTCAAAAAACAGATGCGTTGCCACCAACTTGCGGGCCTAAGTGGTTTTGCCTCTGTGAATGTTATTACAACGACATATGTTCCGATCTGACTGGAAATGGACAGTGCTGAATAAAGACTCTCTACTGGTGGCAGAGCTCTAGTGACGAAGCTCGCGGGCGTAGGCACCACCGCATTACCTAATATACTTGCCGCTAAATGGTAGTGTTCAGCACTATCGTGTTCCGGTCAGGTGGTAATGTACGGCCCTGTAATTTCCGGTATAACACCTTAGGCCTCAGGAGTGGTAACGCATCTGCATTTCGATCTTGGTCTTTTTGTGGGTATCTATAGGCTGCAGTCATCACTTAACATCAATGTGAACTGCATGCTTGTTTGCCCTTTCCATAACATAAAAAAGACTATTTTTAGGCGGCAGGTAGATTAAATAACTAGATTAACTAGTTTGACTGTGTTTAAGAATACTTACCACAAGCACAATTTTTTTTAATATACATATTAAAAAGATAATCTCTTTTATTGTGACGCAAATGGATCAGAGTATTTCGTCATTGTAATAAAAAAGTATGTAAAGATTAATGAAAACCTATTTTGACCACACGTCCCTAATCGAGATCGAACCGACTCTCACTTAATACCCATATCATTTGTTATTGTCAACTCAAGTAACTTCTATTGACTTGGTATTAACACAGATCAGATATACACGAGGCAATAGAAGTAACTTGAGTAGACAATATAACAAATGCTTTTGTAACTAAGCGATAGGCGGATCTGTTTTTACTTTTACTGTATGTATTAGTTATTATTTATTATTATGTTATTCTATATATTATTAAGTATCTGTATTTATTTAATTATAGTAGATATTTTATGATATATAGTATTGATATTGTTATGTGTCTATTTAGGTGTAAATCTTTAAAAAAAAAAAAAAACGTAACTTCACGCCTGTAATCCCCGAAGGGGTAGGCAGAGGTAAATGTATGCATTCAAGCATACATGCAAACACCTACGATTCGCCGGTTACGTTTTGGCTCAAGTAACAGGTGGCGAGCCTGTTGACATCTCCCGGCACATTACCAAACTTTGAGGTACTGGGAAATTTCCAGAAAATGGAAAAATCCCAATAGAACCAGAGACAAAGGCTTTTTCACCATTATCTCTGATAACCCCCTACCCGGGAATCGAACCCAGGACCTCAGCGTAGTAGTAGTGGCCTGCTACCACTAGGCTACCGAAGCAGTTTATGTGTTTATGTGTAAATCTTTAATATTATTATTATTTATTTACTGTTCTATATTTTGATCTGTACACCCCTAACCTACTCTTTTACATCTTTTCCTCTACCCAAAGGTTGTCTGGTAGAGATCGCTCATCCAGCGATAAGGCCGCCTCTTGCATACTTTGTAACTCTATTGTGTATTTTTTTGTATTCTTTACTGGTGTACAATATTTTTTTTTTATGTATTAAAAAAGGCAAACAAGCATGCAGTTCACATTGATGTTAAGTGATGACTGCAGCCTATAGACACCCACACAAAGACCAAGGTCAAAATGCAAATGCGTTACCACTCCTGAGGCCTAAGGTGTTATGCCCTGTGCCGGAAATTACAGGGCCGTACATTACCACCTGACCGGAACACGATAGTGCTGAACACTACCATTTAGCGGCAAGTAAATCAGGTAATGCGGTGGTGCCTACGCCCGCGAGCTCCGTCACTGGAGCTAGTTAAGTGTACCAACACCCCCCAAATCCGCTTAATAAGCCCTTTACCCAGCGTGGGAACCGATAGACTACAGGTAATCTGATAAACTTACTGACGTCACAGGGTAAAGGGCAAGTAAGCATTTAGCTTCCTTATAAAGATTGTTTTTATGATAATTAGATGATTCCTATTTTGATTTTTGTACGATACTGTTACTCTGTCCGTTTGTTTTAAATAAATATATTTTTTTATAAAGTTTGGTTGCCGCAAACTTAATTGGCGCAGCCGGTAGGATCTCTGCGGTCTTTCAGCAAGTATACACATTTACTACTGGGGACATCCGTATTAACGGTTAAGCGGAGATCACCGAACAAATAAATTTATTAAGTATATCGGAGCCAAGCCAAGGACAGAGCCAGGACAAACAACCAGGAATCCCAAGGAGAATGAGTACCGCTGCGGAATTGTGAGTAAATCTTTTCACCTTCCTTTCAGTTATCCTCATTTTATTTACCTCCTTGTGAAATTGTGTGTATGTGTCTTTTATTAGGGATTAGAAAACGCCTTATTAGATAACTACACATGTAAGTAATCAAATTTTTACGATTTTTTTTTTATATTAAGTTGTATGTGTTTTATTTCGTTGTTTTAGGAATTTTTGTCTTATGTGTTTCATTTCGTGTAATTTTTAGGGATTTTTTTTTTGGCCAATGTTTATAATCTATTTTGTGTCGTGTATTTTATTGTGATTTCTTCGATTTATTTACTGTGTTGATTTTTGCAATTTTTACGATTCTATTTTTCGTTTAAAAATATTACGAAAATTTTATTTTGTTTTTGAGTTAAATAATTTAATTATTCAAAAATGGAGACTATAGTGCGTGTACCACCAGAAATGATTAATATTATCCCGGTATTTAACGGAGATGTTAGGCTTTTACCACTTTTTATTCAAAAAAGTAAGTACATTCTTTCTTTGTTTCACGGGGAAAACAAGCAGATGGAATATTTATTCCACGTAATTACGAGTAGGTTATCAGGAGAAGCTGCTTGTTTAGTAGGACAGCGTCAGTCAATACGAGACTGGGACGAATTAAAAAAGATTCTCGATCAACATTTTGGGGATCCGCGAACCGAGGAGTGTATCGCGTTAGAATTAGAGTCCGCAAAAATTAATAGGGGCGAAAGTTACTTAGAATTTTGTCAAAGGATTCAACAAATTAGGAGCATTTTATTTTCAAAGCTGTCTGCAATTATTAGCGACGATATTTCACGACAGGCTAAAATCAATATTTACAATCACAGCTCTTTAAATATCTTTTTGTATAACCTACCGAAATATTTAGCACGTTTGGTTCGTTTAAATAATGTTAGTACATTAGAGGACGCGTTAAAAATTGTACTAGAGGAACAAAACTTTGATACTGCTTATGATTCTAAAAATAACAGTAATAATAATTTCAATTCCAATAGATCGAACAGGTCAAATAATTTCAGGAATTTTAATAGATCACGAAACAATTTTAGTGATCTGCAGGAGCAAACCATGCCAGTAAATACCGTACCGGCACCACAAAGTTTACCTAGTACCTCACGAAATTCGCCAAACAATTCATTTCAAATTAGAAATGCAAGACCATACAATTCTAATAATAACCAATGGTCATCATCATGTAACACTTCGGCTCCGCAGGCCGCGCGTTCTCAGCCGAGTCAGCAAAATGCGCGTGCGACGCCTTTATCGCAGTATTCTAGTGTTCCACAGCCGGCATCGGGTTCCAATACTGATGTTACTATGAGAACGGCTAGCTCTAGACGAGTGAATTATACGGACAATATTTCACACAGTGAACCGTATAATCACAACCCTTCAAGTAATAATTTGGAGCAGCAAAATAGTTCAATAAATAATAATTCCCAAGGCGAAAATTTTCGCGTAAACGCCTCAGGGTTAGGGAACGAATAAAAATAAATTGTAGTAGGCATAATTTACCTCACATAGTAATTCCAGAGTTGCAAGGTATTTTTATGATAGATACAGGCAGTGTCAGATCATTTATTAGTCCTCAAATTGCCAATAAATATTTTAAACAATATTTACAGTATGAACAATTTGAAGTCGTGAGTACACACGCATCGAGCGTACATAGCGAAACGGCATACGCTCCACTGCCAGCTATATTTGAAGCTAGCGAATACCATAAGTTTTACGTGTATAATGTAGATGATCGTTATGATGGATTGATAGGTAGTAATTTGTTAAAACAATTACGTGCAAATATAGATATGGAGAATCAGATCTTATATTTAAAAAATACGAGTATACCCATTATGTATACGCCGCCTATGAGAGAGGTATACCATTTACCTGCCCGTAGCGAACTTAGGGTTAATTTACCAGTGAATGTTTATAATGGAGAAGCTATATTAGATTTTAAGCAATTTTCGCAGGGGATTAGAATGCCCGCCGCGTTAGTGAATTGCGTAAATGGCTATGCGTCAACAGTGATTCAAAATTGCACTGATGAACATAGAACCATGGTAGTGACAGGGCCATTTAAGGTTGAGCCAATTGACATTTCGAAGTGTAGTGTAAATTTTACTGAGAATAGACAAGTAAATATAGACAGTTTACTTACGGAGAATTTAAATAAGTTGAGATTAGAGCATATGAATAGTGAAGAACGTAGGGCGATAGAAGATATTTGTTATGAGTATAGAGACATTTTTTATTGTGAGGATATACCCTTGACCTTTACAAATCAAGTCAAGCACGAAATCCGAACTAAACATGAGGACCCAATTAATATTAAAGCACATAGGTTGCCTCCTTCTCAGTCAGCCGAAATTAGGCGACAAGTTGATAAAATGTTAAAGGATAATATAATCCAGGAGTCATACTCTCCCTGGAGTGCTCCAGTGCATCTCGTACCGAAAAAAATGGACGAGTCTGGACAGCAAAAATGGCGCATGGTAATTGACTATCGGCGGTTGAATGAAATAACCACTGATGACAAATATCCGCTGCCGAATATCAATGATTTATTTGATATGTTAGGTAACAGTACATACTTCACGACGCTAGATTTAGCGAGTGGGTATCACCAAATTGAGGTTTTAGAGCAGGACAGGCCTAAAACAGCGTTCAGTACACCGTCAGGCCATTACGAATTTAACCGCATGCCATTTGGGCTAAAAACAGCGCCTGCAACTTTTCAAAGAGCAATGGATAACGTTCTCAGAGGATTACAAGGCTTACATTGCCTAGTATATCTAGATGACGTTATAATCTTTTCAAAAAGTCTACCAGAACACATTCAAAAACTCAAAATCGTTTTTGAACGTTTCCGTAAGACAAATTTAAAAATACAACTTGATAAGTCGCATTTTCTTAGAAAAGAGGTATTGTATCTTGGTCATACAATTACTAGTGATGGCTTAAAGCCTAATAATGACAAAATCGAGGCTGTTTTGAGATATCCTTTGCCAGAAACAGTCACGCAAATAAAAAGCTTTTTAGGACTTATAGGCTATTACAGAAAATTCATTAGGGATTTTGCGAAGATAACAAAACCACTTACCGCTTGTTTGAAAAAGGGTCGAAAAATAATTATTGACGATGAATATAAGCGTAGTTTTGAAACGTGTAAAAAGATTTTAACAAATGCACCGTTATTGCAATTCCCAGACTTTAATAAAACTTTTATTTTGACGACGGATGCATCAAATTGTGCGATTGGGGCCGTATTGTCACAAGGGACAATTGGTTCAGACAAACCCGTAGCATACGCAAGTAGGACACTCAGTGATACGGAGTCGAAGTATAGCACGATAGAGAAAGAATTGTTAGCGGTTATTTGGGCCGTCAAACACTTCAGGCCATACCTTTATGGCAATAAATTCATAATCTATACGGATCATAGACCATTAGCATGGCTTTATTCGCTGAAAGAGCCTAATAGTAAGTTGACGCGATGGCGCTTACGTCTAGAAGAGTATGATTTTGAGATACGTTACAAGAAAGGGCAACAAAACACTAATGCCGACGCTCTTTCCAGAATTAAAATTAACGCTTTAAATGAAGATCTAGATTCCATAATAGTAAATTTAGACGATAGTGACTCAGATGTACAAGATGTAGTTAAAGAAATTGAACAATTTATACAAAAAAAAGATGAGCCTATGGACACTATTGAAATTTTAGACTCAGACGAAGAAAATATGTCTGAAAAGTACGAAAAGTCAGATACTGAAGACGGCGTTACAGCCAATTCAGTTTCGAATAGGGAACATGACGGTATTCCAATACTCAATGAAGCTATTGATACCAAGCCCAAACAAATTTTGGTTCACACCTGGTTAAAAGACAAATTATCAGTGAAAAATTTGTCTAATAACAAACAGCGTATTCTTGAAGTTTTTATGCCATATAATAATGAAAGATTAGTTAAAGACTTTCTTAAGGAATACATAAATCCAAAGAATAAATATTTTATTTATTTTGAACACCCAAATTTTAGAAAAATATTTTCAAATGTTATAATTGAACTGTTTAAAAAGGGTACTTTAAATTTAGTAGAATGTACAGAACGAGTAGTTAATTTGACAGATTCGGAACAGGACCAAAGGGATATCGTTTTAAAATATCACGAGGGTAAAACGTGCCACCGAGGCATAAGGGAAACCTTAGCAAAACTAAAAAGGCATTATTGGTGGGCTAGCATGAAGGAAACAGTTACAGCCATTATTAATGCTTGCGAACAGTGTAGAAAGATGAAATATGATCGTAAACCAATCAAACCTCATATTCAACTGACGCAAACCCAAAATACTCCATTCCAGGAAGTATTTATGGATGTGTTATATATTGAAGGGAAACAATACTTGACAATTGTAGATGCGTTTAGCAAATTAGGTCAGGCTATAAATATACCTAATAAAAGTACGCCTGAAATTGTCAGGGCCTTGATTAAATATTTCAGCATGTATGGTTTGCCCCAGAAAATAAATAGCGATTCCGGGACAGAATTTAATAATGAGTTGATAAAAGAAATGATGTTGCTATATAAAATTGATTTCCATGTAGGAACCCCAAACAATCCCAATTCAATGGCCATTGTCGAAAGGTTCCATTCAACTATCATAGAAATTTACAGGTTAGCTAAATATGACAAAAGTGAATTAGATGCAACTTCGGTTATGTCGTATGCAATAATGGCATACAATAATACGATTCATTCGGCTACAAACTATACCCCGTTCGAAATCGTATTCGGTCACACGGACGCTGGGAACGTGTTTGATATAGACAGAGATAGAAATATCATGCAAAAGTTATTACTTGACCATAGAAAACGCTTAAAATGTCTGTACGAGTATGTTAGCGATAACTTAGAGACAAATAAAGTAAAAGTTAGGGCTAAGAAAGGTGGTGAAGAGCCACCAGTTTTTGAAAAAGATGATCAAATCTTTATGAGAAATACGCGTAATAGGAAGGCTAAGGAGCATCCACGCTTTGAGAAAGCTGTAGTGACTGATAAGACTTTACGTAATATAGTACCGGTAAACTTGAAAAATAGAAATACAAAAGTGGCTGTTAAAAATATTAAACGCCCTCCGCAGGTCGTGCCTGGTACTTCTGGTTCTAGCAACAACGTCGGGGTACGGGCTAGAAATGAAAAACCTAGGCCAGAATCCAGGCATAGCTTCAGTGAAGATGGGAGTAGCAGTAATGAAGAATAATTATTGGACTATTTTTAAGGTTTTGGATTTAGATTCATTAGATAGACAAATAGATAGTAACATAAAAGATTATAGGGAGGTAGGAAACTTAATTAAGAAGTACAACCTAGGTAACGAGACCGTAGGATTAGAGAACCATATAGAATTTTTAATTAAGCAAACTAAGGAAAGAATATACCAGATTTTACCCCATAAAAGTAGTGTTAGAAGTAAAAGGGCGATTTTCAGTCCCTTAGGGTCGTTTATTAAAGCCGTAACGGGTAATTTAGACGAAAACGATGCAATTTTGTATAATAATAAGATTAAAATTTTACAGAATAAAGAGCATTTAGTGGAACGTAAGATGTCGTCATTGCAGAAAGCTTTTGAACAGTTAGTTAATGCTTCTGAAATAATTAACTCTAATATGAAAAACTTGTCAAATAAAAGTAGTGAGATTGATATCGTGTTGGATAATGAATTTAAATTTAATAACATGTTACACTTAATCAATTCTTTATATCAATTTTTGAGTAACTTTCGTACTATTAATGATAACTTACGAGAAATAGAAACCGCGATAACTTTTAGTAAGTTAGGTGTGTTGCATCAGTCTATAATAAATAGCACTGAATTGTTTGAAACTTTAATGGTAATAAGTAGACATGCAAATACAATTTATACAGTAAATAAAGATAATTTAGTGAAAATAGAACGTAATATTATATTAAAATCATATATAGATAAAGAAAACTTAATTTTTGTGTTAGAGGTACCGTTAGTTGAAGCAGACACATACATATATTACAAGGTTATTCCTATCCCGATTCGTGAATCCTTAAAAACTTTTACCATTGTTCCCAAGTATCCTTACCTATTGGTGAATAGATTGAAATACAGGCCCGCAGCCAGTTCCTGTGAAGACATTGGGAATGGGAAATATTTATGTAGCGAAGATAGTCTTATCCAATATCCTGATGAGACGTGTATCGAGCAAGTGATGCTGATGAAGAACAACTACAGTCAATGTCTACAAAATGAAATCCAAATTGAGAGGACCAAAATTCAGAAAATTACTAAACAGTACTGGATGCTGTATTCGGAAGACAACCTCGTGATAACTGAGGACTGCAATAATGAAGTTCGCAAATTTAACCTTCGCGGAACATTCTTCTTAACGCCGAACCAGAGCTGTTCAACACAGATGGGGAACGTTTTTGTGAACGCCGCTGCCAACTCGTCAAACATTAATCTTCAGCTGCCAGTAATACCAGTTCCTGAACTGCAGTACTTTATCCAGAAGAAGACGTCATCCCTGGACCTCAGAAACGTGGACTTCAGTGACGTCAAAGAAGTGATAAAAAGTGCAAAATTTACTCTTAGTGAAAACGATTCGGATTTAGATATAGTTACTGTTAATGTTAGTATTTGGACTATTATTTTGTATTGTATTTTAATAATGTTTTGTTGTATTCTTGTCATAGTCAAATTCAAAGTTCGATTTTTCTGGCCAAATTCTCCGAAGTCTTCTACGTCACCTTCGGATAATTTTGCTCTTGGGGAGGGAGGAGTTAAGTGTACCAACACCCCCCAAATCCGCTTAATAAGCCCTTTACCCAGCGTGGGAACCGATAGACTACAGGTAATCTGATAAACTTACTGACGTCACAGGGTAAAGGGCAAGTAAGCATTTAGCTTCCTTATAAAGATTGTTTTTATGATAATTAGATGATTCCTATTTTGATTTTTGTACGATACTGTTACTCTGTCCGTTTGTTTTAAATAAATATATTTTTTTATAAAGTTTGGTTGCCGCAAACTTAATTAGCTCTACCACCAGTAAAAAACCTGTTGTAATAGTTTTGTAATATTATTATTGTAATTTTACATTAACTTGAACTAGTACACCCCTTTTACTTTTTTCTTTTCCGCAGTTTCCTAAACCCAAAGGTTGTCTGGAAGAGATTGCAGTTTTGTGATAAGACCGCCTTTTGTTTAGTGTATCTCTTTTATCTTTGTATCTTGTATGTTTTGGTGTACAATAAAGTATTAAATAAATAAATTTTTAAACGTGTCTCGGTGTAAACTTTTTATTGAACTGACTTTTATGGCGATATACTCGTACTTTAAGCAATTATTATTAAGACAATTCACCTTTCTTCGTTCTTTACTGTTCATGATTCTACATTTGATTGTGTTGGTTGGTGTTTTGTTTATTATTATATTGACATGTCAACCATACAACCCTTTTTTTAAAAAATCACCGAGCTAAACAACATGTGTACATTGATCAATAATGTTGATCAGCTGACAATTTCTGAGTCATATTTCTGCACTCCCGAAAAATCTAATATTATCCTAGGAAACTCTAATTTTTATCTTAAGATATTAACCCAAAACATAAGGTCTATAAACTGTAATTTTTTAGGACTAGAAACTTTACTAGAGCGCATTCCATATGAATGCGATATTATAGCCTTGACTGAATGTTGGCTTCAATGTTTGCAAAATAATAAGGTACCTAATATAAAAGGCTACACAGCGTATCGTAGCACGAAACATCTGAACCAGAGCGACGGTGTAGTGGTTTATATAAAATCATCCTTGTTGGCAACTGTAGAAGAGCCTGATTTTAACAGATCAGCAACCGGCTTAGTTATTAAAACTAATATGGACGTAGCAATTGTATGTATTTATAGATCTCCCTCCATTGAAAATACTGACATGTTTCTTTCATCACTTAATAACATTCTACCATCCATTGCTAAATTTAATACTGTCATTTTGACTGGAGACATCAATATAGACATAAAATCTCCAATAAATAACAAAGCTCATGACTATATGAATTGTCTAGCTGCACAGGGTCTTCTATCCACTCACAACTTTCCTACTCGAGGATATAATTGCTTAGACCACAATTTTATGAAGTCTAATTTGCCAGCGATATCTCTTGTTCTAGACAGTACCATTACTGATCACCATTCTCTATTATTGTGCATTAAAAAGCTGATTTCAACACAAAATGA
Source organism: Macrosoma leucophasiata (assembly GCA_036365455.1). Classification (NCBI taxonomy): domain Eukaryota; kingdom Metazoa; phylum Arthropoda; class Insecta; order Lepidoptera; family Hedylidae; genus Macrosoma; species Macrosoma leucophasiata. The sequence goes on along the minus strand of JAWQUS010000023.1, from coordinate 1,990,331 downwards.
AATTAAAGAAGTGTCCAGGTTAAACTATAACACGCTTGATATTGCCTTTCAAAATGTCAATTTACAATCTATCTTATCTGTCTCTGATCCTAATAGTGCAATAGATAGTCTTATACATATTTTTTCGAAGATGATAAAGGAAAATACTAAGACTAAAATAATATCAGCAAATAAAAGGACAAAAAAACCATGGGTTACACCTGGGCTACTCAGATGTATCCGTCACAGAGATCGATTGCATTCAAAAGCTAAACTCACTCCAGATGATTTAATTCTTGTAACTAGCTATAAGAGATACAGAAATTTTTGTAACAAAATTTTGAAAAAAGTTAAACGACAATATGATTCTAATACAATAAGTAAAGCAGAAAATGACCCAAAAATGTTATGGGACGCAATCAGAGATATAACGAACACCGGGAAACAAAAACAGTCCTCGACACAACTTTTGAAAATCTCAGTTTCTCCTTACGATTCGTGCAACGAAATAAACAGTTTTTTTGTAGACATTGGCAAACAATTAGCAGATGCCATTATGAGAAATCCGCCGTCATCTCAACCGCATGCCTCCCGGTCCACATCTTGGTCGTCATCTTTTGTTTTCACCTCAACTACCACGGAAGAAATATTATCCCTCATAAAAAATCTTAAATGTGATTCCGCATGTGGATGGGATGGCATCTCTCCCAAAGTTATAAAGCGTTACTCTTCCATTTTTGCGCCGTTGTTAGCACATCTTTTCAATTTATGCATTCAAAACTCAGTATTTCCGAGGTCATTTAAGAGGGCTATCATTCGTCCAATTTACAAAGGTGGCGACTGCAACATAATTAGCAATTATAGACCAATAGCTCTTCTGAGCTCCTTTTCTAAACTACTAGAACGCCTAGTGAACAATAGGCTACTTAGTTATCTAGATAAATTCAAAATTATTTCATCACAGCAATTCGGCTTTTGCAAAAAGAAATCAACTTCTGACGCTGTTCAAGAACTCACTACTTTCATTGTAAAGAAAATGAATGACAATAAAAAAGTGCTTACAGTTTTCATAGATCTTGCAAAAGCATTTGATACTATTCCTTTAAATATTCTCTTGTCAAAACTTGAAAAATTAGGTATCAGGGGATCTGAGCTCAATTTTTTCGAAAGTTATCTTACAGATCGAACTCAAATGGTAAAAATAAAGAACTATCATAGTGAAGAGCTTCCCATACATTACGGCGTTCCACAGGGCAGCATTCTTGGCCCGACGCTGTTCCTTATTTTTATAAACGACCTCTGCAGCCTTGAACTCGCAGATTCAAAAACAGTATCGTATGCAGATGATACTGCCATTACATTTTTTGCAAATTCTTGGACAGAATTACAAAGTACTGCCCAACAAGGTTTAAACACCACCTTTGACTGACTCTTATGTCATAAACTAACAGTTAATGTAGATAAAACTAAGTTTTTAACATTCTCAAATAAATCGCCTCGACATCCTCATTCTCTTTTAACTTTGAAAGCACACTCTTGTCATCAAAAAGAGATGTCCTGTCAATGTCCACTTATTTCTTCGGTTGAATGTATAAAATATCTTGGAATTATACTCGATAATTCTTTGAACTTCAAGGCCCACATTGAAGCTTTGACAAATCGAGTACGTAAGCTAATATATGTTTTTAAAACCTTAAGACATGTAGCTAACTCCATCATAATTCGAAACGTCTATCATGCATTATGCTTATCTATTTTAACATACTGCATCCCCTGCTGGGGAGGTGCTGCTAAAACCATACTAAAACCATTAGAAACAGCACACAGAACCATTTTAAAGGTATCTACGTTTAAGAAACACCTTTATCCTACCACTCAGCTATATAAAGACTGGAATGTTCTCAATGTGCGACAACATTTTATACTGAACACAATTCTGTTACAACATCGCAAGACCCCATACGTTCAAATCTCTAAACGGCGTAAAGATTTAATATGTAATGTCCCAAAAGTCAATTATACTTTAGTCAAACGTTTTGCATACTTCTTAGGCCCATTCTTATATAACAAAATAAATAAATCAGTACCAATATATAAATTGTCTTTATACCAGTGTCGAAAAGCAGTTCGTAATTTCCTTCTCAATCAAAATTATGAAGATACAGAAAAATACTTATTAACGTTGTCATAATCATTTTACACGGAAAACTAATTTACTCAAACCAACACATGCATCATGATTACATTACATTTTACAAAACTGACACACACTTACACATACACACACACACTCGCACACGCACACAAAACTCATCTCTCACACACACTCACTCGCTCACAAACACACTCGCACACGCACATATACTTACATTTAGTGTTTATAATAATTAAAAATAATTAGTTATATGATCAAATGTCCTTATAATATTATTCTAATTTGTCATGTGAATGTAGTACCTACCTACCTACGCATTAGCAATTACTATAATTAAGTAAATGCCTCATCGAATTTAATTGCATGCTATACCCACCCGGGGGGCGGTACTCTTCTTCTTAACACAGACTATTGTAACAAATAGCCTAGCAAGAAGAATGGTACTATGCCCATAATTTAACTATTATGCACCTATATGTCAATTTGCCCTGAAATATGTACCTATTCCTAAAATTGTACTACATATGTTAACGTCAAATAAATTTCATTTCATTTCATTTCATTTCAAATAAAACCAGAGAATTCAATGAAGATGCGTTGCCACTCCTGTGCCAGAAATAACATTGCCATATATTACAGGACCGATACGAAAACGATAGCAATCAACACTGCCATTCAATGGCAAGTAGTTTATTTAATTCGTTAGTGCCTACGCCCGTGAACTTCGTCTCTCTGCCACCAGTAAGTTTGCTTCCACTTATGGCACAATACGGTGATTCTCTTTCTCTTTACCAATACCATACTTTTCCATATTCGATTAATCATCCGAATAAAATAAATATCTTCACGAAAACTCGATCATTAAGCCCAAAACAAAACAAAGTTTAAATTCAATATAACCAAAGGCCGATATCAAAATGAAATTTCATGATTTATTAAAATGAATCCACGAATGAATTTTCAGATCCATGATTCATATTCGATTCGATTCTTCGAAGGTTGACCGACCGGAAAGCGGAATAATTTTAAGGCGATTAACGGCTTCGGGGGTTTGAGTTAGGGCTAGCTTAAATGGTATAGAATTTTTTTTTATGCTATTGCATAGCTTCTATCGAGGGCCTTGAGCGGGTGGACCGAATCCAGAAAATCCGTAACGAAAATACCTCACGCTCCCCACTCCGACGGGCACGGAGGTGTGGCTTGAAGGTCGTGCATTGTCTAACGTCGTTTCTTTTCGGCAGTCTTCGACACGGTGTTTGTGTGCGTGCAACTAGACGTATTGTACGACGCTACGAAGCTCGCACGAATCGAGACGAGCTGCTCCGAAATCGGACGAATACATAAGCAGCTGTTTATATGTTTTGTAAAATAATAAAAATATTTCATACAATATTAACTTTTTTATTTAATAAAAGAAAAAAAAATGTTTTCTTATCGGTCACCATGCTCAAAAAGTGTAACTTGAATTAATATCAAAGAAAACAATAAATACTGCATAAATGAAATATATAAATAATTATAATTGAATAAGTTGATACAAAATGCTATGCAATAGCTTTACCGCGGCAGTCCCCGAGTGCCACACGTCGATTTTTTTCGAATTGCATTACACGCATGCAGTTCACATTGATGTTAAGCAGCCTATAGACACCCACAGAATGACCAGACGTCAAAATGCAGATGCGTTACCACTCCTGAGGCTTTAGGTGTTACGAGTATGCCTCTGTGCCGAAAATTACAGAGCTCTACATTACCACCTGACCGGAACACGATAGTGCTGAACGCTGCCATTTAGCGGCAAGTATATTAGGTAATGCGGTGGTGCCTAAGAATTCGTCCGCGTGAGAATTTATGATATTCAGGTTCTTACCGGCCAGTATCAAGTGGAGTCGTCGTAGCTGGTATAAAAGTAGCCTAAGTTACTCCTTATTACATAAGCTATCTCCCAGTGAAAGTCCCGTCTAAATCGGTCCACGATTCGATTTCCACGGTTTTGCATTCGTTGGAAAGGTCTCGGGCTCCGTGAGGCTTAAAGCAAAATTCAGGAAAATATATTTATAAAACGACATCCACGCGGGCGAAGCCGCGGACAACAGCCAGCCATGAAAATGAACTATGCAGCAAAACCACATTTTTGGTCCAATTTCACCTACATTAAATATGAATAGTAAAATAAGGGGAGTGCTACAATGGTGTGAATATTTCACGGATTTAATAACTTGGGAACTACTTTTAAGCCCGGCTTAACTCGCTGTTTATTGGCTGCTACTGTATTCGATTCGTGTGTGAAAGGAAATTGTTTTTCGGGTTGGTACTTTATTGTGATGCTCATTTTGTGATGGTATAAAACTGCATCGATTAAGTTTTTTTATGTTCCGCGGGTGACGAACAAGCATGCAGTTCACATTGATGTTAAGTGATGACTGCAGCCTGCAGACACTTACATAAAGACAAGAGGTCAAAATACAGATGCGTTGCCACCCATGAGGCCTTAGTTGTTATGTCTCTGAGATAGGTATTACAGGGCCATACATTACTATCTAATCGAAACACGATAGTGCTGAACACTACCATTAAGCAGCAAAGAAATTAGGTAATGCGGTGGTGCCTACGCGCAATAGCTCCTATAGTGGAACTCTACCACCAGTATAATTTGATTATAATTTAGATGTTATTTTTTCTGTATAATTTATTTATTTATTTACTCTTTTTATGCACGAAGATGGTGTACATAAAGGCGGACTTAATGCCGCTAGGCATTATCTCCCAGTCAACCTTTGGGTTATGAAGAGAGCGACGATGTTGGTGCAAAACGGGTCTAAATTTAGAAATTATGAGTGGAAAATGATTTGATCAAATAATTATATTAATAAATATAGTATATAAATAGATATATAATAAAAATTACATATATACAGCAACTATAAATATGGTATTTATAATATAGATTATATACATATATATATATATATATATATACAAACACAAACATACAATTCAAATCAAATATTTTAAGGAAAATCCAACGATGAATGCCAAACTTGTGACTTCTAAGAAAGTAAATTCAAATAGTGTTCTCTAATTTTTCGCTTGAAGGTGAATTTACAAGTAGATTTTCTGATAGCCACGGGAAGTGCGTTCCAGAGCTTTATAATATTATTTTTAAATAGTTATTACTAAGAATTCTTGTCCCAGTAGTCTAATGGTAGAAGGTTTGCTACTGCTGTACTGGAGAGGATTCGATAGGGTTAGGAGGGTTTTACTGGTGGTAGAGCTCCAGTGACGGAGCTCGCGGGCGTAGGCACCACAGCATTACCTAATTTAAGATAAGGATAAGATAAGCCTTTATTCTCTGACCAAAGTATACAATTTTTCTTTATAAACTTAATCTAAACATTACAAATATAAAACTAATATTATATATATATATATATATATATATATATATATATATATATATTATTATATTAATATTATATATTATTAATATTATATTTATTATATATATATATTTTTTTTTATTTATACGATTTTTTTTAAATCTTTCATTACCTTATTTACTTGCCGCTAAATAGTAATGTTCATCACTATCGTGTTCCGGTCAGGTGGTAATGTACGGCCCTGTAATTTCCAGCATAGAGGCATAACACCTAAGGCCTCAAGAGTGGTAACGCATCTGCATTTTGACCTTGGTCTTTGTGTGGGTGCTTATAGGCTGCAGTCATCACTTAACATCAATATGAACTACATGCTTGTTTGCCACTTCCATGACATAAATAAAAGAGGTAAATGCTATTAGATCTTTTTTATTTTCTGGAATTTTGCCCATACCAATGCGGCAAACGCCACTGATTATGAGTCGGGAGATATCAATAAACTTGCATGGAACAAAACTTAACTGGTGAATCGTGAGTGTTTGCCTCTGCTTACCTATTCGGCAAATACACTATTACAGAGATTAAAGCAGCCTTATAAAAATATAATACCACTTACCTACCCCACACTATGTCCACATCTTTAATAATACTTAAATGATACTTCGTCTTAATATCTTAAGCCAACTTTACTTTGTACTTTAGTCTACCTGTCAGCCTCTTTAAATAATAGCACCTCAATCTCGAATATTCCGGGAAATTGACATTCTTGAACTTACAGATAATAAATTTAAGTCATTTATTAAACGCACACTATGTAAAAATGCGTACTATAGACTCGATGACTATCTAAAGGATAGAGATGCCTGGACAAATGCTGGTCTAGCTCCACAAGACTAAACAATAATTTTGTGAAATTAATGTGCATTGTACTTGATATTGTAAAACATAGTTATAAGTGTCATATTGTGAAAATAGTTTTAAGGAACATATTTTGAAAAGACCCTACTGAGTTTTGTTTTGGCAGGTTTTTTCTCAGTAATGTGGGCTTTGGAACACTGCCAGTGAATGACAAAGAATGTCCCATATTTTTTTGTTTTGTCTTATCTTGCCGTTTGTAAAAGAAAGTATGGAACATTCTGTTGATACCTATTTTTATCATTAAGTATTTTTGGACTATTATTATTATTTTTTTTTTACTTTGACATATTAATCAACGTATCAGTTGTTATTCGCTTTAATTTTATATTTGTAATTTGACCTATCACAAGCAAATTCTATTATTTCCAAGTGATTAAATGAATTTTTGAGTTTTTGAGTTTGATTTTCTAGAAAGTAGTCAGACTAAATATCTTGTGTACACATAACTGGACGAAGGGCGGTCGGTTTGGTAGCGGTTGATTGCTTTCAAATGCGGAAGTTCACTAAGCTTGGTGCGTAACTAATTTTATTTTAGGTGGTCCCTTGAAATGTAGTATAAAACTACATTTTACTACAACGTAACTTCACGCTTGTAATCCCCGAAGGGGTAGGCAGAGGTACGTAGGATACATGCATTCTAGCATACATGCAAACACCCACCATTCGCCGGTTACGTTTTAGGCCCATGTAACAGGTGGCGAGCCTGTTGACATCTCCGGGCACATTACCAAACTTCGAGGTATTGGGAAATTTCCAGAAAATGAAAAAATCCCAATACAACTAGAGATAAAGGACTTTACACCATTATCTCTGATAACCTCCTACCCGAGAATCGAACCCAGGACCACAGCGTAGTAGTAGTGGCCTGCTACCACTAGGCTACCGAGACATTTTACTACAAACTCTACATATTAGCATTGTAATAGGAATGGAGCTTTTTTTTATGTAATAGAAGTGGCAAACAAGCATGCAGTTCACATTGATGTTAAGTGATGATTGCGCCTATAGACGACACCCATATGAAGACCAAGGTCAAAATGCAATTACCACTCCTGAGGTCTAAGGTGTTATACCTCTGTGCCGGAAATTACAGGGCCGTACAAATGAATGAAGGGTAGAGCATTTTAAGTGACCCTGTAAAATGACCCGTGTAGTCGTATTGATGAGACGTCGTCGGAGTGATGGTGAAATGAAATGAATGAATATAATTATTTGCTACCACTACTACTACGCTGAGCTTCGATTCCCGGGTAGGGGGTTATCAGAGATAATGGTGAAAAAGCCTTTATCTCTGGTTCTATTGGGATTTTTCCATTTTCTGGAAATTTCCCAGTACCTCAAAAGTTTGGTAATGTGCCCGGAGATGTCAACAGGCTCGCCACCTGTTACATGGGCCAAAACGTAACCGGCGAATCGTGGGTGTTTGCATGTATGCTTGAATGCATGCATTTACCTCTGCCTACCCCTTCGGGGATTACAGGCGTGAAGTTACGTTTATTTGCTGTAACTCAAGTGTGCGTACACTTGAAGTTACAGTAAATAAAATAAAATATACGAGTATTTTTCCGCTTTACATTATTCGGATTGATAAAATGTTACTGGCCAACAGCAACGAAGCTCTTAGATTGGTCAAATTGCGGACCTGAAACGCAAATAAGGTCTATTACATGAAGAAAACGTAAATGGCGAATGGTAAATGTTTGCATGTATGCTTAAATGTACCTATTAATTTTCCTTTGTCGACCCCAAAAATTTAATTCCTGACCACGTTCTTGCGCATTCAACATTTTAATTTAAAATACAAAAGATTACGAATAAAATCTTGTGTATTTATTCATCAGATGATAAATGCGCGAAGGACGGTCGAATTGGAAGCGGTTGATTGCTTTTGAATAAGGAAGTTCACTCGACTTGATGCGTAACTAATTTTATATTAGATAATACCTTTAAAATGTAAATTTAATGGGATTATCTAGTAGTAATAGCTTTGTTGGCCCAGCGGCTGGTGTAGATCGTAAGCGATCTGCTCGGTTAAGCACTACAGGCGCGGTCGGGTAGTGTGATGGGTGACCGCTAGTGGCAAATTAAATGCGCGTTTCCGTGCTTCGGAGGGCACGTTAAGCCGTCGGTCCCGGTTGCTATCGATAGATAGCAGTCGTTAAACCTAGTCGGAGGCCTTATGGGCGGTTTGAAAACATCCGGCAGCGGGTTGGCCACTAACCCACCCACCTCCACCAATCCGCATTGGAGCAGCGTGGTGGAGTAAGCTCCAGGCCTCCCCCAAAAAGGGGAGAGACTCGTGCCCAGCAGTGGGACGTATAATGGGTTGCCATTATTATTATATTATTATCTAGTAGTAATAGCTTTGTATAATTATATTATATTACTAGCTGTGCCCGCGACTTCGTCCACGTGAGAAAAAATATGATTGTTCAATATCTACTCGGACGAAGACGGGGGCGCAGCTACTATAAAAGTAGCCTAAGTTACTTCTTATCACATCAGCTATCGGCCAGTGAAAATCCCGTTAAAATCGGTCTATCCGTTCCCAAGATTAGCCCCGCCAAACAGACTTGCCACTCCTGAGGCCTAAGGTGTTACACCTTTGTTCCGGAAATTACAGGGCCGTACATTACCATCTGACCGGAACACGATAGTGCTGAACACTACCATTTAGCTGCAAGTATATTAAGTAATGCGGTGGTGCCTACGCCCGCGAGCTTTGTCACTGGAGCTCTACCACCAGTAACAGTAACTGATTCGCCTAAGCATACCGGACAAGTCTTGGTGACTTTTGGTTTGCTTCGATGTACATATTTTCTAATGTTTTCATAAATATAATTTAAAAAAAAAAGTATAATTTTAACTAAATTATAAATGATCTATCTATCCTAATATATATTATATAAATTTGAAACAGTTTTCTTCCCTTACACGATACGAATACAATAGCAGCATAATAAACAGCATGTTAAGCCGGGCTTAAAAGTAGTTGCCAAGTAATTAAGCCTGAAAATATTCACCGCATTGTAGCACACCCCTAAATTAACAACTCATATTTAATGAGGTTCAAATTGGAAAATAGAGTGTATTTGTATCTGTTTTAAATGATAACGTTGTTAATGTTATTTCGAATCCGATTATATTGCTGAATAACAAAAATAAATAATAAAATAAATATATTGTAATACTAGCTGACACAAAAAAATTCGTATCGCTTCAAATTTAAATAACGTGTCAATGGTTTGATTGGTGTACGGACTATTTGTATGGGAAAAATGAAATTTATTGTTTACTAGTTGACCCGGCATACTTCGTATTGCCTCAGAATGAAATAATGTGTCAAAGGTTTGATAGATACGGACTATTTGTATGCGAAAATGAAATTGTGGTTTTTACTATTTTCTTTAAATTTCTACATATTTTCTAACCTTTTAAACCTTTTCTGGGCTTCCAGAAATCATTCAAAACCAAAATTAGCCAAATCGGTAGATCCGTTCTCGAGTTTTAGAAAGACTAACAATTGATTTTTATATAATATATAGATAATTATAAACTTTTGTAAAGTTTCAGTCAATTAGTGCTTCTAACAGAGAATAAAAGATAAAAGATAGATTTATGCATAAAAAATTAATATTAACGTTGTGCATTTTAAACCTCTAATGCCATCAACACCACCACCATCATAGTCACCACTACCATCACCACCACCACCACTGTCATCACTACCATCTCCACCACCGCCACCACTACAATCGCCACCAACGCCATCACCGACACCAAACACCTACGCCACCAATGCCACCAATGACACAAACACCACCAAAACCACCACCACCACCACCACAAGCAATGCCACCAACGCCTCCAAAACTACACCACCAACGTCACCAACGCCCCCAATGCTTACATCGCCACTAAAAACCACCGCCAGCACCACTAACGCCACCAACACCACCACCAGAGTCACCAACAACACCTATGCCACCAACACCACTAACGCCACCACCACCATCACCATTATCATAATTACATGACGTCCACCCGTCTCCGCTGGACAAAGCCTTTCCCGAAGATGCTCCTAAAAGTGTTGTGCATCATAAGGAAAGAATATGTCATAATTGCCACGCTTGGCATGCTGAATGGTGATCATAGCGACGAATGTTTTATGCCGGGACGCTGCTATGCGATATACTTAATTTTACTAACAGGAAAAAAACCGGCCAAGTGCGAGTCGAACTCGTGCATAAAAGGTTCCCTATAAAAAATGCCATAAAAATTACGTTTGTTGGAAGGTAATATACAACATAAGACCTAAAAATTCTGTAAAAATTTTAAGCGTCTTCTTGCTACCGTAATAGAAATCGAGCAAAAAGTATACGAAAAAACACACACATGTTTATTGTATGCCCCTTTGGACCCCTTTATCTTTTAATTTTCTTATTATTAGTATATTTAATTTTGTCGTTATAGCGGTAACAGAAATACATAATTTGTGAAAATTTTAACTTTCTAGCTTTCACTGTTTATGAGATACAGCCTGGTGACAGACAGACGGATCGACGGACAGGCAGGCAGACAGCGGAGGAGTAGTAATAGTGTTTATTTTTACCTTTTACTTTTTTAACCCTAAAAACGATAGAAGATAAATACAGAATAGTTTTAAAATATTCGATATCCTTTAAATTGTCGTAACTTTTTTATTTCTGAACTGATTGACATGAAACGCACACTAAATGGTAAGTGAAACTAACCACAATATATTTATGAAAACTGCAAATCGGATAAGCCATTTTTTAAATTAGCGTGCTTTGTGCACACAGACAAACAGACATTTTTCCGGTATAAAAAGTACCCAGTGTTGTGCGCCATATATCAAAGTATTATACCAAGTTTAATCGTCATCATTTGTGTGATGCTTGAACAAACAGACAGATAGACAAAAAAAATCTAATCACATATTTGTGTTCGGTATCAATCTAGTAACATCCCCATGTATTTTTTTTTTCAATATTTTCAATGTACAGAATTTACACTTCTACAGTTTTATTATAAGTACTAGCTGTCCGGGCAAATTTCGTATCGCCCTAGAAAATACAAAAAAAAATTTTTAAAATGTTATGAAAAATAGATGTTGGCCGATTCTCATAGATACCGGATAAGCCCAAAAAATTTCATCAAAATCGGTCAAGCCGTTTCGGAGGAGTATGGCAACGAAAACTGTGACACGAGAATTTTATATATTAAATAGTTATAAGTATAGATTTCTATTTCCCTTAAAATTTCTTCATATTTTCTCACCTATTAACGAAATTAAACCCTTTCTGGCCTCCAAATCGGTCCAGCTGTGTTTGAGTTTGAGCGAAGTATTAACATATACTTTTTACTGGTGATAGAGCTCCAGTGATAGAGCTCGCAGGCGTAGGCGCCACCGCATTGCTATACATTAATATACTTGCCGTTAAATGATAGTGTTCAGCACTATCGAGTTCCGGTCAGATGGCAATGTATGACTCTGTAATTTCCGGCACAGAGACATAACACTTTATACCTCAGAATTTGTCACGCATCTGCATTTTGACCTCCGGTTTTTGTGTAGATGTCTATAGGCTGCAGTCATCACTTAACATCAATGTGAGCTGCATGCTTGTTTGCCACCTTAATTACTTAAAATATACAATATAAATATATACATTACATATACATTTTAATTCTTATTACGCCGCAGAGATAATTAACAGAACAAATTTAGTAACCTCCCAGGGTACTACATATTTGCGCAATTTCGGGTCAGAACGCTTGATCTATGGTACCCCAGTGCTAGGTTCTTACTCAAAGAAAGAACAATGGCGAACTTCCATACATGTTTTTATGTCAGTGAAATACTCACTGTCTTCAGCTTTAAAATATTGCTAATAATTCAACATCCATTCCTCAGGAATGGATGTTGAATGATATACAATTTTTTCGTCAAAACATTTAGGAAAAAATGATAAGTAGGTTTAAAGTTTTGTAGGTTATGTTACTGATATCAAGTTGTGAAGCAAAATTGGAATCTTTCGGAAAAATCGGCTGCTTCCAACAATCATAAACAAGAAGAGCAATATCTATTAGTCCAAAAACAGCCCTAAATTAAAAAAAAATCCTAACTAATCGAAGAAAATTTTACATACAAAACAATACACCGCAAAAAGTGACAGAATCTGACTGAAGTGACAGATAACACCAGCACTGAATGACAGACAGCTGACAGATAACAAATGAATCGATATCGATTATATTATATCGATCACATTGATTAAAATGAATTGCATGTCAAACTGGAGACCTCATATTCAGGAATGATTATGATTTATTTAATCTAGTTATAGCGGACGAGTAGTAATAGTAAAGAAATAAAAATAATTTCTTGGTATCTGTTACACAATATATAGCAATATGTTTATATACAACATCGATGTTGGAATTGATATGGCGCATAAATAATGTTCAATTAGTTTTTTTTTTTTTTTTATGTAATAAAAGTGGCAAACAAGCATGTAGTTCACATTGATGTTAAGTGATGACTGCAGCCTATAGACACCCACACAATGACCAGAGGTCAAAATGCAGATGCGCTGCCACTCCTGAGGCCTAAGGTGTTATGGCCTCTGTGCCTGAAATTACAGGGCCGTACATTACCACCTGACCGGAACACGATAGTGCTGAACACTACCATTTAGAGGCAAGTATATTAGGTAATGCGGTGGTGCCTACGCCCGCGAGCTCCGTCACTGGAGCTCTACCACCAGTATAATTCTTTTAGTTTATGTTTTTTATAACCTAGCTTTTATTAAGTTACATAATGTGTTCAAAAAACGTAGAAAAATATTTAAGTACTATCTGTGCAAATGGTTTATAAATACACTCCAACTTTATACACATAAATTTGTTCTTTCACACGCCATTGTTCTTTCCAACCTTCACAATATTCAAAGAGATCACCTTCGAGCTCTTACACCAGATCTCTACCACATTCATACTCCGCCCTTCCTATCTATTCATTATATTCTCAGATGCTTATATAAAAAACAGCAAATGCTCATCTACTCCGCTTTCGTGATAAGTGGTAATGGTAGGTAATAACGCGTTTCGCGATTTTATAGGCCAATATATTTTTATACTTATACATTTTAGACTCTGTTTAAGCTATAAATGTTGTGACACTATGTTCTCATAACCGTCAACTGGCTTGGTATTCTGGTAGTTGTATTACAATAGGTTTTTTTTATTCTATTTTTTAAAAGGGGTTTTGACATTAGGATAGGTTTGTCATCCCAAGTTTAATCTCCGGGTCTATAAGTGACATTGGATTATTTATAAATAAATGCTTCGCATCCATGGTGCTTAATTTGTACTCCGCTAAGCTATATTGTTTTTTTCACTTTATATATCCAGTCCACATAGATAGGTGACCATTGAGTCAAAATACAGATATGGCCCATTTCTGGGCCCTAATTTCTTTAACTATAATAGAAATTACACGGTCAGACATTTGCACGGTCTCAAATCACGTCAGTCTTGACACCACATTCTGGATACTACTATTTTTAGGTAATGCGGTGGTCCGTACGCTCTTGAACTTCGTCACTAAGGCTAGTAGTGTAAAATATTTACATTTTTGCTATCTTTTATAAAGATATTATCCATCATTTATTATTTGTTTCTACTCCGCGTTAGTGACAAGTGGTTATGGTATATAATAACGCATTTCGCGCGATGTTATAGGCCAATATATTTTTATAGCGGTTACTCTCTGTTTGAGCTATAAACTTTGTGACACAATATTCTCATAACTACCGACTAGCTCGGTGTTTTAGTGATTGTATTTCAATTTAACAACATTTAATATCCTAGGTTCGAGTCCCGGGTTAGTAACATTGAATATTTTCCATTCGATGAGAAAGTGTTAAAATTTTTACATTTGAGGAATTTTCATATATTAAATTCTTTCCATGTTATAATTGTTTCGTTTCTTTTTCATATATTTTGTGTTTTTTAATTATTATTAGTATGTAGAAATGGTCTTCTTGAGCCTAGATATATTCCCTGAAATATACGAATAAAGTGAAAAAACACGCTTCGCATTTTTGGTGTTTAGATTGTACTCTACATATGCCACTGTCGACACTATTACATCAAAGTCGTAGTTATTTGCATCAATGCTTGGTTTCTATTTCAAACTCAACTTTAGACAAGGACCATGTAGTATACTTTTTTATGTAATGAAGTGGCAAATAAGCATACGGTTAACATTGATGGTAAATGATACGGTAGCTTATTAACATCTACATGAAACCAGATGTTTCAATGTATGAATGAATGAATGAATGTATGAATGAATGAAACTTTTTATTTGAGGTAACCTTTAGACAGTAGATTACACAACATATTACATGAAATTAAATGTAGATGCGTTGCCACACCAGAGGCTTGGCCTCTGAGGCAGTACGATAACAGTTCTAATATCAGTGACAAAACCTCTGTATTATTCTTCCGTTTGGGTGTACTTACAAAAACAATATACTCAGGTTTACACACAAAAGTCATTTTGCGATCTAAACAAACTAGCAGATTGACTCGATTTAGGTAGATTGGCCTTTAGATAAATAACAAATTAAATCATAACCAGACTTTCAAGAACAACGCTCTGCTAAGCACAATGAAGGTTCAATGAAATCAGCAACGTACTGCGAACGACCAAACCAAATCAAATTAAAGCCAATGTTTTTCTCAAAATTTTACTATAAACATTATTTGGAAAGACCATTCAGTCTATGCACATACACCCCATTGCAGAGTTCAGACCCTCCACAAAAAATTGTTCTGAAAAGAACACAGGGCAACACTGACGACCCAATACAAATTCTTCAATTTTTTTTTTTTTTTTTTTTTTTTTTACTGGTGGTAGAGTTCCAGTGGCGGAGCTCGCGGGCGTAGGCACCACCGCATTACCTAATAAACTTGCCGCTAAATGGTAGTGTTCAGCACTATCGTGTTCCGGTCAGGTGGTAATGTACGGCCCTGTAATTTCAGGCACAGAGGCGTATCACCTAATGCCTCAGGAGTGGCAGCGCATCTGCATTTTGAACTCTGGTCATTGTGTGGGTGTCTATAGGCTGCAGTCATCACTTAACATCAATGTGAACTGCATGCTTGTTTGCCACTTTTATTACATTAAAAAAAAAAAAAAAAAATTGGCCTTCGGATAACAAACGAAACCATTTTACCCAGACTTCCAAGAACATTACGTAGCCTTGGCGCCGATAAGCGCTACGAGAGCTCTACGAAACTAGCTACGTGCTACGAACGGAACGTAGCGGGTCTACAAAGGATTTCAAATAACAATAAAAGTGAATAGAAGGTAATTAAAAACTAAACTACGTTCTGCTAATAAACGAACCCGGCGCGCAATTTGCATGTGCAGCGCTGTGAGACTTTTAGGGTTCCCTGGGACAACAGTAACGAACCCATATTTATTCTTCCATAAAACTTCGGCTTATTTCGGGTCTGTAAAGCGTTATCTCTCTCGCACCTTACTTATATGACGTTTGTCGACATTTTTTTTTGTAAGGAAGGTGGCACAAGCTTGCACCTCAGATGGATGTTAAGTGATGACTGCAGCCCATAGACATGTACATAAAAACCAGAGGTCAAAATATACATGCGCTGGCACCCCTGAGACCAAAGGTGTAATTTCTCTATGATAGTTATTACGGGGCCATACATTACATACCACTATCATATAGCGGCAGATTTTTTTTTATATTACGGAAGTGGCAAACAACATGCAGTTCACATTGATGTTAAGTGATGTCATGCAGTATATAGACACTTACACGAAGACCAAGGTCAAAATGCAGATGCGTTACCACTCCTGAGGCCTCAGGTGTTATGCCTCTGTGCCGGAAATTACAGGGCCGTACATAATCATTTGACCGGAACACGATAGTGCTGAACACTACCATTTAGTGGCAAGTAAATCAGCTAATGCGATGGTGCGTAGGCCCGCGAGCTCCATCACTGGAGCTCTACCACCAGTAAAAACGGTGCGGTTTTCACGTTCGTTTCTGCCCAGAACGTGTAAATTGTGGAACGAACTTCCCTCTGAGGTGTTCCCTAGGTGCTACAAAAATGGCGTCAAAAGAGTCCTTCAGGGCTGGCAGCGCGTTGCCAACTCCCCTGGTGCAAATGTTCATAGGCGACGGTGACCACGCACCATCAGGTGACCCATCTGCTTGTCTGTAAGCTTAATGACATAAAAATAAATATGTTCGTATGTATGTATCTTCACGCCAGGTCCCTAACGGGGTAGGCAGAGAGTGTAGAGCGCCAGATATCCCGGTTCTGACAAACCTCTCGTGCCTCGTCTACTTTCATCATTCTCTTCATACATGCACGCCAATGCCTAAGACTTTTGACCCCACCATCAGACAGAACTCGACCTATTTGGTCATGGTAGGTCAGTCTTGGTCTTCCTGGGCCTCTGCAACCATCCACATTCGCATTGTATATCTGTTTAGTCATTCGCTCATTCGACATTCTTTCTATGTGTCCGAACCATCGGAGCATGCCTTTTTTCATTTTTACACCGATACTATCATTCACACAAAGCCTCTTTCTTACATCTTCATTACGAACGCGATCGGTGAGTGATACACCGCAGATCTTGCGCAAAGATCTCATCTCGACCGCGTTCAACTTACTTTCATGCTCTTGCATACCCAGCTCTCGCTTCCATATAAAAGCGTTGGAGTAAGTACAGCATTATGTACGGCTAGTCTAAATATGTTCGTGAAGGGAAAAACTAATCTAACTACACTCGCGAGATTTAAATGGGAATTATAAAAACTGGGGTATTTCAATCACTTGTTATTATTGTTTCATTTCTATTTTTACCCCAGTTTATCTTATTCCAGTTTGAAGCTCGCAAGTGTAGTTTCATTGTACAATGTCCAGCATAGAGCAACATGGACCATAGGTCGCGGCGGACCGGAGAAAAGTAGCCATATCATTTATTACCGATGCCAAGCAGTCTGTCATTTTTTTGCGGGGGAAATACGTGTGACACATACACATTACAAAAATCGTTTAATCCTACGAAGCTCACACTTTGACTTTAACAAATTACATAAACGATTTCACGCACATATTTAAACATCTAGGCAGCAGTCACAGGCACACTTGTGCTTGTACTTTGGCACAGGGAAAGCCTGCATATGGCTACTCCCTTCCTGTCCGACGCGGCCGATGGCCCGTGTTGCTCTATGATGTCCAGTAATATGATGTCTACATAGAGAACCCAATCAAAGCCTCCGTTTCAACCAATTTCCCTTTCTACGTTCCAATTTGTAATTGGATTGAATCGATGAGTTCCAACCATTATATTAATACAAACTTTTATACTTTGCTTAATTAACAAACGGTTTCAATTCATAAACGAAGGTAGGGTTGTCAATTTTAAAAATGTGTGGTTCCCAGTATAAGGTACAAAATACAATAACGACCATAAATACATTAGAGAAAATTTTATGTATGTATGTATCTTCACGCCAGATCCCTAACGGGGTAGGCAGAGAGTGTAGAGCGCCAGACATCCCGGTTCTGACAAACCTCTCGTGCCTCGTCTACCTTCATCATTCTCTTCATACATGCACGCCGATTCCTAAGACTTTTGACCCCACCATCAGACAGAACTCGACCTATTTGGTCATGGTAGGTCAGTCTTGGTCTTCCTGGGCCTCTGCAACTATCCACATTCGCATTGATAAAAAATAATATTGTAATTGCATCCAAAGCGCATTATTCAATATTGGAGCGACTCAACAATTACTACGCTATAATCCTTGCAGTATTTTCAGATGCAAAGCATATTTCAACAAGAACCCCGACCAGACCTAATCGCTCGTACAAATCTATCCCGTCCCACGTCGCTTACCGTGTTTTGAAAGTAAGCTGCAATTTTTCTTCGAACATCTGCCGAGCTACGAGAATTTTATGTTTTTGCGAATCATACCCGGGTTTTCTTGAAATAGTATTTCTTTCTTTATAAGTGAGAAGTCATTTGTTATCACAAATTTTATACCACCTCTTTTTTAGTTTGCGTATTGACATGTATCTTTTGATGATGTTTTACCGGGTTAAAGGTTCTCTTCATTTTTTTTTGTATCATCTTCATTACGAACGCGATCGGTGAGTGATACACCGCAGATCTTGCGCAAAGATCTCATCTCGACCGCGTTCAACTTACTTTCATGCTCTTTCCTGCATACCCAGCTCTCGCTTACATATAAAAGCGTTGGAGTAAGTACCGCATTATGTACGGCTAGTCGAGCCCGCTGGCTCAGATGTTTAGACTCTAGTAGCTTACCCAACGCTCCATTCACGCAATTCCCTGCAAGCACTCTTCTTTCTATGTCAGTGGTGTCATCTTGGATGTGCTTTTAGCAAGGATGGTAGGTATACCATCCTTGCTAAAAGCACATCCAAGATATACAATTTCATCAACCTGTTCTAACACTGCATCATCTACTACTACCCTTGCATTTGTTCTCTGTTCATCTCTTTCAAATACTAATACTTTAGTTTTATCCACATTCAAATGTAAGCTTTTTTTTAGAATTTTTTAATTACAGAAATTTATTTTTATTTATAACGAGCGTACCCGGGAAACTTCGTATTGCCTCAGAATGAAATATTGTGTCAAAGGTTTGATGGATACGGACTATTTGTAGGGGAAATTAAAATTGTGGTTTTTACTATTTCCCTTCAATTTCTTTACATTTTCTTAACTCTTAAACCTTCCCTGGACTTCCAAAAATTCACCAAAATTGGTCAAATTGGTCCAGCCATTCTCGAGTTTTAGCGAGACTAACGAACAGCAATTAATTTATATATAGATAACATTAGAGAATTTTGTGCGAATGACTTGATTTTGAGTAGGTATGGTAATGGATTATGTTTTTTTTTCATCGTTGAACACATTTAGAGGTGGTCCTCTTTTTTATCATACTAGCGGGTCGCCCCGGCTTCGCACGGGTGCAATGAATGTTATATAGCCTATGGCCTTTTTTTACTGGTGGTAGAGCTCCAGTGGCAGAGGTCGCGGTCGTAGGCACAACCACATTACCTAATATACTTGCCGCTAAATGATAGTGTTCAGCATTATCGTTTTCCGATCAGGTGGTAATGTACGGCCCGGTAATTTCCGGCAAAGAGGCACGTACCTCGGAGTTTGGTAATGTGCCCGGAGATGGCAACAGGTTCGCAACCTGTGACATGGGCCAAAATGGGTATACATCCATACACACACGACTCGCCGGTTACGTTTTCAAGCATACGCTTGAATGCATGCATTTACCTCTGCCTACCCCTTCGGGGATTACAGACGTGAAGTTACGAAGTTACAAAAACACAAAGTTTGCCTCTTTACAATATTAGTATAGATTTGGTGGTCGGTTTTGTGGTATTTGACACGCTCCATCGGAGTTTTCTGTGATCCTTATGATTTTTTTAAGTTTTTGTAAGCAACATAAATATGTTGCTCAACCCTGGACGACGGTTTGTTTGATCATATAATAGGCTATTAGGTTCGCGCTGTTTAATTTGGTGGGTTGATTTAGCCTAGTTTTGTTTTCTATGTGATCAATTCGGTTTCGAATTTGTGGTAATGACGTTTTGTATAATTGGATCCTAGAAATATTCATAGAATGTTGTAAATTCGGTTTTGCATACACGAAAAAAGGATATGTTAGTTAACACGTTTTTGGTCTCATGTTCAGAAATTACTCGGACAATCCCTACTAATATTATAAATGCGAAAGTAACTCTGTCTGTATGTCTGTCTGTAACCTTTTCACGTCCAAACGACTGAACCGATTTGAATGATATTTTGTACAGAGATAGAGTAGACTTTGAGAAAAAACATAGGCTATAAGTTATTGAAACGACATCCACGCGGGCGAAGCCGCGGGCAACAGATTGTATATGATATAAGTAGAATTAATCGCGTACATCTTACAGTTTAGCACTTTTATAAGCATAAATTAAATTTAAAACCACCTTAATCTTAATTTAATATGACACACCGTTAGATAGCATTATACTGGAGGTACCGGTTGATTTAGCGACACTACTGAAGTTCCAAATTCAATTATCTGGGTAACACATAAATCAACTCTTGATGTCGGCCCACTAATCTACCTGGATTCACATTACTGTTGCTGTATTCGATACTAATCATTTATTTTATGTCATTAAAGTAACAGAGATACAGTTCGCATAGCTGATTAATGGACACTGTAGCTAATTATTGTATTGTAATTATTATAATCAAATGAAATAGCTGTTCACAATCGTTTTTTTTTACTAATTTTTCAACCTGTAATTGCGGTGTCCCGTGACATGCACGTAATGTGATCTTTTGTTCTCCGATTCAGTGATATGATCACTTAGTTGGTGTGCCAAAAAAATAAAGGTATTTAGTGCAATTTTTCAATAAAGACGGCTTTTTATTAGTCAACGCCATGCCAGTCAAATGACTGGAACATCATAGCGCTGAACACTTTTATTCAGCGACAAACGATTATGTAATATTGCTTAAGCCATTGAAGTCTTATAATGGACTACTACGACCACTCGAACTTTATAATATTAAAAGAATTACCATCGTCTAACACCTGGCCGTTAAGCATCTTTTGGAAGCATAAAATAATAAGCATTTGATTTAAAACCAGCTAAATCTTAATTTAATATGACACACCGTTATACCGCATTAAACTGGAGGTACCGGTTGATTTAGCGACACCACTGAAGTTCCAAATTCAATTATCTGGGAAATACATAAATCAACCACTCTTGATGTTGTCCCACTAATCTACCTGCATTCACGGTACTGTTGCCTTATTCGATACTAATCATTTCTTATGTCATTTAAGTAGCAGACATACAGTTCACATAGTTGATTAGTGGACCTTGTTGCCAAAAAAAAACATTCTTCTTATTTTTCTTACGAAGTGGAGAAAATTCGTCATGTAGATATGTCCCGAGGTCTAACCTGTTATTCGTCTGTGATATACATAGACATTAGAAAGCTGTTTGAAGATAAATAAAATATGTACAAATATTTAAAAAAAAACTTGGTTAAAAAAAAAAGTTAATGTGACAAGGTTGAAGTATTTAACCTTTAAGTACTTGTTGTTATTCTTTGGTGCTATATGCCGATACCATGATATCTGCATATAGAACGTTTTTAAAGATTACAGTGCTTTATGATATTTTTTTCAATTTTTCTGCACAAATATGTTGTTGTGTAAAAGTGGCAAGTTTATAGTTGAAGTGTATGTTCAGATTTTAACATTTGATAAAATATTAACCGTGATGACTGATTTTTTACTAACGTTAACTACGTGAATTAACTAACGTTAATTACAGTGGTTTGCTACTGCTACTACCCTCTTGTCACGTTTAGATCTTAAGTTTCATGCCCGAATCGGAGATCAGAACTATTGGAAATTTTCCATATTTTTGTAACTCTACATTACATTACTACTATAACATTTTACTGGGGGTAGAGCTCCAGTGACGGAGCTCGCGGGCGTAGGCACCACCGCATCACCTAATATACTTGCCGTTAAATGGTAGTGTTCAGCGCTATAGTGTTCCGGTCAGGTGGTAATGTACGGCCCTGTAATTGCCGGCACAGAGGCATAACAACTTGGGCCTCAGGAGTGGTAACGCATCTACATTTTGACCTCGGTCTTTGTGTGGGTGTCTGTAGGCTGCAGTCATCACTTAACATCAATGTGAACTGCACTGTACTTGCCACTTCCATAATATAAAATAAAAGAAAAGAAAAAAAACATTCGGGAAAACACAAGCGTGATTACAAAGTATTTGTTTTTAAAGTACAGACCTTTTCAAATTCGAAACGTTGGAAGTGTCGAATATAATGCGAACCGAATTGAAAAGAACAAAGCGTTTTAATTAAACCCACATTTCACGGAATGACATAAAATTGGCAAAACGCTGATGAGGCTTTAAAACAAGTCCTGTTTGCTGTTGTACATTTATTATCGTATCCATTGAAACGGGTCAGTTCAATAAAAGCACAGTTTTTGGTATCAATCCAAATAAGCGTACAAATAAAATGAGTTTTATTATATTGATTTGGTCGCGTCGTCCTTGATTTTGTTTAAATCTTTTTACGTAACGTACGTAACTTCACGCCTGTAATCCCCAAAGGGATAGGCAAAGGTAAATGCATGCATTCAAGCATACATGCAAACACCCACGATTCGCCGGTTACGTTTTTGGCCCATGTAACAGGTGGCGAGCCTGTTGGTATCTCCGGGCACATTACCAAACTTCGAGGTACTGGAAAATTTCCAGAAAATTGACAAAATCCCAATAGAACCAGAGATAAAGGACTTTACACCATTATCTCTATAAACATCCTACCCGGCAATCGAACACAGGACCTCAGCGTAGTAGTAGTGGCCTGCTACTACTAGGCTACCGAGGCAGTAAATCTTTTTCATAACGTATTTTCGAGTTGTATGTCAAAGAAAGCGTAAACAGAGGTTTAGGATTATACAATATTTGACTTTCTTCAGTTTAACCGTGGATTATTCACAACAAAGATTTTAGAAGATTTAATTGACAATACGCACGGGCCGCTGAGCGTTTGTTTCAACTCGCGGACGGTCAGGTGACCGTTGACTGACGCGGCAGGAATAATTCGCCCGCTGAACACAAATTTAGTGAGAAAAACCGTTAAAACGCGAAAATGCTCAATGTTGTTGTACAAAAACCGAACAGTAAAGCATACTTAAATTAAATTAAATTAGCCTTTATTTCCCAAAAAGAAAAATAACATATTGGTTGGGGAAAAAGTTTCTTCGCATTTTTTAAGATAATTCAAAACATTTTTTAATATAGTTTATTTAAATTTAACTTAAGTATGTATGTACCATTTTGTTCGATAACCTTTTGCCATCTTGTAGGTAGGGACATGATCCCATTAATATAAAAATTTTGGGACTTCTCATCAAAATACCGCGACAAGTGGATTTGGCAGTCCTCTCGTGATGTTAACCTAACATTTCATAAAGAATTCTGAAGAGACCGAAACAGGTAGAAATCTGAAGGTGCAAGGTCAGGACTATATGGCGGATGCATTAACACCTCCCAGCCAAACTTTCTTATTTTTTGCTGAGTGGCTATAGGTGTGTGAGGTCTAGCGTTATCATGATGAAACACCACACCCCTTCTGTTGATCAATTCCGGCCGCTTTCTCTCAACTTCTTGCTTTAATCTCATCAGTTGTTCGCAGTAGAGTTCAGAATCGATAGTCCTGCCTGGTGGTAATAGCTCATAATGAATAATGCCCTTCCAATCCCACCGCACACACAACATCACCTTATTGCGAGTTAACCCGGGTTTCGCCACAGTCTGTGAAGCCTGACCGGCCTTTGACCACGACCTTTTTCGCACGTTCTTGTCGTACGTGATCCACTTTTCATCACCAGTTATCAGCTTCTTCAAAAATGATTCGGTTTCATTACGTCGTAATAAAGAATGACAAATGAGTACACGGTTATTATGTTTCTTTCAGTGAGCTCGTGAGGTACCCAAATATCGAACTTTTTTTTGTACCCAGCTTTTTTCAAATGCACCAAAACTGTTTTGTGATCAATTCTCAGTTCTTCAGCTATGTCGTAACTACTGATACGTCGATCTTGCTCCACTTTTTCAAAAATGGCATCCATTTTATCCGTAATAGGGCGACCAGAGCGAGGTGCATCTTTGACATCAAAATTTCCAGATGAAAACGCTTAAACCAAATTTGTGCTACTCTCACCGACACTGCACTAGGTCCATAAACATCGCAATTTTTTTTCGCGGCTTGCGTTGCATTTTTACCTTTTTTGTAGTAAAATTTTAAAATGTATCGAATTTCTTCATTAGATTCACTCATCTTGACAGTACGAAAAACAAATGAAAATCACACATTTGCCTAATTTGAATTTGGAATTATGTTCTTTAAAATTTTAACTTTCAATGATACCAAAACCAGCCAGATACAAATACTACAGCCAAAGAGATTTTATTACAAGTTCATACATACTATAATGCGAAAAGACTTTTTCCCCAACCTATTAGTTTACAATTATAGAGTATCTTACGTAATCGATTATATCGAAAATTAAAATTTAAAATTAAGCTATCATACAATTTATTTTTGTTAATTTTAAACAAATATGTAATAGTGATCTGTGATAGATATGAAAAAAAAAAATTGTATTTTTCCACCTGAGGCCCGTGGTCGGCGCGAGCGGTCTTTGACGTCATAAATGACGTCACTGTTCGCGACCGCATTGCGTCCACTCCGATCCACCAATATTTTGTGCTTTCACCAAAACGGCAATTTTATCGGCGGTCTTGGTCGCAGTCGTTGCGATCGATTAATGGAACGAAGCTAGGAAGTGACTTCTAGTGACTACTTCAGTGACACTGTTTACCTTATGTCACCTGTGACTTTGATTTTTTCCTTTTTTTCGAAATAAGGTCATTTACACACGTAATTTGTAGACAATTTGGCGGGCTTGATCTCTTGCTGGATCCATTTGTACACTGATTTCCTTGCACTGGCAACATTTTGTCTATTAGCAGAATTTTAACTATGGAAGGTTTATTTTTTACTGGTGGTAGAGCTCTAGTGACGGAGCTCGCGGGCGTAGGCACCACCGCATTACCTAATATACTTGCCGCTAAATGGTAGTGTTCAGCACTATCGTGTTCCGGTCAGGTGGTAATGTACGGCCCTGTAATTTCCGGCACAGAGGCATAACACCTTAGGCCTCAGGAGTGGCAACGCATCTGCCTTTTGACCTTGGTCTTTGTGTGGGTGTCTATAGGCTGCAGTCATCACTTAACATCAATGTGAACTGCATGCTTGTTTGCAATTCCATAACATAAAAAAAAAAAAAATAGAACGTTTATGAATAAACAGTTTTATAGAACGTTTTATAGGCTTTCATCTAATGAATGCTATAAACCTTCTATAAGCGTTTTTTATGAATAAGACCGGAAGACTATAAAAGCAATTAATGATTCACGGCTATCGAATTGCATTCAGGTAGAAAATGTGTTCCCCAATTTCTAGCACCATGGATCTTATGTCATTTTTAGTTAATTAATATAATTTGATTCATAGTAATCTAATACGGTGACCGCAATGAGAAAATGAACTATAAAGTACTTGAATACCGACTTAGGTCGAAGAAGGTGTGTACATACGGAAGAACATTGCGTTAATTACTAATATTTATATAATCTTTAATATAATTATTTTGTTTTAAAAACCTGATGGCAGAGCGTGAGAGAATATACTCAAGCGCATAACCTATTCTCATCACCATTCTACACATAGTCTCTTCGAAAGACGCGAGAAACGATTTCGAACGAACACACCACCACATTTTTTATATGTAAATGATTTTTTTTTTTTCAATTTAAATTTGTTTAAGTGATAGATTATTATTATTATTATTAATTTTATTTTAGGTGTTACTTATAATAATGGCAACCCTTGATACGTCCCACTGTTGGGTACGAGACTCTCCCCTTCTTCGGAGGAGGCCTGGAGCTTACTCCACCACGCTGCTCCAATGCGGGTTGGTGGAGATAAAGGTTAGTGACCAACCCTTTCTCGGATGTTTTCAGAACGCCCATAAGGCCTCCGATAAGGTTTAACGACTGCTATGTATCGATAGCAACCGGGACCGACGGCCTGACGTGCCTGCCGAAGCACGGAAACGCGCATTGTAATTCCATTAGCGGTTAACCCATCACACAGCCGACCGCGCCCGTACCCGATCTACACCAGCCGCGCGCTTCGCCTCGGTCTAACTTAATGTAACAATTATTTCAATTTTCTATCGAGTGTTGTATTTACATTTTGTTACTATCAATTTTCAACACTGTTTTTATTATGGAACCAAACTAAATTCGCAATTGGTGTTTAGTGCTGTCGTGGAATTTTCAATATTTAGTTTTTCTTGGTGTGTAAATAAGACTTGGATGCAAGCAGTAACAAAGTATATCCCCAATAATGTAACTATCAATTTTCAACATTGTTTTTGTAGCGTCCACTACATTAAAGCGCCAAGTGGAATACAATGAAACCTCACAGTACTTATCTAGTACGGTAGATGACGTGCATTCGAATTACATCGCACATGCGAAGATTTCTCAAGAGTTGGCATATATACAATTTCCCAACGTCAATCGTTGAGCCGCGGCCCGCCAGGCGCTATCACCTCGCCTGGTCGGAGGATCCTCCCTTTTCGCCGGAGGAACACTTCCACCCGTTCTTCCACATTTTTAATTATGGAAGCAAATTTGAAATCGAAATTGATGTTTTATTTTATCATGGAATACTGGATATATTTAGTTTTTCTTGGTGTGTAAATAAAATGTGGATGCAAGCAGTATCAAACTATCCCCAATTTGTTACCATCGAGTTTTGGCTTTGCCTTTACTATAGAAGCATATTTAAGCCATTGCTTAATCAACAAGTTTATAAATTACAAGTCAAAACGCATCCTATAAAACAAATACGACCAAATCTTTATTACCTCAAGCTGATCCACAATACGGTGTCGTGTATCGCCACATGATCAGCGATAGCCAGCCGTTGTAGATCTTTCAGACAGATGGCCTATATCGGCCCATTCAGCCGACAATACCTCGCTTTGTAGTGCCACCATCATTCCCGCTGGATTTTAGCGTATCATTTTAACCAATCCTATGGCTTGGCTTCCTAAAACTGATCATTCACTGTCACTGGATAATTCAGTAGATTACATAATGTACGCAAATAATGAGAGAGTTGTAAGATTGAAATCTTAACTCTTTACTACACGAATTATAAAACATCGGTGTTCACAATGAGGTCAATATACAGAGAAGAGTTTTTGGCGGGAACCTTGAAAGATGCGTGTAGTGCTCTTATTTTATTTCATTTTCTTGGTGAATTTTTGAGTTATATTAAATCAAGTTGATGGCATTTGTTTGATATAAGCTTATTACAGTGCTCGTGTATAGTGAAATACGAGTAGAATAACAGTGCGAAAACACGTTTTTTTGGGGTTGCCTCCAAAACTTCATTGTAAATGTTCTGGTAAAGTAGCCATCGCTTTACTCGAATTACTGACTGTGACTGACTGACGGACTGATAAATTGACTGACGACTCTGACTTTTACGTTGCTTAATACGAATATGAAATATCGTTTTACTTGACACTGTCAATATGCATAACAAACGATGACATAAAAATAAAAAATAATATATTTATATAGAGTAGACACGAGGAACAAACAGTCGGTTCGGTTTGAGTGGGAACCTTGAAAGAGGACTTGCTCTTATTTTATTTCATTTTTTGGTGTATTTTTGAGTTATATTAAATAAAGTTGGTGGCATTTTGTTTGATATAGGCTTATTACAGTGCCCGTGTATAGTGAAATAGAATAATAGTGCGAAAACACGTCCTTTCGGGTTGCCTCCAAAACTTCATTGGGAATGTTCTGGTAAAGTAGCCATCGCTTTACTCGACTGTAGTGACTGTGACTGTCTGACGGACTGATAAATTACTATACTGGTTATTATTACTAATTAATATACTGGTGGTAGAGCTCCAGTGACGGAGCTCGCAGGCGTAGGCACCACCGCATTACCTAATATACTTGCCGCTAAATGGTAGTGTTCAGCACTATCGTGTTCCGGTCAGGTGGTAATGTACGGCCCTGTAATTTCCGGCACAGAGGCATAACACCTTAGGCCTCAGGAGTGGTAACGCATCTACATTTTGATCTTGGTCTCTGTGTGGATGTCTATAGGCTGCAGTCATCACTTAACATCAATGTGAACTGCATGCTTGTTTTCCTCTTTCATTACATAAAAAAAAAAAAAATTGATTGACTGACTCTGACTTTTACGCTGCTTATTAATAATACGAAATACAGTTTTACTTGACACCGGCAATATGCGTAATAGCGATGCGATAATACAAAAACAGTCGGTTCCATTTATAAATTGATTTGACAGATATTTTGAATGATGTTTTCACGTCAGCTGTCATGTCTCTATGGGAAAGTGCAGGTAATTGTATGGAAAAAACTGGAACCATCAAGGGGAATGTCCAGTCTAGTATTTTAGTACATATAGGTCAATGGGTGTGCATTAAAAAAATGCAAATTGCAAATCAAAACATTTTATAACATTCGCCTTATATAAGAAAAGAGCATGAAAGTAAGTTGAACGCGGTCGAGATGAGATCTTTGCGCAAGATCTGCGGTGTATCACTCACCGATCGCGTTCGTAATGAAGATGTAAGAAAGAGACTTTGTGTGAATGATATTATCGGTGTAAAAATGAAAAAGGCATGCTCCGATGGTTCGGGCATATAGAAAGAATGTCGAATGAGCGAATGACTAAACAGATATACAATGCGAATGTGGATGTTTGCAGAGGCCCAGCAAGACCAAGGCTGACCTACCATGACCAAATAGGTCGAGTTCTGTCTGATGGTGGGGCCAAAAGTCTTAGGAATCGGCGTGCATGTATGAAGAGAATGATGAAGGTAGACGAGGCACGAGAGGTTTGTCAGAACCGGGATGTCTGGCGCTCTACACTCTCTGCCTACCCCGTTAGGGACCTGGCGTGAAGATACATACATACATACATACATACATGCCTTATATAAAATTCGCCTATTTACATATCCCCCTTCTGTTATTTCGTAAAAACAATAAAGTGATATTTCACATGTTTATTTTTTAATTACTGACAGAGTCAACAATTTTAAGTTAACTTGTAAATACTTGTTAATATTTTGATTAAAGAAATAATATTATTTATATATTTTATAGTTATTTTACTGGTGGCAGAGCTCCAGTGATTGAGCTCGCGGTCATTGGCACCACCGCATTACCTAAAATACTTGCCGCTAAATGGTAGTGTTCAGCACTATCGTGTTCCGGTCAGGTGGTAATGTACGGCCCTATAATTTCCAGCACAGAGACATAACACCTTAAGTCTCAGGAGTGGTAACGCATCTGTATTTTGACCTTGGTCTTTGTGTGGGTGTCTATAGGCTGCAGTCATCGCTTAACATCAATGTCAACTGCATGCTTGCTTGTCACTTCTATAACATAAATATATATATTTCATTTTTTTTTAATTTTTTAATGCAAAGACTCGCAAAATAGTCGGATCGGGGTTCATGGTTGAAAGAAATCTATACTAATATTATAAAGCTGAAGAGTTTGTTCGTTTGAACGCGCTAATCTCAGGAACTACTGGTCCGATATGAAAAACTATTTCAATGTTAGATAGCCCATTTATCGAGGAAGGATTAAAACTATATAACATCACACTAAGATGAATAGGAGAGGGTAGGTAACATTGCACCCGCGTGAAGCCGGGTTGGTCCGCTAGTTGGTGAATAAGATGCATGGACGTGGTGTAAGAACGTAAATATTTGACGCAGTCTTCTTCTCTTGACTTCTCCGTTTACATGCATTTTATTAATGTAATGAAAAACATTTATTTTGTTATTATGGCATCGCTATTAAGCATATTGCCAATGTCAAGTAAAACGATATTTCGTATTTATTTATATATATTTAAGCAGCGTCAACGTTAGTATAATATCAAGTATAATATGTAAGTATCAAGTATATAAGTTATCAAATATAATATGTCAGTCAAGTGAGTTACAGTAAAGTTATTCGGGTAAAGCGATGGCTACTTTACCAGACCATTTACAATGAAGTTTTGGAGGCAACCTGAAAGGTCGTGTTTTCGCACTGTTATCCTATTTCACTTTACACGGGCACTGTAATAAACCTTTATCAAACAAAATGCCACCAACTTTATTCAATATAACTTAAAAAATACACCAAGAAAATGAAATAAAATAAGAGCACCATACGCCTCTTTCAAGGTTCCCGGCAAAACTCCTATTTACATTAATGTTAAGTGATGACTGCAGCCTATAGACATACACAAAGACCAGAGATCAAAATACAGATACATTATACCGTCAGAGACCTTAGTTGTTTTGTCTCTGTACCTAATAGTTGCGACAGGGCCATACATTACATAATTAAAAAAAAATCAAAATTCAAATCATTTATTTCAAACTGGTCTACAAGGACACTTTTGCATTATCGGGTTATAAGCTACCTAGAGAGAATGACTTATAATAATAGTCCAATAGGTATTAATAAATACCAATTGAATAATAATATTTAACCGATACGTGAATCATCAAATTTTTCAATTCCTTCATAGAAGAAAATGAAAAATCTGTTCGTCATAATCATAGTCATTCACTAAGCAGAGTAACCGTAGCAAAGTAAAGTAGCACGTAACCGGCGAATCGTGGGTGTTTGCATGTATGCTTGAATGCATGCATTTACCTCTGCCTACCCCTTCGGGAATCACAGGCGTGAAGTTACGTTACGTTTTTCGTTTTTTTTTCAACAAAAGTATTCTTGAGTCGAAAATACTTGCTTACTTTTAGTTCACTTACACATTTCATTCGTGAAATACACTTTTTATAACAGATGCGCTTCTCAACGAAATACATCACGGAAAACCCTATGGTGATGTGACACAGAATAATGAAGTAAAAATTGAAGTCCCACTACAGCGTGGCCACAGTAGGTTGCGTGCACTCAACCCATTTAATGCACCAACACCCGCGTAGGGTAAGCTACACCGGCTTGCATTTCATTAATTTATTTATCTGCGCACCCTCAGCCTACAACTTTACATGTTAATTCATTCATGATTCAACATATAATACGTACATTGAAGTAACTTAACAGCGGCGATACATTTTTGCTACTTGAAAAACACAGTTAGGTTTATATTTAATAATAATAATAATAATAATGTGAGATGTTGAATATAGGCAGGTGCCGGATCTCACTCCATAGGCCCAGCCATCTAGTCCCCCCAGTTCACCCACATAGCCCAAAGTTTGGCAAGTCATTTTCATTACAATAGTCCCATTATATTCTGCGGGGTCTGTCTGTGTCTGTATTAACTATTGATGCAGCCAGAGAGAGGTCCCGCCGAATATAACCCATTACAAAGTAGATCAAAATTCTCGAAAGGGCCTCTACGTGTTGGACCCCCCATGTCCCCGCGCAAGCCTGACAAAGGTCCGGGGACAAATTGGACCCCGTGCTGACGAGAGACATAAAAAAAAAAAAATAATAATGGCAACCCATTATACGTCCCACTGCTGGGCACGAGTCTCTCCCCTTTTTTGGGGGGAGGCCTGGAGCTTACTCCACCACGCTGATCCAATGCGGATTGGTAGAGGTGGGTGGGTTAGTGGCCAACCCACTGTCGGATGTTTTCAAACCGCCCATAAGGCCTCCGACAAGGTTTAACGACTGCTATCCATCGATAGCAACCGGGACCGACGGCTTAACGTGCCCTCCGAAGCACGGAAACGCGCAATTAATTTGCCACTAGCGGTCACCCATCACACTACCCGACCGCGCATGTAATGCTTAACCAAACCGATCGCTTACGATCTACACCAGCCGCTGGGCCATGCGCGCTTCATATATATTTGTAATATTTTAATTTTTCGCATTAACATATGCGAGTACACTTTAGAAAATGAAGAAAAATGGGAAAGACAAATTTGACTTCGGGCAGGAATCGTCCAGCCGTTCAGGATAATCAGTCCAGCCGCTTTACCACTAATCTAACGAAGTGTAGTATAGTACTTCGGTAGCTTAGTGGTAAAGCGGCTGGACTGGTTACCCTGAGGTCGCAGGTTCGATTCCTGCCCGAAGTCAAATTTGTATGTATGTATGTATCTTCACGCCAGATATCCCGGTCCTGACAAACCTCACGTGCCTCGTCTACCTTCATCATTCTCTTCATACATGCACGCCGATTCCTAAGACTTTTGAACCCACCATCAGTCAAATTTGTGTTGCCCATTTTTCTTTATTTTCTAGGTATATATTGTTTTATTAGTACGTGGATGAAAAACTTTTCATCCCTTACAATTATTGAAAGGAATGAAACAACACATACACAAACACCTGTCTGTCTGAATGTTTCTGTATGTGTTGTATGTACAACGGCACCCACGACACAGGTTTATACCTAGTGTGCGACTGTGAGTGTGAATACAAGCGTATTTATTAGTCCCGGTGCGAGGATCGAGCCCGCGACCCTTTGAATCAAACGGTCGCCTCACACCGCTGGACTAACCGGGTTGTCAAACATACAACACATTAAAAGCTTTATAAATGTTATCTACACAAATAAATAAAATTGGAGTGTCTGTTTGTAATATAAAAATAACCGCTTCTCACTAAATGCATATGTTTTATTTTTAAAGAAAAATGGAAAGAAAAATTTGACTTCAGGCGAGACTCGAACTCGCGACCTACTGGGAATCTAGTCCAGCCGCTCTTCCAATTGAGCTACTGAAGCCCTGCCAGATTTGTCAAATCTTTCCTTCACATCTATTGCATTGCTTTATGGTAGCAGCAGCGCCATCTATTACCAACTATGCTAGTTAGGCAACCGATATAATAGACTTTTCAGTTTATTGAATATCGTAAAGAAGTCGCTTTTACCCTTAATAATTGTGTTGATGCGAAATAATATAAAATAAATGCATATGTATGTACACGGTACATATACCAAAACTTTTTTTTTACATTTTTTTATGTCTGTCTGTCTGTTTGGTTCCGCTAATATCGGGAACGGCTTTACCGATTTTGACGGGACTTTCACTGGCAGATAGTTTATGTAATAAGGAGTAACTTAGGCTACAAGCTGCGCCCATGACTTCGTCCGGGTAGATACTGAACAATCATACATTCTCACGCGGACGACGCTCGCGGGCACAGATATTCTATTAAATATTATTATTCATATAATGAAATCTTTGTTAAAGGAACAATACCGTATTACATAAAGTCGACAAACGGGGACCATTATGTCAAGCGATTAATTTAATTTAAAAGCTATTTTCACTTGTTTGTTGCCAGTTTCATGTTTCATCTTACAAAGCGAAATAATGTGACAATTATTGTTTTCACCTTTTATGAAATATGTAATGATACAGTTCTTTTTTTCGGCTCCAGTGAAGTGTCTATATTTAAAACTAGTTGTACCCGCGACTACCCGGACGAAGTCGTGGGCGCAGCTAGTATAAAGGTAGCCTAAGTCACTCCTAATTACATCAACTATCTGCCAGTGAAAGTCCCGTCAAAATCGGTCCAGCCGTTCCTAAGATTAGCCCCGCTAAACAGACAGACAGACAGACAAAAATTGTAAAAAAAAATATGTTTTGGTACATGTACCGTGTATACATGCATATGCATTTAGTAAAAAGCGGTTATTTTTATATTACAAACAGACACTCCAATTTTATTTATTTGTATAGATTAATTACGGAGTTTAATTTCGTAGAAGACATTCATTTAAGGTTCCGTAATATCTATCGCAGAGACACAACATCTGAGGTCTCAGGGTGGTAACGCATCTGCATTTTGACCTCTGGTCTTTTTAGTGTCTATAGACAGCTGTCACACCTAACATCAATGTGAACTGCAAGCTAGTTTGCCACATTTGTAACATTAAAAAAAAGCTACTTAATTTTATTTTTTATTTTTTTATGTTATGGAAGTGGCTAACAAGCATGTAGTTCACATTGATGTTAAGTGATGACTGCAGCCTATAGACACCCACACAAATACCAAGGTCAAAATGCAGATGCATTACCACTCCCGAGGCCTAAGGTGTTATGCCTCTGTGCCGGAAATCACAGGGCCGTACATTACCATCTGACCGGAACACGATAGTGCTGAACACTACCATTTAGCGGCAAGTATATTAAGTAATGCAGTGGTGCCTACGCCCGCGAGCTCCGTCACTGGAGCTCTACCACCAGTGATAATTACACGAGAATATTCAAAATGTTGTAATTTTGCAGGAACAATAATTGTGAGGACTTATCAATACAATTTTATTTATAAATTGGTAATCATTACCACCTAATTGGATTATTATTATAAGTCATTCACTGAAGGTAGCTTGTAACCCGACAATCCAAAAGTGTCTTTGTAGACCTATCCCTACTATTTAATATTATAAATGCGAAAGTAACTCTGTCTGTCTCTCTGTCTGTTACCTTTTCACGTCCAATCCACTGAACCGATTTTAATTAAATTTGGTACAAAGATAGAGCTGATTTTGAGAAAGAACAAAGGACTTAGTTATTTGTAAAACGACATACGGGCAGCGAAGCTGCGGGCAACAGCTAGTTTGAAATAAAACATTTGAATTTTGTTTTTTCTCTGAATTCTTAAAGGAAATCAGAGGCAGAGCGAATTATAAAATATAATGACAAAGAAAAAACCGGATTGTAAGGGCATTGTAATTGATAGCAAGCCACGATTTAGTTTCCAATCTACCCTGTGATTATCGGCTGAAATATTTGACTGTAGAACAAGTATAAAGAGATTCGGTCGTGAAGGTTCACAATTATTTAAATTATACAGAACTGAAACAATAGGTATAGTTTCTCATTGAAATAAATCTATTATTACGGCTTTATATTGCATAACTAAAATTATTTTTAAAACCAACCCGACATTTCGGTCGCTTTCAGCTATCGTGGTCCCACAGACTTAGGTGACATTTGTATGACAGCGGTTTAAAAAAATATTTAAAGCTACTTCCATCAATTTAGTAAACCTTGCGTTTATACCTTACATTAAGGGTGTGACAGATAAAAACAACAACATTTTAAAACAGCACATTGAAACAGTTTCCAAACCATGTAAAAAGATTCATTAGCATCTGGGACCCATTGCAAAATTACGGCATTTATAAATTATATTGTGATTGTGGACTCTCATAATTGGTCAAACGAAGAGAGCTGTACCCACCTAGGTTAAAGAGCATATTGCTGATGCTAAAAAACAAAGAACAGGAAGATCTGCAGTCTTTGAACAAAATAGCGCCTATCCATTATATCCAGTTTGATAAAGTTCGGATATTCTCTAGAAGACATCTAATTCGGTACAATCATTTCAGTATGCCAAAGAGTTGATAGACAAGCTAACGGGAGACCTGATGGGATGTGGTCAACATTGCCTAGGGACATGTCTCCCTGACATGTGACTATCTTGCAACCCCTAGAACTGTACTAGGGGTTGCAAAGTAGTCACCGTCATCTATGAAAACTTTACAACACGGAGGACTCTTTTGCCATTGCCCAATTTTCGCCCGCTTTATTGTCTCAATTAGGCCACAAGTCGAGGCAACGCGGGCAAATATAAATCTCGCGCTGGGCGGGAGCCTAAGGAATTCACGGCTAATGAGATTGCTCCGACGATGACTGTATCCCATTTTTAGGGGGTCGGACTTTAAAATGTTTGCCGATACTGCCATTTTGAGGCCCTTGGCGACACGATATTTGAGTCTTAAATAACTTATTTGTCTTTTTACGGGTTTAAGCGTAAGGATATGCAATTTGCCAATATTCGGGGTGTTTTTGCCTGTTTGCTTTTTCTCGCTGGTAATACGTATGGTAACTTTTTATCGCTGAGTAAGTTGATGGTAAAACGCTGCTACTCGAACCCTGAACCCAGGACCCCAGCGTAGCAAAAGTGGCCTGATACCACTAGACTATAGAGGCAGATGCTACGTAAAATAAAAAAAATATAATTTTTATTCGTTACATTATTACAAACCGTGCAATATTGTCCCTTTAATAAATGAAGATTCCTCAGGTTAATTTAGGGTGAATATAATATAATATATCATAAAGAGGTCGGCCATATTAATTTGGAGGACCATGAATCATTCAAGCTTAGCTCGCGACTTCACCTCTGAATATTGAATTCACCTTAATGGACATCATGTGTAAGGTTAATTAAGTATTCATAGTTTATAAGGCGCTTTATGTAGGCTGACGTAAAAATGAAGCTTTTGTAGGTAGATATATCATTTTTTTTAATTATACTTCATTGGCGCGATTGCGAAAAAATAATGAAAATGAATTTTTAAGATGCGCGCGCACACCGACAGATTAAAGCGACAGTTTGAAGTTAGCTGCTTAACAGATTAAAGCAACAGTCTGAAGTTAATTGCTAAACTTATTTGTCGTTTTATTTTATTTCTGGCATATTTGGACTGTTACGCTAAAGAATTTTTTAGTTTAACTTCTTACGTTTTTTTGTAATAAAGGTGGCAAATAAGCATACGGTTCACATCGATGTTAAGTCATGACTGCAACCTATAGACACTTACACAAAGAGCGGAGGTTAAAATTCCGATGCATTGCCACCCCTGAGACCTTAGTTCTTATGTCTCTTTGATAGTTATAACGGTGCCATACATTACTATCTAACCGGAACACGATGCTGAAACTACCATTTAGCGGCAGATAAATTAGGTAATGCGGTAGTGACTACGCCCTCTACCTCACACTAGAACTCTACCACCAGTGAATCCATTAGCTATGTTTTTGTTGCGCGATAGCTACCTAGCTTACTGACACATGACCAAACTCAGAGAACGTTCCGAAATGTTCTTTTTTAGAATCTGAGGGCGAACCCGAGACGCCGAGCTAAGCAATTATTCAGTCAAACATTAGACGAAGCAATGGCCTACTACCACAAAACGACCGAGAGCAAACGGTGTGAAATACATAAAATATTTCACCGACATTCTAATACGGACCCTATTATCGTTCTTTCAAACAACAGTGTTCAACCATTGTTATGGCAAATTGAATATTTCTCTCCCATTGTACGCCTCTGAGGATCAGTAAACAAATGAGCCGGTGATTTGTGCTGTATAGTTTATCATCGACTGAACCGTTCAATTGTTCACAGATAATCGGATAAGATATTATATTATTATATTGAATAGGTATAGACAAAACGGTATTACTTAGATAAAGCAATATATTGTTAGTGCCTAATAGTAGGGTCTCCCAACGAGTGGGTTTTAAAATGAACGCGTAGGACGGCTGGGTCAAAGGCCTGATGCGGAAGGCAGTTCTCTTCGACACCGCACGCATAGTGAGGAGGTTCCTCTCTTTGCGTCCCTAACTAGTGTTGCCCAAAATCGGTCTTGGTCTTGCAGTCTTGGTCTTGTTCTTGCATTTTTGCAAGACCAAGACCAAGACCAAGACTGCCTAATTTTAGCAAGACCAAGAACAAGACTGACGGTCCAAGATTTGAGCAAGACCAAGACTAAGCCTGCGAGACTCTTGCGTCTTGCAGTTAGGACTGAGTGTCGCGAAGTAGGTACAGGTTGTTTTTTCGTGACAATCGACCTTATGCCTTCAGTTATAAGGTCAATTTTTTTCTGACTAACGTACTTCTATAACAAAATTACGCAGTATTCCCAGTAAAATAAATAGAAAGGGAGATATTGAAAAGAAAGTTTCAGTCTGCTTGTGAAGCAGCTGGTGTGCCATCAAATCTGAATCCCATACTCGACTGTCCAACTAGATGGAATTCCACACATGATATGATTGGATTTGGTTTAAAAGTGTGAACTGGCATTAATATATTGTGCACTTTTGTCACCGCATTGAATGATTTTCAAATCACAGATAGTGAAATACTGGAAAAAATATATAGGTTTCTAATAAACTTTAAACTTTTATCAACTAAACTTGGTGGGGAAAAATATGTTACATTAACGTTAGTCATTGTTTCATTAAATCTCTTGCTCGATAAAATTGAATCCACGGTAAAACAATTAGATGAGAAACCTAATCGATCCGAAGTGGATAAAAGGCTCATTCTGGGGTTCCAAGCAGCTCGAGACAAAATGCTTAAAGATCATAAGAAGAGCAACTGGATTTATTGTACCTCTTTAATTTTAGACCCAAGGCATAAGGCTCAGACTTTTAACATGACATTATAAGGGAAGCAAATTAAAAGAGAAAGCCTGCGCAAATTTAATGAACTTTATAAAGAATATAAAAATCTGCACTCGGTGACAAAATCTCTAGAATCACCAAGAAATGCAAAGAAAGTATGTGAATATGATGAAGATGACGACGTAATAGACTTTGAGAAACATTATACATGTCCCTCGACGTCATCTGGATCTGGACGTTGTCTTCAAGGCGTAGTCATTGACTAATTAGAGGAATATCTAAGTAAACCCAGAGCCGCCAGCTTGGAAGACATTTTAGGGTGGTGGAGGACGCACGAGACAGAATATCCGATATTATCAAAGATGGCCGTGATTTTCTTTCAATACCTGCAACTTCAGTACCTGCTGAGAGATTATTTTCTAAAGCATCATTAGTAACTAGAAAACATAGAAATAGGTTAAGTGATGAGTCAGCCAGATGGTTACTTTGTATTATTTCTTGGTCAAAAGAATTAATATAAATTAACAATAATATCAAATCTATTATGTAATGTGGAGTAATTTAATTACTATTGTATTTTATTTTTTATTGAAATATATGGTACATTTTATAACTCTTTTATTTCATTTCATATAATGTGAAAGTCTATCAACTTTTAATCCCATTCTAGACAGATAATGTTCTTTAGAATACAGTCAAAATAAATATAAAATCAAATAAATGACATTAACTGTCACTCATTTGATTTTAATTTTTAAGGCGTGTTAAATTTTAACGTTTAATAAGAAATTGTCTGTATCCCGTAGGACACGGTAGATAACTCAGTTGGGTAGCGTATTGTCATGGATACTTAGGTTGTGGTTTCAAACCCCACCCGTGGCAGTTGATTTTCTAAATTTTAAATTACTTTTTTCCATTTATTAATTTGGTTGGTCTTTACTATATCTATGATAGTTCAAACTCAAAATGTACGTTATTCTAAGGTCTACATTCTAAAGTAGCGTTTATAAATAACAATAGGCTAACAGGTTATTGTGAGACTGTGACAGACTCTTGCTGCAAGACCAAGACCAAGACCAAGACTGAGAGCGCAATACCAAGATCAAGACCAAGACCAAGACCAGGTGTATTGGCGCTAGACCAAGACCAAGACTGGCCAAGTCTCGTCTTGGTCTTGCATTTGGGCAACACTATCCCTAACCACCGACAGTTTTGACCCTGCTCTCGCTGCTGGCGGTCCACTGTTTTCAATTTTTCATATTTTTTACTGGTGGTAGAGCTCCAGCGACGGAGCTCGCGAGCCTAGGCACCACCGCATTACCTAATATACTTGCCGCTAAATGGTAATGTTCGGCACTATCGTGTTCCGAACTCACCGATCGCGTTCGTAATGAAGATGTAAGAAAGAGACTTTGTGTGAATGATAGTATCGGTGTAAAAATGAAAAAAGGCATGCTCCGATGGTTCGGGCATATAGAAAGAATGTCGAATGAGCGAATGACTAAACAGATATACAATGCGAATGTGGATGGTTGCAGAGGCCCAGGAAGACCAAGGCTGACCTACCATGACCAAATAGGTCGAGTTCTGTCTGATGGTGGGGTCAAAAGTCTTAGGAATCGGCGTGCATGTATGAAGAGAATGATGAAGGTAGACGAGGCACGAGAGGTTTGTCAGAACCGGGATGTCTGGCGCTCTACACTCTCTGCCTACCCCGTTAGGGACCTGGCGTGAAGATACACACACACTATCGTGTTCGGGTCAGGTGGTAATGTATGGCGC
Organism: Macrosoma leucophasiata; assembly: GCA_036365455.1. NCBI lineage: Eukaryota > Metazoa > Arthropoda > Insecta > Lepidoptera > Hedylidae > Macrosoma > Macrosoma leucophasiata. The sequence goes on along the minus strand of JAWQUS010000023.1, from coordinate 1,950,123 downwards.
TGCAATTTCCGGCACAGGAGCATAACACCTTAGGCCTCAGGAGTGGTAACGCATCTGCATTTTGGCCTTGGTCTTTGTGTGGGTGTCTCTATAGACAAAAGTTCTGTCTCTGTAGAGAAAAGTTTTTTTTCCTATATATGTAATAAAAAGTAGTATAAGTATACAGAATAAATGAGTGGAAAAGTAAAGTAAGCTAGCGAAATATATTACAAAATGTACAGGTCGATGTAAACTCATGCAATATTAATGTATATTAGGTCTGGCTGACGGAATATACGATTAAATAACAGTAAAATTAGTGAACTGAACTCAATGCTAACTGTATTTAAACATAAGGATATCTTGAAACTTCTTGTTTAAGTGCCGAAACTGCAAACTGTAAATGTAAGATAACATGAACTGTTAAGGTTCGGCCACGCAAATACGATTGACGCGTTTTATTATTGTTGGTGGTAGTGTTCCAGTGTTGGAGCTGGAAGGCGTAGCTACTCGTATCGTAAATAATAATAATGGCAACCTTTGATAGATCCCACAGCTGGGCACGAGTTTCTCCTCATTTTTTGGGAGGAGGCCGAGATCTTACTCCACCACGCTGCCCCAATGCGGGTTGGTGGACATAAGGGTTAGTGGCCAACCCGTTGTCGGATGTTTTCAAACCGCCTATGTGGCCTCCGGCAATGTTTAACGACTGCTATCTATCGATAACAACCGGGACCTGCTTAACGTGCCCTCCGAAGCACGGAAACGCGCATTTTAATTTGTCACTAGCGGTCACCCATCACAAACCCGACCCCGCCCGTATCGCTTAACCGAGTAGATTGCTGCCAATCTACAGCAGCCGCGGGACCATGCGCATAGCATTCGCGTATTTGGGATAAATGGTTCTCTCCGTAATAACTATCACAGATCTTCTGCTTCTTCTCGTGTCAATGGCCTGTCATAGTCATACTCTAGTGGACAAAAAATTTGTCAATTTTACAGCGGCATCCGTAGCCTCCATTAGGTCTCTTCTTGTGCAACTGTTGGGGCACAGTGGGCAGGAGAGCAGATGTATCATATCCTGCTTTGGAGCACCGCAGTCACATTCTGATCCTAACAAATAGCCCCATCTAGCCATGTTTGATCTACAACGACCCACTCCGGTGCGTAGTCGGTTTAGCGTTCGCCAAATAGGCCATTGCAGATCGGAACCCAAAGGAAGAGTTTCCGAAGGTAAGACGTAGTCCGGAGGGAGGGGATATTTTGACCTCCAAAGATGTTGTTTAGCCTCAGTTGGCAAACCTGTTGCTGGTTCTGTGCAACTTATAAAACTCTTACGGCTTTACTATCACAGATGCAAATGACTTAGGCCTCAGGGTCGGCAACTTATCTGCATTTTGTTTTTGTGTAGATGTCTATAGGATGCAATATTCACTTACCAATTTACCAACGCCAGAAGGTGACCTTAGGGGCGTTTTGTCCCTTAGCACAGCATGGGGAAACGTCCATAAAATGGAAAATATCCATAAGTCGGGAAATATCCCATATCTCCCGACTCGGGATCCGAACTCGGCATCCCAATAGTTTACATTTTCAGAGTCCTTTGTAACACAAGTGTATGGTAACCATGATATTTATTATATTTTGATGGGTCTACTGGCCCAATCGGATTATACCTACTTTATATTGTTTTATAGTGGCCTACCACCACTAGACTTCTGAGGTCACCAATATAACAACAAGGATTGTACAAACCAATGATATATTTCTTCAACCATAGAAAGTTAAAGTGTCAAATTGTTAACAACGATGTGAACAATAAACCTTTTCCATTCCCTTAACCTTACCCTCCGTCCTTTCTTGTTTTCATTTTACACACAAGCACTTTGCGGTGCAAGGTCACATTACTTACGTTTAACCCCATAATGAGAGGGTGTTTGTTGAGTTTGGATGATTTTCATCCTACTTTTAATTACGCGACCCGTGATTCTACGCAATGTTTTTGGAAGTTTTTTAAATTCTAATTTTTTAAGAAGTTAATTTTTTTTTTTTTAATATCCTTCGTGTTAGTATTTCATAATCTTTTTCTTTAAATTATATTTGTTATAGTAATAATAATGGCAACCCTTGATCCATCTCACTGTGTGCACACGGTTCCACCTTGCTACCAAGAAGAGTCCTGTTTAGTACATATAGGTCAATGCCATTTACACTATAATTATAGTAGGAAATCGCTTGTCGAAACCAACAATCGTCTTAGCGTGATAGCACGGACTCTTAAGATCGCGCCCAACTACTATAATTGTATTGCAGAGGATTTGCTAACCAACTACTGCATACATTAAGGTGTTCAAAATGTTCAACATTTGCCACACTATCTCTGTTTGAGATTTAGATCTTTTAATTGTTTTAAATACAACATTCAAATATACTAAATATAAATTAAACTTTATTGTGTGATAATATATATTGTGAGAAGCGCGCACGCCCCCACGGCTGGTGTAGAACAAGCGAGTGATCAAAACGGTTATGCGAGGAAACATCCGACAGCGGGTTGGCCACTAACCCTTATCTCCACCAACCCGCATTGGAGCAGCGTGGTGGAGTAAGCTCCAGGCCTCCCACAAAAAAAAAGGGAGAGACTCATGCCCTGCAGTGGGATGTTTCAATGGTTGCAATTATTATTATTATGTATTGTGAGACAGGCCTTGTAGGCGTTAGTCTACTTCACCGGGCAATCGGCGAGAGGAGAGGGCGCTATAAACCTAAATAAATTTAGCGCAATTGCCATATACGATGAAAAAGCGCTATCAAAGCAGCTCCCTTACGAATAATCACAGTTTCCGTAACAAAAAACTCACGAATTTCATAATATCCAATATCCACGCAAGACTATCTCATCCATTTCAACCGAATTTCTTGCGAAAAGAAGACAATGTGCTCAAGCTTTTAGAGTAACGATCCGAAAATCTACTGTCAATACTAAATTTCTCTTTAAAAAAAGATCTAACGAATTCAATTTTAAGATGGTCCCCCGAAACGAGGTGTGTGCCGCTTGGAGCTAAGCTGATCGTTCCCAATTTTATTTATGCGTGGAATACCCTAATATATTTTTCGTTTATAAATAGAGGCATCGTTTTTTAGAGATCAGTAGCCAAATGAAAAAATAATCATCATTTATGGTTTAAAGTCGTAAAAGAAATGTTTTTTTTTGTGTAATTGAAGTGGCAAACAACATGCAGTTCACATTGATGTTAAGTGATGACTACAGCCTTTTTTTTTTTTTCTTCTATAGACAGTTACACGAAGACCAAGGTCAAAATGCAGATACGTTACCACTCCTGAGGCCTAAGGTATTATGCCTCTGTGCCGGAAATTACAGGGCTGTACATTACTACCTGACCAGAACACGATAGTGCTGAACACTACCATTTAGCGGCAAGTATATTAGGTAATGCGGTGGTGCCTACGCCCGCGAGCTCCGTCACTAGAGCTCTACCACGCGTAAAAAAATCACTAAGTTATATAGGCTAATACTGAGCGGCAGGTAATGCGGTAGTGCCTATGCCCGCGAGCTCCGTCGCTGGAGCTCCACCACCAGTAACCAAAAAGTTGGTTGGTATTGATTTATGCAAGAGGTGATGCACTAAAGTCAATTAACCCTGTATAGCGAACGTGATATTTTAAATGGTCTCTTTATTTACGTAGATAAGGAAAAGACAAAATACTAATTAACGTTTATTATTTACAACAGTGATTCCCAAAGTGGTCTATATCGACCTCTGGGGGTCTATGACAACCTAAAAGGGGTAATGAAATGATAATGGGGGTCCACGACAGTGGATCTCAACACATACACTGATAGTACCAATTTACTTAAATCATACCAGTGATTCCCAAAGTGGTCCATGGGAGACTCGATGGGAGTCTACGTAGGCGTGAATAAATAATGGAAATATGGGAATGTGATATAAATGTAGCAAGGACGGGGGTCCACAGAAACCAGAAAAAATTATAAAGGGTCTACAAGAAAAAATAGTTTGGGAACCTCTGATTTACAACAATGGATGTTTTGTTTCAACCTAAGATTGCCCGAAATTGTTAACTGGTACAGAGCAGCGAACTAGCTATAAATTGGTAATCCGATAGCTGACACGATAATTGATACTCGATGTAGCCTCGAAATGAGGGTTGAATATTATCTAATTTAAGCTGTTATCGATAAGGTTGCATTGGATTTACATATCAATAATTTTAATTTAAAACAATTAGATGCTTTAAATTCACTTTATTCGTTATACTATACTATAATTGGGATAGAAAGAAAGAAAAATATATTTATTTGGACAATTTGGACAGTAAAAAACAAAGCAGAAAAAGGAAAAGATATAAAGCAAAAAACAAGAATTTATACAAAAACAAAACTTAATTAATAAAATGTCCAAAAGGGTCCCCAACTCAGCATTGTGCCGGATTAATAACCCGGCGCTGGTATTATGTTGAGGCCTTATAGTGTGAACCACGGATGCCAAACTGCTGTCAATAAAATCAAATAAAACACATTAAAAACAAAAATAAAAAAAAATATTTTTCATTATTAAAGTTTTTTAATGTTTCAGGTAGAAAAAAACGCTGGTTACAAAAGGAACAAACCGGCAACACAGTAGCTCATTCCAGCGTAATTGAAATAATCATAAATTAAATAAACTGCGTCGCCACGTGAATCGGGATGAGTTTGAATCGAAAGCCATTTTCATTAAACTAATGTTCCATGCATCCTGCGGCGGTTTTAGGCGCTTTGCAGACGAAATTGTTTTATAAAATTTGGAAAAAGTAAAATAATCTAATCTTCTGGCGTCGGGGCGTTGCGACCCCACTGCCCTCTAGCGGAAGAATTTTCTTATAATAATGGCAACCCATTATACGTCCCACTGCCGGGCATGAGTCTCTCCCCTTTTTTTGGGGGGAGGCCTGGAGCTTACTCCAACACGCTGATCCAATGCGGATTGGTGGAGGTGGGTTGGGTTAGTGGCCAACCCGCTGTCGGATGTTTTCAAACCGCCCATATGGCCTCCAACAAGGTTTAACGACTGCTATCTATCGATAGCAACAGGGACCGACGGCTTAACGTGCCCTCCGAAGCACGGAAACGCACATTTAATTTGGCACTAGCGGTCACCCATCACACTACCCGACCGCGCCCGTAGTGCTTAACCGAGTAGATCGCTTATGATCTACACCATCGGCCGGGCCATGCGCGCTTCAAATCCTCCAATTTTCTTATACTGGAAGAGAATTCTTCCACTAGTTCAGTCAGTCAACCGAACAGTGGTGGTCAAAACATTCCAATTCGCGGTAGTACAAATATCAACGCGGGATGAGTATGCGTATCGCGATAAAACTACTGCCACCATTATCAACTCGCCTGCCAAGCGTGGCAATGACGCACAACACTTTTGTGGGCGTCTTTGGGGAAGGCTTTATCCAGCTATAGACGTTTTTCGGCTGGAGTGATGGTGATGTTGTGAAAATAATCTATCAAAAGATTACATATTTGTATAATATGGAATGGAAAGGTCCGTGAGGCCTCACTGCCCACATTTTTTTGGGTTGTTAAATGTATTTAGAAAAACGAAACCCTACATTGCGGTGTCCTAAAAGCTCCTCCGTTAAGTTTTTTAACCCGGCGAGCGTAAGGTTGGACATATTACACCCAGCCTGTAATAAACCGTTTTATGTTTTATTCCGTTCGTTATAATAAGTTGTGCGCCTGAGTAGCTGGGCAGGGAGAGGTAAGTAATGGTTGTGTTTCACGCCACAGATGACCGCCAATTGGCGAGGAGTTTTTTTTTTTTTATGTTATGGAAGTGGTAAACAAGCATGCAGTTCACATTGATGTTAAGTGATGACTGCAGCCTATAGACACCCACACAAAGACCAAGGTCAAAATGCAGATGCGTTACCACTCCTGAGGCCTAAGGTGTTATGCCTCTGTGCCGGCAATTACAGGGTCGTACATTACCACCTGACCGGAACACGATAGTGCTGAACACTACCACTTAGCGGCAAGTATATTAGGTAATGCGGTGGTGCCTACGCCCGCGAGCTCCGTCACTAGAGCTCTACCAGTAAGATATCCGAGATAAGCTGTGGACAGCCGAACGGATGGACGGATATTGCGAAACTATATATAACAGGAGGTTCTGAAGTAATTAGACTTAATACCTACATTGAATTGCTACCTACTATTTAGAGGTATTTGTAGTCAGCCCGTTTTTTTAAATATTTTTTACTCAACTTTTACTTAACTTAGAATGATTCTTAATAAATAAATACTGTAAAATAATTATGTATCTACTGCTTCATAAAAGTGCTCACGCGTTAAGTTTGAAAGCAGCCTTACGACGTAATTATAATCAAAGGTGGAACGATATCACTTCTTAAGTATTTAAGCTGAGTTTAAAGTATAACCTTGACTTTACATAATGAAAAAGGTAAGCATATAATTTTTATTTAATTTATTTTTAAATAAAAAGCACTAACAAAATACGTTTTTTAATAAAAAAAAATAGTTTTTTGATGAATTACTTTTTGGAGACCAAGGAAGGTTTAAAAGGTAAGAAAATATGAAGAAATTGAATTCATTCATTCTGAGGCAATACGAAGTTTGCCGGGTCAGCTAGTATATATATATATATACTAGCGGCCCGCCCCGGCTTCGCCCGCGCTGCTCTGCTCCTATTAGTCATAGCGTAATGTAAGCTATCCTATCTCTCAAGTTGGATCGAACTGCACATGGTGTGCGAATTTTATTATAATCGGTTAAGTGGTTTAGGAGTCCATTGAAGACAAACATTGTGACACGAGATTTATATATATTAAGATATAAATCAATTGCTGTTCGTTAGTCTCGCTAAAACTCGAGAACGGCTGGACCAATTTGGATAATTTTGGTTTTGAATGATTTTTGAAAGCCCAGGGAATGTTTAAAAGGGAAGAAAATATGAAGAAATTGAAGGGAAACAGTAAAAACCACAATTTTATTTTCCCATACAAATAGTCCGTATCTATCAAACCTTTGACACATTATTTCATTCTGAGGCAATACAAAGTTTGAAGGGTCAGCTAGTCATATATGAATGTGAGTGATTTAAAATTATACTGCTTAGAAGGCCAATCTTCAAAAAGCTGCCCACCAAAAATATAACTTCAATTGCAGTAGCCATTTAAAAGTCTCAATTGAACCAGTTCGGGTCGGGTCGATACGGTTCAATCTCGTACTAATGAGCGGCCGCCGCGCCGCGGTCGCCCCGGTTTCTGCAATTACAGACATCCGATCGCTGATTGATCCCGCCGCCAGTCTCGGACTCTGAACGAAACTAAATATTTACAGTGATAGCACATTCACACAGCCACATAACGGTTCGGCCCCATGCAGGATCTCGTTAAGTAGCGTATGTGTTTCTGTGGACGTATTCCCACAAGCATACTGTTGTTGGTGATAAATAAAAAAACCATTACCGCCAGATTCCGAATAGCCGTGTGAAAGAAGGTTAAGTATGGCCACTGTGACAGGCCAACGCTTGAATAGGGCTCGTCTGTAAACTTCAAAGGGTTCCTTTTTAATTGAATTAAAGAATGTAAAAGAAAAGCAGAAGTATTTGAACATCAAAAACAATTTAGTCCTTAAATACTTACAGGCAACTTAAATTAATCTCTCAAGAAACATTTTCATATATAAATGTGAGTTCTTTAAAAAACCATACTGCTTAGAAGGCCAATCTTCAAAAAGCTTCCCATCAAAAATACAACTTCAATTGCAGTAGCCATTTAACAGTCTCAATTGAACCAGTTCGGGTCGGGTCGATACGGTTCAATCCCGTGCTAATGAGCGGCCGCCGCGGTCGCCCCGGTTTCTGCAATTACAGACATCCGATCGCTGATTGATCCCCTCTGACTCCAGCTTGACGCTTTGAACGATTTTCAAGAGAGAAAATATTATGATAATCTAGTGTTGGGATCGGTGATATCTCATTGGGTCCTTGACGGTTCATATTGAGAAACCTTTTTAATAAGTACCTATATTTGGGCATATCGTCATGTTTTTTTTTATGTCATAAGGTTGACAAACGGCTCACCTGATGGAAAGTGGTTACCGCTATGAACGGTCGCCTATGAACATTTGCAATGCGAGGGGACTGCCAACGCGTTGCCTGTCGTGATGGACACTTTTGACTCCAGTTTTGAAGTAGGATATATATAGAAATACCGAGGTAACACCTGGTAGTTCATTCCAATTTTTTGTTGAGCTAATTCAGACGTATAGTGAAACTTAATTGAGTAGTGCGAATGTGGATGGTTGCAGAGGCCCAGGAAGACCAAGACTGACCTACCATGACCAAATAGGTCGAGTTCTGTCTGATGGTGGGGTCAAAAATCTTAGGAATCGGCGTGCATGTATGAAGAGAATGATGAAGGTAGACGAGGCACGAGAGGTTTGTCAGAACCGGGATATCTGGCGCTCTACACTCTCTGCCTACCCCGTTAGGGACCTGGCGTGAAGATACATACACACATAATTGAGTAGTGCGATAATATATCGTCTAACGAATTTCACCTTCAAATCTGCAAATAAAATTTTCACAACATAGGTAAGTAGACATTTTGTTTACAGTTTATGATTTTTTGTTTAGTTTTGGTTTCGCGATTCGCCATATCCTCATTCCTAAAAAGTATCTAAACCAGAAATCTTATTCCACTCAAATATAAGTTTGAACCCAAATCGTCCCTTTTCAAAGTTTATAAGGACTTCCTTATATACGACCTGTATAGAATGAACAGGCTTTTTTCTAATATCCAAACAGCGCAATTATCAATACGCCTAATACATTTTCCCATTCTCCTTTCAAATCTCCATAAATATAATTTCACTCGCAAAAAAAATATCCAACACAAAAACTGTTTTCGCATTCCTTTTTCCCCGTCGCAATATTCATTCGCGTCCATCAACAGAAACCTAAAAGCGGATTTCGCAAATAAACAAACGTATTTCAATAAACCAATTGTAATCTAACCTTTATTAAAATTTACCGCCGCTTACACGGAAAAATTGCGTGACGACTGACTGAGACGCATTACCATAATGCCTTCTCCCTCACCCCCACCCCTCCCAATCCCCAACCTTCGCAGCTCTTGAATTAATTTGTTTTACACGGAATCCCGTTTGTTAAATATTGAAGCGACCCCGTTAATCTTGTAAGGAAATATTGGACTAGTGTAATAGTTTTCATTTTTTGTATGTATCTCATTGTTTTTAGGGTTCCGTACCTAAAAAATAAAAACGGAACCCTATTACTAAGCCTCCGCTGTCTGTCTGTCACCAGGCTGTATCTCATAAACCGTGATAGCTAAAAAGCTGAAATTTTCACTTATTATGCCGCTATATGCATGTGTAGAATCTAGAGAATTTATGTTCACTAGGTTACCAATCAAAATTTGCCCACAAGTATTTTTTTTTTTTTTTTTTGGGAAAGATTTTTTTTTTACTTCTTTTTTAAATAAAATATCGTTCACCTCAGGGCAATATGTATGAAAAACGTAACTTCACGCCTGTAATCCCCGAAGGGATAGGCAGAGGTGAATGCATGCATTCAAGCATACATGCAAACACCCACGATTCGCCGGTTACGTTTTGGCAAATGTAACAGTTGGCGAGCTTGTTGACATCTCCGGGCACATTACCAAACTTCGAGGTACTGGGAAATTTCCAGAAAATGGAAAAATCCCAATAGAACCAGAGATAAAGGACTTTACACCATTATCTCTGATAACCCCCTACCCGGGAATCGAACCCAGGACCTCAGCGTAGTAGTAGTGGCCTGCTACCACTAGGCTACCGAGGCGGCCGAGGGCGCAACGGCAGCTCTGAAAAATCACGGCTGCCGTTGCGCCCTCGGCCGCCCCTACCAATTTTCGTTCCGCCCCGATAACTTTTTACGTCTATAATGTACATGTATTATTTATATATCAAAATAAAGCTATTTTTTTCTCATTTTTTTATATACGGGCGCCAAATTAAATCGGCCGCAAATAAGAGTTGCTGATTGTAAAAGATAAAAAAAAATAATTAAAAATACTTGCGGCCAAATTTTGATAGGCAACCATCGTGGAGATACATTCTCCAGATTATAAATATGCATAAAAATTAGGTTTGCAGCATATCTGGATGAACGAAATGATTCTGCAGTGGGATCCTAACCTAACACCTAGGCCGCGCACTGCCGCGATCGATCGCGACCCACGGAATTGCACCTTAATGGTTCCCATACAATAAACGTGTTTTTTTCGTATTTTTACTCAATATTCATAACAGTAGCAGGTAGACCGTTCGTGCGCATGACCGACGCGCACTTGGCCGTTTTTTTATGAAATTGACACAAGCTGACGGGTGGCTTATTCGTTTTACGTCACGACAGCACACAGTCAGTTCACATTGATGGCAAGTGAATACTGTAGCCTGTTTTGAAGAACTCCATATTACAATGGTAAAATCGAGTGTGATTGAAGTATAAATTCCGTAATTGGGCATGGCACGACTCTTTTCAGGCTTAGAAACAGTCCTTTGATCTTTTTTCCTCATCCCAAGGCCTTTTGTAAGGTCAGAGGATAAATAATTTAGAGATTAAGGAAACCGGCTATTTAAGGTCACGCGCAAGTAAGTTTTTATTTTTCAAATATCACACTAATATTATAAACTACTCTCTTTTCTCCACCAATCCGCATTGGAGCAGCGTGGTGGAGTAAGCTCCAGGCCTCCCCCCAAAAAGGGGAGAGACTCGAGCCCAGCAGTGGGATGTATAATGGGTTGCCATTATTATATTATTTATTTATTATAAACTAGCTGTTTCCTGCGGATTCGCCCGCGTGGATGTCGTTTAAAAAGTAGCCTACGTTCACAAAGTCAACTTTATCTCTGTACCAAATTTCATTAAAATCGGTTCAGTCGTTTGGACGTGAAAAGGTAACAGACAGACAGAGTTACTTTCGCATTTACAATATTAGTATGGAAGTAGGGATGTGAAAGTTTTTTTGTTTGGATGTTTGGACGTTTGTCCGTCAATCACGCCGAAACGGATTTTGATGAAATTTGTTATACGGATAGGGTTTTATCCCAAAAAAATGTTCCTGTGTGATGATTTGATGAGTTTCCATAGGTTACGCGAAAAGTGAACTACACGCAGGCGGAGCTGCAGGCAACAGCTAGTCTATACAAAAAAATAAAATTGGAGTGTCTGTTTGTAATATTAAAATAACCGCTTTTTACTAAATGCATATGTATGTATATGTATATATACACGACAACATTTTTTACAATTTTCGTCTGTCTGTCTGTTTGTGCCCGCTAATCTCGGGTGCTGCTGGACCGATTTTGACGGGACTTTCACGGGCAGATAGCTTATGTAATAAGGAGTAACTTAGGCTGCTTTTATACTAGCTGCGCCCACGACTTCGTCCGAGTAAGTACAATCATAAAATCTCACGCGGACGAAGTCGCGCGCACAGCTAGTATCTTATAAAAGTGATTGATTACTCGTAAAATTATTGATAGCTAAGCTGAGTTACTAGCCGTGACAGTCTTTTTTTTAGTAGCCGTAGTATTTTTTTCTATGTTGTGAAAGTTCAATTTCAATTTAATTTCTGTTTAAGGTATAATGCTATTTATGTATACATATGTATATATATGTATATATTTATTATATATTTATATGATAGTTATTTATTTGTGTATTACGTATGTATAGAAATAATTTAAATATTTATTTTGGTTTCTGTAATATATTTATTTTTGTATTTAATTGTACCATTCCAACTGAATATCTCGATTTATTAGTTTATTTTTTTTGTAAGCACCGCCAACAATTTTTTTTTAACTACCAATGGTTGACTGGCAGAGAGCGCTTTAAGCGTTAAGTCCGCCATTTGTACCGATATTTTATTGATGCAATAAAGAATAAATAAATAAATAAAGTGACGAACAAGCCTACAGTTCACATTGATGTTAAGTGTTGACTGCAGCCTATGTACACAAAGACCAGAGGTCAAAATGCAGATGCGTCGCCATCTCTCACACCTTGGTTATTAAGTTTCTGTGATACATATTGATTGGAATCTTTTGATTGCGTTGGCTTAGACGTTTGATTTTATTTACAGCTTCAAGGGACAGTAGACCCAAGTAATAATGGCAACCCATTATACGTCCCACTGCTGGGCACGAGTCTCTCCCCTTTTTGGGGGGGGAGGCTTGGAGCTAACTCCACCACGCTGGAGATACGGGGTTAGTGGCCAACCCGCTGTCGGATGTTTTTCAAACCGCTCATAAAGCCTCCGACAAGGGTAGACCTAAGTATTTGATATAAATTGCAGCTTAAACCTCTACATGTTTCTGAGAAAAAGGGTCTTGACAGATAGACGGACGAACGGACTGACAACAAAGTGATCCTTTAAGGGTTCTGATTTTTCCGTTCGAGGTACGGAACTCTAAAACACCCTGATTCTTTAACTCGTCTGCTTAGCTGCCATAGGTTGTAGGTGTATTAGGTAATGCGGTGGTGCCTACGTCCGACGACGAGCTCCGTCACTGGAGCTCTACCACTAGTAAAAAAATATTAAAATTATTAAAAATTAAATATTATTAAATCATATATTTATAAAAAAATATTATTTATTATAAACTAGCCGTGCCCGCGACTTCGTCCGCGTGAGAATTTATGATTGTTCAGTATGTACCCGGACGAAGTCGTGGGCGCAGCTAGTATAAAAGCAGCCTAAGTTACTCCTTATTACATAAGCTATCTGCCCGTGAAAGTCCCGTCAAAATCGGTCCAGCCGTTCCCGAGATTAGCGGGAACAAACAGACAGAGAGACAAAAATTATAAAAAATGTTTTTTGGTATATGTACCGTGTATACATGCATTTAGTAAAAAGCGGTTATTTTTATATTACAAAGACACTCCATTTTTATTTATTTGTATAGATTGAATATTAGTTTAACACGCCTGTTACGTGACTACAGGTCTGACAAATTATGGAAAATTGTAAAAATATGCCTAAGAGATATTTTTAAAAGAGCCGACTGAGTTTTTTCCGGCAAGTTTTTCTCAGATCATATTGGCCTTTGGAACTTTGCCGGTGAATGACAAAGAATGACTCTTTTTCTTTTCTTTTTACTCTTTGTTATCAGTTTGTAAAGGGGAAAAGAGACATTCTACTGATATACTTTTACATTAGTTTATGACATTTAGTTTTATCTTAGTGATATTCTTGACTTTACATATATTTTTTATCTTGTTTGACATGTATATCAATTGTTATTCGCTTTAATTTATTTTCTTTGTTTTTGACGTGTCATAAGAGGTGCCTGTCACCCTAAATGAATAAATGAGTTTCTGATTCTGATTCTGATTCTGACAAACGTTCCAGAAACCGGCCATAAGTCTCTCATGTGTAAATAACTTGCATTACACCATGGATGCCCACCCTAATACAGAACTAGGTTACAATCTATTGAATGATAGATGGAAATTACATAGATATATCTAGTTTCAAACACATGTTATAGTGCGCATAGTTTTGTTTCTAATTGATGAATTGGCTGATTTGCAGGCATTATAATTAATAGCCAACGCTTCACTGGCCATGCGATGTTAATTTAATATGCCTAATTACAGTTTTAATTATATATCATGGTACGATACTAATTGCTAAATTTCAAACAGAATTGTACTAAAGTTTACACGCCTTTGTAGTTTTAATGTTAAATATTTATTAAAGGTTATGTCGCTTGATAGAATAATTTATTGCAGATACATGATAATGAAGCGTGGGTTGAGTAATTTGATTATAGTGACGCATTTATATAATCAATGTGGGTTAGGATGCAGAATAATTTCGTTTATTCAGATATGCTACAAACCTAATTTTAACGCATATTTATAATCTAGAGAATATAATATCCACTAGGTTGCCTATCAAAATTTGGAAGCAAGTATTTTTTTTTTTTTTTTTTGGGAAATAAATTTGTATATATTTTTTTGTAATAAAAACCGTTCACTAAAATAGACGTAAGTCTACGAGGGTAAATCAAGAAGTTCTTAGAATCGCTATAAAAACACAACAAAATATAAATATAATTATTTTATTTTTCAAAGTAATCTCCATCTAAGTTAACACATTAGAATACCGCTTTTCTAACTTTCTAATTCCTTCCGAAAAACAATCACGAATTTGGCTCTCAAAAAACTCGTCAACGGCAACCATAACGGCGTCGTCATCCTCAAATTTAGTACCACGGATATGTTCCTTTAATTTGGGGAATAGGTGAAAATCACTAGGGGCTAAGTCCGGAGAATATGGTGGGTGTTCAATAATTTCAAAGCCAGCATTGCGGATTGCTTTCAGCGCGACTTCCGGTTGTTGAGGATTCCTCTTCCTCTTCCTCATAATGAGGAAGTTCCGCAATATTTTGGGTTCCTCAACCGTTTCCGCATCCTCATAAATAAAAACAAAAAAATCCTCTTCCGCTACCGCTTCCTCAAAATTTAAGAGGAATTTATGAGGAATTTCATTGCGCACGCGCGTCTCGTATCCATGGCAACGAACACACACGCCGCAGCACGATGCCGGGCCGAACAAGCGAGTGAGACCTCCCCACTCGCCACTGGCGCTGTTCCTTGCTAGTTTGTTTTAATTTTATTGACATAGATTACATACAATATCATGTTTATATGCGTAAGAAACTAAAAAATTCGAAATATTCGGGGCTTTACGGAACTGTATCTATGGCAATACCTATCTTCTCTTCCATCAATTGTCCCAGTGAACGACTTTTTAGCAATGTTGGATTGGTATATTTAATACGATGAGCTAAGAAACCGGTTGCCAGGGAAAACAGCTTTCAAATTATTTTTATAAAAATTAACCTCTCTACAATTAATTTTGAATAATAATGGCAACCCATTATACGTCCCACTGCTGGGCACGAGTCTCTCCCCTTTTTTAGGGGAGGCCCCAATCAAGGTAATTTTGATAAATAGTATTCAATTCTTTTATTTTGATTAATAATATTCGACTTAAGTACCTAATTAACAAAGAAATAAAGACTGCATTCTTATTTTCATTTCAAATTTCTTAATTACGTTGTATCATTCACTCATCTTTTTTTGTGTGCGTGTGTTGTGTAGATACGAGTATGTTACTGAACTCGTCCGTAACTGCTGGACCGATTTTGATGATTCATTATTGTGTGTTTTGAGAATGGTTTAGATTCATAGTTTGGTCCACTGGAAAATACCCTTTAAATTATTTTTTTTTTGTATGTATATACTTAGTTATGTACATAGCGACAGGACAGCGGATTTTGGGGGTTGGGTCCGCTAGTATTCATAATTTCGTATCATCCTCTTTTCATCTTTCTGAAGCGCGCAAGGCCTCGCGGCTGGTGTAGAACGCAAGCTATCTACTCGATTAAGATTTACATTTCGACACCACTATCGGATTCAACACCCTCATGAACCATGTAAACGACGAAACCCATGACGAAAACGTTGACAACTTCTAGCAGCCGCCATCTTGGATCCATATTTTGACACCATTATCGATTTCAACACCCACAGGAACCATGAAAACGACACTCATGACGAAATCATTGACAAATTGTCAAATTGAAAAATTGTCACCTAAGTCAATTTTCGACTATTGGTACCTAACGTCCGATACGAAATGCAAATAAACCATTGCAGTATAACTATGAAGGGGGCAAATGAAACTAACGACCACCCCGGTGCCGGTCTCAGAGGGGGCCGATGGGAATAAAGGGTTAAGCCGACGGTCCCGGTTGCTATAGATAAATAGCAGTCGTTAAACATTGTCCTAGGCCATATGTATGGGCGGTTTGAAAACATCCGACAGCGGGTTGGCCACTAACCGTTATCTCCACCAACCCGCATTGGAGCAGCGTGGTGGAGTAAGCTCCAGGCCTCCCCTCAAGAAGGGAAGAGACTCGTGCCCAGCAGTGGGACGTTTCAACGGTTCATTATTATTATATCATTAACTACCTCAGTAGCGTAGTGGTAGCAGGCCAATACTACTACGCTGGGGGTCCTGGGTTCGATTCACGGGTCGAGGACTATCAGAGATAACGATTAAAAATCCTATAACTCTATTGGAATTTTTCCATTTTCTGGAAGTTTCCCAGTAGGGTGCCTCGGAGTTTGTCAATGTGCCCGGAGATGGCAACAGGTTCGCCACCTGTTACATGGGCGAAAACGTAACCGGCGAGTCGTGGGTGTTTGCATGTATGCTTGAATGCATGCATTTACCTCTGCTTACCCTTCGGGGATTACAGGCGTGAAGTTACGTACGTCTTTCCTCTTCCGCTTCCTCATCCGCATCCTCTAAATTTGCGCGTCACAATTCCTCTTCCTCCTCCTCTTCCTCATAATCACTCCTTAAACAACCCTACTTCCGACCGATGAGCAGGCGCGTTATGTGACATGTTTTTACACGCGCACACAGAAATGTAGCACGTAGGGTTATGACCTAAACCAATCGTGCAATAAATCTTCCCACTGACTACTTGATCAAGTTAACTAAAAATAGATCGCTCTCTCGCTTGCTCACAACTTCAATGTTGAAGTTTTTTCAACTGGCTCTCAAGGGGGGGTGATCGCTGAGGAGGTGAAATCGGGCGGGACGTAGAAGTGTCCATTCCATACGTAGAATTATAAGGTTGGGGAAAAAGTTTCTTCGCATTTTTTAAGATAATTCAAAACATTTTTTAATATATTTGTTTTTATATTATTTCGCATTAACACATGCTTGTGAAATATAGCTCAATTGGAAGAGCGGCTGGACTAGATTCCCAGTAGGTCGCGAGTTCGAGTCTCGCCTGAAGTCGAATTTTTCTTTCCATTTATTTTTAAAAATAAAAAAAAAAATTTAATATAGTTTATTTAAATTTAACTAAAGTATGTATGTACCACTTTGTTCGATAACCTTTTGCCATCTTGTAGGTAGGGACATGATCCCATTGCTATAAAAATTTTGGGACTTCTCATCAAAATACCGCGACAAGTGGATTTGGCAGTCCTCTCGTGATATTAACCTACCTAACATTGCATCAAGAATTCTGAAGAGACCGAAACAGGTGGAAATCTGACGGTGCAAGGTCAGGACTATACGGCGGATGCATTAACACCTCCCAGCCAAACTCTCTTAATTTTTGCTGAGTGGCTATAGATGTGTGAGGTCTAGCGTTATCATGATGAAACACCACACCCCTTCTGTTGATCAATTCCGGCCGCTTTCTCTCAACTTCTTGCTTTAATCTCATCAGTTGTTCGCAGTAGAGTTCAGAATCGATAGTCCTGCCTGGTGGTAATAGCTCATAATGAATAATGCCCTTCCAATCCCACCACACACACAACATCACCTTATTGCGAGTTAACCTGGGTTTCGCCACAGTCTGTGAAGCCTCACCGGCCTTTGACCACGACCTTTTTCGCACGTTCTTGTCGTACGTGATCCATTTTTCATCACCAGTTATCAGCTTCTTCAAAAATGATTCGGTTTCATTACGTCGCGTCGTAATAAAGAATCACTAATGAGTACACGGTTCATTAGGTTTCATTCAGTGAGCTCGTGAGGTACCCAAATATGAGCTTTTTTTTGTACCCAGCTTTTTTCAAATGCGCCAAAACTGTTTTGTGATCAATTCTCAGTTCTTCAGCTACGTCGTAACTACTGATATGTCGATCTTGCTCCACTTTTTCAAAAATGGCATCCATTTTATCCGTAATAGGGCGACCAGAGCGATGTGCATCTTTGACATCAAAATTTCCGGATTGAAAACGTTTAATCCAAATTTGTGCTACTCTCACAGACACTGCACTAGGTCCATAAACATTGCAAATTTTTCGCGGCTTGCGTTGCATTTTTACCTTTTTTGTAGTAAAATTTTAAAATGTATCGATTTTCTTCATTAGATTCACTCATCTTGACAGTACGAAAAACAAATGAAAATCACACATTTTATTATAAGTTCAAACATACTATAATGCGAAAAGACTTTTTCCCCAACCTATTATTACATATTCACTTGGTCTTCCTGAGCCTCTGTAACCATACAGATACAGATAATTTTTTGATAACGTGTTAAGTTACATGTCAGGTTGTGCGTTACATTTTTATAATTATTTAATCAAAACAATTTCATTTATTTTGTCTTACGCATAATACATTTTTCCATGTCATATTGTAATCAAAAATTATATTTATATGTAGCATTAATAATTAGAAAGAATAAGTAAATTAATTGGCAATAATGATAGTCGAAGATTAATTGATTAATTGTAATTATAAGTATTTAAATAAGTCAATATTATATTTAAAGTTTATGAAATGTATTAATTAACAATTTGCGAGTCATAAAATTCTTTTAGTGAGTAAAAAGACTTGTCGGTGAGCCACTTCCTCAATCTATTTTTAAATATAGTAGTGGAGTTTGCATTTTTCTTTATTGTGTCCGGCAGCCCGTTATATACTAATACCATACCATACTCGCAGAGTATGAATAGTTTTAAAATATCGTTAGGCTTTAATCGAGCAATGAAAGCCTTTGAGCTGAAGTGATGATGATTGAAACAGTATGAACTATATCTATTAGTATATCTTAGTAAACAGTAACAATATTACTTCAAAACAAAACTGATTAAGCAAGTAAATAAGCAAGATTAATACTTGCATGTGTCCTTACAAACGTAATAAACAATTACAGTTGATTCGTGACTGCAGTTCATGCTGAACTTACGGACAACTTGCTAAGGCGAGTGTATGGAACTGGAAAGTACAGTCGAACTCATATTTTGAGAGTGCTATAACTTATTACTTTAGGTATTTTTACTTTAGGCCATGTAGGTGTGTTGCACAAAATAGGTATTGGCCACTAATGCAATGTAGTCATGTCATGAGGGCTAGAAAAAAAATGCGTATGTATATTACAGTGTGATAATTGCATCCTGCATTGCTCCATGCAGGTCAGCAAATTTCCTGACATAAAAAAAATTCAAAAATTAAAATGCTTAATTGCATGAGAAAGTACATTTAATTATTATTACATAGAAAAGGATCGTATTATTTGGGTAGATTTCTAAACATACTCGTAATGAGAATTACTAATTTAGAATCTCAAGACTCAAAGTCGGATCAATTCTAGAGCTAAACATAGAGTTATTCAACTTTATAATTAATCCTACGTTCGATATCGCAATTCAAACAATACATAATAGGCCTACGTCAGAGCAAGACAGGAAACCAATTCAATGGCGATTCAACTACATTGTGTTACGCAAATGAAGCTCCTAGACAAAGACCAAGGTCAAAATGCAGATGTGTTACCACTCCTGAGGTCTAACGTGTTATGCCTCTGTGCCGGAAATTACAGGGCCGTACATTACTAATATACTTGCCTCTAAATGGTATGCCTATACTTGTAATACGGTGGTGCTAACGCCCACAAGCTGCGTCACTGGAGCTCTACCATCAGTGAAAAAATATTAATATTCCTTAAACACTCCACTTATATCCCACGTGAACTGTATCGCCACCGCTTAGTCTGTTAATTACAGTGCATCTCAGATGTACAGCACAAGTTTGCGAATAACCAACGTCTCGCTCGGGGGTTATTCCCATTTTGCGGACCGACCAGATTAAGCTATAATCCATTACATGCAATATAAACTTAATTTTAGTTTACCCGAGAAATTAATAACCGTGATTTTTGTGTTTTTTTTTTTAATGTAATGGAATTGGCAAACAAGCATGCAGTTCACATTGATGTTAAGTGATGACTGCAGCTTATAGACACCCACACAAAGACCAAGGTCAAAATGCAGATGCGTTACCACTCCTGAGGCCTAAGGGTGTTATGCCTCTGTGCCGGAAATCACAGGGCCGTACATTACCACCTGACCGGAACACGATAGTGCTGAACACTACCATTTAGCGGCAAGTATATTAGGTAATGCGGTGGTGCCTACGCCCGCGAGCTCCGTCACTGGAGCTCTACCACCAGTAGTTGTGTGGAGAAAAAATATATACTCGTGTATATTCACTTGGATACATGATTTCCACTAGTAGTAGAGCTCCAGTAACGGAGCCCGCAGGCGTAGGCACCACCGTATTACCTAATATACTTGCCGCTAAATGGTAGTGATCAGCACTATCATGTTCCGGTCAGGTGGTAATGTACGGCCCTGTAATTACCGGCACAGAGGCATAACACCTTAGGCCTCAGGAGTAGTAACGCATCTACATTTTGACCTTGGTCTTTGTCTATAGCAGTGATTCCCAAAGTGGTCCATATAGACCCCCTGGGGTCTATGGGAGACTCGATGGGGTCTACGTATATGCGTAAATAAAAATGGGATATATAGGAAAATGATATAAATGTTAGCAAGGGGGTCCACCGAAACCAGAAAAAAATTGAAAGGGGTCTACAAGAAAAAATAGTTTGGGAACCTCTGGTCTATAGGCTGCAGTCATCGCAATGTGAACTGCACACTTACTTGCCACTTCCATTACATAAAAAAAAATGACTTATTACAATAGAAAGTGGATCGTGTGTATTCCTAAACAGCAACTTACTTCTGCTGGGTGTATCAAATTTGGAATCGCGATAACTCATTGTAGGATTAATTCTAGATTTACACAAAGCGTAGTTTATTATTATGTTTATTTTTTAAGATTTTATTTTACCACTTTAACGGGAGTAATTAATATGAATATTTGTTGCAAATTACAATTTTAAAAAAATCACCTACTCAACCCGAGATCAAATCAATCGAACCATAGAACTAGCTAAGGCATTGCAGTAGAAGCTTGCTAAACCACCCAGAAGTTTCCACAAGAAAGTACAATAAAATGTATAAAACAACACTGCAAAAACAAAAAGATCACTACAAGAAAACTGCCCTGTAAGCCCATGTAAACAAAAAGTCGGGCAATAACCTGAATATAAACAAAAGAGTAAATAGTGACTAGATCCGGAGGCTAGCGGTAAATAAAGACATGTTTGGAGCGGCTCGTCACAAAATGAAATCACCAGGCGTGCCCGCGTGCACCGCATACACCTACGGAGCTACGAACTCTATGGAGCACCCGACGTTGAACTCACGACCTTATAAAGCAAACAAAAAAAAATCTTTGCATGAAATTAAAAAAACATCAAATAGTACACGATTTAATTGTAAAAAGATTCGAATAACTAAAAATATATTTTATTGACTTATTTTAAATTTGGTCAAACTGTTTATATTTCCTCATACCCCAAAAAAAATTAATGAATTTAACATCCTGTGCATTTGAACTATTCACTTTGTAGGTATATGTTTAACTATCCACTATTCAGCTTTAAAGCCGTATTAAGTAAGTAGACCCGGAAGCTAGTGGTAAATAAAGACAAGTTTGGAGCGGCTCGTCACAAAATGAAATCACCAGGCGTGCCCGCGTGCACCACATACACGCCTTTTCACACGGAGGTACGAATTTTATGAAGCACCCCACTTTGTACTTAGGGACCGTCCATAAAATACGTTACGCTAAATTAAGCCTTTTCTAACCCCCTCCCCTATTGTCACACCGTGACACACTATCTGTGACACCCCTAAAAATATAACGTCAGATAAACAAAGACCTCCCCCTGAATATGGCATTTTTAAAATCAGCAGTAGTCTAGAAATATTAATTTAAACTCCCCCCCTGTCACATTTTCTCACGCCCAGCGAGACCCCTTGTCTTTAACGGTTATAAGGGGCCAGGGTCCATAAAGTAAAAAATATTTTTTCATTCAATAAAAAAACATCGAATGGGATGCGATTGGAAATACACTTTTATTGACCTACAATAAAGTAAATAAATAGCAGGACACAAAATGAAAACACAAAGCGTTCCTGCTTGCACCGCATACACACACTAACTACTAACCTAACACTAACCTAACCCTACCTACAAGGGCCCCCAGGCAATACAGAGCAAATCATCATACGAGTAATAATATAAAATGTATAACAAAGCCAAAAAAATGGTTCCACGTAAAGGGACACACCGTGGGCGGGACATAAAAAGGACATACCGCAACGTAAATTCATCGTAATACTCGAACCGTACGACAGTATAACGGAAGTTTGTCAGTTGTGAATATAATTGTGTTTAAGGGCTTTTAGATATTTTTTTATGTGTAATTGCAGTGGCAAACAAGCATGCAGTTCACATCGATGTTAAGTGATGACTGCAGCCTATAGACACCCACACAAAGACCAAGGTCAAAATTCAGATGCGTTACCACTCCTGAGGGATAAAGTGTTATGCCTCTTTGTCGGAAATTACAGGGCCGTACATTACCACCTGACCGAAACACGATAGTGCTGAACACTGCAATTTAGTGGTAAGTATATTAGGTAATGCGGTGGTGCCTACGCCCGCGAGTTTTTCGCTGGAACTCTACCACCAGTGAAAATATTTTTGTATAGTTTTTTTATGAGTACGATTTATATGGTCTCTTATAAAACGTGTTTAGGTTATATTATGTACGGTTTTATACATTATTCAAAAATATTTCACTGGCCCAACTTTTCAACCGATAAAAGCCAACGTGTAAAATGGGTAGCGTAGTGATATACGAGTATTTCTATTTTTAGCACACAAATGATATAGTGTTTTATTTATGGGTTAAATATTTAAAAATATTGTGATGTAACAAACACGGCGATCAATCCTGATGCACTTTTAGTCACGTGAATATTTTTATATTTAAGTATTTCAATTTTAAATAGAGCAAAAATTTACAAAAATTTTGTGTTAATAACAAGGCAATAAGAAATAATGATCTGATGATGAATTAATGAATGAATGATTTAAACAACTTCGACAAAAGGAGGAGGTTCTCAATTCATCCGGATCTTTTCTTTAATTAAAAACTTGTTTATTGTGACGTTTGTCGACCATTTTGATCAAGTTTTGACCAATACCGGACTGTCAGTGCTTACGTAGGCAGTGTGCAACAGAGATAACGCTGTACGAAGTCAAAACTAGCCGATTGTCTCGTACCGTCAGAAACTGAATGTCTATGTGAATGAAAGGGTATTCCACAGTTTTAGTAGCTTCATGTAAAACTGGCGTATTACTCAAATTTTCCAAGCCGGCGGTCGACGCACCTGCACGCCGCAGATACGCAGGGCTGTCTACGGGACAAATCATTTTACAATCCACTGGTGAAGCTCAATCGTCTGTTGGTTTATTTTTTGTACAGTCAATTTTGTCGATTAATGTCGCGTGCTATTTAGTATAAAAAATGTTTTAACTGCTTATTAGTAGCTTTCTCTCACGACTTCATACTGTACTCCCCGCCGGTACGCCGCGGCGGGTGGCCCGTGTTGCTCTATGACTGAATCGAGTTACTATACTTTTATGTGATTAATGTATGCTAATGTGTGTACGCTCACGCGGCTATAGAACTCTACAAGGTATGTTTTCTGTCACAAATCGACTTTTAGAACTGATATGTGTGAAATACAGACTGACTGGAGTATAATAAACACAGACTGGAGACACAGGAACACAGAACACAAGAACTGTTAACTAACGGTTGGCGTCGGGCCCTAGGTTGACGAAACGCTGAACTGGAAACTAATTGGTCCAGCCGTAAGACCAGATCAGATCAGTAAATACAAGGTTCTTCATTTGATATAATAAGAATAAATGTATTAAGTATTTGTACCGTTTATATTGTTTTCATTATCATGTGTACATTTTTTTCTCTACTGGTGGTAAAGCTCCAGTGACGGAGCTCGCGGGCGTAGGCACCACCGCAATACCTAATATACTTGCCGCTAAATGGTAGTGTTCAGCACTATCGTGTTCCGGTCAGGTGGTAATATACGGCTCTGTAATTTCCGGCACAGAGGCATAACACCTTAGGCCTCAGGAGAGGTAACGCATCTGCATCTTGACCTTGGTCTTTGTGTAAGTGTCTATAGGCCGCAGTCATCACTTAACATCAATGTGAACTGCATGCTTGTTTGCCACTTGCATTACATAAAAAAAAATTAAGTGTTTTTTTTTACTGATTCAGTCTTGCTATCCATTGTTTTTATTTTTATGTAGTACCTACTTATTGGATGTCTCACCGGCTGCATCAATATGTTTCTTTTCTTTCTTTTCTCTCTTTATTTACTAACTATCACAAAGACATAAAAACTATTGTCTCAGGGGTGGCAACGCATCTGCATATTGACCTCTGATCTTTGTGTGGGTGTCTATAGGCTGCAGTCATCACTTAACATCAATGTGAACGGCATGATTGTTTGCCACTTCATGACAAAAAAAAATATGGCACAAAAATTTATTAAGCGATCTTTGACAACCCGACTGTAGTGTCTTAGCTTCGTTCGCTGTCTTAAGGTGTAAGCTCCAATTATTATCTAGACTATTCTAGACTATTTTTTTTTTTCATTAAACAGGGAAGTTTGTTTTAAAAACAAACGCAAATATACCACATAGTGCATTCGCAAAAACAAAACCATCGAGTAGCTTACTCCGCCATTTTTGTAAACAAAGATGGCTTGCACGGAAAAACGTTTCCAAATGCAAATTTGAAAGTGGAATGTTTTTGCCAAACGCGAACTTCGTTCAGTTGGCAAAAAGTTGTCGTAACTTTTTAAAAAGTTGCGAGTCAAGTAACAATGGTGCTTCAGAACTTGGAGTCAGTATTCTGACATAACAGTTCATTTAATAAAGTTTATCAAAATTTTTTGGCTAGTCATAGAAGCAACTGCAAATTTTCTTGGGTTAAAGGAGATGTTGCGAGCTCGGCTCTGGATTGTACACTACCTCAAAAAATGGGTAATTTAAAGAAGAATCCGAAAAAAATACAATTTTTATTTATTCAGGTATTTATTTTACAGTTACGACCACATTTAATTCAAACGATTTTATCATTTTTAACTATGTTCAACATGGTGGCGATACAGCCGACGCTTGGGATAGTACCTATTTAGATAAAAAAAAACTAATGCTATCTGTATCTAACTAATGCGATCAATTTAAAGAAGTTCCGATGAATTTCTCTACATTGGAAATCGATTAATATTAAGTTCTTAGTATTAACACATGAAATCGATTTCGATAGTATTTAGAAAACATTACTACTTTTCTCCAAGTACATACTATCTAATCAAAAAACAATTAATTCATGAAATTATGTCAAAATGACATCGCCCGCCATATTCGCCATGTTGGTTTTGAGTTGCAATTCTAACTGCAAATAATGTTTTGTAACTGCAAACAAAGCTAAATAAGTGAAAATATACAGTAAAAAACGTTTTTATATTGATTTTGCCTGTTTAATGATATTGTGTACAATACATGGCCGGAGGTCCATACATTTTTGCAACATCTCCTTTGGAAGCTTTTTTTTATGTCTGTAAGTTGACAGACTAGCAAATGCACCGTCGCCTATGAACATTTGCAACACCAGGGGAGTTGCCAACGCTCTGCTAGCCCTAAAGGACTCTTTTGAGCCCATTTTAGACGTACCCCACATTGTAGCACCTAGGGAACACCTCAGAGGGAAGTTCGTTGCACAATTTACACGTTCTGGGCAGGAAGGAACGTGAAAACCCGCACCGTTGAGCACTGCCAGGTGTCCAATCGGTTGTCCGCTGTTCATTGTGGTAATGTTAAAAATTATTGCCTACTTATTTTTTTATAAAATATGTTTTAAAACGTATGAAATATTTTATTATTTGCCATCAAAATCTATTTTCTCCCCAAAAAATACATCATGGTATAAAATGAAATATTTTTCATGATAAAGATTTAAGGACCTAGTGTGAAGATACATATAGATTTAATTTTACACTAAAACGTTAGGTCACGTGACTAATGCGCTGTGACGTCACACTCCGCTGATATATATATATTTTTTTTGAATTACCTACCTTACACCTACTTCACAGTTCAACCACTTTGTCTGTTTATCGTGAAGTCACGCCATGATCTATCATCTACCTCAATGAGGTCAATATATATAGTAGACACCGGGAACAAACAGCCGGTTTCGTTTTAAAATTGATTTGACAGATATTGAGTACGACGTTTCCACGTCAGCTGTCATATTAGTATGGGAAAGTGCAGGTAATTGTATTAAAAAAACTGGAACCAGGCTATCAAGGGGAAAGTCCAGTCTAGTACTTTAGTACTTAAAGGTCAATGCATCTGCCTTTTGTTTTTTTTTCAAATGACGAGTGAGAAATGTGGTTTTCATTTTACAAAAATAAAATCAATCGAGGGTTTGTTGCGAGGTATTCCTGCCAATAATTAAAAAATGTTGAGGAAAATAATTGTTAAATTAACTCCAATAAATATTTAAATAAATTGAATTTTCATTAAATACTAAATCGGTTAAAAATCAAAAGGGAAAGAAAATTTCGACGCTCAGGCACACCGCGGACACTCCGCCGAAATTCCATACAAATGCTTAATTTGGTCTCTATTACACAGACATCAATCAGTGACGTGTATTTACACGTGCACCTGTGTGCGTAGCACGTATAAAATACCAACCGTCGCCCATAAGAGGGGAGGAGGTAGGTTGATGCGGGGAAATCGGGCGGAACGTCGAAGTGTCCATTCTATACGTAGTATTATTACATATTCTCTGACTCAGGTTAGCGACTTCGGTAAATTAGTGGTAAAGCGGCTAGACGGGTTATCCATTTTGAAAGAGTAGGTACTGTTTTTTCCCTACGAATAAAAAGCCTTAAATATAATCATTGAAACATACTAGCTTTACAAAAATCGCGTGTCAACACTTCATCATGCCGGTTACATTTTAAAACGTACTAAAAATTGTTATGAATAGAAATTAACTAATAATGCGCCAGGTTAAGCTGCTGACATAAGAACTTGACACGTGAGGCTGTCGTTAGATCTATTTTAGGTGTGTTTTTTAGGGATCCGTAGCTCAAAAACATAAAACGGAACATTATAAAGGTCTCTCGTGTGTCTGCGTCTGCCTGTCAATTTGTCTGTCAATCTGTGACAGCGAATTTGATTCAAAATAACTGGACTAATTCAATGTGAATTTGGTACACATCATAATATTAATACGTGAAGCAAAACCTTTAGACTCCTTTAAACGAAAATTGTGCTTACAGAGGAGTATGAAATTTGGCACACTTATAGTGTATGTTTGTATGTACGAATATCTTGAAAATGAAAATGAAAATGAAAAAATTAAAATGAAAATTTTATTTAGGGCTTAGCCAGGACACATATACAGTATGTACACACAACAAAATACCTATCTACAATGAAAGATTAAATAAAAAATAGAAACAAAGTAAGTAAATAATGAACTGAATTAATAATTTTATCTATATTAACGACCTATATTAAGTTTATAATAATAATAAGAAGGTATATGTGTCGCACGGCTGCGCCAAAAAGGTATCCAGTTCAGCATGATGTCAGGTACCTATAAGGTATAAGTACCTGACGCTGGTTTTCGACTGGAACCATTGGATGCATGGTCACGGATGTCAAAGGTCTAATAAATATATAAATATATGGTGTGTCTATTTTTTTTTTTTAATGTTTTAAAAGTGGCAAACAAGCATACAGTTCACATTGATGTTAAGTGATGACTGCAGCCTACAGACACCCACACAATGACCAGAGGTAAAAATGCAGATGCGTTACCACTCCTGAGGCCTAAGGTGTTATGCCTCTGTGCCGGAAATTACAGGGCCGTACATTACCACCTGACCGGAACACGATAGTGCTAAACACTACCATTTAGCGGCAAGTATATTAGGTAATGCGGTGGTGCCTACGCCCGCGAGCTCCGTCACTGGAGCTCTACCACCAGTAAAGTAAAGTCTAATGATAATAAGTGAATAAAACTATTAAATAAATAAATAAGCAGACGGACTAGGCAACACCTTGAAGTACCTACAATATTAACAAAATTAAAACGTAAAAAACAAAAACAAAAAGTATAGCAAATGCATCGTTATGCGATGTCAAGGTATCTTCACGCCAGATCCCTAACAAGGTAGGCAGAGAGTGTGGAGCGCCAGATATCCCGGTCCTAACACACCTCCAGTGCCTCGCCTACCTTCATCATTCTCTTCATACATGCTCGCCGATTCCTAAGACTTTTGACCCTACTATCAGACAGCACTCGACCTATTTGGTCGACCTACTCGGCCTATTTGAACTTATAGCGTATTTATTATGTAGGATAAGTGCAGAACGCAAATATTTTCCAATAATAATGCTCATAAAGTACATTAAATCCATAAATAAAACATTAAACACACTAGCATGCATTTGACAATACTATAGATTACGTTCATATTATTAATGGCAACCCATTATACGTCCCACTGCTGGGCACGAGTCTCTCCCCTTTTTGGGGGGAGGCCTGGAGCTTACTCCACCACGCTGCTCCATTGCGGGTTGGTGGAGTTACGGGTTAGTGGCCAACCCGCTGTCGGATGTTTTCAAACCGCCCATTAGGCCTCCGACAAGGTTTAACGACTGCTATCTATCTATTCCGTGCCCTCCGAAGCACGGAAACGCGCATTATTTTTAATTTTCCACTAACGGTCACCCATCACACACCCGACCGCGTCCATATCGCTTTACTAAGTTGATCACTTACGATCTACACCATGCGCGCTTCATATTATTAATGTCAAAATGTCAAACATACTCGTAATTACATGTGCAGCTGTGTACCAGCCTGTGGTAAAACGATATCACCAAAGAGGTTAGTAACAGACTTTAAACTCAGTTATACAATTAATGGTAATGTGCCCGGAGAGGACAACAGGCTCCCCGCCTGTTACATGGGCCAAAAAGTAACCGGCGAATCGTGGGTGTTTGCATGTATGCTTGAATGCATGCATTTACCTTTGCCTATCCCTTCGAGGATTACAGCCGTGAAGTTACGTTTTTTTATACCATTAACATGATTGTTTTCTTTAGACTTCTTTATATTTTATGCATATGTATTGCGGTCGAATTTCGACCATTGGGCGATCACTGTTTCCTATTATTTACATAATATGTACTGGGCCTAACACTTTTTTATGTCATGAAGTGGCAAACAAGCATACATTTCGCATTGATGGTAAGTAATACTGTAGCCTCTAATAATCTACATGAAACCAAAGATTTCAATTTAGATGCGTTGCCACTCCTGAGGCCTAATACCTCTGTGCCAAAAAACACAAGGGCGTAAAAAATACTGAAAATACTGTACAGAAAGTACTTTACCTATAATTAGAGAAGAAAACCTATAGGCACACCGCGGACACTCCGCCAAAATTCCATACAAATGCTTAATTTGGTCTCTATTACACAGACATCAATCAGTGACGTGTATTAACACCTGTATGCGTAGCACGTAGGAAATACCAAACGTCGCCCATAAGAGGGGAGGAGGTTGGGTGAGGCGGGGAAATCGGGCGAGACGTCAAAGTGTCCATTCTATACGTAGTATTATTACATATTCTTTGTTATAGGTAAGAAGTCTACAATAAGAAGTCTCTAATTTTAATGGTTACATAAGCAATTACACGGAACCCTGTACATGCGAGTCTGTCTCGCACTTGGCCAGTTTTTTTACGTGGATCGTGCAGTCATGAAACAAATTATTCAAATTAGTGGGTAAGTTTTGAAATATGGTTTAATATTTTTTACTTTAATACAACTATTTTTGTCAGAGTTTTGTATTGCACACAATGAAAATAGTTACATCATACTTCAAATTCAGAAAAATTTATTGCGCTGGTTTGAAACTGTAATAACTTTTATGAATTAATTATTTATGGTGTGAAGCCGATACAGAGCCCGTACCAAGTTTTTTTTTAATGTAAGGAAAATGGCTAACATGCATGCAGCTCACATTGATGTTAGGTAATGACTGCGGCCTAGACCTTTATAAAAACCAGAGGTCAAGATGAAGATGCGTTACCACCCCTGAGATCTAAAGTGTCATGTCTCTGTGATAGTTAATACGGGGCCATACATTACCATTTAGCGGCAGATAGGTTAGTTAATGCGGTGGTGCCTACGCCCTCGAGCTCCTACACTGGAACAATACCACCAGTAAACTTATTGAAACCAACCAGCGCGAGTAAGCTGCCCTGATAATAGACGCCGAGTTACTATACAAAGCACAAAACCTTCGCCGATGCTTATCAGCGAAGGTTCGAAACGCGCTGAACAGTGCGTTTCGAAGCGTGTCGGCATCTGTCGGAGACGTTCACGCTGGTAGATCGGCGCCGGCTGCCAACTTTCTTTCTGTAAACGACTTAACTTCACTTCCTAATCGACTGAATCTGGATAGGTGCTTTGTTAGAGCATACACAATAAATTGTGTAAAATAACACTGATATACGGCCCACAAATCAACGGATTGCATTCTAAATTTCGCACCGATATTTTCCGCACGAATAAACAACAGCTGGGTTGCCAGCTTCCCAACATTCCCCGCCAGTGATTGGTCGTAACGCGGCTTTTTCGGATTTCACACCAATGTGTGATGACTAAACGAAAACGGAATATTGCATTGTGATTGATGAGGGATTTGACTGAATTTGAGTTGTGTTTGTTTGTAAATATTTTTAATATCGTATTCACATATGAAAAAATTTAATAGGCAATATTGCTTTTGTAGGTAAAAGTTGTAATGCATAGTTAGTTATAGTATCGTGGAATCGGAAACCTTTGTATGTACGGATCGCGAATACCTACTAGGAAATATACACATGAAAATCTCAAACACGGGATCGGTTGAAAACTGTTTCAAATATACGAAAATATTTTTTTCAAAAAGACGAGAAATAAAAGAATATTTTTTTTATGTAATGGAAGTGGCAAACAAGCATGCAGTTCACAATGATGTTAAGTGATGACTGCAGCCTATAGACACCACAAAGACCAAGGTCAAAATGCAAATGCGTTTCCAATCCTGAGGCCTAAGGTGTAATGCCTCTGTGCCGGAAATTACAGGGCCGTACATTACCACCTGACCGGAACACGATAGTGCTGAACACTACCATTTAGTGGCAAGTATATTAGGTAATGCGGTGGTGCCTTCGCCCGCGAGCTCCGTCAGTGAGCTCTACCACCAGTAAAGTAGTAATATATGTGAACTCAACGCCAAAAATATTTGGCAGGTGGTAGTATTCGATATTCGGACAGTTTCCTAAATTTGCGATACTGAATAACTCTGTTTACCGCTTCGAGAAAGGCGTAAAAGCGTCTTTTTATTTTTGGAAATTATTTTAATTAAATCAAAAAAAGGCTTTAAATACTTAAACTAAACGCAATGCAAATGAAGTCTGCGCCCATCAATCACAATTCAATATTCAGTTATCGTTCTATCATAACTCATGGGGGTAAAATCCGAAAAATCCGCGAAACGACCAATCAAATGCGGAAAATGTTTGGAAGCTGGCAACCCAGTTGTTGTTTATTCGCGCCGAAAATATCTGAGCGAATTTTAGCAACCCGTTGATTTGTGGGCCGTATGTTAGTGTTACCATGAACGTGATACAATATTTTGTTTGAAAAAGCTTCGATTTTTCGAGTAACGTGCCGTGACAGAGATTGGTTTGGATTTCAGAGATTTAAGGAAAATTGAACGGCAAGTTGGACAAGAATCGGCAACCTCTACTTAATATGCCAACTGTCACGAACTGAATTTCATGAAATGAAATAGACAATTTTATCGATATGCCTACAAGGTATTAAAAAATAACAGTTTACAATTTTTGTATATTATATGCCCGTTTGTTTCAGCTAATCTCTGGAACAGCTAGACAGATTTTGACGGGACTTTCACTGGCAGATAGCTGATATAATATGGAGTAACTTATGCTTTTATATTAGAATGAAAATAAACGCGGGTACAAAATTGCACTTAAAAATAATGACATGTGACACAACATGTGACGAACCTATTTTTACCGTATTTTTTTTTAAATATGATAAATAAAATGATCATCATGAAACTACGAACTCCAAATTATGAACTTATGTCTCTTTCTAATAGCATTTCCTATGCTATTATGCAAGAGAGATTCTAAGAGCTTAAATTAAAATAAATCAAAGTGATCCTATAAGTGTTTCGTTTTTTCCTTTTGAGGTTCGGAACCCTAAAAACGACTTATAGCCATCACACAGATTTTATTTTTCTACTTTTTAGGCGCCGTTTTATGTCAGGAGCATTTAATTTTTTTTGTAGAAATATGTATTATCGTCGGCTTACAGTATGTTTAAAAAAAATACATGTCAAGGAGGACTTACTATTATAACACTACTTATTATAGATATTTATTTGTACCAGTCACATAAAATGGTACCAGGACAATATAAGCGCGAAGTACCTACTTTGAATTTACATTCATCGCAACTCGATTGTGTTTGGTAATGGATCGTTAATGTGATGCCATTTAAAACGATCGCGTGTGCGTGGCTTAAGCTGAACTGGTTTAAATTCGGATACAGCTTTGTACATATGACAATAAGTTATTAAAATAAATCGATGAAAAGACTTACCCTCTTATTCATAAACGTATTTTAGCTAAAGTGTTCCTAATCTCTCCTTTGTCTTTTTCTACCCTGCACATTTGAGAATGCAACTGACAAAGACAAAGCACTCTATAGCTAAAACGTATCTAATGTACGTTTATGAATGAGGTGGTTTGTTTTTCCCGCGATGAAGCTGTAGGATTATAAAACAATTATAAAACTAAAGAGTTACGTGCCGAAGAAGCCTGCTACAACCATCGGAAATAGAGAAGAGGATTACAGCGGAGCAGGACCTGGATGCCAACACCATGGTGACATGAGTCCATGCTGCCCACCTCCTCCATCTCAGCCCCCGTGGAGTGCCAAACGTCGTCTTGCAGCCGCAGGGCAGAAGAAGCTGCAGCATAGGAGGATGCCTCGGTACTGCGTTTATCAGCGTTGCTCGAATGGTGTGCGCGAAGACCAGTGATGATGAATAAAATATTCATTTTAACTAGTGATACCAAGCCACTGCTGCTTTGCTGGGATCTTGGGCTTAATCCCCAGGTCGGGGGCAGTCAGAGACAAAGGTGATTTATCCATTATCTGTGTTGCTATAGCGATTTACCATTTTTGAGGCAATTTCCCAATACCACCCTCGGAATGTGGTAATGTGTTTTACTGGTAGTAGAGCTCCAGTGACGGAGCTAGCGGGCATAGGCACCACCGCATTACCTAATGTACTTGCCGCTAAATGGTAGTGTTCAGCACTATCGTGTTCCGGTCAGGTGGTAATGTACGGCCCTGTAATTTTCGGCACAGAGGCATAACACCTTAGGCCTCAGGAGTGGTAACGCATCTGCATTTTGACCTTGGTATTTGTGTGGGTGTCTATAGGCTGCAGTCATCACTTAACATCAATGTGAACTGCATGCTTGTTAGCCACTACCATTACATAAAAAAGTGCCTGAATAGGCCACCTGTTCTATGGCCAAAAACGTAACCGACGAAATTGAGTGCTTGCAATAGTTTGCATGTATACTTGAATGTATGCACTTACCTACCTAACCTACCCTTTCAGGGAAAACAGTCGAGAAAAAGTTATTTTTTTCATGAAAACAGAAGGAGTAGCATACCTATCTCCTTTGATAGGTACTCGTAGTTATGGTAAAAAAACCAACGGCAAAAAAACATTTCAAGCAAAAAATAAAATTTGGATGACGCCTCTTCTTTTGGGCAAATAAACTGGACCTGTATCATGGACCCATTTAATCTATGTATTAATTTAATTTCAATTAGAGTAGAGTTTGGACTAAAAGTGTTTGTTATTTTTTATGTTTAATTGACAATAATAATTATAATTTATGTGTACCTACTTATGCTGTAAAAACGTTGTTCAAAGGGCACTGATACATCCTTTCCGATCCTTTTTATAGAATATCGCAGTTTCTAGGATTTTTTTTCTTTTAGACCAATCATAACTGCCTCAGTAGCCTGCAGCAGCCTGGTAGCAGGCCACTACTACTACGCTGGATGTTCTGGGTTCGATTCCCGGGTCGGGGGCTACTATTGGGATTTTTCCATTTTCTGGTAGTTTCCCAGTACCTCGGAGTTCGGTAATGTGCCCGGAGATGGCAACAGGCTCGCTTGTATGATTGAATGCATGCATTTACCTCTGCCTACCTCTTCGGGGATTACAGGCGTGAAGTTACGTTTTCAATCATCAGAACTCTTCACTCAACCCGCAAACACGAAGAAAGACATGGTAATCAAAAACAAATGATCATAATCTAATAAACATCCTTCACCATTGGCACCCATAATAAGTGAACCATAATATAGATTAAATCCGCCATTAGCGGAAACATGCACCTATTATTATCATTTAGCATTGAATTCACAATAAACGTGTGAAGTGAATAAAAAATATTTTGTATTCGGCGCCGATGCGGGGTCACCAGTTGGCGCGACGCCAGGTGCCGCTGAATTTTTAATGGCGACAACATTATAGGATTGCCTCGATATGTTGGCATGTAACATTTCATTTGGTATTGTTAAGAACTAAACTAGCACTAGCAGCACTTCATTTCACCGTGACGACCACAATTCAACTGATTCCCTCTAACCATTGACAAGCCCATTTATACCATTGACAAGCTCATTTCTACCACCAATTACTCGACTTCGTCAACAACATTCGAGTCGTTATCTTTACAATAGCTAGTTATGTTAACCAGACCCCCAGCGTTGCATCCTAGAATGGTAACAGTGCAAACATAAAGTGCATGCTTGCACATTAGAGTTGCGAGAAAGGATGGATCGCCATGATATAGTTTATAGATATCATATTTCTTTTAAATTAGCTTTAAGATTTAAAAGACACTTCTGTTACTAGCATCGTGCAGTATAGTCGCTCTAATTATTTGATATTAAGAACTTAACCTAATTCCTATTAGGCACCTGTTTTGGCATAAACACCACCTGCTTTTGGACAAACACCACCTGATTTGGCACAAACACCACCTGTTTCCCCCGAATGACAGACAGTTTTTTTTTGGTATTATGGCATCGCTATTACGCATATTGCCAGTGTCAAGTAAAACGATATTTCGTATTTATTTAAGCAGCGTCAAAGTTAGTATAATATCAAGTATAATATGTAAGTATCAAGTATATAAGTTATCAAGTACAAGTGTCAGTCAAGTGAGTTACAGTCAAGTTATTCGAGTAAAGCGATGGCTACTTTACCAGAACATTTACAATGAAGTTTTGGAGGCAACCTGAAAAGTCGTGTTTTCGCACTGTTATTTTATTTCACTATACACGGGCACTGTAATAAACCTATATCAAACAAAATGCCACCAACTTTATTCAATATTACTTAAAAATACACCAAGAAAATGAAATAAAATAAGAGCACCATTCGCCTCTTTCAAGGTTTCCGCCAAAACTCAACAG
This sequence comes from Macrosoma leucophasiata, assembly GCA_036365455.1. Lineage (NCBI taxonomy): Eukaryota > Metazoa > Arthropoda > Insecta > Lepidoptera > Hedylidae > Macrosoma > Macrosoma leucophasiata. Next base: position 1,914,546 of record JAWQUS010000023.1, on the reverse strand, counting down.
ACAGTTTTGCATCGATAATAAATGCTATGGCTACTCCCACAAATCTACACACTCTAAACACTAGATTTATTCTGTAGCTACTCCCCTCCGGTCTGCCGCGGCCGGTAGCCCGTCATGCTCTATGTTGCAAACCATAAATATTAAATCGATTAGCGGAAATATAATATATCATTTAACACCGAATCCACTATAAACGTGTGAAGTAAATAATAAATAAAACTATTTTTACGGATTTATCTCGCGTATATTAAACTAAAATGATTTTTAAAATCAACCCGACGTTTCGGTCGCTTTTCAGCTTCCGTGGTCCCGGGCAGACTGAGGTGACATTTGTCTGACAGAAGTTTGAAAAAATTATATGTAGCTACCTCCATCGATTTCGTAAACGCCTTGCGTAGCGTTCAGGATTAACACAATATACGCGAGATAAATCCGTAAAAATAGTTTTATTTCAATGAGTGTAGCTCGCGAAAACCTAAGAACATATCAAATAATAAATATTTTGTATTCAGCGCCGACGCGGGGTCACCAGTTGGTGCGGTGCCAGATGCAGCTGAATTTTTACGGCGACAACATTACGAGATCGCCGATGTATGTTGGCATGCAACATTTTATTTGGTATACTTATCTATTATATAAAAATAAGTCGGGTTTTCCTTCCTGACGCTATAACTCCAGAATGCACGAACCGATTTCCACGGTTTTGCATTCGTTGGAAAGGTCTCGGGTTCCGTGTGGTTTATAGCAAAGAAAATTCAGGATTATAAAACGACATCCACGCGGGTGAAGCCGCGGGCAACAGCTAGTTATGTATAGATTAAGATTATTGATCTCTATTGAAAATTTATATTCCGAGGATTGATTAAATGTTACATAATATACATAAGCATTTTAAAAACCAAAATTATTTTTTAGCGAGCCAGACAAATCTTCTCGTTTTTTAGTTTGTTTTCATGTAATTATAAGTGTTATTCTAAGTGTTGACTGAATTATACTAAAAAAAGAGAACACAAATGTTATTCACTGTAAAATTTTATAGTAGGTAGGTATATTTGTTTTCGTAAATTACATATTTAAGAATCTTTTAATATTACTTATGAACTTTCCAAGCAGTTGGACCATTGACATGTCCAGGCTTAACACATGATTTGGTATGTTTGGTGATGTGGAAAAAACATGGTGGTTTAATAACGACCAGAACAGATTTATTTGAACAAACAAAGGTGAAAACATGTAGATCATAAGCAAATGATCATAACCCATTATCGAACACCATTGCGACCCATAAATACGAACCATAAAGATTAAATCCGCCATTAGCGGAAATATATATCATTTAGCACCGAATCCACAATAAACGTGTGAAGTGAATGAAAAAAAGTGTATTCGGGGTTACCAGTTGGCGCGGCGCCAGGAGCCGTTGGATTTTTAATGGTGACAACATTATGGAATTGCCGCGATATATTGACATGTAAAATGTTATTGAATGAGTTGTATGGATTGCAACTGCAGAATAATATTGAAGTTTTATGTAGGTACTTTTTTTGGCGCGAATGGAAAAAAGTGAAATTTTACGATGCGCGCGCACACCAACAAATAAAAGCAACCGTCTGAAGTTAGTGGGTAAACTTTTTTGTCGTTTGGATAATTTTTTACGTGCATATAGGTTTTTTTTATGTGATGGAAGTGGCAAACAAGCATGCAGCTCACATTGATATTAAGTGATGACTGCACCCTATACACATCCACACAAAGACCAAAGTCAAAATGCAGATGCTTTACCACTCCTGAAGCCTAAGGTGTTATGCCCCTGTGCCGGAAATTACAGGGCCGTACATTACCTGACCGGAACACGATAGTGTTGAACACTACCATTTAGCGGCAAGTAGGTATATTAGGTAATGCGGTGGTGCCTACGCCCGCGAGCTCCGTCATTTGAGCTCTACCACCAGTAAAAGGTAAGTAGGTACACACTTATTAAAACTTTTTTCTTTTCTGTTTCGGAAAATTTAGGCATTTGCGTTCAAATTTTTCAGTTTTCCAGTAAGCGATTTATTGCAGATGGCTACTCATCTTTTTTATATAATAAAGGTGACAAACAAGCACGAAGCTCTACAAAAAAAACAGAGGTCAAAATGCAGATGCGTTGCCACCTCTTTAGTTGCCAGGCCTTAGGTGTTATGTTTCTTTGATGATTGTTCAGTATCTACCCGGACGAAGTCGTGGGCGCAGCTAGTATAAAAATTCAAATTCAAATTATTTATTGCGTTATGTTATATGGGTACATAGGTGGTATTGTACAATGACACCCTGTTAGGGTATAGCAACATAAGAGGGGAAGCTTATGTAATAAGGGGAAAGTTAAATATTATCATTTATTTAGGTTAAAAAATATCATTTGAAGGTGTCGCTCAAATAATCCTGAATATTATAGTAACATTTATCGATGAGTAATTGTTTGATATTTTTAATGAATGTATGTTATGTATGTTGTGTTATGTAGTTTGTTTCGTTTTTTAATGGTGTTAGTAATTTATTATATATTTTTATGCTCATAACAAAAGGACTTGACGAATGGCTGGCTAGACGGGAGGTAGGGAGCATTAGTCTATTTTGGTGTCGTAGTAGGTGATTTGTAGGGATGTCTGCGCGTCTTGTGTAAAAGGCTGGATAGGTTTTTACAAATTTACATGTTTCTAGAATGAAGGATGGAAGGTAATGTTAGCATTTTTAGCTCTTTAAAATGGGTTCTTGTTTTATGTTAGCTAATATTCGGATTAATTTTTTCTGCAATGTAAAGAGTGTAGGCATGTCCGTACTATTTCCCCACATAATTATCCCGTAAGTAAACCATGAGTAGGCATATGCGTAGTAAGTAGCTAGTGATGATTTAAGATCTGTTGTTCTTTTTATTTCCCATAGGGCCTAAATAAATTTCGAAATTTTATTTCTAATATGTTGTATGTGTTGTTTCCAATTTATATGTGTATCTATTACTAAGCCAAGCAAGGTGAATGAATTTACTATTTCTAAATTAAATGAATTGTAGTTATATTTTATTGATAAAGGTGCTTTTTGGCGAGGGTGGAAAGTGATAATTTTGGTTTTAGTGTAGTTAATTTCAAGGCTGTGGTTGTTCATCCAGGAAGTAATGTTGTCTAATATTGAATCCAGTTTTTGTTTTATATTTATGTTATTTTCACATAAGGTTAATATTGATACGTCATCTGCAAATAAAACGCATGTATCTTGAATAACTTTAGGTAAATCATTGATGTAAATGAGAAAAAGCAAACACCCTATTACACTGCCTTGTGGTATTGAAGCATTTACTATTTGGTTATCTGATTGAACTTTAGTTATTTCATGATTTTTATTATTGTAAAATTCGATTTCAACTATCTGTTGCCTATTATTTAAATATGATTTGAGCCAATTATAACTATTTCCACGTATTCCTATGTCATGTAGTTTATTTAATAATATATCATGTTGTACTTTTTCATATGCTTTTGTCATATCTAACAGAATTCCGACGCCATATTTTTTATTGTTAATTGTATTTAATGCTTCCTGTATGTATTTATATAATATTGCTTTGGTATATATACCGTGTAATGCCGTGTATACATACTCGTACATATGCATTTAGTAAAAAGTCCGATTTTATTTATTTGTACATTGTATGGGGCCATACATACCATCTAACTGGAACACGATTACATGCGGATTGGCGGTATTTTTATCACGGGACGCTGCTGTCAATCCCGAGTTATTGAATTTACTGTCACCTATTGGAATGGTTTCATCGCCATTCTGCGGTTGAATAACGCACTAGCGGAAGAATTCTCTTCCATTAGTGAGCGACGGGGTTGTTAAGTCCCGAAGTACGTACCGAAGTTCTTACTGGTGGTAGAGCTCCAGTGACGGAGCTCGCGGGCGTAGGCACCACCGCATTACCGAACATACTTGCTGCTTAATGGTAGTGTTCAGCACTATCGTGTTCCGGTCAGGCGGTAATGTACGGCCCTGTAATTTCCGGCACAAAGGCATAACCTTAGGCCTCAGGAGTGGTAACGCATCTGCATTTTGACCTTGGTCTTTGTGTGGGTGTCTATAGGCTGCAGTCGTCAATTAACATCAATGTGAACTGCATGCTTGTTTGCCACTTCCATTACATAAGAAAAAAAGAAAACTTACATTTAATAGAACCTAACACTTAGCCTGAGTTGCACTAAAATATAATATTTGTAGTAAATTTACTGTCACATTTCACATCCTTCTCTTACTTTAACAGATTTCTGTTAGTTAGAGAAGGATGTGAAATGTTACAATTAGTGTTACTTTAACAAATATCTTGATGCAACCCAGGCTTACTGTTGGTATATTATTGGAAACGCGAACACTTCACTACATTATAGGAAAAATACTTTCTATCGTGAAGTCAGCAGAAAAAAAGTTGAATGAATTGAATATACGAGAAAAGCGCCATCTCTACCATTCGTCAGTAACTAAATGACTCCAAACACTGCAGCCTGATCAGAACGTAATACAGTTCTGTAAATAATTCACAGATGGCTCAATATAATGTTTAAATTTTTAGGGAAAAAAAACACCATTATAATCCTGAAGTTAGAGGAAAGTTTGGTCTTTTAGGTTTTTATTTTATTTAACAAGCAAGCAGTTCACATGGATGTTAAGTATTGACTGCAGCCTTAAGAAATCTACACTGAGTAGATATCTATACCGAGTATCAAGTGTGCAGTCTTAATAGTTTCGGAATAAATTGGATGTTACATACAGACGAACAAGCAAACAGACAGACAAGACGAATCTATCAGGATCCCGTTTTTTGCCATTTGGGTACGGAACCTCAAAAAGACCAGACCTTACTTACGGTTTTTAACAATAATGACAGTCAAATATCATACTCGTACATTAACGTCTGAACTAGGCTACCTATAGTTCAGACTACCCAGTTCAGAGTTAAATATATATTTCTGCACTCACATACTTGATATGTTCTTAGGTTTTCGCGAGCTACACTCATTGAAATAAAACTATTTTTACGGATTTATCTCGCGTATATTAAACTAAAATGATTTTTAAAATCAACCCGACGTTTCGGTCGCTTTTCAGCTTCCGTGGTCCCGGGCAGACTGAGGTGACATTTGTCTGACAGAAGTTTGAAAAAATTATATGTAGCTACCTCCATCGATTTCGTAAACGCCTTGCGTAGTGTTCAGGATTAACACAATAATTACTTATGGTATCTTGAGGTCTTGCAGACTGCTGCGGCTGGGATTTAATCTTGCTAAGTATGGGATCCCATGATGTTGATAATCGCCATCCATCTTCTCTATTGAAATTTGGGTGTTTTTTAAAATTCATTAAACTCACATACTTTTTACCATTAAAATAAAATTGCGGCGTTTGTTTACGAGTAAATTACAGTATACAGATACACAACTATTTTAATAACATAATAGTAATTTTAATTTAAGACCTTTTAAGGACCTGGCGTGAAGATACGTAGGTACATACATAATATATAACCTGGGCACGAGTGTCTCCCCTTTTTGGGGGAAGGCCTGGAGCCATCGAATAGAAGAAGGAAGGCTGATTGGTCTGTGCCTGGAGCTTACTCCACTACGCTGCGCTGCTCCAATGCGGGTTGGTGGACCAATGGTGGTTCAAACTGCCCATAAAGCTTCCGACAGTTTAACGACTGCTATCTATCGACAGCACCCGGGACTGACGGCTTAACGTGCCCTCCGAAGCACGGAAACCTGCATTTTTAATTTGCCACAAGTCACCCATCACACACCCGACCGCGCCCGTATCGCTCAACCGAGTAGATCGCTTGCGATCTACACCAATCGCCAGGCCATGGGCGCTTCATGCTTCAATAAATGCGTCTGCAAGCAAGAAGCACCTCGAGACACAAAACTAAACAAAAAACCGTCACAGAAACCCGCGCGACGCGCCTATAGCAACAGTGAGTGTAGAGAGTATAAATAATGTACTCTTTGGTGTGGAGAGTGTGGAGAAAGAGCAATCTGAACACGAATATATTGTTATGATATTGTTCACTCGGTCAATGTACGACCTATTAACCTAGCCAGTGGCGCAGCACAGTTTTATCGGGTTTTATTGAAATTGAAAACTGTTTGAGAACTTCGATCTTAAAGATATGATTATTGCGTTTACTAAGTTTCTTCAGAAATATTATCCAATTGACAGTAGAGTATCAAATTAAATAAATAATAATATAAATAAGTACACAGTAAAAGTATTGTATACTTACTTTTTGTGCATTTTTGTCATTATAGCATATAGGAATATACCAAAAACATTGTCATATTTTAAATTAGATTAAGTAGGTACTGCAGGTCCGCTACGGTTTTAAACATGCATACAAACACCCACGATTCGATTCGTGGTGAGCCGTTTGTCATCTCCTGGCACATTATCAAACTCCGACGTCCTAGGAAACTTCTAGAAAATGGAAAAATCGCAATAAAACCAGAAATAAAGAATTTACATCGTTATCTCTGATAGGCCCGCTATTGGTACCAGGGAATGGAACCCAAATCCCCAGTGTAGTAGTAGTGACCTGCTACCACTAGGCTACTGAGGCAGATAAATTAATATACGTATTGTAATCATCATAAAACATCAGGTACAATTGCAGCTCAACTACGTTACAATTATTTTAAATTGTTATTGGAACCGGTAAATTTTAAAGACTGTTTAATGATAACATAAAAACGTAAATCATCTCTTTTACAAAAGATATACCGAAAGCTTACGGTCAGTTATAAATAAAGGCTATCATAAAAACTCATCTCAATTTCGGGTCAAACGATCACTTGAGATGAATACCAAGTTGAGTGTTATACTTTAATTAAGAATCCGTTATCTGGTTCAAGATCTTTGTCTGACTGAGGTTAATCAATGTTTCGAATGTGAAATGTATTAATGTACTAATTATTTCTTGATAAATCATGCGCGTGGTATTTGGTTTTGGGACAATGTCAATTCACTGGTGGTAGAGCTCTAGTGACGGAGCTCGCGGGCGTAGGCACCACCGCATTACCTCTATCTGCCTCTTAATGGTAGTGTTCAGCACTATCGTGTTCCGGTTAGATGGTAATGTATGGTCCAGTATTAACTATCACAGAGACATAACAACTTAGGTCTCAGGGATAGCAATCTGCATTTTTACCTCTGGTTTTTGTGTAGACGTCTATAGGCTGTAGATATTATTACATATACTCTGGCTGTAGTCACCACTTAACATCAATGTGAGCTGCATGGTTGTTTGCCACTTTATTTACATAAAAAAACACGTAATACTAGTACATCATACCCATTTCTTTTTTTAAAGATTCCAACCAGCTTTGTTCTAAATTTCATCAGAATCGTTTCAGTGGTTTGACGATGAAAGCGTAACAGACAATTTACTCCCACTTTTATAATATTAATTTGTTTAATATAACAATCACTATTTTGCTTTTTAATGCGAAACGATATCCATTATCGAATAGAATAATGCAAGTTCTTAGGAACCATTTTTCTTAATTTTTTTTGTGTACCTAATGAAGCTGGATCTACCAATAGAATGAAGGTGCGTTGTCATCCCTGAGGTATAAGACATTTATATTGTCACAGTGATAGTTAATAAGGGGTCATACATTGTGGTAGTACACCACAATGTATGACCCCTTAGTAGACAACGCACCTGCATTTTTACCTCCGGTTGTTGTGTAGATGTCTATAGGCTGCAGTTGTCACTTACCACTGTTAACTACAAACTTGTCTGTCACTATCATACTTAACGTAAAAAAATAAAGTAATGATAATGCGTTTTCAGCAGTTGATTGACACTAAAATATAAAATAACACAACGACTTGATAAATGCCCGACTTATTAAACGTGCATACGAACACGAGGTCACAGACCGTCAATAAAGGGTTACTGTTATGGTGTTTAAAAAAAAAGGAACATAAAAATGTTGATTCCATCTGCCGGCATTCGCGGGCGACCTTTGCGCGAGCGACGGTCAGCGATCTATTCGCGCGCATCTCTACTTGCGCTACGTTTTGAATCGGATCAAAACCGAATTTTAATCAAATAAAAGTCATTGCCACCACCTAATTAAAAAAGAAGTATATTTTTTTTACTACAAATAAGGCAATGGAAGTGAAATGTAATTAATTCAATCTGTTCCGTTTATGAATTGAAAAATGGCGGGAATTTATATTTTTTTAATCAAACGTATTATTTTTTATTAAATCATTTTAGCGAATGACTAGACGATATAAATTTACATGTTTTATTGTTTAGTGTAGAATATTTTGCTCTAGGTATGTAGGCTAACGCTAGGAGTGTGTTCTTAGGTATGAAATGTAAAATTTTCGTGCCGTCGTAATTTCCAAATACAACAATACATGATGTAAGAGTGAAACAAAAAGTGCCGCAAAGTGAATCGCGAAGCTTTAAAGTGTGATTAGTTAAGTTAATATTAAGAGTGTTAAATTAACAATATTTTCGTGATAATGTGGCATATTTTATTATTTATTGTGTTGCCGGTGCAAGCCGATGATCTATATACAGCTAGCAACCTAACGAGGTATGTTGTTATTTCTAAAACTTTTAACTTCGGTCTCTACATACAAATTCTGATATGTATGTACTTATATTAAATACTTTTTTATGTAATGAAGGTGGTAAGCAAGCATGCAGTTGACATTGATGTTAAGTGATGACTGTAGCCTATAGACACAAACACAAAGACCAGAGGCACACCGCGGACACTCCACCAAAATTCCATACAAACGCTTAATTTGGTCTCTATTACACAGATATCAATCAGTGACGTGTATTTACACATACACCTGTGTGCGTAGCTCGTAGATGCGGTTGGGTGAGGCGGGGAAATCGGGCGGAACGTCGAAGTGTCCATTCTATACATAGTATGATTACATATTCTCTGCCAGAGGTCAAAATGCAGATGCGTTGCCATCCCTGAGACCTTAGTCTCGGTGATAGTTATTACAGGGCCATACATTAGCATCTAACCGGAACACGATAATGCTGAACACCACCGTTTAGCGGCAGATAGACTAGGTAATGCGGTGGTGCCTACGCCCACGAGCTCCTACACTGGAATTCTACCACCAGAACAAGGCAGTCTTGGTATCTATTAAGACACTTTTTTCCTTTCTAATTACAAAATACTCCTATCGCGGTGCCTAATGATTGAGCTTCACGTTGAAAGCCTAACGATAGAGCTCGCCAATATTGTCGTACAAATTATGTTTAATAGTTCAGAAAACATTTAATCCGTAATTACTGGCAAAGAAGTTTATATGCGTCTCAATGTCTAGTTTCTACGGGGTAGGCAGAGAGTGTGAACCTATTTTGAAAAGACAATACTGAGTTTTGTTTTGGCAGGTTTTTTCTCAGTAATGTGGGCTTTGGAACTCTGCCAGTGAATGACAAAGAATGTCCCATATTTTTTTGTTCAGTCTTATCTTTCCGTTTGTAAAAGAGAGTATGGAACATTCTGTTGATACCTATTTTTATTTTTAAGTATTTTTGGACCATTATTTATTTTATTTTGTTAACTTTGACATATAATTAACGTATCAGTTGTTATACGCTTTAATTTAATATTTGTAATTTGACATATCACAAGCAAATTCTATTAATTCCAAGTGATTAAATGAATTTTTGAGTTTGAGTTTTGTGGAGCGCCAGATAATCTGGTTCTGACACCCCTCCCGTGCTTCTTCTACATTCATCATTCTCTTCATACATGCACGCCGATTCCTAAGACTTTTGACCCCACCATCAGACAGTACTCGACGTATTCGATCGTGGTAGGTCAGTCTTCGTCTTCCTAAATCTCTACAACCATCCGTCTTCGCATTGTATATCTGTTAAATCATTCACTCACTCAACATTCTTTCTATTGGCCCGAACCATCGGAGCATGCCTTTTTTCATTTTTACACCGATAGAGGTACTCTCACTCACACAAAGCCTCTATAATAATAAAAGCCCCTAAAATATAACAATAAGTGATGACTGCAACCTATAGACACCCACACAAAGACCAAGGTTGAAATGCAGATGCGTTACCACTCCTGAGGCCTAAGGTTTTATGCCTCTGAGCCGGAAATTACAGGGCCGTACAATACCCCCTGATCGGAACACGATAGTGCTGAACACTACCATTTAGCGGCAAGTATATTAGGTAATGCGGTGGTCCCTATGCTCGCGAGCTCCGTCACTGAAGCTCTACCACCAATAAGTACTCTCATCCACACAAAGCCTCTTTATTATTAAAATTACATTATCTCGTATCTCGTAAATAAAATAAAATTATAGTTGTTGCTATCAGCCACACAGCACAGCGGATACTAATTACCCTTTATTGTAAACGGTAGATTCACAAGCAAAAAATAGTTAAACAGTACAATAATAAAGGTTCCCACCAAAGAGTTATTACGCTCCCATTTTGCGCATCTGTTTTAATGATGGCACCGATATAAATTAGGGTTCCGTGCTACAAAAATTACAAAGCTAGAATCAATAATTAGCACTATTTCAATTATACAGCTACGTTCACAGAAATAAAACATTTTACTATTCTCAATGGTGTTCTCAACATTTTTTTTAAACTGTCCGTATCCAAAAGTTAAGAACGGGACCCTATTACACTATTACTAAGACTCCGCTGTTCGTCTGTCCGTCAATCTGTCTTTTACCAGTCTGTATCTGATGAACAAGATTAGGTGATGCCTAAGACCTTGAGCTCTGACACTGGAGCTCGACCACCAATAAAATCTTACCAGAATATCTTTTAAACGCTATCATTTAAAGTCAGATAGACTTTGTAAAGCGCATGCTGCAAGGCTGCGAGCTCCAGTGACTGAGCTCGCGGGCGTAGGCACCACCGCATTACCTAACATACTTGCCACTAAATGGTAGTGTTCAGCACTATCGTGTTCCGGTCAGGTGGTAATGTACGGCCCTGTAATTTCCGGCACAGAGGCATAACATCTTAGGCCTCAGGAGTGGTACCGCATCTGCATTTTGACCTCGGTCTTTGTGTGGGTGTCTATAGGCTGCAGTCATCACTTAACATCAATGTGAACTGCATGCTTGTTTGCCACTTCCATTACATAAAAAATAAATGTGTTACTGTACCCAGCAAGAAATATTGCACATCAAGCCTACGAAACAGACAATCGGCTAGTTTCGACTTCGTAGAGCGTTGTCTCTGCTGCACACTACCTACGGAAGCGCCGATAGACCGGTATTGGACAAAACTTGATCAAAATGGTCGAGAGAGTCGCACTTAGGTGAGGTCAAAAGAGATAACCCTCTACAGACGCGAAATAAGCCAAAGTCTTCTTCCAGATTGATGTGCAATATACTTCTCATTGGATAATATACACACTACTACATGCTGCTGTAGTACTAAATCACCTGAAAGCAAATCACTCACACCTGGCCTGATTTTTGTTTGAAGAATACAAAGGTGCATTATAGGCTATCGGAACAGTGCTGTCATCATTTAGCTAGGGGTGACAAAAATACGAATATATTTTTTTTATGTAATGAAAGTGGCAAACAACCGTGGAGTTCACATGGATATTAAGTGATAACTGCAGCCTATAGACACCTACTCGAAGACCAGAGCCCAAAATGCAGATGCGTTGCCACCCCTGAAACCTAAGTTGCTATGTATCTGTGATAGTAATTACGGGGCCATACATTACCAATATTACCATCTAACCGGAACGAATCGAGGACCCGATTAGTCTAGCGGTGTGGAATGACCGTTTGATTCGAAGTGTCGCGGGTTTGAGTTCGATCCCCGCTCCGGGACAAATATTTATATATGTATGGCTTACAGATATTTGTTTCGGGTATGGGTGTTGTGGGTGTATGTGTTGTGTGTACAACGGCACCCACGATACAGGTTTATACCTAGTTTGGGACTGTGAGTGTAAGTGTATTTTACTTAACATCAATGTGAACTGCATGCTTGTTTGTCACCTTCAATAGATAAAAAAAATATAATTTCCTCTTTCCATGTCAACCCTAGATCAACAATGACAGCATACCGTTCTGATAACCTATAATGCACCTTTGTCTTTTAAACAAAAACGTCCAGGTACGAGTGTTTTGTATCTAGATGGTTCCGTAAGTGGTATTACGCATACGAAGACGTATTACGCATACCGTCTTTTATCTTTAAAACCTAAATTAGTCAACAGAGTCCCTTAAATGGAGCTCCAGATATTTCTATCTATGTACATGATGTCGTTGGGACGTTTTTTTATTATGAAAGTGGCAAACAAGCATGCAGCTCACATTCACGTTAAGTGATGACTATTTTATTTAAAGAAAAATGGAAAGAAAAATTTGACTTCAGGCGAGACTCGAACTCGCGGCCTACTGGGAATCTAGTCCAATCGCTCTTCCAATTGAGGTACTGAAGTCCTGCCCGATTTGTCAAATCTTTCCTTCACATTTATTGCATTGCTTTATGGTAGCAGTAGCGCCATCTATTGCCGAACTATGCTAGTTATGCTAGTTTTTCTTTCCATTTTTCTTTAAATAAAATATATTTCACAAGCATGTGTTAATGCGAAATAATATAAAACAATTATTAAGGGTAAAAGCGACTTCTTTAGGATATTCAATAAACTGCAAATTTTATTACATCGGTTGCCTAACTAGCATAGTTCAGCAATAGATGGCGCTACTGCTACCATAAAGCAATGCAATAAATGTGAAGGAAAGATTTGACAAATCGGGCAGGACTTCAGTAGCTCAATTGGAAGAGCGGCTGGACTAGATTCCCAGTAGGTCGCGAGTTCGAGCCTCGCCTGAAGTCAAATTTTTCTTTCCATTTTTCTTTAAAAAATAAAATATATTTCACAAGCATGTGTTAATGCGAAATAATATAAAACAATTATTAAGTGATGACTGCAGCCTATGTCTATAGGATGCACTTACAGAAAGACCAGAGGTCAAAATTTTGCGTTACCACTCCTGAGGCCTAAGGTGTTATGCCTCTGTGCTTACAGGGCCGTACATTATAGTATAACCAATTACAGGGCCGTACATTACCACCTGACCGGAACACGATGGTGCGAACACTAATTGCCGCTAAATGGTAGTGTTCAGTACTATCGTGTTCTGGTCAGGTGGTAATGTACGGCTCTGTTATTTCCAGCACAGAGACATAGCACCTTAGGCCTCAGGAGGTGTCAGGAGGCCTTAGTCCCGGTTGCTGTCTATCGATAGCAACCGGGACCGACGGCTTAACGTGCCCTTCGATGCACGGATACGCGCATTTTAATTTGCCACTAGCGGTCACCCATCACACACTCAACCGCGCCCGTATCGCTTAACCGAGTACATCGCTTCCGATCTACACCAGCCGCTGAGCCATGCGCACTTCCTTGTACTTGAATACATCTCACCAATTAATTTGATAGCATTATTATAATCATTCAACATGTACAAATCCTCTTCTAAACAAGGAAATCATTATCATCGTAATCGCTCGCGTAATCTTTTTTTGCCGTCAGCAATCAGAACTTATTATTTCTTATGACTGAGAAAAAATGTATTGTGTAAAATATAAACTTGTAATGATTACAAATTGATACATCATATTTTTTTTTATATTATGATAACGAAGGTGGCAAACAACCTAACAGCCTATGGACATCCACAAAAAAAGAGGAAAATGCTGATGCGTTTTTTAATATAACAAAAGTGGCAAACAAGCATACAGTTCACAGCCTTACACATAGACCAGAGGTCAAAACGTAGATACGTTGCCACATCTGAGATCTTAGTTGTTATGTCTTTGTGATAGTTATTACGTGGATCTAACCGGAACACGATAGTTCTGAACGCTGCCATTCGGCGGTAGATAGATTGGGTAGTTCTTTCGCCCTCGAGCTCCCTCAATAGAGCTCTACCACCAGTAAAATGAGCTTATTAATATTTCAAAAAGTGTATCTGACAGGAATTTAAGCAAGCATTGCATAACTTGTTACTAATTTAAATGCGTGCGTCGGGACGTGACGACGCCGCCACAAGAATTGTGGTTTACGGTAGATAGACTGGATGTAGTGCTGCCTATGCCCTCGAACTCCCTCAATAGAGCTCTACAACCAGTAAAAAGAGCTTATTAATAGTTAAAAAAGTGTATCTAACAGGAATTAAAGCGAGCATTTTCATAAAGTGAATCTAAAAGGAAAATGTATCATAGCAGAGCTAGTTACTAATTTGAACGCGTGCGTCGGGACGTGTCGACGCCACTGCTCACTAACGGAAGAATTTTCTTCTACTGGAAGATAATTCTCTCACTAGTGCAGTCAGCCAACCGAACAATGGCGGTCAAACCATTCCAATTGGGTGGTAGTACCTAAAAACGTAAACGTAACTTGACGCCTTTAATTCCCGAAGGGGTAGGCAGAAGTAAATGCATGCATTCAAGCATACATGCAAACACCCACGATTCGCCGGTTACGTTTAGGCCCATGTACTGTTACATGTCAAGAGCCTGTTGACATCTCCGGGCACATTACCAAACTTCGAGGTACTGGGAAAATTCCAGAAAATGTAAAAATCCCAATAGAACCAGAAATAAAGGACTTTACACCATTTGAAATAGAAATAGAAAATATTTTTATTTCGAATAGATCTTTACAGATACTTTCAAAACGTCAACAAATCATAAAATACCTAGAGTGAAATATCATTATCTCTGATAACCCCCTACCCGGTAATCGAACCCAGGATCTCAGCGTAGTAGTAGTGGCCTGCTACCACTAGGCTACCGAGGCAGTTAGCACCTGACTGATATAACAAAAGATGGGCAGCAGCATCTTACGATAACACTACCGCCACTGCAATCGCCAATCTGCATGCCAAGCTCGGCGATTATGGCATATCCCCCTTATGGGGGACTTTGGTCCAGCAGGGTATCTTTCGGCTGATATAATGAACGAATTTAAACAATTCCCAGCACACCATGCACGGACCGCAACCACTTGTTCCTGGTGCCAGGGGTCCTGTCCGCCGGAGGCACCAACCGAGCCTGCATATCCAGGTTCTTCCCCGAAGGCCCAGCTCGCATGGTCATTACTCTGCACGCTGATGAGGAAACCGTCGTAGCAACTAGGGAATTACCACCAGGTGGGTACCGTATGTTTTTAACTGACGTTTAAAGATAATGCATTGAAGCGCGCATGGCCCGGCGGCTGGTGTAGATCGTAAGCGATCTGCTCGGTTAAGCACTACGGGCGCGGTCGGGTAGTGTGATGGGTGACCGCTAGTGGCAAATTAATTGCGCGTTTCCGTGCTTCGGAGGGCACGTTAAGCCGTCGGTCCCGGTTGCTATCGATGGATAGCAGTCGTTAAACCTTGTTGGAGGCCTTATTTGGCCGGTTTGAAAACATCCAACAGCGGGTTGGCCACTAACCCACCCACCTCCACCAATCCGCATTGGAGCAGCGTGGTGGAGTAAGCTCCAGGCCTCCCCCCAAAAAGGGGAGAGACTCGTGCCCAGCAGTGGGACGAATAATGGGTTGTCATTATTATTTTATAAAAGATAATTGCCACAACCTCCAAGCTTGGCATGTAGATTGGTGACCGCAGTAACGGTAGTTATATTCGGATTGTTGGACCTTGTTTGGTTGACTGACTGCGCTAGCCGAAGAATTCTGCTCCACTAGTGGTCCACGATGGGGTAGCATTAATAGGTAACTAATACTAATGTATGGTAATAATTATCACAGAGACCTAACAACTAAGGTCCCAGGGGTGGTAACGCATCTGCATTTTGAACTCTGGTTTTGGTGTAGATGTCTATAGGCTGCAGACATCACTTTACGCCCATAAGAACTGCATGCTTGTTTGTCACCTCCATAATACATTCTTAGACTGTAGTTTATGTAAATAAACCAACGAGACTATTTATTTCAGGTGACGGTGGCTGTCTTGATATAGCGGTGCCACAAAGGCCAAATACACGAGCAGAAGTCAATGTTAACATTTGGTGAGCATAAAAACCCATATTATTGTATGTATGTAGGCTTGGAAGCATAAGAATCAATTGCCCACTATTACCTATAGGGGTAGGAAATATGCAGGAAAGAGCATGAAAGGAAGTTAAACGCGGTCGAGATGAGATCTTTGCGCAAGATCTGCGGTGTATCACTCACCGATCGCGTTCGTAATGAAGATGTAAGAAATAGGCTTTGTGTGAATGATAGTATCGGTGTAAAAATGAAAAAAGGAATGGTCCGATGGTTCGCGCATATAGAAAGAATGTCGAATGAGCGAATGACTAAACAGATATACAATGCGAATGTGGATGGTTGCAGAGGCCCAGGAAGACCAAGACTGACCTACCATGACCATATAGGTCGAGTTCTGTCCGATGGTGGGTCAAAAGTCTTAGGAATCGGCGTGCATGTATGAAGAGAATGATGAAGGTAGACGTGGCACGAGAGGTTTGTCAGGACCGGGATATCTGACGCTCTACACTCTCTGCCTACCCCGTTAGGGACCTGGCGTGAAGATACATACCTATTACCAATTAGTATTAGCTCTTCGTTTACAGTACATGCCAACTGCTTCCTAATCCAAATATAATAAGACATATATTCTGTTGTATCTTTAGGTATCCAGAAGCAAAATGCAGCTGGGCCAGTCGGACTGCAGTGCGTATAGGCAGCGGGAAAGTGCTTGTCCTGCACACAGAGCGCGCGCGCTACCGGGCGGGGGACACCGTGCGCGCGCGCATACTGACGCTGAAAGCGGACCTTACGCCGGCACATGGATATGTATGTAATTAGTTAAATATACATGATATATTTCTAGAATGTACCCAAGATCCTACCGTGATGAGCGCTGTATCATTAACTATCCGAATTTATGAGTATAATAGGAATTAACTAATATTATTGGCTTCACCCATAGAGCAACGCGGCCCACCGGTCGCGGCGGACCGGAGGGGAGTAGCCATAGCGTGTATTACCGATGCAAAACAGTCTGTCATTTTTTGCGGGGGGAAATGCGTTCGACACACACGCACACTACAAAAATCGTCTATTACTACGAAACTCACACCTTGACTTTAACAAAATACAGAAACAATTTCACGGACACATTTAAACATCTAGGCGACAGGTATAGGCCCATTTGGGCTTGTACTTTGACAGAGGGGAAAGCCTACATATGGCTGCTCCCCTCCGGTGTTGCTCTATGATAGACACCCACACCAAGACCAAGGTCAAAATGTATATGCGTTACCACTCCTGAGGCCTCTGTGCCGGAAATTAACCATAGAGCAACGCGACCGGTGGGCCGCATTGCTCTATGGTGTCTATAGACTGCAATCATCACTTAACATCAATGTGAACTGCATGCTTGTTTACCACTTCCACAACATTAAAAAAATTGAAAAAAATGTGATAAACCGTTTTCAACCGTTCTCGCCCCTACCTCGAACTCAGATCGTCCATAAATTATTTTTCCTTTTATTACTAGCAACTACTAGCGATCCGCCCCGACTTTGCATGGGTAGCATTTATTCGATACATACCCCCTTATTCATAAACGTACATTATATAAGTTTTAAGTGCCTCAGTAGCGTAGTGGTAGCAGGCTACTACTATTACGCTGGAGGTCCTGGGTTCGATTACCGGGTCGGGTCGGAGACTATCTGAGATAACGGTTTAAAATCCTTTATCTCTGCTTCTATTGGGATTTTTCCATTTTCTGGAAGTTTCCCAGTACCCCGGAGTTTGGTAATGTGCCCGGAGATGGCAACAGGTTCGCCACCTGTTACATGGGCCAAAACGTAACCGGCGAGCCGTGGGTATTTGCATGTATGATTGAATGCATGCATTTACCTCTGCCTACCCCTGCGGGGATTACAGGCGTGAAATTACGTTACGTTATAAGTTTTAACTATAGAATGCTTTGTTTTTGTCAGTTGCATTGTCAAATGTGCAGGATAGAAAAAGACAAAAGGGAGATTATTAACACTTTAGCTAAAATACGTTTATGAATAAGGGGGATATATTGTGGGGACGCGTCCGACTTCTTGGAGAAAAACCGTCATATTTCAGTAAATATAAGTACGATATTGAGAAATTATAAATATAAACATTCCTCCCCCAGAAAACCCTATTTCAAACAGGAACAAAATCCGTTCACAAGTTTAAAATTAACGCATACATAGAGGTACAGACAGACAAAATAGGGGGACTTTACTTTATAATATGTAGTACATTAGTTTATAACATTTAGTTTTATCTTGGTGATATTCTTGACTTTACATAATTATATTTTTTATCTTGTTTGACATGTATATCAATTGTTATTCACTTTAATTCATTTTAATTCATTTTGTTTGTTTTTGACGTGTCATAAGAGGTGCCTGTCACCCTAAATGAATAAATGAGTTTCTGATTCTGATTCTGATTCTGTAGTGATAGGCACAATGAGTGATAGTCACTTGCCCAATGAGTTTTATCCTATATTACCGACACTGGTCTATTATATATATGATCCAAAAATAAAATGGTAAACCATGTTCATTTACATTCCTTACCCGGTCTGGTCCTGTTAGTTTATAAATGCTGAGCTCAGGTCATTGATCTCAAATTACCGTGAAAGTGATATTCATAGTCCACCGTTCCCACAATCAAGGGTTTAATGAACGTAAATTAATAACCATTGTTCAGAATTTCTAAAACTACCTCAGTAGTCTAGTGGTAGCAGAGTTAGCAGACCAGTACGCTGGGATCTTGGGTTCGGTCCCCAGTTGGGGGGTTACTACCTACTATAGTTTAGTGTCAAATTATAGAAAACACGAACTTATTATTTTATGTAATAAGCGCTCTAACGCACTAGCAGATAGCCGCATTTGTATAGTGCGTACAATAACAAGCAGTTGCATTTTAAATTGTAAAATCGGTAAGACGAGCGGCTACCCGCTCCCGCGGCTAACCGCTAGTGCGTTAGGGCGCTAAGGGTGGTAAACAATCATACAATTCACATGAATGGTAAGTGATGACTACAGATGTGTTGTCAGCCCTCAGAAGTAAGTACATTATTGTGCTTCTATGATAGTTATTATGGGGCCATACATTGCCATCTAATCGATCTGCTTTTTGTGTAGATGTCTGTACTATTCACTTGCCATCTATGTTAACTGCGTGCTTATTTGTCACCATCATTACAAAAATAAAGATATTTTAGCTTAAATGTCACAATATATAAACTATTCTTGCAAGCCCTTTGTATAATTTCCATAACGACACGCTAAAATAAGCCTTATGCGACCCCCTTTCCCCCACTATTGTCACGCTATGTCACACTATCTGTGACCCCACTAAAATAATACGTCTCAAAAACTAAGCTGTCTGCCCCTAAATATGATTTTTTTTTAATCAGTAATAATCTAAAGGAATTATTATTTTAATGAACTGTAGAATTGACTGTGAACGTTACTTTGCTGTGCCCCGTCCCCCTCGTCCCCCCTGTCACATTTCGTCACGCTCAGCAAGACATCTCCCCCCTTGTATGCGAACGTTTTTAGGGATGGACGGCCCCAAATGTTAATGCTTTATTCATTACTCTCTTTATACTTTCCGATTTCAAAAACTCTTGACTCGAGATGTTTACCGTAACAGCATTGACCTGCAACCAACTTTCTTCTAAAGACTCATCTCAGAGAGAGCCCCCGTTAATCCGTGTTTGACCTTCAATACACTAACGGTGTGATATAGGGTCAGACAACGCAGCGGGAACACGAACCGGTTGTAGCGGTGCATTTGTACAATATGATATTATGACAAATGTCTAGTGGTCACGGAGGCATGGAGTTATATTGTATGCATGTATCTTCACGCCAAGTCCCTTACGGGGTAGGCAGAGAGTGTGGAGCACCAGATATCCCGGTTTTGACACACCTCCCGTGCTTCTTCTACATTCATCAATCTCTTCATACATACACACCGATTCCTAAGACTTTTGACCCCACCCTCAGACAGTACTCGACCTATTTGGTCATGGCAGGTCATTCTTGGTCTTCCGGGGCCTCTGAAACTATATTTAATCGTTTAATGGTCGATTTTTCGTTTTTGATATTTTTAAGCTATTGCTGCATAGCTTCTATCGCGGGCCTTTGAGCGCGGGGACCGAATTCAGAAATTCCGTAACGCAAAAAACCGCACGCTCCGGATTACAAATTTTAAACTCATTTAGTCATGTATAATTTCGCCGACCTCGTGGGTAGCGTGACCGAGCGGTCTAGGCGCTGGTTTAAGGCACTAGTCTCTTCGGAGGCGTGGGTTCGGATCCCACCGCTGTCAAGATTGTTTTTGTTCATTTTTTTTTATTGTTTGTTTTTTCATTCAATATTTTAAAAGTGGTAAATATTAATAGAAAATTATTGTTTCATTTTATTTTGTTTTGCATAATTTTAGATAATTATGTAAATGCAATAGCTTTACCGCGGCAGTCCCCGAGTGCCACACGTCTTTTTTTTATTCAGTATCTCACTTACCATTCGGTGATCGCTCCCGGCTTTAACCAAATTGATCACAGAGATATCATTGAATATACGAGTATGACACTCTCACATCTCATTTTTGTCGCACCATCAGGACTGATCGGGGGCGGCTCTAGCTCGTGTAGCGCCCGTGTGCCATGAAACCCTGGCGCCCTTTAGGCCTGACAATGATGGTCCAAGACGATGCTCTTAGCTGTCTCAGGGAGCGCCACACACCCTGCACTATAGGTTAAGCCCCTGGGACTGATCCAGGTCCAAATTCCGGCACGCCCGCTTCTTGAAGAAAGAGTTCATCATATAGACGCTATTTCTCCATGAAGTCAGCCAGTGCTAAAGAACATCGGGTTGAGTCCATAAAAAATATGTATGGCCCGTAATAACCTATCACAGAGACATAACAACCAAGATCTCAGGGGTGGAAATGGGAACACATCGGCATTTAGACCTGTGCCCAATCCAGTTACCCAATCGGGTCCATTGCTGCTTCAGGGAAGACTCTCTGAAGGAACAATGGACCCGATTGGGTCCGAGAAGAATAAGAAATCAATTTTCATATTTTTCTGGTGGCCTGAGGGATTAAGTGGTTGCCTATAGGCTGCAGTCATCACTTAACATCAACGTCAACTCTATGTTGAATATACGCGAGATTAAACTTTCAAACCAGTTCAATTTCAATGGGTTTTAAAAAAGGTGATTAACTGGTGTCTCGATATATTTTTTATTTATAAAATTCTACAAGTGACAGCAACACGCAAAAGCCAACCGTAACACTGACACCGTTTCCGAGCCGCGTATGCAAATAATTATATTTACATAATAAATCGGCACAATAATGCATGCCGATCGAATTTCTCTCACAATGCAAATATTGGCGTTTTTTTCAAACTGACCCATTTGCAAGTTAAGCTGCAACGATAATTCAAATTAGTTAAATGGGCACTCATTTGAATACATTCGTAATTATGTAATTGCATTTAAAAATACGGAGGTGTTCGTATAGTAGTCAATTAATTTACTGCTTCCAACGTTGCATGTTTTTATCAACTGTCGTAATAAATGTTTTTATATTAGGTTGGGGAAAAAGTTTCTTCGCATTTTTTAAGATATTTCAAAACATTTTTTGATATAGTTTATTTAAATTTAACTAAAGTATGTATGTACCATTTTGTTCGATAACCTTTTGCCATCTTGTAGGTAGGGACATGATCCCATTGCTATAAAAATTTTGGGACTTCTCATCAAAATACCGCGACAAGCGGATTTGGCAGTCCTCTCGAGATGTTAACCTAACATTGCATAAAGAATTCTGAAGAGACCGAAACAGGTGGAAATCTGAAGGTGCAAGGTCAGGACTATACGACGGATGCATTAACACCTCCCAGCCAAACTCTCTTAATTTTTGCTGAGTGGCTATAGATGTGTGAGGTCTAGCGTTATCATGAGGAAACACCACACCCCTTCTGTTGATCAATTCCGGCCGCTTTCTCTCAACTTCTTGCTTTAATCTCATCAGTTGTTCGCAGTAGAGTTCAGAATCGATAGTCCTGCCTGGTGGTAATAGCTCATAATGAATAATGCCCTTCCAATCCCACTACACACACAACATCACCTTATTGCGAGTTAACCCGGGTTTCGCCACAGTCTGTGAAGCCTGACCGGCCTTTGACCACGACTTTTTTCGCACGTTCTTGTCGTACGTGATCCACTTTTCATCACCAGTTATCAGCTTCTTCAGAAATGATTCGGTTTCATTACGTCGTAATAAAGAATCACAAATGAGTACACGGTTCATTAGGTTTCTTTCAGTGAGCTCGTGAGGTACCCAAATATCGAGCTTTTTTTGTACCCAGCTTTTTTCAAATGCGCCAAAACTGTTTTGTGATCAATTCTCAGTTCTTCAGCTACGTCGTAACTACTGATATGTCGATCTTGCTCCACTTTTTCAAAAATGGCATCCATTTTATCTGTAATAGGGCGACCAGAGCGAGGTGCATCTTTGACATCAAAATTTCCGGATTGAAAACGCTTAAACCAAATTTGTGCTACTCTCACGGCCGTCAGTTCGTCGAGCTATGTGCCCTGCCCACTGCCACTTGAGTCTCGTTATTCGGTGAGCTATGTCGGTAACTTTGGTTCTCATGCGGATCTCCTCATTTCTGATTCGATCTCGCAGAGAAACTCCAAGCATAGCTCTCTCCATGGCTCTCTGAGTGACCTTGAGCCTTCTTATGAGGCCCATAGTGAGCGACCACGTTTCTGTCCCATAAGTCATCACTGACAACACACACTGATTAAAGACCTTTTTCTCGTCAAGTCGGACGAGTTGGATTCGGCGATTGACCTCTTTCTCGAAGTTGGACCGACCTAACTGGACCGTTTGTCCCAGGTATACATAATCGTCAACAACTTCGAGTGTAGTACGGTGCAGAACGGTACATTACCACCAGACCGGAACACGATAGTGCTGAACACTACCATTTAACGACAAGTATATTAGGTAATTATTATTAAGGAAGCGCGCATGGCCCAGCGGCTGGTGTAGATCGTAAGCGATTTACTCGGTTAAGCACTACGGGCGCGGTCGGTTAGTGTGATGGGTGACCGCTAGTAGCAAATTAAATGCCCGTTTCCGTGCTTCGGAGGGCACGTTAAGCCGTCGGTCCCGGTTGCTATCGATGGATAGCAGTCGTTAAACCTTGTCGGAGGCCTTATAGCCGGCCTTATAGCCGGTTTGAAATCATCCGACAGCGGGTTGACCACTAACCCACCTACCTCCACCAATCCGCATTGGAGCAGCGTGGTGGAGTAAGCTCCAGGCCTCCCAAAAAAAAAGGGGAGAGACTCGTGCCCAGCAGTGGGACGTACAATAGGTTGCCATTATTATTATTATATTAGGTAATGCGGTGGTGCCTACGCCCGCGAGCTCCGTCACTGGAGCTCTACCACCAGTAAAAAGTAGTGGTCATCCATCAAGTCATGCTTTACCAATTTACATCTCTTTTCCAGATAGATGAAGTATGGTTAGAAGGTCCCCAAGGCGCCTGGATGGGCGTGCGAGCAGCTCAATGGTTGCGACTGCGCACCAAACTCGGCCTATCGCAGATCCAACATCAGTTAGACGAACTAGCACCTCCGGGTAGATGGACCGTGAATGCAAGACTTGGGGATGGCTCACAGGTAAGAAAAGCAAATCATGAGTGCAATGCAATTCACAAGGGGTAAAAATGACACCTTCAAAAATTTTCATAAGAGACACTGTATAATGCTTCTTCCACGTTAAATTATATGAATCTATGTGTCTGTCTCTTTTTACTGTCGCTTTTTCGTTTCATCGTCTTTCAAATCACAATAATGCTAAAGAAGTTATCACTTCAAAAAGCGGTCAAGTCAGAGAATATCTAATAATACTACGTATAGAATGGACACTTCGACGTCCCGCCCGATTTCCCCGCTTCACCAAACCTCCTCCTCCCTTATGGGCGACGTTTGGTATTCTCTACGTCCTACGCACACAGGTGCACGTGTGAATACACGTCACTGATTGATGTCTGTGTAATAGAGACCAAATTAGGAGTTTGTATGGCATTTTGGCGGAGTGTCCGCGGTGTGGCCAGGTGCAGGTCGAACTCTGCCATGAACGATTCCGTAGTAGCTAATATTAATCATGAGTCTAATTTGCAGTTTTTGAAACTATATCTAAACCACAAAAAATATTTAAAAAATCTTCTTCAAACTAAATTTTGTTGAGATTTTCATTCATTTATTATATATTATTTTTCATTTTTCACTTTTTAATTTACAAGTTAGAAGGGAGGGGCTGTAGCGTCCACTACATTAAGGCGCCAACTAGTGGAATACGGACAAAACCCCAAAACGACTTGTCTAGTTCGGTACGGTAGATGGCGTGTCAATCGAATTACATCGCACATACGACGTTTTCTCTAGTGTTGGCGTATATACAATTTCTCAATGTTATTCGTTGGGCCGCGGCCCGCCAGGCGCTTGCACCTCGCCTAGTCAAAGGATCCTCCCTTTTCGTCGGAGGAACGTTTCCCCGGACACACGTTTTACCCCTTTGGAAGTGCCCCTACACTTACTCAACGGTTTTCTCATCTACTTACAGCGGAAGCGTTAGTGATACCCCAATAATCAAATATAATTTCCATAATATGTGAAACATATGTAAACCTGCCAAAAGTTAAAGTTCTTGCGATATTTTGCAGAGTTCAGCGGCATTTTGGGTGGGCAATTACGAAATACCGCCGTTCCAGTTGACCGTGAAGCATGCACCGAGGATATTGAGGACCAGCGATAGGCTCGTGTGGACCGTTTGTGTCAGGTGACATTTATGACATAATATAATTAACCCTTAATTATACAACAATTTTTATTAAACAAAATAAAAAAATCTCGTCACGGGCGGTGGGTTTGTCATGTCCCAGCCAGCATCATCCATTTCATACTAGAATAAAAAACAACCTTCTCAGCTCATCCAAGTCTCCATCCCCTCAGATACCCATGGACAGAAGCAGTGGAAGGCATGCTGGTGATCCGACTCCGAGGGGCCGGGGGCAGGGACCCCGACAGTTCCGGCATCCGCACCGCGGTCCGCCTGCGGGCTCCGCGCGCCTGCCACCGGCACGCCGCCGCCGCCAGGAGGATCGGCCTCGACGGGGACAATCCTCCTGACGTTGTGGTGGCTGACTTCTCCTTCCAGGTGAGATTTACGAGTAGATAGAAGGGACACACTGCATTATGTCATCGCTTACCTACTTCTCTTTCCAGATGAGTCAATTCGAATGAAATCCACTATTAGTTCGAATTGACTAAAGACCGAACCTAAAAAGAGTCGGCATCGTACACCTCCACTTTAGGTAGATCTTTTGCAGAAAATATTTTAAGAGAGATTCAGTGTTAGTGGTTAGTGGTCGTGATGGAAGGGTGCCATAGGGACGCCGCCACCGCCAGAAGGATTAGCCTCAATGGGGACAATCCTACCGATGTTGTCGACGCTGACTTCTCTTTCCAGGTGAGACTTATAAGTAGATAGAAAAAATAAAAGTGATCACAATTAGTTCGAATGGACTAAGGAACACACAAAGTAATTAACATAGCCCACCGAATAACGAGAGCAGGCACAGAATAAAAGAACTATTGTTTGTTCAGCAGTGAACGTCTTTTGGCTGAAATGATGATGCTGATTATAAACGTAAACGTAACTTCACGCCTGTAATCCTCGAAAGGGTAGGCAGAGGTAAATTTATGCATTTAAGCTGCATGTAAATGCATAAATTTCTCGGCTACGCCGCTGGTTACGTTTTAGCCCATGTAACAGGTGGCGGGCCTGTTGACACTCTCGGACACATTACCAAACTTAGATATACTGGGACAATCCCACAAAACACCGTTATCTCTGATATTCCCCGACGCGGAAATCGAATCCAGGACCCCAGCGTGCTAGTAGTGGCCTGCTACCACTAGGCTACTGAGGCAGTTTAATGAAAATAAAATAATATTATTCGTTGTTTCCAGGAAGAGGGCACCAGAATATGGCAGAACACGACGGTGGTGTCTCAAGTGATAGACAACCCTTACACCCTGGAGTTCCTCACTAAGCACCGAGCTGTACTATCGCCCGGGCTTCCTTACAAATTAAAGGTATATATTTTTAGATATACAGGTTTCCGAACAGTGCAACTTCAGATATTTATGAAGTTGGCTTACTCCTTAATGGAACACTTTTGTCCAAGTTGTAAGATATTAATGTGGCCTAAATCCTCAATGGACCACTTTTGTCCAAGTTGTAAGATTAGAATGTGGCCTTAATCCTTAATGGGCCACTTTTGTCCAAGTTGTAAGATTTAAATGTGGCCTTAATCCTCAATGGACCGCTTTTGTCCAAGTTGTAAGATATGAATGTGGCCTAAATCCTCAATGGACCACTTGTCCAGGTTTTAATTTCGTTTCGGTTATAACGGAATATATTAATCACACCCGGACTGTATCCCTATGTAGTGGGAGAATCGACTTCGATTTTATAGACCTTAAAAAGAGTTTATTCTTAAAAGTATCCTAGACAACTGCATATATTATAATGGTTGGGTATTTGGTATGGCCGATTAGTAAATAGGGCCCTTACCTTGGTCTTACAAGTATTACACTGAAGAGAACAAGTGTATTTTGTAACGCGTTGATATTTTTCTGTTTTAGAAACCGGCACTTAAATTATATTGAATTTTTCTCTTACTACAACCCAGGTAAAAGCGACACGTTGGGACGACAAACCAGCGTCTAACGAGAGGGTCCGCATCTGCCGGGGTCCGGGGTTGACCCCTAACGTGTCTTGTGTAGAGGCCCTCACCGACAGCGGGGGAAGAGCCCGAGTGCTTTTCACTGCTGACGAAGACCACAGCCCTTTCTACACCTTCCACGTGAGTACTTTGAAAACTTTTGTAGCACTACGTAACGTAACTTCACGCCTGTAATCCCCGAGAGGGTAGGCGGAGGTAATTGCTTGCATTCAAGCGTACATGCAAACACCCACGATTGGCCGGGTAAGTTTTGGCCCATGCAACAGATAGCGAACCTGTTGACATCTCTGGGCATATTATCAAACTCCGAGGTACTGGCAGAGAATATGTAATAATACAACGTATAGAATGGACACTTCGACGTCCCGCCCGATTACTTCGCATCAACCTCCTCCCCTCTTATGGGCGACGTTTGGTATGCTCTACGTGCTACGCACACAGGTGCACGTGTAAATACACGTCACTGATTGATGTCTGTGCAATAGACATCAATCAGACCAAATTAAGAGTTTGTATACCATTTTGGCGGAGTGTCCGCGGTGTGGTACTGGGAAACATACTACCCACATTGCCCGTGATAGAAAATGCATTTGCCGGCCTTCTCTTTAAAATATTTCACTGGTATGTGTTATTGCGAAAATCCAACAAAATGAAACAATGCGTCGTATGTAACAGGCTCAACTCCACAACGCAACAGCCAGTATACGCCTGTCCCGGCGCGGGACCCACGCGGCGGCCCTGGGCCCTCTGCGCGACTCCCGCGCCAGGACTCTCCTGCCGCTCTACCTCAACCTGAAGGATGTCGACGCGCCCATTACTGTGCATTTCGTGGTGAGTTTCATATCATTCTGAGTCCTCCGTTGCTTACTCGTATAGTGTAAGCGGCTGCTAAAACTTTCTTTTATGGCAATCGTACTAAGACAATTCTGCCAACATCACTTTTGACAATTTGTTAATATTAGTTGATACTTAATTAATCAGATCATCTGACTTGGTAGCAACAATTACTAAGACACAAAATCTGCAAAGATTAGACAGATTCGTAAGATCATACAAAAAATGTGGAATGCTTCACGATTTTGCGCTTCATCCACCTTGCTAATCGACGAATTCCAATCAGATGCCTCTAACCACAGTTTTTATTGTATGTAACGAAAGTAGCAAACAGCATGTAGTTCACATGGATGTTAAGTGACGACTGCAACCTAAAGATATCTACACAAAAACCAGAAGTCGAAATGCAGATATGTTGCCACGGTTGCCACTCCTGAGAACTTAGTTGTTATGTCCCTATGATAGTTATTACGGGGCTATACATTGGTTGGTACATAGTTGCGAATTTTATCGACAAATCAGACTTTCGATTAAGAAAATCACACGCAAATCTTTCACTCCTTTAGAAGACCTATTACTACTACCTTTTAAAGACTACGACACCCACAGACACACAGAAAGTTACTAACAATTAGAACTCAAATAGAGACCGATATTGAACCATCTATTAAAACCATATGCCAAACCCGTAATGATATCATATTTTCCACAGGTAATCACCCGAGGCGGCATAATCTACCGCTGGGGGGCCACAACCCAGTGCCCCACCACCAGCTCAACTACCCAACTACAAGTAGCGCCCAGAAACTCCACCTGTTACACAGGAAGCTATAGCCTACCTTTAGGCAAGCTAGAAGCAAGCAAAGACAACATATCCGACTGGCTCATGGACAGACATCTGCTGAGAGTGATGCTGCCTATTAAAGTGACCCATCAGATGTGCCCAGACAGCCATCTCGTGGCTTACTTTTATTACAAAGGCGAACTGATCAGCGCGAACAAACATTTTGAAATGGAAGAGTGTTTTGCTAATAAGGTAAGTAATAAATCTCTTCGATACACTTATTTATACGCCAACTAGATAGTTTATTTAGGTGTTTCATCACAAGAACCCGGGCGTTCCATTTCCGATATCAGCCTTGTTTCAATCTTCGTATTGGCGAACTACGTTACAGTAAGTACCTCTATTAAGAAGCGTAACTTACTTAGGTAAGATAGAAGACAAAATACATCATCAGATTAGCATCATCTTCTGAGAGTGATGCTGATTCCCAGACAAATGAATCTACAGCCATCTCGTGGCTTACTTTTATTACAAAGGCAAACTGATCAGCGCGAACAAACATTTTAAAATGGAAGAATGTTTTGCTAATAAGGTAAGGCAGGCTCTGATCTTTTTCGATGTCTTTAACGTACCATTTATTTATTTTATGAACACATGCCAAGGTTGAAAGCCGGCTGATGACCCGGCTAGCAGAATATTTATAAATTAATAATTAATAATTTTTTTTTTATAAATTTCTAAACCCCTTTTTTTGTTAATGAAGAATGATTAAAAAACTTTTGTTTGGTACACTGATAGGTATTTATTATTGTTATTTAATCTATGTTTTTAAATTATAACTTACAAATTATTATTACATGTTTTTACCAAATATCATCCAGTACCAAACTGTCAAGAAAACAGGATCGTGAATATGACATGGGTTCGAGTGTATATATTTAATAGGCATTTAGGCCATGATGGCTAAAATATTTAAGGCTTTTCACCTCTTCATTATTCGAGCACACAGATGTCACAGGTGACATCTAACCTCTCAGACCTTTCTCTTTACCGGCCATGGATCCTAGTCTTTTAAACTGTCAGCAACAATGCTGATGTTTACCGAATAGTATTTTATATATGTTTTCTCGATTATATTCAATTAATATTTTAATATTTCATTTGTAATCATTAAAATTTTGTCTTTATACAAATTAAAGCTTTTAATAAATTATGTAATCCAAATATGCGTGGTATGGAATACATTGATAATGTTGTCTTAGTACGGCTGTGATGAACTAGATGGCGTTATGACCATTTTCAGACCAGACTACAAAAAATACAACGTTATAAGGTGAACAATCTTATAGGTACGTGTACTTGTAACTGACTGACATCCGTGTGTTGAGAGTAAAAAGCATGAAATCAAAGTGACTCATCAGATGCGTCCAGATAGTCATGGTTTAGGGTCTTAGCTCACTGGAGGCACCCGGCACCCGAACAGTGCCCGACCGCCTCGAGCGGTGTCACATCAGCTCCGCTCTATATCAACGGCGAGTGGACCACTAGCTTGTCTTGCGTTGAATTTGCATTGCCAACTCGCTGTTCCCAAGTGGACGGCACGCTTTGCAAAATGGACGCCGTTAAACGAGGCGGTGCTGATCGGTTGCCGGGTGGCTGTAGTGACCCTGATCTATCACGTGATAAATGTTATAATGTTACGTGATAATGTTACAGTTCCTAAAAAAACACGGTGATAAATCACCGTGATTTTTAGTAACTGTAACAACGGTCACTGCGATTCCAAAGTAACGCATTTGCCCACGTCACTTAACGTCAATGTGAGTTGCATGCTTTACCACTTCTATTACTGACTATAACATTAAAAAAAAAACCTGTCACCGGGATTCTGACCATCTCGAATAGAACCAAGTGAATGATTTGGAAATAAGTTCTCAGATCTTCAATTTGTTTCTTATATACGTTACCTGGCGTCGGGACGTGACGAACCCACCCCACTATCGAAATATTTTTTTACTACAGGGAGAGAATTCTTCCACTAGTGCAGTCAGTCAACCGAACAATGGCGGTCAAACCATGACAATAGGGTGATAGCACAAATCACCCGGGTGATAGTAAATCTTATAACGCAGAGCAGCAGCGTCTCGCGATAAAACTACCGCCACTGCGATCGCCATTCCGCCTGCCAAGCATGGCGATTATGGCATATTCTTCCCCAAATGATGCATAACTCTGTTGTGGGTGTCTTTGGGGAGGGCTTTGTCCAGCAGTGGACGTCTTTCGGCTGGAGTGAAGATGATACATTCAGCTTAGATTAGCGGCAGAGCTCCAGTGACGGAGCTCGCGGGCGTAGGCACCACCGCATTACTTAATATACTTGCCGCTAAATGGTAGTGTTCAGCACTATCGTGTTCCGGTCAGGTGGTGACGAATGGCCCTGTAATTTCCGGCACAGAGGCATAAGACTTTAGGCCTCAGGAGTGGTAACCCATCTGTATTTTGACCTTGGTCTTTGTGTGAGTGCAATTAGGCTGCAGTCATCACTTAACATCAATGTGAACTGAATGCTGGTTTGCCACTTCCATTACATTAAAAAAAATATCTGAGTAGTAGGTAATCAGAATAAGCGTTTCTATGGAATTTTAGCGTTGTGGCTTTGTATTCAACTTTAATTCCTTATCCAGGTAGAAGCTTCATGGACGACCCGTCAGGTATCCCCCGGGGCCACAGCGACCCTGTCCCTGAGCACAGTGGGCCCGGCCCTCTGCGCTCTCACCGTGGTAGACTCAGCGGCCCACTGGCTGCAACCGCCGGTCACCGTCAAGGAAACACTGTTGCAAGCCCTGAAGACCCTCGTGGAAGGTCATCGGAACCTCACCGAACATGATGCTGATGGGGAGTGCTTTCTGAGTAAGTTACAACTACTAAAGGTCCTTAACAATCTTACCTCTGAAGGCTGTAGTGCATCTAAAGAGGGACTAACGAGCTCAATACGTATGTATCTTCACGCCAAGTGCCGCACGAGGTAGGTAGAGAGTGTGGAGCGCCAGATATCCCGGTCCTCGCACACCTCCCGTGCTTCTTCTACATACATCATTATCTTCATACATTCCTAATACTCTTGATCCAGCCTCGGACAGTAAGTGCTCAACTTTTTTGGTCAAGGTAGGTCAAAATTGGTCTTTCTGGGCCCCTGCAACTATCGCATTGTATATCAGTTTAGTCATTCGCTCATTCGACATTCTTTCTACATGCCCGGCCTTCTCCCGAATTCTCGGTCAAGCCTCGTCTGGATAAAAATTCTGTCCACGCTAATCTCAGAGATAAAATACTAGCTGAACCAGCAAACTTCGTATTGCCTCAAAATGGAATAACGTGTTCATCAAACCTTTGATGAAGATACGGACTATTTATATCTATATTAATATTATAAAGCTGAAGAGTTTGTTAGTTTGTTTGTTTGAACGCGCTAATCTCGGAAACTACTGGTCCGATTTGAAAAATTCTTTCAGTGTTAGACAGTCTATTTATCGAGAAAGGCTTTAGGCTATATATATATATATATCATCACGCTAAGATTAATAGGAGCGCAGCACTAAAGAAGAATGTTTCAAAATCGGGGGATTTTTTTTCCTATTGAGAGCTTCCACTGCGTGCGCTGCGTAAACGGTAGAAAATTCACAAAAATAAAATAAAAAAACCTGTAGTAGGATGTACTACAGGTTTTTTTTCCTTCAAAAGTTCTAAAAAAAATCCGCGACTGCATATGTCTATCTTTAACGTTAGCTCACTATGAGGTTTTTTATACTAACCAAAGTTGTTCTAAAATAATGCAGTATTTGCGAAGGTGTTTATAAAAACATGATATTATTAATCCTTATAGAAATAAATATGTTACTCATCACAAGTATTTAATTTAAAACGAAATAGCCCTTTACTTCATTCGATTCAAATCAATATCTTGGGAGATATCGCAGTTTTAAATAGTCCGTATATTATACATCAAACCTTTGACACATTATTTCATTGTGAGGCAATACGAAGTTTGCGGGGACAGCTAGTGGGAAAATAAAATTGTGGTTTTTACTTTTTCCCTTCAATTTTTTTATATTTTCTTACCTTTTACACCTTGCCTGGACTTCCAAAAATCATTCAAAACCAAAATTAACCAAATCGGTCCACCCGTTCTCGAGTTTTAGCGAGAATAACGAACAGCAATTGATTTTTATACATATAGATAAACTACACATCATCATTACTATAAACTTAATCCTTGAAATCCAGTAGAAATTTCAAAATTATGTAGTCATTTGAATTAGATTGACGTATTTTTGTGATTTAGGAGAAAATACTTTATAGAAATTAAACTTGCGGATTTTCTCGCGTATACAACACTCCCAAACTTCTTCAAAATACTTTTTCTCCCTCACAGCAGCAGACAGTATGGAACTACCCAGCAGTAGCAAGGAGTTGACGTCGACCTACCTGGCATCAGCTGGAGTGAGGCTGGTGGGGGGAGATGTTCCCTCCGGAAGGACCTGCGGCACCCCCCCTGCTTCCCTCACTGCTGGTGCCGTGGTACCTAGAAGTGATTTCTCAGAAGTAAGTTATCTTTTTTAAGCTTTCTCGTAAGGATAGAAAGAATATGCATGTATGATTGACGACCCGATTAGTCCAGCGGTGTGAGATGACCGTTTGATTCGGAGGGTCGCGGGTTATATCCCCGCACCGGGACAAACGTTTGTATGGCCTACAGATATTTGTTTCGGGTCTGGGTGTTTGTGTATGTGTTGTATGTGTACAACGGCACCCACGACACAGGTTTGTACCTACTGTGGGGTTGTGAGTATAAGCGTATTTTAATTATTTATTATGTATGATTTGTCTTCTTTTTAGCGGTTCTGGAGAAACAGGATCCAGCGATTCTTTAATGTAATGAAGGTGGCAAACAAGCGTACGATTCACATGGATGTTGATGGATGTCTGCAGTCTATGGATATCTACACAAAAATGACTTACATTACCACCTAACTGGAACACGATAGTGCTGAACACTACCATTTGGTGGCAGATAGATCAGGTAATGCGGTGGTGACTACGCGAACACTGGATCTCTACCAACAGTAAAATGAATCAACCGTTGTTGCTTTTTGGCTATTTTATCAATCCAAGCTTAAATGGATAATTATATATTTTACTGGTGGTAGAGCTTCAGTGACGGAGCTCGCGGGCGTAGGCACCACCGCATTACCTAATATACTTGCCGCCAAATGGTATTGTTTAACACTATCGTGTTCCGGTCAAGTGGTAATGTACGGCCCTGTAATTTCCGGCACAGGGCATAACACCTTGGGCCTTCGGAGTGGTAACGCATCTGCATTTTGACCTCGGTCTTTGTGTAGGTGTCTATAGGCTGCAGTCATCACTTAACATCAACGTGAAATGCATGCTTGTTTGCCACTACCATTACATACAAAAAATTGAATTTTAATAGATTACGCTAAATATTAAGAAAATATTCTTACATCTCCAGGCGTGGTTTCAAATAGTTCTGTTTCAACGAGTGTATGTAGCGAAATCTGAAGAACCCGTTCCCCCGTCCCCAGGCGTGGCTGTGGCGCCTGGTGGCGGTGGACGCCGGCGGCTCGGTGCTGACGAGCGGCGAGGCGCCGCACTCCGTGTCGCGGTTCGAGGCCGGCGCGCTCTGCCTCGTCAGGAGCGGCCTGGCCGCCGCCCCGCCCGCCGTACTGCAGGTCACTAGACTGCTTTTTTTGCACTCGACCGCGGCATTGGGCGGCAGCGTACCGCGATTGCCAAAACACAAGCCGAGCGTGGCGATTGTGGCATATCCCTCCCTAACGACAATTGGCCGCAAGTATGTATTTGTATTGTAGAAATTAAACTTGCGGATTTTCTCGCGTATACAACACTTCCAAACTTTTTACATCCGGCGTTTCGATCGCTTTCCAGCTACCGTGGTCACGAGCAGTCTAATTCGATATTCAGCCTGGTCTTATATAGCTGAGACGGAACACAACCCTAGTGCGATGTAAACTACTAGTGGCGCCATCTATCGAGAAATTACTGAAAAACTACGTTGCTATGTCATGCTAGCGCCACCTGTTTCTGAGACGTCTGGCATAACAGTCCGGATTCACGCAAAAATTACTAACCGTATCTCGTGGTTTTGCAGATTTACTAGTTTGGGATTTCAATTTGGATATAATTGGATCCCAATTCGTCGACAAACGCCAACCGTCCTCTCTATTGAAATTTGGATGCTTTTTAATCTCAATAGCCTCCCTGACCATCCGTGGGATAGGACGATTTTCTTTTGATATTATCTGAACCTTACCAAAACGAATGTAGTGGTTGGGTTTGTCCGTTAGATGTTCACAAACTGCAGACTTTCCGGTTCGTTGGTGTTTGACATCGGCTATATGTTCTTTCACCCGGGTCAATACAGGCCTCTTTGTTTGTCCTATGTACGAAAGTCCGCAATCACACTCCAGTTTATAGATACCGGCATCCTGCAAAGGAATGTTACAATTTATAGGTCTTAAATACTGGTGTAGTTTCTTATGAGGTTTGAATATTGTCTTTATTGACGACTTTTTCAGTATGTTACCTATTTTATAAGGTAGTAAAGCCAGTTGTCTTTCAACTGTTGGTGGTTTCGTTGATTTTCTATGTCGGAGGGGTGGTACTTTTAGTTTATTTCGCAGCACTTGTCGTAGGTGTTTTAGCTCGGCATTTAAATGATCGTTGTCACATATGCCTCGTGCTCTTCTAAACAAAGATAGGCCGACTGCAGCTAGATGTCCCGGGTAGTTGTGAGAGTTACCATTGAGATACCTGTCTGTATGGGTAGGTTTCCTATACACAGTATGGCTTAAAGTGTTGTCGGGATTCCTAATCAATAGAGTATCTAAGAAGGCTAATTTGCTATTTTGCTCCAATTCCATAGTGAATCTGATCTTTTGATTACTATGAAACTCTTAATGTAAATTTTATTTCTATATTGTCAGTCCGAGGCCTAAAGTCATAACCTCATAACCCTACGTGCTACGCTGTGTGCGTGCACGTGTGACTACACGTCACTGATTGATGTGTGTAATAGGTAACCAAAATAAGCGTTTGTATGGAATTTTGGCGGAGTGTCCGCGGTGTGCTATAACCCAATATCTTTGCTATCCTATCTACCTATGGCTGCGGCATATATATATGGCAGTGTCGCACTTAAGCAGGCTAGGCTACGAGTACTGAGGCACAGCAATAGTATTTCTTACCTTTCCGCCCCATGTTAAAAGTTGATTGCGTAAAATGACCCCTAAAACTATTGAGTGTTTAAAATATCTGCTTATAATGTATGTTCAGGTGTTCCAAGAGTTCTTCATCCACGCGGACAGTCCCCGGAGGCTGCGGCGCGGGGACTCCGCCATCGTGAAGTACCGCATCTTCAACTACCTCTACGAACCTTTGAATGTAAGCAGTTTCTTCAGAAACAGATTAAATTATAAGTACCTGTACCACACCGTCTAGGAAGAATTCTTCCATATGGCTATTAGGGCATAAACTTCGGTTCTTTTTTTTATGTGATGAAAATGGCAAACAAGCATGCAGTTCACATTGATGTTAAGTGATGACTTCAGCCTATAGACACCCACACAAAGACCAAGGTCAAATGGCAGATGCGTTACCATTCCTGAGGCCTAAGGTGTTATATCTCTGTGATAAGTTATTACGGCCATACATTACGATCTTTGAAGCGCGCATGGCCCAGCGGCTGGTGTAGATCATAAGCGATTTACTCGGTTAAGCACTACGGACGCTGTCGGGTAGTGTGATGGGTGACCGCTAGTGGCAAATTAAATGCGCGTTTCCGTGCTTCGGAGGGCACGTTAAGCCGTCGGTCCCGGTTGCTATCGATGGATAGCAGTCGTTAAACCTTGTCGGAGGCCTTATGGGCGGTTTGAAAACATCCGACAGCGGGTTGGCCACTAACCCACCCACCTCCACCAATCCGCATTGGAGCAGCCTGGTGGAGTAAGCTCCAGGCCTTCCCCCACAAAGGGGAGAGACTCGTGCCCAGCAGTGGGACGTATCATGGGTTGCCATTATATTATAAATATTACGATGTAATCGAAACACTGCATGCTTGTTTGCTACCTACATACAAAAAAAAACATTTCATGTTCTACGTAGTGTTCTGTAACTGCTAATACGTATACTTGACTTAAGATTCTATGTCCTATGGATGGGCTGTATCCCATTGGAACAGAGGTCACCCGTGATTCTCCATCTCCGCTCTTGAACCTAACACATGATTTTCTCCAATTCCAATTGCAGGTGCAAATGCTAATCATCCCAGACAGCCACCTAGAGGCGTCTTCATTAGAGACTGCATGTATCGCAGCCCGATCCTCCATCGCCAGACGATCGGAAGTGAGGGCGAAGCTCCCGGGCTCCGCCAAGCTCAGCATACGCGCCACCACAGTGAGCAACGGGGACTGCGGTAACGGCACCGTCACTAGAGGAGGAGTCAGGTGAAGATGATATATTATACCTATGCTGTCGTGTATGGAATTTTAGCCGAGTATCCGGGGTAACTCCACCCGTTATGTTAAGTTAGTTTTAAGATTTTAACTGGTGGTAGAGCTCCAGTGACGTAGGCACCACCGCATTACCTGACGCTAAATGGTAATGTTCAGCACTATCGTGTTCCGGTCAGGTGGTAATGTACGGCCCTGTAATTTCCGGCACAGAGGCATAACACCTTAGGCCTCAGGAGTGGTAACGCATCCGCATTTTGACCTCGGTCTTTGTGTGGGTGTCTATAGGCTGCAGTCTTCACTTAACGTCAATGTGAACTGAATGCTTGTTTGCCACATCCATCTCATAAAAAAAATAAAAATAGACAGGTCACCTGATGGTGCGTGGTCACCGTCGCCTATGAACATTTGCAACTCCAGGGGAGTTGCCAACGCGCTGCCTGATGGAGTCTTTTTACGCTATTTTTGAAGAACCCCATATTGTTCCACGGTCAGTATTCAGTGCTCACTTCCCTCTAAAATGGTCGAGAAGGGCAATGACTGTCACATGCGTCATACTCGTGAACGGGTGCTGTTGGTGGGGACTGGTCTGTTCTGGTTTGCAGGAGCTACATCACATTTAGTAGATAGCAGTTTATTTGCATCTATGCTATGGACGTTCACATTATTTGATTTTTCACGATAATTTGTACTAGATTTAAGCTCTCATTTACATGAGCTTTTACTGAGTTTGTTGGGTAGCGGAGTTCTTCTCAGTAGTGACTGCACTTGGAACTCTGCTAAGTGAATAACATTGATCTTGACGAATAAGTTTTTCTTTTTCTTCATTTATTATCATTGAAGGAATTGAAAAATTTTATGATTATTATGTTTTAACCAAATAGTTTAAATTTTAATTTTTAATTTACTATTAATATATGATTTTGCTTTTACTATATGTAATGGTTATTCGCTCTAGGTAGTTATTATTTATTGACGTTTTGAAAGTATCTGTAAAGATCTATTCGAAATAAAAATATTTTCTATTTTCTATTTCTAGTATTACTGTTCCCAGAAAAACTATCTGAGGGGTCACATGTGGGACACCCTACTAGATATTGTAAAACATAGTTATAAGTGTCATATTGTGAAAATAGATTTAAGGAACATATTTTGAAAAGACCCTACTGAGTTTTGTTTTGGCAGGTTTTTTCTCAGTAATGTGGGCTTTGGAACTCTGCCAGTGAATGACAAAGTATGTCCCATATTTTTTTGTTTAGTCTTGTCTTTCCGTTTGTAAAAGAGAGTATGGAACATTCTGTTGATACCTATTTTTATTATTAAGTATTTTTGGACCACTATTTAATTTATTTTGTTTACTTTGACATATTAAACCAACGTATCAGTTGTTATTCGCTTTAATTTTTAATTTTGTAATTTGACCTATCACAAGCAAATTCTATTATTTCCAAGTGATTAAATAAATTTATGAGTTTGAGATTGAGTTTGACCCGATTGGAACAAAGTTGTAAATAATAAAAATACGCTTACACTCACAGCCCCACAGTAGGTATAAACCTGTGTCGTGGGTGCCGTTGTACACAAACAACACATACACAAACACCCAGACCCGAAACAAATATCTGTAGGCCATACAAATATTTGTCCCGGTGCGGGGATCGAACCCGCGACCCTTCGAATCAAACGGTCATCTCACACCGCTGGACCAACCGGGTCGTCAAGTTGCTCTTCAACTTCTTATTCCCGCCAATCTCGGGAACGGCTGGACCGATTTTGACAGCAGATAGCTTATGTAATAAGGAGTAACTTAAGCTACACGACTTCATCTAGGTAGATATTGAACAATCATAAATTCTCACGCGGACGAAGTCGCAGGCACAGCTAGTAGTTAATATAATGTGAACCAAAATTATTTATATCAATTGCAGTGACGAGGTTGTTATACGGATTGAAGTCGAACCCGAAGGAGTGCCAGTTGAAGATCACAAGTCTATCATGTTATGCGCTAAAGGTATTTTCTCTTATAGGTACTCACTGTTCAAGAAACTTAACTTCACGCCTGTAACCCCCGAAGGGGTAGGCAGAGGTAAATGCATGCATTCAATCATTAATGCAAACACCCACGATTCATCGGTTACGTTTTTGGCTCATGTAACAGATGGCGAGCCGGTTGACATTACCAAACTTCGAGGTACTGGCAAAAATCCCAATTAAACCAATAATAAGGGACTTTACACCATTATCTCTAATTACCCCCTACCAGGGAATCGAACCCAGGACCTCAGCGTAGTAGTAGTGGCCTACTACCACTAGGCTACCGAGGCAGTTACTGTTCTGTTCAAGATCTTCACATATCCTACAAGACAAGAGACTCGGTATAATATTGGTAATTGGTAGAGCTCCAGTGACGGAGCTCGCGGGCGTAGGCACCACCGCATTACCTGATTTACTTGCCGCTAAATGGTAGTGTTCAGCACTATCGTGTTCCGGTCAGGTGGTAATGTACGGCCCTATAATTTCCGGCACAGAGGCATAACACCTTAGGCCTCAGGAGTGGTAACGCATTTGCATTTTGACCTTGGTCTTTGTGTGGGTGTCTATAGGCTGCAGTCATCACTTAACATCAATGTGAACTGTATGCTTGTTTGCCACTTCAATTACATAAAAAAAAAAAAAAAAATTATAACACACGAGGACTTATGAACGGCGATGTCATACATTTGGCAACATTAACTTAAGCAGAAAAATTAGCATTAAATCGTACACTTAATTGTTTTATATTATTTCGCATTAACACATGCTTGTAAAATATATTTTATTTTTAAAGAAAAATGGAAAGAAAAATTTGACTTCAGGCGAGGCTCGAACTCGCGACCTACTGGGAATCTAGTCCAGCCGCTCTTCCAATTGAGCTACTGAAGCCCTGCCCGATTTGTCAAATCTTTCCTTCACATCTATTGCATTGCTTTATGGTAGCAGCAGCGCCATCTATTACCAACTATGCTAGTTAGGCAACCGATATAATAGACTTTGCAGTTTATTGAATATCGTAACACGTATCGACGAATCGGGCAGGACTTCAGTAGCTCAATTGGAAGAGCGGCTGGACTAGATTCCCAGTAGGCCGCGAGTTCGAGTCTCGCCTAAAGTCAAATTTTTCTTTCCATTTTTCTTTAAAAATACCGCATGATCGTTTCGAGATGCCTCCACATCATGAAATTCACTAGCGGAAGCCTATTTTCAGCGTCTATTGAAACTCGATTGCTTATAATTCAAATTATAGGACTAGCTAGGACATTTTTATTACAATTTTTTTACTCTTTACAGTTTTTTAAATATTTGAAAAATTCTAATTAACCATCTGTTAACAATTGGTTCGTTGTTTTTTTACAACATTTGCAATGTTTTATAACGGTCTTAGCACATTTTTCATCAATCCGCATCGAATAAGGTATCGCACGTATTTTTGCAACCATATTTAGTCATTTATGTACCCTCAATTTCAGATAGTACAGAAGGCAGCCTGTCTGATGTGACTTGGGACTGGCCACCGGTCCAGGCAGTGCCGGGCACTGAGGAGCTGGTCGTGTGGGCCACGGGAGACTCCACGGGACCTTTGTTGGCTGTGAGTGTCAAAAAATTAAAAAAATAAGTAATTGGAGTTTACTCCATAAGGAAGCGCGCATGGCTCAGCGGCTGGTGTAGATCGTAAGCGATCTACTCGGTTAAGCGATACGGCCGCGGTTGGGTGTGTGATGGGTGACTGCTAGTGGAAAATTAAAAATCTGCTATCTATCCCGGTTGCTATCGATAGATAGCAGTCGTTAAACCTTGTCGGAGGCCTTATGGGCGGTTTAAAACATCCGACAGCGGGTTGGCCACTAACCCGTATCTCCACCAATCCACATTGGAGCAGCGTGGTGGAGTAAGCTCCAGGCCTCCCCCCAAAAAGGGGAGAGACTC
Source organism: Macrosoma leucophasiata (assembly GCA_036365455.1). NCBI lineage: Eukaryota > Metazoa > Arthropoda > Insecta > Lepidoptera > Hedylidae > Macrosoma > Macrosoma leucophasiata. The sequence continues at coordinate 1,873,470 of JAWQUS010000023.1, read as the reverse complement.
GTGCCCAGCAGTGGGACGTATAATGGGTTGCCATTATTACTCCTTAATAACCTATTTGAGTAACAAGGCCGGGTATGGAAATTTTACTAGGAGTACAATCAAGTGTAGCCTAACGCCTCACTTCAAGTTGAGGAGTTACGCGCGATCGGCTATTCTCCGACGAGCGCTGCAACCGAGCGGACGTGTTTCACTACACACTAGCGATCGCCGCACCGCACACCGAGTGTTTAAACTCCCGTCACTCCCGTCGTGCGTCGGACCTGACACTCACTTTTTTTTAAGAAATACACAAAGAAGTGTATAACCTGTAAAAATGTATTTAATGACTGATACAAGTGGCATTGTTAATAATTGTCGACGCCGTCATCTCAAAAACCGAGAAAAACAATGTGGAAAAAACATTGATTGAATTTATCAATGGGAAAAAAATTTTTTCTATGTCATGAAGCGGCAACAAGAATACAGTTTACATTGATACATTGTTGCCACTCCTCAGGCCTAACGTATTATGCTTCTGTGCTGGAAATTATGGAGCCGTATATTATCACCTGACCGGGGCACTATAGTGCTGAACACTACGGTCTAGCGGCAAGTATATTAGGTAATTCGGTAATGTCTTCGCCCGCGAGCTCCTTCCTTGCAGCTCTACCATCAGTAATAATCTAGTATATAAAATTCTCGTGTCACAGTTTTCGTTGCCATACTCCTCCGAAACGGCTGGACAGATTCTCATTGAAATTTTGTGAGCATATTGGGTAGGTCTGAGAATCGGCCAACATCTACTTTTCATATCATTTTTGGACATTTTTTTTATTTTCTAGGGCGATATGAAGTTAGCCGGGACAGCTAGTGTAATCTAAATGTCGCTATTTGAAATACTGATGTAGTTTTTTTCCATAGAGCAAGACGGGCCACCGGCCGCGGCGGACCGGAGAGGAGTAGCCATAACGTTATTTTTATTTTTAAAGAAAAATGGAAAGAAAAATTTGACTTCAGGCGAGGCTCGAACTCGCGACTTACTGGGAATCTAGTCCAGCCGCTCTTCCAATTGAGCTACTGAAGCCCTGCCCGATTTGTCAAATCTTTCCTTCACATCTATTGCATTGCTTTATGGTAGCAGCAGCGCCATCTATTACCAACTATGCTAGTTAGGCAACCGATATAATAGACTTTTCAGTTTATTGAACTAGATTCCCAGTAGGTCGCGAGTTCGAGTCTCGCCTGAAGTCAAATTTTTCTTTCCATTTTTCTTTAAAAATAAAAATATATTTCACAAGCATGTGTTAATGCGAAATAATATAAAAACAGCCATAACGTTCATTATCGATACGAAACAGTCTGTCATTTTTTGCAAGGGGAAATGCGTGTGACACACACACACACACACACTACAAATTTCGTCTTCACGCATACATTCAAACATCTCGGCGACATGCGTAGGTGCAACTTGGGATTGTACTTTGACAGAGGGGAAGGCCTGCATATGGCTAGCTCCCCTCCGTGTTGCTCTTAATTTTTTATTCGCTACCTAATAACTATCACAGAGCCAGGTCTCAGGGGTGGCAACGCATCAGCATTTTGTCTTCTGGTCTTTGTGTGGGTGTCTATAGGCTGCAGTCATCGTTTAGAGTCAACGTGAGCTCCGTGCACGGTTGCCACCTTCGTAACATTAAAACATTGGCAACAAAATGGACATTAATTGTCACCAGGATGCAGATTCCCTGGTGCTGCTGCCCCGAGGCTGCGGGGAGCAGAACATGGCGCGGCTGGCCACCAGCCTGCTGGCCCTGCGCCTGCTGCCCCCGCGGGCCGCCGCCGCCGCCGCCGCCCGGGACCACGTCGCCAGAGGTACGTATCTTCACGCCGAGCCCCGAGCGGGGTAGACAGATAGTGTGAAGCGCCAGACGTCCCGACCCTGACACACTTCCCCCGCTTCTTCTACATTCATCATTATCTTCATACATGCACGCCGATAAGACTTTTGACCCCACCCTCAGACAGTACTCGATCTATTTGATCGATATAGGTCAGTCCTGGTCTTCCTAGGCCTCTGCAATCGGTTGCAATCACCAAAAATCCAAAGGAGAAGTTCCACGTTGGGCCCGCACCTTGCACACTATATCAAAAGTTAGAAAAAAATACGCAGAATCATGGAAAAATACTCAAAAAAACAATTTGAATCGTTATTTTTTTTTTGTCGGATTTTTTTTTTTTTATGTAATGGAAGTGGTAAACAAGCATGCAGTTCACGTTGATGTTAAGTGATGACTGCAGCCTAAAGACACCTACACAAAGACTATAAGGTCAAGAGATGGTGCAGATGCGTTACCACTCCTGAGGCCTAAGGTGTTACGCCTCTTGTGCCGGAAATTACACGGCCGTACATTACCACCTGACCGGAACACGATAGTGCTGAACACTATCATTGGAAATATTGATTTTACGTAATTTTTGTATGTCAGGAATATGTTGCCATATCGCTACTATGGCATTCTTGTTTTCGAAATATACTTACGACAGTTAATAGATTTAATAAACGATTTGAATAGCTGAAAATGATTAAGTATTATATGCTTCATCTCTCAATATAGTGTACATGGTGCGGGCCCGAGCTCCATACATTTTGAATTATTTATGTCATTAGGTTGACAGACAAGCAGACGGGCCACCTGATGAAAAGTGGTCACTGTCGCCTATGAACATTTGCAACACCAGGGAAGTTGCCAACGCACTACCAGCCCTGAAGAACTCTTTTTGCGCCATTTTTGAAGAACCCCATACTGTAGCACCTAAGGAACACCTCAGACGGAAGTTCGTTCCACAATTTACACGTTCTGGGCAGGAACGAACGTAAGAACCGCACCGTTGAGCATTGCCAAGTGTCCAGTCGGTGAGGGTGGAACTTCTCTCTTCGGCGGGTAGTACGGTGTATGAAAACCATGTCGAACAGTACAACAAGTGTTCTTTGGAGTTTAAATTCGAAGCTGCTGCTTCTGCCAGTGAATGAATCTGTGTAATAGAGTAAAATTAAATAGGACTAGGTCACACCGCGGACACTCCGCCAAAATTCCATACAAACGCTTAATTTGATTTCTATTACACAGACATCAATCAGTGACGTGTATTTACACGCGCACCTGTGTGCGTAGCACGTAGAAAATACCAACCGTCGCCCATAAGAGGGGAAGGGGTGGAGTGATGCGAGCAAATCGGGCGGGACGTCGAAGTGTCCATTCTATACGTAGTATTATTACATATTTCTGACTATGTCTAGCGACGACAGTCCAGCGGTGTAAGACGACTGTGTGATTCGAATCCGGATAAATATTTGTATGGGCTACAGATATTTGTTTCGGATCTGGGTGTCTGTGTATGTGTTGTGTGATTACAACGGCACCCACGACACAGGTTTATATCTAGTGTGGGGCTGTGAGTGTAAGCGTCTTTATTAAAGGTCACCAAACCGCAGATTCACTGGTCCTTCTTCCACCAAGGGTCTGGAGAACAGTACATGGCACGACTGAAAGAAAATAATTATTTATTTCTTTAGCGGACCCCAAGCGACAAGACCTTGTAACGCTTAAATAGTTACAGGGTCAACAAACGCATTTTATTTTTTATATAAATACTTTTAGATGCCTTTTTTGCGTAAAGGTTTATATTAATGTAAAAGTTAATTCATGAGCTATTTGAAAACGAATTTTATTTGAATTGCAGGTTTCACCAGGCAGCTACAATACGTCCACCCGTCAGGTGGTTTTAGCGCCTTCGGACCTTCGGACCCTACCCCCTCCACCTGGCTGACCGCCTTTTGCGTTCGATACTTACGAAAAGCGTACCAGGTATTAGCGATGGCAATTAATGCCTTTTCTCGTTTATTTCATAAGCATGTGAATTCTTGAGTCTTGGCATGCTAATTGATATTGCTATGCTATTTGCTAATATTTGTTTTATATTATTTCGCATTAAGACATGCTTGTGAAATATATTTTATTTTTAAAGAAAAATGGAAAGAAAAATTTGACTTCAGGCGAGGCTCGAACTCGCGACCTACTGGGAATCTAGTCCAGCCGCTCTTCCAATTGAGCTACTGAAGCCCTGCCCGATTTGTCAAATCTTTCCTTCACATCTATTGCATTGCTTTATGGTAGCAGCAGCGCCATCTATTACCAACTATGCTAGTTAGGCAACCGATATAATAGACTTTTCAGTTTATTGAATATCGTAAAGAAGTCGCTTTTACCCTTAATAATTGTTTGATATTATTTCGCATTAACACATGCTTGTGAAATATATTTTATTTTTAAAGAAAAATGGAAAGAAAAATTTGACTTCAGGCGAGGCTCGAACTCGCGACCTACTGGGCCTGCTCGGGCAGGGCTTCAGTAGCTCAATTGGACGAGAGCGGCTGGACTAGATTCCCAGTAGGTCGCGAGTTCGAGCCTCGCCTGAAGTCAAATTTTTCTTTCCATTTTTCTTTAAAAATAAAATATATTTGCTAATATGGTAAAAATTGAACCTTAATCTAATGAAGTACATGATTTCTGAATTAATGTTAAAAGGTGCCACACTAATTATTATTCAAAAATCTCACGCATTCATTCAATATACGATCCTAAATGCAAACAAATGGGAGATGAAAACAAAATAATTGCGAATTAGCTTGTCAGATTTCGCAGAATTTTACAGCTTCATTTAATTAGCAAAATGCTAATACAGCAATATAATGCTATCAATTAATGCGAATGCTAATTAATCCATTACTACTAGACACGTTTTTGTTATACTTAGTTCTAATGACGAAACTTTAGGATGGGCACTGTAGCATCACTTAATCTATTTTGATTGAGTTTAGAGGAACAGCCTATAGAATTATGTATGTACCTGTATAATAACATGTATTTTCACGCCAAGTCATTTACGGGGTAGGCAGGTAGTGTAAAGGAATTTGGAATTCTGTCAGTGGATGATAAAGAATGTCTCCTCTCGTTTTATTTTCCTAAACACTATCTTGTTAGTTTATTATTGTAACTATATTTTTTAATGGCAGTTTATTTTCTTTTTTTCTAAATTAATTCACGCACTTAGTAATGGGTTTTTGTAAGTTGTTATTTTTTTCGAGTTTTTTTTTAAACCAGCGTGAACAGTAAAACATTGCATTGAAAAAAAACGTACATCCACACGTGGTTGAAGTGAAGCCTTCAAAAATTTTCATAAGACACACTGTATAATGCTTCCTATCACATTTTCTCCCACATTAAATCTTATGAATTTATGTATCTGTCTCTTTTTACTGTCGCTTTTTCGTTTCATCGACTTTCAAATTACAACGACGGTAACTAAGTATTCTCTTTTGAAGTGAACACTAATAACGTTTTACTGGTGGCAGAGCTCCAGTGACGGAGCTCAAGGGCGTAGGCACTTCTGCATTACCTAATATACTTGCCGCTAAATGGTAGTGTTCAGCACTATCGTGTTCCGGTCAGGTGGTAATTTCTGGCATAACACCTTAGGAGTGGTAACGCATCTGCATTTAAACTTCGGTCTTTGTGCTAGTGCCTATAGGCTGCAGTCATCACTTAACATCAATGTGAACTGCATGCTTGTTTACCACTTCCATTACGTACATAAATAAATATATATTTATATATTGTGCAATGTTGGTGTCCGGTCAGGTGATATCCCCGGGAGCCCCCCGGCCGCCGGCCCTGGAGCGCGCGGAGCACTGGCTGGTGGCGCAACACATGGAGAATGGCTGCTTCCGCAACGAGGGACAACTGTTCCATCGGGAACTTAAGGTACTCCACGTCATACTACGTCATAACTTTAACCAGTTGTTAAGGGGTCGTCCATTAATCACGTGAGGCTCGAAAGGGGGAGGGGGGGTTTAGGGAATAATCTAATTCTGCCAAGTGTATTCACCTTTATTATGACGACCAAATTCATTCTTTCTCAGTTTCTTTTGAAATGGGGAAATGGAGGAATTTGTAAATAATTGATGCTTTCCATGTTATACAAAATTGTTCAGTGTCTATTTAATTTATTATATGTTTTTGATTATTATTAGTGGTTATTCACTCTAGGTTAGTTTAAAAAAAAATGACGATGTAAAAGTGCTCTCCAGGAGCCTAATTATATGAAATAAATGAATAAAAAGAATGAATAAAAAAAAATCACGAAACATCACAAGGGGGTGGGGGGAGTTCAACGGGATATCGCGTGTATTTATTTCTTCTTTGAGTGCCCAAATTCAACCGAAAATTGGTGCGTGATTTGGGCAACAATATGAAAAACTTTCGTTTCGACAATCAGTATTTTTCACGCCAAATACAGGCTAAATATTACAATTGAGCGATGTTTTTATGTAATGAAAGTGGCAGACAAGCATGCACATTGATGTTAAGTGATGACTGCAGTCTATAGACACCCACACAAAGAGCAGAGGTCAAAATACGGATGCGTTACCACTTCTGAGGCCTATGGTATTATGCCTCTGTCGGAAATTACAGGGCCGTACAAAACGTTTTATTCCCGATGTATCATTTTCCGCTATATTTAAAAACTAGGTACCTATTTATATTAAAAAATACACGTCTTTTTAGGTGGGGCTGGGGGGGTTAATCTAAAACCTCACCACGTATCACCAAGAGGGTGGAGGGGGGTCAAAGTGACGCTAAATAACATCACGTGATTAATGGACGACCCCTAAAGTTAGGTCGTTAATGATTTTCAAATGATGTAATTCATTTTTTTACTAAACCGGTACTTTAACAAACTTAAAAATTAAGTACCTGGTTGACCGAGCTTCGCTCCGTAGACTAATGGTTCTTCTATTCATCAATAGATGGCGTTAGTCGTCGGTTATAAAGAAAATTTATTATTAACTTGGAACCGAGCTTTTCTTGGACCTGGAACCTAAATAAATCGATTTCTTGACCCGAAAAACCCCTAATCTGTAAGTTTCAAGAAAATCGTTGGAGCCGTTTCCGAGATCTTGATTCTATATATATATACATATATACAAGAATTGCTCGCTTAAAGGTATTAGATAAGATAAATAAAGCGGCTTTCTTCGTTATCACGAGGACGCGTTTTCGATTCCTGCCCGACGATAATTTATTTTTCTACTTTTCCTTTAACTTCTAAATTCACTCGCATGCATAGAGCAACACGGGCCACCGGCTGCATCGGAAGTAGCCGGATGCAGGCTTTCCCTTCTGTCCAAGTACAAGCACAAGTGTGCCTGTGCATCGCCGAGATGTTTAAATGTGTGCTTGAAATTGTTTATGTATTTTGTTAAAGTCAACACACACCGTGTTTCGTAGTAATAGACGATTTTTGTAGAGTGTGCGTGTCACACAAACTTCCCGCCGTATAATTTCGGCTTTATTATGAGAAGCACCAAGGATTTCAAACGAGCCAAAACATTAAAAATATTGTATTGTGCCTATGTTAGGAGCATCCTTGAATATGCATCTGAAGTGTGGAACCCTTGTTACACCGCCTATAGTTCACGTATCGAAAATATACAGAAGAAATTTCTTAAATATCTCCGCTACCGGTTAAATATTCCATAAAATTTTTATAATTACGAAGAGCTGTGTAATAAATTTCACTTTATGCCATTATATAAAAGGCGTGAAGTTGCTGATGTGGTATTCCTCTTAAAAACTGGTTGCCTGTAAAGTCGGTTTTACGGGCGAAGGTTTTTGCGTGACAACGTTTTTTTCTAGGTAGAAAGGCATTCGCCGGTCCGGCAGGCCTCTCTCTCGTTCGGTGACTCATCGTTACGTTACCGGGCGTTACACTTTTTCATGAGTGACTCCGAGCCGCAACCTAATTTAAGACGTTGTCACGTCAAAACGTAAACGTAACTTCACGCCTGTAATCCCCGAAAGGGTAGGCAGAGGTAAATGCATGCATTCAAGCATACATGCAAACACCCACGATTCGCCAGTTACGTTTTGGCCCATGTAACAGGTGGCGAGCCTGTTGACATCAACGGGCACATTACCAAACTTAGAGGTACTGGGAAATTTCCAGAAAATGGAAAAATCCCAATAGAACCAGGAGCTAAAGAGATAAAGGCTTTTTCACCATTATCTCTGATAACCCCCTACCCGGGAATCGAACCCAGGACCTCAGCGTAGTAGTAGTGGCCTGCTACCACTAGGCTACCGAGGCAGTTCCTCTTAAAAATCGTGTCTAACTCTATTGATTGTCCATATTTGCTCAAAAATATTAATATCAGAATACCTTCTACATGCACACTACCACACCGCTAACTTTGGCTAATGAAAGAACGAACTATAGACGTAATACCTTCTTATGGCGTGCGTGCAATACATTCAATAATTTAAGCAATATTACCGATACAGATCTGTTTGAAACTAGTGCGGCATCAGCGAGGCGGTCCTTAAGCAACTTATTTTTCGGAAGACTTAAATGTTAATTTATTATGGTGTTCTATTATTGTATACTGCTGTAACTGCCTCAGTAGCGTAGTGGTAGCAGGCCACTACTATTACGCAGGAGGTCCTGGGTTCGATTCCCGGGTCGGGTCTATCAGAGATAACGGTTAAAAATCCTTTATCTCTGCTTCTATTGGGATTTTTCCATTTTCTGGAAGTTTCCCAGTACCCCGGAGTATGGTAATGTGCCCGAAGATGGCAACAGGTTCGCCACCTGTTACATGGGCCAAAACGTAACCGGCGAGTCGTGGGTGTTTGCATGTATGATTGAATGCATGCATTTACCTCTGCCTACCCTTTCGGGGATTACAGGCGTAAAGTTACGTTTATTATTGTATAAATATAATGATATTGTACTCATTCTCCTATAGATATGGAACATGTTTACTTCTTAGTCTTGCACACTTCTCTATACTATTTCTATACGTAGGAACCTTTAAGTGGCCCTCTGTCTTCATTCCTTTAATTTTGTTAAATATGTCTTGTGCTGTTGGTTCTCCAAATAAATAAAATAAATAAATAAATGACAGACTGTTATGCGTCGGTAATAAACGCTATGGCTATTCCACTTCGATTCGCCGGTGGCCCGTGTTGCTCTATGCTCGCATGTGTTGTTTGCAAAGATAACAATAGCTATATATATATATATATATATATATATATATATATATATATATATATATATATATATATATATGTATCTTCACGCCAGGTCCCTAACGGGGTAGGCAGAGAGTGTAGAGCGCCAGACATCCCGGTTCTGACAAACCTCTCGTGCCTCGTCTACCTTCATCATTCTCTTCATACATGCACGCCGATTCCTAAGACTTTTGACCACACCATCAGACAGAACTCGACCTATTTGGTCATGGTAGGTCAGCCTTGGTCTTCCTGGGCCTCTGCAGCCATCCACATTCGCATTGTATATCTGATATATAACAATAGATATTACAATTTATCAAAGGAGATGTTGCAAAAATGTATGGACCTCCGGCCATGTACACAATATCAATAACAGGCAAAATCAATATAAAAACGTTTTTTACTGCATATTTTCACTTACTTAGCTTTGTTTGCAGTTACAAAATATTATTTGCAGTTAGAATTGCAACTCACACCAACATGGCGAATATGGCGGGCGATGTGATAAAATCGTTTGAATTTAATGTGGTAGTAACTCTAAAATATGTACTTGAATAAATTAATTGTATTTTTTTCGGATTCTTCTTTAATTTACCCATTTTTTGAGGACGTGTACGAACTAGAGCCGACCTCGCAACATCTCCTTTGTTAAAGTTAGACATTGCAACCAACTCGCTTTCCTTCTGTTACAGGGCGGACTGAACGAGGACGGCGAGGTGGCGAGCGTGGCCCTCACGGCCTATGTGGTGACCTCGCTGGTGGAGAGTGGCCTCCCCCTCCCCTCCCCCCTGCTGCAGAACTGCCTCTCGTGTCTCCGCGCCCTCCCCCCCTCCAAGGCCAGCTCCCCCTCCCGGGTGTACGCCCGAGCGCTGCTGGCTTACGCCTTTGTGAGGCTCAGGTGAGACGAGTGGATAATAAACGTGCTTGTAGGCTGTTTACAGTCTTGCGTCGGGACATGGGACGTGACGACCCTATCGCCAACTAACGGAAGAATTTTCTTCTATTGGAAGAGAATTCTTCCACTAGTGCACTCAGTCAACCGAACGATGGCGGTCAAAAAAATCCCGCGGCTGGTTGTAGATCGTAAGCGATCTACTCGGTCAAAGCGATACGGGTGTGGTCGGGTGTGTGATGGGTGACCGCTAGTGGCAAATTAAAACGCGCGTTTCCGTGCTTCGGAGGGCACGTTAAGCCATCGGTCCCGATTGCTATCGATAGATAGCAGTCGTTAAACCTTGTCGGGTTGGTCACTAACTCGTATCTCCACCAATCCGCATTGGAGCAGCGTGGTGGAGTAAGCTCCAGGCCTCCCCCTAAAAAGGGGAGAGACTCGTGCCCAGCAGTGGGACGTATAATGGGTTGCCATTATTATTATTCTTATAACGCGAGATGGGCAACACGTCCTGCGTTACCACTCCTGAGGCCTAAGGTGTTATGCCTATGTGCCGGAAATTACACAGAACAATGCCACCTGACCGGAACACGATAGTGCTGAACACTACCATTTAGCGGCAAGTATATTAGGTAAAGCGATGGTGCCCACACCCACGAGCTCCGACACTCGAACTCTACCACAAGTAGTTCGAAACAAAAACATTATTCAATACAAACGTGAATCTTCACAGAAAATACGAAGACGATTTAAGGAAGACAAACGAAGCCAGTCTCCTTTGGGACAAGAGGAAGATCGTGGGCGCCGGTTTGGAGGAGGACGAAGAGATCCGCCAGCTGATGGAGCTGTTGAAGATAGCCAAGAGGAGCGGAGATTATGTTTGGTGGGAGACTGGTAAGTGTGTCTATTTTATGATATAAATAAAAAACTGTCTCATGTCTCTGTCTCAATTTTATTTTATTAAAAAAAAATGTGTCACATGTGGGACACACCCGATTGAAATGAAATTCCTCTTCAACTTCTAATTATACACTTCCACAATCCATCGTTTATTTTCAAAAATATTTAAAAAAAAACGTAACTTACATCACACCGCCGACACTTCGCCAAAATTCCATACAAACGCTTAATTTGGTTTCTATCCATCAGTGACGTGTATTTACACGCGCACCTGTGTGCGTAGCCTGTACAAAATACCAACCGTCGCCCATAAGAGGGGAAGGGGTTGTGTATGTGTGCAAATCGGGCGGGACGTCGAAGTGTCCATTCTATACGTAGTATTATCACATATTCTCTGCCTACATACACACGAACACGACAAAACAATGTACGCATACACAGCAGACGCGCACGTCGCGTGGCGTGATAATGACGAGAGAGAGAGAAAGAGAGAGAACGAATAAGTCGAATCTACGCACTATAGCAAAAGTGTCGTGAGGATTTTTCGTGACGCTCGCCTAGAGCCCTTAGCCAGCGTACCGCATGAAAAAAGTTCGTTCCTAAAAAAAATGGAGTCTTCAGCCCGACTCCATGTTTTTTTAAATACATAACTTATTCCGTCTTGCCATCTTTTGTGCAGGCAATCTAGCGACATCTATAGAAGCGACCTCGTACGCGCTGTTAGCGTTGGGCACGAGCGGCGTGTTGAGGCGCGGCTTCACTGAAGACGCGCGCGGCGCTCACGCCTGGCTGCAAGTCCACAGGAATGTGGCGGGCGGATTTGTGTCTACACAGGTATAGTGCCCTTATATAAACTATATGTTAACCGAAAAACGTCGTTCTGCCGTACAATAAATGATAAGCAATGGCATTACATTTTTTTTTGTACGGTATCCAAAAAAAATAAAAAAACAAGCCACTCTCGGGCTGCAAGTCGACAGGAATGTGGCGGGAGGATGTCGACACAGGTAAAGTGCTCTTGTCATGAACTGTAGCTGAATCGGCAGAGTCGTTCTGCCATACAATAAATGTTAAAGCCAATGCCTTGCAAAAAAAAAATCAAAGAATTTCGAGCTTCAAGTCCATAGGAATAAAATATAAATAAAATACGCTTATACTTACAGCCCCACAGTAGGTATAAACCTGAATGGTGGGTGCCGTTGTATACAACACATACACAAACACCCAGACCCGAAACAAATATCTGTAGGCCATACAAATATTTGTCCCGATGCGGCGATCGAACCCGCGACCTTTCGAATGAAACGATCATCTCACACCGCTGGACCAACCGAGTCGTCGTTGTATGTCGAATGAAAAATGTATGTATGTATCTTCACGCCAGGTCCCTAAAGGGGCAGGCAGAGAGTGTAGAGCGTCAGATATCTCGGTCCTGACATACCTCTCGTGCCTCATCTACTTTCATCATTATCTTCATACATGCACGCCGATCCCTAAGACTTTTGACCCCACCATCCAACAGAACTCGACCTATTTTTTTATGGTACGTCAGTCTTGGTCTTCCTGGGCCTCTGCAACCATCCACATTCGCATTGTATATCTGTTTAGTCATTCGCTCATTCGACATTATTTCTATATGCCCGAAACATCGGAGCATGCCTTTTTTAGGAATGTAGTAGGACAGTCCAATATGAGCCTTTTATCAATAAGCCCATAATATGGTGTTAAATTAAAACTCAACTATAGCGAAAAAAAAAACACACGTATTTTAAGATACCTTCTTCACCACGTTAAATTTGAATCCCCCAACTACTTAAAGCAAACATTCTTAACCACAGGACACGTTGGTGGCCCTGGAAGCGTTGACCCGCTGGTCATCTATCCAACCGACGTCTCCCGCCAACCTCACCGTCGCCATCTCCGGCGGCAGCTCCCACACCCTCAACCTGTACCCCGGCAACAGGATTCCGGAGATGATCAAGATGGACGCCAGCAGACAGCTAAGGGTCTCTGTTCAAGGTCAGTTCTAGACAGAGAATATGCAATAATATATTGTGTCCATGTCAATACTACGAATAGACATGGTCACTTCGACGTCCCACCCGATTTCCCCACCTCGCCCATCACTCCCCCTCGTGAGACAGTTAAATAAACGTCAACAGTTAGGTAGCAAGTGGGCGAACGAGAGGTCTATTTTTAGTTAATTTCGTAATAGGTAACCAGTATAGGCGTTTGCATTAAATTTTGGCCGAGTGTCCGGGGTGTGGTTCTAGTTTTCATCGAGACACTAGTGCATCCAATCGGACACCTTGGATAGGATTCTGTGTCTGTGTGGTGATAGTCACCGTCGCTTCCACCAGTGGCTACTCCCACACCCTCAACCTGTACCCGGGCGACAGGATACCGGATATGATCAAGATGGACACCAGCAGACAGTTAAGGGTCTCTGTTCAAGGTCAGTTCTAGCTATTGTCGAGGCGGTAGTTAATCCAATTGGAGACCAAAGCAGTCATAAAACATTATCAACTAATCCTGCATATCCATGATGACGCCTGCCATCCTCAATGCAGCTAGTCATCAACCAATCAGTCCGATAGGATTATGTTCCCCTATATCTGCGTGGGGGGGATAGTCACTGTCGCTACCACCAGTGGCTGCTCCCACACCCTCAACCTGTACTTGTACCTGTACTGTCAATTTAGGGTCACAATCATGGATCTTAGGCTTCTCGCCAACGTCCGATAATTCTAAATATAGAGTAGTGCAACGCACACGTCCTAGAAAAAGTCGATACGTTGTACTATTACCAGAGAATATGCAATAATACTACGTATAGAATGGACACTTCGACGTCCCGCCCGATATGCGCGCATCACTCAACCCCTTTCCCTCTTATGGGCAACGGTTGGTATTTTGTACGCGCTACGCACACAGGTGCGCGTGTAAATACACGTCACTGATTGATGCGTGTGTAATAGAAACTAAAATAAGCGTTTGTATGGAATTTTGGCAAAGTGTTCGCGGTGTGCTATTACTATCAGTACGTTCTATTTTTCTCCTACCAAAAATCGGTCACAGATTAATTGGACGTATGCGAGCAGCCTACCACAGTCAATTTTCTTTTCTTTTTTTCAATCTGTCTCATTCCGCAGGCAGTGGGTGCGGAGTGATCCAAGCGAGTAGAATGTACCGCAGCCTGTCCCCGGACGAGAAACGTTCGCAGTTGTCGGTGCAGGTGTCTGTACACACGCAAGGCCCCTTCAACTGCGACAACAACACTATGTGCTTCTGTGCTGCCGTCGTGCAGGTCAGCCCTAATAGTAACTGGTGGTAGGGTTCCACTGTAGGAGCTCGAGGGCATACGTACCGTATTACCTAAAAGACTAGCTGACCCAGCGATCGTCGTTCTGTCATACGTTTAAAGACACGGATTCCATTATAAGCAACGCGTTTGAATTTATAATAATATATTCATTTTAATTATATGTACAGTAGAAGCTCTTTATTCGCGCTTCCTTCATTCGCGTTTTCACTATTCGCGGATTGAAAAATTGCGACTCAAGTCCTATATTAGCGGCTTAGATTTCTTTATTCGCGGATTGAATCGGTACCTCGGTACATATAGGTGTCCCTAAATTAAAAGCATTCGGTATCTGTTGTCAACGCGTCAAGATAAATAAAATAGACCTTATTGCAACTGCGCCTATATTGTTTTTAAAAGCTAACTGCGTTGTTTGTTTCGTTCGACGGTTCCTTTGAGGTAAAGTCGCCTTCGCCGCGGACGGTGTTTTTAAGTGTGTAAACAAACTGAAAATGTAGATAAAACGAACTTGTTAATTAAAACATAAAGTATATTTTGAATGCTGCCACTATTGGATCTTTGCCTAAACCTGAAGACATTAAGTAACTTATCAAAATGTATGGTCAAAAACTAAAACTAAACAGATTTTTTATGTTTGCTTTTTTTATTTTACCGCCTAGGAACGTATCCCCCTATAATTCTATACAAATTACCATTCCATATTCACGGTTTCTATATTCGCGGCATATTTACGGAACGTATACCCCTCGAATAAAGAGCTTCTACTGTATTTTATTTTTTAATAATGTGCATGAAATGATTATGGTAATTAAAGTATTTGCTTCGATAAAGATTAATACTGTGTTGGTTTAAATAACTTTCCGATTGCTGCATTGTAGGTTATCAATATTTTAAAGATATAATGAGTTATAGTAAGCTATGCTTAATAACATTATCCATCGCGGCCTTTTTTGTAGATCTACCAAAGATAAAATATTTCACCGTACATTGTGTTGTTATATCTCAGGGTTTAATCATGTATTAATTACACAAACCTTAATTACAAATAGGTATACACACATTTTCGTCGTGATCGTGAATCTCTAAAATGTGACATCTATTGGTGAAAAACGCACGAAAATCCGTGCAGAAGTCTTTGGGTTTATCGTGAACAGATAGACAAAGGCGACGGGGAACCTTGTTAAGCAATATGTACCTATAGTTTTTACTTTGACGGCTTATACTTACCTACATTCAACAACACTTCACATCGTCATCATCATTTCAGCCAAAAGACGTTCACTGCAGAACAAAGGCCTCCCCAAAGATTGCCACACCAAACGGTCCCGGGCCGCCCTCATCCAGCGATTGCCCGCGTCCTTCACCAGATCGTCGGTCCATCTTGTGGGGGGCCTGCCTACGCTTCGTTTTCCGTTATGCGGTCACCATTCGAGAACTGCTCTGCCCCAACGGCCGTCAGTACTTCGAGCTATGTGCCCTGCCCACTGCCACTTGAGTCTCGCTATTCGGTGAGCTATGTCGGTAACTTTTGTTCTCATGCGGATCTCCTCATATCTGATTCGATCTCGCAGAGAAACTCCGAGCCCTCTCCATCGCTCTCTGAGTGACCTTGAGCCTTCACGTATACCCAACATATTCAGGCGTGCGTGGTGTGGAGCGGCCAGTTCCCCGACATGGCGCTGCTGGAGGTGGCGCTGCCGGGGGGCTTCGCCGCCGACGCCGCCCTACTCTACAAACAACTACACAACTATGATCCCTGTAAGTCTTCTATCCTACTTCCTACTGTTATTATAAATGCGAACGTTTGTGAGTATGGATGGATGTTTGTGACACTTTCACAAAAAAATCTACTGGACGGATTTGAATGAACTTTACAGTAATATAGGACACTAGCTGATACCCGCGGCTCCGCCTGCGCATAGATCGCTTTTCGAGTAACCTGTGGAAACTTATCAATGGCGTTCCACAAGAACATTTTTTCGGGATAAAAACTATCCTATTTGTTAATCCAAGTTACCCTCTATGTGTTTGCCAAATTTCATGAAAATCGATTAAACAGTTTTTGCGTGAAGGAGAAACAAACAAACAAACATACAAACTTTCGCATTTATAATATTATTATGAATTAATGAATATGAATGATATGCCAGTAGTCTTTCTCATGATACAGTGTTTATCCGGCAATAAATTAAATTGCTACATAACTAATTCTAATGACCACTATCAAAATTTTAGTACTCCGTCGAATAGAACTATCACCGACCGCATCCCGAGCGACGCTATACCTGGGCCTTCATCCCGGTGAGGGCGGCTACGGGGGACATCGCTGTTACTCGCTTCACGCCGTGGGCCCCGCCGCCAAGACCAAGTCGGCGTATGCCAAGCTACTGGACTATTATCGGCCTAGTGTCCAACATACGCAGGTTTGTTCTGAACCGATGCCTCCGGGAGACAATAATTTAATTTGGACTCAATCGATGGATTGGATTTTCCTTTGACTACCCTTCCAGGAAATGCAAATTTCTGAAGAACGATAGATAAGAAGAATCGTAAATTTCCTTTTTTTAATATTTTGATGGTGGTAAATACACTCGTGACATAAAGTTCACATTCATTATAAGTAATGACTACAGTCTACAGATATCTACACAAATCAATAAGCAGATGCGTTGTCACCCCGTAGGCCTTAGCCTAACATGTTTTACCTCTGTGCAAATACGGGGCTATACAACTAATTTTATTTATATTCAATTTCAGTTTAAAATTGTTGTTTTACGATTTATCGTGACCGACCCGTGGTACAACTGCGATGTCCAACTGGTTGTACTACGGAGAAGTAAAGTTACCCATAGTTCAACTGGTTGTTCTGTGGGGAAATAATTTAATTAATTCTGTAAGCTTTTCCGCGAAGGGATGCAAATAAATCATCAAAATAGCAAATTTTAATTGTAACCAGTAACTTTTATCGTCAGATGTACACGATCCCAGAGGACTGTCCGTCGAACACTGCATCCACATCAGATTACCTTCCTACCCAGAACCTGTACGCTAAGGCCAAGTCCCTGGACAGCGATGACATACTCATGATGGATGAGTACTCTTACGAAGATATACCTGATGGTATACCTTTAGAAGATCCAATCTACGACAACTTACCTCTTACGAGAGGAGATTATAACTATCCTTCAAACCTTAAAGAGGAGCAATTTAACGATAAGAAATATGATATTAACGAAAATATTCCTGTGACAATAAATTACAAAAATAAAAACAACATTATAAATAACAAAGTAAAAGATTTTCCTGATTCAGGAATTAATTATATAGATAATCCCAGACAATCAAAAGTGAATAATGAAATAAATGAAGTAACATATGATAAAGAAATATCGAATATTAAAAATGAAACAACTTACATAACTACAACAGTAATTGAAAGACAGAGTATAGCTGAAACACACAATGAGCCTACTACAGAAGTGTACAGTAATAAAACTGTAAAAGAAAACAACTCTTACAACGAAGATCAGATATTGGAAAGTAATAATCATTATAACAAAGAACCTGCAACTCACAATAATACACAATTCAAAAAAGATGTAACGGAAAGACCTTCTGAAAAATATGCTATAGAAAATCCTAATCTATCCAATTTTCACATAATAGACAGCGAAAAAGACCTTGAGGTGCCCAGTGGTGTAGAAGGACCAATACCAACGATAGTGCTGCCACCAGTAGGATTCCTAGTTACGCTACCACAACCAGGTACCTACTTTTTACTTATATTTTTTAAACAATGCAAGCATAGGTATTTTGCGACTTCTATTACCCTTTTAATCTCTCGAAGGCTAAGGACAATATTCACAGATCCCAATCAAAGTGTAGATATACAGTCTGATTAAAGTCCTAATAACTGGTTTACACTTTTAATCTTTCAAGGATCGTAAGGCCATCGGCGCCCAGACACAATTGAATTTCAATTGTCATATTTTTCTCGTGTCTGGAGGGATTAAGTGCAAGTGCGAGTGGCAAGTTATCAGATTTTTATGTCAAGTGTTAAGTGTATTCACAGCATTGACATTCCATACACGATATGAAGTCCTTTTTTGTGGGTTCAAAGTAACCTATTTCGTCATAAACAGTGGAAGACTGTCAAATGACATAAATAAAAGTAGTTTTAGAACTTTTAGTAGATAATAATGACTGGGGTTATCTCCTCAAATATTGGACATAATTTCTTGGGCGAAATAGAAAATACAGATCCTCGGGATCTTTGATAGTCATACTCGCACTTAAAGTAAGGTAAAGCAGTGTTTTATCTTTGTTCATTTCTATAATTTATATTCACTTCATCGTTCATCACTGTTTAATTTGTGATTACATGACTGAGTAGGGGAGGCTACTCAACTGTTAAAATAGACACACAGATATTAATCTCTTCGCAGCTGTGTTTAACTCTTAACAGCGCCTGCATTTACACTCTTATTTTTCTAATCACTTAACACTTATCACTTGAACTTGTTACTAACTAATTGCAATGGTTTCTAACCATTGTAAGTAATTAGTTTTTATGAGGCTTTGTGTGAATGATAGTATCGGTGTAAAAATGAAAAAAGGCATGCTCCGATGGTTCGGGCATATAGAAAGAATGTCGAATGAGCGAATGACTAAACAGATATACAATGCGAATGTGGATGGTTGCAGAGGCCCAGGAAGACCAAGGCTGACCTACCATGACCAAATAGGTCGAGTTCTGTCTGATGGTGGGGTCAAAAGTCTTAGGAATCGGCGTGCATGTATGAAGAGAATGATGAAGGTAGACGAGGCACGAGAGGTTTGTCAGAACCGGGATGTCTGGCGCTCTACACTCTCTGCCTACCCCGTTAGGGACCTGGCGTGAAGATACATACATATATAGTTTTTATTTGTTTTTGGTTAACTTTTATTTACTTTTACTTTATAATATCATCCATCTTTTAACTTGTCTGCATCTTCTCCTTTTCCCATCTCGTGGTTATGACTTTTGTGTCCAATGTTTTAAATAAGTAGGTAATTACTTAAAATAATATTCCAAATTACAGGTAATCCAGATATTTCGTCGCAGGACAACTACCGCGGATACTTCTCACCTAGCTACGGACATTACGAGGATGATTATTACCCTTACAGTTACAGAAATTATAGGAATAATAGACGAATAAATGTACCCAATGACTAAATAAATATGTTGTTTTATTACCTTGCATTAAATTTACAAATGATGTAGGTAGGTAGGTAATTCTCCCCAAAAAAACTCTCTGGGATCATAAAGAACGAATTTCGATGAAGGGAAGGAAAACCAGAAAATGTAATAATCAACTCAAACGTACCTACAACTGCCTATAGTCCCGTAATAACTATCTCAACTAAGGTCTCAGGGTGGCAAAGCATCTGCATTTTGACCTCTGGTTTTTGCGTAGATGTTAATAGATATATAGATTTTTACTGGTGGTAGAGCTCCAGTGACTGAGTTCGCGGGCGTAGTAGCACCACCGCATTACCTAAGATACTTTCCGCTAAATGGTAGTGTTCAGCACTATCGTGTTCTGGTCAGGTGGTAATGTACGGTCCTGTAATTTCCGGCATAGAGGCATAACACTTTAGGCCTCAGGAGTGGTTACGCATCTGCATTTTGACCTTGGTCTTTGTGTGGGTGTCTATAGGCTGTAGTCATCACTTAACATCAATGTGAACTGCATGCTTGTTTTCCACTTCCATTACATTAAAAAAATCATATTTGGTCCTTTTTTAAACAAAAGCTTCATTCTTAAATGTAGGATATATAGCGTACTTGTCTTATTTTGCATGGAATAGCTTTGTAGGTAGGAACATACCTACATTATTAGCCATAATCAGATTGGCTGGCCATGCAGTTATGGAGGACCTAGACCTTCGAATCTATCTGAAGACAAGTTCACCTTTCCATTTTTCTTTAAGCAAAACTTTTACCTAATTAGATTGCATGTGTCAATGCACAAATACACAATAAGTAGGTACTTAGTGAACTTAAGTAGCTCGAAATAAGCTGCTTTTCAGAGTAAGACGAGGTAATGTAGCTACATAGCTGTTACATGTTGACATACGGGCTTTGAATCTCCAAATCTTTCTCTGTCGAATGAATTTCAATGAATCACCGACAGAATGTTTCGTTTATGAGTTGTTCAACGACAAAAAAACTTTCAAATAGGTACATAGAGGTATAACACTATGAATAGGTACGAATGATTCGCCGACAAATTTTTTTTTATAACCCAAACAGCTAGGTTTGGTTAGAGGTAAATTTATTGTAGAAATTAAACTTGCGGATTTTCTCGCGTATACAACACTGCCAAACTTCTTACACCCGACGTTTCGGTCGCTTTCCAGCTACCGTGGTCACGGGCAGACTCAGTGTATACGCGAGAAAATCCGCAAGTTTAATTTCTACAATGTACGAAGCTCGCGAAAACCTACGAAAACGGTAAATTTATTGTTTATTAATTGTATACAAAGAATATTTATTTCGGTAGGTATAACAATTTACAGTAACTTTAAAAAGAGCCATTTTATCTCGTCAAATGTTCGGCAGAAGGTATTACCTACCAACAATATAAACTAAGTAGGTAGGTACATTCTTTGTAAAACAAAATCTACTTAGTTATATTACTTCACCCAGTGTGTCCCGTACTCAACAAATATTAATTAGATAATTAGTTGGCGGTTCACGCAGGTTGACGAATCCGTGAGTCACCGGACCACGTTGGTGCCGCCCGGGGCTACGTCACCGCCCTATGAAATCGCCTGCCGCATAACCGCATATCGACATGATTGACGCATTGGGGTCACTACAAATTAATAATCGAGAGTAGATTGAAATAGACCAAAATATTCTGGCACTGCAAATTCCTGTGACACATTGCATATTTTTGTACTTGCTCATTACTAGTAGATATACAAGTTTTCTAACATCGTCCAGGTTATTTGCTCATCGTAGGACTGGCCAGCCAGTCCTAAGCCCCGGCCGTGTGATGAGACTTTTAGTCTTGTGTTAACACCAGACTTTAACAGTCTGCCATACCTAAATGTTTGATGTTTTGAATTTTAACTAAATAAATAATTATTTATTTTATTTTAATTTAACACTGGGTTTTATTGTCGCTGCCGTTGATTAAGGAAATAGTTCGTATTCCGTTGCTTTTGAAGACTCCAAAGAAACCAAAACCGGAAACCAATAATGTACACAAGTAATTCAACCCGGCAGTCTGAGCCTGGAGGTATCCCAATACGCTGTCTTCGTACTCACAAACGAGAAAAGAAAATTCTTCAACAAGCCCGTTCGCACGATCTATTTTTAACACCAACTCGCGAGTTGCGAGTTGTAAAGCAAGTTTTTTGCAGACGTTTCCTCAGCACTAGGTATGTAGGTAGTCAGGGAACGCTGCGCTTATCCAATATCATTCAAATAAAGCTTTTATTATCGAAAGCTTGTTGTGAACATCCCCATAGGTGAAAATGTTTCAAAACAATGCTAGACAAACGGGCCGACAATCCGCCTAACAAGAATAAATGCCTCAAACTAGCCAGGCAGAGATTAATCTTCGTCGTAGTCCTTGGTGTTGACAAATTGCGATAAAATTGAAACGTTAAAATATGTTGGCCTAGCTTTATTCCAGTTAATGGTAGTGACATAGATGTAGTATTGTACCTATACCAAATCTATGGTTAGGGAAATGCTTAGGTTTGGTCACATCAACACATTTGTTAGTAATTTTTTTTTAATGTAATGGAAGTGGCAAACAAGCATGCAGTTCACATTGATGTTAAATTACTGCAGACACCCACGCAAAGACCAAGGTCAAAATGCAGATGCGTTATCACTCCTGAGACCTAAGGTGTTATGCCTCTGTGCCGGAAATTACAGGACCGTACATTACCACCTGACAGGAACACGATAGTGCTGAACACTACCATTTAGCGGCAAGTAGGTATATAAGGTAATGCGGTGGTGCCTTCGCCCGCGAGCTTCGTCACTGGAGCTCTACCACTTCTCTACTTCTCTAACTTTAACAAATTTGTTATAGTTAGACATTTTAACATTAATTAGTTTACAATTTAATGTACAATTTTATATAAAATTTAACTTTAACAAATATTTTGGTACAACCAAACCATAAAATAATCGATAAAATATATTTTAAAATAAATTATGACGGCTGGTTACGACTATACACAGCAAAAATAAATTTGTAATTTACCAAAGATGTTATAAAAAATAACGGAATTAGAGATTCATAATATCACTGGACCTGAATCTGTCTAAACTCTATTTGAGATACATTAAATCTTCAGTCTACAATTTGAACAGCACAAGAACACCTATTTTGGCAAAATACTTATATAGGCCGACATAACTAAGTAATTTACAATGCAACTGCATATTTTGTTACAATTTCATATGATAATAAGATAAATGGACCAACCCAAATGATAAGTTGATGGATATTATATTACGACGATTTTTCATTTACTTAATAGTTAGTTTAAATTATATAATTAAAAAAAAATGTAAGTAGGTTATATGAAAAATAAAGAAATTCTTAGCAACATTTTAATATATATTTTTATTCAAATTAATTCAATCATACGTTACAGAATACTTGGATTTTAATGTATGTTCTTTAAATTATTATAATAATTACAAAATAAACCTTATTGGCGTTATAATGTTACATATAAAAAAATGCTTCCTTCTGCACTCTTGTTGCCGTAATTATATGGAACAACTTTATTTATCAGTTTATTGTAGTTTGAGCAACCATCCACAATGTTTAGATTTACTTTTTTTATTGAAAAATATCGAATATGTTGTGCTCTATGCCCACAAACACAGCGTTAAAGCTACATGGACAATTTGTTTAAAATTAACTACAATTAAATGCACCATTAGAATCTTCCCCACCTCTGTTACGGATTGATTTCGCACACAGCACTATTATGCAAGCAATATTCAAGAACTAATATACAAATAATACTGATATTTAAAGATACTATTTGTTTGAATGGATTTACAGCAAGTTTTCATGCAAGGTTAATCCAATAATCTCTTCAAAGTCAAGGAAACCAACACAATTCTCTTTCTAATATATCATAATTGACATGCTTTGAAAAATCATAATTTGAAGAATAGAAAAATACACATTTATATTGCTCACACAACATTTAACAATTGCTGCAAACGAAAACTACAATCTTTTACCAGTGAACACCAGTTGACTATTGACCAGTCTAGTCTAGATTGGGTCTAGCTAAGTACGACCATAATGTCACTATAATCTTGTCACTACAAACAGAAACAGACAAATGTGTGCTTCAACAGTACAGCTATGAAACGTCGCGTCCAAGCGGCCAGTACGTAATGCAATCAATATCCTTCCATAATGAGAGTAACAAAATGCGATAAAATTTAACAGATACAATAGCGATTTCTCTATATACTCATAGATAAATACGCACCGGGGCAGGCCCGCGGAGCCAGTAAACATTTGAACAAGATTTACTCTTATGCGAATATGTACAGAGGCATGGAGCGACCGCTGCAGCTCAGAGCGCAGCGGCGAGACATCATTGGCTCTTCAGTTCTTTGCCGATGGTGTAGGAGACGAGACGCGCCCAGTCGATCTTGCTGCGCGTGACGGGGAGCTGTCGCCGCAGCGCCTTGAACGTCGTGTCGCTCATCGTCTTGTAGTTGTCGGATATCGCCGTCTGGTACGCGTTCTCCGCCTCGCACACCACCCGCACGAGTTCCTTGGCGGTCGCTGCCTCGCCAGCCGCCGTTAGTGGCGCCTTCACTTCTTTCGAGCTCACCAACTGCACGTTACCGTCCTCGTAGTAGTGCACCTGCACGCGCAGCATACCGCGGAGCTCTGCTGCGCCCCCGCCCACCGTCAGCGACCACACGGACCGCCACCGTCCGTTCCAGTAGTTTTTCGGCTGGAACTGGTGGTCCTCGATGCACGCGACAAGCGACACGGCGCCGGACTCGAGCGCCCGCCCCACCACTAAGCTCGCGCCGTGCTTGTAATGCTCGGCCACGTATGTCGTCAGCTCCTCGTCAAGTGCCGCACGCCAGGGCTCCGCGACGCGGTCGGGCTCGTACGGCTCATATTCCGACGCTTCTTTCCGTAAGTGGTCGTACTTGAAGGACCGTTTGGATCGCGGGTCGAAGAACCTCCCACCGCCGAGCTCGTTGTGGTCGGTGATGAGGGTGTGTAGCTCTGAACCCTCGAGGCGCACGGGCGTAAGCTGATCCTTGTTGTACTGTGCGAACGCCCCGCTGGCGCCTTCTTTGAGGAGAGTGTCATTATTTAGCAGTACCCTTACATCGTTGAACACTTCATTGAATTCACCAGGCGGTGAATGGAGAATGAAATCCGAAACAATTCTCACTTTTTCCTGATCACTAATCACTTCGTCACCGTCCGCCGCCATTTTTGGTGCTTTTGACACAACCATAGATAAAAAAATGAGGAAAACCAATGACGGAAGGAAGTACAATAAAAACACTACCATAGATTAACAAAACTGACATCCTAGATAGGTACTAAAAATGCTTTAAATCTCGAGAAGATTATATTAAATATTTTAATTTATAAGTAGATAATAAATCTATGAGCAGCACAGAATCATAGATTTTTATTGAAATCTATTATGTATGTGATTTGTTTGATTCAATAATATACAGAAATAGGTGGGCATAGGTTGGGCGGAGGATAGTAAATTACTTAATTTTGATGTCACATAAATCATAATTTTATAACTACGAATATCTGTTATTGCATTCAATGTAATTATTAAAAATGTTTTGATCTGTATAATTTCCCATTTTGATTTAGATATGTTAAAAATGATTGAGCTGAAAATGCCATCACGTCGTCGCCTATATATATATAAAAAAAACAAAATCATTTATGTCAAAGTCAAAATTTATTTTGAGTTTTGGCGGGAACCTTGAAAAAGGCGTATGGTGCTCTTATTTTATTTCATTTTCTTAGTGTATTTTTAAGTTATATTGAATAAAGTTGGTGGCATTTTGTTTGATATAGGTTTATTACGGTGCCCGTGTATAGTGAAATAGAATAATAGTGCGAAAACATGACCTTTCAGGTTGCCTCTAAAACTCATTGTAAATGTTCTGGTAAAGTAGCCATCGCTTTACTCGAATAACTTGACTGTAACTCACTTGACTGACATATTATACTTGATAACTTATATACTTGATACTTACTTAATATACTTGATATTATACTAACTTTGACGCTGCATAAATAAATACGAAATATCGTTTTACTTGACACTGGCAATATGGGTAATAGCGATGCCATAATAACAAAAAAAAAAAAATTCAAATGTCATACTCTGTTGTGTAACTGGTGTGCGAAAATTAATTTACCACGAAAATGCAGTCCCTACTCTCCTACAAATACTACGATACACCTGAAGGGACGGATATATTCAAAAAGGTCTTCGTGACGTCCAAATATGCCACATTAGCGGCAGTTCCGGCTGCAACACTAGATGTCTTGATGTATTCGCACCCCAAGGGTGTCTTCAACACCATGCACCGGTATATGTGGTATGTGGGCCCGCTTGTGGGTATGGCGTCGGCTTTCACACTTACGGCGAACGTTGCACAGAACGTTCGTGGTAAAAATGACCACATAAATTACTTCTTGGGCGGTGTCGCAGCAGGAGCCGTGTATGGAGCTTGGCAACGATCTCTGACTGTGGGAGTACCGATGGCAGTAGTGCTGGGAGTGGCGGCTTGCATTAAAAAGTCTGCGGTGGACGAAGGTTGGACTCTCTTCCCCGAAATTACACCAATGGCCAACTCTATCCATTCTGTTAGACATGACTGGACTATGGCTAAGGATATCGAACACTTGAAGACCTGGACGACAGGTAACTAATGTCAATACAAGTATTGCTTAAACATCCCTTGGGCCTGAAACCTGCAATATTGTTTATACTTTCTATTAGTGAAGATCCCTGGACCGCTGGTGCCAGGACAGCGGTTCACAGACAGATATTTTGGCACCATGCCAGTAAATAGGACATAATCCCACTTTGTGTTGTTGTACATATAAAATAATAAATAGGATTGGTGATGGTGACGTAGGATTCCTCTTCTTAAGCTTCATCAAGCTTTGTTTACCTAGTCAAAATTGAGTGGAGATTCAAAATTGAGAAGAGAGATGGTAAAAAAAAGGTCCAAGGTCCAAAACAGCTTTATATTATTGAGTAGGTTCATTACAGAACATTTTCTGATATAAATGTTTAACATCTGAAGGTTAATTTACAATTAATATGGGAGGCAATTACTGTTGGTAGGAAACAGCATTTTATGCAAAGACATTTTTTTTTACTAATTTTATGAACCGGGTCGTGACGCGAAGAACATTAAGCCATTTGACATTTTGCTGTTACAACAGTCTGTCCGCGACCACGGCTTGTGCAACCGATTCGAAACATCGTAATAAAGGTAAAAAGTGTTTTTACCCAATAACTACATCGCGTCACGACCCGGTTCGTAAAATTAGTAAAATGAGTGTTATACGCGAGTTTTTTAAAAGATCATTTGGTCAAACCTTTTTAGGATATTTTCTGTAGAAATCGATGATTCTTTTAGTTTGCCATTATTAATCCCGTAGACAATACTTGCATTCGATTCGAGGGTTAGTTCCCCGAGCATTTTGCATCGGTAATACACGCTATGGCTACTCCCCTCCAGTCCACCGCGACCAGTGGACCGCGTTGCTCTATGACTGCATTACATGGATCCATATTTTGTAATTAGTTACTTAACATTTTTATTTGTTACTTGTGATCCAATCATTTATCATGTATATTTTTGTTCCAGGGTCTAAGTGAGGGATTTTGCGGAGTAATAGCATCAGTATAAATAGTCTGTCTGTAAATAAGATCACATTGTATCCTAATTTTATTTAAGTGTTAAAATAAATAATTATTGGTGATACAAGAGACTTCTATTTGTTGCCAGATAGTCACTCCATGGATTAATAACACTGTACAGCATAACTCATTGTGATAATTAATAGCTAAAAAAATTGTAGATCATGATCTACATTGGATTTACAAATCATTTAAACCAAAATGGGTGGAAATGCGTTACCCATACGGCGCACGCTTCGACAAAGGGGTGGGTTATGAGGAACTCTGGGAAAAGTTTCTCGTCACTAAAACCTCTCGGTGTACCTAAACCATCCACCCAATGGTTTCGGTCACATAGTTCAGCCTTGAGGAAGCTGCATCATTGTAGGCCACAACTCGCGGTTCCACGTCTCTGTCAAACGGTGGGACTGTGGACACTACCTCTTTACTCCATTTTTTTTTAATATTCTCGACTCAGGAGTTGCAACGCTTCGTTGCAGACGCCGTTGCGAACGTTACCTTATAGTTTTCTTCATAAAACATAATGATTAATTTTATATCAATGATATATTTATTTATAAGACCATTGATTGAAATAAAACAAGTTTATTTCTTAATTGTTAAAACTTTATTACTTACAACTAACAAAACAACAAAATTCAATAAGCAATCGATAATAAAAAATTCTACTTACAATAATAACGTAAATTTACGTATTAATTTACGTAAGAAGGGAATATCCCTTCTTACGTAAATAAATAAATTCCTTCTACAAACACGTTTTAAAAAATAAAATCTTGAATCTGCGCCCGCAGATAATGTAATACGTGAAAAGGAATGTTCAAGCGTTGTGGTACGGTGAGCCAGATTCATATTACTGTGTCGGGGTGCGTCATGGCGCGACAGAGCGCTATCATGGCAAAGTACCTACTGATTGTACAGAAAAAATAAGACGATATGAGATATTTTCCAAATATTATTGTCCTGATATTGAAAATATTACTCCACCGTATTAAAAAAAATCCATTCCTAAGTCTAGAGTAGAAAACATCCATAATAAACTTTAATCGTTTTAATTTAATTAAATTTTATTCCGATGAGCATAAAATAGTTTATCAAAATAACATTTCAAAGCTGTTAGTAACCTTTTTTTTACAAATCTTGGCATGGTCCTTCCATTCTGAATAGACTCACATTAATGTGTCGCGGTTTATCGTGACAGAGTCATTAATTAATGTATACAAACAATAGCGCCACGTCACAAAAATATAAACCTAGCTTTAATATCGTGTTAATTACTCCCTTTTCAAATCGGCTATTGGAAGCGGGTACACACAATTTTTGGTCGATAATGCGATCATGTACATAAGCAATTAATAAATATTACATCTCATTTCTGATAGATCTACTTTGAAATCTTAAGTAGGTTATTAAGGATCTAAAACACAAATTAAGAGTTATTTTTGTGTGTAAATCATTCACCAAAGTTAAGCTGTTGAGTATCAAATTAATTTGAAACTATGATCGCAAGATCTTAATACCAAACACACTTGATATCTTTGAAAATAAATAATTCAAACGACAATTAAAAGCAGTACGAGCGACTTGAAACTTAAATGCAGAACCTACCCAGTCACACCCGAGCTCTTCCATAACAACCTTAAACTATTCTCTGTATATGGCAACACTTGTATGGTATGGTCATAAGAAACGCCAACATTCCCACATAATGCACTTTTATATGTAAATGTTCCCTGAACCTATTTATTCAAAATTATATAACGTGTTGAAAAAGCGTGAGAAGCAAAGTAAAATTAGCACATTTGTATATTAATATTATGATAATTTAAATCAAACCTACTTGGACGGACATAAATTTTCAACACAAGCAAAGCTGTCACACGCAACAAGTGTTGCCATATTTTCCCCAAAAACCGTTAATTCAAAACCGTTCCTTACACAATATAAAATTATTACAATCTAAAAAATTGATAGGTATACTATTATCGCAAAATTTGGCTAAATACGCAGACTTGAAGGAATTAAAAATGGCCATACATAGGAAGTTAATAAAGGAAATCGATCTAAAGCGAAGTATCAGTTTTGTCAGTGTTAATTTATGATATAGCATCTTTGTTTGTCACTCTCAACCTCTCCTTTGAACCTAAAAGACATAAATTACGATACTTAAAAAGTTAAAAAAGTTTGGAAGAAAAATTTGGCACAATAATTGAACGAACACGAAATAAATTCGTAAACGTCACAAGTAATACCACTAAACATTAAAATTTGTGTATCTGAAAATGTTCACACACTTTTACATTATTAAATCTGTCTGAAATGTATGTTCAAGTCAAGTCTGTCTTAAATTATATTCATTTCTTGGTTGCAACTTGGTTGTGATAAAATGTACGTATTTCAAATAGTCTTGAAAATTCAGACAAAATTTTAATTGATTTATTTAAAAGCAGTAGTCATGATATTTAGTGGTAATCAATTGAAAAAGAAATGACAGACAGATTTTGAGCTAAAATACCTCTATAACACAGGTACATTATCTATATGACATCAATCAATCAGTTAAAAAACTCTGAAATATATCTAAATACAAAGTTAACATTATTTGACCTGTAATCCAAACTGGTATATTGTTAAATGTGATTAAAAAGCACATACAGATTATAAAATGTGAGAGCAGTTTAATGTATTTATCATTACAGTATACGACTTCGAGATGTTGTAAACTTGTAAACACGGGTGTAAAATACTCCAATCAGTTAATATTTTTATCAAAAAAATGTTGAGTTATCTTTAGGTATACTTTTTTATGTCAATGTCCCATGTCATTTAGGACAGTGGTTCTTAACCTTTTAGTACCGACAGAGTATTTTTATTTCGTGCCGTTATTTCGGGCTCCTTTTACCTAGACTGCTTTTACAGAATGTATTAATAAAAAACCCGTTTGTAAATGATTGGACTAAAAAGCAAACCTTGCGAAAATAACTCAATTTCATTTGATGAACAACCTTATTATGTATTTCGACTGTTCGGTTAGCTATAACTGTTTGGGTGATTTTATTCAGTTTAGCTTGCTTGATTAACGCGCCAGAATGTCTACAAGGCAGAAATTAATATTATCATCTTTGCAACACCTCTGTAAAAAAGTGAGTATAGCTATTGTTGATATTATATATCAATACATAAAAATACTGTTTTTTACAGTTTTTATATCAACTGTAATCCTAATAAACCTATTAGTAACTGATCAGAATTTCTTACACCCATCTTAAATACAAAAGATCGGATTTATTTGTTGGCTGTCTTTACTTTGACTGGTTCTTCTGGTTCTTCTTCTTCCTCTTCCACTTCTTCCTCGATCTCTTCTATCTCTATTTCCTCTTCTATCTCCTCGTCGGAGAGATCGTCGTCTTTCTGCGGGTTAACATTTAATCTTATTTACAATTGACTATATGACCGATATCAAGTTCAACAGAACAGTGGCGGTCAAACCATTCCAATGGTGCGGTAGTTATTAGGTAATGAGATGGTGCCTACGCCCTCGAGCTCCTGCACTACAACTCTACCACCAGTAAAGGTGTGATGCCGAACTCCGCTGCACGCAGCAGTGCTGCCGCAGCACTACTGATCTCCATATATTCTCTATTTATGTTTATATTTTCTATATAATATAGTATATATATATACTATATTATATTATATAGTTCTATATAATATAGTTTATATGAGATAACATTCAAAGCTACGCGACAAAGTCGCGACAGCAATGCAGTAGAAAATAGAGAAATATGGTGCTGCGGCGTATTGCGGCGGCAGCACGTTGCATGCAGCCTAGTTCGGAGTCGTACCTTTAGCACACCGCGGTCACTCCGCCAAAATTCCATACAAACGCATAATTTGGTCTCTATTACTCAATACATCAATCAGTGACGTGTATTTACACGTGCGCCTGTGTGCGTAGAAAATAACAACCGTCGCCCGTAAGAGGGGAGGAGGTTGGGTGATGCGGGGAAATCGGGCGGGACGTCGAAGCGTCCATTCTATACGTAGTATTATTACATATTCTCTGCCTTAAGGCTCCTATCATTCTGCAACGTGTCGCCGGTCGCACCACACAAAAACGCTACCGGCAAGCACGCGGCACAATGAAAGCCACTATGGAGCTTCATACAAATTGCACCGGTCGCGCGCGTACGCGACCGGCGACCCGCTGCAGAATGAAAGGAGCCTAAAGCTCCAGCTAAGGAAATCAGGAGTGATTTACCTCGGCAGGTTGTGTAAGAGCACTGGCTGTTGTGAAGTCGTCCATTGTTGATTCTGTAAAACACAATAAATAAAACAGTCGGTGCTCGGTCCATGTGAGGATGGTTTTTAAAGTTGTCAAACAATTCCGATTCAAATGGGTTAGGGCAGTGGTTCATAAACTTTTGGGATTCATATATTTTTGCTCAGGGGATATGACTTTACATTGTATTTGAGATTCTGAAGTAGGTTATCTAACTTTTACATTGATTTTCAGTTGTTACGTGTTTTCTATCTTCCTATTGATTTAATTGACTTTTTATTTAATAATTAAACCCTAAAATCGCGAAAAAAAATCAGCTATTTCATACAAAATTGAAAATGTTAAATTGTATGAAATTTATTTTTTGCAAAGTAGGTACGTTCCATAATGAAAGACTGAAAGTTGTTAAAATAGTTCGTCTGAAAAAACGGTTTTCAGATTTTGCGCACTTAACACTACATCCTTTATAACAAAAGCTGGAGCCACCCCAATTATAAACACCAGGAATCGCCACTGAAGACAATAGAAATGGTATTTTGTCAAAAAACCTCGGATGGCCAAGTCGCCGGTACATACACTGACAAATACTGACAACAACTAGGTAATGAAAACATTGCAACAAGCAAGCAAAATTGATCCGTAAATGAGTTCGTGAAGGTTTAAAATACATTTTGTTTTGCTATTGACATTAAATCATCTTATATTTGTGCATTTGACAGATCACTAGAATTGGTGTCGTAAGAGACACCAGTGTGTTGAGACCGTATCACGCGCTCGTAGGACTTTTAAAAATAATGTTTCTGAGTGTAATACGTTTACCCTGTTTATATTTAAACACCACAAATAACCAGTGAAAGAAATTATGGATAAAACAAGTTTTGATGGACATCAATAAAATAACTCACCAGGGTCTCTCTCGGGCGTTTCGCGCGGCGCGTCCTGTATCAACGAGAGCGTCATCTTACCGCTCACCACCAACTGCAAACAACAACAAATTCATTGCTAATAATAATATAACAATGGCAACCCATTATACGTCCCACTGCTGGGCACGAGTCTCTCCCCTTTTTGGGGGGAGGCCTGGAGCTTACTCCACCACGCTACTCCAAATGCGGGTTGGTGGAGATACGGGTTGGTGGCCAACCCGCTGTCGATGTTTTTCGGTGTCTGATGGCACTGGTGGTAGAGCTCCAGTGACGGAGCTCGCGGGCGTAGGCACCACCGCATTACCTAATATACTTGCCGCTAAATGGTAGTGTTCAGCACTATCGTGATTCGGTCAGGTAGTAATTTCCGGCACAGAGGCATAACACCTTAGGCCTCAGGAGTGGTAACGCATCTGCATTTTGACCTTGGTCTGTACGGTGCAGTCATCACTTAACATCAATGTGAACTGCATGCTTGTTTACCACTTTCTTTCATATAAAAAATCTGGTGGTAGAGTAGTTTCCGACCCGGGAATCAAATCCAAGACCCCAGCGTAGCGTATCTCGGTGAAAGTCTGTTAAAAAATAGTGTTATTGGTTTGTTACCGGTGAGTTCTTCGTAGGCTTCGGCTCATCATCCCTGTTCTCCGCGAAGTCAGCGACCAGAACGCGCGACTGCTGCGGGATCTCCGTGTCCAGGAATATCGACTGCACTTGCTCCGCTTCATGCTGCAACTCACTTGGTGTCATCATCATCATCATCATCATTTAGCCGAAAGACGTCCCAGTAATGGATAAAAGCCTCCAAAGATTGCCACAACTAACGGTCCTGGGCCGGCCTCATTAAGCGATTGCCTGCGACCTTCACTAAAAGGTGCTATTCCGCGGGTCGCGACAGTCGTCGGCCGCGCGCGGCTATAGATGCAGTATGAAAATATATGGAACCGATTCCGCGGCTCGCGACAGACGCGCGCGGCCGACGACTGTCGCGAGCCGCGCGCGGCCGTGCGTATATTGTTTTCAGAAACGTCATGGATTTCATGGCGCAAACATAACGAACCTCTATGGTGAAACCATTTTAACACTGGCTAGTTACACAGCACATATAATATGTTTGACATTTTGACAGACAACACCGACTAATTTCGACATTTTCAAGACATAGGTTAAGATCCCACTGCAGAATCATTTCGTTCATCCAGATATGCTGCAAACCTAATTTTTACGCAACATTATAATCTAGAGAATATATTATATCCACTAGGTTGCCAATCAAAATTTGGCCCCAAGTATTTTTAGTTATATTATTTTATCTTTAACAGCCAGCAACTCTTATTTGCGGCCTTATTAATTTGGCTCCCGTATACCATAATAATGAGAAAAAAATAGCTTTAATTTACTAATTTAAATTTTTAGAAAATACATAATAGGTTTAGATCCCATAACACAAACATTTCGTTCATCGAGTTTATGCTGCAAACCCATTTTTTACGCATATTTATGATCCAGAGAATATAAATCCACTAGGTTGCCTATCAAAATGTGGCCGCAAGTATTTTTAAATAATTATTTATTTTTTTATTTTTGGGACAAAATTTCGCTGACTTGTTTTTTCAATAAAATATCGTCCACTTCACGGCAATATAATAGGTTGGGGAAAAAGTCTTTTCGAATTATAGTGTGTATGAACTTGTAATAAAATCTCTTTGGCTGTAGTATTTGTATCTGGCTGGTTTTGGTATCATTGAAAGTTAAAATTTTAAAGAACATAATTCCAAATTCAAATTAGGCAAATGTGTGATTTTCATTTGTTTTTCGTACTGTCAAGATGAGTGAATCTAATGAAGAAATTCGATACATTTTAAAATTTTACTACAAAAATAGGAAAAATGCAACGCAAGCCGCGAAAAAAAATTGCGATGTTTATGGACCTAGTGCAGTGTCTGTGAGAGTAGCACAAATTTGTTTTAAGCGTTTTCAATCCGGAAATTTTGATGTCAAAGATGCACCTCGCTCTGGTACGGATAATAAAAAAAC
The DNA here is from genome assembly GCA_036365455.1 of Macrosoma leucophasiata. NCBI lineage: Eukaryota > Metazoa > Arthropoda > Insecta > Lepidoptera > Hedylidae > Macrosoma > Macrosoma leucophasiata. The sequence continues at coordinate 1,839,011 of JAWQUS010000023.1, read as the reverse complement.
GGATATTACGGATAAAATGGATGCCATTTTTGAAAAAGTGGACCAAGATCGACATATCAGTAGTTACGACGTAGCTGAAGAACTGAGAATTGATCACAAAACAGTTTTGGCGCATTTGAAAAAAGCTGGGTACAAATAAAAGCTCGATATTTGGGTTAAATTTTAAAGAGACAGTGTAACAAATATTTTGTCCCAGTGCGGGGATTGAACCCGCGACCCTCGGCTCAAGCAATCGTCACGCGGCTGGAACAACTGTCAAACATAACAAACATTTTTATGGAATACCCATTACATTTAAATTTTTACTGAGTTTTGTTTTGGCAGGTTTTTTCTCAGTAATGTGGGCTTTGGAACTCTGCCAGTGAATGTCAGAGTATGTTTTACTTGTGGTAGAGCTCTAGTGACGGAGCTCACGGGCGTAGGCACCACCGCATCACCTTATGTACTTGCCGCTAAATAGTAGTGTTCAGCACTATCGTGTTCCGGTCAAGTGGTAATGTACGGCCCTGTAATTTCCGGCACAGAGGCATAACATCTTGGCCTCAGGAGTGGTAACGCATCTGCATTTTGACCTTGGTCTTTGTATGGGTGTTTATAGGCTGCAGTCATCACTTAACATCAATGTAAACTGCAAGCTTGTTTGCCACTTCCATTACATTAAAAAAAAAATATCCCATATTCTTTTGTATAGTCTTATCTTGACGTTTGTAAAATTGAGTATGGAACATTCTGTTGATACCTATTTTAATTATTAAGTACTAGCTGTTGCCCGCGGCTTCGCCCGCGTGGATGTCGTTTTATAAATAACTATGGAATACTCCATCCAAATTTCCGACCCCTATTTTAGGAGGGGTGGGGGAATATAAGGAGACAAACATATAGCCTATGTTCTTTGTTAAAGTCAACTCTATCTCTGTACCTTCATTAACATCGGTTCAGTCATTTGGACGTGAAAAGGTAACAGACAGAGAGACAGACAGGGTTACTTTCGCATTTATAATATTAGTAGGGATTTTTGGATTATTATTTATTTTTTTTTTTTTTTACTTTGACATATTAATCAACTAATTTTTTTTTTGAGTTTTGAGTTTTGGACACGTTGTATCAACCCCTCCATGGAAACAAGTCAAATTATAAATTACCCACTACGCAAATGATTCGGTATCAAACAAATTACATTATAAGGTTATAGGTTCATATTAAGGGCATGTTAGTAAAAAAATAAAACTGCCTATTAGGAAAATAAAATATTTATTTGTAAAAAAAAAATGTATAAATGCATAATAAGCATAATGCTAATAAATAAATAATAAGCAGTTTCATTTTTGGGCTGTAAAATGTGAGTAGAAAACAACAGAATTAATAAACTTAACAGTTTTGAGCATAACATTGAGCAATCTAATTGAGGAATGTGCACAAAGTTATGACAAGTAATTAACAGAATTAAAATACTAAAGCTACATATATAAGTAAAATTTGAGCATGGCATAGGCGATCCAAAAAAGGTTCTCCTTTTTACGAAAATATAAGGGCTTGCAACACTTTTATTTTTCGCAATAACACATGCGAGTGAACTTTAGAAAACACAGAAAAAAGGGAAAAGAAAAATTAGACTTCGGGCAGGCATCGAACCTGCGACCTCAGGATAACCAGTCCAGCCGCTTTACCACAGCGCTCCGAAGTCCCACTGTTAGTGCAAGTTACAGATAAAACTTTATCTGTATCCAGTGAAACTAATTACCAACATTATTATGTATTGTAATAATATATGTTTATCTTAAGATAGCGTATGTAAACTTTTTTGGATCATCCCATTATTCAGTAAGGAAGTTAAACAGGTATAAGGTTTGCAACTCATAAGATAGTTAACTTCACCATATGATATAAAGGAGATGTTGCAAAAATGTATGGACCTCCGGCCATGTATTGTACACAATTTCATTAAACAGGCAAAATCAATATTAAAACGTTTTTTACTGCATATTTTCACCTATTTAGCTTTGTTTGTAGTTACAAAACGTTATTTGAGGTTAGAATCGCAACTCAAAACCAACTGGCGAATATGGCGGGCAATGTCATTTTGACATTTTAATTTTTTAAATTGTATTTTCATTATATACTACTTGGAGAAAAAAGTAATATTTTCTAAATACTATCGAAAGTGATTGATCCCAAGTGTCGGCTGTATCGCCACCATGTTTAACATAGTTGAAAATGATAAAATCGTTTGAATTAAATGTCGTTGTAACTCTAAAATATATTCTTGAATAAATTAATTGTATTTTTTTCGGATTCTTCTTTAATTTACACATTTTTTGAGGACGTGTACGAACTAGAGCCGAGCTCGCAACATCTCCTAAATTTAAATAGAACTTCTAAACAAAAGGTAAGTCACACATCTCATCTTTATTAAACAAAAATATTATTTTTCAATGAAATCAACTACCCCGTCAAATAAGTACATACATAAATAATAATATGATCGCCTCCAGTAATATAGCGATTGAGGGATTATTTTCTATGATGAATAAGAAACTATGTAAAATCAATCACTTACTAATGGGCGGCAAGTAAACTTTCAGCATTTTTTAATTAAAAAAAAATAGTAAAGTTTTCTTGATGTAACTTTATCACACAGATCATAAAACTTCTTATTAATTTGTTTATTTAAACAAACATGTGAAGTCAGTAAGTAAATATAATAAATGAATGACTTAACTTTAAAAAAAATCTAAAAGCCGAATACTCAAACGTCACTCAATTTTAAGCAACGCTCAAACGTGCGCTGTCTCTATCGTTTGAACGTGTTTTATAAAGACAGAAGACTTTTAAGTCCAACTTAGATTTAAGTGACGTTTGAGTATTGGCCGTAAGTGAACAAGAATTCCAGAAATTATTATATTAATTTGATACCAATTGTAATTAGTCTGTCTAATAAGAGTCCCCGCGGGTCGTTGTTACGATTATCACCGACAGCGACGGCTGACTTAGCGCCCTAACGTAGGTACCTACTAGCGGTTAGCCGCGGTAGGCAGTTGCCATAGAGCAACGCGGGCCATCGGCCGCCGCGGCGGACTGGAGGGGAGTAGCCATAGCGTTTATTACCCATGCAAAACACTCTGCCATTTTTTGGCGGGGGGAAATGCGTGCAGCACCCACGCACACTATAAAAACCGTCTATTACTACGAAACTCACACCTTGACTTTAACAAAATACAGATACAAATTCACGCACACATTTAAACATCTAGGCGACAGATATAGGGCCCTTTGGGCTTGTACTTTGACAGAGGGGAAAGCCTGCATATGGCTACTCCCCTCCGGTGTTGCTCTATGGCAGTTGCATATTAAATTGCAAAATCGGTAAGCCACGCTACTACCCCCTCTCCCGCTGCTAACCGCTAGTGTGTTAGGGCGCTTAAAGTGCGACCGCTTATCGAAATTGTTATTACTCTCAATTTTTCATATCAATTTGTTCGTCCTGTAGTTAATCAGGTCGAAGGTACACATTTTTTTATCGGCGTGAGGGGCAAAGTTACTAAGCAATAGTATCGATATGACGGATGTCCTTGCTTTCATCATAATTATTTTTACTATTATTCGTAATTTTTTTTAATATTTCTGATGCAATTTTCGTAAATTGTGCACCTTTACAATCCGTTTGACCCACTTTCAGATACGGCAAACGTGTATTTCGATAATCTTCGTTTACAACTCTCATTAAACAGACATCACCCAACAACAAGCTAATCTAACTACACTCATACAGAGTCTGTACGATATGGACAGTAAAGTGGGGGTGGCTCACCGTGGGGCGCGGGGCGGGGGCGGCGTGGGGCGCGGGGGGCACGGGGGGCAGCGCGCGCACCTGGCCGCCGTCCGCCGCGTGCGTCTGCACCTCCATGCCGATCACCTGCCAATACACAGAACACAGTAGGGTTCGGTCGCAACCGTAGAGCAACACGGGCCACCGGCCGCGGCGGACCGGCGGGGAGTAGCCATATGCAGGCTTTCCCCTCTGTCAAAGTACAAGCCCAAGTGGGCCTATGCCTGTCGCCTAGAAGTTTAAATGTGTGCGTGAAATTGTTTATGTATTTTTTTAGTCAAGGTGTGAATTTCGTAGTTATACACGATTTTTGTAGTGCGTGCGTGTATTACACGTAGTTCTCCGGGCAAAAAATTACAGACTATTTTGCATCGGTAATTAACGCTATGGCTACTACCCTCCGGTCCTCCGCAGCGGCCGGTGGCTCGTGTTGTATCATCATCACTATCATCATAATTTCAGCTAAACGACGTCCACTGCTGGAGAAAGGCCTCTCCCAAAGATTGCCACAACGAACGGTCCTGGGCCGCCCTCATCCAACGATTGCCCGCGACCTTCACCAGGGCGGCAGTCCATCTCGTGGGAAGCCTGCCTACGCTTCGTCTTCCGGTACGCGGTCGCCACTCCAGAATCTTCTGCCCCAACGGCCGTCAGTTCTGCGAGCTATGTGCCCGTATGGTATGTGTCTCTTGCTTTTGCGTACTTTGACACATATTTTGTTGCGACCATAGATTACAGTTAGTAAACTTTCCCAGATTTCTTTAAGTTAGAGAAGAATGTGAAATGTTACATTAATTTTAACAATTATCTTGGTGCAACCCATGAAGCGCGCATGGCGGCTGGTGTAGATCGCAAGCAATCAACTCGGTTGTGCGATACGAACGCGGTCGGGTGCGTGATGGGTGACCACTAGTGGCAAATTAAAATGCGCGTTTCCGTGCTTCGGAAAGCACGTTAAGCCGTCGGTCCCGTTTTCTATCGATAGATAGCAGTCGTTAAACCTTGTCGGAGGCCTTAGTGTAGGAGCTTGAGGGCGTTGGCACTACCGTATTACCCAATCTATCTGTCGCCAAATGGTAGTGTTCAACTCTATAGTGTTCCGGTTAGATGGTAATTTATGGCCCCGGAATAACTATCACAGAGACAAAACAACTAAGGTCTCAGGGGTGGCAACGCATCCGCATTTTGACCTCTAGTCTTTGTGTAAGTGTCTATAGGCTGTAGTCATCACTTAATGTATCTTATGTGTATATGTGTGTTTCTTTTTACGTAAATAAACTATTATTATTCATATTATTATTATTACTTAACATCAATGTGAACTGCATGCTTGTTTGCCACCTTCATAACATGAAAAAAGAAACTCAAAACTGTACCTTGACTCTAGCATTTTCGGCATCTTCCCCATCTGCGTCAGATTCCCCTATCAAAGCCTCAGCCAGTTGTGCTAATGTCCGCTGAATTTCTTCTTGATTCCTTTCTCGATCTATAAATGCTCCAGTTAATATATCACCCGCATCTGCTTCATTTTCTACCAATTTATGCACAAAATCTGCCGTTTGTTTGTCTGTTATGGAATCTTCCGGTGTCCGGTGATTCTCTTCTTGATTCTTTTCTCCTAAATATACTCCACTCAACATATCACCCATATCTGCTTTATTTTCTGCCAATGTATGCTCTAAATCTGCCATTTGTTGGTCAGTTCCGTTCAATATTTCTCCTTTCTGAATCTCTTTTTCTTCTGGTTTTGGTTCTTCTTCGTTTATTTCTTCTAGTGCTGGTAGTTCTTCTTCCTCCACTTCTTCCTCCACGGATTCCTTGTCTTTTTCCACTTCTTCCGCTGCTGGTTTTTCTTCTCCTTCCACCTCTTCTGCTATTGGTTTATCTTTTTCTTCCACTTCTTGTGCTTCTGGTTCTTCTTCCTCCGCTTCTTCTGATAAAGGTATTACGGGTTCAGGTATCGATTCTTTCTCCTTCAAAGGTTCTGACATAATATCTTCCTTTTCGGGTGTAGGTTCTTTTGGTTCCGAGCTCGTTTCATTTTCAAAACTCGATTCTTTTACTTCTTTGTCTTCTGGCGCCACTATGGGTTCCGGAGAAGGTTCCTTAGCAGGCTCAGGACTCTTATCTTTATCTCGGTACTCACTTGTAACTATGTGTACAGGGCCACTATTTAATATGATTGTTCCATTTGTATATGGACGAGCATTTTCTTGATCTTCCTGTATTCGCAAAAACGAGATGTTATAATTTGTGTATAAAATATCTATCTAAATAAGCCATTTGCAATATTTTGAGTTAATTTCTACATTTTAAAACATTTAACGGGTTAAAGTGGTATTTGAAAAGGTACTTTAAATTCGATTTAAATACATATAACTCAGAAACATCAAATGGCATTCAATCTATATTCTACAAAACAAAGCTCCACACTAGTAAAATCAGTCAACAAACATTAACCAGAAGCTTGAATAAAGTTAAAAAAAATAGTTTATCGTATATTTATCATTTAAGAAGTAATTCATAAGAAGATAAAAATCTTATTAATTATAAAAATAAAGGACATGAAATCACATGCCTCTAAATCAAGATACTTTGCCAAAGGATACAAGTATTACAATTTTAATATCTCATTGAATTTCATAAACAACTAGCTATAGAACTACAACTAATAACATTCAAACACATACTTGGCATTACACTATACTGAAAAAGTATGTACAAAATAAGTGCGCTAATAAATATAAAATAAAAAACACACATGTAATTTATAGTTTCATTTAGATTTTTGTTTAAGGATAGATTAGAACGAACATTTTAGTTACTTTTTTTATTTAAAAATTTTAAATGTAAGAAAAGGCGAGGTAACTTGGTACAAACAAGCAGACGGTGGCTTTAAGGAAAAAATAGGCGACATCAAAATAAGCTTTAATTTACCTTATTTTGATGTCACCTATTTTTTCTCTTCATAAAAAGAATTAAAATGAATGTTGAAGAAAATATTTCAGAAAATAATTATGCAGGTATAAGAAATACAGATAACAACAAAAAACAGTGTAGTACAGATTAAAGATTATGGCCAAGTGTGACGCACAATTTCTATGTATAGCAAGACAAAGCGTTGATAGATGATAAAAGTCTTGCGTTACTGACTGAATGAGTGATTGAGGACAATGCACAGTCGAAAAAAGATAAAATTTCGCATGTAGATTGTAGTGCAGCAGAGAATTAAGAGACGATTTCCCAAAATTACCCAATGGGGGTTTTGGGCGTACGAAGCCGCGTGTAAAACTACGCAAAAGAAAGTAAAATCTAGTACGAATATAAAAATAACATCTAAATCGAAATTGATAAAACTGCAAAGTAAACCGTATTGAACTGTATCGGCTTTTTATATGAAACAAAACTATTATATCCTATCATAAGTATTTGCATAATTTCTTGTTCTCTAACACTAAAGTGCGCTACAATAACTGGACAGTATCTCAATAATCGTTATCTTTTAACTTCGTAGCAGACATGAATCGAAGCTGAACTGACAGTACTACTACCCTTTTCATTTATAAAAACTCTCATAATTACGTACAATCGAGAAACACGACATTCTAAACGCAGCATTTGAAGGCAATGACAGTAAAACGTAATAAATTACTGAAAACGAATCTTACCGACATCAACGTGGCATATTATTATATAATTCATATATCCTTAAACATTTTATTTAATAATATATACCGATGATCTCGAACGTTTACAAAAATTCAATACCACAGTTCAATTTTAAGGTAGCAAACAAGAATTCAGCTAAAACGGACGTGCCAATAATATTTTGGGCAAACAATTTAAGCTGCAATCTGTAACGTGCCAAAAACGTTTAATGCTTGATCATGACTTAAATTCACTTCTACCAATGCGTCAATTACATTATTGCATCATCACGGATAAATGCTTATATAAACAATCAGCATATCAGCAGTTAATAATTGATCGAATAATTTTCTAAAAGTGTATTCCTGATTTTACACTAAACACAACCACGTCCTTACTTAAGATTTACTTTTATACTGAAATGTATTTATTCCACACGCACACACACATACCCCGGTACATGCCATGTGTTATATGACATTCATTTTCAAAAATTTTAAGCATTATCCTCTTTTATAAAATGAGAAGATTTAAAGTGAAATAATATAATTATTAGAAGGTAACTGTTGAACACTGTGTCAAAAAAAATTCTACGTACGCGGTTGTATTTTTTTTTACTGTGATTATAAGATTGTGATGCTTAATATATTTTAGACTGTGTTATACTTATTAAATACTGAAAGATCTAAAAATTCGTTTTTCAATAAAGATCGGTAAGTATTTGCAGTACCTTACCTATAATCGTTTTTGATCTTAAGATATCCACAGTTTTTACTATTTTCATGACTAACTAATGTTCTTTAGATAACAACTTTTATTGACGCACTTTTCCTAAAATATCGACTATTTTGCAGCTGCTGCGTTCCCTAGACGTGACAACATTAAAAATTAGAAAAAAAGGAGCAAAAAAAACACAACACAAAACAAAGTTAAAATGCGTTAGCGCAAGAACATAAAACAACAAGGGATTGGGGTGCCATGCAGTGACCTGTCGTTGCTGATTCTGAACGTGGCCCGCCTCCATCTGCTGTTGGACCTCTGCTACCAGGCCAGATATGGCCGTGACAACTGTGGTCGATACAAAACTGTTAGTATTCATTTTTGGACGGCCTGTTTTTGGGCTCGTTGTTGGTACAGTTTAGGTGGAATTCAATATTTAGTAGGTCCGATGAAAGTATTACATTTTAATATATTATTTATTACAACCGCTCCCAGGCCACTTATGGCCGTCGTATTTGTTGTTGACACAAAACTGTTAAGTAAACTGTGAACTGACTCTTTTTTAAGTAATGTTTTGTTTTTTCAATTTTAACATTTCTCACTTGATAAATTTGGGATTATAAGATAAGAAATAATTTAACTTTGCGAGTGATGATTGTAGAGAAAAAAAATCGTTTTAGAACATTGTCCATCGTCTATGTATAATACCCGATGTCTGATTGAAGTTTAGAAATTCGTATTAATTTATTAAATTAAAACAAATTCTATTCCAATGTTAATAACGCCATGAATGCCACAAATTGATCTCTACCTATTTGCATATATGCATTGTACGTCACATCCAAAAAATGTAAAATCAATTTATTCATTTATTTTTATTATCATTTTGGCTTATGTTTATTTCTTCTCTCCCCAGTGTTATTGATTATTGAGTTTCGTCAAAAAAAAAAAAATTTTTATTATATTTAATTAAAAGTTCCAAATTGCATCCACATCCATCACATCGTCAATGAATGCACAATGTAACAAATGAAAATGAAACCAGCTATAAAAATAAACAATAAAGACAAATGGCGAAGGACGCAAAGACCAAAATATCTTGTTCACTCGATCGGTAGTGCGTTGGAACTGAGCCAGTGTTCATTATGGCAATTATATCATTGGTTATCAAACATTTTCAACAGATATATCGTTTCTATCGCATTTTCATCATTACGAAAAGTGAACCTTCAATTTGAGGACACCTTACGAAAACTTCAAACACTGCATATAAAACAAAACAATAGGCTGGTTGACCTGTGTCAATAGTAAATATATTTATTTCTGTTTGTGTTTTTTAATTAACAAAAAATCAAAAATTATTGTTTAAATTAACAAGAAAAAAACTTTTTAATCTATAATTTCAAACTACTAAAACGCTATACGGCATGCTGTGAGGATGTAGCGTCATACAATATAAAAACAACCCAAAGTCAACGTCATCCATATGTCACTTGTAGTCATTTTAAGTTTTGTTTACTACACTAGTGACGTCATATGACAGATATCCGTTAATGTAAAGCAGATTTTTAAAATGAAAGTTTTATTGATTTTTATGCATCAAAAAAGTATTTTGACGGCCGGCGGCCTACTAAGACGATATTGAATGACTACTTTTTTTAAATAAGCCTCACTTGTTTAAAAAACGAATTGTCAACTAGCCTGTTGAAATTGTTAACGATTTATGATTCATCAAAACATTAGTCAATTTATACATTCGTAATATGCATTCAATTGTAAACATTCTCCAAACCTCTCTAATTTCACAATAATTTACATCAGGGTCTTCAAAAACATGGTCAATGAATTCTACTTCACTCACATTTAAGGATTCCGTTAATGAGACACCGACTATATTAATTTTACCGATTCTATCGTGTGGATATAAAACACCATAAGGTACAGGGGAGAACACAATCTAGCTCTAGAATCTCAGTGCATTTTGGTCTTGCGTGCGACCATCCTAATCTAGGCCGTCACCATGCCACAAGCTCCTACATACAAACAAATGACGACTCGTCACTCCAATACACTCTTTGAGAAATAAACGTATTCAAAATTCATCAAGCAGTACATAAAAGGTCTCAAAAAGCGACAAAGAGTGGGACCATCCGGATGCGTGTGGATTCGATTCGATAACCTCCTTTTGTTAGGAGTTATAATTTCTAAGAAACTATACAGGTACCACCTGGTTTTTGTGTGGTTCGGGAAGAGTGGAGGGACCTTTATACTATAATTATGTATACTGTACAAATTAGTAGGTAATCATGTTATTTTTTTGCTATAATTGTTGATTTATGTTATAACGATAGACCGATTTTAGGATGAAATAGTTCTGCCTAAACTTAATCACCTATCACGTGGTAGGGTAAATTAGCTTAGTCTGGAACAAGTTGGTGTAAGCCTAGGCAAATCCAATTCTATCTATTCGAACATTTGCCGACAATAGCATTGAAATATATTTATTTTATGATTATTCTGACGAGATCGTTGTGTGCTTTCGTTCAAGGTTTTTTTGGAAACCATTTTTTTTTCTTATTTCTTACCAAAATGTCTCCTTGGTTTAGTCAGTGTGGTTTCATAACTTTTAGTATATGTTTCTGTGTCATTTAATGACGCATTTGTAATACGGACGTACAAATCTAAATTCAATAATATGTAACTAATTCAATTATTTTTGTAGTAAACCCTCTCCATTATCCTTTCAAAATTATCTGTTACGATCCACGAAAAAAAATCTATAAAATGTTCAATAATTAAAAATAATTTTTAAATATCGGAGCGTTATCGAATCGAACATCCGCACGCTCAGGCGGTCGGCGTGCGAGTACCCCGTCGCGTCGCGCCAGCTGCCCGACGATCCGTTGCATAGCGCGTTCGGTCTCCGCGAGACGCGCGCGCAACGCTGCGAGCTCCTCGTCCCCTACGCCCATTTACTTATCAGTTACGCTGTATTTTTAAGGTAAGAAAGAGTGTTTTTTTTTTCAATTCTCAATAATTTCATAGGTACTTTCGACGAACACACATAGGGTCATTCTAATCTCAATATTAAAGGTTTATGTTTGGAACACTCTGTATTAAAAAAAAATACATATACTTTTTTGGAGTCCTATCATTTTCTGGCAATCACTTTTGTTGTTGTTAGATTTTAATATCTTATCCACCGTGATCAGGTTTTTAATACAAAATCTTATATTTTTGTCATTCACACACAAACATCATACGCTGGTAACATTATTTCATTGGAATTCAAAGATATTTGAATGTGAAGTTGCACATAATTAATACAACAAACCTACAGTACCTGTGAAATATATTTTATTTTTAAAGAAAAATGGAAAGAAAAATTTGACTTCAGGCGAGGCTCGAACTCGCGACCTACTGGGAATCTAGTCCAGCCGCTCTTCCAATTGAGCTACTGAAGCCCTGCCCGATTTGTCAAATCTTTCCTTCACATCTATTGCATTGCTTTATGGTAGCTGCACACTGCTACCATAAAGCAATGCAATAGCAACGCAAATATATTTCACAAGCATGTGTTAATGCGAAATAATATAAAAACAACTACAGTACCTGGCAAGAATTATTGCACATCGAGCCTACGAAAGAGACAATCGGCTAGCCTACGATAACCTAGTAAGCAATGATAGTCCGGTATTGGTTAAAACTTGATCTATTTGGTCGACAAACGTCAAATCGGAAAAGTGCCAAAGAGATAGATACGATAGATACGCTCTACAGATCCGGAATAAGCCGAAGTCTCCTTCCTAAGGTCAATTTTTTTTTTATGTAATGGAAGTGGCAAACAAGCATGCAGTTCACATTGATGATAAGTGATGACTGCAGCCTATAGACACCCACACAAAGACCAAGGTCAAAATGCATATGCGTTACCACTCCTGAGGCCTAAAGTGTTATGCCTCTGTGCCGGAAATTACAGGGCCGTACATTACCACCTGACCGGAACACGATAGTGCTGAACACTACCATTTAGCGGCAAGTGTATTAGGTAATGCGGTGTTGCCTACGCCCGCGAGCTCCGTCACTGGAGCTCTACCAACAGTAGAGTACGTGCAATATTTATTGTTGGATACTGTACATTGTCTCGACATTGTTTAGAAAAACTTACATCCCCGCCCCCATCATATGGGGTGGCCAAATTTCGCCAGTCTCCTTAAGAAGACTAACTATCTCCGACCAAAGTGGGCTAGTAAAATTCTATTTGCCTTAAACTAATTAGTAAGTACATTTCGAACTTAATAGGTGCAATAGTTTTTATAAAACTGTCAAAATCTTTAATGTGCATCTCTAATTAATTTATTTTGCAACTGTAAGCTTTGTGCAATGTGATACACGACAATTTTAAGGTTTTTTCAAAAATACCAGATTTGTTAAGAGTTTGAAAGGCAAGGTTTGTACAAAAAACAATGAAAAAAGGACAAAGTGAAATGCCTTTTAAATGTTATCTTAAGAACCTGAAGAACATTTCCTAGTATTTTAAATATTTCTACCTCACCCGAATATTAACGGTATTTCCTTAGTAAAGATCTACCCCCTTATTCATAAACGTACACTAGATACGTTTTAGCTTATAGAACGCTTTGTCTTTGTCAGTTGAATTGTCAAATGTGCAGGATAGAAAAAGACAAAGGAGAGATTAGCAACATTTTAGCTAAAATACGTTTATGAATAAGGGGGCTAGACTTCTACTATTGATAAGAATTCTTTCAATAGAATATCCTTGCATACATATCTATAATTTTATACTTCTTGAGGGAAAAAAAATTTAAAACATCGGAATATTTTATAATTTAGAGAACAAACAGTCTTCTTTGCTTACATTCAATCTTACTAAAACTACTTCAGATCATTTGTCAGTCCCCACATTCGGACATCCGAGGATTTGCATGTTGTTTCATATTGGTAACAGGAAAAGGAAATATTAGAAACATAACATCAATAATATTTAAACAATAATAACAGAAAATCTAGGGAGACTAACACTTTAATTACCCTCAAGCTTATACATCATATACTGTCACTATTTTACACCGCACTATTCAGATAATAAGAAATACTTAAATAACAAAGACTTGTTGCATGTCAAACCTGCACCTAAATAGAACCCTTTTAACATTTTGGAGAATAGATCTCTTTCAATATTTTGGACAATATGTTCTTTAGGTTCTCAGAATAATATTTCAAATTTATTTCACCTTTTACTTTTTTTTGTATGAATCTATATAAGGAACTTGCTAAGAAACGTTCATTGGTGTCCAGCTATTTAAGAAGCTAGTGAAATTAACATTAAAACCATCATACTCACTCGCGTCCGTTTCTTTTTTGCCTGCGTGCGCAAGAAATGTTGTCATTGAATCGAATTAAAAGTTATCCCACACATTGGATCCAATTATTAGCCCAGTATTTGATTAAAAGATTTACCCCCTTATTCATAAACGTACATTAGATACGTTTTAGCTATAGAATGCTTTGTCTCTGTCAGTTGCATTGTCAAATGTGCAGGATAGAAAAAGACAAAGGAGGGATTAGCAACACTTTGGCTAAAATACGTTTATGAATAAGGGGGTAAATGTTTAATGGCTGCTGGTACAATTTTTGAGATTGAAGAAATATTGGACCAACAAACGGCCAGCGACGGTTGGCGCCAATGTGTGTATGGGTTAATCTTAAATCTATTTAAGAAGGTCTCTTTGACTATCTTGTAAATCGGAGATTCTCAAAATGTTGCTGACATTCTCCACTTTATAAACCGACCCTAACCAAGATGAAGGTATTTTCTCCACCAGTAATACCTAAAGCTATAGATTATTTACTGTCCAACGAAATTCGTTATTTTTTTAAACCGAGTAATACAGCCTTATGATAAATCTTCAATTAGTATATTGATTTCTAGAGATGAGACATCCGGTAATCATGTGGTATCAAAACCGGATGTTTAACATCCGGCAATATCCGGACGGAAACTGGATTTTCAGGAAAAAACAATTTTTTCACAAAATTTACTACAAAATGCAATACTTTGTTTTTACTTTAAAGCAATTAATTAGCTGCAAAATTTATAGAAACATATTTCTTATAAAAAAATGTAGAGAATAACTACCTGTCAGCTCAGCAAATCATTTATTTATGCATAAGACATATTACATATTTTAACGATATCACACATTTTGCAATTTTTTGTAAAATTTGCAAAATATGTAATATCGTCTTCGCTATCAACTCACAACCTCAGGGTCGTTAATGCAATCAATTTAAGTCGTGAATTTCACCGATCAGCAATATCCGTATATCTGGTAGCTATCCATTTAATCTCTAGTATTTTCTCTCTTCAGATTAAATAAAAAAAAAACATTTTCTAACAAAATTACTTAAATATTTGAAACCAAAAAAAAACATTAAATGTTGTAATGAAGAATATTCTTCAAGCTCCTATTCCAGGTAGATATCAGATGAGATACGTAGAGATTCAACCAAGGAAGGACAGAGGAGGTCACAAAACACGTCAAAGAATAGCTCACCCAATTTGTCCGGCGATGACCTGGAGTCGTCGCGGAATACGCGCCTGCGGAACTGCGGGTCCGGCACCACTTGGTCGTAAGGGGAACCGGTGCGCTTGAACAGGATCTGAGGATCGAGAAGTCCAGAGTTCTTCAACAAGACTTCAGGGGCCTAATTCTATTAACATGTATGTATGTATCTTCACGCCAGGTCCCTAACGGGGTAGGCAGAGAGTGTAGAGCGCCAGACATCCCGGTTCTGACAAACCTCTCGTGCCTCGTCTACCTTCATCATTCTCTTCATACATGCACGCCGATTCCTAAGACTTTTGACACCACCATCAGACAGAACTCGACCTATTTGGTCATGGTAGGTCAGCCTTGGTCTTCCTGGGCCTCTGCAACCATCCACATTCGCATTGTATATCTGTTTAGTCATTCGCTCATTCGACATTCTTTCTATATGCCCGAACCATCGGAGCATGCCTTTTTTCATTTTTACACCGATACTATCATTCACACATTCTATTAACATAATTAGTCATAATTGTAATTTATTTAACCCATGCGCGCACTCTATGTTGGAGCAAGACAGCGAAGCTGCTTAGTTACCATCTCTACAATGGTGAATGCTCCGTGAACTCTTTGATTTGATACCACCGTCAATTTTCCCACACCGAACTACCGGCCGAAGACTTAGAAGAGAAGACATTCCACCCACACTGACTGGACGCATGGCAGTGCTCAACAGTTCGGTTTTCGAGTTCGTTTCTGCCCAGAACGTGTAAATTGTGCCACGAGCCTCCCTAAGGTGTTCCCTCGGTGCTACAATATGCGGTTCTTCAAAAATAGCGTCAAAAGAATCCTTCAGAGCTGGCAGCGCGTTGGAAATTCCCCTGGTGTTGCAAATGTTCATAGGTGACCTTTCCATCAGGTGGCTCGTTTGCTCGCTTTTCAAATATAATAGTAGTGACACACGACCAAATCCGCACGGGCGGACCGCATCGGATTTCATTAATAATTATATGTCCGCTGGACTCCTCTACACACGAGATTTGGCTCAGAGCGTACAAATTCCGCTTCCCGCTCCGTACCAAATCCGGACGTTTGTAACTACTAAAAAAGCTATGCCATCGCGGTCCAATGGCAATCACGAAAAATTACGTTAGCAGAATTACGAAAAGTTACGTTTTAACACGGTTGATTTGTCGCCACATGGTAGTGTTAAGCACTATTGAACTATTGTGTGGCACTGGGAAACTTCCAGAATATGGTAAAAGCCAAAAGCACTTACCCCTTAAGCCCCGTGGATCGAACCCATCCTGGATTATGGTATGGCCACTGTATAATGGGCATACCAGTGTAGCGTAGCAGTGGCGGTCTGCTACCACTGGACTTCCGAAAATAATATACAAAAACGTAACTTCACGCCTCTAGTCCCCGAAGAGATAGGCAGAGGTAAATGCATGCATTTAAGCATACATGCAAACACCCACGATTCGCCGGTTACGTTTATAGCCCATGTAACAGGTGGCGAGCCTGTTGACACCTCCGGGCAAATTACCAAACTTCGAGGTACTGGTAAATTTCCAGAAAATGAAAAAATCTCAATAGAACCAGACATAAAGGACTTTACACCATTATCTCTGATAACCCCCTTCGATTAACCCCGGGAATCGAACCCAGGACCTCAGCGTACTAGTAGTGGCCTGGTAGGCTACCGACGCAGTTAATAAGATACAAAGCGAAAAAAACCCTAATAGAACAACACAACAAATCACAAGCCACGTTCTCACCTTGCTAAGGGTGTAGACAAAGAAGACGATGATGCAGATGGTGTATATTGGCATCACGAAGCCCATGGAGGACTTAGGCGCCGCCACGGGTCCGCCGGGCGAGCCGAGCGGCGGCCGCATGCCGGGGATCGGGGGCGGCTGAAACAGACACTTGACAATTCTAGAAACAATTTTTTTTTTTTACGTAATGAAGTAGGTAAACATGCATTCAGTAGTTACAAATTAAATTACGTTTTCCTTGGGTTGATTTTAAACCATTTCAAGTGGTTTCATAGTTAAACTGGAAGTGGAGTTCTAGTGTCCAAATTAGGGAGGGGGGGGTAGATAACACCGCATTAAACAGACAATTGAGAATTCTAAAACCGATTTTTTTTACGTAAATAAGGAAGCAAACAAGCATGCAGTAAGTACACGTGGAGTTTAAGTGACTACTGCAGCGTATAGACATCAACAAAATAACTAGAGATCAAAATGCAGATGCGTCGCCACCTCTGTGATTTAAGTTGTTACATCTGTGTGATAGTGACAGGGCCATACATTACCTGATTATATGCTGAACACTACCATTAAGCGGCAGATAGATAAGGTAATGCGGTGGTACCTACGGCCGACTACTTATAAAGCCTTACTGTTAGTAAAGCTCCGACTCCAGAGCTCTACAAACAGTAATATTTTGACTGGTGGTAGAGGTCCTGTGTAGGAGCTCAAGGGCGTAGTTACCACCGCCTTACTTTACCTACTATAAATATAGATAAGGTAATGCGGTGGTACCTACGGCCGACTACTTGTAAAGCCTTACTGTTAGTAAAGCTCCGACTTTAGAGCTCTACAAACAGTAATCTTTTGACTGCTGGTAGAGGTCCTGTGAAGGAGCTCGAGGGTGTAGTTACCACCGCCTTACTTTACTATCAATGTAAACTGTATGCTTGTTTGGTCAATATTAATTTCAATAGAAAACACGACAGTACCTGAAATAATTATCATTTAACTTATTGTCACCTTCCAATCGAGTTACACGCCCTTTGCTGTTGGTGACTTGTTGTGGCCACAAGTTTGCAGTGACAAAGAAATTATTCATTCGAATAAGCGTCAATAAACGAACAGGATTTTTATATCCATTATCCTACTCTTTTATATACTATAAACCCCTTAATCATAAACGTATTTTAGCTAAAGTGTTGCTAATCTCTCCTTTGTCTTTTTCTATCCTGCACATTTGACAGTGCAACTGACAAAGACAAAGCATTCTATGGTCGACAAATGTCACAAAAGAAAGGTGCGAAAGGGATAACGCTATACAGACCCGAAATACGCTGCAATTGTCCGCGTTGTGATACTGTACCGATTAATACCTACTTACGATCTATAGATAGGTACTTAAATGATTTTAGTTTGTTACAGAAAATTTCGACCGTGGAACATTAAGATTATCAGAAAACGCCATGCTGATGATGCAGATGATAAATCCAGACATTTTTTGCAGTAATTACACAAATACACAAACGAGATGCAAAACAAAAGTGTACTTACTAACTAGTTTTTCGTATTTTTTGAAATGCCAAAGTGTTCTAGTTTGTATGGTCTAGTGTTTTCAAGATAATGCAGTGAGTGTGAGAAAATTTCGACCGTGGAACATAAAGCAATATTATCAGAAGAAAACGCTAAGCTGATAATGCTGAAAATGATGATGAATCCAGACATTTATTGCAATAATAATCCTTATAATCCGACCGCGTCCAAAAAACACTCGCGCTTAAAAAAAAACCCAAAAAATTGGTGGTATAAACATCTACTTACCACATTTCGTTTAGACGAATCCATTTAAAATATTTACGAATATATTAAATGCACTTATTATATACGCGAATATATAATGATACGGTATCGCGCGATGAGCTATGAGATCGCGACCAGACTGAACTCGAATAAACCTTCCGATTTTACGACAGCCGCTCATCGCTTCCTGTCTTAGGGGCAAGACACGCTTGCGATTTACATGCGGATAATAATCGCAAAGTGTTATATCTTGTAACATTTAGTTAAACACCAAAATTCTTTAGTAGGCACTTTAATTCTTTAGTACGCACTTTAATTCTTTAGTCTACACAAACGAAATACAAAAAAATATACTAAATAACTATAAGTAAAAAATATACTAAGTACTAACTAAGTAACTTTTTTGTATATTTTTGTTTAAATATCGAAGTGTTCCAGTTTGTGTTCAATTATTCTCAAGATAATACCTACTAGATCATTTGTAAGACATTTTATGGGGTAATTCACTCTACTTAAGTTTTACTGGTGGTAGAGCTCTAGTGACGGAGCTCGCGGGGGTAGACACCACCGCATTACCTCTATCTGCCGTCAAATGGTAATGTGTAGTCATCATTTAACATCAGTGTGAGCTGAAAATTTACGGCAGTTGTATAACGAAGTTAATGGAGAAACGGAATCCTACCCGACGTGTAAACCGTGTCGAGCCACGCCCTTAGGCGATTCTTTTTTTTAAATTTGTATTCGCAGTCGCAAGTCTGCGCTCGCGCACGTCAATTCTCAATAAGTTGCCACATGATGTTTATGAACTGATTTGTGCGCAGGAAAATTATCATCCGGGCATAAATATAGATGTCTTTACGTTAAAAATATCCGGTTGTTTGTGATTATACACATTCTAGGAATAAGCTGTGACGTCAGATATTAGCCGGTATCATTATTTAAAGAATTTACGTGTACATCTAGATTGAGTGCTTGTTTGACTTGCGGCAAACATTTCATTATAACTTTTAATGTATTGCCTCGTTATAACTATCACAGATCACCATTGAGCAACACCGGAGGAGAGTAGCCATATGCAGGCTTTCCCCTCTGTCAAAGTATAAGCCCAAATGGGCCTATACCTGTCGCCTACATGTTTAAATGTGTGCGTGAAATTGTTTCTGTATTTTGTTAAAGCCAAGGTGTGAGTTTCGTAGTAATAGACGATTTTTGTAGTATGCATGTGTGTCGCACGCATATCCCCCCACAAAAAATGACAGACTGTTTTGCATCGGTAATACACGCTATGGCTACTCCCCTCCGGTCTGCCGCGACCGGTGGGCCGCGTTGCTCTATGCAGATCACAGAGACCAAAACAACTAAGGTCACAGGGGCGGCAACGCATCTGCATTTTGACCTCTGGTTTTTGTATGGGCGTCTATAAGCCGCAGTTCTCATTTAACATCAATGTGAGCTTCGTGCTTGATAGCCACCGTCATTACATAAAAAAAAACTTCACATGCTTTTCTCGAAGGCGGTAGGCAGAGATGTATGCAAACGTCTACAATTTATAAATACAATCGCTCTTTATTTAATGTACCTACCCAGAAGTACCAAGGTTTTTACTATGGATGATCCATGGCCTCAGAAATCTATAAATATTCATATTTCTAGTATGGCCATAATCATAGAGCAACACGGGCGACCTGCCGCGGCAGGCCGAAGGGGAGTAGGTAGCCATATGCAGGCTTTCCCCTCTGTCAAAGTACACGCACAAGTTTAGTGTGAATGTGCCTGTCGCCTAGATGTTTAAATGTGTGCGTGAAATTGTTTATGTATTTTGTTAAGGTCAAGGTGTGAGTTTCGTAGTAATAGACGATTTTGTACTGTGTGTGCGTGTCACACGTATTTTCCCCCGCAAAAAATATGCTATGGCTACTCCCCTCCGGTCCGCTGCAGCCGGTGGCCCGTGTTGCTCTATGCCCATTATTCATAAAACTGAAAGATCGAGACCCTTTGCTATAGTTATGTCCGTTAACTGTTACAACCATAGAGCAACACGGGCCACCATCCGCGACGGACTGGAGGGGAGTAGCCGTAACGTTTATTACCGATGCAAAACAGTCTGTCATTTTTTGCTGGGGGAAATGCGTGCGACACACACGCACACAACAAAAATCGTCTATTACTACGAAACTCACACCTTGACTTTAACAAAATACAGAAACAATTTTCACGCACACATTTAAACACATAGGCGACAGGTATAGGCCCATTTGGGATTGTACTTTGACAGAGGGGAAAGCCTGCATATGTCTACTCCCCTCCGTTGTTGCTCTATGGTTACAGCTATCACCGAGTCACCGATTATCTGACGTGGGCGGGAGCCCTTAATGTGAACTGAACGCTTGTTTGCCATTACATGACATAAAAAAACTCCGGTTATATGTATATGTAGCCTTTATCGGCATGAACTTAATTAGTTATTTTTATTAATAACAATTTTTCCCTAACTAATCATTTTAATAATATATCACACAACGTTCCAATTCATATCGCAGAGAAGTACATTGTTAAAATAATCAAGCCCGTTTCCTGTCAACAAATATATGGGTCAAATCAATAATACAATGCGACCTACATAGTACACCTACACGTTTCAGATTAACAGGCGTTCAGGTTATAGTCAGGACTAATTAAAGTTCACGCTGTTTACCCGATGGTGTGGGCAGAGCCAGACCTCAACGCCGTCCCATATCGACATAGAGCAACACGGGCCACCGGCCGCGGCTGACCGGAGGGGAGTAGCCATATGCAGACTTTCCCCTCTGTCAAAGTACAAGCCCAAATGGGCCTATGCCTGTCGCCTAGATGTTTTAATGGGTGCGTGAAATTGTTTATGTATTTTATTAAAGTCAAGGTCTGAGTTTCGTAGCAATAGACGATTTTTGTACTTAGTGTGTGTGTGTGTGTGTGTGTGTGTGTGTGTATGTCACACGCATTTCCCCCGCAAAAAATTAGGTACAGACTGTTTTGCATCGGTAATAAATAAGCGCTATAGCTACTCCCCTCCGGTCCGCCGCGGCGGCCCGTGTTGCTCTATGCCAACCAATCCGATTTCGTTATTTCGACATCTCTTCTCCACTTAGCTCGAGTGGAAATGGATCAAGCGGAGAGGAGAGGAGATGTCTCATTTTTCTATAGAATTTTGTGGGGCGAGCGAGCAAGCGGCGCGGCGGGCGCTCGCCGCCCGGCCGGCCAAACTTGCCTGGTTTAAATCTCTCATAGCTCACATCTCCTCTCCGCTTTGGTGGAAATAACCTGCCATCTGCTCTTTGGCGGTATAGACGGCGGCTTAAGACTTGACCTTGAATTTATATTTGGGGGAGACTTGATTAAGCAAAAGCAAGCTTTTAGTGAAGGCTTGAATTTATTTGAAGGGAGCGCGTAAATCTATTATATAAAGGATCATGGCATGTATGTGTACAAAGAAAAATTTAAAACGGTAAGTAAAGTGTCTTACAATTTTTAAATATGATTTTGAGAATCTAATAAAAAAAGTAGTAACACGTCCGGATTTGGTACGGAACGGACCGCGTATTCGGTACGCTCCGACTCAAATCTGGCCGTGTGTAGAAGAGGAGTCCGGCGGACATGATTATTATTAGTAATCAAGTCCGGTGCGCTCCGCTCGCGCGGATTTGGTCTGCGGATTCGGTTTGCCGTACCGAATCCGAACGTGTGTTACTGTTATTAAGAACATTTTCCGTTCTACAATTGGTAATATTCATACCTGAATATTACCAGCAATAAAAAGTTTAAAATTAAGGTTCCAACTGTTAGTATTTTTATTCTAGGGAGGTAAAAATATTAGAAATATCTGGAAATGGTCTTAAGGTTCTGTAATTAAAAATATTTAAAAAAATTACCTTGTACTTTTTTCTTTTTTTTTCTGTACAAATCAATGGTACTTGGCATGATTGTTTGTAGCAATATGCACCCTTTCAAAATCGATCGTGTTTTCACGCCAAGTGCCTTACGGGGTAGACAGAGCGTGAAGTGCCAAACATCTCGTAGTGATCTTACCAGTCATAGATATATTCAGATGTGACATCTAGGCGGCTTGTATAATCAACTTGAATTAGCTTCGTGGGTTCACACTGTCTGCATTTATGATGTTCTTAATATTGTTTTTTATTTTTAAACAAAACAAGAATTCCAGTGCAGGACGGCGCAGGCACCACCGCTTTATCTAATCTATCTGCCGTCAAATTGTAGTGTTCAGCGCTATCGTGTTCCGGCTAGATGGTTATGTATGGCCCCGTAATAACTATCACAGAGACATTAAAACTTAGGTCTCAGGGGTGGCAACGAATCTGCATTTTGACCTTTGATGTCTATAGGCTGCAGTCATCACTTAGTATCCACGTGAAATGCATGCTTGTTTGCCTCTTAAGTTACATTAAAAACGAATAACAATATTCTTATAACACTCACTCCATTCCATAAATTACAAATAGAGCGCTTCAAAATTAACATGCCTTCTCATCAAATAAACGGGATAGATGTAGTAAGCTGGATCGCGGACACCGCGGACACGCCAAAATTCCATACAAACGCTTAATTTGGTTTCTATCCATCAGTGACGTGTATTTACACGCGCACCTGTGTGCGTAGCACGTACAAAATACCAACCGTCGCCCATAAGAGAGGAAGGGGTTGTGTATGTGTGCAAATCGGGCGGGACGTCGAAGTGTCCATTCTATACGTAGTATTATTACATATTCTGTGCCCACGGTGAAACGCGGCTAGTTCAGAGATGTCTATTTGCGAGCAGTGTGTCTAGGTCGCGGGAGTGGGTCGTGCCAATGCCAGTGGGCTGGACTTGTTTATCAATTGTGCAAAGTACGCTGTGGTGACTGCCGAGGGCTTCTAGGAAATGTATCTAATTAAATAGTTAGCTTTTAAAATTAGCAACGAAAAGGATCACGGGAAGATTTGTACAAAAAAAAAAAAAGTTAAAACGGTAAAACGGGTTTATTACTATCTAGTGAACCTAAAGAACAGTGCCTAGTATACTAAAACATATTATAAAGAGGCAAAGTGTGTTACTTTGATTGTTTGTTTGTTTGGTGGGGCTAATCTTCGGATATACTGAACCGATCATGAAAATTGTTTCACAAGAAAGCTACACTACAGACAATATTTTATTATGATATTACCAATGTAGGTAAATTTGCACTCGTGTGAAACCGGGGCGGGTCGCTAGTTTGAAATATATTTAATTCTCCGGAATAAAAAGCTTAAAATTGAAGTTTAGTATGGAGTGCTTCTACTAATTCTGAACACTACCATTTGGCGACAGATAGATTACATAGTGGTGCCTACGCTCGAGCTCCTACACTGGAACTCCACCACCACCAGTAGATATTCAAGCAACCACAAAAATACCTTCGCATACCACGTTAAAATTGGTCACACTAGCACATGACAAAAGCCTCTGGCTGTCGGCCGACGAGGCGCATTATAACAAACAGTAACACGAACATGACACACCAATACCCGGCTTTGACATTCAAATTCTGTTCGAGTGCGCAACAGTTACTTTTTCAACTTACATTCTGTAGACACTTCGGGTTCGTATTCAATAAAATTACGTACAGGTATTATGGCCAGTGGCGTAGCTATAGGGGTGCGGCGGGGACGGCAAGCCTCAGTGCCACCCGTTTGGGAGTAACCCTCTCTTGAAATTTGAGCTGTTTAGACGTGAAAGCGCAACACAAAACTCACCACCCATGTTAGCTACCCCACTGTTATGGCTTATTTGATACCCAGAAGTAGTACCTACCTTGTACTCGTAAGTAGAAGGTAAGAAAAAATTTAGAAAAGCTTTAAATTGGACGAGAAGATAGTAAGGACTACTAAGAACCAAATGGAACAGGATTAGGAGTATAAATACGACAAGTTGACGACGTTGATGATTACCTACCGAACTATAACAGTAGGTAAGCAACGCAAGAAGATTACCAGACGGAAAAATATATTTCATAAATACCGAGATATTTGTACAAAACTTTGTTTCAATTTATGCAAATAGCAACTAAATAAAGCTTAAAATGTTGACAAGTATAAGACAGATTTTGTTTTTTCTCCTTACCCCATCTTCTTACTTTTTTCAAATAACATAATCTGATCATTCATAATTTCAGCAGAAAGACGTTCACTGCTGGACAAAAGCCTCCCTCAAAGATTGCCACAACGAACGGCCCTGGGCCGCCCTCATCCAGCGATTGCCCGCAACCGTCACCAGGTTGGTCCACCTCGTGGGCCATACTAGAACTCTTCTGCCCCAACGGCCAAGTCAACGGTCAGTTCTTCGAGCTATGTACCATGCCCACTGCTACTTCAGTTTCGATATTCGATGGGCTATATCGCTTACTTTGATTCCCATGCCGATCTCCTAATTTCTGATTAAACATAATAGATATGTTTTTAATGAGCCTAATCATTTGATATATCTCTTTAAAGAACCTAAAGTAGTTTACAACAATTTTGTTTTATTCTTTTGTTCTACACTGTACACTTCAAACCGACGAGTTCTACGATCCTCTAGAATCGCCAGCTCAACAATGTAGCACTTAATCGTTTTACAATATTTTGAACCAACGCCAACTACAACTAACGACAAAGCATTCTATAGCTAAAACGTATCTAACGGACGTTTGAATAAGGGGGGTAACAATATAACTATACCTAATTGCAACATTTTCCCTGAATAAAAAGCTTAAATAAGTAAATATATAATAATTGTCTGCATACCAGGGAAACATTCCTATTGGCATAACAAATAAGCGCTACGATTCAATAAGAAAACACAATAACAATCACAGCACGATCCTATTAAATCACAAGCTCAACAATTTTCCAGATAATAGTTCCACGATCAGTTTGAACCGAAGCCAACAAGATGTAGTCGGTGTTAAATCAGCATGAAACATGGTCTTTGCGGCCGATATTAATTAATAAGGGATAGATTTGGACGTTAACCAAGAAACTTTGGCTTGCGGAGTGGCCCAGGAATTTGTATCCAGCAATTCTGACATAAATTAGAATGTCCATAGGGCTGGAGGAGGACGTAAGGGGCTCTCCACCCGGGCGTCTTGGGACGCCTGGTGTTGTGAGTGGTTTGGGCAGGGACCTCCGGGAGTCTGACTAGGGGATATCCGTCGCCCGAATGGAGAGGTCCCGAGGTGGGTGGCGTGCACGTGTTCCGCACGTCACTATTGTCGGTTGGAGCCAATGGGCTCAAGCCTCGGAGAGCTCGGAAACGAGCAGCACCCGGCGGGGTCGCGGATTTTTGCGTAAGCGTTCCCGTGACCCCACCACTAATGGCGGACGAGTCGACACAGCGCGGGGTTTTTGTGAGTACGAGTCTCATACTACCCGCCGTGTGTTCCCCTAGACGGCGGGTGACACGAGGGTTTTCCCGCGTAACACCAAGAAACACGTTCGCATACAAAGGGGGGTGAGGGCTCTCGCTGAGCGTGACAAAATGTGACGCCGGGGACAAGGCGGTCTACAACAACTTGACGTTCACAGTTCATTAAAATATTTATGATTTATATTTTGTTACACTATTCCTGATTAATAAATAGTCATATTCAGGGGGAATGGTCTTAGTTTTTGTGACGTAATATTTTTAGGGAGGTCACAGATAGTGTGACACAGTGTGACAATAGGGAGAGAGGGTCAGAAAAGGTTTATTTTAATTTAGTATCTAGGTTTTTTCGCAATTTTGTATTTCTTTATATTTTTTTACATATCTATAGTCTAGTATAGCTCTGTCCTATTGTATTCTAGAACACTTGCCGAATTATACTAAACTAGAATACTACCAATATAAACTATTTGGGTTCATATAGTATGTAGCATGAAGGTTTCTTTTCCTTCGACCGTGCGCGTACGCATGAAACCTTGAAGCGCTGTCAGATGTCATCGCACGCACTCGTCGTGCACTAGCTCATGTAGAGCCAAAAATAATGAGTATGACATCATACGTCTAACAGATGATACGTTTTATAAGTGCATGTTATAAGAAGGTCGAGTTTTTTTTATGAAATTCGACGCTTAGGAAACAATCATCATCTAATTTACAAGCGAAGGCTAGTAGATAAGATAGTCCGTAGTGCGGTGGTGCTTATGATGCCCACGAGCTTCATCACTGGATCTCTACCTCTCTAGCTTTTTATTTGAGGAGGCAAAGAGCAGGTTGATACCTACATTTTATACCGGTAGGCGGCAGATCAATCATATCATATATTTTATTTGAAGAAGTGGGAGGGAAGCAGCTGTCTACAAACTGGGCTTCTTCTGGCCTGCCATGCAGGCCGGCGTTGGGTGCTCATAGGTTGGTAAAGGCCTTCAGTGGAGGAGGCACGTATCACTAGTTGAGAGAGAGTGGGGGTTTTTTTTAAATATATTTTTTATTTGCTGTTTTATTTTGTAACTTTTTACAATTTGTTTTTTTAATTTTTCTTCTTGCGATTCGACTTTTTGAAGGCAAAGATAGAACTAACGACAAAAAATATTGACTGGAAGACGACGACGAATAATTCTCTGGTCTACGTTGCTCTACCAACTTTAGCGTCACCATAATGTAGGGCGCGTAACTCGATTCCAGGATGTCATTTCATCACCCCAAATATTAGACTAAAAAAACTAAATTAACCGATTATCTCGACTCTAACCCATTCCGATTTAGAATGGAACAGTTGAGAAAAATTACGCTCTCTTTCATTTAACAATTTTATGTAGGTGTAAATTGGTATTATTTTCACAACTACCTACATATTGATAATATTTCATTAATAAAGCAAATTATTTTACTATGGTTAAACTACTTGCTTCAGTAATTAAATTACTGCAGTACATACATAGACACAATTAAAACAAACAATAGTTAGAATTATGTATTTGTTATACCTATTCTATTATACTATTCTAATACTTACAAGTTAGATGTTAGCGCCACCGAAGCGTTGCTGAGCGAGATAGCAGATATTAGATATAATTAAGAACGTTAACGTTGGAACTTCAAATAATATTAAATTGAGTATACTGCCATTGCTTTACAAAAAATGTATTTGTCCAATCTACAAGTAGCTACTTCTAGTCTGTGCATCACTGCTACTCAGAAGTCCAAGAGTCGCCTTCAGGAAGGTAAGTCATGAAACATTATTTCAATATGATCATAACATGGAAATGTGATTTCCGGAAGACTCGTAAACTGGAAAAAAGCTGCGACTCACAGAAAACATCTATATTCCGTTTTTTTCCAAAATTGCACATATCAAGTCTTTGAAGAGGAACGGGATGTAATGGCCCTTCGACGAAACAGGAGTATTCTCCAAACAGGCGAGGTGATAGTGGCTGGCGGGCCTCGGCCCAAAGATTGGCGTTGGGAAGTTGTATATTTAAGGCAATCGAAAGAAAACTTCGTAAGTGCGATTTAGCGCGATCACACACCATCTTCCGTACTAAACAAGTACTTGTGTTTTCTCAGTGTTCTTTACTAGATGACGCCTTAAGGAGTGGACACTACATCTTTAATACTAAGGCATTCATTTTTAAAGGCAGTATACCAATAACTTGGAGCTCCAACAGCCTACCTGCCATTCCAGCAAAGCCCACCTCACACCCGACTGACCTGGATCTCCAGCTCGTAGTACACAGATAGGGGGGACCGTACCCTGATGTGGGGGGGCAACACTGTGGGGCGGCTGGGGGGTGGAGGTCCAGGGGGGATGGCCCGGCCTCGTTCGCGCAGCGCAGGATGGGGCCCCATGCCGCGGACTGGCCTCTCTTGCTTCACCGCTGCGGGGGAAGGTTGCTTTTAAATTGATTTGCTCATTAGGTACTTTTTACGTAGAGTTCTAGTGTGGGAACTTGATGGCGTAGGCGCAGACACCACCGCATTACCTAATATATCTGCTACCAAATGACACTGTTTAGTACCATCGTGTTATTGTTCGTTGGTTACATATTATTATTGCCCTTTATAAACTACAACATAATAGAAGCAAAACAACTTAGGACTCAGGGTTGGCAACGCATCTGTATTTTGACCTCTGGTTTCTGTGCCTATAGGCTGCAGAATTTACTTACCATCAATGCGAACTGTTTGTTTGTTAACTAGATACCATCGTGTTGATAGCTTATTAGTAAGAACAGGTAATTGAAATATTATGATAGAATTAATCATGCAACATTTTATTATTAACACACACATAAATATTAGTTGAACAAACAAAAAATCAGTCACCCTATATACAACATGTAACAGATATAATACACACCCCGATTAGAAAATCGAGTTATTTATAATTATAATACATGAACTGAAATTCCATGTTTATGTATTTAATTTTTCTTTAAGTAATAAGTTGTCCTCAATTTGTACGAATAGTATGCACACCCTATGCATACTTACCCAATCTCTACCTACGGCCGCACATAAAACACGAACCTACTCACATACGCACACTGTTGCAATGTGATGTAGCGTGACCTGCGTAGCTTTATTCAACACTCGCTAGTAATAAGATTAATTTCCACTATTCTATTTCTCAAATTATTATTAAATTTATAATAAATAGCACGTCTCAACGAGTTCTTATAAACTTGTTGAGGCAAGCATTTTATTTTGGAGAGACGTTAATCTCATTTTCGTTTGTATTGACTGTTCACCAAATCAAAATTGCCTGAAATCGATTCAGTTATCGATTCTGAACAAACTAGTTTCGGGATGTACATTCAATCCTATTACACTTTGTACATGTACACCCTACTACATTCTCCACCAACCCGCATTGGAGCAGCGTGGAAGAGTAAGCTCCAGGCCTTCCCCCAAGAAGGGGAGAGACTCGTGCCCAGCAGTGAGACGTGTCAAGGGTTGTCATTATTATATAGGTACATATAAACATATCTTCTTATTAATATCACAATTTCAGATTATCGATCAGAGCACTGCAAAGAAATAGATAAGTATATCTAATACATATTATTATTATAACGCTTAGACGTAGACTTAGACTTGGACCCCCTAAAACCACCTCGGTACCGACTTCAATGCAGAAAGTGTGGGATCCGGGTACCTACACTATAAACACTGCGCTTCGCCTAGGCTCGTTTACGGAGCTCTGTCAGCCTCCCTTCGTCACTTGCCACGATGACCTGCGGCTACCCCAGTCACCGTCCTTACGGAGCCGCGAGTGCGGACCAACCAGAGGCAGAGGACACCTCAGTCCTATTCTATAGGCCGGGTATCGCAAGGACATTCAAAATAACCTTAAAACATCCCAACTTAACTCATTATTCAATGCTAGTCTAATTGCTCATCGCTGTCACTGACTCATGCATCAAATTATGAGCGTCATTAACATAGCGCCGTCTCTATCAGAGCCTACGTGTTGGATAGAGACATTGAATTAACACAAATTTCAATATTTCGGCACATGGATCTAAGTGACAAGCTAATCGCTATTGTGACACATAAAAGTTATTTTCTACTAGCTTTTGCCTCCGAATGAAATAATGTTTCAAGATACGGACTGTTTGTATGGGAAAATTAAATTGTGGTTTTTACTTTTTCCCTTCAATTTCTTCATATCTTCTTACCTTTTAAACCTTCCCTGGACTTCTAAAAATCATAATCAAACAAAATCAAAACCAAAATCAGCCAAATCGGTCCAGCCGTTCTCGAGTTTTAGCGAGACTACAATATAAGATTTTAAACTTACGCTTTCAATGAAAGATAAATTTTATTATACCTACTTATTGTTCATCAAATTTAAGAACCACCATTTGGCGAATAAATAACGGGTTAATTAACGACTGAGATTCGTGCTGTTCTCGCTTTAGTTGTTCGTTGTCCCCTGAAAAATATCTCTAGATACATCACTGTACCACCGACAGGTACAAAAGCATAAGATGTTAGGTCTCAGAACATTCAGTGGTGGCCATTCCATTCAATCCACTAGAAATCTGTATGCTGCTCCTGAGACGTAAAGTTTTATATGCAGTTTTCTGTAACTGAATCAATTTGAAATAAACTAGAAAGTACTTAATGACCACAGTATTACCAGTAGTGATGTAACGAATATTCGCATTCGCATTCGCGAATATTCGCTTGTTTCTTGACATTCGCATTCGTATTCGCGAAAATTTTCGCGGATATTTTGCGAATATGTACATCCGAAAAAAAAATAAGATGTCAATAACAAAAAGGTAAATTAAACAAAGAAATACTTAACGTTTTCGTAGGTTTTCGCGAGCTTCATACATTGTAGAATTTAAACTTGCGGATTTTCTCGCGTATACAACACTCCCAAACTTCTTCATACACCCGACGTTTCAGTCGCTTTCCAGCTACCGTGGTCACGGGCTGACTTATTCGACGATTTTTTTTTTTTATTTTTATTTTTTTTAGGTCGGGCTTTATGTTGGCGCCTGTCACGAGACGGCACTAGTCTACTTCACCGGGCAATCGGCGAGCGCAGAAGGCGCTCCAGCCTAACAAAAAAGTTAGCGCAACTGCCTAAGGCCGTGCCTCGGCTTAGGGCGTTGCGGAGGGACATATGAGACATATGCGATTATGGGCAATTCGACGATGTTCAGCCTGGTCTTATATAGCTGAGACAGAACACAACCCTAGTGCGATGTAAATGATAGATGGCGCCACTAGTAGTTTACATTGCACTAGGGTTGTGTTCTGTCTCAGCTATATAAGACCAGACTGAACATCGTCGAATAAGTCAGCCCGTGACCACGGTAGCTGGGAAAGCGACCGAACGAAACGTCGGGTGCATGAAGAAGTTTGGGAGTGTTGTATACGCAAGAAAATCCGCAAGTTTAAATTCTACAAAGAAATACTTGTTTTTTATAACATTTTTACAAAATCACATTGACAGTTATCTGACGTTAAATGCTATCCTCCAGGTAAAGATTTCTGAAAACTTTGTTTTGTTTCGCCATCAAACTCCCTGTTTATTTATTATTTCGAAATAACAGCGTTTTTTTTGTTTCTGTTACTGTTCTTTAATCGCCCCCTAACAGTTTTTTGGAAAAATATTAAATACATACCTACAGACACTCGATTTTAACTGCCTTAATATATATGTATTTATAAGTTCCTAATAGATTATCAGGGACTTTATCATATCAGTAAGTGGTGAAACAGGCCCTAAACTTTCTAATTCACATTGACTTGCAAATAAAGTTATTGATTTTTATTACATTAATTGTAATCAGACTTCACTTTAATACTTGATATTGGTTTGGTAATGTAAACAATCAACTTTGCATTACAATTTACGAAACCAAAAAATAAGTAATGTTTCATCATCATCATCATTTCCGCCAAAAAACGTCCACTGCTGAACAAAGGCCTCCCCCAAAAATTGCCACAACGAACAGTCCTGGGCCGCCCTTATCCAGCGATTGCCCGCGATCTTCACCAGGTCGTCGGTCCATCTTGTAGAAGGGCCTGCCTACGCTTCGTTTTCCGGTACGCGGTCGCCAATCGAGAACTGCTCTGCCCCAACGGCCGTCAGTTCTTCGAGCTATGTGTCCTGCCCACTGCCACTTGAGTCTCGCTATTCGGTGAGCTATGTCGGTAACTTTGGTTCTCATGCGGATTTCTTCATTTTTGATTCGATCTCGCAGATAAACTCCAAGCATAGCTCTCTCCATTGCTCTCTATGTGACCTCGAGCCTTCTTATGAGGCCCTTAGTGAGCGACCACGTTTCTGTCCCATAAGTCATCACTGGCAACATACACTGGTCAAAGCCCTTTTTGTTAGACACTACGGTAAGTCGGACGAGAAGATATAGTGGCTTCCCGAACGCTGCCCAATCGAGTTGAATTCGGCAATTGACCTCTTTCTCGAAGTTGGACCGACCTAACTGGACCGTTTGTCCCAGGTATACAAAATCGTCAACAACTTCGAGTGTAGTACCCTCAAGCAAAACAGGAGTGGGTGTAACATGGACATTTGACATGATCTTCGTCTTGTCCATATTAATTTTAAGGCCCACTCATTGGGAGGCCCTACTGAGGTCATTGAACATAGTGCTAAGGTCGCCCAGGGTCTCAGCCATGACTACGATATCATCTGCAAGCCGGAGGTGGGAGATGAACTCACCGTTAACATTGATGCCGTGTCCTTTCCAGTTCAGAAGCTTGAAGACGTCTTCCAATGCAGTGGTGAACAGTTTCGGAGATATAACATCTCTCTGTCTCACACCTCACCACCAGTTGGATAGGTTTCATGGTGGCGTTTTCATACAAGTTCCTCAGCACCTCGATGTATCGGTAGTCAACTTGACACATATGGTGTGACTGTAGCACAGCCCAAATCTCAACCGAATCGAAGGCTTTCTCATAGTCCACGAACGCTAGACATAGGGGCTGATTATACTCTTCTGTCTTCTGTATAACCTGCCGCAGCGTATGAATGTGGTCTGTGGTGCCTTTACGGAAAAAATAATGATTTACAGTATCGAACAAAAACAAAATCCTTCTCTTTTACTTAATCACTCTTTTCGTTAATTGTCTACTATTTTGAACCTAAAGTATTTTTTCTATTTTCAACCTAGAATAATAATAAACAAAAAAGATAACCGCTATAAAACGTATTTTAGATAAAAACAAAATATACACTTGGGATAACAATTGTCAAACATATTTTTCTCCTAATTTAGTTAAAGTTCTTACAAAAATCTTCTTTTATTGAAGTGAAAATATTAATATCAAACAAGATAATATTGCATTATTCAACTTATTATACCAAGTACATATAGGTACGTAAAATAAGTCCATAATATTTCACTAGAAACTGATTTATTCATCTTGAATCATTAAACTCACTCTAACCTCAATTTTTTCGTATTTCTGCTGACGACCTTTCGTAAAGTAAACACAACATTAATTGGCGTTGTTCGGAATGGCGTGTGCGGGACTCGCGCGCCGAGTAAACTGTCAAAATAAAGCCATAGACAAATGGCACCAAATTCGAAAGCGAATATTCGCATTCGCATTCGCGAATATCAACGGCAGATATTCGCATTCGCATTCGCGGATGTCTATAAATTGACATTCGTTACATCACTAATTACCAGCAATATCAGTCACTAAACTATTCATGGCATAATAATATGTAGAAGTTTATTTGGGTGGTAATAGTGACGAATGTAGGTAATCACATTTTAATAAATTGTCAAACTATACTAAATTGATCAGCCACAGAACAGGATCAGCTGAGTAACAAGTGTTTTAATACTTCCTTCTTTACCAGTCCATACGCGGTCATACTTTACTATCTAACCGGAATAAAAGAAGCAAAAACTAGTATTTCATTAGTTCAATTCAAAACGAATACCGGTTTATTTATCTTAATTTTCTTGCACTTATAAAGTAGGTACAGAAGGCGGTTTTAATGGAACCTTGGGGTTGTGTTGAAAAATAACTAAGTTTGTGCACTGAGAAAGCGTGAGAAATTACATAAATACCTACCTTTATGATTCATCACAGTAAAAAAAATGGTCCTATGACAAGAAACCTCATAATCAAACGCTAAATTGCATTCCGCTACCGCCCATCCCTCGAGCCAACCTCGCGCACAATTTGACCCACTTTGCCAATTGCTAAGTATATTACCTAATTTGTGTATAAAACCATATGAGGATCCAAGGTCCTCTAAACATTGCTGGTTGCTAGTAAGCGGTCAGCAAAACAAATATGGGCTCATTATAAACGGCACATGTTTTGCTAATATTATGCTGTTGCCGGGTGATTCTGATGGTTTTATGAAAAAGTTGGCGCCAAGCGACTTAATGGTTTGGCATCTGCTAGTGTAATGCCGGCCACGCACCTTAAGTTTTTTTTTTGTATGTTGTTGAGGTGGCAAACAAGCATGCAGTTCACATTGGTGTTAAGTGATAACTGCAGCCTATAGACACCCATACAAAGACTAAGGTCAAAATGCAGATGCGTTACCACTCCTGAGGCCTGTGTTATGCCTCTGTCCGAAAATTACAGGGTCGTACATTACCACCTGACCGGAACACGATAGCGCTGAACTACTACCATTTAGCGGCAAGTATATTAAGTAATGCGGTGGTGCCTACGCCCGCGAGCTCCGTCACTGGAGCTCTACCACCAGTAAAACGGATTAGCAGAAGATATATTAAGACTGATCTAAAGCTTACTTTTCGTTGACGTTCCTCATTTGGCAGAACAAAGTAAGATTGTAATAAGACTTCTCTAAGAGACTAGTTGACCCGGCATATTTCGTATTGCCCCAGAATAAAATAATGTGTCAAAGGTTTGATAGATACGGACTATTTGTATGGGAAAATGAAATTGTGGTTTTTACTATTTTCCTTCAATTTCTACATATTTTCCTACCTTTTAAACCTTCCCTGGGCTTCCAGAAATCATTCAAAAGCAAAAATTAGGCAACTCGGTAGACCCGTTCTCGAGTTTTAGCGAGACTAACGAACAGCAATTGAATTTTATCTATTTTATAAGAGATGGTGGTATGGCCACTGTACATACCTAAATAAATATTAATTTTATATCATGTATGTACCTAAAAGGCAACCTTTTTGTCTACAACAATGAACACCATGAATTACACATTGTTCCTTTTTTATTGTATTCCTAGATAGAGCAGATAAACTAAGTCCTGTATACTGAGGTGTAGGTAGGTACGAAGGTAACAATTAAAAAATAGTTAGTACATGCGATCTATTACTAATAGATCTAGATTTGATGAAGTTACGTTTTTAAGTAGTACAGGCAAACTATTACTAGAAGATCTAGATTTACATTTTTTTTATGTAACGTAAGTGGCAAAAACGAATGCAGTTCACATGGATGTTAAGTGATGACTGCAGCCTATAGACATCTACACAAAAACCAGATCAAATGCAGTCCAGTCAAAATGCAGATGCGTTGCCACCCCTGAGACCTTAGTTGCTTATGTCTCTATGATAGTTGTAACGGCACCCTAATTTCTACGGTTCTTACGCTACAAAATACCTAACTACAGAATTTTGGAAAAAAAAACTTCAATGGTTGCATAACAAATGTAACAAAAGATGGGCGCCATCAAGGTGGCGGCGAGTCCACCCAATCACATTACCGATATGGCAAAAGATTTGAAAATTTTGAAAAAAAAAGTAAATTATAGTAATCCATGAACAAGTACCTACCTAACATTTAACTAACATTATTTAAGGGGCTTACAACTTACAACTAGAACGACTGTAAAAATGTACCGAATTACCTTGTCCTGCTCTGCTGGTAGGTGAATAAATTAAGAGCGATAATCTCTTTGCTCGACGAACAAACGCTAAGTATTAAAACAAAAGACACCAAACCGGCTTGCATAAGAATCATTATGAAGGCGTCGTCTGTCGTGTTGTCTTATTTGTCATGTATATTTATCTCTGCCCCTCGCAAACTTTGAATGTTTTTAATTTTACATTAGTGGCGTGTAATGTGGGCACACGGTTTACTAGCGACATGGTTTGTGCATCAGAGCCGACGGATACGTACTTAACTGTTACGCCAATAAGCTTTGGGAGAGTCAAGATGTAGAACAGTAGCAAGACAGGTGACATGACTAATGATGAACTAATGACTCCAATGCAAGAAGCATTGTAACAATGATTAATGTAAACCATAAAATACAAGCAAGCAGTCAAGTAAAGTCAGGCAGTGGATGATAAGTGAACAGCAGCCCAAATACCGGGACGGGCATCGTACGTTGGGAAAGGCAGCAAAGTGATCAGTTTCCCTCATTTTCTTTAGGGCCTCCTTAAATCAATCTAGTAAGGAAGCGTGTTACGGTCCCTGGATGTGGATTATAACGAACGTAACGTTTATGGAAACCCCACCCAATATAAACCTTCAGTACCTCTAAAATTGCCATGATCTTTCCAGCCAATTGAGATACTTCAATTTCTTAGATAGTCTAGCCAGCTAAGGTCTAGCTAGGGTATGTGTAGCCCCGGCCGTGGGCCCTGCTGTTTCGGGCCTATAGAATAAGACTGAGGTATCCTCTGCCTGTCGTAAGAGGCGACTAAAAGGGGATATGAGCCGCGGGCGGCAAGAGTGAGGGTTCTGGTCGCTCAGCACTCGCGACTCCGTGAGGACGGTGACCGAGATAGCCGCGGGTCATAGTGGCAAGTGACGATGGGGGGCTCACAAAGCCCCCGTGGACGAACCTTGGATGGAGGTGAAGTGCGAGGGTGGGAACCGGAGCAGTGTTTATCACTATAAACTTCAGTGCAATAAGATTCCGGGTACACTTACCCGGAATCCCCCTCCCCTTTTTGCACTGAAGTCGGCACCGAGGTGGGTAAGAGGGTCCAAGTCCCTCATATCCCGACTCTTCCCCCAAAGAGTCGGTTGAATGCAAAATCATTTCAACCTCGTAGAAAAAAAAATGGTATGTGTCTATTATATGCCAGTTCATCAACTCATGCTTTTATTTAAATTCATAAAGGTGAATCTATATTTCAAGCCCAGTTACAATACGAGCCATAATTTCTTCCTTTTGCACTCCACATTTGACCAAAAACCCGCGACAACAGTAGACGCTATCTCGTGTTTGAAGCAGCGTGAACGTTAATCAAGACTCAGCAGACTCATCTCGAACAGACTTCACTCCTGCCAAGATGTTGATGTAATATATTGTTAAAATTCTGGTATCACTTAACATCCATGTGAATTGCTTGCTAGTTTACCACTTTCGTTACAAAAAATCGTATAGCTTTATTTACTCTGCATTGCAGCACTTGTATCCCTAATCAATAGCTAATTGTGACAAAACTAGAAAGTGCCAATGCATCGGTATTCTCCGTACACAGAACTGACGCATTATTGCATAAACCAGAGTCAATATGGATTTGTGCAACGCTGTGTGAAATTTAAAAGGCGACTCGCAAATACTTGTTAAACGTGGGTACACGTTAAAACACGTTACGCAGTTGACTGCTTGTTTGGTAATTCTTCTATTTTCATCTAGGTCCTTGTTAACTTGGATCATTTTTCATCGTCGGGTCGTGTAAGAAATATACATCTGCCCACTTGTGTTAACCCACGTACTAAATAATTAACTTACACCCTGAAAGGGTAAAATGATACACCTCACTTTACCCTTTCTCATGCCATATACCCATAATTCATCAGTATTGCTCTTTGTGACCCATTTAATACGGGACGAACCTATTGTAATTAATCCCTAGAATATTTATTTCCTGAGCCGGTGATTAAACTCTGGTTAGCATTACTCATCTAGCGAAGCAATGAACGTATTATATATTATTAAAACTTACAACTTAGAACAACACTGAACAAGTTTACCAAAAACATCAATTGTTAATCTTGGGCGACAGAACGACTGAAAACTTTCCAATGTTATCGACGATCCTTCCCAGTTAATGTCAAAGTCAAAGATTAATGAAATAGATTTCAAAAAATAAGTTTCAAGGAACTCCGGAACTAAACAGTGACAAGTCCTATTACAAAGATAAGTTAAATATCCAAAATAGTACACGCCTAAAGGCTCTCTAATAAGTTCAACAAATTCAAAGGAATCTTGGATTACATGCGACCCTCCAATCATCCAAAAGAAAAGACAGAGTTCTTACTAAAGAGAATTTACGAACAGAAAGTAAGATGATCCGAAACCACAGACGTCCAAAACCTAGCAACATTCTCACGCTTGCATCACTCCAGAACGGACGTTTGCAAATACTTGTTTACAAGAAACGCCCAACTCTGGCACTTTCGACAGTGCTCTAAGTGACATTTCACTTAGAATATTTATCTGTTGTTAGCACTCGTCAGGTCGCGACCATCGCAATGGATGCGTGTCGTTTCAAACGTGTAAACGCTCCAATGTTGTGGTGTTCCACATTTGAGCGTTTGCTTTTAAGCCATCCGTCATCCTTGAAGCTATGGTATATTACGACACAAAAGATAATGGAAATTATTTGAATGTTATATCATTACGTTAGTTTATTAACATTAGCCACGCTTGGGACCTCGACAAACACTAATACTGATTGTATTAAGAGGCCAATATGGCCACTTCAAAAAGGGCAATATAACCAAAAATCAAGAATAGACCTATACGGCTGTATAGCTATACCCAATACGGCTGTGGTCAATCGATTTTTTAGGTATTCCGCAAGGATCGCTGTTAAGGCCAAGTCTGTAATTATTTCAACTAAAATTAACACTTTAATTGGAAACTCCGTGACATGCCCGAAATTTAGAATATCCAATGCATATCAATAAACCTTATTTACATTGGTGATGGAAATAGAGAAAGGATGATATAAAGATAATGGTTATTAACTTGTAAAGTATTCGCGTTAAGTTCGTCATTTGCAACAATATTGTGTTTGTGTTGTGACAATTAAGAGTTAATCTATATCTATATCTACATATACATATATAAAATCAATTGCTCTTCGTTAGTCTCGCTAAAACTCAAGAACGGCTGGACTGATTTACCTAATTTTGGTTTTGAATGATTTTTGGAAGTTCAGGGAAGGTTTAAAAGGTTTAAAAGAAAAAAAAAAAAAAAATTGAAGAGGAATAGTAAAAAACACGATTTCATTTTCCCATACAAATAGTCCGTATCTATCAAACCTTTGACAATTATTTCATTCTGAGGCAATACGAAGTTTGCCGGGTCAGCTAGTAAATAAATAAAGTATTGTATGAAATTTTTCACCGATGGGACAAAAACAAATCGCAATTGTTACGAGTGCCACTGGAGAATTGCGAGGGCCTGCAGGTAACGCATGAACGAAAATACACACCTAGTTACGTATTGTTTACAATTTACATTTTTCCAACACATTGCAAATATTACGGGGAAAAGCTAAATATGTATGCTTCCTAATTCTATGAAATTTTATTTCTGGCATTCGATACTAAGTAATATAAAAAGGGAGCCACTTTCCACGTAAATATTACGGAGAATAAGGATGGGCATTCCTTGAAATCTAAACAAAAAATTGGTAGACCAAATCTCATATTTCAGGTAAATCTAGGCCTACTTTATCTGACTTTTTACTTCAAAAAACTGGCCTTGCATAAAAATAATTAAAACTAATGATACGGAAGCTCCATTTTTTAATAAGACAAAAGTAGTCACTCTTCATATGTCATGTCAGTATTACAATTCAACTTGAAATCCCTTCCCAACTCGGCCCTTATTCATGACCTTAGCAACGCACAATGGCGCTAGTACATCAGTTGTAGTACGGACAGACAAACGGGTCTTGCTTGTTGTGAAAGCATTGTTTGCACTGCCGATAGTGCGTGATGTCATGTGTGTGAAATATCGCCGAATGGCCTAAATCTACGCTACGATTCTCTACTTAAATTTTAAAATGTTTGCCGTTTGTTAGGATTTAAGACGGGAAATTTTTGATAAAGAGCTATGATTTAAAGGAGAAAAGAGCTATGATTTAAAGATGTTGCGAGCTCGGCCCTGGTTCGTACACTACCTCAAAAAATGGGTAAATTAAAGAAGAATCCGAAAAAAATACTATTAATTTATTCAAGAATATATTTTAGAGTTACAACCACATTTAATTCAAACGATTTTATCATTTTCAACTATGTTAAACATGGCGGCGATACAGCCGACACTTAGTATCAATCGATTTTGATAGTATTTAGAATATATTACTTTTTTTCTCGAAGTTCTATAATCAAAATACAATTTTAAAAACGAAAATGTCACAATGACATCCCCCGCCATATTCGCCATTTTAGTTTTGAGTTTCAATTCTAAGTGTAAATTATGTTTTGTAACTGCAAACAAAGCTAAAGAAGTGAAAATATGCAGTAAAAAACGTTTTCATATTGATTTTGCCTGTATAATGATATTGTGTACAATACATGGCCGGAGGTCCATACATTTTTGCAACATCTCCTTTTAAGTATGTACATCCTTGTTACAGATTTTGTTCTAGTCTTTAAGGAATTTAGCTTCAGTTTTAAGATATTCTGAAAATATGTGGTAAGTTCCAGTTTAGAAGCTCGTGGGCGTAGGCGTTACCCAATTACATAACTTATCTGTCGCCAAGTTTTAGCGTTCAGCACTATCGTGTTCCGGTAGGTATGACCCCGTAATAAATATCACATAGACATAACAACTAAGGTTTCTGGGGTGGCAACGCATCTGCATTTTGATGTCTGGTTTTTGTGTAGATGTCTATAGGTTGCAGTCATCATTTAACATCCATGTGAACTGCATGCTTGTTTGCCATCTTGTTTACAAACTCAAACTCAAAAATTTATTTATTCACTTGGAAATAACAGAATTTGCTTGTGATAGGTCAAATTACAAATATAAAATTAAAGTGAATAACCACTGATACGTTAATATGTCAAATAAACAAAAATCAAATAAATAATCGTAAAAAATTAAAAAAGATTAAGTGTTCTTACTCAGGATGGAAGTCATGTCAATTTTAACTAAGATTAGCTTAATCGTTAAACAGAGAGACAGATAGAAGACAGACAATAAAATTATTCTAAAGGGTTACTTGTTTCCTTTGGAGGTCCGGAAATAAAAAAGTAACAAGTAACAGTCATTTAAAACATAACTGAAACACGATGGTTAGTATGGAATAAAACAGATGCAAACGCAAGATTGCTTGAGACTTACCAACTCCAAACAGTAAGAGATAACCTGATCCACGTACGTCTGATACACCATTCACATAAAAAACCGGTCAAGTGCGTGTCGAGCCACGCGCAGTGTAGGGTTCCGTATTTAGTGCATTTACAGAGTAATAAATGTAATGAAAAACTTCTTATAGGTTTTCCAGTAATCTATAGGCAAAGAACTATT
Source organism: Macrosoma leucophasiata (assembly GCA_036365455.1). Lineage (NCBI taxonomy): Eukaryota > Metazoa > Arthropoda > Insecta > Lepidoptera > Hedylidae > Macrosoma > Macrosoma leucophasiata. The sequence goes on along the minus strand of JAWQUS010000023.1, from coordinate 1,797,760 downwards.
TTCCACATTTTTTTCAAAATTTTAAGTTCATTAGTTTCGGAGATAGGGATAGGTCAATTTTCGTCGTTTTTCTTAAATAACTTCAAATTTGTTTATGCAAAAATTATCAAAAAAATATATCTGAGATGCTGACAACAACCTCTTTGATTTGATATGTCACACGACACAGTTCACGAATTATTTTTTTAATTTTCTGATTTACCCCCGAAAGTGGCCCCCCTGTTAAAAATTTATTATTTTACTTGACGTGTTCATCTTTGGGACACCAATTTACAAATATTCATCAAATTTCAACTCAATCGGTCGAGTAGTTTCGGAGCAAATTGGCTGTGAAGGACGGACAAACAGACAGACAGACGCACGAGTGATCCTATAAGGGTTCCTTTTTTCCTTTTAAGGTACGGAACCCTAAAAATGATCACATCTTTTCAAATTCACATTTCTGACAAAGTATTTGCTTGCATTAATAAACAACTCATAATTTCGAAACAATGTTTCGTTTATTTTTACTGAGAACCAGGGTCAGGAACTGAAAAATGTAAATACCTATTAAGGTATGTACTGTTTAACAGTGTCAGTAACGTACACCTGTCCTGTTTTAAATGAATGCTTCTTAATCTGCACATACGTGCAAAATATTGCGCCTACTTGGATATCGTTGCACGGAAAATAGATAAGCTACCCTAAAAAAGAGAGATAGTAAAAAAGAAAGAACTACGGCCGTACCGTGACCTTCTTTGTCATTGTAAACTAAATCGCTATTAGCTTTGTCTCGTTCCTCCATACGCGCTAGGATCCTCTAATCGCATATAGGATAAATGAAACAAATTTTTAGTAGCGCCTAAATTAAATCGCAATAAGGCGCCATGATACGGGCCACGACAAATTCAAACCTAATTAACCCAATTCTAGTTACATTAAAAAACTTATCCAGGAATGCGAGCGCACATGTTTCTTCCGCCGAATACTTCACTGTCTGTATTACATATGGGCCTTTGGATGATTCTGGACATTTGCAAAGATTACGTAATTAAATTATCGATGATGTCAAATAGACAATATAGACCTAGTTCCCATGGCATGAAACAATTACTAGAGACGTTGAATTACGAGCCAAGTTAAGGAGAGATTCGTGATTGGCTCAACGAAATAGAAATAACTCAAAAGTAAAGGGTTTTTTTACTTTAGATTATTGGAATTTGTAAGAATGTCGCTAGGATTCAGCTTAAAAAGCCCCTACTGATGATTTCTAATGTTGTTCAACATTCAAAGTACAGGAAAACCTATGAGAAAGTCTATAGTATCTGAGCAGTACGAATAGCATTTGGGCAGTTTTATTACGTGCGTTTGAATTTGTTATCGTTGTTTTCGTACGAATGAATGTCGTTGGGCTAAGGTTCGATTGACATAAAAAGTGCATGGAAAAACTTCAAAGACGATTTCTGATGTTGAGCAAAGTGTTTTGTAAAAAAAAAAACGTAACTTCACGCCTGTAATCCCCGAAGGGGTAGGCAGAGGTAAATGCATGCATTCAAGCATACATGCAAACACCCACGATTCGCCGGTTACGTTTTGGCCCATGTAACAGGTGGCGAGCCTGTTGACATCTCCGGGCACATTACCAAACTTTGAGGTACTGGGAAATTTCCAGAAAATGGAAAAATCCCAATAGAACCAGAGACAAAGGCTTTTTCACCATTATCTCTGAAAACCCCCTACCCGGGAATCGAACCCAGGACCTCAGCGTAGTAGTAGTGGCCTGCTACCACTAGGCTACCGAGTAAGTGTTTTGTAGGTGATAAAAACCAATCTCTGTGAGTTTTACAATAGTTGACAAATAGAAATTGCGCGAGTTAAGGCACCCCGTTCTTGTAACACCTTTATAAACAAAACAAACAAATAAACGAAGGTACTTTATGTCAAGACTCTAGAGTCTGCTTCTGTAGCGTCAAAGTATAATTATTAGAAATTCGTGTGATAAACCAGAGCATCATCTTGTTTATTTAAAGCTATTATTGGTTACTTTTCTTCAAAAATTGTAAGTTCCATCTTTAATTTATATGTAGTTTCTTAAGTCATATCGTTGCCTATGTTTAGTTACATACTTCATTTGCACCCTATTCTTCTTTCTTTTAATATTTCTTATCTACATATCTTTTATAATTAGCTTTTGAAGAATCCCAAGGATTAGTACCCTTACGTACGTATTTAAATTTAATTTTAACTGAGAACAGCGATGAACAATCTTAATATTCTTAATCATAACATATAAAAATAACGTGTCAAAGTGTTTGTCCGCGATGGACTCCTAAACTACTTAACCGATTTAATCAAACTTTGCACACTGTGTGTAGTTAGATCCAACTTAAAAGTTAGGCTAGCTTACATCTCAATTTTTAGTCATAATATTATGTTAGTACCTAATTTTCACCCGTGTGAAGTCGGTGCAGGCCGCTATTATCTTAATCTCGTGTCACAATGTTTGTCCTCAATGGACTCCTAAACCACTTAACCGATTATAATAAAATTCGCACACCATGTGCAGTTCGATCCAACTTGAGAGATAGGATAGCTTACATTACGCTATGACTAATAGGAGCAGAGCAGCGCGGGCGAAGCCGGGGCGGGCCGCTAGTTGATTATAAAATCTTAATCCATCTTCCAGAGCACATTCTAAAGGTGTTCGATCTTTGGAACATGCTAAATTACAATACTATATTTACCAAGCGTGTTATATACAAATGATGCAATAATGCATTCGAGATTTGGTGCAAAACCATCAGTTCAGTCATCCGTGTCTATATTTAGAGCACACCACGTAACGCGTCTCGCGTGATTGACGGCATTCGACAAGCACTGGTATATTCAATGTTTGTTTATCCTTGAACCACTCAATATTGAGAATGCTAATGGTTGTACCTAAATGGGGCAAATATGAGTATATTTTTAAAGTTAATTAACCAATGAAGAGCAAATGGAACAAGATTAGGTGAAATGTCCCAAAATAATGGCATATCTATCAATATCTAGATACATAACAAATACGGTCTCAGGGGTAGCAACCTAGCAACGCATCTGCATTTTGAAATCTCCCTCGTGTTTCTGTTTAGACGTCTAGGTATAGGCTGCAGTCATCACTTAAAATCCATGTGAAATGCAAACTTGTTTGCCCTCGGTGGCTATATTTTTTTTTCATTACATAAAAAAAATTATAGCCACCAAGTAGAATTCTTAAATTATGTGTTGATGTTAAAATTCTTCAAAATCTAATGTAAAATCCAATTGGTCAATTTATTGAAATAAGACTAGTTTTCGGATTTATTTAGCGTGGGTATATTAAACAAAAATGATTATTTAAAATCGAACCCGACGTTATTTCAATGAGTGTAGCTCGCGAAAACATCTATCTATCATAATCAAACATCTATCTATCTAACAAATTTGTAATAATTGGTAAGTACTTAATTCAATTAAATAATATTTTGCATCTGAAACCCCCTAGCCGAAAAAGCATAGCCGGTAGGTTGAACCTTTATTTTATCTGAACTTGGCTTGAAGACTTCCGTGACTGAGATGTAATTTTGGTGGTTTATTGAAAAGATAACAATTTTGAGACATAATATTTGTGAACATATTTATGGTTAAAATACTTTTAAAAAATATGTTTCACATGTAACCGTAGATAGCCTGAGACGTTTCAAACACTGATAAACTGTTTTATTATAACAATGCTCGAATCCCATGCAAATATCAGGATCGCCCACGCAACCTTTGTATGATTCACTAGTGTTTGGCTTTTGCAATTACCCATGCCTTAAATATAATTTTGATTGAGCTGTAGGTTTATGATGCATAGGCGTACTCGATACCTTGGGTTCAAGATGAAATCTATGAAATCTATGTAATGGTAGGTGATTGACAGATAAACAGTAATTGTTTTATATTATTTCGCATTAACACATGCTTGTGTTAATGCGAAAAAAATAATATTGTTTTTCTTTAAAATAAAATAGATAAACAGTAGATTCGAATTAGATAGGTATATCGACACGAAGATCAAAAAAGAATAATTTTTAATACATAAAATAAATATGAAGCATGGTCAATGAATGGTTCACTTTTAAAGGTTCTTTCTCAATGAGGTATTAGCAATAACATTTACAATATGGATGTTGACTAGCTTATTCTATTATTTTTTCATAATTATACGTTTTCGTTAATTTTTCATAAATAATGAACTTTTAATGTTTTATTGTTTAATGATTCACACATTGCATTTGCTTTTGTGAATAGATTAAATCGTCATCCATCCAGACGGAAATGCTACGTTTTTGTTTTCAACGGAATATCTTTAGTTTAGATTGGAGATACATAATTTCCAACGCTACTATGTTATTAACTAAGTGCGCATAAAATATGTAGGCGAATGCGTATTCAGGCGCAACCTCGCCAAATATCTAGCAAACGTGAAAATAAGGCAAACTCGTGCCAATTCCTAACACAAGCTATATCTATTTAAGTAAAACATCATTAATCAATTTAACAGGTGAAATTCGTGGCTCTTAAATATTAATTTACATAGTCATGCTCCACAATAACGACTGCTTTTTGCACTGCTTCTTGTAAAGCACTGCTACTCTACTGCACTGCTACTTGTGCTTTCGTTTGCTTAACGACTGTTCCGTCCCAACCGATGACTAGAGCGAAAGTTGCACCGCCTCCAATCGCGTATGTCTTATGTGTCCCTCCACAACGCCCTAAGCCGAGGGTCGGACCCATAGGGGTCTCCCTTAGGCAGTTGCGCTAACTTTTATTTAGGCTGAGAACGTCCTCTGCGCTCGCCGATTGCCCGGTTAAGTAGACTAGTGGCGTATCGAGACGTGCCGCCTATATGAGTCCAAACCTAAAAAAATAAAGACTGGTCCAATATTATGGGTCGTAGCTTTATGTTATAAAACCATAGCCAATAACAGAATTTCGAACACAAGATTAAATGTATAAATCCGACAAGAAGTTCGAAGAAATGTTCCTAATTTCTAAACAATAACACGACAATATAATGTTTAGATGACTAGCAGTTTTGGTCACTAAAATGACATTAACTTTTACCTATAGTAAAAGAGAACCGCTGGAACTGGTCTCTTGCTTGGCCATAACTCGATACCTACTCTGTCTTAAACACGTCGCTAGCCCAAGATTTACCGATTTGTGATAAAACATCAAGTAACTTTTCGTAATTCTCATACCGACATTTAAGTATTAGTACACAATAACACCAAACAGTCCACCCCATGCAGGTTAGTTTCAGCTGAATCCAAGAAAAAGACCTACTGTCTGGCAGTGTCCAGGAATTCATAGCCGGGTGGGAGTTCAGGCTGTACACAGGCACCCCAAAGTGCTCGCGGAGGCACGAGCTGTTGCTGTTCTTCATCGTGTCCATCAGCAACTTGGTTGACTTCCCTACATTGTCTGTCCTCTTGAGGAAGGCCGCTATGTCGAAGCCGCAAGTTTCGTTGACGGCTTTTCGGCACTCGGCGGCGGTGTACGGGTTCAGTTTGGACACACCGATCGCCGAGTTGCACACTTCGTTCACCAGTTCGAGAACAGCTACTTCAGTTTCGAATATGACTTCGCAGCAGCCTATCGATGTGGTTTTAAAAAGGAAGCAATCCATTAATAACATGAGCTCATAATGAGGTGTAACACCTCAGGGGCCGTTCGTAAAATACTTTCTCATACAAGGGGGAAGGGGTCTCGCTGAGCGTGACAAAATGTGACAGAGGGGGACGGTGTGACAAAAACGTGACGTTTGCAGTTAATTAAATTATTTAAATTAATATTTCGTTACACTATATTTTTTTATTGTTGTATTCTTTAGTCCGAGACAATAGAAGCGGAGGGGGGGGTCAGAAAAATCTTATTTTAGCGTGACGTATGTTATGGACAGCCCCTCATTGAATCTGTACGAAATTGTACAAAAAAAGTCAGATAAAATCTGTAAGACGACGAATGGGAATCCCAGGCAGTCTCGCATAGGACACGAGGGTCCAAATTAATAAAACAGCTCACGTAATTAATGGATACTTTCAAATGTAGTAATGTAGTAGGCAAACGTATGTCGCCATCGGAAACGGTTCCAACTTAAGACTTGGGCGCTTTAAACAATGGTAACAGGTAATAAGAGCTAAATTACAATGTTTTTTGCTAAGGATGATCTGTCATTGTCGTCATTGGCCATACATTCCAAGTTGACGAGCGAAGCTCGAGGCTTCACTGTTGTTATGTTGTTGCCCATGAATTTAGGCTTCTATGACAGAAATTACAAAAAAAAAAAAAAAAACGTAACTTTACGCCTGTAATCCCCGAAGGGGTAGGCAGAGGTAAATGCATGCATTCAAGCATACATGCAAACACCCACGATTCGCCGGTTACGTTTTTGGCCCATGTAACAGGTGGCGAGCCTGTTGACATCTCCGGGCACATTACCAAACTTCAAGGTACTGGGAAATTTCCAGAAAATGGAAAAATCCCAATAGAACCAGAGATAATGGACTTTACACCATCATCTCTGATAACCCCCTACCCGGGAATCGAACCCAGGACCTCAGCGTAGTAGTAGTGAAATTACAAGAACACTGATATTCATTTCAGGAGCCTCGTAGTCTGTGCTATTCTATCAGCTATATTTCTCCAATTGATTAATGACATTAACTTTGGAAATATGATTAAAATATGCTTTATAAATAATTTAAATGACGGCCAAGCACAAGTAGGTCCCATCTGCGATACCGGTTCATAAAATTACCTATTTTTAGGGTTTCCATTTTTTTTACGAATATGAAAAATATATTTTCAATAAAAAATACACTCAGAAATAGGAAACCTGTAGGTATATGGATTTTTTACAATAACGTACGATTGGGTGGAATTTAAAAAGTCATAATCACATCCGATGTTTTTTTAAATGTGTTTAAACAGGAAGTTATCTGTACAATATATATAAAACTCCGGTCTCTTTCTGGTACCGTGGCATTACTGCAATTAATTTATAAACCGATCAGTGACTACGATATCCGGCTATGCGGCGGGAGACTCGCCCGGATATTCGGTAGATCTAACATCCGTCCGTTTTATCTTTACTGTAGATGGAGGCTATTGAGGGATTAATAATATTTATTACTTAATTTTGAAAAAAATACCTACGTATTATTTTACTACATTTTAAAGCCCAATTAATATAAATTGAGGATATAGGCTTACCCCCTTATTCATAAACGTATTTTAGCTAAAGTATTGCTAATCTCTCGTTTGTCTTTTTCTATCCTGCACATTTGGCAATGCGACTGACAAAGACAAAGCATTCTATAGCTAAAACGTATCTAAAGTACGTTTATGAATAAAGGGGCTATACTGTAAATTGATAACTGAATCAAAATCACATATTTTCCTGTACACAGACTGACTTGAATTAATTTTATAGAGCAACCCAACGGCCAATGATTGTCATTGAATTATTTAAATCAATAAGCTACCTATAAATCTAAGCATTTGTATGCAGTACATGACACAAACTTAACACTATACATTAGCAATGATCTGTATTTATTACATAAGTTAACAGAACTATTTACATTATGTTTACATCACTGAGAAGTTAAAATTAGACAAATAAATTAATATGTACAATCATAGCGCAACACGGACCACCGGCCGACCGGAGGGGAGTAGCCATATGCAGGCTTTCCTCTCTGTCAAAGTACAAGCCCAAGTGGGCCTATACCTGTCGCCTAGAAGTTTAAATGTATGCGTAAACTTGTTTATGTATTTTGTTAAGGTCAAGATGTGAGTTTCGTAGTAATAGCCGATTTTTGTAGTGTGTGTCACACGCATTTCCCCCCGCAAAAAAATGACAGACTGTTTTGCATCGGTAATAAACGCTATGGCTACTCCCCTCCTGCAGCCTCCGGTCCGCCGCGGCAGTCGGGGTGGCCCGCGTTGCTTTATGTGTACAACATTGATTAAATATTTTTCTGTTACAGTGATAATGAAAATAAATTTAATTTTGAATACCCTGACACAACATATGCTTGCAACAAAGATTACATTACATTGGCAATTTTACTGGTGGTAGAGCTCCAGTGACGGAGCTCGCGGGCGTAGGCACCACCGCATTACCTAATATACTTACCGCTAAATGGTAGTGTTCAGCACTATCGTGTTCCGGTCAGGTGGTAATGTACGGCCCTGTAATTTCCGGCACAGAGGCATACACCTAATGCCTCAGGAGTGGCAGCGCATCTGCATTTTGACCTCTGGTCATTGTGTGGGTGTCTATAGGCTGCAGTCATCACTTAACATCAATGTGAACTGCATGCTTGTTTGCCACACCCATTACATAAAAAAAATATATATAATATTTTTAAAAAATTCCATCAAAAGATCTTTGCGCTAAATTCAATTTTACATAATAACATTTCATATTTTAATTTTTTTCAATCAACTCGCAGACACCCTTAAAGGCAAATAAACTTTCAAACATGATTATTATTAAATATGTCTCTCATAGCCTCGGGGAATTTGAACCCGGGACCTTTAGTAGGCCTGCACGAGGACATGGCATCATTATTCATAGAGGCCCTTTTGACAATTTTGATCTAAGTGGTAATGGATTATATTTTTACTTTTTGATTAAAATTTTTGACAAGTTCAATGTATGACAATACAATCAATAGTCTCGGTCTAATAATTAAAAACAAAGTAATTAAAATCCTTCCCATATATTTCATATATTATGACAGAGAAATCAGAGATAAGCTGTTTCTTGTTATTATTAAAATTTTATATATAAAATACATTTAATCCAAGTACCCTGCTAATATTGTAACATATTTTTCATAATGAAGTACCTATGTGATAAAACTCACCGATAAAACAAGGAAAGCTTTATGTTTTTTTTTGCTGGGAAGTAGATTTTAATACTTAAATAATGTTCATTATTTTCAATATCTGACGCTTGTCACGTGGGAATTCTATTAAATTTGTAACGATTGTAAATTCTAATTTACTTAATGAAAATTACTGCAAGGATACTAAAAGAGAGAAACAAAAAAAAACAATATTTTTTAAACTTTACAAAAAGCCACTGTAGTTTTTTTTCATAAACAGAATAAAAATAAATTACACTACAAAAAATAAAAAATACACCATCTAACACTAGGCCATTCAGATGTCATTCAAAAGATGTATGAAGTGTGATGGTACAGCCTACGAACGAATAAGTAATTCTATAGAAGTATAACTCTCATACAAAGCATAATCAAAAAGTGGCACCACGGCTCGTTGCTATGAGCTAAACATTGAGTTACTATGAATATGTAGAGATAAATTCTCATTCAGAAATAAAGTAAATTATTTTCCTGTCTGTACCTATTGTTTCCTGTGCAGCTATTTATATATGAAATAATGACAGCTTACTAGAGCGACATACAATTATCTTTTGGTCGGGAATTGTTGTTTTTCAATTACGATTATATTGCATAAGTTTTAGCACAAAGAATTATTTTGACATAAGAATATTTTGCTGAAATACCTATAACATGAACAATTATTTGTTTTTAGAAAATTTATTACTTTGAATGTTCGGATGATATTACTATTTTTATTATCACTGTAACAATAATGACTGAGCTATAGAAAAATCTTGCTTGTGTACTTTAAGTAAAAGACTTGAATGAACAATCAGGAACTGGCCACTTGACAACACGTGATCTTATGCGGTGGTAATAAGAGCTATATCAGATTGATTTTGAATAAGCAGAGAGTTCCCTGACAGCACAATCAATAAACTGATAACAGATAAGTGTAAATTATTTTATAGATTGGTATTTGGTTGCTGAATTAACTTTTTTGAAAATAATACATTCTTATTGGAATACATTTCAAAGCAATGTTTTGCAGAACATTTTTTTAGATTATTCTGTATTACAATAACATCTTTCACAAAGCTCTCATGAGTATGTTTATTATAAAACAAGTGAAGAAACAACATAGTCCTATTTTACACATTCCAATCACATCTTTTGTAAATATTACTCTCTGAATCAACAACTGGACTGAGCAATATTTAGATAGCAATATCGCATACAAGCGCTAAATAAACCAAATAAACACCGCTCACAAATCTAAGGTCGCTTTGAGTGCGAAGTATTCCATTATTTTTTAGTTATTTTAATACAAAAATCGCGCATTCTCTAAGCGGCGAATATTCCTTAAAATTAGATTGACTGCGCCAGTACAGTGATATTGACATTGAGCTAAAGTTAAAAATACCTATTTACCTGCCTCCCGGTCGTAATGGTTCGGCTTGACGTGGTCCCGGGACCCCATCATCAGGGGGGACAGGATCCTCGGCCATAACACGGCAAAACAACCCACAACTATCACTAGAACGAACATCGTCTTCCGCGGACCTAAAGCCTCGTCGTTCGGCATTCTCGTATTTTTCGTTATCGTACGCACAGCCGCTCACACTCTATAGCATCGTCGTATGATTTAAAAATAAAAATATCTTCGCTTCGCCACCGACCGTGAAAGTGACCACTGACAGCTGTCACATCCTCACCCCGCGCTTACGGGAGCGATCGCGCGCGCCTATTTTCTTACGGGAGCGTCCGTCTTCTTGCTATCTTCGAACGTAGAACGCCGGTGGATTGAGCTGGCTCGATGTGACACAGCCGTATATCATTGTCAATCAGCTATGCCGACATCTTGCCTTCCCAGCCACCGGCTCGCCTTCTTTACTGCACTGTTCAAATATTGAGCGTGAATTACCGAGCGGTCGGCGCTCGCGGACTCCTCGGTACAATATGGCTGTGCGCGGAGGCGGCACCGACTATTAACCATTCCCCACCGCGGTATAGTGTACACGCGCTCAGATGAATACCAATTAGATGTTGTGTAGTTATTTGACATTAGACGGTGACATGAACTAAAGGTAGTCGGGGTGTACCCTAAACTTTTCCAGTAACGTAGGCAGGTATGCTGTTTACAGCCTAAACTACGTGACATAGTTATGTGAGCTTATAGTCCACGTGGTAAATAAGTGCTAGGGCATCGACGATAGAACAAAGCTGCGTTGTGTCGTCGATGTGCTAGGCCAACAACCTATAAAACCATAGCCTCGTGCTTTTACTCGTGGACTTTACGGCCCTGTTATCACTGGCACAGTGCCTCAAACACAGTAGGTATTTATAAACGGCAAGTAACCATAAGCAACGCAAATCTGCGATTAAGATCACTGGTTTTCGTAACTTGACGCCGGTAATCTTTGAAGAAGTAGGCAGATGTAGATGCATGCATTCAAGAATACAACATGGAAACACCCACAAGTCGCCTATTACGTTTTGGCGAATGTAACAGGTGGCGAGCCTGTTGATATCTCCAGACATATTACCAAACTCCGAGGTAATGGGATACGTCAACAAAATTGAAAAATCCCAATAGAATAAGAGATTAACAATTTAACACCGTTATCCCTTTAAACATATCCGAATTTGGCCCCCGTCCCAGGAATCGATCCCAGGACCGCAGCGTAGTAGTAATGATCACTAGACTACCTACTGACGCAATTTTTGTGTAGATTTCTGTTAAGTACAAAAAAACGTACAAATTAGCAGCATAACAATTTGATCAATTTCGCATTCCCGTCACACACCCAAATTCCCAATGGCCCTTGACTTGTGATCTTGACGAGCCAGTACGTCAAGATCTTGAAGATGATCGCAGTAAATTGATCACCAGTCCTAAGTCCTTCGTATTTCTACCACGGAAAGTGCAGGAGCAGTTCTTATTTGAATTATAATATGATGTCTCATTCCCATTCCGGAAAAGCTGCTAATTTCCACTACTGACTTGTCTTTGTAGATCTGAAATCTGGTGCTTTTAAAGGTGATAGTGATTACAAGACTTTGCTCTCACTGCATAATATACGTCCCCTGATTGCATTGGTGGTCGTAGGAAAGGAAAAGTAATAATATCACACTATTACAAGTAGAGATGGGCAACTACCCGGTCAGAGAATATGTAATAATTGACCCGGTGAATACCCGAAAACGGATATTTACCCGTTTTTTCGACTTATACCAGGAAAATTGGGTCATTATTTGACAAAATAATATAACAACTTTATTATTATACATAATTACAATTAAGCATACCTACCTATAATCACAAACTTTTAGGAAAGTTCTCCGATACCTATTACTTATCGACTTCAAAAAAGGTGGAGTTTCTCAATTCGGTTGTGTTTTTAAGGTTCCGTAGCCTACATGGAACCTTTTATAGTTTCACCATGTCCTGCCATCCGTCCGTTTGTTCGCAGCTATGCTCGAAGCCTATTAGTACAAAAAAGAAATATGATATGCGAATCTCCTTTTTTGAAGTCTTAAAAACTGGTGGATTACTCCCGACAGCTTCGAGTTCTGAATCAATCGAATTTGATCCAGCCTAACGCAATTTCATAGGTACTCTTGAATTCCAACACTAGCGCACAATCGTGCTGTGGTTCGATTTGGTACTAAATGAAATCGAAGGATTCGTTAGGATCACGATCTGCGTATAGGTACTAGGTACTTATTCTGCACTCTGATTGACGGGTCGACTGTTGGAAAGGTGGGAATACAAACCTAATAATAATATATATACACTGAAACTTTTCCGTCTAGTCTACTATTGTATACGGGGCTTTACGTGACTAATGTGTGTAGCGATAAAGCGAGGAAATCCCATATTCACGTTTCTAATCACTTCTGAAATGATGTTTTAATTAGTAATACTTAGTAACGAAATAGATTTAAACATATAGGTAACATATTTTCATATTTTTTTATATAGTTTGCAAGCACTAAGGTCCATAGCAGTCTATACCTAAACATTTAACATTTTCACTAGTGGTAGAGCTCCAGTGATGGAGCTCACGGGCGTAGGCACCACCACATTACCTAATATACCTACTTGCCGCTAAATGGTTGTGTCAGCGTGTCGTATCGTGTTCTGGTCAGGTGATAATGTACGGTCCTATAACCAGGTATAACACCTCAGACCTCAGGAGTGGCAACGCATCTGCATTTTGAGCTCTGGTCATTGTGTTAGTGTCTATAGGCTGCAGTCATCACTTAACATGAATGTGAACTGCATGCTTGTTTGCCACTTTTATTACATAAAAAAGCATCTTCAAAACCGCTCCTTTTTTTACTAATCTGTGTTTAAAACACCAGAGGTTGTACTGGTGGTAGAGTTCCAGTGTAGGAGCTCGAGGGCGTAGGAACCATTGCATTACCTACCTAGGTACCTAATCTATCTCCCGCCGCCCGTTCAGCACTATCGTGTTCTAGTTAGATGGTAATATACCTATGGGACCTCGTAATGCCTATCACAGAGACATCACAACTAAGGTCTCAGGGGTCAAGATTTTAACATAACACATTGGAAAAGAACGTTCCTTAATTGATATTTCATTTGATGTTCATGTGCCGCCTTCAAGAATCCATAAAAAAAATTATTCTTCACCGCAAAAAAAGCGCAAATCACGAAGAATTCAGTTTTTTCACGTTTGTATCAATAAAATTCAAAAATAACACTTCTCATTACCAACTACTTAAAACCATCGGCCAACTTTGCCCTCCCTCTTTGAAGGACCTATGAAAAAAACCGGTCAAGTGCGAGTCGGACACAAACGGTTCCATACAAAAACGGAAAAAAATCGCGTTTGTTGTATGGAAGCAGAATGTAATGGAATGTAAGAATATTTATTTTGATTTATATATTTATTTTTAAAGTGAATATTATGTAACTAAACATTCTGTGAATATTATTAGCCCTTCAGGTCCCCTAGGCCACGACGGTGGCCACAAGTAGTGGGCCTTAAATACATATCATATTTCGCACTGCCGGCATACTTCCGGACTTTTGATCGGAACTGATGAATCATTTTAGGATGTTATGTATGGCAGTTTAGGGGTATTTTATATGACATATGTAAGTGTAAATACATGTTTTCATTGGTGTTTAGTTGTCAATTTATATAATATCCGCTTTTATATAAAAATTAGCTAAAAAAGGAAAAAAATACGTACCTACCTATCCTGGTTCATGAGACACAGTCTAACAGACGGAAAGACTTTTTAAATTATATTACAAACAGACACTCCAATATTGTTTATTTGTATAGATCTGATCCTCCAATTAAAGTAGTAAGCCGCTTCACCAAGGAACCCAAAACAAAAAACAGATAGACAACCTTTTTTTTTTTCTCAAATTTCGTATGCGCCTCACACACATCCCCATCGAACAATAGCCTGGTAGCGCACCTATGGTGACAGGAAACGTACTACGCGATCGTGTTACAAAATAACAGGCCGCCTTTTAAAGGTGACAGTCTGGATGCAATGGAGACAGTCCACCATAAACAGAGGGGACATCCTGGTGCGTTTCCGTCCGTCGATTTTGGATGAGGAAGCGCGTGATTCAAATTTTACTTTTGGACTTCCGTAAACTTAGATTTTTATCCAACTTCAGATTAAGGAGGTTCCCAAGCTTATTTTGGTATTTTTTGTTCGTTAGATACCTGAAATGCTGTTTAATACCTCGCCGCGCTGATCCTGAAGGGTAGCTATACACGCTACCATCTGTATAGTAACTCATACTGGAGCGCGCATGTTGCCTAACTTGACTTTGATCGTTCACCGATCCTCCCCGAGGGCAGAGAATATGTAATAATACTAAGTACCGAGGACGTTGCCGCCTTGTCGTGGCGGAGTGGCTTAGTACTAGTAGTCGGTAGTTGTCCCCCACACCGGCGAAGCTAAGAGGAACCCAGCGAGGGTGCGGCGATTGCGCTGCCGTCATGAGGAGACGGCTGGGGAAGAGGTGTACGTTGGTATGTCGTTGGCCCTGCACCCTATTATATTTACTTACCATATATGAGAACTTTATGCTGGAAGCCACATACACAAACGTTTTCAATATTGTCGCAAACAGCTTCTATCTTACACCCAAACAAAATCGCATAGTACATCAGCTAACACGTCAACAGCTGTTCAATCGTGGGCGCCATGGCTTAGATGAATGGATGATGTAACTGATGACTCAGCTAATTACGCCTCCTATGAGTTCTATGCACCTTCAACGACAGACAGACATAATACAGCTGTTTTTCAACGACATAAAAACCGGTCATGAACTAATTTGTTTGTATTACATATATGGCTACCAACCTTAAGGACTTGTGTTTTTTTGTTTTAACAAAACAGAATAAGTACAAGTGATGATAATTAGTACCTATACCTGGCTACGAAACTTAATATGAGCTCCGACAAAAGTTTATCTATCGAATGATCCGCCGACATAATGTTTCATTTATTATTATCTATTAGATGTTCAACGACAAAACCTTTCAAATACGAACGATTCGTCGACAAAACGATTCTTTCATACTTAGCTTGAAAGCAGTTTTACGCGTTTAGCAACTTTAAATATCGCAACTTTAGAATTAAAGTGGCAAAACTCAAAAAATTAAGTAAATGACTTTTATACATCAAACGACTTAAAAACATTTATTCTATCAAAATATCAATTTAAAAACAGATTGTTTTGGATCAGAAACGGTTTCTGGTTCAGTTCAGTCTGTTTTTTGTCTCTTTTGACCCCAGTTTTGAAGAACCCCATATTAAAGTGCTGAGGTAACACATCAGGGGTGCGTCCGCCTATCGATATTGCTGTCGTCATTGTCATGGCTGTCTATTTCTCATGTCAATGAGCTATGACAACAATCTAAATAAAATGGTACAGCTCCAGTGACGGAGCTCGCGGGCGTAGACACCACCGCATTACCTAATATACTTGCCGCTAAATGGTAGTGTTCAACACTATCGTGTTCCGGTCAGGTGGTAATGTACGGCCCTGTAATTTCCGGCACAGAGGCATAAGACCTTAGGCCTCAGGAGTGGTAACGCATCTGCATTTTGACCTTGGTCTTTGTGTGGGTGTCTATAGGCTGCAGTCATCACTTAACATCAATGTGAACATGCTTGTTTACCACTTCCATTACATAAAAAAAAATCTACTGTTTAAAGCAAGAACATCAGTCAGATTATCATCACTACTGCTTCTAAAGGAGCTCTTGACAGAGTGGTCGTGGCTGGCGATGATGCATTTTCTGCAGATGCTGCAGCTTTTGCGATGCGTCTCCATTTGTTGCGGTCTTCAGCGTCTCGGCTGTTTTGGACTACCGATTTTTGAGTGGCAGTTTTTATGGAATCTATCCATCTCGTTGGCGATCGACCTCGCGACCGCTTTCCTTCCACTAGCCCCTGGACAACAAGTCGTTCCATGGAATGTTTATTTCGAACAATGTGTCCGAAGTATTTGAGGATTCGTAATTGGACAGTTGACGATAATCTTTCCTTGATGTTTAATTCCTCCAAGATAGAGACATTTGTCCGAAAGGCCGTCCAAGGAATACGCAACAATCGTCGCCAGGACCACATTTCAAAGACGTCTATTTTGCGACGGACTAAAGGAGCTAATCAATTGAAAAGTGGTCAGCAATTACAATGACGACAGCAATTTCGATAGGCGGACTGCAAAAGTTCCACTGATTGAAGTTGCCTGCGTTAACTTAAATCGCGACGACCATACAGACGAGAAGAAAGCGAGATACAATATTGGCCTGATGAATGTGCTAACACATTTAGTTCACACTGAAGAGAATGTGGCAGTTAGCTACTACTGCCACATTTTCTTCTTCATCCCTTCTAAACATTGAAATACAAAAAACCCAAGATGCACAGTCTCGAACAAACTTAGCACTCGAAACTGTCCTCAGTTGTACAAACGTAGTTATAGATATCATACGACCTCATTTTTTTAAAAGTGAACCTTAATTGTATTACCTATTAAGTTCTCTTTTCAAAACAATATGCAAAAAGTAAACAAATTTTTTCGTAGAAATGCATGAGTGGCACAAGGAATTGAATGGAGTCTAATATTATTTTGTTTGATTTTTTTATCTTATTATACATAATTAATTGAGTTTGTCAAATTTACGTTAACGTGTTTTAACTGTAATTTTACGTTTTGTATTATGTACTAACAAATTAGGTCACTTAGTCTATGTCAATTGTCAAAAAGAAATATTATTAATACTATTGAAATTAAGTAAGTTTAGATTGCAGTAAGCGAAAAAGTGAGATTGTATGTTTAAACGTGCTCATCATTAATACATACCTCGCAGGAGAAGCCGCGGGAGAAAGCTAGTATGTAAATAAATCAACATCATGACGTTCATCATTTATCATTAAAACAAAAATATCGAATAATTATAATTGATGACGTCTTCTCTTTTTAAAAATTTGGTTTAAATACTATAAATGTATGTAATATATTAATTTAGTTATTACAAATGAATATATATATATATATATATATATATATATATATATATATATATTTTTGCTTGTATCTACGTCCCCGGGCCCCCGATGACTTTTTGGTTAAAACATTTTTAGAATTATTTCATTACTTTTAAAACACGATTTTATTTCAGTTTCCAAGATTTTAGCACTTTTAGCAAAAGTCAAATGTAGGTAAGGTACTTTATGATTATGAACCAATAAAATGACTACGCCCATTCAGTGATCACTGCATGGGCGTAACATAAAAGATAAAGACTTGACGTCACTAGTCTCGTGTGTAAACTAAACTAAACTCATTCTGCTGTTAAATATTTACACTCCTCGCAAAACTTAAATGCATCCGTGACGTTAGTTACAAGTCGCTGCGAAGAAAGCGATTTTGTGGTTTAGAAGCATTGATATACAAAAAACCTAAGATGCACACTCAACGCCTCAAAACTGTCCGCTCGCAAATAGCGCTAAAATGAAAATTTAGCGCTCATTTCAAATAGTGTCACGTCAATCTTAGAGCAGTGCGTACGTGAAAAAAGCCGAAGTGTTCCGTAAAGAATTGTAAAAATAATACGTCAATTATGACGAAAAAGGATGGGATATCGTATTTTCGGTAAGTAAAAGACTTCACTGATTTACGTTTGTCATATAAATGAGTAAATACAGCGATTTTTAAGTGATTTTGATTTAATTTATTTATAACCCAACTCATCGATCCAAGTATAATACGGAAAATTTCAATAGTTTTACGGACTGCGGTCAGAGAAACGTATTAGGCTCATTTTGTTTTAGTCGTATTACTATAATCCAAGCGGCTCTGTTCATGTCAATGGAGTCAATTTTTTATCGTACATATTTTTTTATTATTAATTTAGTTAACTTTTTTCGTTAAGTTTTTAGTATTTAGTTTTAAATGAATATGTATATATATATATATATATATATATATATATATACACCTATACATACATACTTATAGAGAAATTCATAAAAACTACATATATATATAATACAGATACAATAATATAAGTTCGAAACATATATATTATTATATAATAAAATATACTTACACATCAATAAATAAATATGCAATTTGGATGATGATTTCTGATAAGGATTCCCACTTAGGAATCACACACATACTCGTATAATTATCATAAAAGATGTTTCTTTAAATTATTTTTAAACGTCAGCCTCGAACACGATCTTTGGATGACATCTGGCAGCGCATTCCACAAGCGAGCCGCTTGAACAGTAAAAGAGTTAGCAACGAAACCGGATCTATGAAGGGGTATAGAAAGAGTGAGAGATTCATTAGAGCGAAGATGTAATGAGTGAGAAGAGCAGAGATATTGGAAATTATTTTTTAAATAAGTAGGAGAGGAAACGACAAAAAGAATTGAAAAAAGTTGACACAGAATTCTGGATTGTCTTCGTTGGCGGATAGTTAGCCATTTAAGGTCGGTACGGAAAGCGGACACATGGTCAAATTTACGAAGACGAAAGATCGCATTATTGATTACTCGGTCTAGTTTATCAAGACCAGCCTCATTTAAGTCCAGATAACACGCATCAGCATAATCTAATATAGGGAAAATAAGTGCCTGTACAAGACGAATTTTTAACTGAGTGGGTAGGAAGTTTCTCAGTCTGTTAAGGGAGCTTAATGACGCATAGGCAGTACGACAAACTACACTAACTTGTACATTCCAGCTGAGAGTCGCATCTATATATAGTCCTAGGTCCTTAACTGATGGACAAAAAGTAATTTTCTGGCACTCAAAAGTGACAGGTGCCACGGAACTGAGGTCTAATTTGGCTAGTTGCTTTTGGCTACCAACCACAATGGCCTGACATTTCTTGGGATTTACTTTGATGCCGAACTTATGAGACCACATGCTAATAGTTTGTAAGTTTAAGTTTATTTTGGAAATATAGTTGCTAATATGATTGATGTTAGATTGAGCGTATATTTGCAAGTCGTCAGCATAAAAGTGGTAGGAGCAGTCAAGTAGGTAACATAACGTATTGATAAAAATCGTGAACAGCAAATGTGATAATATACCACCCTGCGGTACACCAGTGTTCAAATCACTCCAGTCAGACAGTTTTTTATTGAGACGAACTGCTTGTTGTCTGTTTCTGAGGTATGCGGAAAACCAATCTAAAGCTTTAGTCGAGAATCGTAGATGTTCTAATAAGGCAAGGAGGATATCGTGGTCAACCATGTTAAAGGCGTTTGAGAAATCGATAAGAACAAGGACTGTGACCAGTTTATCCTCCATGCCGTTACGAATATCATCAGTGACCTTCAGAAGTGCAGTAGAGGTGCTATGACCCGTTCGGAATCCGGACTGGTAGGGACTAATAAGCTTGTGCTGTTCCAGAAAAGAAGAGACCTGTCTGAATTCTGTAAGCTCTAGATGTCGCCCTGTTTATATGAGAAGCAAAGTCTAATTCACAATCTAAATAAACTCCTAGGTCTCTGACCTCTCTCACTCTTTCGATTGAGATATCATTAAGCATATAATTGTAAGATATTGGTTGCCTTTTACGGGAATATGTTATTATGTGACATTTACTAATATTCAATTTTAGATTATTAAGAGAACAATATTCACAAAATTTATTTAATTCATCTTGAAACAATTGACAGTGTGCAACAGATTTAACTAAAGTGAATATTTTTGTATCATCAGCAAATAATAATGCTTTAGAATGAATAAAACAATGCATAACATCATTAATAAATATGTTAAAAAGAAGTGGACCAAGGTGGGAGCCCTGAGGCACGCCGGACGTGATGGGAACAAAACTAGATGTATAACCCTTGACCGCTACAGCTTGGGACCTTTCGCGTTAATAAGAGGTTAACCATCTTAGGAGATCACCGTGTATACCAAGCTTCTCTAATTTCGTTATTAACAGATTGTGTGATATTTTATCGAATGCTTTAGAGAAGTCTGTATACACGGCATCTACCTGATACCCCCTCTCCATTGCCTCCAAAGCCACATCCAAAAATTCGAAAATTCACAGAGATTCAACACATATTTGTTTTCCACACATATTTGCTGTTGTTAATTGTAAAGTTTTCTACATATTATCACTTCCCAAAAATTTTCCTGGGACACCGGGACGGTCTGCATGAAAACG
The DNA here is from genome assembly GCA_036365455.1 of Macrosoma leucophasiata. Lineage (NCBI taxonomy): Eukaryota > Metazoa > Arthropoda > Insecta > Lepidoptera > Hedylidae > Macrosoma > Macrosoma leucophasiata. The sequence continues at coordinate 1,777,142 of JAWQUS010000023.1, read as the reverse complement.
GGACTGTTTGTTACGCATGGTCACGTTAGACATGGCCCCAGATCACAGTTGAATTCATATAAAATCTAGAAACTTTTCCATTCGACTCCAAAATACCGTTTTTTTTTCTTTTGTAGTAAGTAAGTAATGAGGGTAGCACATATGCTTGCAATTCGCCTCGCCCTCGAGTGTCGACTGTGCTGGAACTCTATGCCGCAATAAACATAAATTATTTAAAAAAAAGTCGCGGTAAAGCTATTGCATAGCATTTTGTATCAACTTATGCAATTATAATTATTTATTTATTTTATTTATGCAGTACTTCTTTTTTCTTTGATATTAATTCAAGTTACACTTTTTGAGCGTGGCGACCGATAAGAAAACATTTTTTTTCTTTTATTAAAAAGTTAATATTGTTTGAAATATTTTTATTATTTTGCAATACATATAAACAGCTGCTTATGTATTCGTCCGATTTCGGAGCAGCTCGTCTCGATTCGTGCGAGCTTTGTAGAGTCGTACAATACGTCTAGTTGCACGCACACAAACACCGTGTCGAAGACTGCCGAAAAGAAACGACGTTAGACAATGCACGGCCTTCAAGCCACACCTCCTTGCCCGTCGGAGTGGGGAGCGTGAGGTTTTTTTTCGTTACGGAATTTCTGGATTCGGTCCCCGCGCTCAAGGCCTTCGATAGAAGCTATGCAATAGCTTAATTATGAGGACCGTCGATTAATTTTAGTTTCTAGCTCTGAAAGTTTTCTGTGAGGACTACGAAACAATTATCGACAGAAACGACACTAAGACCACACATTTCCGATAGTAGTGAGCATTAATATTGACATCTGCCTGCCAAACTCCCGTGGACTCTGGCAGACGAGCGTTATGGAGGGAGGCGAAGTGCGTGGAGGAAAACCGGAGCAATGTTTTCAGGATCCTCTCCCTTCCTGCACTGAAGTCAACACCGAGGTGGTTTTAGAAGGTTCAAGACCATTAAATACCGACTCTGTCGCCTAGAGAGCCGGTTCAATGCGAACGCATTTCTACCTCATTTTAAGAAAAGTACTGAGTCAGGTATACTTAAATTCTATTGATCCGAGGACTTAGTCACTGATGCCCATGGAAGATTTAGCAACATTACAACACGTCAATACATCAGATTGACGGAACCGTGTAATATTATTCAGGGTCCGAGTTATTACGACGCGCCGCGTCGCGTGCGCATATTTTCGCGTGCCGCCGCGCGCCGCCATTGTAACGTACGCGATTTGAATTTACACCTACTGTGTTAGATATGGAAAATATACGATATTGTATTGTGCTGGTGGACGTGGACGCTCAGACGTACACCCGCAGTTCTTACATTCTACATGAGAACTGCAGGTTTTCATGTTAAATGTAGGTACATTAAGTCAAATGACCATGTCAGTCCCAGTCCCATTAAATGACCAATGCGTGTTGCCAGTGATGACATACGGAAAAGAAACGTGGACGCTCGAGCGGCGACCGCGAACCGGAAAAAAAGTGCGGGCAGGCCCTTAAGGCGGACCTACGTGGTGAAGATCGCGGGCAATCGAATCGCTGGATGAAGGCGGCCCAAGACTGTTAGTTGTGGTAAATGTGGCAATATTTTTGGGAGGCATCCACCAGTTGAGTCTTTCGGATGCAATGATGATTGATAATGGCGATAGGCCCACAGACGAAACAATACATTTGCAGGAGACGACAATTCCAACAACCTCCCTAGCCTCTTGATGGCTAATAAGTGAGTCGTTGTGTAGGTGGAAGTAATAGTAGACTGCCTAGGTATATTTATAGCGTACCTATATTAAATTAGTGAAATTCATTACAAATGGAGCATTTTGTAAGCTCTATCTAGAAAATTTATATCAAACAGGAACACTCTGCGATTTAGATTAACCCGTACAAAAACTGTCATCTACTTGGTACTTAGCGATAAGGGGTGCGAGATTTAAAATTTCTTTTTTTAACTAAGTTATTGGTAAGACGATATTGAAAAATTTGATGTCAACTTTACTGTTAATATTTTATCTTAATCGACATTGTTAATGTTGGAAACCAGTTTCACCAAATGCACTCTCGAACGTTACGTTTCTTCTTAGCGGATCGTGTGTTTAGCAAAATAAAAAGTGATGACACAAAAAATAACAAAAAAGAAATCGATTTTTACTTGTGTAAGTACCTCACTTATGGCAGAGGCTCATATGTTAAGCTTCAGGGCGTGAGCATAAGCAACGTAGGTTTGATATAGCAACGGAACTATCGTATGCGACTAGTGACACGTAGTCAATCTCTACTATGGTGTAACAGTAAGGAATAGGGTGACTGACAAATGCATGGTCGTTTGCATTTATGATTGAATGCATGCATTTACCTCTGCCTACCCCTTCGGGGATTACAGGCGTGAAGTTACGTTTTTCCTTTTTTTTAATAAGCTTTTTAACCCTTTTTGTTAGATTTTTTTTGTTTTTGTTTTTTATTTTCTTTTAGTGAATTATGTTTTTTTTGCCATATTATTTTCTCTCCCTCAGCTGTTCCCCCGCCCGCCGCTTATAATTGGTTAAATCGATTTATATTGGCGATGGTCAGGAGCCACACCACGTCGTCGCTTTGGCCTAGGCCAGACGTCGCAGCCGCAGTCCTGGGCGACGTCTCCAGTCCGGTCGGTGGGCAGGGCTCGAACCCGCACGGAATAGGGTCTTCCTCGTGGTTACTCTGGTATAACTATCAGTGTAACCACTAGGATTGAGTCAAATTTAATCAGCGTGATTTTGATCCTCCTTGGTATGAGCTTTTGCTTATCGTGTAGACCGACAAAGCAATCACCAAAAGATCGATGGAATTTAGATCGCAGGTCCCTTAAAGATGAGGAACCAGGGCATTTTGCCACCCTTTATTACGCCTGTGGATTAATAAGAGGCGTAACAATAAATTGCTTCAGTGGTGTAGTGGTAGCAGGCCACGACTGCTACGTTGGGGTCCAGGGTTCAATCCCCTAGTCGGGGACTACCTCACCACCACAGAGACAAAGGTGTACCTATACATATTATACAATATGTACCAGAGATAAGTGACCGCCCGACGTTTTTCGAATATTTGTACAAAATTCATAGAAAATAAAGCTCTTTTTTTCACTATTTTTCACTCTAAAAAATATATACCTATTCTTCATTTTCATGCAAAATAAAAGCGTTTCCATACACACACGTGACGTATCGTTTAGCGACCATCTTGTGACGTGGCGCCGCCATTTTGACACGTTCCCGCTAAAATTAACGGCCTTGGACTCGCACGATGAGTCCTATTTATTTAATTATTACGAAACGAAAATATATAGGTAAACCAAATCTCACGACAATTTACTTATAAGTACTTCATCACTTCGACCGAAACACGTCCGCATATATTATGACGGACAAAAACCTTCCCCAATGTTACTTCAAACTATAATAGGGATGATGACTAGTTTTTTTAATTGTTATTCCAAAAAGTATAGGCAAAATAAATAAATATTGTCTTTTAAACGTCTATTCAATAGCTAATAATTTTAAAGATATAACGATTCAAAACGTTGGCAGTTGTAAAACGACTCAAAACGGCTCATGCAAAAGGACGCTCTATTATGACGTCACGTTAGAGTTAAAACCTGTGAATTGTACGGTGAAATCAAAACATTTTAAAATATTTTCGTCAATCCTGCGTTTTTATATAACATTTCTTATTAAAATTTGTTGGATAACGGACAAAGAATGTAAAAGTGCATTATTTTTATTTTAAACTTAACTTTTTGGTCCCGAATTTTCGTCACTTTTAAGTTCTTCTATCGCTTAAGATTCTACTCGAATTTTCATAATTTTTGTATCTATATATTTCATTTGCAAGTCGCTTCTATGTGATATGATACAAAGTAGTGAATTCATACCTAGTCATCATCCCTATTCCGTTATTATAATGTGGAATTGATAAATTCCAATAGTAAACTTAACAATAGCACTCGAAAATCGAAACCGGGGCCTTATTGTAGTAATAGTGACCTGTTTTAACTATGCCTCAAAGCACACATTGAACTAGAATCAACCGAATTGTATACACATGGAGTCGGTGTCACATAATGGTAGATACTTAATAAGTTATTTAATTTGGACTGTGTAGTACCTGTCACTTTATAATTATGCTATGTATCTTCACGCCAGGTCCCTAACGGGGTAGGTAGAGAGTGTAGAGCGCCAGATATCCCCTGACAAACCTCTCGTGCCTCGTCTATCTTCATCATTCTCTTCATACATGCACGCCGATTTCTAAGACTTTTGACCCCACCATCAGACAGAACTCGACCTATTTGGTCATGGTAGGTCAGTCATGGTCTTCCTGGGCCTCTGCAACCATCCACATTCGCATTGTGTATCGGTTTACTTTATAATTGGAGTAAACTAAAACTATCCTCAATAATTAGCAATAGTCGGCGGGTCGGTGGCTCCTCAGAGCCTAAGACTGAATAATGAGCCCAGGGAAGGCCCTGGGCTTGTGGGGCTTGAATCAAGCATATGTCTAGGGCCACTTCGACTATATGGCCAATCTGACGTTGTTCTGTCGTTACGTAGGTAACTAAAAAACTATTCTAAAGAAATGCGGACAAAGTGATGTGTTTGCAGACACAGGTACATTTCAAGAAAAAATAGGCAGTTAATGCACGAATCAAGAGGGTTGCCGAAATTATCCATACTTACTAAGTTGGTAAGTAGGTAATTAGGTATATTGAATCAGTAGTCCAGTGGTAGCAGTTAGTAGTAGGTAACTAATGGCTGCTGCACACACTAAAATATATACTGGATGACTTTTTTTACCGTCTTGATAAAAATAGGGCGTGATAAGCAAATTAAATAAAAGCCTATGGCATAGTTATTTATATTATTTTTTTATATTTTCTAACTTCATCTGAAATTAAAATTTCATTAAACATTTCTATTCATTATTCTATTTTTAATTTTAGAACACTGAATTTCAACATACAAACGCCGGCAACTTGACACGATCCTGTTTTTGCAAGTTTTGTAGGTAATAGAATAATGAATAGAAATGTTTAATGAAATTTTAATTTCAGATGAAGTTAGAAAATATAAAAAAATAATATAAATAACTATGCCATAGGCTTTTATTTCATTTGCTTATCACGCCCTATTTATTTCAAGACGGTAAAAAAAGTCACCCAGTATATACGTGATATCTAAGTGGAAGTCTTCCGATGCCACCCTCAAAGTTTAATAAGGTGGCCGGCGATATCGGAAGTCTCGAAATAGGTGTGTGTGTGAAATTATATTTTAATTAAAACAAACAACTAAGTAAAGTAAGTACCTAGTTAAGCCATTCCCGTGGACTTATTGCCCATTCCTTTATTGTAGTCACAGATCACCTAACCTCATTGCAGCACTACCTACCTCCTACGTAAAACATCCATAGTAACTAAATCACATTGAAGTGGTATGTATTTTTACGATGAAATATAAAAACTCCTTGCACCCCCTACACCCTTGTAATTGAAAGATATTCTTTCATATTTACCTTTGGTGCATGATCTTCCAAATCTTGCTGTGGCTGAAAGTTCATCATATCAAATAATGTAGGTAAGTATCATTAGAGCCTAGGTACCTATTCAAAGTAGGCAGGATACCTTTCAAAATGGGCACCTGCTTACAATATAACATTAAATAGGTAGATACCTCCGTAAAATAAATTAAAACTAATTTAGTAAATTGATCACGCTCAAACGATCTAACGGCCGCGTCAAATATGAACTACAAACGGATCTATTATTTTTTATGAACGCCTCTATTAAGGGCGGTAATCACTATCCGTTCCTGTATTGTGTTTAATGTTTTATTGTAGGAATAATAATATAACGAGCCAAATTTGTCCACGAAACCATTTATTCGATCGTCCGAAGAACAATTGTCAGTTGAGAAACCATATTTGAATGTATTGGTCACCGCACGTTCGGCCATATTGGAAATCAGTATGCGAGTCAGGTTTCCCGCCAAGCCAAGACATGCGTGCCTCACCCAACTCTTGAATAGAAAGAATCATGATGAAGGAATTTATGTTCGACCTGTGTATGATATACGATGAATAAAATAAGGGTTCTAGGAACGGAGTTGTTTAAAATGCGCGCTTATTGCATATCGTCAAGTTGGTTTAGCGCATTCAATATGCATACAAAATATTAATATGGTAGGCAGGAAAGTCTGGAGTTCAAGGGAACGCAAATATAAAAATTGTTTTCTGCCTCAGTAGTCTGGTAGCTGGCCACTACCCACTACTACTACGCTGGGATCCTGGGTTCGTTTCCCGAGGCGGGGGCTATCAGAGATAGCGGTGTGAAATCTGGTTCTACTGGGATTTTTCCATTTCTGAAAGTTTCTCAGTACCTTGGAGTTTGGTGATGTGCCCGGAAATGTCAACAGGCTCGCCACCTGTTACATGGGCCTAAACGTAACCTGCAAATCGAGAGTGCTTGCATGCCAAGTGTAGCGATTCAATGGTGTGCGTGTCTTTGGCCCTATCCCACGTGGTCGGATATACCACCATACGGTGCGCTCGGGTATATCTGTATACCTCCGTGATTGGCGGTTTGGTTCGACCACGGAATAGATAAATTATCTTTTTTGTGGGTTCCACCTCCGACCCAGATTAGTGCTAGTCATTTCAGCTAGTCGCACCGCCCCGCTAAGGCTAGAGCACGTAATATTATGACCAAATTATTACTATATTCTCTGGCTGGAGCTGTGTTCCGCCACCTGTGTCCCCGTACAGGGAATCCATATTGTAGCTATTACTAAGTAATCTTCAACATCCCTCCCAACAGAGAGGGGGGGATGGTTCGGCGATTGAGGCTGAGCCTCGTAGCCCGGGCCTATCTGCCCCGAAGCGTCAGGGACGTGATCGAAGAGAAGCAATGCAGGCACGCAGGGCAACGCACTGAGGAAGGCCATATACACTTTTCTTTTATAAAGCTTTTTAGCCCTTTTGTTGTGGCTACGGGCTAAGGGCTACGAATGCGACCTACGGAACTACACGCCGACGAAAAACTACTGACTAGCGAAAGGCCTTTGTCCAGTAATAGACGTATTTCGGCTGAATTGATGAAGTAATCAAAAGGATTGACGAGATGACGAGAAGGCTTGGTAAGTTTTAATTACTTCTTATATTTATATCATTTAACAAAATTGCGTACAGTTCACATTTCACATTGATGGTAAATAAATACGGCAGCCTAAAGGCAAACAACGGACCAATTTTTTTTTAAATGAAATAAAAGTGGCAAACATACTGCATGCTTGTTTGCCACTTTTATTATATAAAAAAAAACACATATGTGATGACTGCAGCCTATAGACACCCACACAATGACCGGGGTCAAAATGCAGATGCGCTGCCACTTCGGAGGCATTAGGTGTTATGCCTCTGTGCCGGAAATTACAAGGCCGTACTGAACACTGATAGTGCTGAACACTACCATTTAGCGGCAAGTACATTAGGTAATGCGGTGGTGCCTACGCCCGCGAGCTCCGTCACTCGAGCTCTACCACCAGTAAGGAACAATGTTACGTGGACAACGAGGGTGTATTCATGAATCCATTGACCTCTGCCTACCCCTTAGGGGACACTTACAGGCGTTATGTTTTAAGGATTTTTTTATATGTTCAACGTAAACTGACGCTTTACAAACAACGTAAATAAAAACCAAAAACGTGACAACCTTAGTGAATTTGCGTTTTTATGGGTGAAAGCGGCATATTGCAAAACTTCAAATTGAAGGCGATAAACTACTGTTTGTACATATACTGTGATAGTACTATCAGCTATTCTGTGATTGAGATGAGAACACAGAACCATAATAATTAATGTAGTTAGTGTTTTAAAATAAAAGAAATGTTTCCTGTTGTGTTTAAAATAATTTATTTGTATCCTGATTTTTTAACTTTCTCAAAGTTTTAAACGAAACATCTGCCGTCAGCGTCAGCTGTTTCCCGTCGCTGTCAAATGTCAATGAAGTGTGTTTGTCATTTTCAGCTAGGGATGGCGATTGTTTCTAAAAAATTATTGATTAGAATCGAAGTATCAAAATTGATTTACGACTAACTCGAAATGAGAAAAATCTATTCCTGATACTTAAAAAGATTTATTTTCGATTTCATTCAATCTTGGACAACAATGACGAGCCGAGCAAAAAAGGTTGGTCATGTCGACACCAAAATATCATATTTTTTACAGTGTTTTGTAAAAGTTCGCATAATACCTAATTTCACAATTTGTATGATTGTTGTGTATGATTGAATAGATCGAACTTCTATTTTCTGGGCCGTAGTATCGATTAACTGGATCGATCCGGTTCGATCGATTACAATAATCGATTTGATTTGGTCCACAAGATCGGCTATCCAATTCATCGATCTCAGACAAATCGCCATCCCTAATTACCCTTTTACTCATAGAGTACATTAAATTAGGGATGGCGATTCTTTCTGAAAAAGATCGATCTTTGATTCGAATCGAAGAGTAAAAAATCGATTTACGATTGAATCGACGTCTAAAAAAATCGATTTCCAATTAATCGATTTTTTTTCAATTTGGTTCATGTCAACTTCAAACTCAATCCAAGTGACGAGCAAAAAAAAAAAAAGGAAGTCAATGTTGCTTCATAATACACGTTAAATGTTATGATTTATGTGTCGTGTCTCTTTTTACTGTATTTACTGGATGTTTCCTTTAAGTAATGAAGCAAAAAGGTCGATCTTCGATTTTCCAAGGTAAAGTATCGATTCGCTAGATCGATTCGGTGCAGTGAATCGATTCAAATAATCGATCTTTTCGGTCTAAAAGATCGATCTTCCGATTAATCGATCTCAGATCGCCATCCCTACATTAAATATATCTTATTTCCAAAATGTCAAAATTCTTCTATATGTATTTGTTGATTGTTTGGAAATTGAGTCGAGATTCGTGCTATTGTATTGCAATTTTATTTGATATATATTAAATAAAATATAAACGAATTCTTGATATCAATGGATGACCTGTAACAAAGAAAATAATTCAACTTAACTCAAGTGCCATTTCAACAGAACAATGCTCACAAGGAGTTTTTGGCGGGAACCTTGAAAGAGGCGTATGGTGCTCTTATTTTATTTCACTTTCTTGGTGTATTTTTAAGTTATATTGAATAAAATTGGTGGCATTTTCTTTGATATAGGTTTATTACAGTGCCCGTGTATAGTGAAATAGAATAACAGTGCGAAAATACGACCTTTCAGGTTGCCTCCAAAACTACATTGTAAATGTTCTGGTAAAGTAGCCATCGCTTTATTCGAATAACTTGATTGTAACTCACTTGACTGACATATTATACTTGATAACTTATATACTTGATACTTACATATTATACATGATGACTATATTATACTAACTTTAACGCTGCATAAATATGAAATATCGTTTTACTTGACACTGGCAATATGCGTAATAGTGATGCCATAATAACAAAAAAAAAAAAAAAAAAAAAATGCTTACAAGGAATAAAGGACGAAAAACGAAGGACTCTAATACAACACACCAGTGTTATTCTTATTAAAGTTCATCTAAAATAGATTTACTAGATATTTGATCAATACTTCCCGTGAAAATGCAGGACTTAACAAGTATATTGAACATTATATTCATTATAAGTGGTGGAGTGTTGACATTCGTGATTCTCTTCATTTTTGCCAAGCGGCAGATCACCAGATTCGCGCTCAGGTCTCGCCGTGGTCCACATGTACCTATTGGAGCTGATGCTAAGAAAGTGAGTTATAAAAAAAAATAATAAAAATGTTTATTATATGCCAGAGAGTATCTTTCTAACTCTTACTACTTCTTACCCTTCCTACTTATCTTTTGATACTGGTGGTAGAGTTCCAGTGCAGGACCTTGAGGGCATAGGCACCACCGCATTACCTAATCAATCTGCCACTAAAGGGTAGCATGTATGTATGTATGTATCTTCACGCCAGGTCCCTAACGGGGTAGGCAGAGAGTGTAGAGCGCCAGACATCCCGGTCCTGACAAACCTCTCGTGCCTTGTCTACTTTCATCATTCTCTTCATACATGCACACCGATTCCTAAGACTTTTGATAAATGGTAGCATTCAGCTCTATCATGATCCAGTTAGATGGTAATGTATGGCCCCGTAATAACTATCACAGAGACAACATCCAAGGTGTCAGGGGTGGCAACGCATCTGCATTTTGACCTCTGGTCTTTCTGTGGGTGTCTATAGGCTGCAGTTATCACTTAACATCAATGTGAACTGAATGATTGTTTGCCACGTATTATCCAAAAAAAAAAAAATTGTATGCCTGCATTCCCACAATATACATTATCCAATAAGAAATATGGTACCATTGCACATCAACCTTAGGGAAGAGATTTCGGGTCTGTAGAGCGTTATCTCTTTCGCCTGCTCTGTAAGGGGCTTGGTGTGAAGATACATACAATTTTAATCACTGCGGTTAACTTTTATTCATGATAGGTAATTTTTTTTTATGTAATGAAGGTGGCAAACAAGCATGCATGCATGTATATTTATATTTCTGTAAATAAAATCTCAATTTAAAAAAAAAAAAAAAAATCATAATTATATGAATTAAAAACATATTATTTAAAATTCCAGTGCCTGAAGAAAGAAATAGAGCGCCGCATCGAGGCAGTGCCGAGGATAATGCATGAGCCTCGCTTGCTGAGTGTTGAACCTTCACATTACATCCTAGAGCCGCAACAACCCTACCACTACAGGTTCCGGGCTGTGGATGATGTTAAAACTTTAGGTATGCTATCACTACACATAGGAATGCATGGAGCAGTGAAAACAGACAGCTTGCAGCTCACCCAGTGATGGTAGGCTGCATGTGCAGACTAATTAGATATGTCCAATTAAAATAAAACCCACACCAACCTCCCATTTCACCAGATTTAACTCTTTTTTCTTTTAATTTTCTAATTTCTCACCTTAAAAAACAAACCCCTATATAATAAAATTCATTTTTTTTAGTTACACATGCATCTCAAACTTGCACATGTAACATAAATATGCTGATGTCGTTCACTGACCCTTAAAATCGTTTAAATAAAAAAGTGGTAGAGAAATTCGACACTCGACATTTGAGTGTAGATTTCTCTGCCGGCTTCGGTAGCTTAGTGTTAAATGCTGGAATGCTGGAATGATTATCCTGAGGTTGCAGGTTCAATCCCTGCCAGAAGCCTGTCTTCATGAAACTTACCGCCATTTCTTCAGAAATGCTTGCATGAAGTTCTGGAGTAAGAGAAGCTGCAAATGATCCTGTATTGTCCGTAGGAAGATTTTCACTGAATGGACCGTTAACTCAATAGAGTTCCTCGAAGAATGAACCATCCCTCGCCCATTTCTGTATTTATTACAATATAACTGATGATACACATGAAGCGCGCATAGTTCCGCGGAAGGTGTACATCGGAAGCGATCTACTCCGTTTAGCGATGCGGGCGCGGTCGAGTGTGTGATGGGTGACCGCTAGTGGCAAATTAAAATGCGCGTTCTTCGGAGAGCACGATAAGGTGTCGTTAAAACTATTCGGAGGCCTTATGGGCGGTTTGTAAACATCCGACAGCGGTTTGGCCACTTACCCTTATCTCCACCAACCCAGATTGGAGCAGCGTGGTGGAATAAGCTCCAGGCCTTCTCCCAAGAACGGGAGAGACTCGTGCTCAGCAGTGGGACGTACCAAAGGTTGCCATTATTAACTGATTGTTGACAGAGGAAGAAATAGCCCGCCAAGACCCGGGCCTCAAGCGTCATCCTCGGGAATCCCTCCGAGCTTTCCTCCTATCCTCGCTGGCGGCCCCCCTGGACGGGCGCGGACAGAAGCTGGTGCATCAGTTCTGCGACGCGTACGAGTGCGCGCGCCACCACCCCGCTGAGTTCGCCGAGGACGAGTACCGAGCGTTTGCTCGCTTGCTCATGAAGTTGTTGGACGCGTGAGTTTTGTTTATTGATTCGTGTATTTTTTCTTAAAAATATGAACTTACTACCCGCCTGCCCCGGATTCGCGCGGGTGCAATGTTACCTACCGTCTCCTATTCATCTTAGCGTGATGTTTTATAGCCTAAAGTCTTCCTCGATAAACGGACTTTTTTTATGTCAAAGGATTGACAGACAAGCAGACGGGCCACCTGATGGAAAGCCGTCGTCTATGAACATTTGCAACACCAGGGGAGTCGCCAACGCGCTGCCAGCCCTGAAGGACTCTTTTGACGCCATTTTTTGAAGAACCCCATATTGTAGCACCGAGGGAACACCTCAGAGGGAAGTTTATTCCACAATTTACACGTTCTGGGCAAAAACTAATGTGAGAACCGCATCTTTGAACTATCTTGCACTTAAATAATTTTTCAAATTGGTTTAGTAGTTTCGGAGCCTATTCAATTGGAACAAACAAAAAAAATCTAATCTTTCCTTTTTATAATATTAGTGTAAATGAAGCGAATTGGAAATAGATTGTTGCTTTTTATTAAAACTGTTTCGACCTCGATTTCATAAGTGAAAAGTTCTTTAACGACGTTGTGATTTCAAAGTCGATGAAACAAAAAGCGACAGTAAAAAGAGACAAACACATAATTTCATAAGATTCAACGTTTGAGAAAATGAGATAGGAAGCATTATAGTGTTTCTTATGATTTTTTTTTAAGGTTTTACTTCTGCCATATCGACGCTTAAGAACCAAAACCATCTATCTACACTTTTGTCGATTTTTACTTTTTGACGCAGTTGTTGTTATGGCCAACTGACAAATCATTTTCTTTAAACAGTAACCTCAAATTCGCGATAAATAAAAAGTTATAAGACAATACCAATACCACCTTAGTTATGAGACGTAATAAATTTGTGGAAAAAATTAAACGTTTTTTTCGTCTCCTGAAAAGTTGCTTTTTTGTAGATAGATGGATTTGGTTCTTAAGCGTCGATATGTGAATTGCACACAATACATATTTTTTGTGTCGCGATTTTTAAATACACTTCGATTCGAATCGTTTTAAAATCGATACCTATTTTTCGGAATGTTTTTTTTTTATGTTAGGAAGGTGGCAAACAATTATGCACCTTACATTGATGTTAAGAGATGATACAGGCTATAGACATCTACACAAAAACTAGAGGTTTACATGCAGATGCCTTGCCATCCCCGAGACTTGAGTTGTTGTCTCTGTAATAGTTATGACTGGGCCATACATTACCATCCAACCAGAAAACGATAGTGCTGAACACTACCATTTGGTGGCAGATAGATCCATTACCTGATCTACTGGTGGTGCCTACGCCCTCGAGCTCCATCACTGGCAATCTACCTCCCTATTGAAGAACTACTAATAATCATCATCCCTCCCTCCGCACGTGAAGCGTAACAGAGGAAGGGGATGGTTCGGGGGTCGAGATGTAGCCCTTCTTCCCCGGGTCTATCTGTCCCCAAAGCGTCAGGGGGGTGGTCGAAACGAGTATTATTGTAGTACGAGTGTATTGAAGAACGAGTATCGGTCGGCAGGGCGCGGTTGCTCAAGAGCGTGGGGTGGCGCGGCGGGGAGCGCCGCAGCACGGCGCGCCTGCGGCCCTCGGCCCTGGCGCCCGACAACCACTACACCGGCCTCGAGGTACCTCACTTATAAAAAAAATACAAAATAAAATACGCTTACACTCACAGCCCCACGTCAGGTATAAACCTGATAATACGCCATTTTTGCAACGTTTTGTGGCGGAACACTAATCAGGTGAAGTTAGGTATGTTAGCGTCGCGCCTAATTGGTGTATATTTTCGCGGGCAGATAAGCTACACCCACTTACAATGGTTGAAGCAGTTTTCATAGAAAATCGTGTGTATTGTCAATCTAACTTCATTTAATATCTTTTGTATAAACCTGTGTCGTGGGTGCCGTTGTACACATACAACACATACACAAACACCCAGACCCGAAACAAATATCTGTAGGCCATACAAATATGTGTCTCGGTGCGGGGATCGGACCCGCAACCCTTCGAATCAAACGGTCATCTCATACCGCTGGACTAACCGGGTCTTCAAATACATGGCCCTAGGCCGCATTCCGGCTTTTTTCTGTAATTTTTTCTTTTCTTTGCCATTCCAAAATAGTCTGAGGCACCAGACTATTCTGGAATGCCCAAATATTCTTACTAACAAAAAATTAGGCTAGATAATGCTTTGTGCCGTTATCGCTATACATATGAAACTGTCCTCTCTCTATAAAATACCTTAGATACGCACACGGTGCAGCCGTCTTAGAAAAAAAACAGTGTCTGCGTGTCAGCGTGCATACAGTAGCACGCACGTTGAGATTTTTCATTTAAAAATCGACAGACTAATAAATTAACGAATTTGCACTTTCAGAACATGCCGATAGAGTCCAAATTGGAAGAAGAGATCATCCGTGTCCCGGTGCGGAGCCCCACCGAGCTGGCGGTGCGGCCCCCCGCCGACGAGACTGCCGTGTGAGGGCGGCGCGCCCGCCACGAGGCACAGACCTTGTAGCGGGGACTGCAGGTCCACACCTTGTAGTGGGGACTACAAACTCACACTCTGTAGTGGGGACTAGAGATCCACACCTTGAAGCAAATACACCGTCATGGGGTCCAGACGCCTTAGAATTATGGTCACCTTACGGAATTTGTTTTAAGTGAAAAAAACAGTGTTTTGCAGTTGGAACAGTATTGTCACCCTATTCTAAGGGTTAATGTAACAATAAAGTCCAGACATTGTAGAAATGTGGTGATTATACGGAATTTGTGATAAGTGTTTGTAGTTCGTGGAATGGACAGTGTGGACAGACTATTCTAAGGGTTAGTGTAACAATAAGGTCCAGACATTGTAGAAGTTTAATGTGGTCACCATGCAAAGTTAATCTTTTGGAAAATTCTGAGTTTTGCCATTTGAAGCATGGTCATTCAATATGATGGTTCAGAGTTTAGTGTTGTGTAACTATGTGAACTTTGATGTTTAAAAGCATACTTTATATTAGTTACGTGCGTTCAATTTAGCAGAACCCGTAAAGTTAAAACCCATTAAGTATTCCTGAAGTTTGATTGAATATCTCTAATGCAGTCGATGTGTAAGATAATAGTTGTTGAATCGCAATTGAAACTGTTTGCTGTCTTGCTCTAATATAGGCCGTGCGCATTATTTAAAGCAAGACAACGAATCTTGTACGAATTTTGTACGGCTCTGTAATTTCCGCCACAGAGGCATAACACCTAATGCCTCAGGAGTGGCAGCGCATTTGCATTTTGACCTCTGGTCATTGTGTGGGTGTCTATAGGCTGCAGTCATCACTTAACATCAATGTGAACTGCACGCTTGTTTGCCACTTTTATAACATAAAAAAAAAAACAATTCAAATACGTTTTACCAAACATAATGTTCCGAGAATTAGGGCACAGGTATAGATAACTACAATTCAGCAACCATTTTAAATGAATCCGCAATGTACTAAATAGTCCACATTGCATAATCTTTGTAAAAATAACTCGTACAATAAAGATAAGTATTTTGTAAACATAAAAGAGTACCAGGGGTGGCCTATCGAAATGACACCGAGGACAGCAATTTCGATAGGCGGACGGCCCCCAGATCTAGGCTAAGTCATTGTGTGACCTGTTAATACCGAAATGTAAAGATTTTACTAGGAGATCGTCCATATAGAACAGAGGTTCCCAAAAATTTTTCTTCTAGACCCCTTTCAACTTTTTTCTGGTTTCGGTGGACCTCCCCCTCCATGCTACATTTATATCACATTCTCATATTTCCAATTTTTATTCACGCCTAAGTAGACCCCGATCGAGTCTCCCATAGACCCGTAGGTCTACCTGGACCACTTTGGGAATCACTGATATAGAACCATCTCATCATCTCCATCTGCCATATGTATTTTCATGTTAAGTTATAAAATTTTGAAAATGAAACATTAAAATGAAAAGACAGGCTGTAAGACTTGGCAATGGATTGAAGGAAGTGTACCAATGAATTATCTCTAGAAGTAAGTAACCATTCAAATAAAAATGTAGATGCCATATAACTGTATAATTATTTATTTGTTAACAATTAAATTATTAACATTCCAGATCATTTGGGGTTATTACTTATATTTAATTAAGACTAGATAACAGGTTAGTAAAAAAATATGAACTCTACAAATAAGTATAAAATTATTGTTTTATATTATTTCGCATTAACACATGCTTGTGAAATATTTTTATTTTTAAAGAAAAATGGAAAGAAAAATTTGACTTCAGGCGAGACTCGAACTCGCGGCCTACTGGGAATCTAGTCCAGCCGCTCTTCCAATTGAGCTACTGAAGTCCTGCCCGATTATATCGGTTGCCTAACTAGCATAGATGGCAATAGATGGCGCTGCTGCTACCATAAAGCAATGCAATAGATGTGAAGGATAGATTTGACAAATCGGGCAGGACTTCAGTAGCTCAATTGGAAGAGCGGCTGGACTAGATTCCCAGTAGGCCGCGAGTTCGAGTCTCGCCTGAAGTCAAATTTTTCTTTAAAAATAAAATAAGTATAAAATTAAACAAATACATATTTATGCACATAGCTAATTGCATAATCGTGGTAATGTTATAAATAATTTATGGTCGCAACTCGTTTAACTATCTAAAAGTAATTGAAATCAGTCTTCGAGTTACACCAAAAAATAATAGGGATGTTGAATAGTTTTATTTTACTGTTATTTCAAAAAGTATAGGAAACATACATAAATATTGTCTTTGACATGTCTACTCAATAAGTAATAGCTTTTAAGATTGGACAATTCAAAACATGAGTTGTGAAACTGACTCGAAAATTATGACTTGTCTTTACCCATGGTAAAGAATCCTGTGAATTTCACTGGTGGTAGAGCTCCAGTGACGGAGCTTGCGGGCGTAGGCACCACCGCATTACCTAATATACTTGCCGCTAAATGGTAGTGTTCAGCACTATCGTGTTCCGGTCAGGTGGTAATGTACGGCCCTGTAATTTCCGGCACAGAGGCATAACACCTAATGCCTCAGGAGTGGCAGCGCATCTGCATTTTGACCTCTGGTCATTGTGTAAGTGTCTATAGGCTGCAGTCATCACTTAACATCAATGTGAACTGCATGCTTGTTTGCCACTTTGGGTACATAAAAAAAAAGAAAACAGAAAAAAAGAATTGTATGGTAAGCTCAGAACATTTTAAACGTGAATACTGTGTTTTTGTACAAACATTATTTGTAATAAATTATTTGAATTTGAATGTTAACTTTATTTTTCACTGTTCTTCATCACATACAATTCCAATTTTCATATCTGTATCTTTAAATCCCATTTGCAAGTCGCTTTTTATGATAAAAAGTAGTGACTTCGTATCTATTCAACATCCCCATTCGTCAAAATAAAATTATTATATATAGGTTATCAATGGCATACACAACACTCAGTCTTCATTCGCGGTGATCTTTCCAAACCGACTCTCCCTGCAAGAAAATAAATCTTTTAACAGAGGTTAAGTACAAAAAGTTGAAGCTGGTGTAGATCATAAGCGATCTACTCGGTAAAGCATTACGGGCGCGGTCAGTGTGTGATGGGTAACCGCTGGCAAATTAAAATGCGCGTTTCCGTGCTTCGGAGGGCACGTTAAGCCGTCGGTCCCGGTTGCTATCGAAAGATGGCATTCGTTAAACCTTGTCCCCGGTTTAAAAACATCCGACAGCAGGTTGGCCTAACCCGTATCTCCACCAATCCGCATTGGAGCAGCGTAGTGGAGTTAGCTCCAGGCCTCCCCTCAAAAAGGGGAGAGACTCGTATCCAGCAATGGGACGTATAATGGGTTTCCATTATTAAGTACAAGACTTTTTACTGGTGATAGAGCTCCAGTGACGGA
The DNA here is from genome assembly GCA_036365455.1 of Macrosoma leucophasiata. Lineage (NCBI taxonomy): Eukaryota > Metazoa > Arthropoda > Insecta > Lepidoptera > Hedylidae > Macrosoma > Macrosoma leucophasiata. The sequence continues at coordinate 1,759,159 of JAWQUS010000023.1, read as the reverse complement.
GCTCACGGGCGTAGGCACCACCGCATTACCTGATTTACTTGCCGCTAAATGGTAGTGTTCAGCACTATCGTGTTCCGGTCAGGTGGTAATGTACGGCCCTGTAATTTCCGGCACAGAGGCATAACACCTTAGGCCTCAGGAGTGGTAACGCATTTGCATTTTGACCTTGGTCTTTGTGTGGGTGTCTATAGGCTGTAGTCATCACTTAACATCAATGTGAACTGCATGCTTGTTTGCCACTTCAATTACATACTAACCCTTTATTCTTAAACGTATTTCATCTAAAGTGTTCCCAATAATCTCTCCTTGCTACTGACAAAAACAAAGCTATATTATAGGTCGCGCCACGTAAAAAGAACGCTGGAGGAAAGTAGAAGGGATGTGTTCGCGCATCGGTACACTCGCGCACGAAAGTACTAGCCCTATTGGTTTATTTTTGATCTAGCTTTCGCTTGCGGTTTCGTGTATTGGTAGGCAGATTGAAAACTATATTACATAGAATAACATAAAATGAAATAAAAACACATGACGCGCAGCTTGACCGCCAGCGTTCTTTTTACCTGGCGCGACCTATATAACTAAAACGTATCGTATAATGTGTAAGGCTCCGCTCACACAGGCGCGTTATATAGGTCGATAATATCGCATGCGGTATTGCGATAATGCGTCCCGATTCCTTTTACATTCCTTGCACACAGCTGCGTTTTTATCGTCCGATATTTCTAAACCAATCGTTCTACAAGTACTAACGTTATTATCGCAGGTGTGTGTATGTATGTGTATGTACGGTCGTTTGCGTCCTGATACAAAACATTCTAGAACTCATATCGGAATATCGCAGGACGGAAAAACGCAACGTCCTACTTCTATTGCGGCGTTATTTTCGCAGCAGTGTGTAACTAAAGGATATAAGGATGGTCATGTCATCCTAATACAAAATGTACTAAAATGGTCGAGGAGGGCAATGGCTGTCACATGCGTCATACTCGTGAACGGGTGCTGTTGGTGGGGACTGGTCTGTTCTGGTTTGCAGGAGCTACATCACATTTAGTAGATAGAAGTTTATTTGCATCTATGCTATGGACGTTCACATTATTTGATTTTTCACGATAATCTCTACTAGATTTAAGCTCTCATTTAAAAGAGCTCTTACTGAGTTTGTTGGGTAGCGGAGTTCTTCTCAGTAGTGACTGCACTTCGTCATTTATCATCATTGAAGGAATTGACAAATTTTGTGATTATTTTGTTTTAACCAAGTATATTTTATTTAACGAAAAATGGAAAGAAAAATTTGACTTCAAGCGAGACTCGAACTCGCGGCCTATAAATTTTTCTTTCCATTTTTCGTTAAATAAAATATATTTCACAAGCATGTGTTAATGCGAAATAATAAAAAACAATTTTTAACCAAGTAGTTTAAATTCTAATTTTTAATTTACTATTAGTGTATGATTTTGCTTTACTATATGTAATGGTTATTCACTCTAGGTATTTTATACATTTCTTGACGTTTTGAAAGTATCTGTAAAGATCTATTCGAAATAAAAATATTTTCTATTTCTACTGAAAATAGATATCGCAGTAACGCATGCAATATTATAACGGTCCTGTGTGGGGAAGCCTTTAAGCATAACGGGGTTAATTTCTAACAATACTTATTTTTTCATAGACATCGCAAATTAGGATATTTTACTTCAACTGCCCAAGCACAGCCTAAGAGCAACTTGCATCGATATCAACACGTAACTTGAACGATTATTTTGAAGGTAGGGTCAAAAATCTTCGCAATTAGAGTATGAAGAAAGTGATTAATGTAGAAGAGGTATACCCCGTAGGTAGGACCCGATATATTGGGTACTCCACGCCCTTTGCCTTACTCCATATTTTATGATTTCAGAATTAGCCAATTATTTCAGATGCACAGTATTCTATTCTAGAATATCTATTAAATAATTCAATATCTTAAACAATAAATGAATACATCACTTGTTGTCCAAAGTCGCGGCAACTTCACTTCATTTAGTGCAGTCTTGGAAACAAAAAAAGATAGCTTATCATATAATTATGTACCTAATAATATTCTGAACTAAACTCGCTATAAACTCAACCAAATTCAAATAGTAAATAAAAATGTCTATTGATTTTTAAGTTCCTATAAGCATCTCTTGTTTTAAAAACCGGTCAAGTGCGTGTCGGGTCACTCGCAGTGTAGGGTACCGTAGTTTTTAGGTTTGCGGAAAGTAAAGTCGTAGTGCGGTCTATGAATGTCACGCTGAGCGGAGAGAACTTACATTTTCATCCATATCTTGTTCGCGGCGAACTGCGGCAGGTGGCGGAGCGCCAGGAGCGCCCTGTGGGCGGCGTGGGCGGCGTGGGCGGCGCGCCCCAGGGACCCGTCCGCGCGGCCCAGGCACTCGCGAGTGTGGCACAGCCACTCCAACATCTGACGCGTTTTGCAAATTACTTCATTTTTTTCCTTCTTTGTATAATTAATTCTATACAAGAGGAGTAAGTATGGTCACACCGCGGACACTCCGCCAAAATTCCATACAAACGCTTATTTTGGTTACCTATTTTACACAGACATCAATCAGTGATGTGTAGTCACACGTGCACGCACACAGCGTAGCACGTAGGGTTATGAGGTTATGACTTTAGGCCTCGGACCGACAACATAGAAATAAAATAATATTATGTGCTTACGTAGATATTTCTTTTTTTCTATTCTTTTTACACTATGCACCCACGTCAGGCCACGAGAAAAATATGACAATTAAATTCTATTTTTATTGTTCTTGGCCGATATCGGCCAATCGCGGCTCAAGTAAGGAAAATTTCTATTTTCCAGTTTCACCCAGTTTACCGGTGCATTTTAAAAACATAAAAACGCATACACTACTTCAACAAATAGCACAAGTATTGGAAAATAACATTCACTACCTACTCATTACGTCGACAAGTCACCTCAATTCAATATACTGAAACACTTTTAGTCCATTGAAATGTTACATTTTTTAGGCCTTACCTTGCGTTTTTTAGAGGACGCAATTTTATTTTTTTGAAGTGTAAGTGTAAAGCTAAAATCAAGTTTGTGGGGTCGCCACCCTTGTCCCACAGCCGCCATCTTGAAAATAGGGGTTGAAACGGTTTTTACGATATATCTCTTAAACTATTTATCTGATAAAAAAAAATTGTTAACGTTTATTGTTGCAAATTAAATTCTCTATAATTTTGGTCCAGTAACTTTTTGTCGTAAAACTATAAATAAAAAAGTTATAAGTGAAAATGTTCAGAAATTCGAGAAAATAATTTATATTTTTTGATATAACTTTTTTTTATCATTTTAATCAGACCATTTTTGTAGATCATTTTTTAATTAACAACTTTTGTTTCTTCATGCTTTTTCGGGATGTGACACAACTTCAGCTCCTTACGATATCGGTAAAATGAAATTTGTGAAAACTCTGGAAAAACATATAGAGTTTGCAAGTGGAACGGCTTTGTTTCTCAACAAAAGAGTTGACCCTGCTTTGCTCACTGTAATTGGTGAACGTTTTTTTATCTCTTTATACGGTGGTAATGAAGATGATAATTCTCTTGACAGCCTAAGATACAAACAATTCGCCAAGGCAGTGACAAAAAGTACATTTAACTTATCTTCACTTCCTCCAACACAAGACACAGCTCGCTTTCATACTTTCCGAGTCTACCATCAGGTCCAGTCGTGGCTTGGTAATAATAATGACCCTGAAGACTGGGGCTGGAAAAAATGTGGAAAATTATTGATGCCAGTGCAGAGCTCTAAACCTCCAGCACCCCCTGAGCTTCTAAAATTGATCTTTTGCAAATGCAAAGGGAACTGTGGAGCGATGTGTGGATGTCGAAAAGCAGGGCTAAAATGTTCCGCAGTGTGCTTCCATTGTTCTGGAGAGACTTGCAGCAACGTAATGGAACTCTCAGAATTAATAAATGAAAATGACTTTGATGATGAACTGCCGACATTGACACCCCTTCCTTCTCCAGTTCTCCCACTGATATTTGATTCAGAAAACCGATCAGATGCTGAGCTGCAGCCTGGTCCATCGAAAAGACCGAGAACGGAGTAGTTCAAATTTATAAAATCACCGTGGATTAGGCCTATTGGGGATACCACGTAAAAAAAACGCGCCTCCAGACTCTACCTCGTGGGTGGTGAGGAAAAGAGTCGATAATTAATTATTAATAACATTGCAAAATTACAAAATATATAATTTAATTATATAATTTAACAAAATAAAAAAAAATAAATAAATAACTGATGACACATTATTAGTACCCACGTATAAAATATGTATAGTTAAGAGTACTGAAAAATAGTACTCACTTCGGAGCGCTGTAAAACCTTAGCTATTGACTTAATGAAAAAATGTTGCGTATAAAAGTTGTTCATTAAAAAATGATCTACAAAAATAGTCTAATATCGTTTTTTCGTAAAATGATAAAAAAAAAAGTTATATCGAAAAATATTTTTTTTTCTCGAATTTCTGAACATTTTCACTTATAACTTTTTTATTTAAAGTTTTACGACAAAAAGTTACTGGACCAAAATTATAGAGAATTTAATTTGCAACAAAAAACATTAACAAATTTTTTTTTTTCAGATAAATAGTTTAAGAGATATATCGTAAAAACCGTTTCAACCCCTATTTTCAAGATGGCGGCTGTGGGACAAGGGTGGCGACCCCACAAACTTGATTTTAGCTTTACACTTACCCCCCCTACACATCAAAAAAATAAAGTTGCGTCCTCTAAGAAACGCAACCCTAAATGTAACTTTTCAATGGACTATTTTATTACTACGGGTAATGCAATGCAATCACATAGCCTAAAGGTAAGAAATTATAATATTAAAAAAGTTAAGTAATTGTGAACATAATTATTTTACCTTAGGTATTTTTTCCTTCGGGAAACTGAAAAATGATTTTTTTTGTCACGACTTGTTGACATACAGCCATACACTGCACAATAAAGCACCATTTTAATGTTAATAAAAAAATATTCGATTACAAATTAATCAAAACTAGGCCGCTCGCAACCTCGCTGTAGAGTACCAACCGTCGCCCATAAGAGGGGAAGAGATTGGGTGAAGCGCGGCAAATGGGCGGAACGTCGAAGTGTCCATATACGTAGTATTATTATATATTCTCTGGTATGGTGGTGGACAGAAGTCCTCGCTACGGTTTACGGGCGACTTGAGTCAATTAGTTCATTTGGGACCGTCCATAAAATACGTTCGCATACAAGGGGAGAGGGGTCTCGCTGAGCGTGACAAAATGTTACAGGGGGAACGGGGGGTTTACGGCAACGTGACGTTCGCAGTTCAATAAAATTTTGAAATCAATATTTCGTTAGATTATTTCCGATAAAAAAATTGCAAATTCAGCCTCCCCCCCCCCCTTCCTACTTAATTTTTGTGACTAATATTTTTAGAGGGGTTCCAGATAGTGTGACGCAGCGTGATAGAGGGGGAGGGGGGGATCATAAAAGGCTTATTTTGGCGTGACGCATTTTATGGGCGGCCCCTTTTGAAAATATGCCATTTCTTCAGATTCTCAATAGCCTACCAGGAACTGTCACAGTTTTGGCCGCTTCTGCCACCAAAACTTTCAGTATCTATCGGTATCCCACCGCTGCCACCAAATTTGTTATCGGGGTTCAGTAAAATATCTTATAACTAGGAAAGGATATATTAGGTTGGGGAAAAAGTTTCTTCGCATTTTTTAAGATAATTCAAAACATTTTTTAATATAGTTTATTTAAATTTAACTAAAGTATGTATGTACCATCTTGTTCGATAACCTTTTGCCATCTTGTAGGTAGGGACATGATCCCATTGCTATAAAAATTTTGGGACTTCTCATCAAAATACCGCGACAAGTGGATTTGGCAGTCCTCTCGTGATGTTAACCTAACATTGCATAAAGAATTCTGAAGAGACCGTAACAGGTGGAAATCTGAAGGTGCAAGGTCAGGACTATACGGCGGATGCATTAACACCTCCCAGCCAAACTCTCTTAATTTTTGCTGAGTGGCTATAGATGTGTGAGGTCTAGCGTTATCATGATGAAACACCACACCCCTTCTGTTGATCAATTCCGGCCGCTTTCTCTCAACTTCTTGCTTTAATCTCATCAGTTGTTCGCAGTAGAGTTCAGAATTGATAGTCCTGCCTGGTGGTAATAGCTCATAATTAATAATGCCCAATCCCACCACACACACAACATCACCTTATTGCGAGTTAACCCGGGTTTCGCCACAGTCTGTGAAGCCTGACCGGCCTTTGACCACGACCTTTTTCGCACGTTCTTGTGATTCAACTAAATTCATCAAAAATTCGCCCATTTCAACAAACATGAACTTGTTTTCATTGATCGTGAAGTAACAATGACAATACCGATTTATTTCAGTTATAAGAAAGAAATGGTGACAGGTTTTCGTTTTGTACGAAACCTTTACGCGAAAACGTTATTAGTCTTTACTAACCGGGATTAGTGGAACCGGTTCCGAGCCTTGATTTTTAAAGATAATTAATTGAAATAAAACTAGTTTTCGGATTTATCTCGCGTATATTAAACTAAAATTATTATTTAAAATCGAACCCGACGTTTCGGTCGCTTTTCAGCTTCCGTGGTCTCGGGCAGACTGAGGTGGTAATTGTCTGACAGCAGTTTGAAAAATTATTATGTGCTACCTCCATCTATTTCGCAAACGTCTTGCGTAGCGTCCAGGATTAACATAACACAAAAGTTACTAATTTTATCTTGAGATAATTAATTACCTGTACAGTACATCCATTCCAATTATCTCTAGCCAAGAGGGCCGCGGCGGCAGAGGGCAACAGGGCGCATCTGTGAGTCCGTGACGTCACCAACACGTCGGCATCCGGCTCGAAGGACCAAACGCCGCTAAATACGATCACGCTCAACATGAACACGTCGCATAGGTACAGCTTCGCACTTTCTTCCTCTGTCCTGCGAATAAACATAAAAGTCCTTGTAACCTTTCAAAATTATATTATTATATTAAGTATTATATTAAGTATTTAGATTAATAGACACGCCGTAATCTAAATACCAGCTAATGCACTATACGTAATTTTACTGTCCAAAATTTCACTTTTCCCAATTCATCGTTTCTTCGTGCCACACCGGACCGTAAAAAGTCGGAATGCCGGACAGTAAAATTCCTTGTAGTGCACAAACGCCCTTAGGGTTCGAATTTCGCAAAATAGGTAGCACCTAAGAAGGGATTTAGCGAAATTTGAACTCTCGAATACTACCTCCTAAAAAGAACCTCCATGCAAAATTTGAAACACCCCTAGCACTTATATTTCTTGAAATTTCGTGATGAGTGAGTGACCTTTCGCTTTTATACGGGTATATAGATTACTAACAGATAACATTAACTGTCAGATAATAAACAAATAATTTGCAACGAAATGAGATGAGAAGTAAGCTATCCTCTCTCGAGTTGGATCAAACTGCACATAGTGTGCATTTTGATCCAACATTGACGACCCGGTTAGTCCAGCGGTGTGAGATGACCGTTTGATTCGAAGGGTAGCGGGTTCGATTCCCGCTTCGGGACAAATGTTTGTATGGCCTACAGATATTTGTTTCGGGTCTGGGTGTTTGTGTATGTGTTGTATGTGTACAACGGCACCCACGACACAGGTTTATACCTACTGTGGGGCTGTGAGCGTATTTTATTTATTATTTTTATTTATTTATTTAGTGTACAAAGTTTGATTCAAATCTGTGAAATGGTCGGGGAGTTCATCGCGGACAAACAACGTGACATGTATATGTATTAAGACTTACTCATTAAATGCGACTTGGGTACGAGCCATCAGTTGAAGCAGCCAGGCGCGCGTACTGTCGGCCTCGGAGTCGGCCGCTCGGAACGCTTCTAACATGCAGCGTAGCGAATACTCTTGTTCTCTGTAAAAAAGGTTGTAATTTAGCAGTGTGAACAATAAGGACTTGTTTTGTCCAACGCGGATGACTGACGCGGACAGGCATTTTTTTTACGGACGGTGGCAAACAAGCGTGTAGCTCACATCGCGGGTTGCTCACTTCCCTCTAAAATGTTCGAGGAGATGGCTGTCACATGCGTCATACTCGTGAACGGGTGCTGTTGGTGGGGACTGGTCTGTTCTGGTTTGCAGGGGCTACATCACATTTAGTAGATAGCAGTTTATTTGCATATATGCTATGGACGTTCACATTATTTGATTTTTCACTATAATTTGTACTAGATTTAAGCTCTCATTTAAAAGGGCTCTTACTGAGTTTGTTGGGTAGCGGAGTTCTTCTCAGTAGTGACTGCACTTCGTCATTTATCATCATTGAAGGAATTGAAAAATTTTGTGATTATTATGTTTTAACCAAGTAGTTTAAATTCTAATTTTTAATTTACTATTAGTGTATGATTGTGCTTTTACTATATGTAATGGTTATTCACTCTAGGTATTTTATACATTTCTTGACGTTTTGAAAGTATCTGTAAAGATCTATTCGAAATAAAAATGTTTTCTATTTCTATTGATGTTAAGTGATGACTGCCGCCTATAGACTTCTACACAAAAACCAGAAGTCAAAATGCAGATGCGTTGCCACCCTTGAGAACTAAGACGTAATGCATGTTACAGGTACCTATTACCTATTTATTTGATATCGTTGAATGGTAGAACGTGGCGGACTATTGTTTTATAATAATAAGATCTTTATCATGTACCCATATTCGCAAATAAGTGAACGTAATTTCACGCCTGTGATCCCCGAAGGGGTAAGCAGAGGTAAATGCATGCATTCAAGCATACATGCAAACATCCACGATTCGCCGTTTACGTTTTGGCCCATTGACATCTCCGGGCACATTACCAAACTTCGAGGTATTGGGAAACTTCCAGAAATTGTAAAAATCCTAAAGGAAATAGAAACAAAGCATTTCACATCGTCATCTCTGATCGCGTCAGACTCGGGAATCGAACCTCGGATCCCAGCGTAGTAGGAGTGGACAAATAAATGAATAATTTATACATATATGTATCTTCACGTCGAGTCCCTCACGGGGTAGCCAGGGAGTGTGGAGCACCAGATATCCCGGTCTTGACACACCATCTTGTGCTTCACCGGTGCTTCTTCTACATTCGACATTCTCTTCATCAAACATGCACGCCGATAAATGATTTGAATTGAATAAAGTTGTATAAAGGTCGGAGACTCACGGCACTCGAGCGGCGTGTGCGTCCACACTCTCGTTGAGCCAGACGAGCGGCGCGCCCCCCCCCCGCGCGGCGCCGAGCGCGGCTCGCAGCGAACACGACTTGCGGAGCAGTTCCCCGCTCACCTGGACATATGCACTTCCTTGATTCCGCTGTTGTAGCTTCGGGGTGAAGCCATTATCGTTATACCTAAACTATATGCCGCCAAAAGGTAGTGTTCACAATTTTCGAGTTTAGGTTAGATCAGTGATTCCCAAAGTGGTCTATATCGACCCCTGGGGGTCTATGACAAACTGAAAGGGGTCGGCGTCAGCGAAAAAAAATTTGGGGGGTCCATGAAATGAAAATGGGGGTCCACGGTAATGGATCTCAACACATACACTGATAGTACCAATTTACTTACATCATACCAGTAATTCCCAAAGTGGTCCATGGGAGACACGATGGGGGTCTACGTAGGCATGAATAAAAATATGGAAATATGGGAATGTGATATAAATATAGCAAGGATGGGGGTCCACAGAAACCAGGAAAAAATTGTAAAGGGTCTACAAGAAAAATAATTTGGGAACCTCTGGGTTAGATGATAACGTATAGCTGTAATGGTTTACCTCTAGCTTTACTGTAGACACACCCTGGACACTCGGCTTGAAGTTTAACCAACTGCCTCTCAAGGGGGGGGGGGGGGCAGGGCGGGTTGATGGCTCGAGAGGTAGTAGAATAAACTTCACCAGTGAGGTTGCGAGCAGTCTTTTTTTAGTTAATTTGGTCAACGACTTATTTCACGATTGTTTTATGGCATAACCCTACGTGCTACATTTCTGTGTGCGCGTGTACTGATTGATGTCTGTGTAATATGTAACCGAATAAGCGTTTGTATGGAAATTTAGCCGAGTGTCCGGGGTGTGACAGCAGGTTGCAGGCCCACCTCCCACCAGCCCGAAGGGGAGCTCATCCGTTCCAGGTACTTGGTAGACAGCGCGCGGCAGCATTGCACGTACGTGGGCCACATCTGGTTAAACAATTTTAAAAACATAAGTACTGGTGATAGATTTCCAGTGTAGGGGCTCGAGAGCGTAGGCACCACCGCATTACCTAAATTATCCGCCGACCAGTGCCGGATAAAGCCGGTGCGGGGCCCGTAGCAAATGTGACCATGGGGCCCTAGAGTTACATTGCCTACTGAAATTTAGGATGTAAATAAAACAACATTTACGAAAAGGAATCGAAAACAAATTTAGGGGATTCCCCCTGTAAGTATTGTGGTATTGCCAACTTGCAGGTCAACGCTCCCTTTGAGAATAGCTAAGGTGTACATATTTGTGTTTTTTTTTGGGCACAGGCACGGGGCCCCCAATGGCGCGGGGCCCGTAGCATTTGCTACTCCTGCTATATGGCTAATCCGGCACTGCTGCCGACCAATGGTAGTGGCCCCGGAATTACTATCACAGAGACATAATAACTAAGGTCTTAGGGGTGGCAACGCATCTGCATTTTGACCTCTGATTTTTGTGTAGATGTCTATAGGCTGCAGTCATCACTTAACAACAATGTGAATGCATGTTGCATGCTTGTTTGCACTACCATTACATAAAAAAAAATCGTAGCTCACATCACAACTATTATCGACTTGACATGAAGCTGATCTGGGCTCCCATTTGGATCAGCCGTGAGACTTAATCTCTTTTTTTTTAATTATTGTTTTTCTTTTTTTAAAGAAAAAAAAATGGAAAGAAAAAATTGATTTCAGGCGAGACTCGAATCGCGGCCACTGGAAATCTAGTCCAACCGCTCTTCCAACCGAGCTACCGAAGTCCTGCCCGATTTGTCAAATCTTTCCTTCACATTTATTGCATTGCTTTATGGTGGGTTTTTCCTTTTGTATAATTGTACCAACGTACCTAATCGTCTAGAAATTTTGTATCGTCATGTCTCTGCGCCGTCCAAATAAATGTTTCCTTTCTTTCTATCATATCAATCCGATTTTTATATGAAAAATCCAAACAGACATCAAAACTCACCGGCGAATCGTCAGGAATAACAGTGAAATAGTTCTCGAGCAGCTGCGACAGTAAAGTCCTGTTAGCGTCGTGTATCCGATCGCATTCCAGCGCACGCTTCATCATCCCCAACTGCCGGGTGAACAGGTCGGGGGCGGTGGAGTGGGCCTCCCCGAGACAACGCTCCAGGAGCGGCCGGAGGGCGTTGGGCGGCACGCCGCGACATAACACCGGTAGGTAGTCGAATATTAGCAGGATTTCTGACTCCTGAAACAAATGGATATTTTAATTTCTCTGTTTATTGGTATTATATTTTTTTGATGACCGAAGCGCGCATGTCCCCATGGGTGGTGTAGATTGCAAGCGATCCGCGATTATATATTTAGCGATACCGGCGCGGTCGGGTGTGTGATGGGTGACCGCTAGTGGCAAATGCGCGTTTCCGTGCTTCGGAGGACGATATAGAAAAATATCATCAAAAAGCCAAAAAGAAACAAAATAAATATAAGTGAACGACAATTGATACACACGTCAAATTACAAATTAGACAAATTAGAAAAATTAAGATAAAGAATATCACTAAGATAAAACTAAATACGATACATTGTATTATAGGTAAGTATATCAGTAGAAGGAACAGAAATGAAAGTTTATATAAATGGGATACCTACTTGAGTGGTCCCCGGCTGGACTCCTTGAAGGTAGGTCTCCAAGAAGCGTCGGGCAGACAAAGAGGTCTGAGCCTGTCTAGCCGCCAGCCTGACACAGCCCGGCCGCCACTGGGCTCCTCGGTGGAAGAGCTCATGGAGGAAACTGAGGTCGCTGGGTGGCAGCGGCTTGGGGTACTCTTCGGTCAAGGTCTGAAGGATGGCTAGAAGTGCCGTTTCAGGAAAGTCGTAGGAGGGTGACGTGACCTGTGGAAAATTTTAGTAGGTCTTTACAATTCTCAAGAAATATTTAATGCAATAACACAAGATAAAAATATGTTAAGCAGGATCCGAATTATGATGTGTGTGATGTATGTATGTATCTTCACGCCAGATCCCTAACGGGGTAGGCAGAGAGTGTAGAGCGCCAGATATCCCGGTTCTGACAAACCTCTCGTGCCTCGTCTACCTTCATCATTCTCTTCATACATGCACGCCGATTCCTAAGACTTTTGACCCCACCATCAGACAGAACTCGACCTAGTTGGTCATGGTAGGTCAGTCTTGGTCTTCCTGGGCCTCTGCAACCATCCACATTCGCATTGTATATCTGTTTAGTCATTCGCTCATTCGACATTCTTTCTATATGCCCGAACCATCGGAGCATGCCTTTTTTCATTTTTACACCGATACTATCATTCACACAAAGTCTCTTTCTTACATCTTCATTACGAACGCGATCGGTGAGCGATACACCGCAGATCTTGCGCAAAGATCTCATCTCGACCGCGTTCAACTTACTTTCATGCTCTTTCCTGCATACCCAGCTCTCGCTTCCAAATAAAAGCGTTGGAGTAAGTACAGCATTATGTACGGCTAGTCGAGCCCGCTGGCTGAGATGTTTAGATTCTAGCAGCTTACCCAACGCTCCATTCACGCAATTCCCAGCAAGCACTCATCTTTCTATGTCAGTGGTGTACCTACCATCCTTGCTAAATGCACATCCAAGATGTGTGATATTTTCGTAAACCTTACATAAATTATTTTTCCTTAAGGCACAAGTTTTAATACGTTCCTACACAATTAAAGTAATATTATTATCTGCAATTCGCCTCGTAAATAGCTTGTAACCGTAATAAAATGATATATAAATGATTGTATATAAATAATAGAATAAGTATGTAACTTTGTGTTTGTTTTATATTATTTCGCATTAACACATGCTTGTGAAATATATTTTATTTTTAAAGAAAAATTTGACTTCAGGCGAGATTCGAACTCGCGGCCTACTGGGAATCTAGTCCAGCCGCTCTTCCAATTGAGCTACTGAAGCCCTGCCCGATTTGTCAAATCTTTCCTTCACATCTATAGCATTGCTTTATGGTAGCAGCAGCGCCATCTTTTACCAACTATGCTAGTTAGGCAACCGATATAATAGACTTTGCAGTTTAATAAATATCGTAACACGTATCGACAAATCGGGCAGGACTTCAGTAGCTCAATTGGAAGAGCGGCTGGACTAGATTCCCAGTAGGCCGCGAGTTCGAGTCTCGCCTGAAGTCAAATTTTTCTTTCCATTTTTCTTTAAAAATAAAATATATTTCACAAGCATGTGTTAATGCGAAATAATATAAAACAATTATTAAGGGTAAAAGCGACTTCTTTGCGATATTCAATAAACTGCAAAGTCTATTATATCGGTTGCCTAACTAGCATAGTTGGCAATAGATGGCGCTGCTGCTACCATAAAGCAAGGCAATAAATGTGAAGGAAAGATTTGACAAATCGGGCAGGACTTCAGTAGCTCAATTGGAAGAGCGGCTGGACTAGATTCCCAGTAGGCCGCGAGTTCGAGCCTCGCCTGAAGTCAAATTTTTCTTTCCATTTTTCTTTAAAAATAAAGTAACTTTGTATTTCTTATCAGTATAGTTTTATTATGTGTAGGTATTTAATATATACGACAGAAGCTTTGCTGGCGTGATTTAGGTCCTATGTCATAAAATCGGCCCCAATGGAAGACCAGCGCCGCTCGTAAGATCGGCTTTATGCTGCATTGGGGACCTTTTTGTAACAACCATGATTTTGTGTTCTTAGTTTTCGTTTTTTATGTTGTTGTTACAAATAAAGTTTTTCTATTCTATTCTAATAACTATCACAGAGACATAACAACTTCAGGGGTGGCAACGCATCTGGATTTCGACCTCTGGTTTTTGCGTGGGTGTCTATAATGCCTATAAGCTACAGACATAACATCAATGTGAGCTGCATGCTTGTTTACCACTTTCCGTGCGTAAATAAACTGAGTGTGCCGTACCGATTATGTTAAGTAGTTGTTTATAATTTACCTACTGAACTACTGTTGATGTACTGTTATTACTGAAATAAAAGCCAGTCGCGCATTAGCAACCAAGTCGTGCATACTTATTTCCGATCCTCTATACACGCGAGCATACATATACACAACTGCCTACACACAAGGCCCACATTGGTGACCCCGACAAGGAAACACGACACCAAGCCGCCTGACCTGCTTGTTTTCGGAATAGCTCGTCTGAAGAAGGGAAGAATGGCGACTCATCCAGCTCAACCAACCGCTTCGACCATTTTACCCACCAATCAAACCAGTGATTCATCCGAAATAGCTGCAGTTACCGTGTCTTCGCGGATTCCTGAGTTTTGGTGTGACCAGCCACGCTTATGGTTTTTGACATTCGACGCAATCATCGGACCACAAAAAGTCGGTGATGAAGTGAAATATAACCTGGCGATTCAAAAACTAGGTAAAGACGTTCTGGAACAGATAACAGATCTCCTCTTCAACCCCCAAGTGTCAAAAAATTTGACACTTTAAAATCTCGCTTACTCGGTGTTTACGAAGAATCAGAAACTAGGCGTTTTCAAAAATTACTAAGTGAAATGGACCTTGGCGATCAAAAGCCATCCCAACTGCTTCGCCGTATGCGTGACCTGGCGCGAAACAAAATACCTGATGAAACTTTAACAGTGATGTGGCAAGGTCATTTACCCTCGTCTGTTCGTGCTGTCCTAGCAGTCACTCAAACAGAAGATTTGGAACAGTTGTCTGCTATCGCTGATAAAATCATGGAAACAATGAAACCCTCTCAAGTTGCCGAAATTAAATCATGTGATCCCGGAAATGATTACGCTTACATATTGGCCGAAATTCGTAAGATTAACCTAAGACTTAACGAATTAGAAAAAGTGCAGCAAACAACAATCCTCCGAGATCGAAAATACCGCTTTAGATCCAGATCGACGTCACGAGGTCGTAATATGAGAAGACAAATGCCGGACACTGATAAAGTATTATGTTACTATCACCGTCGTTTTAAACATAGAGCGAATAAATGTATAGAGCCGTGCACTTGGAATAAATATGTATCTCCAGATTCGGAAAACTGACTTCGGTGCAATCGCAGACGGAGATTGGCACCGTTTTATCACATCACCGTCTATGTGTAACAGACGTCACTACAGGATTGCGATTCCTTATTGATACTGGAGCCAACATATCCGTTTTACCAGCACCACAAAAACTTCGTAAATCGAAAACCAACAACGAATATAAATTATATGCAGCAAACGGAACTCAAATAAATACCTATGGTGTTAAGACACTTTACTTGGACCTGAAACTACGAAGATCTTTCCGATGGACATTCGTGCTGGCCGACATAAAACAACCAATCTTAGGCGCAGATTTCTTGAACAACTACAAATTATTAGTTGACATCTACAACAAGAAACTTATTGATCAATCAACGAATTTATTCGCTGTCGCCTCTATCTCTTTCAATAATCAACCAGCGGTGAGAACTATTGACTTGAACAATGAATACAGCGATCTATTAATAGAATATCCTGAAATAACAAAACCTATGTGCTTCAAGGATACTTCACATCACTCCGTTGTTCACCACATAGAAACTACAGGTTCACCTGTCTTCGCTCGTCCTCGACCTTTGCCTGTAAATAAGTATAACCTCGTGAAAAAAGAATTTCAGCGTATGCAAGAGATGGGAATTTGCCGACCATCCAAGAGCCCATGGGCTACTCCACTGCATGTAGTCACGAAGAAAAATGGAGAGATAAGACCTTGTGGTGATTACCGTCGTTTAAATGCAATGACTGTGCCTGATAGATATCCCATACCTCGAATACAAGACTCCGTTTACTTATTATCAAGAAAAAATATATATTCACGCTTAGATTTGCAAAGAGCATACCATAATATAAAAATTAATGAACAAGACATAGAGAAGACTGCCATCACTACTCCGTTCGGATTATACGAATTCACTAGGATGACGTTCGGTCTAAAGAATGCTGCGCAAACATTTCAACGTTTTTTGAACAATGTAGTATTTCGAGACCTGGATTGTCTATTTTGCTATGTTGATGACGTCATCATCGCGTCATCTTCGGCCGAAGAACATCGCGATCACCTGCGTCAAGTTTTCGACCGTCTGAATAAATTCGGAGTGACCATAAATTTGGCAAAATGCGAATTTGGAAAATCAGAATTGAGTTACCTGGGATACCATGTATCAAGTGATGGACAAAAACCTTTGGAAGATAGAGTCAAGGCTATAATTGAGTACCCAAAACCAAGAACGGTTGAAGAATTAAGAAGATTCATGGGTATGGTAAACTTCTATCGCCGCCACCTACCGAATGCAGCAGAAACACATAGCAAGCTCAACGTATTCTTGCAAAATTCCAAGAAGAAAGACAAGACTGTTATTACGTGGTCAGAAGAATCCAACGAAGCATTCGAACAGTGTAAACATAGTTTACAAAACTCCATTACACTGTCATATCCGATTCCTGACGTCCCCATGGCCATCATGACGGACTGTTCAAACACATGTGCAGGAGCAGTACTACAACAAAGAGACCCTTTAGATGACTCATGGAGACCACTTGGATTTTTCTCAAAGAGCCTAAGCAAGGCGCAGCAATGTTACAGTACGTTCGATCGCGAACTCCTTGCAATGTACATGGCCATCAAGCATTTTAGATATATGATCGAAGGAAGACCTATAACTGTATACACGGACCACAAACCGTTGGTACAGGCCTTCAAGAAAAGCTCAATAGGCCCTAATGACACACCACGAAGACTCCGTCATTTAGATTTCATTCTTCAATTTTGCGACTCTATAGAACATATAAGAGGAGTGGAAAACGTAGTAGCGGATAGTTTGTCAAGAATTTCCACCATTACGCTTCCCTCTCCCATCGACTATGAAAAGTTAGCTGAAGCGCAAGAGAAGGACGAAGAATTAAATTTACTGAAAAAATCGGAAAATCTAAAATTGAAAAAGATACATACACCATACAGCAATATACCTATTTATTGCGAGATATCCGGTAGCACCGTGAGACCGTACCTGCCAAAGGAATTTCGAACGTCAGCTTACAAAGCTACTCACGACATTAGCCATCCAAGCATTCGTACAACGAAACGAATGATATGCGATAAATACTTTTGGAAATCGATGAAAAAGGATATTGCTGAATGGACAAGATCATGTATTAATTGCCAAAAGTCAAAGATACACCGACATACTGTATCACCTCTAGGAAAATTTACGAAAAGCGATCGATTTGCACATCTTCATATTGATATAGTCGGACCTCTTACCTATTGCAATGGATACCGATATATTGTTACAATGCTTGACCGAAAAACGGGCTGGCCTGAAGCATGCCCCGCCAAGGAAATCGCAGCCGAAAATATATCGGATATCGTTTTTAATCAATGGATCACAAGATTTGGCTCTCCGTTACGAATTACGACAGATCAAGGACGACAATTCGAGTCTCATCTGTTTCGTAATCTTTCAAAAAGATTGGGTATAGAAAAGATAAGAACATGTGCTTACCATCCTCAAGCTAATGGAGCCGTCGAACGATGGCATCGTTCATTAAAAACAGCACTAATGTGCAGAGGCAATACCGACCGATGGTTTCACGAATTACCAACCATATTGCTGGGGTTGAGAACCGCCTTAAGGGATGACACGAAAATTAGTGCCGCCGAAATGGTCTACGGAGAAGTTATCAGACTGCCCGGAGATTTTCTCGAGCCGACTAGGCATGAAATATCTGAGGATGACACATTTTTAAGAAATCTGCGAAACAAAATTTCAAAATTGGCATCCATACCTAGAAAAGAATTGACTCAAGGAAAAATATTCGTCCATCCCGAACTTCAACACTCGTCTCACGTTTTTGTCAGAACCGACATCATACAAAAATCATTGACTCCGCCTTATACTGGACCACATAAAGTGCTAGAGAGACATGACAAATATTTCAAGATATTATATGGAGATACAGAAAAAATAATTAGTATAGATCGCCTTAAGCCGGCCTTTGGCATAGCGACAGAAAATGTTCCCATTCCCACGCAAAGCGTTAATACACCTGCAGTGCAAAACAGCGATTCGACAAAACCTGCCATAAGATCGCGTCGGCCTGTCGTGCGATTCAATTGCACTTAGTACCTAATTGCACTTAGCGACATTTTGTGACTCGACTACTAGTATACTACAATATTCAAAATGGGAAAACAACAGAGCTCCGAAAAAAAGGAAGAAATTATAATAGCACAAAACGGTGGCTCAGACAACGCAGCCTCCGCAGGACAATCGATGGACATAAATCGAGACTTAGTCCTCCTATTAATTCTCATAACAATCATGGGATCTCTAGCCTATTTTCTGTGGACAAAATGCAAGTCGGCCCACGTGAACTACATCCGTGAACAACTGGAGTTCCTGCGGGACCGGTCCATGAGAGCAGCTCGGAGGATTGAACCCGGCCCTGTCGGCTACGTTCCCCAGCCTCATCACCAACAAGTGATCGCGTGATGTAGTGATACAAACATGATCAGTGATAGAAGTGTTAGTGAAGTGAAACGTGCGTAAAAAGGACATTTAATATTAGCACAGGTATTTTTTTTAATTCTCCTTCACCCCACATATTTTTCATTATGATGAATATTGTTTTAAATTTTTTACACTTCGTTTACGTTTATAATTGCTATACTTACTTAATTTTTTTGTTGTTTTTTACCTTTTTACACTTTTGTACCTATTGAACTAAATGTATAATATTATACAAAATTGATCAATATATGTATTATAGTTTTTTTACCAAGGGGGAAGTGATGTGCCGTACCGATTATGTTAAGTAGTTGTTTATAATTTACCTACTGAACTACTGTTGATGTACTGTTATTACTGAAATAAAAGCCAGTCGCGCATTAGCAACCAAGTCGTGCATACTTATTTCCGATCCTCTATACACGCGAGCATACATATACACAACTGCCTACACACAAGGCCCACACTGAGAAATTATGACGTCAGAAAACTTATGCTCCTTATTAAATAATGTAATAACTGTACATTGCTCATCAAGAAATAATGCACATCGAGCCTATGAAAGTGACAATCGGCTAGTTTCGGCTTCATAGAGCGTTATCTCTGCTGCACACTGTCTACGTAAGCATCCGTAGTCCGGTATTGGTCAAAACTTGATCAAAATGGTCGACAATCGTCAAATAGGTAAGGTGCGAAACAGATAACGCTCTACAGATCCTTTAAATCTTTTTAAATCTTTAATCTTTATTTTGCAACAGAAAATGACATGTTTACTTAATATAAATTAATCTAAAACATAGTCACTTATTTTATACTTTTAAGTGATCGTTGGCATCTGCAAAATTTAAAACTGTGCTAACAGATACCAGCGAATCCGAAATAAGCCGACGTCTCTTCCTGAGGTCGATGTGCATTATTTCTTGTTGGATACTGTACATTTTAATTAGAATGACGTAACGTATGGTCGACCTCTTCAAACAAAAAATCTAACAATCCGCGCCATCGAAGTAACTCACCTCCTTCCTAAAGCAGTCCATAAGTCCCCTGAGTACGCTGGTGGCGGGCAGGTGGGTCAGGGCGTGGGGTTCGAGTCTGGCGTCGACCTGGTACACGCCGCTGCGGTAGGCTCGGATCTCGCGCTCCAACAGCTTGCTCGTCAACTTCTGGATGCCGGAGAGAGCCGATTGGTTCGTTGAACGGAACACCTCTGGCCATACTTCGCCTGGTACATATTATGGACTTCTTAAGTAAGTAAGTACTGGCGACCACGGCTCGTGCAACCGAGCCGACGAATAAAGGTAAAAGTGAGTTTTGGCGGGAACCTTGAAGGACCGGGTGGTGCATTTTTGAGTTATATGAAATAAGGTAGGCGGCATTTTGTTGACTTAGGTGACAATTCATCCGCAAATGTAACTTATCCGCGGATGAAATGTCACTCTTTACAAATAGAAGGGGTCGACTCATCCGAAGTTTTGTTGTTATTCGGAGCAGGCGCGACTTAGGTAAATGTAGGTTTATTACAGTGCCTGGTTTATTATAGCGATGAATTAGAATAACAGTGCGAAAACACTTCCTTTCAAGTTGCCTCCAAAACTTAATTGTAAATGTTCTGGTAAAGTAGTCATCGCTTTACTCGAATTACTGACTGTGACTGACTGACTGATAATTGACTGACTGCCTTTTTTTTATAATGTAATGAAAGTGGCAAACAAGTTCACATTGATGTTAAGTAATGATTGCAGCCTATAGACACCCACACAATGACCAGAGGTCAAAATGCAAATGCGCTGCAATGCACTCCTGAGGCATTAGGTGTTATGCCTGTGTGCCGGAAATTACAGGGCCGTAAATTACCACCTGAACGGAGATAGTGCTGAACACTACTGCGGCAAGTATATTAGGTAATGCGGTGTTGCCTACGCTCGCAGCTCCGTCACTGGAGCTCTACCACCAGTCGGACTCTGACTTTTACTGCTTTTACACTACTTATTACGAATACAAAATATCGTTTTACTTGACACTGGCAACATGTGTAATAGCAATGCCATTTTATAAGTAAGTCAGTAACTTTAATATTAGGAATGTTAAATCTGTAAACGTCACCCAAGGTTCCGAATATCCGGAATATTTTTCTATCCCCAATCGTAACCGAATCCGAAATATTTTTTTTCGAAAATTTCGGATATCAGCGCTGTCCAAATAATACGAATAAAATGATTTTCAGGTAGACCTATATACAGCAATTGATTATGACGAACGGATTTTTCTTTTTATTCTATGAAGGAATTTTAAAAAACTGATGATATACCGGTTAAATTTTATCTATATATTGGTAATCATTAATACCTTAGGGATTATTATTAATATAAGTCATTCACTATAGATAGCTTGTAAACCGACAATGCAAAAGTGTCCTTGTAGATCAATTTGAAAAAAAAATGAATTATCGACTACAATAAAAAATTATATTAGCCAAATTTTATAAAAACTTACAAGGGATATAATCCAACACATCCTCCGGCCTCCTTGCGGCGTCCGCGGGCGTTTTGCAGTACGAAGCGGGTAGTTTCACCGATCGTCTGTATATCTAATAAATACAGGAAACGGTTATTTAAAAAAAATTGTGACGTTCTTAAACATCCTACCGAAGTAAGTAGGCGATGGATACGGTAGTTAAGTCAGTTCTTGTCACTTCCTAACGTAGGTACACTATACTGCGTCATCTATTTATGTGAGTAGAAAACTTCTATGTGTGTGTTCAAAAATAAATTCCCACGCTCGTAGACTGCCCTTTTAAGGAACGGCTTGTCCAAATAAACATTTTTATTGCTTTTTTCTTTCGTCCTTCCAGTCACACCGCGGACACTCCGCCAAAATTCCATACAAACGCTTTATCTGGTTTCTATTACACAGACATCAATCAGTGACGTGTATTTAATACTAAAAATCATCCCTCCCTCCGCGCGCGAAAAGTCGCGGAGTGAAGCCGATGGCCGAAAATTTTCTCAATAAAACGTCATGATGGACGCGGTCGAACGCTTTTTTAAAATCAAAATAGGCAGCATCTACCTGCTTTTTATGGTCCATTTGTGTCAAAGCATAATCGATAAAGTTAATTTGATTAGTTGCTGATGACCTTCCCGCTCTGAAACCGTGCTGTGCATTACATATTTGGTTCTTCACTTGGTTGGTAATGTGACGATTCAAAATCATTTCGAATACTTTACCAAATACTGATAATACGGCTATAGGCCTATAGTTCTCGATAACCGACCTAGAGCCATCCTTGGGAATCGGAGATCTTCCAATATAAGGGATACGTTTCAGATCTTAAGGCTAAATTAAAAATAAACAATAATGGTTCGACAATAATATTCGCACAATCCTTTACCAGAAACGGTGGTATGGAATCGGGACCTGCAGATGAGTGAGTTTTAAGTTTACGTATAGCACATAAGACATCACGTGAGTCGATACTGTCCACTGACGCGCGACGAGTCGCAGCACTCGCAGCGCGGCACGTCCGCAGTCTCACGCGCCGCCTCGGCCGCAGACAACGTGGCCGCGTTGGGCAGAAACACTGACTTAAAATAATGGGCAAAAGTATTGGCCGCATCTAGTCCCGTCACTTTGTCACCCTGATACACGAATTCGACCGTAGACTGCCTACTACACTGCTGATCACTGATAAATTTTCATAATGAGCGACGGTTCTTCTTTAATTCACGTTCCGTGTTCCGTATATAATTATTATAAGACGTACTTATTTGCTCTTTCACCAGTGTTCTATAATATCTGAACATTTCTTTATTGAATTCTAAATGACGTTCTCTATATTTAATTAAATGAAATTATTTACTTTTAATGTTTTTTATTATGTCAGATGTGTACCGAGTGGGATATTGATATTTGGAATTCAGCTCTCTCGAGCGTTTGATAGGAACCCACATATCAAAACAATTAATAATTAATTTATATAATATACTGACGGCTGTGTCGACATCCGTCGATGTATACAACTCGTCCCATTGTATAGCGGCAAGGTCGGCATATAACATTTCAAAATTAGCTTTATGGAAATTCCACTGTCGCGGCCCTAGGTCACAGTCAGGACGGGGAGACGCGCACCGGGAACCGTTCCACGACATTGCGACCGGGCGCATGCTCCTGACCGTCACAGCCAGCGGAGGGTGGTAGTTATCGGCTCTAACTACGGGATCGGCATCACCACTAACCGTTACCTGCTCATCGCTCAAGTTACTCAGCACCAGATCTAACATCGAACCATAAACGTTAAATACTGTGTTATGTTGTTTTAGCTTACAGTAATTCAACATACAGTCATATTCCATACGCACATTCTGACTACACGAATTAAGATTAAAATCACCGATTATAATAATATCTTATTTTGAAAATTTCACAACCATATTTTCTATTACTACAAAGGTATTAATATATTTGTCTTCACTAGAATTTGAAGGAATATATACAACACAAAAAACCATATTGTTAAATTTTAAATTTACGATAGTAATTAAAATTTCAATATCTGTATTATAGCCGTCGATGTCGACTATCTGTTTAACCGAATACGTGTCTCGGGCCGCGAGTAATACTCCTCCCCAGCCTGCGTCATCCGGCCGGAAACACTTCCGCGTTGCTCACTGAGCTCACTAGGAAAGTTTCGGTGAAAGCGAAGATATCAGCAGATTCAGCTAGAATAGATTTTTTACATTCGTCGAGTTTGGAGCGTAGGCCTCTAACATTCTGGTAGAACACCGTGTAACATTTGTGTCTACGCTCTCTGGTCTTCCGTCTTTGGTTTGCGAAAAAAAAACCGTCAGCCCATTTATCGGTACGCAGATATTTATCTTTATTTTTTGTAGGCACTGTCAGCTTAAAAGACGCGTAATCGCCACGAGCCTTTAGGGCCTCGGCAGCGCATTCGTCCTCGGGGCATATGCTACGTAAATACGCAACCATTTTTCCAGTCGAGGTTCCTATTTTAACATAATACAAATGCAAGTACGACTTCCTCTCAGCGGCTGCTAAAGAGTATTCAAATAATCCTGAGGTGGCCGTACCGCGCGTAGCACATGCCAGCGCAGAGCGGCGACGTGTATTGTTCGTTACCTTAGACCAACCGGTTTCCGCTTTACCAGTGTCACAATATTGCACATCATTAGGCACCACCTCGATCTGCGTTGACGTCGGCGGCGGCGGCGGAGGTGCAGTGCGATTCGTAGACGCTCGGGCTAGTTCGGGTCCGTCGGTGGTGGGCATCGTACGCTCCGGCTAGTTCGTGTCCGTCGGTGGTGGGCATCGCACGCTCGGGCTAGTTCGGGTCCGTCGGTGGGGGGATCGCACGCTTGGGCTAGTTCAGGTCCGTCGGTGGTGGGCATCGCACGCTCGGGCTTGTTCGGGTCCGTCGGTGGTGGGCATCGCACGCTCGGGCTAGTTCGGGTCCGTCGGTGGGGGGGTCGCACGCTCGGGCTAGTTCAGGTCCGTCGGTGGTGGGCATCGCACGCTCGGGCTAGTTCGGGTCCGTCGGTGGTGGGCATCGCACGCTCGGGCTAGTTCGGGTCCGTCGGTGGGGGGATCGCACGCTCGGGCTAGTTCAGGTCCGTCGGTGGTGGGCATCGCACGCTCGGGCTAGTTCGGGTCCGTCGGTGGTGGGCATCGCACGCTCGGGCTAGTTCGGGTCCGTCGGTGGGGGGATCGCACGCTCGGGCTAGTTCAGGTCCGTCGGTGGTGGGCATCGCACGCTCGGGCTAGTTCGGGTCCGTCGGTGGTGGGCATCGCACGCTCGGGCGCCGTACGGGCAGTCGGAGGGGTCGGCGACGTGCCGCCTCCTCGCTTGCCTTTGCGAGTCTTCACGGCGAGTGCCGATTTCGCACGAAGGCGCGCTTCTCGAATTGGCCGTTGCAGCTGTGACTCACCCGATGATGAAGCATCGTTTACTTCCAACTGTTCACCATAATTGGCATTTGACGGTAGCAACAACTTTTCTATAAGACTATTTTGATTGAATATAGTCATTTCCAGCGATAACACTTTATTTTTCAGTTCACACACAATTTTGTAAACATCACTTAATGCGACATTATCCACATTAATCGACATTTCTAATTTTAAACGAATATTTAACACGGAGTAATGAGTATATCGACCACCGGCTAGGGCGCGCGCGGGGCGGAATCGCAGTATTATTACATTACATATTCTCTGTTCCAGTGTTAAGTTTTCTTCCACGAACTCTCACCTCGGGTATATCCTTGAGCTTGTAGTCGTCGATCCTGTACTCGCTGAGGGCGGCGCAGGCGGCGGCCACCAGGGCGGGCTGGTTACCTTCCGCCACCACCTGCCACAGGCGGCGACTGGCTTCTGTCACTAGCTTGTCGTATTCGGGGGTCGACACGCGGAGGGAGGGCACGTTCGATAGAAGCTCACATAGGCTGTGAAGAAAAAAGAACGTTTTTTACGCGTCCCTTCGCGTTTTAATTATAGCAACAAAAAAAAACGTAACTTCACGCCTGTAATCCCGGCGAGGTGGCGAGCCTGTTGACATCTCCGGGCACATTAGCATATAGCAACAAATACAGCGTCTTGCAATAAAACTACTGCCGCTGTCCACCAAACCGAATGCCAAACGTGGCGATATCCCCTCATGGGGAGGCCTAGGTCCAGCCGTGAACATCTTTCGGTCATAGAGCAACATGAGCCACCGGCCGCGACGGACCGGGAGGAGAAGCCATAAGCAGGTTTTCCCCTGTCAAAGATCAAGCTCAATTGGGTCTATGCCTGTCGCCTAGAAGTTTAAATGTGTGCGTGAAATTGTTTATGTATTTTGTTAAAGTCAAGGTGAGTTTCGTAATAGACGATATAAAAATAATTTTTAAAAAAATTCTTTTGGGCAAGTATAGTTTTTTGATATTTTTATCTTGACAATCAGTGAAGTGTAAATTTGTAAACATGAACAATCATCGGTAAAGTTTGATATACTCACGCAATCTGCACAGGCAGGCGATGGTCCTTCGCCAGGCGGGGGGCGAGGGCCTGCCACGTGCCGGGCGGCGCCACGGCCCGCGCGCGCCACAGGCCCGCCAGCCCGCGGAGCACCAGCCCCGTGGCGGAGGCTCCGCCCTTGTCCGTGCAGCGGTTCAGGATGGACGAGATCACCGACACCACCTCCAGACCGTGAGTTGATGCTCTGCAAATCGAACGTACATTTGTTTAGATACTTAATATGAACATCAAGAGATCAGAGAGTAAAAAACTGTGTAATTAGAAGTAAAACTAAAACCACAGATGTCACACTGAAAATATAAAGGCTTATAACTGGAGTAAGAAAGTAACAGTATGGTATCCAAGGGAAGGGAAGAAGAAGAGAGGAAGGCCGCAGAAACGATGGGACGATGATATCAGGGAGGTGGCAGGTGTGATGTGGAACAGAGTAGCCCAAACAAGGAAAGAATGGAAAAGGTTGGAGGTGGCCTTTACCGATTGGCAAACAGATCTGCAAATAATTACCAAACAACAGTTTATAGCATAAGTTTTAAGATTAATTTGGTTCTATGAGATTGTAAATGTATGTATGTTAAAGATCTGAATAAAAGGCTATAAGTAAGTAAGATACGTAATACGAGTATATTGTACGTAGCTAGTTGGATTTTTGCCTCTCGTTGTGTGGGTAACGTGAACGAAAATCATCGCCAATCTTGGTGGGTACTTCACGCCCACTGTCGCGACTCGCCCAGCGGCGGCGATACCTACCGACGTCAGCTTTAGGCCGAAAATCGCACAACGACCATTCAACGTTCGCCTCTCGCTAAAGAAACACGCTCGACAGAAACACCGCTGTTTCTGTCGGCCTCCTCCAAACGTTTTGGAACACTCAAGAAAAGGAAACCAAGCCTCAAAACCAGCGACGAGTTACCTGAGACATCGCAAGGGAAGGTCTATCTGCCAAGGTTGGTGAAATTTGCTTTTACGAGCCCTTTTCAGTGTTAGGCGACTATCTTATATATTCCTTCATAATTCTATGAAATCACATTATACGTTTTTTACATAATTCTTTTTTTTTATGTTACGGAAGTGGCAATCAAGCATGCAGTTCACGATCGCTGCGATGACTGCAGCCTATAGACACCCACACAAAGACGGAGGTCAAAATGCAGATGCGTTACCACTGAGGCCTAAGTGTTATGCATCTGTGCCGGAAATTACAGGTCCGTACATTACCACCTAACCGGAACACGATAGTGCTGAACACTACCATTTAGGGGCAAGTATATTAGGTAATGCGGTGGTGCCTACGCCCGCGAGGCACTACCGAGGCAACTCATACAGTCCACTTAATAATTCGAAGGCGAAGAGTCAGCACCGATTGTGTATGGTCAAAAAACCGCACATACTTTTAGCATCGTCGTGATTTGAAAGTCGATGAAACGACAAAGCGACAGTAAAAAGAGACAAACACATAAATACATTAGACTTAACATGGGCGAAAATGAGATAAAATAAAAAGAGACACACATAAATTTATAAGATTTAACGTAAGGGCGCCGACTATAAAATACGTTCGCATACAAGAATCTCGCTGAGCGTGACAAAATGTGACACGTGACACAATGTGGGGGGGGGGGCACGGCAACGTGACGTTCGCAGTTAATTAAAATATTTTGAAATAATATTTCGTTAGAGAATTCCTGAGTTTTAAAAATGTCATTCAGGGAGGGATCTTAGTTTTTGTGACGTAATATTTTTAGGGAGGTCACAGATAGTGTGACGCAGCGTGACAATAGGAGGGGAGGGGGTCAGAAAAGGCTTATTTTAGCGTAACATATTTTATGAACGGTTCCTGCTAGAAAATGGCATAATATTATTATAGAGTGACATCGGGGCGAAAATATTTTAGTGCATCGGTACCTTAGCAATGTTTTGTATACATGTTTTTGTATTTTTTCAGTTTTTTCTTTACGTTACAATCATACATAGCATTGTAATTTGTGAGTGTACCTCAACTCGCAGACTCTGTTGACAGCGACGGCCTTGGCGAGATCCACCTCCCATTTGAGGTCGTCAGGGCGGCTGAGAGTGGTGTCTACTAGTAATTCTTGTAGGTACGGGAAACATCGGATCTGGAGATAACCAAACTCATTAAATTTCAATGTTACAACAATTATTCTTGTGCTAACTAAAAGGTCACATATTTTGAGGTTTAATTAATGCCCTCCAGAGCGAATTTCGGTCACGGCTGCCAATCTCAACGGAGACTAGCCAACTGCGGGGATATTATAGTGCACAAGTGTATGCACGAACACAGGTGCACTCTCATAGCCCGATGGGACGGCAATTCGACACGACCGGAGAGAGAGCAGGTGCAGGACCGACGGCTTTACGGGTTCTCCGAGGCACGACCAGACTCCGGGCTACTACTACGAATTGCCTCACAGGAAAAACCCAATAACAGATTTTCCCGACCTGGTGATCGAACCCAGGACCTTCACCATCGCGATTGCGACCACTGGGCCAACGAGGCAGTCACTTTTACTAAGGTACAGAGGCTGTGAAGTCAGGCATAGAGAATTAGAAATTTGGCTCTACATTATATCTGAGAACTTTTTGACAATGTGTCTACGCACGGTACATGACACCTAACGGCTGGTGTCATGACGGCTGGGGGCGTGTCAGTTGGAGGAGCTGCTGCGCCACCTAGCGACGACAATAGTAAAGGAGTACCGTTAGCCTAGGTATATAAGGACCTTCAATGGGCGAGCGCGACTACTACCGAATCTAACTATCGAATATAATTACCGGATCTTTGTTGTTCATTTTGTATTACATTAATAATCAAGTAATAAACGCATAATCTATTTTAAATAAAACGAGTTATTGAAGAGAAACCTGAAGACCCCCCTTTTTGCACCATATTTTGGTCCTTCGAGCCGGATGGCCTCGTCTTTACGACATTTTACGTGATTTGTTTTGGTGGGATTTCTTTTATTTTCTAAGTTTGTAATGTTATCTCAATCAAATCAATAATATTTTTTGGTGTTTTGATTTTTCATTTTCGCCCATTTTACTACTACCACTACATTTTTTTACCCTTCGCTTTCGCTTCGCATTAGTTTGACATCGTGCATAGAAAGTCAGCTAATACAACTATTTCGCTCACGTCTCGCTTCGCGTGCACGCCTTTGGTTTGTCTTGGCGTCGCACGCTTTCGGTTCGCCTCGGTATCGGCACGCATTCGGTTCGCTTCCGCTTTTCTATCTGACTAGGTTCAAAAGATACCATACATTACAAAATAAAAACACTTCGCCACACTTTCGGTTCGCTGTCTTTTTGACACCGGCTTTAAAGTTAGGTGATCGAACCTCTGCGAATTCGTCGAATGTACATTTGTGGGCGTGGGCTCAGAAACCCCCTAAGCACTGTATTCGAAGATAGCAAGAGAGTTGGTGGGTATTCTCTGTTCCTTATAATGTACTTCCTACTTTTACATGTCTTAAATAATAAAAAAAAAATACTACCTACCCTCATTCGAGTTTTGGTCAAAACAGTGCACATCGAGATTTGGAAAGAGACAATCAGCTAGTTTCGACTTCGTAGAGCGTTATCTCTGTTGTACACAAAACACGTAAGCACTGCGGCATTTGTTAAGACTTTGTCAAAATGGTTGGCAAACGTCACGTAGCGAAAGAGATAACGATCAACAGAACCTAAAATATCAGAAGTCTCTTTCATAAGGTCGATGTGCAATATTTCTCGGAGGAGTGTACAAGTGTACATACCTGTGTCTCAGCCAAGCTCGTGTAGAGCATGATCAGCAGCGACGTCGGCACGCCTTTCTTCGCTTTGAGTTTGCTCAGCATCGACACTATCGACGGCAAGTTCTCCTAGAGAATGGCATATTAAAATCTTTATAAAGTTGTTAAAAAAAATTACAAGAATTGGAATTGAAGAAAAGGGAGGAATGAATCGAATTCGCACAGGAGCCGATTTTATAACCCAAAGACATTATAGGAAATAGAGTAATAATAATGGCAACCCATTATACGTCCCAGTGTTAGGCACGAGTCTCTCCCTTTTTTGGGGGGAGGCCTGGAGCTTACTCCACCACGCTGCTCCAACGCGGGTTAGAAATGGTAGTATTCAGTACTATCGTGTTCCGGTCAGGTGGTAATGTACAACCCTGTAACTTCCGGCACAGAGGCATAACACCTTAGGCCTCAGGAGTGGTACGCATCTGTATTTTGACCTTGGTCTTTGTGTGGGTGTCTATAGGCTGCAGTCATCACTTAACATCAATGTGAACTGCATGCTTGTTTACCACTTCCATTACATAAAAAAGAAATACATAATCTTTATCTGCAAGCATAAAGAATTAAAGTTGGGTAGTTTTAAAGCTCACCTTAGTCGCAGCCATTAGAGGCAATCCTCGCAAACACTGCAACTTGACTACAGGACGGTTATCATTGGCTATCATGTACGCCAATATTGGCAACACACTCACAGACACACCTTTCTTCAAGCCAACCAATTGCACCAACAATTTCAAAGCTTCTACTGTCAATTCTTCATCACCATCTTTATTCAAAGCTAACCCAACGAAGAAAGGGAGTAGTTGCAATTTCAAGCTGTCGTTTGTTTTTGAAACGGAGTCAAACCAGCTCTTCAATTTGTCAGGATTATCCCTTAATCGTTCGTACGTCTCTAGTAGTTTGAATATCGTGAATAAATGACCTTCTGTGTGGATTAGAGCTTGGAAAGTCTGATTAGATTTTAAATTGGCGATGTGTAGACCGCAGTTCTCTTTATTGTTTCTGTATACTTCTAGAATGTTCGCGGCGACTTTGAGTGCGTCGGTGGTGAGGTAGGAAGGCAGTTGGAGCCACTGGAGTGAGAGGCCGACGAATGAGTTGAGACAGATTGCGGCGTACTCGTATTTGCTGATTATATTTAAGCCTGAAAAGAAAAATTTAATGACTAAAGAATAACTACATGGGGGCCGTTCAAGTATTACGTAAGCAGATTTATTACAATTCTTTACCCCCCCCCCATCTCCCTTGTCAGCAAAAGTAAGCAAAGCTCTTACCCCCTCCCCCCATGCTTACGTAAACATTTTTCAATTCATGTATTGTTTTTTTTTATATTATGACAAGTGAATAGCGCGCGGTAGTTCCTCTACTCTAAAGCGAGTGCCTAAACGTATGCATTATTTTCGGGAATGCCCGAAAAAGCGTTTCGTTTTCAAGCAAAGACAATGTGAGGGTTGCCATTCTTGTAAAAAAGTAAATAACTACCGATGACGTTATCATCATCTAGATCCCCTACCCCCCATGTCATCCAAAATAAGCAGAGCAAAGACCCCCCCGCCCCCCCTCCATAGTGCTCACGTAATACTTGAATGGCCCCATGCCAGTATTTCTGTAAGGACATAGATTTTAAAAGATTGTAATAATAAATAATAATAATAATAAGGTCATTTAATTAAGGTAAATAAATAAGGGTCAATTAATTGCAGATGGATTGTAATCAAACTAATGACGTGAATGAAAAGTGTCGGGGTGGACCTTTTATATTTCTTACTGAGTATACCCAGCGTTTACCCGTGGTCCCGTTGGGTTGACCCGTGGTCCCGTTGACCCGTTGGGTTGACCCGTGGTCCCGTTGACCCGTTGGGTTGACCCGTGGTCCCGTTGACCCGTTGGGTTGACCCGTGGTCCCGTTGACCCGTTGGGTTGGCCCGTGGTCCCGTTGACCCGTGGTCCTGTTTACCCGTGGTCCCGTTGTCCCGTTGGGTTGACCCGTGGTCCCGTTGTCCCGTTGGGTTGACCCGTGGTCCTGTTGTCCCGTTGGGTTGACCCGTGGTCCCGTTGACCCGTTGGGTTGACCCGTGGTCCCGTTGACCCGTGGTCCCGTTTACCCGTGGTCCCGTTGTCCCGTTGGGTTGACCCGTGGTCCCGTTGTCCCGTTGTGTTGACCCGTGGTCCCGTTTACCCGTGGTCCCTTTGTCCCGTTGGGTTGACCCGTGGTCCCGTTGACCTGTGGTCCCGTTTACCCGTGGTCCCGTTGGATTGACCCATCACCGGGTCCATTTTAATTACCCGTGGTTCCATGGCATTAGGGATTTTTCTCTAAATAGGAAAAGAGCTTATTACAGTTATTGCAGGTACCATTTCGGATTGCTTTCGATATGGGCCTGTTCATAAAAAACCTTAGCATACAAGGGGGGGATGAATCTCACTGATCGTGACAAAATGTGACAGGCGGGACAGGGGGGGGGGTCAACGTGACGTTAGCAGTTTATTTAAGTATTCTTTATAAAACCTAATTATTGATTTATTAAAAAGTTATAATAAAAACGACATACATAATGTTCTTCTCAATATATGTGCATTATTATTGAAATTTATCATGGTCTTAGTTTTAGTGACGTAATATCTTTGGGATCACAGATAGTGTGATACTGCGTGACGTATTTTATGAACGGCGCCTATATATTTTTTGATAAATCGTTTAATCGCAAATCGTTTAATACATATTTTTACATTAAGCGTGAAAAATAATGATAAAAAACTCACACAAATTGAACAGCTCATGCAAGTACAGCGCAGACGTGTGCAGCAGGTTCTCGGAGAGCAGGGCGAGCGTGAGGCCGGACACGTTCCTCAGTTGGGGCGCGTCCAAAGCGAAGCAGCGCTCGATCAGGCTGTAGCACCCGCGCGGGTCACGTCTAAGGGATATTTAAATTCTTCCATTACTAGACTGCTTTAGTTCGCCCTGCGACCTCAGGATAATCAGTCCAGCCAGTGGTAAAGCACAAAGGAGTGTTCAAATCAGAAGTGAGGCGATCATCGCATGAGAACCAAAGTAGCCGACATAGCCCATTGAATAGCAAAACTCAAATAGCAGTGGGCAAAGCACATCGCTAGAAGAACTGACGTCCGTTGGGGCAGAAGAGTTGTCGCATGGCGACCGCTTACCGGAAGATGAAGTGTAGGCAAGCCCTCACGAGGTGCACCAACGACCTGGGGCTTAATTAGTCGTTAGTCGTACTTGTTATTGGATCGCGATAGCGTCGCTCCACTGTCTTTTTTTATGTAATGGATGTAACAAACATCCATGCAGTTCACATTGATGTTAAGTGATGACTGCAGCCTATAGACACTCACACAAAGACCAAGGCCAAAATGCAGATGCGTTACCTGAGGCCTAAGGTGCCTCTGTGCCGGAAATTACAGGGCCGTACATTACCACCTGACCGGAACACGATAGTGCTCAACACTATCATTTAGCGGCAAATAAATAAGGTGATGCGGTGGTGCCTACGCCCGCGAGCTCCGTCACTGGAGCTCTACCACCAGTAAAACTTTGCTCTAACATAGGCATTGCGTGCATTGATTAAAGCAAAACCGCGGAGCGATTCAATCGCAACCCAATGACAGTTACGATGTTAGCAGATTTAGGACACTGGTGAAAATTTCGGGCAGTCGATAAAGGCGACCCAGGACCGTTTGTTGTGGCAATCTTTGGGAGAGCCTTTTGTCCAGGAGGGTTGATTTGAGTGAAATGCTAGTGAAAGTGAAAAATGTTTATTATAAAATTAATAATAAAGTGAAATTAAATGCTAAATTAAGTGAAGTGAATGAAAATGAGTACGCGACGCGACGGTGAAAAGCGAACTGTCGATTTGGTTGTATGAATTATAGGCGATCGGTGCAAATTGATTGCGATGACTTATGTTAAATTATAATATAATGAGGTGCAAAGGTAAATAGTTGGACGAGGCATAGCTCGTACAATGGGCATACCCATAAGTGAGCAGCTGTGTGGAGACTCTGGCCAGTATGGGCAGAAAGGCCATGACGTGCTCGACGCGGCTCTGGTATATCGCTGTGTCCGTCACCGCGCTGTACGCCGCGAACGCTCGCTCTATTAGATTCGGGTTTGATATCTGTGTACAACATTATGATGATGTTTATACAAAATTAATAATGAACACGGCTCGACTGCCTATCGATCGGCTATAAGCAATAATGACAGTCGAATTATCACAGTTTTAGAAGAATTATGTACTGTACGGCTCTGTAATTTCTGGCACAGAGGCATAACACCTAATGCCTCAGGAGTGGCAGCGCATCTGCATTTTGACCTCTGGTCATTGTGTGGGTGTCTATAGGCTGCAGTCATCACTTAACATCAATGTGAACTGCATGCTTGTTTGCCACACTTATTACATAAAAAAAAAAAAAAAAAAAAAAAAGAATTTCTTTATTGAACATGCTAATCTGAGCATCAGGAATTCATTTATTCATTTAGGGTGACAAGCAATCTCTTTTGAAAAGTCAAAAACAAACAGAACAGAACGGAGAAAGTAGAAAATATAAAGTATTTTTTGTATTTGATAGTAAATTTTTTATTGTACACAACAATTAGAGGCCAAAATGCAGATGCGTCGCCACCCCTGCGACTTTAGTTATATATCTCTGTGATAATTATTACTAGTCCATCCATTACACCATTGATTTATATATCCTGCGTTTATACAACGTATAGCAGGATTAAATGTACAACCCGAAACTAGTTTGTTCAGAATCGATAACCGAATCGATTTCAGACATTTTTGATATAGGTAATATTTTGTCCCAGAATTATTTACAATTAAGGAAATTATGGTCACCCATTTGGTGAACAGTCAATATAAACGAAAATTAGACTAACGTCTATCGAAAAGAAAATGCTAGTTTCAACCATTTTATTAGAACTCGTTGAGACATGCTTTTTATTATAAACTAGCGGCCCGCCCCGGCTTCGCCCGCACTGCTCTGCTCCTATTAGTCATAGCGTAATGTAAGCTATCCTATCTCTCAAGTTGGATCGAACTGCACATGGTGTGCGAATTTTATTATAATCGGTTAAGTGGTTTAGGAGTCCATTGAGGACAAACATTGTGACACGAGATTTATATATATTAAGAAGATAATTAAAAAAATAAAATAGTGGAAATTAATCTATTACTAGCGATGGTTAAATATGGGTATACAGGTTACACTACATCACATTGCAACAGTGTGCGTGTGTGAGTAGGTTCGGGTTTTATGTGCGTACGTAGGTAGAGGTAGGGTAAGTATGCATAAGGTGTGCATACTGTTCGTACAAATTGAGGACAACATTATTTCATTAATAAAAAATATTAACTACATAAACATGTAATATCAGTTCATGTATTACGATTATAACTCTATTTTCTAATCGGGGTGTTAGAGAGTGTGCATTATTCCCGTTACATGTTGTATAATATGAGTGGAATACATATTTAAAATTTCTTCTTAAAATATGTGTATAAGAGTCTTTGTGCCATATAAAAAATTTTTCCTAGTTGCCTTAACATTGCTTTTGTTTGTTGCTATACCTGTTGACAACTAATACAGTTGAGTAAAAGAGACGACTGTGCAGAACTCTGCGGTAGACTGAGCAACAGCTGCCACGGCCTGATGCTACGACTGCTGCGTTGGGGGTTATATGTCAGCCATAGGAACACTGGCCGCAAGAGCTCCAAGCTGTTTGAAGATATTCTGAAATGGTAAAGTTGCAAAATTAAAGTGGTAACACATCTGCATTTTGCCTCAGTCTTTGTGTAAGTGTATATAGGCTGCAGTCATCACTTAACATCAATGTGAACTGCATGCTTGTTTGCTACATCCGTAACATAAAAAAATACATATTGACAATATTTTAAAAGGTTTTGATTTCATTATACAATTCACCAGTGTTTTTACCATCTGTAACATCATAATATTTAATCATTTTATATAAGCAGTTTCACAACTCCCAATGTTTCGAAGCGTCATATCTTAAAAACTTAATTTATTATAATTTTATATAATAAAAGTTATTGAGTAGAAGTGTCAAAGACAATATATATGTATTTTTCTATACTTTTTGAACCACAGTAAAAAAAAAACTATTTAACATCCCTATGAATTAGGTATTAATGTGAGCTTTGAAATACCAAAATACTTACGTATAATCTGGATGTGTGCACAACGCATGCATCTGTGCCAGAACATCATCTTCTGCATCTTTATTCTTCTCCAGCACCGTGATAAACGGATGCTGTGGGGACCGGAGGGAGAACTGACACTTATACGGCTGGCCCGGGACAAGCCGAGATCGTAGATCCAAGATCAGAAGACCAGCCATTGTGGATATTATTGCTGTATAGTTGCTGTGGTAAACATAAACACATAAAAATTTTATTTAGAATCTGGGCGGACACAAACAAATTGACTTATTGTTAGAAATTTTAGATAAAAAATTTAAAATTAAAAAAAGAATTTAGATAAAAAAAAAATATTGTTTAATTCTTGTATGGATAAAACTAAATTTTACTAGTGCACTACTACTTACCTAACATTGAAAGAGACAAAAAATAAATGAACTCAAGGCCTATGCTATGTATGTACAGCCCTGTAATGTCCGGCACAGGAGCCTTAGGACTTGGGAATGGTAACGCATCTGCATTTTGAACTTGGTATTCGTGTAGGCCTATAGGCTGCAGTCATCACTTAACATCAATGTGAACTGCATGCTTGTTTGCCACTTCATGACATAAAAAACCACGTTACTTTCGTTACGTTTACCTATTTCACGAGACGAAAATCAAACGAAATTATACTCACTGTGCACTGGGCAG
This sequence comes from Macrosoma leucophasiata, assembly GCA_036365455.1. Taxonomy (NCBI): domain Eukaryota; kingdom Metazoa; phylum Arthropoda; class Insecta; order Lepidoptera; family Hedylidae; genus Macrosoma; species Macrosoma leucophasiata. The sequence continues at coordinate 1,722,626 of JAWQUS010000023.1, read as the reverse complement.
TAAAGTCACAATAGTGGACATGGTATGGGCGATCTCCAACACGCCGAGCTCCACCAGCGCCAGCAAGCCCTGGCACGCAGTCAGGCTGACGATCGTCTCTGTTGACGAACATTTCTCTCGCAACAACTTTAACTCTTCATTCTCCAGCACAAATCGTTGCCGCTCGCCCGGCTTATACTTATTTTTGATCGTAGACAACAATTTATCTATCGCGTTCACTACGAGCACGCTGTTGTTTGTTTTCAATTTATATTCTATTTCATCCATTTTATGTTTAGTTGGTTAATATACGAGATATTATATTTGGATTCAGCAAACAATCAAACAGAAACAGCTGACTCTTGTACATGTGGTGAAATGTCAAAATTGACAAAATCTATCAAAATTTGACAAATGGAAATTCGACTGTGTTCCATTACGCACTGCGGCCTCTGCGACAGTAAGTAATTTAACCTGTCAAATCACGATAAAAATATGACAATTGACAAGATTTCAAAATTGACACGACCCGAAAAGAAAAATACCGTTTCTTTATTTTTCTTTTCTGAGTTCAATTATATTTTTTTTGTATTTCATTAGTACCAGTAGTTACCATTGCCTATCTTTAGATGAAAACATAATTGTTACATACTCTGTGATAAGATGTGTCAAATTGGTCCGGATACGTCTATGTCAAAGTATACAACTAGGAAGTAGGGTTGGTGATCCAAGACCTGAGATCGATTAATCGGAAAAGCGATGTTTAGGACCAAAAAATCGATTCTTATTTAAATAATTATAATAATTTATTTAAATCGACCCACAGTACTGGATTGATCTAGTGAATCGATACTATACCCTGGAAAATCGAAGATCGAACTTTTTGGTTAATTCATATAGGGACATAGAAAACATACAGAACATAAAATTTAACGTTTAAACGTGAGTATAGGAAGCATTATACCAGCATTGAACACTGTGGAGCCGTCTGTTTCCCTTGAAATTTGGTATTACATAGCCCAAATCAAAAATAGATCGATTTTTTCAATGTCGATTTAATCGTGGATGGATTTTGGACACTTTGAATTCGGAAATGGAATCGCCATCCCTACTACGAAGTATATAAGAAGCTGCTACCAACTTATCTATTTAAAAAAAAATAGTTTTAAAGTTTTAAACAATGACTTAGCCCTCAGGCTATTGATATAATATTGATATTTTTTTCCATATGTCGATATTAAAAACTAATTAAAATGTAAATTTATACATTTTCAGTATAGTTTTTGTAATATTTTGAGTAGATACGCTGTTTTTTTTGCTCGATCGTCTTTTTATAATTTTGTAGTTGGATCAAGAAAGAGATTAATCGACGACACGCAGGGTTAAATAAGTTTTTTAAAATTATATTGATATATCGATAATTTTTTCGATATATCGAACACTGGTACTAATATTTTTTTAATTTAAAGATCAACAGCCCTACTTCAAGTTTGACAAGTTGACAACGACAAGACAGTGTCATCTACAATTTTTTTTAGGGTCACGGCACAAGCCCATGGTTCTATCGCCATTCCACCGTATGTGAGACGTCATATGGCGCATACGTCTTTTTAGAATACACTAACTTTCAAAGTAGAAATTATGAATGAAAAGTACATAATTTCAAAAAATAGTTAAACACGGGTGCCCTAGTTTTGGATTAACTTTTGAATAGTGTAATAAAACATGTAGGTAAAAAATATGAAATGTTGTCAATTGATTTGAATTGTATCTCCGCCAATATTGGCCTCCTGATCCGTGAGAGAATAGTAAATCATTATAAACAGTGCTGTGAGTGCTGTTATATAACACGGAACGGCTTCACAATATCGCAGTACACTGACTGACGTCACCTCTATTATATATGTGGATGAGAGAAGTGAAAGGCTCGCTGGTTCGAATCGCACTGCTTTATTATACGTTAGACGCGTAGACGCAGCTACGCACACATGTATAAAACACACATACATAACATCTCCTCCCTCTAATCAGAGATAGGAATAATAAATAAGAAGAACATAGAAGCATTATAAATTCAGCTCTAAGTCGCAAGAAAAGGGACGGTTGCGTAACACGAGTCGTATTTTACCCATCATAGCCATCATTTTCAGCTTCATGAAATTCATCATCGGACTTCGAAGCCGCAGTGATTTCAATGCTCTCGTTTGACACGTTCGGCTCGTAGATCTCCTCTCTCCTCCCTTTAACATCGTTTCGGTATTCACAAAATGAGGAATGTGGAGAACGTATTAAAGGTCGAGTCCGCAAGGTGGGTGAAAACGTATGCGGCGAAGAAGACAGCGACGGCGGTGATGCAGGTGCAGGCTGCATTGAGGGTGACGGCAGCGGCGATGGCGGCTGCGGCGCCTGCGGCCGCGGTGTCGCCGGCGACATCGGTGACGGCGGCGTTGGCGGCCGTGACGGCGGCGACGGCGAATGCACTATCTCTGGCCGGAGTGTAGTGAGCGAACTCGTGACATCTGTGTCATTGCTATTGTTACACGTCCCTTTGTACAACATTAATTGATTTCCATGTCTTTTAATAAATTCGGATCTCATAACATCGTCTCTTATTAAGTAAACAACTTTACCTAATCTTTTGACAACAATTCCTTTTTTCCATTTGAACCTGGACTTATTGAAAAATTGTTTATACAAAACAATATCATTTAGATTAAAATGTCTCGTTTTTACTACGTTTTTTGGTTTATTTGGCGTACACTGTTTATAAGATTTTACGGTTTGAGAAATGTCGGATGATGAGAGTGACGATGTTCGACGCGTAATCAAATCCAAACGTGACCTTAAACTACGACCAAAAACCATTTGAGCAGGTGAGACCCCCGTGGTAGTGTGAACCGAATTGCGATAATCCATCAAATATCTTAATAATTTAATTCGATTATCTTTTACGTTACAATTAGACAAAAGAGACGACTTAATACCTTTTTTCACTACCTTAACAAAACTTTCAGCTTGCCCATTACTAGCTGGGTGATAGACCGGTGACGTAATATGACTGATTCCGTTTAATTTGCAAAACTCTTCAAATTCATAAGAACAAAATGCTGTGCCATTATCACTCGCTAAAGTTTCTGGTAGTCCAAACCTTGATATAAAATCACACAATTTTTCAATCACAGCCCTAGAAGTGGTAGTATTCATATGATACACCTCCACCCACTTTGTATGTGCATCTACTATTACTAAATAATTACAGTTTCTAATAGGTCCAAGAAAATCGATGTGGATCCTATGAAAAGGACGAGATGGGTATTTCCAAGGCGAAGGCGGGACGCGCGGAGGTGAGGGGCGTAACTGAATACAAATTTCGCAAGAATTTATTAAATTTTCCAATGCATTATCTATGCCAGGAAACCAAAATCTTGACCTAGCCTCGGCTTTTGTTTTGACTATACCTAAATGCGATGAATGTAATTCCTTTAAAAAAAAATTCTGTAAGTTGTTTGGAATAACAATCTTATATGTCCTCGCATAACACAACCATTTTCGAAAGATAACTGTGACTTGCAATGGAAGAAAGGTTTTAATCTCACATCGTCAACTTTTCTCGGCCATCCCCGTAGTATGTATCTGATAACCAGCCCTAAAACTACATCCTTGTCTGTTTCAGCACGTAATTCTTTTAAAGTGACGGGCATACCTCCGTCCGTAACGAAACAAACATAGGCCGCCCGGTCACTGTCTATCTCGCTCACTCCGTATTGTTCGGTGCACGTGTCCTGAGCGTGACCGGTCGCGGCGAGCGGCACGGGTGCCGGCAGACTCGCGCGAGACAAATAATCTGCACTATTATCCGAACTGCGATTATATTCAATTGTGTAATTATACGCACTAAGGAATAGTGCATAGCGTTGCAATCTATTGGCAGATACTTCAGGTATGCCTTTATGTGGTCCGAAAATTGATATTAACGGTTTATGATCCGTACGTAACACGAACGGAATCGATCTGCCATACAAATATTGATGAAATCGCCTAACTCCATAAACAATAGCGGTGGCCTCCTTTTGAATTTGCGCGTACCGTTTTTCCGCGGTATTTAAAGTTCGGGACCCGAAACAAATAGGTCTCTCGATACCGTCTGCCTCTATTTGGGACAAGATTGCACCCAGTCCACTTGGAGATGCGTCTACTGTTAATATTAACTTCGCATTGGGATTGAAATGTGTTAACACTTGCTCTGACGTCAATAACTTTTTTACCGTGTTAAATGAATTTTGATGTATTGAATTCCAACCCCACTTACAACCTTTTTTTAACAAATCATATAGCGGGCTAAGAACAGTGGCAGCTTTAGGTACGAAATTTCGATAGTAATTAATGAGACCCAGGAAAGATTGCAGCTGATTTACATTATTAGGTGTTGGTGCCTCGACCATAGCTCTAATTTTCTCAGGCGATTTTTTAAGGCCTTCTTTTGAAATGATGTAGCCGAGATAGCTAACTTCATCTTTGAAAAAATCGCATTTCTCTCGCTGTAACGTTAACCCAGCGTCCTGCAAACGTTTCAGCACGGCATTTAACCTATCGACATGTTCGGACATGTTCCTTCCTGTTACCAAAACGTCATCCAACAGAACTGAAACTCCATCCAGTCCAGAGAGGACACATTCCATGGCGCGCTGAAATATCGCAGGTGCACTAGCCAACCCAAACACCAGCCGAGTATACTGGTATAATCCCCGATGCGTATTTATACAAGTTAAGCTTTGTGACTTTTCATCTAAAACAAATTGGTTGTATGCCATAGATAAATCTAATTTTGTGAAACTCTCACCTCCGTATATTTTAGAAAATAATTCATTTATCGTTGGAAGTGGATATTGATCTATAATAAGTTGTTTATTTAGACTTACAGAGTAATCAACACACAATCTAATAGATCCGTTCCGTTTTAGTACTGGAACTATCGGGGAGGCATATTCAGAATATTCTACAGGCTTAAGAATACCTAGATCGACTAATCTGTCTATTTCTTTGCCTACCTTGTCACGCAAAGCGAACGCCATAGTGCGCGCTTTAAAGAAAACCGGTTTTGCATCATCTTTCAAAGTCAGTTTCACCTTATATTTGTTGAATAACCCTAGTTTATCAGAAAATAAGGCCGGGAACTGATCTTGTAGATTTTTCACAATTGAAGTAGTCTCATGACAAAAATTAACCGGTATCAATTGCAACTTGAACCGAGATATAAAATCCCTGCCCAATAACGGTGGGCCACCATCGCGGACTACGTAAAAATCCAGCTCGTGAGTTTGTCCTGAGTATGAAACTGGCATACAGATTGTACCTAAACAGCTAATACTTTTTCCGTTATACGTCATAAGCTGTTTTCGTGTGATTGACAACGGCACATCATTAAAATGATTTTTATAGTAACGTTCAGATATTACCGTCACCGCTGAACCACTATCAATTTCAAATCTAAATTTAGTGTTTTTTATAAGTATCGATTCTACCATGGGTTCTCCCCTAAACGAACGAATGTAATAAAACTTACCATCGTCATCACCATCGTCACTCTTGTCACCGACATTCACATCCACATATTTCACTTTTGTGCACATTTTACTTAGGTGTCCTTTCACGTGACACTTTTTACATTCGTAATTCGCGAATCGACATTCTGACGATTTGTGATTGCTATAACCACACACGCTACACTTCACTTTCGCAGACTTCGCATTTTTCCCATGTTTATGTAACTTAAACAGCTGATTATTATCAATACCCGGAGCGTCAAGGTTAAGTCGCCGTCCACTGGTTGCGGCCGCTGAGCGCGCACAACACTGGATCTCCGCTAGCTCGACTGCCTTTGCAAAAGTGAGACTGTTCAACTCTTGCACGTAAAGTTTTTCCTTCTCGGGTCCCGGCAGCATGCCCATGATAAACTTGTCGCGTAGCGCTTCTTCCAAGTTCGAAAAAGCGCAATGCTGCGTCAGTCCTCGTAACCTCGCAGCCCATTGCGAATGAGTTTCACCAACCTGTTGCGATGCTGCGTAATACTTGTGTCGTTCACTAAATCCTACATATTTCGGAGTGAAATGGTCATCTAAAAGTTGCAGAATGTCCTCATAAGGCACTTCATCTAGCACTTTAGGTAACGCTAAGTCCGTTGCTAATTTGAATGTGCCTTCACTGAGTGCGCTCAGCAATATGGCCCTTCTCTTAACGCCCACTGGATCGCTCTTCTCATCGATGCTATTCGCGATGAAATATTGCGAAATACGACATTTATATGTCTTCCAATCTTGCAAATTGTGGTCAAAACTGCTTAAAACACCGAACTGAACACTCGACATTTTTACAACGCGGGTAGATCGTCGCCAATATTATATATGTGGATGAGAGAAGTGAAAGGCTCGCTGGTTCGAATCGCACTGCTTTATTATACGTTAGACGCGTAGACGCAGCTACGCACACATGTATAAAACACACATACATAACAACCTCCAACACTGTAAACTTAATTTGTTTTACGGCCATGGATTCAAGTCTTTTACAGCCAATCTTCTGTAATTTAATTTTATATTTTTCATTTCTTATGGTAATGAATCCATAAGGAAGATGACGATGATTGGATGGTTCCGGGAATATGATGAGATGTCTCCAGTAAGACTATGACATCGAACGATCGCTCGCGACGACCCTACGTGGAACGATCGAGAGGCCTCTTTTTTTTTTTTTTTTGTTTAATAGCTTCGCTATTACGCCATTGCCAGTGTCAAGTAAAATTTCACTATACACGGGCACTGTTATAAGCCTTTATCAAATAAAATGCCACCAACTTTATTTAATATAACTCAAAAATACACCAAGAAAATGAAATAAAATAAGAGCACCACACACCTCTTTCAAGGTTCCCGCCAAAACTCGAGAGGGTTTAACTGGAACGCACCCGTATATTTCTTTATGGTACTTATGCTATAATCTGTGTAAATGTCAAGAGGACATTATCAACTTTTAATAGTCTGTAATTGTCATTTGTCAACAGTCGACGAACTGTCAAATTGCAAACAATTTTCTTTTTCTTTACTGTTTTATTGCTTTTAGCAAAAACACGTATTTTATCAAAGTGGTACAGTAAACTTTATAATAAAGAACTTATAGAGTATACAAAAATGTCGACTCCGCCACGTGAAACAATACAAAAACAGATCCAGCAGGACTGGGCCAACAGAGAATACATTGAAGTGATTACTGGCAGCATAAAAAAGATTACAGACTTCCTAAATTCCTTCGGTGAGTCATTTTGGTGAAAATTGCATTCATTTAGCTCCCTATTTGTTAACCACAGGTTAAAATTCAACGTGATAATGAAACAGAATAGAACACATCAAAAGTCGCGTGTGGATGTATATTGTAGATTTTTTAAAGGTAAGAATGATGGCAAGCAAGCATGCAGCTCATATTGATGTTAAGTAATGACTGCAGCCTCTAGACACCCCCAGAAATACCAGAGGTCAAAATGCAGATGTGTTGCCACCCAGACCGTTAGATGTTATGTCTCTGTGCTAGTTATTACAGGGCCATACATTTACCCAATACTTGTTTTCACAGACATGTCATGCAGATCCAGGCTAGCTACACTGAATGAGAAACTGACATCACTGGAGCGCAAAATTGACTATTTGGAGGCTTGCGTATGTATCATTACAATGTTTATTATACCTTTTAAAATTTAATTTTCTGTGTAATTGATTAGCTCAGAGCATTGACAATTTATTGAATCTTGATTAATTAAATGTCAGCTTGCAGGATAAATATGACAATTGATTTTCTTTCTTTTTAACGCTTACACTCACAGCCCCACAGTAGGTATAAACCTGTGTCGTGGGTGCCGTTATATACAAACAACACATACACAAACACCCTGACCCGAAACAAATATCTGTAGGCCATACAAATATTTGTCCCGGTGCGGTGATCGAACCCACGACCCTTCAAATCAAACAGTCAATTCACACAGCTGGATTAACTGGGTCGTCAAATTATATTCTAATTGTTATGCAGATTATGTCTCCTCGATCCTTAAGAAACAGTTTAGATTGTTATAGCAGCAATATCATTGGGCAGCTAGGGCGGGTCACTTATATAATGTCATGAAAGTGGCAAACAGCCATGATGACACTAGAAATATGTTGAATAATGACTGCAGCCTATAAATATCTACAAAAAAAAAACCCAGAGATCAAGATGTAGATGCATTTCCACCTCTGGAGACCTAAGTTGTTATGTCTCTGTGATAGTCATTATGGGGCCATACATTACCATCAAACCAGAAAATGATAATGAAAAAATGTGCAAAAGAACTAAATACCAACGATAGATGAAAAGGGTTTGGTTAATGGAAAAAGATTTCTTCCAGAGAAACTATCTCTTCTATTGATATAACCATTTATTACATTTTTCAGGTCACAAAAGGAGAAACGCTGACATAACAATACACAGTCTAAACACAATAAGTCAATTGTTCATTCAAAGTTTAGTAAATGTCACAATTCCTCTGATGTTGCCAATGATCATAGTCAACAATAACCACTTTCCATCACATGGCCAGCGGGCATATTCTGTAACTCAGTGGTTGTTAACTTGAAATCCATTTTACAGTACACTACTGTTGTCTTAAAATGATTGTAATTATCACGTTATACCAAAACAGCAATGTATTGTAAAGTGGTTATCAAAATTGATGTCAACTGAGATACATAATACATGTTTGCCTTATTCTATTGTAATAAGGCACAAGTAAAAAGTCCTTAGTCACCAGAATTTGGCAGAATTACCCAAACCGAGGTAGAAGCCATAGTATAAAGAAGAAAGAAAGAAGTATCCCCTGATCATAATTTTATAACATTTATTATGCAAATGAATTGCTTGATTATTAAATAGTCTCATTGAAACATAGTTAAACATACATATATACTATCAAAGAAGTTTCCAATCATCCAAAAACATTTAAGCCTTCAACTGTAGTCAGTGTCGGTGTTATTTATTATCTACACCCCGGGCAAGAATATTGTGGCGCCCACTTAAGGAAAACAAAATCGAGTATTAATTTTTGCTGAATCAATGTAAATGCGAATTAATAATTTCATCTTTTCTTTAGCGTTACGGTCGCTAGTTTAGCTTACCCCACCATCCACCGCGCGTACTAGTAACGGGGTTCCCACCGCGACCGATCGCCCCCTGAAATTTGGCGCCCTGGGCCGTCGCCCCTAACGCCGGCACTGACTGACGTGACTGACCTTTTCATAATACATTATGTAGCAATATAGTATAGAATTATGTATGTATTTTAGTGGTGAAATGAAACTTTCTATGTTAGATCTTATGTTTTAAATTTATGGAAAAATATTTTAGTAATTAAGTACATAACTTATGTGCACAAAAATATGCGTTGTATGAAAGATCTGCAGTTGTAATTATTGTGTTTAAAAGCCATACCTGCAAATAAAAACCTTACACAATTTCCAGTTATTGAAGGTATAATAATAATAATGGCAACCCATTAAACGTCCCACTGCTGGGCACGAGTCTCTCCCCTTTTTTGGGGGAGATACTCGATTGAAGGTATGTTACTGAGAAAGACAGTAGGTTTTTATTCTTTTAATTGAGCTTCCCCAGGCGGCTCTTTTCGAGATGACACTAATCTACTTTGCCGGACAATCCGCGGACGCAGATTACTACCATTGCTTTTCTATAGAATGGTTGTAAAGAATTATTTTAATGACACTGCCGGTATAAATACTGCTTATTAAATATATTTATTGTATTTCAATGAAGTTCAGTGCTTCTGTATTCCAGTTAGATGCTAATGTAGTCTCATAGTTGAAAGCCTGACCTATAAAAGCGGCCAAGATCGAGTAAGGAAGGAGCCCCTTAGGAATTCGTACTTGAATATTTGGTATTAATTTAAATCGAAACCTCCACATACTCCTGAGAAAAAAGGTTGACAGACAGACATACTGATAACCAAGTGATCCTATAAGGGGTTCCATTTTATTCATTTTAAAGTATGCAACCATAAAAATTACAATGCACATACGTCTCTACTACGTTCATTCAATTTCTAATATGATACTGAATTTAAGGCCGATCTTGATGATCATGAATGTGTGTATGTTATGTCGATGCATATTATTAATGTTATTGTGTACCTAGCTGTTAAGTTTAGTTGTAGATCTATTATGTAAGTTGGACTCATAAAATATTATGTGGTACATGAAAAATATACCTACATCATGCTGTTTGATTTGCCACTAGCTGTGCCCGCGACTTCGTCCGCGTGAGATTTTATGATTGTTCAGTACCTACCCCGACGAAGGAAGTTATTATTACATCCTTATTACATAAGCTATCTGCCAGTGAAAGTCCCATCAAAATCGGTCCAGCCGTTCCCGAGATTAGCGGGAACAAACAGACAGACAGACTATAATTGTAAAATATGTTGTTTTGGCATATGTACTGTGTATACATATGCATTTAGTAAATAGCGGTTATTTTAATATTACAAACAGACAATCCAATTTTTTTTTTTTTTTATGTAATAAAAGTGGCAAACAACCATGCAGTTCACATTGATGTTAAGTGATGACTGCAGCCTATAGACACCCACACAATGACCAGAGGTCAAAATGCAGATGCGCTGCCACTCCTGATGCATTAGGTGTTATGCCTCTGTGCCAGAAATTACAGAGCCCTACATTACCACCTGACCGGAACACGATAGTGCTGAACACTACCATTTAGCGGCAAGTATATTAGGTAATGCGGTGGTGCCTACGCCCGCGAGCTCCGTCACTCGAGCTCTACCACCAGTATTAATTATTTTATTTATTTGTATAGATAGTTGTTGCTATTGTGGTACCTAAGTGTTTATGTCAACAGGAACTTCAGTAATAATTGTATAGTAACCTAGTAGTTAGTAGGAACATCGCACATCGAGCCTACGAAAGAGACAATCAACTAGCTTCGACTTCGTAAAGCGTTACCTTTGCACACTGCCTACGTAAGCACTGATAGTCCGGTATTGGTCAAAACTTGATCAAATAGTCGAGTTGTCGACAATCTGACACAGCTAATGTGCGAAAGAGATAACGCTCTAAAGACCCGAAATAAGCCGAAGTCTCCTTCCTAAAGTCGATGTGAAATATTTTAAGTTGGATACAGACTACCTGCTGGTGATTGTTTATGACGCACTCAACACAGCCCAGAGGACATTAAGTGGCTCGGTCAACTATTTGACAGAGAGTATGAAGTATATTGCTGGTTTAGAGTAACGTTATAATTACCATCATTATGGGAAAACAGCAATGTATTACAAAGTGCTTGTCAAGTGTCGACAGAGTGACGACAGGCAGGTCAACTTGCCTAAAGCAGACATGTAGTGTAAAAAAAAACATGAAATATAACAACTTTAATAACATATAAAAATCAACGATACAACTTAATACAAATATACCACTACATTCTAATAACAATATATGAGATTACATTGCGAAATAAATATCTGCCGGACATACAAACATTTGTCCCGGTTCGGATCGTACCCGCGTCTTGAATTGAGCGGTCTTATCTCACCGCTAGCAGAGAATATGCAACTGGAACGCCGCGGACACTCCGCCAAAATTCCATACAAACGCTTAATTTGGTCTCTGTTACACAGACATCAATCAGTGACGTGTATTTACACGTGCATCTGTGTGCGTAGCACGTAGAGAATACCAAACGTTTCCCATAAGAGGGGAGGAGGTTGGGTGAGGCGGGAAAATCGGGCGCGACGTCGAAGTGTCCATTCTAATACGTAATATTATATATTCTCTGCCGCTGGTCTAAGTCCGTCAAGTCTTTATTTCAGTTCTGTTTACGTAGATAATATTTCATAGGACTTTGGACATTTCTTTTCAAATTTTTGTTTGAATATTTTATTTTGCCAAGATTCTTATACATTTTCAAACATTACGGCTACACCTTGGCCTCCGCCGCAACTAGACGCAGCTATTCCACGTTTACCATTGCGACGACTGAAAAAACAAATAATGTATGTATATGTAAAACAAGTGAATGTTTTACTGATGATAAAGCTCCAGTGACTGAACTCGCGGGCGTAGGAACCACGGCATTACCTTATCTTCTTGCTCCTGAATGGCGCTATCCTGTTCCGGTCAGTTAGTTATGTACGGCCCAGTAATTTTCTGCATAGAGGCACAACAACATAGAACAACAGGAGTGGCAACGCATCTACTTTAAATCTCTGGTTTTAAGTAGAGCCACTCGCCACCAACTTGAACTGTATGCTTATTTGCCACATAATGACATAAAAAAAACGTAACTTCACGCCTGTAATCCCCGAAAGGGTAGGCAGAGGTAAATGCATGCATTCAAGCATACATGCCAACACCCACGATTCGCCGGTTACGTTTTGGCCCATGTAACAGGTGGCGAGCCTGTTGACATCTCCGGGCACATACCAAACTTCGAGGTACGGGGAAATTTCCAGAAAATAGAAAAATCCCAATAGAACCAGAGAAAAGACTTTACACCATTATCTCTGATAACTCCCTACCCGGGAATCGAACCCAGGACCTCAGCGTAGTAGTAGTAGTGGCCTGCTACCACTAGGCTACCGAGGCAGTTATAGACCAGTGATATACCGAGCAGTCATAAAACAGTAAGAAAAAATATTAAAAAATGGAAAAAAAAACTAGGGGCATTGGGCAGGTTTGAACCTGCTACCTCTGCTGAAACCCAATCGATTTCTCTAAGTTACAAAAGCAGATCGAAAAGTTTCCACTTGGCATGCGGAGTGGCGATCGTAGTGGCGGTAGTTTTATCGCTGCCCACCCCGAGTTACTACTACTTACCTACCTACTACTTAACTGCCTAGCACTTGCGGCAGAATACTCCTCCACTTGTGGGCAGTGGAGTCTTCCAAGTTCTGTCTACTTCATTTGCATTAAAAATATAAGTATGTTAGGTATCCCTTACTTGAGCTGGTGCACAAGATGGGTGGCCATTCTAGCACCAGTGGCGGCCACCGGGTGTCCCACGACCAAGGCGCCGCCACTCGCGTTCACTTTGTCCTGCTCGATCTTCAGCTCTTGGACAGTCGCCAGGAGTTGAGGCGCGAATGTCTCGTTTACCTGTTGTAGGAATATACATCATGTCAATGTTTATAACATAGGTACTGTCCAATTATCATTCAATTGTAATACAAAGAATAGTTCAATTTCTGTTTTATAGTGTTTGTAAAACGCGTCGTAAGAAGCTTAATTTTATATTGTACATGTGTTCGGTTTTAGTAACATACCATTATATTACCTCCCTATTCGTACCGAAATCCGTTTCAAGTTCCAATCATAATAGGTTGGGGAAAAAGTCTTTTCGCATTATAGTATGTATGAACTTGTAATAAAATCTCTTTGGCTGTAGTATTTGTATCTGGCTGGTTTTGGTATCATTGAAAGTTAAAATTTTAAAGAACATAATTCCAAATTCAAATTAGGCAAATGTGTGATTTTCATTTGTTTTTCGTACTGTCAAGATGAGTGAATCTAATGGAATTTCTTCCATACATTTTAAAATTTTACTACAAAAAAGGTAAAAATGCAACGCAAGCCGCTAAAAACAATTGCGATGTTTATGGACCTAGTGCAGTGTCTGTGAGAGTAGCAGAAATTTGGTTTAAGCGCTTTCAATCCGGAAATTTTGATGTCAAAGATGCACCTCGCTCTGGTCGCCCTATTACGGATAAAATGGATGCCATTTTTAAAAAAGTGGAGCAAGATCGACATATCAGTAGTTACGACGTAGCTGAAGAACTGAGAATTGATCACAAAACAGTTTTGGCGCATTTGAAAAAAGCTGGGTACAAAAAAAAGCTCGATATTTGGGTACCTCACGAGCTCACTGAAAGAAACCTAATGAACCGTGTACTCATTTGTGATGCTTTATTACGACGTAATGAAACCGAATCATTTTTGAAGAAGCTGATAACTGGTGATGAAAAGTGGATCACGTACGACAAGAACGTGCGAAAAAGGTCGTGGTCAAAGGCCGGTCAGGCTTCACAGACTGGCGAAACCCGGGTTAACCCGCAATAAGGTGATGTTGTGTGTGTGGTGGGATTGGAAGGGCATTATTCATTATGAGCTTTTACCACCAGGCAGGACTATCGATTCTGAACTCTACTGCGAACAACTGATGAGATTAAAGCAAGAAGTTGAGAGAAAGCGGCCGGAATTGATCAACAGAAGGGGTGTGGTGTTTCATCATGATAACGCTAGACCTCACACATCTATAGCCACTCAGCAATAAATAAGAGAGTTTGGCTGGGAGGTATTAATGCATCCGCCGTATAGTCCTGACCTTGCACCTTCAGATTTCCACCTGTTTCGGTCTCTTCAGAATTCTTTATGCAATGTTAGGTTAACATCACGAGAGGACTGCCTCAAATCCACTTGTCGCGGTATTTTGATGAGAAGTCCCAAAATTTTTATAGCAATGGGATCATGTCCCTACCTACAAGATTATCGAACAAAATGGTACATACATACTTTAGTTAAATTTAAATTAACTATATCAAAAAATGTTTTGAATTATCTTAAAAAATGCGAAGAAACTTTTTCCCCAACCTAATAGAATAATTACTTAAACTAAAAGATCGGCATCTGGCACGTCTAGTAATTTCCAACAACTTACAGCTTGCACAGCTGCTAGCCCAGCATAGAGCAGGGTCAATGCCTACCACCCGCCCTGTCTCTCTGAAGATTTTAATCGGACTTATGTAGGTGAAAAATGCTCAAACAGACTTATGGTATAATGTTACAAGCGCACAATGATATTCTGTGTAGAATGTCATTGCAAGCGCTGATAGCTCACAGCATAAATATTCATTTTAATATCATATTTACGCGGCTGCCAAGGGAGACCAAATGGGTACTAACCTCAAAAAGATCGACATCTTTCACATCAACTCTGGTAACTTCCAACAGTTTCCTCACAGCTTGCACAGCTGCTAGCCCAGTATCAGCAGGGTCCACCCCCACCCGAGCCCAGCCCGTCACTCTAGCTAGTGGAGCTAGATTATGCGCTTTTATTGATTCCTCGTTAGCTAGAATTAAAGCTGACGCGCCGTCTGCTGGAGCCTGTAAGAGGATCGAAGGTGCAAGATATTGCAGAAGGTATTGCAGAAATATGTTCCAGAATCCCGATAATACCCTTAGTTGTTCCTGTACAGAAAACGATATTTCCAAATCTTGGTTTTAAGCAGCAGATAAAAAAACATGAAAGTGCAAACCAATAATCAAGAAATTATAAAACATATAGGTAAGTCGCTCAATAAAAACTTGGTTACTTGTTTTTCTTTTTTGGGACGGACTTATATATGCGGCACGTCTCGAGACGGCACTAGTCTACTTCACCGGGCAATCGGCGAGCTCGTAAGGCGCTCCAGCGTGAATATAAATTAGTGCAACTGCCTGTGGGTCCGAACTTCGGATTAGGGCGCTGCGGAGGAGGGACACGTAAGACATAGGTTCACGATTAGGGTCGGCATCGACCTCAGGAACCAGACTTCGGCTTATTTCGGGTCTGTAGAGCGTTATCTCTTTCCCACCTTGCCTATGTGACGTTTGTCGACCATTTTGATTAAGTTTTGAGTGGTTACGTAGGTAGTGTACAGCAGAGGTTAATGCTATTCGAAAATTGGCTTGGAAACTAGCCGATTGTCTATTTCGTTGCCTCGATATGCAATGTTTCTTTCCGGGATCTTGTATCACAGGGCCTCGTGCGCCATATCAGAAAAAATAAAGAAGTTTACATACAGAAGAATTACCAGAGGTAACCAGGATGCCGTTGTCCAGTATACGTGGTAGTTTTGCTAGATAGTCTGCGTCTACATTCATCGATAGATCATCCTTATCGATTAAGATTTCTTTCTTTTTAACAGTAACCGTTAAAGAAGTCAGCTCGTCTTCAAATACATTTGCGTCCTGTGCTGAAATTAATACAACAGAGTATTCAGAGATAAATTAAAAATGGAATTAAAAAATATATTTTTATTGAACGGCTCCATGATCTGTATTAAAACGCCTGCTTATAAATTAAGGTTTACCAAGCCATTCCCGTCCCCCCCCCCTTCTTCCGGATTACGGGGCCTTCCAACGTGCGTAAGCAAAATTTAAGGCAGAGTTTTAGAAATCTTGACCCTTTATAAGGCCCCCGAACAAAATTTAACACGCTGCGCCACTGCTTATTCTACTGACAAAATTTTACTGGCTTGTAGCTTTACAGATGCAGATGTTGTTACATTTTATATTTTGCATGAATTCATGGATTTATCTCTGCCTAACCTTTTGGTGAATACAAGTCAGTTGCCTGTATTCTCCGAAGGGATAAATAGAGGTATCGTAATTCCACGCGTTGAAGTATCCACGCAAAAAACATCAACGATTCGCCTATTGATTTTGTCCGATGTTGAAGGTGCGAGCTTATTAACATCTCCAATTTGACATATCTTTAAAAAACCGGCCGAATAATTAATAATTCAAGTCCCAAAATTACCTGCTTTCCATTTTTTGTGGCTCTCTAGAACATACTGGTCTGCCACTTCTCGGGTTATCCCGTACTTCAGTCCCAGATCCTCGGCTATTTTCGGCAAACTTAACCCGGTTATGCTATCAATCAATTGATTTTTGAAGTGGTCTTCCAATTGGTACGATTTGCCAAGAGTTGTGCCGAACCTGACGTTTCTTACTAATAGTGGTAGAGAGGACATGAGCTCTGTTCCTCCAGTAAGACATACTGTCGCTGATCCTGTTAGAATATCCTATAAGAGTAGAAACACTAATTAATATGTATGTATAGTCCTTTCACTACTCGTGTAATATGTAACTGCCTCGGTAAACTCGGTAGCCTAGTGGTAGCAGGCCACTACTACTACGCTGAGGTCCTCGATTCCCGGGTAGGGGGTTATCAGGGATAATGATGTGAAGTCCTTTGTCTCTGGTTCTATTGGGATTTTTCCATTTTCTGGAAGTTTCCCAGTGCCTCGCAGTTTGGTAATGTGCCCGGAGAGATGTCAACAGGCTCGCCACCTGTTACATGGGCCAAAACGTAACCGGCGAATCGTGGGTGTTTGCATGTATGCTTGAATGCATGCATTTACCTCTGCCTACCCCTTCGGGGATTACAGGCGTAAAGTTATGTATAATATGTATACTGGTAGTAGAGCTTCAGTGACGCAGTGCTAGAGGCCACTGTAGCGCACCGTTGCTTATTCTAATCTCTGAAACTCAACAGTGACCCTGATTGCCTCCTTCAACCCTCACAAAAACTCGATTATGGCTCGACCGATTTTAATGATTTAGAGGTCTAATAGGAAGGCATCGTTATAGACTTCCATAGCCGGCATGACGTCTGCCGGATCAAGAAAAAAGAAGAAAAGAAGAAAAAAAGTCTTAAATAATTCTAGGATAAATAAAGGCAATTTTTACCAACGCTCCAGTTAGAATTGCCTGTAAGCCGCTTCCGCAAGCTTTGTTGACACCCAATGCTGGTTTCTCGATTGGCACACCAGCATATAGCCCGCAGTATCTTGGAGTCTTTCCACCATCGCATTGACTCAGCTGAAATTTTCAACATTTGAATATATCTACACAAATATATATCTGTATATATGACAGTAGGTTTTTTTTATTTTTTTATGTAATAAAAGTGGCAAACAAGCATGCAGTTCACATTGATGTTAAGTGATGACTGCAGCCTATAGACACCCACACAATGACCAGAGGTCGAAATGCAGATGCGCTGCCACTCCTGAGGCATTAGGTGATATGCCTCTGTGAAATTACAGGGCCGTACATTACCACCTGACCGGAACACGATAGTGCTGAACACTACCATTTAGCGGCAAGTATATTAGGTAATGCGGTGGTGCCTACGCCCGCGAGCTCCGTCACTGGAACTCTACCACCAGTGAATGTCTGTCATTTATTACTTTTGATCGTTGCCTCGATACTTATTAGATTGAATACGTACAAAATTAACATTCCCGACAACTGTACAATCCACAACAGCAGGATCGAGGCTGGCAGAATAGATTGCATCCTTTGCCGCAGCAGCAAAAACGTGTGCTGCTGGCATCTCTCGCAGAGCGCCGCCATATTTGCAAAATGGCGTTCGTTTCGCGCCAATTACATAAATTCCTGTGATAAATTAACATAAAATTACTACATTTTTACGCTAACTTTTGAGTTAATCAATTCATAATATTCATAATTAGTCCTTTATATCTTTTTATTCGGCAACATTGTGAATATATTAATGTTTAAATTTCAAAATTTGCTTGATTTGTTATTTTTACGGCTTATCTATTCTACATCAAAATAAATATTACGAAATGCTTACCTTTGCATGTGAGCGCCATGAATACTCGTACGTAAGTGATAAAATGTTTGATAAAGTAAAAATAACCTAAAATACAGCAATCTGAACATTTGTCAATACTTATGTAGCGCGTAAAGTACGTAAACAAAGAGTAATATTGTTTATCTGTTTCCGTGGGCTGATAACTAAATTGTAATGACTTAATATTTTAGAAAAAGTTGTTCATTTATGAACGACCGTAAGTTTTATTAGAGGTTGGTTAGTGGAAGGATAGTTCTAGGTAGTTCTTCACATTCTAGGTAATATATTTTCATAAAGCTACAATCATTGAAATCAGTTATCCAGCCCTTTCCAAACAAAAATACGAATCCGCCACTTGCCTTAGGTACGAGTATGTACCTATAATTACGTTTTAATTACGTATGTATGTGTGTATCGATTTTCACGCCAATTCCCTTACGGGGTACCCATGTAGATAACGAATTAATTATATAATAATAATAATAACAGTTCACATTGATGTTAAGTGATGACTGCAGCCTATAGACCCACACAAAGACCAGAGCTCAAAATACAGATGCGTTACCACTTACCTTAATTGTATCTGAAACATATGCTAGTTACAAATAACCCTGTAGATATATCTAGATACCTACAGGGTTATTTGTAACTAGCGCATAATTCTTAAAGGGACGCTTTGGCTCATCAAGACTAACACTTTTGTTGTACAACTTTTTCTAATTCAATATTTTTTTATAACCATACAAAAAATAATAAATAGAATTTGCAGTTCTAATACTTCATAACTTCACGTTACGTAAACAGCTGACGTCTGTACCTATGTAAAATATACCTATGAAACGTAGTGGTAATAATTGATAGATGGGATTGAAATGATTTTATTTCTTATCGTGTGATGTACTGCGTTTTGGCAAAAGTCATAGAACAAAAGTTGTTAGTCTTAACGTACCTAACTCACCTTTGACGATTTATGCGTTAGTTAAATTTAACCCTGTATAGGTTAGCGATAGGTGTACTTATCTAAAATAATACAAGTGTAGGTATATTTGTTCATATAATTAGGTATAATTCAATATAAAACTTTAACCTCAGACTATATCACAATAATAATACATGCCATTTCACACATACATATCTCCATTACTCTCAGGAAAGGACAAGGAAAATCTAAGATGGCGACTCATCAACATTCGTATAAAGACCGATTTGACATGTTGCTGATATTATAATAAATTCTCGGAGAATCAGTCTCATAGTATCAAGGTTCATGACACTAAAATTCTCCTTCTTTTACTACAATTTAAATGTTTGTCATTTTTCAGACGGTTTCAATCATGACAGCGATGCCTTGTCCGCCTCCGATGCACGCTGATCCAATAGCTCTCTTCAATCCACGACGTCTGTAACAAACGAATGTGAATTAAAATATATTTTTGATAAGGCTTGCAGTTACGGTCTTTGGTTTCGTTCCCGCCAAGTCCCTTATGGGGCAGGCAAAGAGTGGATCTACGTCATCTTCCCTTTCCTAGAGATGTGTTACATAGTAGAGGCAGAGAATATGTAATAATACTACGTATAGAATGGACACTTCGACGTCCCGCCCGATTTGCATACATACACAACCCCTTCCTCTCTTATGGGCGGCGGTTGGTATTTTGTACGTGCTACGCACACAGGTGCGCGTGTAAATACACGTCACTGATGGATAGAAACCAAATTAAGCGTTTGTATGGAATTTTGGCGGAGTGTCCGCGGTGTGTTAGAGGAGCCCCTTATGCTATTTTTGGTCCTACTCGAGCGCGTTAGAACATAATATGAGGCGCTCCTGTTTGCCGTCACCCCGCACCAAAAGTGCCCTATTGTATCATTTGGGGGATATATAATTATCGCCACGTTTGGCTTGCGGATTCCAGATAATTTCAGATATTGATTATGTAGTAAGTATACTTATTCATAGGCTACTGAAGCAACTGCTTTGCCGGTTGCAGTCCATTAATGCCATGAAGCGTCAAGGTAGTTAGTATAGTTCGGATTAAAATCACGAAACATGAAAAAGGTAAGGCTGTAGTAGTAGAATAAAAAAGGGCATACTTAAGTTCGTGTGTGAGATGCGCCGTGATCCTGGCTCCCGAGGCGCCGACGGGGTGGCCCATGGCTATGGCGCCGCCGTTCACGTTCAGCTTGCTTTGGTCCAATTGCAGCTCTTTCGCGCACGCCAGGGTCTGAGCTGCGAACGCCTCGTTTATCTGGATGGAGTAGAAAAAAATCGTAGGTCCTGTTCTTACAATTGGTTAGCAAAATCATCATCATCACTCCAGCCGAGAGACGTCCACTGCTGGACAAAGCGTTTCCCAAAGACTCCCACAACGTTGTTGTTGCTGGAGCGCTATGCATCATATAGCTCGATGTGCCTCTAACGCTAGAGGATCCTCGTTAGCTTATGTAATCCTGAAGAAATAACTGTTTCTTCGAAATGAGGACGTGCGTCTGATATTGCAATGGATTCCATCTCACTGTGATATTGTTGTTAACGGGGAGGTAGATAGAATAACCAAAGAATCAACTAATTTTGGTACACCTACGAACATAATCCCAGAGAGTTCTGTTTTGATTACTAAGTACAGATATAAAATTTTTGTAAACTGAAAAAATTATAGACAAAAAAAACATTGTTGTTCATCATTAAGGGAGAATATGCCATAATCGCCACGCTTGGCTGGCGGATTGGCGATCGCAGTGGCGGTAGTTTTATGTGGGAAGCTGCTGCCTATCCCGCGTTGTTTTTACTACAACCCTATTGTCATGGTTTGACCGCCATTATTCGGTTGACTGACTACACTAGTGGAAGAATTCTCTTCCAGTAAAATAAAATTCTTCCGCTAGTGGGCGGTAGGGTCGTCACGTCCCGACGCCAGGGGCAGAGAATATGTAATAATACTACGTATAGAATGGACATTTCGACGTCCCGCCCGATTTGCTCGCATCACTCCACCCCTTCCCCTCTTATGGGCGACGGTTGGTGTTTTGTACGTGCTACGCACACAGGTGCACGTATACATACACGTCACTGATTGATGTCTGTGCAATAGAAACCAAATTAAGCGTTTGTATGGAATTTTGGCGGAGTGTCCGCGGTGTGCCAGGGGTTAGCAAAATATCATTAAAAAATTAAACGGTTAAGCTTTTGGTTCACATAAAGAAATTTCGTAGTGCTCGCCCTGAAGCTCTACAAATTTTAGTAGCAGCTCACATGGATGTTAAGTGATAACTGCAGCCTACATCTACACAAAAACTAGAGGTCAAAATGCAGATGCATTACCAAATCTGAGACCTAAGGTGTCATATCTCTGCGATAGTTATTACCGGGCCATACATTACCATCTAATCGGAACACGATAGTGCTGAACACTACCATTTGGCAGCAGATGCCCTCTAGCTCCTTCACTGGAACTCTACCACTAGTATAAAATTTTCCACGTCTCGCAAGAAAACGCAAACACGATTGTTAACGAAGATTATAATTTTTTCGACAACTCAATTAAGAAATTCTTAATTTGTTTGATAAATACAGTCGATAAGAATAATCACTTTAATGATTTGTATTTATTCATATTCGTTATTCTGTGATGTAGATACCTAATGATGGAGGCAAACAAGCTTAGCAAAGAACGAATCGCAGTTAGCGGTTGGGTTACCCACCGTTCCTAGAGTGGTAGGCAGCAAATGCATGAATTTAAGCATGCACGTTTCGTTTAACTGCCTCAGTAGCCTAGTGGTAGCAGGCCACTACTACTACGCCGGAGGTCCTGGGTTCGATTCCCGGGTCGGGGGCTATCAAAGATAACGGTTTAATATGCTTTATCTCTGGTTCTAATGGGATTTTTCCATTTTCTGGAAGTTTCCCAGTACCTCGGAGTTTGGTATTGTGCCCGGAGATGACAACAGGCTCGCCACCTGTTACATGGTTCAAAACGTAACCGGCGAATCGCGGGTGTTTGCATGTATGCTTGAATGCATGTATTTACCTCTGCCGGGTTTGGCAGGTTTCGGGGTTTACAGGCGTGAAGTTACGTTTTTTTACCTTTCGTTCCATGTAAAAGATGGCGAGGCCAACCTCTTGACATCTTGACAGCTCTGAGAATCTTTTGAAAAATATAATAGTTTTAGCACTTATCCTCCGATCCGGGGATTGAACGCAGGACCTAAACGTCGTAGTGGCCTGACACTACTGGACTACTAAGGCTGTTAAACAAAACAAAATCTCAACAAAAAACATCCTTACCTCAATCAAATCAATAGCGTCAAGCTTAACACCGGTAGCAGCAACCAGGCTCTGTATAGCGGGCACGGGGCCGATGCCCATGATGCTGGGGTCCACGCCCACGGCCGACCAGCCCAGCACCCGAGCTAGGGGAGTCAGCTTATGCTCCTTCACCGCCTCCTCGCTGGCCAAGATCAAGGCTCCGGCTCCGTCGTTTACGCCCTAGAACCAGCATCATATCAGCAAAAACAACAGAAGCTCTACAGGGATGTCTGCTGTCCAAAGATATATTCTCACGTTGCAGACAGTCGTTGACTGTATGGTGGGTTGCCTAATCAAAGAATATCGAACCAATAAGGGCAAATATGTCATCTTTTACAGGCTTTAATAGTCATGGGATGAAAAATGTGCCTTTGCTTTTTGTATCACTGTATACGAAGAACGATTTTGTCTCCCTAAAAACGCAAAAAAAAGCCTCTTTAGATTGTTAGCTTCTCAGAGTTTAGACTAAGTGTTAAAGATTAACACTTTGTAAAAACAGCTGATTTTTACCCACGTCAAGAAGAGGCAATTTGAATTTTCGTTTTTTTTTATATTATGGAAGTGGGAAACAAGCATGCAGTTCACATTGATGTTAAGTGATGACTGCAGCCTATAGACACCCACACAAAGACCGAGGTCAAAATGCAGATGCGTTACCACTCCTGAGGCCTAAGGTGTTATGCCGCTGTGCCGGAAATTACAGGGCCGTACATTACCACCTGACCAGAACACGATAGTGCTGAACACTACCATTTAGCGGCAAGTATTTTAGGTAATGCGGTGGTGCCTTCTGCCCGCGAGCTCCGTCACTGGAGCTCTACCACCAGTAAAAAAAGTTTCTACAATACTTACGGAAGAATTCCCAGCAGTCTGGACGCCTCCCTTGCGGAACAACACTGGCAGCTTGTGGAGCCCCTCCAGCGTGGTATCGGGTCGCGGGTGCTCGTCCTTGTCAACTACCACCTCCTGTCTCTTTACCTTCACTGTCACCGGTGACATCTCAGCTTTGAAGGCCCCGCTGTCGTTAGCTGGGATAGGACAACTTGTTGAACAAAAATGATTGTTTGCCATTTCGTGAAATATTTTTTTAAATGTAATGAAGGCAAACAAGCATGCAGTTCAAATTGATGTTATGTGATGACTGCAGCCTAAGCAGCAGCTGCAGACACCCACACAAAGAACAGAAGTCAAAAAAAGTCTGTGCGTTGCCACCCCTGAGACCTTAGTAATTATGTCTGTGTGATAGTTATTGCGGGGCCATACATTACCATCTAAACGGAACACGATAGCACACCGCGGACACTCCGCCAAAATTCCATACAAACGCTTAATTTGATTTCTATTACAAAGACATCAATCAGTGACGTGTATTTACACGCGCACCTGTGTGCGTAGCAAGTACAAAATACCAACCGTCGCCCATAAGAGGGGAAGGGGTTGAGTGATGCGAGCAAATCCGGCGGGATATCGAAGTGTCCATTCTATACGTAGTATTATTACATATTCTCTGACGATAGTCCTGAATACTACCATTTAGCGGGAGATAAATTAGATAATGCGGTGGTACCCGCCTACGCCCTCGAGCTCCTACACTCGGAACTAGTAAAAAAAGTATTATTTAGCCAATAACAAGGTCATTAAAGACCTACTTTATCATGTTCTTCATCATTTTCTATACTTACCAGCTTGCCATTTCTTCTGCGAACTTAGAGCAAACTCGTCAACCTGTCCTCTCAGCAGTTTGTATCTCTCAGCAAGATTCTCAGCTGTCTCAGCCATGTTGAAGTTGCAATATGTATCCAGAGATCCTTTCTGAAGGGAATCCTCGAACTCCATTTTGACGCCCAGGGTGACACCGAAGCGAACGTTTCTGACTACGAAGGGAACTCCAGACATGCTCTCTGTTCCTCCAGCGAGTGATATTTGAGCTGCTCCTGTCATAATATCCTGGGAAATAATATAAATTAGTTTATCTTTCATGTAATGAAGTCATGAAGTGGCAAACGAGCGTGCACACTCACACTCTACTATTCTATCTATTACTGATGGTGTTTTTTTATGTCATGGAAGTGGTGGTTTATATTGATGTTAAGTAATGACTGCAGTCTATAGACGCCTACACAAAGAACAAGGTCAAAATGTAGATGCGATACCACTCATGAGGCCTAAGGTGTTACGCCTCTGTGCCGAAAATTACAGGACCGTACATTACCACCTGACCGGAACAGGATAGTGCTGAACACTACCATTTAGCAGCATTTAGTTTAAGTAATTCGGCGGAGCCTCAAGTTCTAATACTGGAACTGTACCACCAGCAAATGCTGCGATCCTGGATTGGTGCGCGAGAGAATCATTGAGGGAGAGAAAAAAATATGCCCAAAACAAGAGGAAAAAAAAAGTAAAAAAATATATACATAAGAAACAAAAAGAGCTAAAAAGCTACTCAAAAAAAAATAAATAAAAAAAGAGTATATGACCTCGCGTGGTGAGTTTCCCTGCGTACCAGTAGCCCCTTTTATAGATCACGCCCCCGACGCTTCGGGGCCAGATAGGACCGGGGAACGGGGACTTCCTCGACCTCCGAACCCTCCCCTTCCTCAGTTACGCTTCACGTCCGGAGGGAGAGATGATGATTATTCGTTCGATCCTGTGTGGTCAGCCACGAATTTTGAAATGTTATACCTAAACCGACAGGTATTGATCCGCCATTATTCTGAATGAATGAAAGCCTGTTAAACAGGTAGACTTTTTAGGTTTACACGTATAATAGTTTCCTACCTGAGCACTATTCACGACGGCCTGAAATCCAGACCCACACAGTCTGTTGATACCCAGCGCCGGAGTCTCTTGTGGCACGCCGGACTTGAGAGCCGCATGTCGCGGAGCCAGTCCACCATCTGATGTAGCGCTGAGCTGAAAAAATGGACACTTTAGAACATAGACTGGCTCAGTAGCCTAGTGGTAGCAGTAGTGGCGGACTAAGGTTGGGGCGGCAGGGACGCTCCGCCATAGGCCTCCGCTTTTGTGAGCCTCCACAGGTCGATTGATTTTAGGTTTTTCGAGCCCACGGAAGGAAATGTCGTTTTTTTTGTTCGCGCGTCGTTTTTAATAAGAATTTTAAATCTCTTACCAAATGTAAGAGAGTCTTTACTCTCTGTCTCCACGAGGAGACAGAGAGTAAAGACTTTTTATGATCGCACGTTTTTGGTTGCTATATGTCAGAATATACTTTGCACGGGGTGCGGGGGCGGCTCTAGCTCGTGTAGCACCCGTGTGCAATGAAACCCTGGCGCCCCCTAGGCCTGACATTTCCCCCCGCGACTATAACTATTTACTTTCCGTCGTAACGGGAGAGGCGGCGGCGCCCGTGTGCATTGCACATCCTGCACTATAGGTTAAGCCGCTCCTGCCGGGGTGTCAATGGTTCTAACGCCGGTACTGGGCAGAGGCCTAGCGCGGAGCCACCAAATGCTGCTCCGGGCTTCTGATGACCTTAGTCCGCCGCTGGGTAGCAGGCCACTACGCTAGGGTCCTGGTTTCGATTCTCTGGGAGATTTATCAAAGATAACGGTGTAAAATCCTTTATCTCTGGGATTTTCTTAATTTTCTGGAATTTTCCTAGTACCTTGGAGTTTGGTATGTGCCCGGAGATGTTAACAGCCCTGTTACCTACATTGGCCAAAAACGTAACCGGTGAATCGTGGGTGTTGCCATGTGCGTTTGAATGCATGCATTAATATCTACCTGCCTTCCTACTTTCGGAAATTACAGGCGTGAAATTAAGTTACTTTAGAGAATAATATTATCGTTCGCCATCGCCAATCCGCCTGCCAAGCGTATTAGGCATTATATAGGCATATTTTCCCCTAATCACGCACAACACTTGTGGGCATCTTTGGGTAAGGTTTTATCCAGCCGTGGACGTCTTATGGCTGAAGTTATGAACTGTAGCAACTACGGGCAGTTAGTAACTACCTGTAGCGTCCACTACATTAAGGCGCCAACTAGTGAAACACAGACGAAACCTCACAGTACTTGTCTAGTACGGTAGATGGCGTGGCAATCGAATAACATCGCACATACGAAGATTTCTCAAGAGTTGGCAATCTTCCCAACGTCAATTGCTGGACCGCGGCCCGTCACGTCAGGCGCTATCACCTCGCCTGGTCGGAGGTTCCTCCCTTTTCGTCGGAGCCTCGGAGGAACACTTCCACCCGTTCCTCCACATACCTATTATTATTACGTATATATTAAAACTCACCGTATACACCTGGCCAATATTAACAGTGTTCACCAACTCGGGGGCGACTCCAGAAGTCTTGAAGGCGTCTTTGGCAGCTGTGACCAACAATTCTACTGGGTGCACATCCTTCAGCAAGCCTCCGAATCTGCCAAATGGTGTTCTCTTCGCCGCTACAATATACACACCTGCCGACATTGGAGATTCTTTTAAAATGTTATTACGGCGACAAACGAGTTGCATGCGTGTTAGCAACAGTAGGTAAGAGTCGTAATTACAATAAGTAAATACTGCAGCCTATAGACATCTAAGTACCTAC
Organism: Macrosoma leucophasiata; assembly: GCA_036365455.1. Taxonomy (NCBI): domain Eukaryota; kingdom Metazoa; phylum Arthropoda; class Insecta; order Lepidoptera; family Hedylidae; genus Macrosoma; species Macrosoma leucophasiata. The sequence continues at coordinate 1,695,311 of JAWQUS010000023.1, read as the reverse complement.
ACAAAGAACGATGGTCAAAATGCAGATGCGTTTACACCCTTGGGACCTTACTAGAGGCACTTCACTTCATTCCAATCTAATCGGAACAGAACCGGAACACAGTCGTTTGGCGTCAGATAGGTAAGTAGGTATAAATAATGCGATGGTGTCTACAACCAGGGTTGCCAACCGTCCGATTTTCGACCGGACTGCTGGGTTTCGGAAGGAATTGTTGGGGTCAGGTCGCTTACTTCCGGCCGGATTCAATTTGTCCGGTCAGCAAGTATTATGAACGTGACGCGCGGCGTGAAGTAACACGGTTGCCGCAGACTGAAGCTACACGGCACGACGCGAAGGGCGCGGCAGGCGGGCGGATTCCAAGGTAGAGGCATACTAGTCTACTAGAAATTATTTAAATCTAACTATTTATTACTATTTAATCATTTTTCCCAACCGTTTCGATCATACCATCATCTTCAGGGGTTTGTTGACAGTAAACTACCTTTTTAACACATAGAACATAAAGTTCCAAAAGAGATATTTTAAAATGTTGCCACTGTACAAAGTAATAACCCAAAACCTGGGGAACAAATCAACCTCAATGAGGAATCTCATTTTTTTTTTTATTTTGACCTAGTATGATCCGATTAAAAATGTTGTCCGGTTATGGCGACTGGAAAAGTTGGCAATCCAGACAGGGTTGCCAACCAACAGAGGGTTTACAACCCTCCAGATCCGACATTGGAACTCTACACCACCAGTAATCTTTTTTTTTATTTATTTAATGTAAGTGGTAAACAAGCATGCAGTTCACGTTGATGTTAAGTGACGACTGCAGCCTATAGACACCTACACAAAGACCAAGGTCAAAATGCAGATGCGTTACCACTCCTGATTCTTAAGGTGTTACGCCTCTGTGCCGGAAATTACAGGACCGTACATTACCACCTGAGCGGAACACGATAGTTCTGAACACTACCATTTAGCGGCAAGTATATAAGGTAATGCGGTGGTGCCTACGCCGACGAGCTCCGCCACTGGAGCTCTACCACCAGTAAAAATTATACTTTATTATTTATGAATTTTTGATAGTTATGAACTTTTCCGATATCCTAAAAATCTTTATGTTTTTCACATTGTTGTTCTTGATACGGTTTTTTATCTATAGAATTACACACTATCTGATAAAATTCGTGTAAGGGTTTTGGATGTATTACACAATGGTTCAATATTATCTTAATTGGACTGTTTATCTGATATTACCTATTCTTAACCGAAATCCTACAACCAGGGAGCCGACCGCCTAACTCCAATGCTTTCGTTATATGACATCATCTTGTCAGTTTCGTACCGCCTAACGCCTGGAAGTGTTTTTGTCCGCAGATAGGTAGTTAGATACTTTAAAACAATTACGAAACTGACTGCCTCAGTAGCGTAGTGGTAGCAGGCCACTACTATTGCGCTGGAGGTCCTGGGTTCGATTCCCGGGTCGGGGACTATCAGAGATAACGGTTTAAAATCCTTTATCTCTGCTTCTATTGGGATTTTTCCATTTTCTGGAAGTTTCCCAGTACCCCGGAGTTTGGTAATGTGCCCGGAGATGGCAACAGGTTCGCCACCTGTTACATGGGCCAAAACGTAACCGGCGAGTCGTGGGTGTTTGCATGTATGATTGAATGCATGCATTTACCTCTGCCTACCCCTTCGGGGATTACAGGCGTGAAGTTACGTACGAAACTGACAAGCTGTCGTCATAATCGGGAGCTAAACGAAAGCATTATGTAATGAAATTAAGCAATTTATGATAGACTTTGTCACTTGTGAAGCCTATGCTGTTTTGCCTCTGTGCCGGAAATTACAGGGCCGTACGTTACCACCCGACCGGAACACGATGCGCTGACTTAATGCGGTGGAGCCTGTGCCCTCGAGCCCTGTCATTGAAGCTCAACCAACTATATGGTAGTTATGTTTCTGGATATATTATTCAATGCGAGACGTCACATAGATATCCGGCACAGTCCCTCAGCATGCGAGACGGTTGGCCACCTTAATAGACTATCTGCCAAATACTCAAACGTCACTCAAATCTAAATGGGACTTAAAAGTCTTCTGTCTTTATAAAACACGTTCAAACGTGGTTCAAACGATAGAGATAGCGCACATTTGAGGGTCGCTTAAAATTGAGTGACGTTTTAGTATTCGGCCATTAGATAATTAAATAAAATTACAGTTGGGTAATAAGTTGCCATAGTAGTACAGTACGGAATTTGTATGCGTCATGGATTGCTTGTAGGTAATATATAACTATAACAGTAACTATGTTATACTAAATTATTTTACAAAAGGCCAACGTTTTTTTTATAATTCAAGACATTTACTGGCAACATTTAAGAACGTAGATACCGATCCGATTCTGTAACATCCAGTTAAACTGTGTTGTATAAGTTGTATTGTATTGTAATTGTGCCTTTCCAATGATTCAGAAAAGCAGGCCAGGGCATTAACTTTATCGAGTGTAAACAAAAATAACAAAGTATAAATAAGTAGGTACCTAAAACTGATCACTTCCTAACAGGAAACGTTAAACAATATTATAGCTTAAAGGTACTTAGACCACAATAAAGTATTTTTAAAGCGTAAAACATTTTTATTTATGTACTTACCTTTATTAATCGCGACTGCCATTTTGTAATCGCGGTCAATGAACACGTCAGTCGAAGAGCCGGCCCGACCACTTTATGATAATTTACTATATTGTATGGAGATAGGGAATTTAGTCGATATTTTTTACCATATTACAGGTAAATAGGTAAAATGAAGATAAGTTTTTAAAAATATGAAAGAAAGAAAGTTTTTTAATAAATTCGTAGGTAGTTCATGGTGGGTTTTTTGTATATCAATGTTCATGGTACTTTGCGTTGAATTTTCTTACTAGAAACACGTCTATAATAATAGGTACCTATTCGTTTATTAGTGACGTTTTCCTTTCGCTTTTAAGCCTGAGACCTGCACCAAGATATTAGTTAAAGTTATAAAGCTATTGTAACATTTCACATCTTTTTCTAACTTTAACAGATTTCTTTAAGTTAAAGAAGGATGTGAAATGTTACAATTACTTTAAACCTAACAAATATCGTGGTGCAACCCAGGCTGTCTTTTTTAAGTTCTTTGCATTTTATTGAGTAGGTAAGTAGATACATATCTATCTCTTATCTACTTTATATTTTTTTAACTTTTTTTTTATTATCTGCTACAGACAATTATTTTCAACTTATGGCTTATTACATAGGTATTCTCTGCCTAAGGTGCCGGCGGCGGCGTTCATATCATGTGCCGGTTCTTACCGGTATGGCTCCGTACCTACCTACCTAATAACTATCACAGAGATATAAAAGAAGTCTATGAAAGTTAGAGAAGGATGTGAAATGTCACAATAACTTTTAACTTTTACAAATATCTTGGTGCAACCCACGGTTAGAGTCTCAGGGGTGGGAATGCATGTACATTCAAATCTCTGGCTTAGTTGTAGATAATAGGTTGGGGAAAAAGTCTTTTCGCATTATAGTATGTATGAACTTGTAATAAAATCTCTTTGGCTGTAGTATTTGTATCTGGCTGGTTTTGGTATCATTGAAAGTTAAAATTTTAAAGAACATAATTCCAAATTCAAATTTGGCAAATGTGTGATTTTCATTTGTTTTTCGTACTGTCAAAATGAGTGAATCTAATGAAGAAATTCGATACATTTTAAAATTTTACTACAAAAAAGGTAAAAATGCAACGCAAGCCGCGAAAAAAATTTGCGATGTTTATGGACCTAAGGCAGTGTCTGTGAGAGTAGCACAAATTTGGTTTAAGGTTTTCAATCCGGAAATTTTGATGTCAAAGATGCACCGCACCTCGCTCTGGTCGCCCTATTACGGATAAAATGGATGCCAGTTTTGAAAAAGTGGAGCAAGATCGACATATCAGTAGTTACGACGTAGCTGTAGAACTGAGAATTGATCACAAAACAGTTTTGGCGCATTTGAAAAAAGCTGGGTACAAAAAAAAGCTCGATATTTGGGTACCTCACGAGCTCACTGAAAGAAACCTAATGAACCGTGTACTCATTTGTGATTCTTTATTACGACGTAATGAAACCGAATCATTTTTGAAGAAGCTGATAACTGGTGATAAAAAGTGGATCACGTACGACAAGAACGTGCGACAAAGGTCGTGGTCAAAGGCCGGTCAGGCTTCACAGACTGTGGCGAAACCCGGGTTAACTCGCAATAAGGTGATGTTGTGAGTGTGGTGGGATTGGAAGGGCATTATTCATTATGAGCTTTTACCACCAGGCAGGACTATCGATTCTGAACTCTACTGCAAACAACTGATGAGATTAAAGCAAGAAGTTGAGAGAAAGCGGCCGGAATTGATCAACAGAAGGGGTGTGATGTTTCATCATGATAACGCTAGAACTCACACATCTATAGCCACTCAGCAAAAATTAAGAGAGTTTGGCTGGGAGGTGTTAATGCATCCGCCGTATAGTCCTGACCTTGCACCTTCAGATTTCCACCTGTTTCGGTCTCTTCAGAATTCTTTATGCAATGTTAGGTTAACATCACGAGAGGACTGCCAAATCCACTTGTCGCGGTATTTTGATGAGAAGTCCCAAAATTTTTATAGCAATGGGATCATGTCCCTACCTACAAGATGGCAAAAGGTTATCGAACAAAATGGTACATACATACTTTAGTTAAATTTAAATAGACTATATTAAAAAATGTTTTGAATTATCTTAAAAAATGTGAAGAAACTTTTTCCCCAACCTAATATTTATTGGCATAATATTCATTCACCATCAATGTGAACGGAACTCTTGTTTGCCACTTCATGACTAAAAACAATTAATAATATATTTTTAAGTTGTGCTTATTACAAAATATCAATAAGATGTTAGAGTACCTATAATTTAAATAAATCCTATTATTTATTTGCGATTATTATTAACGCCAGTTTATCAGTTACGAAAATCTGACGCAACTAAATTCGTCGTCCATATTTCTTGGCACGGAAAACGTGACGGGCAAAGAACATTGTACAATATCATAGTACATTTAATTGTAGGTATTTATCACTAACAAATAGTATGATAATAGCACGGTATCATGTGCTAGCCATTGATAATCATTTTGATAGTCTTGGTAGCCCGGAAAAGGGACTTTTAGGGTATTTACTAGGTAAATAAATACATACAATACATACTTGATGGTAATAAGGGATTGCCATCCCGCAAAATGGGATCCAGCATTCCAGCGGGATCCCACACCGCTTATCAATCTGGTGGATCCCGCACCTAAAAACGCGAATCCGCGGATCAACAAATTTAAATTTGCGGCTAAAACGTTCGTGAAGTTTCGCGAGAATTCACTTACTCATTCTAAATCTCATTATTAATAAGATTTGATTACCTTACCTACCTGTTTTAGATGCAAGGTTAAATTAAACAAAACTTGATACCTAACATTTAAAGATTAAGGTACGAGGGTGGATTCAAAAGTTCGTGGCCCAAACTACAAGGAGACATGACATCTTTTTAAATTTACCGTCATTTGTTAGTATGTCTTCTATTGATTTATTGTGCGCAGTTTCATTCCAATACTGCACAATATAAATTTTCTGTGATTATTTGTTTGAAGTATTCTGACGCGATTTTCAATAATGGAGAAAATTGAACATCGTGCATTAAGTACCTCAATAAAAAAGGCCTGTCACCAAAAGACATCCATCAAGATATGGTGGGCACTTTGGGGGAGTCTGCTCCATCGTGGGTAGCTGAGTTTAAGCGCGGTCGTGAGAGCATTGAAGATGATCCTAGGAGTGGACGGCCTACAACCTCTACCACGAAAGAAAACATCGATAAAATTTGTGATCTCGTACTGGGTGATCGACGTTTGACCATCGGTAAGATAGCTGAGACAACAGACATTAGTTATGGCCGGGTGCAACACATAATAACGAAAGAATTGGGATTCCATAAGGTTTCTGCTCGCTGGAACCCGAGGTTGCTTTCAGCTGAACAAAAACGAGTTCGATTCACAATTTCGCGAGACTGTTTGGAACTTTTTGAGACTGATCCCGAGGACTTTTTGTCTAGATTTGTTGCCATGGATAAAAGCTGGGTTCACCACCATATTCCTGAATCAAAGCAACAATCCAAACAGTGGAAAAGATCTGACTCACCTACACCGAAAAAGGCTTAAGTCGTTTTGTCGACTAACAAAGTCATGGCTTCTGTTTTTTGGGATGCGAAGGGCATTATTTTTGTAGATTATTTACCGAAAGGTCAAACTATTAATTCTAGTTATTATTGTAACCTTTTACGAAGACTACGAGAAGAAATAAAAGAAAAAGGCCGGGAATGTTGCGTAAGAAAGTTTTGTTCCATCAAGACAATGCACGTGTTCACACTTCGGTTGAAACAATGTCTGTAATCCATGATCGTGGCTACGAATTGCTGCCCCACCCACCTTATTCGCCGGATTTAGCCCCCTCAGATTATCATTTATTTCCAAATTAAAAAAAACATTTGGGTGGCTCGAAATTTTCGACCAAAGATGAGGTGATAGTCGCAGTAAACGAGTATTTCGCCGACCTTCCGGAATCTTTTTTTTTTCGAGGGGATAAACAAGTTGCAGTTCAGGTGGAAGAAGTGTGTTGAGCTAGATGGAGACTATGTCGAAAAATAAAAATAAAATTAGACCCACTTTTCTTTCATTTTCTTGGTCGGGCTTCGAACTTTTGGATCCACCCTCGTATAAAACTGATTTGATTACTAATAAGTTAAGTAATTACTCTTAGTTAGGTAAATTTAATTAAGTAATATTTTGTCAGAAAACAAATACCTACTTTTGTTGCTTTGTGTGTGATATATATATTTTATTTATAAGACTTTATTTTTAATAAAAACCCAGTTTTCATTGTATTCATAACAAATTTCAAAAATGCGGGATCCCACTGGATTTATCAATCCCGCGGGATTGAATAAGCTGCGGAATTGCAATCCCTAATGGTAATGCATGGCCCGTAATAACTATCACAGAGACATAACATCTTAGGTCTCTGGGCTGGCAACGCATTTGCATTTTGACCTCTATATCGTGTTCCAGTAAGATGATAATGTAAGTCCTCTTATTAATTATCACAGACGTAACACCTTAGGTCTCAGGGATGGCAACGCATCTGCATTTTGACCTCAAGATTTCGTGTCGATGTAGGCTGTTGTAATCAATTTGTCACCCTCGTTACATAAACAAATCAATTGGAATTTTTAATTACTAATGGCAAACAAGCATACAGTTCACATTGATGTTAAGTGATGACTGCAGCCTATAGACACCCTCACAGAGACCAAGGTCAAAATGCAGATGCGTTATCACTCCTGAGGCCTAAGGTGTTATGCCTCTGTGCCGGAAATTACAGGGCCGTACATTACCACCTGACCGGAACACGTTAGTGCTGAACACTACCATTTAGCGGTAAGTATATTAGGTAATGCGGTGGTGCCAACGCCCGCGAGCTCCGTCACTGGAGCTATACCACTAGTGAGGTAAGTAGCTATAAACTTATATAAAATAACACATAAAATATGACTTAGGTATTAAAAGGTATGTAAGAAATAAGTAAACAGAAATTAAAAAATATTGCAAATCATGCTTTATTGAAATTCAATCTACAAAAATATGTGAAAGTATTTACAATTTCAAGTTCTTATTATCTTTAAATACGTAACTATGTAACAATAAACAATATAAAATATGCAAATATTTCGTATATTTTTTTCAAATACGTATATGACATTGGTATGTACAAGATTTGCTTATTACATTTTTTTACAGACATAATTAAAACCGATATCTTCCAAGGACATTCACTCTTAATAAGGTTGAATTAAAAATCATTGTCTATCTGTTTCTTTTAAATTTACATTATAATGTAAAACAATTAGAGACCGAAGGCAGAATAAAGTGTACTTATCCATAAAAATCTGAAATTTCTGTCTCGCTACGTCACTACAATTTTTTAAAATAAAATCTCCCATGTGAATATAGTGTCATGTACAGTATTTAATTATAAAAAATAATAGTTTGTGACTTTTACGCGCCATACAAACAATAAAATATGTGGTTTATATTACAACATACCTAGTTAAAGAATATTTGTGTGAAATTATTACTTTAACAATAAATAATATAATAAAATCGTTTAATTATGCTGTACGGTGCGGCTAAGGAAGTTGTTTATTATTTAGAGGATTTCTTTATTGAACGCATGTAGGCGATTCGTCTCGAGACGGGCTAGCAGTTGGCGTCAAGGGCTCTCAACCTAACGCAAAGGCTAATATGAGTTTATTGCATTTTTAGCCGGCTGATATTGGTGTGGGCTGGAAGTCAAAACCGGCTGGGTTACATTTCTTTTATACAATTAAGTTTATCTCAAAACCACAGCCACAACATAACACTTGAGAAACATTAACAGAAGGATTCTTACGGGATAATAAGCTAGTAGTCAATGTAATTGGCATTTTTATCATAGAACAAGTGCTTGATATGTTGGGAGCATAAGGTATAGTCAGTAATTTGCAATAATCACTCGACTATGTTATAAAAACTATGCTTTACATACATACACATACAGATAAAATATATTGTTCTTAAGATAAGTATAATACAAAGTAACAATGATAAGAGAAACACTCTTTATCTTTTCAAACATTTTTCTTTTTACATTTCAATACAATCGCACCAAAGATTATGCTTAAAAATAAATATATAATGGTGTATATTTCATGGTTTAGACTGCCTCAACCATAACGGCGATGCCTTGACCGCCTCCGATGCAGGCAGATCCGATAGCACGCTTCAGACCTCGGCGTCTACATGAAATTAAAAAAAAAGAAGTAAAGGAGACGTTCCAAAATGTATGGACCTTATCTTTGGCCTGTACCTCGTACGCTATATTTTGGGATGAAGCATAAAACACTTAATCATTTTCACAAACAATTCTCAAAGACTTTTCCGGGCTACACTTAGGGCGAGATTCACTGAGCGCACTTCGACTTTACTTTCGAGCAAGGTACGCTTCGAACTGTCAAAACCCATACATTTGTGACAGTTCTAAGCATACTTTGCTCAAAGTAAAGTCGTAGGGCGGTCTGTGAATCTCACCATGACTGTTGTTCTATAGGACATTAGAATGTTGAACAAGTGGGCATCACCTGAGCTCGTGCACCAGATGCGCGGTGATGCGGGAGCCCGAGGCGGCGAGCGGGTGGCCGAGGGCGGTGGCGCCGCCGTTCACGTTCAGCTTCTCCATGTCCAGCTTCAGGGCCTTCGCGCAGGACAGCGTCTGAGCCACGAACGCCTCGTTGATCTGGTGGGAATGTGAATGCCATGCAGTTCTCGTTACGGTTAGCAGATAAAGTTATGGCGTCATTTAACAATTTGAAATTGGCGCAACTCATTTTTTTACTTAATTGGATAATAATAAATAAATAAAATACGCTAACACTCACAGCCCCACATCTGTATCGTGGGTGCCGTTGTACACGACACAATACACAAATGCTCAGACTCAAAACAAATATCTGATCTGTAAGCCATACAAATATTTGTCCGAAACCAGTGACTCTTCGGACTTCGAATTAAACGATCGTCTCACACCGCTGGACTAACCGGGGCGTCAAAAAAACGTGTACGAAACATGTACTTTAACAAATTTGTCTCAGTTAAGCAGCAACCCAGACTTAATTATGACAATGGTTCAGTCATTATGATACCTTTAAGCCGATTTGTTCTTAAGAGTAGGAACAAATCGGCTTAAAGATGATCACAGCCAAATACAAAGTGTCTTTAAACTTACCTCGACTAAGTCAACATCATTGAGGGTCATTTTGGTGGCCTTGAGCAGGTTCTCGATAGCGGGCACGGGCCCGATGCCCATGATGCTGGGGTCCACGCCCACGTAGGACCAGCCCACCAGGCGCGCGAGGGGCTTCAGGCCCTTGGCCGCCTCCTCGCTGGCCAGGACCAGGGCTCCGGCTCCGTCGCTTATACCCTATATAAGATATGTTTTGTGAGCGCTTTTTATAGCCAAAGTGGAATACCAAACATAGTTGCTAAGTGAAAGTCAAATAGGCCAGTGCCGATAAATTTAGAGACGAAATATAATAAGAACAGGGGAAGGCGAGCGCCTAACTCTAATGCTCTCGTCAGAGAATATGCTCTCTTTTAGGGCGTTTTCTTGTCGGTTTCGTACCGCATATTAAAACATCTTGCTCTTAACGACGAAAACACTTTCAGGAAAAAGTTGGGCGGTACGAAACTGACAAGATGATGCTATAATCAAAAACTCAAACTCAAAAACTAAAAAATGTATTTAATCACTTGGAAATAATAGAATTTGCTTGTGATAAGTCAAATTACAAATATAAAATTAAAATTAAAGCGAATAACAACTGATACGTTGATTAATTAAACAAAAATAAAATAAATAATGGTCCAAAAATACTTAATAATAAAAATAGGTATCAACAGAATGTTCCATTACCTACTCACTTTTACAAACGGCAAGATAATGGAGAGGACTAAACAAAAAATAATGGGACATTCTTTGTCATTCACTGGCAGAGTTCCAAAGCCCACATTACTGAGAAAAAACCTGCCAAAACAAAACTCAGTTGGGTCTTTTCAAAATATGTTCCTTAAACTATTTTCACAGCTCATCGAAACGAAAGCATAAGAGTTAGGTGGTTGGCCCCCGGGCTGAAAGTTTTCATTTCATGAAATACATTTTCCTAATGAAATTAAAAGGAAAAATAAATAACCATCAGACAATGTAATATACTCACAGAAGCCGAACCAGCAGTGACGAGACCCTCCTTTTTAAAGACAGGGGGCAATTTCTTCAGACCCTCGAGGGTGGTCTGCGGGCGAGGATGCTCGTCCACCTCCACCTTCACCTCCTTCCTCTTGATGGTCAGGGTCACCGGTTCGATCTCCGCTTTGAACACGCCCGCATCGTTGGCTAGTGGGAAAATGGGATTTTTGTATGACTAAATTAAATGAATATTAAAAATGCTGGTAGACTTCCAGTGCGGCAGCTCGAGGGCGTAGGCACCACCGCTAATTTACAAATACTACAGCCAAAGAGATTTTATTACAAGTTCATACATACTATAATGCGAAAAGACTTTTTCCCCAACCTATTAGTAGTGTTCATAACAACTGACGTCTCGGAGGTGGCAACTCATCTGCATTTTGACCTCTGGTTCTTGTGTAGATGTCTAAAGACTGCAGTCATCACTTAACATCAATGTGAGCTGCAAATATTTACTTTGTTCGGAGAACATGTAATAATACTACGTATAGAATGGACACTTCGACGTCCCGCCCGATTTCCCCGCACCACCCAACCACCTCCGCTCTTACGGGCGACGGTTGGTATTCTCTACGTGCTACGCACACAGGTGCACGTGCAATACACGTCACTGATTGATGTCTGTGTAATAGATACCAAATTAAGCGTTCGTATGGAGATTATATATTGAAATTAAGATTTTGGCGGAGTGTCTGCGGTGTGCTTTAGTGAAAGGAAGAACAAAAATAGATAGTTCAATCCATACTTTCTGCTGATCTGGCTCCACAAGGGTGTTAAATGTAATAATCAAAGTGTAATGTTGATATTAGATTGTTAATTTTAAGCTTGTTTAAATTATGGAAAATTGTAAAAATATGCCTAAGAGATATTTTTAAAAGAGCCGACTGAGTTTTTTCCTGCAAGTTTTTCTCAGATCATATTGGCCTTTGGAACTTTGCCGGTGAATGACAAAGAATGACTCTTTTTCTTTTCTTTTTACTCTTTGTTATCAGTTTGTAAAGGGGAAAAGAGACATTCTGCTGATATACTTTTACATTAGTTTATTACATTTAGTTTTATCTTAGTGATATTCTTGACTTTACATATATTTTTTATCTTGTTTGACATGTATATCAATTGTTATTCGCTTTAATTTATTTTGTTTGTTTTTGACGTGTCATAAGAGGTGCCTGTCACCCTAAATGAATAAATGAGTTTCTGATTCTGATTCTGACTTTCGTCACCATCATCAGAGGTCGCTGTACGGTTATGTAATTTAATCACTGTCCTTCAGGAGTGATTGTCGTTCATCTCATGTATGTTATTGAAACTTATTGATAAAGTTAAGTAATTACTAGTGTGTAAGTTGAGTTATAATTTATTGTAAGGGGTACGATGGGGTTGACATATCCTTTGGATAAAAACCCCTAAACAAATATAGATTAAAAAAAAAAAAGGAACAAAAATAATATTTTTTCTCCTCTTAAACCTTCCAGACACGAGAAAAATATGACAAATGAAATTCAAAAAATATGACAATTGAAATTCAATTTGTGTTGTGTAAAATTCAATTGTGTCTGGGCGCCGGTGGCCTTACATCCCTTGACAGGTTAACTCAAACACAGTGTAAATAAATATTTCATAAAAATATAACGAATATTCTTCAAATATTACAGCAGAAATTCCCAAAGTGGTCCCGGTGGACCCCCTGGGGTCCATAGGAGACTCGATCGGGGTCTACGTAGGTGGGAATAAAAATTGGAAATATGGGAATGTGATATATCTACATATATTTTCTTTGGTATTAATCTATTTATTATTGTTTGTACCTACTAGTATGTATTGCATTTATCGTTTTATTAAGTATGTTATTTTAATGGTTTTATTATCTGTATTATATCCGTATGTATGTATAAGTATTAGTATAACTATACCTATTATAAATTTGACATCCGTGGTTCACTCACTAAGGGTCCTGTTGAAAATCAGCGTCACATTTGCTGAACAGGACACCTTTTTGGCAGCCGTGAGACACATACTACGTGTTTAGTATTAATTTTAGATATTGTGTTCTCTTTTCTTTGTTGTCTACGTTTTATGTCTGTTGTATGTGTCTCGCTGTGTGTCAAATAAATAAATGTTTCTGTTTATATAAACGAATTCAGAAAAAAATTTAAAGTGATCTACAAAAACAAAGTTTGGGAACCTCTGATCTAAACCAAAAACTAAACTTACACGTCTTCCATCTCTGCTGCGATCTCAAAGCAAAGTTGTCCACTTCATCCCTGGTGATGCCGAACTGGCCACCCAGTTTCTCCGCAGTCATGCCCATGGGGAGACCGCAGAAGGAGTCGGTGAGACCCGCCCATAACGTATCTTCGAAGGCGTAGGAGGTGCCCAACATGGAGCCGAACCTGACTCCGCGCACCGCGAATGGTGCTTGCGACATGTTCTCCACTCCACCAGCGAGGGATATCTTGGCTGCGCCCGATAGGATATCCTAAGGAGTTTCTGGCTCATTTATACTTTTGTAATTTTTATGAATATGTATATGTATAATCAAAACATGGTAGTAATAAAATTTCTCATAATGACCGTAAATACTATATAAATAACTGTAGCAGGCCACGTCGTGGTCCTGGTTTCGATTCCTAGGTCGGGGGCTCATCATCATCATCATCATTTCAGCCAAAAGACGTCCACTGCTGGACAAAGGCCTCCCCCAAACAATGCCACAACGAACGGTCCTGGGCCGCCCTCATCCAACGATTGCCCGCGACCTTCACCAGGTCGTCGGTCCACCTCGTGGGGGGCCTGCCTACGCTTCGTTTTCCGGTACGCGGTCGCCACTCTAGAACTCTTCTGCCCCAACGGCCATCAGTTCTGCGAGCTATGTGCCCTGCCCACTGCCACTTGAGTTTCGCTATTCGATGGGCTATGTCGGTTACTTTGGTCCTCATGCGGATCTCCTCATTTCTGATTCGATCTCGCAGAGTAACTCCGAGCATAGCCCTCTCCATCGCTCTCTGAGTGACCTTGAGCCTTCTTATGAGGCCCATAGTGAGCGACCACGTTTCTGTTCCGTATGTCATCACTGGCAACACACACTGGTCAAAGACCTTCTTCTTCAGACACTGAACGAGAAGATATAACGGGGGAACGAGAAGATATAACATATCGGGGGCTACCAGAGATAAATGCGTAAAATCCATTTTCTGCAAGTACCTCGGAGTTTGGTAATGCACCCAGAGATGGCAACAGGCTCGCCACCTGTTACATGGGCCAAAACGTAACCGGCGAATCGTGGGTTTTTGCATGCATTATTGAATAACCTCTGCTACCCCTTCGGGGATTACAGGCGTGAAGTTACGAATTAACGTATAAGAGCTAGCTGCAAAGGTCGAACATCAAGTTTAACAATGACTTAAATATGTATGTAAAAAACCGACGTGTTTTTTAGCTGAATCGTAATGAAGTAATCAAATCGAAAAATCTCGGTCTGCGGTTTCTTAGATTATATAATTTAAATAAATTTTTTCGAAAATATTACAGATTTAAAATGCAGGGACATAGCGGTTACGGTGGTACCGGCAGGGGGGGTTATATTATTAGGAATTTTCGATTTAATTTGAATACTCAAACTTCTTATATATTCCACATTTTTTTCAAAATTTTAAGATCAGTAGTTTCGGAGATATGGTCAATTTTCGTCGTTTTTCTTAAATATGTAACTTTAAATTTGTTTATGCAAAAATTATAAAAAAAATATATCTGAGATGCTGACAACAACCTCTTTCATTTGATATGTCACACGACACAGTTTACGATATTTTTTTTTTAATTTTCTGTTTTACCCTCCGAAAGTGCCCCCCCTGTTTAAAATTTATTATTTTACTTGACGTGTTCATCTTTGGGTTACCAATTTATACTCATCAAATTTCAACTCAATCGGTCCAGTGGTTTCGGAGCAAATTGGCTGTGACAGACGGACAGACAGATAGACAGACAGACAGACGCACGAGTGATCCTATAAGGGATCCTTTTTTCCTTTTAAGGTACGGAACCCTAGAAAGGGCTTATATCTCCAGAAAAATTGAATTTATAAGGCTTTCAAGATGAGATGTCATTATACTCATATGGCCGAATACTCAAGCGTCACACAATTTTAAGCAACGCTCAAATGTGCGCTTTCACTATCGTTTGAACGTGTGTTATAAAGACAGAAGACTTTTAAGTCCCGCTTAGATTTAAGTGACGTTTGAGTATATGGCCGTTATAAGCACAAAATCATGAGCGATCGCAAGAATTTCTGGTGCGTCGTTTTTTATATCCCAGTCGACATCCGCTGTCTATTAAGGGCTTAATCGAACGACGAAGACATGAGCAACATACCTGAGCGCTATTGACGACGCTCTGGAAACCAGAACCACATAGTCTGTTGATGCCGAGCGCCGGCCGGTCCTGCGGGATGCCCGCCTTCAGCGACGAGTGGCGCGGCGTGTAGATGCCGTCGGCTTGTGAGGCCTGGTGACAAAACAGTGCTAAGGCAAATGTTTTTTCAGGTTGCTGCAACTCCAAACGTTCACAATTGAGGGTTTTTTAAAGCTGGCGTCAAAAGAAAATGCTACAATTTGGGGTTCTTGAAATATGGTTCCAAAGGTGTCTTTAGGACTTTGGAAACACCCCTGATAAAGTTCATAGGTGACAGTAGCTACTTTGTATCGGGTGACAGACGGCCGCCTGTATATTGACATGACTTTGGGCCGGAAACGAACTAGCAACCGATATAGTAGGGGAGCCCAGGATGCTATTTTTGGATTTACTCGAGCGCGTCAGATAAAGATATGGGAGATTCCTTGAACCCCGCTGGTTATCTCCACTAAATCTAAGGTTCGTATATAAAGACGCGGCCGAAGAATAGTGTTAAAAAAAAATTATAAATGTCGCTACGATCTTACTCATCTTCCGAATTGTCTGAATTTTGGATAGGAGCATTGTTTGGCCACATTTTAAACCCTCACAGAATATCTGACACGCTCTTGACCCAAGACGTTGATGCCGCGTCCTCTTCAAAAACATTTGATTCGTTCAAAAATGAAGGTGAAAAATTACTCAAGAATGTCAGATACTCAGAGAGGATCTAAAGTGAACCCCATCAAAGCTCCCATCCAAAATTCTGACAATTTGGATGCGAGGCAAGCTCGTGGCGGAAGCCCTAAGGGTTCGGCCTTTTATGGAAATCTTAGATTTGGTGGAGGTACTGAATTGGGTGCAAGGTATATATATAACTATAACTTAATCTGACGCGCTGGAGTAAATTCAAAAATCCCCTCTTGGGCTCCCATACTAATAGAATGCAACCAGTTTCAATCTCCAGACTTTAAATCAATCTAAAACTACATCTGTTGATGCCGAGCGCCAGCCGCTCCTGCGGGATAGATGCCGTCGGCTTGAGACGCCTGGTGACAAAACGGTGCTAAGGCAAATGCTTTTTAGGTTGCAACTTCAAACGCTCATAATACAGGTTTCTTTAAAGATCAAAATAAAATGCTATATGAGTCTTCAGGACTTTGTAATCTCCCCTGATATTTTTATGATAGGCATTCTAAACATTATCTTCCTGTCGCCCTATCGCAATTTTGTCATAGAGATTCGTTTCTCATTGCAAGTACTATTGCACCATGAAACAACGAGCGTTTTCGTAGAGATTTTTGAATGCCCTTAGGCCCATATCACGCGGCGTATTTTATACGCACAGACGACGCGCGTATTAGGAACGCGCTTTTTCGGCACTGTCGACGCTGATTGTAGCGTTTGTATTGATGATACAAGCGCGCGCATGAATCGCGTATACGCGCGTGTTAAGCTATACAAACGCGCGTACAAAGGGGCGGTGTAGAAGCAGAGGGAATCAAAACGCAAAGGTTATTCCGTGGTTACGAGCGTATACGCGCAGTAGAGGCGCGTAACACGATCGCCCCGTGTGCTTAGGTTATAAGGTTGCGTTCAAATCTCGTATGGAACGCGTATACGCGGGTCGTCTGCACGTATTAAATACGCAGTGTGCTATGGGCCTTATGTAGGCGGCACGTCTTGAGACGGTGCTAGGCTTCTTCACCGGGCAATCGGCAAGCGCAAAGGGCTCTCTGCCTAAATTAATTTACACAACTGCCTAAGGGAGACTGGACTATTATTAATTTATTTACTTTGACATATTAATCAACGTATCAGTTGTTATTCGCTTTAATTTTATATTTGTAATTTGACCTATCACAAGCAAATTCTATTATTTCCAAGTGATTAAATGAATTTTTGAGTTTGAGTTTGAGACCCCTATGGTCCCTGTGGGTCCGACACATAAGACATATGCGATAAGGGGCGGTGCAACTTTGGTACGAGTACTTAAATGCGTCCGTGAAGTTAGTTACAACTGTTACAAGTCGCTACGAAGAAGGCGATTCAATCAATGGTTTTGAATTTCATGTATCTTCACGCTAGGCCATTTTACTGGTGGTAGAGCTTCAGTGACGGAGCTTGCAGGCGCATTACCTAATCTATTTGCCGCTAAATGATACTGTCCACTTGATCAGATAGCAGTTGAACATTTATCATCTCCAATGTATGTATCTTCACGCCAGGTCCCTAACGGGGTAGGCAGAGAGTGTAGAGCGCCAGACATCCCGGTTCTGACAAACCTCTCGTGCCTCGTCTACCTTCATCATTCTCTTCATACATGCACGCCGATTCCTAAGACTTTTGACCCCACCATCAGACAGAACTCGACCTATTTGGTCATGGTAGGTCAGCCTTGGTCTTCCTGGGCCTCTGCAACCATCCACATTCGCATTGTATATCTGTTTAGTCATTCGCTCATTCGACATTCTTTCTATATGCCCGAACCATCGGAGCATGCCTTTTTTCATTTTTACACCGATACTATCATTCACACAAAGTCTCTTTCTTACATCATCTCCAACATGAAGATATTTACCGACATGGCTTGCCTGATGACAAATGCTGGAAATCATCTTCATCATGTACTTACCCATTTCGTTCTCGTCCCCATTAATGAATTGAATTGAATATTTAATTTTGACTAGGTTATATGTGAGGAAGGGCTACAGATTGCTATACCAATATCGCTTGTAAGGTTACTTACCGACATGACCTGGCCAATGACCACACTGTCCACCTGGTCAGGTTTGACCCCTGCCTCCCGCAGTGCAGCTGTAGTAGCCACTGCCTGCAGTTCCGTGGCGGTGGTGTTCTTGAACATGCCACCGAATGTGCCGAACGCCGTGCGCTTGGCACCCACAATGAATACACCTGGTAAACAAGTTGCAGAGATTTAATGCATTGGGGCGAAAGGCGTGTGGGGTGTGGCGGACTAGGGGGAGGGGGAAGGGGCAGTCCGCCATAGGCTTCCGGTTCTGGGTGCCTTCATACAGGTCTTCTGAGTTTTGAATCATGAAAGTTTTACACCAAATTTCAGAAACTTTTAGAGCTTACCCCACCCTACCCCAGAGGTGTTATGCCTCTGTGCCGGAAATTACAGGGCTGTACATTACCACCTGGCCGGAACACGATAGCGCTGAACACTACCATTTAGCGGCAAGTAGGTATACCTATTAGCGGTGGTGGTGCCTATGCCTGCAAGCTCCGTCACTGGAGCTCTACCTCCAGTTAACTAATTTTTAAGTCCTATAGGTACGAGGTGGGTAAACATTGTTGAGTGCCAAATATGAGTGGTTTTAGTAGGGATTCAAATTATGAGTGACCTTGAGAACAACATTTAAAGACTCTTAGTAAGAAATAATACACTATCTCATGCAGTGTTGGACTGGGCATATAGTTGAGGTGGGGTTTGCCAGCCAGGCCCTCATTATGGGTCTCGCTTGTGAGACTTACCCTCAGCATCTGTCTTAGGCCCCAGATGCCTGAGGAGCCATTGAACCATCAGAGTCCTTCCACCTCAGTCTGACCCTGGCTCCATGAATGTCAATTTTGATACAGATGTTAATTGTCGACTCGTCAACTCAGAAAAAAAAATGTAATCATAGAGGAATAATTAATATAATTATATTAACTATGTATGTATGTAAACTTTCTATAATATTTTTTTGGCAAGGAGAAAACCTGCCATTTCCAATGATTTCAACTTGTAAAGCTTCTAAATAGTTCTAAATTCTTTCTTTCTTTTATTCTTTAATTTCATTGGCAATTCTTCTAAATTCAAATAATTGAAGAAAGAGCATGAGTATTTTTTTTTTAATTAATCATGTTTTTTGTTAATAACACCAAAAATTAATAAGTAACTTAGAACTACCTACTGTTATAATAATAATCCGGAGTAAAATACTTAATCGGAAAGACATTAGTTATCTGTGTTTTGATTCCAGTTGAATCCCCTATTTTTATAATAAAAAAAAGTCTGGCCCAGTATTTGGAGTTTGACCCCGTGATGCTGAAAGTATCAAAATCCAATAGGATAGGATTGTAATTATGTTATAAAACAAACTTACCTTTTACTGCCACGGACATGTCTGTAGTTTTGAATAAATATAACAAAAAAAACAGATACTAATTGATTGACGCGGCACTAAGTTTTATAACTTCGGTGGCATGTAGGTAAAAAATAAAAGAAAACCAAAGTAAAGTAGGTACCAACGGCGAGTACTTTGACACTTTGATAAAAGTTTACTGCACTGAATGAAGAATTTGAAGAATGAATGAAAATGAATTAATTAGTCTTGCCAGTAAAGTAAATTTGAAATACCCCAAAAACTTTTTTACTCATTCTTAATTTTTTAGGGACACCCCAAAATCTTATATTCGAGAAGACTAACCCCCTTATTCAGAAACGTACATTAGATACGTTTTAGCTATAGAATGCTTTATCCTTGTCAGTTGCATTGTCAAATGTGAAGGATAGAAAAAGAACAAACGAGAGATGAGCAACACTTTAACTAAAATACGTTTATGAATAAGGGGTAACTATATACCTACGACATTTAATTAATGTAAAAAGCTTTCACCTTGGTATAAATCTGTTGCATCCAGGCTTCCACTAGTCCATTGAAGTTTTTCTTCTGCTATGGGCCCGTTCCATTAATCGTATCACAGCGACCCTAACGACCTTTGTATCGTTCCACCCAAGGCCCATGGTCGTCGCGAGCGATTGTTTGACGTCATAGATGACGTCACTGTCCGCTAGTGTTAAGTAGGACTTACAAGAGGCCTTACATTTGTCCCGGACATAACCTGACATTGTAAGGACGCGACAAAAATGTAATTTGAACTGCTTCAAATATTAAGACGCGTTACTCTTTGCTCTTGTACTCTTACGTAGTGTGTCACGTGTGTGACTAAGACAAAAAGTTTAACGTGATTGGTCTGAGGTGAGGACAATGAGGCTACTACTCCTCAAAATAGACCAATAAGCGCCGCGTATTAAAATGTCGCGGTAATCTTTGCTCTTTTGTACTCTTAAGTCAAGTGTGACGTGTGTGACTAGGACAAAGAATGTACTACCACATAGGGTACGTTCGACCAAACGACCCCAACGATCGCGACCACGACCGCTGAAATTGTCGTTCCACTATCGCAAAAATACCGCGGGCGTTGAGCTAGTCCACTTCAATATAATAATAAAATTTATTGACATAATTTAATTTTATCAAAAATTACTTTACTTTTAATTTAAACAAAATCTACAAATTACAAAACCAATCTTAGCTCAATCATTAAAAATATTAATATCTCTCGATATTCATCTTATTAACACTATGTTTAGTAGGTACAAACAAATCCATTCTGTCACTTCAAAATCTTCAAATGTATCGCATGTCAAAATTTGTCCTGTCCCTTACAAAATGTGAGTCAGACAGTCAGAGTTTTGGTGACAGCCCATTCCGACCCACCAATATTTTGTGGGCGATGCGGTCGCGGACAGTAGTGTTGGGTAGGACACGCTTTCAGAATGAGTTTGTAAGAGGAGCCTCTTTTTTGTACTGAGCCAGTACTTTGTCCCACTTCAAATTACGTGAGGCGATGACGTAACACGAGGCCACCGACGCGGCGAGGCGGCGAGGCGGCGAAGTGATTTGACGCGTCGCGGTACATTTGAAGTAACATGACTGGCTCTTACAAAGTGTGTCTGACTTACATTTTGTAAGTCAGACACACTTTGTAAGAGCCAGTTTGGTCGCGATCGTTGGGGTCGTTTGGTCGAACGTACCCTATGTGGTAGTACATTCTTTGTCCTAGTCACACACGTCACACTTGACTTAAGAGTACAAAAGAGCAAAGAATACCGTGACATTTTAATACACGGCGCTTATTGATCTGTTTTGAGGAGTAGTAGCCTCATTGTCCTCACCTCAGACCAATCAGTTACACTTTTTGTCTTAGTCACACACGTGACACACTAAAGTCTGTTTTTTTTCGGTACGGACTAAATTGACATAAGCTGTGTGGCTAGGTTTTTGGGGATCATTAATAGTGATGTGCTACTACCGTAACTTTACGTAATTTACAATCTAGTATCGTTTTTCAGTAATAATTTTTATTTTATTTTATTCAAGAGAACAAACAGTCTTATTTGCTTACAAACAATCTTAATAAAATTACATGAGACCATTTATACATTTCCGTATTTGGACATCTAAGGAATTGCATATTGTTTCATAACAGTAACAAAAACAGAAAACAAAAAAACAGTATCAACAACAACAAATCAATAATAAAAGGAAATTTAGTACGTTTACTGCTCCTAGCCTTTTGATTTATATTATATCTTATTAATATTTTACACTGCGCTAGTAAATAAGAAATGGTAATGACGACTTATTGCATGTGCCTAAAGAGAACCCTCTAACATTTTGAGGTTTAGATAAAAATTAAGTAATTACAAAAAAGTGTCTTCAAAGTTTTAGAATGCGGCGACACTCGTAATGTATCAATAGGCATGCCTTTTTATTGTACCTGTATGGTTAATGTATAGATATGATAAAAACACAAACGCAACACACTTATTTTTTAAGTGTCTTTAGCGGGAAGAAGGTGTATGTAATGTAGATGGTGTAAAGGTATATAACATAAACACTTACAGTTTTTGGTATGAATATAATGTTCTGACCGTTACACATAACACACTCACTAAGTTAGAAGGTGCAAGAAGTTAGATGAAGCAGAAGTACAAGCACAGAGATATAATAGTTCGGTAGAAAGAATAGTTGAGAAATGGAAGAGAAAGCCGGTTACATAAACTAAACTTATATGTAAACTAAAGTACGTTAGGCATAAACGCGGGCGAGAGGCAAGCGTTCCGCGTCAAATCAGAGTCGAGACTGGTTTTGCCGCCATGCGCCAACGCGGTCCGTGCCGTATGCGCGCGCAGCGTGCGCGCGCAACACATCGCGCGTTATGTAGTATTTATGTACCGATACGTCTAGTGTTGTAGCGTGGTCGGTACCAGTTGTCGTTGATACCCGGTACCAGAAATCAGGTATCGGGTGTATACCAGTTTAGTTAATGATTGTGTTATAGATAAATATTCAAGTAATAGATAAACAATATAAATTTGTATAAATTATAAATATGTTTTAGTAGGTATGTATAATACTTTCTGTATTTATGTTTGTATAATTAATATTCGTGTCAAATGTAGGAAAGGAGCCTACACCACCCCCCTCCAGAGAACGTCAAGGGCGATAAAAATCTGTAAATTGTATTTTACGACCAGAACGAGTGACGTACCCCTGAGGAACCTCAGGAACGGGTTCTTCATCCTTCACACAAAGTATAAAAGCTGGTTTCAGCCGATCAATAGATACATTCGATTCCTTATTATTTAACAAAATTTTAAATACTTTGTCACCTCTGGCAAGAACCTTATGTGGCCCAGTGTAGGCAGGCTGTAAAGAACCTCGCAAAGCGTCTTCGCGGAGGAAAACGTGATCGCAAGTTTCAAGTTCCTTGTAAACGAATACTTTTGGCTTACAATGCCGTGAAGCTGGGACTGGCTGCAGCTTAGAGGTTAAAATTTTGAGCCTCGCAGAAAATTCAGATATATCAGTAGTACCGCTGGTAGTGGACTCAAAAAACTCACCAGGTAATCTTAACGGCTCGCCATAGACTAATTCAGCCGAAGACGACTGCAAATCTTCTTTAAAGGCAGTTCTTATGCCTAACAGAACTAACGGCAATGACTCTGTCCACCTGTCGTTCGAGTGGCAAACTATCGCGGCCTTGAGCTGGCGATGAAAGCGTTCAACGAGGCCGTTGCAAGCCGGATGGTAAGCTGTTGTCCGCTTATGCTCAAACCCTGCAATCTTTGACAAAGATTGGAATAAGGCAGACTCAAATTGTCGACCACGATCAGTTATGATGTCTGTGGGACAGCCAAATCGAGCAATCCAGGTTGACAACAAAGCTTTTGCAATGGTTTCCGCTGTTATATCTTCTATCGGTACTGCTTCCGGCCATCGCGTAAATCGATCTACGGCCGTAAGACAGTATCGATAGCCTTGAGATAGAGGAAGGGGTCCAATCAGATCAATATGGATCTGCTTGAATCGCATGCGCGGCGTCTTGTAGGTGCCAACGGGGGCAGTCACATGACGAGTGACCTTAGCTCGTTGACATTGTAGACAGGCACGCGCCCAATCCCGACAGTTTGCTCTCATGCCGGGCCAAACAAAGCGCTCGGCTACTAATTTGACCGAAGCGTTGGCACCGGGGTGACTTAGCGAATGCAAACTATCAAATATTTGTTTGCGAAAAGGTTTAGGTACATAAGGCCTGGAATTCATTGTACTGACATCGCAGTACAGAGGAATTTGACATCCAGGGACATGTAGCTTCCGCAATTGCAATGAAGAGCCTTCTGCAATGAGTTTCTCCAATTCAGGGTCTGTATTTTGGCTATTGGCTAAATTTTCGAGGCTGACGGGTGCTACTAATTCTTCGACTCGTGACAATGTATCGGCAACAACGTTGTCCTTGCCTGATATATGCCGAATGTCCGTCGTAAATTGTGATATATAATCTAAATATCTATACTGCCTAGGCGAACAGTTGTTCTTCCGTTCATGGAATGCGAAACTGATTGGCTTGTGGTCAGTATAAATTACAAAATGCCTTGCTTCAAGCATATGTTTAAAGTATTTAATAGCTTCATATATAGCCAGTAACTCCCTGTCATATGGCGAATATTTGACTTGAGAAGGACTCAACTTTCTAGAAAAGAAAGATAAAGGCTGCCATGCATCGTCTTTATATTGCTGTAAAACCGCGCCGATAGCCTTATCAGACGCATCTGTCACTACGGCGAGTTTGGCAGTACAGTCTGGGTGAGCTAGAAGGGTGGCATTGGAAAGACTTTCCTTACAGGCCTGAAAAGCTTCTAGTGTGACACCTGACAATTTGATTGGCTGAGAACCTTTAACGGATCCCGTCAATAAAGCGTGTAGTGGTGCTTGAATTGGGGCAGCTAGAGGAATAAATCTCCTGTAAAAATTGAGCATACCTAAGAAACCTCTCAACTGACGAACATTCGTAGGAGTGGGAAAATCAATTATGGCTTGAACTTTCGAATTTAAAGGTTTGCATCCTGCCTCAGAAATTGTGTAACCTAAATAGTTTACCTCGTTCACACCAAAAATGCACTTAGAAGTGTTAACTAGCATCCCGTATGCTTTCAGTCTGTCGAAAACAATACGGAGGTGCTTCTCATGCTCCTCTTCATCGCGCGAATAAATTAGAAAATCGTCTAAATAACAGTACACGAAATCGAGTCCCCTTGTCATTTCGTCGACAAACCTTTGAAAAGTTTGGCCCGCATTTCGAAGACCAAATGTCATGAAAGGGAATTCAAATAATCCAAATGGGGTTGTGATGGCGGTCTTCGGAATGTCCTCGGCGCTGACTGGTACCTGATTGTAAGCCCGTTCTAAATCTAAAACGCTGTAAATTTTACACGAAGCAATATTATGTGTAAAGTCATGAATATGCTTAATCGGGTACCTATCAGGGATTGTGCGGGCATTGAGCTTGCGATAGTCGCCACACGGACGCCATCCGTTATTCTTCTTTGGCGCCAGGTGAAGAGGCGACGACCAAGGGCTCTGCGAAGGTCTAGCTGTGCCATTGGCCAGCATAGACTGGAACTCTGCTTGCGCTATCTTCAATTTATCAGGAGCTAATCGACGAGGGGGTAAAGATACTGGAGGGCCTGGTGTCGTACGAATATAATGGACAGTGTTGTGTGGTGTAGTGTGTGGGTATCTACCTGCCGGACGAGTTATCTCAGAGTACTCGTTGAGAATCTTGTGGTAGCGGGACTCACCCGTCACGACTTTGATCGACGACACGCTGCATTTGGCTGACAAGGCAATAGCTGCTAAAGAAGTAACATTATCTATTAAACGCTTATTACGACAGTCAACAATCAAGCTATAAAAATTTAAAAAATCTACACCTATAATTGGCTTGGTTACATCGGCTACAACAAATCGCCATTCAAAATTTCTGCGCAAACCAAAATCTAAATTTAAATTTATATAACCATACGTGTAAATGGTAGAACCGTTTGCCGCACACAAGTTATAGTCTGTCCGAGAGCGACGATCACTTACAGCCGACCGTGGGAAGACGCAGAGGTCGCTACCGGTGTCGACCAGGAATTGCATCTTCGAAGAACGATCGGTGATAAACAGGCGACCAGTAGAAGAAACAGGGCAGTCGTCAGCCGCCATTACCGACTGCCGTTGGTGTTTTCCGACTTGTAGTCACAAGGCTTGATGCACCGCGCTGCTTTCTCGCCAAACTTACTGTGGTACCAGCAAAGTGGGTGCTTGCGGTAGCTAGACTGCGACCTCTGGCGTGAAGATTTTTGATTTCCTCTAGGAGTACGAGATCGCGATCTACCCTGTCTATCAGAAGACAGGTTCTGAAACTGCTTTCGAAGCTCGGCGATTTCCACATAAAGTTGTTGGAGGACTGAGTTGGAAGCTCCACCAGTCAAAGTTGCAACTCGAGGCGACAAAACAGCAACGTCACTAACTCGATCGGCGAGATCAGCCAGGTCCTCGAGGGTAGATGACGCTGGTTGACCTGCGAGCACCGTCTGGAGACTAATTGGTAGACGACTGACCCAGATGGTCCTCAGAAAATCATCAGGCACGTCGACACTGGCAAGACTCTTGAGGTGGCGAAGAAATTGTGAGGGCTTACGGTCTCCAAGCTCCTCATGCATCAATAACTGTTTGATCTTCTTTTCGTTTGACGCGCTTAGCCTTTTAATTAATTCGCTCTTTAATTTAGCATATCTGTCCGTCGTTGGAGGATTAATAATTATGTCTTTAATCTCTCTAGAGTGAAGGTTGTCAAGTTGACTGATCACATAATTAAATTTGGTGAAATCACTTGTGATACCAGAAATTGCGAACTGCCCTTCCACTTGCGCGAACCAAATCTCAGGCTCTTCCGCCCAAAAGGGTGGAACACGAACACCAACTTTGCAGATATCGGTATCATTCGTCGACGGTGTCCCATCACTAGTACCGGGCGTGGTTTTATGTGCGTCTAGAAACTTCTCCATTGTATTGTCCTTATGGGGTCACCAGTTTAGCGGGAAGAAGGTGTATGTAATGTAGATGGTGTAAAGGTATATAACATAAACACTTACAGTTTTTGGTATGAATATAATGTTCTGACCGTTACACATAACACACTCACTAAGTTAGAAGGTGCAAGAAGTTAGATGAAGCAGAAGTACAAGCACAGAGATATAATAGTTCGGTAGAAAGAATAGTTGAGAAATGGAAGAGAAAGCCGGTTACATAAACTAAACTTATATGTAAACTAAAGTACGTTAGGCATAAACGCGGGCGAGAGGCAAGCGTTCCGCGTCAAATCAGAGTCGAGACTGGTTTTGCCGCCATGCGCCAACGCGGTCCGTGCCGTATGCGCGCGCAGCGTGCGCGCGCAACACATCGCGCGTTATGTAGTATTTATGTACCGATACGTCTAGTGTTGTAGCGTGGTCGGTACCAGTTGTCGTTGATACCCGGTACCAGAAATCAGGTATCGGGTGTATACCAGTTTAGTTAATGATTGTGTTATAGATAAATATTCAAGTAATAGATAAACAATATAAATTTGTATAAATTATAAATATGTTTTAGTAGGTATGTATAATACTTTCTGTATTTATGTTTGTATAATTAATATTCGTGTCAAATGTAGGAAAGGAGCCTACATGTCTCTAAATCTTAATAATGACATGCAAATTAATAATCAGAATCAGGTAATGACTCCGTACCTCAACGTGCCGAATCGTCAGAGTTATCACCTACTTCAATAATATATCAGTCGGTAATGTCGTCGACAATATGGCCTAGAGTACACATTTTTTTTCTCAACTTCAATTATTAGGTACATGTTTAATATAATTTTTCCAGCGCTGGGGAGTCACTAAACGAAGTCACACATTCGTTTTTCTTCGGCGTTTCGGCTGGAGATTCTGTTTACTTTTCGGTGTGTACATAATGAAATCGCATTTCGGCGGTTGAAGGACGAATGCCGTGTATTCAAAATGGCGCCGTATTTTCGTTTTTATGGCATTGATAGCTACAGTACATCGACCTTCTTGTGTCGTTCCTGTTAAAATCTTGTTATTGTGTATTCTTCAACAACAAATAAATAATTGTCGTGTTTACTTAGTACAATAAGTAATTTAAATTAAATCTGTGATACTCCATAGTAACCCTAATTTTAAAAAGATTTGTCTATTGTCAAATAATAATAAAATTGTGTGGTAAAGTAAAAACGATGTACGATGCATAAAACCGGTATCGTACAACACTAATACAAGAAAGCTGGTATCATTATTTTGGAAATTGACATTTGCATGTGTCAATTTAGTCCGTAGCGAAAAAAAACAGACTTTACGTAAGAGTACAAGAGCAAAGGGTAACGCGTCTTAATATTTGAAGCAGTACAAATTATATTTTTGTCGCGTCCTTACAATGTCAGGTATTGTCCGGGACAAATGTAAGGCCTCTTGTAAGCAGTGTTGCTAAACTATCGATAGTTGCGCTATCGATAGTTGACCTCGAAAAATAGTCGATAGCGCGATAGTACTATCGAAAATATCGCCATGCTGCAATACTATCGATACTATCGATAGTATCGATAGTTAAAAATAAGCAATACTATTGCCAAAGATCAATAGTAGCGATAGTATCGATACTATCGAAGCTAGTATAGTTACTAGCTAGTATCGATACTATCGAAACTATCGTTACTATCGATAGTATCGATAATATTGTAGCATGGCGATATTTTCGATAGTACTATCGAGCTATCGACTATTTTTTCGAAGTCACGATTGTTCACAATACTATCGATAGACTATTACTATTGCAACAACACTGCTTGTAAGTCCTACTCAACACTAGCTTTAGGTTTCTTTTTGACATTTTCGTAATTTACCTATTTCTCTTTTCATTTTTGCTAAACAAATAATGCTTATGCAATGAGCGATGGTCGTCCTGTAAGCGGTCAACTGAAGAAATTCGTGTTCCGCGGAAAATCGACAAGCAACGGTGACACGCGAGGTGAATATCTCGAGGTCGTTATACCGGAGTTACTGTCTGCAGGCTACTCGTTTTACACGTGGCCCTCAGCGCCGCTGCTTGCTTGGTACTTGTGGACGCAGAGGAGGAACCTACGAGGACTCCGAGTACTGGAACTTGGATGCGGTACCGGACTGCCCGGTATTTTGGCAGCGAAGTGTGGTGCGCATGTAACTTTGACCGATAGTGTCACATTACCGCGCTCGCTAAGTCATTTGTCGGCTTGTTGCGAAGCGAACGGTCTAGTGCCTGGGCGAGACGTGCAATTACTGGGACTCGCGTGGGGTTTGTTCCTCGCGGACGTGCACAATTTACGTCCCGTGGATCTGTTGTTGGCGTCTGATTGTTTCTACGAGCCGACCCAATTCGAAGAAGTGTTGTCCACTGTCGCTTACTTCCTGGACGGTACTGACGCTAGATTTTTGTGTGCTTACCAGGAACGCAGCGCGGACTGGTCGATTGAGGCGTTGTTGAAGAAGTGGGGGTTGAAAGGTGCGTTGTTGGACTTGGAATCACTGAGTGAGTCGTCGGGTGTGGACTACAGGGCCCTTATCGGCGAGCGTTCGTTGCACCTTCTCGAAATAGTGTCTACTTAGGGTATGGCCAGCACAGTGAGAGCGGCGCGCCTGTACGTCGGCAACCTGCCGTGGACAGTGGGCAACCGCCAGCTCAGAGAGTACTTCTCCCAGTTTGGGCCCGTCCAGAGTGCTAAAGTAGTGTTTGACCGTTCCACTGGCCTCAGTAAGGGCTACGGTTTTATCGAATTTGCGAGCCAGTCAGCCGCCGCAGATGCAACCAATAAACAAGTTCATACTTTAGAAGGATTGAACTTAACTGTTCAGGTTCAGAATAACAGCTAGAGTAGATATATAGATAGAGATCACAATGGCCGAGGCATTACCAGAATATCCAGATTCAGATTTCTCTGATGATGACCAATCACCATTAGACATATCTTTCAACAAAGCATCTAATCATGTCCGCAAAATAACCTCGAAATTAGATAACCATCAATTACTTGAACTATACGGTTTATATAAACAAGGCACTGAAGGCCAGTGTAATACTCCAAAGCCTGGTTGGTTGGATGGAAGAGGACGTAGGAAATGGGAGGCTTGGAGGGCTCTCGGAGACATGTCAAATGATGTGGCGAAGGAGAAGTACATAGCTTTAGTACAAAGTCTTGATCCAGATTGGAATGAACTGTCTGACCAAGCTGGCATGAAGGAGGCGTGGGCCGCAGTATCCTCGTTGCGTTATTCCCCAGAACCAGAGTTGAATGATAATGAAATAACTTTATTGGATGCAGCAAAAGAGAATATGGTTGGTCGTATAAAAGAAATGCTGAGAAATAATCCTGATTTAGTACATGATAGAGATGAGGATGGACTAACTGCATTGCATTGGGCTGCTGATAGGGATGCTACAGAAGCCCTTACTGCACTACTTGATGGAGGTTGTGTTGTTGATGCGTTGGACAACTCTGGTCAGACTGCGCTGCACTATGCAGCATCTTGTGACCATGCAAAGTCTACAAGAATATTAGTTGACGCTGGTGCATCGTTGATATTGGACCAAGAGGACTTAACACCGCTAGATTATTCAATGGATCCAGAGGTTCGGAAGATTCTGGAAGATGCTCGGACATAATCAATGTAACAGCTTTAGTTAGAATTATTATTCAGTTTGTTGTAGTTATTGGAAATAAATAAACTAATAAGAAAAAAAATTTTTTTTTCTCCTTATTTTTTAGCAACTTTTGGTTAAAAGGTACCACACCAGCCCCATATCAATCTGTGAAAGTTATGTATAAAGCTGCGGATCCACCCAAGATAAAATGTACTCTGTGGACCCACCGAAGCGCTGTGCACGGGCACGCGACGCATGGGTTCCACTGCAGCTAATCACGAAACTCGCGTGTCACGTGTCACGACTATGTACAGGCGTCGCCTCCTCGCCCCTCCCACCCACCACCCGGCCCCGCTTCCGTGTACCAACGTGGTCCGCGTGCGTGGCTGACGTTGCCAGCGTTGAGTTACGTGCTCGCATATTCGAGGATGCCACTAGTTTCAATTCATGCGTAGCGTATCCGTGGGTTGCAGTAAACACAATCTCATATATTTTTTTACAAGGCGAAGCTTGAACTACGTGCATATCCTCTCCGTGTACAGGGCCATTTAACCGGAACACGATAGTGCTGAATTGTGGCAGATAGGCTATGTAATGCGGTGGTACCTACGCCCTTGAGTTCCTACACTAACTACTACCACCAGTCATTATTTTCTACTAGCATTTAGTATATTGTAGGGACGCGCCCGACTTTTTTGACAAAAACCGTGATTTCTCGGTAAATATAAGTACGATATTGTAAAATTATAGATATAACCTTCCGCAGAAAACCCGCTTTCCAACATTTCAAACAGGAACAAAATCCGTTCACAACTTTCCGAGATTAGCGC
Organism: Macrosoma leucophasiata; assembly: GCA_036365455.1. Taxonomy (NCBI): domain Eukaryota; kingdom Metazoa; phylum Arthropoda; class Insecta; order Lepidoptera; family Hedylidae; genus Macrosoma; species Macrosoma leucophasiata. The sequence goes on along the minus strand of JAWQUS010000023.1, from coordinate 1,664,329 downwards.
ATACAGAGAAAATAGGAGGACTTTATAATACCTATGTAGTGATAGTGATTTCACCTTAGTATGTAAACTTGATAAATAGGTCTAACATTTGAGATTTGTCAGTAGCAAGTTTGATAAATAAAAATGCAGGAGTAGGTAAACCATATTTTTTATTTAGGTATAAAACAAATAACTGCCTTATTAATACTTAGGTATCTAGTATATCACTTTGTAAGAGACAAAATCATTCTTCAACAGTTCCTATTAATTTTATTTTCGTTATTATTTTAAACTAGCTGTGCCCACGAAGATTGTCTGCGTCTTCGTCCGCGTAGATAGGTACCTACTAAAAATTTGTAAAATTCTACGCGGACAAAGCGCGGGCGCAGCTAGTCTGAATTAAATAAGTTTAGGTAAACCGCATTCAACTCTGTTTAAAAGTTTTGAAGCAGTGCTTGAAGTAAATTTTCAGTTGACAACGCTCCTAATCATATGTGATCCACCTGTGAAAACCGCGTTCAAATCTGTTGAGTAGTTTTGAAGTTATAACGTACCAGACAGACAGACAAATACTTCATACGCTATCTTTATTCTTTAAAACCTTTACGGGTGGGTTTACAATTTCCTTCCTAATTATATTTATTTTTGGAGCGGAACATTATACAGGAGCTCTGCCACCAGCAGTGACTGTGTTAAAAAGGGAAACACGAGTAAAAATAAGTACATATCCAATACCATGTAACTTATATACACCAAAATACACTGTAATACATTAACACTAATAGGAAATTATAAATAGCTACTACTCACTACAATCTAAATAAAAAATATGTATACAATAAATCTTGGACTATATTTAGTAACTTCATTCTGTTGTTTTTAAATGATTAAAATATACTAACTATTGAATAAATTGCAACAAGACATCCACTTAAGACATCATATTATTTATTATTCACGTTATGTACTTAATTTTGGTCATGATAAAATGCGCATGGCAAGACTTTTTTTAACAACTGTCTGTAATATGAAGATTTTACTGAAGAAAGCTTAACTATAGTACCTATTTACACAGCATGTATGTTATGTATTTGTATGATTGTTAATATTACAGTTTTCGATGTTATAATTGGTTTGTAAGTCGCGTTTCAATAAATTGCATCAAAGTCTATAATATAAATAATTACGCATTTTATTTAGGCGCTATTGTATTTTTTTTTCATGTCTTTATAAAAATTACGTATATAACACACATAAAGTACCAAGGGGTATCTCATAGGACCACTTTGATATAGACATATTAAAAATAATTCTAATTATAATTACAAGCTTCACTTTCTTTACTAAAAAAAAGTTCTGCCGCCTGCGGGGCGGATTTGAATATGTACAGAATTAACTATAAATTAGCCCCCATTATTCATAAACGTATTTAGCTAAGCTAAAGGGTCGCCAATCTCTCTTTTGTCTCTTTCTATCTTACTTACGAAATTGATAATGCCACTGACAAAGACAAAGCATATTATAGCCAGAACGTATCTGTACGTTTATAAATAAGGGGGTTAGTCATAGATATTATAAGAGTAGATTGACAATACACAGGCTTTGCTATTAAAACTGCTTCAACTATTGTAAGTGGGAGGAGCTTATCTTGGCGCGAAAATATACACCAATTACTTCATCTGATTAGTGTTTGCTCGCGCCATTAAACGTCACAAAAATGGCGTATTATCAGTTCGTACACGAGTTTAAAGACGTGATTATACTACAAAATCGAGATGTCCGTCGTTTACCGTGTAAATGAGTCAGCTGACAGTACTCCCTGTTTTGACACGATATATTTGAAAGAGTGATATCGTGTTTAACTTAAAAAAATAACAACTTTATGACTCACCGGTGATAAGTATATGCTACCGAGTGGTTTAGTTTGCTTTACTGTTCGGTTGTTACACCAAAACACTGAACAATTTGGCATATTTAACGGTTTTTAACCGAGTTCAAAAAACGAGAAGGTTCTCAATTCGGCCGGTATATATATATATTTTTTTCTCTTGATTCTTGACGCATGAGCGGGAACGGTCACCTGACTGTCCGTGAGTCTAAACGAACGCTCAGCGGCCTGTGCGCATTAGCAATCAAACTCCTCTAATATCCTTGGGATTAGTCTTTGATGTCATGTCATTGAACAGTTTAAAAACAACCTGCACAATACACTCAGATCTCGACGTCAATCTTATCTACAGGAATTATCCAATACATGGCTGAATAATGAATATATTTACTCCAATTCTTCTTCGGCAAGGATTTCTTCACGGGACTGGTACTCCTTGAGCTGTAAAAAAATTGGTTATCAGTAGAGTCGGTTTACAGAGGATAATTTTAGGTGATAACATCAAGAAAACATGCGGCACAAGCCAATAGCTTAGGCTGATCTTGTCTCTCAATCGCTTATTTTTATTGCAATAAATCAGTGTAAATTTAGCATTCAAACCGTATTATTTATGAAGCTCTCCTTATAACTTATATTAAATTTATATCATATTATCAACATATGTGAGAACTTATAACCTTTACATTTTTTGGTCCTTCGAGCCGGATTTGAACCAGCGACTTATGGATAGAATAATGATTTCAGTGTCTCACCCTATTCCTTAAGTTCGGGGCGATCAGGGCGGTCGCGCGCGTCTTTGTGTTCGCCGGAGTCGAGCTGCTTGAGGAGGCGGAAGAGGGCGGCGGCCTCGCGGATGCGGCTGAACTCTACACAGAACGCCTCCACTTCGATGAACAGCTCCTGTTCACACACACCACTTTATTACTAGCTCGCAGTTGGTAAACTCCTAGCTGACCCGGCAAACGTCGCTCCGCCATCTACAGTAATATTGTTAAGCCAAAAAGTTTGCTTGTTTGCTTGAAGGCGCTAATCTCAGGAATTACTTACCCGATTTCAAAAATTATTTCACCTTAAATAGCCTATTTAACGAGGAAGGCTATAGGCTATATTATTATAACATCACGTTAAGATGAATAGAAGAGGGTAGGTAACATTTCACCCGCGCGAAGCCGGGGCGGGCCGCTAGTACAATAGTAATATTATGTTTAAGCATAGGGCAACACCGGAGAGGAGTAGTCATATGCAGACTTTCCCCTCTGTCAAAGTATAAGCCCAAATGGGCCTTTACCTTTCACCTAGATGTTCAAATGTGTGCGTGAAATTGTCTCTATATTTCGTTAAAGTCAAGGTGTGAGTTTCGTAGTAATAGACGATTTTTGTAGTGTGCGTGTGTGTCGCACGTATTGCCCCCCGCAAAAAAATTACAAGACAGTTTTGCATCGGTAATAAACGCTATGGCTGCTCCCCTCCAGTCCGCCGCGGCCGGTGGCCCGTGTTGCTCCATGTGTTTAAGCGATGATCTACAAATAAATTAAAATAAAAACAGTTGAGTCCTCTCATTAATGTGGGCAACGCGTTTCCAATTCCCAATAGGACCAGAGATCAAGGATTTTTACATCTTTATCTATGCTAGCCCTTACCCGGAAATTGCAGGGGTCACCTATATACATATATAAAAGTCAAAGGTCAAGGTCGCGCCAACGGCCTGTTACGGTTGGACGAATCTATACTAATAATCATCCCTCCCTCCGCACGTGAAGCATAACAGAGGTAGGGGATGGTTCGGGGGTCGAGGTGTAGCCCTCCTTCCCCGGGCCTATCTGCCCCCCAAGCATCGGGGGCGTGGTCGAATTACACAATGATTCGTTATGTCAGTATGTTCTCTGCCTACCTGTAAGGGACTCCAAATGAAAATGTACCTTAACGTTGATGATCTTGTTCCGTATGAGCGACTGAAGGAAGACACAGACGAGGCGCACCAGCCGGTTCTGCATGTAGCGGTCTCGGATCGTCTCGCACGTCGATATGCAGTTGCTTATGTATAGATGCACAAACTCCACTGGCAGGTCTACTGATGTTGTTAGCCTGTAACACACCCACGGCACTCGGCTAAAATTCCATACAAACGCTTATTCTGGTTACCAGAAGGTGTATTACACAGAGACCAATCAGTACACGCGCACATAGAAATGTAGCACGTAGGGTTATGAGTATGACCTTAAACAATCGTGAAATAAGTCATCGCACTGACTACGTGACGAAATTAATTAAAAATAGACCGCTCGCAACCTCACTGTTCAAGTTTATTCAACTGCCTCTCCAGGGGCGGTGATGGGTGAGGAGGGGAAATTGGACGCGACGTCGAGTGTCCATTCTATACGTAGTATTATTACATATTCTATGCTTGTAACGTCAAAGCGTCATAAAATATAAACATAAGCGGAAGGGAAATGTGATATCATGTTTGTGTATTATGTTTATTGAATAACTAGCGACTCGCCCCGGCTTTGCGCGGGTACAGTGTAGCTTGTTACTGGTAATTTAATCCGTCAAGACTCGCGAGACCGCCGGCGGCGTATGAACAATAGGGTATTTGACTAATATTTTTTTAATTATGATTTTAAAACGTATAAGAAATGTTTGTAAATATCGTCAACCACTAGTCTATGTATAACTTATAGTTTTTGAGATATCATCATTCGAAAGTTGCATGTTATGAACTGCAAACGGCTCATACAAAATTCTACCTGCTCGTGACGTCACACACTTGTGTTGTACCTACGAAATCAATGACGAAATAAAATATCTTCGTTAATATTGCGTTTTTGTAAATAGTATGCCTTGTAAAAAGTTGTTGGATATTTTACAAGGAATCTAATACACATAGTATTTTTTTTTAATTTTTCATTTTTTTTTTTTTTTTAATTATTTAGGACAACAAACAATTACACTCATAAAGTAACAAGGACAATTACTCGGTACATAATTTTACAAGGAGCGTAATCAACCCCGTTGTCCACAAATTAACTAGTAGGACATTTTAGGGTAGCGGTGTGAAAATACAAAATCATTTTTTTGAACAAAAAAAAATAACAAAAAGAATACACCACAGATGATAACACAAAGTAAACAATATTAATTTTACATTATGTTATTATTAATGTTCTGCATTACATTTAGAACATTTCGCTTAAATGCGTTAGGTGACGTTTCAAAAAATTCTACCTTAGTGAAATATTTGTTATATTGTTTCATGAGTCTATTTATAGGTGCTCGCTCACCTGCATTAGTTTTACAATTAGGGGGTGCAAATAGGTTGTTCTTACGGGTATTTCGTGTCGTAGAACGACATGGAATACTAATATAAACTTGATTATTAAGTCTATTGCAGTCAAATTTGTAGTGACATATGTTGTATAGTAACATTTGATCTAAAAGCAATCTTCTCATTTTGAGTGTTGATAAAGAAAATTTTGATAAAAGTGTTTCATTTTTTTATTATACAATAATGTATGTATGTATCTTCACGCCAGGTCCCTAACGGGGTAGGCAGAGAGTGTAGAGTGCCAGACATCCCGGTTCTGACAAACCTCTCGTGCCTCGTCTACCTTCATCATTCTCTTCATACATGCACGCCGATTCCTAAGACTTTTGACCCCACCATCAGACAGAACTCGACCTATTTGGTCATGGTAGGTCAGCCTTGGTCTTCCTGGGCCTCTGCAGCCATCCACATTCGCAATAATAATGCAATACAATAATGCACGGATTTTAATAATTTCTGTTTATACTTACTATGTATTTGAGTATATTTCCATGATTCATGAGCTTGGGTTGCACCACAACACTTGTTAAAGTTATAGTAACATTTCACATCCCGCTCTAACTTCAACAGATTTCTTTAAGTTCGAAAAGGGTTCGAACTTAAAGAAATCTGAGAATCGAAATATTCGAAATATCGTGGTGCAAACCAGGCTAAATATTTTTCTCTATCTTTTGATATAGTGTACAAGGTGCGGGCTTAACGTGGAAAGATCCTTTAAAGACTAAAGTTCAAGAACTGACCTGTTAACCACCTCCATGGAGTGCAGCGACATCTCCATGTTGACGAGCACGCTGAAGTACTCGGTGATGTGGTGCGAGTGGATGAGCTTCAACAGCACCGAGATCGCCACCATCGGATTGTTCTCCACTAACTCTGGCAACTGATACACAGACAAATAACATTAGATAAATGGAAATTGAATAAGGATATTGAAGCGCGTATGGCCCCGCGGCTGGTGCAGATCGCAAGCGATCTACTCGGTTAAGGCAAATTAAATGCGCGTTTCCGTGCTTCGGAGGGCACGTTAAGCCGTCGTTCCAGGTTGCTATCGATACATGGCAGTCGATAAACCTTGTCGGAGGCCTTGTGGGCGGTTTGAATACATCCGACAGTGGGTTGGCTACTAACCCACCCACCTCCATCAATGCGCATTGCAGCAGCGTGGTGGAGTAAGCTCCAGGCCTTCCCCCAAAAAAGGGAGAGGCTCATGCCCAGCAGTGGGACGTATAATGGGTTGCCATTATAATGGTTATTATAAAGATATACAGTTGAACGCCGATTAACCGAATCGGTCCTAAGCGTAGTATAAAAAATGTAAACCAAGAAATTTTGTTTTTTGAATATACTTGTTCATTGATTTTTAACGATGCGCGCGCCCGACTCATAAAAGTGGCATTCTGAAGTTAGCTGTTAAACATATAACAGCAAAAAACAGTCTGAAGTTGCTAAACCAACCACTTTTGTAAGTAGATAATAAATCTATGACTTTTGTTACCATAGCTACCACAGTAACCAAAAACTGGTTGTAGACATAAACCTTCCTCAGAAAACCCTCTTTCCAACATTTCAAACACGAACAAAATCTGTTCACAACTTTCCGAGATTAGCGCTTACATACAGACAGAGAAAATGGGAGGACTTTACTTTATAATAATATATCTATACAAATAAATAAAATTGGAGTGTCTGTTTGTAATATAAAAATAACCGCTTTTTACTAAATGCATATGTATGTACACACGGTACATATACCAAAACAACATTTTTTACAATTTTTGTCTGGTTGTCTGTCTGTCTGTTTGTTTGGCGGGGCTAATCTTGGGAACGGCTGGACCGATTTTGACGGAACTTTCCCTGACAGATAGTTGATGTAATAAGGAGTAACTTAGGCTACTTTTATACTTGCTGCGCCCACGACTTCGCCCGGGTAGATACTGAACAGTCATAAATTCTCACGCGGGCGAAGTCGCGGGCACAGCTAGTATTGAATAAAATAATAATATATAGTGATATTGTTGACAATATAACTTTTATTAAGGGCATTCTTGAAAGAAGACTTTGTTCAGAAGTGAAGATCTATATTAATGGAATTACTTGATAGGGCGTGACCCCGATCTCGTACACAATGTTGGGGTCCTGATCCAGTAGGGCCAGCAGCCGCTGCTGGTGGAGCACGCTGAGCGCGCCCCTCAGGGCCAGCTGCGTGAGCTCTTTGGCCTCAGCAACTGTGTTGGTTTCTTTGGTTTCTTCCAATTTCTTCTCTTCTGATTTCTCTTTTCTTTCTTCCTGTGGTGGCTGGGGGAGGAAGGGCTTGAGATTTTAATATGTCGACCTGCATGTAAATGTAAGTAAAAATTGCAGACCGGAGGGGAGTAGCCATACGCAGGCTTTCCCCTTTGTCGAAGTATATGCAAAAGTGTAATAGTCTCCGAGAGATGAGAAGAATGAAGAGAGTAATGAATGTCATTTAGTTCTCCCACAATTTTAATATTCAGCCTCCATACCTTGGGCTTGGGTTGCGGTAGGGGCCGCCTCTCGACCTTCTCGGGCGGCCGGAGCCCTAACAGTCCATCTAGCTCCGTGTCGTACAGTGGCACGTACGTACCGCGGTTCACCAGGTTCTTCCATACACCCTGAAATACATACAATTTTAATTATACCTATACCTACGAGCTTCTTTTCGCAACTATGAATTCGAAACAAAAGTGACACTTTCATCCCCTATAATTTAAATCAAATTAAGACATATGTTTGACCCTGGGGCCTTCAACAAATCTTAATATATATAAATCTCGTGTCACAATGTTTGTCCTCAATGGACTCCTAAACCACTTAACCGATTATAATAAAATTCGCACACCATGTGCAGTTCGATCCAACTTGAGAGATAGGATAGCTTACATCACGCTATGACTAATAGAAGCGCGGGCGAAGCCGGGGCGGGCCGCTAGTATACATATAAAGGACTAAAAAAATCTATCTTTAAAGACTCCTCTTATTATTTACTTTAACCGTACTACGAAGGGAAGTGCCCTGTCTAGTTTTTAGTCATTTAATTAAGTTTTAAGTCATTTTTTTCGCAATTTCAGTGTTGGTTTCGTAAGTTGTCCGGTCTTGGTATCTGGTTTCTGCTAAGTGTAACAAAATAATAATGGCAACCCTTGAAACGTCCCACTGCTGGGCACGAGTCCCTTTTTTGGGGGAGCCCTGGAGCTTACTCCACCACGCTGCTCCAATGCGGGTTGGTGGTGATACGGGTTAGTGGCCAACCCGTTGTCGGATGTTTTCAAACCACCCATAAGGCCTCCGACAAGGTTTAACGACTCCTATCTATCGATAGCAACCGGGACCGACGGCTTAACGCCCTCCGAAGCACGGAAACGCGCATTTAAATTTGCCACTAGCTGTCCCCCATCACACACCCGACCGCCCCCGTAATGTTTAACCGAGTAGATCGCTTCCGATCTTCACCAGCCACGGGGCCATGCGCGCTCGTAAGTATACTAGATGATTTATTGTACTATTTATTTTTCGCAATAACACATGCGAGTGAACTTTAGAAATTCAAGAAAAAACGGAAGGAAAAATCTTACTTCGGGCAGGAATCGAACCTGCGACCTCAGGATAACCAGTCCAGCCGCTTTACCACTAAGCTACCGAAGTCCCACACCGATGCGTCAAATTTTGCTTTCCCTTTTTGATTTTTAACCGATTTAGAGTCGGTGAACGACATCCATTGATAACTAATGAATAGCTATACAACCGATTGATTTTTAATCGTTCACTGACCCTATATCGGTTAAAAATAAAAAAGGTAAAAAGAAAAAAAAATATGGTGGTAGAGCTCCAGTGACGGAGCTCGCGGGCGTAGGCACCACCGCATTGCCTAATATACCTACTTGCCGCTAAATGGTAGTGTTCAGCACTATCGTGTTCCGGTCTGGTGGTAATGTACGGCTCTGTAATTTCCAGCACAGACCATAGGCCACATTATGACCATAGAGGCATAACACCTTAGGCCTCAGGAGTGGTAACGCATCTGCATTTTGACCTTGGTCTTTGTGTGGGTGTCTATAGGCTGCAGTCATCACTTAACATCAATGCAAGCTCGTTTGCCACTAAAAAAAACCATTTAAAAAAAAATTCATCGGTGTGGGATTTCGGTAGCTTAGGTGATTTATATTAATATCTTCACATGTCTCACCTCATCGGCGAAGGATATCTCGGTGGGGTCGATCATGAAGGTAGGCGGCGGTATGGGTCCGGCGGCCTTGAGCGTGCGATGTAACGGTAGGTACTCGTTTGACATCAAGGCCTCTAGAAGCTCCTTCATCGCCATACGGTTTGGTGGGCTGCGGCAAACACGTATGATTATTTGATTCATATAAAATAGATACATAGATAGAGACATATCACTCTTTATTGTACGCCAGAAAAAATTTAAAAGAAATTATACAAAATAGCAATAAGTACAAACTGTTCATTTTTTGTCGTGTGCCATATAAATGCTTTTCTTTCGTTCTTTCAAATCATCCTTAGTAGAGAATATACCATAATCACCACGCTTAGTCGCCGGATGAGTGCGGCCCAGGAGCCCTGGGCCAGGACCGATCGTTGTGACAGTCCTTGGAGGGATTAGGGTATTCGCCCTCAGATACATACTTCAAAGCAAAATGTTTTAATAGGAGGTATGAAACTAACAAAATAACCTCATTAATGATAGCATTAGAGGTAGGCCCGACCGCCTACCGACCTCTGATTTAAAGTGATCACCGTCGCTCTTTTTTTTATTTTTTATTATTATTATGGCATTGCTATTACGCATATTGCCAGTGTCAAGTAAAACGACATTTCGTATTTATTTAAGCAGCGTAAAGGTTAGTATATTATAGTCAGTCAATTATTCATTAAGTATGTCAGTCAAGTGAGATACAGTCATGTTATTCGAGTAAAGCGATGGCTACTTTACCAGAACATTTACAATGAAGTTTTGGAGGCAACCTGAAAGGTCGTGTTTTCGCACTGTTATTCTATTTCACTATACACGGGCACTGTAATAAACCTATATCAAATAAAACGCCACCAACTTTATTCAATATAACTTAAAAATACACCAAGAAAATGAAATAAAATAAGAGCACTTGACGCCTCTTTCAAGGTTCCCGCCAAAAAAACACACCGTCGCTTATGAATGAATATTTGCAACACCAGGGGAGTTGCCAACGCGCTGCCAGTCCTTTTTGATACCATTTTTGAAGAACCACATATTGTAGCACCGATGAAACACCACAGAGGGAAATACATTCCCCAATTTACACGTTCTGGGCTGGGAACGAACGTGAAAACCGCACCGTTGAGCGTGTCCAGTCGGTGAAGGTGGAATAGTGTTAGTTAGTTCTTCTTCTTTATACTATGGCTTCTACCTCGATTTGGGTAATTCTGCCAAATTCTGGTGATTAAGGAGGCACTAGACGTATGAGTTATAACCGGTGATCTGAGGGATGTCCGATAAGAACGAAAATAATTGAAATTATGATGATGAGTAAAATCTGACCCGTCACTGAGCGGGACCAGGGCGGGCACGGTGGCGCGCGCCACTGAGCTGATGTCGGCGACCTGCTCCGCGGCCAGCGCTTGCAGCGAGGAGAAGTCGAACTCCAGGTCCTTCGTCGACACCTCCGTGAGCATCACTTGTTTGGCAGATTTCTTCATTAACTAGAAAAAGAACAGTTATGGACATTGGTGGTTATTAGAAAACTTACCCCCTTATTCATAAACGTATTTTAACTAAATTATTGCTAATCTCTCCTTTGTCTTTTTCTATACTGCACATTTGACCATGCAACTGACAAGGACAAAGCATTCTATAGCTAAAACATGTCTAACGTATGTTTATGAATAAGGGGGTTAATGTTTTACTGCCTCAGAAGCGTAGTGGTAGCAGGCCACTACTACTACGCTGGGGGTCCTGGGTTCGATTCCCGGGTCGGGGACTATCAGAGATAACGGTTTAAAATTCTTTATCTCTGGTTTTATTGGGATTTTCCATTTTCTGGAAGTTTCCCAGTACCTCAGAGTTTGGTAATGTGACCGGAGATGGCAACACGTTCGCCACCTGTTACATGGGCCAAAACGTAACCGGCGAGTCGTGAATGTTTGCATGTATGCATGCATTTACCTCTGCCTACTCCTTCGTGGATTACAGGCGTGAAGTTACGTTTAATGTTTTACAGAATGGCTAATCATATCAGATGCAAAACATAATGTAGGTTTGAAACTTAAACTTTTGCACAAAGCAAGAATTTTTATTGGTGGTGATGGAATTTAGTGATGACCCTCACTTTTAAGCATCATCGTGTTTTGGTCAGGTGATTGCAATTTTTTTTCTGCAATAACACATGCAAATAAATTTAGAAATATAAGAAAAAAAAACTTTGGCCAGGGTTGTTTGGCCGGTATTACATTCGACAGCATGTATATCTATACATAGAGAAAATGTATTAGGTCATTTATGGTCTTCAGCTGCAGGTCTAGGACGCGTTCAAGAGTATGTTTACTTCAGTTTCTGAATTTTAAGGGCAAGAATATTAAAATACGCTTACACTCACAGCCCCACAGTAGGTATAAACCTGTGTCGTGGGTGCCGTTGTACACATACAATACATACACAAACACCCAGACCCGAAACAAATATCTGCAGGCCATACAAACATTTTGCCCGATCAAACCCGCGACCCTTCGAATCAAACGGTCATCTCAAACCGCTGGGCTAACCGGGTCGTCAAAATATTAAAAGGCATCATTTTATTATACAAAAAAAAAAAAGACTTACGTCCTTAACATTAGCAGGCACAAAGCCGTGTAACTGTCCAATAAACAGTCTCTCCTGCGGCGCCAGTTGCTGCAGGCCCGGCTTGCCTTCCAGTAGGTGTACAAACAAGGCATTGAATGGGTTCTCTGTCTTATAGATATCATATATGAGAGCCAAAGCCACTACCCGTTGACCAGGTAACAACAAGTCACCACCGGTAATAAGGGATGAAAGGAGAAGTGATACTGAAACATAAATGAGAAAGTCAAATTACACTAGGGGCTGTCCATTAAATATGTCACGCTAAAATCAGCCCTTACCGACCCCTCCCCCTATTGTCACGCTGCGTCACACTATCGGTGACTCCCCTAAAAATATTACGTCACCAAAACTAAGAACCCCTGCTTCTGAATATGACATATTTTTTTAAATCAGGAATAGTGTAATGAAATATTAATTTAAGGTACTTATTTTAATGACTTTTTTTTTTAATTATTGGCCTCTACCCAGGCGAAAAGGTAATTCGGCTAGTATCCAGTGTTTAGAGCAGCACAGTAATAAAGCGAGTTTTGACCAGTGGCACAAGCGGATGACCGGTACATACAAAACTTTAATCTCCTAATAATAATTATTGAACATTAAGAATTCCCTAAAAAAACCAAAAAATGACTTAATTAACTGCCTCAGTAGCGTAGTGGTAGCAGGCCACTACTACTACGCTGGGGGTCCTGGGTTCGATTCAAGGGTCGGGCACTATCAGAGATAACGGTTTAAAATCCTTTATCTCAGGTTCTATTGGGATTTATCAATTTTCTGGAAGTTTGCCAGTACCTCGGAGTTTGGTAATGCGCCCGGAGATGGCACCAGGTTCGCCACCTGATAAATGGGCCAAAACGTAACTGGCGAGTTGTGGGTGTTTGCATGTATGCTTGAATGCATGCATTTACCTCTGCCTGCCCCTTCGGGAATTACAGGCGTGAAGTTACGTTTTTTTTTATTTTAATGAACTGTGAACATCACATTGCCATGGACCCCCCATCTCCCTATGTCACATTTTGTCACGCTCAGTGACACCCCTTCCCTCTTGTGAACGTATTTTATGTACTTCCTAGCTTAATGCTAAGCAAAAAAAATGAATACTTTTACTAAAGACATATTTCTCACAAATTAATATGAGTAGTATGGAATATAAGAAAACAAATGTCCTATCTCAAGCTTTCACAGTATGGAATGTGAAAGCTTGAGATAGGACATTTGTGTTCTTATTAGATAGAAATGTATGGCACAGAAACTTAACATTGCTATGGAACTTTTAATATGGTATGTTTGATTTAAGAAAGAGAATAATACGCTTACACTCACAGCCCCACAGCAGGTATAAACCTGTGTGGTGGGTGCCGTTGTACACATACAACACGTACACAAACACCCAGACCCGAAACATATATCTGTAGGCCATACAAATATTTGTCCCAGTGTGAGGATCAAACCTGGACCCTTTGAATCAAACGGTCATCTCACACCGCTGGACTAACCGGGTCGTCAAAGAGACAATATAATAACCATTGGCCTGGCGTATATGGCGGTTTACTAGCATACTAGATTCTGATATCTTCTATTTAAACACTGCATGCTTGTTTGCCACTTCAATTACATAAAAAAAAAAATCAAAGTAGTGTCGCAATATTTATTTTTCGCAATAACACATGCAAGTGAACTTTAGAAATTAAAGACTGACTACTACTTCGGTAGCTTAGTAGTAGCGGCTGGACTGGTTATCCTGAGGTCGCAGGTTCGATTCCTGCCTTAAATTTCCAAAGTTGTGACAACTGGTAACCAAACTAAGAAAAAAATATATACTTACAGTTAAAATGCTCTGATTTTGGAAACCTCTTCTGTACTTGAACGCAAATTGAGTCCAGGCCTTGAGAATCTACGGTTTGCTCCGAAAATAAGCTGAAAAGTATAAAAAATAAGCTTTGTTGACACTTTTTCGAGGTTATAACAAAATAAAATGGAATATACCCACTCTAGTATGTATTTGCTGTTTTCATTGATTAATTGTTGGGATTGGGACATTTTTACGAATTTATTTGTATATACTTAGATAAATAAACGTAATTTTTTCATGAAAATATTTACGTAAACTGAATTGTCACAACCAAAATCACAAACACAAATGTCATATATGTCAAAATTTGACAAAATCAAAATTGAGTGTGACGTTTCTACAAAGATTAATTTTAAAAAATGCCTGAGCAATAAGGCCACTTCGTAGGTCCGTACCGCAGACTAGTATAGTGATCTGTGGTACCGCAGCCGGAGAATTTGCCGCAGCAGCGATGCCAGCGATGATCATTCAGTTAGTCGGTCACCACACTGGTCTATCACAGGTATAACATAAATACATACATTTTATGTATTGAACAAATGCAACAGTCATATTACGAACGAACGAATCTTTATCATCGCTCCCTCCGCGGGCGATTGAGGCGAATCCTCGTACCCCGGAGCTATCTGGAAATCCTTGGGTATCCCTTATCGTACGACAAGTTAGGTTAGGTCAGGCCTGCTGCCTGCTGCCACTAGGCTACTGAGGATAGCAATAATCTATACATAATAGGTTGGGGAAAAAGTCTTTTCGCATTATAGTATGTATGAACTTGTAATAAAATCTCTTTGGCTGTAGTATTTGTATCTGGCTGGTTTTGGTATCATTGAAAGTTAATATTTTAAAGAACATAATTCCAAATTCAAATTAGGCAAATGTGTGATTTTCATTTGTTTTTCGTATTGTCAAGATGAGTGAATCTAATGAAGAAATTCGATACATTTTAAAATTTTACTACAAAAAAGGTAAAAATGCAACGCAAGCCGCTAAAAACAATAGCGATGTTTATGGACCTAGTGCAGTGTCTGTGAGAGTAGCACAAATTTGGTTTAAGCGTTTTCAATCCGGAAATGACAATGCCAGAAATTACATAGAACTTTGACCCACCTGCAAACAGTTATTTACCAGCATGGCAAATACCTCTTTTTGCTGGGATTTTATCACTGATTATATACACACACATTTAATGACTTTTAAACTTGTAGTTTATGTGTAAACTTAAAAAATGTCATGCGTGGCACGGCCGCAGTAATATACGTTTGGTACAGTACACACAGTAAGGACATGGTCCATACAGCCTGGTCAAGTATTAAATCATTCTGATTTCTTCAAACCTGTATGCTATGTAAAAATAAAATTATTTAATATTTAAAGAACCGTTCTTTGACATAAGTACCTAGGTTTGTTGTTGCTATTATATAAGTACAATCGTTTTTCGGGTAGATCAAAAATCTGTGACAGTTATGTTGACCGATACCTTCATTGTCAACGTTTCGATAGTAAAAACAGCGTTTGTAATAATTTTAAAATAATGTTTATATTAATTAAATGTACGAAACTAATATATTTGGATTAAAACTAACTTTGGGTGGTTAAAACTTGAGTTAGAACGTTTTAAAGTATTGTATTGTTATTTAGAGTAACGCAATTGATTGCGTTTCTAATTAGGAACAACCATAACCAAGTCTTTTTAATCGTAATTATTAACCTCAAGTTATACAGAAAAAAGATCAATTAACTAAGAATTCTATTTTCAAAACACAGTTTTTCTTTAATTTACATTTCGTGTAAATGCTGGGTCACAATCTGGCATTGTCATTTTGATGTCAAAGATGCACCTCGCTCTGGTCGCCCTATTACGGATAAAATAGATGCCATTTTTGAAAAAGTGGAGCAAGATCGACATTTCAGTAGTTACGACGTAGCTGAAGAACTGAGAATTGATCACAAAACAGTTTTGGCGCATTTGAAAGAAGCTGGGTACAAAAAAAAGCTCGATATTTGGGTACCTCACGAGCTCACTGAAAGAAACCTAATGAACCGTGTACTCATTTGTGATGCTTTATTACGACGTAATGAAACCGAATCATTTTTGAAGAAACTGATAACTGGTGATGAAAAGTGGATCACGTACGACAAGAACGTGCGAAAAAGGTCGTGGTCAAAGGCCGGTCAGGCTTCACAGACTGTGGCGAAACCCGGGTTAACTCGCAATAAGGTGATGTTGTGTGTGTGGTGGGATTGGAAGGGCATTATTCATTATGAGCTATTACCACCAGGCAGGACTATCGATTCTGAACTCTACTGCGAACAACTGATGAGATTAAAGCAAGAAGTTGAGAGAATGCGGCCGGAATTGATCAACAGAAGGGGTGTGGTGTTTCATCATGATAAGACCTCACACATCTATAGCCACTCAGCAAAAATTAAGAGAGTTTGGCTGGGAGGTGTTAATGCATCCGCCGTATAGTCCTGACCTTGCACCTTCAGATTTCCACCTGTTTCGGTCTCTTCAGAATTTTTTATGCAATGTTAGGTTAACATCACGAGAGGACTGCCAAATCCACTTGTCGCGGTATTTTGATGAGAAGTCCCAAAATGTATATAGCAATGGGATCATGTCCCTACCTACAAGATGGCAAAAGGTTATCGAACAAAATGGTACATACATACTTTAGTTAAATTTAAATAAACTATATTAAAAATGTTTTGAATTATCTTAAAAAATGCGAAGAAACTTTTTCCCCAACCTTATATAATAAAACAGTAAAACCCGCGTGTCTGTACATTGTATATATTTACGAAAAACTAATTGGGAGCGATGTTAAAATAGTATTAGAACACTTTTCAATTATTTTTAATTTTATTGTCTGTCTGTTTGTCTGTTTGTCCCTTTGTCCAGGCTAATCTCCGCAGATACTGGACGGATTCGAATGAAAATTTTTGTGGTGTATAGATACTAAGCCTGGCCAACATTTAGGCTACTTTTTACTGCGGGAAAATCCCTCATTCCCACGGGAATCTCTACATTTAATAAAATCGTAGGAAAGTCAAAACTGTACATTGATTTTTTTGTTTTAAAGAATATTTGGGGTGTGATTTACTATCGATATCGAAGCCAAATATAGTGTTTGTTTTGTCTGTTGTTGTTTGTCTGTATGTATGTGCGAGCTAAACTAAAAAAGTAACGGATCTTAATGGATTAACTTCTAATTTTGCATGAATATCCGAGAATTTTCAAGGACACCTCATTGGGTACGGTTTATAGGTACCGTGCATCCAAATAATGGCGAAAGCTATTTCCTGCGGTTGTTACTTCACACGGTCCGAGGCCCAACGTATTTCACTTTACTGAGGATATTTGATGGCGTGGAGTATCCCACTTACCGCGCAGCCTGCGTAGCACGTCACCTTCTCGACGGTTACCAAAACTGGGATTACACACTCGCGGAGGCAAGCGTCAGTGACGGAGAAATATCGCCATCATCTGTCTGAAGATTTTCTACGAGCTTTGAGACACGTGCTACTGGAGACAAAGTCGAAGTAACTAATGAGCGCATGCTGAACACCTGTATTAGTTAATTTCAAGATGTGGTAATTTCCACCACCGATTGAACTATCGAATATGGGTTACCAGCTCCCCAAATCATCACCGCATCAAGACCGTAGAAATTGGGAGTATATCGCTAAGACAAATTACGATCCGGGCGAAATGACCATGTCGCTTTGTTCTCTTTAGAGCAAACCAGGGTAAAATGTTTTTCTTCTGGATTTTGGATGGTGGAACAGGAAAAACATTTGTTATGGCATACTTGCAGAGGTCAGGAGGCAAGGCAAAATTGCTATTGCTGTAGCGTCGTGGGGATTTGCTGCCACACTGCTTTCGGATAGCAAGACAGTACATACCATGTTTAAAATTCCCTTATATTTAGAGAGCGCCGAAATGACGTTTGTGGTGTGTCATGTAACAGTGATAAGGGACACGTGCTCAAGGATTGCTTGATTGTATGGGATGAGTGTACGATGGCCAGTAGAAAGGCAGTTGAGGCCGTGGACAGAACCCTGCAGGACATCCGCAGGAACGAACATTTGAGTGGGTGGTGTCACATTACTGTTCACTGACGATTTCCGGCAAACGCTTCCCGTTTTGACGCGAAGATCGAGGGCTGACGAGATGAATGCTTTGTTGAAACGATCTTAACGAGTTCGTACTTACTTTGCGCTTGACCATGAATATGAGAGCTCGGCTCGACGACAATGCATGTGCTCAAGAATTTTCCGATGTCCTTCTAAGTCTTCGCGGAAGCACTCTACCAGAAGAGAGAGTTGGATAGGTGGTGTTTCCAGAACCCTCGACAGAGATGTATCCAGGAGAGAAGAACTCATTCTCGGTGTCTACGGGGACATTAGTCGTATACCGCACCAGTAGAAAACGACGTTTTGGGTATGTAAGCGGGCCATTTTGACGCCCAAAAATGATCAGGCTGCAGCAATTAATAGGCAATGAAGTGGTCTATACCTCCATAAATACTGTCGTCGAGCTAGATGACGCCACACATTATCCCATGGCATTTCTGAACTTCCTGTCAGCAAGCGGACTTCCATCGCATACCATCAAGCTGAAGGTAGGTGTCCCGATTATGCTTCTTCGGAACTTATCTCCTCCGAAGTTGTATAACGGGACCCGGCATTGGCGAGGCAGTATTTATACCATGCATTCCCCTCATACCGCATAACTACACATTCCAGTTCAAGCGCGTACAGTTGAATGTTTGCTTCGCGATGACCATCAATAAGTCCCGTGGTCAGACACTGAGGTCAGCGGGTGTTAACCTCAGGACAAGTTGCTTCTCACACGGGCAACAGTACGTCGCTTGCTACCGCGTTACCAGTCTTGTCTCTTTTTACATTTTGGCTCCTGGAAGAATAACTACCAACGTAGTTTATAGGAAAGTGTTGTAAGGTTTGATACCTTTGTACTTAATTTTACTCTTTTGTGTCCGGGAATATATTCCTGCATTATTTTGTCTATTCCTTCAGTCACATTTTATGACTGAACCAGAGAATATGTAATTATACTACTGAACTCAGCAGGATTCCCATATGACTCCCTTCACTTGCTTCGCTTGCAAAAAAACTTATACTTTTAATATAATACTATTTTAAAAGTTGTTTGCTTACAATGCTAAAGCGACACTGGCATTTTAGGTATGTTTGGTGCTGTAGAGCCTTCACGCAGACGACGTTGCGGGCAGCTGCTAGTGAGTAATTAATAACAACAAAGGAACACTTGTTCAAACGAATCGAAAATGTAAATTCCAATGGAATTTATGTACCTGTGCAAACTTTATTTCGACTTTAAACAGTGTTAAATCTTTCAGTCTCACACTTCACGAAATGAGGCCAGGCCTAAGGGATTCGTCGTTGATTCGTCGCGCGCGCTAGCGCACGGCGCGGTATAGGCTTCGAGGCACGTGCCCCTTTGCCTCGGCATCTTCTGCTCTTTCTTGTCTTGGTGGTGCAGTGGTGAGCGCCGCGTCGCCGATTACGGCGTAGCGACGAAGTAGGCGCCTCCCAAGTGTGGTGGTGCCGCGATGACAGCGGTGCCGCGGCGGTTGGTATTGCGGCGGCGGGGGTGTCGTCACGACGCGAAGTGGCGTCGCTGCGGCGGCTTCCGTCGCCCAGCGTCGAGTTTTGGGAAGCCAACAGGGGCGAGCATCCACCACTCCAGTGGCAACGCCCGCAGATATTGCGCGGTCGTAGCCCGGACCGTAGTCGGACCCGCGACCGCATCCCCGATGAAAGCCCCCCACGTCCGGGAATCGAACCCGGGTCGGGCAGGTTACGTGACATCGTCACAGAGCTCTGCATCTAATGGCGAGCCCGGCCGAGCTTGGCTCGCTAACGTATCCGATCACGATTCGGGATCGGGGCTCGGACATACGTCGGCGTCCCGGGTTGTCCGGGTTGATACCACAGAGAGGATTTCGCGCGGGAGTGCCCTCCCGTCAGGCGGCCTGCTATGTAGTGGGGCAAATCCGTGGAGGTGCCCGTGAGGTCCATTTTCCGCACGATAGTACACACCGCGCGCGAGACGGACCACGAACTCCTGCACGGATTCTACACGCAGGTCCCGTGAGATGACGTCATTTCTGACGTACCTCCCCGCGTTGGTTATCAAGCGTAGACACACGTTTTGCTATACCTGAAGGCGACGTCGCTGTGTCGTGGAGCACAAGGCGTACCACGCTGGTGCAGCGTACGTCAACCTAGTTCGAATGTAGGTGTTGTAGATCCGCAGCTTGGTGCTTAACGGCAGCATCGCTGCAGTACCGGCCGTAGCATCGCTCGAGCAGCCGCCGCCTGACGCATCGCGTTATCCACGGTGGGCACCATGCGCAGCGCTCTGTCGATGGTACACCCAAGGTACTTGACCGACGGCTGCCATAGAACATCTTGGCCGCGGAGCCGTAGTGGTGGTAGTCGGTAGCGGAGTGTTCGCGTTGCGAAAGCGGCCGTCTTACCCACATTGACGGCCATCCGCCACTTATCGAACCACTCCAGCAATCTATTCAGCAAACGTTGCATTTGCTCGTACGCAAAATGCAACCGGGGCGCCGACGTAAAGTAAGCGCTGTCGTCGGCGAACAGGGACAGCATTACATCCCTTTCTCCTTCGCGCAGATGTTCGCGCAAGGTTCGTTTCTTGACAAAACCATGTTGTTCTTCAATTATGAGCTTATGTAGCGAAGGGTAAATATAGTTATGTACTAGACGCTCAAGCACCTTTGACAAAGTGGATAAGAGAGATATGGGACGGTAGTTAGTAACGTCATTTCTACGGCCACTCTTATAAACAGGAACAACATAGGCCATTTTCCACACATCTGGCACAACGCCTTCAGATAAACTTTTACTATATAATATTTGTAGTGGAACTGCCAGAGAATCAGCGGTGTGCTTTAAGAAAAATGGAGGTAGGCCATCGGGTCCAGGTCCTTTCGAAATATCCAAATTCTTTAATTCTTTAATAATTTCATCTTGCGTAATGCATATGTTTGATAAGACGGAGTCACAGAAATTATTCATAGGTAACTTATCAAAGTCAATTTTTTCACAAGTACTGGGTTCATATACTGAGCCAAAAAAATCTGAAAAAAGGTTACATATACTCTCGGGGCTATCGGATATAGTATCACTATATTTCATAGAAGATGGAATACCAGACTTTTTGTCTCGACTTCTAACATATTTCCACAGCGTATTGACATCGCTTCTTATCGAGTCTTCTTCTGAATTAATGTACGTGTCAAAACATTCTTTACTGACTATCTGAAATCTATTTCTGAACAAAGAAAATTCTTCGTAGTGGGAAATAGAATTGTATTTTTTCCATTTTATCCAAGCCTTTTCTTTGTTTTTAAATATATGAATCAGTGGCCGGGAAAACCAAATTGGATAGTCACAATGTTTTGGCGAGCGTAAAGGAACATGAGCTTTAATTATTTCATATATTTTTTCATAAAACACACTGACTGATTCGTTCATAGATATATTATTTAAGAGTTTACTCCAATCAAATGAGCTAATTAGTTCATTAATTGAGTGGTATTTACCTTCTAGAAAATAATATCTGGGAGTTGCCGATAAGGTCATTGTTTTGCATGAAAAATTAAAAGGTGTAAAAAAACAAAAAGGTGGGGATTTCGTCTGTATACGCCGCATATAGCGACGGCGACAGACAGCTGTCCTGTGGTACTCCTGCACGGATCGGATGGTGTGGCGATTCCTCCCCATCAATCGAGACGTAGAACCGCCTGCCCTCCAGGAAGCTAGCCACCACCCTGTGTAAGGCGGGATGGAGTGTATCTAGCCTAAGGGATTAATAAGTTGTTAGAAGGTTTAAACTACATCCAGGGCCAGTTCCCAGTTCCAAACAATAATTATTCCAAGCCGCCTAATTTTTATTTAACCAATAATCAATACTTTATGCCTAAAAGGAAAAAGGCATGCTCCGATGGTTCGGACATGTTGTAGAAATAATGTCGAATGAGTGAATGACTAAACAAATATAAAATACGAATGTGGATGGTTGCAGAGGACGGACCTACCATGACCAAATAGGTCAAGTACTCTCTGAGGGTGGGGTCAAGAGTTTTAGGAACCGGCGTGCATGTACGAAATGATGAAAGAATGATGAACGAAGAAGAAGCACGGGAGGTGTTTAAGACCGGGATATCTGGCGCTCCATACTTTCTGCCAACTCCGTAGGGACATGGCGTGAGGATATATACATACATATAATGCCTAATACTTCTACACCTCAGTTATCAGCAAACAAACTAGTGCCAATTTTACAATCACGCTTTAAAAAATCACGTTTTTCGTTACAAACCAAATCTCGTGTATAAAGCAAGACTCGAGGACAACAAAGAATGCGTGCCATGACTGATACCGTTATCATACAAATTAATATGAAACAAAGCTCATAAACTTTACTTGACTCGTACAGTTATCAGTGCGATGCTAATTGTATCCGTTTTTCTTTTATCGCGGCCATTTCTTGCCCTGATAAGATTAGAACAGTCATATGGTGGACTGGAGCGCCATCTCAAGTGCGTTTTCATCGAATCATCGTAAATATTCGAATGAAATTCTAAGTTTAATAATAAAAACAAGTGATGGTGTTAAGTGAAAGTGCGTTAGGACGATATGAGAGATTACCGTACGGCAACAGCCATGCATAACGTTCGGCCGCTGGAAATATACGGGAACAGTGAACCGCATCGGAATAGGTCATCATCTTTGTCTACTTGGCGGCGCCAGAACGGTATACCCCGCCAGGAACCCAGGTTTTCCCTTCAGTATGAGGTGATTTCCCTTTACTTTGACCTATATCGCCTTTTGGCTTACTACGTTTAATACATACCTTTCGTGCAATTGCATTATCAAAGCTACGATAGTAAGTATAAAGTCATTAAGATAATATTAACGTGCGCATACGCAACAAAACACTAGACGATTGAAATATAATTTTCAAATGATTGAAGACTAATTTTCTAGACTTCCGATGAGTATATAAACTCCATAATAATATGATGCTAATGTTGACTTAGTGATAAAGTATACGATAAAAAAATGTAACGATTTAAGGAAAAGAAACAGTCACTTTAGGCTAATAACTGATGACTTTCAAAGTAGGCCAAGATCTATCACATAGCTCGACACTTGATCTACATTTTAGTACATATCTTCGTTAGTAGGTGTATTGTATTTTTATGGCGTATATATAGTATAAAACTTAGGTACCGATAACGATTGTGTACTTACTTCAATTTGTCGTAGTCGTATGGCGTTAATGCACACATTAACTATGCCTACCTCTTCGAGGATTACAGGCGTGAAGTATGTATACGTAATGAAATGCTTTATACATTTTATGATACCAAAATTGTGTTTGTAGATAGCTATACGTAGTATTTGTATACTCTTTGATAGCTATAAGAATCTGTGTTCCTCCTCTGACATGTAAATTGTTTTCTTTTGTTTCAACTATGTACCACGTTCGGAAATAAAAAATAGATAATTAAAAAGTGAGTTGGTGGGCTAATTTCAAACGGAAAGCTTAAGTTTCCCTGACTGACTGTATAGTTTTATAATTTTAGAAAATAATTTTGTGTGCAATGGAGTGTAATGCGTAAAAAAAACTGAAGTGACAAACTGTCAAATCATGTCCTGTCACTTGTTCGTCTGACACTTATGTGCAGAGAATAGTTTTCCGTGATATTTTAGTTTTTTATTTGTGTATTTCCTTAATTGTAGTGAAACAAATTGTTTTGGTGTTTATATGTTTAGTTGTGCGATATCACAGTCGCTTGTTTTTGATGTTAGTTGTGCGTGAAATTCGTTTGAAAGGTGTAAATTGTGTAGTAACGTGTCACTGTGTAGATATTCCAACCGATGAACTGCGAAAAACTACTTCAATTGTTTGGTATTGTGTTAAAAAATTAGTGTACATTCACATGGGTGATGGCTTGGCAGTCGGATCCGCGTGTAAGTTGATGTGACGACGGTCAAATGTACGATAATAGGTTGAGGTATTAAACATTTTACAATTGTGATAAAAACATGTCCTTGTCATTGATTTAACATTTAAATGAGCTTTATTCGATGAGGTAGACGTCTCGGCGAGTGTCTCGGCTTATTTGAATGTGTACGCACGAGTTTCTACACACTTTGTTTGTATGAATTATGAAGTATTTGTGAATTACTAACTGTTCAAGTGAAGCCTGTAATCCCATTTACCGTTCAATCGGAAGATCACTTTGAATAAATTATGTGTCGAAACAGCGTCATTTTAAATATTGAAGCTAATTTTTTGTGGGCTATGTTATTCCAATTGAAATTAAATTAAAAATGTTCCGGAGCTAGTCTGTGATTAAAATTTATTTGGAAATATTCTCAGAGTATTTTCAAATGGAATATAGATAACATTCATTACTATTTATAGCATGTATATTGGTGATTATTTAAAATACATGCAGATATTTTAGATATTTTACTTAAAATCGTAATTTGTAATGTATATAGTCTACTTAAACAAAATCTGTCTTTAGGACCAAAATAAACATAGTAAAAATACCATTTATACTTATCAACAATACCTAACTTTATCGTGTGTAGAACACAAAATAAATATAACAAAATGTAAGAATACTACATTTTTTAAATGATCTATATAACCTGTAGTTGGAAGAATTACATGTAGAAGAACAGTGAACAAGAAGTAATATAATTCAGAAAAAAGTCTTAGGGTGGGATATCCTTAATAATTATGAGATATAAATGAGAGTTTATTCAGTTTATTCATTTATTTCATATAATTAGGCTCCTGGAGAGCACTTTTACATCGTCATTTTTTTTTTAAACTAACCTAGAGTGAATAACCACTAATAATAATCAAAAATACATAATAAATTAAATAGACACTGAACAATTTTGTATAATATGGAAAGCATCAATTATTTACAAATTCCTCCATTTCCCCATTTCAAAAGAAACTGAGAAAGAATGAATATTATTCCCAGAGTATTATTCCCATTGGTAACACTTTCATAATCAAATAAATTGTGATGAAATTTAACATTAATATGGGTTTCATTACCTATGGGTCATAACCTCATCAGTTACTTTTTGTACCAACATCAAATAACATGCTGATAAAGTTGCAAAGGACTGCTAATATTTTATTTTATTACTAATTTTATTGTTGTGGTGAATTTTGTATTGCTTTATTATAGATTTCTTTAAATAAAATTTTATGTATCCTCAGACCTATTGAATATAAATGAAAGAAAAACATTAACTTTTAGTTAAAGACTAAAGTTTGATGACCCGGTTAGTCCAGCGGTGAGAGATGTCCTGTGGGGCTGTGAGTGTAAGTGATTAAAAAAAAAAGTGGTGGTATAGCTCAAATCTACTAATCTACTTGCCCCTAAATGGTAGTGTGCAGTACTATTGTCTTCTGGTCAGGTGGTAATATATGGCCCTGTCATTTTCAACACGGAGGCCTAACACCACCACCAGGCATAAGGCCTTATGGCAACTCATCTACATTGATCTCCTTGGTTTCATGTAGATGTTTATAAGCTACAGTATTACTTACCATCAATGTAAACTGTTTGCTTCCAGGGGCGGATTTGATATGTTGGCTGTTCTAGGCCTATGAAAGATTGCCCCTCCCTGTCCTGTAAAGCATAAACAATTAGATAAGCTATAAAAATTAAATTAAAATGAAAAGAAAAAAATTATAGTAAGTGATTTATTAATTCTTCTAATAATCGTAATTGCCATACATGTAATTTTTTTTGTGAGAATTGTGAGTATATGGACACGTTTTTGAGATTTTACATGTACGCATAGGCACCTACTTAATAAAAACAACCAAATTTTGCCGTCCCCTAAATTTTGCCGCCCTAGGCCTGGGCCTACTATAGGGAATACGGCCTATAGGGAAATCCGCAATACATAATTACATACTTTATGCGATGAGTTGCGAAACAGGTTAAGGTTGCAGTATACACTTTAACACCTTTAACCTCTCTAATTAACCCTCCCCCCTCAAAGAAAACAATAAAATTGACTGTTGAAGAAAATAAGTGTTTTTATTTCAATAAAAGATAACAAATAAAGTGCCAAAGGAAATATATTTTTACTAGGTACTATTAATGTGATGGGTGTGCTTGTTTCTTGTCAAAAAATGACTCAGCGTCAAGTCGATTTATAGCAAATCTTGTCGCGAACCCCCTGTCGTCGAATGGTGAATCCCTAGGGGTTTGCATAGCCCACTTTGAGAAACTGCAATAGAGCATTATAAAACCACTCATATATAATTAATAATAAGCGTTATTAAAGTATGAATGTATAGGCATAAAAATAGAAGTGATAGTATGAGGACAACTGCTTTGTATGACTCATATATTTGTACCTACATGAATTTGCCCAGAGATTACTTAAGACATTTTATACGAGATTCTATGTTGTAATTAAAATTGTTATTTATACCTGGGAGCTAAGCCTAAATTAAACAGATTTCAGATTATCATTCCCAGTAAGTGATAGATACTTAGGAATTTAGTACTTACCTATTTATAAAATCTTTAATTTAGGAACCTTTTTGATTCATTTGTTCGTTCATATTTTATTTGAGTATATTTGTACAGG
Source organism: Macrosoma leucophasiata (assembly GCA_036365455.1). Classification (NCBI taxonomy): domain Eukaryota; kingdom Metazoa; phylum Arthropoda; class Insecta; order Lepidoptera; family Hedylidae; genus Macrosoma; species Macrosoma leucophasiata. The sequence continues at coordinate 1,637,712 of JAWQUS010000023.1, read as the reverse complement.
ATATGAATGGAAATATGTAAATTAAAAATATTTACCAATAGGTGCTTACTACAAAATAATTAATGACAATTATTGATATCACAGCCTTACTAACTTAAGACTGGTAATCAATATACATATAAACACCATATGATGCTAATGTTTACTTAGTGATAAAGTATAGGTACAATACCTACAATAAAAAAAATTGATAAGAAAACTAAAAATAAATTATTGAAAGTTATCAGAAGAATTTAAATTGAATTATGTTACTTTCCGATTTAAAATATTTTTCAGTTGCGGCAATAAAAAGTTAACATTTGAACTTCTTAATTTGAGCATAAAAACATTTTTTAATACATTGATGTAGGAATATTTTGACTAGGTATTTACCAGGAAATGGTTTAGAAATTTTCAAGGTAAAATGTTTCACAGCTGTTCCTCCTAGGATCATTTTAGGGTTGCGTAACGAAAAGATAAAAATGGGATGCTTGGCATATTGACAGAATATTTAGTGACATATTCACTTTAAAAATGAATTATAAAATTCGTATTTAAAGGGGCTCTCATACAACAAACGTTACTTTTTACTGTTATTTTGTGCATAAATGTATGGAATCCTTTGTGCGCTAGTCCGACTCGCAATTGGCCGTTTTTTGTTCAATATTTTTAAACAATTCAATATCTGGCCAGACTAATAATCATGACAATAAAGTAGTAGTGTAGTAGCAGTGTAGTGGGTAGGGGATGTCCTACCCATACCCACTACAAAAATTTGCTCCATTTATGTTTGAAATACATGGATATATTTAATTGGTGGTAGAGCTCCAGTGACGGAACTCGCGGGCGTATGCACCACCGCATTACCTAATATACTTGCCGCTATATGGTAGTGTTCAGCACTATCGTGTTCCGGTCAGGTGGTATTGCAAGAACGACCTTGTAATTTCCGGCACAGAGGCATAACACCTTAGGCCTCAGGAGTGGTAACGCATCTGCATTTTGACCTTGCTCTATGTATGGGTGTCTATAGGCTGCAGACATCACTTAACATCACTGTGAACTGCATGCTTGTTTGCCACTTGCATCACGTAAAAAGAAAGAGTTCAATCATCTGTGGAATTAGACTTATAATGTCTGGTGTTATTGTCTTAACAATTGTTTGTATGACCTGCTGCTGCATGCGGGCTAAACAAAGGTTTTTTATAGATGAAAATAAATGTATGCTTTAATCACTATAGTCTATCATGAAGATCACTTTTTGTAGAAATAATATTTGCGGAGGTTGAAGTCGAAAGATGTAGGAGTGCGTGTAAGTGACTTAGTGGTGACCTGTCTGCTTTACGCAGACGATGCGGTGATTATAAGCTCTACAGCATCTGGGTTACAAGCTCTTGTCACAGTCATGAAAGAGGATTGTATGGAGAAAGGCTTACAATTGAACGTGAATAAAACTAAAGTGTATTTGTAAGAGATGAACAGAGAACAATGAGCGAATGACTAAACAGATATACAATGCGAATGTGGATGGTTGCAGAGGCTCAGGAAGACCAAGACTGACCTACCATGACCAAATAGGTCGAGTTCCGTGTATCTGCTACTCTAAAAATAATCAGTAAATGATAAATTTTTGTGTTTCAGACTTATGAGAACAGCTTCCTACTACGTCTGAAGATAGTAGGCGCGAACTCATTAGCTAAGAAGGACATTTTTGGTGCAAGGTGAGCAAATACTTGTAGATTTTGTATTAATGATTTAAGCCTAAAGACGTCCACTGCTAGGTAAAAAGCCTCAAAAATCAGAATTTGCATAAAAAAAAGAACGAACAGTCCTGATCCGCCCTCATCCAGCGATTGCCTACAACCTTCACTAGATCGTCGGTCCACCTATTGGCCTATTACCTATTGGCGGGCTTGCTTTGCTTACGCTTCGTATCGATTCGGCTTGGATGCGATGTGAACCTCGCAAGTTTCGCAGCGTACCCGGAGATGAACTTCAAAAATGTAGTCAAAAGAGTTCTTCAGGGCTGGCAACGCGTTGGCAATTCATCTGGTGTTGCAAATGTTCATAGGCGACGGTTACCACTTTCCATCAGGTGGGCCGTCTGCATGTCTGTCAACCTAATGACATAAAAAAATATGTCAATAGGCTCGTCACCTGTAACATGGGACAAAACTGGAGTATCGTGCGTGTTCGCATATAGTTATGCATGCAATACAAAAAAAGGTATGCGGTTACGCTTATATAACTGTTTAAAAATATTTGAATTGTTACAGCGATCCCTATGTTCGCGTCGAGCTTCAGAAAGTCGAGGGCGACACCACAATCGAGACTTTCCTAACGAAGACTAAAAAAAGGGTTAGTATGGTAGGGTGCATCTTATGCGTTGGTAATAAAAACTATATTTGATGATTTCGGACAAACGGAGAGTTCTCCTACTGTACATCTTTAATAAAGTAAAGAGTAAACACATAGAAGCGCGCATGGCCCCGTGGCTGGTGTAGATCATAAGCGATCTACTCGGTTAAGCACTACGGGCGCGGTCGGGTGGGTTGAAAACATCCGACAGCGGGTTGGCCACTAACCCACCCACCGCCACCAATCCGCATTGGAGCAGCGTGGTGCAGTAAGCTCCAGGCCTCCCCCCAAAAAGGGGAGAGAGTCGTGCCCAGCAGTGGGACGAATAATGGGTTGCCATTATTTATTATTATCGTTTGACATGGTGTTTTTAAAAAACTACTGGACCAGCGGCACGATCGCCTAATTGAAGAGCAATTTACAGGTTGCTTTTTGGCACCCAAGACCTGTGTGCGTTTTTTGGATTCCATAGCCAAATATATATATATATATATATATATATATATATATATATGTAAAGAAATACTATTTCTTTCTTCGCACTCTGTGTGTTTACTTACCATGAAGTTTGGTTATAGTTTTTAACTTTTTAATTGTTTGATTTTAAAGAAGAAACGAATTCAGAATGTCAGATGACAGATTTAAATACGAGTTGATTGACAATTGGATAATCAATGAAAATTTTAATATTATATTATTTTATGTTTTAAAAGTGAAAGAATAAACTTTCATTGTCGTTTCTTCTTTACAGGTTTGAGTTCATATTGTTTTATATTACCTAAATAAAATAGTCTCTGTATAAAAAAACTAACAATAAATCTTCTTTACAGCAACACAAGGTTTATTTCTTTCATGTAGTAAAACAGACTTATAAAACGACAATTTTGTTTATAAAAAGATGCAAATGGAGCAGTTACGTTTTGAATTCACGATTTTACCGGCGAATGATGGAAAATCTAATATTTGTTGTGTAACCTCAATCACAACTAAAGATGAAAAAAAATTTGCTATACCAGAGGAATTACAGTCTGTTGGATTTCACGAAGAATTAATTGAGACAGCTGTGTACAACAAAGTAAAAAATAGTTTAAAGAAAAGACATCAGACACGAAGAGTTTGGATAACTATGACAGATAAATTACGAGAAATTTACATAGATGCTGATGGTAACTTACAATTTGGAGAACAATATCTGGAGGAAATTGAACATAACCGAGCATCTGAAGAACAAATTAGAGATTCGAATTTATTGGAAGAAATGTTTACAAAGTTAATAGAAAATACACATGATTTAAAAAAACAGAATCTGAAATATGTCGCAGAGAAGTTTGTGATTGAGAAATTTACGAGCAAAAACTCGAATGCAAGGCAATGGATTGACATTTTTGAGAGAGAATGTTCTCGCTTCGGTATTATGAAAGATGAACAAAAAATTGAGATTCTCCGACTATTTATGGATAAAAGTTGTGTTGATTGGTACAGCTCAATGATTATAAAATTAACACTCAACTCAGAGTGGATAGTTTGGAAAGAAAAGTTGTGTGAGTCATTTGCAAACCAAAACTGGAACCAAGTGACCTATGCATTGTTATTTAAATATAAGGATGGTTCATTAGTGGACTATGCCATTAAAAAGGAAAAACTTTTATTGGACATGAGAAATTCAATTGATACAGGTACACTGGTGGATCTGATAGCGGTAGGTTTGCCAGGTTTTGTATTAGAGAAGATAAATAGAGAAGCAATGAATGATATAGTATGTTTATTCAATGAGGTGAGAAAGTATGAACATTTGGTCAATAAAAATAGGAATGGAACGTATAGAAAGTATGAAAATCAAAGGATAAATATTACAAATGAAGGACGTTATCCATGCAAAATATGCGTAAAATTAAATAAAGGGGTTCGCTATCATTCCGAAGCTGCATGCTGGTTTAGAGTTAGAGAAGATGATAAATTAAATAAAAGATATATTAAACATGTAAATAATTCAGTGATTGAAGCAGAGTTAAATGAAACAGAACAAAAAAACTAGTAGTGACACCATTAATTAAGATCAAACTACTGTTAAATAATAAATTAGAAATTTATGGAGTATACGATTCAGGTTCAAATGTATCTCTAATTAATTCCAAATTACTGAAACTAAATACAAAAGGACATAACTCGAATGAAGAAAATATAGTAACAATTAATGGTGTCCAAAAAACAAGTGGTTTGACAAATTTAAAAATAAAAATTTTTGAAATAGAAGAAAATGTGGATGTGTACATCATTGACGAACACAAATTCAGATATGATTTCTTAATAGGATTAGATATGATAAAGAAATACAAGCTAGTACAAAATGAGGAGTTAAAAATAACTCAGAAACAATACTTACATGAAAAGAATAGTAAAAAAATGGAGAAAAAGATAGACGAAGGTGAAAATGAAGGTAATAAATATGAAAACGAAAACAAAATTAATTTTAATGAACATATCAAAGAGGAGGAATTTGAAATAAAGGTTGGTCATTTAGATGATGATAAAAGGGAAGAAATAAATAAGCTAATACAACAATATCAATCAGTTTTTGCCAAAAACAAGTATGACGTGGGAAAGGTTAAAGGATATGAAGCAAGAATAGATTTATTAATGGATAAATACTGCAGCAAGAGGCCATACAGATGCACTATAGAAGACAAAAAAGAGATAGCAGAACAAATAGCCGAATTATTGGATAATGCGCTTATAGAAGAATCTTATAGTCCATTCGCAGCACCAGTAACTTTGACATTTAAAAAGGAAGAAAATAAAAAATCAAGGCTCTGTATAGACTTCAGGGATTTAAATAAAATTGTAGTTCCTCAGGCTCAACCCTTCCCATTAATTGACGATTTAATGACAAAAACAAGAAATTGCAAATTTTTTACAAGCTTAGACGTTAATTCAGCTTTTTGGTCTATACCTCTACGAGTAGAGGACAGGAAGAAGACAGGGTTTGTAACTCAAGAGGGACACTTTCAATGGACTTGCCTACCATTTGGTTTGAAGACTGCTCCAGCAATATTTCAAAGAATATTGTGTAACATACTTAGAAAATATAAACTAACCGATTTTGCTGTCAATTATATAGATGACATCCTGATATTTTCAAACTCATTTGATGAACACATAAGTCACTTGAAACAGTTACTAGAAGCAATTCAAACGGAAGGATTTCGACTAAAATTTATAAAATGTACATTTGCATCAGATTCGGTAAAATACCTGGGACATATCATTCAATATAATTCTATCCAACCACTGAAGGACAATCTCATTTCGATAAAAGAATTTCCAGTACCAAAAACACAGAAGAATATTCGACAATTTTTGGGAAAAGTAAACTTTTACCATAAATATATACCAAGGAGCGCAATAATTCTTGACCCATTACATAATTTGCTAAGAAAAAATCAAAAGTTTGTTTGGTCTGAAGAATGTCAAAATGCGTTTGAAAAAATAAAGAGTCTCTTGTGTTCACAGCCAATACTAGAAATTTATGATCAAAATCTTCCAATAAATATTTATACTGATGGTTCTCTGCTGGGTGTTGGAGCAATTTTAAAACAAGTACAACTAGATGGTAAAGAAAAACCAGTAGCCTATTTTTCAAAAAAACTGAATGGAGCGCAAAAGAAGAAAAAGGCAATATATTTAGAATGCTTAGCTATTAAAGAAGCACTAAAATATTGGCAGTACTGGCTGATAGGTAAATCGTTTACAGTCTACACAGACCATAAACCATTAGAAAACATGAACTTAAAAGCTAGAACAGACGAAGAACTAGGTGATTTGACTTATTACCTTTCACAATATGATTTTAAAATCAAATATTCCCCTGGAAAAGATAATTTAGAAGCGGACTGTTTAAGTCGGAATCCTGTATTAGAACCAGAGGATAATCTAGAAGAACAACTGAAAGTTGTGAACTTAATTACATTAGAAGATATTGTAATAGATCAGAATCAAAATAAAGAAATACAGAGAAACAATAATAAAATAATCAAAAAACACAATTTATACTTCAAAAGAATTAGGAACAAAGAGAAAATAATAATAACAGAAGAATTCAGTATTAAATTTATAAAGCGAATACATGAAGATCTATGTCACATTGGAGTGGGACAAATGCTAAAGACTATTAGTTCACTGTACGCAACAAAAAATTTAACGAAAAATATTAAAAATGTTTGTAGGAATTGTGAAATTTGCATAAAAAACAAAACAAGAGGACAACACAAATATGGATTAATGTCATATTTAGGCCCAGCGACAAGACCCTTTGAAATAGTATCAATAGACACAATTGGAGGTTTTGGTGGTTCTAGATCAACCAAGAAATACATACATCTTTTAGTGGACCACTTCACTAGATATGCATTTATTATAACATCAAAAACCCAGGGTGCACATGACTTTATAAAGTTAATAAATAAGGTCGCTGAAACCGAAGAGATTGGGATGCTCCTTACCGACCAGTATCCTGGAATAAACTCTAAAGAATTCAAGAAGTTCCTTACTGACAAACAAATAACAATAATTTTTACAGCAGTGAATGCACCGTTTTCTAATGGCCTAAATGAAAGGTTGAATCAAACGATAGTTAACAAAATTAGATGCAAAATCAATGAAGATGGAGAAAACAGAGCGTGGACTACAATAGCACATGAATGTGTAGAAAAATACAATCAGACTAACCACTCAGTAACTGGCTATGCACCATGTTATTTGCTATACGGAACAGATGTTAAGGTTTTACCAAAAGAACTACAACAAGGAGGTATAAATAGTGACTGGATCGGAGATAAGAAAACAGCGCTTAATAATACCTTGAAATCACATTACTATAACAAAATGAGGTATGATAGGAATAGAAAACAAAGAGAATTCAGTGTGGGAGATCTAGTATATATAGAAAATGGGAATAAACTAAATAGGAAAAAGCTAGATGAATTGAGAATTGGACCATATAAAATAATTAAAAAGAAATCTAATACAATTTACGAGATAGATACAGGACATAGAAAAACAGAGTCAAATCTTTTTCATATCACAAAACTAATTCCAGTACAGATAACAGAGGATGAGAATGTGCAAGTATCAAATGGAGAACTGGAGTGAAAATTCACGGGTGAATTTTCTTCCCCATGGGGGGAGATGTAAAGAAATACTATTTCTTTCTTCGCACTCTGTGTGTTTACTTACCATGAAGTTTGGTTATAGTTTTTAACTTTTTAATTGTTTGATTTTAAAGAAGAAACGAATTCAGAATGTCAGATGACAGATTTAAATACGAGTTGATTGACAATTGGATAATCAATGAAAATTTTAATATTATATTATTTTATGTTTTAAAAGTGAAAGAATAAACTTTCATTGTCGTTTCTTCTTTACAGGTTTGAGTTCATATTGTTTTATATTACCTAAATAAAATAGTCTCTGTATAAAAAAACTAACAATAAATCTTCTTTACAGCAACACAAGGTTTATTTCTTTCATGTAGTAAAACAGACTTATATATATATATATATATATATATATATATATATATTTTTTTTTATGTAATGAATGTGGCAAACAAGCGTGCAGTTCACATTGATGTTAAGTGATGACTGCAGCCTATAGACACCCACACAATGACCAGAGGTCAAAATGCAAATGCGCTGCCACTCCTGAGGCATTAGGTGTTATGCCTCTGTGCCGGAAATTACAGAGCCGTACATTACCACCTGACCGAAACACGATAGTGCTGAACACTACCATTTAACGGCAAGTATATTAGGTAATGCGGCGGTGCCTACGCCCGCGAGCTCCGTGACTGGAGCTCTACCACCAGTAAAAAGACCACCAAATGCCAAAAAACGGCACCCATATGTGATGAGTGATATATTTTATATGTACTTTTGCGTAAAGATACATATTATGAGCTGAAAGTATAAAGAAAGGTAAATACTTGCATTTTAATTAAGCAATTGTTGTTTCAGACACTCAATCCAGTATGGAATCAGGAGTTTGTATTCAGGGTAAGATAAATTTAACTGTAAATTGTTATTTTATTTTATGATGGTTGCAAACAAACAGGCAATTGACATGGATGGTAAGTGAATATTGCAAGCTATAGACGTCTGACCGGTGGTTTATTTTTTTTTTTTTTATGTAATGGAAGTGGCAAACAAGCATGCAGTTCACATTGATGTTAAGTGATGACTGCAGCCTATAGACACCCACACAAAGACCAAGGTCAAAATGCAGATGCGTTACCACTCCTGAGGCCTAAGGGTGTTATGCCTCTGTGCCGGAAATTACAGGGCCGTACATTACCACCTGACCGGAACACGATAGTGCTGAACACTACCATTTAGCGGCAAGTATATTAGGTAATGCGGTGGTGCCTACGCCCGCGAGCTCCGTCACTGGAGCTCTACCACCAGTGATGGTCACAATGCAGATGCGATCCTTGAGGTCTAACTTGTTGTTTTGCCTATGATAGCTATTACGGATATTCTTTGTCATTCACTGGCAGAGTTCTAAGGAAAGTAAGTAAGTTAAGCCTCAGTAGTGGTGACGCATCTGCATTTTGACCTTGGTCTTTGTGTGGGTGTCTATAGACTGCAGTCATCACTTAACATTAATGTGAACTGCATGCTTGTTTGCCACTTCCATTACATAAAAAATGCGTAGGTCAGTCAAAATCTAAATAAAATGATAAAAGATAACACCAGGAAATCACAAAGTCCACAACAGACTAGTCCTTACATTCACCATACGTTCACAATATGACGCACGTGGCAGCCATTGTCACTTTTTTAATGTAATAAATGTGGCAAACAAGCATGCAGTTCACATTGATGTCAAGTGATCAATGCAGATGCGTTGTCACCCATGAGACCCCAGTCGTTACGTACCTATCTGTGATAGATATTAAACGAAACACGATAGTGATCAACACTACGATATGGCGGCCTATGCCCTCGAGCTCCTACACTGTAACTCTATCGCCAGTAAAATTATAATTAGTAGGTATATTAAAAATGTTTAAATTCCAGGTGAAACCCCAAGAGCAGAAGCTCCTCGTCCAGGTGTTCGACGAGAACCGACTGACCAGGGACGACTTCCTGGGCATGGTGGAGATCCCCCTCGCCGGGACCCCCACGGAGTCGGCCGCCACGCCCCGCCCCGCACCCACTAAGTACTTACTGCGCCCGCGCAGGTCCGTGTAAGTAGTTGGCAATGCATGGCGTTGTTTTTTCTTTTTTTTTTGTTTTTCTCTCTTGCCTGTTCTTTTTTTGGTTCTTTTAATGTCTGTACAGGAATGTTTTAAGCTGATGTACATATTTGAGGGCGTTATTGAATTGCTAACCTTGAAATCGTTATTTTAAAGAAAATCAGGTTCATTAATTGAATCCATCGGCTGTCAAATTCAAATATAAACACTTTTCCTTTTTTTTTTAAAGTTGCTCGGTACATATTGTCTCTGCTATGTTTTTGTATGGAGCTGATTTGGTAGTTTCGAATAGGACTCCATAGTAAAAGTCATTCATAATAATGTGTCCAATAGTGGGTAGCTTAAGAAGTGATTTTTGAAATCAACCCAGCGCGTCAGATTGAGATATAGGAGATACCTTGCACCCCGTTGAGTACCTCCACCACATCAAAGATTTCCATAAACGACCGAACCCTTAGGGCTTCCGCCACGAGCTTGCCTCGCATCCAAATTGTCAGAATTTTGGATGGGAGCTTTGATAGGTTTTACTTTTCATCCTTTCCGAGTATCTGACATTCCTGAGTAATTTTTCACCTTCATTTTTGAAAGAATCAAATGTTTTTGAAAAGGGCGCGGCATCAACGTCATGGGTCATGAGCGTGTCAGATATTCTGAGAGGGCGTAAAAGGTGCCCAAACAATGCTCCTATCAAAAATTCAGACGATTCGGAAGATGAATAAGATCGTAGCGACGTTTTGAATTTTTTTAAGGGTTACCCTTCGTGCGATTCCCTATATACAAACCTTAGTTTTAGTGGAGGTAACCGACGGGGTACAAGGTATCTATCATATCTTAATCTGACACGCTCGAGGCAATACAAAAATAGCATCCTGGGCTCTCCTACTACAATGTCTCCTTCAATATGTACTTCGTCTTAAAACATATTGTATACTCGTATTTAATCAATATCCAAGACTTATTAACGTCAGAGATATGTTTATTTTTTTATTTTTCTTGCCAAATTGTTATGATTTGATATTTATAATTACATATTAGTAGTTTTAGTATATGTTTTTGGTACTTAAAAGACGTGTTACATATTTTTCAAAGTAGTTAATAAATAAAAGTCCATATTGAGATCAAGGTCTTTATTCTTGAAAATATTCGTTGCGTTTATCTTTAATATGTGGGATTAATGACAAAAATTGTAATTTTTAGGTACAAATCCGTATTTATTTTATTATATCCTATTGAGGGTGTCGAGACCTGAAAACCCCACCGCCCACTGTCAGTCAGTCAGTCGAACAGAGGCGGCACACCGCGGACACTCCGCAAAAATTCCAAACAAACGCTTAATTTTGGTCTCTATTACACAGACATTAATCAGTGACGTGAATTTACACGTGCACCTGTGTGCGTAGCACGTAGAGAATACCAAACGTCTCCCAAAGAGGGGAGGAGGTTGGATGAGTCGGAGAAATCGGGCGGGACGTCGAAGTGTCCATTCTATACGTAGTATTATTACATATTCTCTGGTGGCGCTCAAACTAATGGGGCGGTAGTAAGTGCAATAACTCAAGATGAGCAGCGTCCTGCACAACTCTGGCCACTGCGATCGCCAATCCGTATGCCAAGCGTGGCGATTATGGCATATCCCCCCTTATGGGGCTTTGGTCCAGCATTGATCTTCTTTGAATGTCGTCTTCAAGTGATGATGATGAGGTACCGTCGAGGAATTCCCCTCTTATTATAATAATATAATAATAAGGACAACCCTTGATACGTCCCACTGTTGAGCACGAGTCTCTTCCCTTCTTGGGGGGGAGGCCTGGAGCTTACTCCAGCACGCTGCTCCAATGCGGGTTTGTGGACATAAGTGTTAGTGGCCAACCCTTTATTAAAAACTCTAATACGCCATAACCCCTCTTATTAAAAAAAACAATCAAATATAGCTTTTATTACCATTGCATAGTGTCCATTTGATCAAGCTGAGCTGAGTTGTCTGAAATACGTCAAAAGATTTCAAGGAAAGTGCCATTGCCTTCCACTACAGCGGTCTACAAGTGGATTTAAAGTGTACTAGTGTATCTAATTATTCACTTATCATTGTTTAAATAATGAAGTGATTAACATTAAGTGATACTGCGTGAGTAATAGCAATAAGTCGTTTTCCGCTGTCGAAATTAAGTAATTAATGTTCTTTTGTCAAGAAAAATGTCCATCATTCTTTTGTGACGATCAAAGCGATCGTAGAGAAAGAAAGAAAAACACTTTACTGGTGGTAGAGATCCAGTGATGGAGCTCACGGGCGTAGGCACCACCGCATTACCTATTAATCTTGCCGCTAAATGGCAGTGTTCACTATCGTGTTCCGGTCAGGTGGTATACATTACCACCCTGGCCCTGTAATTTTGCGGCACAGAGGCATAACACCTTAGACCTCAGGAGTGGTAACGCATCTGCATTTTGACCTTGGTCTTTGTGTGGGTGTCTATAGACTGCAGTCATCACTTAACATCAATGTGAACTGCATGCTTGTTTGCCACTTCCATAATATAAAAACAAATTAGTTGGAGCAGGGGCCACGACACAATGAACAGTGTTTTTTATAGAGTCTAAAAGTGAAATTATTTTATTTTAAAGTTGACTTTATTTTTTACAAATTTTTGTCAATTTTAAGGTTTTCTATCACATACGATTCAACTCCAATTTTCATGTTTGTATCTTTATATCCCACTAGCTGTGCCCATGACTTCGTCCGCTTACGCGTGATGAGCGTCTATATATAGCCTTCCTCGATAAATGGACTGGATCTTACATTAAAATATTTTTTCAAATCGGATTAGTAGTTTCTGAGATTAACGCGTTCAAACAAACAAACAAACAAACAAACTGTTCAGCTTTATATTATTTCTAGCGGCTCGCCCTGGCTTCGCGCGTGTGCAATGTTGTCTACATAACTACTTTCATAATAAAATTTAGCATAGCACTCCTGAATAGTGTAGCATTCTGACTGTGAGAGAATTTTCATGATCGGTTCGGATTGGCCCCTACAAACAAACAAACAAAATTACAATCTTTACCTCTTTATAATATTATAAGGAAAGAAAAGGAAAAGGATAGAAACATTTATTTGACAGAACAACAAGACACATACTTAAAAACAGACATAAAACGTAGCTAACAAAAAAACACACATTTTCTAAAATTATAAGGTACAAACCTATAATAACATGTAATATGTGCCTCACGGCTGCGCCAAAAAGGTGTCCTGTTCAGCAAATGTCAGGTAACTTCATTTAAGAGGTTAGACGCTGGTTTTCAACAGGACCCAAATCTATAGATTATCTTTATAACTTTACCTCTTTATACAGGGTTATTTGTAATTAGCGCATAATCTCTTGCAGACAGCCTCTTTACATCAATCCCAAAAACATTTGCTCTACGACTTTTTAAAATTCATAGTTATCAACATTTAAATTTTCTTAATCAAACTTTTTTTTGCCTCTAAACTGGCATTTATTCTTAGCGTAGGTATACCACGCACCTTTGCCTAGGCAAAATATCGCCACGTGCAGCGGGGAGCGGGGTTGCGGGATGACGCAGCGGCGGCTATGCTCTTTTGAACTTTTGAAATCATTTTTTGTTTATTTCTTTTTGGGGGTATTTATCAAGATTTGTAAAATGTCGTAGAACAAATGTGGTTTGGATTGATCTAGAGAGGCTGCCTGCACGAGGTTACGCTCTGATTTAAATTAACCCTGTATATCCCCACTATGGACAGATATGTTAAACACGTTTTTCGGTATTATTAGGAACATTTTATATTTTATAGAAAAATAATAATCAAAAGAAACTAAATAATAAATATCTATATACCAATAAATTATTATTTTTTAGATTCTAGAATTCTCTTTAGAAAGTCTTTCGGGAATTCTCACACGTCGTCGACGTAAGTATGAGGTTGTGCGTATGCGCATACGTGTGAAGCGCATGGATCTTAGTTTGGTGTGTCACTATTAGTCTCTTCCTTCTGAATTTCTTTTGGTTTAACTGTGCTTTATAAGTGTGATGTTTTGTAGTTTTAATTTGAGACTTGTGATGCTTTTCATATGAGAAAGAAATCTTAAGGTAGCTGCATTATCTTATTCAGCGTAACTTCCCCCGAAGGGGTAGGCAGAGGTAAATGCATGTATTGATACAGACATGCAAACACCACGTTTCGTTTTACACTTTGGCTTATGTAACAGATGGCGAACTTATTGAACTCCGAGGATGGCGCTGGGGAACTTTCAGAAAAAAAAAACAAGTTACACCAGGTATAAAGGAATATACACCTTTGCCCAATGTGTGGACCCGTAATAACTATTACAGAGACAAAACAATTAACGTCTCAGGGGTGACAACGCATCTGCATTTTGACCTCTGGTCTTTGTGTGGGTGTCAATAGGCTGCAGTGATCACTAACATCAATGTGTAACTGTAATGCTTGTTTGCCACCTTCATTACATAAAAAAACCCCCGATCGAACCCAGGACCCCAGCGTTGCTGTACCAGTCTGCTAGCATTAGACTACTCCACCCTTGGCCACCGGCTGCGGCGAACTGGAGGGGAGTAGCCATAGCGTTTATTACCGATGCAAAACAGTCTGTCATTTTTGCGGGGGGAAATGCTTCACACACACTACAAAAATCGTCTATTACCACAAACCTCACACCTTGACTTTAACAAAATACATAAACAATTTCGCGCACACATTTAAACATCTAGGTGACAGGCATAGGCCCAATTGGTCTTGTACTTTGACATAGGGGAAAGCCTGCATGTGGCTACTCCCCTCCGGTGTTGCTCTGTTTTAGGCGACTTCGGTATATTATTAATAGTAAGAGCGCCTTAGCTAGTTTGCCAGAGGTCTCAGGACAACCGCTCAAAGCCATAATATTTATTTTACGCATTTGTTTGTCCCGTATATACCGTATAAACCGCGATAGGTTTTATAGTAAACTAGCTGTGCCTTCGCCCACGTGAGAATTTATGATTGTTCAGTATCTACCCGGACGAAGTCGTGGGCGCAGCTAGTATAAAAGTCGCCTAAGTTACTCCTTATTACATCAGCTATCTGCCAGTGAAAGTCCCGTCAAAATCAGTCCAGCCGTTCCCAAGATTAGCCCCGCCAAACAGACAGACAGACAGACAAAAATTGTAAAAAATGTTGTTTTGGTATATGTACCGTGTATACATACATTAGCATTTAGTAAAAAGAGGTTATTTTTATATTACAAACGGACACTCCAATTTTATTTATTTGTATAGATGATAAATGTCTTCGCTATGCCACTAAAAATAAATGTTTTCCTTCCCCCCTCAGCGCCAGGTCCCGCGTGCGAGGCTACATCGAGGTGTACCACGCGCTGGTGGGGCGGGTGGGCGAGACGGGCGCCGAGGAACCCACGCCGGCGCCCGACGACTGGGAGATGGTGGAGCCGGCGCCCCAAGTCGGGAACGTGCAGCCGGTGAGTCTTGTTTTATACTGCTCTTCACTGGTGGTAGAGCTCCAGTGTAGGATCTCGCGGGCGTAGACACCATTGCATTACCTGATATATCTGCCTCCAAATGGTAGTGTACAGCGCTATCGTGTTCCGGTTAAATTTATTAAAGTTAGAGAAGGATGTTTTTCTAACAGATATTTAGAAGCGCGCATGGTCCGCGGCTGGTTGTAGATCGTAAGCGATCTACTCGGTTAAGCGATACGGGCGCGGTCGGGTGTGTTATGGGTGACCGCTAGTGGCAAATTAAAATGCGCGTTTTCGTGCTTCGGAGGGCTCGTTAAGCCGTCGGTTCAGGTTGCTATCGATTGATAGCGATCGTTAAAACTTGCCGGAGGCCTTATAAGCGGTTTGAAAACATCCGACAGCGGGATGGCCACTAACCCTCACTGCCCGTATTGGAGTAGCGTGGTGGAGTAAGCATCAGGCCTCCCCCCCAACCCCGACCGACACTTAAAATCCAGCTTCATCGAGAACAATAAATTAAATAATTATGAGCTATCTGTGGCAGTGCCTCTGAATCCGTTCAAGCACGTCGTTCTAGTCGAATGCATGTATTGCCCTTCCCTCGTCTAAGGTAAATACATGATTATATAATAGGGAATATGCATAAAATTTAAAATTGTCTCAAATATTTTTTTCTCGAATACTTATCAACATCATATTATAATTACAAAGTTCTTTTTTTATTTACTTATTATTTAATGCCATTAAATATTATGTAAATAGTGCAAAATAAGGGAACGAAATTCAAACTTCCAAAACGCACCGCCATTGGTCGAGACGAAATAACACTGTTGTAACATTTGTCTGGTGTTTTTCTAATACAATTTTTGCACTTAGGTACTATACAATGCTTGTAAGATGGCTTTTTGCTTCTTCCATGATTTGTAGAGCAATTAAAATTGAAAATACGTATGAAGTAACACAAAAGTTAAGAGTAAAAAACACTCGACGTGTGTTGTGACGTCACAACACACGTCGTCAAAATGACGGCGTTTGAGAGAGCTCAAATTTACTCAATGTTTTAAATTTCACTTTAATAAATAACTATAATATTTTCAGGCCTATTTATAATTTTTCTACGATGTATATAAGTAAAAGATTAATTTTAGACGAAAAAAAATTTTCATGAATATTCCGTATTTAAATAGTATAATAAATTGAGGAGATATTGGGCTGAACGTAACAGATAGCCCTGTAATAACTATAAAACAACTTAGACCTTAGGGGTGGCAACGCATCTGCATTTAACCTTCGGTTTTTGTGTAGATGTGTAAAGGGTGCAGTCATCACTTACCATCACTATCATTACATAAAATAGTACAGTGTATGCCTGGCACCAGGTGGACGCGTCCGGCACAGTTGCCTCGATGATTGACGACCACGATTGGGAGCTGGTCGACGTCTCCGAGTTGTCACCAGTAGGTTCATTTATTTATCATGCTTTCGAACCCTTTTTGCATGGGCCAAAGTAGAATTTCCTTTTCTTTCTCTCTATAGAGAGAAAAAAATCCACACAAAATCTTCTGAAGGAATGTGGAAGCTATTAGGAAGAAGCCAACATAAGCCAATTACATTATTAATCCTTTTTTTACGGTTTCAAAATCTTACATTAGGTTATCGTGGGCGCCGTTGTACACACACAACGCATACACTAACATCCAGACCCGAAACAAATATCTGTAGGCTATACAAATATTTGTCCCAGTGCGGGGATCGAAACTGCGACCCTTTGAATCAAACAGTCGTCTCACACCGCTGGACTAACCGGGTCGTCAAAATGGAAAATGGAAAAATCCCAGTACCTCGGAGTTTGGAATGTGTTCGATGATTACCATCGAATCGAGGGTGTTTGCCTGTATGCATTTCCTCTGCTTACCCCATCGGGGATTACAGGTGTGATGTGACGTTACGTTGAGCTGGGTACTCACCTAGCCGTGTAGCACGTAACCAGAGAATATGTAATAATACTACGTAAAGAATGGACATTTCGACGTCCCGCCCGATTTCCCCGCATCACCCAACGACGGCGACGGTTGGTATTTTATACGTGCTACGCACACAGGTGCACGTGTAAATACACGTCACTGATTGATGTCTGTGTGATAGAGACCAAATTAAGCGTTTGTATGAAATTTTGGCGGAGTGTCCGCGGTGTTACGTAATGTAAAAGATATAATCTCTAGTGAGTACGTAGGCACGAGCCCGCTGCGAGCCGCTCACGGAAGGAAATCAGTAAGCTTGAAGTGACCCGCCGAGTGGTCGAGTGGTCGAGTGGCGGTGTGACTGCAAACACAAAGGCGGCTCGAAGTGTGCTCGCGGACGGCGACACGACCGCTTATGTAATGAGTACGTACGAATATGAACGCAGCAGTAGCCACCATTTGTGACATGTTGTCGGCGTGACGTCGTTAACGACGCTGCCGGATCCGCACTGGACCGTGGACACAGTACAAATATGAACAGTATGGAATCTACGTACAAAACGTTCGAAACGGTACATTAACACAAACATGCGCATCGACGCTCGATGTAGCGAGTGACTCATTGCTGCAGTACCGCGAGAACCGCTTCGAGGCCTCGTCGATGCGCATGTTTGTGTGAGTGTGACGTTTCAACGTTTTGTACGTAGTTTCCATACTGTTCACATTTGTACTGTGCGGTGGACCAGCCGTACCCACTTGCAGGTTGATACAGTAGGTATCTGTAATGTTATGTGCTACATGACTAGATGAGTACCCAGCTTTGTATATTAAGGAGTCTCTTAATTTTGTATGTGGTCTCGCAGGCTATCGGCGGGGACCCGTTGCCTCCGGGCTGGGAGGAGCGGCAGGACGCGAACGGTCGCACCTACTACGTCAACCACATCGCTCGCTCCACGCAATGGGGGAGGCCTACTACGTTCACGTGAGTGTACTTTTACAGCTTTTTTAGCTTTTGGGTTCCTTATGGAAAGAAGAATGTTATTTCGGGCTGGAATTAGACCTGCGACTTGTCTTGCGACTGTCTTGCCGCTTTATCACTATACGCTTTATCGCTATTTTTTTACTGGTGGTAGAGCTCCAGTGACGGAGCTCGCGGGCGTAGGCACCACCGCATTACCTGATTTACTTGCCGCTAAATGTTAGTGTTCAGCACTATCGTGTTCCGGTCAGGTGGTAATGTACGGCCCTGTAATTTCTGGCATAGAGGTATAACACCTTAGGCCTCAGGAGTGGCAACGCATTTGCATTTTGACCTCTGGTCATTGTGTCGGTGTCTATAGGCTGTAGTCATCACTTAACATCAATGTGAGCTGCATGCTTGTTTGCCACTTCCATTACATAAAAAAAATATAATTAAATAGCATAGCAATAGCAATTAGCATGCTAAGACTCACGAATTAGCATGCTTATGAAATTTACGCGAAATAGCATTAACCATCGCTAACAAACAGGCGTACAGCGAGTACGGAATCGCAAGCGGAACGTATGGAGACCGCCGTGACGGAGTTCCAGCGGCGGTTTCACATCTCGGCCGACGACGACCACGCCTCCAGCCCCTCCGTGTCGCAACAGGTATGTCTTAATGTCGTACACATAGAGCGCAATTTGCTGTTATGTATTATTTGGTTAGAAAGTCAGTGTGGCGTCACAGTACAATTATGAACAGTATGGAAACTACGTATGAAACTTTCGAAACGCCACACTTACACAAACGTGCGCATCGACGAGGCCCGAGAGTCACTCGCTACTCAAGCGTCGCCGTTTCGAGCGTTTTGTACGTAGTTTCCATACTGTTCATATTTGTACTGTGGCGGCGTAACGTGGTAGGTCGGGACGCCGGCGTTGGCGTGTCGGTAGCGTCTACACAGCGGACACGATCTCGCTCCGTTGGCAGTGTGACCACCACATACCTAAACCATACAACGCAAAGCGTCGGCGTGGCGCTTCCGTCCTGTCCCGTCCCGCCGTTTCTTACTTGTTTTCCCATAGGCGCGGCGGTGGCGTGGCGGGACGGTTACTCTCAATCTGGGGCGGGACGGGTCGGTGTGGCGTGATATAAAATCTAGTGCATTACAACTGTTAAACGTAGCGCCGCTGACCCGTCCCGCCACGCTACGCCGGCTGTAGTAGTGTTAATCGACAGATCTCAGCTCCAGAACAGTATTCAGATCCTGATTAGTGGAAAAACGTGATCTTTTACTGAATCTGTGTTTTAGTACGGGCTCTACAGTATAATTTGCTGGCATGTCTTAACGTCCTACACATAGAGTGCAATTTGCTGTAACTTCGCATCATAGGGACGTGACCAGTAGTGGATTCAAGGGTGGGTAGTGGGGTAAAGGGGTCTAGCTGGGATGCAAACACCGTCAAAGTGTCCCGACCCGGGAATCGAACCCAGGACCTCCAGCTTAGTTGTAGTGGCCTGCTACCACATGGCTACTGAGGCAGTTAAAAAAAACATTACAACATATAACTTTTTTATGTTATATACAACGTGTCACAGGATTGAATGTACAACCTCAAACTAGTTTGTTCAGAATCGATAACCGAATCGATTTCAGGCATTTTTGAAATAGGTAATATTTTGTCCCAAAATTAATTACAATTACAGACAAATTATGCTCACCCATTTGGTGAAATGAAAATTAGACTTACATATCCAAAATAAAATGCTAGTCTCAACAAGTTTATTAGAACTTGTTGATATTATATAATATATTCTTATTAATTTTTGGGCCAAAATATTACCTATTTCAAAAATGCCTGAAATCGATTCTGTTTTCGATTCTGAACAAAGTTGTTTCAGGTTGTACATTCAATCCTGTTACACGTTGTATATTTGTATACTCATACCAAGTGTTTACCTTACGGCCGGTACAGATATGACGAATTCGATTCCATCACCATTTTCGTAAAGCCGATGCGTATCGTGGAAAACAAGAAACCATTCCCTAAAAAAAAAATCGATTAAATCCTCCACTCCGCTGTTGACAATACTTGAAAATATTGATTGAATCCGCCACTGGTCAAAGAGATGGTCGAATGTTTTGCATGTTACCCCCTCATTCATAAACGTATTTTAGCTAGTGTTGCTAATCTCTCCTTTGTCTTTTTCTATCCTGCACATTTGACAATGCATCTGACAAAGACAAAGCATTCTATAGCTAAAACGTTTCTAATGTACGTTTATGAATAAGGGGGTTAGTCTTTATAAACGCAAAGTTGTTAATAATTGGGACGGACGCCAATCGCAATTGCATATAAAGAGTGTTGAATTAGTGGTTATTATTTGCTATGGTGGAGACCTTCTGTCTGTCTGTTGTGTAAATTTATCGTTCGATTTCACCAATAAAATAATATAAACGTGCTTCGTCAAATAGATGCCAAACATTTGACAGTGTTAAATACATTTTATTTTATGTAATGGAAGCCGCAAACTAGCATGCAGTTCACATTGATGCTAAGTGATGACTGCAGCCTATAGACACCCACACAAAGACCAAGATCAAAATGCAGATGTGTTACCACTCCTGAGGCCTAATGCAATATTACTGTCTGGGTACTGTATCAGACCTCGTTCAACTGGTGCTGAACAGTAAAACGTGATGTGAATGAAAAATTCGACAGTCAGTTGTGGACTTCGGTAGCTCAGTTGGGAGAGCGGCTGGATTAGAGAACGCCAGTGGTCGCGGGTTCAAGTCCCGCCTGCATTCAAATTTTTCTTTCCATTTTTCTTTAATAGTAAAAACCATTTCACTTGGAGTTTCGATTCAAGTTCAATTTTAAAGTTGGTGAAATCCAGCCTAATTGCTTACCTGTTATGGTTCGTGAGATCTGCAGACAGGCAGAGTCCTATATGCCATCACTTCAATCAACAGTCACACATACACACAAAACCGCTGCATTTGGCACGTTGCATGAAAGGCTTTGAGATTTGTTAAAAATATTTCTGAATTAATGTGTATAAATCTACATTTAAGCCGTATTGTATAGTGGTAGTGCAATATGTGAGTATAATATGGGACTTGCTTTCAGAGTGATGGGGTACAGTTATTTTGTGATCAATTCAAATGTTTTTATACGAAATTTTGTTGTGATATTTTTATTTTTGTCTTTAAACGTGTGTAATGACCGATTACTCACGACACTTAATTGAAACAAACCTACAAACAGTAGTAATGGATTAATTAAATTAGCATTCACATAAATTGATAGCATGCTAATACTATATTAGCATTTCACGAATTTAATGAAGGTGTGAAATTCTGCGAAATGTGAAACGCAAATTCGCAATTATTTTGTTATTATCTTCGATTTGTTTGCATTAAGGATCGTATACTGAATTAATGCGTGAGAATTTTGAATAATAAATTAGTGTGGCACCCTTTATTTTGCATATTAACAGGAATCATAATAAGAGAATTTGAAGTAACCCTCAAATGTTCGCTATCTCTGTCGTTTGCGCGTATTTTATAGAAAAAACTTAAGATCCGTTAAGATTTATGTGACGTTTCATTTGGCCGTATGACGCTTAAATAAAACAAACTTATTTTTTTACGTCATGAAGTGGCAGACATGCATACAGTTTACATTGATGGTAAGTAATACTGCAGCCTATAAACATCTGTATGATATCAGAGATTTTAATTTATTACCTAACCTTGTATGCTTGTGTGAAACCTTTATATAAAAAATGTTTTATGTTCTATTTTTTAGGTAAATTTTGTGCTATATACTTATTGTTCGAAAAAATATTACTTTAGATCAATGAAGCTGTTTTTTTTTCTAAAATAAAGGCACTGGAATAATATACGGAAATAAGTGAATAGGAAATAATTTTCTGTATAAATAAGTATGTCTTCATTTTCTTTCTATATTTTGAAATGTCAAACCGTATGAAGTTATCCGGAGAAAAATACTCGTACTTTTTTACTTACTTTTACCCCCTTATTAATAAACGCACATTAGATACGTTTTAGCTATAGAATACATTGTCTCTGTCAGTTGCATTGTCAAATGTGCGGGATAGAAAAAGACAAAAGAGAGATTAGCAACACTTTAGCTAAAATACGTTTATGAATAAGAGCGTTAGAATTTTAAATATCATAATGTTTTTAGCATCTTGGTATAGTGAAACAGTTTTTTAACATAATATTTTCTTTGCAGCATGAGCTTTCGCTGGATGCGGGGAAAACTAACGTCATTTCATTATATTACAAACTGTATACTCAACAAAAACTTGCTTTAATAGATGCCGCTTGTAGCTTAAGTTTTTTTTTTGCAAAATTATCAAAATTATTTTGTATTTTTTTTTAATTATTCCAGAAAGTATTGCAATGCTTATGCTTTCGTACGGAATGGTTGAGTATACAGTTTTAGACATTACCATAATTGACACTTATAAATGCTGTAAATTAACAGTAATAACTAATAATATAAAAAATATGTATGTATAATCAAATGACATGACTTTACTAGAATATGGGCAGATTATTATATACACTTTTATCAATATAAAATAATTTATGTGTTTTTCAATATCACCTGTAGGAAATCGTATTTAAATAAATATGATATTTATTCACAGTGAATTTAGGGTCAATATCGGATGCCATCGAAATGTTACAAACAGTTAATTTATTTTGTATTTTTCCTCATTCATCTAACACGATATGGGCACCATCTGAATACCTAACCAACATCACATTGAACATACAAATATAAACCTAGACTTGATTCAGACGGTGACTGTACCTAACAACTGTGTCATAAATCATTGTCTATTCAACACTAAAGCACTAACCACACATACCATAGATTAAACAGTATGCGAGACGCGACAAAAAGTTGTTAAATCTCCAACAGGACATAAGTGATAGGCGGGCAGACGACTCGGACGCCACACCGCAAGCGTCGCCCAGTCACGGCCCGACAGAAGTTCCTACGACCTCTAATTTAAACTGTGATACTAATGTAAGAGATAATGACGATGACGTAGTTTGCGCTAACGAAGTAAATGAACCCGTAGTGGCGGCAGATACTCAGACTGTCGACACTGATGCTCAAGAGACGTGTGATAGTAACGCTAGTCAAACCGATGTGGCCGTGGCGGAGGTAAATGAAACCGTGACGGAAAATGGGACGGAAAACGAAGCGACGGAAACTCCGGTCGCGGAGACCGGAGTGACTGAGAACGGGGAAGTCCCTGAAGAGGGACGAGAGATGGAAGAGAGATCGGAAACTGTGGAGGAGTTAAATGAAAGAGAAGAAGAATTAGCGTTTGACGAGAATCACTTTAGCACGCCCACGGCTGGGACGCCGGAGACGAGGTCGCCGAACCGGCGGAGACGGACGACCACAAGCTCGATGGAGGACTCGGAGGTAAGAAGTGACGTGCGTGTATGTGTGGGTTTCCTTCTGGGTTTTGTCACCGCGGTGTGGAGTGGCTAGTGGATTTGAAGAGGCATCATCGGTCATTTTAGGCTCGGGAATATAACTGTATACTTCTTGACGGGATGCTAGTCTGTTTTCGTAACTTATAAGTAGAAGCAAACTGTTTTATTATAATATAATTTTATATTACGGCTTGATTACAATAACATTCTTTGTACAAATGCTGGAAAGCTACTGTAGTTGTGTATCATACAGTAAAATAATATTTCCAATACGAGCTAATACGACGTCAGGGCAATGTGAAAGGCAGTTCGCAAATTATCAAATCTCCTTCCACATTAAGACCATTATTCCATAAAATATGCATTATATCGTCACGAAACAATATAGAAACGATAACAGATTTGGCATTCCGTTGATGTATTTGGCGTTCACATTAGGGCTCATTAGGGTCATCAAGCATTTAACTATAAATATCTTTCTCATCATTCATTCGCTTTGGGTGATTGTATATGTTGATGTAGACATGTAGAGTGGACTGGTATATACATATTATAGTTCTGGATTCACGTAAAAGTACTGAAAATGTTGGTATTTGTAAGTAGGAGTATCAAAGAAGTAGGAGATAATAGCCCTATGATCCATGACGCGATCCCATTCCACCATGAGAGTTTCCAGCGTGACATCTTATTTCAAAAGTTCAGTTGTTCATTGTGGGGTAAAAAAAAGGTCAACGCTTCGTCGTTTTCTCTATTATTCAACTTATAGCGCCGTTTCTAATTTGTGGACTTCAGTATTTTATTTCAGTCGTTGCCTATCTATCCTTTGTAACCTGCTGTTTTTCTGCAAAAGGTAATTTAGGGGGGTTTTAGTTATTACACAACGCAGATATCCTTAAACTTTGGTTGGTATTAGGGAGAAAGAATCAATGCTGAATAATAACCCTTTGTTTCCATATATAGTCCGATTAATTTAGACATTCCAAGCTACATTTTTACTGGTGGTAGAGCTCCAGTGACGGAGCTCGCGGGCGTAGGCACCACCGCATTACCTAATATACTTGCCGCTAAATGGTAGTGTTCAACACTATCGTGTTCCGGTCAGGTGGTAATGTACGGCCCTGTAATTTCCGGCACAGAGGCATAAGACCTTAGGCCTCAGGAGTGGTAACGCATCTGCATTTTGACCTTGGTCTTTGTGTGGGTGTCTATAGGCTGCAGTCATCACTTAACATCAATGTGAACTGCATGCTTGTTTACCACTTCCATTACACAAAAAAAAAAAAAACATAAATTCGGATCAAGCCGAAAGTGAGTGAAATTGTTCAAAATATAATTAAAAACAAAATTTCGAAACTCCCCATCGTTCCGGTTTAAAGAAAAAAATACTCGAAAGATTTTGTCGAAGTCAGTTCAGAATCAGTCGGTTCAACATGTTATTTTTTTGTCGTTTTGGATATTAATTAATTACTATAAAGCTTTATTTGGTCTTCATTAGGCAAGTGGCGAGCGCAAATGGTTCTATATTTATGCAACTGTCTTATAGCGACCTGAAACTGTCTGAACCTCGGTTTAGGGCGCTGGAAGGAAGGGAGAGGGGAGGTGTTACATATGCGATTTGGGGAAGTACATCTGTCGTTTTCTTGTAGTCGTTGGTTGGTGATGACCGAAATATCAACTCGCGGGTCATACTAGGGTCAAGGTACGCGCAACATGTAGAAAAAAATGTGCGCTTTGTCTGTCATTCAACACATACATCGAAAGATTTTGACAGTCGTCTGATTTCGTATCATTTTTAATTTGCTTAAAGTATGGAATTAAGTAAATTCCGTGTGAATTTAAAAAGGGTATAATTTTTAACTTTTATTCTCCATTCTACATGTCTTCATCGAAAACAGTAAAAAGCTATTGTGAAGTCTACGCTACACGCTTAAAACTAACACTGTAAGACTATTACACAACACAAAACTTGTTGCCATATACAAATAATATTTAGGTTATTCTTGAAATCTTGTTTGTATAAAATACTCATCATTTGAGAATACCTCAGCTGTCTTGTGTAATAGGGCTTGATTTTATCACACTGGTTTTATTGATAGCTTCTTGATTGCATTTATAACAAGACGAAAAAGTTATTAATCCATTAATGAGATGTTGCTGTCATTTTCAACTTAATATATCGCAAGAAATATTTATATTGCGAGAAATATTTATATTGCGAGAAATTTTATTATAATATTAATAATATACATAATGGTTCTTTGTCTAATTTTTGACAGATGATATTAAATGATCTGATACACGTTAAGAAAGACAATAAACTATACGCGTTTGTAAGATATTTGATGTATATATTGTATTCCTGGTAAACTTTTGCTTGTAATCGTATAAAGTGGATATGTTTTACATTGATTGTTGCTGGCCACAATGTCAGAGTTTATAAGGACAGTATTCTATGTAAAAATCATTTAATTAAGACACGGTCGGAAACCATACTGTTAATAAAATATTTAAAAAAACAAAGACAAACTGCGTTTCGTTGTATTGATATGTATTACGTCAATATGTTGCTCAGTTGCTTGTCAACGTCTCAACATATTGCGCTTCAGACATTTAATAACAGCATGTTGATAACAATACTAACATATTAACAATAATGACCGGTAATGTTTTGCTGCAGACTCTGTAGACACAAAATAATGTAAGTTTTAATCTCAATTTGTTTCTTGTATTATTGTGGTAACACATACAAAAGTTTATCAGGAATACACAAATCCCTTGATATTTCCTCCCATCGAAATCCATGTACACTCATTTTCTACTTCTACAAAGGTATTTCTTGGGATAGGTGAATAATCGTGTACTTTTATAGGTTCGGTTTTCTCAAGGGTCCTTTCAATTAGACGTTTTGTGGCTTCCAGCGGAGTGCGGCTGTCGTCCTGCTTACGTACTGCCGTCGTATCGGACTCGGGACCGCGGTTCTGTCGTTTCAAAAGTTTGTAAATAGCCAACCGTCCGTATGTAGTACGATAGCCGCGCAGCAGGAAGTAAAGCGATTTGCACACTACCGCATCACGCATCATAGTCACTAGTGCAGAGGTGCATGTACGTTGTTGAAAAGCATTTCTCTTTGTATTGAAACATGTGTAGTGCAACACTCAGTGTTGCTGATCAACATGCGGACAAACACACACACACACACACGCGCGCGGGGTTTTTGTTTTTTGTTGCGAAATCTGCATGATGATGCAGATGCAGTTGATGCGATGTGCGTGCGGGATTTGCACTCTCGCAACCAGACGCGTGGCTCCGTCGCCACGTACTTCTAAGCGAGTAACGAAGCGTAGCGCGGAGCAGTGTACAAATCGCCTTATTTTGGCTAGGCCATGGAGCAACATGGACCACCGGCCGACCGGAGGGGAGTAGCCGTAGCGTTTATCACCGATGCAAAACAGTTTGCAATTTTTTGCGGGGGAAATTTGTGTGACAAAAATCGTCTATTCCTACGAACCTCACACCTTGACTTTAACAAAATACATAAACAATTTCACGCACACATTAAAACACATCTCGGCCGACTTGGGCTTGTATTTTGACAGAGGGGAAAGCCTCCATATGGCTACTCCCCTCCGGTCCGCCGCGGCCGGTGGCCTGTGTTGCTCTATGTGCTAGGCGGATTTATTGGAAAGAGTCATAATAGGTCGGTTATACATGATACAATTACTGGTTACATAGTTTTGCAAAATGCACCGGCAAGAAGTAGTGTTAAGGAATGAAGCTAGTGGAACACAGTCATTTAACTATATTTAGACAATTACCCAATAAACTAGGCTAGTCTTCTGTATGACTTATAAAATAATATTGGAAGCTCTAATTATTTGTACATACACATATTCACATAATATGTTTTTTGCAACAATACAGACAAATGATTTTATTCAAAAATAAATTATGTATGAAGTTTCTTTAGGTTTTCGCTTTTAGTTTTATTTCAATCTATATGTATATCGTAATATTTATGTGCAATAGGGTAGTTGACATATTTTATATTTTTAATATATAAACATGTACTATAGGACACTGAACGGCTCACTTTAAAATGTACGAATCTTATAGTTCGTTCGTACACAATAGTGAACGAATGCATCTTTGAAATATTTGCGAGACTTTTTGTATTATTACAGCAAATTCTATTTTTGTATGTTGTTTTTATACTGAAAGTTGTTATTATCTATGCGGAGTATTACAGAATTTTACATTTAATAATAACACCTTTTGTGCGCCGATTCTAATTTGTATTGTAATCTTCACACCCCCATACCCATTGTCAACTATTCTATGAATTAAATTATATGTATGTATTTGAAATTGTAATTTAATTTTGATATATAATTTATGTTTACATCATTTTCATGTTTATTCATGCTTTTAAACTGCTTATGGCGTTGCTTTTGTGTGTTTGGTAGAAGTATGTATAAAAAAGTAGGGGAATCCACCAGTGCCGACGACGCTTGGTTGTGGTGTGCGGGTAAATATATGCGTGTGTGCAAGGGAGAGAGGGCGTATGATTGGCTGCTCCATAAGGCACACACACTGACACACTGTACATGTACACATTGTCACTAACCACAACTAAGCACCCTCCGTACTCGTGGATTGCAAAAACGAATTAGTGTTGTAGCGTTTTTCATGCTTTGTCTGTAGATTTGTACCTTATTAAAAACTAGCACTGGGTTTATGTTGGCATTGGTCGCTTATATTATATATTTATTTAAGTTTAGCTAACCAACAAATGCATCTTCTTTTTTTATGACTAGACATCTACGAATAATTAATTAGTTTAGAAGTGTAATCGGTCATAAAAAATGGCACCTCGACTGTCACAAGTTACGGTACCTAGGTATTGTTACTTATCATAAGTAGTTTAAAGTTCGTTGTCAGTTACTAAGGGCGCTATCTGTCAATTTAAATTTTCAGTTCCAATTTTGTTTTTTTTTGTGCTGTTTTATGTTGTTGACGACTTGACTGTCAATGTCAAGCCGTGTCGTGGTGCCACTTTTTTATCGCGCTTTGTATGATAGTTACTTTTCTACATATACGATTACTTATTCGTAGATTGACATATTCAAAATGACATAATTATTAATTACTCGGAAGCACATTTATCTGCCCACTTTTGAGAGAATTCTGTGAAAGAGTGAGTTTTGCTTCTGATTTATAAATTGTCACTAATTGGTGTGGCGGTGGTATCTACTGGTTTAAAAAAATATCAACAAATTGTTTAATTTATATATTAGACTATAGCAATTAAACACCTACTTTTAAAACTTTCTAATGTGATCTAAATAGTTTTTAAAAATATATACAATACATTTTGCACATCGGGCCTATGAAATATATAATCTGCTTGTTACGTCTTCGTAGAGCGTTATCTCTGCTGCACACTGCCTACGTAAGCAATGATAGTCCGGTATTGGTCAAAGCTTGATCAAGATGGTCGACAAACGTCACATACGTAAGGTGTGAAAGAGATAAGACCCGAAATAAGCTGAAGTCTCCTTCCTAAAGTCGATGTGTAATATTTCTTGTTGGATACTGTACACCTTTTTTTAAATTTAAAATAACTTGCTAATAACAGTAATGTATATAAGGTGATGATGTTTGGTCGTGTTGTAGGATGAGACAGACGGATCGACGAGGAGCACAAGGAGTAGCAGCGCCAGTAGCACGCAGAGCCAAAACCTGCCTAATAGTGATGGTAAGTTTTTAGCTTTTCTAGTGTTTGGACCAATCATATTATAAGGATTAGGCTGACAAGACGCACGGCCACTAAGCGTCGCTCTCGACCAACGCTGCGGTCAGGTGACCTTTGTCCACGCGATGACATTAAAAACTGTCATATGAATACGAATTAATGTATAGAAATGTAATTCATACAATAATCGAGATCGATTTTGGTTCCATTTACGCATACAAACTAAATTCAGTTAATGCATTTATTTCATATAATTAGGCTCCGGGAGAGCACTTTAACATCGTCATTTTTTTTAAACTAACCTAGAGTGAATAACCACTAATAATAATCAAAAACACATAATAAGTTAAAAAGAAACGAAACAAACAGTTTTGTATAATATGGAAGGAATAAATTATTTACAAATTTCTCCATTTTTCCATTTCAAAAGAAACTGAGAAATAATGAATTTGGTCGTCATAATAAAGGTTATTCGTTTGCGGTTTGGTCGTCATTTGAATTAAATGCAATCATAACAAATACTCACACTTTTAACATAGAGAATGCTGGCATTTGATTGGTCGCGACAATTTCACTGAGCGGCATGGTAACGTCCAATTACCCGATGCACTGCGGTGTGTCTATTTTATGCCCCGCCCACGGTGTGTCTCTTTAACTTGAACCATTTTTTTTTTGGCTTAGATACACAACTTTACTTTATTGTGTAGTGTTGATCTCTGTTTGACTGAACATGAATTGATGATAAAGGTCATTTGTGTATTCAGGGTTACCGCCTGGCTGGAGTATGCAGCGAGCTCCCAACGGGAGGATATTCTTCATTGACCATAATCAGAAGACTACGACGTGGATAGACCCTAGAACTGGTAAGTCAATTTTTCTGAATTATATTCCAGCGGCCATAGTTAAGATATATTTGTTTAAAAAATAGAATTTATAGATAAATTTCTATCTGTTGTATTTCCTATGTAGTGCAAAAAAAAATATTGCTACGAATGAACCAGAATAGTTACATGGAGGTAGTAAACTAATAAGTATTTCTAATTTAAAGTGAATGAATCGATTTGCATCATTTTGATATTTAAAACAAAATTTGTATTGAAGTTTGTGTCCGAGTCCGAAAATCTGAACTATTATGTAAGTAAATAAGTACAAGTTAAAATGATGGCGTCTGGTCGTGACGATCCCATCGTCCACTATTCCCACTACAGGAAGAATTCCCGTCCACTGGTAATACACACAAAACCCAGCAGAATTTGAATGTTTGATTTTGACTTCAGTAGCGGAGTTCTTCTCAGTAGTGCCTGCACTTGAAACTCTGCTAAGTGAATTACTATGTTTATTACGAATTGATCTTTCTTTTTCTTCTATGAAGGAATTGAAAGATTTCATGTATAAAATCGGTTAAATTCTAATTTTATTTCATTTGAATATTTTAATTTGATTATTATTAAGAATAATAATTATTATAAATCATTCGCTATAGGTAGCTTGTAAACTGACAATCCAAAAGTGACCTTGGAGACCAAATTGAAATACAATATTTGAGTTTGAGTTTATCATGTTTAGGATGCGCGTCAAGGCTGCCGAGCTCGGGGCCAGGGGCGGGCGCGGAGGCGGGAGCGGCAGCGGGCGCGGGTGCTGGCGCGGAGGCGGACGAGCTGGGCCTGCTGCCCGAGGGCTGGGAGGAGCGGGTGCACACCGACGGCAGGATCTTCTTTATCGACCACAGTCAGTATGATGTTCTATTAACATGTGTTTATTACGATTTATTAATATTAATGAAATGAAGCGCGTATGGTACCGCGGCTGGTGTAGATCGCGAGCGATCTACTCGGTTAAGCGATACGGGTGCGGTCGGGTGTGTGATGGGTGGCCGCTAGTGGCAAATTAAACGCACGTTAAGCCGTCGGTTCCGGTTGCAATTGATAGATAGCAGTCATTAAACCTTGTCGGAGGCCTTATGGGCGGTTTGAAAACATCCGACAGCGGGTTGGCCACTAACCAGTATGTCCACCAATCCGCATTGGAGCAGCGTGGTGGAGTAAGTTCCAGGCCTCCCTCAAAGAAGGGAGACCCAGGAGAGACTCGTTGACCCCCAGCAGTGGGACATCTCAAGGGGTGCCATTATTATTAATATTAATATAATATCTATTTTTTCACGTTTCTATTTTATAAAACGCAAACTTGACTCACTAACGCGCAGCCGAAATTACTGTTCCTAGATATTCGAAATATGGTACAGAGGCGCCTTTCGTAATATGAGCACGAAATAACGATTAATAGAAATTCAATCTCCCCTTAAGGGGAGTGAATTAGAGAGGAATATGAGACTTCCTTATTTCTAGATTTTAAAAGTGCTTCGCTATACACACATATTCGCTATATATACATGTCATAATTATAACGAAGGTTATTTAAAATACATGTCATGCCCTGATATCTAAAGTAACACGCGGACGAATTCGCGGTAAAAGCTACACAATTACAAAGGACAATTAAATACAAATACAATTCGTATTAACATCTTAGAATGTGTTGCAAAAAAAATTGAGCGATTGAAAATAAATTTAATTCAAACGCGTTGTTCACACCGTTTGATTTATTTGAATCTATAGCCAAATCAGCTGGTTAACGTTAGTTAAAAATATACGATATACATTCATTGACCTATATATACTAAGGTACCAGACCGGACATTCCCACACCCTTGATAGCATGGTTCCAGTTTTTTTGCAATTACCCGCACTTTCCCATAGCAACGTGACAGCTGACGTGAAAACATCACTCAAAATAACTGTCAAATCAATTTATAAACGGAACCGGCTGTTTGTTCCCGGTGTCTATCTTATATATTGACCTCATTGTATACATTATGTACAGTACTCAACAATTAATATTGCACATCGGGCCTGCGAAAGAGACGAGCGGCTCGTTTCGACTTCGTAGAGCGTTATCTCAGTTGCACACTGCCTACGTAAGCACTGACAGTCCGGTATTGGTCAAAGCTTGATCAAAATGGTCGACAAACGTCAAATAGGTACGGTGCGAAAGAGATAACGATCTACAGACCCGAAATAAGCCGAAGTCTCCTTCCTAGGCTCGATGTGCAATATTTATTGTTGAGCACTGTAATTTTATTATCACTCCTTCACTTAAACTGTTAACTGGTACCGCTTGATTCTAAGGGTCACGGGTTCGATCCCCGCACCGGGACAAATTTAATGTTTGTATGGCCTACATATATTAGTGGCCGGTCTTGGCGTGTGTGTTCAACGGCACCCACGACACAGGTTTATACCTAGTGTCAGGCAGCGAATGTAAGCGTTTTTTTTTTATTTCCCTGGCAGATACGCGAACCACGCAATGGGAGGACCCGCGACTGTCGAACCCGCAGATCGCGGGCCCCGCGGTGCCCTACTCGCGCGACTACAAGCGCAAGTACGAATACCTCAAGAGTCAGTTGCGTAAGCCGGTAAGTTTCAATGATGCTTTACAGGTTTTTTTCCTCATCCCTTTCGCGTAGTATTCCCTTAAATAAATATGACCTGTTTAATATTTGTTCCTCATTGTTATTACATAAAAGAATAATCCTTTTTAAATACTTGAAATTTTCATCACATTTCAATTGCTTTAACAATGAAACCTATATTTTTTCAGAGTAACGTGCCTAACAAATTTGAGATTAAAGTTCGAAGAAACTCAATCTTGGAGGACTCGTATAGAATTATTAGCTCTGTGAGCAGAATCGACTTGTTGAAGACAAAGCTGTGGGTGGAATTCGAGTCTGAAGTAGGTCTTGGTGAGTAACATTTTTTTTAACGATAGTAATTACTGATTGTTTCAGATTTATTAGTAGCTGTAGCGTACATTGCATGTAGGCAAATAGGTAGAGTTGACCTTACCTCATCAAAAAAATAAAATGAATTACCTTCTACCCGCCGCAGAGAGAAGTCAGAAGTGTTCACCGACCTGGCAGTGCTCAACGGTGGGGTTTTCACGTTCGTTACTGCCCAGAACGTGTAAATTGTGGAACGAACTTCCCTCTGAGGTGTTCCTCGGTGCTATAATATGGGATTCTTCAAAAATAGCGTCAAAAGAGTCCTTCAGGGTTGGCAGCGCGTTGGCAACTCCCCTGGTGTTGCAAATGTTCATAGGCGACGGTGACCACGCACCATCAAGTGGTCCGTCCCCTTGTCTGCCAACCTAATGACATAAAAAAAATACTTAATAAAAAATATGAAATATGCGAAATTATAGTTATAATTTATTATAAGTCAACGTATTTCTAAAGAAACTTGTTTTCTTTAGAAATACCTCCCAATCCTATCGTGAAATTCTGAGGTACAGTATCCAATAATTGCACATCGACTTTAGGAAGGAGACTTCGGCTTATTTCGGGTCTGTAGAGTGTTATCTCTTTTGGAGGCTACCTATGTGACGTTTGTAGACCGTTTTGATCAATACCAGACTATCAGTGTTTACGTAGGTAGCGTGCGGCAGAGATAACGCTCTACGAAGTCGAAACTAGCCGACTGTCTCTTTCGTAGGCTCGATGTGCAATATTTCCTGGGTACTGTATGGGTGCGGTCCACTAATCGACCGCAACGACCGCGACCACGACCGCTGATATTGCCGTTCCACTAACATAAAAAGGCCGCGGGCGTCGTCGGCGAATCTTATGAGTGGAACGCACATCTTGAGCGTTGTGTGCTCGCAATATGGCGGCATGGTAAAATCGTTCTTTTTTCGAATTTTGGTGAAAACCCACTCCAATCATCATAGACAGTGACCTCATCTATGACATCGTCCGCGACGATCAAGGGTCTAGGTCGAACGATACAAAGGGCTTTACGGTCATTACGGTCGATTAATGGAACGCTCCGTATGTGAGCTGTCTATACTTTTTTTTTTGGGCAGGTTTTTCTCAGGTCATATTTGGCCTTTGGAACTCTGCCGGTGAATGACAAAGAATGACTCTTATTCTTTTCTTTTTACTCTTTGTTATCAGTTTGTAAAGGGGAAATGAGACATTCTACTGATATACTTTTTACATTAGTATAATATATTTAGTTTTATCTTAGTGATATTCTTGACTATACATATTATATTTTTTGTCTTGTTTGACATGAACATCAATTGTTATCCACTTTAATTTATTTTGTTTGTTTTTGACGTGTCATAAGAGGTGCCTGTCACCCCAAACGAATAAATGAGTTTCTGATTCTAATACGTGTGTTTGCCACCATCAGTACATTTTAAAAAATCCACAGACTACGGCGGGCTGGCGCGCGAGTGGTTCTTCCTGCTGTCCAAGGAAATGTTCAACCCGTACTACGGTCTGTTCGAGTACTCCGCGATGGACAACTACACGCTGCAGATAAACCCCAACAGTGGCGTCTGCAATGAGGAGCATTTGAACTACTTCAAGTTCATCGGCCGCGTCGCCGGCATGGCGGTGTATCACGGGAAGTTACTTGATGGTGAGTCAGTTATCTAAACTAATATTATAAAGAGGTAATATTTTTTTGTTTGTTTGTTTGTAATGAATAGGCTCAATAACTACTGGACCGATTTTAAAAATTCTTTCACTATTCGAAAGCTACGTTATCCACGGGTAACATAGGCTATATTTTATTTTGGAAAAAATAGGGTTCCGTAAGATATTTGGGTTTTTCAGACACAAGGTGTAAAAAATCAACCAGAAAAGTTACTTCGAGGATGACTAGGCTATATCTATGTATAATCATCACGCTAAGACGAATAGGAGAATAGGCAACATAGCACCGCGCGAAGCCGGGCCGGGCCGCTAGTAAATAAAAATAAAAAAGTACGCTTACACTCACAGCCCCACAGTAGGTATAAACCTGTGTCGTGGGTGCCGTTGTATACATACAATACATACACAAACACCCAGACCCGAAACAAATATCTGTAGTCCATACAAATATTTGTCCCGGTGCGGGGATCGAGCCCGCGACCCTTCGAATCAAACGGTCATCTCACACCGCTGGACTAACCGGGTCGTCAAATATAGTTATACAGTCATCATCATCATTGCAGCCGAAAGGTGTCCACTGCTGGACCAAAGCCTCCCCATAAGGGGTCGTCCATAAAATAAGTTCGCATTCAAGGGGGGAGGGGTCTCGCTGAGCGCGACAATGTGACGGGGAGGCCGGCGGGACGGGGGGTCTATAATAATATTTAAAATTAATATTTCGTTAGACAATTGCCAGAGAATATGTAATAAAACTTCGTATAGAAGGGACACTTCGACGTCCCGCCCGATTTCCCCGCCTCACCCAACCTCCTCCCGTCTTATGGGCGTTTGGTATTCTCTACGTGCTAGGCCTTGAAATTTTTGTAGGGATGAGTAATAATGGGATAATATGCTAAGTACGATAACCATCGCCTGGTAAGGATCAGCACGTTACGTCATCTGGATTTCTGATAAGAAAAGTTACTTCCATATTTCACGAAAGAGGATTGTATGGAGAAAGGCTTACAATTGAATATGGATAAAACTAAAGTATTAGTATTTGAAAGAGATGAACAGAGAACAAATGCAAGGGTAGTAGTAGATGATGCAGTGTTAGAACAGGTTGATGAAATTGTATGTCTTGGATGTGCTTTTAGCAAGGATGGTAGGTACACCACTGACATAGAAAGAAGAGTGCTTGCTGGGAATTGCGTGAATGGAGCGTTGGGTAAGCTGCTAGAATCTAAACATCTCAGCCAGCGGGCTCGACTAGCCGTACATAATGCTGTACTTACTCCAACGCTTTTATATGGAAGCGAGAGCTGGGTATGCAGGATCTTTGCGCAAGATCTGCGGTGTATCACTCACCGATCGCGTTCGTAATGAAGATGTAAGAAAGAGACTTTGTGTGAATGATAGTATCGGTGTAAAAATGAAAAAAGGGCATGCTCCGATGGTTCGGGCATATAGAAAGAATGTCGAATGAGCGAATGACTAAACAGATATACAATGCGAAGGTGGATGGTTGCAGAGGCCCAGGAAGACCAAGGCTGACCTACCATGACCAAATAGGTCGAGTTCTGTCTGATGGTGGGGTCAAAAGTCTTAGGAATCGGCGTGCATGTATGAAGAGAATGATGAAGGTAGACGAGGCACGAGAGGTTTGTCAGAACCGGGATGTCTGGCGCTCTACACTCTCTGCCTACCCCGTTAGGGACCTGGCGTGAAGATACATACATACATACATACATACTTCCATATTTTAGACCTGGCAGCCGTAGTTTTGCGACCTTAATTGTTACGTCTTATTTATATTTGTAGTGGTGTTTCCATGACAACGGAAGTGTGACAATGAATTTGTTACAATTGTTACAACGGCACCCACGACACAGGTTTATACCTAGTGGTGGGGCTGTGAGTGTAAGCGTAAAAAAAAACTTCAAGCCTTAAAAACAGAAATGAAAAAACAGTAGGAGGTTTCTAAGACATAATATTTTTATTTTTTTATTACTGGTGGTAGAGCTCCAGCGACGGAACTCGCGGGCGTAGGCACCACCGCAATACCTAATATACTTGCCGCTAAATGGTAGTGTTCAGCACTATCGTGTTCCGGTCAGGTGGTATATGTACGGCCCTGTAATTTCCGGCACAGGGGCATAACACCTTTGGCCTCAGGAGTGGTAACGCATCTGCATTTTGACCTTCGTCTTTGTGTGGGTGTCTATAGGCTGCAGTCATCAATTAACATCAGTGAACTGCATGCTTGTTTGCCACTTCAATACATAAAAAAAAAATATATTTTTGTTTGTTGCAGCATTTTTCATCCGTCCATTCTACAAGATGATGTTGGGCAAGTCGATAGAGTTGCAAGACATGGAATCTGTTGATCTCGAGTACTATAATTCATTGATGTGGATAAAGGTTTGTCAATAGTAATTTAGTTTTTTATTAAATTGTATTAATTGTAACGTTTCAACGTGAAGCAAAATTTAGGTAGTTTAATAACAGTTAAAAATTGTGTGTTATAAGGGCGGAAAATTTAATGATTGGCACGCTTTGTATACTTGCTAGCGATCGTAGTGGCGGTAGTGTTATCGCATCACGCTCCTGCCCATCCCACGTTATAACTGTCCTACTAGAATGGTTTCGGCCATTGTTCGGATGACTAGCGGTTGTGGCAATTTCGGAGGAAACATTTGTGAAGTACTATTTTTTAAATTTAATAAAAATGGTACGACTCGAATCTACGACTCGGCTCTTTACAAACTTCTCAAGGCTGGAGTGCTTCTACTAAATACATGACTCTTATTTTCACCGTTATCTTTCTCGGCATTTGATGAAACATTATTATATATTTTTTATTAAATTCTCCCAGGAGAACGACCCTTCGGAGCTGTACCTGACGTTCTCGGTGGACGAGGAGCAGTTCGGCAAGACGATCCAGCGGGAACTGAAGCCGGGCGGCAGCAACATACCCGTCGACGACGACAACAAGGACGAGTACATCAAGTGAGTCGCTTATGCTGTCTCCACACGCAGAGGAACTTCCCCTTGGAGCTGTAACTGACGTTCTCGGTGGACGAGGAGCAGTTCGGCAAGACGATCCAGCGGGAACTAAAGCCGGGCGGCAGCAACATACCGGTCGACGACGACAACAACAACGAGTACATCAAGTGAGTAAAGAAAAAAAAAGAAGAAAAAACATTTATTGGTGCAGCCCCCATACCAATATCAGGTACTGCAATAATAAAAAAAAACAATAGAACAAAAAAAAATATAAACATTTACAATACAAATACGTTACACAAAAAACATTTAAAAAAGGATTGACAAAAAAAAATACTTAGACCTATTTAAAAAGTACATAGTTAGAGTAGAAAATAAGAAACAAGATCCCACGGCTGCACCAAATAGTTCCCAGTTCAGCATTATGTCAAGCCGAAGCCCGACGCTGGTTTTCAACTGGAAACTACTCGGTGGGACACGGATATCAGTCCTAAAAGTCGATATAATAAATACTTACTATAAAACCTATATAAGTGTAAATAAGTATATGTTAAACTAAACACAAATAAAATATATAAGTACTTGAGTAACAGCAAATTACATAGTAAATAATAACTGCCTCGGTAGCCTAGTGGTAGCAGGCCACTACTACTACGCTGAGGTCCTGGGTTCGATTCCCGTGTAGGGGGTTATCAGAGATAATGGTGAAAAAGCCTTTATCTCTGGTTCTATTGGGATTTTTTACATTTTCTGGAAATTTCCCAGTACCTCAAAGTTTGGTAATGTGCCCGGAGATGTCAACAGGTTCGCCACCTGTTACATGGGCCAAAACGTAACCGGCGAATCGTGGGTGTTTGCATGTATGCTTGAATGCATGCATTTACCTCTGCCTACGGAGTACTCGGATTACAGGCGTGAAGTTACGTTTTAAATAATATACAATAAACGTAAGTACAAAAAAGTGTAAGTATACAAATATGCATGTATAAAAATATAAATAATAATATACTTGTAAAATATACGGACGCATACAAATACGCACCTGACGTTTTCGGTGCACGACGAGCAGTTCGGCAAGACGAGCCAGAAACGACGCGAAGAAAATTGTTATTTTTTCAAAATATTGGTGGTCTGTAAAATCGGTTAAGGGTCATAGCTCACTAGAGCCACCCGACCGCTTCGACCGCAAACCGATAACGCGCGGGCGGCGCGCGGTTTACGCGCGGACTGCGAGTGGACCATTCGATGACCACTAGCTAGTCTTGCGTTGACTTCGCTTTGCCAACTCGCTGTTTCCAAGTGGACCGCGGTCCGCGAGTGGTTTACAAGTAATATCGCGTCTTTCACCTGTGGACCACCCGTCGATAACGAGTGGACGCCGTAAAACGAGGCGGTGCCGGTCGGGTACCGGGTGGCTGTAGTGAGCTTATGACCCTTACAGCCTTAATAGTTTTTTTTTACGTGATACGCAAAAAAAAACTATTTGAACATTCCTATTTTTGAATTATTTGCTAGTACTCGTTTTCTATCTTCTTTCGATTAGGACAACATCGACAAAAAATTTCATTAACAAGTAACCTCTGGTGTTTCTTTTTCCTGGTGGTAGAGCTCCAGTGACGGAGCTTGCGGGCGTAGGCACCACCGCATTACCTAATATACTTGCCGCTGAATGGTCGTGTTCAGCACTATCGTGTACCGGTCAGGTGGTAACGTACGGCCCTGTAATTTCCGGCACAGAGGCATAACACCTTAGGCCTCTGAAGTGGCAACGCATCTGCATTTTCACCTCCGGTCATTGTGTCATTTTTTATGTAATAAAATTGGCAAAGAAGCTTGCAGTTCACTTTGATATTAAGTGATGACTGCACCCGGGTGTCTGTATCAAAGTGAACTGCATTCATGCTTCTTTGCCACCTTTTTTTTTTTTAAAATCCTCTCCCTGCCCCCCTCCAGACTAGTGATCCAGTGGCGGTTCGTGAGCCGCGTGCAGGAGCAGATGTTCGCGTTCCTGGAGGGGCTGGGCGCGCTGGTGCCGCTGGCGCTGCTGAAGATCTTCGACGAGCACGAGCTGGAGCTGCTGCTGTGCGGCATCCAGCACATCGACGTGCGCGACTGGCGCGCCAACACGCTCTACAAGGGGGACTACCACGCCAACCACCTCGTCGTGCAGTGGTTCTGGAGGGTCGGTCGACTTATATATTACCCATATTTTTTTTAGTATAATGGCATCGCTACTACGCATATTGCCAGTGTCGAGTAAAATGATATTTCGTATTCGCAAGCAGCGTCAGTACGTCAGTCAGTCAGAGTCACAGTCAGTATTTCGAGTAAAGCGATGGCTACTTTACCGGAACATTTCAAATGAAGTTTTGGAGGCAAACTGAAAAGCCGTGTTTTCGCACTGTTATTCTATTTCACTATACACGGGCACTGTAATAAGCCTATATCAAACAAAATGCCACCAACTTTATTTAATATAACTCAAAAATACACTAAGAAAATGAAATAAAATAAGAGCACCGCACGCCTCTTTCAAGGTTCCCGCCAAAACTCTTATATTACGTATTAATGTCATAAATAACGTAACTTCACGCCTGTAATCCCCGAAGGGGTAGGCAGAGGTAAATGCATGCATTCAAGCATACTTGCAAACATCCACGATTTGCCCTTTACGTTTTTGGCCCATGTAACAGGTGGCGAGCCTGTTGCCATCTCCGGGCACATCACCAAACTCCGAGGTACTGGGAAACTTCCAGAAAATGGAAAAATCCCGATAGAACCAGAGATAAAGGATTTTAAACTGTTATCTCTGATAGCCCCCGACCCGGGAATCGAAGCCAGGACCTCCAGCGTAGTAGTAGTGACCCGCTACCACTAGGCTACTGAGGCAGTTAAATAAACCTAGTGGTACTGGCATATAAAATGCGCGTTTCCGTGCTTCGATGGACACGTTGAGCCGTCGGTCCAAAAGGGACGAGACTCGTGCCCAGCAGTGGGACGTTTCAGGGGTTGTCATTATTATATGTAATGTTTGAAATAATTATAATTTAAATGTTTAATGATTGATGTATAATAATAAATATGTATTACAGATATATATGTATATATAATATAATAATAGTATGTAAATAAATAGACAACTGCCTCGGTAGCCTAGTGGTAGCAGGCCACTACTACTACGCTGAGGTCCTGGGTTCGATTCCCGGGTAGGGGGTTATCAGAGATAATGGTGAAAAAGCCTTATCTCTGGTTCTGGATGAGGGCCGGGACCGTTCGGGGCACTCTTTTGCACTCTTTGGGGGAGGCCTTTGTTCAGCAGTGGACGTCTATCGGCTGAAATGATAATGTGACAGTAACGGTTGTGGGCAGGTGGTGCTGTCGTTCTCGAACGAGATGCGGTCGCGGCTGCTGCAGTTCGTGACGGGCACGTCGCGGGTGCCGATGAACGGCTTCAAGGAGCTGTACGGCTCCAACGGCCCGCAGCTCTTCACCATCGAGAAGTGGGGCTCGCCCGACAACTACCCCCGCGCGCACACCTGGTCAGTCCGCCCTTTTTTTTTAATGCTTTGGAAGTGGCAAACACGCGTATTAGGATTATGGACCCTGTAGGGCAATGTAG
Organism: Macrosoma leucophasiata; assembly: GCA_036365455.1. Classification (NCBI taxonomy): domain Eukaryota; kingdom Metazoa; phylum Arthropoda; class Insecta; order Lepidoptera; family Hedylidae; genus Macrosoma; species Macrosoma leucophasiata. The sequence continues at coordinate 1,596,362 of JAWQUS010000023.1, read as the reverse complement.
GAGAGAGGATGATTTATACTGAATTAAATACCTAGTAATACCTGAATTTAACATAATTAATAAATAAAAATAAATAAAATAAAATACGCTTACACTCACAGCCCACAGTAGGTATAAACCTGTGTCGTGGGTGCCGTTGTACACATACAACACATACCCAAACACCCAGACCCGAAACAAATATCTGTAGTCCATACAAATATTAGTCCCGGTGCGGGGATCGAACCCGCGACCCTTCGAGTCAAACGGTCATCTCACACCGCTGGACTAACCGGGTCGCCCCAAAATAATATGTAATTAGTTATTAGTATTATTACCATAATTTATTAGTATTTTAATTTAATTTTACTCTATATTTATTTCTTTTTCTTGAAAGAATTCATACATTGATGTTAAGTGACGACCGCCGCCTATAGACACCCACGCAAAAGACCAAGGTCAAAATGCAGATGCGTTATCACTCCTGAGGCCTAAGGTGTTATGCCTCTGGGTCGGAAATTACGGGGCTGTACATTACCACCTGACCGGAACACGATAGAGCTGAACACTGCCATTTAGCGGCAAGTATATTAGGTAATTCGGCGGTGCGTATGCCCTCGAGCTGGAGTTACCACCAGTAAAAGCCTTTTTATGAAATCAAATGAAAATATATATTTTTAAACTTTTTTAAGTAATGGCATCGCTTTTACGCATATTGCCAGTGTCAAGTAAAACGATATTTCGTATTCCTAACGAGCAGCGTAAAAGTCAGAGCCAGTCAGTCAATTATCAGTCCGTCAGTCAGATTCACGGTCCGTAATTGGAGTAAAGCGATGGTTACTTTACCGGAACATTTACAATGAAGTTTTGGAGGCAACCTGAAAGGCCGTGTTTTCGCACTGTTATTCTATTTCACTATACACGGGCACTGTAATAAACCTATATCAAACAAAATGCCACCAACTTTATTTAATACTAGCCGTGCCCCCGCACTTCATCCGCGTGAGAATTTATGATTGTTCAGTATCTACCCGGACGAAGTCGTGGGCGCAGCTAGTATAAAGATGCCTAAATTACTCCTTATTACGTAAGCTATCTGCCAGTGAAAGTCCCGTCAAAATCGGTCCTACCGCTCCCGAGATTAGGCCCAACAGACAGACAGACGACAAATTGTAAAAGATGTTGTTTTGGTATATGTACCGTGTACACGTACATATGCATTTAGTAAAAAGCGGATATTTTTATATAACAAACAGACACTTACTTACTACACTTATTTTATTTTTAAAGAAAAATGGAAAGAAAAAATTGACTCCAGGCGAGGCTCGAACTCGCGACCTACTGGGAATTTAGTCCAGCCGCTCTTCCAATTGAGCTACTGAAGCCCTGCCCGATTTGTCAAATCTTTCCTTCTATTATATTATCTTTACTTCTATATCTATTGCATTGCTTTATGGTAGCAGCAGCGCCATCTATTACCAACTATGCTAGTTAGGCAACCGATATAATAGACTTTTCTGTTTATTGAATATCGTAAAGAAGTCGCTTTTACCCTCAATAATTGTTTTATATTATTTCGCATTAACACATGCTTGTGAAATATATTGACAAATCGGGCAGGGCTTCAGTAGCTCAATTGGAAGAGCGGCTGGACTAGATTCCCAGTAGGTCGCGAGTTCGAGCCTCGCCTGAAGTCAAATTTGTCTTTCCATTTTTCTTTAAAAATAAAATATATTTCACAAGCATGTGTTAATGCGAAATAATATAAAACAATTACTACACTTATTACACCAAGTTCCGAATGTTTTTATTTTCACTAAAGCACACCGCGGACACTCCGCCAAAATTCCATTCAAACGCTTAATTTGGTCTTTATTACACAGACATCGATCAGTGACGTGTATTTACACGTGCACCTGTGTGCATAGCACGTGGAGAATACCAAACGTCGCCCATAAGAGGGGAAGTGGTTGGGTGAGGTGAGGAAATCGGGCGGGACGTCGAAGTGTCCATTCTATACGTAGTATTATTACATATTCTCTGATTAAAGCTCCGAGGGTGCCAATAGGAACCTTGTCAGATGGAAAACTAATATCACTTAACTTTCAATAGGAATCGGCGTGCATGTATGAAGAGAATGATGAAAGTAGACGAGGCACGAGAGGTTTGTCAGAACCGGGATATCTGGCGCTCTACACTCTCTGCCTACCCCGTTAGGGACCTGGCGTGAAGATACAACCATACATACTTAACTTTCAACTAGGGAATCGGGCTATCACTAATTTTCACTGGCATTCGAGGGCGTAGGCACCACCGCATTACCTAATCTATCTGCAGCCAAAAGGTAGTGTTCAACACTATCCTGTTTCGGTTAGATGGTAATATATGGGTCTGTAATAACTATCACAGGGTAGACTAACTTTATTTTTTTTTAATCACCTTCATACTATGCAATGGTAACATATGTGACAGCATAAGAAACCTATTTGGTTAGTTGACTTACGAATCAACATAGATGTCGCTAGTAGGTACATTTTGATACTTGTTAAATGCTAATCACAACAATGACAACTAAGGTCTCAGGGGTGGCAACGCATCTGAAATTTGACTCCTGGTTTTTGTGAAGGTGTCTATAGGGTTAACATCCATGTGAACTGTACTGTACTTGCTTGCCACCTTTGTTGCGTAAAAAAACTTATTGTACTTGAATTTTATTGCAGTTTCAACCGGATCGACCTCCCACCGTACGAAAGCTACCAGCAGTTGCGAGAGAAGCTGATCAAAGCGATCGAGGGTTCCCAAGGCTTCGCCGGTGTCGACTGAGCACCCCACGCGGTCGGGTGCTGAGCACCCCACACAGTCGGGGACTGAGTACCCACGCGGGTGGGGGCTGAGTACCCTACACAGTCGGGGACTGAGTACCCACGCGGGTGGGGGCTGAGTACCCTACACAGTGGGGGACTGAGTACCCACGCGGGTGGGGGGCTGAGCACCTCACACAGTCGGGGACTGAGTAACCACGCGGGTGGGAGGCTGAGCACCCCACATAGTCGGGGACTGAGTACCCCACACGAGGCCTTAGCCTCCACTTTATTGAGTCGACGACTCAGCCTTATACTATGCTTGGCAGAATGACTTGCGCTCTTAGAAGAGTGTCTTAAAAACTCTTATGGCTTAACTGTCTTATGTACCACATGTCTAAACTGTTCTCTGCTGTGAGTTTAAATCAACAGTTATTGTAAATACTGTGTAAATAATATGAATTTAAATTCAATGTCTAATAAAGTGGCGTATAAGTTTTATTTGGTTTGAAGACTTGGTTTTCATGACGTAATATATAATAAACTAGCTGTGCCCGCGACTTCGTCCGCGTGAGAATTTATGATTGTTCAGTATATTACCCGGACGAAGTCGTGGGCGCAGCTAGTATTAAAGTACCCTAAGTTACTCCTTATTACATATGCTATCTGACAGTGAAAGTCCCGTCGAAATCAGTCCAGCCGTTCTCGAGATTAGCCCCAACAAACAGACAGACAGACACACAACATTCAAAAATTGTAAAAAATGTTGTTTTGGTATATGTATCGTGTATGTATACATACGCATTTAGTAAAAGGGTTTTTTTTAATTAACACACAGACACTCCAATTTTATTTATTTGTATAGATAGATAAATACGCTTGCACTCACTACCCCACACTAAGTATAAACCTGTGTCGTGGGGAAGAGTAGATGTAGAGTTTAACAAGCATACAGTTAACATTGATGTTAAGTGATGACTGCAGCCTATAGACACCCACACAAAGACCAAGGTCAAAATGCAGATGCGTTACTACTCCTGAGGCCAAAGGTGTTATGCCCCTGTGCCGGAAATTACAGGGCCGTACATTACCACCTGACCGGAACGCGATAGTGCTGAACACTACCATTTAGCGGCAAGTATATTACGTAATGCGGTGGTCCCTACGCCCGCGAGCTCCGTCACTGGAGCTCTGCCACCAGTTAAAATTTAAATTTCTGTCATCAAAATTATTTGCCATCGAGAAGTTAAAACTTTCACTAAGCATTCATTTTTTCATTCCAAATCTAGATTTTCAAATGGAAATCTAGATGATCTAATTGTAATTAAGTTATTTTTAAATTTCATTCTTCACAGAATACAAGTTAATTCTGCCACGCCACATGTAATTTTGCAATAATTTCAGAACAGATTATAAATGTCAATTTTGACGTGTGTGTGACCATAGACATATAGATATAATTCAGTCTTTGGTATAAGTAAAATATATTACGCTGATTTTGTGCTATTGTATTTTGAAATTCTTTATGAATTCTATTCTTTCATTTATAAAATTAAACAACTCTGTAAATCTACGAATTATAATGCAAATATGTCTAACTAAGCCAAAAAATGATTCCACGTAATGTGGTGGACCGTGGGCGGGGCTCAAATATGGTCCACCTTAGCGCGTGCTATTATTGGTCTTTTCCTTGCCTCTGTAAATCTACGAATTATAATGCAAAGATGTGTAACTAAGCCAAAAAATGGTTCCATGTGATGTGGTGGACCGTGGGCGGGGCGTTTCCTTGCCGCTCGGCGAAATGACCCTGTCGTGACCAATCGAATGCTATATTGTCTATTATGAAAGTGTGAGTGTTTGTTATGAATGCAGTTAGTTTGTTTGGGTAAATGGAACAAAAACCGAAGCGATAATTGTATGAGAGTTACATTCTGTACATTATTATTTGTAGCTGTAAATATTAGGCTTCACATATGAAATAAAAAAAGTACGTTTATAAAATGCTAAATTATATATCTATAGTTAAATTTCGCATCACATTATTGTTAAAAAATAAAAAAAATTACAATAAAAATTCCAGTTAAATTAAGAATTAATAACCTTAGAACAAAGAAATAGAATTCCGGATTGATAAAGTGTATAACATAATATAACATAAATTCTTCATTATCGTATCTATAGTATATTATGTCGTTATATTATATTAACTAGGGGTAGGTTGCACTAAAAACATTATACATTATGTCGCAACTTGTCGCTTAACATATGTATTGCGATACGTTTTGTTGGTGTTTGCGTTCGCACTACTGTCAAACTTATCATTTTAGTGAAACATCTCAAGATGTGTCGTTATCTGTGTTTGCATTGACATAAAACATGTCTTTAATCATGTATATCATACATGGGCCAAAACGTAACCGGCGAATCGTGGGTGTTTGCATGTATGCTTGAATGCATGCATTTACCTCTGCCTACCCCTTCGGGGATTACAGGCGTGAAGTTACGTACGTTTTTTTAATCATGTTTGTCTATAGATTTGTCAAAGTTGACGTTTACATAGTGGTACAATTTGGAGCGAAACTTGTTTAAAGTCGTGGTTTAATTGTTTTCTAAGTGAGTCGGTAAACACGAAACATGTAGTGGACAAGACCCGATACCTTAAGTGTAAATCTGACAACCTAATCAAACATGTTCCAAGACTACTTATTGTTGTAGATAAAACTTGTTGCAATTTACGTCTTTTAAATTAATCTAATAATGGCAACCACTGAGACGTCCCGCTGCTGGCACGAGTTTCCCCTTTTAAGAGGGATCCCTGGAGCTTATTCCATCACGCTGCTCCAATGCGGGTTGGTGGAGTTACGGGTTAGTGGCCAATCCGCTGTCGGATGTTTTCAAACCGCCCATAAGGCCTCCGACAAGGTTTAACGACTGCTATCTATCGATAGCAACCGGGACCGACGGCTAAACGTGCCCTCCGAAGCACGGAAACGCGCATTTTAATTTGCCACTAGCGGTCACCAATCACACACCCAACCGCGCCCGTATCGCTTAACCGAGTAGATCGCTTGATCTACACCAGCCGCGGGGCTATGCGCGCTTTGAATTGATCTGCTGTATGTGTTTTTCTTTAACATGTTTCATGGCAGTGCACACACGATACGATACATGGTCAGGAAACAGAGATTTTAACATGTTTTTATGTGAATGTTTCATTAGTCCAAACTCACGGTTAAGACCAATTTTATTTCTATATGTCTATGCGACGAAATGAATGTCAATATGTGAGTAATTATATTATATTAAAGTGTTTCTTGAACATGGATTTAATGAATTGAAAGCAATAAAATAAGAAGGTAATAAGGAATAAAGTAATTTATTGGCAAATAATTGTATGACGCAGTTAAAGTATTTACTTATATTATAAAAATACTTAAATATAAAAAATACTTTTCTTTTATAAATGGAACTTGCTGTACCATGCGCGCGTTGCTACGCCACCAACTAAAAATGACAGTGGCGCCATCTGTTGAATTTGCCAACTCAGAAACCTTCGTGGGCTCATGCACAACAACTTTGCTAAAGATCATCACATGATCAAATGCGTAGTTTACGATTCTATAAAGGACATACAGACAAACATTCATTTTTATATATAAAGACTAGCTGACTTCGTAGACATCTTGTCTGCTATTATTGAACTCATATGATCCTACCAGGGATACCAGGGGCCTAATAACGTAATTATTCACAATCTTGCTGATGGTAGTCCCCGTGTTGTGGCTGGAAGGCGTAGGCACCACCGCATTACCTAATTTATCTGCCGCTAAATGGTAGTGTTCAGCATTATCGTGCTCCGGTTAGATGATGAAGGTAATGTATGGCCCCGTAATAACTATCACAGATACACAACATCTAAGGTCTCAGGGGTGGCAACGCATCTGCATTTTGATCTCTGATCTTTGTGTGGGATTCTATAGGCTGCAGTCATCATTTAACATCAATGTGAACTGCATGCTTTTTTGGCACCTTCCTTACATATAAATACATACAAACATAGGTACGCCTTGTACATGGATCGATTAAATTCTTAAAACAAATATCGAGTCATGAAACTCAGACCACCAACGTATAAAATAACATCGTCTATTTTGTTTTGCCAAATTATATCGAATACGGCGAAATTGTGACTCAATCGAATAACAAATCGATTTTCAAGGAACACTCGAGTAAATTTGCCTTCAGTGAGTGAAGAGTTTTTATAATGCAAACAATTTATTCATGTGATGATTTATTTTACACATTATTTACACGCACGATCATTGTTTTCTTTTTGATATAAAAAGGATTTATAATAATCCTTCTTACACGTGAATAAGGCAGTTATTATTGTACTATTTATTTTTAGCAATAACACATGCGAGTGAACTTTAAAAATTAAAGAAAAAACGGAAAGAAAAATTTGACTTCGGGCAGGAAGTCAACCTGCGAACTCAGGATAACCAGTCCAGCCGCTTTACCACTAAGCCACCGAAGTCCCATTTTTGCTTTCCCTTTTTTGATTTTTAACCGATTTAGGGTCGGTGAACGACATCCATTGATAACTAATGAATAGCTATACAACCGATATGATAGACTTTGCAGCTTATACAATATCGTTAGGATGTCGCTGTTCCCTTAATAATTGTACTAATTGTATTTCTTTAACACGTTCGCGGGCGGTACTATCTACGTGATTACTGCACCTGGAACACTACTAAATTTCATACATTGCCTATAGGCGTACTGTCACAACACGTTTTAAAAAATGTATGTTTGGTGACAGAACGGAAATGACGTATGAAAATAAGACGCCCACGGCCGTAGTGTGCGTGTGGCGGGAAGCAAGAAATTACAGATGTGTGTGTGTGTGTGTGGTACTTTGTATAGAAGCGACTGTAGATTACGTGGTGACAGTACGAAAGTCTAAATTAACCGTGCGGTGACACTATACTATGCTCTTCCATTGAATAGTATGAGAAATCGGACGGCGCAGGGCGTACTGGTTTTATACAAGTAAAAACCGTGACGTTGAGAGGCGTTCTGTCGCATCATTTTAAATAGTATGTACGCCGGGGGGCGTACTGCGCGCGAACGTGTTAATTTCTAAGGCAGTTATTAGTTAGAAAGTTAATTGTCTCTTTCCGTCCTAAGCGATTTCAAATTCAATCAACTTCATCTCATAGTACGTACCCAACAAGAAATAATTCATATCGAGCCTACGAAAGAGATAATCGGCTAGTTTCGACTTAGTAGAGCGTTATCTCTGCTGCACACTGCCTACGTAAGCACTGACGGTCCAATGTTGTTCAAAAATGGTGGACAAACGTCATATTGAGTTTTGGCGGGAACCTTAAAGGGGGATGTGGTGCTCTTAGTTAATTGTCTCTTTCCGTCTTAAGCGATTTCAAATTCAATCAACTTCATCTCATAGTACCCAACAAGAAATAATTCATATCGAGCCTACGAAAGAGATAATCGGCTAGTTTCGACTTAGTAGAGTGTTATCTCTGCTGCACACTGCCTACGTAAGCACTGACAGTCCAATGTTGTTCAAAAATGGTGGACAAACGTCATATTGAGTTTTGGCCTTGAAAGAGGCGTGTGGTGCTCTTATTTTATTTCATTTTCTTGGTGTATTTTTGAGTTATTTTAAATAAGTTTGCATTTCGTTTGATTAGTTTTTCGTTTGATATAGGCTTATTACAGTGCCCGTGTATAGTGAGATAGAATAATAGTGCTAAAACACGTCCTTTCGGATTGCCTCCAAAACTTCATTGTAGATGTTCTGGTAAAGTAATGGCTACTTTACCGCTTTACTCGAATTAAGAAAAATAAAACTGTATATAGTGCCTGTGACTGACTGACGGACTGATAAATTGACTGACTGACTCTGACTTTTACGCTGCTTATTAATAATACGAAATATCGTTTTACTTGACACTGGCAATTTGCGTAATACAGATGCCATAATACAAAAAAAGGACCCGAAATAAGCCGAAGTCTTGTTTCTAAGCTCGATGTGTATTATTTCTGGCCTGTATCTACGATGTCAAGTTTGAGTATTTGATGTTTATCTTAAATCTGCTTCATAGGCAGTAAGGTAGGATTATTATATTTCTATTGTTTATTATTATGTCCTTACTATATTAATTCAATTTCATTAGGTGCTTGATGATAAAAATCTCTTATAAAAGTATATGTAGCGGTGATCGTGCGTGTTGCATTTGCACCTCTTAGGGGGCACATTTCATTTATTCCCTTTGATGTTTAAATATTTGAATATCCTTGCGAGCTAAGAAAAATACGGTCATTGCCCGTGGTACACCTACTTAGTCCACCTGGGTGAACCAAAAATATTGTGTACTGGGTTTGCATCCAGGTTCCAAGTTTAGAAGGAACATTGAAAAAACTAAGATAACATATTGTTCGTCTAAGTTCAATAATACGTCAAAAATTTATTTTTTAGATACTATATTATTATGTACTGTTAATATAAATATAAATTGGATTTTCAGCTCATGTATATCGCTCTAGCATTAATGCAGCACATATATTATTAATTAATATATCAAATAGAGGGCCGCCAGTGCCGAATTTAGTATTCGAATTATTTATGAAAATTAATTGATATATTTTTAATATATTTTTAATTATGAAATATTATACCCTAATGACTGCACAACTCTGTTGTGGGCGTCTTTGCCCAGCTGTGGACGTCTCTCGGCTAGACTGATGTGTTATTTATTTATTTGTCACCACAATAATATTAATCACTACACAGTTGAACATATATTAACATCAGAAAATTATTTACAGAGTTATTATTAAAGTTATATAATAATAATATATAGTATAAATTTTAGTATATTTAATTTGTATAATTACACAAATTATACCAACACTCGGTAATAAAATCTTAGTTTTTCAAGTGTTTTCTCAAGTCCGGTTATATTACTCGCTATTATTAGCTCGCCAGGATGTTATTGTATTATTTTATAATAGTATACGTTAAAAACAAGCTTTCCGCTTCGAAGTTAAAATAAAGATATTTTCATAAACACGCTGTATATAGTCTAGGTATAAGGTGTAAAAAATTGCTGCAGCCTGTATAAAAAATTGTGTTCCATAAAATGGAGGTGCGCTGGGTAGATATAAATGTAGTATTAGAGCAATTATTTACACCGTGTATTTATTTAGTTATGGTATTATTAATTGTCTATAAGCTTATTTTTATTAAATTTACTTAATTTTCGATTTTACTTTTAAATAAATACTAAAAGGACTCTTGTAATGTGTAATTGTTATTGTAATGTTCGCGCGATGTGTGTTGGTCGTAAGCATAAAGCAACACGACCCACCGGTCGCGGCGGCCCGGAGGGGAGTAGCCATAGCGTTTATTACCGATGCAAAACAGTCTGACGTTATTTGCAGGACTAAATGCGTGTGACCCACACTCACATTACAATAATCGTCTATTACTACGAAACTCATACCTTCACATTAACAAAATACATAAACAATTTAACGCACTCATTTAAATATCTGGCCGACAGGCATAGGACCATTTGGTCTTGTACTTTGACAGAGAGGAAAACCTACATATGGCTATTCCCCTCCGGTCCGCCGCGGCCGGTGGCCCGTGTTGCTCTATGGTCGTAAGTGGTGGTTCAATGGGTCGATTGTTCTATTTCATTACTATCACTCGCAAGGCTAGTTGCTGGTTTTTAAAAAAACCTGACCAAACTTGTTGCTATAAGGGTACTTCTTCTTCGTCGGTTCGTTACGCGGAAATTACTGTAATATCGTACAGTACCGAGCAGGAAATATAGTGTACATCGAGACTACGGAAGAGACAATCGGATAGTTTTTTTTTTTTTTTTTTTTTTATGTAATTGAAGTGGCAACCAAGCATGCAGTTCACATTGATGTTAAGTGATGACTGCAGCCTATAGACACCCACACAAAGACCAAGGTCAAAATGCAAATGCGTTACCACTCCTGAGGCCTAAGGTGTTATGCCTCTGTGCCGGAAATTACAGGGCCGTACATTACCACCTGACCGGAACACGATAGTGCTGAACACTACCATTTAGCGGCAAGTAAATCAGGTAATGCGGTGGTGCCTACGCCCGCGAGCTCCGTCACTGGAGCTCTACCACCAGTAAAAAAAGTTTCGACTTCGTAGAGCGTTATCTCTGTTGCACACTGCTTACGTAAGCACTGACAGTCCCGAATTGGTCAAAACATGATCAAAATTGTCGACAAACGTCATAGAGGTAAGGTGTGAAAGAGATGACGCTCTACAGACCCGATATAACCCGAACTCTCCTTTCTAAGGTCCATGTGCAATATTTTTTGTTCGCTACTTTACCATGATATTATACATATTTGCGTTTAAACACAAGAAACAAAAGTAATTCTGTCCTTGAATCAAGCCAACTTTAACCCAAAGATCCTGGAAGTGAAAAATATTGTAAACATATTTCGAATTTTCATTAATCTTTGCAATGGTGGTCTTGCAAATTTATAATTTTACATACATCTGCTTCCTACTTTACATCTATAAGAAAAAGCCCCAATTTGGTATAAAATTGTGTTAAATCTGATATTTAGTTATATTTTTATCACAGGAGACCCGGCTTAACACTGCACATGGAGTCAGATTGAAATGTTCAGCAATAATTAACACAAGCGCAGTGGTGGACTAAGGAGGGGGAGGGTCCGGAATGGGCCTTCGGTTCTGGGGGCCTCGAAAGCTTGAACAATTTAAGAGATTTTTAGAGCTTACTGAGGGAAATATCGGTTTTGTTTTGCTCGCGCGTTCTGCTTGATTTGCCGCCGTACCTATTCCCTATCAATCATACATACGGGGCCCCTCCGGCTGCGGAAAGGGGGGGGGGTTGGGAGATGGGCGGGTGTCGCTCCATATTTTTACCTCATTTGAGGCACAATACTAAATTAAATTGCGCCTCTGATGACCTAAATACCTAATGCCGAACCGTTCCTCTGGTGGACCTTAGTCCGTCATTGTACAAGCGATTGTAATAGCGTTCTTTAGGGCCGGCGCACGTTGACGCCGCGGCTGATACGGTATGCTGAAGCGTGCCGTCCCATGCCATGCCGTGCCATGCCGTCAGTGGGTGCCGGCCCTTCCATCTTACTGGCCATGTTATGTTAATTAGGATTGCAATATACATGCCCACGCGTGGTTATTTGTTATAAGAAATAAAAGGAAATTATTATGTCTCACAGACAAACAACGAAATGTACTTTTATTTTTATTACCATCATTTTCAGGATTCATACCCGAGATTTGAATAAAATAGAAAAGTAACATCAAGGATAAAAACACCCACGGTTTGCCAATTACGTTTGGTCTCGCGTAAGGTAACATGGCGAGCCTATTGATAGTGACCCGAGAAAAACTCTTTCCTTGTCTTTGTGTGACCCCTTCAAGCGGTAGAAAATTTATGATTTCAATACTTCCACTTATTCGTCCGTCTGTCCGCTGATGTAATTTGGCATGATTATGCATATTGGTACCAAAAAAAAATTGCAAAATAAAACGTAAAGTGAGACTAGATATTTCTAAACGACTTCAGAAAAGGAGGAGGTACTGGTGGTAGAGCTCTAGTGACGGAGTTCGTGGTCGTAGGCACCACCGCATTACCTCTATCAGAGACAACAAATAAGGTCCCCGAGGTGACGTCTAAAGGCTGCAGACATCGCTTATCATCAATGTCAGCTGTATGCTTGTTTGCCTTATATAAAAAAATGTTATTTTTTCCCCTCCTTTGTATTTGTCTACAAGGAAGCTGTGTGAAGTGGTCGCTGGCAAGAGGAATAAATACAGTGCTCATCAAGAAATATAGCACATTGTATCGAGCCTATGAAAGTAAAAATCGGCTAGTTTCGACTTCGTAGGGCGTTTTCTCTGCTGCACACTGCCTACGTTAGCATCCATAGTCCGGTATTGTGAGATCAAAATGGTCGACAAAAGTTAATAATATAGGTAAGGTGCGAAAGAGATAACGCTCTACAGACCCGAAATGAGCCGAAGTCTCCTCCCTAAGCTCGATGTGCAATACTTCTTGTTGGATACCTACTGTACAATACTTGACAATTAATATTGCACACCGAGCCTGCGAAAGAGACGATCGGCTCGTTTCGACTTCGTAGAGCGTTATCTCTGTTGCACACTGCCTACGTAAGCACTGACAGTCCGGTATGGGTCAAAACTTGATCAAAATGCTCGACAAACGTCAAATAGGTACGGAGCGAAAGAGATAACGCTCTACAGGCCCGAAATAAGCCGAAGGAGAACTCCGAAGGAGAAGGAGACGCCTTCCTAGGCTCGATGTGCAATATTTATTGTTGAGCAGTTTAAGTCACGTTTAAGTATAGTTGTTGATGACTGAAATGATGATGATGATGATGTCGATGACTTGATAAAAGTCCTCGCTATAGGTCGCGCCACGTAAAAAGAACGCTGGAAGAAAGTAGAAGGGATGTGTTCGCGCATCGGTACACTCGCGCACGAAAGTACTAGCCCTATTGGTTTATTTTTGATCTAGCTTTCGCTTGCGGTTTCGTGTATTGGTAGGCAGATTGAAAACTATATTACATAGAATAACATAAAATGAAATAAAAACACATGATGCGCAGCTTGACCGCCAGCGTTCTTTTTACCTGGCGCGACCTACCTACGGTTTACGGGGCGACTTGTATCAATATCAAGATGTAATGTGAGTAGATATTAGAGTGGATTGTGTAATTTGAGTTGAGGTGTAGGTATATATGTATACTTATGTGACGTTAAGGTACTCGTGATAGCTGGGTATCGCTGGAGTGAAGAGGCGCTGTAGGATCTCCGTGACCTTCAAGTCGAATACTGGCGAGAGGCAAGAATATATTACCAATGTATGTATCTTCACGCCAGGTCCCTAACGAGGTAGGCAGAGAATGTAGTGCGCCAGATATCCCGATTATATTACCTACTGCACCAAAATTATGTTACTCTTACTCTGTCTTTGCGTTGCTTCCATAGATATCTACTCTCTTGGATAAGATAAGATAAGATAAGATAATATTTATTTGCATAAACATGTGTGTGTACATATCTATATCGAAGGTGTATGTGATTGTAATGAAGTATCAGTAAACTGTTACGAAAAACTGAGTGAGAGAGCGACGGACCAGTCGTGTTTGCAGAGGCCGCGAGGAGTCACTGTCAAATTATTTGACTCAAATATCAAATTGCATGCGTATTTTGAATTTTCTAATATTTTCTAACTGCATTTAATTGACCAACATTTAATTATTTATTAAGAAGTTAGTGTTTGTTTATTTTATTTATTAGTCTCGTTTCGGTCTAGTCGAGTAAAACAAAGATTTATTGGTCTGATTGTAATATGTGAATTACTAAATAAAGAAATTATTATTTTTTACAAATAAATCACAAACTTTTACTATCTACCATCTCAGAATCAACTAATTGTGAGACATTCAATATAAGTAAACCTGCAATATAGAAGTTTTGAAATAATTTTAATTTACCTTTATTATGACGACCAAATTCATTCTTTCTCAGTTTCTTTTGAAATGGGGAAATGGAGGAATTTGTAAATAATTGATGCTTTCCATATTATACAAAATTGTTCAGTGTCTATTTAATTTATTATGTGTTTTTGATTATTATTAGTGGTTATTCACTCTAGGTTAGTTTAAAAAAAATTACGATGTAAAAGTGCTCTCCAGGAGCCTAATTATATGAAATAAATGAATAAACTGAATATAAATTGTAGCTTGTAGACAAAATTGAACAAAATTAGTAACTGAGAGATTATAAACCTTCGGCTTCGGCTTCTGCCGAAGGTAGTGGCGATTGCCAATTAATTGGATTCGGCTTCGGCCAAAAATAGACCTTCGGTCGGACACGATAACTTGTAACAACGCACTTAATGTTTACGTATACCTACCTTAACTTACAAACTCATTTATAAACATGTTTTAAGGCAAAGATTTAAGCGATATCGCCAGAATAGTCAACAGGTCAAGCGCGTCCATTTAAGTCAACAACACTAGCCACTACTCCATACCTCTTTTACAGTCTCGTTTGCACGTAATTTCCGTAATAATTACGTTGACCAGAATAAAGAAGTGTCTAAGGTAGCGGTACTATAACGTGCGATAAGAAAGGCTTCAAACTGGGTGTCAACGATCTGCGGGACGGCGGCGTGTGCGGCGCTATCTAACCATAGAGCAACACGGGCTACCGGGCCGCGGCGGACCGGAGGCACACCGCGGACACTCCGCCAAAATTCCATACAAACGCTTAATTTGGTTTCTATCCATCAGTGACGTGTATGTACACGCGCGCCTGTGTGCGTAGCACGTACAAAATACTGCAAAATACCAACCGTCGCCCATAAGAGAGGAAGGGGTTGTGTATGTGTGCAAATCGGACGGGACGTCGAAGTGTCCATTCTATACGTAGTTATAGCGTTTATTACCGATGCAAAACAGTCTGTCATTTTTTGCTAGGGGAAATACGTATGACACACACACACACATTCGGTTCATTTAGGTCTCAGGTGGAAACGTATCTACATTTTGACATTTGGTTTTTTGTGTAAATGTCTATAGGCTGCAGTCATCATCTAACATCCATGTGAATTGCATGCTGGTTTGCCACCTTTGTTACACATATAAAAAATGTAGTTTGTACCTACTCTCACAGGCACCCACTAGGTAAGGCATAGGACTTGTATTTTTTTTTTTTTTTTTTTTTTTTCGGGCTTTATGTAGGCGGCCTGTCTCGAGACGGCACTAGTCTACTTCACCGGGTGCCGTTGTATACATACACAAACACCCAGACCCGAAACAAATATCTGCAGACTATTATACAAATGTCTACTTATATGTCTCAGTGTGTGGGTGAAATCCGCGACTCTCGAAACAAACCGTCGTCATACCCCTGGACCAATTGGGTCAAATCCCGTGAAGTATTTTTTTTGTCATTTTTTCTGTCACAATCAATATTATGATTCAAGAAATAATGTTAATAGTGTACCTACGCGTGAATGCCGATCCCTATCTTCTCCACAGTTCACCGAGGCTAGTTGCTCGGTGGTCTACCCCATAGGAAGCCGGTACCCATGTTCACAAACTTGAAGTAATGTTTAATGACGTTATAAGTCTTATCTCGTGCTGTCGAACTGAGTCTTAATGCTATGTCGATACATGCACTATTTTTTATGAGTAAGTTAGGCATCTTAATCATGTCAGACTGCTGTTAACTCTAACCATATGCGGGTACCACGCGAAGACCTAAATAAATCTAGCATAGATACCCGTACCAGAAAATATGTAATAATACTACGTATAGTATGGACACTTCGACGTCCCGCCCGATTTGCACACATACACAACCCCTTCCTCTCTTATGGGCGACGGTTGGTTTTTTGTACGTGCTACGCACACAGGGGCGTGAGTAAATACACGTCACTGATGGATAGAAACCAAATTAAGCGTTTGTATGGAATTTTGGCGGAGTGTCCGCGGTGTGGCCGTACTTAAGACTGCAAATTTTTACTTTATTGTTAATCGTGGTAGAACCTACATTACACGTGGTGTACCTACTTAAAGTCTTGCTCGATAGGCGGCGTGAGGCGACGT
Organism: Macrosoma leucophasiata; assembly: GCA_036365455.1. Classification (NCBI taxonomy): domain Eukaryota; kingdom Metazoa; phylum Arthropoda; class Insecta; order Lepidoptera; family Hedylidae; genus Macrosoma; species Macrosoma leucophasiata. The sequence goes on along the minus strand of JAWQUS010000023.1, from coordinate 1,579,863 downwards.
CGAGGAGTAGGAGGTATGTACGAAAAATAATGGAAGACGCTACACAGTGCATCACGCCGGGTGAAGCGGATTTTTTTTGACTCCTACTAAAATATTTAAGCAGGAGAATTGAGTCGATGGGTAGCCTGTTTAAAATGTGTCTGTGCCTTAAATATTTTTTTTTTAGATAAATGTATGTTGTTTATGGCTCCCGCCCACATCCTACTTTTTGTAGGACAGATAATCGGTCCAATTTTGTGACCGACTCAACGCCCACGTCCGTTTGTCGGTGGAGCAGCACGTCATAGACAGAGAGCCGAGAGAATCTCAGGAGTATAAGGAGGAAAGTGGATTACAGAGGAAGGTTTGTCATTGGCTTCTGAGGAACAGAAGTGAAAAAAGAAAGTTCTGGGTTGATCCAATAATCTCTCAGAGATCATTGAAGGGAATATTTAATGTTCATCACGCTGATCTAAGATGTGAGATTTTGACCAGACAAGTTTTTTATATATTATAGAATCTCAATTATTATTAATAAATTTTATGAACAATGACACGTCCTTCTAGTAGTGGAGACGAATCTAGGTCGACCTTCACCTATCTGTTCACCAAATTAAACATTGTATGTATCCATTTTTTTTTAAGCAAGTTTTTTTTCTGTATTTGTTAACCAACCAAATGTATTTGAAACCAAAAGTTTTTTATTAAACACAAAAAATAGGTGTTTGAGATTTATTGGTAACAGATCGATGCAGTCACTGATATTTACTTACCTGTTTACACCTCCTTGCCAAGTACCTAGTCATGAAATAAATACTTAGGCAATACCTTACAGACGTATTTTATAAGTTTTAAACTTTTACCTCTTTAATCATAAACGTACATTAGATACGTTTTAGCTATAGAATGCTTTGTCTTTGTCAGTTGCATTGTCAAATGTGCAGGATAGAAAAAGACAAAGGAGACATTAGCAATACTTTAGCTAAAATACGTTTATGAATAAAGGGTTAGTTTCAAACACATATAATTGGTTAAAAAATGGGTGAAAGTTGCTAATAATATTTTTTTTCAAATAATCATACCTATGAATGTTATTCTTTAGGCAATACATGCAAGACGTGTTTGTTCATGTATGAAATTTATTTTAAAAAATGGTTAGTTCGGTAAACAGATTGGTGAAGGTCGACCTAGGTTCGGCTCTTAGACTATTCCGACTGTCGGTGAGTCGGTGAGTAATGTGCGTTGACGTATAAATTTCCGAACGTTCCATTTTTCACCGATTATCGGTCAGGATGCTCCGATTTTATTTTTCACCGACTTTTTGTAGGACGTGAGCGTTGCACTATGGCTATCAGTACGTTCTATTTTCCTCCTACAAAAAATCGGTCACCGATTATCGGACGTGGGCCTTAAGGTGTCTTCCATAATATCTAAAACCTTCAAAGAACCAGAGATGAGCAATTCGTTTTTGATTTTTCAATGTATAAATTTACAATTGCACCAATGTCTCGATTAATATCTAGACACCTACAAAACAATGCAGGATATAGCGCGTAATTCGAAAGAAAACCGCGAAGTATGCGGTCTGTAGACAGCCTTATTGTCCGGTATGGTCTACAAGATCAAACGAGGATAATATTATGTCCTATTAGATTATCTCTCTCTCAGTCCTGTCCCACTAGCCGCGCCTACCTCCACAATGAATAATATAAGCGTAAACATATCATAAAGTTAAAAACAATAGAACAATTTAGGACTAATGTGAAGTTCGAATAAAGATGTTACGTTTAATTTTTATTATTTTTGTATTCACGCGTTTATGTTCGGCTGTGATATATAGCATCAATGGTGAGGCTTTTTACTTTATTTCTGTAATTTTAAGAATTAAAAAAAAAAACATGTGTGCAGTTCCCACGTGGCAGTAGCGATGCCTTCAAAATAATCATATCTCGTTTTCTCTCACGTAAAATCTTATGAATTTATGTGTCTGTCTCTTTTTACTGTCGCTTTTTTGATTCATCGAATGTAAAATCACATCGATGCCACAGAAATTATAACTAAAAAAAACACTGATCAAGAGGAATACATTTTTTTTTCATAAAGAAGATTAAAATAAATTTATGCTGATCGCTAAATTTTTAGAATTAAAAGAACAGTTGTCATAATCGGAAGCTCAACGAAAGCATTGGAGTTTGGCAGTCGGCCCCCCTAACTGCGTGGGGCCGACCACCTAACTCTATTTTATTTTATCTTAGAAAGATGGCAAACAAGCATGCAGTTCACATTGATGGTAAGTAAGTAATGCCTGCAGCCTATAGTCATCTACACAAAAACCAGGGGTCAAAATGCAGATGCGTTGCCACCCTTGAGACCTTAGGTGTTCCGTCTCTGTGATGGTTATTACGGGCCCATACATTACCATCTAACAACCATACACTGCGAATGGTCCGACACGCACTTCGCTGTTTCATACACTTATAAAAATATGCCTATTATACAGCCTAAAAAACAAATGGGGTAATACGTAACATATGTTTCGCCGCTTACCCGCTCTATACCTACCTATAGAGCGGTTAAGCGGCGAAACACGTACCCACGAATGGTTTCCATAAATGACCACTGAGATCTTGAACCACAGTTCATTGTTACATACGCCATATTTGATCTGTTTCATCGGGTAATCGTTGTGATACTAAACATTTATACGATTACGTCCGTTTTTAGAAGTAGGTACCTAATAACCGCGATAAAATTTGTGGTAGAGCTGTAAACTCAAACTTAAAAACTTATTAATCACTTGGCAATAATAAAATTTGCTTGTAATAGGTCAAATTACAAATATAAAATGAAAGCGAATAACAACTGGTACGTTGATTAATATGTCAAAGTAAACAAAAATAAAATAATTAATGGTCTAAAAATACTTAATAATTAAAATAGGTATCAACAGAATGTTCCATACTCTCTTTTACAAACGGCAGGATAAGACTAAATAAATTAATATGGGACATTCTTTGTCATTCACTGGCAGAGTTCCAAAGCCTACATTACTGAGAAAAAACCTGCCTAGTCAACCTGCAGTGACGGAGCTCGGGCGTAGGCACCACCGCATTACCTAATCCACTTGCCGCTAAATGGTAGTGTTCAGCACTATCGTGTTCCGGTTAGATAGTAATGTGTGACTATTTATAACTACGAGTATCACAGAGACATAACAACTTAAAAATTAAATTCAAAATTCAAATTATTTATTTCAAATTAGTCTTGGTCTACAACACAGACCAATCAGCCTGGACACTTTTGCATTGTCGGGTTATTAGCTACCTATAGTGAATGACTTATAGATCTTATAATAATAATCCAATCTGTATTGATGAATACCAATTTTATAATAAAATATAACCGATATGTAAATCATCAAATTTTTCAATTCCTTTATAGAAGAAAAATAAAAATCTGTTGAATGCATGCATTTACCTCTGCCTATCCCTTCGGGGATTACAGGCGTGAAGTTACTTCGTATAATAAAAAAAAACGTAACTTCACGCCTGTAATCCCCGAAGGGGTAGGCAGAGGTAAATGCATGCATTCAAGCATACATGCAAACAACCACGACTCGCCGGTAACGTTTTGGCCCATGTAACATGTGGCGAACTTGTTGCCATTTCCGGACACATTACTAAACTCCGAGGTACTGGGAAACTTCCAGAAAATGGAAAAATCCCGATAGAACCAGAGATAAAGGATTTTTAACCGTTATCTCTGATAGTCCCCGACCCGAATAGTAGTGGCCTGCTACCACTACGCTACTGAGGCAGTCGTATAATAAACTTTAATTTATTAATTAAGAGAGGTGTTCCCAGATTAATATAGGCACTTATAAAACAACAAATACAGCTATTAAACAGTTTAGCCGTTTAGTCTCTACAATTAACACCGTATTTAGCAACATTGTTGCAGCTTCTGTAAAATACATTGTATGTGAGTAAACTGTTTCAAATTGTGTGATTAAGTTACATAGCTTTATTATTATTTATGAGGCTTATAATTTGATAAACGGTCTTGTGATTTAGGACGTATTTTAATTTGTAGCACATTAATTTGAGTGATACCTACAGGGGCGGATTTTCCTATAGGCCGAGTAGACCCGGGCCTAGGGCGGCAAAAAGCAAAAAATATGATCGTTTTTTTTAAGTAGTTGCCTACGCGCATACTTGTAAAATCTCAAACATGTGTCCATATAGCATCTCGCGAAAAAAAATACGATTATTAGAAGAATTATTTCATTTTAATTTAATTTCTACAGTTTATCTAATTTTTTATGCTCTATAGCACGGCTATAAAAAATTAGCGGCTATAGAGCATAAAAAATTAGATAAACTGTAGGGGGGGGGGGGGAGGGAATCTTTTATAGGCCAAGGGCAGCCAACGTATGAAATCCGCCTCTGGATATCTATTGCCTGGTACCTACCGTATTACTGACGATAAAAGTTCGAGGGTATAGGCATCACCGCATTACCTAATCGATCTGCCGGCAAATGATGGTGTTCAGCACTATCGTGTTCCGGTTAGATGGTTATGGTATATGCCTCATTATAACTATCATAGAGACATAACAACAAAGGTCTCAAGGGTGGCCGGGTTGCGACCGGCAAATGGGAAACGTTGGCCTAGGGTGTTGCCTCTGTGCGGGAAATTGAAAATGTTTTACTGGTGGTAGAGCTCCAGTGACGGAGCTCGTGGGCGTAGGCACCACCGCATTACCTAATATACTTGCCGCTAAATGGTAGTGTTCAGCACTACCGTGTTCCGGTCAGGTGGTAATGTACGGCCCTGTAATTTCCGGCACAGAGGCATAACACCTTAGGCCTCAGGAGTGGTAACGAATCTGCATTTTTACCTCTGGTCATTGTGTGGGTGTCTATAGGCTGCAGTCGTCACTTAACATCAATGTGAACTGTATGCTAGTTTGCCACTTTTAAAACATAAAAAAAAAAAAAATTACAGGGGCGTACATTACCACCTGACCGGAACACGACAGTGTTGAACACCACCATTTAGCGGCAAGTAGTAACGAAGGAAATCTCTTTATTATAGGTACGGACTGTGAACGCGAGTCCAACTGGGTTGCGTCCGGGGCGTCCGCCTATCGACACATTGTTCTGGTCAAAGTGGCACCTTGCAGATGAGATCGTTTCACGTACTAACAAAAGATTTTAACTGGACAAATAATTATCTAATATTCATCCGGTCACTGGCAGAATAGCCACTTCGTTTAAATGAGCTACAAATTCACATGAAAACTTGACAGCAATGTCGATAGGCGGACGGCCCTCTGCCCCCTGGGGTGCGACCGCCTATCGACATTGCTGTCGTCATTGTCATTGCTATCAAATTTTAAAGTCAAATTTTACTTTAACTAAATAACAATAATCGAAATAATCTACCATTATCGCTTGTTTATCACCTACGAAAACGAGAATATCAATCAGATTATCAATACTACTTTTAAAGGAGCAAATCGACATGAAAATTTGACAGCAATGACAATGTCAGCAGCAATATAGATAGGCGGTAGCACCCCTGGTACTAGGCCGCTTTCTTTACATATTGTTTTGTTTCCATGGCAACCAGAGACGGAATACAAAAGGATGCCGCCGCTGTACTCGCTGGACGACTACGGAGATTGCATGCGGCAGCCGGACGGCACTTACTGCATCACGGACTATGAGCTCTTCTCCCGACACGAGTCGCATTTATTGCGATTTATACAGGTATGACAACTGCCTCGGTAAGCTAGTGGTAGCAGCCCTCTAATGCTACGTTGGATTCGATTCCAACCCGTATAAAGTTTTTGTATAAATCTTGCCACAATGAATGGCAATATTAAGAGACAATATAAAAATAACATTATCCAAAGATCCCCTAAACTCGGACAGTCAAGTTCTGCTTATTTTATTCAAATTAGACATTATCCAAAGAAGACATTCTTTATGATCGATATGAAAATAGAACGTTAAATAGAGAAAACTATAGGTACTGATTCGTGATAAACAAAATTTTTACTAATTTCAAAATTTCCCCCTACATACGGAACACATCTATTTCTTGATACTAACATAATGATTTGCTTTATACAGTATCATTGTGGGCTATTTAACTCTTAAAAAACCTTAAAGTACATCCACAAATGACTAAATACAGAGCAGGTGACCTCCATAACCCCAGTCAAGGAAATAGCGCGCGAATTACCTACGTTTTACTAGAATTACAAGCGTAATTATAATTATTCCGCCTTCACACAAACCGGAATCTGTGTAATGCGGCCTTTTATTAGAAAATTGTAACGTTTTGTTTTTCTGAGAGTTTGAGCTTATCACGCATCAGTCTTCCTGACAGCACATTGTAGGAAGTTAATGGCGTCATCCTTCCTAAAAAACATGCAAGAAATAAAAAATATGTTATTACTAGCTGTTTCATGCAGTTCAAGTTTTTTTACCGATATAAATTCAAGTCATGTAAATGTAAAAATGTAAAAATGCGTAGGTACCTATACTATAGACTCGATGACTAACTTATATTTATCTAATAAAACAATGATTTTGTGAAATCAATGTACATTGTACTATAGATATTGTTTAAGTGATTGTACTAGATATTTGTAAAATTATTTGTAAGTAAACTTAGTTTTAGTAACTTTTGCGCCTGTGTGTGTAAATATATTTATTGTCCCATCTCTTCACTTCCTTATAATGATTGACTTCAACATGTTATTATTTTAAATACATCTACACTTTGACTGTTTATCTTTTTAATAGTTTTATTTAATTACTACTTTGGTGTACTATCATCTATCATTACTTCATTTGGTTTTCCGTCTGCGCTAATTATTTTATGTACCTAAAGATATATATTATCTTAGGGACATCTAGTTTTTACATTGACATGTAACTATCGTGCAGGTAATTTGGATACGATGGTACTTAATGAGTACCACATTTATGTAGTTGCTGTTTATAATAATATCCTTGAGACCGAATTTTGGTCACGGCAGCCAAACTCAACGGAGACTAACCAACTGCGCGGGAGATATTATAGTGCACAAGTGTATGCGCAAACACAGATGCAATCTCTATTCCTTTACTCTCATAGCCCGATGGCACAATGCAAATATGAACAGTGTGGAAACTACGTACAAAACCTTGAAATGTCACACTCACACAAACATGCGCATTGATGAGGCCTCTAAGCGGTTCTCGCGGTGCTGCAGTACTGAGTCACTCGCTACATCGAGCGTCGATGCGCATGTTTGTGTTAGTGTGCCATTACGAACGTTTTGTACGTATTTTATTTTTAAAGAAAAATGGAAAAAAAAATTGACTTCAGGCGAGGCTCGAACTCGCGACCTACTGGGAATCTAGTCCAGCCTAACTAGCATAGTTGGTAATAGATGGCGCTACTGCTACCATAAAGCAATGCAATAGATGTGAAGGAAAGATTTGACAAATCGGGCAGGGCTTCAGTAGCTCAATTGGAAGAGCGGCTGGACTAGATTCCCAGTAGGTCGCGAGTTCGAGCCTCGCCTGAAGTCAAATTTTTCTTTCCATTTTTCTTTAAAAATAAAATATATTTCACAAGCATGTGTTAATGCGAAATAATATAAAAACAATTATTAAGGGTAAAAGCGACTTCTTTACGATATTTAATAAACTGAAAAGTCTATTATATCGGTTGCCTAACTAGCATAGTTGGTAATAGATGGCGCTACTGCTACCATAAAGCAATGCAATATGTGAAGGAAAGATTTGACAAATCGGGCAGGGCTTCAGTAGCTCAATCGGAAGAGCGGCTGGACTAGATTCCCAGTAGGTCGCGAGTTCGAGCCTCGCCTGAAGTCAAATTTTTCTTTCCATTTTTCTTTAAAAATAAAATATATTTCACAAGCATGTGTTAATGCGAAATAATATAAAAACAATTGTTTTGTACGTAGTTTCCATACTGTTCATATTTGTACTGTGCCGATGGGACACGGCAATCTGACACGACTTGAGAGAAATTGGGCGCAGGACCAACGGCTTTACGTGCTCTCCGAGGCTCGACCAGACTCCGGGCCACTACTGGGAATTTCCTCACAGAAAAAACCCAATATCTAATTTTCCCGACTTGGGGATCGAACCTAGGACCTCAGGCTTCAGCATCGTTGGCTCAGTGGTCAGGGGAACTACCTTCATCACAGCCTAATCAACGCCAATTGGGACACTGTAAAGCTAAACACCATAATTTAACAATCCAAACTTAAAATTCGATTCAAAGATTATCTATCATTATAACTGTCCTTCTTCTTTTTCTTTTTATTCTCTACAGTTAACTGTCTTATTCCCCTATCATTTTTGTCTGTTTTAAGCGATTTAAAAAAAAAAAAAATTTTTTTTGTATTGTTACACCCCTGTTGTTTATATAATACCTGGAAGAAATCACTGTGTAGTAAGTATAACATCACTATTTGTGCTTTTCTCTAAACATTGAACATTATTCTAGGTGTTGTTGTAGGTTTATGGGGTCATTTAAAGAATAGCTAAGTTATTGGCTGGACACTTAAAGTTAACAAAGAAGAAGTTCTCCGTCGAGCTGGTCAGAAGCGCCAAATGCAAACCATCAAACAGAGAAAAGTTGGTTATTTAGGTCATATTATGCGACATGATAGGTACCAACTGCTGCTTATAATGATGGGCAAAGTGGCTGGAAAGAGATCAGTAGTTGGCCGAAGAAAAAAGTCGGGGCTACGCAATATCCGCGAGTGGACCGGCATCAACAGCGCCGCTGAACTAGTTCATTTCGCAAAAGACAGACAAATTTTCCGAACTGACGGCCAACCTTCACTAGCTGGAGGCATTACAAGAAGAAGAAGAAAAAATCCTTTATTTCTGGTGGTGTCTACATTTTTGACTGCAACCACTGGAATTTTACTACTTAGTAGGATTTGGAAAACCTATGTCGTTAGAATGTCTATCACCTGTAATTAACTGGAATTTGCACGCAAAACAGCTAAGGGTGTATGAATGCACATTTTGAGGCTACGATTTTAGTAAAAAGAAACCCGTTTATTAAGAGCTGCATGAAAATCAGTTGATTGTTTTACGGACCTAATACTGTAGAAGTAATTGGAAATGAAGTTCAACGAATGAACAAACACGTCCACAATCTTCTAACTAATAATTAGGCTAGATTTTAAATGATTAATCATACAGAACTGGATATAAGTTATATAAATAAATAACAACAACTGTCTATGTAACAAGAAAGGTCATACGCTATAAACCATGACAAAGATCAAGTAACATGACTCGCGAACATAATAAATGATCTATAAATCATACCTGACAATTGTTATGGTAAAAATAATGCGCATAAATCAGTAAGGGTGCGTAAATAATTAATATAGTTTTACGTAAAATATGTACGACGCAACATAGACAACGCAATATAAAAATATTTTAATGGACTATAAATTACAATAATCGAGTTATACAACATAATTTTACGCCTACACTTAATTCCCCGATGGGTCGAAAGAGGGATAATTACTTTTTTATTTAGTAAAAACGACAAATAAGTAGGTATACAATTCACATTGATGGTAAGTATGTAAATACGACAGCCTATATCCTCAAAAAAAAAATATATATCCACAAGACAACTGAGACAATCAAGTAATGATACCAATTATTCCTTAGCCTAAGAATATTGTAAAAGACCTTAAGAATACTCAAAAGGATATTTTCTATTTTTTCTACTTAATGTGTCCTTTTTTGTTACAGGAATATTCACAGGACACTCTTAAACACTTCAATCACACACAAATACACAGGGGAGTGTGCCTGACTACTACTTGTAGAAAATTCATCAACCATAAGTTAAATAGAACAAGCGACCTAGGTGATATCCTTGAGGCATGCATTAACGAAACGATATGGGATAACTACAAACTAGAGACAAAGCTTACAAGCATACAGTATTGTAAACGAACGGACGACGTGATTGTGTTAGAAACGAGTGATTATGTTGTAGCAGTGATATATATTATTATCATCTTACTTAACGTTATCGGAAGCTCTTATGATGTCATCCTGTGCGGTGATAATAAAAAATCTGGTAATATATACTCAATATCATTTACTTTTTTAATCGATTTGCTTAAACTACTTTTTAGTTAGTTTATTAGCGGTTCGCTCCGGCTTAGCGTGAGTGAAATTTTACCTATATTACTTACCTAAATGAAAAGTAGCCATATATACTCTACCTGCGTGAAAAACAGAGCAATAAATATAATAGTAGTAAGATTGGTAGTTGGTCACTGTTGCTACGCTGAGGTCTTGGGTTATCCCTGTGTAAGTGCTATTAGGATATAAAAAATGGGCATTGTCCCAGTACCATTGATGTTGGGTAATGTGGCTGGTGATGGTCAAATATGTCAATAGGCTTTAACTTATAATAAACTTATAATTATATATTATAGGAAATATATGGGTTCACTTCTTTTTACAGTGCTCATCAAGAAATAATGCCATCGAGCCTATGAAAGTGACAATCGGCTAGTTTCGGCATTATAGAGCGTTATCTTTGCTGCACACTGTCTACGTAAGCATCCGTAGTCCGGTATTGGGCAAAACTTGATCAAAATGGTCGACCAACGTCAAATAGGTAAGATGCGAAAGAGATAACGCTCTTCAGATCCGAAATAAGCCGACGTCTCTTCCTGAGGTCGATGTGCATTATTTCTTGTTGGATATTACATCTTCAGGAAAATAATTGTGAAGTTACGTTATCGTATTTGTAACGTACTTTTTATAACAGTTTCACTTTCCTTGTGAGTATATTGTTCTGTGGTTTCACGCCACGTTCATACTAAAGGCGGCCACACAAAACTGCGATGCAATGCGACGCGACGCTGCATCGCAGGCGATGTATTCGTGCGAGCTCGCAGATATTTGCGATGCGATGCGCAGTTATTTATTTATTTATTTATTCTTCAATGCACCGAGTACATTAGGCAGACTTAATGCCACTAGGCATTCTCTGACAGTCAACCTTTGGTATGTGGGACAGGATTGTAAAGGGAAGATTGATTGTAATTTGATTGGATTGTAATTTGTTATGTGTGGAAGCCCTTAAACTGCTTTGCATGCTACCTCGAATGTAAAACAAGAAATATTTATCTAAAATGCGGCAGTGGACAACAGTTATTATATTATATATCGATAGCTAAATTAACTCATAAGTGTATTATATCTTATGCGAATCTTCGTAACTGTATTTTTACAAGCAACACGTTTCTCGCTACAACAAAGGGAATTTTTCGATAATCTAACAATTCTGTTGTTTTTAGGAAATAGATACCTAATAGCGTTCTCAATATTTCATAATTGGAAGAAATTAGTAGCGCCAAGTGGGGTTGGACCCGAGCCGAGACTGAACCGTTTGAAAATATTCAATGGATTAAGGTAATGGATTACTAAAGCTAAGGGGTCGTTCATAAATTACGTAAGAGGTTTTGAGGGCTAATTTGACCCCCTCTCCCCCTACTGTAAGACATAATAAGATTACGACTAGTCCCCCCTGCCCCTTAATAAGAAATTTTCGTAAGAAAAGATTTTTGTAAGATTCAATATCAAGTTAAAGAGATGAAGTACAGATGGCGCTATTCAATAATGCCAATTTTTAGCGCGAAAGTGGTAGAATTTTCAATTTCAAATCTTACGTAATTTTAGATTCTCTGCCCCCCTTACCTATAGTAAGAAGTTATAATATTCAGTCAACACCCCCCCCTCCCCTAAACGCCTTACATAATTTATGAACGACCCCTAAGCTGCCTTTTCTAGACACACCGTAATTTACCTATGTCAATCAAGATTGTAAAGCAGACGAATAGAACACAACTCACACAAGCTGTGGTTGATTACTATTATATGTTTATATAACCAAAATTACATAGGTAGCCGGCGATAGGATAGGGTGCATACCTAACACGTTGTATATATAAAAAGGTCATCGACGAGCGGCAAAATTTAAGGAGCAGCTGACTTTAATCTCGCGATTTAAAAGTTGGTCCCGTAGTATAAGTTCTTTACTGATACTATCAAACCACGAAATTATTCATTTAGGTCTTGATAACGGTCGAATATATATTTTTCTTTTATATAATACATCAATGTTTTCATTATCGATTCCAGGGCGATGACGATGATCTGTGTGATATTCTCACACACTGTATTTGTGACGGCATATTCGTTTGTAGACAATCCATTATACATCGAGAAAGTAAGTAGGATTATTATTTCTGTAATGAATTCATGTAATATTTATACAATGTGACTGGTGAATCATGGGACATTAATTCGTTCGTGTTGCCATTATATTATTTACTGAGCATGCGGTTCACATTCATGATAAGTGATGACTGCAGCCTATAGACATCCACACAAAACCAGAGGCCAAAATGCAAATGCGCTGCCACCCCTGAGACTTTAGTTGTTATGTCTGTGTGACAGTTATTACGGGGCCATACGTGGTGTTGAAAATTTACGTTTGGCGGCTGATAACTTAATTAATATGGTGGTGTTTATATATTCGATAACTCATCCTCTGATATTGGAACTCTACCACTAGTGAATATTTATTTAATTCATTAAAATACACCATTCGCTTCTGTCGTAATATCTAATTTCTTCTCTAGTAATGTAAGGTGTATTTGAAACATTTCAGTGCTACGATGATCCATTCAAGCAGATCTTATTAAATGGTAACCTGGTGGTGAGCACCTTTTTCGTTATGTCCGCATTCCTGCTCGCCTACAACTTCCAGCTGCACGCGGAGAAGCACCCCGTCACCTGGCTTCAGGTGCCAAAAGGGATACTGTTAAGGTGGATCAGGTAACTTCCAATTCTAAATGTTTACTTCAATTAACTGCCCCATTAGTCTAGTCTCTCATCGTATCAGTCTTATCGTACCTAAAAATGTCCCAGGCTGTAGTGCGGATCTGAATAGAGTTTTTAAAATATTGTAACCCGACAATGCAGAAGTGTCCTTGTAGACCAATTTGAAGTAAAACATTTGAATTTATATTGGTATTGCCCTTTGCGTTCTTTATTTGGGCAAAATAGGCTACAGCCGTCTCGAAACTAGCCGTATTTTATACGTCCAATTAAGAAAAACAAATATACCCTCTGAATCGGTGTTTATTTATGTCATGAAGTGGCAAACAAGCTTACAGCTTACATTGATGGTAACTTTAACTTATCAACAGCAACATGAAACTAGAGTTTTCCGTGTAGATTCGTTGCCATTTCTGAGGGCTGTACATTACCACATGTCCGGAACACGATTGCGTTGAACACTACCATTTAGCGGGAAGTAGATTAGGTAATAAGGTAGTGCCTACGTCCGCGAGCTCCGTCACTGGAACTCTACCACCATTGGTAAAGGTACAGTTAATAATAATAATAATAATAATAATGGGGGCAGAGCAGCTTGTGGCGAGCTGTTGGTGAGTAGCGACACCACCCCCTACCATCATCTCGAGTTCCTCCGAGAGAACTGGGCTCCGCCTCGTCCGCCACACAGAGGTACGGCCGGACAGAGCATCAGGTCTCTCACCTCTGGCTTGCCTTCATTGGCCGGTCAGAGTGGGGCGCTAGAGGTATGGCATTTGCAGAAATTTAGATAATAGGCTGTTGTCTAAATTTCTGAAAGAGCCATACACTCGGGGGTGGAAGTGTCTAAAGGCATAATAGCGGGGAAGCCCGCTCCGAGCTCGAGATTACTCGCTCGTGATGGTGAAACCGGGGCCACACCTCTCGACACCCCCAGCCTCTCTCAACAGTGTTGCCCCCTGTCGACCATCGGGTTGGCTGTTTGGGGGGCCCACCAAGGAGAGGCGAGTCACCACCTGCCTAAAGTAGGATTCGATAATGTGAGATGTTGAATATAGGCAGGTGCCGGATCTCACTCCATAGGCCCAGCCAGCTAGTCCCCCCAGTTCACCCACATAGCCCAAAGTTTGGCAAATCACTTTTCATTACAATAGTCCCATTATATTCTGCGGGGTCTGTCTGTGTCTGTATTAACTATTGATGCAGTCAGAGAGAGGCCCCGCCGAATATAACCCATTACAAAGTAGATCAAAATTCTCGAAAGGGCCTCTACGTGTTGGACCCCCCATGTCCCCGCGCAAGCCTGACAAAGGTCCGGGGTTCAAATTGGACCCCGTGCTGACGAGAGACATAATAATAATACTCTTTATTGCACACAATAGAGAACAATACAGAAAAAACAATTAGGACATAAAGTACAACAGGCGGCCTTATCGCTAACAGCGATTTCTTCCAGGCAACCTTACATGTAAAGAAACCAATTCAGGAAGTAGTAGGGGTGTACAACATAGTATTTTAATCAACAATTAAAAGTATCTTATTATAATTAAACAGTAAGTGACCTGATAATAGAGCAAGGATAAAATAAACATACAAAAATAATAAATAAATAACAGTTTTCAAAGAAAGAGCCGAGAACAAGGCAGCAAAGAAGGAGTTAAAGAGACAGATAGTATTGTCTGACTTTAGACTTAAACGATACCAATGTTTGAGCGCTCCTTATGGATAGTGGGAGTGCATTCCACAAATGAACTGCTTCGGCAGTAAATGACTTATTGTAAAAGTTAGTAGAATGGGAAGGATATTTTAGCTTGAAATTGAATGAAGAGCGCAAATTAAGCGAATTGGAAAGATGAAGAAAATGAAAGCGATCTTTTAAATATGTTGGAGTTTGTGGATTAAAAAGTATATTGAACAGAAGAGATAGCACATGAGCATTCCGGCGAAGAGCGATTGGGAGCCATTGAAGCTGTTTACGAAATTCTGAAACGTGGTCGTACTTACGCAAGCCAAATACGAACCTAATACATAAATTCTGAAGACGCTCCAATTTATTGAGTTGCTCCTTAGTTAGATCAAGGTAACAGGTGTCGGCATAGTCAAATATAGGAAACAATAGGGAATGTACCAGCGTAATTTTAGTGGACATAGGTAAGAAATTACGCAACCTTCTTATGGAATGTACAGCTGCAAATAACTTTTTACTCAAATTATTAATTTGTGGCACCCAAGATAAACGACTATCTAAAATGATACCCAAGTTTTTAACAGTGTTACTGAAAGGGATAATATGGCCGTCAAATTTAACATTAGGAAGAGTGTCCCAGTTCACTTTAGACAATAACCTTGAACTTCCAATAATTATAAGTTGAGTTTTAATGGGATTGACTTGAAGCCTATAAGATTTACTCCATCGCAAAATAGAAGAAAGATCATCATTCAAGGCATTAAGTGCACTTGGAAGATCTTCCAGTGATGTATGAGAATATATTTGTAGATCATCTGCATACAAGTGGTAGAGAGAAGATATACAATGAGTAATCAAATTAATGAAGATGGCAAAGAGAAGAGGAGACAACACGCCACCTTGCGGGACTCCGGCAACAGTTGTACACCAAGTTGAGAACCTATCCCCAGCCTGTATACGTTGCCGACGCCCACGCAAGTAACTATGAAACCAGTCAATTGCACTCGGAGATATGTTAAGAGAACGTAGAGTAGCAAGTAGAATATCTAAATCCACGGTATTAAAGGCATTGCTAAAATCTAATAAAGTTAAAACTGTAAGCTGCTTGTTATCCATAGCGAGCCTTATGTCATCCGTGATCTTGATCAGTGCAGTAGTCGTACTATGACCCGGACGGAAACCTGATTGGAGAGGATTAAGGATAGCATCAGCTAAGGAATTTACTGTCTAATCATATTCACTTTTATCCTTTGTCTTTTCTTCAGCCATAAGCAGGTTCTGCTATAGAAATTTTTTTCAGGCTAACACCAATATACGCCCTGATCATAGCTTCAATCAGCACCTGGGTGCGGTACTTGGGCGACGGGCCGATGTGGGACATGATGGTGACCCGCGAGGCGGTGGCCTGCAGACAGTACTGGTGGTCACATCTGCTGTACATCAACAACTACATTTATGGAAACAGTTTATGTGTGCCGCAGACTTGGTAAGTGGAGATCGAAGATTGTTCTTTTTTATTTTTATTTTAAAGAATAAAAATAATTATAATCAAACAAACAAACCTGATAAAGTGATGGTAGATCGAACGGAGCGCCGCGCAGTGATCATCGATGTCATCATTCCCCATGACGAGAATCTCGTAAGGCTGAGAAGGATAAAGAGCTTAAATATCTTGATCTAACTCACTAGATTGTCGGCATGTGTCATGTTGAGTCGGCCATCATTGTACCGATTGTCGTTTCTCCCAATGGCCTTATTGCCAGGAGTCTCGGCCACCACCATAAGAGACTCGCGTTGGACGGCTGGGTCAAGGGTCTGAAGCAAAAGGCAATTCTCCTTGACACCGCGCTCATAGTCAGCTTGGACGCTGCTCCCGCTGCCGGCGGCCAACTATTTTCTATTTTTTTTACGTATATTTGTTTTTTATATCGATATATTAAAAAAATAGTAAATAAATTTATACAATAAATAAGTTGAATTAAAGGTCATAACATTTAGTTAAACTACAGTGTCCTAAAGTTTTTTTTACTAATAGGGTGACAGACTCCTTTAGTAACTCGTATGATATGACAATAAAATACTGATGACCTTTTTACCTTGAGGTTCCTCAGCCTAAAGCAACCACCAACGCATCTTCGATCTCTTTGAGATTATTTTCTTCATGCTTTTGACTGGTGGTAGTATTCCAGTATTCTAAAATCTCAAGGGCGTAGGCACCACCGCCTTACCTAATCTATCTGCCGCCAAATAGTAGTGTTCAGCACTATCTTGTTCCGGTTAGATAGTTATGTATGGCCCCGTAATAATTATCATAGAGACAACAACATAGGTTTCAGGGGTGGGTGGACGCATCTGCATTTTGATCTCTGGTTTTTGTGTAGATGTCTATCGGCTGCAATCATCACACAACATCCATGTGAGCTCCACGCTTGTTTGCAAAAAAGGTTAAGGAACCTTCAAAACGTTTTCGATTCGATATTACGAATTGATATTTCGATATTACGATGAAATTCTAGAGCTAGCGCTTTCAGATCATACTGCCCAGTTGTTGACATGTCCTGTAAAAAAAACTTGTACACTAAAATTCTGGTATGTGGACAAACGCGACTATTCAACGGAAAATAGACGTAAATTTTTTTCGTATTTAAAACAATTAAAGTTCAATGATGTTTATAGTACTACAGACCCTAATCTAGCATTTAGCCGATTTTATGCTTGGTATAAGTTGTTATACGATCTTTGATTTCCTCACAAAAAAATTAAAGTAAATAGCGATGTAAAACCTAAGTGTATTTCACGCGGAATAAAAAATTGCAGTAAAAGAAACAGGGAATTATTATGGAAATACCGAAAAAACCCTAGTCACAGAAATAAAAGTAAATTTAAAGATTACAATAGGCGATACAAATTAATTATTAAACTAACTCAAAAATCACAAAATATTTACTACATTAACAGTTCTACAAATCGAGCAAAGGCAATTTACAAATCAAAGCAAAAAGTACCTTCTAATACCACACCATCGTTAAATATTAATGGAGTGACCATCAGTGATTCGAAAGAAATTGCAACATTATTTAATGATTATTTTATTGACTTACCAACAACCCAAAATAGTGTCAAAGATGTTAACTATTATTATAATTCATTATCTAGTCATCTTAATTCAATTTTTCTTTCTCCTACTATGAGGTATAGTAGGAGAAAGACATTGACATTTATAAAATAATTAAATCTCTAAAAAATTCAGAAAGTTTGGGCTATGACGGTTTGGTTACTAAAATTATACAAGACTCTTCAGAAACTATTTCCCCGATCATCTCATATGTTATAAATCTATGCATTGAACATGGATTCTATCCACATCAGTTAAAGAAGGCTGTTATAAAACCACTGCATAAAAAGAAAGATAAATCTATAATCGACAATTATAGACCAATAGCATTACTTCCAATATTTTCAAAGGTCTTTGAAAAAGTTATTTTTAACGCTTTTTACTCTTTTTTGGACTCTAACAATATTTTAGCTGCAGAACAGTATGGTTTCAGAAAAAATAAATCAATGAATATGGCAATTTATAATCTGCTTTCTGCGATAATGCCCAAAATTGATAACATAACTCCAGTTGCAGCTTTGTATCTCGATCTTACTAAAGCTTTCGACCACGTGGACCACGATATACTTTTACAAACACTATATAAATATGGTATTAGAGGTAATGCTTATAATTTAATTCAATCTTATTTATCAGACAGAGAGCAATATAATGTAGTCTCAAAATTGTCTTTAGTAGATAAAAGTATTGTCCATTATGAATCTAAGTGTAGGAAAATAATAACGGGAGTGCCCCAAGGTAGCGTCTTAGGCCCTCTATTTTTCAACATATATGTTAATGACCTTCGCAAAGTAATTGATAGTTATATTACGATGTTTGCAGATGATACGACTATTTTATTTACAAATAAAAATCTAGTTGACCTAAAAAGTGACATCATATCCACACTGCCATCTTTGGTTGACTGGTTTAAATTGAACAACCTACAATTAAATTTAAATAAAACAAAAATAATGACATTTAGGCAAAGAAAACGTGACAGTCCAAATATTAATATCAATTACGGAGACAGTATCGTCTATGAAACAGACATTACCAAATTTTTAGGACTATATTTCGATCAGGACATGAAGTGGAAATCCCATGTTGACTACATTTGCAAAAAATTAAGTAAACTTAGTTTCGCGATCCGTATGCTTAGAAGGGTGGTCGATCAGAAAGCTTTACTTACTGCATATCATGGTTGTGCCTCCTCGACTCTTCGATATGGTGTAATTTTTTGGGGCAACTATATTAACCGAGAATCTGCTTTCAAAGCACAAAAGCGGTGCTTGCGATCAATTTGCAATATCACACAAAGAGAGTCGTGCAAACCATATTTTAACGTTACCATGCCTGTACATTCTCGAATGTGGACTATTTATAAAAAACAATTTTCGTATGTTTGAAACTTCCAGTAGCGCTCGTAGAAATGGCATGTTGTGCGCTGTACCTTGTAAGACTCACTTGTATAAGCAAAGTATCTTTGGTAGAGCTCATGACATCTACAATAAATTTCCTAAGACATTTCGATCTATTACAAATATCGAAATATTTAAAAAGAAGCTTTATAATTTACTTTTAGACAAGAGTTATTACACGTTGCATGAATTTTTAGATGATAAAATTGACAGTTACATCCTATTATTATAATGAATTTTTATAACGTAACTTAATAATTATATAAATATTGTACGCCCATCTGTGGCAGGAATTCGACATGATCATTGTATCTTAACTAACATCTTTAATGTACCCTTATTCCACAATAAATGAATTCTGATTCTGATTCTGATTCGAATACCCCGCGTTGTTCCAGGTACTTAGCAGCCGATACTCAGCTGTTTGCACTCGGGCTGGTGCTGTGCGTGCTGTTCCGAAGGCCCAGGAGCCAGAAAGTGGCGCTAGCGATCCTGTTCCTGATATCCATGGCCATCGTGGCTGCTCACACATACTTCCAGGACCTGGACGCTGTTGTTATTCAGTCGCCAGAGTAAGATAATGATTCATGTATTATTTATTACGTGAAATTATTAATCATCACTCCATCTGAAAAACGTCCTAGACAAAGCGTGTGTAATTTTCAAAGTTCTGTAATTTCCGGAACAGAGGCATAACGCCTAATGCCTTAGGAGTGGCAGCGCATCTGCATTTTGACCTTTGGTCATTGTGTGGGTGTCTATAGGCTGCAGCTCTAGCATCACTTAACGTCAATGTGAACTGCATGCTTGTTTGCCACTTTTATCACATTAAAAAAAGCCACTATCCATAAACTTGCTTCCATGTGCATTTTATCCCGTGATATATTTACTATTTTTCTAGTCACCATAGATTAGGACCACAAAATACTTTTCTCTATGAAGTCGAACGCCATTGTTGATCTATATATTTCTATCTTGAAAACCATTGCATGATAGAAAATTAATGTCGACTTACAGCTTATTCATGGCTCACCATAAGTCTCTTACCCAGGTCTTATCGAGACCTATACGCAGAGAACAAAACTTTCCGTCTGCTGTACGTGCGAGGGCATACAAACCTCTCCTCATACGTGATGGGCCTGGCTGGGGGCTTCCTCGTCTACCACTGGCAGAAACAAGGGAAGACCTTTAATAAGGTAAGCGGTTCCTTATGCAGATCTACGATTGATGTTGATCATAAAATGATGCGTATTAAGTACTAACTGTGCCCGGGACTTCGTTCGCGTGGAATAGTGATTCTGAATCTGGTTTACATTAATACTTCTCTGTACACGATATTAGATTAACACCACCAAAGCTACCAATGCCACCAACGTCACTAACGCCACTAACATCACCACCACCACCATCACCAACAGCAGCAACGCCACAAACGCCACTGATGCCTAGTAGCAACTACGCCGTAAACCGCATTCAACTCTGTTAAAAGTTTTGATGCAGTGCTATATGTAAATTTTCAATGGACCATAACTTCATTTTCCCTTAACCGATTTTTACGAAACAAAAATTTGACAACTATCAGTATTTTTGAAAAAAGATTTAATGTACAGACACTCGATGTTTACGGTCTTATTATATGTATATGTATAGATAACACTTACTAATACAGCCTGTGGACATTTATACAATAACCAAGGTCAAAGTGGAATGTGTTTTTCTTACGAAGGTGGCAAACAAGCATGTTGGCGCCAGGTACCCGGGTCTGAGCTATCAGAGAAAAAGGTGTAAAATCCTTTATCTTTCGGTTCTATTGGTATTTTTACATTTTCTGGAAGTACCTCGGACTTTGATAATGTGCCTGGAGATGTCAATAGGCTTTCCACCTGTTGCATGGGCCAAAACGTAACTGGCGAATCGAGGGAGCTTAAATGTATGCTAGAATGCATGCATTTACTTCTGCCTGGGGTAGAAAGAGGTAGATGCATGAAGTTAGGTATAGTAAAAAATAAAACAATCACACATTTTATATTTTCAGAAATATCGCTGGATATTATGGCTGCATTTCCCCTTGGGTGTGGCATTGATACTATCTGGTGGGCTGTTCTACATCGATGGCGTGACTCCATCTGCCCTCTTAAAGATCACGTACGCTATGGCGTACAAGCCCATGTTCCAGATATTGCTGGTCAACTTGATCATCAGCTGCATCTTTGAATATGAATGTAAGTGTAGCTTGTAAATTGTATTAAGTTTTTACTGGTTTTAGAGTTCCAAGTGTAGGGGCTCGAAGACGTAGTCACCACCGCATCACCTAAGCTATCTGCTGCAAAATGGTAGTATTCGGCACTATCGTGTTCCTGTTAGATGGTAATGTATGGCCCCGCATCTGGTTATCAAATTTATACTATATATTATCTTTTTCTGACGCCCCCTATCAGTTTTTTGAAAAACCGTTTAATGTACAGACACTCAATTTTTACGATTATATTGTATGTGTTTTTGTAACGAAGGTGGCAAACAAGCATGCAGTTCACATGGATGTTAAGTGATGACTGAAGCTTCTGTTGCCACCCTTGAGACCTCAGTTGTTATGTCTCTGTGATAATTTATTTCGATGGCAACCGGGACTGACGGCCTAACGTGCCCTCCGAAGCACGGAAACGTGCATTTTAATTTACCACTAGCGGTCACCCATCACACACCCTAGACTGGAACTCTACCCAACTCGATATCATAAAATTAAATTGGAACTAACTTCACGATCGTCTTTAAGTATTGTGCGTAATGTGCCTAAATTAACATTATTGAAGAAATGTTTAATATTCCAGCAATATATAGAGGTATAGTTGAGTGGCGCGGCTTTACTTGGCTCGGGCGGCTGTCGTACAGTGCCTTCTTCTTGCACACCATCTTCCAAAGAGGCTTGGTTGGCGTCAACCCTACTCCTTGGCACATGTCGGATTATTCGGTGGTAAGTTGCGATATACCTAGTAGCTGCTATGGGATTTTTTTGTGGTTGATAATATGGGACTTAGATCATTTCTCCCAAATATTCTTTTGCCAATCTTTTTTTTGTGCTTCATGACAAGAACAAAGCCTTTCTTCTTTTAATTTTCATGTTTCAATTCTGATTTCTTACTAGCTTTTTCCCGCGGCTACATCCGCGTGTAGGTACTTTTAATCATTACAAATTGTAACCTTTATGTTATTCCAATGTATAACCTATATAACTGTAAAGTATCGTCCAAGTCCGTCCAGTAGTTTTTTCGTGAAAGAGTAACAAACAATCTATCCATCCATCCTCACAAACTTTCGCATTTATAATGTATTTTGTATTTGTCTTTAGCATGTTGCTTGCAATAAATGATTCTATTCCAGATAGTGATGCTGACATCCAGCATATTCCTGTCCTTCATGGCTGCAACTGCGACGTGGTTGCTGGTGGAGGCACCAGTGGCGGGACTTACGAAGGCACTAATGGGCGGTGACACAACACAAGAGAGGGGCAAAAGGGATATTGTTAATAAAACGACTTTGTAAAATATATGTTTTTTTATTTGTCATGAAGATGTAAGAAAGAGACTTTGTGTGAATGATAGTATCGGTGTAAAAATGAAAAAAGGCATGCTCCGATGGTTCGGGCATATAGAAAGAATGTCGAATGAGCGAATGACTAAACAGATATACAATGCAAATGTGGATGGTTGCAGAGGCCCAGGAAGACCAAGGCTGACCTACCATGACCAAATAGGTCGAGTTCTGTCTGATGGTGGTGTCAAAAGTCTTAGGAATCGGCGTGCATGTATGAAGAGAATGATGAAGGTAGACGAGGCACGAGAGGTTTGTCAGAACCGGGATGTCTGGCGCTCTACACTCTCTGCCTACCCCGTTAGGGACCTGGCGTGAAGATACATATATATATATTTGTCAATTTTAATGATTACGCTTCTGAGGCAAAAAGCTATTGTAGATACAGTACACATCGAAGGTAAGTGTATTAACTATAGTATAGTTAAACTAGAGGTAGCGTTATCTCTACTGAGGTCTGAGCTGATAGGCCTTTGTACCGGCATTAGATAATAAAATCCCCGAACATTTGGCATACTGCGGACAATCGGCTAAAATACCATACAGGTATAGATGATGGCGCTAGTATAGAACTGTATTAATTATAGAACGCGCTGTAGAGATTTTTTGTTTGTAAACTAAGCTCTCATATTGTTGACGAGAAACTCTCATGTCATGATAAATCATGACTTGGTATTTGCTTAAGCAAACGTCATAAGTGCCACGTGAGCCTCCCAAGACATTTTTGGATTTGTACATAACTCGAGGTGAGGTGCGGCTGTCAGAGAGGAAATCAGGCGGGACGTCGAAGTGTCGTATCTATACGTATTATTATATTCTCTGACATTGGTTGCCTATTCTTAAAAAAACTGGTGTTAAAGACAAGCTAAACCTTGCCAACTGAAAACTATTTAGACCCCGATATAGGCAATAAAAAACTTTACATTTTCAAATATTCCCATTCATTCAAAGGAATTTTAAGTTTCGTTAACAATAATAACCGTTTATTCTACACAGTCTTTCATACAAATATAAAAAAAATCTTTGACGATTAACATATTCAATATTGCCGCTAAGATCACTCAGTCTTCTTATGCTGCTCACGCGAACTCAAATGTATCAGTTTGTACGTGGGAGCCTCCACCATGATATACAGTGGTATAGCCAACGTGTATGATGCTATCGCCACCCCCACTAGAATCTTCGCCTGAAAGAATGGAAAAATATAATTACAACGACGACGCTAAGAATACGCTATTGTCGGCAAACAGGGCCAGTGTGACATCCGGTGCGGTCAGAATATTGCCTGTGTACGCCGCATACAGCGACGACGACAGACAGCTACCCTGTGGTACTCCTACACGGATCGGGTGTTCAGCCGAGTCGTTTAGCCACCATCCCATATAGACCCGATGGAATCTCTATCTTCGCCAACAGTCCAACATGCCAAACCCAATCGAAGGCCTCGATATCGAGGAGGACTCCGATCGAATACCGGCCCCTGTTGTAAGCCTGGGCGAGATAGTGGAGCACCCTCGCCAGCTAGAGCGAAGCGAGGTGTGATAGTAGTGTTATAGGGCGGATGCTTGTGATTCTTTCACGCCTAAACGAGTTCGGGCGTTGGGGCTTGCTGGCGATATAAATAAAATTGGGAACAGAGATCACAGTCTGGGACAACACACATGGAATATCCCTATTGGACGATATTGGTCGATACTCACCACATATAAGTAGGAAACATAATGAGGCTCGGTTCTTACTCCCATAAGCCAGTGCAGGAACACAGGATGTATCAAATTGACGATGTACGTCAGACGGCTCGCTACCACCCAACCATGCCAAGGAAATAGTGTTTGGGCCATATCTGCGAAAAAAAGTGAAAACAATCATAAGCTTACAACATTGTGGTGCATTATTAGAGGAAAATATGCCATAATCACCACGCTTGGCAGGCGGATTGGCGATCGCACTAACGGTAGTTTTATCGCAGGACGCTGCCCATTTAGTGTTGGTATTTTTACTACCTATTGGCATGGTTTGACCGCCATCGTTCGGTTGACTGCAGGACTAGCGGAAAACTTCGCCGCCACTAGAAGGCGATGGGGAAAATAAACAATTTTGTTGAGCCTTTCAATTTTAAAACTTAAACTGCCTCAGTAGCCTAGTGTTAGCAAACTGGAGGTCCTGGGTTCGATTCCCGGGTCGGGGACTATCAGAGATAACGGTTTAACATCCTTTATCTCTGGTTCTATTGGGTATGTTTCAATTTTCTGGAAGTTTCCCAGTACCTCGAAGTTTGGTAATGTGCCCGGAGGTGGCAACAGGCTCGCCACCTGTTACATGGGTCAAAACGTAACCGGCGAATCGTGGGTGTTTGCATGTATGATTGAATGCATGCATTTGCCTCTGCCTACCCCTTCGGGGATTATAGGCGTTAAATTTTCAGCTAGGTAAATGAATGCATGGGCGTTATGTTGTTCCACCAACCCGCATTAGAGCAGCGTGGTGGAGAAAGCTCCAGGTCTCGCTCCAAAAGGGTGAGAGATTCGTGCCCAGTATTGGGACGCTTGAAGGGTTGCTATTATTATACAGGTAATGCGCTTACGGTTACACTTGCAGATCATGGTGAGTATTCCAAAAGCAGCGATGATGCCGACCGACGCTTTCTGCGTGAGAGCGTACAGCATTCTCGTAGCTACAGATGCCCGGTCGTCGTCTTCTAAGAAAATTTTCCCGGAGGCAAGCACACCAATTAAAGCTGGTATGCAGCACCAAGAGAGAATTTTCAGGATCTGTGAATTGTGGGTAAGACATGGGATCAGGTGATCATCTGTAAAATATTGACAAAGATTGACCTACCATGACCAAATAGGTCGAGTTCTGTCTGATGGTGGGATCAAAAGTCTTAGGAATCGGCGTGCATGTATGAAGATAAGTATAAATGTAGATGAGGCACGGTGTGTCAGAACCGGGAGATCTGGCGCTTCACACTCTCTGCCAACCCTGTTAGGGTCTTGGCGTGAAGATACATGTACATCTGTAAAATATCTGATCGGCATAATCATAGTACATAAGTGTATCTTTAGACCAAATTCCTCACTCCAAACTTTTGTCATGTGATTACCTAAATTATCATCACATTTTCCACTGGTGGTAGAGTTCCAGTGCAGGAAGCTCGAGGGTGTAGGTCGCACCGCAATACCTAATCTATTTGCCGCTAAAAACACTACTTTTAGCACTATCGTGTTCCGGTGAGATGGCTCCATAATAACTATCACAGAAAAATAACAACTTCTGCGTTTTGACCTGTGGTCTTTATTTAATTGTCTATAGGCTGCTGTCATCATTTGACATCGATGTGAACTGCATGCTTGTTGGCCACCTTTTTCACTCTGTGGGTATATTAATCAATATACCCACAGAGTGAAATGGTGATTTTCGAAATTAGCCGTTGACACTTGTAGCTGGTGTATTACCTTATTGTTAGAATAGTCAATTTGTTTCTTCTGCAAGTTGTAAGCGACTATGGCAGTGCTCATGCCGATGGCGAAGCCAACGATGTGGTTGTGGCCTCGACAACGGACGTAGCGGAAGGTGGCATCTTCGAGAGTTCGGTAGAATCTGCAACACATTAGCAACCACTGGTATAAGCAGACACTTTGGTATAAACAGAGACAATGTTATAATACTACGTATAGAATGGACACTTCCATCGAAGTGTTTATAATTTTAATAATACGATTTACGATAGACAGAGCAGTGCAGGGTGCGCTAGATATCGATCTAGGGGTAGGTCAGGTTGATATAATATATATGTTCGTCTGTTAGGAAATATTTGAATTGTATGTTCAATCAAGGTTGCTATGACAGAATACAACGACAACTAACTTACTAATAGAAAGTACCAAATAAAAGAGTGCAGAGCAGCTTGTGCCAAGTTTTTGGTCAATAGCAACACCACCCTCAAGTTCCTCCGAGAGAACTGGGTTCTGCTTCGTCCGCTGTACAGTCGTACGGCTGGACCGAGCATCAGGTCTCTCATCTCTATCTTGTCTTCATTGGGCGCTAGAGATATGGCATTTGCAGAAATGTCGATAATAGGCTGTTATCGGATTTTTTGCAAGAGCCATACACTCGATAGTACGAGTGTCTAATTGCATAATGGCCCACTCCGAGCTTGAGATTACTCGCTCGCGATGGTGAAACCGGTGCCGCACCTCTCGATACCTCCAGCCTCTCACGCCGGTATTGCCGGTATTGGCTCCACCAAGGAAGGAGAGGCCAGTCACCTGACGTGGTCACTTGTCGTGGTAATAATGTGAGATGTTGAATATAGCCAGGTGCCGGATCTCACTCTATAGGCCCAGAAAGCAAGTCCCTCAAGCACTGCCGTCGAGTCAATTGACATTACTATAGTCCCATATATTCTGCGGGGCCTGTCTGTGTCTGTAGTAATAGTGATGCAGTCAGAGAGAGGTTCCGCCGAATGCAGCCCATTGCAAAGTAGGATCAAAATTCTCGAAGGGCAAGTAGAAGCCCACTTGTTGGACACATATTCCCGCGCAAGCATAACAAAGGTCCAGGGTTCAAATTGAACCGCGTGCTGAAGAGAGATAACCACTTAGCATGTATTTTTAAATGTAGCAATTATACTCGACTCAATATGGAAGTGAACTTACTCAGGTTTAAGTATAGTTATTCCATCCATATCTTCAAACCATACATGCAGCGCGGGGAAGAGCATACCCAGTAGGATAAGAAGACCGAAGACCAGCTTCCTGCCTCCGTTTCTGGTTGCAAAGTAGGCGATCACACCAAGGATGAACAGCTGCATGTCGCATGCCACGTGCCTGTTAAAGAAAGCCGTCAACTGCGAGCCGAGCTCGAGTACACCCTTTGTAATTAATTCCGTCGATTTTTTTATGTTATCATTAATGGTGGTAGAGCTCCAGTGACGGAGCTCGCGGGCGTAGGCACCACCGCATTACCTAATATACTTGCCGCTAAATGGTAGTGTTCATCACTATCGTGTTCCGGTCAGGTGGTAATGTACGGCCCTGTAATTTCCGGCACAGAGGCATAACACCTAATGTCTCAAGAGTGGCAGCGCATCTGCATTTTGACCTCTGGTCATTGTGTGGTTGTCTATAGGCTGCAGTCATCACTTAACATCAATGTGAACTGCATGCTTGTTTGCCACTTTTATTACAAAAAAAAAATGGTATAGACTACTTATTGGGGGTTTCCTGTAATCTTAAAGTAAAGAATTTTTATCTAGATTTGTACCAGTAGTCAAAATACAGATGCGTTACCACCCCTGACACCTTAGTTGATCATGTCTCTGTGATAGTTATTACGGGGTATACATTACATCTGTTCCCGGTGTCTTCTCTATATATAACCTTGTTGAATCTAACCTTATTTATTTACTAGCTTCCGCTCGCGACTTCGTCTGCGTACTTTGGGCTAACGCGCATTTTAACACGCAACTTATCTCCCAAGACATTCATTAAAAAATAAAATGATCATTCATTCAAATCGAATGATGTCCATAATTAAATACTTGTGATGTATAACGTATTTATTTGTATAAGGATTCACATTTTATCATGTTTATAAACCACCTTCGCTAATAATGCATTATTTTAGAACAAATTTGGCTAGCATAAAAAAGGTTATAGTAAGCTAACCTGTAGCGGACTTTTTTAACTTTTAAACGAAAACAATTTTGTCATACCTACACAAGAAATTTTACTGCTTTATTAATATTTTTTATACAAACCTTAAACAAATTATCTTAAAATAAATAAATAAAGCAGTTATGCATCAAAAAAATCCACATCGCCGTCGTACTGTGGCAAAGTGCCCAGAAGGCTGGCAGCATTGCCAGGTTGAATGGCAATGCTTATTCTCTGACCGAAATATTGGCCCTCTGGTCACGGGAAGTGTCGACTAATCGCTTCGTAATGTCTCCAAATAGGAGACAAGCACTGGGACCCCATGGTAATCATCTGAAAGACTACTGTATTTGCGCCGCTTGTATATCAATGTACAAAAAAAAAGGAACAAAATCCCCCGATTTTGACACATACTTCATTGGTTTTCCGCTCCTATTGGACTTAGCGGGATGATATATAGCTTATAACCTTCCGAAATAAATATCTAACACAGACATCTTTTCAAAGCGGATAGTAGTTCCTGAGATTAGCGCGCTCAAGCAAACAAACTCTTCATCTTTTAATATTAGTAAAAATAAATGGGCTATCTAACACAGAAATATCTTTTCAAAGCGGACAGTAGTTCCGATTAGCGCGCTCAAGCAAACAAACTCTTCATCTAAAGATTCCGTACCAGATCCAGACCAACTTCACTTACCAAGTCTGATACGCGCAGAACTTGTTGTTTGGTATATAATTGTTGATAAACACAAGGTGACTCCACCAATATTGCCTGCATTCAGCCACGGGCGCATTCACCACATTTCTATCCCACAACGGACCAGAACCGAGATGCCGCATCCAAGTTGCCAGGAATCCCACCAATAAAGCATACGTTGTTGTTAATCTGAAACAAAAGGTTGTTACACGACACGGTATTCAAGGTCCGGCAGAAAGGGTGGGCGTGGCCTCGCACCGGGTTGCCGCTTATTACACTATCCGGTCGACAGGGCCCTAACTCAGTCACAGTACAAATATGCACAGTATGGAAACTACGTACAAAACATTGAAACGGCACAATCACACAAACATGTGCATTAACGAGACCCCTAAGCGGTTCTCGCGATGCTGCAGCTCCGAGTCACTCGCTAGTAAGTATGCCGTTTTGAACGTTTTGTGCGTAGTTTCCATACTGTTCATATTTGTTCTGTGTGTTAGGGCGATAGACTGACCGGGCCGCTCCAGTCGCCCTAATTAAGGCTCTAACTAGGGAGTTAGGGACCTAATTAGGGCGACCCCCATTAAACATTTCCCTAAATGTTATTACACTAAGGGTAGTGTAATAATAATGGAATATTTACTTTGGGCTAAGGTGAATTATAAGACGCGACTTATCTCCGAAGACATTCATTTAAATATTTTAAATCGAATGATGTTTATAATTTTTGACGACCCGGTTAGTCCAGCGGTGTGAGATGACCGTTTGATTCGAAGGGTCGCGGGTTCGATCCCCGAACCGGGACAAATGTTTGTATGGCCTACAGATATTTGTTTCGGGTCTGGATATTTGTGTATGTGTTGTATGTGTACAACGGCACCCACGACACAGGTTTATCCCTACTGTGGGGCTTAGAGTGTAAGCGTATTTTATTTTATTAAAAAAAAAAATTGTAATAAGTCCAATATGCAAGGATAGCATACTCTAAGTATATTAAATAGTCAGTGCGACGATTTATGTCACGATTGTTTTAGGCCTTACGTGCTACATTTATATGAGTTCTTTGTACGGAACCCTTAAAACAAACTGCGTAGGACTACTATTCATGACGACGCGGTTAGTCCAGCGATGTGAGATGACGCGCGACCCTTCGAATGAAACGGTCGCGGGTCCGATCCCCGCACCGGAACAAATATTTGTATTGCCTACAGATATTTGTTTCGGTGTGTACTGTGGGGCTGTGAGTGTAAGCGTATTTTATCTTTTATTTATTTTTAGTACACTATAAAAAGTATACATAATACCTCAGCCATCTTAAGAATATGATCTTCGGCACTGAACTCCATGAGATGTTGTACTCCTCAGATCGTATTTGCAAAAGATAAGTCAAGAGGAATCCTGATAACACGAAGAAAATTTGTACCAGCACTAAGCCGCCAAAATGCAGCCGATGGAAGGGATGTTCGTATGCCTGAAATTATATTTAAAAATCAGTGTAAGTATGCACGCACGTAAGAAGTCAATTAACTTCTTTAACGTAACAATCCAATATATTTATACCAGAAATATTTCTTTTTTCTTCCGACTGTTGTTTCTATCTGTTTAGTAAATATTTTCAGATTGCGACTTTTATCTGTCGGTGTGCGCGCATCGTAAAAATTCACTGTCATAATTTTTTAATAATATTAATAATAATAACAAGCAAGCACAGCATATTAATAACCATTATATATTTTAAAGAAAAATGGAAAGAAAAATTTGACTTCAGGCGAGACTCGAACTCGCGGCCACTGGGAATCTAGTCCTAGGAAGAGCGGCTGGACTAGATTCCCAGTGGCCGCGAGTTCGAGTCTCACCTGAAGTAAAATTTTTCTTTCCATTTTTCTTTAAAATATATATCACAAGCATGTGTTAATGTAAAATAATATAAAACAATTATTAATGGTAAAAGCGACTTCTTTACGATATTCAATAAACTGCAAAGTATATTATATCGGTTGCCTAACTAGTATAGTTTGGCAATGGATGGCGCTGCTGCCACCACGGGGCAATGCAGTAAATGTGAAGGAAAGATTTGACAAATCGGGCCCATTCCCAGTGGCCGCGAGTTCGAGTCTCGTCTGAAGTCAAATTTTTCTTTCCATTTTTCTTTAAAATATAAATCACAAGCATGTGTTAAAGCAAAATAATATAAAACAATAACCATTATAGTTAAATAAAAAAGAATAAATTGTTGCTGTCTTGAAAAATGGTTGTCTGTAAGCATAGAGCAACGCGGTCCACTGGTCGCGGCGGACTGGAGGGGAGTAGCCATAACGTGTATTACCGATGCAAAATAGCCTGTCAATTTTTGCGGGGGGAAATGCGTGCGACACACACGCACACTACAAAAATCGTCTATTACTACGAAACTCACACCTTGCCTTTAACAAAATACAGAAACAATTTCACGCACACATTTAAACATCTAGGCGACAGGCGTAAGATCATTTGGTCTTGTACTTTGGCAGAGGGGAAACTACTCCCCTCCGTGTTGCTCTATGTCTGCAAGTCGGTTAACGGACAATAATTTTGAAAACAGACGTCACAATTGCGTCAGAATCCGAAGATTAGGCCGACCGTGCCTCTCTTAAGTGCATAGAGCAAACACGGGCCACCGGCCGGCGGCCGCAGCGGACCGGAGGGCAGTAGCCATAGCGTTTATTACCGATGCAAAACAATCTGTCATTTTTTAAAATGACAGACTGTATCGTGCTTTATTTGTTTACTGTCAGATTATCGGTATAATCTGACAGTAAACAAATAATGCACCGGTGTGCATGAGAACGTTGAATATACGTTCACTGAACAGTACCTGCGAACGCAACGTTTTTTGAATCCTATCAATCATAACATTTATACAAGGCAAGTCAGCAGGAAAGATATGATAACAATCGCTAAACGTACAAATTTCTATGGTAGACGAACATCTGAATATATTTTAGCAAGATTATATAACAAAATACCTGTTGATTTGAGAGACACACTGAATCATACGAATGTAAAACGTAAGTTAAAACGACATTATATACAAAACATTGAAAATGAACTTTAGTGAAAACAACTTTATTATAATACATAATCAATATAATTTATAATTGTAAATCATTTATATTTTATTAGACACAAATAGTACAACTTAAGCAGTCATTAACTTCCAAACTCATCTTAATCTATCTTTAATATACCTAGTTAATAGAAATCAAACACTGGAGCAACCTGTATAAGGTTGCAATTAAAACTGGTTTCAATTCATTGGATGCGAAGCGATGCGCGATGCACTCGTTGCGCATGCACATAGACATAAGGTATTTATGATGTTGTTTAAATCATGTTTATTGACTGATAGGTACCTACACCTTTTCCCGTACCGCACTTGATAGTGTATGTGTAGGATTTTCTTAGTGTTAAGTATATATTTTAAGGTTCTGTTGATAACTAATTACCTTATCCTTGTTAAATTTTATATCGCTCTCGAGAATATTGTAATATACCTAATTAGCTTTAAAGATATGTTTCAACAGTATTTAAATATTATTAGAGCTTCGAATGTAAAGGTGCCAGGACAAACCCAAACCTAAGGGTTTTGTGGCATTTTTGTAGCTACATTTGAATTGTTTTTGTAACTTTTCTTAATAAATAAATAAAAATAAATATACATCCTTCTCTTAAAGAAAATCTGTTAAAATTTGAGAAGGATGTGAAATGACTTTAACTTTAACAAATTATTTCTTGGTGCAACCCAGGCTCAGTAAAGAAACACGAGCTTATCACGCGCTGTCACCCACCGGTGACTCCCATGACGTGCAATGTGTTCACTTTGTATTATGACGTATAATTAAAAAAAAAAAATAAATACTTAAGAAATTAAAGAAAAAAGGGAAAGAAAAATTTGACTTCGGGCAGGCATCGAACCTGCGACCTCGAGATAACCAGTCCAGTCGTTTCACCACTAAGCTACCGAAGTCCCACACAGTGTGGGATTTTTTTTTTCTTTATTTTCTAAAGTTCACTCGCATGTGTGATTGCGAAAAATGAATACCCATTGCAAATAAATACCTATCATCACGTTGCAAAACCGGCTTAACCATCAAAATCAGTTTGCTCGTCAAAAAATCAGTGGAAGTTACCGTTATTGCTTACCTTCTCATAAGTATGTGGGTCAGCAGTATATCCCGAGGCAATCAGAAAAATCGCGTGAGAGTAAATAACACAAAACATTACTAAGGTTCTGAAACAATATGATAACATGGTGAACACACCGTTACTTGTCACACACCACATTCATACACCAAGTCATTCAAATGTAACCACCGCTTATTTATTTATTGAGTTGTAAGTATAAATTCTTTCCCATGTTTGTCAGTCTCCACTTTAACTAAATAAACCTTATACATGTATCATAAGTTCGATGTTGGAGGCCTGGTACCTGTAGCACAGGGAATCCTAGTTCAGGTATCAGTCTCCACAAATAATTTTAATAGATATACCTCATATTTTTGTAACCTTAAGTCTTAAGTTTTAATTTGTGGAGAATCAAATAAACATTATTTCATTTAATTTCTTGTAAACCTGCGCAATTTAACATAATTAATGAAGTATGTCTTTTCATATGAAGAATATAAGTTGTCGTGCTATTCGATTAGGTCGTACGAATAACTTTTACCATACCAACTGCAAGCAAATTTATCTTTAATACATGTTTTTTTTTAATGTAAGGATGATGACAAACAAGCTTGCAGCTCGCATTAATGTTAAGTGATAGACTATAGACATCTACATAAAAACCAGAGATCAAAATACAGATGCGTTGCCACTCCTGAGACCAAAGGTGTATCTGTGATAGTTATTACGGGACCATACATTACCATCTAACCGGAGCACATTAGCCATTTAGCGGCAGATAGGTTAGGTAATAAGTATCAAAGTAACCGACTTAGCCCACCGAATAGCGAAACTCAAGTGGCAGTGGGCAGGGCACATAGCTTGCAGAACTGCCCGCCGTTCGGGAAGGAGAGTTCTGGAGTGGCGACCGTATACCGGAAGACGAAGCTTGGTGCGGCTCCCCACGAGGTGGACCGATGTCCTGGTGAAGGTCGCGAGCAATCGTTAGATGAAGGCGAGATGAGGTTAGGTAATGCTGCCTACGCCCTCCAGTTATTACACTGGCACTCTACCACCAGTTAGTTTATATTTACTGCGAAAGCACCTCCTCACTGCGGAAACTGATAGCTACTTGTATGTTGAACTAGACTAAGGGCGGATTTCACCGTTTCCTCTGAGCTTAGCTTTAAAATTTGCATAAAATTAATTTCAGTTTAAACATTTAACAATAAACAGATGTTTTAACAAATTTGATATAGCTAAAGTAAGGGGCCGTCCACAGCGTGACAATAGGGAGACAATAATTGTCACGCTGTGTCACACTGTATGTGACCCCCCTAAAAGAATACGTCACAAAAACTAAGATCCCGCCCTGAGTAAATTTAAAGTGTTTTAATGAACTGCAAATGTCACGTTGCCGTGGACCCCCCTTCCTCCCTGTCACATTTTATCATGCTCAGCGAGACCCCTCCACCCGCCTTGTAAATAATTTATTCCAAACTGGTCTACAAGGATACTTTTGCATTGTCGGGTTATAAGCTACCTTGAGAGAACGACTTATAAAAATAATCCAATAGGTATTAATAAATACCAATTTAAAAATAATATTTAACCGATACGTGAATCATCAAATTTTTCAATTCCGTTTCTATCTAGTTCTTAAAAGCGCAAGTGAAGGCCAAACTATACTAATATCATAACATGTTCGCTTTCATTAGAATGTGTGTGTGTGACTAATATTATAAAGAGGAAACATTATGTGTTTCTGTTTGTATGTTTCTAATCGTCCCACACAAAAACTAGTGGAACGATTTAAAAAATTCTTTCACCATTAGAAAACTGCCTGCCTGTGCAAAGCCGTCGCAAGCCACTAGTCAGTAATATTTTTTTATGAATAAGTAAAATATTATTTACTGTAAAAACATTGTCTTACTTTATTCCGTGAAATCCATGAATACTGCGAAATCTCGGGTCTGTATTTTTTTTTGAGAACAGTTGCTTCGTGTTCCGGATTATTGAAAAACACATCAAATATTGACCTGAAACGCAATTGTATTTATAGCTACATTATTATCCACGTATTCCTAAGTCATTTGTTTTTGACAAAAGGGTATCATATTAAAAATTCTATCAATAGGATTTAGTCATGTCAAGTAAGATGCCTACTGCATATTTCTTATAATTATGTCAATGCCTGTTGTACGAAGCTGCGTTGTGTCGTCGATGTGTGAAGGTGTTTACCGCCATAGAGGTAGATTTTCCTTTTTTTCCTTTCAATTAGCACTCTATCAATTTTGAATTCTATCTACCAAACAACATAACAGGTACCTAATTACATTAAAAATACCGGTTAGGTATTTTTTGTAATAATGTAATAATGGATAATAGAAATACAGAGTTATGACATGTTATTATAATAAGCGTACTTGACGCGTATAATAAGTGAATAGCTCGTATGATGTTATAGGAAGGAACTCACCAAAATTAACAGCAGTTTTCAATTTGATTCTATCGTCAAGGATGTCGTAAAAGCTTCCGAAAATGTTAACGATTACAATACTTCCAAAGATACCTGCCATGAACCAGTCCAATGCATCTTTTTCTATTTCAGGGCTAGATTTATCACAGTGAAATAATTTATTCAATTTTGCCATTAATTTGTACTGTTTCCATATAGAATCATTAAGGCATACCTCAAGGATGTCACTTAGACCTTTATTATCTAATTGTGTATGTTGATGTAAATATTCTTTACACGACGTTGTAAGACATATAGCTCTGTCTATATTGAAATAGTCATAGTGTTTAACAGTATGTTTTGAATATTCCTGAAAAGATAAAATTTAACGTGAAGTGTATATCGCTTTGTTGTTTAATTATTTTTAGTGAGTAGATCTTCAAACCGAGAATTTCTTATCAGGCCGTTAGAAAAATATGACAATAAATTTCTTATTGTTCTTAGACCATCTGCTGCTTCAGGGATTAATTATTTATGTAGTCGTTATTTAAATAAAGATGAATGTAATGTAGGTATAACTATATTCGTCACCTCATGTGACGTCATGAACTATATTTATCACTGATCAATAATAAGGATTTATTACCTCGATATCGTTAACAAAATTACCTTCATCATAGTGTAGAGCTCATTAGGTTTGTCAGAATACAAACGCAAGTTAGCGTCACAGTACACACCACCCTTCTCTATACAAGGCTGATAAGGATCCATGGCATATAGTGGAGGCATCCTTGCATATTCAGTATCTGAAATGAGTTGATTTAATAAATATTCGCTATCGGAGATTTTTAATTTATGCTATTATTGTGCATGGCGATAATTTGCCTAGGCAAGGCGCGTGGTATACGCTCAGAGTAAATGCCAGTTCAGAGGCAGAAAAATATTGTATAGAAAAAACTTGAATTTTAAAAACTATTAATTATAAAAAGTCGTAGATCAAATGTTGTTGGAATTGATATAGAGAGTCTGCTTACAAGAAGCGACGCGCTTATTTAAATTAAACCATTTGTA
Source organism: Macrosoma leucophasiata (assembly GCA_036365455.1). Lineage (NCBI taxonomy): Eukaryota > Metazoa > Arthropoda > Insecta > Lepidoptera > Hedylidae > Macrosoma > Macrosoma leucophasiata. The sequence goes on along the minus strand of JAWQUS010000023.1, from coordinate 1,543,139 downwards.
CACCACCAATGTCTTTTAGATTTTATGTTGTTAAAATTTGAAATAAACTCACCATTGAGTTGATATATGACAGCATTTGAAGTTTCCAAAACAACACCAATAAGGAACAATTTGAAAAACATTGCCAAATTTTGAAAAAAGGAAACAAATTAATTGAAAACACCGCGTCCGTTGCTCACTATGTTTGGGTAGCGCCTTGTGCGCTCGTCGATTGTCCGGTGAAGTGGAGTCTCAGACCGAGCGGCCTATAAGTCCGTCATAAAATAAATTCTATGTATCGGTTACAATAATTATCGATTCCGGTTTATATATGACATTCTTGAGATAGCTCAGCTTAAAAAAGTGTTTGAATGTCAAGGATTCTTTACAGTTGAACTAAAAGAAACTTACTTTTTACTGGTGGTAGAGCTAAACTATTCCACTTGCCGCTACATGATAGTGTTTAGCACTACCGTGTTCCGGTCAGGTGGTAATGTACGGCTCTGTAATTTCAGGCACAGAGGCTTAATACCTTAGACCTCAGGAGTGGTAACGGATCTGCATTTTGACCTTAGTCATTGTGTATATACTATAGGCTGCAGTCATCACTTAATATCAATGTGTTTTTTCTTCTTGGCTCTTATTTGGCAGCTTTTATTCCCGTAAAATCATCTATGATCTTAGTTATTTAGGCTACTGCCGATAAGTTTTGAGACCAAAGAAATAGAAAAAGATTAACCCCATTTCATAAACGTACATTAGATACGTTTTAGCTATAGAATGCTTTGTCTTTGTCAGGCTAAAAAAAGACAAAGGAGAGATTAGCAACACTTTAGCTAAAATACGTTTATGAATGAGGGTGTAAGTCTATTAGCAAAGTAAGAAAATATACCGGTTGCTTTCTCCTCTGGTTAGGTTGTAAGGTAGGGCAAATAAAAAACATCCCATTTTCAAATATTCCGATTCATTCAAAGGAATTTCGAAAAATCCATCAATGTTTCGTTAACATTATTAATCGTTTATTCTACACAGCCTTTCATAGAAATATAAACATTTTCTTTGACGATTAACATTACTGCGATCATTCAGTCTTCTTAAGCTGCTCACGCGTACCCATATGTATCAGTTTGTACGTAGGCGCCTCCACCATGATGTACACTGGTATAGCCAACGTGTATGATGCTATTGCCACTCCCACTAGAACCTTCACCTGAAAGAATGAAAAATATAATGACGCTAAGACGCGACGACGCTAAGAATGCTCTATCGTCGGCAAACAGGGCCAGTATGACATTCGATGTGCTCGGGATGTCGTCTGTGTACCTCGCATACAGCGACGGCGACAGACAGCTGCCCTGTGGTACTCCTACACGGATCGGGTGTTTAGTCAAATCGGTAAAACCGTGTATTTCCTATTATTTGTTGACGTTCCGCGAGGAAGCTAGCCAACAGTCCAACATGCCCAACCCAATCGAAGGCCTCTATATCGAGAAGGACTCCGATCGAATACCGGCCCCTGTTGTAATCTTCGGCGATATAGTGGAGCACCCTCGCCAGCCTGAGCGAGGTCGAATGCTCCGCGCGGAAGCCGAATAGCTCCTTCCTGTACGGGAGATGTGGTTTCAGCCTCAGCAGTAGGTCTAGCAGGAGACGCTCAAACAGATTGGCGAGGTGTGATAGTTGTGTTAAAGGGCGGATGTTTGTGATTCTTTCACGCCTAAACGAGTTCAGGGCGTTGGGGCTTGCTAGCGATATAAATAAAATTTGGAACAGAGGATCATAGTCTGGGATAACATACATGGAATATATATCGGTCGATACTGGTTGTTACTCACCACATATATGAAGGAAACATATTGAGGTTCTATCGGTGTCTATCGGTTCTAACTCCCATAAGCCAGTGCAGGAACACAGGATGTATCAAATTGACGATGTACGTCAGACGGCTCGCTACCACCCAACCATTCCAAGAAAATAGTGTTTGGGCCATATCTGCGAAAAAAAGTGAAATATAAATTAATCATAAGTCGCCTATAAATTAATAATCACCACGCTTGGCAGGCGGATTGGCGATGGCACTGGCGGTAGTTTTATCGCAGGACGCTGCTCATTCCGTTTTGGTATTTTTACTACCGCCCTATTGGCAAGGTTTGACCGCCATTGTTGAGTGAACTGTGACTGCTCTTGAGGAAGAATTCTCCTCACTAGAGCGCGATGGGGTCGTCACGTCCCCTTACATGGGGCGTCGCGACGTGACGACAAATAAATAATTATGTCACTTGAAGATCGAGCAGTAATTAATATCAAGGATCAATGTCTTCACCAACAACAGCATTTATGTTTGCTGGATTAAATTGAAATAGAAAATAAATAGAAATAGAAATAGTTTATTTTTTGACACACACACACACACTAAATAAACAAATGATAATAATAATAAAAAAAAAACAATAATAAAAACAGAAACAACTTAACACAACTACCGGCATGATGTATGTGTGAGACCAAAAAAAAATGGTACCCATCTCAGCTGATTGCTGTAGTTGGCACTACAGCGCTGGTGTTCTGATAGGACCACCGTAAGTGGCTTTGCGAACTACAAGCCGCCCAACTACATAAAACTTCCATGCATACTGATGTTATATTTATATACAAAGTTACGTAATATTACATAAATATAGATAAATAAATAAATTATTAGAACAAATAAATTAAATACATGATAAAATTACACACTCTCTGCCTACCCCGTTAGGGACCTGGCGCGAAGATACATATATACATACAATAATTAATCCAAAATATTTGGTGGCGTGGTATCAAACATGTTAGATGATACAATAAAAACAAAACATGCTGTCATCTGTCACTATGACAAGTGACAAGTGACAGGTTCCAGAAAATTGAATTATACCGTTTGTAAAAGAGAGTATGGAACATTCTGTTGAAACCTGTTTTTATTATTAAGTATTTTTGGACCATTGTTTATTTTATTTTTGTTTACTTTGACATATTAATCAACGTATCAGTTGTTATTCGCTTTAATTTTGTAATTTGACCTATCACAAGCGAATTATATTATTTCCAAGTAATGAAATAATTTTTTGAGTTTTGAGATTGAGTTTGATGGCAGTTTCAACAGTAAACATTTACGTTATTTTTACATTAAAATGAGCCGAGACTTATTATTGATATTTAATGTTTAGAGACAGAACAGTTACAGCTCCAGCTAACTTTCGAATGGCTTCTTCTCAGCAATGGTAAGTCATGAAGAAAAAGGATAGACAATTATTGTAGACCTGATCTACAATTATAGTCTGCACGATTTTAAACGTAAAAACTGTTTGGCCAAAAAATACAAATAAATCTACGACCTACGGCCACAAATATTTTTTTGCACACACGGGCTCAGTGGGGACTTTAACGATTTCACTATCCTAAAGGTTATTTACGAGCCTGTAAATTTTCAGGTAGTTGTAAATTAATACACGGGTATAGGTCGCGCCACGTAAAAAGAACGCTGGCGGTCAAGCTGCGCGTCATGTGTTTTTATTTCATTTTATGTTATTCTATGTAATATAGTATGTAATATACCAATACACGAAACCGCAAGCGAAAGCTAGATCAAAAATAAACCAATAGGGCTAGTACTTTCGTGCGCGAGTGTACCGATGCGCGAACACATTCATTCTACTTTCTTCCAGCGTTCTTTTTACGTGGCGCGACCTATTTTTTTTTTACTAATTTAACTGGGCTTTTTTATGTTGTTCATATAGTTTAGTTGAAATATACACGAAATCCTCTACCAACCCGCATTGGAGCAGCGTGGTGGAGTAAGCTCCAGGCCTCCCCCCAAAAGGGGATGGATTCGTGCCCAGCAGTGGGACGCTTGAAGGGTTGCCATTATTATATAGGAAATGCCCTTACGGTTACACTTGCAGATCATGGTGAGTATTCCAAAAGCAGCGATGATGCCGACCGACGCTCTCTGCGTGAGAGCGTACAGCATTCTCGTAGCTACAGATGCCCGGTCGTCGTCTTCTAAGAAAATTGTCCCCGAGGCAAGCACGCCAATTATAGCTGGTATGCAGCACCAGGAGAGAATCTTCAGGATCTGTGAATTGTGGGTAAGAAATCAGATGATTATCTGTAAAATATCTGATCGGCATAATCATAGAACATTAGTGTATCTTAAAGCCAAGTACCTCACTCCAAACTTTTGTCATGTGATTGGTGATTACTTTAATTAAAGAAAAAATAAAGAAAAACTTGTCTTCGGGCAGAAATTAAACCTGCGACTTTAGGATAACCAATCCAGCCGCTTTACCACCTTTTTAACCGAGTTTAAAAAACGAGAAGGATCTCAATTCGGCCGGTATATAAGGTACAGTCGCCAAATATCGTCCCCTTTTTGTAAAAAAAATGTCAAAAATAAAATATTACAGGTAAAAAAATTAATAAAACGAGTACATGAACATAAGTTCAATTGTGCTCTTAAGAATGTTTTATATAGATACGATATGTTTTATATAAAGTATTTCTTAATCATATTTTAATATCTAATCAGTATTTGTGCAATAATTAGTATCGTTTAAGTGAGTAATTTTCATTTTCCAAAAAAGTTGTACAAATAAATTTAGTGGCAGGATTATCAACGCAATGCTCATGCACTGGAAATATTTTATGCATCTTATCCATTTCTCCCCCCTTTTGTGTTGGGAAAAGCTATGTTGACAAACTCTGCATTCAGCATCATCATCGCTGTCTTCGTCGTCAGTAGAGACCAAAATTGGATCATATCCAAATGTTTCCTCATCAGAAAACTGTTTTACTGGTGGTAGACCTCCAGTGACGGAGCTCGCGGGCGTAGGCACCACCGCATTACGTAATATACTTTCCGCTTAATGGTGGTATTTAGCACTATCGTGTTCCGGTCAGGTGGTAATGTACGGCACAGAATCATACGCCTTAGGCCTCTCAGGAGTGGTAACGCATCTGGATTTCGACCTTGATATTTGAGTGGGTGTTTATAAGCTGCAGTCATCACTTAACATCAATGTGAACTGCATGCTTGTTTGCCACTTTCATTACATATAAAAAGTTACCTAAATATCGCCCCGGGGACGATATTAGGTCCACGTAGGGGGATGGTATTAAGAAAATTCGGTTTATCTAAATAAAAATACGTTCACCAAAACCAACATGTCATAACCTAAAATGTTTCCTATCTGTTTAAATTACATTTAATGTCGTACATTTCAGCGAAACTTTCTATACAATAAGACAATAATATCCATATTTAATAAAATCCAAAAATATTTCAAATAAAAAGTCACCTTGGACATTTTTTTGCTTTTTTTAAATATTTTTATGTAGGAGCGACGTCTTACCGCCTATTCTTTGTAATGGCCGACTGACGTAACTAACATTACATTCGGAACATCAAAACGAGATAACGTTGATTGGGAATAAAGATATAACAGAGGACGGAATTCGGTTCGGGGACGAAATTTGGCGATTGTACCTTATATATATTTTTTTTACATAAACAATAAATAAGGGAAAACCACCCTTACACTCTGTGGGTATATACGAGTAGATTTCTTGAGAAGGAAATAGTCTTTAAACACTTGTTGCTGGTGTATTACCTTATTGTTAGAAAAGTCAATTTGTTTCTTCTGCAAGTTGTAAGCGACGATGGCAGTGCTCATGCCGATGGCGAAGCCAACGATGTGGTTGTGGCCTCGGCAACGTACGTAGCGGAAGGTATCGTCTTCGAGAGTTCGGTAGAATCTGAAACACATCAGCAACAACTGTTGGTATAAGGTATAAGTAAGGCCCTACCTAACGTAGGATTCAATAACGTGAGAAGTTGAATATGGACAGGTGTTGGATCTCACTTCATAGGCCCAGCCAGCTAGTCACCCCAGATCACATAGCCCAAAGTTGGCAAGTCAATTCTCATTACAATAGTCCTACATGGGACTATGTACTGCGGAGCCTGTGTGTGTCTATAGTTACTAGTGATGCAGTCAGAGAAGAGATGCCGCTTAATGCAACCCATTACAAAGTAGATCAAAATTTTCAAAAGGGCTTCAACGTGTTGGCGCCATATCCCCGCGCAAGCATAAAAAAGGTTCGGTGTTCAAATTGGACACAGTACTGAGGAGAAATAACGACTTAGTAATAAGAAGCATGTAATTTTATATGCAGTAATTATACTCGACTTAATTTAATAAAGAAATGAACTTACTCAGGTTTCATTAAAGTTATTCCATCCATATCTTCAAACCATACATGCAGTGCGGGGAAGAGCATACCCAGTAGGATAAGAAGACCGAAGACCAGCTTCCTACCTCCGTTTCTGGTTGCAAAGTAGGCGATCAAACCAAGGATGAACAGCTGCATGTCGGATGCCACGTGCCTGTAAAAGAAAAAAAAACGTTCTTTGTTGAAATTATTATTATATTGCGAAGTTAATAGAAGATAAGTGTTAAAGTTTCCAATTAAATTAATCACCTAAAAGAGGCTTTCATGTTTAAAATCAATTTATTTATATATTTTTAACACGTTCATGCTTGATTGCATTGCAATGTTTTTAACCAAAAAATCATTAAATTCTTTCAATTTCTGCATGTAATCACCGAAAGAGTTAGGTAGAGGTAAATGCGTGCATTCAAGCATACATGAAAGTTTGTGAGTATTGATGTTTGTTATTCTTTCACGAAAAAGCTACTGGACGTTTTTAATGAAACCTTACTGTAATATAGGTTATATATTGGAATAATATATAGGTTACAATTTGTAATGATTAAAAGTGCACGCGGACGAAGTCGCGGGCAAAACCAACCTCCCCAGTTACCTATAAAAGTTTTTGATTCCCTACTATTTTTTTTTAAACAATGTCACGTAACACATGCGCGGCCGTGTATCTTCCGGCACAGGCATAACACCTTAGACCTCAGGAGTGGTAACGCATCTGCACATTGACCTTGGTCTTTGTGTGGGTGTCTATAGGCTGCAGTCATCATTTAACATCAATGAGAACTGCATGCTTGTTTGCCACTTCCATTACATAAAAAAACATTGTTCGAACCCTTTCCCATGTAACGCATCGTAACGTTTAACAAGACCACCCCTTCCTCCCAAATTGTGTTACGTAATATTTGCACGCTACCTTAAACCCAGACCAACGTTTTCACTTACCAAGTTGGATACGCGCAGAACTTGTTGTTTGGTATATAATTGTTGATAAAGACAAGGTGACTCCACCAATATTGCCTGCAGTCAGCCACGGGCGCATTCACCACATTTCTATGCCACAACGGACCAGAACCGAGATGGCGCATCCATGTTGCCAGGAATCCCACCAATAAAGCACACGTTGTTGTTAATCTAAAATATGCAAGGTTAGAAAACTCTAAAAATAACAAATAGGCACCTATAAACTCGTTGAAATAAAACTAATTTTAGGGATTTATCTCGCGTATATTAATCTAAAATTATTTTCAGAATCATTTCGACGTTTCGGTTGCTCCTGAGCTTCTGTGGTACCGGTCAGATTCGTCTGCATGGGACCACGAGGTTTCAACTGGTGGTAGAGTAGGCACCACCGTATTACGTTTTTTTATGTCTGAAGGTTGACAGACAAGCAAACGGGCCATTTGATAGAAAGTGGTCACCGTCGCCTATGATTATTTGTGCGTTGGCAACTTCCCTGGCAACACCAGGGGAGTTGCCAACGCGCTACCAGCCCTGAAAGGACTCTTTTGACGCCATTTTTGAAGAACCCATATTGTAGCACCTAGGGAATTCCTCAGAGGGAAGCTCGTTCCACAATTTACACGTTCTGGGCAGGAACGAACGTGAAAACCGCACTTTTGTCCAGATTATATCTATACTTGCCGCTAAAAGGAAGTGTTCCGGTCAGGTGGTAATGTGTGGCCCTGTGATTTTCAACGCTGAGGCATAATACCTTAGACCTCAGGAGGGTCAAGTGTGGCAAGAGTGGCAACGCATCTACATTGAAATCTCCAGTCTTACGTATACGTTTATAGGCTAGAGTAGTATTTACCATCAACGTAAACTGCATGCTTGTTTGCCACTTCATTACATAAAAAAGTACATAATACCTCAACCATCTAAAGAATATGATCTTCGGCACTAAACTCCATGAGATGTTGTACTCCTCAGACCGTATTTGCAAAAGATATGTCATGAGGAATCCGGATACCACGAAGAATAATTGTATCAGCACCATGCCGGCAAAATACATCCGATGGAAGGGGTGTTCGTATGTCTAAAATTATATAAAAATTGGTCGTATGTAAAGTCGGTTTACGGCTGACTATTTTACGTGTTAACAGCCTAAGATCGTCATGTTTTACTAGTGGTGGAGTTTCAGTGTGGGATAACACAAAACAGACTTCAACCCGTAATGCATGTTAAACTTTTGATATAATACGCTAGTTGAACGAGGCATTTGCCGCGCGAGGCTGCTCGCTCTGTGTGGACCCGCCTATTGTTTTTATTTATTTCGTTAATTATTTGATGTCACAATTAAATTAAAATATTATATTTTTAAATCTATAATTTAAAATTCCTAAACGCTATAAGTACGCTATATTGCGAGGATCAATCATCGAGGTCAACCGAGATACATAATATGCCTTCTGAAGGCTTAACCACTCGAGTGGATGGAACATCAAATTAATAATGATAATTGTCGCTTCTATTCTTATTTCTTTTATTTGTGCCGCTCTGGCTAATTAATCATTATATATATTATTTGTGTATCCGGCATTTATAGGTATCTGCATTCACCAAGCTCAACGATGTATAATTTATTTTTTATTATAATAGTCAAAGGTAATAAGAGTTATATTCATTGATCTATATGTACCTACTAAAGTACTAGACTGGATATTCTCCTTGGTAGCATGTTTCCAGTTTCTTGCATCCAATCAACTACAATTTCCCATAGACCCATACTAACATGACAGCTGACGTGAACAATGTCTCAAATCAATTTAAAAACGGAACCGGCTGTTTGTATCAGTTTATTCATTTATTTCATATAATTAGGCTCCTGGAGAGCACTTTTACATCGTCATTTTTTTTTAAACTAACCTAGAGTGAATAACCACTAATAATAATCAAAAACACATAATAAATTAAATAGACACTGAACAAGTTTGTTTGTTTTTGACGTGTCATAAGAGGTCCCTGTCACCCTAAATGAATAAATGAGTTTCTGATTCTGATTCTGATTCTCGGTGTCTACTTTTGAATTGTATATTCGAACACAAAGACGGAGTTTGAGCATTATTTGTAAATGTTACATAACAGGTATGTGCGTACGGATGATTTCTGGCACAGAGTCAAAATATAAAATAATGAATGAAAACACACACCTTTTTAGCTTATAATGACGAATAATTATCTACACGTTGCAGAACTAGTTCAGCAACACTAATATATTTTTATTTTCGCTATAGAATATGCGAGTGAATTTTAGAAATTAAGGAAAAAATGGAAAAAAAAATTAACTTCAGGCAGGAATCACCGACCCTTTTTTTTTCTTTCTGATTTCAACCTATTTGGTTGAAATCAGAAAGAAAAAAAAAAGATTTCAACGCTTAGTTTAAGAACTTCGGTTGGAGGTAAGGTAAGGAAGCGGTTGGACCGGTTATTCTGAGGTCGCAGGTTCGATTTGGTTCAATAACAATCAGAACCAGTGTGAGCTCGTGAAAAAATCACTGTAAGTCGCCTATATTTATAACTTAACTTTTACTTATTTATTGGTTGGGGAAAAAGTTTCTTCGCATTTTTTAAGATAATTCAATAATTTTTTAATAAAGTTTTTTTAAATTTAACTAAAGTATGTATGTACCATTTTGTTCGATAACCTTTTGCCATCCTGTAGGTAGGGACATGATCCCATTGCTATAAAAAATTTGGGACTTCTCATCAAAATACCACGACAAGTGGATTTGGCAGTCCTCTCGTGATGTTAACCTAACATTGCATAAAGAATTCTGAAGAGACCGAAACAGGTGGAAATCTGAAGGTGCAAGGTCAGGACTATACGGCGGATGCATTAACACCTCCCAGCCAAACTCTCTTAATTTTTGCTGAGTGGCTATAGATGTGCGAGGTCTAGCGTTTTCATGATGAAACACCACACCCCTTCTATTGATCAATTCCGGCCGCTTTCTCTCAACTTCTTGCTTTAATCGCATCAGTTGTTCGCAGTAGAGTTCAGAATCGATAGTCCTGCCTGGTGGTAATAGCTCATAATGAATAATGCCCTTCCAATCCCACCACACACACAACACACCACCTTATTGCGAGTTAACCCGGGTTTCGCCACAGTCTGTGAAGCCTGACCGGCTTTTGACCACGACCTTTTTCGCACGTTCTTGTCGTACGTGATTCACTTTTCATCACCAGTTATCAGCTTCTTCAAAAATGATTCGGTTTCATTACGTCGTAATAAAGAATCACAAATGAGTACACGGTTCATTAGGTTTCTTTCAGTGAGCTCGTGAGGTACCCAAATATCGAGCTTTTTTTTGTACCCAGCTTTTTTCAAATGCGCCAAAACTGTTTTGTGATCAATTCTCAGTTCTTCAGCTACGTCGTAACTACTGATATCTCGATCTTGCTCCACTTTTTCAAAAATGGCATCCATTTTATCGCGACCAGAGCGAGGTGCATCTTTGACATCAAAATTTTCGGATTGAAAACGCTTAAACCATATTTGTGCTACTCTCACAGACACTGCACTAGGTCCATAAACATCGCAAATTTTTTTCGCTGCTTGCGTTGCATTTTTACATTTTTTGTAGTAAAATTTTAAAATGAATCGAATTTCTTCATTAGATTCACTCATTTTGACAATACGAAAAACAAATGAAAATCACAGATTTGCCTAATTTGAATTTGGAATGATGTTCTTTAAAATTTTAACTTTCAATGATAACAAAACCAGCCAGATACAAATACTACAGCCAAAGAGATTATATTACAAGTTCATACATACTATAATGCGAAAAGACTTTTTCCCCAACCTATTATTTATTACCTTTTCAAAAGTATGTGGATCAGCAATAAATCCAGTGGCAATCAGCAAAATCGCGTGAGTGTAAATGACACATAACATTACTAATGTTCTGTAAAAAATATCAAAACATGGTGAACACAACGTTATTATAGTAGGGAGAGCCCAAGAAGGGATTTTTTAATTTACTCCAGCGCGGCAGATTAAGATATAGGAGATACCTTGCACCCTGTTCAGTACCTGCACCAAATAAATAAACGGTCAAACCCTTAGGGCTACCGCCACGAGGTTGCCTCGCATCCAAATCGTCAGAATTTTGGACGGGAGCTTTAATTGGGTTCACTTTACATCCTCTCTGAGTATCTGATATTCTTGAGTAATTTTTCACCTTCATTTTTGAAAGAATCAAATGCTTTCGAAAAGGGCGCGGTATCAATGTCATGGGTCAAGAGCGTGTTAGATATTCTGAGAGGGTGTAAAATGTGCCCAAATAATGCTCCTATTCAAACCTCAGACGATTGGGAAGATGAATAAGATCATAGCGACCTTTAGATTTTTTCAAATGGCAATCTCTATCACAGGGACAACAACTTTGGTGGCAGGGGTGGCAATGCTCTGCAATGCAATGTAATATACGGCCCTGTAATTTCCGGCACAGAGGTAAATCACCTTAGGCCTCAGGAGTGGTAACGCATCTGCATTTCGTTAGACAACAAACAAAAAGACCTTGGTCTTTTTGTGAGTGTCTATAGGCTGCAGTCATCATTTAACATCAATGTGAACTGCATGCTTGTTTGCCACTTCCATAACATAAAAAAAGCTTGTTTGCCACTTTCATTACTTAGAACAGTATGTTTACTTTTGTTACATACACAAGAAGATTAACTTCTTTAGCGTAACAATCAAATATACCAGAAATAAAACAATGCGACAAAAATATTTAGCAACTAACTTCAGACTGTTGCCAGAGAATATGTAATAACACTACGTATAGAATGGACACTTCGACGTCCCGCCCGATTTCCCCGCATAACGAAACCCCTTCCCCTCTTATGGGCGACGATTGGTATTTTCTACGTGCTACGCACACTGGTGCACGTGTTAATACACGTCACTGATTGATGTCTGTGAAATAGAGACCAAATTAAGCGTTTGTTTGCAATTTTGTCGGGAGTGTCCTCGGTGTGCTGTTGCTTTTACACGCGGTGTGCGCGCGCATTTAAGAATTAACTTCATCATTTTTTCCAATCGCGCCAAAAAATGCATAACTTCAAAAAAATATACATGTATTTCCGGATTATCATATAAGCCAATTAAGCAATTGCTGATGGCATCACGTCGTGGCACCAAAGACAGAATAAGATACCGAATCGGTGGTTCTAGTTGGAAGGATACCTATTGGATTGGCGTTGAGTCGGTGTAACGAGACCTTTTCGATGGTACAGCAAAAAACGTGATCGTCAGAAACCGAATGCCCGTGTGAAAGAAGAGTTACATAGTATGCATATGTTCTCCGTCTCTATTTAGTTAAAAAAGCGCAAGAGGAGACCAGTCAGTAATAAATTTTCATGATTATTATCTACTGTAAAAACATTGTCTTACCTTACTCCGTGAAATCCTTGAATACAGCGAAATCTCGGATCTGACATTTTTTTTGAGAACAGATGCTTCGTGTTTTGGATTATTGAAAAGCATATCAAATACTGATCTGAAACATATTGTTTTTTCTTTATTTCATTTAATCATATATTTTGGTTAAGAAGGTAATAACAAGTTCGACTTGGCCGGTATTTTTGATGTCATTACATGTTGTTTGGTAGATAAAATGCAGAATTAAGTATTCAGATGAACAAGGAACATCGAAATTCAAGAGCAAGGCGACGGAATTAATAACAACCTCGATTCGATTCTGTATTATCACAATTATTTGTCATTATCAGTACCCAAACCATATCGAGAAAAGTGCTCAAAATAGGGTTACACTTTGTAATTTCACTAAAAGCCATTACTATTATTTTTTGTTATTTTTATATTTTTTTTATATTACCAATCTATTTTATAATTTTAAAAATAATGCCTAATAAAATATTTTAGTCATGACATATAAAATGCCTGAAGTGAGTAGCTAGTATGATCTTATAGGAAGGAACTCACCAAACTTAACAGCAGTTTTCTTTTTGATTTTGTCGTGAAGGATGTCGTAAAAGCTTCCGAGAATGTTAACGATTACAATACTTCCCAAGATACCTGCCATGAACCAGTCCAATGCATCTTTTTCTATTCTAGGCCTAGATTTATCACAGTTAAATAATTTATTAACTTTTGCCATTAAATTGTACTGTTTCCACATAGAATCATTAAGGCATACCTCAAGAGTGTCACTTAGACCTTTATTATCTAATTGTTTATGTTGATGTAAATATTCTTTACACGACGTTGTAAGACATACAGCTCTGTCTATATTGAAATAGTTATAGTGTTTAACAGTATGTTTTGAATATTCCTGAAACGATAAAATTGAACGTGAAGTGTGTATCGCTATTATGTTTAATTATTATTAGTGGGTAGATCTTCGAACCGAGAATTTCCTATCAGGTCGTTAGAAGAATATGACAATTAATTTCTTATTATTCTTGGACCATCTGCTGCCTCAGAGATTAGTTATTTATGTAGTCGTTATTTAAATAAAGATGAATGTAATGTAGGTATAACTATAGTCGTCACCTCATGTGAGGACATGAACTATAGTTATAACTGATCAATTATAAGTATTTATTACCTCGATATCGTTAACAAAATTACCTTCATCATTGTGTAGAGCTCATTAGATTCGTCAGAATACAAACGCAAGTTAGCGTCACAGTACACACCACCTTTCTCCATACAAGGCTGATAAGGATCCATGGCATATAGTGGAGGCATCCGTGCATATTCAGTGTCTGAAATGGGTTGATGTAATAAATATTTACTAGCTGACCCGGCAAACTTCGTACCACTATCGGAGATTTTAAATATATGCTATTATTGCACATGACGATATTTTGCCTAGGCAAGGCGCGCGGTATATAGATACGCTCAGAGTAAATGCCAGTTCAGAGGCAGAAAAAAAAATGTATCGGAAAACTTAAATTTTAAAAACTATTAATTATAAAAAGTCGTAGATCAAATATTTTTAGGATTGATGTAGAGAGTCTATCAACAAGAGGCAGAATCAGAAACTCATTTATTAATTTAGGGTGACAGGCACCTCTTATGACACGTCAAAAACAAACAAAATAAATTAAAGTGAATAGAATTTATATACATGTCAAACAAGATAAAAGGCGATGAGCTAATTTAAATTAAACCTGTATTTTAGATTTAACGTCGTAAAAATTTGAAATAAACTCACCATTGAGTTGATATATGACTGCATTTGAAGTTTCCAAAACAAGACCAATAAGGAACAATTTGAAAAACATTGCCAAATTTTGAAAAAAGGAAACAAATTAATTGAAAACACCGCGTCCGTTGCTCACTATGTTTTGGAAGCGCCTTGTGCGCTCGCCGATTGCTAGACAAGCAGTCTACAAGTCCGTCAAAAAAAAATAATCTATGTCTCGTTTATATTAATTATCGATTCCGGTTTATATAACATTAGATTTACTTGCCGCTAAATGGTAGTGTTTAGCACTACCCTGTTCCGGTCAGGTGGTAATGTACGGCTCTGTAATTTCCGGCACAGAGGCATAATACCTTAGACCCTGAGGTCTAAGGAGTGGCAACGCATCTACATTGAAACCTCCAGTCTCATGTATAATATTATGTTTATACGCTACAGTATTACTTAACATCAATGTAAACTGTATGCTTGTTCCCCACTTCTATACAATAAAAAAAAAGTTATCTCGTTTGGATCAGTAGGTATAGCTGGTGATAGGACTCTAGTGGATATCAACATGATTAAAAAATATGATGCGTTGGCTTCACTTAATCTGTATTTCTCTCTGTAATCGGATTATACACAGTTCGCTTTTGTGTCCCGTTTGAATATTACAATGGTAGCAAACAAGTTTGCAGTTATCGACGAGTATACTAATATTATAAAGAGGTAAAGTTTGTTTTGATTGTTTATTTGTTTGTAGAGGATCTTGTAGGTAATCTTCGGAAATACTGAATCAATCTTGAAAATTCTTTCACAATCAGAAAGCTACTCTTTCAGGAGTGCTATTAGCTATATTTTATTATTATAGTAGTAATTAAGGTAACATAGAACCCGTGCAAAGCCGGCGCGGGCTGCTAGCAAGTAAATAAAGTAAGAAGCTTAGGTTGTTTTGTCTCCGTGATGCTTATTATGGGGCAATATAACTTATCATCGGTGGTTCTAGGCTTGATGGTCCTGATTGATAGGCCGCCGTTTTTGCTTTGTGAGGGAACCGGACAAAATATTTGTATGGCCTACAGATTTTTGTTTCTGGTCTGGGTGTTTGTGTATGTATTGTATGTTACTACGGCACCCACGACACAGGTTTATATCTACTGTAAGCTGTGAGTATGTAATGTATCGAGTCACCCGGAGGGTGCATGACTCACGCCGTCAACACCAGATCGTTGCAACATCGCACGGCCACCGAGCGCGGTTACCGGGAATGCGATCGTTCCATATGAACAATACCCATTCTTAATTGTAATAAACTAATCATTGTTAATTGTACAAACCTGTAGCAGTAAGTCATTAAACTTAACTTTCGTTTCTGACATCGGGCGATTGTCCCACGATCCTAATTAATAAGTTTAACTTTAAATAAACACATTATAATTTGATTTCGTTTTTTTTGGATCCGCTGGCTACAGCGCTACAGCCGACATTATATCTAATTTAGTTATAACTACCAATAAAACTATATTAAAGAATAAAGTTAAGTATATTCCAACAATATAATGTACAATCCAGTCCTCTGGTTATGTAATATCAGTAGAACCTCTCTTGGTGTAACCGTTAATTGTACAGTCTTTCAGAGAAATAAAAAAACTCAACATTGTTATTATTAAAAATATCAACATTTCCGCAAAGATCATTCAGTCTTCTTATGCTGCTTACGCGTACCCATATGTATCAGTTTGTACGTGGGCGCCTCCACCATGATGTACAATGGTATAGCCAACGTGTATGATGCAATCGCCACCCCCACTAGAACCTTCGCCTGAAAGAATGGAAAATATAATTACAACGACTGCGCTATCGTCGACAAACAGGGCCAGCATGACATGTGGTGTGGTCGGGATGTCGTCTGTGTACACCGCATACAGCGACGGCGACAGACAGCTGCCCTGTGCTACTCCTACACGGATCGGGCGTTTAGCCAAATCGGTTTTACGTAACGGTGGAGGGAGCTTCCTCCACCGTTACGAACAAACAACGTTCCGCGAATTGCTCCTTCCTGTACGGGAGATGTGGTTTCAGCCTCAGCAGCAGGATTCGCTCAAACAGGTTGGCAAGGTGTGATAGTAGTGTTATAAGGAGGATGTTCGTGATATCCCTATGGGTCGATACTGGGTCGATACTTGTCGATACTGGTCGATACTCACCAGATATAAGAAGGAAACATATTGAGGCTCGGTTCTAACTCCCATAAGCCAGTGCAGGAACACAGGATGTATCAAATTGACGATGTACGTCAGACGACTCGCTACCATCCAACCATGCCAAGGAAATAGTGTTTGGGCCATATCTGCGAAAAAAAGTGAAATATAAATTAATCATAAGTCGCCCACGGCGTGAGGTGGATTGGCGTTCGTGGCCCATTTTTACTACCGACCGCCGTATTGGCATGGTGTCAAACCATTATTTGGTTGACTGACTACACTAGCGGAAGATTTCTCCGCCACTAGAGGGCGATGGGAAAAATAAATAATTTTGTCGAGCCTGTAAATTTTCAGCTAGTTCTGTATGAATGCATGGGCTTTATGTTGTTCATCTAGTGTAGTTGATATATACACGAAATTCTCCACCAACCCGCATTGGAGCAGCGAAATGGAGAAAGCTGCAGGCCTCCCAAAGTCCTAGGCACTTTGGTAGGCCTGGAGCTTTGAGCAGCAAGTGCTGGGACAGCAGTGGGACGTTTGAAGGGTTGCTATTATTACGAGTATACAGGAAATGCCCTTACGGTTACACTTGCAGATCATGGTGAGTATTCCAAAAGCAGCGATGATGCCGACCGACGCTCTCTGCGTGAGAGCGTACAGCATTCTCGTAGCTACAGATGCCCGGTGATCGTCTTTTAAGAAAATTGTCCCCGAGGCAAGCACGCCAATTATAGCTGGTATACAGCACCAGGAGAGGATCTTCAGGATCTGTGAATTGTGGGTAAGAAATGGGATGGATCAAATGATTATTTGTAAAATATTTGATCGGCATAATCATAGAACATTAGTGTATCTTAAAGCCAAGTACCTCACTACAAACTTTTGTCATGTGATAGGACCTACATAATCATCACGTGTTCCGGTAATGTAAGACCCCGTAATATGACCAGAGTCCAGAGTAGTAACGACTAAGGTCCAAAGGGTGGCAACGCATCTGTATTTTGACCTGTGGTCTTTATGTAAATGTGTTTAGGCTGCAGTCACCACTTGACATCAATGTGAATAGCATGCTTGTTTACCACCATTATTACACAAAAAAAAATAAGAGAAAAACACCATTTTACTCTGGGTATAATGATTGCCTGAGAAGGAATTGGTCTTTAACACTTGTTGCTGGTGTATTACCTTATTGTTAGAGTAGTCAATTTGTTTCTTCTGCAAGTTGTAAGCGACGATGGCAGTGCTCATGCCGATGGCGAAGCCAACGATGTGGTTGTGGCCTCGGCAACGGACGTAGCGGAAGGTATCGTCTTCGAGAGTTCGGTAGAATCTGAAACACATCAGCAACCGCTGTTGGTGTAAGTAAGGCCCTACCTTTTTTTACCATGGGAAAATGCGTAACGCATACCCACCCTTGGGGAGAGGGGTGGGTTATGTGGGAATCCGGGAAAGGACATCCGTCTACCCACTAAAAACCCCTTCCGACTCGTCCACCATCAGTGGCGGGGTCACGGGAACGCTATCGCACACATCCGCGACCCCACCGGCGGCTATTCGATGTCGAGTTCTCCTCGGAGCCTTTCGGCTCCAACCACTACTAGTGGCGTGCGGAAAACCTGCACGCCAGCCAGGACCGGGACCTCTCCATTCGGAAGGTCCCTGCCCCGTCCACTCACAACACCAGGCGTCCCAAGACGCCCGGGTGGAGGGGTCCAGGGGCACACAGTTCGGCCCTGGGGGAGCATTAAAGAAATTCTGGTTCCGTCGTCCGCCCCCCCGCGGCCCCACCACGTCCCTATCCGACGGCGGGACCTCCGTTAGGCGGCTGGGGATAGAGTGCAGGGCCAACGAAATACCCGTACACCTCCTCCCCAGCCGTCTCCTCTCCACAGCAGCGAGTGGCGGGCAGAGCCACGCCAAACGCCGCCCCCTCTCTGGGTTCTTCTTGGCTTTGCCGGTGTACAACCACCGGGTATTGAGCCCCCCGCCACGACAAGGTGAAAACCCTCGGGGGGGAAGTAAGGCCCTAGCTAACGTAGGATTCAATAATGTGAGAAGTTGAATATGGGCAGGTGTCGAATCTCACTCATAGGCCCAGCCAGCTAGTTCCCCATTTGACCCACGTAGCCCAAAGTTTGGCAAGTCAATTCTCCTTACAATAGTCCCATGTAGTAACTAGTGATGCAGTCAGAGAGGAGATTCCGCTTAATACAACCCATTACAAATTAGATCAAAACTTTCGAAAGGGCTTCCACGTGTTGGTCCCACATTCCCGCGCAAGCGTCACAAAGATCTGATGTTCAAATAAGATAACAATGTGTAATTTTAAAAAAAATACGTATTCGGAAAGTAACATAGAAATGAAAGGTATGAACATAAAAAACGGTGCATTATTGTAGAAAAGGTATTAAAAAAATGGTTTCAGTTTAAAAAAAATAACATTATGAGATAATTTGTACGAATCTCAACAACTTTTACAAAGCATACTATTTACAAAAACGCAATATTACCGAAGATATTTTTAGATTTCTTGAATTCGTCATTGATTTCGTAGGTAGGTACAACACAACCGTGTGACGTCACGAGCAGACAATATTTGTATGAGTCGTTTGAGATCATTTCATAACTTGCAAAAATATATTAGTCAAATACCCTATTGAACCCCGTGCTGTCTAGAAATAACTACTTAGTAATAAGAAGTATGTGATTTCATATGCAGTAATTATACGCGTTATAATTCTGTGTACTCGACTCAATAAACAAGTGAACTTACTCTGGTTTCATTAAAGTAATTCCATCCATATCTTCAAACCATACATGCAGTGCGGGGAAGAGCATACCCAGTAGAATAAGAAGACCGAAGACCAGCTTCCTGCCTCCGTGTCTGGTTGCAAAGTAGGCGATCACACCAAGGATGAATAGTTGCATGTCGGATGCCACGTGCCTGTAACAGAAAAAAAAAGTTTTATGTTGAAATTATAATAATATTGCGAAGTTAATAGAAGAAAAGGTGTTACATTTTCCAATTAAATTTGTCACTCAAAAAGCTTCCATGTTTAAAATTAATTTATATATTTGTAACACGTTCATGCTTGATTGCATTGAAATGCATTTAACCAAAAAAATAATTAAATTCTTTCGATTATACATGTAATTACCGAAAGGGGTAGGTAGAGGTAAATGCATACATTCAAGCATACTTACATGCACCCACGACAGCCCACGATTCGCCGGTTAGGTTTTTTTTTTTTTTTTTTTTTTTTTTTTTTTTTATGTAATTGAAGTGGCAAACAAGCATGCAGTTCACATTGATGTTAAGTGATAACTGCAGCCTATAGACACCCACACAAAGACCAAGGTCAAAATGCAAATGCGTTACCACTCCTGAGGCCTAAGGTGTTATGCCTCTGTGCCGGAAATTACAGAGCCGTACATTACCACCTGACCGGAACACGATAGTGCTGAACACTACCATTTAGCGGCAAGTAAATCAGGTAATGCGGTGGTGCCTACGCCCGTGAGCTCCGTCACTGGAGCTCTACCACCAGTAAAAAGGTACCTACGTTTTGGCCCATGTAACAGATGGCGAGTCCGTTGTCACCTCCGAGTACCTACATTACCGAACTCCGAAGTACTGAGAAACTTCCAGAAATATAGAAATATTTCAATAGAATCAGAGATAATAGATCAGGGAGGAACACTGATAGCCCCCGACCCGGGAATAGAACCCAGGACCTAGACAAATAAGACAGGGAGTAGGGAGGAGGGGGGAGGGCACTCAAGTATTACGCAATTCTTGAAGACTTTTGACTCACCCTCATGTAACGTGCCGTAAGGTTGTTATCTACCCTTCTCCCCTCTCTCAAAACGTTACGATAACTCAAATGAGCATTATACTACTAATATTATAAATACGAAATACAAGACCACCCCTTCCTCCCAAATTGCGTAACGTAAGACTTGAACGCTACCTTAACTCCAAACCAACATTTTCACTTACCAAGTTGGATACGCGCAAAACTTGTTCTTTGGTATATAATTGTTGATAAACACAAGGTGACTCCACCAATATTGCCTGCAGTCAGCCACGGGCGCATTCACCACATTTCTATGCCACAACGGACCAGAACCGAGATGGCGCATCCAAGTTGCCAGGAATCCCACCAATAAAGCACACGTTGTTGTTAATCTGAAATATGTAAGGTTAGAAAACTCTAAGTATAACAAATAGGGACCTATAAACTCATTAAATTAAACTGATTTTAGAGATTTCAACTGGTGGTAGAGTGGGCACCACCGTATTACGTTATTTTTTTATGTCTGAAGGTTGACAGACAAGCAAACGGGCCACCTGATAGAAAGTGGTCACCGTCGCCTATGAACATTTGCAACACCAGGGAAGTTGCCAACGTGCTGCCAGCCCTGAAGGACTCTTTTGACGCGATTTATATCGTAGCACCTAGGGAACACCTCAGAGGGAAGCTCGTTCCACAATTTACACGTTCTGGGCTGGAACGAACGTGAAAACCGCACCGTTGAGCACTGCCAGGTGTCCAGTCGGTGAGGGAGGAACTTCTCTCTTCGGCGGGTAGTGCGGTGTAGGAAAAGAGACGGTGGCACCATGTCAATCAGTTCATTGTAGAGACGGTACAACACGCACAGACTCCCAATATCTCCGCGCAGGCTCAGATGTTCGAGCCTGTCAGTAAGTCCTGGATCATTAACAATACGAACGGCGCGTTTTTGTAGGGAGTCAAGTGGACCAAGATGATATTTGGGGGCTCCCGCCCACAAATGAGAGCAGTATATCAGATTATATCTATACTTGCCGCTAAAAGGTAGTGTTCCCGTCAGGTGGTAATGTGTGGCCCTGTGATATCCGGCGCAGTGGCATAATACCTTAGACCTCAGGAGTGGCATGCGTTGCCATCTACATTGAAATCTCCCGTTTCACGTATATGTTTTTTAGGCTAGAGTATTTCTTACCATCAATGTAAATATAAACAATGTAAATTTTTTTATGTAATGGAAGTTACAAACAAGCTTGCACTTCACATTGGTGTTAAGTGATGACTGCAGCATATGGACACCTACACAAAGACCAAGGTCAAAATGCAGATGCGTTACCACTCCTGACTTTGCCACTGCATTATATAAAAAAGTACATAATACCTCAACCATCTAAAGAATATGATCTTCGGCACTGAACTCCATGAGATGTTGTACTCCTCAGAACGTTTTTGCAAAAGATAAGTCATGAGAAATCCGGATATCACGAAGAATATTTGTACCAGCGCCATGCCGGCAGAATACATCCGATGTAAGGGGTGTTCGTATGTCTGAAATTATATAAAAACTTTTTTTCTCCGTGGGGTCCCTCTGTATTTGATGTCAGAATTAAATTAAATATTATGTTTTTTTTATCTATTATTTTAAAATTCCTAAACGCTATAAGTACTACGCTAACTACTACGCTAACGCTACTTTATATTCGAACACAAAGACGGAGTTTGAGCATTATTTGTAAATGTTAGATAATTATTAACCGGCGAATCGTGGGTGTTTGCATGTATGCTTGAATGCATGCATTTACCTCTGCCTACCCCTTCGGGGATTACAGGCGTGAAGTTACGTTTTAGATAATTACATCGACAACACAACGAAGCATAATTGACTATGCGTTAGGTTATATATGTGCGTACGGATGATTTTTGGCATAGAGTCAAAATATAAAAAAAATAATTAAAACACACCTCACACACCTTTGTAACGTACCTATTATGACGAATATTTATCTACAGATCGTAAAACTGGTTCAATAACAGTAGTCAATATACTCGTATTTTTATTTTCCCTACAGAAGAAAAGAGTGAATTTTAGAAATTAAAGAAAAAATTGAAAGAAAAAATTGACTTCAGGCAGGAATCAGCGACCCTAAATCGGTTGAAACCAGAAAGAGAAAATGTATTCGAGACTTCGGTTGGAAGTAAGGTAAGGAAGCGGTTGGACTGATTATTCTGAGGTCGCAGGTTCTATTTGTTTCAATAACAATCAGAACCAGTGTTAGGTCGTTAAAATATCACTGTAAGTGGCCTATATTTATAACTTGCCTTTTACTTATTTATTTATTTATTACCTTTTCAAAAGTATGTGGATCAGCAATAAATCCTGTGGCAATCAGCATAATCGCGTGAGCGTAAATGACACATAACATTACTAATGTTCTGAAAAAATGTCAAAACATGGTGAACACAACGATAATATAGTAGGGGAGCCCAATAAGGGATTTTTGAATTTACTCCAGGGCGGTAGATTAAGATAGGTACCTTGCACCCTGTTCAGTACCTCCACCAAATGTAAGATTTCCATAAAGGGTCGAACCCTTAGGGCTTCCGCCACGAGGTTGCCTCGGTCCAATCCAAATCGATTGAATTTTGGATGGGAGCTTTGATTGGGTTCACTTTACATTCCCTCTGAGTATCTGACATTCTTAAGTAATTTTTCACCTTCATTTTTGAAAGAATCAAATGTTTTTAAACAGGGCGCGGCATCAATGTCATGGGTCAAGAGCGTGTCAAATATTTTGAGAGGGTGTAAAATGTGCCCAAACAATGCTCCTAGCCAAAATTCAGACGTTTCGGAAGATGAGTAAGATCGTAGCGACCTTTTGAATTTAAGTTCTACCCTTCTTACCCTTCGGGCGCGGCTCTATACACAAACTTTAGATTTAGTGGAGGTAACCAACAGGATGCAAGGTAGCGCCCATATCTCTCTTCTATCTCTTAAACTGACGCACTTGAATAAATACAAAAATAGCATCCTGGGCTACCCCTACTATTATATTATCTACTTAATATTAAACACATATATATATATTTTTTATGTTATGAAATTTGCAAACGAGCATGCAGTTTACATTGATGTTAAGTGATGACTGAAGCCTATAGACACCCATACAAAGACCAGAGGTCAAAATGCAGATGCGTTACCACTTCTGAGGCCTAAGGTGTTACGCCTCTGTGCCGGAAATTCCAGGGTTGTACATTAACACCTGACCGGAACACGATAGTGCTGAACACTACCATTTAGCGGCAAGTATATTAGGTAATACGGCGGTGCCTACGCCTGCGAGCTCTGTCACTGGAGCTCTACCACCAGTTTTGACTTCTTTATTTTGTTACTGATGTGTAAGCCAAAGAATAAAATACTTTTCTTTCTTTCTTAGTAGTAAGTTCAATAAAAAATTATGACCGCCAAAAAGACAGCTTTCCAATACAAAATGTTCAAAATGTATGAAACGGTAATTTTTTTTAAATGTCCAAGTTTAGCTTCAAATGTAAACGTGGTCAAAGTCGAAGTGAATTTATGAGTAAATACTTAAATACAATTTTAATGTTCACATTTTTATGTTTATTAACCTATCATAGTTTTTTAATTAAAAAAGAAACAATATTGGTATCTATATAACGATCTAAGTATGTAAATAGTATGTAATAAAATAATCATGAAATATAATAGTTTTAGCAATTTAATTATAATGTTTAAAATTAGTTTCTTGAACAAAAACATATAGGTTGGGATCCCACTGCAGAATCATTTCGTTCATCCAGACCATGCTGCAAACCTAATTTTTACACATATTTAAAATGTAGAGAATATATAATACATATAAAATATTTATTTATCGCAATAACACATGCGAGAATGAGTTTTTCTTTCATTTATATATATACTAGGTTGTCTATCAAAATTTGGCCGCAAGTATTTTTAATTACATTATTTTATTTTTAAAAGCCAGCAACTCTTATATGCGGCTGATTTAATTTAGCTACCGTATATCATAATAATGAGAAAAAAAATCGCTTTAATTTGTTAGATAAATAATGCATATATATACTTCGTTATGGACATAAAAACTTATCGGGCGGAACGAAGATATATAAAGGCGGCCAAGTGCGCAACGGTATGCGGCAGCCATAGATTTATTATCTACTTCTAGTATAAATCTATGGCGACAGCCGTGATTTTTCAGAGTCTTTATTGCCGTGAACTTTTTTTTTCTATAAAATATTGTCTATATTTTTTTGAAAAAAAAAAAGAAAAAATAACATTTACCAATAAAAAAAATTAAAGCTATAAAAAATTGGTTTACAGCATATCTAGATGAATAATTATATTAAATTTTAAATAAAAGTTTAGCAACCAACTTCAAACTGTTGCTTTTAACCATTAGTATGCGCGCGTATAAAAAAAAATCACTCTCATCATTTTTTCCAATCTCGCTAACGACAAAAAAACTTCAAAAAAAATATTATGTAGATACCTATTTCCGGATTAGCCTATAAGCAAATTAAGCAATCGCTGATTGCATCACGTCGTGGCAACAAAGACAGAATTTGATACCGAATGGATGGTTCTAGTTGGAAGGGTACCTATTGGATTGGCATTGAGTCGGTGTAATGTGCTGAGACCTTTATGAGGGTTAGTTCATTAGGCTCCCATTATAATAGGCACCCGGCCAGTGCGCTCCCGCTATGATAAATTTGTTATTGCACTACGCTCTCGGTCACGACGCAGCCTTTATGTTTTTATGAAGTACGTATAAGTGTACACATTACAACAAAAGTGAATTAATTTAACTAACACTTTTTACTAAATACTGCCTCATTTTTAGTATATAATTCCCATCTATATTTTTACTGGTGATAGAATTGCAAGTGTAAGAGCTCGAGGGCGTGGGCATCGCCGCATTACCTAAATTATATGTATGTATGTATCTTCACGCCGGGTCCCTAACGGGGTAGGCAGAGAGTGTAGAGCGCCAGACATCCCGGTTCTGACAAACCTCTCGTGCCTCGTCTACCTTCATCATTCTCTTCATACATGCACGCCGATTCCTAAGACTTTTGACCCCACCATCAGACAGAACTCGACCTATTTGGTCATGGTAGGTCAGCCTTGGTCTTCCTGGGCCTCTGCAACCATCCACATTCGCATTGTATATCTGTTTAGTCATTTGCTCATTCGACATTCTTTCTATATGCCCGAACCATCGGAGCATGCCTTTTTTCATTAGTATACGTAAGATACGGTAAATATATCATTTCGTAGTTAAATGTATTATTTAAGAATTCTGATGTCGACAGTATCTACTGAATGAAGTGTTTCACCAAAAAAAAAAAAAAATCGGGTGCGTCATGGCCGGGACCGTCGTGGAATAACAAATTTATCGTATCGGGAGCGTACTGGCCGGGTGCCTATTGGAATGGAGGTCTAATGAACTAGCCCATAGAGCAAATCGGCCTGTACCTGTCGCCTAGGTGTTTAAATGTGTGCGTGAAATTGTGTTTCTGTATTTTGTTAAAGTCAAGGTGCGAGTTTAGTAGTAATAGACGATTTTTGTAGTGTGCGTGTGTGTCGCACGCATTTCCCCCCTGCAATAAATGACAGACTGTTTTGCATCGGTAATACACGCTATGGCTCCTCTCCGGTCCGTCGCGATCGGTGGGCCGCGTTGCTCTATGAACTAACCCCTTTACACTGGTACAGCAAAAAATGTGATTGTAAGAAACCGAACGCCCGTGTGAAAGAAGAGTTACGTTGTATGCGTATGAGTATGTTCCCCGTCTCTATTTAGTTACAAAAAGCGCAAGAGGAGACCAGTCATAAATTTTCATGATTATTATCTACTGTAAAAACATTGTCTTACTTTACTCCGTGAAATCCTTGAATACAGTGTAATCTCGGATCTGACATTTCTTTTGAGAACAGATGCTTCGTGTTTCGGAGTATTGAAAAGCACATCAAACACTGACCTGAAACATATTTTTTTTCTTTATTTAATAACATATAACCCTTTTTAATAACATATTAAATATTTTAGTTATAAAGGTAACAACAAAGTCAATTTTTTCTGGACCCTGGCAAGAGTTCGACTCGCACTTGGCCGGTATTTTTTATGTAATTACATGTTGTTTGCTAGATAAAAATTTAGACGAACAAGGGTTTTTGTATTTTTGAGTTTATTTCATATTCACGAGCAAGACGATGGAATTGATTGCAATTGAAAAAAAAAAATGTTCGTGTAATATCTGCATTAATTTGAGAATCTCAGGTTTAAGTTAAGAGTATTTTCTCAGGTTAGTTTAGCTGGCTGGTAAGAACCTTTGCTGTATTTTCACAATTATTAAATTTGTCATTATATTATCAGTATAGCATATACGAGAAAAGTGCTCAGAATAGGATTGCATGTTGCAATTTTGCCGAAATCCATTTCTTGTGTTAATCTTGCTATTTTTAGTTTTCTTTACATTACCCACCTATTTTATAATGTTCAAAATAATGAACAATAAAGATACAGATAATATGCATATAATATGCGTACAATAAGTGAATTGCTAGTGTGATCTTATAGGTAGAAACTCACCAAACTTAACAGAAGGTTTCATTTTGATTCTGTCGTGAAGGATGTCGTAAAAGCTTCCGAGAATGTTAACGATTACAATACTTCCCAAGATACCTGCCATGAACCAGTCTACGGCATCTTTTTCTATTTTAGGTCTAGATTTATCACAGTTAAATAATTTATTAACTTTTGCCATTAATTTGTACTGTTTCCACATAGAATCATTAAGGCATACCTCAAGGGTGTCACTTAGACCTTCATTATCTAATTGTTTATTTTGATGTACATATTCTTTACACAACGTTGTGAGACATACAGCTCTGTCTATATGTAAATAGTTATAGTGTTTAACATTATGTTTTGAATATTCCTGAAAAGATAAAATGGAACATGAAGTGCATATCGCATTATTGTTCAATTAATTGCAGTAAGTAGATACTCAAACCGTGAATTTATTATTAAGCAGTTTTATGTTGTCGTTATAATTAAATTTGTCACTTTAAAGTGACGTCATGAACTATAATTATCACTGATCAATAATTATAATTATCGATCGATCGATATCGGTATCAAAATTACCTGCATCATAGTGTAGAGTTCATTAGGTTCCTCAGAATACAAACGCAAGTTGGCGACACAGTACACACCACCATTGTTCATACAAGGCTGATAAGGATCCATTTCATAGAGTGGAGGCATCCGTGCATATTCTGTGTCTGAAACGTATAGCTGTAATAAATATAACTTTTTTATTAAGACCTAGCTGTGCCCGCAACTTTGTTTGCGTGGAATAGTGGCTTTGAGACTTTGGGCAGCGCTTTTGGATATACATTTTGGTTAGTTTTGGATCATAAATACTTTCGGATAGCTAAAAAATCTACTTTGCAGTAATGCTACACACACGATATTACACGAATGGCCATCAGGGATAAAAGCACACGGGCTGCTAGGATTGTGAAACATTGCTTTTTATGTGTTGAAACACGCATCCATCCTATACTGAATCATATTTTAGAAAAGCCATTTTAAACTACTATGCACAATTTATTTTATAGAAAATTATTATAAACTTTTGTAAAGTTTCAGTCAATTAGTGCATAGAATGAAAGATAAAATATAGTTTTATGCCGGGACGCTGCTATGCGGTATGCTTATTGTTACTAACAGAGAAAAAACCGACCAAGTGCGAGTCGAACTCGTGCACGAAGGGTTCCGTAAAAAAATGGCATAAAAAATACGTTTGTTGTAAGGTAATATACAATATACATAAAACCTAAAAAATTTAAGCGTCTACTTGCTACCGTTATTGATATCGAGCAAAAAATATTCGAAAAAAAAACACGTTTATTGCATTTTCATTTACACATTTTTAGTATTTAATTTTGTCGTTATAATGGTAACAGAAATACATAATTTGTGAAAATTTAAGCTTTCTAGCTATTAGAGATACTAAGAGATACAGCCTGGTGACAGACAGACGGATGTATGTACAGACAGGCAGACAGTGGAGGATTAGTAATAGGGTCCGTTTTTACCTTTTAGATACGGAACCCTAAAAAATACAGAAAATAGATACAGAATAGTTTAAAAATATTCGATATATTTTTTTTAAATTTTCGTAATTTTTTTATTTCTGAACCGATTGACATGAAACAAACACTTAATGTTAAATGAAACTTACCACAATATATCAGTGAAAATTGCAAATCGAATAAGCCGTTTCTGATATTAGCGTGCACAAATACACAGACAAACAGACTTTTCCGGGATAAAAAGTGTTGTGCG
The DNA here is from genome assembly GCA_036365455.1 of Macrosoma leucophasiata. NCBI lineage: Eukaryota > Metazoa > Arthropoda > Insecta > Lepidoptera > Hedylidae > Macrosoma > Macrosoma leucophasiata. The sequence continues at coordinate 1,514,343 of JAWQUS010000023.1, read as the reverse complement.
CCAAAGGTTAAAGTATAAATATACCAAGTTTCATCGTAATCGGACTGGTAGATTTTGTGTGATGCTTGAACAAACAGACAGACAGACAAAAATTTTTCTAATCATATATTTGTGTTCGGTGTCGCTCTAGTAACATCCCCTGGTATTTATTTTTTCAATATTTTCAATATACCTACAGAATTTACACTTCTACAGTTTTATTATAATATATATATATATAGATATAGACTAGATTGCAATACATATCGCACCACCTTTCTAATCTTATATGAATGACCCCTTTTTTATTATTATATGTAAAGCACAACTAAGACATTAAGCCCAAAGTGCCACGTCCAGTCCGTCTCCACCGTTCAACGTCCCCAGCATACTGGCTACGTTACCCCTCTGGAGGGCTATGCTTATCCTTTGCGACAGGAAACTACCGGCCCCGCGATCGCCCAATGCCTCACAGAGACGCGGCGAAATCGCCTTTAAAAAGGATTTGGCAATGGGACCCCACGAACCCATTGTCTCAAAGCCTTTGAGGCAATGGGTCTTCTCTATAACTTTTTTCTTTTTTATGAAATTATGGTAGCAATCAAACATGCAGTTTGTAAGTGGCGATATCCGCAACCTGACCAACCAAAACCAACCAACAGACGTCTACATACAGTGTTCATCAAGAAGTATTGCACATCGAGCCTATGAAAGTGACAATCGGCTAGTTTCTGTAGCGTCCACTACATTAAGGCGCCAACTAGTGGAACACATATGAAAACCTCACAGTACTTGTCTAGTACGGTAGATGGCGTGCATTCGAATTACATCGCACATGCGAAGATTTCTCAAGAGTTGGCATATATACAACTTCCCAACGTCAATCGTTGGGCCGCGGCCCGCCAGGCGCTACCACCTCGCCTGGTCGGAGGATCCTCCCTTTTCGCCGGAGGAACACTTCCACCCGTTCCTCCACATTTCTACTTCGTACAGCGTTATCTCTGCTGCACACTGGCTAAGTAAGCACTGATAGTCCGCTATTGGTCAAAACATGATCAAAGTGGTCGACAAACGTCAACGTCATATTGGTAAGGTGCGAAAAAGATAACGCTCTACAGACTCGAAATAAGCCGAAGTCTCCTTCCTGAGGTCGATGTGCATTATTTCTTGTTGAATACTGTAAATATCACTTGTGTCAAATATCACCCACCGATCGCGTTCGTAACGAAGATGTAAGAAAGAGGCTTTGTGTGAATGATAGTATCGGTGTAAAAACGAAAAAAGGCGTGCTCCGATGGTTCGGGGATATATTAAGAAAGTCGAATGAGCGAATGACTAAACAGATGTACAATGCGAATGTGGATGGTTGCAGAGGCCCAGGAAGACTGACCTACCATGACCAAATAGATCGAGTTCTATCTGATGGTGGGGTCAAAAGTCTTAGGAATCGGCGTGCATGTATGAAGAGAATGATGAAGGTAGACGAGGCACGAGAGGTTTGTCAGGACCGGGATATCTGGCGCTCTACACTCTCTGCCTACCCCGTTAGGGACCTGGCGTGAAGATACATACATACTGTAAATACAAGTTCAATAAGTACTTGCGTTACTAATCCTCGAGCTTAAGTTGTTTTTCCTCTGTGGTAATTATTACCTACAATCATACCTACTCATACCTACTGAAGTAATCAAGCATGTTGTACCACGGAGAGGGAACCTGGTGATCTGTAATACAGGTCTATGTACCTATGTCAGACACCAGCTTCCCACAATACTGTGCTTAAGTTACTCAGTAACTACTATGTACCTATTTTTTATATAATATACCTACTAAAGTGTCACATGTATGTATTGTGGGATGAAATAAACGATATTTATTATTTATTATTAACTATTCATTCTAGTTATTATTGTAACCTTTTACGAAGACTACGAGAAGAAATAAAAGAAAAAAGGCCGGGAATGTTGCGTAAGAAAGTTTTGTTCCATCAAGACAATGCACGTGTTCACACTTCGGTTGAAACAATGTCTGTAATCCATGATTGTGGCTACGAATTGCTGCCCCACCCACCTTATTCGCCGGATTTAGCCCCCTCAGATTATCATTTATTTCCAAATTAAAAAAAACATTTGGGTGGCTCTAAATTTTTGACCAAAGATGAGGTGATAGTCTCAGTAAACGAGTATTTCGCCGACCTTGCGGAATCTTTATTTTTCGAGGGGATAAACAAGTTGCAGTTCAGGTGGAAGAAGTGTGTTGAGCTAGATGGAGACTATGTCGAAAAATAAAAATAAAATTAGACCCACTTTTCTTTCATTTTCTTGGTCGGGCTTCGAACTTTTGGATCCACCCTCGTATAATTATTATTATATTATGGGCCATACATTACCATCTAATCGGAACACATTATTTTATTGTGTCTCTTCTATCGCCAGAATTTAGAATCACTCTTGTAATTGGTAATAGCCAAATAAAAAAAAAACTAACTTGTCTTCAGTATTTACCTTATCTGTGGGTAACAGGGTTCACTTATAGAGCAACACGGGCCACCGGCCGCGGCGGACCGGAGAGGAGTAGCCATAGCGTTTATTACTGATACAAAACAGTCTGTCATTTTTTGCGGAGGCGAAATACATGTGACACACACACTACAAGAATCGTCTATAACTACGAAACTCACACCTTGACTTTGACAAAATAACCTACAATTTCAAGCACACATTTAAACATCTCGGCGACAGCCATAGAAACACTTGTGCTTGTACTTTTACAGAAGGAAAGCCTGCATAATATATGGCTATTCCCCTGCGGTCCGCCGCGGCCGCTGGCCCGTGTTGTTCTATGGGTTCATTTAACATCTTTATTTCGGCTTTATAAAATGATTTACCTAGTCTTTCGTTTCAAACTATTGAAGTGATACGAAATACCTACGTATTTTTTACTTTTGACCTATAAACATAATATTATACATAATAATGAATAATAACAGACAAAAAATAACAAGGTTTTCTACGTTTTTTTATACCTTGGCCAGCCTACCCAAGGCCTTCTTAGGGTTCCGTAGTAAACAAGGAACCCTTATAGTTTCGCCATGTCCGTCCGTCTGTCTGTCCGTCCGCGGTTTAGCGCTAAAACTATTGGTACTAGAGACTTGAAATTCGGCACATTTAACATTAATTACGCCGACAAAGCGTGAAAAAAAAAATTTGGTGCACCTCCCCTACATGTAACGCGAACAAATTAGAACAGCCGGAAACAATATGCCTGTTTGATTCATCCGGTCGATGGCATACCTACCCGACATATGTCAACCGTGCCATCCTTCAGGATAAACTTGTCGTAGTATTTGTTGGTCCTTACCACTTCGTAAATAATCGCAAAAACAAAACCTTTGGTTTCACCAAAGAGGTCACCGAATCATAGCCAGACTACAGGAGCTAAGAAATGTACATCAGGCCCGTGAAGGGCCCAAGATAAACGCCCATGTAGGTCCTTGCTCTGCCATACACTCTTGCGGTCGCTAGTCGTGAGCACAAGGGGTTTGCGTGTTCCTCCGGAAATCGACCGGCACAATTCATAATGAATATAACACGTATACATCCACACACACACACACACACACACACACACACACACACACACACACACACACACACACACACGCATACGCACGCACACGCACACATAACTTACACTTTTTGTTTTTTTTATATATATAACTTTGTAAAAAAAATATATATTATTAGGTATGTCTTTATGTAAGGTCCAAAAATTTATACCTCAGAACATAGATACCTAGTTTACTTAATTACATTTAATGAAATTATATGACAAAATTGAAATATGATATAATCTGGAGAAGCCACTGATTCCCGAAACACAGTGAATACTAGTTCGGGAATCTATGGAGTCAATATTTAAAACGATGTATGTTTTTTTGTCAATAAATACATTTTTATTTTATTTATTTAAAAATAATAATATCCGTATAACACTCGAGATAGATTTAAACATTATTTTATGTTGTTAATATAGGAAGTAAACTCACCATTGAGATGATATATGACAGCATTGGACGTTTTCAAAACAACTCCAAAAAGGAACAATCGGAAAATCATTGCCAAATTTTGAAAAAAACAAAGAACACAATGATGCTGCTACTTTTATTTAATAATGCTTTAATTCATTGAAAACACCGCACGCGTCCGTTACTCACTATGTCTTGGTTATTATAATAATAATTATCGATTCCGGTTTTTATTTCATTTTTGAGACAACTTATTAATTTATTTATTTATTTATTTAATCTTCCAAGCACAATAAAAGTACATGAGGCGGACTTAATGTATGTCAAGGGTTCTTTACAGTTGAACTTAAAGTTAACTAACTCTTCTGACCTTATTAATAATAATGGCAACCCTTGTACGTCCCACTGCTGGACATGAGTCTCTTTCCTTTTTTTGGGGGGAGGCCTGCCTTTTTTTTTTCTGTAATGGAAGTGGCAAACAAGCATGCAGTTCACATTGATGTTAAGTGATGACTGCAGCCTAAAAACACTTACACAAAGACCAAGGTCAAAATGCAGATGCGTTACCACTTCTGAGGCCTAAGGTGTTATGCCTCTGTGCCGGAAATTACAGGGCCATACATTGCCTTAACCGGGTAGATCGCTTACAATCTACACCAGCCGCGCGCTTCGCATGGCACCGCCATTTCTTTTTTTTTATGTTATCACTAAAATAATTAGGTATGTAGCCTACCTACATACTTATTATTTAACTATAAAATAATAAACATCAAATAAAATCAACAAAGAAAGTCAACATTAAATATAAGTAAGCAGCATCGTGGCTGATAACGAGAAAATAGACATGAGCGACATCACACAGTGCTGTCCAACACTTACAGCACTATGTGGCGTCTGTATAGTTCTGCAACAGGACAACATAGTCGTTAGTTAGAAATCATACTTTTTTACTGGTGGTAGAGCTCCAGTGACGGAGCTCGCGGGCGTAGGCACCACCGCATTACCTGATTTACTTGCCGCTAAATGGTAGTGTTCAGCACTATCGTGTTCCGGTCAGGTGGTAATGTACGGCCCTGTAATTTCCGGCACAGAGGCATAACACCTTAGGCCTCAGGAGTGGTAACGCATTTGCATTTTGACCTTGGTCTTTGTGTAAGTGTCTATAGGCTGCAGTCATCACTTAACATCAATGTGAACTGCATGCTTGTTTGCCACTTCAATTACATAAAAAAAAAAAAAAAAAAAAAAAAATCATAATTAAAAAGCCGTATATTATATGCCAAAAAGAGTAGTTTTTCAACATTTTCGCCGAGGAAGTTGCTTCGTCGATCAGCGTAAATTTGCCCAGCTGCATTGAATAACTGTTCACTGGGGACGCTAGTTAGCGGAGCCGATAGCAGCTGCTGATTTACAGCTGCCTTCCTCAGTGACGGGTATGGGTTGCTGTGTCAATGTTCAAAAATATTGGCATTCCGTGGCATCAACGGCCCTGCCAAATATGTCTCCAATTGTTGTTTAAAATATAAGGCCGGTATAGCGAACGCCAGCGACCTTCACCAGGTCGTAGGTCCATCTCGTGGCGGGTCTGCTTATGTTTCGCCTTCCAGTACGCGTTTGCCATTTAAGAACTCTTCTGCCCCAACGGTCATCGGTTCTTCGAGCTATGTGCCCTACCTACTGCCACTTGAGTTTCGCTATGCGGATCTGCTCATTTCAGATTCGATTTCGCAAGGAAACACCGAGTATAGCTCTCTCAATTGCTCTTTGCGTGGCCTTGGGCCTTCTTATGAGGCCCATATGATAGTCGACCATGATTGATACCTTAAGTTTTAATATCTTTATTCAAAAGATTCTCACAGCAAATTGTCTACTGAGAAAACAATACTACTCAGTACCCGAAAAACTTAAATGAAAACGAATGAAGTTGCCTGTGTAAATTTTGCGCCAGTCTCTTAGCTCGTGATGACCACACAGGCGAGAAAGAAAGCGAGTTTCAATATCGCCCTGATTAAAGCGCGAAAGCAGATGAAAGAAACTACTGTCATATTTTCCTTCTCGCGTATCCCTTCTCTGTCTAACTGTGCCACCGTCTAGGCCCGTCGAGTTTATTTCACATTGGCAAATAAAGTTTTTTTTTTCAGTTGTAGGTCGTGGCTGTGGTGATAGCATCGTACACTTTGGCTTTATATACCACTACACGTAATAGTGGAGGCGCTCACATACAATTTGATAGCTCATATGGCTGCGCGTGCGCAGCACAAGAAGACTGAATGATATTTGCACGATGATGAAGAAAATATTAACGTTTCGTTGAAAGACTGATCTGTGTGAAATAAAATACCTTTTGAGAATTTGGAACAAGAGTTTTTATTTCTTCTGAAATGTGTAAAAATGAAGAAAATAACTTAACTGTTGGCAAGTTAAGTTATTTTCTTCATTTTTTTTCCGGGTAATTGCTAATAGATTCTCTTCGGGCGCGATTCACTACGACTGTAATCGACAAGCGACTAAAAAAACGAAAAAAAACCTTACTTACCTTAACTTGCTCGCTTGTACACTACCGATATCTCGCGGGTTGATATGCCCGGGGAACGAGGAGCTTCTCAAACCCCGTACCACCACCCTAGCCAATCCAGAACACTACGACTATTTTTTACATGCTTCTTTTCTGACAGAAGTGTTAGCTATTGCATTGCTTTGGAAAGCCCTTCTTAGTAATAAGTAAGCAGAGAAAAATAAATAAGTCCCTAGAGGACAAAAATTCTTAAAGACTTATTGGGGTACTTTTAGTCCTTTGTGTGCGTTATTCCATACAGTTTATAAGAGATCTATATTGATGGACAAAATAGTACCCCGGGGACAGTACCTCGTCTGCGCAGGCCTTTACACATATAAGAACACAGTAACGCGTGTGAGAACCCTTTTTGAGAGGTCACCGGGTCTTTGTTGCACAGTATTCGTGATAGTATAGCATCCTTTTAGCTGTGTACAGATTTGCAAATAACTTGCTCTTTGCTCACCTCGCTTTCAATTCGCTAGAAAAATGCCAGAACGTTTAGCAAGCATTAAAAATAGACTCTCTAGCGTTATTTAGACAGTCGGGTATCGCAAAAAAATTGGGAAGAGCTCTTTTCATTTCTTTAATTCGTGGGCCTATAGACCATAGACTAAAATAGATGGCATAAAATATTTAATTACAGAACAGCACTCCTTCATGAGTATGACGCATGTGGCAGCCATTGCCTTCCTCGACCATATTAGAGAGCAACCCGTCGCACGATGCCGCCAAGTGCAAAGACATTTAAGTGTGCATGACTGTTCCGGATATGCGTAGGGCAAGATAAAAGATGAAGTTAATTTTCAGCCAGGGTATTTACATTATTCAATTCAAAACAATTGCAGATACCAATTACTAAGTACATGAAATTACAGTATCACGAAATAGCTTGGCTACGATAGCTACAATCCCAAGACGAATAAAAGTATAATTAAGTTAATCACAGGACAAAGAGAGATATAGTAATTACATTTATATAAACGTTCTTTTATATTTATTTTTTTAATTTGTTGATAGATAAACTCTGAAAAATTTTTGGGATATGATTAAAGAATCGTACTTCATTGACTTCTAAAAGAGTAACTCAAACTGCCGCGTAGCATGCGTGGACAATTTGTATTTGTTTCTTTCTAGTCTATATACTGTGATTGTTACCTATTTTAGGAAACTCTGTAATGTTTTTACGAATATACAATACATTTTCATAAATGTATTGCGCAGCTTCTTCAGAATACTTATTTCTTTAAATTTATCTCTAAGAGATACTCTCGGACTCAGCCCATAGATAGCGCAGACAGCTCTCTTTTGTAGTGCAAAAATAGTGTTGACGTCGGCGGAATTTCCCCATAGCAAAATGCCATAGGACATTATACAGTGAAAATAATTAAATAAACAAGGCAAGCCGTCTCGACCTCAATCTAATAGTCTACTGGCTAATTTGGCAATATGGGTAGTTTGGTTCACGCTTCACGTGGTCTATTCTTTTTCACAAAGCATAAGCGTAACCATTCAATGTGGCAATTGGTACAAGTCTTCTGGTCACTTTACCACAAGAATAGAGCGATGTGGAAGTTCTGCGATGCATGTATGTAGGTAAATTAAAAGGCAGCTTTGTAAATTAATGTAGATAAATTTTTAATACATAAGCGGTACAATACACACATAAGGGTTGTAAGTAATTATTAATTTAAGTAATTATGTATGTAATTCTATATTAAACTGCTATTATATATTGCAGACATTATGCATAGTAGTTAAAAAAAACTTAGAAATTTATATGCTTAAAATATAACATTGACTCGAAATTAAAATTGTAAAATCGCGTTACATTTCTTAATGTATGTTTTTGCCATAGAACAACACGGGCCACCGGTCGCGGCGGACCAAAACAGTCTGTCATTTTGGCGGGGGGAAATGCGTATGACACACACACATACACTACAAAAATCGTTTATTACTACGAAACTCACATCTTGACTTTGCCAAAATACATAAACAATTTCAAGCACACATTTAAACATCTAGGCGACAGGCATAGGCCCACTTAGCTTGCATATGGCTACTCCCCTCCGGTCCGCCGCGGCCGGTGGGCCGTGTTGCTCTATGGTTTATTGAGAACATTAAATTTTTTGCTTAAAGAACTCTGACGTATATTTATGCACCCAAAAATATTTTGTCTTTGAAGATATAATATTATAATAAAACCAGATTTAAGTGATTTTCAAAATTTTGAGCACACTGCACGTGCGTGCGGTGACTTGTATTTTTGATTTCAAATTTTTGATTTCGGATTTTGAGATTGGATTATTGAAAATGATATTTTGGTTATTAATTATTAGTGTTGTTTTGAAAACTTCGAATGCAATCATTTATCATCTCAATGGTGAGTTCATCGAATAATTTATGATATTCCGCGAAAATAATTTTCACTGGTGGTAGAGTTCCCGGGTAGGAGCTCTTAGGGAGTAGGCACCACCGCATTACCTAATCTATTTGCCGCCAAATGGCAGTGTTCAGCACTATCATAATGCGAGATGGGAGCTGAAAAGCGACTGAAAACTTGGGTTGACTTAAAAATCATTTTAGTTCAATAAACGCGAGATAAAGCCGTAAAAATAGTTTTATTTCAATGAGTGTAGCTCGCCAAAACCTAAGAACATAAACTTACTTATTCATCGGGAAATTTTCACACAAATTCATTGTTAATTAAACAATTACTCATTGAAAATAATTACTACACAAAATATAAAGTAAAAACATGTTACCGCCTCACTCATACTTATTAAAATTAGTATGTTTGATTCCACAAGTCTTGACGAAGTCGTTTTATTGTATTCTTATTATTACAGCGTGATAAATGTGTAACGAATATAATATTGTAACGTTAATCTGATGTCTACTTTTTTATGGTGGGTACGTGGAGCCGAAAGTTCGAGAAACCCTGGCCTAAAGAAATACAGAGAAGAAAGATAAATTTATTCAGATAAATGTACTCGAGAACGGTTCGACCGATTCGGCTCGGTTTTGAATTATAAGAATTTTAATTCTTCATCTACATTTCTTCTACATTATTCAATTCTGAGGCATTACGAAGTTTGTCGGGTCAGATAATAAAATTTTATGAATATGTAACATAGGTTTGAAACACCTATAGTGATACAATAATTCAGAATGTTACTGGACTATTATATAACAGTACTGACATCGAATGTAGGTAAATACTTTGGATGCGCAAGCGTTCTCCGACAGTCGTCTGAGAAACGTGACTTCATCTCCTTTGGACATCACCAAGAGGACGTCTCATTTTTGAGGGATTCGCCGACAGAACGATTCAGTCATAGACGTTTCGTCGACTTTTAACATGCTTAATACGGTCTTAGTTTCTATGTACGCTTCAGATACGGAATATGAGCGGATGCCAGCCTTGTTTGCCATGGATCCCTATGAGCCTTGTATGAAGGAGGGTGGAGTTTACTGCGTCGCACAATTACATTTGTATTCGGAAGAACCAAATGAACTCTACACTATGATACAGGTGATTATATTGCTATCGGTATAGCAGAAGCAGAAGCAGGAGTAGCAGAAGTTCGACTTATCGTATTAAATTGATCGTTAGTGATAGAAGTTTGCAGATGGCTATGAATAATACCACGGTACCTTTGATTGTAACTACGACACTGATTATTATTATGATTATGGTTTTGAGAACTTCAATCGTTGAAACGAAACTAGTTTAGTCACTTTAACAAAACAATATGTAAATGTCTTTCGAGATCCTAGAAAAATAATATTGATACCGGGGTCATTCTCTGAGTTCGTGCAAATCGAAGAAAAAACAGAGAATTTTTTAGATGACAAAAATAGGGTTCTAGGATCAAAGTATGTAAAGATTTATGCAGTTTCACCATTTTTGAATAAATTGCACCCATAAGTTTAAGAGTTACAGGCTTTTGAAATTTTACGCTGATGATGGTAATGACCAATCATCTGATGGTAACGATTATGGAGTAGAGGGTAGTGATTAAAGCCTTCTGGTAATGATTAATGATTTATGATATGAAATTAAAAAGAACAAGTTTAATATAAAAATAAATTTTCAGGTATTTATTTGTATCAATTTAAAAATAATCAGTCTTAAGTCACACGGTCAAGTTTTTCAGTCATAATTAGTTCATTTATACCTACATATCCGTAAACAAAAAACACTTATCTAAAAGGTTGGGGAAAAAGTTTCTTCGCATTGTTTAAGATAATTCAAAACATTTTTTAATATAGTTTATTTAAATTTAACTAAAGTATGTATGTACCATTTTGTTCGATAACCTTTTGCCATCTTGTAGGTAGGGACATGATCCCATTGCTATAAAAATTTTGGGACTTCTCATCAAAATACCGCGACAAGTGGATTTGGCAATCTTCTCGTGATGGTAACCTAACATTGCATAAAGAATTCTGAAGAGACCGAAACAGGTGGAAATCTGAAGGTGCAAGGTCAGGACTATACGGCGGATGCATTAACACCTCCCAGCCAAACTCTCTTAATTTTTGCTGAGTGGCTATAGATGTGTGAGGTCTAGCATTATCATGATGAAACACCACACCCCTTCTGTTGATCAATTCCGGCCGCTTTCTCTCAACTTCTTGCTTTAATCTCATCAGTTGTGCGCAGTAGAGTTCAGAATCGATAGTCCTGCCTGGTGGTAATAGCTCATAATGAATAATGCCCTTCCAATCCCACCACACACACAACATCACCTTATTGCGAGTTAACCTGGGTTTCGCCACAGTCTGTGAAGCCTGACCGGCCTTTGACCACGACCTTTTTCGCACGTTCTTGTCGAACGTGATCCACTTTTCATCACCAGTTATCAGCTTCTTCAAAAATGATTCGGTTCCATTACGTCGTAATAAAGAATCACAAATGAGTACACGGTTCATTAGGTTTCTTTCAGTGAGCTCGTGAGGTACCCAAATATCGAGCTTTTTTTTGTACCCAGCTTTTTTCAAATGCGCCAAAACTGTTTTGTGATCAATTCTCAGTTCTTCAGCTACGTCGTAACTACTGCTAAGTCGATCTTGCTCAACTTTTTCAAAAACGGCATCCATTTTATCCGTGATAGGGCGACCAGAGCGACACTGCACTAGGTCCATAAACATCGCAATTTTTTTTCGCGGCTTGCGTTGCATTTTTACCTTTTTTGTAGTAAAATTTTAAAATGTATCGAATTTCTTCATTATATTCACTCATCTTGACAGTACGAAAAACAAATGAAAATCATAAATTTGAATTTGGAATTATGTTCTTTAAAATTTTAACTTTCAATGATACCAAAACCAGCCAGATACAAATACTACAGCCAAAGAGATTTTATTTATTATTACAAGTTCATACATACTATAATGCGAAAAGACTTTTTCCCCAACCTATTATTTACCGAAACAAATAACTTGCAAGACTAGTAGTAAATGATGCGGTGTTAGAACAGGTGGATGAAATTGTATATCTTGGATGTGCTTTTAACAAGGATGGTAGGTACACCACTGACATAGAAAGAAGAGTGCTTGCAGGGAATTGCGTGAATGGAACGTCGGTAAGCTGCTAGAATCAAAACATCTCAGCCAGCGAGCTCGACTAGCCGTACATAATGCTGTACTTACTCCAACGCTTTTATATGGAAGCGAGAGCTGGGTATGCAGGAAAGAGCATGAAAGTAAGTTAACGATCTGCGGTGCATCATTCACCGATCGCGTTCGTAATGAAGATGTAAGAAAGAGGCTTTGTGTGAATGAAAGTATCGGTGTAAAAATGAAAAAAGGCGTGCTCCGATGGTTCGGGCATATAGAAAGAATATCGAATGAGCGAATGACTAAACAGATATACAATGCGAATGTGGATGGTTGCAGAGGCCCAGGAAGACCAAGACTGACCTACCATGACCAAATAGGTCGAGTTCTGTCTGATGGTGGGGTCAAAAGTCTTAGGAATCGGCGTGCATGTATGAAGAGAATGATGAAGGTAGACGAGGCACGGGAGGTATGTCAGGACCGGGATATCTGGCGCTCTACACTCTCTGCCTACCCCGTTAGGGATATGGCGTGAAGATACATTGAGATATATTTGAGTTTTCCTATTTCTTTAGCATGCATATAACAATATCGTCTAAGAAATCTTTTAGTTTTTAAACAGGATTCACAGTTCTTTTTTTCGACTTTAGGCATAGCTTCTCTATTTTCTTTATTAGGTGCAGATGATGGCCCCTCTAACGGATCAACTTCATTTGTTGGTTCTTGAGCTATACCTTCTTTTAGAGAATTATCAATTAGCATTTGCGCTACAGCCTACAGCTCTCTCCTTTTTTTTTTCTGTGTTAATAATTTTTAGATTGTTTTGTTCTTTACGTTTTAAATATCTCAATTTTTCATTATCTTTCTGAATGGCATATTTTTCTGGGTCTCTTTTAATTTCTTCATACTTGGTTCTCTTATGAAGTCTTGCTTGTGCTAATTTTTCTTCTCGGGTTCTCTTATTATTACTTTTGCCATTTCAATACCTGTAAGTATATTAGTTTTAGTAATTGTGCTGTGATAACCGAAATTTCTATTTAGTTGATAGGCGTTGAAAATGAGAGGCATTCAAAAATGTAAACTAGCTCATCAGAAAGTCAACGTCAAGTTACAAAAGAAAACAAAATAATAAGTAAATTTACAACATGGTGCGGAGAAAAAAGGTTCTTTTATTATATACTGTATAAAGTTGGAGTGTATGATACACTCCAACTTTATAAGAATTTTAAGTAAGTTAATATTATTTATTACAATTACACATATTAAAGAACAGTACAGTACAGTGGTCTTATCTAGGATCAATGTTGCATTTGCAATATTCAAAAAGTGTACATACCAAACCTTATTATTACAGTTCAAGGGCATAAACTACGATGCATAAATACATAAATTATTTTAAAATATTGATATTTTGACGGTGTAAGCTTTTTGTCAAGAAGAATTTACAATAACAAAGTTCGTGATCAGTCACCAAAGTGAGAGCAAGAAGAAAGAAGAAGAAAGAAGATTATACAATAATAATGATTAATATTATGACGATGATAATGATGAATAAGTACATACTATAAAACAAAAATTAAATCACGTGTAATTTTATCATTACCCTCAATCTGTGATCATTACCTTCAGTTTAAAAACTGATGGTAAACGAAGGTGATGACACTGAGGGTAGTGACCTTTTGCGACATTTATATTTTTAGCCACGTAAGTAGGGAAGCATTTGCTTTTTAACACAAAACTAGAATATTTAGACTCTATATCCGTTGCGTTAAAAAAGAAAAAAAACATTTAAACTCATCGCTTACCTTGAAACTTACGTGATGGTAAAGATGACGATTCCGTGACAAACAGTCTCTTCGACGACAAAATAACGTTTTTTTTTCTTACGCCAACGCGGGGCTGTTCACTTTCAAGTCTCTTGGTCTACTGAATGGCGCGCGAACGTAAGGTACGGGCAGGCACTGAGTTAGGTCGACACATACAGGACATTTTATCAATTCCATTTTTGCTGAGGGTAAGGACCAATTTCCCGTGACAAAATTTGTTTATTTTTTTTTGACTCAACAAAGATGTTTGTATTTGTAAAAAAATTTATAATGTTTCCTCATAATGTATGTAATAATATGTAATATCATCAAGATAGTGAATTATCAACTTCACCAAAATATCGGCAGCGAAAGCTAAAAACATGGGTTTGGGACACGGAAGGTAGTGACATTTTGACCGGTTTATGTTTTTTTTTAATTATAAATTGATAAAATTACGAGTTTATTTTACGTGCAAAGTCTAGCTCAATACCAAATGCTTCGTTTGATAAATAAAAAATATGTAATATATTAATACTTTTTTTTTTATAACCCAGGACACCCGATTTGCACGAACTCAGAGAATGACCCACCGCCATCATTACTCACATTTAGACACCAACACCGGAGGGGAGTAGCCATATGCAGGCTTTCCCCTCTGTCAAAGTACAAGCCCAAATGGGCCTATACCTGTCGCCTAGATGTTTAAATGTGTGCGTGAAATTGTTTCTGTTTTTTGTTAAAGTCATGGTGTGAGTTTCGTAGTAATAGACGATTTTTGTAGTGTGCGTGTGTGTTGCACGCATTTCCTCCCACAAAAATGACAGACTGTTTAGCATCGGTAATACCCGTTATGGCTACTCCCCTCCGGTCCGCCGCGACCGGTGGGCCACGTTGCTCTTTGGACAAATTAAACAAATGTTCGTATAAAAAAATATATATGCACAAATATTAACATTACCTTAAATTTTAAACAGTGTCATGGTTTAATATCTAGCAAAAGAAATAAGAATTAAAGTTTATTTCATTTTCAGGAGTATTCAAAACATGTGGTTAAACACTATAATTATTCAATTATTGACAGAGCTGTATGTTTAACAAAGTCGTGTACACCGTTTATGGATCAAAATAAACCATTAAATAATGAGGATCTACATGACATCCTTGAGGCATGCCTTAGTGATTATATGTGGAAAGAGTATAAATTAAGGGCAAAAGTGGTTCACTTGTTTAACTGTGATAAATCTGACCATAAAATAGAAAAAGATGCTACAGACTGGTTTATGGCTGTTATCATTGTATGTATTGTAATGGTAAACATTCTCGGAACCTCTTATGACATGTATAAGGAAAAAATCAAATTTATAACTGTAGCTCCTAAGATTGGTGAGTTTTTATTTAGGTATATGTTAATAATCCATAATAGGGAAACGCACAACTTTTGAGAATGTGTCTAAAATTATTCTTTATACGTTTATTTAACCATAAAAGATATTAATTTTATTATTTAAAATATGTTTCAGTACCACAAACTGCACATACATTTTATAATTTCAAAAATGCCGCGCAAATGGTGCCGAATGACACTGAACAATGTGACGTCAACTGTTCGCAGTCAAAGTGAAGCTTTTAATTCCATACGACTAACCAAGTGCAAATTAATTTTGTTGAATTTCGTGTAACTCATTTTTCGTGTAAATAACTGTGTTAAATATATTTGTTGTACGTATGACGTCACGTCCTGTGATTGATGTTTCGTTCAACATGGAGCACAGATACAAAATATTAAGATTACTACATTTTATATTGCAATTTAAAAATATAAATCATTAAAATTTCACGAAAATGTTTAATGAGTCATCGTATTATTTTACAAACATTAATTCTAATCATAGTTTACATTTATTTTCGATAGCTGTCCGATTGCTTATTATTTACTCTTTATTATACATTCATAGTGTTCGTCTATCCTATAAAACCTTTACGGCTCTTACTGTCTGTAGGTACGGGCTAATATTACCAACCAGAATTTTATTTTTGTAATCAATAACGATGCTCGCGTTTTCTTGGAGTAGTTTAACTGGTTTCATAAATCAGTAAATAAGCCTGGGTTGCACCACGACTTTTCTTAAAGTTATTGTGACATCTCACATCCTGCTCTAATTTTAGCAGATTTCTTTAAGTTAGATAAGGATCTAATTTCTTAATTATTCACACGGAATTTAGTATTTAAATAAATAATACATTCACTTGAAGTCTATCTTTTGCTTTGTAATTATGAGAGATAATTGAGGTTAGATTTTCCTGGTTTTATATTCATGGTTTTGTGATTCTTTGCACGCATCTCTGCAAAAAATTCAGCTTTAGCTAGTTAATATACTAGTGCTTGTTTTATACAATAAAAAAAGGATAAGGATCTCATGCTTTTTATTTTAATTTATTTTTAAACCTTCATATTTAACTCACATAATATCTATCATGTTAATTAAAATCAAATAAAACTTAACTGCCTCAGTAACCTGGTGGTAGCAAGCCACTACTACTAGGCTGGGGTCCTGGGTTCGATTCCCGGGTCGGGGAATATTAGAGATAACGGTGTTAAATCCTTTATCTCTGGTTCTGGGATTTTTTCATTTCCTGGCAGTTTCCCTATACCTCGAAGTTTGGTAGTGTGCCCGGAAATGTTAATAGGCTCGCCACCTGTTACATGGGCCTAAACGTAATCTTGGCGAATCGTGGCTATTTGCATGTATGCATTTACCTCTGCCTATCCCTTCGGGATTCCAGGCGTGAAGTTAAGTTTACGTACGTAAATAAAACTTGTATGACGTATTTCAGATAAATATTTGATGAGTTTCTCAATGTTTGGAAATCTGAAGCAACTGTTCTCAGCGAAATTGGAAAATGCAAGATCCCAGAGTTTTCAAGGGTTTCACGGAGTAAAGTAAGTTCACAGTTTGACCTAAGATTAAAAGCCTTTTCAGAGTAGCGATTTTTTTGGCCCATTTCACTGCGAGGCTATCGTGAGGTCGAAGGATACATTTTAAAAATAGGGTCAATATGACACATATTATGAACGATGTATGAAAAGTATAATAATGTGTGTTCTGGTTTAGTCTAGGAATTACTGATTCACGAAATGACTACATAGTCTAGAATTGACCGAGTTTTGAAATGGAAATGACCGATTCTACAAATGACTGATTCTAGAAATGACTGATTCTACAAATGACCGATTTTTTAATAATTGGTTTTATATTATTTCGCATTAACACATGCTTGTGAAATATATTTTTATTTAAAGAAAAATGGAAAGAAAAATTTGACTTCAGGCGAGACTCGAACTCGCGGCCTACTGGGAATCTAGTCCAGCCGCTCTTCCAATTGAGCTACTGAAGTCCTGCCCGATTTGTCAAATCTTTCCTTCACATTTATTGCCTTGCTTTATGGTAGCAGTAGCGCCATCTATTGCCAACCATGCTAGTTAGGCAACCGATATAATAGACGAAGAAGAAGAGCGACTGGACTAGATTCCCAGTAGGCCGCGAGTTCGAGTCTCGCCTGAAGTCAAATTTTTCTTTCCATTTTTCTTTAAATAAAGATTCTATTTATGTTATGTAATACATACTAGATTTACATATGTAATGTATGTATTACTGGTGGTAGATTTTCAGTGTACGAACTCGAGGGCGTAGGCACCACCGCATTACTTAATCTATCTGCCGCCAAATCGTAGTGTTCAGCACTATCGTCCTCCTCGTATCGCATATGGTAATGTATGGCCCCGTAATAACTATCATAGAGACAACAACTAAGGTCTTAGGGGTGGTAACGCATCTGAATTTTGACCCCTACTGCAGCGCTGCAGTCATCGTCGGCAGTGCATTAAAATCAATGTGAACTGCATGCCTGTTTGTCCCCTTCGTTATTTATACGAGTATCTATTTAAAAAAATACATATATTTTTAATGAAGTACAATTGATGAATAGGTATTGAATTGCTAAAATAACAATATGTTTACATTTATTTTCAGAACAGTGGCAATGGCACTTATGCTGTATGCGCACATGACACTGCTCATTACGGCTGGATATACCGCTGATCCACATACATTTGAAAAGGTAGGTAGGTACTAATATCGGTCTCAACTTTATGTACGGCCCTGCAATTTCCGGCACAGAGGCATAACACCTTAGGCCTCTGGAGTGGTAACGCATTTGCATTTTGACCTTGGTCTTAGAGTACCTAAGTGTCTATAGGCTGCAGTCATCACTTAACATCAATGTGAACTGCATGCTTGTTTGCCACTTAAGTTACATAAAAAAAAACTTTATACAAACTTGTTTATATTGTCATAGCATTAGCAACCGTCACTGGTGCTCTACCACTTTTTATCTTTTTATACTGTTTAAGCGATATGTTCGCCGGGGCAGCTAGTATATACCTACATACACAGGGTTAATAGAAATTAGCTCATCACCTCTTGCAGGCAGTCTCTCTGCATCAATCCCAAAAAACGTTTGTTCTACGACTTTTTTTTTTTTATTTATTTGAAGGGTTTTGTCGCTGAGCGACCACATCGCCCTATTGAGACAAATCAACATACAAAAAAATATACACATTAATTCAAACCTAAAACAAGTAAATTATATAATAGCTTGGCTCTCTCTGATGTTGGTTCTGCCAACCAACTATTATCGTACTAAGGCCGATATCCATAGCTCTTTCAAAACTTAAATGTCTGTAGGTTGCGTTACGGACACACTCCCAAAGAACATGCTGTACATCTTCTGTAGTAAAATGAATAGTTTTTCAAACTGTAATATTTATTTTTCGCAATTTTTTTCATAACACATGCGAGTGAATTATAGAAATTAAAAAAAAAAAACGGAATGAAGAATTTCAAAAAATAAATTTGTATGAGAAACTTTAAATTTGTAAACCTTCATAAATTAAAGAAAAAAATTTTTTTTTTGTTGACATCAAGATTTGTAAAAAGTCGTAACATGTAATATTGGGGATGTCGAGAGGCTGCATGTAAGAGTTGATGCGCAAATTGAAATTTAAATTAACCCTGTATAACGATAGCACTGAAATCTGGGTTCTTCTTCGAAATTTATCTACAAAAAAAAAAACCAAATACAAACATTTCGTATTACATTTTATTTTTATACAAATAAATAAAATTAGAGCGTCTGTTTGTAATATAAAAATAACCGCTTTTTACTAAATGCCTATGTATACACGGTACATATACCAAAACAACATTTTTTACAATTTTTGTCGGTCTATCTGTTTGTCTGTCCCCGCTAATCTCAGGAACGGCGTTACCGATTTTGACGGGATTTTCATTGGTAGATAGCTTATGTAATAAGGAGTAACTTAGGCTGCTTTTATACTAGCTGCGCCCACGACTTCGTCCGGGTAGATACTGAACATCATAAATTCTCACGACGAAGTTGCGGGCATAGCTAGTAGAATAAAGGATTCTTTAATGGGCGGCAAAAGTGTAACGTACGTACATTTATCTTAGGTTTTTAAATCTGTGTTGTGTTATTTTTCACTTTTTAGTTTTTTTTTAAGTAACGAAGGTGGCAAACAAGCATACATCTCACATTGATGTTAAGTGACGACTGCAGCATAAATACATCTACCAAAAAACTAAAATTGTACTACTTATTTTTCGCAATGACACATGCGAGTAAACTTTAGAAATTAAAGAAAAAACTACCGAAAGTAACTAAACTACCGAAGTCTCACTTAGTGGTAAAGCGGCTGGACTGGTTATCCTGAAGTCGCAGGTTCGATCCCTGCCCGAAGTCAAATTTTTCTTTCCGTTTTTTCATTAATTTCTAAAAAAACAGAAAACAAAATGCAGATGCCATGCCACCCCTGAGACCTAAGTTGTCATGTCTCTGAGATTATATCGGGGCCATACATTACCATCTAACCGGAGCACGGTATTGCTGGACACTACCATTAACTGCAGATAAATTAGGTAATGCGGAGGTGCCTACGCCCTCGAACTCAAAGTGGTGAATTTTTTTTTTTTTTTTTTTATGTAATCGAAGTGGCAAACAAGCATGCAGTTCACATTGATGTTAAGTGATGACTGCAGCCTATAGACACCCACACAAAGACCACGATCAAAATGCAGATGCGTTACCACTCCTGAGGCCTAAGGTGTTATGCCTCTGTGCCGGAAATTATAGGGCCGTACATTACCACCTGACCGGAACACGATAGTGCTGAACACTACCATTTAGCGGCAAGTATATTAGGTAATGCGGTGGTGCCTACGCCCGCGAGCTCCGTCACTGGAGCTCTACCACCAGGTGAATCTTTCAAGACGGTATATTTTAGATGTTTTTAGACATACGAAGTATATTTCCACCGGCTATGCTCCAGCAGTCTGGTATTGGTACAAATATTCTTCGTGTTATCCGGATTCCTCATGATTTATCCTTTAGAAGTACGGAGTGAGAAGAACCCCATCCCATGGAATACAGTGCCGAAGATGATCTTCGTGAGATGGTTGAGGTATGTACACTTAAATTAAATTAAATGATTAAATAAGCCTTTATTTACCACACACAATGATATGACAGGTTTATACCTACTGTGGGGCTGTGAGTGTAAGCGTATTTGATTTATTTATATCTATTATTAATATACACTAACCCCCTTATTCATAAACGTACATTAGATACGTTTTAGCTATAGAATGCTTTGTCTTTGTCAGTTGCATTGTCAAATGTGCAGGATAGAAAAAGACAAAGGAGAGATTAGCAACACTTTAGCTAAAATACGTTTATGAATAAAGGGGTATTAGTATACATAGTATATTAATTATAGGTATGTACACTATGTAGGTATATATAAAGGGTGTAATCGTTAAGTGTGTACAGGCGATTATTCCAAATTAAAATTATTTATTGCGTTATGTCATATGGGTACATAGGTGGTATTGCACAATGACACCCTGTTAGGGTATAGCAACATAAGAGGGGAAGCTTATGTAATAAGGGGAAAGTTAAATATTATCATTTATTTAGGTTAAAAATTTATATCATTTGAAGGTTTCGCTCAAATAATCCTGAATATTATAGTAACATTTATCGATGAGTTATTGTTTGATATTTTTAATGAATGTATTGTAGTTTGTTTCGTTTTTTAATGTAATTTAATTATTATATATTTTTATACTCATAACAAAAGGACTTGACGAATGGCTGGCTAGACGGGAGGTAGGGAGCATTAGTCTATTTTGGTGTCGTAGTAGGTGATTTGTAGGGATGTCTGCGCGTCTTGTGTAAAAGGCTGGATAGGTTTTAACAAAACATGTTTCTAAAATATATATGGAAGGTAATGTGAGCATTTTTAGCTCTTTAAAATGGGGTACACAACTGGTTTCTTGTTTTATGTTAGCTAATATTCGGATTATTTTTTTCTGCAATGTAAAGAATGTAGGCATGTCACGTACTATTTCCCCACATAATTATCCCGTAAGTAAACCATGAGTAGGCATATGCGTAGTAAGTAGCTAGTGATGATTTAAGATCTGTTGTCTTTTTTATTTCCCATAGGGCATAAATAAAATTTCGAAATTTTATTTCTAATATGTTGTATGTGTTGTTTCCAATTTATATGTGTATCTATTACTAAGCCAAGCAAGGTGAATGAATTTACTATTTCTAAATTGAATGAATTGTAGTTATATTTTATTGGTAAAGGTGCTTTTTGGCGGGGGTGAAAAGTGATAATTTTGGTTTTAGTGTAATTAATTTCAAGGCTTTTGTTGTTCATCCAGAAAGTAATTTTGTCTAATATTGAATCCAGCTTTTGGTTTATTTTTATGTTATTTTCACATGAGGTTAATATTGATACGTCATCTGCAAATAAAACGCATGTATCTTGAATAACTTTAGGTAAATCATTGATGTAAATGAGAAAAAGCAAACATCCTATTACACTGCCTTGTGGTATTGAAGCTTGTGGTATTTGGTTATCTGATTGAACTTTAGTTATTTCATGATTTTTATTATTGTAAAATTCGATTTCTACTATTTGTCTATTATTCCGTAACTTACACTCAATTTTTACTGTCTTGTTATACCTTTGTATTGATTATTACCTATCATTACATAATAATATACCTATAATATTATATTGGAAAGCGAAGCGCGCATGGCCCAGCGGCTGGTGTAGATCGTAAGCGATCTCCTCGGTTAAGCACTACGGGCGCGGTCGGGTAGTGTGATGGGTGACCGCTAGTGGCAAATTAAATGCGCGATTCCGTGCTTCGGAGGGCACGTTAAGCCGTCGGTCCCGGTTGCTATCGATAGATAGCAGTCGTTAAACCTTGTCGGAGGCCTTATGGGCGGTTTGAAAACATCCGACAGTGGGTTGGCCACTAACCCACCCACCTCCACCAATCCACATTGGAGCAGCGTGGTGGAGTAAGCTCCAGGCCTCCCCCCAAAAAACGGGAGAGACTCGTGCCCAGCAGTGGGACGTATAATGGGTTGCCATTATTATTATTATTATATATTATATTGGACATTGCCTACCTTAGTTTAAAGATAAATCGACGTCGTATTCTTCACACATTTTCGTCATCTGTGTAATTGTACTACCTAGATGAAATTGGTTCCGTGTGATTGATTGAATTATGCATCTGTAATTAACTAATTTATACTTATCGGTTATTTGAAATACAATGTTTTTTTTTTTTTTTTTTTTCTATCATATAGAAAGAACATACACTTGGCAAATAATAACAGTGCATCCAAAAAACCACAGAGGTTTGTAACGATGCTACTTTAGTTCTACGTTGTTGTAACAAATAACTTAAAAATAAATAAAATTTAAACAAAACGGTTAACAATGGTCAATTCGTCCCTTTACAATTTTCATTAAAAAATGTTTTAAGCTTGGATGTAAATTGTTATTGAATTAATGAATACAAAATAAATGAAATTTTTGGGTCAATCTGCGGTCATTTTTAAATAATCTCTGAATTTCCGAAAGTCGTGAGTCAGTGACTTGTGTGTGTGTGTGTGCTTTATTAGAAAGTAAAAATGAGATGTATGTAATTTTTTTTAATTTTTTACTGGTGGTAGAGCTCAAGTGACGGAGCTAGCGGGCGTAGGCACCACCACATTACCTAATATACTTACCGCTAAATGGTAGTGTTCAGCACTATCGTGTTCTGATCAGGTGGTAATGTACGGCCCTGTAATTGCCGGCACAGAGGCATCACACCTAAGGCATCAGAAGTGGTAACGCATCTGCATTTTGACCTTGGTCTTTGTGTCTATAGGCTGCAGTCATCACTTAAGATCAATGTGAACTGCATGCTTGCTTGCCACTTCCATAACATAAAAAAGTCCATTTGGTGTTACTACACTATATATAACTGAAGACCTTCTTTAACTATATAACCTTACTGTCTGATGGTGGGGTTAAAAGTCTTAGAAATCGGCGTGCATGAAGCACGGGAGGTGTGTCTGGACCGGGATACCTGACGCTCCACTCTCTCTGCCTACCCCGTAAGGGACTTGGCGTGAATATACATAGGTAGATAGGCTTTTTTTTATGTAATCGAAGTGGCAAACAAGCATGCAGTTCACATTGATGTTAAGTGATGACTGCAGCCTATAGACACCCACACAAAGACCACGATCAAAATGCAGATGCGTTACCATTCCTGAGGCCTAAGGTGTTATGCCTCTGTGCCGGAAATTACAGGGCCGTACATTACCACCTGACCGGAACACGATAGTGCTGAACACTACCATTTAGCGGCAAGTAAATTAGGTAATGCGGTGGTGCCTACGCCCGCGAGCTCCGTACCTTACCTTACCTAACCTACCTACCTTCTTTAAGTTCTTGTTTAACCTTGTAACTTGTATATTTCAGATTAACAACAATATGTGGTTTATTAGTGGGATTCCAAGCAACTTGGATGCGACATCTCGGTTCTGGTCCATTGTGGCATAGATATGTGATCAATCAGCCCGTGGCTGACTGCCGACAGTACTGGTGGAGCCACCTTCTGTACATCAACAACTATGTGCTTGAGAATAGCTACTGCGTATTCCCAACTTGGTAAGTGAATCCGTCCGTATCGTCTGTCTGTTTGTCCGTCCGCGGTTTAGCGCAAAAACTAATGGTACTTGAAATTTGGCACATGTATACACCTTAATCACGCCGACAAAGTGGTAATAAAAACATAAAAAAAAATGTTATTTAGGCTACCTCCCCTACATGTAACGCACCGATATTTTTTTTTTTTTTTCGTTTTCTATATATAGGCCTATTACACGACATGGTATTCAGGGTCCGATAGCAAGGGCCAGGGTAGTGTAATAACATTTAGGGAGTTAGGGTCCCTAATTAGGGCGACCGGAGCGGCCCGGGTCCTGTCGACCGGACAGTGTAATAAGCGGCAACCCAGTGCGAAGCCACGCCCACCCTTTCTGCCGGACCCCGAATACCGTGCCATGTAATAACCCTAGTAGTTAGACTTCTGTAAACTCGAGGGCCTTGCGATGTCCTCGTCGACTTGATGGAGATTTAAATTAAATGCGAAATTTTATAACAACTTGCGTATAATTATGCGTAAAGATACAAGTAACGTACGTAACTTCACGCCTGTAATCCCCGAAGGGGTAGGCAGAGGTAAATGCATGCATTCAAGCATACATGCAAACACCCACGATTCGCCGGTTACGTTTTGGCCCATGTAACAGGTGGCGAGCCTGTTGATATCTCCGGGCACATTACCAAACTTTGAGGTACTGGGAAATTTCCAGAAAATGGAAAAATCCCAATAGAACCAGAGATAAAGGCTTTTTCACCATTATCTCTGATAACCCCCTATCCGGGAATCGAACCCAGGACCTCAGCGTAGTAGTAGTGGCCTGCTACCACTAGGCTACCGAGGCAGTTACAGTTTTAATGCGGTTTGAAAAGCGATCTCATCGGTTCTCCCTAGTTCTAACGGTCTTCGAGTTTCTTGATGGCCCTACCACCCGTGGCCGAGCCAGTGATGTCATTGGCTAGCGGAAGTCATACGTCCACCAATGATGTCGCAGCCCGATGACGTCTCACAATTTGTGTGGTGGTCGCGGTGGCCGCCGTAGTGTCTATGGTGGCAGTCGTGTGGCCTATTGGTCGACTGCGTCTATTGGTGGCTCGAACAACTTCCTTACATTATTATTCGTAGGGAGATACAAATACATAAAAATTTACAGAAATAACAATGTTGACAACTTCGAGATACGTTCGCACCCCAGATGAGATATTCTTTTTTCAGGCACGTAGCATCTGACATGCAGCTGTTCATCTTAGGTACAATCGCCTACTTTGCAACCAGGAATGCTGGCAGGAAGCTGGTATTCTCCATTCTTATTCTTCTCGGCATGTTGTTACCAGCACTGCACGTGTGGTACCAAGATTTGGATGGAATAACTCTGCCAACACCTGAGTAAGTTCACTGCTCTTTATTCTTTTCCACTTCTTTATATCGCTATTTTTTATTGCATTTGTGTCATGAATTCACTAAATACCATACAATTTAGATCGAGGGTAAGTGAATAGATACTGTAGCCTAGCTTATAAACGTCTACATTAAAATTAGAAATTTCAATGTAGAGGCGTTGCCACACTCTGGGCCATGTGCTCTGCCCACTCCCACTTGAGTTTTGCGTGGGCTATGTACGTTACTTTGGTTCTCATGCGGATCTCTTCATTTCTGATTCGATCTTGCAGGGAAACTCCGAGGATAGCTCTTTATATTGCTTTTTGAGTGACCTTGAGCCTTGTTATGAGGCCCACGGTGAGTGATCATGTCAGTTCCGTATGTTATTTCATTATTGGCAAGACACACTAGTCACAGTTTTACTGATGGTAGAGCTCCAGTGACGGAGCTCGCGGGCATAGGCACCACCGCATTACCTAATACACTTACCGCTAAATGGTAGTGTTCCAGCACTATCGTGTTCCGGTCAGGTGGTAATGTACGGCCCTGTAATTTCCGGCACAGAGGCGTAACACCTTAGGCCTCTGGAGTGGTAACGCATCTGCACTTTGACCTTGGTCTTTGTGTGGGTGTCTGTCTATAGGCTGCAGTCATCACTTAATATCAATGTGAACTGCATGCTTGTTTGCCAATTTCATTACATTAAGGAGGAGAGGAAGAGAATTCTTCTCCTAGCGCAGTCAGTCAACCGAACAATGGCGGTCAAACCATTCCAATAGGTGGTAGTAAGAACTGCTACTGGGATCACCAATCCGCTTGCCAAGCGTGGCGCTTAGGGCATATTCTCCACTAACGACGCACAATGCTATTGTGGGCGTCTTTGGGGAAGGCTTTGTCCAGCAGTGGACTTCTTTCGGCTGGAGTGATGATGATGAGAATACCACGACCAAACATATTAGATGAATTAGATTGCCAATACGCACCGGCCGCTGAGTGTTCGTTTAGACTCGTGGACGGTCAGGTGACCGTTCCCGCTCACGCGTCAAGCATCATCCATTCATTGCGCAATCGCCCGCCGAGCGCAAACTTAGTGAGAAAAAACCGTTGAAAATGCCAAATTGTTCAGTGTTTTGGTGTAAAAACCGAACAGTAAAGCTGATGAAACCACTCAATAGCATTACTTATCAACGGTGAGTCTTAATTTTGTTATTCATTTAAGTTAAAATCTATATAGTCTATATCAAATATATCGTGTCAAAACAAGGAGTCCTGCCAGCTAACTCATTTACACGGAAAACAACGGACATCTAGATTTTGTAGTATAATCACGTCTTGATACTCGTGTACGAACTGATAATACGCCATTTTTGTGACGTTTTGTGGCGCGACCAAACACTAATCAGGTGAAGTGAGGTGTGGTAGCCTCCCGCCAAATTGGTGTATATTTTAGCGGCAAGATAAGCCTCTCCCACTTACAATGGTGGAAGCGGTTTTCATAGAAAAGCGTGTGTATTGTCAATCTATTATTCTTATGATATCTTTGACCACGACCATTTCATCGATGAATCAACCCATTTCAGATTGTACCGAAACCTGAACGGCGACACAACCTACCGCTTCATCCGTCGTCCAGGTCATAACAATATTGTTTGCTTCGTCATTGGCATGAGCACAGCTGTCATCGCTAACAACATGCAGAAGAAACAGATTGACTATTCTAACAACAAGGTACAAAAAATACAAAGAGAAGAAATCAAATGAAAACTACTTGTTTGCCACCTTCACAAACCTTTTTTTAATTTGCAATAAAAAAAACTGTTTCATATATTTCTCGGTACAGTCGAGGTTCAATATTTATGAAAACAATTGCTGGTACAAAGTATGATAAGCAGTTTTCACAGGAGTTTCCCTCAGGCAGTTGCGCTAATAGACTGAAAGATACTGAACCCTTCGAGCACCGTTGGTCCTGTAAGGCTGGAAATTTTTGTAGGGATAAATCATAACACGCTAAGTACAAAAACCATCGCCTGGCAAGCCATAACCAGTCACGTCACCAACCCCACTTTTTGAAAATGTAAAAAAAAAATGAACTTGTCGCTGTAAGCTTGAAATTTTTATATAATTTAGTTCATATATAGTGAAGTTTAAAAAAAATCGACAGGCGATTTCGATGAGCACAAGTTTTACTTTAATTTTTTTTTACATTTTCAAATATATAGGGTTGGTGATGTGACTGTTTGATCCCTGCCAGGCGATGATTTTTGTACTTAGCTTGTTATGATTTATCCCTACAAAAATGTTCAGCCTTACAGGGCCAACGGTGCTCGGAGGGTTCAGTATCTCTTGGACCATAACTTTTAGACTGAATGGAGCGTTGGGTAAGCTGCTAGAATGCAGAAAAGAGCATGGAAGTAAATAAGATGCGGTCGAGATGAGATCTTTGGGCAAGATCTGCGGTGTATCTCTCACCAATCGCGAAATGAAGATGTAAGAAAGAGGCTTTATGTGAATGAGAGTATTGGTGTAAAATTTTAAAAAGGCATGGTGCAATGGTTCGGGCATGTAGAAAGAATGTCGAATGAGCGAATGACTAAAGATATATACAATGCGAAATGGACGGTTGCAGAGCCCCAGGCCATGACCAAATAGGTCGAGTACTATCTGAGGCTGGGGTAAAAAGTCTTAAGAATCGGTATGCATGATGAATGATGAATGTAGAAGAAGTACAGGAGGTGTGTTAGGACCGGGATATCTGGCGCTCCACACTCTCTTTCTACCCCGTAAGGGACTTGGCGTGAAGATACATACATATAATCTGATTCCTATTTCTTTCCCGCAATACACAGATACTGAAGATTCTCTCCTGGTGCAGCATACCAGCTTTGGCGGGTGTGTTTGCCGCTGCAATGATTTTCTTCGAAGACGGCGACCGGGCTTCTATGGCTACGAGAATGTTCTACGCTCTCACGCACAGAGCAGCCGTAGGCATTATTATTGCATCTGGGATACTCTTCATTGTCTGCAAGTGTAATCGTAAGGATATTTCTGTTCAAAAGTTTACAAATCACCCAAAATTGGACGTAGCGCCATTCACATCCGTACGTAGGTACGGAACAAACATGTCGATGTGAACTTGCCTAATAACGGACAGTTTCTGAAAACAGCATCCATTCGATATTTTGACACCGCAAGTCACCAAGCCCGCGTGTAAGAGCGGCCCCATTTACACTTCCTTTGATTACGCCACAAGGAGACAACCGAGGAACGTCCAAAAAGATTTTGACGATAAGATCACATTCGCCGTCGCCGTGATGAACGATCACTTACAACATTGTGTCGGGTGTTTACCTGACGTACGCGCCTGCCGCCCGCGCTTTGCCCCCTTCTCTGACCATCGCACGACCCGCGTGTCGTTATTCCGGTTACCACCAACCGATGAATACAGCGCAAGTTGCAGCGCTTCTAATTGTATGTCTTATGTGCTTCCTTGAAATTCCCCTTGTTTTTCGTGCAGAAACCCATCAGACGGAGGGTAATGTGAGACTCGTACTCACTAAAACCCCGCGGTTTTTCTGACTCGTCCACCATCAGTGGCGTGGTCACGGGAACGCATACGCACCTCGGGACCTTTCTGTATTCCGGCGACGGACATCCCCTAATCCAAAGCTCGGAGGACCTTGCTCAGACCACTCCCAACACCAGGCGTCACAAGACGCCCGGGTGGAGAGGCTAGGCACACGGTTCGGCCTCGGAGGAGCGTCGAAGGAGTTCTAGTTCCCTTATTCGCTCCCCCACGTGGCCCCACCAAGTCCCTATACGACGACGGGACCATCGTTAGGCGGCTGGGGATAGGGTGCAGAGTGACAGTTGTGTAAATTTATTTAGTCTGAGAGCCCTTTGCGCTCAACGATTTCCTGGTGAAGTGCCGTCTCGAGACCAGCCGCCTAAATCCGTCTTATCAAAAAAAGTGTGTGTGTCAGCTGCGAGGCACGACGGGAGTTTACTTGGTGTGCGTAAGGTGATCTCTAGTGTGTGGCCGAGTGAAACACTTCCGCTCGGTCGTACGCTCGCAAATTGAGTCTGTGGCTCTCGCAGGGGAATCGCGCGTAACGCCTCAACATGTATACTTCATTTCACTCCTCGTTAAATTTCCGTACAGGATCTCATAACTCAAATTGTTTCTTATGAATAAACTTCAAAATATTTTTTGTTATTCAATACCTGATACTTTAAGTAATTGATACTATCATTATTTTCACTGTTGGTAGAGTTCCAGTGCTGGAGGGCGTAGGCACTACCGCATTATCTAGTCTATCTGCCGCCAAGTGGAAGTGTTCAACATTATCGTGTTCCGGTTAGATGGTGTCGGATTACTTAGGCCTCAGGAGTGGCAACGCATCTACATTTAATGACCCATTTTTTTGCTGCTAGATATTTTTTTAAATATGTTTCTTTTTTCTAATTATTATTTACAGACATGACTGAAACGCTTTTCTCGTGGCATGGTTGGACTGTAGCCAGCCGTCTGATGTACATTGTCACCTTGATGCATCCTGTGTTCTTGCACTGGCTCCTGGGAATTAGGACTGAGCTCCAGGACGTTTCCTACTCTTATGTGGTGAGCGATACACAGACTGTTCTAATCTTAAGTTTAAATATTTTGAATTTCTCAATAGATTCCTATTGCACAATGCTTATTGAGAAAACAGTGCTACTTAATACGCGCAAAACTAAATGCCACTGAGTGAAGTTGCCAATCTCTTAGCTCGTGACAACAACAGGAGAGAAAGAAAGCGTTCTTCTATGTAGGCCTAATGGAACCAAACTACTGCAACATTTTCTTCCTCGTGTATCCCTTCCTTGTTATTTCACAATTTTTTTTTACGTAATAAAAGTGGCAAACAAGCATGCAGCTCACATTGATGTTAAGTGATGACTGCAGCCTAGAGACACTTACACAAAGACCAGAAGTCAAAATGCAGATGCGTTACCACTTCTGAAGCCTAAGCTATTATGCCTCTATGCCGAAAATTACAGGGTTGTACATGGCCATCTGACCGGAACACGATAGTGCTGAATACTACCATTTAGCGGCAAGTTTATTAGGTAATGCGGTGGTGCCTACACGCCCACGAACTCTGTTACTGGAATTCTACCACCAGTGAAAAATTGTTCGTATTAGCTCAGCAACTTTCATGGGCTCATGCACAACCACTTTGCTAAAGATCATCACATGATCAAATGTATAGTTTACGATCCTATAAAGGAGACAGACATTCATTTTTATATCTACAGATCTAATGAACGATTTTCTTTTCAGTTGAAGGTGCTGGTGGCGGTGGTGATAGCATCGTACACGTTGGCTATACCACTGTACGTGATGGTGGAGGCGCCCACCTGCAATTTAATAGCCCTCATGGCTGCGCGTACGCAGCACAAGAAGACTGAATGAAATTCGTACATGTTAAAGAAACGTTTCTCTGATAGACTTATCTGTGTAAAATAAAATATAAAGCAGTTGGAACCAAAGGTTTTGATTCTTCTTAAATGTTGGAAATATGTGATTATAATGGAGAAAGTAACGTAAAGAAACTCTACTTTTGGGCATCTAAAAATTCAAATAATTGCAGATAGATTGTCTTCGGACGAGACCGCACTATGACTTAACACCATAGAGCATCACCGTAGGGGAGTAGCCATATGCAGGCTTTCCCCTCTATCAAAGTCCAAGCCCAAATGGGCCTATACCTGTCGCCTAGATATTTAAATGTGTGCGTGAAATTATTTCTGTATTTTGTTAAAGTCAAGGTGTGAGTTTCGTAGTAATAGACGATTTTTGTAGTGTGCGTGTGTGTCGCACGCATTTCCCCTCGCAAAAATGACAGACTGTTTTGCATCGGTAATAAACGCTATGGCTATTCCCCTCCAGTCCGCCGCGTCCGGTGTCCCATGTTGCTCTATGCTTAACGCGATTATAAACGATAAAAAAACAATATAATTGGCCCCCCGGGTTTCCTCGCGCGATCGCCCCCAACCCATCAGCCCTGAACACGCTTCCGATGTCTCGGGGGCATATATGCCCAAGGAAAACAAGGCTGTCCTCAAGCCCGGTACCACCACCCCAGAGAGATGATGACCAATTCAGTCCACTACGACTTTATTTTAACTTGGAGTCGAACTTTCAACGCTTATTTTATTTGGCAGTGTTAACTCTTACTAGAGAATATGTAATAATACTACGTATAGAATAGACACTTCGACGTCCCGGTTTGCCCGCATCACTCAACCCCTTCCCCTCTTATGGGCGACGGTTGGTATTTTGTACTTGCTACGCACACAGGTGCGCGTGTAAATACACGCCACTGACTGATGTCTGTGTAATAGAAACCAAATTAAGCGTTTGTATGGAATTTTGGCGAAGTGTCCGCAGTGTGCTTTTACTTTGCCTTGGAAACCATATCTTTATCTTAGTAATTAGTAAGTCGTATAGTCCCGTTATAACTTATCACAGAGTCATAACAACTAAGGTCTCTATATCTTTGGTCTCAGGGGTTGCAACGCATCTGCATTTTGACCTCTGGTCTTTATGTAAGTGTCTATAGGCTGCAGTCATCACTTAACATCAATGTGAACCATATGCTTGTCTGCCACCTTCATTACATAAAAAGCAGAGTTAAGTTTTTTTTATGTAATAGAAGTGGCAAACAAGCATGTAGTTCACATTAATGTTAAGTGATGACCGCAGCCTATAGACACCAACACAAAGATTAAGGTCAAAATATAGATGCGTTGCCACTCCTAAGGACTAAGGTTTTATGCCCCTGTGCCGGAAATTACAGGGCCGTACATTACCGCTTGACCGGAACACGATAGTGCTTAACACTACAATTTAGCGGCCAGTATATTAGGTAATGCGGTGGTGCCTACGCCCGCGAGCTCCGTCGCTGGAGCTCTACCACCAGTGAAAAGTTAATGTAACTGTAAGACGCTTTAGTACACAGTAATGCATGTTACCACCGTTTGTTTGAGTTGAGATGTTACAGTGTTATAGTGTTCGTGACGGAATCATTCTCTAAATTCTAAGGTGACCCCGTGGCGGACTTGCAAATAACTTGCCCCTAGCTCACCTTGCTAGAAAATTGCTAGAACCTGTTAGCGAGTACTAAAGAGAGATTTAATCCCCGATTTGACAAATTATGTATGAACTCGTAAGTTAGAACTATGAGAGTCCTTATAAGGATTATACACGTATAATATCCTTATGTTTAAAGGTGGACAAGCAAACGGGCCACCTGCTGCCAACACGCTGCCCAACTAGGCAGAAACGAACGCGAAAACCGAACCGTTGAGCACTGCCATGCGTTCAGTCTATGTGAGTAGAACCTCTCTCTTCGGCGGGTTCTTCAAATAATTCAGTAGAACACTCACCTGCGTATTTGTGTTTAAACAAACTGCGTGTAAAACTATTATACCGTTTAATTTAATCTACATTTTCACATTCTTTATTAGATATAAATATTTGATTTGCAATTTCCATTTCAATGGCGTTGTCCTTCTGATCTGATACGTTTCCATTTGCTTTCTCATCATCACTCTTATAATCTTCATTGATATCCTCTTTCTTATTAGGTGACGTTAGATGATGCAGTACTCCATCGATTGGTGCTTCAACTACTAACCAGAATACTACAGATATAAAAAAAACTAGTAATGTATTGCAAAGGGCAACTTGCAGCTGAAATAGAAGAACGTTTTGGTTAGTGTGACTTGAAAGCGAAGATACATGCAGATCAACTTGATGAAAAAAAAATGCAAACTATAACAAAACTTATACAGGTACTTTCGAAGCAATGTCCGGTAGATCACTCGATGCTTTATTTGTGTATCGATAAAGTCTAATTTGCAATGGTTTTGGCCCACCGAATAGCTCATGTAATTAGAGATAGTCTAAAAAAATTAAATACTCACTGCTCTAAGGTTGTCTCCGTGCAACAATTGCTTCCTGGAGCCAGTTGTGGTCCGGACTACGGTCAGGTGCAGGATGTAAGCGGAGTAGGAGATCTTCCTCAGGAACGTCCACCCTTGCCATTCCAGGCATGTCCGGTATATCGGCGTATCACCTACGGACAGTCGTGTAATATGATAGATCTGGTCGTTTGTGGTGTAAGTTAGAGGCGTTAGGACGAAACGACCCCACCCATTATAGGTTAAGATCCCACTGCAGAATCATTTCGTTCATCCAGACAATATGCTGCAAACCTAATTTTTACGCATATTTATAATCTAGAGAAAATAATATATATCCACTAGGTTGCCTTTCAAAATTTGGTCGCAACAATTTGCGCGCAAAATTGTGGACTGCCACAGCATTCATTGTATCAGCCGAATAATGTACACTGCTGGTCAAAGGCATCCATCAAAGATTGCTACAACGAACGTTCCTAGGCCGCACTCATCCAGCAATTGCCTTCTATATATCTTCGAACCTTCTCGTGGAGGGCCTGCCTAATCTTCGTCTTCCGGTGCCGGGTCGCCATTCGGGAACTCTTCAACCTGGCCGTTGGGCCATAGTTTCTTCGAGCTATATACCCTGCCCACTGTCACTTCAGTTTCGCTATTCGATGGGCTATGTCGTTAACTTTGGTTCCCATGCCGATCTCCTCATATCTGATATAATCTTGCTGGGAAACGCCGAGCATAGCTCTCTCCATTGCTGAGCTGAACTGCACGCAGAGGCATGACCTTGAGCCTCCTTATCAGGCTCATAGTGAGAGTGAGGGTTTCGGTCAACCAGCATCATTATATTATTAATATGCGAAGAAAAAATATTAAAGAAAATAGTAATTCAATAAAATACATTAAATCGTTATTTTTTACCACTGAGCGATCGATAGTTAACTAAACACCTGAGAAAACAATTTACCTTCTATTCGAAAAGCCGTTCCTAAGATCATGATGAAGACGGTAGTAGAGAATACCGGCTTTATAAAGCCAGCAATCAGTGCCCTGAGGAGGAGGGGAAGCCGAGGACCATCGCCGTAGAAGAATGAACAAAGAAAAATCATGCCATGAAGTGTTGGATACGACATCCAGAACAGGTAACGGTATTTCTGAAAAGAGAAGAAAATGGACTAAGAAAAGGATTTTTTATGATTTTTGATGGTAGATGTATATTGTAAAGTAAAAAAAAATTAAATCAATTCTTTTACATTGCTGTCGGAAATTATGAGGCCATACTGTATAAGACATTGAGCTGCTGTGTAAATTGAGAGGTAAGTCAAGTTCTTTATCAATCCTAGCGCGAGCATACCGCACCGAATTCCTCTGTGTGTGTTCCATCATGGCAGGTGTATCATGTTTATATATGCATAGATATATCAACATGATACACCTGCCATGATACTTTAAGACCTGGAACCTAACAAACTTATGAAAAAATAATATTGATCTCCTAATAAACTGACCTGCAGATGACGGATCAAGAGACTGAGGACATTACTTATGATGAAGACAGCAATATCCCACCACCTCCCATTCTCCTGCCTACCTTTCGGTATACGGGGCTAAACATGGAATATCAAGAAACACATAAAAACGTCTGCTTCCATGCATTTCTGGATCTCCCTACAAGTTTTTAATTTACTTGCCGCTAAATGGTAACGAACGTTCTCTAGCTACATCACGTGCTCCTGCGCCGGCACCTTCGGCTCAGCCTGGACCATGTCGCCCCCCAAAGATGTCATACGTACAAGCTGCTAGCGCACCCCAGAAGGCTGTCGTTAATAAGAAGCCAAAGGGAACGCTTGCTGTTGCGCCTGCTGCAGTCATGATCGACGAGGACGGGTTCACCCTGGTAGAGAATAGAAAACGTCGCCCTCGTCCAAATCGAAACCTGAAAGGTACCGGATCGCCAGCATCATAACTGAAGGCTGCCGAAAACTACGCTTTTGTTTATCTTTCTCGTCTGAACGAGAAAACTACCATCAGCGACGTTCAATCATATATGACGGAAAAGATTGTCAAATGTCAACAAACTGAGGGACAAATACAAGGAGAGATTGAAGCCTTGAAGTCGAGTCGACCCACGGGATTCAAATCTTTTAAGTTACGCGTACCTGCCAAACATCTGCAAATGTTCCTCAGTCCCGACTTCTGGCCCGAAGGAGTAGTTTTTCGAAGATTCTGGGAGGCAAGACGGACGCCTCAGAAATAGACCAGTGATTCGGTGTTAGTGCTTAAGACTTATTTATATTGTATAGTATTAATATAATTTGCCTGGTTGCCTGCAATAAATGATTCTATTCTAAATGGTAGTGTTCAGCACTAGCGTGTTAAGGTCAGGTGGTAATGTACGGCCCTGCAATTTCCGGCACAGAGGCATAACACCTTAGGCCTCAGGAGAGGTAACGCATCTGCATTTTGACTTTGGTCTTCGTGTGGGTGTCTATAGGCTGCAGTCTTCACTTAACATCAATGTGAACTGCATGCTTGATTGCCACTTCCATTACATAGAAAAAAAAAGTTATTTACTTTAATTTGTCCTTATTATGTTACCGCTCCTCTCCGAATGGGGTGTATCACAACAAAACACACACAGAAAACTTCGGTGCGGATGCTCGCGCTAGGATTGATAGAGGACTTGACTTACCTCTCAATTTACACAGCACCTCAATGCAATGCAAGACAGCAATGTAGTAATTTCTATCATAGACGCATAACAACTTATAAGCATCTGCATTTTAACTTGTTTCTATTAAATTTTGTCTACAGACTGCAGTCATGCTTAGAGCTGCACCATGTAAGTTGTATGCTTGTTGCCACGTTCATTACACAAAAAACAATTGATCCTATAACGGTATCAATTTTGCCTTTTAAGGTACGGAAGGAATCCTAAAGTACGTATGAATCTAACTGTTTTTATATGTAATGGAAGTGGCAAACAAGCATGCAGTTCACGTTGATGTTAAGTGATGACTGCAGCTTATAGACACCCACATAAACACCAAGGTCAAAATGCAGATGCGTTACCACTCCTGAGGCCTAAGGTGTTATGCCTCTATGCCGGAAATAACAGGGCCGTACATTACCACCTGACCGGAACACGATAGTGCTGAACACTACCATTTAGCGGCAAGTATGCTAGGTAATTCGGTGGTGCCTACGCCCGCGAGCTCCGTCACTGAAGCTCTACCACCAGAAAACTAACTAATGAGAATAGGATTTTGTTCTCCTTGCTAACTGACCTTATACTTTTGAATATCAAATTCGTTGACCTGTAGATGTCGGATCAAGAAACCGAGGGCGATACCCACGATGAACACTGCGAGGTTGGTGTGGCCTCGCTTGTATACGTGGTTGAATGTTGGGTTGGTCAGCAAAAAGTTTCTGGTCGACCTGTTGAGCAAGTGTTGTTGATTGATACGTGGTTTATTTAAGGTCTCAAAACGTATGTGATACTGAGTGAGTTTCATTCGTTAGCTTTGCGCTAGTCTTTAAAAGCTAGTGACGACATCACAGATGATGAAAAGTACTGAACTACCAGTGCAGCCAGGCCTCCAGTTACGCCCTTTAACTAATCTTCATTATATGTTTATAATGATGAGCTCATAGAAATATCTGTAGTTGGTTAGGCTCTCGTTGCAATTACCTAAGTGTTTTTTATTAGTTCAATATCTTCTAGAAAAGATGTGCTAACAGATAAAGCCTGGCCTTAAAGTTTACCTAATATTCAAGATCTTACTCAGGAGATGTAAGTAGAACAGGGTCCAAATTTTGGAGGTAAGTATGGGTAGCAGGCATGATGATGCCGGCCAGGAATAGCAGACTGAGGACCACGCGTCTACTTATCCCGCGCAGCAGAACACATGCTACGATACCCACGACTTGCAGCTGCATGTCTGCTGCTACATACCTGGAATCAGTGCTGTATTATAATATTTTGAAAAGTTGCCTCAGTTCTAAAACATATCTTAACTTATCTTTATCTTTAACTTAGCTACTTTATAACTAGTTTTAACTTTTCGACTTCCGCCAGCTACAAAAGTTTCTACTACTACAATAAATCTTGTAGTAGTAGAATCTTTTGTGGTTGTAGAATTTCAGTGCAGGAGCTGGAGGGCGTAGAAACCAACGCATTACCTAAACTATCTGTCGCCAAATGGTAGTGTTCAGCACTATCGTGTTCAACACAGGTATACAACAACTTAGATCTCGTGGGTGGTAAAGCATTTGTATTTTGACCTCTGCTTTTTGTGTAGATAACTATAGGCTCAATATTTAGGTACATAAACGTCTATATAATTATGAGGTACGTATTTGAAATACTTATTAATTACACGTCGTGAGACTAAACTACTTCACTAACGAAACCAGACTTAATATCATTCAGAGTAAATACCACACAAAAGTTAAGGGGTAATAAAAACAGAACAAAAAAAATACCCCACGAATCTAAATAACAAGACAGTTGAAATGGTATGCCGCTAGCTACTAGAAACCACCGGAATTGCATGTCATCGGTTTGCATTTAAAACTATCAAATAATCAGACTATCATAGATTATGGCAATATGATTAAGAAAAATTGACCTGTAAATAAGTTCAAAATACATTTTTTTTTTTATGTCATTAAGTTGACAGACAAGCAGACGGGCCACCTGATGGTAAGTGGTCACCGTCGCCTATGGACATTTGCAACACCAGGGGAGTTGCCAACGCGCTGCCAGCCCTGAAGGACTCTTTTGACGCCATTTTTGAAGAACCCCATATTGTATGTCTGTATGTGTACTCTTGTATACAAGTTTGGACAGGTCACTAAAATTGGTGTCGAAGAGACACCAATTTGTGGCGACAATGTAAAGCGCTCATAGCACTTCTATTCTCTTGTTATTCAAATTTCTATGGTTAATGCTGATATAGGAGTTTTTGGCGGGAACCTTGAAAGTGGCGTGTGGTGCTCTTATTTTATTTCATTTTCTTGGTGTATTTTAAAGTTATATTGAATAAAGTTGGTGGCATTTTGTTTGATATAGGTTTATTACAGTGCCCGTGTATAGTGAAATAGAATAACAGTGCGAAAACACGACCTTTCAGGTTGCCTCCAAAACTTCATTGTAAATGTTCTGGTAAAGTAGCCATCGCTTTACTCGAATAACTTGACTGTCATACCTTATGAATAATTGACTGACTATATTGTACTAACTTTAACGCTGCTTAAATAAATACGAAATATCGTTTTACTTTACACTGGCAATATGCGTAATATGCGTATTAACTGGTGGTAGAGCACCAGTGACGGAGCTCGCGGGCGTAGGCACCACCGCATTACCTAATATACTTGCCGCTAAATGGTAGTGTTCAGCACTATCGTGTTCCGGTCAGGTGGTAATGTACGGCCCTGTAATTTCCGGCACAGAGGCATAACACCTTAGGCCTCAGGAGTGGTAACGCATCTGCATTTTGACCTCGGTCTTTGTGTGGGTGTCTATAGGCTGCAGTCATCACTTAACATCAATTTGAACTGCATGCTTGTTTGCCACTTCCATAAAATAAAAAAAAGCGATGCCATAATTAAAAAAAAAATGCTGATATAAAGTTTTAATTTGTAGGTATATGTAATAACTTACCACGTGTGAGGCATACAGTTACTAACGTCGTTATAATTGTTGATATACAACAAATGCATCCAACCATACTTCTGACAGTCGTTCACTTCGGGAGTAACGATCATCTGCATACAAAGAATAGATTGACATTTATCTTTATTTATTATTTTATTTTATTA
The DNA here is from genome assembly GCA_036365455.1 of Macrosoma leucophasiata. NCBI lineage: Eukaryota > Metazoa > Arthropoda > Insecta > Lepidoptera > Hedylidae > Macrosoma > Macrosoma leucophasiata. The sequence continues at coordinate 1,475,142 of JAWQUS010000023.1, read as the reverse complement.
TTTTTATTTACCAAAATCAAAAAATACAGATGATGACATAAAAAGATATAGGTAATAACAATACTACAAGTAATGGTACCTTATACTAGGACAATATTCTATATAATTACTTTGTTGCATAAATCTGTACTTAATTATAGCTCTGTCTCTTAAACTAGGGTTACCTGTATTTTAAGAGACAGAAATTTATATATAAATTATATATAAATTTATAGAATAGACATTTATTTTATTTAAAGAAAAATGGAAAGAAAAATTTGACTTCAGGCGAGACTCGAACTCGCGGCCTACTGGGAATCTAGTCCAGCCGCTCTTCCAATTGAGCTACTGAAGTCCTGCCCGATTTGTCAAATCTTTCCTTCACATTTATTGCCTTGCTTAATGGTAGCAGTAGCGCCATCTATTGCCAACTATGCTAGTTAGGCAACCGATATAATAGACTTTTCAGTTTATTGAATATCGTAAAGAAGTCGCTTTTACCCTTAATAATTGTTTTTATATTATTTCGCATTCGTTCGAGTCTCGCCTGAAGTCAAATTATTCTTTCCATTTTTCTTTAAATAAAATATATTTCACAAGCATATGTTAATGCGAAATAATATAAAAACAAGAATAGACATTTCACTGGTTGTAGAGTTCTCAAGGGCGTAGGCACCACCGCATTACCTCATCTATCTGCCGCCAAATGGACCACCACATCATCATCATCCACCACCGTACATAGTTACTCCTCTTGTATAAATATGCAAAGGAGGGGGGGGGGGACCACTGAAGTTTAATTTCATATATCAATAATTATTTTGTCTCACCTCCCAAGCTGGACCAGAGCCAAGATGTCTCATCCACGTAGCTGTGATTCCTAACGCTACCGCGTATGCTGGAGTAAGTCTGATGAACAACAGGTATGTTATTATTCTTCAGAAATGTTAAATGAATGACATTATGTGTTGTTAGTAAAGTCTGGTGGTTTAAGTACGTCCACATAACCCATTTCTTAATAATTAGTTTTATTCATGGCGCATTGGTGGGTCACAAATAAAAAGATAATTTTTGTATATAAAAAGCTATGATTCGGTAATTTTACGCCCATGGCCACGCGGCTTTGCGATACGGGCGCGGTCCGGTGTATTATGGGTGACCGCTAGTGGCAAAATGAAAAATAACATTTCCGTGCTTCGGAAGGCACGTTAAGCCGTCCGGTCCCGGTTGCTATCGATAGATAGCAGTCGTTTAACCTTGTCGGAGGCCTAATGGGCGGTTTGAAAACATCTGAGCTACTAACCCGTATCTCCAACAATCCGCATTGGAGCAGCGTGGTGGAGAAAGCTCCAGGCTTTCCTCAAAAAATGGTAGAGCCTCGTGCCCAGCAGTGGGACGTATCAAAAGGGTTGTCAGTATAATTATACACGGTTTACAAATACAATAGAAATAGAAATAGAAATAGAAAATATTTTTATTTCGAATAGATCTTTACAGATACTTTCCAAACGTCAATAAATTATAAACTACCTAGAGCGAATAACCATTACATATAGTAAAAGCAAAATCATATATTAATAGTAAATTAAAAAATAAAATTTAAACTATTTGGTTAAAACATAATAATCATAAAATTTTTCAATTCCTTCAATGATAATAAATGAAGAAAAAGAAAAACTTATACGTCAAGATCCATGTTATTCACTTAGCAGAGTTCCAAGTGCAGTCACTACTGAGAAGAACTCCGCTACCCAACAAACTCAGTAAGAGCTCTTTTAAATGAGAGCTTAAATCTAGTACAGATTATCGTGAAAAATCAAATAATGTCAACGTCCATAGCATAGATGCAAATAAACTGCTATCTACTAAATGTGATGTAGCCCCTGCAAACCAGAACAGACCAGTCCCCACCAACAGCACCCGTTCACGAGTATGACGCATGTGACAGCCATTGCCCTCCTCGACCATTTTAGAGGAAAGTGAGCAACCCGCCACACGACGCCGCCAAAGGCAAAGACATTTAAGCGTGCATGACTGTTCCGGATATGCATACGGCAAAATAAAAGATGGAATTCATTTTCAGCCAGGGTATTTACATTATTCAACCCTTAACAATAGTAGATACTAATTACTGAATACACGAAATCACAGTATCATGAAATAGCCTGGCAGCGATCGCTATAATCCCAAGACGTGTTATCATTAAGATAATCACTGGTCTTATAGTAATTACATTTATATAAACGTTCTTTCATTACTTTCTTAAATTTATTGATCGATAGACTTTGAACGTTTTTGGGGATTTGTCAATAATGTCTTACTCTACATAGCGATAGCGACGCGCTTGAGAATAAACTGCTGACAAATATGATTTTATTGTAAGGTTGCACCGTACAAGGTTAATGGCGCCATCAGTAGGCTTACTATCAGGGAAATAGCCGATTAATCACATGGGGATCTTATGAAATGACAATAAAAGCTATAATTGATTGATTTTGGATAAGCGGATCTATTTTCTACGGAAGAAAATTGAGCTTTAGATTTGCGATAGGTAATTAATGACAAAGTACACGATTTAATAAATCCATCCTTATTATAATCCAATAACTTTGTTTTCTTAACTTTATTATGAAGAAAAGAGCGAAAGAGTTAAGGAATGTGAAGTACCTGAGCCACCTCATAAGCACCTGCCAAGGCGCAGACCACCATCTAAATCTTTGAGTTTCCGAGGTCAACTGTATATTGTAAGTTAACAAGCAACCAGATATTAAGAAGAAAGTCTGCACTACTAGTGAACCGCTTATTATCGTATGAGCCAGTAGATTATCGTATGTCTGAAAATGTAAAGTTCATTATGTAAGCAAAGTTTGATTATTTAAAGGACATTGTTCGGCGTCCATAATATATTGTTCGCCTCAAAACCTATAGCGATGAAAAACTACTTCCTGTATTTTCTATCATTCATCTATTTTCGAATAATGTTTTATAGCCAGTGGACACCCTACAGAAAAATATGGGGTGTCCGCTACCTAACTTCCGCCCGATAACTCTAATTCCAGTTTTGTCAAAAATATTTGAAGAAGCTATACAAACAGACTTATGTATTACTAGGAGCTGCCCGCAACGTCGTCTGCATGAAGGCTCTACAGCACCAAACATACCTAAGATGCCAGTGTCGCTTTAGCATTATAAGCAAACAATTATAATTTTACTGGTAGTAGAGCTCCAGTGACGGAGCTCGCGGGCGTAGGCATCACCGCATTACCTAATATACTTGTCGCTAAATAGTAGTGTTCAGCACTATCGTGTTCCGGTCAGGTGGTAATGTACGGCCCTGTAATTTCCGGCACAGAGGCGTAATACCTTAGGCCTCAGGAGTGGTAACGCATCTGCATTTTGACCTTGGTCTTTGTGTGGGTGTCTATAGGCTGCAGTCATCACTTAACATCAATGTGATCTGCATGCTTGTTTGCCACTTCCGTTACATAAAAAAAAAAAAAAAAACAATTTTTAAAATAGTTTAAAAAAAAAAAAGTTTTTTTGCAAGCGAAGCAAGTGAAGGGAGTCATATGGGAATCCTGCTGAGTTCAGTCATAAGATGTGACTAAAGGAAATAAAGAAAATAATGCAGGAATATATTCCCGGACACAAAAGAGTAAGAACACGTACAAAGGTTTCAAACCTTACAATACTTTCCTATAAACTACGTTTGTAGTTATTTAGTTATTCTGTGTATTCTGTCCAAAATGTAAAGAGATACAGGACTGGTAACGCGGTAGCAAGCGACGTACAGTTGCCCGTGTGAGAAGCAACTTGTCCTGAGGTTAACACCCGCTGACATCAGTGTCTGCCCCTGCGACTTATTGATGGTAATCGCGAAGCAAACATTCAACTGTACGCGCTTGAACTGGAATGTGTAGTTATGAGGTGTGAGGGGAATGCGTATTATAAATACTGCCTCGCCAATGCCGGGTCCCGTTACACAACTTCGGAGGCGATAATAATAATAATAAATAATTTTCATTGAAACAAAAATAGCACATTCTCACTGCTTAATTAACTCTATACAACATGTCACTTAAATTATACATATAAGATGATCGTTGGTATCTGTAAAAGTTGAAAACTGTGGCAACAGATACCAGCGCTTCCCTTGATAAAATACACAATGAATTGTGACGTGGACTTATATTAGAACATGTTTTTTTTATAGTAATAGAACTATAATTATGTAATTAACGGCAATACAAAGCCATTGATAATATAAATAAAAAAAAATGCAAAGAGGAGACTAAATGTCTAAATTAAAACTAAAGTACAGATGACAAAGAAAAAGAAAAAAAAATATGTAAAGGACAATTACTCGATTCATTTTAATAAAATGGTGAGGGTGTGTGTTAGTGTGTATATATATATGTGTGTGTGTGTGTGTGTGTGCGTATGTGTGTGAGTGTGTGTAGGTGTGTAGGTGTGTGTGTTGTGTGTGTTAATGGGTAGGGGATATGTGTGTATGGTGTATGTTCGTGTGCGTGCGAGTGTTTGATTGTCTGAGGTGTACGATAATACATGGGTACATGCTATTGTTTGAAGACTAATTAAAAATAAAAAAAAAATAAAAACGTACATTCAATTATAAATAACAAATAGATCCTCTATCTCCTCGTAAGTTTGTGAGAGCAACCAGTCCTTTAGACTGCGTTTAACTTGTAAAGTGGTCCTGGGGTAAATTGATATCAATTTATTTATGCGGTTATAATGTCTGGGACTTATGACTCTGAACTGGTGGCTAGCCAGAGTTTTAACGCTCTGACATTTGAGAATTGCGTGCTTCCTGCGTTTGCTATCACTAATGTTATTATAAGGTGTGGTTTTATGAGTTTTTAGAATAGTTTTTAGAACATAGAGTTTGCGGACTGAGAGAATTTCTAGTTCTTTATATAGATTGACACTAGGATATCTGTAAGGTTTTCTTAATATTATACGAAGAAGCGCACTCTGTATGCGCTCCAAGCGCATCTTATGTGTTTTATAGGTCCCACCCCAAGACCTAACGAAATACTCTAATAAAGATTGCGCAAGCGCAAAATAAACCATCTTGAGTGTGGCTACGTCAGCAATATCTCTCAATCGAACAAATATTGGAAATATTTTACGTATTTTAGTCACAATATTATCAATGTGCCTTTTCCAATTTAAGCTCTGATCTAAATAAACTCCTAAATATTTAATCTCCTGCACTCGTTCTAGACTGACACAGTTACAGGTACGTAAGTTCCGAAGAAGCATAATCGGGACACCTACCTTTAGCTTGATGGTATGCGATGGAAGTCCGCTTGCTGACAGGAAGTTCAGAAATGCCATGGGATAATGTGTGGCGTCATCTTGCTCGACGACAGTATTTATGAAGATATAGACCACTTCATTGCCTATGAATTGCTGCAGCCTGATCATTTTTGGGCCTCAAAATGGTCCTCTTACACACCCAAAACGTCGTATTCTGCTGGTGCGGTATACGACTAATGTCCCCGTAGACACCGAGAATGAGTTCTTCTCAGCTGGATACATCTCTGTCGAGAGACTCTGGAAACACCACCTATCCACCTCTCTCTTCTGGTAGAGTGCTTCCGCGAAGACTTAAAAGGACCTCGGAAAATTCTTGAGCACGTGCATTGTCGTCGAGCCGACCTCTCACGGAAAATTCTTGAGCACGTGCATTGTCGTCGAGCCGACCACTCATATTAATGGTCAAGCGCAGCGTAGGTACGAACTCGTTAAGATCGTTTCAACAAAGCAATCTCGTCAGCCCTCGATCTTCGCGTCACCACGGGAAGCGTTTGCCGGAAATCGTCAGTGAATAGTAATGTGACACCACCCACGGATGTCCTGCATTGTTCTGTCCACGGCCTCAACTGCCTTTCTATTGGGCATCGTATACTCATCCCATACAATCAGAGAGCAATTCTTGAGCACGTGTTCCTTATCACTATTACATGACACACCAAAAACGTCGTTTCGGCGCTCTCTAAATGTAAGGGAACTTTAAACATGGCATGTGCTGTCTTTCTATCCGGAAGCAGTGTGGCAGCAATTCCCCACGACGCTACAGCAATAGCAATTTTGCCTTGCCTCCTGACCTCTGCAAGTATGCCAGTGGTAACAAATGTTTTTCCTGTTCCACCTGGAGCATCCAAAAGCCAGGAGAAAAATATTTTACCGGTTTTCAAGGACGGTATCATAAATTTGTTTTTGCTCTGAAAAGAACAAAGCGACATCGTCATTTCGCCCGGATCGTAATTTGTCTCAGCGTTATACTCCCAATTTCTACGGTCTTGATGCGTTGATGATTTGGGGAGCTGGTAACCCATATTCGATAGTTCAATCGGTGGTGGAAATGACCACATCTTGAAATGAACTAATACAGGTGTTCAGCATGCGTTCATAAGTTACTTCGACTTCGTCTCCAGTAGCACGTGTCTCAAAGCTCGTAGAAAATCTTTAGACAGATGATGGCGATATTTCTCCGTCACTGACGCTTGCTTCCGCGCGGGTGTAATCCCAGTTTTGGTAACCGCCGAGAAGGTGACGTGCTACGCAGGCTGCGCGGTAAGTGGAATACTCCACATGTGGAATACTGAACACTTTACTGGTGGTAGAGCTCCAGTGACGGAGCTCGCGGGCGTAGGCACCACCGCATTACCTAATATACTTGCCGCTAAATGGTAGTGTTCAGCACTATCGTGTTCCGTTCAGGTGGTAATGTACGGCCCTGTAATTTCCGGCACAGAGGCGTAACACCTTAGGCCTCAGGAGTGGTAACGCATCTGCATTTTGACCTTAGTCTTTGTGTGGGTGTCTATAGGCTGCAGTCATCACTTAACATCAACGTGAACTGCATGCTTGTTTACCACTTTCATTACATAAAAAAAAAAAAAAAAAAAAAAAAAATGTCCTCAGAAAAGTGAAATACGTTGGGCCTCGGACCGTGTGAAGTAACAACCGCACGAAATAGCTTTCGCCATTATTTGGATGCACGGTACCTATGAACCTTACCTTTTTGAGTTTAGCTCGGACATACATACAGACAAAACAAACACTATATTTGGCTTCGATATCGATAGTAGATCACCCCCCAAGTATTCTTTAAAACAAAAAAATATATGTACAGTTTTGAAGATACGATTTTAAAGATTTACAGCTCTTACCCCGTAGGAGATAGCGTGATAATATGTAGCCTATATGTTGACCGGACCTGTTAATAATATTCATGCTAAATTTACTTAAAATTTTGCATGAATATTACTAACAGGTGCTATTTAGTACGTACTTTTTTAGTTTAGTCCGGACATACATAAAGACAAACAGACAAAAAATCTGAAAACTATATTTTTGGATTCGATTTCTATCGTAGATCACGTCCCAAGTATTCTTTAAAAAAATATTCAATGTATAGTTTTGACTTCCCTAGGATTTTATTAAATGTAGAGATTCCTGTGGGAATGAGTGATTTTCCCGCAATAAAAAGTAGCCTAAATGTTGGCCAGGCTTAGTATCTATACACCACAAAAAGTTTCATTCGAATCCGTCCAATATCTTCGGAGATTAGTCTGGACAAAGGGACAAACAGACAAACAGACAGACATTAAAATTAAAAATCATTGAAAAGTGTTCTAATACTTTTTAACATCGCCCCCAATTAGTTTTTCGTAAATATATACAATGTACAGACACGCGGCTTTTACTGTTTTATTATAAGTAAAGATTTGCTTAGTTTTAATACTAAAAAAAACAAAACGGTTTAAAGAAAGGTAAGTCCACATCACTGGCCGCTTTCACTTGAATAAATTCAAAATCAGATGGTTAAGTGTAAACTTGTTTCTGGAATATTTCTGGATATGAGTAAAGCTTTCGATAATGTATTTTATAAAAGGCTTTTAAATAAATATGAAATGTACGTTTTTTTTTTGTGATACTGCTTTAGATTGGATTAAAAGTAAATATATTATAGGTTTAAGACATCAATGTGTAGAATTATATAACCAACTGACAAGAATTAAGTAATAAATTATAGATCGAAATCTACAATAAATAAAAACGGCATTCCTCAGGGCAGCGTATTAGGGGCTTTGATGTTTTTAATCTATGTAAACTACTTACCAAATATCACCGAATAAGCAGTGTTCTTTTCCCTGATGATGATGATATTATAATTACTAACAGCCACCAACACGAAATTTTGATAGATTAGTAGTGCTCGGATATGTCAGTTAATAAAGTTTAAGTTACAAAACTCAAACTCAAAAATTATTTAATCACTTGGAAATAATAGAATTTGCTTGTGATAGGTAACAATTTCGTAATGCATTAAAAATAGTTTTTATAATGTAGATTACAGGAATTATAATTATAAGTCTGTCATTAAAGATGTGAAATACCTTGTTTACTAAATGGCCTTGTGTTTGAGCCCGCGGGCGGACTCGCATAAGATAAGAAATTAAGTTAAAATTAGAAGTCTTTCAATTGCATGGATCCCTGTTTGCGAATCCGACTAGCAATTGGCCATTTTTATTGTTTTGATAAATAATCAATCCTGTGTCACTTACCCTTTCTACAAAAGTTGGATTGTCTATCAATACCAAGCAAGGCAATAAAGCGTGAGTCCATATCACAATTATTAAAGGCATTACTCTGAAAATAGATACCAATTATTGTCATATTGTTTTATATTATTTCGCATTAACACTTGCTTGTGAAATATATTTTTTTAAAAGAAAAATAGCGCTGCTGCCACCATAAGGCAATGCAATAAATGTGAAGGAAAGATTTGACAAATCGGGCAGGACTTCGGTAGCTCAGTTGGAAGAACGGCTGGACTAGATTCCCAGTGGCCGCGAGTTCGAGTCTCGCCTGAAGTCCAATTTTTCTTTCCATTTTTCTTAAAAAATATATATATTTCACAAGCATGTGTTAATGCGAAATAATATAAAACAATTATTAGGGTAAAAGCGACTTCTTTACGATATTCAATAAACTGCAAAGTTTATTATATCGGTTGTCTAACTAGCATAGTTTGTCAATAGATGGCGCTGCAGCCACCATAAGGCAATGCAATAAATGTGAAGGAAAGATTTGACAAATCAGGCAGGACTTCGGTAGCTCAGTTGGAAGAGCGGCTGGAGTGGATTCCCAGTGGCCGCGAGTTCGAGTCTCGCCTGAAGTCAAATTTTTCTTTTCATTTTTCTTTAAAAAAATATATTGTCATATTCTTCTATTTCAATAACACATGTGACTTAATTTAAAGAGATTGCGATCTCATGGCCCTCGAGTGGTGGAGAAGTCTTCCGCTAGTGCAGATAGTCAACCAAACAATGGCTGTCAAGCCATTCCAATAATGTGGTAGTAGTAAATATATTAACGGGGGATGGACAGCAGCGTCGCGCGATAAAACTGTCGTCACTGGGATTACCAATCCGCCTGCCAAGAGTGGCGATTAGTGTATATTCTCCCCTAATGACGCACAATACTGTCGTCAGCGTCGTCGGGCAAAGACTTTGTCCAGCAGTGGACGTCTTTCGGCTAGAGTGATGATGAGTTTCAAAGTAAGTTAGCTTTGAAAATTTAGCAGTCAGTTACGTTAACTTTTTCTCTTCACCAGTGAAGTCTGTTTTGCCTTTACTTTTCAATACGTAACTGGGCACGATTTAAATAGAACGGTTGTATTTCTTGATAATAAATCTCCATTTGAAAAATACTTTAAAATTAGAAAAACTTAACATTAAATTTAATGTGCAAATACGATAATGGTTTATACGAGACTAGGTACGTCAGTGAAATCGAACCTTAAATTTAATATATTTTTTAATAAATCTTTTTTTTTTGTTTTTTATACATTGCACATAGTTAGTCTGTTACCTTAAAACTTAGGCAATAATAACCTATATTCTATTATACCTATAAAATATATAACAGATAAATAAAATCACCCGAAAATCACCTTGTGCCATCCAGAGCTTTTAAACGTTCCATGTTTTTGTTTTTTGTCACTTTCGTAAGATGCGCCCAATTATGTCTAACGGAAAAACTTAAAAGATATTTATTTCCTAAAAAAAAAAACAACTTTGTTATCTCTTACCTTTTTGACATAAATAATCTTTATCATATTATTTAAGCCTAAATCTTAAGAACGTAAAAAAATATAAGATCATGATCATCATTAGATAATTTAAAAAAACTGTTATAAAAGATTTTATTTACAAAACATACCTCTTTTGTTATATTTTTTCAAACAGCATATTCCATAAAGGCTTCCGATAATGCTCATCACAACAAAAAATATACAGAGAGCAGCAACAGCTACATCTAATTTACTTATATCAGTATTTTGTTCGGCTGATTGACAAAAATATTTATCTGTTATTTTAACTTTTAATTTATACTTATCCCACATGGAATTATTAAGACATCCTTCAAGGGTCAGTTTTAGGTCCATAGTTGTATTAAGCGTAAACATTCCTTTACATTTCCGTGTAATGCAAATTCCATATTGAATGTTTGAGTAATTGAAATGAGTCAGGTTATTATCTGAATATTCCTGTAAATAAGGGGTATGGAGTTAAGATACAACTCTTACTTTTCAAACTATAAAATAATATTTTAATAATATTTCGAAACGATTAGTCTTTAAAATAACATTATTAGATTTATTGTGTAATAAAAGAGTGATAGATTAAAATTGCAGGTTAAAGGTTAATAGTTGCTTAGTAACATACAACACTCAATTTTATTTTGTGAAGAGGAAAATTCTAACAATGTAAGTATGCATAGGCTTTTTCTTGAATCTCCAGAAAGCCTTAGACACTGTTTCGATTCCTATTTTACTAACAAGGTTGGAGAGTGTCTTTCTGGCAGAACACAAAAGGTTCGTATTGGGAAACATGACAGTGAGAGCGCTTTTTGTACTTTTGGCGTGCCACAGGGAACTATATTAGCACCATCCCTTTTTTAATATATAATATTAACGACCTTTGCTCTATCATCATGGCCTGAACTTATTCATGTTTGCGGATGGCATACGCAAAGTGTTGCTATTCCATTGTTGATTGGGGGAAAAGTAACAGATATTCCCTTTTTTTTGTAATTGTTTGAATTTCAATGTTAAATTATGTACAATAATATAGGCGACCTCCAATAACATAAAATAATGGTATCTATAGGAGAAGACACTGATTCCCGAAATACAGTGAATACTAGTTCGGGAATCTTACGATTCATTGTGTGTCATTTGGGGTAAATGCCATAATCGCCACGCTTAGCATGCGGGTTGGCGATCGCAGCGAAACGAAGCGCGGGCAGGCCTCCCACAAGATGGACCGACGACCTGGTGAAGGTCGCGGGCAATCGCTGGATGAGGGCGGCACAGGACCGTTCGTTGTGGCATTCTTTGGGGAAGACCTTAGTTCAGCAGTGGACGTCTTTTAGCTGAAATGATGATGATGATGAGGATTCATTAAATGAATTCATATTAATATATTTTTGTCAATAAATTGTTATTATATGGGGAAAAGTTTCTTCGCATTTTTTAAGATAATTCAAAACATTTTTTAATATATTTTATTTAAATTTAACTAAAGTATGTATGTACCATTTTGTTCGATAACTTTTTGCCATCTTGTAGGTAGGGACATGATCCCATTGCTATAAAAATTTTGGGACTTCTCATCAAAATACCGCGTATTTTGATGAGAAGTCCCAACATTTTTATTACAAGTGGATTTGGCAGTCCTCTCGTGATGTTAACCTAACATTGTATAAAGAATTCTGAAGAGACCGAAACAGGTGGAAATCTGAAGGTGCAAGGTCAGGACTATACGGCGGATACATTAACACCTCCCAGCCAAACTCTCTTAATTTTTGCTGAGTGGCTATAGATGAGTGAGGTTTAGCGTTATCATGATGAAACACCACACCCCTTCTGTTGATCAATTCCGGCCGCTTTCTCTCAACTTCTTGCTTTAATCTCATCAGTTGTTCGCAGTAGAGTTCAGAATCGATAGTCCTGCCTGGTGGTAATAGCTCATAATGAATAATGCCCTTCCAATCCCACCACACACACAACATCACCTTATTGCGAGTTAACCCGGGTTTCGCCACAGTCTGTGAAGCCTGACCGGCCTTTGACCACGACCTTTTTCGCACGTTCTTGTCGTACGTGATCCACTTTTCATCACCAGTTATCAGCTTCTTCAAAAATGATTCGGTTTCATTACATCGTAATAAAGAATCACAAATGAGTACACGGTTCATTGGGTTTCTTTCAGTGAGCTCGTGAGGTACCCAAATATCGAGCTTTTTTTTGTACCCAGCTTTTTTCAAATGCGCCAAAATTATTTTGTGATCAATTCTCAGTTCTTCAGCTATATCGTAACTACTGATATCTCGATTTTGCTCCACTTTTTCAAAAATGGCATCCATTTTATCCGTAATAGGGCGACCAGAGCGAGGTGCATCTTTGATATCAAAATTTCCGGATTGAAAACGCTTAAACCAAATTTGTGCTACTCTCACAGACACTGCACTAGGTCCATAAACATCGCAATTTTTTTCGCTGCTTACGCATGCCAGTTTACCTTTTTTGTAGTAAAATTTTAAAATGTATCGAATTTCTTCATTAGATTCACTCATCTTGACAATACGAAAAACAAATGAAAATCACACATTTGCCTAATTTGAATTTGGAATTATGTTCTTTAAAATTTTAACTTTCAATGATACCAAAACCAGCCAGATACAAATACTACAGCCAAAGAGATTTTATTACAAGTTTATACATACTATAATGCGAAAAGACTTTTTCCCCAACCTATTATTATAATGTATCTATCTATAGACTTACTTGAATCAAAGTCATTAGATCATTGGGTGTGTCAGACACAATGGTATAGTCAGCTGTACAATAGACTCCTCCCGGGTCAGCCAGGCATGATTCGTAAGCGTCGAAGTGCATTAGTGGCGGCATCCGATTGAATTCCGTATCTAGAAATTGTATCTCGACATTTACATATTCTACATTTGTTTTTCTGAGGAAAAACTATTGTAGAATGTAACATGTATGTAAATGTTTGCTACTAGAGACCTAGAAAAAGCTAACTACATTTTGCCTACTTTACGAGGTGGATCCAAAAGTTCGTGGCCCAAACTACAAGGAGACATGACATCTTTTTAAATTTACCGTCATTTGTTAGTATGTCTTCTATTGATTTATTGTGCGTAGTTTCATTCCGATACTGCACAATATAAATTTTCTGTGATTATTTGTTTGAAGCATTCTGACGCGATTTTCAATAATGGAGAAAATTGAACATCGTTCAGTCATTAAGTACCTCAATAAAAAAGGCCTGTCACCAAAAGACATCCATCAAGATATGGTGGGCACTTTGGGGGAGTCTGCTCCATCGTATTCCAGTGTCAAGAAGTGGGTAGCTGAGTTTAAGCGCAGTCGTGAGAGCATTGAAGATGATCCTAGGAGTGGACGGCCTACAACCTCTACCACGAAAGAAAACATCGATAAAATTTGTGATCTCGTACTGGGTGATCGACGTTTGACCATCGGTAAGATAGCTGAGACAGACATTAGTTATGGCCGGGTGCAACACATAATAACGAAAGAATTGGGATTCCATAAGGTTTCTGCTCTCTGGGTCCCGAGGTTGCTTTCAGCTGAACAACTTTTGAACTTTTTGAGGACTTTTACCCGAGGACCCGAGGACTTTTTGTCTAGATTTGTTACCAGGGATGAAAGCTGGGTTCACCACCATATTCCTGAATCAAAGCAACAATCCAAACAGTGGAAAAGATCTGACTCACCTACACCGAAAAAGGCTAAAGTCGTTTTGTCGACTAACAAAGTCATGGCTTCTGTTTTTTGGGATGCGAAGGGCATTATTTTTGTAGATTATTTACCGAAAGGTCAAACTATTAATTCTAGTTATTATTGTAATCTTTTACGAAGACTACGAGAAGAAATAAAAGAAAAAAGGCCGGGAATGTTGCGTAAGAAGGTTTTGTTCCATCAAGACAATGCACGTGTTCAAACTTCGGTTGAAACAATGTCTGTAATCCATGATTGTGGCTACGAATTGCTGCCCCACCCACCTTATTCGCCGGATTTAGCCCCCTCAGATTATAATTTATTTCCAAATATAAAAAAACATTTGGGTGGCTCGAAATTTTCGACTAAAGATGAGGTGATAGTCGCAGTAAACGAGTATTTCGCCGACCTTTCGGAATATTTTTTTTTCGAGGGGATAAACAAGTTGCAGTTCAGGTGGAAGAAGTGTGTTGAGCTAGATGGAGACTATGTCGAAAAATAAAAATAAAATTAGACCCACTTTTCTTTCATTTTCTTGGTCGGGTTTCGAACTTTTGGATCCACCCTCGTAGATAACGTTCTTTCTGTGTAATATAGGTACTTGTACATTGTTCATTTTTTAAAAGCGCAAATATCTATGGTTTTGGTTGCACGCCGTGATTTTTTTTTATTTAAGGAAGGTGGCAACAAAACTCAAACTTCAAAACAAGACTGCTCACACTGATGTTAAGTGATGACTGCAGCCTATAGACATCTACACAAAAAACAGAGGTCAAAATGCTCATGCGTTGCCACCCCTGAGACCTAAGTTGTTATATCTCTTTGATAGTTATTACTAGTAACAGGGACACGATAGTGCAGCATAGAGCAACACGGGCCACCGGCCGCGGCGGGTAGCCATAGCGTTTATGACCGATGCAAAACAGTCTGTCATTATTTGCGTGGAAATGCGTGCAACACACACGCACACTACAAAAATCGTCTATTACTACGAAACTCACACCTTGACTTTAACAAAATACAGAAACAATTTCACGCACCGATTGATACATTTAGGTGACAGGTATAGGCCTATTTGGGGAACTTTGACAGAGGGGAAAGCCTGTATATGGCTAATCCCCTCCGGTGTTGCTCTTTGTAGTGCAGTAACGGTAACATTACCATTTGGCGGTCGAAAGATTAGGTAATGCGGTGGTGCCTACGCCCTCGAGCACCTCCACAGGCACTCCACCACCAATGCAAGAGGGGTTTTACATTAATATAACAAACCCTATATAATTTTACGTTAAAATACTTTCAAAAAACATAATAATGGCAACCCATTATACGTCCCACTGCTGGGCACGTATAATGGGTTCTCTCCCCTTTTTGGGAGGAGGCCTGGAGCTTACTCCACCACGCTGTTCCAATGCGGATTGGTGGGGGTGGGTGGGTTAGTGGCCGACCCGCTGTCGGATCTTATCAAACCGCCCATAAGGCCTCAGACAAGGTTTTAACGACTGCTATCTATCGATAGCAATCGGGACCGACATCTTAACGTGCCCTCCGAAGCACGGAAACGCATTACACTACCCAACCGCGCCCGTAGCGCTTAACCAAAGTGCGGGCCATGCGCGTCGCTTTATTTTAGAAAAATTAATACTTGCGTGGCAGGTACATTTTACTAAACCGCAATTCATACAAAATTACGCACTGCAGAAATATATTCATGTAGGTTTCTATGTACATATTTTGTTCATGTTATGTAGGTGGCAAACAAGCAGTTCACGAGGTTGTTAGGTGATGACTGCATCCTATAGACACCCACACAAAGACGAGAGGTCGAAATGCAGATGCATTATATACGAGAGGTCGAAATGCAAATGCATTATATACAGACATACAGACATTATATGCACACTAGAGGACTTTACAGGCCTAACTAATTATTTTGACATTTTTGTAATTTTATATTGTTTGACATCTTACATTTTATTAAATTCTTAGGTTTTATGGTTTTTTAAAATTTTATATGACGACCCGGTTGGTCCAGCGGTGAGTTGACCGTTTGATTCGAAGGGTCGCGGGTTCGATCCCCGCACCGGGACAAATATTGGTATGACCTACAGATATTTGTTTCGGGTCTGGGTGTTTGTGTATGTGTTGTTTGTATGTAACGGCACCCACGACACAGGTTTTATACCTACTGGGGGCTGTGAGTGTATGCGTATTTAATTTAATGTGAAATTGTGTTTTACCAACAACAGTGATTAAGTGCTTATTTAACTTTACTAACAAATTATGGATGCAATGCCTGATTTAAATGAATAAATTAAATTAAATTGCTACTCCTCAGACCTTAGATTTTATGACTCTGTGATTGTTATTACGGGGCCAATTATCATAAATAATAAATAAATAAATAATGGCAACTCATTATACGTCCCACTGCTGGACACGAGTCTCTCCCCTTTTTGGGGCGAGGTCTGGAGCTTACTCCACCACGCTGCTCCAATGCGGATTGGTGAAGGTGTGGGTTAGTGGCCAACCCGTTGCCGGATGTTTTCAAACCGCCCATAAGGCCTCCGACAAGGTTTTAACGACTGCTATCTATCGATAGCAACCGGGACCGACGGCTTAACGTGCCCTCCGAAGCACGGAAACGCGCATTTAATTTGCCACTAGCGGTCACCCATTACACTACCCGACCGCGCCCGTAGTGCTTAACCGAGTAGATCGCTTACGATCTACACCAGCCGCATGAAGCGCGCATGGCCCCAATTTTTATAAGTACAATCAATAAATACAAACCATTTAATTTATAGATCACGGCATCACCCCCAAGGATAAGTACTGCTAATATTGGTAGGATCTTCATAGTTTCTACGCTAACTTTTTAATTACAAAGTGACAACCATCTAACCGAGATAACCATGGTAACTGAAATTATATTAGGGATTGAAGTGTACATTGAAGCGAATAGGTATTATGACGCAGTCTTAATAAAGTAATAAAGAATTGAAAAGGCTAGTCTACACTTGTCATGTTTTAAATAATAAATGTAAAACTAACATTTTACTGGCGGTAGAGCTCCAGTGGCGGAGCGCGCGGGTGAAGGCACCACCGCATCACCTAATATAATAATAATGGCTACCCATTATACGTCCCACTGCTGGGCGCGAGTCTCTCCCCTTTTTGGGGAGAAGCCTAATATAATTGCCACTAAATGGTAGTGTTCAGCACTGTCGTGTTCCGGTCAGGTGGTAATGTACGGCCCTGTAATTTCCGGCACAGAGGCATAACACCTCAGGCCTCAGGAGTGGTAACGCATTTGCATTTTGACCTCGGTCTTTGTGTGGGTGTCTATAGGCTGCAGTCATCACTTAATATCAATGTGAACTGCATTCTTGTTTGCCACTTCCATAACATTAAAAAAAAAACATAAATACGTTACTTCACGCTTGTAATCCCGAAGGGTCCTTCAAAAGAGTCCTTCAGGGCTGGCAGCGCGTTGGCAACTCCCCTGGTGTTGCAAATGTTCATAGGCGACGGTGACCACTTTCCATCAGGTGGCCCGTTTGATTGTCTGTCAACCTTAAGATATAAAAATAAAATCTCCGGGCACATTACCAAACTCCGAGATACTGGGAAACTTCCAGAAAATGGAAAAATCCCAATAGAACCAGAGATAAAGGATTTTAAACCGTTATCTCTGATAGCCCCGATCGGGGAATCGAACCCAGGACCAGCGTAGTAGTAGTGGCCTGCTTCCACTAGGCTACTGAGTCAGTGAGGCATAAATACAACATGTGATTTTTTTTTATGCTATGGAAGTGGCAAACAAGCATGCCGTTCACATTGATGTTAAATGATGACTGTAGCCTATAGACACTTGCACAAAGACCAAGGTCAAAATGCAGATGCGTTACCACCCCTTAAGGATTAAGATGTTATGCCTCTGTGCCAGAAATTACAAGGCTATACGAAGAATATTACAATTAATTACGAGTGTGTACACCATACGGTGGTATACAACATATTGTACACCGCCTTTATTATCCTTCTACGTCTGTTCACTAAGATTTATTTGACAGTTATTGACCAATATGTACAAAAAAAAAATTCAAGAATTTATGTTACAACTAGCTGTGCCAACGACTTAGTCCGCGTAGATACTGAACAGTATAATAATAATGGCAACCCATTATACGTCCCACTGCTGGGCACGAGTCTCTCCCTTTTCTGGGGGAGGCCTGGAGCTTACTCCACCACGCTGCTCCAATGCGGATTGGTGGAGATACGGGTTTTTTTTTTTTTTTTTTATGTATAGGAAGTGGTAAACAAGCATGCAGTTCACATTGATGTTAAGTGATGACTGCAGCCTATAGACACCCACACAAAGACCAAGGTCAAAATGCAGATGCGTTACCACTCCTGAGGCCTAAGGTCTTATGCCTCTGTGCCGGAAATTACAGGGCCGTACATTACCACCTGACCGGAACACGATAGTGTTGAACACTACCATTTAGCGGCAAGTATATTAGGTAACGCGGTGGTGCCTACGCCCGCGAGCTCCGTCACTGGAGCTCTACCACCAGTAAAGTTAGTGGCTAATCCGCTGCCAGGCAAAACTGAACATTAGGTAATTTAGTTAAATTCTACGCGGATGAAGTTGCGGACACAGTTAGTCTAATTTTAATACGTTTATGTAAACCGCATTCTTGAAACACTTAGCGGTCAATGGAGAGGGTTATGCTCGGCGTTTCCCTACTGGATTGAATCAGAAATGAAGAAATCCGTTGGCGAACGAAAGTCGCTGACATAGCCAAGCAGATCTCCAAGCTGAAGTGGCAATGGGCAGGGCACATAGCTCGGAGAACCGATAGCCGCTGGGGCAGAAAGGTTCTCGAGTGGAGACCACTTATCGTCAAGCGCAGCGTAGGACGTCCACCTGCAAGATAGACCGACGACCTAGTCAAGGCTGCAGGTACCCGCTGGATGCACGTCGCTTCCGATCGGTAGGCATGGAGGTCATTGGGGGAGGCCTATGTTCAGTAGTGGACGTCCTATGGCTGATATGATGATGATGAAACCGCATTCAGCTCTATTCAAAAGTTTAGAAGCAGTGCTTGAAGTCAATTTTCAATTAACCTTACCTTTTTTTCCTTTAACCAATTTTAAAGAAAGAAAAATGTTTAGTGACAACTGCAGTCTATAGACATCTACATAAAAACCAGAGGTCAAAATGCAGTTGCGTTGCTACCCCCTGAGACCTAAGCGCTTAAGTGTCATGTCTCTGTGAAAGTTATTACGGGGCCATACATTACCATCTAACCGGAACACGATAGTGCTGAGCACTACCATTTGGCGGCAGATAAGTTAGGTAATGAGGTGGTGGCTACGCTCTCCAGCTCCTACACTTGGAACTCTACCACCAGTAGTTCCTGTTGTTTCATCGCCACATCATCAGTCAGGCAACATAGTTTTTCATCATACGAGTATCCCCATAAGAGGGATATATCAGAATTACCACGCATGGCATGCGGTGGCTGTGGTGGTAGTTTTACCGTCGAATCGTGGGCATATATGCTTGAATGCATGCATTAACCTCTATTGCATACCTCTCGCATTTGCCTACTCCTTTGGAGATTACATTCGTAAAATTACTTTACGTTTTTATTTTACGTAGATACCTAAGATAAATAATTTAGCCTAACTTAAAAATCACAAAAGGAAAAATTAAACAACAGTTATTATGGTTTTAAATGTTTTATTATTTTTTAAATTAAATTATTACTTAATTAACCTACTGTACCATTAAAGAAATGTCCGGTCGGTCACATCAGTGCCTAATTTAGTGTCTTGACAAAATCAAAGAACTATGTACAGATACTGGCAAACATAATCTTATAAAATAGTTCTAGGATTCTCTGGTGTTATGAGAAGTCTTTGGCTTAAGCCGCGGACCCACTGCAGCGCACGGAGAGAATACGCACATAGGTCAAGCTTCACCTTGCAATGAAAATATATGAGATTATGTCCACTGCAACCCACGGACACGCTACGCATGAATTGAAACTCGTGGCTTCCTCGAATTTGCAAGCACGTAGCTCAACGCTGGCAACGTCAGATAAGTTGTACACGCGGAGCACGTGTGGTGGTGCAGTAAGCGAGGCACGGTGTTGGGTGAGAGAGGCAAGGAAGCGACGCCTGTACATAGACGTAACACGTGAGTTTCGTGTGTAACGTGTGCTGCACTAGAAACGGTGACTCACGTTGTTAAACAAATTAACCCAGGCGTTGCGTGCCCGTGCAGCGTGCACTTCGGTGGGTCCACGGCTTTATGGTTAGAGAAGAAGGCCCAGACACTGTTAACATTATGACGAAACTCCCACGACCTTGGCTTAGTCAAATTCTGAAAGACAGATAAGTTCTTGAGTGTGTTATTACAACATTTATGAGCAAAAATATCGCTAGTGCAACACAATTTCTCTACTTAAATAATATTACAATATCACATATTAAATTCGGTTTCTTCAACGTACACTGTTTACCCCTGTCCTTTTGAACATCAGTGAATTGAATCATTTATAGCTTCATCTAATTTTCTTGCGTTGTGCAGCAATATGATCGCCCATAAGCAGCACCTTGCAAAGGGCTGTGGTGGGTGCCTCCAGCAGGAGGTAGAAAGGTATGGCCGCTATAAATGACAGCGATACGACGCCTAGATGATATATGATCTGTAAAAGAAAATGTTTTATTCAAATTAAACTGTTATTACGCATGTTCCCTTCCCCATTTATCTCGCATATGGTTACAATAACTACCTCAAATAATTGATATATTATTTTTTTTTACAATAAATGAACAATTTTCACAAAAACCAGATACGGAATGCAAATTTCTTTCCAAGGAGCAATGCCGTGACCCTCAAAGCAAGCAGTCGTCACACCGCTGAAATAACTGGATAATTTTTTCTTTAAAATCACTTGCATATCTTACTGTGAAAAATAAAACATGACAATCTCACTATAATCTAAAGGTTTCAACTAACCACGTGATAGAAGGAGACTTGTGTCAGCTGGGTCCTGGAGCCCATGAGGACGTGCACGAAGTTGACGTGCAGCAAGTAGACGCTGTAGCTCAACCGGCTCGGTAACATCCAGCCGCGCCATTCGAAAGCTTTTCGAAGAGGATCTGTAATCAAACGTAATAATTCCTCCTGATGAGATCCAATCGTCATTTCTCTTCCATTTCTATAACAATCTGAGGACACGGCCACGCCTCCGCCAATCGAAGCGCAAGGGCACTTCCTGTATTTTGTCGAAACACTTCGGTTTTATTGAACTCACATAGTTAACTTGAATTTGGATTACACCAAATATGCAAAATTCTCAGGCTATGTTGAACATTTATAAAATATACAAAGACTACCTTATTGACTAACTCTAGACTAGAGGCTAGCGTCACAAGACGAGTCATTTCTATAGTAATTGTAATATAATGCAGGGTGGGCAGCAGCATCCCACTGTAGAACTATTGCCACTGCGAACATCCACTGGCGAGCCTATTGACATCTCCGGACTCATTAGCAAACTCAGAGGCACTGGGAAACATTCCGAAAATAAACACTATAGCACTTACTGACCTACTGAGGCTATTAGAGAGATTATAGGATATAATCTATATCTCTATCACATATATAGGATATATGTGATAGTGCTATAATGTTATTACCTCACCATCTGTACCTACATGTACCCACTACATTCTGGTAAATAAATGATTATGATTATGATTATATCGATTATTATAAAACAATGGCCATCACCTTCAAACTGCATCATCATATCCAAGATCAAGAAGGCGACGATCATGCCCAGGATTGGCCGATGTACAGCGGCGTACAACATCCTAACTGGAAGGGACGCTCGCTCCTCATCCCGATAAAAAATGTTTCCAGTGAGCAAAAGGCACACTATCGATGGTATAACACACCATGACAGGTAGCGAAGTATCTGCAAATTGAAAAAAAATATATTAAGAACCATGTTCCACCACCGTTTTTACAGCAATACTTTATTCGTCCCCAGAGTGAGAGAAAATCCAGGACCTTCCACCAAGACCATGCTGGCATTTAAGAAGCTCGGGGTGCTAAACAAGGTGAGGCAGTATTTCACATCGGGGTAATTACTACAGTATAAAACTCAAGTGAAAATCCATTTTGTATTACAGGTCTCATCTTTGGGCGGGATACCCCCAATACCAACTAAGTCCCCTTCCTCACTCCATACAAAAATGTGCCGTTCGAATCGTCAAGGACCCAACAGGAGTTACAGGTATATCGAAAATCTGAGTCTGTCCAGAGACATCAGATGGCTGTGCATTTTATACCGCCTCTACGATGGTTAGTGCTGTGATGAACTGTTCGATCTACATTCCTACACCGCACCACCTACCGAAGAGTTTGAATTCTCAGAAGTGCTCGACAGTCCGGTTCGTGCGTTCATTATTGCACAGAACGTACAAATTCTGAAACGAACTTCTCTCTGAGGTTTCCCCGCGTTGCTGCTACAATCTTCAAAGCTGGCGACAAAAGAGTCAGAGATGAAGAATAAAGACCTTATATTAACCTTATATTTTGGGCAAGTAATGTTGTTCTTCTGGACGTAGTAGCATATGTAGCCGGTGGCCATGCCGATGGTGAAGCTTGAGATATTGTTGTGGCCGAGCACGTGCAGGTAGCGGAAGGTCTCGTTCAAGAAGCTGCGGTAGAATCTGTAAAACCACAAAATAATGCCAATATTCAAACATGTCTGTCATATTTTTACTTTTTCCAATAATACTTGGGAGTAAATTTAGAAATCAAAGAAAGATACGGAGAGAATGTTTAACTTCGGGCAGGATAGGTGACCTGAGGATAACCAGGCCAGCCGCTTCATCACTAAGAGGCTTTGGTAGCTTGATGTCTTTCACACTCCTAACTCTAACTGAATGGTTCTACCCTTACTCAGGTCTCAAGAGCACCAGACCATCCAGGTCGTAAAGGTACACGTGCAGCGCTGGGGCGACCATCCCCACCAACAGTAGCAGCATCAAGGCCAAGGTCTTGCCCCTGGTCCTCGTCGCAATGTATGCCGTCAGACCCACGACAAAGAGTTGCAAATCCGTTGACACGTGCCTGAGTGATAGAGAAAAATAAATCATGAAAATTGAAGGAAGGTGGCAAAATCAGAAACTGGAGTAGGAGCTGTTATCGCAGCGGGCAATCAAGATCTAAAAGGAATTAGATCTATTTTAATTATTTTATTTAATTATTATTTTAATTATTTAAATAGCCGCAATAATAATTATAACAGAAATTATTAATTGTTTTATATTATTTCGCATTAACACATGCTTGTGAAATATATTTTATTTAAAGAAAAATGGAAAGAAAAAGTTCGAGTCTCGCTTGAAGTCAATTTTTTCTTTCCATTCTTCTTTAAATAGAAATTATTAATATTACTAAATCTACTTTTATAATATCAAAATAAAAAACATAATTTCAACTTCCATACAAGCATGCACAGCAGCTCACATTGATGTTAAGTGATGACTGTAGCCCATCTACACAAAAACCAGAGGTCAAAATGCAGATGCGTTGCCACCCTTAAGACCTAAGTTGTATGTCTCTGTCATGAGACCGTAGATGTTGTGTCTCTGTGATAGTTATTACGGGGCCATACATTACCTTCATCATCTAACCGGAACACGATAGTGCTGTACACTACCATTTAGCGGCAGATAAATTAGGTAACGTGGTGGTGCCTACGCCCTCGAGCTCCTACACTGGAACTCTACCACCAGTAATACTGGATACTGTACCAGTCTTTTAGGGTTTTATCGAAAGATATTATGCTCTTCATATACATTAAACCTACCATGACCAAATAGGTCGAGTTCTGTCTGATGGTGGGGTCAAAAGTCTTAGGAATCGGCGTGCATGTATGAAGAGAATGATGAAGGTAGACGAGGCACGAGAGGTTTGTCAGAACCGGGATGTCTGGCGCTCTACACTCTCTGCCTACCCCGTTAGGGACCTGGCGTGAAGATACATACATACATATATACATTAAAGATCAAGGATGAGAGGATGCATCCTTGTATGACGCCTTTCTTGCAAAATTTTACAGAGGTTTATACAGAAAGGAAGAAAGGAAGAAAGAAAGAAAAAACATTTATTGGCGCAGTCGATCAAAAACTGCATAGAAAAACAATAAAAAAAAATAAACACTTAAAATATAAGTAGGTAGGTACGACAAAAAAAACAATATTTATGTAAGCATTGACACTATAACACAAATTAAAAAGTAAGAATACTGTTAATATAAAAAAAGTAGGTACCTGTTGAAAAAAACAGTAGAAAAAAAACAAGGTGTTACAGTAGAAAAAAAAACAAGAAATCACGGCTGCACCAAATAGTTACCAGTTCAGCATAATGTCAAGCCGGAACCTGACGCTGGTTTTCAAATGGAAACCAATCGGTGGGACACGGATATCAGTCCTAAAAGTCTATATGAATATAATAAATACTTACTAGGAATAAACCGATACATGAGTGCAAATAAATATTACATATTATTATATTATATTTATTATAAAAGTAGATAAAACAAGTTAAACTAAACAAAAACAAAAATTTACGTACTTGAATACCAACAAATTACATAAAATATTACATAATATAAAATAAAACGTACAAAAATAGGTATAAGGTTGTGGAAAAAGTTTCTTCGCATTTTTTAAGATAATTCAAAACATTTTTTAATATAGTTTATTTAAATTTAACTAAAGTATGTATGTACCATTTAGTTCGATAACCTTTTACCATCTTGTAGGTAGGGACATGATCCCATTGCTATAAAAATTTTGTGACTTCTCATCAAAATACCGCGACAAGTGGATTTGGCAGTCCTCTCGTGATGTTAACCTAATATTGCATAAAGAATTCTGAAGAGACCGAAACAGGAGGAAATCTGAAGGTGCAAGGTCAGGACTATACGGCGGATGAATTAACACCTCCCAGCCAAACTCTCTTAATTTTTGCTGAGTTGCTATAGATGTGTGAGGTCTAGCGTTATCATGATGAAACACCACACCCCTTCTGTTGATCAATTCAGTCCGCTTTCTCTCAACTTCTTGCTTTAATATCATCAGTTGTTCGCAGTAGAGTTCAGAATCGATAGTCCTGCCTGGTGGTAATAGCTCATAATGAATAATGCCCTTCCAATCCCACCACACACACAACATCACCTTATTGCGAGTTAACCCGGGTTTCGCCACAGTCTGTGAAGCCTGACCGGCCTTTGAGCACGACCTTTTTCGCACGTTCTTGTCGTACGTGATCCAATTTTCATCACCAGTTATCAGCTTCTCCAAAAAATATTCGGTTTCATTACGTCGTAATAAAGAATTACAAATGAGTACACGGTTCATTAGGTTTCGTTCAGTGAGCTGGTGAGGTATTTAAAATAATCAAAATTACGAATACAAAATGTCAGAAAAATGTGAAGCATTACAAGTCAAGATTTTTTTTTCAAGTCAATACATTCTGATACAGAATAGAAGCACTTTTCGATTAACCATAATTTTACTCTTCTAACAAATATTCTAAAAGGTAAAGCTTTCATGTCACTTGGAATAGCGTTATAGATCACACCACACATTACATAACTACTTTTGATATACATAGCAGTCCGAAAAATTGTTCTTTAAAATTTTAACTTTCAATGATACCAAAACCGGCCAGATACAAATACTACAGCTAAAGACATTTTATTACAAGTTCATACATACTATAATGCGAAAAGACTTTTTCCCCAACCTATTATAAATATACTTATACGAGCACATACAATTGCGCCGAGATGTCATCTTTCTCCATCTCTGTTTGGTAGGTACCTATATCTGTTCACCACACGACCTCCATACCAGACCTATATACCAGTATCCAGCATCTGTTTTAATGAGACTAACTGACGTCATTTCATTTTTTAGGGTTCCGTAGTCAACAAGGAACCCTTGTAGTTTCGCCATGTCTGTCTGTCTGTCTGTTTGTCTGTCCGTCCGCGGTTTAGCGCAAAAACTATTGGTACTAGAGACTTGAAATTCGGCACAAGTACACACCTTGGAAGCGCGCATGGCCCAGCGGCTGGTGTAGATCGTAAGCGATCTGCTCGGTTAAGCACTACGGGCGCGGTCGGGTAGTGTGATGGGTGACCGCTAGTGGCAAATTAAATGCGCATTTCCGTGCTTCGGAGGGCACGTTAAGCCGTCGGTCCCGGTTGCTATCGATGGATAGCAGTCGTTAAACCTTGTCGGAGGCCTTATGGGTTTGAAAACATCCGACAGTGGGTTGGCCACTAACCCACCCACCTCCACCAATCCGCATTGGAGCAGCGTGGTGGAGTAAGCTCCAGGCCTCCCCCCAAAAAGGGGAGAGACTCGTGCCCAGCAGTGGGACGTATTATGGGTTGCCATTATTATTTTTATTATTATACACACCTTAATTACGCTGACAAAGTGGTAGAATAATACCATAAAAAATAAAATTATTTAGGGTTCCTCCCCTACATGTAACGAGAGGATATTTTTTTGATTTTTCGTTTTCTATATAGTGTGGGGTATCGTTGGATAGGTCTTTTTAAAATGTTAGGAGTGTGCTAAAATCAGTTTTCGATTGAGTTAACTGTTCGTGACTTATTAAGCTTTAAAGTGCCAATTTTCGTTAGAGTCAAGTGTCCCCCCCCTCTACCAACTAAACGGTTGTTGTTAGAAATTCAGTCGTTACGACAATAGTAGCTACATATTACAAAATTAAAAGGAAAACAATCACACTTAAGTTGGCTTTACTAGTTTGCGAGTAATAGTCGACCAAATGTATTTAAAAACTCGAAAATGTTGAACAACTCCATTGAAAATATATGTAATACTAGCTGACCCGGCAAACTTCGTATTGCCTCAGAATGAAATAAGGTGTCAAAGGTTTGATAGATACGGACTATTTGTATGGAAAAATAAAATTGTGGTTTGTACTGTTTCCCTTCAATTTCTTCATATTTTCTTACCTTTTAAACCTTCCCTAGACTTCCAAAAGTCATTCAAAACCAAAATTAGCCAAATCGGTGAAGCCATTCACGCGTGATGCCGTGACCAAGGAAAACGGGTTGCATTTTTATATACATAGACGTGGCCGGCTATGCTAACATCAAAAATTTAAAAAGTGGAAATTATTGAATTATACGGCGTTTCGTTCACTACAAAATTAATTTAATTAATTTTATAGCGTCAACAACACGTGGTAATTATGCTGTTAAAATGTAGCTTATATGACACGTTTGTAGATTTACCATAGCAGCGCCATCTATTGATTACTTACTCAACCCAGTCGAAAGGTATCGACATCTGTTAGAATCATTTGGAGTTAACAGATAATTGTGACTGTCAAATAATAACAGACAAATAATTAGCAATAAATTAAAATTGCGACTATAATTTGAGATTTAAACTATCCTATCTCTCAAGTTGGATCGAACTGCACATGGTGTGCGAATTTTATTATAATCGGTTAAGTGGTTTAGGAGTCCATTGAGGACAAACATTGTGACACGAGATTTATATATATTAAGATATATTTTTTATTACATTATTCAAACTTGAAAACTACGGAACACTGCGCGTGGCCCGACACGCACTTGACCGGTTTTTATATGTATATAGATGATTGTTGATAGCTCTTTTAAATCACGGAAAGGTCATTCCCATATTTTTTATTACCGTAAATGAATATGTTAACTTAATCGTATACCTAACAGATAACTGATAAAATTGTTTTTAATCGTATTAATATTATTATTGCGAAAGTTTGTATGTTTGTTTGTTTGTTTTTTTGTTACTCCATATATATAACTGCTGAACCGATTTTCATAAAATTTGGCACACACATAGAGGGCAACTCAACTTGTACTAACACATAAAATGTTCCTGTGGGATGCCATGGCATGATTTGATGAGTTACCACAGGTTACGCGAGAAGCGACCATCAGCAACCGCAGGCAACAACTAGTTAGTTGTACATAATTTCTTAATTATTTATTAACAAATTGTAATCTTGATTTAAAATTAATTAAGGAAGGTACATCTTGAATTTCTTTCAAGAGAGTTTTAATATAAATTATACGAGTATTTGCATGCATTTATGACGTTAAGTGATGACTGCAGCCTATAGACACCCACACAAAGACCAAGGTCAAAATGCAGATGCGTTACCACTCCTGAGGCCTCAGGTGTTATGCATCTGTGCCGGCAATTACAAGGCCGTACATCACCACCTGACCGGGATACGATAGTGCTGAACACTACCATTTAGCGGCAAGTATATTAGGTAAAACGGTGGTGCCTACGCCCGCGAGCTCCGTCACTAGAGCTCTACTACCAAGAAATAACCGAGACATAACAACTTATGTCTCAGGGGTGGCGACGCTTCTGCATTTTGACATCTGTTTTTTGTGCAGATGTCTACAGCAGTGTTTCCCAAACATTTTTCTGCTGCGGCCCGGTAATCTCCAAACTGCCCCTTCGTGACCCACTTAATATTTTCTAACGCAAGTTGGTTCTATTAGGTAAAATGATAACCATTTATTAAGAACTAGCTGTTGCCCGCGGCTTCGTCCGCGTGGATGTCGTTTTATAAATAACTAAGTAGCCTTTCTTTCTCAAAGTCAGCTCTATCTCTACTAAATTTCATTAAAATCGGTTCAGTCGTTTGGACGTGAAAAGAACAGAACTTTAACAGACAGACAGACAGAGTTACTTTCGCATTTATATTATATTTAGTAGGGATATTTACGATGCGTCGAACGATAGTAAGTAATATGTTTCAAACCAGGCGGGAATGTTGCGACCCGGTATTTTTATTTTGATGGCCCGGTACCGGGCGACCCGGCAAATGGGAAACAATGTTCTTAAGGCTGTTATCACTTAACATCCGTGTGAACTGCATGCTTTTTTGCCACCACCGTTACACAATCTAAGTATTTACCTAACAAATAATATTTAATGTGGCATTCATCTCCATCACTGGTACATTTACTGGTGGTAGAGCTCCAGTGACGGAGCTCGCGGGCGTAGGCACCACCGCATTACCTAATATACTTGCCGCTAAATGGGAGTGTTCAGCACTATCGTGTTCCGGTCAGATGGTAATGTACGGCCCTGTAATTTCCGGCACAGAGGCATAACACCTTAGGCCTCAGAAGTGGTAACGCATCTGCATTTTTACCTCTGGTTATTGTGTGGGTGTCTATAGGTTGCAGTCATCACTTAACATCAATGTGAACTGTATGCTTGTTTGCCACTTTTAAAACATTAAAAAAAAATTAAGACGAAAATGCGACATTCAATTAGCTAATCTATAAAAATAGAATCATAATAATAATATTTTGATGAATTCAATTTAATTTTGTATTGAATAAGAAATTAACTATATTCATGAAGCGCGCATGGCCCCGCGGCTGGTGTAGATCGGAAGCGATCTACTCGATTAAGCGATACGACCGCGGTCGGGTGTATGATGCGTTTCCGTGCTTCGAAGGGCAGCTTAAGCCGTCGGTCCCGGTTGCTATCAATAGATAGCAGTCGTTAAACCTTGTCGGAGGCCTTATGGGCGGTTTGAAAACATCCGACAGCGGGTTGGCCACTAACCTGTATCTCCACCAACCCGCATTGGAGCAGCGTGGTGGAGTAAGCTCCAGGCCTCCCCCAAAAAAAGGGGAGTGACTCGTGCCCAGCAGTGGGACGTATAATGGGTTGCCATTATTATTATTATATTCATAACTAGCTGTTCAGTATTCTACCCGGACGAAGTCGTGGGCGCAGCTAGTATAAAAGTAGCTTAATTACTCCTTATTACGTCAGCTGAAGTACTATTACTGCCAGTGAAAGTCCCGTCAAAATCGGTAGAGCCGTTCTCACGATTAGCGCCGCCAAACAGACAGACAGACAGACGGACAGACAGACAGACAAAAATTGAAAAAAATGTGGTTTTGGTATATGTGCCGTGTATACATACTTATGCATTTAGTAAAAATCAGTTATTTTTATATTACAAACAGACACTCCAATTTTATTTATTTGTATAGATCATGAATATATAAAGTATCTATCCAATGTCGATGTTGGTTATCGCTTTGGTGGCTTAGGCTTAGGTCTCAGGTTCTATCTCCGCGGAGAAAGTGATATTTTTTTACAATGGAGATGATTTGCCATTGATACCCTTTGTAATATGTCCGATGGAAACTAATTGGTTCCGTAATTATACTTTTTTTTAATGTATTGCGAGTAGTAAACAAGCATGCAGTTCACATTGATGTTAAGTGATGACTGCAGCCTATAGACACCCACACAAAGACCAAGGTCAAAATGCAGATGCGTCACCACTCCTGAGGCCTAAGGTGTTATGCCTTTGTGCTGGAAATTACAGGGCCGTTCATTACCACCTGACCGGAACACGATAGTGCTGAACACTACCATTTAGCGGCAAGTATATTAGGTAATACGGTGGTGCCTACGCCCGCGAGCTCCGTCACTAGAGCGCTAACACCAGTAAAAATATATAAAGTACCAGATCTATCCAATGTCGATTTGGTTGTCGCTTTGGTGGCTTAATCTTAGGTTAGGGTCTCGGGTTTTGAAAAATAAACCAATAGGGCTAGTACTTTCGTGCGCGAGTGTGTGCGAGTGTACCTTCCAGCGTTCTTTTTACGTGGCGCGACCTGTACCTACAATGATTCGCCATTGATATTCTATGTAATATTCCCGATGGATACTAATTGGTTCCGTAATTATACTTGCTTAATACATGAGACTAAAAACATTAGTGATTTGAATCTGCTGTGGTATCTGCAAGCCTAGTAGTCTTATGGTGAGATTCACAGACCGCACTACGACTTTACTTTGAGAAAAGTATGCTTAGAACTGTCAGTACAGTATGGGATTTACAGTTCGAAGCGTACTTTGCTTGAAAGTAAAGTCGTAGTGCGGTCTGTGAATCTCGACCTTAATCTCTCCAGACACGAGAAAAATATGACAATTGAAATTCAATTGTGTCTCGCCGCCGGTGGCCGTACGATCCTTGAAGGATTAATGGTGGCAGGCCACTGCTGCTAAGCTGTAGTCTTGGATTCGATTCCCAGGTCAGGGGCTAGTAGAGTTGAAGGTGAATTATCCTTTATCTCAGGTGCTATTGGGATTTTATTCGTTTTCTGGCAGTTTCCCAATGCACCCTGGGAGTTATCAACAAAGCTCGCAACCTGTTACAAAACGTAACCGGCGAATAGTGTGTTTTGCTTGAATGCATGCATTAACCTCTTCCTACCCCTTCGGGAATACAGGTGTGACGTACGTTTTTTTAAATTTGTGGTTATACGTTATATTCATGTATATTCTTTATAACCAAATTGGTAAACAAGGACGTAGTTTTCATTGATGGTAAGTAAATACAACACCTACTAACATCTACGTTAAAACTAAAGGCCTCAATGCAAATGCGTCGCCAAGGCCTAAAATCTTTTACCCTTGTATCGGAAAATTTGTTATCATATGATTATCACCCAACAAAAATACAATTAATTTGACCGCAAATAATTAATAAATGCAGATAACCGGCAGAAATGAAAACAAGTTGCATAAAAACAAATTTATTAAAAACACAAATAAGTACTTACAATGCAACGATAAAACAAACCATCGATATAAAAAAGTTACCTTTAAAAAAGTTATTTACAAACTGACATTCCCTCCTGGCTTTTCATGTCTTCCAATTTCCCAATAATTTTATTCAATTCTTCTTCATTTGGCACTCTCTTTCCGAATAGATAAACTCTTAAAATCTCCTCTTTTTCATATTGAAGGAAGAAGTCATCATCGATCTTCAAGAATACAACTCTGTTTTTATTTATTGGCGAACATTGGCAGGTATCATTCAAAGCACGGGTTACTTGTTCACGATTATTAACAACGTCAACTAGTATGACCATCTTGATAAATTTAGTGTCTTGAGATATTAACGCAAGATTAACCTCTTTTCTGCCACATTCACATGTGAATTCTTCATTCCAAAGATATGAATCTTTGGTACTAGCAAAGGTTGCATCAGAACAATTTGGGACTTTCTGACTCGTAGTCGGCCATAGGTATAATAACTTATAACTACCGAAAAATGGCGCTCCAACATCGTGATCTTCTATACCGCCTTGACAATTGACTATCGAAAGTAAAACAGCTAATATTATATGTTTCAACATTTTAAATTTAATTAACACTAGCAACTGGGTTAATAAGGGATCTATCAAAATTAAAGTGCTATGTTGTAATTGTGACAATTGACATTTATCACTTGACATTAAAGATATTGGGGTTAAAAAACAAAACAATAGAGATAGTAAAACAATCTTATCTCAAAAGTTGATTTTGTAGGTGCTCCGAACAATATGGCAAAGGTTACGAGATAAATGTATGTTTTAAAAAGATTTGAGCCAATTATAATTGTTTTGGGTTATTTTCTTGTGAATCAAGGTTTGAATATCTAGTTGTAAACGTTGCTGTTACTATGCGTGTCCGCGAACACTTTTTTGCCTTTTCTTATAGGCTAGAGATATATGGCTGTGCCATTATTTACACGCTGTTTTACACACGACGCTAAGGTTCGGTTGCACTAAAATATTTGTTAAAGTTTTTGTAAAATTTTACATCCTTCTCTAACTCTAATACATTTGTTAAGTTAGAGAAGGATGTAAAAATTTACATTAACAATCCACGATCCTTAAAAGGGACCGACAGCCTTACTCTAATCAGCCTAAATCTATCTAAGGGGTTGAGTGATGCGAGCAAATCGGGCGGGACGTCGAAGTGTCCATTCTATACGTAGTATTATTACATATTCTCTGCTTTCGTTTTGCTTTCGATTATGAAGTTATCTTATCAGTTTCGTACATGTACTTAACTGCGGACGAAAACAGTTCCAGGCAAAAGTTAGGCGGTACGAAACTGGCAAGATGATGACATAATCGAAAGCTCAACGAAAGCAGAGAATATGTAATAATAGTATAGAATGGACACTTCGACGTCCCACCCGATTTGCTCGCATCTCTCAACCCCTTCCCCTCTTATGGGCGACGTTTGGTATTTTGTACGTGCTACGCACACAGGTTCGCGTGTAAATACACGTCACTGATTGATGTCTGTGTACCTAATAGAAACCAAATTAAGCGTTTGTATGGAATTTTGGCGGAGTGTCCGCGGTGTGACGAAAGCATTAGAGTTGGGCGATCGGCTCCAAGGCTGTTGTCATCCCCAATAACAACTCAACAACCATCTTTTACTGGTGCTAGAGCTCCAGTGACGGAGCTCGAGGGCGTAGGCATCACCGCATTACCTAATATACTTGCCGCTAAATGGTAGTGTTCAGCACTATCGTGTTCCGGTCAGGTGGTAATGTACGCCCCTGTAATTTCCGGCACAGAGGTATAACACCTTAGGCCTTAGAAGTTGTAACGCATATGCATTTTGACCTCTGGTCTTTGTGTAACTGTCTATAGGCTGCAGTCATCACTTAACATCAATATGAACTGCATGCTCGTTTGCCACTTTCATCACATAAAAACAAATCGGACCGCGTAAAACTTGTAAGAATATGCTACTTACCTTCACTTACATGAATCAATAATATAAACAGACAATAGTCCCTTGTTTTTTATTATATTTTTTAAGTCATCATATACCTACTTAAAAATACATATGAAAACATAATTAAATTATAATTGCTCTTTAAAAAAAAAACATGTAAATACAATTAACACCTATGCATTCAGATCAAGACTATATAAAGAGCTGTAAATTTTAAAACATTAACTTTTAAACTTGTAACGATTAACTTCTTCATCTTCATTATGTGGTTTATATTATTTTTCTTTGCTGCAGTTTCTGCCCAAGATTTATACACTAAATGGGTTCCTGTTGCTGCCTATCCACCGATGGGTCCAACATGGCCGTGTACACCATACAATCTACAAAACGTCGGAAATTGTATGTGTGGAGAAAATACTGTACCTGCCATGACATGGACAAGTGATGATGACGGAGTACCCGTCTACACCTACCCCATGGTCACAATCAATGAGGCATCTGAAGTTGATGCTATCATCAATACAAAATGTATATGCAACGGCCAAGAATTAAGCGGAGCAGCTTTGAGGATAATTGATGAAAATTACGTTGTCGTTTATCAGAAAACTCCTGGGGAAGCTTATGATGATGAAGTACTTTACTCAGTTTATGTGGTTGCAAGAAACTGGCCCACTAAGCAGGGTGTAGAAGGAGTTATGAGGGCTGTCAAGGAAGTAGAAGGGAAAAAAGGCGGTATGGCATGCATGGATAACTTAAAGAAATAATTCATGTATGTTAGAATGTAAATGATAAAATATTATAAGTGGGATGGAATATATTATATATCTAACACAATTCGATTTTTTATAATAAGATCAGGAATATAAAAACCGACCTCAACGAGAAGCCAATTTCAAGACATTATTAAAATTCACAAAACTTAATATTTAATATCGGACCAATGTTATGTTTGAGCTCTATTCATTAAAAATGTACCTACTAGTTTTTTCAGATTTATCAAGAATTCAAGAAATTGTAACTGAACGGATTATATATATATTATTATTTTTTGGTGGTCTTTTAAATATTAAATCCAATTTTTGTGTATAAATAGAACATAGTTTTATGAATTATTATTTGAATAAATCAGGAGCCTCCAAGCGTGGCAGAAGTTTAAAATGTTTACCTAATTCAAATATTATCAACAGTTGCCTTACAAGTCTTTTCACACACGTTAAAAAATAAACATACACTCAGTTATGCTACTTGATGATGGCTTAACGAAATAAGAAACTCAGTTATAATCTGAGCTAAAATATATAATAAATTTCACTTTAAATATAACTCAAACTTGACAAGTGAACAGGCAACATTATTTCAGGCTATGAATAAATAATTGTGTGAAGCCAAGCAGATCCACGGATAATATATTATAAAGACGGCACTTTCACATGAGCATTTCACTTCACTGCAAGCCAGCATGCTACTTATATTTTTCTTTACGGTCGTACGGGCTGAAAATTAAACTTTGTATCCCGTTGCTGTGTATCCAAGAGTAGTACCCAACGAAGACTGGCCGTGCACAGCTTACTAGAACAGAACCATTGGCACTTGTAAGTGCGGTGATAATATTGTACAGCATGCGGATCGGACGACAGATGTCGAAGCGCCACTTTTGTCATACCCCGTTTAAGAACCACTGCTGTGGAAGAAGATATTATTATCAAAATAATCAACACCAAATTCCGTTCAGATGGTACTGAAAAAAATCCAGGTTTAGCTAAATTTGTCGATGATCTGTTCTTCATGTACTATGAGAAAATACCTGGTGAAGTGTACACTGATGAAGTATCGTATTCAACATTGCTGCTTGCAAGAAGATGGCCGAGTGTAAAACACACAGATTTATTAAATCAATGGTTAAACAAGTTGAAGACATCATAGGTCGCTTAAACTTTGGATTGATGGAACAAATATTACGCTTATGTGTCTCGACATGCTTAATCATTAAACCGAATCATGTGATTGAGTTCTTTCAAAAATAAAAGACGGAGTAAGATTGTATTTTTTTTGTCTTATTTCTTTGCTCCCAAGATAATCGTAGTTTTAATTATAATAATTAAAACAGTTAGTCCAGTGTAATAGGAACTGAGAAGATTCTGTTCTGTAACTAAAAGGTTGTGTTGTGTGATTCCACTTACTTTCGACTTCGAACCATTATTGCAGATATTTTTTACTGGTGGTAGAGTTCCAGTTTAAGGACTCGAGGGCGTAGGCACCACCGCATTACCTAATTTATCTGCCGCCAAATGGAAGTGTTCAGCACTGTCGTGTTCCGGTTGCTAATCTAGTTGAAACTTTTTTTCGATCATACCGGGGCGCAATCCGGTCGGTGCAAAACTCTTTCGATATAGGTTACGATCTTACTAACAATGATGTACTTACCTAACACTAAATCCTAAATAAACGATTTTCTAGGTAATGAAGATGACAAACAAGCATTTAGTTTACATTGATGTTAACTAATGACTGCAGCCTATAGACACCCACACAAAGACCAGAGGTCAAAATGGAGATGCATTGCCACCCATGAGACCTTAGTTGTCTTCTTTTGGTAGATCGTAAATCCCCATAAATACTAGGAATCATTATTTTAAGGGCCCGTTCACATATTAAATATAGTAATTTGCTGTAGTCTAAACATTAGTTACATCACTAATTGGGACGTTGGAAAGAAATATTGTGTTATTTTTGATAAGAATTTTAAATTCTTGACCAAATAAAGATATTTAAATGGCTTATTATAAGCAATTTAAATAACTACTTCATTGTTAAGGCCCTTGTACATAATAATATGAATCAGTGTGAAATATTCAAGTACTCACGGGGATCTGCATATTTTTTTTGCTTAACCTTCATTTTTATATGCTAAGGAAGTGGCAAACAAGCTTGCGGTTCACATTGATGTTAAGTGATGACTGCAGCCTATAGACACCCACACAATGACCAAGGTCAAAATG
The DNA here is from genome assembly GCA_036365455.1 of Macrosoma leucophasiata. Taxonomy (NCBI): domain Eukaryota; kingdom Metazoa; phylum Arthropoda; class Insecta; order Lepidoptera; family Hedylidae; genus Macrosoma; species Macrosoma leucophasiata. The sequence continues at coordinate 1,438,596 of JAWQUS010000023.1, read as the reverse complement.
CAGATGCGTTACCACTCCTGAGGCCTGAAGTGTTATGCCTCTGTGCCGGAATTTTTCCGAAAAATTTGAAGAAGGAAGAAAATATGCCACCCGCGAGCTCCGTCACTAGAGCTCTACCACCAGTGAAAATTTTTAAATTTAATATCAGAGCATTCTCATAAGTTTTCCTGCTATTGGTAAAAGGCTATTAAATGGGTTTTTTTTATATTGGGCCTAGTAGTTTCAGAAATAAAGTAATTTTTCAGATATAGCGATTTTGATTTTTTTTTTAAATAAATGTTATAACTGCTTATTGTAATATTACGAAAAAAAATGATTTGAAGCCTCACAACAAAATTTATCATTTGCTAAAATATATCACACAATAGGATGTGCAGAACTCTTTTTTTTTTTAAGTTATAATTCATCGTGTTAATCCATTAATTTATTTACGTTTGGTTGATTTATTTACGTTTCACGTATATGTTTGGGTCACTGATAATTACATAATTTCAACTGAATCGATGCAATTCTTTTAGAATAACCGACTGTGGCAGACAGACAGACGAGAGATCTTATAAAAAAACATTTTTAATCTATTGCATAGCTTCTATCGAGGGCCTTGAGCGCGGGGACCGAATCCAGAAATTCCGTAACGAAAAAACCTCACGCTCCCCACTCCGACGGGCACGGAGGTGTGGCTTGAAGGCCGTGCATTGTCAGACGTCGTTTCTTTTCGGCAGTCTTCGACACGGTGTTTGTGTGCGTGCAACTAGACGTATTGTATGACTCTACGGAGCTCGCACGAATCGAGACGAGCTGCTCCGAAATCGGACGAATACATAATCAGCTGTTTATATATATTGTAAAATAATAAAATATTTCAAACAATATTAACTTTTTATTTATTTAATAAAAGAAAAAAAAATGTTTTCTTATCGGTCACCACGCTCAAAAAGTGTAACTTGAATTAATATCAAAGAAAAAAGAAATACTGCATAAATAAAATAAATAAATAATTATTATTGTATAAGTTGATACAGAATGCTATGAAATAGCTTTACCGCGGCAGTCCCCGAGTGCCACACGTCTTTTTTTTTTCTTTGTGTGGTATAGCTAACTAACATCCTATGTTAGTTAGCTATTTCTGGAACGCTCGTCAATGCAAATGATATCTTACAAACTCTCCAATCTCTCGTCGAGTGTGGATTGGGTTGCTTGAAAAGCATTTAAACACTTTAATTTAACGAACCAATTTATTTAACACCGCTATTTAATATGTATGTATGAATCTTCACGCCAAGTCCCTTACGGGGCAGGCAGAGAGTGTGGGGCTCCAGATATCCCGGTTCTGACACACCTCCCCCTACTTCTTCTACATTCATAATTCTCTTAAGATTTAATAATATCTCTTGTCAAATGTATGAGAAAACTGTTTAAAAGTAGATGTCAACTTACCACAGCTTCATCGCAAATGATTCTTACTAGGTTTTCGAGCAAATATTAGTTTAACACTCCTGTAACGTGAATAAATTTTGCTGGTGGTAGAGTTCCAGTGACGGAGCTCGCGGGCGTAGGCACCACCGCATTACCTAATATACTTGCCGCTAAATGGTAGTGTTCAGCACTATCGTGTTCCGGTCAGGTGGTAATGTACGGCCCTGTCATTTCAGGCACAGAGGCATATCACCTAATGCCTCAGGAGTGGCAGCGCATCTGCATTTTGACCTCTGGTCATTGTGTGGGTGTCTATAGGCTGCAGTCATCACTTAACATCAATGTGAACTGCATGCTTGTTTGCCACTTATATTACAAAAAAAAAAAAAGATTCCAGTTTTGTGTAACCGCCTTTAAAGTAAGTAAAGCATTAACGTTAAATTAAATTAAAAAAGGACCAAACAATAAAATTTGTACTTGACAAGTGTAAAGGCGCTATTAAAACAACGCTTAGACAATTGTGAGAAACACTATTTATGGAGTTGCACAAAAATTCTATACCAAATCGTGGCAAAACTTAACATAATAATGTTGTTTTTAATATTTCTTCTGGCCAGCGTTGCCGCTGAAAACGAGGATTGGTATCCTGTTGCTGTGCATCCACCTCTAACCCAGGATTGGCCGTGTACAGCCTACTACAATACGACTGCAGGTATATGCACATGTGGTGATAGAATTATGCCACACATCAAATGGATGAACGATGATAAAATAACGCTCCTGACATTCCCGACTATCATCACTAACCACGTCGAAGGAAACATCGACATAGTAACCAATAAATGCAGATGTAATGATGGCACTGAACTAACTCCAGCTGTAATCCGACTTCTCGATGACATATTCGCAATAGAATACGGAATAGCACCAGGTGAAGTCTACAGTGGTGAGAAACAATATTCAACTTTGTTGATGGCAAGAAAATGGGCGAGTCGAAAAGAAGTTGAGGACATTATAGCGTCACAAAGTTTAAAGGAATTCGAAGACTATAAACCATTACTGGTTTGTCCGCAAAAACTTTAGAAACGCAAAATGATAAGTTTGCATAAGAAACGTCGTAAAGGGGGTGGTTTATTATTTATGTGAATAAATATTGCTAGCAATGTTCGAAATAGTGTTGTGATACTTGTGATGCCTATGATCTATAATTCAAAACAATTTTTCTTGTTTTATTTGGTTGTTTTGGAAGCGAAGAGTATCTTGTCATAGGTATTTGTCGTTGAGATTTTTACAATCATCAATTGTTGAAAAGTGTTAAGCTTAAAAAAAAGGTAAAAAAAGACGTACGTTATCGTATGACTATTGTACAAATGAAGAAACAATAAAGAATTTTTATTATTTTTACCCATTTTGTTCCTTTTTTTTATTTATTTTATATTTTTATCGAGGAATTTCTATTTTTAACACGTGTATCATACTTCATAGTGACCTACTGAGGTAGATTTATTTGTAATATGTTTATTTTGTTTTCTTTTTTAAAGACTTTCAATTTGTATTGCAGAAGTAGGTAGTAATTTAGATTGAGAGATGAATAATTGATTGGCTTTTATTTTAGTCCATTAAAACGGAAAATTATGCTGTATAATTTTTTTACAATTATTAACCTCGGTATTACTATTATTTAACTACCTCAGTTGTCTAGTGGTAGCAGGCCAGAACTACGCCGGGGTCCTGCCTGGACTACTCATTAATTCCGGGATCGAGGAAATAAGTGCTATTGTGATTTGTCAGTTAAGTATCTGTTTGTGATTGTGCCACCCAATTGAGTGCAATATTCCCGGAGATGTTAATAAGCTCGCCACCAAAATGGGACAAAACATTACTGTCGAATCGAGTCTGTTTACTTGTATGCTTAATTAATATTAATAAAGTAACGTTTTATTACGTTATTGATTAATGTGCAAATTAAATTAAAAAAAAAACCTTAACGACAAGTGTACAGGTACCATTACGATGATAGATAATCGTCTGAACCCGACATGACCCTTCATTTATATAAGAAAGACCAAAATTCGCAATGCACTCATTGCACACAAAAATTTCGACCACCATGTTATTTTTAATATTCCTATTCGCGGCCGCGGCAGCAGAAAACGAGTCTTGGTATCCCATCGCTGCATATCCCCCGTTAAAATCGCAATGGACATGCCAACCTTTCACTAATAAGACCATTGGTAGTTGCGATTGTGGTGGGCGAACTGTTCAACATTCGGATTGGAAAATTGAAGACATAAGTATATCATTACCTCTCATCACGATCGATGATCCTTGGAAGGATGTAGATAGAACACTTAACACGAAGTGTACATGCTGTGACGGTGTTGAGAAGTATCCAGCCTTGGTCAGAATAGTTGATTCTGTGTTCGCTGTAGACTTTGAGAAGATACCGGATCAAGATTATAGTGAAGCCTCTTACACAACATTGTTGTTTGCAAGAAAATGGCCGAGTAGCAAACAAGTTGAAGACGTTATAAATCGTTTGGAGGAGTTTAAGGACAAGAAACCGGCGCTGATATGTCCCGATAAGCTTAAATAGACGTGTTTTGTTCTCAATTATGGAAGATAACGAAGAATACCTGCGTTAAATTCTTAATTTTTGTGACGAATAAATTCTAAATTTTTAATTGTTTTATTTTTTTGTGTACGGTTATGATAATAATTTTTTGAAGTGTCAAACAAGCATACAGTTTACATGTATGTAATGATGGTAAGTAATACTGTGCCTATCAACATCTACATTAAACCATTTTTACTGGTGGTAGAGCTCCAGTGGCGGAGCTCGCGGGCGTAGGTACCACCGCATTACCTAAGATACTTGCCGCTAAATGGTAGTGTTCAGCACTATCGTGTTCCGGTCAGGTAGTAATATACGGCTCTGTAATTTCCGGCACAGAGGCATAACACCATAGGCCTCATTTTGACCTTGGTCTTTGTGTGGGTGTCGATAGGATGCAGTCATCACTTACTCGTAACATCAATGTTAACTGCATGCTTGTTTGCCACTTCCATTACATTAAAAAAACCAGTCTTATTAATATAGGTATTAATTTTACTGGTGGTAGATTTCCAGTGTAGGAGGTCGAGGGCGTAAGCACTACCTCATTACATAATCTATCTGCCGCTAAATGGTAGTGTTCAGAACTATCGTGTTCCGGTTAGATGGTAACGTATGGCCCCGTAATAACTATCACAGAGACATCACAACTAAGGTCTTAGGGGTGGTAGCGCATCTGCATTTTGATCTCTGGTCTTTGTGTAAGTGTCTTCTATAGGCTGCATTGATCATTTAACATCAATAATAACTGCATGCTTGTTTGCAACTTACAGGGCCGGGCATCCATATCGTCAATAGTAGCATTTCATAAAATTTGGCGTTCATACTCTCTTCTTACCCTGTAAGGGACTTGGCGTTAAGATATATACAGAATTTTATGGACAACCCATGTTTACGGGTGATTGAGCTTGGCATAGCACCTTAATTAAAAACTACTGCAACTCGACCACCAGTGTTAAGAAGTATTAAGAAGTCTACTGCTTCATCATTACGCTAAGGCATAAGCTTCATAAGTTCCATGATGATCATGATCATGACAGACGTACAACTTCGTAATACCGGATTAGTACGGAGAATATTCAAATTTCAAAAAATCTCTTTACAACTTCGACCTGCAATCCGAACACATTAAGTCCAGCAGCTAAGCAAGGCAAGAGAATATGTAATAATACTAAGTATAGAATGGACACTACGACGTCCCGCCCGATTTGCCCGCATCACTCAACCCCTTCCCCTCTTATGGGCGACGGTTGGTATTTTGTACGTGCTACGCACACAGGTGCGCGTGTAAATACACGACACTGATTGATATCTGTGTAATAGAAACCAAATTAAGCGTTTGTATGGAATTTTGGCGGAGTATCCGCGGTGTGGCAAGGCGACGAAGGAGTTAAACAAGTGTATAATCATCGTAACAACAAGTATTAGACAACATAGATAAGGTGAACCCGGCGTGACCCCCTACTATTTATAAAGAAGAAAAAAAACGTAACGCAACACATTTAAAACCGGCCATGTTGTTCTTAATATTCCTCCTCGGAGCAGTTGCCGCTGAAAACGAGGCTTGGTATCCTATTGCTGTGTACCCACCTCTCGAACGGGAATGGCCGTGCATAGCCTACTACAACACGAGCGCTGGAAGCTGTAAATGCGGTGAGAGAGATGTTCAACACGTAAAATGGACCACTGATATTGAAACACTGACTGTGTATTTCCCATTAATCATGACCAACGATTTAAATGAACTGCAAACAATAGAAACCATATGTGAATGTTGTGATGGAAGGAATGGTAATCCATCATTTGTTAGCATTGTTGGCGATCTGTTCGCTGTACATCATGGTAAAGCGCCGGGCGAAGTATATGGCGATGATGACCACTACTCCAGTTTACTGCTGGCAAGAAAATGGCCGACAAAGCAACAAGTTCAAGAAGTATTAGATAGCTTGGTGGAGTTTAAAGGGAAGAAATCTGCGTTGATGTGCCCGGACAAATTTAAATAATTCTAGTCTTTTGTTAGAACATGTTACGTTCGGGTTATCATTAAAGCAAACTGTGAAGTGTATTATAAAAATAATACTTACATATATCTTTTGAAACCCGTATGCTTTTTTATTTACTTAACAACTGCTTTCACCCGCTCTGATTACGGCTCCGTGAGATATCAGGAAAAATGTTACCTATTTTAGTCAGTGATAAACATAATATTATTGAAAGATTTTTTTTTAATGGACGCCCACGATCTTCACCACAGGAACTTTACCACCAGTGAATTCCATGAAAATGCTCGAGTAATCAACAAGCTACAGAGATATTTCAAAACGCGTGTATATTTTTAAATATATTTAAATATTTTTATGTGCGCATATTGAAATAACGCCTGTTGGAATTATAAAACTCATTCTTTAGTTCTTTGCTATATATCATTATGAGTTATGTAATGGAATGTATATAACTGTTTAATAACATATTTGCAGAGTAACTTAAAAAAAATGCACATACTATCTTTCAAATCCATTGTCTAAATAAATGTTACATATATATATAATAATCTTAATAAAGAAGAAGCGCGCATGGCCCAGCGGCTGGTGTAGATCGTAAACGATCTCCTCGGTTAAGCACTACGGGCGCGGTCGGGTAGTGTGATGGGTGACCGCTAGTGGCAAATTAAATGCGCGTTTCCGTGCTTCGGAGGGCACGTTAAGCCGTCGGTCCCGGTTGCTATCGATGGATAGCAGTCGTTAAACCTTGTCGGAGGCCTTATGGGCGGTTTGAAAACATCCGACAGTGGGTTGGCCACTAACCCACCCACCTCCACTAATCCGCATTGGAGCAGCGTGGTGTAGTAAGCTCCAGGCCTCCCCCCAAAAAAGGGGAGAGACTCGTGCCCAGCAGTGGGACGTATAATGGGTTGCCATTATTAATCTTAATAAAATAATGAAGAAATTGGTAACGAAAAGAAAAATATTTTTAATAGCTTATAAGTACCAATGAGTACCTACAGAGAAGATTACGAATGATTAAGGGCACAGCGATATCTTAACAATATTGTTTAAACTGCAAAGTCTATCACAGGGTTTCTCAAACTTTCGGCTCCACGTACCCTGTCGAAAAGTATCCAGGAGACAGCGAATCCTGTGCTTGTTTATTGTCACAAATGGAGTCAATTTAAGAAGTAATTTTGGATAATTTTAACTTAATTCTGGCTCGGCGTAAAGTTGATTTCTAGTAAAGCTTGTCGCGAACCCTGCCGTAAAATAGCGTACCCCTAGGAGTTCGCGTACCCCACTTTGAGAAACCCTTAACTAGAACAATTATGCTACGAACAGTTCCTAAAGAATGTGTGACCGTTGCATAATGTTTTGCTTTATTTATTTTTCAGGCGTACGTACCTAATTTTTTTTATCATTGTATTTTTTTCTGTATATAGATTAGGTAATACGGTGGTGTATTCGCTCTCAAGCTTCAAGCTCTTCCAGCAGTCATCGTTCTCCTCAAATGACGCGCAACATTATTGTGGACATGTTTGGGCAAGCCTAATAAACAACAGTACAACAGTAAATCTTAATATATATAAATCTCGTGTCACAATGTTTGTCCTCAATGGACTCCTAAACCACTTAACCGATTATAATAAAATTCGCACACCATGTGCAGTTCGATCCAACTTGAGCGATAGGATAGCTTACATTACGCTATGACTAATAGGAGCAGAGCAGCGCGGGCGAAGCCGGGGCGGGCCGCTAGTAATAAAAATAAAATAATGGCAACCCATTATACGTCCCACAGCTGGGCACGAGTCTCTCCCCTTTTTTAGGGGGAGGCCTGGAGCTTACTCCACCACGCTGCTCCAATACGGATTGGTGGAGGTGGACGGCTTAACGTGCCCTCCGAAGCACGGAAACGCGCATTTTATTTGTCACTAGCGGTCACCCATCACACTACCCGACCGCGCCCGTAGTGCTTAACCGAGTAGATTGCTAATGATCTACACCAGCCGCTGGGCCATGCGCGATTCGTAATACAACAGTAATAAATAATAAATAGAAATAAAATAAAATATGCTTACAATCACAACCCCACACTAGGTATAAGCTTGTGTCGTGGGTACTATTGTACACATACACAAATACCCAGACCCGAAATAAATTTTAATATCTGTAGGCCAAAAATGTACTGGGATCGTACCTTTGAGCCGTTCAAAGCGTCGTCACTCACCACTGAACCAACTGGCTCGTGTACAATGGACGTCCTTCGACTGAAGTGATGATACATAATTTGATTCGGCGCGGGGATTGAACCTACGATCCTCGGTGCAGGCTGTCATCACACCGAACTAATTACAATGCTCAACAATAAATATTGCACATCGAGCCTAGGAAGGAGACTAAACTGCCTCGGTAGCCTAGTGGTAGCAGGCCACTACTACTACGCTGAGGTCCTGGGTTCGATTTCCGGGGGTTATCAGAGATAATGGTGTAAAGTACTTTAGCTCTGGTTCTATTGGGATTTTTCCATTTTCTGGAAATTTCCCAGTACGTCGAAGTTTGGTGAAGTGCACAGAGTTGTCAACAGGCTCGCCATCTGTTACATGGGCCAAAAACGTAACCGGCTAATCGTGGGTGTTTGCATGTATGCTTGAATGCATGCATTTACCTCTGCCTACCCCTTCGGGGATTACAAGCGTGAAGTTACGTTAAGTTACGAGCCTAGGAAGGAGACTTCGGTTTATTTCGGGCCTGTAGAGCGTTATCTCTTTCGCACCGTACCTATTTGACGTTTGTCGACCATTTTGATCAAGTTTTGACCAATACCGGACTGTCAGTGCTTACATAGGCAGTGTGCAACAGAGATAATGCTCTACGAAGTCGAAACGAGCTGATCGTCTCTTTCGTAGGCTCGATATGCAATATTAATTGTTGCGTACTGTAAGTGAGTCTTCATTCTTGGAATTATTATGTCACTGATAAAAACATTGCATTGACGTCAATAAAGATATCGTATCAGTTTTTTAAATGAGCGAAAGTCTTCATTTGGCGAATATATTGAACTAGCGGCCCGCCCCGGCTTCGCACGGGTGCATTTTAGATACTATGAATGAATGAATGAAATAACTTTATTGAAGCAGTCTTGAGACATGCCCATAAAAAATTAAAAACAACAAAATATAAACAAAAACGTAAATGAGTTGGTACACGAGAACGAATAAAAAAAATACATTGTCAGTTAAAATATAAATACCTAAAAAACATAAAAAAACTACAATGCGTATCTCGGTACCAACCGTGTATAATTACATTAATTACCTATTAAAAACATTGTATAATTATATACCTATTTAATATACATATATATATATATATATATTTGGCCATGTCTCACGGCTGCACCTAGCCGAAGCTCGGCGCTGGTTTTCAACTGGAAGCGGTAAGGTGACGTACGGATTCCACATCCAAGGACGTTGGTATAATTATACATCATTATTAGAAATAAAATATAAAATTGTTGAGGAAAAAGTTTCTTCGCATTTTTGAAGACAATTCAAAACATTTTTTAATACAGTTTATTTAAATTTAACTAAAGTATGTATGTACCATTTTGTTCGATAACCTTTTGCCATCTTGTAGGTAGGGACATGATCCCATTGCTATAAAAATTTTGGGACTTCTCATCAAAATACCGCGACAAGTGAATTTGGCAGTCCTCTCGTGATGTTAACCTAACGATGCATAAAGAATTCTGAAGAGACCGAAACAGGTGGAAATCTGAAGGTGCAAGGTCAGGACTATACGGCGGATGCATTAACACCTCCCAGCCAAACTCTCTTAATTTTTGCTGAGTGGCTATAGATGTGTGAGGTCTAGCGTTATCATGATGAAACACCACACCCCTTCTGTTGATCAATTCCGGCCGCTTTCTCTCAACTTCTTGCTTTAATCTCATCAGTTGTTCGCAGTAGAGTTCAGAATCGATAGTCCTGCCTGGTGGTAATATCTCATAATGAATAATGCCCTTCCAATCCCACCACACCCACAACATCACCTTATTGCGAGTTAACCCGGGTTTCGCCACAGTCTGTGAAGCCTGACCGGCCTTTGACCACGACCTTTTTCGCACGTTCTTGTCGTACGTGATCCACATTTCATCACCAGTTGTCAGCTTCTTCAAAAATGATTCGGTTTCACTACGTCGTAATAAAGAATCACAAATGAGTACACGGTTCATTAGGTTTCTTTCAGTGAGATCGTGAGGTACCCAAATATCGAGCTTTTTTTGTACCCAGCTTTTTTCAAATGCGCCAAAACTGTTTTGTGATCAATTCTCAGTTCTCCAGCTACGTAGTAACTACTGATATGTCGATCTTGCTCCACTTTTTCAAAAATGGCATCCATTTTATCCGTAATAGGGCGACCAGAGCTAGGTGCATCTTTGACATCAAAATTTCCGGATTGAAAACGCTTAAACCAAATTTGTGCTACTCTCACAGACACTGCACTAGGTCCATAAACATCGCAAATTTTTTTCGCTGCTTGCGTCGCATTTTTACCTTTTTTGTAGTAAAATTTTAAAATGTATAGAATGTCTTCATTAGATTCACTCATCTTGACAGTACGAAAAACAACTGAAAATCACACATTTGCCTAATTTGAATTTGGAATTATATTCTTTAAAATTTTAACTTTCAATGATACCAAAACCAGCCAGATACAAATATTACAGCCAAAGAGATTTTATTACAAGTTCATACATACTATAATGCGAAAAGACTTTTTCCCCAACCTATTATATACCCAATTTCGAAGAAAACAAAATATTTTATAGATACTAGTATTTGTTCGTAAAAGTACGATTAAAATATGGCGGCGATTAGTTGACAAATAGCTCGCTTTATTGAGCTCCGTAATCTGTAGTCGGGACATGACGACCCCACCGGTATCCGTTCATTTTACCAACAAAGGTTTCAGAACTCTTCATTACAAAACCAACGCAACGATTTCGTTTCACAGCTCAACTTTCCTCAACTAGATCACAACATAAATAATTCACTTGGCAAACAGATTATTACAGAACTATTCATTTCATAACTCATCACTTCTTCAACTTCATAAATAATTTAGTTTTAAAAAATATTCTCAAATTATACGACATAGTCAGGTTAGGTCGAAGGGTGCGGCGGTTCGGTGTTAGGTTTTTTTTAAAAAGTATTTATTATTATTTTATTCATTTACGTTATCATGTTACTGAAATAAAACTAGTTTTCGGATTTATCTCGCGTATATTTAACTAAAATGATTATTTAAAATCAAACCCGACGTTTCGTTCGCTTTTCAGCTTCCGTGGTCTCGGGCAGACTGAGGTGACATTTGTCGATAGCAGTTTGAAAAATTATTATGTGCAGCTACCTCCATCTATTTCGCAAATATCTTGCGTAGCGTTCATTTGCGAAATAGATATATAAAAAGCCGAAAACTAGTTTTATTTCAATGAGGGTAGCTCGCGGAAATCTAAGAACATATTATTATGTTACGTTTATGTTTGCAAAATAATAAGTATACGAATCGTTGAGTTGCGAAATGATACAATGCGGAATTATATATTTGTGGAATTAATAGTGTACAAAACGTTGGTTTTGAAATGAAGATGGCGACTATGGTCCCCTTATGGGAAGACTTAGGTTCAACAGTGGTTTTTTTTTATGTAATGAAAGTGGCAAACAAGCCAATAGTAGTAAGTGATCTTAACATCAATGTGAACTGCATGCTTATATGCCACTTTCAAAACAAACAAAAAAAAATAAACATACATACTACTAAAGAAAATAATATTACATTGCTTCATTTTAACAACATTGTTGATATAGGTACATCTGGTACATACCTACTTAATATCCCAATACAGCGACAGACACAAAGCACCTAGCATACAGCGACAGTCTATCGCTGTATGCTGTAGGTGCTTTGTGAAAAAGCCATTTATACCCAGTTTAAAAAAAAAACCATAGTTTCAGCTTAAAATATTGTAAAAACTTGGCAAGCAAGCTTTGAACTTCGCAAACTAAAACAAGTGTGGAACCATAACAAAATTCAATATATTTATCGATCTCAATATACTTGACCCGTTCTGATCTTAGCCAAACTATTTAAGTGGAATCACGGAAATTCGCGAAGAGAATTGTGAATAATTGAAAGTAAGCATGTTGTTTTTGATATTCTTTCTCGCGACTGCTGCGGCCGAAAACGAGGAATGGTATCCTATTGCTTCATATCCAGCAATGACCCACGACTGGCCATGCGATGTTTATTACAACATAACAGCCGGTACCTGTGAATGTGGCGACATGACTGTCCAACAAACAAGGTGGACCACCAACGTCGAAATACCATTGCTTCTGTTCCCTTTAATCATGACCGAGGACTTGGACGGGGCAAGTCAGAAAATGAACACCATGTGCGTTTGCAGTGATAACACAGAATGTTACCCTTCTTTTATTAAGATAATCGACAATACGTTCTCCATACTCTGCGAGAAAACGCCGTTTGAGGTTTACAACGATGAAAAACCTTTCACGTTTTATTTGCTTGCTAGAGAATGGCCGAGTCTGAAGCAAGTTGAAGATGTTTTGCGCAGTTCGGGGCAGTTTGAAGGCAAGAAGGCTTCGTTGATGTGTCCGGACAAACTCAAATAACAGCGAAAATAGATATTCATGTAATCGATTTTCGATATGAATATACTGTTGAATATTAGACTTACATTTGATTAGTTAAGTGAAATACACATAGAACAGTGCTGTGCTTTTTGTTGATAAAGATGAGGATCTGTAACGAATTGTGCTAAGGTTTTATGTTTTGAATATCATCAGTTAATCTCTTAATTTAAACTTTTCAGTTTCTTTTTTCGGTGATTTTTGGTCAAGTCAATTTTTGCACCTAATAATAATACCTCAGAATAATAATAATACCTGGTATAAAATAGAATACTTAGGAAATATGAATTTATACAAACTAAATCAGGAGATTAGAATATTTATAGAATTCGATTTGATGACATAATAATTTTGTAGGTAAAAATATTTCGAACATTTGAACATTATTCTTAATGAAGTTTATAGCAAACGTGTTATGAATAATGATTTTCGAACTAACAATTTTATGTGAAGTATTGTGAAGGGGCTCCCGTTTAGGCCCGTTTAGACTCCCAGTACATTATTTTTTTTTGTAACGAAGGTGGTAAACAATTATGCAGTTAAGTGGTGTTTACTGGTAGTAGAGCTCCAGTGACGGAGCTCGCGGGCGTAGGCACCACCGCATTACCTAATATACTTGCCGCTAAATGGTAGTGTCAGCACTATCGTATTCCGGTCAGGCGGTAATATACGGTCCTGTAATTTCCGGCACAGAGGCATAACACCTTATGCCACAGGAGTGGTAACGTATCTGCATTTTGACCTTGGTCTTTTTGTGGGTGTCTATAGGCTGCAGTCATCACTTAGCATCAATGTGAACTGCATGCTTGTTTGCCACTTCCATAACATAGTCACTACGGAACCCTACACTGCGCGTGACCCGACACGCACTTGGCCGATTTTTTATATTAGGAAGGTGGCAAACAAGCATTGATGTTAAGTGATGACTGCAGATTTTGGGGTGTAAGTGGCGCCTTACCATCCTGGTGCCGTAGCCAACCTTACCTGCACGTGGTGCACCCTGCCGACCAGCAAACAAGGCTCTGGCGACTGGTTCCACATGGTTGCTGGGTCGGCACTACCAGCGTAATCCCTCCTAGTGTCCTGCTTGGTGGTAAGGTCCCTTGGGTCCTGCCTGGCTAGCTACCACCCTCAGGTCGTAATCTGCCGCCAAACGTCTTCAGGCGTGTTCCGGCTTCCGAGCCTGAGAGCCAGTCCCCCCCCTCCCCTCCCCCTATCCTCTTCCTCGTTCCTATCCTTGATGTGCACCGTATTGTCCGCCCCCGGGGCCGGTATGTGTAAGGACATCTTGCGCTCAGGGGCGCAACATGTTGGCCCGGGGGCCAGGGAGAGCCGATGAAACGGTAACGGTCCGCTGCCGCCCGCCGGTCAGTAGGGGACCCGAACCCAGGCCTCTCTATTAAACTCTGGCCTGGGAGGCTGTCCCGCCAACCGGTGTTAAGTCCCGTGTGCAGTCGTCGTGCCGGAGTAAGAGACCGGAGTGGGCCCGGCGCCTGTGCACGGGGGGGATCGGGGGTCCTTCCGTCCCCCGGACCAGCAAATTGCACCACCTCTGTGTGCAGATGGTCTGATGCACCTGCAACTTTGCCCCGCGGGCGGTCGATACGGTGCACATCATTCTTTCCCTTATCCGACGCTGTTAGGAAGTTAAATATAAAAAATGGTCAAAAAAAAGAAAAAAAGTAGAAACGCAGCGGACGCCCCTCCCACATTTACTGTGGACATGTGCAACATCAGGGGTTTACATACCAACCTTAACGCCGTTCACCACCACCTTGAAACGGCTAAGCCGGCCCTACTCTTTCTGACGGAGACACAAATATCCTCTCCACTTGACACATCGTACCTTACTTACCCCGGCTATACTCTGGAGAACACTTTCGTTCGCCGCGCCGGGGTATGTCTGTATGTCCGAGAGGATGTCTGTTGTCGCCGTCTTGACCATTTTGAAGACAAGGACCTGTCGCTATTGTGGGCACGCGTGGATTACGGTGGATCTACCCGAATATACGCGTGCGTGTACAGGTCCTATAGCGGAGACGGGGAGACAGCCCGCTTATTCGAGCACATCCAACAGGTGGTCGACACAGTGCTTGTGCAGTATCCTTCTGCGGAGTTGATGATTCTTGGTGACTTTAACGCACACCATACGGAGTGGTTGAGTTCCCGGATCACGGACTTCGCTGGAAGATCTGCACACGATTTCGCGTTGGCTAATGGACTCTCACAAGTTGTAACCGGGTTTACCCGGATACCAGATGTCGAGGGTCACACTGCCTCTTTGCTGGATCTTCTGCTGACCTCACATCCTGCCAACTATCAGGTGGTGGTCGAGGCTCCCTTAGGATCCTCGGACCACTGTCTGGTACGCACAAAAACCTCATTGTCGGTTCGAGCGCCGCTGCGGCCCTCGGCAACTCGACAAGTGTGGCATTACAGGTCGGCAGACTGGGATGGACTGAGGGAGTTCCTGACGTCCTACCCATGGAGGCAGCTTTGTTTCTCGTCGGAAGATCCGAGCACGTGTGCCGATGCTGTAACCGATGTGATACACCAGGGAATGGAATGTTACATTCCGTACTCTGTGGTATCCATTGGCGGACAGTACCAGCCCTGGTTCGATAAGTCCTGTGCTGTGGCTTCTAGTCACAAGCAGGAGGCTTACAGAACCTGGACTGCGGCTCACGCTTGTAAGGATCCTAATGCCTCCGGCCTTAAGAGAGCACTCAACGCTGCATCCAGGTCCACTAAGCGGCGCATGGCCAAAGCGAAATCGAAGCACATCGGTAGAGTTGGCAGGAAACTAATGAGGCACCCTCCCGGGAGCCGTGCCTATTGGTCTCTTGCCAAAGCTATCGAAGGGAATTTTTGTCGGTCATCTTTCCCACCACTGCGTAAAATTGACGATAGCCTGGCCCACACGGCAAAAGAGAAAGCTGACCTTCTGGGCAGCCTCTTTGCCTCAAACTCGACTCTTGACGACATGGGTATCACAGCGCCTACCATCCCGCGCTGTGAAAGCTCTATGCCTGACGTCAAATTCACTCAGAAGAACGTCAGGCGAGCTCTTTTATCCCTTGACGTCAAGAAGTCGAGTGGGCCGGACTCCGTCCCTGCGGTGGTGTTGAGGATGTGCGCTCCCGAGCTGACCCTCGTTCTGACGCGCCTGTTCTCGCTTTCCTACGATCAAAGAACCGTACCGTCTGCGTGGAAGACCGCCCTCGTGCACCCGATACCCAAAAAAGGGGATCGCAGTGACCCGGCCAATTATAGGCCCATAGCAATAACCTCCCTACTCTGTAAAGTCATGGAGCGTGTGATCAATACTCAACTGCTGCAGTATCTAGAGGATCATCAGCTGATCAGTGACCGCCAATATGGATTTCGTCATGGCAGATCTGCTGGTGATCTTCTAGTATATCTCACGCACCATTGGTCCCACGCCTTGGACAAGAGTGGGGAGGCATTGGCTGTAAGCCTGGACATTGCTAAGGCCTTTGACCGGGTCTGGCACAGGGCACTCCTCGCGAAACTTCCATCCTACGGTCTTCCCGAGAGGCTATGCAACTGGACAGCCAGCTTTCTGTCTGAGCGTTATATACAAGTCTTAGTTGACGGTCAGCGCTCAGACAGACTACCTATCAACGCTGGTGTGCCGCAAGGCTCTGTGTTATCTCCCACGCTTTTTCTTCTGCATATCAATGAAATATTGGAGCAAAACTCCAATTTTCATTGCTATGCTGATGATAGTACGGGAGATGCACACTACACTAGCCGTGCAAATGCCTCTCGGACACTTATCGAGGAAAGCAGGACTAGACTTGTGTCTGAAATCGAGCACTCTCTGGAGCGGGTCTCGGATTGGGGTCGACTTAATTTAGTACAGTTTAACCCCTCGAAGACACAAGTCTGCGCGTTCACCGCAAAAAAAACCCCATTCATTGTAGCACCACAGTTCCAGGGCATTCCGCTCGCCGTTGATAAGAGTATCGGTATCCTGGGCGTTGACATATCGAACGAAGTGCAATTCGGGAGTCACATTGAGTGTAAGACCAAGTTGGCATCCAAAAAGTTGGGGGTGCTTAACAAAGCGAGGCAGTATTTCACATCGGGGCAGCTACTACAGCTTTATAAGGCCCAAGTGCGGCCCCATCTGGAATACTGCTCTCATTTGTGGGCGGGAGCCCCCAAATACCAGCTTGGTCCACTTGACTCCCTACAAAAACGCGCCGTTCGTATTGTTAACGATCCAGGACTTACCGACAGGCTCGAACATCTGAGCCTGCGCAGAGACATTGGGAGTCTGTGCGTGTTGTACCGTCTCTACAATGGTGAGTGCTCTGCGGAACTGTTTGACATGGTGCCACCGTCTCTTTTCCTACACCGTACTACCCGCCGAAGAGAGAAGTTCCACCCACACCGACTGGACACCTGGCAGTGCTCAACGGTGCGGTTTTCACGTTCGTTCCTGCCCAGAACGTGTAAATTGTGGAACGAACTTCCCTCTGAGGTGTTCCCTAGGTGCTACAATATGGGGTTCTTCAAAAATGGCGTCAAAAGAGTCCTTCAGGGCTGGCAGCGCGTTGGCAACTCCCCTGGTGTTGCAAATGTTCATAGGCGACGGTGACCACTTTCCATCAGGTGGCCCGTTTGCTTGTCTGTCAATCTTCAGACATAAAAAAAAAAAAAAAAAAGCCTATAGACATCTACATAAAAACCAGAGGTCAAATGCAGATGCGTCGCCACCCCTGAGACCTAAGGTGTCATGTCTCTGTGATAGTTGTTACGGGGCCATACGTTACCTTCTAATCGGAACACGATAGTGCCGAACACTAGCATTTAGCTGCCTACGCCCTGGAACTTGTTTATCAGTTCACGACATAAACATACAAAAAGAAAAGTCAACAAATCAAACAAAACAACAAGTTGAACTTTGTTATTGTTTAGATTAATTATCTTCTAACTCAATTAAATACCACTATAGACGATAAATGTGAACCCGAGCTGACCTCAACAATATATAGGCACAGGAAAAGTAGTCACGAACACACTGTCATAGGTTTAGCTACAGACATGTTGTTTTTTATATTTCTCCTCGGCGCCGTTGCTGCCGAGAACGAAGATTGGTATCCTATTGCCTCGTACCCGGCTTTGACATACAATTGGCCCTGCACAGCTTACCTGAACCAAACTACTGGTAACTGTCACTGTGGTGATAAGACCGTGAGACACGTGAGATGGAATCCCGAAGTGGAAGCCCCGTTGCTAGTGTACCCCTTAATCACAATCAATGAAGGAGACAACGTTGATATGAGCTTCAAATGCAAATGCTGTGACGACACCGAAAATTATCCATCTTATATTCGACCTGTAGACGACGTGTTTGCAATAATACACGAGAAAGCACCTGTTGAAGTGTACACCGATGAAATACAATCTTCAACTTTGTTGATTGCAAGAAAATGGCCCAGTCTTAAAGAAGCGGAAGACGTTTGGCGGAGCGCGAAGGAATTTGAAGGGAAGAATCCAACTGTGATATGTCCAAACAATGTCAAGTAACACGACCATGTTTTTCATAGCCCATGATGCTATTTTTGGATTTACTCGAGCGCGTAAGATTATATGGGAGATGCATTTCACCGCTTTGGACACGTCCACCAAATCTAAGGTTTATATATGAAGACGCGCCCGTAGGTCAGCCTTTAAGAAAAATCAAAAAGGTACTACCTTACTTTATTTCCGAATCGTATAAATTTTGGATAGGAGCCTTGTTTGAGAACATTTTACACTCTCGCAGAATATTTGACGCGTCCTTGACTCATGATGGTAATGCCGTGATCTCTTTGAAGAGTTCTGATTCTTTAAGACTAGAGGTGAAAAATTACACAAGAATGTTAGATAATCAATCAGATAGGAAGTTTATTGAACCCAATCAAAACGCCCACCCAAAATTCGGACGATTTGGAAGTGAGGTAAGCTTGTGGCGGTGGGCCTTTAAAGAAACCTTAGATTTGTTGGAGGTATGTATGTATGTATCTTCACGTTAGGTCCCTAGCGCGTTAGGCAGCGTGTGTGGAGCGCCAGACATCCCGGCCCTGACACGCCTCCCGTTCCTCATCTATATTCACCATTCACTTCATACATGCACGCCGATTCCTAAGATTTTTGACTCTACAGTCAGACAGTACTCGACCTATTTAAGTAAATTCAAAAATCTCCTCTTGGGCTATCTTCTTCTATCGTCAGATAAAGATAAATCAAAATTGTTAAGAAGATAATAGACCAACAAGTAGAGAGTAGAGTAGGGTTCTTTTTTTTCTTTCTTTTTCTCGTAGCATTTTAAACGAAGATTGTTTGAAATCATGATAAACGTGTTTGTTGTTCTTTAAGGAGAAATGTAACATCTCATCTCGTCTTATATTTACCTAAGTACTACACGTATGTTCCTTAATATCGAAGTGACACATAGAGCAACGCGGGCCACCGGCCGCCGCGGCAGTCCAGAGGTCCACCGCGGACACTTTGCCAAAATTCCAAACAAACGCCAAATTTGGTCTCTATTACACAGACGTGTATTTACACGTGCACCTGTGTGCGTAGCACGTTGAAAATACCAAACGTCTCTCATAAGAGGGGAGGAGGTTGGGTGAGGCAGGGAAATTGGGTGGCGTCGAAGTGTCCATTCTATACGTAGTATTATTACATATTCTCTACCGGAGGTGAGTAGCCATAGCGTTTATGACCGATGGAAAACAGTCTGTAATTTTTTGCGGGGGGAAATGCGTGTGACACACACACACACTACGAAAATCGTCTATTACTACGAAACTCACACCTTGACTTAAACAAAATACATAAACAATTTCACGCACACATTTAAACTTCTAGGCGACAGGCATAGGCCCATTTGGGCTTGTACTTTGACAGAGGAGAAAGCCTGCATATGGCTACTCCCCTCCAACTCCGGTCCGCCGCGGCCGGTGGCCCGTGTTGCTCTATGAAGTAACAGATAGATTGCGTGTTCTTTACAAAATATATTTATTTATATGTCAAACAATAAAATATGATGTCCAGTGTTTGTTTTGTAATATCACCCCGGTAACATACAGTACGCGTCAAGAAATATTGTACATCCAGCCTATGAAAGAGACAAACGTCTAGTTTCGAGTTCTATGTAGAGCTACGAGTATGTAAGTGGCTATAGCTAAGAAGTTGGTGGTACTGGTGGTAGAGCTCCAGTGACGGAGCTCGCGGGCGTAGGCAACGCATCTGCATTTTGATCGTGGTCTTTGTGTGGGTGTCAATAGGCTGCAGTCATCACTTAACATCAATGTGAACTGCATGCTTGTTTGCCAATTCGATTACATAAAAAAAATAAAAAAAAAAGAACTCACGGCGCGGCTTTCACCCGCGCCCGCCGCGGTTGCGGGGACGCAAATTCTGTGGAATGCAGATATACATTGAAAAAAATAAAAGCACATCTCATGACGAGTTTATCGCCCGCGATGTCCGCGGTTGTTTGCGGCTAATGCTGCACCGGCCGGCGGGTAATACAACGGTCACCCGCAGCCGCGACGGTTTTATTTACATACTCACGACACCGGCTATTTGCGCGGTTACGCTGCCGCTGCGGACTGTATCCCATCTGGCCCAGTGACTTGGCCCGGCACCGGGTCACATGGGAAAAAAAGTTTCGACTGGCCCGGTGATATGTTTGACGGCGGCAGAAAAATGATACGCCTCGTAAAGGCGTATCCTACTTAAGAAAATACTGACTACATGCATCATTGAAAGGGATTAAACTTTTATATCAAGCTGCTTAGTTTATAATACCACAATACACACGTTCGTTTTCTTTAGACTGTGATAATACCTAATCAGTTTTTCTTGTGAATGTCGCAATATAAACCAAATAATTCTACAGCAGGATCCTAGCCGGTAGCCGGTGAATGACAAAGAATTACTCTTTTTCTTTTCTTTTTACTCTTTGTTATCAGTTTGTAAAGGGGAAAAGAGACATTCTACTGATATACTTTTACATTAGTTTATTACATTTAGTTTTATCTTAGTGATATTCTTGACTGTACATATATTTTTTATCTTGTTTGACATGTATATCAATTGTTATTCGCTTTAATTTTTTTTGTTTGTTTTTGACGTGTCATAAGAGGTGCCTGTCACCCTTAATTAATAAATGAGTTTCTGATTCTGATTCTAGAATATAATGACAATGCGTTCGAAGATGTCAATAGGCTCATCATCACACATGGGACTTAAAAGGTAACTAACGAGTCGTGGTGGTTCGCTTGAACGCATGTTTTTTATCTCTGCCTACCCCTTTTTGGAATACGGGCGCGAAGATATCCTCAATAACCAATTATTAAATTTGACCTATCATTTGGTTACAATAATCTGTTATCTGTAATAATGTTATGTGTAGCTGTTTAATTAACACAAAAACATAAACAATTTATTCGTTTGGAGTCACATACCTAACACGTATGTTGTTTATGACATTTGTTAATTAGTTGTTCATACCTAATTAGCGGTCATTCGCTGTTATGATACGATAAGTTAAATCGAAAACCGGTCAATTGCATATTGTCGGCCGTCGGCCACGCGCAGTGTAGGGTTCCGTATTTTTAGGTTTGAATAATGTAATGATAAAAATAAATACTTACATATTTTTTATGGAGTTGTTCACAATATATTCGAGTAAATTACCTACATTTGGTCGACTATTACTTGCAAACTTGTACAGGCAACTTAAGTGTGATTAGTTTTCCTTGCTACTATTGCCGCAACGTTTGAATTTTTGACAACAACCGTTTAGTTGGTAGAGGGGGGATATTCTTGAAAGATCTATCCATGTAGATACATATAGGGAAGATACCCTAATTTTTTTTTCTTGTTTTTATTTTACCACTTTGTCGGCGTCATTTAGATGTATACTTGTGCCAAATTTCAAGTCTCTAGTATCAATAGATTTTGCGTTAAACCGCGGACGGACAGACAGACAGACAGACAGACGGATATGACGAAACTATAAGGGTTCCTTGTTTACTACGGAAACCTAAAAAGTGCCTGATACGGTTTAGTATGTAAAAACTATTTCGCCAAGTGTGTGTTGGACACGCTTGCAACTGGTTCCATAACCTGCCAGCCCTGATGGACTCCTTTGATTTTTGATTGCAATTTTTGAAGAACCCCATATTGTAGCACCCAATAAATACATCAGAGGGAAGTTTCAGAATTTGCATATTGAGGGCAGAAAGGACCGTTTTAAACCTTAAACATGATAGACTTCCTACATGTTTTTTTAATGTAATGAGATGGCAATATAAAACAAGAAATTTATAACTAAAATTCCACCTAAATTGTAGTTAAGGGTATGTCTTAGAAACAAAATTATATTTATTTATCCAAGCACATTAATTCCCCATGCCTTCCTTCCAACTCCTTCATAGTTGACAAAACATCTTCAACTTCTTTCCTTGTCGGCCATCTTTTTGCGATCAGAAAAATGGAGTAAGGCACTTCATCACTGTACTTTTCTGTGGGCATTCTTTGGTATTCCACAACGAATAGATCATCTATGATTCTTATGAAAGCAGGACTTGTTTCTATTCCGTTGCTACAGGTACACATGGTGTTGAGTATTTCATCAGAACCAGGTATACTCTCGGTGAAAATAATGGGAAAACTAAGGAATGGTATCTCAACGTCACTTTTCCATTCTCCAAGTAGGACCACTTTATCACCACAGTTGCAAGTACCGATTGTGGTGTTATAATAAGCCACGCAAGGCCAATCGTACTGAAGTGGTGGATATGCCGCAAGTGGCACCCATCCTTGTCTTTCAGCTCCAACAAACGTAATTAAGAATATTATGAACAACATTTTGGTTTAGTGCTGTGCATTCGTTCGTGAACAAGCTGATGTATAAAAAGGAATTTTTTTGGTTAATTTTATGATTATCTTATAATGGTACCTCTACATGTGCCAAACTAGAATTCGTTTTTGAGTTTATATTTTTATTCATACGGCAGATTTGGTATCCAGATATGTATTACTTGCCCGATCTGATCACCGCACGGTCATCATAATCGTCTATTTACACGAATCATGATACGCAAGCTTGATATCAACATCACTCTGATACGACATCCGTCCAATTGGTGACTATGATTTGAATCATAAATCTTATGCTTATTCATTTTTTTTGTTTGTTTTTATCATAGAACAACAAATAGTTTTTATAATACGCCTTATTATTCTGCCAATCTGGACGGAGATGAAACCAACCTTATTTTAATTTATATAAATAATCTTTGAAACGATAATCCTGTGCTTAACGTATTGGGGTAAGGCCAAACAGCGGACGTAGCGCGACGGGACGTGACGCCGGCACGACGTTTAGCAGTTGCAAAGTACCTACAAGATATTATGGCAGACGTCACACCAACGAATAATCATCAGCCCTTCCTCCGCACTTGCTGTGCAACAGTGGAAGGGCATGGTTTGGGGGTCGAGGAAACCCTCGTTTCCCGAGCCTATCTACATGATCGAAAGGACGGGACGCAGGCACGCAGGGAAACTCACTGAGAGAGGCTGTAATAAACATATATGTTACTTTGATATTTTCCTTAAAATGTAGTATATTACAACTGTTCCATCTTAACGAAAGCCGGCGGGCTCTTAAACAAGGCCATCAAAGTAAACAGTTTACTTGAGTTTTACAGGTCTTTCCACTATTTGCGACTTTATTTTATGCCACTTGCCCATGACTTCGTACGCGCATAATTCCCGTTCCCCTACTCAAAATTCAAATGAAATAGGATTAAGAGGCAACTAAAATTCAGCAATAAATATAATCATTTATAACTACTTAGAAATTTCAACCTTAATTAAACAAATTTATCCAAACACATCAGTTCTCCATGCCTTCCTTCCAATTCCTTTAAGGTAGGCAAAACCTCTTCAACTTCTTTCCGAGTCGGCCATCTTCTTGCGAGCAGAATGATTGAGTAAGACACTTCATCATTATATTCTTCATTTGGCGTTCTTTCGTAATCAACAATGAATAAATCATCAATAATCCTCATGAAAGACGAATTTTTTTCACTGCCATCGCTGCAGGTACACTTGGTGATGAGTATTTGATCAGAATCAGGTACAGTCTCTGTCAAAATGAGAGGATACCTTAGTAATGGAATCTCAACATCACTTTTCCATTCTCCATATTGAACCACTTTACCACCACAGTTGCAAGTACCGATGGTGGTGTTATAATAAATCACGCAAGGCCAATCGTAGTGCAATGGTGGATATGTCGCGATTGGCACCCATTCTTCATTTTCAGCGCCAACAAACGCGATTAAAAATATCAACAAGATCATTCTGGTAATGTGTTGTGCACTCGTTCGTCAATAAGCTGCTGTTTAAATAGGAAAATGTTTGGTTGACGTAAATATTACTTAATTTTCTTATAACAGTACCTCTGCATTAGCCAAGCCTAATTGGAATCCATTAGAATAATTACATTTAATAAATCAAATTAGTACTAGTCAATGGCGTTGGCAGTCATCAATCTGGATATGCGATAAATGCTTGCTAGATGTTAGTCAAGTTTAGTATTATTTGAACTATTTTAAAGTTTTAGGTGGAATGGGGGGGGGAACAAAAGGAAGGAAGGCGGCTGTTGGTGGGGACTGGTCTGTTCTGGTTTGCAGGGGCTACATCACATTTAGTAGATAGCAGTTTATTTGCATCTATGCTATGGACGTTGACATTATTTGATTTTTCACGATAATCTATCTGTACTAGATTTAAGCTCTCATTTAAAAGAGCTCTTACTGAGTTTGTTGGGTAGCGGAGTTCTTCTCAGTAGTGACTGCACTTGGAACTCTGCTAAGTGAATAACATTGATCTTGACGAATAAGTTTTTCTTTTTCTTCATTTATTATCATTGAAGGAATTGAAAAATTTTATGATTATTATGTTTTAACCAAATAGTTTAAATTTTAATTTTTAATTTACTATTAATATGATTTTGCTCTTACTATATGTAATGGTTATTCGCTCTAGGTAGTTTATGATTTATTGACGTTTTGAAAGTATCTGTAAAGATCTATTCGAAATAAAAATATTTTCTATTCTATTCTATTCTATTTCTACTGTCCCTCTCTGCTTGAAAATTGACAATCGAACAACTGGATTTATCTTGGATTTATCTTGGATTTATCTATCTTAGATTATCCTTGCACTGGATAAATTTATGCAAGGCTTTAACAGTTCTGTTCCACGAATTTTACCAATTCGGCTCGACAGTCGATCTCAGGTTGAGCAGGGCCTAGTGGGCCTGCCCAAGCTTCGTCTTTCGGTACATATTCGCTACTCTAGAACCCAACGGGGAAGAAGACCCCAACGGCCGTCAGTTCTTCGAGCTATGTGACCTGTCCACTGGCACTCGGTACTCGGAGACGAATATTACTAACGAACCGAAATACTTTAATAATATAACATCATATTAAAGGTGGTAGAGTTCCAGTGACGGATCTCGCGGGCGTAGGCACCACCGAATTACCTAATATACTTGCCGCTAAATGGTAGTGTTGAGCACTATCGTGTTCCGGTCAGGTGGTAATGTACGGCCCTGTAATTTCCGGCACAGAGGCATAACACCTTAGGCCTTAGGAGTGGTAACGCATCTGCATTTTGACCTTGATCTTTGTGAGAAGGTTTTGACGACCCCATCGCATTCTAGTGGAGAAGAATTCTTCCGGTAGTGCAGTAAGTAAACCGAACAACGGCGGTCAAACTATTCCAATTGACGCGTGTGGGTAGCAGCATTCCGCCATAAAACTACTGCTACTGTGATCGCTAATGCGCCCGCCAAGGGTGGCGATAGTGGCATATTCTCCCCTAATGAGCACTGTACTGTTGTGGGCGTCTTTGGGAAACGCTTTGTCCAGCTGTGGACGTCTTTCGGTGTGTGATGATGAGTATCAATGATAACTATATTCGTATTTCCCACTCTTCAATAGATATATAAAAATCAATGCCACTTTTCGTTGTAATTTTATAACTCAAGAACGGGCTCACCTATCCAAACCAAATGTTAAGGCTTTGTTCGGGTTATTTAGTAGATGAAGGTGAAGTTTGCACAAAATGCGGTACTTCATTTTTTAAAACAAATGAATCCAATAAATGGCGGATCATTTTGTAAATGGGAATTTTGCTGTCAACTTGAACCATTTTTCAGATGGGAATTGTGCTGTCAAATTGAAACTTTTTTCAGTGTTGACAGTAAAAGCATGTTGTTATATCTATTGAAAACACTAGAGTGATTAAAAAAATATTTCAGTGTTAGACAGTCCATTCATTGAGAAAGGCTCTAGGGGAATAGGAGAGGAGCAGCAATCAAAAATATTGCAAAAACGGCAAAACTCTGTGATAGTGGCCTCGCGGCTAATGTTAATGGTACCCGTGCGAAGCAAGGTGGGCCGCTAATGATTATATAAAATGGTGGTAAGTGAGAATGGTAGTTTAATAAGTTAATTAAAATTTTCTGCCTAATTTAGCACGTAATGTCTTTGTTCAAGCAATTTATATGTAGACAGAAAAACATTATTTTGTAGGTAAAAAGTAATTATCTTCGATAAGTATTTTTTATCTGTGTCCAAAAATAAAATTCAAGCAAGAAATAAAATATAGGTATTACATAACAGTGGCTGATTTCGAAGTACGTAGGACAACATTTTATTTAAAAAAATATTTTGCCTACGTGGCGTATTTGTGGCAGTAAGTCGCTATATGTATATGCTAATTATGCTATGCTGAGGTTCCTTGTTCAACTTTCGAGTAAAGGGTATTGGATGTTTGCCATTTTATGACATAAAAAAAATATTTAAAAAGAATGGCAAAATTAATCAGAATCAGAATTCTGGTTCTGATTCATGCATTCAAGCATACATGCAAACACCCACGATTCGCCGGTTATGTTTTGGCCCATGTAGTAGGTGGCGAGACTGTTGACATCACCGGTCACGATACCAAACTCCGAAGTACTGGGAAACTTCTAGAAAATGGCAAATCCCAATAAAATCACAGATGTATGTTTTTAGATTTCCGCGAGCTATCCTCATTGAAATAAAACTAGTTTTCGGATTTTTATATATCTATTTCGCAAATGAACGCTACGCAAGACATTTACGAAATAGATGGAGGTAGCTGCACATAATAATTTTTCAAACTGCTGTCGACAAATGTCACCTCAGTCTGCCCGAGACCACAGAAGCTGAAAAGCGAATGAAACGTCGGGTTCGATTTTAAATAATCATTTTAGAAAAAATTATATGCGAGATAAATCCGAATGATTTTACACCGTTATCTCTGATAGCCCTCAACCCGGGAATCGAACCCAAGACCCCAGCGTACCCCAGACAGTTAACTACGTAAGAATCTACGAATAATGATTATACGTATTTTGTATAATGTTGACTATAATTTACAAAGTAAGTTGCGCTTATTAGGTAACAACTCACACTTTGAACATAGACTGCTCGCATGTAATTGGTCGCGACAAGTCAATTTCCCCGAGCGGCAAGGAAACGTGCATTAGCCTGACGCGCTGCGGTGTGTCCTTTTTAAACCCCGCCCTCAGTGTGTCTATTTACGTGAAAACATTTTTGGCCTACTTATACTTCTTTACATTATTATTAGTAGGTCAACTTGCAGCTTAAAGTATGAACAGTAGAACCAATGGCGATAAAACTCTCGGTCCGACCTAATGTGAATCAACTTTATCTCTACTACTAAGACTCTTTCTAAGCTTTGACAAAGATAACTGTTAGTAAGTAATACATTTGAACACTATTTCATAATATTAAATGAATTTATGTAATCAAATCGAATAAGTCAATCATATTGGATGATATTAACAACAGTTATCATACAATATGATTGACGAGTTTTATAACAAATTAACGTTTATCAGAAGAGACACGAATGGAAAACTTTGATAAGCAATGCTATATGCTATAATCTAAATTGCGTTAAGCTACCATGCACACTTCGCGAATTTAGGAAACTTAGTACCTACTTAATATTATTATAGATTTTTATTTTGTGTTCATCGATGCTGTAAATTGCCATGATGATTTGTCTTTAGTGACCATAGAGCAACACGGAGGGGAGTAGCCATATGCAGGCTTTCCCCTCTGTCAAGGTCCAAGACCAAATGGTCCTGTGCCTGTCGCCCAGATTTTTAAATGTGTGCGTGAAATTGTTTATGTATTTTATTAAGGTCAAGGTGTGAGTTTCGTAATAATAAACGATTTTTGTAGTGTGAGTGTGTATCACACGTAGTTCCCCCGCAAAAAATGACAGACTGTTTTGCATCGGTAACAAACGCTATGGCTACTCCCCTCCGGTCCGCCGCGGCCGGTGGGCCGAGGTGGGCCGACTATGTTAGTGACTGATTAAAGGACCAAGGACGTGAATTTGACAAAATGTAAAAAAAAATAATATGGCTGCCACGAGCTGTCAAATACAGTCCCTATTGGAAAACCCTTTACATGAAACCAGAGATGTTAATGTAGATACGCTGCCAATTCTGAGGTCAAAGATATTATGCCTCTGTGCCGGAAATTACAGGGCCGTATTTTATCACCTGACCGGAAGACCACAGTGCTAAACATGTGCTAAATACAACCATTTAGTGGGAAGTTGGTAGGAACGATGCGCGCTTCTGCTGTGTATGCGTACATTGTTTTGTCATGTGTATGTAATAAAACTATTTTTACGGATTTATCTCGCCTATATTAAACTAAAATGATTTTAAAAATCAACCCGACGTTTCGGTCGCTTTTCAGCTTCCGTGGTCCCGGGCAGTCTGTGAACACATAGCGGATAAGCCGAACCATTACATCCGGTTTGATAAAATTCAAATACTCGCTAGAGAACACAAACCCATTCCACGAATGGTATGCGAGGCTATTGAAATTAAAAAACATCCAATTTTCAATACAGAAGATGGATGGCGATTATCAACATCATGGGATCCCATACTTAGCAAGATTAAATCCCAGCTGCAGCAGTCTGCAAGAGCTCAAGATACCATAAGTAATTATTGTGTTAATCCTGAACGCTACGCAAGGCGTTTACGAAATCGATGGAGGTAGCTACATATAATTTCTTCAAACTTCTGTCAGACAAATGTCACCTCAGTCTGCCCGGGACCACGGAAGCTGAAAAGCGACCGAAACGTCGGGTTGATTTTATAAATCATTTTAGTTTAATATACGCGAGATAAATCCGTAAAAAATAGTTTTTTTTCAATGAGTGTAGCTCGCGAAAACCTAAGAACATATCATGTGTATGTAGTTTTAGTTATTTTTAATATTTTAAAAATTAACAATGGATTGTGAAAGTGATTAATTAGAAGTTGAAGAGGAACTTCATTTCAATCGGGTGTCCCACGTGTGACACCTCGGACAGTTTTTAAATATATATTAAACATTAGATGATATTATTTGATTTTCACATCGATTAAGTTATTTTCACATCGATTAAGTTATCATAGTTAATATAATTAATAAAATAGTTAATGTTGTTATTATAATTAGAGTAGAGTGTAAATGTCCCATTAAAAAAATATTATTCCAAACCCAACTGCTATATAAACGTAGATTGGTAAACGAATTTAATCATTTACGAACATGATGCTGCTTTTATTAACGTTATTACTGACGTCTGTGGTCGCGGACAAAGAAGTATGGATGCCGGTAGCTTCATATCCAGAATTACAGCAATATTGGCCGTGTGTGAATTATTTTAAGGAGTCAATCGGTGAATGCAATTGCGGCGACAGAACAGTCCCATTGATAAAATGGACGAGCGATACCGAAGTACCTGCTACGGTTACGTTCCCAGTAATAAACGATGATAATGACGTTGATCAGACACTTGACACTTCTTGTACCTGCAGTGATGGTAGTAAACGCAATCTTGCAATATTTAGAGAACTTGATGATTTTTATGCTATATATTATGAGAGGACGCCTGGTGAAGATTATAGCAAGAAATGGACACATAATATTTATGTGCTAGCTAGAAAATGGCCGACATTGAAGCAAATTGAAGATTATCTACCGACCGTTAAACAACTGAACGGAAGAAGCGGAGTAATTACATGCACGGAGAATTTTCCGTAGAATAAATGGTATGGACAAATGTTAATTAGTTTTTTTTTATCAGTTGCTTTTCTTTTTAATATCAAGCATCTGTATTTTTTCTCCGTTTAAAATTTAATTATGTCAAATCTCAAATTTCTCAATGGACACGATATAAATTCAGAAATTGCTTTCTGAATTTATATCAACAACTTGAAGAAAAAGAATCTACCAAGTATGTCACATAAATCGAATGATGATCACGAAGTGTAGTGTAGGTGTACCATAAATGTAGCTAACATATATAATCATTTGAACTTGATGATAAACAAGGGCAACATATAAACCTGTTACCCAAGATCCATTGTTTAAACAAGATGTTGTTCATAATATTCCTATTTGGACTTGTCGCTGCGGAAGACATTGTAAAAACACCATGGGTACCCGTTGCTATATATATCCAGCGCTAAAACATGATTGGCCTTGCAAATTTTACTATAATAAAACAATAGGCAGTTGCAAATGTGGTGAGAGAACCGCTTCATACTCGGAATGGACTAGCGATGCGAAAATGCCCGAAGTGAAGATTCCTTTGATTGTGATTGAGAGTGTACCTCATGCTGATGAGCCGCTTAATACTAAATGCAATTGCGATGGTGCTGACGATGAGATAATAGCTACTTTCACGAGGACTGTTAACGATATGTTTACAGTGGTTTATAACAGGACACCGGATGAAGAGTACAATGATGAAGAACCATACTCTGTTCATGTGGTTGCAAGAAAATGGCCGACTCGCAAGGAAGCTGAAGAGTTTCTGGGTACGCTAAAGGAATTGGAGGGAAGAAGCGGCGGATTCATGTATTCGGATAAGTTTATGTAATGTTAAATATTTTTTTTAGTGTTCGATTTAAGATCTTCTTGGGTTTCTTAGTCAAAGAAATAAATTACGATTTTTTTGTTTTCCTGTCTTTTTATTCATAACTGTGTGGGTAAGTGACAATTAAGTTTAGTCCACGTGTCGTAACCAATTTTTAAACAGGCATACAGGCTTAATTTCTTTATGTTAAGAAACATTCATACGAGTACATCACAACATACATTTTTGTAACTAATTTTAAATTTATTAAATTTAAACAAAAGTCAATAATTCATCCCTTTATTAATTTTGAATGCAAAATGTTTACATACAGATGTTGATGTGTTAAATACTGTAATCTAACAACTTTTTACGGTAGAGCTCCAGTGACGGAGCTCGCGGGCGTAGGCACCACCGCATTACCTAATATACTTGCCGCTAAATGGTAGTGTTCAGCACTATCGTGTTCCGGTCAGGTGGTAATGTACGACCCTGTAATTTCCGGCACAGAGGCATAACACCTTAGGCCTCAGGAGTGGTGACGCATCTGCATTTTGACTTCTGGTCATTGTGTGGGTGTCTATAGGCTGCAGTCATCACTTAACATCAATGTGAACTGAATGCTTATTTGCCACTACTATAAAATAAAAAAATAAAAAAAAAAACAGCAACAATATCGTTCCCATTCCTGCGGCTTAACTTGTTAAGTTATCTACATTGAAGTATTGGGTCTCGTGTAATTGTTCAAAGGCTATAGTATTACTTCTTAACACGTTCGTTTTCTTTAGACATGATGCTGCTTTTATTAACGTTATTACTGACGTCTGTGGTCGCGGACAAAGAAGTATGGATGCCGGTTGCTTCATATCCAGAATTACAGCAATATTGGCCGTGTGTGAATTATTTTAAGGAGTCAATCGGTGAATGCGATTGCGGCGACAGAACAGTCCCATTAGTAAAATGGACGAGCGATACCGAAGTACCTGCTACGGTTACGTTCCCAGTAATAAACGATGATAATGACGTTGATCAGACACTTGACACTTCTTGTACCTGCAGTGATGGTAGTAAACGCAATCTTGCAATTAGAGAACTAATTAGAGAACTTGATGATTTTTATGCTATATATTATGACTGTGGTATAACTTACCATCAATGTATACGGTATGCTTGCTTGCCACATCATGACATAAAAAACCGGTCAAGTGCTTGTCGGGCCACACGCAGTGTACAGTTCCGTAGTTTTTAAGTTGTGTAGTGTATTAAAAAAAATATATATTTTTTATGGTGTTGTTCGAAATTTGCGAAAAAAATATATTTGGTAGCAAACTTGTAAAGCCAACTTTAGTGTGAAAGTTTTCTTTTTAATTTTCTTATATGTAGTACTATTGCCGTAACTTTTGAATTTCTAATATTAATAACCGTTTAGTTTTTAAGGGGGGGAGGGAGGGGGACACATTTAACTGTAACGAAAATTTGCCCTTTAAAGCTTAATAAGTCACGAACAGTTAACTAAATCGAAAACTGATGTTCTAACATCCGTGACATTTTTAAAAGACCTATCCAACGATAACTCACACTATATGGGAATTGAAAATTAAAAAAAATATCCGCACGTTACATGTAGGCGAGGTTACCCTAAATATTTTTTTTTAATATTTTTATTCTACGACTTTGTCGGCGACCAATAGTTTTTTCGCTAAGCCGCAGACGGACAGACAGACAGACAGACAGACGGACATGGGGAAACTATAAGGGTTCCTCGTCTACTACGGAATCCTAAATAATAGCACTTACTGTAATTTTTTTTTTTATTTACTTGTCATTGGCATGAAGTATATAAATACTTTGCCAGACAAAGGTGAAAAAAGTGTCCGTGAAAGTATGGAGTACAAAGTTAGGTACATTGTCATACAAAGAGAAAAAAAGTGTTTTATTTAAAGAAAAATGGAAAGAAAAATTTGACTTCAGGCGAGACTCGAACTCGCGGCCTATTGGGAATCTAGTCCAGCCGCTCTTCCAATTGAGCTACTGAAGTCCTCAAGTCAATTGGAAGAGCGGCTGGACTAGATTCCCAGTAGGCCGCGAGTTCGAGTCTCGCCTGAAGTCAAATTTTTCTTTCCATTTTTCTTTAAATAAAATATATTTCACAAGCATGTGTTAAATGCGAAATAATATAAAACAAGAAAAAAAAGTGTCCCTGAAATCTTGAACTCTCATTGTAGATAGAATATTATCTGTTTGGCTCCTTCAACAACTTTATCATGTGTCTTTTGACCTCACAATCGCATTGCCATACATAAAAATAGTCATGGCAAGATATTTCAAGAAAGATAAAGAAAACATATAGTGGGGAGTCCAGGATGTCTATTTTTCGTATTTACTCGAGCGCGTCAGATTAAGATATGGGAGATACTTTGCACCGCTTTTTTATGTAATGGAAGTGGCACACAAGTATGCAGTTCAATTGATGTTAAGTGATGACTGCAGCCTATAGACACTCACACAAAGGCCAACGTTACCACTCCTGAGGCCTAAGGTGTTATGCCTCTGTGCCGGAAATTACAGGGTCGTACATTACCACCTGACCGGAACACGATAGTGCTGAACACTACCATTTAGCGGCAAGTATAGGTCGCGCCAGGTAAAAAGAACGCTGGCGGTCAAGCTGCGCAGTAGACGATTTATCGATCTATTTGGTAGTATGAGGTGCGGCGTTTTCAATCTGCCTACCAATACACGAAACCGCAAGCGAAAGCTAGATCAAAAATAAACCAATAGGGCTAGTACTTTCGTGCGCGAGTGTACCGATGCGCGAACACATCCCTTCTACTTTCTTCCAGCGTTCTATTTACGTGGCGCGACCTATATATAAAGTAATGCGGTGGTGCCTACGCCCCCGAGCTCCGTCACTGGAGCTCTACCACCAGTAAGTGTTGGTTACCTCCACTAATCTAAATCTAAAGTTTGTATATAGAGTCGCGCTTTTCTTGTGTAATCGGTTTTGATAGTTGCACTTTGTGATTGTTTTAAACTATTTTCAAGGATTGCTTTTTTTGCGGACTGATAACGTCTATCACACATTTAACTTTGATTTGCATTGCGTTTCGGTTTTGTGCATCATTGGGAGGTGTATCAACTGTAAAATGGCCGTGCAGAGGTTACGAAGGCATCCCATGACAACTCTTTTAACACACTTTACACACTATCTATCAAAGAAGACCTTGCCGTGGGGTAACTACCGTAGTTCTATTTTTTTTAATGTAATAAAAGTGGCAAACAAGTGCGCAGTTCACATTGATGTTAAGTGATGACTGCAGCCTATAGACACCCACACAATGACCAGAGGTCCAAATGCAAATGCGCTGCCACTCCTCGGCATTAGGTGTTATGCCTCTGTGCCGGAAATTACAGGGCAATCTATATAATCTATGTATTATGATCCAAAATTAACTAAAAATTATATCCAAAAAATGCTAACCAAAGTCACTATTTCATGCAAACGAAGTTGCGGGCACAGCTAGTATGAAAAAAAAGAAAAAACTAAACTGAATAAACCGACACATAAAAGTGACAGTCTGAAGTTAGTTGCTAAACAAATAAAAGCAACAGTCTGAAGTTAGTTGATGAACTTTTTTGTCGTTTTGTTTTAATTCTGGATTGTTACGCTACAGAAGTATATCTTCTTACGTCACGAACGGACTTTTCATTTTCGTCTATGAAGGAATTGAAAAATTTGATGATTCACGTATCGGTTAAATATTATTATTAAATTGGTATTTATTAATACCTATTGGATTATTATTTTAAGTCATTCTCTCTAGGTAGCTTATAACCCGACAATGCAAAAGTGTCCTTGTAGACCAATTTGAAATAAATGATTTTTGAATTGAATTTTAGGTGAGTACATAAGTACACATACTGTTTTTTTATATTTGTTTTGTTTTAATGTAGGTAAAGCTACGTCAAATATTTGATTCTCCAAAATTGTTCCGCCTTCAAAAAACTTTGTGACCCACCACTATATGATGAAAGACTCCTCCTTATTCATAAACGTATTTTAGCTAAAGTGTTGCTAATCTCTCCTTTGTCTTTTTCTATCCTGCATATTTGAAAATGCAACTGACAAAAACAAAGCATTCTATAGCTAAAACGTATCTAATGTACGTTTATTAATAAGGGTATAATGTAGAAACATTCTTTTGAAATTGGTTGCATGAAACATTTTTGATAAAGTGTGACTTACCAGGAATGCACAGCACAGCTCCTGTCTTCGGGCACGTAGTTGTTCAAATAGATGAGATGGAGCCACCAGTACTGTCTGCAGTCGGAGACCACGCTGGTGACGTACATCTTCCATAGAGGCCCGGAGCCCAGGTGCCTCAACCAGGTTGCAGTGAACCCGATCATTACAGCGTTGGCTGGAGTTAATCTGAAATTATATAAAAAATACGTAATGTATACAAGGTGCAATTGTGATTACAACCAAATTTTAATATAACTAGTGGTAAGAATTTCATTACCCGAGGTTGAGGGTGTAGGCAGCTCCGCATTACGTAAACTACCTGCCGTCGAATAATAGCGTTAAGCAATATTGTGTTTTAGTTTGTTAATGAACGACCTGGTCGAAACCAACTGTTTCGATTCCAAAAATACTTTTATGATGACTTTTGTTTATGTTATGAAAGTGGCAAACAAGCATGCAGTTCACATTGATGTTAAGTGATGACTGCAGCCTGTACATAAAAACCAGAGGTCAAAATGCAGAAAAAAATATATTTCACAAACATGTGTATAATAATATAAAACAATTACCCCTTGCATACACAATTCATAATAGTTGTACCACGGGTAGAAAATTTTACCCCTTGGTTCACCGAGGTGGACTTAGTAGGTGTACAACGGGGAAAGACCCTTTCAGCGTCAGAAGTTGAATGGTTTTGTAGTTATTTAAATGGACTTTGGCATCGTATTTGTACCCAAGAAAAATACTCGACTGCATATCTGCAACCGGTGTGCCGCAAGGTGGTGAATTGTCTCCCCTTTTGTTTGCATTATCCTTTGCCTGTAGAAATCTTTTATCTATCACCTATTAGGTTGGGGAAAAAGTTTCTTCGCATTTTTTAAGATAATTCAAAACATTTTTTAATATAGATTATTTAAATTTAACTTAAGCATGTATGTACCATTTTGTTCGATAACCTTTTCCCATCTTGTAGGTAGGGACATGATCCCATTGCTATAAAAATTTTGGGACTTCTCATCAAAATACCGCGACAAGTGGATTTGGCAGTCCTCTCGTGATGTTAACCTAACATTGCATAAAGAATTCTGAAGAGACCGAAACAGGTGGAAATCTGAAGGTGCAAGGTCAGGACTATACGGCGGATGCATTAACACCTCCCAGCCAAACTCTCTTAATTTTTGCTGAGTTGCTATAGATGTGTGAGGTCTAGCGTTATCATGATGAAACACCACACCCCTTCTGTTGATCAATTCCGTCCGCTTTCTCTCAACTTCTTGCTTTAATCTCATCAGTTGTTCGCAGTAGAGTTCAGAATCGATAGTCCTGCCTGGTGGTAATAGCTCATAATGAATAATGCCCTTCCAATCCCACCACACACACAACATCACCTTATTGCGAGTTAACCGGGTCAACTTAACCCGGGTTTCGCCACAGTCTGTGAAGCCTGACCGGCCTTTGACCACGACCTTTTTCGCACGTTCTTGTCGTACGTGATCCACTTTTCATCACCAGTTATTAGTTTCTCCAAAAAATATTCGGTTTCATTACGTCGTAATAAAGAATCACAAATAAGTACACGGTTCATTAGGTTTCTTTCAGTGAGCTCGTGAGGTACCCAAATATAGAGCTTTTTTTTGTACTTAGCTTTTTTCAAATACGCCAAAACTGTTTTGTGATCAATTCTCAGTTCTTCAGCTACGTTGTAACTACTGATATGTCGATCTTGCTCCACTTTTTCAAAAATGGCATCCATTTTATTTGTAATACGGCGACTAGAGCGAGGTGCATCTTGACATCAAAATTTCCGGATTAAAACGCTTAAACCAAATTTGTGCTACTCTCACAGACACTGCACTAGGTCCATGAACATCGCAATTTTTTTTCGCGGCTTGCGTTGCATTTTTACCTTTTTTGTAGTAAAATTTTAAAATGTATCGAATTTCTTCATTAGATTCACTCATCTTGACAGTACGAAAAACAAATGAAAATCACACATTTGCCTAATTTGAATTTGGAATTATGTTCTTTAAAATTTTAACTTTCAATGATACCAAAACCAGCCAGATACAAATACTACAGCCAAAGAGATTTTATTACAGTTTCATACATACTATAATGCGAAAAGACTTTTTCCCTAACCTGATATTACAACACTACAATCGGTACGTGCAAGTGTGGTGACAAAACTGTTCAATACGTGACATGGAAATACGATGGTATAGTACCACCTATGTCATTTCCATTGATCATGCCCAATACTGTTCCTGACGTTGATGAGATACTTAATACTAAATGCACCTGCAGCGATGGCAGTGAGAAGAATGCAGCATTCTTCAGGATAATCGATGAATTATTTGCCATAGATTACGAAATTACACCGGGCGAGAAATACGGTGATAAGGAGAGGTTTTCACGGCAAGAAGATGGCCGACTCGCAAAGAAGTTGATGATGTCACAAAAACTTTAAAGGAGTTGGAAGGACGGCGAGGACGCATCATTTGTTCGGAGCATCTCAAGTAATTTGATTGCGTAGTTAAAATAAAATCAGTGAGAATTGTTGGAAGAAAGTACAAGATTCATGTTGGGCCCGCGCTTCGTACACTATACCGAAAGATAAGAGAAAAACACGTAGAATCATGGTTGTCATCATCAACAATGGTTGAGATTTGGTCACAGAGACACAAACATGGACGTTTAAAGAATCTTATTGCATGCAATGTGCAAGTGCATTGATGCAGATTTAAAAATAAAATCTGTGTCAATGCACTTGCACATTTATAAGGCAAGAATCAAATAGATTAGTATAAAGAAGTTGCAAAAAAACAAACAACGAATCGCAGCGCATTTAGAAGAGCACATCAATTTTGAATGTCTGAGTTCCCGATATATTTTGAAATTTCTATATCTACTTCATCATTGATAAAAACAAAAATATGGACATAACGTCTAAGATAAAATTTAAACAGATCGAAGTAAGCTTTTTGAACTAAAGTTGTGTGGCAAAGCTATTTGCGAAAACAATGCAATTAGTCCTTTGATTTATTGTAAACTCATACAAGCAATATATTGATAGTGTAAAGCTATCACTTTGTTATTAATGTATGCATAAATCATCTTTGAACTTTACTGGTATTTATAAAGTACCACGCACAAAAATCAAATTAGTGAACAAAACACATCATCAGCAGAATGTTGTTTTTAATATTCTTATTCGCGTCTCTCGCCATCAGTTACGGTGAAAATGAAGGATTTGTATTAGTTGCCGCATATCCACCAATACGATACAATTGGCCATGCACGTATTTTTACAATAACACAGTCGGCACCTGCAAATGTGGAGAGAAAACTGTTCCATATGTGCAATGGAACAACTATGCTAATGCACCAATTTTGAAGTTTCCATTGATTATAACAGATACTCCACCTAACGTAGAACAAGTGCTCAACACCAAGTGCAGCTGCAGCGATGGTAGTGAGAAAGACGCTGCTCACTTTAGATATATTAATGAATTGTTCGTCATGGATTACGAAAGGACGGATGTAGAAATTTATACCGATGAAGAACCTTATTCCACATATCTGGCAGCAATAAGATGGCCGACTCGCAAGGAATATGAAGAAGTTTTACTAACTTTAAAGGAGTTGGAAGGACGGCGCGGGCAGTTAGTCTGCGAGGAGTATCTAAAATAAGGTTGAGTAGTTCGTATAAGTACGATAATAAGAATAAATAATTGTAACTTAGTTTAAAACATTTTCTAATAAAGCATAGTTAAAATGTGGCGCTACGCATTGGAACTGTTACAGACAACATTGGGCAATTTCGTACAAATTTTGAAAAAAATTGATTTTTAACAATTTTTAGCATTAGTTATTAATTTTAAAGACTTCTTCTTAGTTATATAAGTATTCGTAATATTATTATAGATACATTTTCATATTGTCAAAGTAATTCGTTTCTAGAAGCTTCAGATCGAATGTAAAATATACGTGAAGTAGTAAGTTATTCATCTTTTTATTGTTTTCGACATATACCTATGTATGTATAACGTGTAAAATAATGAAGAAATAAATCTTAACGGGTATATTTTTTCAATGGTGTTCTATATAGTAATGCTAATAAGGCAATTGGTAAAGTTATAGTTAAGGAGAAAATCGAAGTCAAAGTTTTGCTCCTAAGTTTTAGCAATAAATACGTTACGAAGTGCTTTGTGATTCTCTCACAAAGCATAAAAATGTGGAGCTACGAATCTTTGATTTTGACTAATAACTTTTCTCTTTCTTCATATCAAGTTCATGTAAGGAAGGAAATGATTTTGGTCTTTTACTCCAATATTTTAGTGTTAGATAATATTTACTTTACGTGGATTTTATTTTTAAATTTTATAGTTATTCACTCTAAGTAATTTTTGATACAATGAAGTTTTGAAAGTATCCGTAAAGATCTATTCGACTTAAAAAATATTTTCTTTCTCTCTATAAATAAAAATGATGATGCTATGCCTACCCTGTAAAATATCTCTAAATACGCTCATTGCTATCGGTGTCAAGTTAATTTTGTTTCATTCTTTCACTGGTGGAAGAGCTTCAGTGACGGATCTCGCGGGCGTAGGCACCACCGCATTACCTAATTTACTTGCCGCTAAATGATAGTGTTCAGCACTATCGTGTTTCGGTCAGATGGTTATAAACGGCCCTGTAATTTCTAGCAGAGCCATAATACCTTAGGCCTTAGGAATGGCAACGCATCAACACTGAAATCTCTGGTTTCTGGTTTCATGTAAATGTATAAACGCTACAGTATTACCAGTTAATATGTAATAATACTACTAATAGAATGGACTCTTCGACGTCCCGCCCGATTTGCCTGCATCATTCAACCCCTTATGGACGACGGTTGGTATTTTGTACGTGCTACGCACACAGGTGCGCGTGTAAATACACGTCACTGATTGATGTCTGTGTAATAGAAACCAAATATAGCGTTTATATGGAATTTTGGCGGAGTGTCCGCGGTGTGGTATTCCTTACCGTCATGAACAATACGTTGTTTGCCACTTCATGACATTAAAAACAAACAGATTACCTGCACCATCTGAAGAGCATGGTTGTTGGCAGCAGCTTCCAGCTGACTGGCACGGTTTCAGACAACATTTGCAGATTGTAAACCAGCAGGCATCCGGAAACCACGAAGAAGATCTGGACCATCATCATGCCGTTGAAGATTAATTGGTAATGCACGTGGTCTGATGTCTGAAAAGAAAAATAGGTTATGTTGTCGGATCGTGATGACCTCACCGCCCACTAAAAGAATCAGTCAGTCCACCGAACAATGGCGGTCAAACCATTCAGTAGTGCGGTAGTAAAAATAAAAACCCGGAATGGGCAGCAGCGTCCTTCGATAAAAACTACCGTCAGTGCGATCGCCAATCCGCCTGCCAAGCGTGGCGATTATGGCATAATAATAATTAATAATGGCAACGCATTATACGTCCCATTGCTGGGCACGAGTCTCTCCCCTTTTTAGGAGGAGGCCTGGCGCTTACTCCACCACCCTGCTCCAATGTGGATTGGTGGAGGGTTAGTGGCCAACCCGCTGTCGGATGTTTTCAAACCGCCCATAAGGCCTCCGACAAGGTCTAACGACTGCTATCTATCGATAGCAACCGGGACCGACGGCTTAACGTGCCCTCCGAAGCACGGAAACGCGCATTTAATTTGCCATTAGCGGTCACCCATCACACTACCCGACCGCGCCCGTAGTGCTTAACCGAGTAGATCGCTTATGATCTACACCAGCCGCTGAGCCATGCGCGCTTCTATTATGGCATATTCTCCCCTAATACCGCACAACACTATTGTGAGCGTCTTTGAGGAAGGCTTTTGCAGCAGTGGTTTTTCGATTGGAATGATAAGATGATGAATTACTAGCTGAAATGCAGATGCGTTGCCACCCCTGATGTCTCTCTTATAGTAAAGTTATTACGGGGCCATACATTACCATCTAGGCTGAACTCTACCGTTTGGCGGCAGATAGATTAGGTAATGCGGTGGTGCCTACACCCACGAGCTCCTGCTATGGAAATCTACCAATACTACTCTACTTCTCAGAGGTGGCAACGCATCTGAATTTGACCTTTGGTCTTTGTGTAAGTGTCTATGGCTGAAGTCATCATTTAACATCAATGTGAACTACATGCTTGTTTGCCTCCTTCAAAACATTAAAAAAGGAGGGTAATAATTAACGGAATGTCCGAATCTCACTTTTGACTTTTTACCTTAATCAGGGTCTCAAATCTAAGAAAACAAAATAATCTCGTGCGTCTATTTGTATAAGTAAATAAATCTGGTAACAAAAATCAAGTAAACTGAGAAAAAATTAATGACTGTGCACAAATTAATAAAAAAACTTCGCATTATAAATATATCATTAAGCATTCTTTAAATTTGCCTCATTTTTTATCACTTTTCGCTGCCAAAAAAGCAGCTAATAGGAATCATTTAAAGCGAATTTTATTTGCTTACTTTACTTAATACATAAAATAAAATAAAAAAGCCTTTTATTTCTGCCAGAAATGCTAGTTTACAAAGTTAATTACATGTATGTATGTATGTATGTATCTTCACGCCAGGTCCCTAACGGGGTAGGCAGAGAGTGTAGAGCGCCAGACATCCCGGTTCTGACAAACCTCTCGTGCCTCGTCTACCTTCATCATTCTCTTCATACATGCACGCCGATTCCTAAGACTTTTGACCCCACCATCAGACAGAACTCGACCTATTTGGTCATGGTAGGTCAGCCTTGGTCTTCCTGGGCCTCTGCAACCATCCACATTCGCATTGTATATCTGTTTAGTCATTCGCTCATTCGACATTCTTTCTATATGCCCGAACCATCGGAGCATGCCTTTTTTCATTTTTACACCGATACTATCATTCACACAAAGTCTCTTTCTTACATCTTCATTACGAACGCGATCGGTGAGTGATACACCGCAGATCTTGCGCAAAGATCTCATCTCGACCGCGTTCAACTTACTTTCATGCTCTTTCCTGCATACCCAGCTCTCGCTTCCATATAAAAGCGTTGGAGTAAGTACAGCATTATGTACGGCTAGTCGAGCCCGCTGGCTGAGATGTTTCGATTCTAGCAGCTTACCCAACGCTCCATTCACGCAATTCCCAGCAAGCACTCTTCTTTCTATGTCAGTGGTGTACCTACCATCCTTGCTAAAAGCACATCCAAGATATACAATTTCATCAACCTGTTCTAACACTGCATCATCTACTACTACCCTTGCATTTGTTCTCTGTTCATCTCTTTCAAATACTAATACTTTAGTTTTATCCACATTCAATTGTAAGCCTTT
This sequence comes from Macrosoma leucophasiata, assembly GCA_036365455.1. Taxonomy (NCBI): domain Eukaryota; kingdom Metazoa; phylum Arthropoda; class Insecta; order Lepidoptera; family Hedylidae; genus Macrosoma; species Macrosoma leucophasiata. The sequence continues at coordinate 1,396,216 of JAWQUS010000023.1, read as the reverse complement.
CTCCATACAATCCTCTTTCATGACTGTGACTAGTGCTTGTAGCCCAGATGGTGTAGAGCTAACAATTACCGCATCATCTGCGTAAAGCAGACAGTTCACCACTAAGTCACCCATACGCACTCCCACATCCATCAACTTCACCCTCTGGAGGCATTTGTCCAGATATATAATAAACAGCCTAGACGAAAGCACGCAACCCTGTTTGACACCGATGTTAACATCAAACCAGGGTGACATGTTACCATCTACCCGCACACATGCTTGACAGCCCACATACGTGGACTGTATTGCACGGAGCAGACTGCCATCAATACCATACTCTGGCAAAATGTCCCACAGCTCCTTTCGTAATACCCTATCAAACGCCTTCTCCAAATCCACAAAACCGCAGAAAACCTTCTGGCTCACAGCAAGATGCTTCTCTACGATGTTGCGGAGGGAGAAAACTTGATCCATACATCCTCTTCCAGTTCTGAAACCACCCTGTGCATCCCACAACAACCCGTCGGACTTCTCTTTCATTCTTCTTTCTAAGACTTTCCCATACACTTTAGCTGCCAAACTGATCAAACTGATCGCTCGATAGCTGGTGCAGTCCATACGTGAACCCTTGCCTTTATACAAAGGCACGATGACCGCACACCGCCAATCCTTTGGGATTCTTCCGGATCTCCAGCAAAGGTTGCACAACACCCAGAAAGAATCCCAAAGGGCAGCACCACCATATTTGATCATTTCGGCAGAAACCTGATCAATACCCGCAGCCTTACCACATTTCAAACTTCGTATCGCCCTTACAATCTCATCTATTGTTATATCCTCACAAGCCGGCACCGTCAAGTCAGCAACTCCGGCGTCAGGGTTGTGAGCATAATCATACATTTCCCCATAATACTCGCTCCATCGTTTTAACACATCTTGCGTGTTCTCAAGAATGTCACCCAACTTAGATTTTATTCTATTCATTCCAGAAACTGGAGAAGAGCTTCTAGACTTTTTCACCTCCCTCCAATAGAGTTTGATGTTAGACTCAAAGCTCTTCGCCAGTCTCTCATCAGCTTCCACTTTATCTCTCTCACGCTTTTCATTCACTAAAATCTTGGTGTCATTCTTGAGCCGACGGTAAATTTCTCTCTTCTCATCTCTCATACCATTATTCATTTGCAAAGATGCTACATAATCCAGCCATGCTTTCTTCTTTCTTTCAACGGAGTCTTGCACCTCCTTGTCCCACCACGCATCCCCTTTCAAGGATTTGCGTATCTTTGCATAACCACATACTTCTTTCGCAACTTCCACCATACTATCTTTCATAACTTGCCAACATTCATCCACGTCCAAGTCCGTAAGACAAACCTTGTCTAACTTTTCACGGACTTGGCGTTCATACACTCTCCTTGCACTAATGTCTTGTAACTTTTCACTCTTTATTCTTTCAAGTCCTCCGAAAGGCACACGGACACGCCAATGTCGCCATTTCTTGAACAGACCCCTAAACCGGCTTATTACCAAGTAGTGATCTGTATCAAGAGTGGGACCTCTGTAGGCTCTAGTGTCCATCAGGCTCTTCCGAAGACGACTATCAACCATGATCAAATCAATCATACTTTTTTGTTCATTCCTCCTCCATGTATACGTGTGAATGTCCTTATGACGGAATTCTGTGTTAGACACAAGGAGACTTCGTTCCAAGCATAAGTCAAGTATCAGCTTACCAGCATCATTTACTCTTCTATCACCATATGGACCTAGAACGGCCTCGTATCCTGGCCGCCTGGTCCCGACCCATCCATTCAAATCACCACACAAAATTACCCTTTCATTAGCTTCAACCATATCGAGAACTTCCCTTGTAGATTCCCAAAACTTCTCCAGGTCTTGGGTCGTCGCTGAGCTAACCGGTGCATAAGCTGCTACCAAAAACACCCTAGTGACGCCCAATTTAATTCGGACCCAGATTAGTCTCGGGTTCACCAAACCATAATCTTTCACTCCAGTGACTAAACGAGAGGACAGAAGGACGCCCACCCCCGCGCTGGCATGATCGCTCTGTTGCACACCTGCCCACAGAGCCATCGCGCCACCCGGGAGATCTTCGACCTCGCAGCCCTTTCGTTTAGTCTCTGTTACACACAAAACATCCAGGCGTCTCACACTCATTACGTTCGTCAACTCATTCATCTTCTCACAAATTCCACCTCTCACATTCCACGTGCCTATCTGGCACTCCCCACTCCTCCTCGTTAATTACATATTTGTTAGTATCAGAGAATATATAGATATAGTGTTAGTAGATACAGTTTTGTTAAAAAAAATGATTTAATATATCTATGTTAATATATTATTATATAATATTAATTGCTACTTGCTATTGTTCTGTAAGAACCCCTCTGCGGGTAAAGGCCTCCTCCAAAAAGAGTCAGTTATCTCGCGATTGCGCTGTTTCTATACAGTTTTGACCCGCTGTGCGATTGATTTCGTCCTTCCATCTATTGCAAGGTCTCCCTTTCTTTCTTTTGCCCCCTGGCCCCCTCCATTCTGTCACTTTTTTTGTCCACCTATGATCTTGCAGGCGTGCTATGTGTCCGGCCCACTTCCATTTTAATGCAAGAGCTTGTGCTAAGCCGTCTGTGGCTTTTGTGATGTTACGTATTTTTGTATGCCTAATTTTATTTATTCTTTTTATGTTCAACATACTCCGCTCCATACCACGTTGGCATGTTGTAATTTTATTTTTTACGTTTTTGTTAAGCTTCCATGTCTGACAGGCGTAGGTCAGACATGGTATAAGACAGGAATTCATAACCTTAGTCTTCAGTTTTATTGGCATGTTGCTCTTAAATATTTCTTTAAGACTCCAGTACTTATTCCATGTCAACTGGGCCCTGCGTTCAATCTCCTGTTTGTTGTTTGATCTATCAAAGCTAATTTGTTTGCCAAGGTAAATGTATTTTTCGGTATACTGGAGCAGCTCACTGTCGACGTATATTTGTACCTTGGTGCTGTTGGTCATTATTATAGTCTTGGAGAGATTTATTTCAAGGCCGGCGAGCTTGCTAGCATTTTTTAATGACTCTACCATGAGATGTAGATCTTTTCCAGTCTCTGATATTAGGACCAAATCGTCGGCAAGACGTAGGTGGCTTAAATACTTCGTTTTTACTTTTATTCCCCGTTCATTCCAGCCAAGCTTGCTTATTATCGACTCTAATGTGGCTATAAATAGTAAAGGAGACAGGGGGTCTCCTTGTCTTACGCCTCTCTTTACGCTTACTTTACTTAGTTTTTTTTAATATATCATATTATTATTTTAAAAACTATTAAGAATAGGTATCTTATTATTCAAACCATATTCCGATGAAAGTCTTTACATAAAATATTCTTATATTTTGTAGAAAAAGCAATGTAAAAAGTAAAGGCCTTTTAATCGACATATTTTTTTTTATTTCCGTGCTCTTTTTAGCTAATATTATATGGGTAAAATTATTTAGAAAATTTTTAAATTTATTTAAAAATTGACTGAAATTCAAATATTTTTTTCCATATTTTCTGTAATTTCTAAAGTTCACTCACATGTGTTATTGTAAAAAATAAATAGTAGGTACAATGAAATAATACATTTTTTTTTAAATCATATCTTTTATCACACTTCGGGAAGCTGTTTGTGAATTAATCATGACCACTAAGAATTCAATTTGTTGTTTTTTTTATTTCACTACTATCTACTCAGTAGAAGTATTTCTTTCATTTTAGTAGAGAGAAAAAAATAATCGGCCATTAAATTCAGAATACTTTTTCGTATTTATAAAATTTTGTCGATAGATTTCGGTCTACTTTCTCTTATTTTTTTAAGGTTGTACTTTATCCCACGTCACACTGTTTAATATCCGAAACCGAATGCTAAACTACCATAAACTAAATAAAGACGATTTGAAAGTGGCGTCAAGAGCGTTCATAATAGATCCAGAAAGCTTTCCTTAGGTACTTATATAAAAGGATCTTTGGGTATTATCCCTACCTACATGTACCCAATTTAATTTTTGTAGGGTTGTTTGGGCTATGACTCGTTGGAAGTTAGGCGTAACTCTGACCAGATTAACATAGGCCTCAAAGTCATGAGAGGAAAACTTGACTCCTTGTGCTTGAACGAGCAGCTACTTAAATTGTTTGTTCCTAGTTTTTCTACTCGCAAGCGCAGATTGCTAGCAGCACCTTTTTGTAAGTCTGTATCACATGCAGTTTCCCATCTCTCGCATTCACTCCTCATTGAATGCCATCCTGGATAAGTGAGTGTGATTTATTTGCGGACGAATGAAGAGATTTATTGTCAGTATGCTTTTTTTATGTAATGGAAGTGGCAAATAAGCATACAGCTCACATTGATGTTAAGTGATGACTGCAGCCTATAGACATCCGCACAAAAACCAAGGTCAAAATGCAGATGCGTAACCACTCCTGAGGCCTAAGGTGTTATGCCTCTGTGCCGGAAATTACAGGGCCGTACATTACCACCTGACCGGAACACAATAGTGCTGAACACTACCATTAAGCGGCAAGTATATTAGGTAATACGGTGGGGCCTTCGCCCGCAAGCTCCGTCACTGGAGCTCTACCACCAGTAAAAAATGTATGGAATTCTGTGAGAGTATTGTATGATAGTGTGTCTTTGATTACTGTAATTGGTATTATGTATCGTTGTAATTCAAGTAAATTAAAATAAATAAATAAAAGTAATCATGTGTAAGAGCGTGATGAATCTACAAAAGATACTAAAAGTGTGTATAAGCCGGGATATCCAAGCTCTCTGTCCGACTGTCCCCGTCTGCGCGTCAGTCAATTTATTCTTTAAGACGATTCAATCATACAGGTGTGCAAGGTCCACAATCCAAAACATTGTTTTAAAATTCAAATCAACCTATAACTAAATTAAGAATGACGCGTTTGTAAAAAAAAACAAATAAGTTTCCTAATTATGTATACGATAATAAATTTTGTAGGTAATTAAAAAAAAAAATAATTACGTGCGCTCACGTCAATTATGTTCACAAAAGTATTTTTAAACTTAATTATTCAAATAAATCATACACCCGATTTCATGTTAAAGTTCATATAAACCTACGTGTTATTAATGCGGTTTGAATAATGCACGGAAAAAAAAATATTTTCTGGCCATGGAGCTGTTAAAAAAGGAGATGTTGCGAGCTCGGCTCTGGTACGTACAGTACCTGAAAAAATGGGTAAATTATAGAATAATCCGAAAAAAATACAATTAATTTATTCAAGAATATATTTTAGAGTTACAACCACATTTAATTCAAACGATTTTATCATTTTCAATATGGTTATTAGTGGCATTTGTCAAAATGACATCGGCCGCCATATTCGCCATGTTAGTTTTGAGTTGCAATTCTAACTGCAAATTATGTTTTGTAACTGCAAATAAAGCTAAATAAGTGAATATGTGCAGTAAAAAACGTTTTTATACTGATCTTGCCTGTTAATGATATTGTGTACAATACATGGCCGGAGGTCTATACATTTTTGCAACATCTCCTTTAGAATATTACATTTTTTCAACTATTACCTTGTGAAGCCAACTTAAGTGTGATAGTTTTCCTTTTAATTTCGTTATATGTATTGCCGTAACGTTTGAATTTCTAACAACAACCGTTTAGTAGCGGGGGGGGGGCACTTGACTCTAACGAAAATTGGCTCTTTAAAGCTTAATAAGTCACGAACAGTTAACTGAATCGAAAAATGATGTTTCCACACCCCTAACATTTTTGAAAGACCTATCCAACGATACCCACACTAAATAGAAAACGAAAAATAAAAAAAATATTCACGGGTTACACGGAGGTACTTTTAAATAAAAAAAAAAAGTTTTTATTCTACCACTTTGTCGGCGTGATTAAGTTGTATACTTGTGCCAAATTTCAAGTCTCTAGTGCCAATAGTTTTTGCGCTAAAACGAGGACGGACAGACGGACATGGCGAAACTATAAGGGTTCCTTGTTTACTACGGAACCCTAAAAAGACCTACGACAGACACGCAGACATGACGAATTTATAAAAGTTTAGTTTTTTGCCATTTGACTACAGACCTACCGTAAAAACATTTAAATAAAGAGATCAATTGGCTGCAGGTGCCAAGGTTGACCAGCACTGACCTACCTTGACTAAATGAGTCCAATAATTATCCAAAGGTAGGGTTTTAAAGTCATCGAATCCGACGCGTCTATGAAGGAAAAAACCCGGCATGGGCTTATTTATTGAACCACGCACAATGTAGAGTTCATAGATAAATATTTTTATAGTATTGATGCACATGAGGTTATTATACCTCAAATTACTAATAGATTTGATAAAAATACCTAACTTACCCTGATCTATTATAAAGTACGGACTATATCATCCACGAACAATAAGAAATCAATTGTCATATTTTTCTCGCAACCTGACAAAAGGTTTTCACATGTAAAGTATAACAAAAAAAGAATTTTATATTAAACTGCTCGAAACAAATTAAAATGATAAAAATATGAAATAAAATTTTATTAATTTGTCTCATGAAATCAAAGAGGACGTAGGTAAAATACTCAAAAATTTTAATGTGTCCTGTTTGCTGTTTAGTCTAGGTATATTATTGCGTCTGACGCCATAATTCAATTTAAAAACGGAACCGGCTTGTTCTTTCCCCCTCTAGATTAATTTAATTGGTCATTCCCATACTCATTCACCACATCATTCGAACATGGTTCAGCCGAATTTTTGTAAGATCTTATACAGTTTTGTGAGATCTCGGTTTTTCTGCACAGCCCCATTGTTGTCCTCGATATTAAAATTAAATGTTTGAAATTTCCGCTACAACCAGTTGGTCATTACGATATTAGTCATACATTAAACGAGCAAAAAACAGTCCATCCAGTCAAGGTTATTCAATGGCCTTTCAATACTTCAATTAATATTGAGTAAGGTCAAGAGACAACAGACAGCACAGAACCGACAAAAATGGAGCATTCTAGTATGAGGCCAAGAATCATTTTGAGTCAATAAACCACCATCAACAGAGCTGCTGTTGGTGTCAGTCATTTTTTTTGAAACGCTAAATAAACTGTGCATCTTTATATATAAAATCAATTGCTATTTGTTAGTCTCGCTAAAACTCGAGAACGGCTTTACCGATTTGGCAAATTTTGGTTTTGAATGATTTTTGGAAGTCCAGGGAGGGTTTAAAAGGTAAAAAAATATGAAAAAAAATGAAGAGGAATAGTAAAAAACATAATTTCATTTTCCCATACAAATAGTTCGTATCTATCAAACCTTTGACACATTATTTCATTCTGAGGCAATACGAAGTTTGCCCGGTCAGCTAGTCTCCTTATATTAACCTCAGGCTAGATTTTTTGATTTCCGCATGATAAACGCGTAAATTTTATTGGAGTAAATTAATAAATTAGATACTTAATGATATAATAAGGCTATTATACGACACGGTATTTAGGGTCCGGCAGAAAGGGTGGGCGTGGCCTCGCGCCGGGTTGCCGCTTATTACACTATCCGGTAGACAGCGCCCTAACTCAATCACAGTACAAATACACGGGTCGCTCCGGTCGCCCTAATTAGGGACTAACTCCCTAAATGTTATTACACTACCCTGACCCTTGCTATCGTACCCTGAATACCGTGCCGTGTAATAAGTCCTATATTCACTGTTTAGTTTTTAGGGTTCCATAGCTTCAGATCTCCGCACCGGGACAAATATTTATTTGGCCTACAAATATTTGTTTCGGGTGTGGGTGTGTGTGTGAACACCGACACCCACAGGTTTATTATACCTAGTGTAAGGCTGCAGGTGTAAGTTTTTATTTGTGTTATTTTACCTTTTCAAAGTCTCGGGGGTTGTCAGTGAATCCACACCCCACGATCCACATCACATGCGCCACTGCTATGAGGAACACCCCCACTGACCTGGGAAAAAAATTTCAATCGTCTCAAAAATCTGAATAATCGATCTCAAGAAATTATAAATCCATATATGTAGAAAATGACAATTGTCACCAAAATGGACAAAAATGCTTATTAAATAAACAATTTTGTACGTAAATTTCCTTGTATAGGAGCTCGAGGGCGTAAGCATCACCACATTACCTAATCTATCTGCCGCCAAATGGTAGTGTTCAACACAATCGTGTTCCGGTTAGACGGTAATGTATGGGCCCTGTAATAAGTATCACAGAGACATAACAAGGAAACTCTGCATTTTGATCTCTGATTTTTATTTAGATGTCTATCATCATCATCTAGATGTCTATAGGCAAGGGAACAATTTTCAACTACCGTCAATGTGATCTGCATATACATACGTATGAATGGCATATAATGAATGCTTCCTATATGTACTTTTCCATGACTTTTGTCAGTTCGCTTTACAAAAAACCGTGTATAGTAACTTAATTAAATAAATAAATAAAATACGCTTACACTCACAGCCCCACAGAAGGTATAAACCTGTGTCGTGGGTGTCGTTGCAGGTACACATACAACACATACACAAACACCCAGACCCGAAACAAATATCTGTAGGCCATACAAATATTTGTCCCGGTGCGGGGATAGAACCCTTGAGCCTTCGAATCAAACACTCATCTCACGCCGCTGGACTAACCGAGTCGTCAAATTCCAAAAATATCTATTTAAAATACACAAAAAAAAGAACGTTTAAGATAGGACTTTTTATATAACTTAATCCGACATTTTTATGTAATAAGTAGCAAATATTTGATTAATATAATAAATGTGAAATAGCTAAAACATGTAAAACGACTCCAAAAATGTTTCTTATAATGATAACTCGTTATTTCTTTAAAGAGTAAATAAGTCAATTGGAAAGAACCTGTTCTGATGATTGTTGCCAAGTATGTTTTTAGGGCTGCGTGTCTCAAAAAGATAAAAATAAATAGAGATGCCACGAATATTCGGAAGCTTTTGTAAAAGAGAGTATGGAACATTCTGTTGATACCTATTTTTATTATTAAGTATTTTTGGACTATTATTTTATTTTGTTTACTTTGAGATATTAATCATCGTATCAGTTGTTATTCGCTTTAATTTTTAATTTGTAATATGACCTATCACAAGCAAATTCTATTAATTCCAAGTGTTTAAAAAAAAAATTGAGTTTGAGATTGAGTTATCTAAGCATCAAGCAATCTATGTAGATGCATATGATATGCAGAAGCATATCTCTGGTTTTTGCGTAGATATCTATAGGCTGCAGCCATCACTTAGCCACAGCAATGGCAAACAAGTATGCAGTTCAAATGTTCACCACTGCTTCCAACGTTACATAAAAAATAAACACACAGGCTTAATATACATATAGACAGCTGGTTGAGTGCAAAAGCATTTCCAGCAAGAAAATAAAAAAAGAAACTACTTGAACTAGAACACGTATTCCAGACTCCACAGTGCAAAATAAAACAGTAAGTAAACAAAAATGTCTGCATACAAAAATAAGCTCACATCTCTTGATACGGCTAACTAAATAAGAAAGAAATCTTTTGTTCTACAAAGATGTTATATCCAACAAGAAATATAGCGCATCGACCTTAAGAAGGAGACTTTGGCTTATTTCGGGTCTGAAGAACGTTATCTCTTTCGCACCTTACATAAGAGATGTTTGTCGTCCATGTTGATCAAAGGAGATGTTGTGAGCTCGGCTCTGGTTCGTACACGTCCTCATAAAATGGGTAAATTAAAGAAGAATCCGAAAAAAATACAATTAATTTATTCAGGAATATATTTTAGAGTTACAACCACATTCAATACAAACGATTTTGTCATTTTCAACCATGTTCAACATAGCGGCGATACAGCCGACGCTTGGGATAGTACCTATGTAAATAAAACAAAACTAATGCTATCTGTATCTTACACATGCATCACATATTACAAAAAAAACTATGTATCAAATCGATCAATTTAAAGAAGATCCGATGAATTTTTTAAATTTGGTAATCGATTAGTATAGTATTAACACATGAAATCGATTTTGATCGTATTTAGAAAATTTTTTTTTCTGTAAGTACTTTATAATCAAAAAAAGAATTAAAAAAATGAAAATGTCAAAATGACATCGCCCGCCATATTCGCCATGTTGGTTTTGAGTTGCAACTCTAACTGCAAATAATGTTTTGTATATAAGATATAATTATAAATATATTTAAAATATTTGTAAATAAGTGAAAATATGCAGTAAAAAACGTTTTTTATATTGATTTTGCCTGCTAATGATATTGTGTACAATACATGGCCGCAGGTCCATACATTTTTGCAACATCTCCTTTTGACCAATACCAGACTATCAGTGCTTACGTAGGCAGTGTGCAGCAGAGATAACGCTCTACAAAGTCGAAACTAGCCGACTATCTCTTTCGTAGGCTCGATGTGTAATATTTCTTGCTGGGTACTGTAAAATGGTCCCCAATAAACAATAAATTTAAAAATTAAAGAAAAATTGGAAAGTAGAATTTGACTTCGGGGAGTAATCGAACCTGCGACCTCAGGATAACCAGTCCAGCCGCTTTACCACTAAGCTACCGAAGTCCCACACCGATGCGTCAAATTATGCTTTCCCTTTTTGATTTTAACCAATTTAGGGTCGGTGAATCGGTCAAAATCAAAAATTTCTGCTAATTCCTGCCCGAAGTCAAATTTTTCTTTCCGTTTTTTCTTTAATTTCTAAAGTTCACTCGCATGTGTTATTGCGAAAAATAAATATTACAAATAATTTAAAGGTTACGATATAGATCTTACTTTATACCGTGTAGCCCGCGAAGTCTTTCAAGTCTCGGCTCTGCAAGCTTCGTGCAGGTGAGTCGTTCCCAATTTCGGAATATAGAGAAACACAGCAGATATTGATTACCTGAAACATGCAATTTACATTACAATTTTTTTTCACTGCTGGTAGAGTTCCAGTGACGGAGCTCGCGGGGCACCATCGCATTACCTTATATATGTATGTATCTTCACGCCAGGTCCCTATCGGGGTAGGCAGAGAGTGTAGAGCGCCAGATATCCCGGTCCTGATAAACCTCTCGTGCCTCGTCTACCTACATCATTATCTTCATACATATCATTCATACAAAGCCTCTTTCTTACATCTTCATTACTAACGCGATCGGTGAGTGATACACTGCAGATCTTGCGCAAAGATCTCATCTCGACCGCGTTTAACTTACTTTCATGCTCTTTCCTGCATATACCGACCTGCATAGACCGACATTACCTTATATACTTGCCGCTAAATGGTAGTGTTCAGCATTATCGTGTTCCATTCAGGTGGTAATACACAGTTAATGTACAGCCCTGTAATTTCCGGCACAGAGGCATAACACCTTAGGCCTCAGGAGTGGTAACGCATCTGCATTTTGACATTGGTCTTTGTGTGGGTGTCTATAGGCTGCAGTCAAACATCAATGTGAACTGCATGCTTGTTTGCCACTTGCATAACATAAAAAAAAATTTGCTGATGTTAACTATTCCTATCCATTTCAATTATGCTTCGGAAATATGGACACTAAAGAAGGTCGATCGCGACCGCATCGATGGTTTCAAGATGTGGTGCTGGCGCAAAATGCTGCCATATGATCACAATCCATAGAATTTTATGGACTGTGACTGAACAAAATGAGTCCATCCTTCGTGAGTCAAATTAAAAAATAAGGCTCTCTACTATCTGCTTGCGAAGGATCCTGGAATTCTTTCGTCACAAGGCCCGTAAAGATGGACATAACCTCGAGCAGTTTATGGTTCCTGGTAAGATCGATGGCTGAAGGCCTCTTGATCGCCTGGTCAGATGGTGTGATCATGTCCAATGTACTCTGGACACAAAGCTCCACGACGCCAAGGACAGGGATAGTTGGAAGAACACCATCCGTCAGAAATACAATAATACAATACAATAATCGTTTATTTCTATTATCAGCAAAGACTACTAAGTATTGTATTGTATTATTGTATGGTCAATTGTGCAGTATAGAAAAAGACAAAGGAGAGATTAGCAACACTTTAGCTAAAATACGTTTATGAATAAGGAGGTTAGAATATATACTATAGATTTATAATGGGCTGCAGACTACAGTTAACAGCTTAGTAAATAGGTATTCACTTAGCAAAAACATCTGTATCCCGTCCATTAAAAGTCTGCTAGTTTATTTTTCAAGTACGTTTATGCATGTCATAAATGATAAAAAAAAAAAGATAAAAATAATTAAATCACATAAAGACGATTAAAAAAAATAACGATAACTTGTTAACGAATACCTTTGTCATGTCATGTAATAAAATATTTTAAAATGTTGTAGGTATATCTGTCATGTTTAATCTACTCCTACCTATACATATAAAATGCTTCCTTTAACTGACTGTCGGATCACGCACGACGCGTCGTTGCGATTCAATTTAGCCGCGGCCAAAATTTTGTTTCATTGTTCTTATACGACAGTGCGTATGAAGATAGGAGACAAAGCAAATAGCGATTCAGTTTAGGTTGACAATTAAAGGTACGACCGACGTGGGTACCCAATAAGAAAGTATTTTGCAAAATTCTACCCTCTAAGACGATAAAAAACGGGAACAACGTGCTTCCTAGTAGTGTTGCTAAACTATCGATAGTTGCGCTATCGATAGTTGACCTCGAAAAACAGTCGATAGCGCGATAGTCCTACCGAAAATATCGACATGCTGCAATATTATCGATGCTACTGATAGTATCGATTGTTAGAAATAAGCAATACTATTGACAAGCATACTATCGACAAGCATACTATCGATAGTATCGATAGTATTGATAGTGTATATAACAATACTATCGATACTATTGAACTTTGGCAATAGTATTGCTTATTATTAACAATCGATACTATCGATAGTATCAATAGTATCGTCAAGGGTCGACAGTTTCGATAGTCCTATCGATAGTGTGACTGTTTTTTCGAGGTCACGATAGAGCACAATACTATCGATAGACTATTACTATTGCAACAACACTACTTCCTAGGTACAATCTACTTCAAATTTTGTATAACCATTATGAATTAGAATCAATGGAAGATGTGCTTTGCTTTATATTTTAATGTAACAAATGCCTAATGGGGTTAAAAAGGGGAAGAAGTTGACTTGGGAGGTGAATTGAACTCTTCAGTGCTTTTCAGTGAATTTTATGTTGAAATAGTGACATGTTTTAAAACCCAACGAAAACGAGAAGAGATTGTCTCTGTGTATGAAAATGTGTCCATCCAAACATGGAAAATAAGGGGTGGCGCTTCAATAGTGTAGGATACATTACTTAAAAAGCGCCACACACAAAGTTATGCAGATATGAATACTCTTTCAATTATGCTTATTTGATTAAGTACATGAAAATATTTCAATTTTTGATCACAGCACACTTCACTCAAAACTTTTACGCTGCATAAATAAATACCAAAACGAAATATCGTTCTACTTGACCCTGGCAATATGCGTAATAGCGATGGCATAATAACAAAAAAAAAGTCTTTATGAAGGCACAACAAAAAAAAACATGACACTTAAAAGTTATTTATGCAAACGCTCACGTGAGTATAATTAATTTTATCACCAACGAGATTAAAGTTAAATAATTAACTAAATATAACATACGAAATTGAAAAATCTTAAAACTCAAACTTATCGTATTGATAAATAGGGTTGCAAACCATCCCGCATTTTTAGGATAGTATCCTGCATTGAAAAAGCCACGGAATAGGTAAGTGACAAAAAGAGCCCCGCAATTTTTTTTTTGTGAAATGGAAGTGGCTAATAAGCCTGCAGTTCACATTGATGTTCAGTGATGACTGCATCCCACACAAAGACCATGGTCAAAATGCAGATGCGTTACCACTCCTTAGGCCTAAGGTGTTATGCCTTTGTGCCGGAAGTTACAAGGCCGTACACGCATTCTTGTCATCTTGTTGGAACAGATAGAGCCCAGTACAAGTATTGCAATTGGTGATAGATGGCAAGGCAATAGACTCTAATTTAGACTTAGACCCGTAAAATATATTAATAGACAGATCTTGAGCTTTAGGCTTGAGTAGACGTCCTCGTCCCCCGCCTCGCAATTAAAATATCAGGCAGTTTCCAAAAAGTTGGTCGCCTTATAAAATATATACCTACATATATAGGTATATACATCATTATTGATTTTATAAACTTTACAAAAGATAAGATGAAATCTAATAAAGCTCTTCTCTTTTGTCAAAATAAGCCATCAAAAGTGGACCAAGCTGGTATTTGGGAGCCCACAGATTAGAGCAGTACTGCAGATGCGGCTGCCCTTGGGCATTATTAATGCTGTCGCCTATCAATATTTGCAACACTAGGGGCGTCGCCAACGCGCTGCCAACACTGAATTACTCTTTTGACGCCATTTTTGAAGAACCCCATATTGAAGCACCGAGGGAACACCTCAGAGGGAAGTTCATTCCACAATTTACACGTTCTGGGCAAAAACGAACTTGAGAACTGCGCCGTTGAACATTACCAGGTGTCCAGTCGGTGAGGGAGGAACTTCTTTCTTCGAAGAAAGAAGCCACCATCTCTTTTCCTAAAAAGAGATGGTGGCACCATGTCGAACAGTTCAGCAGAGCACTCGCCATTGTAGAGACGGTATAAAACGCATAGACTCCCAACGTCTCTGCGCAGGCTCAGATGTTCGAGCCTATCAGTAATTCCTGGGTCGTTAACAATACGAACGGCGCGTCTTTGTAGGGAGTGGAGTGGACCAAGTTGGTATTTGGGGCCACAAATGAGAGCAGTATTCCAGACCCATAGTGAAATACCGTTTATTAAGCACGGGTAGCTTTTAGATACCAATTTGGTCTTACTCTCAATGTGACTCCCGAATTGCACATCGTTTATCTCATATCTACACCCAGGATCCAATACCAACGATGAGTGGATTACCTTAGAACTGTAAATGCTACACAAACGAACAAAGTTTTAATAGACTTACCTTCGGTATTATCAGGATTATTCGTCCGTTTTCTTATTTGGATATCATAATAGCTTCCGATAATGTTCACCGCTATTATTGCAGCAATAACAGCAGCCATAGCAAAGTCACTAACATCTGTTTCAATTTTCTCCTCAGCCCAATTACAATAGTATATATCGCTGAGTTTCGCCTCCAATTCGTAGTCTCTCCAAACAGTCTCGTTGAGGCATCCCTCAAGGATTAACTGTAGGTCCTTATTCTTACTTATGTTTTTATCCTTTAAGTGTTTTAAACACGTCTTTCTAACACATATCCCTCTTTGAATGTATGAGTGGTTGTAATGTTTATTGATGTGCTCCGAGTATTCCTGTAACAAAACAAAACGTGTAAAGTAAAATAGATTTTATAGGTAACGCAATTGTAAGTACTAAGCAATTAAGCAATTGTAGTTTTACTGGCTCTTGTGAAGGCGCTCGCGGGCGTAGGCACCACCGCATTACCTTATATACTTTCCGCTGGTATAAATGGTAGTGTTTAGCACTATCGTGTTCCGGTCAGGTGGTAATGTAAGTCCCTGTAATTTTCGGCACAGAGGCATAACACCTTAAGCCTCAGAAGTGGTAACGCATCTGCATTTTGACCTCTGGTCTTTAAGTGTCTATAGGCTGCAGTCATCACTTAACATCAATGTGAACTGCATGCTTGTTTGCCACAAAACAGTATATAAAAAAGTAGGTAGGTACGGAAAGAAAGATGAACAATTTTCATTTAAATTCTAATGTTTTAACACTTTCACTGTCTCCGTACAAAATATTCGTATTTCCTTACAAGTCTAATGGTGAGATTCACAGACCGCACTACGACTTTACTTTAAGCAAAGTATGCTTAGAACTGTCAGAAATGTATGGGATTTGACAGTTCGAAGCGTACTTTGCTCGAAAGTAAAGTCGTAGTGCGGTCTGTGAATCTCGCCCTTAGTTTTAAGTGTATTTTTTCAATTGACGTACGTTCCGCACGTATTAATTGTAATGTAAACACTTCAAAACATCCTTGAATGCAATGGGAAATAAGTGATAACTGTTATTATCATGAAAAAAACAACCAGTCGTCATTCCATAGTGCTCCTTATATGGAGCACGAACTTGTGGAGCTATGTTGTAGTGCTCCTTATATGGAGCATGAACTTGTGGAGCTAGGTTGTAGTGCTCCTTATATGGAGCACGAACTTGTGGAGCTATGTTGTAGTGCTCCTTATGTGGAGCACGAACTTGTGGAGCTAGGTTGTAGTGCTCCTTATGTGGAGCACGAACTTGTGGAGCTATGTTGTAGTGCTCCTTATGTGGAGCACGAACTTGTGGAGCTAGGTTGTAGTGCTCCTTATGTGGAGCACGAACTTGTGGAGCTAGGTTGTAGTGCTCCTTATGTGGAGCACGAACTTGTGGAGCTAGGTTGTAGTGCTCCTTATGTGGAGCACGAACTTGTGGAGCTAGGTTGTAGTGCTCCTTATGTGGAGCACGAACTTGTGGAGCTAGGTTGTAGTGCTCCTTATGTGGAGCACGAACTTGTGGAGCTAGGTTGTAGTGCTCCTTATGTGGAGCACGAACTTGTGGAGCTAGGTTGTAGTGCTCCTTATGTGGAGCACGAACTTGTGGAGCTAGGTTGTAGTGCTCCTTATGTGGAGCACGAACTTGTGGAGCTAGGTTGTAGTGCTCCTTATATGGAGCACGAACTTGTGGAGCTAGGTTGTAGTGCTCCTTATATGGAGCATGAACTTGTGGAGCTAGGTTGTAGTGCTCCTTATATGGAGCACGAACTTGTGGAGCTAGGTTGTAGTGCTCCTTATATGGAGCACGAACTTGTGGAGCTAGGTTGTAGTGCTCCTTATATGGAGCATGAACTTGTGGAGCTAGGTTGTAGTGCTCCTTATATGGAGCACGAACTTGTGGAGCTAGGTTGTAGTGCTCCTTATATGGAGCATGAACTTGTGGAGCTAGGTTGTAGTGCTCCTTATATGGAGCACGAACTTGTGGAGCTAGGTTGTAGTGCTCCTTATATGGAGCATGAACTTGTGGAGCTAGGTTGTAGTGCTCCTTATATGGAGCACGAACTTGTGGAGCTAGGTTGTAGTGCTCCTTATATGGAGCATGAACTTGTGGAGCTAGGTTGTAGTGCTCCTTATATGGAGCACGAACTTGTGGAGCTAGGTTGTAGTGCTCCTTATATGGAGCATGAACTTGTGGAGCTAGGTTGTAGTGCTCCTTATATGGAGCACGAACTTGTGGAGCTAGGTTGTAGTGCTCCTTATATGGAGCACGAACGTGTGGAGCTAGGTTGTAGTGTTCCTTATATGGAGCACGAACGTGTGGAGCTAGGTTGTAGTGTTCCTTATATGGAGCACGAACGTGTGGAGCTAGGTTATTGTGCTCCATATCATGTTAGCACATTCGTATTACATTCGTATTGTCGTCTGCAATTTCTATTAATTTTATAGGGTACACTGCCACTATTAATTGCCTCAGTAGCAGCAGGCTACTACTGCTAGGGATAATAAATAGAAAATAAAGGATTCAATATAATGATCGATATAATACCACCATTTCTTTTACTAAGCAGCACGCATTAGCTTTTGACGTCGTACGAATAATCAGATACCAGATACTAATTCGGCATATGTACCTTTTTTTTATTGACTTATCATAAAAAATATTGCTCCAAGTAATTAAACGAATTTTAAATGTTTATAAATTAAAATGAATAGGCACGTGAGCCATTACTATTAAATATTATTATCTACTTTAATAACTTTACAAAAAACAAATGTTTCTTGAAAACAAATCAATAGCTCATAAAGAATATATAATTTTCTTAGTGGCTTTTGCTGCCTATAATTATTACCTTATTAGAATTTAATTATGTAAGTATTATCTGCCTTAACTGCCTCGGTAGCCTAGTGGTAGCAGGCCACTACTACTACGCTGAGGTCCTGGGTTCGATTCCCGGGTAGGGGGTTATCAGAGATAATGGTTTTAAAGTCCTTTATCTTTGGTTCTATTGGGATTTTTTCATTTTCTGGAAGTTTCCCAGTACCCTGGAGTTTGGTAATGTGCCCGGAGATGTCAACAGGCTCGCCACCTGTTACATGGGCCAAAACGTAACCGGCGAATCGTGGGTGTTTGCATGTATGCTTGAATGCATTCTATTACCTCTGCCTACCCCTTCGGAGATTACAGGCGTGAAATTACGTTACGTACGTAAGTATTACCAGAGGTTTTAGAAATGGTAAATTATGAAAAGTAATTATTTTGTAAATATTGCTCGTAGTTGTCGTTATTATCTAAAATTACAGTCTATAATTAATTATTATATCTGCAACAATTTGATATTATTAGGTAATGATCTATAACTACCTGTTGCCCGCGGATTCGTGGTTGTCGTTTAATAAATAACTAATTGGCCTATGTTCTTTCTCAAAGTCAGCTCTATCTCTGTACCAAATTTCATTAAAATCGGTTCAGTCGTTTGGGCATGAAAAGGTAACAGACAGACGGAGTTACTTTCGCATTTATAATATTAATCTCTCCAGACACGAGAAAAATATGACAATTGAAATTCAATTGTGTCTCGCCGCCGGTGGCCGTACGATCCTTGAAGGATTAAGTAGGGAAGTAGGGATTATTATTATCTGTAGGTATGCAATTTAAAAAGCTCAAGACAACCCTAATAAACGGTCAATGATCCACGCTCTGCATTTCATACGCACACACGCGTAGGTGCGTAGCGTTCGTTTCGTAGCAGCGACAACAGAAGAAATCACACACACACATAATATATCACGTGTGCGTACGGTGTATCACGCATGGTGACGCATGTGCCTCAAGCCAATGACTGATTTCGGCTGTCAGCGGTTGCTGTCGGGGTTGAAACGCAAAAAATTTAAATCCAAGTTTGACTCTCAATAACTGATGATTTAAAATGTTGAGGAGGGGAAAACTCTGAATTGTTTAATCCACATCAGTGTAGGCATTTGCACCTTTGTTTGCATCTTTGGATGGCTATGATGCTATAAATAACGTTCTAAATATATAAATATATAATTTTAAGCATATCTACTAGTGTATCTAAATTCCTAATTAGTTGGCTGTTGGCTTATTCCTAATTAACTGTTTGCGAATAAAATGTTACTTCTAAACTATAAGTATTGAATAAACCTAACTCCTATATTTACAAGAAATAGCATGCATCCAAAAAATCCACATTGCTGTTTCCCTGTGGCAGAGATATGCATGGTTGTATAATTTCCAGTACAAATAAGACCTCGACGTGGCAACGCATGTCGAAGTCTCTTATTTTAATGTAGATATTTATCAGACACAATATTCAACGTAAAAACGTAACTTCACGCCTGTAATCCCGGAAGGGGTAGGCAGAGGTAAATGCATGCATTCAAGCATACATGCAAACATCCACGATTCGCTGGTTACGTTTTGGCCCATGTAACAGGTGGCGAGCCTATTGACATCTCCGGGCATGTTACCAAACTTAGAGATACTGGGAAACTTCCAAAAAATCCTTTGTTACATACGGTTTGTTACAGACATACTCGTATAAGATTGATGAGTTCCTCATTGGAGCCAGGGTATAGATCCCACCGTGCCAGGCAATAAACCCCATCAGCATCCAGCATGCAGCTCCGGTAGTCGTCCAGACCAAACAGCGCTGGCATGCGCTCGTATTCAGTTTCTGAAAATAAAATAATAATAATCTTTTATTCGAAGCGCGCATGGCCCCCGCGTCTGGTGTAGATTGCAAGCAAGCGATCTACTCGGTTGTGCGATACGGGCGCGGTCGGGTGTATGATGGGTAACCGCTAATCGCAAAATTAAAATGCGATATCTGTGCTTCGAAGGGCACGCCGTCGGTCCCGGTTGCTATCGATAGGCAGCAGCAAAACCTTGTCGGGGGCCTTATGGGCCGTTTCAAAACATCCGACAGCGGGTTGGCCACTAACTCGAATCTCCATCAACTCGCATTGGAGCAGCGTGTTGGAGTAGCTTACTCCAGGCCCCCAAAAAGGAGAGAGACTCGTACTCAGCAGTGGGACGTTTCAAGGGTTGTCATCATTATTTTTGATAATCTTTCATGGCGTCGGAACTTCACGACCACTCCATCCACTAGCGGAAGAATTTTCTTCTTCCGGAAGAGAATTCATCCACTAGTGCAGTCAGTCAACCGAACAATGGCAGTCAAACCATTCCAATATGGCGGTATCATAAATGACAACACGGGATAGGCAGGACCGCCACTGCGATCGCCAACCCCTGCCAAACGTGGCGATTATGGTATATTCTCCCCTAATGACGCACACACTAGAATTCGGTTGACCATAATCCTACCGATATCTACATCACAAGTCAAACAACAAAAAAGAAAAGATTTTTTACTGAAAACAATTTCAGCGTAGATGTGTTAAAATTAATATGTAAAATAATTAAGGCTGGGTTGCACCACACCATTTGCTAAATTTGAAGCTATTGTAACATTGCACATCCTTCTCTAACTTAAAGAAATCTATTAGAGTTAGAGAAGGATGTGAAATGTTACAATAACTTTAACTTTACCAAATATCGTGGTGCAACCCAGGCTAAATGACTTATGGTACAATAGTGTGTGTCAGTGTGACATACACACAGACATAGATTCTTTAAAACTTAATACATTTCGCTTTGAAGTAGTTGACACGAAGAAGAAGAAGAAGAATGAATATGATTGGTGGATATCAAACGCATCCATACCAACGTAGCATAGCACATCTCTGGTGGAAAAGCACCCTAAAAAGGCTATTACACGACACGGTATTCAGGGTCCGACAGAAAGGGTGGGCGTGGCCTCGCACCGCCTATTACACTATCCGGTCGACAGCGCCCTAACTCAATCACAGTATAAAAACACGGGCCGCTCCGGTCGCCCTAATTATGGCCCTAACTGCCTAAATGTTATAATACCATATATTTATATATTTATTAGACTTTTGACATCCGTGACCATGCATTCAATGGTTCCAGTCGAAAACCAGCGTCTTAGTCTCAGGTACTTATACCTTATAGGTACTTATTATACGAGTACCTGACATCATGCTGAACTGGATACCTTTTTGGCGCAGCCGTGCGACACATATACTGTCAAGCAATCGTTCAGTATGCTTGATTGGTGGAGGCGGGCCCCACCGATGTCGTGTCGTCGAATCGTGAGGCGTGACGACACCGACGTCGATGACGAAGACGACCAACCACGATTGTTGTTCGATCATTCGATCAAACAATTCTACAATCCTTTGTAATTCTTGCATTGTAACATTCTCCCCACCACGGCTCTTTCTGAAGACATGTCTTGTACCAGTAAAATACATAGTATAACTTTAAATTACCTTTTATTTAAAGTACAAAATAATACAGTCCACTCTATACCAACTCCAACATATACCTTATTATTATTATAAACTTAATATAGGTCGTTAATTAAGATAAAATTATTAATTCAGTTCATTATTTACTTACTTTGTTACTATTTTTTATTTTATCTTGTTTCTTTTTTTTTGTTTCATTGTAGATAGGTATTTTGTTGTGTATACATACTGTATATGTGTCCTGGCTAAGCGCTAAATAAAATTTTCATTTCCATTTTATAATACTGCCATGACCTTTGCTATCGTACCCTGAATACCGTGCCGTGTAATAAGTCTTTTAAGGGCGGCCACACAAACCGTTGCGACGACGCATCGCAGGCGACGCATTCGTGCGAGCTCGCAGATATTTGCGATGCGATGCGAATCGCAGTTATGTGTTGAGTCCTTAACTCCAGTTTATACGTATATTAGTGGAATGAGTCACTAGAAATATACGCCTTGCAAAAAACCCAGTAAGTGTCGATATACATACTTTAAGAACAGGTCTATTTAATTCCTTCAGAGAACATTGACATTTTGAGACCTTTTTCAAGGATTAATGTGTCATTTTTTTCGTTGTATTGCTAAATTGCCGATTGAATTTTTCCATATTTATACAAATAAATAAAATTGGAGTGTCTGTTTGTAATATAAAAATAACCGCTTTATACTAAATGCATATTATGTATCTATACACGGTACAAATACCAAAACAACATTTTTTACTAATTTTGTCTGTCTGTTTGTTCCGGCTAATCTCGGCAACGGCTGGACCGATATTGACGGGACTTTCACTGGCAGATAGCTTATGTAATAAGGCGTAACTTAGGATACTTTCATACTAGCTGCGCCCACGCCTTCGTCCGGGTAGGTATTGAACAATCATAAATTCTCACGGGGACGAAGCCGCGGGCAACAGCTAGTGTTAGAAAAGAATTTGCTGATGGTAGAGCTCCAGTGATGGAGCTCGCGGGGCGTAAGCACCACTGTATTGCTTTATTTACTTGTCACTAAATGGTAATGTTCAGCACTATCATGATCCAAACAGGTGGTAATGTTTGGCCCTGTAATAACTTATCACAGAGACATATCAACTAAGTTGACCTCTGGTCTTTGTTGGCTGCAGTCATCACTTAACATCAATGTGAACTGCAAGCTTACCGATACGGCGGAGCGAGGAGTGAGGAGTGCCAGATAGGCACGTGGAATGTGAGAGGTGGAATTTGTAGAAGATGAATGAGTTGAGGACGAGAGGTATGTCAGGAAAGGGATATATGGCGCTCTACACTCTCTGCCTACCCCGTTAGGGACCTGGCGTGAAGATACATACATATTACATACATACTTTTGTATTACATACATACTTTTTTTTATTTCCATGTACTAAGAGGTCGATAGGCTACAGTAACTATTAATTACCACCAATGTAACCTGTTTGGTCATTTCACGACAAAAAAAAAGTTTTCAAAAAAATGAATATGTTAAACATTAAAAAAAAACAACGAAATATAAAAACATGACAAACATTCAAAAATAATTTTCTTACGTGAAAACCCAGATCGTACTTAAAAGGGTTTCTTATAATAATTTAATTATATATTACTAATTAATTAGGCTACTCATAAGAAATCCTACTTAAGTACATAATTGACTTTAGTTTGTACGATTTCATCGCTCATTTTTAAAATTAATTAATGAGTGAGTACGTTTATAAAAAGTGTAAATAATAAAGATTTTTTTTTTGCAATTTCTGGTGCCCATTCGACCATACATGCGTACTTTTGCGTACATAAATAAAAAAGGGTCAAGTGCGAGTCGGACCCACGTTTACTGGGTTACGTAGGTACTCATCATATCAGCCATTAGACGTCCACTGCTGAACATAGGCCTCCCCCAAGGACCTCCATGCCGACCGATCGGAAGCGACGTGCATCCAGCGGGTACCTCCAGCCTTGATCAGGTCGTCGGTCCATCTTGCAGGTGGACGTCCTACGCTGCGTTTGCCGATACGTGGTCTCCACTCGAGAACCTTTCTGCCCCAGCGGCTATCGGTTCTCCGAGCTATGTGCCCTGCCCATTGCCACTTCAGCTTGGAAATCTGCTTGGCTATGTCAGCGACTTTCGTTCGCCTACGGATCTCCTCATTTCTGATTCGATCCAGTAGGGAAACGCCGAGCATAGCCCTTTCCATTGACCGCTGAGTGACTTGGAGCTTTCGTACGAGACCCATAGTGAGAGACCACGTCTCGGCACCGTAGGTCATCACCGGTAAAACGCACTGGTTAAAGACTTTCGTCTTCAAGGTGCTCTCGTAGGTACTATTGATATATAATTGTATACCTATATTGAAATATAATTGTTTACATCGACGACACAACGCAGCATGTTTGTTTACATTAAATATGTGTAACTCGAAGGCAGAAAAATGAAAACAAGAAATACACATTGTACTATTTATTTTTTGCAATAACACATGCGAGTGAACTTTAGAAATTAAAGAAAAAACGTAAAGAAAAATTTTGACTTTGGGCAGGAATCGAACCTGCGACCTCAGGATAACCAGTCCAGCCGCTTGAGGTCACAGGTTCGATTGCTGCCCGAAGTCAAAAAAAAATTGTTTCGTTTTTTTTTTCTTATTTTATAAAGAAATATACAGATCTTGTTTAATCGTTTACAATTTTCGTACAATCCGTGTTGCGTCTTATGGTGAGATTCACAGACCGCACTTCGACTTTATTTTGGCAAAGTATGCTTAGAACTGTCAGAAATGTATGGGTTTTGACAGTTCGAAGTGTACTTTGCTCGAAAGTAAAGTCGTAGTGCAGTCTGTGAATCTTGCCCTTAGTTCGAGGATTAACAATTGGCGGGAGCTCAAAAAATGTACGGCCAACTGTCCAGCTGTCAAGAGTGACCCGGTATTGTAATCGAATGTCGCGAATGAACGATTGAGTAAGTATGAATTATTGTAATCGATTGTATCGGATATATCGACTCTAAAGGTTTAATACTCGCTAACGAAACTACTTATCATTACATATGTTCGATGTTTTAGATCTTAACCTACATTGTTATAAATAAAAATTCTTTCTTTCTTACTGAAAGACCTATTATTACTTGAATTGGCGACCAAACAATTCTATTGGCGGTAGTAAATACAACAACGTGGGGTGGGCAGCAGTGTTTCGCGATAAAACAATCACCACTGATTACATATTCTCTGACTGCACTCTTGCCGCGTTGCCATTTTTAGGGTTCTGTAGTAAACAAGGAACCCTTATAGTTTCGCCATGTCCGCCTGTCTGTCTGTCTGTCTTTACACGAAAATCTCTAACAAGTCCATACAAAATATTTTTTTTTCATTACACATCTTTTACTCTGTAACTACGGAACCCTACACTGCGTGTGGCCCGACATGCACTTAACCAGTTTTTTATGTTACGGTGTAGTGGCAAGCAAGCATACAGTTCACATTCATCATCATCATCATTTCAGCCAAAATACGTCCACAGCTGAACAAAGGCCTCCCCCAAAGAATGCCACAACGAACGGTCCTGGGCCGCCCTCATCCAGCGATTGCCCGCGACCTTCACCAGGTCGTCGGTCCATCTTGTGGGAGGCCTGCCTACGCTTCGCTTTCCGGTACGTGGTCGCCACTCGAGAACTGCTCTGCCCCAACGGCCGTCAGTTCGTCGAGCTATGTGCCCTGCCCACTGCCACTTGAGTCTCGCTATTCGGTGAGCTATGTCGGTAACTTTGGTTCTCATGCGGATCTCCTCATTTCTGATTCGGTCTCGCAGAGAAACTCCAAGCATAGCTCTCTCCATTGCTCTCTGAGTGACCTTGAGCCTTCTTATGAGGCCCATAGTGAGCGACCACGTTTCTGTCCCATAAGTCATCACTGGCAACACACTGATCAAAGACCTTTTTCTTGAGACACTGCTGTAAGTCGGACGAGAAGATGAACCGTAGCTTCCCGAACGCTGCCCAACCGAGTTGGATTCGGCGATTGACCTCTTTCTCGAAGTTGGACCGACCTAACTGGACCGTTTGTCCCAGGTATACATAATCGTCAACAACTTCGAGTGTAGTACCCTCGACCATAACAGGAGTGGGTGTAACATGGACATTTGACATGATCTTCGTCTTGTCCATGTTCATTTTAAGGCCCACTCGTTGGGAGGCCCTACTGAGGTCATTGAGCATTGTGCTAAGGTCTTCCAGGGTCTCAGCCATGACTACGATATCATCTGCAAATCGGAGGTGGGAGATGTACTCGCCGTTAATATTGATGCCGAGTCCTTTCCAGTTCAGAAGCTTGAAGACTTCTTCCAATGCAGCGGTGAACAGTTTCGGAGATATAACATCTCCCTGTCTCACACCTCGCTGCAATTGGATAGGTTTCGAGTTCTGATCCTGAAGCCGGACCGACATGGTGGCGTTTTCATACAAGCTCCTCAGCACCTCGATGTATCGGTAGTCAACTTGGCACCTCTGGAGTGACTGTAGCACAGCCCAAATCTCAACCGAATCGAAGGCTTTCTCATAGTCCACGAACGTTAGACATAGGGGCTGGTTATACTCTTCTGTCTTCTGTATAACCTGCCGCAGCGTGTGAATGTGGTCTATGGTGCTAAAGCCTTTACGGAAACCGGCTTGTTCGGGAGGCTGGAAGTCGTCGAGTCTGCGAGATAGACGGTTCGTAACCACTCTCGAAAACAGCTTATAGACGTGGCTTAGAAGTGCGATGGGCCTATAGTTTTTTAGAAGGGTATTGTCGCCTTTCTTAAAGAAGTTCACATTAGCGGTAAGTAAGTAAATATAAATTTTTGAAGACCCGGTTAGTCCAGCGGTGTGAGATGACCGTTTGATTCGAAGGGTCGCGGGTTCGATCCCCGCACCGGGACAAATATTTGTATGGCCTACAGATATTTGTTTCGGGTTTGGGTGTTTGTGTATGTGTTGTATGTGTACAACGGCACCCACGACTCAGGTTTATAGGTACCAACTGTGGGGCTGTGAGTGTAAGCGTATTTTATTTTATTTATTTATAAATAAGAATTACTTAAGTACATAAAAACTACAGATTTAAATGTAGGTAAGTGAGTATGTTGCCACTCCTGAAGTTCAGATTCATAAATGTAATTATTCTTATGAAGAAACAAAACAAGTAATACTTAAAACAAACAATAGTGAACAACAAAAGTCCACAAATTAAAAAAAATGTAATTGAGAATATCAAGAAAACAAATCTGTTGTGGCCCTCTAATTTCTTGGCTTCAGCAGTTACCACCAATTCATTTAATATCCAGAGACGATTCGATGACATAAAAATATCATGACTTACCATTCAAGTCATAAATAACAGCTACACTAGCTTTGATGAAAATAAACAACACACACACAAACTTCATTGTTGATAAACAACTCAAGCGACAAGCGGCGAGTAACTCGGTAAGCCACTCGACCGATTTGTATGACTTTCACTCACCGACTGATGGAAAACTATCGCTTTAAGCGCTAATTACTAATTAACGGACGGTTATAGAGTTTCTTTGGTAAGTTATAAGAATTAGCGACGGTAATTACTTAATGCTATTTCACGAAAAGGAGATGTTGCAAAAATGTATGGACCTCCGGCCATGTATTGTACACAATATCATTAAACAGGCAAAAACAATATAAAAACGTTTTTTCCCGATCCCAAGTGTCGGCTGTATCGCCGCCATGTTTAACATAGTTGAAAATGATAAAATCGTTTGAATTAAATGTGGTTGTAACTCTAAAATATATTCTTGAATAAATTAATTGTATTTTTTTGGATTCTTCTTTAATTTACCCATTTTTTGAGGACATGTACGAACTAGGGCCGAGCTCGCAACATCTCCTTTATAAGCATATGAATTCTCATGTCTTAGCATGCTAACTGCTATTACTATGATAAATAATTGATACCTCAATGAAGTGTATGATTTCTGTTAATACGCAAATTAGAGATGTTTAAGGGTGCTACACTAATTATTATTAAAAAATCTCACGCATTCATTCAATATCCGATCCTAAATGCAAACAAATCAAGATAATATTTAAATTATAGCGAATTAGCGTTTCACATTTCGCAGAATTTAACAACTTTGTTTAATTTGTGAAATGCTAATAAAGCATTAGCTTACTATCAATTAATCTGAATGCTAATTAATCCATTACTAATATGAATGATCCCATCAGAAATATTACTGTCAAAAATGCCATTCGCGTAGGGTACTCATAGTTGTTCATGTGTGGTCGATGAAGTTGTTCTATCTTAATAATGGCAACCCATTATACGTACCACTGCTGGGCGCGAGTCTCTCCCCTTTTTGGGGGGAGGCCTGGAGTTTACACCACCACGCTACTCCAATGCGGATTGGTGGAGGTGGGTGGGTTAGTGGTCAACCCACTGTCGGATGTTTTCAAACCGCCCCATAAGGCCTCCGACAAGGTTTAACGACTGCTATCCATCGATAGCAACCGGGACCGACGGCTTAACGTGCCCTCCGAAGCACGGAAACGCGCATTTAATTTGCCACTAGCGGTCACCCATCACACTACCCGACCGCGCCCGTAGTGCTTAACCGAGCAGATCGCTTACGATCTACACCAGCCGCTGGGCCATGTGTGTTCTACCTTAAAAAGTACGTATTACATACAGCATTTGAGACTATTGAGACAGTATACATATTAGCTAACTGATTTAAGTCATTCTGACTTGGCCATCGAATGGAACGTGATTACAAGTAATTTGCGATTATAATAATCCTCATCTTATTTGCATGAAGTTATACGTAACGTAACTTCACGCCTGTAATCCCCGAAGGGGTAGGCAGAGGTAAATGCATGCATTCAAGCATACATGCAAACACCCACGATTCGCCGGTTACGTTTTGGCCCATGTAACAGGTGGCGAGCCTGTTGACATCTCCGGGCACATTACCAAACTTTGAGGTACTGGGAAATTTCCAGAAAATGGAAAAATCCCAATAGAACCAGAGATAAAGGCTTTTTCACCATTATCTCTGATAACCCCCTACCCGGGAATCGAACCCAGGACCTCAGCGGAGTAGTAGTGGCCTGCTACCACTAGGCTACCGAGGCATGAAGTTATCGTGAGCAAAATGTATACATGAAAAAACTTCATGAATGAGTTCACAAGATAATTATTAGATTCATTGAAATAACAAAACCTAAGAACATATCAATTATTAGATTATATGTTAAATAGATATAGCCCCGTAATAACTCTCACAGAGACATAGTAACTAAGATCTCAGGAGTGGCATCTACATTTTGACCCCTGGTTTTCGTGTATATTTATATAGGCTGCAGTCATCACTTAACATCCATGAGAACTGCACACCTGTTCGCCAACTTAGTTACATAAAAAATATACAAATCTTAGTATTACTGTGTGCAATGATCAAGTCATGTTACTTATGTACTAGCTACTGTATACTACCGGCCAGCCCCGGCTTCGCGCGATTGCAATGCTACCTATCCTCTCCTATTCATATTAGTGTGATGTTATATAGCGTAAAGCTTTCCTCGATAAATAGGCTATCTAACAGTGAAATAATTTATTGAATCGGACCAGTAGTTCTAAGTTCGAACTCTTCAGCTTTATAGTATTCGTAAGTACCTATAGATAAAAAAAAACACAAATTTCCCAATACCTCTAAGTTTGGTATTGTGCCCGGAGATGTCAATAGGCTCGCCACCTGTTTCATGGGACAAAACGTAACCGGCCAATCGTAGGTGTTTGCATGTATGCTTGAATGCATGCATTTACCTCTGCCTACCCCTTCGGGGATTACAGGTGTGAAATTACGTTTTTTAGCACATAAAAATTTCGTTGTTTCACTCTAGACGGCAGTAACATCTTACCTACTTACTGTCATTACAAATATTTACCGATTCGATGTTATAAAATACTAGCTGTTGCCCGCGGTTTCGCCCGCTTCGATGTCGTTTTATAATTTTTATTTCCTGAATATATTTTGCTATAAACCACACGGAGTCGGAAACTTTCCAACGAATGCAAAACCGTGGAAATCGGTTCGTGCGTTCTGGAGTTATAGCGTCAGGAAGGAAAACCCGACTTATTTTTATATTATAGATTAGACTTACCATTCAAGTCATAAATAACAGCCACACTAGCTTTGATGATAACAAACAACACAAACACAATCTTCATTGTTGACACTACAACTCAAGCGACAAACTCGGTAAGCCACTCGACCGATTTGTATGTCTTTCACACACCGACTGAAGGAAAACTATCCACTTAAAAGCCTTAATGACTAATTAGCAGACGCTTCGAATTGAATAATTTGATGACATGGATTGTGGCCTCAGAAGTGGTAACGCACCTGCAGGTTGCAGTCATCACTTAACACCAATGAGAACTGCATGCTTGTTTGCCTTTTTGCATTATATAAAAAAGAGTGTAAGGCGCCAGATACCCGGTCCTGTCACACCTCCCGTGCCTCATCTACATTCATCATTCTCTTCAAACATCCAAAATGATTATCTGAATAAATAAATACATTGAATTGAAAAATAAGAACGCGGGATGGACGTAGGCTGTTCTATATGTTCATAGGCGACGGTAACCACTTTCCATCAGGTGGCCCGTCTGCTTGTCTGTCAAACCTTGGACATAATTTAATAATTTCGTACACTTGGATATTTTTAGAACATTAATTGACCCCATATAGTAAAAAACAGCTATGTTCTTGTTAAATTACATTAAAACCAGTTCACCCGGACTGCGAAATAAAAAAGTGAGTGATAGAAATAGTTAGTTTCGCATTGATTAAATTTTATTATTCGTTTGTCATTAATGGGAGTGACCCAGCGCCGGAATTGGATTTCGGCGGCCCGTAGGCAGTAGGCCCGTAGGCAGTTCAAATCGTATGTGGTCAAAGAGCACACGGGATTTCCTCTCTGTCAAAGTACAAGCCCTAATGGTCCTACGCCTGTCTCCTAGATATTTAAATGTGTGAAAGAAAGAAAAGAAAAACATTTATTGGTGCAGCCCACATACCAATATCAGGTACCTACTGCATGGAGAAAAAAAAAACAATAGAAAAAATAAACATATAATACAAGTACGTAACACAAAAAAACAAAAAAAATAATACTTAAAAAAAGGATGACAAAAAAAAAGATATAACGCTTATATTAAAAAAGTGCCTAGTTAAAGTAGAAAATAAAAAACAAGATCCCACGGCTGCACCAAATAGTTCACAGTAGATAGATAGCAGTCGTTAAACCTTGTCGGAGGCCTTATTAGCGGTATGAAAACATCCGACAACGGGTTGGCCACTAACCCGTATCTCCACCAATCCGCATTGGAACAGCGTGGTGGAGTAAGCTCCAGGCCTCTCCCTAAAAAGGGGAGAGACTCATGCCCAGCAGTGGGACGTATAATGGGTTGCCAATATTACTCCATCCGAAAGACATCCACAGCTGGACAAAGCCTTCCCCAAAGACACAACAGTGCTGTGCGTCATTAGGAGAGAAGATGCCATAATCGCCACGCTTGGCAGGCGGATTGGCGATCGGAGTTACAGTTTTATCGCGTGACGCTGGTGCCCATGGCTGCTGGTGTAGATCTTAAGCGATCTACTCGGTTAAGCGATACGGGCGCGGTCGGGTGTGTGATGGGTTACCGCTAGCAGCGAATTAAAATGCGCGTTTCCGTGCCTCGGAGGGGACGTTAAGCCGTCGGTCTCGGTTGCTATCAGAATCAGAATCAGAAACTCATTTATTCATTTAGGGTGACAGGCACCTCTTATGACACGTCAAAAACAAACAAAATAAATTAAAGCGAATAACAATTGATATACATGTCAAACAAGATAAAAAATATATGTAAAGTCAAGAATATCACTAAGATAAAACTAAATGTCATAAACTAATGTAAAAAGTATATCAGTAGAATGTCTCATTTCCCCTTTACAAACTGATAACAAAGAGTAAAAAGAAAAGAAAAAGAGTCATTCTTTGTCATTCACCTGCAAAGTTCCAAAGGCCAATATGATCTGAGAAAAACTTGCCGGAAAAAACTCAGTCGGCTCTTTTAAAAATATCTCTTAGGCATATTTTTACAATTTTCCATTATTTAAACAAGCTTAAAATTAACAATATAATATCAACATTACACTTTGATTATTACATTTAACACCCTTGTTGAGCTAGATCAGCATTTAGCCAAACATTTCTATCCTTGAGATAGTCCTCGAGTTTATAGTAAGCTTTTTTACATAGAGTGCGTTTAATTAATGCTTTGAATTTACCATCGGTGAGTTCAGGAATCCCGGCTGGGATCTTGTTTAAAAATTCTACACTATATTTTAGGAAAGATGTATTAGTTTTCGTCAGTCGAAAACTTGGCACAGACAACTTGTTCTTATTCCTCGTATTATAACTATGCCTATCGGAGATTTTATCAAACGGATGTAAATTTTTCCTCGCGAAAAGTATATTTCCATAGATGTAATGGCAAGGGACTGTCATTATATTTATTTCTTTAAATAGTTTTTTCTAAGAATCACGACTACGTAAGTTACACATCGCTCTAATGGCCCTCTTCTGTAATATAAAAACTGATTGTATGTCAGCCGCTCGACCCCACAATAAAATACCATAGGACATGACACTGTGAAAATAACTAAAATAGACAAGTCTTGCAGTGTCTATATCAGTTAATTGCCTAATTTTTCGAACAACATAAGCTGCGGCACTCAGACGTTTCGCTAACTGCCTAATATGTGGTCCCCATTGTAACCTTGAGTCAAGCGTTATTCCCAAGAAGGTAGAGTCATCAACAAATTGAATCTTGTCATTGTTTATAAAAATGTCTCCTTCTTTACTTTTTACATTAGGGAGGGTAAAACAGATACATTTGGTTTTTTTACTAATTAGTGCAAGATTATTGGCAGTAAACCATTTATGTACTTCTCCTATGACCTTATTTACAGTATCGTAATCTGACTTTCGTCTGTTCATTTTAAAAACTATTGAAGTATCGTCTGCAAATAAAATTGTATTGGGCATACTCTTAGGCATCAAATGAAGTAAATCATTAACGTAGACTAAAAACAGAAATGGTCCTAATATTGAGCCCTGTGGGACACCCATTCCTGTCTTTGCACCTTGAAATTTTACTCCATTCACTTGAACTACTTGTTCCCGATCTTAAGGTAAGATTGAACAAGTTGAAGAGCTTTATTTTCAAGTCCATAATGATCAAGTTTGCCAATTAATGTATTGTGGTCCACGCAGTCAAACGCCTTTGAAAGGTCGCAAAATATACCTATAGCATCTTGTGAATCCTCCCAAGCTTCAAAAATATGTTTTAATAAAGCAACACCGGCATCGGTTGTACAACGTCATTTTGTAAAACCAAATTGCTGTTCGTGTAAGATGTTATTTGTATTGAAATGTTGCAGCAATTGAGTAAGCATTAGTTTTTCAAACACTTTACTGAGAACGGGCAGAATAGATACCGGACTATAATTATTAGGGTTTTTATTGTCACCTGATTTAAATAACGGTATAACTTTACTAAACTTTAATAAATCTGGAAAGACTCCCTGATCAATACATAAGTTAAAAATTGATGCTAAGTAAGGAGCTAAGGTATCTATAATCGACTTACACACCATAACATCGATAGATAGCAGTCGTTAAACCTTGTCGGAGGCCTTATGGGCGGTTTGAAAACATCCGACAGCAGGTTGGCCACTAACCCGCATTGCAGCAGCGTGGTGGAGTAAGCTCCAGGCCTCCTCCCAAAAAAGGGAGAGACTCGTGCCCAGCAGTGGGACGTATAATGGGTTGCCATTATTTTTTTATTACATAAAAAGTGTTCACAGGCGACGATGGTATTGATTTTCTATAACGTGGCCTATCTACTTATCCTTGTCATGAAATACAACTTACCTATTAAAAATATTTTTATCTTTCAATTTAATTAGTTGAGTATATATTTTATTTAAAGAAAAATGGAAAGAAAAATTTGACTTCAGGCTCGAACTCGCGGCCACTGGGAATCTAGTCAAGCCGCTCTTCCAACTGAGCTACCGAAGTCCTGCCCGATCTTTCTTTCGAGTCTCGCCTGAAGTCAAATTTTTCTTTGCATTTTTCTTTAAATAAAATATATTTCACAATCATGTGTTAATACGAAATAATATCAAACAATGAGTTGAGTATAATTAGGGTAAAGGGAGACTATTATCGATTTTTTTATACCTACTTAATGACTTAGTGAATATGTAATTAAATATTAATTAATTAAAAAATCGATTAAAATTCTGATAACATAGTAATTATCAAATAATTAACAGGTTTTAAGAAATGCAGATTGAAGGGTTTTCATTAGGACGTATTATTGGTAGAGTTCCAGTAACTACCTCAGTAGCAGGCCACTACTACTACGTTGGAGGTCCTGGGTTCGATTCCTGGGTCGGGGGCTATCAGAGATAGGTTTAAAATCCTTTATGTCTGGTTCTATTGGGATTTTTCCATTTTCTGAAAGTTTCCCTGTACCTCGGAGTTTGGTAATGTACCCGGAGATGGCAACAGGCTCACCACCTGTTACATGGACCAAAAACGTAACCGGCGAATCGTGGGTGTTTGCATGTATGCTTGAATGCATGCATTTACCTCTGCCTACCCCTTCGGGGATTACAGGCGTGATGTTACGTAGAGTTCCAGTGTAGGGACTCGAGGGTGTAGGCATATTAATTTTATTTGGGCATACATAATTTTATTTTTAAAACATTCCTCCTTGTACTTTCCCTAGACCTTATTTCTTCTGTAAATAAAATAAAATAAAAAAGCCTTTTATTTCCAATTTCAAAAAGTGTATAATTGACTTATATCTATTTACTTATGTATCTAACTTTTGACATATGTACTTCTTGTTTTATAATGAACCCCTCTCAGGTGAAGGCCTCTTCCAAAGATACCCATTTTTCCCTGTCCTGAGCTATATGCTGCCACTGCGGTCCAGCGATTTTTCGTATATCGTCATCCCATTACTTCTTTAGCTTCATAATAATTTATGGTCATGAACATGTTCGGCGAAGTGACACAATAGGTAAGGTTGAACTATCCAAAGCAATGAAGTTTTGGAGGCAACCGGAAAGGCCGTGTTTTCGCACCGTTATTCTATTTCGCTATACACGGGAAATGGTAGGTATCGCTTTACTCGAATTGTTGACTGTGACTCTGACTGGCTGTTTGATTCTGACTTTTACGCTGCTTATTACGAATACGAAATGTCGTTTTAATTACTTGACACGGGCAATATGCGCAACAGCGATGTCATTAAATTAAAAAAAAACGGACTAGGAAGGCGTCTTGATGATAAAGTTATTAATAATTTCTGTTGCCTACCGATCTGACTAATTAAATAGATATTTAAATTATAATTGGCTTATGGCTACCATTATAAGTGTCTCTTTAAAATTAGTAAAAACTCCTTTTTAAGTGGACATTGTCCTTTAAAGTAAAACAGAAATGATGATAAAGATAAGGAATGCAAACTGTGGACTTCCTATAGAAAAAACATTAATTAATATTTTTTACGTCTAAATAGTTGTTTCTTCTTTGTTACTACTGAGTAACGATGCATAAAATTATGTGGTTGTAGGTATATTTATATATTAGACCAGCTGACTCGGCGAACTTCGTATTGCCTTAGAATTAAATAATGTGTCTATCCTCCAGTGGACAAAAGCCTCCAAATGAATTTAGATTAAAAAAAAAATGTGTCAAGGAAAAGACACGTACGAACTATTTGTTTGAGAAAAGAAAATTGTTGTTATAAATTTTTTCCTCGTGTTTATTTTTTTTTTATATAATGGAAATGGACTTCTACTACCAGTAAAGTGCTTCTTTTACATTCATAATTCTCTTAAGTGCACGCCAATCCTTAGGTATCTGACCCCTCTTACCACTCCTTTCGATGCCTATTGTCAATTCTATGGGCCCTGAAAACTCTATCGTCTTTTGTTTGCCTATGAATATTTTCATAGCAAACTTATCGCATGGGGAATTGCTCTGACAAATCACGTAATGCATTTTCGTTTCATTCATCGTCGTCATCAGTCGAAAAACGTCCACAGCTGGACAAAAAGCTTCCTCAAAGGCGTCCTACAGCATCCTGGGGGGGATATGACATAAACGCCACGCTTCGCATATCTGCTACACAGAAATGAGGCAATCTGCCTGAGAACCAAAGTAACTGACATTTGTTTTATGTTATTGAAGTGGCAAACAAGCATGCAGATCACATTGATGTTAAGGGATGACTGCAACTTATAGACACCCACACAAAGACCAAATTCAAAATGCAGATGCGTTACTACTCCTGAGGTCTAAGGTGTTATACCTCTGTGCCGGAAATTACAAGGCCGCACATACCACCTGACCGGAACACGATAGTGCTGAATATTACCATTTAGCGGCATCCGCTCCTTGATCATAGCGTGATATAACCTCAGTGGTGGACTAAGAGAGGGGCGGCTAGGGCGGTCCGCCACGGGCCTCCGGTTCTGAGGGGCCTCCAAAGATTGCAATATGTGAGTGGACGGGGCTCCCTTTATTTTACTTCATGATCTTTTTATTGCTAGTGCATCACGCTCGTAGAGCAGAATGCCGCCCCGGGCCTTTGATGACCTGAGTCCGGCACTGTATAACCTATAACCTTCTTCTATGAATGAACTATCCTATACAAAATATTTTACGATTTTGAAGTAGAAGGCTCTGTGAATAGCGTTTTTAATGAAACAAAAAAATTCTTCAGATTATTATATTAGTACTTATAGAAGAAAAAAACCGACCAAGTACGAGTCGAACTACCGTTCACTGCGTTCCGTAAATTTTTTGAAGTGTAAACCTATTGAGTATCGTTGTGATATCAAAGTCGATGAAACGAAAAACCGGTCAAGTGCGTATCGGGTCATGCGCAGTGTAGGGTTCCGTAGTTCTTAGGTTTGATTAATGCAATGAAAACAGTACCAGCTTGGTCCACTTGACTCCCTACAAAAACGCGCCGTTCGTATTGTTAACGATCCGGTACTTATAGACAGGCTCGAACATCTGAGCCTGCGCAGAGATATTGGTAGTCTGTGCGTGTTATACCGTCTCTACAATGGTGAGTGCTCTGTCGAACTGTTCGACATGGTGCCACCGTCTCTTTTTCTACACCGTACTACCCGCCGAAGAGAGAAGTTTCACCCTCACCGACTGGACACCTGGCAGTGCTCAACGGTGCGGTTTTCTCGTTCGTTTCTGCCCAGAACGTGTAAATTGTGGAACGAACTTCCCTCTGAGGTGTTCCCTCGGTGCTACAATATGGGGTTCTTCAAAAATGGCGTCAAAAGAGTCCTTCAGGGCTGGCAGCGCGTTGGCAACTCCCCTGGTGTTGCAAATGTCCATAGGCGACGGTGACCACTTACCATCAGGTGGCCTGTCTGCTTGTCTTTCCACTTAATGACATATAAAAAAAAAAAAAAAATTAATATTTTCTATGGAGTCGTACAAAAATGTCGAGTATTACATTTGGTCGACTATTACTCGCAAACTAGTAAAGCCAACTTATGTGTAATAGTTTTCCTTTTAATTCTTTAATTAATGTATGCATCCTGTGATCTACAGGTATAGGACTCCTTACTGTATTTTGTTTTTTCAAATTATAGGTCTAGGTATTAGTAGTATGCGAAAATAAGAAGGAAGGAATTGTCATTTTTTGAACATTTGTTAAAATAACCTCAATACTTTTTTTTTCAAATTTTATTTTACATTGTGTTGGAATTGCATAAAATGTATACTTTCTCACACAAAGACACTCTGAACAAAACTGCGGAAAAACGGACTGACATAGCGAAAGTATAAGGGTTCTTTTTTAATTAACCGACTTAGAAAAAAGGAGGAGGTTCTCAATTCGTCCGGATTTTTTTTTGTTTATGTATGTTACCCGATAATTCAAATTGCATGTTTTGTTTGAAAGGGTGTGCCTCCCAGTTGGTCCCATTGTAACCACGCTTTTTAGTGTTTTTGTCTATTCAGTATTGATTTTTTTTTGAAGGCGGTTTTTTTTTGTTTTAATAGACTACGGACTTCTAATAAATATATTCAAATGTTACGAACAACTGGCGAAATATAATAATAAAAAATATATAACCGATCGAAGGATTAACTTTGATTAATTTGTATTTAATGTCAGTATTAGACACAAGAGACAAAAAATGTAAACAAACTTAACGTGGCTTATAAAATCATTTCATTTTTAATATTTGCGAGATTAATACGCTAAAATAATTTCTAAAAACAAAAAATTGTTATTTTTATTTAAAAATTGTTATTAAATTGATCAGGTATAACAAATAAATCAGCATACGTGTACAAAAATTAAATTAGTAGAAGCTGTTTTACATTGCTTTGCTATTTAAATTAGGCTTATTTAAAAGAAATTGTTAACAGTTTGAAAAAATAAAATGGAAAGAAAGTCAATATTTGTCGTACTGATGATAATTAGTGTGGGCCAATGTGTTATTTACAGGTTGAATGGTAAGTATTCATATAAAATTGTTTATTGATTAAGTAACGCGGTGTTGGCTACGCCCTCGAGCTCTCCGTCATTGCAACTCTACCACCAGGGTAAAAATGTATTGAAATTGAATGCAATTGTTTTTATTTTTCTTAATATAGAAATATTTTCTTGTAGTAAAATTTTTTGACTTCAATATCGTTCTTACAGACAGTGTCATAATACAAAAAATCAAAGTCATAAACAAGGTTGACTGGTAGAGAATTTTGCAGAATTTAAATAAATAAATAAATAGAAGAGAAGCGATTCAGTAAGACGGTATCAAAGTTACTACCGCCTTTCAGGCCTAGCAGCATTCGTATTTCGGGGCTTTAATTTAACTAGCGGAGGAAATCGCCACGCTTGGCGATTTCGGATTGTAGATCGCAGTGGTAGTTTTAACGTGTAACGTTGCTGCCTATCCCGCGTTATTAATGGTTTGACCGCCATTGTTTGGTTGACTGACTGCACTTAGGGGAAGAATTGTCCTTCACTAGGAATAATAACATCCCGATTTATCAAACAAAAATGAAAAAAAAAAACTAAAAAGCAAAAAAAAAAAACAGAACGAAATAAAGAGTCCTCACCATCTCTGAACTGGTGATGCGTGGCTCCTC
This sequence comes from Macrosoma leucophasiata, assembly GCA_036365455.1. Taxonomy (NCBI): domain Eukaryota; kingdom Metazoa; phylum Arthropoda; class Insecta; order Lepidoptera; family Hedylidae; genus Macrosoma; species Macrosoma leucophasiata. The sequence continues at coordinate 1,357,499 of JAWQUS010000023.1, read as the reverse complement.
CATCGAAGCCCTTAACCCAATCTAAGGACATCCAACGTCGGCCTGCATGGTAGGCCATAAAAAGCCGCAGCAGAAGGGCCAACCCCGGTGCTGCTTCGCGACGCGACGAACTACTGACTGCCCTTACTAAGTTACGTACACTATCAAATAATTTTCAGAGAGTGAATATCAACGAATGCCACCGATAAATCATTTGGATGGTTATGACGAATGTCTTCATAAAGAAGGCGATGAGTATTGTACGGTACACTTTGATCTAGTCAGTGACATAGACAGTGAGGTTCTATCAATGATACAGGTAATGAAAACGAATAATTTTGTTTTCACCCAATATGAGTAAGACAACTTACCCACATATGAAAATTATAGAAATTGCCTCAGTAGCCTAATGGTAGCAGGCCACTACTACTTCGCTGGAGGTCCTTGGTTCGATTCCCGGATCGGGGGCTATCAGAGATAACGGTTTGAAATCCTTTATCTCTGGTTCTATTGGGATTTTTCCATTTTCTGGAAGTTTTCCAGTACCTCGGAGTTTGGTCATGTGCCCGGAGAAGGCATCAGGCTCGCCACCTGATACATGGGCCAAAAACGTAACCGGCGAATCGTGGGTGTTTGCATGTATGCTTGAATGCATGCATTTACCTCTGTCTACCACTTCGGGGATTACAGGCGTGAAGTTACGTATAGAAATGTTCAAATTATGACGACAATGGGGAATTAATGACAATAGATCTAATGCTGTCATTACAATTTGACAAACTAAGCAAAGATTATTAAGTTATAGAATTAACTTTTTTGTGCCATTGGAACTCTAATACTGTGATGGTTATAATTATTTAAAAATTTTAATGTAATTGATAAAAAAAGTCTTTCATCTTTAAACTATTCTTTGTATCTAAATACATTTTTTTCTTAAATATTTAGTTAAAAATTACTTTACGTTGTAGGATTATTCACAAAATACTAAAACGAATTACAACCACACAAGATTGAGATACGGCATCTGCGTGAAGAAGAAATGCAACAAACATATAAATGGAAGAGGTCAGGTCCGCAATATGATCCTTGAGGAATGCCTCAATGAAACTTTCTGGAGAGAATATAAATTGAAGACAAGAGTCAACAAAGTGTTTTGTAGAGAATATGGAGACAACGTTATTACTCTAGACAAGGGAGATATCCTTGTAGCTGTCATTTATGCAATTATTATCTTCGTAAACAGCATCAGTAGCTTTTATGACTTCTGGATTTGTTCAGAGAATTTTAAAGGTAACTAGTGTAATAATTTTATTTAAGATTTTTTTTAAAATTTTATCACGTAGGCTAACAATCAGTTGACATGGTAAGTAACCATGTCAACTGATTGTTTGCCACCGGATAACTTGGGATTAAAACGATAATCCCACCTACTGGAAGCCCTTTCTTGAATGTATACAAGCAAACACCTATGATATCACCTACCCATGTCAGGCAAAATCGATTTGACGATTCGTTGTTTTTTATGTCACAGGAAACAGTTACCTTATATGCTTCTCCATCAAACGTAATTGGCAAATACTGACAGCGTCCAGAGATTTACATCCTCGATTGAAACTGCTGAAATCATTTGATGGTTTAAGGTAAGAAGTAATCCAATGATTTAACTTTAAATGATACTATTGATCAATTAATATGTCTATTTGTAATGTGAACTTGTTTGTTCACATTACAAATAGACATAACTTGAGGTTTATCACACTAACATGGATGTTTTTTTCTGTACCCAATTTCTTCAATTGTCTTTGAAAGATCTACTCATTATATTACATTACTTATAATTTTTAAGATACGACCATTCAAATCGGTGGTAGTTGTGAAACTGATTCAAAACGGCTCATATGAAATAACGTTACTTTAAATTAACCCCCTTATTCATAAACGTACATTAGATACGTTAGCTAGAAGATATTAGCAACACTTTAGCTAAAATACGTTTATGAATAAGGGGGTAACGGTATTGTGAAATCAAAACATTTCAAAATATCGTCGTCAATACTGCGTTTTTGTACAAACATTATATAAAATAAGTGGTTGCAAATTGTATAAAAAATCTAAAAATAAAATATTTTTTATTCTAAAGTTAATTTTGTTTTTGAGTTTTTTTTTTCTCATGCTTTCATATGAAATGATAAAAAGGAGTGACTTCATACCTATTCAATATTTGCAGGTGTTTTAAAAGCAAGGCGAATTCAGCGAGTTAAATTAAAAAAGTGCTTAACCCTCACCTATTTTTTTATGTTATGAAAGTGGCAAACAAGCATGCAGCTCACATTGACGTTAAGTGATGACTGCAGCCTATAGACACCCACACAAAGACCAGAGGTCAAAATGCGTTACCACTCCTGAGGCCTATGGTGTTATGCCTCTGTGCCGAGAATTACAAGGCCGTACATTACCACCTGACCGGAACACGATAGTGCTGAACACTACCATTTAGCGGCAAGTATAGAAAGTAATGGGGGTGCCTACGCCCGCGAGCTCACTGGAGCTTTGATTTGAGAGATGCATGGATTTTTTCATTAGAATAATAGTGGGGCGGTGAAATTTGAACAGAATGCTGAAATCCGCGGTATTTCTTGCAGGTCAATTATATTCCTAGGAGTATTGGTAGCTCATTCACTGTGGCCTTTTATGTTCGCGGCGGAAAACTGTCATGCGATGGAATTGGTGAGTAATTTCTTATTTTCTTCACTTTTAATTGCGAATTGAGAACCTCCTCCTTTTTGAAGCCGGTTAAAAATCATTAACAGGATGCAACATAAATCGCATAGAAAATAAAAAAAAAATGTGTTTATGGTTACAGGTATACTACAGCCACATAGAATACATTTTGATAAATGGAACACTCCTAATTCAATGGTACCTACTGATTGGTGGTCTGTTCCTAATGTATAATGCACTTGTGTATTCTGAATCTCGAGAGTTATCGTGGTTGGATTTTCCTAAAGGCATAATCAGGAGGTGGTTGAGGTGAGACAAACAAAACACTATTATTTTTTACTTATACTTGTATGTGTGTATGTATCTTCACGCCAGGTCCCTAACGGGGTAGGCATGACTTGACTTATATATTTTCAAAAATTGTTTAAATTATTCTGCAACAGAAGCACAACTAAGTACTTAGGTATATTAGAAACTAGCTGTGCCCGCGACTTCGGCCGCGTGAGAATCTATGATTGTTCAGTATCTACCCGGATGAAGGCGTGGGCGCAGCCAGTATAAAAGTAGCCTAAATTACTCCTTATTACATTAGCTGTCAGTGAAAGTCCCGTCAAAATCGGTCCAGCCGTTCCCAAGATTAGCCCCGCCAAACAGACAGACAGACAAAAATTGTAAAAAATGTTGTTTGGTATATGTATCGTGTATACATACATATGCATTTAGTAAAAAGCGGTTATTTTTATATAACAAACAGACACTCCAATTTTATTTATTTGTGTGTATGTATAGTTTATATGTTTAAAATACCTGAAGTGTACATAATTTAAGTTGATTAACAGTATTTTATAATAAAGGAATAGGTATTTACCAATAAATTGTGTATGTTTATTGGATAAAAATTTTATGGGGGTAAAAATAATCATATTTTAGTGTATATGCATGACTTTAAAGTACATAATAATTAATATTAGTAATCCATAAACTTGTTATTATTTTATTTTTTAGATTATGCAAGAAATAAAAGGCTTTTTTATTTTATTATTTATTTTTGAGTTTATTGGAGGTCTATTATTGCCAGACGACTTATGCTTTATGACATCGCCACTGTTCCAGGGCTAAATACTAAATAATACTATCAAAATACATTTTCAAATTGCCGGGATTTTACCAGAGCTTGGAGATATTAACAGATTTGCCACCTAAAGGGGCAAATCGCAATTGAATTGGTGAATCGATGATGTTTGAAAGTATACTTTAACTGACGTAGTAGGCAGACAAGCAGTTAGCATGCTGTGCCTGCTCCTTAAGAAATATTGATGTTGTAGAGTTATTTACTTTCTTCAGGTTTCACTTCCGTCTCTAAATTATATGATAATCTTTATGTGTACGTTATACATAAAGTTACATATCTATTCATATTATAAAACAATAAAATATAATCCCTACTTAATATTATAAACGCGAAAGTAACTCTGTCTGTCTGTCTGTCTGTTACCTTTTCACGTCTAAACGACTGAACCGATTATAACGAAATTTGGAACAGAGATAGAGTTGACTATGAGAAAGAACATAGGCTACTTTTCGACATTCACGCGGACGAAGCCGCGGGCAACAGCTAGTATATTATAAACGTAACTTTAGCTGTCAACCGTAATTGGCAGAGCTGCGCTGATTAAAGTTGACCGCTATCTGTCAGAAGATGAGGGAATCAATGAACCCTGATAACTAACTTTTCCAAAAAATACGCTGGTATTAGCATACCTACAATCTATCTTACAAATATCATCGCTTAGTGAATAGCAGCCTACAAGTCCATTATATTATCACAATTGAAGATAAGGTTTTTTTAAACTATAACAGAGGGTTGCTTTCCAGAGGTCCACAAATCTAAATATAGTTCATACATTATACCCAACGGGACCACGACGTTTAAAAAAAATATTTTCTTTCCCATCGGGTCCATGACATGGTTTGATATAATCAGTAGCATATTTTATGAAGTAAAAAACAATAAGTAGATAAACAAGAACTTTATTTTTACAAATAAAGTTATATATTTTTTTTAAATAAAGAAAATAAGAAGAAATTGAAGGGAAATAGTAAAAAAACACATTTAATTTTCCCATACAAATAGTCCGTGGTATATATCAAACCTTTGTCGCATTATTTCATTCTGAGGCAATACGAAGTTTGCCGGGTCAGCTAGTAAAATTATAAAAACAAGAGTCGACTGTACTCTAAATTATTTTCATGGACCCGCAGGGAATCCATGTATGAAAATATTAAACATCATATTTTTCATTACGTGGGGAATGGTAGAACAATAGATTTGTGGACCTACTACCTACTTGTGATTATATTTTGTGTTATGGGAAGCATTTTTTTTTCAGGCTGCTGCCAGCATATTCTATAGTAGTGGCTACAATGGCTACTTGGTTGAAGGTGCTAGCTACTGGACCACTGTGGGAAGTAAGTACCTATTGAAAATTCATCATCATCATCTGCTGGACCGAAGCCTTAAGGCTCCCCCTAAGGTCGATAATATCGCATGCGGTATCGCGATAATGCGTCCCGATTCCTTTTACATTCCTTGCACACAGCTGCGTTTTAATCGTCCGATATTTCTTACGAGAGAGTCATGTAACCACTCTCAAACTGTCGGTTAAACCAAACGTCCTACAAGTACTAACGTCATTATCGCAGGTGTGTGTACGGTCGTTTGCGTCTTGGTACAAAACATTCTAGAACTCATATCGGAATATCGCAGAACGGAGAGACGCAACATCCTACTTCCATTGTGGCGTTATTATCGCAGCAGTGTCTAATTACATGACCATCCTAATACAAAATGTACTGAAAACCATAGAGCAACGCGGCCCACCGGTCGCGGCGGACTGGAGGGGAGAAGCCATAGCGTGTATTACCGATGCAAAACAGTCTGTCATTTTTTTTAGCGGGAGGAAATGCGTGCGACACACGCGCACACTACAAAAATCGTCTATTACTACGAAACTCACACCTTGACTTTAACAAAGTACAGAAACAATTTCACGCTCACATTTAAACATCTAGGCGACCGGTATAGGCCCATTTGGGCTTGTACTTTGACAGAGGGGAAAACCTGCATTTGGCTACTGTCCGGTGTTGCTCTACGACTGAAAACAGATATCGCAGTAACGCATGCGATATTATCGACCTATAATAACGCTCCTGTGTGGGGGAGCCTTTATTATTATCGCTTGTAATGCGGATTGGCGATCTCAGTAGCGGTAGTTATATTGCAGGACCAGAGTTGCCAACTGTCCTGTTTTCGACCGGGCTATTGGGTTTTAGAAGGAATTGTTGGGGTCAGGTCGCTTACTTCCGACCGGATTCTATTTGTCCGGTCAGCAAGTATTATGAATGTGACGCGCGGCGTGAAGTACTACGACTGCCGCAGCGCAACTTCAGTGACTGAAGCTGCACGGTACGGTTGTGGTTCCACTAGAAAATTATTTATTACTATTAATAATATTTATAATCATTTTACCCAACCGGTTTCGTTCCCACGATCATCTTCAGGGGTTTGTTGACAGTAAACTACCTTTTTAAACACTTCGACTAAACAATCGAAAAACACTAAAAAAATCGATACAATTCCAAAAGAGAGGGTAGATTAGGAAAAATATTTAAAAATGTTGCCGTTGTACAAAGTAATAACCCAAAACCTGGGGAACAAATCAACCTCAGAGAAAAAACTTTATCATTAATATTTACCGTTTTTTTTTTCGCTTTTGTTAGGTTGGGGAAAAAGTTTCTTCGCATTTTTTAAGATAATTCAAAACATTTTTAATACAGTTTATTTAAATTTAACTAAAGTATGTATGTACCATTTTGTTCGATAACCTTTTGCCATCTTGTAGGTAGGGACATGATCCCATTGCTATAAAAATTTTGGGACTTCTCATCAAAATACCGCGACAAGTGGATTTGGCAGTCCTCTCGTGATGTTAACCTAACATTGCATAAAGAATTCTGAAGAGACCGAAACAGGTGGAAATCTGAAGGTCAGGACTATACGGCGGATGCATTAACACCTCCCAGCCAAACTCTCTTAATTTTTGCTGAGTGGCTATAGATGTGTGAGGTCTAGCGTTATCATGATGAAACATCACACTCCTTCTGTTGATCAATTCCGGCCGCTTTCTCTCAACTTCTTGCTTTAATCTCATCAGTTGTTCGCAGTAGAGTTCAGAAGCGATGATGACTTGTTTGAGGGTCTTACCGTATGCGAATATTCCGTAAAAAAAATATACTCATTCAATTTTTGCTGCAGTAAGCCTTTATAGCGAACTTTACTTATCGCTCTAAACGCTCTGCTATCATGTTGGGGTTCGTGTTTTAATTAAAAATAATTATTTATTAATTTTCATAGGATCGATTTATTCGTAACTAAGACTAAAAAACTAAAACTAAAATTCTAACAAAAATATATATGACAATGACATTTTATTTTTAAAAACAATTAAAAATAAATCGACGACCAAACTCCTTTAACAGTAACTACTGATATGTCGATCTTGCTCCACTTTTTCAAAAATGGCATCCATTTTATCCGTTTTAGGGCGACCAGAGCGAGGTGCATCTTTGACATCAAAATTTCCGGATTGAAAATGCTTAAACCAAATTTATGCTACTCTCACAGACACTGCACTAGGTCCATAAGTCCGCGGCTGGCGTTGCATTTTTACCTTTTTTGCAGTAAAATTTTAAAATGTATCGAATTTCTTCATTAGATTCACTCATCTTGACAGTACGAAAAACAAATGAAAATCACACATTTGGAATTATGTTCTTAAAAAAATTAACTTTCAATGATACCAAAACCAGCCAGATACAAATACTACAGCCAAAGAGATTTTATTACAAGTTCATACATACTATAATGCGAAAAGACTTTTTCCCCAACCTATTATGATCAGATTAAATTTGTTGTCCGGTTATGGCGGATCGGTTAAACACTACGGGCGCGGTCGGGTAGTGTGATGGGTGACCCCTAGTGGCAAATTAAATGTACTTACGCGTTTCCGTACTTTGGGGGGCACGTTAAGCCGTCGGTCCCGGTTGCTATCGATTAGCAGTCGTTAAACCTTGTCGGAGGCCTTATGAGCGGCTTGAAAACATCCGACAGCGGTCGGGTGGGTAGGTAAGTGGCCAACTAACCTACCCACCTCCACCAATCCGCATTGGAGCAGCGTGGTGGAGTAAGCTCCAGGCCTCCCCCCAAAAACGGGGAGAGACTCGTGCCCTGCAGTGAGACGTATAATGGGTTGCCATTATTTTTATTTCACTCATTTATTTTCGAACTCATTTTATATTTTTTTACATATATAAATATCAAAAACAAATATATATATAAAAAAATAAAAATAGCTTGCCGCCGGCAGCGGGAACAGGGTCCAAGCTACCGGTGGTTAGGGACGCAGAGACAGGAATTTCCTCACTATTCGTGCCGTGTCAAGTAGCACTGCCTTCTGCATCAGGCCCTTGACCCAGCCGCCCAACGTGAGCCTCATAAGATGTTGGTCGAGGCTCTTGGCGATAAGGCCATTCTTCTTCTTATTATTATTATTATATGGCGGTTGGAAAAGTTGCCAACCCTGTGCAGGACGCTGCGACTCATCTTGCGTTATTGCATTGATTTCCGCCCGATTGGAATGGTTTCAGCGCCATTGGTCGGTTGACTGACTGCACCAGCGGATGAATTATCTTCCACTGGAAGAGAATTCTGGTTATTGATCGATCATTCATACGTACTTTACAGGAATCAGCTGGTATTGAGATGAAGGACTGTAGAAATCGCTGGTGGTACAGTTTGCTCTTCATCAACAACTGGCTCCGCGACTCACAGTGCTTGCCACAAACCTGGTAAGTTGATTCTAATTGTATATTTAATATCAAAGACCTACTGAGTTTCTTTGGTAGGGGAGTTCTTCTCAGTATCTAGTGACGACATATGGAACTTTATTATGTAAATATCTTTGATTTTGAAGAATAAGTTTTTCGTTTTCTTCATACCAAGGAAGGAATTGAAAAAGGTCATGATAATCTTACTAAGTTTTTGTTCCAATTTTTATATACGATTAATATCTGTTTTTACTTTTACCGTAGCCAGGTAACTAACACCCAGAATAAACTCCATCGGTTTTTTGGATGTCCTATAATGTTATTAAGTCTTACTGTATGAACATGAAATAATTAAATAATAGTTATTAGGTATTTTTTGATTTTTAGGTTTCTCATTTTAAGCTAATGTTGTATGAATAAATACTTTTTAGGTATTTAGCCGTTGACTTCCAACTGTACTGCGTAGGTTTGCTTGCCTGTATCGTGACTAAGACAAAATGGAGGAGAACAGCCCTGCTGACATCATCCTCTATAGCTGGACTTGTCATCCCAGCTGTGGTCACATACTACTTCGATCTAGATGCTATTCTTATTTCATCACCGGGGTAAGAATAAGTTTTCAAAATTATCGAAATATAATAGGTTTTTACTGGTGGTAGAGCTCCAGTGACGGATCTCGCATTACCTAATATACTTGCCGCTAAATGATAGTGTTCAGCACTTTCGTGTTCTGTCAGTCAATGTTCGGCCCTGTAATTTCCGGCACAGAGGCATAGCACCTCAGGCCTCAGGAGTGGTAACGCATCTGCATTTGGCCCTTGGTCTTTGTGTGGGTGTCTATAGGCTGCAGTCATCACTTAACATCAATGTGAACTGCATCTTTGTTGATCATTTCAGCCGAAAGACGTCCACTGCTGAACAAATACCTCTCCCAAAGAATGCCACAACGAACGGTCCTGGGCCGCCCTCATCCAGCGATTGCCCGCGACCTTCACCAGATCATCGGTCCACCTCGTGGAGAGCCTGCCTATGCTTCGTCTTCCGGTACGCGGTCTCCACTCCAGAACTCTTTTGCCCCAACGGCCGTCAGTTCTGCGAGCTATGTGCCGCCCTGCCCACTGCCACTTCAGTTTCGCTATTCGGTGGGCTATGTCGGTTACTTTGGTTCTCATACGGATCTATTCGTTTCTGATTCGATCTCGCAGAGAAACTCCAAGCATAGCCCTCTCCATTGCTCTCTGAGTGACCTTGAGCCTTCTTAGTGCCTCACCCATAGTGAGCGACCACGTTTCATTTCTGTATGTCATCACTGGGAACACACACTGGTCAAAGACCTTCTTCTTCAGACACTGCGGTAAATTGGACAAGAAGATATGACGCAGCTTCCCGAACGTAGCCCATCCGAGTTGGATTCGGCGATTGACCTCATTCTCGAAGTTTGACCTACCTAACTGGACCGTTTGTCCCAGGTATACATAATCGTCAACAACTTGAGTGTAGTACCCTCGACCATAACAGGAGTGGGCGTAACGAGGACATTCGACATGATCTTCGACTTGTCCATGTTCATTTTAAGGCCCACTCGTTGGGAGGCCCTACTGAGGCCATAGAGCATTGTGCCAAGGTCTTCCAGGGTCTCAGCCATGACTACGATATCATCCGCGAATCGGAGGTGGGAGATCTACTCGCCGTTAATGTTGATGCCGAGTCCGTTCCAGTCCAGGCATTCTTGTTAGCCACTTCCATTACATAAAAATAAAAAATAAACACTCAATTAAAATAGTCTTTGCGTGTATACATATAATTTGTGTGATACAGAGTGCAAGTCGAACCGAGACTGGCGATATTCACAATTACATAGTTACATTAAAAGTATGTAGGTACAGTTCGTTACAAGTCTAATCCTGCTTTCCTCAAGAAGAGTCCGAGAAGCATTTGAACAGCTAGTGTATAATGTGCATCTCCCGAGTTATCCGTATAGCAATGACAATTGGAATTTCGCTCCAACATTTCACAGACGTGCAGAAGAAAGAGAGTGGGAAATAGCACAGACCCCTGCGACACACCATCATTAAAAGGAAATTTAATCTGAGCGCTGGTCTTCAACTAAGGCCTGTATAAAACGCTCAGACATAAAGCTGACTGTCCATTTGCATAGCCTCTCGGGAAGATTTACGATGGTTGTTTTACATGCAATGCAGTGAGCCAAACCCAGTCGAAGACTTTAGCAATATCCAGGCTTACAGCCAATACACGCTCACACTCACAGCCCCATGTACCACGTACAAATACAACACGTACACAAACACCCAGACCCGAAACAAATAGGTATAGGTAGGCCATACAAATATTTGTCTCGGTCCGGGGATCGAACCAGCGACCCTTCGGACCAAGCGGTCATCTCGCACCGCTGGACTAACCGGGTCGTCAAATTCGGTTGAAAAGTTTACTTCTTTTTTTATGAAACAGAGACTAAATTCCCTTTTTTTCTTATAATATATAAAAATGAATGTTTGTATGTCCTTTATAGAATTATAATGCATTTGATCATGTGATGATCTTTCGCAAAGTTGTTGTGCATGAGCCCACGAAGGTTTATGAGTTGGCAAATTCGACAGATTGCGCCACTGACATTTTTTAGCTGATGGCGTAGCAACGCGCGCAGCTAGTATCATATAAACTTTGAGTAAGTTTAGTCGGTAGGTATAGTTCCTATCGCCACCGCTGACTTCCAGTTTGGGCTCCGGAGTGGCAACATACACTGAGCCTCTGGGTTTTTAGTCCAGTCAGATTAGCATAAAAAAGGTATTGACCTCCGAATGAGAGGTAATAAGCTAAATATTTGTGTTTACCTTTATTTTGGCGTTCTAAAAGCTGTCTCAAAAGTCTCATTACCTCTCATTCCGAGGTTAATCGCTAAAATGACTGGACTATTTATGTTTATGCTTGTATGCTGCTACACTCCATACCAATTCTCCCCAGATCAATTCGAACATTCTTTGGAACGGATCGCACTTACCACGAACTGTACATCAAACCTTACACCAACTTGCTGAATTACGTGATCGGCATGACTCTCGGTTACCTCATATACTACTGGCAGAAAACTGGAGCAAACTTTGACAATTATAAGGTAAAGTGCTTGTTGTGGTTGTCTTATAGAGATTGATTTTTTATGTGATCAAAATAACAAATACATAAGCCGCAGGTATTTCACTGAAAATGCGGTGCCACTCCTTACCTCAAATACTGGGAATATTACATTGACCGGAACAAGGTAGCGTTGAACAGTATGAATAAAGGCATTAGATAATACGATGGTGCCTACGTCCTAAAGCCCTACCATCGGCAACCGATACCAGGTTTTCATTTTTTTTATGTAATGGAAGTGGCAAACAAGCCTGCAGTTCACATTAATGTTAAGTGATGACTGCAGCCTATAGACTCCCACACAAGGACCTAAGTCAAAATGAATATACGTTAACACTCCTGAGGCCTAAGGTGTTATGCCTCTGTGCCGTAAATTACAGAGCCGTACATTACCACCTGACCGGAACAGGAAAGCAGAGAATATGTAATACTACGTATGATAGTGCTGAACACTGCCATTTAGCGGCAAGTATATTAGGTGATGCGATGGTGCCTACGCCCGCGAGCTCCGTCACTAGAGCTCTACCACCAGAAGAAAATTGGCTTGTTTGGCAATGTTTGGCAACGCTTCGTCCACTAGCCTTAAGTACATTGTTGACTCGTTTCCAATTCGTCGACAACGTTTGGCGAACGCGTCGGAGACTGACGCGTAGACTACGCATCGTATACAGGTAGTATACCTTTAATTTTGCAGTTGAATTCTAATTCCCCCTTCCTTTCACCCTTCACCTAACATAACGTTTACATTTCAACGGCAAACTGTGCGTTGAGTTGAAGTTGAGTCGGTGTAATGTGCGTAGACCTGTAATGTGTGAAGACCTAAAGGGTTGCAACGCATTTGCCTATTGAACTTTGGTTTATGTGTATATTGGCTGCGTTGTTGCTTAATCCATGTGAACTCCAATTTTTTTTATGTTATGAAAGCGGCAAACAAGCATGCAGTTCACATTGATGTTAAGTGATGACTGCAGCCTATAGGCACCCACACAAAGACGAAGGTCAAAATGCGGATGGGTTACCACTCCTGAGGCCTAAGGTGTTATGCCTCTGTGCCGGAAGTTACAGGGCCTTACATTACCACCTGACCGGAACATGATAGTGCTGAACACTACCATTTAGCGGCAAGTATATTAGGTAATGCGGTGGTAATAACATAAAGCTAACATTTCAACGGCAAACTGTGCGTTGAGTTGAAGTTGAGTCGGTGTAATGTGCGTAGACCTGTAATGTCTGAAGACCTAAAGGATTGCAACGCATTTATCTATTGAACAGTTCAATTTGAACTTTGGTTTTTGTGTATATTGGCTGCGTTTGTAGCTTAATCCATGTGAACTCCATGTTTGTTTGGCACCATCATAACATAAAAAATCGCATTATTTCCAGAAATACCGTTACATCTACTGGTTAATAATCCCTGCGGCAATCTTCATAACAATATCTTCTCGAGTCTTCTATCTGGGCCCGAGATCATCTCTCCTCGTGAGGGTACTAAGTGCAACCTTCATCAAGCCTGTTTTGAGCATGCTGTTTGCTTTATTCGTCATTGGACTCGTCTTCAAGTTGGAAGGTAATCCTGCTGTCTATACTCTTAGGCGCTCAACCCACTACACCGCGCTCCGTCGCGTATATGGATAGATACCTAATAGCAGAGAATATGTAATAATACTACGTATAGAATGGACACTTCGACGTCCCGCCCGATTTCCCCGCATCAACCAACCTCCTCCCCTCTTATGGGCAACGGTTGGTATTTTCATACGTATATGTGCTACGCACACAGGTGAAAGTGTAAATACACGTCACTGTTTGATGTCTGTGTAATAGAGACCAAATTAAGCGTTTGTATGGAATTTTGGCGGAGTGTCCGCGGTGTGCTAATAGTATCATACCCGTCTACTGCCCGTCTGCGCACCGCGGCGGGACGCGTCGCCAGTAGAACCGCCTTAATTCTTACTTTGTTTTTTTAGGGTTCCGTACCTAAAAAGTAAACAGGAACATGTTAGTAAGCTTTCTATCTGTATGACCGCCTGTCTGCCTGACACCAGACTGTATCTCATAAACCGCGATAGCTAGAAAGGTGAAATTTTCATTAATTACTAGCTGTCCTGGCAAACTTCGTATTGCCTCACAATGTATTAATGTGTGAAAGGTTTGATGGACGCGGATGACGAACTATTAGTATGGATAAATGAAATTGTGGTTTTTACAATTTCCCTTCAATTTCTTAATCTTTTTTTACCTTTTAAACATTGTTTTTATATTATTTCGCATTAACACATGCTTGTGAAATATTTTTATTTTTAAAGAAAAATGGAAAGAAAAATTTGACTTCAGGCGAGACTCGAACTCGCGACCTACTGGGAATCTAGTCCAGCCGCTCTTCCAATTGAGCTACTGAAGCCCTGCCTGATTTGTCAAATCTTTCCTTCACATCTATTGCATTGCTTTATGGTAGCAGCTGCGCCATCTATTACCAACTATACTTTTAAACATTCCAAAAATAATTCAAAACCAAAATTAGCCAAATCGGTCCAGTCGTTCTCGAGTTTAAGCGAGACTAACGAACAGCAATTGATTATTATATATATTGCTGTTGCCTCTATAAAAACAAATACTGAAAATAAATACGCTTGGAAGCGACAAATTAAACTACAAACAGCTTGCTTTATATTAACTTCACAGATAAATACCGCAGTGTATTGGAATGGAACGGGTGGGTCGTGTCGAGCCGGCTTTCCTACTGCATGTTCATAGTGCACTTCCCTGTTATTCGGTACTACAGCGCCACGAGAGTCAGTCTTCTGCATATCACACACTTCAATATGGTAAATCCGCTGCATAGATTGGTGGTGGAGTTCCAGCGACGCATCTCGCGGGCGTAGACCGCATTTCCTAATTGCCGCGAAATAGTAGTGTTCAGCACTATCGTGTTCTGATCAGGTGGTAATGTACGGCCCTGTAATTTCCGGCACTGAGAGGCATAACATAACATAACATCTTAGGCCTCAGAAGTGGTAACGCATGTGCATTTTGATCTCGGTCTTTGTGTGGGCGTCTATAGGCTGCAGTCATCACTTAACATCAATCTGAACTGCATGCATGTTTGCCACTTCCATTGCATAAAAAATAGATTAACTGCCTCAGTAGCCTAGTGGTGGCAGATCAATACTACGCTGGGGTCTTGGGTTCGATTCTGAGGTCGAGGGCTTAGAGGGTTTTATTGGGATTTTTCCATTTTGTGGAAGTTTCCCAGTATCTCGGAGTTTAGTAATGTGCGCGGAGGTATCAACAGATTCTCCACCTGTTACATGGGCTTAAACGTAACCGGCGAATCGTGAGTAGTAACAGTGTAGGAGCTCGAGGGCGTAAGCACCCCCTCATTACCTAACCCATCTGCCGCCAAATGGTAGTGTTCAGCACTATCGTGTTCCGGTGAGATGGTAATGTATGGCCCCGTAATCACTCTTCACAGAGACACGGCAACTTAGGCCTCAGGACTCAGGGGTGGTAACGCATCTGCATATTGACCTCTGGTCTTTGTGTGGGTGTCTATGGGCTATAGTAATCACTTAACATCAATGTGAACTGCATGCTTTTTTTCCACTTTCATTACATTAAAAAAATGTATGATACATGCAAACATCCTCAATGCAAACACACAGTAAAATTTTACTATGCATGTATGCTTGAATGCATTTACTTCTGCCTACCCCTTCGAGAAATACGGGCGTGAAGAGTTACGTTACGTTTAAAATTCTGTTTCAGCTGACCACAATATCTGGCATCATCTTCTGGACATTTCTGACAGCTTTACCATTATGGCTGCTGGTCGAGTCGCCAATAAATCGACTAGTTAAGGAAATATCTAAAACTAGGTCAAAAAATCCTAATACTGTTAGTAGTAAAATTTAAAATGTGTTTATTGCTAACCAATGAATAAATAATATTATTAAAAGATGTTTTTATTTACCATCTTGATTTTATCAAGGTGTGTTTGTAATAATATATAGAATAAGAAAATTTGTTTAAAAAAAATTATTTGCATAAGTTACATATATTATTTTCCGCATTACATTTATATAATATGTTATATACTTATATGACATTCATGATGATTTTATCCTATTATGTATCTATTTAACGAACGAACTACCTAACGAAGAACTAGTATTAGCTGTTTTAATTGATATTTGATTTTAAGGTTTAAGCACGGAATAGATCAATTAAATATCTATTCTTATTATAGGGCTGCCGTTGAAAGAAAAAACCGGGAATTGAAAAAAAAAGTTTTTCCATACGATTTGGCACAAGAAGGGCCTTTTGTAAGAATTTCAATTTTTTAAATATTAGTTTAACTAGTTTTATAGTTGGCCTTTACCTTCCCCTGTCTTTTTTCTCCGAAACTAGTAGGTATTAAAACTATAATTAAAAAAAGAACACAAAATATTTTTATTCTTTCTTTCAATAAATGAAATAAATTAAAAAAAAACAAAGAGTGCGAGTTGCACTTGGCGGCTATTTATATCTACGCTGCTTTTATATCCTTATTTTTATACAAACTTAAACATTCCAGTAATTTTCTCTCTCTCTCTCTTTTATTTTATTTGTTTTTCTATCTTTGTAGAAATTAAACTTGCGGATTTTCTCGCGTATACAACACTCCCAAACTTCTTCTTACACCCGACGTTTCGGTCGCTTTCCAGCTACCGTGGTCACGGGCAGACTTTTCTCCCTTTCTGTATGCTTAAAATTACGGTGTATTTTGTTTTTTACCTTGAAAATTATAATATTTTTCTTACTTCAATAACATAACAACGATTGCAAGCCCATAATAACCCGTCTTTTACATATTTGGAAATGGAATCGATTAACACCCTGCTTCAATAATAATGTCACTAGTTAAGTAAGCTTGCTTCATATCAAATATTCATCATTATAAGGTTATATTTAATTTGAGTTCAAAAGTGCATGACATTGTTTGATATTTACAGGTATTAAAACAACATAATTCCTTGTGTTGCCATGAACATCACGTAATTACTTATTGGTTTTATTTCACAATATGAGCTATGAATTTAATTATGCTGCTGGTTTTACTGGTGGTAGAGCTCCAGTGACGGAGCTCGCGGGCGTAGGCACCACCGCATTACCTAATACACTTGCCGCTAAATGGTAGTGTTCAGCACTATCGTGTTCCGGGCAGGTGGTAATGTACGCCCCTGTAATTTCCGGCACAGAGGCATAACACCTTAGGCCTCAGGAGTGGTAACGCATCTGCATTTTGATCTTGGTCTCTGTGTGGATGTCTATAGGCTGCAGTCATCACTTAACATCAATGTGAACTGCATGCTTGTTTGCCACTTCCATTACATAAAAAAAAAAAATATAAAATAAAAATCCTAAGTTACTCCTTATTTTACATCAACTACCTATCTGACAGTGGAAGTCCCGTCAAAATCGGTCCGCCGCTCCAGAGTTTAGCTAAAACAAACAGACACACAAAAATTTGAATAAATGCTATTTTGGTACATGTATCACAAATATATATAAAAATCAATTGCTGTTCGTTAGTCTCGCTAAAACTGGAGCACGGCTGAACAGATTTGGCTAATTTTGGTTATGAATGATATTTGGAAGTCCAGGGAAGGTTTAAAGAAAAAAAAGGTTAGGTATTTTTATATTAGAGACACTCCAATTTTGTTTATTTGTATAGATTTATGGAAGATGCATACAGATATGTATAATAATATGTTTCAGTTAACCGCCTCGGTAGCCTAGTGGTAGCAAGCCACTACTACTACGCTGAGGTCCTGGGTTCGCTTCCCGGGTAGGGGCTTATCAGAGATAATGGTGTAAAGTCCTTTGTCACTGGTTCTATTGGGATTTTTCCATTTTCTGGAAATTTCCCAGTACCTCGAAGTTTGGTTATGTGCCCGGAGATGTCAACAGGCTCCCCACCTGTTACATGGGCCAAAAACGTAACCGGCGGCAAATCGTGAGTGTTTGCATGTATGCTTAAATGCATGCATTTACCTCTGCCTACCCCTTCGGGGATTACAGGCCTGGAGTTACGTACAGTTAAAACCAGGTTTTAGATAGGTATAACGCGTTTCCTTAGTGAAAACTAGTTTTTACGAAATTCCTTTGAATTTACACGGAATAGATAATTAATGTATCTATTCCGTGATTTGTTATGACTAGAATGATTTAAACCTTAAAATGAAATATCAATTAAAACAGCTAATACTAGTTCTTAGGTAGTTCGTTCGTTAAATATTCACTTTTTACACGTTCATGTTTGGGTCACTGATTTGCATGTTGTAACGTACCAATTTTAAACTCAGTCGACAGCACTTCCAGAGAGAATCGGTTGTGATCATAGATTTATTATCTACTTGTTGTGATAGACGAACAGACATAAAAACACACGAACACACAGGGTTATGTATGAAATAAAATGGGTAGTATTTAATTTTACAACTGTAAATCCACATTTTTCTATCAAAGTAAATATTCGAAATTGCTAACAAAAATACTGAATTGCACACTAAAGCCCATCAAATAAATCAAATATACTATACTGTTTGATGTTTAAAGCTAAACTATTTTAATGAATTACTATCTGGTAACTTATAGTAAATCTAATTATCCTTTTAGTGCAACGATACATTTAATCTGTTTTTTTTGGAATACGTCACCTATTAAATTTTAAAGAAAAAAAATCTAATCTAACCTAACCTAAAACATGCATTCTTTGTTATGCAGTTTAAGATAGTGATTTTAGTAATTCGGTGGTAATATTGGATAATTTAGTGTGCAAATCAGTATTTTTGTTATATGGTGAGTAATTTTATTTTAGAATGCTTATATCTGTGGTTTTAGCAAGATTTTCGTAGTAAAATAAGATAAATAAAGTCGCTAACTTTGATATATTTTAGACATTTTCTTATACTACACATTTAGTTATACAATTATTTAATTTGATAAACAGTAATTTATTTGATATGCTGGTGCATTATTAGAGGATAATTGTTGTTTGCTTAAATTTTAAATAGAGGTGCAATTAAAGATTCCCCAAATAATATGTAGGTACTTAGTAATTTTCCTAATTTCGGTTTGATTTGTTTTTTTTAATCACTTTTTGTATATATTTCTGGACCAAAGAAAGTGGTTCGTATTTGTTATAAAGGTTTTCCCATTTGTTGTAAGATTCTACTGGTGGTAGAGCTCCAGTGACGGAGCTCGCAGGCGTAGGCACCACCGCATTACCTAATATACTTGCCGCTAAATGTTAGTGTTCAGCACTATCGTGTTCCGGTCAGGTGGTAATGTATGGCCCTGTAATTTCCGGCACAGAGGCATAACACCTTAGGCCTCAGGAGTGGTAACGCATCTGCATTTTGATCGTGGTCTTTGTGTGGGTGTCTATAGGCTGCAGTCATCACTTAACATCAATGTGAACTGCATGCTTGTTTGCCACTTCGATTACATAAAAAAAAAAAAAGATTTTTCCTTTTGAGTTACAAAACCCAAAAACGTTAGAAATTATGAACTATTTGATTTCTTCACCCAATAATGCCAATGCAAAAAACGATTGACGGAAATATTTATTAACGCGTGACCTATGTTCCATAGAAGAAATATCCTATAAATCAAATCGGTACCTTATTTGTGAGATAATAAAGTCTAATTTGCAATGGCTATGTATCACTGGAAACTGCTTCGATGGTACATATTCAAGTAAAAAATAAACATTCTCACTCAAGCTAAAAATTACTGAGAATTCATGAAAAATAAGTTTTTACTGAATACTAAGTTTCTACATTGAAGTTTTCTAGAGAAACAAAAAGATGAATTGATTATACTTTTTAATTTCTGGTCTGCTAGAAGACCAAAAACAGCCTCTTGGGCATGTGGAGGAACGGGTGGAATTGTTCCTCCGACGAAAAGGGAGGATCCTCTGACCAGGCGAGGTGGTAACGCCTGGCGGGCCGCGGCCCAACGATTGACGTTGGGAAGTTGTATATATGCCAACTCTTGAGAAATCTTCGTATGTGCGATGTAATTCGAATGCACGCCATCTATCGTGCTAGACAAGTACTGTGTGTGGTTTCGTCTGTGTTCCACTAGTTGGCGCCTTAATGTAGTGGACGCTACAGGCAAATACCAATTTGTTGGCTATGCTAAAAGTTGACTACTTCGACCATAATAATGCTTCTATCATAATAATAGACATTCTATTCGGTCTAGCAATGGTTCTCCTACGGCCGATTTTTTTTCTATGTAATGGAAGTGGCAAACAAGCATGCAGTTCACATTGATGTGACAAAAAGACCAAAGTCAAAATGCAGATGCGTTACCACTCCTGAAGCCTAAGGTGTGCCTCTGTGTGGAAATTACGGGGCCGTACATTACCAGCTGACAGGAACACGATAGTGCTGAACACTACCATTGAGCGGCAAGTATACCTATTAGGTAATGCGGTGGTGCCTTCGCCCGCGAGCTCCGTCACTGGAGTTCTACCACCAGTAAATTACGTACGTACGTATAAAGTACGATTTGCCATTGGACTGTTCGTTGACAGGACGATTCATTTATTACCGTTTCCCCAGCAGTAAATTTCACCTATGGGCTATTTGCCGACAGAACCTTTGGTATATGACACTTTTGACGACATACTGTCTCACCTACTGTATGCATAGAGCAACGCGGGCCACCGGTCGCGGCGCTCCGGTCCACCGCGACCGGTAGCCCGCGTCGCTCTATGACTGTATGTTTCACCGACACGACGATAAACCTAAATATCTTTTAAGTACAAGCCTTTTCATCTGTAGGGGGCCGTACAAGTATTATGTGAGCACTATGGGGGGGCGGGGGGGTCTTTGCTCTGCTTATTTTGGATGACATGGGGGGTAAGGGAGTCTAGATGATGATTACGTCATCGGTAGTTATTAACTTATTACATCAGTAAAATCTAATATCTTTCCTAAATCTATTTTCTTATTTTTTAAATTACAATTATAACATTATAATTATGATATTAAAAAAAAACAATACATTAATTGAAAAATGTTTACGTAAGCATTGGGGGAGGGGGTAAGAGCTTTGCTTACTTTTGCTGTCAAGGGGGATGGGGGGTAAAGATTTGTAATAAATCTGCTTACGTAATACTTGAACGGCCCCTAGGTGCTGATGGTTGGGCGAGATGGGGCCCCCCGTCCCCGCCTTAGCCAGGTTAGGTCGAAGGGTGCAGCGACATACACGCGGACGGAGCTACGGGCAAGAGCTAGTTGACTAACAATTATGCTAAAAGCTAAGTTAACAATTTTTTATTACCTACGCTACATTCCAAGTGTCTTTTATGAGTTTTTGAATGGCATAAAATAAAATTATAGTAAATAATTAATTAACTTAATATTCCGTTGAAATGTGATACGTAATTAATCAGAGATTTGTGTAACAGATAAACCTAGGAGTATTTTATTTAAGAGTATATTTCTGTACCACGATTTCGTGTACCTTTTGAAATTAAAATAGAAATAGAAATAGTTTATATTTTGACACACACACACACACACACACACACTAAATAAACAAATGATAATAATAAAAAAAAACAATAATAAAAACAGAAACAACTTAACACAACTACCGGCATGATGTATGTGTGAGACCAAAAAAATGGTACCCATCTCAGCTGAATTGCTGTAGTTTGCACTACAGCGCTGGTGTTCTGATAGGACCACCGTAAGTGGCTTTGCGAACTACAAGCCGCCCAACTACATAAAACTTCCATGCATACTAATGTTATATTTATATACATAATTACGTAATATTACATAAATATAGATAAATAAAAGACGTAGGTATACGCTGATGATGTTAATTGATGACAGCAGCCTATAGACATGTACATAAAAACCAGAGGTCATAATGCAGATGCGTCGCCATCCATGAGACCTAAGTTGTTATGTCTCTGCAAAGAGCAACACGGGCCACCAGCCGCGGCGGACCGGAGAGGAGTAGCCATAGCGCTTATTACCGATGCAAAAGGGTTTATAATTTTTTGCGGGGAGAACTACGTGTGATACACACACACTACAAAAATCGTTTTTTACTACGAAACTCACACCTTGACTTGAACAAAATACATAAACAATTTCACGCACACATTTAAACATCTGGGCGACAGGCGTAGGACCATTTGGGCTTGTACTTTGACAGAGGGAAAGCCTGCGTATGGCTACTGCCCCCCGGTCCGCCGCTGCCGGTGGTCCGGATTGCTCTATGTGTCTCTATGATAATCACAGAATAGATATTTATCTATTCTGTGGTGATAATTATTACGGGACCATACATTACCACCTAACCGGAACACGATAGTGCTGAACACTGCCATATGTCTTCAGATAGAAGTAATGCGTTGGTGCCAATGCCCGCGAGCTCCGTCACTAGAGCTCTACCACCAGTCTCTATCACCGTCTTTGGGGAAGGCTTTAGGACTTATTACACGGCACGGTATTCAGGGTACGATAGCAAGGGTCAGGGTAGTGTAAAAACATTTAGGGCGTTAGGTTAGGGCCCTCATTATTGCGACCGGGCGGCCCGTGTAGTTGTACTGTGATTGAGTTAGGTCGCTGTCGACCGGATAGTGTAATAAGCGGCAACCCGCCGCGAGGCCACCCCCACCCTTTCTGCCGGACCCTGAATACCGTGTCGTGTAAAAGCCTTTTTTGTCTAGCAGTGGACGTGTTTGTCCAAAATTTCGAAAAATTATAAAATACTTAAAATTGCCTTGAAAATCATTCATATCTACAGAGCGCAAGGCATTCTAAACGTAATGCTTAGGAAAAATATGAAGATTTAGATTCACTTAATTATAATCCTAATGTACCTACTCTATATACAAAATTTCCAATCACGTGTATGGAATAGCTCCCTTATGGTGATGCAAAAATAATTTTCTCACTTGGCAGACAAAAAGTAAGTAATACGTAAAATTTTTTGCATAACATTCATCATTCTACAATGATGAATATTTATGCCAATAATTATGATTGGAAATTTTAAATTTTATGTGTATTGTAAAAAATATAATTATTAAAAGAAAAAATCACAACGATTCTTGGAATTACCTATTAAAGAAAAATAGAAAGAAATAATTGACTTCAGGTCGAACCCGCGACTACTAGGAATCTTTTTTTTTTATAGCATGCAGTTCACATTGATGTTAAGTGATGACTGCAGCCTATAGACACCCAAAGACCAAGGTCAAAATGATGCAGATGCGTTGCCACTCCTGAGGCCTAAGGTGTTATGCCTCTGTGCCGGAAATCACAGGGCCGTACATTACCACGAACCGACCGACCGATTTGACCGAAACATGGTAGTGCTGAACACTACCATTTAGCGGCAAGTATATTAGGTAATGCGGTGGTGCCTACGCCCGCGAGTTCCGTCACTGGAGCTCTACCACCAGTTCCAGCCGCTCTTCCAATTGACGTATACGCAGCGCCGGCCGAGTCAATTTATTTGTTTAAAACATAAATAACTTTATTTTTAAAGAAAAATGGAAAGAAAAATTTGACTTCAGGCGAGACTCGAACTCGCGACCTACTGGGAATCTAGTCCAGCCGCTCTTCCAACTGAGCTACTGAAGCCCTGCCCGATTTGTCAAATCTTTCCTTCACATCTATTGCATTGCTTTATGGTAGCAGCAGCGCCATCTATTACCAACTATGCTAGTTAGGCAACCGATATAATAGACTTTTCAGTTTATTGAATATCGTAAGGAAGTCGCTTTTACCCTTAATAATTGTTATTGTTGTTCCATTTTTTCTTTAAAAATAAAATATATTTCACAAGCATGTGTTAATGCGAAAATAATATAAAAACAAACAAACATAAATAACTGTTATTAGATATTGACTTGGTGTTACATGGATTTTACAAGTTTTTACGGCATAAGAACTGCGTAGCAAAATTAGTTTTTTTTACAAGTATTGCTTTTAGGCTTCCGTGGTAAACAAGGAACTTTTATAGTTTTGCCATGTCCTATGTGGGATACCGTTGGATACGTCTTTCAAAAATGTTAGGGATGTGCTAATATCATTTTTCGATTTAGTTAACTGTTCGTGACTTATTAAGCTTTGAAGTGCCAATTTTCGTTAGAGTCAAGTGTCCCCCCCCTACCAACTAAACGGTTGTTGTTAGAAATTTAAACGTTACGTCAATGCTGCTGCTGCATATAATAAAATTAAAAGGAAAACTATCACACTTAAGTTGGCTTTACAAGTTTGCAAGTAATAGTCGACCAAATGTTTTTTTTTCTTGAAAATTTTGAAGAACTCCATAGAAAATATGCATGTATTTATTCATTTACATTATTAAAGCCTAAAAACTACGGAAACCTACACTGCGCGAAGCCCAACAGGCAGCACTTAACCGGTTTTTTTATGGGATATTTTTTTTCTTTCTTTCTTATTACCTTTATATTGTCTACTCAGTCTACTCACTGGCGCCTAAGAAAGACTATCTCAGTTGCAGGTCTTATGTAGGTACTTTTTCAGGACAGTTAATTTTTTTCCAATACACACTGAATTACTTAATTAATTACATATATTATATGATAATTTGTTTACACAACGTATTGTTTTTCTAGATATCAGATATTTATTTTATATTACTTCGCATTAACACATGCTTGTGAAATATATTTTATTTTTAAAGAAAAATGGAAAGAAGCCTGCCCGATTTGTCAAATGAATTTGACAAATCGGGCAGGGCTTCAGTAGCTCAATTGGAAGAGCGGCTGGACTAGATTCCCAGTAGGTGGCGAAATCGAGTCTCGCCTGAAATCAAATTTTTCTTTCCATTTTTCTTTAAAAATAAAATATATTTCACAAGCATGTGTTAATGCGAAATAATATATAACAATTATTAAGGGTAAAAGCGACTTCTTTACGATATTCAATAAACTGAAAAGTCTATTATATCGGTTGCCTAACTAGCATAGTTGGTAATAGATGGCGCTACTGCTACCATAAAGCAATGCAATAGATGTGAAGGAAAGATTTAACAAATCGGGCAGGGCTTCAGTAGCTCACTTGGAAGAGCGGCTGGACTAGATTCCCAGTAGGTCGCGAGTTCGAGTCTCGCCTGAAGTCAATTTTTTCTTTCCATTTTTCTTTAAAAATAAAATATATCAGATATTTGTTTTTCTTATTATATTTTTACCTAATCGTCTAAAGTTTACACAGTATTACAATATACAAATAAGTACTTATTTATTAAAACATTCACAAATAAATGATGATTACTTAAAGCAAAACAAAACCCATAAAAATCATAATTACTTAACTGATCTATCACACGACAATTCCAACTCGAACCTACAGTCATCCAACGAACGTGTAATGTCAGAGCAATCGTGCGGGGCAAGCGACGCGAGGGACGGAGGGGGCGGTACCAAGTAGCCCATACAAAAACTGTCATCTACTTGGGACTTAGCGTTAAGGGGTGCGAGATTTAATTTTACTAAGTTTTTGGAAAGATGATATTGAAAAATTTGATGTCAACTTTACTGTTAATATTTTATTCTAATTTTAATTTATTATTATTGTCTGTTATATTTTACACTTTATGTACACGAACTTCACTTAAAACGAAAAAATCTATAAATAAATCTCTGAATATTTTTTTTGTTTGTATGTATTTTATATTCAGATTATAATGGACGGAGTTAAAAAGGTATGGATGAATATTAGGATCGGTACATTATAATTGTTAGAATTCTGGCGTATTGATAGACTGCCCAACTGGAATACTGGTAGATTGATGATAGACTGGTAAATTGTTGAATCCCTACCCCTCAGGGGATTACAGGCTTGATGTTTTTAGGATTTTTATATATGTTCAACGTAAACTGACGCGTTACAAACAACGTAAATAAAAATCAAAAACGTGACAACCTTAATGATTTTGCGTTTTGATGGGTGAAGGCGGCATATCGCAAAACTTCAAAGGTGATAAACTACTGTATGTACTTATACTGTGCTTAAAGTAAGACAATAAAAATCAAGTACATTAACATGATATGTTCTTAGGTTTTCGCGAGCTACACTCATTGAAATAAAACTATTTTTACGGATTTATCTCGCGTATATTAAACTAAAATGATTTTTAAAATCAACCCGACGTTTCGGTCGCTTTTCAGCTTCCGTGGTCCCGGGCAGACTGAGGTGACATTTGTCTGACAGAAGTTTGAAAAAAATATATGTAGCTACCTCCATCGATTTCGTAAACGCCTCGCGTAGCGTTCAGGGACCACGGAAGCTGAAAAGCGACCGAAACGTCGGGTTGATTTTAAAAATCATTTTAGTTTAATATACGCGAGATAAATCCGTAAAAATAGTTTTATTTCAACAAGTACATTAAATTATATATATAAATACATAAAATATTTATTGTACATTAAATATTTTTGCAAAAACCTGGTCAAGAAGAAAAACCAAAAAATAATCAAGTTTTGGAATTTTTGTCTCTGTGTCTATCTGGTACGTTATAACTTCGAAACTACTCAACGGATTTGAACGCAGTTTTCACATATAGCTAGGAGCGAGGAGCGTTGTCAGAACTTCTTGTTGTTCTTGTTTCGTCAAAATCGGGTAAGAGAAAAAGAAGTTATGACCAATTGAACATTTACTTCAAGCACTGCTATAGAACTTCTAATTAAACAGAGTTGAATGCGGTTCACATAAACGTATTTAATTTAGACTAGCTGTGGGGGCAACTTCGTCCACGTAGAATTTAATAAAATT
Source organism: Macrosoma leucophasiata (assembly GCA_036365455.1). Classification (NCBI taxonomy): domain Eukaryota; kingdom Metazoa; phylum Arthropoda; class Insecta; order Lepidoptera; family Hedylidae; genus Macrosoma; species Macrosoma leucophasiata. The sequence goes on along the minus strand of JAWQUS010000023.1, from coordinate 1,330,944 downwards.
ATTGTTTACTATATAAAGAACTAGCGGCCCGCCCCGGCTTCGCGCGGTGCAATGTTGCCTACCCTCTCCTATTCGTCTTAGCGTGATGATTATACATAGATATAGCCTATAGTCTTCCTCGATATATTTTATAGTTTAGGCAGCGTACGCAAAATAAGTAACTTTTCTGGTGGAATTTTTACACCTTGTGTCTGAAAAGTCCAAATATTTTACGGAACCCTATTTTTCCCAAAATAAAATATAGCCTATGTTACCCGTGGATAATGTAGCTTTCGAATAGTGAAAGAATTTTTAAAATCGGTCCAGTAGTTATTGAGCCTATTCATTACAAACAAACAAACAAAAAAATATTACCTCTTTATAATATTAGTTTAGATATGCCTAGTTAAATATATCAATTGAATGTCAACTGCCTCGGTAGCCTAGTACTACGCTGAGGTCCTGGATTCGATTCCCGGGTAGGGGGTTATCAGAGATAATGGTGTAAAATCCTTTCTCTCTGGTTCTATTTTTCCATTTTCTGGAAATTTCCCAGTACCTCAAAGTTTGGTAATAGGTATACCCGGAGATGTCAACAGACTCGCCACCTGTTACATGGGCCAAAACGTAACCCGGCGAATCGTGGGTGTTTGCATGTATGCTTGAATGCATGCCACCTCTGCCTACCCCTTCGGGGATAAGGAGTTACTTTTTTTAATAGATAGCTCCCTTAGATAGACTTTTTCCCTTATAGGATCAGATATACTACACGGGTTTTGTCTTTACACGTCTTTAACCCTAAAAATTATATATTAATTCATTTTAATAGGAACGAAACACATACAGTCGAAAAACGTGATAAATAAAATATTGTTCGAACAATAAACCAGCAAATTCGAGTAATCTCTCTTTATAGTAGGATATCACAGGTATAGCCTTTCAATAGGTTACGCTTATTAAGCCTGCATTTAACAAATTAATGATAATTAGCCTTCCGGTTTATCATTTATAAATCGAAAATTAATTTAACTGGTCACTCGTTATTAAATAGGGCGACAGTGCACGCGCTTACCGTTTATTAATAAAAATTTGTTCATAATGCGTGTGGAGGTGTGCGTTTTGTTAATATGTTTGAATGTATGTTGTTGTGTTATTCATGAATTGAATGGTGAGTGCATTGTGTAATTAATTAATTAATGATAAATGTTCTGTGAATCAGGATTATTATTTGTGTTTTTGTGTTTTTTTTCTTTGGATATTATAAATAATTCTACTGGTGGTAGAGCTCCAGTGACGGAGCTCGCGGGCGTAGACACCACCGCATTACCTAATATACTTGCCGCTAAATGGTAGTGTTCAGCACTATTGTGTTCCGGTCAGGTGGTAATGTACGGCCCTGTTATTTCGGGCACAGAGGCGTAACACCTTAGGCCTCAGGAGTGGTAACGCATCTGCACTTTGACCTTGGTCTTTGTTGTCGTCTATAGGCTGCAGTCATCACGTAACATCAATGTGAACTGCATGCTTGTTTGCCACTTTCATTACATAAATAAAACAATGATTTTTTCTAAGACTGAGGCAAAATTTTAATTTCTTTACTTAATTCTTGCTAGCTATTTTAAAAAGTAACAATATTTATTTTTTATTGACTATCTCGGTAGCTAGAGCCCCGTCGTCGGTGAGAGCAACGTTTGAATTAAATTAATTTACCGGCGCGCTGTTTTTGGAGACAATTTCTAAAATATATTTTTTACTATATAGTGTAATTATTTATTTATTACTAGCTGTGCCCGCGACTTCGTCTACGTGAGAAAAAATATGATTGTTCAGTATCTACCCGGACGAAGTCGTGGGCGCAGCTAGTATAAAAATAGCTCAAGTTACTCCTTATTACATCAGCTATCTGCCAGTGAAAATCCCGTCAAAATCGGAGACACTCAAATTCTATGTATTTGTATGTAGTTATGTATGTATGTATGGTTGTATGGAGATAAAAGAAGCTGAAGTTACTCCATATCACATCAGCTATCTGCCAGTGAAACTTCCGTCAAAATCGGAGACACTCCAATTCTTCTTATTTGTATGTAGGTATGTATGTATGTATGGATGTATGGAGATAGAAGGTAGCCTAAGTTACTCCTTGTTACATCAGCTACCTACCCATGGAAGTCCCGTCAAAGTCGGATACACTACAATTCTACTTATTTGTATGTAGGTATGTATGTATGTATGGATGTATGGAGATAAAAGTAGCCTAAGTTGCTCCTTTTTACATCAGCTACCTACCCATGGAAGTCCCGTCAAAGTCGGATACACTCCAATTCTACTTATTTGTATGTAGGTATGTATGTATGGATGTATGGATGTATGGAGATAAAAGTAGCCTAAGTTACTCCTTTTCACATCAGCTATCTGCCAGTGAAAGTCCCGTAAAAATCGGTCAAGCCGTTCCCAAGATTAGTCCCGCCAAACAGACAGACAAAAATTGTAAAAAATGTTGTTTCGGTATATGTACCGTGTATACATACATATGCGTTTAGTAAAAAGTGGTTATTTTTATATTACAAACAGACACTCCAATTTTATTTATTTGTATTATATAGATTTATTATGGAAGCTACAATACAACATAAGACCTAAAAATTCTGTGAAAATTTTAAGCGTCTACATTATAGCGGTAACAGAAATACATAATTTGTGAAAATGTTAGCTTTCTAATATATTAGGTTGGGGAAAAAGTTTATTCGCATTTTTTAAGATAATTCAAAACATTTTTTAATATAGTTTATTTAAATTTAACTAAAGTATGTATGTACCATTTTGTTCGATAACCTTTTGCCATCTTGTAGGTAGGGACATGATCCTATTGCTATAAAAATTTTGGGACTTCTCATCAAAATACCGCGACAAGTGGATTTGGCAGTCCTCTCGTGATGTTTACCTAACATTGCATAAAGAATTCTGAAGAGACCGAAACAGGTGGAAATCTGAAGGTGCAAGGTCAGGACTATACGGCGGATGCATTAACACCTCCCAGCCAAACTCTCTTAATTTTTGTTGAGTGGCTATAGATGTGTGAGGTCTAGCGTTATCATGATGAAACACCACACCCCTTCTGTTGATCAATTCCGGCCGCTTTCTCTCAACTTCTTGCTTTAATCTCATCAGTTGTTTGCAGTAGAGTTCAGAATCGATAGTCCTGCCTGGTGGTAATAGCTCATAATGAATAATGCCCTTCCAATCCCACCACACACACAACATCACCTTATTGCGAGTTAACCCGGATTTCGCCACAGTCTGTGAAGCCTGACCACGACCTTTTTCGCACGTTTTTGTCGTACGTGATCCACTTTTCATCACCAGTTATCAGCTTCTTCAAAAATGATTCGGTTTCATTACGTCGTAATAAAGAATCACAAATGAGTACACGGTTCATTAGGTTTCTTTCAGTGAGCTCGTGAGGTACCCAAATATCGAGCTTTTTTTAGTACCCAGCTTTTTTCAAATGCGCCAAAACTGTTTTGTGATCAATTCTCAGTTCTTCAGCTACTTCGTAACTACTGATATGTCGATCTTGCTCCACTTTTTCAAAAATGGCATCCATTTTATCTGTAATAGGGCGACCAGAGCGAGGTGCATCTTTGATATCAAAATTTCCGGATTGAAAACGCTTAAACCAAATTTGTGCTACTCTCACAGAAACTGCACTAGGTCCATAAACATCGCAAATTTTTTTCGCGGCTTGCGTTGCATTTTTACCTTTTTTGTAGTAAAATATTAAAATGTATCGAATTTCTTCATTAGATTCACTCATCTTGACAGTACGAAAAACAAATGAAAATCACACATTTGCCTAATCTGAATTTGGAATTATGTTCTTTAAAATTTTAACTTTCAATGATACCAAAACCAGCCAGATACAAATACTACAGCCAAAGAGATTTTATTACAAGTTCATACATACTATAATGCGAAAAGACTTTTTCCCCAACCTATTATAAATAGCTATCACTATTTATTTTTTTATTTTTTTTATTTATAAGAAAGACTATCGATTATTACAATTTATGGGATACAGCCTGGTGACAGACAGACGGACGGACGGACAGACGGACAGACAGCGGAGGATTAGTTAGCCGTAGGGTCCGTTTTTACCTATTAGGTACGAAACTCCTTAAAAGATAGAACTAAGATACAGAATAGCTTAAAAATATTCGATACGATTCTTTAAATTGACCTAACTTTTTTATTTCTGAGCCGATTCACATGAAACAGCACTAAATGTTAGGTGAAACTTACCACAATATATTAGTGAAAACCGCAAATTGAATAAGCCGTTTCTGATATGAGCGTGCACAAACACACAGACAAACAGACATTTTTTCGGGATAAAAGTACCCAGTGCGCCAAAGGTTAAAGTATAATCATACCAAGTTTCATTGTAATCGGACTGGTAGTTTTTATGTGATGCTTGAACAAACAGACAGACAGACAGACAGACAAAAAAAATCGAATCACATATTTGTGTTCGGTATCGATCTAATAACATCCCCTGGTATTTATTTTTTCAATATTTTTAATGTACAGAATTTACACTTCTACAAATTTATTATAAGTATAGATTATTATAATTTGCACGAAAGTTATCATTTTTACAAGTTACTAGCTGTAGGCCGCGGCTTCGCCCGCGTTATTTTATCCTGAATTTTCTTTGCTATAAACCTCACGGAGCCCGAGACCTTTCCAACGAATGCAAAATCGTGGCAATCGGTTAGTGCGTTCTGGAGTTATAGCGTCAGGAAGGAAAACTCGACTTATTTTTATATTACAAGTTATAATGGATATACATAGGTAGCTATCCTGAAAAGATTGTTATATAAATAACATCGCAATTTTTTCCTAGATTATTTACTAAACAAGAAATATTCCATCATACTCGTACATTGCTTGCCTGTATCTCAAAAGGTCGTCTCAAAACACTATCTTCGATGAAAACTACCAGGCGGCTTGATTTTGTTCGATATTTCCAATATTTTTTTTTTTATTTAATGAAAGTGGCAAACAAGCATGCAGTTCACATTGATATTAAGTGATGACTGCAGCCAGCCTATAGACACCCACACAAAGACCAGAGGTCAAAATGCCGATGCGTTACACTCTTGAGGCCTAAGGTGTTATGCCTCTGGGGCGGAAATTACAGGGCCGTACATTACCACCTGACCGGAACACGATAGTGCTAACACTACCATTTAACGCCAAGTATATTAGGTAATGCGGTGGTGCCTACGCCCGCGAACTCTGTCACTGAAGCAAACTCAAACTCAAATATTTTATTTCAAATTGGTCTACAAAGACACTTTCGCATTGCAGTTTACAAGATATCCATAGCTATTGACTTATATTAATAATTATTATTCAATAGGTATTAATAATAATCAAATTAAAATATTATAATTAAATGCAGTTAAAATTCGTCAAAAATTTATACATCAAATCTTTCAATTCCTTCATAGTAGACAAAGAAAAATCAATTCTTCATAAACTTAGTCAGCTCAGTCAGCAGTCAGAGCTCTACCACCAGTAAAATTAATCGTTATATTTTAACCAATTTACAAAACTATACGAAAACCTTGCTCAAGAATCACTCTATCTATTCGTGAAAACAGACAGACAGACGTGGCGAGGCACTTTATTTTACAATATATAAAGTTAAGGGAAACTCTTTAAATACTTCCTCACTCTGAATTTTCTTTTTTTGACAAACAATTTTTTACTTTTTCCAGATTTAGAATATGGTCGAATGCCTCCATTGTTCGGACTTGACGAATATGATTCGTGTTTGCTACAACCCGGTGGTGTTTATTGTATGGCTCATTTTAATCTACATGCAGATGATAAACATGAATTATATCACATGTTAAAAGTAAGTAGTCATTTCCACTCTTGAAACATATATTTCAGATTATTAAACTTACTAAAACTATTTTAGAAAGTATAATAATACCAATCATAATACCATCCAACGAGGCAATGCTGCCTTCTAGGTACTTAGCACAGGATGGTAGCGTATTTGATGTAGATTATTAGATACCTATAGCTTAGTTTTTATTTGTAAATATTGATTTCAAAAATTATTTAGATATAAATATATTTTAAATATCCTCATTTGTGCAAGAAATTCTAAATAAAAACCTTAATAAGTACATCTAAAAGGTAATGTAATTAGTCCAAAAAATATCAGAAGGTTATTAATTGAGTTAGGGCTTGAATGTCTCTGCAATATCTTCTAATGATTTTATGATAGTGATCAGTGTTCTTCCCTTTAGACCTAGGGTTTTCAAACTTTGTAAAGATATTATAAATAAATAAAAATAAAATAAAGTCAGTGTTTCGGAGGATAAAAATGTTTTGTATTTGTACTTGCTCTCAAAGTTCTTACTGGTGGTAGAGTTCCAGTGACGGAGCTCGCGGGCGTAGGCACCACCGCATTACCTAATATACTTGCCGCTAAATGGTAGTGTTCAGCACTATCGTGTTCCGGTCAGGTGGTAATGTACGGCCCTGTAATTTCAGGCACAGAGACATATCACCTAATGCCTCAGGAGTGGCAGCGCATCTGCATTTTGACCTCTGGTCATTGTGTGGGTGTCTATAGGCTGCAGTCATCACTTAACATCAATGTGAACTGCATGCTTGTTTGCCACTTTTATTACATAAAAAAAAAAAAAAAAAAAAGTAACTGGCATCAATGAGATTTTTTTGTCACGATATCGTACAATTGACACCATCCTATCAAATTCCAGATTAATTGCTTTGATCTATGAATAACAAATCTATCAAATTTCTGGTTATACTATACATCTAATTCTTTTTGGTCCGTTCAGACTAAGTACCCTAATATCAATATGTTACGGATTCAATGTAGCTTATAATTGTAGGTACTTATATAAATAATTTACTATTTACAGGAATACTCATTGGACACAGTAAAACATTACAATTACACTTACATACAAAGAGGAGTTTGTTTAAGAAGCACTTGCAAAGAATTCATACTTGATAAAAACCTTTATATAAAGGAGGACCTAGAATACGTCCTTGAGGAATGCGTTAACAAAACCTTATATAACGAGTTCGGTATAAACGCTAAGCTTGGCAGTGTTGAATATTGCGATAAACACGAAGATGTACATGAAACAGATCTCAGTGATTGGATTGTAGCTGGGTGTGTTGCGATTTTACTGATGGTGAATCTTGTCGCAAGCGTCTATGACCTCATGTTTAACCGGAATAAGAAAGAAGATCGTCATGAGAGATGTAATATATACATTTTATTTCATCTTTAGGTAGTATTTAATAATGGTTACTGTTTCGCTGGTGTCCATTTAGTTTATTAGATAATTTAATCATATATACACAAGAGCAAAATTTAAAAGAATCTTCAATAGCTTCATTTGTAATAACTGTTGAGCAATTTATTACTGTATCTACTTATTATATTCCCACTGCCAACTCAAGCTACATGATCTAAAAGTCTCTTATTTAAAGAAGTTAATAGTTTAATAGTCTAACAACGTATGTACCTACTAGAAGAGAAAAGACTTTCGTTTTGTTAAATAAGACAATTCAAAATAATCTCAAAATCGGTTTATACAGAAATAATTATAATGTAAAATTATATACATACATTTATATCTTTATGTCGTGTTAGTCTTCAACTCCATTGTTTACTCTTATATCTAGAAGTTTAATAACACTCAATTTCATACTAAGTAGTTTCTCAATTTTTAATTTCACAGCAAAATTAAAACTTGCACCAATATTTTACCAATCAGATTGCATCCTTGAAAGATTATTAACTTATAATTGTTTATGTTAGCTAGAAGGTTCTGATCGAGTTTTAACTGGGTTTTTCTAATTAAATTTAGAAAAACCCAGTTAAAACTCGATCAGAACAGTTAATAATTAGGTCGTGGCATATTTTTATAACTACTACCATTAACGTCAAATGAAAGTTTAAAACTAAAAGTAATGAGATATATATTCCGATACCAGGAAGAATGGTATACGGGAGAGGCCTGACAGATCTTCTGCACTCAATTTGATATTAAATACTGATATTGAAAGCAATTTTTATAGATATGTATGTTAAACAGGGTTAATGAATGAATGAATTGTTTCTTTATTCGGGTAAATTACACCCACACAAGAAAATACATTAAATTGAATACAGAGGGAATGTCAGAAAATTATTACATATTAATTTAAGAATAACAACACCAAAAACACTAAAATAAAAATAATGTAATTTACCGCATCACCTCTTGCAAGCAGCCTCTCTTCATCAATACCAACAACATTTGTTCTACAACTTTTCACAAATCTTAATAACCCCAAAAAAATGTGTGTGGCATAGGTACCTGAACTCAGGAGCAAATGCGAGTTCAGAGGCAAACATCAAATTTTGTATGAGAAAATTTAAATTTTAAAAACTATTAATTTTAAAAAGTCGTAGAACAAATGTTGGTGAAATTGATGTAGAACATAATAATATTACTCGAACAAAGATAAAAAATAAAAAATCTTAAGGAAATATCACATGATTGATGGACCACCTGTAATGTTAATATGTGAATTAATATTTGTTTGATATGTTGTTGAATGTGTTCACTGAATTGTGCGTGAAATATTAAATAAAAATAAATTTACATTTTATTTTTCAGGTAACCAATATCTATTAAGTTTTTCGGTATTTTCAAACTGGAAATGGTTGACATCATCGCTACCAGCAGATCCGAGAGTAAAACGACTGAATATAATACACGGTATTAAGTGAGTATAGTATTCTAGTACCTAATTTTAATGTCGGACCGCGACGGCTCGCGTTACGACGCACCGCTTCACCCATCGGTCTGTGGCTCCACCTGTTATTATCACCAATATATCTGCCGTCAAATGGTGTTCGCCTGAAAAGCGGAAACAAGAATCTGATCATTGACATCCCTCTTCGACCGTGTTCTTCCACCATCCAGACTAAAGAGCCGTAAAAGTTTTTTAATCAGCACACTACCTCTGTTCCTACTTTGCTAGTGGGAGCGGTAAAATGAAAGAGTGAATTGTAAATTAAGAATATAATGGATGACTCGATGGCTGGACTACCCTCAAAAGTCCCGCTGAGGAGAGACTAATACGGTGGAAATTAAAACATCCTTCTCCACCTCATGCGAATGTGCTAGAGAGGCTTCCTACAGATCAAAATCTGCAATGGCTTCTCAGGAAATCGCTAAACCGATTACATTCCCAAGTAGGCCTTTGCAGACAAAACCTGCACAACTGGGGTTTTACTCTAGGGAACAATGCGACTGTGGGGCTCCATCTCAGACGATGCATCGTATGCTTATTTGTCCATTGGCTTCTTATTCCTGCACTTTAGATGACCTCCAAAAGGCAAATTATGCTGCAGTCGCTGCAGCGAGGTATTAGGCGGACAAAATTTGAAAAAATGTAGCATATCGAGCCTCTGTCGATTCTATCTTGTGCCGGTTAGATAGTAATGTACCGTAAGTTTCACCACAGAGATAATACAAACTAGGGGCGGCCACATAAAACTGTGATGCATTCATACGATCGTAGGCGATGCATTCATGCAAGCTCGCAGATATTTGCGATGCTTATGTCATGTGTCTACATTTTGAAGTCTGGTTTTGTGTTGATGTAGGTCTTTGCAAATGTCACAAGGTGAATTGCAGACATATTTAGCAACTCCATCATATAAAAAAAATACAGGTTACAATCGCCACCCGACTTCTATATATTGGCATTTGGATGATTCTAAATCTCAATAGTCATTAGATACTGTTAAAATTACAGTATGACAATAAATTACTAGTTGTAAAATAACTATTTCTTATATTTCAGGGCTACCACAACATTCTTGATGGTCATAGCACACGCGAATTGGGTGAACTCGACTGGATTTACTGACAACCCTCATGATTTTGAGAAGGTTTGTTAAAATAGTTACTAGCTGACCCGTCAATAGTTCTTCTGCCACACAATAAATGTTAAACCCCTTGCCTTTCAAGAGCGCTATATTCTGGGAGAACTTCCAAGATATTAATTTTAATAATAATGGCATTTCACCAGTGTTTTCTGTAGATCTATCAAAGAGAAAATATTCCATAATACATGTTCAAAAGATTTAAGCAGTGCCTTCGAAGAAAGCTCCCAGGCGCACCACCAACATTTTTATCGTTATATACCAAATAATTTGCACAAACTTTTCGTAGTCTTTGTGTTCCATACTGTAGTTCTACCACTTGCTAAAATTGCCTCAGGAGCAGGCCACTACTACTACGCTGGGTGCGATTTCCAGGTCGGGCACTATCAGAGATAGTGGTGTAAAATCCCTTATCTCTGGTTCTTCTTATTGGATTCCTCCATTTTCTGGCAGTTTCCCAGTACCTCGGAGTTCCGTAATGTGCCAAGAGATGTCCACAGGCTCGCCTCCTGTTACATATGCCAAAACGTAAACGGCGAATCGTGGGTGTTTGATAGATACATATGCTTGAATGCATGCATTTACTTCAAAAGTCCCGACCACGCACCAACAGTGACGTGACTCTGCCTACCCCTTCGGGGATTACAGGCGTGTAGTTACGCACCTAAATATTATTAAATTTATTCCAGAGCTACCACAATGTGCTGTACCAGCTTTTGTTTAACGGCATGATGATAGTCCAGATTTTCTTCGTGCTGTCTGGTTTCCTCCTCACCTACAACATCCTCATCCGAACGGAGGTGCAGCCGCTGACCTGGTCAATGTACCCGAAGATACTGTTTCTGCGATGGTGGAGGTAAGGTTTAATATCTTCTGGTTCCAGTGCAGGAGCTCGAAGGCGTAGGCACCACCGCATTACCTAATCTATCTGCCGCCAAACGGCAGTGTTCAGCAGTATCGTGTTCCGGTTAGATGGTAATGTATGGCCCCGTAATAAGTATCTTATTATAGAGACATAACACTCATAGACACTTACACAAAGACCAAAGTCAAAATGCAGATGCGTTGCCACTCCTGAGGCCTAAGGTGTTATGCCTCTGTGCCGGAAATTACAAGGCCATACATTACCACATGACCGGAACACGATAGTGCTGAACCCTACCATTTAGTGGCAAGTATATAAGGTAATGCAGTGGTGTCCGCCCGCGAGCTCCGTCTAAATCATATTTTTGCTACTTAAAAAAAATATTACTGTTTCTCGACCTTCTTATTCATACTCAATGATTAACTTGATTAATAATTAATGACATTTTAATGAGGCAGATTTTTTCTCAAAAATACGTAATAGTTATAATTAATTCAAGCGTTCGGATTTATTTTCGTGATATATGATTAGTATAATTAGCTTAGGTATTTGTACGCAAGTAGCTTAAATAAAGGGAATAATTTCATAGGTAAATTCACATTCTAATGGTTAAGATCCCATAACAGAAACATTTCGTTCATCGAGTTTATGCTGCAAACCCATTTCAGAAACTCCGAGATTCAGAGAATATAAATCCACTAGGTTGCCTATCAAAATGTGGCCGCAAGTAATTTAAATATTTTTTATTTTTTTTATTTTTGGGACAAAATTTCGTTGACTTGTTTTTTCAATAAAATATCGTACACTTCACGGCAATATATTTATGTAAAGACTCTGAAAAATCACAGCCGTTGCGCACTTGGCCGCACCTCTTCGCAGCCAGGTGTAAACAGGTATGATCAAGGAATCGTTTTTACGTTCATAACGTACATTAGTTAATTATACCTATATCAAATAAAGCTATTTTTTTTTCTCATTATTATGGTATACGGTTGCCAAATTAAATCTGGCCGCAAATAAGGGTTGCTGACTCTTAAAGATGGTAAATATTGTAAATAGAGTGAAAAATAGCTAGCGCGTACGTAAATCCATTGCGCATGCGTGGGATGCTACTTTTCTCAACTATCAAATCACTTTAATAATCTAAAATTAAATGATTTAAAGATGAAGGCGTGTTTTCTGTGTGACAAAACAAGCAACGTCCATGACTTTAATGATGCATCAAACAAAAAGTGTTCGTTAATGTTATTATTGCGTCGTCAGAAAAAATAAAAAATATGCTGAAACTTCATTAACAATTGAATCCACCGATGTTTTTGGATATGATACAGAGTGTTTAAAAAAAAATACAATTTTTCGAATCACCATTCGAAAGTTGCAAGTAATGAAATGATCTCAAACGGCTCATACAAAATTGTACAGGCTTGTGACGTCACATGCTTGTATACACCTCGAAGATCGTGTCGAATTCAAGAAATCTTAAAATATCTCGTTTTTCTAAATAGTTTGCATAGTAAAAATTGTTGCGATTTGTGCATGGAATTTAATATGTGCGTTCATTATTTTTAAACTACATCAAACTTTTTATTTTTCTCTCTCTTCTTCTCTTCTACAATTACATATATAATGCATCGATTGGGGAACATTGAAAGTGGCGTATGGTGCTCTTATTTTATTTCATTTTCTTGGTGTATTTTTAAGTTATATTGATTAAAGTTGGTGGCATTTTGTTTGATATAGGTTTATTACAGTGCCCGTGTATAGTGAAATAGAATAACAGTGCGAAAATACGACCTTTCAGGTTGCCTCCAAAACTTCATTGTAAATGTTCTGGTAAAGTAGCCATCGCTTTACTCGAATAACTTGACTGTAACTCACTTGACTGACATATTATACTTGATAACTTATATACTTGATACTTACATATTATACTTGATATTATACTAACTTTGACGCTGCTTAAATAAATACGAAATATCGTTTTACTTGACACTGGCGTAATAGCGATACCATAAAACATACAAAAAAAAAATGCATCGATTTTAATAATTTCTATGTTCGTCCTTTTCATGTAACGTTCTCGGACTCTGTCATTTAAAAAAATAATAATTACACTCATTGTCAAATTGTATTGTTATTCATTTTTTTTTTTTAACCGACTTGGAAAAAAGGAGCAGGTTTCGGAGGAAATCGTCTGAATCTTTTTTTTTGTAATTTGACCTATCACAAGCAAATTTTGTTACTTACATCCAAGTAATTAAAATCATTTTTTTTTAGCACCTACTTAATTTTTATAAATAAAAATTAAGTAGGTTCGTTTAAAAATGACATAGCTTAGGTATGAGTGAGACTTTGTGCGGTACGTTTTTTTCAAATGCATTGTACGACCATGATGTTCCATCTGACGGCTTATTTTTTATTCCATGAAGTGATCATTCCTCCACATGAATCAAACTCTTCAAAGGTACCAACAGTGACGTGACTTTGCAGGTTGACCCCATCAACGGCGGTGATGTTAGCGTTCACGTCCACTTGGCTACGCTACGTCGGCTCCGGACCTCTCTGGCGGTTCCGCGTGGTCGACAGCGTGTCGGCAGACTGCCGGCGCTTCTGGTGGGCACATCTGCTATACGTCAACAATTATATAGCTGATGACAAATTCTGCGCTATACAAACTTGGTGAGCTATTTTTTAAATTATTTTATAGAAAAAAAATATTTTTTTTTTATTAGATTTTACATTTCATGTACACAAGTTTACATCAAAGGCCATGATTGGCATGTTTGTGGGATATTCTGAATCAAGGAAAGCTTTAAGAATATATGTACCCACACTAAAAAGAGTAATTGCATCTGTTGATATACGAGTTGTTAAAAAATGCTTTATAATGATAACAATTCAGATAAATTTGAAATTAAAAAACATTTGAATTGTACGAATAACAAAGATCCTGCTACAGAGAGTGATGAAGACGAAGTCTACTTAGAAAACAATCTTCACCCACTGTTACAACAACAAGAAAATGTAGTTGAAAGCACAACTGATGTTAATGATGTATGTATGAAAATGAATCGGAACCACCCTCTTCTACCATATTAAGAAATAAATTTGAAGAGGAGATGATGGGAATAGTAGAACGAATATATTTAATGTATGTATGTATGTATCTTCACGCCAGGTCCCTAACGGGGTAGGCAGAGAGTGTAGAGCGCCAGACATCCCGGTTCTGACAAACCTCTCGTGCCTCGTCTACCTTCATCATTCTCTTCATACATGCACGCCGATTCCTAAGACTTTTGACCCCACCATCAGACAGAACTCGACCTATTTGGTCATGGTAGGTCAGCCTTGGTCTTCCTGGGCCTCTGCAACCATCCACATTCGCATGGTATATCTGTTTAGTCATTCGCTCATTCGACATTCTTTCTATATGCCCGAACCATCGGAGCATGCCTTTTTTCATTTAATGTAATATTATAAAATAAGCTTTACAATTATTTTACACTTTGAAGTAAACAATATATATTAATTATATTAACTGGTTGCTAAGCAACAACGGCTAAAGAGTATAATCTATTTATACAGTCTGTGGTGGACAATCTCTATCAAAGAGATCGCATACAGGATGCTATCTCTTCACAGGACGCATAACACAGAAGCGCGCATATGCTGTGTAGATCATAAGCGATCTACTCGGTTAAGCACTACGTTTCCGTGCTTCGGAGGGCACGTTAAGCCGTCGGTCCCGGTTGCTACCGATATATAGCAGTCGTTAAACCTTGTCGGAGACCTTATTATACCCTAGGCGGTTTGAAAACATTCGACGACGGGTTGGCCACTAATCCACCCACCTCCACCAATCCGCATTGGAGCAGTATGGTGGAGTAAAAAGGGGAGAGACTCGTGCCCAGCAGCGGGACGTATTATGGGTTGCCATTATTATTATTATTATAACACAACACTGTTGTGGGCATCTTTAGGGATGGCTTTAGGGATGGCGTTGTTGTTAGCAGTGGGCGTCCTTCGGCTGAAGTGACTGAGCTATCTGCAACTCTCCAGGAGTTTTTTCTCCATAAAATATCAGATACAAAATCTTATAGCAAGCATCTCGATTTTGTTTCTAGGCACATAGCAGCAGACACTCAAGTCTTCGCCATCGGACTAGCAGCTCTAGTAGCAAGCGGGAAAAGAGGTCGACTCTTCATTCTGGGCCTCCTGCTGCTCATAGGCCTGGTAACACCGGCTTTTCAAGTATGGCTACACGATATGGATGGAGTCATCATTATGACACCTGAGTAAGTGTAATACTACAGTACGCAGAAAAACCGGTTAAGTGCGTGCCGGGCCAAGCGCAGTGTAGGGTTCTGTAGGTTTTGGGTTTGAATTTGAATATTGTAATGAAAAAAATAAAACGTTATATACTTTCCGCTAAATGGTAGTGTTCAGCACTATCGTGTTCCGGTCAGGTGGTAATGTACGGCCCTGTAATTTCCGGCACAGAGGCACAACACCTTAGGCCTCAGGAGTGGTAACCCATCTGCATTTTGACCTTGATCTTTGTACAGGTGTCTATAGGTTGCAGTCATCACTTAACATCAATGTGAACTGCATGCTATACTATTGCCGTAACGTTTGAATTTCTAGCAACAACCATTTAGTTGGTAGAGGGGATGGGAAACGTCGTTGACTCTAACGAAAATTGGCATTTTAAAGCTTAATAAGTCACAAGCGGTTAACTAAATCGAAAAATGATATGAGCGCATTCCTAACATTTTTATGAGACCTATCCAACAATATCTTACACTATATAGAAAACGAAAAATAAAAATATAATCCGCACGTTACATGTAGGGCAGGTCCCCTAAATATAGTTTTTTCATGTTTTTATCTACCACTTTGTCGGCGTGATTAAAATGTATACTTGTACCAAATTTCAAGTCTCTAGTACTAATAGTTTTTGCACTAAACTGAGGACGGACAGACAGACAGACGGACATGGCAAAACTATAAGGGTTCTTTTTTTACTACGGAACCCTAAAAATGTCACTAAAATGTCACAGAGAAGTTACCTGCGTAAACTTTGCGCCAGTCTCTACATTTCGTGACGACGACACAGACGGGAACAAAAACGAGTTTCGATTTTAAGTTATTTATGTTAAGGAAAGAAAGAATGAACAATATTTATTGACCTGACAACACACAACATACATACATATTATAAGAAAACAGAAAAAAAATCAAGAGGAGACTACTAACTTAAACAATTAACTTAAACAAATTTTAAAGGTATGGTTATGTGAAGCTAGAATTTTGGGGTGTGACGCTGGTACACCTCCTCGTGTGTTGCACATCCATTGACCCGGGGTGATTCCTTGGATTGGTCTGGGACTTGGATGTGCAACCGGTGCACTCTGGGCGACGTTTCGCCGGGCGCACTGTGTATGATCATGGCGACATTGGATGAGCTCTAATGACGCCATGACCGGATACAGAAGCGTGAGCGGACGTCGGCGAAGATATCAGCAACATTCGGCGCCCAGTCCCAGGTGCTGGGTGGTCCCTACCCAAATTCCTGTGTTCCTTAACGTTATGCTGGGAGGCACCAAGCTGATACTGGGACGCCAAGCGCCTCTGGCGCCGGTGACACCGGTACGGCACAGTACTCAGACCGGCAGAACAGAGTAGAATCCTTTCCTGTCTATATCCATCAATTACCCAATCCCGTTCCAGTCCTCACACCCCCCCTCTCCGCTGTGCGATGGAGTGGTCCTGTCGTCACGGGCATGTCATCACAAGGTCGGCTGATGGCGTGTTTTTTTTTTTTTTTTTTTTTGTTAAAGACCACCCGCGTGTTTGTGCCGTGCGCGGGGACCCAGTACGGGGGGATGACGGGATCCTGGTATGCTGAGCCTCTGTTCGACCGACGGGGCAACACGCTACTTTGGCCCGAATTTCCTCCAACACGGGAGGCCACGATGCAGCCAGTCGTGGTCAATCGGCTGTGGCGTCCGGTCAGACGGTCGCCGGTGAGCTTCCTGATGGGATGGGGTCCGCAGGCGGTGTCGGTAGGCCTTAGGTCAATTGGCACGCGGTCTCGAGGGCAACGCCCAGAGGGGAGCTAAATCCATCTGATAGCCCTGGTGCTACCGCAGCATCCCCATTTGAGGGCTCCATGGAGGGTGGGGAGTCAGGTGGATGATGATTTGTTTTTTTTGTTAATGATGGATCCTAAACAAATCAAAAAAAAAGGGGGGTGGACCGACTCGGGACATCCGGTAAAAGGGCCCTCGGGTAAAACCAGGGTTGAAAAGGGGGGAAGCCTGATGTTGGGCAGGCTCCGGTGAAGATGGCCTGGAGGACTAGGAATGCCGGCAAACTTGAGCTCGCGTCAGTCCTAGGGGTAATCCAGCGCATCCATCCGAAGGTACAGGCCAAAAAGTGGAGGGTTGTGGAGACGGTCACCGAGGGAATCAGTGCTCGGCACATTGTCCTGATGGATAAAGTGTCGGCGGATTACATCGCTGAACGTGGCTTCACCCTCACAACAGGGCTGGACCGCAGCCACTTTAAGCTGCTGTCAGACTCCGGGCCGAGGGGGGAGCCGAGCTCAAAACCTACTGAGTTGGTTCCACAGCCCGGTCCCTCATCGGCACTGAGGCCCGGGACGGAGGTGAAGGCGGCTGCAGAGCCGGCTGAGGGCGATGCTCTTGCTGCCCTCTTCAAGAGAGCAGCTGCAGTATGCGCTGAAGGCGGGTCGGGATCAGGGAAAGAGGAGGCTGAACCACCCCGGGGAAGAGCGACCTCATCGCCGCTGACTACCCAGTCGGGGGCGGTAGAAGACGCAAGTGAAGAGGAGCTGGAGGAGGCGACATGTCTTGACGTGAGCGTCACCTCCGCCCTTGAAGATCTTCTGTCGGAGGACCAGTAATGGTCTTCTGACAGCCACCACAAGCATAGCAGGCCTAAGGTGCGTACAGATTAACCTTCACCATTCTAAGGCTGCCACAGCTCTTCTGGCAAGGCAGTTAAAGATGGGCAAATTTGACATAGCGTTGATTCAGGAACCCTATTTATATAGGGGACAGATCAAAGGCTTAGGTAACTGTGGCGGCTTCATTTACTATAAATGTGCCACCGGTGACATGAGAACATGCATATATGTTAGGGATAGTTTAAATGTCATTCCACTAAATGCATTATGTTCTAGGGACCTTACGGTGGTTAAGGTCGAGGCTGGTAGGGGAAATTCGAGAAGAACAGCTACCCTTGCTTCTGCTTATTTCCCCTACGAGAAAGAAGAGCCGGCGTCCGCTGAATTCAGGACACTGGTAGACAACTGCAACCACGAGAACCTTGACCTCATCGTGGGCTGCGACGCGAACTCTCACCACATCGCTTGGGGGAGCTCGGATACAAATCGAAGGGGAGAGAAGTTACTAGACTTTGTGGTAAGTTCAAATCTTCAAATCCTTAATAAGGGCAATAAGCCTACATTTGTAAATGCTCGAAGAGCAGAGGTCATAGATGTTACGCTAGCCACCAATAGGGCCAGCAAAAACATTGACAACTGGCATGTGTCAGGTGAAGTTTCCTTATCGGATCACAACTACATATGCTTTACGTATCGCACAGTAAAGCCCACGGATGCAGCTGTACGAAGAAGGAATCCCCGGCACACTGACTGGACGTCGTTTAGACGTGACCTAAAAGTAGAACTAGGGAATCTAACAGGTAAACTGAACTCAGCCTTGGATATTGAATTCGAAGCAGAGAGGTTGTGCAAAGCCATTGTGACCTCGTGGGTAAGCAATTGCCCAGAGCATAAGGTAATTAGTAAAAAGGAACCATGGTGGACTCCTGAGGTAGCGAAGAGCCGTCAGGAGGCCAGACGGGCCTTCAACACTGCCAAAGCTTGTAAGAACTTTGAAATATATTCGAGGGCCCTTACACTGTACAGCAATGCAGTTAGGAAGGCAAAACGCAGGGCTTGGAGAGATCACTGTAGTAGAATTACTAGTGCCCCAGAAGGGATGCGACTCTCGAAGGCGTTGTCGACAACCAAAGACTGTCCACTTACGACGGTCCGCAAACATGACGGTCGACTAACCGAATCCGGGAGGGATACGTTAGAGGTAATGCTAAACACACACTTTCCGGACTCTATTGCTCTACATGATGATGAAGATGTGATTCATGCAGAAGAAGTGCAGTGCCACACTCGTAAACATGACTGGATGACTGCGAAAAAGGTAGTAGACGATAAAAAGATTGCCTGGGCCATGGGAACCTTCCAGCCATTCAAATCCCCTGGCCCGGATGGAATCTATCCTGTAATGCTACAACAAGGTATGCCTATACTTAATAAACATCTTTGTAGGTTATACAGGGCTTGTATCGCCTTTGGTTATATACCGAAGGCTTGGAGACAGGTAAATGTGGTATTTATACCAAAACCGGGTAAGGCAGACTATGAGGAGGCTAAATCATATAGACCTATTAGTCTTCAATCATTTCTGCTTAAGGCAATGGAAAAATTAGTGGATAGACACATACGGGAGGGTCCACTAAAGAAGAAACCATTGCAGAGACTTCAGTGCGCCTATCAGCCTGGTAAGTCAACTGAAACTGCACTACATTATGTGGTAAGTCGTGCTGAGGCAGCCCTAGAAAATAAAGAAATATGCCTAGGAGCATTCCTGGATGTGGAAGGAGCATTTGATCGCACCACCTTCCTATCCATCAGAAGGGCTGCAACAGAGCATGGTATTAATGATACCCTTTGCAAATGGATCGAATGCATGCTAAAGGGGAGGATAATAAACTCTACTGTAATGGGTGAGTCCATAAAGGCGAAAACAACGAGAGGGTGCCCGCAAGGGGGGGTTCTATCACCGCTTTTGTGGAGCCTCGTTGTAAATTCGCTCTTGGTTGAGCTCAACGAGGGTGCTTTTTATACAGTGGGCTATGCGGACGACCTGGCCATTATGGTCAATGGTAAGTTTCCGGGTACTGTATCAACTCTAATGCAGAAAGCACTGATGATGGTTGAACACTGGTGTAAACACAATAGTTTGACTATCAACCCGTCTAAAACTACGATAATACCGTTTACAAGACGAAGGGCTCTAACAGAACTAAGGAGACTAACTCTTTATAATGTGGAGCTGGAATGGTCCACAGAGGTAAAGTATTTAGGTGTAACACTAGATAAAAAGCTCACGTGGAAGGGCCATGTTAACTGTATTACCCAAAAGGCTCTTAGAATTTTTGGCTGGTGCAGATCAACGTATGGCAAAACCTGGGGTCTGAAACCACAGGTAATAAAATGGTTGTATACAGTAATGGTTCGACCCATTCTGTTATATGGTAGTATAGTGTTGTGGCCAAGAACCAAACTGACGACATGTAGAGAACTTCTACGAAAGATACAGAGAACGGCATGCATGGCCATTTCTGGTGCTTTCCGCACTACACCCACAGCGGCCTTGGAAATCATTTTGGGACTTGAACCACTTCACATAACAGTTGAGGTCGAAGCTAGGAAAGCACTCCATAGACTGGCGACAGCTGGTTATTGGCACAGCTCCATGCCGAGATTGCAACACACGCGATTCGAGACCAACACTGGGCTTGATAGAGTACTGCACATGGTAAGTGACAAATGTCTAACTACGTTTGTATTCCATAGGAACTACAACGTCACCATCCCGACAAGGGAGGAGTGGAAAAGGGGAATGCGCTCTCTTGGATCCAACAGCGTAATCTGGTATACTGATGGATCCAAGATGACTGCTGGTACAGGGGCTGGAGTATACAGCTGTGACTACGAGTGTAGTCAAAGTATGGGTAAATATGCCACAGTTTTCCAAGCAGAGGCTTATGCGATTGTGGCATGTGCCAAGGAGAGTCTGTCAAGAGGTGCAGCCGGGAAAGACATTTACATTCTCAGCGATAGCCAGGCAGCTCTGAAAGCCCTGACATCGTTTAGGGTTAACTCGAGGCTGATACTTGAAGGTGTGCAAACCCTTAATAAATTAGGTAAGCACAACAGAGTTAGGCTAATATGGGTGCCGGGGCATGAAGGCATCAGGGGCAATGAAAGGGCCGATGAACTAGCTAGACTTGGTTCCAATACCAAACTAGTGGGTCCTGAGCCATTCGTGGGAATTTCAGCAAGCACCACATACACTGCCTTAAGGGCGTATGCCGCAGAACGACATCTGAAGGAATGGACGAACGTCCAGGGACAGGTACATTCGAAAAGGTTTCTAGGGGTCGACACGATCTACAATAAGAACATCCTACGATTAAATAGGCAAGATTTGCGAATGATTGTGGGAGTTTTCACAGGCCATTTCGGCACGAGGCAGCACCTACAGCGGATGCACCTGGGTGAAGATTCACTGTGCAGAGCTTGTGGTGAGCACGAGGAGACAATGGAACATCTCTTATGCCAATGTGATGGCCTTGCTGGTAAGCGTATGAAGATCCTCGGGGTGGCATATCCTACACCGGGAGATTATAAGGTACTGTACATCAGGGACACCATCAAATATATCTCAGATATATTTAAAGGGACCATGGATGGAAGTATATAGGGTCTTGGGGGTGAACACAAAAGATCCCAATGGGTCGAAGTGTCCCAGTGTAACAGCTGGCCCCACAATAAGATAAGATAAGATAAGATGTGAAGCTAGGAAAAATGGCACCCATCTCACCTTTTTCTTGCAGGAAGTGGCAAATAAACAAGCAGTTCATATTGGATTAGAATGAAAGAAGAAAGAAAGAAAGAAAATATTTTTGTTTCGAATAGATCTTTACAGATACTTTCAAAACGTCAAGAAATCTTAAATTACTTACCCCCTTATTCATAAACGTATTTTAGCTAAAGTGTTGCTAATCTCTCCTTTGTCTTTTTCTATCCTGTGAATTTGACAATGCAACCGACAAAGACAAAGCATTCTATATCTAAAACGTATCTAATGTACGTTTATGAATAAGGGGGTAAGAGTATAACCATTACAAAAACATATATTAATAGTAAATTGAAATTAGAATTTCAAGTACTTACTTACTACTTAAAATATAATAATCACAAAATTTTTCAATTCCTTCAACGATGATAAATGAAGAAAAAGAAAAACTTATTCGTCAAGATCAAAGTTATTCACTTAGCAGAGTTCCAAGTGCAGTCACTACTGAGAAGAACTCCGCTACCCAAGATGCTTCTACATTAGAAACTTCGATGTCTGAATGAGTAGAGCAGCTAGTGGCAGCTACTTTACCAGCCTTTAAAGTTAGCCGAATCCCAAGCCCAGTATTTTTTTTGAAATCTTGAAATTCAGTCGTTTTGCATTAAACACAATACGATAGAAGTTATGCGACCATTTATATTTCATTACAACCTTCCAGATTCTTCCGCGCTATGGTTGGAGATACGTTCAAATTACTGCACTCTCCAGGACACACCAACATATCCTGCTTCGTGATTGGCATGTTGGCTGCTTACCTGTTTTACCAACTGCAGATGAAGGGCGTGGATCTTTCTACGAATAAGGTCAGTGGAAGAAATGTTAATGGATGTATTTTTGATATGATCATTGATCATCATCATCATCCACCAAAGCCTCCTCATCGGTTGGATATGCCATAATCAAGAAGAATTATCTTCCAGTAGAAGAAAATTCTACCATTAGTGGGCTGGGTCGTCACGTCCCGACGCCAGCATTTGATTTGATATGACAACGTGTTTTAAAGCAATGTACGTTTGTATGAGCAATGTCGATAGGTGGTCGCACCCGAGGACACAATAAAATTATTGTTTTAATAGGTAATAACACTGAAAATATTATTATGTTCGCAGTCACATTCAAACGATAAACTCTTTCAGATCATGTACTACCTGAGCTGGTTCATCATCCCGGCGATCCTCGGCCTGTTCCTCTATGGCTGGCGGTTCTACATCGATGAGCGACCTTCCCTCTTCTTCAGGATGGTCTACGCTTCCCTACACCGTGTTCTCATGAGCTGTATCACTGCGTTTGCTACTATTGCCCTGATAAGCAAGTGTAATAGTAAGTGATTTTGGTTTAACTGATTGTTATTTGTAGTATACTTATTATAGTCTAAAATCCGAACCTAGGTCGATCTTCACCCATCTGTTTACCGAATGAAACATTGTTTTTATCAAATTTCATACATAAACAAACACATCTTGCATGTATTGCCTATCAAAATATGTTCTTAGCTATCATGACGAAACAAGGAAGACCAGCGCTGGTTGTTCTTCAGCCAGGTTAGGACCAATTTGTAACTATGTAATGTACAATACTAGACCTAGAATCATTATCCGTCATGTAACATTGTTGCAAATAAATGTTCTTTGTTTCTTTCTTTCATAAAATGTCTTAGTGATCTAAACTTTGGAATCAGTTTTTCCTGTTTTACCTTATACTTCATTTTTCATCAACGTGGCATTGAAAATTAATAAAATAATTATATTTATTACAATAACTTTAATTAAACTGATCTCCGCTTTGCTTCATACTAAATATCACCCTTCAAACTTGATTGAAGACATCTGTGCTATTGGATATTGTATTTGTACTCGACATTCGATAAAGTGTTGAATCATTCTCCATATTTTTATAATTCCTCGCCTAGTGGGGTCGTCGCGTCCCGACGCCAATGACGACGTAATGACGTCTATGAAACTTAATTTATATATTTACTTTTCATAATTCCAGATTTCATCTGTGCGATCCTAGAATGGGATGGTTGGTTAGTGCCTGGAAGACTATCTTTCAGCGTATACCTGCTGCATATTAACTTCATCCACGCCCTGCTTGGCTCCTGGACGAAGTTGGGACACGTGTCTTTGCTTAATTTGGTAAGTCTCACAATCCTTATTCGTCTGTACAGCAGTCTTCTTGACCGCTGCCAAAAAAAAAACTAGTAATAGTACACATGATACATGATAGTAATAGTAGCCCTGTAATTTCCGGCACAGAGGCATAACACCTTAGGCCTCAGGAGTGGTAACGCATCTGCATTTTGACCTTGGTCTTCATGTGGGTGTCTATAGGCTGCAGTCATCACTTAACATCAATGTGAACTGCATGCTTGTTTGCCACGACCATTACATAAAAAAAAAAGTACAATAACGAAAAAAAAAATTGCACAATTAGTATTTTGCACACTGTCGTTATGGTAGAATGTGATAGTTTCCTTCATTCTTAAACGATCGTACGGCCACTGGTGGCGAGAGACAATTGAATTTCAATTGTCATATTTTTCTCGTGTCTGGAGAGATTAATATAATTATTTCAATATCTGTACCTACATGTACTTTGTTATTACATTCTGGTGAATAAATTGATGATTGATTGATTGATTAAGACATCATGGTACAGGCCCAGTTTTAGCAAGCAGTACCTATCAAGCAGTATAACTGTTTAATTTTAATTATTTTATTTGTTCACAGTTGATCGTCCATTCAGGAGTATTCTTGATCACCACCATGGTGGCTCTTCCATTCTATCTCCTGGTGGAAGGTCCCATGACGAGGTTCATGAAGGTCTTGATCGATGGACAGGTGAAGAAAGTCTCATGATAGAGAAACCAATATAAATATAGCGAAATTGTAAATATACGTGAAAGATAAACTTAGGTTATGTAATAACCCTTAATTTTTGGCTGTAACATTCTTTGTCTTTGTCAATTGCATTGCCAATCGTGTTAGATAAAATAAGACAAAAGAGTGTTTAGAAACTCTTTAGATATCTGCACCCAGGGGCTGGATAAGTGATACCAGTGGATTTTTACTGTTGGTAGAGCTCCAGTGACGGAGCTCGCGGGCGTAGTCAACGCTTCGTTATCTAACCTATCTGCCGCCAAATGGTAGTGCTCAGCACTATATAGTGTTCCTGTAGATGGTAATATGGCTGCAGTTATCACTTAATATCCACGTGATAAAAAATAACACCTTTATTGTCAGTGCATACATGGATTTATCCTATATATATTATGTTAATTTATTCAGTCTTTAAGTCTAACGGCCAAATTCTCAAACGTCACTTAAATCTAAGTGGGACTTAAAACTCTTCCGTCTTTAAAAAACACGTTTAAACGAAAGAGATAGCACACATTTGAGGATTGCTTAAAATTGAGTGACATTTGAGTATTCGGCCATAAGTGTTGGTGTTAGGCAATTTTGGATGTTTTTTAGGCAAATATTTGGAATAACACACTGAAATTAAAAAGATTTAAAATTTCACATTCTATATGCTGCCCAGTTATAAAATAACCACAATTAGAGTTTAAGGTTCTCCTATTCATAAAATTAAATATAATGATTATTAAATTTATTTTTCAAATTAGAAAGACCACTAGCCCAAAATATTTCGTTATCTCTTCAACTGCTATTGTACTATGTAACATTTTTAATGTTTGGGGTATGTAGATTTTATTTTTACTGGTGGCAAAGCTCCAGTGACGGAGCTCGTGGGCATAAGCATCACTTCATTACCTAATATACTTGCCGCTAAATGGTAGTGTTCAGCACTATCGTGTTCCGGTCAGGTGATAATGTACGGTCATGTAATTTCTGGCAGAGAGGCATAACACCTTAGGCCTCAGGAGTGGTAACGCATCTGCATTTTGACCTTGGTATTTGTGTAAGTGTCTATAGGCTGCAATCATCAATTAACATTAATGTGAAGTGCATGCTTGTTTGCCACTTACATTACATTAAAAAAAATGTAGATTATTGTAGATAGCTAGATGTCTGTGATTTTTCACGATGATTATCCGGAGAGGTTTTCATTGTTAAATAGGTATTGTAATTTAATTTTAAAGATTAGACCGTATTTGTAAGAGATTAGTTGTTACTGGCGGTAGAGCTTCAATTTCCAGGCTCGATGGCATAGCCATTACTTTATTTAATCTCCTAATCGCTTAATTAAAGGCATAGAAAATAAATAATTTGAATAATTTATTTGACACGTTTTTTTGTTGTTATATTTTTATTTTTGCAATAACACACGCTAATGAATTTAAACATTAAAGAAAAAAAATACTTTGAGCAGGAATCGAACAAGCGACTTCAGGTTAAGTCCAGTCGCTTTACTACTAAGCTTCCGAAGGCACACATCCAATCGTCGCATTTCTTTTTCCCTTTTGATTTAACCGATTTTCGGCATCGGTGAACGACATCCATTGATAACTAATGAATACCTACACGACCGATATTATTATGATCGACTTTGCAGTTTATATCGTACAATATCGTTGAAATGTCGCTGTTCCTTAGGTCATTGTAATATTACTTTATATATTTACCTTTTTACCTTTTTTTAAAATTAATTGTTTTAAACTTTCACGATTTGTATTCATATTTTTATATTGTAAACGGGACTACTCGGGACCACGGCCGTCGCATTACGGCCGAAACGTCGAGTGTCGAGGTAAATACTTCGATTAAAATAGTTTTTTAATAATGTTTATTAATTATTAATAATTTATGATTTTTTTTTGTAAATTCTCATTACCGTGGGCATATTCAAGTAAGCTTCTAACTGATTTTTTTTTATTCTTACTACCTTCCACTGGCATGCCTGTTGCCAGTGATAAAAAAATATATTTCTAGCATAAGAAACATCTTGTTTACCATTTACTAGCCCATACGTGCAAGTGCATTCTAGCATAATTATTATGCCAATTACTGGCATATCTATTTCCACCAACTAAGGTGGAAGTTTATTTTTCATAAGAAAAAGGCAAAGTATTTAGTGAAAAATACCCAGAGTTAAAAAATATTAATTTTAATGTTTTTTATTTACAATTTACAATAATGACTGTAATAAAAATAAATTACAATTAGATTTGATGTATTTTTTATTTCTTACACACCTGATAACTTCGAAGCAGAAGTAAGTACTAACTAAAAAAGTAATACTATCGAAGAAGTTTGCAGTAATCCAAAATCATTGGATCTTACAAGATCTGTAATATTATAATTTTTTATGTGTCACAGTGAAATAAAAGAAAATAATATCAACTTTTTACATTTAAATTATATCGCATCTGTGATCAAATAAATCGAACCTTTAACACAATTGAATCACTACTACACAGAAGCTGAAACATTGAAATAAAACTATTTTTACGGATTTATCTCGTGTATATTAAATTAAAATGATTTTTAAAATCAACCCGACGATTTTACCCGGGATTTAATCTTGCTAAGTATGGGAAAAAAGTAAATCCCAGCCGCAGCAGTCTGCAAGACCTCAAGATACCATAAGTAATTATTGTGTTAATCCTGAACGCTACGCAAGGCGTTTACGAAATCGATGGAGGTAGCTACATTTAATTTTTTCAAACTTCTATCAGACAAATGTCACCTCAGTCTGCCCGGGACCACGGAAGCTGAAAAGCGACCGAAACGTTGGGTTGATTTTAAAAATCATTTTAGTTTAATATACGCGAAATAAATCCGTAAAAATAGTTTTATTTCAATAAGAATTCTCAAATCAAAAAATAACAATATCAATCTTATAATTTGAAATCACAAAAAAATCTACAACAATACATATTTACAACTATTTATTACATTATAACTGAATTTACCTTCCTTGAACACACATCTTTATTTACTGATGGTAGAACTCCAGGGAGAGAGGCATTAACACCTTGGCTCTCAGGAGTGATAACGCATCTGCATTTTGACCTTGGTCTTTGTGTAGCTGTCTATAGGCTGCAGTCATCACTTAACATCAATGTGAACTGTGTGCTTGTTTGCCACTTAGGTACATTACATACACAACTAAAAATCGCAGTTGCGCTAACTTTACTTAGGCTGCGAACACCCTGTGAGCTTGCCGATTGCCCCGTGAAGTAGACTAGTGCCATTTCGACACGTGCCGTCTACAGGAGTCCATTTAAAAAGTTAAAAAATATTCCTATGTATTAATAGACTCAAGCAAAACGTTGCCAAACCCGAAGTGGGACAAATGTTGGTTTGCTTACTATGCCACTGAATAATAGCGCCACTTGTTTACCCATTATTTATATTTTATCGGTATAAAGTTTACTGTGGTAGTCTAGTGGTAGTAGGTGGCCTACTACCACTAGACTACCACAGTAAACTTTACTGCTACTCTGGGGTCCTAGATTCGATCCCCGGGTTGGGAACTGTCAGAGTTAAAGGTGGATTATCCTTTAACTTTATTTGTACTCTTATCGGTACTGTACAGATTATTTAATTTTCTGGAGATTTCCCAATATCCTTCTCCCAGTGTTTGGTAATGTGCCCAGATGATTAATAGGCTCACCATCTGTTACATAGGACAAAACGTAACCGGCGAATCGGAGGTGTTTGCATGTATGCTTGAATGTATGCATTTACTTCTACCTACCTCTTCGGGTAATAAGAAACGTATTTTTTGCTTAGGGATAGCAATTATAACGTTCGGTAGATGAACAGATAGAGATCACCATTACACACGTATAAGCTCTTATGTTTGCTTGAGATCCTCGAAAACAACCTACACATTTATACATTTTCATACATTTGTTTTAGAGACTTAACGCTGTTGTTCGCACTGTAATGAATGTACCGTAGCCAGACTATTATAGATGATTTCAGGCAATTACACCTCTCTTACATACGCTGCAACGAGCAGCAATGTTTAAGTACATTTCTATAAATATGGTTTAGTCTCTCAACACGACGCTATTCGCGAGGCGAATGTCCCGTAGCCAGTTTGTAACAGAGGTGTAAGATTTTTGAATAATGCAACTATTATGCCAGTTACTGGCACGTCTATTTCCTTGTAAATCCTACTTACATATACGTAAATCTAAACAACAATATCTAATTCATAAAATTAAGACTGTCAAACGGCATTCCGTCGACTGATATGAGCAACCAGATCAAACTTCGCAGAGACAGCAGGTTGTTGACTGACGGGTGTCGTTTCTGGCGCATCGTGCTCTACTATCGCCTTCCACAATTGTATCGCTGGCAGCTCCACTAGCAGGCACACTGGCACTGATATGATGAAGGTCAGCACTGAGCCAATGATGAGAAGAGAAATCTAGAAATAATTGTAATATTTTAATTTTCGCAATTACAACTGCGAGCAAAGCATTTAAAGAAAAATTCGACTTCAGGCAAGAATCATTACAAATTTATCCGACAAGGCGTAATGATAAATAAGTGGAGAAACGGGTGAAAATATTTCCACGTCGAAAAGAGAAGATTCTCGGACTAGGCGAGGCGATAGCACCCAGCGGGCCGCGCCTCAATGATTGAGGCTAGGAAGTTGTATATGTTGTGCAACTTGCATAAAAACTCCGGAAGTGCGATTCAGCGCGGTCGTACGCTATCTTCCGTAGTGTTTCCGCAATGTTTCACTAGATGGCGCTTTATATAGTGAACGCTACATATAGTTAAAAACTACAAAAAAAATTGCTTACCATAGAAAATATAGAAGCGTGTCCAAGCTGCGTGTTGTTGGCGACAGAAAAGCGGAGGACGATGAAGTGGATGATGAAGGCGCAGTAGGAAAGACG
The DNA here is from genome assembly GCA_036365455.1 of Macrosoma leucophasiata. NCBI lineage: Eukaryota > Metazoa > Arthropoda > Insecta > Lepidoptera > Hedylidae > Macrosoma > Macrosoma leucophasiata. Next base: position 1,301,524 of record JAWQUS010000023.1, on the reverse strand, counting down.
ACCTAGCACGTGAAATCCTCGCCAGAACAGTACGTCAGCGAACAGTGCTGCAAAATAAGAGTATAACTGAAATCATCATCATCTGCTAGATTAAAATTTCCCCCAGAGATGTCTTCTTGGATCATTTGGGGGATATGCCACGCTTGGCATACGCGTTGACAATCACAGTGGAGGTAGTTTAACGGGGGGGTGCCGGTTGGATGGTAATGTATGGCCCCCTCACAGAGGCACAACTTAGACCTCAGGGGTAGAAACGCATCTGCATTTTGATCTCTGGTTTTGATGTGGATGTATATAAGATATATGTAGATGTATATACCATCCATGTAATCAGCATGCTTGTTTGTCACTCTTATCAAATAAAAATCAGCCAAGTGCTAGCAGTACTCGCGCACGAAGGGTTCCGTACCATTATCTATTTGTAAGTTGTTAAAGCAGCAACAGACATACATCATCTGTGAAATTTCAACTGTCCAGCTTTCACCGTTCATGAGATACAGTTGGCCCAGTAATAACCATCACAGAGACATAACAACTTAGGTCTCAGTTCTGGCAACGTATCTGCACTTTGACCTCTGGTTTTTGTGAAGACGTCTATAGGCTGCAGTCATCATTTAACATCAATGTGAGCTGCATGCTTGGTTGCCACCTTACTTACATAAAAAAAAGATACAGCCTGGTGACAGACAGTAGAGTTTTAGTAATAAGGTCCCAATTTTACGCTTTGGATACAGAACCCTTAAAAGGTTGAAAGACAAAAAACAGATAGAGTTTAGGCGGAAACCTTGAAAAAGGCGTGTGGTGCACTTATTTTATTTCATTTTCTTAGCGTATTTTGAGTGATGTTAAATAAAGTTAATAGCATTTTGTTTGATATAGGCTTATTACCCGTGTATAGCAAAATTGAATAATAATGCGAAAACACGTCCTTTCGGGTTTCCTCCAAAACTTCATTGTAAATGTTCTGGTAAAGTAGCCATCGCTTTACTCGAATTACTGAGTTACTGACTGTGACTGACTGACGGACTGATAAATTGACTGGCTGACTCTGAATTTTACGCTGCGTATTAAAAATACGAAATATCGTTTTACTTGAAACTGGCAATATGCGTAATAGCGATGCCATAATATATTAAAAAAAAACAGATATGGGTCGATCTTAAGGTATGTCATCGTCACTTACACTTGCATCTCACAAAACAGCCTAGCATGAAAATGTTAAAGAAGACAGCCACCAGCGTGCGGTCCACCGCCGCGTATAGGGCACTTGCCCACTGCGGCGGCGTCTCGTCACCCAGGAACATGACGCCTGTGAACACCACGCATCCGCCCAACGTCAGCGAGAGGTGGAAGACGATGTTGAAGAGCTGGAAATGAAGGAAGAGGAAATGAATCAATAACATTTTACTGGTGGTACAGCTACAGTGACGGAGATCGCGGGCGTAGGCACCACCGCATTACCGTATATTCTTGCCGCTAAATGGTAGTGTTTAGCACTATCGTGTTCCGGTCAGGTGGTAATGTACGGCCCTGTAATTTCCGGCACAGAGGCATAACACTTCAGGCTCAGGAGTGGCAACGCATCTGCATTTTTACCTTGGTCTTTTTGTGGATGTCTATAGGCTGCAGTCATTACTTAACATCAATGTGAACTGCTTGCTTGTTTGCCAGTTCCAACCTGACCGGAACACGATAGTGCTGAACACTACCATTTAGCGGCAAGTATATTAGGTAATGCGGTGGTGCCTACGCCCGCGAGCTCCGTCACTGGAGCTCTACCACCAGTAAAAATAATATAAGGATAAGTCGAGTTCTGTCTGATGGTGCGGTCAAAAGTCTTAGGAATCGGCGTGCATGTATGAAGAGAATTATGAAGGTAGATGAGGCACGAGAGGTATGTCAGGACCGGGATATCTGACGCTCTACGCTTTCTGCCTACCCTGTTAGGGGCCTGGCGTGAAGATACATCTAGGATAAATATAGTTAAAGTTTACCTTATTCTCATTCAGTTTGATGCCCTTTTCTTGGAGATAGTTAAGCAAGAAGGCGGTGCCGACGCCGCCGATGTAGCCGGCTATGTTCATCCATACCGGTAGGTACAGGTACGGCAGGATAGTCGATGCCAGGAACATTGTACGGAGTAATCTGAAAATTATGATTATTTAATTTCCGGCGCAAGCTATAAATTTTAGACCTCTGAACACGATTCATATTGGAATAGCCGTTTAAAAAAAACACGTCATCTTTTTGTCGTGGCAATATTTGCAATTGTAATAGTTTTTCGCAATGACACATGCGAGTGAACTTTAGAAAATAACGAAGTATGAGAAAGAAAAATTTGACTTCGGGCAGGAATCGAACCGCTGGACTGGTTATCCTGAGGTCGCAGGTTCGATTCCTGCCCGAAGTCAAATTTTTCTTTCCCATTTTTCTTTACTTTCTAATATAAGTAATGTTCAGGGCTTTCTTTCAATTTGCACGAAAACCATGGTGCGCGAGTCGCACTTGCCATATAACCTTACTTTTATTGTCCCCCCCCCTCCACACACACCCCCTCCAATTCGCGACCATGACCGCTGAAATTTTACTGGTGGTAGAGCTCCAGTGACGGAGCTCGCGGGCGTAGGCACCACCGCATTACCTAATATACTTGCCGCTAAATAGAAGTGTTCAGCACTATCGTGTTCCGGTTAGGTGGTTAATGTACGGCTCTGTAATTTCCGGCACAGAGGCATAACACCTAATGCCTCAGGAGTGGCTGCGCATCTGCATTTTGACCTCTGGTCATTGTGTGGGTGTCTATAGGCTGCAGTATTCACTTAACATCAATGTGAACTGCACGCTTGTTTGCCACTTTTATTACATAAAAAGGAGAAAAAAAAAATGCCGTGCCACTAACGTAAAACGCACAAACGTGGGCGTTTTGTGGGCGAATCTTATAAGTAGAACGCACATCTTGAGCGTTGTGTGCTCGCAATATGGGGGCATAGCGAAATCGTTATTTTCTCGATTCGATTTTACTGATATTATGACTTACTTATGTATATTCGTTTATTTTATTTAGTTTTATCTTAGTGATATTCTTGACTATTTACAATTTTTATCTTGTAAATTGATATAATAATCAATTGTTATTCACTTTAATTTATTTCGTTTGTTTATTGACGTGTCATAAGAGGTGCCTGTCACTGAATAAATGAATTTCTGATTCAATTCTGGTTCTATGACGCACGTGGCAGCCATTGCTATCCTCGACCATTCTGAAGCGAAGTGAACAACCTCACACGACGTTATTACACTAGATACTTACTCGGGACTCTGAGCTGTGATAACTGGTGTTAGGCCGTAACAGTATGTGACCACTCCAGCAGCGACTGCTGAACAAGCCACCAGCCCGGCCAGCACCGGCACCACCGCGCTCCTGAACCTCATCAGGAGGAGAAGCACTATCATGCCAAGGATGTGCAGCTGCATATCCACCGCCAAGTACCTGGTTAGAGTGATAAAATGTACAGAGATATCTATATATATAAAAATTAATTGCTGTTCGTTAGTCTCACTAAAACTCGAGAACGGCTTGACCGATTTGGCAAATTTTGGTTTTGAATGATTTTTGGAAGTCCAAGGAAGGTTTAAAAGGTAAAAAAATATGAAGAAATTGAAGGGAAAATAGTAAAAACTACAATTTCATTTTCCCATACAAATAGTCCGTATCTAATGTATCTAACAAACCTTTGACACATTATTTCATTCTGAGTCAATACGAAGTTTACCGGGTCAGCTAGTAATAAATAATTATTTGTTTATTAATTTTATTATACAAGGTGCAGCCGGAAAACTCCAACAATAATTTAACAGTCCATGCCTATACTGATGTTGACTTCACCCTCCAAGGTCTTTTTCTCCTGAGAATGTAAAATCATCAGTAATTACGAGGCAAACTTTGATTCAAATTGTATGCGTTTCAACCCTGACAACAATGGACAACACATATCAGTCGAAGGCGTACGCTACGCGTGTGTGCGTAGGTATGAATTGCTGGAAATGCTGGGATGCTGCATTTCATACGGACACGTACCGTTCGCCTCACCGTCACCACGCTCGGTATGTGTGTGTGAAATGCTGCGTTTTCATTGACGACTCGTAAGGGTTGTCAAATAAAATTATTTATTTTTAAACTTCGTATGAAAAAAAAAAGTTGTGATTCCATTGTTAATGTTTACGTTAAATGATTTGAAACTTGATTATGAACACCTATTAGTGTTGTTGGACCTTGCCGGTTACACCATGTATATTTGTTTTATTTTTCTTTTGAAAAGTATATATTGTTACATGCCTATAAATAAGTGCCTATAGTTACATTACACTATGATGATATAATGCACTATGCTACAATACAGAGTCCTTAAAAAATGGCCTCAAAAGAGTCCTTCAGGACTGGCAGCGCGTTGGTAATTCTTCTGGTGTTGCAATTGTTCACAGGCGACGGTGACCACTTTCCATCAGGTGGCCCGTCAGCTTATCTGTCAGCCCATAATTTTTATGACTGAAAAAAATCTTACCAAGTATGCCCCATACAGAACTTGCCCAGTGGTATATGGTTGTGAATGTACAATATGTGGTACCACCATCGGGAGGAGCAATCGTGGGCTTCCCTCTGCACTATCCAGGCCCACTGTGGCCCGGAACCCATCAGAGGGTACCAGGCTATGGTGAACCAGAGCGCTAAGCCTGCTACTGGTGTTAATCTGAAGAAAAATTAAGGAGTATGCATTATTAGACTGGTGGTAGAGTTCCAGTGTAGCAGCTTGAGGATGTAGGCATCACCGCATTACCTGATCTATCTGCCGCCAAATGGTAGTGTTCAGCACTACCCTTAATAACTATCACATAGACAATACAACTAAGGTCTCACGGGTGGCAACGCATCTTTAATTTGACCTCTGGTTTTTATGTAGATGTTTATAGGCTGCAGTCATCACTTAACATCAATGTGAGCTGCACGCTTGTTTGCCAACTTCGTCACGTAAAAAAATAATCTTTGTGTACACTCAGAGAACCTCTTGCACTTTCAACTCGCTTATAAATCGCCAGTTAACGCCCCTCACCTGATCCATCTATTGACAACAGACATTAGACATTTGAGTACAGTCAAGGGTTTTCTCTCTGCCACAAGGATCACGGTGTAAGCAGTAAGGAAGCCAGAAAGAGAGAAGAACGCTTGCAACCAAAGTGGGGAGTTCAGCACCGCTTTCCACGCGAACTGGTCGTACATCTGAAAGAGATAACATGATTTACATAACTATAATCTTTTTGACAGAGAGCTGCAGATGAAGTTTATAAAAATAATTCTTAAAATTATTGCATCGGGCGCATGCGAGAACTTATGTTACAAAAAAATACAGTAACAATGTATTTACCTTTTCGACGAACTGAGGATTATCAATGTAGGAGTACACGTAGATCAAGATGACGTGAGAGAATATTACACATTGCATACCCAAAAACCTGAAAAGAATGACACAAGCAGTAATAAAATATGTTTCTATTTTTTTAATAAAAAAGCATCAAATGCATGATTCTATCTATTATATAAAAATAAGTCGGGTTTTCCTTCCTGACGCTATAACTCCAGAACGGACGAACCGATTTCTACAGTTTTGCATTCGTTGGAAAGGTCTCGGCCTCCGTGAGGTTTATAGCAAAGAAAATTCAGGAAAAACTTCAACGCGGGCGAAGCTGCGGACAACAGCTAGTTATCTATAAATCTATAGCTATATAGGTTGGGGAAAAAGTTTCTTCGCATTTTTTAAGATAATTCAAAACATTTTTTAATATAGTTTATTTACATTTAACTAAAGTATGTATGTACCATTTTGTTCCATAACCTTTTGCCATCTCGTAGGTAGGGACATGATCCCATTGCTATAAAAATTTTGGGACTTCTCATCAAAATACCGCGACAAGTGGATTTGGCAGTCCTCTCGTGATGTTAACCTAACATTGCATAAAGAATTCTAAAGAGACCGAAACAGGTGGAAATCTGAAGGTGCAGGGTCAGGACTATACGGCGGATGCATTAACCTAACATTGCATAAAGAATTCTAAAGAGACCGAAACAGGTGGAAATCTGAAGGTGCAGGGTCAGGACTATACGGCGGATGCATTAACACCTCCCAGCCAAACTCTCTTAATTTTTGCTGAGTGGCTATAGATGTGTGAGGTCTAGCGTTATCATGATGAAACACCACACCCCTTCTGTTGATCAATTCCGGCCGCTTTCTCTCAACTTCTTGCTTTAATCTCATCAGTTGTTCGCAGTAGAGTTCAGAATCGATAGCTGATCCTGAGAGAGATCCTGCCTGGTGGTAATAATAGCTCATAATGAATAATGCCCTTCCAATCCCACCACACACACAACATCACCTTATTGCGAGTTAACCCGGGTTTCGCCACAGTCTGTGATGCCTGACCGGCCTTTGAGCACGACCTTTTTCGCACGTTCTTGTCGTACGTGATCCACTTTTCATCACCAGTTATCAGCTTCTTCAAAAATGATTCGGTTTCATTACGTCGTAATAAAGAATCACAAATGAGTACACGGTTCATTACGTTTCTTTCAGTGAGCTCGTGAGGTACCCAAATATCGAGCTTTTTTTTGTACCCAGCTTTTTTCAAATGCGCCAAAACTGTTTTGTGATCAATTCTCAGTTCTTCAGCTACGTATTGCTCCACTTTTTCAAAAATGGCACCAAATTTGTGCTACTCTCACAGACACTTCACTAGGTCCATAAATATCGCAAATTTTTTTCGCGGCTTGCGTTGCATTTTTACCTTTTTTGTAGTAAAATTTTAAAATATATCGAATTTCTTCATTAGATTCACTCATCTTGACAGTACGAAAAACAAATGAAAATCACACATTTGCCTAATTTGAATTTGGAATTATGTTCTTTAAAATTTTAACTTTCAATGATACCAAAACCAGCCAGATACAAATACTACAGGTTTGATACATACGGACTATTTGTATGGGAAAATGAAATTGTGGTTTTTACTATTTCCCTTCAATTTCTTCATATTTTCTTACCTTTTAAACCTTCCCTAGACTTCCAAAAATCATTCAATATCAAAATTAGCCAAATCGGTCCAGCCGTTGTCGAGTTATAGCGAGACTAACGAACAGCAATTGATGTTTATATAATAGGTTGGGGAAAAAGTCTTTTCGCATTATACTATGTATGAACTTGTAATAAAATCTCTTTGGCTTTGACACATTATTTCATTCTGAGTCAATACGAAGTTTGCCGGGTCAGCTAGTATTATATAAAAATGGAAATTGACTAAGTGCCTTTGTAATTGTTCAGTGAGTTGAGAAACTTCAAACGTAGTAAGTCGTAGAACAAAATTAAATGTTGTTGGGATTAATATAGAGAGGTTGCAAGCAAAAGATAATGCGCTAATTTAAATTAACCCTGTATAAATACACACATACTCATCAAAAACTTTACATTTTGAATACCGCGTTAACCTATCTACTAAACTACGCCTGATGTAAATTATTTTTCTTCTTTCTTCTTACCTGATACCTTCCATACAAGCAAGATCCTTCATTCTATCGTCTTTCCTTGGCTTGGATCTGTCGTATGTCAATATACTCCAATTGCGTTTCAGCGAAAAAGCCAGGAGATATTTATTGCCTGAAATTAGTAAGATTGTTTTGTAAATCATAACTTTATTAGAATTCAGTTAATGTGGTGTAGAACTAAATATTAATAAGGCAGCTGAGGATCATTTTGTTTAAAATATAATAATGGTGGCAAACAAGCATGCACTTCACATCGATGTCAAGTGATGACTGCAGCATATAGACACTTACACAAATACCAGAGTTCAAAGTGTAGATGCGTTGCCGACCTTAAGACCTTAGTTGTTATGAGTCAGTGATAGTTTTTTTTTGTTCTTATGTGATGAAAGTGGCAAACAAGCATGCAGCTCACATTGATGTTAAGTGTTGACTGCAGCCTATAGACACCCACAGATAAACCAGAGGTCAAAATGCAGATGCGTTACCACTCCTGAAGCTTAAGGTGTAATGCCTCTGTGTAATTACAGGGCCGTACATTACCACCTAACCGGAACACGATAGTGCTGAACATTACCATTTAGCGGCAAGTATATTAGGTAATGCGGTGGTGCCTACGCCCGCGAGCTCTGTCACTGGAGCTCTACCACCAGGAACGTAAAAAAAATATTATTATACATTACCATCTAACCGGAACACGTTAGTGCTGAACACTACCATTTGGCGGCAGATAGATAAGCAACGCGGCGGTATCTCCGACATTGAAGCGACACCACTCCTTAAACCTAGAATCTTTCGATTCTATTTACTAGTAATAGAACTCCAGTGATAGAGCTCACGTAGGTACCATCGCATTACCTAATCTACTTGCCTCTAAATGGTAGAGTTGAGCACTATCGTGTTCCTAACAAGTGGTAATGTATGACCCTGTTATTTCCGGTACAGAGGCACAACACCAAATCTTAATGAAATTTCTGGTTTGATGTAGATGTTGAAAGGCTACAGTATTAATTACCATCAACGTAAGCTGTTTGCTTGTTTGCCACTTCATAATAATGGCAACCCATTATACGTCCCACTGCTGGGCACGAGTCTCTCCCCTTTTTGGGAGGCCTGGAGCTTACTCCACCACGCTGCTCCAATGCGGGTTGGTGGAGGTGGGTGGTGGGTTAGTGGCCAACCCACTGTCGGATGTTTTCAAACCGCCCATAAGGCCTCCGACAAGGTTTAACGATTGCTACCCATCGATAGCAACCGGGACCGACGGCTTAACGTGCCCTCCGAAGCACGGAAACGCGCATTTAATTTGCCACTAGCGGTCACCCATCACACTACCCGACCGCGCCCGTAGTGCTTAACCGAGCAGATCGCTTACGATCTACACCAGCCGCTGGGCCATGCGCGCTTCACTTCATAACATAAAAAAAATCTCAACTTTACCAATACCTCTGACCCTGCAGCCAGCTTTTCTTTAAGGATGTAAGATATCTGAAACTTCTTACCATCAGCCTTGGCGCATCGTTCGCCCAAAATATGTAGACCTGTGGCCAAGAAGGTGATGACCACAAGCGTGATGAAGAACACTCCCAGGGCCTGTGCCCCACCCGACGTCGGTGCAGGATCGGTTGAACTGCACCACTGAGTTGATAACACCTTGGCCTGCAGATAAGAATATGAAGAATGATAACAGGGTTCCAAAACATATAACACTGAACATATTTTGAAAAGATCCTAATGAGTTTTATTTGGCTTTTTTTTTCTCAGTAATGTGGGCTTTGGAACTCTGCCAGTGAATGACAAAGAATGTCCCATATTTTTTTGTTTAGTCTTATCTTGCCGTTTGTAAAAGAGAGTATGGAACATTCTGTTGATACCTATTTAGACCATTATTTATTTTATTTTGTTTACTTTGTCATATTAATCAACGTATCAGTTGTTATTCGCTTTAATTTTATATTTGTAACTAGCTGTGCCCGCGACTTCGTCTACGTGAGAAAAAATATGATTGTTCAGTATCTACCCGGACGAAGTCGTGGGCGCAGCTAGTATAAAAGTAGCGTAACTTACTCCTTATTACATCAGCTATCTGCCAGTGAAAATCCCGTCAAAATCGGAGACACTCAAATTCTATGTATTTGTATGTAGTTATGTATGTATGTATGGTTGTATGGAGATAAAAGAAGCTCAAGTTACTCCATATCACATCAGCTATCTGCCAGTGGAAGTTCCGTCAAAATCGGAGACACTCCAATTCTTCTTATTTGTATGTAGGTATGTATGTATGTATGGAGATAGAAGGTAGCCTAAGTTACTCCTTGTTACATCAGCTACCTACCCATGGAAGTCCCATCAAAGTCGGATACACTACAATTCTACTTATTTGTATGTATGTATGTATGGATGTATGGATGTATTATCACAACATAAATGTGAACTGCATGATTCTTTGCCACCTTTGTAACATAAAAAATGGCGAGGCTTTAGTCCAGCAGTGGACATCTGTCCGCTGGCTGTGAACCCCTTTATGATATGCATACTTAAATAAAATAATATGGGGGTCTCCATACTTGGAAATTAAACTAAACAACTTTGCACTGGTGGTAGAATTACAGCGTAGGTAACTATCACGGAGACAATACAGGTATTAAGGGTGGCAACGCATCTGCATTTTGACCACTGGTTTTTGTGTAGATACCTATATATGGGCTGCAGTCATCACCTAACATACATGTGAACTACATGTGTGTTGGCCACCTTGTTTACAAAAAAAATGCACTAGCGGAAGAATCCTCCGCAAGCAGGAAGACATTTCCCCATTATATTTTATATTATGTATAAAAACCCTCTAAACCCCTATCTCTTGCTGTGCCCAACAAGGTCCATAATTGATACACATATTAGACTAAATACCACCGAAGTCAGTATTGTACATTTATGAATAAATGATTGAGTATTGAGTATTGAGCAGTGGGCGGTTGAGTTTGTGACGTTTTCGAGGAAATACAACTGTCAATTTACTATCCATTTGCAACCTAATAAAACATGTATTAAGCAGTGATTTATCAATACAGTTAAGAAACATTGGATTGCGCAACCCATTGCATCAAGTAAAGCGCTTGAATAGTAATGCACGCCCTTGGAATGTTGGCACTGCCGGTCACTTATCACAAATTTTATTGCGTAAGAGGCAAATGGATTTTTAAATTATATTTTTTTATGTAACGAATGGATGATAAGTGATGACTTCATGCTATAGATATCTACACAAAAACCAGAGGTGATAATACAGATGCGGTGCCATCATGAGACCTTAGGGCTATACATTACCATCTAACCGGAACACGATAGTCCTGAACGCTACCATTTGGCGGCAGATAGATAATGCGATGACCTAGGTATTGCGATGGTGCCTACGCCCTCCGTTTTCCGGTTAGATGGTATTTTTTGCTACCCTCATTACGTAAAAAACGTGTTCCTTCGACAAAAAGGGAGGAACCTCCAACCAGACAAAGTGATAGCACCTGGCAGGCCGCGGCTCAACGATAAACAGTGGGAAGTTATATTTATATGGAGGGCAACTCATACAAAAACTTCGTATGTGCAATTCAGCGCTGTTATACGCCATCTCTCGAATAAGACTAGTACTTGTATTTCCTCAGTTTTCCTCCAGATGGCGCCTGATGTAGCCGAAGTTAAAATACTATAGTGCAAAAGGTACGTACCTCAAGGCCATATTTCACGAAGGAGTTGTTGAGGCAGTTCTGGGCAGCGTCCTCCCAACCACCCTGAAGGTCTATAGCGCCACACCTGGACACACACACGCCTCGATGCACCTGCGTTCTGTTGTAGTGCTTCAAAGTCTGCGATGAGTATGCCTACAATTTTGAAATCAAAAATTAATTTATCCATTCAGTACTGCATGGGTAGTTAAGTGATTATTAAAATGGACGCCGAAGCACTTACACTTCAACGATACACTTACGAAAACCTAAGAACATATCTAACATGAGGGTTTTCACTTAACATCCATATACAATACACATACAGCAACACGCTTAGTTTGTTGGGTAGCGGAGTTCTTCTCAGTAATGCCTGCACTTGGAACTCTGCTAAGTGAATGACTATGATTATGACGATCAGATTTTTCATTTTCATTTTCAAGGAATTGAAAATTTGATTATTCACGTATCGGTTAAACATTATCATTAAATTGGTATTTATTAGTACCTATTGGATTATTATTACTCCACAGATGAGTGGGTCATTCTCTCTAGGAAGCTTATAACCCGACAATGCAAAAGTGTCCTTGTAGACCAATTTGAAATAAATGATTTGAATTTTGATTTTTTTTGAATTTTTGACATAGAGCCGGGGGTAAAAATGACCAGCATGGCCACCTCTAGGTCCTAAGTTTTTTTTCCTCTAGGATAGCGATTACAGAGCCTTTCATTATAATTTAACCAGAACATGCTTATGCTGAACCATTTAGCGACAGATAGATTAGGTAATGCGGTGGTGCCTTCGCCTTCGAAATCCAACTCTGGAATGGTACACTACCGGGGAAAATAATTTATTTTTAATGTACATTTTGTAACATTTTTTTTTCTTACTTTTTGTGCAAGAAGTACTTGTGCTGAAATTGATTCTACCTTTGCTTCTTTATTTACTTTGGGACCGTTCAAGTATTACGTGAGCACTATGGGGGGCGAGGGGGTCTTTGCTATGCTTATTTTAGATGGGTAGGGGAGTCTAGATGATGATTACGTCATCGGCAGTTATTTATTTATTACATCAGTAAAATCTAATCTCGATCCTAAATCTATTTTCTTATTTTCAAAATTATATTTATAATATTAAAAAAAACAATACATTAATTGAAAAAATGTTTACGTAAGCATGGGGGGAGGGGGTAAGAGCTTTGCTTACCCTTTCAAGTTTACTTTGTCGACTGAACAACCTATCGTTGAATGTCGACTCTGAACTGTCTGAAACTGATAGTGTGCTTTGATCTACTATTGTATACTTTGCAATGATTTTAGAGCAAAGTAAAGTTCTGTCTATGAATCTCACCCAAAATCATGAGCATGGTTATCGCCAGGGGTGGCAGGAGCAGCCACCTTAGCAATAAAAAAAATTTCGCAATTTACAGGAAAGACTGACCTGTTCCATAGGTACCTACAGGTACCAGTCTAGGCCTAGAACCAACCTGTCCTCCCCTATGACCAAACTGCCCCTATATCGTCGGTTGACGACGCCCTTGGTCATAAGCCATGGGTTTTTGGCCAATTACGCAATATACTATAAAATGGAACACGGAAAGTCTAATTTTTACTTTCCGAGTTAATGTTTAGGGAAATGATACATACGTGACCTCAAAAAAACCAGTCCAAAACCAAGAACCTTGGACCCTAACATTACAAAGAAAGACACAATTTGACCCTGTTCACATTATAATCAGAAACGTTTCGTTCATCAAACTTAATGCGCTGTAACACTCATTTAAAAAGTCAAGGATCTTAAATTGTAAGGATTGAAAATATTCGTCTTAGTCTCACAAAGCTCAACAATTTTTTTTTTAATGTGATGGAAGTGGCAATCAAGCATGTAGTTCACATTGATGTTAAGTGATAACTGCAGCCTATAGACACCCATACAAAGACCAAAGTCAAAATGCACATGCGTTACCACTCCTGAGGCCTAAGGTGTTATGCCTCTGTGCCGGAAATAAGAGGGCCGTACACAACCTGACCGGAACACGATAGTGCTGAATACTACCATTTAGCGGCAAGTATATTAGGTAAGGCGGTGATACCTACGCTCGCGAGCTCCATCACTGGAGCTCTACCACCAGTAACAAGATGTCAACAGGCTCGTCACTTGTTACATGGGCCAAAACGTATTGTATGTACCTACGCTTGAATGCATGCATTGACCTCTGCCTACCTTTTCAGGGATTACAGGCATGAAGTTACGTTTAAAAATAATTTCATAAATAACACATGCCAACAGATACTGCATAAATAAGTCGACATTACCATAACATCGCTTTACGCAATAAACATCTCAGAGCCGGCGAGTTGGAGCGAACATTTGAGTTTCAATTTAAACACCGAGAGTATCAAACTCACTTCTATAGGTTAATAAATGAAACATTTTGTACAAAAAAAAATACCGACTTCAAAAGTCAGTTAATCACATCACTAAAAAGAGAAAATAAGAAAAGTTATGTGGGTTCAAAAAAAAATACGAATCGATTCGAGAAAAGATAAGTAAGTCACCTTGCGCTTAGCTTATGTCGCCTCGGCTGAAGCACTGCCGTACCCTCAGGTTTAATCCCATAGAGTTATTTACGTTAGACTTTTGAAATATTTAGAAGTCTGCCCATTGATTTACCGACTTCTAAATGAGATGTGCATTAGCTTATCCCATACGATAAAATATATAAGAACATAGAAGTTATTTTTCACTTTATATACGAAATTCAAATGTTAAAGTACTTAAGTATTTGCTTGAAAAAAGTTTATTTTTCGATTCTTAATGTGAATCTTGATTAGTTACTTATTTTTATACATGCACGTCTATTCAAACACTGATTAATATTTTCTGTCAACATATTTCCATATCAACTCCTAACCTGTCCTCCAAATTTAACTAACCTTACGTCACACCACGGACACTCCGCCAAAATTCCATACAAACGCATAATTTCGTCTCTATTACACAGACATCAAATCAGTGACGTGTATTTACATGTGCACCTGTGTGCGTAGCACGTAGAGAATACCAAACGTCGCCCATAAGAGGGGTGAGGTTGGGTGAGGCGGGGAAATCGGGCGAACGTCGAAGTGTCCATTCTATACATAGTATTATTACATATTCCCTGGTTCGTTTAAGGTGTGTCGTAGATTTCAATTTTCAACATGAATTCAGTAGCATCATAGGATGATTTTAAGATGCAAATACTTATACGAGTATATAAACTAAGAAAACACAGCTAAAATCTATAAGTCCATACAATTTTTGAGGACCGTTCTCAATTTCTTCATGATGCCATCATCAGATCCCCAACCTGGTGGCAACGGGACTCACCCAATTTTTTTCTTTTTATATGTAATGAAGGTGGCAAACAAGCGTGCAATTCACATTGATGTTAAGTGATGACTGCAGCCTATAGACACTTACGCAAAGACCAAGGACAAAACGCAGATGCGTTACCACTCCTGAGGCCTTAGGTGTTATGCCTCTGTGCCGGAAATTACATGGCCATAAAGCTTGCTTACCACCTTCATAATTTTAAAAATCTTGGTGTGTAAGGTCGATGACTTGCACTTCGTCGCTTTACTCGCAGTTCTCTCGGTGTTTCGCAGATAAACGTGCATTGTGCCGTAAGTGGGTGGCCTTCACCTAGTCATTCATGTTTAGATGTTTAACTTGTCGAGCAGGATTACTGAGTTTTGGGGAAATATTAAATATTGTCTCCTTGTTGGTGTAGGTTGCGTATACTATTATTTTGTTTATTGCGTAACACCATAATTTTCTGACTGCCTCATGGCCGAATACTCAAACGTCACTCAATTTTAAGCGACCCTCAAATGTGCGCTATCTCTATCGTTTGAACGTGCTTTATAAAGATAGAAGACTTTTAAGTCCCACTTAGCTTTAAGTGACGTTTGAGTATTTGGCCGTCAGTAGTCCAGTGGTAGTAGGCCACAACTCTTTACTGGTGGTAGAGCTCCAATGGTGGAGCTCGTGGCTATAGGCTATAGGCACCACCGTATTACATAATAAACTTGCCGCTAAATGGTAAGTAGTTTTCAGCACTATCGTGTTTCGGTCAGGTGGTAATTTATGGCCCGGTAATTTCAGGCACAGAGGTATAATACTTAGTGCGAGATTCACAGACCGCACTACGACTTTACTTTGAGCAAAGTATGCTTAGAACTGTCAGAAATTTATGGGTTTTGACAGTTCGAAGCGTACTTTGCTCGAAAGTAAAGTCGTAGTGCGGTCTGTGAATCTCGACCTTAGACCTCAGGAGTGGCAACGCATCTGCATTGAAATTTCTAGGTTTATGTAGATGCTAAATCCACCATTGTGACCTTGCCACTTCCACAGCTAAGAGTAACGTCTTGGACCATCACGGTACAACAATGATATGACAGAAGCGACCAGTCAGCGCGGTGGCGGCATTTATCAAACGCAGAAAGGCCGCAACTAATACCATAAGTGTTTTTGTATGATCCAAAATTAACCAAAATGTTATATCCAAAAACTGCTGCCCAAAGTCACTATTCGACACGAACGAAGTCGCGGGCACAGCTAGTCTAAGATCAGTGCGTAAGTTATATTGTTCCTTAATTTCCTTTTAATTAAGAAAATGTACTTGAGCCGTGAACATTTTTGAGATTAAAATATTTACATAATTGATACTGCACTATGCCCGAGTTAGATTGAACCGATTATTTTACTTAGTTAAGGTCACAACACTCTACAATTACAACATATTATTTTATATTTTTGTTGAGATAATAATATACCTTCAAATCGCGGAATAAATAAAATCAATGCTGATCTGCTTTATCATCCTCCTTGCCATAAAGACATCTATATAAGAAACGTATATTATATGTGTATATCTGTTTATAATACCCTTCCTGCATTCATGAAAAAACTTGAGGATATAGGTCGCGCCACGTAAAAAGAACGCTGGAAGAAAGTAGAAGGGATGTGTTCGCGCATCGGTACACTCGCGCACGAAAGTACAAGCCCTATTGGTTTATTTTTGATCTAGCTTCCGCTTGCGGTTTCGTGTATTGGTAGGCAGATTGAAAACTATATTACATAGAATAACATAAAATGAAATAAAAACACATGACGCGCAGCTTGACCGCCAGCGTTCTTTTTACCTGGCGCGACCTATAATAAATTTAAACGAACCTTACATAAATGGCTTCTTGACAATTCTAAATATGACATAAACGAATTTAAACTATGTTGTTATAATAATTCTAATTAACCCAATATATTATGTAAGTTTTCAATGACCTTAATTTAAGTAAACAATATCTATAATTTTAATGTAATTCAACTCTGTATGACCTCAATCAATTTAAATAATGTAATGATAATTATCTTTTATAAATCAATAATGTATAATACAAGCATTTGCACATCCGCTTGCAGATTGAATACATGTTCTGACATTAAAATAGTATACACATTCGTATAGTGTACATATCACTGGTGGTAGAGCTCCAGTGACGGAGCTCGCGGGCGTAGGCACCACCGCATTACCTAATATACTTGCCCCTAAATGGTAGTGTTCAGCACTATCGTGTTCCGGTCAGGTGGTAATGTACGGCCCTGTAATTTCCGGCACAGTGGCCATAACACCTTATGCCTCAGGAGTGGCAACGCATCTGCATTTTGACCTTGGTCTTTGTGTGGGTGTCTATAGGCTGCAGTCATCACTTAACATCAATGTGAACTGCATGCTTGTTTGCCACATCCATAACATAAAAATAAAAAAAAAATTAAGATCCTAAAAATGTAATTGTATTCTAGCAAATAAATTACTTGTCTTATCTTATCAATGTTTGATTGTGGTTTGTTTTATTAGTGTTTTCTATGTCAAAATGGTGACAAGCATGCGGCAGCCTATAAACATCTACACAAAAATCAGAGATCAAAATGCAGATTCATTGTCACCCCAAAGACCTAAGTTGTGGCAATCAATCATCTAGTTCACATTGATGTTAAGTGATGACTGTAGCCTATAGACATCTACACAAAAACCAGAGGTCAAAATTAACCCCTGAGACTTAAGTTGTTATGCCTTTGTGATAGTTATTACGGGGTCATACATTACTGTTATGTATGTGTGTTTTATACATGTGTGCGTAGCTGCGTCTACGCGTCTAACGTATAATAAAGCAGTGCGATTCGAACCAGCGAGCCTTTCACTTCTCTCATCCACATATATAATATTGGCGACGATCTACCCGCGTTGTAAAAATGTCGAGTGTTCAGTTCGGTGTTTTAAGCAGTTTTGACCACAATTTGCAAGATTGGAAGACATATAAATGTCGTATTTCGCAATATTTCATCGCGAATAGCATCGATGAGAAGAGCGATCCAGTGGGCGTTAAGAGAAGGGCCATATTGCTGAGCGCACTCAGTGAAGGCACATTCAAATTAGCAACGGACTTAGCGTTACCTAAAGTGCTAGATGAAGTGCCTTATGAGGACATTCTGCAACTTTTAGATGACCATTTCACTCCGAAATATGTAGGATTTAGTGAACGGCACAAGTATTACGCAGCATCGCAACAGGTTGGTGAAACTCATTCGCAATGGGCTGCGAGGTTACGAGGACTGACGCAGCATTGCGCTTTTTCGAACTTGGAAGAAGCGCTACGCGACAAGTTTATCATGGGCATGCTGCCGGGACCCGAGAAGGAAAAACTTTACGTGCAAGAGTTGAACAGTCTCACTTTTGCAAAGGCAGTCGAGCTAGCGGAGATCCAGTGTTGTGCGCGCTCAGCGGCCGCAACCAGTGGACGGCGACTTAACCTTGACGCTCCGGGTATTGATAATAATCAGCTGTTTAAGTTACATAAACATGGGAAAAATGCGAAGTCTGCGAAAGTGAAGTGTAGCGTGTGTGGTTATAGCAATCACAAATCGTCAGAGTGTCGATTCGCGAATTACGAATGTAAAAAGTGTCACGTGAAAGGACACCTAAGTAAAATGTGCACAAAAGTGAAATATGTGGATGTGAATGTCGGGGACAAGAGTGACGATGGTGATGACGATGGTAAGTTTTATTACATTCGTTCGTTTAGGGGAGAACCCATGGTAGAATCGATACTTATAAAAAACACTAAATTTAGATTTGAAATTGATAGTGGTTCAGCGGTGACGGTAATATCTGAACGTTACTATAAAAATCATTTTAATGATGTGCCTTTGTCAATCACACGAAAACAGCTTATGACGTATAACGGAAAAAGTATTAGCTGTTTAGGTACAATCTGTATGCCAGTTTCATACTCAGGACAAACTCACGAGCTGGATTTTTACGTAGTCCGCGATGGTGGCCCACCGTTATTGGGCAGGGATTTTATATCTCGGTTCAAGTTGCAATTGATACCGGTTAATTTTTGTCATGAGACTACTTCAATTGTGAAAAATCTACAAGATCAGTTCCCGGCCTTATTTTCTGATAAACTAGGGTTATTCAACAAATATAAGGTGAAACTGACTTTGAAAGATGATGCAAAACCGGTTTTCTTTAAAGCGCGCACTATGGCGTTCGCTTTGCGTGACAAGGTAGGCAAAGAAATAGACAGATTAGTCGATCTAGGTATTCTTAAGCCTGTAGAATATTCTGAATATGCCTCCCCGATAGTTCCAGTACTAAAACGGAACGGATCTATTAGATTGTGTGTTGATTACTCTGTAAGTCTAAATAAACAACTTATTATAGATCAATATCCACTTCCAACGATAAATGAATTATTTTCTAAAATATACGGAGGTGAGAGTTTCACAAAATTAGATTTATCTATGGCATACAACCAATTTGTTTTAGATGAAAAGTCACAAAGCTTAACTTGTATAAATACGCATCGGGGATTATACCAATATACTCGGCTGGTGTTTGGGTTGGCTAGTGCACCTGCGATATTTCAGCGCGCCATGGAATGTGTCCTCTCTGGACTGGATGGAGTTTCAGTTCTGTTGGATGACGTTTTGGTAACAGGAAGGAACATGTCCGAACATGTCGATAGGTTAAATGCCGTGCTGAAACGTTTGCAGGACGCTGGGTTAACGTTACAGCGAGATAAATGCGATTTTTTCAAAGATGAAGTTAGCTATCTCGGCTACATCATTTCAAAAGAAGGCCTTAAAAAATCGCCTGAGAAAATTAGAGCTATGGTCGAGGCACCAACACCTAATAATGTAAATCAGCTGCAATCTTTCCTGGGTCTCATTAATTACTATCGAAATTTCGTACCTAAAGCTGCCACTGTTCTTAGTCCGCTATATGATTTGTTAAAAAAAGGTTGTAAGTGGGATTGGAATTCAATACATCAAAATTCATTTAACACGGTAAAAAAGTTATTGACGTCAGAGCAAGTGTTAACACATTTCAATCCCAATGCGAAGTTAATATTAACAGTAGACGCATCTCCAAGTGGACTGGGTGCAATCTTGTCCCAAATAGAGGCAGACGGTATCGAGAGACCTATTTGTTTCGCGTCCCGAACTTTAAATACCGCGGAAAAACGGTACGCGCAAATTCAAAAGGAGGCCACCGCTATTGTTTATGGAGTTAGGCGATTTCATCAATATTTGTATGGCAGATCGATTCCGTTCGTGTTACGTACGGATCATAAACCGTTAATATCAATTTTCGGACCACATAAAGGCATACCTGAAGTATCTGCCAATAGATTGCAACGCTATGCACTATTCCTTAGTGCGTATAATTACACAATTGAATATATTCGCAGTTCGGATAATAGTGCAGATTATTTGTCTCGCGCGAGTCTGCCGGCACCCGTGCCGCTCGCCGCGACCGATCACGCTCAGGACACGTGCACCGAACAATACGGAGTGAGCGAGATAGACAGTGACCGGGCGGCCTATGTTTGTTTCGTTACGGACGGAGGTATGCCCGTCACTTTAAAAGAATTACGTGCTGAAACAGACAAGGATGTTGTTTTAGGGCTGGTTATCAGATACATACTACGGGGATGGCCGAGAAAAGTTGATGATGTGAGATTAAAACCTTTCTTCCATTGCAAGTCACAGTTATCTTTCGAAAATGGTTGTGTTATGCGAGGACATAAGATTGTTATTCCAAACAACTTACAGAATTTTTTTTTAAAGGAATTACATTCATCGCATTTAGGTATAGTCAAAACAAAAGCCGAGGCTAGGTCAAGATTTTGGTTTCCTGGCATAGATAATGCATTGGAAAATTTAATAAATTCTTGCGAAATTTGTATTCAGTTACGCCCCTCACCTCCGCGCGTCCCGCCTTCGCCTTGGAAATATCCATCTCGTCCTTTTCATAGGATCCACATCGATTTTCTTGGACCTATTAGAAACTGTAATTATTTAGTAATAGTAGATGCACATACAAAGTGGGTGGAGGTGTATCATATGAATACTACCACTTCTAGGGCTGTAATTGAAAAATTGTGTGATTTTATATCAAGGTTTGGACTACCAGAAACTTTAGCGAGT
Source organism: Macrosoma leucophasiata (assembly GCA_036365455.1). Lineage (NCBI taxonomy): Eukaryota > Metazoa > Arthropoda > Insecta > Lepidoptera > Hedylidae > Macrosoma > Macrosoma leucophasiata. The sequence continues at coordinate 1,280,682 of JAWQUS010000023.1, read as the reverse complement.
GATAATGGCACAGCATTTTGTTCTTATGAATTTGAAGAGTTTTGCAAATTAAACGGAATCAGTCATATTACGTCACCGGTCTATCACCCAGCTAGTAATGGGCAAGCTGAAAGTTTTGTAAAGATAGTGAAAAAAGGTATTAAGTCGTCTCTTTTGTCTAATTGTAACGTAAAAGATAATCGAATTAAATTATTAAGATATTTGATGGATTATCGCAATTCGGTTCACACTACCACGGGGGTCTCACCTGCTCAAATGGTTTTTGGTCGTAGTTTAAGGTCACGTTTGGATTTGATTACGCGTCGAACATCGTCACTCTCATCATCCGACATTTCTCAAACCGTAAAATCTTATAAACAGTGTACGCCAAATAAACCAAAAAACGTAGTAAAAACGAGACATTTTAATCTAAATGATATTGTTTTGTATAAACAATTTTTCAATAAGTCCAGGTTCAAATGGAAAAAAGGAATTGTTGTCAAAAGATTAGGTAAAGTTGTTTACTTAATAAGAGACGATGTTATGAGATCCGAATTTATTAAAAGACATGGAAATCAATTAATGTTGTACAAAGGGACGTGTAACAATAGCAATGACACAGATGTCACGAGTTCGCTCACTACACTCCTGCCAGAGATAGTGCATTCGCCGTCGCCGCCGTCACGGCCGCCAACGCCGCCGTCACCGATGTCGCCGGCGACACCGCGGCCGCAGGCGCCGCAGCCGCCATCGCCGCTGCCGTCACCCTCAATGCAGCCTGCACCTGCTTCACCGCCGTCGCTGTCTTCTTCGCCGCATACGTTTTCACCCACCTTGCGGACTCGACCTTTAATACGTTCTCCACATTCCTCATTTTGTGAATACCGAAACGATGTTAAAGGGAGGAGAGAGGAGATCTACGAGCCGAACGTGTCAAACGAGAGCATTGAAATCACTGCGGCTTCGAAGTCCGATGATGAATTTCATGAAGCTGAAAATGATGGCTATGATGGGTAAAATACGACTCGTGTTACGCAACCGTCCCTTTTCTTGCGATTTAGAGCTGAATTTATAATGCTTCTATGTTCTTCTTATTTATTATTCCTATCTCTGATTAGAGGGAGGAGATGTTATGTATGTGTGTTTTATACATGTGTGCGTAGCTGCGTCTACGCGTCTAACGTATAATAAAGCAGTGCGATTCGAACCTGCGAGCCTTTCACTTCTCTCATCCACATATATAATAATTACCATCTAACCGGAACACGATAGTGCTGAATACTACAATTTGGCGGCAGATAGAGGTAATGCGGTGGTGCCTACGCCCGCGAGCTCCGTCACTAGAGCTCTACCACCAGTGCTCACAATTATATAATACCACCATTAAACAATATTGTTTATTACAAAAACCTTGGCTTAGAATATTACAATGTTGTAATTAGCATACAGTTTTACTTATTCAATTATTTTACATAGCAATTGCGTGACATTTACGTATTACATGCTAATGGTGTACCCAAGCTCTTACTTACGAATCTAGGTCGCCTAACCTGGCCTATAACGGATCTAGACTTAGTTAAGTGTCAATTTGATGCTTGACAATCGAAGATTGTAGATTGTTAACGATGGGTTACCAAGTTTAATTATATTGCATTGAAACCAAAATGGTAGAGCTCTAGGATGGTAGAGCTCTAGTGACGGAGCTCGCGGGCGTAGGCACCACCGCATAACCATTAATATACTTGCCACCTGACCGGAACACGATAGTGCTGAACACAACCATTAAGCGTTGTGTTCAGCACTATCGTGTTCCGGTCAGGTGACGGCCCTGCAATTCCCGGCACCAGAGGCATAACACCTCCTCAGGAGTGGTAATGCATCTGCATTTTGACCTTGGTCTTTGTGTGGGTGTCTAGATATGTGTCTGATAGGCTGCAGACATCACTTAACATCAATGTGAACTGCATGCTTGTTTGCCACTGCCATTAAAAAAATAAAAAAACTAGTGGAAGAATTCTTCAAATTCTGCTAGTGGGCGGTGGGGTCGTCACGTCCCAACGCCAGTATTAAAAAGATTATAATTACCTTGAGCAGTTCTAATGTCGGTGATGGTCCATCAGCCTCCAGCACTGCGTCCACCATACAGTACATGTCCCCTGGCCGCCGGCATTGCGACCATTCATCTAGGCCATACAGCGGTGGTAGAGTGGCTAGGGTGGTCTCTGGAAAACATGAATGAATGAAATTAAAGAAAAAACGGAAAGAAAAATTTGACTTCGGGCAGGAATCGAACCTGCGACCTCAGGATAATCAGTCCAGCCGCTTTACCACTAAGCTACCGAAGTGTTATTACGAAAAATAAATAGTACAATGAATGAATGAACATTTTATTCGGCGCTGAGCCAATACACAAATGATAATGCAAACAAAAACAAGATTTTTTACTGGTGGTAGAGCTCCAGGGACGGAGCTTGCGGGCGAAGGCCCCACCGCATTACCTAATATACTTGCCGCTTAATGGTAGTGTTCAGCACTATCGTGTTCCGGTCAGGTGGTAATGTACGGCCCTGTAATTTCCGGCCCAGAGGTATTAACACCTTAGACCTCAGGAGTGGCAACGCATCTGCATTTTGACCTCTGGTCATTGTGTAGGTTCTATAAGCTGCAGTCATCACTTAACATCAATATGAATTGCACGCTTGCTTGCCACTTTTATTACATAAAAAAAAACTTTTTATTCGGCGTGAACCAACACACAAATGATTGTAACGCAAACAAAAGCAAGATTAAGATAATAAAAAAAATGCCACAAGAAAACAAACGTTCCCATCAAATTAACTATTTAAGTACAACGATGACAATAATGATTCAGGGTGCTCTTCCACCAGAGATGTGCTATACAGCTATGCTGCAATGATGTAAAATCTGCGCTACCTATATATGTAACCATTTCCACCGATACATATACATTGACGACCCGATTAGTCCAGCGGTGTGAGATGACCGTTTGATTCGAAGGGTCGCGGGTTCGATCCCCGCACCGGGACAAATATTTGTATGGCCTACAGATGTTTGTTTCGGGTCTGGGTGTTTGTGTATGTGTTGTATGTGTACAACGGCATCCATGACACAGGTTTATACCTACTGTGGGGCTGGGAGTGTAAGCGTATTATTTTAAAATTATTATTTTATATTCTCTGGCGTGGTGAAGCTATGTGCTGAGCAGAGTACCTACAGTATGCCGCACACGCACACGTTTGCGGTGTCGCAGGGCCGGCTTAACCTAAAGTCAGAGAATATGTAATAATACTATGTATAGAATGGACACTTCGACGTTCCGCCCGATTGACATGGCTCACCCAACCTTCTCCCCTCTTAAAGGCGACGCTTGGTATTTTCTACGTGCTACGCATTTTTTTTTTTTTTTTTTTTATGTCATTAAGTTTACAGACAAGCAGACGGGCCACCTGATGGTAAGTGGTCACCGTCGCCTATGGACATTTGCAACACCAGGGGAGTTGCCAACGCGCTGCCAGCCCTGAAGGCCTTTTTTGACGCCATTTTTGAAGAACCCCATATTGTAGCACCGAGGGAACACCTCAGAGGGAAGTTCGTTCCACAATTTACACGTTCTGGGCAGAAACGAACGAGAAAACTGCACCGTTGAACATTGCCAAGTGTCCAGTCGGTGAGGGTGAAACTTTTCTCTTCGGCGGGTAGTACGGTGTAGAAAAAGAGACGGTGGTACCATGTCGAACAGTTCGACAGAGCACTCACCATTGTAGAGACGGTATAACACGCACAGACTACCAATATCTCTGCGCAGGCTCAGATGTTCGAGCCTGTCTGTAAGTCCCGGATCGTTAACAATACGAACGGCGCGTTTTTGTAGGGAGTCAAGTGGACCAAGCTGGTACTTGGGGGCTCCCGCCCACAAATGAGAGCAGTATTCCAGATGGGGCCGCACTTGGGCCTTATAAAGCTGTAGTAGCTGCCCCGATGTGAAATACTGCCTCGCTTTGTTAAGCACCCCCAACTTTTTGGATGCCAACTTGGTCTTACACTCAATGTGACTCCCAAATTGCACTTCGTTTGATATGTCAACGCCCAGGATACCGATACTCTTACCAATGGCAAGCGGAGTGCCCTGGAACTGTGGTGCTACAATGAATGGGGTTTTTTTTAGCGGTGAACGCGCAGATTCGTGTCTTCGAGGGGTTGAACTGCACTAAATTGAGTCGACCCCAATCTGCAGCCCAATCCAGCATACAGGTGCACGTGTAAATACACGTCACTGATTGATGTCTGTGTAATAGAGACCTAATTAAAAAAATATCATCATCATATTAGCCATAGGACGTCCACTGCTGAACATAGGCCTCCCCGAATGACCTCCATGCCGACCGATCGGAAGCGACGTGCATCCAGCGGGTACCTGCAGCCTTCACTAGGTCGTCGGTCCATCTTGCAGGTGGACGCCCTACGCTGCGCTTGCCGATACGTGGTCTCCACTCGAAAACCTTTCTGCCCCAGCGGCTATCGGTTCTCTGAGCTATGTGCCCTGCCCATTGCCACTTCAGCTTTTAGATCTGCTTGGCTATGTCAGCGACTTTTGTTCGCCTACGGATCTCCTCATTTCTGATTCGATCCAGTAGGGAAACGCCGAGCATAGCCCTCTCCATTGACCGCTGAGTGACTTGGAGCTTTCGTACGAGACCCATAGTGAGAGACCACGTCTCGGAACCGTAGGTCATCAACGGCAAAATGCACTGGTTAAAGACTTTCGTCTTCAAGGACTGCGGGATGTTTGACGAGAAAACGCTCCTTAACTTCCCGAACGCTGCCCAGCCGAGTTGGATTCGGCGAATGACCTCTTTCTCGAAGTTCGACCTGCCTCGTTGTATGGTTTGTCCTAAATAGACGTAGTCGTCGACAACTTCGAGCATCGAGTTCCCAATGGACACTGGAGTGGGCGATACAAGGTTATTGAACATGACCTTGGTCTTATATCTTGTATGGGATTTTGGCGGAGTGTCCGCGGTGTGACCACGCTAAACTACTCGCAACGGTCTATTATAGCTCATATCCATAGCGCGCATATAGAAATATATCTTTTAGCGGCAGATAGAGGTATTGAGGTGGTGCCTACGCCCGCGAGCTCAGTCACTAAATCTCTACGACCAGTAAAATTTGCTACTAACACATTATTATGTGTAACCGATCTTACGTACGCAGTCGGCGAATTACACCGTATATGTAATTTGTTGATTAGATATTCTTGACTTGATAGTCTTACAACTTCAATATGTGTACATATGAATCTTGAATGAGTGTTGCGATGTGTGATGGGTGGCGTATGAGATATTTTAATGACAGCGATTAAAATAACGTATTTAATTGGTCGATTGACCAATGTGATATGTATGTGATTACATATATTACAATAATGGCAACACTTGATACGTCCCACTGTTGAGCACGAGTCTCTTCCCTTTTTGGGGAGAGACTTGGAGCTTATTCCACCACGCTGCTTCAATGCGGGTTGGTGGATATACGGGTTAGTGGCCAATCCGCTGTCGGATGTTATCAAACCGCTCATAAGGCCTCCGATAAGATTTAACGACTGCATCGATAGCAATCGGGACTGAGGGCTTAACGTGCCCTCCAAAGCACGGAAATGCGCATTTTTTTTAATATTTCCACTAGTAGTCACTTATTACACATCCGACCACTCTAGCCATTTTTTTTTCTTTATGTGCCTCAAGAGCCTAATGGTAATAGGCCACTACTACTATTCTGAGGTCCTGGATTCGATTCTCGGGTCGTCGAGTCGTTAACATCAATGTAAGCTGCATACTTGTTTGCCACCATCTTTACATAAATCATATATGTACTCGTATATACTTCATTCAGAAGCGCGTATGGCCTCGCGGCTGATGTAAATCATAAGCGATCCACTCGGTTAAGCATTACGGGCTCGGTCGGGTGTGAGATGGGTGACCGCTAGTGGCAAATTAAAAATGCACGTTTCCGTGCTTCGGAGGGTAGCAGTCGTTAAACCTTGTCGGAGGAAAAAAAAGATGAAACATCCGACAGCGGATTGGCCACTAACCCGTATCTCCACCAATCCGCATTGGAGCAGCATGGTGGAGTAAGCTCCAGGCCTCCCCCCAAAAAGGGGAGAGACTCGTGCCCAGCAGTGGGACGTATAATGAGTTTCCATTATTATTATTTATTAAACTTCATTCCATCCTTAAGTACCTACATGTAGTACAACCTGACTTTTCTCCGATTGTGCATACAAAAGATTTCGACGCGCTGCTCTCAGTAGAAATATTAATTACTTATTTATAAGAGAATATGCAATAATACTTCGTATAGAATGGACACTTCGACGTCCCGCCTGATTTCCCCTCTTACAGCCCGCACTTCCCCTTGAGTCCCATGCCGAAAGCCTCGTACACTAGGGTTGCGAGCGGGCAACTGTGTTAGTGCGTATAAAAACACGTCCTGATTGATGTCTGTGTAGTAGGTAACCAGGAAAAGCGTAGGTATGGAATTTTAGCCGAGTGTTCGATGTGTGTCAGAGCTGTAGTTTGCTGCTTTCAACAACGTACATACCACCCTTTTACGGACCAAAACGTCTGAACTGTCGGTCTATATAACAGGGGGCGAGTCTATTGACAATCGCTGGGTACATTACCGAACTCCGAGGTACTGGGAAACTTGCAAAAAATTGAAAAATCCCAATAGATGTAAAGGATTTGATGCCTTTATCTCTGGTCCCAGGTCGTGGACCCGGGAAATGAACCCAGGATCCCAGCGTAGCACTAGTAACCTGTTACCACCTACACTATTGAGGCGAAATATTAGCATATAACTATGTATGTATCTTCACGTCAGTTCCCTTATGGGGTAGGCAGAGAAATTGGAGCGCCAGATATCCCGGTAAAACACCACCCGTCCATCTTCTACATTCATCATTCTCTTCATACATCCACGCCGATTCATAAGACTTTTGATACGAGTAATAGTGTGTAATACGAGAAATAGTGTGAAGAGCGCATGGCCCCGCGGCTGGTGCAGATCGTAAGGGATCTACTCGGTTAAGCATTACAGGCGCGGTAGGGAAATGGATGACCGCTAGTAGCAAAAAAATGCGCGCTTCCGTGCTTCGGAGGGCACGTTAAACCGTCGGTCCCGGTAGCTATCGATAGATTCTTCTTCTTCTTCTTAAAGTGCCACTTCTCTACGAAGGTTGGCCACCATCATGGCAATCCTAATTTTTGATGCTACAGCACGGAATTGAGGACGAGTGCTTAGGTTGAACCATTCTCTCAAATTTTTCAACCAGGATGTTCTTCTTCTACCAGGTCTCCTTTTTCCTTGAATCTTGCCTTGCAATATCAATTGGAGTATTCGGTATTTGTCACCTCTCATTATATGCCCGAAATACTGCAGCTTCTTCTTCTCGATAGTTCTGAGTAATTTCACCTTTTTATTCATTCGACGAAGCACCACAACATTAGTAACCTTTTGGACCCACGGTATTCTGAGCATACGTCTATATATCCACATTTTTTCACAATCATACATCACATCGATAGATAGCAGTCGTTAAACCTTGTCGGAGGCATTACGGGCGGTTTGAAAAACATCCGACAGTGGGTTGGCCACTAACCCGTATCTCCACCAATCCGCATTGAAGCAGCGTGGTGGAGTAAGCTCCAGGCCTGCCCCCAAAAAGGGGAGAGACTCGTGCCCAGCAGTGGGACGTATAATGGGTTGCCATTATAATAGTGTGTAATTATGCTTTTCATATTTTTAATTAAAGGTCATTCATTCCACAACTATGCTTATAGGTTAATGTACCGATATATATGTTCTCTCTTACATAGGAAGGTCGATTTATTTAAAACACGACTTGCGACATCATTGTAAAAGTTTTGCTCGGGTTGACTAATATTTTTAAAGATATTTCTTTAATGTAAGGAAGGTGGCAAAATACCATCCAGCATGGATTTTAGTGATGACTGCAGCCTATAGACTTCTACACAAAAACCAGAGGTCAAAATGCAGATGCATTGCCACCCCTGCTTCTTTATTCGAACAAAGAAACAAGCAGGTAGTAAATAATAAATACGCTTACACTCACAGCCCCACATGAGGTTTAATTAAACCTGTGTAGTGGGTGCCGTTGTACACACACAACACATACACAAACACCCAGACCCGAAACAAATATCTGTAGGCCATACAAATATTTGTCCCGGTACGGGAATCGAACCCGCGAACCTTCGAATCAAACGGTCGTTTCCCACCGCTGGACTAACCGGTCGTCTAATCGTTGTCGTAGTATTTTTTTTATGTATTAGAAGTGGCAAACTAGCATGCAGTTCACATTGATGTTAAATGATGACTGCAACCTTAAGACATCTACACAAAAACCAGAGGTCAAAATGTAGCGTTGCCACCCCTGAGACCTTAGTGGCTGAGTCTCTGTGATAGTTATTACGGGACCATACCCCCATTAATAAATACCAACAATTTTTTCAAATGGTTTTTATGATATCATGATGGAAAATGAGTATGCAGCTTACAATGGTAAGGTAATAATACAGTCTATAGACATCTACATCAAGACCAGAGGTCAAAATGCAGATGTATTGCCACCCCTGAGGCCTTAGTTGTTTTGGCCGTCTATTTCTCTTTGGAGTACAATACCATTTAGCATACTACGCAACACTACCATTTAACGGCAAGTATATTAGGTAATGCGGTGGTGCCTACGCCCGCGAGCTCCATCACTCGAGCTCTACCACCAATGAAATATTGAAATAAGTATAATATATTTGTTACTACAGATATTTAATTCACCCACCATTAAACTCCAAAACACTGCCTTGAGATACTGTCCATACATTGATTATAAAAGTCAATAATATTCTCTTATAACAAAACATTGTAAAACCACATAAATTTTTAATTTTTCACTTTGACACCTTATTTTTTATTTAAAAATCCTTTTTTTTTTTAATATGACAGCTCAATTTTTTTTGTACGGTTTTTTTTAACGATTAAAAAAATGTATTTTGTAAACGGTATTTTTTTATTTACATTTGCACCCGTTTTAAAAGGCGCGCGCGTACCGAATCGCCTTCGAAATCTCACTGCGCCGACCACATATCGGCGACAGTTATTGCGAAAGTGTACAAGTAATTGCCCGAACTAGACTTGAGAGGTCTCTGGCCTTCTCTAGTTAAAAGATTACGATATCACGGATTACACTATACTGGTCAAGTTCGTCACGTTACAAACACGATTTTGCGATATTTATGTAATCAGCTGTGTGAAGAAATGCGTTGATTTGACACGAATTTTAATTTTAGTTGGTAAGCGATAAGTTGAGATTTTTTTTTTCTATAAAATGAAGTTGACACACAATTCATATTCATCATCTCCATAATTTCACCTAAGATGTACTGGTGGTAAGTAAATAGTGAAGTTTTTTCAATGTAATGGAAGTGGCATTCAAGCATGCAGTTCACATTTTTTTTTATGTCATGAAAGTGGAGTGATGTTGTTAAGTGATGACTGCAGCCTATAGACACTAACACAAAGACCAAGGTCAAGATGCAGATGCGTTACCCCTCCTGAGGCCTAAGGTGTTATGCCTCTGTGCCGGAAATTACAGGGCCGTACATTACCACCTGACCGGAACACGATAGTGCTGAACACTACCATTTAGCGGCAAGTATATTAGGTAATGCGGTGGTGCCTACGCCCGCGAGCTCCGTCACTGGAGCTCTACCACCAGTAAATAGTGAAGTCTGTAGACGTCTACCCAACATACAACAGTTAAACTTATTGAGTAAGATGCCAAAGCAGCCAGAACTTCCCATTTTTAAAAAAAAACGTAACTTCATGCCTGTGAACACCGAAGTGGTAGGCAGAGGTAAATGTATGCATTCAAGCATGCATGCACCAATTACGTTTTGGCCCATGTAACAGGTGGCGAGCCTATTGACATCTCCGGGCACATTACTAAACTCCGAGGTAGGTACTCCGAGGTACTGGGAAACTTTCAGTAAATGGAAAAATCTCAATAGAACCAGAGAAAGGATTTTACACCCTTATCTCTAATCGACCCCGACCGAGGAATCGAACCCAAGACCTCAGAGAGCGGTGGTGATTTAACTTGACCCAGTTCCGAATTAGCCATATTATATCAGGAGGCAGTAAATACTATGTGCCCCGCGCCTTTGTCCAAAGAAACCACAAATATGTAATACACCTTAGCTATTCTCAAAGTGAGCGTTGGCCACGCTGTAATTATATAGGTATACTAGCGGTCCGCCCCGGCTTCGCGCGGGTTCAATGTTACCTACCCTCTCCTATTCGTCTTAGCGTGATGTTATATAACCATCCCCGATAAATGGGCTATCTAACACTGAAAGAGATTAGCACGTTCAAGCAAAGAAACAAACAAACTCTTCAGCTTTAGGTATAATATTTTTAGCCCTGAAAAGAACTGTTGGTTAGCCCTGAAAATAACTGTTGTTTAGCTCTGAGAAGAACTTTTGTGTGGGTGTAGTTTTAAGAACGAAATTTAAAAAAAAAATCGCACTAAAATTATTAGACTTCCAGCACGACCGCTGCGTAGGGGAGCCGAATAAACGCGTTTTTAAATGTAATCCAAAAATACGACTTCGCAACGGGTCGTACAGCAGAAATCGTAATATTTTAATTTCATCATAACTTAAAACCAAACGTCCAATTTCAATCATTCAAAGACCAAATATTATCTACATAAACTGCTCTTAGTGACGAAATAATTTATTTTGATAAGAATCAATAGCCAGAGTAAAATAAACCCGATTAAATGTGGTCCAAAAAAAAATCAAGATTTTTAAATAAGTAAATGGTTGTTGTGCCTTACTCGACATAGATAGGTATAGTGTGTTGCAGATTTTTTTGTAGATATTTATAAGATCTACAATTAATTAGCACATTTTGTGGTTCTATCTCTTATAGTTTTGGCAGCGTACGCAAAATAAGTAACTTTTCTGGTTGATTTTTTATACCTTGTGTCCGAAAAACCCAAATATCTTACGGAATCCAATTTTTTTTAAAATAAAGTATAACCTATGTTACTTGTGGATAATGTAGCTTTCGAATGGTGAAAGAATTTCTAAAATCGGTATAGTAGTTTTTGAGCCTATTCAATACAACCAAACAAACAAAGTTTTCCTCTTTATAATATTAGTATAGACTAGCTGTGCCCGCAACTTTGTTTGCGTGGAATAGTGGCTTTGGGATTTTGAACAGCGCTTTAGGATATATTTTGGTTAATTTTGGATCATAAACACTTTTAGGTAGCTTAAAAAATCTACTTTGCAGTAATGCTTCTCTATGCACGATGTTAGACGCATGGTCATCGGGGATAAAAGCACACAGCCTGCTAGGATTGCGATAAATTGCTAATTATGTGTTTAAACGCGCATCCATCCTATGCTGAACCGGTTTTTTCGAAAGGGCCATTTTAAACTTCCATGCATAGGTGTACCTTATATTTTTTTATAGAAAATTATTATAAAGTTTTGTAAAGTTTCAGTCAATTATTGCTTCTAACAGAGAATGAAAGATAAAAGATAGATCTATGCATAATATAGGCACTCCGTAAGAGCCGGCAGAAGAGAAAAATCGAATGTTAACGTTGTGCATTTTTACCCACTAATACCACCAACACCACCACCACTATCGTCACCACCACCACCATCACCACCACCACTGTCACCACTACAACCTCCACCACCGCCACCAATACAATCGCCACCACCACATCAACGCCACCACCATCACCACCACCACCAACGTCACCAACACGACCAATGCCACCATCGCCTCTAAAAACCACCGCCAGCACCATCAACGCCACCAGCGACATCAACGCCACCACCATCACCAGCATCATCATTATCATAATTACATCCGAAAGACGTCCATCTGTCTCTGCTGGACAAAGCCTTTCCCGAAGATGCTCCTAAAAGTATTGTGCATCATAAGGAAAGAATATGTCATAATTGCCACGCTTGGCATGCTAAATGGTGATCATAGCATAAATGCTTAATGTTACTAACAGAGAAAAAAACGAAGAGTTCTGTACAAAAAATGGCATAAAAATTATGTTTGTTAGAAGGTACCTATTACATATACAACATAAGACCTAAAAATTCTGTGAAATTTTGAAGCGTCTACTTGCTACCGTTATTGACATCGTGCAAAAAATATAGGAAATTTTTTTCTAATCACATATTTGTGTTAGGTATCGATCTAGTAACATCCCCTGGTATTTATTTTTACAATATTTTCAATGTACAGAATTTACACATCTACAGATTTATTATAAGTATAGATTAATATGTTGCAAGTTGGCAATACCACAATACTTACATAAATTTCAGTAGGCAATGTAACTCTTGCTCACATTTGCTACGGGCCCCGCACCGGCTTTATCCGCTTTATTTTTCAAATGCTTTCAATGCCGTTGACTATGACACCTTAATTGCCATTCTTTCGAAAATTGGAATCTCGTCCATGGTCCAGGAATGGTTTTCTTCATATCTTCGAGGTCGTCAGCAGGCAGTCCGTGTCGACCGTGATTTGTCTGATTGGTGTGACCTGTCTGCTGGCGTCCCTCAAGGCGGTATCATTTCTCCTTTATTGTTTTCTCTGTTTATAAATTCTATCACTTATAATCTCAAATGCCCTTACCATTTGTATGCTGACGATTTGCAGGTTTATGCTCAAGTATATCATGATAATATTAACTGCGCGCTTGATTTACTGAATGATGATCTTTTAGCAATATCTACCTGGTGTCTTAAGTTTGGTATATCGGTGAACACCAGCAAATGTCAAGCTATTGTGTTAGGTAGTCAATATCACACCAGCAAGCTTAATTTAAATTACCTAGCGCCTTTACTCTTAGATAACATTCCAATTGTAATTTCCCATAATGTAAAAGACTTAGGTATATATTTGGATATTAATCTTAACTGGGATTACCAAGTTAGTAATATCTGTAAAAACGCTACTGCGTCACTACGTTCTCTTTATAGATTCAAGAATTTTCTTCCCTCTAAAAATAAACTTCTCTAAGTACAATCGCTCATTCTTCCGACCATTGATTATGCAGATGTTTGTTACTCCGACTTATCTCAAGAACTTCTGAACAAAATGGATCACATACTCAACAATTGTATCCGATTTATTTATGGTCTCCGTAAATATGATCACATTTCTTCATACCGTGCCAAACTTAATTGGCTTCCCATCCGGCAAAGAAGATCCATTAGGATTCTTTTTCAACTGTTCTCTATCCTTTACGATCCACTCTCTCCTCATTATCTCAAACGTAAATTTAAATTTCTTGGAGTCTCTCATCATCTCAACCTCCGTTCCTTGGATAATCTCATTTTAGAAATTCCTACTCACCGTACTGGCTTTTTATCCAACTCTTTCGCTGTCACAGCTATCAAACTCTGGAACACGCTTCCCGCCTCCATTAAAAAAGCTCCGAGCAAGTTGTCATTCAAGCGTAATCTACGTAACTTTTATTTAAAAACATCATCATAGACAATTTTATTATCTCTACTTGCAATCATTATATTATATTATATTATTTGCCGTTTTCTTCTCAATCATATCGATATATATTTATAATATGTATGTTTGTATATTATGTATTTATTTATATATATTATATGTGTTATATATTGTACTTTATTGGAGGGTGTACATGTAATACATTATAATTGTATGGTAGGGTATTTTAAATAAAGTCAGTGTTCAACCAACATACGTGTGTTTCACTACATGGTGACAGCGGTGCGCGAATTATAATTAAAAACCCGCTTTAGTAGTTTAATTTCAAGTTGTGTACTTGCAAAATATCGTGTTTGTTTTTGTTTGTGATAAAAAATATGGAACACGCGCGTCCTCCAGCAGAGTTATGCCTTGAAGGGGGTCCGGCCGCGCGGTCGGAGTCGTGGCGTCAATGGCGGAAACAATTTGATGTATTCCTGAAGGCCTCTGGAGTGAGCAAAGAGCCTAAAGATGTACAGGCCAGTTTATTGGTGAACCTCATTGGATCAGCGGGATACGAAGTGTTTTCAACTTTTACATTCGTAGACGGTGAAACGGACGACGATATTAACTGCGTTTTGAAAAAAATCGATTATTACTTTGGCATAAAACCGAATATTACCGTCAAGAGGTATAAGTTCTTTACCCGTAACCAGCAAGAGTGTGAGAGTATTGATGATTACGTAACTTCGCTGCGGTTACTAAGTAAAGAGTGCGAATTTGGATCCTTACAAGAAAGCTTACTGCGAGATAAAATTGTATGTGGCATAATAAATAACATTGTACGAGATCGATTACTACGGACGGAAGACTTGACACTATCGAAGGCTATTTCTGTTTGTCAAGCGGCGGAAATCTCAAAGGAAGAAAGTGTATCGATCGATGGCGATGGCAAAGTGATGACTCAGGGAGCTGTGGATGCGGTGTATGAGCGCGGCGGGCGCTGGCGCATGGGCCGGCGCGGCGCACGAGGCGCACGAGGCGCGCGAGGCGCACGAGGCGGCTGGCGCGGTGCGCGCCGCGGGCCGCCGCCGGCTGCGTGGACGGCACCGCGGGCTGCAGGTTCAATGTGTGCAAGTTGCGGTGATTCTAACTGTACTGGCGATGAATGGTGTCCGGCGCGTAATGCATTGTGTTTTATATGCGATAAAAAAGGTCATTTTTCGCGAGTGTGTGAGCACAAGAAAACAATGCGTAAAGTGCTAAATTTAAGTTTCGATTCGGAGGAATGCAGTGACAGTAAGGATATGTTTTATGTGGATACTGTACATGCTAATAAAGATATCGGTAAGTCAAATAAAGAATGGTTTGAATTTATAAATTGTAAAGGTAACAATATTTCGATTAAAATAGACACAGGCTCGATGATTAATGTAATATCAAAGTATACATATATAAATATTGGTTTTCGTACACAACAATTAAAACCATTTTTGAAAAGAGTACATTCCTTTACTGGTAATCGGTTGCCTATTATTGGTGCGATAAACCTAGATATTACTTATAAAAATAAATGTTTCAATTTACCTTTTGTTATTGCCGATCTAAAATGTCAAAATATATTGGGATTAGAAGCATGTATTTTGTTGGGATTAATTGAGTGTGTAAACAGTATAAACTTAAATACATATTCCAGTTTATTTCAAGGATTAGGGAAGTTACCCGGAAAGTATACCATTGTAATAGATAAGAACGTGCAACCGGTGATGTCTCCCACGAGAAAAATACCGTTAGGACTTAAAAACAAATTATTATTAGAAATAAAAAGAATGGAATCACTAAATGTTGTTAGAAAAGTCACACATCCAACAGAGTGGGTTAATGCAATAGTGTTAGTGGTTAAAAAAGACGGCAGCATTCGTGTTTGTTTAGATCCTAGGCCGCTAAACCGCGCGGTGAAGCGCGCGCAGTATTCGCTGCCGACGGTGACTGAGCTCGCGGTAAAGCTTCGCGGTGCGAGCGTGTACAGCGTGTTAGATGCGCGTTCCGGATTTTGGATGGTTGAGCTCGATGACGCCAGCGCTGACCTTTGTACTTTTAGTACACCTTTTGGCCGTTATCAGTTTTTACGATTACCGTATGGTATTAGCTGTGCTCCTGAAATTTTTCACGCTAAACTTCGACAATATTTAGAGGATTTGGAGGGAGTGGAGTCATTTGCTGACGATGTTATAGTATGGGGGCGTACAGTAGAAGAACACGACAAGAGGTTAACGTCTTTATTAGAACGAGCACAAAGTATAGGTATTAAGTTTAACCGAGAAAAGTGTAAGTTTGGCGTACCAGAGATTACATATCTCGGTCATAAATTCAATGTTAACGGTATGAAAGTAGACGATTCAAAAGTAAAATCTATATTAGAAATGCCTTATCCTAATGATAAAAAATCTTTAGAAAGATTTTTAGGTATGATTAATTATTTATCAAAGTTTATACCCAACTATTCTGATTCTGTTAACGTTTTAAGAAGTTTGCTGAAAAAGGACGTAGAATGGTTATGGGAGCACTGCCACTGTGAAGCAGTCGACGGATTGAAGCGAAAGTTAACTTGTGCACCGGTGTTAGCAATATATGACACGGAGTCTCCGGTAGTTCTGTCCGTAGACGCGAGCAGTATAGCGGTCGGGGCCGTGCTGCTGCAGGAGGGCAGACCGGTGGAATTCGCTTCACTCACGTTCACAGATGCTCAGACCAGGTATGCACAAATAGAGAAAGAAATGCTCGCTATTGTGTTTGCTGTGGAACGATTTAGACAATATATATATGGAAGGTCGGATGTAACAGTTCAAACAGATCATAAGCCTTTAGAAGCTTTGTTTAACAAGCCTTTAGTTTTGGTACCGGCGCGTATACAAAGGATGATGATGAGAGTGCAAGGATTTGATATCAAGGTGATATATGTTCCTGGAAAATATATGTACATTGCGGATACTTTGTCGAGAGCACCATTGAACGAAATTATGAATGAGAATGTTAGCGAAGAAGCGGATTTACAAATTTGTTTAATGCTTGAGAATGTGCCTTTTAGTGATGTAAAGTTAAAAATAATTAGAGAAGAAATAGTACAGGATAGTGATTGTAAAAACCTCATTAAATATATAAAAAATGGTTTTCCAAAAAATAGACGCGATATGGTTTACGCGCTCAGTGTCTTCTGGCCGTACAGAGACGAATTACACTACAGTGATGGAATTATATTTAAGGGCAATCGAGTATTCATTCCGCGCCGCCTGCGATCGGATATGATACGACGAACGCACGAGGGCCATCTGGGCATAGAGAGGTGCAAGCGGCGGGCGCGCGAGGTGATGTTCTGGCCGGGCATGGCCGCCGACGTGGAGGCCGCGGTGCGCCGCTGCCAGGCCTGCGCCGTGCACGCGCCGCGCCCGCGCCGACAGCCCCTGCTGCTGCACCAGGTGCCTCCACTTCCGTGGAATAAATTGGCTTCGGATATTTTTACACACAAAAGAAAAAACTATATTATACTGGTTGACTATTTTTCAAACTTTGTCGAAGTCGAGGAGTTAACTGGCATCGGAAGCAAAAATGTTATAAAATTCATGAAATCGCAGTTTTCGCGGCACGGTATTCCATCTGAATTGGTTACGGATAATGGACCAGCATACGGCTCATTCGCGTTTAAACAGTTCATGCAAGAGTGGGAAATATGTCATACGACATCATCCCCGCATTATGCGCAATCCAACGGTAAAAGCGAGAGAGCGGTACAAACAGTAAAAAATATGCTGAAAAAATGTATAGACTCGGGTCAAGATTTTTATTTAAGTTTACTGAATTTTAGATCGACTCCTCGAAGCGGGCTAGATTCGCCTGCACAGATGCTGATGGGTCGACGATTGAAAACAAAATTGCCGATTACTGCGGAGTTATTAAGAGAACCTGTAAATAATGAACACAATTACCAGGTATTGATAAAACAACGAAATGATGTAAAAAATCAATATGACAAGACAACAAGACCTCTTGAAGAATTGGTGCTGGGCGATAGTGTGACAATGGTTTCCAATGGACTGAGGAAGCTGGTGACTGTCGTGGAACGCACACGTGAACCCCGTTCATTTGTGGTTGAGGATGAATATGGCAATAGATATCGACGTACGCGTAATCAGTTGGTGTTACGGCAATCATATGATAAAAATAGTACCAGTATTGTGAAAGCTAAATCCATGCATAATGATTCCACTTCAAATTCTCAATATAAAACTATTATGTCAGGTGTTCGGCGTCGGCGTAAAATAGCTAACTTTGAACAAAAGAGTCAGCAGGTTGATTATTCCAATGATTCAGATGAGTGTGACGCTTATTACACCGACAGCGACGACGGTATGCCACCATCACCGCCGCAGGTATCTATTAGTAGGTCCAAGGAGAGAACAGCACGTATGCTGACGCGTTCGGATAGTAACAGGTCGACATAAATTGGTTATAGCATGTTGGATTTGTGTTTTTTCATAGTTGGTTAAAGGTTATAGTTTTTTTTTTTGTTTACTTATTAGAACATAAGTACATAGCTATGTAACAGAATTATTATTACTCTCCTTGTTTCCTATTAATTACAAGATACGAACACGTATCTTACCAGGCCTACCAGCTTATTAATATATTTTACATTTAGTGCCTTATTTACCTTTGGCGTAAAATTTGTTTCGTTTTTTTTTTTATTGTTTTATGTTGAAAGGGGAAGGATGTTATATATTGTACTTTATTGGAGGGTGTACATGTAATACATTATAATTGTATGGTAGGGTATTTTAAATAAAGTCAGTGTTCAACCAACATACGTGTGTTTCACTACAATATGTATAGATATATACTGCCTGCAGAGAAGCCGCGCATTCTCGTCGCCGATAAGACTTTACGTGATAAATAGTGTTATTTTTTATATATATGTTAGTGTATAAGGTATGTATTTCTATGGGCTTTTGTTGCCTGAGTTAAATAAATAAATAAATATTATTATTTATTATTGTAGGTTTATACCTACTGTGGGGCTGTGAGTGTAAGCGTATTTTGTATTTTGTATTTTATATATTATATAGTGTAATATTTATTCGTAGGTTAATTCCGTATTTTATACTTAATTATTTAATTTATAAGTTTTACGCGCCTTTCATTGTTTTCTATTTACCCGAAGGTTGACTGGTAGACAATGCCTTTTAGTAGCATTAAGTCCGCTTTTTGTACAACATTTCTGTGTTTGCAATAAAGTAAAATAAATACATGAACGCACTCTAAGCGCCGACTATTCATATGGAAGCAAAGCGCGTTCACAAGAAACAAAGTCTGCACTGCGCAAGACCAATTAAAAAGGCTATTTTAGTGTGCCACGTTAGCCCTGATGAAAAAGGGTCTCGGATTCAAGTGATTCATTTTCACCTTAGGGCCACCTTACTGACCTCTGTTCCGCCTTTTGTACAGTTCTTTTTTTATGTTATGGAAGTGGCAAACAAGCATGCAGTTCACATTGATGTCAAGTGATGACTGCAGCCTATAGAAACTTACACAAAGACCGAGATCAAAATGCAGATGGGTTACTACTCCTGAGGCTTGAGGTGTTATGCCTCTGTGCTGGAAATTGCAGGGCCGTACATTACCTACGATACCACCTTATCCGAACACGATAGTGCTGAACACTACCATTTAGCGGCAAGTATATTCGGTAATGCGGTGGTGCCTTCGCCCGCGAGCTCCGCCACTGGAGCTCTACCACCAGTAAAATTTAGCTTTGTGTGTTTTGCTAAGTTTGTCAATTTAGCTAGCAAATAGATTAACATATACCTATTACGCAGTGTCCGATTGATACACATTATTATGTGTGCTAATAGGGACGTTACGACCCCACCGAAGCCTATGTAATTAAAGTGTCAGCATCAAAAGCCCACCGGCGGGCTGATGAACTAGAAGTGTCTTGAGATTTAAGTTCCACCACCACCATTGTTCGGTTGACTGACTGCGCTAGAGGTAGAATTCTCTTCCAGTGGAAAAAATATTCTCCTCTAGTGAGCACGTCCTGACGCCATGGTTTGTTTGCTACGTTTCAGAGGTTAATTTGTTGTAGGTAGTTGGTATAATATTAAACTCTTTCGACTGTTTTTATTGTTACATATAGCTACTATAGTGCCGTATTGTTTGAATGTCTAACAACAACTGTTTTCTAACGAAAATTGGCACTTTAATAAGTCATAAACAGTTAACTTAATCGAAAAATGATGTATACCTACACACACTCCTAACATTGTTGAAAAACCTATTTAACGATATCTAACAGTAGGTAAGTATATGAAAAACGAAAGAAAAAAATTTATCCACGCGTTACAGGTAGGGAAAATACCTTATATAAAAATAAAACATATTTTTATTCTACCACTTCGTCGGCGTGATTAAGGTGTATAACTGCGTGTGCGCACGCCCCGATGCCATGTTTTTTTGCTACGTTTCAGAGGTTAATTTGTGTAGTTGTAGTTGGTATAATATTAAACTCTTTCGACTGTTTTTATTTTTTGCACAATTCAATATAGATATGCATTTTTTTAATAATAAATCTTTATTTTCTCCTCACATAAAACAAGGTTTTCTTAATATTATAAACAGTACAAAATTATTCGGTATGAACATACATAAAAAACAGATCTGGACGAATTGAGAACCTCCTCTTTTTTTTGAAGTCGGCTAAAAAGTAAAAACAAAGTCTATGTGAAGAGCTCTGGTGTCTGCGAATGGGATAAACCTGTGTTTACAGATTGTCGCAATTCTTTGTTGAAGCTCAGTTCATTTTCATTGTTCTCTCGCTGTCATGATTGTGTAGATTCATCTGGTCAAACTTGTCCGGGACGACCCGCGAGTCGGACCGTCTGCCGTCCACCACCGCCTTCCATATGTGCATCACCGGCATTTCCACCATCAGCACCAGTGGCACCGATATCACGTGAGCCAGGATCGACGAAGTGAACACCATAGACATCTGCAGAATGATTAAAAAAATATGTAACTACCTCGGTAGCCTAGTGGTAGCAGGCCACTACTACTACGCTGAGGTCCTGGGTTCAATTCCCGGGATGGTGTAAAGTCCATTATCTCTGGTTCTATTGGGATTTTTCCATTTTCTGGAAATTTCCCAGTACCTTGAAGTTTGGCAATGTGCCCAGAGATGTCAACAGGCTCGCCACCTGTTACATGGGCCAAAACGTAACCGGCGAATCGTGGGTGTTTGCATGTATGTTTGAATGCATGCATTTACCTCTGCCTACCCCTTCGGGGATTACAGGCGTGAAGTGACGTTTTCTTTACGTATTAAAAAAAAAACGGTCAAGTGCCTGTCGGGCCACGCGCAGTGTAGGGTTCCGGAGTTACAGAGTAAGAGATGTAATGAAAAAAAAATATATATTCTCTATGGAGTTGTTTGAATTTTTCGAATAAAATACATTTGGAAGGTCGACTATTACCCACAAACTAGTAAAGCCAACTTAAGTGTGATAGTTTTCCTTTTCATTTGGTTATATATAGCTACTATTGTCGTAACGATTGAATTTCTAACAACAACCGTTTAGTTGGTAGGGGGAGGGATACTTGACTTTAAAGAAAATTGGAACTTTAAAGTTTAATAAGTCACGAACAGCTAACTATATCGAAAAATGATGTTTGCACACCTTTAAAATTTTGGAAACAGTATATTTAACAGAAACAGATTTGACAGTAAATTAAGGAAAACGAAAGAAAAAAAAAAATTTAATTGTTACACGTAGGGGAAGTACCCTAAATAAAAAATAACACGTTTTTATTCTACCACTTTGTCGGCGTGATTAAGGTGTATACTTTTATAATTTTAGCGCTAAACCGCGGACGGACAGACTGACAGACAGACAGCCAGACGTACATAATTAATGCAAATAAATGAATTTTAATTTAATTTTTTTACATGGCGAAACTATACGGGTTCCTTGTTTACTACGGAACCTTAAAAATGACAAAAAGTGAACAAAAAAAATTACAAATAACAGAAAACAGCTTTAGGTCAAATGATATGCCATCAGCACGCCATATGCCAAGCGGGTTGGTGAACGCAATGGGGTGTAGTAGTTTTATCAGAGGTTGCTGTCCATCTCGCGTTCATATTTAACATAGCTGTGTTATGTGGTCGATGATATTCACTAACGTCATATTGGTATTTGAGTTTATGATATGTTCTTAGGTTTGTTTGTGGACTCTCATATATTGGTCAAACGAAGAGAGCTGTATCCACCCGCGTTAAAGAGCACATTCCTGATGTCAAAAACCGAAGAACAGGGAGGTCTGCAGTCTGTGAACACATAGCGGATAAGCCGAACCATTACATCCGGTTTGATAAAATTCAAATACTCGCTAGAGAACACAAACCCATTCCACGAATGGTACGCGAGGCTATTGAAATTAAAAAAACACCCAAATTTCAATAGAGAAGATGGATGGCGATTATCAACATCATGGGATCCCATACTTAGCAAGATTAAATCCCAGCCGCAGCAGTCTCCAAGACCTCAAGATACCATAAGTAATTATTGTGTTAATCCTGAACGCTACGCAAGGCGTTTACGAAATCTATGGAGGTAGCTACATACAATTTTTTCAAACTTCTGTCAGACAAATGTCACCTCAGTCTGCCCGGGACCACGGAAGCTGAAAAGCGACCGAAACGTCGGGTTGATTTTAAAAATCATTTTAGTTTAATATACGCGAGATAAATCCGTAAAAATAGTTTTATTTCAATATTTGAGTTTAACTGCCACGTCACGTCATCTCGCGGCACCGTAGTATCGAAATAAAGTAACGCGAATCCTAAACTTGTTGAAATAAGATTCAAAATAACTTGATTAGTAATAAAAACCTTTGCGCCGTGCCGTGCTGGCAGTGAGCGTCGGCCCTTACAGACTGCATGAGCGGAAATAGCGGCAAACTTATCATGAACCGGTTGGCGGTAGAATTGTCACTTCAATAAAAAAATTGACTTGTAGTAACCTGAAAATATGTAACTTACCATATAGTACGGAGAGACATGCCCAAGCTGGGTTCTGCTGGCGGCAGCGTACCGCATTATGGTGAAGTGCACGACGTGGACGCTGTAGGACAGGTGGGCGAGCCGTTGGAAACCTCGCCAGAACACTATACCCGTTATTAGTGCTGGAAAAATAGGACCACACTGGTAAACTAAAGGTAAACTAATATTATCGTAACTTAAACATAACTTCACGCCTGTTAGACCCGAAGGGGTAGGCAGAGGTAAATGCATGCATTCAAACATACATACAAACACCCACGATTCGCCCATGTAACAGGTGGCGAGCCTGTTGCCATCCCCGGGCACGGGCCAGGTACTGGGCCTGGCTATCCCAATAGAGCCAGAGATAAAGGATTTTTAAACCGTTATCTCTGACAGCCCTCGACCCGTGGATCGAACCCAGGACCTCCAGTGTAGTAGTAGTGGTCTGCTAGGACTGGGCTACTGAGGCAGTTATCATCATTTCATCTGAAATCGCCCCACACTTTTGACCACCATTGTTAAGTTGACTGACTACACTAATAGTAGCCCAAGAGGGGAATTTTGAATTTACTCGAGCGTTTCAGATAAATATATGAAGGATACCTAGCATCCTGTAGAGTATTTCTACCAAATCTAAGCTTTCTTTATAGGTTTGCGCCCTTAGGGAGCTGTTCAAAATTTACAAAAAGCCGACACCAACGCATCTTACTTCTAAATCCTCAGACTCTTGGGTGCGAATTTCGTATGGGTACATTTAACATTCTCTCAGAATATCTGACGCGTCTTTGGCTGACAAGTGGATGCTGTGACCTTTTCAAACGGGTCAAACATGGATATGACAAAATACTCTAGCATTTCAGATACAAGCCCGTCTAGAGTTCTAGCTCTAGATGGGCTTGTATCTGAAATGCTAGAGTATTTTGTCATTATCAAATGAACGTGATCGAAACTTCCAACCAAAATTTAGGAGATTTCGACAAGAGGTACTTAAGCTGATTGTGACTTTTTGAAGAATATTTTATTAATAATTAACCAGTTTTTATTTAAAAAAATATCACTCATAGCTCTATTAAAATTCTATAGCTAATGTAATAAATGAAATAAAGCTTTTTTGTATGCGCAAGGGAAAATAGTTATTCATACCTGCTGACGACCCAAACAAGTTCTCTGTTTGCACTATTACCACTATAACACATCACCAGTCACTGATCCAGTGCCAGAATGGCCACATACTCTGACATCGTAGAAGTCCAGAAATCTGCCATGGCATCTCTTAACCAACGAATGGCCGAGTTTGAGACCCACCTCAAAGCTGCAACCCCAGGCTCTGACCTCTCCTCACTGAATAAAGATTTCAATAACTTCAAGGAGCATGTCTGGACAGTCTTCAGCTCCCTTCAGAAACAACTTGCCGAACTTAGCCACAGTATTGATGTCATTGATATGAGGCACCGGCGCAAATTTCTTCTTTTGGGTGGGGTCCTGAGAACCCAGACGAGGATGTCACCGACAACGTTATTACCATACTGCACAAGAAGCTAAATCTGAATGACCTGGACCGCAGCTCACTTTTGGTATGTCACCGGTTAGGTAGTGCGAGTGTGGGCCGCACAAGGCCCATTCTTATTCGTCCTTCATCTCAGGTGTACAGGTCCACTATATGGAAACAAAAAACAAAGTTGAAGGGGTCTTCGTTTGTTCTCTCAGAGTTCTTAACACGACACCGGCAAGTTTTATTCTCTTCAGCCCGTAAGATCTTTGGAGTCTCTAACGTCTGGACCATGGAAGGTAATATCAATGTTAAGCTTCCTGATGGTAAGCGACGACGTATTTTCGACCACGACGAGCTCATGTCGCTGTCTCTTAAGCATGGTAAATCAGTGGGCGAATCATCTGCACCTGGGCCCATCGCTACAAAGGCTAACTCGCAACCGAACTCGAAGTCGGATTTCGTCGCACCCTCCACCTCCCGGTCGAAGAGAGATAAGAAGATCAAGTGATTGTGGTATTTGAGTAAACTATTTACGTACAACTATACTTATTGTCTATTCTTCGTTTCATAAGCTTACACTTGCAGTGCGTTGGGTATATTGTTTAAAGGTAGACTAAATTATATTTTACCCTCTTGCTCATTTTTATTTATTTTACAGGTATTTGTTGACTTTTGTTAGTTTGTTTACTTCACATCATTCATTTTCTAGGTTATGTCAAAATGTCAAGTTGTCAATATCACATAATGTCATCTGTCATCTTACTGTTCTTTGTATCTATGCTTTGTATGTTCCGATTCACGCACTCGCACTGTGGTTCGCTGGTGTATAAATATTTATTTATAATGTATTGTTCAAAATTATGTCTTATTTTGTTGTACTGTTTGCTGTACTGTTCTCAATGGTTGTTACTGTCGGCCAGCAGGTATGCGTATGACCTAAACACCCTATTAAATTGCACATTTTTATTTTTTTTTATTATACATTAACACAATATATATCAATATTTTATATATATTTTTTTTTATTATATTCTATTTTATATATTTTACTCGACATTACATAATATATATTTCAGGTAATGTCCGACGATGAAAGTTTTTACTCTGCCTCTGATCTCTCTTCCATCTCATTTTCTTCTCTCGACGATAGCCAACCGCTTAACCATTGCCTAAGTGAACACTTTGCACGATTCCCTAAATGCTTTCATATTTGCCATGTTAACGCACAAAGTATACCGCAACACCATACAGAGCTATTAAATATTTTTTCAGGAGTGCCGGCTCATGTTATCCTTGTATCCGAAAGTTGGCTCAAACCCGATCTCCTATCTACCGCTTTTAGTCTTCCAGATTTCATTTTAATTCGTAATGATCGTATGGGTAAACGAGCCGGGGGTGTCGCTATCTACTTACACTGCAGCATCCCTTATAAAATAATCCTGTCTTCTCCGTCCCTTTACAACGGGAACCCTGAATTCCTCTTCATCGAAACAACGGTCAATGGGGCCAGTGTTGTTCTTGGAGTAGTCTACTGTCCGCCCACTATCGATTACTTTTGTACTCTTGAACCTCTTTTAGAATCACTATCCTCTGAATACAAACATCTGATAATCATGGGTGACTTCAACACGGATATGCTTAGGGACAATTCGAGATCACGTAACTTGAGGACAATTCTGGAGTCGTCCAATCTCTCACTTCTCTCACTCAATGCTACGCATCATAATATCGACTGTGACGATTCTTGGCTTGACCTTATCTTAACATCTAGTGAAAGCTTATGTCTACACCACGGTCAATTTCCTGTGCCGGGATTATCAAGACACGATTTGATATTTACTTCTTATAATATCAAACCGCCTAAAGCACGTCCTGCCACTATTTACATGCGAAATTTTGCAAAGTTGGATGCTATCAAATTTAAATCTGATGCTAACTCGGTTGACTGGTCAGTTGTTGAATCAGCGCCAACTATCGACGATAAAGTGTTCTACTTTAATAAACTTATTTTATCTTTATTTGATATGCACGCGCCATTGAAAGCTTGTCGTCTGAAGCGTCCTCCAGCTCCCTGGATCACCAGGGGTGTACGCATGGCTATGCGTCGTCGTAATAGGGCTTTCAGTATCTTCAGAAGGGACCGAAGTGAGGCAAATTGGAATCGTTATAAGCTATTTAGAAATCGCTGTAATCAGATGGTAAGAGCTGCTAAACGCCGATATATTCATGAAAACGTGCTGAATTCTTACTCAGCTCATATATGGAAATTCCTCAAATCCCTTGGCTTTTCTAAGCCTCGTTTCAATGTTAAATCTTTAAATTGTACTTTAAACAACCTAAATGATCATTTCTCTTCTACTCCCTCGCTTGATATTATTACAAAGTCTGCTACTATCGATAATCTGATTTCCATGCCAATCTTGTCCCACAATATATTTACTTTTTCGCCTGTCACCAGTGATATAGTCCATAAAATACTCACCTCCATTAAGTCTAATGCCATTGGTGTGGATGGTGTGAGTAGGAAAATGATTTTTTTGCTGCTGGATTCTGCTCTGCCCATCTTAACTCAGGTTATAAACTTTTCGCTGCTGACTGGAACTTATCCGTCTGCTTGGCGTAAAGCTTATATTTTACCTTGTCCAAAAATAGCCAGTCCAAGTCTTCCTTCTCATTTCAGGCCCATTTCCATACTCCCATTCCTCTCTAAGGTTATAGAAGTTGCTGTTCACTCTCAATTTTCTAAATTTATCTCTGATAATAATTTACTCTCCCAATATCAATCTGGATTCCGACCTGGGCACAGCACATCTACAGCCCTGCTTAAAGTTCTGGAGGATGTCAGGTTAAATATGGAGCGCTCTCAAGTAACAGTTTTGGTCTTAATAGATTTTTCTAACGCGTTCAACACTGTTGACCATGACATTCTTCTTAGCTTACTTAAATACATCGGAGTCTCATCACTGGTTCAGGACTGGTTCTCTTCATATCTTCGCGGTCGCCAGCAGGCTGTTCGCGCTGGCCAGGAGTTATCTGACTGGTGCGATCTAGTTGCTGGTGTACCGCAAGGCGGAATTCTCTCTCCACTTTTATTTTCTTTGTTTATAGATCTTATAACCTCCTGCCTCCAATGCTCTTACCATCTGTACGCTGACGACTTACAGATATATACCCAGTCTGATGTCTCCAATATAGATCTTGCCATTGCTAAAATCAATAGGGACCTACAATCTGTATATGAGTGGTCACTAAGGTTTGGAATTTCTGTAAACCCTGCTAAGTGCCAAGCTATTATAATTGGAAGTACTTATTTTACTAACATTCTCGACACTGGTCATTTGCCTCCAATTTTATTTGACAATTCAGTTATTCCATTTGTCGACCATGTTAAGGATTTAGGGCTCTACATCGATTCCAACTTAAAATGGAAAAAACAAGTTAGTAAAATCAGTCAGAATGCTATTGCCTCATTGCGGTCCCTTTATAGATTTAAGAACTTCTTACCATCCTGCACGAAAATTCTCCTTGTACAATCTCTTGTCATACCCATTATTGATTATGCAGATGTTTGTTTCTCAGATATTACCCAGGAAAATCTCAATAAATTGGATCGTCTACTTAACAACTGTATACGTTTCATATTTGGCCTACGTAAATTCGACCACATCTCCCTTTACCGTTCCAAGCTCAAATGGCTTCCAATCCGCCAGAGAAGGTCCTTACGGACGCTCTGTGTACTATTCTCTGTTATTAACGACCCTTGTTCCCCTAATTATCTCAAATCTAAATTTAATTTCCTGGGCGCCTCTCATAACCTTTCCCTCCGTTCATCGGAAAATCTTATGCTTCAAATACCGTCTCACCGCTCTGGTTTTATTTCAAATTCTTTTGCTTTGAATGCAATTAAACTCTGGAACACGCTGCCCCTTGACATTCGTAGATCTCCCTCCAAATTATCATTTAAGCGGAAAGTATGTCGTTACTTTCTGCAATCATTTTCTTAATGTTGGCTCTTCATCGTCTCAAACTTATTTGCGTTTTGTTTTAATTTTATTGTTAGTTATGGTATTATATATTTATATTTATTTATTATATATATATTTATATATGCACAGATTTATTAAAATTTATTATACATTATTTATTATTATTGTTACATGATAATATAGTATTTTATTTATATTATATAAATATAATTATTACATCTAATTTAAGGTAGTTATCTTTCTATTTTAAATACTTTCTCTCCAAGGTTTTTTTATTTGCACTCTCATCATCTTGTCTCACTACCCTAAGGTCGACTGGTAGAGAATGCCTTACGGCATTAAGTCCGCCTTATGTGCTTACATTGTGCATTAAAGCTTAAATAAATAAATAAATAAATAAGAATATGAACAGCTGCTTTAAGCGATCTAAAAGTCGATTAATGGTCGGTCATTGAGCAAAAAAGAACGTTTATAGCTCGTTGTAGAAACCACAAAAAGACCACAACACGAATTTGCATTCGTGTGTGCTTAAAACGTTTTTAAATAAATAAAGAAAATTGTGAGTTGCGTTGTGATGCTTAATAACATTCTTAAGAAACACGCACACATCATACATGCACGCACGAAGATACGTTTTTTGAGGACTGGAACATAGAATAATCTTAAGTTAACATACGAAAATTTTCTACTTACATTTGCATCTAAAAACACAGCCCAGCAAGAAGACATTGAAGACCACGGCGACCAAGGCGCGGTCGATGGCCGCATACACAGCGCTAGCCCAAAGCGGCTGCGGCTGGTCCGATAGGAACACCGTGCCCGCCGCCATCACGCACAGACCCAGTATCAGCGACACGTTGTACATGATGTTGAAGACCTGGTCACAACATCCAAATAGTCAAAACCACTAATGAATTAACCTACAAAGCATAACGCCATCGATTCATAAAGAGTGCCCCAAAAATCACTACAAAAAGGTCTCTCAGGACTGGCAGTATTTGGTAAATTCCCTGATTAATGGTCCCAACATTCATTTCACAAAATCACATTCCATTAGATTAGATACCAAAACTCAAACTCAAGGTGCCATGTGGTTAGAAAAAAAAAAGTCAACCGTGTCGAATAGGGTATCATTGAATAGGCATTTCAAAATCATTATTAGGTGTATCATCATCACCATAATTTCAGCCAAAAGACGTCCACTGCTGAACAAAGGCCTCCCCCAAAGAATCCCACAACGAACGGTCCTGGGCCGCCCTCATCCAGCGATTGCCCGCGACCTTGGTAGATGTGTCATACTATTTTCCAATTCAAATAACATTTTAGGGTGTATAACGATTTAAAGTTGGTCATCAAAGGTTCTTGCTTTAATATCAAACAGGTAGGTAGGTAGATACATAAGCTTGTTTCGTGGATAAGATTCGCGAGTTAAGCTATAACTGCATGTTTATAACAGCGTATTTCAATGAAATATTGAGAACTTTTTTAAGGTCTAAAAAATGTTTTATAATAACAAAGATTACCTTATTCTCATTAAGTTTGATGCCTTTATTTTGCAGATAGTTGTATAAGAAGGCGGTGCCCATACCCCCGATGTATCCAGGTATGTGCATCCATGCTGGGAAGTAAATACGGTGGATTATCCTCGTATCTCGGAATAATGTTCGTAGAATCCTAAAAGTAAACATCAAACATAAGTTACCTCCTAAGAACCTCATCAGAATTAAGGTTAGGGTCATCCCGAAGACAAATAACTGCATATATTCCTCAGCTGGCTGTGAGTACGATAACGCTGTGTTTGATTCCCGAAACTGGGGTAAATGCTATTGGGATTATTCCATTTTTTGGAAGCATGCCAGTGCCACCTTTAATTTGTGTCAATATACCAGGAGATATCAATAGGCTCGCTACCTATACCGTAGAAAAAAACGTAACGAGGGAATCATGTTGAAATACATACTTGAATGCTATAATAATATAATAATGGTTACCCATTATACGTCCCACTGCGGGGCACGAGTCTCTCCCCTTTTTGGGGGGAGGCCTGGAGCTTACTCCACCACGCTGCTCCAATGCAGATTGATGGAGATACGGGTTAGTGGCCAACCCGCTGTCGAATGTTTTCAAACCGCCCATAAGGCCTCCGACAAGGTTTAACGACTACTATCTATCGATAGCTTAACGGACCGACGGCTTAACGTGCCCTCCGAAGCACGGAAACGCGCCTTTTAATTTGCCACTAGCGGTCACCCATCACACACCCGCCCGTAATGCTTAACCGAGTAGATCGCTTACGATCTACACCAGCCGCGGGGCCATGCGCGCTTACATTTATCACGCCATATTTAAGTCGTCCACCCACCAGTGGAGGAGAATTATATTGCGCTGGAGCAGTCAGTCAACGGAACAATGGCAGTCAAACCATTCCAAGAGAGCGAGGAAAATGCAAGAAAGCGAGGTTGGCAGCAGCATTCCACGATAAAACTACCACTTCGATCATCAACTCGCATGCCAAGCTTCGTGATTGTAGCATAGAGAGTATATCTGGAGGAGACTGATCTTTCGGCTGAAAGGATGAGGATGAGATACCCCTTCGAGGAATACAGGTGAAAGTTACTCTAAGTTTAATGTATATACCTGCTAGTCAAACTTACTCAGGAGTCATAGCATTTATTGTTGGTGTGATATCAGCGAAGTAAACCACGAGACCAGCAGCCACCACTTGGCAGGCGACCAGTCCAGTCAGCACCGGCACCACCGAGCGTCTGAACCTCATCAGGATTAGGAGGAGGAACATCCCGAATACATGGAGCTGCATGTCCACTGCTGTGTGCCTGAAAGTCATGAAGTTATAAATAAATATGGAGACAGCACTCTGAATAGCTATTCGAAGCGAGATAAAACTATATCTTTCTAATGTATGGTAAATTAAGAAGATAACGATACCACAAGTTTTTTTTGACTCATGTAGGCGGCACGTTTCGAGACGGCACTAGTCTACTTCACTAAGCAATCGGCGAGCGCTCTTTTTTATTGTTGGAAAGTAGCAAGCAGCTCACAATGATGTTAAGTGATGACTGCAGCCTATAGACATCTACGCAAAAACCAGAGGTCAAAATGAAGATGCGTTGCCACCTCTGAGACCTAAGTAGTAACGTCTCTGTGATAGTAATTACGGGGCCATACATTAAGGCTCTTAGCCTATAAATAACATCTCAGCCATAAAAGTTAGCGCAACTTCCTAAGAGAGACCGCTGTGGGTTCGAACCTTGGCTTAGGGCATTGTGGAGGGACACATAAGACATATGCGATTAGCAGCGCCCACAGGTAGTGGTGCCTCCAAAAATGGGCCCTAGTTGCCTGCAATAAATGATTCTATTCTAAATGTAAATACTGGACACAAAAAATGAAACCTCACCAAGTATGCTGCATGCAGAATCTCTTAAACGACAGATGATTTTGACCGTAGAACATGTAGTACCACCAGCGGTGGGCACAGTCATCGGCCTCGCGCAGCGCCACCCACGCCCACTGCGGCCCAGAGCCTAGCAGTGGGTACCAGGATATCGTGAACCAGAGACCCAGGCCAGCTATTGGGGTGAACCTAAAACAAAGAATTGGCCAAATGCAAGTCGGAAACGTGGCCAGAGAATATGTAATAATACTACGTATAGAATAGACAGTTCGATGTCCCGCCCGATCTCCCCGCCTCACCCAACCTACTCCCCTCTTATGGGCGACGTTTGGTATTCTCTACGTGCTACGCACACAGGTGCACGTGTAAATACACGTCACTGATTGATGTCTGTATAATAGAGACTAAATTAAGCGTTTGTATGGAATTTTGGCGGAGTGTCCGCGATGTGATGTGGCGTCGAGACGTGACAACCCTCCTGCGTCCATTAGCGGAAGAATTTTCTTTTACTGGAAGAGAACTCTTTCGCAAGTGCAGTCAGTCAACCGAACAATGGCGGTCAAACCATTCCAATAGGACGGTAGTAAATATAACAACGTGGGATGTGCAGCAGCGTCCCACGATAAAACTACCGTCAATGCGATCGCCAGTCCGCCTGCCAAGCGTGGCGATTATGGCATATATTCTAATAACTCACTGTTGTGGGCGTCTTTGGGGAAGGCTTTGTCTAGTAGTGGACGTCATTCGGCTGGAGTAATGAAGTCGGAAACACGGTTAGTATTCCGCATATTTTTGTTTCTACGTTATCTTTAATATCACAGACTCCTCATACATTATGTTGCTTTTTAATGTAACGAAGGTGGCAATCAAACGTGCAGTTAATATGGATGTTAAGTGATGACTTCAACCTATAGACATACAAAAATGTGTAGACGAACACGAGTCATTCTATAACGGTTCCATTTTTTCCTATTTCATATATGGAAACCCTAAAAACAATGGAAAGACCTACTCACCTGATCCATCGATAGACAATAGCCAGGACACACTTGTTGAAGGTCAGAGGTGTCTTTTCTGACAATACCAGCACCGTGTATGCGGTGAGGAAACCGGAGAGCGAGTAGAAAGCTTGCAGCCAGAGCGAGGAGTTCATCATTACTTTGCCCACGAACTGGTCGTACATCTGTTAGAATCAATAGGTTTTCTTTTTAATTGAAAGAAAAAAATAACTTAACACAGACAGGACCTGAACCCGCGATCACTAACGATATTTTAATTATTAAGAATAAAGCGACATCTTTACTATACATAATTAGATAAAAGGTTTGTTGTATAACTAGCATTGTTTTCAATAGATGTCGCTTCCATCACTCCAATGTGGCGCAATAAAATGTGAAAGGAATGACAGTTTTTTTGGCGGGAACTGTCAGTATTAGTGTATAATCTATGGCGGGAACCTTGGAAGAAGCGTGTGGTGTGGTGTGGTGCTCTTATTTTATTTCATTTTCTTGGTGTATTTTTAAGTGATATTGAATAAAGTTGGTGGCATTTTGTTTGATATAGGTTCATTACAGTGCCCGTGTATAGTGAAATAGAACAGTGCGAAAACACAACCTTTCACTTGCCTCCAAAAGTTCATTGTAAATGTTCTGGTAAAGTAGCGATCGCTTTAATACTCGATTAACTGACTGTACCTACTCACTTGACTGACATACTTAATAAATAATTGACTGACTATAATAAACTATATATAGTATACTAACTTTTTCGCTGCATAAATAAATACGAATACGAAATATCGTTCTACTTGACACTGGCAATATGCTTAATAGCAATGCCATAATAAAAAAAATGTGAAAGAAAAAATCGATAGTCAATTGGAAACTGGCGATTCACACACAGGATCGTCCGCCGACGCGCCCCGCCCCGCCGCGGAGGACAATGGGAGTGAAGCGGTGCTCACCGGTTCTCCGCAGTTTATGCGTCTATTCGCGCGGATAGATTTATCGCGGTTTTGGCCAGTTTAATGACATATCCAGGTTCTATAGTCGATAGTAATATCTAATGTGGTGAAAGAGTTGTCGTTTTGATTGTCGTCAAATGTTTGACAGTTGGGGATAGATTAGTTTGTATGATTAAAGAAAATTATAGTTTTTACCACTTTCCTCGTATTTTTTAAGTTTTATCTCTCCATTAAGAACCTTTCTCAGACTTTGCATTTAGCGATTCATTTTTATTTATATAGGTAGATAGAATATATATCAATAATAATATTACCTTTTCAATATCGTGTGGATTGTCATTATATGTATACACGATGACCATGATTGCATGCATACACATAGCACAGTGGGCAGCTACAACTCTAAAACATAATTGAAAATTTAGAACATCCTGTACAGTAAGAAAATGTTTACGGATGTGGATGTCCACATGATCCCACGGATCCCATCGTGTCATACACTCATATCACATACTCCGGCACACGTGTGCGGAGTATGGATTTTTATGACCAATCTGTACACGCCTGAATCTGTTAGCGGCACACACCAAATTGCAACGGTGCAGATTTTTTCTTCTGTGTGTGGCTCGCAGACGTGTTTACCCGCATGCGGGCACACCCGCGTACGGACTCAAACCCGCTTGACAGAAAAAAGGCCCTTAAACTCCTTTTTTGTTATAAAAATTACAAACTATACAGATCACTTTGATCATCATCATCATCATTATCATTTCAGCCCAAAGACGTCCACTGCTGGACAAAGGCCTCCCCAAAAAATTTCCACATCGATGTATATACGTTCGGCATTTTTAAATATAATACGTTATTGTCATACGTACCCTTTTCATGGATAGGTTAAGACCAAAAATGTATACAGGGTTATTTGCAATTAGCGCATCATCTCTAGCAAGCAGCCTCTCTGCATCAATCCCAAAATTTGTTCTACGACTTTGCCTACCCCTTCAGAGATTACAGGCGTGAAGAAACGTTGTAATTTTTTTTTTGGGTTATTTATTTAAGACTTAGAACAAATTTTCTTGGGATTGATCTAGAGAGGCTGCCCGTGAGAGGTGATGCGCTGATTATAATTTACCCAGTATAGTACTTGCCTGATGCCGTCAATGCAGCCGAGATCTTTCATTCGATGTTCAGTTCCTGGTTTCGATCTCTCTTGGATCAGTGTACTCCAATTTCGTTTCAGCGAGAAAGCCAGCAGAAACTTATTCTCTGAGAACAAAACATAGCTATAATTTACTTATATCTTCATTCCCTATAGGCATAGGCGTCGCCGGGAGGTGGCAAGGGAGAGCAGCTTCCCCTCCCTAGAGATAAATAAAAAAATATGCAGTTCTGCCCTCCCATATAGCCCTGTAATGTATGGCCCCGTAATAACTATCACAAAGACATAACAGCTTAGGTCTCAGGGTGGCAACGCATCTACATTTAAAGCTCTGGTTTTTGTGTACACGTCTATAGGCTGCAGTCATCACTTGACATCAATGTGAGCTGCTTGCTTATTTGCCACTTTCTTTACATAAAAAATAGCCAAATTGCCCCCCTCCTCCCCCCCCCTTCTGTATTGTTGGCTGGCGGCGTCCTGGAGATTATTTGTCACACAGAAACATAGTGGTAAAAAGTGGATGACCAGTTTGAATACTTGTTTTATTAACAGTCCCTTAAGTGCTCTTACCAAGTACCAATTCTTCAACAAACCCAAGAATTAAATTAACTCTAGGATTATGAATTTTATTCATATCATAAAAGCTTGTCGGATTGCCGGTCCATCGGGCTATAGGAGCGAGGGCATAGAAAGTGCACCTGAGTTTGCGCATACACTTGTACACTATACTTAATATCTCCTGCAGAGTTGTATTTAACTTGGCCGAACTTCTCAACGGAGAAAATCCGTTAAGAAATTTGGCCAGAATAACGACCCAGAACTTACTGACAGGCTCGAACATCTGAGCCTGCGCAGGGATATTGAGAATCTATGCGTTTTATACCGTCTATACCAATGGTTCCCAAACTATTTTTTTTTGTAGACCCCTTTTAATTTTTTTCTGGTTCCCGTGGACCCTTTCGTTGCTACATTTATTTCACATTCCCATATTTCCAAATTTTATTCACGCCTACGTTGACCTCCATCCAGTCCCATGGACCCCAGGGGGTCTATATGGACCACTATGGGTATCACTGGTCTATACAATGGCGAGTGCTCTGCTGAACTGTTCGACATGGTGCCAAAGTCTCTTTTCCTACACCGAACTACCCACTGAAGAGAGAGGTTCCACCCTCACCGTCTGGACACCTGGCAGTTCTCAAAGGTGCGGTTCTCACGTTCGTTTTTGCCGACAACGTGTAAATTGTGGAATAAACTTCCCTCTGAGGTGTTCTCTCGGTGCTACAATATGGGGTTCTTCAAAAGAGTTCCTTAGACCTGGCAGCGCGTTGGCAATTCCTCTGGTGTTGCAAATGTTCATAGGCGACGGTGACCACTTCCATCAGATGGCCCGTCTGCTTGTCTGTCAACCTAAATACAATAAAAATAAATCAGTCTAGACTCTAGACCAGAGGTTCCCAAACTATTTTTTCTTGTAGACCCCTTACAATTTTTTCTGCTTTCTATGGACCCCCGTCCTTGCATCACATTCCCATATTTTTATTCACGCCTAAGTTGACCCCCATCGAGTCTCCCATGGACCACTTTGGGAATCACTGGTATGATGTAAGTAAATTGGTACTATCAGTGTATGTGTTGAGATCCATTATCGTGAACCCCCATTTTCATTTCATGGACTCCCAAATTTTTTTTTCGTTTACGCAGACCCCTTTCACTTTGTCATAAACCCCCAGGGGTCGATATAGACCACTTTGGGAATCACTGCTCTAGACTGATTTATTTTTATTGTATTTAGCTTTATGCTGTTGTAATATCCTCTAGACTCTAGAGGATATTACAACAGCATCCACGGCACATTTTCCTACTAGTATGAGTCTGAAGTGTAAGCATGTAACCATATATAGTTTGTTAATAATGGATCATACCAAAAGGAACTCCGCATCGATCGCCAGTAACATGAAGAGCAGTGATCAGGAATGTAACGGTCACGATCACAATGAGCAGCACTCCCAGCGCCACCGCTGACGTGGAAACCGGCTGCGGCTCTGCTGAGCTACAGTACTTCGCTGATATCACCTTCGCCTGAAGAAGATTTACTGATGATAGAACCAGAGAATATGTAACAATACTACGTATAGAATGGACACTTCGACGTCCCGTCTAACTAACTAATATTTATCATCATCTGTCCCTCCGCAAATGAAGCGTAACAGACGAAAGGGGTGATTCGGGGCACAGATATCCTCCAATAGATACCGCATTCAGGGCAACCGACGCTCACAACACATTAGTGCATTTTGCTAGCTTAAAACGCTATACTCGAAATCGCAACGCTGCCTGACAGCCAATCACAGCGCATTAGTTACGTCTCAAGCAACCCCCGCGAACCTCAAAGAGCGGTGAACACGGATCCGAACAAATATTCACTAATGCGGTATCTATTGGAGGTGATCTGTGGTTAGGGGATCGAGGTGCAACTCTCCTTCCCCGGGCCTGTCTGCCCTCGAAGAGTCGGGTGCGTGGTCGAAATGGGGGGATGGTGGCACGCCGCCAAATTGTAATATTTATCACTATCACAGAGACATCACAACTTAGGTCTCAGGGGTGGCAATGCATCTGCATTTAGAGCTCTGGTCTTTGTGTAAGTGTCTATAGGCTGCAGTTATCACTTAACATCAATGTGGACTGCATGCTTGTTTGCCACCTTCATTACATAATTCATTACATAATGGTTTCTTGTCAGAATATTTCATTCCAAACACAACAATATGCTGTTGATGGATTCAACCGGCGGACTAGAGGGGAGTAGCCATAGCGTTTATTACCTATGCAAAACAGTCTGTCATTTTTTGCGGGGGAAAATGCGTGCGACACACACGCACACTACTAAAATCGTCTATTTCTACGAAACTCACACCTTGACTTTAACAAAATACAGAAAAAAATTCAAGCACACATTTAAACATCTAGGCGACAAGTATAGGCTCATTTAGGCTTGTACTTTGACAGAGGGGAAAGCCTGCATGTGGCTACTCCCCTCCGGTGTTGCTCTATGGACTCAACCTCTAATAATTACCTACCACGTTTTTATCTACATCAGATCACACAAACCTTCAAACCGTACTCATCGAAGGAATTGTTGAGGCATTTCTGGGCGGCTCCCATCCATCCGCCCTGTGGGTCAGGACCACCACACCTCCTCACGCAGACGCCACGATGCACCTGTGTCCTGTTGAAATGCTTCAACGTCTCCGCGGAGTAATCCTGGAATGGAAAAAGAATATGGCCATCCATAAATTACGGTCCTATACTGGGTGATAGGTTAGGATCATTGGTGGTAGAGCTCCAGTGACGGAGCTCGCGGGCGTATTCACCACCGCATTACCTAATATACTTGCCGCTAAATGGTAGTGATCACCACTATCGTGTTCCGGTAAGGTGTTATGCTTCTGTGCCGGAAATTACAGGGCCGTACATTACCTTTTAACCGGAACATGATAGTGCTACTACCATTTTAATATATAGCCTTG
The DNA here is from genome assembly GCA_036365455.1 of Macrosoma leucophasiata. Classification (NCBI taxonomy): domain Eukaryota; kingdom Metazoa; phylum Arthropoda; class Insecta; order Lepidoptera; family Hedylidae; genus Macrosoma; species Macrosoma leucophasiata. The sequence goes on along the minus strand of JAWQUS010000023.1, from coordinate 1,242,477 downwards.
TAATTTCCGTCATAGAGGCATAACACCTTAATCCTTAGGAGTGGTAACGCATCTGCATTTTGACCCTGGTCTTTGTGTGAGTGTCTGTAGGCTGCAGTCATCACTTAACATTAATGTGAACTGCATGTTTGTTTACCACTTCCATTACATAAAAAAAAAATAGCGCCAGATAGATGAGGTACCTAATGCGGTGGTACCTACGCCCTCGAGCTCCTGCACTTGGAACTCTACCACCAGTAAAAAGCCGCAGTTCATATTTGACAGCAGCCTTATAAATAAAGTAAAAGTAACTGCCTCAGTGGCGTAGTGGTAGCAGGCCACTACTATTACGCTGGAGGTCCTGGGTTCGATTCCCGGGTCGGGGGCTATCAGAGATAACGGTTTAAAATCCTTTATCTCTGGTTCTCTGATTTTTCCATTTTCTGAAAGTTTCCCAGTGCCTCGGAGTTTGGTAATGTGCCCGGAGATGGCAACAGGTTCGCCACCTGTTACATGGGCCAAAAACGTAACCGGCGAGTCGTGGGTGTTTGCATGTATGCTTGAATGCATGCATTTACCTCTGCCTACCCCTTCGGGGATTACAGGCGTGAAGTTACGTACGAACATAATATCATAAAGTGGTGACCAAATTTAACATCGCACTTTTTAATTGTTTTATATTATTTCACATTAACACATGCTTGTGAAATATATTTTAAAAGAAAGATGGAATGAAAAATTTTGACTTCAGGCGAGACTCGAACTTGCGGCCACTGGGAATCTAGTCCAGCCGTTCTTCCAACTGAGCTACTGAAGTCCTGCCCGATTCGTCAAATCTTTCCTTCACATTTGTTTAATTGCCTTATGGTGGCAGTAGCGCCATCTATTGCCACACAATGCTAGTTAGGCAATCGACATAATAAACTTTGCAGTTTATTAAATATCGTAAAGAAGTCGCTTTTACCCTTTATATTATTTCGCATTAACACATGCTTGTGAAATATATTTTTAAAGAGATATGGAAAGAAAAATTTGACTTCAGACGAGACCCGAACTCGCGGCATCGCATTTTATCAAAAACGTCTTTGAACCTTGATATTAAATAATATCCTCAGTTATAATGAAGTACGACTACGGAAAACATGACTTTTGCATAACTTTGATTTAGCTACTAGTAATGAGACTCCATTAGTTTTAAATCGGCTTAAAGTATAAGTAAGTAGTTACATTAGCAGCAGAAAAACAAAATAAATCGTAGGTATGTTCTTAATATCATAGCAATTAATCAATGATAATAATGGCTTCGCACTGTGGTTATTTAAGATATTATATTATTTTTGTTGAGAGAAGCGCGCATGGCCCAGCGGCTGGTGTAGATCGTAAGCGATCTCCTCGGTTAAGCACTACGGGCGCGGTCGGGTAGTGTGATGGGTGACCGCTAGTGGAAAATTAAATGCGCGTTTCCGTGCTTCGGAGGGCACGTTAAGCCGTCGGTCCCGGTTGCTATCGATGGATAGCAGTCGTTAAACCTTGTCGGAGGCCTTATGGGCGGTTTGAAAACATCCGACAGTGGGTTGGCCACTAACCCACCCACCTCCACCAATCCGCATTGGAGCAGCGTGGTGGAGTAAGCTCCAGGCCTCCCCCCAAAAAAAAGGGGAGAGACTCGTGCCCAGCAGTGGGACGTATAATGGGTTGCCATTATAATTATATTATTATTATTTTTGTTTGTTTATTTTTTTATTATTGTTTGTTTTATATGTATTTTTTTTTTCTATGAAAGGCAGGTGGCAAACTAGCATGCAGACCACATTGATGTTAAGTGATGACTGCAGCTTATAGACATCTACATAAAAACCAGAGGTCCGCGTCCTGTCAGTAAACAAAGTTCTGTGGTGGGACGATATTTAGTAATTGTTTTTTCTCAAAAATGGTTAGTGTTATTAAAAAATGTGTAAGGACAATTTTTGTAGATAATTGCATAACCACCAATTTTTGTTTAACATATTTTATCATAAAACTAACCATTTCGCAATAAAAATAAAAAAAAAACAAAAAAAAACATTTTCGCAACCTTTGACCTTGAATAAAAAAAATTGCAGACATGGGATCGATGAGGACTTTTCACAATTTCATAACAATGGTGTCCCCTAAATTTCTGGGAATAATGCAAGGTAACCCCTATTTTTGGGCTAAATTGACCGGACTATCTGGGTATTTGTTGTATGTTTATACGGCACCTACGTCATAGGTTTATACCTCAAACCTTTAGTACTGTTAGCGCGGTGAGAGGCTGGTGAACTGTATCACAAGTGTGACTTTGTCTCACTTATTTCAGGCACCAGTCCAATCCAATTCAAGCTTATAACAACTATATTTATGTTTTTATCATTCGTAACTCACAATTTTGTAAAACCTTGGTGGAGAGGCATTAATTAATAAAACAAAAGGAAGTTATTGTATTATACTGAAGATCTCATGTACCTACTATATTTCTAGCAAATAAATTCATTCATTCATTCATTCAGTACCTTTTGTGAGGCTATGAGTGTAAGCGTATTTAGTGTATTATCTTTAGTAGTGAAAAGTGGATACCTTTAGCAATTGCAGCATGGTCGAAGGACCATCAGCCACCAGCACCGCATCCACTGAGCAGTACACATCCCCTGGACTTTGACATTGTGACCAGTCTTCGAAACCGTACAGTGGTGGTATGGCCACTAGGGTTGTCTCTGCAGGATGACAAAATGGATTAAAGCGTACATGCGCCAAAACGTGGCAATTGCTATTTTCTTACCTGTATATTGGAAAATTACATGACTTTTTACGGCAGATAGATTAGGTAATGCAGTGATGCCGTCGCCCTCGAGTACCTACACTGGAGTTCTACCACCAGTGAATATCTATCTTCATCCCTTAAAACGCTTTTCTGCAATTAATGCACAAGACATGACATCACAGACATCAGCCTTTTTGAGTCTTCGAGTATAAATATGTATATAAGGGTGGATGCCCTGTATAATCTGTATATGTATCTGTATATCTATCTGGTACTCAGCTGCCTCAGTAGCGTAATGGTAGCAGACTCCTTCTACACTGGAGGTCCTGGGTTCGATTCCCGGGTCGAAGCTATTGGAGCTAACGGTTTAAAATCATTAATCCCAGGTTCTATTGTGACTTTTCCATTTTCTAGAAGTTTCCCAGTACTTCAAAGTTTGGTAATGTGCCCGGAGATGGCAACGGAGGTTCGCCACCTGTTACATGGGCCAAAACGTAACCGGCGAGTCGTGGGTGTTTGCATGTATGCTTGAATGCATGTATTTACCTCTGCCTACCCCCTCGTGGATTACAGGCGTGAAGTTACGTTTTTTGTATATAGGTACTCTACTTAAGTGTCGTAATCTGTGGATATCTTTTTATTTTAACGTCCCCCCAAAAGTCAAAACATCAAATTTATTAAATTCCATATCCTACTGCCTGGGTAGTCTTATGATAGCAAGCCCACTATTACTAGGTACGCTGGGGGTCCGGGGTTCGATCCCCAGGTCGGAGGCTGTCAGAGATACTGTGTGAAATCCTTTTTCTCGGATTTTATTGGGATTTATCCATTTTCTGGAAATTTCCCAGTACCTCGATGTTTGGTAATGTGCCCGGAGATGGCAACGGAGGTTCGCCACCTGTTACATGAGCCAAAACGTAACCGGCGAATCGAAAATGTTTGCATGGATGCTTGTATCTATGCATTTACCTCTGCCTACAACTTCGGGGATACTACAGGCGCGAAATTATGTTACTTTCATCAAAAAATGTGAAAGTGAGTTTGTAATGTAAGTTTGTATGTTACGCTTCCACCCCTGAACCTCTAAACCGAATTTGTTTCTTTTATTCTTCCGAAAATTATGAATAAGGTAGGTACCACATACCATTGAACTCCACAATACTTGCTCGGGTAACATCTGTCCATGTAAGCACAAAAAATGCCCCTAATATGAATTTGTCACTCAACATTATCAAACAAAAAGTTCAAATAACATTTCTTTTATATAATTTTATCAAAACATTTGTACTTCATGCAAAATTTCTACTTATTTTTATATCTTTTCTTACAAAAATATGTACTTTATTAAGTATTTTTATTAATATTTTAATGACGACACGAGTAGTGTGCCTTTCAAAGTACACTAACCACTTGAAATAAAATATTTTAACTATAAATATTATATAACTTGTGATCAAAGACATTTCAAAAGGATTAAGTAGGATTTTCGCAAGGTTTTTCCATTTTCAATGTCTTTATGTCTGATAGTTATTAAATCGTTGTAATGGTACCCATTAGTTAACAGATTAGTAGAAAATAGCAATCGTTCATGCGGAGGTTAAGCGGCTACAGGAGCGTTAAAAACCTTTTTTTTAATGTAATGGAAGTGGCAAACAAGCAAGCAGTTCACATTGATGTTGAGTGATAACTGCAGCCTATAGACACCCATACAAAGACCAAGGTGAAAATACAGATGCGTTACCACTAAGGTGTTGTGCCTGTGTGGGAAATTACAGGGCCGTACATATTACCACCTGACCGGAACACGATAGTGCTGAACACTACCATTTAGCGGCAAGTATATTAGGTAATGCGGTGGTGTCTACCCCCGCGAGCTCCGTCACTGGAGCTCTACCACCAGTAGAAAGACTGACTATGACGTTATCTTGTCAATTTCGCTCCGCCTATTAAAACATGATACTCTAAAGTATTTACCTGCGGGCGTAAACACTTCCAGAAAAACTGCGGATGAATTGTCACCTAAGTCGCAAAAGTTAGGCGCGATACGAAACTGTCAAGACGACGTTATAATCAAAAGCATTAGAGCAAGGGAGCATTTCCAATGAAGTGGAGCTGCGCGGAGCTGAGCTGAAACTTTTGACCAATTGACCAATAATATTTCTCAAATCACACATCTCATCTCCGCTCCGCTTCAGGGGAAACAGTATAAGCTGAGTTGAGAAGAATTATATTAAAACTAGCTGACCCGGCAAACTTCGTATTGCCTCAGAATTAAATAATGTGTTCGATAGATACGGTCGTTTCGCCAGTTCGCCGACCGGTGCCAGTTTTCGACTTTTCGTCGACGACACTTGTTTTATTTTGCTTTCATAATATTGTATGCTTAATATTTGAATATAGTACGAGTGTTTATATTTAAAATATATTGATAGCCTCATTTTTTGACATCACACCCAATAGTCGAGAACTGGCGAATTTAAAGTCGGGAACTGGAAATTTCGGTCGAAAACTGATAAAATCGGCGTTTTCGGCTTTAATTTTTTTTTTTAATTATTTCTAGGTCCTACGTGAAAATAAAGGATATTAAACGAAAGAAGACTATATTGAATATATGTATTATTTTTCTGCAATGTTTGCTTATAATAATTCTATTTATTTTTATTTTTCTATTTATTTTTTCGTTCTAAATTGGGCAACTCCACTAATTGGTCGTGAACTGGCGAAACGACCCTACGGACTATTTGTATGGGAAAATTAAATTGTGGTTTTTACTATTTCATCATATTTTCTTGCCTTTTAAACCTATTTTTGACTTCCAAAAATCATTCAAAACCAAAATTAGCCAAATCGGTCCAGCCGTTCTCGAGTTTTAGCGAGACTAATGTACAGCAATTGATTTTTATATAGATGTATAACGTGCCGTGTCAAGCGGAGCTTTGTCATACTTGCGGCCATTTTTGCGGCCAGGCAACCTAGTGGATATATTTTCTCTAGATTATAAATATGCGTAAAAATTAGGTTTGCAGCATAACTGGATGAACGAAATGATTCTGCAGTGGGATCCTAACCTATAAGTATACTTTGCTGAAAGTAAACTCGAAATCCTCAAATATGATTTCTACAATGCATGAAGCTCAAACCTAAAACCTGCGAAAACGTATTGTAAACAACTTAAGTTGAGTTTTAAGCCAAGCTTTTTTTAGAATTCCGTAGAGTATAACGAAACCTTATAGTTCCGCGATGTTTTTTTTTTTTTTTTTTTTTTTATGTAATGTAAGTGGCAAACAAGCATGCAGTTCACATTGATGTTAAGTGATGACTGCAGCCTATAGACACCCACACAAAGACCAAGGTCAAATGCAGATGCGTTACCACTCCTGAGGCCTAAGGGTGTTATGCCTCTGTGCCGGAAATTACAGGGCCGTACATTACCACCTGACCGGAACACGATAGTGCTGAACACTACCATTTAGCGGCAAGTATATTCGGTAATGCGGTGGTGCCTACGCCCGCGAGCTCCGTCACTGGAGCTCTACCACCAGTAAAAATGTCTCTCGAATAAATAAGATGAGCAGTGAGTATTCTGTAATACGTAGTCACTTACGGCCCCGTCAGAACAGCAGCGATGTAGTGCCAACTACAACAATCAGCTGAGATGGGTATCATTTTTTTAGGTCTCACACAATGGCATGCATCATACCATCGCGTTATGTTGTCTTCTGTTTCTTTTTTTGTTTTGTTTTCTTTATTTATTTAGGAGTGCGATGATTGTGTGTCAAAAAATAATCTATTTTTTTCTTTCTTTCTTTTATTTTCTTTCTAATAAGGAATGATGAACAAGATAATCTCGTTCTGTAATTAAAACACGTTATTAGAGTCGATTGTATAATTTTAATAAATTAACAATTGTTGCGAATATCACTGATTTAATTTAATAATAATATGTATTTATCCTATACTTTACAATTATGAGCAATAAGCATTAAATCTAAAAATAGAATACTTAGCTACAGTACCAAGCTAGATATATTGCACATCGAGGTTAGCGAAGAGACAATCGGCTAATTTCGATTTCGTAGAGCGTTATCTCTGTCGCACACTGCCTGCGTAAGTACTGGTAGTGCCCCGTCAGATCAATATTTGATTGAAACATAGAGCAACACCGGAGGGGAGTAGCCATATGCAGGCTTTCCCCTCTGTCAAATTACAAGACCAAATAGGCCTAACTGCCGCCTAGATGTTTAAATGTGTGCGTGATTTTTTTCTGTATTTTGTTAAAGTCAAGGTGTGAGTTTCGTAATAGACAATTTTTGTAGTGTGCGTGTGGGTCGCTCGCATTTTCCCCCGCAAAAAATTACAGACTGTTTTTCATCGGTGATAAACGCTATGGGTACTCCCCTCCGGTCCGCCGCGGCCGGGGCTCCGTGTTGCTCTATGGATTGAAATGGTCGGCAAACGTCATATAGGTAGAGTGCGAAAGAGATAACGCTCTACAAAGCCGAAATTAGCTGAAATCTCTTTCCTAAAGTCGATATACACTGTTTCTTGCTGGGGACTGTAAATAATAGATAGGTACAACATTATACTTACATAATGCATATATTTTTAACAGCTAGAAATCGCGCTTAAGAAAGAGGCTAGTTTCGGATTCGTAGAGCGTTGTCTCTGCCGCTCACAGCCTACGTAAGTTTTTTTTTAAGGTATGACATCGCTGTTACGCGTATTACCAACGTCAAGTTAAACGATATTCTTATTTTAAACATCGTAAAATTTAGTATAAGTCAGTCAGTCAATTATTTATTAAGTCAGTCAAGTGAGTTACAGTCAATACCTAATTCGAGTAAAGCGATGGCTACTTTACCGGAACATTTACGATGAAGTTTTGGAGGCAACCTGAAAGGCCGTGTTTTCGCAATGTTATTCTATTTCACTATTCACGGGCACTGTAATAAACCTATATCAAACAAAATGCCACCAACTTTATAATATAACTCAATAATACACCGAGAAAATGAAATAAAATAAGAGCACCATACGCGTCTAACAAGGTTCCCGCTCCTACGTAAAAACTCCTACGTAAGCTTACGTACCAAATAATACAGGACTATTAGTGCTTGCACGTCAAAACTTGGTCAAAATGGTTGACAAATGTCAAATAGGTAAAAAAAAATAACGCTCTACAGACCCGAATTAAGCCAAAGTCTCCTTCCAAAAGTCCTTATTACACGACACGTTATTCATGGTCCGGCAGAAAGGGTGGCGTGGCCTCGCGCCGGGTTGCCGCTCATTACACTATCCGGTCGACAGCGCCCTATCTCAATCACAGTACAAATACACGGGCCGCTCCGGTCGCCCTAATTAGGGCCCTAACTCCCTAAATGTTATTACACTACCCTGACCCTTGCTATCGTACCCTAAATACCGTGCCGTGTAATAAGTCCTTAAGGTCGAAATGCGATATTTGTTGTTGAATATATTACTTTAATTTTTTTTTTTTTGTGATACGATTCCACATTAAACCAACCTGTCACCTCGATCTAGTTAATCTTCGTATCGAATTTCAAGGTAGCAGTTGACGGCTTAGTGTCTAAACACACTATGCCGCACCTACGCGACGAAAGTTCGGCACTATTACGCCTGCAATGCTATTTGAATTACTGACGACACTATGTCGAAATTACGCTGCGTTATAGTGTACAGCGTAACTTCGGTCGGGCTTACGACCGAAGTTCGGTTCGATTGCTGAATTCACACACTATGCCTACACACACCACACTGAACTGGAGTTCTGCCGCGTAAGTTCGGCACTTATCAGCCGCCGAACTTCCGTCGCGTAGCTTCGGCATAGTGTGTTTACACATTTAAGGTGATACTTAAAACTTGGAACCATAGTAATAATAAGAATAATGTTGTCACTATTATAAAACTTTTGAACCAAACTTTGATTTCGATTTTCTCCTAAACTATAAACTCATCAATATACCCCTTAAGATTTATTTCTATATTGTTTTACACGTTGTACTATACCTTTAAAGACTATCTGCATAGAGTTTTTTTTTTCGTTTTAATAAGCCTATTTTTTACTGGTAGTAGAGCTCCAGTGACGGAGCTCGCGGGCGTAGGCACCACCGCATTACCTAATATACTTGCCGCTAAATGATAGTGTTCAGCACTATCGTGTTCCGGTCAGGTGGTAATGTACGGCCCTGTAAATTTTGGCACAAAGGCATAACACCTTAGGAATTAGGAGTGGTAACGCATCTGCCTTTTGACCGTAGTCTTTGTGTGGGTGTCTATAGGGTACAGTCATCACTTAACATCAATGTGGATGCTTGTTAGCCACTTCCATTACATAAAAAAAGTATTGATCGAAGGCCTCACTTAAGTTCGTTGATGGTCAATTTAGATCATTATTTTACACCAATCATTAAATTCTATTTTATTTATCATCGTAGGTATCTAAATAAGCCCGTATCATCCGTAAATATATCAAAAATATTTTCATGTATAATTATAACTTAATAGTAAAGCAGCTGCGTTGGTCATCCAGAAGTCGCAAGTCGCATGTTCCATCCCCACCCGAATCCAAATATTCACTCGCACCAACAAGAATACAATTTGACAAACACCTACTAAATTGTTGTACACAGATTGTAAAGATACAGGGTCCAATTCAGAGTAACATGAATAATCATAATTTCAGCCAAAAGACGTCCCCTGCTGGACAAAGGCCTCCCCAAAGATTGCCGCAACGAACGGCCTAGGCCTAAGCCGCCATTATCCAGCGATTGCCTGCGACCTTCACCAGGTGGCTAAACGCCTAACTGAAATGCTTTCTTTTAAAAAAAAAGGGTTAAAGCTTAAAAAAGCTCAATAGAAAAAAAAGAGAAAAAAAAAAGGAAATCGCCTCTCTCAGCTAGTTTCCCTGCATGCCAGCATCCCCTTCATTCAATCAAGCCCCCGACGCTTCGGGGACAGATAGGCCCGGGGAATGAGGTACACCTCGACCCCCGAACCATCCTCCCCCTCTGTGGCGCTTCACGCGCGGAGAGAAGGATGATGTTTAGTTAGTAAATACTTTCATTTAGCCTTCGATTATAACAACATATTATCAGTTTCGTACCATCTAACTTTTTCCTGCAAGTGTTTTCGTCCGCAGGTATATACATAAGAATAAGAGCAAAGTGTTTTAATAGGCGGTACGAAATGGACAAGATAACGCATTTCAGTTAGGCGGTCGGCCCCCTGGTCGTATGTCCACGTCGTGAAGAGCCTGCCTACGCTTCGTCTTCTGGACACAGAAACATGAATAATAAGATAATAGAAATGTCTCTTCGACACCAATTTCAGTGACCTGTCAAATCTTGTCAATTTAGAATCATATACAGTGCTCAACGATAAATATTTCACATCGAGCCTAGGTAGGAGACTTCGGCTTATTTCGGGTCTGTAGAGCGTTATCTCTTTCGCACCGTACCTATTTGACGCGTGTCGATCATTTTGATCCAGTTTTGATCAATTACGCACTGTCAGTGCTTACGTAGGCAGTGTGCAACAGAGATAACGCTCTACGAAGTCGAAACGAGCCGATCGTCTCTTTTGCAGGCTCGATGTGCAGTATTAATTGTTGAGTACTGTACGTAGTTCAATTAACGCGTTTTTAATAAGTTTATTAGGTAGCGGAGTTCTTGGTTTAAGATCCGAATCTAGGTCGACCTTCATATGGGTGACACTTTCTAAGAGAATACATGCAAGACGTGTTTGTTTATGAATAAAAGATTTAAAAAATGTTTCATTCGGTAAACAGATAGATGAAGGTCGATCTAGATTCGGATCTTAGACTGAGAACTCCGATACCGTATAGCAACATACAATTTCTATTGTCTTGTTATTTAGATTCCTATGATCCAAGTTTACGAAGGTTTGAGATGCAGTACTCCTTAAAATCCCAGGCGTATGGAATAACTTATCAGTAACTCCTTTCCTACTGGTGGTAGAGATCCAGTGACGGAGCTCGCGGGCGTAGGCACCACCGCACTACCAAATATACTTGCCGCTAAATGGTAGCGTTCAGCACCATCGTGTTCCGGTCAGGTGGTAATGTACGGCTCTGTAATTTCCGGCATAGAGGCATAACACCTTAGGCCTCAGGAGTGGTAACACATCTGCATTTTGACCTTGGTCTTTGTGTGGGTGTCTATAAGCTGCAGTAATCACTCAACATCAATGAGAGCTGCATTCTTGTTTGCCACTTCCATTGAATTTAAAAAACTACTGCTTTCGACACAGTAGATAGATTTATCTACTGTGTCGAAAGCTTTACAATTAGGCGGTCGGCCCCCTGGTCTTTAGCTCTTATAATCTATTACAGCTTATTGATGATCTAGGCAATCTAAATAACTCCTAATCTAACACAATCATTGACCAATCCGCTAAACCTCTGGGCAAATAATTCGTTGGCTTTCATCGCGAAAGTCGATACATCGTTCGATTCAACTTTCGGTGCTGACTCCGCTTCCACCGTCACCAGAGGTAGGATCACTATGCCTATGATGATCGCGTACGGGAGTGTCTGAAATGATAAAAATATTTATTCATATCCATATATATAAAAATCAATTGCTGTTCGTTAGTCTCGCTAAAACTCGAGAACGGGTGGACCGATTTGGCTAATTTTGGTTTTGAATGATCTTTGGAAGTCCAGGGAAGGCTTTAAGCCTTCCCTGGGTAAGAAAATATGAAGAAATTGAAGTGAAATAATAAAAACCAATATTTTATTTTCCCATACAAATAGTCCGTATCTATCAAACCTTTGACACATTATTTCATTCTGAGGCAATACGAAGTTTGCCGGGTCAGCTAGTTATTTTATATTTCTGCTGGTGGTAGAGTTCCAGTGCAGGAGCTCGAAGGTATAGGCCCCACAGCATTACCTAATCCATCTGCCGTTAAATGGTCGTGTTAAGCACTATCGTGTTCCGGTTAGATGGTAATGTATGGCCCCGTAATAACTTATCACAGGGACATATCAACTAAGGTCTCAGTGGTGGCAACGCATCTGCATTTTGAACACTAGTCTTATTGTGGGTGTCTATAGGCTGCAGTCATCACTCAAATTCATACCGATCTATAATAGCTCCGACCCGGGAAACGAACCTAGAACCCCAGCGTAATTAAATTTTTGTATTGCTTTTTTTTTATGTAATGGAAGTGGTAAACAAGCATGCAGTTCACATTGATGTTAAGTGATGACTGCAGCCTATAGACACCCACACAAAGACCAAGGTCAAAATGCAGATGCGTTACCACTCCTGAGGCCTAAGGTCTGCTGTTTATAGGCTACTGTAACCTCAATGTGAACTATTACTTAATTGCCAGTTTACTAAAATAATACAAACCTGTTTCCATTCGCTATCAAAAGTCTCCCGAGGATATACTTCTGCGGCATCCACATCCAGTTTCTCACAAGCCGTGCACAGTTCCTGGTAATAGAAGTCCAAGAACTGATCGTAGTACTGTCTGCGGAACTCCTCGTCTGACGCCATGAACAGGAGGTAGACCAGGTCGGTGACAGCACAGCCTGCGTGGACGGTCTGGAAGTCGACAGCCATGGTCTCGAGCCGGTCATTCTGAAATTAAAAAAAAAACTTATTACATATTAGCTGTGCCATGGACACTGAACAATATTTTTTTTTTAATTACGCGCATGTAATTTCTGGCACAGAGGCATAACACTTTAGGCTTTCGGAGTGGCAACGCATCTGCATTTTGATCTCTGGTGTGGGTCTGCTGCAGTCATCACTTAACATCAATGTGAACTGCATGCTTGTTTGCCGCTACCATTACATAAAAAAGGGAGGGTGTGGCCTCGCGCCGGGTTGCCGCTTATTACACTATTCGGTCGGCAGCGCCCTAACTCAATCACAGTATACGGGCCGCTCCGGTCGCCCTAATTAGGGCCCTAACTCCCTAAATGTTATAACACTACCCTAACCCTCGCTATCGTACCCTGAATACCGTGCCGTGTAATAAATCCTTTAATAGACAAGCTCCTGGGATAATATACATATAGGTAGATAGATATAAAATAGGGCAACATAATCTAAAGCGTTCTTGTTTACCTGTTTCGTGACATAGAAAAAGATCGTATCTTTGATTGCTTAGGATTTATGTAAAACAGCACAAACACTATTGTTATGTTAACTGTGCAATTGAACCATAATACGCTGTCATATCGCTCCGCAAATATGATTAAGCTAGGTAACTAATAATGATACTATTGTGTGCCTGGAAATTATGTAATTTTACTATTTTACTTTAGGTCTTAATGGTTTTTACTGTTGGTAGAGACACAGTGACGGAGAACGCGGGCGTAGGTACCACCGCATTAACTAAAATACTTGCCGCTATATGGCAGTGTCAGAGAATATGTAATAATATTACGTATAGAATGGACACTTCGACATCCCGCCCGATTTCCCCGCATCAGCCAACCTCCTCCCCTCTTATGGGCGACGGTTGGTATTTTCTACGTGCTACGCACACAGGTGCACGTGTAAATACACATCACTGATTGATGTCTGTGTAATAAAGATCAAATGAAGCGTTTGTATGGAATTTTGGCGGAGTGACCGCGGTGTGCTTTAGGCCTAAATGGTTTTTACTGTTGATAGAGCTCCAGTGACGGAGCTCGCGGGCGTTAGCACCACCGCATTACCTATTATACTTGCCGCTAAATGATAGTGTCCATGTTCAACAGTATCGTGTTTCGGTCAGGTGGTAATCTACGCCCCTGTAATTTCCGGCACAGAGGCATAACACTTTAGATCTCAGAAGTGGTAACGCATTTGCATTTTGACCTTGGTCTTTGTGTGGGGTGTCTATAAGCTGCAGTCATCACTTAACATCAATGTGAACTGCATGCTTGTTTACCACTTTCATAATAGACATGTGTAGTTCATGAATGAATCCTTCAATTGAACTACTTCAGTTGGGCTCGGCTATTTAAAATTTAAAATTTAAATCATTATTTCAAATTGGTCTACAAGGACACTTTTGCATTGTCGGGTTATAAGCTACCTAGAGAGAATGACTTACAATAATAATTCAATAGGTAAAATATTATTAGTAAATACCAATTTAATAATAATATTTTACCGATACGTGAATCATCAAATTTTTCAATTCCTTCATAGAAGAAAATGAAAAATCTGTTCGTCATAATCATAGTCATTCACTTAGCAGAGTTCCAAGTGCAGGCACTACTGAGAAGAACTCCGCTACCCAACAAACTCAGCGTGTTGCTCTTTTGTCAAAACCTTAGATTTAATACAAATATTATTAAATAAAATAAAGATAATGTGAACGTCCATGGCATATAAATATTTGCATATAAACACATACGCAAATACCCATCAACAGCTTAATATCGTGATAGAAAATAACACCCGCAAATCACAACAGACCAGTCCCCACAATCAGCACCCGTTCACGAGTATGACGCATGTGGCAGCCATTGCTCTCCACGACCATTTTGAAGGGACGTGTGCAACCCGTCACACGACGCCGCCGAAGGCAAAGACATTCGCATGTCTATCTATCTCTAGTCCAGTAACAATTCAAGAACTACTTTAGTTCAATAGTTCAGTTCTTGGTTATTGGTCTGTGGACTGAACCACGTCCGAACAAATCCGAAACACCCAACGCCAACCGCAGACCAATAACCAAGACGAGCAGTGCGGATGGAAATCTTAGCCCGGTTCACACTCACACTACTGATTCGGAATGTGTTGTGTCGGATATATCAAATCGATCTTAATCTGTTTTACATCTGATTTGAAATAAATTTCTCTGAGCTACGGAGCCGCATGAAGTAATTTACTAACTACTTATCATTATATTAATGAAATATCTATTTCATACATGCACTGCCTCGGTAGCCTAGTGGTAGCAGGCCACTACTACTACGCTGAGGTCCTGGGTTCGATTCCCGGGTAGGGGGTTATCAGAGATAATGGTGAAAAAGCCTTTATCTCTGGTTCTATTGGGATTTTTCCATTTTCTGGAAATTTCCCAGTACCTCAAAGTTTGGTAATGTGCCCGGAGATGTCAACAGGCTCGCCACCTGTTACATGGGCCAAAACGTAACCGGCGAATCGTGGGTGTTTGCATGTATGCTTGAATGCATGCATTTACCTCTGCCTACCCCTTCGGGGATTACAGGCGTGAAGTTACGTTCATACTATTCATAATAATGTGAATACCCTGGCTGAAAATGAATTCCATCTTTTATTTTGCCGTATGCATATCCGGAACAGTCATGCACGCTTAAATGTCTTTGCCTTTGGCGGCGTCGTGTGGCGGGTTGCTCACTTCCCTCTAAAATGGTCGAGGAGGGCAATGGCTGTCACATGCGTCATACTCGTGAACGGGTGCTGTTGGTGGGGACTGGTCTGTTCTGGTTTGCAGGGGCTACATCACATTTAGTAGATAGCAGTTTATTTGCATCTATGCTATGGACGTTGACATTATTTGATTTTTCACGATAATCTGTACTAGATTTGAGCTTTCATTTAAAAGAGCTCTTACTGAGTTTGTTGGGTAGCGGAGTTCTTCTCAGTAGTGACTGCACTTGGAACTCTGCTAAGTGAATAACATTGATCTTGACGAATAAGTTTTTCTTTTTCTTCATTTATTATCATTGAAGGAATTGAAAAATTTTATGATTATTATGTTTTAACCAAATAGTTTAAATTTTAATTTTTAATTTATTATTAATATATGATTTTTCTTTACTATATGTAATGGTTATTCGCTCTAGGTAGTTTATGATTTATTGACGTTTTGAAAGTATCTGTAAAGATCTATTCGAAATAAAAATATTTTCTATTTCTATTCTATTTCTATTTCTATACATGCTCGTGTCAATCACGACTCACGAATTCACAACTCGTCCAACCAAGCTTGCGATAAGAAGATTCAGTGAACTACTGAATTGCTAGGATACAATGAACTACAGAATGGTGAAGAAAGAACACGATAAACATAAGATTAGTTCAATAGTCCAGTCAAGTTCAACTGGACTAGTGAACTTAAGGAACTAAATGAAGGATATACCTACTTCACCGACACGAAAAGACGCACATATATCTTTTCATTTCAGTGACACTTTTATCACATGTCTATTCCATAATATTAAAAAAATGGTAGTGTTCTGCACGATCGTGTTTCGATCAGGTGGTAATGTTCATCGTAATTTCCGGCACAGATGCATAAAACCTTAGGCCTCAGGAGAGCCAACGCATCGACATGCGACACTGAAAGGATCATGGCAAGATTTGTACTGGAAAAATGAAAAAAAAGTACACGGTAAATCAGCATGGAAATATTATCCAATGAACCTAAACAACATTTCCTGATATTTAAAATATTTTCAACTCTCCGCAATAAAAAGTTTAAAATTGAACTTTAGTATGGAGTGTTTTAACTGTTGTTAGAAAAGACGATTTTTATTCCGGTGATTTAAAAATATTTTAAATACCAGAAAATGTTCTATAGATTCCCTAGATAATATTTCTAATCCGTTTTACCTTGTACCTTTTTCTAACTTTTTTTGTACAAATCAATGTATGAAACTTGGCATGATTCTCTCTGCTTTCGTGTAGATAGGTGTTTATAGGCTACCATAAAGCAACACGAGACGCCGGCCGCCGCGGCGGACCGAAGGAACTCTCCTTCGGTGTGTTTGTGTGTGTGGCTACTCAGCCACACACACAAACACACTGTAAAAATCGTCTATTACTACGAAACTCACACCTTGACTTTTACAAAATACATGAACAATTTCACGCACACATTTAAACACCTGGGCGACAGGCGTACGACCATTTGGGCTTGTACTTTGACAAAAGGGAAAGCCTGCATATGACTGCCTCCCTCCGGTCCGCCGCGGCGGCCGGTGGCCCGTGAAGCTCTATGTAGGCTTCAGTAATATATAATAATGGCAACCCATTATACGTCCCACTGCTGGGCACGAGTCTCTCCCCTTTTTGGGGGGAGGCCTGGAGCTTACTCCACCACGCTGCTCCAATGGAGGTGTTGGGGGTGGCCAACCCGTTGTCGGATGTTTTAATAAGGCCTCCGACATGGTTTAACGACTGCTATCTATCGATAGCAACCGGAACCGACGGCTCAACGTGCCCTCCGAAGCACGGAAACGCGCATTTAATTTGCCACTAGTGGTCACCCATAACACTACCTGACCGCGCCCGTAGTGCTTAACCGAGTAGATCGTTTACGATCTACACCAGCCGCCGGGCCATGCGCGCTTCAGTAATACTTACCTTCAATATAAACTGCTTGTTTGGCACTTCATTACATAAAAAATACATGGTGTAGGTACATAAACCCACGCATGCGGAACGGATTATTTTCTATGTTTTACGTACCTAATCATATAACATCTCCAAATAAAACAAATAGGATCTGTAACACCAATAAAATTATTAGAAAACCGGTTTTATATATAAAAAAGAAACCTCTCGAGTAGGTACAATGTACAAAGTATAAACGTGTTTTGCTTTATTATTTGGAATCCTAACATCTCTACAATTATTTAGTTTTAGTTATTAACAACAATTTAGTCAATGGGGCCGTTCAAGTATTACGTAAGCAGATTTATTACAATTCTTTACCCCCCCATCCCCCTTGTCAGCAAAAGTAAGCAAAGTTCTTACCCCCTCCCCCCATGCTTACGTAAACATTATTCAATTATTGTATTGTGTTTTTTATATTATAATTATAATTTTAGAAATAAGAAAATAGATTTAGGATAGGGATTAGATTTTACTGATGTAATAAGTAAATAACTACCGATGACGTAATCGTCATCTAGACTCCCCTACCCCCCACGTCATCCAAAATAAGCAGAGCAAAGACCCTCCCGCCCCCCCATAGTGCTTACGTAATACTTGAACGGCCCCAATAAAAATAAAACTTTTTCATGCAATTCTTGTGAAATCGATACAAATCTATACAGACTTTGTATATAGATTTGTATGATAAATACACTTACGAAATCACTACATAGGTATTATAAAGTTCGCCTATTTTCTCTGTCTGTATGTAGGTATGCTAATCTCAGAAAGTTACGAACGGTTGCTCTGTTTGAAATGCTGGGAAGAGGGTTTTCTCAGGAGGTTTTCTGAGGTTTATCTCGATCCCTACTAATATTTTAAATGCGAAAGTAACTCTGTCTGTCTGTCTGTGTGTCTGTCTGTCTGTGTGTCTGTCTGTCTATCTGGCTGTTACCTTTTCACGACCAAACGACTGAACCGATTTTAATGTTTGGTACAGAGATAGAGTTGAATTTGAGAAAGAACATAGGCTACTTTTTAAACGACATACGCGGGCGAAGCCGTCGGCAACAGCTAGTAATTTTTATATCGTAGGTACTTATATTTACCGAGATATCACGGTTTTGTCAAAGAAGTCTGGCGCGTCCCCACAGTCCACAGTATAATGCTACCCGTGCAAAGCCGGAGCGGGTCGCTAGTGTTTTTTATGTAGATAATAAAAGTGGCAAACAAGCATACAGTTCACATTGATGCTAAGTGATGACTGCAGCCTATAGACACCCACACAATGACCAGAGGTCAAAATGCAGATGCGTTGCCACTCCTGATGCCTAAAGTGTTATGCTTCTGTGCCGGAAATTGCAGGGCCGTACACCTGACCGAAACACGATAGTGCTGAACGCTATCATTGAGCGACAAGTAAGTACGAGTATATTAGGTAATGTTGGTGCCTACGCCCGCGAGCTCCGTCACTGGAGCTCTACCACCAGTGAACTACCACTACCACTAGTATATCTATGTAAAGTAATTCATCGTCCCTTATTTATTAATACATTATTCAAAATTAAGAAGACAGTCTTATGAGATGATTATAATGTACGGCCCTGTAATTTCCGGCACAGAGGCATAACACCTTCAGCCTCAGGAGTGGTAACGCATCTGCATTTTGACCTTTGTCTTTGTGTAGGTGTCTATAGGCTGCAGTCATCACTTAAAATCAATGTGAACTGCATGCTTGTTTGCCACTTCCATTACATAAAAAAAAATGATGATCACGCACTTTTCGCGTGATTATTTGGTTATGTAACATGACATTTAGGATAAATTACTGTCACTGTCACAGAAGCGCGCATGGCCCAGCGGCTGGTGTAGATCGTAAGCGATCTGCTCGGTTAAGCACTACGGGCGCGGTCGGGTAGTGTGATGGGTGACCGCTAGTGGCAAATTAAATGCGCGTTTCCGTGCTTCGGAGGGCACGTTAAGCCGTCGGTCCCGGTTGCTATCGATAGATAGCAGTCGTTAAACCTTGTCGGAGGCCTTATGGGCGGTTCGAAAACATCTGACAGCGGGTTGGCCACTAACCCACCCACCTCCACCAATCCGCATTGGAGCAGCGTGGTGGAGTAAGCTCCAGGCCTCCCCCCAAAAAGGGGAGAGACTCGTGCCCAGCAGTGGGACGTATAATGGGTTGCCATTATTATATTATTATTACTGTCACAATTAGAAAAACAGCAATGTACCGCGTAGTGTTCATCAAATTGCTATCAACTTAGTTACTTAATAGCACAGAATAACAATGGTGGATTAATAAACTGAGATTATAGGCTATCAAGCAGTAATGTGTGCATCCATTATTTCCGACATAGATAAGAGGCATTACATTATGGGGTTCTTCAAAAATGGCGTCAAAAGAGTCCTTCAGGGCTGGCAGCGCGTTGGCGACTCCTCTGGTGTTGCAAATGTTCATAGGCGACGGTGACCACTTTCCATCAGGTGGCCCGTTTGCTTGTCTGTCAACCTTCAGACATAAAAAAAACATTACCACCTAACCAAAACACGATAGTGCTGAAGACTACTATTTGGTGGCAGAAAGATTAACTAGGTAATGCGATGGTGCCTACACCTCAAACTCCGACACCAGTAAATTTTAAAATTTTATATCCGGTCATTTATTTACCCCACTAGCGTAGCCACGGAATAGATAAAGGAGATGTTGCGAGCTCGGCCCTGGTCCGTACATGATCTCAAAAAATGGCTTAATTATAGAAGAATCCGAAAAAAATACAATTAATTTAATCAAGAACATATTTTAGAGTTACCACCACATTTAATTCAAACAATTTTATCATTTTCAACCATGTTCAACACGGCGGCGATACAGCCAACGCTTGGTATCAATCGATTTCGATAGTATTTATAATTTTTTTTTTCTCCAAGTACTAGATAATCAAAAAACAATTTAAAAAATGAAAATGTCAAAATGACATCGTCCGCCATATTCGCCATGTTGGTTTTAAGTTGCAATTGTAACTGCAAATAATGTAGTGTAACTGCAAACAAAGCTAAATAAGTGAAAATATGCAGTAAAAACGTTTTTATATTGATTTTGCCTGTTTAATGATATTGTGTACAATACATGGCCGGAGGTCCATACATTTTTGCAACATCTCCTTTACCTGTCCTGTGAGCGTAGCGTAAGGTGCCGTTTTCTAAGTAGGCAGATACATTGAAATTTTATAAGTCTATCGTATCGACTATTTCTCGTAAAGTAGTTGAGTCTATTTAGCCGTGATAGTTGTTCCTATTAAATTTGTTTTATGTACCTATTATCACCATGAACTGTTTAGCTGTCAGAAGGGGATACTTTAACAAAAATTGGCACTTTATAGCTCAGTAGGTATTTCACAAACACTCTCAGTAGGTATTTTTATTTATTGGGAAAATGGTCTTCTAAGCCCCGCAATATTTTTGAAGACCTATCCAACGATACCCCACACGATAGGGTTTTCGGAAAGAAATAAAATAGACGTGTCCCTTACGTGTAGGGGAGGTAGCCTAATTTTTTTTTTATGTTTTGGTTTCTTCTGATGCGATTGGAAAAAAAAATTGTGGTTGAATTTTACGATGCAGATAAAAGCAACAGTCTGAAGTAAGTTGCTAAACTTTTTTTGTCGTTTTGTTTTATTTCTGGTACTTATATTCGATTTTTACACTGAAGAAGTATAACTTCTAACGTGCCTACCTAAGTACAAATACTGTTTCTTCAATATTTTATTGCACGACTTTTTCCGCATAGCTAAAATTTATATTTCTGCCAAATTACAACTTTCCGGTACTAAATGTCTCCGGGCTTAACAGCGAACCATAGAGCAACTCCGGAGGGGAGTAGCCATATGCAGGCTATCCCCTCTGTCAAAGTACAACCCCAAATGGGCCTATACCTGTCGCCTAGATGTATAAATGTGTACGTGAAATTTATTCTGTATTTTGTTAAAGTCAACGTGTAAGTTTCGTAATAATAGACGATTTTTGTAGTGTGCGTGTGTGTCGCACGCATTTCCCCATCCAGGGGAAAGCCTGCATATGGCTACTCCCCAGCCATATGCAGGCTTTCCCTTCTGTCAAAGTACAACCCCAAATGGGCCTATACCTGTCACCTAGATGTATAAATGTGTACGTGAAATTTATTCTGTATTTTGTTAAAGTCAACGTGTAAGTTTCGTAATAATAGACGATTTTTGTAGTGTGCGTGTGTGTCGCACGCATTTCCCCCCGCAAAAAATTACAGATTGTTTTGCATCGGTAATAAACGCTATGGCTACTCCCCTCCAGTCCGCCGCGGCCAGTGGGCCGTGTTGCTCTATGCTGCGAACATACTGACGGACAGACACGTCTAAACTATAGTTGCTTGTAGTCTACGGAACACTAAAAAGGCCAGTTTTTATAACTTCTAAACACCGTAACACGTGTCACGTTTTCAAAGCATTATGGATTTTTTGCAACAATTTCAACAGAGTTATTGTGATGAACCTTGGAAACGTTTCGATCAAAGGGGCAAGGCTGTGACAAAATTTAAGCCGACCTTCGTCGTAATGATTGTCGATTCAGAATCTGGGTCGCCCCTTCCGTCTGTTAGCTATGATAAAGTACCGTGGTCTATCTAGATTTTATGAAAGGAAAAGGTTATATTTGATGAGACAGTTGATTCAGTCAAGCTGTGTGCGACGTTTTAACTGATGCTGAAGATACCTTTTTTTATATAATGAAAAAGGCAAACAAGCATGCAGTTCATATTGATATTAAATAATGACTGCAGCCTATAGACACCCACACAAAGACAGGTCAAAATGCAGATGCGTTACCACTCCTGAGGCTTTAGAAGTTATGCCTCTGTGCTGGAAATTACAGGGCCGCACATTACCACCTGACCGGAACACGATAATGCTGAACACTACCATTTAGCAGCAAGTTTATTAGGTAATGCGGTGTTGCCTATGCCCGCGAGCTTCGTCACTAGAGCTTAGGCCTCAGGAGTGGTAACGCATCTGCATTTTGACCTTAGTCTTCGTGTGGGTGTCTATACGTTGCAGTCATCACTTCACATCAATGTGAACTGACTGCTTGTTTGCCACTTCCATTACATTAAAAAATGTAAATAAGGCCTCCTTAATTAATAAATTATGCAAATAAGACTTCCTAGTTCTATAAGTGAATTTGCAAATCAAAGTCTTTGTACGCAGCACCTGTACAAATATTGCACGTTTAGAATAATATACACAGATATAAGAGACGTGTTTGCTATTGTTAAAAATATGTTTCAAAAGTCAATTTAAGGTACAGTGCTCAACAATAAATATTGCACATCGAGCTTAGGAAGGAGATTTCGGGTCATTTTTTCGGGTCTTCATAGCGTTATCTCTTTCGCACTGTACTTAATTGACATTTGTCGACCATTTTGATCAAGTTTTGACCAATACCGGATTATCAGTGCTTACGTAAGCAGTGTGCAGCAGAGATAACGCTCTACGAAGTCGAAACAAGCCGATCCTCTCTTTCGTAGGCCCGATGTGCAATATCAATTGTTGAGTGTTGTACTCTCGCGTGTATAGTGCTGCTTACAATGATAGATTTCGTAGGAAATTAGGCAATGTGGTGCTAACGCCCTCGAACACTAGAGCTCTATCACCAGTGATGGTCCAACAACGCCAATAACATATATACCTAACGTGACCATGCGTCCCGTTTTGAACGGGACAGCCCCGTTTTCATGCAGACCATCCCGGTCTCCCAGGAATTTTTTTGGGATGCGAAAATGTCCGGTTATCGTTAATCTCAGCAAAAATGTATAGAAAACTAGCGCACCCGATTGAAGTTGTGCCGTCATACCGAAATTTTAATATTTTTTTAATAATTTTTAATATTCTCAAGCGCAATCGATAGCGATACCTAAGATACTCAAAATGATACCTACTTAAAGAAGGGCGTTAAAGCTGAGCGTTCGTAAGTAGGTAAGCCTCTTCGCTCTGGTTCCTTGAAGGTTAGCTTTGAGAATGTTCCGTTTTGAGTGACGATGAAAATGGTCACGTTATACCTATATACCGCAGTTTTTTATCAAAAGATAAGGACACTATAATTATACCTCCCAAACTTTTGACTTTCATAAATAAAAATAATAAAATAAAATACGCTTACACTCACAGCTCCACATAAGGTATTATAATAAATAAACCTGTGTCGTGGGTGCCATTGTACACATACAACACACACACAAACACCCAGACCCAAAGCAAATATCTGTAGGCCATACAAAAATATTTGTCCCGGTGCGGGGATCGAACCCGGTGGTTTCACACCGCTGGACTAACCGGGTCGTCAAAAAAATAATAAATAAGTAATTTAATAATGATAAGTACATTTAAAGTTAATTATCATACTCTTCAAAAACGCCTCAGCTTGTCGAGACTCTACTCAACAAATATTACGTAATACAAATAGAGCCTAGTGCAGGCTTTTCATATGTTTGTTTGTGGCAAAGTTATTTGAGTAACCTTTAAAACCTGTAACAATTATAAGGAAAATTAAGCTTATTTATTAATATATCCCAGTTATCAACAACAAGACATTTGTTAATTGTCGATAAACTGGAATGGGCTAATGGACCTCATGTCACTCAACTGGATTAGGTATTCCTACTTATTCCCGAAAGATATGTCTGTATTTTCGTTAATTTGTATAATAAAATAAATAAAGACAAGCCAAAAACAATGATTTATGATTATCACTCAATGAAAGAAATATCAATAAGAGATATGTTTTTTGTATACTAGGTACGTGACAATAAAACAAAGTTGATTAATTATGGTCATTAGCTCCGAAATTATATAAAGTAACTGGGATATTATGATCTCATACAAATCTTTATATCTTCAATATAAACCCTTTAGATAGATAAAACTATTTAAAGATCGCAACGATATGACCCTTTTTCGAAGTCTGTCAGGTAATATACATAGGTAAAGATCCCAAAGATATGTCCCTTTTCGAAGTCTGCTAAAAAGTAACCACACAACAGAAAGGCATGAAATTGCGTACGAACTTGTTATCAAAAAAAACTTTCACTGACCTGTCTTCGAAACAGTAGGTTACTGAAACGGTAATCACCATGCGCCACCACAGCTTTGTTTATCGGCTTGTTGAACACGTCCATCTTCTTATGTGTCAGGACCACATTCATCACTCTTTCTCTATACTCCTCCTTGATCACTGACAAAGCCCTATCCTTTATTTTTTGCCACACACCCATACTGCTTTCATTGGGTTCAGAACTGGTCATGTTGAATTGTCTCTCCGACACAAACTTTTCAAACTCCTCGGGATATTCCTTTTCGAATGCAAAGGACAAGGCGTGGAATCTCGCCAGCGTCTGCACAGCTGCAGTTGCGTACTCCCAATCCATCGATTTCAATCTGTCATAGGAGTTGTACCCGCTCGCCACCAAATTTTCCATGACAACGGTTTCCTTTTCGTATATTGTTGAGCAGCCGTAAAATTTTGGAAACACGAACCTTTGGTCTTCTGGTATTTCGTGCCGGTTCTGGATTTCATCGTATATTTTAGCCAAGTGCGTGTACACGATCCTCTCGGTTTCATATAACCAGGTTCCGTTCACATATTTTCTCATAGCATCAGGTATGGCAGCTACTTTGGCGAAGAGCTTCAGGTCATCGCGACCTGGTGTCGCGACATCGACGAAGAAGAGAGCTGAAGTGTAGTTTGCTCCCCCACTATTGATGGTTTGGATCTTCAGCGTATGTTGACAATATTTTAGTTCCTCCAAAACATTTTGCAGGAATTCGCGCAAAGTTATTTCGGCGTCCGTCATATTGTGTGTTCCGTTCGCAACTAGTTAACGAGTTTGTTGTAATGACCTGTTGCGTCAATCTGACCGAATAACCAAGTGTCTCGCGTAGAATCGCGGTGCGCGGACGCAGCATCGGTTTGCTATAAATAAATCAGTGTTTACGGAAGTTATTAAAAAAAATCAAGTGTTCTTAATAGTTTTATGTGTTTGTTCGTAATTTTCTCAATTTGTCTGTTTTAATGAATATTGTTGTAAAATATTTCGTTTATTTGTTTATTTATACTTTTGTGCACATTATGAATGTACATAAGACGTATTACGTAGTGGTATTCTCTGCCAGTCATCATTTCATTCAACATTGTCATCATTGCGTTTATTACTTGACGAGCACAAATACACACGGAAAATAATTAATATACCTATTTGATTCTACACTCACAAAAAATAAGTGGAAAGATATTATTTAAACTAGTATATTATATTATATATACTGTATTTTATATTATATACTATATATACTGTGCCCGCAACTTCGTTCGCGTGAAATAGTGACTTTGGGCAGCATTATTTGGCTATACTACCTTACTTTAGGTTAATTTTGAATCATACGAAAACACTTATGCACACGTATACACTACTCTGTACACGATATTAGACTTACGCCACCAAAGCCACCAACTCCACCAACACTACCAACTCCACCAACGCCACCAATTCCACCAACGCCAGTCACGCCACCACCAACGCCACCACCAGCAACGCCACAAACGCCACTAACGCCTATGTAAACCGCATTCAACTCTGTCAGAGAATAGACTCTGTTTAAAAGTTTTGGAGCTGTGTGAAGTAGGTAAATTTTCAATTGACAATAACTTTTTTTCCCTCAACCGGTTTTGACAACGCTCCTAATTATATGTAACTGACCTCGTTTAGTAATTTGGAAGTTTTAACCTACCAGACAGACAGACAGAAAATGTTTTTTTGTTTCTGTTACTCTTCTTTAATCTCCCTCCTATCAGTTTTTTCGAAAAATCTTTAATGTGCAGACACTCGATATTTACTGTCTTAATTTAGTCGGTATAGATATGTCGAGTAATCAAAGTACTCAATATTATTACGTGCCTAATATTATAAGAAAAGAAAATAAAAATTTAAACATGAAATAGTATTATGCACCTACTTCATTTATTTTAAAAAGTCCTAATTACGAAAGATCGATTAGACATTTTAAGATGATGAATATATAGCCCATAATTAATTCGAGAAAACGGAATATTTGTTTCAACTTTAGTACCTAATGATAAAATTATTATTTTGTACATTATATTGTTATCAAAACGCCTCGCCCATCTGACCTCAGTATATATATCAGTATAAGTATTTTTGGACCGCTTTATTTTTGCTTACTTTGACATATTAATCAACGTATCAGTTGTTATTCGCTTTAATTTTATATTTTGAAATTTGACCTATCACAAGCAAATTCGATTATTTCCAAGTCATTAAATACATTTTTGAGTTGAGTTATACACCTTAATCACGCCGTCAAAGTGGTAGAATACTTGTAAAACAATGAAAAAAATATTTATAATAAATTATTTAGAGTACCTCCCCTACATGTAACGCGCGAATAATTTTTTTTTTTCGATTTCTATATTGTGTAAGCTATTGTTGGATACACGGAATAGATAAATAATTATCTATTCTGTGTTTACACACTTTAAGCACTAATAGTCCGGTATTGGTCAAAACTTGATCAAAATGGTCGACAAACGTCACATAGGCAGTTTGCGAAAGAGATAACGCTCTACCAAGTTGAAATTATACGAAGTCTCTCACGTAAGGTATGTAGCGTCCACTACATGAAGGCGCCAACTAGTGGAACACAGACGAAACTTGTCTTGTACTTGTCTGTTACGGTAGATGGCGTGTCAATCGAATAACATCGCACATACGAATAATTCTCAGGAGTTGGCACATATACAACTTCCCAAATTCAATCGTTGCACTAACACCTCGCCTGGTCGGCTGGTCCGAGGAATCGGAGGAACATTTCCCGTTCCTCATGTGCCATATATTATTATTATCTTGCTGTACACTGCTATGTAATTTAGGTACTTACCTCAATCAACACAGTAATCAACGCTTGTAATTACAAGGCCTTGGACTGTTTGAAGTGATCACGTTTTTAAATTACAGGATATTAAAACTGTTGTCGTAGTCAATGTGGAAACTGTATTTAATTTTCCTTGTAACAATATTCCACGTGTGTGTCCACAAGAGGAAAGTGATTTGATTTGCTGTCTCTATCTCATCTGAAGGTATGATAGTGTTGTGAATAAGTTTTCCTTCTATAAGAACTTAATTTAAAAAACCGGTCAAGTGCGTGTCGGGCCACGGGCAATGTACGGTTCCGTAGTTTTTATTTTTAAGTTTGATTAACGCAATGAAAATATTTATAAATATTTTTACAACAATATCCCACACTATATGGAAAACTAATAATATAACAATATTTACGTTACATGTAGGGGAGGTACACTAAATAATTTTTATTCTACCATTTTGTCGGCGTAATTAAGATGTATGCTTGTGCCAAATTGCAAGTCTCTAGTACCAATATTTTTTGCGTTAAACCGAGGACGGACAGACAGACAGACCGACAGACAGATAGACAGACAGACAGACGGACATGGCGAAACTGTAAAGATATCTTGTTTACTACGGAACCCTAAAAAGATAACTGGCGAATTGGCTTTTCGGCCGACATCGATTAGAATATGAAAAGTATTGGAAATGGGGATGTTAAATAGCTTTGGAGTCACCACTTTTTATCATATCATATGAAAGCGAATTGCAAATGAGATATAAAGATAAAAAAAATATGAAAATTGGAGTTGAATCGTATGAGATAGAGAAAGTACTTAAAAGTGAAGAAAATCTGTGAAAAATAAAGTTAACTTTAAAATGCAAATTTATTTATTGACTTTAAGTTACATAATATACATAAAGATATGTTACGTTGACAAAGTGGCAAAATAACATGCATCAAAATATTTTTATAGTAAAATAATTTTTAAAATCAACAACAAATGTTTCGATAGCTTTTTGCCTGCCGTGGTCCTGGGCAGATAGATCTAAGAACACATCAAATAGGTATAATTAATTTTATTGAGCATTTTCCTAATATTTTTAATATATTGTGTTACCTATTTCATCATTCATGTGCTGAGTCAATCCTCAACAGCACGACAAAAACATACGTGCAACAGATAAGTAATGATAAACACAATGTACGACTAATCTCATTAATGACCACAATAATTCCCTATCATATCAGTATAAACAATACGTTCTTTTCGTTTTGTTTACTACTATAATTATTATTGTAACGCATAAATTAAACAATCATCAAAATACACAGACGTAGAAGAGCATGGATCCAGAGCAAACTTTTCGCGACATCCTCGCAAAAATTGCAAAAGACCAAAATTATGGTGACTGTGACACCAAAATCAAGCCCATATCGAGTGAAGGTGCAAATTACACAACTCAACTGTTCCTGGCAACATTATCAGCGGAAGACAAAGAAGATTTGAAGCTCTTCGCGAAAGTTGCTATTGTTGGTGAGAAAATGCGTGCACTGACTCCATTCAGAATGTACGAAACTGAATGCTTCTTTTACACGCAACTCTTGAAGAGGTACAGAGAAATTGAAGATGCTAATAAAGTGGCTGAGGAATATAGGCTGAAGACAACAAAATTCTATGACTGCAGCGAGGAGTACTTGAAAGAGGTTCTTGTATTAGAAGATTTAATACATCGAGGCTTTCAAATGTTCGATCGATTCTCGACTGTTAGCTGGGGGTATGCTTCGACGGCTTTTGAGCAGCTAGCCAAACTACACGCGCTCTCTATGGCATATTCCTTGAAATATCCAGAGGAATTCGAAGCGCTAGCAGAGAAATTCACTATGAAAATAAATCCTGATGATTTTGTGCCGTATGTTGAAAAGATATTGGCTTCATCGATGGAAGTAGTAAAAGAAGAATACAAAGATAGATTCGAGAAATTCGTAGATGAGAATTTCAGGCAATCGAATATCTTTGAAAATTTCTACAAGCCAATTCGACGACCCGTCCTTGTTCATGGAGACTTTAGGCAGAGTAATCTTATGCATTTAGAAGGACCGGTGAGTTCTTTACTTTTCTTTTTGGAGTGCCATCGGTACTTTTTTTTATATTTTGGTAAAGTGGCAAACAAGCATGCAGTTCACATTGATGTTAAGTGATGACTGCAGCCTATAGTCACCCACAAAAAGACCAAGGTCAAAATGCATATGCGTTACCACTCCTGAGGCCTAAGGTGTTATGCCTCTGTGCCGGCTATTACAGGGCCGTACATTACCACCTGACCGGAACACAATAGTGCTGAACACTACCATTTAGCGGCAAGTATATTAGGTAATGCAGTGGTGCCTACGTCCGCGAGCTCCGTCACTGGAGCTCTACCACCAGTAAAACTTGAATTAATGACATCTTAAATTAAATTCTTTAATCTCTTTTTTATTTATTTAGGTACATTTACTTACTTAATTAGAAGTAAACGTTTCTACGTCGTGTCGTGTCATCGTCGTGTGGTCACTTTACAGTGATGACCGCAGCCTATAGACATCTACACAAAAACCAGAGGTCAAAAGAAAAGTTGCCACCCCTTGTCGAGTCTAGGTTGTCCAACAAAAAAAAACATGTAGCAGACAGACAAAATTATTTATTTTATAAACGGACGTGGGTTACAGGGTCCGTTTAGGACAAATAAATAGGTACTGCCCTTTTCCAGATTTCCAGGAGTTGTAGGTAGTTGCTGGTAGTAACCGCGAACTGTGCCGTGGTCCCCAAAAGCGGGGGAAACACAACACTTGAATATTTATGTATTTAAAGATAAAAGATGAAGATTTAAATTGCCACGAAAGGTACGGACGGCTCGCAGAGCGACGTGCACTCACTCTGACGCTTTAAAATGTCCTCCCGTGCAGGGTTGCCACCTTGGTGGTTTTTCCACCAGAACTGGTGCTTTTTCAGAGCTCTTAGTGGGATGTTTTCGTTACATAGCGTTTTTATTTTATTTAGCGGTTTTTGGTGGATTTTAAATGTAAGGTCTGGCAACTCAATTTTTAGAGATATCCCTAACCATTTTGGAGTTTTGTATTGAACGGGGATTCCCCGTTTCCTAGTCAATAGTGACAGAATTACGATATGTAATAGGTATATCCAAGGCGGGGAATCCCAGAGGTGCCGTCGAAAATTGTTTTCGTTTTATCTACTGTCATTCTATGTCTGGAATAAGTTTGATGTAGGTGATTTTTGTTAATAAGGTGCATCTCTGGTAAATTATTCTCTTGTCTAATTGAGTGATCGTAATCGTGATTAGTAATTACTGTGTGTGAGTGTGAAAGTGATTTCCAGTAATGGAAGTACCAATTAAGAAAAAAAATTATACACAAAAGTACAGAAAAGAATGGGAATCACTAGCAGAATTCAAAAACTGGCTGAAACCTTTTCCTGGTGACGATACGAAGGCGTTTTGCACCTTTTGCAAATCAGATTTATTGGCGAAGTTAGTTGACTTGAGAAGACATGTTGAAACAAAAAAACACAAACAAAAAATGCAAATTATATGTGCCAATCAGTCGATAAAGTTTACACCCGCTGAAAAGTTTTCAAACCCAAAATCTTCTAAAGCTGAAGGAATGCTTGCTCTTTACATTGCTGAACACAGTTCCGTTTCCTGTATTGATCATCTAACAGTTTTAGTGAAATCGGCCTTCTCTGACTCCAAAGCGACGAATGATATAAAAATGCATCGTACTAAGTGTGGCGAAGTTATCAAAAATGTCTTAGCGCCACACTTCGTTGACGAGTTAATTAAGGACATAGGACAGCAGAAATACAGTCTCATCATTGACGAATCAACCGATATTAGTACGAACAAGCAACTTGGTATTGTGATCAGGTATTTTAGTAGAAAATTAAAAAAAATTGTGTCTTCGTTTTTGGCCCTAGAACCACTTAAAACCAGCGATGCTACTGGAATTGTTGAAGCACTTCTATCTTGTTTACAAAAATATGGCTTAGAAAAAAATAAGATGGTTGGATTGGGAACTGACAATGCGTCAGTTATGACAGGAATCCATAATGGGGTGTACAGAATTCTTAAAAATGATATACTAAATTTAATCCTTATACGACGCACGTGTCATTCTTTGCAACTTGCAGTTTCACATGCGTCAGAACAGACCTTACCAAAAAATATAGAATTTTTGATTAGAGAAACCTACAATTGGTTTTCCCACTCTACAAAACGTAAGAGCGAATACCATGAAATATACGAAACAATTAACTGTGGGGAAACCCCGTTAAAAATTTTGCAGGTGTGTGACACACGCTGGTTGTCCATTGAACCTGCAGTCCAAAGAATTTTGTCACAATGGCAAGAATTGACTCTACATTTTGGGCTCATGAGCAATCAATGCTATACTGCAAATATTTTATATTCTATGTACAAGGACGAATCTAATTACTTGTATTTGCTATTTTTGAAAACTGTACTCAATGATGTGCAGATTGCTGTCAAAACCTTTGAAAGCGAAACTGCAAATCCCCTTAAATTATTAAATGTGATTATCACACTTTTACGTTCAGTTTGCAACAGGGTACTGTTGCCAAATGCTGCTACCACTGACAAAGACTTTTTGATGATTGACATTGAGAGTCACCTCAATCCAGTCCCATATATGGGATACCTCTTTGAGTCCGAGAGTGAAAAAACATCAGTAACATCTGATGCTATATCAGTTATAAGACGTAGGTGTATTGCATTTAATGTGAAACTAGCAAAGGAAATTCAACAAAGACTGCCGACCAATTATACAGTGCTAGAGCTGATGTCAAAATTAGACCCAAAGACGATTCTATGTCAAGGAAAAGATAACTCAATTTCAGAATTAGCTAAAGAACTTGGCTATAGTGCTAGTGACATCGACAAAATACTGAACCAGTGGCACAACATCTGTTTTGTACAATGGGAAAATACAAACGATGTTATAAAATTTTGGGTAGAGGTAGATAAACATAGAAATGCAGCTGAAATTAATGTTTTTGGAGACCTAGTTGACCTCGCCATATCTACGTTAACTTTACCTAATTCCAATGCAGGCGTTGAAAGAATATTTAGTGTGATGAACATCGTCAAAAACAGACTGCGAAACAAGATGGCTGGGCCACTTTTAAATGCTATATTTTTTATTAGAAACAGGTTGAAAGTTATTGGTGTAGAATGCTACAATTACGATTTACCCAGCGATGTCATTGCAGCCATTGGCAAAAATACGAAGTACTCATATAAAAAACTCCAAGAAGAACCTACATCTTTAGCATCGACGTCGACGTCGTCGACAGGAGTATCAACATATAAAAATGATGACGAAGAAGTCGTAGAACTTGTAAAATATGATGATCTTGAATTTTGACCTTTTCACATTTAACTTGTTTTTTATATTTTTTTATCTAAATGTCTTGATTCTGTTTACTGAATGATAAACTAACTTACTTTACTCATGTAGTTTCATTTCACTCCTTATACAATAAAGATCAAGTTAGGTAAGTCATCAAAATATCGATTTTGCAAGTAAAACACATAATTAGTTTGGATTACATGCTGTAATCCTTTTTTATTAAGTACTTTAATTTTTTTATGTTTGGTGGATTCTGGTGGTTTTTTTTTACTTCAATTTTCTGCAATCTGGTGGCATATGACACAGTATCTGGCGCCTTAGAAAAATCAGAGGTGGCAACCCTGCTCCCGTGTCGTCCGTCGCCGAATGGCGCGTACGCCTAACGCAACGTCATTGTCAGGGAAGGCGGCGTGTCGATAAACACTATTGTCGATATTGGCGATGTCCCAATATCGATGGTTGTGCTTTAATTTTGTTTAATTAAATAATAAATAACGTTACACCCTAAGACCTGTAAGACATACAACGTGTAACAGGATCGAATGTAGAACCCAAAACTAGTTTGTTCATATAATCAATAACCAAATTGATTTCATTAATTTTAGATACAGGTAATATTTTGTTCTAAAATTAATTACAAACTAAGGAAATTATGGTCACACATTTGGTGAACAGTCAATACAAACGCAAGTGAGACTAACTTCTATCCAAAATATAGGTAATGCTAGAATCAACAAGTTTATTAAACTAGTGACAGTGTGCGTGTGAGGGTGAGGGTAGATTTGTGTTTTATGTGCGGCCGTAGATAGAGGTAGGGTAAGTATGCATTGGGTATGCATACTATTTGTACAAATTGAAGGCAACTTATTTTTTATATAAAAAATATGATAGACATAAACATGTAATTTCAGTTCATGTATTATGATTATTACTCAATTTTCTAATCGGGGTGTTTGAGAGTGTGCGTTATTTCAGTTACACATTGTATATATCTGGTATGTCTCTATGATAGTTATTACGGGGCCATACATTACCGCCTAGCCGGAAGACGATAGTGCTGAATACTACCATTTGGCGTCAGATAGATTAGGTGGTGCAATTGGGCCTACGCCTTCCAGTCTCAACACTGGAACTCTACCACCAGTAATTTACTTTCTTTCCCATGTTTCAGGATGGGAAACTCGAAATCATAGTCCTGGATTACCAGACCATCCAGTCCGGCAACTGTATCACCGATATCCTGTACTTCATCTTCAACGGCACAGACGAGCAGTTCAGAGCCAAGTACTACCAGAAGTTGATAGACCACTACTACACTGAGCTCAGCCAATCTCTGCGACGGCTTGGATTGGACCCTGATGATGTCTACCCACGAGATGACTTCGATTATGAATTGAAAACGGTATGGTATACAATAGGCAATCGGACAGCTAATCAAAAATAAATGTAAACTATGATTAGAATGAATGTTTGTGAAATAATACGATGACTCATTAAATATTTTCGTGAAATATTAATGATTTATATTTTTAAATTGCAAAATAAAATGTAATAATTTTAATATTTTTTATCTGTGCTCCATGTTGAACGAAACATCAATCACAGGACGTGACGTCATATGTTTGTACAACATATATTTAACACAAGTGATACTTTGGTCTATGGCTCTTTTTTGTATATTTTCTACGTTATTTACACGAAAAATAAGTTATACGAAATTCAACAAAATTATTTTACACTTGGTTAGTCGTATGGAATTAAAAGATTCACTTTGATTGCAAACAGTTGACGTCACATTGTTCAGAGTCATTCGGCACCGTTTACGCGGCATTTTTGAAATTATAAAATGTATGTGTAGTTTCTGGTACTTTAACATGTTTAAATAATAATATTAATATTTTTTATGGTTAAATAAACGTATAAAGAATAATTTTACACACATTCTCAAAAGTTGTCCGATTCCCTATTATTAACCTTTAGTAGCTTATATTGAAGCATAGGGGCGCACGGCCCACTAGCGGAGGCATTTTCTTCCACTGGAAGAGAATTCTTTCTCTATAGCGCAGGCAGTCAACCGAACAACGGCGGTCAAACCATTCCAGTAGGGCGATAGTAAGTGCAATAACGCAAGATAGTTTTACTGGTGGTAGAGCTCCAGTGACGAAGCCCGCGGGCGTAAGCACCACCGCATTACCGCTAAATGGTAGTTTTCAGCACTATCGTGTTCCGGTCAGGTGGTAATATACGGCCTTGTAATTTCTGACACAGAGGCATAACACCTTAGGATTCAGGAGTGATAACGCATCTGCATTTTGACCTTGGTCTTTGTATGGATGTATATAGGCTACAGTCATCAAATAACATCAATGTCAACTGCATGCTTGTATGCCACTTTCATAATATAAAAAAAATATGGGCAGCAGCATCTTGCGATAACACTACCGCCACTGGGATCGCCAATCCGCATGATATGATGATGAATATTTATTTATTTACTAGCTGACCCGGCAAACTTCGTATTGCCTCACAATGAAATTTTGTGTCAAAGGTTTGATAGATACGGACAATTTGTATGGAAAAATGAAATTGTAGTTTTTACAACTTTCTCAATTTCTTCATATTTTCTTACCTTTTAAACCTTCCCTGGGCTTCCAAAAATCATTCAAAACCACAATTAGCCAAATCGGTCCAGCCGTTCTCGGGTTTTGGCGAGACTGGTGGTAGAGCTCCAGTCACGGAGCTCGCGGGCGTAGGCACCACCGCATTACCTAATATACTTGCCGTTAAATGGTAGTGTACAGCACTATCGTGTTTCGGTCAGGTGGTAATGTACGGCTCTGTAATTTCCGGCACAGAGGCATAACACCTAATGCCTCAGGAGTGGCAGCGCATTTGCATTTTGACCTCTGGTCATTGTGTGGGTGTCTATAGGCTGCAGTCATCACTTAACATCAATGTGAACTGCACGCTTGTTTGCCACTTTCATTACATAAAAAAAAAAAAAAAAAAAAAAAAACTAACGAACAGCAATTCATTTTTATATATATAGATAATCATCACAGCTATCATTACTTATTGCGATAGAGGTCTTTGCGGTCTTTAACTCACTAATTAATTAATTACAGTATAATTGTTGTGCATACTACTAGTTATGTGTTTTGGTGTGATTCATTTGGGGTGAGGCAGGCCCCCCACGAGGTGGACCGACGACCTGGTGAAGGTCGCGGGCAATCGCTGGATGAGGGCGGCCCGGGACCGGTCGTTGTGGCATTCTTTGTTCAGCAGTGGACGTCTTTTGGCTGAAATGTTGATGATGATGATGACTCCTAGTTAATGGTTAGTACTGTAACAAAAAACATACAATGTCAACTTTGCGAACTCACTCAACTGGCATGAGAATATATCTAGCCTATCTTGAACCAGGTTCAGGGTCTGAATCGCTCTGGTAAGTGGTGCCTTGGTCCTCATATTACTCCTGGCTATCGGCACCGCCAGCAAGGTCGTCAAGCGGACGTCTGCGCCGCCTAACGTAACCGTCTGGTACATTGAGTAACTTAACACTCCTGGGTTATGGGCCACGCCTCGCAGTAGGTCGATCAGGTATGCAGTTAGTGCAAATCGAGAAGTACCCTTAATTCGTCGCATCCAACCATTCCTAGCACGAATAGTGTTGGATACATCAACGGATAAAACGGATAGAACGGATAGATATAATAATATGCTTTGATGAAGATACAACTGAATAAATTAAATGTATTCCCTTTTCCAGGTATTGCCTTTCGGTCTATGCATGAGTCTATTCACGCTGCCTATAGTCACCGTGGAAGCGGAAAAAAAACCAGTTATCAACGAAGACTCGGATATCAATAACTTCTTCATAAAACCAAATGACCTATTCAAAGAACGTCTGAACGGTATACTTAGTGATTATGTTAAAATGGGTGTTTTATAAATAATATTTCTCAGTGTGTTATACAGGGTGTATGAAGACCGCTTCCGAAGTTGAAACATGGCTTTATAACACATTATTATACCAAAATGAAAGCTGATAGTGATAGTTTAATAACACAAATTATTACTGGTTTATTTTTAACTAGGTATATATTATACAGCTAATATTGAATTAGCATTTTATAGAGTAAATTATATACATTTGCTTTTATCTCGGTATTTGAGAGTTGTATTTTTTAGAACAAAAAATGGACGTATAGCTAGCTAGTCACGTGCAGCGTCGGCCGGCTGTCGACCGCCGAAATCATAGAGCAACACCGGAGGGGAGTAGCTATATGTAGGCTTTCCCCTCTGTTAAAGTACAAGCCCAAATGGACCTATACCTGTCGCCTAGATGTTTAAATGTGTGCGTGAAATTGTTTCTGTATTTTGTTAAAGTCAAGGTGTGAGTTTCGTAGTAAAAGACGATTTTTGTAGTATGCGTGTATGTCGCATGCATTTTCCCCTGCAAAAAATTACAGACTGTTTTGCATCGATAATAAACGCTATGGCTACTCCCCTCCAGTCTGCCGCGGCCGGTGGCCCGTGTCAAGTTGCTCTATGGCCGAAATCGAATTAACATTGCTCTTTTAGATAAAAAAAAATAGGTAGAATGAGTTTGTCACTTCAAGAAATTGTTTAATTTGTCCATTTACACGTTAGGTACAATACATATAAGTATACAGAAATCAAAAATACATTTTGAAAATTTGAATTATTTAAAATATTTTTTAACGTCATTGTATCTAGAGTCATGAGTACTATTACCTGGTTTACCCTTGTAAAATCCCTTCCTCCCCTGTATAGTTAAAATAGATTTTTTCAAATAAGATTTACGAAATACGACGAGCCAGTCCAGCGGTGTGTGGCGATTGTTTGAACCAAGACGACCCGGTCAGTCCAGCGGTGTGAGATGACCGTTTGATTCGAAGGGTCGCGGGTTCGATTCCCGCACCGGGACAAATATTTGTATGGCCTACAGATATTTGTTTCGGGTCTGGGTGTTTGTGTATGTGTTGTATGTATAAAACGGCACCCACGACACAGGTTTATACCTACTGTGGGGCTGTGAGTGTAAGCGTATTTAAAAAAAAAGGCTTACGGGTTCGATTCTCGTACTGGGACAAATACATACAAATTTTTACAGATATTGGTTTTGAATCTAGGTGTTTGTGTATATGTGGTGTATGAGCAACGGCACCCACAACACAGATTTATACCTAGTGTGGGGCTGTGAGTGTAAGCCAAATATTTATTTATTTATTTAACATATATAAATAAAAAATAATCTTTATAATTTCGGGTAATTTGAATAAGTTTTAATTAAGTATATTAATCTTAAGGGTTCTTTGAAGAGTACCACATAATGTACAATATTTAATGTATCTGCATGCCAAGTACCTTATGGTCTAGGCCAGTGATTCCCAAAGTGGTCTATATCGATCCCTGGGGGTCTATGACAAAGAGAAAGGGCTCGGCGTCAGCGAAAAAAAATGGGGGTCCACGATATTGGATCTCAATACATACACTGATAGTACCAATTTACTTACATCATACCAGTGATTCCCAAAGTGGTCCATGGAGCCTAGATGGGGGTCTACGTAGGCGTGAATAAAAATTGTAAATATGGGAATGTGATATAAATGTAGCAAGAAAAAATAGTTTGGGAACCTCTGGTCTAGGCAAAGAGAGTGGAGATTTCTCTTCTCACATTTTTTTTATGTAATGAAAGTGGCAAACAAGCATGCATTTCACATTGATGTTAAGTCACCCGTTCGGGTGTGTGATGGATGACCGCTAGTGGCAAATTAAAATTCGCGTTTCTGTGCTTCGGAGGGCACGTTAAGCCGTCGGTCCCGGTTGCTATCGATAGATAGCAGTCGTTAAACCCCGTCAGAGGCCTTATAGGCGGTTTGCAAATATCCAACAGCGGGTTGGCCACTAACCCGCATTGGAGCAGCGTGGTGAAGTAAGCTCCAGGCCTCCTCCCAAAAATGGGAGAGACTCGTGCCCAGCAGTGGGACGTGTCAAGGGTTGCCATTATTATTAATGGTAAGCGTAATATGTGTAGCCTTAAAAAAACTATTGCTATCATCACGTAATTACGTTTTATTTATGTATCTAACGAAGGTGGCAATCAAGCATGCAGTTCACATGGATGTTAAATGATGACTGCAGCCTATAGACATCTACACAAAAACCAGACACCAAAATGCAGATGCGTTGCCCTGCGAATTTTTAAATATAATTAAAAGTAAATGACATACTTACCTACATATGGATATTTTAACTACATGCATGTTTTGTGATATACGATATTTAATAAATTAATGTGATAGAATAGTTTATATTTATTATATTAAAATGTTTATAATTTTGTTTTATTTCCCACCTGTACATTACCACCACTTAATTTTTTTCCACGTGAAATATAAGATCGATTTAAGTTTATTAGAAAATATAGTACGAGAGATACTGAACCCTCCGAGTACCGTTGGCCCTGTAAGGCTAGAATTTCTTGTAAGGATGCCTCATAACATGCTAAGTACAAAAACCATCGCCTGGCAAGGATCAACCCGTCACGTCATCAACCGATGGCGCTACGAGTAACTGTAAAAGACAAAAGATGATTTATGTGATAGGCGACGGTGAAGTTAGCGGTTTAGCATCTCAAATAACTCGAGATCGGAGAAATAAGAATGACTATACTTATGGTGTTTATGGTATTGTCAAACCTGGGGCTAAAAGTAACAAAATAGTAAAAACTTGTGAAAACCTGAAATCTGTTCTAAAAAATGGCGACATTGTAATTTTATCGACTGGATCAAACGACGACGATCCATATAAATTATTATATAACGTAAGCAACGCATTATACCTCTTGCGCAATTATAATGTTTTTATAACTAATGTACAACAGAATCCGCACCTAAATGAATATAAATTGAACGAACAGTATAAATTATTAATTAAAAAATATAGAAATTTAGGATTAATAGAAATGTAATGTAAACATCATTTTAGATATAACAAAAAACTGTTTATTAAATTATTAAGCTTTGACCTACACGTTCAAATTGATTTCTTAGCTTATAACATGTGGATTGAAACTGAAAAAGACTTACCGGCTTCTAATACTAACCATTATTCAAAAACATTTGAGCATACATCACATAAGAACATACCGCCGGGTCAAAACTGTAACAGAGTCCATAAAAAAGGCACTATACCGTTTTGTTTTACAATAAAACAACGTCAATTAGTCTTACCTAACACTAACTAACTAATAGCAAATGTGAAAAACTCATCTTTTTCAGGCCAATCCCAAACATCGGTAAATATGGAACTGTGTGACGTAGATTCGTCTAATGTTGTGCCAGTTCAGTTACGTAGTCAAACCAAGTTTTTTCGCTCCTAAACCTGAGCTTTCCATACACCACCAAAATATTGCGGAAGCGATAAATAAATCAGATGAGTTGTTCGCTGCGTTGTCAATATTTTCTGATAGTGGTAAAAAAATTGATGTACTGTGTTTAACAGAAACTTTTATTAAAAAAGGAACGGAACAACTGATGAAAATTCATGGTTATCAATTGGTAGCATCGTTTTGTCTAAACACAAAACGCGGAGAATCATGCATAATGGTAAATAAAAACCTTGAATGTCGAGTGATCACTTGTATGAAGGCTTTAGTGGATAACTTTAGCTTCGAATGCTGTGGCGTTGAGTTAATATATCAAAACATTCAAATTATATGTGTCTACCGAACCCCTAACAGCAATCCTCAAATTTTTCTACAAAAGTTAGAGCAACTTTTGCTCAAAATTGCCAATAGGTCCAAAAAGTTAGTTTTGTGTGGCGATTGGAACATTGACACATTAAAGCCTTCTAATAGCCAAGATCTTAGAAGTATGCTTGAAAATTTTCAAATGCAACTGCACATTGAGTCACCAACAAGGCGATCGGCATGTCTCGACCAGTTTGCTAGTAATTTTAAATCGAATATTTCTGCCGCAATGCACTATCTTGGTCTTTCAGACCACGAAACTACTCAATCTCTAAGTATAAAAATTAATAGAAAACGAGAAATAATCAGTTGGTTTGAGAAGGCTAGAAATTTTAACAGAGAAAATAAAATAATATTCTATAAGTGTATATCTTCTTTATCCTTTTCAGAAGTATATGATAAAAGTGATAGTAATAAATCATTTGAAGAATTTTATAACATATTATTAATGTTTTTTAATTTATGTTTTCCGATACTTAATGTTAAAAAAACAAATAAAAAAAGTAACAGAACGTGGCTAGCTGTTGGTTTGAGAAAATGTTATGTAAAACAAAGATATCTTTACCTAAAATACATACAAAATCGGCATAATAAAACATCAAATTAACAAAACTACAAAAAATACGATAAAATACTCAAAAGATGTTTACAAAAAGCACGACAAATACAAAACAAAAAATACATTGACAATAAAAAAACAAATGTAAAGCTGTATGGGAAACAATAAATAAGAATTTTGGTGAAACAAACAGGAGTTCTGAAATCGACAAAATATTATTTAATGACCAAACATATACTGACCCATCTGACATAAGTAAAATATTTAATGACTTTTATATTAATTTGACTAATGAGAATAATTTTACATATAATGTAAATCACATCAATAAATCTGTAAATGTATGCAATACGAATTCAATATTCTTAAAACCAACTGACTCTATGGAAATATATAAAATTATTAATAATCTTAAAAATACGAAATCGGTAGGGATTGATGGTATTAACACAGACTCTTTGAAATTATGTGCTGAATATATTAGTGAACCCTTGAGCTTCATTATAAATAAATCACTCGAGG
Organism: Macrosoma leucophasiata; assembly: GCA_036365455.1. Lineage (NCBI taxonomy): Eukaryota > Metazoa > Arthropoda > Insecta > Lepidoptera > Hedylidae > Macrosoma > Macrosoma leucophasiata. Next base: position 1,201,133 of record JAWQUS010000023.1, on the reverse strand, counting down.
AAGGTTCATATCCAAATATATTAAGAGACTAAAGTAAAACCACTTTTCAAAAAAAGGAGATGCATCAGATGTTAATAATTATCGTCCAGTTACTTTGATTCCAATATTATCAAAAATATTTGAAAAGGATATGTTTAAAAGACTTTTCGATTTTATATAGACATAATTTACTAAAAAGAGAACAATTCGGTTTTCGTAAGAATAGTTCTACTTCACTAGCATGTTTTGATTTGATGAAAACAATAACAGAAGCAATTAATGATAACAAAGCAATCGCAGCAGTGTTTCTGGATATGAGCAAAGCGTTTGATTTTGTGGACCATAAGCTTCTTTTATATAAGTTAGATAAATACGGAATCAGGGGCGTTGCTAACCAATGGATCAAAAGCTTTCTGTCAGAGCGAACTCAATGTGTTGAAATAGCAAAAATTGTAATTGGATATAAAATTTGTAGTCAATCTGATTTCAGAGCAAATAACTTTGGCTTGCCACAAGGAAGTGTTCTTGGCCCGTTACTGTTTTTAATAAATATAAATGATTCACCAAATGTCACGCTCCACAAAACTGTATTATTTGCAGACGACACTACACTCATAGTGAAATGTGACGACTTAAATACATACCAAAAAAATATTAATGAAGCTCTTGATAGTATAATTACGTGGTTAAAAACTAATAATCTTAAAATTAATATCAATAAAACTAATTTAATTCAATTTCAGACATATAGGAAAAAACACATTGACCTCAATATAATACATGATAAAAATAAAATTAATGGAGTTGACTCCACAAAGTTTTTAGGGCTAGTGGTGGATAAAAATTGTGACTGGAAAGCTCAGATGGACTTTGTTTGCGACAAACTGAATAAATTTGTATTTGCTATAAAGCGATTGCGTCAAACTGTTTCGACAGAAGCAGCCCTGATTGCATACCATGGCTATGTCTCCTCTGTGCTTTCTTATGGCCTCTTGTTATGGGGAAACTCGGTGGTAATTGATAAAGCTTTTCATGTACAAAAAAAATGTGTAAGAGCAATTTGTGGAGCTTGGTGCTTGGACAGTTGTAGGCCATTATTCCAGAAATATCGTATATTACCGTTAGCTTGCATATACATTAGGGATCTCTGTGTATTCGTAAAGCAGGATCCATACTATTTTAAGCTCAATTCTGAATGTACGAATAGGAACGTTAGCGTAAGGAATCAATTTAAACTGTTCATACCTAAATGTAGAATTGAATTACATAAAAGGAATGCTTTTGTAAACACCATAAGGGTTTTTAATAAATTACCCATTACGCTCAAGGAAATACGTTTAGCACTATTTAAAAACAAACTGACTCAATGGATACAACAAAATTCTTTTTATGACTTAAATGCATACATGACATATAAAGCAATATCCTAATTAATTGAATAATGTTTGATCTAATTATCTGACCTGAATGTTACTATTGACATATCTAAATTATTTTAATTACCCAATTCCATTTACCTAATTAATGACATATTATTCATAAATTTTTGACTGAGTAAAAAATATTTATTAAATGTAACAGAATGATAATAAGATAATAATAATAGTGACTTAGGTATGAAATGATGATGATAGGACAATTTGATTCGATACAGATTATTATAATTAATCATAAAATCTTAAATAAAATATTCATAATTTCTTAATTATATATAAATCTTTGACATACTTATAATAAGGAATGCAATTTTAGTGATGACAATTTGCTGATATATATAATACATGTATTAGAGATTATTAATTTAATTTTAATGTAACTAAAAATGTTTATAAAATGTGTGAATTTCACTAGTTAAGGATATGCATAATTGTGTGGTAAAAGCGACTTCTTTACGATATTCAAGAAACTGAAAAGTCTATTATATCGGTTGCCTAACTAGCATAGTTGGTAATAGATGGCGCTACTGCTACCAAAAAGCAAGGCAATAAATGTGAAGGAAAGATTTGACAAATCGGGCAGGACTTCAGTAGCTCAATCGGAAGAGCGGCTGGACTAGATTCCCAGTAGGCCGCGAGTTCGAGTCTCGCCTGAAGTCAAATTTTTCTTTCCATTTTTCTTTAAATAAAAGATATGCATAATATTTTACACACCATTGTGACGGTAGAATGTTATAGTTTCCATTATTTAGTTACCATACCACCTGTAGCCACTACATTCTAGTAAATAAATGATTTATGATTATGATTATGATTCTCGTCAGCACGGGGTCCAATTTGAACCCCGGACCTTTGTCAGGCTTGCGCGGGGACATGGGGGGTCCAACACGTAGAGGCCCTTTCGAGAATTTTGATCTACTTTGTAATGGGTTATATTCGGCGGGACCTCTCTCTGGCTGCATCAATAGTTAATACAGACACAGACAGACCCCGCAGAATATAATGGGACTATTGTAATGAAAATGACTTGCCAAACTTTGGGCTATGTGGGCGAACTGGGGGGACTAGATGGCTGGGCCTATGGAGTGAGATCCGGCACCTGCCTATATTCAACATCTCACATTATCGAATCCTACTTTAGGCAGGTGGTGACTCGCCTCTCCTTGGTGGGCCCCCCAAACAGCCAACCCGATGGTCGACGGGGGGCAACACTGTTGAGAGAGGCTGGGGGTGTCGAGAGGTGTGGCCCCGGTTTCACCATCACGGGCGAGTAATCTCGAGCTCGGAGCGGGCTTCCCCGCTATTATGCCTTTAGACACTTCCACCCCCGAGTGTATGGCTCTTGCAGAAATTTAGACAACAGCCTATTATCTAAATTTCTGCAAATGCCATACCTCTAGCGCCCCACTCTGACCGGCCAATGAAGGCAAGCCAGAGGTGAGAGACCTGATGCTCTGTCCGGCCGTACCTCTGTGTGGCGGACGAGGCGGAGCCCAGTTCTCTCGGAGGAACTCGAGATGATGGTAGGGGGTGGTGTCGCTACTCACCAACAGCTCGCCACAAGCTGCTCTGCCCCCTGATTATGATTATTATTATTTGGTATGGTATATATGCACCTGTGAAGGATGATCAGGGGGCCGACCGCTGCTTTCGTATAGTACCTTATCTTGACAATTTCGTACCGCCTATTAAAACATTTTGCTCTTAAGTATATACCTGCGGACGGAAACACATCCAGGAAAAAGTAAGGCGGTACGAAATTGACAAGATGATGTCATAATCGAAAACTAATCGAAAGCATTTGAGCTAGGCGGTCGACCCCCAGGACCTCGCTGGAGTGAAAGCAATTTTCAAATCGAATTTCTGCTTTAAAAGTGATACTATATATATAAATAGAAGCGAGCATGGCCCCGCGGCTGGTGTAGATCGTAAGCGATCTACTTGGTTAAGCATTACGGGCGCGGTCGGGTGTATGATGGGTGACCGCTAGTGGCAAATTAAAATACGCGTTTTCGTGCTTCGGAGGGCACGTTAAGCCGTCGGTCCCGGTTGATATCGATAGATAGCAGTCGTTAAACCTTGTCGGAGGCCTTATGGGCGGTTTGAAATATCCGACAGCTGGATGGCCACTAACCCGTATCTCCACCAATCCGCATTGGAGCAGCGTGGTGGAGTAAGCTCAAAGGCGAGACTCGTGCCCAGCAGTGGGACGTATAATGGGTTGCCATTATTATTTATTATATAAAGAAAATAACATTAGCAATAAATTTTAATATAAGGTTACAGATATTACATTTTTGTTAAATATAGTCCTGCATGGCATGTGTGATATAATAAGATTTAATCATTTAGGTTGAATGACCTCCTCCTTTTTCGAAAAAGTCGGTTAAAAATAGGTGAAGAAGAGGAAATGAGAATGTAAGGTCACTACAAGAAATAAAAGGATGATTATTTTATTTGATACCTAGTTACAATTTTTTTTTTGATATGTGAAGGTTGATAGACAAGCAAACGGGCCACCTGATCGAAATTGGTCATCGTCGCCTATGAACATTTGCAACACCAGGGGAGTAGCCAACGCGCTGCCAGCCCTGAAGGACTCTTTTGAGGCCATTTTTTAAGTATTCCATATTGTAGCACGTAGGGAACACCTGAGAGGGAAGGTCGTTCCATAATTTACACGTTCTGGGCAGGAACGAAGTGAAAACCGCACCTTTGAGCACTGCCAGGTATCCAGGCGGTGAGGGTGGAACTCTTCGGCGGTTAGTACGGTGTGGTTAGTAACATGGTGCCATCGTCTCTCTTCCTCTAGGAAGAGAGACGATGGCACCATGTCAAACAGTTCAGCAGAGCACTCACCATTGTAGAGACGGTACAACACGCACAGACTCCCAATGTCTCTGCGCAAGCTCAGATGTTCGAGCTTGTCAGTCAGTCTATAAATCCATTTATACATCATTGATTAACAAACATCTAAACATACAACCTTTAACATACATAGGTATTATGTAATTACAAATAGATACAATGTATTGTGTATGTTCGAGTATGTATTCTTATCATGGAGCAAATAATTGCTTGAGACAATTAGACGTCTATCTAGGTGCTTCAGAATAATAACTTCCTATAATAATATCAGTATTTGTAAAGTACTTGACTACTAACTTAGATTACAGCTACAGCAAATGCATTTCGCAAAATAATTACTAACATAAACAGTCATCAATAATGACGGATCCAGGACATACTTTGCGAGATCTTCTCCAAAAGATCGAACAATACAAAAACCGCGATATCAAAATAAAGCCCATATCAAGCGAAGGAGCTAATTTCACAACCCAACTGTTCCTGGCGACTGTATCAGCAGAAGGCGAAGAAGATTTGAAACTCTTCGCGAAAGTTGCCGTAATAGGTGAGAAGGTACGTGAAATAACACCGTTTAAAATATACGAAGCAGAATGCTTTTTTTACACCGATCTATTGAAACGATTTAGAGAATTCGAAGATACTAATAATTTGGCCGAAGAACACAGGCTGGTGGCACCAAAATTTTATGCTTGTAGTGAGGAATATCTAAAAGAAGTTCTTGTATTGGAAGACTTGACTGACCGCGGCTTTAAAATGTTCGATCGATTCTCGACAGTCACATGGGAGTACGCTGCAACGGCTTTTGAGCAACTAGCCATTTTCCACGCGTTATCAATGATGTACGGGATCAAGTATCCTAAAGAGTTTAAGAAGCTGGTGGAAAAGTTTCAAGCACGTTTAAATCCGGAAAACATGCAAGAGTACTTGAAAAACATGTTAGATTCCACGATGGAAGTGGTGAAAGACGAATACAAAGCTAGATTTAAGAAATTTGTGGATGAAAAGTTGACGGATATTAATGTGTTTGACTTATACTGTAATCCATTGAGACGTCCCGTGATCGTGCATGGAGATTTTAGACAGAGTAATCTTATGCATTTGGAAAAGCAAGTGAGTATTTTGGCATTGGAGTAAACGGGGGTGGTAATAATCAAATTCAATTCAATAATATCATGATCATATACCTACAACGTGTATTTACAATTTGACTGTAGATACGATGCAAACTATCGACATCAACAGCGCTTTATTAATTTTTGTTTATTAGTTTAATGTGAGAAAAATTTACAACCCTAGTTTTCTTTTTCCTGAACTGCTCATCACAAAAAAATGTTAAATCGGTATGTAACCAAAGAACGTTGACATAAGAAGCAATACACTTTTAAGTTTTAACTTAATTCCGTTAATTTCAGTTACATAATCAATTAAAATCTACATTCTAACATTCTCTCGTTTCAGAATGAATTGCAAATTATTATCTTGGACTACCAGACCATTCAGATGGGCAACTGTATCACTGACCTCCTGTACTTCATCTTCAACGGCACAGATGAACAGTTCAGGGCCAAGTACTACCAGAAGTTGTTGGATCACTACTATACTAAATTGAGCCAGGCGCTAATGAGGCTTGGGTTAAACCCCGATGATATTTACTCCAGGGATGACTTTGAGTTTGAATTAAAAAACGTATGAATTTGTTAAATGCCCATATTCTCAATTGTCATAAGATGAACGTGATAGATTTCAGATGCAATCAAGAATTTGTGGAGACCACATTACCTTCTTATACAAGCTCAAAAGAAGATCTGTTACTTATAGCGGACGTAGCCATATTACCTGAATCATCGACGATAGAACCAAAGCTGTGTTGTGTCGTCGATTGTTGACATCAATGTAATAGACACTGTACAGTAGATATACGTACTGGCATTTTAAAGGCATATATGTATATGTTGCGGCTAATCCGAAGTACGGCTACAGTCAGTTCTCTCCGGCTATGTATAAACAAATAAAATATGTAAGTTAAAAAATTTATTATTCGCGAAAAAAAAATACCTAACATTGAACTGTCGCACCTTTCGATCTAACCTGGCTAAGTCGGGGGCGCCCATGGTCCACACCTAGTTGTAGCCCGGATAGAGCTGAGTGTAGCCTTACTTCGGGTATTAGCCGTAACATAATATAACGAACACTTACTCTAAGCCCGACATGAAGTTACTTAATCCTTCAAGGATCGTGCGGCCACCGGCGGCGAGACACAATTTCAATTGTCATATTTTTCTCGTGTCTGGAGAGATTAAGCGCGTCAGATTAAAATATGCGAGATACCTTGTTGAGTATCCCCACCAAACTTCACAACCAGATTCATAAGTTCAATGTTATTGTTCTCGGTTTCTTCTAACCCGTGCAGTATTATTTTGTTTCGTAGGGCTTCAGTAGCTCAATTGGAAGAGCGGCTGGACTAGATTCCCAGTAGGTCGCGAGTTCGAGTCTCGCCTGAAGTCAAATTTTTCTTTCCATTTTTCTTTAAAAATAAAATATTTTGTTTCGTTTGAGTTCTTTCTCCATGTTAGTAATCTTCTTATTCAATGTTGATACCACTTTGTTGAGTTTGAGATTCTCTTCCACCAATGGATTCAATTTATCTTCTATCACTGACACTGTATTTGAGGTTATGGTACTGGTTTGTCTGATAAATTCTACTTTCAATTGATTCATCTTCCTGCCCATGTTTTCATCTACTTTCTGAAGAAATAGTTCCATTTGTTTCACCATGTTTAATTGTTAGATAGGTTTTGGTATATGGTTTAGGGTGTTACAGTTTTAGAGGTATGACAACACTAACGTGTATTTTTATCTTTCTTTCTTTCTTTCTTTTGATTAATGGCAACTACCAACTTTAAGGTAATTCTGCAAAGTATTTTTATCTGTTTCTTTGAATGACACTGACAACAAATGACAATAAAATGTCACAATTTTTATAAATTTGTGTGAAGGTAGATTGATATTCACTTGCTTTTCTTTTTATTTCAACCACTGTTTTTATGTTTTGGCGTGAGATTAATACACCATCTGCATTTGGGTTTTTTTAATGTTATGGAAGTGGCAAACAAGCTTGCAGTTCACATTGATGTTAAGTGATGACTGCAGCCTAAAGACATCCACACAAAGAAAAAGGTCAAAATGCCACTTGCCACTTACGTTACCACTCCTGAGGCCTAAGGTGTTGAGCCTCTGTGCCGGAAATTACAGGGTCGTACATTACCACCTGACCGGAACACGATAGTGCTAAACACTACCATTTAGCGGCAAGTTAATAGGTAATGCGGTGGTGCCTACGCCCGCGAGCTCCGTCACTGGAACTCTACCACCAGTAAATTACGAGTATGATATTTTAAGGCAAAAAACGTCTTACGTTCATTGTTTTAAAGGTTTGTTATATCAAACAAAATTATATAAAACGTTGGTACATTTCTTCAACGATGTATGTCTATTGTTTTTATATATTTTATTACTTTCCCCAGGTATTACCATTCGGCTTATGCATCAGTCTCTTCACGTTGCCCCTGGTGACCGTGGACACTGAGAATGCACCCGTTATCAAAGAAGATTCAGAGATCATGGATTTCCTAATTAAACCCAGTGCACTCTTCAAAGAACGCTTCAATGGAATACTTAGTGACTACGCCAAAATGGACGTTATTTAGAATGTAATTGTATTTCAAAATTTATTTAAAGACAAGGATGAAGCAAATAAAATTCTTACAACGCTTTAATTTTTGTTTTATTTTATGCACCTAAATATTCATTTCCCCTCTGTCAAAGTACAAGCGCAAGTGGTCCTACGCCTGTCACCCAGATGTTTAAGCGTGTGCGTGAATTTGTTTATGTATTTTGTTACAGTCAAGGTGTGAGTTTCGTAGTAATAGATGATTTTTGTAGTGTGTGTGTGTATCACACGTAGCACAGTGCTAATATGAACAGTGTGGAAACTACGTACAAAACCTTCAAACGTCACACACACAAACATGCGCATCGACGAGGCCTCTAAGCGTTTCTCGCGGTGCTGCAGTACTGAGTCACTCGCTACATCGAGCGTCGATGCGCATGTTTGTGTTAGTGTGCCATTTCGAACGTTTTGTACGTAGTTTCCATACTGTTCATATTTGTACTGTGCACGTAGTTCCTCCCGCAAAAAATGGCAGACTGTTTTGCATCAGTAATGAACGCTATGGCTACTCCTCTCCGGTGGCCCGTGTTGCTCTATGTATTCATTAAACTCGAGTTCAGTTTCCAGTGATAATAACATAAGAAATTGAAACGTGGTAGTTTACCATTGAACGATCCGGTTAATTCAGCGGTGTGAAACGACCGTTTGATTCGAAGGGTCGCGGGTTCAATACCCGCACCGGGACAAATATATGTATGGCCTAAATATATTCGTTTCGGGTCTAGGTGTTTGTGTTGTGTGTATGCACAACGGCACAGGTACCTAGCCGGTACCGGCCTATACCTAGTGTGAGACTGTGAGTGTAAGCGTATTTTATTTATTTATTTATTGTATGCCATTCATTCCATTCTTCGTAATGTCGGCGTAAAGCCAAATACATTAATTAGCTCAAGGACGCCTCTGTTTACAAGGTACTTTGTTTAGTTTATTACAGGGTGTAAATATAGACTATTGAATCATCTATGCTACAGACAGATAGCATTCTCTGGTTGATACGTGACAACGTATCGTGATCATTATAATTATAGCAGTTAGAGTTCGATTTATCGCCGGCTATAGATGTAAGTATTACGTAATAAATTATACGAAGACCTATTGAAGTTTAAGGAAAATCAAGAATGATAATAGATTAGTCAACATTCATTTAAAACTATTGAAGTAAAATATTGATGATACTAATTATTAAGAATTATCTTTTTGCGCATTAGTAACACGCAATTACATCATTATCGCTTTTAATACTAAAGTAGTAGAGACAGTCAGATTATTGCTATTATTTTGAAACACGTTGCGTAATACCTAACAAAATTGAATCATATACTTTAACCAAAACTATCAAGAAAGGCAGTTGAGCCGCGGTCCAATCATATTGAGATGTTGTGTGCTAGAATGATGTTGAATTGATTCCAAACTCCGGTGTAACCGACGTTACACCGGAACAGTGCTGCCTACCGCGCTGATTTCGAGCAAGGCGGCAGTGTTGCAAGACTGCCGCGCTGCAGTGCGTTACTGCTTGCTGCCGCAACTTTGTCGCGTACCTCGTAATGGAATCCTATATAAACTTATAGAGAATAATATATTATTATGGAGACCAGTAGTACTCCGGCGGCAGCACTCGTGTGGAGGAGTTCGGAATCAAACCTAGTAAAGAGCTCAAACTGTTCATCTAAAGATTCTAAAGTATTCTAGAGGATCATTAAAATAGTTCCAATTATCACCCGTACAAACATTTTCCCACCATCACCTATCTATCATTATTCCTTCTTCATTCACCGTCGTAATAAGATACATAATATATCAGTAATATGATTAAATTCAATTCAAATAATTTATTGCTTGCCAGTAGACTACAACAAGTTATCTTAAACTATAACTAATATTGCCTATGACACCCCGCAGGGAATAATTCAACCATCACATCGTTTTATCTTCCGATAAGTAGTACCATGAAACAACAAAAACAAGAGTAGTACCTACTTATCTACTTACCTAGTGATTAATTTATAATAATGTTATCTCTAACAAGCACTATTAGAATAATATCTACCTATCTGCATATCAATATTTATAATATTAACTCTTTGTTTATCAGATCGGTGCACACAGTAAGTAATGATTAACGTGTGAGATAGAAAATGATGGATCCAGAGCGAACATTTCGAGAATTCCTTGCAAAAATCGCAAAAGACCAGAACTATGAGGACTACGTCATTAAAATAAAGCCATTATCTAGTGAAGGAGCTAATTACTCATCACAACTTTTCTTGGCAAATTTATCATCGAAAAATAAAGAAGATTTGAATGTCTTCGCAAAAGTTGCAATGATTGGAGAGAAAATACGTGCAGTTGTTCCGGTCACTATTTTTGATTGCGAAGGTTTCTTCTACACTAAAATTTTGAAACGGTACAAAGAATTTGAGGACGATAATAATTTGGCAGAAGAAATGAGATTGCTAACGCCAAAATTTTACGGCAGCAGCGTGGATTACTTGAATGAAGTTCTCGTTTTGGAAGATTTGGCACACCGTGGCTTTACAATGTTTGATCGATTCTCAGTAATGACATGGGAGTACGCCACCCAGGCTTTCAAGGAGTTAGCCAAATTCCACGCGTTATCAATGACTTATCACATTAGGTATCCCGAAGAATTCGAAGCGATTGCAGCAGACAAGTTTAAAAATCCAGCTTACCTCAATATTCCGGATTACGTGCAAAAACATGTGGCTTTAGCTTTGCAAGTATTAAAAGAAGAATTTAGAGACAGATTCAAGAAGTTCGCAGACGAAAATTTGAGTGATTTAAATGAATTTGAAATGTACTTCAAGCCGGTGCGACGACCAGTGTTGGCTCATGGGGACTATAGGCAGAGTAATCTTATGCATTTGGAAAAACCGGTGAGATTAAAATTATTCTCTTGTTATAAAAAATATAGGTATTTAATTAGTTCTCGATTGGATTATTTTTCGATTTTCATGTTAGATAGAATTTAAGAGTCGGACTCCAAAAAATAAAACGCCTTGTTCACTCTACAATAGAAATGTATAAGCTCTACTCGTGACGAGTCACCATGTACGTATCACGAGTGATACGTACGTATACGCGCGTATGTTGATGTCAACCGATACCTAAAACTACTCAAAACTAAAATATGAGATACTTTAGTTAGACATCACTATAATCAAGCACATTCAATTTATCGATTCTTACTAACCTTGTCTTGATACAGAATGGGCAATACCAAATTGCGATCCTGGACTACCAAACCATTCAACTAAGCAACTGCATCACTGATGTCCTGTACTTCATCTTCAATGGCACAGACGAGCAATTCAGGGCCAAGTACTACCAGAAGTTGTTGGATCATTACTACACTGAACTGAGCCAGGCTTTACGGAGGCTTGGACTGGACCCTGATACAGTCTACTCCAGAGATGACTTCGAATATGAATTGAAGAAAGTATGTGATTGTATACAATATGACAGTTTCTTTAAAGTAATCGATTGACCATCATCATGGTAAACCAAATCCAAGGGAAATTAAGGTCTGAACCCTCCAAAATTAACATAGTTCAATCGTGTTCAATCCAAACATCACAAATCGTAAAACTACCCTCGGAAAAATCAAGTCCCTCCTCCTGTCTAAAACACATTTCGAATCAAGTTCAATATAATGTTCAGACGGTTCTTAGCATCCCATCCTGGAATAAACTTATTCAGGCTTCCGTGTGGCAGCGAAACATATGGCTGTAAATATTCGATTTAGGTGACAAACTTTCTCATATTCAATATTAGTAGGTGTGGATTGGTATAGATATGCATGCAACTCGACTTCATAGAGTGAGTAATTCTTTTAGAGGTATATGATTCTTTAATAGAATCCCAAAAAAATATTAGTTTTTTTTTATGTTATAAAAGTGCCAAACAAGCCTACAGTTCACATTGATGTTAAGTGATGACTGCAGCTTATAGACACCCACACAATGACCAGAGGTCAAAATGCAGATGCGTTACCACTCCTGAGGCCTAAGGTGTTATGCCTCTGTGTCGGAAATTACAGAGCCGTAAATCACCACCTGACCGGAACACGATAGTGCTGAACACTACCATTTAGCGGCAAGTATATTAGGAAATGCGGTGGTGCCTACGCCCGTGAGCTCCGTCACTGGAGCTCTACGACCAGTAGTTTTTCTATCAATAAATTTAAGAAAGTAGTGAAAGTCCGTTTGTATAAATGTAATTATTATGAAATTTGTTACCACCTTAGTTATATCTACGACTTGGGATTATAGCTATCGTTTTTTATATTATTTCGCATTAACACATGCTTGTGAAATATATTTTATTTTTAAAGAAAAATGGAAAGAAAAATTTGACTTCTTCTGAAAAGTCTATTATATCGGTTGCCTAACTAGCATAGTTGGTAATAGATGGCGCTACTGCTACCATAAAGCAATGCAATAGATGTGAAGGAAAGATTTGACAAATCGGGCAGGGCTTCAGTAGCTCAATTGGAAGAGCGGCTGGACTAGATTCCCAGTAGGTCGCGAGTTCGAGTCTCGCCTGAAGTCAAAGTTTTCTTTCCATTTTTCATTAAAAATAAAATATATTTCACAAGCATGTGTTAATGCGAAATAATATAAAGAACAGTTATTAAGGGTAAAAGCGACTTCCTTACGATATTCAATAAACTGAAAAGTCTATTATATCGGTTGCCTAACTAGCATAATTGGTAATAGATGGCGCTACTGCTACCATAAAGCAATGCAATAGATGTGAAGGAAAGATTTGACAAATCGGGCAGGGCTTCAGTAGCTCAATTGGAAGAGCGGCTGGACTAGATTCCCAGTAGGTCGCGAGTTCGAGTCTCGCCTGAAGTCAAATTTTTCTTTCCATTTTTCTTTAAAAATAAAATATTATAGCGATCGCTGCCAGGTTATTTCGTGTGATTGTACTTAGTAGTCAGTATTTGACTATATATTTACTTCAATAATTTAATCGGTTTGGTCTAAAACCTATTAACCTCTACCCATATTCTTAACTTGTCCTGCTGCTAACCGGAACAGTCGCGCACACTCAAATGTCTTTTCCTTCGGTGGCGTGGTATGACGGGTTGCTCACTTCCCTTTTAAACTGTTCTTTAAGTTCTGCACTTGAAACTCTGCCAAGCGAATAACTTAGATTTTGATTTTGACGAATAAATTTATCTTTGTCTTCCCATCTAGTTTTTGGAAGAAAAGAAGTGAAATGTTTGATATTTTAACTGTAACTTTTTCATATCTATTTTAATTCACCTAATGTCTGTTTTACTTTATGTGGATTATTGATGACTTTTCGAAAATGGTTTTCAATACTTACTCGTAATAAAAAAATATTTTCTTTCTTTCAATAAAGAAAATTGAACAAACAATAAGGAATATTGTCTCATACCACAGGTATTACCATTTGGGTTATGCATCATTCTCCTCACGTTGCCTCTGGTGACTGTGGACACAGAGAACACTCCAGCCATCACCGAAGACTCGGACATCATGGACTTCATCATAAAACCCAGTGAACTGTACAAAGAACGTTTAAACGGTATAGTTAGTGACTATGCAAAGATGGGCCTTCTTTAGAGCATGTTTTAAACAAAATTGGTATTTTGGGGTACATATTTTACTACGTTCTTGAAATTAATGTTGGTTTTATGTTTAATTAAATAAACATTATTTGAACAATACTTGTCTTAATAATTGTTTTTTTTTTATATTATTTCGCATTAACACATGCTTGTGAAATATAATATTTATTATAAATATAATATAATATTTATTAAACGTTGGAAATACAATTGATGTTTTTCCTTTGTTTTCGCCACTAAATTATCCTTTTTTTCTGAAAATGAATGCATCAATAACATAGGCAATGTACCTACTAAGTTAGTTAGAATAAGTTGTTAGTTAATAAGCAGGGATATGGGTGTAAGGGAACGTAAGATGAAGGAGTGTGAGTGAAGAGTAGAACGGTCGATATATGAAAAGGAATGGTGTGGTGTGATTGGAAAGAGGAGTCGATTTGGTTATTGGTCTGTGGAGTCGATTGGGATACAGCCACTATTCCACGCGAACAAAGCCGCCGGCACAACTAGTTCTAAAATAAAAGTAGCCTAAGTTACTCTTTATTACATAAGCTATCTGCCCGTGAAAGTTCCATCAAAATCGGTACCGCCGTTTCAGAGATTAGCCGACACATGAGGTTCCTGTCTCTGTGTCCCTAAGTCGCTAACCACCGGCAGCTTAGACTCTGCACCCGCTGTCGGCGGCACACTATTATTTTTAAATCTATATCTTCTTAATGTATCTTATATAAATAACATGTCACGGTGTTTGTCCGCGATGGACACCTAAACTACTTAATCGATTTAAATCAAACTTGCACACAGTATGCAGTTTGATCCAACTTAAAATATAGGGTAGTTTATATCTTAATTTTTAGTCGCAATATTTTGTAAGTAGGTATCTACAATGCTCATCAAGAATTGATGCACATCGAGCCTTCATAGGCTCTACTAGGCTAACTAGCCGATTCTCACTGTCATCAGTGAGAATCGGCTAGTTTCGGCTTTAAAGAGCGTTATCTCTGCTGCACACTGCCTACGTAAGCATCCGTAGTCCGGTATTGGTCTAAATTTGATCATAATGGTCGATAAACGTCAAATACGTAGGTAAGGTGCGAAAGAGATAACGCTCTACAGATCCAAAATAAGCCGACGTCTCTTCCTGAGGTCGATGTGTATTATTTCTTGTTGGACACTGTAAATTGCACCCGTGCCACACCGCGGACACTCCGCCAAAATTCCATACAAACGCTTAATTTGGTCTCTATTACACAGACATCAATCAATGACGTGACGTGTTACAATTTACACGTGCACCTGTGTGCGTAGCACGTAGAAAATACCAACCGTGGCCCATAAGAGGGGAGGAGGTTGGGTGATGCGGGGAAATCGGGCGGGACGTCGAAGTGTGATGTTATATTCTATACGTACTATTATTACATATTCTCATATGCGTTGCTTTCCCGCGATGTACTCCTAAACTATTTAACCGATTTTTAATCAAACTTGCACACCGTGTGCGGTTTAATCGGCTTTTTTAAATATATTTACTCCCCAGTGCTGGGCAAAACCCTCCCCTATTTTTTACACCTATCGCGGTCTTTTGCAACTTCGAGCTAATTGGGTTCAAAGCGATCGATATCGTCTCGCCAGCGTTTTCAAGGTCTACCTCGGTAGCGCCGAGTATCTGGGGTCCAATATGTTGCTATTTTTGCCCATTTTTCGCACGACATTCTGCAAACATGACTCGCCCACTCCCACTTCAACTTCGCTGCTTTAAGGCCTACATCCACGATACACGTTTTTTTTTTTGTTATTTTATTTAATTTTTTTAAAGGATATTTTAATACATCTTAATAGTCGCAATAAATTGCTACTCATCATCACTAGCGGAAGAATTTACTCAACTGGTAGAAAATTATTTCACTAATGCAGTCAGTCAACCGAACAATGGCGGTCAAACCATTCCAATAGGGCTGTAGTAAAAATAACAACGCGGGATGGGCAGCAGCGTCCCGGAAAAAAACTAACGCCACTGGGATCGCCAATCCGCCTGCCAAGCGTGGCGATTATGGCATATTCTCCCCTAATGCCTCACAACACTGTTGAGGACGTCTTTGGGGAAGGCTTTGTTCAGCAGTGGATGTTTTCCGATTGTAGTGATTCTTCCATGTAGGTACCTACTTACCATATAATTGCCCAATATAATGTAGCGATCAAGAATCAGTATTGATAACACAAGCTTTAATCAAAAATATTTTGATTGTCCGACACCAGTAGGTACCCGATAATTTAATAAGTAGGTACATATAATCAGGTTATCTAGAAACCTTTCCTTAATCTACACATTATTATTTATCAATGTTCATACGAATAGACGTAAATTTGAACAATCAATTTGAAAACGCCAACGTGTACGCAAATAATGACGGAGGCAGAACAGATTCTACGTGACTTTCTCGTGACAATCGCAAAAGACCTAAATTATGAAGATCACGACATCAAACTCAAGCCTGTATCGAGCAGTGGAGCAAACTTCACAACCCAGCTATTCGGAGTCACTTTGTCCGCATCAAATAAAGAAGATTTGAAACTCTTCGCAAAAGTTGCTATAGTCGGAGCGAAAATACGAGCAGACATGCCTACGAGAATTTACGAAACAGAATCATACTTCTACACGCGGCTATTGAAGCGATACAGAGAATTAGAGGACGCAAGCAATATCGCAGAGGAACACAGACTGATGACGCCTGAATTCTATGGCTGCCGCGAGGAATATTTGAAAGAAATTATGGTGTTGGAAGATTTGACTCATCGCGGCTTTAAAATGTTTGACCGATTTTCGTCAGTCACCTGGGAGTATGCTGCGAAGGCTTTCGAGCAATTAGCCAAGTACCATGCGCTGTCTATGACGTATGCCTACATGTATCCTGAAGAGTTTGAAGAGGTGGGAACGAAAAGATTCAAAAATCAATTCAACTTTGATGATTTTCGACAGTTCCAGACTAAAATTGCAGCTTCAGCGATGGAAGCCGCAGAAGAGAGATATAAAAGCAAACTAAAAAATTTCGTAGATGAATATATGATTAATGGTGAATTTGAAAAACTCTATTTGCCGATACGTCGGCCAGTGCTGGCTCATTGTGATTATAGGCAGAGTAATCTCATGCACTTAGAAGAACCAGTGAGTGTTTCGATATTCTACTACTATGTCTGAATTATCTTGGATACTTCTATTTTTCTACCAAAAGTTTCGTTTTGTTTACCTCGGTTCTCCTTTTTCTACCCTTCTTCGTCCTATCAATAGAAACATAAATAATATTGTAATACTTATTCATATTTCTGTGCTCTTACCTCTTTATTATACAAAGACGACAGTAATTTTCATACAATATCGATCTCGGTTGTGACAGATGGACCGACAGACCGACAGACGCACGATGACAATGATTATGTTAGGGATTAGAGAGAATAATTTTAAGTCAGGGAGGCTACGGGTGTCCTTGACTTTTATTTTACTGATTGAATCAGATAAGAACCTAAATATTAACCCCCTTATTCATAAACGTACATTAGATACGTTTTAGCTATAGAATGCTTTGTCCTTGTCAGTTGCATTGCCAAATATGCAGGATAGAAAGAGACAAAGGAGAGATAATCAACACTTTAGCTAAAATACGTTTATGAATAAGGGGGTTACTCTGTTGCCTTAATCCATGCTTTAATTTCGGTTTTGTTCGGCTTCTTATAGGATGGGCAATTCCAAATTGTAATATTGGACTACCAGACTATTCAGCTTGGCAACGGTATCACGGACCTCCTATACTTTATCTTCAACGGCACAGACGAACAGTTCAGGGCCAAGTACTACCAGAAGTTGCTGGATCACTACTATACTGAACTGAGCCAGTCCTTACGAAGACTTGGATTGAACCCTGATGATGTCTACTCTAGAAATGACTTTGAATATGAATTGAAAATGGTATTGTTATTTATCTATTCTTTAAACATTCTACTAAGCTGATGACTTTAGTACATCACTAGTTACGAGTACGTGGTTCTTCGGATGTTATTGGAGTTTTGTATGTGATTATTCAACCCGACGATGGCCAACGTGATCTTATCGTCGGAATCGTTTAGGACGTGCCTTGAACGTCTCCTTTTGGCGCGATTAAAAGGAGTGTTGATTGCGGCAGGTTCGGACGGTGGCTCGCGTTGTCAAAATACCTTATGGATGCTGTTTTCATGTACCCACCGGATGGCAAGTATGCATGGAGGTTTTTGTTACGTACATACCAAGAGAATTTGGATTACCTGTAAGCTATGCAATGGATTGTTTTGTTATACGACTAAGTAAAGACTGGCGACACGTTACATAGGATTTGCCTTATGCATGGTGTAAGCGCCAATTTTATTCTGTGCCGATTATTTACTACGCTTTTAACAATGTATGCATGTATGTATGTATCTTCACGCCAGGACCCTAACGGGGTAGGCAAAGCGTTATTTTAACAATGTAGTTGTGATAACATGAATGCAGCCAGCACGCGCGCTTCCTTGATGTGCTCTATTTAGCGATAAAATGTTTGGATTATACGATAATAATTTATTGTCCCGTACCTACCTAATTGTTGAGACAGACAAAACTGGATTTCGAGGTGGTAACGCTTACGTACTTCACTTGCCTACTACCAATTTTTAAACTTGTGACCTTCTTTACTTAGGTTAGGTACACATTGTCAAAATCAATAAATTAGGTAAGACCGTCAAGACCATAACCCACCAACCTTCCCATGACCCCACCAACCATCCTGGTTATATTGGCCGAATCGCGGGAGAATAGAAGAATAGAATAGAAAATATTTTTTTTATTTCGAATAGATCTTTACAGACACTTTCAAAACGTCAGTAAATCATAAAATACCTAGAGTGAATAACCATTACATATAGTAAAAGCAAGAACATATATTAATAGTAAATTAAAAATTAGTATTTAAACTACTCAGTTAAAACATAATAATCACAAAATTTTTCAATTCCTTCAATGATGATAAATGAAGAAAAAGAAAAACTTATTCGTCAAGATCAAAGTTATTCACTTAGCAGAGTTCCGAGTGCAGTTACTACTGAGAAGAACTCCGCTACCCAACAAACTCAGGAGATGCGCGCATGAACTGCGCGCAAGGGAACGCGTTCGTAACCTTGTGTGTTAACCCTATGCGCCACTCTCCTCCTTCTGAGGCATAACGTGCGCAGATACACCTTGAAGCAACATTCACCTAGCGATGTGAATATAAAAAATAGATGTTTATTTTTGCAGGTCCTTCCATTTGGTCTATGCATTGCTCTTCTCACATTGCCCATAGTGACAGTAGAAGAAGGGGACGCACCAGACATGGGTGACGCTACAGACATGAGGGATTTCGTATTCAAACCAAATGAACTGTACACGGAACGGTTGAACGGTATATTAAGTGATTGCTTGAAGATGGGGATCATTTAGCAGTGATCGTTCACTTCGTTCAGCTATCGATTACACATTTTGTACTACTTGACAGAGAATTTACTAGATCTAGAGCACAGGACATAATTTGCAGCCCCGGATCTAGGGGGGGGGGCAAGCCGGGGCCTATGCCCCGGGCGGCAAGTTCAGAGGGCGGCAAGTTCAGAGGGCGGCAAAATGCATTATTTACAAACGTATAGACAACTCATAATTTACCTAACTTTGACCACAGAATAAATGTGTATAAAATATGTAGGTACCTATCCTACGCGTCCACGTCTACATCTGTAAATAAATAAGCATAACACGAAAAGAACAGCAACTGATGCATCATTCGGTAGGCCTATGTCTTAGTGTACATCTGATAGCTGCAATTATAAAGATAATAAAGGTAAAAATAAAAAGTGGACGGGGGCGGCATATTTCAGTTTTTGCCCCCCCCCTAAAAAAATTAAAGATCCGGGGCTGATAATTTGGTACTTTTATATGTCATAATCTTATTAAAATATATTATGAAACTCTTATAACTTTATTTTTCTTAAATCTTTGAAATGTTAGTTTTCTTTTGATGTACTATTCATCCACTAGGAACAGCAGGATACAACTCGTTTCGTCATTATTTAAAAAGAAATGGTTGTAATAGCCCCACAGACCAATCAGCCTTCCTTCTTCAATAGCCCAGACGGAATTTTGGAATAATCGCGGATTGTTTAACGCAACTACCTATATTATAAAGGGCCGTCCATATCGTCACGCTATCTGTGACTCCCCTAAAAATATGACGTCATAATAATTAAGACTCCACCTCCGAATATGACATTTATTTATAAATAACTAGCTTACTCGGCAAACTTCGTATTGCCTCAGAATGAAATAATGTTTCAAAGGTTTCATATATACGTACTTTTTGCATGGGAAAATAAAATTGCGGTTTTTACTATTTCCCATCAATTTCTTACCTTTTAAACCTTCCCTGGGCTTCCCGAAATAATTCAAAACTAAAATTAACCAAAACGGTCCAGCCGTTCTCGAGTTTTAGCGAGACTAACGAACAGCAATTGGTTTATACAAATAAAAATAAAATAAATAAATAAATACACTTACACCCACGATAACCTGTATCGTGGGTGCCGTTGTACACACACAACACATACACAATATATATATATATATATATATATATATATATACTAGCGGACCGCCCCGGCTTCGCGCGGGTGCAATGTTACCTACCCTCTCCTATTCGTCTTAGCGTGATGTTATATAGCCTAAAGCCTTCCTCAATAAATGGACTATCTAACACTGAAAGAATTTTTCAAATCGGATTAGTAGTTCCTGAGATTAGCGCGTTCAAACAAACAAACAAACAAACTCTTCAGCTTTATAATATTAGTATAGATATAAACCAATTGCTGTTGGTTTACATATATATAGTGTAACGAAATATAAATTTAATATATTTTAATTAACTGCGAACGTCGCGTTGCCGTGGTCCACCCGCCCTCCCCTCTGACAAATTTTGTCACGCTTAGCGAGACCATGGCGAGACCTCTACCCACTTGTATGCGAACTTGTTTTATAAACGGCCCCTAAGTACCTACCTTAAAAACACGTCAAGAAAATTATCTCTAATCAAGTAAACAAATCTTTACCTACATGATATGATATCGACCACAGTATGATTAGGTATAATTTCAAACAGTGCATTAAAATTCACCACCGTGTAGTACACAAAAATGACGGATCCAGTAATAATTTTACGGGAATTTCTAAAAACGGTCATAAAAGACCTTGAATATGAAGACAACGATGTCAAAATCAAGCCTATATCAAGTGGCGGCGCAAATTATACAACCCAGCTATTCGGAATCACTTTATCAGCAGAAAATAAAGAAGACTTGAAACT
The DNA here is from genome assembly GCA_036365455.1 of Macrosoma leucophasiata. Taxonomy (NCBI): domain Eukaryota; kingdom Metazoa; phylum Arthropoda; class Insecta; order Lepidoptera; family Hedylidae; genus Macrosoma; species Macrosoma leucophasiata. Next base: position 1,180,115 of record JAWQUS010000023.1, on the reverse strand, counting down.
CTTTGCAAAAGTTGCTATAATCGGTGAGAAATTACGGGCCGACTTACCTATAAGGATATATGAAACAGAATCTTATTTTTACACGCGTTTATTGAAGAGGTATAGAGAATTTGAAGATGCCAGCAATGTTGCAGAAGAACACAGGCTGATGACTCCAAAATTCTACGGCTGCAGCGAGGAGTATTTAAAGGAAGTTTTGCTCTTGGAAGATTTGACTCACCGCGGGTTTAAAATGTTTGACCGATTCTCTTCAGTAACCTGGGAATATGCTTCGAAGGCTTTCGAGGAGTTAGCCAAGTACCACGCCCTGTCTATGACATATGCCGTCAAGCATCCTGAAGAATTTGAAGAGTTAGCAACAGGAAAATTCAAAAGCAACTTCAACCCTGATGATATGCGTGACTACATGGCTAACATTGTAGCTTCAGCGATGGAAGTGACAGAAGAGAAATATAAAACGCGACTAACAAAGTTCGTTGATGAATTTATTAATGTTAAAAGTGAGTTTGAAAAGATTTATTTACCAGTACGTCGGCCGGTGTTGGCTCACGCAGACTTCAGGCCGAATAATATTATGCATGTGGAAAAACCCGTGAGTTTTTATAGTTTTTAATTAGTTTAAAGGTTATGACCAACTTATTAAAATTAGCTTGCAAAATATATTGACAAAGTAATTTTTTTTCCCGTGAAAATAAGAGAAATGCACACTGAATAACCTTTAAATATATTTTAATTAGCAGGAATAAGAGTCTGTTCAGTGCGACGGATGACCTACATGATGACTGCAGTCTATAGACATCTACACAATAACAAGTGGTCAAAATGCAAATGCGTTGCCACCCCTGAGCCCTAAGTTGTTATGTCTCTGTGATAGTAATAACGGGGTCAAACATTACTATCTAACGGGAGCACGGTAAAGTAGATCACTACCATTTGCCGGATAGATAGGCAATGCGGAGGTGCCTACGCCCACGAGCTCTTACACTGGAACTCTACCACCAGCCAAGATAAAAATGCTGCGAGTTTGGTTGGAATACAAAATGAAAAGGTTATACAAAATTGGTTTTTGGAATCTCCGCAAATCCTTGTATAAAAATCTCACTATCCGCATAGCACTGAACAATTAATTCATCCGCGGCGGAGATATGCACTAATCCGCGCTCGGATAGTCGGTGTCGCACTAGGTGGTAGCCTAGTGCGACACCGACTATCCACGCACCACTAAATAGGCCCCAACTGACTTGCAAAGCAAATACAGTTATATCATTTTTTTTTATAAAGACCAATAAAGTACCTAGCAAGAAATTATACTGCACCAAAGATTAAACCTACAAATACTACTTGCACATTTAGCCTACGCAAGAGACAATCTGCTAGTTTCGACGTCGCAGAGCGTTATCTCTGTTGCACACTGATAAGCACTGATAGTCCGGTTGTCAAAACTTGATCAAAATGGTCGACAATCATCACATAGCTAAGGTGCAAAAGAGATAGCGCTCTTAAGACCCGAAAAAAGCCGAAGTCTCCATCCTAAGGTCGATGTGCAATATTTATTATTGAATGAATGCTGTACTCTCTAAACCTCCTTTGTATTTTATAAACAAGAATTCTTCATCACTTTAATTATTTTGGTATATTACAGGATGGAACGTACCAAACAGTAGTCCTGGACTTCCAGACCATCACGATCGGAAACTGCATCTCTGACATCCTGTACTTCATCTTCAACAGCACAGATGAGCAGTTCAGAGCCAAGTATTACCAGAAGTTGCTGGATCACTACTATACCGAGCTGTGCCAATCATTGCGCAGGCTTGGGCTGAACGCTGATGATGTTTACTCCAGGGAAGACTTCGAATACGAATTGAAAACGGTACTATGAATTATATTTCTAGGGTTGTCTGAGGGTGGGATAAAGTCTTATATCCTTATTCATAAACGTATATTAGCTAAAGTGTTGCTAATGTCTCCTTTGTCCTTTTCTATCCTGCACATTTGACAATGCAACTGACAAAGACAAAGCATTCTATAGCTAAAACGTATCTATACTGGTGGTAGAGCTCCAGTGACGGAGCTCGCGGGCGTAGGCACCACCGCATTACCTAATATACTTGCCGCTAAATGGTAGTGTTCTAGCACTATCGTGTTCCGGTCTCCGGTCAGGTGGTAATGTACGGCTCTGTAATTTCCGGCACAGAGGCATAACACCTGAGGCTTCAAGAATGGTAACGTATCTGCATTTTGACCTCTGGTCTTTGTGTGGGTGTCTATAGGCTGCAGTTATCACTTAACATCAATGTGAACTGCATGCTTGCTTGCCACTTTCACTATAGTATAAAGTCTTCATACACACAAAAATGTTATTTCCAGGTCCTACCATTTGGCCTGACGGCAGCATTGTTCACATTGCCCATAGTAACAGTAGACGGTGATGACACACCGGTCATGAATGAGTCTTCAGAGGTCATGGACTTCGTAGTCAAACCAAACGAACTGTTCAGGGAGCGGCTGAACGGTATACTTAGTGACTACGTGAAGATGGGAGTCATTTAGGGACGAGTTCAGGTGTACGTCTCCGAGGAAGGGCATCCACAAAGACATTTCACAAAATGTCTAGAGGATTTGCCGAAGTCTGCATGTGTCTCCAGTTTGCATGTGCCTGTGTGTAAAATATTTAAAAAACATACTTGTAAAAAAATGCTATTTTAATATACAAGATTACTTTGACGATAAATTATAAAAATATTTATTTAACAATACTAAACGTATTTTCTATTTACCTCTCCGGGAGAAATGTTGCTACCCATTTATAAAAATAATTTTGCTATGAACAGCCTCTCCTCTCCTATTATTATATCATTTTGCTGTGCCTAAATGGGTCTGAATCTGAAATACAAAAAAATGATATTGTATTGTCCAACAACACTACCATTGTAGACAAATGAATTATTGAATTGAATTAATAATATATCAAAGATCTACACATACACTTAAGTTTCTTACTTAATTTCATTTCCAGTATATCGATCCACTTTTAAGCTCTAGAGTGCCTCAAGGTAATCACGCAGGACCCCTTTTATTTCTATTTTTTCAGTATAATTTTAAACATTTCCGAGTAGTTCAGAAATAGAATTTAGACCAGAAATACGGTACTTTATTTGAACGGATTATTTCATGTGAAAAATCTTTTACTATGTATTATCCCACGAAATTTGTTATAAAATGATACGTTGTAAGTAACGTAGGGTTCTAATACCAAATAAATTATAAGTTAAAAAGATTTTTTTTTCAATAAAAATCCTAGATTCAGCAACGTTTCAGGTCAGGTGATAGTACACAAGCGCTGGATGGCCTAAAGCCTAAAGTCGTCACTTCTTAAGGGCTCACCCTTAAGAAGTGACGACTTTTCACTTAGATACCAATATGATTTTAAATATTCTTAGGCATCGTAAAACTGTTTGAATGGTAAGAATTAGATTGAATAAGCAATAATAAGACAAAAAATATAGGTACATATGAAACACAAGGTTCATATTAAAATTTAATTATTTATTTAAGCACTCGTATAGTTTTAAACAAGAATATCCAAATTAATTAAAGGTTAATTCTGAAGTCAATAGATTGGAATAAATTCGTTGCGAGTAAATAAAACAAACAGATAGTTTTGTTCCTTTTATTATTTCAGGAATTATTTTTCATATTAATATAATATCATAGTTTCATTACAATGGATATAGTTCAGCAGGTAATGACGTATGCCCGAAAAAAGGCAACCGCCAGTTCTCTCAAAAAAAAATTACAACAACCAGTCACTTTTCAAAGAAAAACAAAAGAAGTGTGTACTTACAAAAAAAAAAGAGACATAGGTAATAAAATTTACAGCCATCAGGCAAAGTTGAAAAGTCCTCGGAAAATAATGCCGCAACAAAATTACACAGCCAATAAATAGAATACGTCATTTACATTAGGTCGTTATAGTGCACCTACATACTACACAATCTCGAACCGACATCCAATTAAATATTTGGTCTTACAAACAGCAACACAGACATGCCACCTGTCAAAGTGAAGTATAGCGATTGACAGATGGCACTTGTGTCTACACGCTAGTATTACAATACAAACGTACACAACTTTTATTTATATATTTATATAAACATTTATCTTTAACTTTACCATTAGTAAACGTACCTAGTAGATTTTTCTCTAACCTTGCATTTAACTAGAACGACTTAGTGCATTAAACATTCAACCTCCTTTCAATATAAAGCTGCCGGACCTTCACAAAATTGCAGCAAAAAGTGAAATTACCTTTATCACTCGTTCGCCACATTATGTATGTCCGAAGTGAATAAGAAAAATCTGTAAAAACAGCTTACAAATATACAGTAACAACAGAATACAAAAGCGTAGTAGTTGCTGAGCTTATTCGCGATATGTAGAACAGCCATAATAATATGGTAGCTAATTTAAAATATAATCTGACAACACTGCGCCGATTAATAGCAAAACACCCATACACGAGTACATTTTTTTTTTTAATTAACGAACACTTACATTCGATTCGATAAATATCGTTTATTTAAATATTTGTAGAAAACTACGGCACCTAATTTATGAAACGGTTACGGGTGTCGCCTTATACTACAGCCATTAAAAAACGTGCTGCGTGGATATTCGTTTTCAAAAAGCGAATTAGCATTTAAATGCCAATTTTGGCGCCTTTTTATTACACGTAGCACGCCTAATATACAAAATGGCCGACTTGTGAATAAACAAAGGATAATTCATACCACAGCAGAACCGTAACACCTTTTAATGCAAATCAAATTTAAATAAAAACTATCAATGAATTTAACTATGTATCTAATTATTTCGATCGAATGTTGATATCTTCATATATATGTAGGCTATGACTGGGGAGTATTTACGGTTGTTAGTGGTAAAAATTGTCCCTTGCTAGCTACACTAAGGTAAGTACGAAGCTACAATCACAAGGTATATACCTTAATTATTGTACCACAACTCACATCACTTAACACAGTGATATGATTATTGTACTAAGTAAGCCAGTGCGGCCAATAGAGATAGGTGAGGATGATTCCTTTAACAAAAAAAAATCCAAAATGGCGACGGTAAAATGCAATCAAAATTATAATAATGAAATGACACTAAAATCGTCAAATGCATTAACTGGACTAATGCTCATTATAGATCATTGAAATCATAAAAGTAAGAAAAAGTTTATAACAAGCAACGACGAAATAATTTCGTCGATCCAGAGCAATAGAAATAAAGATAACATATTTTTAGATAGAGACAAAATTAACACGCGTGTCACAACGGTGAAATATCGAATATTCTCAATGTTAATAAATGGCAACAAGCAAAAACTGGCGAAGTTGAAACAAGCTAACAGTTTTTAATGGTGAAATGTGCATACTGCAACTTGTTGCAACCTGAAAGCCCTAAGATGCTTTGCCTGTATCCAAAATCACTAAAACCATATAATATATTTTGCCTCAACCAGATTTATCAAAACGTTATAAAAACATAACATCTTCCAAAGCTATGGACCAACAAGATTGAGGCTATAGTTTAATATTCATCTCAAATTTCACTGTTTATACACACGCTATATTGAATAACAATTGAATTGAAACACATAGTACCGACAGATACATTAAAACATGTAACCGACAAGGTCGTATCAATCAAATTGGAAATTGACGCTTCAAGTTCACAGAACATTTGAGTAGTGTTAAATGATCTAGCTACGCAATATTGTCGTTCCCAAGTAGTTATATGGAATATATTCACGTGCTAAAAGCGCAAATAGACTCGATGGGAGACTTGATAAAAAACATCAAAAATAAATAAACAAAACCTTGAATGTTTTAAATGATCTTAGGAATCAGCTAACTAACTAAGAAACGATGGAGAATTTGTGTGGTGGACACTTTCTCAATACATAGACCGTGTTCCTTATTTTTTATTTGCCATGAACTAGACACTATAGCGAATGACAGAAGAGCAAATTCAATGGGGCGTACTCTGTGATTTTTATTCTGTGGGTACTACATTCAAATTTCAAAACTCTGCTCTGGAACGCCCTTAACCATAGCTATAATACTGGATACAATTACACAGATCGTTCGTAGTGAATAACAGAAAGATGAAATATAACAAAACAGTTTTGTGTATGATAACAAGTCACACATCAAGACGACAGAAATTAATTTATTTAGGCAATTATAATAATAACTCGCACATCATTGGGATCAAGTGTCATCATTACAAATCGATATTAATATCTATTTTACAACCAATAACATATGAAATAATTCAAGATCATAATTTTAAATAGTAAAAAAAAAAAACAAAATATATATAGGTAATTGTCACACAGTAATAACTCGACAGAAAAGATAAAGGATTGTAAAAATCAATAGCCATGCACGCAGATATGCTTTTTTTATCTTTCAACCAATATATAAAGTCTCGCCTGAAGTCAAATTTTTCTTTCCATTTTTCTTTTAATTAAATATCTACGGCACCGATATTAAATCAACAAAAATGCGTTAAAAATAAAAACTTATGATCCTTGGCAAAGATTGTATATCACAATATTTTTAAATAATTTCTTGCCATATACAATAGGGAAAGCTATATGCTTCATGCAATTGGTATACCGACTCATATTTCAATAAAACACACTGACCAAGTAAATGTAAGAAATTGTCCATGCCGATCTACAGTGTCCGGCAAATAAACAGACCCAAAATAGGGTTGATTTCAATAATTACTGAGTGCAAAATACCATATATTTGAAAAAATAACATTTAAAGGATATTCTAAGACATTTCTGCTATAATAATGTGGTTAATTCTTAGTATATATATTATTACTGATTCTAAAATCTTCACAATTTATTCACCATCGTAATCCATGCGAATACTTTCAATTTTAATCCCTGAATGCAATTTGATATTTTATGCGATGTTTTTTAACACAGAGCAAGGAATGTTCCTCATAAATAAAATAAAAATGCTATATTATTTAAAATTTCCATATGATTGGGCAGAGTACTCAATGGAAAAGAAATCTTCACTCGACCAATGGCATTATGGTCTACAACCGACCCTTTGCCAGAAGAGAAAGAGAAAGAAAAATAAGACAGACAATTATATATCTATTTACTGCAGATAACATAGAAAAAGAAAGTATTTTACAACGTAACTTCAGGCCTGTAATCCCCGAAGGGGTAGGCAGATGTAAATGCATGCATTGAAGCATACATGCAAACACCCACGATTCGCCGGTTACGTTTTGACCCATGTAACAGGTGGCGAGCCTGTTGCCATCTCCAGGCACATTACCAAACTCCGAGATACTGGGAAACTTCCAGAAAATGGAAAAATCCCAATAAAACCAGAGATAAAGGATTTTAAACCGTTATCTCTGATAGTCCCCGACCCGGGAATCGAACCCAGGACCTCCAGCGTAGTAGTAGTGGCCTGCTACCACTAGGCTACTGGGGCAGTTTGAAATAGTATTTTACAAAACTCAAATATTATCTGATAACTCTATATACTCTGTGCATCAATCAAATCTTTCTCAGTCATTAAAAAAAATCGAATATTGTTTATAGACTATGCAAAATAATGAACATCAATAGACATGTACCGTATTTAATTAAATATAATAATACAACAACGCAGCTATAATGATAATATCAATGATATTTTTTTCGATTTGTCCTTCTATAGGTACCTATATCGATTAACATATTTTCCTATTTCGTTTTAACTAAGTCACATAAATTGCGCAATCTCTCATTCGGATAATCGATTAATTAATTCGATACTTAAATGAAACATTAATTACTACCGAAGACAGAACCCATCGACATCAAAAACATTTTATTGAATCTGTACGAAACAACAAATCACGTCCCACAAACATTTTTAACAAAATATTAATATTAATTCTGTAAATATCTTTGAAAGAAATATAGATTTAGACACACATTTATATCACTAGGAAACAACCTTCAAGATAATTGGTACATTGACGTATGTAGTAAATTACAGATAGCTACTTATCGCAATCATCCAACGCCATGATTTATTAGGTATATGGTTTGTTTTTATGATAAGTCGATTTCCGAATGAACGATCGCAGATACCAACAAGTATTTGTTTAATAAATATTTACCCCCATATTCATAAACATACATTAGATACGTTTTAGCAATAGAATGGTTTGTCTTTGTCAAATGTGCAGGATAGAAAAAGACAAAGGAGAGATTAGCAACACTTTAGTTAAAATACGTTTATGAATAAGGAGGTTATTTTATAGCGATACATAAAACTATAAAGCTATTTAGCTATTATTCCGTTGCCATTATGATTAATATTTCAAAACGTATGATAAAACTTTATAGCACAGTGTAACCTAAACCCGCACTTTACACAGGCCGTCACGTGACTTAAGTTGCCTATTTCTGAACGGTGCCTAAAGGACTTATTACACGGCACGGTATTCAGGATACGATAGCAAGGGTCAGGGTAGTGTAATAACATTTAGGGAGTCAGGACACTAATTAGGGCGACCGGAGCGGCGTGTATTTGTACTGTGATTGAGTTAGGGCGCTGTCGACTGGATAGTGTAATAAGCGCCAGCCCGGCGCGTGGCCACGCCCACCCTTTCTGCCGGACCCTGAATACCGTGTCGTGTAATAGCCTTTTAAAGTAATAACCCGCACTTTACACAGGCCGTCACGTGACTAAGTTAAAGTAATATAATAACCCGCACTTTACGCAAATTTTTCTGTGACGTAAGTTGCCTAATTCTGCACGGTGCGTCAATAAATCGACTAACTTCGCTTCACTCATGCATATAAAATTAAAGAAATCGTAACGTACCATTTTCACACAATTTGTAAACTGGTTACTTAATACTTACTACATTTTTATTCATTCATACCATTGTATCTCATTAATATTTACTTATATTATTGCATTATTCGATTTGCATCTCTACTCTGTATTTCGTCAACCCATTTATTTTAAGAAAAAACCAAAACCAAAAAAACCTTGTTCAGGCCACTTTTTTGACCTACCTAGGCGGCACGTCTCGAGACGGCACTAATCTACTTCACCAGGCAATTGGAGAACGCAAGGGCTTTCAGCCTAAATAAATTTAGACAACCTCCAAAGGAAGACCTTGGATCCTCGGCTTACGGCATCGTGGGGCAGGCATAAGACATATGCGATTAGGAACGGTGCCCCTTTCGCTCTACACGTCGGTTGGTGATAACCGAAATAAAAAGCTATGTGTAGAGGCTCGAGGCGGGCGCGGCACGGAACGCGGAGGCGCGTGCGTCGAGTGTTATTAGTTAGGCCCGTATTAAGACAGATTTAAGTCCCAGAACACGGCATTCAGAGCCCGTTTAGTATAGAAACGTGATCTTAAGATAATAATCAGAAACTCATTCATTCATTTAGGGTGGCAGGCACCTCTTATGACACGTCAATATATAAGTCAATAAGATATGTGTATTAATACAGGCCTACGTGTACTCAGTTACTACACTGTTGAAATAAAACTCCCGGTCCAGTCTGCCCGGGACCACGGAAGCTGAAAAGCGACCGAAACGTCGGGTTGATTTTAAAAATCATTTTAGTTTAATAAAAATAAACGCGAGATAAATCCGTAAAAATAGTTTTATTTCAATGAGTGTAGCTCGCGAAATCCTAAGAACATATCATACTACACTGTTGCCAGTATTGTTTACTGTGAACCACAGTGTAATGGAAAAAGTATTATCTATTAGTTGTTTAGCTGATCCTGAACAAGGAACAACTGTAAAACGACGTATGAGTAAGTACCCATATAGAAGGCAATTACCTACTGTTTACAAATTGTGCGAAAAACAACAAAATAAAGGCGCGCGGTTTATCTAATGAAATTCTATAAAATAAACATGTTTCAATTTCAGTCTCAGAAAAGACAGTCGGAGCACGCAGAATAATTAAGAGTTATCACCAAACCGAATACTAACTCAAAATAAGCGTATGAAACCTTTCAAAGCAATTTTGTTTCGCGCACGCGTCACTCTTTAGTCTATAGATACTAATATTATAAAAGAGGAAACATTTGTGTTTTTGTATGTATGATTAACTGCCCGCGTGTAGGTCGCTTTTCGCTAAACTCATTAAATCATCCCATGGTATCCCACAGGAACATTTTTTTTGGGATAAAAACTAATAACTCCGATGTTTTAAATCCAAGTTACCCTCTATGTGTGTGCCAAATTTCATGAAAATCGGTTCAGCCGTTTTTGCGTGAAGGAGTAACAACAACTACAAAAAAAACAAACAAATATACAAACTTTCGCATTTATAATATTAGTAGGATAGGATTGTAACGTTTTCATTTTTTTTTTTAACATTAGAAAGCTGTATCTTCACAAAGTAACACACGTGCGAAGCCCGGGCAAGGCGCTAGTAATTAATAACAAGCTGTTTGCCGCGAAGAAATAACTTTATTTTCTTTTCGGTGCAAAAAGTACCCTATAGCCTTTCTCAAGATTCAAAAAAGTAAAGTTTATGAAAGTATTAAAGGAGATGTTGCAAAAATGTATGGACCTCCGGCCATGTATTGTACACAATATCATTAACAGGCAAAATCAATATAAAAACGTTTTTTCACTGCATATTTTCACTTATTTAGCTTTGTTTGCGGTTACAAAACATTATTTGCAGTTAGAATTGCAACTCAAAACCAACATGACGAATATGGCGGGCGATGTCATATGGACATTTTCATTTTTTAAATTGTTTTTTTGATGATATAGTACTTGGAGAAAAAAGTAATATTGAATACTATCGAAATCGATTATATGTTTTAATACTATACTAATCGATTTTCAATTTAAAAAGAATCTTCGGAACTTCTTTAAATTGATCGATTCGGTACATACAGATAGCATTAGTTTTGTTTTATCTACATAGGTACTGTCAATCCCAAGCGTCGGCTGTATCGCCGCCATGTTGAACATGGTTGAAAATGATAAAATCGTTTGAATTAAATGTAATGGTAACTCTAAAATATATTCTTGAATAAATTAATTGTATTTTTTTCGGATTCTTCTATAATTTACCCATTTTTTGATGACATGTACGAACCAGGGCCGAGCTCGCAACATCTCCTTTACGAAAAACTTAGCCACTTAGTTGTGAAAACGGTACATACAAACAAACACACAAAATACAAAAAAAATAACTTTTCACTCTCTCTTTACAAACACACAGGGAATACTGATTAGTATTTAATTCGGTGGTTAGCCTGTCATGATCTATGCGCTCTTTATATCTTTTCCGTAATCCAAAATTCCAAATTATTGTGTGAGAGATACCGACTGGACTAGACGCACTCGCATCGTCACTACCGGCTACGGGGTTCCGCACACAATGTTACAGTAAATTAATTGCAGTATGTATTTTAACCAATAAAGGATATTTTTTTTCAGGACATCTAAATAAGTATGCAGTAGATATTTATTTTATTCTAATTAAAATAATTTTAAAATAAGTGATTGAATCTGCCTAAATTAGTACTAGTCGCAAAAGTAGACCTAAATATCTGGTGAAGAGATCAATGACAAAAAATGCAAGTAAAAAAAGAAAATTAAGAAAATCGATTTTGAAAAATGACAATTAAAATAAACAATCAGTAAGACTTAAAAAACAATTTATGTATATGGCCAAAATATATGTTTCTAGGACTTAAAGATAAATTCACCAATCAACCCAAGTTTTATTCGAAACAGACTAAACCGATAACAATGTGAGCGGACAAAAGTTTTCTTAAAGATAGATTATTTTTTATCAAATTTATTTATAGCTTTAGATACACATATACACTTTAATGTCGAGAAATATGTTTACAAAGCTATCACTGAGAAGGTACATTATATTATATATTTGATAACAGACAATGAGGTGTCGGGCCGTATGCGGTCTATAACAAATACATCTATATAGAATTTAAGATTTAATTGAAACAACTTCTATTCGAATAACACGTGATTTAAACTTTTATCTCAAAACAAAATTTAAACTACAATTAATTTTAATCTAATATAGATGTTGATCGGAGATTATTTCAGTCAGTAGCAAAATGTCCAATTCACAATATGTCCAAAGTGGCTTAACATGTTAGATTCTCAGAATGTCCAATTCTCGAAATATCCCATTAGCAAAATGGCCAATTAGCAAAAAGTCCCATTCTTATAATGTCCAATTCTCAAATTGTCCAATTCTCAATCAGTCCTAATTCTAAACGAGAGATATTTTTTTTTCTTTATTGATGATTTTCACGTCGATTAAGAGCACCCCGACATAATTGAGTTAGGTCGAAAGGTGCGGCGCCACCCCTTCGTTATCTGCCGGTGACATATATACGTGTATTTAATATTAACTAGGAAGAAAATGGACATTAAGCGAATTGGACATTTTGCTAATTGAACATTTTGAGAATTTGCAAATTCGACATTTTGCTACTAAACGTGCAAAATCGTTTATACTTTGAAATTCATAAAGGCTATAATCGCATGCGGTGACATAAGGACCACCGATAAAAAAACTTTCATTTTGAAAGGTTGAATGAAAGGTTCAGGAAAAACTCTTTTGATGTCTAAATTAGAAATGTTCTGTTATTTTCTTTTGTCTCGTTTTTATTTAAATGTTGCGTAACGTGTTTACGTAGATAGCCTTGTGTATGAGCCCGCCGGCGGACTCGGATAATATAAGGAAATCAAATTAAATAAATACCTCAACAATGTAATATACACCAGACTAAATTAATAACAGTCGTTATACTACACGTGTCAGCAGTGTCCGCAATGAACAATAATCAACCCAATCATTGACTTGCGAGAGGTAGATTCAAGTGTTATAAGATAAAATGATATTCAACAGCAAACCGTCCACTCGCTACTCGGCCCGACCACTCAAACAACAGCGCCTAAGAAAGAGATAACAACATTACGATAATACCCATAAACACGCTGGTATTACTTAAGTTTACAATTAATCTAGACTAGAGGCTTGCGGAGACATTGTAAAGACCAAGAAGTCGTTGATAAAAAGGAGATTACACTGCGAACAACTGAGTCAAACACACAAACTCAAACGTGATCAGAGCTCTCTTTTTGTCTCGAAGAGGGTGATAAACAAGCATGCAGTTCATATGGATGCTAAGTGTTAACTGCAACCTGTATAGATATCTACATAATAATCAGAAATCAATATGTAGATGCGTTGCCACCTGAGAGCTAAGTCGTTATTTATCGGCCATACATTATCATCTAAACGGAACACTACCATTTGGCGGCAGCTAGATTAGGTAATGCGGTAGTACCAACACTCCCGAGTCCCTACACTGGAACTCTACTACCAGTAGTCTTTTTACAATAATGCTACCACCAGTAGTCTTTTTATAATAATGCCGTCTTCTTTTACTCTATCTAAAAAAGAGAGTCGTATTGCTTCAAATCAATATTCGAAATGTGATCTCCATTTTTATACACATGCTTATTGGTAGAGACGTGTTGCCAGAGCGCAAAATGGTAGCTTTGGTAGATTCATGTCTCGGCAAGCGTGCCAACTAAAATAGTTATTGTACCATTCGGCGTACGGCCGTGCGCACGAAGTTCACTGGACCCACTTTCTGCAGAATAATACGTGCGAATATGCCTTACAAATATACAGGTATCATGATCAATCAAGTCTTAAGTTGTCCGTAATTTTTAAAAAAATACGAAATTGAATTGAGATGAATAGAACATGTGTTTATCTCTATATAGCATATTTATTCGCAATTTGAGAAGAAATTACAACTATTTAATGAAAATAAAAATCAAACCAGCAACGTCGGAATGAATACTTGTTGTTTTTTAATCATTTAAATCTTTAAGTTTTTGTAGCCTGGTTGGGTAAAGCGGCTGGTGGCTGTACATCCTGCCAAGAACTTTCTTTAAATATTTGTAACTTCGTATATTTGTGAACAGAGCTCTCCGAGAGACGGAGGTCTAGAAAGTCGCTTAATCGTCAACAAACTGATAAATATCCACGACACCAGTGGACGATCATAAAGCATGCACCGAGAAAACAAAAATGTCGGGTACAAGAACAATTTTTAACAATTCCACGTTCATAAACCTAATTTCTAACAAAGTCAGTGTTCAATATTCATTAGTACAAACGGGTAAAGTTGTACGTTCATGTAACGTACACACGCGTGTACTCTTTATGCATGCGCACGCGCACGTTTTACCGAAAGTACGTCCAGTCTTAAGCAAATATTGCCCATTGCATCTACATAGCTAGAAGCTAAAACTACCAGTTGGTAATAAACATTCTCTTTATATAACATTAATTTTAATCGTAGTGAACGTATATATATTTTACTGACCCACATCAGTTTCCACAGTGGCTTCCGTAGGTAGACCGAGGGCTATAAAAGTCATATTTATATACACATCACCAATGACAGTGCAACATCAACGGTGTTTCGTTCTGAATTACTGCTCTTGTAATTGACTTCGATCTAGACTCTCTTTCAGTTTATCTGTATTCTTGGAACTAGTGTCGACCGAAAAAAAAATCATCGTGAATAAAATCTTTTAGCATTTAATCTACGAATAATAATGTATAGTGATGTAACTCTTATGCAGTTTTCGAATCGATTTTGGTTCCATTTACGCAAACAAACTAATTGTAGTCATAACAAACACTCACACTTTCAACATAGACAACGCTGCCATCCGATTAGTCGAAAAGGGCGAGTCCGAAAAAGTCCAATAGGCTGACGCCCACGGTGTGTCTCATTACATGGAACCATATCTAAGCGTAGAAAGTGACACTTCTTTACATTATTATTCATACCTGATAATAATAATTGCCTTTTAGTTTGATTCGTGTCTATTACCACGGTTCAAGGAACACAATTCTCACTGTCAACATTGAACTGTCACAGGCGATAAACCGCGGCAACGACACCATACGTCTCACTCATGAGTGAAAGAGATAGAAAAATACATTGAAGGCACAACAGAATTGCGCCATATAGATTGGTACACTCAGCAAGCCAATTCTTTCGCTTTCGATATCCATATATCTCGCTTACATCTTTGAAGTGTAAGCGAGATAGATACAATTTAGAAATGTCTGTATTGGGTTGCTGTTTGTATATTTGGACATTTAAGTAAAGGTGAGTGAAAAAGAAAATATATCTTCTCATTCTTTGGGCATCTGGGTGTTGCGACATTTAAAAACGTAACATTATAACCTTTCACGGGCATATTTATAATAAAATTCAACTGAGCATCTATCCATTATAAAATTCGTAATTAATCTCAATTAACCGACTGTTATTTCTCATCTATGTGATAAAATCATATATTTATAAACAACCTTAATCTATAACTTAAAATTACGCCTTTTATTATAAAATCAAATAATGCTGTATTACTCCATGTAATATTAAAAGATTCTAGAAACCCCAGTCGAAAAATTAAGATTAAATGTCCAGTCATACCACCAGTCTAAGCCGCCGCCATTTTAAATGTGTGAACAAAATGGCTGACATGGCTGTCGACTGGTGACACAAACAATCAACATTGTACTGTAATAGAAAAACAATTTTAACAATAATTACACAATCAAATGCAGGGTGTGGGCGACGAAATTTCCAATAAATACAGAATGTTCTTAGGCACAGTAAATCCCATAACCTAACAACGGGTTGTTCTACATCATTAAATTGAATGTTGTATCGTGTGGGAAAGACATTATTTTGTATTATAACTGTAAATACTCAACGAAATTACAACGTTTACGACACTCGAACGCTATGGCATACGGTAACGTAATGATTCGAAAGATAACGGCAGGCCATGACGTTCGGCATATGTATGCAAGATGAAAATATATGTAATTTGAACCATCGCAAGTAAAATTAGTGTATAATATTGGAAATTTCAAATCGACCACCCAATAAAAATGGAATCTTTACAAATGTGAAATCATTATATACATCATAATAATAATATAACGGTGAGTGCAAAGCAAAGTATGTGATCGTACATACAGATAAATAGATTATGTTTCAGAAAATTGTTGAAGAAAATTTGGAGATACTAATAATAATGGCAACCCACTGCTGGGCACGAGTATCTCCCCTTTTTGGGGGAATTTGGAAATAATTTCGTTAAAATAAATATAATGAAAATATATTTACAACTGAAAGTATACAATAGTCAAATGCTTAAAATAAACCGCATAACAGTTTATACACGATTTAAATCGATCGTTGTCAATGCAATTCAAGATAAATGCTTTAATCATTTTTAAAAATTAGATAGCAAAAATTACCTTTATCAAGTTTGAGTTATAAATCGAATAAATGCAAATCACTTGTCAAATTCGGTATTAAATCGGACCCCAGTTTATTCTGGTTCGATGAACGGTATATAATAGTTATTGCAATTCACGAGTGCAGCCGGCGCTTAGATGTAATTACGCATGACAATGTGTAAGTGTACAGTGTATCAGTGTGCGTGCGTTGCAATGCGGCAAATCGAGCGTCCATTCTGTTCCATTGCACACACGCACGTATAAAGGTCGACTGCTTACTAGTTTGTTATTTCCGTCAAACACAAAATGCTATCTGTATGCACCATCACCATTCTTTACTTGTGTCTAGCGGGGTGACATCGACAAGACAAAAAATATAAATAAATAATCACGCGTCTGTGATGTGATTTAAGTAGATTGTGATGTTTAGTTGCCAATAAACTAAAAATAACTGTTTTCAAAAATATCCATCTCTTTTGTCCGAATTTCAGAAAGAACTTTTTGTATTCGGGTCGGTGGATTGGAAACTCCCCCAAAGTCAAATTATAATACTTTTTTTTTAAACTAGCTCGCATGTTTTGTTGTGAATAGTACAATATTATACTTTAATAGAGTACATAATTTAAAAAAAACTGAATATTTATCAACCCAAATTCACCCCGCTCGGCACACATCAACAAAATTACAACTATCTAAACAACTACAGTGGTAAATATATTAATAAATAATTCTTTACATGCCGAACGCATTCCGACCGAAACATTCGGCAGTTGATAACCACAAAACGAGTTTTATAACTTAAATTATAATTTAAGTATTGTATTGCTTCGACACAAACGTTGGTATGACGTGGCGCGACTGTGCGAGGTTATATTCCGACCAGAAAACAACACTTCTAAAAAAACTCATGCATTTAACATGAAATGACGTCATTTCAATTAAAATATAAACTGACTTTTTTTTAAAATTAAACTTTCGTATTAGGAATGTGTTTTTTTTTATAAATAAAGAATGACAAATAATTTCTGTTTTCCTTTTCTTAAAATTTCTTTCATTTTGCTCTAAAATCATAGTCCTAATTCTGCTAACGTGTCGTAATTGTTATTGGGTTACAATTGAATCGCTCCGCTGTTTAGTTTTAACCAATGCGCGAGGCCTATATTAGAGCAAGACAGCGACGCAACAGCGATCCAATTACAACTACTTGCGTTAGCAGAATCATGCCCCAAGTTAAAATCATAAGGCTCAGTTAAGAAGCCACGTACAGCATCGCACAGCCTCTATTAATATTTATTACGAGCCCGTAATATTTGTAGTTCAAGCCCGTATATTTTTGTTAAACTAAATCATCTGTACACAATTTTAAAAATCTATTTAGGCCCGTTTCAAATTAAGAAGCAATGTTGTGGGTACTCCGAAAAATAATTTGCGATATCGACGATCAGTTGCGTAATAGGAAACATTTTGTATTACTAAACTCAACTTAGAAATTACGATAAATGATTTGAGGTTTCATGATATGGTGAATAGCAAGGCACGATTTGTCCAATTAGAAGCGGGTGTGAAGCGAGCAGTTGAAAATCTTGCCAATTTAATGTGTATTACTGGCTACGCAACATATCTGACATACGTTTCTCTATCGAATGAGCCGCCGACTAAATGTTTCGTTCGTATCAGTTGTTCAACGACAAAACCTTTTAACTACGTACGATTCGTTATGTTCGTTCATGGATTAATCGACGGCAGAACCTTACCTTGGGCGAGATTGGGAGGGTGACCATGACTTAGCCAGGTTAGGTTAGGTGTCAGGTTTTTTTTTGTCGCTGACGAACGCATGAAAGAATCGTTTTGTCGACGAATCGTTCGAAGTTGATAGGTTTTGTCGTTGACAGGGACAGGAAGCGCTTTCCCAATCTTTATTTTTAGCGGGTAAATTGATAGGTTTGAATATGTTTAACATATAAAAACGCCTTACAATTTGGTTACCTTTCCATTGACTTAATAGGATTTCCCTTCAAATAAGTTGATAAAACGTGCATTTTATGTTACCCATACAAGAACCCTTTTTGATAGGGTAACCCTATCGCATGCGATGTGATAGGCTGAAGGCGGCGGAATCGGCTTTCTCTGGACTTAGCGGCGCGCGGCATACGAGTGCCGCGCGCCGCCAAGTCCAGTTAAAATATACCCTATTTTAATGGGCATTGCGTTACAAATTTAACAAATGGGTAATGTTTTGTTTGATACCAGCGCGGGCGATGCAATCAACTTCGGTAAGCAAAAACCTTATCACTAAGAGATTAAACTAAACGCTTAAAGTAAAGGCTAAATCTATCCTAACGTTAGGATTACCCTAACGTTATGATAGATTATTAGGTTACCCTTTCCTGGGGTAAGACTTTCTAGAGGATAATATGGCCGCAAGGTACCCTATCTAAATGTTTTTTTTTTTCTTCGAATGTTTTCTTTCTATCGTACGAATAAAAATTTAAAGCGCTTTTAAAATTAGCCGCTAATCCGGTCCCTGGTCGTTGAACAACTGATAAACGAAACCTTATGTCGGTGGCTCTTTCGATAGAGAAACGTTTGTCGGAGATATGTTTCAGAATCGTATCACTAGTGACTTACCCCGATTATTTATATACAATTACATCTTACAACGCAGCGCGCAACCGACCGTCATAAACGCAAATTATCTCGACAAACCCACCACACAGAAACGGCCCAGACACCGCTAGGGAATCATTTCACGAAATGACTAGTGGAATATCTCGAATCGAGCAAACTGAGGCAAGATTTTTTTCATTAAAATCAGGCTAGTCCAATGTAAAACAAACTCAATCTGTTCACACAGATGAAGCTATCACTTGTCCTCCCTCGATATGGCCAACGCGATTTGGAGCTCGACATCCTCCTGCCTCCGCCGGGCCTCCGCTTCCGCTTCGAGACGCTTCGACTCTGCCGCGGCCCACGCCCACTGCTGCTCCTCCGTGGGAAGGAACTCGGAACTACGCGATTCAGCAGCCTTGGATTTCTTCTCTTTGTTTTGCTTCGTCCGCCCGATCCCGCCTATCGTGTTAACGAGCGACCGAGCGTACTTCACGGGCTTCGGCGATTTCTCTTTCTTGGTCGGCAGCGTGCTACTCGGCCAGGTCTCGTTCAAGTTTTTGTTCTGATTCTGGTTCTGGTCGGTCCCCCAGTCCGCCCAGTTGTCGGTCTTGTTCGACCAGTTGTCGGTCTTCCAGTCGTTGGTGGTCTCTTTGGCGGTGTTCGTCGCCCACGCGTCGGTCTTCGACGGAGTCGGTTTGGACCAGGCGTCGTCGGCGGCCCAATTGTCGTTGGGCCACGCCGCCCAGTTGTCGTTGGTTTTGGATTTAGAGAAGGGGTCGTAGGCGACCGGGGGTGCGGAGACGCGGCCGCTCCGTTTGTCCGGTTTCGAGAAGTTGCCGTTGATGCCGGTGGAGGGGAAGAAGTCGTCGGTCTCGAAGCCGGCGACGGAGGTGGGGCGGGCGAAAGCTTCCTTCTTGGCGTCGGTGACGTCGGCGAATGGGTCCTCGATGTTGAACGGGTCCTCGTACCGGTAGTCTTTGAAGGGGTCCTCTGTGAAGTCCAGGGTGGGTTTGCGGTTCTGGGCGCAACACAAAGGCGTGTGAGCGAGAGGGGTGTGGTGTGGTGTGTGGTGTGTGAGTGAGACAGAGGGGTGTACGCACGTGTCGGGTCCGCCGCCGCCGTCCGCTTAGCGCTGCAATGTGGGGACAAGCACACGAGCCGTGTTAGCATGTTAGTGGAACAAGTGTCGAATGCGATTGATACACGAGTATTTCACAACGCCAGAGTTACAGTAATTGTTTTGTTGTGGTAAGACGTATTGTCTTAGCGAAATCTAAAAGTCGCGATATAAATAAACCAATGGTTATTAATGAGCCGACCGTGTCATATTGTTTTTTCTATCCAGAAAATAACAAGCAACCGCTTGCTTGCTTGATAAATAATTTCTCAAAATTAAAATAATCCAATAGGCAATCGGACAGCTATCGAAAATAAATGTAAACTATGATTAGAATGAATGTTTGTGAAATAATACGATGACTCATTAAATATTTTAGTGAAATATTAATGATTCATATTTTTAAATTGCAAAATAAAATGTAATAATTTTAATATTTTTTAATCTGTGCTCCATGTTGAACGAAACATCAATCACAGGACGTGACGTCATAGGTTTGTACAACATATATTTAACACAAGTGATACTTTGGTCTATGGCTCTTTTTTTGTATATTTTCTACGTTATTTACACGAAACATAAGTTATACGAAATTCAACAAAATTATTTTGCACTTGGTTAGTCGTATGGAATTAAAAGATTCACTTTGATTGCAAACAGTTGACGTCACATTGTTCAGAGTCATTCGGCAACGATTACGCGGCATTTTTGAAATTATAAAATGTATGTGTAGTTTCTGGTAGTTTAACATGTTTAAATAATAAAATTAATATTTTTTATGGTTAAATAAACATATAAAGAATAATTTTAGACACATTCTCAAAAGTTGTCCGATTCCCTATTAAATCAATTTCATTCGAAGAGAAGACATTTAATTGTAACACAATCATATCATCGAATGATGACAAAGGAAAATATTTTACATGTTTAACTAATTTAATTCTCTGGCGTTATGACATACATAAAGACAGTATCAAAATATGTACATACAGGTAAGTATTAATAATATTAAAAGGAGATGATAAAAGGGAAATAAATAAAAAATTATAAATAAATAAAAAGGGGAAAAAATAGATAAAAAGATAAGCATAGCATGCCTGCATGCATAAAACTACAATACAAAACTGGCACTAAAACAGTGATTTCAATTCAATACATATTCGAAAGTGTAGAGTTAACTAAATATAACGTTTGCCCTAACTAGCAGTACATCCTGGATCTAAATATTATTCCATACAAGTAATTAGCCTTATTTTCGAGCCTTTTAACTACCCAGGGGAGGGCACCACCTTGAGATTTTATTTTGGTATAAGACATCGTGTAATAATTTTACTCCTTCAAGATATTCATCAATTAAATAATTTTATTATTTAATAACATCTAATGTTTCTTCACCACAAGCGGTAGACAGAGAGCGTGGGTGCCAAATATCCCTGTTCTATATCATCTCTGGTGCCTTTTTTTTATGTAATGGAAGTGGCAAACAAGCATGCAGTTCACATTGATCTTAAGTGATGACTGCAGCCTATAGACACCCACACAAAGACCGAGGTCAAAATGCAGATGCGTTACCACTCCTGAGGCCTTGGGTGTTATGCCTCTGTGCCGGAAATTACAGGGCCGTACATTACCACCTGACCGGAACACGGTACTGCTGAACACTACCATTTAGCAGCAAGTATATTAGGTAATGCGGTGGTGCCCGCGAGCTCCGTCACGGGAGCTCTACCACCAGTAAAAGCCTCTTCTATATTCATCACTCTATACTTGTACGAAGATCTGTATTTCATCATAGGGTCTTTTTTATTTGCAGAATCTCTATAATAACTAATATACTAAGAAACTAATATCTACTATTTGAAATTCAACAGAAAAAATGTCTTTATTTCTAATTTGTTTTTACACACCATTGTCATGGTAGAATATTATTATCTGATTAAGCTGTACTCTCACCATCTGTACAAAACTATGTAAATGATTATGAATACTCTACATCAGAGGTTCCCAAACTATTTTTTCTTGTAGACCCTTTACAATTTTTTCTGGTTTCTGTGGACCCCCGTCCTTGCTACATTTATATCAAATTCCCATATTTCCATTATTTATTCACGCCTACGTAGACCCCCATCGAGTCTCCCATGGATCGCTTTGGGAATCACTGGTATGATGTAAGTAAATTGGTACTATCAGTGTATGTGTTGAGATCCATTATCGTGGACCCCCATTTTTTTTTTCGCTGACGCAGTCCCCTTTTTTGTTGTCATAGACCCCCAGGGGTCGATATAGACCACTTTGGGAATCACTGCTCTACATGTATCGGATATTAGACACATAAAACGAATCACTCTCTAAACGGGAAAACGACGAAGTAAAATAATACAAATACACCTATAGATATAAAACTAGTTTTCGGATTTATCTCGCGTATACACCTACACCAAAATACACCTACTTAAAGATCTATCATTAATAAAGAATATTGACAACACTACAGCATGCATGAAAATAAAATGCTAAGAATAAATTTGTGTATTTAGCGTGTAAATAAATAAAATAACCAGGCGCAAATACTGATTGATCATGTGTGCGTTCCACTAAGCGTTCACAACGATCAAAACGCTCCTTTAGTCGTTCCACATGACGACCGCAGTCGTTTTGGTCGCGGCGTAAACGTCACTCATGACGTCATGAATTACGCTCACGCGAAGCTCACGACGACCCATCTAAAAAGGTGGGTCGAAGTGATCGTTGAGAAAATTAGCGGCATTTTCAAAAGTCAAAACATAAAAAATGGCGACCGTAAAGCTTACGTTATTTCATGCCGAAAAAGATATATTAGTAGAAGTGAATGTTTCTGCAGCGGATGCTCAACGTGCCTCCACAGGTAAATATAATTATGTAAAACAAGTTTAGAAAAATTAATTGTAGTTTATAATTAATATACATGTATACCAAACATCCAAGTGCCGCCGCAAAAGACATTTTAATTACATTTGAACATAAATTAATTAAATACACCACTGTTATTAAATATCAAAAAATTAAATTATAAATTTTTTCAATATAAATCGATTTAAACGATAATTAATTAAGTTTATTTTCAAGGCTTACAGATTATAACCTAACCTCTTAAATCTATTGCATTTTTTTTATTAACTCGCCATTTGTATTATTGACCTCTACGCTCAAAAAGCAAGTGGAACGGGAAAAACTGCGGTCGTGAGCGTGATCGTTGTGAACGCTTAGTGGAACGCACCCCATAAAAGTAATTTATCAATTCACATAGGATTAATGAATGGAAATGATATTGTAACTAATGAACTGAAGCATTAGCAAGGAGAATAGGATTTTAAAAGGTAAGTTATACTAATTATTAGGCGTCGCAAAGAAATATTAAATTAATTTTACGACCTTTTAAAACAACTTCAAACGACTTGAGACTTCTATAAAAAAAATATCAACAAGCCTAATAAAATTTTTTTCATGAATTGACAATTCTTTTCACAAACACGATTACTAAGGGGGGAAAATACTGTAGAGAACATAGATAGTTTTTTTTTTCATGAAAGTAAATCATAAATACATTCATAAATGCGCCAGGTTTTAAGCAAAGAACATAAACGCAACGAATATGAAATGAAAAACTGAATGCTCGTCCCAAAAAGGCGCGCTAAGCGAAGCGGCGACTACACCTCGTTCACATAAAATTAAATAAATAATAAAAATGTGCGACACTACTCTACCTCGTCTCTGTAGTTTCCACTATATGGAAACACCAATTGTACATTAAAAATGATTAAATATATGGAGACGCAACTTCGAACATTTTGGTAAACTTTTTTATGAATTCAGTATTCAATTTCAGGTCTTTTTTAATCATGCCTGCCACACATCTAATGTTTTATTTGCGCAAATTAAAGCAAGATGAATACGTTGATTTGAAAAAAAAATAGGTAAAAATTTGTGGTACAATTTTTTTACCTTGTACGTTTTTGCCAGGGAATGTAGTTTAGTTCCCATTTTTCTTTATTTTCTAATATACTTTAGGTTTCGTACACAATATTTCAGAACTGTTTTACCTTGTAGGTACCTTTTTTATTCTTTCTTTTTTCTTCTGATCCTTTAGGTTTACACAAGCTGTGTTTCTTGTATGAGTTTGCGCAAAAAATTCTTTTGGGCGTATAAAAACGTAAGGCCGTTATGTTTTCAATGTCTGTATGTTATATTGTTTAGTTAGGTGTGTTCAAGTAGTTAGCTCCATATATTTTGTCATTTTTAACACAAAGGAGAATGGCATTTAACACAACAGAGAAAGTAAATAAAAAAAAAGCTAAAATTCACCTAAGAGCACGTCAACGTATTTAAAAAAACTACATTTCAAAAACCATTAACAAAAAATAATTTATTTAAAAAAAAACTACACATTGGAACAGGAATGGAGGAAAATTAAACTTCTAAAATAGCCATAATTGCAGTCGATTTCAAATTTAAATAAAAATTCATTAAGTAAAAACTTTTCACTGGATTAACACACACTAAGATTAACGTCACTGAAGAAGAAAATAAAAAAAAAAACATCTCCAATAAAAAAAAAACAAAATTACATCGAAAAAAATCTCAAACGAAACATATTTTTATTTTTTAACTAATCCTCCATCGGCTGTTAAATTGCCATTCTCTAGGACGTGCACAAGTCACAAAACTTTACGTACATAATTTTACTTTCTCTGCAGCGTTAAAAAAAAATATTTTAAACATCAGTTACTATAGCACGCAACCTGCATCTTCATGCGGCTAAGGGGGTAGCGGGGGTAAAAAAAATCTGCACGTGTAAAACAAAAAATTCTGTAAAACAATTTTTACATAAAACATAATTTTCATTTGAAAAATTAAGTCGAATCAACTTTTCCAAAAAGTATATTATAATTCTGATTAATTCGGTCTTGTAACCAAGATGAACCGTTGTAGATGTAAAATACGCAGCAAAATTGCGTTAACAAGATTAATAATTCTTAGAACGTATTAAAATATTTACACATCGAGAAGTATACAAGGTGGACTAGACAATACGACAGTAAAAATTGTGTAAACACTGAAGCAAGTTGCAGCAATTGAATAATAAATACATATGTCTTAATTTAATTACAAAATAATTGTTGTTGACATGAATACGTCTTTTAATTTGCTACCATACGGGGACAATCCAAAATAAATGTAAATGTAAATGTTATCAAAATCGGGGGATACAGTTTAGCGTTATAGTTTCGAATTTATCTACTACATCCAAAATTTAATTATACCATTGGAAAGTTAGGATCAAAGAATTCATTACAATACTAGAACAATGATGCATCGCGCGCGATGGAGAGAGAAACGCCGCCATTTATTTTATTTGGAGAGGTTATTTTGCTGCGAGCGTATCGAAATTTGCAATTAGTATAACATTTGACTCATTAAAATAAAACTAATTTTCGGATTTATCTCGCGTGTATTATACTAAAATGATTATTTAAAATCAAACCCGACGGGTCGAACTTTTGACTCGGAGAAACTACGATGTTTTTGAAACCGATAATGAAGTAGTAATCGTTTGAAATAGACAAATGATTATTTTTTTTATCATCACTTTACTATCACTATACAATACTATACATATTATAAAGTCCCCCCATTTTCTCTGTCTGTATGTATGCGCTAATCTCGGAAAGTTGTGAACGGATTTAATTTCTGTTTTTAATGTTGGAAATAGAGTTTTCTGAGGAAGGTTTATATCTAATTTATCAATATCGTACTTATATGTATGTATCTTCACGCCAGGTCCCTAACGGGGTAGGCAGAGAGTGTAGAGCGCCAGACATCCCGGTTCTGACAAACCTCTCGTGCCTCGTCTACCTTCATCATTCTCTTCATACATGCACGCCGATTCCTAAGACTTTTGACCCCACCATCAGACAGAACTCGACCTATTTGGTCATGGTAGGTCGGCCTTGGTCTTCCTGGGCCTCTGCAACCATCCACATTCGCATTGTATATCTGTTTAGTCATTCGCTCATTCGACATTCTTTCTATATGCCCGAACCATCGGAGCATGCCTTTTTTCATTTTTACACCGATACTATCATTCACACAAAGTCTCTTTCTTACATCTTCATTACGAACGCGATCGGTGAGTGATACACCGCAGATCTTGCGCAAAGATCTCATCTCGACCGCGTTCAACTTACTTTCATGCTCTTTCCTGCATACCCAGCTCTCGCTTCCATATAAAAGCGTTGGAGTAAGTACAGCATTATGTACGGCTAGTCGAGCCCGCTGGCTGAGATGTTTAGATTCTAGCAGCTTACCCAACGCTCCATTCACGCAATTCCCAGCAAGCACTCTTCTTTCTATGTCAGTGGTGTACCTACCATCCTTGCTAAAAGCACATCCAAGATATACAATTTCATCAACCTGTTCTAACACTGCATCATCTACTACTACCCTTGCATTTGTTCTCTGTTCATCTCTTTCAAATACTAATACTTTAGTTTTATCCACATTCAATTGTAAGCCTTTCTCCATACAATCCTCTTTCATGACTGTGACTAGTGCTTGTAGCCCAGATGGTGTAGAGCTAACAATTACCGCATCATCTGCGTAAAGCAGACAGTTCACCACTAAGTCACCCATACGCACTCCCACATCCATCAACTTCACCCTCTGGAGGCATTTGGCCAGATATATAATAAACAGCCTAGACGAAAGCACGCAACCCTGTTTGACACCGATGTTAACATCAAACCAGGGTGACATGTTACCATCTACCCGCACACATGCTTGACAGCCCACATACGTGGACTGTATTGCACGGAGCAGACTGCCATCAATACCATACTCTGGCAAAATGTCCCACAGCTCCTTTCGTAATACCCTATCAAACGCCTTCTCCAAATCCACAAAACCGCAGAAAACCTTCTGGCTCACAGCAAGATGCTTCTCTACGATGTTGCGGAGGGAGAAAACTTGATCCATACATCCTCTTCCAGTTCTGAAACCACTCTGTGCATCCCACAACAACCCGTCGGACTTCTCTTTCATTCGTACTTATATTTACCGAGATATCACGGTTTTTGTCAAAGAAGTCGGGTGCGTATAATAAATGGTACCCGTGCGAAGTCGGAGCGGGTCGCTAGTTAATAATTAATACTGTTTTGTAGTTAAGCTTTAAGTTAGTATGTTTGAATAATATTTTTCCAAGTAAGCTGTAAAATTATCAATCCTCATTATTTATTAGTTATTTTTCATAAGTATTTCAATTTATTATATCTCATTCATTGTCGTATTGTATTGTCCACCTTCTAAAAGCTATTTCAATAACGCTATGCTAAGGTCTCAAGTGTTTCATCTATAATGTCTTCAAGGCCCGTATTAAAAGACAGATCTCAGTCTCAGACCTCATTAAGTATGGAAAAACTAATCTGGAATAATAAATCTTAAGACTTTCTTAAGAACTGAGATTTGTCTGTTAAAACGATTAATGTTTAATGTCTGTATTTGTGTATGGTATTGATTTTTCACAATTTTAAGAATATTATTATACCTTAGGTTTCAGAAGTGTCAACGCATCTACGTCGAAATCAATGGTTTTATGCTGTCTGTTTATAGGCTACAGTATTGTTTACCATTCATGTAAACTGTATTCTTGTTTGCCACTTCATGACTAAAAAAATGACTACAGCGAATATCCCTCTCGGGATGGCAACGCATCTGCCTTTTGACCTCTGATTATTGTGTAGATGTCTGTAGGCTGTAGTCACAATTTACCATCAATGTGAGCTGCATGTTTGTTTGCCACCATAATTACATAAAAAATGTGTATAGTGTGTGTAGTGTGTGTAGTGTGTGTAGTGTGTGTAGCGAGTGTAGCGAGTGTAATGTGTGTAGTGTGTGTGTGGGTAAATACCTTGTGCGGGGGCGCGGGGCGAGGCGGCGCGGGGCGCGGCGGCGGCGTCTTGTGGGTGTTGGCGGGCGCGGTGGGTGCGGTGGTTGCGGCGGGGGCGGGGGCGGGGGAGGCGCGGGTGGGCGCGTGCAGCACCGCGAACGGGTCCGACTCCCACGCCGCCTGGAAATTTGCAGGCATTTCGGTTGATACATAAATATACACGAGGAACACAGTCGTAACAAACACAGATTTTCGCGACGAGACGGTCGCTCTTTGGCGAACGGGTATAGAGCGCAGACGGACGGGGCCTGTAGTTTCTTTCTGTACGTTGCCTAAGCCTGTAAGTTTCTCAAATTGTCACGGTGCAACAGAGATAACGCTCTACGAAGTCGAAACGAGCCGATCGTATCTTTCGCAAGCTCGATGAGCAATATTAATGGTTGAGTACTGTAGTTAAGGTGGGTAAGGGTATACTCACATCGTTGGCGGCGGGCTGCGCGGCGGGGGGGGCGGGGGCGAAGGCGTCGCCCGCGAACGGGTCCGAGTTCGACGCGAACGGGTCCGAACCGAAACCGTCCTGGAAAACATTGAAATAAAATTTCTATGTCACACATTCAATGTTTTCTATTTAAGCACATACATACACTATCGGTCTAAAACAATCTTTTACATACTATTATTACCCAAATAGTCCATGTTAATATTAGCAACCTACCTTAAATACCGATTTTTTTTTTCACTTTGTCGTTAGTCATTACTATATCATTGATGATTTGATTTTATTTGTCTCACCACCTATTGTACCTACTGTACCTATACGGGAAGACACTGACTGCTGTAACACAGTGCAAACTACCGCAGCAAGCAGGGTTCATAATAAAATTATATCTTCTTTTGCGTACAATAAAGATATGTTTATTATAAAAAAAAACTTACACTCACAGCCCCACAATAGGTAATAAACCTGTGTCGTAAATGCCGTTGTACACATACAACACATACACAAACATCCGTAGGCCATACAAATCTTTGTCTCGGTACGGGGATCGAATCCGCGACCCTTCGAATCTAGCGGTCGTCACACCTCCGTCCTTTCCCTTTTTCGAAAACTTTTGGGTCAAAAAAGGGGAAAGGACGGAGGTATATAACAAAATATGCGACGATTTAAATTAAAAAAAAAAATCTTAAATAATCTGCCCTATTTACCTATTTTTTTTTTTCAAAATTAAATAAAAATTATCGAAGTCTAATCGTCCGGGTCAGTTTGGACGTAAAACGTCGCAAATGATAGAGACAAACCCCTTATGAAGTTGTTAAATAATTAAAATATGTATGTAGGCATGTGTACCTGTACAAGGGCCCCTTGTTTGGGGGCGAAGGGGTCGTCGTGAGGCACGCCGGCCGCGAAGGGGTCCGACGGGAACCGGGATCCGTTCATGCCGCTGAATTCATTCTTCGCGAAGTCTTCGTCATCCTGGGGGCCGAGAGTATGTTTCAAAGAATTGTTGGACGTTGCAAGTCTACATAATATATGTAATAATAAATATCTGACGACCCGGTTAGTTAGTTCAGCGGTGTGAGATGACCGTTTGATTCGAAGGATTGCGGGTTCGATCCCTGCTCCGGGACAAATATTTGTATGGCCTACAGATATTTGTTTCGGGGCTGGGTGTTTTTGTATGTGTTGTATGTGTACAACGGCACCCACGACACAGGTTTATACCGACTGTGAAGCTGTGAGTGTAAGCGTTTTTTTTTTTTATATGATTTCAGTTCAGTTCAATATGGCGGTTGAAAATAAAATAACAACGTGGAATGTTATGAACAAAGTTAAAGTTACTGTAACATTTCACATCCTGCTCTAACTTTAACAGATTTCTTTATGTTAGAAAAGGATATGAAATGTTATAATAACTTAAACTTTAACAAAAGTCGTGGTGCAAACCCAGACTAGGTTCGGCTGCACCAAAATATTTGTTCATGTTAGAGTTTTTGTAAAATTTGACATCCTTCTCTAACAAAGATTAAATAGTAATAGTTATAAATTTATGACTTATCATAAGTGGTTTTCGAAATTCCAAATGATATATAAACATTTTTACTTTAACAAATTTATTATATTTAGAGAATAATGTAATTTTTTTGTCAAATTTAACAATAACAGTACCATTATGTGCGTTGCACGAGCGTATTTTTTGTCATAGGTAGTTAAAGTCTGATAGACTTGACCGATTCCCTCACTATCTGTCAGAAAAGTGAGGTTATCTTTGACCGGCACTGCTCCAGTTACAGTTAGGTTGGGTTGCACCCACATATTTGTTTAAGTTAATGTAACATATCACAGCCTTAGCCGTTAAAGTTATTGCGTTATTTAACAATCTTCAAACGGTGCAACTATTTTTTATTTAAACTGCAATATGTATTTTTTAAGTTTGAGTGAGTTGACGATATTTTAAGGCCGGGGGTGACCCCAATCGTCGGCGGCGTGTTAAAAATATTCTCGTGTAGTCTCGTCTCTCTCACCTGAGCATCGTTAGGCGTGGTCCCCCGCACCAGCGCGTCCAGGCACTGCAGCGAGTGCTGCGGCTGCAGGTCGAGGGCGCCGGGGGGGGGCGCGGGCCGCGCCAGGTCCTCCAGGGCCGCCTCCAGCAGCCGGTGCTGCTCCTCCAAGTGGCTGATCTTGATATTCGCCTGCAACCATTCGTGGAGGAAGGTAAGGATCGTCGCGGCTCGGAACCGATTTAGGGCCGATCTCACCGTCGTCATTTTATATTATTTAGGACAGTGATTCATAAAGTAATCTATATCGACCCCTGGGGGTCTATGACAAAGTAAAAGGGGTCGGCGTTAGCGAAAAAAAAATTGGGGGTCCATAAAATGAAAATGGGGGTCCACGATAATGGATCTCAACACATACGATGGGGGTCTACGTAGGCGTGAATAAAATTGGAAATATGGGAACGTGATATAAATGTAGCAAGGACGGGGGTCCACAGAAACCAGAAAAATTGTAAAGGGTCTACAAGAAAAATAGTTTGGGAACCTCTGATTTAGGACAATACACAGTTAGACAGTGTTTTAAGTAATTAATATACAATTACATTAAATCATAGGGATCAATTGCCTAACCAGCACCATTATCCCCATATAAAGAATTTTACGTTCTTTTACGAGTTCAATAGGGATGATGACAAGTTTTATTTAATTGTAATTTCAAAAAAAAATATATTGTCTTTGAAACGTCTACTCAATAGCTAATAATTTTAAAGATATACCGATTCAAAACGTTGCGAGTTGTGAAACGACTCAAAACGGCTCATACAAAATGATACTCTATTCTGACGTCACGTTAGAGTTAAAACTTGTGAATTGGATGGTGAAATCAAAACATTTAAAAATATCTTCGTCAATACTGCGTTTTTGTAAAAACATTCTTATTAAAATTTGTTGGACATCGTTTATAGAATGTAAAAGTGAATTTATTTTTAATTTAAACTTAACTTTTATGTTCACGAATTTTTAAGTTCTTCTATCTCATACGATTCAACTCAAATTTTCATAATATCTCATTTGCAAGTCGCTTTTATGTGATATGGTACAAAGTAGTTGATTCATACCTAGTCATCATCCCTATTACATTATTTGGATGTCACCGACGAATTTGGACGCAAATTTTAAGCTAAACCACGTTTTATTAAACTCGGTTCTCAGAGCAAACGGTGAAAGCCGCTCTTACCGGGTTAAAATTGGAATTCATCGACGCGACGTAAACCAAGTCTAAGGGAGTTAAGTTTCCACATTTTTTGATCTAACGAAGGTGACAAACGAGTGTGCAGTT
Source organism: Macrosoma leucophasiata (assembly GCA_036365455.1). NCBI lineage: Eukaryota > Metazoa > Arthropoda > Insecta > Lepidoptera > Hedylidae > Macrosoma > Macrosoma leucophasiata. The sequence goes on along the minus strand of JAWQUS010000023.1, from coordinate 1,148,205 downwards.
CATTTAGATATTATGTGATGACTGCAGCCTATACACATCAATATAAAACAATTATACACATCAACACCAAAACCAAAGGTCAAACGCAGGTGCAGATGCGTTGCCACCCCTGAGACCTTACACGTAATTGAAATTTACCCTCTGGCGGCAATAAAATTAAATAATGCGGTAGTGCCTACCCCTCGAGCTCTTACGCTTGGCAGTCTACCAAATATTTTGAACAGATATTTTACATTTTTTTCATGTCAAAGGATTGACAGACAAGCAGACGGGCCACCTGATGGAAAGTAGTCACCGTCGCCTATGAACATTTGCAACACCAGGGGAATCGCCAACGCGCTGCCAGCCCTGAAGGACTCTTTTGACGCCATTTTTGAAGAACCCCATATTGTAGCACCGAGGGAACACCTCAGAGGGAAGTTCATTCCACATTCTACACGTTCTGGGCAAAAACGAACGTGGGAACCGCACCGTTGAACATTGCCAAGTGTCCAGTCGGTGAGGGTGGAACTTCATTGTACACTACTGATCTGTATCTGTATACTACATAGTATGTTCTTAGGTTTTCGCGAGCTACACTAATTGAAATAAAACTAGTTTTCGGATTTATCTCGCGTATATTAAGATATTTTACAATGACAAATGTGGGATCGAGTGTTCGAAATCAGCGTGCATGTTTATGAAATAAACGAATGAATGTGGAAAGGCACGGGCGGTTTTTACGTAACTTCACGCCTGTAATCCCCGAAGGGGTAGGCAGAGGTAAATGCATGCATTCAAGCATACATGCCAACACCCACGATTCGCCGGTTACGTTTTGGCCCATGTAACAGGTGGCGAGCCTGTTGACATCTCCGGGCACATTACCAAACTTTGAGGTACTAGGAAATTTCCAGAAAATGGAAAAATCCCAATAGAACCAGAGATAAAGGCTTTTTCACCATTATCTCTGATAACCCCCTACCTGGGAATCGAACCCAGGACCTCAGCGTAGTAGTAGTGGCCTGCTACCACTAGGCTACCGAGGCAGTTTTTACCGATAAATTTAATGCATTACACTCTTTACAAAACGCCTGCAAGAAACTCGGCACGACATGACATAGGTTAAACTGACGTTTATTTATTTAAACTCTAGTTAGTAACAAATATTTAAAAAAAACACATAATGAGGGATAAAGAAAAGCAACCATAAAGTCAAACAGAAATTATCGACATTCCAAATCGAAATTAACACAGTTTAATCTGTGTCTTTATTAAGCCTGGGTTGCACCACGATATTTGTTAAAGTTAAAGTTATTGTAACATTTCATATCCTTCTCTAACTTAAAAAAAAAACTGTGTAAGTTAGAGAAGCATGTTAAATGTTGAACGGTATAGAAACTACGTACAAAACGTTGGAAACGCCACACTTAGACAAACATGCGCATCAACGAGGCCTTTAAGCGATTCTCGCGGTCTTGCAGGAGTGAGTCACTCGCTACTCGAGCGTCGATGCGTATCTTTGTGTGAGTGTGCCGTTTCAAACGTTTTGTATTTAGTTGCCATACTGTTCTTATTTGTACCGTGTCGCGGTGCAACCCAGGCTTAGCAATTCAATCGAGACACAGAGATATAAGAGCTATACCAGTGCCAGGGCCAGTGAATGACAAAGAACGTTCCATATTTTTATTTAAGTATTTTTGGATCATTATTATATTTATTTATTTTATTTTGTTTACTTTGTTTACTTTGACATATAAATCAACGTATCAGTTATTCGCTTTAATTTTTAATTTTGTAATTTGACCTATGAAAAGCATATTCTATCATTTCCAAGTGATTAAATAAATCTGAGTTTGAGTATTTTTTTTTTTTGAGTTATAATTCTCGATTTTTGCTCGTACTTAAATCGTCGTACGTTAGGAAGACAGAAAGATTCTGAACACTGACCTGGCTCACGGCGAGCACGGTGCGCCGCAGCTGCGCGGTCAGGGCCTCGGCCTCGGCCTCCGCGGCCGCGCTCTCCTGCTGCAGGGCTCTCTCGCGCTCCTTCAGCGTGTTGTTGGCGGCCCGGCGCGCCGCCACCTCGGCCTCCGTCTGAACACTGACCTGGCTCACGGCGAGCACGGTGCGCCGCAGCTGCGCGGTCAGGGCCTCGGCCTCGGCCTCCGCGGCCGCGCTCTCCTGCTGCAGGGCTCTCTCGCGCTCCTTCAGCGTGTTGTTGGCGGCCCGGCGCGCCGCCACCTCGGCCTCCGTCTGAACACTGACCTGGCTCACGGCGAGCACGGTGCGCCGCAGCTGCGCGGTCAGGGCCTCGGCCTCGGCCTCCGCGGCCGCGCTCTCCTGCTGCAGGGCTCTCTCGCGCTCCTTCAGCGTGTTGTTGGCGGCCCGGCGCGCCGCCACCTCGGCCTCCGTCTGAACACTGACCTGGCTCACGGCGAGCACGGTGCGCCGCAGCTGCGCGGTCAGGGCCTCGGCCTCGGCCTCCGCGGCCGCGCTCTCCTGCTGCAGGGCTCTCTCGCGCTCCTTCAGCGTGTTGTTGGCGGCCCGGCGCGCCGCCACCTCGGCCTCCGTCTGAACACTGACCTGGCTCACGGCGAGCACGGTGCGCCGCAGCTGCGCGGTCAGGGCCTCGGCCTCGGCCTCCGCGGCCGCGCTCTCCTGCTGCAGGGCTCTCTCGCGCTCCTTCAGCGTGTTGTTGGCGGCCCGGCGCGCCGCCACCTCGGCCTCCGTCTGAACACTGACCTGGCTCACGGCGAGCACGGTGCGCCGCAGCTGCGCGGTCAGGGCCTCGGCCTCGGCCTCCGCGGCCGCGCTCTCCTGCTGCAGGGCTCTCTCGCGCTCCTTCAGCGTGTTGTTGGCGGCCCGGCGCGCCGCCACCTCGGCCTCCGTCTGAACACTGACCTGGCTCACGGCGAGCACGGTGCGCCGCAGCTGCGCGGTCAGGGCCTCGGCCTCGGCCTCCGCGGCCGCGCTCTCCTGCTGCAGGGCTCTCTCGCGCTCCTTCAGCGTGTTGTTGGCGGCCCGGCGCGCCGCCACCTCGGCCTCCGTCTGAACACTGACCTGGCTCACGGCGAGCACGGTGCGCCGCAGCTGCGCGGTCAGGGCCTCGGCCTCGGCCTCCGCGGCCGCGCTCTCCTGCTGCAGGGCTCTCTCGCGCTCCTTCAGCGTGTTGTTGGCGGCCCGGCGCGCCGCCACCTCGGCCTCCGTCTGAACACTGACCTGGCTCACGGCGAGCACGGTGCGCCGCAGCTGCGCGGTCAGGGCCTCGGCCTCGGCCTCCGCGGCCGCGCTCTCCTGCTGCAGGGCTCTCTCGCGCTCCTTCAGCGTGTTGTTGGCGGCCCGGCGCGCCGCCACCTCGGCCTCCGTCTGAACACTGACCTGGCTCACGGCGAGCACGGTGCGCCGCAGCTGCGCGGTCAGGGCCTCGGCCTCGGCCTCCGCGGCCGCGCTCTCCTGCTGCAGGGCTCTCTCGCGCTCCTTCAGCGTGTTGTTGGCGGCCCGGCGCGCCGCCACCTCGGCCTCCGTCTGAACACTGACCTGGCTCACGGCGAGCACGGTGCGCCGCAGCTGCGCGGTCAGGGCCTCGGCCTCGGCCTCCGCGGCCGCGCTCTCCTGCTGCAGGGCTCTCTCGCGCTCCTTCAGCGTGTTGTTGGCGGCCCGGCGCGCCGCCACCTCGGCCTCCGTCTGAACACTGACCTGGCTCACGGCGAGCACGGTGCGCCGCAGCTGCGCGGTCAGGGCCTCGGCCTCGGCCTCCGCGGCCGCGCTCTCCTGCTGCAGGGCTCTCTCGCGCTCCTTCAGCGTGTTGTTGGCGGCCCGGCGCGCCGCCACCTCGGCCTCCGTCTCGGCCGCCGCCGCCTCCTGCGCCGACACTTGCGATCGGAGCTTCTCCACCTGGGACCCGGTATATCGACGATACATTATCTTTTTACCGGTGGTAGAGCTCCAGTGACAGGGCGGGCGTAAACACCACCGCATACATGATATACTTGCCGCTAAATGGTAGTGTTCAGCACTATCGTGTTCCGGTCAGGTGGTAATGTATGGCCCTGTAATTTCCGGCACAGAGGCATAACATATTAGGCCTCAGGAGTGGTAACGCATCTGCATTTTTACCTCTGGACTTAGCGTGAGAGTCTGTAGGCTGCAGTCATCGCTTAACATCGATGTGAACTTCATGCTTGTTGGCCACTTTCATTACATAAAAAAATTAAAACAATTACATTAAAAAACTGCCGTCACAGACTGTCAGACCGAAATAATGACAAAATGACAGAATTAATATAAATTAAATGCGGTCAAGATGAGATCTTTGCGCAAGATCTGCGGTGTATCGCTCACCGACTGCGTTCGTAATTAAGATGTAAAAAAGAGGCTGAATGAATGAGAGAATCTGTGTAAAAATGGAATGGTTGCAGTGGTCTAGTAAGACCGAGACTGACCTACCATGACCAAATAGGTCGTGTACTATCTGATGGTGGAGTCAAAAGTTTTAGAAATCATGTGCATGTATGAAAAGAATGATGAATGTAGATGAGGCACGGATGGTGTGTCAGAACCACGATATCTGGGACTCCATACTCTGTCTACCCCGTCAGGGATCTGGCGTGAAGATACATACATACATACAGAATGACAGACCTTTAAAAATAATGACTGACCTGAAAATTATTACTAAAATGTATATTCAGTTTATGAATGCTGACGACAATACACTGAATGTCTATACTATACTAATGTATCAATAAAATAATGAACCTCACCTGTGTTTTTAAATCGTTTAACCTCTTCTGAGCTTCGCCTTTTTGATTTTCTAATTGTTTCAACGTTGCCGTTAATGTGTCCAATTCACTCTGAAAACACACACACAGTATTACCAACAACACACGGCACACGCACACTGACACGGAATAATAATACGCAGTTGCTTAATTAAGAGGATATTTCACTTAATTAACAATTACAATATTAATGACGTTTTCGTAGCGACCACAAACACCGCAGTATTCTATAGGGTTAATTATCCTTTTATTCATTTCCGTGGGATGTCCCTTCAAGTTACTTTATCCTTATTATGTATGGAAACTACGTACAAATCTATCTTCCGATTCGAATGGAGAGTGTCACCTAACAGCAGACATGACTTCTTATCCGGCAGCACAGTTATTCACAAACTTCCGCACAACTTACAATTCAATTCATTTATTGTTCGACCATCATGGATCATAGTACATTACAATAACAAATAATAATTAATAAAATAAAATAAATAAATCAATACTTACCAAAGATGAGCAAAAATGGACTACCAATCAGTGTTCCGACTTTGATATCTACGGAACAGGGTTTGGGTTCACAACAAAAACATCGTACCTGCAAACTGTCAGCCTCAAACAATATATCTGCAAACTGTCAGTCTCAAATACCATACCTGCAAACTGTCAGTCTCAAATAGCATACCTGCAAACTGTCAGCCTCAAACAATATATCTGCAAACTGTCAGTCTCAAATACCATACCTGCAAACTGTCAGTCTCAAATACCATACCTGCAAACTGTCAGTCTCAAATAGCATACCTGCAAACTGTCAGCCTCGCCAGTCTTCACAGTCACCTCTCGCTGCTTGGTCGCCAGTTCAGCTTCGAGGGCGAGCCGCTCCCTCGCTAGCGCGTCCACTTCGCGGGCTATCGCTTCCATTTCGGGCGTCGGCTGCGGGCCCAGGCTCACTGGCTCCGGTATCTGCGAACATGTTGAACGTAGTCAGAAGAGACGGTGATGGACCTCGTATTTAGCTCTGTATTAGTATCTGCAGACTGCAGAGAATTGTCGTTTAAATATTGTCATGGATTCTGGCATTAGACCATAAAACTCGATTTGTATTTTTTTTTAATTAAAAATAAAACTTCGAGCAATGCTCTATCTTCCTATATGGAAGAACATATAGAGCGTCCACACAAAACTGCGACGCGATGCGAATTGCTGCGATGCGATTTTGTCTGACACAAAGTATGGTCAACTGCATCGCAATTCGCATCGCAGTTTTGTGTGGGCACTCATAGTAATAATATCCTCCCAAGTCTCGTGACTCGCGACTCGTTCCACGATAAAATTACCGCTACTATGATTGCCATCAATATGGCATATTCTCCCTTAATTAATGTTGTAAGCATCTTTTGGGAAGGCTGTTGCCCAGCAGTAACTATCGGATGAAGTGATAAAGTCTCACGTTTGGACCAATCAAGTAATTTCTTTAATTCCTTCATTATTTTTATCAGGGTGAGCTAAAATTAAAACGTTTCTCCTTTCTAAACCGATTCTTTTATAGAAGAAACCAATCGAAAGAAGTCACCAATTTTCTCAAATACTAGCGGGCCGCCCCGGCTTCGCGCGGTGCAATGTTGCCTACCCTCTCCTATTCGTCTTAGCGTGATGATTATACATAGATATAGCCTAAAGTCTTCCTCGATATCTTTTATAGTTTAGGCAGCGTACGCAAAATAAGTAACTTTTCTGGTTGATTTTTTACACCTTGTGTCTGAAAAACCCAAATATCTTACGGAACCCTATTTTTTCCAAAATAAAATATAGCGTATGTTACCCGTAGATAACGTAGCTTTCGAATAGTGAAAGAATTTTTAAAATCGGTCCAGTAGTTATTGAGCCTATTCAAAACAAACAAACAAACAAACAAAAAAATATTACCTCTTTATAATAATAGTTTAGAAATGGAAAAGGTTGCGTTGTCCGAATTTAGACGTTGGAATAAAACGAATCCTTTAAAAAGAATAACGCTATGTCAAAATGTCAGAAATGAACTATGTCGTCTAATGTGTCAAAGACATTTCTGATCTCAATTCTAATATCTTTAATATTAAGTACTGATCAAGAGCGAATACGTGGTAGAATTAAGGAGCCACCAGAAAGAGATATGACAGTAGACAAATTAGAGTATCCAGGTAAATCTGCCGCCAAATGGTAGTGGCACTATCGTGTTCCGGTTAGATCAGAAGTTCCCAAACTATTTTTACTTGTAGACCCCTTTCAAATTTTTTCTGGCTTCGGTGGACCCCCTTGCTAACATTTATAATTGTTCTGAGGAGTTGGTGAACTGGGAAGTTGGTGAATTGGGAAGTTGGTAAAGTGATAGGTATTGGGAAATAGAACCGATGAGTTGGCTATTTGGGAAGTTGTCTTTTTAGGATAGTTGTCCAGATGGTCCTAAAGGTATATCCCATTTTTATATACGCATATACGTAGACCCCATCAAGTCTCTCATAGACCCCAGGGGGTCTATATGGACCACTTTGGAAATCACTGGGTTAGATTGTAATATATGGCCCCGAAATAACAATCACAGAGTAATAACAACTAAGGTCTCAGGGGTGGTTTGTAAATGACTATAGGCTATAGTCATCACTTATAAGATGCATGAGAACTGCATGCTTGTTTGCCACCTTGGTTAAATAACAAAAAAAATCAATCAAAACTAAGTGCACTCCACTATATAAAATGGCAATCGCCAAGTAAAGGATTGGAGAATTATCGATCCTAACAGTATCTGATGAAAGTGATACCTTATTTCATTCCAAAAAAAATGTATAAAATAACAGACATTTGCAACCGTTTTTTTTGTGGTTGAATAACCACAAAGCGACACAAGATGGATTAAAATTGATAGCTTTTAGAAAAATGTTAACTATTCAAAATACAGTACATAGTGGGTCTAGGCTTAACATCATTCTTAAAACATCTCCTTTATATATTTATAGGTCAAGACCAGCAAAAGTCCGCGAAGATCGCCCAACTCTGGCAGAACTACTACACCTGCACATCACGCCTCGTAGACAGCCTGGTCCACGGCCAGGTGCCCAGCCGTGCGCTGATGGCTTACCAAGGAGCCGTGGCCAAGTTACACTGCAATTTATGTGTATCCCCCGAAGAACGCGGAATGGTTGGGTGGACATATGCAAAGGTGTGTGTGTGTGTGTGTGTGTGTGTGTGTGTGTGTGTGTGTGTGTGTGTGTAGAGGAGGAGTGTTCCACTGGCGCCCTGGAGTTCGGCAAAGCTTGACGACGACGACTTTACAGCAAAATTGGTCATGATGTGTTCTTAGGTTTTCGCGAGCTTCATTTTTTTTATGTAATGGAAGTGGTAAACAAGCGTGCAGTTCACATTGATGTTAAGTGATGACTGCAGCCTATAGACACCTACACAAAGACCAAAGTCAAAATGCAGATGCGTTACCACTCCTGAGGCCTAAGGTGTTATGCCTATATGCCGGAAATTACAGGGCCGTACATTACCACCTGACCGGAACACGATAGTGCTGAACACTACCATTTAGCGGCAAGTATATACATAGTAAAACCCATATTTTCGGCTTTTCTCGCATATACCACTACTCCAAACTTCTTCTCTTACGTGACGTTTCGGTCGCTTTCCAGCCACCGTGATCACGGGCCGACTAATTCGACGCTATTCAGCCTATCCAGGGTAAGAAAAGAAGTTCAGAGTAGTGGTATACGCCAAAAAATCCGCAAATATGATTTCTGCAATGTTGTGTTTTTCTTGCACTTAATAAAATGTAAAATCCCCATCGATTCCGCAGAACATAAGCGACCTGAACTTCACTCGTTTGGAAGATAAAGAGAACATAGTGAGAGATGTCCAACTGACTATATACAATACGAAAACGGAAGACGGGGGAGTGTACCGCTGTGTGATAGGCACGAGCGTCGGAGGACTGGTCTTGTTAGAGATTACCGACACTGAGGGGTTTGTTGTTGTAAGTATCACAACTTCGCCAAATACGTCATTCGAGGGTAGGCAGAGAAATATACGTGTGGCAAACAAGAATACAGTTTACATTGATGGTAAGTAATGCTGCAGCTACACGACAGCAGAGATTTTTATGAAGATGCGTTGCCCCTCCTGAGGCCTGAGGTGTTGTGCCTCTATCACGAAATTGCTGGCTCGGACATTACCAACTGACCGGAACACGATATTGCTGAACGCTGCCATATAGCAGCACGTAAAATAGGTAATGCAGTGTTTCCTACGCCCGCGAGCTCCGTCACTGTAGCTCTATAATCAGTGAAAAGATTTCACAGTAAACTACAAACTTGAGATAACGAGAAGATAATCAGGTTCTCCGCGCAAAATGTTCGTCGCCGCGCGACAAAATATGTGCAAATGAAATATGATCCTTTGGCAATTTCAAAAATCTGTTTACCAAAAAATCTCAAAATATATTATTTTTGTTTCACACTTTATCTATACACGTGTTCACACTATATATAATTTCCTCATTACCAACACAACTTTGTAAACTATACCTAACTATTCCAGGTCAAACCACAAACGCGTCTGCTATCGGTGGCTATAAACCAAGAGCTGATGGTGACCACCTCATGGTCGCAGTGGAGTGAGTGCAGCGCGTGCGACTCGACTGGCTGGCGGCGCCGTTACGGGTTTTGCTATGTGGTTCTATATCAGGATTCAATTTGTTATTTTTATGAAATCAAGACGGCAAACAAGCATGCAGTTCACATGGATGTTAAGTGATGACTGCAGCCTATAGACATCTACAGAAAAACCAGATGTCTAAATGCAGATGCGTTGTCACCCCTGTGACCTTAATTATTGTCTCTGTGATATTACATTACATTAACATTTAGCCGACACACGATATTGCTGGGAACTACCATTTGGCGGCAGACAGATTAGGTAATTCTATCTCATAGAGATCGCCTTCTTTGCATGGACTGTATAATAAATTAATTGACACAGTCTATATTAGCATAATATTTGGATATGACGAGTGTCATTGACATAGTTACAAAATTAATGTACGGCCCTGTAATTTCCGGCACAGAGGCATAACACCGTAGGCCTCAGGAGTGGTAACGCATCTGCATCTTGACCTTGGTCTTCGTGTGGGTGTCTATAGGCTGCAGTCATCACTTAACATCAATGTGAACTGCATGCTTGTTTGCCACTTCCATTACACAATAAAAAAAAAAAGAATGCAACCAACAAGTTTTTGATTATTATATTAAGAACGCAAACCCCTGTTTATGCAAATGACTTTGCTTAGAAGCCGATGGGCTCTTACCGCTTGCCACTTGTCTGTGTAGATGTACTCTTTAAAGAACATATAATACAAATTTTGAAGCCTCGATACAAATACAGTGCCATTAAGCTTAAAACATTTTGCGAGCTTGCCCTCCTGCTATGAAGCAGCTTGATAAATTAATGGTTATTCAACTCTGCACCACGCAAGGATACATGCATACATAGAAATACCCATTTTGAAGGAAATTTTAAAATTGATGTCCTTTCATTACAGAATCAATCCGCACAATTAACAAACTCATCTGGAACTCCGAACCATAACCATTTATATAAAAATGTGAGGCAACTTTCTGAAGGTGAATATTTTACTTACATATTTATTATATTCACTTGCAGTGTCCATTTCACTCTGCGCGGCTTATGGATGGAAGACAATTAACTCTACGCTTTTTTTAACAGAAGTACTTTATACTGGTCGTAGAGCTCCAGTGACGGAGCTCGCGGGCGTAGGCACCACCGCATTACCTAATATACTTGCCGCTAAATGGTAGTGTTCAGCACTATCGTGTTCCGATCAGGTGGTAAATGTACAGCCCTGTAATTTCCGGCACAGAGGCATAACACCGTAGGCCTCAGGAGTGGTAACGCATCTGCATCTTGACCTTGGTCTTTGTGTGGGTGTCTATAGGCTGCAGTCATCACTTAAAATCAATGTGAAGTGCAAGCTTGTTTGCCACTTCCATTACATAAAAATAAAAAGTTGACAATTTTGTGAAACATTAATGTGTAGGTAATGTGCACGAAATATCAATATTAATGTCATAGAGCAACACGGGTCACCGGCCGCGGCGAACCAGAGAGGAGTAGCCATATGGAGGCTTTCCCCTCTGTCAAAGTACAAGACCAAATGGTCCTATGCCTGTCGACCATATATTTAAATGTGTGCGTGAAATTGTCCATGTGTTTTGTTAAAGTCAAGGTGTGAGTTTCGTAGTAATAAACGATTTTTGTAGTGAAAGTGTGTCACACGTATTTCTCCCCGCAAAAAATGTCCGACTGTTTTGCATCGGTAATAAACGCTATGGCTACTCCCCGCCGGTCCGCCGCGACCGGTCGAGTTGCTCTATGATTTATGTACATTGATTTGTACAGAAATAATTTTAGAAACTTGAATTTTAAATTGTTCATTCCGAAGAAGTAAACATATATTGAAATTCGCAGTAATGTTCTTTAGGTCTACCGAATAATATTTCAAAACTATTAGACCGAGTTACTTTTTTTTACACAAATCTTGATGATCCCTTGTTTTGAGCAGAAATAAAACGCGCGCAAAGGAAAAAAACATAATCCTTGTTTTGTATTTTAAAAATACGGTTTACTTACTAAATTAAATAACTTATATTCACCATAATAATATCCGTAAACGATAGACAACGTAGAAATTAAACTGTGAGTAAAATATTTCTTAACCACTATACGATCACATGTAAGGAATATATTCAGGCACTAATATTTGTATGTATGTAGAACAAAATCAATTCGACACACATTACACGCGGCATTGTTCGTTTAGCCTACTTAGGAACAATAATTTTTAATGCTATAATATAGTGTGGTGTTAACGATCAGTCTACATAAATATAATCTTATAGGTATATAAAATTTTCGTGTCAAAATGTTTTGTTACAAACATTATTACAAATACTCCTCCGATACGGTTGGACCGATCATTATGAAATTTTGTGTGTATCGATCGGTAGGTATGAGAATCGGTTGTAGTCTATTTTTTATATCCCTAAATGGTAAGAGTTTACTCGCCAAATATTTTTTAACGATTTTATTTATATTTAATTTTTGTATACCTCTAAGGCGATACGAAGTTCGTTGGGGCAGCTACGAGGGTGGATCCAAAAGTTCGAAGCCCTACCAAGAAAATGAAAGAAAATTGGGTCTAATTTTATTTTTATTTTTCGACATAGTCTCCATCTAGCTCAACACACTTCTTCCACCTGAACTGCAACTTGTTTATCCCCTCGAAAAAAAAACGATTCCGGAAGGTCGGCGAAATACTCGTTTACTGCGACTATCACCTCATCTTTGGTCGAAAATTTAGAGCAACCCAAATGTTTTTTTTAATTTGGAAATAAATGATAATCTGAGGGGGCTAAATCCGGCGAATAAGGTGGGTGGGGCAGCAATTCGTAGCCACAATCATGGATTACAGACATTGTTTCAATCGAAGTGTGAACACGTGTATTGTCTTGATGGAACAAAACTTTCTTACGCAACATTCCCGGCCTTTTTTCTTTTATTTCTTCTCGTAGTCTTCGTAAAAGGTTACAATAATAACTAGAATTAATAGTTTGACCTTTCGGTAAATAATCTACAAAAATAATGCCCTTCGCATCCCAAAAAACAGACGCCATGACTTTGTTAGTCGACAAAACGACTTTAGCCTTTTTCGGTGTAGGTGAGTCAGATCTTTTCCACTGTTTGGATTGCTGCTTTGATTCAGGAATATGGTGGTGAACCCAGCTTTCATCCATGGTAACAAATCTAGACAAAAAGTCCTCGGGATCAGTCTCAAAAAGTTCCAAACAGTCTCGCGAAATTGTGAATCGAACTCGTTTTTGTTCAGCTGAAAGCAACCTCGGGACCCAGCGATCAGAAACCTTATGGAATCCCAATTCTTTCGTTATTATGTGTTGCACCCGGCCATAACTAATGTCTGTTGTCTCAGCTATCTTACCGATGGTCAAACGTCGATCACCCAGTAAGAGATCACAAATTTTATCGATGTTTTCTTTCGTGGTAGAGGTTGTAGGCCGTCCACTCCTAAGATCATCTTCAATGCTCTCACGACCGCGCTTAAACTCAGCTACCCACTTCTTGACACTGGAATACGATGGAGCAGACTCCCCCAAAGTGCCCACCATATTTTGATGGATGTCTTTTGGTGACAGGCCTTTTTTATTGAGGTACTTAATGACTGCACGATGTTCAATTTTCTCCATTATTGAAAATCGCGTCAGAATGCTTCAAACAAATAATCACAGAAAATGTATATTGTGCAGTATCGGAATGATCCTGCGCACAATAAATCAATAGAAGACATACTAACAAATGACGGTAATTTTAAAAAGATGTCATGTCTCCTTGTAGTTTGGGCCACGAACTTTTGGATCCACCCTCGTAGTAATGTATAGAAATGTTTAGTTCATACATCTAAACTTCCAAATGCATGTTCCAGTGTTCAGTACCGGCATACCCTGCAGATCGACACTAATGCCAAAATACATTCAAGACATACCGTCGATAAAGAACAGGAGAAATGAAATCATTATTGAAGAATGCAAGGTCTCAATGAACTGCGTTTACTGATGGTAGACACATTTTTATCTTTGATAGGCCCGAGCCGGGGAAAGAACGGTAACAGCTTTAGAATTCTAATGATCTCCTAGTCCTGCTACCACTATACTACTCAAGCATTCAAAGTTGAAAATAACTTCATTTTATCATCATCACAGCAGCCGAGAGACGTCCACAGCTGGACAAAGCCTTACCCAAAGACCCCCAAGACAGTGCTGTCCGCATAGAACAACACGAGCCACCGGCCGTCGCGGCGGACCGGAGGGGAGTCATTTTCTGTCATTTTTTGCGGGGGGAACTACGTTTTATATGTAATGAAAGTGTCAAACAAGCATGCAGTTCATATTGATGTTAAGTGATTACTGCAGCTTACAGTCACTAACACAAAGATCAGAAATCAAAATTATGCGTTGCCACTCCTGAGGCCTAAGGTGTTATGCCTCTGTGCCGGAAATTACAGGGCCGTACATTACCACCTGACCGGAACACGACAGTGCTGAACACTACCATTTAGCGGCAAGTATATTAGGTAATGCAGTGGTGCCTACGCCCGCGAGCTCCGCCACTGGAGCTCTACCACCGATAAGAATTTCCTCCACTAGAGAACAACGGGGTCGTCACGTCCTGGCGCCTTCTCACAGATTCTCAGATTACCGAAAAAATTAAGGCATTTTGCAAATCCTTGCGCTCCTATTTAATACAAACCAATGACCAACAGCCGCCGTGCAAGACAGGAAAGGACAATATCACAAGCTCACAGTCCGGTCGCCGTACACAACCGCCGTTGCCCAAGCGAGATATAATATTTGCGGATACAGGGCAGAAGCTCATATTGACATGCCCCGGGCAAGTTCTTCTTTTTCTATCAGACTATATGTATAGTTAGAAGTTTATGTTCCTACCGATCTATAAGAATACTTCACTGTTATGTCGAAGAGCCGGATCTTCGTAAGTTTTTAGTCCCGCGAAACTCAAAGTCGTAGATCGTCAAGTTGATAGTTGTCTAAAACGTCTGTCTGTAAATCCACCACAACATTGGAGATATTAAAAAAAAACCAGCGCTACATAATAATGTACCCCATTTGCTTCATTATTAGCTACACAGTAAAACCATTATTTTGTATTAATTTAGTTCAATATTTGCGAACCAGTTCGTTGAATATGTGCTAGATAAACCCGTTAATTTCATGTAAATAATCTTAATTCTCTTCAATCAACCACAGCACAATTCTCCGAGACATTCCAGTGACGTGGCGCGTCGGTACACACGTGCTGGAGTTACTCCAGAACAATGATACTGGAATACGTGTGAACGCTCGCGATCAACTTATCTTTCGTGCGCTGGAATATACCGACTCTAATGTTTATAGGTAAATACGGTTTTCTAATTACGTGCGTGGCAAGATTTGAACATCGACTTTTTTAATGTAAGGAAGGTGGCAAACAAGCATGTAGCTCACATCACATTGATGTTAAGTGATGACTGCAGCCTATACAGTAGATGTCTACACAAAAACCAGAGGTCAAAATGCAGATGCGTTGCCACCTTTGAGACCTATATTGTTACGTCTTTTTTCTTTCCATTTTTCTTTAAAAATATTTTGTATTTTGTTATTTTTCACTTTTCAGTGTTGGCATCTCTGGTTCTATTGGGATTTTTTCCACTTTTTAGAAGTTTCCCAATACCTCGAAGTTCGGTACTGTCACCAAAGGCTCACCACCTGTTACATGGGCTAAAAACGTAACCGGCGAATCGTGGGTGTTGCATGTATGCTTGAATGCATGCATTTACCTCTTCGGGGATTACAGGCGTGAAGTTACGTTACGTTTTTATGTCCAGTATTGTAATTGCTTTTGTAAAGTTTCTTATACTTAGAAATTAAATCGTCCAAGTAAACGTATTACAAAACTTTTACTGGTGGTAGAGCTCCAGTGACGGAGCTCGCGGGCATAGGCACCACCGCATTACCTAATATACTTGCCGCTAAATGGTAGTGTTCAGCACTATCGTGTTCCGGTCAGGTAGTAATGTACGGCCCTGTAATTTCCGGCACAGAGGCATAACACCTAATGCCTCAGGAGTGGCAGCGCATCTGCATTTTGACCTCTGGTCATTGTGTGGGTGTCTATAGGCTGTAGTCTTCACTTAACATGAATGTGAACTGCATGCTTGTTTGCCACTTTTATTACATAAAAAAAAAAAAAAAAATAGAAACCAAACTTAATAGAAACATACCCCCTTATTCATAAACGTACATTAGATACGTTTTAGCTATAGAATGCATTGTCAAATGTGCAGGATAGAATAGGGCAGAGGAGACATTAGCAACACTTTAGCTAAAATACGTTTATGGATAAGGGGGGTAAATCTTTCAGCTGCTGGCAAACGAATCACTTAGCTGGAGTGGTCAAACTACAGGTGGCGAAGAGTTGGCAAGAAACATACGGACGATACTGTCTGATATTCGTTATATTTATGTTCGGCGGTGTTGCGTTACGACGAGTTGTGGTGAGATATGGACGTAAAATGGTTTAGTATCTTAGAAATAAATTCTAGAAACAATTGTTATTTGAAGTTATACATTAATATTGGCGCGATTGAAAATAAAATGAGGAGTGTGAATTTTTACGATGGGGCGCGCCCACCGACACATAAAAGCGACAGTCCGAAGTTAGTTGCTAAACAGGTTAAAGTAAGGTTTGCAAACGCGCAATTTCTTTCCTCGCAGGTTCACTCCTATAGAAAGTAAAGATGTCGTGTTTTCAAAATAAAATAAAGTTCCACTTTAAAAACAAAAGCGTACCTATTTTTATGATTGTGTTAGCGGTGTATGCTCGTAACCAGATGTGGCGAGTAAGATGCACGGCTGACGTGAATCGCATGCAAAAATTCTTGTTGGCAGTGATGTGTACTTAGCACTGAAGGTACACATATTGTGTGTAAAGATAAATGCTTTTAACATGATATGTTCTTAGGTTTTCGCGAGCTACACTCATTGAAATAAGACTATTCTTACGGATTTATCTCGCGTATATTAAACTAAAATGATTTTTAAAATCAACCCGACGTTTCGGTCGCTTTTCAGCTTCCGTGGTCCCGGGCAGACTGAGGTGACATTTGTCTGACAGAAGTTTGAAAAAATTATATGTAGCTACCTCCATCGATTTCGTAAACGCCTTGCGTAGCGTTCAGGATTAACACAATAATTACTTATGGTATCTTGAGGTCGACCGAAACGTCGGGTTGATTTTAAAAATCATTTTAGTTTAATATACGCGAGATAAATCCGTAAGAATAGTCTTATTTCAAAAAATGCTTTTAATATAATTTTGGGCGTTAGGGCGACAGTAATAAAGGACTGTGTGGCTTACACCCATATTCTAAGTCGTAATCTCGACCTTAACTCAACTTTACTCAATGGAATTGGTATTCTTAATTGGAACTTATAACGACATATTAACTCGACATTCTGCGAGTGTAGAGTTTGAGGTAAGAAAGCAACTGTCAAACTTCAAGGTACGCCGCGACTTACCTTGAAGTTTCGAGATTTACATTTAAGCCATATTCTTGCGTTTTTCGTGTCGAAACTGTCTGGAAATATAATTAAATACCATATTTTTGTGAAAATGTATTTTCAATACTTCGTGAATTATCTATATGGGCACTTCTACAAAAGTTGGGCGACTTTTCACAATCCGTACACGTGAGTTACTGTCAAAATACAACTAAGAATATGGATTTCGAGGCGTCCTCAGTAAAAGTTAAAGTATCTTAAGCCGAGTGTGAGTCGAGTAACGTCTTAGAATTTGGGTGTTAGAATTGAAGCTACTCAGATGTAAAAGATAGTTGCATACCTGCGGCGGCGGCAGGGCGGCGGGCGGGGGCCCGGGGGGCTGCAGGGGCGGGGGCGCGGGCCCGTGTGGGGCGGGCGCGGCCAGGGCGGCGGCCATGTCGTGCGGCAGGTGGGGCGGCGGCGCGAGCCCCCGGAGCGCGCGCCCCACCAGGTGCATGGCGGCCGCGAACTGCATGCGGGACAGCTTGCCCACGCTCTCCGTGTCGCACAGCGCCCTGGGGGCCGCCGACCGGGTTACCGTCATTGACAAAAGTGGACAGACGCTAGACGGGCTAGGGCTGTTGATATTTTTTTAAATAATTACCGGTGGTAGAGCTCCAGTGATGAGGCTCGCGGGCGTAGGCACCGAGCGTTACCTTCTATATATACTTGCCGCTAAATAGCACACAGTAGTTAGGTATGGCCCTGTAATTTCCGGCATTTACATTTTGACCTTGGTCTTTGTGTAAGTGTCTATTAAGGGTCATAGCTCACTACGGCCACCCGGCACCCGACCGGCGCCCGACCGCCTCGAGCGGTCTGCACTCATTGCATCAACTCCGCTCCGTATCGCCTCGACCGCAAGCCGTAAACGCGCGGGCGGCGCGTGGTCCACGCGCGGATAGCGAGTGGACCACTCGGTGACCACTTACTTGTTTTAAGTTAACTTTGTAACATAATATAATACTAAGTAATATCGTGTAATTCACCCGTCGATCACTCGTCGACAATGAGTTGACGCCGTAAAACGCAGCGGTGCTGGTAGGGTACCGGGTGGCTGTAGTCAGCTATGACCCTTAACCATTTTATGTATTATATTGCATTAGCCTAGGCGTCAATCGGTATGTTGAGCTATACTAATGCCGCCGAAAGTGAGATCGATTTCGGAAATTAACAGTGGTCTTCCAACGCACTAAAATAATTTAAAAGAGGCTAATTTTGAGAAACATCTATACCTCTACGCTAGATACTAATCCAATATTGACATCTTTTTGTTTGACGGTTCCTCACCATATATGCGCTAAGGTAGCCTGAGGCAGGCCGCTCTCCAAGAACACGTCCCGTATCTCGGCGCCGGACACGAACCCGTCGCGGTCGGCGTCTGCGGCCGCGAACTGCGCCTCGTACTGCGCCTGCTCCGCCGCCGACAGCCAGCTGCTGGCCGCCGCCAGGGGAGCCGGGGGGGGCAAGGGGGCGAAGGCCGACGCGGGCGCCGATGGGGCTACGGGCTGTAATACACGAGCGGGAGGTTAATCACTTGAACGCAATCAGCTGAAGAAGGAGGCCGCCGGGGGGCTTCGCATCATTGTCCATAACCATAAAGCAACACGGGCCACCGGCCGTCGCGGCGGACCGGAGAGAAGTAGCCATAGCGTTTATTACCGATGCAAAACAGTCTGTCATTTTTTGCGGGAGGCATACATGTGACACGCACTCACACTACAAAAATCGTCTATTACACGAAACTCACACGTTGACTTTAACAAAACACATTAACATCATATGCACACATTTAAACATCCAGCTAGGTGATAGGCATGGGTACACTTGTGCTTGTACTTTGACTGAGGAGAAAACATGCATATGGGTACTCCCACCCACTGCAGAGAATACGTAATAATACTACGTATAGAATGGACACTTCGACGTCCCACCCGATTTCCCCGCCTCACCCAACCTCTTCCCCTCTTACGGGCGACGTTTACGCACACAGGTGCACGTGTAAATACACGTCACTGATTGATGTCTGTGTATTAGAAACTAAATTAAGCGTTTGTATGGAATTTTGGCGGAGTGTCCGCGGTGTGCCTCCGGGCCGCCGCGACCGGTGGCACGTGTTGCTCTATGTCCATAACTATCAACACGCAGTGCAACGTTTAACTGGTGGTGACGCGGCATCGGGCTGGTGATGAGGCAGCTGCGAGCGGGAGACGTGTCTGGGAAGACGGGGAACTCATGTGGGGCCGCGGCAGCCCTCTATGATCGCGATATATTACAACCAATTACTCGATCTCACGGTGGACAAATGCAGCAGTCTATCAAGCAGTGATGAAGGGATTTCGACGGCTAGGAGGATTCACCATTAATCTATACTTATAATAAAACTGTAGAAGTGTGAATACTGTACATTAAAAATATAAAAAAAATAAATTCCAGGGGATGTTACTAGATCGATACCGAACACAAATATGTGATTAGAAAATTTTT
Organism: Macrosoma leucophasiata; assembly: GCA_036365455.1. NCBI lineage: Eukaryota > Metazoa > Arthropoda > Insecta > Lepidoptera > Hedylidae > Macrosoma > Macrosoma leucophasiata. The sequence continues at coordinate 1,128,740 of JAWQUS010000023.1, read as the reverse complement.
TGTCTGTCTGTTTGTTTATTCAAGCATGACACAAAATTTACCGGTTCGATTACGATGAAACTTGATATTATTATACTTTAACCTTTGGCGTACAACACTGGGTACTTTTTATCCCGGAAAAATGTCTGTTTGTCTGTGTGTTCGTGCACGCTAATTTCAGAAATGGCTTATCCGATTTGCAGTTTCACTAATATATAATGGAAAGTTTTACTAAACATTTAGTGTTTGTTTCGTGTCAATCGGTTCAGAAATAAAAAAAATATCACAATTTAAAGAATCATATCGAATATTTTTAACTATTCTGTATCTACGAGTATCTTCTATCTTTTAGAGGGTTTCGTACCTAAAAGGAATCAGAATCAGAATCTAGAAACTCATTTATTCATTTAGGGTGACAGGCACCTCTTATGACACGTCAAAAACAAACAAAATAAATTAAAGCGAATAACAATTGATATACATGTCAAACAAGATAAAAAATATATGTAAAGTCAAGAATATCACTAAGATAAAACTAAATGTAATAAACTAATGTAAAAGTATATCAGTAGAATGTCTCTTTTCCCCTTTACAAACTGATAACAAAGAGTAAAAAGAAAAGAAAAAGAGTCATTCTTTGTCAAAAACCCCCTAAACCCCCAGCGTCCCGATGCCCAGAGTCTCGACGCCCAGCGTCCCGACGTCCCGACGTCGAGCGTCTCGACGCCCAGCGTCCCGACGCCCAGCGTCCCGACGCCCAGCGTCCCGACGCCCAGCGTCCCGACGCCCAGCGTCCCGACGCCCAGCGTCCCGACGCCCAGCGTCCCGACGCCCAGCGTCCCGACGCCCAGCGTCCCGACGCCCAGCGTCCCGACGTCGAGCGTCTCGACGCCGAGCGTCCCGACGCCGAGCGTCCCGACGCCGAGCGTCCCGACGCCCAGCGTTTCGACGCCTAGCGTCAGCGTCCCGACGCCCAGCGTCCCGACGCCCAGCGTCCCGACGCCCAGCGTCCCGACGCCCAGCGTCCCGACGCTCAGCGTCCCGACGCCCAGCGTCCCGACGCCCAGCGTCCCGACGTCGAGCGTCTCGACGTCGAGCGTCTCAACACCCAGCGTCCCGACGTCGAGCGTCCCGACGCCCATCGTCCCGACGCCCAGCGTCCCGACGCCCAGCGTCCCGACGCCCAGCGTCCCGACGTCGAGCGTCTCGACGTCGAGCGTCTCAACACCCAGCGTCCCGACGTCGAGCGTCCCGACGCCCATCGTCCCGACGCCCAGCGTCCCGACGCCCAGAGTCCCGACGCAAAGCGTCCCGACGTCGAGCGTCTCGACACCGAGCGTCCCGACGCCGAGCGTCCCGACGCCCAGCGTCCCGACGCCCAGCGTTTCGACGCCTAGCGTCAGCGTCCCGACGCCGAGCGTCCCGACGCCCAGTGTCCCGACGTCGAGCGTCCCGACGTCGAGCGTCTCGACGCCCAGCGTCCCGACGCCCAGCGTCCCGACGCCCAGCGTCCCGACGCCCAGCGTCTCGACGCCCAGCGTCCCGACGACCAGCGTCCCGACGCCCAGCGTCCCGACGCCCAGCGTCCCGACGCCCAGCGTCCCGACGCCCAGCGTCCCGACGCCCAGCGTCCCGACGCCCAGCGTCCCGACGCCCAGCGTCCCGACGTCGAGCGTCTCGACGCCCAGCGTCCCGACGCCCAGCGTCCCGACGCCCAGCGTCCCGACGCCCAGCGTCCCGACGCCCAGCGTCCCGACGCCCAGCGTCCCGACGCCCAGCGTCCCGACGCAAAGCGTCCGACGCCGAGCGTCTCGACGCCGAGCGTCCCGACGCCGAGCGTCCCGACGCCCAGCGTCCCGACGCAAAGCGTCCCGACGTCGAGCGTCTCGACGCCCAGCGTCTCGACGCCCAGCGTCCCGACGCCCAGCGTCTCGACGCCCAGCGTCCCGACGCCCAGCGTCCCGACGCCCAGCGTCTCGACGACAAGGGTCCCGACGCCCAGCGTCCTGACGCCCAGCGTCCCGACGCAAAGCGTCCCGACGTCGAGCGTCTCGACGCCCAGCGTTCCAACGCCCAGCGTCCCAGACGCCCAGCGTCCCGACGCCCAGCGTCCCGACGTCGAGCGTCCCGACGCCCCGCGTCCCGACGCGCAGCGTCCCGACGCCCAGCGACCCGACGCCCAGCGTCCCAGACGCCCAGCGTTACAGACGCCCAGCGTCCCGACGCCCGGCGTCCCGACGCCCGGCGTCCCGACGCCCAGCGTTACAACAATCAATCACTTATGCTAGACATATCCAGAAATCCTTTCATCAGCGCGGCGCAATGGGGGCGCGAGGACGATCGATTATTACTCTATAACTATCGAGTACTTACGCTAGAAAAATCCAGTAATCCTTCCAGTAGCGCGGCGTTAGACTGGTGGTGTGGGGGCTGCGGGCGCGGCGGGGGGCGCGGCTGGGGGGACGGGGGGCGCGAAGGGGGCCTGGAGGGAGGCCGCGAGGGGGGCCGCGCCGGCCGCCCGTCCCGCCGCAGCTCCGGCGGCAGCGTCGTCGGCACCGCGTGCTTCTCCAACGCTTTGTATACCAGGTGCATTGCCTGCGACCAGGATACACGCATTTGAGTTAACATCAACTTAATGTTAAGTTAGAGAAGAATGTGAAATGTTACAATAACCATAATTTAACATTTTTTTTTTTTAATTTAATTTATTTTGGTGCAACCCCGCCTCTAATCTGTTGGCAGATTGTCGATGGCACACGAGCGAGCACTACTACTTGAAAATAATCTAAATTGAGTTACAACTATAATGCTATGAGATATTTGATAATATTTTTATTTTATTGATAAATTTATACATTTTCGTAAACTTATTAGTAAAAATAAAAACTTAGGAAATACCACATACCACAATAAATTCGTGCCGGTCCAACATCCCGTCTCTGTCTTGATCTGCAAGATCCCATATCTTGCCGAGCGTCTCCAGTGGCAATTTTGACTCCATCAAAACGCCTTTCACCTGCATTTATACACAATTATAAAAATATTCAAGAAACTGTGTTTAGCCGGTGTATTTGCGCAAATTTATGTTTGCACAAGCCAACCACTCCATTTGTTGTATAGGTTTGCAGAATAATTGTGGCCACAAAAGCTACATTTTACTGTGCAAATTTGCTCAGTTGATAGAATCGAATCGTCATCGACTGTCTGGTGATAGAATCAATTGATGCATTTATTAATGAATTATGTAATTAAAAAAAAAAAATTACTAAGCTGGTACTTATATAACTACTACTAACATAGACCATAAGTTTTTATATATTACTAACCATGAACTGTGAATTGTTTGCAATAAAATGTAATCTAAAAGTCTTTGCTCAGTGTGTAGCTGTCACAATATAACTGCCGCAAAATAGAAGAGTTTAACGTTATAAGTTGGGTAGCAACGTACACAAGAACTGGCTCAAAAGAAACAGTTTTAGTCGCATTTACGCGAAGAGAAAGGCTGCAACGAGTCGAACAGCTGGTTGTGCTGACTGTTTTACACTCCAGTCGCTGAGGGGCCAATAGAGACCATATTGCCAGTCGACAAAACAAACGGGACAAGGCCGTTGCTGGGCTGCAGCGAGTCGAAAAACTGGCTTACTTGTCACGCTCGGCACATGCTTCACACTCCAGTAGCTGACAGGCCAATAGAGACCTTATTGCCATACCACAAGACCTATCTTGTTGCCCGGAATGAGGCCGTTGCTGGGCTGCAGCGAGTCGAACAGCTGACTGTACTTGTCGCGCTCGGCCGGTTTCAAGCTTCAGTGCCTGAGAGGCCAATAGGGGTTTTATTGCCAGGCCACAAGACCAACCTTGTTGCTCGGGATGAGACCGTAGCTTAGTCTAACAGCAGGCTGTATTTGTCGCGCTCGGCCGGCTTCAAACTCCAGTCGCTGAGGGGTCAAAAGGGGAACTTATTGTCAGGACACAAGATCAACCTTGTTGCGCGGGATGAGACCGTAGCTTAGTCAACAGCAGGCTGTATTTGTCGCGCTCGGCCGCCTTCAAGCTCCAGTGCCTGAGAGATCAATAGGGGTTTTATTGCCAAGCCACAAGACCAACCTTGTTGCTCGGGATGAGACCGTAGCTTAGTCTAACAGCAGGCTGTATTTGTCGCGCTCGGCCGCCTTCAAGCTCCAGTGCCTGAGAGATCAAAAGGGGAACTTATTGTCAGGACACAAGACCAACCTTGTTGCCCGGGATGAGACCGTTGCTGGGCTGAAGTGAGTCGAACAGCTGGCTGTACTTGTCGCGTTCGGCCGGTTTGACGCTCCAGTCGCTGAGCGGCGCGAGAGCGGTTGGTGCGGTCGCTATCGGCGCCACTGGAACCTTGGGCAGCTCACCCTGGTGAAAAGACAGAATAAAATCTTGAAAAATTCACATACAGAATGGATGAATTGATCATTCGTTCGGCGTTTCTACAATTCATATAAATACAAACATTTAACTGGGTTAAGTAAGCGTTGGGTAAGCTGCTAGAATCTAAACATCTCAGCCAGCGGGCTCGACTAGCCGTACATAATGCTGTACTTACTCCAACGCTTTTATATGGAAGCGAGAGCTGGGTATGCAGGAAAGAGCATGAAAGTAAGTTGAACGCGGTCGAGATGAGATCTTTGCGCAAGATCTGCGGTGTATCACTCACCGATCGCGTTCGTAATGAAGATGTAAGAAAGAGACTTTGTGTGAATGATAGTATCGGTGTAAAAATGAAAAAAGGCATGCTCCGATGGTTCGGGCATATAGAAAGAATGTCGAATGAGCGAATTACTAAACAGATATACAATGCGAATGTGGATGGTTGCAGAGGCCCAGGAAGACCAAGGCTGACCTACCATGACCAAATAGGTCGAGTTCTGTCTGATGGTGGGGTCAAAAGTCTTAGGAATCGGCGTGCATGTATGAAGAGAATGATGAAGGTAGACGAAGCACGAGAGGTTTGTCAGAACCGGGATGTCTGGCGCTCTACACTCTCTGCCTACCCCGTTAGGGACCTGGCGTGAAGATACATACATACATACAAACATTTATCAAAGCTTAATCGATAATTCAATTATAGATGTTTTTAACTCTGTGGTGCGAGAATATGTCAGTGATTTTAACACCAAAGTTTTGACCCGGATATACAGAACAAATTGGCCGCGTAAGCTAAAGGGTTAGTCGAAAGGTCCTCTTAGCTTAAACTAGAAATCTGCGCCTTTGACTTTATGTAATGTTTAATTAAACCTTAATTTGGTGGTAAAAACTCTAGACCCGCCACGATTAATTTCGCTGACTCACCACTTTAGGCGGAGGCGTCTCCGAGTGTATGTTGCTCATGTTGATGTCCTTGCCGGCCTGCGCCAGCGCAACCAACTTCAGCGCCACAAACAGCCCCGCCTGGGAATAATGGAAAAATATATGATTTAACAATATTTAAAACATCTAACTACCTCAGTAGTCCAGTGGTAGCAGGACTGCTACACTGGAATTCTGGGTTCAATTCCCGCGACAGAGGCTAGCAGAGATAACGGTGTCAAATCCTTTATCTCTGGTTCTTCGGATTTATCAAACTATTTAAAGTACCTGTTCAGTAAAAAAAGAGTTACATCATTTGAAAATTGTTAAATGACGTCATAACTTTAACTGCTTACCGTAACTGGCCGAGCAGTGTTGGTTAATGTAAAAGTTAACCTAACTAGCTTATTTTATTTGCCTACAAGCTCTTTTACCTTTGTAATAATATAAGTAACTGGTTAACGCTTGGAAAACTTTCCAAATTAATAAGAAAGACACCGGTTTGTTTCACTCGTTCATAATAACCTTGTGATAGTTCAAACTAGTATATTATCATACTTTTTAATTATTTTCTAACGGTCATAGCAGGCATATTGTTATTTTAATCTTTTCGGATTGGCGATCGCATTGGCGATAGTTTTATTACAGGTCCAGAGAATATGTAATAATACTACGTATAGAATGGGCACTTCGACGTCCCTCCTGATTTGCCCTCTTGCAACCCGCACCTGCCCTTGAGTCCCATGCCGAAAGCCGCACTGAGGTTGCGAGCGGTCAACTGTGTGTGTGCATGTAAAAACACGACCTGATTGATGTCTGTGTAGTAGGTGATCAGAATAAGCGTTTGTATGGACTTTTAGCAGTCCGCGGTGTGACAGGACGCTGCTACCCCTTCTTCTTCCACTAGTGGGTGGTGGGGTCATCACGTCCCTACGCCAGCCTCAAAGTTGTAGACAGAGATAAATGCAGGAATGCCAGCATACATGCAAACACGCACCCATCTTTTCAAACACGTTTTTTCATTGCCAAATGAAAAAACGTAACTCCACGCCTATAATCCCCGAAGGGGTAGGCAGAGGTAAATGCATGCATTCAAGCATACATGCAAACACCCACGATTCGCCGGTTACGTTTTTGGCGCATGTAACCGTTTTGAACCAAAGCCTGGGTTGCACCACGACTTTAGTTAAAGTTATTGTGACATTTCACATCCTGCTCTAACTTTAACAGATTTGTTTTATATTATTTCGCATTAACACATGCTTGTAAAATATATATTTAAAGGCACTTCACTTCAGGCAAGACTTGAACTCGCGGTCACTGGGAATCTAGTCCAGCTTCTCTTCCAACTGAGCGGTGGCTCAGAAATAGAAATAGAAAAATGAAAAAAAGCTATCTAAAATCTAGCTCAGAAAAATTTGACTTCAGGCGAGAGCCGAACTCGACTCGGTAGCTCAGTTGGAAGAGCGGCTGGACTAGATTCCCAGTGGCCGCGAGTTCGAGTCTCGCCTGAAGTCAAAATGTTCTTTCCATTTTTCTTTAAATATATGTAAAGAAATACTATTTCTTTCTTCGCACTCTGTGTGTTTATTTACCATGAAGTTTGGTTATAGTTTTTAACTTTTTAATTGTCTGATTTTAAAGAGAAACGAATTCAGAATGTCAGAGACAGATTCAAATACGAGTTGATTGACAATTGCATAATCAATGAAAATTTTAATATTATATTATTTTATGTTTTAAAAGTGAAATCATAAACTTTCATTGTCGTTTCTTCTTTTCAGGTTTGAGTTCATATTGTTTTATATTACCTAGATAAAATAGTCTCTGTATAAAAAAAAACTAACAATAAAACTTCTTTTCAGCAACACAAGGTTTATTTCTTTCATGTAGTAAAACAGACTTATATATATATATAAACAGATTTCTTTAATTTAGAAGAGGATGTGAAATGAAATATTTCGTTGAAGTTACTTCGCCTGGGTCGCACCAAGACATTTGTTGAAGTTAAAGTTATTGTAACATTTCACATCCTTCTCTAACTTAAAGAAATCTGTTAAAGTTAGTGAAGGATTTGAAATTTAACTTAACAAATATTTTGGTGCAACCGAACCTAAAATCAATAAATCACGAGCCGATATTGGTCGGCCAACATGACAACAATAGCAACTGGCAACCGATAATGGTATGTCAATAAACACGCACACCACACAAACACGTCTAGGTCAAACCAACAATCGAGCATCATCAAAAGGAAAAACCTAACACCGTCTGTCTGTCCATCTGTCACAGGCGATTTTTTTCTAAATACGAAGAGCTGACTTAAAAAAAAATACGCCCACACTCACAGCGCCACACTATGAATAAACGTGTGTCGTGGGTGCCTTTATACACACACAACACATACACAAACAGCCAGACCCGATACAAATATCTGTAGCTATACAAATATTTGTGCCGGTACGGGAATCGAACTTGGTTAAATCGGTCGTCACATACCATTGGACCAAATGGCGTCGTCCAATCTGATGAGCGGTAACGTATTAGGTACCTCAGGTTTTTGTGTAGATGTCTATAGGCTGCAGTATTAAAATTAACATCGAAGTCAACTGCATGCTTGTTTGCCACAATCATTACATATGTAATTACTCGTTATTACTAGTAAGAGGCACAGAGGCATAACACCTTAGGCCTCAGGAGTGGTAACGCATCTGCATTTTGACCTTGGTCTTTGTGTGGGTGTCTATAGGCTGCAGTCATCACTTAACATCAATGTGAACTGCATGCTTGTTTACCACTAAATCTCGCAGTTCACGCAGGCCTCCGAGATAATGTAACTTGGTGGTCGAAAATGTAACATATGTACGAGCATAACTTGGTGTACAAGAGGCTTAGGGCCGGCGGCGGTGTCTGCAGCAATAGGTAGCAATTTTCTAAATCTACATCAACGTTAAATATGAGTAGTGACCGGCCATTCTGACGCACACGATTTTCCCGCCTCACCCAACCTCCCCGCTTATGGGAGAAGTTTGGTATTCTCTACGTGCTAGGCACACAGGTGCACGTGTAGTCTGTATCCCGCTCCTGACATACCTCCCGTTCTCCAAAGCCCACAACAGTGTTGAGCATTCTTAGGAGAGAATATGCCATAATTGCCACTACGCGTTGTTATTTTTATTACCGCCCTATTGGAATGGTCTAACTGCCATTGTTCAGTTGACTAGACTAGCGAGTCATTGCACCGTCATCTTGAATAGTAAAACTTAAAGAAATACTGGACCTGGATTATGAGTTTTATATCAAGAGCACTAGGTATATTCACAAACAAACAGCGGTAACAGTAACGGCACAGCAAACAGATAACACTATCTGAACGCGTCACCCATCCTCCGCAACGCGACGCTCACTGTCAACATTTATCTAATTGTTTCATTCATTGGAATATAAATGAGGATTATATCAAATTAGCGACGAAATGCGAGACAGAAAGAATTCGCGAACGTGTGATGACGTAATGCATCATTTTGGAATGCCACGGTGTTAATATCAGCCCAATATATCCCTTATAATAATGGCAACACATTATACGTCCCACTGCTGGGCACGAGTCTCTCCCCTTTTTTGGGGGGAGGCCTGGAGCTTACTCCACCACGCTGCTCCAATGCGGATTGGTGGGGGTGGGTTAGTGGCCAACCCGCTGTCGGATGTTTTCAAACCTCAATGTTTTCATAAGGCCTCCAACAAGGTTTAACGACTGCTATCTATCGATAGCAACCGGGACCGACGACTTAACGTGCCCTCCGAAGCACGGAAACGCGCATTTAATTTGCCACTAGCGGTCACCCATCACACTACCCGACCGCGCCCGTAGTGCTTAACCGATTAGATCGCTTACGATCTACACCAGCCGCCGGGCCATGCGCGCTTCATATATCCCTTATTGAAATAATATGACTTGTTACTTGAGCTAAATTTATATACGAGTAGGCTGAGAGCGCCTTCTGCACTTGACGATTACCCCGTGAAGTAGACGAGAGAGAAAGAGAACGAATAAGTCGAATCCTATACTCGGCCCCCTCTACAAGCGCTATGCACTACTAAGCAAAAGTGTCGTGAGGATTTTTCGTAACGCTCGCTTAGCCCCCTTAGCCAGCGTACCGCGCGATAAGGAACTTCCGACTTTTTACTTGTGGTAGTGTTCCAGTGTAGCTCTAGGAGGGCACAACCGCATCCGAACTCGTCTTGCATTTCTGGAGTTCTGCCGATTCGGACGAATCGAGCATGCGAAGTTTCATACGATTTCATATAAAGAATTCTGAAATTCGTTTCGTTTGGCTCTTTCGGTGCGTTCGGCTCGGACAAGGCTGCCTGTCCATTGACGCGGAGCGAGGCGGCGGTAATGATCGAGCGAGTATTGCGGGGCGAACTTGCAGACTTTGCCTGTCCATTGAGGCGGAGCACGGCAGCGGTACGGAGCCAGCGAGGATGCGGAGCGAACTGGCGGACTATGCGAGTTTACGGGACGAGCCATAGCGGAGGGCGGCGCGGTGGACGATGTCGATGACGAATCCATGTCCACTGGAGCTGTGCGGAGATTTTATGCAATCCTATTGGTTAAATTTACCCGCTCGCTCGCTCGCTCGCTCCGCCGCCTCGCAAAGCGTTAATGGACAGGCAGCCTAAATGTTGATTCACTTTAGTTATAATCCTAATTATTATTATTACAATATAACATGTACACGGCATGTACGAGCCGTAACACATTGTTTATTAACATAGTTTCAAGTATAGTTTGCAAATTTCACAAGTGAATGAATTTTGCTAATTAGAGAGCCTGTACCATCCAAGAACCGGGTATGTAAGACGAACATTTTATTTAAACTTGTGTATGAAATTCATAATCTAATCAATACATTTGACGACCCGATTAGTTCAACGGTGTGAGACGACCGTTTGATTCGAAAGATCGCGGATTCGATCCCCGCACCGGGACAGATGTTTATATGGCCTACAGATATTTTTTTATGTACCTAATGAAAGTAGCAAACAAGCATGCAGTTCACTTTGATGTTAAGTGATGACTGCGGCCTATAGACATCCACACAAAGACCAGAGTTCAAAATGCAGATGCGTTACCACTTTTGAGGCCTAAGGTGTTATGCCTCTGTGCCGGAAATTAACACGTGCGAACGAAATATGAATATTTAAAAAAAACCTATCAAATAATTCTATACGTAATTTCATTTTAAACTGAGCTCATTTCAAATGCTGTACATAAATTTTACTGATATAATAAAAGGCTGTAAAGCCTCTGTTTAATGCCATACTTTTCTGTACCCGTACCTATATATATATATATATATATATATATACCTACTCGTAGAATAGAGTGGAAAAATCGGTCAAGTGCCCGCCGAACCACGCACAATGAAATATCTTAAAGACTGAAGAAGCGCGCATGGCCCCGCCCCGCGGCTGGTGTAGATCGGAAGCGATCTACTAAGCTATACGGGCGCGGTCGGGTGTGTGATGGATGACCGCTAGTGGCAAATTAAAATGCGCCTTTCCGTGCTTCGGAGGGCACGTTAAGCCGTCGGTCCCGTTTGCTATCGATAGATAGAAGGCGTTAAACCTTGTCGAAGGCCTTATGGGCGGTTTGAAAACATCCGACAACGGGTTGGCCACTGACCCTTATCTCCATCAACTCTTATTGGAGCAGCGTGGTGGGCTAAGCTCCAGGCCTCCTCATAAAAAGGTGACAGACTCGTGCCCCTTGCATACTATGAAGTCGCTATAGCATGACATTTAATTATAATAATACAAATACACTTTAGGCGTTGGGACGTGACTCCACCCCCCACTAATGGCAGACTATTATTAAGGTAGTAGATTCAGTGGTGGAGCTCGTAGGTGTAGACACTAGCGGTGGCAATTAATGCTATTTCTCGCAAATTTCATAAGCATGTGAATTCGTGAGTCTTAGCATGCTAATTGCTATTGCTATTGCTATGCTATTTGCTAATAAGGTAATAATTTATACCTAATGAAGTATATGATTTTTGTGTAGTATATGAATATGCAAATTAATGAATGTTAAAGGGTGCCATTCTAACTATTATTCAAAAATCTCACACATTCATTCAATATAAGATCCTAAATGCAAACAAAACGAAAATAATAAAAAAATAATAGCGAATCAGCGTTTCACATTTCGCAGAATTTCACAGCTTCATTTAATTTGTGAAATGCTAATACAGCATTCGCATGCTCTCAATTAATGCTAATACTAATTAATCCATTACTAGTAGACACCACCGCATTACCTAATCTGCTTGCCGCTTAATGGTAGTGTTCAGCGGTAACGTGTTTAGGTCAGGTGGTAATGTACGGGACCGTAATTTCCGACACAGAGGCATAAGCTTTGAGAGAAGAAGCATAAAATACTTAATCATTTTCAGCTACTAATCAAATCGTTTATTATACCTTCAATTAATTGTCTTAAGTACCTAGGGGCCGTTCAAGTATTACGTAAGCAGATTTATTACAATTCTTTACCCCCCCATCCCCCTTGTCAGCAAAAGTAAGCAAAGCTCTTACCCCCTCCCCCCATGCTTACGTAAACATTTTAAATTAATGTGTTGTTTTTTTTATATTATAATTATAATGTTATAATTTAGGATAGAGATTAGATTTTACTGATGTAATAAATAAATAACTACCGATGACGTAATCATCATCTAGACTCCCCTACCCCCCATGTCATCCTAAATAAGCAGAGCAAAGACCCCCTCGCCCCCCCATAGTGCTTACGTAATACTTGAACGGCCCCCTATCCATATTTCAAAAACAAGAATGTCATAGTAGCAATATGGTAACGTATTGTTGTCATACGAAAAATAAATAAAATATATAGGTATGTCCAATTAAAAATATTTTTTTAGTATTTTTCCATGATTATTCGTATTTTTCTCTATCTTTTAATAGGTATAGTGTAGTGTACAAGGCGCGAGCCTAACATGGAACTTGTCCTTTTAATGTTTTAACAGTAGGTGGGTTAGTCTTTACACCACTATTAAGGCGCGGGCCCACCGCGACGCATGCTGTGCACGGACACGCGGCGCATTTTAATGTTTCCACTGGCGTACATGAAGACGAATAATGTATAGCGTGGCGTGGCACGGCGCACGGAGGCTACCCACGTCCCCCTGCAATCCAAGGATAGATATGCGAGCTGTACATAGTCGTGGGCCATATTCGTGTACTTCCACTGGAACCCACGTTGATAGCGTTGAGCTATGTAACCGCCTATTCCGCTAGACACGCATGTATCAATGACGTCAATTCATGTGTAGCATCTTCGTGGGTTGCAGTGGACAATACCACATACAATTTAATGTAAGGCGAAGCTTAATACACGCGTATAATAGCCTCTCCGTGCGTTGCGGTAGGCCCGCGCCTTTATAGTGTAGTCGGGAACACTGTCAGAGAATATTTAATAATACAACGTATAGAATGGACACTTCGACGCCCCGCCCGATTTCCCCGCATCACCCAACCTCCTCCCCTCTTATATAATAGACACCAAATTATGCGTTTGTATGGAATTTTGGCTAAGTGTCCGCGGTGTGACACTGTTCCTACCCATATTTGTCTAGGACCGCGCCCGTTGCTTGTACCTACAAAAGAAGGAAATTTTTCCACTCACTTTGTCAAGATATCCCTTCCCGGTGGGATCGGAGAGGTCCCATATTTTGCTGAGCACCACATCGCTCAGTCGCGACTTCTTCAGGAACCGAGCCGCGTCCAAAGCTTGGATCGCTCCGGATCCATTTGGGTCCACCTGGAATTCATTTATCATTTTATTTTAGTTGCATTCCAGATAAAGATTAGGGTTGTACATATGCCTACTTTGTGTGGTGGTAATAAAATCTACATAGATTTTTACTGGTGGTAGAGCTCCAGTCACGGAGCTCGCGAGCGTAGGCACTACTGCATTACCTAATATACCTACTTGCCGCTAAATGGTAGTGTTCAGCACTATCGTGTTCCGGTCAGGTGGTACGGCCCTGTAATTTCCGCCACAGAGGCATAACACCTTAGGCTTCAGGAGTGGTAACGCATCTGCATTTTGACCTTGGTCTTTGTGTGTCTCTAGGCTGCAGTCATCACTTAACATCAATGTGAACTGCATGATTGTTTGCCACTTTTATTACATAAAAAAAAAAGTTGCCTAGTTTCATTTATATTTGCAGTTACACACTTGCCAGTATTTTTGTCATCTATTATGTAACTTATAACACAGAAAGAAAATTTAAAACACTTGGTTTAAACAACACAATATAAAGAAATACCTAAATAAACAATCACCTTATTGATATACAGGATCAATGCACTGTTACATATATATACAAGTTAAAATAATATCGAGACATATATTTGCAAAATTATTACTGACACAAATACTTTGGCGGAGAGCCAGAATAGAGTTATGAAAAATGGTATTGAGACAAAAGAGTATAATTATTTGTGTTAGTACTTCAGTTTGGGAATAGTTATGGTAGGCTTCATTATTTATGGGCTTCATCGGCTCGCTGTTATATCACTATAGAGACATCAGAAATAATATAGGTACAGATTATAAAATATTTAGCTTGAAAATTATGTAATAACAACAGGTAATATCACTTCTGTATTCCCATCCTTCTCGTGTCCCCATAAAGGTAGGCAGAGACCCCTGGTAAGCAATAAGTATATTTTATTTAAAGAAAAATGGAAAGAAAAATTTGACTTCAGGCGAGACTCGAACTCGCGGCCTTCTGGGAATCTAGTCCAGCCGCTCTTCCAATTGAGCTACTGAAGTCAAATTTTTCTTTCCATTTTTCTTTAAATAAAATATATTTCACAAGCATGTGTTAATGCGAAATAATATAAAAAACAAAAAGCAATAAGTACCCCAACAATTAGATGCAATTGAATAACATTAACCTGAAATACTGGCAGCATTTTCACTTTGGCCACCCTTTTTCCTTTCACCTGTGCTACAGGTCATTATTTCATATCCCAGGAGGTCGAGATTGAGAATTGAGTTAGTGAACTTAAAAACATAGGTAATATTTACAATACATAGGTAATATTTAATTAATTTTTACTGTAAATAGTATATTAAAATAAAAAATATATGCCTGCATGCTGCACATATTGTAAAAAAATTGGAAGGGAACTGGCAGCTTGATCACCTTAAGCAATGATAATAAAAGGTACATTTTATTGATTTTGGATAAGCAAAAAGTTCCCCAACTGTTCATAAATCCATAATTCCGGTTAACAGAGAATTTATTACAAATTATTTGTAATTTTAAATTTGAGAATACCCCTATTCAAATTTAGGTGGAAACGACCTGAAATAAACAAACTTTATTTTATAATTTTTTAATTTATTACCTTACTAGCTGACCCGGCAAACTTCGTACTGCCTCAGAATGAAATAAGGTGTCAAAGGTTTGATAGATACGGACTATTTGTATGAAAAAATAAAATTGTGGTTTTTACCTTCATATTTTCTTACCTTTTAAACCTTCCCTAGACTTCCAAAAGTCATTCAAAACCAAAATTAGCCAAATCGGTGAAGCCATTCACGCGTGATGCCGTGACCGAGGAAAACGGGTTGCATTTTTATATATATAGACGTGGCCGGCTATGCTAACACCAAAAATTTAAAAAGTGGAAATAATTGAATTATACGGTATTTCGTTCACTACAAAATAAATTTAATTAATTTTATAGCGTCAACAACACGTGGTAATTATGCTGTTAAATGTTGCTTATATGACACGTTTGTAGATTTACCATAGCAGCGCCATCTATTAATTACTTAATCAACCCAGTCGAAAGGTATCGACATCTGTTAGAATCATTTGGAGTTAACAGATAATTGTGACTGTCAAATAATAACAGACAAATAATTAGCAATAAATTAAAATTGCGACTATAATTTGAGATTTAAACTATCCTATCTCTCAAGTTGGATCGAACTGCACATGGTGTGCGAATTTTATTATAATCGGTTAAGTGGTTTAGGAGTCCATTGAGGACAAACATTGTGACACGAGATTTATATATATTAAGATTAGGCTGCAGTTGGACAGATATCAATACACAAACAATTACAATTCTAAAAAGGGATTTTTGAACAATATAAAGTAAAATTCACAAGATCCTGAGGGCATAGATGACTTGTTATTGTCCTTAAATTGTAGACCTTGTGAACAAAATACATATCATACAAAGATTATACTTAAAACTACAATCATAGAGTAAATACAGTGAAACTTAAAAAGTAGAGCAAGGTTAAGTAAAAATATAGCTGTGCAGTCTTAGGAAATAATTGTGTGATTGTATTGTACATTACAACTTCATAGTACAATAAACTTCATACTAACAATATCTATTACAATAAATAATATTAACCTTTAAGTGGCCCTCTGTCTTTATTCCTTTAATTTTATTAAATATGTCTTGTGCTGTTGGTTCTCCATATAAATAAATATAATATTAAAAATATATACTAATAAAGGGCAGACACTATGCTGGAATACAACTGTTCAACCCGCCCAAACAGGGGAGCAACCGCCTATCGACATTGCTGTCGTCATTGTCATTGCTGTTAAATTTTAAAGACGACATTATTTTACTTAAACTAAATAACAATAATGGAAATAATTTACCATTATAGCCTGTTTATTACCTACGAAAGCGAAAACATCAATCAAATTATCATTACTACTTTTAAAGGAGCCACAAAACGACATGAAAATTTGACAGCAATGACAATGCCAACAGCAATTTCGATAGGCGGTCGCACCCCAGGTGGAGTGGGAAGGATGAAAACAAAAAAGTGGTTCTGCAAATTCAAAAAATAGACAAGAGATCCTGCTCAGTCATTTGTCGTCTACATTTAGTCCACATTTGTTCACCGGTGTTTTTAAATTAAGGATAAGGGACAATTTCATTTGTGAGTGTGGTTTAGACGAAGGGACACTGGACCACATTTTCTTCAACTGGTCCTACAATCAACCTTCTTTATACTTCCTCCTCCCTCCAAAAATCCCCCTTCCTACCAACCAGAACTCTCTCCTTATGTTAGCACACTCTTCTTTTTCATATACTTTATGTAAATATGTCCATGTAAATATTATTAAAAAAAAAATGTTAATTGTGTATGTTTTAATAATTATACTAACTATATTTGTAATCTGTCTGTAACTACTAACTTGCCTCTAACTATGTTTGTCCTTGTCTTTTGTTCTAGATAAAATCAAATATTTTATGTAACTCATCTTTTAATACACCGGGCATTTTTTGAATAACCATACAAGCTATGGTAGCAGAATCACCCTTAACCCTTTTCTTCCTCGTTGTTTCTGCAATCAGTTTGGTATAACTTTAAGCATATTTGTTGTGAGGCGTAGGATGTGAAGCGTGCCCTCCAGTGAGAGCATCTACTTATGTTGCCTCCAATTGGCTGTCAAGGGGATGTTGATGCCCTTTGAGTTCAGTAGCACTGCAGGGCGTGCCGCAATGCCTGGCTAAGGCCGGGACGTGCGAGGAGCCGCCCCCTATGTCAACCCTCCAACCTTCGGCAACCACGCCACCTCACCAACCTACATGCCACAAAACGGGCCGTGCACGCGAGGATAGCCGGGGTGAGAAAAGATTATGCCTCTTAAGGCTAAAAAGCCCTAAAAAAAAATCAAAAAAAAAATACACAATACAAACAATTAAAAAAAAACCCCAGTGAGCCTCAGCGTGCGCGACGCCCCCATTCAAAAAATGGATCCACGCCCTCGCTGAGTCGAGGGCAGGCTGTCGTCGTCGCTGTTCTAGGCTAGGGGATGTTGATAATATGTCTTTTCTTTTGAGCCACTTATGGTAGGATAGTGTGGTCAGCCTAGTGGCCAGTTTGTTAGGATGCATCCTTATTAAATTAAAAAAAAAAAACTATTACTCTGGAACTAATGGGAGAGCTCAAAAACGAGGAACCCATTGCATTATCTAATCACTCTACAGCTAAATGTCATAATATTTTTTGTATGTAGATTTCTCCAGGCTACAGGTATTCAGAATCAATGGAAACTGTGTGTTAGTTTACTACTTTTATGTCCTGCATAAAACACTTCTTACCTTTTAACCTTTATAGCAATGATCTCAAAACGCTACTACATTATTATATACAGTTGGTTCAATGTATTCTATTGACTCCTAAATGTTATTATCAACTGACATCTGTGAGAGAGAGTAGCAAATGGGCAGCAGGCAGAACAATTTAGTGAATATATTTTTGTAAGTAGTTAATTTCATGATCAATATATAATTAAGGATATCAGTCATATCCTAATAAGCTTATAAGAGTAGAGTTCTCATAGGAAAACGAATAGTAGTACGAATAAAAACACATTGATGGAAGGTACAAAAAATTATACTCACTTGGTGATAATATGCTTCGTATATTGAACTGTGGGTCCCTGCAACCTGCAACGGTTCAAGCCACATTTTGTAAGCACAAAACACTTATGCGAACGACTACAAACGCGTAATTTGAATCGTTATGGGTGTGACATATCTAGATTATCGGGACATTTAGCAGACTAGCCACCGATATGTTTGCAGTTCTATTGCGCGAACTTTTGCAACAATCTTTGTTTTATCACCACCAATATACACTACACTTTCTTTCGAGTCAACTCTCATACGGAATTTTATCGGAAAACTATTCAAATTTAGTATTTTTAATCGCAGCGCTATCGGTCTTCAACTCGCGGCACTTTGACGGCAAATATCTCTGTGGGTGAACACCCGACACCCCGCACGGGCTTCACTAAGCGAGAGACAAGTTAACAAACTTCAGATTAGATCGCAATTACACGTTATCAACACTACACGAATAATATAATTCCAACTATTTCTACCTGAGTAGGAGAAGGCAAGGCAGCCATTTTTTACATCTCCTCGTCGACCAATCAATAGGGTCTATAGACTACAGACAGTTTGACATTGGCAGCGCATAGAGATGTCATCATAAAAATTGTCTATACCTATTATTTTGTAGTAGCAACATTATCATTATCAGATAATCATAAAAAATATGTTTTCCTAGTTGATGCAGTAAAAATGTTCAAACGCTTCCATAGAACTTAGCTCATTTTGGAACTCTTCCCAGTTTTTCGTCGCTGCAGATCAGCAGATCTAAATATGACGGGCATGCTTCGCACTTTGATGATAAAGGAACGTGACTAAGCCGTTTATTTTCGCCAGGTCCACATAATATACAATAACAATAATACTACGCTAAAATGAAGAATTGGATTCGAGCGTACAATAGAACTATAACAAAACATTTCAAGAAAAGTTGACACAGCGTGCGCACAACTATGCATCTAGATAAATGTTGTTTCCGAATTCATCTGATAGTCAGCTAATCACACCTGTTATAATATAACTGAGAAAATGAAAATATAATAAGACATTTTTTTAAGGATTAGATATTTCAAAAAATTAAGTACAATTTTTTAACAATTAAAATACAAAAAATACGCTTACACTCACAGCCCCACAGTAGGTACAAGCCTGTGTCGTGGGTGCCGTTGTACACATACATCACATACATAAACACCCAGACCCGAAACAAACATCTGTAGGCCATACAAATATTTGTCCCGTTGCGGGGATCGAACCCGCGACCCTTCGAATGAAACGATGGTTTCACACCGCTGGACTAACCGGGTCGTCATTGTATAATTGTACTAGCGGCCCGCCCCGGCTTCGCCCGCGCTGCTCTGCTCCTATTAGTCATAGCGTAATGTAAGCTATCCTATCTCTCAAGTTGGATCGAACTGCATATGGTGTGCGAATTTTATTATAATCGGTTAAGTGGTTTAGGAGTCCATTGAGGACAAACATTGTGACACGAGATTTATATATATTAAGATAATAAATGACGGATCCATATAAAAGGAAAGCATACCTACTTTTAGTTAGGTACATCTTAATTTATTTACATCTCTGAAGTTAATAACAGGCAACTTTACATACTTATTGCTACCTACTTCTTTACGTACCTCCATAGAGCAACACCGGAGGGGAGTAGCCATATGCCCTCTCTCAAAGTACAAGCCCATATGAGCCTATACCTGTCGCCTAGATGTTTAAATGTGTGCGTGAAATTGTTTCTGTATTTTGTTAAAGTCAAGCTGTGAGTTTCATAGTAATAGACAATTTTTGTAGTGTGCGTGTGTGTCGCACGCATTTCCCCCAGCAAAAAATTACAGACTGTCTTGTATCGGTAACAAACGCTATGGCTACTCTCCTCCAGTCCGCCGCGGCCGGTGGCCCGTGTTGCTCTATGCGTACCTCAGTTAAATACGTTTTTTTCATGGTATCTAAACTTATGATGAATGGCATCAGTAACATTGATATAGTGTATTTATTTTTTTAAATTCTTTAGTCTAGCAACGGATGACATTGTTCATCATCATCATTTCAGCCAAAATACGTCCACTGCTGAACAAAGGCCTCCCCCAAAGAATGCCACAACGAACGGTCCTGGGCCGCCCTCATCCAGCGATTGCCCGCGACCTTCACCAGGTCGTCGGTCCATCTTGTGGGAGGCCTGCCTACGCTTCGCTTTCCGGTACGCGGTCGCCACTCGAGAACTGCTCTGCCCCAACGGCCGTCAGTTCGTCGAGCTATGTGCCCTGCCCACTGCCACTTGAGTCTCGCTATTCGGTGAGCTATGTCGGTAACTTTGGTTCTCATGCGGATCTCCTCATTTCTGATTTGGTCTCGCAGAGAAACTCCAAGCATAGCTCTCTCCATTGCTCTCTGAGTGACCTTGAGCCTTCTTATGAGGCCCATAGTGATAACACACACTGATCAAAGACCTTTTTCTTGAGACACTGCGGTAAGTCGGACGAGAAGATGAACCGTAGCTTCCTGAACGCTGCCCAACCGAGTTGGATTCGGCGATTGACCTCTTTCTCGAAGTTAGACCGACCTAACTGAACCGTTTGTCCCAGGTATACATAATCGTCAACAACTTCGAGTGTAGTACCCTCAACCATAACAGGAGTGGGTGTAACATGGACATTTGACATGATCTTCGTCTTGTCCATGTTCATTTTAAAGCCCACTCGTTGGGAGGCCCTACTGAGGTCATTGAGCATTGTGCTAAGGTCTTCCAGGGTCTCAGTCATGACCACAGAATAGATAAATAAGGATAGAATGGCTAAAGACTCATTTTCATATTGAAACCGCTGTCGCCAGTTGCACACATTGACATTGACACTACAGAGACAACACAGAGACAATTCAAACTGCAATTGGTCAATTGAAATAGACCACTCCTAAACACTTACTTCTCACAAAACTAACTCTTTCGGCTTAAGTAATTCGGTTGCTTTTCGTATGCTCTGATTTCGCAAAGTTAAGACGTTTTGATTGGAAATATTCGAAAGTCATAATTTCCACAAACTGTATTACCAGTTTATAACATTTCCACAATGATCGTGCAATAACTGAACCATAGATAACATTTAAAATATTTAAAAAATGCCAAAAATGCACATTAATCCATTTACATAATGATAATAAATGTGTGGCATACTTTTTACGTTCGATTAAATTAATTTCTAATAGTTATTATCGTGATATATAAAAAACATCCAATATTGATACTAATTTCTCACAAATTATTTCGTGGAAAAAAATATTTACTGGTATCCCAGCTTAAGAGATGTTCTTTATATTTAATCGACTTTTTATCTTATTATCGAAATTGGTGTTTTTGATAAACAATATTTTTAATGAAAATAATATATTTTATTTAAGAGTATTGAATGTGACCTCTATTGAGATGTTTAGTGAAAACCGTGCTCAGAAGCTAATATTGTCGCAGGTGGTCGTACATTCACAGGTGTTTTTAGTTAATGGTGAATATGACATCTTTTTTCGAATCCAAGATGGCAGACATAATTATTTTTTGAAAATGTATTAGAGGAGTCAATTTCGAGGTTTTTTGGGGTGCTGATTACGAAAATGACTTCTATTTTCAGATACAATATGGCGGAAACCTAAATGTGATATGAGTGTCAATTTGAAGGTTTTCTGAGGTGCTGATTACGAATATGGCGTCTGTTTTCGAATCCAAGATATTGTAAACCTATGGAAATCGGCTGAAATGTTGATGTTGATGACGAGTATTTTATTATTCGACCGAGCCCATATTGCTTTGTAGTGTTATTTCTCTAGTTTTTGATAATTGTCCCCCGCAAAGGACTTTTTTTACACATTATCACATCAGGACATTACCACTTAGCAGCAGGTAAATTATAGACATATTAAAATAACTACACAAATATTAATATAATGCGGTGCTGCTGATCGATGAAGTATAAAGAGTAATCGGTTTTGAGTGTTCTTTTAAAAAATTGTATAAAAGTATAATGAAACTTTGTCACATTAACTTATTATCACTTTCATACCATCGGGTACACCACCCGGAACTAAGCAGTTGATCTGTATTTCATATCTTTGACGCAATGTTCCAAATGTTCCGAATGTTCCAAATGATGCATAAAATGAGTCGGCACAGTTTAGTGTTTCAGATGCTAATGTTCCATCCACCACTGTCATATTAAAAAAAATCTACATATGTAACTATACAAATATCGATATGGACTATAAAAAAATATCGATATTGTATATATCACAACACTAGTGAAGATTTTCGTTTTAGTTCAATTTAATAATTATTAAAGGGTTTTTAGGGTAACGGTGGTATTAAATATCTTTAACTATACCTCCTCGATTTACTGGAGGTCTTACTTTTCATTTTACGTGTTAAAATAACACAAAACGGCATTTTTACCCAGAGATGTGTTGTTCTAAGCTGTCTACACGACACTACGAGCGGCGAACAAATGGTTCGGCCGATCTGTGTGTGTTCAGGCATAGTTGTGGTGCGCTTGCCACGCCCACATTACCATTCAATCTTTATTTATCTATTCCGTGGCCATGACTGCGATATCATCTGCAAATCGGAGGTGGGAGATGTACTCGCCGTTAATATTGATGCCGAGTCCGTTCCAGTTCAGAAGCTTGAAGACGTCTTCCAATGCAGCGGTGAACAGTTTCGGAGATATAACATCTCCCTGTCTCACACCTCGCTGCAGTTGGATAGGTTTCGAGTTCTGATCCTGAAGCCGGACCGACATGGTAGCGTTTTCATACAAGCTCCTCAGCACCTCGATGTATCGGTAGTCAACTTGGCACCTCTAGAGTGACTGTAGCACAGCCCAAATCTCAACCGAATCGAAGGCTTTCTCATAGTCCACGAACGCTAGGCATAGGGGCTGGTTATACTCTTCTATCTTCTGTATAACCTACCGCAGCGTGTGAATGTGGTCTATGGTCCTAAAACCTTTACGGAAACCGGCTTGTTCGGGAGGCTGGAAGTCGTCCAGTCTGCGAGATAGACGGTTCGTAACCACTCTCGAAAACAGCTAATAGAAGTGCGATGGGCCTATAGTTTTTTAGAAAAAAGGTTCGATCTCCTCTGCAAGCTCAGGTTTCGACGATTCTGTTGTCCTCTGTCTTCAGCTTAATGAGACGGCTTTGCCCTAAGGACAGATCTTTGGCGAACACTTTAGAGCCCTGGTTCCGCTTTATGGCTGCTTGAATACTATCAGTATTATAGTGCCGAAGGTGGCGAGTCAATGACTTGGAGATCTGTCTGTTGAGCCGTCTGTACAATAAAGCATCTTCAGAGGACTTCAGAACCATACCTCGCCTCTCTTCCATGAGCTTGAGAGTTAGGCTGGAGATCTTTTTGGTCTTGTTTGAAGGGCGGGTCTTGAAAAACTTAGACCCCGCCGTCCGGACAGTTTCCACGAACCTGTTATTATAATCGTCCACATCTACTCACTCACTCAGGCATTCAAAGCGATTTTGTAGCTCGAGTTGAAAGCTCTCGGGGTTTTGGATTTGGGCAGGTGCTGGGCGGAGCGTAGACTTCATTAGTCGGGATCTTTCGGTCTTGACATTTATATTCAGTGTGCCTCTTACCATTCGGTGATCGCTGCCGGTTTTTACCAAATTGATCACAGAGACATCACTGAATATATGCCGCCTTGTGGACATAATGAAGTCTATCTCATTTGATCCAGGTCCACTTCCGACAAGACCGCTTCTTGAAGAAAGAGTTCATCATATAAAGGCTCTCTTTCTCCATGAAGTCAGCCAGTGTCTGGAACCTGGTGTTTCGTCGCCCATATCCAAATTGCCCCACTTTCAGCTCGTGGTCGCCTCGAACGCCCAATTTCGCGTTGAAATCCCCCATGACATCGTTGTAGTGGGTTTTAGAACTATGTATGGCTCGGGAAATATTCTCATACATAGTTTCTACCTCATCATCGGAGTGTACGGAGAGGCGTAGACCTGTATGACCTTCAACGAATACCGCTTGGTTATTCTGAGTATAAGGTACGCCACTCTCGACGACACACTCTCGATCTTGACAACATTGTTCACGAGGGATTTGTGGACAATGAACCCAACACCACCCTGGGACAGTTGTTCGCCCTCCCGGAAATAGAGCAGGTTACCAGACTTGAGGGTTATCGAGTCCTCCCCCTGTCTTCGGACCTCAGATAACCCTATAATGTGCCATCGTAACCCGCTCAATTCTTCCTCTAGTTCCGCCACCTTCTCGTCGGTCCGCAGTGTCCGAATGTTGTATGTTGCCAGGGCCAATTGTCGTTGTTTGTGGTACCCTGGCATCTGCCAGAGATTCTTCGCATCCCCTGCCCCGCCGTTACCATGACCGGTACCACTATGGTCAGGAATAGCGGAGCCGCCGGGGACTAGGGGCCGTTTTTTCTGGTTGTGTCTCATTTGGAGGGAAAATGCCATAACCGCCACGCTTGGCATGCGGGTTGGCGATCGCAGGGGCGGTAATTTTATGCGGGACGCTGCTGCCCATCCCACGTACTTGTACCGCCCTGGTTTGACCGCCATTGTTCGGTGGACTGACTGCACTAGCGGAAGAATTCCTCTGCACCAGAAGGGAATTCTTGCGCTAGTGGGCGATTTGGTCGTCACATCCCGACGCCAAAGTTCCCGACGACATTACTTCGGTGAAAAGGGAGGATCCTTCGACCAGGCGAGGTGATAGCGCCTGGCGGGCCGTGCCCCGACTATGAACGTTGAGAAGTTCTATACCTATACGGCAACTCTTGCTGAAACTTCGTATATGCGATTCAACTCGGCCATACGCCATCTTTCGTACTAGACAAGTACCTACTTTGTGCTATCATCGGAGTTCCAGTAAATGGCGCCTTATGTAGTGGGCGCTATAGGTTTGTTATTTCCTTAACATAGAAAAAATAGATACAATGAAACACAGACTGTTCGATATTAAATACGTTTAAATCATCAACGTTCCTGATTTTTAATCATCAGAAGGTTTCGCCTTATCTAAATAATATTTTAATCGTTTCGCGCCTCTTTTGTTTATTTCAAAACATGGTACATTTTCCAACTTCTCTATCCATTGCTTGACTTTTGCATGTCGCTCCTCTAATATCGGAAAAGTAGTAGTCATTGATGCTATCGTGGCTGCAGCACATAGATCACAAAGGTACATCTGTAATAAATAATTACTGATAAGTACAACAATTCCATTACTAGTCTGATACTTTATTGCCCTTACTAGAATAATAAGGCCTTTTACACCTTAAGCACCCATAGTAGGTAGAATTACCTACCTGATTGCCTGCCAGCCATTCATTTACTGTTAACTTTAGCTCCAAATGATCAAGCGCTTTGTACCAGTCATCCAGTTTTCTTTGGTTTACTGCCCAATCCCCCGCAAAAAATTTGGACTTGAAAATAATAAGAAAATTAATTATGTTATGTATTTTATATAAAAATAAATTAATGAAAAATGATCAAATTCATCAAGTGTTTATCCTCTGTTGGTCTTTTTTGCCCGAATCGGTCGTTGTATGGAATAAAATACGTCCGTCAGCTGAGTGTATCAGTTAAAATGACACTCTTTCGGCCCTCATTTCCATCAGTAATCTCAATCAATCAATCATAGAGCTATTATGCTCCCTTCAGGTGGTAATGTATTGCCCCGCAATTTCCGGCATAGAAGCTTAGATCTCGGGAGTGACAACTGTCTTTACCTAGATGTTTCTCCCGTAATGACGCACAACACTGTTGTAATCGTCTTTGGGGAAGGTTTTGTCCAGCTGTGGACGTTTTTCGGCTGCAGCTGATATTAACTTTTTTTCTTAAGTTTTACAATAATTGTATTAATTTATTCATATTATAAAGACGCTTACAATCACATCCCACACTAGCTATAAACCTGTATCGTAGCTGCCGTTGTACACACACAACACATACAAAAACACCCTAACCCGAAACAAATATCTGTAGGCAACATGTAGCAAATGTTACAACGTGTTGTAACATTTGCTATACATTTACCAAACTTCGCCCTCCTCCCAGATTATCGGATGGAAAATCAACGAGAGAGTTGATTTTCCATCCGACAATCTACCGACTAACAACCGCTTGACAAGAGACCCAATGTAACATTGCTCTTTATTTAAAGTAACCGAAAGTTAACAGCTATTTCATTATACACTTACTAAGATTTCTGAGTCCAATGGAAATAGAGTAGTGGCATTAAACAACAGCATCTCGTCTATTTTGGCTCTGGTGAGAGCATCATTCGGGTAGAGTTCGTTTGGTGCAATTCTACACAGATACAGCACTATAGCATGGCTGTCGCATATGGGTTCCGTGCCAATTACTAAAGCTGGTACTTTTTGAAGAGGATTGATCTGCAACATTATGATATATAAGTGATGAAAATGTAGGTATGTTTGTTTATTCACGCCAAGTCCCTTCTGTGATAGGCAGAGACTGTGGTAAAGGTAATGAGTAGATACCTAAATTGTGTAATGTAACGATGATTTTTTTTTTTTTTATGTAATGGAAGTTGTAAGCAAGCATGCAGTTCACATTGATGTTAAGTGATGACTGCAGCCTATAGACACCCACACAAAGACCAAGGTCAAAATGCAGATGCGTTACCACTCCTGAGGCCTAAGGTCTTATGCCTCTGTGCCGGAAATTACAGGGCCGTACATTACCACCTGACCGGAACACGATAGTGTTACATTACATCACATCAATGATGTGAAGGTGAAGGTTCTGGGTTCGATTCCCGGGTTCCAGGGCTATCAGAGATAACGGTTTAGAATTCTTTATCTCTGGTTCTATTGGGATTTTTCCATTTTCTGGCAGTTTCCCAGTACCTCGGAGTTTGGTAATGTGCCCGGAGATAACAGGCTCGCCACCTGTTACATAGGCCAAAACGTAACCGGCGAATCGTGGGTGTTTGCATGTATGCTTGAATGCATGCATTTACCTCTGCCTGCCCCTTCGGGGATTACAGGCGTGAAGATACGTGTAATGTAACGAATTCACACGTTTGTTGAACACTGTAATATGCCACGACTGCTTAGTGGTAGCATGGTAGTAATTTACAACTGCTACGGCGACGTCCCGGATCTAATCCCCAGGTTGGAGTGTAAATGGTTTTGGATTTTTTATTTCATATGGCAGGTCATGTACCTAGATGTTTTTTTTTA
This sequence comes from Macrosoma leucophasiata, assembly GCA_036365455.1. Lineage (NCBI taxonomy): Eukaryota > Metazoa > Arthropoda > Insecta > Lepidoptera > Hedylidae > Macrosoma > Macrosoma leucophasiata. The sequence continues at coordinate 1,101,720 of JAWQUS010000023.1, read as the reverse complement.
TTCTTCATTTAAAGAGCTTGGTCAAAGACCATGACGCTCTATACGTTCACATGAATTACATTCTTCATTTAAAAAAAATAATTAAACAACATTAGCTCATTGACAATTGATATAGTTGCAACAGTATTCTGGCGTCATCCGTAGTAGGATCTGCCAGGACACTGTTGCAATGTCCTATTTCTAACGAAGGCCTGCGATGAGCCTCACCTCGAACACATTCAACCAAAATATGGTATACGTCTTCCACTTTACCACATATACTACAATTAGGGGTATCAGATTGACTCATTAAGAATTTAAACTTATTAAATGGCACATGTCCGGAGTGAAGTCTCATCATTGTGACAAGTTCTTTCCTGGACAGGGCACACTACTACATATCTATGATATGTAGTACCTACACACTACCTAGATTCCAGTTCCAACCAGCTAATAATATTAACATATTATTAGCTGCTTGGAACACACACATGCGAATCAGCCTAAATAAAAGTTAGCGCAACTCAAGCGCAACTGCCTTAAGGCGCCTGCGGATGGACGCTTATGAGATAATGCAAGTATTGTGGAGTGTTGTAAGACTGAAAGAATGAGAGGACTCCGTCCGCTGCGTTTTCTAATTTAAGAAGGAGGGATTTATAAAATTTTGTGCAAATAATCGGGCGTAAAATTAAACGAAATTTGTGTCAAAATCCGAATGATACCTTTTTGTAAGCCGCAGTGTGATGTTCTCCCGCGAACAAGTCTACCAGTTTGAACTCTAACTCAACACCAAGCATCGATGCCGTCATCATTACAAACCGGACGGGTGGTGATGCCTCGTCACCATACAATGTGAGTTTCGGCATTGCCATTGCACTGAAATCAAAAAAAGAAAACTGTCATTTGTATTTTGTATAAAAATAGCCCACACGTATGCCCACACTGTTTTTATGTATTTCATTCAATTATTCGGTACCCAGCTAGAAATATTGTACATCGAGCTTACGAAAGAGACAATCGGCTTGTTTCAACTTCGTAGAGCGCTATCTCTGCTGCACACTGCCTACGTAAGCACAGATGATGGTCCGATATTGGTCTAAACTTGATCAAAATGGTCGACAAATGACACATAAGTAAGGTGCGAAAGAGATAACGCTGTACAAACCTGTAATAAGCCGAAGGCTTCATCCTAAGGTCGATGTGCAATATTTATTGTTGAATACTGTACAGTCCAGATGCTTAGATTAGACAGTCTTGAGCAGTAGCTTAGCTATCTTCGAACCAGGCTCTGTGGCATTCGTGAAACAAATGATTTCAGACTACCGAATGCCGAACAATGGTGGTCAAATAAAGTGCAATAACACAAGGTCCTGCAGCTGGCAGCAGCATCCTTCGATAGATCTACCGCCAATACGATCGCCAATGCACATGCCAAGAATGGCAATTATGGCATATCCAGGCAGGCTTTGGTCCAGTAGTGGACATCTCTCGGCTGAACTGATGACGATATTTTAGACAATAGGATTCATCCTCTTCTAATTTTTGATAGGTAATAACACTTCAACTATTTTCGTGTATTTACAGAAAGTAATCGATGGAGTAATCAAACATCGTTAAGTTTATATAGAGCCTAGGCTACGCTACCTAATCCATCCGGTGTCAATAATACCTAGGTACTCTTTGAACATACATCTCATACATTAGGTATCTTTAAATACATAAAAATGAAATTATGTTTGTTATTCGAGAACGACCAATTTAGTTAATTTTAGTTTCATAATATTCGTATAATAAAGTACCTAAGTACCTATAACCGACCAGTCTTCTTAAATGCTTAAAAAATACTGCGTCTTACTGACCGACACTTAGACGAATACTTCGAAACGAAAATTAACTTTTACTTATAGATGAACGAAGCAATACGTGATTTAGGTAAAAGTAAGAGAATCTTCATAATTCTGCATATCAAACGTGCTAACTACGGTAAGTGTGGCATTTAAGTTTTGCGTGAGTATACGTTTAGTTGCCTGCGTAAACTTTGCCGCAGTTTCTAACCACACAGGCGTGAAAAATATCCCGACGAAAAGTAACTACTAATCCATTTTTCTCCTCGCGTATCCCTTTTAAACAATAAAATCGGCTTATTCACAGCGAATTTCAACTACCCAAAAAAGCAAGTGCTAAACAATACCGGAGAAACAAGAAAACTTACCTAAAACCGTAGCGGCTACCTCTGGATACAGATAACGACTGAATCCGTACACTATTACAAAATAATCTTAAACAATAATACATAATAATAGAGCTAACCTAAGTGTCTGATATAAGTAAACTGATAAACGGTATCATACGAATCATGCACCATGCAGGAATATGTCTGCGCGGGTGAGTTGCTGTTTATTATCATCATATTGAATTACAATGAGCTGCTTACGCAATATGACTCGAATTTTTAAGCTTTTATTTTGTTTAGAGTCGGACAGCTATACCTAGCGAGTAAACATAACAGGATAAGGTTCGGTGTAAAATTTTACATCGCTCAATAACTTTAACTTTGCTAGAGTTTTTTATTACTTTACAAATAAATAAAGGAGTGTCTGTTTGAAATATTAAAATAACCGCTTTTTACTAAATGCTTTACTTATGTGTCTATACACGGTACATACTCGTATAACCAAAACAACATTTTTTACAATTTTTGTCTGCCTCTCTGTTTGTTGCGGCTAATCTCGGAAACGATGGACTGATTTCTACGGGACTTTCACTGGCAGATAGCTTATGTTATAAGGAGTAACTTAAGCTACTTTAATACTAGCTGCGCCCACGACTTCGTCCGGGTAGATACTGAACAATCATACATTTTCACGCGGGCGAAGTCGCGGGGATAGCTCGTTTTTATATAAAAATCTTACTTATCAAAGAAATCTTATGTAAAATTACATACTTTATGTTGGAGACGTTTCCACGTCAACTGTCAATAAGTGATTATGTGAAAGTGTGGTAAATTGACTTCAGCTGACTGTGACCGTGCAACTAAGGGGAGTTTCTTGTGTAGTGTCTTATAGTACTTATAGTATAGGTCAATTCATCCAGATTTATAATTTAAATATCAAATGTAACTATTAATTATCCATTGGTTCGTCTCCGCAAAGAAAATTCGAAATAGATTTGTCAAGTATAAAAGGCGAATAACTGGAGTTCAGGCGTCCCGGGACAACCAGGACGAATCAAGACAACGTGGCGGGGTAAGTTCTTCAGAGCCCAAGAATTTTATCCTTTGCCTAAGTCACAGAGTTATCGAGGTATCCAACAATTATTTTTATATCTCTGAAATTAGTGGCTCTTTTACCATTTGATCAATATGAATGTTCAAAAAATGTCAAGAGTGGACATAAGATCTTTTACAGTCTTTTACCCTTCACCAATAGATATAATGCAGGTTGTAGTAAGTAGGTACTTTTGTATTTTAGAACGTTTCACACCTACACATTTATGTGAATATAATTTGATATGATTGACCGAGATTCTAAATAAACTAGGTATGTGATTTTAACATTAATTAAGCTTACAAACCTGCGACACAAACCGTAATAACTTTTTACATGTTTAATTATGAAAAAAGATTACTAATCTGTGTTTTATTACAATCTATCAATGATCCGTCAACTCCGATCACAAAATAAAAAATAAATATCGTAATTGGTTTACATACCTACCTACTTTAGAAAATGCGATAAAAAATTATCATGTAATAAATAACACAACGTAACTCCATAACACAAAACAAACAAACAAAATGGGACTAACGGGAAGTAAATCTATGACAACAGGATTAAAGTAGGATTTTTACTAATTCTCATAATAAAAATGGAGAAAAAGAGATGAGGCAATGCTCTCGGGATTTTGAATTGAAATGATACTGTAATGTTGCTGTAGTGTAGCGCCCACTACAAAAGGATCCATCTAGTGGCACACTGAGGAAACTAAAATACTTATCTAGTGCGGAGAGCGGCTGAATCGCACATACGAAGTTTTCTCCTGAGTTGCCCAACATATACCTACACCTTTCCATCTTTAATAAATGGGCCGCATAGCTCGAGGATCATCCCTTTTCATTGAAGAAACAACGAAACCTGTTCGTCCACAACACCATTCTCAGCTAAGAATTAATTTGATGTTCTGCTTCAATTTACTTTTTTTTTTTGTTTACAGACATTGCTCCCTATGGAAATCAGACCGTAGTCCCGCGTGCCGCGCGGTGATGATGACTTTAGATGCCATGAACATCAGCATCACAGAAATAGACGTGGACTTGGATAAATGTGAACATAAAATGACAGAAATGACTGTTGTAAGAAACTTTTACTAGTGGTAGAATAGGAGCTCGAGTGCGTAAGCACCATTGCATACTTATCTATTTGCCATCAAATGGTTCAGCGCTATCGGGTTCCGGTAAAACTCCGTATGAACTATTACAGAGACATAACACTTAGGCGCAATGCGTCGCGCTGAATGTCCCGTAAGATTACTTTTTTCGACTTTCTGTTGTATTCGAACTTTACTCAAAATAATTGATTTTTAAAGATTATTTCATTTCTACATATTCTTCTTCTGCGGTAAAGTTGTTCAGTTTAACTACTTTTAACCACGTTTCACGCGTTTAACTACATTACTTATGAAATATGAATACGCATGGACTTATTATACCTAACAGGACTGAGCACTCGCATCAAAAATCCGAGCCGAGTGAGATAGACAGCACCGGGGCTGTTTGTCTCTTTTTATTAGGGTGTCCATTTTTTTGATAGGCAAAAATATTTATGATTATCTTATAAAATTTATTTTATGTATATTATTTTATAGATTATTAAAGAGACTACAAATTGAAATGTTTAACTGACGGCGATTATACTCGATTAAGTAATCCAGATATGATCTAAACTGAGCTGCATCAGAATTTTATCGCTATATTAGGCTGCGGCCTGGAATCTTGCGGGCAGCGGCGAGGTCCTATGCGCACATTTAAATGGACCCGTTGTGGAACACAGCGGCGCGCTCAAGTAAAATCTCGCCGTTCCCGCGCCGCTGCCCGCAAGATTCCAGGCCGCAGCCTAAAGCGCGGAAGGCGCTTCGCTTGCTCAGTCTCACTATTAAAGGCGGCGTGCCGGCATAGTCAGTATGTACTGTGTCAACAACGTCGAGACTTTGACACGCTACCTAAGAATGAATCACAAATGAATGACAAAATAGTGAAGCCTTTTTCTTTACCCGTTATGATTTAACTGATTTAAAAAAGAAGCAGCAGTTTGTCTGCTAACGCTTCGACACAGCATCGACTCTTGTAGAGGCTCTAAATAAATATAAATTCTTCAAAAAAAAGTCCCCCTTATCTTTGCATATTTTTTTTATTTGTATTATTAGTACTTAGTTGTAAGGTTGTTTGCATACGCAGAAATTTTGGAGTGTCTAAATAATGAGAATCACAATTTTATTTATGTTAGGTTTTCTTTCAACAAAATAGATTTTCTGCGCCATTTGAGACCATAGATGAGGGTATTCGTTAATGTGAAATAAAAGTAAACAGGAAAAAACACACTACTACAATACGTGAGAACACTTTGGTGCTAGAAAACCCTTCTCCTCTCCAACCAATTAAAAAACCTTAATCAAAACAGGAACCAAAGTTGTTATGTGTAACACCATGTTATGGGTTCGGACCCGCAGGAATCTCTCTAAAGCAGTAGCGCTAAATTTATATAAGCTGAGCTTTGTGCTCGCCGATTGCCTGGTGAAGTAGATCTATAATAATATAATAAATTTGTTTATTGACAAAAAGATAGTTACATCAATTTATATGTTGAATCCATAGATTCCCGAACTAGTTTTCACTGTATTTCGGGAATCAGTGGCTTCTCCTGTTTATAACATGATTTTGTGTCATAGAATGTCCCAAATAATTGTACATACGTTTTAAAAATAGAACTTAATTATCAGTATACAATAAAAAAAAATGCAAAGAATATAAATGTACATTAAACAAAAAATATATATATGTTTCAAGTACCTAGCAACGTTAACTATTGTAATTTTGAAACAAAAAAAACAGGCCTGAAAGTAACTTAAAGATAATTTAGTATTAAGATTCAATGATTACAAAAAAAAGGATAGGTAAAAATGTGTGTGTGTGTGTGTGTGTGTGTGTGTTTTCGTGCGTGCTATTAGAGTGTCAGTTGTAGTGACGATTCGGTATTTTATTTTGTTATGCATATAGATTTGCCAGCATGTTCTCAGTTCCTTCGTAATCATAACCTTTAAGCCATAAATATACAATTTTTTTAAAGTTGTTATTGTTAACTTTTTTGATGGGCGTATTACAATTTTTATTTTTTATTTTAAGTAATTTGTTGTATATTTGAGGCACCACAACTTCAAACTGCTTCTGTGCGAACGTAGTCTTAACCCATTTCACTGGAATTCGATCTACTCTTTTCGAAAGAACTGGAAGAGTTGGAATTATCCGGCTATGAAAACGTCGCAGACCTTCATAGATAAATAATTTGCGAACCGTCAGTACATCTGCTTTTTCATACACCGTAGTTGTAGGCTGTCTATAAGGGAGATAGAGCAGAACTTTCAAGACAGCACGTTGAGCTCGCTCCACTGTAATAATACTTGTTTTAGAAGCGCTGCCCCATGCACATATACAATATCTAATAAGACTTTCACACAAAGCCTTATACGTTTGTATGAGTAGGTCATAGTCCGCTACAGTCCGAAGTAATTTAAAGACGTAGATAAGTTTTCGTATTCTGGAGGTTAGTGACAGAATATGCGCGCTCCAGTTCAATTTCTCATCTATATGGACCCCGAGGTATTTAATGACTCCGACTCGCGAAAGAGTGGAACAGTTGCAGTCTTTGGCAAGGGTAACAGTACGATTGCATGGGAATGAATGTATTTTTAGACCAGTAATTTCATTACTACCAACAGATGTTAGGGAAAAGCACATAAATTTGGTTTTGGCCGTGTTCAAAGACAAGAGGCTGTTTTCCAACCATTCCAAAACTTTACCGAGGCCTCTCTCTGCCTTCTCTGTTACTTTTCGCCAGTCAAGATCGTGAAACAACAACACTGTGTCATCCGCAAACATTAATAAATCCAGTTCATTAATGTTGATAGAGCAAAGATCATTAATATATATTAAAAAAAGAGAAGGTGCTAATGTGCTTCCCTGTGGTACGCCAAATGTACAAGAGGCACTCTCACTTTCGTGTTCCCCAACACGAACTTTTTGTGTTCTATCAGAAAGGTAGTCTGCGAACCAATTCAATATCGATCCTCTTATACCAACATTCTCCAACCTAGTTAGTAGAATAGGAATTGACACAGTGTCGAAGGCTTTCTGAAGATCCAAGAAGACGCCGTTATTAAAGTTAGGACGTTATTAAAGTTGTTAATTTAAGAACTGCGTCTTCTGTAGATTTTTTTTCCCTAAATCCGTACTGGTTGTTATTTAGAAGGTTATGTTTTTCTAAATAGTTCATAAGTCTTTTCTTGACCATTTTTTTCTAGGACTTTAGAAAGAGTTGTAAGAAGGGATATAGGTCTATAATTAGATGGATCGGCTTTATCACCATTTTTTAAGACAGGACAAATAATGGCTTTTTTAAAAATAGCAGGAAAAATTCCTGATTCTAGGCTTAGGTTACAAATAAATGAAATAGGCTCGGCTAGAGAATGAACACATGTCTTAAGTAAGACTGAGGTAAATTTATCCCAGCCAGGCGCACTGTGTGTTTTAAGTCCCATTATGACAGTTTTTACTTCGTGGGGATCTGTTGGTAGGAAAGACATAGATTTGGATGGAGAGTTAAAGTTTTTTGTAATAGTTGCTGAATGAGTCTCTGTGCAGTTCATCATATTGAGAGTTTTTTTAGCTAAAGAACCACCAACAGAGGTAAAGTACGAATTTACATTATTGAGGGATTTAATCGGATCATTTTCTATATTTAATAAATCATGTGATGGCATATTTGAGTGACTGAAGTTGCAAACTTCTTTCACAATCTTCCAAGTTTCCTTTATATTCCTTTTATTTTTTAAAAATTGGTTTTTATAATATTGCTTTTTAAGAGATTTTATTATATAATTACATTTATTCCTATATTTAATATATTGATCTTTTAGAACTATATTATTAGGTTTTTTTTTAATTTTAGGTGCATTTTGTCCCTTTTCCGTATAGATCTAATAACACCACTTGTAATCCAAGGCTTAAGGGGTCGATTCTTTTTTTTTACTAGACTTACTTGCGTGTTATCGTTCACTATACTCAGGATTTTAGAAGAAAATAGTTCCGTAGCTAAGTTCACATTATTATGTTTGTGTATTTCTTCCCAAGTTTCCCCCGATAACAGGTCGTTAATGTTTTGGTAATCAACTGTAACTTTTTTGTATGTGGCGTAATTTTTTGCAAGTTTTACTTTGTTAATGCAGAGTATTATAGGTGAATGGTCTGTAAGTGCCTGTTCAAAAACAATAGTCCTCCATGTACATGGAGTTTTCACCATAAAGTGGTCAATACATGAGTTAACTCTAGTCGGGAGGTTTATTCCTTGTCTAAGACCATGCATTGCCATTAAAGTTAGATAATCCTGTGATGACTTAGAATAATTGCCCGGTAGAATATCCAGATTGATATCACCAGTAAAAATAATATTATACTCACTAATTTTGCTTAAGATTTTGTCCAGTGATGTCAAATATCTACTAACATTTACAAAACTAGGTGAACGGTATGAACAGACAATTGCGTAGTTCGGTAGAATGTTAAGAACCAGACAGTTACCATCACATATCTCAGGTTCGAAAGCGGAAACTTCTAGTTCATGTCTAACGTATGCGACCACCCCGTCATTTTTATTTAAAAATTTCCTGGTCCAAAACTTGTTATAGTTGTTTAAGTCAGGTGGTGGGTTCAGTGGACTTGTCCAACATTCCGTCAAAACAAGTACATCCATTTTTATGTCGATACTAGACAAATACGCTATTAACAGATCAAAATTACAGTTGATACTACGTATATTTAATGTGAAGATTATTAAAGAGTTTGTATTGTTAGGGACAACTTTCAGAAATTTACCACATTCTGCTGTATTGCTGACCGACAAACACACCATATCAATTGTTTTATCGACTTCAGCAAACATAAATGAATTATCATCCATTTTCATTTAATATTAGTATAGTAACAAGGTGCAGTAATATGAGAATTATATTTATAATTCTAAATAAAATTATAAAAGGATAGCTATCTTTAAGACCAATAAAGCTTTTTAATAGCAATCGCTTGTATTCGTGATCCGGTTGTGAAAGTATATTTTTAGCACATATTAAAAATGTAATCATATTTGTATTGTATAAGATTTCGTGTGGAACTATGAGATCTTCAGTGTAGTATATATGCGTGTAGTATTTGTGTGTGTGATTAAGTGTAAAAAAGTAAAAGCAATTAAAGTTTAAGGACTTAGAACATGCGCATTTACAATAGACTGGAACAGTAATAGGTAACTTAAAATAATTAACATTAATCAAATAACAGGCACAGCAATTACGATTATAACATGAGGTGCAAATAACCTGACAGGTTATTAATTTATAAAGTCATTTAGACTTCAGATTTTCTATGTCAGCTTCATTATTGGCTTTAATTAATGGAGATCCATCAGAACGCCTTAAGTATATTTTACCCGTGTCGTGAGGCTCTCTGAGAGAAATACAGGCTTCGGCGGCCCTTCAAGTTTTAAATTTGAAGTACTGAATTTGCAAGTTACATACTTCTTATTATACGCCTTGATTGAACCTATAATCTTTTCTCTAAGTACACAGGTGGTCAAATCCGCGATTATCGGCTGGTTTTTTTCATTTTTTGTGTTTATACGATAAACGTCGCGGATATCAGCCGTATTAATGGGTACATTCAATGCGTGCCCAACCTTCTGAACAAGATTTAGCAAGTCGTTCTTGGTTTCATCCGACTTTTTAGGAACGTTACGCAACTCTATACTAGCGCTTCGGAGGGTTCTTTCCATAAGCTCCACTTTGTCCTCCAAGGATTGAATGCAGTTACGGTCAGCTACCTTTTCATTTTCCAAAGTAGTGATCCTTGCGGCCATCTCGTCGTATTTATGGCTGAGAAATTCAATGGCAGTAGAAATTTCTCTATTTTGTTCAGTGTGTTTGTTTATCCCACCTTGGACACGATTCATGAGGGCGGAAAATTTTTCGTCTTGCTGTTTTTGAAGAGTTGAAAACATCTCCAGAATTTCAGCCCTACTAATGTCATCACCACCTTCCCGCTTACGTTTACGCATAGTAATATTAGGTTCACTTGAAGCATGTTCCCGTGAGATGGTCGGAACTGTGATAGTGCTCAGTGTAGACGCACCATTGTCGCTTAGATTGGTATCCGACTTACAGTGAGTCCCGGATGGTAGAGCACGATTAGACGATGCAGATGGGGGCGAGTGTCTGAGCGACATTGTGTCTATAGCGCAGTACGAGTTCACGGGGATATTAGTGTAGCGCACCAAATGAGTTCATACAGTCAGCGCAGCGCGGCCGAACGGCGATGTGTAGTTATGAATGGCGTCAGAGTGGTAGGACGACGGAGGGGTGTGGGGCAGTGGCACGACGAGATTGTCGGGCGATCGAGCGCAGGGTTAGCGGGCGGCAGGGCGGCAGCTCCGAAGACCGGCGAGTGACAGGGCGACAGCGCGGGGGATCAGCGGGCGGTGGGGCACCCAGTGCAGCGCAGCGGTACCAGGATCACAGAGAGCGTTGCGAGTGCGCAAAACGTTTTACACACACTGATGGTATGTATTTATGTGTGCGCACACAGCGCGCTCTGCAGATGGAGGCAGTCGCACGTGTAATCCGGTTTATGTGAAAACAGCGTATTTGTCACTCACCGATGTTAGTGTGTGCTTCTTTGTGACAGTTTGTATGATCAGTTTCGCGACTGTGCAGTACTTATGTTCTCCTATTATTTTACACTATTTCTTGATACGCAAATTTGTAAGAAATAATTTTAATTTTAATAAAATTTACTGTAGATTAATGTAAAACGTCTGCCTTGTACAGGGATCCGAGGGAGAAGGAGTAGGATCTAGTAGGTACTTAAATGACTTTTTTGGTTGTTTTGCTACTTATTATTTATATTTTCTTTTACAGATGAATCCTCTACAAACGTTACCAATTTTTAAAGACAGAGGATTAATTTTATGTGACAGGTAGTTAGATTTACAAAATTATTGAATTCTAAGCTAAAAGATTTTCATGTAAACACATTTTACCATTTTATTTTAGTCATGCAATAAGCACATATATAGCATCTCGCTACTGCAGCTCAGAACGGCTCCTGCCAAGTGATGCTGCAGGTCGTGCTTTGGTCGACCAATTAATGCATTACGACAGTAGCGTTTTACAACCTCGATATCGTACTGCAGCTGTAAGTAATTACTTTTGTATTTTTTTTTTGTAATATATGCAAATAACCTCACAGTTTACATGGGTGGTCAGTTACTATTGCAGCCTGTAGACATCACAGACACCAAAGGTCTAAATACAGCGTTTTTATCCCTGAAGGGTAAGTTGTTTAACCTGTGTGACAGCAATTATGGACCAGACATCACCAGTAATCACCACCAGTTTTCTAGTGACGACTGCGTACATGAAGACGAAGTATAGACAAACGAGGTGGATCGACGATCAAGTGGAGATCATGTTCAATCACTGGATGAGGGCGCCTCGGGACTTTTTTTTCTCCCTCTGAGGGAGGCTTTGGTCCAGCAATAGACAATTTTCTATGGAAATGATGATGATGATGAGGTTAACACACATGATCACTAGTATCACTACATATTATAAAGTAGAGTCCCCCTATTTTATCTGTCTGTATGTATGCGCTAATCTCGAAAAGTTGTGAACGGATTTTGTTCCGGTTTGAATTGTTGCCAAGCGAATTTTCTGAGGAAGGTTTATATTTATAATAAATACTACCCGTGCGAAGTCTGAGCAGATCGCTAGTATGCTATAAAAGACTTGAACTTGAACTTAGTAATACGGTGGTGCTTAGGCTCTTGAGTTTGGTAACTAAAACCCTACCACCAGAAAAATATTGCCTTTTGAATTTTTATAGTGTGCTAAGGTACAAACCCCTTTTTGGGTACCTATATTAATATTCATTTATAATTTTTAGAATCCGATCCTCTACGAAAACTGTCGAAGTGTGATGCCCGAACATAAATGTGAAATTGAGTGCGCTTACATAGATTTGGAGACCTTCTTGACTGGACGCCCTTGGTTTGGCGGGTCATGGCTCACACTCGCTGACATTGCTGTTGCGGCATCTGTTAGTTCGCTGGACGTTATTGTACCCATTGATAAACACAAGTACATAATACTTCATCTTTTTAAACTGCCTCAGTAGCCTAGTAGCAGGTTACTACGCTGGGGTCCTGGGTTCGATTCCCGGGTTGGGAATATTAGAGATAACGGTGTAAAATCCTTTATCTCTGATTCTGTTAGGATTTTTCCATTTTCTGGAATTTCCCAGTACCTTAGAGTTTGGTAAAGTGCCCGGAGATGTCAATGGGTTCGCCACGTCACACGGGCCAAAACGTATCCAGTGACTCGTGGCTGTTTGCATGACTGTATGCTTGAATGCATGCCTTTACCTCTGCCTACCTCTTCGGAAATTACAGATGTGAAGTTACTTTTTAAATAAGGGTGGCTTAGTGCAGCAGCAGATCCCAATTTGGGGAGTAAGAGAATATTTGTTGTTTTATTACTGTAAAGACGATTCGATTTGATTTTTAATTCTGCGCTTGATGATCATGATAAGGCTGCAATACTACACAAAAAACATGTATGCAATTCACTCGTAGTGGAAGTAAAACCTTCAAAAATTTTCATAAGACACTGTATAATGCTTCCTGTCTCATTTTCTACCACGTTAAATCTTATGAATTTATATGTCTGTCCCTTTTTACTGTCGCTTTTTCGTTTCGTCGACTTTCACTACGATGCCAAAGAAGCTTTGACATGAAAAGCCGCTGAAGAATTATGGGATCAAGCATAAATTTATGCATGTATTTACCTACCTCTGCAAACCCTTTCGGAGAATGCATTCAATATTGTTGATGTAACGTTACAATGTCCTACAGGTTTCCAAACCTATCAAGTTGGCTTTATCGTATATCTGAAGAAATGTTCTACCTCACTGGTAACAAAAAGGGTTTATTAGAGTACACGAGACGATTAGGTGAGTTCCACAAATTAGATTACTTTCAATGGATATTGTAGATTTGTTTAAAACAAACACAGCCTTAGAGGTAGCAGGTTACTATTGCTAATATGATATATTAATGAATAAATGTATTTAATTGCTTTGGTATGATTTTTGTAATTATTATTATTATTATGTCTCTCGTCAGCACGGGGTCCATTTTGAACCCCGGACCTATGTCAGGCTTGCGCGGGGACATGGGGCGTCCAACACGTAGAGGCCCTTTCGAGAATTTTGATATACTTTGTAATGGGTTATATTCGGCGGGACCTCTCTGTGACTGCATCAATAGTCAATACAGACACAGACAGACCCCGCAGAATATAATGGGACTATTGTAATGAAAAGTGATTTGCCAAACTTTGGGCTACGTGGGTGAACTGGGGGGACTAGCTGGCTGGGCCTATGGAGTGAGATCCGGCACCTGCCTATATTCAACATCGCACATTATCGAATCCTACTTTAGGCAGGTGGTGACTCGCCTCTCCTTGGTGGGCCCCCCAAACAGCCAACCCGATGGTCGACAGGGGGCAACACTGTTGAGAGAGGCTGGGGGTGTCGAGAGGTGTGGCCCCGGTTTCACCATCACGAGCGAGTAATCTCGAGCTCGGAGCGGGCTTCCCCGCTATTATGCCTTTAGACACTTCCACCCCCGAGTGTATGGCTCTTTCAGAAATTTAGACAACAGCCTATTATCTAAATTTCTGCAAATGCCGTACCTCTAGCGCCCCACTCTGACCGGCCAATGAAGGCAAGCCAGAGGTGAGAGACCTGATGCTCTGTCCGGCCGTTATTATTATTATTATTATTCATTTATTCAGATAGTAAAAAATCCATTCATTATTTGTTGGCGCATTTGAAAAAAGCTGGGTACAAAAAAAAAGCTCGATATTTGGGTTTAAAACTAACCTAACCTTTTTTTTTTTTTGTTACTACTGGAAAATGCGTTACGCATACCCACCCTTGGGGAGAGGGGTGGGTTATGTGGGACTCCGGGAAAGGCATCCGTCTTCCCACTAAAAACCCCTGGGTGTTCCGACTCGTCCGCCATCACTGGCGGGGTCACGGGAACGCTATCGCACACATCCGCGACCCCACCGGCGGCTGCTCGTTGCCGAGCCCTCCTCGGAGCCTTTCGGCTCCAACCAACACTAGTGGCGTGCGGAACACTTGCACGCCAGCCAGCCCGGGACCTCTCCATTCGGGACGGACATCCCCTAGTCCGGCGCCCGAAGGTCCCTGCCCCGACCACTCACATCGCCAGGCGTCCCAAGACGCCCGGGTGGAGAAGTCCAGGGGCACACAGTCCGGCCCCGGGGGAGCGGGAGTGTCAGTGATGAACTGACCTTCAATCACCCCCCCGCGGCCCCACCACGTCCCTATCTGACGGCTAGGCGGCTGGGGATAGGGTGCAGGGCAACGACACACCCATACACCTCTTCCCCAGGCGCCTCCCCACCACGTCCCCATCTTACGGCGGGACAACCGCTAGGCGGCTGGGGATAGGGTGCAGGGCAACGACACACCCGTACACCTCTTCCCCAGCCGTCTCCTCACCACAGCAGCGAGTGGCGGGCAGAGCCACGCCAAACGCCGCCCCCCTCTGGGTTCCTCTTGGCTTCTCCGGTGTGAGGCCAACCACCGGGTACTGAGTCCCCCCGCCACGACAAGGCGGAAACCCTCGGGAGGGATACTAACCTAACCTAACCTAAAATTACGGTATTTTGATGAGAAGTCCCAAAATTTTTATAGCAATGGGATCATGTCGCTACCTACAAGATGGCAAAAGGTTATCGAACAAAATGGTACATATATACTTTAGTCAAATTTAAATAAACTATATTAAAAAATGTTCTGAATTATCTTTAAAAATGCGAAGAAACTTTTTCCCCAACCTAATATACTATGTAAAACTGTAACGAAAGCGTGTCTGTACATTGAAAATACTTAGAAAAAGCTATCAGTTAGCAGTAAACGGATTTTGAGACGAATTAATGGCCGAGTTTTTAAAGTTTTAAAGTGAAAACTTCTTTAGCATTGTTGTGATTTGAAATTCAACGAAAAATCGACAGTAAAAAGGTACAGACGCATAAATTCATAAAATTTAACGTGGTAGAAAATGAGATGAAAATGAATGTTTCGTGCTCATCTATTCAATTTTTTACCGCACTAATAATGACATGACTTTTTGTGCTCAACCATCCAAATTAGGACCACACTAACAACGGCTTGACATGCTTGGGTGGACTCTTATCTTGACCACCAAAGTGATGGAGCATACGATGGGAGCTATAGATGGTAAACAGTCGGTTTCTTTGCGTAATAGTACACCCCGGACATTCGGTTAAAATTCCATACAAACACTTGATTTAGTTACCTATTAATAAGATACGAATCGGTGAAGTGTTTTTACACGGAAATGTAGCACGTAATGAGCTTACGACTTCGGGGCGAAAACATTTCAACGTTCGAAGATTTTTTTTTACAGCCACAAAAATAAATATATGGCTTTTAAATAGGAAATCGGTGGTAGAGCTCTGTTGACCGATCTCGAGAGTGAAAGCACCAACGCATTACATAATTTACCTACCGCTGAGTGGTAGTGTCCACAGCTATCGTGATCGATGGTAATGTACGAAGGTAGAGAGCTCAAATGATAGAGCTCGAAGCCGTGCAAACGGTGTGAAAAAGTCCGCGGCAGCATATGTCTATCTTTCAACGTTAGCTCACTATAATCTTTTTTATACTTACCAAAGTTGTTCCAAAATAATACATTATTTGCGAAGGTGCTTTTATAAATATGATATTAATCCAGTACCGTACTGGTAAGAATTTTTCAAATCGGACCAGTAGTTTCTGAGATTAGCGCATTCAAACATCTTCAAAGTGGCAACGCGTCGCTGCCGAAAACTGCCAATCTAGTACTTTATAATATCATTGTTTCAAATCATACGTCAAAAGACGAACACTTAGGTCGATCGTGCCTCTCTATCGCTTACACGCTCGTCTGGCGCAGAACGTGACACTTTAACGTGCGTACAATCGGTGTTCATCGATGAATAACGACCTTATAATGTCAAAAAAAAAAAAATATTTTTATGTTCTCAGATAGCGGTTTCTGTGATAGTTGTGATGACAATACGTGCAGCAAATGCCCGAGAAGCTCCTTTAGAAGACGCTCGTGCTTAGGAGATTGTTAAATCTAGCAATATGCATAACTGATATCCTCAAATGTTTAAATCTATCAACAACATTTTTATAAATAACGGTATTTGATGATTTTATAACTGTGTTTGAACATATCACTGTAACGGAAGAAGTATTTTTCATATTGTGTCTATGTATATGAAAGATGGAAAATATATAGATATATACCTATTATATATTTTGAAAGCTGGACATATACATTAAACATTTATAAAATATAACTTTTTCTAGTAAGTGGATGAAAAAATACTGTTGAATTCAAAGAGCATACAAATAATATGGTTGAATTTCTATTAATCAGTCATGTACAAATATTTTTATTTTTGAAATGTAGTGTTTGTCGTTTATTTAACTTTAATATGTTGGTGATAGGTGATAAAATGTTATTCGACTTTTTTTATTGGACCATTGCATTTTTTCACATTCAAGAGAGTTTGTAATCTCATATATTATTCTTATTAAATATAAATTACGTGTCTCAGTGTTTGTCCGCTATGAACTCCTAAATTACTTAACCGATTTGCATGCAGTCATCTCAATTTATAGCTAGTATAATATTTATTTTTAATTTAATATAAACATTCTCAGTCCGTAAATAAAGTTGTAAGTTTTTATAATCTCTATCATTTACCTATTTACCATATCTTTGTCTTTTACTTCATACCTACTACTTTACCTTTACTTACCTTTACCGCAGCGACTTGTACAGTACTTATTCAAAAAAGAAATATTGCACATCGACCAGAAAGGAGTCTTCGGCTTATTTCGGGTATGTAGAGCGTTACCTCCTTCGCAACATACCTTTAAGACGTTAATGGACCATTTTTAACAAGTTTTGACCAATTAGTCCTTACGGAAGCAGATTGTCTCTTTCGTAGGTTCGATGTTCAATACAATATTTCTTGCTGGGTAGTTGGGTACTGTACATTGTTCTTTATTAGCTACTTTTCACTTTTAGGTTAAAAAATTAAAAGTTTTCCAAGATTAAAGAAAATGGCCACTTCTAAGTTCTAACTACTTTTTTGGGTTACAAACGACATCAGCTAAATTGCGAAAGTTGTCTAGCTACTGTCTAAAGTCAGCAGTTGGCAATACTGGTCATGTGTCACTGTCATGTCATTCAGCTTTTTTTGACATTTGCTTTTTGCTTATTTGGCATGGCATTCTTGTTTCTTGTTCTTGATTGAAGAATTTGTTGTGAACCGAGTGGGGAAGGGATGGGTGACGGCGTGACGGAATAAGGTGCAAGTTCATTGATTAATTATGTAGATTGTAAACCCATTGTTCACAGAGTTAGCGCGTAAAAAGATTTTTCTCACGGAGGAAAGTTGGTGTGAAAGTGCCCTGGAGGCCTGTGTCATGTAGATAACGTTCAGTGCTTATTTCTGTGTTCAGTGCTACAAATGTCCGGTTTCCAAGCGAGTGATACGATGCCTAAGATGGGGCATGTTACCGATCTCCGCGAACAGTGGTTGGTTAGGGCTGACGGAGCGCTGGCTCACCGTTTGCAGGACCGTGAGATATCTACGCACTTGTGCGAGAACAGGTACCGAAATCAACAAATCCGCGAGGATTTCCCACTAGCGTTGAACGAACAGCGGGACATCGAGCACGAAGTGTACCTAAGGGAGCTCGCGCGCCGCCGCCAAGCGGAGATCGACGCGGAGATTGCGCGAGAAATGGCAGAAATAAACTTACGAA
This sequence comes from Macrosoma leucophasiata, assembly GCA_036365455.1. Classification (NCBI taxonomy): domain Eukaryota; kingdom Metazoa; phylum Arthropoda; class Insecta; order Lepidoptera; family Hedylidae; genus Macrosoma; species Macrosoma leucophasiata. Next base: position 1,083,485 of record JAWQUS010000023.1, on the reverse strand, counting down.
GAGCGAGACGTGTACACGACGTTATGCAGCAGCCTTGCTCGTCCCGCGCGGCGCCCGTCCCGCCGCCGCCCGACATCCCCGAGCCGGAGGAACTAGGCCTGTCTCCCGCCGAGTTGGAAGAGATGCGACGGAGGCTAGAGCAGGAGGAGCGCGACGCTAGGCTAGCGAGACAACTGAGCCACGAAGCTCATGATGAGGATGCTCTTCTGGCAGATATGAGGTGTGCTGTGGAAGCTCAAGATGGCGAACTGGCCCGATTACTGCAGGAACGTGAATACAAAAAGTTACAACGTGCCAAAGAAAAAGCGAAGCAGAAAGCTCTGTTGAAAAAGCAGCAGCGTATTGCACAGCAGGAACCATCAGATTCTCCCGCAGCTACCCTGTGTGACGCATACAGCAACCCACGTGATATGATAAGGGAGAATGGTATGAGACTTTGCAAATCTGTAGACTCTGATTTAAATTATGTGGAACCATTTGAAAAGGAACAGATCCAGTCGAAAGCCAGTGCTTTGCTATCCAAAGAAATGTCCAAACAGTATTACAATCAAGAACCTGGTGCATCAACCTCGAATGTAAATCTCTCACAAATGCAGCCACGGTCATTTGACTCGAATTTACCAAGTAATTCCTTGCAGCACAGGCACCCACCACCTCCCCCATCTACAAGCAAAAAACCAAGATTTCCAGACCCTATCAGTATTAGACCAGCATCCCACTATCCAACAGACAATATTATTCCAGATGATAATCAGAACACATCCATTCCACACAGTTTAAGTGAGAATAATAATCTATACAGCTCAACATTCCCACAAGACAATATACCACCTCCTCGATTAAACGAACGAGCAGACCCAAAGAAAAGGCTCTCTGTTATATCAGATATAACAGCTGAGGGTCTTGCAAAGAAAAAGAATAAACAGGAGCAAAAAAAGAGAAAGGGATGCAAGATACAGTAAAACTACATTCTGCATTCTGCATGATCTAATTCTTTTTAGATAATTCACTGTGGTGATTGGGCGTGCTATACAGATTATGGTGTAATACTAAATAGACCTAATGGTCTTTCATTAAAGTTTGTTATACCATGAACTGCAACAAAACACAGATGTTATTGCTCTTAAAATACTGCCAGTGAAAGTTGTGTATTAAGTTAGAAATACTAAGAAATTTTCAAATACTGATGCATGATGGTACTTTTAATTTAATATTGAAATTGTTCCTTTGAATAATTTCATTACTAATTATATGCTAACTGGGTATCATTGTGTTAAATATGGTAATCAATGCATATACAAGACATTCCTACATGCAAATCTATTGTTCATTTCAACATAATAACAATAATATTGTATCTGAAGCAGGCTGTTTGTTTACTGTACTGTACATAAACTAAAATATATTTCATATTTTGTCATGAGGTAAATCTAAAGCAATTTGTGTACTGGGACATATAATATTTGTATGTTTTTAAAAGCCAAAATAAGTAAGTACACCAAAAAAGTTTGAAACAATGTGTTGCCACTGAAAGAGTGATAACTTCCAAACAACTTAAAAGGGCAATTAAAATGGTTGGATAAATGATTAGGTTTTTATAGATTCATTAAAAAAGGATGTGTGAAAACTATTACACATCCTTTTTCACAAATAAACAATTGACAAAGGCCTGACTTTGTTATATTTTAAACTTATGTATTTTTGTAATATTTTTTTTTTTCACAATAACACATGCAAGTGAACTTTAGAAAATTATTTTTCTTATGTATTTTATGCACTCACAGTGTAAGCAATCTTTGTTTCAAAAATACTAGTCCCAGTTTTACTCAGATATTTTTTTATTCAATTTGAAATGTAAGTATCTCAAATCAATCAGTTTCCAGTGCAAACTTTGTTCAATTAAATTCTATGCTTTCTTTCTGAAGTATAGTGTGACCAAAACCATAAATTTAATATCATGTAATAATATTTCTCAACTAGAATGACCATGAAAAAAACTTTAATTTTTAATAAGTTGTTTTTTTTTCGTGTAGATATGTCATTGCAACCCCGGTTAGACACTTTATACTTATTAACTGTAGATTTTAGATGTACCTGCAAACTTTACCAATGCCATTTAGCGTATCTAAGAACTGAGAGTGCCTCAACCTAGGTGTAAGCTGCACTGCACATTCCAAAATTTGTGATTTTTCGTCTTCAAAACTAGCAACATACTAAATATAATGTCACAGATATCTAACTTTATTGGTTACATTTAAATTAGTACTATCTTTTATATTCTTTCTACTGTGTTAAGTTTTGAATTGGATCTTTAAAAATTTTCAGATTTAAATCTCAAATATTGTTTTATCTCACTTTACTTTTAAGTTGTTCATCTGAATAATTATTTTGTCTATTCTTTATTGACGTTATATTTTCTTAAAAAAAGATCTTTAAAACTGTGTATGTTAATATATTTTTCAATTTTTTAGATCTCTTTGGGGTCATCCGAGTCACAATAATTTAGCTCCCACTTGACCCCAAAAAGTTTTATACCTATTTTGTACTTAAACTTTCAAACTGTAAGACTGATTAAAAGTTAACCTTTTGTTGTATCTAATTGGAATTTCTTGATATTTCATATTTTGTATTTGCATATCTTGAACACTTCAACTTTTGGATTTTATATCTACTTAGTTAAGGTTTTTACTTATAAAATAATGAAGAGGTGCTCTATTAAAAAAACATAAGATTTTTCTTTGGTGAATGATTAAATTGTATTTGTCTGGATCAAATGTGATCAAACTATGTTGTGTTTTCTACCCTCAAAAGACTAGTTTTGGGTTAAAACATTTCTCTCCAGCACGTATGCCCAAAATATTAGATAGATATTTATCACATCAGACTGTTTTTTCCGTCGTGCATTGTCATGAATATACCTGGCTATTTTTGTACTATAATATCCGTCTTTCTCCCACTCAGAATTGAGTCTCTCAAACGCAAAACGCGAGTGATGAACCCGCTATATCTACGCGATACCCTTGAACTAGTCTTCAATCAAGGTCTTTATTTAGATTTAAGCTCTCACTAATTCAAAAGAGCACAGGGTTTATATCGACAAAAAATGTTTTGTCCTTTTCTATACACATATCTCAGTTTGTATTTATGGGAACTAGACTGTTCTTTTTAAAACTATTTCATAAGTTTTTAAAACATTAATGGACATATTATTGTGTTTGTTAGTACCTAACTACATAATATCTTCATGTCCTTGACTAATAACACCGCCCACTATTCTGCGGAAGTTGATAACAAAGATGTAATTAGGTTCTGTACTTCTGGTTTAAAATATGTGAACGATAACAATATTTGTAACATTTAGTTAACACATATCTGAACAGTCTTTAAAGTAATAATATTTAATTAGGGACATTCTAGTTCTCGTTGTAATTTAGTGCTAAGTCTTACTTTAAGTATTGGTTAGCTTTAAACGCAATGTATGGCCTTTCATGTGCCTTAATGGAACCGAACCAAACTCGAATATTATAATTATTTTTATTAATATTTCTTAATGATAATTTGACGCATAGCTATTACATAAGGGTAAAAACGTCGAGCAGATAAAAAAAAACTGAATATATTTCTACTAAATGCTAGGTGCTGGTGATATCCAGTTTGGAGCGAATCCGGCTATTCTAGACACTAAAATAGAAACTAGAATGCGTTCTCTGCCTTACACTGTGCTGACTTTAAGCCTTATATACCTACTTGCTACAACAGAACTGTAATATCTAAAATCTCGATATCGTTGCAATCTGCAATTGACAACATTTCATATTTTTTACCTACATGTTTTATTACATTATTCAAAAGTTAATCTAAAACAAGGGCACCCGTGTTTAACCATTTTTCGAAATTATCTACTTTTCATTCATAATTTCTACTTTGAAAGTCAGTGTATTCTAAAAAGACATGCGCCATATGACGTCACACATACGGCGGAATGGCGATAGAACCATTGGCTTGTGCCGTGACTAAAAAAAATTGTAGATGTCACTGTCTTGTCGTTGTCAGCTTGTCAAACTAGATGTAGGGCTGTTGATCTTTAAATTTTAAAAATATCAGTACCAGTGTTCGATATATCGAAATTTTTTTCGATCGAGTTAGATAAATTATTGTAATTATTTAAATAAGAATCGATTTTTTGGGTCTTAAAGATCGCTTTTCCGATTAATCGATCACAGGTCTCGGATCACCAACCCTACTTCCTAGTTTTATACTTTGACATTGACGTATCCGAATCAATTTTACACATCTTGTCACAGAGTGTGTAACAATAATGTTTTCATCTAAAGATAGGCAATAGTAACTACTTCATTCCACCATATAAGTGACGTCAGCACATGTTTTTCCGTTTTATTTTTTTTTTCACAGAAATTAAGAAATAAAAAAATACAAAATATATATATATGAACTCGGGAAAGAAAAATAAAGAAACGGTATTTTTCTTTTAGGGTCGTGTCAATTTTGAAATGTTGTCAATTCAGAGGATCTTCTCCAGTAATATCTGCTCGAGGTAAATAGCATGGCAATTATTTTAGTTTATTTCCAATGAGTCAATTGTAACTATTTATGATTATTCTTATCTCAATAAATATTTTTGATACTATACAAGCCTATTTTCATTACTTTTGCCAAGTGTGCTTCTTGGTCAGTGTAGTGTTATGGCCAATATTGGGAAACATACGATAGCACTTGATTAACTACGTACTTAAATATCACGCCTGTGTTATCTGAGGAGAGTCGGACAAGTGTTATGAGTATAGGTACATCCTATCCTATACTAATAACATTTGTCGGACTCCTAATGTCCGCATATAATCAAATAGTCATAATTTACGTCGTAGACTATAGGCAACGAGCCTATTGACCTTGACTGAGCAATTATAAAAAAGTACATTTAGGGCTACCGCACATAATAGACAAGACAGTGTAAAGACAGACTAACGCATCACAGAGCTTATGGCGGTGCGCACACTTCGAACGAGACGTCTTAAGGGCTACCCACAGAGTAGTACTTTATCTCAATGAGGCTACCGCACATATTAGACAAGACAGACTAACGCATCACAGAGCTTATGGCGGTGCGCACACTTCGAACAAGACGTCTAACAGACAAAAACGTCTAAACGACCGTTAGACACGACAGCGACAAGACTGACTCGATTCTGCACTCCCGAGCCCAAAGTGCTGAAACAACCAAATTTACGATTTTAAGATTATAGATTTAAATTTGATAATAGGTAAGCCCATTTCAAGACCAATCTATTAAATTAATTAATTTGTTGCAACGATCACTTTTTGTACTTATTTTTAATTTGTTTTTTCGGCTTAGGTGACAATTCATCCGCAAATGTAACTTATCCGCGGATGAAATGTCACTCTTTACAAATAGAAGGGGTCGACTCATCCGAAGTTTTGTTGTTATTCGGAGCAGTCGCCACTTAGGTAAATTACTAGTGGTCCTTTCATCCAAAGTTGAGCAACACCTATATTATACCAATCCAAGATGGCGGCTGCATGAAGTTGTCAACTTTTTCGTCATGGGTGTCGTTTTCATGGTTCATGAGGGTGTTGAATCCGATAATGATATCAAAATGTAAATCCAAGATGGCGGCTGCATGAAGTTGACAACTTTTTCCTCATGGGTGTCATTTTCATGGTTCTTGAGGGTGTTGAATTCGATAGTGGTGTCAAAATGTAAATCCAAGATGGCGGCTGCATGAAGTTGTCAACTTATTCTCATGGGTGACGTTTTCATGGTTCTTGAGGGTGTTGAATTCGATAATGGTGTCAAAATGTAAATCCAAGATGGCGGCTGCATGAAGTTGACAACTTTTTCGCTATGGGTGTCGTTTTCGTGGTTAATGAGGGTGTTGAATCCGATAATGGTGTCGAAATGTAAATCCAAGATGGCGGCTACATGAAGTTGTCAACTTCATGCAGCCGCCGGGGTACTGAATAAGAAAATGACAGCCATTTTCGGATCCAAAATGGAAGACAGATTTTATTTTTCAAATTATTATATGGGTGTCTAATTCGAGGTTTTTTGAGGCGTTGAAAACGAAAATGACATCTTTTATGAGATACAAGATGGCGGACATAATTACTTTTCCAAATCGTGATATGAGTGTCAATTTCGAGATTTCTTGGGGAGCTGATTACGAAAATGACATCGTTTTTCAGATCCAAGATGGCGGACATAATTATTTTTCCAAATTGTGACATGGGTATCAATTTCGAGGTTTCTTGGGGTGTTGAATACGGAAAAGTCATTTTTTTTTTCTGATCGGATGCCATTTTCGTAATCGGCACCCCAATAAACCTCAAAATTGATACCCATATCATATTTTGAAAAAAAACCTGTATGCTATCTTGGATCTGAAAACGGATGCCATTTTCGTAATCAGCACCCCACGAAACCTCGAACATGATACCCATATCATATTTTGAAAGAAAAAGTCTTTCCGCCATCTTGATCTGAAAACGAATGCCATGTTCGTTATCAACACCCCAAGAAACCTCGAAATTGATACCTATATCACAATTTGGAAAAATATTTATGTCCGCCAACTTGGATCCCTAATAACATGTCATTTTCGTAATCAGCACCCCAAGAAATGTCAAAAAGATACCTATATCATATTTTGAAAAAAAAATCTGTATGCCATCTTGGATCTGAAAACGGATGCCATTTTAGTTATCAGCACACGAAGAAACCTCGAAATTGATACCTATATCACAATTTAGAAAAATATTTATGTCCGCCATCTTGGATCCCTAATAACATGTCATTTTCGTAATTAGCACCCCAAGAAATGTCAAAAATAATACCCATACCATATTTTGAAAATACTCTGTATGCCATCATGGATCTGAAAACGGATGCCATTTTCGCAATCAGCACCCCACGACACCTCGAAATTGATACCTATATCACAATTTGGAAAAATATTCATGTCTGCCATCTTGGATCTCAAATAAGATGTCATTTTCGTAATCAGCACCCCAAGAAATCTCAAAATTGATACTCATAACATATTTTGAAAAAAAAAAGTCTTTACGCCATCTAGGATCTGAAAACGAATGCCATTTTCGTTATCAGCACACCAAGAAACCTCCGAATTGATACCTATATCACAATTTGTAAAAATATTTATGTCCGCCATCTTGGATCTCTAATAACATGTCATTTTCGTAATCAGCACCCCAAGAAATCTCAAAATTGATACCCATACATTAAATGGAAAAAAAAATCTGTCCGCCGTCTTGGATCTGAAAACGGTTGCCATTTTAGCAAACCTAGCAAGTGATACCCATATCAGGTTTTGACAAAACAAAAAACTGTCAGGCATCTTGGATCTGAAAAAAAGAAGTTTTCGTAATCAGCACTCCAAGTAAGTTATGTCCGCCATCTTCGATTTGAAAGAAGATACCATTTTCGTAATTTTCACCTCAAGGAACCCCGAGATTGACACCCACATTGCTTACATACTATTATCGCTTACAGTAGGTACCATTTAGAGAAATGTAAATTGGGAAATGCCGTGGTGCTCGTACGCCCTGAAGTTCCATCACTGAAGCTCTACCACTGTATATTACCATCTACCCGGAACATGATAACGGTTTACATAAGATAAAGTTAAAACCAATAACCACTTACTGGCAGGTAAAATAGGTAACACGAACACGTAGGTATTCACGCCTTCGAGCTCGTTCATTGGAACTCTATCACGTCGAAGTGTCTCTAACACTGGTCAAAGATCTTTTTTCTATTAATTTAAATTGCATAATTTATTCATTTAACATATGTTCGACCTACTTCATACATATACACATACATATACTTAAAATAATGTAATGTTTTTCTATTAATAATTTTAACCATAAAAGCTTTTTTCTTGTAATGCTGATTTTGCTGTTACTGCATTTTAGTTTTGGGCGGGCAGGCTTGTCGGCACATCCCTTTGAGTGTGTGCGGGCACGCACACTAACGAAAATACTGTCTAGCGTAGAGATGGGCAATAAACGCATCGGTTTCTACCCGCCCTTGGGCGAGAATATGGGTATTTTTTTAAATTAGTGTTTTGAAACAACAGTGTATTTTAACTAATAATAAGAATATTAGAATATTTTTTAATAATTCTGTTATGGTATTTTCAGTAAAATTGTCACATTAATCATACAAAAATATATTTAATTATTAAGAACAAAGAAAATAAATATATGTGTAAGTGTTGGATAGAAAAATGAACCGAATATGCGGAATATTTTCCAAAATTCTGAATATACTATACTTAGAACATAATAGAATTTCTGAGCTAGCTGGTACAAACATATTACTAAGAGGAAAAAAAACCTATTTAAGATCGAATAATAAATGAGGATGGTTCCAAAAATACACCATTTTTTTGTGTCTACATTGCACCCAGCCAGGCGGGTTGCTAATGTAATTATTACGTCGCATGATCGAAAACCATGACAAAACACATGCAGGTAGGTAAGTATTTTTTTTTCTCAGGAGTGCCAATGCAGCAGTCATCACTTGACATCAATGTAAACTGCATGCTTGTTTGCTACCTTAATTACATAAAAAAACTCAAAATATAATGTTCTGAGTTAGATGGAATAAACATAATATATATACCTACCCAGGAGCTAAGTGTAACGATTTTTTTAGATAATACTAAGATTAAGAAAGTACTAAATACCATAGGTCCATCTATTGCGTATTTAATACTGTCGAATCCATTTCCTTTTTTGAGGTCGGTTAATAAGTATAGACAATATCTGTAACATGTTCTCATAATTCACCTTCAATAATGACTTAGTATTCCATAGTAAAATATATTTAAATGCAGTATTATAAATAATACAGTCACATTCTTATTTTCGCTCTGTAATTGAACTTAAAAAATAAATGCCCAAAACACCGGGCATTTTCCCGCTTAACATAATAACTTTGCCTATCCCTACAAGTCTGTCTTTAGACAGTCTTGACTAACGTGTGCGGCATGGCACAGACACAACTGACTAAAGACAGACGTGTCTGTGCGAGACATAACTGTCTTTAGACAGTCTTGTGTAATATGTGCTGTAGCCCTTATGTGCTCACTGTGCTGTCTGTTACAACCATAGATGTATAATACTAAAGATTGGCAATTGAGTAGTCGGGACGAGACCAAATTCGGATTACGTCAGTGTGCGTGACATGTGTTGTGTTTGTGTGCGAGCAAAATAGTGCTGCAAAGACTTCAGATTTTAATATCGATATCGATGATCGATGCAATCTATCTTCTGATTTTACACACATCAACCAGGGAATATTTTTATGTAAATAAAACTACATACAAAATTATTTTTATATTCCTCCAACCATAAATAAATTACTATAGAAATGCCGTAGACTTGGAAGAAATGGTGTGTTGCCTAGATTAGACACATTTTCTTTGGAGGTGCTGGGCACTAGCAATATATCTCAGTAGACTTAAGACGATACTTTCAGTTTTCGTTTCATTGTTACCTGCCAACAAAAGTACCTATCATTTTGTATCTACTAACAACTGCAATGAATATACATCACAGTAGTGTATTGCAATAAACACATAGAAACTATAACAAAATATAAACTGTTAGCTAGTACACGTTAGAAGGCATGTCATGCACAACCATAGAGCAACACGGGTCACCGGCCACTCCGGACCTTTCCCTTCTGTCAAAGTACAAGCCCAAATGGTCCTATGCGTAAATAAAAACTAGTTGCAGCCGGACTGCTCATTAGACTAAATCTAGTTGTGCGACTGAACTGTCGTCCTAAAAATGCCCATTTGCTCTGTATTTTTGCTATAAAAAGAAATCTGACACATAAAGTTTCCAAAAAGATAGCGTTACCTATCATATGTAAGTAATTTTTAATATCTAATAAAACTGTTATTTGATTCTTTAAAACTAAATAATGCGATAATATCGGCAGTCTTGTTTCGGACTGATTCAAACAACACAATCGGGCGGACTGATATACCGACTGATATACCTTATACGATACGCGGATCGGTCGAGCGACTGATTAGAGTTTGTTTCCGAGAAGCCGCTGTCGCCGAGATGTTTAAATGTGTGTGTGAAATTGTGTGTATGTATTTTGTTAAAGTCGATGTGTGAGTTTCGTAGTAATAGACGATTTTTATTGTGCGTGTGTGTGTCACACAAATTTCCCCCCGGCAAAAAATGACAGATTGTTTTGCGTCGGTAATTGACACCATCGCTACTACCCTCTAGTCGGCCGGTGGCCCGTGTTGATTTATGTGCACAACCTTGCGCATATATACAAGTATACAAAATAAATAAATAATATTAATAACTCTGTTTATTGTACACAATAGATAACAATTACGAAAAAACAATTAGGACATAATAATATTGTATAACAGGCGGCCTTATCGCTAACAGCGATTTCTTCCAGGCAACCTTACATGTAAAGAAACTAATTCAGGAAGTAGTAGGGGTGTACAACATAAACAAAAATTTAATAATAATAAAGGGGACAGAGCAGCGGCGAGGCGTTGGTGAGTAGCGACACCACCATCATCCCGAGTTCCTCCGAGAGAACTGGGCTCCGCCTCGTCCGCCACACAGAGGTACGGCCGGACAGAGCATCAGGTCTCTCACCTCTGGCTTGCCTTCATTGGCCGGTCTGAGTGGGGCGCTAGAGGTATGGCATTTGCAGAAATTTGGATAATAGGCTGTTGTCTAAATTTCTGCAAGAGCCATACACTCGGGTGTAGAAGTGTCTAAAGGCATAATAGCGGGGAAACCCGCTCCGAACTTGAGATTACTCGCTCGTGATGGTGAAACCGGAGCTACACCTCTCGACACCCCCAGCCTCTCTCTACAGTGTTGCCCCCCGTCGACCATCGGGTTGGCTGTTTGGGGGCCTACCAAGGAGAGGCGAGTCACCACCTGCCTAAAGTAGGATTCGATAATGTGAAATGTTGAATATAGACAGGTGCCGGATCTCACACCATAGGCCCAGCCAGCTAGTCCCCCCAGTTCACCCACATAGCCCAAAGTTTGGCGAATCACTTATCATTACAATAGTCCCATATATTCTGCGGGGTATGTCTGTGTCGTATTAACTATTGATGCAGTCAGAGAGAGGTCCCGCCGAATATTACCCATTACAAAGTAGATTCTCGAAAGGGCCTCTACGTGTTGGACCCCCCATGTCCCCGCGCAAGCCTGACAAAGGTCCGGGGTTCAAAATGGATCCCGTGCTGCCGAGAGACATAGTAAAAATAAGTATCTAATAATAATTAAACAGTAAGTGACCTGATAAGGGAGCAAGGATAACAGAAAACTTCTTATGATGATAAATAAATCTGATAACAGTTTTCAAGGAAAGATCAACAAGAAGAATATACGCGAGATAAATCCGAAAACTAGTTTTATTTCAATGAGTGCAGCTCGCGAAAACCTAAGAACATACTAATAAGAAAAAGGCAGCAAAGAAGGAGTTAAAGAGACGGATAGTAAATAATAAAGAAATAACGTAGATATTTTTATTCAAAGACCTTTTTGTTCGAAGTGATTACTGCATTATAATATAGTCGATTTATTTTTATCATTGTTAGCCATTTTTCTATTGATAATAAATTATTTTTATAATATTTATATCAGCGCAGTTTGGCTATGAAACTCTAAACTTTTAATAAATGCATTAAATAAGGTAAGAGGATATTTTATATAATTAACCTCTTTAGTGATGAACACTAAAGAGGTTTATTATATAAAATATCCTTGATTGACATAAACAAATTATCGATATGGTAAAATCCCTACAAAGGTGAGGTTATAAAATAGAAGTTATTCACGTATTTGTTATTATTTTATAGTTAATTCTTATGCATTCAAACCATTCATATTATAAAACCTGTTAATTTTGTCTATCCGTTTATGTATAAAAGTGTTGTATCAGAACTAAATCCATTAATATATAGCATTTAAAGAGCCAAACATTTAATTCGAACTTACATATGAAATTAATGACTATGTGGGTTTTCATTCTTAGATGAGTTATATTCAGATACTGCACATGTAACCATCATTATTTATGTACAATAAACACCAGTAAACCTTAAATTTAATAAAAATAAAAGGAAATTGTTGTGTTCACGACTAACGCCAGGGTGTCTCAGGCCGAGAACGTGTCTGTAAATGGTCCTGCTTAGCTATCTCGCTCTCACACATGCATATAATATATTCTAACGAATCTATCTAACGAAGTAGATCATAAACCTATGGTTACAACAGTACTAAAATACGACTGAAGTTAGTTGCTAGTCGCTGGAAAGAAGGCGTTTTAAAGGTATAGAAGGGATACGCGAGGTGGAAAATGTGGCAGTAGACCGATTTCATCAGGCCAACGTTGACACTAGCTTTCTATCTCGATTCTCGTCTGTGTGGTCATCACGAGCTAAGAGAGTGGCGCAAAGTTTACGCACTTAACTTTACTCCTTTACTCGATGATTTTGTTTTGTGCGTACTGCATTACGTGGCACCAGCGCCATCTAGCTGAATGAGTACCATTAGTCATAACTGGCGGCGTCGGGATGTGACGACCCCATCGCCCGCTAGCGGAAGAATTCTCTTCTAGTGGAGGGAATTCTTCCTCTAGTGCAGTCAGTCAACCGAACAATGGCGGTCAAACCATGGCGGTAGGAGTATCCGGGATGGGCAGCAGCGTCCCGTGATAAAATTGCCGCCACTGCGATCGCCAACCCGCATGCCAAGCGTGGCGATTATGGCAAATCACCCCAAATGATTGACACCAATACACAACGGACCCTAGTCCCCGGTAGCTTCGCTATTCCTGACCATGGTGGTACCGGTCATGGTAACGGCGGGGCAGGGGGTGCTAAGAATCACCGGGAGATGCCAGGGTACCACACCCGACGACAACTGGCCCTGGCAACATACAACGTACGGACGCTGCGGACTGACGAGAAAGTCATGGAACTGGAGGAAGAATTGAGCGGGTTACGGTGGCACATTGTAGGGTTATCGGAAGTCCGAAGACAGGGGGAGGACTCGGTAACCCTCAAGTCTGGTAACCTGCTCTATTTCCGGGAGGGCGACCAACTGTCCCAAGGTGGTGTCGGGTTTATCGTCCACAAGTCCCTCGTGAACAACGTTGTCAAGATCGAGAGTGTGTCGTCGAGAGTGGCGTACCTTATACTCAGAATAACCAAACGGTATTCGCTGAAGGTCATACAGGTCTACGCCCCAACCTCCGCACACTCCGATGATGAGGTAGAAACTATGTATGAGGACATTTCCAGAGCCATACATAGTTCGAAGACCCACTACAACGTTGTCATGGGGGATTTCAACGCGAAATTGGGCGTTCGAGGTGATCATGAGCTGAAAGTGGGACGATTTGGATATGGGCGACGAAACACCAGGGGCCAGACTCTGGCTGACTTCATGGAGAAAGAGAGCCTCTTCATGATGAACTCTTTCTTCAAGAAGCGGGAGTGCCGGAAGTGGACCTGGATCAGTCCTGATGGTGCGACTAAAAATGAGATAGACTTCATTATGTCCACGAGGCGGCATATATTCAGTGATGTCTCTGTGATCAATTCGGTAAAAACCGGGAGTGATCACCGATTGGTAAGAGGCACACTGAATATAAAGGTCAAGATCGAAAGATCCCGACTAATGAAGTCTACGCTCCGCCCAGCACCTGCCCAAATCCAAAACCCCGAGAGCTTTCAACTCGAGCTACAAAATCGCTTCGAATGCCTGAGTGAGTGCGTAGATGTGGACGATTACAATAACAGGTTCGTGGAAACTGTCCGTACGGCGGGCTCTAAGTTTTTCAAGACCCGCCCTACGAATAAAACCAAAAAGATCTCCAGCCCAACTCTCAAGCTCATGGAGGAGAGGCGCGGTATGGTTCTGAAGTCCTCTGAAGATGCTTTAGTGTACAGGCGGCTCAACAGACAGATCTCGAAGTCATTGACTCGCGACCTTCGGCACTTTAATACTGATAGTATTAAAGCAGCCATAGAGCGGCACAAGGGCTCTAAAGTGTTCGCCAAAGATCTGTCCTTAGGGCAAAGCCGTCTCACTAAGCTGAAGACAGAGGACAACAGAATCGTATCGTCGAAACCTGAGCTTGCAGAAGAGATCGAACGGTTTTACGGACAGTTATACACGACAACACGACCACCTGTTAACAGTCCGGCAGCAGATCCTAGAGCCGGACTGACCCGACACTACACCGAAGATATCCCGGACGTCAGTCTAGACGAGATTAGCACGGCTCTCAAACAGCTCAAAAACAACAGGGCGCCGGGTGATGACGGAATCACTGCTGAACTCCTGAAAGCGGGCGGAAGGCCAGTATTAGAAGCTCTTCAGTTGATGTTCAATTCCGTCATATCCGAGGGCAAAACGCCACAGGCGTGGCACAGAAGTGTGGTGGTACTGTTCTTTAAGAAAGGCGACAATACCCTTCTTAAAAATTATAGGCCCATCGCACTTCTAAGTCACGTCTACAAGCTGTTTTCGAGAGTGGTTACAAACCGTCTATCTCGCAGACTCGACGACTTCCAGCCTCCCGAACAAGCCGGGTTCCGTAAAGGTTTTAGCACCATAGACCACATACACAAGTTGCGGCAGGTTATACAGAAGACAGAAGAGTATAACCAGCCCCTCTGTCTAGCGTTTGTGGACTATGAGAAAGCCTTCGATTCGGTCGAGATTTGGGCTGTGCTACAGTCACTCCAGAGGTGCCAAGTCGACTACCGATACATCGAGGTGCTAAGGAGCTTGTACGAAAACGCCACTATGTCGGTTCGCCTTCAGGACCAGAACTCGAAACCTATCCAACTGCAGCGAGGTGTGAGACAGGGAGATGTCATATCTCCGAAACTGTTCACCGCTGCATTGGAAGATGTCTTCAAGCTTCTGGACTGGAACGGACTCGGCATCAACATTAACGGCGAGTACATCTCCCACCTCCGATTTGCGGATGATATCGTAGTCATGGCTGAGACCCTGGAAGACCTTGGCACAATGCTCAATGGCCTCAGTAGGGCCTCCCAACGAGTGGGCCTTAAAATGAACATGGACAAGACGAAGATTATGTCGAATGTCCTTGTTACGCCCACTCCTGTTATGGTCGAGGGTACTACACTCGAAGTTGTTGACGATTACGTATACCTGGGACAAACGGTCCAGTTAGGTAGGTCCAACTTCGAGAAAGAGGTCAATCGCCGAATCCAACTCGGATGGGCAGCGTTCGGGAAGCTGCGTTATATCTTCTCGTCCAATCTACCGCAGTGTCTGAAGAAGAAGGTCTTTGACCAGTGTGTGTTGCCAGTGATGACATACGGAACAGAAACGTGGTCGCTCACTATGGGCCTCATAAGAAGGCTCAAGGTCACTCAGAGAGCGATGGAGAGGGCTATGCTCGGAGTTACTCTGCGAGATCGAATCAGAAATGAGGAGATCCGCATGAGGACCAAAGTAACCGACATAGCCCATCGAATAGCGAAACTCAAGTGGCAGTGGGCAGGGCACATAGCTCGCAGAACTGACGGCCGTTGGGGCAGAAGAGTTCTAGAGTGGCGACCGCGTACCGGAAGACGAAGCGTAGGCAGGCCCCCCACGAGGTGGACCGACGACCTGGTGAAGGTCGCGGGCAATCGTTGGATGAGGGCGGCCCGGGACCGTTCGTTGTGGCATTCTTTGGGGGAGGCCTTTGTCCAGCAGTGGACGTCTTTTGGCTGAAATGATGAGTCATAACTAGATGGCACTGTCGTCGTGTGATGAAAAATAACCCATAATCAAGAACCGCTTCGGAGATTTGAGTTTCATATCAGACGCCAAGTCGTCGTCAGTCAACGAGCTAAGGACAGAAGATTAACTCCCATAAAGTCCATTGAAATGTTACATGAGATTTACATTTGTGAGATGACGCAATTTTATTTTTGGGACATGTGGGGGGTCAATAGAAGCTTAACCTCAAGTTTGTGGAGTCGCCACCCTTGTCCCCCGACCGCCATCTTGTAAATAGGGGTGAAAGCACGTTTTTCGCGATATCTCGGAAACTATGCGTCTCACAAAAAATTTGTTATATCATAATTTGTAGCAAATTATTTTTTCTACAAATATGTCTACACTACTTTTTGCTCTAAATCAAAAATTAAAGAAGTTATAAGCAAAAAACCGGACAAGTGCGAGTTCGACTCGCGTGGTGAGGGTTCCGTACATAATTCAAATTCTTATAGGTTTTCCAGTAATCTATAGTCAAAGAACTATTTTCCACATTCTTTTAAAATTTTTAAGTTCAGGAGTTTCGGAGATAGGGGGGGGGGAATGGTCAATTTTCGTCGTTTTTCTTAAATAACTTCAAATTTGTTTATACAAAAATTATTAAAAAAATATATCTGAGATGCTGACAACAACCTCTTTCATTTGATATGTCACACGACACAGTTTTTTTTTTTAATTTTCTGATTTACCCCCCGAAAGTGGCCCCCCTGTTTAAAATTTATTATTTTACTTGACGTGTTCATCTTTGGGTCACCAATTTACATATATTCATCAAATTTCAACTCAATCGGTCGAGTAGTTGCGGAGCAAATTGGCTGTGACAGACGGACAGACAGACAGACGCACGAGTCCTATAAGGGTTCCTTTTTTCCTTTTAAGGTACGGAACCCTAAAAAAGTGAGAAAATTTTTATAACAAATTTCTCACTTTTTTGCTTATAACTTCTTTAATTTTTTATTTAGGGCAAAAAGTTGTACAGACATATTTGTAGGAAAAATAATTTGCTACAAATTATGATACTACAATTTTTTTGTGAGACGCATAGTTTCCGAGATATCGCGAAAAACGTGCTTTCACCTCTTTTTTCAAGATGGCGGCTGGGGACAAGGGTGGCGACCCCACAAGCTTGGGGTTAAGCTTCTATTGACCCCCCCCCCCACATGTCCCAAAAATAAAATTGCGTCCTCTCACAAATGCAATATTCGGCCCTCAAAATGTAACATTTCAATGGACTATTATTCATAAACGTACATTAGATACGTTTTAGCTATAGAATGCTTTGTCTTTGTCAGTTGCATTGTCAAATGTGCAGGATAGAAAAACATAAAGGAGAGATTAGCAACACTTTAGCTAAAATACGTTTATGAATAAGGGGGTTAGTATATTTCTATGAAGTGTTTTGAAAATATTTAACTTATAGGTCCTGTCAAATAAGCCATAAAATCTCTGTGGCAGTTGCTTTCCTAGGCAGGCACATTAGTGCCAGCAGAACTATGGTAATAAATAAAATAATGAACCAGTCTGCGTAATAGTAGTAGCATACCTTTCATCGGTGGCAATAGCTTCAGTGACAGGATCCGAGAACAAGAGGCACTAACTACTGCAGATGGTAGGTGTTCGTCATCAATGTTTTTATGGTTAGATTAAAGGTACGATTCCGAACTCGGCAGCACGCAGCAGTGCTGCCGCTGCAGTGCCACCGTAGCACTTCTGGTCTCCATATATTAATGCACAATGCAATAGAAAATATGCTGCTGCGGCAGCCCTGCTGCGTGCTGCTGAGTTCGGAATCGTACCTTAATAATTCAATACGGTCCTGTAATTACTGCAGACACAAATCATCGTAAGCCTCAGCTCAAATCGTGTGTACTATCTAGACCATAATCAAGTATTTATGTAGATGGGTATGTAAAGGCTGTTTAATTTACTTATTATAGATTCCAGTGACGGAGCTCGCGGGCGTAGGCACCACCGCATTACCTAATATACTTGCCGCTAAATGGTAGTGTTCAACACTATCGTGTTCCGGTCAGGTGGTAATGTACGGCCCTGTAATTTCCGGCACAGAGGCATAAGACCTTAGGCCTCAGGAGTGGTAACGCATCTGCATTTTGACCTTGGTCTTTGTGTGTCTATAGGCTGCAGTTATCACTTAACATCAATGTGAACTGCGTGCTTGTTTACCACTTCCAATTCATAAAAAAAAAAAAAAAAATTAATTGAATGATATCTATGAAAATCAATCGAAATACCTACTTCTTACTTACAAAATTTTTGAAAAAGTAGGTAATTATATGTCTTTTATTTTCACGCCAGGTCCCTAACGGGGGTGCTTACACAATTTACATAAAATATTTAAACTTAATGTATTTATGAAAACATTGCTACCATTGAACATAATAACAGAGAACCTAAATTCGTTATTAGGTATATTTTACAGACAATGCACAGATTCACATATAACAAAAGTCTTTATTGAAAATTGTATAACATAAAATCATAGTGTAAACGTTTTGTTATGTTAAGACAAAATACCGTTTTAGTTACAACAAACCAACACAATGTTTGAATATCTCGATTGTTCTCGTCGAATTAAGTAATTGAATATTAATTTTGGTTTGTACATTAAAGAATTAAATTCTCACATTACAAGAGCAAACACGGGCGGCAGGTCATTTAATATTTTGCAATTCCTGAAATTTCAACAGCATTATTGGAATTCAAGTGGGGAAAATCATCTCAACGTTTCCAAAATTAGACTGATTTTACATAAACATAGTTTCATACCAGTATTGAGGTGTAATTTTTTTATGAATTACATACAACATAATATACACAGGGTTTTACAGATCCATGTTTGTGTGAGTTTATCATGTACTATCAGGGAACTCGCCACTTGACAATTGACCACACGGGCACGTTATGCCGCCATAATAAAAATATTTGACTGATTTCGGGCAATCGGCGAGTTCCCAGACTGTACCTTTACCTTCCTGATTAAGTACCTACATTACGCGCGTAACTTAAATGTCATGGAGTGGAAGTGTCTGCGCCAGTCTTTGTTCGCGACGACGACATGTACGAGACAGAGGCGAGTTGCAATTTTGTCTAGAGACTAGAGGAGCATTTAAGTTTCGTGCAATCTGTAGCTAATATTCCTGAGCCCGCCCTAGCAATTAAATAACAAAGCAGACACTACAGCTAATCCTGAAATATAGTGATTTACATTTTTTTGAAGATGGAGAATAGTTAGCGTTCCAGTAACTGTCGAAGTTTTGTAATGTGCCGGATTATAATGTCAATAGACGCGATAAAACAGTCTTTACAATACTTCCAGCATATCACGCCTGTATTACCGTTAAACAGTAAGCTCCTACAGTTCTTTAAACAGTTGCACACGTGTTGACTTTGAAACAGTTCTTTTCGGTGACACAGTAGTTTCTAAAAGAACTGTTTCAGTACTTTTAGGAACTATTGTGTCACCGTTTCTGGTGTTAGTGGCTGCTACAACTTGATACATTTTCGGCAATATTCGCACACGCATCGTCACTCGACGCATAGGCGGCGTAAGGCGTGGGAGGAGTAGGCCCCTGCCCAAGGCCTCGCAGTGTAAAGGGCCTCGCATAGTAGCACCCTCTCCCCGTTCATAAACTCCGTTTTCAATTTCCAGAAACTTTAGCCATTTGAGTACCTACCAAGTTCATTACAATAAACAATGTAACAAGGGACTCAAAACCGTTTTTTTTTTTGTCGCGCGTCCTTGTGAACGGCCCTCAAACAAATAATTATACGGGGCCCCGCCAATGCACGGCTATGGCTCGCTATGCCACTGGTCGAGGACCTCGCGAAATATGCCTTGCTCACTTTAAAATAAGGTCTCGCGCCGCCACTGACTGACACAATCAGTCCCACGCGATTTGAGTATCATAACCATAGATTTATTATACTACTTAAATCTATGATCATAACACAGGTTATATTGAATAGGTTAACAAGAATCGCGTGTACGAATATAAGTAGTCGCAGTCGCGTAGAAATCGAGTTAACACGAGTGCGAAGGGGCTAAAGGAGACGTGATATTACAGTGGCATTTACAATAAATAAGTACCATAGCTTATTTACTATATGTAAAAATTATTTCCTATAATAAATAATGCATGCCTGGCATTATGGATGATCCCGACCGACCCGCGTTTCCTCTTACTTTATATATACATATCCCTAACTTTTTTTACTTAACACGTACAGCCAATATTACCAGGTGAACGGACAGCATCTGAATTATTACAGTGAAATCAACAATATGCAACTACTTATATTTCTCGCAATAACACAAAAGTGAAAAAGAAAAAAATGTAATCAAAAATATGTAAAGGGAATTTGTACATGCATCCACTGGGATCTGTCCAGCCTCTTTACGTGCGGACTGTTAGCTAAGTTGGTAAACTATCTACTAACTAAATATCTAATAAAGATGTCGCTTTAAGAAAATATGACTTCTGGCGGTCATATCATAGTCATATTTTCTTCTTAATATTTCACTGGCATGTGTTGTTGCGAAGAATCCAAAGAAAAAATATTAAGAATACAGCGACATTTTCGCGATATTTGATAAATTGAAATTTTGCATTGCATCGGTTGCATTACTAGCATTGTAGGCAAGTCGTTACCGTTACACCCAGGCGATGCAATAAAATGTGAAAGAAAAATTGGATAGTCAGGTAAGGATTTTGGTAGCTCAGTTGGCAGAACGACTGGATTAGTGATCACAGTAGTCCCATTTGAAGTCATATTTTTCTTTCCATATTTTCTTTGAAACATGATTAGATAACGCGGTAAAAACAAAAAAAAACGATGTGAATAGTGAATTCCAAATAACACGAATCAAATACTGTAGATTGCATTGTACTGATATCAGTCTTGCTATGGATAATACTTACGATAACCTTAAAACAGTTTGAAAAGTAACCCTGCACTATACTTTTCTTACGATTTTACTGTTTTATTGATATTACAGTAACTTGACATCGAATTTACTGACATAGTATACAGTGCTGATCAATAAATATTGCACATTGAGCCTATGAAAAGGACAATCGGCTATTTCGATTTCGTAGAGCGTTATCACTGTTGCACAACTTGCACACTGCCTACGTGAGCACAGATAGTCCGGTATTGGTCAAGACTTGGAGAAAGTGGTGGACGAACGTCACATTGGTAGGGTGCGAAAGAGATAACGCTCTACAGACCCGAAATAAGCCGAGTCTCCTTCTTGAGGTCGACATGCAATATTTCTTGTTGGATACTGTTATTAAATTACACATCAATTAAAGTACTCAGACACAATAGTCGTTCGAGTATTTGGTTTCCGCGAGTGTTTCGAGTTCGACTCTCTCTCATTATTTCTTTTTTTTTATATATTTTTTAATTTAATACTTGATCTAAGGCCAGTTATGAATAATAGTTTTGTATTAGGTACGTAGACGTTATTGTTATTTTGTACAAAATGTTTCTGACAATTAAATTACCTAATCTTTCTGCCGTCAAATGGTAGCGTTCAACACATGTATGGCTCCTGGTAATAATTATCACAGAGACATAACAACAAAGGTTTCGGGGGTGGCAACGCATCTGCATTTTGACCTCTGGTCTTTGTGTGGGTGTCTATAGGCAGTCATCACTTAACATCAATGTGAACTGCATGCTTGTTTCCCACGTACATTACATGAAAAAATTGTAATCAGTTCATATTACGTATTTCATTACAGTTTGAGCCTTCTGCATGTCTTCTTTTATCAGGATATAATTTGATCAAATAATATTCATGATACATCTACTATGAGAAAACATACGACCAGCGACCTAATTCTTGTAACACTAAGTCGTTGAATCGAAGTAGAATCGATTTGCTGTTTTGCTTTAACCAATGCGCACGGCCTGTGTTAGAGCAGGACATCGCGCCGATTGAAGTTCGATTCAACGACTTTGTGTTACGAGAATCAAGCTTTAGTGCCGGCGTTATGACCGTTGACACCCCGGGCAAGAATATTGTAGCGCCCACTCAACAACTGCACATTGTAAATAAGCATTTGAAGGATTGTCTGGAGTGGCCTTAAGGCATTCAAACCAATAAATTAATAATAGATTGTTTTAAGGTAACCATAAGATTAAACATGAGTCTGAATTAATTTGGATACAAAACTAAACGTCATTCAACGCTATTTAGCTAAATTAGCAGCTTGTTTCTTTGCTTTCACTAACTCCACCAATTCTTTGTATCTCTTCATGCAGTCTTTTTTGGTACGGTTCGGTATACATTCAGCTATCTTCTCCCATCTCTCTGGGGTGCTTACTGGGAACGTTTTAATCGCCTGCTCAAGTAATTCCTGTTCTGTTTTTGTCCAGGATCGTTCTTCTTTCTCTTTCTCCTTGACTTCTCCATTCATCTTCGGTCGTGCTGTGCCATTAACTAATTTGGGTGTATCACTTTTTGATATACTACTGGGATCAATGTTGGTCGCAATCTTCTTCTTTTCTTTTTCAAACGTATCGAACGCTTCCTCATTAGCAGCTTTCTTCAGACTGCTCTTCGAAAAATCGGCACTCTGTAAATCTTTAGCTTTGTTTAAAACTTCTTTTGCCGTGAAGCGTTTCTCGTCGGTGAAAGTGCCGTGTTGATTCAAGAAATTAGCTACTACCTCCCACCTCTGACTCGTGCCAGCTGGGAATAGATTAACAGCTTTAATAAGTAGCTGTGTTAATTCCACGGTCCATTCCATCGGCGCCTTCAACGCTGCGTTCCGTTTCGCCTTCTGTTCTTCAGATTTTTTAGTCTCGAACATTGCTTTTCGTTCCGCTTCTAACTTCTCTTCGGAGTCATTCATTGTTTTGACGAACGCCTCTCGTCCACTCGTTTCTAATTCTTTCATAAAGTCTTGTAATTCAACGACCTTCATCATTTCGCATATTTTTTCAACGGCTGCCATGTGTGATACAGACTCGTCTTCATTTTCAGCATAATAGTTGTTAGCTTTGCATAGATCCCTGAGAGATTTGCGTTCCTTTCTAAGGTTTTTCTTTTGTTGTTCGCGTTCAGCTCTCGCCGCATCAATCCGTGCTCTTTCCGCTTCCTCAGCCTTCTGTTTAGCGAGCAATGCTTCCTTCATGAGGCGCTCTTCTTCAGCTTTCTTTGCTTGTACCGCATCCTGGAAACATATTGAAAATAATTTTAATCAGAATCGGTGTGTATGTATGTAGAAAGTAATAAATGTATAAGAGGCACGAGAGGTGAGTAAAGATAGATATTTGGCGCACCACACAAAGTTCCTCACTTTGAACTCACCCTGGAACTTTCACGAGTCTTGAGACAGCATAACCAGCTCTTGGCTCAGCTAAAGGCGTGAGAGACTTGGCGTGAAGATACACATTTTGTTATTGAAATAGAATCAATGCACTATATAAAGATTTTGTGAGAGTAGATTTTAAATTAACAGTGTAGACTTAGTGTCACTGCAGAAAAGGGGATTAAATAGGACAAAATGAAGCTAAAACAATAATTATTAAGGAAATTATGTATGGGGAACAGTTCTCCACTTTTCAACAGCATCCAATCTGTTATGAGCTTGTATAACGGTTAACAAGATAATTGAATGCAGAACACAAAAACATTTTATTCTTTCATTTTATATGTTACTAGCTGTTGCCCGCGACTTCGCCCGCGTAGATGTCGTTTTATATGCCTGAATTTTCTTGAAAATTGAAAAATTCTTCTTTACTATAAATCTTACGGAGCCCGAGACCTTTCCAACGAATGCAAAACCATGGAAATCAGTTCATGCGTTCTGGAGTTACAGCGTCAGGAAGGAAAACCCGACTTATTTTTATATCATAGATATTTTTTATGTTACATATATTATTTTAAATAATAATCACATATTTTAAATTAAATCCATTAGCATTTGTTTCAAATAATTTGAGCTGAATATTGGTGTCCTCATTTGACTACAGTGGAAATAGGTATTATGCAATCAAATTAATAACTTTTGGACTACTAAGAGTTTGTAATCATGGCATTGGGTTGACAAACCCACCGCTCACTTGTGGAGGAGAATTCTTCCACTAGTGCAGGCAGACAACCGAACAATGGAGCTCAAACCATTCCAATAGGTAACAGTAATACAGACAGGCAACAACGTTAAACATGTCTGTTAATTGTGATCATCAAAATACTACTAGCGAAAAAAGTGTATATTTATATATACTCCGCTTGGGAGAATTTTCTCCCAAGGGGTAGGGGTAGATGCATGGATAAAGGCACACATGCAATCACTCACAACTCGCCAGTTATGTTTTGACACAGGTGTCAAGCCCATTGACACCTTCAGACACATTACCAGAATCTGAGGGTGGCACTGACTAACTTCCAAAAGATGGGAAATTCCCATTAAGTATCACTTAATCTTCAGCCATGGATTAAACCCTGGATCTCAGTGCATCAAACACAAAGAGATTTTATTATGTAATGATGGTGGCAAACAAACATGCAGTTCACATTGATGGTAAGTGAATTACTACATAATATAATTATACACAAAAACTGAAGGTCAAAATGCAATTGCGTTGCCACCCTTCAGAACTAAGTTTTTATAACTAATTTTTAAAAAATTGGCAATTTACTCAAATCACCCTTTAAAAACATTAACACAATGGAACAAAGATGCATACAAAAATATGAACATCCAGCAATATGTAGATATCTTAATTATCCCCACACCTGGAGTCTTTTTTGTGTATTTATACAGTGTTTTTCTATCGCTTTGCTAATTAATAACACAATAAAATTGACTATTGCAATAATAATAAACAGACTTGTTTATCAGAAGCAAACAATTTAAATACCTAAAGCAATATTTCTGTACTAAGACCTCAGAAGTAACAGTGATCAATAAAAACCAATGTGGACTGCTTGATCATTTGCTACTACATATTAAACAAAAAATAAGATTCTTGTAGTTGCCAATCAGTAAATTTAAATTGAATAAGAAGATATTAGTGAAAATAAACAGGCATGTAAAAGTGCATTTAATATTTACCTGTCTAGCTCGTTTGGCCGCTAACTTTTTGTCTTTGTCTTCCTGCTTGAATCGTTGTATCCTTGGGTCGTTTGCATATGCTAAATCAACTAAACTACGTATTCTGGCCATCTCCTCCTTCTTCAGCTTAGCTCTCGCTACTTTATTTTGCTTCTCTATCCACCTACGCTCCTCTCTGTCGGCCCCCCTTTCTTTCTCTTCCTCATCCAAATAAGAGAACTCACGCCACGAGTCAAATTCATACCAGAACGCGTAAAACCTCTCAACTGACTCCCTCGGACTGTTTTCGTCACCTAGCAACGGTACATTCCTTTTCTCTGACCACCTAGCATTTGTTTCAAAATATTTTCCAAATGCTTTATAAAAACCTTTTTTAATCTCATTCGATGACGGCAAGGAGTCGTCGAAAATGGGGTCCACCGAATCGTAGGATCTGCGGTTTTTCGGCGTACCCAATATTTCGTAAGCTTTAGTGATGCACGTGAAATAGTCGTCATCGCTGCGGATCTCCTCGCCCTGCGCCTTGCGCTTGTCCGGGTGGTGCTTCAGCACCTTCTGGCGATACGCCCGCTTGATGTCGTCGTCGGTGGCGGCGTGTCGCAGCTCCTTCATACCCAGAACCGCGTAATGATCCTGTTTCTTCCACTCCTTCGGGTCCAAACTACGTAAATATTCCACGTCATCCTCGAAAACCACCTCTTCGGCCTTCTCCTTGGACTTTAAAGCCTGCTGTAAGGTGCCCTCGCCGTTGCATTTTATATTGTGATAACGCAGAAACGCACCACCTGCGCACTCCACTCGCCGCTTCAAAAATGGACACGGCACCGCCACCACCCGAACCACACTACTAGAATCCCCTTCCGTCATTTTAAAAAATATTTATTCGACAAATATGGGATCACTAACATAACCTATAAACGAAGTAAACAGCCTAGTATACGTCTCCACACACCGACGACGCTCCCACTATGTACAACACGCCCTACTATGAACGTAAATGTAATAAATTAATAAATAAAATTTAATTTTATATCACAAAATCATAACATTTTATAATTAATAGAACGCGCCATGAAGACAAAATTATCCTACTCGGCCAGAAGGAATGAGAATGAATGAATGAAAATACAAAATATTGAATGAAATATGTCAGACATGATGAATGAAAATTGATAAATGTAAGAAAAAAATGACGCACGGGCTTTCGTTTAGAAATATGAAAGTCAAGTCCTTCTAATATTAATGCTCGCAATTTATTAACGATATCAACGGAAACATAACTGTAAGAACAAATTAAGACTTTCATATTCCAGATAAACCTAGATTCTACAAGAAATATATAGTTTGACTTCTTTGATACTTACTACCAACGTAAGAAACAAAAATCAGCTGACTGCAGCCAACTGCAGCTAGCCGTGAAATGTCAGTGTTATCGTTTCTTATCAAAACTCAAAATATGCAAAAATCTGAACGAGAGTGTTGCAGGAATTGCGGGCTAAGCCACAACATTTACGAATATATATATAAAAGTTGCTCTCCACCTTGTAGTTAATTAAACGACAAGTCAAGAGAAGTTCGCAGATATGTCAAATGACTTGGAATTCTTTTTTAAACCGATAGTTTTGGTGACGGGTTTCGGTCCGTTCGTGAAGCACCCGGTGAACGCAAGTTGGGAGGCTGTGAAGCTCATGAACAAAGATGAGATCGAGAAGAAACACAATATTGAGCTGGTGCAGTTGGAAATACCCGTCACGTATGAGAATGTAGACGAGTTCGTGCCCGCGTTATGGGAGACCCATGAACCGAAGGTAAGCGATAAGTCTCGAGTTTTGTCATGGTGTTTATTCATTATTTTATATATTAGGTAATTAAAATTATCCATAGAGTACTATCATATTAATTTAGCATTTTTTGTGACACGAAAATAAATTCCTTAATAGGATGAAATACCTACCTGCTTTTTAACGCAAACAATGAAAGAAAAATTACAAATGAGTATTAACGTGAGAAAGGATAGGTATGATTTTTTTTTGTAATAATTAGTCGGGGACATTTCATTGTTGAGGTTTGTGTTTTATGAAAAATTATTATATTCGTTTTCACAAGATCGATTTATTATTGTTTGTATCAAGATGTAAAAATTCAACAATTTAAAAAAATAAACCATTGTTCAAACTCCTTTAAAATTCATAAGGGCCAAAGAGATCCTTGAGCTTTGCACCCCTCAAGTGAATACAGCAGCCTGTAGGTTCATTGCCACTCCTGAAACCTTAAATATTTTGCCTCTGTGCCATAATTTACAGGGCCATACAAAAAGTTATGTTGATTTCTTCTATTAAATCTATTTG
This sequence comes from Macrosoma leucophasiata, assembly GCA_036365455.1. Classification (NCBI taxonomy): domain Eukaryota; kingdom Metazoa; phylum Arthropoda; class Insecta; order Lepidoptera; family Hedylidae; genus Macrosoma; species Macrosoma leucophasiata. The sequence goes on along the minus strand of JAWQUS010000023.1, from coordinate 1,056,169 downwards.
TGATAGTGAATTTGGTATAAGCTAGACAGTAAAAGTGTGTTAACGAGATACTCAAACAACTTTCTCTGGTGATCTTTTAATATTAATTCTTTAATGAGTTTCTTACGCTATATTATTTAATTTTTAATAGCCTTGCTTATTTGTAAACAATTTATAGAAAGCAATTTGCAGTTATTTTTTTTAACTCCTATATTTACTATATTTTGTACATATTCTAAATTTAAAAGTATACAGTGTTTCATCAAAACCTGTTTACTAATGGAAAAAGTATCATCTCTTCTATAATAATTGATGGATAACTTTGTAAGTAACTTACAATTCCTATATTAAACAATACTTTGATATGAAATGAAATAAACCACTTATGAAGTTATGTAGAATTATCTCCACTAACAGAGCTTAAAGGTCTACATAATTATGCACCAGCTTAATAATTTATTTACCTGACAAATGTATAATGTTAAGTTGATTCCAATTGTGTCCTGGTAAGGTAATCTCCATCTCTTTTGAGATTCAATTGACAATTCTATCCAGTTGACCATCAGAGCAGTTGACTGTTCAGTTCATATCAAATAACCATTTTGTTCAGATGACCATTCAATTAATTTGACCACTCTATTCAGTTGATCATCTGTGCAGCTGACCATTCAATTCATTTGACCATTCAGGTCAATTTATTAATCATTCAATTATGTTGACCACTTGCCCATTCAATGCTCTTGACATCGCAGGGCTTCATCAGAAATAGGACATTGCAACAGTGTCCTGGCAGATCCTACTACGGATGACGCCAGAATACTGTTGCAACTATATCAATTGTCAATGAGCTAATGTTGTTTGATAATTATTTTTTTAAATTAAAAATGTAATTCATGTGAACGTATAGAGCGTCATGGTCTTTGACGAAGCTCTTTAAAGGGAGAATAAAAAAAAAAAAAAAAAAATGCTGTTGACCATCCAGTTCAGTGGATCATTCAATCCTGTTGACCAATTTACCTTTATGTTCGATTGACCATTCAAGATTAAAACCATAATGACTGAAGACCATAAATTACATCATTGTCAAGCTTGACCAGAAATGATGTATTTTAGGATTTATGTATGGATTCGATACCATAATCAGCTCTCGAATATTCAATATCTCAATATGCATGTATATATCTTCTCGCCAGGTCCCTTACGGTCCTGACAGTTCCCGTGCTTCTTCTACATGCATCATTCATACATGCACGCCGATTCATAAGAATTTTGACGCCACCCTCAGACAGTATGTATGTATCTTTACGCCAGGTCCCTTACGGGGTAGGCAGAGAATGTTAAGCGCCAGACAGTTCTCGACCTATCTGGTCATAGTCTTCCTGGGTCTCTGCAACCATCCACATTCGCATTGTATATCTGTTCAGTCATTCTCTAATTCGACATTTTAATGTGCGATTTTATTAATTACATTCTATTCAATATGCGTAATAAGTAAACTACAATTATAGGATTAAATATAGGTTTTTTTTTATTGCAGCTAATGCTTCACGTCGGCGTCTCACACTTAGCGAACAAGCTGACATTGGAGATGCAAGCGCACAAGAAGGGCTACCAACGCATGGACTACCTGGACAAGTGTCCCGCGAACCAAACATGTCCTGCTGACGGCGCTATCCGAGTCCACACCAGGCTCAACGTCGACCGCGTCTGTAGGGAGTTCAATGAGTGTGATCCACCTGGGGACACTGCTGCTGTCACTTCTAAGGATGCTGGGAGGTGAGGATATTCACACAATTAATTAATTTACTGGTGGACCACCACTGGTGGTGGTAGAGCTCCAGTGACGGAGTTCTATACTTGCCGCTAAATGGTAGTGTTCAGCACTATCGTGTTGCGGTCAGGTGGTAATGTACGGCCCTGTAATTTCCGGCACAGAGACATAACACCTTAGGCATCAGGAGCGCACGCATCTGCATTTTGACCTTGGTCTTTGTGTAAGTGTCTATAGGCTGCAGTCATCACCTTATTAACATCAATGTGAACTGCATGCTTGTTGTCCATTAGGTTCATAATAAAAAAAATAACACACATGCAAAGCTCCATATTAAGTGCATAACACAGGTCATCAACCAGGACAGTGGTCACCTGATAGCGGCAGAAGAAAGATGGGTAAGTCCTACTTAGAGATTGAAAATAGCTTAATTTACAGAAAACGTAACTTTTTTTATGTAATTAAAGTGGCAAACAAGCGTGCAGTTCACATTGATGTTAAGTGATGACTGCAGCCTATAGACACCCACACAATGACCAGAGGTCAAAATGCAGAGGCGCTGCCACTCCTGAGGCGTTAGGTGTTATGCCTCTGTGCCGGAAATTACGGAGCCGTACATTACCACCTGACCGGAACACAACAGTGCTGAACACTACCATTTAGCGGCAAGTATATTAGGTAATGCGGTGGTGCCTACGCCCGCGAGCTCCGATCTTCCATACTCCATAGGTTAGTACATATGCCAAGTATAAACCTAATTACCTCTGTCTACCGCTTTACATCTCGTTTTAGGTACCTTTTAAAAATACTCTTTTTTACGGCGGTTTGGTTTATAAAAAGAAGAAATTGTTATTATTCGCTCTCCAGGTCCATTAAACTTAAATTTACTTTGCACTTGACTGGCTTATCGTAATGACATACTTGATAAGGCTTCCCTAGTATTTTATTTACCTAACGAGTTTCATCCTTTATATGGTTGCATTTTGATAGTGGGGTCATAGTTACAGCTGGATATTAGGCTGGATCTATGATAGTGTAGTAGTGGACCTGCCCGAAATCAATATACTGGTGATAGAGTCCTAAGTTTTGGAGCTCGAGGGCGTTGGTCCACCCAGGGGCGGATTTGATACGTTGGCTGCCCTAGGCCTATGAAAGATTGCCCCCCCCCGTGCTGTAAAGCATATAGAATGTGATAAACTATAGAAATTAAATTAAAATGAAAAAAAAAAAAACGATACCGAGTCAGTAAGTGATTTAATTAATTCTTCTAATAATCGTAATTGCCGTACATGTAAATTTTTTCGGGAGGTGCTATATGGACACATTTTTGAGATTTTACAAGTATGCGCGTAGGCAACTATTTAAAAAAGAAAGATTAAATTTAGCCGCCCTAGGCCCGGGCCTACTTGGCCTATAGGGAAATCCCCTGGGTCTTAATCTGTCTGCCGCTTAAGACATCTTAGATTTCAGGGGTGGCAATGCATTTGCGTTTTGACCTGTGGTTTTTGTATAGGCTGCAGTCATTACTTAACATCTACTTGAACTGCATGGTTCACTAATGTTTCACCGACAAACGTTACGCATATCTTCATTTCAAAACCAACGTATTGTACAGTATCAATTCCACAAATGTATCATTTCGCAATTCAACGATTCGTTTACAAATTATTTCGCAAACATTTGATTACGTAAATGTATAAAATAATCATTAATACTGTTAGCAAATAAATAAAAAATTCCTAACGCACCCTTCGACTTAACCTGATGTCGTAAAATTTGAAAAAAAAAATGTCAACTAAATTATTTATGAAGTGATGAGTTCAGAAATGAATAGAATAGAATAGAATAGAATAGAAAATATTTTTATTTCGAATAGATCTTTACAGATACTTTCAAAACGTCAATAAATCATAAACTACCTAGAGCGAATAACCATTACATATAGTAAAAGCAAAATCATATATTAATAGTAAATTAAAAATTAAAATTTAAACTATTTGGTTAAAACATAATAATCATAAAACTTTTCAATTCCTTCAATGATAATAAATGAAGAAAAAGAAAAACTTATTCGTCAAGATCAATGTTATTCACTTAGCAGAGTTCCAAGTGCAGTCACTACTGAGAAGAACTCCGCTACCCAACAAACTCAGTAAGAGCTCTTTTAAATGAGAGCTTAAATCTAGTACAGATTATCGTGAAAAATCAAATAATGTCAACGTCCATAGCATAGATGCAAATAAACTGCTATCTACTAAATGTGATGTAGCCCCTGCAAACCAGAACAGACCAGTCCCCACCAACAGCACCCGTTCACGAGTATGACGCATGTGACAGCCATTGCCCTCCTCGACCATTTTAGAGGGAAGTGAGCAACCCGCCACACGACGCCGCCAAAGGCAAAGACATTTAAGCGTGCATGACTGTTCCGGATATGCATACGGCAAAATAAAAGATGGATTGGAATAGTTTTGTAATAATCCGTTTGCCAATTCAATTATTTATGTAGTGATGTAGTTGTGGAAAGTTGAGATGTGAAACGAAATCGTTGCGAAACGTTGGTTTTGTAATGAAGAGGTTTGAAACGTTTGTCGGTAAAATGAACGGGTACCGGACAGCATACTAGTTTGCTCACCATCGTTGAATAAAAGAGTGAAAATGTTTCTTCTTATTTTTTATCTTATCTTATCTTATTGTGGGGCCAGCTGTTACACTGGGACACTTCGACCCATTGGGATCTTTTGTGTTCACCCCCAAGACCCTATATACTTCCATCCATGGTCCCTTTAAATATATCTGAGATATATTTGATGGTGTCCCTGATGTACAGTACCTTATAATCTCCCGGTGTAGGATATGCCACCCCGAGGATCTTCATACGCTTACCAGCAAGGCCATCACATTGGCATAAGAGATGTTCCATTGTCTCCTCGTGCTCACCACAAGCTCTGCACAGTGAATCTTCACCCAGGTGCATCCGCTGTAGGTGCTGCCTCGTGCCGAAATGGCCTGTGAAAACTCCCACAATCATTCGCAAATCTTGCCTATTTAATCGTAGGATTTTCTTATTGTAGATCGTGTCGACCCCTAGAAACCTTTTCGAATGTACCTGTCCCTGGACGTTCGTCCATTCCTTCAGATGTCGTTCTGCGGCATACGCCCTTAAGGCAGTGTATGTGGTGGTTGCTGAAATTCCCACGAATGGCTCAGGACCCACTAGTTTGGTATTGGAACCAAGTCTAGCTAGTTCATCGGCCCTTTCATTGCCCCTGATGCCTTCATGCCCCGGCACCCATATTAGCCTAACTCTGTTGTGCTTACCTAATTTATTAAGGGTTTGCACACCTTCAAATATCAGCCTCGAGTTAACCCTAAACGATGTCAGGGCTTTCAGAGCTGCCTGGCTATCGCTGAGAATGTAAATGTCTTTCCCGGCTGCACCACTTGACAGACTCTCCTTGGCACATGCCACAATCGCATAAGCCTCTGCTTGGAAAACTGTGGCATATTTACCCATACTTTGACTACACTCGTAGTCACAGCTGTATACTCCAGCCCCTGTACCAGCAGTCATCTTGGATCCATCAGTATACCAGACTACGCTGTTGGATCCAAGAGAGCGCATTCCCCTTTTCCACTCCTCCCTTGTCGGGATGGTGACGTTGTAGTTCCTATGGAATACAAACGTAGTTAGACATTTGTCACTTACCATGTGCAGTACTCTATCAAGCCCAGTGTTGGTCTCGAATCGCGTGTGTTGCAATCTCGGCATGGAGCTGTGCCAATAACCAGCTGTCGCCAGTCTATGGAGTGCTTTCCTAGCTTCGACCTCAACTGTTATGTGAAGTGGTTCAAGTCCCAAAATGAATTCCAAGGCCGCTGTGGGTGTAGTGCGGAAAGCACCAGAAATGGCCATGCATGCCGTTCTCTGTATCTTTCGTAGAAGTTCTCTACATGTCGTCAGTTTGGTTCTTGGCCACCACACTATACTACCATATAACAGAATGGGTCGAACCATTACTGTATACAACCATTTTATTACCTGTGGTTTCAGACCCCAGGTTTTGCCATACGTTGATCTGCACCAGCCAAAAATTCTAAGAGCCTTTTGGGTAATACAGTTAACATGGCCCTTCCACGTGAGCTTTTTATCTAGTGTTACACCTAAATACTTTACCTCTGTGGACCATTCCAGCTCCACATTACAAAGAGTTAGTCTCCTTAGTTCTGTTAGAGCCCTTCGTCTTGTAAACGGTATTATCGTAGTTTTAGACGGGATGATAGTCAAACTATTGTGTTTACACCAGTGTTCAACCATCATCAGTGCTTTCTGCATTAGAGTTGATACAGTACCCGGAAACTTACCATTGACCATAATGGCCAGGTCGTCCGCATAGCCCACTGTATAAAAAGCACCCTCGTTGAGCTCAACCAAGAGCGAATTTACAACGAGGCTCCACAAAAGCGGTGATAGAACCCCCCCTTGCGGGCACCCTCTAGTTGTTTTCGCCTTTATGGACTCACCCATTACAGTAGAGTTTATTATCCTCCCCTTTAGCATGCATTCGATCCATTTGCAAAGGGTATCATTAATACCATGCTCTGTTGCAGCCCTTCTGATGGATAGGAAGGTGGTGCGATCAAATGCTCCTTCCACATCCAGGAATGCTCCTAGGCATATTTCTTTATTTTCTAGGGCTGCCTCAGCACGACTTACCACATAATGTAGTGCAGTTTCAGTTGACTTACCAGGCTGATAGGCGCACTGAAGTCTCTGCAATGGTTTCTTCTTTAGTGGACCCTCCCGTATGTGTCTATCCACTAATTTTTCCATTGCCTTAAGCAGAAATGATTGAAGACTAATAGGTCTATATGATTTAGCCTCCTCATAGTCTGCCTTACCCGGTTTTGGTATAAATACCACATTTACCTGTCTCCAAGCCTTCGGTATATAACCAAAGGCGATACAAGCCCTGTATAACCTACAAAGATGTTTATTAAGTATAGGCATACCTTGTTGTAGCATTACAGGATAGATTCCATCCGGGCCAGGGGATTTGAATGGCTGGAAGGTTCCCATGGCCCAGGCAATCTTTTTATCGTCTACTACCTTTTTCGCAGTCATCCAGTCATGTTTACGAGTGTGGCACTGCACTTCTTCTGCATGAATCGCATCTTCATCATCATGTAGAGCAATAGAGTCCTTATTTTTTAACCGACTTCGAAAAAAGAAGGAGGTTCTCAATTCGTCCGTTTTTTTTTGCTTTAAAATAATTGACTCGCATGTGTTGTTGCAAAAAAAGAATAAAATTAAGCAACTATAAGGTAATATAGTTCATTAACACATAACATTAACTCGCAATCACAATCTTGCAGATAAATTGACGTATCTTAACGCCTAGTGCCTTACGAAAGTATCTATTGCATTTTTTCAAAGACACGATATTGTAGCGATAAGACAAAGTTGCAGATTCATTCGACATCATTGTTGTATACCTATCATAGGAATTATTTTCAAAATTTGTATGAATTGCAATATTTATTTACTGGTGGTAGAGTTTCCAGTGTAGCAGCTCGAGGGCGTAGGCTGCCGCTAAATGCCGGTTAGATGGTAATGTGTGGCCCCGTAATAACCTATCATACTTGCCGCTAAATGGTAGTGTTCAGCACTATCGTGTTCCGGTCAGGTGGTAATGTACGGCCCTGTAATTTCCGGCACAGAGGCATAACAGCTTAGGCCTCAGGGGAGGCAACAATCTGCATTTTGACCTCTGGTTTTTGTGTAGATCTCTATAGGCTGCAGTCATCACTTAACAACAATGCATGCTGCATGCTTGTTTAACACCTTCCTCACATAAAAAATATATACTACTATTACTCCTGTCTGTCTATATATTTAAACTACCATTTTCTATAAGTACTCTTCATAATTATAATAATTTGATATCAGTCTAACGGCAAATTGTCGCTATAAAAGACGGTGTCCACCGGCAGGTACCTCTGCGAGTACATGTACTACACTTCGCTGTGTGTGGACAACACGCGCACCCTCTTCGTGCACGTGCCCGACACCAACGTGTACTCCTCAGAGAGGACGGCTCGCGCGCTCGAGCGCATCCTGGACCTCTGCCTCGAGCAGGTTCGGGAGATGGACGACACCAAGGAAGTCACGGAGAAGATGGAGAACACCGGCTTGGAAGATGAGCTATAGCGTGATGAATCGTCGTCGTGGCAGATCACCGCTGGTAATATAGGTTAACCCCGAGTTTCTATATAAAGCACAAAACAGGCGCCGTTAAGCACTGACCAGCGCGTTTCGAAGCTTGTCAGAACCTGTGGGAGACGTCCGCGCTGCGCTGGTAGATCGGCGCCGGCTGCCAGCTTTCTTTCTGAACACGACTTTAGTTTCGAAACCGGTGAAAACCTTTAAATCGAAACCGTAGGTAATCATATTATCGTTCTTATAACCGAAATAAACCGATTTATCTGTAGGCAGCATGTAGCGACATGCGACACCGTCAACATTTTTTGTAAACCTTCATGCAACTACGGACCTTATATAATTCATTACGGACTTCAGTCGTTCCCCTTTACCATATATTATAATACTCTATGCGTTCCCCGTACCCGGATCCCCGTGTCCGTAACGCTAGGCTCACTAGCCTATACTTGTATACCAGTCTATTGCGATAAACTCGTTTCAATAATTTACCAATATTTATTTTACCACTACAATTTGCCAATATGCCAATAGTACGGATTTGACGTACTATATATATGTGTATAAGGGACGTGTGTAGTGTCACATAATAAAAGGAGATGTTGCAAAAATGTATGGACCTCCGGCCATGTATTGTACACAATGTCATTAAACATGCAAAATCAATATAAAAACGTTTTTTACTGCATATTTTCACTTATTTAGCTTTGTTTGCAGTTACAAAATATTATTTGTAGTTAGAATTGCAACTCATAACCAACATGGCGAATATGGCGGGCGATGTCATTTTGACATATTCATTATTTAAATTGAATTCGATTATATAGTACTTGGAGAAAAAAGTAATATTTTCTAAATACTATCGAAATCGATTGATCCCAAGTGTCGGCTGTATCGCCACCATGTTCAACATAGTTGAAAATGATAAAATTGTTTGAATTAAATGTGGTTGTAACTCTAAAATATATTCATGATTAAGTTAATTGTATTTTTTTCGGATTCTTCCTTAATTTACCCATTTTTTGAGGACGTGTACGAACCTGAGCCGAGCTCGCAACATCTCCTTTATCACTGTTAACTGTTCACTAATTAAGAGTTCCGAAGGTTGCTTATTTGAGGGTTGAATATGTGAAATTAAAGTCAAGGCTAAACGTATTAAGTTATTATTCCAGTCGTGTTATTATCCAGTATTCCAATCGTGGCTAATTTCGTGCGAGGTCTCAAGTTGGCCAAATAAAAGTAACTAAGTTCTTCGATTATCGCTTCCATTATTGATTCTAGTAAAAAATTGTACATATCTTTTTAAGATTAGACCAAATATACAAGTTTTAATGATAAAGTAATTTTTCTTTAAATAAAATCTTAGTTTAAAATCAATAATGTATAAAACACGTAATTGAATCATGTGAATCGTCCACGGAATAGTTAATTAAAGATGGAATGGAATGGTAATGTGGGCGTGACAAGCTCGCCACAACTATGTATGAATGAACAAACACACTTCAGCCGAACCATTCGTTCCCCGCTCGCTTTCCATCCTTATTTAATTATCTATTCCGTGGAATCATCCACAGGAATCATCCATTAACTTTTTTCCAAAGGTTTATGAACAGCCATATACCTGTACTATTTATATTAGGTTATGTTAAGAAGATACAGTATTGTTATATTCCATTAACCTTAATATAGTGCTCACGGTTTTAGAAAAAATATCGTTACATAAAGTAAGCTATCCAAGAAAAACAGCTAATGTTGAAAGCCAAAGCCTCATGCCAAGCCGATAGGCGGGAAATTACCTATAGTTCTCCATGGCCTAGTACCTATAGTTCTCCATGGCTTAGTACCTATAGTTCTCTATGCCCTAGTACCTATAGTTTACCTATGGCATGGCAGTAAATTAGTGAAAGCCATGGTCGGCAAGATTTGTACAGAAAAAAAATTAAAAAGGGTTTACCTGCACGGTAAAACAGCTTTGAAATAAATATTATCTAGTGAACTTAAGGAACATTTCCTGGCATTTAACTTTTCTGGTTCTATTGACATTTGTCCATTTTCTGGAGTTTCCAGTACCTCGGGAGTTTGGTAGTTGGTAGTGTGCCCAGAGATGTCAACAGGCTCGCCATTTGTTACATGGGCCAAAACGTAACCGGCGATCGGTGTTTGCTTGAATGCATGCATTTACCTTTGTCTACCCCTTCGGAGATCACAGGCGTGAAGCTACGTTTGAGAGAGTACATCGCGACCCGTTCGAAGTAGGCCTAAGCGCCGTCCGGGAGCCCATCTCGTTCTCCGCTCGCGCGGGGCGCGGTTTGGAAAGGCAAAAAGACTTGTTGTTATCAAATAGATGTTTACTTGAATTGTTATAAGCAAACTGAAGATTGTAAAAATTAATTCAATTGTTAGTAGGTTATTTTATATTATTTCGCATTAACACATGCTTGTGAAATATATTCTATTTAAAGAAAAATGGAAAGAAAAATTTGACTTCAGGCGAGACTCGCTTCGAACTCGCGACCTACTGGGAATCTAGTCCAGCCGCTCTTCCAATTGAGCTACTGAAGTCCTGCCCGATTTGTCAAATCTTTCCTTCACATTTATTGCATTGCTTTATTTAATATAAAACAATTATTAAGGGTAAAAGCGACTTCTTTACGATATTCAATGAACTGCAGTCTATTATATCGGTTGCCTAACTAGCATAGTTGGCAATAGATGGCGCTGCTGCTACCATAAAGCAATTCAATAAATGTGAAGGAAAGATTTGACAAATCGGGCAGGACTTCAGTAGCTCAATTGGAAGAGCGGCTGGACTAGATTCCCAGTAGGCCGCGAGTTCGAGTCTCGCCTGAAGTCACATTTTTCTTTCCATTTTTCTTTAAATAAAATATGTTAGTAGGTTAGCCGATTTGGTAGTTGGCCTAACCCAAGGAAGTCGGGGCTGTAATTTCCGGCACAGAGGCATAACACCTTAGGCCTCAGGAGTGGTGACGCATCTGCATTTTTAAACGTGTGTATATGTATTGATACAAAAAGGATAATAACGGTAGGTACATAATTAAGTAAGGTAATGTTTGTACCGTAGAATAGTAAAATTGTATGAAAGTAATCAAGAAATACATAATTAAATAAAATTACATTATTATTATAACAATTTTAGTGTCTTTTTTTATTTGAGCAGTTTGAGCTCTTGCGATATTCATCAACGTACATTAAATAAGTTTTAGCTATAGAATGCTGTCCTTGTCAGTTGCATTGTCAAATGTGCAGGATAGAAAAAGAAAACTTTTACTGGTGGCACAGAGCTCCAGTGACGGAGCTCACGGGCATAGGAACCACCGTATTACCTAATATACCTACTTGCCGCAAAATGGTAGTTCCGCTCAGGAAGTAATTTACGACTTGTAATTCCCGGCACAGAGGCATAACACCTCAGGCCTCAGGAGTGGTAACACATCTGCATTTTAATCTTGGTCTCTTTAAATAGGCTGCAGTCATCACTTAACATCGATGTGAGCTACATGCTTGTTTGCCACTTCCATTTCATAAAAAAAGACGAGATCAGCAACACTTTTGCTAAAATACGTTTATGAATAAGGGGGGTTAGGTTAGGTTAGGCCTCAAATTACGAATAATGTAAAGTGCAACTAAGTAAAAATGGTTCCGCGTAGCTTCGTGGACCGTGGGCAGGGCTTACATGTGGTCCACCGCAGCGCATCAAGTGTTGCTCGGCGAGACCTCGCGACCAATTGAATGCCAGCATTGTATACATATGATGAAAGTGGGTGTTTATCATTGCAGTAAGTTGGTTATAGGTTAAGATCCCATAACACAAACATTTCGTTCATCGAGTTTATGCTGCAAACCCATTTTTTACCGCATAATTATGATCCAGAGAATATAAATCCACTAGGTTGCCTATCAAAATGTGGCCGCAAGTATTTTTAAATATTTTTTTATTTTTGGGACAAAATTTCGTTGACTTGTTTTTTCAATAAAATATCGTCCACTTCACGGCAGTATATGTAAAGACTCACGGCAAAAAATCACGGCAGCCATTGCGCACTTGGCCACACCTCTTCGCAGCCAGACACAACACGTATGATCAAGGAAACGTTTTTACGTTGATGACGTACATTAATTAGTTAAATAATAGGTTGGGGAAAGTCTTTTCGCATTATAGTATGTATGAACTTGTAATAAAATCTCTTTGGCTGTAGTATTTGTATCTGGCTGGTTTTGGTATCATTGAAAGTTAAAATTTTAAAGAACATAATTCCAAATTCAGATTAGGCAAATGTGTGATTTTCATTTGTTTTTCGTACTGTCAAGATGAGTGAATCTAATGAAGAAATTCGATAAATTTTAAAATTTTACTACAAAAAAGGTAAAAATGCAACGCAAGCCGCGAAAAAAAATTGCGATGTTTATGGACCTAGTGCAGTGTCTGTGAGAGTAGCACAAATTTGTTTTAAGAGTTTTCAATCCGGAAATTTTGATGTCAAAGATGCACCGCTCTGGTCGCCCTATTACGGATCAAATGGATGCCATTTTTTAAAAAGTGGAGCAAGATCGACATATCAGTAGTTACGACGTAGCTGAAGAACTGAGAATTGATCACAAAACAGTTTACGCGCACTTGAAAAAAGCTGGGTACAAAAAAAGCTCGATATTTGGTTACCTCACGAGCTCACTGAAAGAAACCTAATGAACCGTGTACTCATTTGTGATTCTTTATTACGACGTAATGAAACCGAATCATTTTCGAAGAAGCTGATAACTGGTGATGAAAAGTGGATCACGTACGACAAGAACGTGCGAAAAAGGTCCGTGGTCAAAGGCCGGTCAGGCTTCACAGACTGTGGCGAAACCCGGGTTAACTCGCAATAAGGTGATGTTGTGTGTGTGGTGGGATTGGAAGGGCATTATTCATTATGAGCTATTACCACCAGGCAGGACTATCGATTCTGAACTCTACTGAGAACAACTGATGAGATTAAAGCAAGAAGTTGAGAGAAAGCAGCCGGAATTGATCAACAGAAGGGGTGTGGTGTTTCATCATGATAACGCTAGACCTCACACATCTATAGCCACTCAGCAAAAAATAAGAGAGTTTGGCTGGGAGGTGTTAATGCATCCGCCGTATAGTCCTGATCTTGAACCTTCAGATTTCCACCTGTTTCGGTCTCTTCAGAATTCTTTATGCAATGTTAGGTTAACATCACGAGAGGACTGCGAAATCCACTTGTCGCGGTATTTTGATGAGAAGTCCCAAAATGTTTATAGCAATGGGATCATGTCCCTACCTACAAGATGGCAAAAGGTTATCGAACAAAATGGTATATACATACTTTAGTTAAATTTAAATAAACTATATTAAAAAATGTTTTGAATTATCTTAAAAAATGCGAAGTAACTTTTTCCCCAATATATCAAATTAAAGCTATTTTTTTTCACATTATTAAAGTATGCAGTTGCCAAATTAAATCTGGCCGCAAATAAGGGTTGCTGGCTGTTAAAGATGATTAATATTGTAAATATTGTGAAAAATAGCTAGCGCGTAACATCACCAGTCAGACGAGGACAGCGATACGACGCTTGTAAATCCATTGCGCATGCGTGGGATGCTACTTTTCTCAACTATGAAATTACTTTATAATGTAAAATTAAATGATTTAAAGATGAAGGCGTGTTTTCTGTGTGACAAAACTAGCAACATACATGACTTTAATGATGCATCATTCAAAAAGTGTACGTGAATGTTATTATTTCGTCGTAAGAAAAAATATAAATATGCCGACACTTTTTTATTAACAATTGAATCCACCGATGCTTTTGGATATCATACAGTGTTTTAAAAAAAGTTTTGAAGAAAAGAAAAGATGAATTTAAAAAAATTTACAGAACACAAAAAGTAAGTAAAATTTTAATAGAATTTAAAAATAACTAGCTGTGCCCGCGACTTCGTCCGCGTAGAATTTAACAAAAATATTGTTCAGTATATACGAGGACGAAGAAGGCACAGCTTGTTTCATATAATTCATAAATTAATAAAAGTAAGTTACTCGTTTTGGTCTATTTACGTAAAAACAAAACCACATTTTTTACAGTTTTTGTCTGAACTTCTACGCGGACGAAGACGCGGGCATTGCTAGTTATTCTTAAATTCAATTAAAATTTTACTTACTTTTTGTGTTCTGTAAAATTTTTTAAATGCATCTTCACCTTTTTTCTATAAAACTGTTTTTTTTCAAAAAACTATGATATCCAAAAGCATCGTTGGATTCAATTGTTAATAAAGTGTCGGCATATTTATATTTTTTCTTACGACGAAATAATAACAACCACGAACACTTTTAGAATGATGCATCATTAAAGTCATGTATGTTGCTTGTTTTGTCACACAGAAAACACGCCTTCATCTTTAAATAATTTAATTTTACAATAATAAAGTAATTTCATAGTTTAGAAAAGTAGCATCCCACGCATGCGCAATGGATTTACAAGCGTCGTATCGCTGTCCTCGTCTGACTGGTGATGTTACGCGCTAGCTATTTTTCACAATATTTACAATATTAACCATCTTTAACACCCAGCAACCCTTATTTGCGGCCAGATTTAATTTGGCAACTGCATACCTACCATAATAATGAGAAAAAAAAAAAGAGCTTTAATTTGATATATATAACTAATTAATGTACGTCATCAACGTAAAAACGTTTCCTTGATCATACTTGTTTACACCTGGCTGCGAAGAGGTGCGGCCAAGTGCGCAACGGCTGCCGTGATCTTCCAGTCTTTACTTATATGGCCGTGAAGTGGACGATATTTTATTGAAAAAACAAGTCAACGAAATTGTGTCCCAAAAATAAAAAATATTTAAAAATACTTGCGGCCACATTTTTATAGGCAACCTAGTGGATTTATATTCTCTGGATCATAAATATGCGTAAAAAATGGGTTTGCAGCATTAACTCGATGAACGAAATGTTTGTGTTATGGGATCTTAACCTATTAGCGTTAGGTAATATTTCAAGAAAAACACACTGTTACATCAAATCAGTTTATTGGTCTAATCTTCCTCCTCATCGTTGGCGGCGCCGCCTCCCTGGCCCTTGCGCAGGTTCTTCCTCTTGACGCGACCTGGACGGCCGCCGCCGAACGGTGACTTGAGCGAGAAGTCTATGTGCTTGCCAGAATCCAGGCGTACGATGAACGAAGGGATGTTCACTACTTGCTTGCGAACACTGCAAGCAAATGAAAATGCAAACTTTTGTTTTCAATCTGAAATTTCTTCAGTAATAAGGATTACAGGAATGTTACACGTCAATTCAGTGTCTCAGATTTGACACCATACCTAATTTATCTACAGTTAAATATCATAATGGCTCTGCAGTTGCGATCATAGACACAGAACAAGTTAGGTCTCTAGATGTGTCAATATGCATCTGCATTTTGACCTCCAGTTCATGCGTCTGATATCTTTATAGTGCAGCTTAACATTCATGTGAAACTGCATATCAACAGTGACTGCCAATAGCGCTTAACTGACCCTACAACAGTCAAGCAAAAGCTTACCCTGGGTTGCACCAACATACTCAGTATCTGTAGGGATATGATTTTTCATTTCAATTATGTAGTTAAGCACTATTGGCATTTTAGTCAATATGCCTGTGTGCCACAATCAATATATTAAATAAAATGTTATGCATTTAATATTTGAGAAGAGGGTTTGTCGCCACTAACTGTTGCAAGCGTAAATAGCTGTTATCAGAGTCTAGCAGACAACAGGGTGGGGTACGCTTGGGAATCATTGTCAGTGGCAATACTCTCTGCCTTGATCCACATGGCATCTATGAAGCAAGATGCCATGCGCTCTGTTAAGGCAGATTATTATAATATCATCTGATATTTAGAACTTTTTCAAATAAACCAAACTTATTCTACATTGTTATTAACATCGTAGCAACAAAAATAATTTCATAGATTAAATCCCAATTATCCAGACTTACCTCTATTTGGCGAATTCAAAAAGTGTGCAGGTTCAGACTTAACAATTAAGTCATGGTAGTTGTACAAGTATGAGCAAATATATAGTAGCAAGCTTGGGCCAGTTTAAATTTGTGCAAGTGCATTGTAACATGTTAGATGGAGACCAGTTTAACGGCCTGTGGTGTACTCCGGTATTACCCAGTAAATCGAATCAAAGTATACCTTATAACAATTACCAAAATTTATTGAAAAATAAAATTTATTTTTAGTTTGACCTAGATTCACCTAGGTATTCAAATTTTCGAACATATTGAATCCCAGTTTTGATTCAAATTTGATCTGGATATGCAGGATTCTACTATAGTTATATGTATATTGTTAGACACTTTACCTGTCAAGCAGCTCATGGGAGCTAAGTTTCAAGACATTGAACCCAACAAGTGGTGTTCAAGTGGTCTTTTGAATAAATATAAAATCAACATGGCCACTGTCGGCGGCTCCCATCACGCTCACCTGCATTTTCATGACTGCATTAAATATGGTCTAATCTACTTATAAGTAATTCTATAGAAGTGTAATCAAACACTAAAATCGGCACCACAAGTTAGACAAATTAACATACCAAAGGCCTAAGGTGTTTATGCCTGTGCTGAAAATTACTACATTACCACCTGTCCGTAACAAGATAGTGCTAAAAACTACTGTTTAGCAGCAAGTATATTAGGTAATGCAGTGGTACCTACGCTAGTGAGCTCCATCACTGAAGCTCTACCACCAGTATTGATAGTAACTGTCAATGTTAAGCCCACAGCAACAAGCCATGGTGTCACTTTTAACTGTGTTGTATATGACAGTTTAATGTTCAATAGAATTACTTATTCATAGGGTCTAATAGAGCATTCATTCAGAAATCATTTTAACAATATGGGTAAAAACTGAACATGTATTAAATAAGAATTCAGGAAAACAAGTGTTAGAACCAATTTTGATATAAATCTGGCCAACTGTGAACAGTTCATGGCTCCAGAGATTAAGGCCTATAGTCTGCATAACAATAGAAGATACATATTTTTCTCGTGCACTGACAAGTTAATAGACAGATCTGTGCTTGAGACAATCTTAAGATCATGTTTTTCTTTACTAAACAGGCTCTTTAATGCTTTGTAATGGGATAGATTTGTCTTAATAGACAGGCCTTATTCTGAAAATTTTGTTTCACGTCTGTTGAGGAGTATATTTTCCTTAATATAACAATAAATTATAAGGTATTATTAACCTTGAAATATAATCAGACGACTTATGGTGCATAATCAAGAAGTAATAAAACTAATTCAGAAATATGAATGGCCCAGATAACTACAAACAATTAATTAAATATATAATCAGAAAATTAATATAAAAAGAACTATAAAAACAATATTACCGAATGTGCCTCTGCCTGATTAGAATGCGGGCATGATGGATGGACTTGGCCAGTCCAGCCTTGAACACCTGCGTCTGCAGGCGCCTCTCGAGGAAGTCTTCAATCTTCAGACCCAGCACATAATCGAGCTTCATCTGCTTCTCATCCAGCACCCCAATCCTCACCAAACGTCGGAGGAGGGCATTACCTGAATATTGAGTAATATCAACAATTTTGTATGGTAGCAAAGTTGATGTGATTAGTATTGATAAGAATCAGTTACTCGGTTGTCACCAGTTTTGTTAATCTGACAAGAGGTTGCCAGTAGAAATTCATCATGATGATAATTAGATCCCTCTGGCAGCAAGAAAAATATGACTATGATATTGATTTCTTATTGTTCTTGACTTCCTGGACCTTATAGGGCCCATCTGCTGCTTCAGGGTTAAATACCTAGCTGTCATCTGGTAACAAACCCTCAAAACATGCATCATCACTACTTGATGTCATTCTGCCACTTACCTTCAAACAGACGTTTGGGATCCTTCTCCTCGAGCGTGAGCAGCTCACGCGCGGCCTTCCGGATCCTGGCCAGAGTGTATTTGACTCTCCACACCTCGCGCTTGTTTCGCAGACCATACTCGCCGATGATCTTCAACTCCTGGTCGAGACGCGCCTTCTCGAACGGACGCCGAGGGGTTACGTAGGTCTTCGAGAAGACCGAAGGCACACGGTTGTTCACCATGATGGCGAGCTGGTGATCATATTTAGGTTATGTTTGTAAAAATTAAAACCACGTGGCATATTACATAATAACACAAACAAAACAATCTAAGTACCTATCGAAATAATCAACAAACTAGGTAAGTAGTAAACGGCATGCTCAGAAAGTCATTTAGTTAATTTGAGGTTGGCTGTCGCCACTAAACGTTGCAAACGTAAATGTCTGTAGTTGGGAAGGTTGGAGAAGAAACTACAGAGTGGAGTACGCTTGGGAATCGTTGTCAGTCGCATTACTTTTCGCCTTTTGTCCAAACATGACACCCAGTGTAAAAATGCCATGGTCTACTGAAGGCGCTTACAATCTAATTCAATCGTGAAATGTACGAATAAAAATTCAAATTAATTACTATAGATCGCAAATAAATACACTTACAAAACTGCTATAACATGTATTTCAATTATTTCACAAATTATTATCATAAAATTTAAAATATATAGTACACTACCTGCAACCTGCACGGCCCACCAAAACAGAAAAGAAACAAAATTAACAACTGACAAGTAGGGGTGGACGATATACATCGATGTTTTATAAACACTCGATGTATTTCATACATACATCGATCCGATGTATTATATTTTTAGTTCTTCAACATCGAGTATACATCGATGTTTTTTTTTCAATACATCGTATCGAAGAATCAGAATAAAAAACATTTGTAAACCGTGAACTGAGTGATTCTATTAACTAAAAAACCTTTCAATAATAATAAATACTTAGCTAACCAAAATTGATTAGCTAGGTATTCGTTATTTCATATTTTTTATTCTGGTTCTTGGATTCGATGTACGAAATAAAAACATCGATAATATATTATATACTCGATATTGAAGGACTAAAAATACACACAAAATTGGTTAGCTAGGTAATCATTGTTATTGAAAGGTTCTCTAGTAAATAGAATCACTCAGCTCACGGTCTATAAATGTTTTTTTTTCTTTTACTAAGTCTACAACTCTACACGCTTCTATCATCAAATTGGCACACGGGCGTACAAAAAGAATGGGTCCCATAGATAAGGATCCCATGTTACTGCTCTGG
This sequence comes from Macrosoma leucophasiata, assembly GCA_036365455.1. Lineage (NCBI taxonomy): Eukaryota > Metazoa > Arthropoda > Insecta > Lepidoptera > Hedylidae > Macrosoma > Macrosoma leucophasiata. The sequence continues at coordinate 1,036,983 of JAWQUS010000023.1, read as the reverse complement.
AGATTGCAAACATTTTAGACCCTCAAAAATTTGCGCTTAGCTTGTAGCAATGCAGAAACAGAGTAAAGGGGACAAGACTGTGGAAACTTTTGTTTCTCCAAAGTATCGATAAGAAGTATTGGAACACTTAAACATAATTTTACTGTAACTGTATTTTCTTAATTTCTTTTAAAGATTATCCATATGGAAGTTGACGATGATTGGATGTTTCCACGTGGAATAATAATATGATGACATGAGTCTAGTAAAGTGATGGGGACTTTACTAGGAGTTTTTACGAAGTTTTGGCAACATGATAAATTACTTTTCATTTCATAATAAGTATCACTTTTCTACACTCGTGAACATTATCGAATGTTTTAGCCGCTTGGCTGTCCGCGCCGTGACCTTGACATTCCTACAATGTCCCGCAAATTTTCTTGTTGATACGAACGCCCGGCGCCGACGGCTCGGTTTTACATAAACAATGATTGTGCCTAAAGTTGAAACAGTAATACTGTCAAGTGGTGTTTTTTATGTTTAGTATGAGTGCAGGTATAAATTTAAGTGTTTTGCCTGTTAATATTCAACAACAGTGTCGTGTTACGAGACGCTAAACACAGAGATAGCGCGTTTTTTAACAGTACTTATGTTTAAACGATCATATCTTAAAAAGTAAAGCGATGACATATATTTTTAAATACAATGTCTATAGTATACAGATTAGTGTAAAAAATAAAACCAAACACCTGTTCATAAAAAATATTTTCATTACAGCCCTTTAAAAAAAAACGCAAAAACTGGAGGCACGCGCCGTAACAATTGCGCGCATTTGAAACTCAACATTTTCGAAACTAAATCGACGTATTTTACTTTTGTTTTTTGATATTTCAGCAGGTTATTATGTGATTGATCATATTAATCACATAAAAGATGCTAAAACATCCAAAAATATAAAAAATGAGCATCAAATTGTTACGTCATCCGCCAAAATATACCACCGAATGTTTCGGGTTTAAGAATGCTAAATTTTGTGTCTCATGCTGAAATCCTTATTACTATGTATTATTGCATTACTTACCTTGAAAATAACAAAACTTTAACGTCTTCAATATCACAAACACATCACAAAATAACAATAAACACGCACTGAACACTACGTCACTCCGCGCTCACGCATTGACTAGTTTGACGTTACATATCTTTTTTTTTTCCATTGCACAGATTGAACATTTGGTTTTAATCCATAGATAATTTAGCAAAGAACAAGGAAAAGAACAAGACAGATATACAAAAATACCTTGAAACAAAAAGAAACAGACATATTTCACTCAAGAACGTAGTTGGAACTCTTGTCACATATATGCGACAGGGGCATTTTAAGCTACACTAGCTTGTCGCTAGTTATGATATAAATCTCACTATTTTTACAGATAAAAAACGACTGTACACAAGTTTTGAAAATAACATCACGCTGCGACTCGGCTCTTTCCCACGTTCCCGCCAAAACCCACAAAATTGTTATCAGCTTATAAAATGTAAGGTTCGGTTGCACCAAAACATTTGTTAAAGTTATTGTTAATGCAATTTTTTACATCCTTCTCTATGTTTAACATATTAGTTATAGTTTGAGAAAGATTTATCTAAAATTTAAGTAAATTTTTTTTTTTTATTTAGGAAAAAAGTATCTCGACAAATTGAAAAAAATTGATGCAACCGATCCTTAGTGTAATAAAGCCATTTTTTTAATTGCCCATTTTTTCTTTTTTAAATTACATAGGTACCTATATAAAAAATCTTATACTTATTAAAAAAAAAACAATCGATGTACGAAAAACATCGATGTATTTTCTGAAATATCGATATTACATCGATGCAACTTTCCGATGCATTACATCGAAAAAACATCGATGTTTTTTTCAATGTCCATCCCTACTGACAAGTGACATGTAATGAGTGAGTGACAAGTGACATATAGGGATGTACGGATGCCCTACCTCCAAAAATATTAATCGATATCAACAAATTGCTGTTATTGATATATCGATATCAAAAAAATGTAATAATCAAACGTCTACGTATTTGAACACTTTTTTCAAAGATTTCAAGAAACAAGAAAACAGACTCAAACTTCAAATCATTACAAAAAAAATTAGTCGTCACGGGTCAAGGGACGAGTGGCTGATGTGAAACATCATGGTCGCACAACACGTCACCACGGCTAGGGTCGCCGCGCCACAGTCCGGTTTATACCCGCGTCAATGATTCACATCAAAATAAAGTGGGTTTACGGACGATAACTTCCTTGCTTATTTACTTAATTACTTACATATAAATATAATTCTTATGCGTCAATTTTTGAAGAGCTGACTTCTAGGATATACTATTCCGCATCTCATACAGTTTAGTCAGCGTTCGCAATGTAAGCCCTTGAAAAATTACTTTTATGACGGCTTCAACACAAAATATAGAATTTTACTGTACTACATAAATATATATAAACTGTGGAATTATTTGTTTACGTAAATGCCCTTTTGTGTGAGTCCACGGACCGGCTCGCGTAATATTAGAATGTTTTTTAGTTGTGTAACCTTCGGGAATATTAAAAAAAAAAATAGTGAAAACTGCATCATCATCATAATCAGTAGCGTGGTTTCAAGGAAAAAAACATAGAATTAGACATTCAGAGGCGGAAAGCGACTTTGTTTTAGACTATGTAGTGATAAATATTGACCATGAAATCACATATTGAATATTAATATCGATATTAAATTATCCATATCACTATTGTTCGATATTTTATTAATATCGTACATCACTCGTACATCCCTTGACTGTCACAGTCCACAGATAACTATTAACCTTTTTCCACAAACGCAATTATATATATCTAAAGCCGGGGACACACTATCGGACGTTCCCTTCTGCCACAAACGCGGCAGATGACTATAATATAATAAAATGTATACATAAATCATGCAAAGCCAGTTAAAAAGTATTTTATCGGTTAATTTACCGATAGTAATAAAATTTACACATAGATGCTGCTATTATAGTTTAAATAGAACATTGAAAAAGCTTTGAAAAGCTCATAGGCTCATAGCTTATAGAATATCGAAAAAGCTTCATAGGCTCTTATCTGATATGAGGGTGACACTGAACGTTTTTAGAACTGTCCACTTGGTCTGTGCTGGCCACTAAAATTGTAAACAATATAAAATAAAAAAAATAGTTTACATTTTGAAAATGGAACTCTATGCTAAAATCATTGAGATATATACATGGAAAGGCCCTACCCACAGCCCTACCCATAGAGCAACACGGGCCACCGGCCGCAGCGGACTGGAGGGAAACCATGGCGTTTATTACCGATGCAAAACAGTCTGTAATTTTTTGCCGGGGGGAAATGCGTGTGACACACACGCAGACTACAAAAATCGTCTATTACTACGAAACTCACACCTTGACTTTAACAAATGCAGAAACAATTTCAAGCACACATTTAAACATCTAGACGACAGGTATAGGCCCATTTGCGCTTGTACTTTGACAGAGGGGAAATCCTACATATGGTTACTCCCCTCCGGTGTTGCTCTATGGGCCCTACCTACATAATTGGTGTGACTTCTACGAAAATTTGGGCGATTAATATGGCCACCATTCATAGGGTTGTTTTCGATAAATATCGATTTCATCTTCTCATACATGAGCAGTCAATATCGATATTTTATCAACACGAATTCTTATTCTTTTTATGTATGTGTGCTTAGTCTTAGTAAAATCCACTCACTAGAGTTGAGTATAATTGTAATAATTATGATGTAATAATAAAATGTATCCTGTAATTTGCATGCCAATTAAATGGGGAAATATAAAAGAAAGCTGTATTGTATACTGAAGATCTTATGTACCTACTATATTTTTAGCAAACAAATTAATTCATTTAAATGAGGATCTCATAGATTATCAGCATCTTGCGAAAGGTTCTCAGCCAGTACTCAAGCTAAAAAAGAAGAAAAAAAAATTGAAAAAAAAAAGACAAAATTAATAAAAAAATGGTATATTTATTCTAATTTATTTAACTGTACACAGTACATTATATATCTGCTCTTAAAATTTCTTGTACTTTAAGAAACTTCTGTATTTCTTTGGATTTAATCCATATGCTTTTAATCGTTCGTCTGATAATTTGTTGTAAGGATTATCAGAGTTACCTTTTGTTTTGTCCTTTTGTTTGAATTTCGAAAAATCTTTATTTTTCTTTTTCTTTAATCCAGTATTAGGTTTGTGTTTCTTATGCTTAGGCATGTCTTGATCTTCTGCAACTGATTTGCGTTTGGTATTGCCATTAACTTTATCATAACTACTATTTTTTGTAGATTGATCAATGGCTACCCTATCTGAATTGCTATGACTAGGCTCTACGTTTGAAATATTTTCAACCACAAAAGAGTTTATATGCTTGTTCTTCTTATTTTTAATTTTCTTTTTAATGCCTGTGACTGCATCAGTATGATTGTCTATTTCTGGAAGAATTTCTGTACGTTTTTCTTGACTATCTTCGATATCCTCAATATTATTGACTTCTATGTGATTAATATCTTTTTTATGCTTCTTTTTCTTTTTGGATAAATCCGTACTTTCATCTTCTTTTAATAAATTTTCTTTTTCATTGATATTACTTTCAGAATCATGATGTTTCTTCTTTTTCTTTTTACTTGATTTTTCATTTTCCATGTTATCTGCACTTGTTTCTATGTCTTCCTCATTTTCTAATTGTAGAACTTCCTCTGCATCATCTTTTTCTTTGTTTTTCTTCTTCTTCTTTTTAACTTCAGTAGTCGGCACTACTACTTCCGGTTCCCTGTAAATTAGAATGATTGCATTATATTCAAAGTAATTTTTATTCATAAATTTTCTATCTTAAATACTTAGTAGTAGTTCTTGATGGAGTAGACTAGTAGACGGATATATCATTTTTATTGTGATACGATGGTGGCAAGCATCCAGTTCACGTTGATGACTGAATACTGCCTTCGGTTTTTGTGTAAATCTAATCTACACTAAAAGCGAAGGTCATAATGCAGATGCATTGCCAGTATTGCCACGCCAGAGGTCTAAGCTGTTTTGCTTCAGTGATAGTTATTACGGGACTATATATAACCTAACTGAAATACGATAGTGCTGAACATTACCTTTGACGTTTTATGGCGTCTGTTATAGAAATAATAGGGCTTGACGGGAAACCGATAGTGCTGAACACTGCCATTTATCGGAAAGAAGGTAATGCAGAAGTTCTACCACCAGTAAAAAAGTCAAAGTAAAGTTTTATGTAGATGTCTATAGGCTGCAGTCATCACTTAACATCAATGTGACCTGCAGGCCACCTTTATTACATAAAAAAAAAAACGGTCATCGAATCTCGTTTTAAGTTACAGTATCGGAGCTCAAAGCCGACATTAGAAGTCTCACTAAACTTACTCGGGCAGTTCCTTGAACAGGCTCGGCAGTATCTTCTTCTTGAGCGCGACATCAGCCGCCTTCTGCCGGTACGTCTTGACCTCTCCCTTCTCGACGGTGGCGGGGCGCTGCTTCACGATCTTCTTCAGGGGGACCCACTGCGTCAACTCCTTGTCGTCTGCCAGAAGGATCTAGAACGTTCGAGAACGAGTTAAGTGGATTCGGCAGGTGGGCGAATAAGGCGCATTGCCCATGGAGCAACTTAAGTTGAGGGAACTGTCAAAATTTTAGAAGTTTCCTGTAAAAGTTGATAGTTGCTATATAATGTTTACGGTTGCCGCAATTTTATGGCAATCTGTGAGCATGGACTTACCTTAATTTTCGGGCACAACGAGAGGGAGGGACGGTGTGAAATCGTCCAACGCGTGATTGACAATTGCGGAAACCGGTAACTTTAAAAAACCGGTATAATATTTAAGAATGTGTCTAAAATTATTCTTTAAGCGTTTATTGAACCATAAAAAATATTAATTGTATTATTTAAACATGTTAAAGTATCAGAAACTACACATACATTTTATAATTTCAAAAATGCCGCGTAAACGGTGCCGAATGACTCTGAACAATGTGACGTCAACTGTTTGCAATCAAAGTGAATCTTTTAATTCCATACGACTAACCAAGTGCAAATTAATTTTGTTTAATTTCGTATAACTTATTTTTCGTGTAAATAACGTAGAAAATATCCAAAAAAAGAGCCAATAAACCAAAGTATCACTTGTGTTAAATATATGTTGTACAAACATATGACGTCACGTCCTGTGATTGATGTTTCGTTCAACATGGAGCACAGATAAAAAATATTTAAATTAGTACATTTTATTTTGCAATTTAAAAATATAAATCATTAATATTTCACTAAAATATTTAATGAGTCATCGTATTATTTCACAAACATTCATTCTAATCATAGTTTACATTTATTTTCGATAGGTGTCCGATTGCCTATTAGGACCTAACCTAGCCATCGATTACAACAACTGAAAACTTTTGACGATCGCTGGAACTCGAAACTCGAGTTGCTTTGTGTCCAATTGAAATATATGTAAGCAGCTAGTAGGCAGATAGTTACCAGTTGCTGCAATGTGCAAATGTGCAAAGCGCCTAACAGATTTGTATTATAATCTTACTATATAAAACACGAAAGGTGGGTGGAATATAATGAACTGCAAAGTTTATTATATCGGTTGCCTAACTAGCATTGTTGGCTATAGATGTCGCTACTGCCGCCATAAGGCAATGCAATAAAATGTGTGTGTAAAAGGAAGAATTTGACAAATCAGGTGTGGACTTCGGTAGCTCAGTTGATAGACCGGCTGGACTAGATTCCCAGTGGTCGCGAGTTCAAGTCTCGCCTGAAGTCAAATTTTTCTTTCCATTTTTCTTAGTTTTTTCTTTACACACATTTCGAACCGGGTCGTTGGGCGATACTATTTTCGATAAAAATATACGTTGTTTACCTTTCGTGAAACGTCGGAATAAAAATAAAGGTAAAAAACGTATATTTTTATTGAAAATAGTATCGCGTAACGACCCGGTTCAGAATGTGTTTTAAAAGGAGATGTTGCAAAAATGTATGGACCTCCGGCCATGTATTTTACACAATATCATTAACAGGCAAAATCAATATAAAAACGTTTTTTACTGCATATTTTCACTTATTTAGCTTTGTTTGCAGTTACAAAATATTATTTGCAGTTAGAATTGCAACTCAAACCAACATGGCGAATATGGCAAGCGATGTCATTTTGACATTTTCATTTATTAAATTGTTTTTTGTACTTGGAGAAAAAAGTAATATTTTCTAAATACTATCGAAATCGATTGCATGTGTTAATACTAAGAACTTAAACTAATCGATTTCCAATTTAAAGAAGCGTCGGCTGTATCGCCGCCATGTTGAATATGGTTGAAAATGATAAAATCGTGTGAATTAAATGTGGTAGTAACTCTAAAATATATTCTTGAATAAATTAATTGTATTTTTTTCGGATTCTTCTTCAATTTACCCATTTTTTGAGGACGTGTACGAACTAGAGTCGAGGTCGCAAAATCTCCTTTAGTTTTTTCTGTCAAGTGTCAAACAATCATACAGTTTTTAATTACGAAAAAAAACCTACCTCCTCAATGCTGAGCCCATAATCGTTCGGCACGACTTCCCGATACTTGAACCTGGTCGGCAAGTCCCCCCCGATCACATCCTCACAGTCCATCTTGTAATACTCCTCCATGAACTCCGTGTACGTCTTGTCGACGTCCGGTGTGAACTTCGGCTTTTCCTCCGCTAGCAGTTCAGCTAACTTGGACTTCTTCTTTCGATTCCTGCGCTTCTTGACCATGGAGCTTTTGAGTTCTTCTAGAAGATTCTCCCGCGCTTTCTTCGGGTCGTAGTCCGCGTCCATCTGCGAATGTAAAGGACTTTTTTATGTAATGTAGGTGTCAAACAAGCACGGAATTCACATTTTTTTTTTTAATGTAATAAATGTAGCAAGATAGCATGCAGTTCACATTGATGTTAAGTGATGACTGCAGCCTATAGACACCCACACAATGACCAGACGTCAAAATGCAGATGCGCTGCCACTCCTGAGGCCTAAGGTGTTATGGCCTCTGTGCCTGAAATTACAGGGCCGTATATTACCACCTGATCGGAACACGATAGTGCTGAACACTACCATTTAGCGGCAAGTATATTAGGTAATGCGGTGGTGCCTACGCCCGCGATCTCCGTCACTGGAGCTCTACCACCAGTAAACGTCATTGATGTTAAGTGAACACTGTTGCCTATATAACCAATCTTGTGTCGTTTTTTTTTGTTCTATAGCAATAAAGCTGCAAAACAAAATGGTAAACTGTCGCCTATACTATGTATAATATTATAAAAAGGTAAAGTTTGTAACTCTGAATGTCTGTTTGTTTGTAGGGGCTTATCTTCGGTAATACTGAACCGATAATGAAAACTCTTTCACAGTCAGAAAGCTACACTATTCAAATCCAAATCATTTATTTCAAATTGGTCTACAAGGACACTTTTGCATTGTCGGGTTATAAGCCTAGAGCCTAGCCACCTAGAGTGAATGACTTACAATAATAATCCAATAGGTATTCATGAATACCAATTTAATAGTTTTTTTTTTTTTTATTTAATGTAAGTGGCAAACAAGCATGCAGTTCACATTGATGTTAAGTGATGACTGCAGCCTATAGACACCCACATGAAGACCAAGGCCAAAATGCAGATGCGTTACCACTCCTGAGGCCTAAGGTGTTATGCCTCTGTGCCGGAAATTACAGGGCCGTACATTACCACCTGACCGGAACACGATACTGCTGAACACTACCATTTAGCGGCAAGTAAATTAGGTAATGCGGTGGTGCCTACGCCCGCGAGCTCCGGCACTGGAGCTCTACCACCAGTAAAAATAAAAAAAATAGTAAAATTTAACCGATATGTATCCGGTACCAATGGATGCTATAGGCTATATTTTATTATGATAGTAGTAATGCAGGTAACATTGCACCCGTGCGAAGCCAGGGCGGGCCGCTAGTTAAAAATATTTTTTTGGCAAAGAAAAGAAGTAATTAATACACCACATTCTGGCGGAATAATACATTGGTAATTTAGTCAAAAACGCTTTGATTGAACAAATCAAGTGTTGATTAAATAAAAAAACTTGATTTTTTCTTAATTCCTTGAAATATTAGCTTCTATATGGCATACTGTACAATGTGTGGGTCCAAAATGAAACATCACCTTTATGTAAGGGCATACTCACATTAAAATCTTGATCCTCACAGTGAGGACCGTCTGCATCATTCCGTGTGTCGTCCCGTCTATACTCGTCCTCGTAATTATCCCAGTTCTCTGTAAATTCAAATAATTAAATTAATATTTTAAATAACGTAGAAAAATGTAAAAGGCATTGCCGCACAAAAATATTAAAATGAAACTCAAGCGAGTCCCATCTCCCGTCATTAGTGTGAGTTGCACCGCCCCTAATCGCATATGTCTTATGTATCGCTCCGTAACGTCCTAAGCCGAGGGTCGGACACACAGGGGTCTTCCTTAGGTAGTTGCGGTAAATGTATTTAGGCTGAGACCGCCCTTTACGTTCTCCGATTGCCCGGTGAAGTAAACTATTGCCGTCTCGAGACGTGCCGCCTACAAAATTAAAAAAAAAAAAAGAAATCGGTGTGACCAACGCGTTTGAATTAATTTTATTACATATTAGTGGCTGGCCCCTGCTTCGCACGGATGCAATGAATGTTATATGGCCTATGATACTCAATTAAGATGCAGCTTTCTGATGGTGAAAGAATTTTTAAAATCGGTCCAGTAGTTTTTAGTGTGAAAACGTTACAAACGTACCTACAAAAGCGCAAATGTTTTCTCTTTATAACAGACTAGCGGCCCGCCCCGCGCGGTTTCAATGTTATCTATCCTCTTCTATTCATCTTAGCGTGATGTTATATAGCCTAAGGCCTTCCTCAATAAAAATGGGCTATCTAACACTGAAAGAATTTTTAAAATCGGAACAGTAGTTCCTGAGATTAGCGCGTTCAAACAAACAAATAAACTCTACAGCTTTATAATATTAGTTTAGATTAGTATAGATATCTCAAACCAATCGGCCCAGTACTTTCAAGAGAACGTGCCGTGACAGACGGACAGACAGATGCACGAGTGATCTTACATGGGTTTCGCTTTTTATTTGCGATTCGGAACCCTAAAAAAGACAACTTACCAATTTCCAGTTCTTCATCGAGGTCGGGGAACACGGGCTTCTTGTCGTCCGCTTCGCCGTAGTACTGCTCGTCGAATATGGCCTTCATCCGTCTGTCGTGTTCCTCTGGATCGAACTCGCCTTCTATGTCTGCTTCCTATAGTCAAAAACAATATTTCGCATTAAATAGTAAGTGCCGTTTCACTGGTAGAGCTCCAGTGACGGAGCTCGCGGGTGTACGCATCACCGCATTACCTAATATATTTTTAAAGAAAAATGGAAAGAAAAATTTGACTTCAGACGAGACTCGAACTCGCGGCCACTGGGAATCTAGTCCAGCCGCTCTTCCAACTGAGCTACCGAAGTCCTGCCAGATTTGTCAAATCTTTCCTTCACATTTATTGCATTGCCATTTGGTGGCAGTAGCGCCATCTATTGCCACACTATGCTAGTTAGGCAATCGATACAATAAACTTTGCAGTTTATTGTATCAGTTGGAAGAGCGGCTGGACTAGATGCCGAGTGGCCGCGAGTTCGAGTCTCGCCTGAAGTCAAATTTTTCTTTCCATTTTTATTTTAAAATATATTTCACAAGCATGTGTTAATGCGAAATAATATAAAACAATTACCTAATATACTTGCCGCTAAATGGTGGTATTCAGCACTATCGTGTTCCGGTTAGGTGTTAATGTACAGCCCTGTAATTTCCGGCACAGAGGCATAACACCTTAAGCCTCAGGAGTGGTAACGCATCTGCATTTTGACCTATGGTTTATCTGTGAGTGTCTATAGGCTGCAGTCATCACTTAACATCAATGTGAGCTGCATGAAATAGAAATAGAAAATATTTTTATTTCGAATAGATCTTTACAGATACTTTCAAAACGTCAATAAATCATAAACTACCTAGAGCGAATAACCATTACATATAGTAAAAGTAAAATCATATATTAATAGTAAATTAAAAATTTGAATTTAAACTACTTGGTTAAAACATAATAATCATAAAATTTTTCAATTCCTTCAATGATAATAAATGAAGAAAAAGAAAATCTTATTCGTCAAGATCAATGTTATTCACTTAGCAGAGTTCCAAGTGCAGTCACTACTGAGAAGAATTCCGCTACCCAACAAACTCAGTAAGAGCTCTTTTAAATGAGAGCTTAAATCTAGTACAGATTATCGTGAAAAATCAAATAATGTCAACGTCCATAGCATAGATGCAAATAAACTGCTATCTACTAAATGTGATGTAGCCCCTGCAAACCAGAACAGACCAGTCCCCACCAACAGCACCCGTTCACGAGTATGACGCATGTGACAGCCATTGCCCTCCTCGACCATTTTAGAGGGAAGTGAGCAACCCGCCACACGACGCCGCCAAAGGCAAAGACATTTAAGCGTGCATGACTGTTCCGGATATGCATACGGCAAAATAAAAGATGGTGGACATGCTTGTTTGCCACTTTCATAACTGTTGCTACTGGCAACATTATAATAGTTATTGCTACTCGACACCAGGGTGCGCAGCGATCAACTCTAGCCCATAAATCTCTTGCCGGGCACATTATCAATTGTTGAGTGTAGCACAGGGACACTTCTAAAAAACGCAAAAATCCCAATAGCATTTACCCTCCCACCCAGCGTTTGAACACAGGCCTCTCCTGTCAGTAGCAAAATGTCCAATAAGTAAATTCAGCTTGAGCACCTTGAGCCGTGCTGTGCTACGTCTTATATCTTCCTTGTATTTCCTCAGTTTTCCTGACAAAGTACGGCATGAGACCCACTTACCGCAATCACCAGATCCTAGTTGCCAATCACCACCTTTACTTTGAGCGCCTTAATCCACACTATCTATACAGTCTTCTTTAACAAAGCATGGCATCAAATTTACTTACCGCAAACGCCAGATCCTGGTTGCCAGTCCTTGATCTTGACGACCTTCTCCCCGATCTCCTTCCACTTGAGCACGTCGATCCGAACTATGCCCTACATCTTTCTTCCCTTCTCTTGTCCCTTAACAAAGCAAGGGACCAAACCGACTTACCGCAAACGCCAGATCCTGATTGCCAGTAACCTCCTTGATCTTGGCGATCTTCTCCTGGATCTCCTTCAGCTTGAGCGCCTTGAGGCGCGCTATCTCTTCCATCTTCTTGCGCTTGTCCTGTTCCTTGCGCTCGCGCACTTCGGCTCGCTTGCGGGAGCGGCTGTCGTCTTTGGGACGGATGTAGTTCATTGTGCGCGGGTAACGTTTCAACTGAAAGATAAAATGAGTGGATATTCCTAGTCGCTAGCAATTTGATGATGCCATATGTAAACGCGATAAGTTTAACACTGCTCGGACTTAGGCTGAGGGTATATTAAGTCGCGACGCGAACTGCGACACATGAGCGAATAAAACAACATAATGAATGCTCCCGTATGCGGCTTCACTGAATCACAACTGTATGAAGTAAATTTTGATTCGCTCTTCCAGTCGCATCACAAGCACAAGTCACTGCCCACTGTAGCCTCAGCCTTAGGGCCGATTTCACGGTCCTAACAAAACGCGTTTTACGTTCTTAAACAAGTACAATAACAGTATTTGGATTTCAAATTGGTATTGGATTATTATTATAAGTCATTCTCTCTATGCAGCTTATAACCCGACAATGCAAAAGACGTAAGTACGTGTCCTTGTAGACGCAAATGGAAATAAATTATTAGAATTTTAAATTTTTTCACCGACGAAAATTGTTCGTGATAAGGTTGAAATTGGATGCAATTTTTAAGCCAAACAGCGTTTTATTAAACTCAGCTCTCAGAGCAAACGCTGAATTCACCCTTATCCGTCAGCTCACGAGAAAAAGTATGACAATTGATTTTCTATCGTTATGCGGACGATAACGTCCACTCGATCCTCAAGTGGTCAAGCACTTAAACACAGTAGACGTTCGAAGCTCCCTCTCACGTTAAATAATTTGGTAGGCATTACATGTTTTTTGGGTCTAAAATGACATCAACTCGGGCGATGCCGTGGGCAACACCTAGTTGGTTAACAAAGATGGCCACACTTACATACTCTGTGTCGGGCTCCTCGAAGCGGAAGTTGTAGGCGCGCTCGAACTTGCCCTGCTCCTCCACGATCAGCTCGTCGGCCTCCAGGTCCTCGTCGTCGCGGATCCTGTCGCCCGCCTCCCCGGCCTCGCCTTCCTCCAGGTACCTGTGGAGATCTCCATTGTCAACTGCCAATAACTTAACAATAAGTAAAAATTAAATATGCTCCGCTGGTTTGATTGTCGAATGAGTCAATGATAAAGCAGTTATCAGTTACCTATATTAAGATAGTAAAAATCGATTGTCTTTACATTAAATATTTTTCCAAAAAACAGATAGGGGGCGATTAAAACAGAGTGACATAAACAAAAAAGAACAATTTTTGAAAAATTTGTCTATCTGTCTTGTACGTTATAACTTCGAAACTCCTCAACGGATTTGAACGCGGTTTTCACTTGTGCATCTATTACATAATATAATAAGGAGCGTTGTCAAAACTATGTTGCGTCAAAATCGATTATGGGAAAGAGAAATTATGAAAATGTACTTCAAGCACTGCTTCATAAGTTTTAAACAGAATTGAATGCGGTTTACATAAACGAATTTAATTTAGACTAGCGCGTAGAATTTTACAAAATTATTGTTCAGTAACTACGCGGATAAAGTCGCACAGCTAGTCTATACATCTATACATCTATACAAATAAATAAAATTGGAGTGTCTGTTTGTAATATTAAAATAACCACTTTTTGCTGCATATGTATGAATACACGGTACATATACCAAAAAAACTTTTTTTCTATTTTTGTCTGTCTGTCTGTCTGTTTGGCGGGGCTAATCTTGGGAACGGCTGGATCGATTTTGATGGGACTTTCACTGGCAGATAGCTGATGTGATAAGGAGTAACTTAAGCTACTTTTATCTCCATACATCCATACATACATACCTACAAATAAGTAGAATTGGAGTGTATCCGACTTTGACGGGACTTCCACGGGTAGGTAGCTGATGTAATACGAGGAATTTCTCGAATCTATCGGGTTCACTAAAATATCTTTAAATTTTGCCTCTTTAAATTTATCCTTGAATGAACTTAACCAACACTTTGTTAAAGCGTCATCCTTAAATCAAAATATTAAATCTAACACCCTTCTCTATCTTTCTTCCATACCAAATTTCACTAATCATATTTTCTCCTTCTCCCCGGTAACTATTGACGAGGTTTCAAAAATTTTTAACACACTTAAATCGAAAGCTGTTGGCCACGATGAATATGGTCGTGTGATGTTACTCCCCTTGTTAAATTATATATTACCGTCGCTTACTCACATCATAAATTTTTCTTCGCAGACTGGAACATTCCCTTTAATCTGGCGTAAGGCTTTTATTACTCCCGTTCCTAAAATTTCAAACCCCAGCTTCGTCAGCCATTTCCGGCCTATTTCGATTTTACCATTTTTGTCCAAGATTCTGGAAGTCGTTGTTCACTCCCAATTAAGTAAGTATATCCTCAAACATGATCTTATGTCCCCTTTCCAGTCGGGTTTTAGACCTGGTCACAGCACGTCAACAGCTCTTCTCAAGGTGATAGAAGATGTCAGGTCCGGTATGGAGCACTCCCAGCTAACTATACTAACTGTTCTTATCGACTTTTCAAATGCATACAATGCCGTTGACTATGACATTTTGATTGCCATTCTTTCGAAAATTGGAACCTCGTCAATGGTCGAGGAATGGTTTTCTTCATATCTTCGAGGTCGTCAGCAGGCAGTCCGTATCGACCGTGATTTGTCTGAGCGGTGTGCCCTGTTTGCTGGTGTCCCTCAAGGCGGTATCATTTCTCCTTTGCTGTTTTCTCTGTTTATAAATTCTATCACTTATAATCTCAAATGCCCTTACCATTTGTATGCTGACGATTTGCAGGTTTATGCTCAAGTACATCATGAAAATATTAACGGCGCGATTGATTTACTGAATGATGATCTTTTAGCAATATCTACTTGGTGTCATAAGTTTGGTATATCGGTGAACACCAGCAAATGTCAAGCTATTGTGTTAGGTAGTCATTATAATACCAGCAAGCTTAATTTAAATAACCTAGCGTCATTACTCTTAGATAACATTCCAATTGTAATTTCCCATAATGTAAAAGACTTAGGTTTAAATTTGGATTATAATCTTAACTGGGATTACCAAGTTAGTAATATCTGTATAAACGCTACGGCGTCACTGCGTTCTCTAGATTCAAGAATTTTCTTCCCTCTAAAACTAAACTTCTCTTAGTACAATCGCTCATTCTTCCGGCCATTGATTATGCAGATGTTTGTTACTCCGATTTATCTCAAGAACTCCTGAACGAAATGGATCGCATACTTAACAATTGTATCCGTTTTATTTATGGTTCCCGTACATATGATCACATTTCTTCATACCGTGCTAAACTTAATTGGCTTCCCATCCGGCAAAGAAGATCCATTAGGATTCTTTGTCAACTGTTCTCTATCCTTTACGATCCACTCTCTCCTCATTATCTCAAACGTAAATTTAAATTTCTTGGAGTCTCTCATCATCTCAACCTCCGTTCCTTGGATAATCTCATTTTAGAAATTCCTTCTCACCGTACTGGTTTTTTATCCGACTCTTTCGCCGTCACAGCTATCAAACTCTGGAACACGCTTCCCGCCTCCATCAAAAAGCTCCGAGCAAGTTGTCATTCAAGCGTAATCTACGTAACTTTTATTTAAAAACATCATCACAGACAATCATAATATCTCTTCTTGCTATCATTATATTATTTGCCGTTTTCTTCTCAATCATATCGATATATATTTATAATATGTATGTATGTATATTATGTATTTATTTATGTATATTATATGTATAGATATATATTTTATTTAGTGTAATATTTAATCGTAGGTTAATTCCTTATTTTATAGTTAACTATTTAATTTATAAGTTTTACGCGCCTGAAGCGCGCATGGCCCAGCGACTGGTGTAGATCGTAAGCGATCTGCTCGGTTAAGCACTACGGGCGCGGTCGGGTAGTGTGATGGGTGACCGCTAGTGGCAAATTAAATGCGCGTTTCCGTGCTTCGGAGGGCACGTTAAGCCGTCGGTCCCGGTTGCTATCGATAGATAGCAGTCGTTAAACCTTGTCGGAGGCCTTATGGGCGGTTTGAAAACATCCGACAGCGGGTTGGCCACTAAACCACCCACCACCACCAATCCGCATTGGAGCAGCGTGGTGGAGTAAGCTCCAGGCCTCCCCCAAAAAGGGGAGAGACTCGTGCCCAGCAGTGGGACATATAATGGGTTGCCATTATTATTATTTTATTATACAAGCCTTTCTATTTACCCAAAGGTTGACTGGTAGACAATGCCTTTTAGTAGCATTAAGTCCGCCTTTTGTACAACATTTCTGTGTTTGCAATAAAGTTAAATAAATAAATAACTAAGGCTACTTTTATCTCCATACATACATACATATATACATATATACATACGTGCCTACATACAAATAAATAGAATTTGAGTGTCTCGGATTTTGACGGGACTTCCACGCGTAGGTAGCTGATGTAATAAGGAGTAACTTAGGCTACTTTTATCTCCATATAACCATACATACCTACATACAAATAAATAGAATTTGAGTGTCTCCGATTTTGACGGGTCTTTCACTGGCAGATAGCTGATGTGATAAGGAGTAACTAAGGCCACTTTTATCTCCATACAACCATACATACATAGAGAACTCCTACACTAGAACTCTAGCACCAGTAAAAGTATCTAATATTATTTTTTTCCTTTCTCACGCCTAACTTCATACCACCAAAAAGACCCAATAACACACTTCTACTACTAAAATATTGATGCCTCAAATACCTCTTGTTCAATATATAATCCCTCAAGAAGGCCTCCCCCTCGTTGAGCTTGGGGTCTGACCAGAGCGCCTTCAGTGGAGCCAGGTCCTCCTCCACTTCCTCAACATGCTCCGCTTTGCCAGTGAGATATTCTTTGATCTTGCCATCCTGAACGAAATTATGCATAATAATTAGGAAAAAATATAGTGAAGAATATCAAAGTACTTAACTCAAATTCCACATAAGTTTATTTATGTATTTTCTTTTTTTTTTAATGTAATGGAAGTGGCAAACAAGCATGCAGTTCACATTGATGTTAAGTGTTGACTGCAGCCTATAGACACTCACACAAAGACCAAGGTCTAAATGCAGATGCGTTACCTCTCCTGAGGCCTAAGGTGTTATGCCTCAGTGCCGGAAATTACAGGGCATAATGTAATTATGGTGGCAAAAAAAGCATGCAATTAGATGAATAGTTTTTTTTATGTATGAAGGTGTCAAATAAGCATGTTGTTCACATGGATACTAAGTAATGACTGATGACAGTTTATGTACATCTTCAAAAGATCATATTGTCAAAATGCAGATGCACCCCTGAGATATTAGCTGTTACGTATGTCTGTACCGTCACACCAAGTCCTTTTTTTATGTTTTAATAGTGGCAAGCATACAGTTCACATTGATGTTAAGTGATGACTGCAGCCTATAGACACCCACACAATGACCAGAGGTAAAAATGCAGATGCGTTACCACTCCTGAGGCCTAAGGTGTTATGCCTCTGTGCCGGAAATTACAGGGCCGTACATTACCACCTGACCGGAACACGATAGTGCTGAACACTACCATTTAGCGGCAAGTATATTAGGTAATGCGGTGGTGCCTACGCCCGCGAGCTCCGTCACTGGAGCTCTACCACCAGTAAGAAGAGCTCCTTAGCTGTCATGTCTTGGTGATAGTTATTACTGGATAAGTGAAAGACAAAGAACATATCATATTCTTTACGTTTAGTCTTAACTTGTCAGTTTTTAAAAGAAAGAATGGAACATTCAGTTAATACCTATTTTAAGTCTTAACTATTTTTGGACGATTATGTTTTTAAAAGAATACTTTGACATATTGATCAATGTATCAATTGTTATTCAGTATTTTTTTGTAAATTGACCTATCACAATTTGACCTATTTCCGAGTGATTGAATGAATTTTGAAAATAATACATACTTTAGTTGCCTTGTTGGATTCATCATCTATCTCTGCTTTTTTTTCTATTCTAAATATGTTGGGGCCACTATCATCATCATCATCATCATCACTGTCATCAAATGTCAACGTTTTCTCCTTTGTTTCATTATCTGAAATAACAAAAAGGTATAGGCGTGTTGGATTCTTTTAAATTTTAATAAAAAAAATTGAAGTGATATTTTTTGCAGAAGACCAGCTGATGTAGCAAAATACGTTTCTATTTATTTATTTCAATCAAGGGGTCACTGAACTTATCAGACATTAGCAAGAAGAAACCTTTCTATGGATGATTTTTGTCAATTTTGGACAATGTTGTATTTAGAAGTTATTTACATGTTGCTAATATAGGGTTGACATCATAGTACAAGGACTTCAAAATAATGAGTAAGAACAATGACCTTTTAAAAAAAGTCTGAATTTTTTAATATCATAGATAGTTAAGAAACATAGTTAGGACTATGGACTAAAGGGTTTAGAACAAAGTACTTGGAGATAACCTCTTACAACTTTCCAACATACCTTTGACCTTCTCTTTTTTCTCTTCATCAAAGAATTTGAAACTTGGGTCATAAATTCTAGGGTCCTTCTTCTTAAGCAACGACAGGGTTTTGAGGAATTGTGTCTCCATCTCCTCACTGACCTCCAGAAGTTCATCACTCTCATCTTCACTGTCTGACGATAGTGATGCATCGGAATTTAACACTTTGGAGCCATATTTTTGTTCCACTGAAATTCAAACATTTATATATTACTAGCGGACCCAACGGACTTCGTCCTGTCAAAAAGATTTGTTGACTCTTTGACATTAGGAACACACCTACATTGCTTAGACAAGCGCTTGTAATTTATTAACTTTATACAATAGCAATAAAGCTCAAATTGAGTCTACGTTTTAGTTAGAAAATGTTTGTATGGGAAAAGAAAAGGGCCAAGGGTTTTTAGGGGATTTCCGGCAATGATTCGATTTTTTCTCATCTTTTAAACCTTCTCTAGACCTCCACAAACATCTACACAAACTAACGAACAGCAATTGATTTTTATATATATATATAGATATTATAGCTTGTTCATACCACATTTTTATAACATTACAAATGAAAAAGTTGTGTAAGTAAATGTTAGTATACTTTCTTGTTAATAATTTGTTTTAAATTTATAGAATTTTTCTGACAGAGATTTTTTTCAAATAATTTATAAGATACCATATCAAGATACCATAAGTAATTATTGTGTTAATCCTGAACGCTACGCAAGGCGTTTACGAAATCGATGGAGGTAGCTACATATAATTTTTCAAACTTCTGTCAGACAAATGTCACCTCAGTCTGCCCGGGACCACGGAAGCTGAAAAGCGACCGAAACGTCGGGTTGATTTTAAAAATCATTTTAGTTTAATATACGCGAGATAAATCCGTAAAAATAGTTTTATTTCAATAATTTATATATTCACTTGCATATGCAAAAAACTTTTTTTTTTCACAATAGATAAATGAATAGACCCCTTTGGAGAAAATCCTTCTCCATTCCCTGCCATTAATCTCTATCCTGGCTGATTTTCATTCAATTAGGCCCAGCAGGAAAATCAAACAAAGTAATAGTAAAAAAATTTAGATTTATAGCATTATTGTGTATCTATTTTTTTTTAAGTAATAGGTTGGGGAAAAAGTCTTTTCGCGTTATAGTATGTATGAACTTGTAATAAAATCTCTTTGGCTGTAGTATATGTATCTGGCTGGTTTTGGTATCATTGAAAGTTAAAATTTTAAAGAACATAATGCCAAATTCAAATTAAGCAAATGTGTGATTTTCATTTGTTTTTCGTACTGTCTCATCTAATGAAGAAATTCGATACATTTTAAAATTTTACTAGAAAAAGGTAAGCATGCAACGCAAGCCGCGAAAAAAATTTGCGATGTTTATGGACCTAGTGCAGTGTCTGTGAGAGTAGCACAAATTTGGTTTAAGCGTTTTAAATCCGGAAATTTTGATGTCAAAGAGATGCACCTCGCTCTGGTCGCCCTATTACGGATAAAATGGATGCCATTTTTGAAAAAGTGGAGCAAGATCGACATATCAGTAGTTACGACGTAGCTGAAGAACTGAGAATTGATCACAAAACAGTTTTGGCGCATTTGAAAAAAGCTGGGTACAAAAAAAAGCTCGATATTTGGGTACCTCACGAGCTCACTGAAAGAAACCTAATGAACCGTGTACTCATTTGTGATTCTTTATTACGACGTAATGAAACCGAATCATTTTGAAGAAGCTGATAACTGGTGATGAAAAGTGGATCACGTACGATAAGAACGTGCGAATAAGGTCGTGGTCAAAGGCCGGTCAGGCTTCACAGACTGTGGCGAAACCCGGGTTAATTCGCAATAAGGTGATGTTGTGTGTGTGGTGGGATTGGAAGGGCATTATTCATTATGAGCTATTACCACCAGGAAGGACTATCGATACTGAACTCTACTGCGAACAACTGATGAGATTAAAGCAAGAAGTTGAGAGAAAGCAGCCGGAATTGATCAACAGAAGGGGTGTGGTGTTTCATCATGATAACGCTAGACCTCACACATCTATAGCCACTCAGCAAAAATTAAGAGAGTTTGGCTGGGAGGTGTCAATGCATCCGCCGTATAGTCCTGACCTTGGATCTTCAGATTTCCACCTGTTTCGGTCTCTTCAGAATTCTTTATGCAATGTTAGGTTAACATCACGAGAGGACTGCCAAATCCACTTGTCGCGGTATTTTGATGAGTCCCAACATTTTTATAGCAATGGGATCATGTCCCTACCTACAAGATGGCAAAAGGTTATCAAACAAAATGGTACATACATACTTTAGTTAAATTTAAATAAACTATATTAAAAAATGTTTTGAATTATCTTAAAAAATGCGAAGAAACTTTTTCCCCAACCTAATATGTACGGCTTAATTACCACCTTTATAAGAAAAAAGCAGGGGCTTAATACTAAAATTATAATGTCACTTTTTTAAGCAAAACACTCTAATCATCAACAAATTTATTTAAATTCTTAATGCAATAGAGATTTTGTAGTTGTTAGCACTTTGATTGTTAGAGAAATTAGGGAGACCAGTATATCTTTTTCTGTCATAAAGGGAGTAGCAATCAACATACAACTAGGTTACCAGTCAATAATAAAATGTATTTTTACACAAACAAACTTTGCCCCACATTCTCTGGTATGTCAGCAGCTCAATGGTGGATTGGGACAACAGGAACAGTAGGATGGGGTTGCTTGTCATGGGCTAGATGTAATAAATAAAAAAATGGCACTTAGGCTAGGAAGATCCTTGCATGACTGGATCTCGACTATATGATATGACTCTCCATGAATCAAAGAGTGGATCAGGCTTTAAATCCCTCTAGCAACCAGAAAAATATAACAATTTCACTGGTGGTAGAGCATTACCTAATATACTTGCTGCTAATTGGTAGTGTTCAGCACTATCGTAATCCGGTCAGGTGGTAATATACCTACGGCCCTGTAATTTCCGGCACAGAGGCATAACACCTTAGACCTCCGGATTGGTAACACATCTGCATTTTGACCTTGGTCTTTGTGTGGGTGTCTATAGGCTGCAGTCATCACTTAATATCAATGTGAACTGTATGCTTGTTTGCCACTTCCATTACATTAAAAAAATATATAGATTTCATAATGTTCTTGGACCCTTAATTTGCAATGTGTAGGTACTTCGATTTCCATAGGTAGACTTGTCTAGTGACTGCTTCACAGTAGCTGGTGTTACACAGTCAGCTTTTAGTAATAAAACTGTGAGATAATAACAGTTAGAATAAAAAAGATACAATATTTACACTTGTGTTTTTCTTCTTTTTCTCGCCACGTGTCATATCTCTTCGCGTACTCATTTTCAGTTTTAAGTGTGATTTCTTCTTCTGAATCTTCGTCGAACAATTTATTTTGGGACATTATTTGTGTGTAATTATGTTCGAGAATTCCATAAAAATAACCAAAACACGCAGACCGTCACCATTTCCACATGTTTTGTTGATCTGTCAAAGTCAACGTCATGTCATATATAAATGTCATTTTATCTAACTTTTTTGGTGTACAGCAACACTAACCGTATAAATATTTTTTAAGCAATATACTTACTTTTATTTGCACTGCCACGTTAGCTCTATGTACTTCCTATGGATTGTTGAGTGTTGTCTTGATATATTATGAATACATTTTCGCTGATTTAATTTTTTATTTATCTTACTAATTACAGAAGAAAACTGGCAACTGGCAACATTGACATAACCTCTTTCTTCGTGCCGTTGGAAATGTTTGTTTTCATCTTTATCTTGAATTTATAACTTAATGAACTTATATGTGAATTTGTTGAATTACATTGAAAATACATACGTGTTACGTAGATAAATGTTATTATTGCAGTGGTAACAGTGTTAATTTGTTCAAATCATGACGACGAACCCGCGGAAAGGTACCGATCCGGTGCCGGTGGAGGAGAGTGATCAGCTAACTATTAGGCCGTTGTAAATATCTTTTTTCATTCATATAATATTGTGCTATTGTTCCGCAAAATTAAGGATGTGTTGATTTCGTTTGAGTACTCAACAAGTTTTCCTAATATTACTTGGATTGAAACATTTTTTCATTGTTCCTCCTAATGCTGAAGTGCTATCCAATTTTAGATATTTGTTGTGCAGATAGCTTGAAATAGTGCTTAGATATTTTCAAATATGATAAGATCTACTAATTAGTGCCTGTTGCTGCGATATTATATGTCTAATTAGTGCAATTCAGTCTTGCCTGGGACTAAGATAATTATATGATTAAGATGCATTGCTTGCATGTAGTCAAAAGTTACTTGGATGAAGCCTTGGGATTGTGAACTCTTCCAGGGTTAGATACAGCCCAGTGTACGGCCCTGTAATTTTAGGCACAGATGCATAACAACTTTGACCTAATGAGTGGCAAAACCTCTACATTGAAATCTCTGGGTTTTCTGTATGTTTATAGGTACGGTATTCACTTGCCATCAATGTAAACTGTATGTTTGATTATTACTTCTAATAAAAGAAATCTTATGGAATTTATTCCAATTTTATAATGATTTCTAAATGAAATGGAATTAAGATAGAGGAGATAGTTATTGATTAGTATTTCAGATAAGTCATAGAGGTAATGAAAATTCTTTTTAAGAATCATTCCTTTCAACTGCTCCTTTTAACTTTTTGACAAATTAATAATGTAGACTATGAACAGGTAGGTTTGTTTACTAATCTTTGTTCTCTGATGATATTAAGCCCCACCTTACATTATGTATAAATCTGTGACATGGTTGCTGTTATACTTACAAATCCCATTACCTCTTGTACTATAAAGATCACAGGATCCGCAGTTTTCAGTCAGTTTACGAGCACCCAGACTTGAAACAAATATCTAACATATAATCATAATCATAACAGTCATGCTCACTTTAATGTCTGCCTTCGGCGGCGTCGTGTAACGGGTTGCTCACTTCCCTTCAAAATGGTTGAGGAGAGCAATGGCTGCCACATGTGTCATACTCGTGAACAGGTGCTGATTGTGGGGACTGGTCTGTTGTGATTTGCAGGTGTTATATTCTATCACGATATTAAGCTGTTGATGGGTATTTGCATATGTGTTTATATGCGAACATTTATATGCCATGGACGTTCACATTATCATTATTCTATGTAATAATATTTGTATTAAATCTAAGATTTTGACAAAAGAGCATCACGCTGAGTTTGTTGGGTAGCAGAGTTCTTCTCAGTAGTGCCTGCACTTGGAACTCTGCTAAGTGAATGACTATGATTATGACGAACAGATTCTTCATTTTCTTCTATGAAGGAATTGAAAAATTTGATGATTCACGTATCGGTTAAATATTATTATTAAATTGGTATTTATTAATACCTATTGGATTATTATTATAAGTCATTCTCTCTAAGTAGCTTATAACCCGACAATGCAAAAGTGTCCTTGTAGACCAATTTGAAATAAATGATTTAAATTATTGAATTTTTTGACATAAAACTGTATAAATAGTATCTAAGGTTGCGCCCGTCGTGCTTCCCAACAAAACATAATACATTAATTTTATAACCTTTTCGTCATCTTTTAATTGTTGGATTTGTCCGTGACCCAACAATGGGCTTTATAAATATTTGCAAGAACCTGTGATACTCCTTGGATCAAGTGGGCTGTCAATTATAACAAGACAGCATTCTTTTTTTTAATGTTTAAAGGAAACCATTCAATACATGATCTTTATATTTTTGATCTGTTAAAAATAGATGTAATCTTTTAATTGATTATAATCAAATACAATGGAAATATGTTATATATACTTTTTATTACTAGTAATGATATTAATGCTGCTGTGTCTACAGGGGTGCAGGGCAGGAAGTAGGCAGGTCCTGCATCATGTTGGAGTTCAAAGGCAAAAAGATTATGGTAAGCAATTTTATTATATGTAAAGGTAGGGTAGAGGAGGGAATTTGACTGATATTTTTTATTGTTATTTCATAAAGTATAGGAAATGTTAGTAATTATCGTCCTTTGAACCACTAGCTTATATTACGAAGTCATTTTCGGGTATAAATGCGAAAAAATAACACCTGCAATACCACTTACATTGATACATATTGATATTGATTCACCAGGCAACTGCTTAACTGTTATGTAGGAAGTTATTGTAAAATCAAAATTATTTATCTAAATAATTTTGATTTTACAATGATTTCCTTATTATAAAATCTATAAGTTATTAATCTATAACAGACGTAAAAAACATAAAAAAATCAATTTACCTATATCTATAGGTAAATTGAATTTTTTATGCCTGTCATTCTGTTATTTGCAGTTGGATTGTGGTATCCACCCAGGTCTATCTGGTATGGATGCTTTGCCCTTTGTGGACCTGATAGAAGCTGATGAAGTGGATTTGCTGTTGATTTCACAGTAAGATATTACTAAAAAGTATATATATGTATATGTTACCGGCCGAACCCGATTTAAGGCAAAATTAGTTTAAATAATACTGTCTGTAAAAACTGTATTGCAAGAAAAAAAAAACCGAACACCGAATGGCAGGCACCGCTCCCTTCGAACTAACCTGGCAAGTCGGGGCGCCCGCAGTTCCCGTTTCACTCAAACAACACGAGAGATCCAGTCTGAACCGGTTTAGCCGATTGCATATAGGATGAACTACCCAGTTTACCTTAGGCAAAACTAGTTTGGTCTCAAATTGGGTTTGGCCGGTAATATTTACATTCCTTAAGTTTCCAGAATTTAACATTATTTTCAATATTCCAGTTTCCACTTAGACCACAGTGGAGCGCTGCCGTGGTTCCTGACTAAGACCTCCTTCAAAGGCCGCGTGTTCATGACGCACGCCACTAAAGCCATCTACCGGTGGCTAGTGTCCGATTATATTAAAGTTAGGTGAGTGTATAATTTAATTGATTAATAACAACAATTTAACTTCACGCCTGTAATCCCCGAAGGGGTAGGCAGAAGTAAGTGCATGCATTCAAGCATATAGGCAAACATCCACGATTCGCCGGTTACGTTTTGGCCCATGTAACAAGTGGCGAGCCTAAGCTTTCAAGCACATATGCAAACACCCACATCACGCCGGTTGCCTTTTCGTGGTGAGCTTATTGACATCATTACCACACTCCGAGGGTGGCCTTGGGAAACTTCCAGGAAATAAAATATCCTAATAGTACTCAAGGTAAAGGGGTACCCAAGAGGAAGGACCTTTGTCTCTGATAGCCCCTGAACCGAAAGATCGAGCCCACAACCACATCGTGGCAGTTATGGTTGCCAGGCGTCCGGATAAAAAGGGTTACAAAGGGCACAGTTAGGCCATTTGATTGGGTGTCCGGTTAAAATATACCGTGTCCGGCCTTTGTTAGGCTTTTTACATTTTTTAAACGAGCGAACGCCGAGCACTTCCGAACGCTTCTATCGCGGGTGTTCGGCCTTTTTACCAAACCTTTTTATTAGGTTTAGCAACCTGCCAACCCTAGTGGCAGTGGTGGCCTACTGCCACTAGATTTTGGTTTATCCAGTTCACTATTGTTGTCCACAGCAACATATCAACAGAGCAGATGCTGTATACAGAGTCAGACCTAGAAAACTCAATGGACCGCATCGAGACGATCAACTTCCACGAGGAGAAGGATGTGCGTGGCGTGCGTTTTTGGGCATACAACGCCGGGCACGTGCTCGGCGCCGCCATGTTTATGATTGAGATCGCCGGGGTCAAGGTAAATATACAATTATTAAGGGTAAAAGCGACTTCTTTACGATATTCAATAAACTGCAAAGTCTATTATATCGGTTGCCTAACTAGCATAGTTGGCAATAGATGGCGCTGCTGCTACCATAAAGCAATGCAATAAATGCGAATTAAAGATTTGACAAATCGGGCAGGACTTCAGTAGCTCAATTGGAGGAGCGGCTGGACTAGATTCCCAGTAGGTCGCGAGTTCGAGTCTCGCCTGAAGTCAAATTTTTCTTTCCATTTTTCTTTAAATAAAATATATTTCACAAGCATGTGTTAATGCGATATAATATAAAACAAATATACAATTGTAATATTTATATTTTTCGACGAGGCACAAGATGTATATCAGGACCGGGATATCTGGCGCTCTACACTCTCTGCCTACCCCGTTAGGGACCTGGAGTGAAGATACATACATAATACATATTTTTCGCATTAACACATGCAAGTGAATTTAGAAATTAAAGAAAAATGGAAGGAGAAATTTGACTTATTTCAGGTTTAATTTCTGCCTGAAATCAATTTTATTTTCCACTTTTCTTTAATTTCTAAATATCTATACAATATCGAGGAGTTAGTGGAAATACAGACAGACAGATGTGTGTGTCCCAGTACCTCAAAGTTCGGTAATGTGCCCGGAGATGTCAACAGGCTCGCCACCTGTTACATGGGCCAAAAACGTAACTGGCGAATCGTGGGTGTTTGCATGTATGCTTGAATGCATGCATTTACCTCTGCCTACCCATTACAGGCGTGAAGTTACGTTTTACAGATGTGGAGTACGACTCTAATACTATGTATTGTTGTATTATTTGTTTCCAGGTTTTGTATACAGGAGATTTCTCCAGGCAAGAGGACAGACATTTAATGGCCGCCGAAATACCTACAGTTCATCCAGATGTCCTTATTACGGTAATACATGTGAATTGATTGTTTTATTTACATTTTTAAGTGTTTAGGTTCACCGCAGACGCTCCGCTAAAATTCAATACAAACGCTTAATTTGGTCTCTATTACAAAGACATCAATCAGTGACGTGTATTTACACGTGCACCTGTGTGCGTAGCACGTAGAGAATACCAAACGTCGCCCATAAGAGGGGAGGAGGTTGGGTGATGCGGGGAAATTGGGCGGGATGTCGAAGTGTTCATTCTATACGTAGTATTATTAGGTCGGTGTTTTTACTGTCCCTGTTACTATTACTGGAACAGAACAAATACGACTATGCTTCTCTTTAACATCTGGAGGCCGACCGCCTAGGGCCGCCTGGGTCCGTTGAAAACTGTAATTAGAATTGATTGGAAAATTAAAAAAAGGCATTTTTAATATCTATTTATCACTTCATCGCCAGGAGTCAATTAATTATGGTTTTATTTCAACATGAAAAATGTTGTAGGCTTTATATTAATCGTTACTTTCGGTATTGCGCGCTCACCGACGTTTCGGTGCACGAATTAATATTAGTAATTTTTTGTTATGATCACCAGGAGTCAACGTACGGCACGCACATCCACGAGAAGCGCGAGGAGCGGGAGAGCCGCTTCACGGGGCTGGTGAGCGACATCGTGATGCGCGGCGGCCGCTGCCTCATCCCCGTGTTCGCGCTCGGCCGGGCCCAGGAGCTGCTGCTCATACTGGGTGCGTGTGTCGACTGGGCGGTGGGCAGTGGGTGGTGAGCGGTGGGCGGTGAGTGGCGAGTGGGTGAGCGGAGGGCGGTGAGTGGCGAGTGGTGAGCGGTGGGCGGTGAGTGGCGAGTGGTGAGCGGTGGGCGGTGAGTGGCGAGTGGTGAGCGGTGGGCGGTGAGTGGCGAGTGGGTGAACGGTGGTCGGTGAGTGGCGAGTGGGTGAGCGGTGGGCGGTGAATGGTGAGCGGGCCGGTGAGAGACTCGTGAAGCGCGGCTGCCGCTACACCCCGTATTTTTTTATTTAAATCGTTTCGTTTCATTTTACATTTTGAGTAAACCACCAAACTGACTGCTTCATCATCTGCTGAACGTAAAAGCCAATATAATAAGTAAAGGATGTAATCATTGTGCCTCTTCAGTCATCTTATCACTGATTCATGGCATTTATTCGGCGCAGGCGGACCGCATCGGACTTGATTAATAAATCCCGCAAATCCGAACGTGTGTTACGACTAATACTGGTAATTTGATGCCATTACCAATCATTAATTCCTACCTATTCATCTATTTAAAACGATAATTGACGACCATAGAGCAACGCGGGCCACCGGCCGCGGCGGACCGGAGGGGAGTAGCCATACGCAGGCTTTCCCCTCTGTCAAAGTACAAGATTAAATGCTTTAAAAAATCCTGTGCGTATAATAAAACTAGTTGCAGCTGGACTGCTCATTAGACTAAATCTAGTTGTGCGACTGAACGGACGTCCAAAAAAATGCTGATTTGCTGTGTTGTTTACTGTAAAAAGAGATCTAGCACATCAAGCTTAATTTTTAAAGAAAAATGGAAAGAAAAATTTGACTTCAGGCGAGACTCGAACTCGCGGCCTACTGGGAATCTAGTCCAGCCGCTCTTCCAATTGAGCTACTGAAGTCCTGCCCGATTTGTCAAATCTTTCCTTCACATCTATTGCATTGCTTTATGGTAGCAGTAGCGCCATCTATTGCCAACTATGCTAGTTAGGCAACCGATATAATAGACTTTTCAGTTTATTGAATATCGTAAAGAAGTCGCTTTTACCCTTCATAATTGTTTTATATTATTTCGCATTAACACATGCTTGTGAAATATATTTTATTTTTAAAGAAAAATGGAAAGAAAATTTTGACGTCTTTTTGCCTATAGACTGTAGTCATTACCTAACATCAATGTGAACTGCATGCTTGTTTGCCACTTAATCACATAAAAAAAAAACTCTTCAGTTGATTTGAATCGATAGAAGTAAAGGGCATTTTCATTTTAAATTAAATAGTTGTGATGAATAACATATTTATTTTAATAAGGATTAATAAGGATTAATGTCATGTTTATAAAAACACCAAAGTTTCAAAAAAAGTCGCGGACTTTTGTTTAGAACTTTTGAAGGGAAAAAACCTATAATACATGATTTTTGTGAAACTCTTACCGTTTACGCAGCGCACGCAGTGGAAGCTCTCAATAGGAAAAAAATCCCGCGATTTTTAAACATTCTTCTTTGGTGCTCCGCTCCTATTGGTCTTAGCGTGATGATATATAAAACCTAAAGCCTTCCTCGATAAATGGACTGTCTAACACTGAATGAATTTTTCAAATCGGAACAGTAGTTTCTGAGATTAGCGCGTTCAAACAAACAAACTCTTCAGCTTTATAATATTAGTTTAGATACATAGTTAAAGTATTATAATATAATACTTACGCGCATAAATAAATTGTAAATATTAAAATTTTTGACTATTTATTGCACTTTTCTGAAAGATACAAAAAGAGAAACGTAGAAAACATTTTGTAATAACAAAATAACCTAGGTTCCTACAAGAAATAGTGTCATTTGTTTAATTCATTTCAAGGCCTCCGACTTTCAAGTGTTGTCATTTTGCCTCAAGAGTTTAAAGCTCACAAGCCCGGCGTCCATAAATATTTTTTTTTTTTTTTTTTATGTAATACAAGTGGCAAACAAGCATGCAGTTCACATTGATGTTAAGTGATGACTGCAGCCTATAGACACCCACACAATGACCAGAGGTCAAAATGCAGATGCGCTGCCACTCCTGAGGCCTAAGGTGTTATGGCCTCTGTGCCTGAAATTACAGGGCCGTACATTACCACCTGACCGGAACAGATAGTGCTGAACACTACCATTTAGCGGCAAGTATATTAGGTAATGCGGTGGTGCCTACGCCCGCGAGCTCCGTCACTGGAGCTCTACCACCAGTAAAGACACACACACATAAACATACAAAACATAGATAAACATACACATAAGGACCGTCAGTTTTAATAATGTTTATTAACTAAAAATTTCGTGACCTGCTACGTAGTCCGGTCAATTAAGACATTAGACATTCGAAGTTACATAAAGTCCCAACAAGCTGAATTTCAATGAAATTGTTCAAAACATAATTTTAAACTATGTCTAGAAGTTCCCCATCATTCCCGTGTATGGAAAAAAAATATTCAAGGTCAAAGGTAAAAAAAAAAAGAGTTTCGCGACTTACAGCAAAACGTTAAATTTTATCATAAAAGTACCTCAGGCAAAAATTTGTATATCATATAATTATCTATAAAAAATGTATCAATACTTTTTTTTCTTACGAGCCACCGTTTCTGAGATATAACGATTCAAAAAGTTATAAAAGTTGTTATCGTCATAATATGTACACGTTTCCACGCCACCTATGAGGTAGTGTACTTAGCGCGTTTTTTTAATGTGGTTTCCCCATTAGGCCTACTCCACGGGTCAGAGTGATCCTGTTTAATGTAAAACTATTGCAAAATAACGGAAATTTTCAAAATTTGGAAAAGATCAAAGCGATGTAAATTAAAAAAAAGTGTTGAAGTTCATTCGTCTGCTTCGTAAGTTTCAAATTCTAACATAATAAATAAAGTCCATCTTTATAATAATACAAAGTGTATTTCATTTAAACCTTATTTCCCACAGTTAAGTAATTTATCGATAAAATTTATCGACACTTGTCGCAACTACGGTTTTTAGGACTTGTCGATGTAGTTGCATCATTCTTTACACTATTATGACACGGAATGATTACATGTGTGTGTGAAATTGTTGATGTGTTTTGTTAAAGTCAAGGTGTGAGTTTCGTAGTAATAGACGCTTTTTGTTGTGTGTGAATTTAAGAAAGTGTGTGTTCCCCCCGCAAAAAATGGCAGACTATTTTGCTTCGGTAAAACACGCTATGGCTACTCCCCTCCGGTCAGCCGCGACCGGTGGCCCGCGTTGCTCTATGTTGACGACTGACCATTATGTCAAGGGCTATAAGGTTTATATTTAAAAGTTTTCTGAAAATTACTAATTTTCAACGCAACTGTCTTTTTTTTTTCTTTCATAATAACCTCCGAACAATACAACACAAAAAGAATTAGCAAAACCGGTCCAGCAGTCCTCGAGTTTTGCGCTTAGCGACACATTTTAGCGATTCACTTTTATTTATATAGATTTCCTTGAATGTACAGACGAATACTGGTCCCTCCACCCGGAGCTGCAAGACATCCCGATCTACTACGCGTCGTCGCTGGCCAAGAAGTGCATGGCGGTGTACCAGACGTACGTCAACGCCATGAACGACCGTATCCGCCGGCAGATCGCCGTCAACAACCCATTCATATTCCGCCATATATCTAATCTTAAGGTAAGATTAGATTTTAATTACGTCGCAAATTCGTCGATTTTTTAGTACTCCGTGACTCTTATGGTGAGATTTACAGACTTTACTTTGAGCAAAGTATGCTTGGAACCGTCAGTACAGTATGGGATTTGACAGTTCGAAGCGTACTTTGCTTGGAAGTAAAGTCGTAGTGCGGTCTGTGAATCTCACCCTTACATTTTCCAGTTTAAAGTCAGTGGCTTAGTAACAGTAGTAGCTTGATATAATAAAAGCACACTAACTCACAAAGAAGAGCAAAAATTACTAGTTACCGAGAGGAAAGTTCTAGGCGTTCAGGAAAATTCTAGGCGCTGTTCGGGATGAAAGAGGAATCTGGAAGAAAAGTAAAAATAAAGAAATTGAACATCTGGTGGCAGAGCCAAATATCATCGGCCAAATAAAATCCCAGAGGTTTCGCTGGCTTGGCCACCTTGAGAGAATGGGGGAGGATCGAGCAGTGAAACTTGCATACTTGGGGCGACCTAGTGGACGACGTCCAGTTGGTCGGCCCAGGTATCGCTGGAGTGATGAGGCACTGAAAGATCTCCGTGACCTTCAGGTCGAAGACTGGCGGGAGGCAGCGCAGAACAGGCAAAAATGGCGCATTCTTGTATCGGAGGCCAAGACTCATTTTGGGTCACTGCGCCCATAAAACATATACTGACTGCCTGTTGAAGACATTTTTACAGTACAAGACAAGTTTAGACAGAGTGTTCAGCACTATCCTGCTCCGGTTACATGCTAATGTATGACCCCGTTATAGCTTTCCCAGAAACTTGACATCTAAGGTATCAGGGGTGGCAATGCATCTGGATTTTGACCTCTGGTCTTTGTGTGGGTGTCTATAGGCTTCAGTCATCACTTAACATCAATGTGAACTGCAAACTTGTCTGCCATCTTCATTACATAGTGTAGTATTGTTCAGCGCTTCTGGGTAAATGGTACTGGGCCTGTGATCGCTAACATAAACAAATAACTTAAGCCTCAGTGATGGTATAGCATGTTTGGACGTTTGATTGTATGGTCATGACTACATGAAGATATGCTAGTTTGCCACTTTAATAAAAGAATCAATAAAGTAATAAATAATGTTTATTCAATGGCATTTTGTTCACCGATGGCAAACACGTCAATCTCCGGCTTCACCTTATCATAAAGATGTGGGAATGCTCCCTCAGCCTTATATTTCCTTCTCACTACTTCATACAACGCCAAATCGAACATCTCCTCGAATTCCTTTCTGTTCATGAAAATATCAGCGTATAAGAACGAAAAGCCGCCGACATCTCTTGTGAACTGTTCCATTTTTCTCATAGAACTCACTGGGTTGTAAGGTTTACCCTCTTTCACCTTACTAGGAACACCATACACGCCCAAATCGTTGAACATTGCGTAATTCGTTCCCGGGACCATATATTTTGCGTTCGGTCTTCTAAGCTGACCCGATAACGGGCCGTGGTCGATTACTTTGCAAGGGTAAACCAACAAGGGAAATTTCTCGAACAATTCGCTCGCTATGTCAATTTGTCTCTCCAATTCCTGGATCGGCAAAACGATGTCTTGGAATACTTGCTTTGTGAAAGTGTACGCCCTTACACCGGGAGTCGTTGTGAATTTTAAAAACGCTGGCTTCGGCGGTAATAGCCAACCGAAAAGATACCTGAAAATAGGTTGGTTTCCGAATGATATCATGTCCTCGACCACCCAGAATATGGCGCGGTTGTGACGCAATAAGTAGTCCCTTAACGGTATGAGTTCTGTTGTTTGTCCTTTACGAAGGAAACTTTCAACGTGTTTATAGAACCAAGGTTTGTACCACTTGGAGCAATGGTTCACAGGTATTTTTGGGTCATAATCGGAGTAGTCTCCAGTCATTATTACGGCTTCGTCTTTGCTGAAGATCGTGGCTTCGATGTAGTCAGGATAAACCGAGGGTGTAGGCTCGTTTGCGCCTGATAAATTGCGCATCGTGTCGCAATATTTCTTCTGACCTCGAACGGGAGTGTAAGTGATTTTTATGTATGGTTTTATTTTGTCGATTTTAAGAGTTAAGGCCACTAGAAAACCCAAGCTGCCGTGAGACCAAGGCAGGGCTCTGTACAGGTCTTCGTATTCGTTGTCCGCGGTGGCGACGACTAGGGATCCGTCGCCCAACACTACTTCGTAACTAGTTATAGTCTCGTGGTACAGACCGACTTTGTGGGAGTGTGTCGACATTCCCGTTCCAAAGGCGAGACCTGTAACAATGGATTTAAGGCAAATTACAGCTGTGTACGTTTAAAGGATTTGAAGTAGCTTCATGTCCTTGTCCAAGTACACATTTTAAAGGTGATAAGGTAATTAATAAAAATATTCTAAATAAAATTTATATCTCTCATTTAGGTGCTTAGATCAGTTACTCAACTGTATCATTATTTTTTTTTACTTCTAAGCGTGTATCTGCACACAATTTAAAAAAAAATCAATATTGTAAATATGCATTCAAGTTTTTTTTTGTGACAAATCTATTCCTTATCTAAATAAAATGTACCTATAATCAATACTTCTTTGAGAATAATATAAATTTTAGCCCCCTTATTCATAAACGTATTTTAGCTAAAGTGTTGCTAATCTCTCCTTGTCTTTTTCTATCCTGCACGTTTGACAATGCAACTGACAAAGACAAATCATTCTATAGCTAAAACCACAGACCAATCAGCCTTCCTATAGACTGAGAATGTTCAATTTATTACATACAATTCGTTCTGTCATCTGCCTGAAGGCAGACGAAGTGGGACATTGCGTACTAAGTCTAAAAATCATAATATTTCAAAATCATAGGGCTGACTAACAAACTTCGTTTATATCGAAATATGGCAAAGTTTTATGAACTGATGAGGAAATGGGACTATATTGTTAACAGATTTTCGTAATAATATAAAACGAGAAAAAATAAAGAAAATGTTTTTATTTTGGATAAGTAACTACATTTTTTTAGATACCTACATAAGTGAAGTCATTAAAAAATAAAAAATACAAACAATGATAATGTAAAATAAAAACAGATAGGTATAAACACATTAATAAAATTTCACATTTTCTTCGCGATTAAGGTATACCTATACTTGTGCCAAATTTCAAATCTCTAGTGCCAATAGTTTTTGCGCTCAACCGCGGACGGACAGACAGACAGACGGACATGGAGAAACTGTAAGGGTTCCTTGTTTACTACGGAACCCTACGTACGTTATGTACGTTTATGAATGCTGCCTCAGTAGCGTAGTGGTAGCAGGCCACTACTATTACGCTGGAGGTCCTGGGTTCGATTCCCGGGTCGGGGGATATTAGAGATAACGGTTTAAAATCCTTTATCTCTGCTTCTATTGGGATTTTTCCATTTTCTGGAAGTTTCCCAGTACCCCGGAGTTTGGTAATGTGCCCGGAGATGGCAACAGGTTTGCCACCTGTTACATGGGCCAAAACGTAACCGGCGAGTCGTGGGTGTTTGCATGTATGATTGAATGCATGCATTTGCCTCTGCCTACCCCTTCGGGGATTACAGGCGTGAAGTTACGTTACGTTATGAATAAGGGGGTAAGTCTTTATTAATTATCCAAGATTTGCTAACTTTCCTCCTACTCCTACTTTCATTATGATAAGCAGTTTTTTAAACAAAATTTTTATGTCAAGAAATTTTGTGGTCTTTACATAATTATATACCTCCTAAAGTAGCATCATCCAGTTCAATAGTAACCGCCAAAGAGTAGCCCTTAGGGATGAGGAATTTCGTGATGTCCCCAATAGTCACCATGGGTTCCACTCTCACAGTCATGTCGTGTTCGTTCAGCGCCAAGATGTCGTACAGAGGCAGAGGTATCCGGTGGTGCAGATGTTTCTGGAAGAAGGTGGTGGAGAGCGACTGCCAGTTCGGTCGAGCCGTGCAGAGAAGTTGGCCCTTTTTGTCTGGCTGCTTGTTCCATTTTTGTACCTGTAATTATGTTCATTGATTTCACTTGACTGATGATTTGTTATTGGCTGAAACAATTTATCAGTCAAGTGAACGCTATCTCGGAAAATTTCTGAACTTTTACTAATTCTAAAATTACTGATTTCTAAATTTTTTCAAATTTCTAAGGGTACTTTCTAAAAGGTCTAGTGCGAGTTGAGCTTTCGTGCACAGGGTATCGTAACGTTGAGGAATTTCCTGCGTCTTCTTATAAGTCTTACGTAGGTAAAGAAATATGGACTGATTTTTATTTATTTTATTATATATTTATTAGATTCAGAATTTCGGGTGAGGGGTATATAACTGCATAACTGATCATGTCATCAATATCATAGATTATTTTAAGAGAACCACAAAATAAGATCTTATATTTGGCATGCAAGACCTTATATTTTGTTAAGCGATACGGGCGCGGTCGGGAGTGTGATGGGTGACCGCTAGTGGCAGATTTAAATGTGCGTTTCCGTGCGTCGGAGGGCACGTTAAGCCGTCGGTCCCGGTTGCTATCGATAGATAGCAGTCGTTAAACCTTGTCGGAGGCCTTATGGGTGGTTTGAAAACATCCGACAGCGGCTTGGCCACTACTAACCCGTATCTAAACCAACTCGCATTGGAGTAGTGTGGTGGAGTAGGCTCCAGGTCTCCCCCCAAAAAGGGGAAAAACTCGTGCACCCAGCAGTGGGACGTATAATGGGTGGCCATTATTATTTATTATTATTATAATACCTATTGGATTATTATTATAAGTCATTCATTATAGGTAGCTTGTAGCCCGACAATGCAAAAGTGTCCTTGTAGACCAATTTGAAATAAATTATTTGATTACCCTGGCTTGTATATCCCTAACTACGGCGTCATGTCCCCCCGACCTGCGAGTCAGGCTCCGCAGAGCAGCTCGCGCCTGCAGCAGTAATGTGAAGGCGAAGCTGGCGGGCAGGCAGAACAGGCACACCACCAGCTCGCGGTGATCCTCCAGCCATTTTATGATGCGATGTTTTAGGTTCTGCATCATTTTCTAGGGGAGAAAAGAACTTATTTTCAGAAATATTTGACAAGTCTTTATTAAACAAGTGACAGCGGCAAAGATATAATCTAAGCGAGAGGAGTGGTTTCATTCTGTACCCACTCGGAGTAAAATAAAATAGCTAACATAACATATTATATCAAGGACCAAGATCAAAATAAAGGTAATTTGAAACTTTGATTTTTCTGTCGTGTGGCGGGTTGCTCACTTCCCTCTAAAATGGTCGAGGAGGGCAATGGCTGTCACATGCGTCATACTCGTGAACGGGTGCTGTTGGTGGGGACTGGTCTGTTCTGGTTTGCAGGGGCTACATCACATTTAGTAGATAGCAGTTTATTTGCATCTATGCTATGGACGTTCACATTATTTGATTTTTCACGATAATCTGTACTAGATTTAAGCTTTCATTTAAAAGAGCTCTTACTGAGTTTGTTGGGTAGCGGAGTTCTTCTCAGTAGTGACTGCACTTGGAACTCTGCTAAGTGAATAACATTGATCTTGACGAATAAGTTTTTCTTTTTCTTCATTTATTATCATTGAAGGAATTGAAAAATTTTATGATTATTATGTTTTAACCAAATAGTTTAAATTTTAATTTTTAATTTACTATTAATATATGATTTTTCTTTACTATATGTAATGGTTATTCGCTCTAGGTAGTTTATGATTTATTGACGTTTTGAAAGTATCTGTAAAGATCTATTCGAAATAAAAATATTTTCTATTTCTATTTCTATTTCTGATGCGGATTTAGAATAATTATGAACTTATAATTATTTAATTGTTATAAAAACTGTAATTTTTACGTTAGAAATAAATAGACTCACATTTTAGTACCTACATATGACATACTTTAAGGATTTAGTGACAAAACACCATATAATCGTATGTATAGCCGGTGTCTTTCCCTAACAAGATAAAACAGTAAACTTCTGGAGTAATGTACAAAATGCTATTCCAATATTTTACACATTTACCACTATTTATTATTTACCTCAAATGTAAACAGTTAAACAGTTAAAAACAATATACGACGTATTTCGGTACTTTGTAAACTTCAATATATTTTAAGTTGACATTCGATTCATTTTGAGTGATAAATATTATGTCAATCACATTTCCGTGTTATTAATTCGATATATATTGAGAACTTATGAATTGTACCACAAAAACAGTAGACTTTTTCGATCTTTTTATTAAATAACTTACATTTTTATCACATCTAAACCATTGGTCCCGAATTGTTTGATTCTTCTCCCGAAAAAAATAATTGAAGCCAAACCACGATTCGTTTCACACACACCTAACCTTGAATATAAATTATTTGCTATTGCATAGATAAGAAGGGGCACAGATAAAGAAAACGTACTCAAGTAATGTTTTTTATGTATACTTACTATCAAGTTACAATGTTTACATTTTATATGTAGTTTTGTTAAAACATAACTTTATTAAAGACATAATATCCAGTAGTAATACGTGTAAAGGAACGTTGTTTCTATTTACCGCGCCCTTGATTTTATGTTTTCTGTTGACGTAATTTGATGTAATCAAATCGGCCATTGACACCTAATCTAAATTGAGATACCGTTGCTTTAAGATACCATATTTTTATTGTAATGTTAACAATGTTAACGTAAGGCAAATTATTAAAGGACGAATTTGCTACACAACCAATAGGTTTTTTTTTTTAAATTGCAAAGCAAACAAATTTCTAGGTATAATAGAATAGAATTTTCTTTATTCTAATACTACTTAAATTTATTCTTTATTATTCATACACCATGTATGGTTTTAGAAAACAAAATAATATGTGGCCTATAATTTCTGGTGGTATAGTATGTATTTTGCCACATCTATAACAAGCTGTTATTTCAACAAAATTCCTGTGGCATCATTTAGTCTTCAATGTAAGGTTTTTGGTTTTGGATAACTAATATATAATACCCGAGAGGCAGTACAAAATGCCTTTGAAGAATTTATTGCTACCCGTCCAGCTGTATTTTCGAGAATGGTTTCAATAAAAGTTATCAAGGCGTTGGCATGTTGGCAAAGATGCATTGATTGCATTACTTTGATTAATAAAAATAAAAAATATAGAAAAAATACGCTTAATTTATTTTATGAAAAACGGAAATTTCATAGGTCCTATTATTTGTTGCAGGGTATAGACCACTTCGAGGACATAGGGCCTTGCGTGATAATGGCCTCACCGGGCATGATGCAGTCCGGCCTCTCGCGCGAACTCTTCGAGTCCTGGTGCACGGACCCCAAGAACGGTGTTATTATTGCTGGTTAGATATTTTGAAACATAATTTTCAGTGCCTGGTAAGCAGTAAATAATGAGAGAACAACAAAACATGTAGTTTTCAATGTATTACTATCGTAATTCTAGATTCATAATATAATCAGAATCAGAAACTCATTTATTCATTTAGGGTGACAGGCACCTCTTATGACACGTCAAAAACAAACAAAATAAATTAAAGCGAATAACAATTGATATACATGTCAAACAAGATAAAAAATATATGTAAAGTCAAGAATATCACTAAGATAAAACTAAATGTAATAAACTAATGTAAAAGTATATCAGTAGAATGTCTCTTTTCCCCTTTACAAACTGATAACAAAGAGTAAAAAGAAAAGAAAAAGAGTCATTCTTTGTCATTCACCGGCAAAGTTCCAAAGGCCAATATGATCTGAGAAAAACTTGCCGGAAAAAACTCAGTCGGCTCTTTTAAAAATATCTCTTGGAAATAATAAAATTTTCTTGTGATAGTTCAAATTACAAAAATAAAATTAAAGCGAATAACAATAGATACGTTGATTAATATGTCAAAGTTAACCTTAAAAATGAAATAAATAATTGCCCAAAAAACTCTTTTACAAACGGACAAGATAAGAGAATATGAGACATTCTTTGTTATTGTCCGGCAGAGTTCCACATTACCGAGAAATAAAATAAAATAAAACTCAGACGGATATTTTCAAAATAAGTTCACTTAATTGACACTATATTAAAATTATAGTGACGAATAACTTAATATACTGCCTCAGTAGCCTAGTGGTAGCAGGCCACTACTACTACGCTGGGGTCCTGGGTTCGATTCCCGGGTCTGGGGATATAAGAGATAAAGGTGTAAAATCCTTTATCTCTGGTTCTATTGGGATTTTTCCATTTTCTCGAAGTTTCCCAGTACTTCGAAGTTTGGTTGTTTGAAGTTTGGTTTGGTGTTACATGGGCCAAAACGTAACTGGCCTATCGTGGGTGTTTGCATGTATGCTTGGATGCATGCATTTACCTCAGCCTACCCCTTCGAGGATTACAGGCGTGAAGTTACGTTTAACTTAATATTGTGTGTAAAAATACAATATCCAACAAAAAATATTCTTGGTGCGCATTGGGCTGAGTGCTGACGTATGTATACACAGTTGTGTATCCTCACTCCAGGCTACTGCGTAGAAGGCACGCTGGCCAAGACGATCCTGTCGGAGCCCGAGGAGATCACGACCATGTCGGGCCAGAAGCTGCCGCTCAAGATGTCCGTCGACTACATCTCCTTCTCCGCCCACACGGACTACCAGCAGACCTCCGAGTTCATCAACATCCTCAAGCCGCCTCATGTGGTATGTATGTCTACCTGTGTTAAAAGACAGATACGTACAGACAGACAGGTACAAGACACCAAACCAGCGTCAGGCTCCGGCCTGACACAAAGCTGAAGTCGAACCTTTTTGGTGCAGACGTGAGACACAGTTTATTAGGGTGTGTTATGGGTAGATTTAAGTTTCCGTTACGTTAGAAAATATTTGATTTTTAGTCCAAATTTTGTTTTTTTTTGTTAATGCTCAAGAAGTTTACCTGTTTCTTTTTTTTTTCTTTTGTTATTATGGCATCGCTATTACGCATATTGCCAGTGTCAAGTAAAACGATATTTCATATGCAGCGTAAAAGTTAGTTTTATAGTCATCAAGTATAATATGTAAGTATCAAGTATATAAGTTATCAAGTATAATATGTCAGTCAAGTGAGTTACAATCAAGTTATTCGAGTAAAGCGATGGCTACTTTACCAGAACATTTACAATGTAGTTTTGGAGGCAACCTGAAAGGTCGTATTTTCGCACTGTTATTCTATTTCACTATTCACTGTAACAAACCTATATCAAACAAAATGTCACCAATTTTATTCGATATAACTTAAAAATACACCAAGAAAGTGAAATAAAATAAGAGCACCATACGCCTCTTTCAAGGTTCCCGCCAAAACTCCTACCTGGTATCTTCATTTATGTTATATACGAGGGTGGATCCAAAAGTTCGAAGCCCGACCAAGAAAATGAAAGAAAAGTGGGTCTAAATTTATTTTTATTTTTCG
This sequence comes from Macrosoma leucophasiata, assembly GCA_036365455.1. Lineage (NCBI taxonomy): Eukaryota > Metazoa > Arthropoda > Insecta > Lepidoptera > Hedylidae > Macrosoma > Macrosoma leucophasiata. The sequence goes on along the minus strand of JAWQUS010000023.1, from coordinate 995,588 downwards.
ACATAGTCTCCATCTAGCTCAACACACTTCTTCCACCTGAACTGCAACTTGTTTATCCATTCAAAAAAAAAGATTCCGGAAGGTCGGCGAAATACTCGTTCACTGCGACTATCACCTCATCTTTGGTCGAAAATTTCGAGCCACCCAAATGTTTTTTTAAATTTGGAAATAAATGATAATCTGAGGGGGCTAAATCCGGCGAATAAGGTGGGTGGGGCAGCAATTCGTAGCCACAATCATGGATTACAGATATTGTTTCAACCAAAGTGTGAACACGGTGCATTGTCTTGATGGAACAAAACTTTCTTACGCAACATTCCCGGCCTTTTTTCTTTTATTTCTTCTCGGAGTCTTCGTAAAAGGTTACAATAATAACTAGAATTAATAGTTTGACCTTTCGGTAAATAATCTACAAAAATAATGCCCTTCGCATCCCAAAAAACAGAAGCCATGACTTTGTTAGTCGACAAAACGACCTTAGCCTTTTTCGGTGTAGGTGAGTCAGATCTTTTCCACTGTTTGGATTGTTGCTTTGATTCAGGAATATGGTGGTGAACCCAGCTTTCATCCATGGTAACAAATCTAGACAAAAAGTCCTCGGGATCAGTCTCAAAAAGTTCCAAACAGTCTCGCGAAATTGTGAATCGAACTCGTTTTTGTTCAGCTGAAAGCAACCTCTGGACAGAGCGAGCAGAAACCTTATGGAATCCCAATTCTTTCGTAATGTCTGTTGTCTCAGCTATCTTACCAATGGTCAAACGTCGATCACCCAGTACGAGATCACAAATTTTATCGATGTCTTCTTTCGTGGTAGAGGTTGTAGGCCGTCCACTCCTAGGATCATCTTCAATGCTCTCACGACCGCGCTTAAACTCAGCTACCCACTTCTTGACACTGGAATACGATGGAGCAGACTCCCCCAAAGTGCTCATCATATCTTGATGGATGTCTTTTGGTGACAGGCCTTTTTTATTGAGGTACTTAATGACTGCACGATGTTCAATTTTCTCCATTATTGAAAATCGCGTCAGAATGCTTCAAACAAATAATCACCGAAAATGTATATTGTGCAGTATCGGAATGATCCTGCGCACAATAAATCAATAGAAGACATACTAACAAATGACGGTAAATTTAAAAAGATGTCATGTCTCCTTGTAGTTTGGGCCACGAACTTTTGGATCCACCCTCGTATATTTGTCGATGTTTAAATGTGTGCGTGAAATTGTTCTATTACTACGAAACAACCCGCAAACATGGCAGACTGTTTTGCATCGCTAACAAACGCTATGTCTACTCTCCTCCGTTCGGCCGGTGGCCCGTGTTGCTCTATGGTTTTATACTATGTACCGAGTGATATAAGGCACGATATTCAGCGAAGTATGTACGTCGCAGGTGCTGGTGCACGGGGAGCAGAACGAGATGTGTCGGCTGAAAGCGGCGCTGCAGCGGGAGCACCGCGGCCGCCTCGCCGTCCACACGCCGCGCAACACGCAGCACCTCGCGCTCACCTTCCGCGGGCACAAGACGGCCAAGGTGGGTGTGTGTGGTGGGGGGTGGAGGGTGGGGGGTGTGTGGTGCGGCACGCGGCCCCCAGCGGGAGCACCGCGGCCGCCTCGCCGTCCACACGCCGCGCAACACGCAGCACCTCGCGCTCACCTTCCGCGGGCACAAGACGGCCAAGGTGGGTGTGTGTGGTGGGGGTGGAGGGTGTGTGGTGCGGCACGCGGCCCCCAGCGGGAGCACCGCGGCCGCCTCGCCGTCCACACGCCGCGCAACACGCAGCACCTCGCGCTCACCTTCCGCGGGCACAAGACGGCCAAGGTGGGTGTGTGTGGTGGGGGTGGAGGGTGTGTGGTGCGGCACGCGGCCCCCAGCGGGAGCACCGCGGCCGCCTCGCCGTCCACACGCCGCGCAACACGCAGCACCTCGCGCTCACCTTCCGCGGGCACAAGACGGCCAAGGTGGGTGTGTGTGGTGGGGGTGGAGGGTGTGTGGTGCGGCACGCGGCCCCCAGCGGGAGCACCGCGGCCGCCTCGCCGTCCACACGCCGCGCAACACGCAGCACCTCGCGCTCACCTTCCGCGGGCACAAGACGGCCAAGGTGGGTGTGTGTGGTGGGGGGTGTGTGGTGCGGCACGCGGCCCCCAGCGGGAGCACCGCGGCCGCCTCGCCGTCCACACGCCGCGCAACACGCAGCACCTCGCGCTCACCTTCCGCGGGCACAAGACGGCCAAGGTGGGTGTGTGTGGTGGGGGGTGGAGGGTGGGGGGTGTGTGGTGCGGCACGCGGCCCCCAGCGGGAGCACCGCGGCCGCCTCGCCGTCCACACGCCGCGCAACACGCAGCACCTCGCGCTCACCTTCCGCGGGCACAAGACGGCCAAGGTGGGTGTGTGTGGTGGGGGTGGAGGGTGTGTGGTGCGGCACGCGGCCCCCAGCGGGAGCACCGCGGCCGCCTCGCCGTCCACACGCCGCGCAACACGCAGCACCTCGCGCTCACCTTCCGCGGGCACAAGACGGCCAAGGTGGGTGTGTGTGGTGGGGGTGGAGGGTGTGTGGTGCGGCACGCGGCCCCCAGCGGGAGCACCGCGGCCGCCTCGCCGTCCACACGCCGCGCAACACGCAGCACCTCGCGCTCACCTTCCGCGGGCACAAGACGGCCAAGGTGGGTGTGTGTGGTGGGGGTGGAGGGTGTGTGGTGCGGCACGCGGCCCCCAGCGGGAGCACCGCGGCCGCCTCGCCGTCCACACGCCGCGCAACACGCAGCACCTCGCGCTCACCTTCCGCGGGCACAAGACGGCCAAGGTGGGTGTGTGTGGTGGGGGGTGTGTGGTGCGGCACGCGGCCCCCAGCGGGAGCACCGCGGCCGCCTCGCCGTCCACACGCCGCGCAACACGCAGCACCTCACGCTCACCTTCCGCGGGCACAAGACGGCCAAGGTGGGTGTGTGTGGTGGGGGGTGGAGGGTGGGGGGTGTGTGGTGCGGCACGCGGCCCCCAGCGGGAGCACCGCGGCCGCCTCGCCGTCCACACGCCGCGCAACACGCAGCACCTCGCGCTCACCTTCCGCGGGCACAAGACGGCCAAGGTGGGTGTGTGTGGTGGGGGGGTGGGAGGTGAGGGGGGTGTGTGGTGCGGCACGCGGCCCCCAGATGGAGCACCGCGGATCGCCGTATATAATATAATAATTATTATTACAACATGACCATAATTCTGGTTTCATTCTGAATATTAATATGTTTTTTGACAGTTTGACACATTCGATAGATGACATTAGAGAGTTGAAAACTGTTCCTAAAATATTTTCCTAGAAAAAAAAAGTATGGTAAAGAATTGTAAAAATAATATCTCGTAACCGCGTAAAGTTTCTTGATAACGCAAAAACATGTTCCTTACTAACGAGACAGTGTGTGTGCAGGTGATGGGGTCCCTGGCCATGGTGCCCCCCCAGCCGGGGCTGGAGCTGCAGGGCGTCCTCGTCAAGAGGAACTTCAACTACCACATACTGGCACCTTCCGATCTCAACAGTGAGTTTTTATATTTTGGTTTCGTAATGCAAACTATTCGTGATTAACAAATAATATGAAAAAAAAAAACATGTGTTCAATTTACACGTGGTAGAAGTAAAACCTTTAAAAAATTGGCTCCAAAATAATGAGACGAATGAAAAAAAATATTGTGGGACACTTAATGAAACACGGAAAATAGAAATAACTAACGCGTATATTGCACGGTTCAGTACGGAATAGACAAAGGCACAGACAGTTGCGCTACAGACCACAAATATAAAAATAAATTATACATTGATTATCTGTGTGGGTGTGTTTAGCATTCATCCAATAAATATAAAACAATTTCACAATGCCGTCATATAGCGAGCACACAGCGCTCAAGATGTGCGTTCCACTTATAAGATTCGCCGACAACGCCCGCGGCTTTTTTGTGGTGGAATGATAACTTCAGCAGTTGTGGTCGCAGTCGTTGCGGTCGATTAGTGGAACGTAGCCAATATAAATGCGTCAATGGCCGCTGTCTAAGCGCAGACTGCACGCTGACGGTGATCGCCAACATGTCGCGACATAGTCACACCCCTGACACTCCTCTAAAATTCCATACCGACGCTTATTCTGGTTGTAAAGCAATAGTGAGTGCACATGTGTCTGCGCATACACTTGTGCACTATAATATCGCCCGCGAAGTTGGATAATCTTTTTTTTTATGTAACGGAAGTGGTAAACAAGCATGCAGTTCACATTGATGTTAAGTGATGACTGCAGCCTATAGACACCCACACGAAGACCAAAGTCAAAATGCAGATACCATATATATATCCTCAAGATACCATAAGTAATTATTGTGTTAATCCTGAACGCAACGCAAGGCGTTTACGAAATCGATGGAGGTAGCTACATATAATTTTTTCAAACTTCTGTCAGACAAATGTCACCTCAGTCTGCCCGGGACCACGGAAGCTGAAAAGCGACCGAAACGTCGGGTTGATTTTAAAAATCATTTTAGTTTAATATACGCGAGATAAATCCGTAAAAATAGTTTTATTTCAATGAATAATAATGCTGTTTTCTTACGTAAGATGGCCGTAAAGCCATCTGTACGGGCCTGTGCAAACATATCGGAGGCACTGCAGTATCGGGGTAGCTTATTAGTATTATTTTATTATATTATAATGCGGTGGTGCCTACGCCCGCGAGATCTGTCACTAGAGCTCTTGTAATGTGGCGGTTCAGTAAAAGACTGTACTGGTTGATGGTTAGATTTATTCTCCTTATAACTTATTGTTAATTACATGCAATGAGAGTGTGTGCGTATATGACGCAGCACACACTACATCTACCGAGTCTCCGCCGAGATTGGCGTGACCGAAACTCGGTCTGGAGGCCGTCATATTCGATATCCCCGGCAGAGTACACGGAGCTGCGGCAGTCGGAGGTGACGCAGCGGCAGTCGGTGCACTACGGCGGCTCCGTGGCGCTGCTGCGGCACGCCGTGCTGCGGCTGGCCGCCGCCGTCGACTTCCTGTCCGACACGCGCTGGCGCCTCTACGGCTGCCTCGACCTCGCGCTCGACCCGCCCATCGTCACGCTCGAGGTGCCCACACCCCACACACCCCACACACCCCACACACCCCATACTGCCCATTGTACATACTGCCCGCGCCGTCGACTTCCTGTCCGACACGCGCTGGCGCCTCTACGGCTGCCTCGACCTCGCGCTCGACCCGCCCATCGTCACGCTCGAGGTGCCCACACCCCACACACCCCACACACCCCACACACCCCATACTGCCCATTGTACATACTGCCCGCGCCGTCGACTTCCTGTCCGACACGCGCTGGCGCCTCTACGGCTGCCTCGACCTCGCGCTCGACCCGCCCATCGTCACGCTCGAGGTGCCCACACCCCACACACCCCACACACCCCATACTGCCCATTGTACATACTGCCCGCGCCGTCGACTTCCTGTCCGACACGCGCTGGCGCCTCTACGGCTGCCTCGACCTCGCGCTCGACCCGCCCATCGTCACGCTCGAGGTGCCCACACCCCACACACCCCACACACCCCACACACCCCATACTGCCCATTGTACATACTGCCCGCGCCGTCGACTTCCTGTCCGACACGCGCTGGCGCCTCTACGGCTGCCTCGACCTCGCGCTCGACCCGCCCATCGTCACGCTCGAGGTGCCCACACCCCACACACCCCACACACCCCACACACCCCATACTGCCCATTGTACATACTGCCCGCGCCGTCGACTTCCTGTCCGACACGCGCTGGCGCCTCTACGGCTGCCTCGACCTCGCGCTCGACCCGCCCATCGTCACGCTCGAGGTGCCCACACCCCACACACCCCACACACCCCACACACCCCACACACCCCACACACCCCATACTGCCCATTGTACATACTGCCCGCGCCGTCGACTTCCTGTCCGACACGCGCTGGCGCCTCTACGGCTGCCTCGACCTCGCGCTCGACCCGCCCATCGTCACGCTCGAGGTGCCCACACCCCACACACCCCACACACCCCACACACCCCACACACCCCACACACCCCATACTGCCCATTGTACATACTGCCCGCGCCGTCGACTTCCTGTCCGACACGCGCTGGCGCCTCTACGGCTGCCTCGACCTCGCGCTCGACCCGCCCATCGTCACGCTCGAGGTGCCCACACCCCACACACCCCACACACCCCACACACCCCATACTGCCCATTGTACATACTGCCCGCGCCGTCGACTTCCTGTCCGACACGCGCTGGCGCCTCTACGGCTGCCTCGACCTCGCGCTCGACCCGCCCATCGTCACGCTCGAGGTGCCCACACCCCACACACCCCACACACCCCACACACCCCACACACCCCACACACCCCACACACCCCATACTGCCCATTGTACATACTGCCCGCGCCGTCGACTTCCTGTCCGACACGCGCTGGCGCCTCTACGGCTGCCTCGACCTCGCGCTCGACCCGCCCATCGTCACGCTCGAGGTGCCCACACCCCACACACCCCACACACCCCCACACACCCCATACTGCCCATTGTACATACTGCCCGCGCCGTCGACTTCCTGTCCGACACGCGCTGGCGCCTCTACGGCTGCCTCGACCTCGCGCTCGACCCGCCCATCGTCACGCTCGAGGTGCCCACACCCCACACACCCCCACACACCCCACACACCCCACACACCCCATACTGCCCATTGTACATACTGCCCGCGCCGTCGACTTCCTGTCCGACACGCGCTGGCGCCTCTACGGCTGCCTCGACCTCGCGCTCGACCCGCCCATCGTCACGCTCGAGGTGCCCACACCCCACACACCCCACACACCCCACACACCCCATACTGCCCATTGTACATACTGCCCGCGCCGTCGACTTCCTGTCCGACACGCGCTGGCGCCTCTACGGCTGCCTCGACCTCGCGCTCGACCCGCCCATCGTCACGCTCGAGGTGCCCCACACCCCACACACCCCCACACACCCCACACACCCCCACACCCCACACACCCCACACACCCCATACTGCCCATTGTACATACTGCCCGCGCCGTCGACTTCCTGTCCGACACGCGCTGGCGCCTCTACGGCTGCCTCGACCTCGCGCTCGACCCGCCCATCGTCACGCTCGAGGTGCCCACACCCCCACACACACCCCACACACCCCACACACCCCATACTGCCCATTGTACATACTGCCCGCGCCGTCGACTTCCTGTCCGACACGCGCTGGCGCCTCTACGGCTGCCTCGACCTCGCGCTCGACCCGCCCATCGTCACGCTCGAGGTGCCCACACCCCACACACCCCACACACCCCACACACCCCACACACCCCATACTGCCCATTGTACATACTGCCCGCGCCGTCGACTTCCTGTCCGACACGCGCTGGCGCCTCTACGGCTGCCTCGACCTCGCGCTCGACCCGCCCATCGTCACGCTCGAGGTGCCCACACCCCACACACCCCCACACACCCCACACACCCCATACTGCCCATTGTACATACTGCCTGTCCGACACGCGCTGGCGCCTCTACGGCTGCCTCGACCTCGCGCTCGACCCGCCCATCGTCACGCTCGAGGTGCCCACACCCCACACACCCCACACACACCCCACACACCCCATACTGCCCATTGTACATACTGCCCGCGCCGTCGACTTCCTGTCCGACACGCGCTGGCGCCTCTACGGCTGCCTCGACCTCGCGCTCGACCCGCCCATCGTCACGCTCGAGGTGCCCACACCCCACACACCCCACACACCCCACACACCCCACACACCCCACACACCCCATACTGCCCATTGTACATACTGCCCGCGCCGTCGACTTCCTGTCCGACACGCGCTGGCGCCTCTACGGCTGCCTCGACCTCGCGCTCGACCCGCCCATCGTCACGCTCGAGGTGCCCACACCCCACACACCCCACACACCCCACACACCCCACACACCCCATACTGCCCATTGTACATACTGCCCGCGCCGTCGACTTCCTGTCCGACACGCGCTGGCGCCTCTACGGCTGCCTCGACCTCGCGCTCGACCCGCCCATCGTCACGCTCGAGGTGCCCACACCCCACACACCCCACACACCCCACACACCCCACACACCCCACACACCCCATACTGCCCATTGTACATACTGCCCGCGCCGTCGACTTCCTGTCCGACACGCGCTGGCGCCTCTACGGCTGCCTCGACCTCGCGCTCGACCCGCCCATCGTCACGCTCGAGGTGCCCACACACCCCACACACCCCACACACCCCACACACCCCATACTGCCCATTGTACATACTGCCCGCGCCGTCGACTTCCTGTCCGACACGCGCTGGCGCCTCTACGGCTGCCTCGACCTCGCGCTCGACCCGCCCATCGTCACGCTCGAGGTGCCCACACCCCACACACCCCACACACCCCACACACCCCACACACCCCATACTGCCCATTGTACATACTGCCCGCGCCGTCGACTTCCTGTCCGACACGCGCTGGCGCCTCTACGGCTGCCTCGACCTCGCGCTCGACCCGCCCATCGTCACGCTCGAGGTGCCCACACCCCACACACCCCACACACCCCACACACCCCATACTGCCCATTGTACATACTGCCCGCGCCGTCGACTTCCTGTCCGACACGCGCTGGCGCCTCTACGGCTGCCTCGACCTCGCGCTCGACCCGCCATCGTCACTCGCTCGAGGTGCCCACACCCCCACACCCCACACACCCCACACACCCCACACACCCCATACTGCCCATTGTACATACTGCCCGCGCCGTCGACTTCCTGTCCGACACGCGCTGGCGCCTCTACGGCTGCCTCGACCTCGCGCTCGACCCGCCCATCGTCACGCTCGAGGTGCCCACACCCCACACACCCCACACACCCCACACACCCCATACTGCCCATTGTACATACTGCCCGTGCCGTCGACTTCCTGTCCGACACGCGCTGGCGCCTCTACGGCTGCCTCGACCTCGCGCTCGACCCGCCCATCGTCACGCTCGAGGTGCCCACACCCCACACACCCCACACACCCCACACACCCCATACTGCCCATTGTACATACTGCCCGCGCCGTCGACTTCCTGTCCGACACGCGCTGGCGCCTCTACGGCTGCCTCGACCTCGCGCTCGACCCGCCCATCGTCACGCTCGAGGTGCCCACACCCCACACACCCCACACACCCCACACACCCCACACACCCCATACTGCCCATTGTACATACTGCCCGCGCCGTCGACTTCCTGTCCGACACGCGCTGGCGCCTCTACGGCTGCCTCGACCTCGCGCTCGACCCGCCCATCGTCACGCTCGAGGTGCCCACACCCCACACACCCCACACACCCCACACACCCCACACACCCCATACTGCCCATTGTACATACTGCCCGCGCCGTCGACTTCCTGTCCGACACGCGCTGGCGCCTCTACGGCTGCCTCGACCTCGCGCTCGACCCGCCCATCGTCACGCTCGAGGTGCCCACACCCCACACACCCCACACACCCCACACACCCCATACTGCCCATTGTACATACTGCCCGCGCCGTCGACTTCCTGTCCGACACGCGCTGGCGCCTCTACGGCTGCCTCGACCTCGCGCTCGACCCGCCCATCGTCACGCTCGAGGTGCCCACACCCCACACACCCCACACACCCCACACACCCCATACTGCCCATTGTACATACTGCCCGCGCCGTCGACTTCCTGTCCGACACGCGCTGGCGCCTCTACGGCTGCCTCGACCTCGCGCTCGACCCGCCCATCGTCACGCTCGAGGTGCCCACACCCCACACACCCCACACACCCCACACACCCCACACACCCCATACTGCCCATTGTACATACTGCCCGCGCCGTCGACTTCCTGTCCGACACGCGCTGGCGCCTCTACGGCTGCCTCGACCTCGCGCTCGACCCGCCCATCGTCACGCTCGAGGTGCCCACACCCCACACACCCCACACACCCCACACACCCCATACTGCCCATTGTACATACTGCCCGCGCCGTCGACTTCCTGTCCGACACGCGCTGGCGCCTCTACGGCTGCCTCGACCTCGCGCTCGACCCGCCCATCGTCACGCTCGAGGTGCCCACACCCCACACACCCCACACACCCCACACACCCCACACACCCCATACTGCCCATTGTACATACTGCCCGCGCCGTCGACTTCCTGTCCGACACGCGCTGGCGCCTCTACGGCTGCCTCGACCTCGCGCTCGACCCGCCCATCGTCACGCTCGAGGTGCCCACACCCCACACACCCCCACACACCCCATACTGCCCATTGTACATACTGCCCGCGCCGTCGACTTCCTGTCCGACACGCGCTGGCGCCTCTACGGCTGCCTCGACCTCGCGCTCGACCCGCCCATCGTCACGCTCGAGGTGCCCACACCCCACACACCCCACACACCCCACACACCCCACACACCCCACACACCCCACACACCCCACACACCCCACACACCCCATACTGCCCATTGTACATACTGCCCGCGCCGTCGACTTCCTGTCCGACACGCGCTGGCGCCTCTACGGCTGCCTCGACCTCGCGCTCGACCCGCCCATCGTCACGCTCGAGGTGCCCACACCCCACACACCCCACACACCCCACACACCCCATACTGCCCATTGTACATACTGCCCGCGCCGTCGACTTCCTGTCCGACACGCGCTGGCGCCTCTACGGCTGCCTCGACCTCGCGCTCGACCCGCCCATCGTCACGCTCGAGGTGCCCACACCCCACACACCCCACACACCCCACACACCCCACACACCCCACACACCCCATACTGCCCATTGTACATACTGCCCGCGCCGTCGACTTCCTGTCCGACACGCGCTGGCGCCTCTACGGCTGCCTCGACCTCGCGCTCGACCCGCCCATCGTCACGCTCGAGGTGCCCACACCCCACACACCCCACACACCCCACACACCCCATACTGCCCATTGTACATACTGCCCGCGCCGTCGACTTCCTGTCCGACACGCGCTGGCGCCTCTACGGCTGCCTCGACCTCGCGCTCGACCCGCCCATCGTCACGCTCGAGGTGCCCACACCCCACACACCCCACACACCCCACACACCCCATACTGCCCATTGTACATACTGCCCGCGCCGTCGACTTCCTGTCCGACACGCGCTGGCGCCTCTACGGCTGCCTCGACCTCGCGCTCGACCCGCCCATCGTCACGCTCGAGGTGCCCACACCCCACACACCCCACACACCCCACACCGCATACTGCCCATTGTACATGCGTCGGATCCAAATCTCTTATTAATATCTTGAGAGAATATAGCAGTTTTAAAATAACATCACAGCAAAAGCGGTGCAAAGCCGGCGGACAGTCATGAAGGGGAAAGGCGGTGGTCCAATTCTTTAAATGTAAGATAGTCCATTTATCGAGGTAGGTTTTAGGCTATAATAACACTACGCTGTGATGCATAGGAGAGGCAAAAAAAATATTGTAAATTCTGTGATACCTATAGGTATAGCCTCGCGGCTAATGTTAATTGTACACGTGCGAAGCCGGTGCAAGGGTGCTGGCAAATAAAAATTTAAGAAAATAATATGTAGTGAAAATGAATCTTATCACTAGCGAGTGTTAAAGTGGGTAAATGTGCATGTGTAGGATGTGCATTCCGTTCGTACAGATTGAGGACAACTTTATTCTGAAATATAAAATGTTTAACACATAAACACGTAATTTCAGTTCATAATTATGATTTTAAATCGTTTTTCAAATTTGGAGTGTTTGAGGGTGTACATCATTCCCGTTACACGTTGTACGCAAAGTTGTAACCGGAAAGGTTGTTCATCTATATGAAGTTTCAAATTATTTAACGTGAAACAATTACAATGAAATCACAACCTTTTTTTTTTTTTTTTTTTTTTTTTTGTTATGGAAGTGGCAAACAAGCATGCAGTTCACTTAGACTATAGACACTTACAAAAAAACCAAGGTCAAAATGCAGATGCGTTGCCACTCCTGAGGCCTAAGGTGTTATGCCTCTGTGCCGGAAATTACAGGGCCGTACATTACCACCTGACCGGAACACGATAGTGCTGAACACTACCATTTAGCGGCAAGTATATTAGGTAATGCGGTGGTGCCTACGCCCGCGAGCTCCGTCACTGGAGCTCTACCACCAGTAGAACCTCTTTGTCATACAAAGTAAAAATTAATTCTATGTTATTTTATTTGACAATGAAAACGCTCATCATTTCACACACACATACCGTGCGTGGTGAAGGTGAGGTGAACTCTACGCGTGTGTGCATAACTATGAATTGCTGAGATGCTATATTTCATACGTACAAACGTTTATTTATTTATTTATTAAGTCTTTATTGTCACAATACACATACAATATTGTTACAAATGGCGAACTTAACGCTAAGAGCGTTCTCTACCAGTTAAACCATTACTAGTATAGAAAGTTATATGGCGGTATTACGACACAACAGACATACAGAGCATAATAATAATTCATACTTAGTATAACTAGTACATACAAATGTATACACATTTATTACATAAATAGAATAAAGATACAATTTACATATATATATATATATATATATATATATATATATAATATGAAATATATGCATATAATCATGTTGATGATGATTACAAGGTATTCAAATGATTATCGTAAAAGATAGATCTTGAGGTTCTTCTTAAACGTAAATTTTGAGTTAGACCTACCAAGTGTATCCGGGAGCGCATTCCACAAGCGAGCCGCTTGAACACCAAAAGAATTTGAAAGGAAACTGGATCTATGGAGAGGAATAGAGAGAGTAAAAGAGTCATTAGATCGTAAGTCAAGTGAGTGAGCAGAACAGAGGTATTGAAAGTAGGATTTTAAGTAAGGAGGAGAAGTATTGTTGGAAAGAATTGAGAAGAGCTGACAGAGAATTCGTAATTGTCTTCTAACGTTCGACTGATATATGCTGTCGGCTGTTGTTGTCAGGGTTGAAACGCATACAAATTGAATGAAAGTTTGACGTAATGACTGATGATTTTATATTCTCAGGAGAAAAAGACCTTGGGAGATGAAGACAACATCAGTATAGGCATGAACTGTTGAAATATTGTTGGAAAATTCCGGCTACACCTCGTAATACAAATTAAATATCAGTATCTCGATGTTGTTTCTACGAATCTAACTGTGCTATTCCAGTGGCAAGCGCAGCCGGTGACTGACATGTACGCGGACGCCGTGATCGCCGCCATCCTGGCCGCCGCCGCCGCGCCCCCCGCCCTGCCCCCCGCGCCCCTCGCACACAAGCTCGACCGCATGCACTTCAAGGTAGGTGCCCCCCACCCGTCACACGCCCCGCGCCCCCCGCGCCCCTCGCACACAAGCTCGACCGCATGCACTTCAAGGTAGGTGCCCCCCACCCGTCACACGCCCCGCGCCCCCCGCGCCCCTCGCACACAAGCTCGACCGCATGCACTTCAAGGTAGGTGCCCCCCACCCGTCACACGCCCCGCGCCCCCCGCGCCCCTCGCACACAAGCTCGACCGCATGCACTTCAAGGTAGGTGCCCCCCACCCGTCACACGCCCCGCGCCCCCCGCGCCCCTCGCACACAAGCTCGACCGCATGCACTTCAAGGTAGGTGCCCCCCACCCGTCACACGCCCCGCGCCCCCCGCGCCCCTCGCACACAAGCTCGACCGCATGCACTTCAAGGTAGGTGCCCCCCACCCGTCACACGCCCCGCGCCCCCCGCGCCCCTCGCACACAAGCTCGACCGCATGCACTTCAAGGTAGGTGCCCCCCACCCGTCACACGCCCCGCGCCCCCCGCGCCCCTCGCACACAAGCTCGACCGCATGCACTTCAAGGTAGGTGCCCCCCACCCGTCACACGCCCCGCGCCCCCCGCGCCCCTCGCACACAAGCTCGACCGCATGCACTTCAAGGTAGGTGCCCCCCACCCGCCACACGCCCCGCGCCCCCCGCGCCCCTCGCACACAAGCTCGACCGCATGCACTTCAAGGTAGGTGCCCCCCACCCGCCACACGCCCCGCGCCCCCCGCGCCCCTCGCACACAAGCTCGACCGCATGCACTTCAAGGTAGGTGCCCCCCACCCGCCACACGCCCCGCGCCCCCCGCGCCCCTCGCACACAAGCTCGACCGCATGCACTTCAAGGTAGGTGCCCCCCACCCGCCACACGCCCCGCGCCCCCCGCGCCCCTCGCACACAAGCTCGAACGCATGCACTTCAAGGAAAGTGCCCCGACACGACACACGCCCCGCGCCCCTCAAGGTCGTCTCTTTCATGTTAATAAAATTAAAGTTTTATATATTTAAATATGCTTGCAGGAATGTGTGATTGAGATGCTACAAGAGATGTTCGGTGAAGACTCGGTGCCCAAAATATTTAAGGGCGATAAACTGCATGTCACCGTGGACGGGAAGCGCGCAGACATCGATCTACAGACCTTGGTTAGTAAATGATTTTATTTTAATGGGTGTTAAAATTAAATTATAAGAACTCGCAATAGTTGCAATATTTAGAGTTAATATAACTCTTTATAGTTTTTTTATCATAATATCCTAATATTGGCTAACATGTTCTTTCCACAGGAGGTGAAATGCGAAGTAGACGAAGGCCTGGAACGCATCGTGCACAGCGCGGTCAGCAAATTGCACTCGGCGCTCGCGCCCGTCAAGCCGCCGCCCTCCACGCCGGCCACGCCCGCCACGCCCGCCACGCCGGCCGCGCCGCCCGCGCCCGTGCCGGGCCCCGTGCCTCCGCCCTCCTTCATGTGACCCTCGGATACTGAGGGTCACACTATCGCGTCCTTCTATGCGTCGTGCGATTGGACTTATTGGACTGGCTAGATATTATTAAAAGAACGCTCCGGCGAACTTGTCATCGCCTCTGCACTATGAGAGGCCACGAAAGCGAGAACGGCTCTAGTAATAGTGTTATATGCGTGGCCTCATTAGCTCAAATATTGAGTAAAAGTATCTATGAGGAACTATCTTTTGGCTAGTAAATAACGTTAGGCTGTTTACTATCTAAGAAATGCATATTCCTAATGTGGATGGGATACAATTTTTTGTAAATTTACCGTCTTAACTCTTATTTAGGTTACTTAGGTCATTCGTTCTTGCTCTCGCGACTAAAAATATACTTGTAAGACTATTCTCGTAGCAACCGAACATCCAAAAAATCATATAAATCGGTCAAAACTTTTCGGAATAATGCGACCGACTGTGAATGTTTAAATTCATTACATTTATATTTCAACAAGTTCAGTAAGACGATAGAATAGATTGTGGACGAAGATAAAGTCATTATTCAATATTTTTGAGCACAACACTTAATCTGCACTAAAGCACTTAGCTAAAAATGAAAAGTAAATATTTAATCCTTTCAACCGTTCATGTTTTAACTTTAGCTGCCTCAGTAGTCCAGTGGTAGCAGGCCTCTGCTGCTACGCTGGGGTCCTAGGTTCGATTTCCGGGTCGGGGGCTACTGGAAATAAAGATGTAAAATCCTTTATCACTGGTTCTATTGCGATTTTCCCATTTTCTGAAAGTTTCCCAGTACCTCGGAGTTTGGAAACGTGCCCGGAGATGTCAACATTGGTCCATACATAACCGTCGAATCGTAGGTGTTTGCATGTTTGAATGCATGCATTTACCGCTGCCTACCCCTTCGGGGATTACAGGCTTGAAGTTGCGTTCATGTTTTAGTTCATAATTATTAAGTGCTGTATTTTGCATTTAATAAGTGTTGTGTTCAAAAAATTGTACAACTTTACTGCTATTTTATAGATGTTATGTATAAGGAAAGGTAAGATATTCAGTATTTGAATATTTATTTCTTATGTGTAAATAAAATGTTATTTTAATTTTCAACCAGTTGTTTTTCTATACTGTAACCATGCTCCAGTGTTGGTCATACGTCCACCTTTTAAGTGGTTTGAGGTATGTAGAAAAATCGTCACCCTTTCGCCTTCTTCGTCCAAGTAGCGGGTGTTGTTGGTTCGACACCTGTGTACAGTACGTACAAAACATGCTGAAGTTGCCTGCGTAAGCTGCGCGAGTCTCTCCTAGTTCGCACCTAGCTAGTAATTTACGTCTGGCCGAAAATGGTTTGTACTGTGTTCACGAGTAAGTTGTGTTTTACAAGATGAAGAGCCTACAACGCAATTAAGTAAATAAACTGATAAATTTGATGATTTTGGATACGCGGCGAATTCCTTGTACATAGATGTAGTCTACAGTTTTCACCAATAATGTGAACTGTATGTTTGTTCGTGAACAAACATAAAAAATAAAATGAAGGTTATTGATAAAATGAAAGTTATTGAGAAATAAAAAAACAGTTTATGTGGTATAAAACATAATAATATATTTACAATCTTATTATATAATAGTTACATTTAAATACTTATGCTAGTTGGCATTCTTTGTATAAAACTGGAAGTTTTATATTTTAAAATAACTGCTTAAATATTAGAGTTAGCGCACTCGGAGTCCGGGAGGGTACTGCGAGTCGGGAGCGTGAGTACACTAGCGGTCGGGTGAGGGCGAGTGCGAGCGAGAGCGCTAGAGCGCCAGGGGTGGGGGGGGGTGACGTGGGGCGTCTCGTCAGGGGGTCTAGGGGTTGGCGGCGTGCGGGCGGCGGGCGGAGGGCTGGGAGTGCGAGTGCCGCTTCCAGAAGCGCTTGACGTCGTCGTGCCCGTGGGAGGAGACCAGCAGGGTGCGCGAGCGCTCGTGCTGCCAGGTGAGCACGCCGGCCGCCTGCGCGTAGTCCCGCAGCGTCGTGAACTCCGCCTGCACACAGTTACGTTTAATGCGCCGACGATCTATACATCCGTATTGAAAAGATGAGGTTTGCAGGTGGGTATGCATGTGGTGATAGTCGAAACCGGTCATCCGAAGTAATAGTACACGCGTCGTAATCTCGTCTCAAACCCGGTCAGGTGTGGGGAACCTCGTTCGGGGCTTTCGCCCCCCGAGAGGGATTATCCACGCCGACCGTACTTACGGCCGCGTCGTTGGGTTTGCCTTCTCGGCATTGATTGTCGTAATAATTACTTCGTATACTATTTTTTTGTACGTGTGACATAAACCCGCTCCGGACGCAAGAAGGGCACATAAAAATACGTGTGTCCTACGTAGCCTATTAATTCACGACGAAAAGCTAAATAAGCGCAGAAAAATTAGAGCTGGGGGGTTGTTGGGGGAAAGAGGTCTACGTCCCCCACCCGATTACCCTAATTATTATTATGGTAGTTATATTCAGTGTTATAATTTTTATCGAATTATTTTATTAATATGTTTAGCAACCACTTTCGTCTGTTTAGTCTTGTTTGGGTTGTGCACGTGTGACAGTGCAATTGTTCATAGTAAAATATTTCTTTACGCATGAGTGAAATGAAGTTAATCGATTGATTGACGCACCGTTCAGAAATGGACAACTTACGTCACAGAAAAGCATGCTTAAAGTTCGGGTTACTACTTAAGGCACTGTGCAGAAATATGCAACTTAAGTCACGGAGAAGCATGCGTTAAGTGTGGATTTAGGTCACGCTGTGCTATATAAAATTTTTGAACACTACAATCTTTGATAATTACGATCATTTTAGGAAAACAACAGTGTTCTACAAGGTGATTTTGAAATTGATGGCCACTAAGATACAGAATACTAGTGCACATGTACACACCTGCGACATGAACTGCTTGTATATGACGCCCTCGGTGTAGGTGAAGCGGTTCCGCTCGCTCTCCCACAGCTTGACCTGGTCCACGACGGTGGGCGGCAACACCGACGACGACCGGATGCCGCCCGCGTCAGTTTTCAACATCTGAATACACACTATAGTTAAAGCTTTAACGACTGGAATCAAATACACAATTTTGTGTTTGGGTGCGTGTGTGTTGATGCCGCACAGACTGTGTGTGTGTGTGTTTGTGTGAGAGTGAGAGAGAGAGAGAGCTACCTGCGGGTGCGAGTGTAGGCCCAGGTAGTGCACGATCTGGTCGGCGGAGATGCCGCCCCGCAGTGCCTGCCGCATCGACTGTGTGTGTGTGTGTGTGCGAGTGAGAGAGAGAGAGTTACCTGCGGGTGCGAGTGTAGGCCCAGGTAGTGCACGATCTGGTCGGCGGAGATGCCGCCCCGCAGTGCCTGCCGCACCGACTGTGTGTGTGTGTGTGCGTGTGTGTGTGTGTGAGAGTGAGAGAGAGAGAGAGCTACCTGCGGGTGCGAGTGTAGGCCCAGGTAGTGCACGATCTGGTCGGCGGAGATGCCGCCCCGCAGTGCCTGCCGCACCGACTGTGTGTGTGTGTGTGCGTGTGTGTGTGTGTGAGAGTGAGAGAGAGAGAGAGCTACCTGCGGGTGCGAGTGTAGGCCCAGGTAGTGCACGATCTGGTCGGCGGAGATGCCGCCCCGCAGTGCCTGCCGCATCGACTGTGTGTGTGTGTGTGTGCGAGTGAGAGAGAGAGAGTTACCTGCGGGTGCGAGTGTAGGCCCAGGTAGTGCACGATCTGGTCGGCGGAGATGCCGCCCCGCAGTGCCTGCCGCACCGACTGTGTGTGTGTGTGTGCGTGTGTGTGTGTGTGAGAGTGAGAGAGAGAGAGAGCTACCTGCGGGTGCGAGTGTAGGCCCAGGTAGTGCACGATCTGGTCGGCGGAGATGCCGCCCCGCAGTGCCTGCCGCACCGACTGTGTGTGTGTGTGTGCGTGTGTGTGTGTGTGAGAGTGAGAGAGAGAGAGAGCTACCTGCGGGTGCGAGTGTAGGCCCAGGTAGTGCACGATCTGGTCGGCGGAGATGCCGCCCCGCAGTGCCTGCCGCACCGACTGTGTGTGTGTGGGAGAGTGAGAGAGAGAGAGAGCTACCTGCGGGTGCGAGTGTAGGCCCAGGTAGTGCACGATCTGGTCGGCGGAGATGCCGCCCCGCAGTGCCTGCCGCACCGACTGTGTGTGTGTGGGAGAGTGAGAGAGAGAGAGAGCTACCTGCGGGTGCGAGTGTAGGCCCAGGTAGTGCACGATCTGGTCGGCGGAGATGCCGCCCCGCAGTGCCTGCCGCACCGACTGTGTGTGTGTGTGTGCGTGTGTGTGTGTGTGAGAGTGAGAGAGAGAGAGAGCTACCTGCGGGTGCGAGTGTAGGCCCAGGTAGTGCACGATCTGGTCGGCGGAGATGCCGCCCCGCAGTGCCTGCCGCATCGACTGTGTGTGTGTGTGTGTGCGAGTGAGAGAGAGAGAGTTACCTGCGGGTGCGAGTGTAGGCCCAGGTAGTGCACGATCTGGTCGGCGGAGATGCCGCCCCGCAGTGCCTGCCGCACCGACTGTGTGTGTGTGTGTGCGTGTGTGTGTGTGTGAGAGTGAGAGAGAGAGAGAGAGCTACCTGCGGGTGCGAGTGTAGGCCCAGGTAGTGCACGATCTGGTCGGCGGAGATGCCGCCCCGCAGTGCCTGCCGCACCGACTGTGTGTGTGTGTGTGCGTGTGTGTGTGTGTGAGAGTGAGAGAGAGAGAGAGCTACCTGCGGGTGCGAGTGTAGGCCCAGGTAGTGCACGATCTGGTCGGCGGAGATGCCGCCCCGCAGTGCCTGCCGCACCGACTGTGTGTGTGTGGGAGAGTGAGAGAGAGAGAGAGCTACCTGCGGGTGCGAGTGTAGGCCCAGGTAGTGCACGATCTGGTCGGCGGAGATGCCGCCCCGCAGTGCCTGCCGCACCGACTGTGTGTGTGTGGGAGAGTGAGAGAGAGAGAGAGCTACCTGCGGGTGCGAGTGTAGGCCCAGGTAGTGCACGATCTGGTCGGCGGAGATGCCGCCCCGCAGTGCCTGCCGCACCGACTGTGTGTGTGTGTGTGCGTGTGTGTGTGTGTGAGAGTGAGAGAGAGAGAGAGCTACCTGCGGGTGCGAGTGTAGGCCCAGGTAGTGCACGATCTGGTCGGCGGAGATGCCGCCCCGCAGTGCCTGCCGCACCGACTGTGTGTGTGTGGGAGAGTGAGAGAGAGAGAGAGCTACCTGCGGGTGCGAGTGTAGGCCCAGGTAGTGCACGATCTGGTCGGCGGAGATACCTGCGGGTGCGAGTGTAGGCCCAGGTAGTGCACGATCTGGTCGGCGGAGATGCCGCCCCGCAGTGCCTGCCGCACCGACTGTGTGTGTGTGGGAGAGTGAGAGAGAGAGAGAGCTACCTGCGGGTGCGAGTGTAGGCCCAGGTAGTGCACGATCTGGTCGGCGGAGATGCCGCCCCGCAGTGCCTGCCGCACCGACTGTGTGTGTGTGGGAGAGTGAGAGAGAGAGAGAGCT
Source organism: Macrosoma leucophasiata (assembly GCA_036365455.1). Taxonomy (NCBI): domain Eukaryota; kingdom Metazoa; phylum Arthropoda; class Insecta; order Lepidoptera; family Hedylidae; genus Macrosoma; species Macrosoma leucophasiata. The sequence continues at coordinate 975,262 of JAWQUS010000023.1, read as the reverse complement.
ACCTGCGGGTGCGAGTGTAGGCCCAGGTAGTGCACGATCTGGTCGGCGGAGATGCCGCCCCGCAGTGCCTGCCGCACCGACTGTGTGTGTGTGTGTGCGTGTGTGTGTGTGTGAGAGTGAGAGAGAGAGAGAGCTACCTGCGGGTGCGAGTGTAGGCCCAGGTAGTGCACGATCTGGTCGGCGGAGATGCCGCCCCGCAGTGCCTGCCGCACCGACTGTGTGTGTGTGGGAGAGTGAGAGAGAGAGAGAGCTACCTGCGGGTGCGAGTGTAGGCCCAGGTAGTGCACGATCTGGTCGGCGGAGATGCCGCCCCGCAGTGCCTGCCGCACCGACTGTGTGTGTGTGTGTGCGTGTGTGTGTGTGTGAGAGTGAGAGAGAGAGAGAGCTACCTGCGGGTGCGAGTGTAGGCCCAGGTAGTGCACGATCTGGTCGGCGGAGATGCCGCCCCGCAGTGCCTGCCGCACCGACTGTGTGTGTGTGGGAGAGTGAGAGAGAGAGAGAGCTACCTGCGGGTGCGAGTGTAGGCCCAGGTAGTGCACGATCTGGTCGGCGGAGATGCCGCCCCGCAGTGCCTGCCGCACCGACTCTCGCGTCAGTACGCCCACCACCAAGTTCGGGAATCTACACACAATGTATTACTTGTCTTTGTCTTAGTTGTTAGAGTCCCGTGCGACGGGGACACGGGACTCGGGGACAACGGGAATAAACCTATTACTAACACACAGCTTACACAAAAAAGCTCGGCTCGCGCTTTATTAAGGTCACAGTTCTAACCCATATTAAAATTAAAATTTGACAACCTCATTTTTGGAATATAATTTTTTACAAAATGCATTTGCATTGTATATTATTATTTGTCTTAATAAAATACTTGAGGAAGTAAAAAGTTGCTTAATAAATATTTGACCAAGAGATTAAAATTTTAAAATGCGAAATATAAATATAAATTTGCTAAAGATTCTTTTGGGAATTAAACTAGTGCGATAAGTTTCTTGGGAAGTAAGATTTGATAAAAAATATCTTGCCAAACGGAAGGATCCCGTGCTTTTGTCTACCTTTTGATAGAGTGTATAAGGCGCGAGCCCAACATGGAACATGTCCTTTCTGATTCTGTAGTTACCTGTATATAAGTTCGGTGAAGAGCCCCAGCAAGGCGACCTGCAGGCTGCTCTGCGTGTAGGCGTACACGCGGTAGTTGGTCTCCACCACGATGTACCCCCGGGGGGCCCCCGCCCCGCCCTCCCCCTCGCCCACCCCCGCGCCCAGCGGCGCCACCCCGTCCCTCACGCACGTGATGTTCAACGCCAGCCGGGTCGGGTAGAAACGACCGTCTTTACGCTGAAATATAATAATAATAATGGCAACCCCAAGTCCCACTGCTGGGCACGAGTCTCTCCCCTTCTTTGGGGGGAGGCCTGGAGCTTACTCCACCACAATGCTCCAATGTGCGTTGGTGGAGATATGGGTTAGTGGCCAACCCGCTGTCGGATGTTTGCAAACCTCCCATAAGGCCTCCGACAAGGATTAACGCCTGCTATCTATCGATAGCAACCGGGACCGACGGCTCAACACGCCCTCTGAAGCACAGAAACGCGCACCCATCACACATCCGACCGCGCCCTTATCGCACAACCGAGTCGATTGCTTCCGATCTACAACAGACGCGGGGCAATGCGCGTTTCTACATTGAAATAATGGGACGTAAATGAATATAGTGGTTATAGCGGTATAGTAAATTTGACACTATACTACTACAAGTGCTTTAAGTTGTTTTTTTTTTCATTTTCAGTAGTCCCTGATACATGCAAAACCGAAATGCCACTGAGTAAAACTGCCTGCGTAAAGTAAGTAACAGTTCACAATAACAAAAAATAAAACGAATGAAAAATAATGCTGTGTATTCATAAAAATACAATTCAAATCTCCGGTGTGATAGTCTCATGTATATGGGATATACATCAAAGAGTTACCCCCTTATTCATAAACGCATTTTAGCTAAAGTGTTGCTAATCTCTCCTTTGTCTTTTTCTATCCTGCACATTGGACAATGCAACTGACAAAGGCAAAGCATTCTATAGCTAAAACGTATCTAATGTACGTTTATGAATAAGAGAGTTAATGTTAATAAATGAGATAAATCAAATGGGAGTTTTGGCGGGAACCTTGAAAGAGGCGTATGGTGCTCTTATTTTATTTCATTTTCTTGGTGTATTTTTAAGTTATATTGAATAAAGTTGGTGGCATTTTGTTTGATATAAGTTTATTACAGTGCCCGTGTATAGTGAAATAGAATAACAGTGCGAAAACACGACCTTTCAGGTTGCCTCCAAAACTTCATTGTAAATGTTCTGGTAAAGTAGCCATCGCTTTACTCGAATAACTTGATTGTAACTCACTTGACTGACATATTATACTTGATAACTTATATACTTAATACTTACATATTATACTTGATGACTATATTATATTAACTTTTATGCTGCTTAAATAAATACGAAATATCGTTTTACTTGACACTGGCAATATGCGCAATAGCGAAGCCATAACAAAAAAAAAAAAATCAAATGGCGATTACAATAAAAAATGTCTATAGATAGGCTACAGTCATCACTCAACACCAACGTGAACTGCATACTTGTTTGCCACCATCGTAAAACAAAAAAAATATATTGAAAAAAACTTCTTGAATTCTTTTTAAACGACTTCGAAAAAAGGAGGAGGTTATCAATTCATAGAAATGTTTTTTTTTTTAAATATTTTAACTAATTATTAATTTAAAACAGCAATCAAAATATTGAAGTTCATGAATGACAGACCTTCCTTTGGTAGACGAGGCCGAACTCGCGCAGGTGCTGCAGGAACACCAGCATGTTGTTGCTCATGCCCGCCGTGCTGTAGTCCTGCACACAACCACACGCATACAAACATCTACAGCACCTCCTGTTATCACTTTCACAGAGGTAAAACTACTGAAGCCTGAGTGGCAACGCATCTGCATTTTGATTCTCGATTTTTCTGCTTTTGTTCATGTGATTTAACGTGGAAGAAAATGAGACGGGAAGAATGAAAGCGACAATCTGTCTATGGGTTTCATAGACAGATTGCGCTCTTTATTCTTGATTTAATTTGATTTAATTTATTATTGTTTATTCAGATAATCAAAAATCCATTCATTATTTGTTAGTAAGAGACTCAATAAACTAAGTGTTAGTGGACAATCTAATAAAATTCATTACAATGTCAATTATACATTATCTACTATATAAAAATAAGTCGGGTTTTCCTTCCTGACGCTATAACTCCAGAACGCACGTACCGATTGCCACGGTTTTGCATTCGTTGGAAAGGTCTCGGGCTCCGTGAGGTTTATAGCAAAGAAAAGAGCAAGAAAATTCAGGAAAAAATATTTATAAAACGACATCCACGCGGGCGAAGCTGCGGGCAACAGCTAGTTTACTATATAATAAAGAAGAAGAATCGGACAGTCCCATATGTACACTGATCCAGTGTTTCCATATAGGACAGTCCAGTCTGTCAGCCAATACATTCAGAATGCTTTGAACTGTTGAAAATGTTTGAACTCTTTGATCAATATAGATCTCTTATAAATTGTATGCAATAATGCACACAAAGAACTAACACCCATATTCTAAGGCGTAATCTCATCCTTAACTAAACCATACTCAATGGAATTGGTATTCTTAGTTGTAACTCATAACGTCAACTTGACATTCTGCCTCCGTTTGAGGTATGAAAGCAATTGTGAAACTCCAAGGTAGCTCACGACCTTTACATAATAGTAAATTTTTTCCTAACATTTTCCTTTAAAAAAATATTCAGATTAAGTTTTGTCCAATACCGGACCATAAACATTTACGTAGGCGGTGTGCAGCAGAGATAACGCTTTACGAAGTCGAAACTAGCCGATCGTCACTCGCGTAGGCCGCAAAGGACTTGAATCCGTGGCCGTAAAACAAATTATTATTAAAAAAAAAAAATCGGTAGGCACCTTGCCGAGCGTGGAGAAGCTGAGCTGGTAGAGGAAGGCGAGGCAGTCGGCGGCGCTCAGGCTGCGCTTCTCCGCCGTGTGCAGGTAGTGCTGCAGGAACAGCCACACCTGCCCCGCCGCGAGTTACAACAGTCGTATCGGTTATTTATTTATTTAAACTTTAATGCACACGTTATAAGGTGGACTTAATGCCTTTAGGCATTATCTGCCGGTCAACCTTAAGGTTGTACAAGAAAAAACCACAAAATGTTGCAGAAAAATAAAAAAAACTATGAAATAAAAACTACTATCACTGAAATAGGTATATAATATATCAGAGCAACACGGGCCACCGGCCGGCGGACCGGAGGGGAGTAGGCATATGCAGGCTTTCCCCTCTGCCAAAGTAATTAGCGCATCACCTCTTTCAGGCAGCCTCTCTACATAATTGAATTTACGGATTTATATCGCGTATAAAATAAATAAATTATTTGAAACTTGATATAGATGAACACCTTTCAATATTGCTGGACCTTGCCTTTACATCTTGTATAGATTGGCTAACTAGCATTGTTGGCAATAGGTGTCGCTACTGCCGCCATAAGGCAATGCAATAAATGACATGGAACAATTTGACAAATCCAGTGTGGACTTTGGTAGCTCAGGTGGGAGAACGACTGGACTAGATTCTTAGTGGTTGCGGGTTCTAGTCCCGCCTGAAGTTAAAATTTTCTTTAAACAGTCATATCACCGATCACTATCACAAAGACATAACAACTAAATGTTTCAGAGGTGGCAATGCTCCTGGATTTTGGCCTCTGGTCTTTGTATGTATAGACTACAGGGATGACTTAACATCGATGTGAACTGCATACTTGTTTGCCACCTTATTACATAATAAAAAAGATAGATGGTAAGTATTAAAAAAAAAAAAAAAGAATATCATAGGGGTTAGTTAGGAACATTTAAAACATTTTTATTTAACACACTTGGTAAAAAGGATGAGGCTATGAGTCCAGCGTTGTGAGATGACCGTTTGATTCGAAGGGTCGCGGGTTCGATCCCCGCACCGGGACAAATATTTGTATGGCCTACAGATATTTGTTTCCCGTCTGGGTGTTTGTGTATGTGTTGTATCGGCACCCACGACACAGGTTTATACCTAACTATGAGTATAACTATAAATAGTAAACGTATATTTTTTTATTTGCGATTCATAGATATAATTTTTTTGTTACGTCATTTATTTACCTGTTTAGCTGTACTGAGTAGTAAGAATTGGAAGCCAGCTCTCGTTATGACATTTGAGCCATCCTCAGCATCTCTGAAATGTACAAAAAAGAAGTTTACTGATTGTGAGACGTTTAGTTGGCGATTATTAGGGACAAGATCATGAGCGTACAGAGCTTAAATTTTGCACTTTCGTTTTGGTAAAATTTATAATTTTACTAGGTGTTGCCTGCGGCCCCCCTCGCGTGTATGTCGCTCTTTGCGTAAGCTGTGGAAACTCATCAAATCGTCCCATGGCATCCCACAGGAACATTTTGGCGGGGTAAAAACTATCCTACGTGTTAATCGAAGTTACCCTCTATGTGTGCCAAATTACATCAAAATCGGTCAGCAGTTCTTGTGTGAAGTAAGTAACAAACAAACAAACATACAAATTTTAATATTTACACGCATTTATAATATTTTATATATAAGCCTATAATTAAATACGATTTTGTCATTTTTGTACTGGTAATGAGGGGGCGTGCAACGGTAGTATGGATTGCAATATCGCAAAACGGGATGCATCATTCCCACACCCCTAATCAATCTGCTGGATCCCGCACCTTCGAAACGTGATCCGCGGATCCCGCAAATTTAAGTTTTCCGCTAAAACTTTCGTGAGATTTTGTGAGAAAGTGAAGCCTGACTTATAGATATGCCAAGTTAATTTTTATAACAGAATTTCAAAAATGCGGGGTCCCATGGGATCTGCGCAGTATTTATCAATCTTACATATTAATCCCGCGGGATTGAATAAGCTGCGAGATTGCAATCCCTACGGTGGTACAACATCCTCACACACTGGCCACTGACCTGGTCATGAGACCGGCGTGCAGCAGGAGTGCGCCACCCTCACACAGCTGGCCACTGACCTGGTCGTGAGGCCGGCGTGCAGCAGGAGTGCGCCACCCTCACACAGCTGGCCACTGACCTGGTCGTGAGGCCGGCGTGCAGCAGGAGTGCGCCACCCTCACACAGCTGGCCACTGACCTGGTCATGAGGCCGGCGTGCAGCAGGAGTGCGCCACCCTCACACAGCTGGCCACTGACCTGGGCGTGAGGCCGGCGTGCAGCAGGAGTGCGCCACCCTCACACAGCTGGCCACTGACCTGGTCATGAGGCCGGCGTGCAGCAGGAGTGCGCCACCCTCACACAGCTGGCCACTGACCTGGTCATGAGGCCGGCGTGCAGCAGGAGTGCGCCACCCTCACACAGCTGGCCACTGACCTGGTCGTGAGACCGGCGTGCAGCAGGAGTGCGCCACCCTCACACAGCTGGCCACTGACCTGGTCATGAGGCCGGCGTGCAGCAGGAGTGCGCCACCCTCACACAGCTGGCCACTGACCTGGTCGTGAGGCCGGCGTGCAGCAGGAGTGCGCCACCCTCACACAGCTGGCCACTGACCTGGTCATGAGGCCGGCGTGCAGCAGGAGTGCGCCACCCTCACACAGCTGGCCACTGACCTGGTCGTGAGACCGGCGTGCAGCAGGAGTGCGCCACCCTCACACAGCTGGCCACTGACCTGGTCATGAGGCCGGCGTGCAGCAGGAGTGCGCCACCCTCACACAGCTGGCCACTGACCTGGTCATGAGGCCGGCGTGCAGCAGGAGTGCGCCACCCTCACACAGCTGGCTACTGACCTGGTCATGAGGCCGGCGTGCAGCAGGAGTGCGCCACCCTCACACAGCTGGCCACTGACCTGGTCGTGAGGCCGGCGTGCAGCAGGAGTGCGCCACCCTCACACAGCTGGCCACTGACCTGGTCATGAGGCCGGCGTGCAGCAGGAGTGCGCCACCCTCACACAGCTGGCCACTGACCTGGTCATGAGGCCGGCGTGCAGCAGGAGTGCGCCACCCTCACACAGCTGGCCACTGACCTGGTCATGAGGCCGGCGTGCAGCAGGAGTGCGCCACCCTCACACAGCTGGCCACTGACCTGGTCGTGAGACCGGCGTGCAGCAGGAGTGCGCCACCCTCACACAGCTGGCCACTGACCTGGTCATGAGGCCGGCGTGCAGCAGGAGTGCGCCACCCTCACACAGCTGGCCACTGACCTGGTCGTGAGGCCGGCGTGCAGCAGGAGTGCGCCACCCTCACACAGCTGGCCACTGACCTGGTCGTGAGGCCGGCGTGCAGCAGGAGTGCGCCACCCTCACACAGCTGGCCACTGACCTGGTCATGAGGCCGGCGTGCAGCAGGAGTGCGCCACCCTCACACAGCTGGCCACTGACCTGGTCGTGAGACCGGCGTGCAGCAGGAGTGCGCCACCCTCACACAGCTGGCCACTGACCTGGTCATGAGGCCGGCGTGCAGCAGGAGTGCGCCACCCTCACACAGCTGGCCACTGACCTGGTCATGAGGCCGGCGTGCAGCAGGAGTGCGCCACCCTCACACAGCTGGCTACTGACCTGGTCATGAGGCCGGCGTGCAGCAGGAGTGCGCCACCCTCACACAGCTGGCCACTGACCTGGTCGTGAGGCCGGCGTGCAGCAGGAGTGCGCCACCCTCACACAGCTGGCCACTGACCTGGTCATGAGGCCGGCGTGCAGCAGGAGTGCGCCACCCTCACACAGCTGGCCACTGACCTGGTCATGAGGCCGGCGTGCAGCAGGAGTGCGCCACCCTCACACAGCTGGCCACTGACCTGGTCGTGAGGCCGGCGTGCAGCAGGAGTGCGCCACCCTCACACAGCTGGCCACTGACCTGGTCGTGAGGCCGGCGTGCAGCAGGAGTGCGCCACCCTCACACAGCTGGCCACTGACCTGGTCGTGAGGCCGGCGTGCAGCAGGAGTGCGCCACCCTCACACAGCTGGCCACTGACCTGGTCGTGAGGCCGGCGTGCAGCAGGAGTGCGCCACCCTCACACAGCTGGCCACTGACCTGGTCATGAGGCCGGCGTGCAGCAGGAGTGCGCCACCCTCACACAGCTGGCCACTGACCTGGTCGTGAGGCCGGCGTGCAGCAGGAGTGCGCCACCCTCACACAGCTGGCCACTGACCTGGTCGTGAGACCGGCGTGCAGCAGGAGTGCGCCACCCTCACACAGCTGGCCACTGACCTGGTCATGAGGCCGGCGTGCAGCAGGAGTGCGCCACCCTCACACAGCTGGCCACTGACCTGGTCATGAGGCCGGCGTGCAGCAGGAGTGCGCCACCCTCACACAGCTGGCTACTGACCTGGTCATGAGGCCGGCGTGCAGCAGGAGTGCGCCACCCTCACACAGCTGGCCACTGACCTGGTCGTGAGGCCGGCGTGCAGCAGGAGTGCGCCACCCTCACACAGCTGGCCACTGACCTGGTCATGAGGCCGGCGTGCAGCAGGAGTGCGCCACCCTCACACAGCTGGCCACTGACCTGGTCATGAGGCCGGCGTGCAGCAGGAGTGCGCCACCCTCACACAGCTGGCCACTGACCTGGTCATGAGGCCGGCGTGCAGCAGGAGTGCGCCACCCTCACACAGCTGGCCACTGACCTGGTCATGAGGCCGGCGTGCAGCAGGAGTGCGCCACCCTCACACAGCTGGCCACTGACCTGGTCGTGAGGCCGGCGTGCAGCAGGAGTGCGCCACCCTCACACAGCTGGCCACTGACCTGGTCGTGAGGCCGGCGTGCAGCAGGAGTGCGCCACCCTCACACAGCTGGCCACTGACCTGGTCGTGAGGCCGGCGTGCAGCAGGAGTGCGCCACCCTCACACAGCTGGCCACTGACCTGGTCGTGAGGCCGGCGTGCAGCAGGAGTGCGCCACCCTCACACAGCTGGCCACTGACCTGGTCATGAGGCCGGCGTGCAGCAGGAGTGCGCCACCCTCACACAGCTGGCCACTGACCTGGTCATGAGGCCGGCGTGCAGCAGGAGTGCGCCACCCTCACACAGCTGGCCACTGACCTGGTCATGAGACCGGCGTGCAGCAGGAGTGCGCCACCCTCACACAGCTGGCCACTGACCTGGTCATGAGGCCGGCGTGCAGCAGGAGTGCGCCACCCTCACACAGCTGGCCACTGACCTGGTCGTGAGGCCGGCGTGCAGCAGGAGTGCGCCACCCTCACACAGCTGGCCACTGACCTGGTCATGAGGCCGGCGTGCAGCAGGAGTGCGCCACCCTCACACAGCTGGCCACTGACCTGGTCATGAGGCCGGCGTGCAGCAGGAGTGCGCCACCCTCACACAGCTGGCCACTGACCTGGTCATGAGGCCGGCGTGCAGCAGGAGTGCGCCACCCTCACACAGCTGGCCACTGACCTGGTCATGAGGCCGGCGTGCAGCAGGAGTGCGCCACCCTCACACAGCTGGCCACTGACCTGGTCATGAGGCCGGCGTGCAGCAGGAGTGCGCCACCCTCACACAGCTGGCCACTGACCTGGTCATGAGGCCGGCGTGCAGCAGGAGTGCGCCACCCTCACACAGCTGGCCACTGACCTGGTCGTGAGGCCGGCGTGCAGCAGGAGTGCGCCACCCTCACACAGCTGGCCACTGACCTGGTCATGAGGCCGGCGTGCAGCAGGAGTGCGCCACCCTCACACAGCTGGCCACTGACCTGGTCATGAGGCCGGCGTGCAGCAGTATGCGGACGGCGTCCCCGCTGATGCCGTCGGTCTGCGCGCTGCCCACCATGTAGTGCAGCACGCACTCCCAGCGCTCGAGCGCGTAGGCGTCCAGGAAGGCCACGTCGCGCGCCTTGCTGTCCGGCTCCAGGGACATCGACATGCTCCATGGCCGACCGCTGCGAGACAATAGTGGACATGTAGCTCACTAAACCGAATTCTTAAATTAGTCATTAGTCATATCTAAAACAAGGGTCGCGATAATAATGGTAACCCATTACACGTCCCACTGCTGGGCACGAGCCTCATCCCTTTTTTTTTTAAGGGGAAAGCTGGACCTTTCTCCACTCCACGCTGCTTCAATGCGGGTTGGTGGAGATACAGGTTAGTGGCCAACCCGCTGTCGGACGATTTCGAACCTATGGGTATAGGGCCTCCGACGAGGTTTAACGACAGCTATCTATCGATAGCAACCAGGACCGACGGCTTAACGTGCAATCCGAAGCACGAAATCGCGCATTTTAATTTGCCACTAGCGGTCACCCATCACACACCCGACCACGCCCGTAATGCTTAACCGAGTAGATCGCTTACGATCTACACCAGCCGCTGGGCCATGCGCGCTTTATAAAGTTACATACATATAAGATATTAAGCATCTTTACCCTCCAAGCAAAGCGACCTTCAAGTTCTTCTTAAAGGACTGCGCGAGCATCCAGCCAGGCATGCCGCCCGGGATCGGCGCGTCCTGCCACACCGACAGCTCCGATAACGCCTCGCATGCTTTGATCTGGTCCCTGTTGGAAAAAAGTTATTGAGTGACTTAGTGGTAAGTTCAAAAATTATTGTGTTGTTGTGTCACAGAATAGGTCGTCATAATTTAAGAAGGTGCTCTTTAGAAAGACATTCAAAGAACTTGCACCCTATTATCGGTTAGAAGCAAACAGTGCTTCGTACCGACAATAAGGTGCAAGTTAATTGTTCATATTATATTTATAATATAAATTTAAGAACAACCTTGTTGCGTGGCTAACAATTTGCTAAGTGCCTCTCTAGTCCAAACACCGCCGGCGGTATCGCGATCTGTAGGTATGTTTCGAGGCGACCGCGCGGAGTGATTTTCAATGTACACTTACTACATATGTTTTATTTTACATACAAATAAAAGGCGAGCAGTGGTCAGTTTTTCTAAAATTACTTTTATGGCTTCCAAAACGTTTAGTTATTTCGTAAATATTAATATTTTTACTGAATACAAAAGATAAATATGTTTATTTTGGTTATAAAGGTTACTCGTTTTCATTTCACTCTAAAACGCTGTGAAGTGTCATGGCGTCTGTTTGATACTACTCGATACAACGCTTAAGAAGATGTGATGTCATACATTCTCATTTGATTGGTGTCACGTGATCAACTTTTGCAATGATATGCATTTAATGCATGAAAATACTATTTATTCTTAAATATTTTAACCATTTAGCTTGATTTTGGTAATGTTAAATTATTATTCAATCACAACAAAAACTATTCATTATTTTACATAGTAGCAACTAGCCTATTGTGTACCTCATTGTTTTTTTGTTGAAATGTCAAATTCAGAAGTATTATTTGTGTCTGGAATAGTTACTTCGAATGTGCTTGTGAAACCCACGAAGCGACCACAGCCTGCGGCACCGGCTGTTCCACGAACAGGAGACGAATCACAAAATGTCGAGCTAGGTCTGGTAACTCTCTGGAAACAATAGATGCAATGCATTATGACAAAAAATCTGCACTGTAAGGCTATGGTCCTGTGTTTTATCCCCATTCTATTTCTATTTCTGTTTTTTGTTTTTTTTTTTTTTGGTAAATCAATGCATATAGATGTTTTTTTTTGCTTGCATGTTTTTCATTCACAGATTTGTAATATTCTTGCCTGTGGTGTCAATGGTCGTAACATCGGCATTGGGCTGATGAAATATATTTTACACTACAATTAGGTAGATTTTTTTATAAACGTGTACAGCAAATCTTAAAAACATGTTTGGAATAAATAATAATAACTTCCGAATGAATGCAATTTAGCAACTAAATGTGCAGTCACATTACAGATAACTTTTGCGAATCACAGCTACTTTGAACTAAAAATTTTTATTATCAAACATAACCTCAAATGACAAATAAAATCTTACAGTATTTACACTTATTATTGTCTACTAAACAACAATGTTACAGTTTACTGACCTGTATACAGCCAAACATATTGTCGGATAGTTGTATAGAGTCTCCAAAAACTGCGGCGATCGACTTTTGAGATATTCATGTAAATCTTTACATTGTAAAGTCGGCGGCGGATTTAAATTTGATGATTTGGATTTGGAAGATTCCGACATAATAGTACACTAATTATATTTCAACATTTACAATAATAAAACACTTTAACACGAAAAATAATCAGATAATTTCTTTTTTCCGAAACAGCAGAAAGAAACAAACACACTTTTGTTGATAGATAAGACAGCTGTCAATTGTCATCTGTCAATAAAGAATTTAGTGTTGTTTGTTAGAATATATCGATTCTATCGATAGTCTCGATAGTTGAGTATATTCCAATTTCCAACAAGAATATTATGTACACACTATGAACCCGTAGTTTTATTAAAATTATGTTACTGAATTAATAATCTACTTAGATACATTTATAGTATTGGTTTATTAATGTATCTAAATAGATTATAATTTATTAATTATGGCCCCGTAGTAAAGTTAACAATTTCACACACAGGGGTGGCAACGCACAGATCTGCGTTAACCTCTGGTCTTTGTGTTGATATCTATAGACTGCAGTTATCTCTTACGTCCATGGCCCGTCCATAGCAGCACGGGTCACCGGCCGACCGGAGGGGAGTAGCCATAGTTATTACCGATGCATAACAATCTGTAATTATTTGCGGGCAAAACTTTATGTGACACACAAATACACAACAAAAATCGTCTATTACTACGAAACTCACACCTTGTCTTCAACAAACCTTGAATTTCACACACATTTAAACATCTCGGCGATAGGCATAGGACCACTTGCACTTGTACTTTGACTTTTGACAGAGGGGAAAGCCTGCATATGGCTACTTCCCTCCGTTCCGAAGCGGCCGGTAGCCCGTGTTGCTCTATGCTTACATCCATATGAGCTACATGCTTGTTTGCTGCCGTAGCTACATAAAAAATACATGCATCGAGGAATTCTTGTGGTAATGCCAAGAAGGCTAGTCGCATTGCTAGTGATGCCATATTGAACGACTTATTATTGTAATAGTTCTGAAGTGTATGATTTTTAATTTAATGTTATTGTCATTTTGGATTTGGGGTCGATCTAATAGCATTCCCTGTTATTTATTTTTGAATATTTTTTATGTACAGAATTTCCACTTCTACAGTTTTGTGTACGATAGAACAATAAATGATTGTATTTTACCACATCAATACACGTATAGTACTTTCATACTGATTATTAAAGCAATTTGTGCAATATTATTCCCTAACCATTGAAAATATAAGAAACACACAACGTTAATAATCAACTTTTCACTTAATAATTGAAAAATAAACAACATTTATTTAAATAGCGTCTCAATATACAAATTCAAACCAACCAATGTAATAAACAATATTTCAATCAATCCATCAATCAATGTATTTATTCCAAACATGTACTTATATTAAATTGGTCTTAATCTAAAACTTAATTAAGTCAAGTAAGTACATTAGCCCTTTTAAGGTATCACATCTTATAAAAGTATCACAATTTTGACATGTCAACCAAGTGTCTACAAATTTATGTCAATATAAATAAAATCTACACAATGTCAATGATAAGCATGTCATAATTAAAAAATAATAATAAGGGTTCATTTAAAGTCAAATTAATTAATTAAGTCAATTTCCAGTTTATGTACTAATTCATTAATTAATTGTCACCTATAAATTCGTTAATTGAATAATAACATTTCGATATTAAAAAAGATTTCAATAGTTTATAAAATAGTTTGTCATTTGTTTCAGTTGTATTGTAAAGTTTCACTGCTTTGTAGTGCGGTCCCTTTCTATAATCTCCATATTTCCTTTAGGTCTATTATTTTTGCACTACGTGAATAATTCGTTAATGTTCTGTCTCACAAAATGCACCACCTCTTAAATAAAGATTGAAGGAAAGTCAGAATTTTTAAACATTAATGTTAAATAAAATATCGATAATATCATTGGCTACTAAACAATACATACATCACTATTTGTCACTTACGAGATTGGATGTACAAATACGTTTCGTTTCTCCATGTTCTTTTTGGTAAACTAATTACTTTAGTGACATATTAATAAATATTTTAAAAGTGTCCGCATTTCATCGAATTGTATCAATTATAAAAACGTTGAATAAAAAAGATTGCTAACTTCCGTCTAGTAAATTTTACGTTGTTGGGTGTATCTCAAGCAAGTCTAGAAAAGCAATAAAGAATAGTAAAGATAGATGACATCGATTACTTTTTTCACGGTTTTTTCCACAGAAAAGTTTTGTAAACAAACACTAGGTACCTAGGTACCCCGTGAACGTGAATTCATTATTTATTGAAGTTGCAGGTAACATTTTATTTCAAATAATTAAATATTTAAGTTGTAATGGAAGTTCTGGGAGCTGAAATTCTCGTGAATATAATAACGTGCTTTATGTGAAAATTTAATTATTTTAAAAATAGATTTACGATAGGTAAGTCACCAATAAGTTAACTTTTTTAGTAAATTCTAAATCGTTTTATCGTTAAAAATAACGAAAACATTCGCTCCAAATAGACCTAAATTAGTAATACAATACCTATGAGTTGAAAATCGTTTACAAAAAAGGTTGTACTTATTGCCTGTTATAATCCCATACCAAGGAGTTTTTTTAAATCTCTTTGTCCCATACAAAAGAAAAAAAAAGGTTTACGCACACATATTCAATAGTGATGCACACTAATATAAAATCGCTGTATTTACGCGGCGCACACACACAGGCGCTACGACGAGTTCACCGCATTCATTCTCGTCGGCAGATGGCGGATGCAGTAGACGCTTTCCGTCAGTCGCGCATAGACAACTCGCCGAGCGCAGTGCGATTCCGTTTCGCTCAGCACCATTTTGTGTGTATTGTTTCGAACGGGACATTGTGTGTATGTGCTGCGTGAATAATTGTTAAACACGAACAGAGTGTTGAATCGGATCGAGTGTTTCACTTTCGACATGCCCACGGAGGGATCGATGCGATATCTCGGGCGCTAGAAACCGCGCCTCCGTCATGAGCGAGTGATCGTCGACGTAAAAAAAGTTGACACAGGAAACATGTCTGGGCGGCCCGCCGACGCGGATGCGAGCGAAGGGTTCGAGTTCGAAATTCGAAAGCGGTCATGTCATCGCCTCTCGGATTTCGTATAAGTCACCGTCCAATGTCAAAATCGTGCACGTACCGCGAGCGCGACGTCGAGCGGCGAGCGGGAGCTAGCGGGAGCGGACAATGCAGTCGTTGGTAGTGTGGTGGGCGGTGATGTCGGCGGCGTGGGCCCTGGCCGCCGCCTGCTCGAGCTCGATCTCGAAGCGGCCGGCGCGGCCCGCGCGGCCCCGTGGCCCGCCGCCGCAGCCCGAGCCGCAGCCGCGAGCGCGCCTCAACGTCACCTTCCCCCTGTTCAAGTGCGCGCCCGACTACGCCGAGTACTACTGCCTCAACGGCGGCGAGTGCTTCACGGTGGTCATCTCGGACAGTCCCATTTACAACTGCGAGTGCCAGAGCGGGTTCGTGGGGCCGCGGTGCGAGTTCAAGGACCTGGACAACTCGTACGTGCTGACGAACCGGCAGCTGATGATGGAGACGGCGTCGATCGCCGGCGGGGCGACGGTGGCGGTGTTCATCGCGATTCTAGTCTGTTTCGGGGCGTGGGTGCGGCTGCACCGGCGGGGCAAGGCGCCGCCCCCGGAGGAGCGCGGGCACGTGCAGCTGGTGGCGGTGGCGGCGCCGCGCGGCCGTGTCACGCTGTGTGCGGCGCCACCGCCGCCTCGCCCGCCGCACTAGTGTCAGCAGTGACCTATAGTGCCCACAGTGCCCGCAGTGCCGCCCGGACTCGCCCAGAGCCACCTGTTCATACTGTTGTGTACATATAGTTAGATCGTGTTAAGTTATGTGGATCCAACGGGAGATGTAAGAAAAATTTATGTGATAATTATTTTACGAAGCTTATAATTTATTTCGAAAGGAATTTCTTTTGTATATACCGGTGCAGATGTTGTGTTGTAAATTACAAGTCCTCCCCGCAAACTTGGTGTTATGTGAATTGTAAACAGTACTTTATACGTATTCAGTGTACGGATTATATCGGATCGGCAACAACCATGTACCTAATGCTACTCGCTTCAAGTAAAGCTGTTATGTTATATTGTTGGCACTGTATCGAAGGATACAGGGGCTCTGCCTGTTTGCCATGACCTACCACTCTCCATTCTAGTCTTTTTTAATAATCTGAATATTTTCTTATTAGAGTTGATTTTGAAAAACTCTTTGAATGGAGACTGCGGGTTAGTGGCAAGCGGGTGCTGTTTGTTGGTGCCATAAGGCACCTGCATGTTATTGTTTTGTAATGTAGCAAATGTTTAGAGAGTGGGCCTTATTAAGTGCCTTGGCGACCATTGCTCTTTGTATTAAAAAGATATATAAACTCCATTAATTGTAAGCTTAGCGAATACAAGGGGTAATGGTGATGTCAGTGTAGGGCTGGGCGCACGTGCTGGCCTAGTGCTGCTCGCCCGCGTGTTGCGGCGGTCGCTGTGCGTTACGGCGCAGCAACGAAAAAGTATCGTCTTCCCTAAATGTTGTCAGAGGCACTAAAACTGTGTTCACGCTAAATGTATTGTCAGCCGCCGAATGTGAGTGAGTGATGTCTAAAATATTTGTCTTTTCATCCACCTGAAACTGTAAGCGTTGCATTATAGAAGACTCACAGAACCTTCACATTCTACAGCTGACTATATGTTGATGTGGAAGCATAATTCTTACGTTGCGGCGCCGCACCGCGCGGTTGTCATCTCCTTCATTCATGTGAATCAACGTTATAGTATTTATTAGTACTTTGTTCTATATTGAATAAAATTTGTGATGAATTTAGTATGCTTGTGAGGCAGCATGGTCGCAGAGAGCGAGTAGCGCAGTTCCTATAGCGGTAGCAAGGGCCGCGGCCCCCACATTCCATCTCGCGGATAGAGTATTTTAGTGCCCGTTTCCCAGCTCCCAAATCTTAGCTGATCGAATAATGTCGTTTAGCAAATTTTCCCTCGAAAATTTCTTAAACCAACATGTGTATCGCTCAGATAGACGATTGGGGACTTCCGAAAGGGTCTTAGTGGTGTCAGTATTATTTTGTAATACGAGTGTTAAGCCGCAAGCTTTACTTTATTTTTTAATTTATACCTGATTATCCCGCCTGGGATACCGCTGTATTATATTTGTTTCAAGGCTGAAACCTCCTTACGAGAAGGCTTCTTGTAAATATAGCCCATGTAGGTATTTATTAGATATTTATGAACGTTTATTTATTGACTGCTTTATTTAGTAAAAAAAAAACCACGTGATCAGCCGCATTCAACTCGCCTAATAACTATTAACGGTTCCATTTAAACCTTGCTAAGCACGGCCTCGCGTATCATTGTATTCCCTATTGTAATCTCATTATGAATCTCCCTATTATTGTAAACATTGTGAAACATTGGATGGTGTGAAACCTCAGCCTGCGGTGTAGACTGTCCCAATTTCTGTCGGATGTACCTATTTTATCTGAATAAATTGTTTTCAATCGTAATAAAATTCGTACAAATTGTTTAGCTAATCTTTATTTTTTTGTTTTCTATCTTTTCTGTATATAAAACGTCTTTATTTTCGTCGCGACACTTCACATTGCGGGTTGACCTAAAAAAATCGTAAATTTCGTTACTGGGCTGTGACAAAGATCTTTATTTGATTGGAGGCTGATAAGTAGATGTTGTTTTATATTAGACCGTTTTCAAGCATTCCTGTTTCATGTGTTTGACTTATATCCCATCAACTTGTCAGTGTCCGATGGCTATTGTGAGCTCCACGGTGTATCGATTCATATGAGATTGTTTATAATATGAACATTCCAAAGTATATGTAAAAATATTACCTACATCGCTAATAATTTTGAAATATCTGTTAAGACGCTACATTGTTAATTATACAGTTTTCTATTGATCATTTGTTAAAAGAAAATTATACGAAACTAAATCCTTATTTCACGCTTTTTATTCTATATTCCTAACACATACGACACAGTCTTAACGAAACCCAGTTTTAATTTTGGGTCCTTCATCTATATTCTATATTTAAAAATGAAAATAAATCGCTAAATGTGTTGCTAAGCGCAAAACTCGAGGACGGCTAGACCGATTTCGCTAATTCTTTTTGTGTGCTATTAAAAATTGTCAGGAAAAGGGTTTTTATGAAAGAAAAAAATAGGTAATTGCGCTGAAAATTAGAAATTTTAAGAAAACTTATCGACTATATACTTTTATGTAAGCCTTATGGCCTTTGATATGATGGTCTGAAGGTACCTAATTAGGTAGGAATTGATAATTGAGAATGGCATCAAATTAGTGACAATCTACATTACATGCGCTCGGAGCCGGGGCAGGTCGCTAGTCATTAATAAAAACTGAATAAAACGATAATAATAGGTTGGGGAAAAAGTCTTTTCGCATTATAGTATGTATGAACTTGTAATTAAATCTCTTTGGCTGTAGTATTTGTATCTGGCTGGTTTTGGTATCATTTAAAAATAATAAAAATATAATATAATAAAAATTTGAAAGTTAAAATTTTAAAGAACATAATTCTAAATTCAAATTAGGCAAATGTGTGATTTTCATTTGTTTTTCGTACTGTCAAGATGAGTGAATCTAATGAAGAAATTCGATACATTTTAAAATTTTACTACAAAAAAGGTAAAAATGTAACGCAAGCCGCGAAAAAAATTTGCGATGTTTATGGACCTAGTGCAGTGTCTGTGAGAGTAGCACAAATTTGGTTTAAGCGTTTTCAATCCGGAAATTTTGATGTCAAAGATGCACCTCGCTCTGGTCGCCCTATTACGGATAAAATGGATGCCATTTTTGAAAAAGTGGAGCAAGATCGACATATCAGTAGTTACGACGTAGCTGAAGAACTGAGAATTGATCACAAAACAGTTTTGGCGCATTTGAAAAACAGCTGGGTACAAAAAAAGCTCGATATTTGGGTACCTCACGAGCTCACTGAAAGAAACCTAATGAATCGTGTACTCATTTGTGATTCTTTATTACGACGTAATGAAACCGAATCATTTTTGAAGAAGCTGATAACTGGTGATGAAAAGTGGATCATGTACGACAAGAACGTGCGAAAAAGGTCGTGGTCAAAGGCCGGTCAGGCTTCAAAGACTGTGGCGAAACCCGGGTTAACTCGCAATAAGGTGATGTTGTGTGTGTGGTGGGATTGGAAGGGCATTATTCATTATGAGCTATTGCCACCAGGCAGGACTATCGATTCTGAACTCTACTGCGAACAACTGATGAGATTAAAGCAAGAAGTTTAGAGAAAGCGGCCGGAATTGATCAACAGAAGGGGTGTGGTGTTTCATCATGATAACGCTAGACCTCACACATCTATAGCCACTCAGCAAAAATTAAGAGAGTTTGGCTGGGAGGTGTTAATGCATCCGCCGTATAGTCCTGACCTTGCACCTTCAGATTTCCACCTGTTTCGGTCTCTTCAGAATTCTTTATGCAATGTTAGGTTAACATCACGAGAGGACTGCCAAATCCACTTGTCGCCACTCGTCAATCGGTATTTTGATGAGAAGTCCCAAAATTTTTATAGCAGTGGGATCATGTCCCTACCTACAAGATGGCAAAAGGTTATCGAACAAAATGGTACATACATACTCTAGTTAAATTTAAATAAACTATATTAAAAAATGTTTTGAATTATCTTAAAAAATGCGAAGAAACTTTTTCCCCAACCTTATACGTTATTTCGGTGAGAAAGATTACACGTTATGCAACCCCGAAACAACGCAATACCTATATAGGTATTCGTTAATCATTTTAATCTTGACCTGCTTTTAGATAAACGCCGAATGATTCCTAACTTTTTGCTAATTGAACCAAATAAGCCGATACTACAGTCACTGTCGGTGCATAATCTTGTGCAAATATTGTAATGAGTCGTTGTGTAAAACGGATAGATACGTCACAGTCGCCTACGTGTGATTAGTTTTCGTTAAATTGTGCAATAGCTTTACACCTGTTATTTAAATCGGTTCAAAGATAACGTTCGAAGCCCGTGAAATTTATTAATGGACCATAACAATTAATAATATTTATGTATATCGCGAGCACGCAAAGGAAAGTCCGTTTTCACTTTGAACACGACGAAATTGTATTAGGAACAATAGGTTCTTTTACGTCGCATCGCTTTTAAATAGTCGGGATTAAAAGAATACGTGATCCGTTCGGTGACGCGCACTATAAAAGACCTAGAAAAAGCGAAGGCGCGACGGCCCGGCCGTCCATTGAGGCTCTGGGAGCATATTTTTATGAATAGGTACCCGGGACCGGTCCGCCACCGGCGTCGTCGTCGCATGCATAGAGTTCATTGAATGAGTGTTCGTTTGTTGACATTCCCCGAAAACCTGCCCCGCCCGGAATAGCCGCGTATCACAAGCTCCCGATGTATGGACAACGACCAAAATAGACGAATCAAAGTAGATTAAAAAACCGTTTTCGGCGTTCGATACTTATGAACGGAGTTACCTATTTTGTCGGAATTAGGCAGGATGTCGACGCGTCATGAATAGGGATTTAGTAATATTTACGTGCGGCCGTTACAAGCCTTTGCTGATGCCAGTAATTGGTAAATTTCTTTTGTAAACGGAACAATGCGGCGGTCTATAGACATCTACATAAAAACCAGAGGTCAAAATGTAGATGCGTTGCCACCCTCGACCTTAGGTGCTATATCTCTGTGATAGTTATTGGGGCCAAATGTTACCATCTAACTGTAACACGTTTTTTTTTCAATGTAATGGAAATGGCAAACAAGCATGCAGTTCACATTGATGTTATGTGATGACTGCAGCCTATAGACACCGACACAAAGACCAAGGTCAAAATGCAGATGCATTACCACTCCTGAGGCCTAAGGTGTTGGTCTCTGTGCCGTAAAATTACAGGGCCATAAAATACCACCTGATCGGAACACGATAGTGCTGAACACTACCATTTAGCGACAAGTATATTAGGTAATGCGGTGGTGTCTCCTAGGCCCGCGAGCTCCGTCACTAGAGCTCTACCACCAGTAAAAAAGTTGAACTATCATTTCACGGCAGATAGATTAAGTAATCAGAAGCCCGCGCCCTCGACGCCTTATACTGTAACTTTACCACTAGTACAACACATTTTATTCGTGATAGAGTTCCACTGTCGGAGGTAGAAGCCGAGGGACCACCGTATTACCTAATCTATAAGTCTTAATTCTGTTACAGAGCCTAAATTGGACCACAATTGGAATTTTGACCTTTGTGTAGATCTCTATAGGCTGCAGTCAGAGAATATGTAATAGTACTACGTTGCAGTATTACCTTCCAATACACTTCCAATATACTTATTTACTATTTCCATGAGATAAGAAATATGTGAAATTTAGAAATTGAAGAAAAAACTGTAAGAAAAATTTGACTTCGGGCAGGAATCGAACCTGCGCCCTCAGGATAACCAGTCCAGCCGCTTTACCCCAAGCTACCGAAGTACCACGTTCCGTTTTTCTTTAATTTCTAAAGTTCACTCGCATGTGTTATTGCGAAAAATAAATAGTACAAATAGATACCTATATGAAATGCTAAATAAGTAGGTAATCGAGGTAGGTTGGTACCATCGACTATAGAAGAAAGGAGGCTGCTTGATTTGTGGTTGGTACCCATCGATTTCTCAATGTCGCTGTTGGTACCTGAGTATTATCGGAAATCACTCCAACCACTCCACGCATACGTTTAGGATTAGGATAACACGTTTGTCTTCCCATACATTCCAACAAAACAGTTGTTGTCAACGAAAACCAACCTCAACAGTATGTAACGAATAATTCCATTCATGAAAAAAAAAAAAGAAACAAAACTCAGTATCATAATCAACGTGAGCATAATTTTATTACGTCCGCAAGCAAAACTGTGAATGAACACATCAAGTCGGGTCGAAACGAGACAATCTGAGACGTCTACCGACATCAAACTTAGCCAATACCGCCATAATTTGATCTACCGCATCCCCCTTTTTGAAACAAACTTGGGCGACATCAGAGTCGCGGGAGGAAGGCGTGCGGGTCAGGTTGCTGGTCGTTTTTTGAGACGGTGCGTCGCTCTGCCCACACCTAGCTCCTTTATGGTCATCGAGCAGTGGTCATTGGGTCCAATTAACATGCCTACGTGCTCGGCCCACTTTGTCATTATGTTACTTTGCGAATCTTCCTACTACACTGTAGGTCTCGACTAGTGATGTTCAACTGTGTATGACATTTAAGCAGAAGAAACTTGATTTTCGAAGCTATTTATTTTTGGTATTCTAAAAAAATTGTCAAGGGGTAGGTATCACATTGTTAACATTGATTCTAGAAAACTATTACTACCACGTAACTAAAACTACCTTGATCACCAATCCGCATGCCAAGCGTGGCGATTATGGCATATCCATAAGCATGGATGGTAGCAGTAGTATAGACCTAAGTGAAAACAGAGTGCAGTTTATCGTTTCCGTATCCAGTTAACTAGATCCAGTTTATTCATTTATTTCATTTACTTCGGCATTTTTTTAACTACCTAGAGTGAATAACCACTAATAATAAAAATCTAAAACACATAAGTACTTAATATATTAAAAAGAAACGAAAAAATATGTATTAAATGAACATAATCAATTATGTATTTACAAATTTCTCCAATTCCTGCATGATCAAAATGCTAGACACCCATATGGTTTACCTACTATGCCGTACGAAATTCTAAGCCAGGAAGGCTTCCATACTGTTTTGTGCCTCTCTGAAGTTTCGCCTCTGAATTGAAAGGTCCATAAGAAAAAGTAAAAGTTTGCGTAGCATAGCTTCCGACACTAACAATATTGTCTGCATCCTAAAATAATCAAATAAACTTTTCAGTAATGTCTAAACTCAAACTCAAAAATTCATTTAATCACTTGAAAATAATAGAATTTGCTTGTGATAGGTCAAATTATAAATATAAAATTAAAGCGAATAACAACTGATACGTTGATTAATATGTCAAAGTTAACAAAATAAAATAAATAATAGTCCAAAAATACTTAATGATAAAAATAGGTATCAACAGAATGTTCCATACTTTCTTTTACGTGAAAACGTGCCCAATTTGTTGGAGGGTTCACATCACTAGTAACATCATTCCTGTGAACGTGGAAAGGAGATTGACGCTTGTCACTGCTCATTAGAGGCTAAATTTGTGTGAATACAACGACAGACCATTTTCACTATAACATAGCCTAGATATGGTTGCAATTTTTTTTCCTGTTCTCTTTCATTTTTGCCACGGAATAGATATATAAAGATGGAATGGTAATGTGGGCGTGGCAAGCTCACCACAACTATGCCTGAACACACACAGTTCGGCCGAACCATTCGTTCGCCGCTCGTAGTGTCGTGTGTAGAGCTTAGAACAACACATCTCTGGGTAAAAATGCCGTTTTGTGTTATTTTAACACGTAAAATGAAAAGTAAGACCTCCAGTAAATCGAGGAGGTATAGTTAAAGATATTTAATACCACCGTTACCCTAAAAATCCTTTAATAATTATTAAATTGAACTAAAACGAAAATCTTCACTAGTGTTGGATATATACAATATCGATATTTTTTTATGGTCCATATCGATATTTGTATAGTTATATATGTAGTTTTTTTTTTAATATGAGTGGTGGATAGAACATTAGCATCTGAAACACTAAACTGTGCCGAATCGTTTTATGCATCATTTGGAACATTCGGAACATTTGGAACATTGCGTCAAAGATATGAAATACAGATCAACTGCTTAGTGCCGGGTGGTGTACCCGATGGTATGAAAGTGATAATAAGTTAATGTGACAATGTTTCATTATACTTTTGTACAATTATTTAAAAGAACACTCAAAACCGATTACTCTTCATACTTCATCGATCAGCAGCACCGCATTATATTAATATTTGTGTAGTTATATTAATATGTCTATAATTTACCTGCTGCTAAGTGGTAACGTACGGTGGTAGAGCTTCAATGGTAGAGCTCGAAGGCACACAAATATCATGTGAGTAATATGGGTATGGGATGTCAGTTAACCTATAATGATGGGTGTCAATTTTGTGGTTTCTTAGGGTGCTGATTACGAAAGAGGCAACCGTTTTCGGATTCAAGATGGCGGACAGACTTTTTTTATCATAATGTGATATGGGTATCAATTTCGAGGTTTCTTGGGGTGCTGATTACGAAAACAGCATCCGTTTTCAGATCAAATGTGATATGGGTATCCCATATCACATTTTGAAAAAAAAAAAGTTCTTTGCGGGGGACAATTATCATAAACTAGAGAAATAACACTGCAAAGCAATATGGGCTCGGTCTAATAATAAAATACTCATCATCAACATCAACATTTCAGCCGATTTCCATAGGTTTACAATATCTTGGATTCGAAAACAGACGCCATATTCGTAATCAGCATCCCAGAAAACCTTCAAATTGACACCCATATCACATTTAGGTTTCCACCATCTTGTATCTGAAAATAGATTGTATTCGAAAAAAGATGTCATATTCACCATTAACTAAAAACACCTGTGAATGTGCGACCACCTGCGACAATATTATGAGTAGCTTCTGAGCACGGTTTTCACTAAACATCTCAATAGAGGTCACATTCAATACTCTTAAATAAAATAAAAATAATTCATTAAAAATATTGTTTAAAAAAAACACCAATTTCGATAATAAGATAAAAAGTCGATAAAATATAAAGAACATCTCTTGAGCTGGGATACCAGTAAATAATTTTTTCCACGAAATAATTTGTGAAAAGTATCAATATTGGATGTTTTTTATTTAACACGATAATAACTATTAGAAATTAATTTAATCGAACGTAAAAAGTATGCCACACATTTATTATCATTATGTCAATGGATTGATGTGCATTTTTGGCATTTTTTAAATGTTATCTATGGTTCAGTAATTGCACGATCATTGTGGAAATGTTATAAACTGGTAATACAGTTTGTGGAAATTACGACATTCGAATATTTCGAATCAAAACGTCTTAACTTTGCGAAATCAGAGCATACGAAAAGCAACCGGATTTCTTAATTTGAAAGAGTTAGTTTTGTGAGAAGTAAGTGTTTGGGAGTGGTCTATTTCAATTGACCAATTGCAGTTTGAATTGTCTCTGTAGTGTCAATGTCAATGCGTGCAACTGGCGACAGCGGTTTCAATATGAAAATGAGTCTTTAGCCATTCTATCCTTATTTATCTATTCTGTGATTTTTGCCATGAACCTCTATAAAACGGCGTTAGTTCTCCTACCGATGTAGAAAGACACCCAAAGGCCTCTTAATTTGACTGTTTTTCTTCTAATACGTAAAATTCTTGTGTCACAGTGCTTTTACATGTAATGAAGGTGGCCAACGAGCATGCAGTTCACATTGTCCGTCTGTTTTTCTGTCACAGCTTACCATCCTTCAGAAAGCTAATAAGGTGATGCCCCTACGCCAGGGTAATGTTACGCCCTTGAGCCCTAACCTGGAACTCTACAACCAATACGTAATCGTATAAATGTTAAAAATGCGAAAGTTTGTATGTTTGTTTGTTACTCCTTCACGCAAAAACTGCTGAACCGACTTTCATGAAATTTGGCACACACGTAGAGGGTAACTTGGATGAACAAACAGGACAACAAATAGGATAGTTTTGTTCCGAAAAAAAGGTCGTGTGGGATGCCATGGCATGATTTGTTGAGTTTCCACAGGTTACGCGAAAATCGACCCACACGCGGTCGGAGCCGCGGGCAACAGCTAGTAATATATAAATGTCTAAATAACAGAAAATACTGGTGTATACATTTATTGGTAGCAGAGTTCCAGAGACGGAGTTCGCGGGCCTAAGCACCACCGCATTACCTAATCCACTTGACGCTAAATGGTAGTGTTCAGCACTGTCGTGGTAATTTACGACCCTGTAATTTCCGGCACAGAGGCATAACATCTTAGGCCTCAGGAATGGCAACGCATCTACATTGAAATCTCTGGTTTCCCGCAGTTGTTGACAGGCTACATTGTAATTGCATGCATATTGACCTCTGGTCTTTGTGTGGGTGTCTATAGGCTGCAGTCATTACTTAACATCTATGTGAACTGCATGCTTATTTGCCACATTCATTACAAGAAAATACGAATGATTATACGTGTTTTAGATCTAAGATTATCAAGGAAAAACTTCGAATCGATATCGTTATCTATAGCAAATATATGTCATGGGTTTGTCGATCTTATGTCATTTAAAAAATATGCGGAAAACACGTCTCTGAGTCACTGCAGACATTGCATGAACTTTCAACACGATACGCATTTTCTGCGCTACATTTACCACGATTTTCCATATCTTGACCTTAAAGACGGCATTTCCAATATCTTTTGCAAGATAATTAAATGTAAGATCTAAACGTAACTTCACGCTTGTAATCTACGAAGGGGTAGGCAGAGGTAAATGCATGCCTTCAGCTTTAAGCATACAAGCAAACACCCACGATTCGCCAGTTACTTTTTTGGTCCATGTAAGAGGTGGCGAGCCTGTTGACATCTCCGGGCACATTACTAAACTTCGAAGTACTGGGAAATTTCCAGAAAATGTAAAAATCCCAATAGAACCAGAGATAAAATAACTTTACACCATTATCTCTGATAACCCCCTACCCGGGAATCGAACCCAAGACCTCAGCGTAGTAGTAGTGGCCTGCTACCACTAAGCTACCGAGGCAGATTATAAGATCATAGTTTTCCAATTTTTTAAGAAAAGTGATTTTTGATTTACTAACAGTTTTTATTTTTTATATCATGGAAAAGGAAAACCAGCAAACGGTACTGCTGGGAAATTGATACTACAGGCTAAACGAATCGATCCCAGTAGAACCAGAGATAAAGTATTTTGTAGTATTTATATCTGATAGTCCCCACTCGGGAATCGAATTCAGGACTCCAGCGTAGTAACTAGTAGTAGTGGCCTGTTACTGCCACTAGGCTACTGAGGCAGTTTAAGTTAAAATGTACAGAAAACCTATTAATTTTCCTGTGACATCTGTAGTGTATAAATAACGTTGACTGAAATTACTGTACGTATCTGAAGGAATATAAAACATGTTTTTTTCAAAATTCCATTACAATATACAATATATACTAGGTACTTACTATATATCCACATTAGAGTAGTTGGGTAAGTATGCGAAGTATCTTCCATTTCAAATTCGCAGCTTTTCAATTTTCAACACGCATGCCGCGTTGAAAAGATTCGAAAGGGGTTGAAATTATGTAAAACAAATATGATTTGTCTATGATTTACTTGACTACAGTATTTGGTGATTTATTTGTTGTTGGCTTTCCTCATAAATATTGTAAGAAATATACCTACACAGTTTGCTTATCATGGGATAACTGCCCATGCAGCATAACAATATCTATTTTAGATCTTTATAGCGTTTCTTACCCTTTATTGTAACAATATTAGGTATGATAGATATATTAGATCACTTTGATTGAAAATCATCTGATGTAGGTTACTTTCCTCTCTAAAATCACTTGCCTTCATAGATTTATTATAGGTAGGTACTACTCGCCCCAATGTAAAATGCCTCAAAAAAATTGATAACCGCAAAATAAGTAACCACAAAATGATGACCTGTTATCGTCTAATACGGCGTTCAAGCCAAAAAGCGTTCAAAAACATCGCATCTGGTTTTTAGGTGAGCACCTGTGACGCCTGTCACAGTGATCAGGCTCGTCAGGCTGTGATGAAGCCCATCGTCCGCTCGAGTGGTTCTTCCTGCGACAGATGGCGGCACGTGCGCGGACTGCGTGCGCGCAACAAAAACCCGCGTCATAGATTAAGTGCGAATTTAGGTTGGTTTGGAAAATAATTAATATTTTATTTTAAAGTTGGCAAACAAGCCTACAGTTCTACATCCTATAGACATCTACACAAAAACGAGAGGTAAATATGCATGATAACTTAGTTGTTATGTCTCTGTGATAGTTAATACGGGATCATACATAACCATGTAACCGGAACACGATAGTGCGGAAGTTCAGCACTATCTGTTTGCTGCCAAATGATAGCGTTCAGCAGCTGAACACTATCATTTGGTGGCTAACAGATGGTGGCTAAGGCTAAGGTGTTATGCCTCTGTGCCAGAAATTACAGGACCGTACATTACCAAATGACCGGAACACTATAGTGCTAGCTACTATAACGCTACCATTTAGTGGCAAGTATATTAGGTAATGCGGTGGTGCCTTGCCTACGCCCGCGAGCTCCATCACTGAAGCTCTACCACCAGTAGCGGCAGATAAATAAAGTTATGCGATGTCCTCGTGCTCTCACACTGCAACTCTACTATCAGAGAACGAAATGATTGAAGTTATAGTGCATCAAAAAATTAATTAGGGAGCATTCTTGCATATTGTGTAAGGATTCACGCCAAGTGTTTTACAGTGGTTTTACAGTATAGACAGAGAGCATTAAATGTCTATCGGATTTTCCGTATTTCTTCTACAATATGATAGCACTTGTGCGCTTGTACACTAGTTATTAAAACACATGATGACGAACACTATTATTCGAATGATAGAGTAGATATCGTCATCTAAACTCTATCATTAGCCACTAGTAACGAAAGTGTGCGTGAACTAGGTAAAGTAGAAGTAATGTTTTTTTTTTTTAATAAATTTGAACGATACAGATTTTCACTCTCTTTAACCCAAAAGCCACTCTCTGTCACTGTCAAGTTTACAAGTTCACCAAACCAGTTATCAAAGGCTGAGTAGATTCGTCATTGGATCTTTACCTCTATCCCCACTTGTAAACATTTGAAAAAGTAGAACTGTAAAGTGCAATAAGTATCCAACAAGAATTATTGTACATCGACCCTAGGATGGAGACTTCGGCTTATTTCGGGTCTGTACAGCCTTATCTCTTTCGCACCTTACCTATCTGACGTTTGTCGACCATTTGATTATGTTATTTAGTACCAATACTGGACTACGGATGCTTACGTAGGCAGTATGCATCAGAGATAACGCTCTACGAAACTAGTCGATTGCCACTTGCGTAGGCTTTATATGAAATATTTCTTGATGAGCACTATACATGAGTGTATTAAATTCTCATTGTTCTATCCCTTTACGTAATTAAAGTGTTTAAATTCCGAATACAACTTTAAAAGTTAAATTATATAGTTTTCCGTGTCGCCTCTGTAACCCGGTAGCGACTCTATATCGCACTCAAGTTTACAAGTTCTCCAAACGAGTTACACGGGGGTGGGCTGAAAAAAAATTCGGTACGCACGTGTCACCTGCCTTTCATCGGCATTGTTCGATCGAGTAGCTATCATCGTTCGTAAATCTTGATTGGCTGAATACCAAGTTAGCTGTGCACTTTTAAAATAAATTTCATGGAATATTGACACTTAGCGTTTGCCGCCATTTTACTTTATGGATAAAATATTTCGAAATGAAGTGTGAAATACAGTTTGGGGTGATACGTGATGATTTTAAAATGACTCTTTTAATCTCTTGTGGTGTTTTCAAGATTGATGAGTGCAGCTAAAAGATTTGCTAGAAGTGTTTACACTTCTTAAGGCCGAATGCTCAAACGTCACTTAATTTTAAGCAATCCACGAACATAAGCTGTCTCTGTCGTTTGCACGTGTTTTGTAGAGACAAGTGACTCTTAAGTCCCTCTTAGATTTAAGTGACGTTTGAGTATTCGGCCGTTAGCCCTTTTTTATCTGAAGATGTCTTTTTAGTTCATTAACTTCTTAACTGGTGGTAGAACTCCAGTGACGGAGCTCAATCTACTTGTATCTAAACAGTAGTGTTGTATCATGTTCCTGGCGTAGGGACGTGACGACCCAACCGCCCACTAGCGAAAGAATTTTCTTCTACTGGAAGAGAAAACAGAATTCTTCCACTAGTGCAGTCAGTCAACCGAACAATGGCGGTCAAACCATTCCAATGGGACGTACAAGTGCAATAACGCAAGATGGGCAGCAGCGTCCTGCGATAAAACTACCGCCACTGCGATCGCCAATCCGCCTGCCAAGCGTGGCGATTATGGCATATTCTCCCTTTATGCAGCACAACACCGTTGTGGGCATCTTTGGGGAAGGCTTTGTCCAGCAGTGGATGCTTTTCGGCTGGAGTGATGATCATGTCCCGGCCAGGTGAAACGAACTGCTCAGTAATTTCTGACACAGAGATCAGAAGTGGCAACGCATCTACATTGAAATCTCTGGTTTGATGTAAATGTTTCAATCTGTCATTGTGATTACAGGACGGGCATTTAGGGAGGGGTTAGTGAATAGGTACACTTCGTGTCCTATTCCTCGAGAGCTAACAAAATGGAGGATATTTAAATTTAGTTATTATTTTTTGAGCTTAACATTTCGTATTTGCTTACACGAACTCATTAGACGGGGCCGTTTACCTTACGTTGCCTTAAATGTTCAAAATAAATGTGTCCCAAAGTATTTTTCACGGTTATAAACATGATCGTTTTGACGTGCAACCTCGTATTTGGGCACAGGAGTGACGTCACACATGTAGGCATTTATTACCTACCCACCTATCCGCGGCATACGGTAGTGTTGCCAATTGGAAGCCAGCTATCGGTCGTCGGTTTTATCATCGACAGTATTAAATTATCGATAGCTCGAAATGTCACAGCACTACTGCGAAGAGTCTATCTATATGATGACCAACATCATAAGAGAGTCACGTTGGACTGCTGGATTATAAAAAAAACACGCTTACACTCACAACCTTACACTAGGTATTGTATATTATATACCTGTGTCGTGGGTGCCGTTGTACTCGCACAAAACATACAGAAACACCCAGACCCGAAACAAATATCTGTAGGCTATACAAATATTTGTCCCGCTGCGGAGATCGAACCTTCGAATCAAACGGTCGTCTCATACCGCTGGACTAACCGGGTCGTCGAATCATAGGTTTGTGTCTAGCCACGGCGTGACATGGTGAGGAGGTTCCATTCTATGCGTCCCTGACAACCGGCGACTTGGAGCCTGCTTGTCCTGACAGCAGCATGCCTATGTATTAGAATTCTATGGATACCTACATACATATAAATAAGCTCACTTATTTTATGAAATGTGTTCAGAAAGGACACATAAAATAATGACTGTCATTTCATTAAGTGAAGTGTTTTGAATACAGGGTATCTTAAAAGGTTGCGCTTGCCTTTGTCTTTCCAAAATTTGTAACACTTTTGATTTTCTATACTAGATGAAAATAGGCATTTTTCATAAAAAAACTGTCGATAAGAAAACTATTGATAGTTCGGCAGCTCGGCAACACTAGTGCGCGATTGTATGACTATACGTGTGATAATTAAAGAGTAATAAATCGAACTCAATCAAAGATTTTTCCAGTTATGTCGTTAAATTGAAATTATTTTTTTGATTGAAATTTAATCTTGTTGCAAGTTTTTGTGGTTTCAACCCAGATTTCGTTATTCATATCTATTTAAAGACCCTATTTAAAATATCCTGGTTTTAGTATAAATAAAGTAGAAAGATCACTGCTCCTAAAGCAACTGTAATGTGTGTAACTCCGCTGCTGGTAGAGTGCCGATGTAGGAGCTCGAGGGCGTAGGCACCACTGCATTACCTAATCTATCTGACGCCAAATGGTAGTTCAGCACTATCGTGTTCCGGTTAGATGGAAATATATGGTCCCGTAATAACTGTCACAGATAAATTACAACTAGTGGTAGAGCTCCAGTGACGGAGCACGCGGGCGTAGGCACAACCGCATTACCTAATACATTTGTCGCTAAATGGTAGTGTTCATAATGGTCATCATTTGGTCATAATCAAAAGCATTAAGCTGGGCATTGACGATCAGTTTTTCACCAGTTTAGACGCAAAACTGTGGCGTCAATCCAAATGATTTAGACGAACTAGCTTCCCCCATTCAGTCAGGGCGGTCGGGCCCAAGGAATACCCCGAAAGTCCCTTTTTAGGATTCTCTGTCCCAAAAGGGAAAAACGAACATCAAAAGGGAGCGACTCCAAATTTGTCTGTTTTTTAAATGTAAACTCAACAGCGAACCATTTGATTACATAACCAATTCAGTAAACAGTTGCATTTTGTATTCCCAAGCACTCAGTAACAGGTCAATAATCAAATGTGTGCCAACGTCGGCCTACGACGTAATTTCGACGTAACTCCTGATCAACGTTCGATCTACTTACTGTACACTCGTTGTATGTATTTGGTACTGTTTTGCATATACTATCGAATAAATATCCAGGCGGTCACATCGGTACCTTATGTATGTGATGGTAAAGTCCAATTTGTATGTTTTTGGATGATCGGAAACTGCCTTGATTCATCGCTACTCAGTGGGTTAACGAAGTTTTAATTTTACGTTCAAATCCAATGTAGGTATTAGGGTGGTCCCGTTGACAATTTGGCAGAAATAGCTGTCTATAATTAATAACGTAATTTCACGCCTATGTTCACCGAAGGGGTAGGCAGAGGTAAATGCATGTATACAAGCATTCATCATGCAAACAGTCACGATTCGGGTTACGTTTTGCTTTATGTGGCGAGCCTATTGATATCTCCGGGAACATTACGAAACTTTGAAGGTATGGCTGAGAAACAGGACCCCAGTGAAGCATTAGTGGCCTGCTACCGCCAGACTACTGAGGCAGTTAATAACGAATAAGCGAAATAAGTAAACAGTAACAGTAAACAGTTAATAAGTTTGTAATCGAAAGACATTCGTAAATCTTAAGATTATAGCTATAAGGGGCCATCCATAAATTACGTCACACGAATTTCGGGACTTTTGGACCCCTCCCCCCGTCCTTGTCACAGGTTGTCACATTTTTATAAGCCCCCACCTCCTGATGTGACGTCACATATTTTTAAAATTTATTCATGTACTCAAAAATAATCGAGAGAAAACAGCTTTTTCCATTTTTTGCTTATTTTTATTAAATAATCTTATAAAATCAACATAAATTCCAATATTTCAGATAACTGAAAAAACAACGACTAGTTAAAAAACAATAAACGACTAATTACGTTAATTATATATATAAAAAACTTAATTATCTAGTGTCCATGGGCTTTGGATCCACTCTTTTATATCAGCAATTTATAATCTACGGTAGAGAATAACTAAATCTATCTTTTTATTCATTTTAAAATAATTTAATGATAAATTAAAAATATTAAAATAAGTAAACTGAGATAACTTTGACTGTCACTCGGCAAAAGACAATGGTCAAGTAAACAATAGGAACGTATTGAAGTCACTGCGCCGGCGCATGTGGCAGTACTTGTCGCAGGTCTCGCTAACAACCGACGCGCGGAACGGTAGAAAAGCGAGCGAGCACTCGCAGACGACTTAAACCTATTTAAACCCTTACCATTCAAAATTCTTGTGAAGTTGAGTCTCACTCGAATCAATAAATATAGTGAATTATTGATAAATATAGATCAAGTTCGTAGATTTTTAGAGTTTTTTATTCACATCTAGATTTCACGTTTCAGTATTTTAAATTTTAACATGTGACGTCACAAAACTTTCGACCCCTCCTGCCCCTTGTCACACATTGTCACATTTCGGTGATACCCTCCCTCCCCATTTACGTGTGACGTAATTTATGGATGGCCCCTAAGTATAAAAAAACTTTTTGCAAATATTAAACTGACTGCGGCCTTTTATGATCCATGGTTTTATTTATTTATTTATTTTACTCTTTAATGCACATTGAGCATATGTACATATGGCGGACTTAATGCCTCATGGCATTCTCTCCCAGTCAACCATTGGGTAGTAAAGAGAAGAAGCAATAAAGGTGCAAGAAAAAAAAATTAAAAAGACAGTAATAATAGTATTAAAGTATTAAATTAATTGAATTATATCATTATTATATCAAATACATAGATAAAAATATTGTATATAAAAATATATATTTATATATACCATATACTTATAAAAATATGTAAACAACAAAATTATCCATACACAAATACTTAATTAGGTCCATTACATACACTAGAATAATTAAATTAATAAATAGAATAATTATCTAAGTTCAGTTTCTCTCACAATTCAGTTTTTAGTTTATTTGTGAAAGCCATAGAGCAACACGGGCCACCGGCCGCGGCGGACCGGAGTTGGAGGGGAGTAGCCATATGCAGGCTTTCCCCTCTGTCAAAGTACAAGCCCAATTGGGCCTATACCCGTCGCCTAGCCTCGCCTATTTTGTTAAAGTCAAGGTGTCAGTTTCGTAGTAACAGACGATTTTTGAAATGTGTGTGTGTGTCACACGTATTTCTCCCCGCAAATAATGACAGACTGTTTTGCATTGGTAATAAACGCTATGGCTACTCCCCTCCGGTCCACCGCGGCGGCCGGTGGCCCGCGTTGCTCTATGGTGAGAGCAATGCTCAGTGCATCTCGTGCGAAACCCTCCGTAAAGTCCCATTTCGCTAGTTATCCTTTTTTATCCTTGCCATGAACGGCTTATTTCCGATAACATAAAAAAAAAGTCTGCCATTAAATGGTAGTATCACACAATACACAAGGGCAAGGCATCTTATCGGGGGAACTGTCTTACACAGCTCATCTGTGATGCTGTAATTTCAGGATCTAACTTAAAAATGTAAGCTCTAAACAATAGTAGGTTACTTGCCTACTACTTCAGAACTAAATGTGATGTGATTCTCAATATAATAGAGTACCGTTTTCCCCTTTGTCCACTCGAAACCCAATGCATTGTATCTAATTACCCATCAAGTCCTCCAGACGTACAAATAAAAGACAATTTCAAAATT
The DNA here is from genome assembly GCA_036365455.1 of Macrosoma leucophasiata. Taxonomy (NCBI): domain Eukaryota; kingdom Metazoa; phylum Arthropoda; class Insecta; order Lepidoptera; family Hedylidae; genus Macrosoma; species Macrosoma leucophasiata. Next base: position 940,224 of record JAWQUS010000023.1, on the reverse strand, counting down.
AATTTCCACATTGAACGAGCGCATCGGCTGCACCGTGGGAAGTGCGTATTCTTCTTGTCCACGTCTGACGGAAGATACTGTAATTCTATGCTAAATGTTTGTTTGGCTAATGACCTCATTGTTGTGGGGACTGTCGTGGCATGAGATTCAATTTGAAATAATTAAAAATGTAACTTTAATTCGCTGAGGGCTTAGAAAGAAAAATAATGTTTCTCTCAGTTTATGCAAAACATTACTGGGTAATAACCAAGCCGACCCGATTGATCCAATGGTGTTTTACGACTGTTTGAAACGAGGGTCATGATATCGTAACTTCACGCCTGTAATCCCCGAAGGACCACTCCTGAGGCCTAAGGTGTTATGGCTCTGTGCCGAAAATTACAGGGCCGTACATTACCACCTGACCGGAACACGATAGTGCTGAACACTACCATTTAGCGGCAAGTATATTAGGTACTGCGGTAGTGCCTACGCCCGCGAGCTGCATCACTAGAGCTCTACCACCAGTAACTTCGTGACTTACCGTCCATGTGATCTGTATGAATAAAAATTCAATTCATTGTACTAATTATTTTTCGCAATAACACATGCGAGTGAACTTCAGAAATTAAAAAAAAAACGGAAAGCAAAATTCGCAGGTTCGATTCCTGCCCGAAGTCAAAATTTTTATTTCCGATTTTTTTTATTTTCTAAAATTAAATTCAATTGGAATTTCCATTTAATCACTTGGAAATAATACTTGTGATAGGTCAAATTACAAGAATGTGAATAACACCTAAAGTGAATAACAATTAATACATTAATTAGAGTTAAAAAAAGAAGTGAAAAATGTAAATTATGCTAATATTATCGATGATATCGTACGGAAATATTTCATTATCGATGTGAACGATATTCGTTTTTCGTTCCAATTCGTTCCGTTATTGTTGCAACACTAATTACGAATAGATTAAACATTTTGTAAAAGAGAAACCATCTTTTTGGTAGTTTCCTCTTTGATTTTATAAATAGTCTAATTGTAAGGTCCCAAATATAACTTGTATCTGTCTCTTCGTCTGTAGGTTTGTCTACTTTGGCAACAAAAGGGGTCAGACATTGAGAATGTGTCTAAAATTATTCTTTAGACGTTTATTTAACCATAAGAAATATTAATTTGTTATGGTTAAAGAAACATTAATTTGTTATGGTTAAATGTAAACATGTTAAAGTACAACAAACTAAAACGGTGCTGAATGACTCTGAACAATGTGACGTCAACTGTTCGAAATCAAAGTGAAGCTTTTAATTCCATTCGACTAACCAAGTGCAAATGTATTTTGTTGAATTTCGTCTAACTTGTTTTACCTAACGTAGAAAATATCCAAAAAAGAGCCAATAAATCAAAGTATCACTTGTGTTAAATATTTGTTGTACGATCATAATAATATGACGACACGTCCTATGTGATGTTATGTTAAAATTTCATTTTATTTTGCAATTTAAATGTATATTTCATTAATATTTCACGAAAATATTTAATGAGTCATCGTATTATTTTACAAACATTCATTCTAATCATAGTTTACATTTATTTTCGATAGCTGTCCGATTGCCTATTTGCAGTATCCGGGTTCAAACCCGCCACCACTGTTCTACAAACTTATGTAACCTACAGAAGTCGAAAAATTTTGATATCATTTCAGTACATACTCGTAGTTAGTTAGAAATTAAATATAACTTTTGTATGTAATTGAAGTGGCAAACAATCATGCAGTTCACATTGATGTTAAGTGATGACTGCAGCCTTTAGACACTCAAATCAAGATCAAGGTCAAAATGGAGATGCGTTACCACTCCTGAGGCCTAAGATGTTATGCCTCTGTGCCGGAAATTACAGGGCCGTACATTACCACCTGACCGGAACACGATTGTGCTGAACACTACCGTTTAGCGGCAAGTATATTAAAAACCAATTACCTTTTACATAATTTGACTAACTTTTATCTCAAAAGTTAGTCAAATTATGTGTTTTTTATCTAAAAAAACAACTTATCACCTAACACTGTTGCAAATATTATTGAGAACCTATCCGGTATCCGGTAGTCCAACTTCTTTTTTACCGGGCAAATGGGAACGCCTGGCATAGCTACGGCAGCCAGAAAAACTAGTAAGGCCACCAGAACTATGATGGACATACCTCGCATTGAATCAACGCTGCGCCACCTGTCTTCAAATGCCTGGAGATAAAAAGTTTTATTGATTCTTCTAATCCAAGGCACTTACATAGTTGACGACTGCTTGCTTACTATGTAGGTCAGCATGGATTTTGAAAATTGATGGTTAAATTTTTTCACTGGTGGTAGAGTTCCAGCGCAGGGACTCAAGGGCGTTGGCACCACCGTATTACCTAATCTATCTTTTTTTTATGTCGTTAGGCTGACAGACATGCAGACGGGCCACCTGATGGAAAGTGGTCACCGTCGCCTATGAACATTTGCAACATCAGGGGAGTTGCCAACGCGCTGCCAGCACTGAAGTACTCTTTTGACGCCTCTTTGGAAGATATTGCAGCACCTAGGAAACACCTCAGAGGGAAGCTCGTTCCACAATTACCAAGTTCTGGGCAGGAACTGCTTTCCGGTGAGATGGTAGATGGTTATGTATAGCCCCGTAATAACTATCACAGAGGGAAAATATCTTAGACCTCAGGGGATGCAACGCGTTTGTATTTTGACTATTGGTGTTAGTGTACCTTTTTTGATTTTTTATGTAATGGAAGTGGGAAACAAGCATGCAGTTCACATTGATGTTAAGTGATGACTGCAGCCTATAGACACCCAAATCAAGACCATGGTCAAATGCATATGCGTTACCACTCCTGAAATCTAAGGTGTTATGCCTCTGTGCTGGAAATTACAGGGCCGTAGATTACCACCTGGCCGGAACACGATAGTGCTGAATACTATCATTTAGCGGCAAGTATATTAGGTAATGCCACCACCACCGTCCGCCATTTTGTTTACGGTCACTGTCGTGAGTGACGTCAAGTGACGTGTCAAGTGTCATAGATATGGTGAGAAAAGAAATTATGTACATACCTGAAAAATGAAAATTTAAATAAAAAATAAATGTTCCACGTGGCACGCAACGTGGTTGGCAACTAGAGCGTCGCACCAGGGAATCCATTTATATGAAGTATAATTGTGTGTTGTTCCTATAATAGGAAGGGAAAATATTTGGAGGATTTTTTAGGGGAAATTTATATGAACATATATTTCTGACGTTGTGTTTTTAATGTTTTTCCATCATCAGGTGGAGCTTCGAGATGTTGAAGATAACGAATGCCATAAACAAACAGTAATTTTACTATTACATTTTTGTTAAAAATTAAAAAAATAATAAACGTAAATTCCTAATCCGTCAAACTTAATCGTTTATCAAGCAAGCCCCTCTAATGAGCATGTACATCATTTTGCACCAATGATATCATAAAACCTTTGATACGATTGAAATTTTCGACCAAAGATGAGGTGATAGTCGCAGTAAACGAGTATTTCGCCGACCTTCCGGAATCTTTTTTTTTCGAGGGGATAAACAAGTTGCAGTTCAGGTGGAAGAAGTGTGTTGAGCTAGATGGAGACTATGTCGAAAAATAAAAATAAAATTAGACCCACTTTTCTTTCATTTTCTTGGTCAGGCTTCGAACTTTTGGATCCACCCTCGTAGTTAAGGGTACTACCGCAGAATTCGGAGTTGTAGATAGAGAGTGTCGGGTTAGATTCCCCATCATTTTTTTAAAAGATATTCTAGGGGATTTCTAGGCGGAAACTAAAATACTCTAGGGGTACGTCGCCGAGACCATCTGGCAACACTGATTATATTTGTACTCTAAGGTATTCTATGCCTACCTACTTGATTAGTAAGAAGGTGAAGAACTCTTCGCTTTCTGCCACGAAAGGGCAAACAAGCATACACTTCACATTGATGTGAACAAAACAAACTATTTGTTTACGAATTATAGAAAAATAACACTTTCACAAACCCCTGGAGAATCGAAATATGAATCAAGCATTAAAATATTCTTCCCAAACACAATCACGTGCCACTAATTGGTCAGTCGAAGCTCAGATGAAAACGAGATATTGATGCTCACGCGATCTTGACTGTACCTACCTACTCAAATGTTTCTAGCGCCTCTACGTGAGATTGATATGGATAATTAATGACCTATAATTTGTGATAATATTCAAGATAGATTTCGCTCTTTGAAACTTAACAGGATTTAAGAACCTATGTTATATCAGAAACGATATATAATAAATAATGGCAACTCATTATACGTCCCACTGCTGGGCACGAGTCTCTCTCCTTTTTGGAGGGAGCCCTGGAGCTTACCCCACCACGCTGCTCCAATGCGGATTGGTGGAGGTGGGTGGGTTAGTGGCCAACCCGTAGTCGGATATTTTCAAACCGCCCATAAGGCCTCCGACAAGGTTTAACGACTGCTACCCATCGATAGCAACCGGGACCGACGGCTTAACGTGCCCTCCGAAGCACGGAAACGCGCATTTAATTTGCCACTAGCGGTCACCCATCACACTACCCGACCGCGGCCGTAGTGCTTAACCGAGTAGATCGCTTACGATCTACACCAGCCGCTGGGCCATGCGCGCTTCGAAACTATATTTTAAAGATAATGGAAAGAAAAATTTGACTTCAGGCGGGGCTTGATCCCACGACCCGCGACTGGAAATATAGTCTAGCCGCTCTGCCAACTGAGCTACTAAAGTCCACATCTGATTTGCCAAATTTTTCCTTCACTTCTTATGGCCTCCATTCTTCTTTAAAATATATTTCCACTAGCATGTGTCATTGCGAAAAATGATGATTGTTAACTATCTTATTTCTTGGCTACTGAGTATAGTACAATTCTACATTTTATGTAATGATGGATGGTGGCAAATAAGCAGTTCATATTGACAAGAACCGAAACAACCCAAAAATTAAAGGTCGAAATCCTCTGAGGCATAAGTTGTTATGCCTCTGTGATAGTTATTACGAGGCCATACATTACCATCTTACGGAAACACGATAGTGCTGAACACTATCATTTGGCGGCAAATAGACTAGGTAATGTTCCGGTGGCGCCTACGTGCTTGACTCCTTTACGCTGGAACTCTACAACCAGTAAAATATAAAATAATATTAGACATGGATGGCACATCAACGTGTGATCTCTAAGAGAAATACAGGCGTTAGGTTATTTTACGTCTCGACTTAACGTTCTATACGGAAGCGAGTTTATTAATTATGCAAACGATACATAATATTACGTATACAATTACGAACAGGAAACTCGGCGTTGATGACACTCGTCGTCAAACTGTACACTCAAGGACGTCGGAATCTTTTGTTTATATCATTGAAGTAACTGCCCGGTGCCGCCAACTTAGTGGGTGCTGCAGCACCCACGGAAGTCAATTAGCAGGGCGGATCATTCGTGACTGTAGGACATCAACATAGTATTTATAAACAGGTTAATCGACTTTGAGCAACTAAGAATAACCAGTTCCAGAAAATGGTTGATCTGCTCTAGCTTCCAATAACGTCAAATAGTAGCTGCCGAGCACCCATAACCACAACATCAAAATGTATTAGTAATCTGTTTTGAGCAACTAATTAGACAAGCAGTCAATGGCTGATCTTTAAAAAAAAAGTGTGTCCTCACTGGCTTCAACACTGAATTTAAATAGCAGCATTGGTCCAAGTCAGAAATGCAATGGGAAGAGTCACCCTCCCCTTCATCCCATTTGGATTCCATCCAAGAAAATCCTGGCTACGCGCATAGTCATATCCTCACGGCTTGTCTAAAACCCGGCGTCTCTCTAAAGTAGTAGCAGCACGAATGATGATGAATGTAGGCAATGCAGTGGACGTAGTTCATCCAAGAACTTCGACGCTGGATCTCTACCAATAAAAATATACAACTTACTTCTGGACGTAATTATCTAATTTAAATTAATCGAATTTAGCATTTGAATTCTTGTTTAACGGCCGAAAAAGAATAGTCTATAATACAAGATTACGAGTATTCATCCCAATGCGGGTAAATATAATTTGGTCGGAGTTCAACGCTCGCACGGTGTGTTTAGTGAGAAGTTTTCACAAACACAAACACGCCATGTTTACTAGGTCCAACAACACGATGTAAACAATCGCATTGAACATTTCTATTTATCAAAACGGTCAACTATTCTTCTATTGTTTTATAGATGCCAACACTCAATACGTTCATGTTTTTCCCTTTAGCAGTCCAGTTTCTGAGTATCGAGTTTAATGCTTAACCCTTTACAACCAGACACATGATAGACGCCGTATTTATAAGGGTCTAGGCGACCTAAGAAAAATGCTGAAAAAAATCGGAAAAGCCAGGTTTTCCTGAAAATCGCCTGCACGATCGTGCACCTCAGGAATAGTTTGAAATATGCACATTCGTGCATAATTATATACTGTTGTGTAGATTGGGCAAATTAGACAATAATTAACAATAGAATTATGCTTATTTTTTAAATATTTACGTGTTGTAATAATCAGTCTTAATAATTTGCAATAATGAGTGTCAAAAAGGCACATTTTGTCATTCTACATGTATTATAAACATTTTTTGTAATTAATATATAATTACAAAAAATTAATATATTAATAATGTAGTAAATAAATCTTAATATTATTATAAAATTTGACAAAATGACTTATTATTAATAACTAAGTAATAACATTTTAGGAAAATTATTTAAAAAAATAAACAAAAACACAATCAAATACCTACTATGAAAATCTTTAAAGCAATGGAATAGTGGGAAAATGTAACTCGTAATACAAACTACTTCCTGCGGGAACGCTTCCTGATAAATACAAAACTACGGATGGTGCAAGGCCAAGATTAAAGTCTCCAAACATTGTTTTAGCTCCTTAATAAATATCATAGTCTCACGTTAGCCCATCACTGGTTGTTAGCACATATTTTATCAGACCAACTGGCTGAGATTGATTTTTAACAACTTACTCAAATGGGCATCGATTAGTGAAAAGAATCAACTGTTCATCAATTAATTAGTACCCGGGAATCCTTATTGTTATAAGCAGGAAAGGATTCCCATGCCATTTCGTACTTGGGTTATCATTGGCTGGACTTTCCACAATGAATTCTAGCGACGTTTGTACAAGCGGTGCAGTATCGGTGCTAACCTCAAGCAGAGCATTTCGCAATTGTAAGAATCGATCACGACTCATTTTGCTACTTATTTTGTCCAGAGAAATGCCACTACGCCAGTACAAAGGTAGCCTTGGGAATAGAATGCACCCCATTCAAACATGGATACCAAAAAGTTTATGTGTCTCCGATATTGAAGTTTAGGGTTCATTCCCGGTCTTTCTCAAAAAATTTAAATTTGTATTAGTTGTAACCATTCTTGCACGTATTGAATCGGTTCCCTTACCAGTTTAACTGGTCGTCCAGAGTTCATATGCTGATTATTTTTAACTTTCCAGTGGCGAGGGCGGGAACCAGAGCGATTGGGATGCTCCACTGTCGGTTCTACGGAAGAAGGCGCTGGTACGGATGTGTTTGGTGCTTGACTACCTTCCACCTATTAATCTCTTAAATTATCAGCATGATCTTCAGCTAAATTGAGGTCATATAGATTATTGAAGACAGCCGGGTTGAAATACAGTTTCCTCGTTGTCAGAATCCTCAAAAACCTCTATATCCGAGTCATTGCCAATACCCATCATTTGTAAGATTTTTTTCGTCAAGCAAGCAGCCTGAAACACAAAAAAACCCTTAATATTCACCATACAAAGAAATGTATTTTGTATAGAGAAAGTATAGTAAACCCTAAACAGCACGAACGTGCATGTTTTATTTTGATGCAAAATTAATCACACAATCATGAAAACTACTACAAAAATTTGTAAAAATATAAGAAATTGGTTTATTATTAACAGAATCTAACAGATACATAGCAACATCCTTATTTATCTATTATGTGGCAACATCCCATCAAAATATACGCGACAATAATTACTTACGTGAAACGCCTCGTCCACCAAAATGCGCCGCCATCTTTGACGATGTACTGTGCCGCACTGATAAGTCACATCTCATGTTATTCTTTTTTTTACGAAGAGCTGGATCCTGCACAAACTATCGATGACGGTTGCGTTCGGCAAAATAAGTTAAGGGGAGCGCTAGATTTTTTCAAAGTAAGATGCACGCTTGACTACGAGCCGAGTGTAATTTTTTACTGGTGGTAGAGCTCCAGTGACGAAGCTCGCGGGCGTAGGCACCACCGCATTACCTAATATACTTGCCGCTAAATGGTAGTGTTCAACACTATCGTGTTCCGGTCAGGTGGTAATGTACGGTCCTGTAATTTCCGGCACAGAGGCATAAGACCTTAGGCCCCGGGAGTGGTAACGCATCTGCATTTTGACCTTGGTCTTTGTGTCTATAGGCTGCAGTCATCACTTAACATCAATGTGAACTGCAAGCTTGTTTACCACATCCATTACATAAAAAAAAAGTGATAAAGTTTTTACTTTTTTAGAGAGGTTGTCGAGCGAAGGCAATGTAACTGTACAGCCAAGCTCGCTACGCACGTCCATCGTATCACGTTAGGTTCAATGCAAACTGGAAAGTTTGAATCCATACGGCAGATCAGGCAATATTCCGTTTAGAAAAGCGAGCAAACAGTGGATTTACTTAGATAAATCTCTCATGGGTCGAGAGTGAGGTTGTATGTAAGCGAGCGCTACACTCACGTTGTGTGCGTATGCGTGTTCTCGGATTGTTTGATTTGGCTTTTTTGAGCTTGTTCCACCGAATCTTACCCGTGTGAAATTTTGTAAGATTATAAGTATAGAATAGAAAATCTATACAGTAAATTTCGTTACTGTTTTTATAGAAAATTTATTTAGGGTTGCCAATTTTTGTGAAAAATCGAGACTGTCACATGGTTATCACAGACGGTCGGAATCCGATCTAATTCACCTCACCTATCAACTATCGTCATCATTACTAGTTGTAGAGTTCTAAGTGTGAGCTCGTGCTCGTGGGCGTGGGTACCACCGCATTATCTAATCTATCTACCGCTAAATGGTGTGTTCAGCACTATCGTGTGCCGCTTAGATGGTAATGTATGGCCCTGTAATAGCAATCGCAGAGATATAATAAGTCAGGTCTCAGGGGTGGCAACGCATCTGCATTTTAATCTCTGGTAAATGTGCAGGTAACAGACTGCAGTTATAACCACTTTTAGAAATCAGGACAAAATTAGTAGGTGACATCTAGACGCGGGACAATCTCGTCAAAGTCGGGTCTGTCTCGGTAAAATCGGGAAGGGTGGCCTCTGTGTTTAATATGCTATAATGAACATTTTATTGTCATGTAATACTTAAACTATAGTGCATGGCATAAACCGGTCCAGTACATTTGCATTAAAGACTTGTTCTTCTAAATATAATAGTCTCTCACGTACCACAAATGTGGGCAAATTATAATTTTTTGTTAAATTAGTTACATAAAAAATCTATTAAAATATTTAGCAAAGGACAGGTTTTAGATGTCTCAATTTAAAAGCGCTTTAATGTGCATAATTTTAGAGTAGTCTCCATATGAAAATAGGTATTTAATATCGATGGTGACTTTTGCAGCTCCTGAACATACTCTAGAAGAATTTTCAGTGTAAATACGCTGTTACTCTTTGAGCTAAGATCTATCCACTATCCAGTATTTTGCGATAAAACGTGAAATTATGCGTTAAGCTCAATTATCGAGCTCGCTATTACTATCATCATTACCTCATTAAATTTTATAAAACGGTGACTAAGATGTTGGAACAGGGAGTTTGCGCCGAACCTTATATCTCTCGCCATGAGTATGGTGGCAGCATTAGGTGAACACCGGCGTGGGAGACACCGTACATGGTGAGATGACGTCACTCACAGACTTACTGAACCTGATGACGTTGCGTACATTGTTCGTTTTTTACCGGAATGGACGATTTGGCTCTGTCACCGGTATTTACGCAATCTCGGTCAGACCCTTGGTATTAATAGAGTCTAGTCACCAATTTGATTTGGACTTGTGAAGAAGCTTGTTTTTGCTCTGGAGATAAGATTGAATAACTTCAGTAGTCTAATGGCATCAGGCCTCTACTGCTGCGCTGGGGTCCTGAGTTCGATTCTCGATTCGCAGTTTGGTAATATTCCCGGAGATATCATTAGGTTCGCTACATACCAATATCGGACAAAATGTAGGTAACGAGCCAAATTAGTTTTTTTTTAATGTATGTATGTATGTATCTTCACGCCAGGTCCCTAACGGGGTAGGCAGAGAGTGTAGAGCGCCAGATATCCCGGTTCAGACAAACCTTTCCTGCCTCGTCTACCTTCATCATTCTCTTCATACATGCACGCCGATTCCTAAGACTTTTGACCCCACCATCAGACAGAACTCGACCTATTTGGTCATGGTAGGACAGCCTTGGTCTTCCTGGGCCTCTGCAACCATCCACATTCGCATTGTATATCTGTTTAGTCATTCGCTCATTCGACATTCTTTCTATATTCCCGAACCATCGGAGCATGTTTTTTTTTAATGAAGGATCTTTATTGAAATATTTCTGTTCTGTATGTAAGGCTACACTTATCATACATGTGAACTGTACGCTTTGTTACACAATTTCATGAAATAAAAATATTTACCAATATTTTGTTTTATCACTTTATTGACATGACTCATATGCATATAGGTAATGTATATATTCATGCCGAATTACAGCTTTCTAGTATTAAGAGTCTCTGAGCTAAGCTGTTGATGGGTATTTGCGTATGTGTTTATATGCAAATATTTATATGCCATGGACGTTCACGTTATTTTTATTCTAAGTAATAATATTTGTATTAAATCTAAGGTTTTGACAAAAGAGCAACACGCTGAGTTTGTTGGGTAGCGGAGTTCTTCTCAGTAGTGCCTGCACTTGGAACTCTGCTAAGTGAATGACTATGATTATGACGAACAGATTTTTCATTTTCTTCTATGAAGGAATTGAAAAATTTGATGATTCACGTATCGGTTAAATATTATTATTAAATTGGTATTTATTTATACCTATTGGATTATTATTATAAGTCATTCTCTCTAGGTAGCTTATAACCCGACAATGCAAAAGTGTCCTTGTAGACCAATTTGAAATAAATGATTTGAATTTGAATTTGAAACAATAAAGGTTCCTTGTAGGCTGCATAACGCAAAAAAAAATGGTTGTCTGTAAGTGTTTATGAACGATAATTTTACTTCATAATGTCAAGAAAACATGTGTCACAAGCCGAATGCTTAAGCCGATCGTGCCTCTCTATCGCTTGTTCCGCACTCTCGCTTGCACGCTCGACTCGCTCGGCGGAACGTGACACTTTTAATTACGTCCCTGCAGCCGGCATTCGATTTATAAGAAGTTATCACGTCTTAGGAATCGGCGTGCATGTATGAAGAGAATGATGAAGGTAGATGAGGCATGAGAGGTATGTCAGGACCGGGATATCTGGCTCTCTACACTCTCTGCCTACCCCATTAGGGACCTGGCGTGAAGATACATACATAAATATATTATCACGTTAAAAGAACATAATATTTTCTAAATGCACCCAGTTTTGATGTAAACTGCAGCAAACCATGAAAACTTATAAACATTTACGTTACCCTCAAAACATGATAAAATCCAAAACCTCAACAAATACTTGATAACTTTTATAACAATTGTAAATTATTGTAATAAAGTAAACAATAACGGAAACTATTATCTGATCGCTGACAGTAAGAATGTGATTCGTTTTACAATGGCAACACCATTATAAAGAAATGCCCCGACTGTGAAAACTTTAGTTCGCACAGTAAATGTGTTTTCCCGCCATGTTATTCTATTTTCCTTTACATTTATGTTCCAAATAGTTCCAATTCAAATTTACCTGAGTGTTATTTAATTAATAGAGTGAGAACAATAGTAAGCATAATAAAAGTTTATTTGCTAATTGAACACCTAAAGCAATTACTGTTTACTGGTGGTAGAGTTCCAGTGCAGCAGCTCGAGAGCTTATTAACCACCCCATTACCTGATCTATCTGCCGCCAAATGCTAGTCTTCAGCGCTATCTTGATTTTTTAAATTTTGATCGCAATGTGAACTGGATGCTTGCTTGCCGCCTTCATTACATAAAAAAATGCAAATAAAAAGTTTATTTGCATAATTAAACACCTAAATAACCTTAAGCGTTTGATTGTTCCCTAAAGCAGTTGAAAATGGAGAATTCTCCAACCAGGCGAGGTGTTGGTGCCAGACAGATCGCGGCCCAATTTTTTACGTGAGGGACATGAAGCTGAAGGTAAAAATGGAACCAAAACTGGGAATAACAGATTGAGTGAAAGATCTCCTCAGTGAGCTCCTCAGTAAACTGCTTCAGTAGCCTAGTGCTAGCAGGCCACTACTACTCCGTCCTGGGTTCGATTCCCGGGTAAGAGGATCAGAGACAATAGTGTAAAGTCCTTTATCTCTGGATTCTGTTTTATTGGGATTTTCCCATTTTCTGGAAATTTCCTAGTACCTCGAAGTTTGTTAATATTATGTCCGGAGATATCAACAGGCTCACCTGTTACATGGGCCAAAACGTAACCGGCGAATCGTGGGTGTTTGCATGAACTGCATATATGCTTGAATGTATGCATTTATCTCAGCCTAGCCCTTCGGGGATTATAGGCGTGACGTTACGTTACATCGAGTGAAAGATCTATAACAACATCTGTGGTCGGATCTATCTCTGTGTGGTGTGGTCTGGTATCGCTATTTTTATTTTTTCCATTCACATTTTGGACAAGGCGTAGAAGTAACTTTTGTTCAAAACATGTTCAAAATAATACCTCACCGTCTAACTTTCAGATCAATAGCACGATAACATCCAATTGTCTTGTGCCAAAAAACTTGAAGACGCGTGATTCACTAGATGTCAGCGTAGGTAAATCGGTCGCATCCTGCTTAGACCAATTGCCTTAATGGCGACGTTTCCCGCGCAAAAGTCACGCGTGCTCATGCTACTATCATCGTTCAGAAATTGAATAATACGATTGCCGAATTAAAATGTGTTTCATAATAATATTTGGCAGGCTTGAGTCAGGAATGAGCCATGAGTAACATATAAAGATCACGCGGTTTCCTGTTAAAATCTGGATGGGTGGTACACACAGACTTTAGGCCTTTAATTGAGGTTACAGCTGATATTCTGAGTATATGGAGAAATCATAGAGCAACACGAGCCACCGGCCGCGGGGGACCGGAGGGGAGTAGCGCACGCTTTCCCCTCTGTCAAAGTACAAGCCCAAATGGTCCTACGCCTGTCATCCAAGTGTTTTAATGTGTGCGTGAAATTGTTTATCTATTTTGTTAAAGTCAAAGTGTGAGTTTGTTTCGTAGTAACACGGCCGGTGGCCGGTGTTGCTCTATGGTAGAAATCTACGTACTAGAGTCCTTTTTCTCTTTTTTTTTCTTCTTTTTCTTTCTTTCTTTCGATAAGAAATGGCGTAGGGTATTGTGTCTCAAGCTTATTCTGCTCTGAAATGGCGAAAAGGAAACCGGGATAAACAAGATGACTTTGGACGACAATTGTATGTAGAAACGTTTGGAAATATAAATTATCTAATTTTCTGCCCTGAAGTGGTAGAGTTTAAAGGCGTCGTACGAAACATATAGAAATAGAAATAGAAAATATTTTTATTTCGAATAGATCTTTACAGATACTTTCAAAACGTCAATAAATCATAAACTACCTAGAGCGAATAACCATTACATATAGTAAAAGCAAAATCATATATTAATAGTAAATTAAAAATTAAAATTTAAACTATTTGGTTAAAACATAATAATCATAAAATTTTTCGATTCCTTCAATGATAATAAATGAAGAAAAAGAAAAACTTATTCGTCCAGATCAATGTTATTCACTTAGCAGAGTTCCAAGTGCAGTCACTACTGAGAAGAACTCCGCTACCCAACAAACTCAGTAAGAGCTCTTTTAAATGAGAGCTTAAATCTAGTACAGATTATCGTGAAAAATCAAATAATGTCAACCTCCATAGCATAGATGCAAATAATATCATTTGGACAGCGCTGATCCGAATTCAGCTGAAACTTTAGTTGCCGATTCGATTACGGTTACAGATAGAGAAATATTTGAGAGTTGTGGTTACGGGTAAGGAGCTCCATAACATCCCTATTAGATACCTATTTCCAGAGGATACCTGAATTTTGATTGATATAATGAAGGTGGCAAACAATCACGCAGTTTACATTGGTGTTAAATGATGACTGCAGCTTATAGACATTTGACATTGAGGCAGTGCCGGATTAGCCATATAGCAGGAGTAGCAAATGCTACGGGCCTCGCGGCATTAGGGGCCCCGTGCCTGTGCCCAAAAAAAAACACAAATATGTAAAAAAAAACATAAATACACCTTAGCTATTCTCAAAGGGAGCGTTGACCACTAATTATATAGGTACCTATATTATTATGTTGCAATTTGGCAATACCACAATACTTACAGGGGGAATCCCCTAAATTTGTTTTCGATTCCTTTTCGTAAATGTTGTTTTATTTACATCTCATCTAAATTTCAGTAGGCAATGTAACTCTAGGGCCCCATGGTCACATTTGCTACGGGCCCCGCACCGGCTTTATCCGGCACTGCATTGAGGTCAAAATGCAGATGCGTGGCCACCCCTGAGACCTTAGTTGTTATTTCTCTGTAATTATAACGGGGCCATACATTACCATCTAACCGGAACACGATTGTGTTGAACACTACCATTTGGCGGCAGATAGTTAAGGTAATGCGGTGGTGCTTACGCCAACGAACACCGTCATTGGCACTCTACTACAAGTCAAATCTATAAATGACTAATTGTCTAATTCCAATTTTATCAGAAGCGTTCTAAATATTGCATTTTCAAACGAAATGAGGTCTCTAGTATAAATTTCAATGCTAAAAGACGCGGCCAAATCTCGGTTCTTAAAGAATTGTCCAAAATCCAATTGTTGCATCGTAATTTGTACTTTCGGTCACCCTTTAAGGTTGATGTTGGCCCCATTCTGTCTTGTTTTCGTGTATTTTAGTGGGCACATTTAGTTTGGCAATGGCCCGATGACTTCACTTCCCCACAGGGACAGGAAGTGTGTGGGTGTATCGAGTTTTCCTAGTTTCGGGCTATGGATATGGTTGCCATCGTGTCATAAGATATGCCTATTAGATTGACGAATTTCTTCATTTTAAATCATCACTCCAGCCGAAGACGTCCACTGCTGGGCAGAGCTCTTGCCAAAGTGTTGTGGGTCATTAAGGGAGAGTATGCCATAATCGCCACGCTTGGCAGGCGGATTGGCGATTGCAGTGACGCTATGCTTGCCAAAAATGAAAGTGAGGCAACCGATATAACAAACTTTGCTGTTTATAAAGTATCGTAAAGTTTTAAATTTTTTTTTAATTTTTTCCCATTAACACATTGGAGTGAAATATTTTAAAGAAAAATGGTAAGAAAAATTAACCCGCAACCACTGGGCATCTAGTCCACCCGTCTTCTAATTGAGCTACCAAAGTCCACGCCTGATTGTCGAATTCTTCCTTCACATTTAATATTATATAATTGCAATAAATAACTTTAGGCTTATTTAAAATTTAAGGTAAAATTTTTCTTTGCATTTTTTTAAAAATCTTACACTCGCATGTGTTATAGCGAAAAAAATTACCAACAACTTCAGTTTCAAAGAAGCATTCACGGATGTCGAAGATATCTGCTGCATAATTTTATGTTCTGCATTCGAAAAACCTACCTACAAGTGTTACTAGATATAACTTTAAGCCATATTCATTATTCTCTACTTTATCATTTAGAGCTTTATCATTAACACACAATATAAGATTGCATTCTAATTAATTCTATGTCAACACTAAACGGTTTTCGGTTTTCCTCCTTCACTTGACGGATGTAAAATTATTTGTAATAGGTATTAGTGAATAGTAACATGTTTTATACTGGTGGTAGAGCTCCAGTGACGGAGCTCGCGGGCGTAGGCACCACCGCATTACCTAATTAATATACTTGCCGCTAAATGGTAGTATTTAGCACTGTCGTGTTCCGGTCAGGTGGTAATGTACGGCCCTGTAATTTCCGGCACAGAGTCGTAATACCTTAGGCCTCAGGAGTGGTAACGCATCTGCATTTTGACCTTGGTCTTTGTGTGGGTGTCTATAGGCTGCAGTCATCACTTAACATCAATGTGATCTGCATGCTTGTTTGCCACTTCGGTTACATAAAAAAAAAAATGTATTAAAGTCTGTCTGTTATACTTTCAAGACTAAAACCACAGCATCCATATCAATGTTCTGTTAAATAAAATAGTATAAATGGTTCGTACTTATTAATCGCGATAAATGGTAAGTAAGGTTCGACACTCTTGATTACTGGCATGATATCAAAATATTTTAGGCCTGAGACGTTTGAACGTTTATGTATTGTGACCTTTATTTTTCATTACCTTCACAGGTTGCAGTGTTTAACTAGCCATCAGCATTTTAACCTCCAGTTTTAGTGTAGTACTCCAAATGAAGAGACATAAATAAAAACAGAAATGAATAGGCTTAAACTGTTTTAGACCATCATTACATGAAGAAAAATATCTGCACTGGTGGTAGAGCTCCAGTGACGGAGCTCGCGGGCGTAGGTACTACCGCCTTACCTAAGATACTTGCCGCTAAATGGTAGTATTCAGCACTATCGAGTTCCGGTCAGGTGGTAATGTACGGCCAAGTAATTTCCTGCACATAGGTATAACACCTTAGGCCTCGGAAGTGGAAACGCATCTGCATTTTGACCTTGGTCTTTGTGTAAGTGTCTATAGGCTGCAGTCATCACTTAACATCAATGTGAACTGCATGCTTGTATGCCACCCAAATTACATAAAAAAAAATTAGTCGTAGGGATAATAATTCTTTATGTTTAACACGGACATCGGTGTTCTACTTGCCTTCACGAAGATAATATTATGTTAGGTCCGGTTGCATCGAACCCAAGAATGTGTATTAGCAACCCTATCTCTCAACGATTTCTAACCTCAACGTAAAGGTAAGGGCACACTTCCAGATGACGTTCATACGGCGTCAGCATATCTAGGTCATACGAGCCTATCGCTAGTGCTCATTGGTCTTGTCTAGACATGCTAACTATGTAATAGGTGAGCAAACATACTTTGATGTTAATCTTGGGGAATGTCACTGAATTAGGATGTGTAAATATTAATAATTCGTCGGCAAAATGATCTTAAGTACTTGCTAACTCCAATGTAAATATCGTCACTTACCTATTATTAATAGATACGAGTACGCTGGGGTTCTGGGTTTAATACCTGGGGGAGGCTATAAGAAGAGATAATGGTGTAAAATCCTTTATCGTTAGTTCTGTTGAACTTTCGTTTGGTAATTTGCCCGGAGATGTTTACAGGCTCACAACCTGTTGCATGAACCAAAACGTAACCGGCGAATCGAGGATGTTTGCATGTATGCTTTTATGCGTATATTTACCTCTGCCTACCCCTTTTGTGGATAACAGACGTGAAGTTACATTTTCTTTTCAAATAGGCATTCGGTTTTTGATGGTAATACTCATAGTTTTTTGCTGTAGGTATCAGCACACAGCGTAGTCGTGTGAATACGTCCATAAAAACACATGCGCTGTTAAACAGGATCCGGCATGAGACCAAAACGGTACTATACACGCTTACTGGTGGTAGAGCTCCAGTGACGGAGCTCGCGGGCGTAGGCACCACCGTATTACCTAATATACTTGCCGCTAAATGGTAGTGTTCAGCACTATCGTTTTCCGGTCAGTGGTAAAACGGTCCTGTAAGTTCCGGCACAGAGCCACAACCTAACACCTTACGCCTCAGGAGTGCAGATGCTTTACCACTCCTGAGGCCTAAGGTGTCATGCCTCTGTGAATCATAGGGCCGTACATTACCACCTGACCGGTACACGATAGTCCTGAACACTAACATTTAGCGTATATTAGGTAATGCGGTAGCCTACGCCCGCGAGCTCCGTCACTGCAGCTTATGAATGACAAGGAATGTCCCATATTTTTTTGTTTAGTCTTATCTTGCCGTTTGTAAAAGAGAGTATGGAACATTCTGTTGATACCTATTTTTATTATTAAGTATTTTTGGACTATTATTAATTTATTTACTTTGACATATTAATCAACGTATCAGTTGTTATTCGCTTTAATTTTATATTTGTAATTTGATCTATCACAAGGAAATTCTATTATTTCCAAGTGATTAAATGAATTTTTGAGTTTGAGTTTGAGTTTATGCCATAATCACCACGCTTGCCAGGCGGATTGGCGATCGGAGTGACGGTAGTATTACCGTGGGACGCTGCTGCCCATCACGCGTTCACATTGTTATATTTACCTACTACCGTCCTATTGATATAGTTTGACCGCCATAGTCGTATAGGTTTGCTGCCGATAACTGCCTGAACGATAGTCATAGTTATACAATGATTCGTAGACTATTCAAACTAATTTTAGATATTCATTGATACCTGTCTACCTTGTTCCATTGCTAAAATTTCATTCATGAATAGACTTCAAAAGTAAACGTAGAACCAATTGTCAGTAAACATTGTCTTCCGATGTCTGTCATAATAAAAAAAAAAACTATTTAAAACTCAGTTCACACGCCAGAAATAAATGGAACAATGGGTTCGAATTGGCTTTCTTCCAGATTGCAGGTGTCAAAGCTATTTATAAAAAAAAATACAAAAGAAACAATGTGTCTACGTTGGGTTACTCGTTTTAGCAGGTTAAAGGATTCATTCATAATTTGAAACAAAACGAGGTTGTTGGACAAGCGTGTTGTGATTCGTGTTTTGATGGTTCCGCAGTTTTATATTACTGGTAGGAAAATAACGACATTTATTTATGTAAAATATAGGTACTTAGGATTCAAAAATAATTTCGTCACTTTGTTGAAGAATGTGCAGAAACAACACATACTTAATAATGTTGCAATTTAATTAATATACATAATTAAAGCATACATAAATAATTATTTTTTATACTTTAACGTTTGCCTGCAATAGATTAAAAACTGTTACATTGTTATCTATAATATACAACAAATCGATATTAAAGGTGTCGTATAAGTAGTGTTGCCAAGTCCGATTTGTTTTAAATCGTGACAATAGGTAAAATAAATCGGGTCCCAGGGGTAGAAATCGGGACCGTCAAAAGCAAGCCAATGAATTAATTTATTGATTTATCAAAAGCCTCGGGAGCCAAAGATGATTGATCTTTAGACAGGCTTTTGTCTAGCAGTGGTCTTTCTTTTGAGGTAATGATGTTGATTGATTTATCGGGATATTTATCGTCCCGATCAGGTGTTAATCGGGACGTGTCCCCAGAGCCCTAAAAATCGGAACGTCCCGCGCAAATCCGGACACCTGGCAACACTACTTATAAGACAGGATTATTGACACTTGTCGATTGTATGACTCAATAAACTGACGTCATTGCGGTCTTATAAAGATTATGAAACCGCAGTGATGTCGGTCAATCTATTTATTTTCAGTATCCATGTAGGTATTCGAGAATGAAATAACAAATTAATTATAATATAAGTATGTACGTGGTAGTTTACGCTTGTGGTAAGTGATCAACTTGTAACCTTTGAGCTAATATAACACACATTTAAATGCTCTTAGTAAATTTATTATATTTTCACATTGGCTCTACCAACAGTAGGTATTCAAAGTAAAGTGTACCTGGTACCAGTGCCGGATTTAAGCTTAGGCAACATAGGCCTATGGGCCGCCACCACAAAGGGGCCACCACCACTCCAAACAAAAAATCGACAAAGGCTCAGTAGAAACAAAAAATACTGAATTTTGATACAACGTAGTTAGACAAAAAATTTATTTTATTCTTTGAGCGTGAGAAGTTAAAATCTAGCAGCACGAAATAAAAACACAAATAGCGTCTATTTTATCGACATAGGCACTACCCCTCCCCCCACCTGTGAGTTAATAAGCCAGTGGGTGCAATCACCCCGTCTTTCGAGCATTCTATAGCTAACGTAGGCAGAAGTGGTAGTACCTACTAGGTACTCCAAGGTCCAATCTACCTACTACCTACTAGGTAGACAGAGGCATGCCTTCAAACATACATGCAGTAGGTACGTGCCAAACTTAAATGTCTAAATGCCACTGAGTGAAGTTCTCTGCGTAAACTTTGCGTGAGTCTCATCGCTCGCGACGATCACACAGACGAGAAAGAAAGCGAGTTTTAGGATCATAGCTCATAAGAGCCACCTGGCACCCGACCAACGTCCGACTGTCGGCCGTCTGCGCTCATCACATCAACTCCGCTCCGTATCGCCTCGACCGCAAGTGGTCCACGCGCGTAGGTAATAGAAACCGGGACCTCAGCTAGGTTACTGAGGTATTTACTGCGACTTTTTTATGTTAGAAGGTGGCAAACCAGCGCGCAGTTCACATTGACCACACAAAGACTCGAATAGAATTTTGACCTCTGGGTCAAAATTGAGATGCATTGCCACCCAAGTGACCTTAGTTGTTGTCTCTCTGTCTGCTATTACGGGGCCATTCATGTATAGGTATACTTATCATCAATTTTTTAGTATTTTTATATGAATTTTGCTATTGAATTTTTATATTGAAACTTACGGTACCCTAAAAGCGTAAGTAATTCACCGAAGTATTGCAAATTTGTTGAATGGAAACGTACAGCGTAGGGCATGAAGGCATGAATGACTGTATGTTGAACGCCCATTATTGCGTTCCGTTTATGAGATATTAAATTTGCGTAAAATTATAATGGTTTATTTATCGACTCGATGCTCCAAAACTTTGCGAATGATTTATGTTGCGATGAACGTATTATTCTACGTTTTTTAATATAATAAGCTTTATAAGGTACTTGTATATAGAACATTTTATTTTAAGAATTTAAAGTAAGACGTTTTCAAATTGTATTTCTTTTTTTTTGTGTGAAGAAAGGGATAGTAAATGTACCTATGTGTAGTGGCACAGTTTCTCACATGCTCGGGGCCTAAGACTTGATACTGGGCCTGGGGCCAAAGGCAGATGTAGGAAATTACGAGGTCGTACGTTACCACCTGAGCGCTGAACACAACCATCTACCATTTAGCGGTATGTATATTAGGTAATGCCTGTGTCCTCAAGCTCACTGGAGCAGTAGCTTGAATCAGTTTATCTTGCCAGAGTTGGTTTTTGATCAGATTCACAAATCGGGATAGGTAAATAATTGAACAATTCTGGGATCAGTAAAAAACAGGTTTGCGCTCATTATTAAAAAAAATAATAAAGCTGTCAGCGCACAAGACCAAAGACGTGACAATAAAAGTATATTCGACTGCAATAAAGATAAGCAGGTATGCATTTGTTTCCCACGGCGCAGGCGCTGCCCGACTCGTGGTGCAGGTTGCAGCACCGTAATGTTATTATCGCCATAAACTTACCATTGTCCAGGTACCTATAGGTGTTTAAGGATTGTTTTTTTGTCATTCAATAGATCGCCGTCAAACAAGAAAAATGGAGCCGAATTATCACGCATTGGTATCCTAGAGATGGGAAAAGACGTCGAGGACGACAACAAAAGCGCTGGGAGGATGAACTTAAACTTACTGCGGGATCCAAATGGAGAAGAGTTCCTTAAGATCGCAAACAATGGAAGCTACTGGAGGAGGCCTTTGTCAACAGGCACACTGAGCTGAGAGACATTCTATAACTACTTCAACTTGCTATGTTACCAACAATGTCTAAATAATCAGATCTCTCACCCAGTTCGTAGGGCTAAATAAATAAATAGTCCGCCGTATCTATCTACTGTGGCCGTAGTAAATAACAAAATTGAATGATGAGTAGCTAGACTGAGAGCTCTTAGCGTTCGCGGTGAAGTAGGCTGCAGCCGACTTAAAGACGAGCTATTTGGTTTTCACTGAGGCCTAACAGTGCTTTTCCACCAGAGATGTGCTATGCAGCTTTTGTCATCACTCAACATCAATGTGAACTGCATGCATGTTTTCCACTTCCATTACATTTTAAAAAAATGCAGATAAGCTATGGATGCGTTTGATATCCACCAATCACATTCATTGGTGCACAGTGCAGTGTGCTTAAAGTATGTGCACCGATGAATATGACGGCGTTGTTAGACAGCGAAGCGATTCAACAGCGATCCAATGATCGCGGTTTGATGATGAGGTTTCGAGTTCTGATCCTGAAGCCGGACCGACATGGTTTTCATACAAACTCTTCAGCACCTTGATGTATCGGTAGTCAACTTGGCACCTCTGGAGTGACTGTAGCACAGCCCAAAGATCCGAATCAAAGGCTTTCTGATAATAGATTTGGTTCAATAGGCCCAGTACTTTAAAAAAAAATCGGCTGTGACAGACGACCAAACAGACAGACGCAAGAGTATAAGGGATCCATCTATTCCTTTTGGAGGATGGAATCCTGAACCTTTAACTCTTTACTCTTTGTTATCAGTTTGTAAAGGGGAATGAGACATTCTACTGATATACTTTTTACATTAGTTTATTACATTTAGTTTTATCTTAGTGATATTCTTGACTTTACATATATTTTTTATCTTGTTTGACATGTATATCAATTGTTATTCACTTTAATTTATTTTGTTTGTTTTTGACGTGTCATATGAGGTGCCTGTCACCCTAAATGAATAAATGAGTTTCTGATTCTGATTCTGGAAAAGATTTACAATGTTGGTAATTAATTGCCTAGCATCGTAATTTTACGTTATCTGCGGCTAAAAAGGTCCTTGGTATTCTATTTTCCTGCTAGATTAATGCTGCTGTTGAACCTTGACCATAGAATATACAATATGCCTTGACACACTTATTTATACGTCTATTGATCATTGATATCTTTGGCTTTGTGCCTAACCCTCAAACTAAATGATGATTCTGAGGCCTAATCAAGGAAAATCACGAACTGAGCTGCGTATTTTATTAGTGCCACTCTCTCTGCCTACTCTGTAAGGGACTTGGATACACACATATCGGAAAGTAGATTAGGCAATGCGGTGTTGCCTACGCCTGTGAGCTCCGTCAAAGGAGCTCTACCAACAGTTAAACATGAATTCCAAAATCACTGACGCTGTTTCAAAGCAATTTATAATAATAATAATAATGGCAACCCATTATACGTCCCACTGCTGGGCACGAGTCTCTCCCCTTTTTGGGGGGAGGCCTGGAGTTTACTCCACCACGCTGCTCCAATGCGGATTGGTGGAGGTGGGTGGGTTAGTGGCCAACCCACTGTCGGATGTTTTCAAACCACCCATAAGGCCTCCGACAAGGTTTAACGACTGCTATCCATCGATAGCAACCGGGACCGACGGCTTAACGTGCCCTCCGAAGCACGGAAACGCGCATTTTAATTTGCCACTAGCGGTCACCCATCACACTACCCGACCGCGCCCGTAGTGCTTAACCGAGCAGATCGCTTACGATCTACACCAGCCGCTGGGCTATGCGCGCTTCCAAAAATTTATAATAATAAATAACAAAGCAAATTATTACTAAGTAATAATCAGGTAAACGAACAAAGAACTAACACTATTGTAACACAAACTGATAAGTTATTTTACCTGGTTAGTCTACAACAGATGTTTCAACATCATTTTGTTCTGTAGGCATTACACGTGCGAAGCATTTCCGTGGCGCTTCTAGATAACGCTAAATGGTCAAAGATTATGTAAGACAGAGTGCATTTCGTGGTGTTACAGATTAAAATACCTGGCAAAAAAGAAGCAGATGTTTTATAACAACCTTTTTTGTTCGTGGTAATTAGGATACACGATAATGAGGTTCTGTTTGTGTTCATAGATTTAACATAGACAATACCTAGTAACGGGCTATTAGTCGTTACACGTGCTTGCTACCTTTAGCATTGTTGATAAGGGAAACAAAAATGAGTTGTTCAGACGAATCTATCTTTATTGTGAACTAGTGGCTTACGCCGGCTTTGCACGGGTGCCATGAATGTAATATGGCCTATGTCATTCGGTGAAGAAGCAATCTTCTAATGGTAAAAGGATTTTGAAATAGTTCCAGTTACACGTTACAACCATACATACATACTTTACATTCATACAAAAAACGCAATTGTTTCCTTTTTATAATATTATTTAATTATATGGTATAGATTTAGACTGAATTTACTGGTGGTAGAATTCCAGTGCATGAGCTCGAAGATGAACCACCGCGTTATCTATCTGCCGTGAATTAATAATTTTCAGCACTTGATTCTTTCCATATTATACATAATTGTTACGTTTCTTTTTAATTTATGATGATTATTATTAGTGGTTATTCACTCTAGGTTAGTTTAAAAAAAAATGACGATGTAAAAATGCTCTCCCTAATTATATGAAACAAATGAATAAAATATCGTATTCCGGTTGGATGGCAATGTATGGTTACTTGTGTTAGCAATAGAGATATTGTATTGTATTGTATTGTATGGCCCCGTAATAACTATCACAGAGACATAAAAACTATGTTCAGGTGGTGGCAACGCATCTTCATGTTGACATCTGGTCTTTGTGTGGGTGTCTATAGGCTTATTCAAACATATAAAGTCTATAGGCAGTATTCACTTATCATCAATGTGTACTGCATGCTTGTTTGCAACATAAAATAAAGTCTAACAGTAGACACTAAAACACTAGAAATACAAAACACTTGTTCAGATGTATTGTCGGTCATACAAAGACGTTGTATGTATTTATTGACGCATGTCTGGGTTGTGTGAGTCGTGGCTGATAAGCATACATTTACCGTAATGGAGATAGGTACACTCATCGTCTTAGGCGGTGTTCCGGTGTACTGGGAAATGTGGCTGACTGTACATAGGAGAGCCTGGTTTACACTAATCATTTCCGGGGATTTATCATTAATATCATGAATCTTCTTTACTGACGCTGGGACGTGGCAACTGGCGACATAGGCCAGCGGCCGCGGCGGACCGGAGGGGAGTAGCCATATGCAGGCTTTCCCCTCTGTCAAAGTACAAGCCGAAATGGCCCTAAGCCTGTCGCCCAGATGTTTAAATGTGTGCGTGAATTTGTTTAAGTATTTTGTAAAAGTCAAGGTGTGAGCTTCGTAGCAATAGACGATTTTTGTAGTGTGTGTGTATCGCACGTAGTTCCCCCCACAAAAATGGCAGACTGTTTTGTATCGGTAAATTGGGTAAAAAACGCTATGGCTACTTCCCTCCGGTCCGCTGCGGCGGCCGGTGGCCCGTGTTGCTCTATGTATGGCCCCTAATCGCATAATAATATGTTTTATGTGTTCCACCGCAACGCCCTAAGCCGAGATTCATTCAGACAGAGGTCTTCCTAAGGCAGTTGCGCTAGCTTTATTTAGGCTGAGAGCGCCCCCTGCTCTCGCGGATTTCTCGGTGAAGTAGACTTTTGAATGGCAAAAAAAAATCTGATACAAAACGCCCGCGCCGCCACAAGCAATTCGCGCGATTCTTCACCCGTCTCACTGTTAACCTGTTCAAATCGAAGGTAACGCGCATATGTAATCTGTTGTTAGAAAAAGTAGCATCCACCGACCGCAAGTGTAGACCACCGGCCACAAGTGGCTGTCGCGCTCTTCAGCTATTTTTGATTGTCGCTATTGATCTCATAGGCGGTACAAAAAGACAAAATAAAGTCGTGAATGAAGACAGTAAAAGTGATTCAATTTTACGAGACGCCGGTGAGGTTTAGGTAATGGAATATGAATACCTACCAGCGTTGCCAATACTAGGACAATAACCGTGTTCTACCGTAGTACGTCTACGGGTTTCATGCAAAAAAATGGCCGGCTACCACCAAAGCTCTACGATAATTGCCGTAGCATTGGTAACATTGCTTAACATCACCAAGATACAAGGCGCCCTACATTAGGTAAGTAATTCAAAGTAAGATAAAGAAGCGCGCATGGCCCCGCGGCTGGTGGATCGGAAGCGATGGGTGACCGCTAGTGGCAAATTCAAATGCGCGTTTCCGTGCTTCGGAGGTCACGTTTCCCTACAAACCAGTGGCACAGGCACGTCTCGTGGCTCGTGGCGCCGTACCTGTACGATTGCATGATTACTGCATCCTCCTCAGGGACTTCCCGATTGCCGATGATTCACTAAATAAAATGTACTACTAGTACTAGTGCTACATTGGTTGAAGCGCGCATGGCCCCGCGGCTGGAACTCGGTTAAGTGATATGGGCACGGTCGGGTGTGTGATGGGGGACCGCCAGTGGCAAATTAAAAATGCGCGTTTCCGTGCTTCGGAGGTCACGTTTCCCTACAAACCAGTGGCACAGGCACGTCTCGTGGCTCGTGGCGCCGTACCTGTACGATTGCATGATTACTGCATCCTCCTCAGGGACTTCCCGATTGCCGATGATTCACTAAATAAAATGTACTACTAGTACTAGTGCTACATTGGTTGAAGCGCGCATGGCCCCGCGGCTGGAACTCGGTTAAGTGATATGGGCACGGTCGGGTGTGTGATGGGGGACCGCCAGTGGCAAATTAAAAATGCGCGTTTCCATGCTTCGAAGGGCACGTGAAGCCGTCGGACTCGGTTGCTATCGATAGATAGCAGTAGTGAAAACCTTGTCTTGTTTGAAAACATCCGATAGCGGGTTGGCCACTAACCCGTATCTCCACCAATCCGCATTGGAGCAGCGTGGTGGAGTAAGTTCCAGGCCTCCCCTTAAGTAGGGGGAGACTCGTGTCCAGCAGTGGGACGTATCAAGAGTACCCATTATTATTATATTATTATACTACTACTACGGTGGACTCCTGGGTTTGATTTGGATTCGGAGCTATCAGAGATAACGGTATAAAATCCTTTATTTCTAGTTCTATTGGATTTTTCCCATTTTCTATAAGTTTCCCAATACCTCGGAGTTTGGTTATGTGTCCGGAGATGTGAACAGGCTCGCCACCTGTTACATGGGTCAAAACGTAACCTTCGCATTGGTTGAATGCAAAACTATTAGAGCTTGAAAGCATGCATTTACCTTTGCCTTCCTCTTCGGGAATTACAGGTGTGAAGTAATGTTCTCCTCAGGGACTTCCCGAATTCCGATGACTCAGTATATGAAACGTAATTACACGAAGGTAGTTTACCTTGTGGGCAACTTCCTGTAAGGCTTATGCCCACCATTGCACGTCTTTTGGTTGGAGTGATGATGATGTTGATTCGATTTTATTACGAAACTAGCTGTGCCCGCAACTTTGTTTGCGTGGAATAGTGGCTATGGGACTTTGGGCAGCGCTTTTGGATATACATTTTGGTTAATTTTGGATCATAAACACATTGGGGTAGCTAAAAAATCTGCTTTGCAGTAATGCTTCTCTGTACACGACATTAGACGTATGGCCATCGGGGATAAAAGCACACAGGCTGCTAGGATTGCGAAAAATTCCCAATTATGTGCTTAAACCCGCATCCATCCGATGCTGAACCATACTTTCGAAAAGGCCATTTTAAACTTCTATGCATATTATTTTTTTATAGAAAGTTATTGTTTGTCAAGAAGAATCTTGTCTTCGCTCTTTTTTACCTTATTTGCTACCGTTATTAATGTCGAGTAAAAATTATACGAAAAAAAAAAACACGACTGCTGTATTTAATTTTGTCGTTGCAGTGGTAACAGATATATATAATTTGTGAAAATGTTAGTTTTCTAGCTATCACTGTTTATGAGAACACACAGACAAACAGACATTTTTCCGGGATAAAAAGTACCCAGTGTTGTGCGCCAAAGGTTAAAGTATAATCATACTAAGTTTCATTGTAATCGGACCGGTAGATTTTGTGTGATGCTTGAACAAACAGACAGACAGACAGACAAAAAATTTTCTAATCACATATTTGTGTTCGGTATCGATCTAGTAACATCCTCTGGTATTTTTTTTTTATATTTTCAATGTACAGAATTTACACTTCTACTACAATAATTTAGTTTTATTATAAGTATAGATTACTGATTTCGTCAAATTTATTACTTTATGATTTTTTATGTAATGGAAGTGGCAAATAGGCATGCAGTTCACATTGATGTTAAGTGATGATTGCAGCCTATAGACACTTACACAAAGACCAAGGTCAAAATACAGATGCGTTACCACTCCTGAGGCCTAAGGTGTTATGCCCCTGTGCCGGAAATTACAGGGCCGTACATTACCACCTGACTGGAACACGATAGGGCTGAACACTACCATTTAGCGGCAAGTATATTAGGTAATGCGGCGGTGTCTACGCCTGCGAGCTCTATCACTGGAGCTCTACCATCAGTAAATGAATAATGTAATAATTGTTCAATTAATATTAATATTTGGTAGTAACCACGACTACGTTTGCTCGGTTTTCAACTTTTGGTTTTCCTCTTGTTGTATCACACTCAAGTTGTTTTGTATTTGTTGTGTTTGCAAATAATAAAAACCTAAGTCTATTTTAGTAGGTCTATATTTATTATAAAAAAAAAATAGGACTGAATTACTATCTCAAATAATAAGTATGGGTTATTTTTCAGACATTCAAAATCAGTCATAATAAGCTCATTGTTCAAAATCATCAGACTTACGAAGATAGTCAACACACACACAGTGACAAATTTTTGTTACTCATGTTTTGAATGATACGAGTATGATGCGGGTTTCGTAATAGAACAACCCTCGAACCCACTCATCCATTATATCATAGTGTATTTCAGATACAGTTTCAATGACCAGATCATCGGGATACAGGGATTGTCGCTTGTTCACGAAATGGCTTAAAAATCAGACAAGTGTAAGATTCTCTTTCATAGGGTTCCGTACTATTTATGAATTTCTATCTTACCATCACTATAGTTTCTTTTGTCATGAAGTAGTTTCTAGATTCTTTTTTCGAAATTTTAGGCAAAGATGTTTTGGTGATAATGAGGGGGAGGAGGGGGAATGGCTAATGTTCGTATGTTTGCTTGAATAAATTTATAAACATAGAAGTTAAAATAATGAAAAAAAAATTTTTTTTAATTCGTTAGGCCTGACAAAATAAGTTCTAAAAGTAGGACTCTAATTTACAGTTAGAGCTTTTTTTTCACCCGCTAAGTCCAACGCGGGTCGTGTTAGGATAGGTACTCTCCCCTGACGACGCACAACACTGTTTTGTGTTATTGGGTGGCGTGATAATGTATGTATGTATCTTCACGCCAGGTCCCTAACGGGGTTGGCAGAGAGTGTGGAGACAGATATTCCAGTCCTGACACACACCTCCCGTGATAATAATGACGATTAAATTGCGGGTTAGCCGGGATAAGTTCCTAGTTTGAAACAAAAGCAAATAAGACATGTATTATGTCATACAGCCATTCATACATCCACTATATCGTAGTCAAGTGGTTGTGAATCATGGATAATGGCAGTCGTTGAGGATGCAGCATCAATCATACAATTTGTATGGACACGGCACCAGAGATTAAGGCTACAACACGATAGTTTTCTATGTAACTAGCTGACCCGGCATACGTCAGATTCTGCCAAACAATACATTTTAATTGGTAGATAAAATAATGAGGTGGTGCCTGCCATATTTACGTACTGGGCCTTGTAACTCAAATACTTAAAAACGTAATAAAACCTTTTTAAACACGTAACTTCACGCCTGTAATCGGCGAATTGGTAGGCAGAGGTAAATGCATGCATTCAAGCATACATGCAAACACCCAAGATTCGCCGGTTACGTTTTGGCCCATGTAACAGGTGGCGAGCCTGTTGACATCTCCGGGCACATTACTAAACTTCGAGGTACTGGAAAATTTCCAGAAAATGGAAAAATCCCAATAGAACCGGAGATAAAGGACTTTACACCATTATCTCTGATAACCCCCCACCCGGGAATCGAAACCAGGACCTACGCTGAGGTTAATAATAGTAATAGACAAATACTTAGTAAACTCTAAAAAAAAAATAGGTACATAGTATTTGGAAGTTCAAAGGCGTAGCAAAGTATCTACCTACTCCAACTGTTATTATAAATTATAACAAGTTGTATTCAATCAACAAGTAATATTAAATCCGGTTTGCAATAATAGGTACATTGTAGATCTAAGTGTCGATGTGATAATTTGCAAATGCGTTCCTTTTTACGGCTATGGATCAATCTGGTTTTCCTCATACGTGCATTCGTTGCGTAAGAATTAATTAATATTAACACATTTATCTGACGTGGTCTATTGATGACTTGATAATATAAAATATCGATAAAAAATGTGCCAAGAGCGTGTCAGCCTTATGTAAAGGGTTTCGCAGAGCCCGTAGCTCCCATGAAGTATTTACTATTCTCATTGATATACGGTTTTTTGTATATCAATGACTATTCTATTCTATTTTATTCTTTTCTATTCTTAATGAATATGAATAACCTATATCTGTAGCCTAATGAGTCGCCGGGGAAAAGGGGTCCGCTGGATACAGCCTATAGATTTAAAAACTACCCCATTTCTCAACACATTTGACTGAAATCTGTTATAAATATACCGATCGTCATCCCCCCTAGAGCCTTCCCCAAGATCGTCAGCTGTCGACATCATGGTTTATACCACATTCATTATCCTGTCACCTGTTTTCCGCGTTTTCTGCTTCTGCATCCTCATCTGATTTTTTTTACCTATTTCTTTTTTTTTTATTCATATTTTAATTAGTTCATAATAATATGAAGATTCAAGACAAAACTACGAAAGAGTTCCCATAGATGGTAAGTGAATACTGCAGCCTATATATTTAACATACAGAGAAGCTAGATGTAGAGGTTTAAATGAAATAAGCAAAGCAACTTATTGCTTATTTAATTTAAGAATACTATAATTTAGATACTTAGTTTACATAATCTAAAACATATTTAAAATTTAATTTGCTTAGTGCTAATAGTCAGCAAATGCTTATGATTAAATCAAATCACTATCGAACTGATGTAAAAACCAGTTGGTTTTAATTATTTTGCTACTGTACCCAAAACAAACTTTCTATAAAATGTATCATCGGCTCCGAGACTCGTCACTGCAAGTTAAAACTAAAAATACGAGATTTAGCCAATGATTCACTAAGGCCGTCCTTGCGAATGCCGATGCATTTTCACCGATAAAAAAAATAAGCATAGATAAATTACGAAGTTCAATGTCCGGTTTGTGAATGAAATGACGTGAGTCACGAATTTGCCGCCCTGTCAGCCTGTCATAACAATGACAGGTGGGTGTATCTGTGACTGATGATAGATTAGTGCCCTAACGCACTAGCGGTCTAGCCGCGCGGCTTGCCGATTTTACAATGTAATATGCAACCGCCTGTTAAGTATAGTGCGTACAATAACAGGCTGTTGCATATTAAACTGTGAAAGCGGCTAGTCACGCGGCTACCCGCTCCCGCGGCTAACCGCTAGTGCGTTTGGGCGCTTAGAGCAGAGGTTCCCAAACTATTTTTTCTTGTAGACCCCTTTCAATTTTTTTCTGGTTTCGGTGGATTCCCTTGCTAACATTTATGTCACATTCCCATATATCCCATTTTTATTTACGCATATACGTAGACCCCATCGAGTCTCCCATAGACCCCAGGGGGTCTATATGGACCACTTTGGGAATCACTGGCTTAGAGTATGTATTCCAAAATAAATGGAATAGGAATAGCTAACATTAGGGCTATTCCAATAAGCGGGTATTAAGGATGACGTCGAATACCGGGATCGAAGTTGTGGGCATGAAATCAGTCGCAGGACATTAGACGGCATTCGGATGGTGGGGGGTTCCATCAGGGTTCCATAATTGTTTACTCATCTTTGTTGAAATAAGGCGAAGTCTCCTTCCTAGGCTCGATGTGCACTATATATTGTTGAGCACTGTATGTTAGACATTTTTTATTTTATGAAATAAAATTGGTAAACAATCATGCAGTTCACATTGATGTTAAGTGATGACTGCAGCTTATAGACACTTACACAATGACCAGAGGTCAAAACACAGATGCGTTACCACTCCTGAGGCCTAAGGTGTTATGCCTCTGTGCCGGAAATTACAGGGCCGTACATTACCACCTGACCGGAACACGATAGTGCTGAACACTAGCATATAGCGATAAGTATATTAGGTAATGCGGTGGTGCCTACGCCCGCGAGCCCCGAGTTCTACCACCAGTAGAAATGTAGTCTACAGTTTTACATTTGTTGCCCGAAGTAAATAAATAAATAAAAATATATAGAGCAGTCGCAATGAGGACCAAATGGAGTATAACGCAATGCGGATTGCGGATACATGACATGTGTAGGTGCGGTGGACAAACCGTGTTTGATTAACGCAACTGTGACGCCGTCCTGGTAGCACGTTGACAGGTTTTTTCACGAGTTCAAATCATTTAAGTCCATTGTCGATTGAAAGGCGGGTAATGAATCTATTTCGAGATAAATTTTTCGAGAGTTTTAGAAACTAAATAATTTGCCCAATTCCTAGATTTCCTTCGAGGTAAGATTACCAAATGATTCTACTACTACTTTGATTTCACAACAAGTCAATACTTATAAACAAATCAATAAAGGGTCATCACAGGTGCGCGCGCGCAGCGTGACGACACCTGACTTCACGCTCCGCCCGCCGGGGCTGGCCAGACAATTTGTTGTATGTACTATTTTTTTCATTAGCACCATGAAATTAAGGTTTGATAATCGATATGATCGAAAATTATTATATTCAAGTTGTTTTTTATGCTTATACGTATCATTGAGGGTTGAATATTTCATATTATTATGAGGGTTACTTTTTGTGTTAACAGATCATTTTCCATTCGGTTCACTTTGATGGTTTTCCAAAAATATACGGCAGTCTGTAAAGAAATAAAACACATAAAATATGATCATTATATTTTAATAAATAATTCGATTTATCACTATAAATACTTGGACGTTACTTGTGGTAGAGTTCCTATATCGGACGTCGAGGACGTATGCATCACCACATTACTTAATCTATGTGTGTATGGATCTTCACGCCAGGTCCCTAACGGGGTAGGCAGAGAGTTTGAAGCGCCAGACATCCCGGTCCTGACACACCTTCCGTGCCTCATCTACATTCATCATTCTCTTCATACATGCACGCCGATTCCTTATCTATCTGCCACTTAATTTTAATGGTTGTGTACAGCATTATCGTGTTCCATTGTAACATACCCTGTATATCTATCATCTCAAAACATACATAATTTAATTTTTTAATATTTTTTTTCTTAATTTTATAATTGTAGGCATGTTAAAGATTGTATTTTTATTTTGTGTGAATAATTTTATTTTATTTTTTAATGTATAATTACTTTTAATGTGTAATATGGAGAAATCTGAAATAAATGGATAACAATAATAAAACAACTCATCGTTGTGCGCGCATTGTAAAAATTCACTCTCATCATTTTTCAAATCGCGCCAAAAGAAATATACTTAACTTCATAAACCTAAATGATTACGATTATGATCATTAGAATGAAAACCCTAACCAAATCAAACCATTATACTTCAAGACAGTTCACAGTTTACAGTAAGCTCGTCTAATACCAAGCAGTAGCAATAGTCAATAGCTTCACTAAAGTAGAACGAGTTTCACCAAATCGATATCAGGAGCCAACCCTTGGTAACTCGATCGGTTGCGGTCGCATACACAGGGATATGGACAGCATTGTTATTATCCTAACCAAAATCCTTCTTCAAGGATGTGTTTGTGTTTCATATGTATGTATCTTCACGCCAGGTCCCTAACGGGGTAGGCAGAGAGTGTAGAGCGCCAGATATCCCGGTCTTGACATACCTCTCGTGCCTCGTCTACCTTCATCATTCTCTTCATACATGCACGCCGATTCCTAAGACTTTTGACCCCACTATCAGACAGAACTCGATCTATTTGGTCATAGTAGGTCAGTCTGGGTCTTCCTGGGCCTCTGGACCCATCCACATTCGCATTGTATATCTGTTTAGTCATTCGCTCATTCGACATTCTTTCTATATGCCCGAACCATCGGAGCATGCCTTTTTTCATTTTTACACCGATACTATCATTCACACAAAGCCTCTTTCTTACTCGGTGTTTGTGTTTTGAAAGTAGTAAACCCCTCCACCATGTTGGCGTCGGGACGTGACGACCCGCCCACTAGCGGATGAATTTTCTGGAAGAGAATTCAACCACTAGTCCAGTCAGTCAACCAAATAATGACGGTCAAACCATTCCAATGGGGCGGTAGTAAATACAATAACGCAAATTGGGCAGCGTCCCACTGGATACTGCGATCGCCAATCCACATGCCAAACGTGGCGATTATGGCATATATCTCCTAATGACGCTCAACACTGTTGTGGCCGTCTTTGGGGAAGGCTTTGTGCAACAGTGGACGTATTTCGGCTGGAGTGATGATGATGAAACCCCTTCACTGGATGAGGGGGAGCGTGATGAAATGATAAGAGAGTCCCAAATATGAGAATTTTAATGGAAACTATCTTTTAACTCAGAGTTGGGCTCGAGTTTGCGATTCCTATAACTATAGTAATAAAAAGAATGTACTAAAGACCGAATTACAGCCAAGGCAGCCAATTTCAACGGAGACTAGTCAACTGCTCACTCTTATAGTTCGATGGGACGGCAATCTGACACGACCGGAGAGAGATCGGGCGAAGGACCAACGACTTTTACGTGTTCTCCAAGGCACGGGTTACCAGACTTCTACTACTAGGATGTTCCTGACAGAAAAAAACCAATAACAGACTTTCTCTACCTGGGAGGATCGTATTGGGGGCTTAGAACTGTCAGTAAAGTATGGAGTTCTGGTGGTAGGCATAGGCACCACCGCATTGCCTAATATACTTGCCGCTAAATGGTAGTGTTCAGCACTATCGTGTGCCGGTCAGGTGGTAATGTACGGCCCTGTAATTTCCGGCACAGAGGCATAATACCTTAGGCCTCTGGAGTGGTAACGCATTTGCATTTTGACCTTGGTCTTTTGGGTGTATATAGGCTGCAGTCATCACTTAACATCAATGTGAACTGCATGCTTGATTGCCACTTCCATAACATAAGAAAAAAATCAGACACTCGAACCACAGCTAGAAAAAAATATACTTACAATCTTTGATATGGCAATCTTTTAATTTTACTATACTTTATACAGCGAAGATAGGACTACATTGAAAGGATCATCAATAGTTTAGTATCGCTTCAATTTAGTATTCGGAGTATCCATTGTCTCCATCTTTATATGCTTCATGCATATGTATGGGCGCTTCATTTCTGCTCATAGGTTCTTCGCACTATATCGCGAAGCTGTTATAATAAAAATGTTTTAATTAGTCTAGCCATTTTGGTTTACGCTTATTTTACGGTATTTTTTTGTACCTAAATATCATGACAATTGTATAAATATTTAATTTATGTAATTGGCATACAATAACACTTTAATAGTGATTATTGTGAATAAGGGCCAGATAAGGGTGGCACTCCTGAGCCGTTCACTGAGGTAATTTATGGAGCAAGCTTTTGTTCAGCAGTGGATGTCTTCCAACTGAACCGATGATGCGTTATTATAATAAAAATTGTAATTAATAATTATTATTATTATCGTTATCAAAATAACGTTATCTTAATTTTCAATTACATAATTGTTTACATAAGAAGTGTTAGACTCGAAGGTACCTACCCACCTAAGTGGTAAGAGTATAGCCCTACCATATTCTGGTAAGGTGAAAATTTTCCAGCGGTTTTTTTTTGATACAGGAGTTAAAATAATGCAACCGATGCCTGTTGATCACAGACTCATAAATTTAGAAAGTTCTTTAAGTAAGTTGAAATGTCGAACTTGTTTTCACCATCACATAGGGAACACCTAGGAAACGTCTAACTGCCTTAAGTGTCCTTTAAGATTAGGGATCAAATATTAAATTAACATCAATCTGAACTTAATATGTTTCAGCATTTTAATTGGCATAAAAATATACTTTATACTTACTAACTAACATCAAGCTTAACTTTACTGAATAGTCAACACATTATCAAACAAATTAAATACCAGTTTATAGTAACTCGTGTTTTTTTTTTAATCACAACGACACAGTTTACTCCACCAAGAAGCAGCGGGATATCATACCATAAATAATGAGCACGCCTAACAAGAAATATGTAACATTAAAAAACAAAAGGCTTTTATTCTTATAAAAAGTATTTTCTATTACAAGGTTATGTTCTAGTTTGGATTGTTTTAAAAAATGGGGTTCGGTTGGTGGTAAAAAGAGGCTTGAACTTGATAATTCAATTACGCTTTGAGATCAATTCTGTTGCGGAAATAGAATACTGCCCAAATTTTTAAAAATATAATAATTGTTATATATGTATTTTGTATAGATCTTTTTATATACTTTCTTTCTTTCTTCTTCTTCTTCAATAACTATTACATAAAGTAAACGTACAAAACAGATATAAATATCTAGTCAAAATAAATTGTAATAAAAACCTTTAAAATTTCATTAATTTTTTCAATTCCTTACTTTTGAGAACTACTGAGAAGATTAGATAATGTGAACGAATAATGTTATTCTCCTATTCATAAACGTATGTAAAATATGAGTTTGATTAACTACATTATGAACGTAGTGATTTTGCAGCGGGATCTCGTACTATTACAAAATACTGTTGGTAATTTTCATAATTCAAAGAGTTTGTAACTAATGTAGCTATGTTATCACATAGTCTGTGAATATTTGCCAAAAAATATTTTGTTGGTTTCAAGACTTCTCTTTTCAACACTTATACCATATCACACTTACACCATATCTTCTAGGGTTGTTGAGGAAGTGATTATGAGGAAGAGGAGGAGGAAGAGGAACTGTGATGCGCCAATTTAGAGGATGCGGATGAGGAAGAGGATATTTTTATGAGGAAGAGGATGAGGAAGAGGAAGATGAAGAGGAAGAGGAAGCAGATGACATAATAATAATAGCAACTCTTGAAACGTCCCACTGCTGGGCACTGGGCACGAGTCTCTCCCCTTCTTGAGGGGAGGTCTGGAGCTTACTCCACCACGCTGCTCCAATGCGGGTTGGTGGAGTTACTTGCAAGGGTTAGTGGCCAACCCGCTGTCGGATGTTTTCAAACCGCCCATAAAGCCTCCGGTTTAACGACTGCTATCTGTCGATAGCAACCGGGACCGTCGGCGTCCTGCTCTCCGAAGCACGAAAATGCGCATTTTAATTTGCCACTAGTGGTCACCCGTCACACACCCGACCGCACCCGTATCGCTTAATCGAGTAGATCGCTTGCGTTCTACACCAGCCGGGAGGCCTTGCGCGCTACAGAAAGATGAGAAGAGGATGATACTCAGATATAAATACTAGCGGACCCAACCTAAAATCCGCTGTCCTGTCTCTATCTACTTAACTAAGTATATATATATACAAAAAAAAAAAAAATTAAAAGAGCATTTTGTAGTGGTTGGTCCACTAAAAAATGCTCTTTTAATTATTTTTACTATGAATCTAAAATCTAAACCATTCTCAAAACACATACGATAAAGAATCATCAAAATTGATCCAGAAGTTAAGGACGAGTTAAGTGACATATCTACACAACGACATTGCTAAGGCCTTTGACCGGGTCTGGCACAGGGCAATTCTCGCGAAACTTCCATCCTACGGTCTTCCCGAGAGGCTATGCAACTGGACAGCCGGCTTTCTGTCTGAGTGTTATATACAAGTCTTAGTTGACTGTCAGCGCTCATTTTCATTTCAATTCCTAAATGAAATTGTGTCATTCACTCATCTTTTTTTTTTGGTGTGCGTGTGTTTTTTTTATGTCTGTAGGTTGACAGGCAAGCAGACGGGCCACTTGATGGAAAGTGGTCACCGTCGCTTATGAAAATTTGCAACACCAGGGGAGTTGCCAACGCGCTGCCAGCCCTGAAGGACTCCTTTGACGCCATTTTGAAGAACCTCTTAATGTAGCACCTAGGGAACACCTCAGAGGGAAGTTCGTTCCACAATTTACACGTTCTGGGCAAGAACGAACGTAAAAACCGCACCGTTGAGCACTGCCAGGTGTCCAGTCGCTGTGGGTGGAACTTCTCTCTTCGGCGGGTAGTACGGTGTAGGAAAATAGATGGTAGCACCATGTCAAACAGTTCAGCAGAGCACTCACCATTGTAGAGACGGTACAACACGCACATACTCCCAATGTCTCTGCGTAGGCTCAGATGTTCGAGCCTGTCAGTAAGTCCTGAATCGTTAACAATACGAACGGCGCGTTTTTGTAGGGAGTCAAGTGGACCAAGCTAGTATTTGGGGGCTCCCGCCCACAAATGAGTATGAGTAGTAGTAGCTGCCCCGAAGTGAAAGTGAATACTGCCTGGCTTTGTTAAGCACCTCTAGCTTTTTGGATGCCAACTTGGTCTTACACTCAATGTGACTCCCGAATTGCACTTCGTTCGATATATCAACGCCCAGGATACCGATACTCTTACCAACGGCGATCGGGATGCCCTGGAACTGTGGTGCTACAATGCATGGCGTTTTTTTAGCGGTGAACGTGCAGACTTGTGTTCTCGAGGGGTTGAACTGCATTAAATTAAGTCGACCCCAATCCGAGACCCGCTCCAGAGAGTGCTCGATTTCAGACACAAGTCTAGTCCTTCTTTCCGCGATAAGTGTCCGAGAGGCATTTGCACGGCTAGTGTAGTGTGCATATCCCGTACTATCATCGGTCTAGCAATGAAAATTGGAGTTTTCTCCAACATTTCATTGATGTGCAGAAGAAAAAGCGTGGGAGATAGCACAGAGCCTTGCGGCACACCAGCGTTGATAGGTAGTCTGTCTGAGCGCTGACAGTCAACTAAGACTTGTATATAACACTCAGACAGAAAGCTGGCTGTCCAGTTGCATAGCCTCTCGGGAAGACCGTAGGATGGAAGTTTCTCGAGAAGTGCCCTGTGCCAGACCCGGTCAAAGGCCTTAGCAATGCTACTGGAGGCTATGCAACTGGACAGCCAGCTTTCTGTCTGAGTGTTATATACAAGTCTTAGTTGACTGTCAGCGCTCAGACAGACTACCTATCAACGCTGGTGTGCCGCAAGGCTCTGTGCTATCTCCCACGCTTTTTCTTCTGCACATCAATGAAATGTTGGAGAAAACTCCAATTTTCATTGCTAGACCGATGATAGTACGGGATATGCACACTACACTAGCCGTGCAAATGCCTCTCGGACACTTATCGAGGAAAGAAGGACTAGACTTGTGTCTGAAATCGAGCACTCTGGAGCGGGTCTCGGATTGGGGTCGACTTAATTTAATG
Source organism: Macrosoma leucophasiata (assembly GCA_036365455.1). Lineage (NCBI taxonomy): Eukaryota > Metazoa > Arthropoda > Insecta > Lepidoptera > Hedylidae > Macrosoma > Macrosoma leucophasiata. The sequence goes on along the minus strand of JAWQUS010000023.1, from coordinate 900,685 downwards.
CAGTTCAACCCGTCGAGAACACAAGTCTGCACGTTCACCGCTAAAAAAACGCCATGCATTGTAGCACCACAGTTCCAGGGCATTCCGATCGCCGTTGGTAAGAGTATCGGTATCCTGGGCGTTGATATGTCGAACGAAGTGCAATTCGGGAGTCACATTGAGTGTAAGACCAAGTTGGCATCCAAAAAGCTAGAGGTGCTTAACAAAGCCAGGCAGTATTCACTTTCACTTCGGGGCAGCTACTACTACTCATACTCATTTGTGGGCGGGAGCCCCCAAATACTAGCTTGGTCCACTTGACTCCCTACAAAAACGCGCCGTTCGTATTGTTAACGATTCAGGACTTACTGACAGGCTCGAACATCTGAGCCTACGCAGAGACATTGGGAGTATGTGCGTGTTGTACCGTCTCTACAATGGTGAGTGCTCTGCTGAACTGTTTGACATGGTGCTACCATCTATTTTCCTACACCGTACTACCCGCCGAAGAGAGAAGTTCCACCCACAGCGACTGGACACCTGGCAGTGCTCAACGGTGCGGTTTTTACGTTCGTTCTTGCCCAGAACGTGTAAATTGTGGAACGAACTTCCCTCTGAGGTGTTCCCTAGGTGCTACATTAAGAGGTTCTTCAAAATGGCGTCAAAGGAGTCCTTCAGGGCTGGCAGCGCGTTGGCAACTCCCCTGGTGTTGCAAATTTTCATAAGCGACGGTGACCACTTTCCATCAAGTGGCCCGTCTGCTTGCCTGTCAACCTACAGACATAAAAAAAACACACGCACACCAAAAAAAAAGATGAGTGAATGACACAATTTCATTTAGGAATTGAAATGAAAATAAGAATGCAGTCTTTATTTCTTTGTTAATTAGGTATTTAAGTCGAATATTATTAATCAAAATAAAAGAATTGAATACTATTAATCGAAATTTATTTTAAACAGGGAGGTTAATTTTTATAAAAAAAATATTTGGACGCTGTTTCCCCAACAACCGGTTTTATAGCTCATCATATACCAATACAGCATTGCTAAAAAGTCGTTTGCTGGTACATTTGATGGAAGAGAAGATAGGTATTGTAAATATACAGTTCTGAAAGCCCCGAATATTTCGATTTTTTAAGTTGAGTACGCGTATATTAATTATGAGGAAGAGGAAGAGGAATCCTCAGCAACCCTAATATCTTCCTTTAATGTCGTATTCTCTTCTCCAGTATATTTTTTTTATATTATGAATGTGGCAAACAAGCCTGTAGTTTACATCAATGTTAAGTGATGACAGCAGCATAAAGACACTTACACAAATACCAGAGGTCAAAATGCAGATGCGTTACCACTTCGAGGCCTAAGGTGTTATGCCTCTGTGCCGGAAATTACAGGGCCGTACATTACCACCTGACCGGAACACGATAGTGCTGAATACTACAATTTAGCGGCAAGTTTAATAGGTAATGCAGTGGTGCCTACGCCCGCGAGCTCGGTCACTGGAGCTCTTCCACCAGTAAAAAAATATATATGCGGAACCCGGAACCCCTTGCAAGGGGTAGCAAATATCACAAAAGCAGTTTTATAATGCTAGAAATAAAATGTTATCACCTCGTGACACCAGCCGATTTCACTACGCGGTGATATTACACGCAACACCATTTTATATTATTTTAGAAGTCCCGCTGGTTAAGACCCAAATTTATAAAACAAAATAATGTTTTAATTGTAGGATTTCATGGATCATTTGAAAAGTGTCGTGATCCCGTGTTAATTAATTTGTCAGTTATTTTATTAATATAAAGTTTTTCGGTGTTATTTTTAATTAAAAATATAGTAGACTAGCCGTCCAGGCGAACTTTTGTCATGAAGTGGCAAACAAGCTAATTGTTAACATTAATGGTAAATAATACATACCTACTGTAAAGAAAGATTTCAATGCAGACGCGTTGCCACACCTTGGGCCTAAGGTAAGGCCTGTGCTGGAAATTACAGGGCCGTACATTACCACCTGACTGGAACACGATAGTGCTGAATATTGCTGAATACCATTTAGGGGCAAGTTAGGTAATGCGGTGGTGCCTACGCCCGCTCGACGTCCGTCACTGGAACTCTACCGCCAGTAAAAATATGTATACCTATTTGTACTTAAGAATCATCTTAAAAAAACCGGACAAGTACTAGTTCGACTCGCGTGGTGAGGGTTCCGTAATTTAAATAAATATTTTCTAAAATATTACAGATTTAAAATGCAGGGACATAGCGGTTACGGTGGTACCGGCAGGGGATTTATATTATTAAGAATTTTCGTTTGTAATTTAATTTGAATACTCAAACTTCTTATAGGTTTTCCAGTAATCTATAGGCAAAGAACTTTTTCCACATTTTTTTCAAATTTTTAAGTTCAGTAGTTTCGGAGATAGGAGGGGGAGGGGGGGGGAGAATTGGTCAATTTTCGTAGTTTTTCTTAAATATCTTCAAATTTGTTTATGGAAAAATTATAAAAAATATATATCTGAGATGCTGACAACAACTTCTTTCATTTGATATGTCACACGACACAGTTACGAATTTTTTTTTTTAATTTTCTGATTTAACCCCCGAAAGTGTTTAAAATTTATTATTTTACTTGACGTGTTCATCTTTGGGTCACCAATTTTCATATATTCATCAAATTTCAACTCAATCGGTCGAGTAGTTTCGGAGCAAATTGGCTGTGACAGACGGACAGACAGACAGACGCACGAGTGATTCTATAAGGGTTCCTTTTCTCCTTTTAAGGTACGGAACCCTAAAAAGAAAAAAACCTTTTAAAAATCCAATCCAATCATTTGGTTTATCGCAAACAAAAGACAATGACCACATTTTCATATCGTCTCGATACAAGAGTATTATATTTCAATATATTAGCATTTATCGATCATTATGGAATTGATCTATTATTAAGTATATTAAAAACTCATTTGCTTCTCGATAATATCAATGTCGAAATGTTTTGTTATTTTTCAAACTGTACCTATGTCATTTCTAAAAATATACACTTACTAGCTCACTGCAGCTACCCGGCGCCCAACCAGCACCGTCACAGTACAAATACGAACAGTATGGAAACTAAGTACAAAGCGTTGAAACGGCACACTCACACAAATATGCGCATCGACGAGGCCTCTAAGCGGTTCTCGCGGTGCTGCAGTAGTGAGACGCACGCTACTCGAGCGTCGCGTCGATGCGATGGGCATGTGTAATTGTGTATGTGTGTCGTTTCGAACGTGTTGTACGTAGTTTCCATACTGTTCGTATTAGTACTGTGGCCTCGTTTTACGGAGTCCACTGGTTGTCGATGGGTGGTCCACGGGTGAACGACGCGATGTTACTTGTGAACCACTCGTGGACAGCGAGCGGTCCACTTCGGAACGGCGCGTTGGCAATGCAAAGTCAACGCAAGGCAAGCAAGTGGTCACCGAGGGGTCCACTCGGCGTCCGCGCGTGGACCGAGGCGAACCGGTGTCGATACGGAGCGGAGTTGATGTAATGAGCGCAGACCGCTCGAGGCGGTCGGGCGCTGGTCGGGTGCCGGGAGGCTGTAGTGAGCTATAACCCTTAAACTGAATTCATAAACGGGGGTGCATGGCCCAACGGCTGGTGTAGATCGTAAGCGATCTGCTCGGTTAAGCACTACGGGCGCGGTCGGGTAGTGTGATGGGTGACCGCTAGTGGCAAATTAAATGCGCGTTTCCGTGCTTCGGAGGGCACGTTAAGCCGTCGGTCCCGATTGCTATCGATGGATAGCAGTCGTTAAACCTTGTCGGAGGCCTTATGGGCGGTTTGAAAACATCCGACAGTGGGTTGGCCACTAACCCACCCACCTCCACCAATCCGCATTGGAGCAGCGTGGTGGAGTAAGCTCCAGGCCTCCCCCCAAAAAAAGGGGAGAGACTCGTGCCCAGCAGTGGGACGTATAATGGGTTGCCATTATTATTTATTATATAAACGGGGGTTGTTCGATCATGTTTTAATGTAAAAGGAAGTGGCAAACAAGCATGCAGTTCACATTGATGTTAAGTGATGACTGCAGCCTATAGACCCCCCACACAAAGACCAAGGTCAAAATGCAGATGCGTTACCACTCCTGAGGCCTAAGGTGTTATGCCTCTGTGCCGGAAATTACAGGGCCGTTCATTATCACCTGACCGGAACACGATAGTGCTGAACAGTACCATTTAGCGGCAAGTATATTAGGTAATGCGGTGGTGCCTACGCCCGCGAGCTCCGTCACTGGAGCTCTACCAACAGTAATTTATAATTTTATTATTGTTTTGTTACATAAACTGGTCATGTGATTCCAGTTTAAAGCACGCAAGTGTAGATTATGGTGACCTAAGCTTTTTGGAAATTTATAAAATATTTTTGGAATTCGGGGGGCACAGTAGTGACTAAGCTAAGACCAAGTGGTGCAATGCTAATATCTGCTTAAAGCTTACTGGTGTTTCAATGCCATTGCATTCAACCGACTCTTAGGGAGAAGAGTCGGGATATGAAGGACTTGGACCCTCTAAAACCACCTCGGTGCCGACTTCAGTGCAGAAGGGGACAGAGGGGTGTGACAGGTATTTTTAATTACATAAGTATCCAGACAGACACTAATATCTTACACACAGTCTTAAGAAAACGACCGTGTTACTAATATAATGAAAAACACGACGAAACGCTTTGTTATAAAACGAAGATGGCAAATAGCATGCAGTTCACATGGATGTTAAGTGATGACTGCAGCTTATAGACATTTACTCCAAAAACAGTAATCAAAATGCAGATGCGTTGATACCCCTGAGACCAAAGGTGTTATGACTCTGTGATATTTATTACGGGACCATACGTTACCATCTAACCGGAACAGGACTAAACATTACTATTTTACGAGATAGATTAGGTGTGTATCTTCACGCCAGGTCCCTAACGGGGTAGGCAGAGAGTGTAGAGCGCCAGACATCCCGGTTCTGACAAACCTCTCGTGCCTCGTCTACCTTCATCATTCTCTTCATACATGCACGCCGATTCCTAAGACTTTTGACCCCACCATCAGACAGAACTCGACCTATTTGGTCATGGTAGGTCACCCTTGGTCTTCCTGGGCCTCTGCAACCATCCACATTCGCATGATTAGGTAATGCGTTGAATCCTCGAGTCTCTACTCTGGAATTCTACCAGCAGTAGTATCAACAAATTACAAACTAATCACCCTTTATTCCCCACCCGTTCAGGACCACTGGTCGGTCTATTCAACCCTCACAGGGGTGAGCGCCCCATTCATTAATCACCACTTTACACCCCTAATGACTTAATTACCGAACGTCAACACTAACGGGTTGCGTTTGGATCACGGTTGTCTGAGGGGTTGAATAATTGAATTCAGTTAGGGGTTGTATTTTTCAAGGTTATTTTAATGCACATGTTTTTCTTGTGACCTTGTTATATGTGAAATCAATAAACTAAGTAGGCTAGGTTGAAACCAGGAGATGGACCAGCGGGTGAAACGGACCATCGTTATTTCTACTACTATAACTATTTTTTGTTAGGTCCATCTCTCCTTGCTTAGTGGTCCAACTCACCCGTATTGTGTGGGAGAGACGGGTAAGTAAGTAAGTTAAAAAATGTTATAATTGCTCATCCTTTCATATTTATTTCTGCACCTTTTCGTTGCCTTTCTTTCCTACCCAATGGTTGACTGGTAGATAATGCCTAGAGGCATTAAGTCCGCCTTTTGTACTTTTTTTTATGTGCAATAAAGTATAAATAAATAAATATCACATTACCTACCTAATCTATCTGTCGCCAAATGGTAGTGCATTTGGCATTATCAGATTATCACTATCGTGTTCCGGTATTTACACGTGCAGCTGTGTGCGTAGCACGTAGACAATACCAAACGTCGCCCATAAGAAGGGAGGAGGTTGGGTGAGGCGGGAAAATCGGGCGGGACGTCGGAGTGTCCATTCTATACTAAGTATTATTACCTATTCTCTGTCGCTGGACAAACTGGGTCGTCAGTCATTGAGTACAAGAATCACCGCACGTCGACATGTCTTGTCAGTCTCGTCACTACATGTAGGTAAAGTGAAACAATAATTACGCACGCTGCGGATTTCCTACACCGTCGATATGACGCTTTCTACTATTAGGATGGTTTGTTTGACTGCCTTGTACTAAATCTAATGATTGGTAAAATTCTACTGCTGGTAGTAGAAGGGGAATCCAAGAGAATTTTATATTTATTTGAGCGCTTCTGTGTGGGGGATACCTTGCACCGAGTCACAGTACAAATATGAAGAGTATGGAAACTACTTACAAAATGTTCGAAACGGCATACTCACACAAACATACGCATCGACGCTTGAGTAGCGAGTGACTGGCTACTGCAGCACCGCGAGAACCGCTTAGGGGCCTCGTCGATACGCGTGAGTGTGCCGTTTCAACGTTTTGTACGTAGTTTCCATGCTGTTGATATTTGTACTGTGACCAAGTTGAGTATTTCTACCAAATCTGAGAGGTCTATGTAAGAGCGGCCCTTCCTTGATGTCCCTACCATCCTTCACATGGATGGACAGTGATACTGCAGCCTATAGACAAGACATCTGCATAAAAGCTGGTGGTAAAACACAGTGTGTGGCCTAAGTGATTTTGTCTCTGTGTAATTACATTAACATTACATCTTAGAACGTGAATGTGATCTATAGTTGAATATTGACTTCGGAAACCTGCTTGTTCTCTTGGCTGGTTTTCATCGATTACTGTGGTAATTCTGGACAAAATAATTTTTGAAAAGACTTTATATATGTTGGACATCAAGCTGATTGGGCGATAGTTTCCAATTTCCTCAACACAAGAAAGGAGACAAATCTCCTTTCTTGTGTGAATGATTATTGATTTTGTCCAGTCTTGTGGAATGATTTCGGTTTCTATAATTTCATTGAACAAGTCTGTTAATAATGGAGTGATTACTGATAACGTAGATTTCAGCAATTCGTTGGTTACTTGATCGGATCCAGGTGTTTTGTCTATTTTTTGTGTGTTGATAGCTTGAGTAGTTTATTCTTTTAATATTTTTGGTATATTTCCAGAATTTGATGGATATTGTTCCTCTGTAACCCTTGTTGGATTCTTACTTTTATATAATTATCTGTAGTAGTCCGTAGCCACCTTGATTATATCAGGTCTTTTCCTTGCATGTTTTTTATTCTTAGTCTTTAATGTTAGCATCCATTCTTTCTTGACATTTAATTCTTTGATAGCCTTTTTTATTCCACCAGTTCTTTTTATATGTTTTTCTAATGTTTCCTGTCTTCTTAGTTTTCTATCCTTCCTAATGCTACCTTGTATCTTTTTACTGATTTCTGTTATCTTGTTTCTTTCTTCTCGGTTACGTTCCTTTAATTGTAACAGTTGTTTTCTTTCTTCGAGTAGCTTTTGAGTTTCTATTGATATTATTTTTGTTTTATTTACTTTTCTAGTTTCTGTTGTAAGAACGTTTACAATTTTTACATACTTTTCTTTGACAGGTGTGGATTTCTCTCCGAATATTCCTGCCAACGCTGTTAAGTTGTTTATAAGAATGTCTTTATTCCCAGTGCACACTAGGGCTGAACGATCACTTTGCCATCGCTAAAAAAAATTGGTTGTAACTATTTTATTTTGAGACTTGTTATGGAACAACACTGTGTTAGATGTTTATCGTTATTCGTTCGGTACGGGAATCTCTAATCTACTTGCCGCTAAATGGTAGTGTTCAGCACTATCGTGTGCCGGTCAGGTGGTAATTAATGTATGGCCTTGTAATTTCCGGCACAGAGGCTTGACACCATAGGTCTCAGGAGTGGTAACGCATCTGCATTTTGACTTTGGTACACTGTACCTAACATTAATTTAGGCAGTGACTGCAAAATTCGTTGCAACAAACAGATGACAGATGTCCCTATTATAATAATATGATACATAATTTTGAGGTTGCCTTTAACATTAACCAGCGCAGATCGGCCAGTCACGGTTAGCAGTTAAAGTTATGAATTTATTTAACTATTTTCAAATGGTGCAACCCATATTTTTACTTATGTAACTGGTACGTTAATAAGCCTGGGTTGCATCACGATATTTGATAAACTTGAAAGAAGTCTGTTAAAGTTAGAGAAGGATGTAAAATCTATACAAATTCATAAAATTGGAGTGTCTGTTTGTAATATAAAATTACCGCTTTTTACTAAACGCATATGTATGTATACACGGTACATATACCAAAAGAACATTTTTTAACAATTTTTGTCTGTCTGTCTGTTTGTCTGTCTATCTGTTTGTCTGTCTGTCTGTTTGGCGGGGCTAATCTTGGGAACGGCTGGAACGATTTTGACGGGACTTTCACTGGCAGATAGCTTATGTAATAAGGAGTAACTTAGGGTACTTTTATACGAGCTGCGCCCACGCCTTTGTCCGGGTAGGTACTGAACAATATTATAAATTCTGACGAGGACGATGTCGCGGGCACAGCTAGTGTAACTATATGACTCAATGTTATTTTTCATCGATGGGGGAAAATGTCAACAAGTCATATTATGACCACTTTTGGGTTTTTGTTGAATAATCACTTTTGACGAACTCAGTTTCGTAGAAGTGTCGTTTTGTCGAACTATTAATGTCTTTAGGATTGTCGAAATTATGCCTTAGCTGGTTTCTTAGACAATGTACAATTCAATAGTTCGTTAGAGTTTTTTTTATGTGATAAAAGTGGCAAACAAGCATGCAGTTCACATTCATGTTAAGTGATGACTGCAGCCTATAGACACCCACACAATGACCACAGGTCAAAATGCAGATGCGTTGCCATTCCTGAGGCCTCACGTATTATGCCTCTGTGCCGGAAATGACAGGGCCATACATTACCACCTGACCGGAACACGATAGTGCTGAACACTACCATTTAGCGGCAAGTATATTAGGTAATGCGGTGGTGCCTACGCCCGCGAGCTAAGTCACTAGAGCTCTACCACCAGTTTGAGTTATCGGAGTTTACTATCTTTATGTAGAGTTATGGATCAAATTATACAACAGGACTAGCAGAGTCGTACAAAAAATCGAACTTGACATTTTTTTTTTTATTTTTTTTTATTCTATTTTTTAAATGGGTTTTTTCCGACGACCTGTCAACCCCATCGTACCCAATACTAACTTAAACCATTACTGATAATTATATAAAGAAATAGAAAGGAAAATGTTACTGGCGAGGAATTAACTTACATAATTCTTTTGCGATTTCTGCATTTAAATTAGCTAAAATATCCTGGTGAAGGCCAACATTCATGAAATTTAAATTCAGTTCCTGCTCTAGCAAAATTCTCTCATTTCTGTTCTGTACACACTCCATCAGCAAATGCTGCACTTCTTCAGTTTTGTTACACACTTCACAATTTGGTGATTAAACACACAAACATTTTATATTTTGGTCCATGGTAGAGTGTATTTTCTTATCCTTCAAGATTTGGGAGAAATAAAAAGAAAAAAACCGTAGTATCGAAAAACAAATTTATTTCTTTTGACAGTATAAAATAACTTAAAACCAAGTATTTAAAGTTAATTTTTGTACAAAAATAATTTCATAATTTACAGTTTCTTCCAAATTGAAGTAGACTGTGAATTCAAACCACTATTACGAAAAATTACGAAAATGGAACATTTCAGTGAAAGTTTTAACAATAACAGCATTCATAACTGCGGACAATAGATATCTAGGTGATAGAGATTACTGGTGGTAGAGCTCCAGTGACGGAGCTCGCGGGCGTAGGCACTTTGGCTTAGGTTCGGCCTTTGTTTTTGTCCAGTTTTTTTTATGTAATTGAAATGGCAAACAAGCGTGCACTTCACATTGATGTTAAGTGATGATTGCAGCCTATAGACACCCACACAAAGACCAAGGTCAAAATGCAGATGCGTCACCACTCCTGAGGCCTAAGGTATTATGCCTCTATGCCGGAAATTACAGAGCCGTACATTACCACCTGACGGGAACACGATAGTGCTGAACAACTACCATTTAGCGGTAAGTATATTGGGTAATGCGGTGGTGCCTACGCTCGCGAGCTCCGTCACTGGAGCGCTACCACCAGTTAAACCTGTGTTTGCGCATACACTTGTGCACTATAATATCTCCCGCGCAGTTGGCTAGTCTCCGTTGAGATTGGCCGCCGTGACCGAAATTCGGTCTGGAGGACATTAGTTCTTATTGGGTATACTTAGTACTTAATACTCGCTCAATTTCATTAAATGAATACGCACACGAATTGTGAAATGTTTCATCGAATATTTTTACTGTAATAAAATAATAACAAAATGTAAAACGTTATTTAATTAGATACTTAATTCAATTGAGTACGCAGCTCGCAGTTATCAAACGCATTGCGTATTATACTGAATAAATTACACGTTATGTTTGTGTGGGAAATATTTTAAACATTATAATGACAATTTAACATTCCACACGTCGGTCATAGTTTCGTACATGCCGTTCGTTGCTTTAAATATGTGGAACGTTTCAGTTCTTTTTAAATTGGGCATAGAATCGAGAATAATGTATTTGTTGGGGCTTGTATTTTGTGAAGAAATCTTAGATTATCTCTCAAGAAATTCAACAGTAATTTAATTGAACAGTGTTTATATACTCGTACTTATACCAATTAAATTGGATTTTTTAAAAAACTTTTTAGGAGATTACTCATATTAACTATTTGTTATTTCTAAATCATATATGTACTAATACCATATAAGTTAGGAATTGTTTTTTTTTTTTAATTTTTTTAGCCGAGTAATTACTACTATTAGTGATTCCTAAAATAATATTTTTTTAATTTTCGTAATTGTGGTTTGATATCGGACAGTATGTAGCTTTCTGAGTATTACAAATTCGAGTACGAGGAATAACGATGTACTTGAGATGAAATAATTTATCTCTTTTTTAATTTTAATATTAAAAACAAAAAGTTAATTTCAAGTACTCAATAAAAATGTATTAAGACTACACAAGAAAAAAGTATACAATTGTAATAAGACTGAGAATTAAACAATAATTTGGTTCAATAAATCAGAGTATTCTATAAAAAATTACATTAAGTATAAATTGCTTTGAAACATTATTTTATTATAAACTATTATTTATTTACATTATTTGAACACACATTCCATTAAAAATGTCGTACAAAATAATACAACGATTTGTACTTACTTCGTTTTTACATTACGATCTTACAAATATACAACCTACATCTAAGTGGCAAAGTAGAGTATGTCTTAAATGAAATGTTTCATAAACGTAGATATGAATTCGTTACGTATAAATGGTGATACAGATTTACGCTATGCCGACGTTCTACGTGACTTTGACAAAATATCGGCACTCATAAATGGGATGCACGCATTCAAAAGCAAAAGATATGTCAGGGTAAGCAACACTACATATTAACCATTCGAATAATTTAAAGCTGCTTTCATAATACATTTATGCCCCTTTTGTTGGCAAATAAGAATCGATAACCCTTTAAACCCGTCACAAGGTGTAATCGAAAAGGGACAGATTAAGACCAAATCACACGTGCCGAATTTGTCCAAAATCCCCTTCCGTTATAAACCTTTTATATAGTTATTTTAATCACACTCGCACCTGGTCAGTAAATCGCACACCATTCGTGCAGTTTATTAAATCTACCGAATATTTATAGAGAGGAAGACGGTTCTACATTAATTATAATACTATGGCGTTTAGGGTACACTATCAGTCTTTCGCTCGGAGGTCGGTGTCACTAGGAGGGATTCGGAGGCACTAAGAGGAGCCAGGATCACGAGATTATGCAGTTCTTGTCCTGCTGAGCGTTCTTCCGCTGTCGCTCGCGCTTGGCGCACGCCACCGCGTCGTTTGGCACGTACGATATGCGCACGCCGCCGTACGCCCGCCGCGTCGGCAGCGTGTACGACTCCGCCGACGAGGATGAAGACGAGCAGGTGCTACAGTAGCTGCTCGCGTCCTCGTCACGCACCTTCTCCTTCCGCGCCGGCGGCTCGTCCGGCTCGAACGCTTCGTTGTCGTCTCCGCAGAACCGCACCGTTCTCCCGCCTCTTGGCTTCCTCGGAGACGCTTTCCCGTCCACAAGCGTCAACTCGGGCATCGATGTCGAGTGGCCCGGCGTCACCACCGCCTGCGCCTCCACGGGATGCGGCGGCTTCCAGTGTTCCGGCAACTCCGTAGGCTCATCCGAGGTTGGAGTCGGTTGAATTTGATGCTCCGTCATCGATTGCTCTAATCTTAGATCTGCAAGCGCTCTGTCTAAGCTGAGGCAGGCGTGCGGCGGCGGCGGCGGGTGGGGCGGTGGCGACTCCGGGGCTAACGACCCGCTGGGCTCCGAATCTGCGTCTATATGCGGCGACGGCTCTCTCGGTGGAGTTTGGGCGGGCGATTTAGGCGATGGCATCCTTCTGGGTCGCGGGACTCGCGGCGGCCGGGGACCGGGCCCGGACGAGTCGGAGGGCGTCGGCGGCTCACCTTTCGAGCACGCGATGGAGCAGAATATCGCGCCTTTCCGGGGCAGGAACGGTCGGCCCAGGAGACTGGCCCGGCAGGTGTGGCAAGCGAAGCATCGCTCGGTCGCGTGCCAGTGCTGTCCCTCGTGGGACATTTGGCCTTGGTCGACGCCGACGGGTTCACCGCACGCGTCGCAGTACTCGGCGAAGCAGTTGTCGAAGCAGGGTAAGCAGTAGGGTCGCGCCTCCCGCATGATGTAGCGCTGTCCACCGAGCTGCCGCGAGCACTCGGCGCACGCGAAGTGCTTCATATGCCAGGCTCTGCCTTCAGCCTCTGTGCACTCGTCCGCGAGGATTATCTGTGGAAAGTATATTTTTATTAGTTACTGATAGGGTTTGGGCAATGGACTTAGGGCGAAACGTTGTAGGTACACATATGGTTAAAAACAAACAAACATGTAAAAATCATACACATTTAAATTTAAAGGTTAATGTTAAAGGTTTCTTTTGCTGGTAGGCAGAAAGCTCCAGATCTCAGAGGTGTAACTAATATACAATACCATCAAAAATATTTTCTTATAAAATCAAGATACTACGACGTAATATTGTTATGTCTAGCGTCTAGCATTGTCATAAAGTTGTCAGATATCATGTAGGCCAAGTTTCTAACCCAAAAACTTTACACTTTAAATAAATGATACCTGTATTGTGTTGGGTGTATTCTTTACTACCGAAGGTAAGTAATGTTCAGGAATTGTATATATGTATGAACCTCTATTCGAACTAAGATATATTCAAGATTAGAAGCTAAGTAGACAGAGAGCAGGAATAGTAATGAACCTGAAATTTCTATTTCTACGAGTATTTAGATGGCTCTACTAAGCATGAACGAGAATCATTTAGTTTCTTTAAATAAAATACAAATAAAAATATTGGCACAAGAATCCCATCTATTCATCTGCTAAATAGTTTTCAGATGCAATTTTTATTTTTTTATTTTATGGAAGTGGCAAATTAGAATACAGTTCACATTGATGTTAAGTGATGACTGCAGCCTATAGACACTTACACAAAGACCAAGGTCAAAATGCAGACGCGTTACCACTTCTGAGGCCTAAGGTGTAATGCCTCTGTGCCGGAAGTTACAGGGCCGTACATTACCACCTGACCGGAACACGATAGTGCTGAACACTACCATTTAGCGGCAAGTATATTAGGTAATGCGGTGGTGCCTACGCCCGCGAGCTCCGTCACTGGAGCTCTACCACCAGTAAAATAAATATTATCTGTTGAAATGTGAGCAATAAAATAAAAAATAGCATAACTTTGATAGATCTAACTTCCTCATCACGAGAGGGAACCCCAACATTGTAGCCTACTTAGATAACTATCAGCTTAATAGCATGTTGATTATAATTGCCGAATTGTTCTAACTATTGTCCAACTTATAAATAGAATCTTTGCGTCCAAAGTATTTTTACCTGGTTAAATGTCATGATATATTACGTAAAGATCTGGATCCAGCTTGGCAACAGTAAACAATACAAGGAATGTGGTGATGGCCACTTTGTGCAACATTACAAAATATCTTTATTACTTCATACATAATTAAGTGAGCATGAATTTTGTGCGAGGATTGTATAAATTACGACAGGATTTTTAAAATAATTGTCGTAGTTAACGGCCAAAGACCTCGGATTACGATTTTTTTTCAGTTCATTGACAGATTCGGTTCTCGTTACAGCGGTATCTTCTTGGGAGTATTCTGAAGTCGCATCAATGCTTTTAATAACGTTATCATTATCTTAAGTCTTTATTTTACGTTTATTTACTGAAAAAGATTCCATTTTTTGTTGCATTATAATTTCCGACATTGATAAATTGCTGATAAACTACATGTTTCTGAATAATTGTTTTATATTATTTCGCATTAACACATGCTTGTGAAATATATTTTATTTTAAAGAAAAATGGAAAGAAAAATTTGACTTCAGGCGATACTCGAACTCGCGGCCTACTGGGAATCTAGTCCAGCCGCTCTTCCAATTGAGCTACTGAAGTCCTGCCCGATTTGTTAAAAAATTAAACAATTGTCCAAACAATTATTAAGGGTAAAAGCGACTTCTTTACGATATTCAATAAACTGCAAAGTCTATTACATCGTAGTTGGCAATAGATAGCGCTGCTGCTACCATAAAGCAATGCAATAAATGTGAAGGAAAGATTTGACAAATCGGGCAGGACTTCAGTAGCTCAATTGGAAGAGCGGCTGGACTAGATTCCCAGTTGGCCGCGAGTTCGAGTATCGCCTGAAGTCAAATTTTTCTTTCCATTTTTCTTTAAAATAAAATACATGTTTCTGTTTAATTTACGTCAAAATACCATTACAATTGAACAGAAAAAGAGCAAACTTTACATAATATGTGATAGCATCATTTAAAATGAATTTGAATCGAAAAACTAAGCCCAATTAGTCAATTAGCTATAATTGCGTTTAGTTCTGCTTAATATTTTAAATAGCACTCATTAGCACACGTTTTATCTCATGGGTGACGTTAATTGTTAATCCTTCTACGTCATATTATCGTCTACAGTTTGAGGTCAAATGCAAAAGCATTGTCTATCGATAAATAGTAACATTCAGCGATTTCGACAATGTAGGAAGGAACTGCCTCGGTACTCGAGTGGTAGCAGGTCACTACTACTACGCTGAGTTCTTGGGTTCGATTCCCGGGAAGGGGGTTATCAGAGATAATGGTGTAAAGTCCTTTATCTGTGGTTCTATTAGGATTTTTCCATTTTCTGGAAATTGCCCAGTACCTCAAAGTTTGGTAATGTGCCCGGAGGTGTCAACAGGCTCGCCACCTGTTACATGGGTCAAAACGTAACCGGCGAATTGTGGGTGTTTGCATGTATGCTTGAATGAATGCATTTACCTCTGCCTACCCCTTGGGGGATTAGGCGGGGAGAAGGCGCTCCAGCCTATACAAAAAAGTTAGCGCATCTGCCTAAGGGAGGCCACTGTTAGTCCGAACCTCGGCTTAAGACGTTGCAAACTCAAAAAACTCAAAGAGGGATACATGTATAAGACATATTTTTTATATCAGTCAAAGAAGCAGACGGGCCTCCTGATGGAAAGTGGTCACCGTCGCCTATGAACATTTGCAACGCCAGGGGAGTTGCCAACGCGCTGCCAGTCCTGAAGGACTCTGTTGACGCCATTTTTGAAGAACCCCATATTGTAGCACCGGGAGAAAGAAAGGGGAAATTGTGGAACGAACTTCCTTCAGAGGGAAGTTCGTTCCACAATTTACACGTTCTGGGCAGGAACGAACTCGAAAACCGCGCCATTGAGCTCTGCCAGGTGTCCAGTCAGTGAGGGTGGAACTTCTCTCTTCGGCGGGTAGTACGGTGTAGAAAAGGAGACGGTGGCACCATGTCGAACAGTTCAGCGGAGCATTCATCATTGTATAGACCAGATTTTTTTGTAGACCCCTTTCAATTTTTTTCTATTTTCCGCGGACTTCCCTCCTTGCTACATTTATATCACATTCCCATATTTCCAAATTTTATTCACGCCTACGTAGACCCCCATCGATTCCCATGGACCTCAGGGGGTCTATATGGACCACTTTGGGAATTGGTATAGACGGTATAACACGCACAGACTCCCAATGTCTCGGCGCAGGTTCAGATGTTCGAGCCTATGCGATTAGGGGCGGTGCAACTTTCGCTCTAATCGTTGGTTGATGGTAACCGGAATACGACCACGCGGGTCGTATTCCGGTAGGGCTTGGGACTACGTAGGTGTGTCGTCTCGAGACGGCGCTAGTCTACTTCATCGGGCAATCCGCGAGCGCAAAGGGCTCTCAGCCTAAATAAATTTATACAACTGTCTAGGAGAGACCCCTGCGGGAATAACAACTTATTGACACTTATTAACTATTTTTTTTCGAGTTTATTTATATTGCTTAAGTACGAAATGAAGCCTAAATGGCAAGAGGGATTTTGGCTTAAAAGATTTCATTATATTCGTCTCAATTGTGAAAGTGATAAAGGTTAATTTGACTGCAGGCCCATTACTTTCCAACAACATGAGCTGACAGTTTGACTCTTATAGTCACACACATGACACAGACACACGTCCGGATTTGGTACGCTCCAAACTAAATGTGGCCGTGTGTAGTGCCAGCGGATTTGGTCCAATGCGATCCGTTCGCGCGGGTTTGGTCGGCGGAGTCTGTGTGTAGCATAGAGCAACGCGGCCCGCCGGTCGCGGCGGACCGGAGGGGAGTAGCCATAGCGTGTATTACCGATGCAAAACAGTCTGTCATTTTTTGCTGGGGGAAATGCGTGCGACACACACGCACACTACAAAAATCGTCTATTTCTACGAAACTCACACCTTGACTTTAACAAAATACAGAAACAATTTCACGCACACATTTAAACATCTAGGCGACAGGTATAGGCTCATTTGGGCTTGTAATTTGACAGAGGGGAAAGCCTGCATATGGCTACTCCCCTCCGGTGTTGCTCTATGGTGTGTAGCGACACCGGCTTTGGTCGGCGGATACAGTCCACCGGACCGAATCCGATCGTGAGTTACTACTATTAATAATCTTAAAGAACATCTGACACATCTTCTTGACAGTCTTGAAAAAAAAGGAACTTCACGCCTGTAATCCCCGAAGGGGTAGGCAGAGGTAAATGTATGCATACATGCAAACACACACGATTCGCCCGTTACGTTTTTGGCCCATGTAACAGGTGGCGAGCCTGTTGCCATCTCCGGGCACATTACCAAACTCCGAGGTACTGGGAAACTTCCAGAAAATGGCAAAATCCCATTTGAACCAGAGACCAGCATAGTAGTAATGGCCTGCTACCACTAGAGGCACGAGGCAGTGAACACATATCGAACATTTGAGATATCAAATCAGTTGTCGTGCCGATGATCCATAAATATGATTAATGTTGGGGTCACACCCCGCAGTTACACTAATTAATTGCTTGGATAAACCAGCCTAATTGGCTTTATACATCTGTTATCGCCGCTCGGTTCACTGGCGACGACCTCAGGAAAGTGCGCTACAATGCTTGGGAGGTTCCCACGGCTGGTAACATTTTGTTCATTAGTGGTCTGTTTCGTTATTAATATATTAAAACGGTAACTGTGAGTGCAGCGCTCAGGTGGACGCTGGGTTTCCGTGTTGCTGCGTTTTTGGGTGACGTTACGTCTTCAATGTCTGTTGAGAAAACTGATGATATGTGGAGCGGGACATGACGTTCGGCGTTGAAATTATTTTACAACTAGCTGACCCTCAAAGTTCCTGTTGCCTCAGAATTAAATGTGTCAATGGTTTGATAGGTACTTTTTGTATGGAAAAATAAAATTGCTGTTTTTAAAATTTTCCTTTCTACTTTCGTTCTTTTTTCTCACCTTTTTCACCACCAAAACCAAAATTAGCCAAATCTATAAAGCAGCTCGAGTTTTAGCGAGACTAACGAACAGTGATTGATTTTTATATATATATGTATTTTGTTATTTCTGCTGCCGAGAAAGTATTAATTAGTTAGTAATTCATAACTTATTTCACTATTTGTGTCACAGTGTTTGTCCGCGATGGAGTCCTAAACTACTAGTTTACATCGCACTAGGGTTGTGTTCCGTCTCAGCTATATAAGACCAGGCTGAACATCGTCGAATTAGTCTGCCCGTGACCACGGTAGCTGGAAAGCGACCGAAACGTCGGGTGTTAGAAGTTTGGGAGTGTTGTATACGCGAGAAAATCCGCAAGTTTAATTTCTACAATGTACGAAGCTTTTCGCGAGCTTCGTACATTGTAGAAATTAGACCTACGAAAACGTTAGTCCTAAACTACTTAACCGATTTTAATCAAACTTGCACACCGTGTGCAGTTTGATCCAACTTACCAGATAGGATAGCATACATCTCAATTTATACTTGTAATATTATGTAAGTACCTAAATTGCCCACGTGCAAAGCCGGTGCGGGTCGCTAGTACTAATATAAATGCGAAAGTTTGGAAGTATGGATGTTGGTTAGTTACTCTTTCACGAAATAACTACTGAACTCTGTTTTTTAAGTGGTCTTTAGGCTGCGGTCATCACTTAACATCAATGTTAGCTGCACGCTCGTTTGCCACCTACCTTACATAAAAAAATATTCTCCTCCACTTAATGTCGTAAACACACTGAAGATATCCCCATGTTTTTTAAA
Source organism: Macrosoma leucophasiata (assembly GCA_036365455.1). NCBI lineage: Eukaryota > Metazoa > Arthropoda > Insecta > Lepidoptera > Hedylidae > Macrosoma > Macrosoma leucophasiata. The sequence goes on along the minus strand of JAWQUS010000023.1, from coordinate 881,913 downwards.
CAAAAACACTTTCAGACTGATTAGTTCAGAACGCGAGGAATGTTTAGCAATACGTTGTATAATTCCTAGGCTCGGGTCACCCAGCTCTCACTCAGGTTTCAATTGTGGCCTGGGAGCATCGTTATCTGTCTCATTATCAAAGTCTAGACACATTGTTTGATGGCAAATTGTTTTGGATCCTGTATTGTATCAACAATTGGTGCATTGGTTTTATTTTTCAGTGTTTCAACAGCTACTGTTTGAATTAAATCATCTCCATATGTCATAATCGCCACTCACGGTTTGCGGATTTGCGAGCACAGTAATGGTAGTTTGCATTATTATGACTAGGTACTTGCATTATCACGTGATAACATATCCCATCCATTTAGGCGTTGGGAAGTGGCGTACTCATAGTCCACGTGATGTTAAGTGATGATTACAGCCTATAGAAAAAAAAACCAGAGGTCAAAATGCAGATGCGTTGCCACCTAAGGTGTTATTATTATTTATTTCTTCTTACGTTAAGAAGGTTCCAAACAAGCGTGCAGTGATGACTGCAGGCTATGGACATCTACACGAAAACCAGAGGTCAAAATGCAGATGTGATGCCACCCCTGAGACCTGAGTTGTTACGTCTCTGTGATAGTTATTACGGGGTCATACATTACCATCTAACCGGAACACGATAGTGCTGAATACTACCATTTGGCGGCAGATAGTTTAGGTAATGCGGTGGTGCCTACGCCGTCGAGCTCCTGCACTGGAACCAGTAAAATTATGTTATGTCTCTGTGGTAGTTACTACGGGGCTATACAGAGAATATTGTAGTAGAGTGTTTTTACTGGTGGTAGAGCTCCAGTGACGGAGCTCGCGGGCGTAGGCACCACCGCATTACCTGATTTACTTGCCGCTAAATGGTAGTGTTCAGCACTATCGTGTTCCGGTCAGGTGGTAATGTACGGCCCTGTAATTTCCGGCACAGAGGCATAACACCTTAGGCCTCAGGAGTGGTAACGCATTTGCATTTTCACCTTGGTCTTTGTGTGGGTGTCTATAGGCTGCAGTCATCACTTAACATCAATGTAAACTGCATGCTTGTTTACCACTTCAATTACAGAAAAAAAAAAAAAAAAAGAGTCCAGACAGGTGCTTCGCCTTAGGGCTCCGCGGAGCACATCTTGAGCTGGCTTATACATACAATAACTGCTCCAGAAGCAATATTTTTGAAACAACTTGGTCCGATAGAATAATGTAGTGTTTTAGTACTTTTTATTGACAATTAGGTACCTACAAATGCAACAAAGTGCAAAGCAAAAGGTTATTTTTAAGCGAAGATATGTAAATTGCTTAGAATTTACGAGTAACATTCATAAGGGTATGTAAACGTTCTAAATTTATTGAAAAGATATCGGAATTTTAATGAACATTTCTATATTTGGACGATAACTTTTTTTAACTCGTAAGTACTCGGAAGAGGTAAAACCTTTAGGTCCTTTTTTGTTTTGAGCACAAAAATCTTAGGTAGGAACGTTATGGAAATGTTGACTTAATAATTTTAATTTTTAAATTATTTACTTAAAAAAAAACCGGTCAAGTGCGTGTCGAGCCACGCGCAGAGTAGGGTTCCGTGGTTTTTAGATTTGGTTAATGTAACGAAAAAAATACATAAAAAATTTCAATGAAGTTGTTAAAAAAATCGAGTATTACATTTGGTCGACTGTTACAGGCAAACTAGAAAAGCCAACTTAAGTGTGACAATTTTCCTTTTAATTTCGTTACATAGCTACTATTGCCGTAATGTTTGAATTTCTAAGTTGTAAGAAATTCTTCACACTTGACTCTAACGAAAATTGGCATTTTAAAGCTTAATAAGTCACGAACAGTTAACTAAATCGACAAATAATATTTGCACACCCCTAACATTTTTAAAAGACCAATCCAACGATATCCCACATTATATAGAAAACAAAGAATAAAAAAAAAAATATCCGCGCGTTACATTTAGGGAAGGTACCCTAAATAATTTTATTTTTCTTAGTTTTATTCTGCCACTTTGTGAACGTGATTAAGGTCTATACTTGTGCCAAATTTAAAGTCTCTAGTACCTAAAGAACCCTAAAGAGACATATTTTTCACACAATCTTATACAATCATTTAGCTGGTAGAGGAGGAGGGGGAGGTGGAAGAACACTTGACTGTAGCAAAAATTGGGACATAAAACCTTAATATTTCATCCCTGAATCGATAATAGGTTGTTTCAAACCAAACATATTTTACAATGTATGGTCCCGCATAACTATAATAATGGCAACCCATTATACGTCCCAGTGCTGGGCACGAGTCTCTCCCCTTTTTGGGGGGAGGTCTGGAGCTTACTCCACCACGCTGCTCCAATGCGGATTGGTGGAGGTGGGTGGGTTAGTGGCCAACCCACTGTCGGATGTTTTCAAACCGCCCATAAGGCCTCCGACAAGGTTTAACGACTGCTATCCATCTATAGCAACCGGGACCGACGGCTTAACGTGCCCTCCGAAGCACGGAAACGCGCATTTAATTTGCCACTAGCGGTCACCCATTACATTACCCGACCGCGCCCGTAGTCCTTAACCGAGCAGATCGCTTACGATCTACACCGCTGGGCCATGCGCGCTTCATTCCCGCATAACTCTTTCAGAGGCGAAACAACTTAAGCCTCAAGGGTGGCAACGCATCTGCATTTTTAACCTCTGGTTTTTGTGTTGTTTTTTTATGTCATGAAGGTGGCAAACAAGCATGTAGTTCACATTGATATTAAGTAATGACTGTGGCCTATAGATACCCTCAGAAATAATTTGCCGCCCCTGAGACCTTAGTTGATATTATTATGTCTCTGTGATAAGTAATTACGGGGCCGTACAATAGTTCTACACAAGTATTAAAGAACCTTCTCGTTTTATGAACTCGGTTAAAAAAGTGATTCTGCACTAAAGAATCTTCACATTTTTATGATATACCTACCAGGCGATCACGAAATACGAAGAAGTCAACAGCAAGAATACGCGGTACGAATAACGCATTCGAGATGCAGCAATGCAATGCAGACGATTGCCCGCATTTCCGCCGGCCTCCGTGTAACCTTGCCGGCAGCAGGTATTGCCAAATGTGCAGGAAAATCGCTTTACTTCATAAGTTACTCCAATCTTCTAGTCATTAAATTATCTCGATTAAACGTAATTTCACGCCTTTATTCCTCGAAGCGCGCGTGGCCCCGCGGCTGGTGTAGATCGGAAACGGATCTACTCGGTTAAGCGATACGGGCGCGGTCGGGTGTGTGATAGGTGACCGCTAGTGGCACATTAAAATGCGCGTTTCCCTAAGTAAAGCACGTAAAGCCGTCGGTTCCGGTTGCTATCGATTTTTACTGGTGGTAGAGCTCCAGTGACGGAGCTCGCGGGCGTAAGCACCACCGCATTACCTGATTTACTTGCCGCTAAATGGTAGTGTTCAGCACTATCGTGTTCCGGTCAGGTGGTAATGTACGGCCCTGTAATTTCCGGCACAGAGGCAAAACACCTTAGGCCTCAGGAGTGGTAACGCATTTGCATTTTGACCTTGGTCTTTGTGTGGGTGTCTATAGGCTGCAGTCATCACTTAACATCAATGTGAACTGCATGCTTGTTTGCCACTTCTATTACATAAAAAAAAAAAAAAAGATAGCAGTCGTTAAATCTTGTCGGAGGGCGGTTTGAAAACATCCGACAGCGGGTTGGCCACTAATCCTTATTTTCACCAACCCGCATTGGAGCAGCGTGGTGGAGTAAGTTCCAGGCCTTCTCCCAAGAAGGGGTGTGACTCGTGCCCAGCAGTGGGACGTATCAAGGGTTGCCCTTTTTATTATTACTCGAAGGAGTACATCTAAATAGTGGAGTAGAAGTCTACATTTAAAAACACGGTTCGTTTGCATAGAGCAGCACGGGCCACCGGCCGCGGCGGACCGGAGGGGAGTAGCAATTTGCAGGTTTTCTCATCTGTCAAAGTACAAGTGCAAGTGGTCTAATGCTCAGTCGCCGAGATGTTTAAATGTGTGTATGAAATTGTTTATATATTTTATTAAAGTCAAGGTGTGAGTTTCGTAGTACTAGACGAGTTTTGTTGTATTTTTTGGTTGAGTTCTGTCTGATGGTGGGGTCAAAAGTCTTAGGAATCGGCGTGCATGTATGAAGAGAATTATTTTATTTATTTATTTATTTAACTTCTATGCACATAGAAAAGGTACATAAGGCGGACTTAATGCTACTACAAGGCATTATCGACCAGTCAACCTTTGGGTAGTGTTGAAAATTTAACTAGTGCTGACAGGTGAGAATGCTATAAATAATACGAGTATTTGAAATAGATACTTATGAAAAATTGTATACAATGTAAATAATATACTATATAGACATACATACATCATAGATAAATAAATGTAATATACATACATATTACACAAATATAAACATACAATATTATAAAAATATATTGATAAATAAATATGAAGTACAAGTATTACATTAATCAGCTGTTTAAGTGTCATAATTAATACCAACGCGTCATATTCATGCTATAAGCAATATGGAAGGTCAGAAGAATTCAGAAAGAAGTTACGAAGCTTACGTTTAAAAGCAAATTTACTCGGAGCTTTTTTGATGTCAATAGGTAGCATATTCCAGAGTTTAATAGCTGTAACAGCGAAGGAGTTCGAGATGAAACCAGTACGGTGAGAAGGGATTTCAAGAATAAGATTTGCCGACGAGCGCAGGTTGAGTGAGTGGGAGCCACCAAGGGGTTTAAATTTACATTTAAGATAAGCAGGAGATTGTGGATCGTAGAGGATAGAGAAAAGTAAACAAAGAGTTCTAATCCATCTTCTGTGACGGATAGAAAGCCATTTAAGCTTGGAACGGTAGGAGGAAATGTGGTCAAACTTACGGAGGCCGAAGATAAATCTGATGCAGTTATTGAGTATACGATCCAGCTTATTGAGAAGTTCTTGAGAAATATCGGAATAACAAACATCAGCGTAATCAATGATGGGAAAAATAAGTGATTGTACCAGGAGCAATTTAGTTTTAGAAGGTAAAAAATTCTTAAACCTATAAAGAGAACGCAGCGTGGCAGTGGTGACCTTACATACATTTGTAATCTGAGAATTCCAATTTAAAGTTGCGTCAACATATAAGCCCAGATCTTTTACATCGCGAGTTACTGGAATTGGGTTGTTATTATAAAGTAGAGGAGATAAGTTATTATAATCCAATTTATTTATGAAATAAGGGCTGCCTAAAATGCAAGCCTGGCATTTACTAATATTAACTGAAATACCAAAATTTTGAGACCAAGTTGATAAGGTACTGAGGTCATCATTTAGTAACGAAATAGCGCTATCAATATTATCAAAATCAGCCTGAACATACATCTGAAGATCATCCGCGTACAAATGGTAAGAGCATTTAAGAATGTTCGTGACAGTATTAATAAAAAGTGAAAAAAATAAAGGAGAAAGAATGCCGCCTTGAGGTACGCCAGAAGACAATTCACACCAATCGGAGAAATCACGATCGATTCGAACCGCCTGCAGACGACCACGAAGGTAAGAGGAAAACCAGTTCTGGACTAATGGCGAGGTTCCAATTTTCGAAAAAATTTTAAGTAGCAAGTCGTAGTCCACAGTGTTAAAGGCGTTCGAGAAGTCGATAAGGACTAACACTGTGAGACCAGAATTTTCCATTCCGGATCTGACATCCTCAACAACTTTGAGCAGAGCAGTGGCTGTGCTATGGCTAGATCTGAATCCGGATTGAAAAGGAGACAGAAGGTTATTTTTGTGAACGTATTTGCTATGTTGTGAATGAACTACGACTTCCAAAATTTTTGAAAGGAAAGGTAAAATTGAAATCGGTCTAAAATGGTTGAAAGAGCTGGGATTAGGCTTTTTTGGAAGAGGGATAACAAACGCTTTGCGCCAAATAACAGGAAAGGTCCCAGATTCCAACGAATAGTTAATTATGTGGGTCAAGACAGGAAGAATAATATCAATTAAAGGTAGTAACATAGTTCTACCTACTCCATCACAACCAACTGCTTTTGATTTCAGCGACATAAAAATTTTGAGAACCTCGTCATTAGTCACAAAGGAAAAAGAAAAAATACTATCAGTAAAATTTGGCATGGAAGTTAAGTAATTAAGAGTATCAAGCTTGATGTTATGATCGAAAGGCAACACTTTAGCGAAATGATGATTAAGATCATTAATGGAAAAATTCAAAGAAGCCATATTTAAAGGGGATTTTGAGAAACCTATAGATTTTAGGAACTTCCAAACATCTGCCGAAGAGCAATTTTTTACATTATCATGAATATAGCGGCGTTTTGCTGCTCTTACCATTTGATTACAGCGATTTCTAGCGCGCTTGTAAAGGTCCCACTTCTCCACGCAGCGATCCCTTCTATAGGTTCGAAAAGCCTTGTCTCTTCGAGACATCGCCATCCGCACTCCCCTAGTAATCCAGGGGGCAGGAGGATGCTTAACACGAACTGCGTGAAGAGGAGCATGAGAATCAAACAGCTTCAAAATTGAGTTATTTAGAAATAATACTTTCTCATCTACCGTCTCTGCCGCTTCAACTTGACACCAATCTAACATTAAAGCATCCTGTTTTAGCTTTTCAAAATCGATCTTAGAGAAGTTGCGCATCCAAACTAATGGTGGCTTTATCTTAGGCGCCTTAATCTTATAAGAAATAAACAGCAGGTCATGTCTTGAAAGACCTGGTACCGCAAGTTGACCAGAGTTAATAATTTTGTCAGGAGAAGCAGACAGTATAAGATCAAGCCAGGAGTCGTCAGACCCAATGTTATGATGTGTGGGATAAAGATTCTGCATAGCCAGGTTTGACGACTCCAGTATTGATGAGAGCATTCTAGACCTGGTGGTAGATTTCAACATATCTGTATTGAAGTCGCCCATGAGTACGATGTGGTTGTATTCCGAGGAAAGGGACATAAAAAGACTCTCTAAAGAAGAAAAATAGTCTATAAGAGGAGGACAATAGACAACTCCGAGAACAGCTTTGACACCTTTGACTTTCAGTTCAATACAGAGATATTCAGGAGCAGCCGAATAGAGAGACGGGGAAGAAGTGAGAATCTGAAAGGGAATGTTGCTACGTAAATAAATAGCCACACCCCCGGCTCTTTTACCTATGCGATCGTTCCGAATAAGGACGAAGTCAGGAAGACTAAAAGTGGTAGAAGGAAGTTCAGGTTTGAGCCAACTTTCTGAAACAAGGATGACATGAACCATAGAGTCACAAAATATATTTAAAAGCTCCGAGTGATGCTGAGGTATGCTTTGAGCATTTATATGACAGATATTTAGGCAATTAGAGTTGCGAGAAAATTCTGCGTTCAGTTGATGACTTAGGGTAAAAGAACTATCAAGGGAAGAACAGGACATGGAAGAACTATCAAGCGCAGAATAAAAGCTATCATCATCAGACATTGTACCAAAAATATATAAAAATAAATGTTAATAAAAATATATATATATATATATATATATATAGTTAAAAAATATAAACTAAATAAAGATTTAAAAAAAAAGAAGATTTAGTAATAAATTGATTTGCATAACCTGCCGGTCGACGGCTAACAATCAGTAAGAAAACACACAATAACTTATTAATAAACAAACAATCATCTTCCAGATCAGTGATGTACAGGTATCCGATCCATTGACTATGAGAAACGACTATTTAATCTGACATGACAGGTGACGGCAGATGTCACTTGACAGAAAGTTTGACAATACCAAACGCACGCAAAGTAAACATGAACGAACGAAAATACATTATAGTACAAATTATAAGATAGAAAAGTTGGACAAACTGGTTAGAAATTACAGATCTACCTAGTTATGTTAGAGCTCTGCCTATACCCCATATAGTATAAGGTGTTATGATAAGCTTGCACTCGCACGGTGGCCGAGCTGACACAGCATTCGCGTTATTCTCGATCATCTAGACCTCCCGTGCGAGGATGTTATTGTCTGCTAGTCTTAAGAGTCGTAGTTTTAAGTTACTCTTGCATCAAACTCTGTAAGGTCTAGACGTAAATTATAACTTCTGATTTCGTCTAATAGATTTAGTTTTATTTTTTAAAAAAGCATTTCGTCGCTCCCGAAATCTAAGTGGCGCAGCCGGTAGGATTGCTGGTTGTTGCCTTTCGCGAAAAGTTACGCGTGTGACAGTGAAAAAGTGTATAGACAAAATTAAAATCATTTTGTTACGCTAAAATCCCGATTCGCGAAGCGGTAACTATAAGTAGAGTCGTGCTACTTACCATCAGTAACGCACTCTATAACGGCAATCCTCGAACCAAACAAATTACCTTAGATCGAGGCTCAGAGCAAGTGAGCAAGTGAGCAAGTAAGAAATGGCAATAGTTTATAAGGCGGTTGGAGAGTGAGTACAATCCTACTTCCTTCCCATTATCCATGATTTTTGTGTTAATAGAATCTTAACGACAATTATTTTATTTTGGATATAGAATATATTAGAATTTTGTTTTACTGTGCATGTACTTTTGCAATTTTTCTCTTTTACTGTGTTCATTGTATTTTTGTGTGTGTTGATTTTTTTTTACTGTTTTATTGTATTTCTATTTTTGTGTGTGTTTTATAAATAGGTATTTAATTAGGAATTTTAGGATATCTTAAAAATGAGTCTTAGCCAGGTTCCCGCGAGTAGCGCTCGCGCATTACAGGCAGAAACCATACCTAGAGACATGTTATCATTAATACCAGAATACAGTGGCGAAACAAATTTATTAAGTTTATTCTTACGAAAATGTCAGTATGTAATAGAAAAGTGCCAGGGTACAGAGGAACGAAATGAGCTTCTTATGCAAAATATTACAAGTAAATTAAAGGGTAAAGCTGCCGAACTAATTAGTGAAAGAGGTGAATTTGAAACTTACAGTGAATTAAAAACATTATTAATCGAGCATTTCGGTGACCCTAGGAGTGAGGAGTGTGTTTCCATAGAGTTAGAAACATTAAAAATGAAAAGCAATGAATCATACCTAGAATTTTGTTGCCGTATTAAGGACGTTCGCGCGATCCTTATGTCAAAAGTTAATCAGGATAGCTCTCAATCTTTTAAGGAGGCTAAGCGTGCAATTTATAATAAAACCGCTTTAGACGTCTTCCTTTATAATTTACCTGAACAAATGGTACGGACAGTTCGTATAAAAGAGCCAAACTCTTTAGAGGAAGCTCTAAAGTATGTCCTCGAAGAAGTTAACTTTCACGATCAATATAACGCACGTAGTAAAATGTTACAGCAATACCGTTCACAAAATACACAGCCCTCGCCCCGTGAGAAAGGCTACATTTTTAATACTATGCCTAGACCTAATTTTGTACAGCCTCCCATGCCATACTCTAACTTTAGGTATGTTCCGTATCAACCTCCGTTCAAATTTGGCATACCAAACCAGTACTTTGCTCGTCCAAACGTACCCAACCAACAACTTAATTACCCCATGGGTTTCCGGCCTCAACAAGCCCAGGTTGTGTATAGGCCCCCAGCTCAGTTCGGTTATAGACCACCTATGGCCGGCACAAATCAACAACAGTTTGGGTTCAAACCCCAGCCTGGTCAGTTTGGATATAGGCAACCGCAACCTTTCGGTTATCGTCCTAAAGATTACTCTAACGACCGAGACGTGACAATGCGTACTGCCCCCGCACCTGCTAAACCCCAACAAGGCTTCCCATTACATGAACTATACACAGACGAGGAACATATATACTATGACCCTAACTATATATACTATGACCCTAACTATATACATTATGACTATGCTTATGACATACCCGCTCAGATTGAACAAGACTGTACTGATACATACCCTCAGGTGACTCACACAGACAAAGGCCCCGTTCTTGATACAGAAAATAAAGAATCGATGCACACCACAGAAAATAAAGATTCTGCTAACGTACAAAATTTTCAAATAAATTCAATCCAATTACTCCCGAAATGATACAACTTAATTATGACTATAATTTAAAACATCCATATATATATATTGCAGAGATAGACGGTAAGTTCATGTTAGACACAGGTAGCACCAGGTCTTTCATGAGCCCTGAAAAGGTGAATGAATATTTCCCTCAATCAAAATCATACGAACCCTTTACGGTCACGAGCACACATGCTTCTAGCATTCACAATGAAGTAGCTAATATCCCGCTTTTTACAATTTTTAATGATAATGGCTATCACAAATTTTATATATACACCGTTGACAATAGATACGACGGACTGATCGGCATGGACCTAATGACCCGACTTAACGCTGACATATGTCTAAAGGACAGAACATTAAAAACTAGTCATGCAAATATACCAATAATATACAATGACAATACTGATATTCGCTTGGATGCTCGCACTGAACACCGTGTCAGCCTCCCTGTAAGTCAAAAAGACGGTTCAGCAATTCTAGAATTCAAACAGTTCTGTGACGGTGTGCGAATGCCTGCCGCCATCGTTCAATGTGAAAATTACTATGCCTCCACTGTAATACAGAACACTACTGATCTTGATATGCAACTAACTATTACAGCCCCTTTCAATGTTACCAAATTGCACAATGACGAATGTTTAATAAATTTTACAACCGACTTGACGGACGTTGAAATCGACGCACTGCTCACCGACAACTTAAATAAATTACGTTTAGACCATTTGAACAAAGAGGAACGTGACGCGATAAATGACATTTGTACAGAATACAAAGATATATTTTACTGCGAAGAACTGCCCTTGACTTTTACCAATCAAGTCAAACATCATATTAGGACAACCAATGAAGATCCAATCTATGTTAAGCCCTACAGGCAAGCCCTCGCTCAAGCTGAGGAGATTCAACGCCAAGTGGAGAAGTTACTCAAGGATAATGTGATTCAGGAATCGCATTCCCCTTGGAGCGCTCCTGTTCACTTGGTCCCCAAAAAGGCAGATGCTTCCGGTCAGGTGAAATATAGAATGGTGATAGATTATCGCCGACTAAACGACATAACTATCGACGACAAATATCCGCTACCCAATATCTCAGACTTATTTGACAAACTTGGCTCATGCACTTATTTCACGACATTAGATTTAACATCAGGATATCATCAAATTGAACTAGCAGAAACTGAAAAAACTGCATTTTCCACCCAAAACGGTCACTACGAATTCCTCCGTATGCCGTTTGGCCTAAAAACCGCGCCTGCGACCTTCCAGCGCACGATGGATAACGTGTTGCGAGGTCTCCAAGGTATCCACTGCTTAGTATATTTGGATGACATCCTGATATACTCAAACGGACTGGTAGAGCACATGAAAAAGCTACGTAGTGTCTTTGACAGACTTCGACAGACTAACCTTAAAGTTCAACTTGATAAATCTGAGTTTCTACGACGAGAGGTACAGTACTTAGGACACACACTGACACAAAACGGACTTCGACCCAACGACGATAAAATTGAAGCAGTTCTTAAATACCCTATCCCACAGACACAAACTGAAATCAAACGATTCCTAGGTTTCGTTGGCTACTATAGGAGATTCATAAAGGACTTTTCTAAAATCACACAACCGTTGACAGCTTGTCTAAAAAAAGGTAAAAAGGTAATAATCGATCAGAAATATACAGAGGCTTTCGAAAAATGTAAAGAATTATTAATTAATGCCCCGATCCTACAATACCCCGACATGACTAAACCGTTCGTACTGACGACTGACGCATCCGAAATAGCGATAGGAGCTGTATTATCTCAGGGCCCTATAGGCTCAGACAAACCAATCGCTTATGCTAGTAGAACCCTGTCAGATACTGAAAAGCGATACAGTACCATTGAGCGTGAACTGTTGGCAATCGTTTGGGCCACCAAATATTTTCGACCGTATTTATATGGACATAAATTCGACATTTACACTGACCATAGACCCCTAGTGTGGCTGTACCAACTTAAAGAACCCAATAGCAAGTTAACACGTTGGCGTCTACGATTGCAAGAATACGATTTCAATGTGATATATAAGAATGGAAAGCAAAATGTAAATGCCGACGCGTTATCTCGTATTAAACTCAATGCGCTAGGATCTGACACCCCTGACGATAGTTCGATGATTGTTAACGTTGACGAAAAAGAAAGAAAACTCCAAAGATACTTAAATGACGTAATTGAACAAGTAGCTGACATTTCAAAACGACGAGTTACTGACGACTCCAGAACGATTACAATTTCTGACTCCGAACGAACAGCTACTGCTAGCCCAATCACAATTTCCGACACCGACTCTATCGAAGGATCTCCAAATTATCCTGTACGATCTGAATCCACTTCAACTCAAACAATCCATTCTGCCCAAGATCTTGAATCCCATGGTATACCAATTTTAAATGAGGCTATAGACACAAAACCCAATCAGATACTTGTTTTTAGTTGGTACCGTAATGAAATGCAAGTCAGAGATATGTCGAGGGATAAACAAAAGGTTTTAGAAGTGTTTTTACCCTTAAACAACCCCGACCTCATTAAAGAATTCCTAAAAAAGTATATTAGACCAAAAACTAAATACTTTATTTATTTTGAAGAGCCCGAACATAGGAAAGATTTTAGCAGCATAATCATTTCTCTATTTAAAAAAGGTATGGTTAACTTTTTCGAATGTACGGAACGTGTCATATATGTTGAAGACGAACAGGAACAAAGAGCTATTGTGATTAAGCTACACGAAGGCAAGACCTGTCATCGTGGCATAGCAGAGACAGTTAAACGCATTCGGCGTACATATTATTGGCAAAATATGAATGAGACAGTTTCCGCGATTATAAATTCCTGTGAAAAATGTAAGGCCTCTAAGTACGACAGAAAACCCATAAAACCTATAATTCAATTAACACAAACACAAAGCGCACCATTTCAAGAAATCTTTATCGACTTATTCACCATAGAATCAAAATACTATTTAACGTTAGTCGACGCGTTTAGTAAGCTAGGGCAAGCTATAGAAATTCCCTCTCGATCAACACCTGAAGTGGTAAGAGCACTTATGAAATATTTCTCTTTTTATGGTATACCTCAAAGGATAAGCAGCGACCCCGGCACAGAGTTTAACAACGAGTTGTTGAGGGAACTGACGGATTTATATAAAATAAAATTACACGTCGGTACCCCCAACAACCCCAATTCAATGGGGTTGATTGAACGATTTCACTCCACGATCATTGAAATATATAGGCTGGCCAAATACGAAAGGAGGTTTACCGACGCAGCATCGGTCATGACATACGCCGTCATGGCATATAACAATACCATCCATAGCGCTACTGATTTGTCCCCATTCGAGGTTGTGTTCGGTCATACTGAACTAAACTCTACATTTGACTCTGACTTTGATAAGGCTTATAAACAACAATTAATTAAAGATCATAAGAAAAGAACTCAAACTCTCTATAGATACATTTCGGAAAAGATGAAAAAACATAAGGAAAATATTATACATAAACGCGGTGGCGAGTCAGCCCCGACACTAGAATCAGGACAAATCATTTTCGCTAAAGCGGTCAATAAAAGGCAAGCTAAAGATAAACCTCGATTTCAAAAGGCTGTTGTCACTGGATCAATAGAGCGTAATGTAGTCCCGATCAAACTCAAAAACCGAGACACTAAAGTTCCAATCAAAAATGTACGACGTCCTCCACAGGTGGTGTTTACTCCTGACAGTATGGACATCGATGAATCAGGCCCAGCATCCCCCAAACCAGGTCCTTCAAGTTGTAAAGATTGATCGGAATCCTGGAATCCTTCCAGTTAAGTTAGGACAAGCGTTCTTACAACACGACCAATGGTCTATTGTTAAAATAATAGGTCTGGAAGGTATCAATAACGATCTATTGTTCAATATACAAAGGTATTCAGAATTTTGTAAACTCATCCACCCTAACGAATCATACGCGGGTGAATTCATGACTTTAGAGACACAAGTGGAATACATTAAAAATGAAACGATTGAGAAATTAAAACAACTCATTCCTCTCAATAGAATTAAACGCGGACTTTTAAATCCTTTAGGCTCTGTTATAAAAATAATTACTGGAAATCTTGACCACGAAGATGCAATTAGATATGACGAAATGATCAATAACATTCAAACTAAAGAACAGGAAATTTCTAATAAATTTACAGTGATATCTGAAATGATAGATCACTTTTTAAATTCTACTGAAGTAATTGACGATAATACTAAAAGGATCAATATGCGCTTAAATGTTATAGAAAATCTCGCAAAAGATCTTACTGATAAAGAAAATCATTCCACTTTTATGACCTATGTATTTGGATTACTAAATCAGTTTCTAATAAATTTTAGAACCATTCATACAAAACTTAGCGAATTAGAAACAGCTCTCGCGTTCAGTAAAGTGTCAGTATTACATAAGTCTGTGATTAGCTCTACAGAATTATTAAACGCCTTGAAATATATCAGCCAGTATAGTAATCTGATGTATCCTGTAAAAGAACATAATTTAATTAACATAGAAGAAACATTGTCTGTAAAGGCATACCTTAAGGGTAATCTAATTAAATTCATAATTAATGTACCACTAGTTAATAATGTTACTTATAATTACTACAAATTGTACCCTCTTCCCATGTCCAATGATTCCTTGAACCGTACCTTTATGGTGATTCCTGAATTCCCTTACCTATTAGCGAGAGATACTCACTACCGCCCGATGAATCAACCGTGCCGAGAGATAACTGCCAAGGAATATCTTTGCTCTGAAGACCAACCTGTGCAATATGCAGATGAAACCTGCGTTGAACAACTAATGAAATATAGCAACCCCACACGATGTTTACCTCGTTCAGTGGAAACTGAAAATGTGAAAATTCTTAAGATTAATTCAAACAGTTGGATAGTTTACTCTAAATTTAGCAATGTTATATCAGTTACATGTGCCAATGACGTCATGAAGGAACGTATCAGAGGAACATACATCATAACCATACAAAACCAATGCGAAGCTTTCATAGGTGCAAAACGAATCCAAAGACGATGCTCCTATGTACTACACTCCGAATACATACCGGTGCCATTGATTAACTTACCTGATCTACAAGAATCAACGATGGAAAGGACAACATTGGAAACAGTGGACATCAAAGGAATAAACCTGGATGACATCCGCCATTTAAACTATATTTTGAAGAAAAGTGTAATCAGTGATAAAATTGTGAAAGTAAATAGTATTAGTATCGCTATATACTCTTTGTACGCGATCGTCATCTTATTGATACTTGTTGTAATTCTGCACAAAAGTTATCCTGCCATAAAGGCAAGAGTTTTTAAGAAATCGCAATCGCAAGAAAGCAACGTTCAGGAGCCAATACTGTTAGTTGGTTAACCTGGTTAAGTTTATCTATATATATAATATATATCAATTGTAAATACCTAAATTTTGATTATTGTTCTTGCTTATATAAAACTTAAATTTAAAATTGTTATTAATACATTTTCCGAAGCTCTCGAAACTAAGATAAAATCTCTTTTTCCGATAGCTTCGGTCCAAGGGGGGAGGAGTTATGTTAGAGCTCTGCCTATACCCCATATAGTATAAGGTGTTATGATAAGCTTGCACTCGCACGGTGGCCGAGCTGACACAGCATTCGCGTTATTCTCGATCATCTAGACCTCCCGTGCGAGGATGTTATTGTCTGCTAGTCTTAAGAGTCGTAGTTTTAAGTTACTCTTGCATCAAACTCTGTAAGGTCTAGACGTAAATTATAACTTCTGATTTCGTCTAATAGATTTAGTTTTATTTTTTAAAAAAGCATTTCTTCGCTCCCGAAATCTAAGTACCTACTAATCAATTTGTAAACAAAACAAACAAGTCGAACACGTATTTTAAAAAAGTACAAGAATTATGAAGGTAGACGAGGCACGAGAGGTCTGTCAGGACCGGGATATCTGAGGCTCTACACTCTCTGCCTACCCCGTTAGGGACCTGTCGTGAAGATATATACATAAATACATATTGCGTGCGTCACACAAATTCCTCCCCGCAAAAAATTACAGACCGTTTTGCATCGGTAATAAGCGCCATGGCTACTCCCCTCCGGTCGGCCGGTGGCCCGTGTTGTTCTATGTTCGTGAGTAACGTTTTGGCTTTAAGAGCCCATTCCTGCCAGTTGTCGCGTCCGGGTTTAAAGCAAATGCTCCTGTGGTAGATAACTGAAGCCGACAACGACTTGTCTGCGCCGTTAAGAAATGTCGGTTGTGTTGTTAATCCTCTATGCCTGGAAAAATCGTGTCAGATCTCTATCCTTATGTTAGTCATCGTGTCTAATTGTAATTTGAAGAATGTTGGTCGGAAAAGAGCGGGAAATACAGTAGGTAATGATATGGTAACTACCCCCGAAAGCTCCATCAGTGGAACTCTACACCAGTTAAAATATAAATGTAATCCTCGTAACCAGCCAACGCAATCATAGTAATAGGGCATCCCAAATTGGCTTTTGGTAGATTAATAAAAAGGACTTGTTTGTCTTGTCTACGCCGAAAATCTTGGAGGTGTTCCAACGGCAGGGCTCGTAAGCAGTTTTACAGCCACCAACGATGGTCGGCGTCGACCAAAACTTGATGTAAAATGAACATTTTCTTTACTTAATGGCCGATAAATTCAAAAGAAAGCCATTTCACTTGGCGCGTTGAAATAAATGAGGATCTTTTGTTTTATCGGATATTTGTCCGTATGCATTTAATAGAACAGATCTATCTCTTGATTATGTTCAAATTATAGTTGTATTAAAAATCATAATAATATAGATCTGTGTCTGTTTTTGCGTACATCTTACACATATATGGTATGTATGTAAGATATATTATTTTACTACCTATTTTTTTGAAGACGAAAGTCTTTAATCAGTGCGTTTTGCCGGTGATGACCTACGGTGCCGAGACGTGGTCTCTCACTATGGGTCTCGTACGAAAGCTCCAAGTCACTCAGCGGTCAATGGAAAGGGCTATGCTCGGCGTTTCCCTACTGGATACAATCAGAAATGAGGAGATCCGTAGGCGAACGAAAGTCGCTGACATAGCCAAGCAGATTTCCAAGCTGAAATGGCAATGGGCAGGGC
Source organism: Macrosoma leucophasiata (assembly GCA_036365455.1). Lineage (NCBI taxonomy): Eukaryota > Metazoa > Arthropoda > Insecta > Lepidoptera > Hedylidae > Macrosoma > Macrosoma leucophasiata. The sequence goes on along the minus strand of JAWQUS010000023.1, from coordinate 864,707 downwards.
ACATAGCTCGGAGAACCGATAGGCGCTGGGGCAGAAAGGTTCTCGAGTGGAGACCACGTATCGGCAAACGCAGCGTAGGACGTCCACCTGCAAGATGGACCGACGATCCAGTGAAGGCTGCAGGTACCCGCTGGATGCACGTCGCTTCCGATCGGTCGGCATGGAGGTCATTGGGGGAGGCCTATGTTCAGCAGTGGACGTCCTATGGCTGATATGATGATGATGATGGACCTATTATTTTACTAGTGATAGAGCTCCAGTGACGGCGCTTGCGGGCGTACCACCGAATTACCTACAAACCGCTGCAGTGAGCTGCATGCTTGTTTGACACATTGTTACAACAGAAAAAGTATCACAAATAACATTGATTCCGTCTGTTGTTTCAGTGGTGAACAGAAAATACTTTTTAATTTGGAGTTCAAACTTCGAGTTCACCATTAAACTTGATGGAAAATGTAAAACTAATGACAGTTGTTTGAATATTTTGCATTTTTAAATCAAGTGGTGGCACGGGTTTAAAAAAAAAAGCGGAGGATCTCTGCGAAACTAAATTTAAGGAATACTGATCTAGATAAACCAACTTAATAAAACCTACGGATTCATACAATTAACACATCAGAAGTCACCCCAAACTGTGACCGTGTTGCGTGTCAGGGCGACATAACAATCAATAGTTAACAACTTGGCATGCGACGATACGACAATGTACATGGTAGGGGCCATTCTGAAAACGGGCCAGCATGATATTCGCATGCAATCGGATTGAGACAGATTTGATTGAGGGCCACTGCAGTTGTTGTGAACTTCGGCCTTTTCCACTGAATGTAACCGGGGAACAATTGATACGAGTATAAAGCCTTATATATTTTTTTAAAAGAGCAATTTAAAGCTGTTTTTGGAGCAGTTTTCTAAGATATAATATCGGCCATTTGAACCCCACCAGTGAATGACAAAGAATGTCTCCTTTTCTTTTTCTGAACTCTTTGTTATCTTTGTGTAAGAGAGGAAATGAGATATTCTAGTGAAATATAATAATGGCAACCCTTGATACGTCCCACTGCTGGGCACGAGTCTCTTCCATTCTCGGGAGGAGGGCTGGAGCTTACTCCACCACGCTGCTCCAATGCGGGTTGGTGGAGATAAGGGTAAGTGGGCAACCCGCTGTCGGGTGTTTTCAAACCGAGCGGTTTGGCCTCCGACAAATAAGTGCTACGAAACTTGAAATAGTAATATATATGCGCAAAATTTTAATTATAAATGATCTGTATTCAAGGTTACATTTCTTGGTCATGATTTGACAAACAAGTTTAAAGTTTACATTGATGGTAAGTGCATTCAGTAACCTAGAAATATTTACGTAAAAAACAATTATAGGGCATATCCGATCAATACCCACACAAAGACCAGAGCTCAAATGCAGATGCGTTGCCACCCCTGAGACCTTAGTTGATATGTCTCTACGATAAGGTATTACGAGGCCGTGCCATCTAACCGGAACGCGAAGGTGCTGAACACTACCATTTAGCGGCAGATTGATTAGGTAATGCGGTGGTGCCTACGTCCTCGAGCTCCTACACTGGAACTCTACCACCGATAAGAAATAATAAATAAATAATAAAAAACAATTATTCTTCCGTCAGTTCCGTCACTCCAAAATCTCTTACAACATGCCTAATACCTAATACTTCTAAATCTAATGGGAAATCTCGCGTGCAAGCTTTCTAGACTTTAAGATGTTGTAGACCTAAGTATTCATAAGAAAAGTGTAACTGTACCATTATACGAGCATTACCTCGACCAAGTAATTTAGATAAATATATTAAGTATTAAGTATAATGTTTTCTTGACGATACGGTCGCTGTTTCGTATCGATATGATCTGTAATTTTAGGGGTCTTTTGCTCAATAATGTATGAGGACCAGAAGGAACCATTTAACTGCCGCAGGGGACCATCTGCAATGACGTCATGACAAATGATAACGATAAATGAGTAATAAAATGTGTCAAAACTGTTCAAGCCGTGTCAGTGAAGAAAAATCTGAAAACTTACAATTTGAAAAAAATATCAATCACCATCAAAAATTGCTTTGTATCACTTGCAAAAATTACGTTTACAATTACGTACAGTACGTTTTTGAATTAATTCCGATCTTTTAGTCTTTTAACTGCTCAGAATGTATTTTTCTAGGAAAAACTAAACGCTTATCCGTTCCTACCAAACCAGGAAGTAAACAAAAAAAGTATTGTCCTACGCACCCCACATAAGTATTATACTAGTTAAAAGACTAAAAATCGCAAAGTAAAAAGAAATACCGAAGTATATTATGTTCGTTATCAGCAGCCGATGGAACATTTCTCAACATGGCGTCCGATATCGAAATAACAGTACTTAGTGTTAGTCGTTTCGTTACTAGTGTTGGACGCACGAAAAATATAATTTGTGTTCACCCCAACAACCTTCACGTGTTCGACTTTGTAGGGTAGCCATGGGTTAGGTGGTAGTAGGGAAAGTCTTAATCTCTTGCGACACGATTATATCGAATCCGCCCTCAATCTTTTTACATAAGAGTCACAACTTATTTTTTTCATATAATGTAGGTATAAAGAAGAATATCTATTATTTGGATGATGAGTGACACAAAATGTCAAAAGGCATTGCCATCTTTGGGGCTTTAATTGTTTTGACTCTGTGACAGAAATAGATAGTTGCAGAGACCCAGGCGAAAGTCTTAGGAATCGGCATGCACGTATGAAGAGAATGACGAATCACGGGAGGTGTGTCAGGATCGAGATGTCTGGCGCTCCATACTCTCTGCTTACCCCGTTAGGGACCTGGCATGCAGATACATGTTCAAATAAATCGCCATTATTTTTCTTCATACAAAAGATATTTATTGGTTTGAATAAGCGGCTGAAATTTTAAAAAAAAAGCGGACAGTCTCAAATTTTCCAACGTGATGGTCACACGGGTCGCGAGCCAAACTCATTACGGCGTACATCGTGATTACGTAGATCTAGTATCACGCTCACATCTAGACAGCCAATAACAGGTCATGTACAAAAATATGTTATAAAAATTAATTAGGCTTGTGTTTTTCCTAAAGATAGCCAGATGTTTGCAATTTTTATTTTTACTGGTGTTTCAGTGACGGAGCTCGCGGGCGTAGGCACCACCGCATTACCGAATTTACTTTCCGCTAAATGGTAGTGTTCAGCACTATCGTGTTTCGGTCAGGTGGTAATGTACGGCCCTGTAATTTCCGGCACAGAGGCATAACACCTTAGGCTTCAGAAGTGGTAACGCATCTGAATTTTGACCTTTGGTCTTTGTGTGGGTGTCTATAGGCTGCAGTCATCACTGAAGGTGGCAAACAAGCATGCAGTTCACATCAACCTGAACCCTTCACTATACTAAAAAGAAATCTATGAAGTAAAAGATTTCAAAAAACTCAACGGTCGATACACCGCATGTGAGGAGCTTCTCGAAATAAATTTACAAAAAACAATTTCAAACTTAAATGTAAATAATTTCAGGGGAAATAGCCGTTCGAAACTCCCACTGATCGCTATCGTGACAATTACCCAACTGCAGAAAACAACACGTTTGCAACGGTCACTTGCCTCGTGGGCCGAATTGTTAGCGCCCAAAATTGCATGAAATTGATGTGATAACAGTGTTTTGTTTTTGGGATCCCGTAGGCAGTGGTAGAAAAACAACCATTATAATTTTAATGAAATTTGACACAAAAAAAAAACGTTTTTAGATGACTAATGACTTTGAACATATTAATTAGTAACTCAGCTTTTTTTATGTACCTATTAAAAGTGATAAACAAGCATGCAGTTCACATTGATGTTAAGTGATGATTGCAGCCTCACACACAATGAACAGAGGTCAAAATGCAGATGCGTTACCACTCCTGAGGCCTACGGTGTTATGCCTCTGTGCCGGAAATTTCAGAGCTGTACATTACCACTTGACCGGAACACGATAGTGCTGAACACTACCATTTAGCGGCAAGTATATTAGGTAATGCGGTGATGCTTACGCCTGCGAGCTCCGTCACTGGAGCTCTACCACCAATAAAAGGTATTATCAAAGGGCCTATTTTTTATGTAACGAAGGAGGAAATCTACTCTAAAACTAGAGGTCAAAACGCAGGCGTTGGCCCCCGTGAGACCTGACCTGACCTGATATTTTCAGAATAGATTTTTCCTATTTCTCTTTGAAAATGGTTAGACAATAGGGAAGATTCGAACAAGTTATTTTTAAATTTACGTAACTTCACGCCTTTAACCCCCGAAGGGGTAGCCAGAGGTAAATGCATGCATTCAAGCATACATGCAAACACCCACGATTCGCCGGTTACGTTTTTGGCCCATTTAACAGGTGGCGAGCCTGTTGACATCTCCGGGCACATTACCAAACTTCGAGGTACTGGGAAATTACCAGAAAATGAAAAAAGCCCAATTATACTAGAAATAAAGGACTTACACCATTATCTCTGATAACCTACCCGGGAACCCAGGACCTCAGCGTAGTAGTAGTGGCCTGCTGCCACTAGGCTACCGAGGCAGTAGCATGGTTTTAATATTTACTTCAAACAAATAGCTGAACTATCACAGAGACATAACAACTATGCTCTCAGGGGTGGCAACACATCTGCATTTTTGACCCCCAGATTTGTGTAGGCTGCAGTTCTCACTTAACAACCATTTGAACTGCATGCTTGTTTTCCACTTTCATTACACAAAAAGAAACAAATGTTGGTGAAATCCCTAGTACAAAATGAGAAAATTTAATAAATACAACCTTAAAACATACTTTTATTCATAAATATTTTTTTTTTAAATAAATACCTATCTTCAATTTTTTATTTATTTTATTACGTTCATCTCAACTACGGAACCGTTCCTCGTGAGCAGACACACGTTTGAACATTTTTTTTTCTGTTTATTTAAACACAATTAACCCGCTAAGTGCCTTGCATTCGTTTAAACAGTTGCCGGCTTCACATCAAAGAAATCATCTTCTTACTTGTGTGAACTGCAGTTTTGTCAGTTAGTGATTCCTTTACAATTTATTTCACTTACGAAGGTTTAGTAAAGTGATGTGTAATGTGAGTAAAAACCGGACAAGTGCGAGTTCGACTCGCGTGGTGAGGGTTCCGTAATTTAAATAAATATGTTCGAAAATATTACAGATTTAAAATGCAGGTACATAGCGGTTACGGTGGTACCGGCAAGGGGGGTTATATTATTAAGAATTTTCGATTTAATTTAAATACTCAAACTTCCTATAGGTTTTCCAGTAATCTATAGGCAAAAGAACTATTTTCCACATTTTTTTCAAAAATTTAAGTTCAGCAGTTTCGGAGATAGGGGGGGGGGGGGAATGGTCAATTTTCGTCGTTTTTCTTAAATAACTTCAAATTTGTTTATGCAAAAATTATAAAAAAAATATATCTGAGATGCTGACAACAACTTCTTTCATTTGATATGATCACACGACACAGTTTACGAATTACTTTTTATTTATTTTCTGATTTAACCCCCGAAAGTGTTTAAAATTTATTATTTTACTTGACGTGTTCATCTTTGGGTCACCAATTTTCATATACTCATCAAATTTCAACTCAATCGGTCGAGTAGTTTCGGAGCAAATTGGCTGTGACAGACGGACAGACAGACAGACAGACGCACGAGTGATCCTATAAGGGTTCCTTTTTCCTTTTTAGGCACGGAACCCTAAAAAACACCAAAGTTACTACAATAACGGGTTAAAAAAATTAAGAAAATAAAAAAAATAATAATAACGTGTGTGTACATGGCCTTCCTTAGCGAGTTCACCTGTGTGCCTGCCTGTATCCCCTTTTAGGATCACGTCCCCGACGCTTCGGGGGCAGATATGCCCAGGGAAAGAGATTGCCCCTCGATCCCCCTACTCCTCCCCTCTGTTGCGCTTCACGTTCGTAGTGTTCAGCACTATCGTGTTCCGGTCAGACAACTAACTTAAAATAAAAATTAAATACTTCAAATATAATAATGCAGCGTCGATTAACGCAGTGGATATTATAGCCACCATCTCTTACGCTATAAGCTCGTCAAAGGGTGGACGGCTCATAACAAAACATGGGACACTTAAATGCTAATCTTCCATCCCCCATTGTCGATGGTGGGACGATGGTATCGAGGCTTCCGTCGACACCGGATATTGGAGGTAGAGTGATTGCAGTTGTTCATCGTTGAATATTAACAAAGTCAACATGTTTCTGGTCAATTATTGCTTTGAAAGCAATGTTTCATTGGTGGCAGTCAATTATTTAAATACTACCTATAATATCATTAATTGTTACTCGTGACTTCGTCGCGGTATTCGTAATATTATAATATCTATGAATTTCAAGCCAACCCACGTCTCGAGCGAAAGTTGGACCGCCCTAATCGCATATGTCCTGAGTCCCCCCCCCCTCAAGAAGGGGTGGTCCCTTATGCAGTTGTGTAAATTTATTTAGGCTGAGGGCCTTTTGCTCTAGCCAATTGGTCGGTGAAGTAGACAAATGCCTTCTCATCTCATGGACCGGATCCATACACTACCTTAAAACCGTAACACGGTAGTGCTGAACACTACCATTAAGCGGCAGATAGATTAGGTAGCACGGTGGTGCGTACAAGCTTCGGCACTGGAACTTAACCACCAATAAAAAAATCTTTGAGTTTATCGCGAACAAACGGAGAGACGCATCAGGGGACTTTGTTTTATAGATATATATTGTTTGTACATACTGTTCATAGAATGGGTTCAGGCTATTTTGAAACATCTCTTTTTAGCTTTGTCGCGATGTGAAATTCGATGTCAAATAATCCATCCAATTCATATTTACAAGACATTTCAACAGCAAATTAATCTTATTCACAACGGAAACAAATACGATGATCACATGTATGTTATCAAAAGCCTCTCAATAATTTGCCTAACATTAATCCGGGGGTCAAGAACCGCGGCAGTTGCTCAAATAAATCAAGTTTTATCAAATTGGCCCGAAAGGGGTGAAGTAAGTGGCCCCGACCTGACCCTCCGGAAGCGATAACGATTGAGGTCGAGGGCTAACAGCCCTTCGGTTTTGACAGCCGAACTGGTAAAAAGTAAATTTCGGGAGTAATGGTAGTCGACAACTTGGTTGTTTTGTAACATAATGACATGGCTACGATATTAGGGTATGTATAGGCATGTCATGGATTGTTATCTGATCAATGTCGGTAGGTTAGCGGTAGTTGGCCATTATCAAGAGGCATCTTGAGTAAATTAACGGTCCGCTAACACACCATATTTCTCTGCCATGACCCAAAGTTTATACATGGAGTGCGAACTGATGTAAGAGAAGAGTCTTCGCAAGAAGACGGTTGGCTTAACGCACATTAACCAGACTAACCAGTAGCGGATCCTGAATATTTGTATGTTAGGGGGCTTGACCCAACTAACAATAAAATATAGAAATTGTCATTACAGACTTTAGTTACTTGGGGAAAGTTGAAAAGGTTTTTTCCTAACGTCAGTGTTTGCGTTATGCAAGCCGGCGATGTTAGGTTAGGTTAGGTTAGTAGCAGACAGTCTTTTTTAAAGTACACAATGGTCTCTGCGCTTCTGTAATGTGGTGGAACGAGAGTGCAATGAGGTCATCGCATGCACAACATAGCTTCAGTGTGTCGGCGTGAAGGCGACACACGGAAGCTCTGTTGTCACCCCAGGACCTACAGTTGGCCGTCCTTCCTGATTAATAAACACCAGGTTTTATAGCAACTCCTGGCAACTAGCCAGTAAGAGCTCTGCTTCGTGAACCAGGAGAACAATAGTTCTTCTTCCACTATCCCATGTCATAACTCATCTCATCACAAGCAGGACATTTTGGCTTCAGCGTCTCCGCGTGATACATGTGTGTCATACCAGTAGCAGGCAGTGGTAAGAAGATAGCGCACACGTAGTACGCAAGGTGCCTTTGGGTTGTTTTTCCTGACTACATCATGATAAAACTCACCTCATCACAAGCAGAACATCTAGGCTTCAGCGTCTCCGCGTGATGCCGGCCACAGTACAGCCGGCCGTCCTTCCAGAAGTACACGAGGTCCACCAGTAGCTCCTGGCAGGTGGCGCACACGAAGCACGCGGGGTGCCAACGGGATGATGGTCCGGCCCGCGCTGCTGATACACACATGTCTCCCGCTGACATGGATTCTTCACACTGTGGACAAAGGTGAAGATTAGCGATGTGGATTTATTCTGGACAATATACTCTTTTTAATGTAATGATGGCAAAACATGCAGTTCATATGGATGGTAAGTGCAGCAGCCTTAGGACATGATACACAAAGCTTTCAGTGGATGTTGGTAAGCAAAGCTTTCAGTGCACCTATTCCGGCATGAAGAGTATGAATTCTCTAAGAAATTTTACTGGTAGTAGAGTTCCAAATGTAAGAGCTCGAGGGCGTAGGCACCATCGCATTACCTAATTGAACTGCACGCTTGTTTGCCACCTTCGTTATGAAAAAAAAAAGAAATCGTTTTTCTCCATCTTTCATAAATTTTTCAGCTCTACCTACAATGTTCAAATTTTTAATTTGTCACGCAACAAATTAGCATGGCACTAGGCTCAAAGGGACCAATCTTATGGGCGGAGTCAGGCAATAAAGAGCCCTGAATTACCTTAATCTACTCATTATTTATAATAAAATCGAGTAACATCGAACAAGGGAATGAAAAAGACCTCGCCATATCCTTACTTATTAATATTGTATTTATGTATGTATTCCAACCATAACGGAGTTGCCATAACTAGTTGAGGATCAGGAAGGTCGGCGATTGTTCCAGTGATGATTGGTAACAATTGGTCAGCGCCATATTGGAATCAGCGGTCATATTAAGGGCAGGAAAGTGTTTTTTTTTTTTTTGTATGTATAATGTATTTTTTTTGTGGCCGTGACTTTTGTCTGTCTATATACATCATACTTATGTTGTAAAGCTGAAGTTTGTGTGTGTGAGCGCATTAACCTTTGGTATAACTGGTTCTACTTCAAAAAACTCACTACACTCTCTGCCTACCCCGTTAGGGACCTGGCGTGAAGATACATGCATACTTCAAAAAATATTTTTATTTTGAATAGCCTTCCTCAATTCACATTGAGGGAGGCTATAGGATATCATCATGTCACGCTTCAACACCATCAGAACCAATGAATAATGACAAATGTAGCAAAAACGGGACAAATGCTACGCGGTTGAAGCCGTGGGCAAAGCTAGTGTAAGATTTCGCGGAAACCTTGAAAGAGACGTGTGGTGATCTTAGTTAATTTCATTTTCTTGGTGCATTTTTGAGTTATCTATACTTAATATTATAAAGAGGTAAAGTTTGTAATTTTGTTTGTAGGGGCTAATCTTTGGAAATACTGAACCGATCACGAAAATTCTTTCACAATCAGAAAGCTACACTATTCAGGAGTGCAACAGGCTATATTTTATCATGAGAGTAGTAATATAGGTAACATTGCAACCGTGCGAAGCCGGGGCGGGCCGCTAGTCTATACTTATAATAAAACTGTAGAAGTGTGAATTCTGTACATTAAAAATATTGAAAAAATAAATACCAGGGGATGTTACTAGATCGATACCGAACACAAATATGTGATTAGAATTTTTTTTGTCTGTCTGTCTGTCTGTCTGTTTGTTCAAGCATCACACAAAATCTACCGGTCCGATTACGATGAAACTTGGTATAATTATACTTTGACGTTTGGCGCACTACACTGTGTACTTTTTATCTCGAAAAAATGCCTGTTTGTCTGTGTGTTTGCACACCCTTATTTCAGACATGGCTTATCCGATTTTTTGTTTTTAATAATATATTGTGGTAAGTTTCACTTAATCTTTAGTTTTTGTCTCATGTCAATGGGTTCAGAAATAAAAAAGTTACGTCAATTTAAAGAATCATATCGAAATTTTTAAACTATTGTGTATCTATCTTCTATTTTTTTTTTAAAGGATTCCGTACCTAAAAGTTAAAAACGGATCCTATTACTAATTCCCCGCTGTCTACCTGTCTGTCTGTCTGTCCGTCCATCTGTCTGTCACCAGGCTGTATCTCATAAACAGTGATAGCTAGAAAGCTAAAATTTTTTGAAATTATGTATTTCTGTTACCGCTATAATGACAAAATTAATTACTAAAAATAAGAGATTGAAAATATATAGGGATCCAGGGGGGCATATAATAAGCGTTTTTTTTTCATATTAATATTTTTCGCTCGATATGAATAACGAAAATCTGTGAAAATTTTAAGCATTCTAGAATGCAAACGCTTAAAATTTTTACAGATTTTTTAGGTCTAATGTGTATATTACCTTACCTTACATAGTAAATAAATTTTCGTTGGTAGCGTCCTTGGCGTCATTTGTGTCGTTGGTGGCGTAGGTGTTGTTGGTGACTCTGGTGGTGGTGTTGATGGCGTTGGTGGTGGTGGTGGTTTTTAGTGGCGATGGAGACATTGGTGGCGTTGGTGACGTTGGTGGTGTTGTTGGTAGTTTTGAAGGCGTTGGTGGCATTGGTTGTGGTGGTGGTGGTGGTTATGGTGGCGTTGGTGTCATTGGTGACATTGATGGCGTAGGTGTTTGGCGATGCTGGTGTTGGTGGTGGCGTTAATGGCTTTGGTGGCGTTTATAGTAGTGGCTATGGTGGAGGTGGTGACGATGATAATTTCTTGCAATCCTAGCAGTCTGTGTGCTTTTATCCCCAATGTAAAGTAGTTTTTTTTAGCTAGCCAAAAGTGTTAATGATCTAAAATTAACCAACATTTATATCCAAAAGCGCTGCCCAAAGTCCCAAAGTCACTATTCCAAGCGAACGAAGTTGCGGGCACAGCTAGTATTAAATAAAGTTGATGGCATTTTGTTTGATACTTAATTACAGGTCTATTACAGTGCCCGTGTATAGTGAAATAGAATAACAGTGCGAAAACACGGCCTTTTGGAAGCAACCTCCAAAACATTATTTACGAGTAAAAGTTCTGATAAAATAGCCATCGTTTGTTTGTTTGATTAATGATGACAATTCATAATACTACTGAAAAAACTAAAAAAACGGGGACAGCGGGAAATAATTTGTACCAATTTTTTATCGGGGACAAAGTACGGGGACAACAGGAAGTAATTTTAAATAATTAATTAAAGTACCGTTGTCCCCATCACACGGGGACACGGAGAACGGGGACAGCGGGAATAAACCATCGTTTTACTCGAATTACTGACTGTGACTCATTTGACTGACATAATAAATATTTGACTGACTGACTGACTGATTCTGACATTTACGATGCTTATACGAATACGAAATATCGTTTTACTTGATACTGGCAATAAGCGTAACAGCGATGCCATGATACTTAAAAAATATTTCTTTCTTTCAAATGCAAATACTTGAGCAATCCTTACAACACCTCGCGATTGCTCATCAAGCTAAGTACAGCACGTCACTGTCGCGGAATCCCTTTCAAACCATTGATCTGTTTATTTTAGTTCAATGCGCGTGCGCACTGAATCACGCATTCCACTGCAACGCGTTTAGAAAAACTGTATCGATGTATTGGAAAGAATTATACGGCTTGAGTTAACACGTTGACACAATGGACAGGATTACGTGAGAACTATGAGAAGTATGCGTTGACACATTCCTTCGTCTTTGATTTTAATTTTGCCTACTTCGGCATAACGTAATTTATCGCATACATTCACTGAAAAGGTAGACAGGCTGAGTTGCACCACGATACTTGTTAAAGTTATTGTTTTTGGCAAAGAATCATGGCAAGTTTCAAAAAGGTTTGAAAAAGGTACAAGGTAAAACGGATTAGAAATATTACCCAGGGAACCTAAAGAACATTTTCTGGTACGTAAATTATTTTTAAATCACCGGAATAAAAATCGTCTTTCCTAACAACAGAAGAAGCACTCCATACTAAATTCAATTTCAAACTTTTTATTCCGGAGAGTTAAAAATATTTTAAGTATCAGGAAATGTTGTTTTGGATTCACTGGATAATATTTCCATGCTGTTTTACCGTGTACCTTTTTTCATTTTTTCTGTACAAATATTGCCACGATCCTTTCACAATAACAGTTAAAAAAAAATAGTACCCTTTCAGGGGACTATATTTTGTGCCTTTCGAAACCCTTGGTCCATGGGGCCCCAGTACGCGGGTATTGTTCAAAGAAATCTCGAAGCGGCTGGTCGACACTTCCCGAGACCAGAAGACTGGCCTATTTTTAGGTCAGAGATTCAGCATTGTCATCCAACGAGGCAATGCTGCCAGCCTTCTAGGTACCTAACATAGCACAGGATGGTAGCGATGCAGAATTTTTAGATGCACGCTGTTTTTTGTAAATATAGAAGTAGGGATAATTATTAGATACCTATAGCTTAGTTTAGTTGTATTTTTTTATTTGTAAATATAGATTATAATCATCATCTTTACATATAGTGACTACATAAATTAAATAATACATTACAATAACAGTTACATTTTACTGGTGGTAGAACTTTAGTGACAGAGCTCGCGGGCGAAGGCACCACCGCATTTCCTCTATTTGTCGCCAGTGTTCAGCATCCGTGTTCCGGTTAGATGGTAATGTCTGGCCCCGTAAAAACTATCACAGAGACATAACAATTTAGGCCTCAGGGGTGGCAACGCATCTGCATTTTGACCTTTGTGTGGGTGTCTGTAGACTGCAGTCATCATTTAACATCATTGTGAACTGCATGCTTGTTTGCCACTTCCATTATCTACATAAAAAAAAATAGTCTTTATAGCACACCTACCTTTCTCTCCCTGAAGTAATATTTCAAAATTTAAACACCGTACATAATAATGTACCTTGAACTCTTCTAGCGTTACGCGAAACAGCGGCGACGCACAAAAAGCGTCAGACCATAGATAAAGGCATTCGCAAGTCCCTTCCGAGAAGGCTCGGACGTGCCTTGCGACACTTACACGTATACCTCGGTCGGATAAAAAAATAGGGGTACATACGTGGCACAAACCGGGTTTGATTGTTCAATGAAGAAATTGCTTTTTTTGGCCGAGGTTGCAAAAAAGCATGCAGCTCATATGGTTAAGTGATTACTGCAGCCTATAGACATCTACACAAAAACCAGAGGTCAAAATGCAGATGCGTTACCACTCCTGAGGCCTAAGGTGTTATGCCTCTGTGCCGGAAATGACAGGGCCGTATTTTACCTCCTGACCGAAACACAATAGTGCTAAACACTACCATTTAGCGGCAACTATATTAGGTAATGCGGTGGTGTCTACGCCCGCGACCTCCGTCACTGGAGCTCTACCATCAGTAATCAGTGTTAGTAATGTGGAATCGGTGCGTTATTTCGATACCTATCGTGTTTATTACTCGACACCAGATCGTGGTTCCACGACGTCTCATCAAGATGAAGAATTCGAAAAATTGTAACAAGAAAAAACCGCTCCGGAAATAATTGATTTGGAGGCAGTCCAACGGTTAAGTTATGTCTCATTTTCGACGTCGCATTTGGTGACACAATTCTTGAGAAGGCATCTTATTGAATTGTCTCGATTCACTTGTATTTTGTATTCGATGTGAAGTGAAGATAAAACATCGGTTAATACATCGGCTTTTATAAAACCTATGTAGCGTGCCGTCTGGACTTAGCACTGGTGTAGATTAAGTAATGCAGTGGTACCTACGCCCTCGAGTCTTTTCACTGGAACTCTACCACCAGTAAGCGTTACAACCTATTTCTTTAATTTCTAAAGTTCACTCGCATGTGTGACCTGTGTAGCGAAAAATAAAATGTTACATGATTGTGATTTACCTAACTTATTTTATCAATATGCACTATATTTTTAACCGACGAAAAAAACCACGGACGAGGTTCTCAAGTCGACGCGTATATATTTATTTTTTATGTATGACCACGCATAACTTTTGACTGAAAAGTCCGATTGTGATAATTCTTTTTTTTATTGAAAAAGGATTTTTTTTTAATAATTGGGAATAACCCCTTAAACAAAATTCCAATTTAAAGGGTAGAGAAATAGAGAATTATTGTTTATTCGCTCCCTTATTGCAACGTGGTTATACGCATATTTTTTTTAGAGTTGCCCGATTTTGATGATTGCGATTTTATTGAATAGTGTGTGTGTCATTTTATGTAAGTCACAAAAAAAATAAAACAAGAACTATTTTTGTTGTTTCGTTTGGCGCCGACTCAAAATTTTATTTTTTAATGTTTTATTTTCATAGATTTACTGCGGTTTAATTTTTTGTTTAAAAGTTTTTTGATGGTCACTTATCATATAAAAAGCTTTAGGTTATAGGTTACATGCTAATATAGCATTAATATGGATTCTAGTAACTCCCCATGGCATTGGTAAAGCAATCACATATTTATCAATCTATATTTACTGATTGTAACAAGTTTAATCGATTGAATATTCTTAGAAATAAACCTTTATTGAAGAATCGACTTCTATTGTCCTTGACTTTTCTATATCAATCACTGCATTATATGCATTCACAAATTTTATAGCTTTTTATTTGTATGAAGCATTATACTCGTAGGTACAATTTGCATCGCGTTTTTTTCAATTTAATACGTTTTTTGATATCATGATGGCAAACAAGCAGTTTACGGCAGTTTACACTGATGGCAAGAGAATGTTGTAACCGAAAAACGTCTGCGTATAAAACTGGATCAATGTATCTACATTGAGACGTTGCATTGAAACTCCTGATGTTTAAGCTGTTATCCTCCTGTGTAAGAAATTACTGGATCGTAGGTCCATAACCCAAATGGAACACCATAGCGCCAAACATTGCCATTTATTGGCAACTAGATTAGGTAATGAGAGGGTGGCCTACGCCCTAGAGCTTTGTCAAAAGTTGTATGTTTGGAAATATCTAAGGAAGCTAAGAAGTCGACAATATAGACGAGTATTCAAATTGAAGTAAAAGTAGTTTTCGGATTTATCTCGCGTATGTGAACTAAAATGATTATTTAAAATCTGAAGCTGAAAAGCGACCAAAACGTCGGGTTCGATTTTAAATAATCATTTTAGTTCAGTATACGCGAGATAAATCCGAATACTAGTTTCATTTCAATGAGTATTCAAATGTGAAAATTATTGCTTTAAATTTGTCTTTGGACCGCGGTTGTAATCCTTGAGTTTCATATAGATTACGATAAATTCTGATGTCTGATAACTGCCTATGTCCCTATATCGTTATCGAAGAACACATCGTCGACGCGCTAATACATTAGCGATTCCCAGCACGAGGTGGATGAGCGCGGTATTCGGAGAGCACAATAGTGCGGCCGACGCCCGATGCATAGCTCCCGTCTGGGCTCACACGTGCCCGTTGACTCACTGCGCGCCGCCAATTTATGAGCGGCAAGCGGATTAGAAAGCATCGTGGTGTTATATTTTTAAAAAATTGGCGTGTTGTTAATAGTATATTGTGAGGTTTTCGCGAGCTACACTCATTGAAATTAAACTAGTTTTCGTATTTATATCGCGTATATAAGAATGATTGATTAAAATGATTAATTAGCTCCAGCTATCCAGCTTCCGTGGTCTCGGGCAGGGTGACATGTGTCTTATGACGTTATCGCGTAAAAATATCGTCTGTAAACCGACAGACAACCAATTTATTTAAGTTTATGAATTTTCTCATATTTTAATAACTAACAGTGGCGTTCAAGAATCAAAAGCAAATTCCTCTTTTCACGTCTATGAGGCCGTTCAAGTATTACGTAAGCAGATTTATAACAATTCTTTACCCCCCCATCCCCCTTGTCAGCAAAAGTAAGCAAAGCTCTTACCCCCTCCCCCCATGCTTACGTAAACATTTTTCAATTAATGTATTGTTTTTTTTTAATATTATAATTATAATTTTAGAAATAAGAAAATAGATTTAGGATAGAGATTAGATTTTACTGATGTAATAAGTAAATAACTACCGATGACGTAATCATCATCATCTCGACTCCCCTACCCCCCCAGTCATCCAAAATAAGCAGAGCAAAGACCCCCCGCCCCCCCATAGTGCTTACGTAATACTTGAACGGCCCCTATTTCAATTAACAACTCAAATGTTTTCGTTTTTTTTATAAGTTGAATATAACAAAATTAATGGTCAATAAATATGTACCCGCCTGTAATTTATCGTCAAGAAAGATGAAGGAATTCTATTAACTTTGGTTTTCAGTTTCGAATATCCTGTAAGGATTGGTTATGTAAAAATGTTAATTTGGCATCTTCTGTGAAGCAGTGAGTTAATAAAAACAATTGAAAATCAAGCAATCAATAGTTAGGTGGTTAGAGTAAAACCTATCGCTCTGAAATTTCATGCCTTCATTTTTATTCCAAATGGACTGTATTCTAAAACAGCAATATTATTTCTCGCAGTAAGCTTATGTTTTGCGCCGCGGTCTGCCATTCGTTCATATTTTTCAGTTTGTGCCTATAGATTTTAATCAGCCTTCCTCTGATTTTTTTTCTCATTGTTAAGTAGTGTAACAATGAGAAGTTATAAATTATATATTCTGCATCTCCTGTGACATATCAAGACGGACGTGTTTACATTCATGCAGTGACTAACATATTACATTTTGGAAGTAAGACAGTTCGGATTACTGTTGTAAGTTGATATTGAACTGTATTTTTATACGAAAGCGTTAAAGTATTTCTAAATGGCTTTTATGTTTAAAATTATTTTAAAATTAAAAGCAGTGCTATAGGAGAATTAAGTAACTAAAATCTGTTTATTTAGTGCTGATAGAAGTTTGAATGAATATATATAACAAATTATAGAATATTGGCTACTAGTTGAGGATCTTTTAGTCTAATTTCTACTATCGTTTTTCCATCTATAAAACCTCATGATTCTCAAGATACCTGAAGCAACAAAAATGTGAAAAATCCAAAATCAATATCGATGAACGAAGAGAATATTGAATGTAAAACAATAATTAAAAATGTTTTAAACAATTTTAGCACTCCATATCAGCCTGCAAATGTTACATTGTACCTTAATCGAAAGCATCTCACGAAACGCACGTCCTGAATCCTGTCAGCCAAATACGGACAAGGTTGATCGGCAATTAGCAGAAACTGCAAGGATGAGTCACACTTTCACTGGCGACGAACGTGAGCCGATCAGCTGAGCAGCGGAAACGGCCCAGGACATGACGTCACGGGATGTTAACGTAGGTTAGTCTACGATTGAAGGCATTAATCGTCTCCGTGATGTGCTTGTGAATGTCTAGACGTTCTTGAGGCGCTAGGACTAAGATGAAGAGGCTGAACCAATGCTTTGTACCATTTCAGCAAGCAATGTTATCAAATATTTTTGGCTTCTCGACAGACAGATATAAATGTCCTTCGCCAATTCAACAACTAATGATCCGATTCGGTAAAAACCTTATAGTGGCTTTTTATCGTTAAGAAGTTTTTCAATAATTTTGATAACGTACAATAATATTTAAAACTTAATCTAGTTTGAATGTTTAATTTAGCGTTGTACAGTTTTGAGAGCATTACAGCTGTTGATCTACAGCTGTAATGCTCTCAAAACTGTACGTATTTTGTTTAGAGATTTTGCTTAGCGATGATCAATTCCACTTGGAGGTAAACTTTACTTTAATCATTTCATTATGTTAATATTTTATGCTTTATCGTTTGTAACTCAAATCTACAGTCAAAATCAATAAATTTTATTTCGAATACATCTGTATAATCTAAACAATAGAATCTACATAATAGTGTTTAATTTACTTTAAAGTGTAATTAAATCATTATTAAAACGTTGCATGTTTTTTCGCGGAACACGTTAAACTTTGAGCTGCACTCACATACATAAACATTCTTAAAGACGAGTCGAAACAGGCACGTGCTTTACATTTCTATTTCCTTTGGTCACATTTCCTATTATGTTATTCCGCATAGATTTAATGTAGACGTGCTGGATTGTCCTATTCATTAGAATATTTAATCGTAAATTCATATTTGAGAATTCCCCTAGGAGACCGCTGAGCTTTTATGATTCATCAGTTGGTAGAGATCAGCACTATCGTGTTACGGTTTTGTTTGCAGAGGCAAAACAACTTAGGCCTCTGGGGTAGCAATACATGTGCCTTTTGACGGTAGTCATGTTCTGACGCCATGTTAAGGGATTGTAATTGCAAGATTTGCACAAACATTGGAAAAAATAAGGTCCATGGTAAAAAGTAGTGTGAAGGTCAAGTAACAACATTACCAAGGTGAATATATTTTTTAAATACTGGGTACGTTTTAGGAACTCTCAAGATAATATTCCTCAGCTGTTTCATCTTTAACCTTTTCAATATTTTTTTGTAATTTTTGTATAAATAAATGTACGGTTCTTGCCATGATTCATTGGAATCTTTACAGATTATCAAAATAAAAAAGGAGTTACAACACAAATTCAATCCTGAAGCAAACGAGCTTCAATCATCGAAATCGCCGAATCCGATGACATATCATTGGCTTCTCCAAAATTAAAGACCACACTGCCGCCTGACAGGATCCATCTCAATCAACAAAAAACCCATCAGCGAACGCGAACGTGAACGGATCGGCGTTAATCTGTTAAAAAACAACACTCAAATCAAACACTGATAGCCGTGGACCCGCCCCTAGCCATTCACATGAAAAGGACCGACTTGAGTCGAGTCTAATTAGCAACCATCGATCTTCGGACAATTTTGAAACATCGAACCATAATACCCCCTAAAAACAAAACGATAAAGTCGATAAAAGATTTAAGAGCAGTAAAACAAACGGCGATGTGCGTTAGGAAAATTGCTGTAGATTTAGAATCGGCTTTGGACAAACAATTCGGTGAAATAATTACAAGGTGGTGGATTGATGATTCGTGAAGAATTATTGCGCAAATATTGTCGTCGGCTCAAAGGTAGACCACCGGCGTGGTCTTTGATAGGTGAGATGCGACGCGGGAGAGGCGTGATGGTTTTATGGAGAGCTAATTGTACGGTGTGTTTTGGCGGAGATATTGGACTTTTTATTTAATATGTTTACTTTTGGATTCGATTCTTGTATTAGTCAAGATATTTAAAAATTATTCAGATATTGAAACGGGCTATGAAGAAAATTGTGAAATTAATTTTATTAATCTTTTATGTTCGACGATTTGTGTATGATATTGATACAGATACGTTGGATTTTTTCGTTGTAGTTTGTGTCAAAAATTACGTAGCCATCTTTATAAATTGCCACCTACTTACAAATAAATTGTTTCTATTCCAATATTGCGGCAATAATGTATATTTCTACTTTGAGAGCTAGGGGTAACTCTTGACTTTAGTTATTATCCTTGTGACAAAGATTTTCAGTATTAGGAAATTAATAGATAATGAAAAATGTTAAATTTTCGATGTTTGTTTTAATCACTGATTACCTAGTTGTCTTAACAATTGCCAACATAACTTCTTCTATGTCATCTAGTAATACATTTTCGCCAGATCAAACAACAAAGTGATCGTTGAACGTCAACGAAATACCGATTTCAATGAAAACAAACTCGAAACCGTTCCCACACCAGCACAAAATGGACCTCACGCCTGTCTCCACTTGTCTTTTTTTACGTTTTTTTGAAGATACCTGCTGCGCCCTTGTACCGTCGATTGCATTCCTCATCTCGCGTGCATTGCGGCTTTTGTCCAAGTCACATAAACCAGCGTACTATTGTCGTCAGCAATGGATATGTGTGGTCTATGAAGTTCGGAATGTCTTGTTGTTCGATGATATAGACCGGATCGAAGTCACGTATCGGAGGAAGGTGTCAGCGAAACGCAGTCGGTGGACATTGATCAGGGTTTGTTTGGGTGTGGGCGTTGGTCAATAGGCTATGGATGTCTACTTATTGTTCCGATCTATCGGTACGCCAGTGTTTGGATATCGGAGTGAATATAATAGGGAATTGTTTTCGATATGAATAAGACTGGTGTCTTTCTAATCGTTTTGTTTATTTTTTTGGTATATTTATAACTTCATATCCTTATACTCTTCTTGGTTTAGGGATATCTGTTGATTCTTGGCGATTGATTTGGAAAGGGCTCTTAGCTTTTCTGCTTTTCGCTGTAGCGGGCTGGAGATGAAACAGTTGAAAAATAGGGTATGAAATTAATTTTGAACATGATTTTGAATTTTTGGTTCACGTCATCATTTACCTATGTTTAAATAATGCGTGCTTTATAATAATTTTATTATTATTGTGATTGCAAAGGATTTTTTTATATATGTTGTAGTAGTGTTCCATTCACGTGAACTGCATGCTTGATTGGCACGTTTGTAAGATAAAAACTGCAGATCAAAACGCTTACGCGTTGCCTTGGAGTTGGAAGTTGTATTGCTTCTGCGATAGATGTTACGGGGCCATACATAACGTAACTTCACGCCTGTGATCTCCGAAGGGGTAGGCAGAGGTAAATGCATGCATTCATTCATACACGCAAGCACCCACGATTCGCCGGTTACGTTTTGGTTCATGTAACACGTGGCGAGCCTATTGACATCTCCGGGCACATTACCAAACATCGAGATACTGGGAAACTTCCAGAAATGGAAAAATCCCAATAGAACCAGATATAAAGGATTTTACACCGTTACCTCTAATATCCCCCAACCCGGGAATCGAACCGTAGTAGTACTGGCCTGCTACCACTAGGCTACTGAGGCAGTTTATAATAATTACAATTATACTCAGGTAACGAATATCCAGTCTCATGGTTACAAATAACGAATCACGAACATACCTTCAGAGAAACAAACACAAAATCACACAAACATTGGCATCGGCAGACGAAATAACGAACACGTAAAAACCCCGGATCCCTCACGTAGCTCTGACACAAATCCGTGTTTGTTTGTTTGTCGTCTGTTTGCCCAGACTCGGCTCAGACGAGTACAACGCCCTGTGTGTTTGCCTCCCATCACTGATATATTATCGTTTCGCAAATAATCACGATTACTTTGTATATCAGACCTATTTTTGTCGGATTAGCTTTAAAAATAGGATCCTCTTAGGGTTCTGTTTCAGTGTCCATGCATGCAACCAGAGGTCTAAATGCATGCGTTGCCAACTCTGAGACCTTAGTTGTTATGTCTCTATAATAGTTATTACGGAGGCATTCAATGTTAGAATTGTCAAATTGTCATATTTTATCCTACTCCTTTTAGATAAGTACACACTTTTTTAGAGAAGAAGCGCACATGGCCCCGCGGCTGGTGTAGATCGGAAGCGATCTACATGGTTAAGCGATACGGGCGCGGTCGGGGGTGTGATGGGTGACCGTTGGTGGAAAATTAAAATGCGCGTTTCCGTGCTTCAGAGGGCACGTTAAGCCGTCAGTCCCGGTTGCTATCGATAGATAGCAGTCGTTAAGACTTTTCGGAAGCCTTATAGGCTGGATTTGAAAACATCCGACAGCGGGTTGGCCACTAGCCCGTATCTCCACCAACCCGCATTGGAGCAACGTGGTGGAGTAGGCTGCAGACCTCCTCCCGAGAAGGGGAGAGACTCGTGCCCAGCCGTGGGACGTATCAAGGGTTACCATTATTATTATTTATTTCAGAGAAAAGAAGATGTGGCAACGACGTTTTTTTTTTATTTAACCTAGTTAGCAAACAAGCATACAGTTCACATTGACGGTAAGTAAATACTGTTGGCTTGAAACAACTACAGATTTCAACGTAGATGCGTCGCCACTAAGCCTTAGTCTAAGCCAGAGGTTCCCAAACTATTTTTTCTTGTAGACCCTTTACAATTTATTCTGGTTTCTGTGGAACCCCGTCCTTGCTACATTTATATCATATACCCATATTTCCAAATTGTATTCACGCCTACGAAGACCCCCATCGAGTCTCCCATGGACCACTTTGGGAATCACTGGTATGATGTAAGTAAATTGGTACTATCAGTGTATGTGTTGAGATCCATTATCGCGGACCCCCATTTTAATTTCATGGACCCCCAAATTTTTTTTTCGCTGACGCAGACCCCTTTCATGTTGTCATAGACCCCCAGGGATCGATATAGACCACTTTGGGAATCACTGGTCTAAGCTCTTATGCCTGTGTGCCGGAATTTACTGGACCGTTACCACCTGACCGGAACACGATAAACACTGCCATTTAACTGCCATCTAGTGTACTTACACTAGATAATGCGATGCCGAGAGCTCGTTCAGTGAAGCTCTACCATCAATATGATTAACATTTACATAGATAAGTGAGAGGGAAGGAAAGTGAGAAATCTCACGCTATCTCATCAATACTAAAACAATTTATTTTTTCAAGGGTTTCCAACGAATTCGGTTCGGTTCACCCCTCGGGACCTCCGGCTGAGAACCCCTATACCCTATACCGTGTCAATATCCTCACGTACCATTTTAAAGGTTTAATGAAAGACAATAATTGTATGTATGTATGTATCTTCACGCCAGGTCCCTAACGGGGTAGGCAGAGAGTGTAGAGCGCCAGATATAACGGTTCTGACAAACCGGGATATCTGGCAGAGTGAGCCTGAGCAGAAGAGTGCTTGCAGGGAATGGCGTGAATGGAGCGTTGGGTAAGCTGCTAGAATCGAAACATCTCAGCCAGCGGGCTCGACTAGCCGTACATAATGCTGTACTTACTCCAACGCTTTTATATGAAAGCGAGAGCTGAGGAAAGAGCATGAAAGTTAAACGCTGTCGAGATGAGATCTTTGCGCAAGATCTGCGGTGTATCACTCACCGATCACGTTCGTAACGAAGATGTAAGAAAGGGGCTTGTGTGAACGACAGTATCGGTGTAAAAATGAAAAAAGGTATGCTCCGATGGTTCGGGCATATAGAAAGAATGTCGAATGAGCGAATGACTAAACAGATATACAATGCGAATGTGGATGGTTGCAGAGGCCTAGGAAGACCAAGACTGACCTACCATGACCAAATAGGTCGAGTTCTGTCTGATGGTGGGGTCAAAAGTCTTAGGAATCGGCGTGCATGTATGAAGAGAATGATGAAGGTAGACGAGGCACGAGAGGTATGTCAGGACCGGGATATCTGGCGCTCTACACTCTCTGCCTACCCCGTGAGGGACCTGGCGTGTAGATATACACAATAATTGTCTTGCATACAAGGTGGTAGCTGGCGTCGGGTCGCGTGACGAGCCCGCTCACTAGCGGAAGAGTTTTCTTCCACTGGAAGAGAATTCTTCCGTTAGTGCAGTCAGTCATTTTTTATGTTATGGAAGTGGCAGAGAAGCATGCAGTTCATATTGATGTTAAGCGATGATTGCAGCCTATAGACACTTACACAAAGACCAAGGTCAAAATGCAGATGCATAACCCCCCTGAGGTCTAGGGTCTTATGCCTCTGTGCCGAAAATTACTGGGCCGTACATTACCACCTGACCGGAACACGATAATGCTGAACACAACCATTTAGCGGCAAGTATATTAGGTAATGCAGTGGTGCCTACGTCCGCGAGCTCCGTCACTACAGCTCTACCACCAGTAAATTATTACTACTTACAATTAACGTGAACTGCATGCTTGTTTGCCACCATCACAAAAAACCAATGCTTTCACTCTAAGGCTATTCCTTCACCACAGCTATGCCATCACCATAGAGCAACACCGGAGGGGAGTAGCCATATGCAGGCTTTCCCCTCTGTCAAAGTACAAGCCCAAATGGGCCTATACCTGTCGCCTAGATGTTTAAATGTGTGCGTGAAATTGTTTCTGTATTTTGTTAAAGTCAAGGTGTGAGTTTTGTAGTAATAGACGATTTTTGTAGTGTGCGTGTGTGTCGCACGCATTTCTCCCCGCAAAAAATGACAGACTGTTTTGCATCGGTAATAAATGCTATGGCTACTCCCCTTCAGTCCGCCGCGGCTGGTGGCCCGTGTTGCTCTATCTATGGCCATCACTTATCAACGTAGTGCGGTCCAATCTTTACAGCGACAGTGTAATAAATCCCAAAAAAGAACGAGTTACATTCTACTCCCATTTCGGACAACTTTATAACAGTTTGAGATTTTTTCGACCGCTTTTTTACATGTTTTTTTATTTTTTAAATAAAAACAATGCACCGGTCGATAATTAAAAGTGAACCCTATTCTAAGTTTTTTGTCTCAGTTTTTTTTTTGTTGTTTCGGCATTTAATCCAATTGTACTTTACGACGGAGGCCAATTGACTGATTAAGTGATTCAAATGTTTCGTTGATGAGGATTACGTAACTTCACGTCTGTAGATCACCGAAGGGGTAGGCAGAGGCAAACAACATACATGGAAACACCCTCGATTTGCCGACTAATCAAAATTGATTATGTAAAACAGTTTTTATCAGCAATCTATTCTTTCTTTTTTATATAAGGAAGGAGGAAAACTAGCATACAGCTCACATTGATGTTAAGTGATGACTGTAGCCTATAGACATCTATACAAAAACCAAAGATCAAAATGCAGATGCGTCGCCACCCCTAAAACCTAAGCTGTTATGTCTCCGTGATAGTTATTACGGGGTCATACATTACCATCTAACCGGAACACGATAGCATTGAACACTACCATTTGGCGGCAGATATATTAAGTAACGCGGTAGTGCCTACGCCCTCGAGCTCCTGCACCAGAGCTCTCACTCCGGATCTCTTTTCATACTTCATGATACGTCAGTGATGTTGTGTTAGTCTTTAATATTACTACTAGTTCTAAAATAAAACTAGGACTCTATTGAATTTAGTCAGTATATTCGCGACTTTGTCCTCGTGAGAAAAATATGATTATTCAGTATCTACCCAGACGAAGTCGTGGGCGCAGCTAGTATAAAAGTAGCCTTTATTACATCAGCTATCTGCCAGTGAAAGTCCCGTCAAAAACGGAGACACTCAAATTCTATTTATTTGTATGTGGGTATGTATGGTTGTATGGAGATAAAAGTAGCCTAAGTTACTCCTTATTACATCAGCTATCTACCCGTGGAAGTCCCGTCAAAGTCGGATACACTCTAATTCTACTTATTTGTATGTATGTATGTATGTATGGATGTATGATATATACACACAGACATATATGTCAAAATCGGTATAGCCGTTCCCAAGATTAGCCCCGCCAAACGGACAGATAGAGTCTATGTACCGTGTATACATACATATTCATTAAGTAAAAAGCGGTTATTTTAATATTACAAACAGACACTTAAATTTTATTTATTTGTATAGATTTATTATTATGGAAGGTAATATACAACATAAGATCTAAAAATTCTGTGAAAATTTAAGGGTCTAGTAATTGCGATCGTTATTATCGAGCAAAAAATATACGAAAAAAAAAACACGTGTATAGTATGCCCCGTTGGACCCCTTAAAATTTTCAAATTTTATTTTTAGTAATTAATTTTGTCTTTATAGCGGTATCAGAAATACATAGTTTGTGAAAATGTTAGCTTTCTAGCTACGAGTATATTACACTGTTAATGAGATACAGGCTGGTGACAGACAGACGGACGGACAGACAAACAGACAGCGGAGGATTAGTAATCCGTAGGGTCCGTTTTTACCTTTTAGGTACGAAATCCCCTAAAAGATAGAACTAAGATACAGAATAGCTTAAAAATATTCGATACGAATCTTTAATTTGACATAACTTTTTTATTTTTGAACCGATTCACATGAAGCAAACACGAAATGTTAATTACCTCTAATTTCTCACATTTACCTCTGCCTACCCCTTCGGGGATTACAGGCGTGAAGTTACGTATTTACGTTTTAGGCTCCTTTACTCCTAGAGCACTTTTACATCAGCATTTTTTAAACTACCTAGAGTGAATAACCACTAATAATAAAAAACATAATACATATATTAAAAAGAAAGGAAACAATTATGTATAACATGGAAAGTATTAATTATTTACAAATGCCTCCATTTCCCTATTTTCATTTAGTATACATTTCCAAACTCTGTAAGTGCTCATAACCTCGGATCAGAATTAGCAATCACCACTGAGCCAACGAGGTTAATAGCTTGTTTAATAAAATTTATAAAAAAATACAAAACAAAATTATTTAGGTCAAGCAATTTTAGGACCTTTTAAAATGAGCTAATACGAGCGCTTAGAAAAACGAGGAATAAGGTCAATTAACATTCTTGAAATTATTCTCAGGGCACCTTTTTAAGGCTAAGCCTAGTTCGAGATTTATTCATTAGGGCTTTGTCTTTATTTCTGTACTAGCTGTTGCCCGCGGCTTCGCCCCCGTGGATGTCGTTTAATAAGTAGCTTATGTTCTTTCTCAAAGTCAACTCTATCTCTGTACCAAATTTCATTAAAATCGGTACAGTCGTTTGGACGTGAAAACTGGACTTGGACTTTTTAACATTTTCATTTTCTTATTTTTAGTAATCAATTTTGTCTATGTATTTCTGTTACCGCTATTTATAGCCGTAACAGAAAAACATATAATATATAATTTGTGAAAAGGTTAGCTTTCTAGCTATCACTATTTATGAGATACAGCCTGGTGACAGGCAGACGGACGGACGGACAGACAGACAGACAGCGGAGGATTAGTAATGCGTAGGGTCCCTTTTTACCTTTTAGGTACGAAACCCCGTAAAAATAGAACTAAGATACAGAATAGCTTTAAAATATTCGATATTATTCTTTAAATTGACATAACTTTTTTATTTCTGAACCGATTTACATGAAACAAACACTAAATGTTAAGTTAAACTTATCACAATATATCAGCCGCAAATCGAATAAGCCGTTTCTGAAATTAGCGTGCGCGAACACAAACAAACAGACATTTTTCCGGGATAAAAAGTACCCAGTGTTGTGCGCCAAAGGTTAAAATATAATCATACCAAGTTTCATTGTAATCGGACCGGTAGTTTTTATGTGATGCTTGAACAAACAGACAGACTTTTTCTAATCATATATTTGGGTTCGGTATCGATCTAGTAACATCCCCTGGTATTTATTTTTTCAATATTTTTTATGTACAGAATTTACACTTCTACAGTTTTATTATAAGTATAGATTATTTTTTATTAGCATAATTTAAAAAAATCTGTCTAAAATTTGTGTTGATTTTACCTATTCTAAAATAATAATATTGTAGCTTATAAATATCTACATAAAAACTCTCAAATTTCTTTGAAAAGGTCTCACATTTAAAAGGTCTCAAAAGGTCAGGCAAATGTCTTCTTTTCAAGTAATCCAAGTTCTTTTCAGGTTACATTACTTTCACCAGCGATCGTTTAGCAAAAGATTAACGAAATATGGTGGGGCTTCGCCCTCAAGTACCCCTATAGAACTCTACCATCAGTAAAAAATATGCTATTATTTCTGCTAAATTACTTCGAAGTTACTTACTGGTTGTAGACTTCCAGTGTTGGAGCTTCAGTCTAAACCTGCCACTAAATGGTACTTTTCAGCACTATGATGTTCCAATTTCCAATACGGCTATCCAATATGGCTCCGTAATTTCTTTAATTATATACTCATAGTATATGTCATGTATTTTCACTTCAAGTTTTACGTAGGTGGTGAGTGAATATTGTATTTTTTTTATGTGACGAAAGTGGCAAACGTGCATGCAGTTCACATTGATGTTAAGTGATGACTGCAGCCTATAGACACCTACACAAAGACCAGAGGTCAAAATGCAGATGCGTTACCACTCCTGAGGTCTAAGGTGTTATGGCTTTTGTGACGGAAATTACTGGGCCGTACTTAACCGGAACACAATAGTGCTGAACACTACCATTTAGCGGCAAGTACATTAGGTAATGCGGTGGTGCCTACGCCCCCGTGAGCTCCTTCACTGGAGCTCTACCACCAGTAAAATGTATCCATGTAAAGCGCATGCTTGTTTGCCACCCAAAAAAATACGATTATCTTCGCCTTAATCAGAAATAATCTCGAAGGGGGCGTGGTCAGGTATATTACGATCTACCCTCCAGTTTTAAATTAGAGCTCGCCGCACTTTGTTTGAGAAACAATTTATATTATATGGAATTCCAGACATTTTCTTTTGGCGGGAGGTGAATTGATTGTGGAAATAATGAGAGCCTTGTTGGGCTTTCAAATATTGGTCATAAAGTAAATGTTTAATTAACTGTCTCACAAGTTTAGCGGGAGCAGGCTACTCTATTTTTACTTAAAGCGTAAAAATTACCGCGGCAACTAGATTAAGACCTAGATTATATTTACTGATATATTATGTAAAGAACTGTATTAATGGTGACATTGCAATAAATAAATGTGATCTGTGATCTATTGATCTACAGTGTAGATCAATAGTTAGCTACGAGCCATAATCTACACAAAAACCAGGAGTCAAAACTTATTACTGGTTACTACGTTTTCTGCTGGTAGAGCTCCAGTGACGGAGCTCGCGGGCGTAGGCACCACCGCATTACCTTATATACTTGCCGCTAAATGGTAGTATTCAGCATTATCGTGTTCGAATCAGGTGGTAATGTACAGCCCTGTTATTTCCGGGCCAGAGGCATAACACCTGAGGCCTCAGGAGTGGTAACGCATCTGCATTTTGACCTTGTCTATAGGCTGCAGTCATCACTTAACATCAATGTGAACTGCATGCTTGTTTGCCCCTTCCATTGCTATAAAAAAATGCAGATGCGTTACCACCAATAAGGAAGATGTTTTGCCTCTGTGATGGAAATAACAGGGCCATTCCCATCTAATTATGAAAGCCCTTTGCGTCCGCTGATTGTCCGGTGATAAGGACTGAGTGACAGGTGAGTTAGGTGATGCGATGATGCCTATGCCCACGAGCTCCATCCCTGGATAGAGTTCCAGAGATGGAGCTCGTGGGCCGCCAGTAAAAAAACTAAACGTGACTATTTAAGAATGGAGTCACCATTACAAGGCATGAGGTTTCGGGATTGATTCCTTCTTCAAAGCGTGAATGATATTGGACTATCCCATTTGCCTTGATGCTCAGCACTGGCACTTCTGCAAATATCTATATATATAAAAATCAATTGCTGTTTGTTAGTCTCGCTAAAACTTGAGAATGGATGGACCGATTTCACTAATTTTGGTTTTGAATGATTTTTGGAAGTCCAGGAAAGGTTTAAAAGGTAAGAAAATATGAAAAAATTGAAGAGGAATAGTAAAAACCACAATTTTAGTTTCCCATACAAATAGTCCGTATATATCAAACCTTTGACACATCGCACCTTTAGAATCGGAGTTGCTTTTAACAAAAAATTAAGTAAATGACTTTTATACATCAAACGACTAAGAAACATGTAATCTATCAAAATATTAATAATTTAATAGTAGTTATTAATAGTTTAACATGTAATCTATCAAATTATTTATAAGTTATTCCGTAGTTTGATAGATTACATGTTTTTAAGTCGTTTGATGTATAAAAGTCATTTTCTTAACTTTTTAAGTTTGTTACTTCGATTCTAAAGGTGCGACAATATTTCATTCTGACGCAATACGAAGTTTGCCGGGTCAGCTAGTGTACGATAAATTTCTTCCATCTCATCTCACAATCCAATACCCACAAGCCTCCATGACATGATGATATTCAAAACCTATAACTACCGAATCTTGGCCAAACCCATTCAGCGACATACAGTTGCGAAGTATCGACAAATATGATTCATATGTCACTTTAAAAGATAGAGTTAAACAAGCAATTGTTTCACGATTGACTCAGCTTTTATCAACAAGTTGACACACGTCCAGTAGAAAATTTTCACATACTTGTACCAACAATGATTGGACAAAAGGAAAAACGAGACGACTAACACTATTATCTGCTGATAAGATATCGATGGAATTCCGAAGGTTTTCCCACGGTGCGGTGTGTGCTTTGGAAATATTTGCCCGAGGGATGGTCCCTGGTCTCTTTTGATACCTCAAGAAGTCTACAGTTAGCTAGTAATGACAGATAATGGATGGTCTGGTCCCTGGTCCTTCTTAAGACATCAAGAAGTTTACAGTAATGGTCGATACTCCGAGGGTATTAGGACCCCTAATTTACCACCTAGGCATCACCGCATTACCTAATTTATCTGCCGCTAAATGGTAGGTAGTGTTCAGCACTATCGTGTTCAGGTTAGATGATAATGTATGGCCCCGTAATAACTATCACAGCATACAACATACATATCTTAGGTGTCAAGGGTGGCAACGCATCTGCATTTAGACCTCTGGTTTTTGTGTACCTAGCTGTCTTTAGGCTGCTGTCATCACTTAACATCAATGTGAACAGCATGCTTGTTTGCCACTTCCATTACATAAAAAAAAATAATGTGAACTGAAAGCTTGTTTGCCACCATTCTAACTAAATATTTAAGCGCTTTCTAATTAAGCCGTAGCAGGACTATTACATAGTTTTTATTCGTATATTCTGTAATTTAATATTGATTTAAATTTGAATCGACTCAGATTTATTTTTTCTTAGTGGCAGATATTTAAGTCACAATTATTATAGGTCGGTATGCCTCATACTTTTCCACAGCCTTATTTACAAAAGTTTTTAAGTCGCAGTATCAGTTTGAGAACATTTTACACAAAACTGTTTGCTTAATGTTTACTACATGTTTCGTTTCATAGAAAAATATCTCAATGGGCTATTGACGGGTGGGCCACAATAGGCAACCATGGCAACTGGCTCTTAGAGTCGCCGACCGATGGTAATCTTCGAAACTCTGCATTCCTCACATACAGCCTGAAAAAACTGTGTACGTGGCGCAGTGGGTCCGGTAGATTTTGGTATAGGTTTAGGGTAATTTTTTTATATTCAACATTTCTCAGATTTTTGGTAAAATTTGTAACGGAATAACTTGCCCTATGATTTTTTATATTATGCAATTTGCTAACAAACGTACAATTAACATTGATAGTAACTGAATACGGCAGCTTATAGACATCTACAAAATAACAACTATGCCACTGCTAAAGCCTGAGCTAAAACTAAACGTCACTATACCAAAAACTACGGAACCAGATTAACATTATTATAAAGATAGGATAGATTAGATAATGCGGTGAAGTCTAACTTTACCACTGGTAACACTAATTAATAAGAGGTCAAAATGCAGATTTGTTACCACTTCTTAGGCCTAAGGTGTTATGCTTCTGTGCTGGAAATTACAGAGCCGTACATTACCACCTGACTGGAACACGATAGTGCTGAATACTACCATTTAGCGGCAATTATATTAGGTAATGCGGTGGTACGCCCGCGAGCTCCGTCACTGTAGCTCGCGGGTCTACAACAAATAAGGTATCAGGGGTGGCAACGCATCAGCATTTGACCTCTGGTTTTTGTGTAGATGTCTATAGGCTGCAGTCATCACATAACATCCATACGAACTTCATGCTTTTGTGCTGCAAAAAACCTCTAAAATCATCATCATACAATCTAGTACAGAAAAGAGGTCAGTTTCAGAAGAACCACCATAAAATCGACGTTGAACCCAAAATCCAACTACAATAATGCTCCAATGAATAATAAGATCAGACCAGGAGAAAAAAAACTACGCCTTCGGATCACAGTCGTAAGAATATAGACAAACTATTATGTAAATACAATGCAGCGGCTTTGTCGTCGACGTCGCCTCTACAAAAAGTTTTTATGTGTGTGTGTTATGAAATAATTCATTCATTAGAAATATTAGAATTACTTTTTAATTTTAACATTGTATTGCCTGGTCTCATTTCATTATGAAAGTTTCTCGTGTTTTTTTTCTGATAGAGCTTAAGGAGAAGTTTGTAGATGTAAGAATTAACTTATTTGTTTTAACCGCCGCCATTTTTGCTGCATTCGCTTTTTATAATTTTAATTTAAAAACTCAAGCTAGTTTTTTTTTTAAATCTAAGCCATTCTTTATTTATCCTACTAATATAATAAATGTGAAAGTTTGTATGTTGTTACTCCTCTATGCGATTTTTATGAAATTTGGCACACACATAGAGGGTAACTTGGATTAACACATAGGATTTTTTATTCGGAAAAAATGTTCATGTGGGATGCCATGGGATGATCTGATGAGATTCCACAGGTTACGAGCAAAGCGACCTACACGTGGGCGGAACCGCGGGCAACAGCTAGTGCACTATAAAGTAAGATACTTTCAATATCAATTTCATCTGCCTCAGTAGCGTAGTGGTAGCAGGCCACTACTATTACGCTGGAGGTCCTGGGTTCGATTCCCGGGTCGGGGACTATCAGAGATAACGGTTTAAAATCCTTTATCTCTGCTTCTATTGGGATTTTTCCATTTTCTGGAAGTTTCCCAGTACCCTGGAGTTTGGTAATGTGCCCGGAGATGGCAACAGGTTCGCCACCTGCTACATGGGCCAAAACGTAACCGGCGAGTCGTGGGTGTTTGTATGTATGATTGAATACATGCATTTACCTCTGCCTACCCCTTCGGGGATTACAGGCGTGAAGTTACGTTACTTTCAATATTTTAAGGCGCCATATTAGGTATAACTCATCATTATGGCCAATTTAGAAATCGGGCAAAAGCAA
The DNA here is from genome assembly GCA_036365455.1 of Macrosoma leucophasiata. Taxonomy (NCBI): domain Eukaryota; kingdom Metazoa; phylum Arthropoda; class Insecta; order Lepidoptera; family Hedylidae; genus Macrosoma; species Macrosoma leucophasiata. Next base: position 832,076 of record JAWQUS010000023.1, on the reverse strand, counting down.
CACCTACCATACAAACAATGTTAACAGTCGCGATGAAAGTTAGCCCCATGGTAGAAGTTGTAAAAAATCTTAAAAGTGTCTCACCGGTCACACAGTATGTTTTATAATATCACGGGATTCCAAATTCGCATTATGTAAATTTACAAGGTCTCAGGACTAATTTACGTTTCGTTTGTCTATTGACAGAGGTCAATGCGAAATAATGAAGCAATTAATTATAAAAGTAGCGTTAATTAATTTAAATTAATAGCCAACAACCGTATTTGTAGACTAAAGGACATATTAACCACGCCAATTGAAGTTTTAGGCGAGATTAACAAAAAGATTACACCCAACAAGAAAGCTTCTCTTGTATTACTTTGAACAACTGACATGCCATCGTGTAGACGCCGACTTAAAATGGAGGCAGACAGTCGAAAGTATTATTTAAATTAAATTGTTCCAAACATAATTAATTAAAATAATAAATGGAAGCATAAAACCCGTTAAAACATTAATATTCTCATAGAATTTTTTTTACGCTTAACGTTAATAATTCTATTGTTCTCATAAAGTGAGACTTTAAGTATAAAGAAATTATTTACTAATTGATATAGTTTTGACAATTTTAGAACGCCTAGGCAGATATTATAAAAACCAAATTGAATATAATTTTATAATTAAAAGAAGTCAAATGAAAATCTAACAGAAGATTTACAGATTACTAGGAACTATAAGAAAATATTCCTTTACTTAGCTCGTTAAATTAATTTATTGCGTTCTAATTTCCGAGTTCAATACGTAAATTATTGGCAATAATCAGAGGGAGACTGCTATGGAAACGACCTTCACCTTGGCTCAACGGCTAGGTCTGGCAACGAAGAAATTATCCCCTCTTACCAAAATCTTTGACCATATTCATCACAGCAAAATTGTATATTTCATCGAACATTATGCTCTGAATTTTATAATTTATTAACCAATCAAGGGAGTAATGTATTGAGAACAAATCGGTTTTACATAAATAGGTTTACTCGCTTTAAACATGGTGTAAAGGAATTGGGGTTAATCAGGGTAAGCTTCTGGGCCACATACTTTATAAGGTGACCCTTTGAAGGGCGTCCTTTATTCTCTCATTTGGAGTTGTTTACAAGAGGTTTTGTGCGTCGAGTGGGGCAATCGAACCATTACACAAACGAGGGGAAATCAGTTGGAAAGCTATAAGGGTGTTTAGACGCAATTATGGTACTATGGGTTGAATACATAATGGCAAGGGATTCCTGAATGATACCTATTTTAAATATCAATAGTAATTAACTAACTAGCCGTTTTAACGTCGTAGACAATACTGAAGCTTTAGAAAGTTCATACCTGTTTTCTGTACATATGTGATGTGAACATTCATTATTCTTTGAACTCATTTTATTCATTGAAATATTTTTTGTTGCATACATTTTATTCGTCGCTTTTACGGAATTTAAGTGACAAACGGTTTATCTACATGGACCAAAACGTAATCGGCGATATTTGTACTTACGAGTATATGCATGCGTTGATCTCTGCATACGTGGGGCAGGCGTGGAGGTACTTCTTTTTACGTTACAATTTTTTTTTGTAATGGAAGTGGCAAACAATCATGCAGTTCATATTGATGTTAAGTGATGACTGAAGCCTATAGACACCCACACAAAGACCAAGGTCAAAATGTAGATGCGTTACCACTCCTGAGGCCTAAGGTGTTATGCCTCTGTGCTGGAAATTACAGGGCCGTACATTACCACCTGACCGGAACACGGTAGTGCTGATTTGCTGAACATAATCATTTAGCGGGTTGGGGAAAAAGTATTTTCGCATTATAGTATGTATGAACTTGTAATAAGATCTCTTTGGCTGTAGTATTTGTATCTGGCTGGTTTTGGTATCATTGAAAGTTAAAATTTTAAAGAACATAATTCCAAATTCAAATTATGCAAATGTGTGATTTTTATTTGTCTTTCGTACTGTCAAGATGAGTGAATCTAATGAACAAATTCGATACATTTTAAAATTTTACTACAAAAAAAGAAAAATGCAACGCAAGTCGCAAAAAAAAATTGCAATGTTTATGGACCTAGTGGAGTGCAGTGTCTGTGAGAGTAGCACAAATTTGGTTTAAGCGTTTTCAAGCCGAAAATTTTGATGTCAAAAGATGCACCTCGCTCTGGTCGCCCTATTACGGATAAAATGGATGTCATTTTTGAAAAAGTGGAGCAAGATCGACATATCAGTAGTTACGACGTAGCTGAAGAACTGAGAAATGATCACAAAACAGTTTTGGCGCATTTGAAAAAAGCTGGATACAAAAAAAAGCTCGATATTTGGGTACCTCACGAGCTCACTGAAAGAAACCTAATGAACCGTGTACTCATCTGTGATTATTTATTACGACGTAATGAAACCGAATCATTTTTGAAGGAGCTGATAACTGTTGATGAAAAGTGGATCACGTACGACAAGAACGTGTGAAAAAGGTCGTGGTCAAAGGCCGGTCAGGCTTCACAGACTGTGGCGAAACCCGGGTTAAATCGCAATAAGGTGATGTTGTGTGTGTGGTGATTGGAAGGGCATTATTCATTATGAGCTATTACCACCAGGCAGGACTATCGATTCTGAACTCTACTGCGAACAACTGATGAGATTAAAGCAAGAAGTTGAGAGAAAGCGGCCGGAATTGATCAACAGAAGGGGTGTGGTGTTTCATCATGATAACGCTAGACCTCACACATCTATAGCCACTCAGCAAAAATTAAGAGAGTTTGGCTGGGAGGTGTTAATGCATCCGCCGTATAGTCCTGACCTTGCACCTTCAGATTTCCACCTGTGGTTTGGTCTCTTCAGAATTCTTTATGCAATGTTAGGTTAACATTACGAGAGGACTGCCAAATCCACTTGTCCCGGTATTTTGATGAGAAGTCCCAAAATTTTTATAGCAATGGGATCATGTCCCTACCTACAAGATGGCAAAAGGTTATCGAACAAAATGGTACATAAATACTTTAGTTAAATTTAAATAAACTATGTTAAAAAATGTTTTGAATTATCTTAAAAAATGCGAAAATACTTTTTCCCCAACCTATATATTAGGTAATGCCTACGCCCCCGAGCTCCGTCACTGGAGCTCTACCACCAGTAAATTATCATTGAAAGAGTCGATCTCCATCAAATATTAATTGTGGTTGTGGTAGTACTGCTCCTCAAGGTAATAATATATCAGTAGTCATGCATAAGTCTCATAAATAATAAGAAATACTCACTAACATGGGCCGGACATAAATTATGATAATAATGGTGGATTAAGAACAAAAAAGTGTACATATTTAAATCATTATTGGTCTTTACGCCAACGTTTTAGCATTATTACATTCTTCACGTCAAATTTTTAAGAAAAAAAAAACACACCGCAACATATGACGAGAGATCGAAACAAAATGACAAAGTCGGAGACACGACAGACGAAATGTTGGGACGGACAATAAAAGATTACTTATAAGGGTGGTTTTCTAATGAATAATCCATAACTTATTATCATAATCATACGACAACCTGCGAACGAGACACGGGCGTACCGTCGAAAGAAACTCATAAAAATGCAAAAGAACTTTTGAAATTAAATAAAAAAAAAGCGAACAAAAAGAGGTGTTTGACGATGCATTATCTAAATAGGTTGTATAGCGTAGTTTTTTGTAATTTTATGCTTAGTAACTTTTGGTCGTTCTATTTATCGATGGTTATCTCGTTAACGCGTGGAAATGATAATTGAAAATTGTTGATATTATCGCTTTTGTTAGTTTTTAGATTCTTGAGTTTTTTTTTCTTTGGATACTACTTATTAGGATAATTTTATGACTTTGTGCTAGAATTTACAGGGTCATAACTGTCTCACGAGCCGGACCGGCGTACATGACTGTAATAGCAGCAAACACTTATTTATACTTAGCGCTAGATGACGGTAACGTAGTTAAACTGTTAAAGGAATTAAAGTTCATAAAATTTTATGGTGGTAAAGTTCCAAGTGTAGGAGCTCGAGGGCGTAGGCGTTACCTAATCTCTCTGACGCCAAATGGTAGTGTTCAGCAATATCGTGTTCCGGTTAGATTCCGCTTTTTCTTTTTAAGGTACGGCATCCTAAAAATAATTAAAGGATGTCATGTTTCATTTGCAAGTGTATATATTTTTTTTAAACGTAATCTTATTGCTCCTCTCTTGGTATCTCTCTATGTCTTCCGTGGGAGGTGAATCCCTCTGGTTGGGAAGTCCTGATCTAGATAAACGGTGAATCACCACCCGTTACATTTTCGATGACACCATCACCAGTTGGCTCAGCACCATCACATACATTGTTTCATTCCAAATTATCCTCATCCTCATTTACGTCTCTGCCACAGTCTTAAACCTGTGAATTTATTGTACCGTTTTGCATTCTTCAGAGGTCGTTTTTGATTCGATTTATATGGAGTTTGTTTACTTTGAAAAATATTTCGGCAGCAATCCGATGACTACTGTATATTTTAATTTAGTCGTGTATTATTTTATGATTTTTTTGGAGAAATTATTATGATATTATTTGATCTTCAGTTTCGATGGAACTTTTTTATATTCATCTTATTATTTCCTGTTTTATCTGTACGCATGCTAGAGCTAGATCACTACATCAACTACAAATTGTCAATCAAAGTCAATTTCATTTTGTCGAGCAAATAGAAAAATTGTCGTGTTTTTTTATTTTAATATTCAGGTAGTGAAATAAGAGTCAATATCGGTTGTATATCAAAAAGTATGTGAGCAACCAATTACCCTTGAAATTCTGTAAAAAAGCTATACCTAGTAAAAGTGAGTATGATAAAATGATGTATGATGATGACATGGGAAGTTGTTCAAGCAAAAAGGATAATTGTTTACCTATAAATAAAACAACTACACCAGGATCAAATTTAAGGGAAAGATCAATTAATAACCAAGTACGACTACCCCAATTGTTTGATATAATTGAAGAACAACCTCACATGATATATTCTGATGATGAACTATTGCTAAACCAACCTGAGATATTTAGAACACCATCAAGTCAAGGGGAAAATAAACTATGTACGGATAAAACTACATATTGTCGACCTGTAGTGAACTTATACAACCAACAGTTTTTATACAAAACCGTAGAAAGAAATGCAAAATTACAAAAACTGGTTCAAGAATTATCAATTGCAAGGCAAAAAGAAAAGGAACGACACACTTGGAATGATTTCATTAATCACTTAAGGGCCAAGCATCGTGAACACAAAGATATGCCTAGTTGCAAACCAATACATGAACAGAGTGATTATATTAATGGAGATGTTATAAATGATTATTATAATACTAAATTTGCATGGGAACACTCGGATTCTTGTCATGCTTTACTTAGAGATATTTATCGATCATATGACGTTAATCAAATTTTGCATGGTGCTAGAAGAATGTGTGTGGATCGAAATTTTAAATCAGATTATAATAAGCCTGATTCTTATACCACACAGACATTATGTAACCCCATCTCATCCCACAGACGAATTATAGAGTTAGACAGAGAAATATATAAAAATAGTTGTATTTTAAATAGTTTAAAACAGAGACAAAACGGGCGAAAACAAAAGCCAGAATATATACCAAAAGTATTTTTTTGCAATGTAGGTAAAAATAATTATAGAGAATATGAGTGCAGTACTATAGACATTGAGAACGTAAACAATGGGATTAATATCTCAAGTATGCATAATTTACTTAAAACATCTTCTGTACAAACTGTTTTATCTACAAAGAACAAAGAAAATAAAGTAGTAGAACCTACCACTGATATTGTTACTAAAGATCCAAAAGAAAAAGTATCTGAAGATAATTTCAATAAACAATCTTTGGGTCAGATTGAAGACAAATTAGATAAACTTTTAAAATCTATTAACAGTTTCATGACCGAGTTGAATAAAAATAATTTTAACAAAATTAAGCCTAAAAACACTGGTGTTTCATGTAATATTAAAATAAAATCTAATTCTAAGAATGAAAGCGTTGACGCAGCAAAAAACGAACAGCTTGTTTGTGGAATACTAAAAGATAGTTCTCAAAGCACAGTATCAGTTTCCATTCAAGAACTATCTCCAAGCAAACACAGTAAATCTAGTAAATCAAAAAGGCAATATTATTACAAGGACATCATAAACACTGATGACAAACCATGTGCTATAAAACTCTTATTTGATATACCATCTCGAGATTGTTCAACAGAGGTTACTGATTCTTTATCAAGAGTTATCTTAAATACAAATGAAAATAAAATTACCGATGATAGCACTTCAGCACGGGATAGACAAATGACAACAGCAGTAAATACTGATCCGTTGGGTATTTTTGCTTTATTAAGAATATCGACTGAGACGTTAAAGCGGCTGTTATCGTATATGCCTCAAATTGATTATTATTCATTTTTACCAACCCCACAGTTGAGAGATGTTAAATCACGTTACGTTTGCAATATATGCGGGGCAGCATTCGACATGCCTTCGGTATTGAGTGATCATATTCAAGAACATAATTTGGGGAAAACAAGGTAATCATCAGAAAAAAATGCATCAAAAGCTAATTAGCTGCATTAATTTTTCAAAATGGACATACATTTGTAAATTTCGGTGCCGTGCATTCGTGTTTGAATGTGACTTTATATGATTGAAATAATTTAGATCAAGTTTAAAATAAAGAATTATTCTGCTTCCATAGATTACATCTTGCAAGCTTAGTAAGTAAAGCTCTTAGGGTATCTATCTGCAGTTTTCTGGTACCTACCACAAGTATAGAATTGTAAGAATTAGTTGGCATACGCTTTAGCTACAATACCTTGCAAGAATGTAAATAGAACGAGGCCAGTTTATCTGTTCATCGAAGTATGTAACATTTATTTTCGCTCTCCACAGAGACTGCTGCGTATGCCGACATGCTTTAGACGAGGCACGACGACGTATAGGACTGTTTAGATGCCAGTACTGCGGTCAGCACTTCACCAGGGCCTACTGCTGTGAACTGCACCAAGAGTCCTGCGCTAGGAGGTTCGGCAAAAAGCATGATGTATCTTCTAGTTTGATGCTGTTGAAATAGATATGATTGTAATGTTATTCAATGACACTTTTGAACAATATTGTAGTTCGTTCTACATTTAAAATAAATCTTTGTGAGAATACCGCTCGGTCTTCATTAACAAAAAATTTTGCATTAGTTTATATATCTGGCAGTCCAATCTGAACCCTTAAAATACGTCGTAACCTGTGAAATTACCAAAAATGAAAAGATATAGGACTTTTGGAAAACGGAATTTAGTCCGTGTTGTTTATTAACAACTGCTAATTACTTATTAAGTACTAACACTAACGTACTAAAAGTTTCAACTCGTTTTAAAGTGCGTATTATTGCTAATATTGCGTATTTAAAAGCTTTTGTATCAGATATAAAAATAAAGACATTAGTGTCCCTGGGTCTTTGAACAGTATTAAGAACATTTCAATGTATTTAAGGACCTTCGTTTTCCAAATTGAACTTGTTTGTATTGCTCTTTAATTTGGTCAAAGATAAAATGTTGCATAAAGATATATATTAATGACCCACCTTGATCAATTAGGTATGCGGTGACACATATTCCGAATGATGCTTGGTGTATTTTTATTTATTTACTCTCAATATAGTTATCTTTAATTTACTAAACATGTGAAGGGACTGTGAATGTGTATTTTGTATTAATCTTTGTGTGTATAAACAAACAAAATGCTAGTAAACAGAACTGGATATTTTTGCAACAGAGAGTTTTAATTCATATAATGTCATATTCTGAGTGAAGAATTTTGTTTAATTCTAATTAACGATTTAAATTCGAAAAATTAACTTGAAAGGTCATAAGTAATAAAAAACAAGATTTCAGTAGTATATCGGCCTTCCCCGGCTTCGCACGGTTGTAATGTTACCTACATTACTACCATTAATACGTACTAATCTATAGGGATGCGAAAGCGGTAATTTTTCCCTTTTTTTATGTAACGAAAGCGGCAAACAAGCCTGCAGAACAGATTGATGTTAAGTGAAGACTGCAGCCTATAGACATTTACACAACGACCCGAGTTCAAAATGCAGATGCGTTGCCACCCCTGAGACTTAAGTTATTAAGTCTTTGTGATAGTTATTACGGGGCCATACATAACCATCTAACCGCAACACAATAGTGCTGAACACTACCATTTAGCGGCAGATAAATCAGGTAATGCGGTGGTGCCTACGCCCTCGAGCTCCTACACTGGAACTCTACCACCAGTATAATATTTACTCATTTCTTTTTCTCGGGTATTCATTCTTATCATTAGAGACTCGATTATATCTCGCTTATCAAAATATCTCGTATTTGATGTTTTTTGCCCGGAAGGTTTCCCGCGGGTGGACAGAATTTTGACCACGCGAAGGGATAATTGGAGATAAAGGTAGGTGCATTGTCAGCGGTCTTTTGTCGTAGCCGGCTGCCATCCATCATGGCTAGGGTTGGGACACACAATAATAAACCTGGTCCCAAACCAGTTTTTATATATTTTAAATTGCTTAATGAGGTTAAGTAGACCAAATGAAGATGAGATTTGTTTTTATTAAATTACAGACAAAGATCAGTATATATTATAAAGTAAAGTCGCCCTAATTTCTCTGTCTGTATGTATGCTCTAATCTCGGAAAGTTGTGAACGGATTTTTTTTCTGTTTAAATGCTGGAAAGAAGATTTTCTGAGGAAGGTTTAGGTATATCTAAAATTTATCAATATCGTACTTACATTTACCGAGATAAGTGTTATTCTGTCAGGTCGGTATTGTTTTAAGCAAAGAGGAAAGATTCAAGGTTTTAAGCCACACGATGAGACATATATAAGGAGTCCCGTCTTTTAAGTAACGGAATTTCACGCCTGCAATCCCCGTAAGGTTAGGCAGAGGGAAATGCATGCAAACACCCACGATACTGTTGGCGAGTCTGTTGACCTCTCCGGGCACATTGCCACACGTTGACATTGAAAACTACAGAAAATGGTAAAAATCCCAATAGTATCAGAGATAAAGACCAGTTACAATACACCATTATCTCTGATAGCCGTCGACCCGGGATTCGAACCCGGGACCTCAGCGTAGTAGAAGTGGCCTGCTATTAATAGGCTACCGAGGCAGCTAAACCATCTTTTTGATGAAATAAAATAAATAAAATATGTAGGTATATATATATATATATATATATATATATATATGTAGCATTGACAACCCTAGGCGCTAGTTTGTCAGAGATGGATGCGCCATTATCGAGAAATGAGCGTAAAATTCTGTCCATACATCTCAATGTGGATTACGCCTAATTATGTTGCTCCACAGTCCACACAATGATCCCGCTGCATTCACTCGTGTGTACAACACTTTAATTATATTTGTATTCTTGTATACTATGTCAAATATATTTATATATCTTTGATATAATAACAAGAGGTAATTCGTAGTATCATGTCTCGCATAGAGCTTCTCTTTTTTTTGCTTTGGACAGATTACTGTGTTTAAAATTGCGATGACATATAGTTGATGTGTTTTTTTTAATATGACGCATGAAAAGGGCTAATCTCAATATAGTCTTTGGTACCTACAGTATTTCAATGAACGGATTCAGGCGAATTAATTTATTGCTTGAAGCGCGCATGGCCCAGCGGCTGGTGTAGATCATAAGCGATCTACTCGGTTAAGCACTTCGGGCGCGGTCGGGTAGTGTGATGGGTGACCGCTAGTGGCAAATTAAATGCGCGATTCCGTGCTTCGACAGCAGTCGTTGAAACCTTGTCGGAGGCCTTATGGGCGGTTTGAAAACATCCGACAGCGGGTTGGACACTAACCAACCCACCTCCACCAATCCGCATTGGAGCAGCGTGGTGGAGTAAGCTCCAGGCCTCCCCCCAAAAAGGGGAGAGACTCGTGCCCAGCAGTGAAACGTATAATGGATTGCCATTATTATTATTATAATAACCTATTGTTTAAGCCAGACTCCAGTGTAAAATATAATTTTAAATGCTATCCTTCTAAAATCTATAGTTTCTAGGAAGTAGATGCGTGATCATGTATAAAGTATATGTTATAATAGCACAGTTTACAATCATTAGGCTGTGGTACAAAAGAGTATAAAACTATCATTATAACTATACTTTTTTATGTCGCAAAAGTGGAAAACGAGCATGCAGTACCAAAGGATGTTTGATGAATTGACAACTGCAACCTATACAAACCTTCCTACATAATATATAAACCAGGGATTGAAATGCAACTATGTTGCCACCCCTGAGGTTTAAGTTGTTTTATGTTTTTTATTGATTAGTTAAAAGGCTATTACACGACACGGTATTCAGGGTCCGGCAGAAAGGGTGAGCGTGGCCTCGCGCCGTGTTCCCGCTTATTACACTATCCGGTCGACAGCGCCCTAACTCAATAGCAGTACAAATACACGGGCCGCTCCGGTCGCCCTAATTAGTGCCCTGACTCCCTAAATGTTATTACACTGCCCTGACCCTTGCTATCGTACCCTGAATACCGTGTCCTTTAGTCAGGTCAAAGTCATGAACAGTGACCATTTTTTAATTAACTCTAATTATAACTGTACTCCAGCAGTTACACCTTTATATTATTTATTTAAGTATACACCTCTTTTGTAAGTAAAGCTAGCGCCCACCAATATCACATTGAAAAATGCGGCAAAAAAGCTTCTCAGTTATCTATTTGAAACATATTCCCATAGAACATCCATTTAGATTTAACACCTCTATTCAATGTCACATAAAAGGCGCCCCACTGGGTAGAAACTCCCAAAAACCGGGCAAAAACCTTTGTGTCACATTCAATTCACACGTCAACGTGCGTGCGTAATGGACGTTGCGAAACAAAACGGACAAATACGAGTCGGAATCTGTATCACAGGGTTCCGTACAATTAATGAATTTTATAATAATATGTCATCATAATACACTCGTCTATTTTGTTAACGTAAACGCATCTTCACGCGTGTAATCCCCGAAGGGATAAGCAGAGGTAAAAGCATGCATTCAAGCATACGTGCAAACACCCACGATTCGCCGGTTAAACTTTGGCCCATGTAACGGCGAGCCTGTGGACCGAGCACATTACCAAACTCCGAGGGGACTAGGAAACTGCCGATAAATGCAAAATCCCAACAAGATTTACCCCTCTGACCCCCCAGCAAGCCAGTAATGTTTGCTGCCACTATATATACCTCAATGGCTGCCACTAGCCTTCTGAGGATAAGTACGATTATCATGTATTTCTAGCTAAAGTATATCGTTTTACCTTTTTTACTGGTGGTAGAGTTTCAGTGACTGAGCTCGTGGGCGTAGGCACCACCACATTACCCAATATACTTGCCGCTACATGGTACTGTTCAGCAATATCGTGTTCCGGTCAGGTGGTAATGTACGGTCCTGTAATTTCCGGCAAGGCGCCATAATACCTTAGGCCTCAGAAGTGGTAACGCATCTGCATTTTGACCTTGGTCTTTGTGAGGGTGTCTACAGGCTGCAGTCATCACTTAACATCAATGTGAACTGCATGCTTGTTTGCCACTTCCATAACATAAAAAAAAATACAGAGACATAACAACTCAGGTCTCAGGTGTGACAACGTATTTGCATTTTGAGCTCTGTTTTCGTGTAGTTGTAGGCTACTATGCTACCATCAATGTAAACTGCAGGCTTGTTTGCCACATTCCTTTACAAAAAAAAAATTGACACTGGACCCTAAAAATATATCGGAAACAATCAGATTGTTGATTGACATCCGTTATATTGTTTCCTCACAGATATAAAGGTAGGTAAGTGAAGATAAAACAATGTCGTCTTGCTGCGCTCACACTCTTGTTACGTGGTCCTGATGGCAATCTCATGGTAACACGTTACTTATTTCAGTAACAGCCCGTAGTTCCAGTGCAGGAGTTTGAGGGCGTAGGCACCACCGCATTACCTAATATACTTGCCGCTGAATGGTAGTGTTCAGCACTATCGTGTTCCGGTCAGGTGGTAATGTACGGCCTTGTAATTTCCGGCACTGAGCCACCACCACCGCCACCTTAGGCCTCGGAGTGGCAACGCATCTGCATTTCGACCTCTGGTCATTGTGTCGGTGTAGTCAGGCTGTAGTCATCACTTAACATCAACGTGAACTGCATGCTTGTTTTCCACTTTTGATACATTAAAAAAAATATAATCTATCTGCCGTCGGGTCTCAGCACTGGCAACGCATCTGCATTTTGACCTCTGGTTTTTGTGTAAATGTCGATAGACTGCAGTCAAGTTGGCAAACAAGTATGCAGGTCACATGAATGTTAAGTGATGATAAGCCTATAGACATCTACACAAAATCAAAGGTCAAAATGCAGATGTGTAACCACCTATGAAACGCAGTGGTGCTTACGTCCTCCTGTTCCTGGACACTGGAACTCTATCACCAGAAAAAATACAACCAATTATGAGATATTACCAAATTTGTTAACACTGACCATTCTATTTAATACAATATCCATAACGTGACGAATTTTCCTTAAAAACATAACGAAAGTTCGGCATTAACGGTTGATTTATCGGAATATTCTATTGACACGGTCCGAATGACTGAATGTAATTGAAAAGTGAGTGGAAAATGTCTGGCGATGAAATAGAGTTTAAGTGATCTAAGCTTTCACAATGGAAAGATGACCCAGACACTCTTCGAGACAGATCAGGGGCACAGTACAGATATGAACGGTATGGAAACTACGTACAAAACGTTCGAAACGGCACACACACAAACATGCGCATCGACGCTCGCTATTCGAGCGTCGATGCGCGAGTAGGCGAGTAGGCGTCTCACTACTGCAGCACTGCGAGAACCGCTTAGGAGTCTCGTCAATGCGCATGTTTGTGTGAGTGTGCCGTTGCAACGTATATTTGTACTATGTTAGGGGGTCGAACTTCTAACTCTAATGTTCTCGTTTATGACGTTATCATGAGAACCATAATTACCGACATATATAGCTCACCGAATAGCGAGATTCAAGTGGCAGTGGGCAGGGCACATAGCTCGAAGAACTGACGGTCGTTGGGGCAGAGCAGTTCTAGAGTGCGACCACGTACCGGAAAACGAAGCATAGGCAGGCCTCCCACACAGATGGACCGACGACCTGGTGAAGGTCGCGGGCAATCGCTGGATGAGGGCGGCCCAGGACCGTTCGTTGTGGCAATCTTTGGGGGAGGCCTTTGTTCAGCAGTAGACGTCTTTTGATGATGATGACGCTATCTTGTCAGTTTCGTACCGCCTATTTAAATATTTTGCTCTTAAGTAGGTATATACCTGCAGACGAAAACACTTCCATAAAAAAATAAGGCGGTACAAAATTGACAAGACGATGTCAAAATCGACAGCTAAACGAAGAGTGAAGAGTTAGGCGGTTGGACCCCAGGCTTAAAATTTTTATGTAACCATAGTGGCAAACTAGCATGCAGTTCACATGGATGTTAAATGATGACTGCAGCCTATAAACACCGGCACAAGAACCAGAGGTGAAAATGCAGTTGCGTTGTCACCCCTGAGACTTAAGTTGTCATGTCTCTGTGAGTTATTGCGGGGTCATATATTACTATCTAACCGGAACACGATAGTCCTGAACACTACCGTTTGGCGGCAGATAGATTAGGTAAAGCGGTGGCGCTTACGCTTAGGTGCGTTGTCGCTATTGGGGCTAAAGATATTTGTTACTTTTTTTGCAAATTGCAAGGCCATACATCGCCAAAGAACCGGAAAACGACAGTACTAGACGTAGCCTTTAGCGCTACATAGATTAGGCATTTAATGCAATGGTCTACGAATTTGAGTTCAGCCACTAGTAACCTATTCAAAGATAAATGGTTGTTGACCTATATTTTTTGCATTCAATTTACCACACTTTCCCATAGTAACATGTCAGCTGACGTGAAAACATCTTTCAGTGCTCATCAAGAAGTATTGCACATCAAAGAGACAATCGGCTAGTTTCGACTTCGTAGAGCGTTATCTCTACAGCACACTGGCTAAGTAAGCAATGATAGAGCGGTATTGGTCAAAACTTGATCTAAATGTTCGACAAACGGCAAATAGGTAAGGTGCGAAAGAGATAACGCTCTACAGACCCTACCTAAGGTCGATGAGCAATATTTCTTGTTCAATATACGTAATTATCAGTCAAATCCTACTAATATTATAAATGCTAAAGTTTGTGTGTTTGTTTGTTTGTTTGTTTGTTACTCCTTCACGCCAAAACAGCTGAACCGATTTTCACGAAATTTAACACACACATCCAAGGCACGTCTTAAAAGATCCGGACGATGAGACCACGTTGGCCATCGCCGCTATGAACAATCATTTACAGAATCACACTGCACAAACCGCTATCAATACAACGCGCCGACGCGTTTCGCGCCGCGCCCGCCCCTGATCCCGACCCTATCTCCGGCCCCGCGAGGATGACATTCCGGTTATCACCAACCGAATGGAGTAGAGCGAAAGTTGCACCGCCCATAATCGCATATGTCTCATATGTCTCTCCGCAATGTCCTAAGCCGAGGCACGGACCCGCATGGGTCACCCTTAGGCAGTTCCGCTAGGCTGGAGCGCCTTCTGCGCTCGCCGATTGCCCGGTGAAGTAGACTAGTGCCGTCTTGAGACAGGCCGCCTACACAAAGCCCGACCAAAAAAAAAATACACAGAGGGTAACTTGGTTTAACATATAGGTCTTATATGTTATAGATAGTTTAGTGTAAGCGTATTTATCTTGAAAAAATGTTTCTGTGGGATACCATGGGATGATTTGATGAGTTGCCACACGAAAAGCGACCTACACGCGGGCGGAGCCGCGGGCAACAGCTAGTCAATTTATAAAAGGCATAGGCGTCGGGATGTGACGACCCCATCGCCCGCTAGCGGAAGAATTCTCTTCTAGTGGAGGGAATTCTTCCTCTAGTGCAGTCAGTCAACCGAACAATGGCGGTCAAACCATGGCGGTAGGAGTATCCGGGATGGGCAGCAGCGTCCCGTGATAAAATTGCCGCCACTGCGATCGCCAACCCGCATGCCAAGCGTGGCGATTATGGCAAATCACCCCAAATGCATCACACCAGTCCACAACGGCCCCTAGTCCCCGGTAGCTTCGCTATTCCTGACCATGGTGGTACCGGTCATGGTAACGGCGGGGCAGGGGGTGCTAAGAATCACCGGGAGATGCCAGGGTACCACACCCGACGACAACTGGCCCTGGCAACATACAACGTACGGACGCTGCGGACTGACGAGAAAGTTATGGAACTGGAGGAAGAATTGAGCGGGTTACGGTGGCACATTGTAGGGTTATCGGAAGTCCGAAGACAGGGGGAGGACTCGATAACCCTCAAGTCTGGTAACCTGCTCTATTTCCGGGAGGGCGACCAACTGTCCCAAGGTGGTGTCGGGTTCATCGTCCACAAGTCCCTCGTGAACAACGTTGTCAAGATCGAGAGTGTGTCGTCGAGAGTGGCGTACCTTATACTCAGAATAACCAAACGGTATTCGCTGAAGGTCATACAGGTCTACGCCCCAACCTCCGCACACTCCGATGATGAGGTAGAAACTATGTATGAGGACATTTCCAGAGCCATACATAGTTCGAAGACCCACTACAACGTTGTCATGGGGGATTTCAACGCAAAATTGGGCGTTCGAGGTGATCATGAGCTGAAAGTGGGACGATTTGGATATGGGCGACGAAACGCCAGGGGCCAGACTCTGGCTGACTTCATGGAGAAGGAGAGCCTCTTCATGATGAACTCTTTCTTCAAGAAGCGGGAGTGCCGGAAGTGGACCTGGATCAGTCCTGATGGTGCGACTAAAAATGAGATAGACTTCATTATGTCCACGAGGCGGCATATATTCAGTGATGTCTCTGTGATCAATTCGGTAAAAACCGGAAGTGATCACCGATTGGTAAGAGGCACACTGAATATAAAGGTCAAGATCGAAAGATCCCGACTAATGAAGTCTACGCTCCGCCCAGCACCTGCCCAAATCCAAAACCCCGAGAGCTTTCAACTCGAGCTACAGAATCGCTTCGAATGCCTGAGAGAGTGCGTAGATGTGGACGATTACAATAACAGGTTAGTGGAAACTGTCCGTACGGCGGGCTCTAAGTTTTTCAAGACCCGCCCTACGAATAAAACCAAAAAGATCTCCAGCTCAACTCTCAAGCTCATGGAGGAGAGGCGCGGTATGGTTCTGAAGTCCTCTGAAGATGCTTTAGTGTACAGGCGGCTCAACAGACAGATCTCGAAGTCATTGACTCGCGACCTTCGGCACTTTAATACTGATAGTATTAAAGCAGCCATAGAGCGGCACAAGGGCTCTAAAGTGTTCGCCAAAGATCTGTCCTTAGGGCAAAGCCGTCTCACTAAGCTGAAGACAGAGGACAACAGAATCGTATCGTCGAAACCTGAGCTTGCAGAAGAGATCGAACGGTTTTACGGACAGTTATACACGATAGCACGACCACCTGTTAACAGTCCGGCAGCAGATCCTAGAGCCGGACTGACCCGACACTACACCGAAGATATCCCGGACGTCAGTCTAGACGAGATAAGCACGGCTCTCAAACAGCTCAAAAACAACAGGGCGCCGGGTGATGACGGAATCACTGCTGAACTCCTGAAAGCGGGCGGAAGGCCAGTATTAGAAGCTCTTCAGTTGATGTTCAATTCCGTCATATCCGAGGGCAAAACGCCACAGGCGTGGCACAGAAGTGTGGTGGTACTGTTCTTTAAGAAAGGCGACAATACCCTTCTTAAAAATTATAGGCCCATCGCACTTCTAAGTCACGTCTATAAGCTGTTTTCGAGAGTGGTTACGAACCGTCTATCTCGCAGACTCGACGACTTCCAGCCTCCCGAACAAGCCGGGTTCCGTAAAGGTTTTAGCACCATAGACCACATACATACGCTGCGGCAGGTTATACAGAAGACAGAAGAGTATAACCAGCCCCTCTGTCTAGCGTTTGTGGACTATGAGAAAGCCTTCGATTCGGTCGAGATTTGGGCTGTGCTACAGTCACTCCAGAGGTGCCAAGTCGACTACCGATACATCGAGGTGCTAAGGAGATTATACGAAAACGCCACTATGTCGGTTCGCCTTCAGGACCAGAACTCGAAACCTATCCAACTGCAGCGAGGTGTGAGACAGGGAGATGTCATATCTCCGAAACTGTTCACCGCTGTATTGGAAGATGTCTTCAAGCTTCTGGACTGGAACGGACTCGGCATCAACATTAACGGGGAGTACATCTCCCACCTCCGATTTGCGGATGATATCGTAGTCATGGCTGAGACCCTGGAAGACCTTGGCACAATGCTCAATGGCCTCAGTAGGGCCTCCCAACGAGTGGGCCTTAAAATGAACATGGACAAGACGAAAATTATGTCGAATGTTCTTGTTATGCCCACTCCTGTTATGGTCGAGGGTACTACACTCGAAGTTGTTGACGATTACGTATACCTGGGACAAACGGTCCAGTTAGGTAGGTCCAACTTCGAGAAAGAGGTCAATCGCCGAATCCAACTCGGATGGGCAGCGTTCGGGAAGCTGCGTTATATCTTCTCGTCCAATTTACCGCAGTGTCTGAAGAAGAAGGTCTTTGACCAGTGTGTGTTGCCAGTGATGACATACGGAACAGAAACGTGGTCGCTCACTATGGGCCTCATAAGAAGGCTCAAGGTCACTCAGAGAGCTATGGAGAGGGCTATGCTCGGAGTTACTCTGCGAGATCGAATCAGAAATGAGGAGATCCGCATGAGGACCAAAGTAACCGACATAGCCCATCGAATAGCGAAACTCAAGTGGCAGTGGGCAGGGCACATAGCTCGCAGAACTGACGGCCGTTGGGGCAGAAGAGTTCTAGAGTGGCGACCGCGTACCGGAAGACGAAGCGTAGGCAGGCCCCCCACGAGGTGGACCGACGACCTGGTGAAGGTCGCGGGCAATCGTTGGATGAGGGCGGCCCAGGACCGTTCGTTGTGGCATTCTTTGGGGGAGGCCTTTGTCCAGCAGTGGACGTCTTTTGGCTGAAATGATGATGATGATGATGACCGGCTGTTTGTTCCCGTTGTATTTTCTATTAATCTCATTGGTTGTACCTTACGTAAACGAACAGTGATCAAAAATGCAAATGAAAGCAAATGTAATCCATCAGAAAAGTAATAATTTGTTAATGAGGTGATTTTTTTGTAAAACTCGGAATTTGCAAACAGTTCTACGGTTGTTAAACGTGAAATAAATTCAGATTTCTGCAACGAATGGCGCCTACATATAGTCTGTTTACACTTGATCGTCCGGCGAATCGGTCATTTCAAGAATCACTTTTTTTGTCTGTCTTTTGTAAAAATTAAATTTGAGGAGATTTTTTAAAATGATCAGCATGTTAAGATTGCCTATATTTTTTAATAAAATGGTGTGAAAATAAGGTTTATTAGTAAATACTGCAGTCTACAGATATCTATACAGAACTGGATGTCAAAATGTAGATTCATTGCCACTCTTGAGAGAGTTTTATTTTGTCTCTGTGATATTTATTACGGTGCCAAAAAATACCGGCTTACGGCTAAGCGGGACACGATAGGGTTGGAGACTGCCATTCGGCATCAGGTAGATTAACTAGGTAATACCAGAGAATATGTAATAATAATGCGGTGGCGCCTACGCCTCTTGTTACTGGAAATCAAACACCAGTGACTTTTAAGCCCTGACACTTACAAACGAGCTTGCAATCATCATCATACACGAGTAACAACACATAAAGTAGTGACTACATTTAGAATCTACATAAATAAATTAATAAAAAAACTGTTTTACTCTCCTGCGACTCGAAACAGCTGCGGCCTAATCGTCCTATTACCACAAATCTACCCATTGTTACTTAACAGTACCAGTAAATACTATAGTTAGCAGCCAGAAAATGTCAGTATTACAATAAAATTTCTTTCTAACATGTTTTGACCGAATGAGTCAGTTCTATTCTATCAAAAATTGTCACGTCGACCAACGACCTGATGTAACTGAACCATGAGATATGAAAATATCCAGTGGCCCACTGGCCAGTGGCGGGTTGGAAAGGCCAGACGAGTTGGAAGTGTGAAATTATTCCGAATTACCTCTCTGAGGTCACGCCTCGTTACATTTTATGAAAATACCGACGGTCTTATTATTATACGGTAGTCCTATCGGACCACTATTGAACTGGGTTAATTTGAATCTTTGAGGTAAATTTGTTGGAAGAGTTACATCAAAATATAACCTATTGGGTTCTCAAAATAATATCTCAAAGCTTACCTTTCTATTAAATCCCATTTTTTTTTAATTTTACTTATTTTTATGTAACGAAGGTGGCAAACAAGCATGCAGTTCTCATGGATGGTAAGTGATGACTGCAGCTTATCAATCATCCACACAATCCACATACCAATCGTGGTGATTGTGGCATATCCCCCAGATGTTTCACATCTGTAAGCATCCTTGGGGGCTTTTGTCCAGCTGTGGACGTCTTTCAACACTTGCTCCTAAGCTTGTTTCAACGAACGATCGTGGGCCGCCCTCATCCAGCGATTGTTCGCAACCTACACCAGGTCGTCTTTCGGTTCGCGATCACCATTTGAGAACTCCTCAGTCACAACGGCCATCGGTCCTTCGAGCTACCTTCCTACCCTGTCCATCGCTGAGTTTCGCTATTCGGTGGGCTTTATCGTTTACTTTGGTTCTCATGCGGATATCTTCATTTCTGATTCGATCTCGTAGGGTAACATCGAGCATAGCTCTCTCCATTGCTCTCGGCGTGACCTCGAGCCTTCCAATAAAGGCCATAATTAGCAACCATCTTTCGGTTCCGTATGTCACAAAGAGTAACTGTAACTGTAGTAAACTGCCTCGGTAGCCAAGTGGTAGCAGGCCACTACTACTACGCTGAGGTCCTGGGTTCGATTCCCGGGTTATCAGAGATAATGGTGAAAAAAGCCTTTATCTCGGGTTCTATTGGGATTTTTCCATTTTCTGGAAATTTCCCAGTACCTCAAAGTTTGGTAATGTGCCCGGAGATGTCAACAGGCTCGCCACCTGTTACATGAGTCAAAACGTAACCGGCGAATCGTGGGTGTTTGCATGTATGCTTGAATGCATGCATTTACCTCTGCCTACCCCTTCGGGGATTACAGGCGTGAAGTTACGTTACAAAGAGTAACACGGGCGACCGACCGACTGGAGGGCAGTAGCCATAGCGTTTATTACCGATGCAAAACAGTCTGTCATTTTTTGCGGGGGGGATATTTGTGTGACACACACAACTAACAAACATAAATCGTCTATTACTACGAAACTCACACCTTGACTTTAACAAAATACATAAACAATTTCATGTACACATTTAAACATCTCGGCGACGGGCACAGGATCACTTGTGCTTGTTCTTTGGCAGAGGGGAAAGCCTGCATATGGCTACTCCACTCCGGTCCGCCGCGGCCGGTGGCCCATCGCTGGCCCGTGTTGCTCGCTCTATGGTATGTCATCACTGGCAGCCATAGAGCAACGCGGTCCACCGGTCGCGGCGGACTGGAGGGTAGTAGCCATGGCATGTATTACCGATGCAAAATAGTCTGTCATTTTTTGCGGGGGGAAATGCCTGCGACACACACGCACGCTACAAAAATCGTCTATTACTACGAAACTCACACCTTGACCTTAACAAAATACAAAAACAATTTCACAGATCATTTGGTCTTGTACTTTGACAGAGGGGAAAGCGTGCATATGGCTACTAACCTCCGGTGTTGCTCTATGTTGGCAGCACACACTGGCTTCTGCTGTAATCTGAACATATTTAAATTTGGAATCCATATCACAAGCACCTGCCGATCCCGAGACGACAATCGCTCACTGTTCTCCAAACCAATATTTGTCATTCTGTTCACGTCACACACCTTGCTTATTAATTTTTTTCCACATCCAAACATTTTTTTTAAAACTTGACATTGATAAGGAACGATAGTGGAAAGTCCCTTTTTTACATTTTCGAGGAAGCCCGGTCGCGTGGCCACGTGTAGCTTATCTTGGTGTTATTATAGCAAATAATCAGTTTTTTAAACGCAACCTTTGTTTTATCTGAGACTTTGAAATTGTTGGTTTTAGATAATGTTATGAAATATTGCTAATTACGATCTCGTCAGGTTTGAATAGTGTAATGAAAAAAAAAATTATATATTTTTTCTATGGATTTGTTCAAAATTTTCGAAGAATACTCGAAAATTACTCGCATACTTGTAAAGCCAACTTAAGTGTGATAGTTTTCCTTTTCTGTTATATGTAGCTACTATTGCCGTAACGTTTGAATTTTTAACAACAACCGTTTAGTTGGTAGAGGGGGGGGGGCACTTGAGTCTAACGAAAATTGGCACTTCAAAGCTTAATTAGTCTACTTAACTAGTCTTAGTAACTAAATCGAAAAATGATATTAGCACATCCCTAACATTTTTGGAACCTAAACTTATTCAACGATATCTTACACTATATACCTACCTAGAAAACGAATAATTAAAAAAATATTCGCGCGTTACATGTTGGGGAGATACCCTACATATTTTTTTTTCATGTTTTTTCCATGCTGTGTCTCATAACCGTAACAGCTAGAGTTGATATTTTCACAGACGATGTATTGCTGTTGCCGCTATAACAATAAATACGAAACGAAAAACATAATAAAACAAATTTTAATCGTTATTCATGCAGCAAAAGTTATTTGTTAAAGATAATAATAATAATTATTTATTTATTCAGATAATTAAAAATCCATTCGTTATTTGTTAGTAAGAGACTTAATAAACTAAGTGTTAGTGGACAATCAAATAAAATTCATAACAATAATGGAACGGAACCCTTTGTACGTGAGTCTGACTCTCACTTAGCCGATTTTAAGCAGCGCTTTGTAAGAGAGTTACATTTTTCTGCATTTCGTACTTGATCTGTTATTATATCGAATATCAAAGCATAAATGAAGTCTGTTAGCATTTACGACAGGGATTACCCTCCTCAACATTCCCCGCACGCATCAACAACAAATTAATATCCGGGGATTTATAACAACTGCAGTGCGGGTTCGATTCCGGCTGAGTCACTGTCTCATCCCCTCGGGCCTCGCTGTTTAACATACATTGATATTCCCCAGGTTCGCCTCTATGCTAATTACATGTCTACGCTAGTGTCCGGATTTGAATTTAGAATTGGAATAACCTAATGTGTATGAGCAATGAAGACTTAATTTTATATATTTTTGTTGTTTTAGAAGAGAGAGAGAGAGAGAGAGAGAGAGAGAGAGAGAGAGAGAGAGAAAGAGAGAGAGAGAGAGTGCTGCTTCAATTGTTGTTGTGTATTATTTCGCAAAGATCTGTATGAGGTCTTTAGTGAAGCCATTTTCACAATATTATTTATTTATTTTTTTATGTTACGGCAGTGGCAAACTAGCATGCAGTTCACATTGATGTTAAATGATGACTGCAGCCTATACACAAAGACCGAGGTCAAAATGCAGATGCGTTACCACTCCTGAGGTCTAAGATGTTATGCCTCTGTGCCGGAAATTACAGGGCCGTACATTACCACCCGACCGGAACACGATAGTGCTGAACACTACCATTTAGCGGCAAGTATAAGGTAATGCGGTGGTGCCTACGTCCCCGAGCTCCGTCACTGGAGCTCTACCACCTAACGGAGGTGATTAGGATAAAAAGTTATTTAAAGTTTAGTTAAGATGTTTGGTTTATCCTTCCTTGCTAGTTTTAGGTGAATAGGTCCGATTATTTGTATATTAATAACGTTTTAAAATAAAAAGCGGGAATAGTTGTCAGTAGTAGGCAGTAGTTAGTAATTAGTACATACTTATTTGCCACCTCCGTTATTTAATAAAAACATAGAGCAACACGGGCCACCGGCCGCGGCGGACCGGAGGGGAGAAGTCGAACTTAGAAGTTGATTTCACATACTGCCCTACGACTTTACTTTCGAGCAAAGTCGTAGTGCAGTATGTGAATCTTGCACTTATTATACTTTATGAGAAGGATATCCTAAATAAAAAATGAATAGAGTGAAGTAAAATAAGAGTTTAACTCGTTCGAGATACTGAAATTTCGACACCAAATCAAAGTAAACTCGTAGTGCGGTTTGTGAATCTCGCTCTTTATCACTTGGTTAATATCGAGAGAGTATTATATATGAGTGGCTGATTTGCCTGTATTTTTTAAATAGGAGAATGGTGTATGCTATGCAGCAACCAAAATATTATGATGGGCTTACTTATGACACACGTTTGGATTAACAAACATCCAAACGGAAAGATAGAAAAATATAAATAAACAAGAGTCTAACAGTGACCTAACAATAGTTCAATTGAATTTAAAACAAAGGTTATCTTGTTCAATATTTTAATTCAATTCAAATTTCATCAAATGGGTAATTGTCTTCAGTCTTTAGTTAGACATACGTATAGTGTTATATCAGAGAACTGCTCGCTTGCCAACATGGCACCTTATGTGTTGGCAATAAAATATGTATTTGATTGATCTTGAATAAACGGCGAGTTCTACGACAATACGACTACAAATATACCTATTTTGTACGGATTCATCTCGCGTATATTAAACTGAAATGATTTTTTTAATCAACCCGAGTTTCGGTCGCTTTTCAGCTTCCGTAGTCTCGGGCAGACTTAGGTGGCGGACAGCTGTTTGAAAAATTACATGTATCGACGCTACGCAAGGCTTTTACGAAATAGCTAGTATTTCGTAAAAGCCTTGCGTAGCGTCGAGGATTAACGCAAAATTGACGTATGATACCTTGAGGTCTCGCAGACTGGTGCGACTTGCAGTTAATTTTCAAAGTATAGCATTCTAAGATGTTGATAATCCAACTTCTTTATTAGAATTTGGGTGTTTTTTTAATTTCAATACCCTCGCGTAGGTGCCATTCTCATTTTCACACTTGTATTGTAATTCTTTACTCGAGGTTTTGTAACTGATTATCTCTCAAAACTCAATGTAAAACCTTACTCGGGCATCATATCCAGAATCGCAGACCCGAGTGGTATACCTTTATCACTGAGTTACAAAGGCAGTTAATTTATTATTATCTTTAAAAAATAATCATCATGTTAGCGATTAAGAATATTAATCTTAATAATCAAAATTCAATAATAATAAAATTCAAAATTTAATATAATTAAAAATATGGTTAATTAATTTTGCGCAAAAGATAATAATATATGAATGGTATTACAATTTCTGAACAATATACCAAACAATGACAAGTGACAGTTGGGTTGTCAATCGATAACGGTCGGCACGGCGGGTAGACGTAGATAGTTATATAAAAGAAATAAAAATCGAATACTGTACATTTGTTAATTTTTAGTACATTCAATAAATAGTTTGCAATAAAATAGTGTATTCTTTGGAGCCCCGTGTTGGATATCTTATATCAGAAGTGGTAAGAACGTTGGAAAAAGCCCATTGGTATGTATAAAAGTTTACTTGTTATTGAGACTACTTTTACCTAAATTATTACGTTACGATACGTGATATGCTTCACGTGATGTATTAATGTTTAGTTTTTTTGTGTTATAAATCGCTTATTGATATAACAAATTATGTACCAGTACCTACAGTATTTTTGCAAATGTGTTCGCCTGAATCTATAGCAATGACTCAATCAAAAGACGGTATGTACCGACTATGTCACATATTGTATTATGTTTAGACGCTGTTTTATTTCCCTTTGAATAATTGCGTTACTATCGCATTGTACGGTTTAGAAGTGATACATGTATGTATGTAAGTAGGTAGTGTGGCTTTGTGAATAGATGTAGGTATCATAGAAAGGCGATCCATTATATTATATACATGTAGGCATTAGTATCGTATCGATAATTATTAATTTAGTAGGTACTTACTTTAATTGTCATGATTGTTTTCTCATGCATGTAATGCCTTTATTTTAACTTACTGACATTGAGAGATAAAATTACATACAAAGTAAGTCGGGCGCAACTGCGTGGGTCCCTCATTCAGGTTGTAACAATAAGATGAAAAAAAAAAAAAAAATCTGAACGTTGTGGAAATAATGTTTATTAGTACTTAATGTCATTGATTGTTGTTTGTTGTAAAATTTGAAACTCGTCATAATTTCTTGGACTTGATCGTGGCTCTGTCATTGAAAGCAATAGGGCCTGGATTCGATTCCTGGTAAGGACAGACATTTGTGTGACGGATAAATGTTTGTCTTCGGGTTCTGTTTATTCGTGACGTGTATTTGCGTTGCGCACTCCTAATGTGTGGCGCTATTTATTTATTATAGGTACTTATTACTTCCTTTGAATACACCTGTTATAAATCTGCTAAATAGGGAAAGCTATTGGTTGCTTATTATACACGCAGAAATAATAATAATTACATAATTTACTAATTTTATTGTTTCATTTTTTTTGTTTTATCTTCCCTACTTACACTTATTACCCCATACTTACCTAGAATTTACCACGAATTAGCCACTTTTATATATATTGCTTGAGTGATGGCGGAAAGAACATACACCCCGCCGCTATTGGACATTTCTGATACAAGCGATAGAGCGCCACGAAGCACCAGCCGTGGTGTAGACACGCGAAGACGATCCATAACAAGGATGAAATCTAGATCGTTGCGGAAACGGTATGCTCACAGTGAGGCTTCTCGCCGCCGTAATATTTGTCGAAGCAGTTCGGTTGACTCGGTTAGTATTTCGTCCATAGACGGGTCAGATACCAAGAGGCGTCGTAATCGCGACCGACCCACTAATCGAAGGCGATTAGGATCCTCTACGTCAATGAGTTCTGATAGTTCGAGTTCATACAATTCTTCGGATGACGAAACCTCTACTGATGATGCGGAAGGGAGAATAGAGTCTCGAAAAAGAAAACGTTCAAATACTAAGAACAGAAATACTCGTTACAAGCCCCCTTCAAAGAAATCAAGGACTAAATCTCCTAGTAGTCACGATCGGGGAGAGAACTTCCTAATGAAATTAGCCAAATTAATAAATAATAAAGCTAGCGCATATGAAGGCGCACACAATGTTATCCCGGAGTTTGATCCTGATGCGAACTCGCAAACAGCAACAGATTGGATTCGTAAAGTCAACGACACAGCTGCTATTTATGGTTGGAGTGAAAGACAGATTATTTACCATGCTATTCCTAAGCTAACTGGTTACGCAAAAAAATGGTACCAAGGCCGTAGTTCCGTAAAATTAAGCTGGCGCCAATGGCAGCGTAGGATACTCAGAACTTTTCCAGATGATCGAAATTATGCTGACCGTCTTTACGAGATGCTGGATAGAAAAAGCAAAAGAGAGGAATCCCTTGAAGAGTACTATCACGATAAAATAAGGCTTGTCAAGATGTGTGGAATAAAAGATCGAAATGCTGTGGATTGCGTTATAAACGGAATCTATGATAATAATGTAAGACTTAATGCCCAGGGATTAGGTATAAGGAGGCCGTCGCAATTACTTACATATTTGCGACGTATATCCAAAAAGACGAGCCAAATCCGAAAATTTCCACTGAGCGGTAGATTTAATAACAACGACTTAAGAGAAAGTACTATTCGCATTGGTGTTACAAGGTCCAACTCTAGCAAAGGAAGCGATAGACTTAAGAACGTTCGTTGTTTTAACTGCTCAGCAATTGGCCATACCGTGCAGACTTGCACAAAACCGATAGTGAAATGTGACAAATGTTCTCGATTTGGACATGAAGGCCGGGATTGTAAGCAATCTGGGATTTCTAAGTTACAACATAGGGAATCAAACCCGAGTAATCGTAATCCGACTGAAGAGAAGGTATCAAGCAAACAAGTCTTACAAATATCGCAAGAAGACGTACAAAACGGTAAATATTTTAAACAAATACTGTTGAATGGTACACGTCGTTCAGGTTACATTGATTTTGGTAGTCAATGTACCCTAGTAAAATTAGGGGTTGCTGAAGACTGTAATATGATTTTAGATAAAACGGGTCTTCCTGTCATAAACGGCTTTGGATTAGGTACGGTTACACCACGTGGTCGCGTAACGATAACTTTAGAAGTTGACTCTGTGACGGCAGATGTTGATGCGTACGTAGTAAGTGATGATCTTTTAAATACCGACATTTTGATAGGTCAATCCTTTACGGAGTTACCTTCAGTTACAGTTTATAAAACAAGCTCACAATTAACTTTGTATTGCGATGATACGAAACTTAACCGTGTAACTTTGCTAAATCATTCAAATACTTCTGTAAAAGGTTTGGCGAAGGTTATTGTTAGAGTTAAAGAAAGTGATTACACGGGTCTTTTATATATATCGGGGTACTTTTGTTTTAAGCAGGGTAGTGAGTATTGTGTGTTACAGGGGTTATATGAGTTTACTGAGGGGAAGGGCTGCGTTGTCATAATGAACTTCTCTGGTAAACCTCTTAGTTTAGGTGAAAATAAGGCTCTTGCGCGTGCGACGATACTACCCGATATGGAGAATTTAAAAACAGAATCTCTCAATGCTTACGTTACCTCTTTATCAGAAAATGACTCAACGGCGCCCAATGAAAATGCCAGGGCCCCAATTACAATGTACATGTTAAACATAGGTCCTAAGGTTTCTGAAGATCAAAAACAGAAATTACTCTCGCTTCTTAATCGTCATCGGAATTGCTTCGCATTTGACATGCAAGAACTCGGTGTAACACATGTGTCGAAAATGACCATTCGCTTAAATGATGACACGCCGGTGTCTTATAAACCATACAGACTTCCTTATAATGAACGTGCGATTGTAAGAGAAATGGTAGGAGAATTACTTAGTAACAATATAATTAGGGAATCTCACTCCGCTTATTCGAGTCCTATAGTTCTTGTTCAAAAAAAGAACAATGAATATAGACTCTGCGTCGACTATAGGGCACTAAATAAGAAGACAGTAAAGGACAGTTACCCGATGCCAGTTATTGATGACCAGCTGGACAGATTATCTGGTAAATCCTATTTTACTAGTCTAGACTTAGCATCGGGCTATTACCAAATACCAGTGGACGAGTCCTCACGCCATCTAACGGCATTTGTGACACCAGATGGCCATTATGAGTATACGAGAATGCCGTTTGGTCTCGTGAATGCCCCAGCGGTGTTTCAGAATATGATTAATAAAGCACTCGGCAATAGACGATTCGATCTGGCGATTCCGTATCTAGATGATCTGCTGAGTACAGGTAGCTCCTTCGAAGAAGGCTTTCAAAAATTGGAAGAAATCCTTAATTTACTTTCCAATGCCGGTTTGACTTTAAATCTAAAGAAGTGCTCTTTTTTTCAGTCAGAAATAGACTATTTAGGGTACGAAATTTCCGAGGCAGGACTTCGTCCGGGTACTCGTAAAATTCGTGCAGTATCTGAATTCCCAACGCCAACAAATGTTCATCAAGTCCGTCAGTTCGTAGGCCTAGCAAGCTTCTTTCGTCGTTTTGTTTACAACTTTGCTTGCCTTGCTAGACCACTTACAAAATTGACTAAGAGCGATGTGGCGTGGGAATGGGGTATCGAACAGGAGACTGCTTTTCAGGAGATAAAGTCAAAGTTGATAAACCGGCCTATACTAGCTTTGTACAACCCAGACCTTGCAACCGAGGTTCACTGTGATGCTAGCAAGATAGGAGTTGGTGGTGTTATGCTCCAGAAGGGAGATGATAGTAAGTTGCGTCCAGTGGCCTATTTCAGTCGACAAACGACTCGTGAAGAATCTTTTTGGCATTCATACGAGCTTGAAACTATGGCTGTTGTACTCTCCCTTAAAAAGTTTCGTGTTTATCTGCTTGGGTTGGAATTTAAAGTCATGACCGATTGCGCTGCGTTACGTACAACGCTTACTAAAAGAGACCTTCTCCCCAAAGTTGCTAGGTGGTGGCTAATGTTGCAAGAATTTAATTTCACCATAGAGTATAGGCCCGGGCATAATATGCAGCATGTTGACGCACTAAGCCGCAATCCTTTACCCCTAGAAGAACATAAAGAGCTTGAAATACTTCAAATCACAACGAATGATTGGTTGCATACGGTACAGATGACAGATCCACATTTAAAACATATTAAAATTATTCTAAATACAAGCGAAGAAAATTGTAAGGATTTTAAAAATAATTATGTTCTACAAGATGACCGGTTATATAGACGTGTTGGTCGAAAATTAAAATGGGTAGTACCTCATGGTGCACGATGGCGCATTTGTCAGATGAATCACGACGAAGCAGGTCATTTCGCCGCGGAGAAAACATTAGAAAAAATAAGTTCTGATTATTGGTTCCCCAAAATGAAACGTTTCATAAAGAAGTATGTTTCCTCCTGCATAAACTGTGCGTATAACAAGGAAATGGGTGGTAAGAAAACTGGCTACTTACATCCCATTCCGAAAACTACATCAATATTCCACACACTCCATGTAGACCACCTAGGTCCTTTTATTAAAAGTAAGAGGGGTAATACCTATATATTGGGTGTTATTGACGGATTTAGTAAGTACATATTCGTGAAGGCTGTTAGAAATACAAAGTCGAAAACGACTATTAAGACCCTTCAGGAAATATTTTCTGACTTTGGATGTCCTAAAATTATTATCTCAGATCGAGGGACTAGTTTCACCTCTAGCCAATTCAAGGTATTTCTAGAGTCACTGGGAATTAAGCATGTCCTTAATGCAGTTGCGACACCGCGAGCAAACGGACAGATTGAGCGGTACAATCGAACAATCTTGAACTCTTTGGCAGCAATGAACCATGGTCTCGATGAAAAGGACTGGGATCTAAATATACAAAAACTGCAATGGAGCCTTAACAATACTCTAAATAAGGGAATTGGAAAGGCACCAGCAGAAGTAGTTTTTGGCCAGAGAACGATAGGACAGTCAGAAAATATTTTGAAAGGGACTTTAGAATCAGATAACCGTGAAAAGGTAAGAGAGGCTGTAAAAGACAATATTGAGAAAACACAAAATAGAATGAAGGAAACGTATGATAAAACACGTGCACCTACCAAACTTTTCAAAGAAGGAGACTTAGTTATGATTCCAAATCATAATCCAGAGAAAGGAAAGAGTAAAAAACTAGCACCTAAATTTCGAGGACCCTTTAAAATAACTTCTGTTTTAGACCACGACAGATACGAAGTATCAAGTATTGAAGGTCACTCTCAAAAGAGGTATAAAAGCATATATCCAGCGGACCATCTTAAGCCCTGGGTCACATTCCGTATTTCCCCACCAGCGACTGAAGAAAGCTCTAGCAATAGTGGTAGCGATGAAGCCGATACGGTGGATTAGGTGATTTTGAGAAATGGCACGCGACACGATCGTGCTGTTTAGTAATATTATTCATTCCCTATATTCCCCTGATCCTATTCCGTTCCATTCCAGCTTAGGTCAACAATTATAAATCAAAGGATGAACCAGGAATGATGATTGTGCCTGGTGATGATGGTAATTCTCAAGTGGAAAATTATTGGCAATATTGATGACGAGCGCACGTGGATGACATCGCATCTACGAGAAGAATAAGGAACCAGACCGTGTTCCGATGGGGACAAACGGTAGCTTCCTGATGAGTTAAGAAACAGGCCGTGTTTCGATGATAACAAACGGTAGTTTCTCAATCATATAATAAATACAACAGACCGTGTTCCGATGGTGACAAACGGTAGTTTCTCAATCATACAATACAACAGGCCGTGTTCCGTAGGTGACAAACGGTAGTTGATTAAATTGGTGGTATTTGACAGGCCGTGTCCCGAGGGTGGCAAACGGTAGTCATTTACCTATCACATGAAACTAACAAGATTATGATACAAAGGCAGTAAATGGTTTTAAATAGTACTAATAATTGAAATCAGATTTTTTTTTTGTTGTAATAATGTGAAATTAACGTGTTACTGTAAAGAGTTTGAAGTGACAATTGATCATAACATTAAACATAAATTTAAAAAGAAATTATATAGAGATTATTCTTATGTACAATTGCATTACAATAAAATTAATAAATATTTACTAAATCAGTATGGGTATGAGGTCATTACCCCTATAAGGAAGGCCGAGGGTCCAGAAATAGGGACATTTCTGTAACAGGACGGCCGACTGTTAGCGATTAAGAATATTAATCTTAATAATCAAAATTCAATAATAATAAAATTCAAAATTTAATATAATTAAAAATATGGTTAATTAATTTTGCGCAAAAGATAATAATATATGAATGGTATTACAATTTCTGAACAATATACCAAACAATGACAAGTGACAGTTGGGTTGTCAATCGATAACGGTCGGCACGGCGGGTAGACGATCGAATACTGTACATTTGTTAATTTTTAGTACATTCAATAAATAGTTTGCAATAAAATAGTGTATTCTTTGGAGCCCCGTGTTGGATATCTTATAATCAGATAAGAACCTGTTAAGTAACGCGTAACTATTGTCAGTGGAGTATATAGAGATAATTAAATCGCTGGAGATAATAATATCGCCGAACATTTAGCGCTATCGCCGAATTAAATTCCAGATAAGACCCTTGACCACCATCGAACACTGACCACTGATAACCCGATGTTGGCGCCTTGAGGTATGAACATGGATGTAGAGAATAGTGAAGTGGTAATATAAACTGCACGCTATTTTTTACGAAATGGTACGCAGAGATACTTCTTCTTTTTAAATTTCTGAATGAAATACGTTGAGTTGCAGCTCATAAATCTACACAAAAAACGAACGTCAAAATGTGGAAGCGTAGTCGTTTGTCTTTATGCTAGAAATCATCTACTTACATCGTCGCAATTTAAATATATTGATGACTTTTTATTTAGTTTTCTTATCCAAGATCAACTTATTACCATAAACTCTATATGCATCCGCTGTAAATTTGTATAAAAATGATAATTAAAATAATGTGGGCGTAATAGATTATTGTCAATTTTTTGCTATATCCTAAACACATGTTGGTCATATAACCGTTAATACCATGTACTTTAAATATGTTAGTAACCCACCGAATACACGTGTAAGTTTTTTAAATTACCTTGATGGATTAGTCGTCGTCTGAAGGCTTGAGGCTCTGAATTCGATCCTCAGGTCAGAGAGTGAGAGGTGTGTGTTTGACGACCCGGTTAGTCCAGCGGTGTGAGATGACCGTTTGATTCGAAGAGTCGCGGGTTTGATCCCCGCACCGGGACATATGTTTGTAAGGTCTTCAGATATTTGTTTCGGGTCTGGGTGTTTTTTCACCCACGACACAGGTTTATACCTACTGTGGGGCTGTGAGTGTAAGCGTTGTTTTAATTTTTTTTTTGCAATTTATATCTTTTTACTGAAAATGCAGAGTTTAGTAGATAGTAGGTACTCAAAAACGTTCCGGCGAATTGTACCTATATGCACGATGATATGCAATTACATATAGACGTACATCTATTCATTAAAAAAAAAGTGAAGTATACATCTTTTAAGTAACGTATGTGGCAAATAAGCGTGCAGTTCACATGGATGTCAAGTGATGACTGCAGCCTATAGACATCCACAATAACCAGAGGTCAAATGCAGATGCGTTACCACCCCCTGAGACCTTAGTTCTTATGTCTCTGTGATAGTTATTACGGAGTCATACAATACAGCTAAGAAACCTATTTTTATTACTTTAAATTCAGATCCAAAACACTATCGCAACTATTTCATCTTAATTAAATTCAAAATGATTTTTAATTTGAAGTTGATAGTTTATTATAATGGTCTTATCGTTTTATTTCACAATTAATTATAATACTCATAAATAAACCGAACGCCAAGAAGATAAATTCAAAGATTAACATAGTCTTAACCTAATCTTTAGTTTTAATTAAATATAAAAAGCATAGCTTTAAATCTGAAATTAACAATATTATCAGTTTCTAAAGTGTGCAAAGTTGTTTGACTTCAGAGTGAAAATAAAAAACCTATTGTCTGTATATTCAACATCACACTGAGTCCATTCCACTTAATACCTATAAAGCGTCTACCTATTTTTATGAAAATACGAAGATAGAAAGATGACTAAATAGCTGCAATGGTAATGATTGGAATTTTAAAAAATGTCCAAATCACAGGAGTACACCCTCAAACCACCGGACTACACCCTTCATCATTTTCACAACGCTACTGTCAATTATTTATAGACTATGCAATGCAATTTAAAAAAAATATATGTCATAGAAGTGGCAAACAAAGAATGGAGTCCATAACATAGTCATCATCATCATTTCAGCCGAAAGACGTCCACTGTTGAACAAAGGCCTCCCCCAAAGAATGCCACAACGAACGGTCCTGGGCCGCCCTCATCAAACGATTGCCCGCGACCTTCACCAGGTCGTCGGTCCACCTCGTGGGGGGCCTGCCTACGCTTCGTCTTCCGGTACGCGGTCGCCACTCCAGAACTCTTCTGCCCCAACGGCCGTCAGTTCTGCGAGCTATGTGCCCTGCCCACTGCCACTTGAGTTTCGCTATTCGGTGGGCTATGTCGGTTACTTTGGTTCTCATGCGGATCTCCTCGTTTCTGATTCGATCTCGCAGAGAAACTCTGAGCATAGCCCTCTCCATTGCTCTCTGAGTGACCTTGAGCCTTCTTATGAGCCCCATAGTGAGCGACCACGTTTCAGTTCCATATGTCATCACTGGCAACACACATTGGTCAAAGACCTTCTTCTTCAGACACTGCGGTAAATTGGACGAGAAGATATAACGCAGTTTTCCGAACGCTGCCCATCCGAGTTGGATTCGGCGATTGACCTCTTTCTCGAAGTTGGACCTACCTAACTGGACCGTTTGTCCCAGGTATACATAATCGTCAACAACTTCGAGTGTAGTACCTTCGACCATAACAGGAGTGGGCGTAACGAGGACATTCGATATGATCTTCGTCTTGTCCATGTTCATTTTAAGGCCCACTCGTTGGGAGGCCCTACTGAGGCCATTGAGCATTGTGCCAAGGTCTTCCAGGGTCTCAGCCATGACTACGATATCATCCGCAAATCGGAGGTGGGAGATGTACTCGCCGTTAATGTTGATGCCGAGTCCGTTCCAGTCCAGGAGCTTGAAGACATCTTCCAATGCAGCGGTGAACAGTTTCGGAGATATGACATCTCCCTGTCTCACACCTCGCTGCAGTTGGATAGGTTTCGAGCTCTGGTCCTGAAGGCGAACCGACATAGTGGCGTTTTCGTACAAGCTCCATAGCGCCTCGATGTATCGGTAGTCGACTTGGCACCTCTGGAGTGACTGTAGCACAGCCCAAATCTCGACCGAATCGAAGGCTTTCTCATAGTCCACAAACGCTAGACAGAGGGGCTGGTTATACTCTTCTGTCTTCTGTATAACCTGCCGCAGAGCGTGTATGTGGTCTATGGTGCTAAAACCTTTACGGAACCCGGCCTGTTCGGGAGGCTGGAAGTCGTCGAGTCTGCGAGATAGACGGTTTGTAATCACTCTCGAAAACAGCTTATAGACGTGACTTAGAAGTGCGATGGGCCTATAGTTTTCAAGAAGGGTATTGTAACCTTTTTTGAAGAACAGTACCACCACACTTCTGTGCCACGCCTGTGGCGTTTTGCCCTCGGATATGATGGAATTAAACATCAACTGAAGAGCTTTTAATACTGGCTTTCCGCCCGCTTTCAGGAGTTCAGCAGTGATTCCGTCATCACCCGGCGCCCTGTTGTTTTTGAGCTGTTTGAGAGCCGTACTAATCTCGTCTAGACTGACGTCCGGGATATCTTCGGTGTAGTGTCGGGTCAGTCCGGCTCTAGGATTTGCCGCCGGACTGTTAACAGGTGGTCGCACTGTCGTGTATAACTGTCCGTAAAACCGTTCGATCTCTTCTGCAAGCTCAGGTTTCGGCGATACGATTCTGTTGTCCTCTGTCTTCAGCTTAGTGAGACGGCTTTGCCCTAAGGACAGATCTTTGGCGAACACTTTAGAGCCCTTGTGCCGCTCTATGGCTGCTTTAATACTATCAGTATTAAAGTGCCGAAGGTCGCGAGTCAATGACTTCGAGATCTGTCTGTTGAGCCGCCTGTACAGTCTGTACACTAAAGCATCTTCAGAGGTCTTCAGAACCATACCGCGCTGGTGAACATTGCGAATAATCGCTGGATGAGTGCTGCAATCTTTGGGGCGGCTTTTGTCCAGAAGTGAATAGCTGGACAAGTGGACGTCTTTTGGCTGAAATGATGATGATGATAACCTAACGACATCTACACAAATACTAGAGGTCTGATTACAGATGCGTTGCCTGCCACTCTTTAGGTCTTTCTAACTATTACTGGAGCTCGAGGATCAGTGAAATCTTCCTACTAGGTTGAAGATAGGTCTGCAGTATTGGCATATCACCCGAGAACTGCATGTTTGTTTACTAATTTAATTCGATAAGTATTCAATTGTGCTAGACCACAGACTACAAAAGTTTTTTTCCCCTTCAATTTTATTGATAGTAGAGTTTTGATCCAGTGTAGTTTTGTCCCTCGGGAACGTAGGCACCACCGCATTACCGAATCTATCTACCGCCAAATGGTATATTCAGCACTATCATAAGGTTGGGGAAAAAGATTCTTCGCATTTTTTAAGATAATTCAAAACATTTTTTAATATAGTTTATTTAAATTTAACTAAAGTATGTATGTACCATTTTGTTCGATAACCTTTTGCCATCTTGTAGGTAGGAACATGATCCCATTGCTATAAAAATTTTGGGACTTCTCATCAAAAAACCGCGACAAGTGGATTTGGCAGTCCTCTCGTGATGTTAACCTAACATTGCATAAAGAATTCTGAAGAAACCGAAACAGGTGGAAATCTGAAGGTGCAAGGTCAGGACTATACGGCGGATGCATTAACACCTCCCAGCCAAACTATATTAATTTTTTGTTGAGTGGCTATAGATGTGTGAGGTCTAGCGTTATCACGATGAAACACCACACCCCTTCTGTTGATCAATTCCGACCGCTTTCTCTCAACTTCTTGCTTTAATCTCATCAGTTGTTCGCAGTAGAGTTTAGAATCGATAGTCCTGCCTAGTGGTAATAGCTCATAATGAATAATGCCCTTCCAATCCCACCACACACACACCATCACCTTATTGCGAGTTAACCCGGGTTTCGCCACAGTCTGTGAAGCCTGACCGGCCTTTGACCACGACCTTTTTCGCACGTTCTTGTCGTACGTGATCCACTTTTCATCACCAGTTATCAGCTTCTTCAAAAATGATTCGGTTTCATTACGTCGTAATAAAGAATCACAAATGAGTACACGGTTCATTAGGTTTCGTTCAGTGAGCTCGTGAGGTACCCAAATATCGAGCTTTTTTTTGTACCCAGCTTTTTTCAAATGCGCCAAAACTGTTTTGTGATCAATTCTCAGTTCTTCAGCTACGTCGTAACTACTGATATGTCGATCTTGCTCCACTTTTTCAAAAATGGCATCCATTTTATCCGTAATAGGGCGACCAGAGCGAGGTGCAACTTTGACATCAAAATTTCCGGATTGAAAACGC
The DNA here is from genome assembly GCA_036365455.1 of Macrosoma leucophasiata. Lineage (NCBI taxonomy): Eukaryota > Metazoa > Arthropoda > Insecta > Lepidoptera > Hedylidae > Macrosoma > Macrosoma leucophasiata. The sequence continues at coordinate 795,308 of JAWQUS010000023.1, read as the reverse complement.
TTAAACCACATAAATTTGTGCTACTCTCACAGACACTGCACTAGGTCCATAAACATCGCAATTTTTTTTCGCGGCTTGCGCTGCATTTTTACCTTTTTTGTAGTAAAATTTTAAAATGTATCGAATTTCTTCATTAGATTCACTCATCTTGACAGTACGAAAAACAAATGAAAATCACACATTTGCATAATTTGAATTTGGAATTATGTTCTTTAAAATTTTAACTTTCAATGATACCAAAACCAGCCAGATACAAATACTACAGCCAAAGAGATTTTATTACAAGTTCATACATACTATCATGCGAAAAGACTTTTTCCCCAACCTATTATTTCGGTTAGACAGCAATGGTTGGCCTCGTAATTTCTGTCACAGGTTGGTGTTCACTTACTATTCATATAAGTTGCTTGCTTGTTTGCCATGATTATTACATATAATCAACTACGCTGTGGCTTTACGTCCAAGCTCTATGTCTCTTCTAGTGGGTGCTAAGCGGGTGGTCCCCGGCGCCTCCACATTTGGGTGCGATCTTCGGACTGTTTTCGTCGTTTTTGCCGTCCGCGTCGGGCTCGATGCTAAGCGACAATCATTGTATTGTGTTCTTGGAACGGGTCCGTGGTGGGACCGCTAAGATGCTGTTAGTTTGGATGCGGCAAATATATGCCTATAGAATATTATACAAAAACTGGAGATCAAAATGCTGATACGTTGCCTACCCTGGGCCTGACAAAAATTATCGGCCCTACATCGCCATATCACCGGAACCTATTGTGATATTACAGGGCCATGTTGCGCTATTGTAAACATGTAATAAATGTTGTATCGTAGGTTAGGATCCCATTGCAGAATCGTTTCGTTCGTTATTCGTTTCGTTATTTATAATCTAGAGAATATATATCCGCTAGGTTGCCTATCAAATCAGTAGAACTAAAGGCAATCTCTTTATTATTTTATGTAAGTAAAAAGTAAAAACATATTCTATATTAATTCACTTTATTACGTTATGAAAGTGGCAAACAAGCAAGTTCACATTGAAGGTATCTTAATACTGTAGTTTAAAGACGTATAAATAAAATCCAGTAATTTGGAAGTTGAGTTCAGTAGGTATAGGAATCGATTTATTTTGCAATATTTAATTACGAAATATATATTTTTTTCAAAGAGTATATATAGCTTGTGAAACGCTATGAACACGTCAATTTTAAAAGATACTACGACAATTATTATTGTGATACTTAATGATTTTTTTTCATGTCAAAGTATTGACAGATAAGCAAACGGGCCACCTTATGGAAAGTGGTTACCGTCGCCTATGATGAACATTTGGAATCGCCAAAGTATCGCCATCAGGGGAGTCGCCAACGCGCTGCCAGCCCTGAAGGACTCTTTAGACGCCAGTTTTGAAGAACCCCATATTATTATTGATCATACCTATTACTGACGCGACTACGAGATGTTTACAGTCACCTCAACGAGTGTAGTAAGTGTGCACATTGTTTCACACTCCGCGGCGCGATCGGAATGTATCGCCGCGGTATCATACCGAAAGAAAAAAAAACCGGCTAAGTGCAAGTCGGGCTTACGTGAACACGGTTCCGTATAATTGACGAATTACCTCTGTAACCAAAAATTTCTTTTAGGTTACTTATTATCTTTTGTAATATAAGTACAGATAAAGGGATAGTTTTATATTCAGGATTTTTTCAACATTTTAGGATCAGTGGTCTCGTAGATTAAGGGTTGATCAAATTTCGTCTATTTCTTTCAATAACTTCAAAATTAAAAACATAGAAATTATAAAAAAATGTCCTTGAGATGTTCAAGATTTTTGAAAATATTTTAGACCAGTGGTTTCGTAGATCAACGGCGGAAGGGATTGATCAAATTTCGTTTGATCAAGTTAAAGAAAAAACTATAAAAAATATCTTTGAGATTTTTTCAATAAGGCCTATCTCACGATTCACAATATATCACACAGCAAATTAAATTTTTTTTTTAATTTCTAACTTTATGTTAAGGTGGCTCTTATGTTTGCAATTCACATATTTTCGTTACACGACCATATTTGGGTCAATGATTTAGATCAGCTATACTCTAAGTGTGTTCCGCGGAACCCTAGGGTTCCGTGATACCACTGTCAGGGTTCCGCAAGAATTTAGAAAAAAAATCAAAACACCTCTCTCTGGTCGCTCCGCAGCCGCACAAAACGCTATGAACGTTATTTATTTGTATTTGTAGAAACATGTGTTTCAATAGCTGGTACTTTTTTAATGTTTTCTTTTATTGTCCTTGCCAAGTGGTGAACTAAATAATAATTAGTAACTGTTACATTGTACTTTTATTATGCTGATTAATAAAAAAAAACACTTATAAAAACAATTGCTCTATTGTAGGGTTCCATCAAGTATTTTGATTCCCAAAAGGGTTCCGTCATTTAAAAAGTTTGAGAACCACTGATTTAGATAAACATAATTATGTTCCAAATTTCAACTCAAAGGTTCAGAATTTTTACAGTCAGTCGTCAGACGGACACACGAGTGATTTTCTGAGGGTTCCGTTTTCCCATTTGACACACTGAACCCTAAAACAAACAAAAATAAAAGGTTAAAATATCTCTCTTCTTTTATCAGATCGGTCACTGATAATAGATTGACCCATTTAGTATGTGAATCACTCATTATATCCAAACAACTTTATACTTTACCGCCCTAAAACCATAAAGTAAACTTAATTTGTTTGTATCAGCACTTCGGGAAGGGTAAATGTATGTTTGCAACAAAACATTTGCATTTTAGCCGCTCCGAAATGTATGTTGTGATTAAATATAAGTTCTTTATCATCAGGTTAAATATAAGTTTTTTACTGGTGGTAGAGCTCCAGTGACGGAGCTCGCGGGCGAAGGCACCACCGCATTACCTAATTTAATTAGTGTTTCCCTAAATCGGTCTTGGTCTTGCAGTTTTGGTCTTGTTCTTGCATTTTTGCAAGACCAAGACCAAGAGCAAGACTGCCCTAGAGCAAGACGGCACAGAGGCATAACGCCTTAGGCCTCAGGAGTGGTAACGCATCTGCATTTTGACCTTGGTCTTTATGTGGGTGTCTATAGGCTGCAGTCATCACTTAATTTCAATGTGAACTGCGTGCTAGTTTCTCACTTCCATAAAATAATAAAAAAAACGCTTTAAAGCAACTTTCATACAACGTCGGCAGCTTACTCCTAGACAACAACTCTTTTAAAAAAGTGTATAAACAGAAATAATTGCAATTACGCAATGCAGCGGCCACGCAGCGTGACAGGCTGACAGGTGCGGGCAGTGGGCAGGAATCACGCCGTGAAATGAACTGTGTAATGAAGAGGAGCAGCTTCGAGGGTTGGAGGGCCCGCTTCAAGGTCGTGATGGGTAAAGTAGACTGACGAACCGGACCAATCGTATTTTGTTGATAGGGTAATGCGTAGTTAGACCACGAAATTACCGTTCTGTTTTTCAGAATTTTTGCAAAACGTCGCTTAAAAGTAAAGCCAGTTACAACATGGCGAACATAAAATAAAACATATTTAATTTTCTCTATTTTTTGTGAAATAGTAAAGTTATTAAGAATGTGGAGTTAAATTGGGTATATGGTGCTTATTATTATCAATTATGTCATTAATTCGCTTAGAAAACGTTCAGTATGGCTAAAAAGCTAACTTTTATAAAAAAATACAACTATTTACTCGTCTGACACTAAAATATTTATTTTATACTCACTGTTCTCCATCTAGAATATACATCATCATAATGACTTACCTGAAACAAAAATAAAAACATTAGGATCAACATGAAATAAAAAACACATTAAGGCTCTTTCATAATATAACATTCTTATGAAAACCAAGAGCAGAAAATCTTTGCTACTAAACATTGTTTCCTTAAAATAATCCATTACTAAAGTTTCAAAGCAAGCAAATGAAAAAAGGCATGCTCCGATAGTTCGGGCATATAGAAAGAATGTCGAATGAGCGAATGACTAAACATATATACAATGCGAATGTGGATGTTTGCAGAGGCCCAGGAAGACCCTGGGCCTCTGCAACCATCCACATTCGCAAGACTGATCTACCATGACCAAATAGGTCGAGTTCTGTCTGATGGTGGGGTCAAAAGTCTTAGAAATCAGCGTGCGATGAAGGTAGACGAGGCACGAGAGGTATATCAGGACCGGGATATCTGGCGCTCTACTCTCTCTGCCTACCCCGTTAGGGACCTGGCGTGAAGATACACACATACTAAAGTTGCAGAGCATATAAACACGACAGTCAAATATGAAATGAAAGACTACTTACAAGTATTGATTTACCATAAAAGTGATCTATTAAATTTCTCAGTAAAACACTTTTACTTTAACATTCGCAAAATACATAGCGCTTCAATAAAATGTCGCAATTATAACACACCCTTGTGGTACTCCATCAGCAGCCAAAACGTAACAATAAAATTTATCAATCTGAAGGGACCTTTTTAAAATCCAGACGTTACAAAAAATGTCCACATTGTCGATAACAAACAAGTTGCCACCAGATGCTTTAGGGCTTTTAGACACCGGCACGCGAAAGGTGGCTATTGAAACAGAATCTAGCTGTATTATTTGTAAGATACGAACCAAATCATTTATCAAATCATGAAATCCTAATATGACCTTTACAATTATGTGCATACGATACCAAATTGTTTGATGAGTTAGGAAAGGTAGCAAGGTGGCACACAAGTTCTGATACAACAGTTAAGGACTGTTCACATCTGTTGATTCATCTCCAGTTTACCAGGGGTAGGCAGTTGTTCGGGGTCTTAGATAAGTTTCATAATATTAAATCATTTCGAAACCATAATTTGGAACAGACTACTAATTCAGTCTACTTTTATGGTAAGTGAATACTGACGTGGCAAATGTAGACGTTTTAGATAAGTATCGATTATGCCTTACTACAAATGCTGCTGGCATCTTTTCTCTTCACCTCCTTTTGCGCCTGTGGTTTTATGTTCATTACGGTCCTTATCATTTAAGCCTCATTATGAATATTATAAATTAAAGGCCATTTCCAATAGTTTCATTTGTTTGAACATTGATTGGCACACTACCTACCAAATAAATGTGTCATATAATATCAATACATTAATATGCAGCAACGCCCTAAGCTGAGCTCTCCCACAGGGGTCTCCCAAAGGCAGTTGCCTTAATTTTTATTTGACTTAGACTGAGAGCGCCCTTTGCCCTCGCCGTCTCGAGTCGTGCCGCCTACATGTGTCCAAACAAAAAAAAAATGCAGCACTTATTGCACTGATGTGCAGCAAGATCAAAGTTTACAACATACAAGTTATTAAATAAAAGCATTTTGGACGGGGTTCAAACATTTCCAATGATTGCTTAGCAATATTTTCTACATTTCAACCTCTTATTGATAAACATCAAAAGCTAAATATGATTTCTAATATTTATTTGAAAAGTGGGCCACAATTTCAGTTATGAGGTTAATCTGAAATTGGGTTTGCGATGGCGTGTGGGGCTGTCCACTGATTTTATCTGAACTAGGCCAACGTAACTGAATTGAATAGGCGAGGATTACTGAAAAGCCCGGTCTTCGGTTTATTATTTGAACAATTTTACTATATAGTTCAAGCAAAAATATCGTAATGTTATCTATCTATACATATAAAAATCAATTGCTGTTCGTTAGTCTCCATAAAACTCGAGAACGGCTGGACCGATTTGACTAATGTTGGTTTAGATTTTTGGAAGTCCAGGGAAGGTTTAAAAGGTAAGAAAACATGAAAAAATTGAAGGGAAACAATAAAAACTACAATTTTATTTTCCTATACAAATGGTCCGTATCTATCTATCCCTTCTGAGGCAATACGAAGTTTGCCAGGTCAGCTAGTTCATTATAAAATACTGGTGGGACCAACGGACTTTTTTTTTCTGTCACTGTGTGAAAAATAAAACGAATCAAATATTTTAAATAATAATATGTTTTGTTATGGTCACATCTGGTCAAATAATACACTCCCATCTTAAAATCACCTGCTAAGTATAGATTTCAGTGAAGGAACCTGAGAGCGTAAGCACCACCTAAACTGCCAAAATTCCAATCAAATTCATTTGACGCGACTATTTACTGATTTAAAAACTGAGTAGTAGAGTAGGTGTGTCTAATAACTTGTTAAGTCTAGTTTATAGTCGCGGCCGCCTGGTGTTTGAGGTTGTTGATTATGTCCATTATTGTTCCCTTTAAATTCGTGGCAATAACACTAAACATGATTTACTGAACATTTGACTTTGTTATTTCACCTATGTGGGATTTTTTATGTAATTGAGGTGGCAAACAGGCATGCAGTTCACATTTGTGTTAAGTGATGACTGCAGCCTACAGACACACTTACACAAGGACCAGAAGTCAAAATTCAGACGCGTTGCCACCCCTGTTGTCTTGTCTCTATGATAGTCATTATGGGGCCGAAGCAAGAAACAAATCCACGACCACATTTTACTAATTATAATATATGTATATAATTTAATTGCATTAAAATATCAGTTCTTTAATTTTTTGCAAGTAAAAGTTAGTTTAAATTAACTGTTTTTGAGATAATACAAACCTAGGTTCAGTAAATCGAGATTAATTACCCCGTTAATGAAACGCTTTTAAATAATAAAGCAACATTACAAAATTGTATTTACAATTGCAAGAAGCGAAATAAAAAACAGTAAGATAAGGATTTTCGACATACATAACTAATACAGATTCAAGAAAAATTAAGTCTATATTACTAAAAGTTTTAACGGTTTTTATTTTGTAACAGTTTTGAAAGGGGGTTTTACTATTAAGTTGAATAATGTAGATCTAAGACGATTTTAAATAACCAAACAAATAAGCATGAAAATTACATACATTTTTATCATTCGATTATGACTGAAAAGTTCATACTCAATACTAGTAGTAGGGCTGGTAAAGGACGACGTTATTTACCTAAGCGAGACACACAACATACCATTTGACAAGCATAAAAATTCGGTAAGTACCCTCAAAAAGCCGCAATGGTTTCGAGCACGCGATGCTCTTAAAGAAACAACATATTAAAGTAAATTACTTGATTTTAATCTACATAACAAAAAAACTATTTGTTTTTCAATGATTTAGTACTTTGTATCTTAAAATAAAATGACTTTATTGTTCAAAGATTAATAATTTAGTCTATGATTTTTTATAATTATGTGTTGTATAATTGTGATTTATTACCTTGCAACAACGATAAAATAAATTTTATGAAACATTGGCGTATAAATTGCCTCTAAAATAAAAGCTATGATTGTTTATAGCGCAATCAGATTTAAATTTTATGATCAATAAACTCATGACTCCATAAATATGGTTTTATTTTTTGGGCGTTACGGCACAATTTATACACAACCACAACAATAGCTATTCCGGTCCCAAGTTGACCCTTAGGGGACATAATTGCCACGCGAAACCACTTAAGAGACTCTCCTAAATCGGCAATACAAACTCACAAACCGGAAAACATTATGGCGATCTAATTCTGTTTATATTTGTACCATACGGAAGTCGAAAGCTGCGTCGGTTTTTCTGCAAGCACCACCCCCCGAGCCACGTGTCTCGAGATTGTGAATCTAAAATAAATGCGGCCCCAGTGGCGACCCTTGAGGCACACCTGCTTGGTTCGAGGTGAGATCGCAGCGGGTTCCGGAACCAAGAATGGTTCTTATAGCCTTCTAATAAGAATGAATGAGATGAAATGTTTAAATTGTAAGTAGAGCTCACATATTTGGCAGGAAGAGGGTGTCTATTGAATTATATTTAGTCGTAAGCCCTATGGGTATGATTGAACAAACGATACGCGACAAGGTGCGTTCGAGACACGCTTTCGGATTCGTTCCGGTGGTATACCATGTTTTGGCAATGAGCCGTGGATTAACATCCATTAAGCGATTCTTTGTTCGTATGAAGGTTTCTTGTGTGTGTAGTTTCACTGATTCAGAAATTTCTTGATGGCATTTGGAAGTATAGAAACATTCCCAATGAACGTTAGGTAATAGGATAATCTTAGAGCAGGACTTCTTAGAGCAAAAAAAAAACTGGCAAGGCAAATATGCATAACGATGACGTGAAGGGTTTTTCCTTATTTTGTACCTGTCGCTTCCGAAGGTTTTCACTTTTGAAAGATAGAAAGAGTTTTTAATTTACCTCAAAATCTGCAGTTTCAGTCATTTAATAAAGTCTATTATTAAATAATCAAATGAAATATTTTAATTCAGAAAATACCAACCTGACTACAGGATGATAGTCACGTAGGATCTTTTCATGTAAATTATATAATTATGAACCTGTCCGAAATGTTTTATATTCCATCTAGATAAATGGCAAATTATCTAAACAACAAAATGTTTTATACTCAAAATATTTTCTATTCTTTTATAAATATGTAAGTTTCTTAACTTCCATGAAACAATGCATTGTAATATTTATCAGTTGTTAATCATTCACATCAAACCTCGGAGTTCGCGTAAAAAAATCTATATACTTAATATTCATAGCAAACAGCACGCGCTACGGACGCATTATTATCATTCATTTATCTAAATTTAATCTCTCATAACTGTAAAACTATTTTAGTAGTAACGCATACGAAAACATTGTCGTTATCTATTTTGGTACTTATGTCTATAAACTTATAGAGCTACTAAAAAAATGTTGTCTGCAAACAATCTTAAGTTGGAGCCACCCTTCAAACTTAAACAAGCAAGTTTGTTCTGAAAATCAAAAGTTGTTCATAATCCTTGGACATTAAGTTCAGAATTGTTCAACATGTTGGTTCCTGGATGGAAAAGTGGCTCGTTGTAATCTGTTGCCACGGGGTGTGTACAAAAAAGCCTTTTCTCCACCGTCGCCGAACGAGCGGCGCGCGCGCACGCCAGATGGCGCTCAGGGCATTGACTTCTTAATATTTTTTCGTTCAGAAATCGCGACCCCTAAATGCGGTTAGGAAATTATATGCGCGGCGTGTTTAATTTGACTTAAACAGCGCGGACCGCAACGCGCTCTTTAAACTCGAGTTCTTGTTCATATTGTACCTACATTGTTTTATTTTGGCACTAACAAGTTCTAAGTTTGCGAGTGGAAATTTTGGATCGTTGGAAATTACAGAATATGAGGAAGGAGAATTTGGGATCTGACAAAAAAAAGATGCAGGGTAACTTATTTCAATATTTTAAACTTTTAAGTAGACGATGCGGTATTGATGGCACGTGATCACATTTAAGAGTTCTTATAAGGAGATAAAGATATTCTGACTTTATTTTGAATTATAGAGTGATGCGTTGCGGATAAAAACTTCAAAGTTCATAAGTACTTACAACGTTTTTTACACAATGACAATTAAAAAAAAGATACAATCACATTTACTAATAGAACGTATGTTTATTGAATCAGATACTTATAATTAGTAACTTGGTGTAAATCATACAAAATACTACTGCAATTTAAATAATATAACTGACAAAGTACGTAGAGTTAACAAAATAAGATTACTTTTTTTTTACTTGCACGTTTATTAAGTACTAATTAAGACGATATTTTTAAAAGATTAGTTTTTTTTGTGAGTTTTTTAAAGTATATTTTCGGCCTTTTGAACCCTGCCAGTAAATGACGAAGAATTTCTTCTTTTCAGTTCCTAAACTCTTTGTTATCAATTAGTAAAATAGGAAATGAGACATGCTACTGTACACAAGTAGCTATATATGCTAAAGGTATATACTTTTTATTTTAGTGAAATTCTTGATTATCTATAAAATGGTTTGTGTATATAATTATTCACCACCATACCTACTTTAGAATAATGATTAATATCGGACACATCATATCACAAGCATTTCTGTTGGTCCCAAATTATGAATATTCCTACTTACTTTTGACTTTGACCCTTTATATTATCGCCGAGGCAAGACCAAGGAAGCTTTACGTTACCTTTGCAAAGACATATTTGCCTATTTCGACGATACCTAGCATGTAGACACATATCAATTAAGACCAAACAAGCATTACAGTAAAGTTGAAAGAATAAGCTAATTTAACAACAACATGTGTTCATTTGCTAGTTAATAATACACGTCACATGAGTGCACATGCAACTATGAAACCAACAATATTACAATTTAGCGAGAATAGAACGCAGCAAGTAATTGTACGTTTCGGCAATATCACCTGCGCGTGCGCACGAGCCGGAGTAATGAAGTTCGGTTACAATGAGCTAGTTTGTGGATAGTAAATTATGCAGTGTGTTCTAGACAACATTAATAAAAATAGGTTCAGTTGACACCTGTAGGGCTGTTGTATATTTAGTATCTTCTAATTGCTCGAGATTATTTGTAGTTATAACATAAAAATAGATTTGCAGTTATTTCTTCACATATGTTTATAGTATACTAGCGACCCGCCCCGGCTCCGCACGGGTAGCATTATAGATATAACCTTCCTCATAAAAACCTCTTTCGAACATTTCAAACAGGAACAAAACATTACAAGATAAGCGCATATAGACAAAATTTTATATTCACGATATGTAAGTGGCAAATAAGCATGAAGTTCACATTCAGGGTAAGTGAATACTGTAATCTTTAAATATCTACATAAAACCAGGTATTTCACTGAAGGGACATTGCCATTCCTAAGGTCTAAGCTTATGCCTCTGTGGAAAATACGAAGTCGTATATTGCATTGGATCCACTAGGCCCTGTGATTTCCGGCAAAGAGGCATAACACCTCAGGAGTGGCAACGCATCTAGATTGATCAATCTTTGATTTTGTGTAGATGTTGATAAATTTTATATTACTACCATCAATGTAATCTGTATGCTTGTTTGCTACTTCATGACATAAAAAAACTAGTTTTTCTAGAGCCTTTGCAATTTTCATACTATGAACATTTTGCTATCTACCTTTACATTTAAGGATAATATAAGGCATATCGTGAACATAATTATCGTTAGCATCTAAACTTCAGATCCTAATTTAGTCTAATCAAATTAATGCTCATTTTTTATTACAACCTTTGAGATATTTTGTTTGGCAATAAGATTACCATCCTACCATCTCGCAGATTCGTTGTGGGCTACAATCATATCATTAGACATATTATGCAGTCAAGGTTCCTTCCACTTGTTATTGAGATGGAGGGCTTCCAGGGTTTATTTTGTTGTTGGGATAAATTAAATTTTGATTAAATTGTGGAATTTGGCGAGATGTTTTTTTCCCACCGTCCTTACAACCAAAAAAGAAAAAATATCACCTGCAATCAGTCCTAAGAAGACTTGTTCTTTTTACGACCGATTACAGACCAAGTGACAACAGAAAACTTCCAACTATGATATAAGCAGGCTGATGATGAAAGAAAGCTATAACAAGTGGATGATCTTGAGAAGGTGGAAAAATAAGTACCGAAGAATCCCAATGCACTCCAAAATATGGCTACAGCATATTGTTTTCGTGAGTTATGCGAAAACAACACTTATGTAAGAGATGCGCACGCGATCCCAAACACCGGCCACTCGGGGAGGGAATGCAAATTACGGGATAATGACGATGGGAGGCCCACGCTAAGATGGCGGCGCTTGACGGACGCTGCGAATGTTTTAAATCTTCTCAAAGTGCTGCTTCAACGGGTTTAAATGAAATTACTATAAATGTATGACGATAATAACTCTATCTGACAATTTCTTTATATTTAAATATTAAACTTTTTTCATTGGACATCTTCTTGTTTTCTTACTCAGGAGACAATGTACGTTATTTCGATCATGAACGCGCCGCACGAAATATGTCTCCACCAAGAAGAAAAAATCAAATTGGGACAAAGTAAAATTGGTGACGAGCCTGTCGACTGCTAAATAAGAAGAGTGCCACTGTTTTATATTAAAATAATAATAAGAAAGACCACCCTTGAGATACCTACGTCCCACTGCTGGGCACGAGTGTCTTCCCTTTTTAGAGGGAGGCCTGGAGCTTACTCCACCATGCTGCTCCAATGTGGGTTGGTGGCTAGCATTTTAATTTTGTCACTAGTGGTCACCCATCAAATATCCGACCGCACCCGTATCGCACAACCGAGTAGATCGCTTTACACCAGCCGCGGAGCAATGCGCGCTTCGTGTTACTTTAACTTTTAGTATCCTAAAAGGATTTTATTGCCTCATGTAACGAAAAATACGAGTTAATATCCAAAGAAAAAATGGTAAACAAGGAATTTTTCATATCAATTTTTCCACTATTCGTTTCCCTGCAGCATACCGTGATTTTAGGCAATCCATCCAGTCTGTGATTTACTACCAATGTTTGTTAATGCACGCAATTGAATCGGTTTTCCCGGTTTATTTTTATAGTGATTGAACGACGGAGGCCTGAATAAATTCGATTCCATCAAATTGCCAAACTACGGTACTTAATAGTGTTCGTGGAATTGTGAATAGAGGTACCTTAGCGGCTTAATGGTGCAGGTCAGTGTTACATTTGAGGTTTTGGGTTCGATTAATTTTGCACATCAAGCATTTTTGTTTGTATATATTCTGAAAACTGGCTCAATGGTCTAGTGGTAGCAGGCCACTATTGCTACACTAGGGTCCTGGGTTCGATTCACGTGTCGGTGGCTACCGGATATATAGGTGTAAAAACCTTTATTTCTGGTTCTATTGGGTTTAATCCATTTTCTGGAATTTTCGCAGTACCTTGAAGGGGATCGCTACTAGATAAATGGCCCAAAACGTAACCGGAGAATCGTGTATATTTAATGCATGCATTTACTACTGGGGGTAAGCAGAGGTGCTTACCCTTCGAGTATAATACCTGCCCAAAGTACTATAGAGGAGTTTACAAAAAATAAATGTTTACAAAACTTTATAAGAAAATCAGTATGCTACTTATACTGAATTTGCATCTGAGACACAAAATAGTGATAAGTCAGTAAGCAAAACTAAAGTAAATGCTACAGTACTGACAGTTGATAGTAGTGACAATTTATCTGTTCAACATTTTAGTTAAAATTGACATTAACTGTTGTTAGTGAAATTAATCATGACCCGCAGGCGAACAAAATCGGACTAGTCCACAAACAAAAAATTTTTTTTTTTTATGTATTGAAAGTGGCAAACAAGCGTGCAGTTCACATTGATGTTAAGTGATGACTGCAGCCTATAGACTCCCACTCAAAGACCGAGGTCAAAATGCCGATGGGTTACCACTCCTCAGGCCTAAGGTGTTATGCCTCTGTACCGGCAATTACAAGGCCATACATTACCACCTGACCGGAACACGATAGTGCTGAACACTACCATTTAGCGGCAAGTTTAAAATACTACGGCGGTAATGCGGTGGTGTCTACGCCCGCGAGCTCCGTGACTGAAAACTACCACCAGAAAACTCTTCACTCTTTTTTATATGCCTCTGAAAGTATACATCTATGCATTACCAAAAGATTTTCTTTCTTTACAGGTAAGTTAAATTCTTTTTAATAAGATAAAGTAAAGTGATTTAGATTAAGATGTATAATAAAAACATCATAAAGATAAATACGTAAGAACACCTGATTTATAACCCTCCGAATTACCCTATTTACACCACACATGTGAAAACAGTAGCAATAACATAACTCCAACACAAACAATGCCTGCTGCCTTTTACGACATAAATAGAAAAGAATTTCTAGAAACTAGAACAATGGTACAGTGTAGCCTAGAGACCTATATCGGCCATCTGTCTAGTGCTGACATTTCAGTAAACCTGTTAGCACAGCCTTTCGAGTGGGGCTTACTTTTATGAGTTCGTACCTAACATATGGATAATAGTTCTGAGTGATGGTAGAATAGCGGATGATTAAATCGCCTTTATAAGCGGGTGCGTATTGATTTTATATGAATTTCACATACCTACTTCGAGCTGTGGAGCTCAAGCAAGAAAAAAGGAGGAAAATGCCCAGGTAAGATTTTACGATGGAAGAAACTCATGGCCGAATACTCAAACGTCACTCAATTTTAAGCAACCCTCAAATGTGCGCTATCTCTATAATTTGAACGTGTTTTATAAAGACGGAAGACATTTACGTCCGACTTAGATTTAAATGACGTTTGAGTATTTGGCTGTATGTGGCAGAAATGAGTGAGAGTGCCAACGTTAAAAAAAATATTTTTAATCACGTTTTGAATTAGACCAGAATCTCGTCTTTCTCCAAGTAAAAATTTCTTGCTATTGTTCTGTATGGCATGGCAACAACCTTTTTTACGTCCTACTGCTGGGCACGCGTGTCTCCCCTTTTTTGGGGAGGCCTAGAGCTTTACGGGTTAGTGGAGATACGTGTTAATAGGCCAACCCGCTGTCGGATGTTGTCAAACCAAGACCTTCGACAAAGTTCAACGACTGCTACCTATCGATAGCAACCAGGATGTGCTCTGTGCCTCCCAAGCACAGAAATGTGCTTATTAATTTGTCACTAGCGGTCACTCATCACACCCGACCGCACCCGTTTCGCACAACCGAGTAGGTTGCTTACAATCTACACCAGCTATAGGGCCATGCGCACTTCAATTCTATCTGAATTCCCTGATGGGATAAAACGAGACTGATATTGTTTAGTCTTAAATTTATAGAAAATAATTTCGTTAACATAATTTTATTTTAATACATGTAAATAATGGAACATTTAATTATTATTTGCACTACGAATTGTCCGCTCTGCTCGCTCCGCCACCGCTCTTTCACCGAAACCATGCGTTTTCAGCTGTAATATACACATAATAATTTTCATAAGTTGTCCACAGTTATTAAAACATGCGAGCACGTGTCGCTTATTAATAATTACAGAAATATATGTTTGTACGCTATATTTTTATGCTAAGTCTGGTTGCCTACGGCTCTATAATTTGAGCTATTTTGTTACTAAACTTTAAGTAGTATACTATTAGTAATACTACAATATTACTTACTGAACATGATTGTTCCCGACTTGTTACTTTCGCGAAGACTTTTGCAGCTGGACTCGAACGAAATTTAATATAAGTACAGTCTGTGGTAAAAGTAAATAATCCAATTAAAATTTAACCAAATAATGAAAACGCTTTGTAAATTAATAACTTTCTCGGTTTTTGTTTAATTAATTGAGCATTGCTTATAAAATTTCCTTTTAATTAAGTCCGTTTATTACAAATGCACCAGTGAGGTGTTATCTTAATTTATTGTGATATATAGTTCACACTCCACCTTCCGACCTGGCCAAATTTACCTATATTGAAGGAGGTAACTGACAACGTACATTAGATACGTTTTAGCTATAGAATGCTTTGTCTTTGTCAGTTGCATTGTCAAATGTGCAGGAGAAAAAGACAGGAAGGAGAGATTAGCAACACTTTAGCTAAAATACGATTATGAATAAGAGGGAAAGTTTTTAAGAAATACTGCAGCCTATAGAAATCTACACAAAAACTAGAGGCCAGAATGCAGTCATGTCTCTGTAATAGTTATAAGGGGCCACAAAAGGCAAAACAAGTAAAGCTTCTAATGAACAAGCATTTTAATTTCTGGTGATTGTGTAGGCGCAGAAGAGTGAGTTTAACTACTACAAGTTCAATTTAATACAAAATAAAAAGTTACCAATAGATAGGATACGATCTTCTGAAAGAAACCACGGGTCAGATACATTTCCCTAAAGATTTGCCGGTAGAACGGTTGGTTGGTCTGTGTTTGGAAACTTCAAGAGCATCACTGACGATAATCCCAATTGGAAAAGAAATCCAATACCTGCCACCAAATCTAAGACTCCAGACCCAGCAGTAGCACTAAGTCATACGCAATTAACATACAAACAAAAACAGGACAACCGCATACAAAGGCACCAATCTAACAGTATTGGCACAGTAAATATTTGTTTCGCCAAGACCAGATGGTCGGTCGGTACAGTTAGGCAGCTGTGCGAGCAGCTGTGCCGTCTTTTTGTTGCAGGTAACGCGTGCCGACAAGTTCAGGAAATTTGCATGTATGTTTGGGTATTGTGAGACTGTTTTGGGCTGAATTGGTGAAGGGACAGTCTAGCGAGAACACTGTTTTGGACTATATTGGTGAACAGATTGGGTTGGTGCTGAATCACTGCAACGTCTAGATGTGTACAGAAATCGAAAATAGAACGATTTCATAAATTTCATTCATTTGTTTGGGTACACACATCAAGCTGATAAAGTACCTTATACAAATTATCGTGATGTTAAAGTACTTCAAAAAATACTGACACCAAGTTCGGGGTGTATGCTAGTAGCCGCTCCTGAAGTTATGGTTTTAACCAGTAGATGTACTTACTTAAAAAGTTTTGGATGCATAAAATCTCAATTATCTGTATACCAGATAAATGAGATTTTGTTGGTGTCTAATTCTCATCAGACCTTTTATTTGATACGTCCTAAAATAATAGAGTAGGGGATTGGAGTATGGGAAAAATTCCCTGCATTTTAATACCTGTAAGTGTGTCACTATAAGTTTCACTCGGGCACGCACTCGAGTCCAATACAAATACAATGTCAGCGGAACTGAGTTAGGGTCAAAGAAATCAAAGACCTAGAGGCCAATTAATTTCATTAACAAAAAAATCTCTGCATCTTTTTCTTATTTCTTTCTATATTCTGTTTACGTTGTGCTGCCCTTTGCAGGTCACAGATTTGCCTTAGTGTATAAAATTACAACTCAAGCAGTTTTGAAGTAAATCAGCTGTGATAGACGTAGAAACAGATAGATACGAGAGATCTTATACGTGTTTCGTTTTTCGGTACGGACTCCTAAAAAGCCAGACAGAAGCGGTGCATCCAAACGAAAGCATGCGCTAGCAGCAAACAAACTCGACGCGTGCGCCGCATCAACACCCATCTGCCGCGAAACCCGACACTCCTTACCACATGAGTTATGCTGCTTCCGAAAAAAACACACGACAAACCAAAATCCACCTTAACTCTTCGCTATAAGCCCTTTTGTCCTGAACACCTAGAGATTTCACCTTAAAATCATCAGCTCTTTAAAATTGAACTTTAGTTTGGAGATATTAAAATTGGGTTTGGGTAATCCAACTTTTTGCTCCAGTAAGCAAGTCATCTGGAAATGACATGTGTATATTTCGCCAAGTCGCACCAGATGGCATGATTTCGAGATGTGAGGCATGAAGCTGTAAGATTTTTTATAGGATATTAATAGCGGGTTCAATCCAGTTATGTTGCATTGTTGATGGTACGACTGCATACTTGCAGGTAGTTATTGGAATCGTTAATGTATTTGTAGTTGGGAAATTGTTCGAATTCAATTAATTTTATTTTTAAACTACAAATCCGGCGAATCAGACTTGCAGGCCGTGGGTTCCGCAAAATATAAAAGCAATAAACATTTATTTATAGAAAAGATTAATCCACTTGTAGGTACTATTTATTTTTCGCAATGATACTAATATGCGAGTGAACTTTAGAAATTAAGAAAAAACGGAAAGAAAAATTTGACTTCGGGCAGGAATCGAACCACTTCGGTAGCTTAGTGGTAAAGGCTGGACTGGTTATCCTGAGGTCACAGATTCAATACCTGCCCGAAGTCAAATTTTTCATGCCGTTTTTTCTTTAATTTCTAAAGTTCAATAATCCACTTTCTCTTTACAGGTACTAACATAACTTTGATATTTGTTAACTGTTGTCTCCATTGACATTGACTAAAACCATGGCAGAGAATATGAAATAATACTATGTTTAGAATGGACACTTCGACGTCCCGCCTCATTTCCCCTCTTGCAGGCTTGCAGCCCGCACCGCCCCTTGTGTACCATGCCGGCAGCCTCGTGCCGTGCACTGAGGTTGCGAGCGAGCAACTGTGTGTGTGCGTGTAAAAACATGTCCTGATTGATGCTGTGTAGTAGGTAACCAGAATAAGCGGTTGTATGGAATTTTAGCCAAGTGCTTGCGGTGTGGCCATGGTCAGTTTACCAACTCTCAAAATTTTTGATGACGTAACTACAACTATGCTGGCTGCGGGAAATGACGATCCCACCACTAGCGAAAGAATCTTCTTCTACTCGAAGAAAATTATTCCACCAGTGCAGTCAGTCAACCGAGCAATAGCGATCAAACCATTTTAATGGGACGGTTGTAAGTGCAACGCCCAAGATGGGCAGCAGCGTCCTCCGATAAAACTACCGCCACTGCGATCGCCAATCCGTTGGCTTTGGCTTTTGACATTTTTCGGCTGAAATGATGATTAATTTGATCCACCCATGGGACTGTGTTTGAGAAGCCATTAACTCGTTGGTCTCGCTTATCGATTAATGGCAATAGGTGACAAGTTCTGTTTGTAACTTCTATCATTCCTTGAGGTTAGCTCCAGTGAGGCTGTGTAATCTGCTAAATACAGCGGTATCGTTTAAATGTTAAACCTGAGAACTTATGTACTAAACAGTAAAGGTTTGTTTTTTGTGTAATAATTTGCGTTTGAGACTTATTTTTGTCAATCTATTATTGATAGAGCTTCAATGGTCTCGAGGCACCATTGCATTAACTAAACTATCTGCCGCCAAATTGTAGTGTTCAGCATAACCATTAAGTAACCGTCAGAGATTACCACCAGAGACCCACAAGATGACGCATCATCTCATAACTCATAAGCCGATGTTCAAACCAGACAAGATCCGACCAGTTTGGTCGTTTAGTCGTTTACTCAAAACTGGACGTCCGGCCGGAAGGTGCCAATGACGCAGTGGTCACGCACCGCATACTAATGTAAGATCACCTGTACAGTTACATCGGTCTACACGGCTCAACAGTGACGTCGACATTGTAGTACACGTCATGTGCCGACGCCAGGATCAAATTTTTCAAAACAATTTTTGTCGAATTTAAATATAGCATGATATATTAAATTTAATAAGTTACTGTACCGCGACACAAAATTTTCAACAAAAATCCCAAGATCACAAATTTCAATTCACTAGCATTGAATTTTCAACTATGAACCTTTCCATTGTCTCAAGAAAAAGCAAAAAAAGGTGATTATAAATAGAATTTATTTTAATCCGCAAACTCCCAGTCACCGGCAACATAAAAAAGTCATTAGTTAAATTGTCGACGCCATTTTTAGAAAATGTAATGGATGATGCAAAACACAAAGTTATTTCTGACCACTAAAAATTTGAAATAGGTAAAAGCAATTTGGCGGGCATTGTATCGTTGTAAAACATAATGAATAGAAATTAATAGTATGATTAGAACGCCCACAACCATTTTTGCACGTTCGTTCAATTTCCTTAAAAATCTTTGACCTTCTTTTGTATACTAAATAATTTCTTGCGACAGGTTAAAAGCACAAGCTTTTAGGAGCGTTTTTTTAAAGCCTTACTTGTATTGCGTGACTTATACCACTGCTGGACAAAACTAAACTACTTAAGAAACATTTATTTTGACACACAGCTAGACACATAAAACAGACATAAAACGTAAACAAAGAAAAGACAACACAATATCTAAAATTAATACTTACATATACACGTAATATGTGCCTCACGGCTGCCAAAAAGGTGTCCAGTTCAGTAAATGTCAGGTAAGCACCTTCATATATACAAGGTACCTGACGATGGTTTTCAACAGAACCCTTAGAGTGAGAGAATTAAAAGATGTTTGATTGAAACGACTAATCCTAATTCACCCTCATCCAGTAACTGTTCGCTATCAGGTCAGACACTTCATGGAGAACCTGCACACGTTTCGTGTTGTTTGCAGTATCCAACAATAAATATTGCTCATCGACTTCAGGAAGGAGACGTCGGCTTATTTCGGGTCTGAAGAGCGATATCTTTTTCGCACCTTACCTACATGACATTTGTCCACCATTTTAATCAAGTTTTGACCAATACCGGACTATGAGTGCTTACGTAGACGGTGTGCAGCAGCGATAACGATCTACGAAGTCGAAACTAGCCGATTGTCACGTACATAGGCTCGATTTGCAATATTTCTTGATGAGCACTGAATATAGAAGTGAAAGGTAAGTCACTCATCACAAAATCTCAGGAAATACAGGTGCTAGGAGGCTCAAATTTTGTATAGGGATTCTTTTAAGCTCGTAGGTGCGAAAAGTCCCGTCATAGGTATGACGGGACTTTTGCGAAATTCGACCGCTAGGGGTGTATTTTTGAAGTTCATATCATGGATTAAAACAGATAGGTACAGCAGAGTAAAAGCGGTTATTTTCCTTTAAATCATTAAAGGAAAATAACCGCTTTTACAGGCGTACAGATTAGTCCCGCACTACTAGGAGTAATGTACGAGTAGGTAACATTGCACACGTGCGAATCCAGGGCGGGCCGCTAGTTACTTTTATTAGGGGTATCTTCTGGTGTATCTTCCTAGTCTGGATTGTTGCTCTATTTTAGCTTCGCACGGGTACAAAGTTATTCTCAGAAGATATTAATATGAAAACTGTCCGAAATTAATGATTTCGCAAGCTTCATATATAGTAGAAATTTTATTTGCGGATTTTCTCGCGTGTTCAATAGCTACTCCCAACTTCTTCTCTTGCCCCGAAATTACTTAAATATTATATACGCTTTCTCTCTTTACTTAAGCCGATCGGTATGCGTAGGCGCTGCCACAGTGCCACCGTGAAACGGCGAGTGATTTGCTAAAAGAAAGTCTTACAATAGTCTTAAATGTCTAAGGTCGTCCTCTCTGACTCATGCTCTGTCATCGTCCTCGACTATTATTAGGACGTAAGGTCCTTTAATTTCAGGTATTGCAGATATCTGTGGCATATCAAATGAATTTGTCATCGTTGTAGGCATTACGCGATATCTAATGTCAGACACTAAGGAGGGATTATCTACAATGTGGTAAAAAAATATAATATATAAAAGGGAACAAGGTACGGAACTAACTTGCGGAATGTTGTCTCGTATGTGATGATCAAACGTGTAAAAGAAATTATGTACAAACGAGTAAATTTGGAGTAGATACCCATTACTTTTTTCAATTAATAACTGTCTCGATAGGCAGTCTAGTGGAAGCAGGCCGGTAGAAGCCTGGGATACCACCTTGTTTTCAGTATTTTTACATTTTTAGGACACCACCATAATGATGTTGGGGCTTCCGTGTTTCTGTAGTGCAGTATGTTTGCACTGGCACACACAGAATGGTTTTACGCCGTAATGCGCAAGCGCAGCGCGTCACTCATGCGCAGAGTTCGTGGTAGCACTAACACTATTCTGAAAATAATAGGTGACACGCCGGATTGTTTCATTTTAAAGCACTGGAATATCCAAATGTTTATACACCTTTCCGACAAACTGGCCTGTAAAAGATCAATGCTCATTTACTCGAATTAAACGACGATTGTTAAGTTATTCACTGATTTATTTTCACCAAGCCATTTCGTACAATTGACAAAAATATCGAATACCCTCAATATCACATCACTTTTTGTAAAACGTCAAATAGACATTTCAAATGTTCGTTTCTGTGTTGTCATACTCAAATAATGTTTAAGTATAATTTAATATGTTGCGAAAGGATCTGAAACTTACTGAATATAATAATAATCTATGATATGTTGATGAATGCATATTACATAGTAATTAGTAACGAATTATTACATCTTAATATAATATCTTGGCTAATTAACCTTACAGCTCGGCCATCCTATCTAAGTGGGTCCTCCCACTTACTAAATAAATTTATAGCAAACACATTTATAAAAAAAAACTTAACAGTAATAACTTGATTGAGTAATATACAATAAATTATAATACACAGGCATATTAATAATAATAGCCTAAAATACATCAATTAAGGCGGATAAGGTGTTTTTTTTTTTTTTTTTTTCAAATTGTATAGGACATTTTTCGATACAATATTGACAATCATTATTTACAAAAAGATATACAAATGACATAAATTCATGAATCTAGTGTTTAAGTAGATATTACTAAGTGAAAATGTTATTCGCTTCCGGCTAATTTACAATAACATAAATTCATAATAACATTCTTAATTATTTTACTAAATATATCATATTCTTATATCATATTCTTTGCAATACTCTTTTACGTAATTATCAATCACAAATCATTATCATAATTCAATTTCATTAGCAATACTTCGACATTCTCATTCTGTTTCGTGCGCAATTAGTCACAGTCTAAGGTCATCTGTGCGACACCGTTGTCATGGTGCCATTCATTGTCTGCACTGACCAGTCATGACAAATTTACGCTCAGATCTTATTAACTATCTTGCAATCATATGTGCGACATCGATTTCTCAATGCCATTCACTATCTGCACTGATTGCTCATGAGTCTTTAAGTATAGGTACATCAAGATATCAACATTCTTAGTAATGACACACGCTACACATCAATAATAAATAATTAACGTAAATAATCAAATATTATTGATATTTCCTGCACTTCGCGTACTAATATTCACAAAACTATATATATATATATATATTTTTAAATTAATCATTCCTTCTCCAATTCATTTTCTGGACCCTCACTCTGATCGCTGTCAGTGCTATCACTGGTGTAACCCTTAAAATTCATCCAGGGATGAATTTTATCTAACGCGACAACATTCTCATACCTCTTGTTACCTCTTCTCGTTAATGGAGTATCTTCAACGAGAAATCTGTCATTGGGTAATAACTTAAGGATCCTATAGGGACCCTGAAATTTAGGGATGAGTTTATGCGATTTCCCTACGTGATCTTTGTCTATTACTGTTCTTTCTATCCTGACCAAATCACCTACATTGTATTGCCTCTGACATTTCCTATGCTTATCATACTGCTTTTTAGCATATGCCTGTTGTTTTTCTATTCTCTCCCTAGCATCTGACCTCAACTTATCTAATGCATCACCCTCAATTCGTTCAGTTGTTTCTGTAATTACGTCGGACAAAAGATTTTCAGACGCATTAATCAGTTTGCATCCAAATAACAATTCTGAGGGACTTTTTCCTGTCGTTTTATTAATTGTGGTGTTAATACCTAACTGAACTTCTCCGATATAGTCGTCCCATATATTATCGTTTCCACCATGACATTTGGCACTCAGGGCATCAGAGATGGTCCGATTAAATCTCTCGACCTGTCCATTCGCTCTTGGGGTAGCCACTGCATTCAAGATATGTTTTATTTTTAATTTATCTGAGAAATCTTTAAATTTTGCGCTTGTAAAACAAGAACCACGATCCGTTATAAGGCGAGAAGGAACGCCAAAAAAACTAAAGTGTTCTTTAAATACTTTTATTGCCGTAATTGATTTTGTATCTCTTACGGCTCGTATATTAATAAATTTTGTGAAAGCATCTATTATAACTAGTAGGTACATGTTACCACGCTTAGAGCGAATAAACGGGCCCAAATGATCGGCATGAAGTGTATGGAATGGCTTCTCCAACTTAGGTATAGGGTGAAGCATTCCTTCTTTAGCTCCCCCAGGTGTCTTGTGATGCGCGCACTCCAAACAAGCCGCGACATACTTTTTAGTGAACCTACGCATTTTCGGAAACCAAAATGTACCTCTTATGCGATTCAAAGTTTTTTCGAAGCCAAAATGACCGACATCGTCATGGTTCATTCGCAACACTTGCCACCTACAGCCCCTAGGAACTACCCATCGCAACCCCTCATCTAAAATTTTGTACACGTAGTTACCCTTCAACTGATAATTATTACGCACATCAGCTACAAATTTTGTCTTATCATCCTCTAATATGTCTCTCACACGCTTTATCTCGCTATCATCAGCTTGCACAGTAGCGATCCAGTCATGCAGATCTACATGTAAGACATCAAGAACATGTTCAGTGTCTATATCAGTGGGCTCACCGACAGGTCCACGACTAAGCGCGTCTACATGAGCCATATTTGAACCCGGTCTGTACTCAATTTCGCAGTTGTACTCTTGAAATTGAATCCACCAACGCGAAATTCGTGGAATAAGATCCCTTTTTGTTAGCGTAGTACGAAGCGCATTACAGTCAGTGACTATCTTAAATTTAAGCCCTAGCAGATAGACCCGAAAGCGATTCAATGACGCGACAACAGCTAAAGTTTCCAATTCAAAAGAATGAAACTTTTGTTCGTCGGCTGAAGTTTTACGACTGTAATACGCTACTGGCCTAAGTAAACCATCTATACCCCGCTGCAAAAGAATACCTGCAATACCTAATTTCGAAGCATCAGTGTGCATTTCGGTTTCTAAATTGGGGTCATATAAAGCCAATATGGGACGTTCAACTAACTTTGCTTTTAATATTCTAAACGATTCTGATTGCTCAGTCGACCATTTCCATGCAAATTTGGATCTTAATAGATCTGTCAATGGGCGGGCGATAAGCGCAAAGTCTTTTACAAATCGACGAAAGAAACTAGCCAGACCAATAAACCGCCTAACATCATGAACGTTACGTGGGGTTGGAAAGTTATCAATAGCTATTGTTTTTCTCGTCCCTGGACGTATTCCTTGACCACTCACATGGAATCCTAAAAACTCTAGCTCTGTACAAAAGAAATTGCATTTCATTACCTTTAGAGTAAGTCCTGCATCTTTTAGAAGTTGAAGTACCTCCTTCAGTCTTTCCATTCCTTGATTAAAGGATTCTGAAGGGATTAACACGTCATCCATATATATGATTGTGTAATTAACTTTCGATAGTATTTTATTCATAGTACGTTGGAAAACTGAAGGAGCGTTAGCTAACCCAAAAGGCATGCGTTTAAATTGGTATTGCCCGTCGGGTGTCACAAACGCGGTTTTATCCTGTGACTTTACTGCTACTGGTATCTGATAATAGCCTGATGCAAGATCGAGGCTCGTGAATAAGGAATTACCAACTAATCTGTCAAGCTGATCATCGATCAGCGGAAATGGGTAGTGCTCTTTTTTTGTTTTGTTATTTAAAGCACGATAATCAACACATAATCTGCTTTCGCCTGTCTTTTTCTTTACTAATAGCACCGGGCTAGCATAGGATGAGTTAGACTCACATACTATGTCTGCATCGATCATCTCCTTTACCATGGATTCAACTATCCGACGTTCCGGGAAAGAAAGTCTGTACGGGCGGTAAACTACTGGCTGCGTATCGTTTAGGTCGATTTCCATTTGTACTACATTAGTCAACCCTAAGTCATTTAAGTTTTCCGAGAAACAGGTATCATAATTTTTGAGTAATTCTTTAAGTCTGCTAACTTCATCTCCATTAAGTTGCTTACCGTAATTAATGGAAGAGCTAGTCTCATGATTATCAAAATCTAATAAATTTATGTTCAAATTATTTCCGGTACAAACAGCCCGTGTAACAAGTGAACCCTGCCTTAAACAAATCGTATTATCACTAAAGTTTTGCACCAGTATTCTACCCTCGCCGCAATCTATATCATATTCACCCGGCATCAAATAATATTCGTTTTTCAACGTACCCCGCATTGAGCCACTAACGCGAACCAAACCCGAGTACTTGTTCGTAGAAGTACATGCTAACGTAGACATTTCTTTAGGAGGTAAAATAACATCTGTTCTTAAACTCAATTGCAATTTGATTGATCGGTCACGAGTAAATATTAAGGAGTCTGTAGTTTTAGTAATAGTTATACCGGGTTTTTCAGTAAAACTGTGTCCAACAAGAACCGGATATTTAATTACGCTGTCGTCGACGATAAACGCACTGACTTCTTCCACAATATCTTGAATTTCAATAGTGACGTTAGAGACACCCAATGGCATTACTATATTATTACCTATACCCCTCATGGTTGGTAAGTTATTATCAGTCCACGCGATTCCTATCCTTACTGCCTCACTGTGCCGAATTAACGTACATTGGCTGCCTAAATCCACGTAGCCATGAGTAAAATCACCGTTGAGTTTTAACTGTATTAAATATTTACTGTCATCAGTCATATTTGTCTCGATGCGCATTATGTCTTTATTATTAGGTTTATCGGTCTTACTAATGGAATCGGAAGGTAATCTAGCACAATTAGTCGACAAGTGACCTAATCTATTGCAAACATTACATTTTAAAATCTTTTTCGTGCATTTAGAACTGAAGTGCCCAACTTCATTGCAATTAAAACATGTAATCGACGTATTTTTTTGGAATTGAGAGGCTCTAGTTTCGCTGTTATTCGCCCCTTGCCTAAAACTATTTGTGGTCAACGAGGTGGTAGAGTTGTTACGCTTGTCATAGTTGAATTTCGTTCTGTCAGATTCGCGAGGATGCTGCTTAATTGATTGGAAATATTTGAGAACTTGTTCTGGTTCCTGACACTTTGCGGCCTTTGCACCTAATCTCAAGGATCGATCGTCAATACCGTACAGTAGGCAATCCACCGCACGTTTACCCTGTATTTCACATCTATTTAATAAATTAATTTTCTCATAAAAATAATGTTCTAAAGAGTCGTTGAATTTGACACGTTTTGATAGCATCTCGGTTAATAACTCAGCATAGTCTTCGCTACTCGGAAAAGATTCCTCTAACTTAGTTTTCCATTCAGGCCACGAATAAGACATGGTTGGGAGAGCTTGGTACCACGTCTTTGCTACCCCTGTCAGTCTAGGCAACGCGTAATGAATAATCTGATCATCACCCCAACCGTAAAGCCGCGCACACTCTTCGACCTTACTGATCCACATAAATATGGTCTGGCTCTTGACCATAGGGTCGAAATCAGGAATCACATTACCCAGCACAGGGAACTTGTTACCCTGGGGACGACTTTTGGCCAAAACTTCTACCAATGAGGCAAGAAACGCTTGTGTGTCATTATTAAGAACATTGGCAGTACTCACATGACCAGAAGCTGTAGGTGTATGACGTTTGCTGCTTGACTCCAAGCAGCCACTGCGACCTCTCCTACCGCGTCTGCTACTCGAGCCCCGGCTGAGGCGGCGATGTCGATCCCGTCGATGACCCGAACTTGAAGGTGTATGACGCTCTCTGCTAGCTTCTAAATGTCCGCTGCGGCCTCTCCTGCTACGTCTGCCACCCGAGCTCCGGCTGAGGCGGCGATGTCGATCTCGTCGGTAATCCGAAACTGGAGGTGTATGACGCTCGCTACTGGATTCTAAACGTACGCTGCGGTCTCTCCTGCTGCGTCTGCCACCCGAGCTCCGGCTGAGGCGGCGATGTCGATCCCGTCGATGGCCCGAAACTGCAGGTGTATGGCGCTCGCTGCTAGATCCTAAGCGGCCACTGCGGCTCCGACTGCGATATCGGTCACGGCTGCGACTCCGGTTCGATTGATCGCGACGTCTCTTGGTCTGTTCGCGGAAACTTCGGCTTCTAACACGAAGGGATTCCAACGAGCTATCATCGGGACGGATTTTTCTGTGCTCGTGCGTTTCTCTTTGATCACGGTGACGTTTGCGTTGGGTGCGCTTGTTTTTGTCACTGACTTTATCCATTATTACTCAGATAATTTACAGATGCACCAAGTGGTAGTTTTCGGTAATATTCTCTTAAAATTGTGGGCGCTATAGCCTAATCCCACTTCTGAGATAAAAGATCAATGCTCATTTACTCGAATTAAACGACGATTGTTAAGTTATTCACTGATTTATTTTCACCAAGCCATTTCGTACAATTGACAAAAATATCGAATACCCTCAATATCACATCACTTTTTGTAAAACGTCAAATAGACATTTCAAATGTTCGTTTCTGTGTTGTCATACTCAAATAATGTTTAAGTATAATTTAATATGTTGCGAAAGGATCTGAAACTTACTGAATATAATAATAATCTATGATATGTTGATGAATGCATATTACATAGTAATTAGTAACGAATTATTACATCTTAATATAATATCTTGGCTAATTAACCTTACACCTGGGACCTATTTAAATTAGTTCTGTATTTTACTAACATAGTTCTATAAGTCTTGTATGTATTAACAAATTATGGACCCTGTCTGAATTAAATGTATTTTAATTTTTTATATTAATCTTGTATTCAGTATCTTTCTATTGTTCTGGAAATTTCAAAGGACCAACGTGGGAGCTTGGTAATGTGCCCGAGATGTGAATAGGCTTGTCAGCTTTTTTTCGTTCAGTGGTTTATACTGTCTACCTGCCGAGGTTTGAAATGAATGTATGTACATGTATGAAGATACAAAAAACGTATTTATATACGAATAATATTCATTCATATTTGCAAGTGAAACGGCAAATCCAATTAATTACGAATTAATCGGTTCATTAACTACCGAGGTTTGGTTCAGTGCAGTATGCAGCGGTGAGGGTCGGGAGGTGTGAGGAGGGGTTGAGAAGAGGGGGGGAGGGTACGTCGAGACGTCGTCTGCGCATCCCGTCGCGTCGCCTGCTTTGATCCGTGCCCGACGTACGAATTTAATGGCTTACAATGATTTATATAGTACCTACTTTATACGATTTGTTTTGACTTGGTTGACATGTACTTTTGTTTTGTTTTAGTATACTTTACATATAAAAAAGAATGGATTTCTTATTATCATAATCAGTACCTAAGTAGATACCTATGTCTGCTGGTAGACATATCTTTTTTTATACGTTTACATCATGTGATAGCCTGTGACTAGTCACAGGAATTTGCACTTTAAAGCTAAATATTTTGGGAATATAAACGGATCCTACACTTGGGAAACGGTCTTCTAAATTGCATCTCCACTTAACCACACTTAACTGTGCGGTTTTTTAAAAGTAAATTTTTTACCTTCTATCTCTAGGGTCCCATAATGGGCTGCGAAACCCTAAATATGGAAAGAAAAAATAAACGGGCGAGACCTGATTCTGCAAACACTAGCCAAGTTGCTCTAACTAGGTATTAAAACACCTGTCGAATTTCTGCGTCTCTTAATAAAACGTGGCATTTCAAAATCTTAGTAGGTACAGTATCCAACAATAAATATTGCGCATCGACCTCAGGAAGGAGACTTCGGCTTTGTTCGGGTCTATAGAGCGTTATCTCTTTCGCACCTTACCTGTATGATGTTCGTCGACCATTTTGATTAAGTTTTGATCAATACCGGACTATCAGTGCTTAGGTACGTAGGCAGAGTGCAGCAGAGATAACGCTCAACGAAGTCGAAACTAGACGATTGTCATAGGCTCGATGAGTAATATTTCTTCACGAGCACAGTAAGTACTGGAATAAAATGCCACCTCCGCAGATTCCTGATCGGTGTCGGTCTGTAGGGGGCCGGCGAGCGTTTTATTTGCGAGTTGCAATCGCAGAAAGCCGGCGCGTCTAACGCCACCGAAACGCACTCCGGAATAAACTGACAACTGACACGCATCGCCGACACAACGCAGCTTCTATAGTCGATGCCGACACCCCTGAGACCTTAGTTGTTATGTCTCTGTTAAAGTTTTTTCGGAGCCACACATTAGGTACTATCTAATAGGAACATGGTAGTGCTGAACACTACCATTTGGCGGCAGATAGTCTACGCCTTCAAACTCCTATACTCTGCCACCAGTAAAATATATAGATCTTTTTATTCTACGATATTTAATTCTTCGTATTCTGTTTTTTTCCTTCTAAAAATTTAAGCGAACTATTTGTTACGCGACTGTAGCACATTGAAAAAACTAATCGACTAAATGAAAATCATAATTTTATCCATCTGTTTAGGTTTTATTGACGGATGTGTAAAACAAGGAAAATCTCAGAAAACTTCACTAGAATTCGCCGTAATCAGTTATAATTATCACATCTTATATCAGCCCGTAAGCTGCGCGTGCGCCGATGTCAAAACACATGCTTCCCGGTGCCTCCAGTTCCGATAATGCATTATAGCTGTTGATAAATATTTACTCAACGTTTCTGATCAGTCTGGAAATATACTTTCTCCTTTTAAACTTTTTATTGCGAAATGCAAATTGTTAAATGGAAGAAAGTAACACCTGCTAAATACAGGACTTGTTAATCCTTTTTAATTGTTTTTAAGAAAGGAAATTTCCTTCGTTATTATTATTTTTGTGTCACGAAAGCGGTAGAAAACACGCAGTTTTTGTAAAGTACCTTTTTATGTTATGGAAGTGGCAAACAAGCATGCGATCACATTGATGTTAAGTGATGACTGCAGCCTATTGACACCCACACAAAGACCAAGGTCAAAATGACAGGAGTGGTAACGCAACGGTGGAGTTGACAACTTCATGCAGCCGCCATCTTGGATTTACATTTTGACACCACTTTCGAATTCAACACCCTCAAGAACCATGAAAACGACACCCATTAGGAAAAAGTTGACAACTTCATGCAGCCGCCATCTTGGATACGTATAGTGGTTTTGCTCAACTTTGGATGAAAGGACCACAAGTAATTTACCTAAGTGGCGACTGCTCCGAATAACAACAAAACTTCTGCACAACACACAACTGACTAAAGACAGACGTGTCTGTGCGAGACACAACTGTCTTTATGTCTAAATGTCTTGTCTAATATGTGCTGTAGCCCTAAAGGCCACCAAGGAGTTAGTTGAACAGTTTCACAGGGAGAGAGATGACAATAAGAAGGAACTGCTAGAAGTGTTAGCCAGGGATACTAAATTAAAAAAAGAAATGTCACAATTACATAGTGAATATTTATTAGCTTGTGAAGAACGGGACAAACTACAGTTGGTAGGAAACGGGTTCAACCAGTGTAGTGATGAGTATGAGCAGGCCCTGAGGCGCATCACCACACTGGAATTGGAGCTAAGTGAGGCCTATTCACAAATCAACAAGCTTCAAGCTGAAAACCTTAATATTACAGCCTCGCAGAACCAAAGTTTATTCGACGAGTTGGTCCAAACTTCACCAAAACATGTAAATATCAGTCAACCATCTGTCACAATTGATTTAACCTGTGACACACCTGTACATAAGATTGCATATAGTCATAATAAATTTAAAAAACATTCATAATTAAATAAGTTTATTCAAAAAACTCAAAATTTAATTAAGTTAAACAAATTCTATACCAACAAAATTAAATTAACTTCAAAATCTTACCAAGATCTGAAAATGCAATCTGAACAATTAATATCAAAAGAAATTACTTATTTATCTGAAATCGAGAAATTGGAAAAAGAATGTAATAATTATATGGAGTCACTGTCATCTATGACACATAAATATGAGTTGTCACAAAAAGAAATTCAGAAACATATTCAGGCTTTGACTGAGTTGACTGATTTATGTCAATATAACTCAGAGCGATTTGAATCTTTGACAAACAGTTACAACCATTGTAGTTGTACACTCACCCCAGCTGGTTCAAAGCCTGTATGTGCTTCACCTACAAAGCCGCCCCAGCTGCCCCAGAGCTCATCTAACACATTCTCTGGCTGTTCCTTACAACCAAATCATGTCAAACATAAATATGTGATGTTCAGTGATGAGATTGGCAAAGACTTGGGCCATTTAATTAAAATGCATTGGGGACAGTCAACCTTCATTAACTACTGCATGCCGGGGTTAACCTATGATGGCATATTAAATAAAATAACAGCTTTTGATTCGACCAGGATACCACCTTAATTATATGTATTGGAAACAGAGGCAATGTAAATAAAAAACAATTAATTGAGTACTTTGACAATTTACAAACCTTAAAAATTCATTATTTTATTTTATTTACATTACCATACAGTAAGAGTCTGTCAAATATAGAAAATAATATTAGATATAAGCTAAATTTGACATTAGCTATCCTAATTTGTTATAATAACAAGTTTTACAAATTCGACATAAATTGTATTCTTGGAAATAATTTTTATTTGACCAAAGATAATTACTGTCTTAATAAATTTTTGAACCTTTAAATTTGAGTACCTTTGAGTTTGTTGGGTAGCGGAGTTCTTCTTAGTAGTGACTGCACTTGGAACTCTGCTAAGTGAATAACTTTGATCTTGACGAATAAGTTTTTCTTTTTCTTCATTTATCATCATTGAAGGAATTGAAAAATTTTGTGATTATTATGTTTTAACCAAGTAGTTTAAATTCTAATTTTTAATTTACTATTAATATATGATTTTGTTTTTACTATATGTAATTGTTATTCACTCTAGGTATTTTATGATTTATTGACGTTTTGAAAGTATCTGTAAAGATCTATTCGAAATAAAAATATTTTCTATTCTATTCTATTCTAATAACCACCTGACCGGAACGATAGTGCTGAACACTACCATTTAGCGGCAAGTATATTAGGTAATGCGGTGGTGCCTACGCCCGCGAGCTTCGTCACTGGAGATCTACCACCAGTAACCCTTCGCGTTGTTTTATTTAACGGAGGCGGCAAACAAGCCTGGAGTTCACATGGATGTTAAGTGATCACTGTAGCCTATAAACATCTACACAGAGACCAGATGTCAAAATGCAGATGTGTTGCCACCCCTGAGATCTTAACTGTCGTCTCTGTGACAATTATTACGGGACCATAAAGTATAAAACTCGTTGATAAAAAATTGTCGAGTGCATTGTGTTAATTTAATATAGCTTTAATCGTGTGAACTGATGGATATCTATTGTTGTAAAGTGAATTGTGACAGCGATGGTGGAAGCACAAATATAATTTTATATGTCGCGCGTCAACTTTTGCGTGATTTATATCTGATTTATCGCGATTTATGTAGATTAGATATTTTTACTTGTCGCCTTATGTTTTAACTGTTAAGATTGCTTCGTTTTTAGTAGGTACCTAGTAAACGTGGCATCGGGACGTGACAACCCCATCGTCCATTAACGGAAGCATAATTTTCTTCAAGTAGAAGTCAGGTAGAGAACTCTTAGTGCCCTAACTGACTAGAACGCCATGGCAACGTCGCCGGCTACATATGTTTTATTCTACCACTTTGTCGGCGTGTCTCTGGTCTCTAGTACCAATAGTTATTGCGCTAAAACGCGGACGAACAGACAGACAGACAGACGGACATGGCGAAACTATAAGGGTTCCTTGTTTACTACGGAAACCTAAAAACAGTCTGAGGTTAACAGCCACCCCTGAGACCAGTTTAATACCTACAGTTACAAAGTACTACACATTTTTTGGACAGCTGTTCCCACATTTCTTTCGATTCTACGATTGTTTGTTTGATTATTCCTAAAGACAATCTTTTATGTCAAGTGCTGAGGGATTTATGGACCGTCCATCGCGACATCGCGCGAATTTGCTATTGGGTAATTCTGATAATTTATACAAATTATGTGATATCTTTTCAGGCGAAAGACCTCTTACTGCAAAACCTTTCCCCAAATATGCCTTATTTTTTTAAGTTATGAAGATGACAGACAAGCCCGCTTTTCACATTGATGTTAAGTGTTGACTGCAGCCTATAAACACCCACACAAAGACCAGTGGTCAAAATGCAAATGCGTTGCCACCCCTGAGACCTAATGTGTCATGTCTCTGTGACAGTTATTACGGAGAAATACATTACTATCTAACCGGAACACGATAGTGCTAAGCACTACTATTTAGCGGCAGATATATTAAGTACCTTTTTCGGCCACGTATTTCGTCGTAACGAGGTTTCAATCGAACGCTTGGTAGTGCAGGCACGAGTTGAGGGCACACGTGCTAGAGGCAGGTCGCCTGTGAGGTGGACAGACCAGATAAAATCTGCACTGGGCGGTCCCCTCCATGAATGCTCCAGTAAAGCAAAGAAGCGCGACGAGTGGCGAAGGATTGTGAAGCGAGCCACTACACCTGAAAATGCGACCACGACCACTCTGACCAGAGTGTAACGCAAGAGAAGAAGAAGATTAAGTAATGTGGTAGTGCCTACAGCCTCGAACTTCTACACTGGAACTCGAAAACCAATAAATACCCCACCACCATCGTATTATAGTATCTCATGGTATACTTATGCCATAATCGCCACTCTTGTCATGTAAGAAAGAAAGAAAGAAAGAACATCAATGTGAGCCCCATGTTTGTTAGTACCTTATATTTTTTATCTTGTTTGACATGTATATCAATTGTTATTAACTTTAATTTATTTTGTGTGTTTTTGACGTGTCATAAGAGGTGCCTGTCACCCTAAATAAATAAATGAGTTTCTGATTCTGATATAGATAATGGTGCAAAACCTATGGTGCGCGAGTACAACTCGCACTTGGCCGGTTTTTTAAACATTTGGTACATACAAAAAATATTTAAATATTAAGAAACAAATAAAAATGATTTGCGACGAACATTTTAAATGAATTAATATAATTAAAAATATCTTATCTTAGTAATTAAAAGCGAGTAGCGGAATCACCCGCCACTGCTTTATTTAGATGTCTGGCTTAATTTTAGATCGCAATGCTTTTTAACCGAATTTGCGACGAGTGGGTATTCCGGAACCGCTCGGAACTTGCGCATTAATCATCGGCTAAATTTAGTTTTTAATATTCTCTGGCGTAGCGGTAGCAAACTACTGCTGTGAGGTACCGGGTTCGATCCCCAGCGGCTTGATCTTCTAGCTAAGTTATCTATTTTATTTTGTCATTCCATATTTTTTAACAAATTTAATATTATGTTTATGTTAAGCAAAATCAATTTATAAAACTGCCTCGGTAGTCTAGTGGTAGTAGGCCATTACTAATACGCTGAGGCCCTGGGTTCTATTCCCGGGTAGGGGGTTATCAGAGATGATTGTGCTAAGTCCTTTGTCTCTAGTTCTATTGGGATTTTTCAATTTTCTTTCTTTCAGTTTCCCAGTACCTCGAAGTTTGGTAATGTGGGCGTAGATCTCAACAGGCTCGCCACCTGTTACATGGGCCAAAACGTAACCGGCGAATCGTGGGTATTTGCATTTACCTCTACCTACCCCTTTGGGGATTAAAGGCGAGAGGTTCCGTGTAGGTTTACATAGCTTCTTCCGCTAGAAGAAATATAATTCTTCCACTAGTGTAATTAGTCAACCGAACAATGACGGTCAAACCAGTCCATGGGGTGCAAGTGAAAGTAAGTGCAATAACACATGGTGAGTAGCAGCGTCCGGGGTATCTGGGGTCGTACATTACGTACGCATATAGATTACCTAGATAATGCACTGGCAACCCTTCGAAGCTCCGAAATTGGAGCTCTTCCAGTAAAGAAAGTTTAAAACACCCAAATTTCAATTGAGAAGATAGATGGCGATTATCAACATCATGGGATCCCATACTAAGCAAAATTAAATCTCAGCCGCAGCAGTCTACAAGACCTCAAGATACCTTATGTCAATTTTGCGTTAATCCTGAACGCTACGCAAGGCGATGGAAGAATCGATGGAGGTAGCTACATATTTTTTTTCAAACTGCTGTCAGACAAATGTCACCTCAGTCTGCCCGGGATCACAGAAGCTGTAAAGCGACCGAAACGTCAGGTTGATTTTAAAAATAATTTTAGTTTAATATACGCGAGATAAATCCGTAAAATAGTTTTATTTCAATGAGTGTAGCTCGCGAAAACCTAAGAACATAATATAAAGTAAAGTAGGTGTTTTATTTTAGTCCATCAGTCTTATCTCTGCCAACCCTTTCTATCGACAAACCTTACCGTCATTTCCAGCATCATTGTGAAATAAGCAAAAACCGCTGCGTCAGTTTTATTTCTCTCTCAATAATCCCACAGTATTGAACATATTTATCATACAGCGTTAGTTCCCCGTCGGAAATATATTCATACATTTGAAGGGCAGACATAAAACATTAGAGAGTTCAGTGGCCCCCCATCAAGTTTGCTAATAATGAAATTTGGCAGCGGACGGAATCACCAACATTATCCCGTCTACTTCCCCCTAGCCTTCCTAGGTCGCCTGGGGACCTAGTGATGTTAGGATGATGTATCGATAATTTAATCGAGCATATACCTACCTAATTTGATTAGTGATTCGTGACAAGCGCTTGATCCTCGCGCCGGGATCAATTTGGAACTCCGACAGCTCTCCGGATTCATTTAGAGCAGTGATTCCCAAAGTGGTCCATATAGACCCCCTGGGGTCCATGGGACTCGATGGGGTCTACGTAGGCGTGAATAAAATTTGGAAATATGGGAATGGGATATAAATGTAGCAAGGAGGGGTCCACGGAAACCAGAAAAAAATTTAAAGGGGTCTACAAGAAAAAATAGTTTGGGAACCTGCGGTTTAGAGCCCATTTTTACTAGAGTTAATCCCAACGTTGGTGTACGGATAATTCAAATACCTATTATGATGATGAATAATAAAATTTGGCTCGATATATTTACATCACCTTGAAATCCCAGAAAGAGCTGTGAATACACAACAAGACAAATTTCACATTACTTTATTTCCAGAGTAGTAAACAAGTTTAGATACCTCTGCATCTATGCTTAAATGTGCATTTTTTTTAATGTAACGGAAGTGGCAAACAAGCATGCAGTTCACATTGATGTTAAGTGATGACTGCAGCCTATAGACACCCACATAAAGACCAAGATCAAAATGCAGATGCGTTACCACTCCTGAGGCCTAAGTTGTTATGCCTCTGTGCCGGAAATTACAGGGCCGTGTACGGCCCTGTAATTTCCGGCATACCACCTTACACATTACCACCTGATCGGAACACGATAATGCTGAACACTACCATTTAGCGGCAAGTATATTAGGTAATGAGGTGGTGCCTACGCCCGTGAGCTCTGTCACTGGAGCACCACCACCAGTAAGATACCATGCATAGAGCAATCATTATTTTTTTAGTTATTTTAGCATAAAACATGGCTAGCCTAGCCTAGCTATTGCATTAATGTATGTCGAACACTTTAACAAACGGGTTAGTTCATTAGTCTGTTATCTATAATTATGTGTCATCTAGATGCCTATTCTCTTCATATTTTTAGTAGGTATTATGACTAATCTATGTCGTCTGGAATAACTCGAAGGTAATAATGTTATAGCATACGTTGAAACCGGTGAAAGCTTGCTTTGGAATACAGAAACTCAAAAACTAACACGAAAATCATGTACTCTAAAATTAAAACACTCTTTTTTGGGACAGTCGCAAAAAATATCGACAACCACCATCAGACCCGACAACCCTCAACCCCGGGGTTGTTGCGCGGCCTTGGCCCTCGTCCAAGCCAGTGTCAGCAACCGCTCTGTCGCCTCACACTTGGCAGACCTTGTAGCATGCTAGTTACTGTGCGGATATTAGCTTCTTTATGGTGTAAGTTCAATTTGTTAAATTCGTGATGATAACCGCTATTATCAGATATACCAGGGTTTCTCAAAGTGCGTAGTACAAGCGCGTACCGCGAACCCCTAGTGGTTCGCCATTCGGGGGTTCACGACAAGATTTACTATAAATTGTCCAAAATTACTCCTGAAATTGGCTCCATTTGTGATAAGAAACAAGTACACCCATCACATTAATAAGTAGTAGTAAAATTTTATTTCATTTGGCACTTTATTTGTTACCTTTTATTGAAGTAAAAACACTTTTCTTCAACAGTTTAATTAGTTGAGGGGTTCGCTGTGACCTGGATACTTTCCAACGTACGGGGGGTACGTGAAGCCGAAAGTTTGAGAAACCCTGAGCTATACATTATGAGATATTTTTTGCGAGTAAGACGAATAATTCAGAAAAGGGTAACTTTATAGACGATATATTTTATTTTAAAGAAAAATGGAAAGAAAAAATTGACTTCAGGCGAGACTCGACTCGCGGCCTACTGGGAATCTAGTCCAGCCGCTCTTCCAATTGAGCTACTGAAGTCCTGCCCGATTTGTCAAATCTTTCCTTCACATTTATTGCCTTGCTTTCTGGTAGCAGTAGCGCCATCTATTGCCAACCATGCTAGTTAGGCCATTTTTCTTTAAAATAAAATATATATCACAAGCATGTGTGAATGCGAAATAATATAAAAACATTTATAGACCTTTATCCATTATCGTGCACATATCTTTAATTTCAGACGAAAAACCTCAACAACTAAATAGCCTTCCCCAAAAATGTCAACTACAGTAATAGAGGAGAATATGCCATAATTGACACGCTTAATGGTGGTGGCAGACAAGCATGCAGTTTACATGGATGTTAAGTGGCGACTGCAGACTATAGACATCTACACAATAACCAGAGGTCAATGTGCAAATGCCACTCTTAGAGGACTACGATTTTTTGCTCCTATGATGGCCCCGTAAGAACCACTTACGGTTTTTGCCTCTGCGATAGTTATTACGGGGCTATACATTACCATCTAACCGGAACACGGTAGTGCTGAGCACTACCATTTGGCGACAGATATATAGTTAGATAGATAGTGTAAAAACAAAATAGGATGCAATAAGGTAACTACTGCCACTGTGATCGCCAATCCGCATGCCAAGCGTGGCTATTATCACTAGTGCTCTATCACCAAAAAGTGGGTAAAGGTTTTAATTTCGGAAAACGTCCACATAGGTAGTGTATTTGAATAACAAGTAGCTTGGCTGTGCGAGCACTGCATTTCGCAAACAAACGTTCACTTCGTTGAAGCTCTACCATGAACTTAATAGAAGTTTCGATAACAAGGAAACATGATATAAGAATATTGCCGCCATGAATAAAACATACAAAATGATGTATGGAAGGGAGTGACTTGACCATTGCCAACAATATCGAACTGACTTCATTACGCTCTACGACTCGATGCCATACAATGTATGGTAATGAAGAGATATTTTCGTAAACTATGTTTAGGATAGTGAGATATTTTTAGGGTTCCGCACCTTAAAAGGGAAAAGACAGAACCCTCCACAAGAATCATAAAACACGACAGATATTATTGTGAAACGTTTATGTAAAACGTTATTGTTTTATATTGAGTTATTATAAAATTATTTTTATGACAATATTTTTAAAAGGTACTTACGGAGTTTTTTTAGCGGGATTTTTCTTTTTTGAAGCCTGACAGTTAATGAAAAAGAATGTCTCCTTTTCTTTTCCTAAACTCTATGTTATCAGTTTGTAAAAGAGGAAATGTGACATTCTACTGATACATATGTACTCCTGTGAAGAGAATAGGCACGTCCACCCAGAGCGAGCGTGCAGCCTCTCATCTAACGCGCGCCACCGAGCGCCCGAGTCATCTAGTGAAGGGCGCGCCTGCCACACAGAGCGAGCAGCCTATGTATTATAGTCACGGAATAGATAATGAAGATAGAATGGTAATGTGGGCATGGCAAGCGCGCCGCAACTATGTATGAACAAACACAGTTCGGCCGAACAATTCGTCCGCCGCAACTTAAGCTGCATTATTTAAACGTTACTGCTATCGAATACATTGCTCGTTAAGCACTCGCTCAATTAACGTTATTACTGTCTCCGCTTGCAATGTACAGCATATAATGCGTCCGCTACACTTCGACTACTGACGTACGAGCTCCTTGTGAGTATGTTGTTGTGTGCGTGCGAGTTCTTATTGTTTACGGGCGTTGTCTTAGTGTGCAAACTTACGCAAACGAATAGATGCTCTGAGGATTTATGTGTGGGTGATTGTCGAGATGGTGTTGCATTTGTGTAAGAAATTTCACGGTGTGAGAAAAGCGGCGACACTTGTTCTAATACTAAATTGTAGCAAAGGCCTTTCCATCCTTTTTTATCTATTCCGTGATTATAGTACTCTGTGGAGCAGCCTCTGCTCGCTCTGTGTAGACGTGCCTCGGTTAGCGTGCGCGATCGAGGCGAACAGCCTGGCGAGGCATTTGACTGCTCGCTCTGTGTGGCTGACGCGCCCGACTGTTGACTCGCCTGATGATAAATGTAGAAGAAGTACGGTAGGTGTGCCAGGACTAAGATATCTGGCGCTCCACACTCTCTGCCTGCCCCATAAGGGACTTGACGTGAAGATACATACATAGATATTTTATTGACAGAAGTTTCATTGGACCCAGAACCTTAGATTTTATGAAAGCCTGACTATTAAGTCAAGGGGGTAAGTAATGAGAATTGCTTCATGTCATATTTCAAAGATATGTCTACGCAATATATAGATATTTTTTTGATTATTTTTTCCTAAGCAAGATAAGTTAACTAACATCACGCTGCACTGCTTAGGACCAGAACAGTGTAAGTTATTTTAAGTAAGTAAGTTTAATCACTGGGTGTGATTAAAGCCGTAAGGGTTATTTTTGTAATGGAAGTGGCCAACAAGCATACAGTTCACATTCATGTTTAGTGATGACTGCAGCCTACAGTCACTTACAAAAAGACCAAGGTCAAAATGCGGATGTGTTACCACTCCTGAGGCCTAAGGTGTTATGTGTGATATTACAGGGCCGTACATTACCACCTGACCGGAACACGATAGTGCTGAACACTACCATTTAGCGGCGACAGTGGTGCCTACGTCACTGGATCTCTACCACTAGTAAAAATGTATGGTTGAACCTAATAAAACGAATCCTAAAGAATTTCGGTTGCATCCAAGGGGTATAACTAGTATACTAATGAGGAGTATGAGAGCCCAGTGACCATACAAGAGGGTCAGCCACCTGGGTGGGCGGAAATATCATGGATTCCATATCTGGATGATTCGATACTGGGTGATGAGCAACCAATCTGTCTTGGTATATAATTTTAATTAACCAATAGTTTAAACAATGGTGTGTACGTTTGTATGTAATTTAGCTGAAAATATTCGCAAAGAATGCAACTTCACGACTGTATTACCCAAAGGGATAGGCAGAAGTGAGAATATTTTTTTTAATTAAGAAAGTGGCAAACTAGCATGCAGCTCACATTGTTGTTAAGTGATGACTGCAGCCTATAGACAACCGCACAAAGACCAGAGGTCAAAATGCAGATGCGTTGCTATCCCTGAGACCTAAGACATGACGTCTTTGTGATAGTTACGGTGCCATACATTACCATCTAACCGGAATATGATAGTTAGCACTACCATTTAGCGGCAGATAGGTTAGGTAATGCGGTGGTGCCTACGCACTCGAGCTCCTACACTTGGAACTCTATCAACAGGAACAATAATGTGACGTGTGTAAATATAATTTTGACTTTAATATTTGCATGCTTGAATTTAAGCAAAACATGGTCTATCTAATTATTATTGTATAAACACCTGTTTATATATACCATGTTTTAAAGCAAATAAAGATATTATGATTATGATAAAAAATAGTTTGGGAACCTCTGGTCTAGGGTATTCAGCGGTCCACGGTCTCTGCCTAGTGTTGCCCAAAATCGGTCTTTGTCTTGAAGACCAAGAACAAGACTGACGGTGCAAGATTTGAGCAAGACCACACTGCTCACGTTGGTCTTGCTGAAATCTTGCACCGTCAGTCTTGTTCTTGGTCTTGCAAAAATGCAAGAACAAGACCAAGACTGCAAGACCAAGACCGATTTTGGGCAACACTATCTCTGCCTATTCCGTAAGGTACTTAGCGTAAGTTACACAGAACAACATACATCCACTTCGAATGAGAATACCTCATTATAAGCTCTACTACCAAAGCAATTATAACACAATTTTCATCAATAATCCCTTTGCACATAAAAAAAACATAAAAAAATACCGCCATTTGATTGAAAGCCGTCATAAATCCGTCCATAAAAACGAATCTAGCCGCCAAACGCACGCAAAGTCGGCGGATATAGCTAGTTTCGTCCATAAACAACGCTATAAAATACTCGTAAATACTTGGGCAGTTTCGCCTTATATGCCTCGTCTAGACGGTACACAGAGTAAAATTGTCTTGGAAGTAGCCGCGATGTTCCTGGCCTGAATGTCGTTAGGTTTTATTTATTTCTTATAGACTTTTTACTGGGGAAGTTCCAATCGGAGTTAGAGGACGTAGGCACCTCATTACCTAATCTATCTCCCACCAAATGATGTTTAGAGCGTGTTTCGGTTAGATAAAACGGTTAGGTTAAACTAAAATGAAAACCGAAAACTAGTTTTATTTCAATGAGTGTAGCTCGCGAAAACACGATTTTATGGACAGCAAGATCACCACTTGCCTCACTCACCACGAAATACATATTAAGAAATACAAATGCTAAGAGTTTAAAATTATGCATGGAGGCTCTTTTGAGGACGTATGTAGCTGATCACTGAGACGGAATTTTACGAAACCGTCCTCGACCTCTGAGGGGTTGTTTTTGGGTTTAATGGTTTGTATGAAATTTCGTTACTACAAGTGCTGGGAGTCAAAGGAGACGTTTCAAAATGTATGGAGCTTGGATCTTGCACACTATATTGAGAGAAGCATAAAATACAAAATCATTTTCAGCTAATCAAAACCATAATTTTATTGCCTATACCTTCACCTTCAAAGAAAGTCATAGTAGCAATATGGTGACATATTGTTGTCATACCTACAAAAATGAAATAATAATCAGCCCGTGACCACGGTAACTGGAAAGCGACCGA
This sequence comes from Macrosoma leucophasiata, assembly GCA_036365455.1. Classification (NCBI taxonomy): domain Eukaryota; kingdom Metazoa; phylum Arthropoda; class Insecta; order Lepidoptera; family Hedylidae; genus Macrosoma; species Macrosoma leucophasiata. Next base: position 752,873 of record JAWQUS010000023.1, on the reverse strand, counting down.
AACGTCGGGTGTATGAAGAAGTTTGGGAGTGTTGTATACGCGAGAAAATCTAATTTTAATTTCTACAATGTATGAAGCTCGCGAAAACCTACGAAAACGTTAAAATGAAATAAAATAAATATATCCGACAAAAAACAACAATTCATTTTTTCATGAATCTACGTATTTTTCTCTATCTTTTGATATAAGTGTACAAGGTGCGGGCCCAACGTGGAACTTGTCCTTTAGTATAGGACTTTTTTAGCACGTGCTAAGTGCTGCCTTGTGTAGGATTTTGCGAAATTCGACCCCTAAAGATATGTTTTTGAGGTTGATAGTATGAAAGGAGGATCGGTTTAATGAGAAATAACCGCAAATTTTCGCAACCCTACACGGTACATGAGTACCGTATCAAAAGTAGTAACACAGGTAGCATTGCACCCATTCGAAGCCGGGTTGGGTCGCTAGTCACCAAATAAAATACAAAAATTAATTACAATAAGCCAGCTAATCTACTAATTGAAGTTTTATACGATAAAATATAACAAAGATTATTTTGTTGCCATCATTAAAAAAGGGTTAATCTCGCGAGGTGTGCGTGGGGTGGAAAATATAATTAACCTTAAATGTTTCAACACTTCGGAAGGGTTGAATAAACCACTGGAAACAAAAAGTCACACGAGATTAAAAAGAAGTTTAACTGATTTCCACCGATAATGAAGGTCTTTCGTGTAAAGGAATGAACTGAACTTCAGTTGTATAAGTTATTTGTTCTTTAGAGTAAATAAACTTTCATATTTAACACACACATGCGCAATTATAAGTGGATACTAAAATCTATACTCATATGATTAAAGCTGAAGAGTTTGTTTGCTTGAACGCGCTAATCTCAGGAACTAAGTACTGGTCCGATTTGAAACATTATTTCAGTGTCAGAAAGCCCATTTATCGAGTAAGGGTTTAGCCTATACCTATAACATCACGCTAAGATGAACAGGAGAAGGTAGGTAGGTAACATTGCACCCGCGCGAAGCCGGGGCGGGCCGCTAGTAGGTACAAGGTATATGAAAAGAAAAATAAATAGTGGTAGAGCTCCAGTGACGGAGCTCGCGAGTGTAGGCACCACCGCATTACCTAATGTTAGGTACATTGCCGTTAAATGGTAGTGTTCAGCACTATCGTATTTCGGTCAGGTGGTAATGTACGGCCCTGTAATTTCTGGCACAGAGGCATAACACCTTAGGCCTCCGGAGTGGCAACGTATCTGCATTTTAACCCCTGGTCATTTTTATAGTTTCATACCTAGCCACAAACAAAAAAAAAACTAAAAGTGACATCCGAGCAACATGGTAAACAACCAATGTAAAAATAACAGAACGCAATAAACCGTCATTTTATTCGATGATTACTTTTTCATAGCTCATAAACAAATGCTGGGGGCTCGAGCTGAAAAAAAAAGACAATCGCTCGCATATGCACCGCCATCTTTAAATTTCAAATAGGATGCGAAAAAAATCGAGCGCAATGTGCTCATAGCACGCGCGACGCCATATGTGCACTGATAAAAAATCTTTTTTTTCACATGCCATCGGTGCGGCCAACAAAAAAATTATTCGTCAAACAAGAGCAGATAAGATGAAAAAATTGTAACATAAGCATAATATTAGTAGACGGTAAGTTAAATAAAAAGTTCACACAAAAACCGCTCATTTCGAGGTTAAATAGATGTTTTTGGAGGCGCTTGCGAGTTAGTGTAGGGCTGTCGATTTCTAATGATCGATTAAATTAATTTATACTTTCATTTGCCTGCGGCTTCTTACACGGAAATTTCAAAAACCTACCTTAATATGGAAGCTACCCGCCAAATTTCAGCTATCTACGACCAGTTATCATTATATTAATATGTGAAGCAAAAAATTGGTACCCTTTTTACCACAAATGGGCGGACGAAGGAGTACGAAGTTGGGCACAGTTAAAGTTTTCATGTAGAAGGAGTGCAGAAAACTATTATTTATATAAAATATGTATAATAATACTGGTAGTAGAGCTCCAGTGACGGAGCTCGCGGGCGTAGGCACTACCGCATTGTTTTATATTATTTCGCATTAACACATGCTTGTGAAAAATATATTTTATTTAAAGAAAAATGGAAAGAAAAATTTGACTTCAGGCGAGACTCGAACTCGCGGTCTACTGGGAATCTAGTCCAGCCGCTCTTCCAATTGAGCTACTGAAGTCCTGCCCGATTTGTCAAATCTTTCCTTCACATTTATTGCATTGCTTTATGGTAGCAGCAGCGCCATCTATTGCCAACTATGCTCGTTATGCAACCGATATAATAGACTTTGCAGTTTATTGACTACCGCACTACCGCATTACCTAATATACTTGCCGCTAAATGGTAATGTTCAGCACTATCGTGTTACGGTCAGGTGGTAATGTACGGCTCTGTATTTTTCGGCACAGAGGCATAGCACCTTAGGCCTCAGGAGTGGTAACGCATCTGCATTTTGACCTTGGTCTTTGTGTAAGTGTCTAAGGGCTGCAGTCATCACTGTGAACGGCATACCATCAGTATTAGTATTAGACAGTTTATTATCGTCTATAGCTTAAATTTGACTTTAAAAATTACTTTCATTTCGCACAATAATATCTCAATTCCCTTTTGCTTTTTTAATTATTTTTAGTGTCAACCCTAACATAGTCGGCGCAGGCGCAGGACATCTGTCGAGGGCGCGCGACGACGGCGCGGCGCATGCATTGAAATCGTCAGTCAGGACTTGCGGCCAACGCAATCCATCGTGCTAGCCACAATTGATTAATTCTGACATTATGAGACATATTAGTTTCGATATCATCCATTTATTGATTAAATGTGTTATGAGAATGGAATCCGTAATGTATGTGTAATACCTACGTACAATATTATGCGACAAATTGAGATTAGAGCTGCGCAAATGAAAAATTTCAAATACTTTACTGATGGCAGAGCTTTAGTGTCGAAGCACGAGAACGTAGGCCATTAGGCCATTAGGCCACCAGCGCATTACCTAATCTATCTGCTGTCAAATGGTAATGCTCATCATTATCGTGTTCCGGTCACATGGTAACGTATAGCCAGCCTCCTAATTACTATCACAAAGGCGAAATAACTAAGACCTCAGTGGCAACGAATCTGCATTATGACCTCTGGTTTTTGTGTGGATGTTTTAGGTTGCAGTCGTCACTTAACATCCATGTGGTCTGTATGTTTGTTTGTCTCTATAATTACATAAATAAAGAAACCAATAGCTAGGTATAATAGTAAATAATAGTAAATAAAGTAAGTAAATAGTATAGAAAAGAAATAATGTAACTGGCGACTCCTGGGCGTATGCTTTCTTTTCCTATTTAATAAATAATAATATTGGCAACCCATTATACGACCCACTGCTGGGCACGAGTCTCTCCCCTTTTTGGAGAGAGGCCTGGAGCTTATTCCACCACACTGCTCCAATGCGGATTGGTGGAGGTGGGTGGGTTAGTGGCCAACCCGCTGTCGAATGTTGTCAAACCGCCTCTGACAAGGTTAACGACTGCTATCTATCGATAGCAACCGGGACCGACGGCTTAACGTGCTCTCCGAAGCACGGTTGCCTATTTAGTTTCTGTCTAATACCTACTTCAGTAAATTACATGCGTAAAGTTAGGTAAGTAGGTAAACATATTAAATCCCTGGCTGTATTTATTCGTGTTTGATCATCGTTTTCTTCATGCATTCACACACCAGTTATAGTTGTTCGGTAATAACGTAGTTTTATTAATAACTTGATTATGTACGCTTTCTCGCAACCCCAAAAACTTTCTTTTAAGACGTGAGGGAAGCAAATTCGAAACGTTGTGGTATCTGACAGGTATAATAGAATTATTTTGGTAGAACCATATTATTGGGTAGAACTGTAAAATTCTAAAAAAGGTAATCCAGTAGCGAAGCGTGAATGCGTAAATCTATCATCCACCAAACTCTAGTTTTAAACAGTAGGTATAGTAGTTAGATGGTATTTTGTCAAGAAAAACAAAAGATCTTAGTCCGTAGGAGTGGCAATGCACCTGGAATATACCTTCAGTTTTCGGATGTCGATAACCATAAGCTTACAGCAGTTAGGGTGCTATATATAGTATATATATAGTACTTCCATAAAATGTACTCAATAGGGGATTTGAATAGGTATAATATAGGCGTTGCTCAACTTTGGCTGAAAGCACCACTAGTAATTTACCTAGGTGGCGACTGCTCCGAATAACAACAAAACTTCGGATGAGTCGACCCCTACTATTTGTAAAAAGTGACATTTCATCCGCGGATAAGATACATTTGCGGATGAATTGTCACCTTCTTCAAGTCTTCAAGGTATCCCCCATATGTAACACGCTCGAGTAAATCCAGAAATCGCATGAATCGCATCGTAGGCTTCTCTAGTATGAAAGAGGTATTGTTACTTATACACTTTAGCAGATGTTAATCAATATATTTTCGGAAATTAACTAGCAAAGTAGCAAACGAATTCGGCCACTATGGCACCACAAAACCTTCGGTTCTATACGCGAAGTGGGATGCAAAACAAAAACAAATTGAGGACGGGTTTCGGACAAGCGATCTCAAATTGAGGCGGTATCTTTATTTGTTCCACAATTACTGGGTATAGTAGGTACCTGCTGCAGGTTAGTAGGTACGTACTTAAGAAAATGAGATAGCGTTCCAAAAATAAGTAAAAAAAAGATTGTATGAACGCTTCGAAAGGAGAAACGCTACTTATAACCAAATAGCATTAATTGTTTTATATTATTTCGCATTAACACATGCTTGTGAAATATATTTTATTTTAAAGTAAAATGGAAAGAAAAATTTGACTTCAGGCGAGACTCGAACTCGCGGCCTACTGGGAATCTAGTCCAGCCGCTCTTCCAATTGAGCTACTGAAGTCCTGCCCGAACTAGCATAATTGGCAATAGATGGCGCTGCTGCTACCATAAAGCATTGCAACAAATGTGAAGGCAAGATTTGACAAATCGGGCAGGACTTCAGTAGCTCAATTGGAAGAGCGGCTGGACTAGATTCCCAGTAGGCCGCGAGTTCGAGTCTCGCCTGAAGTCAAATTTTTCTTTCCATTTTACTTTAAAATCAAATAGCATTCGTAGCAATTAGGTAGTAATTTTCTGGTAGAGTTGCAGTGTAGGGACTCGAGGGCGTAGGCACCACCGCATTACCTAATTTATCTGCCGCCAAATGGTAATCTGTGTGCTATCGTGTTCCGGTAAGATAGTAATGGACCCTTAATAACTACGAGTATCACAGGTAACAAGTAAGGTATCAGCGGTAGAAAGCAACGCATTTGCATTTTGACCTCTGGTTTGTGTAGATATCTCATAACCAATCCGATTATGGTATATTATTCCCTGAAGCGCGCATGGCATAGCGGCTGGTGTAGATCGGAAGCGATCTACTCGGTTAAGCGATACGGGCGCGGTCGGGTGTGTGATGGGTGACCGCTAGTGGCAAATTGAAATGCGCGTTTCTGTGCTTCGGAGGGCACGTTAAACCGTCGGTCCCGGTTGCTATCGATAGTTAGCAGTTGATAAACCTTGTCGGAGACCTTATAAGCGGTTCGAAAACATCCGGCAGCGGGTTGGTTACTAACCCTTATCTCCACCAACCCGCATTGGAGCAGCGTGGTGTAGTAAGTTCCAGGCCTTCTCCCAAAAAGGGCAGAAATGCGTGCCCAGCAGTGGGACATATCAAGTGTTGGCATTCTTATTATTATATTCTTCTCTAATGATGCACAAAACTATTAATCTTCACTATCTTTCAGGCATCTTTGGACAAGGATTTGGCCAGTGGACGTTCTTCAGCTGAAATGACAAGTCCATGTCGTATACACGTTAAACATGATGCTTAGTAAAGGCTATCCTTAGAAAATACCATGACATGCTAATCAGCCCAAAAAACTTACCATTGTTTGTCGTTATAAAAACCAGGAATCGTTTTTATTGTAAAAAATCTTATATCCAAATGGTTTTATAAGTGCATCTGCTAGGGTGACGTTTTTTATGTCAGCGTGGTAGCAAAAAAGCATGGTTATATATTATCACAACATCATACATATGGACCTAACTTCACCCTTACTATTAGAAGGTGTAAGCAGAAATGTTAGGTTAATTTACGATTCCCAAGTTAAGTTTTTTTCTTCATGTTATAAATAAGTATGTAGCGAGCCTAAACTAGATAGGTAATAAATTCTCTGGTTATAAATGTACAGTACACACCAACAAATATTGCACATCGAGCTAAAGAAAGAGACAATCGGCTAGTTTCGACTTCGTAGAGCGTTATCTCTGTTGCATACTGGCATACGTATCTAAGCATTGATAGTGCGTACCTAGTTGGTCAAATTTGATTAAAATGGTTGACAAATGGATAAGTTACTTTTGTCTGAACGCTACGCAAGACGTTTGCAAAAAGATGGAGGTAGCTAGCTATACTTATGCTGGGTTGCACCCAGATATTTGTTAAACAGTTATTGTAATATTTCACATCCCTCTCTAATTTTAACAGATTTATTTAAGTTAGAGAAGGATGTGCAATGTTACAAAAACTTTAACAAATATCTTGGTACAACCCAGGCTTAATAACTTTTCAGATTGCCTTCAGACAAATGTCATCTCAGTCGGCTCGAGACCACGGAAGCTGAAAAGCGACCGAAACGTCGGGTTGATATTAAATTTGTATTTAAGTTTAAAACGCTCGAGATAAATCCGAAAATATAGTTGTACCAAACAGGTCGAGTTCTGTCTGATGGTGGGGTCAAAAGTCTTAGGAATCGGCGTGCATGTATGAAGAGAATGATGAAGGTAGATGAGACACGGGAGGTGTGTCAGGACCGGGATAGCTGGCGCTCCATACTCCCTGCCTACCCCGTTAGGGACCTCGCGTGAAGATACATACATACATAGTTGTATTTGAATTAGTATAGCTCGCTTAAACCTATGAACATACAACTTGTAAATAAATCAACAATAACCCGTCAACAAGTAGAGTTGCAGAAAACATGAACAGCAATGATGAATACCCTGCCGCTTTCCGTCCGTCCTGCCGTTTTATGAATGGGATATCACACTTGTTTAAATTTAGCACTACTGAGAACACGCTGCCCTCACACCGAGAGTATAAACGGCACGTACAGTATCCAAAATGAAATATTGCACATTGATCTTAAGAACGAGACTTCGGCTTGTTTCGGGTTTGTAGAACGTTATCTCTTTCGCACATTACCAATACGTTTGTCAACCATTTTTGTTTTGACAAACACCGGACTATTAGCGCTTACGTAGGCAGTGTGTAGCAGAGGTAGAGCTCTACAAGCCGAAACTACCCAATTATCTCTTTTGTGGACTCGATCTGCAATATTTCTTGCTGTGTAGGTACTATATCTCATCACTGATATTCACCTATACTCAGCGTCAGACTGGCAGTATAGTCGAGGTGGCGTTTACCGGCTGAACTTGTGGGACTTTCTCTAAGCATCTATCTAAGGCGCAGGGCCCATTATCTGGTCTTAAGTCCGGGGTGTGAGAAGAGCCACCGAGTCACAAGTTTCCCTTGTGGTGAGTTCCAGTGCGGGGCGTAGGCACCACCGCATTACAAATGTATCTGCCTCTAAATGGTAGTGTTCACCATTATCGTGTTCCGGTTAGGTGGTAATATACGGCCCTGTAATTTCCGGCACAGAGGCATAACACCTTAGTCCTCAGGAGTGGTAACGCATCTGCATTTTAACCTTGGTCTTTGTGTGGGTGTCTATAGGCTGCAGTCATCACTTAACATCAATATGAACTGCATGCTTGTTTGCCACTACCATTACATAAAAAAATAGAATATACGAATAGTCTTACACAATACGGTACGTCTGGTCACATAAGTTGTATAAAGCTGATCGTTCGCTCTCGGTGTGTCGTGACGCCACATAAAGCGTGGAATTCCACGGCGCGTTTCATTCTACATTCAAACGGTCACTATTTCTGTTCTTTTGTAGTTTTATTGGTCGATTCTGGTGCTGGTCGCTCGTGGAAACGGAAGTTTAATTGCTAGGATGCGTGTCAACATCGGGCAGCTTGATGGTGTAGTTGGTGCATTGAAAAGATGAATACAAACAGATTGACAATGATACACAAATAGACGTGACAGGCGGACGGTGACCGTGGCGATCAGTGCAGACACTTGATGCATCGGACGCATTACCTAATCTAAAGAGCTTTATACCTACCTATGTTACCACACTTACCACTTATGTAGTACGAAAATGTGTTTTTGTTGCTACTAGCATGTTATTTATTTATTTAAACTTTCTGCACAAACAAAGTAGGTACATGAGGCGGAATTAATGCTAGAAAGCATTCTCTACCAGTGAACCTAAGGGTTGTGTAGAAAACGAAGAATGGTATTGCATTTGGAAAATCGTCAAGAATAGATAAAAAGTCATAATAGTCATTTTGAAAGTAATTTACAGAGCATTGGGAGTAATATTATTCATATTTAAACGTTAAATGGGTGTTGTAGTCACAGAATAGATACATAAGGATTACACTACACAGAATAGATAAACAATTTATTTATCTATTCCGTGGTTGTAGCCTGAAAATTTACTTAGATAAGAACCAGTGATTTGAATTACTTATACATCGCAACCCCTGAGGCCTCTGTTTCGGAAAACCTTCAGACTTCTGACATGCTTCGGGCGGCCGTCTTTGCCCAACTTCGAGCCATTGAATTATTCTCAACTAAAAAATACAGAACTTAGTATTGTCCTATTTTAACTAAGGCACTAATGGCCGAATACTCAAACGTCACTCAATTTTAAGCAACCCTCAAATGTGCGCTATCTCGATCGTTTGAATGAGTTTTATAAGGACAGAAGACGTTTAAGTCCCACTTAGATTTAAGTGGTGATTGAGTATTTGGCCGTAAGGCAGCAAATCTAATCGATCTATCGAGAGGTACATACTTAGGCAGTAGAGTTGTAGCAGTATAGAATTTGGGATACCTAGGTAGATTATAATGTGCTGAGATTTTTAAATTAATAAGTCTTAAATCTTTCACGATTCTACAGAGACTCTCGACAAGAAAAGTAGGTACCCAGAGTAATCATTTTGATCCTACATGAAGATTGTTAATTGTTATATTCTTGCACATAAACTGTAGGTAATTACGTATTGCTTTATCAAGTATAATAGCGTTAGAGCTCCAGTGAATGTGGGGAATAAAAGATCTAGCCGCCGAAATGTAGGTATCCTACCTAATTGTGTTTGTCCACGATAATTTCTGGTAAGTAGGTAATTTCGGCCTCAGAAGTATGACTCTACGTTGAGACAACTACATTCGGATTATTTGTATGGGAAAATAAAATTGTGGTTTTTACTGCTTCCCTTCAATTTCTTCATATTTTCTTACCTTTTTAACCTTCCCTCGACTTCCAAAAACAATTCAAAACCAAAATTAGCCAAATCGGTAAAGCCGTTTTCGAGTTTTAGCGAGACTAACGAACAGAAATTGATTTTTATGTATATAAATGATTACTCGGAACGTTAAGTATAATTCGCCGGGTTAATGAAAATATGTCACTTGATACGTACAAATTTATTTCCTTCGTTATCTGAAGTTTTAAGTTTAAAAAATGGACAGTGATGATCTTGGACGTTCGTCATCGGGGGGTGGCAGAGGAGGGCAGCTGCCCCTCTCTAGAAACTAAAAGCAGCACAATTTACAGCAAAGACTGATATGTACCATAAGTATAGGTACCAACCTGGCCCCTCTAAAGCCAATCTGCCCTCCCCTATAGTCAAGCTGCCCTCTAATTCGTTGGCTGGCGACGTCTTTGGCGATGATGACAGCGCTGAACGAGAAAATAGTCATATACCATCTAAAAGAAAGCGGCAAAAGCTTTGACTCATTACGTATTGCTGAATATTCACGGTAATTTCGCAACAAAAAGTCTTAATCAAAAATACAGCTACAGGTTTATTGGCTCAACTGAATTCCTTAGAAACAGCGATATTATCGGAATTCTGGGGATCAGCCCTAAAACAATTTAATTTAACCGTTTCCTCCTTTTTTCGAAGTCGGTTAAAAAATGATCTGAAAGTGGCGTTTCCTTGTGGCGCATATTTTTTTGTACTGCAGTAACGAATTGTAGCTTATTTTCGGTACTCAAAAGGATAAAAACTATTTGAGATCGCGTCGTATCGAAAAACGGCTTAATAATTCGGCAATTTCAATTATCGAAGCCGGTTAACAAATGAAATTGATGACGACAATGTAACAGGTAAACGAATTTGTTAAAAATTTTGTTCACAGAATAAGAATGTATGTGTATAATGTAAAATCTACCTATATTTTTTTTTGTTTTCTTTCATTCCTTGATGGGGCGGAAAGCTACAGGAGCCCGGGGCGCACAATCTTAAAATACGCCCCTGTGTACGGCCCTGTAATTTCCGGCACAGAGGCGTAACACCTCAGGCCTCAGGAGTGGTAACGCATCTGCACTTTGACCTTGGTCTTTGTATGGGTGTCTATAGGCTGCAGTCATCACTTAACATCAATGTGAACTGCATGCTTGTTTGCCACTTTCATTACATAAAAAAAAGGTACATAAAATATAGTAGATTCACTGTGTTACCTAATAAGATAGGCACAAAGCATCTAACGTAATGAAACACGATCTACCACGTGCCTATCGGCGTATTATGGACAATGGAGAAAACCTGTTGACATTGCGCTTTATCTTAGCAAACTAGTTTACAAAAGAAACCGTAAAAGAAGACTACAGAACCTTGCCCTTTAGTGTTTTAAGTTGAAAAAAGCCACGTAGCTGACTCAGTAGTTATATGAGCTTAAATACCTACAACAATACGTACCTACCTATTCGCTTTTACGACTTACAATATAATGTTATGAATAAAACCTCTACCTGCCGATGTTTCCCACGCCCAAACTAGAGAATATAAGATAAAAAAGGCATTACCAAGTCGAAGAACAAAAATCATTTTCACACCTTCGCGGAAAGGTTTTAGTGGATGCTTTTATTACGAATGTAAAATAATAATGGATGCATAAACTTTCTTAGCTTTCTATTGTTGAGTGAAGTAGCGACATCTGTGGCGTATAAAATAAAACCAATTATATTATGACTTTTAACGCCATCTAGTCCTTTTTGATGAAAGCTTTGCGGTAACAGTGACATCTAGTGAGCAATAGTTAGAACCTGTAGACCGGAACGAAATGAAAGTTGGTAAGTTACGACTAAGTTTTGCTACTCTATAACAGATGGCGTCCATAACGTATACAAGTAAATCATTTTAATAACTTTAGTGTGAATCAGTTAATTCAATTTTTATATCCTAATAACAAATAGTTTCTAAATAGAAGAAAGAAAAACCAAATCACGGTACCGTTAAAAAACATTAATGAACATAAAGTGACAACAATGGCAGGATTTCTTGATGTATTATTTACACAATTTATTCATAGCTTTTGGTAAAACTAAAAAAGGTAACTCACATGAAAAAAATACCGATGAGTCTGTCTTTGCCCAACTGCACACAAACTACTCGAACTACACGAACTGACTACAAAATAAGCATTTGCCTTATTTTATATCTCCACCGCTCTCCTCCAGTACCTACCATTTACTCTCGAACACACAATTTTGTGGTTTTACTCAATTTCTTTGAAAGTGAAAATAGGCACTTAATAAAATACCTACAATTACTTAGACAAGTTATATTGTTCAAGTAAGCGTGTTTAATTTTCATTGTAATGATATTCTGGAAATTGGAAACAAAATCATCCGCTTGATGATTTAAGTGAGTACCTATTTATGTATGTGAGTATGTGCGAGTTTGATATTATTAGGGTTCCGTGCTTCAAAAGGGAAATACATATTTATTATAATTACCTTAAAAAATTACACATGTGTCTGTCTTTTTTATGTTACAAAGGGGTGGCAAACAAGCATGCAGTTCACATGGATGTTAAGTGACGACTGCAGCCTATAGACATCCACACATAAACCAGAGGTCAAAATGCAGATGTGTTGCCACCCCTGAGACCTAAGTTGTTATGTCTCTGTGTTAGTTATTACGGAGCCATACATTACCATCTAACCCAGTGATTCCAAAAGTGGTCCATCCCCCTATCTAGGGGGTCTATCCCCCTGGGGTCCATGGGACTCGATGGGGGTCGATGGGGATGATATAAATGTAGCAAGGAGGGGATCCACGGAAACCAGAAATAAATTGAAAGGGGTCTACAAGAAAAAATAGTTTGGGAACCTCTGATCTAACCGGAACACGATAGTGCTGAACACTACCACTTGGCGGCAGATAGATTAGGTAACGCGGTGGTGCCTACGCCCGTGAGTCCCTCGACTCGACCAGTGTCTGTCTGTCCATCTATCACAAGCAATTTTCTTTGAAAGTACTGGACAGATTGAATTAAAAGGTAACCTTAACTAACTAACTGTACGTGTTCAAACAAGTACGTGCAACGTCACTAAATAAAATAAAAAAAATAGAGAGAGTTAGAGGAATTTTTGTGGCTTTCTACTGGATGTAGAGCTCCAGTGATGGTAGTAAACGGTAGTGTTCACCTCCAAGGGCGTCCCCAGCAATAGATATAGAGGGGGGCAGTTTGGTTTTAGGAGAGGACAGATTGGGTCTAGGGGGCCAGATTGGTACTTATACTTCTTTTACTGGTGGTAGAGCTCCAGTGACGGAGCTCGCGGGCGTAGGCACCACCGCATTACCTAATATACTTGCCGCTAAATGGAAGTGTTCAACACTATCGTGTTCCGGTCAGGTGGTAATGTACGGCCCTGTAATTTCCGGCACAGAGGCATAAGACCTTAGGCCTCAGGAGTGGTAACGCATCTGCATTTTGACCTTGGTCTTTGTGTGGGTGTCTATAGGCTGCAGTCATCACTTAACATCAATGTGAACTGCATGCTTGTTTACCACTTCCATTACATAAAAAAAAAAACTTATGGGATATAAGGTGTTTTTGCTGTAAATTGTGTTGTTTTTTGTATCACTATGGAGGGGCAGTTGCCCCCTCTGCCACCCTCTGACGCCCATGTTCACCACTATGGTGTTCCAGTCAGGTGGTAATGTATGGCCCTGTAACTTCCGGCACAGAGGCATAATACCTTTGGCTTCAGGAGTGGCAACGCATCTACATTGAAATATCTGGTTTCATATAGTTCTATGACATTTGAACATAATTTACGCCTGCACGACCCTTAACACACTGTCGGTATGGCATCTTGTATTCTTTATGCCATGATATTACTTTAATACTGTAACACAAGTGCTACATACAAAACCACTTAAGGAAAAACAATAAAAGCTGTTGTTTAACCATTTCTACCCTTAAACCGGCCACCCCTATGCTATAAATCAGAAGATCGCAATAAACAACTCAACACCGCCATCTGTAGGCAACTGTGTTCATTACTTCCAGCGATAAATCAAAACTACGTCAACAGATGGCGCCAAAAGTTGTGTAATTTATCTCGCGCTCGGAAAGATTGTATTTACGACAGTTTTCTCTTTTTCCGATGTCGCAGGTGCTAAAGTTATGGTCTTAGCGGGAATTCAGTCTCTTTTACCGCCTAGCCAGGTTAAAATTAATGTCTTGTTTACGATATTGCTGTCAATGCAATATTTGGAGCATCAAGCCGAATTGTTTTGATTGCGTGTCCGGTCGTATTAAACGGTGACCGGCTTTTAATATTTTTAACATTTTTTCCGGCAAACAAGTTGTCCGGTTTAGCGACTGGGAATTCTAATCGTACATCATGCTAGTCACAATAGTCACTAAGAAAACCTGGATTCGATATTGATGGAAGCGAATACTGCACCTATGGCCGAATACTCAAATGTCACTTAATTTTAAGCCGGCCTCAAACACTAGCTATCTCTGTTGTTTGCAAAAGTTTTATAGAGACGAAAGACTTTTAAGTCCCATTTAGATTTAAGTGACGTTTCAGTATTCGGCCGCTGGTCATCTAGGTATCTAAAACATTCTAACATCTTAGGATGATGCGTTGGCTTGCCTAGAACCTATATAATTTCTGCCTGTCCCAGAAAGTTTCTCCTGGTGCAGTATTAAATATGTTTCGTGGTAGCAAGATTGGCAAATCTGAATCTGACCAAACTGGAAAATCATAGCGTAGAATTAAGTAGAGGTACCTACTGCTATTTAATTAAAGAAATGCTCTAGCTAGCAACTTTAGAACCCAGCACCAAATTTCTACAGTTGTAATCAGTTAAATGTAAAGTATGTACCTATGTGTTGAATTAAGAATTAAATAATAAAAACATTAAAAAAAAAATTGATAGACCATATGTTTTACATTAAACCGTGGCCAGAACCCCCTTTTAAGTATGCAATACCTGTGTTAGGAGGTCCTGCTCTTCCTTAACAGTCACCATATAAAGATCCACGAAATATCTATGTTATATTAAAATTTAAACTGTATATTACCTACTGTAAACGTTAGCTTATAATTTTTATTGAAAAATAAAGATGCTCGCGCGTTCTTATACAATATACATACTTAACATAATTCGCTAAGTAAACACAAAAGTGTTGTTTAGTCTTTGCCTGCAATAAATTAAAAGTTAGTAACACATTCTACTTTAGCGAATGTTGACACAAAACAGCAGTGTCTAAAGTACCCGCGACAACAAATCAAGGGAAAACTGGAGACGCCGCGTGCCATTAACCCACCCGTTAATCCACACGTGGTTAACAGTAATGGGACATTTGGACCACAGGACCGACGAACGCAGGGTTATCCACAATCTGCGGTGACAATAATGCGTAATTCAAGGAAATTTGCTTGCGTTTAGTTTAGGTAGGAAATTAGGTAGCTTTTTTAAAGAATAAAATATTTATTTATGTTATTGCATTTTTTTCATGGATTTTATTTTTATTGTTAGTCATTTTTC
This sequence comes from Macrosoma leucophasiata, assembly GCA_036365455.1. Taxonomy (NCBI): domain Eukaryota; kingdom Metazoa; phylum Arthropoda; class Insecta; order Lepidoptera; family Hedylidae; genus Macrosoma; species Macrosoma leucophasiata. The sequence continues at coordinate 737,852 of JAWQUS010000023.1, read as the reverse complement.
AAGCCACGTTGAGTGATTTCGGCAGTGCCAACTGGCTTGCGTCGCCGAAATATTCTAAATTTAGAAATCATTAAATCATTATAGGATTTGCTTAAAAATCACAATATGAAACACTAACTTTTTTTTTATCTTTCCTGGTGGTAGAACTCCAGCTGGAGCTCTACCACCAGTAATTTTCTGCTTATTACAAATTCAGCATAACTTCTGAAAGTCGACAGTAAAAGAGCCAATAAATAGGCCAGGAAGCGCCTGAACGTTTGCCGTTAAAACCATTCTAGCGAGAGAGTATCGTCTGCTGTGGTTTGTTTCCATTACACTACGATATTGTAAGCGATATCGTCAAATGTAAATAGTTAACCACTTTGAAATTTTTAAAGCAATGAGATTTCTGCTGTTTATTCTTATGTACATGCGTACATAAGAATAAAACTGTGATAAATAATAAAATGGAAAATCGGTTTAATGCGAGTTGGTAACAGAAATACATTAAGATAAAAAGGGTGACAAGATGTGGGCTAGATAGTCATGGTTCGTTACTAAATCCTCGGATTGATATCTATTTTTTTAATGTGGCAAATGACCATGCAGTGCTATGGGTGGTGATTGAATACTGCAGACAAAATATCTACACAACAACCAGAGGTCAACATGCAGATAAGTTGTTTTGCATCAGTGACTATAGTTACAAAGATGACCCTGTAAAAAGTATGGACATTACCATCTAACCAGGATATGGCGCCATCACTACCATTTGTGCGCAAATAGATAATTACCATCTCATCTAATCTGATCATGCTCGGCTCGGGCGGAACGCGACACTTTTTCGTGCCTGCAGCCGGCGTAGATCGAGTTACAAGACGTTATAACGTCAGAACAGTTTGACAAATATGCTGTATTGCTGTACGGCCCTGTATTTTCCAGCGCAGAGGCATAACACCTTAGGCCTCAGGAGTGGTAACGCATCTGACCTCTGGTCTTTGTGTGGGTGTCTATAGACTGCAGTCATTACTTAACATCAATGTGAACTGCGTGCTTGTTTGCCACTTTAATTACATTAAAAAATTGCTACAGACATGCTATTCCAGATCACCACGATGGGGTTCCAGTGTTCCTCCTACGCGGTCACAATGGCAACCGGACTGTCAAACAGTGTCGTGTCGTGTCAAACAATGCGCCCGCGTCATCATAAGGAAATCAAAGAGTGCAGACCGCACTGCAATCACTGTTTCCACTACATTAATCGCTAATTGGCTGAAGGGGCTCCCTCCCTAATTATTACGTTTTTTTTTTAATTGTTGGGGGTTGAAAATTATAGCTTTGTTTGAACTAAGACAATTCTGTGATGAGAATATTATACGTATAATTTTCTATGCCATTTATTTTTATAACTTAACTTTTTAAAGTATTTAATAAATTATTATTGTTTAGTTAATATCGAGTCTATACGATATACGATATGTAGGTATACCTATATCAAAAGTGACGAACGGGTTATTGGTATAATATGGAATGATTGTAAAAATGTAAATAGGTAGGTACACTAGGTACCTTCAATATAAAAAATGTATGGTCCCTTAATACTTAAGGACATAAAACCTAAGGTCTCAGGAGTGGAAACGCATCTAAATTTTGACCTCTGGTTTTTGTGTACATGTCTACAGGCTGCAGTCATGACTGGAGTGTCGTGTCTCTATGATCGTTATTACGGGGCCATACATCACCATCTAACCGGAACACAGTGCTGAACACTACCATCCTGCGGCAGATAGTTTAGGTATTGGTGCTAACAACCTCAATTCTCTACCACAGTAGATAGAACAAACTCTACTCTGGAACTCTATCTCTACCTCTACTCTAACTCTACCTTGTTTGTAAGCGACTTTTTTGATACAAAAATGTATCGTTCCTTTATAGAATTTAAGTTATTGCAAATTTTGCAAATTTTGCAAAGGAGATGTTGCGAACTCGGCTCTAGTTCGTACACGTCCTCAAAAAATTGGTAAATTAAAGAAGAATCCGAAAAAAATACAATTAATTTATTCAAGAACATATTTTAGAGTTACTACCACATTTAATTCAAACGATTTTATCATTTTCAACCATATTCAACATGGCGGCGATAAAGCCGACGCTTCTTTAAATTGGAAATCGATAAGTTTTTAGTATTGTATAAGTTCTTAGTATAAACACATGAAATCGATTTCGAAAGTATTTAGAAAATATTACTTTTTTCTCCAAGTACTAAAATATAATCAAAAAACAAAAAAGTGAAAATGTCAAAATGACATCGCCCGCCATATTCGCCATGTTGGTTTGAGTTGCAATTCTAACGGCAAATAATATTTTGTAACTGTAAACAAAGCTAAATACGTAAAACTATGCAGTAAAAAAACGTTTTTATATTGATTTTGCCTGTTAATGATATTGTGTACAATACATGGCCGGAGGTCCATAAATTTTTGCAACATCTCCTTTTGCAACTTCTTTTGTAATCCCATGAACGGTTGAAGTAGATAAACATAAAACAAATTAAAAATACCCCGAACTTTGTCGCTTAAAATTTGTTAAGTCATTCAAATACCCCCCTGGAGGGGCGTAATGATACTTTGCGAGTAACAATTACATTCTGGAATTTTTACTGGCATTTTTAATTAAGAACTCCCGTGACGTCTTTATTTTTTAATTGCTAAACTTCTGGTGTAAGAGCTTGATTGAGAAATTTTTAATCTTAATTTTTTTATCTTGAAGGTGGGAAAAGTTTGATGAAGAAAGAATATAAGTACGTAGTTTTCACGATAGGTACATGACATACCTATGCAGGGTGTTTCAGAAATCAACGATAAACCGAAAACGGGTGGTAGGCCAATTCAAGACAGTTATCAGTTTTTTTTTTAAGTAATGGACGGGGCAAACAAGCATGCAGTTCACATTGATGTCTGCAGCCTATAGACACCCACACAAAGACCAAGGACAGAATGCAGATGCGTTACCACTCCAGAGGCCTAAGGTGTTATGCCTCTGTGCCGGAAATTGCAGGGCCGTACATTACCACCTGACCGGAACACGATAGTGCTGATCTACCTACTATATATTATATACTACCATTTAGCGGCAAGTATATTAGGTAATGAGGTGATGCCTACGCCGCGAGCTCCGTCACTGGAGTTCTACCATCGGTATCTCAGATATCCCGATCCTGATACACCTCCCCTGCATCTTCTACATTCATCAATCATTTATCTCTGTCTACCCCTTTAACGGACTTGGCGTGAAGATTATTTATTATTTATATCGCGTATACAACGTCTACGTAAGAAGATTCAATAGTTACATTAAGTTATTTATTCCTCGAATTTAAGTAATTTAAGAACTGCCTCGGCAGCCTAGTGGTAGCAGGCCACTACTACTACGCTCAAGTCCTGGGTTCGATTCCCGGTTATCAGAAATAATGATGTAAAGTCCTTTATCTCTGGTTCTATTGGGATTTTCCATTTTCTGGAAAATTCCCAGTGCCTCAAAGTTTGGTAATGTGCCCGGAGATGTGAACAGGCTCGCCACCTTTTACATGGGCCAAAACGTAACCGGCGAATCGTGGGTGTTTGCATGTATGCTTGAACGCATGCATTTACCTCTGCCTACCCTTTCGGGGATTACAGGCGAGAAGTTACGTTTTATTTTTTTTCGAATTTAAGTACAGAATAATAAATTACTCAAAATTTATTATCTATTAATAAATTACGACATCTCAGATAAAATATTGCTTCTTTGTTCCATTTTTAACTAACAGGATATACTAATTAAGATTGAAAATTGACTGTGTGAATGTGTGTTGAATTAGACTGTGCTATAACTTAGTTGAATGGCATATTGTTCTCAATGCGCATGCGCACATATCTCCAATACTCGTGTGATCTTCCCAGCACATGGATTTCTATAATCTCGTCGCAATATTTTAGATATTACTGGTACAGTAAGTATTAATTCAATACGTGTTTGTTTGTAATAAATCTTAACACACCCATAGATTTAGTTTTACAGCTTACTGAGATTTACTGTAATAATCGGTTTATTGACGACCCGTTTATTCCAACGGTCACACCGTTTGATTCGAAGGGTCGCAAGTTCGATCCTCGCACCGGGACAAGTATTTGTACGACCTACAGATATTTGTTTCGGATCTGGGTGTTGGTGCGCAACGGCACCCACGACACAGGTTTTTACCTTGTGTGGGGCTGTGAGTGTAAGCCATTGATATACAAGTTTTTTGTATATCAATGGTGTAAGCATATTTTATTGTAAGCGATGTATGTACCCGTGCCATATAGGTATATCTAAGTAACTACATATCTACATCCCCCGGAGGGGTAGGCAGAGGCATGTATTCAAGCGCCTACGATTCGCTAGTTACACACGAGTCCATTGATATCTCCGGGCACATTATATTACACTGTGGCACTAGGAAATTTCCAGAAAATAGAGAAAAATCCAAATAGAATACGTAAAAGCTACAGCTTATTATTATATTTTTTACTAGCTGTCCCCGCGACTTCGTCCGCGTGAGAATTTATGATTGTTCAGTATCTACCCGGACGAAGTCGTGGGCGAAGCTAGTATAAAAGTAGCCTAACTCCTTATTTATTACATCTACACTACTTATTACATCAGCTATCTGCCAGTGAAAGTCCCGTCAAAACCGTTAAAATCGGTCCAGCCGTTCCCAAGATCAGCCCCGCCAAGCAGACAGACAGATAGACAAAAATTGTAAAAAATGTTGTTTTGGTATATGTATAGTGTATACATACGTATGCATTTAGTAAAAAGCGGTTATTTTAATATTACAAACAGACACTCCAATTTTATTTATTTGTATAGATATAATTTTTTAAAGTACTGCTGCTAGTTTAAAAATACCGGAAATACCAATTTAGAAAACTAAATCTCTGCAAGTAGTCTCAAAAACATATCCCAATCTTAAAATACACAGACAGAGTAACACCTACAACATAAGCCGTATAAGTATCTAAACGAATTTATAATCTGCTTATCTAAATTATTAATATTGTTGGAGATGAGGGAGGATTGTAAAAAAGGCGGCATCAATTGCGTCGGACAGCCAGTGGGGCCATGATTTATGTGTAGTGGAATTAAAACGAAACACCCTGCAACAGGAAGTTGGTATAGTGGTGAGCGGAGCGGGAAGCGATAGCGGGAATAAAAGGTTTTTCAATATTCTTAAGATGATACTACAACGCGAGATCCATAATAGCGATCGCCGTAGGTATTTACTCGTTTATTTTGCAGTAAAGTTCAGCGCGTTGAGCTGTGTGTGAGTTATAGTAGTAGGCACTACCCGTCACTGCAACTCACAAAGTACATTCTTGCGTGCTGAGACAATGGAATGACGAGCAAATATTAAATTTGCGCAATTAGCTTTTCGAGACGTCAAAATGCTCATTAAAATGTGTGTGTTCATTTTTATATTGAATGTAAAAATCATTGATATTTATCATCATCGACATTCAACTGGTGGTAGAGCTTCAGTGACGGAGCTCGCGGGCGTAGGCACCACCGCATTACCTAATTTACTTGCCGCAATATGCTAGTGTTCAGCACTATCGTGTTCCGGTCAGGTGGTAATGTACGGCCCTGTAATTTCCGGCACAGAGATATGCCTCTGTGCCGTAACACCTTAGGCCTCAGGAGTGGTAACGCATCTGCATTTTGACCTCGGTCTTTGTGTGGGTGTCTTTAGGCTGCAGACATCACTTAACATCAATGTGAACTGCATGCTTGTTTGCCACTTCAATTACATAAAAAAAATAATATATATATGTATTCATAAATAAAAAGTATGTATGTATCTTCACGCCAGGTCCCTAACGGGGTAGGCAGAGAGTGTAGAGCGCCAGATATCCCGGTTCTGACAAACCTCTCGTGCCTTGTCTACCTTCATCATTCTCTTCATACATGCACGTCGATTCCTAAGACTTTTGATCCCACCATCAGACAGAACTCGACCTATTTGGTCATGGTAGGTCAGTCTTGGTCTTCCTGGGCCTCTGCAACCATCCACATTCGCATTGTATATCTGTTTAGTCATTCGCTCATTCGACATTCTTTCTATATGCCCGAACCATTGGAGCATGCTTCACACAAAGCCTCTTTCTTACATCTTCATTACGAACGCGATCGGTGAGTGATACACCGCAGATCTTGCGCAATGATCTCATCTCGACCGCGTTCAACTTACTTTCATGCTCTTTCCTGCATAACCAGCTCTCGCTTCCGTGTAAGAGCGTTGGAGTAAGTACAGCATTATGTACGGCTAGTCGAGCCCGCTGGCTGAGATGTTTAGATTCTAGCAGCTTACCCAACGCTCCATTCATGCAATTCCCAGCAAGCACTCTTCTTTCTATGTCAGTGGTGTACCATCCTTGCTAAAAGCACATCCAAGATATACAATTTCATCCACCTGTCCTAACACTGCATCATCTACTACTACCCTTGCATTTGTTCTCTGTTCATCTCTTTCAAATACTAATACTTTAGTTTTATCCACATTGCACGCAACCCTGTCTGACACCGATGTTAACATCAAACCAGGGTGACATGTTACCATCTACCCGCACACATGCTTGACAGCCCACATACGTGGACTCTATTGCACGGAGCAGAGAAATAAGAAGTAATAAGAAGTATTGGTTAGCCAACAAAACGACATTTCTTTTGCACTAAATCGCAGCCTTACCCAGCCGGGATAAGCTAGAAAGAGAGTGGTGTTAATACCGGAATATAAACAAATTGCCCGGCTTTACTCCCGACCTGTCGCCTCAGGATTACGTGCCATTTGAATATTCATTGCGAACAATTCGTGGATAAAATTAATTGAGACGGTACGCGATTAAAATATTCAATTGAGGTACTTTTGTGTTGTTCTTATTGTTGCTTTTTGAATGAGCAGACGAGAAAGCAGTTTTATGGTATTCAAAATTCCTCTTAGCTCCATTACTCCAAAAATTATGTAGTGGCCTATGATGCAAAACGATATTACGACACAATGTCAGTGAACAGTACCTAAGCTTTCATATAAAAGGTAATTTTTATGTGGCCAACAAGCATGGTCTTCGTATGGATGGTAAGTTGACGGCAGGCTATTGATTGAATTAATTTTGTAATGTAGATAACATTATATCCGTGCGAAGCCGGAGCGGGCCGCTTGTTTAAACATATAATAAAATCGTAGGAAAGTCAAAACTGTACATCGAATATTTTTTTTAAAGAACGCTTGGGGCGTGATCTACATTCGATATCGAAGCCAAAAACAGTTTTTAGATTTTTGTCTAATAATACTATTAAAACTCCGCATATAGGTACGCTACGGGAAACTTAATAGGTATGGATATTTCGACGGGATCGTAGAATTTAAATAATTTATAAAACGTCATCCACGGGGGCGAAGCCGCGGGCAACAGCTAGTCGCTTAATGAATGCGGTGGTGCCTACAAGTCAAGAGACATAACACCTTAGGTCTTAGGGATGCATTTGGACTTCTGGTATATGTGTATGTGACTTAGGTTTAAGGACATTTTTTTTTTGCATTTATCACTCAGCATAGTATGGCCACAGTGTAAAGAAAACTTATGTGTTAATTATGTAATTATACTGTGGTATGGCTGCATGCTTGTTTGCCACCTTCCTTACACACAAAAAAAAAAGAAAACCATACTACTTTTTGTCATTTCACGAACAAAAACATCAAACTCGTTGTATTACCGTTAAAAGTTAATCTTGTTGGTTTAATTACAACGATTTAATGCATCACTGATTTTCTTATTTGGTTTTATATGCCAGTACTTCGTGGAATGTAATTAAAGAACGATCGTAGAGATGTTTTATAAAACAAGGAATTTTGGTGTTCGAGTTCAGTGGCCGAAAAGACTAAAAAAAATGCTTTTGCAATAATAATAAGGTTAGAAAATTATTGCTGACTGTTGTTGATATCAATGATATCATATCGAGGGGTAGCGGGCTATTTGGTTTAAGCGACATTTTTGCAACTTTACAGGAGAGCCTTTTAAAGTTTGAAATTTCGAAATAAAATTCATAACAAAAAATCTTCTGCAGTTATTTAAACGGGGTAAGCTGCATTGAAATTTAATTAAAAATATCTAGTTGTTGATGCTAATACCAAATAAAGCGGGCCTTTATTTACAAAGATAAATGTCGCTTAATACAACGTGCCCTTTTTTAGAGAGAGGAAAAACGATTTAAGTGACTTCATAACTACAACTGGCTACAGGGGAAAAAATTAAGCGACAACGCATTCTATTTACGGAGCAAGCCAAAAGGTATGAAGTAACGAAACCCAAAATTAGTAGAAGCTAGCTATTTATCTTAACTACCAATTTAGATTAAAATGACTGTCAGGCTAATTGACATATAACATTGAAGTTGTAACTTTTAATGTTTATTAATAATTATGTTTTATTTACATCTAAGACTATCAATATGGCTGGCTGATAAAACAACCAGGATATATTGCAATCACCGAAATTTCAGGTGCTTACATTGAATAAATGAATAAATAAACACAACATTATAATCAAGTATTTATTTAGAATAATAATTATTATATAACAGTCTCACTAGGAACATCAATTATATTAATTTACTTTTCAGTCTTAATCAGCAAAATTAGGTACATTAGTATTTTGTATGATAATTAAGTAAAATCAGTCTCAATGTAGGAACATCAACTATAATTATTTATAAATAAAGAAGGACTAAAATGGTTTAACGACTAAACAAAATATCTGAACAAAAACGAGTATTTGATTCAAGCAGCACCCGGCGTGGAAAATAGATGCAGCTAAAAGAGTTTAAGCGACGACCCATATCGTATTTGGGTGACGGACAAATGGTTTAAGCGACATCACACCGTGTGATTAGGGAAGTCAAAATGATTCAAGTTACTTCGTAATAAAATTTAGAATCAGGAAAAACGCTTTAACTCTTATTCACTTATTTATGAGAGATAGGGTGACTGGTTTATGTCTCGGTTATTAATATGATGGTATGGTTCAAGTATATGATTTAATAAAAAATGCAAAATCCACGTCGTTTAAGACACCGCCACTTTGGAAACGACACGAAAATAGTATTGTATAAAACGCCAAAAAAGTGCTCCGATTTTAATGAAACCGGCATCATTCGACGGAGAAAAATGATTCCAAATACTCGTATGTATATAACTCAATATCACCCAAAATATCGCTTAAACCAAATAGCCCGTTAATAATTGTTTTATATTATTTCGCATAAACACATGCTTGTGAAATATATTTTATTTAAAGAAAAATGGAAAGAAAAATTTAAACTAGTATAGTTGGCAATAGATGGCGCTGCTGCTACCATAAAGCAATTCAATAAATGTGAAGGAAAGATTTGACAAATCGGGCAGGACTTCAGTAGCTCAATTGGAAGAGCGGCTGGACTAGATTCCCAGTAGGCCGCGAGTTCGAGTCTCGCCTGAAGTCAAATTTTTCTTTCCATTTTTCTTTAAATAAAACTAATAGCCCGTTACCCCTCGATATTATTATAATAATTAAAATGGAATGGTAAAAGATAAATGCTTTACGCTGTCGGACGTGCAGTAAGTACTTGTTAATAAAAATTAAAACCTGGTAGGTATATACCTACTTAAAAACGTGTATTTTTTCAGGTAATAATACGCTGACAGAAAAATGAAATACTTAGATTTGATTCAATAACGATTGTAGAATTGTTTTTTAGATTCGATGTTAAACATTGGCACATTGGTGGATGAACAATGTAAGCTTTTTCAGTTTCTGCAACCTCAAAACTCAGTTACTTTGTTAATTATAATAAAAAGTGTTTTTTTTTAAACCTGCATGTGAGATAAGATTATTACCAGAAAAAAAAACTAATACGAATTTGCAATATTGATACAAAGTAATATATTATCTACGATACGATATAGCTAGTTTTGTTTAGTTTAACATATTTAGCTTTTATAGAAAGTATTTATTATATCGACTTTAAAGACTGATATGCGTGTCCCACCGAGTAGTTTCCAGTTGAAAACCGGCGTCGGGCTTAGGCTTGACATAATGTGAACTTGGAACTATTTGGTGCAGCCGTGGGATCTTGTTTCTTATTTATACTATAACTAGGTACTTTTTTAAATAAGTATAAGATATCTTTTGTACACCCTTTTTCTTCAAAGTATTTTTTGTTTTTGTGTAACGTATGTACTTGTATTGTAAATGTTTATTTTTTCTATTATTTTTTTTATCAATGCAGTACCTGATATTGGTATGGGGGCTGCACCAATAAATGTTTTTTCTTCTTTCTTCTTCATATATCGATCGTTACAAAGTGACATATCGGTATTCTCTGATATCGGGCATCGCTAGGAGTTATGTTACAATTGTCACTTACCCGATCACACGGCGCCGGCGCATGCAGCTGCCTCGCCTGCCCCCTCCCCAGGGCCTCTCGCTTGCGTTGTGCGCTGAACAGCCGCAACTCCTTCCTCTCCTCGTCTGACAGCGCATGGCAGTACCGCACCTGGAATTGACGGGTTGATGGCTGGATTAAAAAACTTGTGAGTATTATTGGATTCTTTTATGGAATAGTTAGTAGGTTCAGTCGTTCAAAATGCCACTACTGAGTACAGTTGAAGTGATATACTATATGACACAGAGAATACACAGAAATGCAAGAGTGTCCTTCCATTGTCTTGCGAAGATCACTGCTGTAACAATTGCTTCAACAGGAACCAGGCACTTTGACTTCTACGTTAATTAAGAAATGTTGGATGTTGGAGTCCTGATATACGGATAGGTACCTACTCTTGAAATACTTTCAAGTGAAGTTTTACGGCCTTCTTATTTCCGGCACAGAGGTATAACACCTTAGGCCTCCGGAGTGGTAACGCATCTGTATTTTGACCTTTGTCTTTGTGTGAATGTCAATGTGAACTGCATGCTTGTTTATCACATCCATTACATAAAAAAAGTGTCGTATGACTGCATTATGATGAGACCAAGACTGACCTACCATGACCAAATAGGTCGAGTTCTGTCTGATGGTGCTTTCAAAAGTCTTAGGAATCGGCGTGCATGTATGAAGAGAATGATGAAGGTAGACGAGGCACGAGAGGTATGTCAGGACCGGTATATCTGGCGCTCTACACTATCTCCCTACCCCGTTAGGGACCTGGCGTGAAAATACATACATGATGAGATCCTTTCGATACTACCTAAAATGCACCTCATCGTCCTGCGGCGGCAATTGCTGCAACAGCTGCTTGAGCCGGTACCGTTCGTCGACGCTGTTGACATACGGCATCATCTGGGACAGCTAAGAAGTACACCTAGTACCTTCAGGTTCAGTCCCTTGAATACTTTTCGAGTGGCGTATGACTACATTATGGCGATTTTCTTTCAATTACACCTAGGACGTGCAAGGACATCTTCAAAAGATTAAAAAAGCTGATCACCTCATTGTCCTGCGGCGGTAGCTGCTGCAGCAACTGTTTGAGCCGGTACCGCTCGCCCACGCTGTTCACGTACGGCACCTTGTCTTCTGGAATCGCCGAGAAGTACAGGTGCACCTGGAATTTGAGGGTCTTATGATACAACGGCTGGAAGTAGTTGAAATGAAATAGTTTTACGGATGGACCTTGCAGGGTTAATTAATATTCTAGCTTCTCACTTAAGACAACTTATGATTGTATATAGTAATGTCTCTAAATAAATTTTACTGGTGGTGGAGTTCCAGTGAAGGAGCTCGAGGGTGTAGTAGTGTTAAGGACTATCGTGTTCCGGTTAGATGGTATTATAATGCCCCGTAATAACTCTCACAGAGACAAAACAACTAGGGGTCTACTGAGGGGCCTCAGGGGTGGTAAAGCATCTGTATTTTGACCTCTGATCTATGTGTGGGTGTCTATAGAACTGCATGCTCGTTCGCCAACTTCATTACATACAAATGTTTACATTCGGATTTATAATATTGACATTGGCAATAAATGTGTGTGTATGTGCTTAGAATCAATAAAGCCTCGAAGTAATGTTATAAAATCAACTTCACAATACGTTATTCAGATGAACGGAGACATCTAATCTTCTTTATCTCCAACAGTAACAATATTACAAGAAAACTGTAATGAAATATTAATAAGACAGTGCTCGCTCAAGTCTGCAGGCGATCAGGAGGCTGAGCACGTAACAATTTCATTAGCTGAGGCTGTATTAAGCTGGGACGGACCTGGATATTTATTACAATAATATATAATTGTCCGGCAGCCATGACATTTATTGGGTTATGAAAATAATAATTTAGAATTATCTATGTTTACTATGGTGAGGTTTAGAAGGCGTCGGGACGTGATGACCACATAACCACACCCCGGACACTTGGCTTAAATTCCATACAAACGCTTATTCTGGCTCTACTCGTACTTATTACACAGACGTCAATCAGTGACTTGTTTTTACACGCGCACACAGAAATGTAGCACGTAGGGTTATGACCTAAAACAATAGTGAAATTGACTGGTGGTAGAGCTCCAGTGATGGAGCTCGCGGGCGTAGGCACCACCGCATTACCTAATATACTTGCCGCTAAATGGTAGTGTTCAACACTATCGTGTTCCGGTCAGGTGGTAATGTACGGCTCTGTAATTTCCGGCACAGAGGCATAACACCTAATGCCTCAGGAGTGGCAGCGCATCTGCATTTTGACCTCTGGTCATTGTGTGAGTGTCTATAGGCTGCAGTTATCACTTAACATCAATATGAACTGCATGCTTGTTTGCCACTTCCATTACAAAAAAAAAAGAAATAAGTCGTCGCACTGACTACGTGACCAAATTAACTAAAAACAGACCGCTCGTTCGCCCGCTCGCAACCTCACTGTTAAAATTTTATCCAACTGCCTCTCGGGAGGGGAGGGGGGGTTGATGAAGTGTCCATTCTATACGTTGTATTATTACATATTCTCTGCTTGTAGTGGAGGAGAATTGCAGTCAGTCAACCGAACAACGGCGCTCAAACCATTCCAATAGAGAAGTACCTACCTTGTAAATATAACAACGCGGGATGGGCAGCAGCGTCCCGCGATAAAACTACTAGTAATACGCGGATAAAGGTTTCATTCCGAACTCCACTGCATGCAACAGTGCTGCCGCAGCACTGATGGTCTCCATAAAGCCCTACTTCCCTACTAATATTATAAATGCGAAAGTAACTCTGTCTGTCTGTTACCTTTTCACGTCCAAAAGACTCGATTTTAATGAAATTTGGTACAGAGATAGAGTTGACTTTGAGAACGAACATGGCTACTTTTTAAACGACATCCGCGCGGGCGAACCCGCGGTGAACAGCTACTCGTTTATAAAGATTATATTCCGAGCTGCGCGACAAAGTCGGCAGCAATGCAGTGGCAGGTGGCAGCACTGCAGCGCGGCAGTGTTACACCACTTTCGCCTTGCTCGAAATCAGCGCGGCAGGCAGAGAACTGTTGCGCAGCAAGTCGCCGCAGCTCTGCTGCATGCAACGGAGTTCGGAATCATACCTTAATGCATATCAATGAAAAGCAAAACTTTTCAAATGTCTCCCTAAAATCAGACAAAATATTTACGACTTCCAATTCAATATCATCAATTCAATGCATACTCCAAATAATCAAACTGTCTTCCCCTAAAACAGATTCGAAATGACAATTCGGTTTTTATAATTGGAGTAAAAATAAAGTAATAAACGTGGCTGGGACGGGGGTAGCGGAGCAAAAAATTAAAACGACTCCCCGATGAAATTGCGCCCCCTTGGGTAAGTTAGGGTGGGACAAGCCTATCTTTAGGTTTAAGTATAGGATTTGATTCTAACTAATTATTTAATTCGTTGACGGTGTTTATTTACTGGTGGTTAGAGTTCTATCGTATATACGATACCAATTTGTACATATCTGCCGCCAAATTGTAGTCTTCCGGTCTATTTTGCCGGAAAAAGTATGAACCTTTGAGGACAATAAAAAACCAAAAACACCACCATTTCAATCTAAACATCAATCATTCTAATGCAAGCGAAAAACATTGTCCGCTCGAACAATACGAATGACAGACTGCCAAAACTGCAACTGATTCTTTGTGGAAACAAAAGGATTGCAACAATGAGCATCTGAAGATCTGAGATTTACCTACGTCGTCGCAATGTTTGCGTCCGGTCACAAGAGTTCCGCAGGCAAATGGTTTCTTTTGTCATGAAAGAACAGGCAAGTTACTGTTTAGCATGAGGTTCTCAATCACTAGGCCTCATAAGAAGGCTCAAGGTCACTTAGAGAGCAATGGAGAGAACTATGCTCGTTTTCTGCGAGATCGAATGAACAGAGATGAGGAGATCCGCACGAGAACCAAAGAGATCTCAAGTGGCAGTGGGCAGGGCACATAGTTCGAAGAACTGACGGCCGTTTGGGCAGAACAGTTCTAGAATGGCGGCCGCGTACCGGAAGATGAAGTGACGTCACGGACCGGGACGTCACGGATGTCAAAGCAATTGCAACTGTTCTAGTGCTATTCTCAATGTTAAATTAAAAATATAGTTGTTTCAGTTAAAATTTTATTGCGCAAAGTTGACTCTCAGTTGGAATATATACATACGTTGTGGTACAGTGTCAGTGAACGTTATAAACAGTACTTTATCAAATTATATAGTGCACCGGTAAAACAGTGAATCGATCTGCATACCCTCTTGTGTAAGAATATTAATTGCAGTTCGTTTATAGTGCAAAACATTCAGTGGCTACGTAATAAGATCACGGAGACCATTAAAATATTTTAATGGTCAGTGTCATTCGTATGCACAACTTAATTTTTTATTAAAAAAAACATTAATTAAACACCATAATATAACAGTGACATCTATTGAGCATTGTACAAACAGCATTGTTCTCATAGATTGAGTTCGTCGGGGCAGCTATTTATTAAGATTGTACTGTCGTAAGAACTATAAAAATCACCCAAGTAATTAGCACTCAGTTTTGTTATTTTTAAGAATTATAATTTGTTAAAATATTTATTAAAAATAAAGTATTTTTATGTAATGGTTAAAAACAAAGATCTAGAAGTTATATCAATATTAAACTGTTTTTCGTACTTAAAACTATAATAATAATAAGATCAAGGTTGGATCATGGGTCTAATACAGAAGGCGGTACTCCTCGGCACGGCACGTATAGTGAGGAGGTTCTTGCCTCTGTGACCCTACAATTTATGTTATTATTATGTTCAATGATGTTATTACTTACCCCAATTTTATACATTTTTAGCCAAGGAACGAAAATTTTAAATTTGGTTGTGTCTATATTAAATAATACTATATCCATCGCTATCAAAAGAAATAGAAATAGAAATAGAAAATATTTTTATTTCGAATAGATCTTTACAGATACTTTCAAAACGTCAATAAATCATAAACTACCTAGAGCGAATAACCATTACATATAGTAAAAGCAAAATTATATATTAATAGTAAACTAAAAATTAAAATTTAAACTATTTGGTTAAAACATAATAATCATAAAATTTTTCAATTCCTTCAATGATAATAAATGAAGAAAAAGAAAAACTTATTCGTCAACAAAAACTATTCTTAATTCATCTAGTCTATGGTATATTAGTTATATTTGTTAGGCTGTCATATTTAAGTGGTTTTTATTGTACAGGTACATGTAATATATATACTTATATATATATTTTTATAATATACTTAAAATTATAAGTCAGTCTTTCGAGATTTTTTATTACATATTTTGAGTGTGCTACGAACGTAAGAATATTATCGATTTTTTTAATGTACATTATTATACATATATTTTTTGATTTATTTTTTATTTAGTAGGTACATACAATAACTATACTGTTGTGTAACTGACTGACGTCCGTGGAACTCAGGGCCCCAGATGAAAATCAGCGCTACGAATTGTCACCTAAGCCTCAAGTAGATAGGTCATATTTGCTTGGCATAAGCTGATCTGGGTACCCTTTTGGATCGACCATGAAACATACCTGTACTCTATTGTTTATGTATCTAATTGTTTATATATATCTATTGTGTCATTTTGTGTGTAATTTTTGTTTAAAATAAAAAAGAAAAAAACGCTTACACTCACAGCCTCACAGTAGGTATAAAATAAACCTGTGTCGTGGGTGCCGTTGTACACACACAACACATACACAAACACCCAGACCCGAAACAAATATCTGTAGGCCATACAAATATTTGTCCCGGTGCAGGGACCGAACCCGCGACCCTTCGAATCAAACGGTGATCTCACACCGCTGGACTAACCGGGTCGTCAAATGTTTTATGTTATACTTTGTGTCTCTGTGTTGTCCGAATAAAGAAATTCTATTCTATTCTATTCTAAGTGTAATCAGGTCCCCCATAAGATGGACCGAGGGCCTAGTGAAGATCGCTAGATGAGGGCGGTCCAGGACCATTAGTTGTGGCAATCTTTGGGGAAGGTCTTTCTTCAGCAGTGGATGTATTTTGGCTGAAATGATGATGATAATGATGAGGTCTAAGGCCATACATGCATACAAGCGTGCATGCGAACATCTTCAATTCCCGGTTACGTTTTGGCCTATGGGACTGGTGGGGAGCCTGTTGACATCTCCGGGCACATTCATCGGAAACATCCAGAAAATGGAAAAAAGATTATACCGTTATCTCTGATAGCCCCCGACCCGGGAATCGAACCCGAGACCCCGGGATAGACATTAATTTATTCCTACGCCTTATCCCTTTGACGCAATTTATGCGTAAACTTACTCAATTAATCCTTCAAGGATCGTACGGCCACCGGCGGCGAGACACAATCGAATTTCAATTGTCATATTTTTCTCGTGTCTGGAGACATTAATAAAGTTTTCTATTATTATCGGCAATCTAGATTACAAATGGATCACATTAGCTGACCTACGACGCTGTCACAAAATGATCGGGTTATTAATGGTCGACACCGAGACATGAAACTTGTTTTCAAGCTATCTCTTGATATCATTTAAGGTGGGTTGCCATTGGCTAGTAATGTAAAGAAAAAATTAAATTATTATGAATACATAATGAATATAACACGTATACATCCACACACACACACACACACACACACACACACACACACACATAACTTACACTTTTTGTTTTTTTAATGTATAACTTTGTAAAAAATATATATATTATTAGGTATGTCTTTATGTAAGGTCCAAAAATGTATACCTCAGAACATAGATACCTAGTTTACTTAATTACATTTAATGAAATTATATGACAAAATTGTAATATGATATTATCTGGAGAAGCCACTGATTCCCGAAACACAGTGAATACTAGTTCGGGAATCTATGGAGTCAATGTTTAAAACGATGTATGTTTTTTTTGTCAGTAAATACATTTTTTTTTTTTATTTTATGAATAAAACTATAACAATATTTGTTGAAAAATGAAGCTAAAATTTATTGATCTGGCTCAAGTAGGTACCGGGACAAATATTTGTATATCCTACAGATATTTTAGTTTCCAGGTTTGTGTATGTGTTTTGTGTGAACAACGGCACCCACGACATGGGTGTATAGCTAGTGTGAGGCCCCAGGTGCTCCATCCTAAATGTTCAACGCAACAATCAAAAGTTTTCATTTAAACAAAAAAGTATTCAATACTTTCTCTTCGCCGGTGGAAATGGACCTTTATACGAGTATTTCATTCAATATAATAAGTCTGTATCAATATGGATTATGGATTTCTACGCTCTAATTGATTGAGTACCTACTATAGATCAATATCTATAATTTCATGTTATGGATATTAAATGAGTTTGGAAATATTATTATGTTCCATGAATGCCATTAAGATCACTTGCATAAAAAAATTGAAAACGTGATCTTTCTCTCAGATTCCTCTTCTAATAAAACGGATTTTCTTTCTACTATATTGGTATAGAAAAGTAAACAAGAATGCAGTTCACATGGATAGTAAGGGGATACTGCAGCCTATATACATCTACACTTCTACACTAATATTATAAAGCTGAAGAGTTTGTTTGTTTGAACGCGCTAATCTCAGGAACTACTGGTCCGATTTGAAAAATTATTTCAGTGTTAGATAGCCCATTTATCGAGGAAGGCTATATATATATATCATCATCACGCTATGACTAATAGGAACGGAGCAGCGCGGGAGAAGCCGGGGCGGGCCGCTAGTAAATCATAAAGATCAAAATGCAAATGCGTTGCCAGCCTAAGTAATTTTGGTTCTGTGATAGTTATTACGGGACCATACAATCTAACCGGAACACGATATTGCAGAACACTACAATTTGGCGACAGATAGACGATTATTTAATGCGGTGGTGCTTACACCCTACGCCCTCCGACGCTGCGACTCTACCACCATACTAATACTAGCTGCCCCGACGAACGTCGTATCGCCTTAGAGGTATAAAACAATTAAATTTGAAAAAAATCGAAAAAACAAATGTGGAGAATCACCCTTAGGATTTAGGGATATATCAAATAGACTACAACCGATTCTCATACGTACCAAAAACACACACAAATTTTCATATTGATCGGTTAAAGCCGTCTCGGAGGAGTATTGTTAGAAAGTTTAGAAACACTGTGACACGAGAATCTATACTAATATTATAAAGCTGAAGAGTTTGTTTGTTTGCTTGAACGCGCTTATCTCAGGAACTACTGGTCCGATTTGAAAAATTCTTTCAGTGTTCGATAGCCCCTTTATCGAGGAAGGCTTTAACATACGCTAAGATGAAAAGGCGGAGGGGAGGTTGCATTACACACGCGCGCAACCGGGGCGGGCAGCTAGTAATACTAATATAATTGGCAAAATGAAAAACCCTTACCTGTTCAGGTCTTAACCCAGGCGGGACCCACGTATACTCTTCCAGTGCACAGCCAGAATCGTCATCACTCTGCGAATGTCTGTGAGGATCAGCTGTCTTCATCAGCCTTTCCGCATGCTCCAACAATCCTCTGAACTTCCCCTGAGGCACAGGATGGGGGGACAGAGACATGGCAGACTGGGGAGACTGGGGGCTCTGATAACTTTGCCCAGGCTGGTTCAAAGTTGACACGCTATGACTGTGTAAAAGATTGTAGTCTTGATAATGACTTCTCCGGTAGTTCGGGTAGGAATACGGATGGGGGGAGTTGGAGGTGCTGGGCACTGAAGAGCCGCTGTGGCTGGGCTGCGGTGATGGGAGGTGGGGCGATGGTGATGAAGGCGCGGGCGGGGGCGGTGATGACTGTTGCTCGTGGAGTGGCGGCGGTGATGACCCGGTCGGTGAAACCACACAGTTCCTGCAGACTGGCCTGGAACAAGATGTTGATTTTAGATTCAGGACTATAATTCGAATATTTTTGACTAAAGACATAAAATAAAAAACCGATACCGTTACCGGCACATAAGTTAGTCAAATGGTCGTCGATGTGGTAAATAAACGCATAGCTAATAGGTGTATGGGTAAATGAAAAACAATAAAATGTAATAGATGGCGCTACTGCTACCATAAAGCAATGCAATAGATGTGAAGGAAAGATTTGACAAATCGGGCAGGGCTTCAGTAGCTCAATTGGAAGAGCGGCTGGACTAGATTCCCAGTAGATCGCGAGTTCGAGCCTCGCCTGAAGTCAAATTTTTCTTTCCAATTTTCTTTAAAAATAAAATATATTTCACAAGCATGTGTTAATGCGAAATAATATCAAAAATAAAATGTAACTTTTTTTAACTTGTTGGAACTGCCTCGGTAGCCTAGTGGTAGCAGGCCACTACTACAACGCTGAGGTCCTGGGTTCGATTCCCGGGTCGTGGGTTATCAGAGATAGTGGTGTAAAGTTCTTTATCTCTGGTTCTATTGGGATTTTTCATTTTCTAGAAATTTCCCAGTAGGTACCTCGAAGTTTGGTAATGTGCCCGGAGATGTAAACAGACTCTCCACCTGTTACATACAAAAACGTAACCGGCGCATCGTGGGTGTTTGCATGTATGCTTGAATGCATGCATTTACCTCTGCCTACCCCTTCGGGGATTACAGGCGTGAAGTTACGTATAAAATGTATGGCCCCGTAATAACGAACCCAGGGACATAAAAGCTTAGGTCTCAAGGGTGGCAACGCATCTGTATGTTGACCTGTGGTTTCTGTGCAGACGTCTATGAGTTGCAGTCATTACTTAAGGTCAATGTGAGCTGCATGCTCTCGTATGACAACGTCTTTACAAAAAAAAAAAATACAGAAACAGAAACATTTATTTATTTGACACACAGCTAGACACATGAAACAGACATAAAACATAGACAACAAAGAAAAGACAACACAATATCTAAAATTAATACTAAACACGTAATACCTATGTGTCTCACGGATGTCAAAAAGGTGTCCTGTTCAGCAAATGTCAGGTACCTTCATATACAAGGTACCTGACGTTGGTTTTCAACAGGACCCTTAGAGTGAGTGAACCACGGATGTCAAATTAATAATAGGTACAGTTATACTAATACTTATACATGGTACATACATACGGATATAATACAGATAATAAAATTAGGTACATTAAACGCCAGACGAAAATGGTATTGTAATTGTATCCCTTTTCATATTTTTTGTTATTCATTTATATACATAATTATAAAACAAAATCGCTCGCCGCGTCTGTCTGTCTGTTTACTCACAGACTTAAAGACTACAAATAAATCACTACAAACATTACCCAAATATGTAAAACCACCGCCATTTAAACAATTGTAAGAACAAAGCAACTTAAATATAAACTGTCAGCAATAATCTGTTTAAGTGTATGTATGCATGCCACGAACCACGTCGTGGGAATCTCCTAAACTTGATTGTTTGCGTGTTATGTTTTAGTAAGTACATCATGATTTATTGTAAACAGTGTGATTAACATAAGCGAGGATTACCGTTAAGACAGTAGGTATTGATATTCTCCGTACTGTCTGTATTGTAGTATTAGCTTATTGGTAGCAGGTCATTACTACTACGCTGGGATCCTACTGAGTGCAGGCTACTGAGGCAGTGACCATTTTTTATGTTACAAAGGTGGCAAACAAGCATGCAATTCACATTGATGTTAAGTGATGACTGCAGCCTATAGACACCCACAGAATGACCAGAGGTCAAAATGCAGATGCGCTGCCACTCCTGAGGCATTAGGTGTTATGCCTCTGTGCCGGAAATTACAGGGCCGTACATTACCAACTGACCGGAACACGATAGTGCTGAACACTACCATTTACCGCGAGTTCTGTCACTGGAGCTCTATCACCAGTAAAAAACGCACCTGAACATTACCATTTTGCGGCAGATAAATTAGGTAATGCGGTAGTGCCTAAAATCTGGTGATATTGTACCTTCCTTCTAACATTCTTGGCGCCATGATTCTTTAAAAATTCAGTCGCACCAAAAGTCTTATCATTTGCTATCGCTGAAGACTAATATCGCAATTCTCACACTCACCCACTAGGACCCACAGTTCATCAACCCGACTGTGACTACTCTTTAATTGTTATCGTTCATCTCGGTGTCACTCCCAATCAACCTTTGAGTAATTGCCGACCGAGTGATGTATCGGGTGGTATCGATCAAACGACAATCGGTACCGCCCGCGATTCCGAATCGGGTAATTGAGCGTGAACTTGACGATAGCACGTATTTATGAGGTTCTATTAAAAAAGGAAAAGGAAATGAAATCATATAAGATTATTCTTACGTCTCTCTGTCTGTCACGGCTAAATTTCTTCAAACTAAATTGCTTCAGTGGCTTTGTGGCGTTTGTGGTAGTCAATTTTCGTATTTTTTTGTTTAAGACAATATTTTTCTCATTCCACAGTAATTTTTCGGGATAAAGAGTATCCTACAATCTAAGTCAGCTAATACCCTATCTGTATAACAAATTTCATCAAAATCCGTTCAGTAGTTACGGCGTGATTGACGGACAAACATCCAAAGAAAGAAACTTTCACATTTATAATATTAGTGTGAAGTGTGATTCCCCCCTAATATCGCAGAATACACTTGTGGATGTCTTTGGGGAAGGCTTTATACAGCTGTGGATGATAAGGCTGGAGCGCCTTCTGCGCTCGCTGATTGCCCAGTGCCGGTGAAGCAGACTAGTGCCGTCTTGAGACGTGCCGACTACACAACTCCGTCCTATACAAAAAAACGTAGCTATACGTATTTCGGCTGGAATGATGCTAATGATTTTTTAACCTAAGCCGGTAAAAAAATTGTTAATTACATTCTATCTATTCCAATCACTGATAACATCGCATTAAGTTTAAATACCGACACCAAAGCTCTATCAAATTGGTTTAAAATACTCTACAGCAATTTAAGAACGAATAGTTCTATCGATCAACTAATGATCTCAACATTATTTTCAAATGAGCCTCATGAATCTACGCCGGTCCCGATTTCATCGATATCGATAAATCAAATCGATGGTGGACGTGCGCACGCGCAGCACCAATCATCGATAGTGATTTAGCTTTCCTCGTTAGGGATACAGTACAGTACAGCTATTGTTAATTGTTAATACTTACTAAGGATAACTGTTGACATCTCCGGGCACATAACCAAACTTCGAGGCACTGGGAAATTTCCAGAAAATGGAAATATCTCAATAGAATCAGAGATAATTGACTTTACACCATTATCTCTGATAACTCCCTACCCGGGAATCGAACCCAGGACCTCAGCGTAGTAGTAGTGGCCTGCTACCACTAGTTTACCGAGGCAGTATTAAATAGAATTAAAATTAAAATAAATTTAATAGATTCCGTCAGTTTATGTTGAGGTACGGAACCTTAGAGCCATAAAAATTCTGTCCAAGAAACGGAAACTGTGTGAAGAAGAATCTTCACTCGTCTTTTTACTAAGATAAAAGGAAATAGCTATCATCGTTTTGGAATAGTTGGTAATCGACGTTTTCTTAATTACAGCGTTTTTGCTCCAAGTCAACGACTGCCCAGCGACCAGCGACCAGCGAACCGTGGATGGATCACAATTAGTGATGCACTACAAAAACTGATTTACAGATTTCAGTTCGGCCAAAAACATATTTTTTAAATGTAATGTAACTTTACACCTGTAATCGCCGAAGAGGTAGGCAGATGTAAACGCATGCATTCAAGTATACATGCAAGCCTGTTGACATATCCGGGCACATAACAAAACTTCCAGATACCAGGCAAATTGCACAAAAATAGAAAAAAATCCCAATAGAACCAGAGATAAAGGATTTTAAACCTCTGATAGTCCCCGACCCGGGAATCGAACTCAGGACCTCCAGCGTAGTAGTAGTGGCCTGCTACCACTAGGCAACTGAAACAGCATTTTTTCATTGTTTTGAAATAAATAATTACTGAGGTAATGCGGTGGTGCCTACGCCTACGAGTTACGACACTGGAAGTCTACCACCAGTACGAAAGTTGACCAAGTAATACAAAACGTCCTATATTTCCATTCGGTTTAACACAACAAGAAAGAATTTCGGATGGGCCTAAATAAATCAACTACCGTTTCGAAATGCCGCCAATTAACACGCGCCCGCTAAAACTGATATACTTGGATGAAAAAAAATTATAAAGCCGCCTCTATACGATTCAATTTTCCTTCAATACAAGCTCACGCTAGCACTCAGCAACACCCAACTGCACTAAGAATATGAAAAAAATAAAAATAAAGTTTTTTAGTAACTGAAACAAATAGCCTGTAAAAATATGCATGCGTACTAATACAGGACACAACCGGAGAGGTAGTTTTATCACTCACCCATTTGTTCCATGCTTTTTAACGAACAACATAATGTCAATGTGAAACGTGAATTCAACATAATGACTGGGCGAGACCCAGTCATTTCCTCTATATACATTGAGATTAATCCTATCCCTACACTATTATGTATGGAAACTAAAGAATATCGACCGTATTGCTTAGTCTTATTCAGCGTAACTGTAAATAAGATAAATAATATATAAAAGATTTAACTAAAATCACCCTTGAATACACTTTTGCTTTACTTATTTACGTAAACAGACTTGTATATTATATCTTATAACTATAAACTAATCATTGTAATACATAGATTTCTAGACTTTCTCTCAACGATCTCAATACTGACTTGTTTTTGATTTATTCTTTACAGTGAAGGACATTAATAAATCCTACGGTCGCGGGCGTAGGCACCACCGCATTACCTAATATACTTGCCGCTAAATGGAAGTGTTCAGCACTATCGTGTTCCGGTCAGGTGGTAATGTACGGCCCTGTAATTTCCGGCACAGAGGCATAACTCCTTAGGCCTCAGGAGTGGTAACGCATCTACATTTTGATCTTGGTCTTTGTGTGAGTCTATAGGCTGCAGTCATCACTTAACATCAACGTGAACTGCATACTTGTTTGCCACTTCCATTACATAAGAAAAAAAAAGTGGTTAATTTCTCTATGTTTAAAACTTATCAATGTGTTTCAATATGATTGACCCGTGTAATGTTGCCTTAAATCCCTCTGACATCATCGTGCTACGCGATAACGAGGTAACTTTATGATGGCGTCTCAATTAAAATTTTATGGTTATTAATATTGAATTCATAGGAACTAATTAATATTGTTATAGACGGTGTTTTGATGAGAGCGTAATAATATTTGAACTTGACACACCCAGCTTTTTTGTGCGGATCAACTTCAGCAAATGGACATCTACAAAAGATGCAGAGATCCCGATGTAGATATTTCTACTGGTGGTAGAGCTCCAGTGACGGAGCTCGCGGGGGTTTAATGGTAGTGTTCAGCACTATCGTGTTGAAACGCATCTGCATTTCGACCTTGGTCTTTTTGTGGGTGTCTTGTATAGGCTGCAGTCATCACTTAACATCAATGTGAACTGCATGCTTGTTTGCCACTTCCATAACATTAAAAAGATACATTTGCAGATGTTTAGCCGCTGGGTAAGTTATAGACCATTTAACCAGAACGGAATGTACTGAGTATTACTATAAAGTGGCATATAAAAAACCATTACGGCAACGTACCGCCGCATGTTGTCACAAGAATTTTAAAACAACTATAATTCATGCAAATTTGTAGTTCAGTATTCATTTAATCACATAAAATTTCACAAATTGTGACATGTTACAAAGGAATTTTAAGTACCAGTAAACGAAGAAAGAGTTTTAAGTACTAATAACAATTATTATATATACACTGTATCATTTAAATCTACAGTACCTAACAAGAAATACGAGTATTGCAAATCGAGCCTACGAAAGAGATAATCGGCTAGTTTCGACTTCGTAGAGCGTTATCTCTGCTGCACACTGTCTACGTAAGCACTGATAGTCCGGTATTGCTCAAAACTTGATCTAAATGGTCGACAAACGTCACATATTTAAGGCACACCGCGGACACTCCATACGATCGCTTAATTTGGTCTCTATTACACAGACATCAATCAGTGACGTGTATTTACACGTGCTCCTGTGTGCGTAGCACGTAGAGAATACCAAATGTCGCCCATAAGAGGGGAGGAGGTTGGGTAAGACGGAGAAATCGAACGGGACGTCGGTTATTTATTGGACTTATTACACTGGCACTGTATTTTTTTTTTTGAGTTTGTACTATATACCTCTAACGTAATTAGAACGTGCTTTGTATATTATGTAGTTTTATTTATTCTAGGATGGATATTACTGCTAGCCTTATTCTATAATCTTATTTTTATCATGTTGTGGCACTGTATGCAGGGTACGATAGCAAGGGTTAGGGTAGTGTAATAACATTTAGGGAGTTAGGGCCCTAATTAGGGCGACTGGAGCGGCCCGGTCAGCCTAACACCCTAACTACACACAGCACAAATATGAACAGTATGGAAACTACGTACAAAACGTTCAAAACGGAATACTCACACAAACATTCGCATCGACGGTCGAATAGCGAATGACTCGGCGCTGCATCACCGCGAGAACCGCCTCCGAGAACAAGGGCCTCGTTGATGCGCATGTTTGTGTGATTGCGCCGTTTCAACGTTTTGTACGTAGTTTCCATATTGTTCATATGTATTTGTACCGTGAGTTGTGACTGAGTTAGTGCCCTGTCGACCGGATAGAGTAACAAGCGGCAACCCGACGGCATACCGTGTCGTGTAATAGCCTTTTATTACATATTTTTTTGGGTAAGGTGCGAAAGAGATATTAACACTCTACAGAGCCGAAATAAGCCAGTCTCCTTCCTGAGGTCGATGTGAAATATTTATTGTTGGATACTGTAGGTATCTAACTTTCGAATTCCCGATATTTATACAAATTTTGTACATTTTCGGCTTCTTTAAAACGGAATTAGACCATATTTAACGTACGTCGTGTATAAATCAAACCTGCAATCCAATTTCGTATCATAAAGCCGTACACACTAACTCTGCAGTTAATCATTGCACTAGTGGGGTCAGGGCTGTCAGAAATTACGAGTGTCTACGTAACTATTAATAATATAATACTGGTGGTAGAGCTCCAGTGACGAAGCTCGCGGGCGTGGGCACCACCGCATTACCTAATATACTTGCCGCTAAATGGTAATATTCAGCACTATCGTGTTCCGGTCAGGTGGTCAGCTGGGCAGTACTGTTATACTGTTTGCTGCCCATCTCATTTTCTCCCAGGTTAAATCTTATAAATTTATATGTCTGTCTCTTTTTACTGTCGCTTTTTAGTTTCATCGACTTTCAAATCTCAACGATGCTAAAACCAACCAATCACTTCAAAAATTGGGAATCACTTCAAAAATTGGGAAACACTTCAAAAATTGGGAATTATTTCAAAAATTGGGAATCCCTTAAAATTGGGATCACTTCAAAAATTGGGAATCCCTTTAAGTAGGGATCACTTAAAAAATTGGGAATAACTTAAAAAATTGGGATTCCCTTAAAATTTGGATCACTTCAAAAATTGGGAATCACTTGAAAAATTGGGAACCTGAAAACGAATATTAGAGTCCTCCTACACCAGACAGACCAACCTTAAGCTAGGGCTGCCATTCGTCCGGAATTCCTCGGATTTGGAGGGTGTCCGGGAGCCGTCCGGAAGCCGTTCGGAAGTCGTCCGGAGGCCGTGTGAAGGTCGTCCGAGGGCCGCCTGGAGGCCGTCCGGGGGCCCACCAGTCGCCGCGGACCGGAGGGTAGTAGCCATATGCAGACTTTCTCCTTTGTCAAAGTACAAGCCCAAGTGGGCTAGATGTTTAAATGTATGCGTGATTTTTTTATGTATTTTCATAAAGTCAAGGTGTGAGTTTCGTAGTAATAGACGATTTTTGCACTGTGTGTATGAGTCACACGCATTTCCCCCCGCAAAAAAATGACAGACTGTTTTGCATCGGTAATAAACGCTATGGCTAATCCCCTTCGGTCCGCCGCGGCCGGTGGGCCGTGTTGCTCTATGCCGTTGTTAGATGATGGCAGCCCTACTCTAAGCCACCACAATACCTTCGTTAGCCGTGGAAATAATAAATCAAGATATATAACAATCTGGATTACATCACCCACTTTACGATGCACCCTCCTCGCGCTGTAAATTATCTAGCCCGGAGGTCTCCTAAATTTGGAGGATTACTTATATGAAGCTTCTATTAGCAATCAATCGTTGTTGAACTACATTTTGCACCCACAAACATTTTTGTTTCGAATAAATAAAAAAAAAAAAAATAATAATAATTTTGTTTGTTTGTTTGTTTTGAATAGGCTCAATAACTACTGGGCCGATTTTAAAACTTCTTTCACTATTCGAAAGCTATATTATCGACGGGTAACGCAGGCTATATTTTATTTTGAAAAAAATAGGGTTCCGTAAGATATTTGGGTTTTTCAGACACAAGGTGTAAAAAAGCATCCAGGTAAATTACTTATTTTGCGTACGCTGCTTAAACTATAAAAGATATCGAGGAATATTTTCTCTATTCGAAAGCTACATTATCCACGGGTATATTTTATTTTGGAAAAATTGGGTTCCGTAAGATATTAGGGTTTTTAGACACAAGGTGTAAAAAAACAATTAGAAAAGTTACTCATTTTGCGTACGCTGCCTAAACTATAGAAGATATCGAGGAAGGCTTTAGGCTATATCTATAATCATCATATCATCATCATCATCGCTAAGACAAATAGGAGAGGGTAGGTAACATTGCACCCGCGCGAAGCAGGGGCGGGCCGCTAGTCTATTATAAATATTATTATTTATACGAGCAATATGTGTAATGTGTAGCAATATAGAAACGGCTCCAACAACTTTCATGAAATTTAGTATGCAGCGGGTTTCATGGGCGAATCGATCTACCTAGGTTTCATTTTACAGAAAATTTAGTTGAGTCCGTGTTTTGAGGCAATGAAAAATTGAATACGAAAGCAAATTTCGCCAGTGATTGATATGTTACGTATCGATAGCTCAGGAAAGAAATTGGGCGGTGTCGAAACCACTCGCACTCGGTACTAATCTTGATGTCTTCGTTTCGATATTATTTTCCTGTATATTGTAGGTATATATTTAGGTATGAATAAAACACATCTATACTAATATTATAAAGCTGAAGAGTTTGTTTGTTTGAACGTGCTAATCTCAGGAACTACTGGTCCGATTTGAAAAGTTTTTCAGTGTTAGATAGCCCATTTATCGAGGAAGGCTATAGGCTATATATCATCATGCTATAATAGGAACGGAGCAGCGCGGGCGAAATCGGGGCGGGCCGCTAGTATTATATAAATGCGAATGTAAGTTTGTTTGTTACGCTTTCACGCGAATACTCCTTAACCGATCATCATGAAACTTTAGTTTTGAAGAACCCCATATTTTATTTCACCTATAGTGTGTGCATAAAGGGCTGGATGAACTCAATGAACTTAATAGGGTTTTCTTCTTTATAGATAAACTAGCTGACCCGGCAAACTTCGTATTGCCTCAGAATGAAATAAGGTGTCAAAGGTTTCATAGATACGGACTATTTGTATGGAAAAATAAAATTGTGGTTTTTACTGTTTCCCTTCAATTTTTTCATATTTTCTTGCCTTTTAAACCTTCCCTAGACTTCCAAAAATCATTCAAAACCAAAATTAGCCAAATCGGTGAAGCCATTCACGCGTGATGCCGTGACCAAGGAAAAAGGGGTTGCATTTTTATATATATAGACGTGGCCGGCTATGCTAACACCAAAAATTTAAAAAGTGGAAATGATTGAATTATATTTCATTCACTACCAAAATTAATTTAATTAATTTTATAGCGTCAACAACACGTGGTAATTATGCTGTTAAAATGTAGCTTATATGTCACGTTTGTAGATTTACCATAACAGCGCCATCTATTGATTACTTACTCAACCCAGTCGAAAGGTATCGACATCTGTTAGAATCATTTGGAGTTAATAGATAATTGTGACTGTCAAATATTAACAGACAAATAATTAGCAATAAATTAAAATTGCGACTATAATTTGAGATTTAAACTATCCTATCTCTCAAGTTGGATCGAACTGCACATCGTGTGCGAATTTTATAATAATCGGTTAAGTGGTTTAGGAGTCCATTGAGGACAAACATTGTGACACGAGATTTATATATATTAAGATAATATCCAAGAAGACGGAATCAAGGTTAAATCCTAGTTGACACCTAAACGCATTTTATGTATCAACTATAACAATGGAAGACGTATACCATATTTTGGTTGAATGTGTTCGAGGTGAGGCTCATCGCAGGGCTTCATTAGAAATAGGACATTGCAACAGTGTCCTGGCAGATCCTACTACGGATGACGCCAGAATACTGTTGCAACTATATCAATTGTCAATGAGCTAATGTTGTTTAATTTTTTTTTTAAAATGAAGAATGTAATTCATGTGAACGTATAGAGCGTCATGGTCTTTGATCAAGCTCTTTAAATGGAGAATAAAAAAAAAAAACTATAACAATGACTGTTAAAAACGAGCATTCGGTAACTAACAAAAAAGTTAATACATATTTTGCATGAAATAAAAATAAGCAATTATTATTACCGATAAAATACGGGGTTTGCATAAAAATTTACATCGATGTCGTCGCTTAATCTTTTTGTAATACATAAATATAAACCGGTGCACGCAACCAGTTTGTCCGTTTAAACTTTTTTACTCTTTACAATTATCTCAGCATATCTGTTAACATGCGAACCGATGTAAGTGGTAAATAAATTGTTATTAAACTGATGGTCTAGTATTAATTTAATGTGGGATTTATTATGGCTTGAAATGTTAATGTGTAACGGATATGTGTTTACGTCATTGAATGTTGTTCTCGTTTATGGATTTTGATAGATTGCTTAATCTCTATTATTTTTTTAATTGTTCACGTGTAATCCCTTATACCAGTGTTTATAATTATATTATTTACGTAAGAATGGTATTAGTTTCTTGTCTAGCAGTATAAATATTTTTATCACTGTTGGTACTGCTCAAGTGACGGAGCTCACGGACGTAGGCGTCACTACATTGACTGTTCTACTTGCCGGCTAAATGGAAGTGTTCCGGTTAGGTTGAATATAAGGAACTGTAATTTCCAGCGCAGATGCACAAGAAAGACTTTAGGAGAGGCTAATGGCCGAATACTCAAACGTCACTCAATTTGAAGCAACGCTCAAATGTGCGCTATCTCTATCGTTTGAACGTGTTTTATAAAGACAGAAGACTTTTAAGGCCCACTTAGATTTAAGTGACGTTTGAGTATTTGGCCGTAAGTGGACTAAATATGTAGTACATAAAACACACTTATTTCAATCAAAGGCATTCATTCGGCAGTCGTTTTTTTTCAAACAACTTTTAACCAAAATAAAAATCGTATTTGCTGCATACTCTTAAAAATGTACGACATAAAATTACATTAAACAGGATTTTTTTTAATTTATTTAATATGTGAACAAAGATTTCCTTTAATTACGAGTAAATTATTTTTGCAGATTTCTCCAATTTTAATTTAATTTTGAGTATTTAATCATTACTAGCAGTCCGTTTTGTTATCTTATGAAAATAGCAAACAAGTGTACAGTCTACATTAATGGTAAGTGAATACTGCAGTTCACAAGCATATATTTAACTTTAATTACCAATTTTTGGTTGAATTAAATTCTATGTATGTTTCAATATAACTTGGATTACCCAAGTAGGTTCCAAACTTTAATGAAAATAATTCGCTGCTTTGAAAGAATACTGTCGTAACTCAAAATGAGTGAATTTATCAGTAGAGCACTTTAAAGTTTTTTCAAATTTCAAATGCCGTATTTTTTTATTTTATGCGCAAATGTTGATGAAACTTGAATAAAAACACGAAAAATATATTGTAGTTTTTGTATATTAAATGTTTTTAAGAAAATAATACTTATTTAGTCCTAAATATTGGAAATGACTACTATGTCTCATACTTATAACAAAATAACACAGACAAACTTATGAAGATTATGGGCTCATTACAAAATATACTAGGATAAAATTAGGTTATTTTTAATAACAGTGGTGTATTTAGAAATAATACAAAATAATAATTATGTTTTTCTCAGTGATACTGATATAGTTTGAGTTGTGACATCTTAGCATTATTTATTTTAAATCAATAGTGTTGCAGTACCAATTCGGTCTTTCTTTTACAAAAAAACTTATAGGCGATAACATTTTCCATGGAAAAATAAAGAATTAACTGGTTTTACAACAAGTAATAAACATACTAAAATTATAAAAAATATAGAAAAATGAGAAAGTATAACATTTTTAAAAATAGCTACTGCTTTTAAGTACTTGTGGTATCATAGAATCTTATTAATTCTGGAAACTAAACAGAAAAGTTTTAAAAAAAACTCAAAATTGAACAACGTAGCTTGTATCAACTTTCAAATAAGAAGAATTTTATTTCTAAACACAAAACACAGTATAAATAAGTCTCTATTTGGAACAGTCTTTTAAAAAAGCTATCTAAATATCTGACTATAATGCTTTTAGATCACAATAATCAATTTGCAAGTTTTACATTTACTAATATGCAAAAAAATACTTTCATCGTGTCATACGACTACTGTGGGCCTATGTAAGTATATGTTAATATCAATTATAAGCAGCTTTCGAGAACATAACGATAATCGACCCCCCTGTAAAAACCCTAAAGATTCTCATAGGATAATGAGTAACATTTCAGAATTGTATTCTTTTGTAGTAAACCTACCAATCCTCGTTCCTTCTTTTCACACACTTCCCTCTAATTTTTGTGTGCTTGTGTCTAAACTATATTATTATTTTGTAAGTGCCTTGTTCACCTTATGTTGCTAACAATAACTTTATTAAAATGTTCCTCTTCGTATGATGTTTTGTAGTAGAGGGCTTAAGAAGGGAATTATGAGAGTCGTCTGGGTCAACTTAAAAAAAAATATCATTAAGTTATACTGAAGGCACTATAGTTCTCATAAAGCCGGTAAATACGATTTAGTGAAGTGGACGAGTAACTCTTCTGAGTAACTCGAACACAGCCCGAGAGCGTCTGTTTAGATGACGTCAATATATTTTAAATATTAGGTTAAACCAGCATGTGATAATCATGTTTTCACAACTTTTTTTTATGTAATGGAAGTGGCATACAAGCATGCAGTTCACATTGATGTTACGTGATGACTGCAGCCTACAAACACTTACACAAAGACCAAGGTCTTAATGCAGATGCGTTACCACTCCTGAGGCCTAAGGTGTCATGCCTCTGTGCCAAAAATTACTAATAGCATAATTTCATCTGCTACCGCACGATTTTATGACGTCTTTTATGACGGCTTCTCCAGTTAGACTGGGATGAAGTACCGCCCTAGCGCATTCGCCGCATACCGTCCGTTTATGGCAAATTTATATATCGGAATTACCGCTTCTTTCGCATATTAAATTTCCCCGCCATATAGGTATAGAAAAAGACTCATAAGTCTCAATACTCGAGTTTGCCGATGCTAGCGAGCAAACGCTGTATAGACTTACCACGTGAAAAATGGTGACGAACCATTCGCTTTTCCTTTAGTATGCTCCAAGTCTCGTGTAGCATCTCCGAAACCGAAAGTCACACTAGCTCAACTTGAATTGAATGCTTTGATTCTACTCACCAAGCTTCTCCGCACTGTGTGTGACAATCTGTCAGAAGACACCCTATTAAAAGAATCTGTTTTTCTGACTCTGAAGTCGCCTTTCTGACTCCTAGGGCCTTTCAGAAAAATTCTTTTGATCTCGCTTCGTGGCATGAATTATAAAAAAATACCCTGTTTATACTGAGATTTATTCGAAAACTAGCGCGAAATAACACAATACCCACTGACGATCTTAACACCGCTGAATTAACAATAATTAGGGCCTTTCAGCAACATTATTTTAATGAGAATATTAAAAATATAAAAAATAACAAACATTGCTCAACTGCTTTACGAAAATAACATCCATTCATGACTTATGACAGTATCATATGTGTTGCAAGCTAATTGGAAAATTGCTCGCTAAATCTAGCGAGCAATTTAAGCTAAATCTATCTAAAAGTTGCGGTCCAGCGTAACAATATTCGTGGTGATGATAATCAATTAACGAATCGGTTATGTAACCGTTTCAGAGCATAATCATGCTCTGAAACGGTTCTGAAATTCTATAATTAGGCAAAAATACCGAATCTTAACTGCTTGTCACGTGGTACGCAAACGTAGGTATTCAGAAATATATCCAGTGCTTTCGATTAAATCCTAGGCCTACATTTCCGTCAATGGGAGAACTACCCAGATGTCGCTTTAGATGAATGTAAAGCCTTTACTCACACAGGTGTTGATTATGCCGGCACCATTTACATACACAGCCAAAAGGCATATATAAGTCTCTTTATTTGTCTGGTGACTAAGGCAGTCCACATAGAATTGGCATCAGATTTGAGTTCCGCAACTTTCATCAATTGGTTTAAGCGATTCATTTACAGACGTGGATATCTAGAATACCTACTCATTACTGCTAAAATCTAGAAGCCTAGAATATAACTACCTAGAATGTAGCTAACTAGTAACTAGCTACCTAGATTATTTACTTATAAAGAGGTTCCTAGTATTCTTTATACCTATCGAAGGTATAAAGAATACTAGATACCTACTAAAATATTAGGTTCTGTAAGATTTATTACGATTAATTAGGTAGGTATCTGACATTAAAAAATAAATAAATGCGTTTTCGAGTTGCTTTTTATCTGAAATACTGTCTCAAGTGGTCGTAATACGACAGATTGTTTAATAGATAAAGTCTTATTACGAAAAATACTATAACAATCACAAAATAATTTATCTAGAAAAACGTTTTAATTTTAATTGTACGAATACTATGGACCCTTTTTTTATTATAAACAGTTATATCTACTTTTGATACATTTAAGTCATACTTAGTTTTTGTTTAAAAACGTAGTAATCCCAAATGATACGTTATTTATGAGAAGTGTCTAAATGTAGATGTTGTTTTTTTACAAAAATAGTGTCCCATCTCGAAATAAAGCAGTGTTCTAGATAAATGCGAACTCAAAATCTGTAATATTTTGTAATATTACCACATTCTAGAAAACCAACTAAGTGTTCACTTCGAAAGACAAGTTGCAACTTTTGCTAATGCCAATCTATAAAAAAATAATTAATTTGTACATTTAAAGTTGATATCTTACAAAAAACATGCGCAAAATTTATCACTCAATCATCATCAATCACAGTTTTCGCATTGAAATTAAATCAAATTACAAATAGCAGCAGTAACGAAATTATAAAATAACTGAATATAAACATTAATCAAACTTACTTACACCGTGTTCATTTATCAATAGGAATTTATATTCACATGGAATTCCATCTGTGTAAAAAAGAGAAATGCTTTTAGAAAGCAGTGACAAATCTTCGAATCTCATCGATTGGTATTTATGCCTAACAATTTCCTACAATTTTATTTCGTGTCAGTTTGTCATGTTAATGCGAGCGCAGCGGGGTGCACGCGGTTTCGTATCTAATTTACGATTATTAGAACATTTTTCACTTTTTAATAGCTATTAATAGTATATTTTATTTGGAGATTACATTAAAATCATAGGCGTGTAGTTTAAAAGCAAATAATACCCTTTTTATATTTATTTAGGTGCAACAAACAGATAACTAACTGACAGATACAATAATAGTCGTTATTGTAATATAAGTAGATGCTGATGTGCTACTACCGTTGCAATTCACAACAATAATAAGAAAATAAATCACTGTCAAATTGCTAATTTAGTTTTGATTATGATGGTAACAAAAAAACATAGAAAAACCTTTTTATAAAAAATAAAGATCGTCATAGATCTTCACTTGGTGTAATTAGTGGCTCGACTCTTAAATTTACCGTTCTGTATTTTTTTTTTTACTTTCAAATGAAAAAAAATGATCACGTAAATCGGATCAGAAACTTCGGCGTAACCGGTGTAGGTACACACATAATACTGAAAACAACAAACAAACATACTAACTGAATTGTCCACCCTGTTTTTTGAAATCGGTTAAAAAATGTTATGTCAATCACCGCTGTTATTAACGATCTGATCAAGGAATAATAATGATTGTCTTGTAATTAATTTGCGTGTTGATGGCTGATGGTGTACAGATATGAAATTATTGGTTCTACGTTACCTGTTACATCTGTCAGACCTTTAATTTGAAGCAATATGTGCACCATTTTTTTACAATCATTATAAACAATGCTTATTTGTAACGTTTTCCACAAAATAATATTACAACCTTATACAAAAGTACATTATTTATCAGTGTAACTTCGGGAAATACAAGCGTTGGGTTGCCTCCAAAAACATTAACCGAATCTGTCACCCAGTGGTATAGGTCGCGCCACGTAAAAAGAACGCTGGAAGAAAGTAGAAGGGATGTGTTCGCGCATCGGTACACTCGCGCACGAAAGTACTAGCCCTATTGGTTTATTTTTGATCTAGCTTTCGCTTGCGGTTTCGTGTATTGGTAGGCAGATTGAAAACTATATTACATAGAATAACATAAAATGAAATAAAAACACATGACGCGCAGCTTGACCGCCAGCGTTCTTTTTACGTGGCGCGAACTATAGCAGGCCACTACTACTACGTTAGGGTTCTGGGCTCGATTCTCGGGTCGAGGGCTAGAGTAGATAACGGTGTAAAATCCTTTTTCTGGTTCTTTTGGGATTTTCCCGTTTACTGGCAATTTCTCAGTAACTCGGAGTTTGGGAATACGTCTGGAGATGTTAAGTAAAGAAGAAATAAATAAAATCAACTCAAGACTGCATTAAAATATTGCTCCTAATTAATTCATTCTGCAAAACATAGGTGTACTTATAATACATACATATACATCACAATGTCAGTTTTGTCATATACCCAGTTATTATTCCAACGAATAATCTCTGTGATTTGTCTGAAGCATATACTCTCAGATAGACTATCTCAATAGCCACTTATTTAAAGTTCAGTCTGTAAATTTTATTGTTTTGCATATATTAATAAAGATTAAGAGGTGTAATTAACATTTTTTATGTAAGTAGAGTAGCCAACGGGCCTGCAGTTAACGCTATAAGTAAATTAAGTATGACATTTGCAAAGAAGGTAATGTATAGCTTTTTGACAAGACAAACGGACTCAAAGCTATGCTTGATGTAGAATCGAGATATTTTTCTATGCTTACAAGTAGTATGCAGATAACATTAATGGTAAGTGAATAATGCAGTCTTTCGATTGTTTTTATATCATAAAATCGAATACTATAATGTTTAAATCTCCTTTTGCATGGAATAAAGTTATATGTCCTAATTATTCTGTTAAATACGTACGTAACGTAACTTCACGCCTGTAATCCCCGAAGGGGTAGGCAGAGGTAAATGCATGCATTCAAGCATACATGCAAACACCCACGACTCGCCGGTTACGTTTTAGCCTATGTAACGGGTGGCGAACCTGTTGCCATCTCCGGGCACATTACCAAACTCCGAGGTACTGGGAAACTTTCAGAAAATTGAAAAATCCCAATAGAACCAGAGATAAAGGATTTTAAACCAATATCTCCGATAGTCCCCGACCCGGGAATCGAACCCAGGACCCCCAGCGTAGTAGTAGTGGCCTGCTACCACTACGCTACTGAGGCAGTTACTGTTGTAACTTGTGTTTCTTAATAATGTGTATTTTTTCAAGAATACAACTACTTACCGAGCTTCAAGTATGTAGTCCTAATAGTTGCGGATTAAAGTAGCTGTGACAGACAGACGGATAGACAGACAGACATGACGAATCTATAAGGAGTCCCATTATTTGCTATTTGACTACGGAACCCTTCAAAATATCAAGAAATTATAGAGCAAAGTCACGACTAGCGTTGTCGCTACATAGTATGACATAAACGAAATGCTTTACTGGTGGTAGAGCTCCAGTGACGGAGCTCGCGGGCGTAGGCACCACCGCATTACCTACTAATATACTTGCCGCTAAATGGTAGTGATCAGCACTATCTTTGACCTTGGTTTTCATGTCGGTGTCTATAGGCTGCAGTCATCACTTAACATCAATGTGAACTGCATGCTTGTTTGCCACGCCCATTACATAAAAAAAAAAAAAAGTACAAATAAAACAAAACAAAATAGAAAACACATTACAGACTTAAAACAAGATGGTAAAGTGAGTATTGAATTCAGTTAGGATTTACCATCGAATCCCAAGACTAGGCGGAGCCTGTATTTTGGGCCCACAATAAACCTACATTTTACTTTAAATCTAAATAATGAACTTCGATTTATAAAACATGGCCAAGTTCGCGTGACTTTTGTAAGTTTGTAATTAATGCAATTTAATGTGCATAATTTATTATTTGTTATTATAACAGTATTCTGTCGGGTAGCTGCGGGCGGTAGTTTTATTAATGACATGTTTTTATTTATTCAAATTGAAGATAGTCGTCGCCCTCAACGGGGGTGCGCAGGCGATATGCGACTTAAAAATACAATTATATTTCAGAGAGGTGGCAAGAGGATACAGCTTACAACGATGGTAAATTATTACTGCAAAATTAAATAATGCTCGGTATATTCTCAAACGCTCTAAGCTCAACTCCATAGCAACCTGGTGCTATGGAAGTCAAAACATCCACATCAGGACTTTAAAACACAGGAGTTGTGGGACTCAAGGGCATGGACCGCATTACCTAATTTATCTGCCTCACTGAAATATTAGTGTCAACTAAGGTCTTAGGGGTGGCAGCCCCGGTTTTTGTGTAGATGTCTATAGGTTGCAGTCATAACTTAACATCATGTGAACTGCATGCTTGTTCACCACTTCTATAACTTCTATTACATAAAAAAAAATCACTTAACCTTGATGTCATTGCATGCTTGTTTCCCGTCATTTTTTTCTGAGAACATGGCATGACGTAAAACTGTTTAGACAGTTATCGAACCTCCGGCCACAGGATAGCCAGTTTAGTTTATACCAGGGGGGGGGAGGAATCAACGCATTGCCAATTCCTTTTTGACGCCAGTTTTAAAGAACCCTTTCTCGTTATGCCGATAGCTAACACGATAGCTCATTGAAATATTGCACATTTGAGATGAAAATATTTTGATTGTTCTAATGCACCTGCTACCACGTAACAATTAAGATTCCAATAAAAATACTGCGTCCGCGTGAAAGTACCGTGTGAAATTGCCTTTTACGGTATGTAAGGCTCATTGCAGATGCAATAATTTAACGCCACGTCACAACTGCATATTTATTTTAATTTTTATGTTATGCCAGTGCACTAGTGTAGTAATTATGGATCTGTAATTAAGATGATCAGTAATTAGGATGCTGCGTATTCCTTGGACGGCGAAACGTACAAATGTCTCGATACTCAAGGAACTCAATGTGTCTACTAGACTGTCATCCATCTGCTTACAAAGAGTCCTTGAGTACTTTGGTCACATTGCTCGCAAAGATGGAGGCAACCTGGAGAAAATCGTCGTCACAGGGAAAATCGAAGGCAAAAGACCACGAGGGAGAAGCCCAACGCGCTGGACAGACCAAGTCCGCACCACACTCGACAAAAAAATGCACGAGGCCATACACGTAGCTGAAAATGGAAACCGATGGCGCAGCATCGTGAAACGGAAGGATGTTACGAGTTATGAGGCAAACGACACGAAGAGAGAGAAGAGAATTAAGATGAGCTATCCTGAGGCTAAGGTTTTGTTTCTCTGTGCAAAGGCGCACTAGATGCAACTAATGTAGACTTATGTTAGGGATGCGTCCGATCCGAGCTGTATTCCAACCGTTCACACTACCGCCACCGTGGTCGCCAAGCCTAAAAAGCGTGGCAATTATAGCATGTTCTCCCCAAAATGAAGTACAACCCTGTAGTGGGTATTGTTGGAGAAGGCTTATCTTCAGAAGAGGACGAATTTCTCCTGAAGTGACGATGATAAGTGATGATGTTCACAGTATAAGAATGTATAATTTAGGCCTCATATGTTTTCCAGTTTGTGAACGAGTTTGCGTTTTGATCGTGCTTCAACAGTAAACGTTACCAGAGTGCCTAGTGCGAGATTTCCGACTGCGATTTTCGATCGCGATCGCGTAAGAGTAAACGCAGATTTGTATGGAATTGAAGGAGCGTCATCTAGCGGTGAATCGATGACGCTCCTTCAATTCCATACAAATCTGCGTTTACTCTTACGCGAATTCGATCGCGTAAAATACAACAAATAAAATCTCGCACTAGGGACTCTGGTCACCTGTCGACTCCACTCGTCGACGCGTTACCGGCTGCGGTCATCAAACTGCCGCTCGTCTGTATGAACCCTAAGCGTAAGCCGTGCGTTGTATAGTGAAGCGCGTGACGCCTTCCTGATCATTAATTGATCGTTTCAATGCCACGCGTAAAATGCAGGATGCTCTTCCTTGAATTGGTCACGATTATATAAAATACTGTATGTGCCCCGCGATTTCATGTGCGTTTTAAAAGTGTTAAGGTTTGGAATTAGCCACAGATGTATATATATAGAATTAGCTAATAACCTAAAAGTATAAAAAAATAATTAGCTTAAGCTATTTAATTGAAATACTTATTGCAGCGCTCCTGGTAACTTTCCAAAAGGGGGTTGTGCAATAAGCATTTTTTTTAAACTCATTTTACAGAAAACCATTTCTAAATCAGACAGACAGTCGAAACGTTTAGAAGATAATTGGGAACATTGAAGTGCACACACAAAAAAACGAACAAACAGACAAACAACCGAACAAACCACCTCCTACATCTTCATATACTCTGTCCGTTCCGTGGTGGTTTATAACATACGACCGATTTGTTAATATTCCAGCCATGTTCCATGTGGAACCCTAAACATATCACTGAGGAATTGTGAATTTGTGCATGGAAGCATGAATATTAGTATACATCTGCTTACCCTCCTAGGTAAATACAGACAACATTAATTAAGTTTTAATAGAATAACATTCTTCATATATTGATATTTGTAATAAATTAATTATCTATACCTCATAGTATTCAGTTTCAACCCAGCAGGCATCTATCGGGCCGATATATCATTAAGAAAAACAAAGCATCTAAGTGAAGGTGCACGGTAGTGTTCACGACAAGTTCAGATTGATTTTCTCAGGTTATCTTTTGTGAGTTTTAATAAGTTTTGTATGCGAGTTAGAGATGTGACAATGTTCATGTATGCTCAAATGTGGAATAAATAAGGTAAACAATTCAAGTGAAAAACAATTAAATTAGGTACTATTAGTCTTTTGATGCTATTAAAGGGTAAATGTTTGATAATTAATTCCTACCATAAAAGCATTTGCCTCTTGCTCTAATTTGCTATTAATATTATAAGTTCTGAACATATAGGACCTGTTTATGTCTTAGGATGCAACACAAATTATAATAATTTAAAGTCTATTAATAAGGTCGAAAAATAAGCTTGGCTATTGTTAGCCAACACGTGTTTGTATAGAAGTTCCGAATATGATTACGACATGTTATTCGACACTGTCCACAGCTATTAAATATTTAAACGCAAATTTACATTAATACAGTAGCTGGGTATAGGTTTAGGCGCTTAAATAAATGATACCCATTACTACACTAAATTCTTCGTTTGTACTCATTTGGTCAGTAAACATTAGGAAAACAAAACTCAATGGTTTATGAAATTGAGGAAATTCTGATTGACATCCCCGTGTTGAAACAGGTCGTAAGTTATCTCCCATATCTTAATCTGACGCGCTCGAGTAAATACAAAAATAGCATTCTGGGCTCCTTTACTATTAGGAACTCCCCCAAATCAACCAATACTTAAGACGTATTAGCAGTAAGCATTTTACAGACATGTAATTCAATCATTTTATGCTAAGATTTCTTATGTACTCGTACAACACACAATCTTTAAAAACATTCAAGAACTGGCAAATACGGGTTACATTTATACTTTAGTGGCTATTACAAACTGCAGGGACTTGGCTACTAATAGCGCAGGGCTGATTTCCATAAGCCTTCAGAATCCAATTAAGGCATGTTATTACTGTCCACTACACTAGATATCATAAACTAAAGATTTTATGGCAGTTTATGGGAGGGTGGATTAAAAATCTAAAGCTTATTAAATGCATATGGTATGAGAACGGATAAAGCGAATCTATTTTTTTGTAATTAATGTTAATTGTACGCGGCATTGCAACGTGCCAATTGTACCTACTCGTGCTTGCCTGAGGTGGGGATGACGCATCACTCCCGATGACTCCCAGCTCCCGGCGATCGACGCGCCACCGCACAATTGCGTTATAATTCTTTGATTGCATATTATTATTATGATATTTAATAAGATGTTTTTTATCTACTTATATTTTATTTACTTTGGTATTAATCTATTTATTATTGTTTGTACCTACTAGTATATATTACATTTATCGTTTAATTAAGTATGTTATTTTAATGGCTTATTATCTGTTTTATATCCGTATGTATGTACCTTGTATAAGTATTAGTACAATTATCCTTTATTATAAATTTGACATCCGTGGTTCACTCACTTAGGGTCCTGTTGAAAACCAGCGTCAGGTACCTTTTACATGAAGGTACCTGACATTTGCTGAACAGGACACCTTTTTGGCAGCCGTGAGACACATATTACGTGTATAGGTATGTATTAATTTTTAGAAAATGTGTTGTCTATTCTCTGTTACCTGTTACGTTTTATGTCTGTTTTATGTGTCTCGCTGTGTGTCAAATAAATGTTTCTTATCTTATCTTATCTTACTTTGCAATTAGATTGGTATTATTGTAATTATAAAATGTATCAATCTGTAGTTTTTTTATAGTGGTACATGGAAAGAAAAACTACGGTTGGTTCAAGGGGTGGTAGAGCTCTAATGGTTGAGCTTAAGAGTGTGGGTACTATCCATTTTTTAATTTATGTAATGATAATGGCAAACAAGCATGCCTTTCGCATTGATGGTAAGTGTATTCACTTACAACAGCCAACGCTGCGAGCGCGAGCTACGCTCGCGAGCTCCGTCACTGAAGTAAAACCACCAGTAAAAGATACTTTATTCTGTGCTACAGTGCAGCAGATCTGCAAAACATTCGATTAAAACTAATAGGAAAACGTAACGTTATCTCAAAGTATCCCAAGCTGTAATAGTACGGAGTGTTAAA
The DNA here is from genome assembly GCA_036365455.1 of Macrosoma leucophasiata. NCBI lineage: Eukaryota > Metazoa > Arthropoda > Insecta > Lepidoptera > Hedylidae > Macrosoma > Macrosoma leucophasiata. The sequence continues at coordinate 695,006 of JAWQUS010000023.1, read as the reverse complement.
AATTAACATAAAAGCCGAGTTACTGAAAAGTGAAAGTTGTGTATTGAATAAACATTAGTGATGTTATGTTATCGATGTCGATACAAAGACATTGCTGTAAGGTGAGGTCAAAGTATTCGATATCGACATGTTCCACTACATCAGATTAAAAAAAAAACAAATACACTAAGTATGTACGTTTTCAAACACACAATGATGGTAATATATTGGAAAAAGTATTCTTTAAAAAATCTATTCGTAAAAAACAAAAGGTAAATGTACCTAATAATGTAATGCCGGTATCGCCGGTTACATTTTGGTCCAAGTTAAATGTGGCGAACTGTAGAACTTTTCAGAAAATATGGTAAAATCCCAGTAGAACCACAGGTACCTATCTGCCTACCACTTTGGGGAGACATCAAAGGTTTATTTCGGAAAAAAAAATACAATATGGTCCCATTACTAAACTTTCTAGCAACATTGTGATCATTTGTGGAAGGTAATAATAATTAACATACCGTACAAGACATGCTAACTATCGCACATCACTAGCCCCGAGCGAGCATTTATGTTCTATCGATAACTTACTAATTGCTAGATAGTTTTTTTCGGTAATAATATGGTAAGGTTATTGAATACAATGTATGATATGGATCCAGTGGAATTTATACAGCTACACTGAATACAAATAGCTGCGTATTTTGTTGCTAAAATAATAGGTTAGGATCCCATTGCAGAATTATTTCGTTGATCCAGATATACTGCAAACCTAATTTTTACGCATATTTATAATCTTTAAAGATTATAAATATGAGTAGATATATATCTAGAGAATATATATCCACTAGGTTGCCTATCAAAAAATGGCCGCAAGTATTTTTTTAGTTTTTTTTTTGTTTTTTCAATAATATATTGTTTACCTCACGGCAATATGTATAAAGACTCTGAAAAATCATGTCCGCCGTTGTGCACTTGTCCGCCCCTACGTATTTTCGTTTCGCCCCGATAACTGTTTACGTCCATGACGTACATGTATTATTTATATATCAAATTAAAGCTATTTTTTTTCTGATTATTATGTAATTTATACGGGAGCCAAATTAAATCGGCCGTAAATAACTGTTGCTGGCTGTTAAAGATAAAATAATTTAATTAAAAATCCTTGCAGCCAAATTTTGATAGTCATCCTAGTGGATATATATTCTCTAGATTATAAAGTTGCGTAAAAATTTGGTTTGAATCATATCGGGATGAACGAAATGATTCTGCAGTGGGATCTCAACCTATAAGCAGCTTAAATCATTAACACCCAATATTCTAAGACGTTACTCGAAACATTCCTTGACTCACACTCAGCTGAGGACCCTTAAATCCATATTCTTAGTTGTATTTTGACAGTAACTCATGTGTCATAAAGATCATTTACAAAGTCTTAAAAAAAACATTTTTATGGAACAATATGGTATTTAATTATATTGCCACAGTGCCGACACGAACAACTTATTGAGCGCAAGAACATTACGAAAATATATGTCTCCTCGAAACTTCAAGCTAGGTCTTGAGGTAGGTATCTTGGAGTGGTGCGATTGAATGTCGATTTGACGTTATTAGTTACCAAATAGTTACAACAATTCCATTGAGTGAGGTTGAGTTAAGGTCGAGGTTACGATTTAGAATATGGGTGTAAGTGCCGAAGCGTTTAAAGCTTAGAAGATACTTTTTTTGGATATCACTAAAGTAGCAAACTCAGATACCTATCTACCATCTGATGGTAGAGTTTGCCTTAATATCTATCGCCCCTAATTGCATATGTCTTATGGAGTCCAAAACGCCTTAAGCCGAGGATCGGAACCGTAGGGGTCTCCCTTAGGCAGTTGTATAAATTTATTTAGGCTATAAGCCCTTTGCACTCGTCGATTGCCCGGTGAAGTAGACAAGTGCCGTCTCGATACAAGCTTCCGTACACTATCCAACAAGAAATAATGCACATCGACCTCAGGAAGAGACGTCGGCTTATTTCGGATCTGTAGAGCGTTATCTCTTTCGCACCTTACCTATTTTACGTTTGTCGACCATTTTGATCAAGTTTTGACCAATACCGGACTACGGATGCTTACGTAGGCAGTGTGCAGTAGAGATAACGCTCTATGAAGCCGAAACTGGCCGATTGTCTCTTTCATAGGTTCGATATGCATTATTTCTTGATGAGCACTGTAAGTGAATAAGAAAAACCAATCTCGCGTCGCAACAAAGAAGGCGATTTTATGGTGTATAAGGCATACGTGAGGGTATTATTGCCACATGGCATGTGGCACTTGGCATTAGTTCCCTTTCGTCTCATATCATCATTAATCACCGTCAATTCAGCCAAAAGACGTCTGCAACTTGACAAATGCCTACCCCAGAGATGGCCGGAACAAACGGTCCTGAACCACCCTCATCCAGTGATTGCTTGCAACCTTCACCAGGTCGTCGGTCCACCTCGAGGGGTGTCTGCCTACGCTTCTTCTTCCGGTACGCGGTCGCTATTCCAGAACTCCTCTGCTACAACGGCTGTCAGTTCATCGAGCTATGTGCCCTGCCCACTGCCACTTGAGTTTCACTATTCGGTGGGCTATGTCGGTTACTTTGGTTCTCATGCGAATCTCTTCATTTCTGATTCGATCTGGGAAGAACACTCCGAGTAATAGTTCTTTCCACTGCTCTCTGCGTGACCTTGAGCCTTTTTATGAGGCCCGTACCTAATGTACTCAAACAAAAACCAACCAAAAAAATACAACATGAAACCGGAGTGTCATTATACGAAATTAAACTTATCGGTACTCATGTCCACATAAAAATGTCCGCGTAATTTTAAACAAAAACACGATAAGGTATAATGAAAGCAAAGAACAAATATCTCATATCGCGTCCATCTTGGAACCTTTGCATTACAGCGCATTATTAGCGAGCAGAATACAACAGAAAAAATATTCTGTGTCAATAAAATAAGGTTCAATTTGGGTTGGAGGTGCGATAAGGATTATTACAAACGTAGCGGCGAGATGTACGATAACGTAATATGGTTTATCTTAATAAGCTATACTTTTTGGAATTTTAATGCTTGGCAAGTAAAAGATACCTGATAGATATGCTTTTAATTCTAGTAGGTAAACTATATTTATAAATATTTCTTGAGTAGAGTCTACAATTCAAGGACGCGGTCGACGCTTAGTTGTTGTAAAGACACATCGGTGCCTTATTTATGTAGACATTAAGTCCAATTTACAATGTTAACTTCTTCGTTAGTACATACGAGTAAAAAAAAAAAAAACGTAACTTCACGCCTGTAATCCCCGAAGGGGTAGGCAGAGGTAAATGCATGCATTCAATCATACATGCAAACACCCACCCACGACTCGCCGGTTACGTTTTAGGCCCATGTAACAGGTGGCGAACCTGTTGCCATCTCCGGGCACATTACCAAACTCCGGGGTACTGGGAAACTTCCAGAAAATTGAAAAATCCCAATAGAAGCAGAGATAACGGATTTTAAACCGTTATCTCTGATAGTCCCCGACCCGGGAATCGAACGGGGAGTACGAGTATGTACCGTAAATGCGGAAATGAGAGCGGGCGTGCAATTTGCCGCACTGTATGGCACGCACACTGACACACAGTACATATAGTGTCACGTCAAACCACAATCAAGCAAGGCCTCACACGTGAGTTGCAAAAACTTAATAACAAACCACCCATCGAAGCTCGTGAAACTTTGTATTTTTTCTCTCTATTCTTATGGTAAAGGTGTCGGGGCGTGACGACCCTATCACCCTCTAGTGGAAGAGAATTCGTCCACTAGTGCAGTCAATCAACCGAACAATGGAGGTCATACCATTCCAATAGGTAATTATAATTTTCCGCAGATTTCGTGGATAACTGCCTGCAAAAAAGCCGCGCAATCACGTCGCCGATAAAACTTTACGTTAAATATAGTGTAACCCTCTTATTCATAAAGGTACATTAGATACGTTTTAGCTATAGAATGCTTTGTCTTCGTCAGTTGCATTGTCAAATGTGCAGGATAGAAAAAGACAAAGGAGAGATTAGCAACACTAGCTAATATACGTTTATGAATAAGGGGGTTAGTGTTTAATTATATTTTTTTATGTATATGTTAGTGTATAAGGCATGTATTTTTATGGGCTCTTGTTGCCTGAGTTAAATAAATAAATAAAAAAGTAATAGTAACGCGATGGGAAGCAGCGTCCCGCGATATACCTACCTAACTACCGCCACTGAGATCGCCAATCCGCCTGCCAAGCGTGGCAATTATGGCATATTCTCCAATGTCGCACAACATTGTTGTAGGCGTCTTTAGGGACGGCTTTGTCCAGCGGTGGAAGTTTATCGGCTGGAGTGATGATGATGATTCTTATAGTAGGTATAGATTACGGATCTTACGATTCATAATGGCCAGATACTTTCACGTCACTCAATTTTAAGCAACCCTCAAATATTAGCTATCTCTTACGTTTGTACGTGTTCTATAGAGATAAGTCCTTTGGAGTATAGATGGATGGATGTTTGTTACTGTTTCACCAAAAAACTACTGGACGGATTTGGATGAAATCTTACAGTAATGTAGGTTATACATTGGAATAACATGTAGGCTACAATTTGTTATGATTAAAAATACATGCGGACGAAGTCACAAGCAATAATAAGTGACTTATAAGTACTATTTAGATTTGAGTAAAGTTTTTGTTTTGTCAAACAAACAAGCATACAGTTCACATTGACGGTAAGTATTACTGTAGCCTATTAACATCTACATGAAACCAGAGATTTCAATGCAGATACGTTGTCACTCCGGAGGGCTAAGGTGTTGTGCCTGTGTTCAAAATTACAGTACCGATTTTCCAGTATTTGGCAGTTAACCAATCAATGCAGCGAATCGCACGCTTAGTTTGCAATAACCTTATTTCCAAATTAACCGTATGGTATCGTGGTGCTGATGACAAGGTACGACATTATATCGAACGAGTTGTATCGAGTTTGATTCAGCACAATAATTGCTTTCCACGAAATATCATTAAAGGCGAGAGTAAGGTAAATTACGTGTCTTCTGATTCGAATTTAGGGCTCGAACATTAAAGGTAATGCTTTTACGAGTATACAAGGAAATGGGCTATCAAAATGATAAAAGCAGTCAGTAAAAAACCTTAACTTTCAGCGTCATTTCAATAAATATATAGATAAGTTTTGAAAAGCTATTTATGGGCGATGTGGTAGTTCTGATAATGCAATATAGGTAATTCTACTGTACGTGTGTATATATCACTAAATACGTGAACATGCTCATTAATTATCTTAAAAAATATGAAGTTGAATAGAAGCTTAGTACACACCTGAAGGAACGTTTGGCATCCTTTAGAATACTATTTTTTTTTTTATGTAATGGAAGTGGCAATCAAGTATGCAGTTCACATTGATGTTAAGTGATGACTGCAGCCTATAGACACCTACGCAAAGACCAAGGTCAAAATGTAGATGCGTTACCACTCCAGAGGCCTACGGTGTTATGCCTCTATGCCGGCAATTACAGGGCCCTACATTACCACCTAATCGGAACACGAAAGTGCTGAATACTACCACTAAGCGGCAAGTCTATTAGGTAATGCGGTGGTGTGGTATATGGTATATTAAACTACGCAACCATTAATAATGTTAACACAGAACGTGATACTCGCTACCTAGTCTGCTCTGGCTATCAATATTGGCGAACGTGCACGTCCTACACCTGCGTAGGCGCAGGAGTTATGCGAGTGGAGATTCAATCCAAGACCCAGGAATTATTTTGTTCTTACGTTACCTAAGGGCCGTTGTATACAAACGATTTCAAGATAAACCGATGAAGTCTTAAAATAAAGATGAGATACGACGATAAAGATTTTTTATGCCAGTGCACATCCTGTGTAAATGCTTTAGATTTTTCAATATTTCTGAATTTTCTCAGTAACACCGGGGGAGTTCGGAAATGTACTTTGAGATGTAAATGGGCTTGCCACATATTAAATGAACGAAAACGTAACTAGCGAATTATGGTGGCAATTATTTATATGCTATAGTTTGTGCATTAACGTCTAGAGCAGAGGTTCCCAAACTGTTTTTCTTGTAGACCCCCTTTCAATTTTTTTCTGGTTTCGGTGGACCCCCTTGCTAACATTTATGACACTTTCCCATATATCCCATTATTCTCATTTTATTTACGCATATACGTCCCACCATCAAGTCTCCCATAGACCCCAGGGGATCTATAAGCACCGAGGATTGACTGGTAGAGAATACGACCAGACATTATGACCGCCCCTTATTTTTAACATGTATTGTATAATCTGTATATACAACTAGTTGCTCGACCCGGTGTCGCACGGGTGTAATTGATTTAATATAGCCTACTTTTACTAAATACAAAAAATACTCCGATTGAAACAGTTCAGGACTTTCAGTTAATAATTCCAGCCTGTATTAAAAAAGTTTCTATTCGAAGAACTGTTGCAGTATTTACTGACATATTATTATGATAGTCGCAAGTCTGCGCGCCGCCTACCGCTGCGTAGGCGCAGGCCACTTTCTGCAGCCGATATTAAAGTTCAACCATCATTTGTAACCGTACTAACTGCGTAATGGTTTGTGTTAGCGATTGTTTATTTGCAGTTTTGAACTTACTAACCGATAGTTTCCTGACTGTAGATATGAATTGAATTATTATGAATATTGATATGGTTTACGTACCTGGTGTACCTTCGTAACTTCTTCACGCCTGTAATCCCCGAAAAGGTACGCATAGGTGCAAGGCATGCATTCAAGCATACATGCAAATACCCACGATTCACCGGTTACGTTTTGGTAGCTTGTTGAAATCTCCGGGTACATTAAGAAACTTCGAGGTACGGGGAGGAAACTTTTAGGAAATGAAAAAATCTCAATAGAACCAGAGATAAAGGATCTTACACCGTTATCTTTGGTAGTCCGTTATTTCTGATAGCTCCGACCCGGGAATAAAGTGGTCTGATACCACTAGGCTACTGAGGCAGCGTACCTTCGATCTTCAAATTAGTAGAAGATATTGATTTTTTTGCAATTAGTCAGATTTGTAGGCAGAAGTATTCAAGTTTCATCAATTTCCCATTTTTTTTATTTATGAACAAAAATGCCATTGCTTTACTTCTATAACACAATATATTTTTTTTGTTTTGAATATATATATTTTTTAAATAGCATATGCAATATTGTCTTTCTATATCAAAAAAAAAAATTGAGACGGACAATCTCAAAAAAAAAACTTCAGTCCATCCTTAATTTAGCACTAAAGTTAAGCCAGACGCAGTAAGATCCAAGTAAAACCCATTAAGGTATTTAACCCCCCATTAACTCCTGAACTCCTTAACATTTAGAATTTAAAGATTAAAAAAAAACAGACGTTAATTATCACGTTTGGGTTCGGCTGTAAAAAATCAAGGGGAAAATTTTATTAGTAATCAGATATTTTCTTTTTTCAGCTCTCTTTTTATCTTTGTAGGATTGTGGCAGAACAAAATATATGTCATCCCTGTAGTTTGTCAAGCACAATTAATGAAATGCCGCAATACGATGTAACAAAATATATCATCATCATCATTTCAGCCAATAGACGTCCACTGCTGAACAAAGGCCTCCCCCAAAGAATGCCACAACGAACGGTCCTGGGCCGCCCTCGTCCAGCGATTGCCCGTGACCTTCACCAGGTCGTCGGTCCATCTTGTGAAAAATATAAAATATATATTTACACAAATAGGAACAAATATAAAGTTGAATATTTCACGTTGGAGTTACTATGAGGTGAAAGAAAAAGGTTTAATGCTTGTTTGGACCCTGAAAATCGCGAGTTTTTTATTGCAAAGGTTTTCAATAATATTTCAAATGCTAAGGAATCAGTAAAAAATGTCAATCTTTAGCTTAGCACTAAAATTAAGCCTCCAACGCAGTAAGATCCAAGTAAAACCCATTAAGGTATTTACCGTCACTCAAATGAGTACTTATTTCATCCCATTAACTCCTGCAGGCAGCGGAGAGATGCAATCAGATTATTTACTTAAACAACTTCTCACTTATCTTGGTATGAGCGCAAATTGATTACAAACCTTTTTGCGACGAATCATCATTTAGGATTAAAGATTTTTAAAAATCAGATGATTTCCTCGTTTGGGCTTGGCTATTAAACGGTTAATTAGTAAGATAAATCTTTTCAAAGTGATTTTATGTTTTCGTCTCTTTTTTATGTAATGAAGGTAACCAACAAGTCTGCAGTTCACATTGTTAAGTGACTGCAGCCTGTAGGCACCCACACAAAGACTATAGGTCAGATGCGTTGTTACCCCTGAGACCTTAGTTATTATGTCTCTGTGATCGTTTTTACGGGGCCATACATTACCATCTAACCGGAACGCGATAGCGCTGAACACAACCATTTAGCGGCAGAAAGATTAGCGGTGGTGCCTACGCCCTCGAGCTGCTACACTGGAACTCTACTAATGAAAGTGTGTCTTCTTGGTGTATTGGTTCTTTACATTTTTTGGATGGTTTAAAAGTTAGTGAAAGACCTCTGGTCTTTGTTCCTGTGGGTGTCTATAGGCTGCAGTCATCACTTAGCATCGATGTGAACTGCATGTTTGTTTGCCACCTTCATAACATGAAAAAATATGGAGGATAATACACCTTTATCTTTAGACCCCGATTCGGGTACGTATCCAGTACCCTGGAGTAGCTGTAGTGGTCTACTACTAACTAGTCTACGGACTACTAAAGCAGTACTTTAACATAAGCGCAATCGAAAACGAATAAACTCATAACATGTCACTCAAGTGCCCCATCGGCACCAAACCAGTACCATTAGGCTATTAAGACATCGGTGATCGCACGGCAGCCGAGACGTTATCACTGAGTAAGATCACCTGATACGGGATTACGTTTTGTCCGTCTGTCACAAATGCTTGGTCACGCTGCGGAACACCGAGAGCACCGAAGTAGAGAATTAATAACCGAAGCTGAGCTTTATTCAATGCGTGTTTATTAAGTATGTGCAGTTCGTCCGATTACAAAGAACCGTCTCAATACTGATCCATTGACAAAAACATGCGGTTCGTTCGATTCAATTGATTGATCGCTTCATTGATTCAACAATTTTAATAATTTATTCAATCAATGTCACCAGTCGGTTCGTTTCGATCAATAGCCGCGGTAGCGCATCGAACGAACGGATCATTTTTTCTTCTTCTTCTTCTTCTTGTAGTGCCTCTCTAACTAGTGAAGGTTGGCCGTCAGTTCGAAAAATTTGTGTCTGTCTTTTGCGAGACGAAATAGTTCAGCAGCGCTGTTGATGTCGGTCCACTCGCGAATATTGCGCAGCCACGACTTTTTTCTTCGGCCAACTGATCTTTTTCCAGCCACTGTGCCCATCATAATAAGTTGCAGCAGTTGGTATCTGTCATGTCGCATAATATGACCTAAATAACTTTTTATTGAGGTCATATTTAGGATCATTTTTAATGAAACGAAACAATTGATCGCTCGGATTTGAAGACCCGGTTCTTATGACTCGTTGAAAAGCGAACAGCACATCTAGTGTCTATACGGATTGATACGACATCTACATTGGAAAACGCTACGGTTCTCATAAATTTCAGTACTTACTAAATCAAGGTATACAGAAGGTTAATTTAATAAAAACGTAACTTAATAAAAAAAAATGAATGTGTTTTGTATAAGAATTATTTATTTCCTGTCTCAGTGCCGAATAAAACGTTCATTCATTCATTCATATTCAGATCCGCAATGTAATATCCGTAACATCTCTAATGCAGAGTGCATCAGGCCGCCCTTCTGAACTCTCGGTGTTCAGTGGTCACGCTTTCAGATAATAAAGTAATGCCTCTGTCAGTAGCGGTACGAACTTCATAGCGAGTGGGAGGCTTATAGGGCTCCGTAGTAAAATGGTTAAAACTGTAAATGCGACTTTTGTTATAGTCGCTACAAATTTTTCAATGCAATGATGGTGGCAAATTAGTGTGTAGTTTTGATGTTGGATGGTAAGTGATAACTACAGCCTATAAATATCTACAAAAAAATAGAGGTCACAATGCAGATGTGTTGCCACCCCTGAGACAACAACAACATTACTCACTGGTGGTAGAGCTCCAGTGACGGAGCTTGCGGCCGTAGGCACCACACCGCATTACCTAATATACTTGCCGCTAAATGGTAGTGTTCAGCACTATCGTGTTCAGGTGGTAATGTATGGCCTTGTAATTGGTTTAAGTGTTAAGTGTGGTAACGCATTGGCATTTTCACCTCGGTCTTTGTGTAAGTGTCTATAGGCTGCAGTCATCACTTAACATCAATGTTAACTGCATGCTTGTTTGCCACATCCATTACATTAAAAAAAACTCTTTATTGAACCTACACCAACTAAAATACAAAGTAGTAAGAGCCTGAGACCTTAGTTTTTATGTCTCTATGATAATTATTACGGGACCACACATTATTTAGAACTGTACCGTTTACGGCAGAGAGATTCTTCACTGAAGCTCTACCATAAAAAAAAACTAAAACTAACTGCCATTAACAGACACCTTTTTTATGTTATGGAAGTGGCAAACAAGCATGCAGTTCACATTGATGTTAAGTGATGAATGCAGCCTATAGACACCTACAAAAAGACCAAGGTCAAAATGCAGATGCGTTACCACTCCTGAGGCCTAAGGTGTTATGCCTCTGTACCTGAAATTACAGGGCCGTACATTACCACCTGACCGGAACACGATAGTGCTGAACACTACCATTTAGCGGCAAGTACATTAGGTAATGCGATGGTGCCTACGCCCGCGAGCACCGTCACTGGAGTTCTACAACCAGTAAAATACCTATAGAAACATGGGCGATCGGATAGATGAAAGACCCAAGCAAAACCAATCCCATTAAAACCTAACCCTCCCATTTATGAGTGCAAAATTGCGACCACATTGGTATCAGATCGACCGCACCATTAAAACATCGACAGAAGTTAAAAGGACAAAAATCAGGCAAGCATAATCTGTTGACGATAAGCCGCGGCGGGACAAAACACTCGGCGAAAAGAAAAAGATAAAAGAAAAAGGTAAAGCGCGGTCGAGCCGCTCCTGTTCGAGTAGGGGTGAACATGTTCGAATTATATGTAATAAGATAAGAGTTTATGTTTTGTTTTTGGAAGACCCCTATCATTTGTAAATTAATTGAAGAAAATCTGTAGAAGTTTAATCGATTTATGTTTGATAAATTTTATGTTGCTTCACGATTTTTATGGTAAAAGCTTTATTGAGTAACTTTACCGGACTTTTTTGAGACGGTTCCCAACCTTTTTCTTATCACAGATTATAAAAAAATGGCTTGATCAATAACGAATGTTAAGGTTCAACGTAATGTATTTAATCCGGTCTCATGGATAATTATCCTGATCACCCAGGATCTTCGAAAGTTAAGATCGTAATTCAACAATGCTCCTGGCGTTGCCATTAAAAAAAAAAACAATAAATCATTTGGTTTTGTTTATAATGCTTAATTTTATTAGTTTAGTACTTACCTCTGACCATCATATCTGTGTCGTACAAGTTCGCCGACAAACTTCGTCTCAGCTTTGCGGTTTAGTGTTTACTTAAATAAGAACAGTACGTATCTTAAAACACAGCCTAAGTTGACGATAACTGATGGTTACAGCATTGAAACATTGATGGCAGAGTTTCAGTAAAGAAACTCGAGAACGAAAGCTACTAGAGGTACCTATTATATATTGTAATATGTAGTATGTATAACTATTTTAACGAATCTAATCTATTTGCCGAAGAATGACAATTGCACTATCGTGTTGAGATAGATAATTTTACCACTTTAACGTCAAAAAAAGAAAATTAAAAGCTTTTACCAGCCCTGATCGCGATCAAGGCGATTACGAGCTAGCTTATAAGCAGTAGTGGAGCGGTAACTCGAGGCCAGCGTCGGTAAGACCTTACGCGGCGAAACACCGGTTGTGACGAGATGATCGCTTCATAATAATACTTTAACAGTACCTGCACTTTTATGAAGTAGCATTACTTTATTTGATAGACAGTATGGACTCTACAAATGTGGCATAATGTTATCTAGTCGGTGGCAGTCTACGAGGTAAATATTTTTGATATATTTGCTTTTCACGTGCAAAAGCACACTTTAATACACAGACTAAAGTAAGTTACGATTAAGTCAATATTGACTATAAGTAAGCCTCTTTGTCCACGCGTTTATGGCACGGAGAGTCGATTCGTACGCGACTGTCGATTTTGTGCTATTAGATTTGTAATATCGCGTTGCATCAACGTGAATTAATGCGATATGCGATACATGTTAGTTGATGTTAGTATAGAATCGACAGTCGTATTTGAATCCCGTCTCTGCCATTACGACGCGTAGGGCAAAGGGGCAAACTGATTAAAAGTGCAGAGACGTAGCTCGACAGCGTACGTAATAGAATAGATTGTATTTTCCCTTAAATGTGGTCATTACAGAGCTTGAACGTTACATAGTGTATCACGCAATTCACGTATTTATCCAAGTTAACAGGCAACACAATATGTTATTTATTTCATCTATTTATTATGACTCAGCGCAACCGTATGCCGATCACCTGATCACACACAAAAGGTACCTCTAAATCTTAGCTTCTTTAAAAATGTATGTTGAGAAAAATTTAATATATAATGTGTATTACTTTATATGTTTTTTTTTTTTGCTTTTTTTTCATAACACTGGTGTCCAGCCACCAGACCACTGTCTGGTGGAGTCTTTTATCTTTACTAGTGTTATGATTAAAAAAACATAACAATTTCACCAGCCCTAACCGCGATCGAGTCGATTAAGAGCTAGCTTATAAGTGTAGATGCGGACCAACATCGGTCGGTTAGACCGTCCGCCGCGAAACACCGGTTGTGGCGAGATGATCGCTGTTTAATCATACTTTAATAATCCCTGCACTTTCAAGGGCAAAAAAGGGAGTACGACTTTATTGTTTGAAACATTGTGTGGACTATAAAATGTGGTAGAATGCATCTATGTCAGACATCTATCAGTTCATTAAATTAATTGACGTCTCGGTGGATTGATGGTAACAATGAGCTTGGCCTGAGGTACGGTGATCGATGCACAGATCGGAAAGTAATTGAACTTTCAATTGGTAAATCGATATTCCTTAGAGAATAATCTCAAGAGTCACATAAACGTAAGATATTATGTTCGTAATAATGGTAATGCATTACCCCAGAACTATTCATTAACCGACTTGAAAATAAGGCGCCTCCTGTATTTTGTTTCCATGTGATGAATTGTGAAGAAAAATTGGAAAGAAAAATTCTACTTCGGACAGGAATCGAACCTGTGACCTCAGGATAACCAGTCCAGCCGCTTTGCCACTAAGCTACCGAAGATTGCCTTTTTTGTGGGGTTATTTATTGTGGGTTGACCTGACCTCACGGGTTCAGTTTCTGTCCGAAGTAAAATTTTTCTTTCCATTTTTTCTAAATTCAGTCGCATGTTGCGAAAATGGATTTGGATGGAACTTGGTTTTCAATGCTTTAATCGGTTATTGTTTATCGTCATAGAAAATATGACAGGAGCGGTGGACTCTTTTCTTTTCTAAATTGAAGACCACGCGCACAATGTCACAGGCAAAAGCTATATTCGTATAATTATAAAAATTAATTATCCAACAATCAGTTTTTATACTACATCATTCCAATTACAAAGGAATTACATTGGAGAAAATTATTTATGTTGTAATCAGATCAATGTAATTTCTATTTCATATTTGCCGAGTCTCGCGGCGTGTTTCCATTGCACGAATATTTCTTTTAAAACAAACAGCTCGTCTTTAAATCGCGATCGGAAAACACAAAACTGTGTTGTATATATATATATACATGTGATCACGTATTGCATGGATAGTACCACGAAAGAAAAAAATATTCTTAAGACATTTTGTGAGTATAGTCAGTCACTTATTGCATGGAGAGTACCACGAAAGAAAAAATATTCTTGAGACATTTTTTAAAGTAATGAAGGTCAATTTCAATTTATTTGCATTTATTAACGTGGCAAACAAGCATGCATTCTACTGGTGGTAAAGTTCTTTTTTAGAGTTCTTTACCTATTTATCTGCCGCTAAAAGGTAGTGCTCAACACTATCGTGTTCCGGTAATGTATGGCCCCGTTATAACCTATCACAGAGCCATAATAGGTAGACGAGGCACGAGAGGTTTGTCAGAACCGGAATGTCTGGCGCTCTACACTCTCTGCCTACCCCGTTTGGGACCTGGCGTGAAGATACATACATACATACAGAGCCATAATAATTAAGGTTTCAGGGGTGACAACGCGTGTGCATTTTGACCTCTTGTCTTTGCGTGGGCGTCTATTGGCTGCAGTCGCTTAGCATAAATGTGAACGATAACAACACGATAAGTGAATTATTGCACCTATGGACATATCTTTTAAAGAAATGTCATCACTTAACATCCATGTGAACTGTATGGTTGTTAGCAACCTTCGTCACATCAAAAAAAAAATTACTTGGCATTACAACTATAAGCCATCTCTTGTTTACCAATACACTGTATCGTGTTAACGTGCGACAATGAAAACAGGTATACCCCCATCAATCAACCCAACGTATTTGTGCCGCACGTTTTTGTTCCATTTCGTCATAACAATATTTTGTTCGCATTGTTATGTTCCGGTATCTCCAGACTGCGGAACGTGGTGTTATGGGTTTAGTTTACGATGGTTGAAAGCAACGACTTCCTTAGACCTTTGGATGAAAAGAAAGGCCGAGACTTGTACTCTATCTGCCGCCAAATGGTAGTGTTCAGCAACAACTTGGGGTATCTGGGGTAGCAACGCATCTGGGTTTTGATGTCTGGTTTTTAGGGTTCGTTCCGTAGTAAACAAGGAACCCTTATAGTTTCGCCATGTCCGTCTGTCTGTCTGTCTGTTTGTCTGTCCGTCCGCGGTTTAGCGCAAAAACTATAAGTACTAGAGACTTGAAATTTGGTACAAGTATACACCTTAATTACGCCGACAAAGTGGTAGAATAAAAATGTGAATAAGAAATCTTTTAGGGTAACCTCCCTACTAGTATTTATTAGATATTAAATTATATTATATTTAGATATTTTTTTTATTTTCGATTTTCATATAGTGTGGGGTATCGTTGGATAGGTCTTTTCTTAAATATTATGAGTGTGCGAACATCATTTTTCGATTAAGTAAATTGTTCGTGACTTATTAAGCTTTAAAGTGCAAATTTTCGTTAGACTCAAGTGTCCCCCCCCCCCTACAGACTAAACGGTTGTTGTTAGAAATTGAAACCTTACGGCGATAGTAGCTACATTTAACGAAATTAAAAGGAAAACTATCACACCTAAGTTGGCCCTGCAAGTTTGCGAGTAATAGTCGACCAAATGTATTTTACTAGAAAATTTCGAACAACTCCATAGAAAATATTTATCTTTTTTTTCATTACATCTCTTACTCTGTAACTACGGAACCCTACACTGCGCGTGGCCCGTCAAGCACTTGACCGGTTTTGTATATAAGCTGCAGTCATCACTCAATGTGAGATGCATAAACATATTGGTGGTAAGCAAGCATAACCTTAAGGTTACCTTCAATAAAAAAAAATGTTTACCACTTTTACCAATATGTTTATGCTATTATTTAAGTTTTTCTTACGTGTTTTATTTTACTTATCATAGCATTACTTACCTTTTTGTTATCATGTGGAGACAATGACCAATTATGCGTATTTCGATTTTAGGAGACACTTACCTGAAACAAAAAAAGGATTTGTTAACATCTACATAAAAATCGGAAACATGGAAAATGTATATAGTAAATTACAAGGTCGTACATTGCGTAGTCACCACCGCATTACCTAATATACTTGCCGCTAAATGGTAGTGTTCAGCACTATCGTGTTCCGGTCGGATTCTGATTCTATTATATAAAAAAAAAATTAACGTCCTCTAGACCGAATTTCGGTCACGGCGGCCATTTTCAACGAAGACTAGCCAACTGCGCGTGAGATATTATAGTGCACAAGTGTATACGCAAACACAGGGTCACTCTCTATTCCTTCACTTTCATAGCCCGATGGGTCGGCAATCCGACACGACTGGAGATCGGGCGTAGGACCGACGGCTTTACGTGCTCTCCGAGGCACAACCAGACTCCGGGCTACTATTGTAAACCGGGCTTCTACTGGGCATTTCCTTATAGAAAAAACCTAATAACAGATTTTTCCGACCAGGGGATCGAACCCAGGACCTCAAGCGCCATCGCGATTGCGACAACTGAGCCATCGAGGCAGTCAAAGGAGGTTTTTAGGAGATATTATCAGAAAACTGGCCGCTTGACACACGGGCACCCTATGCCTTAGTAATAAAAGCTGTTTTTGATTGATTTTGGTTAAGCAGAGAATTCTCTAACCGTCCATAAAAATAATCTCACTGTGTCCCCAGCTTTACTGTCTAACGGTTTAAAAATAGCTCCACAAAGATTGGATTGATAACACCTATTATAGTTCAATAGTCGTACATTTAGCTTGAGGCTGTCGGCGTTTTTGTATTTAATTATATGTTTATGAGTTTTGAATGTTTGTTTCACTAGAATACTGGACATATAATTTATGAGGAGGAATATACAGACTATGTTTTAGATTTAAATATTTTTTTAATGTCTTTTTTTATGTAATGAAGGTTGCATACAAGCTTGCAGTTAGCATTGATTTTAAGTGATGTCTGCAGCCTATAGACACCCACACGAAGATCTGAGGTCAAAATGCAGATGCGTTGCCACCCCTGAGACCTTAGTTATGACTCTTAGATAGTTATTACGGAGCCATACATAACCAATTAACCATCTAACCGGAACACGATACTGCTGAACACACTACCATTTGGCGGAAGATAGATCAGGCAATGCGGTGGTGCCTACGCCCTTGAGCTCCTACACTGGAACTCTACCACCAGTAAAATCTAAAGCAGTGTCTCAGTGGTAATGATAGTACAAGAACCGAGATCCTAGGTTTGTTATCCTGGTCGGGGAATAATTTTGAGATTATTACATTGGATTAAATTCGTAGTAGTTCCTGGGTTTTTAGAAGATGAACGAAGAAAATAGATTTTACTTTAGATTATAGTTTAAGATATTAATGGCAACTTACGACATTTAGACATTTCTCAATTGTACGGAAGCGCGCATGGCCCCGCGGCTGGTGTAGATCGTAAGCGATCTACTCGGTTAAGCGATACGGACGCGGTCGGGTGTGTAATGGGTGACCGCTAGTGGCAAATTAAAATGCGTGCTTCGGAGGGCACGCTAAGCCGTCGGTCCCGGTTGCTATTGATAGATAGCAGTGGTTAAACCGTGTCGGAGGCCCTATGGGCGGTTTAAAAACATCCGACAACGGGTTGGCCACTAACCCTTATCTCCAATTGGATTAGCGTGGTGGAGTAAGCTACAGGCCTCCTCCCAAGAAGGTGAGAGACTTGTGCCCAGCAGTGGGACCTGCCATTATTATTAGTATGGAACACTGTGCACACAAGTCCGACTCACTCTCAGCCGGTTTATTTACTTTTAAATAATTTTATAGTAGCTAACGTTAGAGCGAACTGGGACAGATACAAGATGTGTATCTCGCTACAAAACATTTTGGTTGTACCGCTTCACTGTTTTACAACTTCCAACAATGGATTTCGTTTGTAACACGTAATCCGAGATTCGTATCTACTGGGGAACTACTCTCAAAGTTAAGTCCAAGTTGTTTGTAGCTTAATTCCAGTGGAATTATTAGCACTTATCGCTTCCTTCAACGAAGAGTTTTATGACTTTCTTTTATTTTTTTTAGGGTTTGGAAATTAAGAAAATACGGAAAGAAAAATTTGACTTTGGGCAGGCATCGAACCTGCGACCTCAGGATAACCAGTCCAGCCGCTTTATCACTAAGCTACAGAAGTCCCAAGTTTTAGGGTTGCTTATTTCTTTAAGTTTAACCAATTTCTTAAAGTACTTCGATAAGTATAAAAATGAGTTGCACCATTTGAAAATTGTTAAATGTCGTCATAAATTTAACTTTTACCGTAACTGGCCGAGCTTCGCTGGTTATGTTAAAGTTAACCTTAATTTTCTTTCAGTACCGTTCTGTCGCGTATGGTCAAATATCCCGATCGGTCAATTTCCCGAAACCGTCAAAATAGCAACCCGTCAAAATAGCAACCCGTCGTTGTGTACGTTACGGTACGTTTCGTCGCATTTGGTCCACTTTGGATTTTATATAGTCGCCTATGAATTAATAAAAAAAAATATTTAACACCGAATGGTGCGGCGGGCCACTTGACCGATAACAAATTTGAGCATTCACGACAAAACCGAGTCGCAATCGCGTCGACGCTACAGAGCTGATGGTGCGATATCTTAATTTGAGTCCAATTATGATGGTGTACGTGCTTTTTAATAGACCTTCGTATACAAACGTGTTTCGCTTGATTTCAACAAATGTAAATATTTCGCAAAAACATTCAGATTATTTAAAACCGTTTCTAAAACCCGAACTGGCATTCATCACGGACACATGACAACACCGTTACCTGTAGACCCTATTGTCGAAACTAGTTTACAAAAATGCGGATTCGCGCAGTCTAGACTTTTTTTAGAGCATGCTGTTTTTATGTTAGATGATCTTATCATACGACACATCGGTAACTGCATTAAAAACAATATTTTAATGTTAGGTTGTATTCCTTTCATACATTTAAAAAAAAAAGTTCAAAGATCTTTATTGCGTTCATGTGAAATTTACAGATGATATAAATATTGACTGTAGCAACATGATACCCGTTGGGCGTAGCAATTTATGTAACGCATTATTATAGTTATAGATTTTAAAGAAAATTATTTTAAATAATAGAATTAACAATTAGATGATTTTAAAGTAAGTAAGTATTTTTAAGAGGCCAGAACGTGAGACAGACACGATTTTAATGTGTTAGAGTTTTTTTTAATTTATAACTTATAGCTAAAAAAATCGTTCAAACTGTAGTGAGATTTTTCAATCAGAAAAGTTTTTAATAGTTTTAAAAAATTATGTAAGATACGTTGTTTTTAATGCTGTTTGTAAGATGATTATAAATCCTAATTGCGCTTACGTACGAACTATTTATATGCATATCTACTCTAAAAATAAGGTAAGCATGAATTATCTATAGACATAAAATATAGTTTTTTTTTATTGAGACGAAGCCGACAAGCATAGCAGCTCACACGAATGTTACTCATTGCAGCCTTTAGACACCTACACAAAAAGGACAGAGGTCAAAATACAATTTGCATCTGCATTTTGACCTCCGATCCTTCGTGCGAGTGTCTATAGCTTTATAGGCTGCAGTCATCATTAAAAATCAATGTGAACTGCAAGCTTGTTTGCGTTGCCACCCCTGAGACTAAGTTGTTAGGTCTCTGTGATACTTAGTGACCACGGGGCCATACATTACATTACTCGTATTAGGAAATGATTATAATACATTTTCTGGTTTTGTCAAATTTTTTGGTCTACTTTAAAATACGTGTTTTATTTCATTGGAATTTCGGTAGTAAAAAATGCGAGTTTTAAAGACGAAATGGAAAGAAAAAATTGACTTCGGGCGGGACTCGAACGTGCAACCACTGTAATCATTAGTCCAGTCGCTCTCTCAATATTGAGCTACCGAATTTCACTGATTTTTACGAACCGGGTCGTGACGCGATACAGATATTCGATAAAAACGGTTTTTTTTCTTTATTCCGACGTTTCGTTAAGTCCACATCCGACTCTTGAATTTTTTCCCTTCAGATTTTGAAATCAATTTATTAATAAAAAAACTACACGAACATTTTCCTTCATGATCATGACATGCGATCGTTCATTCAATAGAGCGGTAGTTGACCACGATACAGAGTACCGCCAATTAGCCTACCATCTGCCTACCACTACTGATTGAAGGCTCCATTCAAGTATTCGATATTACCACCGACGGTTGCAATGACGGCTTTTTTGTTTTTCTTCTAGACATGCACCGTCCTACTCCGCCAGCGTTGCACAAATCACATTAATTTTATCAATAAGGTCCCATTTTGGCATGGAACCCCAAAAATTATAATTAGTTGAAAATTGCTTATAGGTAATATAAAGCAGTAAAACATATCTCATTTTAAATTTATGCAAATACGCAGAATATTAAAATATACCTATCTTATCTTTATAACCACGCTAAGAAGTGAGCACTTTGCACCAAATTGGTATCAAAGTATTTAAATGCTTAATATTTATTTAAGTAGCAACCACGCTAAAGGCTCATTGAGATGAGAGGCAAATTGTCGACGGCAGATGCCACGGCAGTCGTCGCCACTACCATGCGTCGACGGCTGGCAACGTTTAATAATATAATGATAACAATATACGCTTACACTCACAGCCCCCCAGTAGGCATAAATCTGTGTCGTGGGTGCCGTTGTACACGTACAACACATACACAAACACCCAGACCCGAAACAAATACCTGTAGGCCATACAAACATTTGTCCCGGTGCGGGGATCGAACCCGCGACCCTTCGAATCAAACGGTCATCTCACACCGCTGGACTAACCAGGTCGTCAGTTGAGACGCGTTGGTTCGTATACTAAAGGTGCAAACACGATCGCAATATATTTACGCGACGGCTGCTGTAGGATCTGCCATCGACGAAGTGTCGCTCGTGTGTATGAGCCCTAAGTTAACACGAAAGCGCACAGCCCCAACTGCTTACTTGGATACGTATATTGACTAATTGTCCCGAACTTGTTAGATGCTCACCATAATCGGTGCGCTCTACATCCTTGTGCGCTGGGATCTAACCATTTCATCAAGAAATGCATTACCATTTTGTTCGGTGTGGGTACTTAGGTATGAGTGTAGTTTAAAAACAACATTTTAAATTCAAAACTGTATTCCTTATACTGTTTTCTTTATAGTTTGGAAATAAAAAAGCATTTTGTAAACTGTTGTATCGTTATCACTTTCTCTCGTCGGTGGTATTCTTTACATCAAGTTACTTAAAAGCCGTAAAAATATTTTTTTTATCAACTACTGAGTACCAATTACCTATATAGATTAACAGTTTGTATTGACTAATTGCCCCGCATCTGTTAGGGGTACTACGTCTGAACGGACCAAAAAGAATGGGCCGTAGTCCATTCGGCCGTAATCAAAAATCGTCTACGTCTCAACGGACCGGTCATAAAATATTGCTAGCAAATTTATACATGGAGTACATTCGAGTGTAAAAGTTATAAATTGAAATACTCAGTCTTAATTTTTTTCTTAAATTGGTATTATTTTCTTTATAAAAACAGTGCTCTACACTCTCTGCCTACCCCGTTAGGGACCTGGCGTGAAGATACATATATATATACATATATAAAAACAATCAGCCACTTAAACATATTGAAAAAAAAAACCATTAGTGCGTGCGTGAAGTGCGCGTGGCCCAAGATTTGATAAATGTAATGAAAAAATATATAAATATATTGTTCAAAAATTTCGAGTAGGTATATATTTGGTGGACTATTATTCGCAAACTTGTAAAGCCAACTTAGGTGTAATAATTTTCCTTTTAATTTCGTTATAATGTAGATACTATTTCCGCAACGTTTGAATTTCTAACAACAACCGTTTAGTTTGTAGAGGGTGGGGGGGGGGCACTTGACTCAAACAAAAATTGGCACTTTAAAACTTAATAAGACACAAACAGTTAAAACTAACTAAATCAAAAAGCGATGTAACCTAACATTTTTGAAAGACCTATCCAACGATATCCCACACTATATAGAAAACGAAAAATTAAAAAAATATCCGCGCGTTACATGTAGGTTCCCTAAATAATTTTATTTTTCATGTTTTTATTACCAACATTTATTTTATTCACCACTTTGTCGGCATGATTAAGGTGTACACTTGTGCCAAATTTCAAGTCTCTAGTGCCTATAGTTTGTGCGCTAAACCGCAGACGGACAGACAGACAGACAGTCAGACGGACATGGCAAAATTATAAGGGATCCTTGTTTACTACGGAACCCTAAGAACACTGATTGCATATTAATATGAACCTTCTTTTCGCCACTCCTCTGACGTAACAAATAAACTGCCTGCTTGTGATTGGTTGATAAGAAAGGGTCATTGTTGAGTTAGGTAGCTGAAGTCGTGTCAACTAGAAACGAAGACGTTAAAGATTTTGTGTACTTACATTACAACTATTAGATTAAATACTACTTTAAATATGTAAATATTTTGTAGTGAAAATTTAAAAACCATACGACTGTTACGTTTGTATGCGACTGTACTTTTAAATTATTTTATGACCGGGCTGTTGGGACGTAGACGTTTTTTGATTACGGCCGAATGGACTACGGTCCTTTCTTTTTGGTCCGTTCAGACGTAGTACCCCTGTTAGATGCTCACAATAATCGGTACGCTCCGTACATATCTATGTGTGGTGTGATCAAATTTTAATGATTTAGCGAGAAATACATTTGCCTTTGATTTCCGACCACTTATTATTAGTATAGATAAAAGACAATACATATAGTACAAAATTTTATACCTCGTTAAAAAGTTTATAAATCTAGTTAAAAAATAAAAAAGTATGTATCTTCACGCCAGGTCCCTAACGGGGTAGGCAGAGAGTGTAGAGCGCCAGACATCCCGGTTCTGACAAACCTCTCGTGCTTCGTCTACCTTCATCATTCTCTTCATACATGCACGCCGATTCCTAAGACTTTTGACCCCACCATCAGACAGAACTCGACCTATTTGGTCATGGTAGGTCAGCCTTGGTCTTCCTGGGCCTCTGCAACCATCCACATTCGCATTGTATATCTGTTTAGTCATTCGCTCATTCGACATTCTTTCTATATGCCCGAACCATCAAACAAAAAAGTAACCAACAAATAAAAAAGTGGTTCCGCATATTACATTTTGTTTTGTAATCTTTCACTACCACCCGTCGCGTTGGTGGAATGAAATGAAATGAATTTACATGAAAGCTGTAAAAATATTTAATTTTTACAATAGCACTAACTACACTGAGTTCCAAGCACACAGATATCTATGCACACCGCCCTAACTGGGTATATATTGACTAATTGCCCCGCACTTGTAAGATGCTCACCATACTCGGTGCGCTCTACATCCATGTGCGGCGCGATCCGATGATTTGAGCAAGAAACACATTTGCATTGGTGTATGATTACTGGTTTCTGAAAAACTGGTGTTGTAATACATCTGAATCATATATCTAGCGTTGGCTTAGGGTTCAAGAAGGAAATATAGATCATAGTAACTTCCTGCTGATTTGGAATAATAATATTTTTTCACAGCCTTTTAGTCATTGTTTTAAGGTTTAGAATACAACCTTAATAATATTTCGCTTATAGTCTATTTTCCTTTGAAATGTAAGTGGAAGATGCATCTTATTAAAACTAGAAGTCATATGGTGACCCTGAAGCCAGTAATATTTATATCACAGAGGCAAATAAATTAGGCCTCTGTTGCAACACACCTGCATTATGATCGCCGGTTTTTGTGTTTATGTCGTTGCAGTATTCACTTACCATCAGTGTGAACTGCATGCTTATTTGCTAGTTTTATAACTTAAAAAAATACGGAGCCGTAGGTGTACCTAACTTAGACGTCTGCTCCGTCTCATATATTTACTGTATGTCCACTTGTCCACGCCATCATTGCCGAGGAAAATAGATCTAAATAGAGAAAGAGATGGATTTTGGTTGCCAGCTGCGATGATTTGATAAATAAAATTACTAATTTTATAAATAATTCTGTCTGTCTGTTCCATTTTCACGACCAATTGCTGAGACGATTATGATGAAATTAGATACGAAGATAGTTTGAACCATAAAGAAAGATTTATAGGTGAACTCCAAATATCACGCATACGAAATCGTCTGAAGCAACTAGTCACACATAGTAAACATAAATAAACAAATAGATCAAAATACCTTCGCTGTAAGCCCAATGCGTGTGCGCACATTATCAATGTGGTTCCGCACCATTAGCGCGTGTAATGAGGACCGCGTCCAGCACTACACGGAACCAATTACCGGCCCTATTTATAAGCTAGACCTTGCAATTAGCTAGGCATTGTGTTATAGTTAATGAGACTAGATTAGGTTTTGATCTAGGGCTTTTGATAAAATAACAGTGTAATGAAGTCTGGCCACCTATGAAATAGTATTTAAGAAAGAAAATAAATAAATTATATAAAAAACTAATAGCGTTATAAAAGGTTCTATATTACCTTTTCATATAATTCCTACGTTATCTGCAACCAACGTAATACCTACGTTGGTTGCAGAGGCCCAGGAAGACCAAGACTGACCTACCATGACCAAATAGGTCGAGGTCTGTCTGATGCTGGGGTCAAAAGTCTTAGGAATCGGCGTGCATGTATGTATGAAGAGAATTATGAAGGTAGATGAGGCACGAGAGGTTTGTCAGGACCGGGATATCTGGCGCTCTACACTCTCTGCCTACCCCGTTAGGGACCTGGCGTGAAGATGCATACATACATACATACCTACGTTATCAGGCACATTTCAGTATACCAAAGTATTTTTCCCAAAGAGAATAGTCCTAGCAATAGGTGCGTTAGATACTAACAATCACTTCGGTACCTACACACCGTCGACCTCTCAGAGGCTTGTTAAGCCGCAAATTCATGACAATCCAATATCCAGCTAACCAACCGTCAACAAACTAACGATTGGTTACAGGAATGCTAACCAGAAGCAAAGTAAACAGCACCTGCACACGGACAAACAAACTTTAACGGACACTCGAGAGCCAGGCAAACATGCACCGTCCATTTTAACATCAATCGCTGCATTCTAACTTATGAAACTACTGTGAGTGTAAAAGGGAGGGCGAATGTCGTGAAAGTGTGAATAAACATCACGGCGATTCTCGGGAAGTAAGTATCATGTAGACTTTATCAGGTGATTGTTGTATTGAAAATATTCTGTGCTTCCGCTGCTTTGGAGATGAGAGAAAAAACGGTCAAGTGCGAGTGGTCTTGTGCTAGTCGGACTCATTCGCAGTATATTCGTTCTGATTGAAATATTTCGTAATGTTAAATATAAAGACTCCTTAAAGGTTAGCCCACAATCTGTAGGCAAAGATCTATTTTTGCGTTTTTTTTTAACTTCAAGCCAACGCCAAGCTAACTTTGTTAGCTTGGCGTTGGCTTGAAGCTTTGTTTGTTGATTGTAGCTTTGTTAGAAATTAGGCTAAATTGACCATTCCTCATTTATCTCTGAAATAACGGTATTTCAGAGATGAATGAGGAATAGTCAATTTAGCCTAATTTCTAAAAAAACAGAGAAATAACTTTAAATTATAAAAGAAATGTTATTCTCACAATATATTATGTATACAATATACGAGTACTTCGCAAAGTTTTTATTTCCAAAATAAAATCAGCTCACACACACGTGTGAGCGCTTGGCAGTACTCAACGGTTCGGTTTTCGGGCTCGTTTCTGCCCAGAACGTGTAAACTGTGGAACGATTTTCCCTCTGAGGTGTTCCCCCGGTGTCACAATATGGGGGGTTTTCAAGAAGGCGTCTAAAGAGTACTTGAGAGCTGGCAGAGCGTTGGCAACTCCCCTGGTGTTGAAAATGTTCATAGGCGACTCCCGACGGTGACCATTATCCATAAAATGGCCAACCTGCTCAACCTACCTTAACCGTAAAAAGAGAAACGGACAGTGAGGCCCACTTTACAAAAACGAAAAATATAACCGACAGAAATCAACAGATATATCTTTTATTCATTCAATCGGAATTAACTTATTTACATAGACAGTCAATAAATAAATAAACAATAAATTTATATTCACCAGAACTAATTCCAATTATCCATATTTATTCATGACAGTAAATTTACAATTGAAAACATAGGGATGTGCATAAATTAATTGCGCTCTCTCAATTATTTATCGATCAATTACGTCGAGATGCCATGCTGGTGAATTTCCGATTGCTACGCTTCGAGTCAATGCCGACGATTTTATGTTACAATGTTAAAGTTATCGATGAAATGTGATTGGCGTTTAAATGGCGTGTAATCACTGGTGGTAGAGTTGGAGTATGAGCAGTTTAAGCGGAGACATCTGATGTAACGCTTAATAGTAGCCCTCGGTTTGTCGCTTTTTTGGTTGAGATTAAGAAAAAGTACTCCACTTTATTATGACAAGGTTTTTCTGCCCATTGAAGAAATTGATTTAAATTAATGATAAACTTTTTGGAACTTGCAACCCCTGGATTATCTTAGATGGTCAGTTTATCTCACGGGGTTTTCACGTCCATGTCATCCATGTTTTATATAAATTAATATAAGATTAACCTATGTGGTAACGTCGTCTTGTGGGTGTCTTCAATCAAATTGTAAGTCTACAAATATTGTCTCTATTTCTACAAGCAATTGTTTTTTTATTTTGTTTTTGTATAGTTGTCGATATTAAGTGTTATCGATATGGTCCACACTAGTGTCACATCGCAAGCTTTGCGCGTGCATATTTAATTGCGGCAGCGCTCGCATGCCTAGACCTGACAGTTTCACTTTGGATGAATGTGCATACATAGATATGTATAAATAGATAAAAAAATACATTGATCTATGAGTTTTACATTCAACTAGCATTTGCTCTCGTCTTCGTCTGCGTGGCAATCGTTTTTTTAATGTAATGGAAGTGGCGTTTGCCACATCAATGTGATGTGAACTACTTGCTTAAGCTTGTAGGTAGTTCACATTGATGTTAAGTGATAAGCCTTTAGACACCCACACAAAAACAAAGGTCAAAATGTAGATGCGTTACCACGCCTGAGGCCTAAGGTGTTATGCCTCTCTGCCGGAAATTACAGGGCCGTTCAAATAATATAATTCACTTTCATAACATAATTAACTCCGAACTTTCTTCAAAAAAAAAAGCAACAGAGTCTACTACTCGCACCCATAATGTTACAAACAAAACGCTCCGCGATCTGATTTCTAAAAGTTGGCCACTTTATGTTTGTGTTATAATATGTTTGTCTGTTTATCACAGAACTTTCAATAACAGGGTTGTAATAAAGAGATAGTTACTATACTACTGTTCGCTGGCAGCGATACACGGCCGTTGTTACTTTCCATAAAGCTGCCCGTTTGGTCTGTCTAAGTTGGAAGGCCTCGGCATCTTCTCTCTCCCCCAGACAGATGCAGCCTCGCAAGCTAGACCCGTGGGTGGTACCAGACCAATAAACTGGAATCCGGCTGGCAAACGCCTCAACTACGTGGTCGGTCAGACGTGGTGACCCCCATCCCGGCACGATAAGGCCCCGTAAGCTTGACATTTACGACCCAAAACCACCATTTACGAGTACAACCACGATCCACGACACATTCAAACTGTAGATTTGAATTGTGAATACTTTCAATAGCGATTTTGCTTTGGAACGATCTTTTGTGGCGGCTGGAGAGGTGCTGTAATGGGGAGTTACTGCTACTGTAAGACAAGTATGTTTTATTAGTTTACTTGCTGTGTTGTGTTAAAGTTAAAGTAAGATGAAACTATCTATAATCTACACTAATATTATAAAGCTGAAGAGTTTGTTTGCTTGAACGCGCTAATCTCAGGAACTACGGGTCGGATTTGATTTTTTTTTAATGTAATAAAAGTGGCAAACAAGCGTGCAGTTCACATTGATGTTAAGTGATGACAGCAGCCTATAGACACCCACACAATGACCAGTGGTCAAAATGCAGATGTGTTGCCACTCCTGAGGTCTAAGGTGTTATGCCTCTGTGCCGGAAATTACAGGCCGGTACATTAAATTCTTATTAAGTAATTCTTTCAGTGTTAGATAGCCCATTTATCGAGGAAGGCTTTAGGCTATATAACATCACGCTTAGATGAATAGGAGAGGGTAGGTAACATTGCAACCTTGCGAAGCCGGGGAGGGCTACTAATCTTATACAAAGTAAGATTGGTTTACAATTTTTTATCATCCACAATCTAACTCTTCTACGTAATTTTTAATCCAGTTCCTCATGACGAGAATTGACAGCGATCATTTCTTCAAAAACTTTCAAAATTAAAAAAATATATATTTACGGTTTTTTGTTACCAATTTTTTATAACTGATATTTTCTCTAACAGCTATCGCTCGAATCACATTCACAAATTTGTACATTGATTAATGAATATTGTAGGCTACGAATAACATATATTGTAAAAAATTACAACACCCTGCCCCATAGGTCAATATAAATGTGTAAAAAAAACTAAATACAGCTGATTTAGGTAATAAAATACATAATTTATGTGTTTGAAAGTATCATACTCATTAGTACAGCTTATCTAGTAGATGATAAAGGTTTGTTTACATGAGTGCCTTACTTTAGCACTTTTGTGTATTTTTAACCGACTTCGAAAAGGAGAAAGTTCTCAATTTACCTGTATGTTTTTTTTAATTTATCATCATCACTTCAGGCGAAAGACGACAAAACTGGACAAAAGCCGTCCCACAAAGACGCCCATAACAGTGTTATGCATTATTAGGGAAGAACATGTCATAAACGCCACGCTTGGCATGCGGATTTGCGATTAGAGTGGCTGCAGATTTATCGCGAAATCCGCGTTATTGTATATTATTAACTGCCGCATATTGGGATGGTTTGTCCGCCATTGTTCGGTTGACTGACTGACTTTGACTGACATTGTTCATTTGACTATCGGAAGGATTCTGCTCCACAGTAATATTTAAAATCTAGGAATATCTGGGGATCATTACTTAATCGTATAATGTTTTAAGTTATGAATAACATATAAAAAAAAAATAATTCGCGTTAACACTAGAAGCGCCGCTGTCCCAATTTTGTCCCCCCTGCAAGTTTGATTGTCTCTATTTTTTATTTCTTAACTTAGGTCAGTGAAACTTTTTGACTTTTAATTATTTATTGTATTTTATCAGTTACGAGTATTTTCAATTATATTAAAAAAATTAAGGAACCATAATATGATTTACCTAGAACCGCCGCTGGGTCATTTTTGTCCCGTCAGTATTTCAAAACAATAATTCTATAGTTTAATTAGTGATTGCCTACTCTAAGGAATTGCGGGGGCGTGAAGATGGCAAAAGAAGAATTATACTTACAGTACACTCATATTGAAACACACGGGTGACACATCCTTGACTGTTTACCAGACTAAATCTAATAAAAATGTACTAATGCTGAGGTAGCGCATCCCGATGTAACAATAAGTACTAGATAAAAAAAAACCTGAGGCAGTGTTATTTTGTTTGTTTATTTATTTATTCTGCTTTGCACCGAGTAGGCACATTAGGCGGACTAAATGCCACTACGCATTCTCTAACAGTCAACCTAGTGTATAATAGCACAAAATATGGAGTAGACTGATGTTGTGGATTCTATGAGTCGCAAATTCACAGCAGCCTTCTATACGTTGCCCAGGTTATATGTTTTATAAAATGATAGACTTGGAGGGTATAAATGCATGGGTTCTGTATAAAATTATTAACGGCAGTAAAATTAATTACAATTGGGAGAAAAATTGGGAATACTGAATAATAGAAAAACAACCATACCTAAAAATATACCGGAGCATATACCAAAAAAGCAAGAAAAACGTTACCTTCCAACAAAATTTTTATGCCATTTTTGTACGGAACCCTTTGTGCACGAGTTCGACTCGCACTTGGCCGGTTTTTTCTCTGTAAGTAACATTAAGCATACCGCATAGCAGCGTCCCGGCATAAAACAATCTCCGCTATGATCACCATTCAGCATGCCAAGAGTGGCAATTATGTCGTATTCTTTCCTTATGACGTACAACACTTTTAGGAGCATCTTCGGGAAAGGCTTTGTCCAACGGAGACGGATGGACGTCTTTCGGATGTAATTATGATGATGGTGATGGTGGTGGAGGTGGTGGCGTTGGGGTCGTTGGTGGCATAGGTGTTGTTGGTGACTCTGGTGGTGGTGGTTGGTGGTGTTAGTGGTGCTGGCGGTGGTTTTACTGGCGATGGAGGCATTGGTGGCGTTGGTGATGTTGGTGGTGTTGTTGGTAGTTTTGGAGGCGTTGGTGACATTGGTTGTGGTGGTGGTTTTGGTGTCGTTTGTATCAGTGGTGGCATTGATGGCGTAGATGTTTGATGATGTTGGTGGCGATTGTAGTAGTGGCGATGGTGGAGGTGGTAGTGATGACAGTGGTGGTGATGATGGTGGTGGTGGTGTTGGTGGCATTAATGGGTAAAAATACACAACGTTAATATTCAATTTTTCTCTTCTGCCGCCTGTTACGGAGTGCTTATAATATGCATAGATCTATCTTTTATCTTTAAAAATTGACTAAAACTTTACAAAAGCTTATAATAACTTTCTATAAAAAATATTATGCATAGAAGTTTAAAATGTTTTTTTCGAAAATACGGTTCAGCATAGGACGGATGCGCGTTTAAACACAAAATTAGCAATTTTTTACAATCCTAGCAGCCTGTGTGCTTTTATCCCTGATGGCCATACGTCTAATATCGTGTACAGAGGAGCATTATTGCAAAATAGATTTTTATCTACCCAAAAGTGTTTATGATCGAAAATAAACCAAAATGTATATCTAAAAGCGCTGCCTAAAGTCCCAAAGCCACTATTCCACGCAAACAAAGTTGCGGGCACAGCTAGTACTCGTAGTAAATAAGAAAAGAGTAAAATAGTAAAAAATAAATAGTTTTAACCTTAACTTTCATGCTATCTGCTAAAAACGTTGCAATAAATACAATGGGACAAATTTGTCACAACGGCGGTTTAAGGGAGGTCGTAATTTTCGGCGCTTCTAGTGTTAAGACATCGTTTTGCATATTCTGACATCCACAATATTTTAATTATTCGCAATTTCAACAAGAATAACTGTTCTTAAGTGGTGTTATCGCAATGGCTTGAATCGCTCAAGACAAAGTAACACGGGTGTGAAAAGACCTTTACCGCTTACTATTCACAACGTTTGCCTTAAAATGGCGTCCCCAAATAAAGCCATTGATCTTATGTTACGGCTTCTGTTGGAATATAAAATGTTAATACGCGAGTATGGCGTATTAACATTTTTTAGACATTATACACGGTATTCTACATATGGCGTGAGGTGTGTGGTGTTATATTTTAATGTTACAAAGTGGTTATTTATTGTGTAGGCATGTATTAGTAATATCTGGAACACATTAGTTAAGATAAACCAACATGTAGGTATATGATTTTTTCGGTCACCGGGCAATTGGCGAGCGCAGAAGGCGCTCCCGCCTTTTTATGTTATGGAAGTGGCAAACAAGCATGCAGTTCACATTGATGTTAAGTGATGACTGCAGCCTATAGACACCCACACAAAGACCAAGGTCGTAATGTAGATGCGTTACCAATCCTGAGGCCTAAGGTGTTATGCCTCATTTTAAGCCTAAATGTACGATTCCAGCAGCACGGATCAGTGCTGCCGCTACAGTGCTGCCGCTGAAATGCTGCCACTGCACCATATTTCTCTATTTTGTATTGCATTGCTGCCGCGATCGATACGCTTAGCTCGGAATGTAATCTCTTAAAAACTCATAGATAATATATGGAGACCAGTAATGCTGCGACAGCACTGCTGCGTTGCTTTTTTGCTATACCTACGTACATTTTTTTATGTGCTGGAGTGGCAACGTATCAATATTGAAATCTCTGATTTTGATTTAAAATATGTAGATGTTAAAGCTACAAGTATTAATTTACTGATTTATTTTCTTATGTAATGGATAATTGTCACTGGAGCTCTACCACCTGAACTACTGCTTGTTTTCCACATCAGCTCTTGACTCGAAGGGTCGCGGGTTTGATCCCCGCAGCGGGACAAATGTTAGTAAGGCCTACAGAAATTTGTTTCTGGTTTGTGTGTGTAACCTATAACCGGACTTTTAATTCGATTCCCAATTTGACATTAGCTACTGTCACTTCGTAAAATAATGATACCACATTTAACATAATAGTGATGGACCTAACAATCAATAAAAAATCGCGATTTTATGTTTATGTAATTATAATATTGGTGTGCCAGATTTAAGATTTATTGAACGTTTTTATTGAAAAAAATACATTATTATTCACAATAATTATTTATTTCTTCATTGCAATATTATATTAAAAGTTAATGTTTTTAAAAAACAAAACTTATAATAAAACAGCCTAGATAGCTAGTTTTTCTTTTTAACTTTAAGTGTATTTATTTGTTTCGGTTTGCCATCAAAATGAATCCTCAGCCAAGTACATCACAAAAAGATGTAAACACATTGTCCCCAACGAAAAAAAAAAACGTTTACGAAAAGTTTTGACGGTTACTGAATAAGTAATGATCCGCAACGCCTATAAGTACGTGGAAAACGAAACTACTGCGCTAAAATAGTAGTTGTTTAGATAATACTCTATACGAATTGAATAGATTCGGAAATATTTCGTTTTCGTATCGACTAATTTCGCAACGTCACTATT
The DNA here is from genome assembly GCA_036365455.1 of Macrosoma leucophasiata. Classification (NCBI taxonomy): domain Eukaryota; kingdom Metazoa; phylum Arthropoda; class Insecta; order Lepidoptera; family Hedylidae; genus Macrosoma; species Macrosoma leucophasiata. Next base: position 662,289 of record JAWQUS010000023.1, on the reverse strand, counting down.
TAGCAGTTGTCATTACGTTGCAACCCTGAATATGTCAAACCAGGAATCGAATTAAAATTCCGGGTATAGTGTGGGTCTTGAAGTGTGAGCGTATTCATACTTATAAAACCCTCGGACTTGGATTGAACCCGGGACTTCAGCGTAGAAGCATGACCTACCACTAGACTACTAAGGCAGTCATATTAATTACACGAATAGTAAAACAATCTCGTTTACAATCGCCGGTGAAAGCGATCTAAACAAGCAGTAACCCGAGTTCAGCCGTTGTCAACTTTTACTTCGTTGTATAATTAAAATTGTAAACATAAAATGTGATTTGTGTTGATTAGATTTATTCACATAGCTTTTATAACACTGCCTCAGCTAGCTTTTATAGCACGTGAACTGCCTGTAGTGGCACTAGGACTCTGTTGCTGTGTTGCTATAGTGACGGCTAAGCTTGCGGATGACATGACGCAAAAGTCTGCGAGGAAGTTATGCTCCAGAAAGAGACGGCCGAACGCGATCGGGAGAGAGCCGATCCTGCTCGTAGGAGACGAAGGCGAAGGGGCAAAGTGCTCTAGCCGTCCAGCACTCGCGGTTGCGTTAGAGCAGCGACTTTGGAAGCCGCAGGTCGTTGTGGTATGCGAAGAATGGGGCTCAGAGGGGACTCTCACTTGATGGGGACAGCTTCTTCGCATAACGAGCCTTATGGAGGCGAAGTGTGTGAGGAGAACTGGAGCAGTGTTTTAGAGTGTTTTAGCGACTGAACACGTTCGTGCATTGAAGTTGGCACCGAAGAGAGAGTTCCAGTCCGTTATATACTCATATCCCGACTCTCTCACCTTAGAGAGCCGGTTGAATGAGAAGACATTTTCAAATTGTTAAAAAAGGACACTGTTGTTACGCTTGGATCGATCCCAGAGTCGCGGGATAAGTGCTATTGGAAAGTGACTATTCTTTTGACAGTTTCCTGGTGCCACCCTCAGAATTCGTAAACGTGCCCGGGTGCACGGGTAATCACCCCCCGGAAATTTGAATCCCAGAATCGCGGGATAAGAGCTATTGGAAAGTGACTATTCTTTTGACAGTTTCCTGGGGCCACCCTCGGAATTCGGTAACGTGCCCTGGTGCACGGGTAATCACCCCCCGGAAATTTGAATCCCAGAATCGCGGGATAAGTGCTATTGGAAAGTTACTATTCTTTTGACAGTTTCCTGGTGCCACCCTCGGAATTCGGTAACGTGCCCGGGTGCACGGGTAATCACCGACGACACGGGAAGTCGCGGGCGCAGCTTGTATAAAAGTAGCCTAAGTTGCTCCTTATTACATCAGCTATCTGGCAGTGAGAGTCCCGTAAAAATCGGTTAAGCCGTTCCCAAGATTCGCCGGAACAAACAGACAGACAGACAGACAAAAATTGTAAAAAATGTTGTTCTGGAACATGTACCGTGTATAGACACATATGCATTTAGTAAAAAGCGGTTATTTTAATATTACAAACAGACACTCCAATTTTATTTATTTGTATAAATAAAATTCGGTACAAAAAATGTGTTTTTGCTATGTTATTTCCCTGCAGTAAAAATACACTAATTTGTAATTTCAGACTTGCAGAATTTTAACTTCAACTGTTGTAATATGACTGTAACATTGTTTTGCAATATTCATGCGAGTAGATATCAGAGAATTATAGAAAAATTGGAAAGAAATCATACAAATCGCTAGATGGTGAGTGATTTCTGAAGCCTAAAGATATAAAATAAAAATAAAATAAAATTGTATTATTTATGAGTATCCATAAAAAGAAACATGTCCGATCCAAATGCAAAACTGAATTTTATATCGTGTACGTGTTAATTACTTTATGGGTGGGCCCAACATTATTTTACACTGCGCTGACCAGACCTCCCTGGGTTTTGGACCTACGGCACTTTATTTAGACTCTAATGAATCCCCAATCGAAGGTCATTTGAGCATAGAATCCATAAATCCACACACAATGTCGTATGAGCATGATTATCACACATTGGGAGGTAAATTAACGCTTACCTTTGTGTGTTTATTGGAGTTATAAAAAATATCGTTGACATATCTGAATATAAAAATAGGTACCTAGAAACCTACCTTTACCTTTGTCTTTCTATGTGGAAAAAAGTATCTTCACGCCTTAGTGCCCAGAAGGGATAAATAAATCCATGCATATAAGTAAGTTGTATATATGCAAACATCGTCGATTCACGGGTTACGTTTTGGCCCATGTAACAGGTGGCGAACCTGTCAACATCTCCGGGCACATTACCAAACTTTGAGGTAGTTACTAAGAAGGCTTATCATAATTGCGAAGATGATTACCTACTATTATTTCGTAATTCTAAGAAACAAATTATAATCGAAATACCTACTCTACTTATAATTAACAGGTTTATTGGGGAAGCTTATTCTTTATATGGCCAGTTTTGGTTTCCTAATAACAGTAACAAGGTAATAAGATAAAGTTGGGGTCAACAGACATGCAACGAACCATGACAAAGAGAGAGGTCACTAAAAACTTTCAATTGTTTTTTTTTATGGACAAACAGCATAAGAAAATAGAGCACGGATATATTTTTCTGTCGACTTAATAAAAAGTAGACGGTTTTTAATAGGTAACATTTGTAATGTACGGCGCTGTAATTCCCGGTAGCCCTATGGAGTTGTAATGCATCTGCATTTTGACCTCTGGTCTTAGTGTAAGTGTCTATAGGCTGCAGTCATCACTTAACATCAATGTAAACTGCATGCTTGTTTGTCAATTTCATTACATAAAAAAAACTGGAACACGATAGAGCTCTATTCAGCTCTATCGTGTTCCGGTTTTTTTTAACGTACAGCCATTTGGCGACAGACCGATTAAGTATTGCGGTGGTGCCTACGCCTTCGATTCCCTACATTGGAACTTTGCCACCTGTATGCATGTCTTTGTTTCGTTTAAGGACCAAAGCACCAATTTTGTTAAACTTCACTGTTAAAAATAAAACTGCACCGCGCTTTGTTTAAATCGGGGTTTGCAGCACTGTGTTGGCTTCCCAACATCCTTCCTGTTACGAGTATAATGGCCGAATACTCAAACGTCACTCAATTTTAAGCAACCCTCAAATATGCGCTATCACTAACGTTTGAACGTGTTTTATAAAGACAGAAGACTTTTTAGTCTGCCTTTTTAACTGCCTTGGTAGCCTAGTTGTAGCAGGCCACTACTACTATGCTGAGATCCTGGGTTCGATTCCCGGGTAGGGGGTTATCAGAGATAATGGTGTAAAGTCCTTTATCTCTGGTTCTATTGGGATTTTTCCATGTTCTGGAAATTTCCCAGTACCTCGAAGTTTGGTAATATACCCGGAGATGTCAACAGGTTCGCCACCTGTTACATGGGCCAAAACGTAACATTTTTTTTTTTGAAGACTTTTTAAGTCCCACTTAGATTTAAGGACGTTTAAGTATTTGGCCGTAAGTTGTTCCAGAAGCTATCTCAAGCTACCTGACCTGGCCTGACCTGGTACAACCCTGAGACTTTTGATTTAATTGCATGTTATTTCGTCAATTTAACGAACATGCATGCATCGCATAAAGTAACCCTGGGCGGATAGGGCTTGGACGAGTAGTCCAAGGACTATCTATTTAGGATTTCTTCACTCTTATGGTTTTTGTACTATTTATTATTCGCAATAACACACGCGAGGGAAGTTTAGAAATTAAAGAAAAAGCGGAAAGAAAAATTTGACTTCGGGCAGGAATCGAACCTGCTACCTCAGGATAACCAGTCCAGTCCAGCAGGTTATACTGAGGTCGCAGGTTCGATTCCTGCTCGAAGTCAAATTTTTCTCTCAGTTTTTTCTTTAATTTCTTATGGTTCATTTTTATATTGTGAACGTGGCAAAGAAGCATGCAGTTCATATTGATGTTAAGTGATGATGATAGCATAAAAACATTCACACAAAAACCAGAGATCAAAATGCAGATGCGTTGCCACCACTGACACTTTAGTTTTTTTTTAACGCTTACACTCACAGCCCCACAGTAGGTATAAACCTAGTGTGTGTAGTGGGTGCCGTTGTACACATACAACACATACACAAAGACCCGAAACAAATATCTGTAGGCCATACAAATATTTGTCCCGGTGCGGGGATCGAACCCGCGACCCTTCGAATCAAACGGTCATCTCACACCGCTGGACTAACCGGGTCGTCGAAGTTGTTATAGGCTCTTCGTTAATACGGGGCCGTACGATTTGTAACATCATTGCTCTACCCTGATTTAAAATGCCACACAGTGGCTGGCCATAAACAAGGGATGTCTCGAGTCCCGCGATGCCTCCAGCTCGCGACCGGCATGCGGCAGGACAAGATGATTTACATAATTTCGCAATTAACAACCAGTGGCGGTGTCGTGTTGCATCGAAATATGATCGGCCTGATATTCATTTCTCCAGTGTAGAAACCGCTGGAGTGTTTTAGATTTGAAAGGAGGTAGGATTTGAAGGTAGGTATGATCGCTTTCTGAAATTGACAAAGATAAACAGTAGTTCTTTTCGAGGGTTTAGCGTTATTCTAGTTACGATACCTACTTAGCTGTATTGTGTCATCGATGCTACTAAGGGAGCGAAACAATTTCAGGCTTTCCCCTCTGTCAAAGTACAAGCCCAAATGGGCCTATACCTGTCGCCTAGATGTTTAAATGTGTGCGTGGAATTGTTTCTGCATTTTGTTAAAGTCAAGGTGTGAGTTTCGTAGTAATAGACGATTTTTGTGGTGTGCGTGTGTGTTGCACGCATTTACCCCCGCAAAAAATGACAGACTATTTTGCATCGGTAATAAACGCTATGGCTACTCCCCACCAGTCCGCCGCGGCTGGTGGCCCGTGTTGCTCTATGTGAAAATGTATGTATGTATGTATGTATCTTCACGCCAGGTCCCTAACGGGGTAGGCAGAGAGTGTAGAGCGCCAGATATCCCGGTTCAGACAAACCTCTCGTGCCTCGTCTACCTTCATCATTCAAAATGAAAATGTCATACAAAATATCTGTCAAATCAATTTAAAAACGGAACCGGCTGGTAGTTCCTGGTGTCTACTCTACATCGCACAACGTTGTTGCGTAATAACCAAGCCACATACACAGTTTTAAAATGTTAAAACTTTAACAACAATAAGTTAATGAAAATATAAAACTTTAGTCTCATAAAGAACTCATCGGATCTACGGAGGGCCGGATCAAACGGTAGCGCGATACGATCGGCCATCTTGCTTTTTACTTTTTTTCACCGGCGCAAAGGCATCGCTCTGTACAGCCGGAGGTTAAACTGCCCGGATTAAATTGTGCTTTGTCCGATGTAATTTGATATGATCGTGACATAATTTTTGTAAAAACGTCAGACGGAACGGGCTCAGAGAGGTGTTGATCAACAAGTTTCATTCCGTGAATGTAACGAGTGTTAATTACAACATATTCTGTTTACATTTGTTTTTTTGTGTAATGAACAGGTTGTAAGTTCTTGTTCTTAATTCAAGGAAGAGGTTAAAAAAAACTTGTTTTGAAGTCATTGTCTGCTGAATGCGGCGTGTTCAGTTTTGTGAGGTTAGATATTTTAAAAATAAGCTACCGTTATATTCACATTCTTATTTTAATTTTTATTAAAAATGCAGGTTATCATTTGAATGGCGTAAAATGATATAAAGATGGTTTTCCTAAGAAATTCGATCTGGGTAGTGTAACTTATAATTAAATAAATAAATACACAAAAAGTGAACACAGAAAAAGCATTTTATTTTTTAGACGCTCAATGTACCGATGTCGCCATTTAAATAAATTGCTTTCGATGTTTTCCAGAATATTGTAAACATAAAAGTTGCAATATGAACAGTTTTTAGCGTGTTCCACCGGCTTAATCCATAAAACTTAGCGGTATTACTACATTTCGACAAAGTGAGAAAATGAATACAAGATAATTATAAATGTTAAAGGATTTTGTCCGTTTATGACGTTTTAACAGTGACCCGAATTTCAGATTCTCATAAAACTTATCTTTATAATATCAGCTAGTGAATTAAAGAAAGAGTTATTTAGATTGGTTGGTTATTTATATTTGACTCTATTTGCATCATCTTCATCATTTCAGCCAAAAGACGTTTATTGGTGGGCAAAGGTCTCCCCCAAAGATTGCCACATTGAACTGGGCCGCCCTCATCCAGCGATTTCCCGCGACCTTCACCAGGTCATCGGTCCATCTCGTGTGGGGCCTGCCGACATACGCTAGTCTTGTTAGGCAACTGTACGGTGGAAATACTAACAGGATTAATAACACTAGCTTTTTGGAATACTAGATCTAAAATATGCAGAAGAGAGCACTTTGGTAGCTGGCAATACAATGCGTATCAGTAATGATGAAAATGTACCACTGAGGACTGCTAATGTATTAAGACCGAGCTCAAAACATTTTCCCGATCATATCACAACTACTGAACAGGTTCCATTTGAAGTCCTTTCTTAACAGATAACCTGTTCCATGTATCCTGTGTACGCATGACGTGGCAGATGACGTAGAAGAGTATGAAATAAATATTTGTCAAATCAATTTAAAAACGCAATCGACTGTTTGTTACCGGTGACTTCTCTATATATTAATCTCATTGTTCTTACAAGGTGGATCCACAATTCGCAAATTTTAATAGATTTGTCATTACAGAAAAATAATATATTAAACTTGTAAATGGAATCGTTGTCAAAAATCAAAATGCTCCTCACTCTCCCCCACTTGGACTCCATCCAAACCGCAAGCAGAATTCCACGTAACGCCATTATTGTCCCGCCACACGGCTGCCAGCTTATTGCAATTATTTGCAATTGTTCCACAATATTGCTCAGCTGTGACAAATAATTCACTTGTATCGCTTTGGAATGGTGGTGCTACAGATGAATCTTATATATTTTGTTTCATTCAGCTTTTTATTGCCAACTGCTACTCGGACTACAGCTATTTAATACGTTCCTTATACACAAAGATCATTATGATATACGTGAGCCAAATTCAATCGGCCGCAAATAAGAGTTGCTGGTAATTAAAGACAAAATAATTTAATTAAAAATACTTGCGGCCATATTTTGATCGGCAACCTAGTGGATATAAATTCTCTAGATTATAAACATGCGTAAAAATTAGGTGTGCAGCATAACGAAATGATTCTGCAATGGGATTCTAAGCTATTACACTATGGTGGGTAATATTTATTACATAGATATGGACTAACAGGAATGTTATTGGAACGTAATTTACTGGTGGTAGAGCTCCAGTGACGGAGCTGGTGGGCGTAGGCACCACCGCATTACTCGTCGCTAAATGGTAGTGTTCAGCACTATCGTATTCCGGTCAGGTGATAATGTACTTCCCTGTAATTTCCGAAACAGAGGCATAAGACCTGAGGCCTCAGAAGTGTTAACGCATCTGCAGTTTGACCTCTGATCTTTGTGTAGGTGTCTATAGCCTGCAGTCATCACTTAACATCAATGTGAACTGCATGCTTGTTTGCGCCTTTCATTAAATAAAAATAAAAAAATAGTCAAAGCCTAGATTATATAAAAAAAATATAGCTTATAGGTAATTGAGATTGGTACGCTAACTTTTTGTATCTTTTGTTTTGTATTAAGTTACAAAAAAGTTTCCCCAAAAATAAACCATTGACCGAGCCGGAAAACGTTTGAACGCATGACCGCTTCCTGTCTTCAAGGTCTGTGATAAATTTTAAAGAATCATAATTCAAGTCTTATTGCCAGTAATAAAAATAAAAAAGATATACTCACTCATTGCAGCAGGTCACCATCGTCTGCGTCACCGTCACCAACGTGGTTGTAGTGGTCGTCAGCGTGTCGCCAACACACTTCCGCCGAGCACACTCATCCAGCACTGCATCCTCTTTGAGCGGTTGTAACACTTCTTTCACTTTATTCGGCCCTGACTTCACTGTGGACCGTTGAAACCTCAAATTGGCTACAGTTCTACCATCAGTAGACACTTCAGTCTCTTCCGTGACCAACGCCCCCCTTTTCGTCCTTGAAACAGTCTTCGAAATTTTCCCGAGCACGTCGCCGTCCTTGTGTAGCTGTTCAGTCGAATCTATCATCTGACTTTTAGCTTCCAGAGGTAGTCCGTTGCTAAGCATACTTTTAATACTATCACTACTGAAGTTGGAACCGAGGATTTCGTTCAGGTCCTCGTAGTTCTGTATCGGTTGTCGTCTTTGGTCTTTTTCCCATGTTTTGTTGAAGCCGTATATGGGTTCTGATTCGGCGCCGAACCATTCTTTGGGTGGCTGTTCTATTGCTTCATCGGGTGCAGGTTCTATTTGGTCTTCGAAGAAGTCGTCCGTGAGCTCCGTGATTTGAGCACCGGGTCGCGTTGTGTCGTCTAAGTTGTAGATGTTGTTTATGTTGTTAGCTTTTCTTCTTCCATACAACTGTCTATAGTACTTCTCTTGATCCCCGTACATCCAGCACACTTTCCACCATTGCTTGCACATCAAAATGTTCGCAGAATTCGAAGATTTTAAGTGTCTCGTGGCTGTCGTCGACATTTTTGTGTTTTACTTCTACAACTGTTGGTAAATAACGGAACGTGATGTATGGTTTGGTATTCGATTGCGACAAATTTACATGTTATTTTTTTTCTATTGCTTATTGCCGCTGGTAAGGTCATGAAACAATGAGACATGGGTTCTCCCGTGTATTGTATGTTAATGGACTTAACTAACGCGTTAATTGTTGTTCTACTTCTTGTTAAGTTTATGGTTTATAAGAAGTGTTGACATAATACATTCTTAATGCTAATATTCCGTACGTTCGTCATTGTATTGCACGAGCAATTTTCTGTATTGTGCATCACTTTCGCTTCTTCTTCTCACATAATTATATCACGATAAGCTCTTCAGCTCATGAGAGTATTTTTAATTAAGATTAGTTATGATTGATCAGAACACTACGAATGAAAGACAAGTCATTCCCTATTTCTATTTGATGAACAAAAAGTATAAAACTAAACGTCGGGTATAAGAAGAAGTTTGGGAGTGTTGTATACGCGAGAAAATAATCAAATTTAATTTCTACAATGTATGAAGCTCGCGAAAACCTGCGAAAATTTTAGTATAAAACTAGTTTTCGATTCCAAGCAATTACTTAGGGATCATTAATAGAGACAGCAAAAAAAATCCGGCACAGAGGCATATCACCTTAGGCCTCAGGAGTGATAACGCATCTGTATTTTGACATTGTTCGTTGTGTGGGTGTCTATAGGCTGCAGTCATCACTTAATAGCAATGTGAACTGCAAGCTCGTTTGCCACTTCCCTTACATAAAAAAATATATCCAAACTGAGAGCTTTACCAGACAAGCTACTGGGAAATTTGAATCCTCCAACGACATTTTTTTTTCAATTTTTATTGAAACTGTCTTTGGTTCATGTTACGAATGAAATCAATGGCTAACATTATGTAGTATTTGCTAGTTAATCAAGAATGTATCTGTCGATCAATGGAGTACGACGAGTAAGTTGATATAAAACTTAACTAAACTACTAACATGTAATTTGTGTCCAGTTGCTATTGCCAGTGAGCCGAGAATGTGTTTGGAATCCTTTGAAGAAAACACTTTGTTTAATGATAGTTGTTTACCACTGCCTAGTGTCTGCGAAGCTAGTCTTTATCTTAAAAATATTACCCGAGATGGGCCTACGGTATGTTAACTAGGTAATCTGCTGTCTGAAGATAGCGAGGTACTATCAGAGAACTGGCCATTTGACCACATGAGGCCTCTATGCGTTGGTAATAAAAGCTATATTTAATTGGTTTCGGATACACGAAGAGTTCACTGAATATACACGATGTAACAAATATTTGAATTTGCATAGTACACGCAGAACTTGAACGCTACTGAGTGAAGTTGTTTGCGTAAACTTTGCACCAGTCACATCGCTCGCGACGACCATACAGACGAGAAAAAAAGCTAGTTTAAATATTGAAACATGAAAGCGAACTACTTCCACATATTCTCCTTAGTGTATCCCTTCTGTACCATAAAATCGCCTTGTTCGCAGCGACTTGGTAAGTCGATATTAAAATTCATGGATGCATGTTGGCGATCGCCAATTACTCTTTCCCTAAATATTCAAGCAACTGCCTAAAGGAAGCTCCTGTTCTCCAAGCCTCAGCTTAGAGCGTTGTTGGGGAAGCAGACACGGCATAAACCAAAACAGTTAAGAAAAAGATTGTATGACAAAATAAATTCTCAGTCAAATCACTCAAATTAAAAAAAATATAGCAGTAACCCGTGGACATTCCGTGTGAAGCCGACGCTTCTTATTTATAAATGCACCTCTATCAAACCAATTTGTCAGATAATAAATGCATATGCAATGAGTTGTTCTTATCGCCGTTTGGCCTGTCTTACGAATTACTCATGCGGTCGCATTATCGTGGTCTCACCGATACAAATTTACATTTATCGTCAAAAATTAATAATGATGAGGAAGGAAGATACGTAACGAGGGTGGTTTTTAAAAATATGGAAATAATAATTGAATGTTCATAACGATTTCCCATTCTCTGAAACTCACTTCGCCCGTGCGAAGTTATTTTGCAGATGCCAAGTTCATTTTTAAAAACACGAAAATCGTTCTACCTTTGATGATAAGTGTAGCTTTACAGAATTATCATTTCTGACAAAATACAGCCCCAGCTAGACAAAATTCGTCACAAACGATGTTCACAACAAACGGTTCTAGGTCGCATTCATCTAGCCATTGCTCGCGATCTTTACTAGATCATCGGTCCACATCATGGCGGGCTGGCCCACACACTCGTCTACTGGTACGCCATTGCCTTCGAACAGCCGTCGGTTTTTCGAACTATCTGGCCTGCCCACTGCCACTTGAGTTTGGTTATTCAATGGACTTTGTCATCTACTTTGGTTCTCTTTTCATTTCTGGTTCAATGTCGCAGATAAATGCCGAGTATGGCTCTCTCAGTATCAGATTCACAGACCGCACTACGACTTTACTATGAGCAAAGTACGCTTAGAACTGTCAAAACCACGGAATAGATAACCACAGAATATAATATCTATTCCGTGGTCGAAACTCATACTGTACCTACTGACAGTTCTAAGCATTCTTTGCTCAAAGTAAAGTCGTAGTGCGGTCTGTGAATCTCACCCTCAGATTTCAGCCACTTCATAAGCCCCAGAGAGTGAGCAAATACGTTTCGGTTGCATATACGTTTTGCAGAATATACCCAGTACGTAGCTTATTTTCTAAATCGGATCCGAAATGGTACCGATACAAAACATAATAAAATCTAATCAAGGTTTTACTTTATGAAAGAATTTAGATTAGCAAAATAACGATCCCAATTAAGGTAATTATAGATTTGTTTTTAACGCATAAATTTAATCAAACTTTCTCTTAACTTATGACGCTTGTCTGCTTGTTAGAAACAGGAATATACCTAGTTGAGACTCAATTTTTGTGATAATCAACTTTTATTATGTCGTTAAGAGCGAATTATGACTGCTATGCTGGTGAAAATATGTTATCCCAAATACATTTTCTATAATCGCAATTTGTGTACCCAAAAGATGCCAATAGCTTTCAATGGCTATCTCTTTATTTATTCGTCTTTGACAATTTATTACTGGTGGTAGAGCTTCAGTGACGGAGCTCGCGGGCGTAGGCATCACCGCATTACCTAATATACTTGCCGCTAAATGGTAGTGTTCAGCACTATCGTGTACCGGTCAGGTGGTAATGTACGGCCCTGTAATTTCCGGCACAGATGCATAACACCTTAGGCCTCAGGAGTGGTAACGCATCTGCATTTTGACCTTGGTCTTCATGTGGGTGTCTATAGGCTGCAGTCATCGCTTAACATCAATGTGAACTGCATGCTTGTTTGCCAAGCCCATTACATAAAAAAAACGATACTTGTTGAACTGCGGACAGCGGATTCGGTACGCTTCGAACCAAATCTGGCCGTGTGTAGCGACTAGCGACAGCGAATTTGGTCCGATGCAGTCCGCTCGCGCGGGTTTGGTCGGCGGAGTCAGTTCGCCGGACTGAATGCGGTCGTGTTACTACTATTGCTTACAAGTTATTTCATGTTTGATGTGACATGAACAGATTAATCATTGCAGACCTCATAGACGACGACGTAACGGGTGTGTGCATCTCGGTGTACACGTACACTTATTAGTCTTATTACTTCTAATTCAAGAATAGAGACATCTGGCGCGATTACTTGCCGAAGTGTCAGTTAGTAAACTAGCGAGCTTAGTGGGAAAGTGACTTTGTTGATCTCTTTAAAGAAATGTTCGTTGTTTTCTTTAAAGAAATGTACAATATTTTCGTCAAAATAAGACGTTTTATCTATATTAAGCTTTTAAATGCCATTGTTCGTTACAATCTAGTGTCCGCCCACTCTTCCAGAAATTGCTGAATTTGGATGCGTAAAAAACATCGCGATAGTTGTAAATATTACGAAGAACAGGAAAATCATCGCAGCTATGTGAACTTTACAAATAAAAAAAATACTTGTAGACCTGAATTGTGCCCGTGGACAGACACGCGCTTAGCCAATTTTAAATTTAATGAGACATAAAAACATGCACTGAACGTGTATGCTGCGAACGCACTTATCAACTTGTGCATCTCAGTGTACACTTATTACTCGTAATTCAGCCGCTCCCGCGGTTGTTATTGTAATTTATTTATTACTATCTCCTGCGCGTGATTTACCGCTTAATTGCCTTCTAGAATGTTCCCGAGTTCAGTTCCGCGTGTTGTATTTATATTAGACTGTATACTGTTGAGTTAATCTCTTGGAAGATGTTATAATGTCTAGAAGTTGGGGCATACACGTACCGTCACTTGGGGTTTTTTTGTTTTTTATACGAGAAAAAGTGAAATAATTACATGCTCTTATGCCACTTTTCTTAAATACTTACAAGAATAAACAAATCGCTCATATAAAGGACCTCTGATATTCGAAAAATTTTGAGGCTATTTGAAGTTTTAAGAAAGAATCTAGGTAGCTATGTCTAGTTCTAATTTTTTTTTTTTTTTTTTTTATGTAATAAAAGTGGCAAACAGGCATGCCGTTCACATTGATGTTAAGTGATGACTGCAGCCTATAGACACCCACACAATGACCAGAGGTCAAAATGCAGATGCGCTGCCACTCCTGAAGCCTAAGGTGTTATGGCCTCTGTGCCTGAAATTACAGGGCCGTACATTACCACCTGACGGGAACACGATAGTGCTGAACACTACCATTTAGCGGCAAGTATATTAGGTAATGCGGTGGTGCCTACGCCCGCGAGCTCCGTCACTGGAGCTCTACCACCAGTAAAAATAAAAATGGATGCAATTAAAATTTCATATTTAAATACGACCAGCACACGGACGAGAGCATAAGTTCACAGTGGGTCTTTAAATATTTAATGACCTACTGTGAAGTATGCTTAGATTATATATGTTTTACGATCCCAATAATATACGATTCGGCTTAAAAAATCTGCATAAATGAATTACATTATAATGGGAAATATTTCAAGTGTATATGTTAAGACATTATGACACTTTGTGGGTCGTAAATATTAAAGGTCAAACCATCAGCATTAATTCTTTTCAGAAACATTATAAGAAATTTATGAACTTTTTATACCTAGCTAATTGAATATTGTTTTTATTAAAAGTCTTGATGAATTAAGCGATCTACTCGGTTAAGCGATACGGGCGCGGTCGGGTGTGTGATGGGTGACCGCTAGTGGCAAATTGAAATGTGCGATTCCCTGCTCCGGAGGGCACGTTAAGCCGTCGGTTCCGGCTGCTATCGATAGATAGTAGTCATTAAACCTTGTCGTTAAACCTTATGGGCGGTTTGAAAACATCCGACAGCGGGTTGGCACTAATCCGTATCTCCACCAACCCGCATTGGAGCAGCGTAGTGGAGTATGCTCCATGCCTCTCCCCAAAACGGTGAGAGACTCGTGCCCAGCTGTGGGACGTTTCAAGGGTTGCCATTATTATTTTAATAATGGTGGTAGAGTTTCAGTGTAGGGACTCGAAGGCGTAGGCACCACCGCATTACCTAATCTATCTGCCGCCAAATGGTAGTTTTTGGCACTACCGTGCTTCGGTTAGATGGATATGATGTTCATACATTACACGTGTAAACTGTTTTACTATGAGTAACACATTGACATATTATATACTAAAGTACTAAATAAGACACTCCATTCAGTAGCACAGTTCCAGTTTACATAAGTCAATTTACCGCTCTTACACAGTGTTCTCATGACAGATGACGAGGAAACGTGTCAGATATCTGTCAAATCAATTTAAAAACGAACCGGCTGTTTGTGAATGGTGTCTTCTATACTTATATGCTTATAAACCTCATAGGTAAAACATAAAGAAAATACTAAAAATGTACTAATTAAATAAAATTTCAACTCTATCCTATAAAAACTATAAATATCTAAATTATACCCGTAGCCAGAGACATAAAAAACCAAATCCCCTATTCATTTATTCGAGTCTATGTCGACACACTCAATAGCAGCGTGGTTGCATACAAAACAGTCACAAGTTCTATTCCCAGTACAGGTCCAGGCGTGGAGTACACACACACGGTACACGGCGGACCAGAGGGGAGTAGCCACAGCGTTTATTACCGATGCAAAACAGTCTGTCTTTTTTTGCGGGGGAAATACGTGTGACAAATTGTCTATTACTACGAAACTCACACGTTGACTTTAACAAAATATATGAACAATTTCACGCACACATTTAAACATCTAGCCGACAGGCATAGAAGCACTTGTGCTTGTACTTTGACGGAGGGGAAAGCCTGCATAGTGCATATGGCTACTCCCCTCCGGCCCACCGCGACCGGTGGCCCGCGTTCCTCTATGGGAGTACATTAAAAACCAATTAATAACAAAAAAGTAAGGCGACAGGTGCGGTTAACATTGTTAGGAGAGCAACTTCTAAAACTGGATTTGCTGTAATCGTATTCTTTGTGAGGTCATGGAAACAGTGACCGAGTATCGACAGTATAGTCGAGATTATTTCGAATAGTCGGTCTAGCAAAGCAATATATCTAGATATTATCTCTTAATTTTTTATGGCATGAATTACCATACAGTTTACACTGAAATTTATTTTATTTTTATAAGAAATATTTATTTGCAACAATGTTGATAAAATAATGATTCTAGGTCTAGTATTTTACATTACGTCGTAACAAATTGGTCCTAAGACAGCATGTGCTGGTTGAAAATTTTCCGCTAGGACCTTTAAGTTTACATTGATTATAAGTAATAGGTTCTATAGCCTATAAACATCTACATGAAACTAGATATTTCAATGTAGATGCGTTACTACTTCTGATGCCTAAGGTATTATGTCTTTGTGACGGAAATTACAGGGGGATGCAATTCGATAGTATTGAACACTATCTTTTAGTGGCTAGTAGATGGTAATGTGGTTGTGCCTACGCCAGTAAGTATGGTGGTGGTTTCAGTAATACTATGGCTCATATATAATGGCAACCCATTATAATATACGTCCCATTGCTGGGCACGAGTCTCTCCCCTTTTTGGGGGGAGGCCTGGAGCTTACTCTACCACGCTGCTCCAATGCGGGTTGGTGGAGATACGGGTTAGTGGCCAACCGCTGTCGGATGTTTTCAAACCGCCCATAAAACCTTTGACAAGGCTTAACGACTGCCATCTATCGATAGCAACCGGGACCGACGGCTTAACGTGCTCCTCCGAAGAACGGAAACGCGGATTTTAATTTGTCACTAGCGGTCACCCATCGCACACCCGACCGCGCCCGTATCGCTTAATAAAGTAGATCGCTTACGATCTACACCAGCCGCGGGGACATGCATGGCTTATATACATCTACATTAAACCAGAGACTTCAATGTAGATGCGTTGAAGTAAACGGAAGGAATCAGCACTTCGCATTTTGATTTCTATAAGATAACCTACTATTTTTGATACATACGTTCCACTCGTGCAACTTTGGTTGCTAATTGAGAAGCGTTGAACTATCAACATATAATAAAAAAATACGCTAGTGATCGTAACCGCTAGACGCTACATGACGGATTACACTCATAGAGCAACACTTTTTTTTTTTTTATGTCGGGCTTTATGTAGGCGGCCTGTCTCGAGACGGCACTAGTCTACTTCATAGAGCAACACGGTTCACCGGCCGCGGCGGACCGGAAGGGAGTAGGGAGTAAGATTCAATATTGGCCTTACATTACTTTGTTGTTTTAATGCTCAAAAAACTATCTTAATTTGTAGCAGTCAACAATGTTTGAAATACCGAAAAACTAAAACAAAATAATTCTGAGTCAAGAAAAAAATACCGTTTGTAATTATTGAAAAAAAGACATATGCCAGTCTCACTTAATTCCCATTCAATTATAAAACATTTCAATGTGTCTGACTACTGTACAATCGATTTTATTGTGTCACAATAAGGAGTATAATCGATCAACAGTGAATTAACGACTCCTGCGCATAGCCTGCGGAAAGGTTCCCAAATTACATCCTTTGCCCGGTTGCTACTTAACAAAAACTGGATCCTGCACATCACTAGCACGCTATAGTAACATGATACATGATGATTACATTAAAAAATGCATTCGTCATGCAATATTTAAATCGAGTTTCACTGGTAGAACTCTAATGGCGAAATTCGTAAGCATTTACAGTCATCTCATGAAGACATTATTTCTTAGTATGTTGTTAGTTTTCCGACAGCTACACTCATTGAAATAAAACTAGTTTTCGGATCAATCTCGCGCATATTGAAAACTAAAATTATTATAAAATCAACCCGATGTTTCAGTCGCTTTTCAGCTTCCGTGGTCTCGGGCTGCATAGTCTAAAAACCATCGGTAATGAGTAACACCTATTTTACAAAAAAATCGGGCATCCAAATCGGTCAAAGCCGTTTGGAAGAAAATTGGGAACGTTGAAGTGCACACACAAACAAATAACGTCTCACCCTAAACGCATATTTTTTATTCTCTTTCAGTACCAACGTGGGCTAAAAGAGAGAGAGAGAAAGAGAGAGAGATATACAAGGATGGTCTACCGATCATTATTATCCTTTATGACCAAGTCCGACTCTGTCATCTCACTGCTTCTATAACAAAGCGAGATATGATACCTACGCATCATCATCATAAACTCAGCCGAAGGACGTCCACTGCTGGAGAAAAGCCTTCCCATAAGGGGGGAATATGGCATAATCGCCACGCTTGACATGCGGGTTGGCGATCGCAGTTGCGATAGTTTTATCGAGGGAGTCAACTGCCCATCATACGTTATTGTATTTACTACGCGCGCCATATTCAAATGATTTGACTGCTATTGTTTGATTGATTTAATTGACAGCACTAGCGGAAAAATTCTCCACCGTCCGTCGTAACGTCCCTACGCAGTGTATGCACGTACCTGCGTATAGTACGTATTTAAGCTAATAAATCCTTCTCAAGGCACATCAAGAAATATTCTCTCGACTATACAGCAACACCAAAGGATTACGGATATGAATAAAATATCCGCCATTTTGATTTACGACCGCCATTTCACGTTCAATAACTTATTTAGAGGTTATGTTACTCGTCAAAACTTGATGTTTACATCTCGCGGCTGTAATGGATGGTGATGTATTTCTTCATTTATTCATGTGCTAGCTGGTAGGTTGGGTTGTATAAATAATTATGATTGGTTTTGCTGAAGAGACAGAATTACTAGAGGTCGTCCAAATGTCGGTAATTCGTTTTTAAATTAATAGACTTAAGTTTGGATAAATCCGCGATAATGACGTACATCAAAATCTTTTTTAATTTTACAACCCTCATCCAGCGATTGCTTGCGACCTTCACCAGGTCGTCGGTCCATCTTGTGAAGGCCTGTCTACGCCTCGTTTTTTATTGTTTTTATCTCTGAAGGTTGGCAGACAAGCAGACGGGCCATCTGATGGAAAGTGGTGACCGTCGCCTATGAACATTTGCAACACCAGGGGAGTTGCCAACGCAATGCCAGCCCTAGAGGACTCTTTTGACGCCATTTTTGAAGAACCCTATATTTTAGCACCTAGGGAACACCTCAGAGGGAAGTTCATTCCAAAATTTATACGTTCTGGGCAGGAACGAACGTGAAAACCGCACCGTTGAGCACTGCCAGGTGTTCAGACGGTGAGGTTAGGACGCGGTCGCCACTCAAGAACACTTCTGCAACAACGGCCATCAGTTCTTCGAGCTATATTCTAATTGAATGTCACAAATTATTATAAATTCGACTGTGATTGACGGAGAAACAGTCGGACGCTCTAGTGACCATAAGGTTTCCGTTTTTATTTCGTTTGCGGAACGGAACCCTAAAAATGATTTTAAAAAATAATTTATGCGGAGAAAGTTTATTAAAACTGAATAGTCGCGTCATGAAAAGGTGAACAGAAATTATGCAGGTTCGAGGAACGCCATACGAGAAACAGAATGACCGTATCGTAAGCTTGCACCTGTTGTGGCATAAATTCGGATCACTTACTTAAGAATATACTGACTTTTATTACCCTTCTACCCATATACCTAGGCGGTGCACGCCCTTAAACTCTGTCACTGGAACTCTAACAAAATAATGTCTTCATTAGTGGTAGAGCTCCAGTGATGGAGCTCGAGGGCGTAGGCACCACAGGATTACCTAATCTATCTGCCGCCAAATGGTAGTTCAGCACTATCGTGTTCCGGTTACATGGTAATGTATGGCCTCGTAACTATCACAGAGACAAAATATCTTAGCCCTCAGAGGTGGCAACGCATCTGCACTTTGACCTCTAGTTATTGTGTTTGTTGTCGAGTGTATGGATGCTGTCGTCACTTAACATCCATGTGAACTTTTTTTGTATCTTTGATAGCCCTCGACCCGGGAATCGGACGCAGGACCCCAGCGTTGAGGATTTGGCCTACTACTACTAAACCACTGAGGCAGTCTAATTTACACACAGAAAATAACTGTACTTAATACATAAAATTGTACCTACGTCATCCAATAATTTGATCCAATTCCATACAAAATTTCCTCAACGATCTGGCATCTCTGATAAGATAAAATACGAAATACTAAATTAAGCTATAAACTTCCGAACCGAATATATCGTATTCATTATTAGTTGTCATGAATATTAGTAGCCTTATTATTTTTTTTATTACAATAAAATTCGGAATATCGGACCGAAGTAACAAGATGACAGAATGGGACATAAAAAGAATCATGTTACTTTGGTACTATCATCGAAAACCATAGAGCATCACGGGCCATCGGCCGCGGCGAACCGGATGGGAGTAGCCATATGCAGGCTTTCCCTCCTGTCAAAGAACAAGCCTAAGTGGCCTCGAGATGTTTATATGTGTGCGTGAAATTGTTTATGTATTTTGTTAAAGTCAAGGTGTGAGTTTCGTAGTAATAGACGATTTTTGTTGTGTGCGTGTGTTTGTCACACAAATTTCCCCCCGCATAAAACTGTTTTGCATCGGTAATAAACGCTATGGCTACTCCCCTCCGGTCGCCTGGTGGCCTGTGTTGCTCTATGTCGAAAACAGATGTATCCGAGTCTTGATCAAAAACCCAGTGTCTTTACCTAATTATGTAGGTACGCACGTAAAAAGTTAAAATTATTTAGCGTAACAATCCAATACACCAGAAATAAAACAAACTCTAGCAACTAACTTCAGACTGTTGCTGCTGTTGCTTTTATCTGTTTACCAACTAACTTCAGGCTGTTGCTTTTATCTGTCGGTGTGCGTAACAATTCACTCTCATCAACTTTTCTAATCGTACTAAAATAAGTATAACTTCCAAAAGCAAATGAGCTACTAAAAAAAAAACTGTACCTAGAACTAACTAACTGTACACGAAATTAAAAGTGGTATAATTTTTTGGTCTAAAAGGAACAAACCACATACAAACAGCAATTTTTTTGTTGTTTATTACTTCAGTTGAAAGACGTTCACAGCTGGACAAAAGTTTTCCCCAAAGATGCCCACAACAGCGTTGTGCCGTATTAGGGAATATGCCATAATCGCCACGCTTGGCATTCGGATTGGTGAACATAGAAGCGGTTTTATCGCGGGACGCTGCGACCTTACCCGTGGTACTGTATTGCGAATGGCGAATTGACACTCATTGTTCGGTGGACTGACTGCAATAGTGGAAGGATTCTCCTCCACAAATGGGCGGTCGGATCGTCACATGCCGACACCAGGTTGTCTATTACACCCTTCATAAAATCGTAAAATAATGTTATCTATAATATAAAAATAAGTCGAATTTTCCTTCCTGACGCTATAACTCCAGAACGCACAAACCGATTTCCACGGTTTTGCATTCGTTGGAAAGGTCTCGGGCTCCGTGAGGTTTATAGCAAAGAAAGTTCAGGAAAAAATATTTATAAAACGACACCCACGCGGGCGAAGCCGCGGGCAACAGCTAGTTTCTTATAAACTTAAAGAAGATTGCTATAAGTACATGCGTTGGCACTTCTAAAACACCTATTTTGACAAACCGCTACACATATTTCAAACGTAGATGGAAGCAATATACTGCCCGATAAAAACTGATCCACATAACGTAACATCGCAAATCTGGTCTGATATTGAGCGATAAACTTATAATTAATGAGGCAGACATCGATGCAAATAAGATAGCTCTACAATTTACACATAACGGTGGAACTGGTCACATCGGGTTAATAAGTGGGGTGGAAGGATGTGAACATAATCACTGCGAGAGGACATGTAATTTTCAAAATCATCTTACATTCAAACGTATACTATAAATAGATAAGTACGAACAGTATTATTCATTAATACAGAGATTTCTGAATTTACTGGAGTGCGTTGTTCACCCTGTTAAGTTACTCTACCCAATCTGAGCTGTCTATATAGGGTCGCGCCCTTAGGGCAGGAGTTAATTTTTTTTAAAAAGTCACCACGAGCCTTAATCACTTCCTAATCCTTAAAATTTGGATGGGAGCTTCAATTGCACACGAGTCCGTCGCACATCTAATCTAATATGTACAATTCTTGTGTCACAGTGTTTGTAACAATACTCCTCTGAAACTGCTGGACCGATCATTATGAAATTTTGTGTGTATATTTAGTAGGTGTGAGAATCGATGGTAGTTTATTTTTATATCCCTAAATGGTAAGGATGATTCTCACCTCATTTTCTTTTCGATTTTTTTGACATTTCCTTTTTTATGGGGTATAAAAAAGTAAATGTCAAAAAATCGAAAAAAGGCAATACGAAGTTCGACGTGGCAGCTAGTTTTTCTAGAAAATTCTGGAGACATCTCTAAAAATATCATATTCAAAACAATGCATCAAAGTCATCCAGTCGATTCAGTCGACAACAAGAACCGGATTTGACGAAATATGAGAAAACCAGCTCGTAATCTATCCGGTCCTACCGGATGATCACCGGATCAGCATTTATTCGCGTGTAATATACGTCGCAAAGGAAACCGACTTTCGAATAGTAACATAAAATGTTTGTAATGCACTCCTAGACCTAAGTGTACTTACTTAAGGCATTTCCTTAATTATTTTCGAGATGTCGCTTTCCCCAGTTATGGACATATCCTTAGACATCTGCTACATTAATTAACCTATTTTACTTTCGCCTCTCATAACTGCAATTTGTAATTACACTACCGGTTCTAAAGATACGCTAGCCTTATACGTGAAATTGTCATGCGCACGCGCTGATTTCTAGCCTCATTTGATTGCAGGAATATTTAATATCAGGTTCACAGAATATTACAAAAATATATACACATTAAAATTGTGAGAGTTTCTACAAATCTGATATAATTGATTTTTCAAAATGTTCAAATGAATGGTGCTTTTTTTTGTGTACTGGAAGATGGCAAACTAGCATGCAGTTCACACTGATGTGATGCCTGCAGCCTGTAGACTGCCACACAAACACCAGAGGTCAAAATGTAAATGCGTTGCCACTCCTGAGAGCTTAGTTATTATGTCTCTGTGATAAGTTATTACGCGGCCATTCAATAATACATTTTGCTGTTACTAAAGTTTTAAAACGAATGTTTTGCGAGTACATTTTTTTTTCAAAAATCAACCCTTAAATACTTAATATAAAAATCTTTGTCGCATTTCATTTTTGTTATCTATCTATTACTTGTATGTATAAAAATCAATTGCTGTTCGTTAGTCTCGCTAAAACTCGAGAACGGCTGGCCCAATTTGACTAATTTAATTTGGCTAATTAATTTTAAATGATTTTTGGAAGTCCAAGGAAGGTTTATAAGGTAAGAAATTATTAAGAAATTGAAGGCAAAAAGTAAAAATCACAATTTCATTTTCCCATACAAATAGTCCGTATCTATCAAACCTTTGACACATTATTTCATTCTGAGGCAATACGAAGTTTGTCAGCTAGTTTATTTTAATAACAAACAGATTTTACACGTTATAAAATAAACAGCAACAACAAGAAAAGGAAAACGATAAACGATTCCTAACAACTCGAGTCAACAGAACGTAGCAGAACCAGTCGGTACCTACTGTATTCGGCGACCAATTTGTTAGGAATGGAATAGAAGAAACGATCCACTGTTTATTTACCACCATTGTGTCTATCCTCAATAAGGTTTCCTGATTCTTATGACCATTTAAGTGCGGTTTGCGAATTGGCGTTTTTAGGGTTCCATATGTTAAAGGGGAATCCTTACGTGCACACTCAAGTATCTATCTATTCGTCAATCGTAGCCAACTTACGAGATGGAGAGATTTATTGCTATTAAAAAGTTGACAAGATCCCATCAGTAAGTGATTTCTACAACTGCAAATTTGTATAAAAGTGTAAAGTATGCTTTGAACACGTTTTCTCTTTTAACCTTAGTATTAAACCTCAACCTCCTGTTTTTTATTTTGTGCAATTTTAAAATTTTTGTAATG
The DNA here is from genome assembly GCA_036365455.1 of Macrosoma leucophasiata. Classification (NCBI taxonomy): domain Eukaryota; kingdom Metazoa; phylum Arthropoda; class Insecta; order Lepidoptera; family Hedylidae; genus Macrosoma; species Macrosoma leucophasiata. The sequence continues at coordinate 639,216 of JAWQUS010000023.1, read as the reverse complement.
TTCTGAAATATTCGCTTTTGCGTGCTGTCTTAATAAAAATTAAAAATAAAATAAATACGCTTAACACTCACAGCCCCACACTAGCACACCGCGGACACTCCACCAAAATTCCATACAAACGCTTAATTTGGTCTCTATTACACAGACATCAATCAGTGACGTGTATTTACACGTGCACCTGTACCAACCGTCGCCTATAAGAGGGGAGGAGGTGGGTGATGGGGGGAAATCGGGCGGGACGTCGAAGTGTCCATTCTATACGTTGTTTTATTACATATTCTCTGACACTAGGTATAAACCTGTATCGTGGGTACCGTTTTGTACACACAACACATACATAAACACCCAGACCCGATACAAATATCAGTAGGCCATACAATCATTCCTTCCAGTGCGGGGATTGAACCCGCGACCCTTCGAATCAAACGGGTCAAACTGGGTCGTATAAATGTTTTCTTTCTTCCATTCTTTTCTTTCTTATTCTTGTAGCAAAATAGCAGAAGCGTTGGCTCACTCTAGAAACCAATCTAAGCAAGATTCCCATTTATTAATCCAATTTATGTAACACGGTATAAATCGGCAGCCATAATTACCGTCTGATAATTACATCCAAACACAAATGATTGATGTCAATCGCATTCAACTCTCATCAATCACCAGCATACGCATCATTTTCAATTTGGAATCTAATATTTAATATAAAGTTGGGTGTAATTGATGTTCTATGACTTTCTTTGTGTGGATTCTATGAGGTCACGGCGGTTGATAAAAGTAATATCGATAGGGATGTTGATTAGTTCTTTTATAGTAATTGATAATCTTACTAATAATATAATACGAAAGTTGAGTAAAGATGGATGTGTTTGTTTGTTATCACGAAAAACTACTGGATGGATTTGGATGAAACTCTACAGTAATATAGGTTATACATACTCGTACATTCAATTTGCAATGATTAAAAGTACACGAGGACGAAGTCGCGGGCAAAAAATGGAAGCTAATATTTTTTTAAATATGATGCTTTAAAACGTTGCGAGTTGTGAAGCGACCCAGAAAACGGTTCATGTAAAATTTATTGATTACAATTTTTTTTTATTCTTAGGTGTTTGCGAGCTACACTCGTTGAAATAAAACAAGTTTTCGGATTTATCTCGCGTATATTAAACTAAATGATTCTTTAGCTTTCGTGGTCACGGGCAGACTGACAACCTGAAAAGCTGAAAAGCGACCGAAACGTCGCCTTGATTTTAAATAATAACCATTTCAGTTTAATACGCGAGATAAATCCATCACCTAAGTAGTTTTATTTTGTTTTGTTTTGAAATGACAGTGGCAGCTCCGGAATTTGGGAACGTACATGTTCAAGTTTTTTTTTATATAATGAAAGTGGCAAACAAGAATGCAGTTTGACTGCAGCCTATAGACCCACACAAAGGCCACAGGTCAAAATGCAGATGCGTTACTACGGTGGAGTCCTAAGGTATTACACCTCTGTGCCGGAAAGTGTGCTTGAATGCATGAAGTTACCTCTGCCAACCCTTTCAAGGAATACAAATGTGAACTGCAGCACTAATTTTCAATGTACGCCACTATTACAGATTATCTTGAATACCAAGAGCATTTATAAAAAAAAACCTTTCATACCGTTAACTAGCGGTGCCTTAGGTATAACATTATGAAGCAAATCTCGGCAAAGCTCCGTCGACAATGGAGCCATAAAGGAAATACCGCAATGGAAAAACCGCACCGTTTTGTACTCAACAGTCGCGTGGAATACTGCTAAATGATGCAGTTAGTATTCACCCCTAATGACGCACAACACTGTTGTCTCTGGAGAAGGCTTTGCCCAGCAGTGGACGTCATGCGTGGAGTGATGATGATGATGATGAATGCAGTTCGATTTGCAACATTGCAGTCAAATACAGTTATCATATCAATATGCCTCAATAGTCTAGTGGTAGCAATCCACTACTACTACGCTGGGGTCCTGGGTTCGGCTACAGAGTAGGCCCTATCAGAGATGACGGTATGAGATCCTTTATCTCTGGTACTAATGGGATTTTTACATTTTCTGGAAGTTTCGCAGTAGGCTTGGAGTTGGTAATGTCAACTCGCCGATATCAACAGGCTCGCCACCTGTTACATGGGCTAACGTAACCGGCGAATCGAGGGTTTTTCATTTATGCTTGCATTTACCTCTCAGGAATATATCTTCGGGGATTACAGGCCTGAAGTTAAGTCTTATATCAATATGCTAAGGTCTAAGTGATAGGCAAAAAGTTTGGCCTTGGTAATTAAGTACACCTACCTAGTTTTATGGAAACTTGCGAGAACCCGTAGTGCCTTAGGCCTCTTTAATCCAGCCCTGTCACAAAATCCCTGCCACTATTTATAAATTACCACCCTGCCAATTTTTCATCTTTGAACGTCAAGCAGTTTTCAATATTTCGTGACCTTCTGTTTATATAAGATATACCTAGTTATGTTGCTAGTTTAATAATGGCAACCCATTATACGTCCCACTGCTGGGCACGAGTCTCTTTCCCTTTTTTTGGGAGGGGGGGGGAGGGAGGCCTGGAGCTTACTCTACCACTCTGCTCCAACGGATTGGGTGGGTAGGTTAGTGGCCAACTCGATGTGGCCTCCGACAAGGCTTAGCGACTGCTATCTGTCGATATCAACCGCGACCGACGGCTTAACGTGCCCTCCGAAGCACGGAAACGCGCATTTAATTTAACACTAGCGGTCACCCATCACACTGCCCGACCGCGCCCGTAGTGCTTCTTATTTATTAACCGACTTCCAAACAAAGGAGGAGGTTCTCAATTCGTCCGGATCTTTTTTTTTTTATGTTTGTTCACCGATAATTTGAAAACGACTGCACCGATTTGGATAATTTTGGTTTTGTTTGAAAGGGTGTGCCTCACAGTTGGTCCCATTGTAACCTTGTCAATATCTGATAATGGGATCCTGGAGAAATCGAGGGAACTCTTCAAATTTCATAGCACACTTGAAAGGTTTTCGATATCATATAATGTTCCGTGTGTTTGCTTTCGGAAGGCACAATTTGATGAAGTGGAACTGGTGATGAAGACTATCTATGGTACATTCTTAGTTGAAATACCTACTTTTACTATAATAATACTGATAATAGTTACACGTTTATTAAAAACATTGTTATTATAAACCGCGATTGTTCGAAAACGCCTGAACCAATTTGGACATTTTTTTGTTTGAAGGGGTATACTTCACAGGTGGTCCCATTGCCACCATGTCAAGATGTGATGATGGGATCCTGGAAAGATCGAGGGAACTACTCAAATTTCATAGCACACTTGAAAGGAGATGATGATGGAGGTGATGATGATGGCGGTGATGATGGTGGTGATGATGGCGGTGATGATGGTGGTGATGATGGTGGTGGTGATGGTGGTGATGACGATGGAGGTGAAGATGATGAAGGTGATGTTGAAGATGATTATGATGGAGGGTATGATGATGGAGGAGATGATGAGAGATGATAATGGATGAGATGATGATGGAAGGGATGATGATGATGGAGGTGATTATGATAAAGATGATGATGATGGAGGTGATGATGATTATGAAAGTGATGACAATAAAGGAGATGTTCATATTATTATGCGTGTCATGATCATCATCACCGTCATCATCATCATCATCTTCATCATCACCTCCATCAACATCACCATAATCACCATGTCTATCATCAACAACATCATCATCTCCATCTTCATCACCACCTCTATCAACATCATCACCACCACCATCACCATCATCAACATCATCAACATCACTCCAGCCGAAAGATGTCCACAGCTGGACAAAGCCTTCCCAGAAGATATCCACAACAGTGTTGTGCGTCATAAAGGAAGAGCCACAGTTCCTATTGAAACAATCTATCACTACAGTAGCGGTTAGTTTTGTAAGTTTTTTAAACATTACAAAACTTCCTATCTTAATAGCGGGTTTTATCACTACACTTTGAATTAGTCTTTTGCTTGTCTGCCTAAAAACCAGCTACTGGAATAGATAGTTTTCGAAATCGCTATTAGAATTCAAAAGCTAGTTTCGTTTCGTTGCCATTCCAGAAAAGCCGCTATGACACACCTCTAGAACTGATGATAAAGACTAAAGATAGTAGTAGTAGTAGTTAAAATACCTACCTACTTTTACTGTAGTACTTAATACTAATAATAGTTACACCACTAAACAGCAAAAATAAATTATTTTAAAATTAAAAAAAAATCCGCCTTCAAAAAAAAATTAAATACTGAATAGACAAAACACTAAAAAGCGATAAATAAACTCAATTAGATAATTTCGTTTTCTTGGCACCGACTTCAAACCTATGAGTAGGTAGGTACGTAGCCCATATTAAAGTAATTGTCTTATTATAATTAATAGGTTACGTGTTTATTCCCTTAAAACGAAATTATCTAATTGAGTTTATTTATCGCTTTTTAGTGTTTTGTCTATTCAGTTTTTAATTTTTTTAGAAGGCGGTTTTTTTTTAATTTAAAAAAAATTTTTTTAACATATTTTTCAAACCTCAAAAAACCCAAAACTCAAAAATTCATTTAATCACTTGGAAATAATAGAATTTGCTTGTGATAGGTCAAATTACAAATATAAAATTAAAGCGAATAACAACTGATACGTTGATTAATATGTCAAAGTAAACAAAATAAAATAAATAATAGTCCAAAAATACTTAATGATAAAAATAGGTATCAACAGAATATTCCATACTTTCTTTTACAAACGGCAAGATAAGACTAAACAAAAAAATATGGGACATTCTTTGCCATTCACTGGCAGAGTTCCAAAGCCCACATTACTGAGAAAGAACCTGCCAAAACAAAACTCAGTAGGGTCTTTTTCGTCTATGACACCCGGTTTTACACCGCAAGTTTAATAAAACATAATGCTCAAGCGGATTACACGCAGTTCTTCAGATCAATGGATTTCTAAAGTGGTAAACAATGGTGTGATGTTACCAGGGAACGTTTCACCGTATGATTATCAATGTGGGATTATATTAATTCGCTTTAATGCCATGCGTATGCGCATAATGTGGTACGGAGAAAAAATACTTTCGATGAAAAACAATAGAAGATCAACAGAGTCATGTTTACAAAATATTCCAAACGTTTACTTTGAAAAAATGAAATACATTTTGCATTGTCTTAGGAATCGGCGTGCATGTATGAAGAGAATGATGAAGGTAGACGAGGCACGAGAGGTTTGTCTGAACCGGGATATCTGGCGCTCTACACTCTCTGCCTACCCCGTTAGGGACCTGGCGTGAAGATACATACATACATACATTTTGCATTAATTTAGATGACATATATTTTTTAAATATGTAGATTAAGGTTTCTTTTATGTTACGTAGGTGGTAAATGCAAGACATCTACACAAAACCAGAGGTAAAAAAAGGTGTGTTGTGACTGTTGTGTTTCTCTCAATAGTTAGTTACTTTAGGAAGCAAATATAAAGCTTCATGGTTGAACTTCAATAACGACGACGTAACATAAACCCCCTATTTCAACCCCCTTCTACCCTTTTTTCGCGATAAAAGGTATGGTATGTCCATTCCCAAGATCGAGTCTGGCTCTGTACCTAATTTCATCAAAATCGGTTCAGTGGTTAAGGCGTTAGAGCGTAAAAGACAGAATGAGTTACTTTCGTATTTAAAATCTATACATATAATAAAACAGTAAAATCCGCGTGTCTGTACATTGTATATATTTACGAAAAACCAATTGGGGGCGATGTTACAAAAGTATTAGAACACTTTTCAATTATTTTTAAATTTTTTGTCTGTCTGTTTGTCCCTTTGTCCAGGCTAATCTCCGAAGATACTGGACGGATTCGAATGAAACTTTTTGTGGTGTATAAATACTAAGCCTGGCCAACATTAAGGCTACTTTTTACTGCGGAAAAATCACTCATTCCCACGGAATCTAACTCAATCTCTACATTTAATTTCATTTTCCTATACAAAGAGTCTGTATCTATCAAACCTTTGACACATTATTTCATTGTGAGGCAATACGAAGTTTGCCGGGTCAGCTAGTATTAAATATGATTACTATTGATCAGAAAAAACTAAAAAAACTAAAAAAAAATCAAGACGTATTTTCGGTAAAAAAAATCCCGGTGGCAACGGACCACGAACAAGAAAATATACTTAATGAGTATTATTACTTTATTACTGACGTATAGTATGGAAATAAAGTTTTTACGGCGGTTTGTGTATCATCGCGGCTTCTAAGCTGGTTACTCACTGTAGTCGAGCCGGAAACATTTTCTATACACACTATTACTCGTATAATTACTTTTTTTTCTGTGATGTAAGTGGCAAACAAGCTTGCAGTTCACATTGATGTTAAGTGATGACTGCAGCTTAAGACATTTACACAAAGAAAGACCAAATTCAAAATGCAGATGCGTTACCACTCCTGAGGCCTAAAGTGTTGTGCCTCGGTGCCGGAAATTACAGGGCCACGTGACCGGAACACGATAAGAATCAGAATCAGAATCAGAAACTCATTTATTCATTTAGGGTGACAGGCACCTCTTATGACACGTCAAAGACAAACAAAATAAATTAAAGTGAATAACAATTGATATACATGTCAAACAAGATAAAAAATATATGTAAAGTCAAGAATATCACTAAGATAAAACTAAATGTCATAAACTAATGTAAAAAGTAGGTATATCAGTAGAATGTCTCATTTCCCCTTTACAAACTGATAACAAAGTGCTGAACACTATAATTTAGTGGCAAGTATATTAGGTGGTGCCTACCCCCGCGAGCTCCATCATTGGAGCTCTACCACCAGTAAAATTATAATATATAACTATAACTGTATTTGTGACTTAGTCATTACACTTGCACTTTTTACTGGTGGTAGAGTTCCAATGATGGAGCACGCGGGCGTAGGCACCACCACATTACCTAATATACTTGCCGCTAAATAATGGTGTTCAGAAATTTTTCTGCGGTAGCAGTAATTTTTCTGCGGTAGTTCGCAGCACTATCGTTTTCCGGTTACTTGGTAATGTAATAACTATCACAGAAACATGACTTAGGTCTCAGGCCACGCATCTGCATTTTGACCTCTGTTTTTTGTAGATGTCTATAGGCTGCAGTCATCTCTTTACATCAATGTAACTTGCATAACCTGCATGCTTGTTTGCCACCTTCGTTATCGTTGATACGTTTTAGCTATAGAATGCTTTGTCTTTGTCATTTGCATTGTCAAATGTACAGGATAGAAAAAGACAAAGGAGAGATTAGCAACACTTTAGCTAAATAAAATACATTTATGAATAAGGGGGTTATAATACGAAAATAATCAATTACTTACAAATTCATCCATTTCCCCATTCCAAAAGAAACTGAGAAAAATAATGAATTTGGTCGTCAAAATAAAGCTTATTCAGTTAGTAAGTTACTTGACAAGTAAGTTACTTGGCAGAGTTCCAAGTGCAGTCAATACTGAGAAGAACTCTGCCACTGAAGAAACTCAGTACAGCTCTTTTGAATTTAATTTGTTCTTTGGTCTCTGGTTACATAAAAAAACAAAATATAAAACAATAATCAACATGAAAAACAAAAAGTTTACTTATCATTGGGGATAACAAGAATCGCTTATAATAATATGTTATTCAATTTATTATTATTAAAAGATAAATAATATTTACATAAAATGAAGTTATACCTAAACTAAAAACAACATGCGTCTAAAAATTCTGCATTCCTGAATTACTTAACTGCCTTCCTGTGTTATGGTACCCAGAAGGCTGGCAGCATTGCCTCGTTGGATGGCAATGCTGATTCTTTGACCTAAAAATTGGCCAGCCCTCTGGTCACGGGAAGTGTCGACCAGCCGTTTCGCGATCTCTTTGAATAAGAGCCGAGCACTGGGTCCTCATGGACCAAGGGTTTTGACCCCGAAAGGCACAAATATATAGTCTCCTGGAAGGGTACTATATTTGCGCTGTTTCAGGGTCACCGCAGTTGCAGCAGCAGTGCCAGCGGAGCACGCCGTGCTTGGAAGATGGGATGGCGCTAAGGTGTCAACGCAAGTTGCGTCCCACACCAAAGGCCTACCCATCTTCCAGGGCATCAATGACATACCGTCCGGTCTCTTTCCATCGTCACGTGCCAAGCCGTTGAGTTCTAATATGGCTGGCACGCCGGCGGTGGAAAGGGCTCCGCACAATGTCATTTAATTGGGCGTGCCTGGTGAATCTGCCGGCACTTCTACTGCAGGAGAGACCAAGGTGCCCCAGACGGTCGACAGCTTCACCACAGGGGCAGCGATGCGGAGCGCAGCACGATGTGCCTAGGCGGAGGCAGGCAGCAAGCCGGAAAGTGATATTATCCATCATTGTCCCGATGCTAGGTGATGGCAAAGCCTGTAACCAGAGACCGGGTTCCCACTCTCCAAGCGCCAGAAGACAGGCTCGCTCCGCAGCGTTGGTTGACGTTTCTATAAGATTTTTCCGTACCAAGCTGCAGAGCGGTGCGTCCCACTGTCGCTGTGAAGAGAGGTTACCCGTTAGGTCCAGATTTGGGCAAGTCGTTTTCCAGGCGCTCAAGGCGTCGGTCAAGCACGGCACCTCAAAATTCATCAGTGTAGTTGATAAAATTTTCCTTGTTAAATTATTAGTGCCGTGGACCGAAGACAAGAACGCCGGCAGACTTATACTAGCAATTTTGCGGACGCCTAGGCCACCCAGTCGAACGGGAAGAGTGGCCTGATCCCACGCGCGGTCGTCCAGAGTCGTGTTGAAAATGGTCGTCATGGTTGTTCTGATGATTGAGTCAATCTTTGTTAGTAATTCATTATGTTTCCACAAAGGGGAACATCGCAGATAGTAGGTATATAAATTTAGGGCCGAAAGAACAATATCGAAACAGGGTATAAGCAGAATGAACGTTAATTTGGGACAGTTTCTTAGCAATTTCACAAAAATTTTGGATCTTTTCTTCTATGAAGGAATGAAAAGAATCATCAAAAATTGGGGAGCCTAGGAGACGCAGGGAGTTTTTTTCCATAACTTTAATATCAGGGGCAATTTCGGAAAATTTTGAGAGAGATGTGAGTCCGTCCGTCCGTTCTGGGAAATATATTTCACATTTTCCTGTTTTTAATTCTAGGCCTATTGAGCTGAATTTTTCTTTCAAGAAGTGAAGTCTGCCAGGACTGAATCTACGCTGCCTCCTAGGGTCCCGTCATCTTAGTGCCAAACGTTAAATTTGGAATTTAACTGTCGAATGATGGGGTGAATGGCTAGGCTGAAAATGACTGGCTCAAGAGGATCACCCTGCTGGCACCCGACAGCTGAAAATAAACCATGGTCCTTATACATTAATTTAGAATGGTGTCTATAACACTGCCAAAGAAAATTAAAAAAATTGGGGGTTTCTTTCTTAGCCTCCGCCAGCAGGACATCTCTGTTTACGGAGTTGAATGCATTTTTCAGATCCACCTTCAGGATGACCTCACCTTCCCCACTGTCTAGGTAACTAGAGAGAGCATGTACGGCAGCCTCACAGCCTCCTTATGAGCCGAAGCCCAATTGGTAGGGTTAATTTTTTTTGACAAGGTGTCCGTGTAGAATAATAATAATAAATAAATAAAAAAGACAACCCGGTTAGTCCAGCGGTGTGAAACTATCGTTTGATTCGAAGGGTTGCGGGTTCGATCTCCGCACCGGGACAAATATTTGTATGGCCTACAGATATTTGTTTCGGGTCTGGTTGTTTGTGTACAACGGCACCCACGACACAGGTTTATACCTACTGTGGGGCTGTGAGTGTAAGCGTATTTTATTTATTTATTTAAATAATAATCAACATTAATTCAAACATGTGTTATTCATGCTTAACAAACCGTTCAGCTGTTTAGAATGCATAACCAGTCGTTTGAATGTTGGAGAATCGGACGACGACGCATTCGACAAATTCCACCGTTCATATTGCCAGATTTGTCTGAATCATTTGATAATACCTACTCTGTCATGTTCCCAAAAAGTTCCGGATTTTTTATGTTGATGAGTTTGCATCAAACGAGTCATCATCATTCAAAAGACGTCCATTTCTGGACCAAAGACGTCCACTGCTGGACAAAAGACATCCACTGGCGTACTAAATACGTTCATTTCTGGACAAAAGACGTCCACTGCTGGACAATAGTAGTCCACTGGCGGACAAAAGACGTCCATCTCCGGACAAACGGTTACTGCTAGACAAAAGCCTCCGCTATAGGCAGGGGTGGCTCTAGCTCGTGTAGCGCCCATGTGCAATGAAACCCTGGCGCCCCCTAGGCCTGACGCCCCCCCTCCCCCCGCGGCTATGACTATTAACTTTCACGTCGTAACGGGAGCGCCGCGGGCCCCCTGAGACGTCGGCGCTCGTGTGCATTGCATTTAGGTGCATTACCCTGCACTATAGGTTAAGCCGCCCCTGCCTATAGGCTGAAAGGGGAATATATCCGATAAGGGGAAAATTCCGTAATCACCAGGTATCTTTTTAAATAGGCGGCTCGTCTCGACACTTCCCTGGTCTACTTCATTGGTCAAAAGACGTCCACTGCTGGACAAAAGCCTCGTCTATAGGCCGATAGGAATCGCACAAGGATATGTCCTCCTTTTTTTAACGCGCGTAGGCGGCTAACCTGGAGACGGCACTAGTCTACTTCATAGGGTAAATTGGCAAGTGCAAAAGGCTCCCAAATTTCCCAGAATATTTCTGAATTTTCTTCAATCGTAATTAGGGCGTTGCGTGGAATCTCTTAAGATGTATATAGATTAGGGGCGGTGTAACTTTCGCTACAGATATGGTTCAATCGCAGTGCCGGTAGAATCACTGAAGATCTACCACTAGTCAGTAGTAGAACCCCAGCGATGTTAAGGCTGTAGGTTCCGCCGCATTTATAATGGTGTGCCCGTTAGTTGATAATGTGCTTACGAGCCCACACTTTCTAACGAGGAGCAGAAAACGGTGGTGATAGAGCTCCAGTGACGAAGCTCAAGGGTTTAGGAACAATCGAATAAAAACAGTTTGTCAATATCATGAAATAAAAAAATAACATTGAACCAAGAGTTTGTCTATTTGCTACCTACTAGGTAAGTGTCAGTGTCAGGATATTCATATTAACCAATAATGAATTTACCTTATTGATGATTTGCATGTCTGCCTCATACCTATTAACACAATATGGTAAATGTAAAATTCTAACAGATCTTACATAAGATGATGCTGTGTGCGTTGATGTCTTTTTCTTCAATCTTCCTTCGACGCTACCAATGTAGAGATCCTCGTTAAAAAAAAATAACTAAGTTAATTTTCTAACTGCAGCTCTTTCAATAAGGCTGTATGACAGTAATAAATTCAATATCTGGTGTCTCCTAATGACACCTATTTTAAAAAATATTCACATTTTGGTTACTGAAACCTATTTCAAGATGGAGACAATATTTACAACTAATACGAAGACTTTATTCATTTCTAATGGATACCTATTTAGAATCCGTTTACTATTAAACATGCGATCATGTTTCTAACATGAATACCAGCTCATCTAAGTTCAACAAACGCAATAAAATTGACATGTTTGCGCGGATAATAAAAAGCGCATACGATAACGACCACGCTCAAAAGCCTATTTAGCGCTATCAAGATACAAAAACACTAAAACGGGCATGTTAAGGTATCTAAGCTAGATCGAGTTGGAACGTCTGTTTACATGCACCTTTTCAGAGGCAGGTGGCATCAGAAAAAAGATAATTGAGCTCTAAACGTCAAACGATGTTTATCATCGCTCTCGTCCAAACCATAATTTACCCGGCGTATCACGAGTCCAATGGCACTGTAATCCTTCAAAAACATTCACTTTCTAAACACAACACAAGTTACCGATGAGGAAAAGGCACAAAAAGTCGCACGATAACAAACAGGAGCGAAGCGAACGCGCGAAATTCCAAATTCGAACACGAACAGCGACCGCGGCCGCGTATGCGCAACTGACTGACACGGCGCCAGCCAACCGCGAAGAGCCACCCACGTGAACCAGCAGATACGGTAATCCCCGCGCGCGAGCAGGACAAAACCAACCATCCCTTTGACTAGCCATTCAAATTTTACTCGCTATTTACAGAATTAATTGAAACAGGTTCCAACTATGTCATGTTGTGAAGCGCCATAAATTAGCCAGTTTTCATTTGCGCTTTTAATTAGCTTTGTAGAAAGTTGAGACAAATCGTTACGTCGATAGTGTTTATTGCGCTCTTGGGGCTGAGGAATAGTGCCGTAGTTTATGGCCGTGGTATCCGATAAAGTGGGCAGATAGCGATGCAACCACACAAGTAGCCGTAACGTATAATGGCCGAGGATCGAGCTTCGCACATTCAAATGATAACTATTCCGAGAGGCGCACGGAAGCTGTAAAGGGGCGTCCGCATCGTTGGAATATGGAAAACGCGTAGATTCCCGTCGAGAGAGGCGCTATTTTACGGGGAGTCGTGATAGAACGCGAGAAAATATGCATTTTATGTCCCTTTTGATTTCCATGTAATAAATTACCTTTAGATTCCAACAAGATATGCAGTAAATGGAGGACGTTTGATAACACGAGAACAATGGAAGACTTGGTCAATATGGATAATCATAGCACTAGTCCCCCTGGTCAAAGGATAATATTATAATAATATGTCACCCTTGAACTGACACGAGAATTTAGAAATGTCCGTTTAGTCTGATCCACTCGTGTACTGTACATACTAACTTTGAGCGATACCTACTAACAAGACGATACAAACAATGCTTTCTTTCGCCTAAGTATATCTTCATTGCAAATGAAAGAAAGAAAGTCGTCGAAGTTCGTCTAGAAATGACAAAAAACTTAGAGCGAATAACTTTTACATACAGTGAAAGTAAAAACAGATATTAATAGTAAATTACAATTGTAATAATATACTTCATCATTTCAGCCAAAAGACGTCCACTGCTGGACAAAGGCCTCCCCCAAAGAATGCCACAACGAACGGTCCTGGGCCGCCCTCATCCAACGATTGCCCGCGACCTTCACCAGGTCGTCGGTCCACCTCGTGGGGGGCCTGCCTACGCTTCGTCTTTCGGTACGCGGTCGCCACTCTAGAACTCTTCTGCCCCAACGTCCGTCAGTTCTGCGAGCTATGTGCCAATAATATACTTATATAAAACAAAATACAATTTTCCATACTACGTATGAAGAATAAATATAACTACGTTAAGAAAAACCTAAATTAATTCGTTTAGGTGTGTCGATACAAAACTATCTAGGACGTTAGTGGATTCAACGCACTGTATGACAACTCGCCGTCTATTCTTACTCCTTAGGTGAAAGTAAGTAAAAAAATGCTCATAAAATAAAAACTAATGGGCCTATCTGAATCAATTTTTATGGGACCAATTCGAAACTATTCCGCATCAAACAAAATAAGAATTACGTAAATCTGTCCAGAAATCTCGGCGAAATTCGCGTTCACACATAATATATATATATATATATATATATATATATATATATACCGCCCGAATTGAGAACCTTCTCGTTTTTTGAACTCGGTTAAAAAGAAAAACTTATTCGTCGAAATGTCAAGATCAAAGATTACATGTCATACTTAACCGAGTCCCAAAGTAATTTTAATTTTAAAACGGAAACCTATTTTTTTTCATCTTCTTATTAAAAGAGATGTTGCAAAAATGTATGGACCTTCGGCCATGTATTGTACACAATATCATTAACAGGCAAAATCAATATAAAAACGTTTTTTACTGCATATATTCACTTATTTAGCTTTGTTTGCAGTTACAAAACATTATTTGCAGTTAGAATTGCAACTCAAAACCAACATGGCGAATATGGCGGGCGATGTCATTTTGACAAATGCCACTAATAACCATATTGAAAATGATAAAATCGTTTGAATTAAATTTGGTTGTAACTGTAAAATATATTCTTGAATAAATTAATTGTATTTTTGTCGGATTCTTCTTTAATTTACCCATTTTTTCAGGTACTGTACGTACCAGAGCCCAGCTCGCAACATCTCCTTTGAAGTAATACGGTAAGATTCAGAAATCAAATAATATCTAGGAGTTTGAAAGCGTAGCTACCGTCTGTAGTTCCGCCGCTCCCACATCCGTTAAAACCGCCACTCCTGTGTTACGGTTAGGTGGTTGTATGATGCGCAGAGGCATGTCAACATCCATCTTTGTTTTTATAGGAGGAAATACGGTCTACGGGAATGTCGTCGATCAGGACATTTATGAAGTTGGCTTTGAATTCTGTGAACCATTTAAAGTAATAGGAGCAAATTGGATGAACAAGTCGGTCATTGTTCCCTTGTATTCAAATGTCCTTTACTATCCATGGAATGTACTGGTGGTAGAGTCTATGTGTAGGGACTGGACGGCGAAGGCACCACCGCATTACCCAATCCATCTGCTGCCATATAGCAGCAGATGGATTGGGATATATGTTAGTGTTCAGCACTATCGTGTCCCGGTTAGATGGTAATGCTCCTATAATAACTATCATAGATTTAACAACACCGAGGACTTACCTCAGGGGCAAAGCATCCGAATTAAGTCCTCTGGTTTTTGTGTACTTTTTTAACATTTAACTCAGGTTATTGTGAAGACAGGAGCGCTCAAACTAGGTAACTTGTCTATAGGTTGCTGTCATTACTTAATGATCCATGTGAACCGAATGCTTGTTTGCTACTTTCATTACATAAAAAAACTGACGGATATTTGATTGTAGACAATTTTTCTAATTCAAAACCGAAATTTATAATTAGAACTGTCTACGTTTTAATCTAATGCTTCCTCCATACCATATACCATAATGATTTATAATGTGACGTCACTATGAACTTGCATTCAAAGATAAAGATTAACCAGATGTAGCTTAAGTTATTATTATCCCGTGAAGCATTAGGATAAGAACAGTGTATGTCGCCGCCTAGAATTTTCTCTCAACTATATAACTCTCACTTTGGATGAGGCACATGTGAAACCACTTCATGTCCGTTCTTCAAAGAGACGAGTAAAATTGTAAATGGAGAATGATATCGTGGCCTACTGCCATCATAAAAGGTAAATGAAATACCTACGATTTACGAGTTATGTAGAATTATGTGCTCCTAATAAGGGTCAAGCTAGACATTGATCAAACACATTTCCTAGTAGAGAGTCTTCCAAATCAAACTAACTTATTCTCGACCTGGATACCGAAATCAGTTGCAATACCATCATCTCTTATGGCAGACTTATTTCAATCTTACCTTGTTTTGAAGTATAATGAACGTCGATTTTTTAAAGATTAACTTAAGTATGCGGCACGTTTCGAGACGGCACTAGTCTACTTCACCGGGGAATCGACAAGCGCAGTAGGTGCTCAAGCCAAAATAAAAAAATTGCCTAAGGGAGACATTCATATGCATTTTCTCTGGATCCGATCCTCGGTTTAGGACATTGCGGAAGGACGTGTAAGACATGAAAACCTTAGGGACGGTGCAACTTTCAATTAAGTCGCCGGATGGTGACGACGTCGAGGCTAATTTAGATTCATCATCATCATTTCAGCCAAAAGACGTCCACTGCTGAACAAAGGCCTCCCCAAAGACTGCCACAACGAACGCCCTCATCCAGCGATTGCCCGCGACCTTCACCAGGTCGTTGGTCCATCTTGTGGGGGGGGGCTGCCTACGCTTCGTTTTCCTGTACGCGGTACTCAAGAACTGCTCTGCCCCAACAGCTGTCAGTTCTTCGAGCTATGCGCCCTGCCCACTGCCACTTAAGTCTTGCTATTCAGTGTACTGTGCCTCTCCAAGCACAGCCCTCTCCATTGCTCTATGAGTGATCTTGAGCGTTCTTATGTTCTTATGACCACGTTTCTATCCCATATGTCATCACAGGCAACACACATTGGTCAAAGACCTTTTTCTTGAGACAGTGCGGTAAGTCGCACGAGAAGATGTATCATGGCTTCGTTTTTAATTAAAATGACCTATATATAATATATTAAATGCTCTAAAGTTTATTTTTCGTTGAGGTTCATCATATTTCAAAACAAAACAAGATGACAATAAGACTTCTATTAGAGATGATGGCCCTAGGACTTGCTATTATCACTAAAGAAAGTATCAATTTAGTGCTACTACTAACCGACCGAGGTAAGAATACACATAATTTACTTGAAACTTCATTACTAAAAAACTTGGAACAAAGAAATACCAACTCCAAAAATCAGATAATTGCAACCCTAAAAAGTGATTAATAATAGAATATATGATTTAATCTAACAGAGCAAAGTTGGTTTAACTTTATATTTCATTCATCACGCGTATTTCCCAATTAGAATCTGACTCACCGAAACTCTTTCAAATTCGAATAAACTTACTTATTCTTGACCTGAAAGGGAAATCAGGGCTATCACTACTGGCATCTATCACTACTGATCACTAAACGGCCGAGGTAAGAAAGCGTTAACAAAATCCTCTCATGAAAGGGGCGACATGTAAATATTCTAAGTTTCATCAGAATCAAACAGCAAGAATGTCACTCGAGCCACAGGATTGGAAATGACTGCCGTAGAAATTCAGACTCCTTATTTAAGGCTCAACCGCAGAACGACGAGTCTGTATCATTTGCTACCACGTAATCAGCGTAATAACTGAGCTGTGTGGTAGGTACCTTTGGTGTTCTGTGTCATGTTTTGCTAGACCTTCTTATTGAAAATGTTTGTATCTATTTATGATTTTGCAATTGCTATGGTAGCTGTAACTAGGCCTGATTATTCGAGTTGGGTCTTGGGGACATGTTGGTGAGATTTTTTTTTATGTAATGGAAGTGGCAAAAAAGCATGCACTTTGATGTTAAGTGATGACTGCAGCCTATAGACACAAAGACCAAGGTCAAAGTGCAGATGCGTTACCACTCCTGAGACCTTAGGTGTTATGCCTCTGTGACGGAATTTACAGGGCCGTACATACCACCTGACCGGAACACGATAGTGTTGAACACTACTATGTATTTGACGGCAGATAGGTTAGGCAATGCGGTGTCGCCTACGCTATCCCTACACTGCAACTCTACCACCAAGGAGTAGTATGATTGATTTTTTAAAATTAAAAAAAAAACGCTTACACTCACAGCCCAACAGTAGGTATAAACCTGTGTCGTGGGTGCCGTTGTACACATACAACACATACACAAACAAAACAAATATCTGTAGGCCATACAAACATTTGTCCCGGTGCGGGGATCGAACCCGCGACCCTTCGAATCAAACCGCTGGACTAACCGGGTCGTCAATTGCAATGACTTTCAGAATAATTCGGAATGAAGGAGTCATATTAAGCAATGAAGATGTGAAAAGAGTTCTATAATATGGGACAAAAAATGACTGGAAAATTGTAAGAAAATATATTAAGCATGATAAATATTCTGTCATTCATTCGTGAAAATACATAAGAGGTAAAATAAATGTAAGATAATGGAAGAAAATTAAAATAAAACATCTTGTTTATCTTGCTACACATTACTGTTGAACTAGTAGGGTAAAAATCTGCACAATACCTTCTCGTCTGATTTCATTTATTTCTTGGGATCACAAAGGAGTAGGTAACAGTAAGGTTTATCTGGTGGGAGAGCTCCAGTCGCGGATGAAGGCACCACCGCATTACCTAATATACTTGCCGCTAAATGGTAGTGTTAAGCACTATCGTGTTCCGGTCAGGTGGTAATGTACGGCCCTGTAATTTCCGGCACGGAGGCATAACACCATAGGCATCAGGTGTGGCAAGGCATCTGCATTTTAACCTCTGGTCATTTTGTGGGTGTCTATAGGCTGCAGTCATCACTTAACATCAATGTGAATTCGATGCTTGATTCTTTTCATTAAAAAATAGGATAACTCTGGAATGACTCTAACGAATAGTAAAAACTATTCATCCAGCACGATTCTTTCTCCCGCCTCGATTGAATTCCTGTTACCAGCCTACATTTTCCCAACTGCCAAGGAAATATTTGACCTTATTATATTTTAATATAATTCCTCACGAACGGTGGGAGAACACGTAACTTCCTCGAAGCTCGGATTGAATTGTCAGCAATTACCCGATCGTGATTCGATCTCGAAAGGCTCCTTTTGAATCCGTGGTAGGTGCCGCTGATGCGCACGCGTCTCTATACCTCACCTCACTGCATTTCAAATTCAACCTTAACAACTACACTGAGAACTTACTTTTAAACGCTTACAACTGTAGTTAATTCAGATTCTTCAGCGTTGTAACTGCCAGTTGATTCGTTTTTGAATTTCAACTTAAATTTCTAACATTTAGAAAGCCTTTTCGATTGTCAGACTTCAACAGATGATCAAGTATTGTTCGATGGTGATTTGAGATAAAATATATTCATTTTGTGTTGCGAAATAGAATTAATATCTGGATTGAATCGAGTTGATACCTCGCGTGTATCGACTGGATAGCTATACGTAGATATTTATTATCTTGATACTCGGATCTCGTTTTAAGCTACTGTATGACATCTTATTCCTTTAAGGTTACTCGTATATCTTTTTTTTTAAATACGCTTACTCTTACATTCTTACGTAAAGTGTACACCTGTGCCGTTGTACAGTACACATACAACACAAACACAAACCCAGACCCGAAACAAATATCTGTAGGCCATACAAATATTTGTCCCGGGGCGGGGATCGAACCCTTCGAATCAAACGGTCATCTCACACCGCTGGACTAACCGGGTCGTGATATTGATGTTAGTTGATTAATGAACCTTCATTAATCAACTTACTGTATGCTTGTTTGCCACCTGGCAAACAGTTCACATTCATGTTCAGTGATGACTGCAGCCTAGACACCCACACAAAAACCAGAGTTCATAATGGAGATTCGTGTGGCAACACATCCCTGAGACCTTAGTTGTTTTGTCTCTGAGATAGTTATTACGGGGCCATACATTACGAAAGAAAGAAAGAACGTCGAATGAGCGAATGACTAAACAGATATACAATGCGAATGTGGATGGTTGCAGAGGCCCAGGAAGACCAAGACTGACCTATCATGACCAAATAGGTCAAGTTCTGTCTGATGGTGGGGTCAAAAGTCTTAGGAATCGGCGTGCATGTATGAAGAGAATGATGAAGGTAGACGAGATACGAGAGGTATGTGAGGACCGGGATATCTGTCGCTCTACACTCTCTGCCTACCCCGTTAGGGACCTGGCGTGAAGATACATACATACATTATCATCTACGCGGAACACGATAGTGCTGTACACTATAATTTAGCGGCAAATAGATTAAGGTAATACGGTGGTACCTGCACCCTCCAGCTCCTGCACTGGAACGTTTGGAACTCTGCCACCAGTGAAATTAATTATTGTAATATCTTAATACTGAACATTTAACAGCAGCTTATATCCAATGTGGATATATACTTCAAGCTCATCCAATTCTGCCACAAGTAAACATGAAGCTCATCAGAATTGAAGAAAATTGGACCAATTACAACTTGTTTAGGTCGAAAGCGTGTATTTCCGCTTGGTCTGCTCTTACCCATGCTTGAAATTGACGCTACCGTTCCTAAATTATGCACAGAAGCGAAGGGCACGACTACCGTTGAAGATTAAATTATTTTGGTTTTTAAATGGAGAGATTTCACAAAGCAAAGAGGTACTTTTACATTATAATCATCAAACAGAATGATGTGTTTAAAGTAAATTCTGCAGATTTTAGAAAGTAAATACTACAACATCAAAAAAACAGCCTTAGCCAGTTGATCCACCGACGGCGAGGAAACGATTAACTATGGACTATTTTCTCGCTCGAGAAACCTACATTATTACATTCCATGCAAACAAAAAAGATTCATATACAAATGTTGATCGCTGACACACTGGCCTGCGAGGATTCGCTTCAGTAGTGTGTCGCTGTGCGACAAGAGCTATGAAAGATAACACTCGCTCAGCGATACTCGTTCAGCGATCAGAACTCACCCAGAAAGAGCCATCAGCGGTCATTTCTCTACAGTGACGCGAGTAATCGCTCATTTCACTCGCACACTCGCTTGTAGCCGAGCTACATAACTACTGACTTGCTCGCCGCGGCTCGCTAAATTGTTTCTATTCTAGCTCTACTCGCAACTCGTTCATCGTTGCCTCGTGCGTCGTGGGACAACTGCCTTAGGGGCAAAATCTTGTCTTATTGAGCACCTTTGTCCAAAAACCAACCCACATGAAAAATTTGAAACACATAGCAGTTGTAGTTTCTAAAATTTCGTAATGAGTGAGTGACCCTTCGCTTTTATACGTACATATGATAACCACATATTATGTGATACCTAAATTGAATAGAGTCAAGGATCAAATGCTAAAACTAAATCGCAAACATGTCATGTTACATGTACAGCATCCATCAAAATGTCAGCTCAGGTCAGTGGTAGGCGGGTGGTAGGTGTAACAAAGCGGTCAGTCGACCACGGCGTCACCGTCACGGTGGTGAGCGGCATTGTGTGAACGATGACACCGAGTATTAAATGTTGGGCAACACTTCGACAACTGAACATAAGATACAAAAAGAACGATGGCAAGTTACATATATTGATTTGTACAGAAAAAAAAACTGGCCAATTGCGAGTTGGACTCGCGTACCGAGGGTTCCGTACAAACCTGTGGGTGTCAGTGTAGGTATATAAAAAAAAAGGTTTTTTTTTTTTAATTTTCCTTCATATGTGCTAGAAACCAACTTGCTCTGTTTAGTGATTCGAGCTGTGCTTTGATATACAAGTCAGTCAATTCTCTTTTTATTATACTTCAGTGTTTTTTTTTAATATAATGGCATCGCTGTTACACATATTGCCAAGAAACATATGTAGTATTTCGTATTCGTATATAAGCAGCGTAAAAGTCAGAATCGGTCAGTCTGTGAATTATTTATTATGTCAGTTTAACTGACATAATAAATAAGTCAGTCAGAGTCACCGTCCGTAATTCGAGTAATGGCTAGTTTAAAAGAACCACATTTACAATGGAGTTTTGGAGCCAACCTGCAAAGCCGTGTTTTTGCACTGTTATTATATTTCCTTATTCACTGATACTGTAATAAACCTATATGAAACAAAATTCCACCAACCTTATTAAATATACATAACTGAAAAAAGCACAAAAAAAAATAAATGCACTAAGATCACCACAATGACATGCGTCTTTCAAGGTTTCCACCAAAACCAAACTTCGGTGTTATGGACTGTAGTAAGTTCTAAATCCACGTACTCACATCCGAGCTCAATTATCACTGGTCGTTCAAAACCACAAGCAACCCATACAGACACCTGCTCCGAGCACCGCCCCTTCCAAGTAACTCCGTAAGGTCAGGAAGCAATTTAGAAATTACGGGCTAGCCCTAGCGTCTTTGAAACGTGGATAGTAGCGGCGGAGGGTATAATCGCATTGAAGTCAGTGATTGGTCGGTTTGTAGCTTATTTTTTAAATCAGCGGCCGAACTTTAATTTCTTTTTGTCATTCTGAAACGAATCCTTAACACTTTGTCTCGTTTTAAAGGTTTAAAGATATTTTTTTTCTCATAAACATTAAAAACACTTATATGAGAAACAAAATATACGTGAGAACATTTTCGTAAGCTATTTAAAATTATTTTAACACCCGTATTCCATTTCAATTTCACACAAATCACATCACATCACAAACGAAACAAAGATGATTTCTATTACGTCTTAGATCCATTTTTTACTCAAGATAATAATTAAAATGCTCAGAAATCCATTACATTTAGAAGTTCTAAGAAATTTATTCACCACTTTTAATATTATCTTGACGATTACTCCTCTTTTCTTTTGAGTGTCCAAAGAGTAAGATAGCGATATCAAACTGACTTATACTGGTGGTAGAGCTCCAGTGACGGAGCTCGCGGGCGTAGGCACCACCACATTACCTAATATACTTACCGCTAAATGTTAGTGTTCAGCGCTATCGTGTTCCGGTCAGGTAATTTCCCTGTAATTTCCAGCACAGAGGCATATCACCTTAGGCCTCAGGAATGGTAATCAGGGTTGGTCTTTGTGTGGGTGTGTATAGGCTGCAGTCATCACTTAACATCAATATGAACTGCATGCTTGTTTGCCACTTCCATTACATTAAATAAAAAAATAAGATTTTCAGTGACATTATCTCACATCTCTGAAATATTTATGTGCCATTCGAAAAACAGGCGTTATTTAAACGTAATTGCGCAAAGACCATGCACGCCTCTGTTGTATAACACCATTGTGACCAGACCTTTAACTGGTTCCTTTGTTTAAACACAACGTATGTGTTGACTGTTAGTCGGAAATGTTACAAGCTAGGACGCGCCGCGGCGTTGGGCGGGGTTCTTGAGTTCTTGACACTCAGTACTGTAGGTAATGGCACACTTATACAAGTAATAGTATGTTTTATAGACGACCTTCATGGATCTACTTACAGGTGGCAAATGGTGGTTAGAGACGACAGCAACCTATGAAACTAAGGGGCAAAATGTAGATGCATTGACACCCCTGAATCCTCAGTGGTTAGATTTTTTTAATGTAAGAAATATGGCAAACAAGAATGCAGCTCACATTGATGATAAGTGATGGCTGCAGCCTATAGACATCTACATAAAACCAGAGGGCAAAATGCAAATGCGTTGCCATCCCTGAGATCTCAGTTGTTATGTCTCTGTGAAAGCTATTACGGGACCAAATATTACCATCTAACCGGAACATGATAGTGCTGAACACTACCATTTCGCGGCACATAGATTAGGACTGCCTCGGTAGCCTAGTGGTAGCAGGCCACTACTACTACGCTGAGGTCATAGGTTCGATTCCCGGGTAGGGGGTTATCAGAAATAATGGTGTAAAGTCCTTTATATCTGGTTATATTGGGATTTTTCCATTTTCTGGAAATTTCCCTGTACCTTGAAGTTTGGTAATGTGCCCGGAAATGTCAACAGGTTCACAGGGTCACCTGTTACATGGCCCAAAAACGTAACCGGCGAATCGTGGGTATGGCATGTATGCTTGAATGCATGCATTAACCTCTGCCTACCCCTTCGGGGATTACAAGCGTGAAGTTACGTATCGCCCTCTTACACTGGAACTCTACCTCCAGCAAAACCATCAATAATATTGATCTCATGATAAACTGGTCTTAATCATTATGATGAACTACAAATATATAATTATTATAATGTGAGCTCTTTATAACATTGTTTTGAAACCAACCAAGATGGATGCCAGCTAAGTAATGATAGATGTTACTATAAGGGCCATAGCTCACAAGAGCCACCCGGCATCCGACCAGTGCCCGACCGCCTCGAGCGGTCTGAACTCATTACATCAACTCCGCTCCGTATCGCCTCGAACGCAAGCCGTCAACGCGCGGGCGGCCCGCGGTCCACGCGCGGACGTCAAGAGAACCATTCGTCGACAACGAGTGGACGCCGTAAAACGAGGCGGTGCTGGTCGGGTGCCGGTTGGCTGTAGTGAGCTATGACCCTTATGCTGTAATACGTGTTCGGGTATTCGTGTGGTATTAAAATTATTCAAATTAGCGTAACTACGGCCTAGAGAAGAGGCGTAGCACCAATATGCTCAATACATTCGTTATGGTAAAGAGATAGGCGTAATCAACACTAAAGAGCAGACTTGAATGAATAGTCAAGTCGTAAGTTTTCAGTAATGTTCGTTGCAGTTTGAAAGATAGTACCTATGTATTTTTTTTTGTAGTGAAATATTGAGAAATAAAGCCTAAGTAACGTAAGAGAAGAATAATATAAGAAAATAATACGTTAAACCTAACGTAAGATAAGAATACATTACCTTCTATCAGTAAAAGCGTTATAATCCTTGGTTAGCTTACCTGAAACAATAATGAAATTTTATTAAATAAACAATGGTGATTTAATAAGCAAACTCCAACAACTTGTATAAGTACACAAGCTGAGACATTACATTTTTCTTTATGGACTATGTACAACAGTATCCATTAAGTAATATTGCACATTAAACTTAGAAAGGAGACTTCGGCTTATTTCGGGACTGTAGAGCGTGATCTCTTTCGCACCTTATCTATCTGACGTTTGTCGACCATTTTGATCAAGTTAAGACCAATACCGGAGTGTCTAAGTAGGAAGAGTGTGGCAGAGATAACGCTCTACGAAGTCGAAACTAGCCGATTGTCCCTTTCGTACGCTCGATGTGCAATATGTATTGCTGTGTACCTACATTATATTTTTCTTAATGGACTATGCACATACTCGTACATATCACATGTTTAAAAGAGCAGCGTGCTGGCAATTTCCTTGGTGTTGCTAATGTTCATAGGCGACGCTGACCACTTTCCATCAGGTGGTCCGTCTATCTGTCAACCTTTTGACATAAAAAATGTACTAAATTCAATTGACTAATATTGACATTCGGGAACCTCACAGATATGATGCGTTAACCAGAAATTAATATCATGGCGAAAAATGTACAACAGAACCAGATCCTCACATTCCGAAACACACTCATAAATAAAATCAATCATCACAAACACACCTACAGACAATAGATACGATCGCTTAAAGCGATCATAATTCAAGTTATTTATCAGTGGGAAGCCTTTCACCCGGGTCTCGCCCCGCCCTAACAATTATACCGAAAAACTCGTTCGGCACGGCACGTAAGGTCGTAAGTCGTTGACAGGTTCTGTTCATCAAACATGAATAGGGTTCCGTAACCGGTGACAAAAGAACTTTTAACTGGTGGAAGAGTTCCACTGTAGGAACTCGAGGGGGTAATCACCAAAGCATTACCTAATCTATCTGCCGCTAAATGGTAGTGTTCAGTACTACCGTGTTCCGGTTAGATGGTAATGTAACGGGCCCGTTATAACTATCACAGAGACACAATAACTAAGGTCTCAGGAGTGGTAGCGCATATGCATTTTGACCTCTGGTCTTTGTGTAGGTGTCTATAGACTGCTGTCATCACTTAGCATCAATGTGAACTGCATGCTTGTTTGCCACCACCTTCATTAATTCATACATCAAACCGGAACACAACACTTTTTTTATATTATGAAAGTTGCAAACAAGCATGCAGCTCACATTGATGTTAAGTGTTAACTGCAGCCTATAGACACCCACAGAAAGATCAGAGGTCAAAATGAAGATGTGTTACCACTTCTGAAGCCTAAGGTTATGCCTCTGTGCTGGGAGTTACAGGGCCGTACGTTACCACCTGACCGGAACACGATAGTGCTGAACACGACCATTTAGCGGCAAGTATATTCGATAATGCGGTGGTGCCTACGCCTTCGAGCTCCTACACTTGTAAAGAGAAAAAAAATACAATTTCATCCCCAAATAAAAATAAATAAATAGTCTATACCTATCAAACCTTTGACACATTATTTATTACTGAGGGAAAACGAATTTTGCCGGGTCAGCTAGTCTTACCTAGTTATGTAATACTCATCACCGACACAACGCAGCTGTTCTATAGTCGATGGTAATACTACATTTTCTATTGGCTGCCAACGCTGTCGTCCCTTAAGAGCCATATAGATGGAGAGAGTTTCTCGAACGTTTTGGTTCGAGAAATCGTACTCTACTATCACGAGCAATAATCGCCATAACATAATCGTGTCAAAATGTTTACACACAGGCAAGAACTAAAATCTCGCGTACAATTATGTGATACGAGAGTCGCTAGGACATATCGCCAGGCGATAATTGCCTATGTTTGTTTACACGACCACATTATCGTAAGCAGATTCTTGCTTAAGAGAATCTCGGCTTGTCTAAACACGATTTCGTATGACATATTTTCAAGTTCATACGAGTATCGTACAAATCAGTTTCAACCGATTTCAGTGCGAGATATGTCATCTTTGAAATTCTGTTTACACGGGCACAATAATATTCCGTTGCGAGGCGATTATCGCCCATGGCAACGAGCGAGAAGAGCGAGTGTTTAGACGAAAAGGAATGTTTTATATTCCTTCGATAATCGTATCTTCGAGACGAGAAACTATCTCCGTCTAAATGGCTCTTTAGACATTTCCGTAAAAATAAAAAAGAAGAAAACCGGCAAAAACTTGAATAAATTCCTGACTTTCCTACTTTGTTACCGAGTTGTATTTGTCTGTATAATTTGACATCACTTAGCAATTCCACGGGGATCCACGGAGTACCAGAGTATTATGAGAAACGACTGCATAGCATAGCAAGTTGCCATTATATATTCAGTGCTTGCGCGAGTGGCTGGGCTATGAGCAGAAGCGAAAGCGGGCGGATTTCACATTTATCCGAATTAGTTGTATAAAAAAGGCGCTAATAGACATTATTAACGCCCGGTTTTGACCAACAAGTACGATTTTTAGGGTTCCGTAGTAAACAAGAAACCCTTATAGTTTCGCCATGTCCGTCTGACTGTCTGTCTGTCTGTCTGTCTGTCTGTCCGTCCGCGGTTTGCCGCAAAAACTATTAGTAATAGAGACTTGAAATTTGGCACAAGTATACACCTTAATTACGCCGACAAAGTGGAAGAATAAAAACGTGAAAAAAATTTTTTTTAGGGTAACCTCCCCTACTATTAACGCGCGGATATTTTTTAAAAATTTTCGATTTTTATATAGTGTGGGATATTGTTGGATAGGTCTTTTAAAAATATTATGGGTGTGCGAACATAATTTTTCGATTCAGTTCATTGTTCTTGACTTATTAAGCTTTAAAGTGCAAATTTTCGTTAGACTCAAGTGTACCCCCCCTACAGACTAAACAGTTATTGTTAGAAATTCAAACGTTACGGTGATAGTAGCTACATATAACGAAATTAAAAGGAAAATTATCACACCTACGTTGGCCCTGCAAGTTTGCGAGTAATAATCGATCAAATGTATTTTACTAGAAAATTTCGAACAACTCCATAGAAAATATATTTTTTTTTTTTAATTATATTTCTTACTCTGTAACTACGGAACCCTACACTGCGCGTAGCCCGAAACGCACTCGACTGGTTTTTTTTAAATACATCACCATTTCGGATATAATTTATATGGAGAATAATTGTTGGTAAAAGTTTATATGGAGAAAAAATACTGATTTACTTGAACCTTTGCACAATTATGCTTGCTTATAAATAATAATTATAAGTAAGCGGAGTAATTTGTAAAGACCGGAGGGGAGTAGCCATAGCGTGTATTACCGATGCAAAACAGTCTGTCATTTTTTGCGGGGGGTAATGCGTGCGACACACACGCACACTACAAAAATCGTCTAATATTACGAAACTCACACCTTGACTTTAACAAAATACAGAAACAATTTCACGCACACATTTAAACATCTAGGCGACAGGTAAAGGCCCATTTGGCTTGTACTTAGACAGAGAGGTAAGCCTGTATATGGCTACTCCCCTCCGGTGTTTCTCTATGGATAAAACCCCGCCACTCTCCCTAAACATATATTAGAATGACAAATCTCTCTTTTCCGATATTTTATGGCTTGTTGCGCGTACTACTTTATTGTTGCAAATGTTTATAAGCGATAGTAGCCACTTTCCATCAGGAGGTGTCTGTCGGCCAACCTCTTTTTGTTAATACCGCTACCCGCACCCGCTACCACCTTTGTAAGTGGCCCAATCCGCCCGCCTCCCAGTGTCACGTCTACGATGGTTGGCCATAGTTGGTCTGATTTCTGACAAGTTGCTATCCCACTAGACATAATACTTTTTGTTTTAATACAACAGTTACTCCCATAGATATGTTGCTTATCTAGATATAATATGGTACAGGATATTAATTACGTGGACTCGTCTGGTTTACTTGCAAGAACTGATGATGATCATGTCGTTTAATTGTTGAAGGTTAACAAACTTGAACAAAAGGTTTTAAACTGTTTTGACGTAACACGATACTTACGGTGGCCTTCAAATAGATGCCCACTGAGATACAGAATACGCCTGCTGGGCTTGAAGACAATGTTTATACAGATTTTTTTCTAACTGCCTCAGTAGCGTAGTGGTAGCAGGCCACTACTATTACGCTGGAGGTCCTGGGTTCGATTCCCGGGTCGGGGACTATCAGAGATAACGGTTTAAAATCCTTTATCTCTGCTTCTATTGGGATTTTTCCATTTTCTGGAAGTTTCCCAGTACCCCGGAGTTTGGTAATGTGCCCGGAGATGGCAACAGGTTCGCCACCTGTCACATGGGCCAAAAACGTAACCGGCGAGTCGTGGGTGTTTGCATGTATGATTGAATGCATGCATTTACCTCTGCCTACCCCTTCGAGGATTACAGGCGTGAAGTTACGTTAAATCTCTTAATATCAAACAGATAAATAGTAAGTACTATGGCTTCCTAGGTCATCTTAATTAATGTCTTGGATATTAGGATTGGACAGTAACCATACCAATTATGAAAAATCGGTGAACATTAATTTTAATAAATTATACTCACAACCTAACATTGTACCTCCTTTTTTGAAATCAGTTAAAATGAACTTCATATTTTTAGGTTTCGAAAATGTTGGTGTTAAGATTACATAACTTATTCTCCCATTAATCATAATTTTGTTTTATAATGAAGTTTGGTGACCCCGGCAATAGACTCCATTGGTCTATAAATCAACACAGTCCCGTCCAATCGTGGATGTTATTAAAATATTATTAATATAACAATAAAAAAGCGAGATTTTCCATCGCAGCCCCATGTAAGGCACATGGCGCGACACCGTGCGTAATTCGTAATAAATTGACACACGCAGTATTATTATGGAAATTTGTAGCGATATTTTTAACGATACCGATACCATACTTTCTTATCTATGTAATGAAAGTGGCAAACAAGCATGCAGTTAACATTGATGTTAAGTGATGACTGCAGCCTATAGACACCCACACAAAGACCAGAGGTCAAAATACATATGCGTTACCACTTCTGAGGCCTCAGCTATTATGCATCTGTGCCGGAAATTACAGGGCCGTATATTACCACCTGACCGGCACACGATACTGCTGAACACGACGATTTAGCGTCAAGTATATTAGGTGGTGCCTACGCTCACGAGCTCCGTCACTGGAGCTCTACCACCAGCAAAAAGTACTAACAAAAAGCTGGGAATAAGATATATACTTTTTATTAGTACAGTGACGGAGTTCGAGGGCGTAGGCATCACCGCATTACCTAATATACTTGCCGCTAAATGGTAGTGTTCAGCACTATCGTGTTCCGGTCAGGTGGTAATGTACGGCCCTGTAATTTTAGGCACAGAGGCCATAACACCTTAGGCCTCAGGAGTGGCAGCGCATCTGCATTTTGACCTCTGGTCATTGTGTGGGTGTCTATAGGCTGCAGTCATCACTTAACATCAATGTGAACTGCATGCTTGTTTGCCACTTTTATTACATATATATATATATATATATAAAGGTACTAGTTACTAAGATTGATGTGAACAGAAATTCGGTGACAAAGTTGAAGCATGCTACTTCGCATCCAATATGATTATTGAATGTAAAGCACACATTCAAGACAATATCGCATTAGCACTAGCAAGACATTATCGTATTTTGTTCTATGTCATTTGTTTGTTTGTTTGCTTATATAAAAAAGAATATTGTTATACATAATCGGAATTTTTACATTTTTTGAATTTGCTCATCTAGTGCCGTGTATTACTATTACTGGGTATTGGTATTGTTATTTCTCGATGTATGTATGTATGTATCTTCACGCCAGGTCCCTAACGGGGTAGGCAGAGAGTGTAGAGCGCCAGACATCCCGGTTCTGACAAACCTCTCGTGCCTCGTCTACCTTCATCATTCTCTTCATACATGCACGCCGATTCCTAAGACTTTTGACCCCACCATCAGACAGAACTCGACCTATTTGGTCTTGGTAGGTCAGCCTTGGTCTTCCTGGGCCTCTGCAACCATCCACATTCGCATTGTATATCTGTTTAGTCATTCACTCATTCGACATTCTTTCTATATGCCCGAACCATCGGAGCATGCCTTTTTTCATTTTTACACCGATACTATCATTCACACAAAGTCTCTTTCTTACATCTTCATTACGAACGTGATCGGTGAGTGATACACCGCAGATCTTGCGCAAAGATCTCATCTCGACCGCGTTCAACTTACTTTCATGCTCTTTCCTGCATACCCAGCTCTCGATGAAGTAGGTATTATTGGTGATGATATTGATATACCTGGAGATGTTGATTGGTTAATTATTACTTGGGGAAGAACGTTACTGGAACTGGCGAATCGTGAGTGTTTGCATGTGCATTTACTTTTGCCTGTCCCCATAAACTACAGTCATAAAGAGACATTTCTCACTTAAAGCGGAGAACTTTCTGTCAACATTTGTGCTTTTGGTGAAAACTGCTAAGTATATTGTAATTATCAATTAGATCAATACTAAAAAAACTTTTCAATTTTTTTTTCTAAATAGGTAATGTTGCTATCTCTTTTCATACATCAAGAGCTTTTTTACACCAGAATAAGGACGTTCTTTCGTGACCGAAAAACTATAACAGGTAATTGTTCGTCACGCCCGCGCCGTTGACAGGCGTATTGTGCGATACAATACAATGTGACCATTACGTCGTTGATTTTTTTTTTTCATTTCCCACCGATTGGAAGCTGGGAAGGGTCATTGTCCTCCCGAAACCGGGCAAGGACCGCCGACTCCCGTCCAGCTATCGCCCTATAACTCTACTGTCGCACCTGGGTAAGTTGTTCGAGCGTCTCCTGCTGCGGAGGCTGAGACCACTTCTCCCGAGTAGGGAGGAGCAATTCGGCTTCCGCGCGGGACACTCAACCACGCTCCAACTGACCCGGGTGCTACATCACCTTGCCGTCGAGGTCAACCGAGATCACTACGCGGTCGGAGTTTTTCTAGACATAGAAAAAGCATTCGACCGCGTGTGGCACGTTGGCCTCCTCGACAAAGTAGCCGCCAGACTACCATCCGGCATTTGTAGGGTGGTAGCTGACTTTCTCCAAGATCGGCGGTTCTACGTCACGGTGGAGGGCTGCGATTCGGCCCAGCATCCAATCCGTGCCGGGGTACCACAGGGCAGCTGTCTGTCGCCGTGCTTATATACGGCGTACACAGACGACGTTCCCACCCTACGCGACCATCTGCGTGAAGGGGAGAGGGACGTCATGCTGTCCCTGTTTGCCGACGACAGCACCTATATAGCGACATCGGCTCGGTTGCATTTAGCAATCGCAAAAATGCAACACCTGCTGGACCTGCTGCCGGAGTGGCTGGACAAGTGGCGGATGACCGTCAATGTTGACAAGACGGCCGCAATCGTCACACGAGTCCGCCGCTGGCCTCAGCCGCTCCGATTGCGAGGCCAGGACATAGCCTGGCAGTCTACGGTTAAATACCTGGGGTGTAGCATCGATCGCGCACTCCGCATGGTGCCCACTGTGAACCACGTGGTGCAGCAGGCGGCTGCTGCGCGCTCGATGCTGCGACCGGTGTTACAATCGAGACTGCCACTCCGGACCAAAATCCGGCTTTATAAAACCTATGTCCGCTCGAGGCTGACGTACGCTGCGCCAGCATGGTATGCTTTATGCTCGGCCTCGCAGCGACGTCGGCTTCAGGCTCAGCAGAACGTGTCTCTCCGGCTGATCACAGGCGCGGGGAGGTACGTGCGCAACGACGTCATCGCCCGGGACCTAGGGGTTGAGTCCGTGGAGGAGTTTGTGGTCCGTCTAACGCGTCGAATGTTCGACCGCGCGGATAATGGACCCCACGAGCATCTCCGCGGATTCGCCCCTCTCCACAGCCGGCCGCCCGAGGGTCGTCCGTTGCCGCGCGAGATCCTCCCACCTGCATCGCCGGGAGCGCGTCGAACCGATGTCGCCCATCTCATCCCTCCGGAGGCCCCCATCCCCCGGATCACAGTTAGGGCCGCCAACACATACAATCAGACTTACACACACATACCACTTGACAGGCCCCACTCACCCGCATCCTACTGGGCGGGTTCGAGCCCCGTCCACTTACCGAATACAAGCCCTGGTCGAGGAACGGAGTTGCCGATCGGGTCCGCGGCTGCGCCGCCCGGCTTAGGCCAAAGAGATGGCGCGGACGTGTGGCCCCTCACAATAGAGAACTTAAATATATTTAATTCTTTAAATCAGGACCATTTGTAAGCGGCACGCGAGGGAATAACGTGAGTTTCCCCGCGTGCCACAATCTCTCACTTAGGACCACGCCCCCGACGCTTCGGGGGCAGATAGGCCCGGGGTACGAGGATTCCCCTCAATCCCCGAACCATCCCCCCCCTCTGTTGCGCTTCCCGCGCTGAGGGAGGGATGATGAAGATTCGTTCGTTCGTTGATTTTTGACGTTTTGGAAATTAGTGACACTAATGTCATAAAAGTTTTTGAAGACGAAATCCAATGAGACTTTGTGTGGCAAGAAGTTTATAACCCGGCCACACTTAGGGCGAAATTCACAGATGCACTACAATTTTACTTTGAGCAAAGTATGCTTAGAACTGTCAGAAATGTATGGGTTTTGACAGTTCGAAGTGTACTTTGCTCAAACTCAAACTCAAACTCAAAAATTCATTTAATCACTTGGAAATAATAGAATTTGCTTGTGATAGGTCAAATTACAAATATAAAATTAAAGCGAATAACAACTGATACGTTGATTAATATGTCAAAGTAAATAAATTAATAATAGTCCAAAAATACTTAATAATAAAAATAGGTATCAACAGAATGTTCCATACTCTCTTTTACAAACGGCAAGATAAGACTAAACAAAAAAATATGGGACATTCCTTGTCATTCACTGGCAGAGTTCCAAAGCCCACAGCTCGAAAGTAAAGTCGTAGTGCAGTCTGTGAATCTCGCCCTAAGTGTGGCCGGGCTATAAAATTCTTGCCACACAGAGCCTCATTGGATTTCGTCTCACACTCAGGGCGAGATTCACAGACCGCACTACGACTTAACTTTCAGGAAAGTATGCTTATAACTCTCAGTTAGGTTAGAATCCCACTGCAGAATCATTTCGTTCATCCAGAAAACCTACGCATGTAATATTCTAAAGAATATAGGTATATCCACTAGGTTGCCTATCAAAATTTGGCCACAAGTATTTTTAATTCAATTACTTAATTTTTATCTTTATAGTCAGCAACTCTTATTTGCGGCTGATTTAATTTGACTCTCGTTTACCACAAAATGAGAAAAAATCAAAGCTTTCATTTGATATATTAATAATATCTACATGTACGTCATGAACGAAAATACGAAGGGGCGGCCAAGTGCGCAACGGCAGCCGTAATTTTTCAGTCTCTATACATACGAGTGTTGCCGTGAGGTGGACAATAAATGATTGAAAAACAAATAAAAAAACTTGTTTCCAAAAAAAAAATAAAAAGATACTTGTAAAACCTAGTGGATATATTATTAGATTCTCTAGATTATAAATATGCGTAAAAATTAAGTTTGCGGCATATCTGGATGAACGATATGATTCTGCAGTGAGAGATATGAGTTTAGGCAGTTCTAAGGTTCGGTTGTGCCAAAATAGTTGTTACGATGATATATTGATTAATGTTACATAGTTAAGTTGTATGTTAAATTCCAACGTGAAAGATGGTCTAACTACAGGACATAATACGCTTACACTCACAGCCCCACAGTAGGTATAAACCTGTGTCGTGGGTGCCGTTGTACACATACAACACATACACAAACACCCAGACCCGAAACAAATACCTGTAGGCCATACAAATATTGGTCCCGGTGCGGGGATTGAACCCGCGACCCTTCGAATCAAACGGTCATCTCACACCGCTGGACTAACCGGGTCGTCAGGACATAAAATAACTAGTAAAAGAAAAACCACAAAACAAACTCAGTATTGCAAAATACCAAAGGCATCCATTTTGACCTCATTAGACCCATTACAAGACTCCGTAAGTTGTCACAAATAAAACAAGCAAAGGAGCATTTAAGTGAAGTTTAGCGGAATGCTCGCATGGAACACGCAACCCGATTCTATCGGGATCGAACCTGCACCTGCTAATTGGACGTGGAATTATTTTGACGCCTTCATTCGGAGACACTCTTCGGAATGATCGAGATGGAGAGACCGCTGGGGTACCTAATCAAGACGAATATTGACTAGACTATTTGATTTGAATTCCCAATCGTAACGTAATATAGTTAATGAAGTAATAGGTAGACTTAAGAATCTAAAAAACATGCTTGTTAAAAAATGTTATTATATTAAAAAAGAATATTTTGACGATAAATTGTAAAATATTTGCTATATCTTTGAACAACCTCTCCTCTCCTATTATAACTATTATATAACTTTGCTGTGCCCAAATGGGTCTGTAATGAGATACTTATATTATTATTGTCCAACGCACTACCATTGCAGAATGCAAATAAATTATTGAATTGAATTGAATTGACTGCCTCGGTAGCCTAGTGGTAGCAGGCCACTACTACTGAGTTCGATTCCCGGGTTGGGGGTAAAGTCCTTTGTCTCTGGTTCTATTAGGATTTTTCCATTTTCTGGAAATTTCCCCGTACCTCAAATATTGGTAATGTGCCCGGAGATGTCAACAGGCTTGCCACCTGTTACATGGGCCAAAACGTAACCGGCGAATCGTGGGTGTTTGCATGTATGCTTGAATGCATGCATTTACCTCTGCCTACCCCTTCGGGGATTACAGGCGTGAAGTTACGTAAGTAATAGGTACCTACTTCTTTGACCGCGATGGAAAAAAATGATCAGAGTGAATTTATTTAATGCGCGCGTTATGGCTCTGTGACAGAAGACAGTGACCCCCCAACCCTTAAAGTCTAAGGGTGGGTGAACTAAAACCACGCTACTGGAACTCTACTATGAGGATATAATGTAAATAGACTCGCTGCTAGTAACATGGAACTTACAAAATCATAACGGTATTCAAGATTCAAGGTTAATGTAAGCACTTGGAAATCATGAAAATTTCTTGTCGATAGTTCGAATTACAAAAAATATTAATGATATATTGATTGATGTCTGAAAGTAAACATAAAAACTAACAAAAAAATAAATAATCGTCCAAAAATAGTTAAAAATTAAAACAGGTCTTTTACAAACTGAGACGATAAGGCTAAAGGAAAAGAATATGAGACTTTCTTTGTCATTCACTGGCTGAGTTCCAAAATCCACATTACTAAGAAAAAGTGCCAAAAACTGAGTAGGGTCTTTTCAAAATAGGTTCACTTACAATTAATTTTACAATGATGACAATTATTACTAGGTATATATTATACAATATCTAGTACAATGTTGGTCCACCTCCACATAGATCAAAGATTTTACAAAATTATTGCTTATAGTCATGTGGAGCTGGACCAGAATTTATCCAGGCATCTCTATCCTTGAGATATTCATCGAGTCTTTAGTCGTAATATATCTGTTATAGTATGCATAAGTATATGATCAAATCTCTGGCTACGCGTTCAGAGAAGTTAAAGCGTGATTGTCTCTAAATAGCTTTGTTCAAAGCGAAATTCTACCACCTGTAGTAGTTAAAAGCCACGCAAGCAGCCGAAATTCCAGCGTTACCCAAACTCGGAGCCAACCGCCGCGGGGTCACCAAACATCAAATTAGGGGCCATTACACCACTGTCTATGGGGCATTTTAAATTCTTACGTGTAGGGTGCATATGTGAAAGGTGGAACTGGGGATACAATTATTTATACATTTATATAAGAGAGGTAAAAAAAACGGTATCCATCAGAATTTTACTGGTGGTAGAGCTGAAGTGACGAAGGCACCACCGCATTACCTAATATATTTTCCGCTAAATGGTAGTGTTCAGCACTATCGTGTTCGGGTCAGGTGGTAATGCACGGCTCTGTAATTTCCGGCACAGAGGCAAAAGACCTTAGGCCTCAGGAGTGGTAACGCATCTGTATTTTGACCTTGGTCTTTGCGTAAGTGTCTATAGGCTGCAGTCATCACTTAACATCAATGAGAACTGGAAGCTTGTTTGTCACTTACATTAGATACATCAAAAAAGATTTAAAAAAAAATTGAATACAGACAACTGCTGATGTCAAAAACCGAAGAAATTGAATGTCTGTGATCAACAACCAAACTACTATATTCGGTTTGACAAATCTCGGATACTCGCTTTATAACACAGACCTTTTTTAAAAAAAAAGGTTGGTGGTCGATTACCAAGATGGTATACTTACGAACGATATTCAGTTAAATCCGCAAACGTCTATATACAAGTGTAGACCTCTGAATGTAATTGATAACTTTTGTGTTGATCGTGAACGCTACGCAAGGCGCTTGTCAAATCGATGGACGTTATTTTTTTTATTCAACTGTGAATAGGGATTTAGTTTTCTTTAATCTATGCAATAGAAGCCTATGCATATAATTATATATCTACCATATTGTATTTTGCAATTATATTCGCGAAAGAATTAAAAGATAAAATAAAGGCAATCATATTATAAGAGGGACTTGAACCCGTAGATTCTTGACTAGTCCAGTCGGCAATCGTTGGGCTAGAGGGCCAAAATCTATCCTTGTCGGAGGCCTTATGGGTGGTTTGAAAACAACCGACAGCGGGTTGGCCACGAACCCGTATCTCCACCAACCCGCATTGGAGCAGCGTGGTGGAGTAAGGTCCAGGCCTTCCCTCAAAAAGGAGAGAGATTCGTGCTCAGCAGTGGGACGTATCAAAGGCTGCCATTATTATTTTATTCAACTACATATATTTTTGAATTCATTGACCTAGTAGGTACAAGGTTACAACACCATTATGTGCGCCCATGTACAATTCAGTCGAAACTGTCCCCAAATATGACAAAATTATGTTCACCGTACAGCCATTTTTTCAATACTTACCTGTCTACAGAATAATTGACTTTTTTAAAGTAGTCCCAACAAGTTTAGGTGCACGCATACATTTTAGAGTCCCTCAAGGCTCCCACAACAGGTCGTTGGGGTTATTCCATGATTAGCTTTTTATTTTTAGAGATCCGTAGTCACACTCCTTTATAATTTCGCCATGTCCGTCCATCTATCTTAGCTCATACACTATCAGTAGGTATAGATGAGTCAAAATAAAAAAGGGATGTTATAAAAATGTGTATTAAAACGTGAAAAAACGTTGTAATTAGTGAAATAACTCAAAACGGACTATATAATTTCTGCAAGGTATGGCGTCACAGCGTGTACAACACCGGTGAATTGAATGGTGAAATCAAGAATTTAAAAAATATCTTCGTCAATATGTTTATGGCTAACGTATATCTATACGTGACTAGCTGACCCGGCACACTTCTATTGCCTCAGAATGATATAATGTGTCAAAGGTTTGATAGATACGGACTATTTGTATGGGAAAATGAAGTTGTGGTTTTTACTATTTCCCTTCAATTCCTTCATATTTTCTTACCTTTTAAACCTTCCCTGGACTTCCAAAAATCATTCAAAACCAAAATTAGCCAAATCGGTCCAGCCGTTCTTGAGATTTAGCGAGACTAACGAACAGCAATTGGTTTTAATATATATAGATAATACCTACCAAATTGTTGTTGCAAATAGTATAAAGATTCTAAAAGGGATACTATTTTAATTTTTTATGTAATTTTTTTGGCACTATTGTTTCATGTCCATAAAAAGCGATTACATTTCAGTGTCGTATGTTATCACTAGCAACTTACAGAAAACCAGACCACGATAGTGCTAAACACTACCATTTTGTAGCAGATAGAATAGGTAGGTAATGCGGTGATGTCTACGCTCTCAAGCTTCCATACAACTCTACCGCCAGTAAATTATTTTCTTAGAACTGCCTGCATCGCATTAAAAAGTCGAATTTCTAAAATATCCCTCGGATTCCAAACGAATACCTTTTTATATTTATTAAGATTATGGACAAGTATTGCGTTATTGCCGACATCTCGCGAATCTTGCATAGAAAGTGGATCTAGTACGATCTAGGTATCTAACTATCTAGACCAGACGTATGTTAGGACATCCAATTACGTATTAGGTATATGCGTATTAATACGAAGTCTAGATTATGTATTCAAGGCAGTCGTTTTTTTTGACGTACGGTGTATTTTGATAAACTTTTCCAACGTAACTTCACGCCTGTAATCCCCGAAGGGGTAGCCAGAGGTAGAGGTAAATGCATTCAATCATACATGCAGACACCCACGATTCGCCGGTTACGTTTTGGCCCATGTAACAGGTGGCGAGCCTGTTGACATCTCCGGGCACATTACCAAACTTCGAGGTACTGGGAAACTTCCAGAAAATGGAAAAACCCATATAGAGCCACAGATAAATAATTTTACATCGTTATCTCTAATATCCCCGACCCGGAAATCGAACCCAGGACTCCAGCGTATTAGTAGTGGCCTGCTACCACTAGGCTATTCCATTTTTTTTATATACAAAAAAATATTATTTTGAAAACCTAAACAATTCAAAATAGTTTAACAAAGAGTTTACAATTAAAGATTAGTATTCAGAGCTATTTTTTTTGTATGGTTCCGTAATTATTATCACGAGAACAACTTAGGTCTCAGGTATTTGCATTTTGATCTCTGGTTTTATGTAGATATCTATAGATAGGCTGCAGTTATCACTTAACATCCATTTGAACTGCAGTTTTGTTTGCCCGCCATCGTTACATAAAAATGCATGTGATATTTAGGCTACCAGCACCCACCAAGAAATATTCCACATCGAGCCTACGAAAGAGACAATCGGCTAGTTTCGACTTCGTAGAGCGTTATCTCTTCAGCACACTACCTACATAAGCACTGATAGTCCGGTATTGGCTAAAACTTGATCAAAATGGTTGACAAACGTCACATAAGTTGCGAAAGAGATAACGCTCTATAAAACCGAAATAAGCCGAAGTCTCCTTCCTAAGGTAGGTCCAAATATTTCTATTACAGGACCACCAAACATACGTACAACCATACAACCATACCATTACAGGAGGGGAGTAGCCATATGCAGCCTTTCCCCTCTGCCAAAGTACAAACACAAGTGTGCTTATGCTTGACGCCTAGATGTTTAAATGTGTGCGTGAAATTGTTTATTTTGGTTTGTATGTGTGTTTTTTTTTCAACATTTTCGGATCAAACTCAAAACTCAAAAATTCATTTAATCACTTGGAAATAATAGACTTTGCTTGTGATAGGTCAAATTACAAATATAAAATTAAAGCGAATAACAACTGATACGTTGATTAATATGTCAAAGTAAATAAATTAATAATAGCCCAAAAATACTTAATAATAAAAATAGGTATCAACAGAATGTTCCATACTCTCTTAAGAATAACTAATCGAATCAAGCTCCATAAAACTATTTAAACAATACGACGAAAGTTTAATACATCTTCCGCGAGTTCACACGCGCTCTCCCATGACTGTGCGCGGTGACAGCCCTCCTTTGTAATTACTACTTGAGCATAGGTAGTCCACAGCGAGGGGAAAAGTTTGAGCAGTAAAATTCCGAAAAAGTAGGTAACCTTACGGCCAAATACTGAAACGTTACTTAAATCTAAGTGGGACTTAAAAGTCTTCTGTCTTTCTAAAATACGTTCAAATGATAGAGATAGCGCACATTTGAGGGTTGCTTAAAATGGAGTGACGTTTGAGTATTCGGCCATTAGGATCTTACTTAATTAAAACACCATGGTACCACGACCAGTCGCTACATTGGAGTATCTTGAGCTACCAAAACAAATACCTACTAGAATTATGCGAAAGTAAAAAAGAAAATTAGAAAAAAAAATACTTTGGGTAGTGAAATAAACTTGCTAATGCCACTGAGGATTCCAAAATAATAACACAATACAATAATTAAAAAAAAAAAGAAATGCAACCATTTGCAAGTCGGACTTTTATGCACAGGGTTCCTTACAAATGAGGAAATTCCTACGTTAGGTACATTATACCTACATCGTAGACTTTTCTGTATGTAAAGACTACTAGAGGTAAAGAACTATTTAATTTTCCCTTATTATTGCTATTATTTTGTTCACGTAGTTTTGTTATTTACGCCTATTTTCTAAATGTTTTAAACCTATTATCATAAAATTACAGTATGAATGCAGCAGCCTATACAAATACATCCACACAAAAACCAAACGCAAAAACCATAAGATCAAGGTTCAGTTGCTTGCCCCGAAGCCTCAGTTATTTTACCTCTATACCTACCTAGTAATGACGGGGCCACCTAACCAGAAGTAATGCAGGTAGTGTAGGTAGTGCTCAACACTATTAAATGTCGCCAGATAGATAGATTAGCTCTTACACTGTAACTATCACTATATTTTTTCTAAAATAACCATAAATAATACAACCTATCATAAAACATGATATTAAGTTTCTCAGAGAATCATAATTTATTTGACATCAAATTAGATATTATAAATCGGTAACTATTTCTGTACGCTCCTAATCGATTCGGAATTCGATTTATCGCTCGCTTAATAAACAAGTGTCCGATTAAATGACATTCGATTGAAGTTTTTGTTGACATTCAATTCGATACGAGGTTAAGGACAAATAATTTCTAAACGTACGAGTAGGTACCTATATCTGTGAACTTTTTTTATAAGGTAGGTAGGTATAATGGCATCGTTGTTAGGCATCTTGCCAGTGTCAAGTAAAACGATATTTCGTATTCGTAGGTTTTTGAAGCAGCGTAAAAGTTAAAATCAGTCAGTAAGTCAATTATTCGATTTTTCATCAGCAGTCAAGCACTCATCATTGTGTCATTACTGTTGTTCTAAGGAAAGTAACTACCTATTACCTATATATACCTACCTACCTATTTAACATTCACTTTTATTATTATTTTAGAATTACCTACATTATGACACTGAACGTGACAAAACTAAATTCAATAGGTATAATTTATATTATTAAGCGAAATTCGAGCTAACAATAATTTAAAATGAAATCGATGTCAAATATCAAAACGCATAATTCCGCTGCTGAGCAATCCAGCCATAACATTTAATGGCACTGTAACGCTACAGTGGGCGATAGCAGAACTAGCAGAATAAAGTTTCAGTATCCGCCCACAGATGTCGCTGTTCTGCAATAGCTGACCCTTCCGACTAACAATTGCCATATTTTAATTTGCCTGGGGGTTTTTATTCGTTTTAGGGGCATTTTGGTGGCATAACAATGCAATATCGGGCATTCACATTGTTTGAATCGGGAGCAATAACAATTAGCCAGCATTTATACTTATTGCTTATTTAACGGCGGCTAGCGTGCAGAGACCGAGTTCATAACAGTTTCAGCTAATGATCGCATATTGTATTATTATATTTGTACAAAACGGCGTTTGAATTGCTTAATAAATTAAAGGTGTTTATATTAAATGAGCTCTCTAAAGTGTAATGGTTTATTGAGTTCTTTGTTTCAAATTTGGTAGCATATAAATTTATTTAAAATAGTTATTTGTCGTTTGTGCCAAAATGTATGTTTCATTAAAAGCCTTTGCATTATCAAGAAACTTAAGTATTTAGGTAAAAAATAAAATCGTTTCTGAAGATACCTTTAGATTGGTACCTTTATAATTGATAACTAGCAATAACAATTAGCTGATCAATAACAAATAGGCAACATATTTTAATTAATTGTTAAGCTTATTTGGACTTAATAATTCAAAGAGTTGTCTAGCTGTAATTTGAGGAGGAATCAAACCCAGAACGCAGGTCCTGATTGTCATCTCCATAATTTGGAAACTTGTCCAATGAATTCCGGATCCATTTTCCATGTGACTTGATTGAAAAATGCAGGCGTAATTAAATAACGCAGGTAATTAGTTTATAATATCTTTTTTTGTATCATATCTTTTCATATATTTTTTTTTAATCTGATATACACTGGTATACTGGATAACTAATTTTTACTGGTGGTAGAGGTCCAGTGTATGAGCTCGAAGGCGTAGGCACCACCACATTATCTAATCTATCAGCCGCCAAATATAGTCGTTTTCAACACTATAGTGTTCCTGTTAGATGGTAATGCAGGTAAAACCCCGTGATAACTATCACAGAGACATCACTAAGGTCTCAGAAGTGGCAACGCATCTGCACTTTGACCTCTGGTTTTTTTGTAGATGTCTATAGTAGTTTATTAATGTTATGACGTTTATAAAACAAAACAATCTTAGGTCGATGACACAAAAATTCTAATAACTTCAGATGTCTATATTTATTGATAATCATTTTTAAACTATCCAAAGCGGCTCTATTACGTGCCGCTACAAAAATTACACGCTGAGAGCAATTTAAAAAAATAATTCACACCGTAGATCTCTACCGGAATTTGAATCCAACCAAAACCTGCAATTTAACCACATTTAACTCAGATTAAAGAAAGAAAAATCTCAGTGACACGAAATAATTATATGGTGTCGCTGAGAGATTGCTTTATTGTGATCAGGAAAATGATAATGTTGACGAAATAGAGATTGAGACCACCGGTAAACTTGTCATTAGGTACAGAATTAGAATTAAAGAAAAAATTGAATCCGTGATGGTAGTAAGTGAGATATAAATGAAGGAGTAAGTTTTTTATTTGACAGTCTTTGCCCTACATTTACACGAAGATACCTATTACTAAATGAAAAATTAAGGCTTGAGCAATTTTTTATTTTTCAGTTTTTCTAAATATACATTTTTATTAATTCCATATCATTTATAATTTAATATTAATATACGTAAAGTAAAGGCGTTATACGTTTTTTTTTGAGCTGAAAGTCATAGTAAACATAAATATGGACCATATTACTGATCTGATTGATGATAAAATTACCTATTGTATTCTTATTTTCAGCTCTAGTGACGGAGCTCGCGGGCGAAGGCACCACCGCATTACTTAG
Source organism: Macrosoma leucophasiata (assembly GCA_036365455.1). Taxonomy (NCBI): domain Eukaryota; kingdom Metazoa; phylum Arthropoda; class Insecta; order Lepidoptera; family Hedylidae; genus Macrosoma; species Macrosoma leucophasiata. The sequence continues at coordinate 596,129 of JAWQUS010000023.1, read as the reverse complement.
TATACTTGCCGCTAAATGGTAGTGTTCAGCACTATCGTTTCCGGCACAGAGGTATAACACCTTAGGCCTCAGGAGTGGTAACGCATCTGCATTTCGACCTTGGTCTTTTTGTGGGTGTCTATAGGCTGCAGTCATCACTTAACATCAATGTGAACTACATGCTTGTTTGCCACTTCCAACACATAAAAAAAGCTCGAAGTTTCAAAAGTTTATTTATGTTGATAGCCTTCTCCTCTGAATGTATTTTGAAATAGTATCTTATTTTAACTTAATCTGTTTGCTTATGAAATGTAGATATACTGATACAAATAAAAATGGGTACATAAAAGTTCCGATAGTATATACGCCCGTTGCGTACCAGGTGGTGTACCATAACTTGTCTATAAACGTTACTCCAATAGTTTTACTTCATGTTATTGCGCCTGTTACGAGTTTAACGGATCGTTGACGAAACGCTTCTGGGCGCGATTGCTATAACTTGCTCAGCAGGCGTTTCATGTCGTAAGGTAATAAAATTGTGATAGTTATTTTTTCTGAAACAAATGTCTGTATGTTATTGTTACTGAACGAATAATGTAACTTTTTGTTGTTTTATTTCGAACTTTATGTGAAATGTTTTTACTTCGATTCAACAGCATAGAACGGAGAATAATATAAAATTGTGATAGTTATTTTTTCTGAAACATATGTCTGTATGTTATTGTTACTGAACGAATAATGTAACTTTTTGTTGTTTTATTTCGAACTTTATGTGAAATGTTTTTACTTCGATTCAACAGCATAGAACGGAGAATAATATTTCATATCCACATAGGTACCTATAGGTACGCAATTTTATTTCTCGTCTTACATGAACGACATTATTGGTATAAATAACGATTAATAATTTCTCAAATTATAATAAAAACAGAAATATAGTAGGTAAATATAATGGTACCTTCATAATTTTATGTTAAGCTAAATTAGCAATACGTAGTTGGTATTATATATTCTCTGGTTTTGACATAACAATATAACGTACTTACCAAAAGATTAATTGCCTCAGTAGCTTAGTGGGAGCAGGTCACTGCTACAACGTTAGGTCCCAGGTTAGATTCCCGGGTAAAGGGCTACCAGAGATAACGGTGTAATAAAGTCCTTTATCTCTGATTGTATTGGGCTATTTCCATTTTCTGGAAACTTCCAAGTACCTCGGAGTTTGGTTATGTGCGCCCGGAGATGTCAACACTTGTTACATGGGTAAATACGTACCTTACTGACAAATCGTAGGTGTTTGCATGAAGGTTCGCCTGAATACATGCATTAACCTCTGCCTAACCCATCGGGGATACAGGTGTGAAGTTACGTACCTACCTATAAGGATTGGGTTTATATCGTAAGTGAGAACAGTAAGTAACAACCATAGAGCAACACGGGCCACCGGCCGCGGCGGACCGAAGGGGAGTAGCCATAGCGTTTATTACCGATGCAAAACAGTCTGTCATTTTTTGTGTGACACACTCTCACACTACAAAAATCGTCTATTTCTACGAAACTCACACCTTGGGCTTAACAACATACCTACATAAACAATTTCACGCACACATTCAAATATCTAGGCGACAGGCATAGGACCATTTGGTCTTGTACTTTGATAGAGAGGAAAGCCTATAAATGGCTACTCCCCTCCGGCAGTAATATGTTATAATACAACGTATAGAATGGACACTTCGACGTCCCGCCCGATTTGCTCGCATCACTCAACCCCTTCCCCTCTTATGGGCGACGGTTGGTATTTTGTACGTGCTACGAACACAGGTGCGCGTGTAAATACACGTCACTGATTGATGCTGTGTAATAGAAACCAAATTAAGCGTTTGTATGGAATTTTGGCGGAGTGTCCGCGGTGTGCCTCCGGTCTACCACGGCCGGTGGCCCGTGTTGCTCTATGCCAACAACTCATGGGTTGATTGTTCAATGTAATAAGCGTTCTTGATCAGGAATTTATAATCAAATTGTCGGAATCGAAAACAATGCAGTAACATTGTAAACAATAGATTTCTAGTGATCATTGATACACGTGAAGAGCACACGGTTTTGCTTGCTTTTGTTTTTCATAATGATATCGACACAATCACTGATTTGATGTTTTTTTATTTTTTTATTTTTGTTTGAGAAAAATAGTGGGTATTTATAGAGTTCCGAACCTCACTCATGCGTCTTTCTGTCTATCTGCCTGTCATAGCCGATTTTCTCCTAAAATACTGGATCGATCGAGTTGAAATTTGGTACCTACACTCAAACATGACTCAAATAGATATGAATGAGTTTAGTAAAGATAAATATATTAAAAAAAAATAGAGGCCACGTTTGCCGTATTTAAATTAATTAAAAATAACAAAAAAAAATTTTTTGTGTGGTAATCTGAAAAACATATTTTTTTGTGTCATGAAATGAAGATAGATCAAGCATACAATTCACATTGATGGCAAGTGACATTGTAGTCTGTAACATCATCATTTTCATTGTGCCGGAAATTACAGGGCCGTACATTGTATGTATATGAATCCGATTTCACCCGCACGAATTTAAAACGAAGTCAATCATGATAAATAACACAAACGCAACAGACGGACAGTGTTCACTAAATGCATATTACATTCCTTTTTACTAACCTTTCATTCGATTGTTGCCATGTCAAGATGTGCATTGACTTTGTTCATTTCGATAAGATTTGTAAGGAAGTGATAAAAATTGTCTTGATGAAGAAAAATATAATCATGTTCTCAAAAGTAAAAAAAGTGGAATGTATAGCCAAAGCAGAGATAAAAGAAATATTTTGAGTGAATTCAAACATGTTTCTTAAGAATATCGTAAAATAAAGCAAGTGTTCATAAGTGAAAAAGATATTACGGACGCATCAGTGTTACGGAATGAAATCGCACTAATATAAGAAATGTGAAAGTTTCTTTGTCTGGATGTTTGGATGTTTGTCCGTCAATCACGCCGAAACTACTGAACGGATTTCGATTAAATTTGTAATACAGATAGGGTATTAGATTATAGGATACTTTTTATCCCGAAAAAATGTTCCTGTCCTGTGTAGCATCCCGCTATGGGATGATTTGATCTGTTCCCACAGGTTACGCGAAAAACGACATACACGCGAGACGCCATTAGTCTCGAAGACAATCGGCGAGCGCGGAGGGCGCTCTCAGCCTAAATAAAGCTAGCGCAACTGCCTGAGGGGTCCGAACCTCGCCTTAGAGCTTTGCAGAGGAACAAATAAGACATATGCGATTAGGTATGGTGCAACTTTCGCTCTAGTCATCAGTTGGTGTCGAAAAATGCAATGACACCAAACATAACCGAAGATCTTTGCAAGATTTGCGACGGCAGAACCGAATGTGCGCCCACTGCTATTCTCCTTCTATCACTGTTCCACACGCTATATGGGCATATAGGCCACGAACCTGATTACTTCGGTCAGAACGAAGAGTTGAGGGAGAGTGAAGCAAAACAGATGAGGAGCAGTTATTCTAGATATTCTCCTCGCGTGGAGGATGAGCAAGTTTATGTTGAAGAAGAATATGACTTTATAGTGGTCGGTGGTGGGACTGCAGGTTGTGTGGTTGCTAGTCGACTATCTGAAAACAGGAGGTGGAAGGTACGTTTTAAGTTACTTTATATTACTGGTGGTAGAACTCCAGTGACGAAGCAGGAGGACGTAGGCATCACCACCTTTTTTATCCATTTGTTGCTAAATGGTAGTGCTTATCAACATCGGACCGGCCGTTTTTTATGTCACGAAATGGCAAACAAGCTACAGTTCACTTTAGTGGTAAGTACTGTTACCTACAAACATCTACAAACCAGCGTTTTCCACGAAGATGCGTCGCTACACCTGGGCCTAATGCCACTCATAGTAATATAGCATCGGACGGCTGGAATATGATGACGATGAAAGTGATCTCATACGCCACTTTCTATAACACTACAGTGGGCCATTAATAGTAATAATAATGGCAACCCTTGATACGTCCCACTGCTGGGCACGAGTCCCCTTCTTGGGAAGAGGCCTGGACCTTACTCTACCACGCTGCTCCAATACGGGTTTGGTGGTAATAAGGATTAGTGGCCAACGCGCTGTCGAATATTTTCAAACCGCCCATAAGGCCTTCGACAAGGTTTATCGATAGCAACCAGGACCCGGGTTAAGCCGTCGCTTGACGTGCCCTCCGAAGCACAGAAACGCGCATTTTAATTTGCCACTTGCGGTCACACATCACGTACCCAACCGCGTCCGTATCGCTTAACCGAGTAGATCGCTTGTAATCTACACCAGCCGCGGGGCCATGCGCGCTTTGTGAGCCATATACTCGTATTTAAAGATTGATTAAACATTTCACAGGTATTATTATTGGAAGCTGGGCCCGAAGAGCCAAAGATGGCGGTTATCCCTGGAATCACCAGCGAATTCAAGGGTTCAGCTTTAGATTGGAAATATTCTATGAGACCTAAAAAAGGGTAAGTTGTGAGTTCTACATATTTTTTTTATGTAATGGAATTGGCAAACAAGCATGCAGTTCACATTGATGTTAAGTGATAACTGCTGCCTATAGCCACCCACACAAAGACCTAGGTCAAAATGCAAATGCGTTACCACTCCTGAAGCTTAAGGTGTTATGCTTCTGTGCCGGAAATTACAGGGCCGTACAAATATTATATATTAAACCAGAGGTTCCCATACTATTTTTTGTTGTAGACCCCTTTCAATTTGTTTCTGGCTTCGGTGGACCCCTTGCTACATTTATATCATATTCTCATATTTCCAATTTTTATTCACGCCTACATAGACCCCGATCGAGTCTTCTATGGATCCCAGGGGCCACTGGACCACTTTGGGAATCACTATATTAAACGAACACAGCTAATAATCCTTGTTGTCTTTTTAATTCAAAAGTAAAACGTGACGTGTGTCGTCACGCTTCGTTTTATTGGCAGTTATTACATTTTCTCTTGAATAAAATTTGTAGGTATTTTATATGGTTTAGTGATCACACTTTCATCTGTCGCCTCTGTATTCTGAGTTCAGAGGAGTCAAACATCTTTGGCCTTTGTGCCAGAAATAGGGCGACGGTATCTAGCCAGAATGTGATAGCACCGGACTCTATTATTAACTGATTGAAATAAAACTTGTTTTCGGATTTATCTCGGAAATGATTATTCAAAATCAACCCGACGTTTTGAAAAGTAGTTTAATTTCAATGAGTGTAGCTCGCGAAAACCTAAGAACATTTATCATTAACCCCCAGATAAATCAGGTACGATGTTGCCTACATTATCAAGCTATAAACACCTACATAAAAACCAGAGATTTAAATGTAGATGCGTTCCCTCTCCTGAAGTCTTAGTTGTTATGCCTGTGGCGGAAATCACAGGGCCATATATGACCAGAACACGACAGCGCTGGACACTTCCACTTAGTAGATTTCGGTGCTGTAAAGAGACAAATATGTATTTTCCAGATTTTGCCAAAACCGTGGCGGAAAAGGTTGTGAAGTAATCCAAGGCCGAGTGTTAGGAGGGTCTTCATCTATAAACGACATGGCCTACATGCGGGGAAATCCCGCCGACTACGATGAATGGGCGGCAAACCAAAACGATGGCTGGAGTTTCCTACAAGTCCTGCCCTACTTCAAATATTCAGAAGGGAACTATGACAAAGATATTACAAGGAACAATTTGTATCACTCTACACAAGGACCCTTAGATGTCGGCCGATATCCATACGTAGATAACAATGTTGATATCCTACTTAGTGCACTTAATGAATTAGGTTACAATTACACAGATGTAAATGGAAGAAAACAATTAGGATTTATGCGAATACAAACAATGTCTTACAATGGAGAAAGAGTCAGCAGTTACACTGCTTTCATAGACCCTATAAGAAAATTAAGATCCAATATTCATATACTCACAGAAGCTCTCGTTACTAAAATCATATTTCATGAAACCAAAGATAATCTTAGAGCTGTAGGAGTAAATTACATAAAAAATGGTACAAAACACAGTGTTATAGCCAAAAAAGAAGTTATTCTAAGCGCCGGAGCAATAAATTCCCCAAAATTACTTATGCTGTCTGGAATAGGTCCAAGAGATTATCTAGAATATTTAGGTATTAGGGTCATTTATAATTTACCAGTCGGTGGAAATTTTCACGACCATCTATCAGTGTGCTTACCCGTTATTAAGTTAAAGCATACTTCAACACTATCAAATTTTGCAGAAAAATTGAAAGACATTACAATGTATTACGAAAAAGGGATAGGACCTTTATCAGCTAATTTCCAAGTCGTTGCTTTTTTAGAAACAAGTTTATCAGAGATTTTGGCGACCCCAGATATCGAATTTCGATTTAGAGGTCACGACTCAAACATGTATTACGATAGGATTGATACGTGTGTGTCGTTATTGACCCCAAAAAGTAGAGGGCAAATAGTTTTGAATGCCACCGATCCTTTGTTTGGCACGCCGCTTATTTATCCAAACTTCCTAAAGGATCCAACAGACGAAAAAAAATTGCTTGAAGGTATACACGAGATAATTAAAGTATTTGATACAGATGTTTTTAAAACTGCAGGACTTGAATTTGATCCACGGCCATTACTAAATAATGAGTGTAAGAATCACGAGAAGGTATCTGAAGAATTTTGGTCGTGTATAATCAGACATTTCTCTGCACCTTTACATAATTACGTAGGTACTTGTAAAATGGGACCCGCAAAAGATTCAGAGTCAGTGGTAGATAAGTTTTTGAAAGTATATGGAGTAACTAATTTGAGAGTTATAGATGCATCTGTAATTCCGAAGATAACAAGAGGTGCGACTGCTGCCCCTGTTATCATGGTGGCTGAAAAGGCGAGTGATTTAATAAAAAATACATGGTACTAAATACATTGTTTATTTACACACTTATTTAATTCTAGTTTAAGCCTATTAAAGAAGATTAGTAAGCCTTGGGAAAAAAATTAAAACAGAATATTATTATACGAAATCTATTTCTGCTCAATCAATATGAATGTATTTATATATCTTCACTCCAGGTCCCTAACGGGGTAGGTAGAGAGTGTGGAGCGCCAGATATCCCGGTCCTGATACACACATCAATCAATATCAAACTTAAAAATAGATAATTTTATTTACAAGATACGAAAATGGGATTCACTTAAAATTTAGTTTTAAATTAGCACGCAGAATTGTCTAAAGTGATTTAAATAATTCAAAACAGTATCATCTTCTATTATAATATATTGAAATTCCTTTGTTTTCTTTCCAGTCTTTTATTATTAATTTTGCTGCTTTCTCCGCAATCATCATGGTGGGGGCAAAGATACCACCTCGAACGTGTGTTGGCATGATGGATGCATCAGCGATTCTTAGACCTTCTATCCCATGCACTCTTAATTTATAATCAACAACAGACTCAGTTTTATTTTCACCCATTCGACATGTTCCTATTGGATGACCTACAGATTTAGTATAATGTCTAGCGATGCAATTCCACTGCTCTCTATTCTTAAGTCTATCACACGGAAATAAATCTAAAGGGGCAAACTTTACTTCAGCCTTCTTCATCTCTTTTGTATCGAGTAACTGTAAAGCTATATCTATGCTATCCACAATAGTTTCTAAGTCTTCAGAAACTTTCAGCAAATTTGATTGTATTATCGGTCTTCCATATTTAATGTTTCGCTTATTTAATGTAACTTTCCCTTTACTTTTCGGTCTTAGTAATATAGGATTGATGTTCACTAAGTTATAATACGGCATTGGCATACTAGTCTCTTCTGCTGTATGCACACTAACATTAGTGAGCATAAATTTATCACTTCTAATAAAATTACCTTCAAAAGAAAGCTCTACGTCGGGTGCATTGTTACCTTCGTAAAGTTGTAAGAATACGGATAGTTGATTGATCCCCCGTGAAGCAAGTGGACCATTCCGACTTTGAAACCATGTTTTGAAATCTTTTACGATTTGTTCTTCGCTAACTAATGGCACATCACTTAAAGCAAATGCTAAACCACCGGTCGTAACTTGGTCCTGGTAATTTAATCCAACTGGCAAATCTAAAAATGTTGTAATATTAAACTTTTTAAGTTCAATATGAGGTCCAATACCAGATAGATGTAAGAGTTTCACATTGTTTATTGCTCCAGCGGTAAGAATTATTTCTTTCTTGACGTATGCAGCACGCTCTTTGCCTTTATTTGTTTCATACATAAGTCCGTCCACAGTTTTCTCATCTTTATTGACTACTATTCGCGTGACAGTGACACCGGTCATCACAGTTAAGTTCTTGCGATGTCTGATTGGTTTTAAGAAGGCGGTGTTTGTACTAAGCCTGGTATTGTTTAATAGCGCAAACTGATTCTGAACAATTGCTTCAGGCACATTGCTATTTATGTCTAGAGTTCGAAGGCCCATTTCAGCGAAAGCTTCGGCAAACACTTCAATGTATCGGTCAACTTGTTTGAATCTCTGCAATCTCATTTCTCCACCTCGAGAGTGGTGTAGGGAGTTCATGAGGATGTCGTAATCTCCTGGAATTTGAAGTAATAATAGCATAATATTGGAAATAACTTTTTCGTAGGTTTTCGCGAGCTTCGTACATTGTAGAAATAAAACTTGCGGATTTTTTCGCGTATACGTCGGGTGTAAGAAGTTTGGGAGTGTTGTATACGCGAGAAAATCCGCAAGTTTAATTTCTACAAAGCATAATATTATTATCTGGGTTAATTATATGAATTTCACCTTGGTTGTATAATTGTTTGTTACCGCATATTTACAGGATTTGAATTATGTTGTAAGGAATCTTTACACAATGTAAGACGGAAGGAAAATTAGCCTGTGATTTTGTATCTATAAATTATATAACATTTGTCAAGCTAACCTACTCTAATAAATTATTAGCTAACGAGCCAGTGAAACGTAATTAAAAGTGGTTGAGCTAATAAAGTAGGGAATAGGCAACACCATAAGTCTATTATATATCATTTCTATTAAGACAGAGTTAAAGACTACCGTGTCATATAAGACTCCATAGTTTCTGACACAAAAGAAAAACTCTTTTGTTTTTCTATTGTCATCAAAGTGAACTGTATACTTGTTCGACATCTGACTTAGAAAAGTTACGGCTGGGGTATGAAGGTACTGATACGTAAGAATCTAAAACAATCCTCACCATTATCCTCAGAAGCCTTAAAACTTTCGAGAACACTTTCGAATTTCCATTCCAAGGATCCAATTTCACCATTCTTATGCCATTCATCATAATCCTTCTTGGAGCCTCTTGTATATTTCATATCGTTGATGACACTGGAGCCACCAAGGACTTTGCCAGTCCTGACTTCACAGCTGCCTCCAGGCCTGGACAGGCAGGAGTAGCCGTTCCTCTCAGTTCTGTAGTTCCAGAGGATGGGTCGGTAGTCTTTGGTTGGTACACCTGGAATGTCGTAGTCTATGTTCTCTTCCTCGCCAGCTTCCAGGAGTAGGATCTGTTTGGATTGTCTTTTTGTTATTTTGAGTTCTTAAGTTGTGCGAATTACATTATTTATTGTTATATGGAATGTTGGTGCTTTTGAGGTTTTTGGTAAAGTGAACTTAAAATTGGTTCAATACAGTGCATTATGCATTAGCATTTTCGGATGTCAAATTTGATGAAATACTCGAATTTACTCGATGTTGTTGAGAGAAACAGTATCAAATTGATGGATTTATTCCGCACATTATTACATTATACTATAAGACATTTTTTTCATTATCAACCACACGTCTCGCCTTTCAGCTTGAATGGTTCCAGATCGATTCACGGAAGCTGAAAAGCACTGGAAATAACGGATTGTAAAGTTTGTACATAATAATTATAGTTTAATGTATGGCGCTGTTTTTTTATTTCCGGCACAGAGGCATAACACCTTAGGCCTCAGGAGTGGTAACGCATCTGCATTTTGACCTTGGTCTTTGTGTGGGTGTCTATAGGCCGTATTCATCACTTAACATCAATGTGAACTGCATGCTTGTTTGCCACTTCCATAACATTAAAAAAACTAAAAAAAAGTTTTTACTTTATTAGGTACTTCTTTATTTTAACTCGTTTATTTCCGTTATATTTGAGAGGAGTGAAGAATGTTAAAACGATCAAACTGGAAGGAAAACCTTCTCTTTCGTGCCTCTAACCCAACTCCAGCTTACTTTCCAATCCTGAACAGCAGACAGTCTGTTGGCCAGCACGCAGCCGGCCGTGCCGCCACCGACAATGATGAAGTCGAAGACGCTGGTCCTCACGTCACGGTCGTCCGCCTTCGATCTGGTGGCCTTCGAGAACAGGTCGCCAAGCGAGCTGCTCACCAGCGCTAGGACCATCACTGGGATACTGAAGATTTGTACCAAGGTATTAAGAAAAATAGACACATTCTCTCGGTAGAATAGTGGTAAAAGATATGGGTCTTAGTATTTTAAACGGTTTATTCGTACTGGGAAACTAATAGATAATTGAAAAATTGCGATAGCGCCGGATATATAATAATAATAATAATGGCAACCCATTATCCGTCCCACTGCTGGGCACGAGTCTCTTCCCTTTTTGGGGGAAGCCTGCAGCTTACCCTTCCACGCTGCTCCAATGCGGGTTGGTGGAAATACGGGTTAGTGGCCAACCCACTGTCGGATCGGATGTTTTCAAACCCATTAGACCTCCGACAAGGTTTAACAACTGCTATCTATCGATTGCAACCGGGAGCGACGGCTTAACGTGCCCTCCGAAGCACGGAAACGCGCATTATAATTTGCCACTAGCGGTCACCCATCATAAAATTGCTTATCATGCAGAAACGGACTTTTCTGGACTAAACTATATTTACTTCATTCAAACTTTATGCCCTTCTGTAAATAATCGTTTATTGGACAAGTCCGGTTTTGTTCGCCTGCTCCTCAGTATCACGAATTAATGTACGGTCCTTTATTTCCCGCACATAGTCAATAATAGGCTTTAGGCCTCAGGCGTGTCAATGCATCTTCATTGAAATCTCTGGTTTCATGTAGATGTGTATATGCTACAGAATCACTTACCATCAATGTGAACTGTATCCTTGTTTACCACATCATGACATAAAAAATTGAACCTAAGTTCTGTTACGGTTCAAACCACATTCCACATTCCCATCACTAGTTAGTATCACTGATTATTTAATATTATATGTATCCTCACGCCAGGTCCCTATCATGGTAGGCAGAGAGTGTAGAGTGCCAGATAACCCGGTCCTGACATACCTCTCATGCCCCCTCTACCTTGTTTTTCACTAATTATGAACACAATATTATCACAAAACACATTTAACACGGACTAACCTTGTCGCCTTCATGATATGAACCAACCAACCACCGCATACGTCTAATAACCACTAAATACCAACTAAACATAAATGGAAGTAATGTGTTCACGCTCCACCGCACCACATCCTGAATTGCCAACGGTCGTTTCCCAATTTTAACTGGTATTTTTTTATTTTCCACGAATATAACACTTATATAATTGTTGTGCCGGTGCATCAGTTTTACCCTTGGATGATGTGGCGTTCGAAAGTAGTGGGCGATACTGGTAGAGCCCCAGAAGTACAAAATAAGTCTCTAAAGGTATTTATTTCAAAGGAACAACCACCTACACCATCTTGATATGTGTCTATAATAAATATTTATAGCGCAACGGTTCTACTGATGCGAAGACCAAACAAGCATGCAGTTCACATTGATGTGACTGCAGCCTGTAGACACCCACACAAAGACCAGTGGTCAAAATGCAGATGCGTTACCACTCCTGAGGCCTAAGGTGTTATGCCTCTGAGCCGGAAATTACAGGGCCGTACATTACCACCTGATCGGAACACGATAGTGCTGAACACTACCATTTAGCGGCAAGTAAGTATATTAGGTTATGCGGTGGTGCCTACGCCCACGAGCTCCGTCACTGGAGCTCTACCACCAGTGAAACTCTACACTTCACTCCTCTTTGGTAGATCTGAGAATTCCGGTATAGCATAATAATATTAGGTATCTTATATGATTAGCTTACTACACCCATTACAACTTGCATAAAATTGGTAATTTCTAATGTGGTAATTGGAAAGCTATTTTATTTTTAAAGAAAAATGGAAAGAAAAATTTGACTTCAGGCGAGGCTCGAACTCGCGACCTACTGGGAATCTAGTCCAGCCGCTCTTCCAATTGAGCTACTGAAGCCCTGCCCGATTTGTCAAATCTTTCCTTCACATCTATTGCATTGCTTTATGGTAGCAATAGCGCCATCTATTACCAACTATGCTAGTTAGGCAACCGATATAATAGACTTTTCAGTTTATTGAATATCGTAAAGAAGTCGCTTTTACCCTTAATAATTGTTTTATATTAAATTATTTTTGTTAAGGGTAAAAGCGACTTCTTTACGATATTCAATAAACTGAAAAGTCTATTATATCGGTTGCCTAACTAGCATAGTTGGTAATAGATGGCGCTATTGCTACCATAAAGCAATGCAATAGATGTGAAGGAAAGATTTGACAAATCGGGCAGGGCTTCAGTAGCTCAATTGGAAGAGCGGCTGGACTAGATTCCCAGTAGGTCGCGAGTTCGAGCCTCGCCTGAAGTCAAATTTTTCTTTCCATTTTTCTTTAAAAATAAAATATATTTCACAAGCATGTGTTAATGCGAAATAATATAAAACAATTGGAAAGCTGTTTAGTCCAATACAATATCAATCCTCATCAAATTAAATACTTTAGTTAGCCTAAGCATTTCATACACATTGTGTAAAATATATAACCTACATGATTAAAATTTACCTATATCTTAGAAGTTGACGGAATAAATAGCTACGCGCTATTTATTCCGTCAACTGGAAATAAATTTAATTCTAACGTTGCTCACCGATTATGGGTCTCGCTTCATGTTTTTCTTTAGTTTTCTGTAAGGCAATGACAGTTTACCAGAACGACCTTTGCCGGGTCAGCTAGCAGCTAGTAACATAATAAAAGGAAAGGCACATGTAGTAGCTATATATCATATGTCCTCTAAATCTTCTTATCAGTGGTAATATAATACGCAATCTGATACGAGGCAACCGTCATAAAACATGTACTGGTCAGTTTAATATCCGGGGGCCATCCGGCCGCTATCTGCAGCGGAGGGAGGAACTGTGAGCCGTTACTGATGCTGGTACGAGTATTATGGATGACATTGATAACTAATGGACATTAATAATACGAGTATGCGGCATATAATGTACCTACATAGGTAGGTATCGCCAGAAACGCCGCATCTATTTAATAAATAGGTACTTAACACATTTTAATCATACTAGAAAATAGGTAGGTACCTATAATGTTCTTTAAAACTAACATTGATTATTACAAACATATTATACCTACATTTCCAATGAACTTCCATTTCCTACAATAGGTATTTAATTGGTCCGTCGACATTGGTGTAGTTCAGTAGTACCTACGAATGTTATATTATCTTTGTCGGCGTGTGTGTAATTTATTTGACAAACAATTTCCTTTCGTTGTAGGTATTTCTCACTGGTGGAAATTATAAGGAAATACGTTTTTAAGTGTTGAACATAGTTAAACAGTTTTTATGAGTTGTAAAAATATTTTTTACTCTCGAACCGTTTTCCGATGATTAAAGTTCATAGCGCGTAGCCCGTCATCTCGTATCGCGTAGCGGAACTATTATTGACCTAAGACATGTTTTCCTCTGTGTCACACTAGAGTGCAGCACATGCGTTAACGTTTCGAATCGATATTCATAAGGTTATATTTTAAGTACGCATTTTTTCTCTTTTTTTTATTTAAAAAACAACAATAATTAAAACTAAGTATGTAATGTGAAAAAATGCAGCTCAATAAATGTGAAGACTTTGAGATTATTGTTAGTGAAACTATTCGCCGCTAGAGGGCACTACTAGTATTAGTTTACTAAAATAATATATTGTTTTACTATTTCCATCAGATAATATTAAGTGTAAGACATATTTGATTATTTTGGTTTGAAATCATTGATAATGTTATTAATATTATATTGTCTCTGAAGTAACCACGCTTGAGTATTACAACAACGTAAAGACGAAATTATTTTCACATTTTTACGATGAAAATTGGTATTAACAAAGATAGCTAGTTATAATCTTTGAGATACTAATACCTAAATATCTCAAACAAATATTTTAAAATTTGCTTTATAAATTTAATAGTTTGCAAATACCCAATGTTTTCATTTAATGTTATTTTTATTAATCTAACATTTTGAATACCATAAATAAAAATTCCAAACACTAAACTTCAAAACGAGATAACTACACAATTAAATTGAACTGAATTAAAGTTTCGCGATAAATCATCGAAGTTAATTTCCAATTGTTAAACAACTCTCGTATATTAACCTTTATCTATTTTCAACATTGAACATTGCATTTGACATTCTACCCAAATCTGTATCTGTAAAACAAGAGACATATGGGGTGGCAATGCATCTGTATTTTGACCTCTGGTTTTTGTGTGGGTATCTATAGGCTGCAGTCATCACTTAACGTCTAGGTATGTTAACTGTATGCATGTGAACAGCTGATCGTTTGCCACACTAGTTACAAAACAAAATTAATGCTTGAATTAGGTATACATCTGTCTGCCCCTTCGGGGAATATCTGCAGCCGTAATGTTACGATTCTTACGTAGGTACAATCAATCACTGCTGATCGGCTTAAGTCTATACAACAACTACCTATATTTGTACAGAACCAGTGTATTACAGATTGGAAATTATTTGAGATTGGCGTGCTTCCAAAACCATGTGGTATTAATGCCCCTTTTTATATTACACTTAACCTCAAATTCATTTAATTTATTGGCATTTTTATTGGGGTCCGATACTTTATGGATGGAGATTTACGCATATAATAATAAATATTATTTTACGAACAGACTATATTGTATTTTTACTGAAATTAAACCAAACCGTCCATGGGTATGTTTAAATCCAGATTAATGAAGGGATGAAAATGTCAAAAAAAACGGCCAAGTGTGATGTAAACAACTTCAACAACTGAAAATCCCGTAATATATCTACATCTAAACCAACCGATAGATATACATAGTCTCGGTCAACGTCCAGCTAAATCCCGGAATCCCGGGCAGGACGTTGTCCAAAGATAAGCGTCTCGAAACAATTGTAAGGAACCGTTTTATACGGCAATTGGCCTGAGCTTACGACGCTCTTCATTGGGCATGGGGAGAAATGGATTACATTTGAACGTCCAAGATTTAGAGTTTGTAAGAGCTAGGAATGACGGAGAAGTGATTTTTAGTTTAATGATAAAATTCTTATGCATAATTATGTATCTAAGCCAAGATATGATAAATTACTTACAATTTTTACTACACATTACTTACACTTATACCTATATACAGATTGGCTGTATATAGGTATAAGTGTAATCGTAAGTTACGGAAATTTATAATTACCTATATACCATGACCAAATAGGTCGAGTTCTGTCTAATGGTGGGGTCAAAAGTCTTAGGAATCGGCGTGCATGTACGAAGAGAATGATGAAGGTAGACGAGGCACGAGAGGTTTGTCTGAACCGGGATATCTGGCGCTCTGCACTCTCTGCCTACCCCGTTAGGGACCTGGCGTGAAGATACATACATACATATATACCTATATAAAACGTTAATTGAAACAAAAGGGCTTCAAAGTTATCTTGTAATGAGAGCACTTTCGATTTACATGTGTTAATAAATATAAAAGAAAATAAGAAACAGATACAATCAGAACTATCTATAAGCTGGGCTACGAAAGAAATCATGGTTGCATTTTTCATTAAAACGAAAGATGCAAGAGTCATTATTTCAACCAAAAGACGTCCACTGCTGGACAAAGGCGTCCCCTAAAGATTGCCACAACGAACGGTCCTGGCCCTCAACGATTGCCCGCGACCTTCACCAGGTCGTCAGTCCACCTCATGGGAGGCCTGCCTACGCTTCGTCTGTATTGCATTTTTATTTTATTATTTATCAATCATGTGTAATTGTTAAATTTGTTTTTAATAACAGGAAAACTTTCAACTAAATTTCTGTGCCAAAATACTCGTACATGCGTGCAATTATAAAATAGAAAAAGACTTGAAGTGCTGAAAGTTCGGATAGCCCTATCTAACATATTTGTAGCTCTTTCGTTCGTAGGGTCAATGAGACAAATCACAGCATCGCTCAACGATAAGGCGCTCGTTTCGCGCAGCTGTCGCCGGTCACCGGGATTAGGTGAATTAGCCCGGGATTAAGCCGAGAAAGCCATGTCACTGTATAAGTTTTAGGTTTTAGGTTTGACTATACAAGTAAGTAATATTTGATTAATTTAACTTTACATAGGCATTTTTTGATAGTTTTATTTTGAATTGCTATCACATCACACTTTTTTTTATGTAATGGAAGTGGCAAACAAGCATGTTACCACTCCTGAGGCCTAAGGTCACAGTACACATAAGAACAGTACGGAAACTACGAACAAATCGTTCGAAACGGCACACTCACACAAACATGTGCATCTACGAGACCTCTAAGCGGTTCTCGCAGTGCTACAGTAGCGAGTGTCGCGGACTGTCGTGTCGAGACGAGCGGTCACGTTGCGATTTGTTTTTGCTTCCACGAGTGTTTTAAAGATGCCACGAGCGTATTGCGTGGTATACGACTGTTTGAACTCTGCATCATCTAAACCGGAGGTATCGTTTTTTAAACTTCTAAACACTATTGTTATAATATCTAACATATTTAAAAAATTCTCGTGTGGTAGTGTTTGTAACAATACTCCTCCGCAGCGGCAAGACCGATCAGTATGAAATTTTGTGTGTATAGTTGGTAGGTATGAGAATCGGTTGTAGTCTTTTATTATGTCCCTAAATGGTGAGGGATTTTTACCATTTTTTTTTTCGATTTTTTGGACATTTAATTTGTTTATACCTCTAAGGCGATACGAAGTTCGTCGGGGCAGCTATTTATTAAGATTGTACTGTCGTAAGAACTATAAAAATCACCCAAGTAATAAGCACTCAGTTTTGTTATTTTTAAGACCGAATTCACAGAAGCAATAGGAATTATAATTTGTTACAATATTTATGAAGAATTAAGTATTTTTTATGTAATGGTCAAAAACAAAGATCTACAAGTTATATCAATATTAAACTGTTTTTCGTACTTAAAACTATAATAATAATAAGATCAAGGTTGGATCATGGGTCTAATACAGAAGGCGGTACTCCTCGGCACGGCACGTATAGTGAGGAGGTTCTTGTCTCTGTGACCCTAACCACCGATAGCTTAGACCCTTTTCCCGCTGCCGGCGGCGCACTATTTTGAAATTTCTTATAGGTATATGTTTGTTTGTTTTATAACTACTTATGTATGTAAAAATATTAAATAAGAACAAGAATAAATGAGTGAATACTAACATAGTACTTACATACTTTTGCTGAGATTAATCAGCACCATAAGATTATGTACATAGCCTACATATTATTATTTGTAAACTGTTGTACCGCGGAGTGACGTCATAACGTGCTGCAATTTTATACAGGCCGTTTTGAGTCATTTCACTATTCGCAACATTTTGAATCGTTATATCTTAACAACTTTTAAGTACTATTACAGGGTAACCAATAAAAAAATAGTCAACATCCCAATACGATTGATAATAATAATAATAATGGCAACCCATTATACGTCCCACTGCTGGGCACGAGTCTCTCCCCTTTTTGGGAGGAGGCCTGGAACTTACTCCACGCTGCTCCAATGCGGATTGGTAGAGGTGTTGGGGGTTAGTGGCCAACCCGCTGTCGGATGTTTTCAAACTGCCCATAAGGCCTCCGACAAGGTTTAACGACTGCTATCTATCGATAGCAACCGGGACCGACGGCTTAACGTGCCCTCCGAAGCACGGAAACGCGCATTTAATTTGCCACTAGCGGTCACCCATCTCACTACCCGACCGCGCCCGTAGTGCTTAACCGAGTAGATCGCTTATGACCTACACCAGCCGCCGGGCCATGCGCGCTTCTGTACGATACGATTGATTAAAGGTCAGTAAACGCTAAAATAATAGCACCATTATTTAAAAATATGGTGACATCCCTATTGCTTCAATGGAGTGTAGGTAAATATTTTATAAAATGGGCTTAGTTTCCATACTGTTTGTATCTATACTGTGCTAAGGTATTATGCATCTGTGCCGGAAATTACAGGGCCATACATTACCGGCTGACCGGAACACGATAGTGCTGAACACTACCATTTAGCGGCAAGTATATTAGGTAATGCGGTGGTGCCTACGCCCGCGAGTTTCGTCATTGGAGTAAAATAATAAACCTACAACATGTTACTCTCACAGTTTAGGTTAGTATTAACTCTCGATATTCATTAGTCTCATTACGCTATTCAATCAAATAACTGGTTAGCAAGATTACAAATCTTATCTACTTTAAATACTTACTTGTTTATTGTGTCAGTTAACAAGATAAGATATCTGATATAACAATAATTAATTTTAATCAACTACTTCTGTATGTCATGTTCAATTATAAATAGTCTTGTATGTATGTCCAAATGACAGTTAGTATACGAATGGCGCTAGAAATAGCGTCTATAAACAATCCAAAAAATCTCGCCTTTGTCATGTTCGACATATTCACAGGCGCAGAAAGAAGTAAGATTCTGGGATTGTTTAAGAACCATATTACGAATAAGGCGTTATGTAGGTAATTGAGAGAAAATAATAATTTGGTGAACATAACATAAGTAAGAATTCTCAGTTTACTTTTCTCGATACTTAACGATCCTTGTTCTCCCAACTACCTTAAGCAAAAATTCAATTTCTTGGGTGATTCCCACAATCTAAACCTTCGCTCGTCTGATCGACTCATTCTTGATATACCACTTCACCGCACTAATTTTGTGTCAGAGTCCTTTGCTGTTTCTGCTATTAAACTTTGGAACTCGCTACCCCTTGACATAAAAAAGGCTCCGAGTAAGGTATCTTTCAAATTCAAGCTTCGTCGTTATTATTTGAATTCACTGGCCGTTGACACTGGTTAATATAGGAATGTCATCATATTTAAGCTTTCCTATTTATTATTATTATATTTATGATTATTTATGTTATTTATATATTGATTCATATATAGCTACATGTTTATGTATATTGATACATATGTATGTTTTAGATTGTGTATTTATTCTAATATATCTTTAGTTATTTACGTAAGTAATTATCTGCTTCGTGTTTTAGTCATTGTAGTTTTTTTTATTTCATAGTTCTTTTGTTTTTCTGCAACATCTCGTGGTTTTTCTTGTACAACCTTAAGGTTGACTGGCAGATAATGCCTAAAAGCATTAAGTCCACCTTATGTACTTCATTTTTATAATGTGTGCATTAAAGTTTAAATAAATAAATAAGTGCGCAAAGTGTATTACACACGCCCACTTAGTCATCCAGCGCAAGCGCTGATGTTATTCTCATTATGATATTTCCATATGTTATTCATATTCTATGTAGGACATATTTAATTATGCAAAATGAAAATTAATATCTTAATACTTACCGAAACGATCGGATATCTTGAATGATCTGATCCCAAAAAATAATACACGTTTCTTACCTGTAACAAGCAATTTATAAATATTAGTATTTATTCTTATAACATTATGAGGTATTATGATAATAAAGAAACAAGGTTATTTTTCTTTGACTTCATTTAGATAAACTCAACACAACGTACATTACCGAATTCTTCGGGCGGGATTCGAAACTACGACTGCGGATTAATTGACACAGCCGCTCTAAATTTTAAAATTTACACGAACGTGTTGATGTGGAAAATACAATGTAGATGGGGGCTTCGGTAGTTTAATGGTAAAACAGCATAGCTTTTTATCCAGAGATGGCAGATTCAAATTCCGCCTGAAATATATATTCTCTTACCTATATTTTTTTCTCTAAAAATGTTTTTTTTTTCTACTTGCATGTTATAAAAAAGCGAAAAATACAATGATACATAGGTAGTTAAAGGAACAGAATCAAAAGACATGTAATGAACTAAAGCCAACCTAGACTTACAAGATTCACCCGCAGATTTATAACTTCTGAATCTTTCCATACAAAGACATGTTTAATACAATATTATAGCGACACAGAGCAGGCATTAGCAGAGTGATATATGCGCTGCATTCCCTCCTAATTAAGAGTAATCCCGGTATCGCGCGGGATTACTCTGTCCCGACAACGCGGGGTACATGCCCATTGCTGCATGCAACGGGAAAATGCTGTGAACAGAATAATATGTACAATAATAAATATGATTAATTTCTCTCTTCCTATGACATATTATATAAAAACTATTTTCATATGTTTGAACCTTCCAGTAGCGCTCGTAGAAATGTAGAGCTCATGCCATCTACAATAAATTTCCAAAGACATTTCGATCTATTACAAATATTGAAATATTTAAAAAGAAGCTTCATAATTTATTTTCAGACAAGAGTTATTACACGTTGCATGAATTTTTAGATGATAAATCAGTAAAATCCTATTATTATACCTACTGAATTTTTATAACTTAACTTTAATAATAATATAAATATTGTACGCCCATCTGTGGCAGGAATTAAGCATGATCATAAAATCTTTAATGTACCCTTATTCCACAATAAATGAATTCTGATTCTGATTCTGATATTATGTTACCGTTCCCGAATTATAGATGAGTAAATCATAAGATTTTCCAGTAAGCCTAAGACTACATACCTACCTACGTATCGAATGCACACGTGAAAGAAGGGCCACTAATAAATGTCTGAAAGGAAATATTTTTTCCCACTGTAGAGACATAATTTGCGCCGGGCCAATGTAAATATAAATCGTAAATCATCTCATTTTATGCAATGCAAATAAGGTAAATAGTTAGTAGACTCATATAGATATAATATACATATACGTATGTACATCGCTTTTTCATCTCCTTTCCGCTGTCAACTTTGTATGGCCTAGTATCATCACAGAGACATAATAGCTAAGGTCTCAGGGATGGCAACGCATCTGCATTTTGACCTTTTTTGTCTTTGTGTAAGTGTCTATAGACATCATTTAACATCAATGTGAACTGCATGCTTGTTTGCCACCTTCATCACATAAAAAACTGCGTCACGTGAATGATAGATACAGCGCAACACAGACGCTGTTCTTCAGCGGTCAACATTTCATTTGATTTTGTGTGTTCGCCATTCTCAAGTCATGTATGATGGCTGAGGTGTTTGGGTTTAACTCAGATGCACGCATTTCTACCTGATTATTCAATTTTAAAATGTGGATTAATCTTGTTTACGTAAGATAAGGAATTAATCGTATTACCTACATTAGTGCGGCATGCTCGAACCATCGGCATGCTCCGATGGTTCGGGCATATAGAAAGAATGTCGAATGAGCGAATGACTAAACAGATATACAATGCGAATGTGGATGGTTGCAGAGGCCCAGGTAGACCAAGGCTGACCTACCATGACCAAATAGGTCGCCTACCATGACCAAATAGGTCGAGTTCTGTCTGATGGTGGGGTCAAAAGTCTTAGGAATCGGCGTGCATGTATGAAGAGAATGATGAAGGTAGACGAGGCACGAGAGGTTTGTCAGAACCGGGATGGCGCTCTACACTCTCTGCCTACCCGGTTAGGGACCTGGCGTGAAGATACATACCTACATTAGTGACCTAACATTTACTTGGCAAGGAATTCGACTTGCAACAATGGATACGAACCACGAGCTAAGCGCTCACACGAAGCTATTTGAGCTAATGCCGCTCTAAACACATTCTCGTGTCGCTCCAATACAAGTCATTAGCTGAGCCCACAAGCGCTAATTGTTTGTTCATACTCTTTGTTGCATGTCTTAGTTTAAAGCCCTTAATTATTTCCACCTTTAGAGCCAAAACGACTTATGGCGATTCGATGCAGAGACTGCGAAAATTTCGAAATTCGGTTATAATAATGGCAACCCAATATACGTCCCACTGCTGGGCACGAGTCTCTCCCCTTTTTGGGTAGAGGCCTGGCGCTTACTCCACCCCGCTGCTCTAATGCGGTTTGGTGAATATACGGGTTAGTGACCAACCCGCTGTCGGATGTTTTCAAACCGCCCATATGGCCTCCGACAAGGCTTAACGACTGCTATCTATCGATAGCAACCGGGAGCGACGGCTTAACGTGCCCTCCGAAGCACGGAAACGCGCATTTAATTTGCCACTAGCGGTCACCCATCACACTACCCGACCGCGCCCGTAGTGCTTAACCGAGTAGTCGAAATTCGGTAACATAGGTTTAATCATCATATTACTTGGAAGTTCTCAACAGTCCGATTCGCGTGTTCATTCTTGCCCAGAACGTGCAAATTGTGGAACGAACTTCCCTCTGACGTGTTCCTCTGGCGCTACAATATACTACGGGGTTCTTCAAAAAATATGTCAAAACCGTCCTAGAGCTGGCAGCGCGTTGGCGCTCCCCTGGTGTTGCAAATATTCATAGGCGACGATAAACGCTTTCCATCAGGTGGCCCGTCAGAGCCACTTTTTTATGCCAAGGATTGACAGAGAACACTGTCAATTCTTGGCATAAAAAAACCATAACTATTCTTCATCAGTTCAGTCCATCAGTTTGAACTAACTTCGATTGTCTGCAGAATGATGGACAATTTGAACGGTTACATTACAGTCTAAAGAACAATTGATACTCGATCAATCCAAGACTGATATCAGATTGATACTGACAGTCAACCAACAACAATAGGTAGTAAAAATAACAACGCGGGATGGGCAGCAGCGTCCTGCGATGAAACTACTGCCACTGCTATTGCCAATTCGCCTGCCAAGCGTGGCGATTATGGAATATTCTTCCCTATTGACGCACAGCACTATTGTGGGCGTCTTTGTAGGCAGTGGACGTCTTTAAGCTGGAGTGATGATGATGATGACTGACAGATGATCTTAATGATTATTTTCTTAAAACTTAAAAGAATCGGTTAAACACATGCCAAAATTGTGTCTAATCAAAGACGCCTGAAAAAGACTGTGTTCCTTCTCAATCTTTGACGACCCGGTTAATCCAGCGGTGTGAGATGACCGTTTAATTCGAAGGGTCGCGGTTCCAATCCCCGCACCGGGACAAATATTTGTAAAAATTTGTATGGCCTACAGATATTTGTTTCGTGTGATTGTGTATGTGGTGCGTGTGTACAACGGTACCCACGACACAGGTTTATACCTACTGTGGGGCTGTGAGTGTAAGCGAATTTTTTTAATATACTTAAGAGTATATTACTATGTAATTTAAAAAAATTAAAATCTTAATTTAATTTGCATGTGTTATTGCGAAAAATAAAATATTACATTATATTACATGATAATATAGTACTTTATCTAAAATTACATAGAAGTTTAGATAAAGATTCTTAGATATATATTATAGATAGAATTTTAGATAAAAAGATTCTTATTTCATTAAGAATATTGGAATTTATATGAAAATGTCTACGAGTAACGCCGAGGAAATTTGGACATTTAAAAAAAACCCTCAACATTGTAACTAAATGAATGAATGCCTTAATAACATAATCACTAACAAGCGAGTAATTGCAGAACCCGACCAGTAATTAATCACTCCGTTGGACGAGGTTATGAATGATGAGCCCATTCACGACACCTTAGTTAAATTGGTCTATAGTTAGTGGTACGTTGTTATTAAGTATTTATGTATCGGTTTTTGGGGTCCCGTGAAATTTGGTTTGAATAAAGCGTTGATATTCAGAAACAGCTGGCATGGGGACGTGATGACCCTATCGCCTCAAAGCGGATGAATTTTATTCTACTAGAAGAAAATTCTTCCACTAGTGCAGTCAGTCAACCGAACGATGGCGGTCAAATCATTCCAATGGGGCGGTAGTAAGCTTTGTAACGTCCACTACATTACGGCGCCAACAAGTGGAACACAGACGAAACCTCACAGTACTTGTCTAGTACGGTAGATGGCGTGTCGATCGAATAACATCGCACATACGAAGATTTCTCAAGAGTTGCCATATATAGAACTTCCCAACGTCAATCGTTAGGCTGCGGCTCGCCAGGCGCTATCACCTCGCTTGGTCGGAGGACCCTCCCTTTTCGTCAGGAACACTTCCCCTGTTCCTCCACAGTCCACCCGTACCTCCACAGCGTCGCAGCGTCCTGAGATAAAACTACCGCTACTGCGATCGCTAATCTGCATGCCAAGAATGGTAATTATTGCATATTCCCCTAATGGGGAGGCTTTGGTTCATGGGATATCCTTCGGCTGATACCTAGCTTAAGGCTTTGTTCAGCAGTGGACTTTTTTCGTCTTCAGTGATGATGATGATGATGATAACTCAATAGGTGATGTAATAAATACTCATTATGTTACAATTATTAACCAACCTTAACCGAAGTCGACCGAACAACTATATCTATCAGTACAGAACCCAAAACAACTTCCAACGCTCACGCTTAATTCAATCAACAAAACTCAATATAAAATAACTTGCAATGCCGGCAACATGGACATTCGATCTTGAAAGATGGCGACCAAGTTTATCCTCACCATTGGAGTGCTGTACCTTCTTCAGCTGAAGCCAGTGATGCCTTCGCAGGAAGTCATGAGGAAGATGTCCACTGGGTTTGGAAAAGCGCTTGACCAGTGTAAGAAAGAGGTAAGACTTTATTACCAACTGACCTAAGACTTAAGACGTTATCTTGCATGATCGCACCACCACCTACCAATAACACAAAAACTGGACGAGCGGCTGGACTAGATTCCCAGTGGCCGCAAGTTCGAGTCTCGCCTGAAGTCAAATGTTTCTTTCCAATTTTCTTTAAAAAAAACAAAAAACACAAAAACTACAATGTAATCACCACCCCCCCACCAGTACATAAAAAACAGGTCAAGTGCAAGTCGGTATCGCGTATACAGGACTCCGTTCAATTATGATATTTTATATGTAACCGTCAAGTCAATTGAACTGTTTGAGGTCCTCACAATAGGGCCAATATAAATAAATCGCATAATCACAGTCACGCAATATTAGTCGCATTTAAAACTATCTATCTACTTATTAGAGATGACTGTGTAAAATATTTATCTTAAGTTCTATTGGGATTTTTTCCATTTTCTGGAAGTTTGGTAATGTGCCCGGATAATTTAATATCTATACAAATAAATAAAATTGAAGTGTCTGTTTGTAATATTAAAATAACCGCTTTTTACTAAATGCATATGTATGTATACACGGTACATATACCAAAACAACATTTTTTACAATTTTTGTCTGTCTGTCTGTCTATCTGTCTGCCTGATCGACATGTAGAGGCTTATCTTGGGAACGGCCGGACCGATTTTGACGGGACTTTCACTGGCAGATAGCTGATGAAATAAGGAGTAACTTAGGCTACTTTTATGCTATGCGCCCACGACTTCGTCCGGGTAGATACTGAACAGTCATATTTTTTTCTCACGTGGACGAAGTCGCGGGCACAGCTAGTATTAGAATAAAGTGACCTCTCTATACAAAATTAATTAAATTACACGTGTAGGTATGTTTGATTCACAGTAATACATGCTTGTATAGTAATCAATAAAACGAACAGACAGGTGGTTTTAACTGGTGGTAGAGTTCCAGTGCGGGACCTCGAGGGCGTAGCACCACGGGCACCACCGCATTACCTAATTTAACTGCCACTAAAATGGTGGTGTTCAGCACTATCGTGTTCCCGTTGGACGGTTATGTATGGCCCTGTAATAACTATCACAACTTAGGTCTCAGGGGTGGCAACGTATCTGCATCTTGACCTTTGGTATTTTGCAGCTAAATCTCGGTGACCACATAATACAAGACTTCATGAATTTCTGGCGCGAGGAGTACAACCTGGTGAACAAGGATCTGGGCTGCGCCATCATGTGCATGGCTTCCAAACATGACCTCGTCACTGATGAAATGAAGCTCCACCATGAAAAAGCGCATGCGTTTGCTAAAGCTCATGGTGCAGGTAAGCGCGTTACGCGAATACGTAGGCTGGCTACTAGGAACCTTTACCAATAGTCTCACCATGTCCGTCCGTCCGTCAGACCGCAGCTTAACTCAGATACTCTTACTAAGTAGGTACTAGAAATATTTGAGACTAGACTGTAGTTTACAGAAGGGTTAGTCATGACTACAATACAGAGGGAGAAATTACAAGAAAGTAATATTTGTGGTCTTGAGACTTGAAGGATCATCGCAGGATTTCGGCTTTTCCGATGTTTTTTTAAAATCCTAATAATATTAAAAATGCATGACAAATATATTTATTTTTCACAATTTTCTGATAACTGTCATGACTTCGCCTATCCCCCATTTTTGGTTTATCGTAGATTTCTGGGACAACCTGTATACTAGCTGGTTTTTTATATAATAAATAAATAATAATGGCAACCCATTATACGTCCCACTGCTGGGCACGAGCCTCTACCCTTTTTTTGGGGGGAGGCCTGGAGCTTACTCCACCACGCTGCTCCAATGCGGATTGGTGGAGGTGGGTGGGTTAGTGGCCAACCCACTGTCGGATGTTTTCAAACCGCCCATAAGGCCTCCGACAAGGTTTAACGACTGCTATCCATCGATAGCAACCGGGACCGACGGCTTAACGTGCCCTCCGAAGCACGGAAACGCGCATTCAATTTGCCACTAGCGGTCACCCATCACACTCCCCGACCGCGCCCGTAGTGCTTAACCGAGCAGATCGCTTACGATCTACACCAGCCGCTGGGCCATGCGGGTTTTAGATACACTGGCATAATTATGGGACCAACCCTGAAATCATAAAATTACAAAACAGCCGCTCCATACGTTTAGCTGCCCAACGATGAACATTTTGAATTGAGCAACATGGTCTCGAGTTCAAGTCTCGCCAGAAGTCAAATCTTTCTTTTCATTTAGTAAACAAGAAAATATAACACTTTTTTTCTTCGTAGATGACGACACAGCAAAACAACTGGTGACCATAATGCATGAATGCGAGACGGCCCACACGGGGACGGTGGACGATGACTGCGTGATGGTGCTGGAGATGGCCAAGTGCTTCCGCACCAAGATCCACCAGCTCAAATGGGCACCAGATATGGAGACGATCATCACTGAGGTTATGGCAGAGGTTTAAATGAAGATAGGTATTGAATAGATCTGATTGAAATTGATTTATTTTTGAGGTAAATGGTTTTAGTGATTCTACCTTAATATGTTTGAAGCTCAAAAACGACGCGGAATTCATCCGACATGTCGTTTTATTTCAATGAAATTTATTTTAAACTTGTTCTTGTATAGTAATCCTTCTTGGTCCCTTAACTCGAACCAAATAAAAAAGGTCGAGGGTAAGTTAAAAAAAACATCGGATAAATCTATTAAGCCAACTCAAGCTTCTTTCTTTCATTTCTCAATTTTTTATCTCCAACTTTCCATGGTACGATAATAATATCGATCTTCTAGAAGGAATACTTTATTGTTGCTAATAGCAACTTAAAACCATCGATAAGTAGGTAATCATTTGGATTCATGAGCTAATGTTGATGTTACATCTTTTTCAATCATATCTATTCAATGTGCTTTTAAAAACGATCAGGCGCTCTTTAAGGAATATATTATAGTCTTCTCCCTAAATAATATCAGCTAGGTTTTTGTATTTTGTAGCATTAAGTTTTGTCTATCTATCACGTCCATTTTTGTTTTTGGCGGTGACTGCGGTGTGACGTATAACGTAAACCCTTTAACACGCCTGATGTTAGAATTAAATATGCATATGTCATACAAGTTACGGTAGGCACTGTCTCTGGGACAAATTCTAGACGGTCGTCGCGTCGAAACGCGCTGGATAGACACCGGTGGAAACAGATCATCCGATCCAGATGCAACCCAGATGCTGACCACGATCCTCAGACATGAGGTACTGACCACAGAGAGTCCCTGGGACGGCTAAAGTTAAAAAAGGGGATTACGATTCGTATAAAATAAATTATCAGTCCAAATTGGAAAATAAAACGCTTTCTCATTAAAAAATAAGCTTTATCATGATCATTATTGCTAACCTAAATTGATTCACTATTATGACTTGGTTTCTTCATAGGAGCTCTCACATAAAAAGAAAATAAAATTTTGGTAGTTCCTTATTTGAAACGCAATAAGATGTCATGGTACTGGACCGTATTTTCTCAATGTGTTAGACTAAAAGGGCAGAACTACTGAAATCATATCTTTGAAAGTGACTGTAAGAAAAATAATAGCTTACATGTTTTTGACATGGACAGATAAGGGAAGCCAAGCCACCACGATTTTGAATTGGATACAAAACTCAGTGGTGACCTTCATTAAGTCGATTGAATTGTTACAACATTGATATATTGATCCCTCATTAGGAGATTGAGGCGGTAAAGGAAGTTAGTAATAAAAATTGAAATCTAACACAGGTTTTAATCTTGAAGTTGCTTTGACAATGAAGAAGGTTGTTATGATACATCTTTAGTGGGATGTGAAACGAAATGTGATAGATAAATATAGTTTTAAGTGCAATAATAAAAGTTTCGATGAATTGACACATATCTATTGCTTTATAGCTGAGGCTGAATCTAATCATAACCAACATCACCACAAGTACCACAATACAATATCTTGATATAGTGTCGAATTTTCTCGTAACTATATTTTTTTTTAATTATGTTACAAGGGTGGCAAACAAGCATACAGTTCACATTGATGTTAAGAGGTGACTGCAGCCTATAGACATCTACACAAAAACCAGGGGTCGAAATGCAGATGCGTTGCCACCCTTGAGACCTTAGGTGCTGTCTCTATGATAGTTATAACGGGGTCACATTACCAATCCGGTAATTTCCGGTTAGATAACCGGAACACGATAGTGCTGAACACTACCATTTAGCGGCAGATAAATTAGGTAATGCGGTGGTGCCTACGCCCTCGAGCTCCTACACTGGAACCACCACCAGTGTATTTCCAGCGTTTTTTTTTTGTTTATTTTTGTCTAGAGAAATTGAGTGCACCTGTCTATATTACTATAACTGCACCCTACATCTTTGCTATTAAAGATTTAACCATTAACACAAGTCTTGCTATGAAGTAACTTCTAGGAGAACTTAAATGTAAGTTATACTTGCTGATGCCTGCGGCTTCGCCCGCGTGGATGTCGTTTTATAAATAACTATGGAATGCTCCATACAAATTTCTACCCCCTATTTTAGGGAGGTGGGGGAATATAAGGAGACAAAAAGTATGTTCTTTCTCAAAGTAAACTCTATCTCTGTACCAAATTTCATTAACATCAGTTCAGTCGTTTGGACGTGAAAAGGTAACTGACCGACAGACTGACAGACAGACAGAGTTACTTTCGCGTTTATAATATTAATAGGGAAGTAGGGATAGTTAAGTTCTTCCCTACCCACTAGCGGAATAATTTTCTTTTTGAAGAAAATTCTTCCACTAGTGAGGTCAGTCAACCGAACAATGGCGGTCAAACCATTCCAATCGGGCGGTAGATAGTGCAATAACGCAAGGTGGGCAGCAGCGTCCTGCGATAAAACTACAGCCACTGCGATCGCCAATCCGCATGCCAAGCGTGGTGATTATGGCATATACTTATTTTAAGGAGGCTTTGGTCCACCGGTGGACACTTTCGGCTAAAAGGAATAATATAATGATATTTAATGAACCAGAAAAGTTATAAAAAGAAAGGACAAGAACAGCAACTTAATACGATCCAATATATATTTTTTCACCGATCTTATTTCCAAATCGTGACATTGTACGCATACAAACAAACAAGAATCGAGGAAAATGGTCCTTCCATATCGTCACGTACAAGTAAACAATAAGAACGGTTTGTCCCGAGCCCCAGGTGTAAGGGTGCAAGGGGTGGACGAAACACGAGATACATTTAAGTGAAACACATTTCTGTCTGAGATGAGCAACGTCTGCTGAGATTAGTTATACATTTGAGCAGATTTTATATTTGGGTTGTACGTGTGGAAAAGAAATAAGGTACTGTATCTGTATAATAAAGAATTCAAAAAGCTTCAATGTTATAATTATTACAAAAGTATTGTATGGTATACACACACACACACACACTTGCATTTTGTGATGCACCGTCAACATTTTGAAGCCGCGCATCGATTTACGTATAATGCAATAGTCAATTCACGTGCAGGAACTATTTGAACGCCGCTCACTAACCAATTTATCATTCTACCAGTTCGCACCCGGTAATCAGTCCGCGCGTACTCTCTTACCATCTTTTACCATTACCATTTCAAGTTCACGTTTGGCTACCATTACCACGTGTACTCATTGAAATAAAACTAGTTTTCGGATTTATCTCGCGTATATTAAACTAAAATGATTATTTAAAATCGAACCCGACGTTTCGGTCGCTTTTCAGCTTCCGTGCTCTCGGGCAGACTACTTCGAAAACTAGTTTTATTTCAATGAGTGCAGCTTCCGAAAACCTATGTACACGTGTACTCAATCCAATTCGACATGACCTTTTGCGGACTAAATACTATGTATGTATCTTCACGCCAGGTCCCTAACGGGGTAGGCAGAGAGTGTAGAGCGCCAGATATCCCGGTACTGACAAACCTCTCGTGCCTCGTCTACTTTCATCATTCTCTTCATACATGCACGCCGATTCCTAAGACTTTTGATCCCACCATCAGACAGAACTCGACCTATTTGGTCATGGTAGGTCAGTCTTGGTCTTCCTGGGCTTCTGCAACCATCCACATTCGCATTGTATATCTGTTTAGTCATTCGATCATTCGACATTCTTTAACTTCGACTAAATACTGAAGTACAATTACTCCAAGCTTCATTAATTAAATCACTCCCACGGGTCACAATAGCTCTCAAGTCGTCTAGATCACCAATAATCCGCCATGAATCCTCAACAATGGTTCCCCGATACTAAATTTACGGCCGTCAGACGCTATCGCAACACCGGACCTCAATTAGGTCGTGTAGGAGCACTCGATGTATGACCTGAAGCGATTGTCCTGTCTAGAAAGTAGATAGGGCCAAGTTATGGCACAATTAACGTTTCTCTCACCTACGCTGTTTTGGGCTATGTCTGGTCTTTACATGAGTTTTGCCAACATTAAGCGCATTTCCTTGATGTAGGCTGGGAACAATTTTGTGGAGTAAGATAATATTGGATTATTAAGGAAACTTAGAGATCGGTATTGAACTGGTTTCCTGAATAAACTTAAATTGAATTTGGCTTGACACGTTACCACGTGTCTAGTATGTATGTACACGACCCAGTAAATCCAGCGGTGTGAGATAACCGTTTGATTTGCGGGATCGATCCCCACACCGGGACAAATATTTGTATTGGCCTACATATATTTGTTTCGGTTCTAGGTCTTTGTGTATGTGTTGTATGTGTACAACAGCACCCACGACACAGGTTTATACCTATTGTGGGGCTGTGAGTGTAAGCGTATTTTATTTTATTTATTATTGAAATAAAACTAGTTTTCGTATTTATCTCGCGTATATTAAACTAAATTGATTATTTAAAATCGAACCCGACGTTTCGGTCACTTTACAGCTTCAGTGGTTTTTATTTCAATGAGTGTAGCTCGCGAAATTCTAAGAACATACTTTATTTATTATTTTACATTTATGGCAATTCAACTCACTACTTTTAGTACATAGAATCTTTGTGCCATGACCTGATACATGCTTAAAAATGAAGACCTAATGCTTATAAAGCTTCGGGACGTAAGGATCCCTCCAACTATCATAAGAGAATTCCGTTAGCAATCAGTCAAACGAACAATGGCGGTCAAAAAATGTTAATAGAGCGGTGGTAGACGGCAGCGGTCTGCGATGAAACTCTCGCCACTGCGATGGCCAACCCATATGTCAAGTGTAGCAATTGTGTCTCATCGTACGGTTCGGTAACTTCGGTCGTACGCCCGACCGAAGTTACGCTGCACGCCGTAATAGTGGCGAACTTCCGTCGCGTAGCTACGGCATAGTGCACATGTATTTATGAATGTTACGTAGCCATATTTTGTATGTATGTATGTATGGCAAAATATGTCTACAGAATGGAAAACCGAATCCTATTTATGAATGTTACGTAGCCATATTTTGTATGTATGAATATACATACACACTAACCCTCTTATTCATAAACGTATTTTAGCTAAAGTGTTGCTAATCTCTCCTTTGTCTTTTTCTATCCTGCACATTTGAAAAAACTGACAAAGACAAAGCATTCTATAGCTAAAACATATCTAAAGTACGTTTATGAATAAGGGGGTAAGTATTTCGCTGACGACGACGAAATTCAGCATATATGTGAAGACAGCTCTTCTTTGGCACGTGGTTACAATATTAAAAGAAATGAACAACTGCCAAGATTGTTCGATTCCCGCACCGGAACAAATATTTGTATGGCCTAAAGATATTTATTTCGGGTCTGGGTGTTTGTGTATGTGTACAACGGCACCCACGACACAGGTTTATATAATACGTAATGTAAAGCTGTGAGTGTCAGCGTATTTTTTTTTGAGTGGCCAAAGCTCCTCGCTCGTCATGAAATGAATAAAACAATTTATGTAATGAACGTCATTTAATAAATGATAAAAACACATTTAGACATCCAAAACTAAAATTTCAATTATGATCTTGCTAACACACATGATATGAATACAATGTAAGAGATGAATAAAGGAAAACAAATAAATGAAATAAGTAAATGAACATGTTTCTATAAATCACTAAAACACAATAACACCACGATCTATATTGTTGGGCTCTAAGTTCATCTGGAAGCTCAGTTGTACACCTCGAACGCCCGTGTATGGAAGAGCAACACTTGAGGATGGCATTGTGTTTGTGTTTGTAAAGACAGTTTTTTATAAAATGAAGTTTGCGAAATCGATCGAGAATTAAAACCACAATACCAAAAACATGACGTTCAATCTGATACTTCTGGTGCAATAAAGGTAAGGAATGAATTGAACGATTTTTGATGTCTTGAATTGGCAAATAAGTACACAGTTCACATTGTTGGTAAGTGAATACTGTAGCCTATAAACATCTGAAAACCGTATATTTCAATACAAATGCATTGTCACTCATAAGGTCTAAGATATTTTGACTCTGTGTCGGAAATAACAGGGACGTACATTACCACCAGACCGGAACACGATAGCACTGAACACTACCTTAACTAACTTAGCGACGAGTAGAATAGGTAATGTGGTTGTGCCTACATCCGTGGATTATGTCACTGGAGCTCTACTACCAGTAAGAAATGATATGAATATGATTTAAAATTAAGAAAGGAATAAGTGAAATGAAGGAATTCAATGCAGTGTACGTCGTTAGGTCACCAAAAGGTTATGGACATTTATACTTCGCTGAGGATCTCGCCGACGGCGACATCCATGTCGGGGGTCCAGTTGAGTTTCTTCATCTCTTCCTTGAAGCACTTAGCTACATCCAACGCCCTCAGGCACTCGTCAGCCACCCCATCATGCTGCTTTTCACAATCGTGTACTAAGGTTATCAGCTTCATTGCCACTTCTTCCGCTAAGATAAAAGATTACGATAAAAAACTTAAAATAACAATTTAAATAAATTGCGGCTATACATTGCCTTTTAATGCTTCTTCTTATATAGAATATAGGTATAAAGGATGTAAGTACCGCTTCAAAAAAAAACTTCTAATAGTACTCATGATTCTGAAAACAGCGACGTTAATTCATTATTGACTTTTGTCACAGAAGCGGTCTCTGCTGGTGATCTTTGCTGGTGGTAGAGTTCCAGTGCAAGGACTCGAAGGAGTTTGCACTAACGCAATAACTAATCTATCTGCTACCAAATGGTATTCGGCACTAGCGTGTTCCGTTTAGATGGACATGTATGGCCCCGTTGTAACTATCACTGAGACATAACAACTAAGATCTCAGAGGTGCCACGCATCGGCATTATGAGCAACGGTTTTGGTGTAGATGTCTATAGCCAGTATTCGCTTACCATCAAAGTGAACTGTACGCTTATTTGCCACCATCATTACATAAAAGAACAAACTTACATGCTCCATGTTCAACAGCGAAATCCTTAGCATTGCCATGATGAAGTTTGCCGGACTCGTCAACAATATCCAGTTTCTTACTCATGCACACGATGGCGCAACCTGTTCCTCTGCTGGGGAGGGCATTCTCCTCTTTCCAAAACGTATACAGTTCTTGTAACACGTCCTCAGTTATTTGTTGCTGGAAATTCAAAAAATACGCTCACTCTCAGTTTTATACTAGGTATAAACGTCTGTCGTGGGTGCCGTTGTACATAGACAACACAGACACAAACAGGTTTGTAACAAATGGAAGACCAGCGCTGGTTGTTCTTTAACCAGCACATGCTGAGTTGGGACTTGAATCAAGCGGTCGTCACACACCGCTGGACTAATCGGGTTATCGAAGTCGAAATAAAAAAGAACTTGACTATAAAGGGAAAGCTCAAAATAATTATATGCTTGTAGAAATAAAACTAGGTTTCGGATTTAACTCGCGTATATTACACTAAAATGATCAATTACACTAAAAATTTATCGCAATTACACTGAAAATGAATCGTCTAACGTGTTGCTAAGCGCTAATGAACGGCGAGGCCAATTTCGCTAATTCTTTTTTTATTGTTGTACCAATTGTCCGTAGAAGGTTTTTATGAAAGAAAAAAAATTGATAGTTGCGCGAATAATTAGAAATAAAGAACAAAAAAATCCTACGAACATAATATTGGATGGCTTGTATTGTTGGTGAGAAAATATCGGGACGTAACGACCCTACCATCCACTATTGGAGGAGACTAAAATTCTTCCGCTAGTACAGTTAGTTAACCAAACAATGGCGGTCAAACCATTCCAGTAGGGGTAGTTAATGCAAGAAAGTGGAATTACCCCGCATTGACGTGATTATGGGATATTCTCTGCTAAAAAAACGTCCTCTGAACATAATAATAGTACTAAAACGATCTACCTCCTTTTTACAATCATCCAAGACTCTAAGGAAACTCGAGCTAATTTTCTTCAGGACTTCCTGCGAGGATTCTATCTCGCTTACTCCCACCGCTATCACGACGAGGGCAAAAAGGACGGGCTTCATTTTTCACAGCGATTCGCAAACTTTATGAGTAGCCGTAAAACCTGCGCCACCTTTTATAGGATTGATTTCTGTAAATATGGGTTTAGTATAATTGTTTTTAATTGTAGTTTATTAATTACTGAGTGTTGATGTGCTGAGTCTACGTGTTAAGTCTGCGTAGTCATTAACTCGACCTTCGGTATCTTGCAATTGTTATCTCATGGTATTTATGTCTTTTGTATTTATGTGTTTAATGTTTATTGATATATAACTAGTTTTTGGATTTATCTCGCGTATATTAATTACATTATTTAAAATCAACCCAACTTTTTTTTTAATAGTTATTATGGCATTGCTGTTAAGCTTATTACCGGTGTCAAGTAATACGATATTATGTATTCATATTGAGGCAGCGTAAAAGTCAGTCAATTATTTATTAAGTCAGTCAAGTGAGATACAGTCAGTAATTCGAGTAAAGCGATGACTACTTTACCAGAACAATGAAGTTTTGGAGGCAACCTGAAAGGACGTGTCGCACTGTTAAACTATTTCACTATACACGGGCACTGTAATAAGCCTATATCAAACAAAATGCCACCAACTGTATTAAATATAACTCAAGAATACACCAAGAAAATGAAATAAAATAAGAGCACCACACGCCTCCTTCAAGGTTCCCGCCAAAACTCCCAACCCAACGTTTCTATCGCTTTTCAGATAGACTGAGGTCACATTTGGCTGACAGTAGTTTGAAAAATTATTACGTGCAGCTACCTCCATCTATTTCGCAAACGTCTTGCGTAGCATTCAGGATTAACACAAAAGGGATTAAGCCTCACATAGAGCAACATGGAGGGGAGTAGCCATATGCAAGCTTTCCCCTCTGTCAAAGTACAAAACCAAATGATCTTACGCCTGTCGCCTAGATGTTTAAATGTGTGCGTGAAATTGTTTCTGTATTTTGTTAAAGTCAAGGCGTTGAGTGGTGAGTTTCGTAGTAATAGACGATTTTTGTAGTGTGCGTGTGTGTCGCACGCATTTCCCCCCGCAAAAAATTACAGACTATTTTGCATCGGTAATACACGCTATGGCTACTCCCCTCCAGTCCACCGCGATCGGTGGACCGCGTTGCTCAATGAGGCCTCAGGCACCCTCAGGAGTGGTATCGCATTTGCATTTTGACAATGGTCATTGTGTGGGTGTCTATAGGCTGCAGTCATTACTTAACATCAATATGAACTGCATGCTTGTTTGTCATTTACAATAAATTTAAAAAAAAAAAAAAGATACTAATTGTATCTTGAGGTCTTGAACACCCGCCGCTGGACTAACTGGGTCTATTAATCTACAAGCAAACCTACACGTCACGCCTGTATGTACGGATTAAGCAAAGATACAAAATACAACATACATTCAAGCACACGTATATGGCCCCGTAATAACTATCACATAGACAGCAACACAGGTCTCAGAGGTGGCAATGCATCTACATTTTGACCTCTGGTTTTTGTGTAGATGTCTATAGGCTGTAGTCATCACTTAAAATCTATATGAACTGCATGCTTGTTTGCCACCTTCGTCACATAAAAAAAATAATTTTGCGGATTATATTTTGACACATTTTTTGACCTATTGATATCACCGGGAACATTTCACTAAATTCCGATACTGGGATATTTCCAGAAAGCGGAAAAATCCCAATAGCAGCAGTGATAAAGGATAATTCTCTTCCTTTATATCTAATAGCCAGAGGATCGAGTCCAAGACTCCAGCAGTGGCCAGTGGCCAGTTACGACTAAATTGCTAGGTAGAAACCTATAACATCAAATTTGAAACATGTTGTGAAGGAACGGGTGGAAATGTTCCTCCGACGAAAAGGGAGTATCCTCTGACCAGGCGAGGTGATAGGCCGCGGTTCAACGAGTGACGTTAAGAAGATGTATATATGCCAACTCTTGAGAAATCTTCGTATATGCGATGTAATTCGATTGACACGCCATCTACCGTACTAAACAAGTACTTTGGTATTTCATTTGTGTTCCACTAGTTGGCGCCTTAATGTAGTGGACGTTACAATGTTAAAAGGTTGACAAACTATAATTGAGACCACCTGATGGAAAAAGGTCACCTGTGGACATTTGCAACACCAGGGGAGTTGCCAACGCGCCGGCAGCCCTGAAGGGCTCCTTTCACGCCAGATTTGAAGAATAAAAAAAGAGTTTGTTCCACTACTTCCTAATTTGCATGTTCTGAGCAAAAACGATACTGAAATCGCACCGTTCAGTACTTTTATGTTTGCATTCTGTATGATTAAATATCTCTCTTCGGCGGGTGCTGCGATATAGAGGAGACAGTAGCACCTGATCAAACCATACCACATTTTTACTGGTGTAGAGATCCAGTTTCCATTCAGCTCACATGGATAATTAGCGGAGACTGCAGCCTATAGACATCTACATAAAAACCAGAGGTCAAAATGCAGATGCGTTGCCACCCCTGAGACCTTAGTTGTTATATCTCTGTGATAGTTATTACTTGGCCATACATTACCATCTAACCGGAACACTTTAGTGCTGAACACTACCATATGGCGGCAGATAGATTAGGTAATGCGGTGGTGCCTACGCACTCGACTCCCTACACTGGAACTTTACTACCAGTAAAAATATTGAATAAGGTTTACCCTTCAGGTCGGCAAAATCGGAATCTGCCACATTTTTAAATGTTATGGTCATTATCGAAAAAAAATATGGTCAATAGTTGTACCTACATACAAAAGTAAGCTCTATTTTATTTTAAAGAAAAATGGAAATAAAAATTTGACTTCAGGCGAGACTCGAACTCGCGGCCTACTGGGAATCTAGTCCAGCCGCTCTTAATGGATGTCATGTGATGAACTAGTTATTAATGGATGTCATGCATCTGGATTAACCAGGCTTCACCTTCAAATGTCCTGGTATATTTATTTGAATGATTACCTACCTGTTAAGATTAGGTACCTACTTCATTCTTTGGTTAAAAATGTAATTAAGTGCGTTGGAAATAAAACTACACAATTCGACCGCAACATTTTATTCATCGCTTTTGCTTCAATTAAACTACCCAATTCCCACAATATAATCATAATTTAGTCCATGAACATGTCCGAAGTCGTCATTTATACACAGATAGGCCTTGGCGCTGGATTGGAGAGAAAAAAGAAAGAGTGAGAAAAAAAGAAAGTTAATCCATACTAAACTTAACTAATGGATCGTAATCTATTTTGAAGTCATTGGCTTAACACTGACTTCCATTTGTATTTACTACATATATTTTGTTATGTTATGGAAGTGGCAAACAAGCACCCAGTTTTCATAGACGTTAAGTGATGACTGCAGCTCATAGACACTTACACAAAGGCCAAGGTCGAAATAAAGATGCGTTGCCACTCCTGAGGCCTAAAGTGTTATGCCTCGGTGCCGGCAATGACAGGGCCGTATATTTATAGATACTGTCTATTATATACCACAATAAAAAGTGTTGCAGTTCATGAAAACGTTAATAAAAATCTCATTTACAACGGTATATCTAATAATATCTACAAACAACTGATACTAAACTCTAGCCCCCTTATTCATAAACGTACATTAGATACGTTTTAGCTATAGAATGCTTTGTCTTTGTCAGTTGAATTGTCAAATGTGCAGGATAGAAAAAGACAAAGGAGAGATTAGCAACACTTTAGCTAAAATACGTTTATGAATAAGGGGGTTAAAATTTAAATTCTCTTAAGACAACATATATGCCAACACCAGTTATAAAAGCTCTTAAAGTTCCTACATTTATCTCAATCGCCAATAAAACTACTGGTAGAATTAGTTTCATTACGATACTTATTGCCATTCCATTAGTGTTATTGAAATATTTCATGGTACAGATCACGATATACATTAAGTGAGTACAGATGGAAACGACAAGATGATTATACATTAATATGTAAGTGCAAGCTGTGTTAATAACAATCTTTAAGCACCATTATACAAGATGGCTCGCGAAGTAGATGAGAGTGATAACCTTTGGGTCTTTTTGTGTTAAGTAATACATGCTTCCTAAATTGGTGTGTACAGTAGATAGAAGAATGAAATAACCTTTGTATTTGATGAAGTAAGATTAGTAATAAAGTTGGTGGTAAAAGATGATGACTTTTAGTATTGTATAAATATTTCTGAGGTAAATTGAAGATAAGTTCATTCAAAATTAAATAAAAATGAAGATGACATTAGGAACGCAGTTAAAAAACATGTTGATTCTATACGGTCTTTGTAGCAAGAAACATTTGTACTTTTCATTTTCAAAAGTAACACATTTCTTATGCCAGCTTTAACTACTCATTAGATATACGCTTTTTAGTAGGTCTGCCCCAAAGCATAGACGCGTAAAGATGTACGATGCGGAGTAATATTAAGCTGCCAAGAAATATAAGCTGAAACCTCATAAAATTCCGTACTTGTTAGAACAGCAGAGATTGTGGGCTGGGTAGGCTAGGCTGGTAGCTAAGATAATCGTTGGATGTTGAGATGGACTAGCACTAGTAGTGAAAATACTGCATGTATTAGAAACTTTCGATACCACTATATTGCCCTAATTAATTGCCACTAGTCTCTTTATTGGCTTAGGAGATTAATATCTCCGTCTTATTCTGTTTGAAACGTGGTCGCTCACTATGGGC
This sequence comes from Macrosoma leucophasiata, assembly GCA_036365455.1. Lineage (NCBI taxonomy): Eukaryota > Metazoa > Arthropoda > Insecta > Lepidoptera > Hedylidae > Macrosoma > Macrosoma leucophasiata. The sequence continues at coordinate 556,080 of JAWQUS010000023.1, read as the reverse complement.
CTCATAAAAAAGCTCAAGGTCACTCAGAGAGCAATGGATAGGGCTATGCTCGGAGTTTCTCTGCGAGATCGAATCAGAAATGAGGAGATCCGCATGAGAACCAAAGTAACTAAAATAGCCCACCGAATAGCGAAACTGAAATGGCAGTGGGCAGGGCATAGCTCGCAGAACTGACGGCCGTTGGGGCAGTAGAGTTCTAGAGTGGCGACCACGTACCGGAAAACAAAGCGTAGGCAGGCCCCCCACGAGGTGGACCGACGACCTGGTGAAGGTCGCGGGCAATCGCTGGATGATTGGCGGCCCGGGACCGTTCGTTGTGGCATTTTTTGGGGGAGGCCTTTGTTCAGCAGTGGACGTCCTTTGGCTGAAATGATGATGATGATGATTCTGTTTGATGGAGTGCATAGCTAAATGAAACGATCTCTTGTCCCTTTCTGAAACCTAATGTAGGTTTAATATCTGACCAAATTGGTACTGCTGCTAGTGAACACGCACTAAACTGACTGAAGACTTCAATTTCATTTGAGAAAATTTCAAATAAATATCAAAGTAGAAATTAGAAAGCAGATAGGAATAGAATTCAAGATTGTTAAATATGTACAAGTGATATAGAAATTAAAAGTGCAGATGTGATCACAACTTAAGGAACAAGAATATTTTTTATAACAATTATAAAATTCCTAGAGAGATGATAAATTCATGGTAATCCTTTGCCAACACATGTGCCTGTGTTCTTCCTGCTTATACATCAGACAAGATTTCCGCCATCGCAATGTCTGGAGACCAGTTCATCTTCTGGATCTCTGCTTTGAAACATTTGGCTACGTTCAGGATAGACATGCAGTCGTCGTCACCAGGTTGGGGAGCAGTGTTATGACAATTATGAAGAAGATCCACCATTTTCTTCGCAGTTTCATCATCTGTAGAGATTTGGATTATTAACTTGTTATTTTTTATTATTTAAGGAAGATGGCAAACAAGCATGCAGCTCACATTGATGTTAAGTGATGACGGCAACCTATAGACATCTACACAGAAACCAGTCAAAATGCAGATGCATTGCCAGTTGCCACCCCTGAGACCTAAGATGTTACGTCTCTGTGATAGTTATTACGGGGCTTTAAATTACCATCTGACCGGAACTTTTATTTATTTATTTATTAGCGTTTTCACATTAATATAGTACATTCATAAGAGTATATTGAGATCTTAAATATAATATTGTGACACCCCGTTGGGGCATTGCTATTTGTACAATGAGGACAAAGAGTGCTTTTTTATAACATAATTCTAGAATTATACACGATAACGGAATACGATAGTGCTGAACACTACCATTTAGCAGAAGATAGATAAGGTAATGCGGTGGTGCCTACGCCCACGAGCTCCGTCACCAGAGCTCTACTACCAGTAAAGAAAATTGGTATTGATTTATAAATATATACGTTATTATAAGCTAATATATTTATCAACATTTGTAAAAGGACACAGAACAAATGTTGTTGGAGTTGATCTAGAGCGGCTGCCTGCAAGAGGTAATGCGCTAATTTAAATTAATCGTAGACGTAACATAAAAAATCTAACCAGCTCCATGCTTCGTCGCAAATTCATGAGCATTCCCGTGATGCAGGGTGCCATCCGGAGCTAGAAGATTGAGTTTGCCGGAGAGGCAGATGAGGGCACATCCGGTTTTAGGGTTCGTCAGCTCGTAGTCGGACCTCCAGAAGTTGACGAAGTCAGCGTCTACGGAGTCTGGCAGTTGCAACTGTGTATTGTTATTGAAGTATTATAACTATGCACTGTGCTAGAATCCTATTCAACTTTAAAGTAAATTGAAAATAAAAAGGCGAAGTTTGGAAAACATGTTATATTCATTCGACCAAAAATTCCGCCTGTAATCCTCGAAGGAATAGGCAGAGGTAAATTAATGCATTCAAGCATACATGCAAACACCCACGATTCGCCGGTTATTTTGCCTTATGTAACAGGTGGCGAGCCTGTTGACATCTCTGAGCACATTAGCAAACTCATATAAATATTAAATACAAAGTACAGGTGACGCCCTGTAAGGGCATGGCAAACATAGGGGGGCAACTCTGAGGTACTGCGAAAATTCCAAAAAAAGGAAAAATCTCAATAGAACCAGAGATATAGGATTTACACTGTTATCTCTAATAGTCCCCGACCTAAGATCGAACCCAAGGCCCCCAGCGTATTAGTAGCGGTCTGCTACCACTAAGCTACTGAGGCAGTTTAAAAAAATTGTACACAATGTAATTTGAAACGGATAATTTTGACCCCATAACATATTTTTATTCTATCAGTAATGATTAAAGCAATATTTTCATTTAATTCCATTTCCATCCATTAATTGATTGGAAAAGTAAATAAATAAATAAAAAGGAATCCTTACTAAAGTTATTTTCACTTCCACGTTTCTATTATAAGAACTAACTATTTTTTAATCTCTTCTAATTTTGGGATAAAATATTACCGATATTAGAAATACCTGAAATCGATTCGGTTATCGATTCTGAACGAGCTAATTGCAGAGTTTGCAATCCTGTTACACGTTGTATAACATTTTATAAGTCTGCTATACCTCTTTCTTGCAATCGCCCAAAGCTTTAGTGTACTTTATCGTCAATGTTTTCATCACGTCCTGTGACGAGTCTGCACTCTCAATCGCAAGGTACACCATCAAAAACAACAGTATGTTCGTCTTCACCATTTTCAAAACCTACAGATTCTACAGATACGATAGTTACCACCACTTTACTTCTTTTACGTTAATCCTTTGATGTCAGACTTTATATAGCTGCTTGATAGTGTGCTTGATAGAAATGTCATCGTATTAATTACCATCTGTCATTGTTCGTTTTGTTTCCTATGTGCTCTTGTCATTATCAGTTAATAACGCGTTTGTTTTAACTGGGTGTTAATTAAATGCTTGTACGCTGCGAAATGAAACGTGTGATTATGTTTATTTGTTGATAGATTTGCAGTCATTTAGTTCTGTGGTGTATGGTGACTCAGGTTGTATACTGGCGAATATGCGTTTAACTCTTAGAAGAATACTTTTTTTAATACATATATTTTTTATGTAATGAAAGTGGCAAACAAGCATGCAGTTCACATTGATGTTAAGTGATAACTACAGCCTATAGATACCCACACAAAGACCAGAGGTCAAAATGCGGATGCGTTACCACTCCTGAGGCGTAGGGTGTTATCCCTCTGTGCCGGAAATCACAGGGCCGTACATTACCACCTGACCAGAATACGGTAGTGCTAAACTACCATTTATCGGCAAGTATATTAGGTAATACGGTGGTGCCTACACCCGCGAGCTCCGTTACTGGAGCTCTACCACCAGTAAATTTCTTATGTTTTCATTATAGATGTAGTGGTTATTTCATCATCATCATCCCAGCCGAAAGATGTCCACTATTGGACCAAAGGTGGATGGCCATAAGGGGGATATGCCATCATCGACACGCTTGGCATGTGGATTGGCGATCGCAGTGGCGGAATTTTTATCGCAGGATGCTGCTGTCTTGCATTCTTACACTTACTACCGCCCCATTGGAATGGTCTGACTGCCATTTATCGGTTGACCGACTTCACTAGTGGAAGAATTCTCTACCAGTAGAAGAAAATTCTTCCGCTAGTAGGCGATGGGTTCGTCGCGTCCCACGCCCTGAAATTTATGTAAAGAACTGTTTCCAGTATTTTATCAATGTAGTTTCGATGATAAAAGGACAGATTTGGTCAACGTTCGTCTACTCTCTTAAATATCTGCTTAACTGTTTTATGTAAAATTTATTTAAAACTAGCGGACCCGACAGACTTCGTCCTGTCAAAAACACAATGTATATCACCACAGAGTGATCTGTGTATATCACGCACCGGGGCCATCTACTTAAAATGAAACGTACTTATTTTCGTGAGGGACTCACACACCACGTACTTTTCTCTTGAAAATTATTCTGAATTTTCTTCACAGTCACAGTCAGTAATTCTAGTAAAGCGATGGCTACTTTATCAAAACATTTACAATGGAGTTTTAGAGGCAACCCGAAAAAACGTGTTTTCGCACTGTTATCTGTGTATTGTGTTATTCTATTTCACTATACCCGACAACAGATTTTTTTTTGTAAGTTAATATAGGTACTACCACAGATTACTAAATAGGTTATGCGAACAAATGATGCTTGAATTTAATTAAGTAGTCACGTTTCCGAACAAACGATGCTCTTTCAATATAGTCTACGGCTGTGAATGACATTGACATTCGTTACGCGCGTTTTTGCAAATATGCAAAATTAAATGTATATTTTTCAATATTTCTGAGAGATTTTCATAATATTGTTTTCCTTTAGAACCTTCTGCTAATAATAAGAAATACAACAAAAAAAGAGTTGAATCGGTCCAGCCATTCACGCGTGATTCAGATCTAAGCAATAAGAAAGAAAGAAAGAAAAACTTTGCTGATGCAGTCAAGAGACGTACATACTAAACAAAAGAAATCATTGATAAAATAAACAAGTTAACTAAGTGTGAGTAAGAATAAGACCTGTCTCACTTTATATCGCACAATATATGTATGTAGTTTGCAACACTTTTTGTTGATTTCCTAATTTATCCTCCAAATGTGGCTCCTATGTTTTAAATGCACTTATTTTGCAACACGTTCATATTTAGCATCACGTTCATATTTAGGGCACTGATTTACAAGTGTAAAGGTAGCAAATTTCACCTCAATCAGTGTAGCATTTTCGAAGAAAACAAGCGGTACCTGACACGCAGGCAGATGCACATAGAGACAAATGCACGAGGGTTACATTCTTAAAAATTTTGAGGTACTCTAAAAATTACAAAGACCAGCGCTGGGGACAATCTGATTGCCATTAGAGCTTTCTTATGCGATATGAAATTATATAATACTAGCTGACCCGGCAAACTTCGTTTTGCCTCAGAATGAAATAATGTGTCAAAGGTTTGATAAATGCAGACTATTTGTATGGGAAAAAGAAATTGTGTTTTTTACTATTCCCCTTCAATTTCTTCATATTTTCTTACCTTTTAAACTTTCCCTGGACTTCCAAAAATCATTCAAAACCAAAATTTGCTCAATCGGTAAAGCCGTTCTTGAGTTTTAGCAAGACTAACGAACAGCAATACATTTTATGTATACGAGTATAGATTAAAATTACTGGTGCTTGGCTAGTGGTTAGCCAGAGGTCGGTATCTTTCTTTCAATTTAAAAAAGTAAAATCCAAACGATTTTATTTCAACAACTTGTTTACATTACTTAACTCATAAACTATACAGGTAAAGTACTAGCTCCCGCCCCGGCTTCGCGCGGTGCAATGTTGCCTACCCTCTCCTATTCATCTTAGCGTGATGATTATACATAGATATAGCCTAAAGTATTCCTCGATATCTTTTATAGTTTAGGCAGCTTACGCAAAATAAGTAACTTTTCTGGTTGATTTTTTACACCTTGTGTCTGAAAAACCCAAATATCTTACGGAACCCTATTTTTTCCAAAATAAAATATAGCCTATGTTACCCGTGGATAAAGCAGCTTTCGAATAGTGAAAGAATTTTTAAAATCGGTCCAGTAGTTATTGAGCCTAGTCAAAACATACAAACAAACAAAAAATATTACCTCTTTATAATATTAGTTTAGATTAGAAATATCATCAACACCGTGACTAATATGTTTGTTACATTTGATGATAACTGAAGAAAATATGACAAAATTGCCCTTTTTTCGAAATTATGGCATTTCGCCATGTAACTTCACGCCTGTGATGCCCGAAGGAGTAGGCAGAGGTAAATGCATGCATTCAAGCATACATGCAAACACCCACGATTTGCCGGTTACGTTTTGGCCCATGTAACAGGTGGCGAACCTGTTGCCATCTCCGGGCACATTACCAAACTCCGAGGTACTGGGCAACTTCCAGAAAATGGAAAAATCCCAATAGAACTAGAGATACAGGCTTTTTAACCGTTAACTCTGATAGTGCCCGACCCGGGAATCGAACCCCAGGACCCCCAGCGTAGTAGTAGTGGTCTGCTACCACTACGCTACTGAGGCAGTTGCGTAGTTAATCAGAATCAGAATCAGAAACTCATTTATTCATTTAGGGTGACAGGCACCTCTTATGACACGTCAAAAACAAATAAAATAAATTAAAGCGAATAACAATTGATATACATGTCAAACAAGATAAAAAATATATGTAAAGTCAAGAATATCACTAAGATAAAACTAAATGTAATAAACTAATGTATAATCATAAATAACGGTAAAAAATAGATCCAGTAGCTACAATGATTTTTCGAAAGTTAAAAAGTGGCCTCATGTAAAAATGAGACTGATGAAGGAACAAAGTACTAATGATTTCAGATCATTTATTTGCAACACACATAAATCTACAAATCGGTAACAGTATCGAGTCTAGTATTTCTCCATGACGGCCTCGATCATGGTGACCTCCGGAGCGATGCCCTCCTTCTTGGCATCGACCTTGAAGCAGGCGGCCACCTTCACCACGCGGCTGCACTCCTCCTCGATGTGGTCGAACTGCTTCTCACAGTTGTGGATCAGTTCCACCATTTTAGCGGAGAGCACCTCGCCTATGAATATTGTTAATTTTTACTATGTTACTATGTTTTAATAATACTTTTTTTTTATTTTTTTATTTGGTCCACAAAACAAATTACAATTATTCACAAGTAAACTTCAGAAGTTGTTAAATTATTAGCATGTATACATAATTGTAACCTTCTAGATGCAGACACAACATTCTAAATAATTAACTTATCGGTTAATAATTTTTAAACATTCTCATTTGCTACATTGTACATACTTAAAACTAAGGTACATTATTTCTTCTTAGGTAATGACACTTGATAGCGTTTTTGAAAGAGGCAAGAGAACCATGAAATAAATCTGCTGTATTACGAATATCATTAGAGAACAAGGACATACGATAAATTGGAGAGTGTTGGACTAAATTACTTTTCGAATTAGGTAGATTAAATATTTTTCTATTATGTAATCGACTTCCAGGGCGCGGTATTGAAAATTTAAATTTTTGAAGAATGTCAGGTGAATCTATTGTCCCAGTAACCAATTTATAAACAAATATTAAATCAGATATTTTTCTACGAGTTTGTAAGGATTCCATTTTATAAAAGGTTAGACGTTGTGCGTAGGACTGTAGATGCCTACATTGACCATCAGAGAAGGAGAGAAAGTAAAGAAATTTCTTTTGAACTCTTTCTAACCTGTTAATGTGTACTTGGTAACTAGGGTTCCATACAGTGGTGCAGTATTCCAAGACACTGCGCACCAGCGCATTATAAATTAGGACAGTTACACTTGGCTGCTTAAAAATATTCATCACTCTGGTAATATATCCAGTCAGTCTCGATGTTTTCTTCACAATGTGGTCAATGTGGGGTCTAAAGCTTAAATGATTATCTAATATAACTCCCAAATCTCTAACCGTGGTGACTTCGGTAATGGCGGTATTATTGATTTTGTAAATTGCTGGAAGTGATTTTTTCTTCTTGGTAAACTTTATAAAGAAACATTTATTTAAATTAATATGCATTGCGTTATTTAAACACCACCTATGAATTGAATTCAAATCAGACTGTAGAATACCAATATCGACATAACCGGATATAGAACGGTATAGTTTTAAGTCATCTGCATATAATTTATATTTAGATTTTATATTATTACTAATGTCATTTATGAAAACAAGGAAAAATAGTGGCCCTAGATTTGAGCCTTGTGGAACGCCAGATGGCATCTCTTGAGCAATTGACTTAAATCCATGTATAGCAACCAATTGTGATCTATTTCTCAAATATGACTCGCACCATCGAAGTAGCGACCCATGAATACCGGACGTTGAGAGTTTCAAAAGTAAAAGATCATGACTCACTAAATCAAAAGCCTTTTTAAAATCCGTATATACTGCGTGTACTTCATTTTTATTATCTAAAGCTTCTGCGATATCACTTACATAGCCAATTAAGTTCGTGTTAGTACTCCTGTAAGATATGAATCCGTGTTGGTTAGTATTTAATATTGTTCTAAAGTGTGCTCGGAGTTTAGTATTGATAATTGTTTCCATGATTTTACAACACGCGGACAATAAAGAAATTGGGCGATAATTTGTGACATCGTTTAAGCTACCAGATTTATAAATGGGAGTTATATGTGCTAATTTCCATTTTGTAGGGAATACACCTGTTTCAAGAGAAGCATTAAATATCATAGTCAAAGGTACGCACAAATTTTCAGCACATTTTTTAATAAATACTTCTTGATATCTTATTATTTATTGCCTGTACAATTTGATGGCCTCGTCTTAACTATCACAGAGACATAACAGCTTAGGTCTTAAGGGTGGTGACGTATCTGCATTTTGACCTCTGGTGTTTGTGTTGGTGTCTATAGGCTGCTGTCATCACATAACATCAATGTGAACTTCATGTTCTTTGGCACCTTTATTAATTACATTAAAAATATATTCTTATATCTAAATAACTTTTTTAAATAGGTTAGTAGACATAGACAGAGATGACTACGTCTCTCAACATATTAATATCGTATTCATTTGAAGTTAATTAACCCCCCCCCCCCTTTTGAGTTCCATGTTGAGAGAAAAATAATTTTGACCTCTTAATACCTATTTGACTTTAGTATATTGTCATGAATGAATCCTATAACTCAAAATGGTGTCCAACTAACTCAGGAAAGGGATGGACATTGTATGAAGGTGAGTCTGTTGGAATATGGTCATTGGAAATATTACCATTAGGAAAGCTCAAGATATAGTCGTTCATGTTGACGTGGTGCATCCTGGCGTCGTCATGCATCAGAGAGAACTTGTTGGACATGCAGATGATCGCGCAGCCCAGCTCGCGATGCACCACCTCGAAGTCTTCGCTCCAGAAATGCTTGAACTCTTCCATCATCTCCGGATTCAGTCCTGACTGACAGTTCCAAATAATATATGTTAACTCAGATTCTTGGGGTGTTCTTAAGTTTATTAGGGAACATAATTCATTAAAATCATATTTAGTTTTAGGAATGTTCAATCTTGTATAATAAATTATAGAATTTTCTTTATCAACCCAATCAGGCAAACTTCGTATTGCCTCAGAATGAATTAATGTGCCAAAGGTTTGATAGATACGGACTTTTTGTATGGGAAAATGAAATTGTGGTTTTTACTATTTCTCTTCAATTTCTTCATATTTTTTTACCTTTTAAACCTTTCCTGGACTTCCAAAAATCATTCAAAACCAAAATTAGCCAAAATGGTCCAGCCGTTCTCGAGTTTTAGCGAGACTAACGAACAGCAATTGATTTTTATATATATAGATAGATGAGATGATAAAGAAAAATATGAGAAAAATACATTTTATATTTGACTGATTTGATATATTTATGATTTGACTTTTTATTTGATTTTTAGGTGGTTAATAAAACCAAATATGCGAAATTTGAAATTTGTAAAAAAGGATTTTAATGACAGATTTTGAGTTAAAAGATTAAAAAAAAATTAAACAATTTTTCCAGAATTCCATAATTTGATTCAAATGACCTGAGTAGGTATTATCATCAAAATCTCTTTTGCAATTATTTAATAGTTGGAAATTAGCCCTATTACTATTATCCTTGTAGTTATATTATCCTATGATGTATCTATCGAGCGAAAATAAGTGATAACTAAAATAATCTTTGAAAATTAACTTTCATAGTCGATGAAGTAATAAGAATAATGTTAGTGCTCATGTCCATGCTACGACTATCGCCTTAAAATTCAATACTTATACTTAAATACCGAATACTTTAATACCTAAAAATAAAATATTTCAAATAATTCTCACCTCTTCACGACACTCCTCAAGAGCCTTCCCAAAATGTGCGGTCACATGGCTCATCACCTCCGCGGTACCCCTGACTTGACCAACGGCCACCAGACCGCAGATTACCAACCAACCCAATACCATCTTGTCAACCGATCCGATCTCCACAATGGCGTCTTCAGCTAAATCTCTTTATTATATCGCATTATAACTTTTTTTTGTTCATTATTATATATCATTACCTGATTCCATAGCTGACCCTTTCTAAAATCTTAGTCCGTCGTGATTAGATCTAAAATCGAATGATCCGAGGCTGAAATATAGGTGGATAGGGTAATCCGATGATGTCCCCGGTCCGATTGTAAATAATTGCAAGTTCCATATTGTAATTGACTGTAACGCAAGTCATTCTGTACCTTGGGCTTAAATGGTTTGTTGTTAGTATGAAATAAGTATAATATCTTGACTGTTTCGGTCAAGGTATTTTGAATTCTATAACAGATCCGATAGAGTTCTGATCTGCTTGGGATTCGCCAGTCTGATATTTGTCCTATTGAATATCTGCTGATGATAGGACGGCATTTGCAAATTATCGGGTTTGTGCTCATTTTCTGTTTGATAGTCCTTAATGTGAAGACGCTTACTGCTGTTTATTGAATTTGGATATAGAATTAATACTTAAAATTTAAAACATTTCTCAATACTTAATGTATACAAAACACTTCGGTCAATGACCAAGTATCCGACAGACAACGCACAGCAGAAGCTGGTCGTAGAAAGCTGTAATTTGACATTTAGGTACATTGGGGAGTATTGAAGGACCACTTAGGGAGAATTTTTCAACATTACTACTGGAATCGGTTGTACAGACTAGGCCCCAGACAAAGGGTAATATTACCTGCAGACGAAACGTTGAGTTTGATTCTTATCAAGTTATTCTAGGGTATGTTTTGATACACTTTTTTTTAAGGCTCGGAAGTATTACCGCCTATAAGACTTGTCACGAATCATTTTTATTAAAAAATAAATGTGAAAATCCATGTTTTTTTCTATTAGCTACTGAAGATTTAGGTACACTATCATAAATACTTCCAAAAATTCAGGTATCGCAAAACAATGTTTTTAAACTCATGTCATTATAACACGGAAGTTATCAAAAACAACAGTTGAAGGATTATTTCATTCGACTCACGATTCCCATCCCACGGGCCATTGGGCCGCGGGCGGGATTCGGGCCCGGGAATCACTTCCCATACGGCCCGCGTGATGTATGGTCAGAGGGGCAGGGACGACATAAGAAATAGTTTAATTTTTAGCCCACTTCGTGCGTGATCAGAAAATTTGGACAGATTTATCTGTGAAAGGGGACTAAAAGTTGATAAATTTGATATTTTGTTACGAAAGCGGTAAAAAGGATATTGTTTTTATTCATGGTAAGTGACTATCACCAACAGACATTAAAATAAAAACTAGAGGTAGATACGCTTTCCTAAGCGTTAGTGTTTGTTTGTTTGTTTGTCCTTAACTTAACTTACAGGAAAAAAGTTTCTTTAAAAACTTATAAGGAACTTATTAGGACCTATTAGGACTGCCAACTATCACCTCTAAGCTAAACTATAATTATCAATTTCAAAACAAAGATCTATTGTTTTTTAAATTAATAATTATAAAAATATTTCCAACAAAAGTGTTGGCAGGATTCCAAAATTTAACGGACAGGCAAACAAATTAGCATCCCCTACTTCAGCACATTTCTTTCGTGTTGTCTAAGTTAGCAAAACTGATCATCAATCAAAAGTCCCGGGAGTGGTGAAAACAATTCGTCAGCCACTAATGGATGACAGGTTCATACTTGAGGAAGGGAATTATTTGGAGTCACGTACAGACATCTATGATTAATAAATAAAGTAAAAAATAATGTTTCTGTCCGTCTTCTCTTTCATGTTCATATCAAGCCAGTAAGCATTTCTGAATACGCTACCACTATAGGCAAACTTTACAGCTTATTATTAACTATATTACTATTTATTTGCTAGCAACATTTCTGGCAAGATTCCATAAGCCTTATCAACATTTTAAGACAGCCAGACAAATAAGCATCCTTTACAATTATCAGGGAATTTCTTTCGTGCTGTCCAAGTTGGCAACACAGATCATCAATCAAAAATCCCGGGAGTGGTATAGACAATTCGTCAGCCACTAATGGGCGTGTGGATGACAGGTTGTACCTGGGGAAGGAGGAATTTTCAGAATGACATGCAGAAATGAATATGATATTTCATGGATAGGTATACCGCACATTTATAGTAACGAATCGTATAATATTATAGGATGGATAAAATTATATTATAAACACGGTATATTTCACATTCAATTTGAACAGGTAGTTGAACAAATATGTATGTATGTATCCTCACGCCAGGTCCCTAACGAAGTAGGCAGAGTGTGTGGAGCGCCAGATATCCAGGTCCTGACACACCTCCCATGCCTCATCTACATCCATCATTCTCTTCATACATGCACGCTGATTCCTAAGACTTTGGACCCCACCATCATACAATACTTAACCTGTGTGGTCACGGTAAGTCAGTTTTGGCAGAGAATATCTAATAATAGGACTACGTATAGAATGGACACTTCGACGTCCCGCCCAATTTCTCCGCCTCACCCAACCTCCTTTCCTCTTATGGGCGACGGTTGGTATTTTCTACGTGCTACGCACACAGGTGCACGTGTAAATACACGTCACTGATTGATGTGTGTAATAGAGACCAAATTAAGCGTTTGTATAGAATTTTGGCGGAGTGTCCGCGGTGTGGTTTTGGTCTTCCTGGGTTTTTACCTGGGTTCCAGATATACAATGCGAATGTGAATGGTTGTAGATACAACCATCCACATTCGCATTGTATATTTGTTTAGTCATTTGCTCATTCGACATTCCTTCTATACGTCTGAACAATCGGAGCATGGCTTTTTAAATTTTTATACCAATGAAATAATCTTTGTTTCTACTAAAAAACTTAAATAAACTATATGCTTGTTTGTCACTTCATGACATAAAAAACAAACGCTCAGAGCTGTGCCGCATGGTTCAACAACCAGTAAAATTCTCAAAACATTGCTATTCACATCATATCTACAAGCATACCCTTCCAGTTCCCATCACTTCAATCCCATAAACAAAATAACATAACAACAATACAGGCAATACCGCAGTACAGCTGCCAACACTGTTCACAGACGACATCTCCATATGTTTACACTCGTTTCGTTTGAGATGAGTTCCGCCAGACGACTTAAAACAGGCCCTATTGTAACATCCACACCTGAGCGCCAAATAATAACGATACGTGATTCTACACAATGGGAAAATATAAAAATTTACATATAAAACAGGTCGCGATTTCGCGGGGAAAATATTTATTTCTCCCCTGGCAACTACGTGCGTGGAATGGCAACAATTGCTCATTGCTGAGGGATCTGTGATTTACTTTTCAATAGTATCGGGTTTTTTACTGAATTTGGATATTTTATATATTTTCTGTTTTATTTAGTTTGCAGCGATACCACAGCATATCCAATGTGAAATAAAAATGTCTACTATTGTCTTTTTTTCAAGGTGGCTAACAAGCACGCTTTTCATATGGATGTTAACTCACGACTGCAGCCTATAAACATCTACACAAAAACCAAAGTGCAGATGTGTTGCTACCCCGAAGACCTTAGTTGTTATGTCTCTGTGATAGTTATTACGGGGCCATACATTACCATCTAACCGGAACACGATAGTGCTGAACACTACCATTAGGCGGCGGACAGATTAGGTAATGCGGTGGTACCTACGTCCTTGCACTGGAACTCTACCACCAGTAAACATATATTGGTGAAATAATTTTAAAGTTCGTCTTAAAGTAGTTATTTTTCTCATTACAAATGTATACAATTAAAAATATTTTTCTGTGTAATACAAAAATAAAAGTAAAGACGAAACTGCAAGGAAACGTGTAGTTCATGTTTGAAAGCGATTACACAACCAGTATTTAATTTTATATTCTACGCAAAGAACTTTGCAGCTCATAGTTTATTATATACAATGGTGTGAGATTTGAGTCGTATCGAAAGTTAATTTCTACCGGTCAAATGGAATGAGCCTCTACAACATTATTCTATAGTTCTAAAAAATGGCGTCAATAAGCTTTTAGAGATAGGAGAGCAGACGTCTGGTGTTGCCAATGTCCATAGACAGATTTTAACCACTTTCAACAGATGGCCTTTCTGTTAATATGCCAACCTCAATACCATCAAAAATGAATGAACACAAAGAAAATAATATACGAAATAAGTACTTGCAGGATATCAAATATCCGATTACAATCTATTGTAGGTTGACCCCAATGATTACATCAAACACTGAAGTACTCACAGAACGCTTTAAAAGCCAGCAAACAGTAGCCGACGATCATATTTCCCTGCCATCATCAAACGCAAACAAGGCTCTTAATTGACAAATACATTAATATACCGCCGTACCTAACTTATGGCCATCTACTTAAATATTCAGCTGTAAAATAATTCAAAGTTCCACATTAATGATTTCCTCCAAGGCGTTGCAATCATCCATCAACCTGTCGGCGGAGTTGGCGAGTAATGCAGCACAAACGTACATTTGCAGCCAATAATGCAAAAATCCAGGGTAAACTGCAACTTCGAACTGTAAAGCCCAGTTTGTTCTTAACATCATTAGACTTGCGCTACTGGAGTTGAGTGGCACAAGAAATACTTTATCCATCGAGGAATAAAGAATAATATTGCACAGCAGTCACTTAGCGGAGTCAGAATAAAAAAGTGATAAATTGGCTTAGAACCTCACAACTCGAGACGTTTTATCGCAAAGGTATAAGAGCGTATATCGTGAAAGAGAAAATTCCCAATGGGCATTCTGCAATTTTTCATGAAAATAACAATGTGGAATCTGAAAGAGTTTCACGAAAGCGCTGGATTTACATATTTTGTTATCAGACCACATAAAGCACAATATTTTATGGCTTGATAAGTATGAATTGCATAAAATCATATATATGACGGTACGTTTTGCTTACCAACAGTCATAGGCTTCTGGTGCACTGCTACTGAGCTACCGAAGCTTACTAAGATAGTTGCTAGAGCGAGTGGACCAGTGATCACAGTGATCACAGTGGTCGCAGATTTATGTCTCACCTCGTTGAAAGTTGTTTTTGGTTTCCATAAGATCTTCATAGAATTCATATTTTTCACCAGGCTCTACGCTACAACTGATTCTTTAAAATTTTAAAAAATACATATATCAACATGAAATAAAATTCAATGAAACGGAATGGAATGGAATGAATTATGAATTATCTATAATATAAAAATAAGTCGGGTTTTCCTTCCTGACGCTATAACTCCAGAATGCACGAACCGATTTCCACGGTTTTGCATTCGTTGGAAAGGTCTCGGGCTCCGTGAGGTTTATAGCACATCCACGCGGGCGAAGCCGCGGGCAACAGCTAGTAATATATAAAAATAAGTCGGGTTTTCCTTCCTGACGCTATAACTCCAGAACGCACGAACCGATTTCCACGGTTTTACATTCATTGGAAAGGTCTCGGGCTCCGTGAGGTTTATAGCAAAGAAAATTCAGGATTATAAAACGACATCCATGTGGGCGAAGCCGCGGGCAACAGCTAGTATAATATATAGTATTTGGACTACATTGAATATTGATTACATGAACTTGCCTGGCAATGGTGTGAAGATGGGCACTGGTAGCCACCTTCACAAGTGGGCGGTGCGGCGGACGGCTGGGCCGCGTCGGCGGACTGTACGTGTACTCGGCCGCCTCGCCGCCGGTCAGCCACGACCAGTGGTCTGCCATTGCACTTCACACTTACAAACACTGATTCTTACACTTTATATAATTTTTAAGCATATCCTTACAGTATCATTGTGAGTTTACTATTCAATTCATGATTGAGTGAATTTGTGTAGATATCATAAAGAGAACAATTCTACAATGGTATGGTGTTCACTTTATCAAATATTTGGTTTCATAAAACAAATCTTTTACTGGTGGTAGAACTCCAGTGACGGAGCTCGCAGGCGTAGGCCACCGCATTACCTAATATACTTGCCGCTAAATAGTAGTGTTCAGTTGTTGGAGCTCAGCGAAGCATTGGTCGGAATCTTACAAAAATATCGATCATATTGAAATAAATTATACAAAATTAAAATACAATCAATGTAAAATTAAGATTAGGTACCTACTCTTGATACTCAAATAAAAATTGCCATTTTGTCTTGCCGTCAAAGTTAAATAATTAACCTTTCAGTCGAATTAATGTGAAAACATTTAAAATTAATTACAAAACAAATCAGTTAACTAAGCATGTAACAGCACGATCAAACTGTCAAACCTAATTAACAACCCATCAGTTTCGCAACCTTTCAACACAATCATCCTTCAAATCTCATCGGAACAACTCTTATTAAATTTGATAACAATGATGAATGGCCGAACTAAACAACATGTCTACAGCTGATGCATTTCGAATCCTTTAACCCCTTCAACAAAGAAAAACAACTCTTAACTCCTTCTACAGAAGAACTATCGTGGCTGCTTCAACAATATTGTGAAGACGAAAATTTGCAAACTGAGATTTCATCTACGTTATTACAATTTCGACTCTATTCCATTTAAATACGAGTCAACAATATAGAAAACTCTGTGACGATCGTATTTAACACTCTTCGGAAAATAGCGTTATTAAAGCTCCCCCTTACAAGTGTCGTCATCTCGCCCTCTTGCTTCAAACTTAGGGAATGATAAAGACGGCGATATAGCAAAAGGAAATGTGGAAAGTGTTTTGAGTAGGGCTAGGTATTCTGGAGTTAAGGTAATAAATCCTGGGCCCCTTGGAGATTGTGCACATTATCCGATACGATATCAGAATCGGTCACCGGTAGCCAATATCCGAGATCATGCAGTATATTCATGTATTTCAGTAGAAATGTGAAACCCTACCGGTTCTTTATATTTAAACGTAACGTAAATCTATTCCTCGAAGATGTTGGCAGAGATAAATGCATGCATTTAAGCATACATGCATAATATGCATGTATGAAGTTGGTATATTATAACAACTACTCACCAGTGGTATAATATAAAAACTACTCACCAGTGAGGTATTGACCCATGTAATGAGATAGACAGATAAATGGTGAGCTTATTGACATGTTCGGGCACATCTCTAAACTCCGAGTGTGACACTAGGAAGATTTCAAAGATTGAATAGTCTCAATAGTAGTAACAGTATATTATTCGGAGGATCAAATACAGGACTTAAGTGTAGAAGTAGTGGCCTGCTACCATTCAATATTATTAGAGCTTCGAATGTAAAGGTGCCAGGACAACCCATTAACTAAGGGTTTTGTGCCATTTTTGTAGCTACATTTAAATTGTTTTTGTAACTTTTCTTAATAAATAAATAAACTACTGAGGCATTTTTACATACAAAAGACAGTTTTTTTTTTAATGTAATAAAGGTGGCAAACAAACATGCAGTTCATATTGATGTGCAGCCTATAAACAGCCACTCAAGGACCGGAGGTCAAAATGCAGACGCGATCACCCATGCGACTTTGTTGTTATGCCTCTGTGCTAGTTATTACAGGACCATACATTAAAGTAAGTTAAGTATATATATCCCATTTTTTTGTCGCGATACCGTATCGGAGTAGGAGTCCGATATCGTATCGGATGATGGAAAACGCCTCAACTATTGGTACCACTGAAATTCATAGCAGCATTTATGTGGCGTGTACCACATGCTGTTTAGAAGGGAGTTCATGTGATAATGAGGTTTGGGGATTTTCATGTGATTACAATAATATGAATTGTAAATGTGATTGTTCGTGTTTCGAAGGAAATATATCACACTTAGAAGATTAAAGGATTACTGAGTTAAGGATATTGAATAGAAGCTCGACTTTGGTGTTAATTTCACCGCCACCCAATAGGAAGCAAACATCGCACCACCAACAGCCTATGATTTTGCCGCATTGGCCAACGGCTAATTTTAATACAACCATTAGAATACGCGCTTGAGTTTTAAAACGTAACCTCCGTTTTTTTTTGCTCTCGTCACCTACTCCGAGAACGTTCGCTACCATTCCAATCTTTCTTTTGTATTTATTCATTTTCTTAAGTATGAACACGCTTGTAACAAACTGAAGACCAAACTAAATCATTTGATTGGAGCCCAAGAACGAAAAAGTAGTATAAAATGAAACAGCGTTGACATTGACATGACATTATACCACAGTATAATATAACATATTCGTTTTCTTTAGACTGTGATTATACGCTCAAATATAAATATAAACTAATATTATAAAGAGGTAATATTTTTTTGATTGTTTGTTTGTAATAGGCTCAATAACTACTGGACCGATTTTAAAAATACTTTCACTATTCAAAAGCTACATTATCCACGGGTAACAAAAGCTACATTTTATTTTGGAAAAAATAGGGTACCGTAAGATATTTGGGTTTTTCAGACACAAGGTGTAAAAAATCAACCAGAAAAGTTACTTTTTTTTGCGTACGCTGCCTAAACTATAAAAGATATCGAGGAATATCTTTTATAGTTTATTTCACTATTCGAAAGCTACATTATCCACGGGTAACATAGGCTATATTTTATTTTGGAAAAAATAGGGTTCCCTAAGATATTTGGGTTTTTCAGACACAAGGTGTAAAAAATTAACCAGAAAAGTTACTTATTTTGCGTACGCTGCCTAAACTATAAAAGATATCGAGGAAGACTTTAGGCTATATATATGTATAATCATCACGCTAAGACGAATAGGAGAGGGTAGGCAACATTGCACCGCGCGAAGCCGGGGCGGGCCGCTATCTTATATATAAAATTTCCATGTCACAATGTTAGTTACCGTACTCCTCTGAAACGGCTGGACCGATTCTCATGAAATTTTGTGAGCATATTGGATAGGTCTGAGAATCGGCCAATATGTATTTTTCATAAAATTTTAAAACATTTTTTTTGTATTTGCTAGGGCGATACGAAGTTTGCCGGAAGAATTAAAATATATAACTTAAATTGTTGTGCTGGGGTGTTTTGAAAAGTTGCTTAAATGTTTTGTATTTCGTAGTTCAATCGCTTTTGTACTTGAACTATATAATTCCGAAATGACCAACAAGAGCCAACCAAG
Source organism: Macrosoma leucophasiata (assembly GCA_036365455.1). NCBI lineage: Eukaryota > Metazoa > Arthropoda > Insecta > Lepidoptera > Hedylidae > Macrosoma > Macrosoma leucophasiata. Next base: position 536,919 of record JAWQUS010000023.1, on the reverse strand, counting down.
ATGTATAAACGGCCTGACAAAAAGAAATGAGTAACAAAAAAGTATTAGGTAATATTCAGACTTCTGTCTACCAATTCGAAGTTATAATTATAAAGTCAAAACAATTCAAAAGTTATCCACTATTCATTTTCCAGTATTGAAATTGACGGACATCTTGAAATATGAATGGAAATGCTCATTGTGTGAATGAGGGATGTTCAGTTGGGCCGAGCCGGCTGTCGGCAGAAGCAGGGGAGTCAGAACCTGTTCACATTTATAACTGTTGAATTTGCTAATAAACGATGGTAAACTCACGGAAATGTTATTTGATTTGATACTGTTCAATACCTTCACCTTGATATAAAATGTTCAAAATTTGGTGTATATTAAACTTTTTTTTGGCAGATTTGCAATTACAAATGAATATTACACCTAAGTGAAATTATTACTCCATCGTCAATATCTATAGCAGTGAATAAGCATAAAATATGTTTGATTAAATGTAGATTATTTATCATTCTATAGAATAAAATAAGAACAGTAATGAGTGGGTTTTAAACCAGCAATTTCAGGGTCACTGGTGATAGGTTTCCAGTGTAAAAACTTGAGGGCGTAGACACCACCGCATTATCTGCCGCCAAATAGTAGTGTTCTGGTTAGATAGTAATGTATGGCTAGAGACATAATAACTGAGGTCTCAGGGGTGACAACACATCTACATTTTGACCTTTGGTCTTTGTGTGGGTGCCTATAGACTGCAGTTATATATATGCTTTACTGGTGGTAGAGCTCCAATGACGGAGCTCGCGGGCGTAGGCACCACCGCATTACCTAATATACTTGCCGCTAAATGGTAGTGTTCCGGTCAGGTGGTAATGTACGGCTCTGTAATTTCCGGCACAGAGGCATAACACCTTAGGCCTCAGGAGTGGTAACGCATCTGCATTTTGACCTTGGTCTTTGTGTGCGTGTCTATAGGCTGCAGTCATCACTTAACATAAATGTGTTTGCCACTTCCATTACATAAAAAAAGTTATCACTTAACAACAATTTAAACTGCGGGCTTGTTTGCCACCCCCGTCACATTAAAAAAAGTCCATTGCTTTTATTTTTACCACTGTAATAGTAATACTACGTAGTACACTATTGCAGTGGGAAAAAGCAGCTCTAAAATTTCACCGCCGATTGCTACGAAATATGTTCTTCCAAAGAAATAAAAAATAGTATCTAAACTGCTGCCCTATCTCAGCGTGCGAGCGTCGCCCGTCATTTCGTTTGCAGTATTTACCGCGTCTGCCGACTCTACCCTCACTTCACCGCTTTAAGTTTGCTTTAATGACAGTCAAACATGTTCCTGTTGCGTTATCCATGGTTTACTATTTCTGTTGTTTTGTAGGGTTCCGTACCAGAAAAAGAAAACGGAACCCTTTTAAGATCAGTCGCGCGTCTGTTTGTTCGGCTGTCACAGCCGATTTTCTCCAAACAAATACGCATACCTAAAGAAAATATATGAAACTAGCGGCCCGCCCATGAGGCTTCCCACGGGTGCAATGCTTATTAGTCCAGCGGTGTGAGAAGAGCGTTTGATTCCAAGGGTCGCGGGTTCGATCCCCGCACCGGGACAAATATTTGTATGGCCTACTGATATTTGTAAGGCCTACCTACTGATGTTTATTTCGGGTTTGGGTGATTGTGTATGTGTCGTGTGTAGAACGGTACCCCTCGATACGATATATACCTCGTGTGGAGCTGTGTATTCATTTATTTATTTTACACGGGTGTATAACAAAACAGATGTAGTACAAATACAGGATAATAGGTACACCTTTATCGGCAAATGATAGACCCGGATCCGATGTTCGAAATCAAAGTCCTTACAATGACGTCTTAATGCGATTCTATTTTGACGCTGCTAAAATTTTGTTTCATTTGTCTGATTGACTAAATCATGGTATGGCCGCAGAACTCTATCGTAACAGTGGCTTGCTACCCATCGATATGCAACGGCGGTAGACAGCAGTCTTCCTTACTATCAATGATAATTGTTAGATTATTTGTCTTTCTTGATAATATAAAAGGTTGGTTTCAATATAAGATGTCGAGTGTTTGCGAAACATTTCAATCTAGTAAAGTATAAGTATACATGTACGGGCGGAGAAAAATGATTGCAGAGGGGTGATAAATGCAGCGCGGCACTTGAAATAAATCCAATAAATTTTCATCAGGGTGATAAAATTATAAGTGACGGGTGTATATTTTAGTATAGTCATCCTAATATTTTTATTTCTTATCATATTTTTTTGAATAATTTCAGTAGTGCCACTGGATCCGTCTCTGAATCAAAACTAGCTGCAGTCATCACTTATCATCAATGTGAACTGCATACTGGTTTGCCACCTTCATTTAAAAAAAGTACCTACACAATTGTAGGCGCAAAATACCTTCAGTTTATTTTGACTCCTACGTCAATTCTACTTCCTACTGTACTGGATGTTTGTTACTCTTTCACGAAAAAACTACTCGATGGATTTGGATGAAACTTTACAGTAATATAGGTTGGTTATATATTGGAATAACACATAGGCTACAAATTGCAATGATTAAAAGTACACGCGAACGAAGTCGCGGGAAAAAACTAGTATTATATTTATACGGCCCTGTAATTTCCGGCACAGAGGCATAAAACCTTAGGACTCAGGAGTGGTCACGCATCTGCATTTTGATCTGGGTCCTTGTGTAAGTGTCTATAGGCTGCAGTCATCACTTAACATCAATGTGAACTGCATGCATGTTTCCACTTCTATTACATAAAACAAATCTTTGAACACATTATTTAAGTACACAAAAAAATGGAGGTTCCAATGTTGTTGAGATGCGTTACCACTCCAGGAGCCTAAGCTGACATGTCTCTGTGTTAAGATTTAACGCGGTCATAAATGAAGCCCACGATCCTGTTATGCTAAGGATCCGGTCAGGATAGTAGCGATTATGGTTCTCACAACATCTGTTAAAAATTCCCGCGACCCTAGTTAAAACCGCTGTCTTAGGATCTCATGCAGTCCCCCCTGAGAGTTGCCGCCTTATCGTGGCGGGGGGGGCCTTAGTAGTCGGTAGATTGAGCTACACCGGCGAAGTTAAGAGAAGCCCAACGAGGGAGCAGCGTTTGGCGTGGCTCTGCCCGCCACTCGCTGCTGTGGTGAGGAGACAGCTGGGGAAGAGGTATATGGGTATGTGGTTGGCCCTGTACCCTATCCCCAGCCGCCTAACGGTGGTCCCGCCGTCAGGTGGGGACGTAGTGGGGAGACGGCTCGAGAAGAGGTGTATGGGTATGTCGTTGGCGCTGCATTCTATTCCCAGCCGCCTAGCGGTGATCCCGCTTGATAGGGACGTGGTGGAACCGCGGAGGGGTGGCTGAGGGTTGAACTTCTTTGACGCTCCCACTCCCTCAAGGCCGAACTGAGTGCATGAACGCCTCCACCCGGGCGTCTTGGGATGCTTGGTGTTGTGAGTGGTCTGGGCAGAGACCTCCGGGCGTCGGATGAGGGGTGTCCTTCTCCCGAAATATCCCAAGCTGGGTGGCGTGCACGTGTTCCGCACTCCACTAGTGTTGGTTGGAGCCAAGGAGCTTAAACTGTGGAGGGCTCGGAGACAGAGCAGCCGCCGGCGTGGTCGCAGATGTGTGCGCAAGCGTTCCCGTGACTCCGCCACTAATGGCGAACGAATCGGAACACCGTGGGGTTTTAGTGAGTACGAGTCTCACACTTTGTCTTTTCCCCTAGACGGCGGGTGCCCATGAGGGTTTCCCCGGTAAATAAAGGACCTCATGCAGTAGTAGAAGTAACGGCCACAAAACGCCAAGCCACTGATTTTTTTTATTGTTCTGTGTTCATGACAATAAAAAATCAATCAGACAATGTTTGAGCAAATGAAATGCACTTGATTACATTAGCACACCTTGTCGTAATGTCGTATAGATACGAGTTATTTATTCTGTAAGCAGTAAATCAGGACCGCCGTAAAGGGCGAGACCCTTCCATTCTGATTACTGATTACTGAATAGTTTGCTGGTGGGGCTTCGTGGGCTTGAAGGAAAATTAAAGTCCTGTTTAATGCCGTATCGACTATACATTTTCTATAGCTTCACGCTGATAGATGGGGTTGGTGGAAGTGTATGTTTGTATACAATTCTTCTGTTTGATTTTGTGTTTTGTTTGCGTTTTTTTATGTAATGTAAGTGTCAAACAAGCATGCAGTTCAAGACACCAACACAAAGACCAGGGTTAAAATGCAGATGCGTTGCCACTCCCGAGGCTGCTATACCTTTATGCCGGAAATTACAGGGCCGTACATTACCACCCGACCGGAACACGATAGTGCTGAACACTAACATTTGCGCGGCAGATAGAGGTAATGCGGTGGTGCCTACACCCGCGAGCTCCGTCATTAGAGCTCTACCACTAGTAAAGATATATCTATATAAGCGAAAATATCCATCACTTATCACAATAACAATGAAAGTGTTAACAATTATTTTTATACAACTATTTTCGTTTTCAATAGCAACATGCGTGCACTGTTGCATTTTATAAAAGCAAATTTCTGCACAGTGCACCGCAACCCCATGTCTGATCAAAACATTAAAACAAGCACTCAAATGTATACCGTATACAAAACAAATTAAGGTTAAAATTCAATTGATTGTGCAACAAAGGGGTGAGATCCCCTAATTCACTTCGACGCGAACCATTTTGTTGAGATAAAATTAAAAAGAAAACGCATTTTCGTCTGTCTGTGTCGAAATGAACATGACCCATCGATTTGGTGGCAGGTGCTTCTTGCTGGTTATACGAGTCATTTGTGTTAAAGGCATTTTGATTAGTTACTATATTGAAATATCGCGTTCTTTGTCTTTTTAATTGTATTCTACGCATTTAATACTGTTTTATTACGGAGCAGGTGTAAGTATTTATATAATGTAGCTTTTCGTAAAAATAACTTTTTACGAAACAATAAGTTGAAATATTATAACTATGTTTTTTAAGTTTAGGTATTGGTTAACTAATAAGTTTTTAACGTTTTAAACTGAGCACAGTTTATTATTTGTCTTAAGTTATACAGTGAAAAGTAAAATAATAATAGATGAGGTATGTTAACATTTAATGGTAAATTTTATTAACGTATTTTTAATTATTTCTACTTTACGAGTATCAATGTCACATTTCTTGTACAATGTCAAAAGAAAATGCAAGCTTATGTATTTCTACTTCGGAAATATCACTGCTACGAAGTACTACGAACGTAGAGAGAGTTTTCTTCTGCTACGAGGTGTACAAACATCCAATTATCTCGGATGAGTCGTACAAACATCCAAAACTCTCGCATGAGTCCTTTATTATTTTATATTATAATACCAATTTACCGATTGGGAAAAGAGACATTCTACTGATATACTTTTTACATTAGTTTATGACATTTAGTTTTGTCTTAGTGATATTCTTGACTTTACGTATATTTTTTATCTTGTTTGACATGTATATCAATTGTTATTCGCTTTAATTTATTTTGTTTGTTTTTGACGTGTCATAAGAGGTGCCTGTCACCCTAAATGAATAAATGAGTTTCTGATTCTGATTCTGATTAGCAACACATATGGGTCGAAATTTAAACTCAGATGACTCCCTATTACAACACAACACACAGTAAATGATACAAATATATCGACTTTTTAAATCGATATGACTTTGTACTTTTACTTGTCACATAGGTATTTGTTAATACATGTGAACATACAAACAGACAGACTATAAATTACGTCATTGTTTCCAATGTAGTATAAACTCATATTATGTATAAAAACATTTTAATATTATTCGTGTTTTACACAAGCCAGATGATGAAGAGGATTTAAAGAAAAAATCGTAGCCTACAACAATGTTAACACTTGCCTGCCATCTGTCATGTCACCAACACGTAAAACATTTTAAGAAAACTTACTCAAAAAAAATTTTTTTATGCATTATGAATTTTACTAATACTTAATTAACTATAAAACATTATTATTATTTTACAGTTTGACATTGAAATTGCGCGTAATCTATGCGAAATTGAATAATAATTAAATTTTTTTTAATTATAATTATACTACATACTTCCCGACTGTCTTGGTGATAGAATCAATTGATGCATTTATTAATGAATTAAGTAAATCAAAAATTTACTAAGCAGGTACTTAAATAACTACTACTAACATAGACCCTAAGTTTTTATATATTACTAACAATGAACTGTGAATTGTTTGCAATAAAATCTAATCTAATCTAATTATTAAAATTAAGTGAAACAGTTATCACACGTCATTTCCAAATATATGAGTATTACGTCTGCGTGTATTGCATAGCTCCGTGTCTGCAGCGTGACTCATAGTAAAGTCCAGCACGGGCGCCACTCACACAACCGTCTGTCAGTGTGTGCGCGCTGTGCATGAGCGTAGAGGAATTCCGAGAGTCAGGACACTCTTCTATATTCCTTTTAAACTTATGGACGTTCCTTAATACACTGTATAAAATATAATTTTTATGTCATATAAGCAAACAGTTATTTATGTAAGTAATGAATAGGTGAAACAATGAAACCTCCAGTTTTTATTTTCTGTAGTATTAAATTAATTTATGTATACCTACTACTGAAAGACTTTATAATAAGTTCATAAATAGATACTTTAAAAAATTGAATCTAGAAATTTAAAAAAAGAAACTGATTAACGGATTGACTTCAAGGACAATTTTTTCTTTAATTTTTTTTTAAATATTTAACTTTACTCTTCTAGTTTTTATGTAAGATGACAATAGGTTGCAATATTCAATTTCCATCAATGTAATTTTGTTAGCTATTATCTACATATTAAGGAAGAAAAATTTAACTACGAAATTGATGTGTATTCTATCATACAGTTGTTTTCACGTTTATTAAAACTAAGATTGTTTATAGAACAATAAAAAAAATACTGACATTTTCGACTTCATGAGCTTTTGCTAACTGACTAGGTAACTAGCTAGATAACATTGCATATTCCTAATGCACAGCGAGCTAATGGCTGCTGTCACACCACTAAATTAGAATTATTGTCATTTGTACTATCGCATTGATCACCGCTCTCGCTCCCTCTCCCACTATACACGACCCCATATTCAGTTTATGTGAAATCGATGCACCGCTGTTTGTAAACACTCTGCACCGACCCTATCGCATCTGTCAAACTTGAACACTGCAATACAACCCTTATGCTGTGCTACATACAGACTACATTATTTTCGGCGGTTATTAAAAAGTAAAATTGTATCGATCGTATTTAATTCAAAAGTTTTCTTTTTTTTTTATTTTAATGATACTACTCACGTCTTTTAAAATCCATTAAATACTTTGGCTTAAACATTTTATCTCACAAATTCACTCATTTATAATTTAAAACGAAACAATATTTGTTTATCAAATGTAAGCTTTAATAACACATGTTTTTTTAAAATAAAATATAAACACAACATACATAAAAGTCCACCCACACAACACTTTTCCGGTAAACGAAACGGCGCACGTAAAAAGACTTAAATTTAATTTTGTTTATTTTTTTAAACCCCCGACTGCGGAGGTGGCGCGCCCGTGCGGCCACGTTGCGAACTAACCTAACCTTACCGCGTGCACCCGGGGTGTTTCAACCTAACACAGTTTTATATTCTTGATACTTGCCTAGGAACGTGTTTCGGTCACCTTTGGTATTTTAGGCCAGACGGTATTTTACGCATTGAATTAATGAGGAGAGAAATTAGTTCGTTATGCCATAAATTTGTAGTGATTGTTTATATTGGAATTTTTTGTAAGTTGAAGTTGAATCGAAAACGGAATTATTATGAATAAATGTGAGATAAATATGATAATCATTCATAAACTTTTGAATATTTTATTAATTAATTCGAAGTTATGAAATTTTAATATTAAACTATAGGTAGGTACTTAAAAGCACAATGATCCTGCTCTTACTTCGCTGTGTATAGGTTTTTGGGCGCCAAAAGTTACCCTTAGTTTAGAAACATTTATTATTAAACTTTATTAGCAAGTAAGGTTTTTTCTATTTACTTATCGTTTTTTAGGCGATGGTTTTATTTTTATTTGATCGATGATAAATATGTCAACTTAGTTAAGAAAATTAGACAGTTGAAATGGCGGTGGGTAGGGCATATGGCAAGAGAAATTACAACGAAATGGACACAAATTATAACAGAGTGGCAACCACGAGATGGAAAAAGGAGAAGAGGCAGACAAATCAAAAGATGGACAGATGATATAAAGAAAATCGGAGGAACAATTTGGTCAAGAAAAGCGAAAGATAGAAATCAATGGAAAGAGCTGGAAGAGGCCTATGTGTCGCAGGACACACTGACAACTAAATCTGGTAATCCGATGTAAAAAAAAAATTTTAACTTAAACAACTGTAATTAATTTAGTATCAGCAATAAAGGCTTAATTTAAATTAATTAATTAATTAATTAAGTGTGTCAACTTTACATGTTGGCTCGCAGGTTTGCTCGATGTTCGACGGAGGTGAAGGTCAGTATTGACGACCAGGTTAGTCCAGTGGTGTGTGTCTGGACCGCTAGATGCGAGGGTCTTGACAAGAGTAAATTTATTATTTTATTATACCTGGGTGCGATCCACTTGGTTGTGCGAGCCGGTCGCGATCGGATGCGTGATGGGTGACCTCTAGTAATAAATTAAAAAGCGCGTTTCCGCACAGTAAATTTACATTGTGTTTCCGTGCTTCGGAGGGCAGGTTAAGCCGTCGGTCCCGGTTGCTATCGATAGATAGCAGTCGTTAAATTTTGTTGTAGGCCTTATGAGTGGTTTGGCAACATCCGACAGTGGGTTGGCCACTATGCCCGTGTCTCCACCAACCCGCATTGGAGCATCATTGTGGAGTAGGCTCCAGGCCTCCCCAAAAAAAAGGATAGTGACTCGTGCCCAGCCGTGGGACGTAAAAAGGGTTGTTGATAATCATACCTGGTAGAGTATAAATTTATCTAAAAGATGGGTAGAAAGTACCAAGAGTGATCGGTCGGGGGTGGGACCCGCGCCGCGTGTCCGCGGAGCGCTCCCCAGCGTTCATTCATTTGGCGGGTTACTAGTTACTACGCAGTGGGGTCGCGTTGACCTTGTGCCACTACGGTCGCGGGTTCACTTTGGATTAAATATATATAACGTATATTTATATATGTATACATTATCTTTTTCTTAGGTTTTAATGTACCTACCTATGTTCTGAGAGAGATCGTGAATCATATCTATAATTATAAGGTTTCTTAGCTTAAGTCAAATATTTTTTTAGTATTTTTCTAGTATTAGTATGTTATTTAAAAAATAATGTAAGTATTAAATAAATAATGATACCTATATACATATTTACGAGACGCACGTTGCTTTTATCTTTAAAAAAATAAGAAAGAATGTGTCCTAAGTCCTAACGCTATGATTCCTTCAAGCTACCCGAAAAATATGACAGTTGATTTCTTATTGTTCATGAACCCTATAAGGTGCATCTGCTGCTTTAGGGACAGTGTATAATATGTAAATAACTAAGTAAATCGGTATGTAATATAAAAATTTTCGCGCCAAATTAACACAAAATAAAAACACATGAATACACATATAGAACCATTTGATTTTTTTGAAGTCGGTTACAACTGCCACCTCTCCTCTGTGAAGCAATAAACATGGACATCTGTATGCGCCCGCCCTAACGGCACGTGCACACTGCAACTTTTATTGCTGCACGATAATGAATTATTGATTTTGTGTAGCTTACACTGAAACTAGCCGTATCATGCTCTGTGTGACTCTATTTTTACTCGAGAATTGTTGATTAGCTTAAGCTTGATTAAGGTTTGTGACGTCGGGACGTGACGACCCTGCCTACATAGTGGACGAGAATTATTTTGTTAGTGCAGTCAACCAAAAAATGGCGATAGAGCTCTGGTGGTAGAGCTCCAGTGACGGTGCTCGCGGGCGTAGGCACCACCTCATTACATAATATACTTGCTACTAAATGGTAGTGTTCAGCACTATCGTGTTACGGTCAGGTGGTAATGTACGGCCCTGTAATTTCCGGCATAGAGGTATAACACCTTAGGCCTCAGGAGTGGTAACGCATCTACATTTTGATCTTGGTCTTCGTGTGGGTGTCTATAGGCTGCAGTCATCACTTAACATCAATGTGAACTGCATGCTGAAGTGGTAAACACTTCCATTACATTAAAAAAGCCGCCAAAGTAAACACGAAAAACGACAAGTTTTAGCAATAATATGTTAATTAGCGGACGAAGCGTGACCAATCTACATCTCATCTCTTCGGTACCCTTTCTAGCAGTTGACAGGGTTCAGGGTGACCACGCAAAGGGAATGCAGTCGGAAAAGACCAAATTAAATTTTATCAAGTGAGTCAAAAATTCTTAGCGCAAAACTTAAATGCACGAAGCATGAAAATTTGAAACTCACGTAAGTGAAAAAAAAGTACTATGTAGTAATAACTGAATGTAGCCCTACATAAATCTAATTGTTTTATATTATTTCGCATTAACACATGCTTGTGAAATATCTTCCTCTATTTTTCCTTCACATTTATTGCATTGCTTTATGGTAGCAGCAGTGCCATCTATTGCCAACTTTGCTGCTACCATAAAGCAATGCAATAAATGTGAAGGAAAGATTTGACAAATCGGACAGGACTTCAGTAGCTCAATTGGAAGAGCGGCTGGACTAGATTCCCAGTAGGTCGCGAGTTCGAGTCTCGCCTGAAGTCAAATTTTTCTTTCCATTTTTCTTTAAATAAAATCTACTTAAGTCTATGCAAAAACTAGAAGTCAAAATGTTGATGCGTTACCACCTATGACGCTTAAGTTTTTTTTTATGTGTTAAAATTGGCAATCAGGCATGCAGTTCACACTGATGATAAGTGATGACTGCAGCCCATAGACACCGACACAATGACCAGAGATCAAAATGCAGATGCGTTGCCACTCCTGAGGCCTAAGGTGTTGTGCCTCTGTGCCGGAAATTACAAGGACGTACATTACCACCTGACCGGAACACGATAGTGCTGAACACTACCGTTTAGCGGCAAGTATATTAGGTAATGCGGTGGTGCCTACGCCCGCGAGCTCCGTCACTGCAGCTCTACCGCCAGTAGAAAAAAGTTGTTAATAGTATAAAAATATTTAAATACAAAGTTATTTTTGCCTCTATGGCAGTTATTACTGGCCATACAATGTAGGACATATACAACCGTGTATAAAAAAGTGAGTTTCTTGTAGCATGTTAGTTTAATATTTTGATCCGCAGAATCTATACTAATCCTTAATATCATAAAAAGAATTTAAAAAAACTGTCCACCCGCCAACCAATAGCATGGCCACCCCAAGGTAAAACACGCAGCGTATTTTACAGAAACATGCAAATTTCGAGAACACGTCTGAAAATTATGAGTATTGACTGTTTGTTGTGAATCCATAGCCGGCCTTCATGAAGCCAATAACGTGATGCGTACAGTATTCTGGACAACCCTAGTGTTGGAAAGGTCACTTCTGATACGCTGAGATCCTGGATTCAAACCGAGGATTTTTCTGGTTTTTGGCAGTTTCCCAGTAAGACAAAAATGGTAAACTGCCTCAGTAGCGTAGTGGTAGTAGGCCACTACTACTACGCTGGGGGTCCTGGGTTCGATTCCCGGGTCAAGGACTATCAGAGATAAAGGTTTAAAATCCATTATCTCGGGTTCTATTGGGATTGTTCCATTTTCTGGAAGTTTCCCAGTACCTCGGAGTTTGGTAATGTGCCCGGAGATGGCAACAGGTTCGCCACCTGTTACATGGGCCAAAACGTAACCGGCGAGTCGTGGGTGTTTCCATGTATGCTTGAATGCATGCATTTACCTCTGCCTACCCCTTCGGGGATAACAGGCGTGAAGTTACAAAAATTGTAGTAGACGCAATAACGCGGGATGGGCAACAGCGTCCCGCGATAAAAGTACCGTCCTTTGCAAACATTGTGATCGCCAATCCACATACCAAGCGTGCCAATTACGGCCTACTCTTCATAACAGGAACCCTGAAAATACCCCATCTACTATACCAAACATTTCTAAAGCTCCAATATTCACTCCAAAAGGCGTATTTTGGGGTGACAATACGTTGGGAATGTTATGTTTTTAAAGAAAATGCAAATAGTTTAGGCCTAAGGCAAACAAAGAATGGTTTAAATAACAACTATACTGATACTACTAGATACTGAAATTTCCGGCACAGACGCGTAACACCTTAGGCCTCAGGAGTGGTAACGCATCTGCACTTTGACCTTGGTCTTTGTATGGGTGTCTATAGGCTGCAGTCATCACTTAACATCAATGTGAACTGCATGCTTGTGTGCCACTTTGAAGACATAAAAAAAAACAAACCTGAAATTTGCTTATTATGTTTGGTGGAACCGACACCACCATGGCAGGGCAGAGTCGCAGTATTTCACGAAGCCAACGAGGTGAATGCATGGAATGTTTTGGTTAACGCTAGTTCAGTTTTTAGAATACCTTTGCTGGGAATTTGTTTACTTTTCCGTTAAGGCTTGCTACAGAATTACAATTACAAATGAGGATTATTGACTTTTGTGGTATAGTTACATGTACTTTTTTGTTGTTGATGGTAGAGCTCCAGTGACGGTGCTCGCGGGCGTAGGAACCACCGCATTACCTAATATACTTGCCGCTAAATGGTAGTGTTTAGCACTATCGTGTTCCGGTTAGGTGGTAATGTAAGGTCCTGTAATTTCCGGCACAGAGGCATAACACCTTAGGCCTCAGGAGTGGTAACGCATCAGCATTTTGACCTTGGTCTTTGTGTGGTTGTCAATAGGCTGCAGTCATCATTTGACATCAATGTGAACTGCATGCTTGTTTACCACTTCCATTACATAAAAAGAAATAAATGTATACAGATTAAAGAATTCTTAAAATCGGTCAACGCAATAACAAAATATATCAATTTTGTATGTTTTTGTATTTCAAGTTGCAGCCAAAATACAGTATCCAAAAAGAAATATTGCACATCGACCTTAGGAAGGAGACTTCGGCATATTTCGGATCTGTTTGTGTGAGTGCCGATTTGTACGTAGTTTCCATACTGTTCATATTTGTACTGTGGCTCTACGAAGTCGAAACTAGCCGATTGTCTCTTTCGTAGGCTCGATGTGCAATGTTTATTGTTAAGTACAGTGCCCTTTAAAAATATGTTCCGCATCGAGCTTAGAAAAGAGACAATCGGCTAGTTTCAGATTCATAGAGCATTATCTCTGCCGTACGAAACACCAACAGCCCGGTATTAATAAGGAGCTGTAATGCAGTAGGTATTTCTTGATGATCATTGACAGATACTTATTGTTCCAGCCGGAATTCGAATTCGAGACGCCAAACTTAACAGTAAGTCGTGGTCACAGGTCGTGGTCGACTACCACAAAGACAGACATAAAATGAGAACCTTTATTTGTTTACAACATAGAAGCGAAAATTATTTTGTCCGTCCAAGATTCACGCCTAAACACTCAAACCTGAAACGTGATATCTGGCAAGCGGACTCTACGACCGAGATAAACGAAAATTAGAGCGAAACGAACACCGCAGACAAAGCTAGTCTACAATATAGTACCAGCTCTGTCACGCTGACGCCAGTTAAATAATAGCTGCCCCACAAAAACTGGGCTACGTACGTCACTATTCCTCGAACAATTCCGGATTTCAATGAGGAAAGTAGATTCTCCCAACTGTGATGTTTGAGGTACGACTGATGACATTCATTATACTTTCGTAGAATATATAAAACTTTAAAGAGAAAGATAATTATTTTTGCAAAAATATAAAATCAATAAATATGAATCAGGAGCAATCAAGCTATTGGGACAACCATTTAGTCATGCAGCAAAATCGAAACGAAAAAAAATTTGTTAAGAACGGTATCATTACATAAATAAGTGTCTTACTCCATGAATACATTCATATTAAAAATAAGGATATGATGGGGCTGACATATCCACCGATGAACAAAAGCCTCGAAATAAATTTATACCAAAAAAACTGGGCTACGGACTATGGGACACAACAAAAGATTCTGCTGGACGGCCTTATTACGGATTCAAGAGGCGGTAAAAAGACCAATGACATATAAAAGCAATTTATAAAATCACTTAGCAAGAAATAAGGCAATGGACATGTATTGCGCATCATTACAGTTATACACCATAGGATCAAGGCGCACGAAATATTTATAAATTCTGCTGCTTGCATATTTCCTCAATTATGTGATGCATTTATTTTACAGTTGTGCTCTTGTACTACAGAATCTATACTTTATTTTAATTCAAGAATAATTTTGCGGTCTTTCAAAAATAAATGTTTCAGATCTCCTCTGTTAGTATTATTAATCTCTAACCTGATTTGCGAGATTCTCGAGATGACTGGCTTACGTAAACTCAATTTTAAGAAACCTCCAAAGCCACAGATCGGACCTCTGACTTCAACGAATCAATGGCCCGCAACTAAAAGACAGAGATAGTTTTAATTACCCAATTATAATTTATAATCTTCCTCATACATAGATAGGCCCATGGTGTATACAGGTGATTGAAGTAAAGCAAAAACTCAAGCACCTTGCGTCGAAGTGTAATGTTAAAAACATTAAGTTGTAAATCTGTTGGAATACAATAGGCGGTCGCCGCGAACGACGCCACGACGAGTTTTTCTAAAACTTTTATCGGTGATGTACATTGCGACAGAATGTTGCCGGCCACAATATTCAATTTTGTTCAACAATTTAAGAATTATTGTAGTTATTAATTAAGTGTATGATATTTGTCAACATTTAAACTCTAAATCCTATCCTAAGGAAAAACCCAAAAGATGTATCTTAATAGTGAACCTCTATTTATGCCATCACTCACGGATCAGGAGGCCAATATTGGCGGAGACGGTGGTCTGTATAAATTTGCTCAGCGTTTTTACCATAATGCTCTATTGAACGGATGAATGGTGGCATAACACATCATTAGCTTGTTTCTCGCCATCTATCCGCTTAGTTATGACTGTAGCTTACAGACATCTACATTAAAATTGGAGGCCAAAATATAGATCTTTTGCCACCCCTGAGGCCTAAGCTGTTTTGCCTCTGTAATAGTTCTAGGTCGTACAGTTCTAACAGACAATACGATAACTTTTTTTATGTAATGAAGGTCGCAAACAAGCGCGCAGTTCATATTGGTGTTAAGTGATGACTGCAGCCTATAGACACCCACACAAAGACCAGAGGTCAAAATGCAGATGCGTTGCCACCCCTGAGATCTTAGTTACTTATAATATCTGTGTGACAGTTCTTTCGGAGCCATACATTAAATTGCTTCATTTAATAAGTACAATAGATCTCCAATAACTTTAATGTACTTTAGTGAAAAGTGCAATATATGCTTACTTAAACTCTACGTTACAGACTTTATCAAATTGTAACATCATATCGCAATAATCTGTTATATGGTATGGAGATAGACCAAATGTTTAAGTAGCAAAAAAAAAAAAAGAAGTTGTATTAAATTTTGTCTCTTTTTAACCGAGTTCAAAAAACGAGAAGGTTCTCAATTCGGGTGGTATATATATATATTTTTATGTATGTACGCGAATTTCGCCGAGATTTCTGGACCGATTTACGTAATTCTTTTTTTGTATGATGCGGAATAGTTTCGAATTGGTCCCATAAAAATTTGATTCAGATAGGCCCATCAGTTTTTATTTTATTAGCATTTATTTACTTACTTTCACCTCAGACTAAAGGAATAAGAATAGACGGCGAGTTGTCATACAGTGCGTGCAATCCACTGACGTCTTAGGTAGTCCCAATGCGCATGACAACAAGATGACAACAAGTGACAGTGACACATTTACTCATCGACGACACAACACAGCTTATTAACTCCTTCGTAAATATTTTTTTTCATTGATTTCGTATAGTCGTGTAATAATTTTGTATCGACACACCTAAACATTTTAAATTAGGTATCTAATTGTCACGAAGCTAAAAGAGTCAGTAATACAAATTTAATAGATGTGAACATTAATCTAATTGGCAATGCAGCAATAAACTAAAAAGAATTAAATAAATATAACTACGTTATGAAAAACCGACCTCAAAACTGAAAAGTAAAAAATAATAAAGATTTAATTGTAATTATATACTACCTATTATTTATATGTGCTATTTACTAATAGGTTTGAAGGTCGGTGCCAAGGCAAAATCACTAAAGTAGGCATTTCATTGCATTAAAACGTAACTTCACGCCTGTAATCCCCGAAGGGGTAGGCAGAGGTAAATGCATAAATTCAAGCATACATGCAAACAGCCACGATTCGCCGGTTACGTTTTGTTCAGTGTATTAATTTGCTCGTATTCAGATTTAAGTGATTAAAATAGGATTATTTGTTTAAGGCTTGGCACCGACTTCAAACCTATTAGTAAATAGCACATATAAATAATAGGTAGTATATAATTACAATTAAATCTTTATTATTTTTTACTTTTCAGTTTTGAAGTCGGTTTTTCATAACGTAGTTATATTTATTTGTTTTTTATCTTCAGATAAATCTGACATGTTCAAACGACAATAACGGGCTAACCGTGAGTGGAGCTTTACCTCAGACAGTAGTGCAGTGGACATGGCTCCGCATAAATTAGGGTTGCGGTGATCAGATGAACCCCGAATTAATTAAAGTCGCACACCGAATACTGCACTGCCCTTACCTGAAACAAACAAAATGTTTTATATTTGAAAGACCTAGGTATATTACATTTGATGGATACCAATGAGTACAGTTTACATTATATTAATATCATAAAAAACATTGTTTCTTTCTAATGAATGAAAGAAATGTTATTTTAGAAAAAAAGACCAAACTCTACATTATTAGCAAACGATTTTGAATTGCAACGGTATTCGATATAAACAATTTTGTGTATGATTCGGAAACGGATTTTATGAGAAAACCCCCAAACCTTTTTAGTCAGACACAATCCACACCACATTGATGTTATTATAATCTGTAACTGGAGGACTGGGAAAGGCGTACGGTACCTTATTATCGCAAAAAAAGCTAGAAAGAGTTGAATGGAGATGAAAACTCGTATTGGAGTCCAAGCAAAGATGGGCAGGTTTATTGTATAGATAACTATACAAATAAATAAAATTGGAGTGTTTGTTTGTTATAAAAAAATAACCACTATTTGCTAAATACATATGTATGTGTAGGTACACGCTACATTTACCAAAACAACGCTTTTACAATTTTTGTTATTCTGTCTGTCTGTAGCGGCAAATCTCAGGAACGGCAGTACCGATTTTGACGGGACTTTAATTGGGACACTGATGTCATAAAGCGTAACTTAGGCTATTTTTGTTTTGATTAATATTATACTAGCTGGGCCCATGACTTCGTCCGTGTCTGTACTGACAATTATTTAGTAAAA
The DNA here is from genome assembly GCA_036365455.1 of Macrosoma leucophasiata. Lineage (NCBI taxonomy): Eukaryota > Metazoa > Arthropoda > Insecta > Lepidoptera > Hedylidae > Macrosoma > Macrosoma leucophasiata. The sequence continues at coordinate 519,349 of JAWQUS010000023.1, read as the reverse complement.
TTCTACGAGAACAAAGTGGCGGCCACAGCTAGTAATAAATAAAACAAAATTATAAAAAGTCAAATAGAGCTCTCTGAGGTAACCATTCCACATGGACGAAGTCGTGGGCAGAAACTAGTTGTAAAACAAAAACGTGTGCTATATTTTACATCCACGCCAAGCCAACACAGGTCAATAGTTTACAACGAGTACATTCAATGCATCACATGCAGGATGCACCTAGTACGTTCACCTGCTCTAAAAATACTTGTGTGTATGCGCACCTAACGTACCAGTATTAATACATGTGCGTGCGCGCACCTAACTTATTACAACGCAAGCGAACGTTCTTCCGAACTGAAATACGGGCCGACGAATTGCTTGATGTTTTCATAAAACAGTATTACTTAAATAAATAATTGTTATTTCAGTTTCTTTTAAGGGTTTCGTAGTAACAAAGATCACTTATAGTTTCGCTATCTGTGCGTCCGCGGTTTAGCGCAAAAACGATTGGTACTAGAGACTTGAAATTTGGCACAAGTATACATCTTAATTACGCCGAAAAAGTGGTAGAAAAAAAACATGAGAAATAAAATTACTTAGGGTACCTCCCCTACATGTAACGCACGGATATTTTTTTTATATAGTAGCGTGGGATATCGTTGGATAGGTCTTTCGAAAACGTTAGGGGGTACTAACATCATTTTTGGATTTAGTTAACTGTTAGTGACTTATTAAGCTTTAAAGTGCCAATTTTCGTTAGAGTCAAGTGACCCCCCCTCTACCAACTAAACGGTTGTTGTTAGAAGTTCGAACGTTACGGCAATAGTAGCTACATATAACGAAATTAAAAAGAAAACTGTCACACCCAAGTTGGCTTTACAAGTTTGTGAGTAATAGTCGACCAAATGTAATACCTGAAATTTTTGAACAACTTGATAGAAAATATTTTATTCATTCCATTAATCAAACCTAAAAACTACGGAACCCTATACTGCGTGTGGCCCGACACGTACTTGACCGGTTTTTATTATTATTCTTATTAATAGAAGCGGTCAGTACTATCATGTACCGGTAAATGGTAATGTATGGCCCCGTATTTTTTATTACAGACGCCAAACATATTAAAGCTCAGAGGCAACTTATGTGCATTTTGACTTCTGCTTTTTATATAGAACTATACAGTTGTCACTTTATACAAGTGAACTGCATGCTATATTTTCCACCATCGTAACATAAAAAAGATGATTATTGCAACTTTCATTATTGGGTGACTGCCAGACGAAAGTACTACGTAACTTTACGCCTGTAATCCCCGAAGGGGTAGGCAGAGGTAAATGCATGCATTCGAGCATACATGCAAACACCCACGATTCGCCGGTTACGTTTTTGGCCCATGTAACAGGTGGCGAGCCTGTTGACATCTCCGGGCACATTACCAAACTTCGAGGCACTGGGAAATTTCCAGGAAATGGAAAAATCTCAATAGAACCAGAGATAAAGGACTTTACACCATTATCTCTGATTAACCCCCTATCCGGGAATCGAACCCAGGACTCAGCGTAGTAGTAGTGGCCTGCTACCACTAGGCTACCGAGGCAGTTACAAAGTACTGGTCGTAGGAAACAGGCATTTGGAATACTACGATCCTTGGGTGGATACCTTATACCGTGTATCAAAATAAGTGTTCACTCGCGTACAAATTCACGGACATAAGCTAGTATTAATATCAATATCCCTTCACTTTCTTGTAAATTCAATATCACAGTAGTCGAGCCTACCCACCTATTAAAAAACCCTCTCCACATTATTTGTGTGCGACCATAATCAACTGGTATATTATTCAACACATCACGGTGGTCAAGCTGGTCTATTTGTAAAAACCCTTTACATAGTTGTATGCAACAATCCTGAAAATGCCTCATCCTACACGCTCCTGGTCGCGTTTTTATTGCCTACACACGTATTCGTATAATTCTAACGAGAATGTGCAATCAAGTAAAGAAAGGATAAAAAAGCAGGAGTGATCACATTAGGGATGTGAACGATTTTCAGTATCGATGTTTGGCTAGAAAAACAAAATTAAATTAAGATTCAATATTAAAATTAATTACAGATTCAAAATTCATTTAATCATCTGAAAAATCCGTCATTATCAAAATCGGACAACTCTAAAACAGTTATCCATATAACCACGTTGCAATCAGGAAGCGAATAAATAATCATTACTAATTATTCTACTCTTTAGGTTGGAATTATGTTAAAATTTATATGGTACCAACTTCAAGGTATGCTCTTTTCAATAAAAAAAGAGTTATCAAAATCGAACTACTCAGTAAAAAGTTATGCGTAGTCATACATAAACAATGACAAAACATAATATGACAAAGTTAACCTTAAAAATAAAATAAATAATCGTCCAAAAAAAGTTCAGAATTTAAAAAGGTACCTATCTATCAATAGAATGTTCCATCCTCGCTTTTTCTAAATACACCTATAATGATTACTGGTGGTAGAGCTCCAGTGACGGAGCTCGCGGGCGTAGGCACCACCGCATTACCTAATATACTTGCCGCTAAATGGTAGTGTTCAACACTATCGTGTTCCGGTCAGGTGGTAATGTACGGCCCTGTAATTTCAGGCACAGAGGCCATAACACCTTAGGCCTCAGGAGTGGCAGTGCATCTGCATTTTGACCTCTGGTCATTGTGTGGGTGTCTATAGGCTGCAGTCATCACTTAACATCAATGTGAACTGCATGCTTGTTTGCCACTTTTATTACATAAAAAAAAAAAAAATGATATATCTCAGTATTCTCCGTTATGTTTTTGTAAGCCATGCTTATTAACATCCATGTTTTCAATTGAGTGACTGAGTGACTACTTGACTGACATACAATACATAGCCAAAACTCCTGCGCGTAGAAAGCCAAAATTTGAAAATATTATAGCGTGAATTATGAGGCAAAATTAATTAAATAATATTTCGCCAGATTCTTGTAAGTATAATTCTAAAGTATGAACATGAACATGGATGTGTCGATACATCAATGGTATCCTCCCTAGCTCAACCATGTTTGGATACCATGCGGGTTAGCGTCATGCTGGTGTACTAGGAACATTAAAAAAAAAACATCGTCAAGTGTCAAGGAAGGCGTGAAAAAGGGAAATAAATTAAGCAGCCGGCTGCCAATGTTTGTTACTTATCCAGATTGATAAGTAATTGCTGTAGATCATAGATATCTGCAAGTTGAATAATTTAATGCAGATGTGTTAAATTGCTGGTAATTGCCTGGTTTTTAAAAGTAATATCCTATAGTGTACGCGTCACGTTCTTTGTCCGCGATGGACTCCTAAATTACTTAACCGATTTTAATCAAACTTTGTACACCGTTTTGCACTTTGATCCAACTTGAAAGATAGAATAGGAGATATATTCTCAATTTATAGTCTCAATTTTATGTAAGTACCTACCTAAATTGTACCCGTGCGAAGCCGGTGCGGGTTGCTATGATTTACATAAAGCACGTGGGTACTCATAGTTTGTGCAATTCACAAGTGCGGACAGCGTTTGGTTGTGGTTGACAAAATGTACCTGTACCAATTGTACCATGTCCCAGGGTGCGGGGTTTATAAAGCGATCAATCGCGCGCCAGCTTTCGCTTGCACCCACGCATTTACACAAGTACAGATATTTATTAACTACACACAAACATCGAGCGCATCCGTGAACTCCAAAGACCATCAACGTTGAAGCTTAGCTTGTTTACCGGCTTCACGTCATAAAAAAATCACAAAACATCATCGTAGATTATATTGCTCGCATAAAAAAGAAACACCAAAGCGTCTATAACATCTTAACCCCCAACCACCATATCTCACGTTGACAGATTTTCGCCGGTGACGCAAATATGTTCCATCACAATAATAAAACTCGGAAGGGCCGCTATCTTAATAGAAAATCGAGAGGGCCTCTTAGACCCGGTTATTTTGCATAAAGAACGCTCGCTGGAATTGGTTTGGAAATGCTGTATCATTTTAGGGTTAGAAAATGGGGAAAACGGTTTTCGAGAATGACTTTTGCATTCCTTAGTGGGTTTAACTTGTTTTAGTTGGGTTCAAAGATATTTCTTAGATTATTCTAGTTTGTTTTTAAAGAGCCAATAACTGTTGCGCGAATAAAACTTCTACTTAGATATTCATTTGGTATTTGAAACTTAAAATATCCCGTCCTTTCAGTTTTTATATCGGAAAACCAACCGGATCTGCATTGAATCAGAATCAGAATCAGAAATTCATTTGTTCAATTAGGGTGACAGGCACCTTTTATGACACGACAAAAACAAAATAAATTAAAGTTATTCACTTTAATTTATTTTGATCGATTGATATCCATGTAAAACAAGCGAAGAAAAAATTATAGTCAAGAATATCGCAAAGATAAAACTAAATATAATATACTAATGTATATTAAGTATTTTATATATACAACGTGTAACAAGATTGAAATAGTTTGTTCAGAATCGATAACCGAATCAAATAGAGGCAATTTTAATTTATTTATTTTTAATAATTGAAATTTATTTTGTCCCAAATAAATTTCAATTACGGAAATTATGGTCACCCGTTTGGTGAACAGTCAATACAAACGAAAATGAGACTACCGTTCATCCAAAATAAAATGTTAGACTCATCAAGTTAATTACAACTCGTTGAGGCGTACATTTCATTAAAAATAATAATTTAAGGAACAAAATAGTGAAAATTAATCTGATTACTGACGATTGTTAAATAGCAGTACGCAGGTTACGCTACGTCACATTGCGACGGTGTATGTGTGTGAGTTGGTTTGCGTTTTATGTGCGGTCGTAGGTAGAGGAAGGGTAAGTATGCATAAGGTGTGCATACTGTTCGTACAAATTGAGGACAAGTTGTTTCTTAAATAAAAACGTTAAATACATAAACATGTAATTTCAGTTCATGTGTTATGATTATAACTCGATTTTCTAATCGAGGTGTTCAAGAAAGTGCATTATTCGCGTAACATGTTGTATGTAAGTTTAACAGTAGAATGTCTCATTTCCCCTTTTACAAACTGATAAGTAAAGAGAAAAGAAAAACATTCTTTGATATTCACCGGCAGAGTTCCAATTAGATGAATGATGGATTACGATAATAATGTAATGACTTAGGTATATCAAACAGTATAGTAGGTAGAGATACGTAACATTTTTATATTGGAATTATATTTTTTTAGAACCGTACCGTTAAAAAAAGAAATTAGAATTTAGCATTAAAAATAAAAATAAAACAATTTTAAGGGATTTTTTTCGCGTAAGTATATTAAACTTAAATCATTTTTTAAATCAACCCGACGTTCGGTTGATGTTCGCTTCAATATGTACACTGGAGATAAATCCGTATAAATAGTTTTATATCAATGAGTGAAGCTCGCGAAAGTCTAAAAAAATCATGTCATTTAATATGTTATTTATTAATATTACACAGTTGTACCATTAATTTATCTATGCTAATGAGTAATTTGCCATAAATTAACTGTCAGTTAAAAACTTGCCTATCCGATATGCTAATTCGTCTTTATATCACAATTACACAGGTTTCCTAATACATACATGTGAATTTTAATGAGTTGTCCACTAGAGTAAGTAGTTTTAGATTTTAAAAAATACAACCGCTGTATATAATTAACACTATTCAATTTCAAATTACCATAAAACACTTTGGGTGGGCTTGCTTTTAATGATAGCCATTTTCTTTGAATTTTACTTCAAAAAACTGGATATAATCCAGTTATTAAAATGTGGGTATTAACATTCTTGAAGGCAGCAAAAGTACTGGAGCGCGGCTCATACCCGTTTTTAAGATTTCATGCGTTTGTCTGTCACAGCCGATTTTCTCCGAAAGTAAAGAGATCGATTGAGTCGAAATTTGGTACAAACATGGAATTCAGTGATCATAACAAAATTAAGTTTACTGGTGGTAGAGCTCCAGTGTAGCCGCATTACCTAATCTATCTTGATATCATTCGTTTCATATTCATTCGTATTTTTAATAATAATTATTACTATTAATATTCTAAATGCGAAAGTTTGTATGTTTGTTTGTTTGCTTGTTACTTGTTTGTTGGCACACACATAGAGAATAACTTGGATTGACACATAGGATAGTTTTTATCCCGAAAAAATCCCTGTAAGATGCCATGGGATGATGTTATTTTACACGCGGGTGGTGCCGCGGGCAACAGCTAGTATTTAATAAGTTCGTTTTATTATTATTTATTACCTGCTGCCAAATGGTTGTGTTCAGCACTATCGTGTTCCGGTAAGATGGTGATGTATGGCCCCGTAATAACCATCACAAATACATAACAACTAAGATCTCAGGGGTGAAAACACATCTGCCAATAAATAAGCATGTATATCGAACATAACCCTCCAACTTCAGCAGTGTTGTAACATCAAATCAAATGTTGCAGAGCCCGAAAATCTCTGAAAAAAATATTACAACAAAAATTGGTTTTAAGTGAAAACTCAAGAGCTCTACCTAAGTGGCTCTACTCATTATAGATATAACATCTATTATGTACCTACTACATATTTCATGATTATATCCGTAGAATAATGTTTATTCTCATTATTATTTCATAGTGTATGAGTGTAAAGAAACAGACAACGTTGCTGTAATGTGCACATCCGGTGCGCCACGTGCTGCCGCCCGGCTTGTGCTGCGTTTGCACTGTTCACTCTACTTGCATTGGAATTCATATTTGCGGACTTCTCTTGGGTGTACACATACTGATGTTTCGGTCACAATTGTATTTGATTACCCACTTATTATTTGATATTTTAGACAATGTAGATTAACTTTTAAAACACTCGCGTTTCACATTTATCACACACATTTTTCAACCGGGTCGTTACGCGATACTATTTTCTATAAAATAAAAAATACTTTTTTTACCTTTATACCGACGTTTCGGCTCGGTTGCACGAGCCGTGGTCGCGGGTAGACTGTTGTATCAGCAAGATGACAGTTTGCGGGTTGCTCGGTGTTCTTCTACCTCCAGGTTAAGTCCGATTTTTAGTGAGGCCGGCACCGAAGCACCGGAGCCGAAACGTCGGTATAAAGGTAAAAAAGCATATATTTTTTTATCGAAAATAGTGTCGCGTAACGACCCGGTTTTAAAAATGTGTGTGATATGGTAGAATAATTAAATAAGTAATATGCAATATCTTTTAAATCTTTATCTTAAAAATCTTATCTAAAATATGATAATTTATTTATAAGTCACTTCCTGAACTGTTAATTTTAATTACTCTCTAAATGGATAAACCCATATGATTCGCCTGTTTTGTTTATATCATAATTTCCAGAAAATAGTTTCAGGGAAGAATTAAACCTGTATTTGATCGGTAGTTTTTGAGTAATGATTTAATTTATGTGATGTTATAAAATAGAACGTGTTAGACTTCACATTTTTTCAAAAATGCTTAACCTGTGTTTTGTGAAGAAAGTTATTCTACTTTACTTCCTTTTCATTAAATATAGATTTAAAAAAAACTTTTATAATGAGATGCGAAATAAACTTTTTCTAAAGGATAAATGATGACAGTGCACTCGCTTGGCAAGCATTGTGAACGCGGTACGGCACACTGCTTTAGATTTACCAGGAGCTGGTTTATTGCAACTATTTACGCTCGCTCAATTCATTGCAGCGCTTACATGCTTGATTTTTATACGGGTAAAACAAAAATCCATCGGAAGTGCAGTTCATGTTGATAGCAAATGACTATAGCGGACACGAAACATATACGACATAGCTGGCGTTCTGAATATCGCATGTGTGGAAACTCATTGAAATAAAACTATTTTTACGGATTTATCTCGCGTATATTAAACTAAAATGATTTTTAAAATCAACCCGACGTTTCGGTCGCTTTTCAGCTTCCGTGGTCCCGGGCAGACTGAGGTGACATTTGTCTGACAGAAGTTTGAAAAAATTTATATGTAGCTACCTCCATCGATTGCGTAGCGTTCAGGATTAACACAATAATTATTTATGGTATCTTGAGGTCTTGCAGACTGATGCGGCTGGGATTTAATTTTGCTAAGTATGGGATCCCATGATGTTGATAATCGCCATCCATCTTCTCTATTGAAATTTGGGTGTTTTTTAATTTCAATAGCCTCCTAAAAATAGTTTTATTTCAATGAGTGTAGCTCGCGAAAACCTAAGAACATATTATTATCATGTGTGGAAACTGTCGAGGTTTTTTCTATATAGTGTTTCTCTCTTTTGAAGTCGAGGTGGAAATACTTTCAACTGAAGTAATTTGTCTGTAAAAGTAACAAATCAGCGAATCTTATAAAAAAAGTGCTTATGGGAACAGTTAGTATCGACTTTGTCATTATTTCCATAAAGAAACTTGAAAAGATTGTTTTGCGTATGACACGGTATATTATCATGATAGTGCACTCGCCCGGCAAGCATTGCGAACGCAGCACGGCAAACACATGCGCCAGATTTACCGGGAGCTGGTTTATTGCAACTATATTTACGCTACAATTCATTGCAGCGCTTATATGTGCGATTTTTATACGAGTAAAACACCTAGGTATCCATTGGAAATGCAGTTCATGTTGATAGCACATGATTATAGCGGACATGATAGCCGGCGGCGCCCTGAATATCGCCCGTATGGCTTTCGAAGTTTTCCTACATAGTGATTTTAACAAATCTTATCACGAGGTGGAAATATACCTTCACTTTCAGCCGAATTTCTGGAAGGAGGTTTTTTTCAGTAATTTCTTATGATGAAAAGTGAAAAAGCTATTTTCAAATTCCTAGCAGTTTATCAATTAGCATCATTATTTAATTGTTCGTTGGAATGTTTTTATAAACTCTTATAATCACAATATTTTTTTGACACGTGTTTCGGTTTACGATGGTTTTGGTATTTAATTTTTTAACCGACTTCGAAAAAAGGAGGTGGTTCTCAATTCGTCCGGATCTTTTTTAATGCTAATATCTTCTATTTGTGCTTTACCAATAATAAAATAGGACACTTTTACTGAGCCAAATTGCAAAATACCGACAGTGAGTAACTCAGGTATTAAAACAATTCTATGGGTATTGATAATTAATTTCAATAATTTTACAGATACCACAAAATTCTTCAATTTTTCAATAAATATGTAAAGGGATTTTTTTTCATCAGAATCACAGTTATTCATTTAGCAGAGTAAGTATCAAGAACAGTCCCTAATGAGAAGAACCTGATACACAGCTACACATCAAATAAGTTTGGCTCTTTTAAACTAAAACTTAATGAAGTACCTACAGGCTGTAATTTAAATATGTATAATGTTAACTACTGTTACCTACCTTTTAAAGTTTTTAAGCGCCAATCAACACGTCTCGATCAACGAACAAACACGATTAAATCACACTAAAGAACTTTAGATTCATATTAATATGTTCACTTGCATTAATCAAACAGTCAAAAAACTTAACTCCATGTTTAATACATGTTTTATTTTTTTAATAACAACTGTCAGTCTCTACGTCCTTTTTCATATTAATCACTGTGCTATGTCTTGTCAGAGTTTATTTAAAACTAAGTGATAGAATTTTTTTTTTAATTATTTTGAATTCACAACTTTACTACGATTAAAAGAACATATTAAAAATAGTATGTTTTTATATCTTTAGTTGTCCAAATTCGTAAAACACTGCATTAACACGCAGAAGCTTTTATTACCATTTGTTTTTTTTTTTAATTGTCACCACATAATTATTTTTAAATTGTCAATATTTATTGTCAGAGACTGTCAACATCGTACTTAAACACGTAGTATCGTAGTAAAGACGCGTAGGGCGGGCGTGAGGCTGGCGTTGGGCGGGCGGCTGTGACCGCGGCGCGGATCCGACTGACGCAGGGCGGATTGTAAACAGCTTTGTTTACTTTACACAGTTTACACCTTTACGATCACGCCGTATTCCAAGCTTTTATCTGTATTGTGCTTTTTTGGCTTTTGTTTTTCGGATTTATTGCATAGGTGTTTAAAGAAAATTTCAACTATGTTTTTTTTATGCAATTGAAGTGTTAAACAAGCATGCAGTTCACTTGTTTTATATTATTTCGCATTAACACATGCTTGTGAAATATATTTTATTTTTAAAGAAAAATGGAAAGAAAAATTTGACTTCAGGCGAGACTTGAACTCGCGACCTACTGGGAATCTAGTCCAGCCGCTCTTCCAATTGAGCTACTGAAGCCCTGCCCGATTTGTCAAATATTTCCTTCACATCTATTGCATTGCTTTATGGTAGCAGCAGCGCGATCTATCACCAACTATGCTAGTTAGGCATCAGGGCTTCAGTAGCTCAATTGGAAGAGCGGCTGGACAAGATTCCCAGTAGGTCGCGAGTTCGAGTCTCGTCTGAAGTCAAATTTTTCTTTCCATTTTTCTTTAAAAATAAAACATGCAGTTCACATTGATGTTAATTGATGACTGCAGCCTATAGACACTCACACAAAGACCAAGGTCAAAATGCAGATGCGTTACCACTCCTGAGGCCTAAGGTGTTATGCCTCAGTGCCGGAAATTACAGAGCCGTATATTAAAATCTGATTACATACACTTTAATTTTTTATATAATTATGGTGGCAAACAAGCATACAGTTCACGTTGACGGTAATTGAATACTGCAGCTTATAGACATCTACACGAAAACTGTATATGATGGTCACAATGCAGGTGCGTTGCCACCGCATTACCTAATCTCATCATTTCAGCCGAATGCTGTCCACTGCTAGACCAAAACCCTCCTATAAGAAGGATCATGCCATAATCGCCACGCTTGGCATGCGGATTGGCGGTAGTTTTATCGCTGGATGCTGCTGCTCATCTTCATTATTGCACTCACTACCCATCGGAATGGTTTGACCGCCATTGTTCGGTTCACTGACTGCACATTGCACTACTTGAAGAAAATTCTTCAAAGTTTAACAAATAATTATTTGTTACTTTATTTGACAACCCTAACAAGTCGTCAATGAAAACGCTCAGCATTTCACACACAAATACCTTGCGTGATGACGTGGGCGTATGAAATGGAGCATCTCAGCAATTCATACCTACGCACATATGCGTAGTGTTTACCTTCGACTGACTGACTGTCAGCTACTGTTATCAGGGTTGAAACGCATAAAATTTGAATCAAAGTTTGAGTCGTAATAACTGATGAATTTACATTCTCAGGAGAAAAAGACCTTGGGGGATGAAGACAACATGAGTATAGATAGGCATGGACTGTTGAAATATTGTTGGACCTTTACGTAAATAATGTAATCAAATTTATCTTTTCAACACACAATATTTTTGACAAGAGCTATTCTGCCCGTGAAGAGACGAATATTTGCGTAATAATTGAACAAGAACTCGTAGTCAGGCAGCTCCAGCCACATCATACATAATGTAAGGCACGTTATGATACCTCATAAACTTGTCATTTCGCATGTTTTTGCTGACATTTGCGATCGTGAGCGCATTATGTTCTTGTGTGACGAGGTGGTGTTGAGAAATATAGTCATGTGAGCTGGCATTAACTACCATTGCTAGTGATCGCATTGCTTACAGATTAGTAAGTTACACGACTACTTTAAGTGGTAGCACTTTGCAAAAAAAAAATTCGAATACTTAAAAATATTTTGAAATATACTTAAAAACATAATTGTGAATAACTCTAACATAAATTAAAAGATATAAATAGTAAATTAGTAAATTAAACTTACAGAAAGCTAAGTGATTCATTTACAGAGTTCCAAGAGCAGTTACTAGATACTCAGAAGAACCCCGCTACAGACCATTTTAAACAGGTATATGACTTAAATTTAACACAGATCTTTACTGATGGTAGAGCTCCAGTGACGGAGCTCGAAGGCGTGGGAATTATCGCATTACCTAATCTACGTGCCGCTAAATGCCAATATTAGCGCTATCGTATTCCGGTCAGACGGTAATGTACGGCCCTGTAATTTATGGCACAAAGGCATAACAACTTGGACATCAGAAGTGACTACGCATCTGCATTTAAATCTCTGGTTACAGGTAAATATTTATCTATGGGCTACAGTGTTGCTTCTAGGCTAATTTGCCGCTTTAATTATCTTTACACCTGAACTATGGAGATATCATTAGTCTCATCACCATCACCCCAGCTGGAAGACGCCCACAGCTGGACAAAACCTTCCCAAAGACGCTTACAATAGTGTTGGTGCGTCATTAGGGAAGAATATGCGGTAATCGCCACGCTTGGCAGCCGGATTGGCCATCGCAGTGGTGGTAGTTTTATCGCGGGACTGTCTGCACTCGGGGTCGTCACGTCCTAATGCCTGTTCCCTGACACGAGCATCGAACCACTTTTTTTTATGTATTGGAAGTGGCAAACAAGCATGCAGTTCACATTGATGTTAAGTGATGACTGCAGCCTATAGACACCCACACAAAGACCAAGGTCAAAATGCAGATGCGTTACCACTCCCGAGGCCTAAGGTGTTATGCCTCTGTGCCGGAAATTACAGGGCCGTACATGACCACCTGACCGGAACACGATAGTGCTGAACACCACCATTTAGCAGCAAGTATATTAGGTAATGCGCGCGCGAGCTCCGTCACTGGAGCTCTAACACCACTAGAGCTCTACCACCATAAACCTCAGGCTTAGCAAACAGCTAACGACTACTTCTCTGAAGCACTTAAGGTGAGTAAAAAATATTTTCCCATATCTCTCAATAGAACAGCGCACAGAAAAGAATAATAATATGTACCTACAATTTATCACATTCGAATGGGAATTTAAATAATATTTTACATTTTGAAATAACATTTCCGATATTTAAATTGCGGCAATAAAATACGGGCATATCGGGTGCTCATTACGGCGCAGGTTCGAACCCGGGGACGAATTACAGGAGAGATGAAACTGCGCTACGAACGATAAATAATAGACATACATACGGTATGGAAGTACGGCCTTGCCTGTAGCGTTATTGAAAGAAAGAAAAACACCTTATTGGTGCAATCGAATGACTTAATGGTGGACAATAGAACCGGTAGATAATAGAAAGATAAATTATAGTAACCAAAGTGGTTTTAATCTGTGTGCCAAAAATCTTATAGGTATTTCTTTGATTTAGGAAAAACAAAAGTCATTGAAATGAAATTATTTTTTAGGATTTATCTCGCGTATTAACTTCAATGAATTTTAAAAACTAAGCAGTGAATTTTTAATTAAAATTAGTTTTCATATACGCGAAATATATATCTACGTTATTTTTAAAATGGGAAAAAAATTATATTGAAGCATTGCCTATCTAGGCATATCTTATATGTATGTATGCTGCCGAATGGTACTATAGACCCGTCATTGCCTTCACAGAGACAGAAAATCTTAAGTCTTAGGGGTAGTAATAAACCAGCATTTAGATTATTCTATTCGTGATTTTTGTGTAAATGTCCAGATAGTTAAATGTAGAAGATATCTTGAACCCTGTAATAACTATCTTAGACAAAACCACTTAGGTCTCGAGTGCATCTGTATTTCAACCACCAGTTTTGTGAAGATATCCATAGGCTGTAGTATTACTTACCATGAATGTGAACAACATGTTTGTTTGCCACCATCATGGCATAAAAAAGGCTGCAGTAGTCACTTCTCTGCCATTTTGTTATTTATAAGAAAATGGCACTAAAAGTATAGTAAAGTATCTTCATTGGCAAAGTCTACCAACTTTAACAGTCGTGTGTACACTACACTGTACCCGCCTAAATAACGGCGTGCACACACGCTCCGCGATCGCCTCATTTGCATACCAATGCGTCGGTCGCTCGTCGGCAGTGTGTAACTTACCTGAAACAAAAACGTATACGTCATTAATAAAGAAAACGTAATGAGCATACGTTGTGGGATCAATAGTAATAATTCATCTTGGGAACCAGTGGACGACTGGACGATGATTTGAAGAGTTGTAATATTATTTTATAAAGTGTGATTTGTGATGTCTATTTATTCCTGTCATTTTTTTTTCCTTTATCATGAACGCAAATGTATTTAAAAGGTAAAAAGCAATAGAGAGAAAATTAAGTTATTCTAAAAATAGGTGTCCGTAAGCTACCAAATTAGACACCAGAGTGCCACAGCGATAGTGATGCAAAATGCAGCAAAATGAACGTCACTGGCGGCCGACTAAGTGCCACACTATACAGCAAATTCTAAAAATGTAAAATTAAGGGTTCATGTATGAATCTGCTTATTTGTAAAACAGAACTTGTAGAAAACTCAATTGTATAGAAAAATCAATAAACTCATAACAAAATTATTTCTTCTGTATTATTTTTTTTCCCGCTTTGTATTATCATATATTATTTTTTCGTTTTTTTTGCACACACATGTACACCACACTTGCAGTTCGTAACGTTCGTCAAAGGTCCCATCAGAATATCAGCGTTGCAGCTCTCGCTGCAACAAATAGCTGAGATGAGTGCCATTTTTCCTGGCTTCACATAACCATACCTGTTTTATATTATTTCGCATTAACACATGCTTGTGAAATATATTTTATTTTAAAGTAAAATGGAAAGAAAAATTTGACTTCAGGCGAGACTCGAACTCGCGGCCTACTGGGAATCTAGTCCAGCCGCTCTTCCAATTGAGCTACTGAAGTCCTGCCCGATTTGTCAAATCTTTCCTTCACATTTCTTGCATTGCTTTATGGTAGCAGCAGCGCCATCTATTACCAACTATGCTAGTTGGCAACCGATATAATAGACTTTGCAGTTTATTGAATATCGTAAAGATGGCGCTGCTGCTACCATAAAGCAATGCAACAAATGTGAAGGAAAGATTTGACAAATCGGGCAGGACTTCAGTAGCTCAATTGGAAGAGCGGCTGGACTAGATTCCCAGTAGGCCGCGAGTTCGAGTCTCGCCTGAAGTCAAATTTTTCTTTCCATTTTACTTTAAAATAAAATATAACCATACCTTTGAAGTATGTTTAAGTTAGTTGTTTAAGTTCTCCTCTTTTATAATTCGATTTGTTTGATTTACTCGATTGTTTTAGTCATTTTTTACCTGCAATTGCAATAAACACCTAAGCTAGACAGTTGAAAATTTCACACCTAAATACTTATTTTATAGGTACGTGAAATAATGTACTTAATTTAAATTTCAATACAAGATATCAGTGAACCATCGAATGGCATCAGAGATACGAGAGACATTCTATTCATATGCTAAATAGCGGCTGACACCCTATTGAAGTCTGAGAACCTAGATAGGTAGGACCTAGGCGAGAAATCTGCATTTAAACTGGCTGATCTTCGATTTTTTTTATGTAACGGAGGTGGCTAACAAGTATGCAGTTCACTTTGATCTTAAGTGATGACTGCAGCCTATAGACATCTATTACAAAAACCAGGGGTCAAAATGCCGATGCGTTGCCACCCCTGAGATCTTAGTTATGTCTCTGTGATAGTTATTACGGGGCCATACATACACGGTATTGCCGTTTTTGGGGACTTTATTAATACGGGTCCAAGTGTAGGTAGGTAGATAGATACTAAATGTACAGTTAGTGACGGCCCGGTTAGTTCAGCGGTCTGAGATGACGGTTTGATTCGAAGGGTCACGGGTTCGATCCCCGCACCTGGACAAATATTTGTATTGGCCTACGGATATTTGTTTCGGGTCTGGGTGTTTGTGTATGTGTTGTATGTGTACAACGGCACCCACGACACAGGTTTATACCTACTGTAAGGCTGTGAGTGTAAGCGTATTTTATTTATGTATCCATTTTAGTTCTCAACAATAAATATTGCACATCGAGCCTACGAAAGAGACAGTCAGCTAGTTTCGAGCACTGATGATCCGGTATTTGTCAAAACTTGATCAAAACAGTTGACAAACGTCGCATAAGTAAGGTGAGACAGAATCAAAATGGTTGACACACAGGTAAGATGCGAAAGAGACAACGCTCTACAGATCCAAAATAAGTCCAGAGTGCACCTAAGTAAATGAAAGCGACTGTAGTGTGCTTTTCGACGATAAATCTGCGCCAATGTCCCCACGATTTACAAAATTCGAAGCCCTTCGAGCTATTTACAACTACGGGGGGCTTTTACACGATGCGATTTCAGAATCAGAATCAGAAACCCATTTATTCATTTAGGGTTACAGGCACCTCCTATGACACGTCAAAAACAAACAAAATAAATTAAAGTGAATAACAATTGATATACATGTCAAACAATTGGTCTGAAAAATACTTGTAAACTTTGTTATACTTAATTATCGTAACACTTCGTACATTTTTAACTAAAAAATAGAGCGAGTCGAATTCTTGAATTTTCCATGTTATCATAAACTGATTTTTTCACAATAACACATGCGAGTGAATCATGTTAAACAAAAAATGGACAGTAAAAAAGGGGGGTTTGAACCCGCGACCACTGGGATCATTAGTACAGTTGCTCTCCCAACTGAGCTATCGAAGTCTACACCCGACTGTCGAATTTTTCCTTCACATTTTATTGCATTGCCTTGAGAGTATCAGTAGCGACATCTATTGCCGACAATGCTAGTTATGCAGCCGATACAACAAACTTTTCAGTTTGTACGTATTGTAACGAAATTTGCAAACAAACTTAAGTAATGTATCGTAGTATTTAAATGGAAGGGAGAGGCCTCAAACCAGATGGTGGATTTAGTAACGCATTAGCGCCTTTGAGCTTTAAACTCCAGCGCAAACTATCCCTCATCTTTAACAAAAAATAATGGAAGAAAGGTGGCAAGCGAGCATGCAGCTCACATTGATGTTAAGTGAGTCTATAGATATCTACACCAAAATCAGTACTCAAAATGTAGATCTTGCCACCCCTAAGACTTTGGTTATTATGTCTCTGTGATAACTTTAGTGCTGACTGAATGGTAGTGAACACTACCATTCGGCAGAAAATAGGTAAGGTGATGCGCTGGTGCCTCCGCCCTCGAGCACTGGAACTCGAACACCAATAAAAGTTTTCAGAATTTCACATAACTTTTCAAGCAGTTAGACTTGACCAATTTTCATACCACGTTTCGCTTCTTAGCAGTAAAAAACGTATTTTTAGTCACGACACGACGACGCGACGGGAGAACCCGAGGCGGTCTACTATAAATGCAGATTTCAGAGCGGATCCGTATCCCCTAATAACGGCTATTCAGTTAACTAAGTTGTCTGCGGTTATACGCTTGCTGAGCAATTTTGGTATTTATTGCTGTTAAAATACAGCTTTTTAGATAGCAGCATAAGTATTTCCTTGGAAGTATATTTCAATACAATATCGTTAGAGAGGTTTCAGATAGGATTTGTTTGGAAAGTATTTGTGTCCTCGGGTTTATTTGAATATCGATTCTATCGTTTCAATGGGTTTCCGTTGTCATTAGATTTAATCCTTCATTACAATATAATTCATCATAGCCTGCGGGCGCGACTAGCCAAACATAATGCTCTTCTTACTCCAACGCTATATGGAAGCCAGAGCTGGTTATGCAGGAAAGATTATGAAAGTAAATTGATGATTGAGATCAGATCCTTGCGCAAGATCTGCGGTGTATCACCGATCGCGTTCATAATGAAGATGTAAGAAAGAGGCTTTGTGTGAATGAGAGTAACGGTGTAAAAATGAAAAAACAAAAGCATGCGGCGATGGTTCGGTCATGTAGAAAGAACGTCGAATGAGGGAATGACTAAACAGATATACAATGCGGTTTCAGAGACCCAAAAAGACCAAGACTGACCTACCATGACCAAATAGGTCGTGTGATGTCTGAGGGTGAGGTAAAAGTCTTAAGAATCGGTTGCTATTTCTACAACCACGCTTTTGGAATGGTTTGATCGCCATTGTTCCATTGATTGATTGCACCAGTGGATGAATTCACCTCCTTTACAGGACGATGGAGTCATCACGTCAGATGCCTTGGTTTTTTAAACAGCTTGACATTATTCGATAATGAAGCAGGGGTGCCGACACTGGCGACATTGCCGACGGTGATCGTAACAACAATTCGTCGTGCGTAATCCCGGCGGATAACGACACTCGATAGATCGTTCTACTTTGCATTTACAGGGGCTGCGCGGTACGGATGTAGAGGCATTTGCATTGTCTTGTTTTTTGTTATGAAGTAAGGCAGTTCATATGGACAATGGACATATTCCCGTAATAACTAACACATTTTTTTCATGTAATAAGAGTGGCAAACAAGCATGCAGTTCACATTGATGTTAAGTGATGACTGCAGCCTATAGACACCCACACAATGAGCAGAGATCAAAATGCAGATGCGCTGCCACTCCTGAGGCATTAGGTGTTATGCCTCTGTGCCGGAAATTACAGGGCCGTACATTACCACCTGACCGGAACACGATAGTGCTGAACACTACCATTTAGCGGCAAGTATATTAGGTAATGCGGTGGTGCCTACGCCCGTGAGCTCCGTCACTGGAGCTCTACCACCAGTAGATACCACAACACTAACTAACACTTATTCTTCAGGAGTGACAACCAATATGCATTTTGATCTTTGGTTTTTGTGTGCCTATAAAGCTGCAGTCGTCATTTACCATCAATGTGAACTGCACGCCTGTTTGCACACGCTCGGTACATAGAATATACTATCTAGGTATATTTTATGTACCGAGGGTGTAGGTTAAGGGTGTAAGTTACAAATGCAGCATAAAGATTCCAAAACTAGAGGTAAAATACGGATGAGTTGCCAACCCTAAGGCCGATGTTTAAACTCTATGTTACGCGTCCATCAGCCGCAGCTGATGAATATGTCCGACACGTATGCACAGTCGTGATGTCGTGAAACATCCAGGGAGCCAGATCGCTCTTGGACGTTTACTCTGTAATAATAATTATTAAATAACGTGAAAACACAACAACTGCGTTAGGATTAAAAGAATTGTATACTAATCTATACTCAATATTATAAAGCTGAAGAGTTTGTTTGTTTGAACGCGCTAATCTCAGGAACTACTGGTCTGATTTGAAAAGTTTTTTCAGTGTTAGATAGCGCATTTATCGAGGAAGGGTATAGGCTATATATCATCACACTATGACTAATAGTATATAGTAATAAATATAGAGTACCTATCGATTATTGGACTAAGCTTAAAGCCATCATCTCGTTATATCGATATCAGAATCTGCCAAAGAATTTCCTTTACTAGAAAACAACAAACATTTTCCATTATTTATTTCATCAACGGACACCACATAAACCACAAAATAATTCAACATTTGTACATCATCGTAATCAAATCATAGAATCAACCACAAAGAAGTCATTAAGTACCTACATTATCTTATTCCGTTCGTTTGTAGACACCAAAGTATGGCCAGTACAAGTTGATCGCAATTACAAATTTCATTTCTACACTTATCACTACTAGGATGTGGAAAAGTACGAATATAAGGCTGTGAAAACAAATTATCGGATGCGTCCATCAGCCTACTGGTGCTCCTACACTGAAACTCTACGTTCCAGTGTAATCTACTGCCGCTAAATGGTAGTGTTCAGCACTATCGTGTTCCGATTAGATGGTAATGTTTGGCTCCGTAATAACTATCACACAGATATTAGAAGTAACTAAGGTCTCAGGGGAGGCAACGCATCTGCATTTTGACTTCTGGTCTTTGTGTGGGTGTCTATAGGCTGCAGTGTGGCTGTGTTGTGTCTAAAGGTGGCAAACAAGCATGCAGTTCACTTAACATCAATGTGAACTGCATGCTTGTTTCCCACCTTCATTATATAAAAAAGCCTATCCTATAAACCTAGTGACGTTGAATAATGATCCCTTTAACATATCGGTCTGATTATCTCTACGATCTGGTTTTTGACGGTAAAACTAACTATTGTCGTATTTCTCAACCTATGTGCCATGAATGAAAATGATCGTCAGCGTTGTACTGTTACCATAGAGCAACACGGGCCACCGGCCGCGGCGGATTGGACGGGAGCAGCCATAGCTTTTCTTACCGATGCAAAACAGTCTGTCATTTTTTGCGGGGGAAATGCGTGCGACGCACACGCACACTGCAAAAATCGTCTATTACTACGAAACTCACAAATCGACTTTAACAAAATAAAGAAACAATTTCACGCACACATTTAAACATCTAGGCGACAGGTATAGGCCCATTTGGGCTTGTACTTTGACAGAGGGGAAAACCTGCATTTGGCTACTCCCCTCCGGTGTTGTTCTATGGTTGTTACTCATACACATACATTACCTAGGTAAATCTCTAGTTTCAGGCGGAATAAGTTTTGTATCTTAATGTTTGGCATTGTATTTTTTACTTGTTTGGTACAAATAAATCAATTGTAGTTTGTTTGTCTTTGCCCTTTGTTCTCATAAAACGCAAAAATATTTACACTTGATGCCAATTTTTCTCTATGAGACAAACAAAAACACAATTCGTGTGTCCCATAACATCACGTGCCTCATTGATGGGTTTCTTATTCAAAACGGCTCGGGGGTGGGGGTGGGGGGGCATGGGGGGGGGGGGTGAACTGAACTGATAATAGCTTAATCTGAGACCTATCAGCTAACAATGGGATCTTGTAAATGGAAATCGTTGCCTTGTATTCAGGTAGAGTTATTTTCAATAGGTTTACTTATTTTATTTGCTTCGTTTTATTTGTTTTTTTAATTAAAAAAATTGGCGAATTTGTTTTTTGCTAAATGGTAGTGTTTAGTACTATCGTGTTCCGGTTAGATGGTAATGTATGGCTCCGTAATAACTATCACAGAGACATAAAAACTAAAGTCCCAGGGGTGGCAACGCATATGCATTTTGACTCAGGTTTTTGTGTAGATGTCTGTCTATAGGCTACGGTCATCACTTAACATCCAAGTCAACTGCATACATGTTAGCCACCTATGTAACATTTTAAAAAATGCAGTATACTATTATTATGTCATAATATTGCCTGTTTCAGTGTTATCAAGTTTCAGTTAAAAACGTAAATACAAGTATTATTAACTGCCTCGGTAGCCTAGTGGTAGCAGGCCACTACTACTACGCTGAGGTCCTGGGTTCGATTCCCGGGTAGGGTATTATCAGAGATAATGGTCTAAAGTCCTTTATCTTTGGTTCTACTGGTATTTTTCCATTTTCTGGAAAATTCCCAGTACCTCGATGTTTGGTTATGTGCCCGGAGATGTCAACAGGCTCGCCACCTGTTACATGGGCCAAAAACTTAACCGGCGAATCGTGGGTGTTTGCATGTATGCTTGAATGCATGCATTTACCTCTGCCTACCCCTTCGGGGATTACAAGTGTGAAGTTAAGAAGTTACTAGTATTATTATTGATAATAGTTTAAGTGTTTGAAGATAATATATGTATTTGATCTCACTCGACAAAACAAGGCCCAATAGTCGTGACCTGGATAACCATCGTGAGCGCTTTAACCCCATAAATATGAGTAGGGGTGGTGACAGCTTGCCTACACCCTGGGGACTGGCATTCATGATACCATTGTAGGCTTAGCTTCTGTTTACGATAGATATACAAGGGACTATGACAGTTCGTTGTATATCTTGACTTAAGGCCTTAAGATAGATGAAATGCCTAAATTCGTACATGATTTAAATCGAATTCTAGAAAAAACTGTTAATTGAATCCGCAATATGAAAATACACGACGACAGGCAAGGATTCAATTAATATTTTGACTTGAACAGAATGTTATATTTACTAACCCCCTTTTAGAAAAGACCATTTCAAAATGCACCCATTTTTGTCATAAAATGCAAATGTTCTCCAAAACGGCAAAATCTTTTTGCTTCGTTTTTATTGCAAAAGAAAAGGCTTTAAATTACTTACAGTTTCACTTAAGAGTTTTTTTTTTTTTGTTGTTTTTTATTACTGAAAATTAATAAAATGTCGAAATTTCCATGCATGAGCGCGAGCTTTATCGTCCCGCCATACTGTAATCTCCCGTCAACATCTGTTGGCTAGTCGGCTACAGCCCCTTGTGACGGGAGGACGTACAGCGTGCTGACGGAATATAAACTTGCGTATTTTGTGTAAAACGTAAAACCTAACAAAAAATATGTATTATTATACAACACGAGTGTTTACGGACTTAATATTTTACTAAATAGTGGCCATCTCCTATGTTTTTGCGCGAGTTGATTTTATGTTGTTGTCAAAGAATATAAATACATTGACAATATTGACATTGCAACACGGATCATTGACGTAGAAAAAGAAACACAAATTAACTGAAGAAGTTCATATATATAGTCGATTACTCTTTATACTTGCTATACCTACGTGTAATTTATATATGAGTAAGTAAGTAGGTACCTATTTTTGTGTAAGATATAATTAAGTTAGTTATATACAGATATTTTTCAATCTTACTATTATAATTAAGTTGAACGCGGTCGAGATGAGATCTTTGCGCAAGATCTGCGGTGTATCACTCACCGATCGCGTTCGTAATGAAGATGTAAGAAAGAGACTTTGTGTGAATGATAGTATCGGTGTAAAAATGAAAAAAGGCATGCTCCGATGGTTCGGGCATATAGAAAGAATGTCGAATGAGCGAATGACTAAACAGATATACAATGCGAATGTGGATGGTTGCAGAGGCCCAGGAAGACCAAGGCTGACCTACCATGACCAAATAGGTCGAGTTCTGTCTGATGGTGGGGTCAAAAGTCTTAGGAATCGGCGTGCATGTATGAAGAGAATGATGAAGGTAGACGAGGCACGAGAGGTTTGTCAGAACCGGGATGTCTGGCGCTCTACACTCTCTGCCTACCCCGTTAGGGACCTGGCGTGAAGATACATACTATTATAAATGTGAAAGTATGGATGTTTGTTTGTTGTTGGTCAGTCATGCTATAGCGGCTGAACGGATTTCAATGAAATTTTGTTCACAAGTAGAGTATATATAGTTTAGTAGTTGTTGAAATTTCATGATTTCTTGGAATGCTGATTTCGAACATGACACCTGTTTTCAGATCCAAGATGGTGGACAGATTTTTCATTTCGAAATATGATAAGGGTATCAAATTCTAGGTTTCTTGGAGTGCTCATTATGAAACTGACGTCATTTTCAGATCCAAGATGGCGAACATAATTATTTTCCAAATTGTGATATGGGTGTCAATTTCGAGGTTTCTTGGGGTGCTGATGGCTAAAATGGCATCCATTTGCAGATCCAAGATGGCGGACATAATAATTTTAACAAATTGTGATATGGGTGTCAATTTTGAGGTTTCTTGGTGTGCTAAAGTGTGGTAAAGTAAGTGATATGGAGGTGTTCACGCCTTCGAGCTCGTTCATTAAAGTTTTATCACCATACAGTCATACATAGCACATCAGCCCACCATTTTATGTTTATAAAATATTACGTTTTTAAATTATCCAAGGCGTCGGGATGTGACGACCCCATCGCCCGCTAGCGGAAGAATTCTCTTCTAGTGGAGGGAATTCTTCCTCTAGTGCAGTCAGTCAACCGAACAATGGCGGTCAAACCATGGTGGTAGAAGTATCCGGGATGGGCAGCAGCGTCCCGTGATAAAATTGCCGCCACTGCGATCGCCAACCCGCATGCCAAGCGTGGCGATTATGGCAAATCACCCCAAAATGCTTTACAACAAAACACAACGGCCCCTAGTCCCCGGTAGCTTCTCTATTCCTGACCATGGTGGTACCGGTCATGGTAACGGCGGGGCAGGGGGTGCTAAGAATCACCGGGAGATGCCAGGGTACCACACCCGACGACAACTGGCCCTGGCAACATACAACGTACGGACGCTGCGGACTGACGAGAAAGTTATGGAACTGGAGGAAGAATTGAGCGGGTTACGGTGGCACATTGTAGGGTTATCGGAAGTCCGAAGACAGGGGGAGGACTCGATAACCCTCAAGTCTGGTAACCTGCTCTATTTCCGGGAGGGCGACCAACTGTCCCAAGGTGGTGTCGGGTTCATCGTCCACAAGTCCCTCGTGAACAACGTTGTCAAGATCGAGAGTGTGTCGTCGAGAGTGGCGTACCTTATACTCAGAATAACCAAACGGTATTCGCTGAAGGTCATACAGGTCTACGCCCCAACCTCCGCACACTCCGATGATGAGGTAGAAACTATGTATGAGGACATTTCCAGAGCCATACATAGTTCGAAGACCCACTACAACGTTGTCATGGGGGATTTCAACGCAAAATTGGGCGTTCGAGGTGATCATGAGCTGAAAGTGGGACGATTTGGATATGGGCGACGAAACACCAGGGGCCAGACTCTGGCTGACTTCATGGAGAAAGAGAGCCTCTTCATGATGAACTCTTTCTTCAAGAAGCGGGAGTGCCGGAAGTGGACCTGGATCAGTCCTGATGGTGCGACTAAAAATGAGATAGACTTCATTATGTCCACGAGGCGGCATATATTCAGTGATGTCTCTGTGATCAATTCTTTAAAAACCGGGAGTGATCACCGATTGGTAAGAGGCACACTGAATATAAAGGTCAAGATCGAAAGATCCCGACTAATGAAGTCTACGCTCCGCCCAGCACCTGCCCAAATCCAAAACCCCGAGAGCTTTCAACTCGAGCTACAAAATCGCTTCGAATGCCTGAGAGAGTGCGTATATGTGGACGATTACAATAACAGGTTAGTGGAAACTGTCCGTACGGCGGGCTCTAAGTTTTTCAAGACCCACCCTACGAATAAAACCAAAAAGATCTCCAGCTCAACTCTCAAGCTCATGGAGGAGAGGCGCGGTATGGTGCTGAAGTCCTCTGAAGATGCTTTAGTGTACAGGCGGCTCAACAGACAGATCTCGAAGTCATTGACTCGCGACCTTCGGCACTTTAATACTGATAGTATTAAAGCAGCCATAGAGCGGCACAAGGGCTCTAAAGTGTTCGCCAAAGATCTGTCCTTAGGGCAAAGCCGTCTCACTAAGCTGAAGACAGAGGACAACAGAATCGTAACGTCGAAACCTGAGCTTGCAGAAGAGATCGAACGGTTTTACGGACAGTTATACACGACAGCACGACCACCTGTTAACAGTCCGGCAGCAGATCCTAGAGCCGGACTGACTCGACACTACACCGAAGATATCCCGGACGTCAGTCTAGACGAGATTAGCACGGCTCTCAAACAGCTCAAAAACAACAGGGCGCCGGGTGATGACGGAATCACTGCTGAACTCCTGAAAGCGGGCGGAAGGCCAGTATTAGAAGCTCTTCAGTTGATGTTCAATTCCGTCATATCCGAGGGAAAAACGCCACAGGCGTGGCACAGAAGTGTGGTGGTACTGTTCTTTAAGAAAGGCGACAATACCCTTCTTAAAAATTATAGGCCCATCGCACTTCTAAGTCACGTCTATAAGCTGTTTTCGAGAGTGGTTACGAACCGTCTATCTCGCAGACTCGACGACTTCCAACCTCCCGAACAAGCCGGGTTCCGTAAAGGTTTTAGCACCATAGACCACATACACACGCTGCGGCAGGTTATACAGAAGACAGAAGAGTATAACCAGCCCCTCTGTCTAGCGTTTGTGGACTATGAGAAAGCCTTCGATTCGGTCGAGATTTGGGCTGTGCTACAGTCACTCCAGAGGTGCCAAGTCGACTACCGATACATCGAGGTGCTAAGGAGCTTGTACGAAAACGCCACTATGTCGGTTCGCCTTCAGGACCAGAACTCGAAACCTATCCAACTGCAGCGAGGTGTGAGACAGGGAGATGTCATATCTCCGAAACTGTTCACCGCTGCATTGGAAGATGTCTTCAAGCTTCTGGACTGGAACGGTAGTAAAATCACTGTGATGCATCATTAATAAGCACAACAATGCTTGTCTCCTCTGCAATTACTTAATCTTTGATCGTTTCGACCAAGTACACCGAGTATCCGCTAGATCGCTCAAATTTTGACAAATATTTGATGAGCTCCGTTTTTCCAAGGTCATTCAGGCTACTTAACCCCTTAACTTGACGTTTTAATAAGTAAAAATTGACATGACCTGCTAATGAAAAGGTCATCAAAATTAATTCAGCCGGTTCCAAAAATATGCCTTCGAGAGAGTTCAAGTGTCTGAGCTCCAGGGTGTCTGGGCCACCGCATGATCTAACCTATCTACTGCTAAATGGTATAGTGAACTATGAACTCAAATATTTTTATGTAGTTTTGGAAGGAAGGAACTGAAACATTTATAGTAATAAATAATAATAAAAATATGTTTATTTGGGAACATTACAACCGTTGTGTACAATTTTTATAAAAACGATGAATATCTGCAAAAGTTGGAAACTGTGTCGCAGATACCATCGCCCACCTCGAAACATTGGGTTCTGATTTTACACAATAGACTAAATTTAAATTTCAAACTAGACTAAGCTACAAAAAAAAAAAAAAAAGAACATGTTATACTAGATTTTTGAAAAATATAAAAAAAAAATTGTATAATAAAAGTGTAAGTGTATGCGAATGTTTGTGTGTGTGTGTGTGTGTGTGTGTGTGTGTGTGTGTGTGTGTGTGTGTGTGTGTGTGTGTGTGTGAGAGAGAGAGAGTGTTTATGTGTTATTGTGTTGAGTAATTAAACTATTGGTTTCAAAAGGCGTTCTGTGTCTTCGTGAGTTAAAGTAAGAAGCCAGTCTTTGCATTTCTGTTTTAATTTCTGCAGAGGAAGAGAATAAATTTGTAGTTCTTTATTTATTTTATTATAAAGCAAAGGACTAGCGTGAAAATAGTGTCGACTAGTCGATAGTATTTGATAATTTGAGTATATGACACTATATAATTAAAATGAATAGCTTAGTTGTTGTAAAACAAAAAATAGCGCGTCTGGAAATATATTTAATTCAAACGCGTTGCTCAAACCGATGATATTTGCTTTTTAATTTTTTGGAAGGTATTGGCTTTATTGCATGGAACGACGTTTGCCAGGTCATTTAGTCACACCGCGGACACTCCACCAAAATTCCATACAAACGCTTAATTTGATCTCTATTACACAGTCAGTACATCAATCAGTGACGTGTGTATGTGTACACGTGCACCTGTGTGCGTAGCACGTAGAAAATACCAACCGTCGCCCATAAGAGAGGAGGAGGTTGGGTGATGCGGGGAAATCGGGCGGGACGTCGAACTGTCCATTCTATACGTAGTATTATTACATATTCTCTGATCTAGTATAACGTAAAAATAACTACTATCTATGCATAACATGTCATCAAGGTATACTCCAGAGCCCATTATTCAGTGTGTTAATTACTCAACAGTAAGCAACACGAGGGAATGCAAGTTTAAAGCTCATAAAGGAAGCGGCGGCCATTTTTACGGTGCATTGTTTGACAAATTATTGTGTCGTTACATTAAATGGAAATTAGGGAACGGTCAGCTATTGTGATTATTTATTGGGGTTCCGTGTTTGTGAAATTAAAGAAGGACCGTGTGTAAGTATGTATAGTAAAAGATAACACACTTTATTATTTTTTAGAGTTCTGTACCTCGAAAGGCATAAACGGATATAAATTTATATCAAATACGCAGCTCTACTGTCTCTTGGAGCTGCGAGAAAAAAACAAACTTCTAAGCCAACGCAATCCAAACTTACAACCGTTTATGTCGAAAATTTCCGCAAAATTTGGAAACTCGCATGGAAATTAAAATCTACTGAATACTTCCCTTGAACTAGGAATTTTAAAATTTGGTACAAAGCAACGTCTTATAGCACAGATATAGGAAAAGCCGTAAAGGAGATGTTGCAAAAATGTATGGACCTCCGACCATGTATTGTACACAATATCATTAAACAGGCAAAATCAATGTAAAAACGTTTCTTACTGCATATTTTCACTTATTTAGCTTTGTTTGCAGTTACAAAACATTATAATAATATGCAGTTAGAATTGCAACTCAAAACCAACATGGCGAATAATATGGCGGGCGATGTCATTTTGACATTTTCATTTTTTAAATTGTTTTTTGATTATAATGGCAACCCATTATACGTCCCACTGCTGGGCATGAGTCTCTCCCCTTTTTGGGGGGAGGCCTGGAGCTTACTCCACCACGCTGCTCCTGTAGGTGGGTTAGTGGCCAACCCACTGTCGGATGTTTTCAAACCGCCCATAAGGCCTCCGACAAGGTTTAACGACTGCTATCCATCGATAGCAACCGGGACCGACGGCTTAACGTGCCCTCCGAAGCACGGAAACGCGCATTTTTTAATTTGCCACTAGCGGTCACCCATCACACTATCCGACCGCGCCCGTAGTACTTAACCGAGCAGATCGCTTACGATCTACACCAGCCGCTGGGCCATGCGCGCTTCATAGTATGTACTTGGAGAAAAAAAGTAATATTTTCTAAATACTATCAAAATCAATTGTGTTAATACTAAGAACTTAATATTAATCTATTTCCAATTTACAGAAATTCATCGGAACTTCTTTAAATTGATCTGTGATGCACTAGTAAGAGAAAGATGGCATTAGTTTTGTTTTATCTACAGAGGTACAATCCCAAGCGTCAGCTGTATCGCCGCCATGTTGAGCATAGTTGAAAATGATAAAATCGTTTGAATTAAATGTGGATGTAACTCTAAAATTTATTCTTGAATAAATTAATTTTATTTTTTTCGGATTTTTCTTTAATTT
Organism: Macrosoma leucophasiata; assembly: GCA_036365455.1. Taxonomy (NCBI): domain Eukaryota; kingdom Metazoa; phylum Arthropoda; class Insecta; order Lepidoptera; family Hedylidae; genus Macrosoma; species Macrosoma leucophasiata. The sequence goes on along the minus strand of JAWQUS010000023.1, from coordinate 490,620 downwards.
ACTTATTTTTTGAGGACGTGTACGAACCAGAGCCGAGCTCGCAACATCTCCTCTCTCCTTAAAATATTGTTTAATATATGATGTTACTAAAAACATCATATATTAAACAATATTTTATTATATATGATGTAACTAAACTTCATTACATATATTTTTAATAAGTTTACATTTACTAGCCTTTCCCTCATTAATGCTAAACCTAGTAACTGTAACAAAACTAAACTAACTACTTACTACAAGACACGAAAATCATACGACTCTTAATCCAAAATTTCGCTATGATAATGAGATAAAGATCATAAACAATACACAGCCAACACATCCGTTCCGGTGACATGGAGTAATGGAGGCAGCGGGGGCGCAGGTTCGACTCCCGGTGTCATGTCCCGCGGCCATTCATTAAGTGGCATGCCACTGCATTGTAATGGAGAGGACTTATCTACAGAATGGTGGTTTAAATATTAAAAAAGGTTCATTTGAAAAAATATTGAGACGCGGTCACAGTTGTTTTTTTTTAATATAATTTACACCCAGTTTACTATTTAAGTATATAATAATATTGGCAACCCTTGATACGTCCCTCTCCTTCTCGGGAGAAGGCCTGGAGCTTACTCCACCACGCTGCTCCAATGCGAATTGGTGGAGATAAGGCTTAGTGACCAACCCGCTATGAAGACCGCTTTATTTAAGAGTCACGGGTTCGATCCTCGCACAAGGGCAAAACATTTATGTAGTATTTATGTATGTTTTGTTGGTGTGCATTATGCCTCAGATTTGTACCTCCTATGGTACAATACAATACAATATCTTTATTAGTAACACCAAGTTACAAGTCATTTTTAGTAGGTATATTAACAATATATTGATTAAATTTAATATTCGATATTACCTATATTTAAATAGCAATTAAATTAATTTAATTAGTTAAATTATCATACAATTTCATTGAAAGCATAAATTATAAAAATATAAAATAGGAATAATATCAGTAAATTGGTACATTTATTAACTTACTGGCAATTCATAGAATTCTTCTATTGAATAGAAGGCACACCTGTTTAACCATTTTCTGTCTTTTCTTGAATATCATGGTGGAAGTTGCACTTTTTCTAACTGTGTCCGGCAGCCTATTGTAAACCAATGGACCCATTGTGTACACGCACCTCTCAGATTTACGCAGTTTGTTAAAGGGCATGGCAAGGAGATGAGCAAGCTTGTCACTACGGAGGGCACGGTAGGAGCACGTGCCTCGCGTTTTGAAGGTGTTGAGATGTTTATAGGTAAACATAGCTCTTTGATATATTAGTTCGCAAGGCAGAGGCATGATGTTTAATTCTGTAAAGAGGTTTCTACACGACACATCCTCTCATACTCCTACAATCGCACGGACCGCTCGCTTTTGCATGGCGAAAGCTCTGTCGGTGTCGGCTGCTCGTGCCCACAGCTCTACTCCGTATGTGAGGAGGCTATGGACGGTCGCGAAATAGCAAGACAGCACTACGCTACGATTTGCAGTACTGGCAAGACGGCGTAGCGCGAAACATGCTCGACCTAGTCTGGAGCAGAGTCCATTGATGTGGGTTTCCCATGTAAGACCGCTGTCTATTTGGAAGCCAAGAAGCTTCGTCGATCTGACCGCTTGTAGTGTGTTGTTCCCCACAATCACCGAGTATTGCGGTGAGTTGTGGCCATTTAGAAGAAATGGCATGTAGCAGGTTTTTTCTTTATTTAATGCTAGTCCATTTGACTGGAACCATTATTCTAATCTTTGTGTCACATACTGTGAGTATAAGCTAAATGTATAATTTGAAAAATAAAGGTATTTTATCTGTATTATCTGTACCAACTAGCAGACCTAGGTAACTTTGTATCACCTTAACGGTAAAAAAATACGATGTGTTCTAGAAATACCGAATTTAAACAAGAAAGGAGATGTTGCAAAAATGTATGGACCTCCGGCCATGTATTGTACACAATATCATTTACAGGCAAAATCAATATCAAAACATTTTTTACTGCATATATATCACTTATTTAGCTTTGTTTGCAGTTACAAAACATTATTTGCAGTTAGAATTGCAACTCAAAACCAACATGGCGAATATGGCGGGCGATGTCATTTTAACAATTGCCACTAATAATCATATTGAAAATGATAAAATCGTTTGAATTAAATGTGGTTGTAACTCTAAAATATATTCTTGAATAAATTAATTGTATTTTTTTCGGATTCTTCTATAATTTACCCATTTTTTCAAGTACTGTACGTACCAGAGCCTCGCTCGCAACATCTCCTATTATAAAAATCGGTCAAGCCGTTTCGCAGGAGATTAGATTATAAACACTCCCACGATAATTTTCAACATATTAGAAGATTATAAATGTGAGAGTGACCCTGTCTGTCGGTCACGTCTTCACTACAAATCCGCTAAGCCGAGTGCGATGTTTTTTATAGAGATAGTTTGAACTCTAATATTTGTACATAGACTACTTTTTGTACCAAAACCAGAGACAACAGACGAAGGTGATTGAAATCAACAAAAAATAAGAATAGAACCACGAGCGACGCCTAATTTGATAAATTTTAATTATCTTTGATGCAAGTATCAAGTGCATCTTCCTAATTACCTATCAGAATGCGTGTTACTGCTAATTAAATTATTTTCTAATTAGGATTGTCTAGCATCAACGTTAGTAAGAGAATATTTTAAAGGGTTGGCAACAATAATATGACGTAAATGAAGCAATGTCATATAAGTTTTACTGGTGGTAGAGCTGCAGTGACGGTGCTCGCAGGCGTAGGCACCACCGCATTACCGAATATACTTGCCGCTAAATGGTAGTGTTCAGCACTATCATGTTCGGGTCAGGTAATGTCATCATCAGCATCATCATTTCAGACAAAATACGTCCACTGCTGAACAAAGGCCTCCCCCAAAGAATGCCACAACGAACGGTCCTGGGCCGCCCTCATCCAGTGATTGCCCGCGACCTTCACCAAGTCGTCGGTCCATCTTCTGGGAGGCCTACCTACGCTTCGTGCCCTGCCCACTACCACTTGAGTCTCGCTATTCGGTGAGCTAGGTCGGTAACTTTGGTGGTAATGTGGCCCTATAACTTTGGGCACAGAGGCACAACACCTTAGGCCTCAGGAGTGGTAACGCATCTGGATTTTGACCTTGGTCTTTGTGTGGGTATCTACAGGCTGCAGTCATCACTTAACATCAATGTGATCTGCATGCTTGTTTGCCACTTCCATTACATAAAAGAAAAAAATGTAATAAACACAGTAAGATCCTATTGCGTGTTTGGTTTAGGTTTGGGTACTTTGCAATAATTCAGATGCTTCCTCCATAGAGATAACAGTGCTTAATATATCGTACGAAGCCAGGGCGGGTCACTAGTGCCCCATAATACTTTATACATCAAACCGGACCTTATCAGCACTGGCCGACCATTACGGATTAAAAAAACACTTCGCGGTCCATCTAGATACGCCTTTATAACCTTTTTTACCCAAAAACGTTGTAACTACTACACAATTCATACCATAGTAATCTTTAGTCCGTTCATTGATGATTGAATTTCGCGTGATTTAGCTCGGTGACGATGGAGTAAAAATAGTAAGATCGTTGGTACGTCCAGTGAATTAGTAATGGAATTAAGTGGCCACGGGGGACACGGGTTCGGTTCTCGGGTCGATTGCGATGTTTCCGTAAATTAATTTTATGGATTATTTTGTTGGGGTGTTATGAATGTCGGTGGTGCTCAGTTTAGCATTTTCATTAAAGATTTTCCTGTTTCAGATACATTGCCATTTTCTTTGCAATATAATTGTATTTTTTATGTAAGGTAAACGTATAAAGTTAAACGAGCATGTAGTTCACATGGATGTTAAGTGATGACTGCAGCATATAGACATCTACACAAAAACCAGAGGTCAAAATGCAGATGCCACCCCTGACACCTCAGTTGTTATGTCTCTGATAGTTATCACGGGACCATACATTACCATCCTACCGGACACGATAGCGCTGAACACTACCATTTGGTCCGGTAGACCACGTCGGTGCCTTATTTGTGTGAAAGCAAATTCTAATTTGCAATGGTTTTGGATCACCGAAAAATTCTTCAGTGGCACATCAAAGTAATATTTCTAGTGAATTTATCTACGAAAACCGAATCTCAAGCTTCATGGAATTTCACCGTTGTATTTCACTTACTGCAGATTTATCTGCAATCCATCCAAGCAATAGGCAAATCTTGACATCAAAATCTTCAATTAGGTAGTTTCAAGTTCCATGGAAGCAAGGTGTGTGCAAGCAAGTGCGACCATTCACACTAAACTTAACACTTCAGTTTGCAGTTCAATACCTTTTGACATAGAAATCAGACCCATCCTAGGACCTGCGGATTATAATTCACACACAAACCACAAACAGACATGCAAAAGAAGTACTAACTTACCTCAAATTTAATAATACTTAATACAGGATTAACTTATAAATAAAACTGTAATTACTAACATCATACATTTTAATTTTAATCATGATATTAAATAAGGTGGCAGAATAAATATAACTACGTTAAGAAAAACCGACTTCAAAACAGAAAAGTAAAAAAAAAAAATTATAAAAAAAACGTAACTTCACCTGTTACATGGGCCAAAACGTAACCGGCGAGTCGTGGGTGTTTGCATGTATGATTGAATGCATGCATTTACCTCTGCCTACCCCTTCGGGGATTACAGGCGTGAAGTTACGTTTTAATACACTGAAATGCCTACTTTAGTGATTTTGGCTTGGCACCGACTTCAAACCTATTAGTAAATAGTACATATAAATAATAGGTAGTATATACCTAATTACAATTAAATCTTCATTCTTTTTTACTTTTCAGTTTTGAAGTCGGTTTTTCTTAACGTAGTTATATTTATTTAATACTTTTTAGTTTATTGCTGCATTGCCAATTAGATTAATGTTCACATCTGTTAGATTTGTAAAATCTGACTCTTTTAGCTTCGTTATAATTAAATAAGATTGTTTAGGTGTGTCGATACAAAATTATTACACGACTATACGAAATCAATAAAAAAAAATATCCACGAAGGAGTAAATAAGCTGTGTTGTGTCGTCGATGAGTAAATGTGTCATTGTCACTTGTTGTCATGCGCATTAGGACTATCTAGGACGTCAGTGGATTCAACGCATTGTATGACAACTCGCCGTCTATTGTAATTCCTTTAGTCTGAGGTGAAAGTAAGTAAAAAAATGCTCATAAAATAAAAACTGATGGGCCTATCTGAATCAATTTTTTATGGGACCAATTCGAAACTATTCCGCATCAAACAAAAGAAGAATTACGTAAATCGGTCTTGAAGGCTCGGCAAAATTCACGTACATACATATATATATATATATATATATATATATATATATATATATACCACCCGAATTAAGAACCTTCTCGTTTTTTTAACTCGGTTAAAAAGAAAATAAAGGCAATGACATAAGTCCAGTTCAGACTGTACACGGCTCGCAACAAAAAGTCAAAGACGACGGCGATCATTACAAGAATTATGGAGATAGCGACAACAACTTGCGAGCTGAAGGCACGTACGGACAGACGTTGTTAGTGTTACGTTCAAACGCCACTCAATTAAATAGACTTTAAGTACTTAAGTTTAAATGTCACCTTAGTACCTCGTCCCTACCTTTCGGAAATTTCTTCAAGGTTGATATTGCTGTTAATTCTAAAAAAATTCAAAACAAAAACAATGAAAAAATCTAATGAACAGCACGAATATAGAAAATGGGAAAAAATATTAGTAACATCAATTAGACGTCTATGTTAGTGCAAGTGAATTCCGATTCGATGATATTTAAACATTCAAAGCGAGTAATTTCTACCAAATAAAATGGCTCAGTCAGAACGGGCAATCTGAAGCATACATTCATTTGCCAGAAACTTTTACTGGTAGAGCATGTCTACAGGCTGCAATTGTTAATATTCACTAACCATCAATGTGAACTCTACTTGTTAGTCACACACATGACCTAAAGTCATGGAAACATGATTCAGAGCCATGCCAAATCTGCGTAGTAAATAACATTAAAACTAAATGAAACAACTCTTTTTATAAATAAAATTCTATGGCTTGTATCTGAAGTAGTAATAAACTATGTAATCACATCACAACTCAAGTTCCAGGAGAAGTGGAAATAGTTCGACGTTGTTTATGTTAATCAGGAACAAGAAGACGCCTTATACAAACTGTTTGTTCCTTGTATACATAAAATATCCATTGATCTTCTATAAAATTCTTCATGCCTGTGTCAAACATGTTACAAACTTCTTAAATTCACTTTAACGACAAAAATATAATAAATTCAAATGTATTGGATATCCATTAGCGTGGGATTTAACTTTCCCAAAACAGATAAACCGCTATAATATGATTGATGTAGACGAAAAACTTGCATAAGTGTAAAACACAAATAATCAGATGTACAGAACTGTAATAAGGAAGTAATCGAACATCTATTTATTTTCAAGTAAAAGTCAAGCAAAACGTAACCGATACGACTTATAGTAGTAAAAGCATTCAGACGTGCATTTTACGAAGCCGACCTGGAGTGCATTTCTCAGTTAGCAGACAGGTTCTGTGCACCGGGCATTCCGGCCTGCGCGCGCGCGCCAACCGTGAAACGTCACAACCGACACGCCCATCACATTTCAATATCAACCCTGACCCAAGCAAATTAAGATATAGAACATTTACACGAGTGGTCCGAGTGTATCCCCTTGCATCACCATAACGGGTTCCTGTTTTTCAATGATATAAAACGTGACAAGAGCTGGCCGATCACTCAATAAAATGATTTTTATTTCAAGACAACAACGGATCAATGTCGTGCACCTTTTTTATTTTGAGATACACGCAATTCTCTTTATATTTCACGTTGCCGAATGCTCTAGTGGATTTTGGGAAGAATCTTGTCGCGAATTCAACTTTATCATTATTTGTTGTGGATTGATTTTCTCGTGTTTTCTGTGTCGGCTTGTAGGCTGCTTTGGCACTATTTGTATCCGTACCTGTCGAACGTCAATTAGCGTTACTGTAGGGACCGGTTCGACCCACATCGCCATTGCGCGATGTATATGAACGGGACCCGACAGTTCTTCTGAAATGCGTCTAATACACTCGTTTCCCAGCGATGGCGGCGACTATCAAATATAGAATCAATAAGCTGGTTTTATCCCTATTAAAGATATTTAGAGGTGGTATCTCAACGGGTATTGTTAATCGAAATTGGATGCTTTTATTGAATGAACATTTGACGATTGGTTTCTTTGATCTTAGTTCGATAATTTATGGAGTTTTTAACTCCATGTTAACCCAGCTTTCATTGGACCACAAATTTGTTTAGTTAAGTTGATACTTAAACAGAGATATAATATTAGCTCTGGAATGCAGATTTAAAGGATACGTGAGAAGAAAACTCAGTGTAGACATCAAATGCTACGAATATTTGAAATGAAATACAGCTCACTACCATTTGATTTTGATACCTTACAATTATCAAGTTATTTTAGATAAAACAGTTGTTTATATGAAAATTATACAAAATTTTACGACCCCAGTGAGCTTTTATGTCTATTATAATTGCTAATATAAAGATACTTTATTTAATGCTATCTTAAAGTAGTTACTTGACCTCAAATGATGATGTTCTTTAAATTCAATTTTATGTTCAAATGCATCTACAAATATGTGACCCCGAAACTAATAAAATATATGATACGCAGTCATGATTTAATTACAGAAGCCCACGGATTACTTATAGCCTTGCAGCTTCTTGTATTAATAAACGACGGAAGCTTTAAACCGTGGTTAATAAAATTTTATAATCGTGTGAAATGTATGCATTCATATTCATCTTCAATTAAAGTTTGAGTTACATCGTAATTATGATTGTCAACGTTATTTACAATAGCACCTTCATATTTAAAGTTAACAAGCTGAACATTATCACCAATTTATGGCGCGGGAACTGTCTGCAGATTTAATATCTACGTCGCGTGACCCTACATGGGTGGTCTCAATATCGTCCTTGCAGCATCCGTTGTTCATAGCATTTTATCACAAGTCGAAGTCATGGCAAGTAATTCACACTATTGAATTGATTTTAAATTAGTTTTCTTTTGTTTGTAAGAACTTGAACTTGAAACACGGATCAATAGGAATGAAAATGACGAAATAAATCTATGGTAGGAGTAATACGAGTAGTTATATATGTTGGGATATCTAATTAGGAGACTATCATCAATTCAGCAGAAAGACGTCCACTGCTGAACAAAAAGTCTCCCCCAAAGATACTTTATGACATAATATGGGCGGATATAATATATCCGCCCATATATATGATATTATCATAATTGCCACGCTTGATATGTGGGTTAGCAATCGCAGTGGCGGTAGGTTCTACCTACGAAATAGAACGTTTAATTAAAACTAAATGTAAACTTAAATACTTTAGAGCCTACCTCGTAAAAGATTTGACATGACGATAAATATTTTTATTTTCTCTCGACATTTGACAATGGATTTAATTTCTCAGTTGACTATGATTGATCTAAAACGCATTAGAGAGTTATAATTGGTGAAAGAGATGTTTTTTTAATCGTCCAAAGCTCACATGCCTGTCGCGTCGTTCCGCCATGTCCTCATAACTATCGAGTTAGTCACGCTTCAGATGTCCAATCAGATTATTTGGACTAATTAAAAATTGGTTAAGAGCGAGCTTGGTACATATTTCGTAGAGATTTTTTTAATGGGCGAAGAACTTCATTGGCACTTCTTACGCACCTCCGAATAATAAGACAATTGAATGGCAGATATATAGCATGTAGTACGTCTCAGTAATTTCCTTGATGTTAAGCGTCTGTATGATAAATTTCAGAGCTGTGCAGTTCGTTTTGTTCGGATTACGAAAGCCTTCCTAACATACAATAAAATCAATCGTAAAAATTATCTAATAAAAAGGAAAGCAGATTGAAATAAAGGACTATAATATAGTTTTAGCAGTAAATATAGTGTAGGATTGCGTTGGCTTTATCGCCTTTATCTCGCGTGTTATTACGTCGAGAATCCTCTGTTTCATTTAATTTATAGCATTGGTTCTCGAACGATAATAGTTCCACTTAGATTTATGGTCGCCACCAGACGAGTGAGCTTCCACCTTCATGATTGACCACAATTAATGCGGCTTTTATTGGTATTGATTTGGAAAGATAATACGTATTTTAATCAGTATTATAAAGTTTCATTACATAAATTTCCAATGGGGCAGCCGGACTAGGCTGAAAGGGCTCAATCAAATCTCACAAGGGACCAGACCTTAAGACAGATTTTTGTGAAGTTTAGCAAGCCAGACCCGTAACCTATGATATTGCAGTAACCTATGAAACCTATGATGGCAAACAAGCGGTTCACATAAAAAATATGTGATGACTACAACCTATAGACGTCTACTCAAAACCCGGCCCGGCCCTGTAATTTCCGGCACAGGGGCACAACACCTTAGGCCTCAGGAGTGGTAACGCATTTGCATTTTGACCTTGGTCTTTGTGTGTCTATATGCTGCAGTCATCACTGAACATCAATGTGAACTGCATGCTTGTTTGCCACTTCCATTATATTAAAAAAAAACAAAACCCACATGTCAAAATGCAGATGCCTTGCCACTCTGAAATCTAGGTTGTTATGTCTCTATGATATTACGGAGCCATACTTTACTATCTAACCGGAACAAGATAGTGCTAAAACACTACCATTTGGTGGCAGGTAGATTAGGTAATGCGGCGGTGCATTAAAAAAACAAAGCTCCTACATCTTACCTTTCTACCTTCCTCTTTCCTTTCTTTATATTTTACAGACAGAATTGAAATGATTTTGTGACTTACATTTCAAGTATCCTGACGCAAATCCTCCGTTTAAATAATTTTATGGCATTGGTTCACGAGTGATAATAATGAAGATTAGATTTATGATTGCCGTTCGACTAGCACTTAGCTTTATTCTTGGCCACAATTGTTTTGACTCTTATTAAAATTTGCTTCGTAAAGGTAGGTACATGACATGTTTTATAAGTTATGAAGTGGCAAATAAGCACGAAAAGCACACAGTTCACATTAATACTGTAACCCATAAATATAAAATTCAGATTGAAAAACTGAAATTTTACCTGTATTCTCAGATACATTTATTGTATAGCAAAACAACGCTTGCCAATTCAGCTAGAGTAAACGTATGGTTAGCAATTCTTAAATCAATTTTAACTCTCGCGAATATTCACTTTTATTTAATTCCACGCATTGGTTTGAATGACAACTCCAATTAGATACCTGGCTGCCGTCAGTCGTGCACTTACACTTTATGATAGACCACCATTATCTCCGCTTTTATTGCTATTGCTTTGAAAGGGTGAAACTTATTCAACAATGGCTATAAAACTTAATTTTCCCTCACGGATACGAAGAGTGTGGTGAGATGAATATATTTATTTATTCATTTATTTATTTATGCTTCTATGCACCTTGTACATATGGCGGACTTAATGCCACTAGGCATTCTCTGACAGTCAACCATGGGGTCATGAGAAAGCTTTGTGTACGGTGCGGTGTAAAATAACACATAATCGAAAATAATTACTTAGAGAAAAAAAAAACGTTCATACGTTTTAATATACCTTTCGTTCCAAATCTGTTCGGTCTGTTTTACGTGTTATCAATTCATGTGTATTATTCCTGTAGTCATAAACTAGTAAACAAGTATATTATAGGATTAAATGCAGAAGTCTATAGCCTCTATCAAGAGTTAAGTACTGTAGCGTTTAGGTGATCTACCAAAAACTAGAGATCTCTATGCCATTTACTTTTCTCTCTTGAGCATTAAGATTTTTTGGCTCCATGTAAGAATTTTCAGTGGCAGAACTAATTAATCACCATAAAGTGGCATATGTAGTGGTTCACTCGTACCGACTTGCCTAGCTACTATCAATAAATAACTGAATCCACAATATTTCGGCTTAAAATCATAAATATCTGGTAAGATATTGCTGGTCATGGTGACGAGCAAAAATTCAATTACGTTCCAACCTTATTAGCAAAATTATTGAAACTTTCCGAGTATTTATCTGTAGATTGTAAATTTGGATCTTGCCCGATATACATAAAAGACAATATTTAAATACAAAACGGTTCCTACGCAATAATAATTTTATTACTGTTGGTACTCTACTAGAAAACTGTGTTGCTGTACGGATGCGAGACGTGGAAGGTCACAAAAGACATCTCGCGCCGACTTCAGGTCTTTGCTAACCGCTGCCTTCGACGTATTTTCAGTGTTTACTGGCCCGAGAAAATTTCACATGAAAAACTGTGGGAGCGCTGCAATGAAGACCCGATCGCCCAGCAGATCAAACGCCGAAAAGGAAACTGAACCCTAGACTGGAATCCCCAAGGAAAGCGCAAGCGTGGCCGTCCCACGGGAGGATAGACAAGACCTGGGAGGAAATGAAGCGCGAAGCTCAAGGCCGACTGAGATGGCGACGCACTGTTTCAAACACAGGACCTTAAGTCACTCTACCAGGATCAGGAGGAGCTCCTTTAGTGTTCAGCAGATAGTGATACGGCCCCGTAATAACAATCACAGAGACATATTATTATCAACTAAGGTCTCAGGGGTAGCAACGCATCTGCATTTTGACCTCTGGTCGTTGTGTGAGTTTCTATAGGCTGCAGTCATCACATAACACCAATATGAACTGCACGATTCTTTGCCACATTCCTTACATTAAAAAAGCCTATCAGCAACCATAAAAAAATATTAGTCTAAGCGGAGACTAATATCTGCATTCAGTATTCAGTCTTCCCGTTGTTTTCACCAATCGTTAGTGTGAACTGTTTACTTTTTTATGTAAGGAAGGTGGCAAACAAGCGTGCAGCTCACATTGATGTTAAGTAATGACTGCAGCCTACAGACATTAACACAAAACCAGAGATCGAATTGCAGATGCTTGCCACCGCTGAGACCTAAGTGGTTATGCCTCTGTGATTTACGGGGCCACACTTGTTTGCCACTTTCAATAAATGAAATTATATATCACTCACATAAAAAATATAATTTATGTTTATCTAACCTGATACTCCGTCGGTTCATTACAGACTTTTTTTTAATAAAAATTAATATATTACAAAACATCTTCCAGTAATAAAACATTTTACTATCTTATTACACAGCTGTTTAACGGGCGGAGATGATTTTTTATTTATTAATGACTTTAAAAAAAGTCAAATAACAGTGTTCGTGGTTAAGTCATAAAATTACTGGCTGTGTTTATTGCGTCATTAAATTACAAGATTTTATGACCTTGTTGTAAAGTGTTAATTACTGTTTGTGTAATTTATTGAGACTTCTAGTTCAGGTTTAAATTAGATTTAAATAGAGAATGGAAAATGTCACTAGGATGAATGGAAATAATTTGACCGAACACTTATATGAAAAAAATATCTTTCTAGAACCTACTACTACTATCTCCGACTTAAGTTATGGACAAACGGAAGGACGGACATAGCAAAACTATAGAAGTTTCTTGTATGCTACGGGCCTCTAAAATATATGTCTAGCTTCATATAAAAAAATACGCGGGCTGTAGCTTATCTCTATGAACGTCCGTCTATCCGTGCGACGTGTCGCGCACATTCGTCTTACTCCAATATTGCGTACGCGGCATGCCTGCTGAACAGGCTCCGTTCGCATTTGCATCTATACGACTGTTCTCTGGTCGCTTGTTATGCGAGCTATGTCGGGACAAGTTTGTAATATTAATAATTATATGTTGAGGTTAACGAATTATAAGCTTAAGGTAAATTTTAGAGACACCTAAGTTTAAAAATAAGAGCTTAAATATTAACCCCCTTATTCATAAACGTACATTAGATACGATTTGGCTATATGTTACACCAAAACCTTGTATGCGACAAATTGGTTTTTACACCAAAGTGAAACACAAGTCTGCATCGACGTATTATAGCGGACTGTATATATATTTTCTTAACTCTGCAACGGTTCTTCCTATTCTAAACTTATTCACTAGCTTATATCACTACGTACTATAACTAACTAGCGAACCAGGGGGTCTGGTACTACTCTAAATTTTCACTGGCAATACCTTCACGGTCTGGTAGCACTTTTCTTGCTGAGAATCGAACGAGGATATAATGCTTTGTCTTTGTCAGTTGCATTGTCAAATGTGCAGGATAGAAAAAGACAAAGGAGAGATTAGCAACACTTTAGCTAAAATACGTTTATGAATAAGGGGCTAGAAATATAGGTTATTATTTTAGGTTAGGATAGATAAAATATATCACATGAATTTATGATAAGACTGTATGTAACTTTTTGTCATTAAGGTCCAGCACAGAGCAACACGGGCCACCGGCCGCGGCGAACCGAAGGGGAGTAGCCATATGCAGGATTTCGCCTCTGTCAAAATATAAGACCAAATGAGCGCGTGAAAGACCAAGATATTTAAATGTGTGCGTGAAATTGTTTATGTATTTTGTAAAAGTCAAGGTGTGAGTTTCGTAGTAATAGACGATTTTTGTAGTGTGAGTGTATTTCCCCCCGCAAAAATGACAGACTGTTTTTAATAAACGCGCAAACGTAATAAACGCTATGGCTACTCCTCTCCGGTCCGCCGCGACCGGTGGGCCGTGTTGTTCTATGAGGTCCAGTAACGGAGGTCATGCGTAGGCACCACCGCATCAACCAAGCTCCTATGCGCTAAAGCGCTGAACACTGCCAAGTTTTCAGCACTATCGTATTCGGGTTCGGTGGTAATGTGCGGCTCTGCGATTTCTGGCAAAGAGTCATAACAACTTAGACCTCAGAAGTGGCAACGAATCTGCATTAAATCTCCGCTTTTGTTTGTATCTACATGTCAAGTCACAGGGTACCCCATACCCCATCTGCTTCTTCTACACTAAAAATCTTGATCCCACTCTCAGAGAGTACTCGATCAATTTGGTCAAGGTATTTCAATCTTGGTCTGGTATTGTGTAGATGTGTATAGGCTAATGTTAATTGATGACTGCAGCCTATAGACCCACACAAAGACCAAGGTCAAAATGCAGATGCGTTACCACTCCTGAAGCCGCAGGTGATAATATGCCTCTGTGCCGGACATTACAGGGCCGTACATTACCACCTGACCGGAACACAAAAATGCTGAACACTACCATTTAGCGGCAAGTATATTAGGTAATGCGATGGTGCCTACGCCCGCGAGCTCCGTCACTGGAGCTCTTCCACCAGTATATTATGCTTGTTTACCAAATCATAATCAAAATAAAAACAACCCGGCAGCAGCTAACACCTGACATTTAAATCGACCTTAAAACAATTTAGACACGAGTATAACATTTCCCCCTCAAATTCCTGTCAAAACAAGTTCCACCGCAAGATGTCGCTGTACGTGACCGAGGTACTAATGGCAGCCATATTGGAACGACTATTACGGATTAAGATAGGCCCCGGGTTCGATCCCACGTCGGAGGGGATATAAAATTGCTTAAGTTATCCATAAAGTTATATCTTAGGGATTTGAATGTTATTTTCAGGGTAATATGCTTCGATTTAAGATATTGGAAACGTTTTGTTTTTGGTCATTATTTAAAGTGTTCTTATCACATTATTCCCTAACGTATTGATATAAAATGCACGTAGCTTCACGTTTGTGATCCCCGAAGGGGTAGGCAGGGGAACAGAACCCAGCAAAAATTTAGCGCCCCTGCGTAGAGGATCATCTAAACACAAATCCATTAATAGATTTGTGGAATAAGCCGAAATACTGCACATCAAGCCTACGAAAGAGAATCGGCTAGTTTCGACTTCGTAGTGCACAATGCCAACGTAAGCACTTATAGTTCGGTAATTGACAAAACTTGATCAAAATGGTCGATAAACGTCACATAGGTAAGGTGCGAAAGAGATAACGCTCTACAGCAAAAATAAAACATTTTTTACTCCCATCACTTAACTCACCGAATAACGTCTACTGCTGGACCAAAGCCTCCCACATAAGGGGGGAAATGCCATAATCGCCATGCTTGGTATGCAATGGCGGCAGTCTTATCGCAGGACGCTGCTGCCCATATTTCGTTATTGCACTTACTACCGCTCGATTGGAATAGTTTGACCGCCACTGTTCGGATGACTTACTGAATTCATTAATTCTGAATTATTTTCCACCAGAAGATAATTTTTTGCCAGTGGACGACGAGGTCGTCACATCCCAACGCCGACTATTTCACTTTTTTATGTAATAAAAGTGGCAAACAAGCATGTAGTTCACACGACCCACACAAAGACCAGAGGTCAAAATGCAGATGCGTTACCACTCCTGAGACCTAAGGTGTTATGCCTCTGTGCTGGAAAATTACAGGGCCATACCACCTGACAAGAACACGATGGCCCTTACGGCCCTGTAATTTCCGGCACAGAGGCGTAACACCTTAGGCCTCGGGAGTGGTGGCGCATCTGCATTTTGAACTCGGACTTTGTGTGGGTGTCTATAGGCTGCAGTCATCACTTAACATCAATGTGAACTGCATGCTTGTTTGCAACTTCCATAACATAAAAAAACGATAGTGCTGAACACTACTATTTAGCAGCAAGTATATTATTAGGTAATGTGATGGTGCCTACGCCCGCGAGTTCCGTCACTGGAGCTCTACAACCAGTAAAACTCTGCTCCCATTTTTCTTATAATCCTAAGTACTAAAATGAATGAGTCATGTCTGAATACAGTCGCCAAGTCAGATAACAGCAATGTGTTTTCCGATAGTATACTCTATGAGGAATGAATGTTGTAGTGGTCTGTATCGCTTGTGCCCTGAAGGTATCTTATTCCGCAGATTGTCCCCTCGGAAATTTCCCTGCAGACACCAGACACGCCCTTTCCTTGTTCACTTATTTCCTGCTCGCACCCACCACACTTCAACAGCTACATTTTAAAATAAGACTTGTCCTGGTATTTGCTTCGAATGCTCGAATAGTATGGTTTGTTTACTTTTTATGGCATACCTTTTAGACAGACCACCTCTAGGTGCAAATTGCCTTTGATATTTGCCTGTGCATGTCTGTTTGATATAGGCACAATGTGCGGAGCCTACCTCTGTATTTCGCATTAGGGTTGGTTTGGGGTACTAGTTTTCTTTAGAAATACATTTACAAAGAATTAATTAAAAGTATAATAAAGGTATATTTCAATATTTATATTTAAAAAAACAAAACCCCTTATTCATAAACGTATCTAATGTACGTTTAGCTACAGAATGCTTTGTCTTTGTCAAATGTGCGGGATAGAAAAAGACAAAGGAGAGATTAGCAACACTTTAGCTAAAATACGTTTATGATAAAGGGGGGAGGGTTTTATATAACGGGGAGGGTTTGTTTCAGACAAAACAGCAAAATAAATGGGTGTGGATAACATGCAGCGGCTAGCCGGGGCCGGGCGGCACGTGATGTATGGCGAGGGAGATCGATGGGCTGACGTCACTACTGGGAACTAACGGGATCCGGGTTTTTAACTTCTCGCCTGTATTTCCTGATATGGTAGGCAGAGGTAAATGCATGCATTCAAGCATACATGCAAACAACGGCGACTTGCTTGTTTTTTTATATAAGTAAGGTGGTAAACAAGCATGCAGGCCATGCAGATCACATTGATTTTAAGTGATGTCTGCAGCCTACAAACATCTACATAAAAACCGGAGTTCAAATGCAGATGCGTTGCTACCCCTTTAGAGAGCTAAGTTGTCATGTCTCTGTGATAGTTATTACGGGGTCATACATTACCATCTAACCATTACACGATAGTGCTGAACACGACATTTGGCGGCAGATAGATTAGGTAATGCGGTGGTGCCTACGGCCTCGAGCTCCTACACTTGGAACTCTACCACCAGTAAAAGAAGTTACATTTAGTTACATTTTGTCCCATTTGATGGCGAAACAACTGCCACCTGTGGACACATTATCAAACTCCGAGGGTGGCACTGGGACTTTACACGCAACTGCCAAAAGGAGACCCCTGTGGGTCTGGACCTCGGCTTAGGACGTTACAAGGCATATGCGATTAGGAGCGGTGCAACTTTCGCTCTAGTCATCGGTTGAGTAGAAAATGTCGGGGAACGTCTTGCATTCGATTCCCGGTGAGAAGTAGTTTTGCAATTTTTCCATTACCCTGGAAGTATCCCGCTGACTCGAAACCTATCATATGGGACAAAACGTAAAGGGCGAATTGAGGTTGCTTTTTTTATGTGATGGAAGTGGCAAACAAGCATGCAGCTCACATTGATGTTAAGTGATGACTGCAGCCTATAGACACCAACACAAATACCAAGGTCAAAATGCAGATGCGTTACTCCTGAAGCCTAAAGTGTTATGCCTCTGTGCCGGAAATTACACACATAATTACATGCTTGTTTTAATTGATAGATTTTCCGGTACAGAGGCATATTACCTTAAATCTCAGAAGTGGCAACGCACCTACATCGAAATCTCCAGTCTCATGTAAATATTTATAGGTATTACTTACCATCGATGTAAACTGTATGCTTACTTGCTACTTCATAACACAAAAAAAACCTCCGCCTACTTCTCAGGGCATACTGGCGTGAGGATACGTTTTTTTTAATTTTGAAACAGAGAATTGCAGACAGAACAAATCAATAAATGGCGATAACAAGCAGCGGACAGGCAGGGCAGGGTAGTGGGTGATGTATTGTGGAAGATCGATGGCCGTCACTAATGGGGAAACTTCCCTCGCTGTTTTCACTGGCTCCAGCTTTGAAATGAAAATATGTTTAAATTGCTGTTAAGTGAAAAATGATGGTAAAGATTCTGGCATCCTGTTAAAAGTCTGCACGTTCTGGTTAGGTTTGAAAGAGTTCAAATGCGAATTGAACTTCTGCATCAAATGAAAACATCTTGAAGCTTTGGTGATAGAGTTTAGTGACGGCGCGAGTCGCGAGCGTAGACACCACCGCATTACCTAATCTACTTGCCGCTAAATGGTAGTTGTAGACGACGTAGCTCGCGATCCCGTCATATCAACTTACCTAAAATATAATTCATTCTATACCATTACTGTACATACCTACGTCATAGATCAACCGTAGTAACTGCGGGTCGGTGGAAAATATTATTAAAAATTGTGTTTAAGGTACATGTGAAAATTAGTGCCTAGACTTACCTTCTTTTCTATTAATAAAAATAAATATGCACGTATTCGGAGGGTATTTCGGGCTGTACGGGCAGTCGGTTTTCTGTCACAGATACTCGCTACCATTCTCTCACCTCTGCATACCTACGTGTATCAGTTTAAAACTTATATTTTTGTTTTCTCATTTCGAACCATCACCACTCCACGCAACCCTCGTCCGTTACAGTAGTGTTCAGCACTATCGTGTTCCTGTAATGTACAGCCTTGTAATTTCCGGCACAGAGGCACCTTAGGCCTCAGGAATGCCGCATCTAGGTAAATTGAAATTTCAGGTTTCGTGTAGATATTTTTACCTAAAAACATCTACATGAACCGTAAAATTACAGTATCATAAAATAAAAATCGACGTGTGGCACTCGGGGACTGCCGCGGTAAAGCTATAACATAGCATTTTGTATCAACTTATGCAATTATAATTATTTATTTATTTTATTTATGTAGTATTTCTTTTTTTCTTTGATATTAATTCAAGTTATACTTTTTGAGCGTGGTGACCGATAAGAAAACAAATTTATTTCTTTTATTAAATAAAAAAGTTAATATTGTTTGAAATATTTTTATTATTTTACAGTACTTATAAACAGCTGCTTATGTATTCGTCCGATTTCGGAGCAGCTCGTCTCGATTTGTGCAAGCTTCGCAGAGTCGTACAATACGTCTAGTTGCACGCACACAAACACCGTGTCGAAGACTGCCGAAAAGAAACGACGTTAGACAATTCACGGCCTTCAAGCCTCCGTGCCCGTCGGAGTAGGGAGCGTGAGGTTTTTTCGTTACGGAATTTCTGGATTCGGTCCCCGCGCTCAAGGCCCGCGATAGAAGCTATGCAATAGCTTAAACATGAAAAAAAACGTTTTATTTTACGTCACACGTACGTGTTTGGGTGGGTCAGCGACTTAGGTATATACGTGTATCAAATATCAATTTAATCATCTCCAACAGCTTCAATAGACAGACAGACAGATAGTTTGTACTGTCACTAAACACACTTGTTACATTCTAGAAGGGTTCCGTTATTCTTTTTGAGGTAAAGAACCCTAAAAAGATGATTTTTGTAGAATATATCTGTCGAGTCCTTGTAAGATAATAAATAAACGACATTTAAAACTGAACCAGCCAATAAAACGACACACATTAAATACTCATAACTCTCTGAGGACGCTCTATTAAAAATAATCGCACCAATATCAACCTAACTACCTACTGCACAACGGTCAGTGAGAAAATTTTAAAGCCTCTTGCAGACGGGCTTACCATTTTAGACCTCAATTTTTATGTAAGTACATAAAATACTTACATAAAATTTGATTAAAGTCTTAGGAATCGGCGTGCATGTATGAAGAGAATGATGAAAGTAGACGAGGCACGAGAGGTTTGTCAGAACCGGGATATCTGGCGCTCTACACTCTCTGCCTACCCCGTTAGGGACCTGGCGTGAAGATACATACATATATACATACATATAAATAAAATATTAAGGTTTTAAAATATCCAAAATTAGACATTAAATTTTTATTATAATTAGCGATGAATGATAATGATACAGTCAAGCTTTATGGTACTTATAGGAAATAAAAATAATTTCACGACTTCTGAGTCACTAAATCTTTCTTTTGGTGGTACCAAATCTATCAACTGCCAAATGGTAGTGTTCAGCACTATCATGTTCCGGTTAGATCGTTATGTATGACCCGTAATAACTATCACAGGAACATAACAACTAAGGTCTAAGGGTTGGCAACGCATCTATATTTTTACCTCCGTTTTTTTTGTGTAGATATCTATATAGTTTGTTCTTAGGTTTTCGCGAGCTGCACTCATTGAAGTAAAACTAGTTTTCGGATTTATCTCGCGTTTATTAAACTAAAATGATTATTTATATACGAACCCGACGTTTCGGTCGCTTTTCAGCTTCCGTGGTCTCGTGCAGACAGAGGTGGTATTTGTCTGACAGCAGTTTGAAAATTTATGATGTGCAGCTACCTCCTATCATTTTAGTTAATATACGCGAGATTAATCCGAAAACTAGTTTTATTTCAATAGATCTCTATAGTACACATTTTAACATCCACATGAACGTGCAAATTTAGATAATCGCCCTGAAGAGTTTCCTTGTGATTTTATTAGTAAGTAAAAACAGGTTTATTTGTAAAGTACGGACGGTGTCACAACTATACGTTCACATTTAACTGAATAATACTAGTATCTAATAATATAATAATAATTCTGTATTTGGTAATATAGAGTTTACAAAAGCAGTGATTGGTAATCTTTAAACATTTGCTTTAATTATCCAAAATTGAAAAGAAACGTCTTGCATTGATTTTAATAAAAATATAGACTTTAATGACTTGAACATATTAATTAACGAAAGAAAGCCGTGTGTGAGCAGCTTATCGTAATAACTTGCACACACCTACGCGATAGTACGCGTGGATAATATAAATCGGTTATTAATTTCTTCGTTCTGGGAAACCGTAAGACTGAAATAAATGCTTGGTAATATTTAATGTTTTACAACACCACCCATCTCATGAAAATCTACGGTCTACGCAGTTAGTTGGTGAGATCTTCGAAGACTACTATTATTATTATTAGAGATATACCAGATATCTTCGGGAACCCTAATACTCTTCTAATATAGTTCATGTATATCCATGCTATGAAAAATAGTGACCATTAGGAATGTTTTTTAATTGATTATGTTAAAGCTTCGTGCAGACATTTCTGCATGAATTTATTTATTTGAATATATTAAATATAAAATAGCACTACACACTTATTCAATGAGTATACTAATCAAAGTGTAAATATTTAATAATACTTAACTATCCAAAACCAAATAAGGACTATTGAAAAGTGAGTGCCCATTTCCCAAAAACTATGTTCCTATACATAATATATTATATCGATGCATTTTTTGTTTTTGGACGAGTCAATTGGATAACGCATGCGTCTATGTTTTCGACAACTTAAGTAGTCACTTACAGTTTTGTTTTAAAATATCTATTCTAAACCATAAACAATAATAAAAACTCCATCAAAACATTATTTCCGGTTAAATATGCAAATATCACCTATTACCTTACGCAATAAATACTCAACACTTAAAACCTTTTTTAAGAACTGCTTAAGAGTTAAGCCCCTACTAAAATCCATTTCGAATATTTATGAATCAGCTCATCCATTAGTGAAGCCGATCGGTCGTAAAGTCGACAGTGGTGTGGTTAGGTTAGGTTAGGTTAGTTACCTTTATAGGTTATTTTATTGCATCGAAAAATTATGATTGAATTTGATTTATTATCAGCTTCCTTTAAATGGAAAGATGTTCAATTTGGTCTTGATTGACTTGTTCTCTTCTAGATATGGATGCAATTACATAATTTATAGTTGTTAGTGTCATATTAAACTTTATTATGAAGGATAAATAAAGATTAATTGTTCAACAATCTCAAATATAGCATATTTTTTATTACTAACTGCCTCGTTAGCCTAGTGGTAGCAGGCTACTACTACTACGCTGAGGTCCTGGGTTCGATTCCCGGGTTCTCAGAGATAATGGTGTAAAGTCCTTTATCTATGGTTCTATTGGGATTTTTCCCAGTACCTCGAAGTTTGGTTATGTGCCCTGAGATGTCAACAGGCTCGCCATCTGTTATATGGGAAAAAACATAACCGGCGAATCGTGGGTGTTTGCATGTAATTCTTTTTATAGCTAAATCCCTCTTAAAATAGCACCCCGCGATCCGAAAATCGAATCCAGGACTCAACATAACAATACCGCTCCGTTTCCACTTGACTGCTGAGACAATTAAAAAAAAGAGCAATGGAAAATTTCTGAAAGGGAGAATGCAAAGTACCTATACAGATAAAATTTTTGTTTAAAAAAATACCTACATTTGAATGTTTATTTTAAGCTTTTTTTACTAATTTTGGTAAAAAAACGTTTCTCAGAAAAACTTATATTAAGTTAAGTAAAAGTACTTTTTTCATTGAAATCATTAAATTGATAAACTAAATAGAAAACTTAATGCATTACTTTACACTATGAGCGTCACAAAATCCGTTCAGGCAAACACTCCCGAGAGTCTTAATGGATACATCAAAAATACATTAAACAAATCGAAACATTTTTCAACTGACCAACTTAAGATAAAGTACAATTATATTAATATGTCTAATAATAGGTACATTCGCCTCATAAGGCGAGGTACGCATTGGATTATGTAAATGTATCAAACGCATGCGCCGGCACAGTACAAATAATATGAACACTATGGAAACTAAGTACAAAACGTTCAAAACGACGCACTCACACAAACATGCGCATAGACGCTCGTGTAGCGAGTGACTCGCTACTGCAGCACTGCGAGAGCCACTTAGGGACCCCGTCGATGCGCATTTTTGAGTGAGTGTGCCGTTTCAACATTTTGTACGTAGTTTCCATACTGTCCATATTTGTACTGTGGCGCCGGCGTCGGTCTGCCCAGCTTATAGATATTGTAATGGCGTCTATTACAGTTATCACGTATAAATTGGACTCGAGCAATAAACACGGAGAAAAAATTATCGAATTGTGTAACGGATGTGAGTGAAAGTTTTTTTTATGTAGTAAAGGTGGCAAACAAGCATGCAGTTCACATTGATGTTAAGCAATGACTGTAGTCCCAGATGAAAATCAGCGTCAAGTCGATTGATGTGATCGACTTGACATGAAGCTGATCTGGGCTCCCATTTGGACCAGCCGTGAGACTTCATCTCATTTTTTTTTTATTGTTATTGTTTTTGCTTTTTGTTTAATTGTACCTGTGTACCAATCGTCTGACAATTTGTATCGTCATGTCTCTGAGCTGTCCAAATAAATGTTTTCTTTTCTTTTCTTTTCTTTCTTTTCTTAGTCTGTAAACACTTACACAAAGACCACGGGTCAAAATGTAAATGCGTTGCCACCCCTGAGACCTTAGTTGCTATGTCTCTGTTATAGTCATTACGGGGCGATACATCACCATCTAACCGGATCACGATAGTGTTGAACACTACCATTTAGCGGCAGACAAATTAGGTTCCTACAGTGGAACTCTACCACATATTTTTATGCGAGGAAATATCTTGTAAGGTGTATGCGTTATCGCTGTCGTTTATTATTATTGATGGTGGAGATCTAGTGGCCTGTCTCTCTTAATATTTTTTTTTTCGAAAATTCCCGAAATGCCCATATATGCGTTCTTAGCCTAAAGGCATTATACCTTTTACATATTCTCTGCCTAAAGTCAGCGCAACTGGCCCGTCACTTGATACCATCGACGATACAACACAGCTTCGATACACTTGTATCTTTCGCTAAATGTTATGATAATTGCTACCGTCTTTATTCACATTTCTTAAAAAATCTACAGTGCTCATCAAGAAATATTGCAATGTGAAAAAGTGACAATCAACTAGTTTCGACTTCGTAGAGCGTTATCTCTGCTGCACACTGTCTACGTAAGCACTGATAGTCCGCTATTGGTCAAAACTTGATGAAATATCAACAAGTATTATGTACTTACCACTAATGTAAACTGCATGCTTGTTTGCCACTTCTGACATTTAAAAAATCATGCCAAGCAAAATGCAATTTTCAGCATATTGCATGCTAAGAGCTTATTCTGTCAGGTTTGAATTGACAGCACCGTTGGTCACCGTGGCAGAGAATATGTAATAATACTACGTATAGAATGGACACTCCGACGTCCCGCCCGATTTCCCTGCCTCACCCAACCTTCTCCCCTCTTATGGGCGACGTTTGGTATTATCTACGTGCTACGCACACAGGTGCACGTGTAAATACTAGTCACTTATTGATGTCTGTGTAATAGAGACCAAATTAAGCGTTTGTGTGGAATTTTGGCGGGTGTGTCCGCAGTGTGACCGTGGTGTCGTTTTCAATCAGTGCTTTGTAAGAAAGTTATTATTATTTATTTGTCACCTGAGCCTTATCTGTTCAGACATCCATGGATAACACTAATCAATTACCATTAATAACTTTAAGCCATATTCCCCGTTAATTACTTCACTCACGCGAAGAAAGTAATATACTTGTAAACATTTAAATAAGTTATCCCTATATTAATAACTCACTCACCAGCTAAGCCGGCAATCACTGAACCTACTAAATTACTAATGTGTTACCATTTATAAAGATAATTATAGTGAACATAGTAAATCACGACCTTAAAGAAAACATTAATTTCAAAAAGGGGCCAAGTTCTTATGGGGTTTATATAAAAGACATGATGAATAGAATAGAAAATATTTTTATTTCGAATAGATCTTTACAGATACTTTCAAACTTCAACAAATCATAAAATACCTAGAGTGAATAACCATTACATATAGTAAAAGCAAAAACATATTTTAATAGTAAATTAAAAATTAGAATTTAAACTACTTAGTTAAAACATAATAATCACATTTTTTTCAATTCCTTCAATGATGATAAATGAAGAAAAAGAAAAACTATGTGATATGTTCGGGTCACAGACCAATCAGCCTTCCTATAGACTGAGAATGTTCAATTTATTGCATACAATTCGTTCTGTCAACTGCCTGAAGGCAGACGAAGTGGGGCGTTGCGTTCTAATTCTTAAAATCATAATATTTCAAAATCATAGGGATGACTAACAAACTTCGTTTATATCGAAATATGGCAAAGTTTTATGAACTGCTGAGAAAATGGGACTATATTGTTAACAGATTTTCGTAATAATATAAAACGAGAAAAAAATAAAGAAAATGTTTTTATTTTGGATAAGTATCTACATTTTTTTAGATACCTACATAAGTTCATAAGTAAAGTCATTAAAAATTTAAAAATACATACAGCGAATAATATAAAATAAAAACAGATAGGTCATAGTAAATTAAAATCTTATTAATAAAATTTTTTCTTCGCGATTAAGGTTACTTGTGTCAAATTTCAAATCTCTAGTGCCAATAGTTTTTGCGCTCAACCGCGGACGGACAGACAGACAGACGGACATGGCGAAACTGTAAGGGTTTCTTGTTTACTACGGAACCCTAAGAACCCTTATTAAAACTGAAAAATACCTAATAAATTCTAGCTGCCCGGACGACCTTCTATCGCCTTATAGGTATAAAAAAATAAGTATGTCCAAGAAATCCAAAAAAAATATTTGCCTAGAATCACCCTTATTACTTAGGGATATTGTTGGGGTTTCTGCCGTAGACGGTACCCTCGGTAGTAGCGTAGTAGGTCAAAGTTGTTTGTTAGGAGTTCACACCAAGTAAACCAACGTTAAAAGGTTATAGTAGAATATTTATTGAGTCGCACTTTTTGTTGTGAAATACAATGACTCGCGTACGTTATGTTATGTTATCAAGCTACGACTGGCTTAATTAGGTAATTAACATTAAAAATGCTGTATGAGCAATATTGGCTCGTACAGGTATGAAAAATTGATGTTGGCCCATTCTCAGACCTACCCAATAGGCACACAAAATTTCATGAGAATCGGTAAAGCTGTTTCAGAGAAGTATGTTAACTAACATTGTGACACGAGAATTTTATTTATGGAAATTATCCCATAATCCTTGCTCCATCAATTTACCCCACTTTCCTTAATTATATCGACTATATCGATAAGACTTTTAGAGCCTCCCTAGAGTTCCATCCGTCTGTAATGTCAATTATTGACAATGCTCATGACGTCTATGAAAAAACGAAATAGCGAATTACGTGCATACGAAGAAAAGAGATATCAAATTTTTTAATACGTCAAAGAACAAATCATGACTAGCGTAATTTGAGCTACCATGAATATTATTCTGTATTATTTATTGATCTATTATGATGTGTATTATAATACTGACCGGTGAAAACAAATACCATCCTTTTTCAAAGAATTTTTAGTGCACCATCTCACACTACAACTCGGCATCTTAAGTTTTTTTTTTGAAAATTTTATGTACTCTCAGATCACGGAAGTGGTTGGTATTAAATGAACATTTTAAGATGGCGGATAATATCAGCTAGATTTAGCGTATGCGTTGACAGAAACCGTTCGCCCTACATAAGGTGTCTATTGGTTCCATAGTCGATGGATCGGGTGTTGAAGGAATGTCAGTTCTTTTAATAAAAGCTATAAAATTGACACTCGTCAATTAATTTACAAAATTATACATGATATCTAACATCAGATACATTATATCTAAGTGACATGCTCTAATTTTGTTAATATATTCCAAATTATTCCGACACAAAAATCTTCTCTGAAAAAATCTTTTATAAACTTTTTTTATTGTTGTACCTTATAGGTAAGCGTTCAAGTTTTTACGAATAGTTTTTGATATGAAAAGTGATCAAAGGCAGGTCGAAATAATTGACATAATAAATACATGTCCAGTATGTAGGTAGTATTTTCTTTTCGGAACTTGGCTGATACACTGCCGTGTGTCTAGATTATTAAATCCAGATAAAAAATTACACCAATTCCACCTTGACTATGTTCACATTCATAATTATAATGGTTTTAGTAACGCAGCGCATCTTTATTTATTTCAACTATTCAATAGCTTTCCATTAGCGTGTTGTAAATCGAAAGGCTATGCCGGTTTTGATGGGGATTTGGATAACGCTGTTTAAGATTTTTGTAGAATAGGAAATAATTATTTAGGTATTCTGACTAATTAACATCATTAGTGTAGCCGGCTAATCGTTCAGGTCCATTAGATAAATTTTAATACGAACATTATTTTACCGAAGGAATTTATGAAATAACTGGTAAGTATATAATTAGCCGGCTAAGTGTATGGCGAGCCACGCGTATTATCGGGTTGTGTTTCGACGATTACTTCTAAAATAGTAGAGCCTACTAAGCAGTCTGATAGCTTAACTTTTAAATTATAATAGTTATACGCATTATTATCGTTTTTTTTTGCATGTATCAAATATCACCATTTAACTGGCATAAAGAGAGAAGAGGGACAGTAAAATTTAAAAAATATGAGCATATTAAGGCTTTAAATATTTTAGAAAATGGTTTACTGATATAAATTTTTTTTCAATGAACCATTAATACCACACAGCATGGTGCGCGAGAAATTTGATACAAGTAAATTAGTGACCCAAACAGGAACATATTAAACATATACCTACTTAATGAAAATAAATAAAATATTAAATATGAGGACGACCTTTAGGTAATAGATTATTTGGTTTCTTTTTTTAAAAAAATCTCATCTATCATCGGTAGAGAGGTCAAAAGATGCGATTGATGTGAGCGCGTGACGATTGCCCGATTACAATCTGCGGCGTAGCGTGAGTCAGGCTTTATTATCTTATTTTTTATTGCTTTTTGTCACTAGGTACTTCTAAGTGAATATTTTTTTAAAGAGGCGCGAGGATCTGACCCGGTATTGTCTCCCTTAAGCAGTTTTGTAAATTTATTTAGGCTGGGAATCTTTTGCGCTCGCCAATTGCCTGGTGAAGTAGACTGGTGCCGTCTTGAGGCGAACCGCCTACGTAGGTAAATTCATTGAAACAAAAAACCGATCAAGAGCGAGTCGGTGTAGGGTTCCGTAGTTTTTGGGTTTGAATAATCTAATGAAAAAATAAAGAAATATTTACTATGGAGTTGTTCGAAATTTTCGAGTAAAATACATTTGTAAAATACAGCGCCATCTATTGCCAACTATGCTAGTTAGGCAATAGATGGCGCTGCTGCTACCATAAAGCAATGCAATAGATGTGAAGGAAAGATTTGACAAATCGGGCAGGGCTTCAGTAGCTCAATTGGAAGAGCGGCTGGACTAGATTCCCAGTAGGTCGCGAGTTCGAGTCTCGCCTGAAGTCAAATTTTTCTTTCCATTTTTCTTTACAAATAAAATATATTTCACAAGCATGTGTTAATGCGAAATAATATTAAACAATTATTAAGGGTAAAAGCGACTTCTTTACGATATTCAATAAACTGAAAAGTCTATTAGATCGGTTGCCTAACTAGCATAGTTGGCAATAGATGGCGCTGCTGCTACCATAAAGCAATGCAATAGATGTGAAGGAAAGATTTGACAAATCGGGCAGGGCTTCAGTAGCTCAATTGGAAGAGCGGCTGTACTAGATTCCCAGTAGGTCGCGAGTTCGAGTCTCGCCTGAAGTCAAATTTTTCTTTCCATTTTTCTTTAAAAATAAAATATATTTCACAAGCATGTGTTAATGCGAAATAATATAAAACAATTAAAATACATTTGATCGACTATTACGTACTAGCAAACTTGTAAAGCCAACATAAGTGTGATAGTTTTCCTTTTAATTTCGTTATATTAAAGCTACTTCTGCCGTAACGTTTGAATTTTTAACAACAACCGTTTAGTTATTAGAGTGGGGGGGACACTTGACTTTAATTTTTTGACGATAATTGGCACTTTGAAGCTTAATAAGTCACGAACAGTTAACTAAATCGAACGAAACAAAATTATGTTTGCACATCCCTAACATTTTTGAAAGACCTATCCAACGATACCACATATCACACTATACAGAAAATGAAAATTAAAAAATATATATCCGCGCGTTACATAGGTTAGGTATTTTTTTTCATGTTTTCATTCTATTACTTTATCGCCGTGATTAAGGTGTATGCTTGTGCCAAATTTTAAGTCATCATAAACGTGGCTTTAATAGTTCAATTAATTCGATGCAAACGCAGTTCTTAAAAACACGTCTGATCATAGTCACAAAAAAAAACAAACACACAAGAAACCAAACACGATCAAGATGAGAAAACCGTCACGTAACGACGACGTGACGGGTGGAATGCCGTCACGTCGGGCCGTCGTCACGTCCGCGTTCCGTGCCGTCAAACTGTCCCCAACTAATTGTTTCTTGATAGACACTGTCAAATAAACCGGTTTGGATGTCGCTAATGAGAAGTTTGACATATGAATCGATTATAATTTTGGTGGAGAAACGTTTAGTTATTCCTTTGACAGATATAATATCGGAAGTATGACTACAACATCATTATATCTTGACATTTATCTAATAATACGACAATTCTAAAATATTTTCTAACAAAAAGTTGATTTCTAAATGTTACTCTAACAGTTAAAAAAAATGTAACTGTAATTTTTTGATAAACATAAAAATTGATTTGTTATTAATGTGTTAGTGCCTTTGCCTTAGTCATTCTTCTGAGGACAGACATAGGTATATCGAGTAGCTGACGACTCGGACACAAATTATTGGGCACATATCAGAGTCCGAGTCCACATGTCCGAGTTGACACATTTTAATTTCATAAGAGTATACAAATACCGTTTATTACTTTTTCACTAACGAATCGGAATCAAAAAAATAAGAAAAATGTAAAAAAAATATGAAAATAACTCTACAAACGTACAGTACTCAACAATTAATATTGCACATCGAGCCTACGAAAGAGACGATCGTTTCGTAGAGCGTTATCTCTGCTGCACACTGCCTACGTAAGCATCCGTAGTCCGGTATTGGTCAAAACTTGATCCAAGTGGTCGACAAACGTCAAACAGATACGGTGTGAAAGAGATAACACTCTGCAGACCCGAAATAAGCCGAAGTCTCCTTCTAAAGCTCGATGTGCAATAATTATTGTTCAGCACTATTACGTACAATTTTTAGGACGGACTTTAGCCGAAGAACGCAGATGGCGCTTCAGCCTAAACAAGGCTTCCTATCTCGTTAATTTTCTAATTTTTTTTTATGTTATTGAAGTGGCAAATAAGCACGCAGTTCACATTGATGTTAAGTGATAACTACAGCCTATAGACACTAACTATTACTAAGACCAAGGCCAAAATGCAGATGCGTTAGCTCACCTGAGGTCTAAGGTGTTATGCCTGTCTGCCGGAAATTACAGAGCCGTACATTACCACCTGACCGGAACACGATAGTGCTGAACACTACCATTTAGCGGCAAGTATATTAAGTAATGCGGTGGTGCCTACGCCCGCGAGCTTTGTCACTGGAGTTCTACCACCAGTAAATACTTATGAAAGAAATCTTATGAATCCATGTCTGTCTCTTTTTATTGTCGCATTTTTGTTTCATAGACTTTCAAAACATTATGAACTACACTAAAGAAGCTTTCTTACTGGTGGTAGAGCTCCAGTGACGGAGCTTGCGGGCGTAGGCACCACCGCATTACCTAATATACTTGCCGCTAAATGGTAGTGTTCAACACTATCGTGTTCCGGTCAGGTGGTAATGTACGGCCCTGTAATTTCCGGCACAGAGGCATAACACCTTAGGCCTCAGGAGTGGTAACGCATCTGCATTTTGACCTTGGTCTTTGTGTGGGTGTCTATAGGCTGCAGTCATCACTTAACATCAATGTGAACTGCATGCTTGTTTACCACTTCCATTACATTAAAAAAAAAAAAAAAAGCTTTCACTCCTAAAAGAGAGTTCTGGATTAATTTCACATTCACGACTGGTGGTAGAGATCCAGTGACTTAGCTCGCGGCGTAGGCACCACCGCATTACCTTATATACTTGTCGCTATATGGTAGTGTTCAGCACTATCGTGTTCCGATGAGGTGGTAATGTACGGGCCTGTAATTTCCGGCACAGAGGCAGAACACCTTTACCCTCAGGAGTGGTAACGCATCTGCATTTTGACATTGGTCTTAACATCAATGTGAACTGCATGCTTGTTCGCCACATCCATAAATTAATAAAAATCTATGGATCTAACGGAGGATGAGCTAAATTGTATACATTACGGACTCCATTTGAAATACAGTCGTATAAGGTAATGGGAACAGGTAGTTCGAAAGAGGGGGACGGTGTTCCCACGGTGGGCCCGTGCGTGTCTGTCTGTGTTATCACCATAACTAATCTCTTGAGATATGGAGACGTGGTTTCGATGTGTGTTAACCTGTGACCTATTCTTGTTTTACGTCTTTAAAAAAAAAAAAAGAGAACTTGGTGTTCATAATTGCCTCAATGGTTATATGGTAGTCAGTCTGTATTACTAAGATTGAAGTACTCACTGGTGGTGGAGCTCTAGTGACGGAGCTCGCGGCAGGCACTGCATTACCTCTATCTGCCGCTAAATGATAGTGTTCAGCACTATCGTGTTCCGGTTAGATGGTAATGTATGGCCCCGTAATAACTATCACAGAGACAACAACATAGGTCTCCGGGGTGGCAACTGGCAACGCATCTGCACTTTGACCTCTGGTTTTTGTGTAGACGTCTATAGGCTACAGTCATCATTTAACATCTATGTGAGCTGCATAACTTGGTTCAATCCTCGTTTAAGGGAATACAATACTTAGGTATATTGTTAATGTTAGGTTATTTCTTACTGGACCTTTTGTATCCGCCATCTTGGATATTTGAAACCGTGTCTAATTTGGTATCAATAATATAATAGATTTACTGGTGGTAGAGCTCCAGTGACGGAGCTTGGGGGCGTGAGCACCATCGCATTACCTAATCCAATCAGGACCGGGATGTCTGGCGCTCCTACTCTCTGCCTACCCCGTTAGGGACCTGGCGTGAAGATACATACATATGTCGCTAAATATTCATAGCTATCGTGTTCTGAACAGGTGATAATGTACAGTCTTATCATTTCTAGCACAAAGGTATAGCAACTTGGACATAAGGACTGGCAAGGCATCTACATTGAAGTCTCTGGTTTTGATCTAGATTTATAGGCTACACTAAACACATACAATCAATGTGAACTGTATACTTGTTTGCTACTACATGATATAAAAAAGGCTCGAGCTTTTTCAAACGGGTATTTGAAAATATGAATACGCCTATATTTCTAGTAAGGGTGGGTATAGACGAGCATAGGTTGCAGAAGAAGTAGGTATCCATGACCAGCAAAATTTATTTTTACATAACTTCATGCCTGTAATCCCCGAAGGGTAGACAGAGGTTAATGCATGCATTCAAGCATACATGCAAACACCCACGATTCGCTGGTTACGTTTTGGCCCATGTAACAGGTGGCGAGCCTGTTGACATCTCCGGGCACATTTACCAAACTCCTGGAACTGGCACTTTTTCCATTTTCTGGAAGTTGCCAGAACATGAAAAAATTCCCAATAGAACCAGATATAAAGGCTTTCACACTCTTATCTCTAATAGACCCCGACCGGGAAATCGAACCCTGGAATCCAGCGCAGTAGTAATGGCCTGCTACCAAGGCTACTGAGGCAGTTATAATTTATTTTTATCTCAAAATTAATAGTCTATCAGAATTCCTGATGTTTCCGAGGACAAAGACCTCTTTGTATCTGCAGATCAATTGAAGATCCCCCTTATCTGGATGATCCGGCAGTGTGACCCGCGACCTGGTGCCCCGTTATACGATAACGCGACTGGTGGGTCAAGTCGACTCAGATAGCGATCGTATCACATTGAATTGTTCATCGGCGAAATTCATACATACAAGCAATGAAGCGCGCATGGCCCAGCGGCTGGTGTAGATCGTAAGCAATCTCCTCGGTTAAGCACTACGGGCGCGGTCGGGTAGTGTGATGGGTGACCGCTAGTGGCAAATTAAATGCGCGTTTCCGTGCTTCGGAGGGCACGTTAAGCCGTCGGTCCCGGTTGCTATTGATAGATAACAGTCGTTAAACCTTGTCGGAGGCCTTTTGGGCGGTTTGAAAACATCCGACAACGGGTTGGCCACTAACCCGTATCTCCACCAGTCCGCATTGGAGCAGCGTGGTGGAGTAAGCTCCAGGCCTCCCCCCAGTAAGAGAAGAGACTCGTGCCCAGCAGTGGGACGTATAATGGGTTGCCATTATTATTATTTATTACTAGCTGTGCCCGCGCCTTCGTCCACGTGAGTAAAAATATGATTGTTCAGTATCTACCCGGACGAAGTCGTGGGCGCAGCTAGTATAAAAGTTGCGTAAGTTACTCCTTATTACGTCAGCTATCTGCCAGTGAAAGTCCCGTCAAAATCGGAGACACTCAAATTCTATTTATTTGTATGTAGGTATGTATGTATGTATGGAGATAAAAGTAGCCTAAGTTACTTCTTGTTACATCAGCTACCTACCCATGGAAGTCTCGTCAAAGTCGGATACACTCCAATTCTACTTATTTGTATATAGGTATGTATGTATGTATGGATGTATGGAGATAAAAGTAGCCTAAGTTACCCCTTATCACATCAGTTCCCAAGATTAGCCCCGCCAAACAGACAGACAGACAGACAAAAATTGTAAAAAAATGTTGTTTTGGTATATGTACCGTGTATACATACATATGCGTTCAGTAAAAAGCGGTTATTTTAATATTACGAAAAGACACTCAAATTTTATTTATTTGTATGAATATAGATTTATTATGGAACCTACAATACAACATAAGACCTAAAAATTCTGTGAAAATTTAAAGCGTCTATATTTATATTTTAAGCGTCGAAATACATAATTTGTGTAAATGTTAGATTTCTAGCTATCATTATTTATGAGATACAGCCTGGTGACAGACAGACGGACGGACGGACAGACAGACAGACAGCGGAGGATTAGTTATCCGTAGGGTCCGTTTTATCTATGAGTTACGAAAAAGCGAGCTCCCTAAAAGACAGAATTTAGAAACAGAATAGCTTAAAAATTTTCTTAACCGATTCACATGAAACAAACACTAAATGTTAAGTGAAACTTATCACAATATATTAGTGAAACCGCAAATCGAATCAGCCGTTTCTGATATTAGCGTGCACAAACACACAGACAAACAGACATTTTTCCGGGATAAAAAGTACCCAGTGTTGTGCGCCAAAGGTTAAAGTATAATCATACTAAGTTTCATTGTAATAGGACCGGTAGTTTTTATGTGATGCTTAAACAAACAGACAGACAGACAAAAAATTTTTGTTCGGTATCGATCTAATAATATCCCCTGCTATTTATTTTTTCAATATTTTTAATGTACAGAATTTACACTTCTACAGATTTATTATAAGTATGGATAAGAAATGATATAGGTGTGTAGGCAGAGGTAATAGGTTAGGATCCAACTGCAGAATCATTTCTTTCCTCCAGATATGGCAATATATATATATACATATATATGTACATTCTCTAGATCATACATATGCGTATGCGTACGCTGGAGACAAGCACATATGCTCTAGGTATATACATAAGAAAAGACACAAGCTCAGGCGAACCAATCTACATCTACGAGTACGAACAACGGCTTTTACGAGCGAATCAATACGGATCTCATCCCGCTTAGTATTCGCGGGCGCGGGTCGGGAGTCGAAGCCGCGACCGCGGTCACGAGGCGTACGCGAGAGGAATGCGTAAGGTGGAGTATTGGCATGGACTAGCAGTAATGGTGCAGAATATTGGAATGAAAAGATTATTTGAAGTATTTAAAGTTTTTATTAAAAGTGAGATTCAAATGATTTCGCAATTTTTGCGTACCCGAAGGGTAAAAACGGGACCCTATTACTATTAAATATCACTAAGACTTCGTTGTTCGTCTGTCTGTCTATCGCCAGACTGTATCTCATGAACCATTATAACTAGAGTGTTGAAAAATGTTCAAATGAGTGTTCAAAATGGCATGTTAAAGGAATGTGAAAATAGATATACAATGCGAATATAGACGGTAGAAGCAAGACTAAGACCGAGCTTGACAAATAGGTCGTGTACTATCTGAAGATAGGAACAATAGACTTCGGAATCGGCGTGAAGATAGTGATGAATGCAGAAGAGGTGCGAGCAGTATATTAGAACCGAGTTATTTGGTTCTGACATATCCTCCAGTGGACAAAAGCCTCCAAATAAAATTAGATTTAAAAAACCCGGTTATTTGGCGCTCCGTGCTCGTCGCCCTTGCACGAATGCCCACGAATAAGCCAACCCGTTAGTGTAAGCCAGGAAGATACATACATACACACTAATAACAGAAATAACTCTTCTGCTAATTGACTGAAGACTGATCTGCCTTTACCTCATGGCTCGAATAGGTACTAGTCGCAGGTGGAGTTAGGAACCTGAATATTTAGCCCTTGATGTACGTGAAGATAGGTATCTAATCTATCCATCTGTCGCCAAATGGTAGTAATCCGCCACTACCGTGTGTCGGTTAGATAGTAATTTATAGTTTCTATAGGCTGCAGTCATCACTTTACATCCATGTGAGCTGCACGTCTGTTACAGAAAAAAAGTGCCGCAATTTATAGGTGCTTTTAGTAATAACAAAAAAGTAGAAATTGGCACCAACTCGACCTTGTCTATACATCTATACAAATAAATAATTTCGAGTGCCTGTTTGTAATATTAAAATAACCGCTTTTTACTAAATGCATATGTACCTATGTATACACGGCACATATACCAAAACCACATTTTTTACTGAAGTAAGTAAGTTGAACGCGGTCGAGATGAGATCTTTGCGCAAGATCTGCGGTGTATCACTCACCGATCGCGTTCGTAATGAAGATGTAAGAAAGAGACTTTGTGTGAATGATAGTATCTTTGTAAAAATGAAAAAAGGCATGCTCCGATGGTTCGGGCATATAGAAAGAATGTCGAATGAGCGAATGACTAAACAGATATACAATGCGAATGTGGATGGTTGTAGAGGCCCAGGAAGACCAAGGCTGACCTACCATGACCAAATAGGTCGAATTCTGTCTGATGGTGGGGTCAAAAGTCTTAGGAATCGGCGTGCTTGTATGAAGAGAATGATGAAGGTAGACGAGGCACGAGAGGTTTGTCTGAACCGGGATGTCTGGCGCTCTACACTCTCTGCCTACCCCGTTAGGGACCTGGCGTGAAGATACATACATACATTTTTTACTATTTTTGTCTGTCTGTCTGTCTGGTTGGCGGGGCTAATCTTGGGAACGGCTGAACCGATTTTGACGGCACTTTCACTGGCAGATAGCTGATGTGATAAGAAGTAACTTAGGCTACTTTAATCTCCATACAACCATACAGACATACATATCTACATACAAATAAATAGAATTTTGAGTGTCTCCGATTTTGACGGGACTTTCACTGGCAGATAGCTGATGTAATAAGGAGTAACTTAGGATACTTTCATACTAGCTGCGCCCACGACTCCGTCCGGGTAGATACTGAACAATCATATTTTTTCTCACGTGGACGAAGTCGCGGGTACAGCTAGTATTCAATAAATTAAAGCCCATAACCACATCATTATCAAGAATATAGTACTATTATTTCTGAGTGATGGGATAACGTCTAATTTACGAGGTGAATTTTTCTATTTTTCATGGAAAGGCGGAGTTGCGCGCGCGCATCTCACTTATCGTAATTAAATCCGACCCGAAATTAAAAAGAGCACTAGGGTTGTCAAGGCAATGAATAGTGCTAAAAATAAAAATCATTTTTTGTTGTGTGTTCAATGTGTTCATATGGACACAAAACTTCCATAATAATAGACCAGTAAATCTGTTGCAAGATATACAAGATTTGTCTCATTCTCATAACTTTTTTACTAACATGACATTAAAAATTGCATAAAAAACTAACAAATAGCAATTTTGTATATTATTAATATTCTTCTCGTGGTAGGTATATTATAATAATAGACTATTATCTAAGATATACCTGCTTAGTCACATTCTTGATTACATTTTTTTCCATTAACTGTGAATGACATCTGAATCTATTGTTGTTCACTCTTCTCTTGGTTTATTCCCGCTGTCCCCGTGGCCCGTGTCCCGTTCGACGAGGACAACGGTACTTAAATTAATTATTCAAAATTATTTCCCGCTGTCCCCGTAACGGGGACACGGCGCACGGGGACAGCGGGAATAAACCTTATTTCATTGTTTGCGATGCTTTGTAGGAGGTCCTTGCCATCCTAATTAAATAAATACTGATTCTGATTAATCACAGATTATTTAGACACATTAGCAAAGATATTAAAATCGATATAAATACAAATCGATTTAAATAAAATTATAACCTAAAACCGTTAATTGATTTCTCAAATTCTTAGATTTCGTACTCATTTAGCGCGAATTCGATTAAATTCTTGTTAACATTATTGATACCAATCTGATAAAATTGTGCTTGGTAGTTTATTTTAATTTAAACTATTTCAAAGTCAATTAGTTTGAGATTTTGAATTACAGATTAATTTGACAATGGACCGGATGCAGAAGAAGACAAGATGGTTTTACTGTGTCAATCAAATATTATTAAAAAAAAACATCTTAAAAATTGCGAAGAATCTCCAAGATCCTCGGGCAAAAGATTGGTAAATTAAACACAATTTTAATTTCCGATTTTTAGAGTCAAAGATGTCTTAAACTCCACATGAAGGAATAATAAATGTCTTAATAAAATATATCTTCAAGTAGCAAGTTATATAACAAATTGTACCAACTTCCCACGCATCCATCCGTCATGCGCGCTATTGGACAGCTATTCAGGCGGCAAAGCGGTCGACCACTTATGAATTAGCTCTATCATGTAAACCAGTTATTCACTTTTATTATAATATAATTGGTCTACGAGTAGGCAGTGTAGGTTATATTATGTAAAATTCATTTTATTTTGTTCAATTTAAATTAATTCATCTTTAACACGCTTTTGACAGCGTATTTCAAATTAAAATTGATAAGATTTTGCAGCGAATGGGATAATAATTATAATTTATTTATACTAGCGGCCCGCCCCGGCTTTACACGGACACAAAGTTACTTACATTACTACTACTATTAATTTATGGGGTATATCTAAAGGGTTACGAAAGCAGTTATTTTCTCTTACACCAATCCTGCTAGATATATTATCTGTTTGATACATAGGTACTATCTTTCTTTCTATCATTTTGATCTCTGATTTTAGTGTAGATGTCCATAGGCTGCAGCTATGACTAAATATCCATATGAACTGCAGTCTTGTGTGCCCACCTTGGTTACATAAAAACCAAGTCAAGCTAAAATATTTGATGCAAGACAATTGAACTCAATGATCTAAAAATGTTGGCTTCTCAATAGCTGCCATTCTGAGCGTACAAATCAGCGAAGCGCAGTGCAGTTACTATCCCGCGCCCACTTAACGAGGGAAAGCTAACTTTGTTAGGGCTGGCAACTTTAATTCGCGGTAATCTAACCAAAATATATGATATTTTGCCATTTCCGTATTTCCGTCCGTCTGTCGAACATAAATGGAGATGAAGTTCTTACCATGATCGATCATTATCATTATACGTGAAAAGAGAAAGGATATTTCAAAATTTATCACCTAAGATGGTGAAAAGGGAGATAATATTTGTCCAAAGATTCAACGAAATCGATGACTCTTTATGTGTGTGTTTTCAAATTTTTTTAATATTCAATCCTTTGAGATGAAAAATAAATAAATAGTGCATTACGAATTCCACGCGGACGAATGCTAGTAGTTTAATGAAATTTTGTATATTCTACAGACATAATTATTATTTCAATGTACTTAATTTAGATTAAATCATAAATATGTCAAAGGAGGAGCATGTTTACTGTTTTCGTAGGTTTTCGCGAGCTTCATACATTGTTAAGACTCACTCTGGTGATCTGCCCGTGACCACGGTAGCTGGAAAGCGACCGAAACGTCGGGTGTATGAAGAAGTTTGGGAGTGTTTTATACGCGAGAAAATCCGCAAGTTTAATTTCAACAATGTATACTGTTAACAAAGTCGACAACCCTAACGGCGATGGTTATCTGACAGGTGACATGGCTGATTGTTGACTGCTAGGTATTTATCTGGTGACGTTTTTAATGATCGGCACGCATCCATAGAATGATGACATTATTTTTTAATATGAGTCAAGTAGCAAACCGACAATCTGGCTGACCTCGTTATCTAATGATAGAGCGTCGTTATGTATGACTGACCATCACTAGAAGACGTCAGATTTTTTGGGTTCAGTGCCTCAAAAAGGCACTTACCCTTATAGGATCACTCGTGAGTCCGTCTATCTGCCACAATCTATTTACTCCATAAACTACTGACCCGATTGCTTTGAAATTCGGTTCACACGGAAGCCACTTCATGAAAAATAAAAGGTTTTTTTTTTAATTTATGGGTATTGAAAATGTTCCTGATATTTTCACTGTAAGTTTTTTACTGTAATTTTAATTCACTATTATTTTACTCGTATTTCTGTTTTACTTTTCTGTATGTAATAGTTATTCACTCTAGTTAATTTTCGATTTATGACGTTTTACGAAAAGCATCTTTAAAGATCTTTTCGAAATAAAAATATTTTCTTCCTTTCTTCGAGTAGGTATTTATAAAGCCTAGTGTTCAAAGTAGCTCTTATTCCCGTCCCCACTTCCCACAGGCCTGCTGTCGCTGACCACTTGCGGTCAGAGGTAATAGAATGGTAATTGACGCGCGCTTTCATTGTTATTACCTTCATTTCGCTGCGATTCAGTCATTTTGACTTTCTCAGAGAGTACCGTTTTGTACGGTCAGTTGTTGCGTTAGGTTTCGTACGGAAGGCTAGAAGAAATGTAAGTTCGATGTCAATTGAATAAAATGATTGAAACATTATGATGCTCGTAACTAAATCTTTAACAAAAACCATAATGTCTCAAAAATGGAAATGGGCTGGGCATGTACAAAAATCACCAAACTTCAAATGGTCAAAAATTATCACAAATTGGTACCCCATATATAAGAAAAGACGCAAGGGAAGGCCATTAAAAAGATGGAGCGATGACATTGTTGCCACGGCTGGTAGAACCTGGAACAGACTGGCAAGAGATAGGGCGAAATGGAAAGAAATGGAGGAGGCTTTTACCGCCAGAGCGGTCCTTACAACAATATAATAAAAAAGTATGTTATGTAGTTTTTTAAGTTATTTACTAACAAATTAGGTTAAGCTAATACTAACTATATTAATGTGAAATTGTAAGTAATAAATAAAGCTTTATTATTATTATTTATAACTAAATCTTTATAACATCATACTCTTGTAGTTGAATTTCTTAGTGGGGCTGTGATAACAGTAGGTAATTTACATAGGACTTTTACTGGTGTAGTTCCAAGTGTAGAAGCTCGGGAGCGCAGGCACCACCGCATTACCCAATCTATCTGCCGCCAAATGGTATTGTTCAGCACTATCCTGGTCCGGGTAGGAGTTTTAAATGAAACTAAGTTGGTCAGTTACTTTGTTCGAATTTCAATTATAAATTAAGTTTAATATCTTAACTTATCCCTCCAACAAAAATATCTCCTAGCATATCTTTTACATAACACTTGCAGTGATTTATCTATCATTAATCTCGCAATTAAAGCCAGTAGCCCACAGAGAGTAAAAGTAATCACACGCCAATCAAACCGACCGCCCTTCCCACGTTTCAATCTCTGCATCATTGTGTACCTTTCTTTACGATTACCCAAAGACATTATAAGAAATACGCCGTCAATACGGGCACAGCCGCTATACGTTTCTAGGTGCGTGTTAGTAAGATATAACTAACTGTTCTATGTTGTGATGTCAATGTTTGCTCACTTCCCTCTAAAATGGTCGAGGAGGGCAATGGCTGACACATGCGTCATATACATGAACGGGTGCTGTTGATGGGGGGGACTGGTCTGTTCTGGTTTGCAGGAGCTACATCTCATTTAGTAGATCGCAGTTTATTTGTATCTATGCTATGGACGTTCACATTATTAGATTTTTTCACGATAATCTGTACTAGATTTAAGCTCTCATTTAAAAGAGCTCTTACTGAGTTTGTTGGGTAGCGGAGTTCTTCTCAGTAGTGACTGCACTTAGAACTCTGCTAAGTGAATAATTTTGATCTTGACGAATAAGTTTTTCTTTTTCTTCGTTTATCATCATTGAAGTAATTGAAAAAAATTGTGATTATTATGTTTTAACTAAGTAGTTTAAATTCTAATTTTGAATTTACTATTAAAATATGTTTTGCACTATATGTAATGGTTATTCACTCTAGGTATTTTATGATTTCTTGACGTTTTGAAAGTATCTGTAAAGATCTATTCGAAATAAAACCATTTTCTATTTCTATTCTATAATAGTTAAACAAATAAATACAATATGAGTAAATCAGAGGTGATTTTGCTGTTGCGCCAGAATTTCTATCAACCCAAAATTCGATTGAATGATTGAAGCATGTTTTATAGTAAACATCGGTAGTGTCGGTCTATTACTTATAGTGTCCTCGCCATTACCATTCAAATGTACAATCGAGGAAAACCGATACGAAAACAGTCAAATACAGCTTTTATTATAAGAGCATAAAGTCCTCATGTGATTAACATCATTCATCATCACCATTCGACCCATCACTGACCGGACATTGGAAGAAACATGTCGTGATATTATGATTTGATTGTCAGCCAGTGATTGGGGCTTGATGACTTCATTTTGGTATTCTTTTCTGATGCCTTTTTTAGAGTTGATGACTCGGTATAGGTATTCATCTGGATAATACAGCAAGTAGAAAAAAAAAGCAAGTAGAACTATAATATTAAAATATGTGTATAGGTAGAGCTCCAGTGACGGAGCTCGCGGGCGTAGCCACCACCGCATTTCTTGCCGCAAACATACTTGCCGCTAAATGGTAGTGTTCAGTACTATCATGTTCCGGTGTTTAAACACGTGTTACAACCACAGATATCTCAATCTTCAGAAACAATCGTTTCCATCTTATAGAGTGCCTTTCCCAGGATTACGCAAGAAACGAGGACGGTATGCCTTCGCCTTATAAGGAGCCTATTTCTTACCACCTTTGTACTTAGCAATATCCTAATGGATGCTCATTAGACGCGCAGACATAATGACTACTTGCGCCAAATGGTAGGCAGATGTCTTAATGTAAGAATGTATATGAACTGGCATATTTGTGGCAAACAAACATGCAGTTTACAAAAACGAATAGAAGTTAAGTCTATAGACAGCTTTATTTAGCTTTTTTTGTGCCTGAGGTCGCATTATTTAATCTATCTGCCGGTAGAGAGTAGTTAGTAGGGGAACACAAGAAGGGAATTTTGGATTTACTCCAGCGCGTCAGATTAAGATATAAGTAGGATATACCTTGCACCTAGTACAGTACCTTGCACCTAGTACAGTACCTTCGGACCTCCACCAAATTTAAAATTGCCATAAATGGCCGAACCCAGGGCTTGCACCACAAGCTTGCCTCGCATCCAAATCGTCAGAATTTTGGAAGGGCGCGGCATCAAGTCAAGCGGTCATGAGCGTGTCAGATATTCTGAGAGGGTGTAAAATGTGCCCAAACAATGCTCCTATCCAAAATTCAGACGATTGGGAATATGAGTAAGATCGTAGCGACCTCTTGAATTTTTTTTAAGGGCTACCCTTCGGGGCTTCTCTATATACAAACTTTAGATTTAGTGGAGGCATCGACGACACAACGCAGCGTGAGTGGAGGTAACCAGAAAAAAAAAAAGAGATCCGGACGAATTCAGAACCTCTTCCTTTTTTCGAAGTAGGTTAAAAATAGCATCCTGGGCTCGCCTACAATAGTGTTCAGCAGAACAGTTACATGTTAATAAATCCCGTAATATCTGACACAAATAGGGTTACCATCTATCCGCCTTTAGCCGGACATGTTTGGCTTTTTGGGTCGTGTCCGGTCAAATATTTATGTGTCCGGTCTGTCCAGCTTTGGTTTGATTTTTAAACGTTCCCTTGTCGAACATTCAACACAAAAGCTACATTGACAAAATTTGTGCAAAAACTCCGGCCTAATTGAGCCCAGAATTTTTATTTAGGTAAGCTGATGGCAACCTTGTCACAAAATCTTAATTTATCAACGCATTTCCATTGCCACCTGTAGTTTTTGTGTAGATGTACGAGTATTACAAGCTGAATATACTTACCATCCTCGAGAACTACGTGCTTGTTTTTACATTAAATACGTATGAATTAAAAGAAATACAAAATATTCGTTGTCTGTCCGTGTCACATATATGCTGCTATGGACTGAGTTGGTGGTGAGGCAAATGAGTTGCTATTTCTTGTCACTGAAGCGGTAATTATAGGAGCCAGTTTAACTATGTAGCTTTGCCAATTCCGTAAAAGGGTCCACACGTAGATGGGTACATTATACATAATATCCATGATTTTTTCACAATTGTTGGTAAGTATTTTTTTTTATATAATCACGTAGCGCCATCTTATTGGGTAAAAACATTGAACAATTTCGCTACGAGGCAATAATTAAAATGCTAAGTGCAAATTCAATAAATACTTTGATGAAATGTTTTAAAAAACTATTAAAACCAAAATAATGAACAATTTATTAAAACAAAAGTTTGTGACCCCGACGTGATTTGAACACGCAACCTTCTGATCTGGAGTCAGACGCGCTACCGTTGCGCCACGGAGCCGTTGACTACTTCGGCTGAAATTTTG
This sequence comes from Macrosoma leucophasiata, assembly GCA_036365455.1. Classification (NCBI taxonomy): domain Eukaryota; kingdom Metazoa; phylum Arthropoda; class Insecta; order Lepidoptera; family Hedylidae; genus Macrosoma; species Macrosoma leucophasiata. The sequence goes on along the minus strand of JAWQUS010000023.1, from coordinate 446,858 downwards.
CAACAGTTTCACAAGAGTATATTTTCAGGATAGATAAGAATACATTATATTAAATTTATTTAAACTCTATTGAGATAAATATATTAACACTAATAAGCCACTATGTATGTATACTAAGTATCTGGAATCCCTGGATCGGTCTTTAGATATATATAGCTTAATATTAGATTGATTCCAATAAGATACCTGGTGGTAAGATTCTAAGCGAAAAAGTCCGCTCCATATTATATGACTTATTATATAATGTGGATTCCATATAATATAACTGGCAAATTATGTTCGCACAATTCAGTGCAGCCACATATTTCAAATTTGTAAAATTCTACGCGGATATAGTCGCGGGCACAGCTAGTCTAAATTAAATACGTTTATGTAAGCCGCATTCAACCACCTATGTTTAAAAGTTTTGAAGCAGTGCTTGAAGTATTTTTTTTTTATGTCAAAGGATTGACAGACAAGCAGACGGGCCACCTGATGGAAAGTGGTCACCGTCGTCTATGAACATTTGCAACACCAGGGGAGTTGCCAACGCGCTGCCAGCCCTGAAGGACTCCTTTGACGCCATTTTTGAAGAACCCCATATTGTAGCACGTAGGGAACACCTCAGAGGGAAGTTCATTCCACAATTTACACGTTCTGGGCAAAAACGAACGTGAGAACCGCGCCGTTGAACACTGCCAGGTGTTCAGTCGGTACAGACACTCGATTTTTACTTTATTATTATATGTAGGTACTGAAATACAGGCTCGAAATGGACAACAATGTTACCTATATATCTACCTATATAGCTACAGGAAAATATTTACCTATATCATAATCCGTAATTAAGTAGGTAAATAAACATCCATAGCCGCATGTTTATATACTTGTAATACCATCTTAGTCATTGTAAAATGCACGACCGATTTGGATGGGGTTTTCGTTAAGAACGCGTTTTAATAAAAAACCGTAGGTTTTTAAAATAAAAAACATACAATAAATCCAAAGATATTGTATAAATCCATCTCTGCGTTCAGTTTCATGCCTTGTGCTTCAGTATAAAATTAGAAAAATAAGAACACTGAAAGAGAAAAATATGCGATCACAATATCCCGCGTAAAATAACTTTGTTAGACATAAAATAAACGCTTGATAAAAAAATTCATAACGGATATAGTTAAAAGTTTCCTCGGAATAAACTTGGGAAAGAATAAAGCGGCCATTATGATTTTTTGCGACCGTTTATCCCCCGCCCCTGTTTCAAACTTATGTCATTTATCGTGAGCTGATCCTTTGCTATGTAGGGTTGTCAAACTTACATCCCGCAGTACCGGAATGAAGAGCTAGTTGAAATAAATATATTTTTAAGGATTTATCTCGCGTATATTAAACTAAAATGATCTTTATAATCAACCCTACGTTTCCGTAAAAATTGATTTATTTCAATGAGTGTACCTCGCGAAAACCTTAGAACATATCAGGAAGAGCTAGTTTATACATTATAGAGCTCCTGTGCAGGAGTTGAGCTCCTTGCGAAGGCACCAACGCATTACCTAATCTATCTGTCGTCGAATGGTAGTGTTCAGCACTATCGAGTTTCAGTTACCTATATAGTTATGCATGGCCTTGTAATAACTGTCATAGAGATGGAACAACTAAGGGCTCAATAGTGACAATGCATGCAGAAGTTCAAAATGCAGATTTTGAACTCTGTTTTTTTTTATTCTCAGACTTACTTTTTATTCTCCTTTGGGATGATCACCGAATGGAATTTTCATTATTGAGAGATGCGCCGACAGAACGATTCACTCATGGACGTTTCGGCTACAGAATGGTTTGCATTAGTTTGTTTCGGCGACAGGACATTTCCAGTATGGATTCACCAAATTAATATATAAAACTTATCCAAATCGGTACAGGCGTGTTCAAATTATCGCTGAACATACATAAAAAAAAGATCCGGACGAATTGAGAACCTCCTTCTTTTTTGAAGTCGGTTAAAAAGTGTAGTCACTGCAGTAGACTTATACTACAAGACTGTCAGCAAAGAAATCAAGCATCCTTTTTACAACCACTAAAAATTTTAAAAGAAGATCAAAGTACTTGTTCTGCTACTTAGAGACCTGGAGATGTGATTTAATTTATTTTTGCATCTTTTCATAACTGCCAGCCCTAGACACTTACCGTCAGCATGATAAGTAGGTAGGTGGGTAACACTTTTCATTTAATATTTTAACTTTGCAAAGAAATCTCTCTTTGCAACATTTGCAATTGAGATTATTCGTAATTCACGTTTTCACATCATCGTTATCTTAAATATGAGTTACTGAACAGTGATCAGTGGAGCATGGGCAGTCCTGCGTTCGAAATCAAAGTTGAACAAAATGATAATTGAATTTCTTTATTGCCAATATCTCCTTAGGGGTCATCCAGCAAAAGTGTCCTTGTAGACCAATTTGAAATAAATGATTTGAATTTTGAATTTTTTATTAATCACGTGAGGCTAGGAAAAACTCACGAAACATCACAAGGTGGTACAAAATGGTGCCACGTTATATGGTGGATCGTGGGCGGGACTTAAATATGGTCCACCGGAGCGCGTCAGGCTATTGGAAGTCTCCTTGCCGCTCGGCGAAATGAACTGTTTCTCTATTTATTTTTTTATGTTTTGAAAGTAGAAGAAAGAAGAAGAAGAAGAAAAAACATTTATTGGCGCAGCCGATCACGTACTGCATAAAAAAGCAATAGAAAAAAAATTAAACATTTAAAATATAAGTAGGTCGGTACGACAAAAAAAAAACAACATTTATGACATCAATGACATTAAAACACAAAAAGAAAAAAAAAGAAAGAACACTGTTAATATAAAAAGAAATAGGTACCTTGTAACAGTAGAAAAATAAAACAAGATCTCACGGCTGCACCAAATAGTTCCCAGTTCAGCATAATGTCAAGCCGGAGCCTGACGCTGGTTTTCAACTGGAAACTAGTTGGTGGGACACGGATATCAGTCCTAAAAGTCTATATCAATATAATAAATACTTACTAGGAATAAACCGATACATAAGTGCAAATAAATTATATTATATTTATTATATAAGTAGATAAAACAGGTTAAACTAAACAAAAACAAAAATAAAAAATTATACGTACTTGAATACCAACAAATTACATAAAATATTACATAATATAAAATAAAACGTACAAAAATGTTAAAATATATAGGTATATAAATTATAATATACTTATACGAGCGCATACAAGAGCGTCGAGATGTCACCTATTTCCATCTCTGCTTGGTAGGTACCTATATCTGTTCACCACACGACCACCCCCGACTTCATCCGAGCGCTGCCGACGGCGACGCTCAGCCGCCGTTTCCCAATCGAACTTTTCCGAACGAAAGGTGGGAACCAATTATTAATTATTAGGTCGCGTGGTGAGCTGTGCTGCGATCAGCCGGTGCGTAAACGTAAAAGAAAAAAAAAAAAAGAAAGTATCCAAGCGAGCAACACTATCTCCATTGCCAAATCACCCGATACCAACACGAAACAATTAATGGCCTGTTTAATGTATTCAACAATTAGTATCCGCAACTTTGGTAAGTATCATTTACTATATAAATAACAATCTTTTTTTAAAAATATTTTTTTAATAATTTAAAGTAATAATTTAAAGTGGCAAACAGGTATGCATTTCACGGCGATGTTAAGTGATAACTGCAGCCTATATAGTAGTCCGGTCTTTGTGTAGACACCCACACAAAGACCGGAGGTCAAAATGCAGATGCGTAACCACTTCGGAGGCCTAAGGTGTTATACCTCTGTGCCGGAAATTACAGGGCCCTACATTACCGGACGTGACCGGAAAAAGATAGTGCTAAACACTACCATTTAGCGGCAAGTATATTAGGTAGTGCGTTGGTGCCTACGCCCGCGAGGTCCGTCACTGGAGCTCTACCACCAGCAAAAATTCGAAGGCATATTAACTTAATAGATTATATTTGAATCTATCTGTTTGTCTGTTGGGGCTTATCTCAAGAACGGCTTTACCGATTTAGACGGGACTATCACTAGCACATAGCTCATGTAGGTAATAAGGAGTAGGTACCTACCTAACCCAGGCTACTTTATGAATTCAGAGTATTCAGACAGAGACATAAATTGTTGTTTTGGTATATGTACCGTGTGTACATACATAGGTGTTTAGTAAAAGCGATTATTTTAATACGTAACTTCACGCCTGTAATCCCGAAGGGGTAGGCAGAGGTAAATGCATGCATTCAAGCATACATGCAAACACCCACGATTCGCCGGTTACGTTTTGGCCCATGTAACAGGTGGCAAGCCTATTGACATCTCCGGGCACATTACCAATATTTGAGGTACAGGGAAATTTCCAGAAAATGTAAAAATCCCAATAGAACCAGAGATAAAGGACTTTACACCATTATCTCTGATAACCCCCAACCCGGGAGTAGAACCCAGGACCTCAGCGTAGTAGTAGTGGCCTGCTACCACTAGCCTACCGAGGCAGTTAGCCTAGAGCGGTTATTTTTATATCACAAACAATTTTATATACTTGTATATGGTTGGGGAAAAAGTTTCTTCGCATTTTTTAAGATAATTCAAAACATTTTTTAATATACTTTATTTAAATTTAACTAAAGTATGTATGTACCATTTTGTTCGATAACCTTTTGCCATCTTGTAGGTAGGGACATGATCCCATTGCTATAAACATTTTGGGACTTCTCATCAAAATACCGCGACAAGTGGATTTGGCAGTCCTCTCGTGATGTTAACCTAACATTGCATAAAGAATTCTGAAGAGACCGAAACAGGTGGAAATCTGAAGGTGCAAGGTCAGGACTATACGGCGGATGCATTAACACCTCCCAGACAAACTCTCTTAATTTTTGCTTGAGTGGCTATAGATGTGTGAGGTCTAGCGTTATCATGATGAAACACCACACCCCTTCTGTTGATCAATTCCGGCCGCTTTCTCTCAACTTCTTGCTTTAATCTCATCAGTTGTTCGTTTTTGTACCCAGCTTTTTTCAAATGCGCCAAAACTATTTTGTGATCAATTCTCAGTTCTTCAGCTACGTCGTAAATACTGATATGTCGATCTTGCTCCACTTTTTAAAAAATGGCATCCATTTTATCCGTAATAGGGCGACCAGAGCGAGGTGCATCGATGACATCAAAATTTCTGTATTGAGGAACGCTTAAACCAAATTTATGCTACTCTCACAAACACTGCACTAGGTCCATAAACATCGCAAATTTTTTTCGCTACTTGCGTTGCATTTTTACCTTTATTATTTTTAAAATGTATCGAATTTCTTCATTAGATTCACTCATCTTGACAGTACGAAAAACAAATGAAAATCACACATTTGCCTAATTTGAATTTGGAATTATGTTCTTTAAAATTTTAATTTTCAATGATTACAAAACCAGATACAAATACTACAGCCAAAGAGATTTTATTACAAGTTCATACATACTATAATGCGAAAAGACTTTTTCCCCAACCTATTAGATTGTTCGTAATAATAATAATTTCTCTTCTCCTCAACATACTTTAATACCAACATCATATATCTGGCCGCGTGCGAACACTGTAAACTCGGGTAAGTGCGGGAGCCATCAATCCGCGCACAATAAAACCTAACTTTATATTCGGGTGACGTCACACCGTGGCGGCTCCACTCGCCTCGGATACGCTAAGCTGACGTCTCGGAGTGGCCACTAAAGTTGCGGGTTTTTGACTAGACATTTCACTATCGTACATTTTTACAACTCTTCGAGGTCGTTGGCTCAGTCAATTTGAAATGGAAAAATGTTTACAAATTTGTCTAGCTTAAAATAAAGAAAAGCTATATTTAACATCAACTCAAAGTTTGATTGCTTTTTAGGATATGGTTCCGGAATTGCAGTTGCTTTTCATTGATAAAGTGTCTAAAAAGCGTGCAAAGGAGATGTTGCGAGCTCGGCCCTGGTTCGTACATGTCCTCAAAAAATGGGTAAACTTAAGAAGAATCTGAAAAAAATACAATTAATTTAATCAAGAACATATTTTAGAGTTACCACCACATTTAATTCAAACGATTTTATCATTTTCAACCATGTTCAACACGGCGGCGATACAGCCAACGCTTGGTATCAATCAATTTCGATAGTATTTATAAAATATATTTTTTTCTCCAAGTAGACTAGATAATCAAAAAACAATTTAAAAAATGAAAATGTCAAAATGACATCGTCCGCCATATTCGCCATGTTGGTTGTTGCAATTCTAACTGCAAATAATATTTTGTAACTGCAAACAAAGCTAAATAAGTGAAAATATGCAGTAAAAACGTTTTTATATTGATTTTGCCTGTTTTATGATATTGTGTACAATACATGGCCGGAGGTCCATACATTCTTGCAACATCTCCTCTTACCTAGATTTTGAAAAGAGTTTAAGTTGATTACATTCGAAACCAATCCGATGCCATTCCTACGACGAATGCAGACGTGAATGCACACTTCATGATAAAGTGAACCTGAACAGACTATAACACCACGATCATACCTATATGTGGAATTTCTTTTTGTAAGATGCTTTCTAATTTGAATGGGTCTATATTGAGCATATTGCATGTGAGTATAGCGAGCATTACTATCGTGACGACAATCAGTTAGAACAGAAATTTGTTCTGTTCCCTGTTATAATGTGATGAATATTTATTTTTTATTGAGACATTCTCTTACATGAACTAACTGCCTACCACTCATGTAAAAAACAAAACCAAATCTGCATTCCGAACTCCGCTTACTCCATAGCCCCACATGGCGCCCCATGGAGGGTCGAACCAAATTGCACTTACGACCTCCCAGATAAACGTTCAGTGTGGAGCGCCCTTAGCGCCCGCCGCCTGTGTGGAACGACCCTAATTGTGTCGTCGTCTTTTATGGGTTCTTCATCATAAATTGACGAGTTCTCCTGCTAACGGTACAGTTTGTTGTAAACTGCGTTATGGCATATTTAAACGTGTTTTTATTGGTTGAAAGTGGCAAAAAGGTGTTTACATTGCTGGTAAAATAATACTGTATAGACATCTAGGCATATATGAAAACTGTCTTAGGCGTAGTTGTATTAATCTGAGGTGTGCCCTCGGATCTTATTCCCGAATCAGGAATCCTGGGATGTGAATGATGGGACCATTGAAGAATATTGTACCCCTGCACGAATATATGTGTTTCCTCTTCTGCCACTTCACCTCTGCCTGTCCTATATCCTATGAAAATAATTTGAAAACGATAAATGGGTTAGGTATCATCATTGTACGGCCCTGTATTTTTCGGCATAGAGGCATAACACCTTAGGCCTCAGGAGTAATAACAATAACGCATCTGCATTTTGACTTGGTCTTTGTGTAAGTGTCTATAGGCTGCAGTCATTAATTAACATCAATGTGAACTGCATGCTTGTTTGCCACTTCCATTGCATGAAAAAAAAAACGCTTCAGCCGAGAGATGCTAAGGACAAAGGCATCTCCAAAGACGCCCATGGATAACAGTGCTGTCTCCCATTAGGAGAGAATATACCATTACCGCCACACTTGGCACGTAGATTGGCAAAGGCGGCAGTTTTATGGCGGGAAGCTTATGTTCATTCTGCGTTATTGTATTTACTACCGTTCTATTGGAATGGTTTGACCGCCATTGTTCAGTTCACTGAGTGGCGGACGAATTCCAAAACATAAAAAAAAAAGATTGGTCATACAAAAAAACATTACACCGAAGGGGCCGCACCCTGCGACCTAACACAATCGTGACGGGGTTCTCTTAATCGATGTGGAAATCATCAATTCATACCAGAACAAGTACCTATTACCCGTTTTTTTTTTCAGTACGACCAATCGCGAATTGGACCAATTGCGAAATGGACCAATAGCTAATTGGACCAACTGCGAATTAGATTTTCACCATTGGACCAATCGCGAATTGGAGCTATTGCAAAATGGACCAATAGCTAATTGGACCAACTGCGAATTAGATTTTCACCATTGGACCAATCGCGAATTGGACCTATTGCGAAATGGACCAACAGCTAATTGGACCAACTGCGAATTAGATTTTCACCATTGGACCAATCGCGAATTGGACGATCGATTTCATGATATTAAACACCCTAAGGCTAGAAATACCTTTAGAGAAACTTAAAGTAGATGATTAATTAATTCACATTTAGTGCCTGAAAAGAAACCAGGTTTCTATTTCGAAGTGTATCGTTTAATTAACTTTAAGTGGAGGATTATGTGTGAGTATGTAAATAAAAGAAACTTGATTTACAATCTAGACTCACCTCGGACAACCTGCGTCGTGGGAAACAGATCACTTTCTATTGACTTGTTGCTAAATTTATGTGTGTATTGCGGAAGGTCGAGCTTAGTCAGGTTCATATTTTGAACGAGAATAAATTTCTTTCTCAAAACGTGGCAATAGGAGCTTCCGGACGACTAAAGCTCTTATTGTCATGTTTTGACCGCTGCCAATACCTTCGTCAGTTTATTTATATACCTAATGATTTTGGCAAACAAGCATGCATTCACAAGAATAGCAAGTAATAACAGCCTCAACAGTAAAGAAAAGAGGAAAAAATAAGTTGCATTCCTCTGATACTCAATAAACAGGGCCTTACAACACCACCTTACTAAAACAAGATAGTGCTACTACTACAGAGGCTACTGCCTAGCATAGTAGTAAGGGCAGATATATTGGGTATGCCTTTACCCTCGAGCCCCGACACTGAAACTCTACTGTCAGTATGCTCGATAGGCGGTCGCACCCCTGATCTGCTGATCAGGGGTGCGACCGCCTACCGACATTGCTATTGTCGTTGTCATTGCTGTGAAATTTTCATGTCGATTTTTGCTTTAACTAAATAACAATAACCGAAATAATCGACCATTATCACTTGTTTCTCACCTACGAAAGCAAGAAAAACGATCAGATTATCACTACTGCTTTCAAAGGAGCTACAAATCGACATGAACATTTGACAGCAATGACAACGACAATAGCAATGTTGTTAGGCGGTCACACCCCAGTAGGTAAAGTAGCAGCTTATTTTTGAGCAAGTGGGATATTTTTTTATGTCATGGAAGTGACAAACAGCAGTGGCACAACAGACGTCCAGCTGTGAACGCCTTTCGGCTGTAGTGATGTGATGTTAAATCTATATGAAAGATAGAAAATCGGTTCGGAGGTGCAACACAGGACAGAAAAACAAAAATACCGCTGAGACAGCGTAATCGCGAAAAAAGTTTTATGAATAAGCAACACAAGTATTTATATGACACGAGAGCTATTCCCATATTCCTCAAATGCCACGAGCTCGAATACCTTAAACGAATACCGGAGGTCATTCCTGACGGTCGACGGGCTCTTCAAAGACGGTTATACATTCGAAAAAACATACATTCCAGGATATACACGTAGTAGTGGTACATATATATTTCTTTTAACAACAAACTGCCTTGGTAGCCTAGTGGTAGCAGGCCACTACTACTACGCTGAGGTCCTGGGTTTGATTCCCGGGTTGGGGGTTATCAGAGATAATGGTGTAAAGTCCTTTATCTCTGGTTCTATTGGGATTTTTCCATTTTCTGGAAATTTCCCATTACCTCGAAGTTTGGTAATGTGCCCGGAGATGTCAACAGGCTCGCCACTTGTTACATGGGCCAAAACGTAACCGGCGAATCGTGGGTGTTTGCATGTATGCTTGAATGCATGCATTTACCTCTGCCTACCCCTTCGGGGATTACAGGCGTGAAGTTACGTTTTTTTAACATCAGTCCTGTTTCCAGGCTTCCAGCTACGGTTCATGTCTGAATTTTTTAAAAGTATTACACGCGATAAAATATTACAGGGATATAATAAAGGGACCAAGCGTGAAGATACGTATGTGTACAAGAAGATCTATACCTAACAAAAAAGGTGAACAGACGGCGGCTGAATTAACAAACGAAGTTTCGGCTAAATACTCGGTTTTATTCCCTCCGTTACCTAAAAAAAGGCAGTAAACATTTAATATCAACACACAAAACGGCTCAAAGCCAAATGTAACACGATACCGTGCTTTGAGCAATTTATTTTTGCGTTAATAATTTATAGCAAATGAAGCTATATGCTTTATCATTTGTTCATCCATAAAAAGTATCAAACTACTTATCCCAAAAAAAACAAGCGGCGCGCGGTCGCCTGTGCTCTTGTGATAAAGAAATAAGCAGACGGTAACCCGAGAGCACGGCAACTGACAGGTACCGCCTTATTGCAAAAGATAACTCGGCAGATGTCTTTTTGTCCTTAAGTATGTGGCGGTTATTCGTAACTCATCTAAACTTGTATAAGCTGTAGGTACGCGCGACGTCATTCACGTAGAAAACATTTTTTCCAGGTTTTTAGAACGAAGTTCCTTATCACACGGTACCCTGGCTAAGGGGACTAGGCGAGCGTCACGAAAAATCCTCACGACACTTTTGCTATAGTGCGTAGCGCTCGGAGAGGGGGCAGGCCGAGTATAGGATTCGTTCGCCCTCTCTCTCTCTCGACAGTGACAACCCACGCAACGCCCGCTTCTCCTGTGTATGTACTCTATGAACCTACGTAGTTTAAGTTATCCCTACTAATATTATAAATTCTTAAGTAACACTGTCTGTCTGTCTGTTACCTTTACACGTCCAAACGACAGAACCGATTTTAATGAAATTTGGTACAGAGATAGAGCTGACTTTGAAAAAGAACATAGGCTACTTAGTTATTTATAAAACGACATCAACGCGGGCGAAACCGCGGGCAACAGCTAGTTTTTAATATTTTTAAAAATAAACAATGGATTATGAAAGTGATTCAGAGAATAGCACGTCCAACCAAACAATCAATCAAGCATGCAAACATACTCATCAGTTTTATAATATTAGTATAGAAAAGCGAAACTAAATCTGCCTGTTTGTATCGCAATCACAAAGATTGGGGGTCCCTCAGCACGCCAAGGGTATGGCAGATGATCTTCTCTATCACCTAAAGTTAAAAATAACTCAATTTATATTATACCCCTGTCCTCACTCCTCACCTCTCGCCTAGGTCGTCGACTAGCGAATCTGCTACTTACTAGACCAGTGATTCCCAAAGTGGTCCAGGTGGACCCCCTGGGGTCCATGGGAGACCTAATCGGGGTCTACGTAGGAGTGAATAAGAATAAGAAATATGGGAATGTGATATAAATTATAATGTAGCAAGGAGGGGTCCATCGAACACAGAAAATATTAAAAGGGGTCTAAAAGAAAAAAAGTTTGGGAACCTCTGCACTAGACTATCGGCTCTTCCTGTAAAATATAGTTTACTTCGCTTCATTCTTGTCGAAAATGTTACAGAAATCAAATATTATAAATGTACGAGCACTACAGTAAAACCTATAATTAATTTGTTAATTAAAAAAAAATCTGAGTCAGAATCTACACTTCACACCCATTGTGTTGAATAGAATATAGAAATACATGGACAGTGATCAGCACTATCGTGTTCCGGTCAGATGTTAATGTGTGGCCCCATAATAATCATCACAGAGACATAACAACTAAGGTCTCAGGGGCGGCAACGCATCTGCATTTTGACTTTTTTTTTTAATGTTAAGGCAAACAAGCACGCAGTTCACATTGATGTTAAGTGATGACTGCAGCCTATAGACACCTACACAAAGACCAAGGTCAAAATGCAGATGCGTTACCACTCCTGAGGCCGTTATGCCTCTGTGCCGGAAATTACGTTAAGTGTCTATAGGCTACAGTAATCACTAAACATCAATGTGAACTGCATGCTTGTTTGCCTTCATTACATTAAAAAAACTACCACCAAAAGAATGTACACATCACAACCATTCGACATCACTATCTATAATTACAAACATCACTTAGCCTTAAAACCACTGAAAAAAACTCGACGAATCCGATTTATCTCTCGGAATAAATCGAGTCGCGTCAAGTGTCGATACAGGTCCGCAATCAACGACATAAAGTACGCAAACCTGTCAATCGGTAGCCGCGGACACGCTGTAGATGCCTTAAAAGCTTTTAGTCCGAACTTCGGTTACCGGACGTGTTTTCTCACATATGAAATGCCACCTTATTTGAAAGGCAAAAGATTAAAGTTGGATTGACCAGTCGTTGATAAATACAAAAAGGAAAGTGTTGTCTGCTTGTTTTTTTAGGGATTAACATAAAAAAAACTATTGAATTGAATAAAAAATATATTGAAAGTTGGAACATAAACACGTAATCGTTTCAAATACCATGACAAAAGTATTGATAATTTTTTTTTTGTAATGATTGTGGTAAACAAGCAAGCATGTTACTGCTACAACGAGACCATACATAGCTGCCTAACCGGAAAAAGATAGTGCTGAACTCTACCACTTAATTTTGAATGCAAATAGATATGAGACTCTACGTTACCTTCTTCTCTTCAAGTTCTAATGAATAATAATAGCAACCCATTATACGTCTCACTGCTGGGCACGAGTCTCTCCCCTTTTTGGGGGACACCTGGAGCTTACTCCACCACGCTGCTCCAATGCGGATTGGTATAATAACTCTGTCTAATGAATAACTTCTATGAAATATACTTCAACTGCCTCAGTAGCGTAGTGGTAGCAGGCCACTACTATTACGCAGGAGGTCCTGGGTTCGATTCCCGGGTCGGGGACTATCAGAGATAACGGTTAAAAATCCTTTATCTCTGCTTCTATTGGGATTTTTCCATTTTCTGGAAGTTTCCCAGTACTCCGGAGTTTGGTAATGTGCCCGAAGATGGCAACAGGTTCGCCACCTGTTACATTGGCCAAAACGTAACCGGCGAGTCGTGGGTGTTTGCATGTATCATTGAATGCATGCATTTACCTCTGCCTACCCCTTCGGGGATTACAGGTGTGAAGTTACGTAAATATACTTCAACATATATTATTTTATGTAACGAAGGTAGCAAAAATGCAGTTTACATTGATGTTAAGTGATAACTGCAGCCTTTAGACATCTACACAAAAACTAGAGGTCAAAATGCAGATGCGTGGCCACCGCTGACACCTGACACCTGAGTTGCTGTCCCTGTTATAGTTATAACGGAGCCATATACCATAACCATCTATCTGGAGCAACATATTTTTTTTAATGTAATGTAAGTGGCAAACAAGCATGCAGTTCACATTGATGTTAAGTGATGACTGCAGCCTATAGACACCACACAAAGACCAAGGTCAAAATGCAGATGCGTTACCACTCCTGAGGCCTAAGGTATTATGCCTATGTGCCGGCAATTACAGGGCCGCACATTTCCACCTGACCAGAACACGATAGTGCTGAACACTACCATTTAGCGGCAAGTATATTAGGTAATGCGGTGGTGCCTACGCCCGCGAGCTCCGTCACTGGAGCTGTACCACCAGTAGAACCATATTGCTAAACATTAGCATTTATGCGGCAGATAGATCAGGTAATGCGGTGGTGCCTACGCCCTTCTACACTGGAACTCTACCCGTGTAAAGTTATTATCAAGACAACTGAAATTCACAGAAAATCGTGCACCACAAAAGGAAATAAGTAAAATAAAACGCGGCACTTCCAAAAAAAGGGTCGCTGAAACTAAACACATTTCCCCCGATTTACACACTTAAGATTCAAATAAAATAGAGTTACCGGAATAAATCCTCTAATATGGCTGCTGGAACGAGCTCATAATGTTGGAACCATTCCAGATTTATGTTCACCCCGAGCGAGTTAAGTATAAAAAATGTTTGAAGGAAATGATACACTTACTTTGCGCTAAAATGTAAAAAAGTTAAAATATGTTCTAAAAGAAACGTTTCTGAATTCGAATCTCTGAGGAGACATACACACAAGGTCGTCGGGTTAAGGAGATTTTTTGATAATATGAAATAAACACGCAAGTGCCTACTGACGCAGCAAGATATATTGCACATCGACCGTAGGAGAGAGGCTTTGGATATTTTCGTCTCTGTTCAACGGCTCCTTCGCACACAACCTATATGTGACGTTTGTCGACAATTTTCATCAAGTTTTGACCAATACCGCACTATTAGTGCTTACGTAGGTAGTGTGCAGCAGACATGACGTTCTTTGAACTCGAGCCGATTCTCTCTCTAAGCTCGATATGCAAAATACAATTTACGTTGATGGTAAGCAAATAGGTATGTATGTATCTTCACGCCAGGTCCCTAACGGGGTATGCAGAGAGTGTAAAGCGCCAGATATCCCGGTCCTGACATACCTCTCGTGCCTCGTCTACCTTCATCATTCTCTTCATACATGCAGCAAATAGGTAAATATTACGTATCAAAATATGAACTGGTAAGTTTATGGTTATTTTGTTCTGCAGGGGTGTGACACTTGCATTAACTTCGGAAAGTAACTTCAAGCTTATTTGACGACGATAAAATGATGCAAAAAATAAAATTAAGTAGCCCTTTCTAAAATTAAGGTTCTGGGACTATGCATATAGTGCTTTGACTAGAACGGCATATGCATCGATTGACTTACTTAACAATCCACTCTTGACTGGTCTCAAGTTCGATTTCTGCATCTGGACAAATACTCGTTAAAAAAAAAAGAAATACTTAATCATAATAATAAAATATCCAATTTCATAAATCTCTGTTTCCAAGTAGCATTTAATAAACCAACAGAAACGTATTTCCCAGCTACCGAGCCAACGATACCCCGACAGAGTCGACAGACAGACACCCGATATTAAGGAATAAAACTGTCAAAACACATTCACTTTGAATAATGTTGACTAAGACAATATTAGACGCGACTATACTTTGCACCTTACCACGTTCTGATTAAGATCGAAATTGTAATACTCGTACTTTCAGGGCATTTTTTTCAAACGTATGCTACACGCTTCTCCGGGGATGATAAGTGCAGAGGGAAAGAAGATTTCCATTATTTTATGGAGTCTCAGGATATTATGGCGTCTTCATAAAATGCAAGGAAGTACTGCGGCGAGATTTTTTTATGGCAGCCGGAAATAAAACAGATCAACGCTTTGGGGGTGGAATCAAGTCGCTCATAAACATTTTATGATTTTTATGATTAACACTGTATTTTGGAGAATGGGAAACGAACTACGTGTCGGGTAATGGGCAATTTTCTATTCAAATTTAAAAAATACAAGCGTGCAATTGATTGTATCAATTGTATGTAACGCATAAAAGAGAGCACCTAAATATAAGGTAGTCATTAATAATAATAATAATGGCAACCCATTATACGTCCCCCTGCTGGGCACGAGTCTCTCCCCTTTTTAGGAGGAGGCCTGGGGCTTACTCCACCACGCTGCTCCAATGCGGATTGGTGGAGGTGGGTGGGTTAGTGGCCAACCCGCTGTCGGATGTTTTCAAACCGCCCGAAACGCGCATTTAATTTGCCACTAGCGGTCACTCATCATACTATCACACATCATACACCAGCCGCTGGGCCATGCGCGCTATATTATGAAAGTGATAAACAAACACACTCGTAATTTACATAAGTGGTAAGAACAAAATGCAACACGCATATACAGTACTCAACAATGAATAACGCACTTCGAGCCTGCGAAAGAGATAATCAGCTCGTTTCGACTTCGTAGAGCGTTATCTCTGTTGCACACTGCCGACGTAAGCACTGACAGTCCGGTATTGATCAAATTTAATTTGATCAAAATGGTCGACAAGCGTCAAATAGGAAGGGTGCGAAAGAGATAACGCTCTACAGACCCGAAATAAGCCGAAGTCTCCTTCTCCTTAGGCAATATATATATATATATATATATATTTTTTTTTTTTATGTTATGGAAGTGGCAAACAAGCATGCAGTTCACATTGATGTTTAGTGATGACTGCAGCCTATAGACACCCACACAAAGACCGAGGTCAAAATGCAGATGCGTTACCACTCCTGAGGCCTAAGGTGTTATGCCTCTGTGCCGGAAATTACAGGGCCGTACATTACCACCTGACCGGAACACGATAGTAGTGAACACTACCATTTAGCGGCAAGTATATTAGGTAATGCGGTGGTGCCTACGCCCGCGAGCTCCGTCACTGGAGCTCTACCATTAGTTTGACCTCTGCCTCTGTGTAAAAACTTTATTAACGTAACTTCACGCCTGAGTCCCCGAAGGAGTAGGCAGAGGTAAATGCAAACTCAATCATATATGCAAGCACCCACGACTCGCCGCTTACGTTTTGGCCCATGTAAATATTCCATCATGCATTGTTTTCTTACCTATATCTCAAAGGGTTGATGAGAGGCAGCATCTTCGATGAAAGCTCCAAGGCGGCTTGATTTTACCGACATCTCCAATTTATGGTTGCATTTTCATCAATTTACACAAAACATTAACAAATTATCTATAAAACCATTCCTCATAAGTAATTCTATCTATTGGTAAAAACCACATAAAAATCCGTGCAGAAGTCTGAGTTTTTTGCAACAGACAGACAGACGCGATGAGGGACTTTGTTTAATAATATATATAGAAATAAGAAATATGTGTATAATCAGATATGTTACATACACTCCAAAAACATAGGTAACCTCGTCTGGCAGTTGTGTGAAAATAAGTCCAAAACAATAGGAAGAAAACCGCACCACACCGGGCGTATCGCTTGCGGTCAGAAAGCATTTCCTTTGAACAACAAAAGAACAGACACTAATACGTTTTCAATTATTTACCACCATCAATACTTGCTCTGTACTATTTCAAATTCAATCCAAATGCTTGCAGACAATTTTCAACTGAATTGTAAACGAATTGAGTGGTTTTTCGCGTGAATATTGGTGTCGGTTTCGAATGATTGGTTGATCTGCGGTTTGGGAATTCAATTCCCTGGTGGTTGTTATGTTTGTAGGAATGAGAATACAGCTGGTATTGGTGTGAACATAATTTTTTAAAGGAAATATAAGTTTTTTTTTATGTCAATAAGTAGCAAACTAGCATACAGTTTACATTGATGGTAACTAATACTGTGATGGTAACCGAGCCTTGTAGATTAGGTAATGCGATCCGAAGTAGTTCAATTCGAATTGTTATAACAAAGTTTAATCATATTTAATGCTGACAGATATCGTATCAATCGATAAGTAAAATTTAATTTTAATGAAGCCAAGAAAATAAAATTTATTCGGTTAACAGACGTTTTTATGGTTATAATTTGTTACTTCAAAAAATAACCGCAACCACTCACATTTACGATTATACTCGCTGATAGTTGGCATTTACAATACAATTTCCATTTACAAGTCATAATCGCTGCCTGCATATGCAGATCAGATTACATAATAAGCATAACAATGGAGATGGAACCAGGCAGCTTGGTACGGGGGACTGTGCACATTTGTCCGTATTTATTCGCAAATTTTGCCCCAATTCAAATAAAGCGGCAGAATATCTAGAGATCTAGATACTCTGCCGCTTTATTTGAATTCCATCCACGTCCAGTATATTTAACTCTAAGCGACCCGATACCGGTTTGCTGCCACTACACCATCAAGGCAGTTAACATCATAATTATCATTAACAATTCATTCATTATTTGAAACTTCTTTATGCGATGTATTTCATAAGTGCGACGTGGCTTTACAAAAATTTTAAAGTCACTGTTCTTACATATTTATTTTATCTTTACATCAAGATTAACAACTAAATAGTTAGTTAGTAAAACATTAACAATATAACGGTAATTGTGGAAGACTGGAACATAAAATAAGCAAAGTTTATTCATACTGGGAATGGTTTCAGAAATGTAGATAATACAGCTGTAAGATTAGTATATAGTAGTACTGTAATATAGTTATTTAATACAAAAGAGAAGAAGTAAAAAAAAATAGTTACATCTTTCAGTGTATGGTAATTGTTGAATTTGAAGTTGAACGTATCAAAACGAATAAGTGTGAGAAGACCCCGGCGGTATAATATGACCTTCCGCATACACAACAATGAGGTGCGGGTTCCCATGCCGACCCGGCTCATCAATATGCACGGTTCACACGTCCATTGAAAGCAAGAGTTGATAGTGGATGCGGGATGGAAATTGTAAATACTACCTATCATTATTTCTATAATTGGAGACCATCTAAATTGTATCATTTTTTGAGTTACCTATGTATTTCATCACTCCCGCCGAATGACGTCCACAGCTGGACAAAGCTTTTCCCAAAGACGCCCAAAACATTGTTGTGCATCATTAGTGGAGAACATGCCAACATCGCCACGCTTGACAGGAGGATTGGCGATCGCAGTGGCGGTAGTTCTATCGCGGGACGCTGCTGCCCATCCTGCGTTATTATTTAACTATCGGTCTATTGGAATTGTTTGGCCGCCATTATTCGATTGACTGACTGCACTAGAAAAATTCTCTTCTAGTAAAAGAACATTCTGTGTCTAGCTCAGTTGGAAGAGCGGCTGGACTAGATTCCCAGTGGCCGCGAGTTCGAGTCGTCTCGCCTGAAGTCAATTTTTCATGCCATTTCACAAAAAATATTGTATATTAGTTACAACGGGATCATATACGCTACCCCGTTTTACGCAAATTGCGAGATACGCGTTAATTCGACTTACACTGCTATCACTTGGTCCCACCTATCGCGTTAGTCAAGCAAGTAAGGCAAGTCGCGTAAGTTGAGTAAGTCCTGGGTATTACTGTATTGTCTAACCAGTAGGCACATGATATTGCTGAATACTACCTTTTAGGTCCAGATAGATTAGGTAATGCGGTGGTTCTTACGACATCCTGTTCCGGCACTGAATCTCTACCATCTACATAAAATATACAGTTTGAAGCCAGTGGTTCACGGTATCTCTATTTAAGTAAACAATAAGTAAGTCTCTTTCCTTCCGGGGTCAAATCTGAAGAATGAACGATAACCTTTAGCCTCCCTACACAACAATTTGGGCAACCGACGAATGCCTATAATTTGGGGCTGCAACCTGTGGTTACTGAGATATCGATCAGCCAAACCAAACGTTCACACGATCCACAATAAGTGTTATTACAATCAATATTGTTCTTTTTTTATTTGATCATATACTTTTATGTAACAGCTTGATGAAAAGAAGGTCTTTTGTAGGACTATAGAGATGTAATCTCAGAATACATAATATTATTATTATGTAACATAAAAATATAGTGCCGAAGTAATACAGGTATGTAATAGGTTGGGGAAAAAGTCTTTTCGCATTATAGTATGTATGAACTTGTAATAAAATCTCTTTGGCTGTAGTATTTGTATCTGGCTGGTCTTGGTATCATTGAAAGTTAAAATTTTAAAGAACATAATTCCAAATTCAAATTAGGCAAATGTGTGATTTGTTTTTCGTACTGTCAAGATGAGTGAATCTAATGAAGAAATTCGATACATTTTAAATTTTTACTACAAAAAGGTAAAAAAGCAACGCAAGCCGCGAAAAAAATTTGCGATATTTATGGACCTAGTGCAGTGTCTGTGAGAGTAGCACAAATTTGGTTTAAGGGTTTTCAATACGGAAATTTTGATGTCAAGGATGCACCTCGCCCTTGTCGCGCCCTATTACGGATAAAATGGATGCCATTTTTGAAAAAGTGGAGCAAGATCGACATATCAGTAGTTACGACGTAGCTGAAGAACTGAGAATTGATCACAAAACAGTTTTGGCGCATTTGAAAAAAGCTGGGTACAAAAAAATGCTCGATATTTGGGTACCTCACGAGCTCACTGAAAGAAACCTAATGAACCGTGTACTCATTTTTGATTCTTTATTACGACGTAATGAAACCGAATCATTTTTGAAGAAGCTGATAACTGGTGATGATAAGTGGATCACGTACGATAAGAACGTGCGAAAAAGGTCGTGGTCAAAGGCCGGTCAGGCTTCACAGACTGTGGCGAAACCCGGGTTAACTCGCAATAAGGTGATGTCGTGTGTGTGGTGGGATTGGAAGGGCATTATTCATTATGAGCTATTACCACCAGGCAGGACTATCGATTCTGAACTCTACTGCGAACAACTGATGAGATTAAAGCAAGAAGTTGAGAGAAAGCGGCCGGAATTGATCATCAGAAGGGGTGTGGTGTTTCATCATGATAACGCTAGACCTCACACATCTAAAGCCACTCAGCAAAAATTAAGAGAGTTTGGCTGGGAGGTGTTAATGCATCCGCCGTATAGTCCTGACCTTGCACCTTCAGATTTCCACCTGTTTCGGTCTCTTCAGAATTCTTTATGCAATGTTAGGTTAACATCACGAGAGGACTGCCAAATCCACTTGTCGCGGTATTTTGATGAGAAGTCCCAAAATTTTTATAGCAATAGGATCATGTCCCTACCTACAAGATGGCAAAAGGTTATCGAACAAAATGGTACATACATACTTTAGTTAAATTTAAATAAACTATATTAAAAAATGTTTTGAATTATGTAAAAAATGCGAAGAAACTTTTTCCCCAACTATATATTAAGGATTAATTATATTTCAAATTGGAACGACGAAATACCTACACTTTAGTTGGAAGATCAATATTTATACCTATAATAAGAGAGAGAAGAAATCGAATGTCTGTACAACACAATTTTTTCTCTAAATCTGATAGAGAAGCGATTAAAGAAAAGTAACAGAAACAAAAAAAAGAAAGTTTTTGACTGTTAAAGTTACCAGGGTTGACATCTTTCAATGCGACATCTGTCAAGGGAATCTTCCCTCATCAACTAACAGATAATTTTACTAGAACTGGTTATTCCTTAGCGCAGTTTAATTCTAATGTAATGCTCTTTTGAAAATAATTTACATTCAGATAAACCTTTACAACCTCACTGTCAATCAAATATCAGTAACGTTCATATCAAATCATGTTTTAAGATTAAATAGCCTTCAAAATTGAATGCAATTAACTCTTTAGTTTCGAAACACCGATTCGATGCGCGCTCTGCACTTTGAGATCCAAACGAGTTAGATTTCGATTTCACAACTCATAATATTTAATTCACAATATTCTTTTTATTATTACAAGATATAAATTCTCTAAAGATTTTCATAACAGATTAAGGGACTTAAATTAATTCGTGGGACAATACATTACTATTTAAGTTTAAGAACAAATAGAATACTTTATAAGTATGTATTTTACTTCTAACCTATAAACTTTAAATGAGCGTTCATAACTGTAACGCGTCGTAGATCCTCAGTGAAGCAAATCTTTATGTAACGAAGGGGGCATACACTCATGCTGTTCAGATGCATGCTAAGTGATGACTTAGAGCTTATAGACGTTAAAACCAGAGGCCCAAATGCAGATGCGTTTCCATCTCATAAAGTACAATTTTGATCACAGAGCAGAGTGATGACGCAAACGATTATATTATTCTATTCTAACGTTTTCGCAGGTTTTAGGTTTAGGTTAGAAGAATACGATTCCAAAATTAAGTAAATCTAAATAGACTACTGGTGCTGAGCTCCAGTGACGATGCTCGCTGGCGTAGGCACCACCGCATTACCTAATATACTTGCCGCTAAATGGTAGTGCTCAGCACTATCGTGTTCCGGTCGTGTGGTACGGCCCTGTAATTTCCGGCACAGAGGCGTAACACCTTAGGCCTCAGGAGTAGTAACGCATCTGCACTTTGACCTTGGTCTTTGTATGGGTGTCTATAGGCTGCAGTCATCCCTTAACATCAATGTGAACTGCATGCTTGATTGCCACTTCCATTACATCATTACATTAAAAAAATAAAGAGAGACTGCTCTGTACCTATGTATGACCTACTCAATCTTATTCACGTCCCAAAATTAAACCTAAATAGACTGCTGTGTCATAACTAGTCAATCCTAATCAACTGACCTGTCTTGCATAACTTCGGCGCGGACCCATGGCACAGCTCCCCACTCCTCCTCATCCGCTTTCATCTTCAGCAGCCCTGACAGCCACGTGTACGATTTACTTCGCTTCATTCTCCCTCACTCTCTTTTCCTTCACCCATCACATCACTGCACTGGATTCTGATTATTTCCTTCACTTGATTCGTTTTCACTTTGTGATCTGTTATTTAGAAATGTTAACACTTTACCAACACTGACAAAAAGGGTTAAATTTGGTGAAATATCGTGAGGTAAAAGTAATAGATCATGGATCCTCTATTTCAATATTGCTAGGTTCCAAATTTGAGTTTTCTTATTGTTTTCAGCTACGTATTTTGGTAAATACTTAACTCAAAATAATAACTGTTTAAGAAATATATTTTTTATAGTTTTTTAGTTAGTGATTTTTTTATACAAAAACCAGAAGTCAAAATGCAGAAACGTTGCCACCCCTGAGACCTAAGTTATTATGTCTCTGTGAACACGATAGTGCTGAACACTACCATTTGGTGGCAGATAGAGGTAATGCGGTGGTGCCTACGCCCGCGAGCTCCGTCACTAGAGCTCTACCACCAGTAAAGTGATACCTTGGACCCAGCAGACGTGAAGGTTTTATTTTTTTTTACAATCGCATATTGTCTGACATAAACCTTATAGGATATACTTTTTGAGAATTGTTTTAAGGAGAGTTTGATTTTATGAGACCTTGTCTTTGAGAATTTGATCATATGAAACTTTTGTCAAAGTTCAACGTAGTATTTTTTGACTTGAAGCACGTTTGATGTTATGCTAGTAATACACAGTTATTACTTGTTTATCAGAAACAATGTTGTCTTTAATAAAAAAATGAGAACATAATTTATCTTTATTAAACCTTTCAAACGTATATCAATTTCGATTATAATCATAAAGATAATTAATTATATAGGAACATCACGCCATTATAGCTCAATATAAACTTTAAGTCCGTTCATTACAGGCAAAAGATAAATCTGTCAATTAATTTTTCGTATTTTACGCTTGAATGGAGTCAATGGTAGCCACAGATTATGAACTATGGAGTAAGAAACGTGTGGTGTCATCGGAAATAATTGGCATACGGAACTTCGTCAATATTATCGTAACTGGTTTCGAGTTGAACGAGGTTACTCGTTTACTTCTTTTCGATATACCTTTCTCATTTTCTGGGTCTGTCCTGTGATGTTAAATTGAAGTTTTATCTATCTTTTATGTCCTCATTTCTTTAATCTATGGTCGGGTATTGAGCAGACCGTAGATTTTTTTTTTTTTTATGTAATAAAAGTGACAAACAAGCGTGCAATTCACATTGATGTTAAGTGATAACTGCAGCCTATAGACACCCACACAATGACCAGAGGTCAAAATGCAGATGCGCTGCCACTCCTGAGGCATTAGGTGTTATGCCTCTGTGCCGGCAATTACAGGGCCGTACATTACCACCTGACCGGAACACGATAGTGCTGAACACTACCATTTAGCGGCAAGTATATTAGGTAATGCGGTGGTGCCTACGCCCGCGAGCTCCGTCACTGGAGCTCTACCACCAGTAAAAAAAGAAGATTAAAGAAAGAGTCGTGTTCAGAACAACCGTGTTCTGTTAAGACGGTGTGTACATAATTTCTGGTATGGACACTATCACATTGACACATCTATACAAAATTCATTGCGATTCTCTAGTTTTGTTTAGATATTCATGTGTAATTTTTTAAATAAAACAAATAGCGTAAGTTTTGGTTGGTGCCTGTAACACTCGAAAGTAGTGGAGTTGATTTCAATTTCCACAACATTACACCGTATTAAACGGTTGCAGTGCTCGTACCAAGCTACCAACGTGGCCATTTTATTTAATTCCTCAAACAAAAAAAACTGTTTTTAAATAATAATCAACAGTAAAATACGATCCTCCAAACAGTAATCGAGCATTAAATGAAGAGGGAACAAAGGCTGCGTATAAAAACCGTTACGAATGGAGCGGGACCCGAGCCCGAGCCTCGGCTCTCGGTTGGACACTCGACAATAGGTGTTGATCATGCATGCGCGCGTTGAACAAATATTGGTACGTAGTATAGAGAAAACAGTAGGAAAGTTTATTTAATTCTTAATGTTTCGTGACGGGCCCGTCTGCTAGTGCAGGAAAACTCTGCCAAGCGTTCCGATTATGTCATATGATAATATAGGTCATCTTTGGGGGAAACTTTTGTCCAACAGTAAGCGTCTTTCGGCAGAAATGCTGATAACGATGATGATGGAAATTGTACTCTTAAATATTAAATAAATATTACACCAGCAAACATTGCATTTTCATTCTGAGGCAATACGAAGTTTGCCGGGTCAGCTAGTGGGTGATAAATTCGAAATCTAGTTTTGTATTGTTTCACAGATGGTTTTCATTTTGGTTTGGATTGGATTCAACATAAGCACCACCCATAATATTTAGCATAAGCTTTATCTATCGCTAATTGGTGATGTTCAACGCTATTCTGTTTCTGATTTACGTCTGCCTGAAAGCCTCTGCAAAAATTATATAATATATCATCTTCGCTAAATAACCGAATTTTGGCAAACAGTTCACAAATTAATACCAAGTAAAGCAACTTAAAATCATAATTTTCCCACTGTCTTTTCTACACTATGTGGCACAGTACAGTTAGGGCTGGGATACTTCACAAGCGTGTCAAGTGTTTGGTAATGTGTTAACATCGGCCAGTAATTACGTTCGGGCACACGGAGCAACGTTACCGGTACGTCAGGGTATTGCACTTTCACTCCGCCATACCTGGAAAAGAAATATTTGAGTTAGCTGGTGTATTTGCGTTAAAGTAAGTATTCTATGTAAGATTATTTTTAAAGCATTGACAATATTTTTAAAGGTCATTGTACTCATCACTGTGTACTATAAGGGAAATGGCCGCTTGACCTCATAAGCACCTTATGTGGTGGTTAATGAAATCTATATTATTATTTGATTGATTTTGGACGAACGGAGAGTTCCCTGACTGTACATCTTTTAATGTGGAGCCAACGCAGCAATTATTTAGAAAAATAAATGCTATTCGTGTATTGCATGGTATCACAGGAGATAAAGTTTTTTATATATTTAGTAAGTAAGATGAGAAGAGAGCCTCCTATCGCTACAATGGTGCACCTAATTAGTACGTACCTAATAGTAGGAAAAAAAACTATTTAAGGGAGATTATTTGCAGGTTTCAATCCTGTCTGGTGTCTATATTTTATGATTAATCAAGGTGGCAAGCATGCAGATCACATGGATGTTCAGTGACGACTGCAGCCTATAGACATCTACTCAAAAACCAGAGGTCAAAATGCAGATGCATTGTCACCCCCGAGATCTAAACTGTTGTCTCTATGATAGTTATTACGGAGCCGTACATTATCATCTAGCCGGAACACGATAGTACTGAACACAACCATTTAGCGGCAGATAGAAGGTAATGTGGTGGTGCCTATGCCCTCGAACTCCAGCACAGGAACTCTATAAATAATAATAATAAAGGCAACACTTTATACGTCCCACTGCTGAGCACGAGTCTCTCTCCTTTTTGGGAGGAGGCCTGGGAGCTTACTCCACCATGCTGCGCCAATGCGGGTTGGTGGAGATACGGGATAGTGGCCAACCCGCTGTCGGATGTTTTCAAACCGCCCATAAGGCCTCCGACAAGGTTTGACAGGGGACCGACGGCTTAACGTACCCTCTGAAGGCACGGAAACGCGCATTTTAATTTGCCACTAGCGGTCACTGATCACACACTAGATCGCTTAACCGAGTACATCGCTTACGATCTGCACCAGCCGCGGGGCCATGCGCGCTTTTGGAACTCTACCACCAGTGAAAGTATCTATTTTCACTAAGAATTCCCTCTTGATGCCACTCTTGAAACCTATCCTTCAAGGACGGCAACGAATCTACGAATAATTTCTATAAACATGTTAGAATAACCTAATTATTAGAAACAAGAACTAGCCCCAGAAAAAAATGATGCAACAAGACAGAGAAATTCATTTTGTTAAATGCTCATAGATTGTAGCAATCAAACACTAATTACTAGACCACCTGCCAGTTTATAGCTACTGACAGGAATAACTTTGTATGTCTGATAGTCTACGTTTCATGGCATACAAGACATTAAAGTGGTGTTAAAATTTTAATTGGTTCGTAAAAGTGCAAGTCACGGGATGCGAGGTGTGCGGTCCATGTTCGATCCTTAGTTCCTTGCTACTCATTACATAATCAATTACAAACGAATCAAGCTCTGATCGGTTTTGTTAGTAACGCATGTAATTACAACCTGCTCCTTTCGTTACATTCGTGAAATTAAACTTTTCAATCAATTCTGCGAGTGGTTACAAGTTTAAAACATAGAGTAACTCAATATAGCCATAGCGTTTATTACCGATGCAAAACAGTCTGTCATTTTTTGCGGGGGGAAATACGTGTGACACACACTCACACTAAAAAATCGTCTATAACTACGAAACTCACACCTTGAGTTTAACAAAATACATAAACAATTTCACGCACACATTTAAATATCTGGGCGACAGGCATGGGACCATTTGGTCTTGTACTTTGACAGAGGGGAAAGCCTGCATGTGGTTACTCCCTGTTGGGGACTTTGCCAACTCTTCAATAAAAATTCCAAAATGTGATGAAAATACGTGTATTGTCTCCGATATGAGCAAAGGTGGAAGACACAATGAATATGACTATGATTTTTATATAAAACCTTATGAAACAGTTCTAGCTAAAATGGTGCGAATAACGTTGCTAATTAATTCGAGCAGGCGCTATGCTCGAACATGCCCCCAGACGTTGGAAGCAGCAGGGGTGCTTTCAACTATACAGGATCTACAGGTAGTGGGCAAATCCGGTTAAATGCTCTTCTTATAGTGCCAGCTGAGGTTTTGATATCTACCACACGTACTATTCCATCTGAACCTGGATGAACGGCGACAACTCTTCCCAACCTCCATTTAAGGGGAGGTAAATGGTCTTCCTTCACGACGACCAAGGAGCCCAGTTTAAGTGAATCGTGGCAAATATGCCACTTCGTTCTCTGCTGTAGCTCAGACACAAACTCCTTACTCCAGCGAGTCCAAAAATGCTGTCGCAGCTGCTCAATCCGTTGGAAGCGTGACAGCGAATGAGTGGCATGATCATGAAAGTCTCGCTGTGGAAGTGACGTAAGCGGCCGGCCAACAAGAAAATGTCCCGGAGTCAACGGGGTGTTATCTGCTGGATCGGAAGACAACGGCGTTAGGGGACGTGAGTTCAAGATCGCCTCGATCTGGACTAACACGGTGTTAAGCTCTTCAAAAGTTAGGTTACAATTTCCCAACACTCGCCTAAGATGATATTTTGTCGACTTAACACCTGCTTCCCAGAGTCCACCAAAATGAGGAGTATACGCAGGGATAAAATGAAACTGAATCCCGTCAGTAGCCAATTGTTCAGCCAAAGAATTATTATTAGATTTAAGAAACTTTGAAAGTTCGTTACAGGCTCCAACGAAAGAGGTACCGTTGTCGGAGTAGATTCTATTAGGCTTTCCCCGTCGCGAGATAAATCTGTACAAAGCTAACATATACTTGTTGCTAGTTAAGTCACTCACCACCTCTAGGTGAACAGCCTTGGTTGTAAAACAAACAAATATTGCAATGTACACTTTTACCAGCCTACACCCGCGACCTTGCCTATTTGCAGCCATAATCGGACCGGCATAATCCACACCAGTGCAATCAAAAGGATAACCACCTGGTAGGAGGCGCTGCTGTGGTAAATTACCCATCAAAGGAGTGATCGTTCTACCCGACATGCGACAACAACGCACACAATTACGATAACAACTCTTAGCTAATCTTCGTCCACCAATAGGCCAGTAGGCATCTCTTATCGAAGCTAGCAAATGTTGAGGGCCTGCATGCATCAACTTCACATGTTCATATTCAAAAAGTAATTTTGTAAATTTATGAGTGGACTGTAAAATTATAGGATACTTTTTCTCAAATAAAAAGTTTGAATTTGCTAAGCGACCTCCCACACGTATAATTTAATTACTATCTAAAAACACATTAAATTTCTTAAGGGCGCTTTTATTAGGCAAATTTTGATTATTTATTAAAAATTTATATTCAGAGAAAGATTCTCTTTGTACGATAACAATTATGAGGTTAAATGCATCTTGCAACTCTGATTGCGACAAAAAGGTACTAGTTGGTTGTACTTTCCTACATAATTTAATAAATCGTAAAACAGTTGCAATACTACGGATAAGCCTTGAATAACTGGAATATCTATTAAAATCAATCAATGTATCACATTGATCATTATTACTCACACGAGCACTCATAGAAATTTGCGATCGAATTTCAGGCAGTTTGTCTGATTCTAATTTTTTATGTCGAGAAGGCCAATGAGACTGATCTAGTTTTAAGAAATCAGGACTCCTCAGGACCCTCCACCACAAATCCAACGATTGTAGAACACTTATATCCACGCCACGAGATACAAGGTCTGCAGGGTTCATGTTGGTTGGGACGTGTCTCCAAGTACAGTGCCCCGCCTTATCCAAAACTTCAGCAACGCGATTGCGAACAAAGGGCTGAAGCTTGGAAGGCAACATCTGTAACCACCCTAAGACGACAGTGGAGTCAGTCCAACAATAAACACAACTGAACTTTAGCCGCAGTGAACATGAAATTTTCTCGCACAAACGAGCTCCTACTACAGCACCACACAATTCCAGTCTTGGAATGGTGGTAGGCTTAATCGGTGCTACTCGACTCTTAGCGATCAACAATCTTACCATGTATTCACCCGTCTCAGTAGTACTGCGCACATATGCGCATGCACCATACGCATGCTCAGATGCGTCTGTGAATACATGAAGTTCTAATTCAGTATTATATGTATTACACAAAACGAGACGTGGAACACGGAAATTACTAATGAGTGGCAATCCATTTACAATAACATTCCAATTCAAATTAAGTGTGGAAGTTAATGGCTCATCCCATGAGAGTTTATCTAACCACATCTGCTGTAACAACATTTTCATAGTAATTACACAAGGTGATAAAAGTCCAAGGGGGTCATATATACGAGCGATAGCAGAAAGTATGTCGCGCTTAGTAACAAAATCCTTAGAAGGTACCGTCGAACAAGAAAAACCTAATTCATCAGAGCTCGTGAACCAGTCAAGCCCTAACAGTTTGTTGGGTTCAGTAGACCCTATATCTAAATTTAATGCTGACTGAGAAGCTCCGCATGTCATTTCAGGTACGTTGAACCTCCATTTTCTAAGTGGCATGCAAGCTGATGCCAATGCGTTGGTGACTTCTGTGCGAATAAACATAACTTCACTTATGTCATCACCACCAGTCAACAAATCATCGACATAGAAGTCGTGCTCAATAATTTCAGCAATTTTCTCTCTGTCACACATGGCCGAAGTATCTACAGAACAATGGGTAGTTTTGATATCATTATTTCGATAATCTATCCCTAATTGTTTTAGGCAACGTGTGGCAAGAAATGGTGCACTGGCTGTGCCATACGTGACAGTGTTCAATTTATATAATTTGACTGGATCACAAGCATCATCACGCCATAGAATCTGCTGCAGGAACCTATCGGAGGGGTGTACATATATACATCTATACATCTTCGCAATATCAGCTGACAGACCAAATTTATGTTGGCGAAAACGAAGGAGTATAGATATCAAATCGTCCTGCACCGTAGGTCCTACCATCTGCATATCATTTAAAGACACACATGAGGAAGTAGCACAACTCGCATTAAAAACTACACGCAGTTTTGTAGTAGTGCTACACTCGTGTAATACCCCGTGGTGCGGTATGAAATACCCATCTTTATTTTTTATTTCGGTCATATGTCCTAATGTCTCATACTCAGACATGAACTCACGATATAATTTACCGAAATCGGGCTTTGATTTAAGTTTTCGTTCCATAGAATATAAACATTTGGCAGCTCTTTGGAACGATTCACCCAAAATAGAAGAACTTTTCTTTAAAGGAATACGTACACAAAAATGACCACTATCTAGACGTGTCGTATTTTTGATAAAATGCTCCTCACATAATTTTTCTTGCGGTAAATAAGAAGAAGATTGTGAGGCTAAATCTTCTATATTCCAGAATTTTACTAAATCGTTATGAATTTTAATCAAATCAACGTTATTAGAAGAATCAGTTAAAGTAAAATTGCATGAAAGATTGTTTGACGCGCATTTAGCGTTTTTATAGATAACAGGACCTGAAATAATCCATCCTAATAATGTTTCACATAGAACTGGCTTACCTATACCTAATTTAATTGTTTTCGAACCTACCAAGTCCCAAAAGAGATCAGCACCTATTAAGATGTCTACATCTGAAGGTTCGTAAAACGTAGGATCGGCTAAGCAAATATTATTGGGAATGTTCAAATGTGAAATGTCTACTTCACGACTGGGCACCGCACTCATTAATGAAGGCAAAACGAAACAATAAAACTGAGCGCTATAGCTATCGTTCAGTGACGTCATTTTTACATGACATATTTTGCCTACGTGAGAACTCACGTTATTGATGCCACAAACTGAACCATTCACCTCATTCGTATCTAAATTAAGCTGATTACATAGTTTCTCAGTCATAAAACATGATGTGCTACCGCTATCAAGCATGGCTCGCACGACGTGCTCACGATCATTTTGATCACATAACTTAATAAGAGCGGTAGACAATAGCACTCCCCGATGTTTACGCTCACCAATAGATGCACTAAGATCCGCCGATAAGGATAGATTATTAGCGCTTGCACTCTTCGAATGATACGCATCAGTGCACGCTGCAGCGTCAGCGGGTGACGACGTCAACACGGAACGGGATGAGTGTGATGATATTTTATTGACAACATTACCAGAATTCGTAGTACCTTTGTTCTCCGACCAGTGAATTAACGTGTTATGCCTACGTTTACATATCTTACACCCTGGCCTTTTGCATCGGTTAGCAAAGTGACCTGTACGAAAACAATTATAACATACTTTATAATTAGGTAATAACTTAATACGGGCGTCTATACTGAGTGCTAAGAATTGTGTGCAATTACTCAAAGTGTGATCAGCTTGACAATGCGGACATAACTTATTTACTTCACCGCTATAATTATCAGAATGTTGTGATGCAAATAAAGATTTTATTTTATTGGAACTCGAGTGAAACTTAACTGGATTAATATTATTTCGTGATGATTCTAATGTCTCAATGAAATCAGCGCGATTACGAATAAATTGCATAAACAACTCAAAAGTTATATAGCTGTTTGCATCCAATCGACTTTTGTGTTGCTCCCACTCACGGTAGGTATGCTGATCTAGTTTTCGAGTAACTATGTATATTAATAAAGTGTCCCAATACTTTACATGTTCACCTAGTGATTCTAAAGCACGTAAGTTTTTATTAAGCTGGTCAATCAAACCCTTTAATGCGACAGATGCCTCCTTAGTAATGGCATTTAGGTTAAATAGGGATGACACATGATTTTGTACTAACAACCTTTTATT
Organism: Macrosoma leucophasiata; assembly: GCA_036365455.1. NCBI lineage: Eukaryota > Metazoa > Arthropoda > Insecta > Lepidoptera > Hedylidae > Macrosoma > Macrosoma leucophasiata. The sequence continues at coordinate 415,320 of JAWQUS010000023.1, read as the reverse complement.
GTCGAAACGATCACATATAAGGTTCCAAGCTATATCGTAATTACTGGCTGAGAACTCAATCGCATGGATAACAACCACAGCAGATCCTTCCAACGACGCACGCAAATAATGAAATTTATTTATTTTGTCAATTTCGTCATTGCAATGAATGAGACTAGTAAAAGTGTCACGAAACTCCAACCAATTGCTGTAATTACCATTAAACTTTGGTAGTTGTATAGTAGGTAACTTAACAGGCTTACGTTGACTAATACGGCTGCATTTTTCACTACTCATCGAAGTGTTATCATTGTTGTACTTACATAGCAAATCCTGAGACCTAGACAGTGCCTGATAGTACAATGATTCAAATTCAGCACGCTCAGAAAATTGAACCTTGACATCTTCGGCTAAACATTCCAATCGCAACTGTACCTCATCATACTGATCATATAAGGATTCCATTTTTCCCATTCGTAACTGTAATTCTTTGACCTCACAACTAGTTAAGTCTTTGTCACATGATGCATCAAGATAATTAATAAATGCAGTCAAGCGACCCTTGAAGCTTCCTCGTTTTTTAACTAGTTCCTTTTCTTCGGACATACTGGGAAATAGGTGTAGTCGACCTGGAATTTATATAATAACAAGCTTAGTTACAGTTTATAAGAATTGTCTAGATATGTACCTACGAACAAAAGTAATCTTTTTAAAAACTAACAAACAATGTTGAATATTATTGTAAATAGTTATTGATCTCTGTAAATATGTAAATACAAATAAGTTTGAAACAATGTAACCTTTGGTATGATTTCAATTATTCAGTAGCAGAATACAACACATCAAACGTCGGAATTTAACGACAATACATCAATTTTTTAATTTAATAAGCACATTATAATGGATTACTACGGTTTTATTCGCAAAAGTATAGTTTTAAATCAATCTAACACCAACTAAGAGTTAATATTACCTACCTATGCACTATGCAATAAATAACCCAATATACAATTATAAATGTAGTAAAATAACTACTGTACCTAAATAATTATTAGAATACATATAATTGTAATAACAATGCGATTATTTTTAAACTTTTAACACAATATGCACTGAGGTTAAAATTAACAAAAAATCAGATAAAATCGCACTAACCTTTTAAATATCCATAAATACGGTTAAATACTACCTGATCGAGTGTTGGGTGATGATATCTTTACGAAATTAAACTTAACACCGTAAAATTGTAGAAATTTGTATATCCACGTTGCTGGCGAAGTAACCTCACGGCAATTCCAAAAATTATTAATTTTCTGATTATTCTCCGCTTCCATAAAATCCGGCTCGAAGGACCAAAATGTTGGGGACTTTGCCAACTCTTCAATAAAAATTCCAAAATGTGATGAAAATACGTGTATTGTCTCCGATATGAGCAAAGGTGGAAGACACAATGAATATGACTATGATTTTTATATAAAACCTTATGAAACAGGTCCAGCTAAAATGGTGCGAATAACGTTGCTAATTAATTCGAGCAGGCGCTATGCTCGAACACTCCCCTCCGGTCCGCCGCGGCCGGTGGCCCGTGCTTTTTTTATGTTATGGAAGTGGCAAACAAGCAAGCAGTTCACATTGATGTTAAGTGATGACTGCAGCCTATAGAAACCTACACAATGACCAGAGGTCAAAACGCAGATGCGTTGCCACTCCTGAGGCCTAAGGTGTTATGCCCCTGTGTCGGAAATTACAGGGCCGTTTACCTGATCGGAACACGATAGTGCTAAACTCTACCATTTAGCGGCAAGTATATTAGGTAATGCAGTGGTGCCTACGTCCGCGAGCTCCGTCACTGGAGCTCTACCACCAGTAAGAAGCTCTATGGCTAAAAATGAGGAGACCAAATACAAGTAAATCATCGGGACGTGATGACCCAATCGCATGCTAGTGGAGGAATATTCTTCCGAGTGCAGTCAACCTAACACTCTCGGTCGAATTAAAACACACACCTTTAACATTTATCGTTATAAGGTTGGGGAAAAAGTTTCTTCGCATTTTTTAAGATAATTCAAAACATTTTTTAATATACTTTATTTAAATTTAACTAAAGTATGTATGTACCATTTTGTTCGATAACCTTTTGCCATCTTGTAGGTAGGGACATGATCCCATTGCTATAAATATTTTGGGACTTCTCACCTAAATACCGCGACAAGTGGATTTGGCAGTCCTCTCGTGATGTTAACCTAACATTGCATAAAGAATTCTGAAGAGACCGAAACAGGTGGCAATCTGAAGGTGCACAAGGTCAGGACTATACGGTGGATGCATTAACACCTCCCAGCCAAACTCTCTTAATTTTTGCTGAGTGGCTATAGATGCGTGAGGTCTAGCGTTATCATTATGAAACACCACACCCCTTCTGTTGATCAATTCCGGCCGCTTTCTCTCAACTTCTTGCTTTAATCTCATCAGTTGTTCGCAGTAGAGTTCAGAATCGATAGTCCTGCCTAGTGGTAATAGCTCATAATGAATAATGCCCTTCCAATCCCACCACACACACAACATCACCTTATTGCGAGTTAACCCGGGTTTCGCCACAGTCTGTGAAGCCTGACCGGCCTTTGACCAGATTCGGTTTCATTACGTCGTAATAAAGAATCACAAATGAGTACACGGTTCATTAGGTTTCTTTCAGTGAGCTCGTGAGGTACCCAAATATCGAGTTTTTTTTTGTACCCAGCTTTTTTCAAATGCGCCAAAACTGTTTTGTGATCAATTCTCAGTTCTTCAGCTACGTCGTAACTACTGATATGTCGATCTTGATCCACTTTTTCAAAAATGGCATCCATTTTATCCGTAATAGGGCGACGAGAGCGAGGTGCATCTTTGACATCAAAATTTCCGGATTGAAAACACTTAAACCAAATTTGTGCTACTCTCACAGACACTGCACTAGGTCCATAAACATCGCAAATTTTTTTCGCGGCTTGCGATCTATGTTTACCTTTTTTGTAGTAAATTTTAAAATGTATCGAATTTCTTCATTAGATTCATTCATCTTGACAGTACGAAAAACAAATGAAAATCACACATTTGCCTAATTTTAGTTTGGAATTATGTTCTTTAAAATTTTAACTTTCAATGATACCAAAACCAGCCAGATACAAATACTACAGCCAAAGAGATTTTATTACAAGTTCATACATACTATAATGCGAAAAGACTTTTTCCTCAACCTATTATTCTAATCAAACTACACAAAACTTTAACAAGTTATGTACACTAACCTTCCTCGTGATTCACTCTATGTATCGGTGTAAACAGCATGAAAATCCGTGCAACAGTCTTTGTGTTTACCGGGACGGGGGACTTTCTTTTATAAGATGTATATTAATAAATAGCAATGTAGCGTTAATTTTACAGACCACCACTGTAACCATGACAAGCCTGAGGTTGAAATCGGGCGATGACAACTTTAATTCACATAAAATTAAATAACCTATCAAATAAGTTCACGTTTGTTTAACTATAATTATCGCTTATAATAATAATAATGGCAACCCATTATACGTCCCACTGCTGGGCACGAGTCTCTCCCGTTTTTGGGGGGGAAGGAATAGGAGATAAATCGTAAACAGATGGCAATTGGTAGATACAAACTAAGGGCATTGCCACATCTGACGAAAGATGCGTTACTTCTAAAGTAAGCGTCATTCGTTCCGTCTCAATACTGATCGATTGACAAAAAGACCGGATTCTGTTTAATTGGGTAATTGGTTCATTGATGCAAAGATTGGAAAATGATTGCCTAAATCTGCTTTTATGAAATGGACCCGTTCCTTGTAATAGTTCAGTAGTTCATTTCTTAACTGGTTTCGTTCCATCGTTCCATCACGATCGACACATATCTAGTTACTAATTGTCTCGATTTTGGAGGAGTAGAAAATCGTAAGTCATTCATAATAATACAACGTCTAACTTATGGCGATATTCACAGAACGACAGAACACTACGACTTTATTGAATTTAAGTTATTGAATTCAATAGTGTTCTTTCCTTAATCGCTAGAAGATTTAATTGAAACAAAAATCACTTTGTGAATAAATTAGATTGAGAAAAGATTTTCTCCTTATTACGATCGTAATATCTACTAGGTGATTTTTGAGACCCATCAAAATTATGCGGTATCGATTTTTGAGACACATAAAAATTTTGAGGGATTATTTTGGGGTCAACTCTGAATAGAAAAAATCTGTCCCTTTGAAGTAAAATGACCCCTTTTAAGTGTCTCAAAAACATCCTGTAGAGATATCATCATAGAAATGAAAAACGATTAAACAATTTACATTATCGGTTAAATGCTGTGTAGCCCATAGACATAAAATTATAAAAATAGGGAATTAATAAATTATTTCAACGCGCGTTCATAATCCCATAACTTATCCATCTAATACGGCAGTACCCTTAATCCGTAATTCTTTTCATCTGGCCGATCGGTATTGACGAGCGGTGAAGCGAGTCAGAAGATGTTTGGTTGGGGGCCAGCCGCAGCCGGCGAGGTGTGAGTTGGCAAACACGGTGTTTGCCCAACGGCCTGCTATTGGCACCGCCACTTGCCGTACTATTGCGGTACTACAATTATTTATATTTTACGGTGGATTTAACTTCGTTATAATAATACGTTATTATATACTGATACTGATACACATAACTTAGATTTTGTTTTTTCCTTTTTCTTCTTATCAAATTTTTGGAAGGAAGGAATTGAAATTTGTGTATGATATTTTAAGTAAGTTTTTTATCACTTTTTTAATTGACAGAATATCTGTTTCACTTTTTTATTGATGTAATAGTTATTCGCTCTAGGTAATTCAGATTCTTATTGACTTTTCGAAAATGGTTGTAAAATCTTACTCGAAATGAAAAATATTTTCTTTCTTTCTAGTCGTAACTAAAGTATATTTACTACTTAGGTACCTAGTGTGGGACTGTGAGTTAAAGCGTATTTTTTTAATTATTTTCATTCTTGTTAAAATAGCAAACAACACTGTCATCGTAATCCGAATGAAAACATCACAAAAATGTGTTCCCAATTACAAAAAGCGCGCACGCACACAAGCCGACGTTGTTATAAAAGCCTTAAAACAGTGTAAAGTCAATTTAAATTAACAAGCTCAAGCAATCGTAGCCAATTAATTATTTTATTCGACGCTCATCCCAAAATGTGTGTGTTGCTGTGTTGAGTTGCCGTGTGCATGCGCAAGCGCAGGGGATCAATTCTCATTGCGATAGAGAAAGTATAGAACGAGAAGCGCGATTGCAGTGTGTATTATTGCATGCATTTTATTGTATGGTTGGTGGAATGGTTGCAGAGGCCCAGGAAGACCAAGGCTGACCTACCATGACCAAATAGGTCGAGTTCTGTCTGATGGTGGTGTCAAAAGTCTTAGGAATCGGCGTGCATGTATGAAGAGAATGATGAAGGTAGACGAGGCACGAGAGGTTTGTCAGAACCGGGATGTCTGGCGCTCTACACTCTCTGCCTACCCCGTTAGGGACCTGGCGTGAAGATAAATATATATTTTATTGTATTGTATTGTTGATACAGAACTCCAGATATCAGATCTAGGGATCTAGGGAGATCTAGGGAGTAGGTCCAACGCTTTTTTTTAAATTATGTTTTGTGGATGTCTCTGTGAATTACTGATGATAGAGTTTCAGGGTTGGGGCTCTGGGGCGTAGTAGGCACCACTGTATTACACAATACCAAATCTTCCGAAAATGGTACTGGTCAACCATAACGTATTCTAGTTATATGAAGTAACTTAGGTCTCAAAGTCTTAATGGAGGCAATGAATCTGCATTTCGAAATGAACCATGACCAGTGCTCATCAAAAAATATTCCACAATGCGTTCTTTTTTAATTATTGTTAGACGTAAAGACTTCTTTCTACTCTACTCGCTATTCTAATCGCCTACTTCACCGGTCAAGTGGCTAGCGCATTTAGCTTTCTGTCTACAAACTTAGATAACTAGTTCTGGGAGACCCCTGTGGGTTCAGACCTCGGCTTAGAGCACGAGTTCGCAACCAGGGATGCGCGCCTCCTTCGTAAGACGTGTTAGAAAGAAAAAAAAAATAGTTAACAGTTACATATTTATGCGACTGACGACAGTTTTATCTTACCACCAATGTGAACTGCATACATAAACGTACGTATCTTCACGCCTGTAATCCCCGAAGGGGTAGGCAGAGGTAAATGAATGCATTCAATCATACATGCAAACACCCACGACTCGCCGGTTACTTTTTGGCCCATGTAACAGGTGGCGAACCTGTTGCCATCTTTGGGCACATATCCATACTCCGGGGTACTGGGAAACTTCCAGAAAATGGAAAAATCCCAATAGAAGCAGAGATAAAGGATTTTTTACCGTTATCTCTGATAGACTCGACCCGGGAATCGAACCCAGGACCTCCTGCGTAATAGTAGTGGCCTGCTACCACTACGCTACTGAGGCAGTTACTGCATACATGCTTTATTATAAGGACAAAGTCTTGTAAAATAGACAATAATCGACATTGTCGCGTATGTGAGAATGGACCCCTGGTACATTCCTGCGCGTAGGTACTTGCAATGCGCGTGGGCATCGCAAGGCCGCGACACTTACCTCTAATGTTTACTTCGCCACCTTGCTATTGAAAGAAATTATACACACTTCTATTCTATTGTCAATGGTTCAATGGTCGAAGGCAATGTTTTATAAGGTACCTATATAGTGTCATAATTATATGCATATTTTTATGTCATTTAGTGGTCAACAAGCATACAATCCACAGTGAAGTGTGTTCACTTCCAGAAATACATTTGTGAATGTTAATGGATAGGTTGAGTACAAGCGGCACTCACAAAATAACCTAATTGTTTTTATTTATGTGACGAAGGTGGCAAACAAGCACGTATTTCCTATTGATGTTAAGTGGTGTCTATAGGCTGCAGCCTATAGACATCACTAGGCTGCAGCCTATAGACATCTACATGAAAACCAGAGGTTAAAATGAATTTTAGAGGCTAATACGGTGTTTATATTAAAGGTGCGCTTTTTTATGCAACGATGGTGGCAAACAAGCATGCAGTTCTTAAGGATGTTAAGTGATGCCTGCAGCCTATAAATATCAACAAAAAATTCAAAGACCAGAGTGAACTGTATGCTTGTTTGTATTCATTACATTTCATAACATAAAAACCGGTCAAGTGCGTGTCGGGCCACGCGCAGTGTAGGGTTCCGTAGTTTTTAGGTTTAAATAATATAATGAAAAAAATTACAATAGAATTTTTTACTTCCAATTGCACTTAGTCGTTTTCAAAGAAAGATATAAATAGTATACATTTTTTAAATATTTTCATACAGTTTCCCATAAGGCCTCCGACAAGGTTTAACGACTGCTATCTATCGATAGCAACCAGGACCGACGGCTTAACGTGCCCTCCGAAGCACGGAATGACGCATTTTAATTTGCCACAAGCGGTCACCCATCACACACTCGACCGCGCCCGTAACGCTTGACCGAGTAGATCGCCTATGATCTATACCAGCCGCGGGGCCATGCGCACTTCGTCGTATTTACTACCGCCCTATTCGAATGGTTTTACCGTCATTGTTCGATTGACTGACGCCACCACCAGCACCAGCGAAAGAATTCTCCTCAAGTGGGCGTAGGGTTGGCACGTTCCCACACCTTATACTCTACCACCAGTAAAATACCGGTTAATCTATGTCAACAACTTTCGAATTCGTCACAGATAAAAAAAACAAACCTGACGCATGTAAACATGTGAAAATAACCTTCACGCCATCCGCAATGCCGACAGGAGCTTGTTTATTGTAGATAAGGTATCAAAGCAGTGTTAAGTACAGTATCTGTGGATTTTTTTAACTATGTCAATGATTGTTTATTTAATAAGATTGCGTAAAAATGTTATAATGTTTTAAGCTGTAAAGGTACAATTCCGTGCATTGCGATCGATCGCGGCCGCACGCAAAGAGTATACAAATGCCACGCGCGGCCTACGACTGTCGTCGGCCGCTCGCGGCCGTGCGTAGATTGACATCAGAAACATCATGGATTTCATGGCACAAACATAACAAACCTCTATGGTGAAACCATTTTACCACTGGCTAGTTACACAGCACATATAATATGTTTGACATTTTTACATTAACAATGTGAACTGTTATTGTATTGTCAAATGCATGGTAACTAATGTGTGTAATGTTTTATGTTTTCAAGACACAGCCGCGCGCGGCTCACGATACTCGTTGGCCGGGCGCGTCTGTCGCGGGCATAGAGGACACAACGCAGCTATGGTCGCGGGCCACGGAAGCGGTGCCATACATTTTCATACTGTGTCTATTGACGCGAGCGGTCGACGACCGTCGTAGGCTGCGCTTGGGCTGTGCGCGGCCGCAGTCGATCGCGATGCACGGAATTGTACCCTTAGAGTCTGCAGTATGAATTGTTATGTCAATCATTTACATAAGTAAAACACTGGTGATAGTTTTGTGGTTTGGTACATTGAAACACTTACTTAGTAATGAATAACCAGCACTGTTTCACTTGCCCATAGGAAAAATAGTGCTGCTAGCCCACTTTTACCCTAAGGATAACAAAACAGTTAACTTGTTTCTAGTAAAAAAAAATTTTTTTTTTTTTTTGCACGCCACATAAGAATTGAGAATATTTTGGTAGAGCAGTAGAAAACGCACAGTTGATTGACAGTTTATTACAAATTACTAAAACAGCTACTTATTTTAGAATTTATAGAAAATTAAATGCACATGGATACATCTATGGCGAAAATCCAAGTGTTTAATTTGTGCTCCACATCATACAGCAATGATTGGCAGATGTAGGTCAACCTAGGCTACTTATAGGTATAAATCAAGCCAGTTGAATTCAATGGCAACATTCCAACGGTAGAAACAAGTAATTAGGCAGTTTGCAGCACACTCGGTGGAGATCTTGTCGCAATGAGCCAAGTTCTGGTTTAACTGCAAATTGTAGTGACCATAAAATTATGGGTATAAGTGATATGCCCTGCAGTGTTACTGGAAATGTAGAATAACAAGTTGTCTATAAATATTATATCCCTCATACCATATAACTGTTTGCCATATCATTATAATCGAACATTGATCGAACGCTGGTCCAATTGGCTCAATTTTGCTTGAATATGTCACATTTTCATTTTGTCATGAAGTGGTAAACAAGGTACAGTTCACATTGATGGTAAGTAATACTAGCCTTCAAATATAGTCATACTAAGCCTATATATACATCTACGCGAAACCAGAGATTTCAGTGTACATGTGTTGCCAATTCGGAGGCCTAACGTTTAAAGAAATTAAGACAGATCTACATTTGTTAAAAAAAACTTTGTAAACTAGAGTGTGACTGATGTAACCCGAAATAAGTTTTTCTCAGATCATATTGGCCTTTGGAACTCTGCCGGTGAATGATAAAGAATGACTCTTTTTCTTTTCTTTTTACTTATTGTTATCAGTTTGTAAAGGGGAAATGAGACATTCTACGGATATAGTTTTTACATTAGCATATTATATTTAGTTTTATCTTAGTGATATTCTTGACTTAACGTATATTTTTTAACTTGTTTGACATGTTGAGTCAAGTGAATAACAATTGATATAATTGTTATTCACTTTAATTTATTTGTTTGTTTTTGACGTGTCATAAGAGGACGGGATGCCTGTCACCCTAAATGAATAAATTAGTTTCTGATTCTGAAATAGACCTACTTTTTTTCTGTTTTGGAAGTGGCAAACAAGCATGCAGCTCACAATGATGTAAAGTGATGACTGCAGCCTATAGACACCCACACAAAGACCCAAGTCAAAATGCAGATGCATTACCACTCCTGAGGCCTAAGGTGTTATGTCTCTGTGCCGGAAATTACATTACCACCTGACCGGAACACGATAGTGCTGAACACTACCATTTAGCGGCAAGTATATTAGGCAATGCGGTGGTGCCCACGCCCGCGAGCTCCGTCACTGGAGCTCTACCACCAGTAAAAAAACGAATTGTGAGAATCTCAAAGATATTATTAATGTATTTATGATAACATAAGAAATAAATTCGTCAAATGTACGGCACCCAGTGAACGTTCTCAAACTGCATTATTCATTCACTAACTACCGGCGATTTCCGTTTGTCTAACGTAAAATTGCGTACAATCATTAGCACCTACCAATTAAGATATTAGTACGGCTCCGTAATTTATGGCGACGAGATAAACTGCGGCCACTCCGCCATTTTGATCTCGGATTAATTAATGCAAAGCCCTCGATCGAGTGATTCAAGATTTATTGGAATTTAAATAGTCGAGAAAGATTGTTTGTACCTGGAAATACTAATTCGGAATTCAAGTGATCATTAGTGGTCATTTAAAAGAGCAATTTCTCTGTAAAATATCGGCCATTTGCAAATTGGATCCTTGATGACATGAAAAATTTTGTTCTTTTCTATCGCAAATGTTTTAGCAGTTCACCTTTTTTATTGGCCTAACCTTATTTCGTTGTTGTTGATGTAAGTTACCTTACTTTTATGTAAGTAAGGTGGCAAATAAGCATGCAGCTCACATTGATGTTAAGTGATGACTGCAACCTATAATAAATAATACGTTTTACATAATTATTAATTTTAAGACGGCACAGTGTTCGCCAAGTTTTTTTTTATGTAATGGATGTGGCAAACAAGCATGCAGTTCACATTGATGTTAAGTGATGACTGCTGCCTATAGACACCCACACAAAGACCCAGGTCAAAATGCAGATGCGTTACCACTCCTGAGGCCTAAGGTGTTATGCCTCTGTGCCGGAAATTACGGGGACGTACCTACCATTTAGCGGCAAGTATATTATGTAATACGGAGATGCCTACGCCCGCGAGCTCCGTCACTGGAGCTCTACCAACAGTTAAAAAAGTCAGCTGATTACTTTAAAAATATATCACGCCAAACACGTTTTGTCATCGTGAAGAACAATAAATGTTTAATTAGCGTTATGTCGTGTTTCTTTTTCGACAGTGTTTTAATCTTTGTCATGTTTGTATGAATTGTTTGCGTGAGGCCTGTGGTTTGTTTAAACACATTTTAATCAACTGTGAAACAAATGAAATGTGTAAATAAATCTAATCAACTTGACGCTAGATTATACCACTGACAGATGGACGCGAACTGAGTGGACGACATTAGCTTTTTAAGTTATGTTCTCACTGAGAAAAGTTTTTGAAACACCAGTAAAGAGAGTAGAAACTTTTTTTTGTATATTTTTTGTTGGTAGAGCTCCAGTAACGGAGCTCACTGCCATAGGCACCACCGCATTATAATATTAATAATAATAATGGCAACCCATTATACGTCCCACTGCTGGGCACGAGTCTCTCCCCTTTTTGGGGGAAGGCCTGGAGCTTACTCCACCACGCTGCTCCAATGCGGATTGGTGGAGGTGGGTAGGTTATTTTCCAACCCGCTGTCGGATGTTTTCAAACCGCCCATAAGGCAGCCGACAAGGTTTAACGACTGCTATCCATCGAGAGCAACCAGGACCGACGGCTTAACGTGCCCTCCGAAACACGGAAACGCGCATTTAATTTGCCACTAGCGGTCACCCATCACACTACCCGACCGCGCCCGTAGTGCTTAACCAGCCGCTGGGCCATGCGCGCTTCGCCACCACCGCATTACCTAACCTAAATAGTAGTGTACAGCACTATGGTGTCCGGTCAGGTGGTAATGTACGGCCTTGTAATTTTCTTAGCCTTTAACTTAACGGCCCTTAAGCCTTAGATTTACCGCAATATTCTTACACACTTAAATTATATATGTTTTCTACAAATGTGTTTATATATAAATGTTATTTCAGAAGTTGATGTAAATGCACGCACACTGACACACACTAGATGTACACATTGTCACTAACCACAACGAAGCGCTACACTCGTGAACGGCAATGATGTACCCAAATAGCAAAACTTGATAAACCTGATAAATATTAATTCATCACCCATAAATAACCTTGTAGGTAAAGTAGAATTATCAGTATTACATGTGTTATTGCGAAAATAAAATATATCAAGACGCCATAGTGCAGTACTCAGAGCACTCTCGGTGTTTTGTGATAAAGCATTCTACCGAGACTGTAGCACAAAACCGGTTTCGGTAATATCGAATAACTAGAAGTCGGCCGCATTCACAAGCGATAAGGTGCGAATTAAATAATTAATAAAGTTAATATAAATCGACGCCTGTTTATAATTAAAAAGGTATAAAATTAAAAACATGCGTTGTAAAGATGTGGTATGGAGACATTTACAAGAAAATTAAAATGTTAAGTGATTTCTCATGTATTTGTATCTTTATTACAAAGATCATTCTATTTAAGGTATTTAAGGGTTCCGTCCACTACACAAAAAAGGTTCCACAAAGAATTGTGAGAACTACCGCAACTTGCCCTTATATCGCATAGTAGTAAAATTCTCCTACACATAGTAAACAATCGCATTAGCCACTTTCTTAACTGGCAGATTCCCCAAGGCCATGCTGGCTTTGTGAAAGGAAGAGGCACACGAGAAGAAATCCTCAAATCATTGCGAAGTCCTACGAATTCAACATCTCTTTTGCTATGTGTTTCATAGACTACAGCAAGGCCTTCGCTTGCGTCAACTGGCATAAGCTGTGGCAAATGCTAATTGAATTAGGAGTGCCTAAGCATCTCGGCTTTTCTTCAGTCACTTTATCTGAACAACCAAGGCATAGTCAAAATTGATAACACGTTTTCAGATCCCTTTCAGTTCAAAAAGGGAGTTAGACAAGGCTGCATGCTGTCTCCCATACTTTTTAAGATACATAAATGGTGAATGACATGAGACGAATATGCGAAGACTGGGAGGGTGGAACACTGATTGGCGCGGTGAAAATCACAAATCTGCGTATGCTGACGACACCACATATTTTGCGACAAGCGAAGACGAGATGTCCACATTGTTTGAAAGATTGGAGAGGGTTAGCAACGAGATGGGGCTGCACATAAACAGGGCTAAAACGAAGCTTATAATAGTCGATCGTGGCAAATTACTCCCTCCATCCAACACTTTTAAACCTGGAAAATATTAACTGTTGTGAGTTTGTCTACCTAGGTTCCATCATATCATAATGATTCATGTGAGAGGGTCATAAAAAAGTGTATTGGCATGGCAAAGACCGCCATGACCCAGTTAAGTCATATCTGGACCAACAGGAACATCACAAAGAAAACCAAAATTAATCTTGTTACCACAATTGTTTTCTCAATCTTCCTATATGGAGCGGAGACCTGGACCCTTAAAAAAGATGATCGTCGTCGAATTGGCGCTTTTGAAATGTGGTGTTGGAGGAAAATGCTCCGTATTCACTGGACAGAGCATAGGGCCAACGAATCCATAAAAGGAGAACTCAAAGTACCTATGATACTCACCACCATATGCTTGCGAAGAAGCTTTGAGTTCTTTGGTCACATTGCGAGAAAGAAAGGGGATAATCTGGAAAAGACTTACACACAATTTAGACAGACACACTATTGATCCTATAAGGGTTTGGCAACCTCCTTTTGAACTACATTACCCGAAAAAATATAAAAATGCGCATTCGTGCGCACCACGCCTTAAAACTCAAATCAAGCGGTGTATGTAAATAATTGTCGTTGATAAAGCACCAACCGGCAATACGCCTCGTAAAGTGTATAATTTGTTAAACATATTTTTATTTCACTTCAACTCTTCACTGGCCTGACGATCACGTTCGGGCATTTTGTCTTTTAATTTTTTTTAAGTTGCATATTTTTGAGATTGAACAGTTGTGGTGTAATTCGATACTCGATTAGACGTGAGTGGATAAACTATATGAAGGCGGAATTTATTTAAACGTAAGTAAGCATTAACTTTTTTTTTTTAATATTTTTTTTTGTTATACCACAGTAGTATTGGTAATGGTAGCAGGCTACACGGGAGGTCCTGGGGACGATCCTCGGGTCGCGCGCTATCAGATATTATCTTTTTGCTCTGGGGTTATTGCTCATTTGGTGAAAATGTGTCAATAGGCTCGCCACCTGTTAAATGAGCCAAGACGGTATGTACCCGGTACATTTACTTTTAGAAAATATAAAAAAGGTGTCAATAATCTCGCCACATGAGCCAAAACGTAACCGGCGCAGCGTTAGGTGTCTGCATGTATGCTTCCGAATTCCGAAAATAGCTCCGAATGCCGGTATGAAGCGCGCATGGCCCAGCGGCTGGTGTAGATCGTAAGCGATCTACTCGGTTAACCACTACGGGCGCGGTCGGGTAGTGTGATGGGTGACCGCTAGTGGCAAATTAAATGCGCGTTTCCGTGCTTCGGAGGGCACGTTAAGCCGTCGGTCCTGGTTGCTCTCGATGGATAGCAGTCGTTAAACCTTGTCGGAGGCCTTATGGGCGGTTTGAAAACATCCAACAGCGGGTTGGCCACTAACCTACCCACCTCCACCAATCCGCATTGGAGCAGCGTGGTGGAGTAAGCTCCAGGCCTCCCCCCAAAAAGGGGAGAGACTCGTGCCCAGCAGTGGGACGTATAATGGGTTGCCATTATTATATTATATTATTATGTATGCTTCAATACATTTACCTCTGTTTACTCCTTTGGGGAATACAGGTGAGAAGTAACGTTACGTTTTATTATGAGAGTAGCAAGCATACAGTTTACATTGATGTAAGTGAATATTGTCACCTATAAACATCTACATAAAACCAGAGATTTCAATGTAGATGCATGTACTCCTAAGGCCGATGCTGTTAGCCTCTGTGCCGGTATTTAGTGGGTCGTACATTACCTGACATGAACACGATAGCCCTGAACACTACAATTTAGCATCAGATTAGGTAATGCGGTGCCCTACGAGCTGCTAGCTCCGTTAGTGGAGCTCAATCACAAAAAAATTGTTTGTAAAATAGCCTTGGTTGCACCACGATATACCACGTTAAAGTAAAAGTTATTGTAACATTTCACATCCTTCTCCAACTTTAACAGATTTCTTATAATTAAAGTTTTGAGTTAAGTAGGCCATTGGTTTTTTTTACTAGCTAAATGCACAAGCATCGGGTAGACTTTAATTAATAAACTATTACCTACTGTAGATTAGATGAGGTTAAACTAAATGTTTCAATGCAGATGTGTTAAAATTGTGATCACAATCCCAAATAGTAGTGTTCAGCACTATCATAGTCTAAAGAATCTATCAATTATCCATCGTGTTCCGGTTAGATGGTTATGTATGGCCCCGTAATAACTATCACAGAGACATAACAACTAAGGTCTCAGGGGTGTCTACGCATCTACATTTGACACCTGGTCATCTCTATAGGCTGCAGTCATCACTTAACATCCATGTGAACTGCATGCTTGCTTGCCACCTCCGTTACATAAAAAAATGGCTATTGAGCTTTATAGAAATTAAACTTGCGGATTTTCTCGCGTATACAACACTCCCAAACTTCTTACACCCGACGTTGTATACGCGAGAAAATCCGTAAGTTTAATTTCTACAATGTATGAAGCTCGCGAAAACCTACGAAAACGTTATTGAGCTTTAGTTATTGTTCCGAGATTGAGACGCACAAAAAACTGCATTTCGAAAAAAGAACGTATGCTAACGATCAACTTTAAAAGTATAAAAGTGAATAACCGCACACAATCACTCGGTCTGTTTGTCTCAGAGTGTTTATTTAGCTATATTTGCATGGTTTAGCAATCGATTTATCGTAAATCGAGTACCACGTGACAAGGCGTCGCATGTCGTGCACTTGAAGCAATAACTTGTAAGCGTGACTCGTTTTACTGTTATTCATCGAATTTGATTATGTAATAAAAATAATTATTAATAAAAAATACTGCAAATATGCTTGTTTAAGTGATATATACGTACTACGTACCTCGACATACCGCTCTAAAGATGGTGTGAACAGTCTGCGGAATCGGCGAGCATGTATGAAGGGAGTGATAAATTTAGCAGAGGCAGGAGTATTTTTTTATATGTAACCAAGGTGACAAACAAGCATGCAGTTCACATAGACCTTAAGTGATGACTGAAGCCTATAGCAGTAGAGGGGCCAGGCCCAGTGATGCTTCCGCGCCGCGTGCTTCGCGCGCGCGACTATCAACTGACTGCAGCCTATAGACATCTACAAAAAACCGATTCCAAAATGCGTAACCACACCTGAGACTTTAGTTGTTATGTCCATGTGATATTTATTACAGGGCTATATATTAGAAGTATACTAATTTAAAGCAAAAACCGTTCTACAGTAGTATGGTATCCAGTAGTATGGTGAAACCATCGATTATGAAAAGTCTGATTGGTCTGTGGGTGAAACGATGATGTGCCACACCCGTCAGTCAATTTAATTCGAATCTTCTTGACATTTAAATAAAAGTACACATATGCATATTGGTGACCCAAACATTAACAAGTAATGAAAATAGATATTTTCAAATATTGGGGCCATATTTCAGGGAAGAATAATGTTTTTAAAAAAGTTTTGCTAAATATGAGTATTTCAAATACATTTTTGAAAAAATTTAAATAAATAATTTCGAAATTACTTAAGAAAGTAGATGGAGTTTTGGTGGGAACCTTGAAAGAGGCGTGTGGTGCTCTTATTTCATTTCATTTTCTTGGTGTATTTTTGAGTTATATTAAATAAAGTTGGTGCCATTTTGTTTGATATAGGCTTATTACAGTGCCCGTGTATAGTGAAATAGAATAACAGTGCGAAAACACGGCTTTTCAGTTTGCCTCCAAAACTTCATTTGAAATATTCTGATAAACTAGCCATCGCTTTACTTGAATTACTGACTGTGGCTCTGACTGACTGACTTATAATTGACCGACTGACTCTTACTTTTACGCTGCTTGCGAATACGAAATATCATTTTACTTGACACTGGCAATATGCTTAATAGCAATGCGAAAATAATAAAAAAATAAAAACTCTAGCTCGCGTTAATGGTATCAACGGCGTTTTGCTTTAAATTTGCATGTTCTAGACATTGATTTATTTTTTTTAATATAACCTAAATTCACAATTATGAAACGCGCATGGCCCCGCGGCTGGTTTAGATCGTAAGCGATCTACTCGGTTAAGCAATACGGGCGCGGTCGGGTGTGTGATGGGTGACCGCTAGTGGTAAATTTAAATTCGCGTTTCCGTGTTTCGGTAGGGCATGTTAAACCGTCGGTCCCGGTTGCTATCGTTAGATAGTAGTCGTTAAACCTTGTCGGAGGCCTTATGGGCGATTTGAAAACATCCGACAGCGGGTTGGCCACTAACCCGTATCTCCACCAACCCACATTGGAGCAGCTTGGTGGAGTAAGCTCCAGGCCTCCCCCCAAATAGGAGAGAGACTCGTGCCCAGCAGTGGGGCGTATAATGGGTTGCCATAATTATATTTATACATAATTATTATTATTCACAATTATAATTCCCCGAAGCATTTTCTTAAGATTAATGCATTGAAATTCATTTAGTACATCTTATAATCAAATCAAATAACCAAAAATGTATTGGTCAAAAGTTCATCAAAATGGTCGACAAACATCATATAGATTATGTGCGAAAGAGATAACGCTCTCGTCACTCCAGCCGAATGTGTCGTGAGTCATAAGGGGCGAATATGCCATAACGCCACGCTTGGCAGGCGTATTGGCGATCGCAGTGACGGGAGTTTTATCGCGGAACGCTGCTGCCCATCCCACGTTGTAATATTTACTACCGTCCTATTGGAATGGTTTGACCGCCATTGTTTGGTTGACTGACTGCACTTGTGGAAGAATTATCTTCCAGTACCAACTAATCTTTATCATCCCTCCCTTCGCGCGAAGCGCAAAACAGGGGGTGGGTTTCGGGGATTGAGGCGAATTCTCGTACCCTGGGCCTATCTGCCGGGCACAAAGCGTTGGGAGCGTGGTTCTAAATGGGGATTGTGGAACGCGGGGAAACTCGCTGAGAGAGGTCACATTTTTTTTTTGTTTGTTAAAATACAAACAAAAAAAAATGTGACCTCTCTCATTGGTTTTTTTGGTAGCTTTTTAGCCCATTTGGAACATTTTATGTATCTTTTTTTTTCTTTTTTTTCTTTTGCTGTCTTTTTCCCCCTTTTTTGTATTTTTTTTCGGGCATATTTTATTCCCCCCCTCAGCTACTGGCGGGGGAATACCCCCACATGTCGCTTACAAGTGGTTTCCAGTAGAAGAAAAGCTTCCGCTAGTGAGCAGTGGGCTCGTCACGTGCCGACACCATTGATAACGCTCTACAGAGCCCACACATCCGAAGTCTCTCTCCAGTGCTCCATGTGTAATATAACTTGCTGCGTACCATTATAACAACAACGACCAGTATTATTGACCAACGCAAATTAACTTGTCAAAGCATGTTTAACACCGATGTTACAGACAGCAGGCCGCGAGGCGATAAAGAGAAACCTGGAAAATGTTATAGTATTAAGTATAATAATAGGCTACAGTGAAGTAGTTAAGGGAAGTGAAAACTTTGTTAAATGCGTATAAACATTTCAAAGTTGTGAACTTACGCGTAGCTGACTCGCTAGGTTGTCGCGTATTACGAAATCATGGAGACAAATGTCATCTTTCATTTTTTATCTTTTTATGTAATGAAGGTGGCAAACAAGTATCCAGTTCACGTGGATGTTAAGTGATGACTGCAGCTAGGATTGCCAGGTCGCTTAACCTTTAAGCCGGACAGACCATCAAGGATAGCCGGTCATTTGGGTAAAAAGACCGGACACCCGCGATAGAAAGTAATAGAAACGTTCGGCTGTGCTCGGCGCTTGCACGTTTAAGAAATGTAAAACTCCTAACAAAAGCCGGACACGGTATTTAAAAAGTCGACAGCTTGAAATTTGTGAATTTTCTTGAATTCGCCTCACTCGGTGGAGGAGAGGTACCCTAAATAAAAAAATGAATGTTTTTCTTCTACCACTTGTTCGACGTGATTAAGGTGTAGGTATACTTGTGACCAATTTCAAGTCTCTTGCACTAATAGTTCTTGCGCTAAACCGCGGACGAAGACAGACAGACAGACGGACATGGCGAAACTACGAGTATAAGGGTTCCTTGTTTACTACGGAACCCTAAAAATGGGGGGCAGAGGTAAGTATTGCAAAAGAACAAAAAGAGGTAAATGCATTCACTCAAGTATATGAACATTCACCTCTGTCTACCCCTTCGGAGTACACACACGCGAAGAAACAAAAGTTTTTTTTTAAATGGTCAGTACCCATTTAACATTCGAATGAAGCACAAATAGAAACGCCACAGAAACCGAAAGGACATTTATCCATTACGTGTGGAGTTGATTGCGCCACTTCCTCCCGACTCTTCACTAACTCACAATGTTCGTCTTACGAATCCACTGTACACGTGTTTTGTTGGTTTGTGGATGTCTTGCTTATTAAGACGGTAAGTTAATTTCAAAATTCGGCTTTGCATGACATAAACTTAAAAACCGGCCAAGTGCGAATCGAAAAAGCGTTCACGGGGTTCCGTATATTTTTTTTCTGTAAGTAAGTTATCTTTAATAAACTAGTTAGCATTCTCATAGGTTTTAATCTATAAGTAGAGGATTATTTTGTACTTTTTTTTTCAAAATTTATATAAGTTAATATTTTATAATTATAAAAAGTCGATATTTGAAATCTCCTTACAATAACAAATATGAAATAGGTATCTAGGTAACAAAATTATCACTAAAAATGTGACAGCGCAGGTGTGCCATTGGGTAAATCCAAGGTCAAAATAACAGGCTTACACATTGTCCCACTGATATTAGGGTCAAACATCTTTTTTATTACTCGCATGGAGTTTTAGTGGTGGTTATATGGAGAAATCTGTTCCGGGGGGTTTCGTTTCGCCAAGTTGGTATACCATACCTACCATGTATTTTTATAGAAAAATGGAAAGAAATATTTGACTTCAAACGTGATTCGAATCCGCGATCACTGGGATTTCTGGTCCAGCCAATCTCCCAACTGAGCTACCGAAGTCTACACCTCACATTCGATTTTTTCCTTACATTGATTGAATACGTTGTAGAAATTATATTTGCGGATTCTCTCGCGTATACAACACTCCTAATTCTTTCTTATACCCGACGTTTCGGTCGCTAATCCGCAAACATAATTTCTACAATAAAATTTTACTTATTGAATAGCCTTAGGGTGGCAGCGGTAGTAGCGACAATTCCGGCACAGATGCACTAAAAACCATACAAAAAATAGCTATCAAATTTCGTTTAAACGTATAATTATTACAACGGTAGAATTTCAGCCAATCCGTGACCAGTAATAGTTTTAAATACCAAAACATTGGACTATCGCATTAGACTTTTATGAGCGTGATAATTATTGCTATGCGATCACTAATCCAATATGTTAGCGTCAAAATTATAATATGAATGTTAAATTGCTAATAATTACATACTATTTAAAAAACTTTACACCGTGGGCCCGAGATATGGCAAGATTTGAACCATCGATACAGGTAGATATAAAAGGGGGAGGGGGAACATTGTTGTTTATTTTCAATGAATTTTATATAAATCTTACATTCGTGGAATGGCACTAAAGCATAAGCGTGTAACATGACCCTTTTTTCATTCGGTTCAGGAAATAACACCGCTACATCGTGGTGCTAGTAAAATAGTACAGTGTACTCTAGAATTAATTATAATACACAATCTTGTTTTTTAATGTAAAAAGTTGAGTTACATTAAAAGGGCCTTATTATTACTGTGTCTGAAATATGTTTTTTATAACTTTACGATTGATGGTTATGATTTTATTTAAGAAAACAGTCGAAAATCGATTTTATTTACACTTTGTCTCTGAAACTACTGGGCCTTAAAAATACGTAGGACATTCCTTCACGTATGGGTTTTAATAAATCCAATCAGAAGTCATTTAAAATAACTTAAAAACTTAATAATGGATACTGTCTGCGCATGAGTCCGACCCGCACATTTATTTCCCCTGTCCGTGTTATTACAATTACGTAGGTACATTGCGTTTCAATATTCAACTGATTCGAACGGACTCAAGTACGTTTGAATTCGAAGTCCATGTAGAATCTAGAGTGTATAGTTTCTAGCACCGACGGTGTACAAATATTTAATCCGCTAAATCCGGCACTGGTTTCTCTAATTCATGACACATGTGTGAGAATTCGCTTTTTACGACCTAAGTCTTACATAAGACGTTCTTTTAGATTTTTAGATATTTGACAGAGAATATGTAATAATAGTCTTTGGCATAAAACGAATAGTTTGTCGGCGCCTAGTTATTACTATAATTAAAGGATTAAAAAGTCACTGACTCTTGTAAAACTAAATACCTACCAACTACCTACCTACCTACCTAATACATAGGTATTTGGTAATACCTATTTAATAATGGTAGGTATTTTGTTCTACTATGCAAAGTATAGCTAAAAGCCTTCCCCAAAAATGCCCACAAGAGGGTTGTGCGTCATGTGCGTCATGCGGAGAATATGGATCAGCGATCGCCTGGCGGTCGTTCTTATCGCAGGACGCTGTTGCCCATCCCGCGTTACTACATTTACTACCTCCCTCTGGAAATGGTACGACCGCCCTTGTTCGACTGACTGGACTAACGAGAGGATTCTCTTGCATTAGTTGTCGACGGGGTCGTCAAGCCCCGACGCATTAAATATCGTTTTAGACAAAAATTAGCATAACATAATTATCATTACACACAGTATAATGATTAATATCTCTACAGAAAGCAATTGATTATAAGTAATTGCGCTTTAAATATATTTCCAAGTTGACCCAATTAATCGGTAATAAAAATTGTCTAATGTGTCATATCATCAGATAGTAAATTATTTCGTTTCTCATAAGGTTAATTGCTAAACTAAATTTTACGACCTTAGCACAATTGTTCCATACATATATATCGGATAATGATGGTAGTCAGGTGGTAAGCATGCCTACGGTGGTAACTACATTAGTGCGTAGTAATAAAAGTAAGCAAAACTACATTGTCGGGGATCTATTTCATTACTTCAGCCGGAAGATGTCCACCGCTGGACACAAGCCATGACGAAAATAAACGAAAAAAATGAAAATGAATGTAGATTTTATATAGTAGATATAGTGTAGATTTTCTGAAATTTTAGGTAGTTTCCCATTTTTACTTTCGGAATTTGATAATGATAGAGATAATATTGAGAGTTCTAAACGAAGAATTTTCAATATTGCCTTAAGTGTGACACATGATACCCTGACGATTCGCCCGTTAAGTGTTTGCGATGACATCGCATTCATTTTCATTTCACATTGGTATCTATTTGAATCTCTTATGCAAAGATTAGTTCAATAAATTCTAAATAACAAGCCCATAATGCCAGCTAAACTATGCAAATAGCGTAGTTAGCAGCAAGCTATTTACGCAGAACCTTATATGAAAGATAAGTTGCCAATACAGCATAATGAGATTAATGGACCGAATAAAAATAACCAGCGTGTAGCTCGTTAACTTGCACAATTATGTTTAATTTGATTCGTTTCAGATAACGAGAGTCTGTGGAACAATAGTCACAAGGACGCCCTCTGCCGGCCGAGCAACGTGAACTGGACAAGCCGTGGCTTCATCCGGTTTGGCCACGGTTTGGCTACGTACTTAATAATTATTGTTACCAGTTGCATAATTTTTACCCGATATTTGGGGAAATACAATATTTGGAAGTAGGTGGGTCGATAATCGCTCCTGTTTGAGATTTTGAAGGTATCTTGACTTGAAAGCATGTGCCTACCTATTTGTAACTAATTGCATCATAAGTAACAACGCATTATACGCTGGGGTCCTGGGTTCGATACGTTGGTGGCAAAGTAAATTATTATTTATTAAAGAAGATTTTTTCAAATTTTTGGAAGTCTTCCATAGTCACTTTCGGAGTGTGATTATGTGCCCGGGATCTCAATAGGCCACCAATCTAGTACATGAGAGAAAAACATAACGGGCGATTTTAATGTGCATACACAATTTTGTGTATTGATAAAATAGATCATTTTATTGCTGATCGATGACTGACTCTTGGTCTGACAGTAAAATTTTAAGTCTCTCCATAAATATATTGTTGTATTACACAGCTATAATGAAACGAATGTGGCTTTTAACTATATGCTTTAAATATGCAATAAAATAATAATAAAGATAAGGATTTTTCATGTATTCCTTAATAAATATATTATAAGTGTCTGCATGCATGTTATTTATTATATTAGAGCTAAATTATCAATTTACCTACTTCATTAGAAAAAATCATACAAATTTAGTCTTGAAAAATTGATATTTATCAAAATCATGCATTGAAATCCTTCAGATCTTCTTTATTTACAGAGTAATTACGTGAATCAGAATAAGAGATTGACATGAGATTCATTAACGAAAATCATGACATGCGCATGAATGCAAAGCCTACTCGTTAACGTGTAGCAACTGCAAACAACATTTCATAGAATGTCCTAATTAATAAAGTCTTTAAAATATAGTCTATAAAAGAACTGTCAAAATCCAATTTAGAGTCTAAAACATGTGAAAAATAAATCGAAGATCAACACGAATTGGAAATAGAAACTGAAAATCAATAACTCAAAATTTAAGGAAGACGTGTGATTAAAATGTTCAAGCTTTGCTTCTACCCCATGATGGACATCTGAAATCATAAATTTATATCAAACTTTGCTCGCTCGGGTACCAGGCTAGCATAAACAGGAACATGTCTACGGAGGAGCCCCCAGTCCAGTTGGACGCGGTGCTGGGGACACTGGGAGCGTTTGGACGGCATCAGATAATCACCATGTGTATGTTGTCGTTGGTGTACGCAACAAACTCTATGTACAACGTGAATTACGTGTTTGCTGTGGAGGATGTCAATTATAGGTGAGGAGTGTATAATTTTTAACTGTTTGTATATATGTATGTATCTTAACGCCAAGTCCCTAACGGGGTAGGCAGAGAGTGTGGAGCGCCAGATAGCCCGGTCATGACACACCGTTTGTAAATGTAGTTTTTTACTTTACGAGCAGTAAAGCCGAGGTTACTGATTATTTCTTACCTGTGACATATTGCTAAACTCTGTGGCTAGACTTGAGATCTTGGGTTCGATCCCCATGAAGCAAGTTATGCTGTTTGATTTGTTTCAATTGATAAGAGTTCCAAGACTAATGTTGTGCCCAGTGTTTGGGAATATGTCCAATAAACATTGGTTTTCAGTAGTATATTCATAATTGGGGAATAATATGAGGCTTAAAAACACTTAACGGGTGAATAGAAAGGGTACTATCACACATAAATAAGACAATATTTTTAAAAAATCGTTCAGTATTCTGGAAAAAATACTAATGATCTAGCTTTGACTAGCGGTGATAGGATCCATAGCTTTAACTTTCTTTATTTTAGTTTTGTTAATGTACGAGCTATGCATGTATAAAAGTTCTTTAAGCTGTAACAACTATTAACCCAATCCACAGGTGCAGGATCCCCGAGTGTGAAGCCAGCAATGCCCAGTTCGACGTGCCCTGGCTGAACTCTTCAGCACCAGCGGCGGATGGTGATGATACTGTTAAGCAATGCCAACGGCATCCAGCGATCGGCCACTGTGATAGCTTCAACCTGAACACTTCTGTGGAGTGCACCGAGTGGATATATGATGTGCCGAACAGTTTTGTTGCTGAGGTATGCTTTTTCATTCTCCCCGTGACTACAGTAGCTGGCAAGCGACCGAGACGTCGGGTAAGAGAGGAAGTTGGTAGTATTGTATACGCGAAAATCAAAGAGCAACACGGGCCACCGGCCGAACGGAGGGGAGTAGTCATAGCGTTTATTACCGATGCAAAACAGTCGTTATATGCCGGGGGAAATTCGTGTGACACACACTCACACTACAAAAATCGTCTAATACTACGAAACTCACACATTGACTTTAACAAAATACATAAACAATTTCACGCACATATTTAAATATCTGGGCGACAGGCATAGGACCATTTGGTCTTGTACTTTGACAGAGGGGAAAGCCTGCATATGGCTACTCCTCTCCGGTCCCTCGCAGCCGGTGACTCGTGTTGCTCTATGCGCGGAAATCAACCATAATTCACCAGTAATAATTTAATGGGTTACTATGTAATGACAAACTTTTTGACATTCATTCGATACAATTCAAAATGCATGAGAAGACCATTGAGAATTCTAAAGAAAGCCTTTATATTCCTTACTCCCCAATCCTTCCCAAACTGCCTATACCAGTCCTAGCACTGGCAACCTATTATCACTGAGCAAGGCAGTTCACAAACGCTTCAATAATAATCGCAAGAAAAAGTCTATTATCGTTTCCAAAGCAATTAATACAACTCAATCCATTGTGCATTCCTCACGTGTACCGCGAGAACTTTGATGCCTGCAATGGCATATTCAGGTATTAACGCACTTAAGGCTCTCAGTAATTACTGACGGGTCAAAACTAGTATCCACAAAAACTACTCATCGATGCGACGTGTCCGTCGACGCTACAAACCGGATCACTTTATAAATTTAATATATTTATAGAATTCGTGACAGATGAGGGTTGGGACATGTAGAAAGAATGTCCAATAAGAGAATGAAGACTAAACCCTACTTGGGTTGGCAAACCTATTTGGGTTGGCTACTATGCGACACTAAAGTTAGAGAGTAGAGCCACTTCAAATACGATGTGTACATACATGAGAATTATGAAGATAGTTCTCCTGTTCCAATCAATTAAGAATTTCCTTCTGGTTCGGAATGACACTCTGAGGCCAGAGTGTACCAATAACAGATTCATTCTGCAGCAAGCGCTACAACGCTTGCACTTGCAGAAAGAAACTTATATTGCGCTTTATAAGCCAATTGGCTTCACATATCTGTTTTATATTATTTTGCATTAACACATGCTTGTGATATTTATTTTAAAGAAAAACGGAAAGAAAAATTTGACTTCAGTGATGTTCAGTCAATCAATAGGCAATACAGTCCATCTCAGTTTCGTGATCCCTTTGAAATAAGCCTAATTAACTCACAGCTATCCATAACCAAAGTATAACTCGAAAACCTGTTAAATATTTAAGTTCCCGAGAAGATTGCAGACGTATAAAACACACGGCACATTATCTTCGCTTCCCGGAAAACACTGTACCGATTTCGTCTTCGTATAATTATAAACCGGCTTCGTTGGCGGGTAAAAAGCTTGCCACTTAGGGATGAAATTGATGAAGTTTCTGAAACATCGATATCTTTCACTGGTAGAGCTCCAGTGACGTATCTCAAGGGCACAGGCTATACCGTATTACCTAACCTACTTACGGTATTGATAGGGTTCAGCGGTATCGTATTCAGGTGTGACGTTATTTTTGCAACAGTGTTTGGTACTTACTTACCATCAATATGAACTGAATCCTAGTTTGACACGTCATAACACAAAAAATATTAAATAATATTGGTTTGTAGGTTCGCCCATCAACCTTCGTCCTTTCCCTTTTGCATAGCAACAAGGTATATTGATGACATCTCAAACGATGCTTCTATGAATGCAATGCAATGAAAGCAAATCCCTTTGATTTGGTAAAAAAAATATGTATCTCTTGTTTCTTGTGTTACTAAATTTAATTGCCGAACAAATTGATTTGTTTATATGTGGAAAAAATTAATTCAAAAAAGTTGCCATGTGGATTATATGTTATTATTCTTCTTCATAATGTTAAATCGTTTAGAATTGTGCTCTACTCTATTGTCTTGGGAAAATATGTCCTGTAAAAATAGATGTAGTTTTGGTAAATAAATAAATAAATTACCATTTTCACCCGAAGATGACTTGAGGTGGAAATAGGAAAATAAATTAAATCCAAAAGTAAGTAAAGATTATTTAAAAGATCTATCTAGACCAGAGGTTCCCAAATTATTTTTTCTTGTAGACCCTTCACAATTTTTTCTGGTTTCTGTGGACCCCTACCCTTGCTACATTTATATCACATTCCCATATTTAGAATTTTTATTCACGCCTACGTAGACCCACATCGAGTCTTCCACGGACCACTTTGGGAATCACTGGTATGATGTAAGTAAATTGGTACTGTTAAGATCCATTATCGTGGACCCCCATATTTTTTTTCGCTGACCCAGACCCATTTCAGGTTGTCATAGACCCCGTCGTGATTCGATTCGTGAGTCGCGCGGTATAGGCTTCGAGGCCCCTTTTCCTCGGCATCTTCTGCTCCCATAGTAATGGGAGCGGCGTCTTGTCTGGGTGGCGCAGTGGTAAGCGCCGCGTCGCCGATTAGGGCGCAGCGACGGAGTAGGCGCCTCCCAAGTGTGGTGGTGCCGTGATGACAGCGGAGCCGCGGCGGTTGGTATTGCGGCAGCGGGGGTGTCGTCACGACGCGAAGTGGCGTCGCTGCGGCGGCTTCCGTCACCCAGCGTCGAGTTTTGGGAAGCCAACAGGGGCGAGCATCCACCACTCCAGTGGCAACGCCCGCAGATATTGCGCGGTCGTAGCCCGGACCGTAGTCGAACCCGCGACCGCATCCCCGATGAAAGCCCCCACGTCCGGGAATCGAACCCGGGTCGGGCAGGTTACGTGACATCGTCACAGAGCTCTGCATCTAATGGCGAGCCCGGCCGAGCTTGGCTCACTAACGTATCGGATCACGATTGAGGATCGGGGCTCGGACATACGTCGGCGTCCCGGGGTGTCCGGGTTGATACCACGGAGAGGATTTCGCACGAGAGTGCCCTCCCATCAGGCGGCCTGCTATGTAGTGGGCAAATCCATGGAGGTGTCCGTGAGGTCCGTTTTCCGCGCGATAGTACATACCGCGCGCGAGACGGACCACAAACTCCTGAACGGATTCTACACGCAGGTCCCGTGAGATGTCGTCATTTCTGACGTACCTCCCCGCGTTGGTTATCAAGCGTAGACACACGTTTTGCTGTACCTGTAGGCGACGTCGCTGCGTAGTGGAGCACAAGGCGTACCACGCTGGTGCAGCGTACGTCAACCTAGTTCGAATGTAGGTGTTATAGATCCGCAGCTTGGTGCTCAACGGCAGCCTCGACTGCAGTACCGGACGTAGCATCGCTCGAGCAGCCGCCGCCTGGCGCACCGCGTTATCCACGGTGGGCACCATGCGCAGCACTCTGTCGATGGTACACCCAAGGTACTTGACCGACGGCTGCCATAGAACATCTTGGCCGCGGAGCCGTAGTGGTGGTAGTCGGTAGCAGAGTGTAAGCGGCCGTCTTACCCACATTGACGGCCATCCGCCACTTATCGAACCACTCCGGCAATCTATTCAGCAAACGTTCTACAGACGAAGAACAGTGTGAATGTCTCATTTTTTTGGAGATATCTCGCGTATTTTAAACTAGAATAGTTGACTTTATTGCGATCTTAGGTAATGCGGTGGTGCCTACGCCGCGAGCTCCGTCACTGAAGCTCTAACAGCAGTAAATATTTCTTAATTATGTATCTATCATTTTAAAATAACATTTTACAATATACCATTTTTAGGGGTTAACCTTACGTGCTGTATTTTTTTTAAACTAACTCGCTCTTTTTATTAAAGTTCGATGTTTTTAGACGATTTTTTGTCCATCGTGGTTTACTCGCATCGATACATCGATGTTTACCTTCACGGTGTTTACATCACTTTCGCCACTAGCGAATTGCTCAGTAATTGTGCTAACAGTCGAAACCTGTGTTCGAATCTTTATACAGTTCTGTAAGGTTCAAAAATTCTCCTCACAATAGTAAAGATACTTCGTGTACTTAACAAATGCAAAGCAAAGCGTCTTTTCGTAGAAGGGGTACAGAATAATTCTCATTTTGATAAATTGAGTTATGTATTACAGAATAATCTAAAACTGTGATCAATACGAATTCGACGACCCGGTTGGTCCAGCGGTGTGAGATGACCGTTTGATTCGAAGGGTCGCGGTTTCAATCCCCGCACCGGGACAAATATTTGTATGGCCTACAGATATTTGTTTCGGGTCTGGGTGTTTGTGTATGTGTTGTATGTGCACAACGGCACCCACGACACAGGTTTATACCTACGTGGGGCTGTTGTTTTTATATAAAATACGCTTACACTAGGTACAGCAAAACGTGTGTCTACGCTTGATAACCAACGCGGGGAGGTACGTCAGAAATGACAACATCTCACGGGACCTGCGTGTAGAATCCGTTCAGGAGTACGTGGTCCGTCTCGCGCGCGGTATGTACTATCGTGCGGAAAACGGACCTCACGGACACCTCCACGGATTTGCCCCACTACATAGCAGGCCGCTCTCCGTGGTATCAACCCGGACACCCCGGGACGCCGACGTATGTCCGAGCCCCGATCCCGAATCGTGATCCGATACGTTAGTGAGCCAAGCTCGGCCGGGCTCGCCATTAGATGCAGAGCTCTGTGACGATGTCACGTAACCTGCCCGACCCGGGTTCGATTCCCGGACGTGGGGGCTTTCATCGGGGATGCGGTCGCGGGTCCGACTACGGTCCGGGCTACGACCGCGCAATATCTTTGCCACTGGAGTGGTGGATTGCGTTGCCACTGGAGTGGTGGATGCTCGCCCCTGTTGGCTTCCCAAAACTCGACGCTGGGCGACGGAAGCCGCCGCAGCGACGCCACTTTGCGCCGTGACGACACCCCCCCGCCCCCGCCGCCGCAATACCAACCGCCGCGGCCCCGCTGTCATCACGGCACCACCACACTTGGGAGGCGCCTACTCCGTCGCTGCGTCCTAATCGGCGACGCGGCGCTTACCACTGCGCCACCCAGACAAGACGCCGCTCCTGTTACTATGGGAGCAGAAGATGCCGAGGAAAAGGGGCACGTGCCTCAAATCCTATACCGCGCCGCGCGCTAGCGCGCGCGACGAATCACGACGAAGCGTGTTTTATAAAAAAAAATGATTGAAGATGCCTAGATTTTCGATACGATAGTGATGGTAGAGTTCCAGTGTAGGGACTCAAGGGCGTAGTCATTCTAAAGTATCCCATTTCATAAGGGATAAACCCTTTGACATGCAGACATATTTGGAACTTCGAAAGTGCCATTAAAAATCTACTCTGTGGCAACCCTAAATTTGTATAAAATCCTGATATTTCCCAGCATTTTCCTGGTATTTTTTCTGATCAAATAATTAGGAACACTAACCGATGATGAGAAAGAAATAAACACCCAATCATAACCACAGAAAATTCCGTACTTATTACCACACATAAATCAAGCGAACACGAAGCATTCCACCATAATAAAAAATTCAAACATTTAAATATACATTCGAGCACATAATATTATTAAATACATCATTAAATCGGTATTATGGATACCGAAACCGGATTCCGTACTTCGACAACCGATGCCGGCCAACAACCGTTACTGACTTGTGGTGTATTGAAATTAAAACATCATGTTATTCATATTAGTCGGTGGTGAACGCTCATTTATATTTGTTAAATACCGACAGATATATTAAATGTGGTGGATTAGTGATAGTAGGATATCATTCTAGGTGTATGTTCCTGTGTTTGATGCCCGAGTTGGGTAAAATTTCCAGTGGCACACTTCCTCTCTTCTCACTCTTCGAAAGAGTTAGTCACAGAATACGGGGACAAAATATTTGAGGGATGTTTAGGGAAAAATTGAAAAACGAAGAAAACGAAAAAATGAGAACTTGTCACTTCGATCATATTTCACACTTCAGAACTTCCGATCGGAAGTAAACACTAATGGTCAGATTCACAGACCGCACTACGACTTTATTTTCAGAAAAGTACGCTTAGAACTGTCAAAACTCATATGTGAAAGTCGTAGTGCGGTCTGTGAATCTCACATTCACAGACCGCACTACGACTTTACTTTGAGCAAAGTATGCTTAGAACTGTCAGAAATGTATGGGATTTGACAGTTCGAAGCGTACTTTGCTCGAAAGTAAAGTCGTAGTGCGGTCTGTGAATCTCACACTAAGTTTGTTTGTTTGTTTGATCGCGCTAATCTCAGGAACTGCAAGACCGATTTGAAAAAATATTTTAGTGTTAGATAGTTCATTTGTTGGAGAAGCCTACAACACGCTACGCGGACAAAGTTGTGGATACAGCTAGTAAATGCGCATAAAATAATAATAATGATTATAAAGTAAAAATGGTGAGGGTAAATTAGTAGATTTCTGGGGAAAAACTAAATAAATCTAGAGGTACATCGCCGACATCATCTGGCAACACTACATTTAGCACAGATTAGGCAATACAATCGATCGTACAGATAATCTCCCTCCCTATAATGCCCTATATTAATTCGAAAACACTTGGTGAACTATGTTTATGCCTGCAATAAAACGATGCGTTGGAACAATTTGTATGGCCACAACACTGATACGGGGGCCATTTGCCGGTTTTTTTTTTTTTGCAAAACCGGTCTCGAGCGAGGGCTGTACAATGAGCTTGATTAGTATGGACCGATAATTCTCACGGGCTGTCGGGAAACATTGCGAGTATTTAATTTGTAGAATATTTATTTTAATGGAGCAAGGGAAAATAGGATGAATAAATGTACCCAGATAAGAAAAGGTATGTAGAGAATTGCATTGTTTTATTCATGGTTCCATATTCTTTGCTACAGTAATGTGTATTTTTAAAAGGGTATTGGTGTAATCTCATTTGCAATTAAAGAAAAAATAGAATGAAAAATTTGACTTCGGGCATGAATCGAACCTGCGATCTCAGTATAACCAGTCCAGCCGATCTGCCGCAAAGCTACCACTTGGGCTTCGGTCATACAAGGCTTCGGACAAGAAGTTGCAAATTCGATGACTGCCCGAAGTCATTTTTTTTTTTCATTTTCTTTAATTTCTAAATTCTCTCAAACTCAAAAATTTATTTAATCACTTGGAAATAATAGAATTAGCTTGTGATAGGTCAAATTACAAAATTAAAAATTTAAAGCGAATAACAACTGATACGTTGATTAATATGTCAAAGTAAACAGAATAAATTAAATAATGGTCCAAAAATACATATTATAATAAAAATAGGTACATACTCTCTCTCGCATATGTTATTGTGAAAAATAAAAATTTTACAATCATATGTTTTTAATAAAAGAGAACACATGAGTTTCCCAAAATGGCTTCTTCAGTCACAAGGAAATGCAAGCTGTTGTGCATTGAGAATATGATTGGACTCCCGGCAAAGATAAAAGGGGATTCCGGAGCGCACCACCTGAAATTCTGTCCATCAATAGCCATTGAGGCGTATTATTGGTGGTTTTTGTAAAACTTACAGCGGAGGCCTCTTTTACATTGGAGTCTATTCTAACGGTTCATGAGCACGGAAAGCGGTCAATGCTACGTTCTGTCTCTTTCCGATGGTTTCCGATTGCCATCCAGCCAGATCATGATAGTGAGGGGAAGATTAGTGCAAAATTACAAACTTGAAAATTTATCAGGATTTTGGACAGTCAAAAATAAGAATTTCTAAAAATTCGCTGCTTACTTTCGGAGTAAATGTCTGTGACAGACGAACATACGGACAGACGGACAGACAGACACACGAGTGATGTTAGAAGGCTTCCTATTCTTACTTGAGGTACGGAACCTTAAAAAGTGTAGAATATTAACTTTTTCTTGCATTACATTTTTACAGTACCCAGCAAGAAATATTGCTCATCAAGCCTACGAAAGAAACAATCGGCTAGTTTCGACTTCGTAGAGTGTTAATCCACGTAGGCACTTGACTTACTTGACATAATGTTTTATTTCCCCTAGGTGGGGCAGAGGGCGTCCACAATACTCCGCCATCGAGATCTGTCTTGGGCTGCGCGCTTCACCTCGGACCATGTCAGCCCGATAGTCTTACTTTCTGCCGCTACTGAACGTCTCCAAGTGTATTTGGGACGACCACGTTTCCTCTTCCCCTGTGGAGTCCATTCTAGAGCTTGTCTAGGGATGTGGTCGGGAGGTCTTCTGAGAGTGTGGCCAATCCATGTCCATTTGCGGCGTCTGATTTGCGGACCGATCGGGGTTTCGCGACAAAGATTCCATAGGTCTTCATTGGAGATCTTTTCTGGCCAGAAGATCAGAGCCCTGGATCTGTCGGAGGCATCTGTTTCTAAAGACCTGGATACGCCGCGTGATGTCTTGCGTCACCCGTAGGCACTGATAGTCCGATATTGGTCAAGACTTGATCAAAATGGTCGACAAACATCACATAGGTAAGGTGCGAAAGAGACCGAAATAAGCCGAAGTATTCTTTCTAAGGTCGATTTGCAATATTTCTTGTTGAATAATGTACAAATTTTACTACGTGAACGTAGCAATAAATAGTTAAAACCACTTAAACACTATACAAGGCACAGTCAGCCCTACAGCCAGGTCGGAGTCATAGATAATGAAGGCAAGATATGCATCGCAGATCAGATCGCACCCTGGTATGCGGCCGCAGTGCTTCCCTGATTTTCATTTGCTACTTACTCTACCAGTAAGTACTCGTATTTAACTTATTACTTTAAATCCCTGTTAAAGTGGCAAGATAAGATATTTTTATTTCGCACTTTATACATTTAAAAGGAAACAAATACCTCACTTTGAATTTTAACCCAAGCCCGATTCAGTATACAACCATAGAGCAACACGGGCCACCGACCGACAGGAGCAGCCGCAGCGTTTATTACCGATGCAAAAAAAATGTGACACACAACAAAAATCGTTTATTACTACGAAACTCAAACCCTGACTTTAACGAAATACATAAACAAATAAATAAACATCTCGGCCCACTTGTGCTTGTATTTGACAGAGGGGAAAGTCTACATACGGCTACTCCCCTCTGGTCTGCCGCGGCCGGTGGCCCATGTTGCTCTATGTACGAGTATACAACTAAGTTTCTTCAACGGGCACCAACTAGTTAAGGTGTTTGTGGAAATTATATGTTATGATATTTATGGCACGTGATACTTTTGAAAGATTTAAGAGCCTTATTACAGATACGCCGACGAAGACAATTTTTATTTGTAATGAAGATGTGGGTGTCCATAGGCTGCAGTCATCACTTAACATCAATGTGAACTGCATGCTTGTTTGCCACTTCAATTACTAAAAAAAAAACAATAACCGTCAGAAACCGAAAGCCCATGAAAAAAGATATTACTCATACACCAACTATCTCCAGTTATGTTACCTTTTGAATCCCAAGTAATAAGGGCCAAGATGACCAAGAAGCTCAGCCACGACTTGCCTATTACCGTAATAGCCTATTGACTTAACGAGAAGAGCAACAACAGGCCTAGGGCGGTAATTAGAGGAATTGAGACAGTCCGTTCAGTTTCGCTCGGCAATAATCGTACATCAGGAGAGTCGCGAAGGCTTGTGGCAGATGCTCATAAATGTTCTAGCTCTTTCAAGTTAATGATATTTCGATACGTAAGTCATGAGATGTATCGTGATTTTTTTTCTTCGTTTAGATGTCGGTAAAGGTAATCTACGATTTTCCCTATATGAACGTGATATAAAATAAAAAAGTATAGCGATCGAATATTGTCAACCTAAACTGAAATACTATTATCTCTGTCTCGTTTCTTTATACACTCTCTCTCGCATGACACAAGTAAAAAAATTGTTCTAAGGTTTTAACGAGCTACACTCATTGAAATAAAACTTAATTAACTAATATTGAATATTTTAATAACTAATATTTCTACGGATTTATCTCGCGAACACTAAAATCATTAAAAAAAAACTGAAGAACAGGGAGGTCTGCAGTCTGTGAACACATAGCGGATAAACCTTACCATACACCATTACATCACAACCATATGATAAAGATCAAATACTCGCTGGAAAACAGAGATCCATTCCAAGAATAATAGACGAGGCTATTGAAATTAAAAAACACCAAAATGTTAATAGAAAAGATGGATGGCGATTAACAACATCGTGGGATCCTGTACTTGGGAAATGAAAAAATCTCAGCTACACCAGCCAGCCAGTGTAGGATAAGTGGATAAGGCTACACTATGCCCTCATTTAAAGTTAAAGCATGAAATTGCAATACGTAGGTACTAATTTCATAAATCGTTTTATGAAATTTATCTCATATCATGAAAATTGTCACCAGTTCGGGCTGGCGTGCGAGGAGTGGAAGCCGCCGATGGTCGGCACCGTCCACAGCTTCGGGAACATGATCGGCCTGCTGCTGCAAGGACAGATTTCTGACAGGTATATTCTCATTTTATTGACAAAAATACTTGTATCGACATGAGACCGAGTTTATTGTACATGCCGTATTACGAAGATGAATTACAAAAGACCAAGCCATTAAGAGACTCACAACTTCTATTCAAAGATTTCGAAACTTTAACGAATAAACATAAATAGGAGAACATTTCTTTTATGTCATGTTTTCTAAAATTATCCTGTTTAGCAATATTTTTACAACGTTTTTTGCAGATTTGGCCGTAAGACGGCAGCAGTGTTCGCCGGAACCATGGGTGCAGTTTTGGGCTTGACGAAGAGCTTCGCCTCCAATTTTTGGATGTACCTGGTACTGGAGGGACTCGAGGCTGCTATAGGAGATGCATTGTCGCCTATGTTTATGTTAAGTAAGTAAAGGCATAGTCACTTTGAATATTGATTTTATCAATGATTTTTGTTTAGTACGAAAACTTAAATCCTCCAACAATTCTAACTCAACAATAGTGAATACGAAAATACGAGTAATACTAACAGCTAATAAAGAATTGTAAAAAAAATATTATACTACAGATAAAATAATGGAGAAACAAATTGTTCAAC
Source organism: Macrosoma leucophasiata (assembly GCA_036365455.1). Lineage (NCBI taxonomy): Eukaryota > Metazoa > Arthropoda > Insecta > Lepidoptera > Hedylidae > Macrosoma > Macrosoma leucophasiata. Next base: position 379,348 of record JAWQUS010000023.1, on the reverse strand, counting down.
ATATTTTCGGAATGGAGTAAACATTTTTGGAAATCAGAAATTTCATATTTATAGATAGAATAATACATATTTTTTTTTAAGTTCATTTTTCTTATTTAGTTTTTTACACTTTGCATAAATCACTTCAACACAATTCTAAAACGACCAGTAACTGTATTACAAAGTTCATATCACATTTCAGGTATAGAAATCGTGGAGAAGAAACGAGCAGTACTATTCCAGATGATACTGCTGAACTGCTACACCTGCGGCCTTATCATCATGCCATTCATAGCCTGGGCCGTGCCTTACTGGAGAAACTTCCTCAGAGTCATCTACGCCCCCACTCTTATCATTCTCACCTACTCCTTCTTCCTAGACGAAAGCATCCGGTGGCTCTTCAGCAAAGGCAAGAAGGACAGAGCTATAAAGCTCATTGAAAAGATTGCCAAACGAAACAGAGTCCAAATTGATAAGAAAATGCTCAACAAACTAGATTATATAGATGAGGAAACATCCGCGAAGTTCAACGATAGAAAGTTGTTAATGAAGACCTTTAAGTCCAAGATAATGATGCAGAGGTTCCTCGTGTGCATGGTGTGGTGGTTCACGATCACGCTCATCAATTATGGCATGATGATCAGCTCGGTTTTCATTGACGGAAACAAGTACATCAACTTCGCGTTACTGATGTTGATGGATATTCCTGCGAATGTCTTCTATTGGCTGGCGTTAGCGAAATATAAGAGGAAGCTGCCGTTGTTAGCCTCATTTATTGTTGGCGGCATATTCTGTGTGTCACAGCCGTTTATACCAAAAGGTGAGTGTCTTTTTAGGGTTCCGTAACCAAATGGCAAAAACAGAACCCTAATAGATCTAACCCTCGAGAATAGCCATAGCCACTAATGCATTACCTAATTTATCTCCTCACTGCAAAACACTTGTTGCCTTACCGGGTTGCAGTGATGTAAATACTCGGCAAAACGGCTTGACCTTTCATAATCATCATATCAGCCGAAACATGTCGACTGCTGGACCTAAGCCTCTTCATAAGGGCGGGATAAGCTTGGCATATGGATTGGCGATCGTTGTAGCGGTAGTTTTATTACCATCTTGCACTTACTACCGCCGCCCCATTGGAATGGTTTGACCACCATTGTTTGATTGACTGATTGCGCTAGTGGAAGAATTGTCTTCCGGTAGAAGAGAATTCTCCCGTTATTGGGCGGTGGAGTAGTCACGTTCCGATGCCAGCATGACCACGGTTGCAAGCTTGACATTTACGGCTTATTTACATTGAGTCCTTTAGTTATAAGATCCTGCAGATAGACTGAAGTATTAACTGACTATAATTGCACATTGTGTGCCTGTTTGCTTTTTCCGTAACAAGATAACAATGCTGACCAAGATGTATATTGACCAGGTTACGCATGGGTGGGTCTAGCGCTGCTGATGGCCTTCGAGACCCTCGCGACGTTCTCCTACAACATCGTGTACATGTACACGTCGGAGCTGTTCCCCACGTACACCAGGAACTCCATGCACGCCATCTGTTCTGCCATGGGAAGAGTGGGCTCATTGCTGGCTCCACAGACACCACTACTTGTGAGTCTGATTAGAGTATCTTAAACGTCAGCCAAAGCGGTTTGAAAAGTAAAAGGCGTAATACTTTTTACGTCGATAGTGTCGACGTAAAAAGTATTATCAAAATCAGGGAATGTGTTATTTACTGGATTCATAAATAAATACCCCAAATTTTTGATATAATAGTCATCACTTATGCCGAAAGACGTCCATAACTGGACAAAAACCTTTACCAAATTGGTTCACAACAGTGTTGAGCGTCGTTAGGAGAATTTGCCACAATGGCGATGCTCGGGCGGATTGGGGACACAGTTTTATCGCAAGACGCTGCTACCCATGCCGCGTTATTATATTCAGTACAGTTGGAACAGTTTGACCGCCATCGTTTGGTTGATTGATTGCACTTACAGAAGATTCGCGTGTCAGCGTAATAAACAAACTTACATTCGCATTTATAGTTAATATTAGGTAGGTAAGAAGGGATAATACAATGTTTCAATTAATACATTATAACCGACAGATGGCATACTGGTCTGGTCTACCGGCCTTTATGTTCGGACTGACGTCCCTCATATCGGGGGCGCTCACGCTCCTGATGCCGGAGACGGCGCGCGCGCAGCTGCCCGACACCGTCAAGGAAGCTGAGACTATCGGGAAGAAATCTCTACTGAAAGAGGATAAAGCTAAGAGAAGACTCAGTAAGAAGAGTGAAGGAAACGCTGGAGAAAATTAGATCAAAAACAGACAAACCTTGCTCCCTTCTAGGCTACGGACCCCTAAAAATGGAAATCGATCAGCGATTGTTCGATTTATTTTTGTTGAGCAGTAGTGATCAACATCCGTGATGAGTTACAATGTGAGCTACAAATCTTTGTGTCAGTTTTTTGTCAAATATTGACATAATTTTATCAACACCGTAATAATGTTGACTGAAAAATTCATCACACAATGATTATGTTGACATGCGCCCAACAATTAACCTACAGTGGCGACGGTGTTTGACGAACGTTGACCATAAATAAACGAATTTAGTCACAATTACTAATATGTATCGAATTATAGTAATTAGTAGTTAGTAATGTACAGATAAATGTAGAATAGAGGATGTGTTGTATAAAATACTCGATGTCATCCATTTTTTAACGATATCTGATAAGATCAGTATGTTTGAAAAAATGAGATGGATCCAGTCGTGTGAAAAGGAGTCACTAAATGATAGGCACAATAAAAACATGCATTTTTGGTTTTAGAATAATTGAAACGAAAATGTTTGTTCAGAGTAGTTATAACACGGGATGCCGCTGCCCACCCATGTTTATTGCATTTACTTATCTGATTTATATAGTATACCTACTTTTTGTAGTTTTTTTATGATATAAAAGTGGCAAAAAAGCATGCAGTTCACATTGGTGTTAAGTGATGACTGCAGCCTATAGACACCCACACAAAGACCAAAGGTCAAAATGCAGATGCGTTACCACTTTTGAAGCCTAAGGTGTTATGACTCTGTGCCGAAAATTACAGGGCAGTATATTACCACCTGACCGGAACACGATAGTGCTGAACACTACCCTTTAGCGGCAAGTATATTAGGTAATGCGGTGGTGCCTACGCCCGCCAGCTCCGTCACTGGAGCTCTACCACCAGTAAAAATGTAGTGTTTTGACTGCTTTAGTTCGGTTGACTGACACACACACGTACACAAGTGGAAGTATTTTCTTCCTCTGGGCGGTGGGTCGTTACGTCCCGACATATATTGCGAATTGATAAATATGACTCATGTAGTCAAGGAAACAATAATACATACTATTACTACTATTTAACGATTATTATTTATTTATACTATTATACTATTTAACGATTTCAGTGTGATGACAGGTATTATGTGTTACTAGTGATGTGCATTTTATTAACTAACCAAGAGGACAAATTGTTCAAAATTATGTGTAGTTCTAAGTTGCCACTTCATTAAAAAAAATAGAAATATAGATTATTAAATTGATTTGTTGATGAGCTGAGATTGTAAATATATGTTGTAAAAATAAGTAGGTACTTATAAAAAATGTGTTTTTGTAAGAAAATAAATAAGTAAATTAATATAGTTTTACAAATGTATTTTTTTCGATCCCGGGTTGGATAAGATACACTGGCATTTTTCCGTTTTCGAAAGATTGCCGAAGCCGGCCACGGATTCTAGTAACATCCCCGGAAATGGCAGTAGGATCGCCCCCTAGGACAAAACGTAACTGGCGATTAACTCTGCCTACGTGCCTAAATTAAGTTTTTTAATTACAAAAAAACAAAACATACTAAGTGCCAACCTACGTAGAAATCGCGATCCTACTTATTTATAAATATAAGTTTACAAGACGCAAACATCGAATAGTTGTAACGACTGACCATCTTTGTCTACGTTTTCTCGGCCGACCCCGGCTGACTAATCTTTGAGTCAGTTCCAAAGATTTTCAAAAAAATAAAATAACAACTTTCGAACAAATTACCACAAAAACAACGTATTTCACCTGCTAAGCCTCAACAACAACTCGCCAACTAACAGATGTTGTTTCACCGCGGTGTACAAAAGGTCAAGCGTGTGTTGCACTCGGGTAAACTCGGGTTCTAGGTCAATGATACCGCGGCATTTGTAGATACAGCTCTTTATTGAATGGATGGATGTCCCCTTTTGCGATGAAATGTTATGTCATTCATTATAATAAAAACATATTGAACTGAACGTTTCTTACTAATCTAATTTCTTAACGACTAATTCTAATCTAACCTATTAAGATTATATTCTTATTAGATATAATTAAGGTTTTTTGAGAGACAAACAAGGACGTATTTCGTAGACATCTACACAGAAACCGGAGGTTAATGCACTTTTGAAATCCAAAACCTATTGATTTTTAAACTAAAAATTCTTGAAATATTTCAAGTGCCTATCTTTTACCGTTATTAATATCCCGAGAAAAAAAACACGATCGCGGTACGGGAGCCTTTTAAGCTAGAGCCTATTTTATTCTGTTTCTGTTGTGGCTCTGGTGCACCCACACTATTATAGTGGTAAGTATCTCCGTCTGTCACGCGGGGGACCGGGGGAATCGATTCTTCGCCGCAGAGAATTTTTACGTTACTACGAGTATGTACAAAAAGTATTATTGTTTAAATGTGTTGTTATTAAATCAATAACTTGAACTATACTCACCGCTGGTACTCTACCACCAGTGAAATTAATTAATCGAAAATTTAGACACCACTCTATAGTAGCAAGTAGGTAAATAAATAAATCTATTTAAATACATAAAAATCAATTGCTTTTCGTTAGTCTCGCTAAAACTCGAGAACGGCTGGACCGATTTGGCAAATTTTGGTTTTGAATGATTTTTGGAAGTCCAGGGAAGGTTTAAAAGGTAAGAAAATATGAATAAATTGAAGGGGAATAGTAAAAACACAATTTTATTTTTCCATACAAATAGTCCGTATCTATTAACACATTTGACTCATTCTGAGGCAATACGAAGTTTGCCGGGTCAGCTATAAAATAAAATAAATAAAATACACTTTCTCACAACCCCACAGTAGGTATAAACCTGTGTCCTGGGTGCTGGGTATCGCAGACATACAAAACATATTCTGTAGGCCATACAAATATCTGTCCCGGTGCGGGGATCCAACCCGCGATCCTTCGAATCAAACGGTCATCTCACACCGCTGGACTAACCGGGTCGTCAAAGGTAGTAAATGCACCTACTATGAAACTCTACCAACTTGGTATACAAAATTGGTTATTTTACTATTTTTTTTTTTAATTTTATGGCATCGCTTATTATGCATGCCCGTGTCAAGTAAAACGATATTTCGTAATCGTATTAAGCAACGTAAAAGTCAGAGTCGTCAGTCCGTCAGTCAGTCAGTCACAGTCAGTAATTCTAGTACAGCGATGGCTTCTTTACCAAAACATTTACAATGAAGTTTTGGAGGCAACCCGAAAAAATGTGTTTTCGCACTGTTATTCTATTTCACTATACACGAGCACTATAATAAGCTTATATCAAACAAAATGCCACCAACTTTATTTAATATAACTCAAAAATACATCAAGAAAATAAAATAAAATAAGAGCACCACACGCATCTTTCAAGGTTCCAAGGTGCCAAACCCCTATTTTACTATTTATGTACTTTAGAAAATCGTGAAATACAGGTTAATTACAGGTAAGGGTTTGCAACCAGCCGCAATAGTGTTCTATCGATAGTCGATATTTTGAAAAAACGAGTTACATACTCTAACTTACCCTACTTGCGTAATTTTATATAAGTGGTTACTCTTCGTTTTGTTGAAGGAGCTAGGTATTGAATAAATAAATATTTTGCATATAGTATTGTATAGGTAGGTACTCACTATTTGACTAGTGTGTTGGTGTAGATTATGACGTACGTGTGATAATATTAATTTTATTCATTCAGCCGTAAAAAGCAAACCTATTAAAATACTGATATAAATGATAATACTAATATAATATACTGATTATAATTATAATTATATTTTTGGGATATCATCATCAGTAAGCCATTTAGAGTTAAGTTGTAATTTATGTTAATTAGTTACAAACACGAATATATCATATTTTGACAAGCGAATTGACATACTTATTAAAATATTAACGTCTCTATGATATTTTTATGTTTCCTAAATAGTCTTTAGATCTATAGTTATTGACAATGGTTAGTTTAAACTTTATTTTACTTTTAAAACATAAACGTTTGCCTCTTACTTAGGTACTTTGTATTTTATAATGAAGATGGCAAACAAGCATGCAGCTCACATGGTGACTGCAGCCTATGGATCCTTACACAAAGACCAGAGGTCAAAATGCAGGTGCGTTGCCACCCCAAAGATCTTAGTTGTTAATTTTGTTATGTCTTTATGATGGTTATTACGGGACCATACATTACTATTATCTAACCGGAACACGATAGTGCTGAACAATACCATTTGGCGGGATAGATTACGTAATGTCATGATGCCTACGCCCTCGAGCTCCTACACTGAACTCTACCACCAGTAAAAAATAGTAGTACTAGTTGTATGTAGGTATAACATGCTAACATCCTAATAACTAATAACAATGAATAAGCAAAATGTGCGGTAACAACCTACTAAATATATTACTAAATTATCGAGTATTTATTCCAATTTTATTGATCTTAAATTTAATTTCTGACGTCAAAAATCGAATGGGGAGTAGTTTAACTACAACATAAAATCATATCAGACGTATCAGTCGGTACTTTGAAATGGTGTTATGAGGAACCAAGCGATGCATTCCAAGTAGCTTTTATGTGACGCCACAATAAAAAGTGATCAAAATAGTACCATATCGTCAGAGCGGAACAAAACGCAAAGTGCATGTGGATTCCATTCACTGGCTGACTAGTTCACTCGGTTTTACGAGAGATAGATAAAAATTGAATACGCCATTACACTACCATTCGATATAATAAACGGCAACAAAATTCGTCACGCGGCGAACCGTTCCTATAATCGTACCGTTTTAATGTCCATCCAAATTTACTGATTCACTTAAATTATACTCGGTTGGTATTCCTAAAATTTTTCTTGTAAGTGCTCTTCTGGTAGCTATAAAAGAAATTAAAGATGAGTGCTTTTGTGCTGCAATAAAACGCGTATGATGAATAGAAATGCGAATTAAATTATATCTCTCAGAATTACGGATTTCAGTTTTATAGCTTTATAGCCTTGCACTTATAGAGCCATGAGGGAATGATGTAACATATGATGTGTTTCGTTGAGATTTGCTACAATTAATTTTAATTTTCCATACCGAAATTGCCAATACGCACCACTTTAATGGAGAAGCTCTGTTTGGTTGCATCACTGTATTTTATTTCAAAAGAGAAGTTAGTTTATCATGATAACTGACTATAAACATTATTAATAATGAAGGACGACTCCATTACTAATAATGTTATCGATTTCATTTCGATCATAGATCGATTATCGATTATAGTTTTATCAGTTAAAAGAAGATAAATCGTTGTCATAATTGAAAACAAACATACCTAAGGCCCTGTAATTTCCGGCTCAGAGCCATAACACCTTGGGCTTAAAATAGCATATTGATATATGCTAGTTTTTACTTAATATTAAAAGAATTATATAATGTTAATATAAAATAAAATGTTTTTAAATTATGAATTATGAAAATGTAATAGGTATTAATTATAAAGGCGCAACTAAATTGCGTCGAAAAAGTTTGACGCAGATTGATTAATTTTCAAGTAGGTAGGTACTTGACAATAAAAAAAATATCGACAGAATATTACACAAGCACAGCACTTGAGCTTGAGCGTGTACAGTCGCGGACACGTCTCGCTAATGCAACAGCAAACTCCACTTTTTGTCTCGCCTTTACCAAACATTTGGCGAGCAAACAAATTAGGGTCCCGCCGCACTGTGGGCCGAATTAACGTGTCGCTGAACAAACACTTGAGTGCTTTGAAATCTAAGACTGTTTGATTTCCCTTAACGAAATATTATGTAACGTAACGTATCTTGGGATCGACGGGCGATTGTGTCGGTTGTAGCTGGAAATGGGAAAGAATAATTTATTTATAAAATACTTGAACCAATATTCCATTCCGTATATGGAATGAGACTTGAGTGTCACACGAATTATTTACCTAACATGACAAAAGTTACGCTGTGGATTAGTCCGGTGTTAATTATATTTGCCGACGAAGATTTTACATTTCATGAACTAACGTATTCATATTATTATAGGTCTCAAGCCAAGCAAGTAAGTCCTTCCGTTGATTACATTTTGAGTTTTATGGTACATAAACAGTACGACTTACATTTATACGAATCTTTATAGAAATAAAGATAAATTTGCCTGAATCACTTATCCAGTCGCAATTGCAAAAAGTTAAATACAATCTGTTAATTATTGAAGATACAGCGACATCTTTACGTTATTTAATAAACTGAAAAGTTTATTACATCGGTTACACAACTAGCATTGTTGGCAATAAATGTCGTTAACGCCACTTAAAGATGATACAGTATAATGAAAAAGAAAATTTTGGCAAGTTGGTATTTTGTTGTATTTTATTGCAAAAAGTAAAATAAAGTTTATCAATAACATTTTTATTTCTGTTATTTGGACAAACGGACTATATATCTATTCAAGTTTTGCGTCTTCTATACATCTAATGACTCCTACAGAACCCTGAGCAGATCACTCGCGCTTCACGATTTTTTCACCGTTTGAATCCGCTTAAATACGCAGATGAGCCTTGATTGAATTTATTCAATTTGTAATTGGAGTCGGGCCGTGGAATCGAACCGGTTCCCATTAATTAGAGTCGCTAGCTTGTTTCCACTAGGTCTATGTTTTTCGAGAGCCATTAGCTACCTTCAATCTATCGATATATTGAACCACGTTAACTCAAATTATTTATTTGATTCATATTGGTTGGACTGGTTCCCAGTTGATTGAGATACGCCGCAATTTTCGTATCATCCTGTGCTTCTCGAAAAGGTAGACTAGTGATATAGTGGTGTGTATGCGAAATATTTGTATAAATTTTGTTACAAAATTAACCAGATATCTTTTAACCATAAAATGTATAAAACCTGTACCCTGTACGTTTCTAAGCCTAATCAAATATTTAAAATTTAAAGAACTTATTCTGTTACTTCTGAGGTCCTTTCAATTTAAAGGGGGCTCAATTTTCAGACCTTAGGTTAAAAAATATGATAATAGACTAACATGATTAAGTTACTTACCCTCATTACGTTAAACTCAAACGTAACTCATTCAAGTTTCACCAACTGGAGACACGTGTGTGCGGTCATTTGTGTCGAGTTGACGAATAACCTCGAATCGTGGCTGTGTCACATTTTACACGCATCTTAGATGCGTATATTTATTCCTAGTATGCCTACCTCTCTGAAGAAGGCATGAAGTTATATTTTAATCTAAGCATTATTACTTACCATTGGATAAACATTCTTTTAACAAGTCCCAAACCTTTGATCTTGAGATATCTTATACCATTTATTTGTAGCTTGTCAACAGCGGGCCAGTGCGGCCAGTGCGGCCACCCATCTTGAATATTATAACGCCCTTATATTTATATTATGACCACTTAATATCGGATAAAACATGTCATTATGCCGTAAAGTTAAAGTTTCAATATCGTACAAAGTTACAAATATATGTGGGAATGAAATGCTTCATGCTTTATGTTATTACGAATTGAATGTCGAGGCTCGAGCAAGAATACACCAGACTTAACTTAATTCTTATTAGGAAAATCGCGTAGCGTTGCATTTAATAATATAATAATAATAATAATGGCAACCCTTTATACGTCCCACTGCTGGGCACGAGTCTCTCCCCTTTTTTTGGAGGGAGGCCTGGAGCTTACTCCACCACGCTGCTCCAATGCGGATTGGTGGAGGTGGGTGGGTTAGTGGCCAACCCGCTGTCGGATGTTTTCACCGCCAATAAGGCCTCTGACAAGGTTTAACGACTGCTATCTATCGATAGCAACCGGAACCGACGGCTTAACGTGCCCACTGAAGCACGGAAACGCGCATTTAATTTGCCACTAGCGGTCACCCATCACACTACCCGACCGCAGCCGTAGTGCTTAACCGAGTAGATCGCTTATGATCTACACCAGCCGCCGGGCCATGCACACTTCACGCGTTGCATTTATTTAAAATTATTTCATATTCATTGGTGTTAATGATAAATGATAAATTAATATTTTATGTTCCCGCAAAAATATCTAAAATGAACCCAAGGAAAGCTGCGAACTCTAACATAAAGAATGCAAGAAATAGATAAATAACGGAGAAACTGCTAATCGAATTGTAATTTTTGTGTTTTAATATACTTACATATATATATTAATTCCTTCATTCGATCACTAAATTGTATTGTTTTAATCGAAACAATATCCTATTCACAATATAGACATAAAGATTTAAGAGTTTCTGTTAGTGATAAAGCAACGGATTATAAATTAGATCTTAAAGCCTGTATTGTAACATACAAACGAGCCGACCACTTACTTGATAGGATTATTAAACAATTGATTCTTGTAAATAATTCACACCCCAAACACAATACACATATGAACAGTATGGAAACTACGTACAAAACGTTCGAAATGGCACACTAACACAAACATGCGCATCGACGCTCGATGTAGCGAGTGACTCAGTACTGCAGCACCGCGAGAACCGCTTAGAGGCCTCGTCGATGCGCATATTTGTGTGAGTGTGACTTTTCAAGGATTTGTACGTAGTTTCCACACTGTTCATATTTGCACTGTGCCCCAAAAGTTTTATTTAATTTGATCAATAGTTACTCTTAGGTACTTGATTAACTATGCAACTTTTAGGTAGGCACATGTAAAGCAAAGCTATAGTTAAAATGTAGAGTTCAAGAGACGCGGCATCGCGTGAGGAGTGCTCGTGATCTTTGATTGAAATACCTTAAAGCTTGCGTAAGCTCTCTATGAAATCAATTGGAACAAAATTCTCAGTAAGAAATTTAATAGGATAAAAACAAATGTGATGCTTACAGGTTATGGGTGTCGATCCCAAACAATGGGGGGAACGATTTTTAAAAATCAACTGGACTTATCAACTGCTTTTCAGGTTCTGTGGTCTCGAGCCTACGATTACAAGTGAAATCGGTTTTAAGGAGGAGCACCAAGATCTTGACAAGTAAAGATACCTATAGGTATTGTTACTTGTCAGAAATTTGTTTATAGTTCGTTGACAGATGCCAAGGGCTTTCACTCTGTGTATCAATTTTTATTTTTCAACTAACCGTGCCCGCGACGTCGCCCACGTGAAAAAAATAAGATTGTTCAGTATCTACCCGGACGAAGTCGTGGGCGCAGCTAGTATAAAAGTAGCCTAAGTTACTCTTTATTATATCAGCTATCTGCCGTTCTTGAGATTAGCGGGAACAAACAGACAGACAGACAGACAAAAATTGAGAAAAATGTTGTTTTGGTATATGTACCGTGTAAACATGGAACATGCATTTAGTAAAAAGCGATTATTTTTATATTACAAACATACACTCCAATTTTATATATATGTATAGATGTTGTGTTCTTCCTCTTTCTTTAGATGACTGGCAAATTTCAACTTTTATTACTTAACTTAGGTAGTAGGGTACTTAAATGAATACTTAAGCGTCTTCTCGTATTTTCTATTCGATAAAAATATATGCGATACTTTCAATAAAAACTTTATATTCATAGTAGAAAAGCAATGACCGCGTACCATCAGATAGATAAGTGCCGGTCTCTATCCATTCATTATCGACTGTTACTGCATCTCACATCCCTACCGTGGTGTCCACGGTGCGCCGGCGCAGTAATCTCGGCCAATAACTCAACTAGGGATGCACTAGATTCGATGTTTCCGCTGAAAAACACCGATAACTGCCAACGATATTTACTGTTGCAATATTTACTATCGTTTCATTTTGTATTGGAAAATCATTAAATTTGAGAACAAAGTAGGGAACAGGCATCCTGTCAGCTAGGGCGATAGTATGTAAGCGATAACAGCCTAGGTATTTAAGCTTTAATTTAAAACAACAAAAACTCGAAATAAACCAAGGTACTTACATGTTCTTACCTTTTTGTTTAATTCAAACGGAAAGAAAAACTTAACTTCAGGCGGAACCTGAACCCACGACCACTGGGGTCTCTAGTCCAGCTGCTCTCCCAACTGAGCTACCGAAGTTCACTCCCAACTGTCGAATTTTTCTTTCACTATGACGGCTTTACGTTCTCTCTGAAGCAGACTTTGGGCTAATATTGGGCACCTCCTCACAGACAAATAAAAACAATACAAATTTTTCTCGGCCGTTGATGTTTGGACCATCGGGTCCGATCAATAGCCGAGCAGCTTCAGCTTCGCCATAGGACCACAGGACCTACGAGACAGTCATCATAAGAGACTATGTCCATCAATGTGAATTTACTAAGTTTAAACCACCGAACACGAATACCGATAATCTATATATATAAAAATCATTTGCTGTTCGTTAGTCTCGCGAAAACTCCAACACGGCTGGACCGATTTGGCTAATTTTGGTTTTGAATATTTTTTGGAAGTCCAGGGAAGGTTTAAATGGTAAGAAAGTATGAAGGGAAATTTGTAAAAACCACTATTTCATTTTTCCATACAAATAGTCCGTACATATCAAACCTTTGACACATTATTTCATTGTGAAGCAATACGAAGTTTGCCGGGTCAGCTAGTATGAACTAAAAATATCGATGTCTACCTTATCGATACTCACATCTCTCAAACTTAACCACTTTCTACCGCCCCTTCCCGCGTCCCCCCTGCAACTCCGTTAAATACCCCTCATTGAACTATTATACTATTGGTGCATTATTTACTGCGATTATCTGGCCAGTTGTTTTGATCGCTGATATAAGAGCAACGGGAGATATTTAGAGGTTGATAAATACAGTTCAAATAGTGTCAAATACACTATACCTGTTGATGATAGAAATTCAAACTACGAGTATCAACTATCAGCAAATATCGCGGATTAACAACGCTATCGGTTTTATTAAAATAAAATTAATGAAAAGGCGCCGAGATACCGTATTTGCTCTACAAGTCTGAACAGGATGTAAAATTTAGTTTACCTACTTTAGAATCTAAAATACTATTTTAAAGCCCTGTACTGTGTGTGTGGTTTGACCTACACTGCACCTATTGATTTATTAGATGCAACTACATGTCGTTATCACTGTGTTCAACAAAAACACTTAATCCCCGCGCTGGTAAGTAATATGACATGATTGGTAGGTAATTGACAGTGGGTACACAAAAAAACGCTGTACTAGGTTTCGTTTTAGGGCTCCGTCAAATATTTTGTTTTTCCTAAAGAGCTCAATTTTCAAAAAAGTTTGGGAACTACAGAGGCTACAGTATTCACATATCACGCTTGTTTGCCACTGACTTAAACAACAAATAGACCCACCCATTCACGGCCGCGTTTACATTCTTAATTACGGATGATACGGGATATTGAAAGATCATTATTTTCGCTCGAAGGCATCCATAATGAGACGGTAGGACGGTAGGTGTGTAATGTAAAGAATTATTGCTAATGGTGGTAGAGGCGCCACCGTTTTCGCTGACTCATTGGCTACCACCGGTTTAACGGTCAGCATAAAAGCCACTGTTCCATTCATTTTTTGGGTTCAGTTCATCAGAAAAAAATTGGAACTCTTCCAAAATCACTGATTTGTCTGTCGATTTGCTTAAAAGCGGATTGTAACTTCAACAAATGATTTTTAAACATGGTGGCCACTTTTAAAGGATAACTAACCAAAAAATGGAAAAAAATAACAATGTGCCAAACAATTTATTAAAAAAATATGCAATGAAAAAGACTTGAAGTGATTTAATAAAATAGAGACCTTAGCTGTTATGTCTCTGTGATAATTATTACGGATCCATACATTACCATCTAACCGGAACACGATAGTGCTGAACACTACAATTCGGCAGCAGATAGATTAGATAGATAACGAGTCTACGTCCTCGAAGCCCTAAACCGGGACTCTACCACCAGTTAAAGTGATCGTAAAGTATACACACATGATGAGACATTGATAGGCCGTGAAAAAGAAGGATAAAACAAATCAGCGAAGCCACAAACGGTAGGTATAAGTGATAATCTAACAATATGTGGGTCTGTGTGTGTAAGAACCCTGCCTTGACATTTAAATATAACTTAAAGATAGTTATCGTTTTTTTTTCGTCATCACCGTGTAATGTTTTGCTCGTTACTGTAGAAGCTAACCGGGCTGCTATCCTTGATGCCTGCCAGATCTGACCCTCACACACTAGCGGTTAAGTTAGGTTAGTGCCGTAGATTTAGTATACTACTTCGTAAGAAAGTTGTAATGGTACGTATAAGATGGTGCTACGGCTGGCAGCTGATTTTTATGTGCAAAAGTCTTCAATTAAAAAAGATGCTAACTATCTGGAAAGCTAATAAAAGCGCTTGTCAATTGTTTTGGAGAAGATAAAAGTTAATTTCTAAATTTAAATATGAATCGACAATATTTTTTTTTTAAAAACCTTTTTTGTACCTAAAACAGTCCAAGGCCAGGTCAACCCATTGCTAGGTTATTTGAATGTATGTATGTAACGTACGGGGTAGGCAGTGAATGTGGAGTGCTAGATAGCGCCAGATTAGTATCCAAATGTAAAAACATAAGAAATTTGAAAATTCAGGTTTTTCTTTTATTAGAAGATAGCAACCCTAAAAGCCAGTAACGGAGGTGTGTGTCATGCACACGCCTTGTAGGTAACTGCCTGTTTTCTCAGAACAACCGATTTTTTCTTTTTACATTTTAATCACATTGGATAACTCTATTTTTAAAGAAAAATGGAAAGAAAAATTTGACTTCAGGCGAGACTCGAACTCGCGACCTACTGGGAATCTAGTCCAGCCGCTCTTCCAATTGAGCTACTGAAGCCCTGCCCGATTTGTCAAATCTTTCCTTCACATCTATTGCATTGCTTTATGGTAGCAGCAGCGCCATCTATTACCAACTATGCTAGTTAGGCAACCGATATAATAGACTTTTCAGTTTATTGAATATCGTAAAGAAGACGCTTTTACCCTTAATAATTGTTTTATATTATTTCGCATTAACACATGCTTGTGAAATATATTTTATTTTTAAAGAAAAATGGAAAGAAAAATTTGACTTCAGGCGAGACTCGAACTCGCGACCTACTGGGAATCTAGTCCAGCCGCTCTTCCAATTGAGCTAGTCTCGCCTGAAGTCAAATTTTTCTTTCCATTTTTCTTTAAAAATAAAATATATTCAATAAACTGAAAAGTCTATTATATCGGTTGCCTAACTAGCATAGTTGGTAATAGATGGCGCTGCTGCTAACATAAAGCAATGCAATAGATGTGAAGGAAAGATTTGACAAATCGGGCAGGGCTTCAGTAGCTCAATTGGAAGAGCGGCTGGACTAGATTACCAGTAGGTCGCGAGTTCGAGTCTCGCCTGAAGTCAAATTTTTCTTTCCATTTTTCTTTAAAAATAAAATATATTTCACAAGCATGTGTTAATGCGAAATAATAATAATAGGAAAGATTTGAAAGAATCATGGCAAGTTCCAGAGAGTAGAATTTTTTTATGTCAGAGGATTGACAGACAAGCAGACGGGCCACATGATGGAAAGTGTTCACCGTCGCCTATGAACATTTGCAACACCAGGGGAATTAATTACCAACGCGCTGCCAGCCCTGAATAACTATCACTATAAAATATTATAATTCACAAAATGTAAACAATATTTTATAGAAGTCTTTTTACTTAACACACCATAACACGCTCGTACCATAACATATTTAAAACGTAGGTGCGTAAAAAAAACGTAAACGGTTGTTTGGTCCTCACTCCTGTGCCTTGTAAAATTAAAATGTCATTACATTATGCAATACAATGATGTCCTCAAAACATGGAACAAGTAAATCCTGGCAGTGGACATGTTAAAACGAGAAATATGCGAACGTCGGCAGAATAACTACAAGCGAACAAGTTGTCGTCGGTTTTTGTGGTGCGTACGCGCAGGACCGCTGACAGTTTTTGTACGAGCACATAGTTGCAACGGGCACTGGAGACGGGTGATGTGGTATTAAAGGAGAAGTGAGCGTCTCCTTTTTCCGTCCGTTTTGAATTGGTATAAGTGACCTGTGTGGGTAGGTGGCTAAAGTGTTATTTTTAAACGTAATTGCCCGCCTGTAATCCCCTAAGACGCACGTTTTACTGCTGGTAGACTTCCAGTGTAGAATCTCGAGGGCGCAGGCACCACCGCATTACCTAATATATCTGCCGTGGTAGTGTTCAGCACTATTGTGTTCCGGTTAGATGGTAATGTATGGCTTCTTAATAATTATCACAGAGACAGAACAGCTAAGGTCTCAGGGGTGACAAGTGACAACGCATCTGCATTTTAACCTCTGGTCTTTCTGTAGGTGTCTTTAGGCTGCAGCTATCACTTAACATCAATGTGAACTGCATGCTTGATTGCCACCTTTGTAACATAAAAAAAAGATAAACACATGTATTCAAGCATTCATGCAAAGACCCACGATTCGTTTTGGACAATGTAACAGATAGCGAGACTGTTGACATCTCCGGGCACATTACCTGACATTACCAAACTTCTAGGCACGGGGAAACTTCCAGAATAAGGAAAAAGCCCAATAGAACCAGAGATACAGGATTTTACACCGTTATCTCTGATAGACTCGTAAAAATATCTGTCAAATCAGTTTTAAAACGAAACCGGCTGTTTGTTCCCGGTGTCTTCTCTATAGGTATGTAGGTATATTAACCTCGTTGGTACAACTTACTTTGGTTACATAAAAGTACGCCGAGCAATAAAATAACAGATCCACCTATTAGCTGTACGTGTACCATCAAGTATTCAATGTAATTAAAAGCGGTAGATAAAACACCCATAAAATAAAATGTAGTGGACACCCTTGAACACGGTTTATGTAGGCAGTGGGCAGGTGGTAGGTACTTTGAAGCGAATGGATTTAAAGATTAAGGCGCTATTTTAAAACAACGTTCCTATTACAAATTAATATTTGAAGCCGCATTAAAAGTTATGTTGACGTCATTGTATGTAGGATGAATGGTTTGACGCCATTGCCTGGTTTACAAGTAGTCCAGAAAGCTATCTGAGAGGCATAATAGTTAAAGAAGAATAAAAACGTATTGAAATTATCCTAAACAAGATTAATGGTTTGAAAACAAAAGTATTTAATATGCGCTTCTTACACTTATTTATATGCTTTTATAAAAGTATGGGTATGTACCACAAACATTTTCATATAAGTACTTAATAATCATAACGACTAAGTAGTACATATTATAAAAAACCGGTCAAGTGCGTGTCGGGCCACGCGCAGTGTAGGGTTCCCTATTTAGTGCATTTACAGAGTAAGAAATGCAATGGAAAACTTCTTATAAGTTTTCCAGTAATCTATAGGCAAAGAACTATTTTCCACATTTTTAAAAAAAAATTAAGTTCATTAGTTTCGGAGATAGGGGGGAATGGTCAATTTTCGTCGTTTTTCTTAAATAACTACAAATTTGTTTATGCAAAAATTATAAAAAAAAATATCTGAAATGTTGACAACAACCTCTTACATATATGCTGTACATTACCACCCGACCGGAACACGATAGTGCTGAAACACTACCATTTAGCGGCAAGTATATTAGGTAATGCGGTGGTGCCTACGCCCGCGAGCTCCGTCACTGGAGCTCTATCACCTATATGTACCTATAAGCAGAAGGTCCCATGTTCAATTAGCGAGATGCGTAGAGGTATTCCGTAACCTTTAAAATTTTTGATATTGAATAGAAAAATATAATAGGTAGGTGTATGTATATACATTTCTCCAGAATCCATACCCAACCATTTTTGTTCTAGAGCCCCGCCTGTTTAATTAGGTAGGTACCCTAACCTACCTAGTAAACATCTCGTGAAACGCTAAAGTTCACAACAAAACTTTCTAAAGTTTCAATAAGTACCGCTAACTGCGCCCGCGCCTCGCGCCGCGTACTGCAGTGCAAAGTGCAATATCCCTATCAGACACCACCAATTAGAAAGGGACGCCGAGATCCCATTGCATTTGCTAAACTATGTAGCCTAGTGTTGGGGCTGTTGATTCGTGGAGAGATCGATCCTTAATAATATATAGGTATTTCAGTAATTTTTGTAGATCATTTAAGCTCATTCTTAAAAAAAATGTAACAATTACTGATATAAAAGAAGGAAGAATATATTGCGATCATTTACTTCATGACTTACCTACGTAATCTGCAATCGATCTTTAAAAAATAAGTGAAAAGAACAGTTTGAATTAACAATAATTATCTGTCCCATTGCTTAACATACCTAACCTACTGCTACGCTGAACCTACGGTCGGCTACTGATTGATGTTTTCACCCTCGGAGGTTGGTAATGTGGGCTTGCCACTTATTACATATTACGAACGTGACTAGGTGTTTGCATGTATTCAATAATGCATACATTTAACGCTGTCTACCCCTTCGGGGAATATAGACATGTATTTATAGATAATTTTGAAGTGACATCAGTTTTATTTAGATACGTATCGTACGCGATTGAACGAATCATAAAAGCTGAGTATTCTGCGCGATCTTTTGGTTTGTTTTGTTGAAAATGACCAGTTCGTTCGATGTGAAGAAATTTCGAAGTTCGAGTGAATGAAACGAATCCCGAGCGCGAGCCGGTGACATTTTTCGATTAAATTATCTGTATCGATCTCGTTCAAATAATTTGCTGATTTATCACAAGTAACGGGTCCATTTCATAGAACCAGATTTAGTGAACGACTTTTTCCAATCCTTGCAGCAATGAACCAATCAATCAATTGAACGACACATGCTTTATTTTAATTTAAACAAATTGCGGACATCTATTATGTGCACATACCTAGCGGATCGCCAATGCAGATGGCGGCGCACGCGCATGATTTACGACACCGCTACTTCTGCCCGCGGCCTCTACAGGTACTAACACTAGTGATATTACGAATAAGTATAGGTATTAGATTTTTATCTGAAGTTTGACTTTGTCCACGTCATTAATATGTATATTCATATCAAATTACAGCTTTGTAGTGTTCGAGTAGGTTTTAGAGTCGCCGAGCATAGCGGCAGACGGACCTCTATGAAAATAATTATTTTTATAAGTAAAACATGCAAGATGTGTTTTTAAATACCTATATGAAAATTTATAAAACAAGTTTAATTCGGTAAACAGATAGATGAAGGTCGACCTAGTTAAGTAATCTGTGCTATCATGAAGTAAATGTATCATCAACAACGAATATTTAAAGGCAAAAAATGGGGGTCCCCTTTTAAAAGAATATTTTTTATCGGATATTTTGTGGATAAAAATTAGAAAATTTTACAATCAATCTGAACATACTTACCTAGTTGTATCTTAGAAGAAATCTAAATTAAAAGCTAAGAAGATAGCACTTATTAGCCGCTCTTAAGAATTCACCGTTCATAGCCAAATAAAATGTACAACATGTGATGCGATCAACTCGATAAGGCAACCGATAGTGTCAGTAGTTTGTTGGAGACCATTTAGATACAATTATCTGGTGTTGCCATCGGTATTTCTTGTTTGAATGTTATTCTTTACGCGCTTTTATTGAACTGGCTTGTAGACATGTATGTAACGAAATCATTTATAGTAATTTCAAACTATTTGTAAGTTATACCAAACTGTCGACGACACAACACACCTAACATACAGTTGTATTACATCTGTTTGACGACCCGATTAGTCCAGCGGTGTGAGACGACCGTTTGATTCGAAGGGTCGCGGGTTCGATCCCCGCACTGGGGCAAATATTTGTATGGCGTTACAGAAATACAGAAACGCCGAAGTGTCCATTCTATACGTAGTATTATTACATATTCTCTGGTAATGCGATGATACCTACTACCCACCCCCTCCACTGGAACTCCTCCACCAGTAAACACTTGCACATAATCATAATAATTACCTACTGATAGATTTAGCGGCCGGCGCTCTACCACCAGGAAAAATACATACCTGTTAAGATGGTTACTGACTTCTGCTACATACTTATATTAATACTATATATAAGACAGTAAGTATTATAGTAGGTATAGTATTGAAGACTAAACACGTGAACAAAATGCTAATTTGCTACTCATGCTCAAATAAAAACTGGTCCCAAACAAGCCATGAACTTCAGAATTTAAGACTAAATTTGGGCTCTGTTTATGAGTGCCACCCACGTGTTGCATACATTAATATATACACTAGCTGAAGCCGGCAAACGTGGTTCTGTCATACAATATATGTCATACAAGGCATTGCTTTACAAAAAATAATAATAAAACATCAAGTGAGTTCCATCATCGGTTGAATTAAATTTATTTTCCCGCGCGCTTTTTTTGCGACTACTTCTAAGAAATTAATTACAATTATGTCGTGAATTATATTATAATAATGTGCTTTAAATGCTTAAGGTAAGTAACTATTTAATTTGATGAGGATCAATACTGTATTGGTGTAAATAGCTTTTCAATTACCGCATTGTTGATAACTTTATCAATTTTATGGAAGATGGATATACCTAGTAAGCTATTCTTAAAAGACAGATCACATATATTCCATCGCGGACTTTTTGTAGATCTACCAAAGAAGAAACATATCACCGTACCTACATTGTTTTGTTTTTAACAGCCTCAATAGCCCCTAGTGGTAGCAGGCACTACTACTACTACAGCTCGGGGTCTGCTAGAGATAAGGGTGTAAAATTATTTATCTCTGGTTCTATTGGGATTGTTCCCTTTTCTGGAAGTTTCCCAGTACCTCGGAGTTCGGTAATGTGCCCGGAGATGTCAATAAGCTCGCCACGGCCAAAACGTAACCGGCGAATCGTGGGTGTTTGCATGTATATTTAAATGCATGCATTTACGTCTGCCTACTCCTTCGGGAATTACAGGCGTGAAGTTGCGTTTTTTTTAAATATTTTATTATATCTCAAACATTAGACATCTTGTAGGCAGCGTCTTCAATTAAAGTTCCCAGGAGGCTTAATTTTTGCTGCGCACAGACGGAACGACGGACATGCCGATATTAAAGAGTTCCCTGTAGGCTACGAAACCCTTAAAACATACATTGCGTAGTATAAATTACAAGCCGTTGCCCGCGGATCCGCCCGCGAGTAGGTCGCTTTTCGCGTAACCTGTGGAATCTTATTAAATCATCCGATGGCATCCCACAGGAACATTTTTTCGGGATAAAAACTATCCTATGTGTTAATCCAAGTTATCCTCTGTGTGTGCCAAATTACATGAAAATCGGTTCAGCAGTTTTTGCGTGAAGGAGTAACAAACAAACATACAAACTTTCGCACGCTTGGCATGCGGATTGGCGATCGCAGTGGCGTTAGTTTTATCGCAGGATGCTGCTGCTCATCATGCTTATTGCACTTACTACCGCCCCATTAAAATAGTTTGACCGCCATTGTTCGGTTGACTGACTGCACTAGTGGAATACCAACAAAACCAACCAACAAAGTTGGTGGCATTTTGTTTGATATAGGTTTATTACAGTGCCCGTGTATAGTGAAATAGATTAACAGTGCGAAAACACGGCTTTTCAGGTTGCCTCCAAATTTCATTGTAAATGTTCTGGTAAAGTAGCCATTGGTTAACTCGAATTACTAACTGTGACTCTGACTGACTGACTGATAATTGACCGACTGACTGTGTCTTTTACGCTGCTTAAGACGAATACGAAATATCGTTTTACTTGACACTGGCAGTATGCGTAACAGCGATGCCATTCTAATAATAATAAGCCTTTATTTATTTCTCGCACAAAATTTCATAAAGTTTTCATTTTCTTATAGGTACTGAAACACTAAACAGTAAAAAAAGAAAGTTATATTTTTTAGTACAAAAAGAACTAAGTTAACTAAGTTAAACAATTATGAAAAATATTAGAACTAAAAAATTTAAAAATTAAACCTAGAGTAACTTACATTGTATTTTTTTTTTGTTTCTAAATGTATTTAGGTGTTTAAGTATATTGTTTTTTTGCAAGAACCCTCCCCTGAGGTGAAGGCCTCCTCCAAAGATTGCCAGTCCTCTCTACATTGGGCTATTTGTAACCAACTTGGACCTGGGATTTTTTTGATTTCGTCTTCCCATCGAGCAAAAGGTCTCCCCTTTTTTCGTTTTCCTTTTGGGCCTTTCCATGTGGTTATTGTAATGCCATTATAAATATAAAAAATAACTCACGAATTCTAAAATACACACACATTCGTCTCAATAAATTGAAGCCGACAAATCTCAGCACATTTCGGTAAAGTTACGAGTTACGGGTTACGGGCGCTCATGTTTTTATGACATCGTCAATTAGATCGTCGTTAGGGAGATGCTATCGCGCTCAGCCACCGGCGGGTTCGGTGGCTTCAAATAAATCCTTTATCATCGCTGATAGTAACGACTGATGGTCAACGTGATGACCATGAAACTAGTTAAGTGATTTTGGTTGAGATCAGTACTGAATTAGACATCTTATAAGTCTAGAAAATAATAGTTACTGTGTTTTGTACCTATATACCTATGTATAAACAATTTTTGCAACATCCACTCTTAGTTACTAAATTTAAACTTTAAGCTTCACTTACATAGAGCGGGGCATTCCCAACACAAGTATTATAAAATTGGTCCTTCGAGCCGGATTTATGTGTATTTGTGAGACATATCGCAGATTTGTACATATATACTTTTTGAAATTAACTTTGGTAAAAATTATGCAGCAGGTTTAAGTAAATAACGTGTATTGCGTCAAAAACCAAAAAAGTTTCGGTTTATATGACCTTTTTAAATGGCATCTAAAGATGGCGGCCAATTCCTTGCCGTCTTGAGTGTCAAGACCGACGGCAGCTCCTATTGGCCGGCAGCACCTCGATGGATCAGGATTGGCTCGTAGGTAGCAGCAGTTGAAGTAGTGCGTGTACATCTACATTTACCAGTTACTGCAAAATTAGTTTTTTAAAACAGTCGAACAGGAACCTACCTATGTACCGAAATGATATAAAAACTATTGGGACTATCATACCTACCTAGTTAACACCAAAAACAAGCTTTTTGTAACGTTTCGACAATTATCCACATTTTAATCGACTCAATAGGTACCTATATGATATATAACATAGATTGAATACCTAATTATATTTCTGGGCGAATAGAGTAGGTAGGTATCTACCTACTTACTTTAAGAGACTTGATGGTGATAGAATTTTACGACGGCGGGCGCAGACACTCCGCATAACTCAGGTTGAGGCACCGAGCTGAGATCATATTATTATTTTAAGTTACGGTACCTATTACAATTTATGTATTCATTATTATTAAAGGCATATAGGTAAAATACCTACCTACGAAGACTTCAGGCGTGGCCATATCTACTATACCTTATATGGAATGGAACTCTATGTATATAGATGTATCTGACTTTTATGGAGATACGAGTTCCTATCTATAAGCTATGAAGATACGAGTACCTCTCTATAAGCTATGAAGATACGAGTACCTCTCTATAAGCTATGAAGATACGAGTACCTCTCTATAAGCTATGAAGATACGAGTACCTCTCTATAAGCTATGAAGATACGAGTACCTCTCTATAAGCTATGAAGATACGAGTACCTCTCTATAAGCTATGAAGATACGAGTACCTCTCTATAAGCTATGAAGATACGAGTACCTATCTATAAGCTATGAAGATACGAGTACCTCTCTATAAGCTATGAAGATACGAGTACCTCTCTATAAGCTATGAAGATACGAGTACCTCTCTATAAGCTATGAAGATACGAGTACCTATCTATAAGCTATGGAATTCGTTTACCAAAAATGTAACCGTGAATCTTTTTGCAACTTCCATCACGATGAGTAATGACTGCTGCCTACTTGTTAATTGAACAAGTTTCAATGTAGAGTCGACTCTATTCTTGAGCTCACATTGTCATGTAGTAGGTATCTCCCTTGAGTTGAGTCGCAACTACAGACCTTAGGTAATCCGTGGTCGCAACTCTAATTAAACCTGCAAAGCAACCCTTACCACGAACATATACTGTCAGATCCCTACACCACATGAGAAAATATCTACAACCTGCGTAAAACCTTCCTCAGTTTAAAGAAGTAGAATGTAGTACAATGCTAGTTTAGCAATCAAAACGGAGCTTTTATATGAAACGTCAAGTCAAAAAAATTTGTAAACTTAAATAGATACACTATGTGTACTTACATACATACATATAAACAATTTTGTCAATATATATTATAGTCTTTCTACACTTGAGAACACTAATTGCAAGCAAAATCGCATTGAGTCGCCACTGTAATGAAACTTGTCTCAATTCAACATTACCACCAACTTGTTTACCTACTCTACTGCATGTTTGCTACATTATTCACAAAAAACACACCTGCACACGTTTTAAATAATGTATATAATGACTATAAACCTAGTTTACGAACAAAACTGTACAGCTTTCGATCTAAAAGATAATCGAAAAGTAATCCTTTGCTACCGTGCAATACTCTCCTAAAAGCTTCAATACTAATTAAAATAAAAAATCGCATGCCATAATTACCGTTTCGCACACAATCCGATTGTAACTCACTGCACAATCACACACAGCACAACACTGCACACACACAGGTTCCGTCAATTTTCGGCAATTCCCGGCGATATCCGTGAGATGCGCGTGCGCACGTCAAACAGACGCGGAGGCCTTGCGCGTACTGCCCCCTCCTCCCCCACTCCGGCGCGAGCTTTTTGCTAAGCTGAGGATAAAAGTAAAACTTATCTCCCACGAGTTGGACTTCCGATATTAACGGTTCAGGTTGAAGTGCTGGTTTTTGAATGGAAAACCTATGGTGAAGCCTTTATTAAGAAGGGAATGCTTTACTAGTGATAGAGTTGCAGTGTACGGGATCCAGATACCAGAGGGCGTAAGCACCGCGGCATTCACTATTTCATCTGAGGCGAAATAGTAGTGTTCAGCACTATCGTGTTCCGGTCAGGTGGTAATGTATGACCCCGTAATAACAATGAAAAGAGACAAAAAGACTAAAGGTGGCAACGTGGCAACGCATCTGCATTTGTCCTCTGGTTTTTGTGTAAATGTCTATAGGCTGCAGTCATCACTTAACATCCTTGCGAACTGCAAGCTGATTTGTCACCTAACATTAAAAAAATGTTGTTGGCTGATTGGATAGTTAGGTGAAGATAAAATAAACCAAAGGGTCCTTTGGGTGTGTTTGTGATGAGTGATGCTTTGTAGAAGCTTTTAGGCGTCTGCTCTTATGGGTTTCCTTTGGAAATCATTGGTTTTCATTGGATTTAAATAAGTCGACATAATATTACATTACGTACCTATATTTGTAGGCTCATGTTAATGTGTAGTGAAAGGAAACTCTCAGAAATATAATTTTCATTTTCGTAAAGAGGAATAAGCTTAAAGGTGTTTTGTTTTACAATCGTAGTCGAAGATTTATTGCTTAAAAGCTGCTGTAGAAGAGTCGTAGCTGTTTTCGTAGCAAAGTCTACACAGATGAATTCTAACATGAGTAAAAGTGAATGTCGATTATTTATTTAAAGGGCTGTGATATTCTCTACATTAAAGTAAGGGATGACGTAAAGGGAGCTTTAAGATTACAGTCTCGCGATGAGGGCAAAGGGATATTCCGCAAGTGACCATTTACGACAACCCGGTTTGATCGAGTGGTTCAAAAAATAATTTATCTCAGAGGTGGCACGTTCGATCCCCGAACAGACGCAAGTATAGCATACAGGTGTTTGTTCTTAGTTCTTACTTTGCGGCTGCGAGTAAAAGCTCGTAGTTGTTCATAATAAGCTGTCTGGTAGTTTGGCAGCATATCATGACAGATTGTCATGGCATCATGGGTCAACATCTCTCGTGCCGAACACTATAATGGGGAGATGTTAAACAGTAACATATAAGCGGTTCTTGTAATCCCAAATGATGAGTAAACTTTTTGATTTGATTTGATGTGACAGTTTTTTATTTAGTATGAGCTTCATGGCACCTTACATAGGTAGGTACATTTTTTCAACAATTATTTAGCTTTAATAATATTATACCTACATTCGCACGACGCGACGCGACGCCATCAATTATCGCATCCGGTATTTATTTGAAATACGGGTTATAAACGTACAAATTCTACAGATATCAAATCTAGACACATATGCAAACTAAACGCTGATATTTAACTGAAACCATATCTTGATATATCGCTAAATAGTTAAATACTAAAGTGCTTTCTAGATGAGATCTAGGTGTTAAAGAGCTGGAGGGCAGGCGCTGTTGTATGATAGGTTAGGATCCCACTCCAGAATTATTTCATTCATCCTGAGATATACATGCTGCAAACCTGAGAATATATATCCACTAGGTTGCCTATGAAAATATGGCCAAACGTATTTTTTTTTAGGTAGTTTTTTGGAAAAAAAATATTAACTTGTTTTTTCAATAAAGTATCCGTCCAGAAACGTCCAGTTCAAGGCAATATGTATAAAAACTCTAAAAAATCACAGCTGCCACTGCGCACTTGGCCGCCATTTGTCCCGATATATGTTTACGTTCATAACGTAGGTACGTTACGAACATTTGATATGTTCTTAGGTTTTCGCGAGCTACACTCATTGAAATAAAACTATTTTTACGGATTTATCTCGCGTAACCTACATTTATTATTTATAGGTACATCAAATGAAAACTTTTTTTTTCATTATTATGATGATATACGGAAGCCAAATCAAATCTGGCCGCAAATAAGGGTTGCTGGCTGTTAAAGATAAAATAATTTAATTAAAAATACTAGCGGCCATACTTTGATAGGCAACCTAGTAGATGTCTTATTCTCTACATCATATATATACTAAATATACGAGTATGTAAAATTTGTTAACGTAACTGTATACTAATGTTACGTTTAAATTAATGGTTTGCAGCATATCTGGATGAACGAAATGATTCTGCGGTGGGATCCTGACCTATAAGGACCTGTCCGTCGCTCAGTTGTTGTAAATGACACTACTGCTAATTAATTCCTGCGATGTATCCCCGTCTCATTTCAATATTCGTATTAAAATAACTGCCTCAGTAGCCTAGCGGTAGCAGGCCACTACTACAAAATCTTCTTCCATGTTCTGGAAGTTTCCCAGTACCTCGAAGTTTAGTAATCTACACGGCAATATCAACAGGCTCGCCACCTGTTACATAGGCAAAAACGTAACCGGCGAATCGTTTTTTTACTCAATACTCAATACTCAATACTTTATTGCACCATAATGTACCTACAACATTAGGATTATGGACCCTATAGGGCATCGCAATGTAGGAGAGAGGATGATTTATACTGAATTAAATACGTAGTATTTTAACATATACCTACATTATTTATATTATTACCATAATTTATTAATATTTTAATTTAATTTTACTCTATACTTATATCTTTGAAAGAATTCATTAATTGCATTAATTCATTTTTTAATCCATGCATTTACCTCTGCTTACCCCTTCGGGGATTACAGGCGTGAAGTTACGTTAACGTATTAAAATTTAATAAAATTTCACTAGAACAGAAATTAGATGATGGAACGGGATGGAGGCATAACAACTGCGACTTCAGGAGTAGGGAACGCAAGATGCGTTCTTAGGGTTTTCTGTGTTTTTATGTACTCGTATATGTCCTCGCGTTGTAGGTAAGTGTCATTGAGATTTTCCTGTTGAAGTTACCCAGTGCTATTTTTGGAGTTTGGTAATGTGCCCGGAAATGTAGATGTTTGCATATTTAATAAAGCCTCAAGTATACAGACCTAAACGTTGTTAGGAGAGCAGCTGGACTAGAGATCCCAGAGGTCGCGGGTTCAAGTCCCGCCTCAAGTCAAATTATTCTTGCCATTTTTCTTTAAATAAGACCTAAAGTTACATCAAGTTACGCCATGGTTCGTAAAGAAGCAGAAATAATTTACCGCAATACTTCATCGTGCAAGCGACGCGACGCACCGAAGGCAGCAGTATCGGGTTACATGCGCCGGCGCAGGTCGCCGATCCACAGATAATCGTGTCGGCGTTTATCTCAGCGCACCTGTGTTTAAATTGTCCTGTCAGTTATTCCACTGTCTAATCCGAAAGTGTGACGATGTTTTGTGGTCGTTGTCAGATGATTTTCATTGATGTCTCATGACTCTGTCGTTCTCTGACGAATATTCGGAAAATATTCGGTATTTGGCCACTTTTGTAACATTAAAATATATATATATATATATATATATATATATATATATATATATACTTATATATTACAAAGGTGGCAAACAAGCATGCATTGATGTTAAGTGATGACTGCAGGCTATAGACATCTACACAAAAACCAGGGGTCAAAATGCAGATGCGTTGCCACCCTTGCTTTGAGACCTTAGGTGTTCTGTCTCTATGATAGTTATTACGAGGCCGTATATTACTACGTATCTAATAGGAACACGATAGTGCTGAAAACTTTCATTTAGCGGCAGAGAAATTATGCGGTGGTGCCTACGCCCTCGAGCTCCTACACTAGAACTCTACCATCAGCAAATTTTCATTTTTATGTATATTTTCTTCACACAAGCACGTATGTTTTAAAGATCTCTACCATATCCTCTAATTACCATTTCAGTGTACCTAATCCGTTAAAACAGTCCGTGATGTAACTTACCTACACCACGGACTGT
Source organism: Macrosoma leucophasiata (assembly GCA_036365455.1). Lineage (NCBI taxonomy): Eukaryota > Metazoa > Arthropoda > Insecta > Lepidoptera > Hedylidae > Macrosoma > Macrosoma leucophasiata. The sequence goes on along the minus strand of JAWQUS010000023.1, from coordinate 350,310 downwards.
TATACCTAATGGTATTAACACCTTAACACTCCCGTCACCTTAACACTCCGTCACCTTAACACTCCGTCACCTTAACACTCCGTCACCTTAACACTCCGTCACCTTAACACTCCGTCACCTTAACACTCCGACAACATTTAACTAGAAACCTATAACAATCAGGAAAAAATCAGAGATTTCGTTTTGACGACACCACTCCTACATCTTATTATAAAGTATCAGAAGATCAAAAAAACATATTTTATACCTACTTTTATGCCTAACCTCGAAGCTAAATACGTTAATCTTGGTCATCTCCCAGCCTATTATTGTAAATAAGCCAATGAGTATTCATGAACAGCACAGCGGACAATTTTTCCACTGACGGCTTTTATGAGAGAGATAATCTCGTTAATCTGTCATCAAAGGTCGCTGCGCCGGCGCAGGACTTCGCCACTGTGTACTGTCAGGGAACGGCCGCTTGACTACATGGGGACCTTATTATGTTGTAATAAAAGCTATATTTCATTGACTTTGAAGCAGTGGTAATTCAATCTTTTGAAGCGTGACGTCATAGTTCAGTGATCACGTTTCGATGAATGATTGTCGCGTTGAAGAAAAAATATAGTATAAGTATAGTATAATTGTAGTTGCGAATTAAATTGTATATTTTACTTACGTACTAATTATGACATTTTGGTGATGATATTTTGATGACAAAACGTCTCTCAAATTGTCACCGAGTAAAAAATAACCACGACTTACAAACGGCTGAACAGGTTTTATATCATATTACCTCTATAAGGTCATACATTCTAAATGTCATCACTTCAGCCGAATGTCGTCCTGCGCCACGAATGCCTTCAGGGTTCAGGCGGAGAATATGCCATAATCTATTATACTGGTGGTAGATTTTACGGAGCTCGCGCCTCGCGGGCGTAGGCACACTAGGCACCACCGCATTACCTAATATAGGTACTTGCCTCTAAATGGTAGTGTTCAGCACTATCGTGTTCACTCACTTAAGTACTCATATGAGTACCCATATGTGAGTAAGGGTTTTTTTTCCCCATTGCATATAATTTCACCGATACCATCGATACCATTCGATACTGAATAAGTATCAATACTTTTCAACCGATACTGAGTAAGTATCGATACTTGACGACCGATACGGTATCGAGTAAAAATATCGATACCTAGATGGTATCATTTCATGCCTACGCTCCATTGATATACAAAAAACCCAAGATGCACACTCAACGTCTCAAAACCGTCCGCTCGCAACTAGCGCTAAAATGAACATTTAGCGCTCATTTCAAATAGTATCACGTCAATCTTAGAGCAGCTCGTACGTCAGAAATGCCGAAGTGTTCCGTTAAAAATTGTAAAAATAATACGTCTATACCGATGAAAACCGATGGGATATCGTACTTTCAGTAAGTAAAAGACTTTATTGATTTACATTTGTCATTTAAATGAGTAAATATAGCGATTTTGAATTGATTTTGATTTAATTTTGTTTATAACTTCACTCATCGATCTAAGTATAATACGGCAAACTTCAATAGTTGTACGGTCTACGGTCATAGAAACGCATTAGGCTCATTTTGTTTTAGTCGTATAACGGCTCTGTTCTTGTCAATGGAGTCGATTTTCTAAAATCACACATATTTTTTATTACTAATTTAATAATAAACTTTTAAGTATTTATTTAATAACTAACTTTAAAATTAATATAATATATTATTATGTATTACATACATTTTTAGTATGTATCTAATAATTGGATAATTGACATAGACAAAGTGACCTAATTTGTTAGTAATATTATTAACAATTTATGGATCTTATATTATTCAATCAATGTATAAAATTATTATCATTGCTTTTTTATTCCATTTAAATACATACCGAATATTTATATACATACATAATTAAACTAAAAACATAATAATATTATTTCATATCACATAGCTATATGAATTGTAATATGGGCATAAAACATTTAAAAAATGTGAACGTAAATTTTACAAGCTCGCTAAAATATGCACCTGTAATAAGATAGAAAAATAAATCAATCAAAATATTTATGTTATTATTTTATTTATTTGACTCTATTCAATTCCTTGCGCCGCTCGTGAATTTCGGTCGTAAAATTTGTTTAGTTTTTGCATATTGTTTTAAAAAGAGAACTTAAACTCGTAGCACTAAGGTTCACTTTGTAAAAAAATAAGGTCATGTGTTATCTATAACTACGTTAGTACAACTGACGACAGTTTCGAGTGCGAAGTTTGTTCGCGACTGTGCATCTTGGGGTTTTGTATATCAATGCTACGCTCACAATCATGTTACCTGCAGTTATCACTGACCGTCAACGTTATGCAATAAGTACGCATAGCGTTTTGCTCAAAAGAAACAGTGGATTAGATCCGACTTGAGTAATAACAGAGATGGAAAAAGTCATCGTAAGATTACCATCACAATTAAGTACCTACCTCCTCCTGCAGAGGACAACTTAAAAACCAGTAACGCGTCCTACACGCGGCTCCGCCCGCGTGTAGGACGCTTTTCGCGTAACCTATGGAAACTCATCAAGTTTCCACAGTTTCAAGTTTCACAAGCATCCCATGGCATCCCACCGGAACATTTTCTATGTCAGCTATCCAATCAATATCCAATCCCTATCTGTATTTATTACAAAAAAATTAATCAAAATCCGTTCAGTAGTTTCGGCGTGATTGACGGACAAACATCCAAACACCCAACAAAGAAACTCTCACATTTATAATAGGTACTACGAGTATATAGTGTGAGTGTGATTGTCGGTTTCACAATGCACATGACATGTAGGTATGCGAGTGAAATAATTAAAAAAATATTGAAGAAAAATTCAAAGAAAATCTGAAAAACATTCTGGCTACCTTTTTCTCGACTCTCATTTTTTGAACCCATTTGGGTTGCCATATCATCAATCTTAATTATATCTCAAAAGTACTGCTTACCTACTTACTGAACGTATTTACGAATGTTTGGTCAATGTTGGAAATGTACAATAATTTCAACGCTGCAATCATATCCTCGGTAGTATAGTGGTAAGTATCCCCGCCTGTCACGCGGGAGACCGGGGTTCGATTCCCCGCCGGGGAGATACGTTTTTTTATTTTCTACGTTGTTTTTTTTTTGCATAAATTTTGCCCACACACTTCTTTCAATTTCAAAACTTCTGTTTTGTAGGCACCTAATACAAACAAAATAATCTCGCTAAAACTCTAGACCGGCTGGACCGTTTTGGCAAATTTTGGTATTGAATGATTTTTGGAAGTTCAGGGAAGGTTTAAAAGGTAAGAAAATATGAATAAATTGAAGGGGAATAGTAAAAAACACAATTTTATTTTCCCATACTTTAGTCGTAGATATCAAACCCTTGATACATTATTTAATTCCGAGGCAATACGAAGTTTGTCGGGTCAGCTAGTATCTATTATATATAAGTACAGCTTGATACACATTTCTAAACTTCATTTAGGTATAAGCTCCTAATTCTGTTATTATTTTTTTGTAATGTTTTATAAAATGTTTTAATGAATTTCACTAATTCTTGAGAAATTTCACATTTAATCTCTTCTTAAAAAAGGAACTACCTACGCAATGGCTTAAAAATCATAAAATTGTATTTTTAATTTTGTTTGCTAAAATATTGTGAGTAATTTTATTGTATTAACCTAGTCATGTAGTCAGGTATGTATAATTGGTTTAAAGGTATACTCATAAATAAAATAGCGGATCAAGAATCGAATGTTTTACAATTTTACATTTATAATGAGCAAAAACATCGATACTTTTAAACGTAGAATATCCATAAATAATCAATGTTAACGACCTCGAATTACAACCCGCCAAATATTAATGGCGTCGATGACGTAATGACAAACCTCGCTTCCCATTGGTGGAAATCAGGATCCGAAGAGTGGGCGGGTATCGTCGACCAATCAGAGCGCACCACTCTAGTAATTACAGTGCTGCCTATTGTTAGGTGTTAAAATAAAAAGTCACTTAGAGGGCGTTAGACCCTATCTTTGTACCTATGATTCATCTTGATATGGATTGATTTATTCAACTACCAATGAATTTTTAAGTTTTTTTTAAGATGAAAGTGGCAAACAAGCATGTAGTTCACATTGATTTTAAGTGATGACTGCAGCCTATAGACATCCACAAAAGACCAGGGGTCAAATGCAGATGCGTTACCATACCACTCCTGAGGGCTAAGGTGTTATGCCTCTGTGCCGGAAATTACAGGGCCGTACATTAGCCACCTGACCGGAACACGATAGTGCTGAACACTACCATTTAGCGGCAAGTATATTAGGTAATGCGGCGGTGCCTACGCCCGTGAGCTCCGTCGCTGGAGCTCTACCACCAGTATTAAAATTTATTGTTTATTTAACTTTTCTTTTTATAGCTCTATTAAAGGTTAAGTGGTTGGATGTTAAGTGATGACTGCAGCCTATAGACATAATACATAGAAACCAGAGGTCAAAATTTAGATGCGATACCACCCCGGAGACCTATTTTTTTAAATACTGTAACCTATTTCATAATTTCGAGATAATTTTTAAAGACAGTTAATACCTGCATTAAGGGCCGATTTCACAGTCGAAATAAAACGCGTTTTACGTTCTTAAACAAGTTCAAGAACACTATTTGGATTTCACCGACGAAAATTGTTCGTTGATCACGTTGTTGTTGAAATTGGGTGCAAATTTTAAGCTAAAACGCATTTTATTAAACTCAGTTCTCAGAGCAAACGGTGAGATCCACCCTTAGACATTAGACACATACAAGGTTAAATAACCCCAAAAATGCGTATAATTGGCCAGATCTTCGTGACCCAAAAAAAGGAGTTGAACAAAAACGGTGAGCGACAACCATTGTCCCGCACACACCGCGCAGACTCGCGCGTCATCGTCACGCACATTTGACGTCAGTCGGCGTCTGCGCTACCACCAGGGGTGATAACTCGACTTAAATCATAGAATCCTAAAAAACTGAACGATGTATGGCCCTGTAATAACTTAGCCCTTAGATGTGGCTACGCATCTGCAATTTGACCTCCGGTTTTGTGTAGATGTCTATAGTCTACAGTTTTCAGTGACGACCGATGTAGGTATATATAACTACATGCTTGTCGCACCATTCGAGAAGTTTAACAATCTACCGAAAGAAAAAGCAATTCGAGTAACACACTTACCAACGAGCTGTTGAAATACGAGTAGAATTTATTACTTCGATTAATTATATGTAAGTTACATCAATCTAAATGTGATACATATCTCATTTCATATAGGTATATCTACGTTTCCGCATTACGCTGAGACAGCTTTACCGATAGAAGGAACTGTTTTATTACATAACCCCTTAAACTTTCCATCCCATTTGACCATTTCTATCTATATTCAAGTTAACATAATAACACATGGTCAACCAAAAAAAGATGGACAGAAACATTAAGCGACAAGGGACAGCCATTGTACCACAGTTCCCGCTCAGACTGCGCATATTCGCGCGTCCACGTCAATCGGCGTCACTGCACTCAGTGACTAGGGCTGCCAACTTTTCTGAAATTAAAGGAGCTTCTTGGATAACCAACTTTAATCTTATACCCCTGCTCTAGCAGTAAGGCTGGGTCGGTTACATAAAAAGGAGGATTTCCAGACGGCTTCAAATGACAAATATCCTGATAAATCAAGTATCATCGAGGCTGGATAATCATCAATAACATTTAGAACGATAAAATATGAGCATCAAAAATATTTTCACAAATTCAACTATCTGCCACGCTCTATTTGTCCTCTCAAAAATCTTATTTCAACAAAACAAACATTTGTTTTATTTTATTTTTATTATTATATTTGTTTTATTTTAGTTATTATGTCACAAGGTTAACATACTAGCAGACGGGCCATCTGATGGAAAATGGTAACCATCGTCGCCTTTGAACATTTGCAACACCAGACATCCGGAGTGTTGCTAACGTGCTGCCAGCTAAGAAGGACTCTTCGGATGCCAGTTTTAATGACCACAGAGGGCCGTTTATTCTACAATTTGCACGTCCTTAGTAACAGTGAACCTGCGTATTAGACCGTTAAGCTCTTCCACGTATCCAATATGTGTCGATAGAACCTCTCTCCTCGAGGTGGTGGGATGTAGGAAAGGAAACAGTGGCAGAGAATATGTAATAATACTACGTAAAGAATGGACACTCCCGACGACGACGTCCCGCCCGATTTCCCCGCATCACCCAACCTCCTCCTCTCTTATGGGCGACGGTTGGTGGAATTTTGGCGGAGTGTCTGCGGTGTGACAGTGGTCAAACATTTCACACTGATCAAACATTTCACACCAATGAACAACACACTCCTTATTTTAAGTTTTAGATCGTTTGTACCTTATCACAGGAGTCAGCTCCATAAGACAGCCCTAACACTTAGCTACCAAACTGACGGCGCATCAACGTCAGAGCACATGAATATTGTATTGAGTCGCACAACTTATTGTTCGATACCTGTTGATACCGTTATATTCATGGGCTGATGCATTATGAATAACTCTAACACACCTATGTGGTTTGAGCGAATTATTGTCTTACGATTTTATTTGAATAAGACAACATGTCATATCAGTAATGTATTCATTTGCAGGTCAAGTAGTATGCTGGTACTGCATCGGCTGTATTAATTTGAGGAAAAAGTCCCTCCGCAATAGGGAGAAGAAACACTTAAAACAAACTCGCTCGTGGAAAAAGTCACATTTTCACGTCATGTTTTTGGAACGTTTATTTTCAAAAATAGCGTGTTACTAACAATCGTAATTCACATGCCAAGCATGGCGATTGTGGCATAATCCCCTTATAAGGAGCCTTTGAACTTTTGTCCAGCAGTGGACGTCTTTCGGCTGAAATGATGATTATGAATATTTTCTCTTTTCCTCACAATTAAAAGCAAAACTTGATATGTTCTTAGGTTTTCGCGAGCTACACTCATTGAAATAAAACTATTTTTACGGATTTATCTCGCGTATATTAAACTAAAATGATTTTTAAAATCAACCCGATGTTTCGGTCGCTTTTCAGCTTCCGTGGTCCCGGGCAGACTGAGGTGACATTTGTCTGACAGAAGTTTGAAAAATTATATGTAGCTACCTCCATCGATTTCGTAAACGCCTTGCGTAGCGTTCAGGATTAACACAATAATTACTTATGGTATCTTGAGGTCTTGCAGACTGCTGCGGCTGGGATTTAATCTTGCTAAGTATGGGATCCCATGATGTTGATAATCGCCATCCATCTTCTCTATTGAAATTTGGGTGTTTTTTAATTTCAATAGCCTCGCGTACCATTCGTGGAATGGGTTTGTGTTCTCTAGCGAGTATTTGAATTTTATCAAACCGGATGTAATGGTTTGGCTTATCCGCTATGTGTTCACAGACTGCAGACCTCCCTGTTCTTCGGTTTTTGACATCAGCAATGTGCTCTTCAACGCGGGTGGATACAGCTCTCTTCGTTTGACCAATATATGAGAGTCCACAATCACAATCTAATTTATAAATGCCAGAACTTTGTAATGGAATATTACTTTTAATGGGTCTTAAATACTGATGAATCTTTTTATATGGTTTGAAAACTGTTTTAATGGAATTCTTTTTTAAAATGTTGCTGATTTTATCTGTGACACCCTTGTTGGTTTCACGCGGCCTCTGTGACGATGACTCTGTGTGATCTTCAGGGGGAGCTGAAGCACCTACGCCAGGTGCTACATAACAACAAGCTCCATGTACCACCCGTCCGTCACAGAGGCCGCGTGAAACCACCTACAGTAGAACGACAACCAGCCATACTACCTTACGTTAAGGGTGTCACAGATAAAATCAGCAACATTTTAAAAAAGAATTCCATTAAAACAGTTTTCAAACCATATAAAAAGATTCATCAGTATTTAAGACCCATTAAAAGTAATATTCCATTATAAAGTTCTGGCATTTATAAATTAGATTGTGATTGTGGACTCTCATATATTGGTCAAACGAAGAGAGCTGTATCCACCCGCATTAAAGAGCACATTGCTGATGTCAAAAACCGAAGAACAGGGAGGTCTGCAGTCTGTGAACACATAGCGGATAAGCCAAACCATTACATCCGGTTTGATAAAATTCAAATACTCGCTAGAGAACACAAACCCATTCCACGAATGGTACGCGAGGCTATTGAAATTAAAAAACACCCAAATTTCAATAGAGAAGATGGATGGCGATTATCAACATCATGGGATCCCATACTTAGCAAGATTAAATCCCAGCCGCAGCAGTCTGCAAGACCTCAAGATACCATAAGTAATTATTGTGTTAATCCTGAACGCTACGCAAGGCGTTTACGAAATCGATGGAGGTAGCTACATATAATTTTTCAAACTTCTGTCAGACAAATGTCACCTCAGTCTGCCCGGGACCACGGAAGCTGAAAAGCGACCGAAACGTCGGGTTGATTTTAAAAATCATTTTAGTTTAATATACGCGAGATAAATCCGTAATAATAGTTTTATTTCAAAAAGCAAAACTTGCCAATCGGCAAAACGCCGCGTGATAGATTGCGCTTTTTATAATCCCCCATTATCCGACCCGGTTGATACGCGAAGTTATGCAAATGACACCTTTTTAACCCTTTCAGCACGGATATAACTAAGCGTGCGCTCATAGAAAAAAAAAATCTAGCGAACGCATATATATCAGTTTAGCCGCTCCGAAACGGCCCCGATAGTTTGAGAGGCCTGCAGGGAAAAGAAGCGCCAGTGTCGAGTTGTGACTTGTTCAAGATGGACGCTGCGTATTTGGACGACAACGGGCGAAGTAAGTATTTTGATTTTATGTAAAAATTGTTGTTATATAGATTTTTTGTACTTTATCTATTATTTTAGATGTTTGGCCATAATATAATACATAATTTGTATCAGAATTTCGTAAAAATACATTGTGATACCACTTCAAGTTTTTAGCGCACGTTCGTGCGTTGTCGTTTTCAAAAGTTAGAATGAAGTTTTTCTTTTGAAACATTAAGTTATTCTTTACTTCCAGGACGACTCTTAGATGACTTTTTGTTGGAAGAATTACTTGGTTATGGGTGTCAGTCAGATCTAGACAGAATCAGAATCAGAATCAGAAACTCATTTATTCATTTAGGGTGACAGGCACCTCTTATGACACGTCAAAAACAAACAAAATAAATTAAAGCGAATAACAATTGATATACATGTCAAACAAGATAAAAAATATATGTAAAGTCAAGAATATCACTAAGATAAAACTAAATGTCATAAACTAATGTAAAAAGTATATCAGTAAAATGTCTCTTTTCCCCTTTACAAACTGATAACAAAGAGTAAAAAGAAAAGAAAAAGAGTCATTCTTTGTCATTCACCGGCAAAGTTCCAAAGGCCAATATGATCTGAGAAAAACTTGCCGGAAAAAACTCAGTCGGCTCTTTTAAAAATATCTCTTAGGCATATTTTTACAATTTTCCATAATTTAAACAAGCTTAAAATTAACAATATAATATCAACATTACACTTTGATTATTACATATAACACCTTTGTGGAGCTAGATCAGCATTTAGCCAAACATTTCTATCTTGAGATAGTCCTCGAGTTTATAGTAAGCCTTTTTACATAGAGTGCGTTTAATTAATGCTTTGAATTTACCATCGGTGAGTTCAGCAATCCCGGCTGGGATCTTGTTATAAAATTCTACACTATATTTTAGGAAAGATGTATTAGTTTTCGTCAGTCGAAAACTTGGCAGAGACAACTTGTTCTTATTCCTCGTATTATAACTATGCCTATCGGAGATTTTATCGAACAGATGTAGATTTTTCCTCGCGAAAAGTATATTTTCATAGATGTAATGGCAAGGGACTGTCATTATATTTATTTCTTTAAATAGTTCTTTCAAAGAATCACGACTACGTAACTTATACATCGCTCTAATGGCCCTCTTTTGTAATACAAAAATTGCTTGTATGTCAGCCGCTCGACCCCACAATAAAATACCATAGGACATGACACTGTGAAAATAGCTAAAATAAACAAGTCTTGCAGTGTCTATATCAGTTAATTTCTGAGGAAGAGTCGAAACCAGCTATCCATGGTTGAAGGTTTTTGGGTGAAGCTTTACCCAGGCAAGATATGCATTCTAACGACAAAAGAGATAGCAATCCAGACTTCAATGACACACTGTGCTCAATTAGGTATAACAAGAAGTACAAGGAAATATAGCACCAGTAAATCCAACCATTTCTAGAAACAACCGCCACAGTCGAAAGAAAAGATCAAGTCTTTGGAAATCGACCACGTTTGCTTATGCAAGTCACGAATGTTCTCCTCGTTCTCAAGCAGAAAAAGTGCTGACTCCGCTACAGTATTTCGATAAATACATCAACGAAAAATTTTATGAATATCTTGCCACTTGCACGAATTTATATTACGTTCGACATACTGGTGTAGTTTTGAACACGAATAATCCAGAAATGCGTAATTTGTTTGGTATATTTATTTTCATGGGCTGCATACCATATCCCTACATTAATATGTACTGGCGCGCTGGAATACGATTAGACATGGTCGTGAATCAGATGCCTAGGGATCGTTTCTTTCAATTGCGAAACAATATGCATGTCAAACCTTCAAATGATCCGTCGTTAAGCAACACAAATCCACTGTGGTAGGTTGATAAATGTGGACATTGCCCAATATTTATATATATTCTTAATTTAAACATCTCAAGAGGCAGAAAATGTAGACTCAAAGGCTATAATTCCTGCATATTTGTGCATTCTTCGTCATCAGAACTGTTTTTAACTTAGCACTGTTGCAAATAACTTACGATTAACTTTGATTTTTCATAATGTCGCCTTTTGATATAATTTTAAGTCAATTATTATTTTATTTCGATCTGTTATGATTGTTAATGTTGATTAGTATTGAAATAATAAATACACATTAAAATTGAAAAATAATGATCAGTTTTTATTTCCCTTTATCCTACTAAAGCACGATAGTGCGCTACTATACTACAATATTAAACGACAACGCACGAACGTGCGGGGGGGCGCACGTGCGTTTTGAGAGGGGAGAATTATTTTCCCCATTTTTTCGAGCCATGTTAGATTAACTAGAACTTGAATTAGGCAATATAATAGTAAAAATTAAAAATTTTTTTTTTCGTGCTGAAAGTGTTATCTTAGTTACGAGAAATGCGGATTAAAGCGAATCCGAACTGGAACATCGAGCTCTAATGATTTTAATGACGATTACGTAGCTAGAGCAGCTTTAATTTTCAATATGAATATATTTATGATATCAGAAGCGTCTCGTCTTGATGTGGTGAGACTCTTTGACGTATCGGAGGGTTATTTCCTAATGTTACAAAAGTATCATTGCTTGCTACTCATTTATAACAATATGCACCTATCTATAATAAAGTATGACTTAGAAATATAAATAATAATTTACTATTCCACTGGTGGTAGAGTTGCTAGAGCTCGAGGGCGTAGGCACCACCGCATTACCTAATCTATCTGCCACTCACTGGTAGTGTTCAGCACTAACGTGTTCCGGTTAGATGGTCGTATAGCCCCGTTATAACTATCGCAAATACATAACAACTCAGGTCTCAGGGACGGCATCTATACACATCTATATTTTGCCCTCCGATTTTTTATAGATGTCTATAGGCTGCAGCCATTGATATTTTGTATATCAATGGCTGCAGCTATTGTTTAACATCCATGTGAGCTGTCTGCTTGTTTGCCACCTTCCTCATATAGAAAAAAGAGTTTTGTTTATGAATATTTCAGAATGACGAGTGGTTGCAATACAGAATATACGAGTAGGCAAATGTAATATTAATTACTTTGAAGTTTACTTTGAAGGTGAGGAATAAGTTAGAAAATTCCTTTGTAGATACCACGCACAGAGAGCTCATAGTCGGCGAGATTTTCCTGGTTCCTGTAGAGGTAGACCAGTCGTAGATCACTCTTGTGTTCAGCCATGTTTTTGCGCCCGAGTGGGGATGTCGGCTCAACGGTCTCTGTTAACAACATCACTTTAAGTGCTAATGTTGTTATTTTGTGCCACATACGCAGTATCCTTAAATCAAGTCCGTTTTATGTTTAAATCTACATTGAAGATTTTCCTTTATAAGTAAAGATAGTTAGACAACGGGCATGAAATTATTAGTTTTTTAGAATTTCTCAGAAGGCGGTAAGATAATTTATATGAATAAAAAAGTAAACTTATCACCATCATAACCATCATTACTTAAGCCGAATGGCATCACCTGATCTATCTGCCGCTGAATGGCACTGACACTGCCATTCAGCACTGTCGTGTTCCGGTGAGATGGTAATGTACGGCCCCGTAATAACTGTCACAGAGACATAACAACTACGGTCTCAGGGGTGGCAAGGTACCTGCATTTTGACCTCTGGTCCAAATACAAGTGTACAGGCTGAAGTCATAACTTAATATCAATATGACCTCGATTGCTTGTTTGCCACCTTCATTACATTAAAAAAAAGCCTTCTGTTGGGCGTCATTTCAGGAGGATATGCCATAATCTCCCCGTATCGGAAATAGTTTAATCGCGAAAGCGCAAATTTTTTTAAAAGAGCCGACTTAGTTTTTTGGCCGGTTTTTCTCGGGTTATATTGGCCTTTGGAACTCTGCCGGTGAATGACAAAGAATGACTCTTTTTCTTTTCTTTTTACTCTTTGTTATCAGTTTATAAAGGGGAAATGAGACATTCTACTGATATACTTTTTACATTTGCATATTATATTTAGTTTTATCTTAGTGATATTCTTGACTTTACATATATTTTTTATCTCGTTTGACATGTATATCAATTGTTATTCACTTTGATTTATTTTGTTTGTTTTTGACGTGTCATAAGAGGTGCCTGTCACCCTAAATGAATAAATGAGTTTCTGATTATGATTCTGCGAGAAGCTGCTGCCCATTTCGCTTGTAATTACTAAGGGCCTATTCGATATTTCGAGAACGACCGCCGTTGTTCGATTGCCTGTCTGCACTCGCGGCAGAATTGTCTTCACTTGTGGGCAGTGGGGCAGTCATGTATGGACACCTTAAAAAAAACTGATGTATGTCATAAATAAATCCCACCTCGAAGTTATCTACCAAGAATTTTCTCGCTCGTCCACACCGGTCAGCGATAGCTCTTGTCTCAAAGGTTTTTTCTTTCCGATCATGCTTCAGCGATTTACGCTAACTACATCATTTAAGTGTTCATGTTGATACTTTGGACTATGGATTGCTGTTTAGTTTTCTGGTGCTAGTTGCGACCGTAAATCTAGAAGATGAACGCTAATGAGGAGACCTGTGTCGAGTACAAATTACAGTCCACACAGGGTTCCTGTGTGTTCTTTCAAATTGGCATTTGGTTCCGTGGATAACGTTTTTTACTAGACTCACTGAACTGACGCAAGACGCGGCGATAACGCATCAGAATGCTCCTGTGATTTCTGTACATAAAAATGTACAGATTGCCATGGACGCAGACGATACTGTTATGTCTCAGGCAGATCGCCAGAGATTATACATACAGACCTCGCATGCGGCGGCTAACGATCTTGAGGCTTGGTTCCGCCGCTGGCGGATAAAAGTCAATCCGAGCAACAGCGCTGCTGTACTTTATTCGGGCGGGACGTGCGTCCCTACCCAACATCACCACACGATCCCGCTTATTAGAGCAACCGCACCAAGAGAAGACATCCAAGGCGTGTCCTAAACGACCCGGACGATCAGACTCGGCCATCGCCGCAATTAATGAAGTTCCGGTGGAAGGAAATGTACGGCCCCGTAATGGCTATCACAAAATATCTTAAGTCTCAGATGTGACACAACATCTGCATTTAGATCTCCGATTTTTTGTGGCTGTCTAAAGGTAATCACTTACCATCCATGTGAACTGCATGCGTGTTTGCCGACACGCTAACATAAAAAGGGCTGCAATTGCAACAAGCCTCACACGTCCGCAACTCCGCAAGTAACTCGAGTGTGCGGACCATATACGATGCAGCCTGCTTACTCTCTTTGCCGATGTGTGTCTACAAGTTTTTAGCGCGGAGAAACTAGTGGTTTACTATAATACAACTTTTGAGAACACATAGGCTAAAGACGTTAAAAGAAATAGACCTACCTAAGCATATTGCTCACGCGGTGAGGCATTCCCGGTCAGTGTACTTGCCGCTGTTAAACAACGTAAAAAAATCTGCTTAGGTACGTGCAAACACACAAAAATAACCTATATGTCATTATATATTTTGGTTGACATCATTTAGACAGTCACTTTGATGTACCACCGAAAAAATGTCCGGCAGATCACGTGAGTGCCTTATTAGTGTGGTCTCAACCGCGGCTGATGAACGCGTAAGACAAGTATGTTTTGAGCTCGAAAGTGCCAAAAATAATATGGAATACATTCTCTAAGACTATTATTAAATTATCTACTAACGTTATCTATTAACGTAATACACTACTTCGTTTAGGAGAGGGATCTCCATACAAATGCTGAAACGTGTAGTTTTGAATGATACCAACCTAACAGGAACATCATCATGCGTAATGACTGGCAATAGGAATAGAAATAAGAATTTGAAGTTTTTTTGTTAAGTTGGTATTGTTTAAAGCCATGGATTTGACTCGATTCATACAATTTATTTAAGTAGAGTCTGTAAGACTGAACAGTGCTTTAAGCAATCTTGGAAATTAACAAAAATGGAAAGAAATGAACCTGCGACCTCAGGATAACCAGCCTCTTTACAACTAAGCTACCGAAGTCCTTAGGACTAATTTCTAAATTCATTCATGTGTGATTGGGAAAATAAAAATATTACAACTAAACGATCTTGTGAAAGAGATACTTTACTTCCCAATTATTTTATTCGTAGCTTGAAACACCTCAGGTAGGTTTCATACCTTGTAAAAGGTTGTATTGTCGGTCTATTTCATAAAATGTCTTTGACATAGGCGTATGCCTATTTAAAAGGGTATTATGGGTTATAAGGGTAATGAGGGTAAATGGGTATTTGCTAAAGATGCGGTGTAACACTCACAGACGCTCGTATATTATGAGAAAGTGTTTGATGAAAGACCACTTAAATTTTTCACTGGTGGCGGCACTGAGCTGACAGATTTCAAAGTAGCATAGCATCTAGTTCAGCTATACTCAAGTAGTACTCAGGGCTTCTCAGCCATCGACTATGGAACCAAAGGAAGGCTGATTGGTCTGTGTATTCAGCATAGAGCAACAAGAGCCACCGGCCGACCGGTGGGGAATAATGCCAGGCGTCCAGTCGGTGAGGGTGAAACTTCTCTCTTCGGCTGGTCTAATCTAATCTTCTGTATATATAAAAATCAATTGCTGTTCGTTAGTCTCGCTAAAACTCGTGAACGGCTGTACAAATTTGACTAATTTTGGTTTTGAATGATTTTTGGAATAATCCGTAGGTATCTATTAAACCTTTGACACGTTATTTCATTGTGAGGCAATACGAAGTTTGCCATTTCAGCTAGGTTATAATATATATGTATACTAATAACTATTTTCTGTGTGTTTTTTCATAATCTATGTGCCAAACGTTTAGGTACTACAACGTTTTATCTCCAAAGGACTTGAGATCCTCTGAAAGAAAAAGTATCCTTATAAAACGTGTGGTATTTTATCTGCAGACAAACAGACACGGACAGACGTACGGGCAAATACGGTACTAACCTGTGTCCAACCTAGCGTGCATCTGATTACCTTATGCCTTATACAGATAATTTTTTGCAGTGCGTATATTTTTTACTGGTGACTCGTTATCGATAATAGAACACATTTATCTAAATGTATCTTCACGCCAGGTCCCTAACGGCGTAGACAGAGAGTGTGGAGACACATATTTATATTTATCTGAATAGGGTTATACTTTAATCAAAACTAAAACCTACAGTATCCGCCAAGAAGGCTCGTTTCGACTTCGTAGAGCGTTATCTCCGTTGCATACTGCATTTAATATACACACGTAAACACTGACAGTCCGCCATTGGTCAAATTTGATCAAACTGGTTAACAAATGTCAAATAGGTGGTAAGCAGAGATAAGGCTCTATAGAGCCAAAAATGGCCGCAATCTCTGTCTGCAATATTTCTTGCTGGGGGGACTGTAATATTATTGTCATGGACAACATTTGTTGTCGACGCGACCAGTATTATTCTGCGTCGGCGTCCAAACTGGTCGCGCCGCCAAATTAGTTGCGCAACCAAACTTACCACCAGGTATATAGAGCTGTGTATATTTTGTTGGCAGCGGTGACTGGTTGCACCGCCATGGTGTCCCGGGGAAATAAAAGCTCTAAGTCTCGCGCCGTCACTGTCTCCATCCCTATTAGCGAAACAACAGACAAAACAACTTGTGTGATACATCAATACGTCCAAGACTAATGAAGACATGTTAATTAGGAGTTTAGTGTGAACAGAAAAGGTGATTCACCAACACACGCCGATTGGTAATATCCTCATAAACCAAATATGGCGACGATTAACGAACTGCTGCCGACTGCATACATTACTCAATGTCGGCCATTTAGACGGTGAACTGACGTGATTGTATTAATTAAGACCGAATGAATAATGTTTCGTAGAGGTGAGATATCTTCAAAAGGATCAATACGTTCTTCAAGCTTATTTATGTTATAAAGTGGCAAACAAGCACACAGTTTACATTGATGGTGAGTGATGGTCTAAGAGCTAGTGAACCATTCGAGTACCGGAACGCCTGTAAGCCTAGAATTTTATGTAGGGATGAGTCTTAACACGCTAAGTACGATAACTATCGCCTGGCAAGGATCAGCCCGTGACGTCATCTGGTTTTCTGATGGGAAAAGTTACTTCGGACTTAGACTTAGCTTCTGAGTGTAAAATGTAAGTACCAACCTACATTAAAATCTCTGCTTTTATGCAGATGTTTATATGCTGCGCTCACCCAGCTTCATCACTGAAGCTCTTCCACCAGCCTGGCGTAAGATATAGTGCATTAGAGTCTGTTAAATTAATTTATGTTTATTCGAATCAAAATCAGTATTTCTTATTCATAGGCAAGGCATATCTTATCATATTTTATGAAAATGCAAATTATGATAATATGCGAGTATAAATACACATCGGCAACAGAATCCTTTCACCGAACGATGCTTCCAATAAATAATATTGCAACTGAGAATCGAGAATGTAGAAAATATGCATCAATCGTTTGAAAAATATTTATCTACTGAGCTTTAATTAAAGTGGACGCACACTTATCTAAAACGAACGTGTCCAATGAATCGGAGTGAAGGAAACAAGCGTCCGCTCCGAAAGAATTAACCGCACAGTCTTCGAAATTATAATACTTTTAATGAATAAAAGGCGGTCAAGTGCGTGTTGGACGACGCACAATGAGAAGTTTCGTTTTCAGTACCTTTTTTCCACGGGTGAAGTTTTACTGCTAAACTTGTTAAGCCTTCTTCGCTGTGATAGTTTAATCTCGTTATATTCACTATTAGTATGTTTTTTGTTTCAGTACCAATACCACAGTTTAGCTAGCAGAGGGGGGGAACTTATTGATAGTTTATCTTTGGATAGGCCTTTAAAGTGTCAATTTTTATTAGAGTTAGGTGTTCCTCCACTATACCTGCTGAACGGTGGCATTTGGACGTATTACAAAAATCACGGCAGTAGATGTAAGTAGACTTTAAAAATGAATAGGCAATAGTTCATCAACTAATAAAATGTATATGATAAAACGGGTGCCAGTTGCCACATTGCCAGTTTGTTGGCTTAGTTTCTCATATTTTATTTTCCAGTATTTTAATCCGTTTCTTACAGTTCGTCTCGGATAAGTGTGCGTCCACCTTGCTAGTAACACACCTACGCGTACGCGACGATGTCGCCGCGCACCGGGATGTGTTCGTTTGTTTATTTATTTAGTCACTCCGTAACTCGAGGGTGGTAAAATTAATGCTAGTCAGAGGTTAATATTTATAAATTGTTTATCTGTTGGATGTATTTTTAGATTTTGTTTATATTCCGCACTTTTTAGTTAACGTCCTGTTTGAATCTTAACTTTGGTGTACATTATAGGTAGGTACGGGTGGTAAGTTATTACTTATTTAGTGGTAGCTGTGGCTGTTGCAACGGGTGTGTGAACATGTTCCATACCATATAGGTGTGAATCCATGAATGTTCCATCCAATGGTACATAGAATGGAACAATCTTACATCATGCCAATAACATTATGTTTCAAATTATATGTGTGTGCTAAATTTAATTGTAAACTTCACGCCTGTGTTCGCCATGGGGATTGGCAGAGATAAAATAAATTAAATACGCTTACACTCACAGCCTCATACCAGATATGAACATGTATCTTGGGTCCCGTTGTACACATACAACACATAAGACACCCAGACCCGAAACAAATATTTGTAGGCCATACAAACATTTGGCCCAGTGCGGGGATCGAATTCGTGACGCTTCCAATCAAGCGGTAGTCACACACCGCTGGACTAATCGGGTCGCCAATTGCAAACATCCACGACTGGACAATAACCTTTCGTCCTATGTTAAAAGTGGCGAGGCATATTGCGATCTCCAGGCACATTACCTGACTCCGAGACTAGCGCTGGAAAACTTCCAGGAAATGTAAAAATCCTGATTCGTCTTACTCCGGACTGGAACTGAACCCTGCGTAGCAGAAGTGGCCTGCTACCATTCTATTTCTGCGTGATTGGGTCCATAATAATCATACTTTTGCATATTTTGTAATCTTAGTTCGATTAGTAAGATTCATCAAAAGGCATCTGTAGACTCACAGACCACATAGGTGGTCTACGACAGTAATGTTACTGCTTTGTATGTGTGCCGACCACAGGTACAGTCGGCTGCGAATATTATGGTATTACTTATACGATAGCATTGAATATTATACTGTTGCTGTCTATCCGCCTATCACAGCTTATTTGAAACACCGAAACTACTGGAACTAACATTTTGAAAAATACTAAATATATTTGTACCCGTGAGCCTTATTGAAAACCGTCGTCACACACCGCTATACCTTTAGAAGACGGTTCTTGATAGTATTCAGTAGATTATAGGATTTTTTTCAATTATTAGGAACCCTGTGAAGGCGAGTGCCACTCAAACTTTCAGAATTTTAATTTAATCGGTCGAATATAATTATAAAGGTTCCATTCTTTCCTTCTCAGTTACGAGACCCTAAAAAACAACAAATTGACTATAGGTTATTAGGTACAATAAAAGTAAAGTCATTGACAAAAATTGTTATACTTTGCTGAACCCAAAGCCGAAAAAAAAAAGTTCCTATTGAAGTACAAAACACAAATAAAATGTTATCGAATATTTTCAACCTGGTACCAACCGAAACCGGTCTAGAAGTATGTATTATTCATGATTTTCGCATTATTTATATTGAGAACGTAGCGGGGGGTCCCCATAATCGTCCGGGGAATCATTTGAATGTTGAAGATAATTCACCTCATAGAGACAAACTTAAATTCAACAGCAAACTTTCCCTGAAATGTATTCCTACACCTTATTTAAAATGTAAATTATACCGCTCTCGACAAGATAATATATGTTTTATTTTAAATACCTTGACATCGGAACTATTCTTCCTCCAGAGAGAACAGGGCATAAAGGTACCAATACTTTTTTCAAAGATATCCTCCTCTAATATTTTGACTATAAAACTACGTAACTTCACGCCTGTAATCCCCGAAGGTGTAGGCAGAGGTAAATGCATGCATTCAAGCATACATGCAAACACCCATGATTCGCCGGTTACGTTTTGGCCCATGTAACAGGTGGCGATCCTGTTGACATCTCCAGGCACATTGCCAAACTCCGAGGTACCTACTGGGAAACTTCCAGAAAATGGAAAAATTACAATAGCACCAGAGATAAAGGATTTTTAACCGTTATCTCTGATAGTCCTCGACCCGGGAATCGAACCCAGGACCCCCAGTGTAGTAGTAGTGGCCTGCTACCACTACGCTACTGAGGCAGTTTACTACGCGAAAACCTAAGAACATACTATATTTTTGACTATTTTACCTATGTAAGAAAGTTGGCAAACAACCATGCAGCTCACGTTGATGTTAAGTGGTGACTGCAGCCTGTAGACATCTACACAATAACCAGAGGTCCAAGTGCAGATGCCGCCCGTGAAACCTAAGTTGCTATGTCTCTGTGATAGTTATTACGGGACCATATATAACCATCTAATTGGAACACATCTAGTGCTGAACACTGCCAATTGGCGGTAAACAGACTAGGTAATGCAGTGGTGCCTACGCCTTCAACTCTAACACCAGTAATACTCATCCATTAATAGACAATCTTGAGGATTTTTTGTATTCAAATTCATAAAGACCACAAAATCACATCACCACAATTTTTTCTGACTGTATTCATTTTCATGGCGAAAAATACAGTTAACTTTATTCACTAAGAAACTAAATTTCAAAACATTATTTTCCTCACCAACTGTACCCATCAAAGCCAGGGAGCATCTGTCAGTCCGTCCGCTACTGCCGTAGCTACGTAACTGCGTCATTAGTATTGCATCCTGTCGACTGCGCATGCGCCGACAAATGCGATATGTCATATTACAGCGATGGACCATTTTTCATTAAGCCCATTCAAGATGTTTGCTGATTTTTCAAAACGATCTTTCTAAAAAAAGGATCGGAGTTTTAATAAATTGAGCTTAAGACTTTATCTCAGTACAAGCTGAGTTGTGGGCGTAAGATTGATCTCAATTTTTATGCTTTTGAAACTTGACTCGGTCATGGTCAAGTCGACTTAATATTGTGCATATTTGAAAGTTAAGTATAATAGAATACAGGTTTAATACAACACAACAATGCTAGTAACACTTTTTATTTATTTTACTGGTGTAGCTCCAGTAGGTATAGAGAGAGACTCGCGCGCGCAGGCACCACCGCATTACATAATAAATCTGTCTGTCGCAATGTTCATTATGACCTGTGGGTTTGGTGTAGATGTCTACTATAGGCTGCAGTCATTATTTAACATCCATGTGAACTGGTGGTAGAGCTCCAGTGACGGATTTCGCGGGCGTAGACACCACAGCATTTTATATACTTGCCGCTAAATGGTATTGTTCAGCACTATCGTGTTCCGGTCAGGTGGTAATGTACGGCCCTGTAATTTCCGGCACAGAGGCGTAACACCTTATGCCTCAGGAGTGGTAACGCATCTGCATTTTGACCTTGGTCTTTGTGTGGGCGTCTATAGACTGCAGTCATCACTTAACATCGATGTGAACTGCATACTTGTTTGCCACTTCCATTACATAAAAAAAAGTGTTACTAGCATTGTTGTGTTGGATTGAACCTGTATTCTATTATTTTCGATCGACGTGACGACCGCATCGCTCTCTACTAGTGGAAGAATACACCTCCACTAGAGAGCGATGGTATCGTCACGACCGCCTTCAAGTTAAGTATCATAACTGTGTTCTGGTGTGCACTGCATACCAATCTGCCGTGAAGAACTGAAACCCTTTGGCATTGGCAATAGATGTCCTACTGCCACCAAAAGGCAATAAATTTTAATGTGAAGGCAAGATTTGACAACTCGAGTGTGGACGTCGGTAGCTCAGTTGGAAGAGCTGGACTAGATCCCAGTGCCCGCGAGTTCGAATCTAGCCTGAAGTCATATTTATCTTTCCATTTTTCTTTTTAAAAAGAATATTTATCACTAGCATGTGTTATTGCGAAAAATAATGTAAAAACAATTATTAAGGGTAAGAGTGACTTCTTCACGATATTTAATAAACTGCAAAGTTTATTTCACTAGCATGTGTTATTGCAAAAAAATATAAAAAAACATTTAAACCCTTTCCTTATTACAAAACTGTGTGCACCTTTCCGTCCCTGTTTCCCTGCAGACCACTCCAAAGAACCCATAGTCGTATTGAATAAGTAGCCTTAAGCAAATAGACAGGTATCCGTGTAACAGAATCCACGATCGAGAAATACTAAACGCGTCTTTTTTGCGACAATAAATCGGCGCTGATGATCAATTAAGGTAATGTATAGCGAAGTTCCTGAGGTCTTATTATGCTTTATATGTACTCGTATGCCTCTTGTTATTCAGTCCTAACTAGTTTTTTGCCGCGGCATCGCATGGATATGGATTTTCCGTTGACCTACTATTTCTTTCGATGATTAAGTCTACGGTTTAAGCTTTGTAATAATCGGTTGAGATGGACTGATGATCATTTATTTTAACCGACTTACAAAGAGGATGAGGTTCTATATCGATTGTATGTACCTATGTTGACCGATTACTCCGTCAATTGTCAACCGATTTTGAAAATGTTTGTGTAGTTTGAAAGGGTACAACTTTGAAGTTGGTCTCATTTCCACCAAATTGGAATCCGATGATGGCATGAGAGAAATCGAGGGAAACCTTCAAAAATTTAATGGACATGTAAGGTTTTCGTTATGCACGCATTTACATAGAGAAGGAAAAAGATATAGGGTGCAGATATAAAGAAGAAG
The DNA here is from genome assembly GCA_036365455.1 of Macrosoma leucophasiata. NCBI lineage: Eukaryota > Metazoa > Arthropoda > Insecta > Lepidoptera > Hedylidae > Macrosoma > Macrosoma leucophasiata. The sequence continues at coordinate 327,627 of JAWQUS010000023.1, read as the reverse complement.
TAAATGGAGATAAGCGCGCATGGCCCGGCGGCTGGTGTAGATTATAAGCGATCTACTCGGTTAAGCACTACGGGCGCGGTCGGGTAGTATGATGGGTGACCGCTAGTAACAAATTAAATGCGCGTCTCCGTGCTTCGGAGGGCACGTTAAGCCGTCGGTCCCGGTTGCTATCGATAGATAGCAGTCGTTAAACCTTGTCGGAGGCCTTATAGGCGGTTTGAAAACATCTGACAGCGGGTTGGCCACTAACCCGTATCTCCACCAATCCGCATTGGAGCAGCGTGGTGGAGTAAGCTCCAGGCCTCCCCCCAAAAAGGGGAGAGACTCGTGCCCAGCAGTGGGACGTATAATGGGTCTCATGGACAGTGGCGGACTAAGGGTGGAGGGTGACAGGGGAGGTCCACTACGGGCCTCTGGTTCTGGGGAGCCTCCACGGGTCGTCTGAGGGTTTTGAATCATAATAGTTTAGCACCAACAAAATTTAAGAGATTTTAGAGCCCATGACTTCACTGTCTGCACCACACCACACACCACCAACACAACCAAAACATGGTGGGTGGTATTTCAAGTCGTCTGCTTCCGGTTTATCATCGTAATAAGGGCATTTCGCTTTCAAGTTGAACAACAATTACAATCACTGCGTAATTGTATAATTGCCCGTACGTGGAAGTGCGTGGACTGGCAACTGTTCCGAGCTATGGCACCGTAGCCATGTTCGCCACCCACCGCACCATAAAAATTAGCGAAGACAACAAACAGTCTGCAGACAACTATCTGTGGTACAAGATTAAATAAGTGAATGTACGCTGTATATTCGTCATGTAAAGGTATACGAGATAACGGATATTTCTGTTTATGCCTTGTTATATATATTTCTGTTTTTGTCTCTCTGATTCTCCGAGCAATCGATGAGCGCGAAGGGCTCTCAGCTCAAGAAGTTACATCTATCAACAAATCGATTCGCTTTCTTTTGCTTCCTTAGAACGCGCGCTGTGGTTGAAGGAAGAAAGCGGATCAATTTAGGTGCGATCCAAAGATTATTATTTTATTATAATTAGGACAAAACTTATAATAATAAGTCAATACGTGGACATCCCTGAAGTTTAGAAGGTCAAAAACATTGCTTTTGGCGACAGATGACATGAGGTGGGGTTCCTTCCTCTCTTTATCCTCTATCTGCCGTCTGCTGGTGGTGCCTTAGCCCTGTGCCGTTTTAAAAGAAAAACCATTATTTTAATGATTGCGCGATGTGGCATCCGCACCTCTGCCGCAAAACCACTAATGTTGATTAGATCCTGCCATCAACGCGAGGATACAAACAGTCCGCTGATTTTCACCTATGGGCATCCTCACAAAACTGCGATGCCATGCGATGCGACGCCGCATCGCAAGTTCCTGCGATGTACGTTAGTGGGATACGTAGGTACGTATCCCTAGCCATCAGCCAACACTAGTATTATGAAACAACAGTCTCAGATTGTAAGCAATGCGGTATCGGTATCAAGCAGCTCACCGAGCGGACACAAGCGGACGACATCAAAGGCGGTAATTGCGGATAATTACCGCGCGATGCGGCATCCGCGCCCTCCCCCCCCCCACGCCGCTGCCGCGGACGAACAACCGCTCATGTTGATATTAAGTCCCACCATTCAATTGCGACTGCGGATACTTACAGAAATAACTGACGATTTTGAAACGTACCGGCGGAAATTGATTAATTGATCTTTTGGGTGGTACGACCACCACTGACGCCAGGGAATAGATTCACTAAGGTGATATGCAAATGCATCCTAAGTTGCATTGCTTCAACTTAGGTTTCGATTAACGCATCTGTGATAAAAAATTCAGTCATACGATGAGTTTTGTTTTGTTCCTACTTTATTTTTGCATCAGATTGTGGACAAGTCGAGGGACCGTTCGAGGCGTTCGCGCAGTGAATGCCACGCTTTACATATTTGTTTCAACTGCGTATAAGTTTGCGATATTGCGACATTTGAATAAGTTAGCTAGCAGAACGTTCAGTAACTAGGTCTTATTCTGCTTTATGCCAAGCATTTAGTAGTCTGAATGCTAATTGAAGTTATTGATGGCAGCGACGTTCAGTGTATTTAATTTTAAAATAAGACGGTACAATAACATACTAATGTCAATAAAACTAAATTGTATTCGACAAAATTAATTAGTAGGTTTGTCCAATATTACATTAAAAAAACCAAGATTCAAAAACAGCTTCTGATAGATACGGACTATTTGTGTGGGAAAATTAAATTGTGTTTTTTTCTGTTTCCCTTCAATTTCTTCATATTTACCTTTTAAACCTTCCCTGGACTTCCAAAAATCATTTAAATCCAAAATTAGCCAAATCGATCCGTTCTCGAGTTTTAGCGAGACTAACGAACAGCAATTGATTTATATATAGAAGAAGAAGATTACATTCTAATCACTTTAATAGATATAAGGTAGTAATGATTATGATAATTCAAACTATGATAGATAATGAAGTCATGTCTCGTGGCTATCACATCTACCGCGCGCAATTACACGGGACATGACAAAACTGCAGGATCACGGAGACCGGAGACCACCCGTCGCGGACAATTACATCCGCGAGTATCAGCGATCACCATGATCACCCATTAATGATCGTGATCAGCGGCTAGACCGCGTAACTTGATCGCTTTTTGCTTACCTAGGCTTATAATTTTATTTCATCAATTCGTATCTGATAAGGGTAGGAATCTGTCTTATTTTTTATATATTGAATAGTTGACCGGCTTAACGTCGTACCTATTGCGGTACGAAAAATTAAAAAATAACAGGCCGGGGGTTCCCATCATTGAAGAGAGAAACACGTTTGAATTAATTAATTTTTTATTTTCAGTTTTTCTCGTGAAAGTTCTGAGATATTAATTTTAATTACCTACCTATATTATTATAGTATAGTGTTTTTTATGTTATGGAAGGGGCAAGCAAGCATGCAGTTCACATTGATGTTAAGTGATGACAACAGCTTATAGACACCCACACAAAAACCAAGGACAATATGCAGATGCGTTACCACTCCTGAAGCCTAAGGTGTTATGCCCCTGTGCCGGAAATTACAGGCCCATACTTTACCACCTGACCGGAACAGTGTTGAACCCTACCATTTAGCGGCAAGTTTATTAGGTAATGACGACCCGGTTAGTCCAGCGGTGTGAGATGACCGTTTGATTCGAAGGGTCGCGGGTTCGAGGACAAGTATTTGTATGGCCTACAGATATTTGTTTCGGGTCTGGGTGTTTGTGTATGTGTTGTATGTGTACAACGGCACCCACGACACAGGTTTATACCTACTGTGGGGCTGTGAGTGTAAGCGTATTTTATTTATTTTAAAATGCGGTGGTGCCTACGCTCGCGAGCTCCGTCACTAGAGTGAATGAATGAATGAATACACTTTATTGTACACCAGAAAATTTACAACAGATATTATACAAAAAAAAAAACAATTAGTACAAAAGGCGGCCTTATCGCAAAGCTGCGATTTCTTCCAGGCAACCTTCGGGTCAGGAATAATAATAAAAAAAAAAGAAAATTCGGTAGGGTGTACCAATCACACAAATATTTATAAATATTAAAAACTTAACCAAAGTGGTAATGACCATTTGACAGAAGGTTAAAAAAGAAAAAAGTTGGGGTTCAGGGAAATTAAGAAAAAAGGGATAGCAAGTGAGGAGTTATAGAGATAAGTAGTATTGTTTAACTTTATTTTTAAAGGAAAGAATTGATTGAGCTTTACGAATTGTGATAGGTAAATTGTTCCACAAGTGGACAGCTTCTACAGTAAAAGATTTCGCATAGAATTGGGATGAATGTGAAGGAAAGTGAAGTCGAAGGTTTTTAGAAGATCGTAAGGGAAGGGTTTGAGAGGAACAAAAAAACTGGAAGCGTTCTTTAAGATAAAGTGGAGCATTTGGATTGAATAGCACGCAGTATAAGAATGAAAGAATGTGTGTATCACGGCGAAGACGGATAGGGAGCCACTTAAGCTTATTACGATAGTCGGAAATATGATCATATTTGCGCAAGCCAAATATAAACCTTATGAAAAAATTTTGAAGACGCTCAAGTTTATTAAGTTGCTCCTGGGACAAATCAAGGTAGCAGACGTCAGCATAATCAAGAATAGGAAAGAGTAAAGAATGTGCAAGCGCAATTTTTGTAGGGATGGGCAGAAAACCACGCAGTCTCCTTAGAGAACCAACTGTCGCAAACACCTTCCTGCTAACTTCGGTAATTTGAGGTGCCCATGAGAAATGGCAATCAAATGTGATGCTTAGGTTTTTTACTGTTTTGCTATATGGAATATTAACACCATCCAAATAAAGCACAGGCAAGTTATCCCAGTCTATTTTATGTATCATACGTGAACTGCCGATGATAATAGCTTTCGATTTCTGGGGATTTACGTTTAACCCATGAGAACGGCTCCAAAGTGAGATATGAGCTAGATCAATATTTAATGAGTTAATAGAGCTCGGCAGATCCCTTAAACTAGCTTGAGTGTAAATCTGGAGATCGTCTGCATAAAGATGATAGAGAGAAGTTAACGAGAGTGTAACAGAGTTAATGAAAATAGAAAATAAGAGTGGAGACAACACGCCACCTTGCGGCACGCCAGCAGAAACATCACACCAAGTCGAAAAATTATCGTTGATTTGTATACGATGCCGGCGACTGAACAAGTAGTTATGAAACCAGTCAATTACCGATGGAGATATGTTAAGAGAATACAACGTAGCCAATAGTATATCAAAGTCAACAGTGTTGAAAGCATTGCTAAAGTCTAACAATGTCAACACCGTGAGCTGTTGCTTTTCCATACCGAAACGAATATCGTCAGTGATTTTGACTAGAGCACTAGTCGTACTATGACCAGGACGGAAACCAGATTGGAATGGGTTAAGGAGATTACATTTTGACAAAAAATCGCTTAATTGTTGGTTTACTAGACGCTCGAGGACTTTTGAAAGGAAAGGTAATATAGATATAGGCCTATAACTATCAGCTGCAGTAGGATTAGTCTTTTTTGGGAGAGGAATTATATGCGCGTTTTTTTTATAGAGCTCTACCACCAGTAATTTAAAATTTGCATGAAATGCTTTACAACATTTATTGTGCCTGTGGCAGAACGACACGTTTACCGAGTAAGCTTGCTCACACCGATGATGGGATTCACACAATGTTTTTTTTTTTTAATTTTTAATAAGGCAATGGCTTTTACATTTATTGTATGGCAGAACGACATAGCCGGGACATTTAGATAGTTGTTTTATAATATGTATAGATAGATGACACATACAAAATTTACAGACATTGATTAAATAGGTACCTATACTTAGTAAAGTATTTTGCATTGCCGCAGGTTTTTCGATTTTTTTGTTTATGGAAAGTGTCTTTCCTAGGTGTAAGTGGTACCACGGTATGTCGGGAATGCTGATGGTGAGTCCTCATTCCTTATCAACAACACTCTCTCGTCCTTTATTGGCCTGTTTTTTACCGCCATTCCTATCCACTTGAATGGTGTTTTTTTTTTTTATGTCTGAAGATTGACAGACAAGCAAACGGGCCACCTGATGGAAAGTGGTCACCGTCGCCTATGAACATTTGCAACACCAGGGGAGTTGCCAACGCGCTGCCAGCCCTGAAGGACTCTTTTGACGCCATTTTTGAAGAACCCCATATTGTAGCACCTAGGGAACACCTCAGAGGGAAGTTCGTTCCACAATTTACACGTTCTGGACAGGAACGAACGTGAAAACCGCACCGTTGAGCACTGCCAAGTGTCCAGTCGGTGTGGGTGGAACTTCTCTCTTTGACGGGTAGTACGGTGTAGGAAAAGAGACGGTGGCACCATGTCAAACAGTTCAGCAGAGCACTCACCATTGTAAAGACGGTACAACACGCACAGACTCCCAATGTCTCTGTGCAGGCTCAGATGTTCGAGCCTGTCGGTAAGTCCTGGATCGTTAACAATACGAACGGCGCGTTTTTGTAGGGAGTCAAGTGGACCAAGCTGGTATTTGGGGGCTCCCGCCCACAAATGAGAGCAGTATTCCAGATGGGGCCGCAAATTTGTTGAGCACCCCTAGCTTTTTGGATGCCAACTTGGTCTTACACTCAATGTGACTCCCGAATTGCACTTCGTTCGATATGTCAACGCCCAGGATACCGATACTCTTATCAACGGCGAGCGGAATGCCCTGGAACTGTGGTGCTACAATGAATGGGGTTTTTTTTGCGGTGAACGCGCAGACTTGTATCTTCGAGGGGTTAAACTGTACTAAATTAAGTCGACCCCAATCCGAGACCCGCTCCAGAGAGTGCTCGATTTCAGACACAAGTCTAGTCCTGCTTTCCTCGATAAGTGTCCGAGAGGCATTTGCACGGCTAGTGTAGTGTGCATCTCCCGTACTATCATCGGCATAGCAATGAAAATTGGAGTTTTGCTCCAATATTTCATTGACATGCAGAAGAAAAAGCGTGGGAGATAACACAGAGCCTTGCGGCACACCAGCGTTGATAGGTAGTCTGTCTGAGCGCTGACCGTCAACTAAGACTTGTATATAACGCTCAGACAGAAAGCTGGCTGTCCAGTTGCATAGCCTCTCGGGAAGACCGTAGAATGGTAGTTTCATGAGGAGTGCCCTGTGCCAGACCCGGTCAAAGGCCTTAGCAATGTCCAGGCTTACAGCCAATGCCTCCCACTCTTGTCCAAGGCGTGGGACCAATGGTGCGTGAGATATACTAGAAGATCACCAGCAGATCTGCCATGACGAAATCCATATTGGCGGTCACTGATCAGCTGATGATCCTCTAGATACTGCAGCAGTTGAGTATTGATCACACGCTCCATGACTTTACAGAGTAGGGAGGTTATTGCTATGGGCCTATAATTGGCCGGGTCACTGCGATCCCCTTTTTTGGGTATCGGGTGCACGAGGGCGGTCTTCCACGCAGACGGTACGGTTCTTTGATCGTAGGAAAGCGAGAACAGGTGCGCACATCTTCAACACCACCCCAGGGACGGAGTCCGGCCCACTCGACTTCTTGACGTCAAGGGATAAAAGAGCTCGCCTGACGTTCTTCTGAGTGAATTTGACGTCAGGCATAGAGCTTTCACAGCGCGAAATGGTAGGCCCTGTGATACCCATGTCGTCAAGAGTTGAGTTTGAGGCAAAGAGGCTGCCCAGAAGGTCAGCTTTCTCTTTTGCCGTGTGGGCCAGGCTATCGTCAATTTTACGCAGTGGTGGGAAAGATGACCGACAAAAATTCCCTTCGATAGCTTTGGCAAGAGACCAATAGGCACGGCTCCCGGGAGGGTGCCTCATTAGTTTCCTGCCAACTCTACCGATGTGCTTGGACTTCGCTTTGGCCATGCGCCGCTTAGTGGGCCTGGATGCAGCGTTGAGTGCTCTCTTAAGGCCGGAGGCATTAGGATCCTTACAAGCGTGAGCTGTAGTCCAGGTTCTGTAAGCCTCCTGCTTGTGACTAGAAACCACAGAGTACGGAATGTAACATTCCATTCCCTGGTGTATCACATAGGTTACAGCATCGGCACACGTGCTCGGATCTTCCGACGAGAAACAAAGCTGCCTCCATGGGTAGGACGTCAGGAACTCCCTCAGTCCATCCCAGTCTGCCGACCTGTAATGCCACACTTGTCGAGTTACCGAGGGCTGCAGCGGCGCTAGAACCGACAATGAGGTTTTTGTGCGTACCAGACAGTGGTCCGAGGATCCTAAGGGAGCCTCGACCACCACCTGATAGTTGGCAGGATGTGAGATCAGCAGAATATCTTGCAAAGAGGCAGTGTGACCCTCGACATCTGGTATCCGGGTAAACCCGGTTACAACTTGTGAGAGTCCATTAGCCAACGCGAAATCGTGTGCAGATCTTCCAGCGAAGTCCGTGATCCGGGAACTCAACCACTCCGTATGGTGTGCGTTAAAGTCACCAAGAATCACCAACTCCGCAGAAGGATACTGCACAAGCACTGTGTCGACCACCTGTTGGATGTGCTCGAATAAGCGAGCTGTCTCCCCGTCTCCGCTATAGGACCTGTACACGCACGCGTATATTCGGGTAGATCCACCGTAATCCACGCGTGCCCACAATAGCGACAGGTCCTTGTCTTCAAAATGGTCAAGACGGCGACAACAGACATCCTCTCGGACATACAGACATACCCCGGCGCGGCGAACGAAAGTGTTCTCCAGAGTATAGCCGGGGTAAGTAAGGTACGCTGTGTCAAGTGGAGAGGATATTTGTGTCTCCGTCAGAAAGAGTAGGGCCGGCTTAGCCGTTTCAAGGTGGTGGTGAACGGCGTTAAGGTTGGTATGTAAACCCCTGATGTTGCACATGTCCACAGTAAATGTGGGAGGGGCGTCCGCTGCGTTACTACTCTTTTTTTTCTTTTTGACCATTTTTTTTTAAACTTCCTAACAGCGTCGGATAAGGGAAATAATGATGTGCACCGTATCGACCGCCCGAGGGGCAAAGTTGCAGGTGCATCAGACCATCTGCACACAGAGGTGGTGCAATTTGCTGGTCCGGGGGACGGAAGGACCCCCGATCCCCCCCGTGCACAGGCGCCGGGCCCACTCCGGTCTCTTACTCCGGCACGACGACTGCACACGGGACTTAACACCGGTTGGCGGGACAGCCTCCCAGGCAGAGTTTAATAGAGAGGCCTGGGTTCGGGTCCCCTACTGACCGGCGGGCGGCAGTGGACCGTTACCGTTTCATTGGCTCTCCCTGGCCCCCGGGCCAACATGTTGCGCCCCTGATCGCAAGATGTCCTTACACATACCGGCCCCGGAGGCGGACAATACGGTGCACATCAAGGATAGGAACGAGGAAGAGGATAGGGGGTGGGGAGGGGGGGACTGGCTCTCCTGACTGGGAACACGCCCGAAGACGTTTGGCGGCAGATTACGACTTGAGGGTGGTAGCTAGCCAGGCAAGACCCAAGGGACCTTACCACCAAGCAGGACACTAGGAGGGATTACGCTGATAGTGCCGACCCAGCAACCATGTGGAACCAGTCGCCAGAGCCTTGTTTGCTGGTCGGCAGGGTGCACCACGTGCAGGTAAGGTTGGCTGCGGCACCAGGATGGTAAGACGCCACTTACACCCCTATGTTATGCATTATATGTCGTGTTTTGTGAGACAATGAAAATTTTGAAGAGGCCTCTTCTCATCTTTATGAACAACTCTTATTACGGACCCAATCTGAAATCCGTAAAAAAATTACTACTCAAATATTTTTACGAAGCGTTGCAAGCTGATTATTTTTGCGATTTCAGTGTTTGTCCTATAGTATAAGTTGGTCATAATGATAAGCAAAATGATCTATATAAAAAATCTGAAATTGTCTCATCAATTCCGCGCATTTTTTTTTATGTAATGGAAGTGACAAACAAGCATGCAGTTCACATTGATGTTAAGTGGATGACTGCAGCCTATAGACACTTACACAAAGACCAAGGTTAAAATGCAGATGCGTTACCACTCTTGAGGCCTAAGGTGTTATGCCTCTGTGCCAGAAATTACAGGGCCGTACATAACCACCTGACCGGAACACGATAGTGCTGAACACTACCGTTTAGCGACAAGTAGGTAATGCGGTTGTGCCTACGAGCTCTGACACTGGAGTTCTACCACCGGTAAAAAAAATGCAGTTCCCAAGTCACACAGTCCCCAATCACAAGTGATAATCACTTGTGCAGCTTATAGACATCTTCACAAAAACCAGGACAAAATAGAGCTTCAACACTGGCTCACTACTCTCCATTAGTTTCTTAGTTATTTAATAAATATGTATTTAAAATGAGCGAGCAAAAAATAAACAAGCATATCCACAGCCAGTTGAGATTCATGATCTCCAAACTTCAGAGTGGTAAGGTTACCAACATTATCTCAATCAGAAAGAAATTCTCATACAACATGATATATCTCTGAAGGATATTGCTCCATCCTTTTAAATAAATATTATTCTAATTGACTTAATCTGGCATAAACAGTCCTTGAACGTTCAGGACATTCCCTCAGGTTATCAAAGCCGATGCTAATGACTGTCGCTTCACTCTGCGTCGGCGCACTCATTAGAACATTAATCTGTCACGTAAGAACGATATCCCACTCGCGATTTACGAGCGTTTTCCTTTTGAGGCGACTAATGCACGTGTTCATTGCAAGCAAGTCACTAGCATCTATAGCGAACACACCGTGAACACGTCGCGCGCTCGTCAGATATTCGCAGTATGCTCGGCACGAAAAGACGCGATCCAGTAGCGAACACAATGGGAGACATTTTTTTTAAACCACTTACTAAACGAGAGTCTCATGATGACCAGCTACTTGTTAAAGATGATTTCTGTAATATTACTTTTTTAAGCATTACTGTGTCGAAGGTTTTTTCCTAAATTAATAGCAATCTGTGAATGACTGTCATAATTTTTAACTTCGGGAGATTGAACACTTCCCGAAGTTAAATATATTGGTGGGTGATTATACCCGTGAACCCACTGGCTTAACCCACTGGTGGGTGGATGGGTAATTCATAATTACAGTGGGTACACGGGTAATCACCCATATTGGTAGGTACCTACCTACCAACTACATTACGTTGCAACACCAACAACCTACCAATAAATATTACAGAGGAAACATTTGTTTTTTTGTACGTGTTTTTGTAACGTTTTCACACAAAAACTACTGGACCGATTTCAAAAATCCTTTCACCATTATAAAGCTGCGTCTTCACTGAGTGACATCGCACTAATATTATAAATAGCAAAGTTTCTTTGTTTGAATGTTTGAATATTTGTCCGTCAATCACGCCGAGACTTTTGAACGGATTTTATTGAAATTTGTTATACAGATAGGGTATCTAACTTAGATTATAGGATACTTTTTATGCCGAAAAAATGTGCCTGCGGGATGCTAAGGGATGATTTGATGAGTTTCCACTGGTAACGCGAAAAGCGACCTACAGGCACGTGGAACCCAAGGCAACAGCTAGTTGGCTATATATATTACAGTCATTGCACCCGTGTGGATCCGGGGCTAGCTAGTAGTTTAAAATAATCGATTAGTTAGATAATATGGTTTGACCCCAACTCTTCTCAACGGATGCTCTGACATCTGTTCCTCAACTTAGAAAGAAAGAAAGAAAGAAAGAAAAAAGAAAGTATATTTATTAAGACAATAGGTACATAATAGAAAACATAACAGAAAAAAATGAAACAAATAAATGGATTTACCACAAAACAAAACTTAATTAAAAATTGTTCTAAAGGATCCCCAACTCAGCATTGCGCCGGATTAATAAACCCGGCGCTGGTATTATGTTGGGGCCTTATACTGTGACACTACAGAAGTAGGTTCCTATAGTATGTAAGTATTATATCTATCGCCATGAAATAAAAGAGGAGACCTAAGTTGTAAATCACATAAACTCAAAAACAGTCCAATCAGCGATACTCAAAAAAGATTTCAAGTTGGAAACAATTAAACCTTACTAAAATTAACAAACCACACCGGTTCCCAGCAATGTCGGCTCCCGCAAAAACTAGCCGCCGGTTCGGATCTCGCGTGTGCAATTAAAATCGCATTGTGAGGTGCGCGGGCGCAAGTTGCGGATTACAGGACAGACTAGTGTCGCGGAATTTGAAGATATCGCCACAAAATTCAAAAAAAATTTGTAAATTCAGATTTTTTTTGGTTTTAAATTGTAATCCTTAAATTGTAAAAAAAAGCATTGCAAATAAGAATGCTTCTGCGTTTGCCAATAAAAAAATCAATGATAAAATCACGAACATCGAAACTACACCTATCTAACTAATGACAGGGCCGTACAAACTAATAGCAATGGATAATAATTATTGATTTTGAAAAAGATTGGAAGCTTAATGCTTATGACACCTATTTAAAATCATTTTTAACGAAAGGTTAAAAGGCTAATAAGGAATAACCTCAAAAATACAAACCAGCAACAAGTATAAATATATGAAATATAGTCGAAATAATTTATCTATTTTCAATGATTCGCCTACATTTTGTAGAAGTTTTTGTTATTTTAATAATGAATTCAATATTCTTTCGTCACTTCCGAAGCCATTGCTTCGGAAGAAAATGTGTTGAATAAAAACATATCCAGACAATTATTGTTATTTTAGCGAGAAGTATACTCGTCGGTCGAGATCCGTACTTTATTAAATGATAATTACAAGAGAACCTGCTCGCGCGAACATGCCCTGTGGTAACCTCACATGCATTGGATCATCAGAATTTTGCTAGTGTCTGTTTAAATAATATTATAGTTTGAAGATATATATATATATATATAGTTCAACGGTGGAGGGCCGAGTTCAATATATTTTGCTTACTGTAAAGCTTTACAATAAATCTTACCTAAGCTAATTATGAGTGGTTTATGGTGGTACTTTTGTGAGTGTTGATTAGTTGCCACACCTATGACCTAGCAGATCTCTGTGCCGGGGATTACATTGCATTACATTAACCGCACATGTAGTTTGTGCATTACCGCGGTCGAAACACGACAACGCTAAACAAACACTACCATTTAGCGACAAGTAGGTGGATTATGTAATGTACTGATGCCCAAACCGTTCGAGCTCTGTCACTAGAGCTCTACCAACAGTAAAATTTCTTTTAATATTAACATGCTAACCTTCACAACTTAAGACAAATAAGAACTCAAGATTTGACGTAACTCGTTTCAACTTGCAGTGTTTCATTACCTTTCAATGTGAAATGAATGATAAGCAGTTCAGTACCAATGGTATTATACCATTCCTGTTCAAGGCAAATACCGAAACCAGTCAGTGTAACAATACCCTGAAACAGAATAACCCGGATAAACCAAATGCTACTCAATTCCCCACGCGGCGCAGGAGATAGGGTGCATTTTAACATGGCGGTGTAATGCAGTCAAGGGGAGCCTGTATTGCACGCACCGTTGCTGATAAATGATAAAGATACAGGTACCTATTCAGTATTCTACATTTATTGTATGTTTACTCCACAGACCAATCAGATTCTTCCTATAGACTGAGAATGTTCAATTTATTGCATACAATTCGTTCTGTCAAACTGCCTGAAGGCAGACGAAGTGGGACGTTGTGTTCTAATTCTAAAAATCATAATATTTCAAAATCATAGGGATGGCTAACAAACTTCGTTTATATCGAAATATGGCAAAGTTTTATGAACTGCTGAGGAAATGGGACTATATTGTTAACAGATTTTCTTAATAATATAACACGAGAAAAAAATAAAGAAAATGTTTTTATTTTGCATAAGTGAAGTCATTAAAATTTAAAAATAGATACAGCGAATAATATAAAATAAAAACAGATAGGTCATAGTAAATTAAAATCATATTAATAAAATTTCACATTTCAAATCTCTAGTGCCAATAGTTTTTGCACTCAACCGCGGACGGACAGACAGACGGACATGGCGAAACTGTTAGGGTTCCTTGTTTACTACGGAACCCTAAGAACCCTTATTAAAACTGAAAAAAAACCTAATTAATTCTAGCTGCCCTGACGACCTTCTATCGCCTTATTGGTATAAAAAAATAAGTATGTCCAAGAAATCGAAAAAAAAAATTGCTTAGAATCATCTAATTACTTAGGGATATTGTTGGGGTTTCTAGTTATTAAGGGTAAAAGCGACTTCCTTACGATATTCAATAAACTGAAAAGTCTACTATATCGGTTGCCTAACTAGCATAGCTGGTAATAGATGGCACTGCTGCTACCATAAAGCAACGCAATAGATGTGAAGGAAAGATTTGATAAATCGGGCAGGGCTTCAGTAGCTCAATTGGAAGAGCGGCTGGACTAGATTCCCAGTAGGCCGCGAGTTCGAGTCTCGCCTGAAGTCAAATTTTTCTTTCCATTTTTCTTTAAAATAAAATAATAATAAATTAAAATAAGAATATAAAAAAATGCAGCAAGAATATCACTGGTGGTAGACTTCCAGTGTAGGAGGCGTAAGCACCAAATGGTAGTGTTCAGCACTAACATATTCCGGTTAGATGATAATGTATGCCTTCATAACACCCCAACTGTAACAAAGAGCCCAACTTGGAAGTGTGCCCTTTCAAAAATTAACGGATCGATTGGTAGACAATAAAAGTATCTCAACCACACCTCAAAACAACCTCCTCCATTTTTGAAGTCGATGAAAAATAATCCTACGTAAACTATAAATAATAAATAAATTCCGTGCAAGCTATCTTAGAATCCATTATAATTGGCTGCTTTTGTTGGTGAAAAACAATAAAATGAAGCATTGGCGTTGTTGTAGCTGCCGCGAACGGCGTCGGGCGGCTATACTAGTGTGCGAGAGCATGAGAGAATATAATCTAGAAATGTGCGCCCGCGCAGCCGCCACTCACGCGAACATGAGGCCATTAACAAATACTAATATTATATTATCACTTTCGACTTTGTTGACATTATTTGCCGCTTATAAAAAAAATAATAATAACTTGCCAAAAAAATAATAAACCGACGAAACGAAGAACGGTAAAGATAAAAATAAATTAAAGCTATACTGATGTAACTTACTAATTTTAAGTCGGCAATAAACGAATAAGTAACGCTAAAAAAGTGACCAAAAAGCGTAACGTTTTGACATTACACAATTTATGAAATATACTCGCACTTATAACACATAATGTTCATTTTCTTTAGACTGTGTTAGTAATAACATTTTTTGTTCTTGTTTTTACGCTTAACTATTCAGTGAGGAACTTCGTTCGAAACGTGGTTCCCATGCGTTTTCTTTTCTAAGTAATTACTATGTATGTATCTTCACGCCAGGTCCCTAACGGGGTAGGCAGAGAGTGTAGAGCGCCAGATATCCCGGTTCTGACAAACCTCTCGTGCCTCGTCTACTTTCATCATTCTCTTCATACATGCACGCCGATTCCTAATACTTTTGATCCCACCATCAGACAGAAGAACTCTACCTATTTGGTCATGGTAGGTCAGTCTTGGTCTTCCTGGGCCTCTGCAACCATCCACATAAGTAATTAGTAATCATTTAAATCTTTTTCTTTCTTCTTCTTTCTTTCTTCTTTCTAATTTTTATCTGTCCTTACCCTTCACACGGGCATTTATTTTGTTTTCTAATGGTAATATTTTTTTCGGAATCACTGCGCCAATTTAGTACTAGGGCTGGCATGGTGATATTGCAACACTGCTTGTGTGAATATGCCCATAAAAACAGATACGCCACTAAATGGGATCTTGCGTGGGACCGGAACCCTACGTGGCTGTGTAAAAGCGCTCTTACTATGCCACGAAAGGCTGCAATTGCATTAAAGCTGAATAAAAAACAGTTGCTCTAAACATTGAACTGTGAGTCTGTGGCATTAAAACATGTTGACTGCATGAAAACATGTTGTAATTTTACGATTACGATATTATTATTATTTATTAAATACACTTCAGTTTCCAAATTGCTCTTGGGAGTCTTCGACAAAAATATCTGAGAAAACTATGCTTAATAGAATTAGTTTTAAAAAATTAAAATAAACTGCCTCGGTAGCTAACGTTCCAGCCTATGTGAACTACACGCTTGTTACTGTAATTTACATAGAAAAATAGCTTAAATACATACTTGTTAATCGCTATCGCTTGTGAATTTGCGGTGTCCGTGGCCACGCTGCGCATACGCATCGTCTCACGCGATCTCACACATATGCACACACATGTGATACAATTACCAAACACCTACATACACACCGAAATGTACCTAGTTAGAATTAATTGCCCATTTCATCGTAAACTATCTAGTATACATAGTTCTTTACTGGTCATCTAGCTTGTTTTATTGAAGCGGTATGGTAGGTAGTTACTGGTGGTGTAGCCTCAAATCATCAGTGTTTGAATGTCATAGTATACTTGAACGCATGCATTTACCCTTGCCTACCCCTTCAGAGTATGCAGGCGTTAATTACGTTTATTATCGTAGTTATATCTGGTAAAGTAGGGAATGAGGTAGGTATATCTAAGGACAATTTGTTGGTCGTGAACAATCGCCAATTAAAAGTTAGTGAGAAACCAATAAGGTCAACTAATTACGCACAACACACGCAGGCTGTGCTACTCTTTGCTTTCCATCTATTTGTTACAAAAGAACCACCTTTATAGGGTTCCGTATCATAAAAGGAAAACACGGATCACCTATAGACCTATAGCATCACTTTGTTGTCCGTCTGTCAAGACTCTTTTTCTCAGGAGAGTGTCAGTTGAAAGTTATACCAAATATTCGAGTGGGAGCCTGAGCCTAGAGACTCTGTAAATCAGACTTATAAGTCAACGCAATAATTAATAAATAAATAAAATACGTTTACACTCACAGCCCCACATTAGGTATAAACCTGTGTCGTGGGTGCCGTTGTACACATACAACACATACACAAACACCCAGACCCGAAACAAATATCTGTGGGCCATACAAATATTTGTCCCGGTGCGGGGATCGTACCCGCGACCTTTCGAATCAAACGGTCATCTCACACCGCTGGACTAACCAGGTCGTTCATTCCGAGTACACATACTTCAAAGGATGCAGGCGTTAATTCGACCATTTGAGTGCATATTTTCCTACATTAGTGGGAAAATCAAATACCTATGGGATAGATATTTCCGGTTGACCTAGAATCATGAAAATTCGCAAGAAGCAATGTTAAATAGCATAAGTAAATGAAAAAAATAGAATACTATAGATTTTACCTGTTATTAAACCTATAAGAAGTCTTTGGTATTTAAGATAGGAAAACTGCGCACAAGTAGACCTCACACAAAGCCGCTTTTAGAGGTTAAAAACTTTCCTCAAATAAAATTCGGTCTTCAAAACCCGATCACATCACGAAAAAGTTTAAAATAACAGAATACTTACAGATTAGGTACTTTGATTACATTTCATTGGAACGTATTTATTTAAAAGCACGTAGACGGCAAAGGTCGCAGTTAACTGCTATGCGCAGGCGCAGGCCGCGAAGGCCCTCGATAACCGGGCGACGTGGAAGGGAAGTGAGGGATTATTACAACAATTACTAGATAGTTGGGAATAGATGGCGCTGCTGCTACCATATAGCAATGCAATAAATGTGAAGGAATGATTTGACAAATCGGGCAGGACTTCAGTAGCTCAATTGGAAGAGCGGCTGGACTAGATTCCCAGTAGGCCGCGAGTTCGAGTCTCGCCTGAAGTAAAATTTTTCTTTCCATTTTTCTTTAAAATAAAATATATTTCACAAGCATGTGTTAATGCGAAATAATATAAAACAATAATTACTATTCAACTGAGGCAATTTCTCAGACATTCTGAGCTATAGCAATTTACACTTTAAACAATATCTTCACACCAGTAGGGTTCCCCAAAGAAGAAGTTGAATGCAAGTAAACACCTACGGTTTGCCAATTAAAACTTTATAATTATACCTTATCTTAAAGGCCGAAATACTTAATAGAACAAAATGTCTGCTTAAAAATGTATGCTGACCAGATCATATAATTTTGTCAGATCTGAATTTTTCTGAACACAGCCATTTCCTCTCTCGTTCTCGTCGTGAGTGTGTTTGACAGATATTTCTAATTATTTTCTTTTTCAGTTAAAAATGTTAAAGATCGAAAATCCACCTCATACATAATCTTAACCTGTTGTTAAGTTTAAAAATAAGGAATGGAGTTAATAATGAGTAGCAAATGAGGTGTGAATGGCGAGCCGGACGTAATCCACACCTCCACACCGCGTCCACACGCCTTGCAAGCACATTTGTCACCTTACAATCCTACACCGCATACGTACACTATTATTGTAATGTTTAAATTAGAATTTATGACACTGAATTTTATACATATAGAGCCCATCAAGAAATATCGAGCTTAGAAAATAGACATTCGGCTAGTTTCGACTTTGTAGCGCGCTATCTCTGTTTCTCACTACCTACGTAAACGCACAGATAGTGCGGTATTAAGGCTGTATAGTCGATGTCGGTATTGGTCAAAATGAGATCAAAATGGTCGACAAACGTCACGAAGGTAGTGTGCGAAAGAGAAAATGCTCTACAGAGCCGAAATTGGCCGAAAGGTCTTTCCTAAAGTTGTTTGATGACGACTGTAAACAGTTTGTGATAGCTCTTATCATAAACGACAATCACGTATTTTACGTTTAATCAATAACTTTTTTTTGCAAAACATGCAGTGCATGTTTATTGCAAAGATGCAACCTATTGGCATCCACACCTAAACCGATGATCATCAGAATGATGGTGTTCTTAGGTTCTGTTACTTTTTTTGCAACAGTTTTTATAGCAAAACTAGTTAGCTTCAGCGCCATCTGCCGGGCTGATTTGGGAATCTAAACCATCCAGGGAGCCACCCAAACGCATACAAAAAAAGTCATTCAAATCGGTTTAGCCATTTAGGAGGAGTTCACTGATATACACAGTATACACCACAACACACACAAGAATTATATATATACATTAAGATGTACGTAATATTGTCTTTTAGCCTGAGGGATTAATTCCAAATACATTATAATTTATTTAGAAACTTAACTTCGAGCGCCTCTTTATAAATGTTGAACTAACCAACGTCCGACACGAGCACGGAATCATTGACCAGCCTCTACGCTCCGCATTGCAATTCAATTAATTTATTAATACGCTTTTACTAATTGTCATTAATTTCCACCGTTCATCCTCCTTCAACAGCTCACGAGGAAAAGAGACAAGTGTAGAAGTTATGCAACGTTTGTGGTTTGTAGATGCGCCCGCGCCCTTGCCGCACCTGCCCATTGATTTCTATCTATGAGATTTATTTTGTACGTGCCTCGGTAACATGGCAATCGGTCATGTTGAGGAATTTAAGTTCTTCTTGTTAATCTAATAAAGCTTTATACATTTTATGAGTTATTCAAAATTGATGCCTACCGTCATATTGGCTTTATCTGTCGCGATCTGGAGACATAATCGTTGTTCAGGAATTTTCCAAAAATAACATTTTGAACATAAGTTGTTGTGATTATTAAACATCATGAGTCCCATATTACCTCTACGTTGGTAAAAGTGTAAATATAATGTAACAAATTACAACATCTAAAGAAAAATCGAAAGAAAATTTTGACTTCCGACGGGACTTGAACCTGCGACCACTGCTGCACTGGGATCACTAGTCGACTGGCCTTGTGATCTCTCCCAACTGAGCTACCGAAGTCCACTCAAGAGAAGAAAAACGGAGAGAAAAAAAGAGAAGTAAACTGGTTCAATTCCCGCCAGAAGTCAATTTTTTCTTCACTTGCAAGTGTTATTGCGAAAATCTAAGAATCTAAATAGTTCAACATTGTTCTAGAGCGATGCAAGGAAGCTATTCAAGATAATGAATCATCATGAGAAACATTAACTCAAACACGTACAATGTACAGCACATTTAATGACAGAGAAGAGCCAGCCACAAAATGCAATACCAAACTGTGCAATTAGGTGTACACAAGAGTCGGACACGCCCGCCGCATCTCACAGCATAATGATCTAAGATCGGCCTATTATCACAATCAGCTCAATATTTTACAACTTCCTCCGCTTCTTAACTTTACACCGGTTCCCTTTAAACGTTCGCGCAGTTATAATGGACCGAAATCTGTTCTTTATTACACGCTTTGCTGAAGGAAGTGGAGGATAATTGAGGAATAGTTTGCGGAACCACTTTGATAAATTAATATTTAAGCACCTACTGGTTCTTGAAGGCCAGTTGCTGGAGTGGATGAAAGCGCCATGGTTTTATATCGATGTTATTTATTTTATGCTAATAAAAATAAATTGGTAGAATTTGAAAAGGACCATTCGATTGAAAATGTTTAGCGTCGCCTAAGGACACTTCACAAAGAAATACTCGCATGACGACAGGATTCATATTGTCATATTCCCTAGGGCACATTTCTAAAACATATTTCTACCACTAGACTTGAAATAGAAACAACTTTATAAAAATCACAATTCACTCACCTATTTGGGATCAAATATTCAGTACTGAGTCGCCCCAAAATTCAGTATCAGATGAGACGGTAACTTTACTACTGGCGGATACTTCCAGTGATGGAGATCGATCATGTTCCAGTTACAATACACGAAAACGTATTACCCCGTTATAATAAGATATCAGAGAAACAAAATAACTTAGACAATATTACGGATTATAAATTCTGGTTATAAACTTTGGGTCAGTATTTCCCTTAGCATCCATGTGAACGGCATCTATGTTTGCTTTACCATCATTCGATTAACTAAGTGTACAGCGGTCTTTTCAAAATCTCTGCAAAGTTTATCATATCGGTTGTTTATAAAATAGTTTTCAATTAATATCACAAAATTCAGCTTCAGTGATCGATACCAGTCGTTAATGTGAACTATTCTCATAAAGTTCAAGTGGGGCTTCCAATGAATATGTTGCCTAAAATGTCTGCATTACAGAACCACTTCATTAAACGTGACACTTTAAAGTAAACATTTAAAGCTAATGATAGCCTGCCCTGGGTAATGGCACACTAGGTGGACAAACGTCGGATCAAATGAGCCATCCTTCACGCCCATTCGTCTTCAATGGCAGGGATTACGTTCAAGGCATGTCACATTATATCGACAATATAAAAACGTTTGTAATACACAATGTTGCCTGAATTGCAGTGGGCAGCTCAGTTTGACGAGACATATTGGGTAATCCTCTAAATATTTCTTGATTTATTGATATTAGCACTTTTTTAAAATAAGTGGATATTTTTAACATTTATTATTGTGTCTGTATTCGATTTAAATTTAATTGAACTCCATTTAAGGTAATATGATCTCTCAGTCAACACGGGGTCTAATTTGAGCTCCGGACCTTTATTAGGCTTGCGCAGGGATGGGTCCAATACCTTAGGGCTCTGTCGCGAATTATTATCTAGTTTGTGATGGGTTGCATCAGCATCAGCGAGGCCCCTCTCTGACTGCATCAATAGTTAACACAGACAGAGACAGGGCTCGCAGAAAACATGAGAATATTGTAATGAAAATTGACTTGCCAAACTTTGAACTACGAGTATGTGGGTGAACTGAGGGGACAAGCTAGCTGAGCCTATGGAGTGAGATCCGGCAACTGCCTATATTCAATACATCGCGTAATATGATTCTCTCGTCAGCACGCGGTTAAATTTGAACTCCGGACCTTTGTCAGGCATGCGCGGAGACATGTCATGGATCTAACACGTAGAGGCCCATTCAAGAATTTTGACTACTTTGTAATGGGTTGCATTCGGCGGGACCATTCTCTAACTGCATAAATTATTTTAATAATGAAAATAGAAGACCATCTTGATCTTGTGCTTACTGTTTTAATACACTATGTAGGTATATTTATTTAGCAGGTTTGTGAAGAGCTAGAGATACCAAGACAACATGACTTGTCAGGTGGTGGTGTGTTTGGTCGCCGCGAGCCTAGTGCCCGGCCTGATGGCCAACATGGAGGTCATGAAGGATGTCACCCTGGGCTTCGGTGAAGCGCTGCAGCATTGCAGAGAGGAGGTGAGTTGATAAAATTTGTTTCATCGTTTGCGCAATAAATGAATAAGAATGAAGATTAAGTCTGTTAGTATTAGTATTGCCACACATAGGCTATACATTGCCACAGTAACATTATAATTACCTATACACTTTTAATCTATATCCGATGGCGCGTTTTTTTTCTTCACACCACTCACACGTACAGTCAGGAAACTCACCGCTAGTCCAAATTAAATCAAGAATAGTATTTATCACCACCGCATAAGGTCCCCATGCTGTCAAGCGGCCAGTTCCCTGAATTAACAGGTAATATTACAGAGGTATAGAATATTTAGACAATAATATGACTGAGGCAAAAGCTCACTCAAACTCTCTGTCTAAACTAAACATTGAAAGTTAACTTATGCGTAGAGTTTTACCTTTGAATAACAAAATTATAGGTACCTACACACTTCTTTGCCATCTCATTTGATTGCGAAATCCGTGACTGTTTTCTCACTGAGATTAACCACCTTCTGGAATCTTAGACTTGAAATCATCGTTCTGACAGCATATTGATTATAAATTACTATCATCTACCATTAATGAATCGATTCTCCAACACGGCCATGGAATCAAAGATATCCCAGGCAACAGTTATAAACTGCCATCTCAAAGGACCACGCATTGTAATTATAAGCTATTTATCAAATGAGTTCGAGCTGTTAGCTATCTTAAGCGATCTAAAATTAAACCTAATCTAGATTTCCCTATGATTGAGTGATAAATCTATCATCTGACGCCTGGATGACATATTTATTATTCCGGTAGACTATTGAAAACAATTATGAAATGTGTTAGGAGACGTGCATGTGATTTTCCGATAAAAAAATTTAAGCTTGAACTTATAAGACACAACTTCGAAATTTTCTCAATGAGAGAAGCATAGTATTAGGTAGATCGTATGGCATGCGTTACGACTTCACAGTTGTACCACTTAATACGTTTTTAAAACTGTGGTCGTATTTTGTTCTTAACCCTAAGTCATTATGAGTACCTATGTAGGTATACAATGATCATCACGTTTAGAATGTCCAGTTGTCACGTAATATCCGGTTATTATCTGGAATTTGGTCTATTCGACCAATGCTGGCTTTCCGATTTTAAAACATCTGGCAAAATATAGAATTTTCAGAAAAAAGGGACATTATAATTTTGAATTTTAAAATAGCAACAAACATCGCCCTGTTACAAACAAAACTTTGTATTTACTTTAAAACAAGTTTTATTACCCGTTTCTCCCGCGACTAATCCTATCCTAGGGTTCAAACTATCTTCATATTAAATCGCAATCGGTTCAGTGAGCTCAGTGGTTTGGTGTAAAGCGTAAGAGACAGTTAAAATTACTTTCACATTCATATTAGTATGGATGAGTAATTTAGGGCGGGCATGAGGCGTGGCGGAGGCGGCAATAGTCTAACTGGCTATTGTTCGCTTTACTCTTTACTCAATGTGTCCGATCCAGCCCTGCTTTAAATTATCTCGTTTCAAATTTTTAAACTCCCTTGTCTTCATTTTTAAACTGTCTTCATTGTCTTTGAGTCTTCATCCAAAAATATATGACATAATTTTTTTGTAAACTATTTGCGATATTTCCTCTCGGTATCGCTCATAGGTGCTCTTAGTTCGCTTTCTCTAATCTAAATTAAAGGAATGTTTACATATCTCTGGTTTATAAAATCAGTTTAGAACTAACCGTGCTGCTACTTTTTTTGCGGAGGAAAAAAGAATACGTTTTTGTATTATTTCTTTGATGTCCCTACTGGTCGAAGCGTGATTTTATATAGTCTTTAAATAGAATTTCTTATTATTGTCTCGTACATTTTCAAAATTTGAACTCTCCATTTTTTCCCCAGTGCGATTGCAATAATGACTTACTATTGGCCGCAATGAAACCGGCCTGTATTATATCCAGTTTTTTACCTTCCTCCACAAATTGACTTTCTAGTGCATGCCGCTGGTCATTAATCATCTTAGTATTCTAGACTTAAATCTATAACATATTCTGAGCGGCACTTCCTTATTGATATGGAAGCTATTTTTTTAACACACGGGTTTTATTAAGTTTCAAATTGAAAATCATTTTTAATGTGATTTTTAAATTGATTTTGGTAGGCCACTACTAAGCCTCTTGACACACGCTCTCATACACTGGAGGAATGAGATATCGATCTCGATCGGGGAAGTGGGGTGGGTTAATTTCAATTTCATGAATTCATGGTTCTTACGTTTATTGCGGAGAACTGCTATAAGAACTCGCACACACAAAATACCTATTACCTGACCGAAAAAAAACACGTACGGCTCTTCGAAAGCAGATTTAAGTATAGAAATGAATACTGCAGCGTAAAAACATCTACATATTATAGACATCTAAACAAGATCAAAATGCCGATACGTTGCCACCCTTGAACAACCAAGAAGTTGTTTTGTCTCTGTGATAGAAATTACAATTTACAACTGTACTCTTCCCTAGCTACAAATAGATTAAGTAATGTGGCAGTGTCTTGTCTACGCGCTCAATCTCCGACACTGGAAGTCTTCAGCCAGTATTAAAAGATCCGGACATAATAAATACAATATACAATATGGGGTTCTTCAAAAATGGCGTCAAAAGGGTCCTTCAGGGCCGGCAGCGCGTTGGCGACTCCCCTGGTGTTGCAAATGTTCATAGGCGTCGGTGACCACTTTCCATCAGGTGGCCCGTTTGCTTGTCTGTCAACCTTCAGACATAAAAAAAAAATAATTTGCGCTATAGTTAAGGTGTTAGTAAATGAAAATTGGATTGAAACAAGTTTTGTTCAATATTGATATAGGTTCGTCATACTGCACATAAAAACCAGAGATTTCAATGAAGATGCGTTGCCACTCCTGAGGCGATGATGCCTCTTACGCCTCTGTGCCGTAAATTACGGCACCAAGATACAATAGCACTGAACACTACCAATTATTGGTCAATGTATTAGGTAACGCCGGTGGTGTATACGCCCACGAGCTCCGTCACTGGACCTCTCCCACGTGTACATTAAAATATGATCAAGCATAACATTTTAGAAACAAGCCCGTCTCTAAAACAACATTATCGCATTGGTGCAGAGTAAACTGACCGAGGACAAGATGGAAGAGTTCTTCCACTTCTGGCGCGAGGACTTCAAGTTCGAGGACCGCGAGCTGGGCTGCGCCATCCAGTGCATGGGCAAATACTTCAACCTGCTCACCGAGACCAGCCGCATGCACCACGACAACACTAACGAATTCATCAAATCTTTCCCTAATGGTAGCTATTATTCTTTTTCACCACCTGCGATCCTAAAGTTTTCTTGCTTAACGCTCATTACGCCTAGGTAGAAGTATGTAGGAACAAATTCGTCTTCATAGAAACGAATGCGTTATCCAGTTGGTCTTTGAATATTCATTTCAAGGTTTCAATAGCTCTTCATCCTCACCAAAGGCTAGCATCGTTCTTATAAATAAACAGGATGGGCC
Organism: Macrosoma leucophasiata; assembly: GCA_036365455.1. Classification (NCBI taxonomy): domain Eukaryota; kingdom Metazoa; phylum Arthropoda; class Insecta; order Lepidoptera; family Hedylidae; genus Macrosoma; species Macrosoma leucophasiata. The sequence goes on along the minus strand of JAWQUS010000023.1, from coordinate 302,471 downwards.
TACTGCCTCCCATTACCCTTCCTACCTTTCAGTATATGGGACTAAGGATATCAAGAAACACACAAAAGCTATTACTTCCGTGCATTTCTGGATTTCCCTACAAATACCTGTCTATCCTTAATTTGTCCTTATTTTCCACCTGTTCTCCCCGAATGGGGCGGTGTACGACAAAATACAAAGTAAACTTCGTTGCAGAATGTTCGCTAGTACTAAAAACGTCTTGAATGGATTCATTTCCTCTAATTTAATTCAGCAACTTAGTTAAGCAGCTTCCTGACTTGAGCCAGAGATGTGCAAAAGGGATAGGAAATAGGATGGCTTGTAAAAACTGTATATCACTGCAGTTTGAATAAAAGCTTCCCCGTTTGGGTAACGACTCGACCATAGTAATAGATAGCTTCCAGATTTCCATTGACCTAATGGAAATCTGCGCACAATACTTTTCGTTTTTAAACTATTTACTGTTGGTAATTAATTGACATACGAAGTAGTAACATTAATTTCAGTCATTGCTAATGCTGGCAGCCGTGCGGTCCCCTCATATATGGGCATTACAGTTGCGGTCCTACTAATTATATTAGCAAGTTGGACTATTTAGAAAACGCTATTAATTATACGAAACGATTTCCTTGCCATACATGTAAATAACTAAGCACGAAGTTTTTATTGTAAAATCAGAGAAATCTTGCGACCGGTTCCTAAGAAGGTATAGTCTGATGAGAGCAGTTTAAGTAAGGTTTCGGGTTGAGAGAAGTTCCCACGATATTTCTGCCGGGATACACTTAAAGAAGTGGGAATAATTTGAAAGAAAAGGCAACATACACCACTCAGAATCTAGGACTTCCCGAGTACGTGACAAAAAAAGGCAGTCTGGCAGCAGTAGCTTTCAGTTTTTTTTACATATTACAATATTCAAAAAAGATCAAATTATATCGTAATTTATTTAACAATAGATTATATAGGTTGTAAAAACGTAAGTAATATATTTTGTCGTGCGGATTTTTAGTTGTTTTTTTTCCGCCATCCTTAATGAGGCACAAATACACAAGTGCTCGGACAAATGTTTTTTTACACACTGTATATGCCACAAATCACACAGCCAAAATATTATAAGCTTCGACATATTACATTCAATTACTGGTGGCAGAGTTAGGCAGAGTAGAGTCTAAAGTTTATACAACACCACCACATCACCTAATCTACATGCATGCCGCCAAATGGTAGCGTTCAGCCCCTTTGTGCCATTAAGATAGTCTTCGAGATCTTATATACATACAGACGTAAGAGCTGTTGTCTCTACCTTCACATCTATAGACTGTAGTATACCTCATATCAGTGTGAATTCAAAGTTGGTTCGCCGCTTTTGTCACACAAAAAATATATCTATTATATAAATGAACTCTGTAATCTAAAAATAAAAAATTGTAAAATCATTTCGTACGCTGATGACACCACACTTACATTTAATGGTGATTCTTGGTATGAAGTATTTAACACAGCGCAAAGTGGTTTTAACATTGTTTATAAGTGGCTTGCTAACAATTGTCTGACCTTAAACACAGATAAAACCAAATATATTGCTTTTTCTAATCTAGGCTCAGACCAAATGATAACTAATTTAAATTTATATGCACACCAGTGCTCTTTCCCTCCGTCCTCATCTTGCACATGCTCTTGTATTGAAGCCACGGATAGTGTATGTTACTTGGGTGTAACTATCGATAAAAGACTGTCATTTGAGACTCATATAAATGATATAACACAGAAAGTACGTAAATTCTCATATTTGTTTAAGCAATTAAAATCAGTAGCAGACTTCAAAACATTAAAAATGGTATATTTATCACTTATTCAGTCAATAGTTTCGTATTGTATTTCGTCTTGGGGAGGAGCCGACAAGACAAAATTAATAAAATTGGAAAGAGCTCATAGACTTATACTCAAAATAATGCTGTCCAAGCCACAACGATATGAAACAGCATCACTTTATCGGGAATCGGAGGTTTTAACGGTACGACAATTATACATTCATGCATTGATTCTTCGAGTTCACTCGGACACTACCCTAATTGATATGAGCAAAAGTAAAACGCGTCGTCATTTTTCTGTTTGTAACATTAAAAAAGTAAGGACTAATTTTGCCCAAAAATTTTACTGTTTTCGTGGGCCAAAATTATATAACAAAATCAACAAAGAATTAAATATAACTAAAGCCAATAAAATGATTTGTAAAAATAAACTAAAGAAATGGTTACTAACTTTAGATTACCAAAAGACTGAAAAACTTCTAGAAATTGTATCGTAAAATATCACACACACTCACACACACACACACACACACACACACACACACTCTCTCTCTTTCACTCACTCACTCACTCACTCTCGCTCGCACGCATACACACACATATACATTCACGCACGCATGCGCTCATTTATACACTAGCCTTTGTTATTTTGTGAAACATTAAACTTTATTTATCTATTTAAAAAAAAAAGGTATATATCTGTATATGTACCACCACCTAATCTACCTTATTATTAGCACAATGTATTCTTCATGAATTTCTGTAATCCTTTCTTATGAGGGAAGAGCTGGTGTCCTGAAATACAGGCTTTGCTTAGTTTAGGCACCAGTCTCCCACAATTTACTTTAATAATCACTCACGACTTTTTATGTTTTTATTATGTTAAACTGTGTAGTTATTAAGGTTATTGTGGTGATAAATAAATAAATAAAATATATATATATATATATATCTAGCATTAACCGTTGTCACCAGGCGAGGTGCTATCAAAGCGGATGGTGACTATAATCCACGAGTGCGAGCAGCAAGTGGACGACGAAGAGGACCACTGCTGGCGCATCCTGCACGTCGCCGAGTGCTTCAAGAAGACTTGCCAGAAGGAAAACATCGCGCCCACCATGGAGATGCTGATGGCCGAGTTCATCATGCAGTCAGAGGCGCGGTAAACTGACCAGTTTGACCGAGTAAAGATTTCTGAATGACGGATCACACTTAGGCAACGATACGTGGATTTTGGCTAGTTTTTATTTATTTCTATTTGGGATTGAAGTGCGTCTTGTTAGTTGTATATTGTGAATTATTTAAACCTGACATCAGCCATGTTCTAATGGGCTAAAGATGAGGCCAAATAGTAAAATTTGAAGATAACTCATCACAGGAAAATAAATCCTACTGCTGTAGGTGTAGGTATTTCGAAGTGTAACCTTTATATTTTATCCATAGCTCCACATACTAATAACCTTGTTAAGCGTGAATTCATGTGGCTGATTAGGTTGATGGTTCTATTTGATTAGCCCATAATATGATCAGCATTTATTTACCCACCGCTGTACAAATGTGTCTCCCATAGAGAAAGAGTTATTTTCATTTATTCTTACAATATTTCGCTGCAAAAGGTAACATTAATTTATCAATTTTACTTTTTATTGAGTATTAATTGAAGTAAAACAAGATTTAATTATCCCTAAGATTTGTTGTTTAAAATGTCTGTCTATTGATAGATATTTGTAGATCATTTTTACGATTGTTCCAAAACTAACTGAGCAAATATTTAACTGTGCTTTTGCTAAAAGTTCAGATTTATGATCTGATGTATGTAGGCCAATCACGTTTTGCGTCAATGCTTTAGTAATACAATTTCTTACTATTTCATCATTTTATTTCAATATGTACCTACAATCTGTTTGTATGTCGCATTGCTCTCAGAGAGCCAGGTATCGTTTACACGTGTGCGGTTCGCCACAAAACAACTTGTCACTTCGTCTGTCCACATATTTTGGAGAGAGTCCAGTTTGTTTTGTGGTTTTCACTACTATAACATATTTGTACAAGTCCGCTGCATTAAGTGACTTAGAAACAAGTGATTATAAGTATTTTATATAACAGTAATTTGAGAGCTGAAAACTCTACAACTTTACAGACTTTGGAATTAGTAAACAATATAAATTAATCCGAAAACAGTTTCTGAATGTTTCTTTAGGTATTGTAGTAGGATTCCAAAAGTAACATTGTTGTATTGAATAAGATATTGTTTTTGGTTCTGATCAAACCGTCGCTTGTTACTGAAAACATATTCTACATTGTATTCTATAATTCATATATCATCTCAATATATCAATAGGAAATCAGGGTATGATTCGTGTATACAGTTTTCGAGGATCAATTTGAGATCGCAAATCGATGATCAAATGCTGACTGTAATACAATTTATTAGTTCATTGAGTTTAAACGTCATTGGTAATAATCTCTCTGATCTTACAATTATTAATATTAACAGCTTATGACTGCACAGATAACTAAAAAAACATATAATTTACGCGGGTTACACTTAATAAATACTTCGTAAAACTTGTTCAGCAAACTATATGTTAAAGCCGGAGACAGCAAATAAATGTTTAATCAGTTGTGGTCAAGAGTTATCTGACGATTAAGAGAACTGACTGTAATTATACTGAATGTGTATTAGTGTAACAAGCGTGCTCGTAGCTATAAGGTAACGACTTGGCGTGCAACGGCTATTGATTTGTGTAGGTACTTTGTTGCAATAAACATTTTTACACAGAAGCCTGTATATTTTTTTAAAATAATTTCGAATGTGACTCTGTCTGCGTTGGATTTAATATGCTGGGATAAAAAGTACCAATTATTTTCTAAGTGAATACAAGTGAATACCTATGCGTCAAAAATCTTGGTTGAGGTTCTATACATTACTTAATATGCGGAAACATAGAGGGTCTGAGGGTGGGTCAAGAGTCTTAAGAATCAAGGTATTAAAAACGAAGGTGGGTCAAGAGTATTAAAAACGATTAGTTATTGAGTAGATGTTTCAAAGATAATATTATTGTATATTTTCTTAACTTTTTGAAATTACAGTAAAAAAACTATTCAAATTCCCTATTCCAGAAGATCAATGACTCCAATTTAATTGGATACATTCATTATCGATGCAAGTAGTAAATACGACTCTTTTTGTTATAAATGATCACTACATTAATTTTAACTCTTAATGTCGCGGGGATGTAGCTCAGTGGTAGAGCGTTCGCTTTGCATGTGAAAGGCCCCGGGTTCGATCCCCGGCATCTCCACATAACATAAATTGGAAGGGTTTCTTTTTGTTAAATTTTTTCTTCGTGTACTCACCAATAATCACGGTTTTTGCATGATTATTTGCAAAAATAAGAGAATTACAAAAATATGTCTAATTATTTTGATACCTAATATTTAACTTGAACGGTTTGTCAGGGAACTATAGGCTTCACCACAATAATTATACTACCTTATACCGTAATAAAAGCTTTATTCTATTGATTTTGGAAAAGCGGAGAGTCCTTTTCCTGTACGTCAAGAAAAGATCTTTGGATGATTTTTTCGACATTTAATCGCCGCTACCTTTTCAAAACCGTTTATTACTTTAACTATTAATGGTGGTAGACCCTCAAGCCTAAATGCCGGAGCTCGCGGACGTAAGCACCACCAGTGCCGGATTAGCATTTGCTGCTTCCTGCTATACATATAGCAGGAAGCAGCAAATGCTACGGGCCCCGCGCCTGTGCCCAAAAAAAAACCACAAATATGTAAATATGAAATACACCTTACCTATTCTCAAAGTGAGCGTTGGCCACACTGTTATTATATAGGTAGGTATATTACTGTAGGTATATTATTATGTTGCAAGTTGGCAATACCACAATACCTACAGGGGAAATCCCCTAATAATGTATTCGATTCCTTTTCGAAAATGTTCTGATTTATTTACATCCTAAATTTTAGTAGGCAATGTCACTATAGGGCCCCATGGTCACTTTTGCTTTGGCCAAAAGTGGCCCCGCACCGGCTTTACCCGGCACTGGGCACCACTACATTACCAAATCTACTAAATGGCAGCAGTTCTGGATGGAATAGAAGTAGTGTTCAGCGCTATCGTGTTACGGTCAGCTGGTAATATACGAGTTCGGCCTTGTCATTTCCGGCACAGAGGCACAGCAAGGAATTTTCATTAAAATCTGTGGTTTTTGTTAATAGATGTTTGTAGGCTACAGCATCACTTACCATCATGAATGTAAACTGTATGCTTCTTTGCCATTTAATAACATAAAAAAATATATAATAAAAGCCTTCAACGAAGATATATCAAAAAGATTACCGTGACCCCGACGTGATTTGAACACGCAACCTTCTGATCTGGAGTCAGACGCGCTACCGTTGCGCCACGGAGTCGTTGTGAAGTGAAATGAATTTTTGGTACAAATTAAACATAAAATTATTTTTACCTTGTATTGGTAAAATAAAAATATATGTACAAAATTATTAAATACGAGTAGTATTTCATACAGCATATTTAAATTTTCAAGTGTAAGGTAAAAGCAAAATAATGGTTACTTCAATTCAAATACAAGTAAATATAACCGCCATCTACCGGAAAGTAGTGAAACTACGTTGACCTTAATTAAAATATTAGTTCAGTAATCGTATACCATCATTTTTTTTTTGGCGCTGTATATTGATTGTTCAGCTGACAATTGTGTAAATGTAAGTAAAGTATGCATTTACAAAATCAGATAAATAATACATTCTTTTTGTACGGAATCATCATTTACCTCGAAAAGAGTAGGTAGCTTACAGATATTTAATATTTAATCAGACAATCTTTTAAAAATAAGAAGTAGGTACTTAATAATTCAAATGGAAGACAAGCCTCAGGACGTAAGTATTTCTAAGCTCAGAACCATCGTATTTTTTAGATTAATTTGAATGTAGTACCTATGTTTTTTCAACAAAGCTGCACCTGAATCTTATCGAGATGTTTATCCGCAAACACAGTTCATTACATGTTAAACATTTTTCTGTATGTTGTTTGCACACCTATTGTTTTCGGCTATTCAAATCATACTGTGAACATTTTCAAAGGAAAACCTAGTAACTGAGAATATCCGGAAGGAACTTGCTTTCAAATATGAATATTAGTAGTCTATGAAAATTACAGATTCATTCCCCGCCCATTTCTAGAGTAATACCTTTTTTCTGGGATCTATCCGGGATATATTATAGTAGCGTAGAGCCGTGCAATGTCTTTCAGTCCGAAATATCAAATTCAATGATCGCCGACATCGTCCCTCAGTAAAAAATCTCGTAAAGACTGAGAAAGATTAAATTATTTTGTTGTAATATATAAAAGCTGCTGCATTCTTTCGGTCAAAACCTCAAAATCTTACTATTCTATTCTATTTTTACTTTAAAATCTTTGAACTTTGAATCACATGTATTATTGCAAAAACATAACACGAGATTGTCAGTATTGTATTGTATTGTCATTTGACAGGTTTCAACGAAAAGGGTTTCCTGAAAACACCTAACGTGATCGCTTTAGATATTTATTTAATTCATGATTTGATCTTGTTATTTTGTACTGTTTACGAAAACATTAGCGGTGATCTGATTATCGAAATTTCGAAAAAAATCGTTCCAACAATTCATTCTATATTATTTAATATCGGGCCTCTGATAGAAAGATATTCCTCTACATAAAATTAAGAGATTCCTGCCTTTGCACTCCTTTTCAATCTATACGTAAATGACGTTCTTCAATCCTTCATTACATAGATTGTAGATTTTGTAGAACACGACATACTTATAAATGTCCATCTAAAAAAAACATATACACGAACACTTGTTATGTTAAAGACGAAATTAAATCAGCTACTTCTTTTATGTGACGGCCTTAATAAGTCGATAACGCAAATCGATGTTTCGCGAGCATTCGCCGTTCCGCCGCCGGCTCGAGCACGGTATATCTACAGCAGTTACAATGTCGGCCAAGCTGCTCATCTTCCTAGCCCTGGTGACCCTCGCTCGCTGCCAGCTGGAAGCCAGTATCCTGTCCCAGCTGTACTACCCGCCGGTGCACTACAATAAACTAGAGACCACGAAGAAACCCTCAGTTAAAAATATCGATGATGAATCCTTGAGGGTGTTACCTCTCTCTAAACGCTTTGCGGAATTTGTGATGTGATTTGTAAACAAAGTGTACCACTTTTTTATTATCTTTTAAAGATTAACGTGTGATTGTTAACTTTGTGAAGGTGACTCGCAGTTAGGCTGTTTTTGTTTTGTGATCCTTATTTAGCTAGGAATAGATAACTTAATGAAGATTTTCATCATATCTTTGTTAGAAATTTAAAAAAAAAGTTAAAAGCATACATGAATACTTATCCTATATTAAATGCATATATTATAATTGAATTCAATTTTGTTTTCTTTGCTATTATATGAACATTTTATTCAAATGAAACTTTATTCTATCATTCAATTAATATTTCCAAAATTCAATTTATCAATTTGTTATTTACAATTTTATAAGGAACCCGTGAAAAAAGGTAAAAAAGGATGTGCATTTGTAGCATCTGCATAATAGCTTAAGCCCCAAGAGTGCTTGCTATTTGAAAAAAGATGTAATTTGAAAAATGAAACTCGTAATACAAATATGCCAAATTAGAGCAAATGTTAGGTCTCGCGATCCTTTCTAACGGTTTACCCGTTAGAAAGGAAATATTGAACCGGTTATACAAATGAACAAGTTCGGCCTAAATTCACGTCAATATAACATATTGCATACAAATATTAATATTGTATTATTTCTTGTTGATAAACAAGCTCTAAAGGTAAGTTGGAATGATTAGAGTAAACGTGTCCAAAAACAGACCAGACTGTATTAATATTGATGTAATTAGTACCTCCGCTCCGCCATAAATAATTGCATTGTATAAAAATTATATTACGGACTTGGTATAAATTAGTTCCGCTACATTTCCGCTAGAGCCGCTGAACAACTTCTCATTTATATGTTTTTTGCTGACTTGATGTCATACACCTATTCTTGATGTCATACTTATACTTGATATATTATGATAGTAAACGTAAAATATTTCAAAATGGAAAAATAATACCGTCCCAAACGTGAAGGCAATTCGTGTTCAGTTTTTTTCTATCTACTCGTCAATAGATGGCGCTATCATAATTAAAAAACCTAAACTTCGTAATGATTGCAGTCTTTAGACATCTACACAAAGACCAGAGGTCAAAATGCAGACGCGTTGCCAAATCTGAGATCTTAGGTGTTATGTCTGTGTACTCTGTGTGATAGTTATTACGGGGACAAAAACCTAATAAATTAAAAGTTGTGATTCTGAATAATAAAAATATAATTTTTCTATTCATATTCCGTTCACTTCCTTCCTTTTTTGTACATAATTATAATCATCACATTATCCTCATAGATGAACAATCACGCAATATACCTAATGTTGCGATGGGCACATTAGCAAAATATCTCATACAAAAATGAGTTCAGTAGGTACTAATATTTTGTCTGCATAAACTAAAAAAGATAGTAGATGATGTTGATGGTAAAACATCCCATCGAATAAAATCGATGTCTTGTCATCGATACATCGTTTTCATTCCTAGTGAACTTACGGGGACGTGATATTCGGTGTTACACTTTTCGAAGTCCCGTATCGCACCCCTTATGTAAAACCGGTATGAACAAAAGTCTTTTTTTAAAATGTGGGTCATCGATACTGGTGGTAGAGCTCCAATGACGAAGCTCGCGGGCGTAGGCACCACCGCATTACCTAATATACTTGCCGCTAAATGGTAGTGTTCAGCACTATCATGTTCCGGTCAGGTGGTAATGTACGGCCCTGTAATTTACGGCACAGAAGCATAACAACTTATGCCTCAGGAGTGGTAACGCATCTGCATTTTGACGTCGGTACTTGTGTGGGTGTCTATAGGCTGCAGTCATCACTTAACATCAATGTGAACTGCTTGTTTGCCACTTCCATTACATTTAAAAATAAATCGTAAATTAAGTGTCTCGCTGCATTTCAAATAAATACCTATTTATTTCTTTCTTTTTAATAAGTTTTATTATGTAACGGGTTTTCCTGCGATTTGATTCGAAGAATTATGGCTTGATTCATTTCTGGATTAGCAGGAATATGGGAAAATACTCTTAAATTGACGGTATCGCTAGGATTAACAAGGATGATTTAGCCCCTGGGTTTATTGGTCACTGCGTACCGCGACCCTGAGCTCCCGTCTTCGATCCTTCCCCAAAGACGTTCGCAACAGTGTCATTACTTCTTAAAAGTACTAAGCATTTACTTCAGCAGACTCTCGGCGTGGTAGTGGCTTACCTACTACTCCACTAGTCTACTCAGGCAATTTAAGCCAAAAAGCGTTCACAGCTGGACAAAGGCTTCCTCCAAAGATGTAGATGCTCTGTTGCATCAAATAGGGGAATGTGTCGTTATCGCCACGCTTGGCAATCTGGGCATGCGTGTTAACGATCCCAACGCCGGTATTATTAGCGCAGGACGCCGTTACTCACCCCGCGTTATTGCATTTACTACCGCTGTATTGGAATTGTTTGACCGGCATTGTTCGGTTGACTAACTGCAGTAAGGGAAGAATTCGCCTCCAGTAGCGGGCGGTGGACCGTCACGTCCCGAGGCATAAAAAGGTCACAAGTCCTTTCGAATCTTAGTTTGCGAGTGCACTGAATCACATCTATGATTCTCTAGATTACGGAGTTATTTTTGAAAAATATGTGGTTACAGAGGCCCAGGAAAATCAATCAATCAATCAATATATTTATTGTAAAATGTACCTACTTACTTTAAATTGGTCTTAAACTAAAACAGATAAGTCAGGTAAGTACCTACATAAGCCTTTTTAAGGGGCATCGCAATTTTGACATGTCAAGCAAGTGTCTAACAAAATAATAATCTTGAGCAAATAGGTAGAGTAGGTAGGTCCGAAAGTAGAGTTAAGATCTGGTTAAGAGTCATCGGAATCGACGTGCATGTATATAGAGAGAGATGAATATAAAAGAAACACGTGAGGTGTGTACGCATCGGAATATTTGCGACTATAAAACGACTTTGTATGAAGATACATTTGAAAAATAACCATAAACGACCAGCGGAATCTCTAACAATGGCACAATATAGACATTATAATAACTATCCGCGCGAGCAGTGTCGAAGGTCGGGTATTTCCCGCATACGAGTATATCACCAGCTGCGTGCGGTGCGGTAATCGCCAAGTGTGCCAACTGTTAGCTAACTCGCAGAGAAGCCCTTGATGATCAATCATTTTGGGTTTTACATCTTCAGCACGTGATACAGACGTGATCATTTTTCTATAAGTACTAAGTAATTCATAGTTCAACGGTTACCATGTGTCATACATAGCGCTTTCATACAGCCAGTGCCATGCATGTATCTGTTGCTATGGATGTGTTCTATTGACACGGGCATATTATTGCGGTATGGCCACACCCAGGGGCGGCTTAACCTGTAGTGCAAGGTGTGCAATGCACACGGGCGCCGCCGTCTAAGGTAGCGCCGCGGCGCTCCCTAGGACATCTAAGAGCATCGTCTTGGAACATCATGGTCAGGCCTAGGGGGCGCCAGGGTTTCATTGCAAATGGGCGCTACACGAGCTAGAGCCGTCCCTGACCACACCAGCACTTTACTGAAGCTGAACTGACCGTCTACAGATCACCGAACCTGTGGTCTGATGTGACGAATGAGCCCACTTAGCGAAACAATACTTTCAAAGCTTAGAGATCTAATTCTTCACTACACAAACAAATAATGATATTTTTCTTTTGTGTTACAAAGGTGGCAAACAAGCATGCAGTTCACATGGATGTTAAGTGATGACTGCAGTCTATAGACATCTACACAAAAACCACAGGTCAAAATGCAAATGCGTTGCCACCCCTGAGAACTTGTTTTTGTTCTGAGTCACCTTTAGTTTTCGTATTAGGCCCAAATTGAACGACCACGTTAAATATCCGTAGGTCAGCACTGACTAAGTTGGCCAAAAACCTTTGTATAGTAAATGATAATTAGTAGATCTAGAATTTTCATTTTGAGAGGTCTTGAGCCAGAATTTATTTCGAGACCAATTTATTTTTGCCTTAAGTTGACCATAAATTATTAGGTACTTCGGGTGTTAAGCGGGGTTATGTCACTATGATGTGTGCCGGGGAAGTGCACAGTGGCAGTCGCGAGCACGTGCGCGGACATCGGTTGCGTAACTTTGTGAATAAACTTTCACTCGTTAAACATTGTCAGTTGCAAATTATGTTTAAGGTGCATGCACTTATGCATGCATGCAAACGCATAGGCCCACGATCCCAGCGTTAGAGGATCGTTTAATAGGTAGCGAGCTCATTGACGCATACCAGACACAAAGACATTAATATACTCTGAAATTAACACTGGGAACTGGGAAATGAAAAATAATCTCTGTAACCTCCAAATAAATTGAAATAATGTTCAATGTTTTTAAATTAAACAAATAAAGTTACTTATGTTAGTTCGTGATTCGAAATCGGATTACGTTTCGGAGTCTCTTACTCTGTCCTAGAGTAAAAGTGCGTTAGCAGGTTTTATCCTGTGGAGACAGGAAATGGGACACAATTGGCTGAAAATCCTACGAGGCAACAATACTTTACAATACTATTTAGTCGGGCGATGGAAATTATCGTGCCATACCAGAATTTTTCATGTAGATGATGTGCAGAAGTTGCCTTTATGACAACGTACCAAAGACCATATTTTCTGGTTGAATCACATCCTTACTAATTCTAAGAATTCGTGGTGATCGTAATCTTTGTGATCAATGCGGTATCTCTAATCTTTGAGTAGACATGGAATATCTTATTAGACTGAAACGATTTAATTTTTATTCGTCTATGACAAAAGAAACATTTTTCACATTTGATTATATCTACAATGGAATACGCAGCGATTACAATTAAAGGATGACTAACTTTAAAAAACCCATCTACAGAAAAATAACAATAATACATACAAGCGTTAATTTAATGGAACCTCCTTCGCCTCGTGTTGATCCATACGAAGATAATGTATGACCAATAAGGACACTCGAAACAGATCCGTAGCTTTGATTGCACGATGGCATCATCAAACCTATCACAATCAATCAATATAAACGCACGACAAATTGACACTGAATTAGGACATAAAGAGGGTGTTTAAACTCGAGCTACTGTTAACTATCATTTACTCAGACAATATTTACCAAATTAGGACCACCAGCGTATACCTACTACATGTGACTAAAATTCATTAAAATTACTATCATAGTCATCATTTTTGACTAATAGACCACCAACATAGACCCGAAGCAGCAAAGCTAAATGCCAAAGTTGAGCTATTTTAGCGTACCTATACAATAATTTTGAAATAGGTACTTATTATAAATTGCCTCATGGCGGCAGGCAACTACCGCTATGCTAATTCAGAGAGAAGATAGCTAAAAGCTAAATGTTTAGTGGGTTTCCCAATCAGCGAAGATTCTGAATGACAGCTCTAGAGTTTGGTAATGTGTCAAACGAATATCAATAGGCTCGTCCACTGTTTGGCGGGCCTGCCTCGGCTTCGTCTTCCGGTATACGCTAGCCACTCGAGGACTTTATGGCTCTCCATTGGCCTCTGGGTGGCCTCGAGCTTCTATTGAGGCACATAGTGAGCAATGTTTAGTTCCATGTGTCACCATTGACCACATTCACTGGTCAAATACCTTCGCCGTCGTGATTCGACGCGCGCGCTAGCGCGCGGCGCGGTATAGGATTCGAAGCACGTGCCCCTTTTCCTCGGCATCTTCTGCTCCCATAGTAATGGGAGCGGCGTCTTGTCTGGGTGGCGCAGTGGTAAGCGCCGCGTCGCCGATTAGGGCGCAGCGACGGAGTAGGCGCCTCCCAAGTGTGGTGGTGCCGTGATGACAGCGGTGCCGCGGCGGTTGGTATTGCGGCGGCGGGGGCGGGGGGAGGGGGGTAGGGCGGGGGGGTGTCGTCACGGCGCGAAGTGGCGTCGCTGCGGCGGCTTCCGTCGCCCAGCGTCGAGTTTTGGGAAGCCAACAGGGGCGAGCATCCACCACTCCAGTGGCAACGCCCGCAGATATTGCGCGGTCGTAGCCCGGACCGTAGTCGGACCCGCGACCGCATCCCCGATGAAAGCCCCCACGTCCGGGAATCGAACCCGGGTCGGGCAGGTTGCGTGACATCGTCACAGAGCTCTGCATCTAATGGCGAGCCCGACCGAGCTTGGCTCACTAACGTATCGGATCACGATTCGGGATCGGGGCTCGGACATACGTCGGCGTCCCGGGGTGTCCGGGGTGATACCACGGAGAGGATTTCGCGCGGGAGTGCCCTCCCGTCAGGCGGCCTGCTATGTAGTGGGGCAAATCCGTGGAGGTGTCCGTGAGGTCCGTTTTCCGCACGATAGTACATACCGCGCGCGAGACGGACCACGAACTCCTGAACGGATTCTACACGCAGGTCCCGTGAGATGACGTCATTTCTGACGTACCTCCCCGCGTTGGTTATCAAACGTAGACACACGTTTTGCTGTACCTGTAGGCGACGTCGCTGCGTAGTGGAGCACAAGGCGAACCACGCTGGTGCAGCGTACGTCAACCTAGTTCGAATGTAGGTGTTGTAGATCCGCAGCTTGGTGCTCAACGACAGCCTCGACTGCAGTACCGGACGAGCAGCCGCCGCCTGGCGCACCGCGTTATCCACGGTGGGCACCATGCGCAGCGCTCTGTCGATGGTACACCCAAGGTACTTGACCGACGGCTGCCATAGATCATCTTGGCCGCGGAGCCGTAGTGGCTTGACACACTATATTAAATTAAACGAAGATATTGTATCGTAGCAGTCCGAATGCTGCCCAGTCGATATGGATCCCTAAATGCATAAATAACGAGAACAGTGTAAAAAAACGCGTTTAACTCTACCTTTGGCGAATACCGGCTGGCAATTACGAAATTTAGCGCATTACTTCTAGCTTATCTACTTGCCGCTACATGGTTATGTTCAGCAGTATAGTTCCCAGGTGGGACCGTAGAGTATACCCACGTAGAACCTGACACAGTGGTAGCTAATAGATACTATCGTGTTCCGGTTAGATGTAACGTATACGATAGTGCTGAACACTACCATTTGGCGGCAGATAAACATAATGTAGTAAGTATGTAGTTTTAATAATTTATAACCACAAATAATACGTAAATACCTAATAACCACGAGGAAAAATATCAATTTATTGGGCATACAACTGGGATAGTCAATTTTTCATTCCGATCCGGATTTCTCGGAAATCCGTAACAGCTAACACATGCGTCATATACCTATCAACCTACTTAAAATAGTAGGAAATTTTATAGGGAATATTGTTATATCCCATCTTACATCATTTTCTACTTTTAGCAGGTACCTATAGTACGCGCAGATATAAATCTGCGCGTTCACCGCTGAATAAAACCCCGTTCATTGTAGCATCACAGTTCCAGGGCACTCAGCTCGCCGTTGGTAAGAGTATCGGTATCCTGGGCGTTGACATATCGAACGAGGTGAAATTCGGGAGTCACATTGAGTGTAAGACCAAGTTGGCATCCAAAATGCTAGGGGTGCTCAACAAATTTGCGGCCCCATCTGGAATACTGCTCTCATTTGTGGGCCCACAAATACCAGCTTGGTCCACTTGACTCCCTACAAAAACTCGCCGTTCGTATTGTTAATGATCCAGGACTTACCTACAGGCTCGAACATCTGAGCCTGCGCTGAGACATTGGGAGTCTGTGCGTGTTGTACCGTCTTTACAATGGTGAGAGCTGTGCTGAACTGTTTGACATGGTGCCACCGTCTCTTTTCCTACACCGTACTACCTGCCGAAGAGCGAAGTTCCACCCTCACCGACTGGACATCTGGCAGTTCTTAACGGTGCGGTTTTCACGTTCGTTCCTGTCCAGAACATGTAAATTGTGGAACGAGCTTCTGTCTGAGGTGTTTTTTTTTTTTGTTATTATGGCATCGCTCTTACGCATATTGCCAAGTAAAACGATATTTCGTATTTATTTAAGCAGCGTCAAAGTAAGTATAATATGTAAGTATCAAGTTTATAAGTTATCAAGTATAATATGTCAGTCAAGTGAGTTACAGTCAAGTTAAGTCGAGTAAAGCGATGGCTACTTTACCAGAACATTTACAATGAAGTTTTGGAGGCAACCTGAAAGGTCGTGTTTTCGCACTGTTATTCTACATATTTCACTATACACGGGCACTGTTATAAACCTATATCAAACAAAATGCCACCAACTTTATTCAATATAACTTAAAAATACACCAAGACAATGAAATAAAATAAGAGCACCTTATGCCTCTTTCAAGGTTCCCGCCAAAACCCTCTTCTGTCAGTTCTGTCTTGTCGGAAATGTACTCTGAGGTGTTCTTCAAAAGAGTTCTTCAGGGCTGGCAGCGCGTTGTCAACTCCCCTGTTGTTGCAAATGTTTATAAGCGACGGTGACCACTTTCCATCAGGTGGCCCGTTTGCTTGTCTGTCAACCTTCAACATAAAAAAAATAATATTCAAAAAAGTAACCCGTGGTCAGGTTATTTCCTAGATAAATCATTCAACACAGATTATCAGCAATGAGAATCCGGAGATCAATCTCTTGACGGAGCCAGCAATACGCTCGGCCATTGTTATTTACCTACAGGCTCAGAACATCATGGTTGCAGTAGCGATTGACGATCCATTTTTGTTTCGGGAGGTTAAGGTAATCCAAAATTTTGGTTTGGGCTGAGGATACTTAGATTATTTTGGGAGAAGGAGGTACTTTAGGGCGCGTTACGTGATTACTGCAGCCTGCAGACATATAGACATCTATCCAGAGACCAGACTCATAATGTAGTTTTTTCGTCATTAAGCACCATATTTAATAATTTACTCGGTTATCAAGTTATAAAAACAAATGGAGATGAGGTACTGTGTGTTACGAGGGTTGCCACATTATAATTTTAACGGATATGTTAAGTTACAGTGTTACGGGATGCACAAATATACTAAACTAGCCGTTGCCCGCGGCTTCGCCCGCGTAGATGTCGTTTTATAAATAACTAAGTCCCCTACGTTCTTTCTCAAAGTCAGCTCTATCTCTGTGCCAAATTTCATTAAAATCGGTTCAGTCGTTTGGACGTGAAAAAGTAACTCAATGTAAGTAGATGCGTTGTCAATACGAAGGATTGATTTAAATACGGCAATATTGTAATGTATGTAAATCAGTAGCAGATTAGGTAATGCGGTGTTGTCAACTCAAACACCGGAATTGGAACTGACAGTTTTTATTAAAGGCTGTTTTTCGGTCATAGATTTTGTGCTTTTAATGTGGTTAATCTATATGGCGAAGCCCGATCTTATTCAAGCATATGTATTTCAAATATTTTCTCAATTTTTTATGTCATGAAAGTACAAACAAGCATACATTTCACTTTGATGGTTAGAAGGTATTCACTAAGAATGTAGCCTATAAAATGTACGTAAAAACCGGAGGTTTAAATGTAAATGCTTTACCACTCCCGAGGATTAAGTTTCTTTGCTATTGTTCAAATTTGAACATTGCACAAATGCAAGCTATTTTGCCTCTGTCTCAGAAATAACGGGCCGTAGGTACATTACTACTATTAAGCGGCAAGTGGATCTGATAATGCGTTGGCAACGCCCACGAGCTCCATCACTGAAGATCTACCACGAATAAAATAATGGTGTTGTGGTAACCCTAATTATGTAGTGGATAGAGAAGCGAAGCGCTCGCCTGTGGGGCTTTCCCATTGCATTTCTGACTGCTGTGTACACTCGCAATCACAACTTGGTACAGTGCTCATCAAGAAATAATGCACATCGAGCCTATGAAAGTGAAAATGGGCTAGTTTCGGCTTTGTAGAGCGTTATCTCTGCTGCACACTGTCTACGTAAGCATCCGTAGTCCGGTATTGGTCAAAACTTGATCAAAATGGTCGACAAACGTCAAATAGGTAAGGTGCGAAAAAGTTAACGCTCAACAGATCTGAAATAAGATTACGTCCATTCCTGAGGTCGATGTGCATTATTTCTTGTTGGATACTGTATTTTATTGTAACTTGGTACAATCGGTTAGGTAATATGTTTGACAAGAGGGTTTCTACTATGTAGTAAGAGTGTAAATTACGTCACGAAAATGGCAAAGAAACATACAGTTCACATCGGTGGTAATTGAATACTGTTGCCTAAAAACATCTAGAAACTTTTTTTTTTTAATTTATGGCATCGCTTGTTTTGCATATTGCCAGTGTCAAGTAAAACGATATTTCCAATTCG
Source organism: Macrosoma leucophasiata (assembly GCA_036365455.1). Taxonomy (NCBI): domain Eukaryota; kingdom Metazoa; phylum Arthropoda; class Insecta; order Lepidoptera; family Hedylidae; genus Macrosoma; species Macrosoma leucophasiata. Next base: position 284,203 of record JAWQUS010000023.1, on the reverse strand, counting down.
TATTAAGCAACGTAAAATTCAGAGTCAGTCACTCAATTTATCAGTCCGTCAGTCAGAGTCACAGTAATTCGAGTAAAGCGATGGCTTGGCTGACTTTACCAGAACATTTACAATGCAGTTTTGGAGGCAACCTGAAAAAACGTGTTTTCGCACTGTTATTCTATTTCACTATACGCGAGCACTGTAATAAGCCTATTTCAAATAAAATGCCACCAACTTTATTTAATATAACTCAAAAATATAGAAAGAAAATGAAATAAAATAAGAGCACTACACGCATCTTTCAAGGTTCCCGCCAAAACTCCAATCTAGCAACTTATAAACCAAAGATTTCAATGTAGAGACGTTGTCCCGAGACCTAAGCTATAGCTATGTGACGAATATTACGAAACCTTACATTACCAGTGCATTACCACTAGAACTAACACAACATACACTAACATCGATTGGTGGCAGAGTTCCAATGTCGAAGGCGTAGGGCGCGTGGGCACCGCCGCCGCCGCACACCTGTGATGTGGCATTTTAACTCAGGTGTTTGCGTATAGTGTTTACTTACTATCCATGTAAACTGCAAACGTTTTCCACCATCATTACATAAAAAAAAAGTTAGTTGAACACATTATATTATGTCGCACACAGTTATGTAATTTATGGGTCAAACAATGTTATCTCTTACACCCAATATTACCGTTCGACTGTACCCGCGGTACAATCAACCCACCTCTATAAGAGTGTGGTACAGTTTTAAGGGAAAACAGTCTCCCAGCCGCCGCCATGTCTCGCGCAACTCTTCTGGCGTTAGTGCTGTGCGCCGCGCACTGTCTGGCCGTACCGCTCCCTAACACATCCCAACAGAGAGAGAGCGGAGTGATGCTCGAGCCACAAGAGAAATTAGAAGATTTTCAGCAGCATCAGCTAGCTCTCACATTGAAAGACGAATCCATCGCAAGCCAGATGGGATCAGATTTGATCAAAATTGAACCAAAAATAATACCAAATAATCAAAAAACTTTCGTGCTGCCCGCAAGACAACGAGTTCTGGTGTCGAACCCGAAGGACCAACAGAAAGAGGATATTCGTGTCGAATACGTATTCGACTTGTACTGGACAGGAGAACACTTGTGATAGACCAATTGTGTATGTGTGACATTGATACATGTGCGGGTACCTAATTATTATGCGCTCACGTTATGCATATTCTGTGACCTAGTTTGATTTATTTATAAGTAAAAGTAAATTACACGCGTGTGTATGATGTTAGAAGTAAACTTCATGTTATCCTGACCATTAACGTCTGTGAAATTTGATACAAAACAACCTGTTTGGTGTAAACCTTGCATCATCTAAGAAAATAATACCTTGCCTCATGTATACATACAGTCATGAAAGAGCCTGCCTATTCGGTGTGCATTTTTGAAGAGAGTGATAAATGTAGTAAACCAAATGTAGACACGGCACAGTGTGTAAAAACCGGGATATTTCGATTTGTACATATTAAGTATAATGATAAGGTTATTTACATGTCACAGTCCGTAATAACAAACATAACAAAACAAGAATGGTATTGTCCATTTCATAAAGTAAAGTGAATGGGAACGCATTCATCATTGATTCTCGTTATTGAGTCATCGTGATATCATAATTATTATTCTAATCAAACCATCACTAGTATGATTAGCTGCTGCTGACTCAAGTGCATTAAAAATAACCGATTCTAGTAATCACTTGTACTATGTTTTAACGATACTTAACTACTAAATTAGTTCACTCTGTTATTTACTTCATATGTAGTGTTATGTTCCATCCAACTACTTCCAACACTGTAAAATCAATGTAAAGACTGATATTATGTATTATTTATAATATCAAATTGGAATAAGATTTTAGATTTAAACTAACACAACAAGGTGTGATAGTTTAATTAATTAATCAGTTATAGTATAAATACTAAATACTTTTTTACTGGTGGTAGAGCTCCAGTGACGGAGCTCGCGGGCGTAGGCACCACCGCATTACCTAATATACTTGCCGCTAAATGGTAGTGTTCAGCACTATCGTGTTCCGGTTAGGTGGTAATGTACTGCCCTGTAATTTCCGGCACAGAGGCATAACACCCTTAGGCCTCAGGAGTGGTAACGCATCTGCATTTGACCTTGGTCTTTGTGTGGGTGTCTATAGGCTGCAGTCATCACTTAACATCAATGTGAACTGCATGCTTGTTTGCCACTACATTACATTAAAAAAAAAAACATTAATTTAGCAGGTTCACAACAGAGTGTGAGATATGACATACCAAATTAATTAAAGCAGTTATTATAAAAAAGCTAAAAATCATATAAATAGGAATGTTACTGTATATCTAACTAAATGTTAACGTTTTCTTTAAATATGCAGGTATGTTCACTGTTAATACAGTTCCAAATATCAAACAACATTGTATTATTACCTATATTCTAATATTATACAAACTGATAGAAGAATAAAATTGTAGCCAAGAAATTATTTATTAGAGGCTTTGTTATCAATAAATAGCTGAGATGGGTTCCGTTTTTCTTGGCTTCATATAAACATACCTTTTATTTATTTATTTTTTTTCTAAAAAAATACCTGTTATGTCTGAAATTCCGTTTATACGAGTATATTTTTTTTGTTGAATTCATGTCGTCGCTACTAGGTATAGAGGTATGTGTGTGTATGTGTGTTTAGGTTTGTCGTATGTTTGCCTTGTCGTGTTACAAATACGGCTGTGTTCAGTGTGTAGTAAAAAAATAAATATTATTCACTAGCTGTGCCCGCGACTTCGTCCACGTGAGAAAAAATATAATTGTTCAGTATCTACCCGGACGAAGTCGTGGGCGCAGCTAGTATCAAAGTAGCCTAAGTTACTCCTTATTACATCAGCTATCCAGTGAAAGTCCCGTCAGAGTCGGATACACTCCAATTCTACTTATTTGTATGTAGGTATGAATGTATGGAGATAAAAGTAGCCTTCGTTTGGCTGGGGATTAATGCCCTTAGAGGTATCTATCCCCTTACTTAGGCGTCAGATATATAAAAAAAACACGTTTATTGTATGTCCCCTTGGACCCCTTAACATTTTCATTTTCTTATTTTTAGTAATTCATTTTGTCTTTATAGCGATATCAGAAATACATAATTTGTGAAAATGTTAGCTTTCTAGCTATCACTATTTATGAGATACAGGCTGGTGATAGACAGACGGATGGACGGACAGACAGCGGAGGATTAGTAATCCGTAGGGTCTGTTTTTACCTTTTAGGTTCGAAACCCGAAAAAAAGATAGAACTAAGATACAGAATACCTTAAAAATATTCGATATGATTCTTTAAATTGACATAACTTTTTTATTTCTGAACCGATTCACATGAAACAAACACTAAATGTTAAGTGAAACTTACCACAATATATTAGTGAAATTTGCAAATCGAATAAGCCGTTTCTGATATTAGCGTGCACAAACACACAGACAAACAGACATTTTTTTTCCGGTATAAAAAGTACCCAGTGTTGTGCGCCAAAGGTTAAAGTATAATCATACCAAGTTTCATTGTAATCGGATCGGTAGTTTTTCTGTGATGCTTAAACAAACAGACAGACAGACAGACAAAAATATTTCTAATCACATATTTGGGTTCAGTATCGATCTAGTAACATCCCCTGGTATTTATTTTTTCAATATTTTTAATGTACAGAATTTACACTTCTACAGTTTTATTAAAAGTATAGATTAGGATAAATACATAAATGCCTGATTATACGTCATTATTAAAATCATTTGTAGTTTTTTTGTCACGGAAGTCCAAACTATGGTAAGGGAATAATGTAGCTTCTAACCATCTACCGGTGTTAGAGCTCTAGTGACGGAGCTCGCGGGCGTAGGCACCATCGCGTTACCTCTATCTGCCGCCAAATGATAGTGTCCAGCACTATCGTGTTCCGGATAGATAAAATAAACGTGATTATGTACATTTTTCTATCCTCCCTCATTTTAGGTCATGTCCTTTATCTCTGGTTCTAATGGCATTTTTCCATTTTCTGGAAATTTCCCAGTACCTCGAAGTTTGGTAATGTGCCCGGAGATGTCAACAGCCTCAACCTGTTACATGGGCCAAAACGTAACCGGCGAATCGTGGGTGTTTGCATATATTATTATGCTTGAATGCATGATTTACCTCTGCCAGGGGCGGCTCTAGCTTGTGTAGCGCCCGTGTGCAATGAAACCCTGGCGCCCCCTAGGCCTGACTCACCTTACAGCCCCCAAGGAAGTTTGTGGTCTCGAAAACCTGCCAACTACTATATGATTAGGAAACGCAGCGGTGCCCGCACTATCGAGCACACACTGAAGCTCTACCAGTACCATACATTTAATGCACAAATATAGATCGTCTTTATTTGCGAGATCATCTGATTCATCTTGTTTACAAAAATAAAATTAAATACAGAAAAAAAAATCAATGGGTTTCATGTCCTTAACCACATTATTTTATACGAACACGAATGGATCAGGTTTATTGTAATAAGTGAAATATGTAGGTATTTGAGAACGACCAAAAGATTTCCCACAGACGCCTTCATTACGGAATTGGAAATTACGTTGAAATAAAAAAAAACACGCTACGAACACAAAACTATGAAACGTTTTTACAGCGCTTTGGCCAGTATATTGAGGTACAGAGGTACTTAGGTACCTATGTATTACTCTCGTTAGCACGGGGTCTTATTTGAACCCCGGACCTTTGTTATCCTTGCACAGAGTCGTGGGTCCAACACCTATAGGGTAGAGGCCCTTTCGTGAATTTTAATCTACTTTGCATTTAGATCTAGGGTTGCATTCGGCGGGGCCTCTCTCTGACAGTCGGGCAATCGTTCTCCTCCGGCCGATTTGCCATTGGACGGTTCATCGACAGGACGATTCATTTATTTCCGTTCCCCAGTAGAGTATATCCTATACATATTTACCTATGGACTGACTGTTCACCAACAAAACCTTTGGTTACATATGGCACTTTTGACGACTTAGATTTAGCAGTTGTGATTGGAACATTAGCATCTGAAACACTAAACTGTTCCTTATCTTTGTATGCATCATTTCGAACATTTGGAACATTGTGTGAAAGATCTTACTGTGGCGAAAGTCCAAAATAAACAACTCGGCTCATGAAAGCAAAATAATGCAAACGAAAAACGATCTTAAATTATTTGTCTTACAAACGCCATAGTCGTTATTATTACGTGCATAAGGTACTGTCTATGCGCAACGGAATAAGTAACAAAATATCATCTCATTTGGTATCCCACTCTCACTTGCTTAATATTGTATTGTTATCTCGCTCTATCGCTTCGCTAGCTGATTCAGATTCAAATGTTTCAAATGTCAAGTGTCTCGGTTGCGGTCATGCGATCACACTCAATCACACAAGTGATATGAACGCGCTAAACAGGGAGCAATAATGTTCGAGTTCCAAATGTTCTAAATGATGAATTAGAAATATTATAGGTGTTCCAATCTTTCGGAACATCGAAATGTTTCGAAACAGTGAATCAGAACAGTAAAGAGTTGCACACGTCTACGATCAAGTCAATCGATATAATTAAATCGGTACTACTGAATATACTACAAAATTCATAAACGTTGCCATACTTGAGGCTTAAGTTGTTTTACTTCTGTGATAGTTACTACGGGATCATATTCACCATTTAACCGGAACACGATGGTGCTAAACACTACCGGTGGTAAATAAATTAAATAATGATTTCCACAACTTCAACGCTGGAAGTATCTGGATGTATTGAAACTCTACCAGTACGCTTGATCAGTTACTCGCGATGTGAGTAGGACGGAGATCCAGTATACTGCACGAGTCGTGCTAAATATGCTTCTTCGTAGGTGGCAATATAATTTTAATTTGACTTATGATTGTTTTTCATTTAGAAGTTATTATGAAACGAAAAATGGTAGCACCGAATTATAGCTGTCATCTGTCTCGCGCACCCGCTGCGCTGTCAAGTTTCGAACGTCATATCATATGTCATTCACGTCGCACCGAGGTCGCACAAGTTTCGCGTAGTACGAGTAGATTGTAAGTTTTTGTGAATAAGTGACGATGTTTTTGTAGTGCGTACCGCGTGTGTATGTCGCGAATATGGGCTACGACATCGGCTGGATCATCCCGCGGCTGCGGAACCCGGGCCGCCTGTGGTATTGCGCCAGCTCCATCACCGTCGCTGTCGTGGGCCTTTTCAGCAAAATTATCATAGGTACTGTCTTAATACTACACTAAAAACCTTCTATTTTTCACACATAACATAGTATCGAAGTATGTCGTCTATTGCGTTATCAGTTTACGGCGGATTTGGAACTTGCTCGCGGTCGTAGAAAACTGGTACGTGCAATAGGTAAAGTTGGTGATGTTACATCAGCGAAACCTGAGCCGAGGCACTAAATATGCATAACTGTTGAAGAATGCGTTGAAACTTGAAATTATGCTGTCGCGGCTATTTGCGCGCAAACTTATTTGCGTTTAAGTTAATCACATAGTAATTTTTTATCGAGAGTCGTGACTATTGAACGATGCAATAAAGAGATTTAGAGCTTATCACCTTTTGGAACAATTTGAGGCAAAGAATTGTATATTTTACGTGAGGGTGCTGCAGTGTTGCCGCAATTACACTATATGTTCCAGTAATATTTCCAGTTATGGAAAGCTACTCCTGATATATTTGCATCAAGCCTACAGGTTGACCGGTCAAGCAGCGAGAAAAATATGACAATTGATTTATGCTACGAGAAATTTTGTGTTATGCTGAGACAAGCGGGAAATATAAATATAATCATTCTATATTTGAACCTGACCAAGACTGACCTACCATGACCAAAAAGGTTGAGTTCTGTCTGATGGTGCCTTCAAGTCTTAGGAATTAGCGTGCATGTATGAAGAGAATAAGGACTGGGATATCTGGCGCTCTACAATATCTGCCTACCCCATTGGAGACCTGGTGTAAACATACATTCTGTATTTCCTAAATTATTGTAATTCTTCATTTCTATTATTGTATAAAATAAGAACTTTCCACAAACTGTTAATTTTAAATATTAACAGTTTGTGGAAAGTATAATAAAAATCTAATAAGTATAACATCATTTCACATTTCAATAACCATCAACTGTATAGGTATACATTATTTATACAATCTCACTCATTCACTTTCTCATAGAAAATGAAGTTAAAGAAAACAAAGAAAACTCAAAAAATATGATTACCCGGGCATTAACTTCATGTATCTATAGTATTAATATTGATGGAATCATATTACTTAAAAATAAACTAAACATTCGTGAAAAATAATCTAATCAATAATTCCGGTTCAATAAGTTTTTATCAATAAAGAAATAATCGGAACAATTGAGTCTTGCCTAAATGAAAATGCAACTATCAAACTATCTAGCTGGAGTATAAAACTGAGTACTAAGTTCATGAAATGTGTACCTACTTATTTTTAATTGTTTTGTGTTTTAGCCTCATGAGTCACTGTTTTATGTGTTCTGTTTATTTTTATATCAAAATCATGTTAACAATGATAGCTTATCAGTTCTACTGTGTCTTTATTGTGGCTAGTTTTTTTATAATTATATTATCTTAGAGTAATACAAAGTTACATGCATTGTTTACTTATAAATTTGTTAAACATTAACAATACAATAACATTCCCCAGACTTCATTGCTTACCAAAGGAATATAATCTAAGGCATTCCAAGGAATATGATCTAAGGCATGCTAAGGAATATATTCTCTAGGTTCTCCAAAGTATTACAAATTTGTAATAATTAAAAGTTAAGTAATGTTGAAGTTACGTTGTTTATTGTCATATAATTTCCATATCACTAATTTCATGTCTAGAAAAAGCTGATATAGGTAAGTATATAAATAATAAGTAATAATTGAATTACTTACTTTAATACATTATACATAATATATATAATATTATCATAACATGAAAGCTGCAAAAATGTAAAAATCCCAATAGAACCAGAGATAAAGGATTTCACACTGTTATCTTATCTCTAATATCCCCCAACCCGGGAATCAAACCCACGACCCCAGCATAGTAGTAGTGGCCAGCTACCACTAGGCTACTAAGGCAGTTTACTTAAGAAATCGAAATCCTCATATTGATGCAAAACACGTTAGCTACTTAACATACTTTAACATCCATATGACGGAAATAACATGCCAAACATTATTTTTGTTATAAACATGCCCACGTTGAACTTATTAATACTGTCTGCTCCCCCAAGGACATGGGACAATTGTAACAATTGAATTATTTTGTGGATGTGTGACAAATATCAGCTGGTCAACAAGTGATACTATTATCTGGAATTGATATCAATTGATTCCTGTGACTGGGGACAAACCTATTATGAGTAACCACTTGCATTTTACATGAAGTGCTGTTGGCATTTTTCCATTTTTCTGAAGGGTCTCCATGCCCCATCGGTGTTTGGTAATGTGTCCGAAGATTGCAATGGGCTCACGTACTCATGTAACAGCCCTGTAATTTCGGACACTGAGGCATAACACCTTAAGCCTCAGGAACGGTATCAGTATTTGTGTTCTGTGGACCAGCAGCTTTCGATCGTATCTCATTTGCTAAAATAGAAGTCTGCAGAAAACAAGAAGTAGGATTAATGTGAGGTCTTTTGTATGTACCTACTAGGTTGTTGCTTATGGGAAACATTCAAACTCAAACTCAAAAATTTATTTAATCACTTGGAAATAATAGAATTAGCTTGTGATAGGTCAAATTACAAAATTAAAAATTAAAGCGAATAACAACTGATATGTTGATTAATATGTCGAAGTAAACAAAATAAAATAAATAATTTTCCAATAATACTTAATAATAAAAATAGGTATCAACAGAATGTTCCATACTCTCTTTTACAAACGGCAAGACTTGCACTAACAGGGTCAATGAATGTTTGTGTGTGTGGACAGACAGTGGAAGAAATAATAGGTTGGGGAAAAAGTCTTTTCGCATTATAGTATGTATGAACTTGTAATAAAATCTCTTTGGCTGTAGTATTTGTATCTGGCTGGTTTTGGTATCATTGAAAGTTAAAATTTTAAAGAACATAATTCCAAATTCAAATTAGGCAAATGTGTGATTTTTATTTGTTTTTCGTACTGTCAAGATGAGTGAATCTAATGAAGAAATTCGATACATTTTAAAATTTTACTCCAAAAATGGTAAAAATGCAACGCAAGCCGCGAAAAAAATTTGCGATGTTTATGGACCTAGTGCAGTGTCTGTGAGAGTAGCACAAATTTGGTTTAAGCGTTTTCAATCCGGAAATTTTGATGTCAAAGATCCACCTCGCTCTGGTCGCCCTATTACGGATAAAATGGATGCCATTTTTGAAAAAGTGGAGCAAGATCGACATATCAGTAGTTACGACGTAGCTGAAGAACTGAGAATTGATCACAAAACAGTTTTGGCGCATTTGAAAAAAGCTGCGTACAAAAAAACGCTCGATATTTGGGTACCTCACGAGCTCACTGAAAGAAACCTGATGAACCGTGTACTCATTTGTGATTCTTTATTACGACGTAATGAAACCGAATCATTTTTGAAGAAGCTGATAACTGGTGATGAAAAGTGGATCACGTACGACAAGAACGTGCGAAAAAGGTCGTGGTCAAAGGCCGGTCAGGCTTCACAGACTGTGGCGAAACCCGGGTTAACTCGCAATAAGGTGATGTTGTGTGTGTGGTGGGATTGGAAGGGCATTATTCATTATGAGCTATTACCACCAGGCAGGACTATCGATTCTGAACTCTACTGCGAACAACTGATGAGATTAAAGCAAGAAGTTGAGAGAAAGCGGCCGGAATTGATCAACAGAAGGGGTGTGGTGTTTCAATCATGATAACGCTAGACCTCACACATCTATAGCCACTCAGCAAAAATTAAGAGTTTGGCTGGGAGGTGTTAATGCATCCGCCGTATAGTCCTGACCTTGCACCTTCAGATTTCCACCTGTTTCGGTCTCTTCAGAATTCTTTATGCAATGTTAGGTTAACATCACGAGAGGACTGCCAAATCCACTTGTCGCGGTATTTTGATGAGAAGTCCCAAAATTTTTATAGCAATGGGATCATGTCCCTACCTACAAGATGGCAAAAGGTTATCGAACAAAATGGTACATACATACTTTAGTTAAATTTAAATAAACTATATTAAAAATGTTTTGAATTATCTTAAAAAATGCGAAGAAACTTTTTCCCCAACCTTATATGTGTTGGTTCTGAGTAAACTAACCACTCTAACGCATCTGCATTTTTTTTAATGTAAAACTGAAGTGGCAAACAAGCATGCAGTTCACATTGATGTTAAGTGATGACTGCAGCCTATAGACACCCACACAAAGACCAAGGTCAAAATGCAGATGCGTTGCCACTCCTGAGGCCTAAGGTGTTATGCCTCTGTGCCGGAAATTACAGGGCCGTACATTACCACCTGACCGGAACACGATAGTGCTGAACACTACCATTTAGCGGCAAGTATATTAGGTAATGCGGTGGTGCCTAAGCCCGCGAGCTCCGTCACTGGAGCTCTACCACCAGTAAGCATTTTGACCTTGGTCTTTGTGTGGGTGTCTTCTAGGCTGCAGTCATCACTTAACATCAATGTGAACTGCACGCTTGTTTTCCACATCCATTACCTACAAAAAAAAACACTTAAGTACAGCGCACAAAACATAACTGGCGAGTCGTAGATTTTTGCACGTATGCTTGAATGCATGCATTAACTCTGCTCACCCGTTCACGGAATATAGGCGTGAAGTAACCTTTTATATCCATACGTAGTCCAGCGAACCAGGAATAGAGGTCAGTCCTATTATAACGCATCCTCCTTAGCATGTCCAGATGATCCCGCGGTCAGTTATAGTAATTCCTGTTACATAATTGGCTGATGAAGCTACGTATGTAAACACTACATTACTTTTTATCAATGACTCTTTCTTATTAGTCCAGGAGGAATCGGCGCATGAGTACCGAAAACTATTCCACCTCAATTTTTTTATGCGATCCTCTTTAAATTGTCCTACTGATGATATAAATGCATGTTGCCATGGGGCAACCCCGTGCTATATTGTTTAAACTGAAATTGTTTAAACAATTGCAAGGAATTGTTATTTTTTATTTTTATTAACAGTAGTGACTATGCTGGTGGATGACAGGGTGAAAAGCCGTGGTCTTCTTCTTCTTCTTCAGTAGAAAGATGTTAGGTTATGTTATATTCCCAGAAAGAATGAGCGAGCGCGATCGGGAGAGGGCTGATCCCGCTCGGCGAATAAGAAGGCGCCGGCGACCAAAACGGGATATGTAGCTACGTAACCAAGGGTTACAATCCTCACAGAGCCGAATGCTTGACAGTCTGAAGGGGCTCTGGATGGCCAGCACTCGCGGCTCAAAACTTACTTTACTTTGCAAATTACATCTTTACTTAGGGCGAGATTCACAGACCGCACTACGACTTTACTTTCGAGCAAAGTACGCTTCGAACTGTCAAAACCCATACATTTCTGACGGTTCTAAGCGTACTTTGCCCGAAAGTAAAGTCGTAGTGCGGTCTGTGAATTTCGCCCTTAGTACCTAAAGAATAGGTAGTAAACAAAAATTAGAATTGACACGTCTATGAAACACGATAAGGATTGAAACTTCGACTATATGCTAAAGTGAAGTCGTATTGTGGTGTGTAAACCCGCCTTAAGATCCTCAATCCTCACCTGTGTGCCTGTAAGTGCATCTTTGCCTCTTTGTCTAGATTGTCTAGAACTAAGCGTATTAGTAACATTAATTAGTTTTATGCACCTGCACGCCTGCCACACGACCACACGGCCACACGGCCACACGGCACGCCCACGCGCCGTGTCAATGGGAGCGAATGTAGTGTTACTTGTAGTAGTGTAGGCAAATTAATGAAGTTTGCTCGGTAGTTAGCGTTATATAATTTGAAGCTCGCCTGCTCCGAGGCGGGCCTTGAGAATAATTTAAAACTCGCACAATACGATTATGTGATGCCGCGCTGGAGTTCTAATGGATTAAAGGTCACTTACGCGTCTCGCAAACATCTAAGAACCCTAGGAACTCTTTTATCTGTACTTCATTTAAATAATGTCATAGATTATTAGTTACTCGTACAATTAACTAATAATGCACAACATTGTAAATATAAACAATGCCGGACTTAGACTTCGGCGGCTTACAGGCAGAGAATGTGGTGAAGGCCCTCAAATTCCCATCATCCACTGTTGTTTTGGTCTCGAGCGGCGCGGTAGTAGGTATGCGCCATTTGTATGCATATTTCAGACTGCTTGATCTCGAAGAGATATTAATTGACTTCTCGCGCTCAAAGGAAAAGAATTGTCTATTTGTAACAAAACTTAGTATTTTTTTGTTTTTATACTGAGCCTTTATCGATTTATTTTTTGGTGGGGTGGCGACCCATAGGCTACTTACTGCCTATGTTGCCTATGCTTAAATCCGGTACTGAATACAAAGTATCTTGTTCATCGTCAAGGTGGCCAGTGAGTTTTTTATTCCCGCGGAAGGAATTCTCTAATAATATTAATTGTATTTTTTATCGATCCAATTTAACGAAATTATATCGAAAATCATGGAAAAATTGAGTTGGGGTAAGGGTTCTGAATTTGGATAACTAGCCCAGCCGCTTTACCTACTAAACTACCGAAGCCCTACATGCGAGCTTCGAATTTTTCTTTTCCTTCTCAGAAACTGCTAAATCAAGCAGTATCTGAGGCCGGTGAACGCCATTCAAATTTTTTTTTTTCCACGGGTAAATGCGTTACGCATACCCACCCTTGGGGAGAGGGGTGGGTTATGTGGGACTCCGGGAAAGGCATCCGTCTACCCACTAAAAACCTCTGGGTGTTCCGACTCGTCCGCCATCACTGGCGGGATCACGGGAACGCTATCGCACACATCCGCGACCCCACCGGCGGCTGCTCGTTGCCGAGCCCTCCTCGGAGCCTTTCGGCTCGAACCAACACTAGTGGCGTGCGGAACACCTGCACCCCAGCCAGCCCAGGACCTCTCCATTCGGGCGACGGACATCCCCTAGTCCCGAAGGTCCCTGCCCCGACCACTCACAACGCCAGGCGTCCCAAGACGCCCGGGTGGAGAAGTCCAGGGGCACACAGTCCGGCCCCGGGGGAGCGGGAGTGTCAGAAATGAACTGACCTTCAACCACCCCCCCCGCAGCCCCACCACGTCCCTATCTGACGGCGGGACCACCGCTAGGCGACTGGGGATAGGGTGCAGGGCAACGACACACCCGTATACCTCTACCCCAGCCGTCTCCTCACCACAGCAGCGAGTGGCGGGCAGAGCCACGCCAAACGCCGCCCCTCTCTGGGTTCCTCTTTGCTTCTCCGGTGTGAGGCCAACCACCGGGTACTGAGCCCCCCCGCCACGACAAGGCAGAAACCCTCGGGGGGAGGTACGCCATCCAAAAACTAATCAAATAGTTATCAACCGATATGATAAACTTCGCCCATGATATCCATGTGTAGCTACCGTAAAAAAAATGCCTCTCATTTTTTTTCTTTTTTTTTTCGTTGGCTTTTCTGTTTTGATTGGGATAGACCTTAAACATTTAGTATTACTTATACATTTTTTAAAGAGTCAATATCTACTTTCCCTGCCTATTACGTAAGGTATTCAGCTTGAAAATACACATATCTGTATGGGGTGGTTTGCCGAATTCCATGTAATGATGTGTGTTGGTCGCATTACCAGAGTATTAGTGGGTTAATTATTGAAGCCGCACCTCACTGACCTGACCACACGCCAGCGGGCGCGGTGGGGAACCCCAATTAACAAACCGCACCCGCCACATTGCGCCGATTTTGGCGACATTTTAACCCTAATAGCAGTATCAGTTTCGTTGCTTGAACTGCTTCATTTAATTATATGAGTAAACCGCAGCTTCGCACAAGTTTCAGGGGTATTGCCTGTATTTTTATACGGCAACGATAGGTCTTTTCCGAAGTGATAATTCCAATTCATTATCCATTCGGAACACTCGACGTTCCTCATACATTTGTTAATAGTTCTTCAAACGAGTTTCAGTGATGAGTGGAATGATTACTATCCAGTAATGAAAACCGTATAAAAATCCACTCTCACAACATGAAAAGTAGGTGCCAGCGTGATCCGAGATGTCCCACTTGAATGGGAGGAACATCTCTGCCTGTGTCGCCCGAACGCGCATTGCTTGAAGCTCAATTAGGTACTGCATTTAGTGATAGGATCTGTGTGTATTACTATATCCACAGATCAGGTCTATGACTACAGCTGTACTATCAGTGTTTTATGCCACTATACGGTTTGGAAACATTGTCCTCTTTCAGCGGTCGTTCGTCGTCAAAGTACGACTAAAATATTAAGTCTCAACTCTGGTCACTGGTCATTAAATACACACTTATTTAGTAGTATCAATACTTATTTAGTAGTATCTTCCTACATTATCATTGTATATCTCTATGTATTATATCAATGGAGTCTGTTCAGGTAGGCTGGACTAGGTTATGCAGAAGTCGCGCATTAATCTCCCCTCCCCCCTGCGAAGATATTTCTCTTATTTCTGTAAATTCAGTCACAAAAATACAATGTCACAATGATTGTATACTTATCTATGTATTTTGTCTACAGTAAAATTGTTTCCGAGATTATCTAATTAGCAAATATTTTGTTATCTCGATTTAGTTTTAAGTGACTGATTTGATAATAATTGTTGTGATTAGAAAATTTGGGTAATCGATTACAGAGATAAGGTGTTTGTTTTCACTCTAACCCACATTTCAACACGTGCCTTACATTATACTATTTCCCTTCTCGAGTTGACATTTTACTGGTTGGCCGACCCCGCTCTATTGTGGATCCACACTAACCACATTTACCTTATTTATTGAATTTAGTTTTTTAGGAGACCGTTGTTTTTACCTACAGTTAACATAAATAATGAATTGAATAATACTGTAGGTACCTACCATCTACCTACCTTTCTATTAATGCAAAGCGGATGAAGATTTTTTAAGAATACAATATTCCTCTAATGTGGTGACCACAGAATTTCTGATATCCCGTGACGGAGCTTGAAGGAATAGACACCATCGCATTATGTAATCAATCGGCCGCCAAGTATTGTAAGGCGCGGAAATTATTGTCACAGAGACAAAACAACTTACCCCTCGTGCGTGGCAACACATATGCATTTTTACCACTCTGGTTTTTGTGAACTGCTTGGTTACCACCATCATAATATACAACACGTGTTCAAAAGCATATCTCCACGCATTATAATTGTATGTCCTTGTTGAGCAGACCTCCTGAACAAGACGACGGTGTACAACCGCGAGGCGCTGTCGCGGGCGGTGCGGCGGCCGCGCGACGTGCCGCTCCTCACCGTCTCCAACCACCACTCGTGCTTCGACGACCCCGGCCTTTGGGGTGAGTCTTCTTTTGTACAAATACTGACAGCTTCATTCAATTATTGGGTGCTACACTCCTTGAGACTTTTGAGGGAATAAACTGTCTCAAAACAGTACTCGTGCTTCGACGAACTCGCCACTGAAATGATTTACGTCCTCTACCATTGGATGACATTGTACAACTGCATTGTACATGCCGCGCGGTTATCTTATTTTTTCAGGTACTAACTATAAAATTCTACGAACCTAACTTTGGTGTCAGTTGTGTTCTCCAGTTTCCCCAAATGGAGGTAAGACAGACATGTACAATACGAGGCGCTGTCACGAG
Source organism: Macrosoma leucophasiata (assembly GCA_036365455.1). NCBI lineage: Eukaryota > Metazoa > Arthropoda > Insecta > Lepidoptera > Hedylidae > Macrosoma > Macrosoma leucophasiata. Next base: position 268,334 of record JAWQUS010000023.1, on the reverse strand, counting down.
CAATACGGCATTATTGTAAAGGTTCATTGTGATTTCATTGAGGTCTTATTTTTAATTGCTTAGAATCCCGCGTCGATACGAAAGTGGTTAAATGCGACGCGTAGGTAAAATGAGTGCAAAATCTGTTTATATCATAGATAACATGTAAGAAAATGACAATGAATAATTACATCATTCTGAATCCATGCATAGAAGAACAGGTGATATCACCGCTGAATAAGGAAGGATCCTCTGACGAAGCTAAGTGATCATTCGTTTATACGTTGCGCCACGGCAACACACTGTACGGCTTTTGTTACACTTCGCACTTTTAGTTTCAATGAGGTAACTAATTAGAACTAAGTTACAAATTGAGAACCTCTTCCTTTTTTTTGAAGTCGGTTAAAAAGTTTAAAATCATTCAGTATCCTTTATTTTTAAAGAAAAATGGAAAGTAAAATTTGACTTCAGGCGAGGCTCGAACTCGCGACCTACTGGGAATCTAGTCCAGCCGCTCTTCCAATTGAGCTACTGAAGCCCTGCCCGATTTGTCAAATCTTTCCTTCACATCTATTGCATTGCTTTATGGTAGCAGTAGCGCCATCTATTACCAACTATGCTAGTTAGGCAACCGATATAATAGACTTTTCAGTTTATTGAATATCGTAAAGAAGTCGCTTTTACCCTTAATAATTGTTTGATATTATTTCGCATTAACACATGCTTGTGAAATATATTTTATTTTTAAAGAAAATGGAAAGAAAAATTTGACTTCAGGCGAGGCTCGAACTCGCGACCTACTGGGAATCTAGTCCAGCCGCTCTTCCAATTGAGCTACTGAAGCCCTGCCCGATTTGTCAAATCTTTCCTTCACATCTATTGCATTGCTTTATGGTAGCAGTAGCGCCATCTATTACCAACTATGCTAGTTAGGCAACCGATATAATAGACTTTTCAGTTTATTGAATATCGTAAAGAAGTCGCTTTTACCCTTAATAATTGTTTGATATTATTTCGCATTAACACATGCTTGTGAAATATATTTTATTTTTAAAGAAAAATGGAAAGAAAAATTTGACTTCAGACGAGGCTCGAACTCGCGACCTACTGGGAATCTAGTCCAGCCGCTCTTCCAATTGAGCTACTGAAGCCCTGCCCGATTTGTCAAATCTTTCCTTCACATCTATTGCATTGCTTTATGGTAGCAGTAGCGCCATCTATTACCAACTATGCTAGTTAGGCAACCGATATAATAGACTTTTCAGTTTATTGAATATCGTAAAGAAGTCGCTTTTACCCTTAATAATTGTTTGATATTATTTCGCATTAACACATGCTTGTGAAATATATTTTATTTTTAAAGAAAAATGGAAAGAAAAATTTGACTTCAGGCGAGGCTCGAACTCGGGCAGGGCTTCAGTAGCTCAAATCGGGCAGGGCTTCAGTAGCTCAATTGGAAGAGCGGCTGGACTAGATTCCCAGTAGGTCGCGAGTTCGAGCCTCGCCTGAAGTCAAATTTTTCTTTCCATTTTTCTTTAAAAATAAAATATATTTCACAAGCATGTGTTAATGCGAAATAATATCAAACAATTATTAAGGGTAAAAGCGACTTCTTTACGATATTCAATAAACTGAAAAGTCTATTGTATCGGTTGCCTAACTAGCATAGTTGGTAATAGATGGCGCTACTGCTACCATAAAGCAATGCAATAGATGTGAAGGAAAGATTTGACAAATCGGGCAGGGCTTCAGTAGCTCAATTGGAAGAGCGGCTGGACTAGATTCCCAGTAGGTCGCGAGTTCGAGCCTCGCCTGAAGTCAAATTTTTCTTTCCATTTTTCTTTAAAAATAAAATATATTTCACAAGCATGTGTTAATGCGAAATAATATCAAACAATTCAGTATCCTGTTACTGAACCATTTATTTTTTTTCCGCCAAAAAGTAGCGATCAGCACTATCGTGTTTTGAGTTATTACCATCAAACCAGATGATGGTAATAACTATCACAAAGACAAAACAACAAAGGCCTACAGCACAAGCACACGGCGTATTTTATACGCGCAGACGACGCGCGTATTAGGAACGCCCTTCTTCGGCGCTGTCGACGCTGATTGTTGCGTTTACATTGATGATACAAGCGCGCGTACAAAAGACTCAACCGAAGTCATTGTTCAACTGGAGACTGGAGGAGTCTCTGATCAAATCGCAAAGGCTACGAGCGACTACAGCACGTAGATGCGCGTTTCACGATCGCCCCGTGTGCTTAGGATACAAAGTTGCATTCATATCTCGTATGCGTCGTCTGCGCGTATAAAATACGCCGTGTGCTATGGGCCTAAGTACTCAGGGGTGGCAACGCATCTGACCTCTAGTTTTTGTGTAGATGTCTATGGGCTGCATTCATCCACGGGAACTTGAACTGTCCAAAACATGTTTAAACCCCAATACATACATATAAGTTCTACGACAGGCAAATATTAAAATGAAATGTAGATACTGTAGGTACTCTCAGAATATCATTGACCTCTGTGTATAGTCCAGCAGTCATACACCTCAACCTTTGCGTGCGCGGCACAATTTAGATTGGGATTAGATCCACTTCAAGATTACTTATCGTAGTGGAATTGTGCCCCTTACAAAATTATTTAATATTTTATGGGTAGTATCCATCTCCTTTTTATCATAGATTAATAATAGTAGCCGAAAGATATTATCTTATATTTTTTTCTAATTCACACTGGTTGGTTGTATACCACCGTTGGGTCTAACTCCTTAAATTGTCAGCGATATGCGGTGCAGCGAAAAGAGCGATCTAACGCATAATGAATGTCATATTTTTATTGAATTGGATAGAAGAACTGACAGCTATTTGGGTGGAAGTGTTCTCCAATAGCGACCGCGTATCGTAGATGAAGGGTAGACAGGCTCCTCACGAGGTGGGCCGACGACCTGGTATAGGTCGCGGGCAATCGCTGGATGAGGGCGGCCCAGGACCGTTCGTTGTGGCATGATTGGGGATGGCTTTTGACCAACAGTGGACGTCTTTAGGCTGAAATGATGATCATGAAATATAGAAGAGAAAAGGAAGGTTTCCAAGGCATTATGTAACGACAGTTGGGAATTCATGAGTTCATGAGTCCTTTAATTTCTGAAACCGACATATATTCGCCGCTTCTTGTAAGACATGACTTTTGATCTGTGGTCTTCTTGTCTTCTTTACTTCATAGTCAGGATCGGGATATCTGGCGCTCTATACTCTCTGCCTACCCTGTGGACTTGGCGTGAAGATATATACTTCATAGTAGGTCATTCCTTCGAATCACACGGTCTACCTGTTGCCGATAGCTGATTCTAACAGATTTAACGGTAACTGGCTCAACGATTAATCGACTGTAGTTTGCAAGTCAATTAACACATGTTTAACCCACTAAATTCCAATAGTAAATCATAACATTATGTAAGTGGTTTCGTCATGCTTCGACCGGCAAGAGTAGGGTTGCCATCCGTCCGGATTAGTACGGACTTCTAGACCTTTGCCCGACCCTACCTATTATTTGTCCGGATTTTTTATTTATTTATACTTTTATGCACATTATACATATGGCGGACTTAATGCCTCTAGGCATTTTCTGACAGTCAACCATGGGGTTATGGGACAAATTGTCTAGGGTGCGGGAGCAAAAAAAATTACAAAAAGTATTATTTTTTATATTAAGATGGAATATGAGGAATAAAACTTAAATATGTAGTACTCAAATAAGTCTTTAATCTTTATTAACTTGCCACTCATCTCATATTTTTAAGGTTTTTCAATACAACCACCATCAATGATCTGACCGTGTAATCTGATATAATCTGATCTTTTATTAAAATGTCCGGACTTTTTTTTAACTTGACTTTAAAAGTCCTGACAAAAGGCCTGACGCTTTTTGTCAGGACTTTTAAAATTTCTAAATGGCAACCCTAGGCACGAGCCGATAAGCTTGCTCGGCACGTGCAATAAAAACATGCGAAGTATACGCACTTGTCACATGTTGCTGGCCACGAATCCTGTGAGCATGAAATTGGGTGGCATTCGTAAACTAGTCAATATAAAGAAGAACTAAATATGAAATGTACTAAATATGTAGACGAGGCACGAGAGGTTTGTCTGAACCGGGATGTCTGGCGCTCTACACTCTCTGCCTACCCCGTTAGGGACCTGGCGTGAAGATACATACATACTAAATATGTAGTATATAAAAATATATTTTGAAGTTTTTCTGGGGGTAGAGGTCTAGTGACGGAGCTCGCGGGCGCAGGCACCACCTCATTACCTCTATCTGCCGCCACATGATAGTGTTCAGCACTATCGTGTTCCGGTTAGATGGTAATGTACAGCCCTGTTATAAATATCACAGTGACATAACAACTTAGGTCTGAGGGGTGGCAACGCATCTGCATTTTGACCACTGGTTTTTTGTATAGACGTCTGTATGCTGCAGTCATCACGTAACATCAATGTGAACTGAATGCTTGTTTCCCACCTTCTCTACATAAAAAAAAGTGAAAACTTTGACATCGTTGTAATTTGAAAGTCGATGAAACAAAAAGGCGTCAGTAAAAAAGAGACAAATACATAAATTCGTACAAAAATAGAGAGACATATACATTCATAAGAGGAAATGAGATAGGAAGCATTATACTGTCTCTTACGAATTTTTTTGATAACGTCACTCTCAAGGTTTTTTTTAAGTTTTTTGATAACTTGACTTTAAAAAATTCTAATCCTTTAGTTGACGTTCCATTAGAATATTTTAATGGTCAAGTTTAAAACGTTGGACTGGTTATCTCTCGATGATACATTTGCCGCCCTTCTCGTTTCCTTAAGCCTAAGGGATTTTCCATTCACCTATAATCTAGATTAGCAAGATCTTCATGTGCTCTCCATCCGCTGATGAAGATCCAGGTCACTGGAGCAGGACACTGGAACTGCGGCCAACTGGAATATATCGCGTGACAGTTCTTATTGTAACGTGTTCGGCTGCATAATCTGACATTAATATTTTGCACTATCTTTCGCCGCGACTTCGTTCGCGTCTTCACGGGCGTGATTAGCCAGGATGCAAATATATAAAGGTCCTATAAATGTTTGCATAACCCATATTTTATACACGCAAACATCCAATTGTTAACTTTGTTATTCAATCTCATACAAACTTTCATGTTAACAGTTTTAGTTGCAAATGTTGCAATACTAGATAGGTATGTATGTAGAAGTAATCATTCATAGATATTTTCAAACCGTATGTAGCAAACCTAAATTCACAAGATTTCGTAGATAAACATTAAAATTAGACCATGTTCAGGATTTGATCCTACTAGTCCCATTACCTATAATGATCTACGTTTTCCTTTCTCGTTTTCTCTCACGTGTGTATCAATAATGTGTGAAAATACAATATTCTAAATAAGAATTATCTTCGATTCCGGTATTCACCTACTGGCGGAACAACTTTCTACAACAAGTGCCGTGGACTAAGTGGATCTATAGCGCGTCCACTAGTAGAGAGTAGACACACTAGTAGGTGCTAGTAGAGAGAGATGCTAAACATACCTACATCAATGTTTTACTAAAAATATCGATATTTTCTTTCTTTATGTATTGAAGGTGGCAAACAAGCATGCAGTTTACATTGATGTTAAGTAATGCACTGCAGCCTATAGACACCTACACAAAGAGGCCAGAAGTCAAAATGCAGATGCGTTGCCACCCCTGAGACCTTAGTTATTATGTCTCTGATAGTTATTACGGAGCCATACATTATCATCTAACCGGAACACTACCATTTAACAGATAAACTAGGTAATGCGGTGGTGCCCACGCCCACGAGCTCCTACACTGGAACTCTACCTTCTCTCCTTCTGTCGATATTTCACAATAAAATATCGACGTCCTACTGCAAACTTTTGACGAATGTTTTTGGTGAAAATGTTCCTCTATACGATGTCGTGCCATACCAACGATATTTGCATTATTAGATTAATGTTTTATTACAAACAGGTCGTTTAATCGAAAACTGGTCTTCTCAAACCCCCAATATTTTTCCAAAGACCTGTCCATTAACTCCACGTGATGGAGCGATTCTACACGCAAAGTAGGGATGCAATTTTTTTTAGAGAACTAATTTAATTAGTCTCTGGGCCTAGAATTGAAAATAAAAGCTTCCGGCAACAGCAATTCACAACAACAAAGTAGATGTTCGATAAATTATTATGGACGGTTTACATCACTAGTCCACGCTCCACGCCTCACCTGGCTCTCAGGCTCGCATCACATACCACAGAATTACCTTCTCTCCGCGGCGTTGGTAATGGCAAACAAGTGCGTTCAGGATCCGGAAGCGACCTTGCATAATTTGTTTACCAAGTTTGCCAACCTGCTCACATTCGCTGATAAGCGTCGAGGTCACTTGCTCTCGGCGACAAGCCTTTTGGTTATTCGAGGTCGCATTTTGGCACACTTTGTATGATGACAAAAACGATATTTTAAATTAAAATTAAGAAATTGAGTTAACTAGGTACTTTGACTTAATGTGTGTAAAATTTGTGAAATAAAACTTTCACTTAATTACGAACTTATCTCACTTTTTATAATATCTATATTCTTTTCCATATTATGTTAAGCCGATATATTATATTTTCTTACCATATCGATATGAACGGCTTCAATATTGTCGGATTCTCTACATATCCTTAGTCGGCTATGGCATGCATCAAACTTTCGAAGCTCTCCAGTAGCCAATCAATTGAACTCTATAGAAATACCCCGATAACGCACTGTAATACATGGGGCACATACATCTTTTATCAGTTAATGATACATAACAGTGACATATTGTGACTGCACGTGCAGTGTTTTATCAACGGACGGCAGACACAGTGAGTGACGGAATCAGCTGACTGCGGCGTGTCGGCGATGGCGTATACCAAGTTCTCAACTAGTAAAGCAGGTGATCCATTGGCGAGCTAAGACCGCTGGAAGCTGGAACGCCTCGAGCCTGCGAGCTAAAGGTACAATCTGCCAATGGAGCACCTACAAAACCTTTTAAAAGTTCGCGGTTTGGCTTGTTGGCTCTTCCTGCTTGAAATCCTGAGAACGCGGTAAAATACCGTCAATGGATCACCCACTTAATTCAATTCAACCAGCATAGAAACCTCCCAAGATTAACGTTCGTTAGGCACATGCCACTTTTGAGATCTTTTATATTATGAACCTGTACTAGGAAATAACGAGATGCACATTAACAATAAGGTCGTATTGGGCCGAAAGGACCCGGGTGGCTCAGTGTCTCATAACACGCCTGGGGCCTAAGGCTAAATACAGATGGAAGACAGATGCTTGAGGGAAGCCCTGCAAGCCAGGAACCCGAGTAGGCTGGGCATGCTGGCCGACAAACGCCACCTCGAGTATATACCTATTGGATAATGTTAGAGTTGAACGCTAAAAATGCACTACATCTCCGACCACCGCAATTAAGCGTACCTACAGGCACAATAACTTACTTCAGCCCTAGTCCGCCGTCTGACCCACAACATTTTGTCGCTGTTCAGTAGTTAACACACCCCACGCACGTTTCTTATGTAATATCTGACCGACCGCAGCCGCACTAGGCGCACACTGTTTGTGATCTATAATATCTTTATAAAAAATCTGATCAAAACAACTTCATACTGGAGTTTCACCAAAGGGCTACTTTGAGATACACACTAGATTCAGAAGTCACGGTTTTGTATGACGTAGCAATTTACAGATTACCAATTCCGAAGGTTTTCAATGAACTGGCCATGACAGTGCAGTATTTACGAGTAAAGGTTGACCACAGGGATAGTTACGTAGTATACGCAGGACGCACTCGTTGCCCTACACGTTGCCTGCGAACTATTGTTTTTCTATCGTGAATTAAGTCCTAGATGCTTATCACCAAGCTTGTCTCTTTTAACACAATCTTTTATAAATAACAATAATGAAAAGGTTGTTTGAAAGCGTTAATCTTGGCAACTATCAGTTCGATTTGAAGAAAACCGATTGCTACATTCATGGCGTAATCATTTGGAGCGGAGCAGCGGCGATGCATAAAATAAGAAGCCCTGCGTTTGGGCTGTATGCATACTACTATAAAGTTATAAACTGCTATTGAGGACTTTACCAAACAATGTCACGCCGGCGAGGCACATTTAGTCAAACAAAAACAGTGAGCCTCACCTGGATACGTTTATATAATATCTAAATGTTATTGAATCAACACACGTTTCCCAAATATCAACAGAACTCATGTGATTGTGCCGCCGCGAGACAGCGAGCATGGACAATGCATGCATATTGTATCGCGCGACGGCCCGATGAATACTTTATCGTCCTGTCATTGGCTTGTTCACTCTTGTATAGTGCCTGCCACCTGCCGCCTGTCTGCCTGCCACCCTCCTGCCTGCCATCGTCCATTACACTTACTTGGAAACTGGGACAAAAGCGCCTTTGATACGTTTATCTCTAATTACATTGTTATCCAGTGTTCATTTTTTACCAATAATGCCACAAGGGTTATCTTTGTGTGTGTGTTGAACATACGATTAGAATTAGAAATGTATAGTTTTCTTAGTTTCCGATTGATAATAATGTTTTACTGCAGTTTGTCAGGGATCAAAGGTTTTTTTGTAACGTTACGATAAGGTAAAGTAGTTAAAACAGTTTCAAATCAGACAATAATTGCGTTTTAAAAGAAAATACTTGTCGATTGCGAGAAACGTAAAATTTGTGTTAAAAATAATGCAATGAACGTACTGGCGACCTGAAGGACATAGCTATTAAAAAATAGTGTAATTGAGGTTTATTAGCAGTTAGCTGATGTAATATTGTATAACTAAAGTATTTATTCGTTTAGAACAAGGATTATGGAAAAAATACTAGAATTGAACGAATGCATTTATTTGGTCCAGAACGAGACGTCATAGGCAGATGACATAGGACATGTCCTTTTTTTCGATAAATATGCGCCATTGGCATTAAAATGGAACTAACTGCCCGATAGTGATTGACAGCTGCTTTTACCTATTTCGTTTCTTTAGCCTTGATAGAATTGACCACTCAGAATTATTAGATATCCTTAGGGATGTCTGCGGAAATGTGCTATAAAAATACTTACATATTAAAAATTTTGCGCTGTCTTAACGTTCACAGAAAGTATGTAATTCTCGTACACTTGCGAGGACCTGGTGTGAAGATTCATACATACATACACTTTACGGCGTGAGACTCACAGACTAAAACAGATTTTCATAAGGATCATTTTAGAACATTTAAAGATTATAATTAAAGAAGTAGTATCTTTAGTATGCCTTTTACCCTGAGGACCTGGTAAAAGGCATACTAAAGAAACTACTAGAAACTTCTTAGAAAGTTATAAAAGCTTGTGAAAAAGGAGTAAAGGTATATAATAGGTAAGCTTACCTTTTATGAATTATTATCATCATTTCAGCCGAAAGTCGTCCACTGCTGGACAAAATCCTACCCCAAAGTGACCCACAACATGGTTATGCATCATGTATGTATCTTCACGCCAGGTCCCTAACGGGGTAGGCAGAGAGTGTAGAGCGCCAGATATCCCGGTCCTGACAAACCTCTCGTGCCTCGTCTACCTTCATCATTCTCTTCATACATGCACGCCGATTACTAAGACTTTTGAAACCACCGTCAGACAGAACTCGACCTATTTGGTCATGGTAGTTCAGTCTTGGTCTTCCTGGGCCTCTGCAACCATCCACATTCGCATTGTATATCTGTTTAGTCATTCGCTCATTCGACATTCTTTCTATATGCCCGAACCATCGGAGCATGCCTTTTTTCATTTTTACACCGATACTATCATTTACACAAAGCCTCTTTCTTACATCTTCATTACGAACGCGATCGGTGAGTGATACACCGCAGATCTTGCGCAATGATCTCATCTCGACCGCGTTCTTACTTTCATTCTCTTTCCTGCATACCCAGCTCTCGCTTCCATATAAAAGCGTTGGAGTAAGTACAGCATTATGTACGGCTAGTCGAGCCCGCTGGCTAAGATGTTTAGATTCTAGCAGCTTACCCAACGTTGTGCGTCATTATGGGAAAATATGCCATAATTGCCACGTTTGGCAAGCAGATTGGGGATCGCAATGCATTTGCTAAACCATTGGAATAGTTGGACCGCCATTGTTCGGTTAGCCGACTGCACTAGCGGAAGAATTCACCTCGATGAGTGGGTGGTCGCCATATACCGACGCCATTAATATTATAAATAAAATATCCACGACATAACATGAATATCCTGACATCAGCACACGTCACAAAGCCCTTGCCCTTGACCCTGGCTGTCATCTCCTTCGAGCACGCGTCACACACTGGTGTATCGCTTTAAATAGGACAAAGCATTTAAATTCTTGATGAGATCACTAAGAGTCAGCTAATTATAAACTGTAAATTTGCGAGAAATTCATAAGATAAATGGTATTAAAGTAAGTGCTGCCTCGGAGTCTACACATGCACATCGTACCAACTAAAAATAATGAGCGTGATCATCACTCCAGCCGAAACACGCCCACTGCTGGAATTGCCTTCCCCAAATATGCCCACTAAAGTGTTGTGATGTGAAGAAAATGCCATAATCACCACGCTTAGCAGGCGGATTGATGATCGCAGTGGCGGTAGTTTTATCGCGGGACGCTGTTGCCCACACATGCCCACTCCGCGTTGTTATATTTACCGGCCTATTAAATTTTTTTGACTGCCATTGTTCGATGACTGTCTGAAATTCCCCACCACTACAGGATAACGGGGTCGTCACGTCCCGACGCCTTTAAACATAAGCGTGACTTGTGGTAGAGCTCCAGTGACGGAGCTCGCCGGCGTAGGTACCACCGCATTACCTAATATACTTGCCGCTGAATGGTAGCGTTCCGCACTATCGTGTTCCGGTGAGGTGGTAATGTACGGCCCTGTAATTTCCGGCATCTGCATTTTGACCTTGATCTTTGTGTAAATGTCTATAGGTTGCAGTCATCACTTAACATCAATGTGAACTGCATGCTTGTTAAACAGCACGTAATTTCTTGGAACCAACCAGTCCCAGCCTTCCACGAGGTGGAACGTCGAACTGGTGAAGATCGCCGGGAGGAAGAGCTTAGGACGATTCGTTGCGATATTCTTAATAGATTGAGAGAGTCGTGCATAACTAGACGTGTTCGACTAAAATGAGGATGAGGATGATTATGAACCAGTCCCTAAATCACTTCAACACAAGAAGCTATCATCATCAAATTGATAACGATTGCTCTTCTCGACTTGCAACTTGCGACTAGCTACTTCATATGCGCATCTCTCGCGATTCGGCCATATAACCGAGATGGGTGGGCCCATGGGATGCATTATGCTTTCCTCGACTTTTCGCAAGCATTAGGCATACCTACTACATATTATTGTGAATCCTTAGTAAAAGTAAAGAACAGATACAGATATACAGATATGTAGTACCTTTTGTGACAAGGACTATAGATTACGAAATAATTTCCGCTTTCGAAATATTTCTCACGTCGTCAATTTTAATCAAATGTATGTTTACATAATGGTACACTATTTAAAAAAGTTTACCTTGAAGACTTACTCGTAATATAAGACTTAGGTAACTGTTTTTATATTTTATTTATTGAGTTTGACCAGTTAATTTCTGATTCATATTCCATCGCGTATATTGATGAAGACTATGAATAATTCATAACTATTCAGTATTTACAGTTTTGTTTAGTTAAATGGAAATCATTTAAGTATACGATGATAATAATCTGTATGTAGCTATTCTTCTCGTAGCGTGACCGATATTAAATAATCAGCTAATGCTCGGTGCTCGGAGCGTGTAATCGTGTGCGAATATGCAGTAAGGCGGTAAGGCAGTAACCGATGTGATTGAATAGCGATGTATTTGTGTAATCAAGTTGCCAATTTACATGAATGCACTCCGCTTGGATGTACTTGACTCAATAACTAACAATATGCTAAACAACAAAGGAATCGTTTGGCCCTATAAGGCTAACACTGTAACACTGTTGTATGATGACTTGCTAAATATACAATACTTCGTTTATTTTCCAGATGTGACAGAAAATTTTCAAAATACTTTGCATTTATACATTTGACGACCCGGTTAGTCCAGCGGTGTGAGATGACCGTTTGATTCGAAGGGTCGCGGGTTCGATCCCCGCACCGGGACAAATATTTGTATGGCCTACATTGATATACAACCCATCAATGATGGCCTACAGATATTTGTTTCGGGTCTGGGTGTTTGTGTATGTGTTGTATGTGTACAACGGCACCCACGACACAGGTCTATACCTACTGTGGGGCTGTGAGTGTCAGCGTATTTTATTTTTATTTACATAGCCATTGTTAGAGAAAGCTCCGGTTGCTCCGGTCCCCCGAATTCAATCAAAAATAGGTTTTGTCATTACTTATCTACTTAAACATAAAATACCTGCTATCGCTATTTTCTCTAATAGTAAGTAAGTCTCTTAAGTAAGTATAATTAATTATGAAAATCAAAACCATTTACTTATTTTATTAATATTTAGTATTTATATATAACATTATACAACTCGCTTCGCAAATTTTATATTAAAATATCTTTTGAATGCTTTATGACCATCATGCAATTCATGCATGCAGCCTACTTTGACGGTGGACAGTTGTGAAATTCGAAATAAATTAAATCTACGAGTACAACGAACAACATCAATGATAATCATTTACTGTGTTTATGACATGTTTTCGTATCGCTATATCGTTATCAGTCAACTTGAATGTAAGTAATCTTGGACCATAGTAGATCATTCCATGCGGATGGATATGCATATAATGTAAAATTATTGGCTTGGTTAAAGCTTGCTCGAGCTGCGTTCAACTCGTCCGACATTGACGTGTTGTATATTTTCACTTATTACCTGTGTATGGTGTCTGTAGAACATAGTTAATAGAATGATGTGTAACTTCACGACTGTAATGGGGGTAGGCAATGGTAGGCATACGTGAAGACACCCATGATTCGTCAGTAACATTTGTCCTATGTAAGTAGGAGACGAGATCACTAACATACGACGTATTACCAAATTCCAAGGGTAGCACTGGGTAATTTTTTTAAAATTGATAAATATCAATAGCACTTACCTCCCCTATCTGGGCATCGAACCCAGGGTAGCCGTAGTGGCCTGCTACCACTAGACAACTGAGGCAGTTAAATAATAATAACGTATGTGTGTATTTCCAGGCGTGCTGGGTCCGGAGACGCTGATGCGAGGCGCGCGCATGCGCTGGTCGCTGGCGGCGCACGACATTTGCTTCACGAACGCGATGCACGCCGCGTTCTTCGCGCTCGGCAAGTGCGTGCCCGTCGTGCGCGGCGCCGGAGTCTACCAGGTAACATACCCCCACCTCCCCAGATACTGGGTGCTGGTCGCCACTTCCTTCGTCTACTGCTGATCGAACCGCTGGGTGCAGGTGGTGGTGTGCGTCGCTAGCGTTTACCAGGTAATACAACCTCGCCCCGCGAAACACACTGGTCTGAACACGGCGGCGTGGGCATTCATACAAACTCCTAATTTGTAGCAATTAAAGAGATGGTAAACTTAAACAATTATCTTGGTGCAACCCAGGCTGAGTACAAGACTAAATAAATCCAAATTGGTAGGCTTAGGTACTCTTACTTACTTTTTTTTAATGATCTGATCTGATTGATTTCCTATCTAATCTTATCTCGTATCTCTATGACATAATTTGTATCGCGCAAAACCGTGTTTCTCTTTTGTTTGATTCGACTAGACAAGCGATAAGGCTGCGTCGGTAGTTCAGGCGCAGGTGACTAAGGGCGAGATTCACAGACCGCACTACGACTTTACTTTCGAGCAAAGAACGCTTCGAACTGTCAAAACTCATACATTTCTGACAATTTTATGCATACTTTGCTCAAAGTAAAGTCGTAGTGCGGTCTGTGAATCTCACCATAAGTAGTGATGAGCCGCTGCGTACCTTGTATCCACTATCCACAACAAAATAGGAAGTGAAATGCGCGGGACGTCCCGATTTTCAGGGCTCTCGGCTCAGGGGACTCGTCCCGATTAACTCCTGATCGAGACGTTAAATGTCCCGATAAGTCAATGATCATCATTAAGTACCTCAACCGAAAGACGTCCACTGCTAGACAAACGCCTGTCTAAAGATCAATCATTTTTTGGCTTCTGAGGCTTTTGATAAATCAATAAATTAATTGATTGGTTTGCTTTTTATCGTCCCGATTTTTAACCCTGTGTCCCGATTTATTTGACCTACTGTCCCGATTTAAAACAAATCGGAGCTGGCAACACTAGTTGCCACTCTCTGATGGATATTACCACCTGACGGGATCAGCGTTGAACACTGTCACTTAGCGGCAAGTAGATAAGGCGGTGGTGCCTACAGGCCTACACCCTCGAGCTCCCATCGCTGGAACTTTCTTACCAGGGGAATGATATCTATCATTAATTGTTTGTCTTTATTTATTCATTGAATTTTAAATTGCCTAACCCGGAAAGCGACAGAAATGAATGCTTGTATAACAATATTGGTCGCCCATTTACATTATTCATAGTATTAAGCATGTGGTATAATTCTTATATTGTATTGGGATCTGACATTTTTGCCACGTTCGAACTGTCAAAACCCATACATTTCTGACAGTTCTAAGCATACTTTGCTCAAAGTAAAGTAGTCGTAAGTCGTAGTGCGGTCTGTGAATCTCGCACTAAGTGTCGATGGTGTTGATTGGTAGTAACACGCCGACCACATCTGCGCGATCGGACCGCATCGGACTTGATTAATAATAATTATGTCCGCCGGACTCCTCTCCACAGATTTGGTTCGGCGCGTACAGAGTCCGCTGGCCGCTCCGTACCAATTCCGGACGTGTGTTACTGCTATTAGTATCAAAAACCGCTTAGACTCAGTGTATTACCTACTTTTAGCCTGTGTGGCACCAAGATATTTGTTATTGTAACATTTCATATCCTTCTCCAACTTAAAGAAATCTGTGAAAGTTTAGTTGTTAGTTTAGTGTTTTGTGCAGATGACCATTGCCTGCTTTATACACCTTTAATATGAATTGCGAAAAGAGGATCGGAAGCGCGATAACCTGCCACAAATTTGGGATTGCGTGTCGCGTGCGTTGCTGCACTGCACTCGCTCGGAGCAGGAGCCCTGCTGCCCTGCTGCCCTGCCTGCAGGGTGTGACTACATTTGACGTGTAGACCACAAGCGACGAAATTCGTGAAATGTTGAATGGTCTGCGAACTATGATCTCCACACTAAGCCTAACTCCCTAACCTTAACAGATTTGTTTAAGTTAGAGAGTTTAAGGTGTGAAATGTTTTAACGTAAAGCTTATGATGTAAGGGAACCATTTGTTAGTTACGTCAAAATCATTCCATGTTATTTTGACAAACAGATGGACATATTAGTGAAACCTTCCTCTGGTGTGATGACATCGCACATACCTATTATGCCACCTTCCTAAAGTCCCCTAATCGTTTGTCTAATCCTCCCCAGCAACGCCATAAGCCCAGCTTTAGACCCACAGGGGTCTACCTTGGGTTGATGCTTAACGTTTTTAGACTGAGAGCCCTTAGCGCTGAATTGCCCAGTTAAGGGTTAAGTAGACTTCCACCGTCGACACGAGGCGGCTCGTCAGGACATACGTCCAATAAAAAAAACATTTCAATATTAAAGATTTTGACATATGACGTCGCAATAAATGATTCCTTCCATCACTTCTTACACAGTATCACAATTCGATGACATCGTGCTCTCCAATGTGTGACTTAATTTATTTAGACGGGTCGGCACAGGTCGGCAGGCGCAAAGCTACGTCGTTCTATCCAAGGAATAGATAAATAAGGATGGAAAGGCCTTTGCCTCAATTTTGTATTAGAACCAGTGTCGCCGCTTTTCTCCCACCATGCAATTTCTTACACAAATGTAACACCATCTCGACAATCACGCACACATTAATCTCAGGGCAGCTATTCGTTTGCGTAAGTTTGCATACTAAGATGTAACGCCCGTAGACAATAAACACTCGCACGCACACAACAATATACTCACCAACAAACTAGTCGAAGTGTAGCGAACGCATTACATGCTGTACATTGCCAGCGGAGACAGTAATAACGTTAATTGAGCGAGTGCTTAACGAGCAATGTATTCGCTAGCAGTAACGTTTAAATAATGCAGTTTATGTTCGAATATTCATATTCCTTTGCATATTTATATGTTTTTTACGAGTATTATAACAATAAATGTTATTTGTGACTTACCTATCAAAAGATATACCTCCTCGCTTTATACTTGAGGTTTGACATTTCATTTTACATGTTAAAATTGGCACTACATGGTATTTTACCAAGAGATGCGTCGTTCGAAGCAGTCTACACGACACTACAAGCGGCGAACGAATGGTTCTGCCGAACTGTGTGTGTTCACGCATAGTTGTCGCGCTTGCCACGCCCACATCACCATTCCATCTTTATTTATCTATTCCGTGGTTCTATCTATGCACTAGTGTAGACGCACCTTAAAGGTCCTTAAAGGTCACGTGTGCGAAGGTCGACCACTCCGAGGTCACGCCACCCTTATTGTTCAACGGTGAAAATACATGTTTACATGTTTTGACTAAAATAAAAGTTTTCACCGTAATAGGGTTCTATACACAATACATGGACATGACAATGCAATGGTGAATCAACTGCTTGTTATTGTTAGCGTCGACTTCTAATATTGTTTTTTTGCTGCTCGCATTGATGGTAATTGTTACAAGAAGTACAGGACACCTGGCCCAAGACCTTAGGCTTTAGTCCTGACTTGACTTCGGTATATTTCTGTCTACAGTAAAAAATACTTTGACGTAACACGATAATTACCGTAATTTGTGGAAAACAGCAATAAACTGCGATCTGGCTTTCAAATGAATGGACACCGAGTTACAGAGTGCCTCGTGCGAGATTTTATTTACTCTTAAGCGAATTCGATCGCGTAAGAGTAAACGCAGATTTGTATGGAATTGAAGGAGCGTCATCTAGCGGTGAATCTCGCCAAAAAATGTCCACTAAATATGCCTTCCTACAATTTTTCTTTCTAATGATTCTTTTTACTCTCCGTGGGCTCCAGCCACTAAGTCACTAGTGTTGTTGATAGTTTTTCATTAAATTACTGTACTTATTGTTTTTACTTCCTCACTAACGATGCTCGGCACTTATAAATATTAATTATACATAATGAAATTCAACTGTAAAGAGGACAGGCGGAATTATTTAAAACAAATCCGTTCCGTAGCGGTTTGAGCGGCGCTCGATGTTTTGTATGTCGATGTGTTACTTGGTTCATTAACCAACCATACCACTCTCAGCTCTCATTCGTTTGCGAAATGTAAAGAGCCGAACAAAAGTTGGACACCATTTATTTTGACCGGACACGCAGTCGGAAATCCTAACTAGTCCGGCTTTATCCAGATGCCTGGCAACACTAGTTCTGGCCATATTACCTAGCCTAGTTCAGCACTATTGTGTTCCGGTAAGATATAGCTCCGTAATGACTATCAGAGACTGTCAGAGAGACAACAACTAAGGTCTCAGGGATGCCAACGCATCTGCATTTTGACTCTGGTTTTTGTGTAGATGTTTATAGGGTGCTGTCATCATTTAACGTCCGAGTGAACTGCATGCACGTCTCTTCAGTGCCGTATTCACTTACCATAGCTATAACCTACAACTAAGCTGCTTTACTACATGTTTGTTTGCCACTTTGATGTCAAAGAACAGATTTTCATGACGATCCAAACAATAGAAGAGCCAAATTAAGCTTTTAAGATGTGTATGTTATATCATAGCAACAGCACGACCGCGACCCGATCAGCGCGTGACAATGTAACAATTGTCAAGCAGCCCAGGTTCTCCGGAAGGTCCTTCGACTTTGTTTTTTCTTCTATTTAAAGATATCGCAGCGATGTGTGAATCATTAACTGTGCGAGATTGTAGATAGCGGCGCACTTTGTATAATGATGATAGAGTTCAAGGATCCATCGCATTGCGTAATACGAGTATGTTTGTTTACCTCAAAATTAACAACGATAACATTCTTTCCCGTTTTTGCAACATTTTTTCATTGCTGCTCCGTTCCTGTTCGTCGTAGCGTGACGTTATACATACCTGTATCGATTGTCTATACTATAGGCTCTCGATAAATGGACTATCCAACACAAAAATATTTTTTCAATTCGAGTAATAGTTTAGTTTTGAACAGTAGTCCCCGAGGTTAGCGCTTTGAACCAAACAATAACACAAACTCTTCATCTTAATAATTATTGGTATGGAACTCGACATTTTGCCCTGGGTCACATTATTCTCTCACCAATCGACATTAAGCGTAAATTTCCGGTCGTTGGTAATACTACCATTTCAAAGCAAGTAATGCGGTGCTACCTACGCCTTCGAACTCCGTCACACACAGCTCTACTACCAGTAAAAACACCACGCTCAGCGTTTGTGATAATTTTAACTGTTAAATGGAACGAAGATTGGTCTTTGCGAGCCAAATGTCTGGCCTTTTACTGATACGAATTTTATATTTTTCGAGCAAAGACAATCTTTTTCCTTGGGCATACCTAGAAAACATCTTGTTTTTGTGTGAGCTGATGTAATATAAGATACATGTTCTATAAAAGATGACAAGTCAAGATCAAATCCGTTCATCAGTTTATGCGTGAATTAGTAACACAATGTCCATTCATCCATCCTCATTAGCAATTACCTAGATATTAATAAACTGCGACCCTCAGAGACCATCACATATTATCGTATCGGTTCATTGTGCACTCAGACATTATAAGAAATAGACGCCTATGCGACAGTGAATGCCATTCGACGGCGGTCGAACTGTTAAAATGCCAAATTGCTCCATGTTCGGTACCGAATTGTCAAACAAATTACGAGCAATTCTCTCCCTACAAAAAGCGAATGAAGCAAATTTCATGGTAAAACTTTGTATTGTCGGCGTATTTGTACCCCCTTAAGACATATCTCTTACCTCCAGCAACGGCCTGAGTTTCGAACCCACAGTCTCCGTTAGACAGTCGGTTAAATATTTAAAATGTGAGTCATTTGCGCGCTCGCCTACTCCCTGGTGAACCTGCCTGCCTAGATAGTCGCCTACATACGTTTTTATTGGTGGTAGAGTTCCAGCGGAGCTTGAGAGCGTTGGCACGACCACATTGCCCAATCTATATGTCACCCAATGGAAGTGATCAGCACTCTCATGTTCCAGTTAGGTGCTTGTCCTGCAACAGATTTGTTTGTTTTGGAGTCGAAACGCTGGGTCCATGGGGTCCCAGGACTCATGTTTTATTTAAAGTCTTTTCAAAACTTTTGGTCGATGCTTCACGTAAGCAGAGGGCTGGCCTGTTCTTTGCAGAAAGAATAATTCTTGCCATTCAACGAGACAATGCGACCAGACTTCTGCCGAAGTTCTGTGTAATTATTAATTTAATTCTAAATTGTGTTGTAGAAATTAAACTTGCGGATTTTCTCGCGTATACAACACTCCCAAACTTCTTCATACACCCGACGTTTCGGTCTAGGGCACTAGGGTTGTGTTCTGTCTCAGCTATATAAGACCAGGCTGAAAATCGTCGAATTAGTCAGCCCGTGACCACGGTGGCAGGAAAGCGACCGAAACGTCGGGTGTATGAAGAAGTTTGGGAGTGTTGTATACGCGAGAAAATCCGCAAGTTTAATTTCTACAATGTATGAAGCTCGCGAAAACCTACGAAAACGTTATTTCTAAATTATGTTGTTATATTAGATTTGAAAGGCGGTCTATTTCTTATAATGTCTTTGTTTGCACTACATCGGCACCCAAAGGTCAAGATGGCGCGTCACTCGGCCTCGTGACGTCACACGCCATCGTCTACGCTCCGCTCGTCCGCACGCTTCCTGAAATAACTACCTATAAATACGTACCTATACATTGTTTCGGAATTGGTAATTTCATCTTTAAGCAAATAGCTCATTTTGATTGATGACTACTTGTTTGGTTTGATTTTCTTTTTCCATTTTCGTAGTAAAGTGTTCCTAAAATAGATTCAACGATAGAGAATAACTTGGGTAAATTGGTTTGAAGGTGCCTAAAATTGATGGTATAACAACTTCTCAACTGTATTTCTCAGGACAAGACAGAAGTAATACGAGTAGGTACATGCGTAGTATATATAATATATGTATAACGTCGATCGATGGGTACTTAAGTACCTAGTTGCATTTTTGCTAAACTCTGGATGTGCTGTTTATTGGTCAACGTGGTCATTGAGAATTTTTCTCAAGAAACAAAATCCACCATTACCTCTTATCTCGTCAGTTAATGCAGCCGGAAGACATCTACAGCTGGACAAAGGCCTACCCCTTCACGATTGCAATGGCGGTAGTTTTATAGCAGGACATTACTGTCCATCTCACGTTATTGTATTTACTACCGCCCTATTGAAATGGTTTAGCCGCTATTGTTCGGTTGACCGACCGTAACTAACTACTAGCGGAAAAAATATCTTCATGCACTGGTGGACGGGGGAGTCGTCCCTTCTCGTGGCTATTCATGTCCTCGCTCGTTCGACGTTTACATTTGCGAAGTCTTCTGATATCACATTTCTTAAAATATTCTTACTTAAAAATGACGTGGTCGTTATCGTTATTGAGGGTTAATGTGATGTTACATAGAGTGTAACGCCTACACTACGTATGGAAAACACGCTGAACCGGCCAAAATAGTACGCTTCGAATGGAGGAGTCTATCGTCAAATCTAGTCGTATGGGGTTAACACCGTATACGAAACGTAACCTGTCGCTCATGATTCCAGCCGGCGATGGACTTCTGCGTGGAGCGGCTGTGCTGCGGCGAGTGGGTGCACATCTTCCCCGAGGGGCGCGTCAACGTGGACAAGGAGCACGTGCGCTTCAAGTGGGGCGTGGGCCGCCTCGTGGCCGAGTCCGCGGCGCGCGGCCGGCCGCCGCTCGTGCTGCCCGTGTGGCACGAGGGCATGGACCGCGTGCTGCCCAACCGCGAGCCCTACCGCCTGCGCCTGCGCGAGCCCGTCTACATGAGCGTCGGGGAGCCCATCCCCCTGCACCCCTTGCTGGACAAGTGAGTCGCTCGGTAGCCGCTCGTGCTGCCCGTGTGGCACGAGGGCATGGACCGCGTGCTGCCCAACCGCGAGCCCTACCGCCTGCGCCTGCGCGAGCCCGTCTACATGAGCGTCGGGGAGCCCATCCCCCTGCACCCCTTGCTGGACAAGTGAGTCGCTCGGTAGCCGCTCGTGCTGCCCGTGTGGCACGAGGGCATGGACCGCGTGCTGCCCAACCGCGAGCCCTACCGCCTGCGCCTGCGCGAGCCCGTCTACATGAGCGTCGGGGAGCCCATCCCCCTGCACCCCTTGCTGGACAAGTGAGTCGCTCGGTAGCCGCTCGTGCTGCCCGTGTGGCACGAGGGCATGGACCGCGTGCTGCCCAACCGCGAGCCCTACCGCCTGCGCCTGCGCGAGCCCGTCTACATGAGCGTCGGGGAGCCCATCCCCCTGCACCCCTTGCTGGACAAGTGAGTCGCTCGGTAGCCGCTCGTGCTGCCCGTGTGGCACGAGGGCATGGACCGCGTGCTGCCCAACCGCGAGCCCTACCGCCTGCGCCTGCGCGAGCCCGTCTACATGAGCGTCGGGGAGCCCATCCCCCTGCACCCCTTGCTGGACAAGTGAGTCGCTCGGTAGCCGCTCGTGCTGCCCGTGTGGCACGAGGGCATGGACCGCGTGCTGCCCAACCGCGAGCCCTACCGCCTGCGCCTGCGCGAGCCCGTCTACATGAGCGTCGGGGAGCCCATCCCCCTGCACCCCTTGCTGGACAAGTGAGTCGCTCGGTAGCCGCTCGTGCTGCCCGTGTGGCACGAGGGCATGGACCGCGTGCTGCCCAACCGCGAGCCCTACCGCCTGCGCCTGCGCGAGCCCGTCTACATGAGCGTCGGGGAGCCCATCCCCCTGCACCCCTTGCTGGACAAGTGAGTCGCTCGGTAGCCGCTCGTGCTGCCCGTGTGGCACGAGGGCATGGACCGCGTGCTGCCCAACCGCGAGCCCTACCGCCTGCGCCTGCGCGAGCCCGTCTACATGAGCGTCGGGGAGCCCATCCCCCTGCACCCCTTGCTGGACAAGTGAGTCGCTCGGTAGCCGCTCGTGCTGCCCGTGTGGCACGAGGGCATGGACCGCGTGCTGCCCAACCGCGAGCCCTACCGCCTGCGCCTGCGCGAGCCCGTCTACATGAGCGTCGGGGAGCCCATCCCCCTGCACCCCTTGCTGGACAAGTGAGTCGCTCGGTAGCCGCTCGTGCTGCCCGTGTGGCACGAGGGCATGGACCGCGTGCTGCCCAACCGCGAGCCCTACCGCCTGCGCCTGCGCGAGCCCGTCTACATGAGCGTCGGGGAGCCCATCCCCCTGCACCCCTTGCTGGACAAGTGAGTCGCTCGGTAGCCGCTCGTGCTGCCCGTGTGGCACGAGGGCATGGACCGCGTGCTGCCCAACCGCGAGCCCTACCGCCTGCGCCTGCGCGAGCCCGTCTACATGAGCGTCGGGGAGCCCATCCCCCTGCACCCCTTGCTGGACAAGTGAGTCGCTCGGTAGCCGCTCGTGCTGCCCGTGTGGCACGAGGGCATGGACCGCGTGCTGCCCAACCGCGAGCCCTACCGCCTGCGCCTGCGCGAGCCCGTCTACATGAGCGTCGGGGAGCCCATCCCCCTGCACCCCTTGCTGGACAAGTGAGTCGCTCGGTAGCCGCTCGTGCTGCCCGTGTGGCACGAGGGCATGGACCGCGTGCTGCCCAACCGCGAGCCCTACCGCCTGCGCCTGCGCGAGCCCGTCTACATGAGCGTCGGGGAGCCCATCCCCCTGCACCCCTTGCTGGACAAGTGAGTCGCTCGGTAGCCGCTCGTGCTGCCCGTGTGGCACGAGGGCATGGACCGCGTGCTGCCCAACCGCGAGCCCTACCGCCTGCGCCTGCGCGAGCCCGTCTACATGAGCGTCGGGGAGCCCATCCCCCTGCACCCCTTGCTGGACAAGTGAGTCGCTCGGTAGCCGCTCGTGCTGCCCGTGTGGCACGAGGGCATGGACCGCGTGCTGCCCAACCGCGAGCCCTACCGCCTGCGCCTGCGCGAGCCCGTCTACATGAGCGTCGGGGAGCCCATCCCCCTGCACCCCTTGCTGGACAAGTGAGTCGCTCGGTAGCCGCTCGTGCTGCCCGTGTGGCACGAGGGCATGGACCGCGTGCTGCCCAACCGCGAGCCCTACCGCCTGCGCCTGCGCGAGCCCGTCTACATGAGCGTCGGGGAGCCCATCCCCCTGCACCCCTTGCTGGACAAGTGAGTCGCTCGGTAGCCGCTCGTGCTGCCCGTGTGGCACGAGGGCATGGACCGCGTGCTGCCCAACCGCGAGCCCTACCGCCTGCGCCTGCGCGAGCCCGTCTACATGAGCGTCGGGGAGCCCATCCCCCTGCACCCCTTGCTGGACAAGTGAGTCGCTCGGTAGCCGCTCGTGCTGCCCGTGTGGCACGAGGGCATGGACCGCGTGCTGCCCAACCGCGAGCCCTACCGCCTGCGCCTGCGCGAGCCCGTCTACATGAGCGTCGGGGAGCCCATCCCCCTGCACCCCTTGCTGGACAAGTGAGTCGCTCGGTAGCCGCTCGTGCTGCCCGTGTGGCACGAGGGCATGGACCGCGTGCTGCCCAACCGCGAGCCCTACCGCCTGCGCCTGCGCGAGCCCGTCTACATGAGCGTCGGGGAGCCCATCCCCCTGCACCCCTTGCTGGACAAGTGAGTCGCTCGGTAGCCGCTCGTGCTGCCCGTGTGGCACGAGGGCATGGACCGCGTGCTGCCCAACCGCGAGCCCTACCGCCTGCGCCTGCGCGAGCCCGTCTACATGAGCGTCGGGGAGCCCATCCCCCTGCACCCCTTGCTGGACAAGTGAGTCGCTCGGTAGCCGCTCGTGCTGCCCGTGTGGCACGAGGGCATGGACCGCGTGCTGCCCAACCGCGAGCCCTACCGCCTGCGCCTGCGCGAGCCCGTCTACATGAGCGTCGGGGAGCCCATCCCCCTGCACCCCTTGCTGGACAAGTGAGTCGCTCGGTAGCCTCGCCGGCCCGGAGCAGATGTGACCGTAGGGCCCTAGAGTTACGTTACCTACTGAAATTTAGGATGTAAATGAAACGGTACATTTACGAAAATGAATCGAAAACGATATTAGGGGATTTCCCCTGTAAGTATTGTTATTGCAAACTTGCAACATAATAATATACTTATATAATTACAGCGTGGCCGACGCTGACTTTGAGGATAGCTAAGGTATTTAGTTTTTGGACCCAGGCGCGGGGCCCGTAGCATTCTCTGCCATCTGCCATATGGCTAACTCGGCACTGATGTGGATAGATAAGCGTCGGTGAGTCCGTTTATCTACATACATCCTCCATTAGACGAGTGAGTCACCGCGTAGTCTGTAACGTACCGCTGGCGTCGTACGGATGGCGCGCGGACGGGGGTCGCGGGCTACTAACGAGGAGCCCCACAGATCGAGTCCGAGAAAACGGGCGCATACCTCGACGAGCGTCGAGGGAGCCCGTCGACCTTGGTCGTGCGAGGTTGTTTTTCCACCGACCGCGTTAACTTTAACGGTCGTCTAGATCGCCCCCCGACGCCGCGGACCGCGCGCCTTCGTCCGACGAGACCCCACGGATCGAGGGTCCCTCCGCCCGCTCTCCTCCGACCGACCGCCCGGTCGCGACCCTGCCGACGTTTAATTTAAAAATCCGAACCGTATTGAATTAGAATGTTTCTCCTCGTTCCAGATTAAAGAGCGCGAACGCGTCCGAAGAGGAGACGCGGCGCGTGATCACGGAACGCATCCAAGAGGAACTGCTCCGGCTCCGCGAGCGGACACACTCGCTCATACAGCGCACCTGCGGCACCCGCGCCCCGCCCCCCCAGCCCCCCCAGCCCCGCCGGGACCCGGACCGGGACCACCGCGCCGACCCCGAGCCGGCCCCGCACCCCGCGCACCCCCCGCACCCCGCGCCCCTCGCCAACGGCAAGCACCACCACCTCGCCGACAGGGATCACACCGAAGACAACCACCGAAACCATATCCAAGAAAACCACAAAGATCAAATCCGAGAAAACCACAGAGATCATATCGAAAAACACGGCAGAGATCTCGAGGACGAGCCCGATGAGCCGATCGATCGGCGCAAAGATCGAACGGAGGACGACCGCAGAGATCGAATCGAAGAGAACCGCGGGGAGAGAATCGAGTACGACCGGAGTAGAGAAAAGGACAAAGAGGTGTGAAATTGTGTCGCCGAACACCCTGAAGACCAAAAATGTGAGAGTCGGGGCGACCGCGAGCGGATCCCGGTCGCTCTTCGACCGTCTCCCGCTCCGTTCGTCGCGAGCGTTACGGACCCCTGTAGCTTTGAAATTAGAATTTTCCCTTTGGTGATTGACTAGAATTAGTTCAACTACGAAAATTCTCCTTTAGTCGGTGTGTACAAAGTGCTGCCAAAACTGCTGTTGACACAAATGTTAACACATTTTATCCAACACTTGCCTACATGTTAGTTTTGTAATATGTGGATATATGACGCTGCTACATTCTTATCGCGGGAGACGTTGAGATCGACTCGCTCTTGTGTTATCGTCTTAGTGTTAGATGTTCCTCTCTATGGACTGTGTCTGAATATGGATGGGCGGGTGGAATGTGTGAGAGGTGTCAACCGAGGGTAGCGACAAGTGTGCAGGAGATGGCGCCACCTCGGCCGTGACAGATTTACCCACGAGGATGGAATTGTTGAGTTTATAGACACTTATTAATTCTATCCTAAGTCGTTTTGAAAATATTTTTAACGGGAATGAATATATTTGTGTACTAATGAAGAGCTCAAAATATTGGAGAAACACAGTTTGTTAGTTCTGCTCGGCGACATTTTCGTGTTTTAAAAACTAAAGCGACACTTTTATTCGCACAATAAAAAGAACATATAACCAAGTATAACTTCTTTGGTGTAACAAGATACAAATCTCTATAAAAATTTTATCCTTCGCGTTATTCTTTGTTTAAAAAAGGTGGTTTATATACTGAAAGGAAATTTTATTATAACGCACTATCTAGTTAAATAAGACAAATAAAATGTACATAATTAAAAGTACTCTTACTCTGAAGGTAACTTTTTCGAAAAACAAAAATTTTTACTAGCTAATATAATGGTGTTGGTATTTGGTTACGATGTGCACGCGCGCAGTAAAACTTTACTCTCATCGTTCTTCCCTAACGCGCCACAAGAAGTATAACTTCAAGAAGAAATTACTTTTTTTTTATTAAAGTACTTTGTCGCAAGGCGGCCACATCGTTCCGTAAACACCAAAAATTATAGGTAATTCTTGAATTATACTCAATAATTTGTGTGGCCGCCCTAAGTCGTAGTTTTCTATTCGTAAATATTTTTGTCGACCGAGATTCAGAACTCAAACTAAAACAATATTGCTATCCAATAGTAAGTGATCGAGTTTGTCATATCATGTAATAGCGGATAAGGCTCGCGCAACCGCTTGGAAGGGATCTACGACGTGGCCTCAAGCCTCAAGCCTCAAGCCTCAAACAGATTCCTTCAGAGTTTCGTCTCCATATGGACGCTGACACTTTAGTGGTTGTTTTCCCGCGGTACACTCCCATTAGTAGTGTTATTGAAAGATAATATCTTTAAGATAATTCTTATATTATAAGAATAAAACTTGAAAAAAAAAATTTTTTTAAATAACTGAAAAAAATATCACCAACTTGATAACGTGAGAAATGATATAGTAACTCATTAGACGTAAAACCGTTCAGGGCAAAATAAAATCACATGATTTGTATGTATGTATGTATCTTCACGCCAGGTCCCTATCGGGGTAGGCAGAGAGTGTAGAGCGCCAAATATTCCGGTTCTGACAAACCTCTCGTGCCTCGTCTACTTTCATCATTCTCTTCATACATGCACGCCGATTCCTAAGACTTTTGACCCCACCATCAGACAGAACTCGACCTATTTGGTCATGGTAGGTCAGTCTTGGTCTTCCTGGGCCTCTGCAACCATCCACATTCGCATTGTATATCTGTTTAGTCATTCGCTCATTCGACATTCTTTCTATATGCCCGAACCATCGGAGCATGCCTTTTTTCATTTTTACACAGATACTATCATTCACACAAAGCCTCTTTCTTACATCTTCATTACGAACGCGATCGGTGAGTGATACACCGCAGATCTTGCGCAATGATCTCATCTCGACCGCGTTCAACTTACTTTCATGCTCTTTCCTGCATACCCAGCTCTCGCTTCCATATAAAAGAGAAAAAAAATTGTGATACAGCATAACTAAAAAAAAATAATATAGATTGTTTGTGCAGCACTATTAAAAAAAAAGTGTGTGTGTGTGTCAGGTCCGACGCACGACAGGAGTACTCCGCCGCGGGGGAATCGCGCGTAACGCCTCAACTTTTGGTGTTACACTCAATTTTATTACCCATAAAATTCCGCACCGGGCTTTATAACTGAAATTGTTTCTTACTCAAGGAGTAAACTCCAAAAAAACGTTTTGTTTTCTGCGGAAAAGCAACCATTATAATTTGACCGTGTACAAGCTAAGCACATGATGAGATGTGAGCCCGCGACCGGTCTGTGGAGTGGGGGCGTAGTACTAGGAGCTCTGTAGATAACGTACTAGTGCATGGAAGCTATTGTGTATTGTGTGTCGTATCGCTATGTGTATGTGGAATTGATGTAATCAAAGAATTTTATATTAACTCATGAAACCAAACAGTTGTTTATAAGTGATTTGGATGAAAAATATCGTGATAAATTAAAATACATATTCTTATTATTTAATTTTATAATGTACTTGGTACACTAACACTCAAAGAAAACTATTTGCACGGTGTATTATTTTAAATTAAGTGACCGAGTTTCACTCTAAGCATGAGGATAGTTCTTAATTGGTTAACTGTCCCAGTGTGTTTTAATAGATAATTTTTTAATAGTTTTTCTACAATATCCCTCAGAATAGTTTTTTTGAAATTTGGAGCCAGTAATAACGTTATTAAATATCAGATTTTACCGCATGTACGACAAACTGTGCAACGGATCTTCTGCAATAAATCTCTGCCTGTTGCTCCAACTCACAAAAATATTTTTATAGACTATCGTTGTATCCCGTCACGTGCGTCTTATGAATGCGCTTTAGAAAGATTCAGATAAAGAACCTATTTCATAAAAACATTTATATCAAATGCAGTTTTGTGAGCAAGTTACCGCAGAAGAGCCGACTCAAAGCGATCACTGGTATTTTTATAATCTGTATTTGGCCGCCAGTCAGCCGCGACGTGAGTGTGAACAGGGTCTGTCTCCGGGCTGCACGAGCTGGAAGACCTCGCGTCTTTCTAGTTCCAAATGAAAGCTCAATGCATTTTTACAATATATTTTAATAGGTATAACTAACGGCCATGACTTTTAATACTATCCATATCACTTTTCTTGATAATATGTAAATTTTATTCATATTATATGAATAAATAGAAAACCATTAAATGTCGACTGCTTCACATTCAAATCGTCATAATTTTGGACCTGGGAGCCTCGACCGAGTTCCCTGGATCAAGTACGCGTAATATTCTGAGTGGAGTCGAACGTCCCCGAACGAAGCTCCCACACAAAACTCGGACGATTCGGAAGAACAGTAAGCTATTTATTACTTTTTAGATTACTGTCAGTGTCTCTGTAACGTCGTGGCTCGATATCGGTCTAAAGACGATATGTATGATGTAAACAATATTTTTTAAACGACCGTGTGCACATTTGTTAAGTTTATACATTTAAAAAGAGGATTTGAGGCGGGTTGTAGGTTAGTTTAATGTATCATGAATGTGGATATGGAATGTTTCGACGGAACGTCACGTCGGCGACCGGCTCTACCTCCGTGTGGTGTGCGCTCGTGTTCATACGTGGCGGCGAGTGTGTGTGCGCGTGTTCACATGTGGCGGCGGGTGTGTGTGCGCGTGTGTGTGTGCGTGTGTGCGTGTGTAGTTCGGTGTCGTGTCTCGGTGTTGTATCCAACATCGTTTGGAATTTAAATATTTTTCTTGTAAATCAATTTACACTCGTATTGTAAGTCGCTCGTTGGTTTGAAATCTCCCCGTCACGACCGCCTATCATCGACGTTGCTATTGTCGTTATTATTTCTGTCAAATGTTCATGTCGATTGGTAGCTCCTATAGAAGCAGTAGTGATAATCTGATTGTTTTTCTTGCTTTCGTAGGTGAGAAACTAGCGATTATTTCGGTTATTGTTATTTAGTTAAAGTAAAAATCATCATGAAAATTTGACAGCTATGACAACGACAATAGCAATGTCGATAGGCGGTCGCACCCCGGGTCGCCGGGTCGCCGGGTCGCCGGGTCGCCGGGTCGCCAGGTCGCCGGGTCGCCGGGTCGCAGGGTCGTCGGGGCGCGATATAGTCGTAATGTATTTATGTAAACATTTTCGATTTTCGATAGTGTCGTACGTCGCGTCGAAGATTTGGAACCAACGCAGTCTTTTATAGGTACTTTAAGCGGTTGTATGGAAGATGTAAGTGTTTAATGGTAAACGAATTGAAGTTGATATAAGTACAATGGCGCCTCAGAAATAACCCAGAGCTTCTACCGGTAGTGACCCACTTCCGAAAATCATTTTTATATGAAGTTTTTTGTGAATTTTTACACGTTTACCTAGTTGGTATCGTTTACACCCTTTAGAGTTAGGCCGAGGTTACCCGGTGCGCTGCCGCGCGGCACTAGCGGCACTACCGGCACTAGCGGCACTACCGGTACTACCGGTAGTTTAATCCCTAACGTTGATTATATTATGTCCTCTTATTATTTCAAATAGTAACATCGATAGAACAGTTCAACGGGACACTAAACATTTAAAGTAGTATGAAAAAGTAAATCAACGAATGAGTTGAGACGCCATCTACGACCAAAGACTTGCTATGAACGCTGTTAGCACGAAATCTGTTGAAATGTTTCAATAAAATTTAAATATTTTGTAAAAGACAATCTTTGTAAAGCACCGTTGTATGGCGGGTATTTAGGTGTATTGTCATATTGTCGTATGTACTCTATGTACTACTGTACTACTGTACTACTGTACTAGGTGACGCGGTGGACCGCAGACTAGCTGACCGCTTGCTGTGTTCGTATCTTTCGCAAATCTTCGGTGTTTGGTACTCGTATTTAGATTTGCTGCTATAATTAATTTATTGTACTATAGGTTGTGTTATGTTGTATATAATTTTGTTAAGTAAAACTTTTGTATGTACTAAAAGGTAACGTCGAACCGATCACTACACTAGAGGCAACAAGTGATTGCATTGACAGACACAGAATGTCCGCCCGAGACCACGGAAGCTGAATAGCGACCGAAACGTCGGGTTCGATTTTAAATAATCATTTTAGTTAATAATACGCGAGATAAATCCGAAAACTAGTTTTGTTTCAATTAGTGTAGCTCGTGAAAACCTAAGAACATACTAAATGCTGGCATCTTTATTCTTTGCTATCAAATTTACTTTCATTTGATCGTTTGAAAAGATATTTTGTCGCGAATTGCAGCGAGTATCAGTTCACCAGAGAGAGGTTGATCATTTCCTAATGACGTCATGTTTGCAGCTGCAGATGAATGAAATGCATAATTGAGAGCGATCACATGTTGCCGCTAGTGTGGGGCGAGCGGCAAGTCGACTAAAGGCGTTACGTTGAGTAGTCAGGAGAGTGATATTCCTTAAATTATAAGTTTAATGTTTGCTCGTTTTCGTTACTGTCTGGTGAAGCGGCTTTATACTTAGGTCTCCAACTGTACTGTACAGGGTGCAAATAGGTCACTAACGGAGCAGGCAAGATCACGGTGAGATTAATATAAAACTTCAAAAGGAACACAAGTGGAACATCTTTGCAATATTATCTTGAGAACCTTATAGACACTATCCGATATTTAAAACATCATTTTAAATTTATTTTTTAATTCCAGGAAGCAAAAATGTTACACCGTGTTGTGTGGTTTTATTTATTCTTTTTTATGAAAGTCAAAGTATGGAATTTCAATAACATACGCTGAAAATTATACACAACTACAGTGTGCGTAAAAAACTGTGAAATAAATTTGGAAATAGGCATATTAGTTAAGTTGACAGGCGTTATAGTGTTAACTGTTTTTAGGACCCTTTTACACCCTGTAGTAGACACTGTTGCTGTAACCGCGATAACACCGACAATACAGAAGATATGCTTCATTCATGCAGTGGCGACGGACACTGGAATATGCTGGCGACGAGATTTCTTGCGACCGATTTTAGTGGGTTCGTCGCCACAGCGCGCATCGTTGAAGCTCATTTTCATTTCTATAGATATCCACACGGATCTTGATGACAGACTGGTGTTAGCTATGAGCATCCTACACATAACTCAAAATAAAATGCTCACAAATTAGTAGAGATATGCGTATAGCGAGGATAAAGGACCAATCACGACCATCTGTTACGACGCATCGCGCGATGGGCGAGTCGTTGTATCGATATGATGCCCTCGCGCTGCACCAAAGAGACCCAGTATGATCGCCAAGACCCGGCCCGATCCTTGTACTGTCGGTGTTCTGCGGCGTGAACGTGAAGGAGCCGCGACGGCGACACGTTGCGGGCACAATTTATGTTTACTGGGACAAGTCTTCCGCGCCCTTATTGATCCTTTTGTACTTGTAGTCTCCACGCCGCCAGGCTACCGTTTTTGTACATAACACTATTTTGTCTCTATTAACAATAGGCGATTAATGTATAAACTTAATTTTATACAAGATTTTTTGAACTGAAGCGTACAGTTTTATATTCTTCGCACAAAATGTTAATTCTGAACTCTCAATTTGTCGATCGCGGCTTAACGTTTTCTTCTGGCGCGGTGTAGTCGGATATCGTGTGAGACATATCGTGAGGGACTGACGGAGTGTTAAGTTAGGCAAAGCTTGCCATTGTACATAGTGAAGTTGAGAGTTCAGGGCGGCTCCACACCCACCGACACGCAATACCTTCGACATTCCTGCCGTTTATTTACTAAATTATAGTTTAAATCGTGATGTTTATTTCGCACAACATAATGGAAATAGTATTATGGTTCAAAAGGTTCCACCGTTGAATCAGAATCGACATTTTTATTTTAGCATTTTTTATTTACACCTACACTAGTTAGGTGGTGACTAAACACCGTTATATTAAAATTTGTGAAATCTAGAGATTCACTATGCTTTTTGTATGTGATTTGACAATGCATTATTTTCTTAAATCACTTACGGAAAACAGAAAGACAAACAAGATTTTTTCAATTATTTGCCAACTGTATTGTTTTGCTAAGGAATTTTGCCGCAATTGACGTATTAACACAAAATATTTATAGCTCCACATTTCAAAAATGTAGTGAATAATGTTTACAATGACAGGTCGCGGTGTGCAGTGTGTGCAGGTGTGTCGTGT
Source organism: Macrosoma leucophasiata (assembly GCA_036365455.1). NCBI lineage: Eukaryota > Metazoa > Arthropoda > Insecta > Lepidoptera > Hedylidae > Macrosoma > Macrosoma leucophasiata. The sequence goes on along the minus strand of JAWQUS010000023.1, from coordinate 235,605 downwards.
CGGTAGGTGCAGGTCGGTGGGTCGACTGAGGTTACTCTAGTTTGCATTCTAGTGATTGGTATATAGGGCGTCGCCATTGCGGCGCCCGTTGTTTTGTCGACAGATGTGCTTTTTGAGGATCTACGTTTTTTATTTCTGGAATAAATCGATGGACCTTACTCTTGTCTTTCATTTATTAGAATTAAGGTGAAGTTTTGTCAGCTGTTGAGACTGTAATACATACTAACACCTGACGCATACATTGAATAGTTTGTAAACACGTTGGTTCCCCCTCCCCCGGCAGAGGCAAAGTACTATCTCGAACTATCATCATCTTATTCTAGTAACAAAATCAAACCAATTTTACTTGCAAAATATTTATTGAATGATATTAATAATATAATTAAACAATAATTCAGAAATACATACTTTTAATTCTGGTTCAAGTCAGTTTATATAAAAAACAGCTTTTTACCCTACACAACCATCTTACATTTCAAAACAGTTTTGTGACAGGAAACTCTTTCCCGTCCTACTACCTACTACAAAACCCAATAATATACTTACTATACTGTTTTTTGCCTGTTACAAAACCGATTTTAGGGATCGGTAGAAAGTCTGAAAGAAAGAGAGTGCCCGCTGACAAAACAGATTAAGCAACAGGCGTCATGCATTCTCCATTATACAGTCAAAAAGTGTCAACAAATGCATTTTTTAGTTAAAAAAGTTTTTTTTATAAAAAAATTCGCAAATAAAAATGAAACAATAAAAACACTCGTGTGTTATTGCGATAAATACTGTTTATGGAAGATGGTTATGTACGGGTAACAAGCGAAAGAAACACTTATCAAATACATCTTCATTAGCTGCTGTCCATCCCACTTCTTATAAGTGACACGTGACACCTTTACATGATTCTCAAATATTGGATATTAACGCATTCTCGTATTCTTTCCATAAACCTTTGTAATTTCACTGGCCTTGAAAAAAAAAACACTAATAATGAAGTAAACTTTTAACTTCGTCGTTTTAGGACAGATTCTTGACTGGCCAGATTCGAATTTCGACCGACAATGACAGAAGTACAGTTTCAGATAATAACTAGCAATATTTAAAAGCTTTACAATACATACAAGTTTATCAACTCGCTAATATATAAATAATGAGCTCTTCACCTTTCATAAAAATGCTTCGAAAAAGGTATTTCGCCGGGCTTAAGTTAATGGTTGTTATTATCACTTTACAAATGCATAGAAGGAGTACCGGAAAAAAATATACGACGTTCTTATAAACTCCACTACGCTAGTGGTACTGCCTCCTACTGTGGTGCCCGAGGGATGTCTTGCGACCTATCTTATATGTGACTGACAAGTTAACATTTTTTTTTTAAATTACATCTTTCATCTTTAGTTGTTCCAATGAGACATTTCATACAACCGAATTTTAACGAAACCGTCCATAATTTATATAATTTTATAATTGTTTTGAAAAAGAAGTTTCATTATTTAATTAATTAAAGATTAAAAGAAAGATGTATTTATTCTCTACGTACTTAATATGGATATATTGTAACCTCTCAGCACCTATTCTTCCTTTTTCATTACAACCCGAAGGTTGACTGGTTTGATAATGCCCTGGTTGCATTAAGTCCGCCTTATGTGCCTTATTCGTGTGCATTGAAGTTAAATAAATAAAAGATCCAAAACTCGGCCCAAACAAAAACTGGGACGATTAACATTAAACATATCATAGCCAGCTCGGTAAAAGGTGATTTAACTATGATTTAAGAATACATTACTATTAGGTATGCCTACTGGTTATGTTTTATGTTTTCTTCATGTCAGTCACAATGTAATTAATATTACTTTCACACTTTTAAATTATCTCTCACGTCACAATTTCGTTTAAGCAATAATGTTATTGCGTGTAGTGTATATTTTCTCTATTATCATTTTAGTTATTCTGGCGACAGCCGAATCTGCCCTATCAAGAAGCTGCCGAAAACAGATTCTGCCGTACACCGACGAAGACTTGGCACACCAAGTCTTCGTCGTTTCAATATTTTGTTTCGAAAACAAAATATTGTTAAGCACATCAAATGTACACACACACAAATATATCTAACTTCACTACAGGCCACTCTCGGTTCACTGATGCAACAGTTGAAATGTAACACCAGTAATAAAGGTTCAACAAGCCCATGACAAGCTAAAACATTCTGTTTATACAAATAAGTAATTTAAACTATGCCCTTATGATTAAATAAAGACATGCACTAAAAAAAGGTATAGACTAGTTTTGAATCTATTTTAAACTAAAAATATATGTACATTTGGACTTGGACAAGCTTTTGATACCTTTGTTTTTATTCACATAACAATCACCACAATTATTTATTATTAATATAAAATCTCATAAAATTATGCATTTTATACAATAAATAAGTTGATGCCGCTGCCATCGCTAGCACTACAGTAGGTAGGAAATTCAATTCAATTTATCACAACAACATCACTTCGTGAACAGCAAAAGCTTCACAGTTGCATACATCATTCATAAAAATATAATCTTCTGAGGGTGTTGACATACTCAACACATCTGTCCTTACATACTAGGGATGTTATGGATATATTCATTTATTTAATTTTAAAAAAATTGGGATATCCGGTAGTCACGGGTACGAATCTCCATAACATCCCTATCACAAATCCTCCACGTTTCCTTTATAAAATATCTTCATTCACATAAGAATACCAGTTTTGTTACATTAGCATATTACATCCGTATCAATAGCTGAGAGAGTTTCAACCGAAATGAACCGCCGGCGGCAGTCGCGGCTCCGGCTCCGGGTCGAAGTGTGGGGGGGGGGCAGGCGCTGCAGGGGGGCCACCGGAGCCCCCCTGGACGAGCCTCACGGAGGCGAAGTGTGGGGGGGGGGTCGGAGCCGTTTTGTAATGTACCCGGATGCCCACTCCCGCCTCATGCACTAAGTCGGCACTGATTTGGTTTTAGAGGGTTCGAGTCCCCCATATCCCCTCCTCCTCCTCCTAGAGAGCTGGTTGAATGCAGACATTTTTACTTCGGTAAAAAAAGGAACAACCTATCCAGAGCGATATACAACTGTGTGCCCTCGCGCAGTCGTAGATCGCTTGAGGCGTCGAGAAGTCCGAATCCGGCCCCGATCACGAGATATTTTGATGGGGTTACGCTTCAATTACACTGACAAACATTTTAACGATGTCGTACCTAAAAAGTAACATTTAAAAAAATTACATCAATTCAATTCAACTGCCGCGGTGGCATCGAATTAACAAATTCAAATAATCGTTATTAAGAATAATATTATTGTTAACATTTATAACAAACGATTTCACTCTAATACAACATAACTAAAGGAATCTCTCGACTCGACTCAATTCGTCATTCGTGTCGCACAACAGATCGAGAGAGTAAATCCGATCGGGGTCGAGTCCCACTCGAGGTACATCGGGCGCATCTTCCACAAAATCAGACGATTTTGGGGAGGAGTCGCCCCCACATTTCGAAATTTATACAAAAGAAGCATTCAAATTTCACAGTCGAGCCGGTGAGGTCTCTCAGTCGAGGGCGACGACGGAGGCGGCGCCGAAGGGCTGGCGGTAGTGCAGGCCGAGGTCGGCGAACAGCTGCAGCGGCGGCGCCAGGTTGGCCAGGTACACGCGCGCGGGGGCGGGCTCCAGGGCGGGCGCCAGCGGGCCCAGCACCGCCGTGCGCGCCCCCACCGCCCCGTCCCCGCCCCCGCGCCCCGCCCCCGGGCAGCCCGTCAGCAGCCACACGACGCTGACGGCGCCGCCGCGCACGCCGCGCGCCCACGCCAGCGCCTCCCTGCGGACGCGACGTTGCGTTTGTTTAAAAAATATTTTTCCCCTCGTCTCTTGCGCGACGCCGATATTCAACGAAACGATAGAAGATCGGAGGAGTGAAGAAAGGAGGAGTTAGATTTTCCAAAAGTACCGACTCGTATTTGTCGTCGGGCTCGTCCAGCAGCGGGTCGTCGAGCGCCAGCAGCACGAGGTCGGGGCCGGCCGGCAGCCCGCTCGCGGCGCCCGCCACGGTGCAGCCCGACGCCGCCAGCGCCTTCGCCTCCTGCTCCAGGGCACTGAAAGGCAGAATAATAAATAAATAATTGTATTTGTAAAACGGTACCTGCGTACCTGCAAGGGAACGCGAGCACAGCGGTGAGGCCGTAAGGCACGGCGAGCACGCGGGCGGGGCGGGGGGCGCGGTACCTGCAGGGGGGCGCGAGCGCGGCGGTGAGCACCCCGTGCGCGGCGAGCACGCGGGCGGCGGTGAGGCCGGCGGGGGGCGCGGTACCTGCAGGGGGGCGCGAGCGCGGCGGTGAGCACCCCGTGCGCGGCGAGCACGCGGGCGGCGGTGAGGCCGGCGGGGGGCGCGGTACCTGCAGGGGGGCGCGAGCGCGGCGGTGAGCACCCCGTGCGCGGCGAGCACGCGGGCGGCGGTGAGGCCGGCGGGGGGCGGGGGGGGCGGTACCTGCAGGGGGGCGCGAGCGCGGCGGTGAGCACCCCGTGCGCGGCGAGCACGCGGGCGGCGGTGAGGCCGGCGGGGGGCGGGGGGGGCGGTACCTGCAGGGGGGCGCGAGCGCGGCGGTGAGCACCCCGTGCGCGGCGAGCACGCGGGCGGCGGTGAGGCCGGCGGGGGGCGGGGGGGGCGGTACCTGCAGGGGGGCGCGAGCGCGGCGGTGAGCACCCCGTGCGCGGCGAGCACGCGGGCGGCGGTGAGGCCGGCGGGGGGCGGGGGGGGCGGTACCTGCAGGGGGGCGCGAGCGCGGCGGTGAGCACCCCGTGCGCGGCGAGCACGCGGGCGGCGGTGAGGCCGGCGGCCCCGGCGCGGTGCTCGCCGGCCAGCACGACGGCGCGCGGCGCCTGATGCGCGTTGCGCACGTCGAGGCGCCGCGAGCCGCCCACGAGCCGCAGACACACGTCGGCGGTGGCGCGCGCCAGCAACGTGTACGCCGTCTCCAACACGCCATACCTGTCGGATGCGAAGAGCTACTATGTAGACGAAAGGATTTTCAGCGCCTGCGCTGTCGATCGTTCGAAACGACCGCGAATCCCCGGATCCCGTGCGGCGCCACGTTATTGCAAATAAAAGTTCGATTGACGCGGTTGACGCAGTGAGTAGTAGCAGCGCGCGGCCGTCCTCGGTGCAGTAGGTGCGGGGTGTGGTGTGTGTGGTGTGTGTGGTGTGTGTGGTGTGGGGTGTGGGGTGTGGGATGTGGGACAGGGACACACCTACCGGTGCAGGCCCTCCCACAGCTGGCGGTGCAGCGCGTGTGTGACGGAGGGCAGCGCGCGGCCGTCCTCGGTGCAGTAGGTGCGGGGTGTGGTGTGTGTGGTGTGTGTGGTGTGTGTGGTGTGTGTGGTGTGGGGTGTGGGACAGGGACACACCTACCGGTGCAGGCCCTCCCACAGCTGGCGGTGCAGCGCGTGTGTGACGGAGGGCAGCGCGCGGCCGTCCTCGGTGCAGTAGGTGCGGGGTGTGGTGTGTGTGGTGTGTGTGGTGTGGGGTGTGGGGTGTGGGGTGTGGGATGTGGGACAGGGACACACCTACCGGTGCAGGCCCTCCCACAGCTGGCGGTGCAGCGCGTGTGTGACGGAGGGCAGCGCGCGGCCGTCCTCGGTGCAGTAGGTGCGGGGTGTGGTGTGTGTGGTGTGTGTGGTGTGTGTGGTGTGTGTGGTGTGGTGTGTGTGGTGTGTGTGGTGTGGGATGTGGGACAGGGACACACCTACCGGTGCAGGCCCTCCCACAGCTGGCGGTGCAGCGCGTGTGTGACGGAGGGCAGCGCGCGGCCGTCCTCGGTGCAGTAGGTGCGGGGTGTGGTGTGTGTGGTGTGTGTGGTGTGTGTGGTGTGTGTGGTGTGGTGTGTGTGGTGTGTGTGGTGTGGGGTGTGGGACAGGGACACACCTACCGGTGCAGGCCCTCCCACAGCTGGCGGTGCAGCGCGTGTGTGACGGAGGGCAGCGCGCGGCCGTCCTCGGTGCAGTAGGTGCGGGGTGTGGTGTGTGTGGTGTGTGTGGTGTGTGGTGTGTGTGGTGTGGGGTGTGGGGTGTGGGATGTGGGACAGGGACACACCTACCGGTGCAGGCCCTCCCACAGCTGGCGGTGCAGCGCGTGTGTGACGGAGGGCAGCGCGCGGCCGTCCTCGGTGCAGTAGGTGCGGGGTGTGGTGTGTGTGGTGTGTGTGGTGTGGGGTGTGGGGTGTGGGGTGTGGGATGTGGGACAGGGACACACCTACCGGTGCAGGCCCTCCCACAGCTGGCGGTGCAGCGCGTGTGTGACGGAGGGCAGCGCGCGGCCGTCCTCGGTGCAGTAGGTGCGGGGTGTGGTGTGTGTGGTGTGTGTGGTGTGGGGTGTGGGGTGTGGGGTGTGGGATGTGGGACAGGGACACACCTACCGGTGCAGGCCCTCCCACAGCTGGCGGTGCAGCGCGTGTGTGACGGAGGGCAGCGCGCGGCCGTCCTCGGTGCAGTAGGTGCGGGGTGTGGTGTGTGTGGTGTGTGTGGTGTGTGTGGTGTGGGGTGTGGGACAGGGACACACCTACCGGTGCAGGCCCTCCCACAGCTGGCGGTGCAGCGCGTGTGTGACGGAGGGCAGCGCGCGGCCGTCCTCGGTGCAGTAGGTGCGGGGTGTGGTGTGTGTGGTGTGTGTGGTGTGTGTGGTGTGTGTGGTGTGGGGTGTGGGGTGTGGGATGTGGGACAGGGACACACCTACCGGTGCAGGCCCTCCCACAGCTGGCGGTGCAGCGCGTGTGTGACGGAGGGCAGCGCGCGGCCGTCCTCGGTGCAGTAGGTGCGGGGTGTGGTGTGTGTGGTGTGTGTGGTGTGTGTGGTGTGTGTGGTGTGGGGTGTGGGACAGGGACACACCTACCGGTGCAGGCCCTCCCACAGCTGGCGGTGCAGCGCGTGTGTGACGGAGGGCAGCGCGCGGCCGTCCTCGGTGCAGTAGGTGCGGGGTGTGGTGTGTGTGGTGTGTGTGGTGTGTGTGGTGTGGGGTGTGGGACAGGGACACACCTACCGGTGCAGGCCCTCCCACAGCTGGCGGTGCAGCGCGTGTGTGACGGAGGGCAGCGCGCGGCCGTCCTCGGTGCAGTAGGTGCGGGGTGTGGTGTGTGTGGTGTGTGTGGTGTGGGGTGTGGGACAGGGACACACCTACCGGTGCAGGCCCTCCCACAGCTGGCGGTGCAGCGCGTGTGTGACGGAGGGCAGCGCGCGGCCGTCCTCGGTGCAGTAGGTGCGGGGTGTGGTGTGTGTGGTGTGTGTGGTGTGTGTGGTGTGGGGTGTGGGACAGGGACACACCTACCGGTGCAGGCCCTCCCACAGCTGGCGGTGCAGCGCGTGTGTGACGGAGGGCAGCGCGCGGCCGTCCTCGGTGCAGTAGGTGCGGGGTGTGGTGTGTGTGGTGTGTGTGGTGTGTGTGGTGTGGGGTGTGGGACAGGGACACACCTACCGGTGCAGGCCCTCCCACAGCTGGCGGTGCAGCGCGTGTGTGACGGAGGGCAGCGCGCGGCCGTCCTCGGTGCAGTAGGTGCGGGGTGTGGTGTGTGTGGTGTGTGGTGTGTGTGGTGTGGGGTGTGGGACAGGGACACACCTACCGGTGCAGGCCCTCCCACAGCTGGCGGTGCAGCGCGTGTGTGACGGAGGGCAGCGCGCGGCCGTCCTCGGTGCAGTAGGTGCGGGGTGTGGTGTGTGTGGTGTGTGGTGTGTGTGGTGTGGGGTGTGGGGTGTGGGATGTGGGACAGGGACACACCTACCGGTGCAGGCCCTCCCACAGCTGGCGGTGCAGCGCGTGTGTGACGGAGGGCAGCGCGCGGCCGTCCTCGGTGCAGTAGGTGCGGGGTGTGGTGTGTGTGGTGTGTGGTGTGTGTGGTGTGGGGTGTGGGACAGGGACACACCTACCGGTGCAGGCCCTCCCACAGCTGGCGGTGCAGCGCGTGTGTGACGGAGGGCAGCGCGCGGCCGTCCTCGGTGCAGTAGGTGCGGGGTGTGGTGTGTGTGGTGTGTGGTGTGTGTGGTGTGGGGTGTGGGACAGGGACACACCTACCGGTGCAGGCCCTCCCACAGCTGGCGGTGCAGCGCGTGTGTGACGGAGGGCAGCGCGCGGCCGTCCTCGGTGCAGTAGGTGCGGGGTGTGGTGTGTGTGGTGTGTGTGGTGTGTGGTGTGTGTGGTGTGGGGTGTGGGGTGTGGGATGTGGGACAGGGACACACCTACCGGTGCAGGCCCTCCCACAGCTGGCGGTGCAGCGCGTGTGTGACGGAGGGCAGCGCGCGGCCGTCCTCGGTGCAGTAGGTGCGGGGTGTGGTGTGTGTGGTGTGTGGTGTGTGTGGTGTGGGGTGTGGGACAGGGACACACCTACCGGTGCAGGCCCTCCCACAGCTGGCGGTGCAGCGCGTGTGTGACGGAGGGCAGCGCGCGGCCGTCCTCGGTGCAGTAGGTGCGGGGTGTGGTGTGTGTGGTGTGTGGTGTGTGTGGTGTGGGGTGTGGGACAGGGACACACCTACCGGTGCAGGCCCTCCCACAGCTGGCGGTGCAGCGCGTGTGTGACGGAGGGCAGCGCGCGGCCGTCCTCGGTGCAGTAGGTGCGGGGTGTGGTGTGTGTGGTGTGTGGTGTGTGTGGTGTGGGGTGTGGGGTGTGGGATGTGGGACAGGGACACACCTACCGGTGCAGGCCCTCCCACAGCTGGCGGTGCAGCGCGTGTGTGACGGAGGGCAGCGCGCGGCCGTCCTCGGTGCAGTAGGTGCGGGGTGTGGTGTGTGTGGTGTGTGGTGTGTGTGGTGTGGGGTGTGGGACAGGGACACACCTACCGGTGCAGGCCCTCCCACAGCTGGCGGTGCAGCGCGTGTGTGACGGAGGGCAGCGCGCGGCCGTCCTCGGTGCAGTAGGTGCGGGGCCCGCGCAGGCGCGGCGGCAGACGCAGCAGGGCGGGTGGCCCGGGGGGCCCGGGGGGCGCGCCCAGCACGCTCTCGTTGTGGCGGAAGGCGCGCTCGCGCTCGACGGCCGCGCGCACCACGTCGGGCCGCCCCGCCGCCGCCAGTTCCACGCGCACCGCCTGCGCACACCGCACTTCACATAATCGCCGAACCTCGCGGATGACTTTATTACGTACCTGTACCGGTACCTTATTAGCGTAAAATTTTAGCATGTGTAATTTATATTATAATTGATAGAATCCGTAATAAATTCGAGCCAATTTTTAGTCTGAGAAGTCTAGGAATCACGACTCAAAACTCGCCTTCTTATCGAAGAGCGCGAGGTTGCCCTCGAAGTCGAAGTCGTCATACATGGCGGGCTCGGCGCTGTCCCCGAAGCAGGCCTCGTTGCGGCGCCGCGCGCGCTCCGTGCGCCCCGAGATGCCCGCGCCCGCCCCGCCCGCCCCGCCCGCCCCGGCAACCGCCCCGCCCGCCCCGGCAACCGCCCCGCAGGCCCCGGCGACCGCCCCGACCGCCCCGCCCGCTCCGGCACCCGCCCCGCCGCCCGACCCCGCACTCATTGCGCCGTAGCTACCTGCCAATTAAATGGACCATAAAAGAGACCCTCGACAATCGTTTACTCTGTACTTTTCAAAATTTAAAATTCAAATCATTTATTTCAAATTGGTCTACAAGGACACTTTTGCATTGTCGGGTTATAAGCTTCCTAGAGAGAATGACTTATAATAATAATCCAATAGGTATTAATAAATACCAATTTAATAATAATGTTTAACCGATACGTGATTCTTCAAATATTTCAATTCCTTCATAGAAGAAAATGAAAAATCTGTTCGTCATAATCAACAAATTAAGACCATGGTCCGAACGAACGACCCCTCAACATCATTCATAATGGCACGGTTCGTGACTGCGACGCGTCTACTTCACCCACGGTAGTGTTAAGTCAGAGAATTAACACTTTTGTCTTTTTACTATTCAACAAGAGGTTATTGACACTAAACCAATCACTATATTAGAGAGAGCATTGTTTAGATCAGTGATTCCCAAACTGGTCCATATAGACCCCCTGGGGTCCATGGGACTCGATGAGAGTCTACGCAGGCGTAAATAAAATTTGGAAATATGGAAATGTGATATAAATGTAGCAAGGAAACCCCCACGTCCACGGAAACCAGAAAAAAAATGAAAGGGATCTACAAGAAAAAACAGTTTGGGAACCTCTGGTTTAGATCATCAGAAACTATTGGTCGTTTTTAATCTTAAATACTAAAGAAGTAATAAAATCGAACAAAACCACCATTTCTTGACCATTGAGAATGTTGACAATGTGAATGTGAAGGTCATCAACTAAGAAGATAAATGGACCAAAAATAGAGCCCTGCGACACCCCCATGTCTGTTATGTAGAGTGCATACAATAATAGGGCACCAAAACTTGTGAACAAATGTCTACGTCACTGCCACTTTCAATATGTAAATAAAATTACTACAATAGTCGATACGCTGTGTATTTGAAAGAAATCATTAACTTCTCAAGCTGAATAAGGAACATTGTATGGTACCTGAATGGTGTGCATTCTTATTACACCGTGAAGGCTGGATGTCAATGGGTTTACTCCGTGCTGGTCCTGAATTGCTGGTAGCCACACCTGCACCCACCACATTCCCTCCACCACCCGCGGTGCCGTTCCCTCCTCCACCTATGGTGCCACTCCCACCCCCACGAGTAGCTTTACAGCTACTTGTGTTGACCACATTCTGTTGATTACCTGCTAAAATAAATATTATTTTAATTTTTTTGTGTATCTATTTACTACAATCTGTCGCCTTCTTTGGGACATTCAGTAGTATGATGGTTATTCAAAATCGTCATGACTGGCATGTAACCTTTGTCACATACTCCTCATTTGATAGTAGGTAGGTTTACTGTGATTGTTTGATTGTTGCAGTATTCTTTCCTCAGTAACTGTACGAATTTTTAGGTCATGGTGTAGTAGTTCGTAGGTATGAACCAAGGAGCAATGGTTATCATCTGCAATATCTTGAAATCTGCAATGTTTTGGAATCTTTTTTTATCAGAATCAGAAAATTATTTATTCATTTAGGGTGAAAAGCACCACTTATAACAAAACAAAAACAAACAAAATAAATTAAAGCAAAAAATTTGGTGTGCATTGCACACCCTGCGCTATAGGTTAAGCCGCCGCTGGTGGGAATGTTAAGTTATATAATTTGTGTACACAAATTTGTTTGTTTTTATGCCAATAGATTGCGCTGGTGTAGAATTGCGTTAATTATAGAATGCGCTGTAGAGATTTTTTGTTTGTTGAGTAACCTCTTATATTGTTGATAGTAAACTCTCTCGTCCTGGACTTGGTATTTTCTTTGGCAATCGTCATAAGTACGTTGTGGACCTACTGAAACATTTTTGGATTTGTACAGTACATGTGGGAAAATACACACACTGTCAAACTTCATTCAAATCCATCAGCAGATCAAAGTTTCTATGACAACATAGTAGACAATATAGTAATATTTTGATACTCCCCAATACTGACTCAGCTTGGACTGGTTAAGACAAAAACTAGCCAAACAACGCTGCAATAAAATGCTCTAAGATAATCTATTCATGCACCTAATATTGAACAGTAATACCTAATGTTATTAATTAAATACCTAATGTTGTTATCATGTTTTGTACAACAGCTCCAAAATCAATGATAGTGAAATCTGTAACATGCCAACCTGAGTTAGAAGGATTGGCTTCTAAATTCTCACAGACTGTAGCTCGCTGAACCTTCTTGTTGGTCTTGAAAACAGCGACCGTGCTGTGGGTCTGCTCCGACAGCTCCGGCCGAGCATCTTCTATTATCTTCAGGTCCTTAATATCAGCAGCACTGCAGTTAATGTGTAATAAATCATTAAACATTTTTTGGAACAACAGACATTATTATCTGTTACATTTTCATTGAACTTGTATCATGTTTATGTGAGTATAATAGTTGTTTGAAATGTTTTGCTTAGTTTCAAACCATGTTTTTGTGGCATTGCAATAATAACCAGACAAGAATAAAAATTGAATGAAGATGAAGGATGTTAAAGTTGGAGGAGGAATTATAAAAAAACATGTGTGTGATTCACACCGGGTAGAAGTGAAACCTTCAAAAATGAGAACCACAAACCAATGAAACACTGTATTATGCTTGGTATCTTATTTTTTGAGAACCACAAACCTATGAAACACTGTATTATGCTTGGTATTTTATTTTTTGAGAACCACAAACCTATGAAACACTGTATTATGCTTGGTATCTTATTTTTTGAGAACCACAAACCTATGAAACACTGTATTATGCTTGGTATCTTATTTTTTCCCCCGTTAAATCTTTTGATTTTATGGGTCTGTCTCCTTTTCATTTCACTGATTTTCAATTCACAACTTCTTTTTTTACTGGTGGTAGAGTTCCATGTGTAGGAGCTCAAGGGCTTAGGAACCACTGCATTACCTAACATATCTGCCGCTAAATGGTGGGAATGGTGTTCATCACTTTTTTTTATGTAATGAAAGTAACAAACAAGTATGCAGTTCACATTGATGTTTTGTGATGCAGCCCCGTCTGTGGGGTTTAGCCCCAGCATTTTCGCCTCGCTATTTCGATCTCTTCACGCAAAAGCTTCGAAGCACCAGTAAAATTGGTACCATTATCGCTGTACATCTCTAAAGGGGTCCCTCGTCTGGAACATAACCTCCTGAATGCTGCTAGAAATGCTGGAGTGCTCAAATCTGAGACCAACTCTAGATGTATAGCTTTCGTGCTCATACAGACAAATACAACTATATAGCCTTTACTAGTTTTAACTCCACGACCTTTATTTATCTTGAGTTCTACATATCCAGTAAAATCGACAGCACACCGCAAGAAAAGTCGTGACGGCGTAACCCTAGGCTCTGGTAGGTCAGCCATGATTTGCTGCATATTTTGATGACTGAAGCGTCGACACGTGACACAGTTTCTGATTTGCTTCTTTACGATGTTCATACCACTTATTACCCAATACTTATCCCGGACATGCGCTAAAGTCAGCTTAGGACCCCCGTGTAGTACAGCTTTATGCCCTTGATCTAAGATAAGCTCAGTGAATCGGCTTGAACTCGGCAAAATTACAGGATTTTTGGACGATTGCTTGATAAAGGCGTTGTTCAACCACCTACTCCTAATAGTCCATCTGTATCCAGGTATGGATTGAAACTCGATAACCTGCTGTTAAGGGTGACCCTGCCTTTTTCTTTTAAATGCGTTATATCTGATCCAAAATCATTTTTTTGTACATATTTGATGAACATTTTATATGCATTACTTATTTCGCATGCGGATAAAGTATTTGATACGTTAGCATTTTGAAAAGTACGCCGGGCGCGCGTCGCGATACGTAATATCCAGGCTATTGTTTTAACTACTCGTGTTATGGAGCTGCTAGAATTTAATAAGTCATTTATTAGCAATGTTTTATTGTCGCATAAGGCTGTATGCACATTGGCGTTTTTGGCTTCTAATGTGGGAGTGTCATATATGGTATCTGTATGTTTATTAGCGTCAAAGCTTTTTAACCATGCAGGACCTTTCCATCACAAAGTGTGATTGATCAATTGATCTTTGGCCATGCCGCGTGTAGCACAATCGGCTGCGTTTTCATGTGACAAAACATGATGCCAGCGTGATGATGGAATTTCACTAGTGATCTTCTGAACACGGTTGGCTACAAAAGGCTTCCACTTATTTATATTTCCCTGAAGCCATCCAAGGACGATCATCGAATCAGTCCATGCAAAAACTTGTATATCTTGATCATCTAATGATTTGATAACTTTCTTGAGAAGTTGAGATAGTAGCAGTGCACCGCAAAGCTCCAACCTAGGCAATGTGACAGCTTTGTTTAATGGAGCTAACTTTGTTTTAGCTGTTACTAGTCGCGATGTGCACTCGCCCTTATGATCTGTCGTTACTATGTATATTGCACATGCATAAACTGACTCGCTAGCGTCGCAAAAACAATGTAGCTGATATTTATTGCTCGTATCACCTAAATGTCTCTCAATTGAAAAATGGTCAATGTTTTCTAAATCTTGCTTCAAAATTAACCATTCTTGTAATATTTCAGATGGAAGTTCATCATCCCACGCTGAACAGGTTGACCATGCTTTTTGAAATAAATTTTTTGCTCTGATAGTTAGCGGAGATAGCCAGCCAATAGGATCGAACACTTTAGATATGTCCGACAACAAACGTCTCTTGGTGTATACGCTCTTAGTTTGTTGACTAAATGATGGTTTTTTAAAGGTGAATTCGTCTGAACCTGAGTTCCAGCGAAGTCCTAATGTTTTCGTTGGCTCTGTATACTTAAAATCTAGGACACCTGGATTCACTTGCTCTTCAGGTAGACCTTGAAGTATTTGAGAATGATTGCTCGACCATTTACGTAAATTGAAACCGGCTCCCTTCAATATGGCGATTACTTGTCCTTGAACTTCTTTGGCTTCTTCCAATGAATTACTACCGTAAAATAAGTCATCCATGTATTACTTATTGTTCAGTACATCTACGGCTAAAGGATATTTATGACCATGCATAGCTATGATATCCTGACAAAATGCTTCACTATAATTGCTGCAGCCTTGCTCAATAGCCAACATTGCACATTGGTCTGCCATTTCATTGCCGATGATGCCACAGTGGCTCGGAATCCATGCCAAAACAACAACAATATCTTTACTGTGACATCTCAGTAACGCTTCTCGAATGCGATAAACTATAGGGAACCTCGATTTACATCTAAAAGGGTTAGCCAAAATTGCCTGCAACGAACTGAGAGAGTCTGTGAAAATTACCGTCCGTGTTATATTATGCGACTCAGCATATTTAATCGCTTCGTATATTGCGTTTGCTTCTCCAGTGAACACCGAAGAGATAGCAGGTAATTTGAAATTTAGTATTATTTTATGAACAGGGGAACGGCTGCACCAACACCACTTTCAGGTGATAGCTTGGAGGCATCGGTGAATAAGGAGATAAAATTTGAAAATTTGGAATTTAGAATGTCTTTAAAAATATCATTGGCTCCTGAGGAATCTTTATTAATTCCCAGATCTAGAATAACATTGGGTCTAAATAGAAGGGCTTCGAAGCTTGTTGTAAAAAGGGGACATTTTTGGCAATTGTACACAGTCTGTTGTAGTTGCAGAAATTGGAGGTAGCTACTAACCAATCTAGGAGGGGTCTTATTAATCCAGTATTTTTCTGTGCGAATCAGTTCTACCAATTCAGACAGTCTAGGTTTGAGAGGATGAGATGCGTTCTGAATAGTCCTATAAACAAAGCGATCTGACAGATATTGGCGTCTGAGGTGAAACGGAGGGTCAAGGCACTCTATTTGGAGAGCATTCCCGGGGGAAGATCTCATACTCCCAGAGATTATGCGTAGACATTTTAACTGCAGCTTATTCAGTTGATCTAAACCTTTCTTGTTACACGGCTCTAGTAAAAATGAACCGTAGTCTATTATACTGCGTACCAGGACATTATACAGAAGTTTTTGCGTGTAAGGGTGTGAACCCCACCAAACACCAGATAAAGATCAGAGGATATTAATGTTTTTTTCACCTTTTCTGAATTGCTTGTGCCTGATAATGGCTGGGAAAAAGATTGCGACGATTCAACTGCGACCTGCGTCGCTACAAAGGCATCATGTAACAGAGTATTATGTTCATTGCCACATATTTTGCACTTCTTCGGCGTAATGCAATTTTTACCGCGATGGTCATACAGGCAATTAAAGCACTAATTTAAACTTTTTGCCGTTTGTAATTTGATATTTGACGACATGTTCATGAATTGGGTACAACGAAATAGCTCATGATTTTAATTACAAAGAGAACATTTATTAATTTTATTGATAGTAGCTATAGCTTGATGCCATCTTTGATATTTATTATTATTACCTTGATAGTTAGAAGAATAAGGTTTAAAGTAATTTGAAGGTTGGAAATTAGGCTTAGGATTGATTGCAAATGGTGCCCGATTTTGCTGATATGACCCCTTCTGATTATTAGGTCGGAATTGATTACTATTAAATTGTTTAGGTTCAGCAAAAACATCTTTAGATATAGGTTCACGAGCAGTAAATTTATTTTCTAAGAAGTTCATAAATTCATCGAGTGATGCGGGCTCACGTGGCTCCTTACGTGATTCTTTGAAATCGGTATATGTAGCCTAATCCAATTTCTTCGACATGAGGTGAACGAGGAGTGGGTCCCACGTCGTCGTGTCGATGCCGAGGTTATGAACTGCATGAAGTGTCTCCAAACTGGTATCATGAAAGCGTCTCCTCTGACCTTTCCTTTCAAATGCTGCATCTTCTGTGCCTTACTGAGAACTTTACTATTATGAATAGCATCTGTGAACAAGCCATGAAAAGTTCTCCATTGGAGGTAGCTTCCGCTAAACGTGGGTATGTCCAAGGATGGTGTTGATTTTGCCGTGTATGATGATACCTGCAGCTTTTGGTTGATTGATCGTTTGATGAGCTTGTAGGATGCTTCGTAGGTATTAAATTCCTCTTCATACCTGAGGTCTCCGCCTTGAAGAATGTTGTCAATCTTGAGATGTAGTTTGTTGTCATCCCAGTGTGATTGAAGAGTGCAAGGTCTCCAAATCGATTCCATTGATGATTCTACCCAAAGCCCTAAAGTATGTCCTCTGTAATGTTAAATACTCGTCTAACGGTCCACTAGGTTTGGTTGTTCTAATCAGATCTAGATTGATTATGTTTTGATGTAATTCCTGCTGATGAAGTAGATGGATTTGTAATAGCTTTATATGAAATAATCATGTGTCGCGTATCATGGTACATTTTTTCAAGTGTTTCATACACATTTTCTGAAAAATATCTTTCTGACTTAGCAGTAAATCTACGAGGGTGGATCCAAAAGTTCGAAGCCCGACCAAGAAAATGAAAGAAAAGTGGGTCTAATTTTATTTTAATTTTTCGACATAGTCT
The DNA here is from genome assembly GCA_036365455.1 of Macrosoma leucophasiata. Classification (NCBI taxonomy): domain Eukaryota; kingdom Metazoa; phylum Arthropoda; class Insecta; order Lepidoptera; family Hedylidae; genus Macrosoma; species Macrosoma leucophasiata. The sequence goes on along the minus strand of JAWQUS010000023.1, from coordinate 218,581 downwards.
CCATCTAGCTCAACACACTACTTCCACCTGAACTGCAACTTGTTTATCCCCTCGAAAAAAAAAGATTCCGGAAGGTCGGCGAAATACTCGTTTACTGCGACTATCACCTCATCTTTGGTCGAAAATTTCGAGCCACCCAAATGTTTTTTTAAATTTGTGGTTGATGGAACAAAACTTTCTTACGCAACATTCCCGGCCTTTTTTCTTTTATTTCTTTTCGTAGTCTTCGTAAAAGGTTACAATAATAACTAGAATTAATAGTTTGACCTTTCGGTAAACAATCTACAAAAATAATGCCCTTCGCATCTCAAAAAACAGAAGCCATGACTTTGTTAGTCGACAAAACGATTTTAGCCTTTTTCGGTGTAGTTGAGTCAGATCTTTTCCACTGTTTGGATTGTTGCTTTGATTCAGGAATATGGTGGTGAACCCAGCTTTCATCCATGGTAACAAATCTAGACAAAAAGTCCTCGGGATCAGTCTCAAAAAGTTCCAAACAGTCTCGCGAAATTGTGAATCGAACTCGTTTTTGTTCAGCTGAAAGCAACCTCGGGACCCAGCGAGCAGAAACCTTATAGAATCCCAATTCTTTCGTTATTATGTGTTGCACCCGGCCATAACTAATGTCTGTTGTCTCAGCTATCTTACCAATGGTCAAATGTCGATCACCCAGTACGAGATCAGAAATTTTATCGATGTTTTCTTTCGTGGTAGAGGCCGTCCACTCCTAGGATCATCTTCAATGCTCTCACGACCGCGCTTAAACTCAGCTACCCACTTCTTGACACTGGAATACGATGGAGCAGACTCCCCCAAAGTGCCCACCATATCTTGATGGATGTCTTTTGGTGACAGGCCTTTTTTATTGAGGTGCGTAATGACTGCACGATGTTCAATTTTCTCCATTATTGAAAATCGCGTCAGAATACTTCAAATAAATAATCACAGAAAATTTATATTGTGCAGTATCGGAATGAAACTGCGCACAATAAATCAATAGAAGACATACTAACAAATGACGGTAAATTTAAAAAGATGTCATGTCTCCTTGTAGTTTGGGCCTCGAAATTTTGGATCCACCCTTGTATATTCACTCAACGCATCATTATTTTTGTTTTATATTATTTCGCATTAACACATGCTTGTGAAATATATTTTATTTTTAAAGAAAAATGGAAAGATCTATTATATCGGTTGCCTAACTAGCATAGTTGGTAATAGACGGCGCTGCTGCTACCATAAAGCAATGCAATAGATGTGAAGGAAAGATTTGACAAATCGGGCAGGACTTCAGTAGCTCAATTGGAAGAGCGGCTGGACTAGATTCCTAGTAGGTCGCGAGTTCGAGTCTCGCCTGAAGTCAAATTTTTCTTTCCATTTTTCTTTAAAAATAAAATGCATCATTATTTTGTTGAAAATCCGCCCAATATTTTTCTAATTTAGCTAATCTATTTTCTAAATACTCAGGAGTCTTCCTGCTATCACTGTCCTTCCCGAAATTTATTTTAATCTTATTTATAGCATCAAAAATTTTAACTCTTCGAGTCCAATATTAGATGCACAATTGCACACAAAATTCTCACGATACTCACTGTACGTGGTTTAAGTTATTAGCGGTTTAAATTCACTGTACTGATAATGTACTGATTGATTGTTATAATGATAGATATATCCGGTCTATTTATCCGGCTCGAAGAAAATGTGGGGTTTAGCCCCAGCAATTTATGATAATATGATAGAAAATGACAACACGACCGCTTTTAATGATTGATTTTATTGCACTAATATATGATACAAAAAAGCTTTGTTGTAAAACGTGATATTCAAATGTACAGAGTAGCTCGTACACCATCACTGGAGTTCTACCACCAGTAAAACCATTGTGTTCCTTTTACATGGTAATGTATGGCCCCGTGATAACTATCACAGAGACATGACACCTTAGGTCTCCAGGTTTTACTGGGGTAGAGTTCCAGTGACGGAGCTCGCGGGCGTAGGCACCACCACATTAGGTAATATACTTGCCGCTAAATGGTAGTGTTCAGCACTATTGTGTTCCGGTCAGGTGGTAATGTACGGCCCTGTAATTTCAGGCACAGATGCATATCACCTAATGCCTCAGGAGTGGCAGCGCATCTGCATTTTGACCTCTGGTTTTCATGTAGATGTCTATAGGTTGCAGGCATCACTTAGCAAAGATTTAAACAGAGATTAGCAACACTTTAGCTAAAATATGTTTATGAATAAGGAGGTTATTATTCTTATTGTTTCTAGTTATGCCAGCTATATAACTATAACTGTTTGGCTATCACGGTTGATAAGATACAGCCTGGTAACAGACAGACAGACAGCAGTCATAGAAATAGGGTCCCATTTTTATTTACAGCCTGGTGACTGACGGACAGGCAATCTCACAAATAGAATCCTATTTGTGCTTAGAACCCTAAAAAGAGCAATTTATACTTCTTTTACAGGCATGTGTCATCAATCATCACCACAAACGCGGTTGGATCGCTCCAAAGCAAAATAACTACGCATTTGATTCGATTGACAAGGAAAAGTCCATTTACTTGAGCGTAACTTGACTCTTCGGGTAAGGGAAACCATTCCTGAAGGCCTTGGTGAGGGTGATCGTGGTGCCGTCGGCCTGCAGGATCGTGCCTTGGTAGCACCCCAAGGGCTCCCCGCAGTTCACCGACACAGCGAAACCTACCCAACTTGACATTTTGTACCCTATATTACATTAAACTTGCTTTAAATGTGAAATATATACAGAAAAAAACTCAATAATCCACTCAATAACCACGTTATTACAACAAACACTACAAGACTACAAGATGACTACAAGCTACAAGCAGAGAAGCTGAACATTTTGACATTTGACAACACAGACCGACAGACCAATTTTGACAATTTGACAACTGACTGAAGTTGACAGACTTCTAGGTTGTTGGTCTGTGGTCGTCGCGAGCATTGCGATGTATACACAGAGAGGGCACATTCTACTATAGACAGTTGTTATACAATAATGGGTAAAATCGACACATGTCTGACAAAAACAGTTTTGACTCTTTCTAATTAACCAGTACCTCACTATTTAAAAAGAGACACAAAATGAACCCAGAATAATTCAAATATATCGGCGGTCTAACCTACTGAGCTAACGAGTCGATAACCCAGAATATTTGGAAATGATTTGATCTGACGTCATACGAATGCCGATTTGTGGTACATTTGTTGTCAAACTTATGATAAGATAAGATAAGTATTTGCTAGAATACAATTACATATCAATTAGGATCTTAATACTATTTTAATGTCAGAACATGTATTCAATCCGCAAGCGGATGTGCAAATGCTTGTATTATACATACAGGTGCTCATAATATTTTTGCTGTGGTATTCTAGGTTTTGCTCTAGGTTGACTAATTATGCTCTCGTATTGTTTTTAACAGAGTGGTGCAAGAAAAAACGAAAATAATCGTAGATTGACCCTAATGTACGGCCTTGTAATTTCCGGCACAGAGGCATAACACCTTAGGCCTCAGGAGTGGTAACGCATTTGCATTTTGACCTAGGTCTTTGTGTGGGTGTCTATAGGCTGCAGTCATCACTTAACATCAATGTGAACTGCATGCTTGTTTGCCACTTCCATAACAGAAAAAAAAAGACCTTTGTGAGGTGGGTGGGATTTTAAAATGCAGTGATATATAGTGATATGTTTTATTAAGAGTTTTAAGACCTGTGTAAGTTTCGTATGACTTAAATAACTTTTAATGCTATTCATTATTTTCTAAAATTAACATTGCTTACATAGTGATGTACGAATACTAACCTGATATATCAAAGTATCATCCTCCACACAGAGGTACGGCCGGACAAAGCATCAGGTCTCTCACCTCTGGCTTGCCTTCATTGGCCGGTCAGAGTGGGGCGCTAGAGATATGGCATTTGCAGAAATTTAGATAATAGACTGTTGTCTAAATTTCTGCAAGAGCCATACACTCGGGGGTGGAAGTGTTTAAAGGCATAATAGCGGGGAAGCCCGCTCCGAGCTTGAGATTACTCGCTCGTGATGGTGAAACCGGGGCCACACCTCTCGACACCCCCAGCCTCTCTCAACATTTTTGTCCCCCGTCGACCATCGGGTTGGCTGTTTGGAGGGCCCACCAAGGAGAGGCGAGTCACCCCCTGCCTAAAGTAGGATTCGATAATGTGAGATGTTGAATAAAGGCAGGTGCCGAATCCCACTCCATAGGCCCAGCCAGCTAGTCCCCCCAGTTCACCCACCTAACCCAAAGTTTGGCGAATCACTTATCATTACAATAGTCCCATATATTCGGCGGGGTGTGTCTGTGTCTGTATTAATTAACTATTGATGCAGTCAGAGAGAGATCCCGCCGAATATAACCCATTACAAAGTAGATCAAAATTCTCGAAAGAGCCTCTTCGTGTTGGACCCCCCATGTCCCCGCGCAAGCGTGACAAAGGTCCGGGGTTTAAATTGGACCCCGTGCTGACGAGAGAGAATGACAATTATAGTCAACTCTAATTTAGTGATAGGATTTTAATAGGACTGAGCATACATATTTTAAAAGAATAAGAATTCGTGTTGATAAAATATCGATATAAACTGCTTATATACGAGAAGATGATATCGATATTTATCAAAAAGAACCCTATGAAAGGCGGCCTTATTAATCGCCCAAATCGTAACTCTAGGTAGGGCCTCTCCATGTATATATCTCAATGCGTAGGCCGATAGGTACATCAAGTGTCATTTATTTATTTAATTTTTGATAACATTCATCAAGATTGAAACAGTAAAGTTGGACGTTGTGTATGTTGTTTTATGTGGCGGAAACTGTTGTTATTATTTTTATTTAATTGGCTTAATATCTTTAAAAGAGTGAACCACTTTTAGAGGTCTTATAATATTAGTGTACTATTTTATTTTCCTCGACTTCCGGGTACAATTCGTTCTAAATCATGGTAAGACTATTTATAAATTACTATTGAAATTGAATTCGATCAAACTTTTTAGCGTTCAATAGTTGTTTACATTTAAGATTTTATTTTTCTTGGTACATGGTTACATAGATGTCTTAAATATAAATTTTAGGAGCTATTACATGTAACACCCCGTAGGGGCATCGCAAGGTTCGCGTCTTTATTAATATTAATACACCGCCGATGCCATTTATTGTCATTATTACATAGTACTCAGCATTTTCTTACCATTGAAGTAGATTGCCAGTTTGTTTGCCTCTCTCGTAGCATAAAAAGTATTCTTATTATATACAGCTAACTACCTCTCTTAGAAGAGGCCTACGCCGCAGAGGCGACTACTACTTACCTTAAATAAATGTTTTTAATGTTAGTTGTTACCTAGTCCATCCCATCCCTATAGATGACCACTGCAGAGGGTGTCACCCCTAAATGCATCGCGTGGCACCTGGTGCTTGCCGCCCCCTATAGGTAGGTACACCACTGCACTGCCTACCCCATAACAGTTCTGGCATGAAGATACATATTATATAACTCGCCACCTGTAACATGGGCCAAAACATTATCGGCGAATTGTGGGTGTTTGTATGTATGCTTGAATGCATGCATTTACCCCTATAAAAGGGGTACCTTTTGCGGATTATAGGCGTGATATTACGTACCTATATAACTAGCAATGATACACTAAATACCAGCATAAATGCTGCACAGCAAATTGATGATTACAATCAATAAAGAAGTTCCTTAAATTGTTTTGAATGATAGATAATGTAACCTCATGTTTCTATGTAAGGATTGTGCGAGAACTGAGATGTAACATGTAGAGTTTTGTCAAGAATTTACTCAACATATTTCCAACTCGCAGATCAAATTGATCTTTGGAGCTATAATCTACACATGCATGCATGTTTCGATGCCCCACAATTAACTCAGTAAAAATGAAATACTTATGTTATTTTTTTATGATTAACAGTTAGATTACATTAAATATTTCGATTCTTCTATTCTATTCTATTTTTCCCGTGTGGCAACTATCACACTTAGTAATAATTCTGCCAAAAACTGGTGATCACAGAGGCAAAACACCTTGCATAACTTCCATGCCTCTGTAAACTGACACCTTCTTGGAAATTCGGGGCTCCATGCTATCTGCCTACTCTGTTAGGTACTTGGCTTGTATACATTTAGATTATGTTGTACCTACTGTAGAGCGGGCACATGTTGCTGACTGACCATCGAATTTCATCAATCAGTACCAATCAAAGTACAATAACATGTTAAACTGGTGGTGTTATAGTGTTTATTGAGTGCTGAGTTGCAAAGAAGCCATTTTATATACAAAAAACTGAATATACACACAGCAGATATCATTATCTTGCAAAGACACATTCTTGTTCTAGATTCCTACATTTGATCATTGTCGAATTATTTTATTTTATTTGTTCATAAGATTGAATGAAATCCAATATCTTAAAGATAATAAATATTTCAAAACCACCTCGGATCTAAAAAAAGGTAGCCCCCGTCCTCCTTTTATAAATTGAAACCGTTCTAATGGAAATTATATGCGAACCCAGACTTTGACGAACGACTGCGAATTATCGCGTTATTACCACCGCCCTGCTGGAAAAGTTAGAACGCCATCGTTCGGTTCTTCTCCGCACGGTGGAGTCGTCACGTCTCGGTCATCATTATCGTAATCAAATAAAAGTGAAACTCGTGTTGCATTGCACTGTAGAGGCGGCGGGATGGGGGTAGTGGGGGTAGGGCCGGTGAGGTGGTGAAGGAGAACGTGTTGGAGGCGGGCGTGGGCGGCGGCTGGGTGTGGGCGGGGTGCGGCGCCACGCTGCTGGCGCTGCTGCTGGCGGCGCTGGTCGACCGCCACCTGCCCGAGCCGCGCACGCGCACCCACTCCGCCCCCGACACCTTCATCGCCGAGATCGCGCACGAGCACCTCGTCAATCTCACCTCTTTGGGACCGAGGGTATGTCGTCAGTGTCCGCTTCGATTGTGGTATAATTATCGGCATGGATCTTGATCGTTCATATTTACCTGCTCAAAGGTAAATTACCGGATCTCTTTGAGGTATGAACGAAACACCGGAACGGAGGCATCATATCAATACAATGATAGGATCGGTCCATCGCAGGACGCATCATAACCGTCGCGAATGATTCGCTCTTTGATCTCGCTATACGCGTTTCTCAATGTTATTTACGATGCTGGTGGGTCAAGATCCGTGCCGATATTTCTTCTAATGTTGGGATGCGCATGTCCCAGTCTCGCATCTCGCATGCCATAGCACGCCGTACCAGCGCCAGATATCTTCACAGAGATATATGTATACATACAGAACACTATCTGATAGATGGGGTAATCTAATCAGTGCCGGTGGTAGCAAATGCTACGGGCCCCGCGCCTGTGCCACAAATATGTAAAATACCTATGTAATACACCTTAGCTATTCTCAAAGTGACCGTTGGCCACACTGTAATTATATAGGTATATTAGGTTGCAAGTTGGTAATACTATAATACTTACAGGGGGAATCCCCTAATATTGTTTTTGATTCCTTTTCGTAATTGTTCTGTTTTATTTACATCAGTAGGCAATGTAACTCTAGGACCCCATGGTCAAATTTGCTCCGGGCCCCGCACCGGCTTTATCCGGCACTGAATCAGATGCAGCGATGTCTATGCCCTCGAGACTTGAGCTCTACCAATAGTAAGAGCTTATTTATCAACTTTTGTTATTTATTAAGAAATGCCGTTGTTCGAGTATGATTCGGATCGGAAGCCAATTGGCATGGTTCTCTTTACGTGGAATCCCTCGTGAAGATGGAGCACGTGTGCACGTGTGCAGGTGGCGGGCAGCTACGAGAACGAGGTGGCGGCGGTGTCGGTGCTGGTGCAGGCGCTCAAGGGCATCGCGGCGGCCGCCTCGCCCCACAACCGCCTCGAAATCGACGTGCAGAAGGCCAGCGGCGCCTTCACGCTCTCCTTCTTCGACGGTAACCTACGTCCTTGTTTCTACACACTTTTACAAGGACTAAGGTCGAGATTCACAGACCGCACTACGACTTTACTTTCGAGCAAAGTACGCTTCGAACTGTCAAAACCCATACATTTCTGACAGTTCTAAGCATACTTTTCTCAAAGTAAAGTCGTAGTGCGGTCTGTGAATCTCACCATAAGTCGCGACTTAGCACTCGCAAGTAGATTTTTTTTTGTGATCGATTTTGCGACAGTATTCCAACAATTCTAGCGAAATCCTATATTTACTCGCTCTGATGAAAATTTTATTTTATGAAGTATATTATATATATTATATATAATATTATAAAGAGGAAAACTGTGTTTGTTTGGTTGTAATGAATAGGCTCAAAAACTACTGGACCGATTTTAAAAATTCTTTCACCATTCGAAAGCTACATTATCCACGAGTAACATAGATATATTTTATTTTGGAAAAAAATAGGGTTCCGTAAGATATTTGGATTTTTCGGACACAAACTGAAAAAAATCAAACAAAGAAGTTACTTATTTTGCGTACGCTGCTTAAACTACAAAAGATAGAACCATAAAATGTTATAATTAATTGTAGATCTTCTAAATATCTCCAAAAAAGTCCGCGACACACTATAGTGTCGCGGACCTATCTAAGTCGAGTGAGGCACAACTACCACATTTTTATTTAAAAATCTTGAATTTTTTTTTGGACTACATTTAAACGCGTTTATTTTACTCATGCTATTAATCCTTATCAAAATAAATTATTTCATCAATAAGTACAGTTTATGTTGATAATATTTGGTCTGTGAATGATTAAAATTGGACGTTTGGTTTTGAAGTTGTGGTGAAATTAAAATATTACAATTTCTGCCGCACGGCCCGTTGCGAAGTGGGCGTCACCAAGGCCAGGGGTGCGCGTGCGGGAGAAGGGTTTTTAGATCTATGAGTAAGGTACACGCGCGGCTCAGTCGCGAGGTCGGCTCCATACGCAGCGGTCGTGCGCGAAGCTAATAATTTTCATGAGATTTTTTTTAGATTTTGTTCTTAAAACTACACCTACGCAAAAGTTCTTCTCAGAGCTAAACAACAGTCCTTCTCAGAGCTATACAATAGTTCTTTTCAGGGCTAACCAACAGTTCTTTTCAGGGCTAACCAACAGTTCCTTTCAGGGCTAACCTACAGCTCTTTTCAGGGCTAAACAACAGTTCTTTTCAGAGCTAGAATATTACACGCTATTAACATTTTCTTAAACATTTGAAAATGCCTAAGAGAGCCAGGTCTCAACTTTCTAAACATAGTTCTCAAGCACGAGCAGCAAAAATACGTCGTATAGGAGAATCTTCACCAGAACGTTCACAACGCCTTGCTGAACAAAATCAGAGAAACTCTCTGGTACGCGTACGAGAGTCGAGTGTCGAACGTTCGCAACGACTTGCGCAACAAAATCAGAGAACCTCTGAGTTACGTGCACGAGAGTCGAGGCTGGAGCGTTCCCAACGTCTTGCCGAACAAAGCTTGAGAACCTCTGAGCTACGCGCTCAAGAGTCGAGGCTGGAGCGTTCCCAACGTCTTCATGAACAAAATATAAGGACCTCTCAGTTGCGCGAAAGAGAGTCGAGTGTCGAGCGTTTGCAGCGACTTAGAGCTCAAGCAGAGAGACAGCAGTTGTCCACAAATAGAGTGCGCAATCGAATTTTAGCTAACAGGAACAGACTGGCTTTCAGATATGATCCGCAGCTTGATTATGCACAACAAGCGTCCGTCCAAATCGGAGTCATGAATAAGATCTGCTCTAACTGCTCTGCCAAGAAATGGGAGGACGAACCTGAATGGTATGTGTTGTGCTTCAGGTAAAGTGTGTCTTCCTAACGTAAATACAATAGTATTTTTCAAATGTTTTCGTTTGGCGCAAAAGCAATCAGGGAAGGAAATTTTATGCCCACTTTTAAAATTGAAGGAAAGGTGTATCATCTCATTGGTAGCCTTTTACCATCATCGGACCAAAACCCACAGTTCCTGCAAATATATTTTATTTCGGATGCAGACCAGTTATCATTGCTATCAAGCATCGCACCAACCTTAAAAATTGATTTAATTCGCGAATTACAGACCACTTTGAATAATCATAACGTGTATGTATATACGAAGTTTTAAACAAAACTTAGAACTTAACTCATCACATAATTTAAAGCTAATTATTCATTCTGATCGCACTCCACAGACAGCACACAGAGGCAGATACAATGCTCCTACTGTAAACGAGGTAGCCGTTCTCTTGGTCGATGAAGACAAAGGTCCCAGGGATATAGTCTTACACGGTAGAGACGGACAGCTCAAAATAGTTTCGGAGCTACATCGGTCCTATGATCCACTACAGTATCCTGTAATGTTTGTGACAGGTGAAGACGGTTATTATTTGACTATTCCTCAGCAGGGTTCTGCGCCTAATAGAACTGTTTCGTGTATGCAATTTTTTGCATTTAGATTAATGTTTAGAACTAACTCTTTTAATCCGTTACATTATTACAGAGACTTATTTAGTCAATATTGTGTTGACATGATGGCGAAAATGATATCGGAAAGATGAAATTATATTTCGCGGAATCAACAAAGACTGAGGGCTGATGACTACATCCATCTCAGAGATGCCTTAAATCATGACGCAAATGTTGACCCATCAAATATCGGTCAACATGTCATATTGTCATCATCATTTACGGGTTCTCCGCGTCATTCATCAATAAAAATACCATACCGCGACCAAGACGATCAAATCTTTCTCAACAAAGCCGTAATGCAAGAGTAATTCAATTTTAAAAATGAAAGCACTTCAGTATGAAGTCTGAATTTGCATGCTAATTTTTATTAATTTCTAAGACTTGACATGTACTTACCATACTTTTGGAAAATAAATCTTTGAATCTATCTTTATATATAAAAATTAATTGCTGTTCGTTAGTCTCGCTAAAACTCGAGAACAAAATTAGCCAAATCGGTGTGATCTGGCTAATTTTGGTTTTAAATGATTTTTGGAAGTCCGGGGAAGGTTTAAAAGGTAAGAAAATATGAAAACATTGACGGGAAATAGTAAAAACCACAAGGTTATTTTTCCATACAATTAGTCCGTATCTATCAAACCCTTGACACATAATTTCATCGTGAGGCAATACGAAGTTTGCCGGGTCAGCTAGTAGTTAATATAGTGTTCGGCTCAGAGCGGTCAATTGAAGATACATGTGTGTATATTTTGTAGTGGATTCGATCGCTGCTCATAGATATTGGTTTTCAGTTTGGGTATTTCAAAGGATGCAATGTATTCAGGCATGAGCAACATGTATACGGGCGTGCAGAGCGTGGTGGCGCGCGTGTCGGCCGCCGGCGGCAGCGGCAGGCGGCCTCCCCGCGCCGCCCCCGCCGCCCGCGCCGCCCCCGCCGCCCGCACCGCGCTGCTGCTCAACTGCCACTTCGACACCGTGCCCGACAGCCCCGGTACGTACTGCCCCACCGCCCCACCGCACGACCCCCGACACTCCCCACAGCCACACACGCCTCATACACCCACCGCACTCGCCGACCCCGGACGACACCTGAACCGGGCGGCCCGGGCGGCCCGGGCCCTCACCCGGCGGGCGGAACGCGCACGGCGGCGGCCACCGCCGATGACGACCTACACGCGACCCGCGCAAAAGGGCCGCTACGAGATGGCAAAAGCCATGATTGGCAAGCCCGAGGACCCGACCGTGTGACGATCGGCGCCGATAGCCCCGCTCGTGGTTATCCGTGGTACAAGTGGTATAAACTTTATGTAGGTACCTAAGTAGTTCCGTCCGTATAACAATGTGACTTTTCCGATTACGCCATCTAAACTATACGATTTGTACACATCATCATTCCACTACGGAACAAAGGTCGTTAGCGGAGAATATATAATATCGTCACGTTATTGGCCCGCCTATCTTTTTTTTTGCTACTGACGTCTGCTTTTTGCACAAGTTTTTGTGTTGCCGTATGGGACTTGTATGTTTTGATATACCTATTTAATACACATTATAAAACAATTCTAACTTCGCCGAGAAACTGTAACAGGCTATTGATTTACTCGGTCTAGTGAATAATTATGCCGTAGGTATTCATGTTATGTTTGATGCCTGATTATGATGATGTTTCTACAGTTCAAGAGTGCGGTTACCAACAGAACTTGAGGCAGGTAAATTAGTCTAGATCCCACATTTCGTAGGTTAAGCTTTATATATTTTTTATCATATTCTTTATTTACACAAGTCCGCCGTATGTAAAACGAGATTTTACCAAAGAGAACATAATTTTACCAAAAATATACAGATTGACTGCATGACTCCTGTCAGTAAAGATACTGCTACTGAACGTGCGACTTGCAAAACTAACTGAACTGAACATTTAGTTGTTGTTAGATGCTGAATGATAAACTCACTAAATCATTCTATTGCAAGTCAGATGCGTGTTACTCTTATAACGGAAAATAAAAAGAACAGTCCGGGACAGTGTTTGTCATCATTGTTAATATACAAATACAGTAAAGATAAGATCATAATGAGAGCCATTGTTAGAGGTTACAGTTCCGCTCCACGTATGGGTAGGGACGCTAATACGGCGCCCTAATTCACTGATAACATGCCTGTGTGGCATCAAAAATACAACACTAAGTTGGAATATTTCTACCATGAATAAAAATTTCTACAAACTTTTATTTTATCTCGCGATATGCCCCGACTGCTGCACTGCTAGTTTATTCACAAAATTGAATCATTAGAAGAAAGGTATTATGTTAAAAACTTACAAATGATATCTTACATTTAAAGCAAACGCTTGAGTATATACTGCGTCAGTAATTTTATGAAATAAGACACCAAAGAATGCAGTTCATCTGCAGACAGATACATAACAGGCCTTCGTTCTTTAGGCCCTCGCCCTAATAAACGCCTTACCGTTTACTTGTTCATTTTTGTCATAAAAGGTCAATTAGTTCTATCGATATTTTTGTAAAGACATTAGAAAAATGTTCGGCAACACCATGCTGAACAAAAAAGCTAAGTTTGTAGCCTGTAGCCAAGTGGACGTTTCTAGAGAGGCTGGCGAATCGCGGCGGCCTTGTTCACGCGACGCCACTCTACCACTTCGCATTGAACTGCCTCTTATCGTCGCCTCTAGCTCGATGCACAAAAATTGCCGTAGTGCGGTGCGGATAGAACTCAAATGTTTATTTTGTAACTGCGATGCGAACTGCCCCAGTAGTCTAGACTTGCAAGCCACTACTGCTACACTGGGGTCCTGGGTTCGATCCCCGGGTCGGAGAGGTTAGTTTCCGAGTGCAGTGCTTCGAAGTTGGTAATGTGTCCGGCGATATCAATAAGCTCCTTACTTATTAGGTACAAAGTACAAAATGTAACTGGCGAATCGTTTGTGTTACTTATCATCCTACCTACTATTTCGGGGATTACATGCGTAAAGTTACGTTTAATGTATCGTACCATGCGGTGCAGCGTGTTAGAAGCTGTTTGATTGATAACAATGTAAGCGTGATAGGGGAAAAATGCTTGCACCTCCATTAGGTACTGGTGGACCTCCAGAATCCATATATTACTAATGGCAGTGATAAATAAATAAATCGATCTTTTATTATACCTACATATACAACGTGTGACAGGATTGAATGTACAACCCGAAACGAGTTAGTTCAGAATCGATAACCGAATCGATTTCAGACATTTTTGATATAGGTAATATTTTGTCCCAAAGTTAATTCAAATTAAGGAAATTATGGTCACCCATTTGGTGAACAGTCAATACAAACGAAAAAGCGACTAACGTCTATCCAAAATAAAATGCTAGTCTTAACAAGTTGATTAGAACTCGTTGAGACGTGCTTTTTATTATAAATAATAATTTAAAAAATAAAATAGTGTAAAATAAAAATTAATATTTTTACTAGTGAGTGTTAAATAAATGGTACGCAAGTTACGCTACAGCACTTTTTTTCGGTTCTTGTTTTATGTGTGGCCATAGGTAACGGTAGAGGTAGGGTAAGTATGCATAGGGTGTGCATACTGTTCGTACAAATTGAGGACAAGTTATTTTTTAAATAAAAAATATTAAATACATAAACATGTAATTTCAGTTCATGTATTATGACTATAACTCGATTTTCTAATCGAGGTGTTTGATTGTTTTTTTTTTTTTTATGTAGTAAAAGTGGCAAACAAGCATGCAGTTCACATTGATGTTAAGTGATGACTGCAGCCTATAGACACCCACACAATGACCAGAGGTCAAAATGCAGATGCGCTGCCACTCCTGAGGCCTAAGGTGTTATGACCTCTGTGCCTGAAATTACAGGGCCGTACATTACCACCTGACCGGAACACGATAGTGCTGAACACTACCATTTAGCGGCAAGTATATTAGGTAATGCGGTGGTGCCTACGCCCGCGAGCTCCGTCACTGGAGCTCTACCACCAGTAAAAAGTAGTGTGCATTATTCCCGTTGCATGTTGTATAGGTATTATGTATTTCAAAATGTTGTAGCTGGGCCGATATATACCTCCGGGCAGACTCCTAAATATTGATTAAATGCTTTTTTTTTGTTGTAAATATTGTATGAGTCAGAGCGCACGAGCGACCCGACGGCCTGATAGCCCGCCATCATTGACAGTTTATTTTACAGATTTATCGCCCGCTCATATTTATTGGGCACTTATTAATTTTAACTAGTATTGACCTCTCGTAATATTAGGGGCAAACGTTTCACGTAACGGGCAACATTGTTTCATCATGATGTAAGTAGTAGTACCTAACTCCGATTTTGTGAGGATGGATCAAAAATGTTTCCCATCATGCAGATCCAGTGGATTAGTGGTTAGGGGAACAACGTTGATGAGATAGTTATCATTGGTTTTAATTTACATTTTACGCTTAGAAGAACCTTGAGCTGTGATGAAGCTATCTACCAGATCTTATGTCCCAGTACTGGAGAAGCATGGCCCGTGGATATCTGCTACTATGCTTCGTGTATGTATTTTGTGGTTACAACAAATGTACACACGTTTGTACACTCACAGTTGTAAAGGTAATTTTAAAGCGTAACACAGAATTAAAATGTTCAGAAGTCAATGAAGTCGATCTCATGTATGTACTTCACTTTTCATGCCTACGTTCGACGGTCGCGCTAGGGTTGTTAACATTGGCTTATGCACAAAAAACTACAGTGGTAGTGGCACTCGAACCTTATCCTACAATACCTACTATTACAATACAAAAAACTTACACAACAAAAACAATATACAAAATTGTACATTTCACGATTTCTACAATGGAAAATTCCTGATAACTTCTAAACAGCATACACTATTTACCCAATTTATTTTGTCCTATGTGTTTTAGAATTAAATTAAACCTACCAAATGAGATTAAAGACAACACAATATCTATACAAACAAAAAAAAATTATCCTTACAAAATGGCGGTCGGGCACGTTGTCGACTGAATCCGACCGAGATACCGTGTCGTTGAGCGGTGTCTATGTGTGCGTTGCTCGAGCGCGCTTTGTTTGTAGATTGACTTCTGTACCTTTTTATTTTGTGGTATTAGGCTTTATACGTGTTGCGGAATCTTCCTCCGTTCCTTGATCGGTAACTTTGTTTGGGATTCACCCACGGTAGCTAACTGATTCTAAAATTTTATCCGCCGCAGCCCCATTTTGGCCCATGTGGCGACAGGTGGCGAGCCTGTTGACATCTCTGGGCACATTACCAAACTTCGAGGTACTGGGAAATTTGGGAATTTTCCCAGAAAAGGTAAAATTCCCAATAGAACCAGAGATAAAGAACTTTACGCCATTATCTCTGATAACCCACGACCCGGGAATCGAACCCAGGACCTCAGCGTAGTAGCAGTGGCCTGCTACCACTAGGCTACGGAGGCAGTTACATTTATATTATATACTAGCCATTACTAGCTGTGCCCGCGACTTTGCCCCCGTGAGAATTTATTATTGTTCAGTATTCAAACGGTCGAAGTCGTGGGCGCAGCTAGTATAAAAGTAGTTACTCCTTATTACATAAGCTATCTGCCAGTGAAAGTCCCGTCAAAATCGGTTCAGCCGTTCCCAAGATTGGCTCCGCCAAACAGACAGACAGACAAAAATTGTAAATAATGTTGTTTTGGCATATGTACCGTGTGTACATACATATGCATTTAGTAAAAAGCGGTAATTTTTATATTACAAACAGACACTCCAATTTTATTTATTTGTATAGATGTATAGATTATACACTTATTTTATGTATGTATGTATCTTCACGCCAACTCCTTCACGGGGTAGGCAGAGAGTGTAGAGCGTCAGATACCTCGATCCTGACACACCGCCCGCGCTTCTACATTCCTCATTCTGTTGCACAAAATGTATACGCACGCGGATTCCTATGATTTTTGACTCCACCCTCAGACAGTACTCGACCCATTTGGTCATGGTAGGTCAGTCTTGGTCTTCCTGGGCATCTGCAACCATCCCCATTCGCACTGTTTTATTATACAAATTAATTATTGTTGTTTATGTACTGGGTACCTTCTGATGCCGGACATTTTGTCCTGTGTATATTATACGGATCTTGCATCATGCATTAATTTCTTTAGCTTTGGCTGTTATCAAACGGGCATAAAAACATAAGTGCTATCGAAGGTAATTTGGCAATGAAGGACAGGTGAGATATTCTAAACGAGGGCAATTTACACGACTATCGCTAATTACACAATTAGGTATATCGCCATCATTTAGTAGCAGATGAGTCGATGTATCGTTTCTTACAGCCTGACCTATCTATACGCACCCATAAGGCTTGTCAAATACAAATCTGTAGAATATAAACGTCCTGAGCCCCGAGCACACATACACACCAGGCTTCGTGAAAGACCACTAATGAAAAAATGAAAAAGAAAGACGTCCCATATGTCACGCAGGACGAGATTGGGTGACGGCAGCTGAAGATCAGGAGCAGAAGAGAAGAGTGAAGAAGCCTGCGTCCATGAGTGGACTGAGAAATGGCTAATATAGACACAAAGGTCATTTCCTACGATCTTTTGGTTCTATTTCAAAAAGTGACCGTGCATGACCATGTACCCGGCATGACCCAGGTGACCCGGAACACAGTGGCGCTGCTACAACCACCTATTTAGCGGTGAACGGAGAAGGTGATGCAGTAGTTGCTACACCCTGGAACTGTACTATTGGAGCAGTGTTATTTGTATAATTTAACGGTCACTTATCACGAAAAAGTTTTGAACATAAAAGAAAATGATAAAGATTTTCTCATTATTAAATTGGTGCATAAAAAGTACTTCCTATCGATTGAAATAGCTGACATTGTTTGAAATGTCACTCTTTAATAAAAACGTAGTCGATCGTTATGGAAATATGTAGGTATCTAGTATTGAAAGCGAGATCAATTCCAAGTAGTCTAGGTAATTGGCATTGCAGTAATAACCGTCGCCGCGGGAATTGCAATAATTGAACGCAATCGGCGCGGGCGTGTACAGACAGGGTACACTCTACGGCTAATCAACCTGTGCATAATAATATAGTTTTCAATAAGATACCTTTAAATAAAATTTCCACTGTGGGCGTCTGTGGGCATGTGGTATTACTGGTGGTAGAGCTTCAGTGACGGAGCTCGCGGGCGTAGGCACCACCGCATTACCTAATATACTTGCCGCTAAATGGTAGTGTTCAGCACTATCGTGTTCCGGTCAGGTGGTAATGTACGGCCCTGTAATTTCCGGCACAGAGGCATAACACCTTAGGCCTCAGGAGTGGTAACGCATCTGCATTTTGACCTTGGTCTTCATGTGGGTGTCTATAGGCTGCAGTCATCACTTAACATCAATGTGAACTGCATGCTTGTTTGCCACGCCCATTACATAAAAAAAAATGTCGTCGTGTGTACCCGAGGCGTCGGCGTCGTGTGAGCGAGACGTGACGAGGACGTGCGAATAATGTTACCAGTTTCAGCTGTATTCTTATTTCATATTCATGTCGTTTTCAGTAAAATGCAGGCAGTAAGTATCACATTAATGCTAGTGTCCTTAGACAACTTATTGATTGCGTACGTTATGGGATACTTGCATCGTAGCTCGCGTAGGTATCTTATTTATTCCAGTCAGTGTCGCATTACTATCAGGAGTGCTCAGTGAGATTAATATTTAATATTGCCTCGCTTGTGTTCCTCTAAGGGGTGGGACTGGTGGGAGAGGTACATGCACTCAAGCATACATTCAAGCACTCACGATTAACCAGTAACGTATTGTGTCATGTGTAAGATGGCGAGATTGATATCACCATGTATGGGTGCATCCTATCAATTCCTACCTCTATTGGGTACATTATCGAACTCCGAGAGGGTTGCACTCGGAAAGTTCCAAAAAATGGAGTAATTTCCTCCCGCCAGAAGGAATATTATGCATCTCATTGTCAGCTGACATTTCGATAGCCACTTTGCAGTACATTGCTGTTTAGCGTTATTTGATGATTAGTACCATATTTTTATGAAACCAGCAATGTACTGTTAAGTGGCTTTAAAATGAATGGTTGGAGTTACAGAGTATTAGTATTAGTATTATTACCTCGTGCAATTCTGACTGATGTTCTTGCTTTGGTAGGTATTAAACAAGTGACTGTAAACAAGTGTCAGTGGTGTACCTGTTGGCAGCAGGTCACTAATTAATAATACCCATTAGATAACGGTGTGAAATCCTTTATCTATGGTTCTGTAGGAATTTTTCCATTTTCTGGAAGTTTTAAATAAAACCGCCGAACTCTCTGGATAGTAGTCTTTAGTGCCGGTGAACGACATCCATTGCCACTAATAATAAAATGTAGATAATTAAGCAATAGATGGGGATGGGACTTCGGTAGCTTAGTGGTGAAGCGCATGGGCTAGTTTTCTGGGTGCGACTGGCATTAAATTTCACATTGTGTTTTTAGTATAATCTGAAAAATTAGATTGCTTTTTTTATTGTTGGATGTTTATGGGCTGTTGTAACGTGATCGTACCTAACAAACGTGTACAACGGTATTTTGACCGTGTGTAAGTATTAAAGTATATCCGTCTCTTTATAACGACAAATTCGGCTATTTAAAGCATTTTAAGCATTTAAATAAATAAATAAATAAAATACGCTTACACTCAGAGCCCCACAGTAGGTATAAACCTGTGTCGTGGGTGCCGTTGTACACATACAACACATACACAAACACCCAGAGCCGAAACAAATATCTGTAGGCCATAGGTACAAACATTTGTCCCGGTGCGGGGATCGAACCCGCGACCCTTCGAATCAAACGGTCTTCTCACACAGCTGGACTAACGGGTATTGCTTTAATAGACGGACTGTACGACGTAAACGCTGTTTTTAATGGAATAATATTGGCACGTGGATGCGTGTATCTGTAATGCCGGCACTAGGTGCACGCCGACGTGTAGAGGAGGTGATTTGTGCGTCTGTGGAAGGTATTTAACGTCAGCAGACGCGTCCGCCTCAGATCCGATTTTGTCGGTTTTTGTAGCACGCATCGAAGGGTTTCGGCGCGAACGTTCGTTGTCTGTCAACACGTCTGTCGACGCATCGGTTCGATCAGAGTTGCGATTGAGAGCATCCACCACCTTCTTCTTTTCGTTTTAGTTTTAATAACTCTACTGCACACTCAAGTAGTAGATATAAGTGCTAAATAGATAAATAGCTGCAGCAGCTACTCTCTCAATATCCATATTTAACGTTAATATTAAATGCGTGTGGCGCCCGTCGCGAATGAAATGTGTAGTGCCGCACAAGGATAAGACATCGCCGGTTTTCCATACGTGGCATCGTGCGCAGGCGCGAGCGACGACGGCGCGGGGTGCGCCGTGGTGCTGGAGGTGGTGCGCGCGCTCGCCGCCTCCCGCCGCCCGCTGCGCCACGACGTCATCGCGCTGCTCAACGGCGCAGAGGAGAACATCCTGCAGGCCTCGCACGCCTTCATCACACAACACAGGTGCGTGCCCCGCGCCCCGCGCCCCCGGCCCCGGGCCCCGGGAGGACGTCCTGCAGGCCTCGCACGCCTTCATCACACAACACAGGTGCGTGCCCCGCGCCCCGCGCCCCGGGAGGACGTCCTGCAGGCCTCGCACGCCTTCATCACACAACACAGGTGCGTGCCCCGCGCCCCGCGCCCCCGGCCCCGGGCCCCGGGAGGACGTCCTGCAGGCCTCGCACGCCTTCATCACACAACACAGGTGCGTGCCCCGCGCCCCGCGCCCCGGGAGGACGTCCTGCAGGCCTCGCACGCCTTCATCACACAACACAGGTGCGTGCCCCGCGCCCCGCGCCCCCGGCCCCGGGCCCCGGGAGGACGTCCTGCAGGCCTCGCACGCCTTCATCACACAACAGGTGCGTGCCCCGCGCCCCGGGAGGACGTCCTGCAGGCCTCGCACGCCTTCATCACACAACAGGTGCGTGCCCCGCGCCCCGGGAGGACGTCCTGCAGGCCTCGCACGCCTTCATCACACAACAGGTGCGTGCCCCGCGCCCCGCGCCCCGGGAGGACGTCCTGCAGGCCTCGCACGCCTTCATCACACAACACAGGTGCGTGCCCCGCGCCCCGCGCCCCGGGAGGACGTCCTGCAGGCCTCGCACGCCTTCATCACACAACACAGGTGCGTGCCCCGCGCCCCGCGCCCCGGGAGGACGTCCTGCAGGCCTCGCACGCCTTCATCACACAACACAGGTGCGTGCCCCGCGCCCCGCGCCCCGCGCCCCGGGAGGACGTCCTGCAGGCCTCGCACGCCTTCATCACACAACACAGGTGCGTGCCCCGCGCCCCGCGCCCCGCGCCCCGGGAGGACGTCCTGCAGGCCTCGCACGCCTTCATCACACAACACAGGTGCGTGCCCCGCGCCCCGCGCCCCGGGAGGACGTCCTGCAGGCCTCGCACGCCTTCATCACACAACACAGGTTCGTGCCCCGCGCCCCGGGAGGACGTCCTGCAGGCCTGTGTTACCTGTATTTAGCTCATAAAATTTAATTTTAAGACCTTATAATGTAACCATGTAACTAGCAAATAAATTAAAATTAATTTCCGGGTGGCGAAAATATATATGCTTTTGAAAACTTCAATTCTAATAGACATGTCTTAATTTTTTTGCCTTTAGTTCTCAAGCGATTCTGTTCTGGCATCTGACGGTCGATATTGTGGGCATGTATTATATGTAATGTGTAGTTGTTTGTTTATAGATGGGGTAAGCAGGTGCGCACGTTCATCAACATCGAGGCGTGCGGCGCGGGAGGCCGCGAGGTGCTCTTCCAGGCCGGGCCCCAGGACCCCTGGCTCGTGGAGGTGAGTGTAGCCGCCAGGTGCTCTTCCAGGCCGGGCCCCAGGACCCCTGGCTCGTGGAGGTGAGTGTGGCCGCGAGGTGCTCTTCCAGGCCGGGCCCCAGGACCCATGTCTCGTGGAGGTGAGTGTGGCCGCGAGGTGCTCTTCCAGGCCGGGCCCCAGGACCCCTGGCTCGTGGAGGTGAGTGTGGCCACGAGGTGCTCTTTCAGGCCGGGCCCCAGGACCCCTGGCTCGTGGAGGTGAGTGTGGCCGCGAGGTGCTCTTCCAGGCCGGGCCCCAGGACCCATGTCTCTTGGAGGTGAGTGTGGCCGCGAGGTGCTCTTCCAGGCCGGGCCCCAGGACCCCTGGCTCGTGGAGGTGAGTGTGGCCGCGAGGTGCTCTTCCAGGCCGGGCCCCAGGACCCCTGGCTCGTGGAGGTGAGTGTGGCCGCGAGGTGCTCTTCCAGACCGGGCCCCAGGACCCCTGGCTCGTGGAGGTGAGTGTGGCCGCGAGGTGCTCTTCCAGGCCGGGCCCCAGGACCCCTGGCTCGTGGAGGTAAGTGTGGCCGCGAGGTGCTCTTCCAGTCCGGGCCCCAGGGCCCCTGGCTCGTGGAGGTGAGTGTGGCCAATGAACCACAATACCAAGGCGTGCAGCTGGTGGTCTAAGTCGCATTCGTTCCAGATCATACGCATGAATCGAAATTTTTCTTGCGAGCGCCACTTCCAGATTGTATAACTTTTTCATTAAATAGTAATATTAAAATACATAATTTAGTTCCATGTTGTTATTCATTTAAGTAAATTTTAATGAATAGAGAACAGAAACGAAGGGTTCGTTATTGTACGAGTATGTGTGTGTGCCAGGTGTACGGGCGCACGGTGCCGCACCCGTTCGCGTCCTCGCTGGCGCAGGAGCTGTTCGAGAGCGGCCTCATCCCCTCCGACACCGACTTCCGCATCTTCCGAGACTACGCCAACCTCTCCGGTACAGACATATACGAACACACAAACACACACATCATATTTGTATAGATATGTTATTAGTGATGTGTAACAATCATATCCACATTTAATCAGCTCAAAAACAAAGCTACTGAAGATATTTATGGTATGTCTGTTAAAGTGTGTAAATCGATTATTAGTACTGTAGCGCCTTATTTATCTTCAATTTTTAATTTATGTATTGAGCAGGGAATCTTTCCGGATTTGTTAAAACTGAACAAAGTCGTACCATTATTTAAATCAGAGGATAGTAAAGACCCGAATAATTATAGGCCGGTATCTGTTCTTCCCGTTATTAGTAAAGTTTTCGAGAATGTGATACTTAATCAATTGCTGCAGCACTTTAAGTAAAATAAGATCTTACACCACCAACAATTTGGTTTCACAAAAGGTTGTAATACAATTGATTCCGGTGTTGCTTTACTTAAACATATTTATGAAGCTTGGGAAGATTCGCAGGATGCTATAGGAATCTTTTGCGACCTTTCAAAAGCATTTGACTGCGTGGACCATAATACGTTAATGTGCAAACTTGAGCACTATGGCCTTGGATGTAAAGCCCTTCAACTTATTAAATCATATCTAGAAAACCGGGAACAGAAAATACAAGTTAACGGAGTAAAATCACCAGGCTCTAAAGTAGAAATGGGTGTACCACAGGGCTCGATATTAGGTCCATTTCTGTTTTTAGTATATATAAATGATTTGCTCCATTTGATGCCCATCAGTGAGCCTAAAACAATTTTATTTGCCGATGATACCTCGCTGGTCTTTAAAGTGAATAGAAAAGAACCAAATTATGATACTATTAATAAAGCCATACAAGAAGTACATAATTGGTTTACAGTAAATAATCTTGCATTAAATAGTAAAAAAACTAAATGTATTCGTTTTACTCTTCCAAATGTCAAAAGTAAAGAAGGGGAAATATTCTTCAACAATGATAAAACACTATTTGTTAGTGAAGCTGTCTTCTTGGGTATAACGCTTGATTCAAAATTGCAATGGGGTCCTCATATTAAACTGTAAGGAAAACGTCTAAGTTCTGCTGCTTATGCCGTCAGGAAGATTAGACAGGTAACGGATGTCGACACTGCGAGACTCGTTTATTTCAGCTACTTTCACAGTGTCATGTATATTTATATTACAAAAGAGAGCTATTAGAGCGATATATAACTTAAATAGTCGTGACTCCTTGAAAGAATTATTCAAGCAAATAAATATAATGACGGTCCCTTGCCAATATATTTATGAAAATATATTGTATGCTAGGAAAAACTTGCACTTATTTAAGAAAATTAATGATATACATACTTATAATACCAGAAATAAAAATAAATTAGTATTTCCAAGTTTTTGCCTATCGAAAACACATAAATGTTTCTTAACATGTTGTATACAGTTTTATAACAAAATTCCGTCCAACATTCTTGAACTTACAGATAATAAATTCAAGTCATGTATTAAACGCACACTATGTAAGAATGCGTACTATAGACTCGATGACTATCTAAAGGATAGAGATGCCTGGACAAATGCTGGTCTAGCTCCACAAGACTAAACAATAATTTTGTGAAATGAATGTGCATTGTACTTGAAATTGTAAAACATAGTTATAAGTGTCATATTGTGAAAATAGTTTTAAGGAACATATTTTGAAAAGACCCTACTGAGTTTTGTTTTGGCAGGTTTTTTCTCAGTAATGTGGGCTTTGGAACTCTGCCAGTGAATGACAAAGAATGTCCCATATTCTTTTTGTTTAGTCTTATCTTGCCGTTTGTAAAAGAGAGTATGGAACATTCTGTTGATACCTATTTTTATTATTAAGTATTTTTGGACTTTTATTAATTTATTTACTTTGACATATTAATCAACGTATCAGTTGTTATTCGCTTTAATTTTATATTTGTAATTTGACCTATCATAAGCAAATTCTATTATTACCAAGTGATTAAATGAATTTTTGAGTTTGAGTTTGTACAAACAAAAGAATCACCGTAGGTTTGCACAATGAAAATGTGTACGAAATGCGTCCGTACAGGGACGGGGTCGTCGGTAGCTAGTGACTTTTTAGATTTACTTCGACGTCACCACGTAGCAGTGACACGACGATTTCGACATCGCTGATGAGTTACCGTCGATGAAAGTCGGCGCTGTGTACGGAGACAGACTAACGGGGCGAAGGGGGCTAACTGGGCGGACGCGTGTTGCAGGCGTGGACCTGGCGTGGAGCAGCAACGGGTACGTGTACCACACGCACCTCGACACCGCCGCCGCCGTGCCGCCCGCCGCCCTGCAGCGCGCCGGGGACAACGTGCTGGCCCTCGCGCGCGGTGCGTACACACTACACACTACACACACTGGGACCACACTACACACACCGGGACCACACGCACCTCGACACCGCCGCCGCCGTGCCGCCCGCCGCCCTGCAGCGCGCCGGGGACAACGTGCTGGCCCTCGCGCGCGGTGCGTACACACTACACACTACACACACTGGGACCACACTACACACACTGGGACCACACGCACCTCGACACCGCCGCCGCCGTGCCGCCCGCCGCCCTGCAGCGCGCCGGGGACAACGTGCTGGCCCTCGCGCGCGGTGCGTACACACTACACACTACACACACTGGGACCACACTACACACACTGGGACCACACGCACCTCGACACCGCCGCCGCCGTGCCGCCCGCCGCCCTGCAGCGCGCCGGGGACAACGTGCTGGCCCTCGCGCGCGGTGCGTACACACTACACACTACACGCACCGCCGCCGCAGACAAACTTTCAGAAATGTTGTGACCTTGTGTCTATCTTTTTTATACTGTCGCTTTTTCGTTTCATCGTAACCGCGGAAAAGAAGTTTTCGCTTCAAGGTATCAAAATTCTGACATACGAACGGACGTTTTGTTGCTAATATCCGCAGGCATCCTGTCGAGCGAGGCGCTGGTGGAGCCGGTGGAGGCGGGGCCGGCGCCCGTGTTCTTCGACGTGGCGGGCGTCGTCGTGGTGTGCGCGCGCCCGCCCGCCGCGCTCGCCGCCGTGGCCGCCACGCTCGCGCTCGTGGCCCTGCGCCTGCTGCTCACCGCCGCCCGCGCGCGCGCCGCTCGTGAGTGTCCACCTGCCCGCCACGCTCGCGCTCGCGGCCCTGCGCCTGCCGCTCGGTGATGCTTTAATTTCATGATATATTGTGTAACGTACGTGTGTGGTGTTCCGGTGGGCAGTGTACGTGAGCGGCGCAGCGTGGCTGGGCGCGGTGGGTGACGGCGCGCTGGCGACGATGGGCGCGGCGGGCGGCGGGCTGCTGGCGGCGCTGGCGGCGGCCGCCACGCTGCACGCGGCCGGCGCGCGCCTGCTGTTCTACGCGCGCCCCTACCTGCTCGTGCCGCTCTACGCCTTCCCCGGTACGGTGGGGGCGGGGGGCGGGGGGCGGGGGGCGCGGGGGTGCAGGGGGCGGCGGCCGCCACGCTGCACGCGGCCGGCGCGCGCCTGCTGTTCTACGCGCGCCCCTACCTGCTCGTGCCGCTCTACGCCTTCCCCGGTACGGTGGGGGCGGGGGGCGGGGGGCGGGGGGCGCGGGGGTGCAGGGGGCGGCGGCCGCCACGCTGCACGCGGCCGGCGCGCGCCTGCTGTTCTACGCGCGCCCCTACCTGCTCGTGCCGCTCTACGCCTTCCCCGGTACGGTGGGGGCGGGGGGCGGGGGGCGGGGGGCGCGGGGGTGCAGGGGGCGGCGGCCGCCACGCTGCACGCGGCCGGCGCGCGCCTTCTGTTCTACGCGCGCCCCTACCTGCTCGTGCCGCTCTACGCCTTCCCCGGTACGGTGGGGGCGGGGGGCGGGGGGCGCGGGGGTGCAGGGGGCGGCGGCCGCCACGCTGCACGCGGCCGGCGCGCGCCTTCTGTTCTACGCGCGCCCCTACCTGCTCGTGCCGCTCTACGCCTTCCCCGGTACGGTGGGGGCGGGGGGCGGGGGGCGCGGGGGTGCAGGGGGCGGCGGCCGCCACGCTGCACGCGGCCGGCGCGCGCCTTCTGTTCTACGCGCGCCCCTACCTGCTCGTGCCGCTCTACGCCTTCCCCGGTACGGTGGGGGCGGGGGGCGGAAGGCGCGGGGCTGCGGGGGGCGGCGGCCGCCACCTCAAGATACCACGAAATAGACACCTATCACTATACAGGGTGTCCCAAAACTCAACGTGAAGCCGAAACGGGGTGACAGGATTAATTGTATCCATCATGAGAAAAATCTGAATAAAAATCTATCCCATGTAGTTTGAAAATTATGGGCATTTAAGGAAAACCTAGAAATTTGGTCAAAATGTAACCATTTTTCGGTTATTGTGGTTATAACTTTGGAACTGTTGGGTCACGGATGAGTCCAACAAATAAAAAGATATTTATTGGATATAAAAAGTTGTATAATTCGGTAATTTCACGGTTTACAAATGATTGGTTATGATGGCAGGAAGCAAGATCGGCGGAACGCGTGGCTACTTTGATGCTATTCGACGCGAACTCCGCATAGCGACAGCGATGCGCTTGAGAAGTAAATTGCTGACAAAGATTATTTTATTGTATGGTTGCACCGTACAGGAACCGTAACCTTAAATAACATCTTGAGAATCACAGTCTAAAATAATGACACAATTACCCCAAGTTTCCTAGAATTTAGACAATTTGTTAAACTACGAATTTAAAATTTTCAAACTTTGTCGACTTTGAAACACCCTGATTTAAAAAAATGAGAGAGAGTGCCTTGTCAAGTGCCATTATCCCAACCCATTTTACTCAGTTAAAATGTTTTTTATTCGCACAAGCCCTTGGTAGGTTCTTTATTTTACGGCAAAATGATGAGAGAGATGGATAGTGGATATGTTTGCCATGAGCGAGCGAGACAGATAGTGACGCCACGCAGTGAGATGCATCGTTTAAACGAGTGCGAATGAAACAGATACAGACGCCATACCAAGCAAACCTACCAAGGACTTGTGCGAATAAAAAACATTTTAACTGAGTAAAATGGGTTAGCAAAAATCTGGTTACATGAGGTTTTTATTTTTTTACTCGTTTTTTTTAGTATGAAACTAATAAGTATTGTACCATTTTACAATCCTGATGAAACGCCAACTTTTAATGGCACTTGCCAAGGCACTCTAGTGCATTTTTTTAAAAAGGGTGTTTCAATGTCGACATAGTTTGAAAATTTTAAATTCGTAGTTTAACAAATAGTCTAAATTCTAGGAAACTTGGGGTAATTGTGTCATTATTTTAGACTGTGATTCTCAAGATGTTATTTAAGGTTACGGTTCCAAAGTTTAAATGAACAAAAATAATAAAAATTAACCACAATAAGCGAAAAATGGTTACACTTTGACCAAATTTCTAGGATTTCCTTAAATGCCCATAATTTTCAAATTGTATGAGATAGATTTTTTTTCTGATTTTTCTCATGATGGTTACAATCAATCCTGTCACCTCGTTTCGGTTTGACGTTGAGTTCTGGGACACCCTGTATATACTACTTATACGTATTACGGAGTTCATAATCACAATACCGTTGATCACAATAGCCGTGGACACTACCTAAAAAAACGAGCATGCAACTCACATCGTCGTTAAGTAATGACTGCAGCCTATAGACATTTGCATAAAATAAGTGTTCAAAATGAAGATGCGTCGCCACCCCTGGGACCGAGTGTAACGGTCTCCGTGGTAGCCATCACGGAGCCGTACACGCCGGGGCGGGCCGGAGCGATTCGCATACAGTAGATACAACCCGAACGTCCCGCGATTAACGCACGCGTTCGTCCGCAGCGCTGAGCGGGGCGTGGTGGGCGGCGCGCGCCGTGTGGCGGGCGCGGGCGGCGCGGGGCGGGGCGCGCGCGCTCGTGCGCGGCGGCTGGGCGGCGCGCGCGCTGGGGGACGCGGGCTGCGCGCTGGCCGCCGCCGCGCTCGCCCTGGGCGCCGCCGCGCGCCTGCGCTCCGCCTTCCTGCCGCTGCTCTGGTGCGGGCCGGGCGCGCTGGCGGACGCGGCGGCCAGCCTGACGCGCTCGGGGGGGCGGGCGCGCGCCGCGTGGTGGGCGGCGGGCGCGGCGCTGGGCGCGCTGCAGACGCTGTACCTGGCGCTGGGCTCGCTCGCCATGTTCGTGCCCGTGCTGGGCCGCGCCGGCACCGCGCCGCTCCCGCCCGACGTGAGTCTCGCCCCCCTCCCTACCCCCTCCCGCCCCCTCCCGCGCCCGGTACCTGGCGCTGGGCTCGCTCGCCATGTTCGTGCCCGTGCTGGGCCGCGCCGGCACCGCGCCGCTCCCGCCCGACGTGAGTCTCGCCCCCCTCCCTACCCCCTCCCGCCCCCTCCCTCGCCCGGTACCTGGCGCTGGGCTCGCTCGCCATGTTCGTGCCCGTGCTGGGCCGCGCCGGCACCGCGCCGCTCCCGCCCGACGTGAGTCTCGCCCCCCTCCCTACCCCCTCCCGCCCCCTCCCTCGCCCGGTACCTGGCGCTGGGCTCGCTCGCCATGTTCGTGCCCGTGCTGGGCCGCGCCGGCACCGCGCCGCTCCCGCCCGACGTGAGTCTCGCCCCCCTCCCTACCCCCTCCCGCCCCCTCGTACCCCCTACCGCGCCCGGTACCTGGCGCTGGGCTCGCTCGCCATGTTCGTGCCCGTGCTGGGCCGCGCCGGCACCGCGCCGCTCCCGCCCGACGTGAGTCTCGCCCCCCTCCCTACCCCCTCCCGCCCCCTCCCGCGCCCGGTACCTGGCGCTGGGCTCGCTCGCCATGTTCGTGCCCGTGCTGGGCCGCGCCGGCACCGCGCCGCTCCCGCCCGACGTGAGTCTCGCCCGCGGATCACCCCCGATAGATACCGCATTAGTGAATATTTGTTCGGAGCCGTGTTCACCGTTTTCGAGGTACGCGGGTGTTGCGGGAGACGTAACTGAAGCGCTGTAATTGGCTGTTTGAATTGGAGACTTGGCCCGCCCCATACGCCCACTCATCGAGCTGGGAAGCTATCGATATTTCTTATCGATATTTTTTATCGATATTTTTTTTACATTTATTTGCTTTTTTATAGATAATTCAGCAGAACTTGGTAATTACAGTTGTCAGTAATTGGAAATAATATATTCATAATTTCAGAAATAGGTAAATTAAAATACTAATAGTATATCATTTGAGTAGGTAAATAAAAACGCTTAAATTTAATGCCAATAAAGTAATTATTTTACGTTATAACTTAAAAGTATATGTAACTTTAAATGTTTGTCAGGCCATCGCGCATGTACAGCACAGCGGATTATGATTATTTATTAAAATATCATTTAAATAGGCCACTTTAAAGCATCTCTTAAATTATAACAATTGTACGGAAATTCCATACAAACGCTTAAAATCTGGTTACCTATTACATAGACATCAATCAGTGACATGTATTTACACACGCACTTATCAAAATAATTTTTTTTTAGAAGAAAATATAAAAAAAAAAGGAAATTAGTGGTAGAGCTTACTTAACGAACTCAAGATCACTCTCGAGCTCAATCAGCACCTCCGCATTATATATTTTACCTGCCGCTAAAGTGATAGTGGTAATGTATGGTAGTTGAGCCGGAGAATGCGTAATAATAATACGAATGGACACTTCGACATCCCGCCCGATTTCCCCGCCTCACCCAACCTCCATCCTCTTTTGGCAAAGGAATGGTATTCTACAGCGACGTGTGCGGCCGAGGTATGATACATTTTGTATTTATTTACTTGTAGTTATAACGCTATTGTGTTCGGTGGTAATGTACGGTGAGAGAGCTCCAATGAATAAGCTCGAAGGCGTGAACAGCTACATGTTTTACCATTTGACCTGCCAAGTGGTTATCGGTTTTCTCCAATGTAAACCGTTATCATGTTCGGGATAGGTTATATACTGTGGTAGAGCTTCAGTGATGCAGCTTCAGGGCGTACGATCACCACCGCATTTCCCAATTTACATTTCACTAAATGGTACCTAACGATAATATGTAAGCAATGTGGGTGTCAATGTTAGGGTTCCTTGAGGTTTTAATTACGATTATGGTATCTCCTTTCAAGTCAAAGATGGCGGACATAATTATTTTTAGAAAATATGATATGGATCTATATTTTACGGTTTCCTGAGGTACATTTTTCTAATTCAAGAAGGCGGACAGATGAAAAATGAAGAGAAAATGGCATCCATTTTCAGTTCCAAGATGGCGGGCGGACTTTATTTTCAAAATGTGATATAGGTATCAATTTCGAGGTTTCTTGGAGTGCTGATTAAGAAAATGGCATCTGTTTTCAGATCCAAGATGGCGGATGGACGTTTTTTTTTTTTCAAAATGTGATATGGGTATCAATATCGAGGTTTCTTGGGGTGCTGATTACGAAAATGGCATCTGTTTTCAGATCCACGATGGCGCAGAGATTTTTACTTTCATAATATGATATGGATATCAATTTCTAGGTTTCTTGGAGTGCTTATTACGAAAATGGCACCAACTTTTTAAGATGGTGCTCGCTCGCTCTGGAGCTCTACCACTGTACATTACCATCTACCCGGAACAGGATAACGGTTTACATTAGAGAAAACCGATAACCACTTACTGGCAGGTCAAATAGGTAACATGTAGGTGTTCACGCTTTCGAGCTCGTTCCTTGGAGCTCTATCACCGTACATTACCACCGAACACAATAGCGGTGGACACTACCACTTTGCGGTTGGTAGGTAAATTGAATTAAGTACATAAATATTCCATTTTCAAATTATCCTAAAATACACCGCTCAAGACCTTAAATTTATCACCCAACTGATTTTAAACTAAGAGCTCAGAGGGGAAGGGCAAAACAGGTAGGTCGTCGAAGTGTCCATTCTAAACGTAGTATTATTACATATTTTCTGATAAAGGTTTTAAAGTTTTATTAAAAATATCGATACCGACTAACGTATATGCGGTACAACACTATCGATCGACTTTCTTATCTTAGAAAGGGACTAATAATGTAAATAACGTAATGAGTGAGCAGGACTTTGCGAAAATGTACTTGTGCTTAATCCAGTTTCAGTTGATCTCTGATAATAACCCCCTTATTCATAAACGTACATTAGATACCTTTTAGCTATAGAATGGTTTGTCCTTGTCAGTTGCATTGCCAAATATGCAGGATAGAAAGAGACAAAGGAGAGATTAGCAACACTTTAGCTAAAATACGTTTATGAATAAGGGGGTAAGTGTTTTAAATGAATTTATTTACTTACCGGTGAACTGTCATACCATCTTTTTTAATATTTGATGTTCTAGACGTATTTAGACATGATTTTAGCGCAGGAAGCCATTCCCTAGATATTTTCGGTAGAAAATGAATTATTTCTCACGTACGAACGGGTCGGAGGCTTGGTCGGTAATGGCGTCATTGGCGTCGCGATTTCGAGCATTGAAAATAAGCTAGCAAATTAGCTAGCAACTTGTTGTGCGCGTCGGTCGCCCTGTATGCGGTATCTATTGGTGATCTGTGATCTCGCCCCACCCCTCCCAAAAATATGAAATGTTGTCAATTCCCACTTATATATCATTTCAATGTGTACCACGATTTATGTGTTTTTCTTACTGGTGGTAGAGCTCTAGTGACGGAGCTCGCGGGCGTAGGCACCACCGCATTACTTAATGTTCTTGCCGATAAATGGTAGTGATCAGCACTATCGTGTTCCGGTCAGGTGGTAGTGAACGGCCCTGTAATTTCCGGCACAGAGGCATAAAATCTTAGGCCTCAGGAGTGGTAACGAATCTGCATTTCGACCTTGGTCTTTGTGTGGGTGTCTATAGGCTGCAGTCATCACTTAGCATCAATGTGAACCGGATGCTTGTTTGCTACGTCCATTACATAAAGAAGGAAAAAATTGTACAGATCAATACATAGTGTGAAGCTGTAAATGCGTATTTAATAAAGACGGTAAGGCTGAGGCTACAGTGGGTGGCGACTCGCGATGCGACCGGAGGAGCGAAACAAAATGTACTACGTACAGTTGTGATTCAGTGTAGCCCATTCGTTGAGTTGTTTTATTCGCTCAAGTGTGGCAGTTCACGCTGCGCGCTAACCACCCTCTGCCTGAGCGCGGTGTGGCGGGTGTGGCGGGTGTGGCGTGTGACGTGTGGCGGGTGGCGTGTGACGTGTGGCGGGTGGCGGGTGTCGGCAGGTGGTGGCGGCGGCGCTGGTGGCGCTGCTGACGCTGTGCGCGTGCAGCTGGCTGCTGCCTTTCGTCGTCGCCGCCAGGAAGCCCACGCCTCTGGTCAGTGCACAGTTTTTTTTCTTAACCCGAAATATAAAAATACTGTTAAAATTAAAAAACCGTCTGAGGTGTCACAAAGTATGCTTAGAACTGTCAGTACAGTATGGGATTTGACAGTTCGAAGCGTACTTTGCTTGAAAGTAAAGTCGTAGTGCGGTCTGTGAATCTCCCTTAATGCCAATCCCCAATAATAACCCACTCAGCTTGAAATGCCCTGCAATTTGGAGAATTCCCCACAAATTGGGAACCCTGTACGTGAGTAGAACTAACACGACAACTAACTTCAGAATGGCAATGTCTGTCGGTGTGCGCGCGCATCGTAAAAATTCACTCTCATTTTTCTTTTCCAATCGCGCCAATAGAAGTTCTTCACTTGAGAAACTTCAGAGAACTTCTATGATGTAATCACAGTTTACTAAGTGCAATAATGGTAGGGTCGAACATTCGGTTAAATATCTCGCTGACACGGAACTTTTCACGAGCGAGTCTCGTAGTGGTAGTCGAGGGGGCGGAACTCGGCGGGAGGGAGCTACGGTGACGGTGTGACGGTGTGACGGTGAGGTTCGCTTCAGATATGGATGCTGGCGGGCGCGAGCGCGGCGACGGTGGCGGCCCTGTGCGGCGCGCGCGTGTTGGGGGGCGCGGGGGGCCTGGGGGGCGCGGGCGGCCTGGGGGGCGGGGGCGCGGCCTACAGCGAGCGCGCGCCCCAGCGCCTCATGCTGTTCCACACGCGCCGCACCCTGCACCACGCCCCGCCGGCCCCGCCCCGCGCGGAGAACCTCTACTGGATCCCCGAGCTCGACGTCAACACGCCGCACGCGCTCGACGACTACGGTATCGTTTCGCTCCGACCCTTACACAAAGTATTAGCTAACAGTCCAGTCAATTAAGCATAAAAAGGGAATGAGAGGTAATAAGCTAAATATTGGTAACCCCATTCCAGGTTCCAAATCATGCCCTAACCGTTATGTAATATTCACAAATATTCACGGCTGACCTTGGATTACAGTACGCACGGCCGAGTGCTGCGCGTTTACCTCCCTCTATCTCAAAAACGATTGAGCGCATGAAAAAAAGGTGCAAATAACATCTATCCTAAATTTTATGCTCTACATTTTTCAAAAGCAGAAGTTGTAGTCAGTTAGTTGTTTACATTTTACTGTTTTCTCCAAAATTAAAAAAAGTAGAAAAGTGAGGATTTGTGTTTCACCTCCTCAATTAAAATGAATGTTTGTTTTATAATATTTCGCATTAACACATGCTTGTGAAATATATTTTATTTAATATATAATAGAATAAAATATATTTCACAAGCATGTGTTAATGCGAAATAATATAAAACAATTATTAAGGGTAAAAGCGACTTCTTTACGATATTCAATAAACTGCAAAGTCTATTATATCGGTTGCCTAACTAGCATAATTGGCAATAGATGGCGCTGCTGCCACCATAAAGCAAGGCAATAAATGTGAAGGAAAGATTTGACAAATCGGGCAGGACTTCAGTAGCTCAATTGGAAGAGCGGCTGGACTAGATTACCAGTAGGCCGCGAGTTCGAGTCTCGCCTGAAGTCAAATTTTTCTTTCCATTTTTCTTTAAAATAAAATAAAATGAATGTGTATGATCAACAGCAGTCGTACTCTTAGTAAAAAAAGATAAGATTGTTGACTGATGTGGATACGGCTCGCCTTTAGGTTGCTTTCGTAGTATACTGTCCTGTGGAATCTCGCTATGGGGCAACGCCGCTGTCGTCAATATTATATCTGCCGCTAAATGGTAGCGTTCAGCACTATCGTCTAAGGTCTCAGGGGTGACGACGCACCTGCATTTTGACCTCTGGTCTTTTTGTAAGTGTCTGTAGGCTGCGGTAATCGCTCAACATCAACGTCAACTGCATGCTCGTTTGCCACCTTTGTAACATAAAAAAAATATACATCGTTCCAGTCCCCGAAATGAAGGAGGCGCGCGCGTCGACGGAAGAGGAGTGCTCGGCCTGGGTGTACTGCGGCGCGCCCTACTCGCTGCCCGTGCAGTCGCTCGTGGGGCGGGGCCACTGGCTGCCCGCCCCCGCGCCCCCCCTGCCCGCCCTCGCCCACACCCTCACCCTCGCCCCGCACACCGCCCGCACCGCCCTGCTCGCCCTCCACGTCGCAGGTGAGTAGCGGTCGTTCATGGCGCGCGGCCACCGGCTTCCCGCCCCCCCCCTGCCCGCCCTCGCCCACACCCTCACCTCAGCGCCTGCAGGCCGCGCCCCGCGAGGGCCCCCGCCGCACCTACTGCCTCCACGAGTGGCCTAACGCGTGTTCCCGTCTACAGAGGGCCCCAGCCACGTGGCGGTGGCGGTGTCCCCGGCGGCGGGCGTGCGCGCCACGCGGGCGGCGGTGCGGGGCGCGGGCCCCGCCGGCCCCGAGCGCCTGCAGGCCACGCCCCTCGAGGGCCCCCGCCGCACCTACTTCCTCTACGTGTTCCGCGCGCCGCCCTACGCGCACAACTACACCATCGACGTCACCTTGGAGGTCAGTACTCGGTTTTGTCACGCGCTGCCCGACGTTCGACCCGGCGGACTTCGTTCGGTCTTTTGACCGAGTGGATCACAATATTCTTATGCGTAGATTATATGACTTCGGTGTTCGGAGTAATGTCTACGATCTTCTTAAATCGCGTGTTACAGAAAGACAACGATACAAACAAATAAGTTACTTATGTCCCAAAACAAAACGTAAGTTGACTTTTGATTCTAGCCGCAAAATAATTAAATATGGTTTACCACAAGGCAGTGAATTATGTTTAAGTCGCTGCCGGAGTACTTATAAAAAGACATTTTTATAATAAAGAAACTAATTTACTAAATTATTACATATTAAACTACAACTAAACTAAAACTAGTGACTCTAAGCGATGTTAGCTATAGAATGTTCACATTTATCACAACCGAGCGCATCACGACTACGCGACCTCGTAAAACCGCTGCCTCAGCTTCCTCATTCGGTGCCCTGGTGTCGCAGTTACCTAGTGTTCTAGATGTTAGGTGATGACTGCGCGGCCTTGTTAAATCACCGCCTCAGCTGCCTTGAATTGTGGAATCGTCATTCGGTGCCCTCGATGTCGCAATTAGGTTCGTTATTCGTCAGCATACCCCTAATGGCTTAGCGGCGTACGTAACGAGTGTGTTAGGGCCTTTACTATTTATTATTTATATTAATCCCCCGCCGAAAGTTATTGACTTTTGTTCGCTGACGACAGCACCATATTATTTTCTAATTAAAACGTCAAAAATATCGAAGGAGACCTTAACTCCTCTTTGTCAGGCTTGAATAAAATAACCTAAAGATAAATCTGTAAAAAACCACAATGATGCACTTCAGGCAAAGAAAAAATGACGCACATAACAAAAAAATAGTAATGATTGAAAAATATAATGTAATGAGTTTTTTACACTCCGTTTTAATTTTTTTTTATCAAATATTATTTATTTAAACATTATTGATAATCTTACATATAATTTTTTCTCTATTTTCAATTGAATAGTTTCCTTTTTAAATGCGATGAGCACTATATGAATATTTTGTTTCCGCAGCGTTCGGAGGAGGCTCGGTTGGGCGCGGAGAGCGCGGGGTGGGCGCGGGTGTCGGTGGCGGGGCACGCCATGTTCGGGGACCTGATGCGCGCCCCCGCCCACCGCGCCCTGCTGCACGCCCTGCCGCCGCACGTCGCGCCCACCGGCTGGGGCGTCGACCTCCACCTCCACGCCCTGTAGCCTGCCCCCCTCCCCCCGCGCCCTGCTGCACGCCCTGCCGCCGCACGTCGCGCCCACCGGCTGGGGCGTCGACCTCCACCTCCACGCCCTGTAGCCTGCCGCCCTCCCCCCGCGCCCTGCTGCAGGCCCTGCCGCCGCACGTCGCGCCCACCGGCTGGGGCGTCGACCTCCACCTCCACGCCCTGTAGCCTGCCGCCCTCCCCCCGCGCCCTGCTGCAGGCCCTGCCGCCGCACGTCGCGCCCACCGGCTGGGGCGTCGACCTCCACCTCCACGCCCTGTAGCCTGCCCCCCTCCCCCCGCGCCCTGCTGCACGCCCTGCCGCCGCACGTCGCGCCCACCGGCTGGGGCGTCGACCTCCACCTCCACGCCCTGTAGCCTGCCGCCCTCCCCCCGCGCCCTGCTGCAGGCCCTGCCGCCGCACGTCGCGCCCACCGGCTGGGGCGTCGACCTCCACCTCCACGCCCTGTAGCCTGCCGCCCTCCCCCCGCGCCCTGCTGCAGGCCCTGCCGCCGCACGTCGCGCCCACCGGCTGGGGCGTCGACCTCCACCTCCACGCCCTGTAGCCTGCCCCCCTCCCCCCGCGCCCTGCTGCACGCCCTGCCGCCGCACGTCGCGCCCACCGGCTGGGGCGTCGACCTCCACCTCCACGCCCTGTAGCCTGCCGCCCTCCCCCCGCGCCCTGCTGCAGGCCCTGCCGCCGCACGTCGCGCCCACCGGCTGGGGCGTCGACCTCCACCTCCACGCCCTGTAGCCTGCCGCCCTCCCCCCGCGCCCTGCTGCAGGCCCTGCCGCCGCACGTCGCGCCCACCGGCTGGGGCGTCGACCTCCACCTCCACGCCCTGTAGCCTGCCCCCCTCCCCCCGCGCCCTGCTGCAGGCCCTGCCGCCGCACGTCGCGCCCACCGGCTGGGGCGTCGACCTCCACCTCCACGCCCTGTAGCCTGCCGCCCTCCCCCCGCGCCCTGCTGCAGGCCCTGCCGCCGCACGTCGCGCCCACCGGCTGGGGCGTCGACCTCCACCTCCACGCCCTGTAGCCTGCCCCCCTCCCCCCGCGCCCTGCTGCAGGCCCTGCCGCCGCACGTCGCGCCCACCGGCTGGGGCGTCGACCTCCACCTCCACGCCCTGTAGCCTGCCGCCCTCCCCCCGCGCCCTGCTGCAGGCCCTGCCGCCGCACGTCGCGCCCACCGGCTGGGGCGTCGACCTCCACCTCCACGCCCTGTAGCCTGCCCCCCTCCCCCCGCGCCCTGCTGCAGGCCCTGCCGCCGCACGTCGCGCCCACCGGCTGGGGCGTCGACCTCCACCTCCACGCCCTGTAGCCTGCCGCCCTCCCCCCGCGCCCTGCTGCAGGCCCTGCCGCCGCACGTCGCGCCCACCGGCTGGGGCGTCGACCTCCACCTCCACGCCCTGTAGCCTGCCCCCCTGCCCTCCTCCCCGCCGCCCGCCCACCGCGCCTTGCTGACCGACCGAGAATAATAGATGATTGGATACATATTCTGTTAATATTTTTGTCCAAACGTTCGTTGCTCACTTATAAAATACGTTAATTCCTTCCAATGATTAAAAAAACATCGGACCTTAATGCTGAATAGAATGGTACTGATTTTACGTAAGAATGTAATGTGACTGTTTGTTAAACTTTGTCTACCGTTTCGTACTCGATGCGTGCGATATGTCCGCGAGAAGTACCTACACTTTGGAAGTCGGCTAGATAAGGTTAATTGATAATTTGTTATCGAAAACAATATTGGCCTCGTTGACGATCTCATAACTTACCCCCTACCCTAATAAATAAATAAAAAATACGTATTACAGTCTTTTTTATTTATTTATTAGGGTTAACAAACAGTGTTACAATCTTGTTGTAAGTAAAGTACAATTAATTTTACTTATTATAACACCCGCGCCGTCAACTGCAGATATTTATGAAATGTATGAGTTAACAACAAACACTTGTTAATGTTGGCATTATCACGGGCTTGAACAATTTGCAAAAATAAAACTGTGATTAGCCAAACTGACATCAAACATTATTAATTATCTGCAGTGCAACAGAACCAACCTTTGTACATCTATTCAACTTTAGTTACATGTAGGTATCTCTCAAATAATAGGTTGGGGAAAAAGTCTTTTCGCATTATAGTATGTATGAACTTGTAAAAAAATCTCTTTGGCTGTAGTATTTGTGTCTCGCTGGTTTTGGTATCATTGAAAGTTAAAATTTTAAAGAACATAATTCCATATTCAAATTAGGCAAATGTGTGATTTTAATTTGTTTTTCGTACTGTCAAGATGAGTGAATTTAATGAAGAAATTCGATACATTTTAAAAATTTACTACAAAAAAGGTAAAAATGCAACGCAAGCAGCGTAAAAAAATTGCGATGTTTATGGACCTAGTGCAGTGTCTGTGAGAGTAGCACAAATTTGGTTTAAGCGTTTTCAATCCGGCACCTCGCTCTGGTCGCCCGATTACGGATAAAATGGATGCCATTTTTGAAAAAGTGGAGCAAGATCGACATATCAGTAGTTACAACGTAGCTGAAGAACTGAGAATTGATCACAAAACAGTTTTGGCGCATTTGAAAACAGCTGGGTACAAAAAAAAGCTCGATATTTGGGTACCTCACGAGCTCACTGAAAGAAACCTAATGAACCGTGTACTCATTTGTGATTCGGTTTCATTAC
This sequence comes from Macrosoma leucophasiata, assembly GCA_036365455.1. Lineage (NCBI taxonomy): Eukaryota > Metazoa > Arthropoda > Insecta > Lepidoptera > Hedylidae > Macrosoma > Macrosoma leucophasiata. Next base: position 179,463 of record JAWQUS010000023.1, on the reverse strand, counting down.
GACGTAATGAAACCCCCGTCACCGGGAGTGGGGTCGTAGAGCACGATGCCAACGTAGCCGACCGACTGATCGACGCGATACGTTCCATCAACACTACGGTGAGATCCAACCGAGCGTATTTTATTTCTAATTTCGATCCTAGTGTCAACGATATAGATACCTGGTGTGAGGAGGTAGACCGCGCTAAGGTCTCTAACGGTTGGAGCGATAATAAGTGTCTGTCTCGTATTGGTAATTGCGTTAAAGGGGACGCTAGGACGTGGCTAAATGAATGGGTGACCAGTGACCGCAGTTGGAGTAATTTTAAACGGGAATTTAAGCCAATGTGCCCTAGGAAGTCCGATGTTTCAAATATTTTGTACGAAGTAATGAGTACAAATTCGGATGGGTATCCGACGTATGCAGAGTACGCTCGTCGGTCGCTACTCAGGCTGCGTATAGTTAGTGGCTTAAGTGACGAATTGATCTCTGCGATCGTAATTCGAGGTATTACAGACCCACAAATTCGCGCATCCGCTACAAATGCAAAGTGAATTCAGAATCAGCTAGTAGAATTCCTTTCGATCTACGTCAAACCGAATCTGCCAAATTTTGAAAGACCCTATACATCGAATAATGATCGATCTTCGAAATCTAGCTATGGTACGAGCTCTCGTAAGCTTAGATTCGATGACGAGGCATGCTTTACGTGTGGTAAGCGTGGCCATAAGTCCTCTGATTGTTATAAATGGTCGAAGCCCGTTTTTAGCGATAGTAAGAGTGTCGAAAACGGTCAGAAGAGTAACTCTGCCTGTAGTTCTAGTACAACGAAACCCGAACCATGTGGCTTCTGTAAAAAACCTGGCCACAGGATCCAGAGTTGTTTTGCTAAAAAGAAGTCAGAATCTAGTAACGTGAACTTCTGTCACGAAAATGTAGGTAGTAGAATGTAGGCAGTCATATATAGGGCATACCCGTTGATGTGCTCATTGATAGCGGCTCAAGTATTTCTTTAGTTTCCTCCACTTTCTTAAAACATTTTAGATGCGCACGCAAGCTCGCTTATTTTGAGAGGTGTCGGTTGTCAAGAGGTTGAGTCTACTTTTTCGTTACTTTACTAATCGTCAAAATTATTCTCAAAGTGGACTTGCATGCGGTATCCCCGGAATTTTTAACCACCCCTATCATAGTCGGTACTGATGTGTTTAATCGTGAAGGAGTAGGTAACCTATGTTCGTACTCGCAATCAGCAACACCTGACTTATAAACAGGGGCGTACCGATAACGTCCTGTATGCTTCATCCACAGATGATATCCCTATGAAGACGTCTTTGATCGGTTGTGACCTAGATTGATACTTGACTTGATCAACGAATTTTATAAATTTCTTATTTCGGGAACCACTGCTACTACATTAAGTACTGGCAGCATGTCGATCAAACTGAATGGTGCAACATCTGTCAATTATAGGCCGTACAGATTTTCGTTGCCAGAAATTTTGAAAGTTCGTAAGTTCATTCAAGAGCTTCTCGATAAGAAGATCATTCGGGAAATAGAGTCTGAATATGCGAGTCCGATGCTCCTCGTGAAAAAGAGAGACGAATCGGAAATTACCGCCAAAGATCAAATCGACCGGTTAAGGAAGAAGCCAAGGTCAGGTACGGCCGAGCGAACTTCCGAAAACGGTCAAGCGTGTTCGTCAGTTCTTAAGTATGGCTAGTTATTTTCGCCGTTACATCCCGCATTAAAGTGATCTACTCTTTTACAAGTACTCTCCAGTCGGAGAAGAGCCTGTTGGTGTTGATAAGACTAGAGCTCATTAGAAATCATTTTTTGTTCCCATCTTAAAAACAATTTGTGCAAAAGTACGTAGACCGCAGTCTTATTTGTTTGTTGTTTAATGCATAAAAAGGCCCCGAGGGCTCCACAACAACCAATACAAGCCCTGTGCCCCTTTTGAAATAATTGGCCCTGTAATTTCCGGCACAGGGGCATAACACCTTCACCAAAAAAAAATCATGTAAATGCATTTGCCCTCTGCCTCAATCAAATGGTTATTGATACGTTCTGATTGTAATAGACGCCTTTTCCAAATTTTGTCTATTGTACCCTATATTAGGACAAGACGCTATACAATTAAAACGATTCGTTACAAATTTAATTTTATTTCGTTGTTATTACGTTTTATGTATGTTTTATGTGTCTCACTGTGTGTCAAATATCGTTCTTCTTCTTCTCTTTCTTCTTATTTGGTACACCAAAATTAATAGTCACAGAGTAGTGTTTTTATTTTGTTTATTTCCACTTCTGGTTTCGTAAAATAATTAAAAAATGTTTTGAATTATCTTAAAAAATGCGAAGAAAATTTTTCCCCAACCTAATACATTGATTTGCTTTAATGATTGTCTTCTTGAAGATTAATTGGTCAAACTGAGTCGACGCGCTCGATCATATTAGATATTAGTCAATATATTGATGCATATCAGATAATCATATATCACATTATGTAATACGAGATTGGTTAAGAGCTAGGTAGCATACCTATTCGACTTCACTATGACTTTTTGTAAGTGCCTAGTTAATAAAATATAAGACATAATAATTTAATATTATATTTTTTCTGTACGTCATGCGCGTGATCTTGTTGTGAATCTATAAGTTTTTTCAAATAGAGTATTCCAATTAATTAATGTCGATCAAGTAAATTTGAACGTTGAAGTGAGATGACAGAGAGTTAATGAATTAAGATTCATTGATGACTATTGATCACAAAAGTACGTATAAATAAATAAATAAATTAGGTTTACACTCAGCCGGTTTAGTGAGACGCGCGGGACGCCGGACGCTGGTGTCGACGCGACCGTTTTACCTTACCGGCTATTTATACCCAAATCGTAAATATTCACCGCGACTTATAACTTGTCCCTTTTTTATACAATACTTTAGTACCTATGTGGTGTGTCAAACGAGATTTTATTATTAAATGAAGTAGCTCGAAAGTCTGAACGACACGTTTAAGCAGCTTAGTAATTATTATAATTTTATTAATGACGTGTTCAGATTTAAAATCGTTAAGTACCAAACCTCTGCCTCATATCAATTATCAACTTGTTACGCGTAGGTCGACTTTTAAGAGTTTTAAGTGATCTATATGTGTGCTATTTTTATTTATAAATGGTGTAATGTATATATTTTTTTGTTTCTATTTCAACTGTGTTCAGAATAATAATAGGGGTAATTAGTGACTAATTGCAACTTGAACAAAGTAGGATTAAGATGCATTTTAATGTAATATTAGTGTGGCGAGGGCGAGCGTGATATGATTTATAATTAAATAGCGACCCGCCCCGGTTTCGCACGGGTAGCATTTATTATAGATACAAGCCTTCCTCAGAAAACCCTCTTTCCAACATTTGAAACAGGAACAAAATCCGTTCACAACTTGCCGAGATTAGCGCATACTCGTACATACAGATTTATCTTCTCGGATCATGTGAAGAATAATGTTCATTACCTAACTATTATGTAGGTATAAGAATAACACTCAACAATCATCATTAGGTAAAACCGTTATTTCAAAATGATAGCGAAAATATAGTGGTCTCGTCAATTTGGTATCTATACTGGGATTTATTGAATTATGAGAGATTATAGAAATTAAAGAAAAACTCAATCGCATGTGTTATTGCCAAAATAAAATATTACAAAAATGAGGAAGGCAAATAAAGTGGATAGTAAGTGAACAGGTACTTCAATGTTGTGTGAACACAGTAACTGTAAGGTGATCTAAAATAGCTCAATTAAAGAATACTGTGCCTCAGCTACTATCTTCTCCTGAGATCCTACCTAACGAAACTAAAAAGATTGTTCCAAGTGAAACAAAACGATACCACATCAAGATTTTACAACATAGAAGCTGGAGTTCCTCAGGGCTCTGTACTGTCCAATAATATAATAATGTCCACACTATCCTACCAAAAGCGGCTTAAAAGAAAGGTTGCTCTCACTGGAGGGCACCCTTCAAAACTTACGCCTCGCAACAAATTTGCTTAGACATAAGGTGCAATTCCGTGGGTCGAGGCCGCGCGCGGCTTATGACGACATCGGCCGCGCGCGACTAGATGCAGTATGAAAATGTATGGAACCGCTTCCGTAGCTCACGACAGACGCGCACGCCATCGACAGTCACGAGCCGCGGGCGGCCGTGTTAGGTTAGGATCTACACGCTTGCTGGCCACTTTTATAACATAAAAAAAATATATGGGAGCCAAATTAAATCGGCCGCAAATAAGAGTTACTGGCTGTTAAAGATAAAATAATTTAATTAAAAATACTTACGGCCATTTTTTGATAGGCAACCTAGTGAATATAATAATATATTCTCTAGATTACTAATATGCGTTAAAAATATGTTTGCAGTGATTCTGCAGTGGGATCTTAACCTATGTCTTGAAAAGGAGATCCGCCACTTTGTATGGGGCATTGGTACATAATTGTACATCAATAAAACTTTTCGTCATAAGACATTAGTACATATACTACTATATAAAACATATTTCACTTCGTTGACGCGTGGGGTTCATGAGATAAACCAATTTAAAAATTGTAAGAATAAAGTCGTTTTTCCGCCATATTTTTTTTTATTTTCGTACTAATAGGCGCTAATTTAAAATTGACGGTTTGTAGATTGCTATTAACGCTATGAAAGTGATTTGTACACTAAATAATCACGCTTGTATCCACAAATACCTACCTATGAGTGCTTTTCACATTATCCACGAGTTACATAGGCTATATTTTATTTTGGAAATAATAGGGTTCCGTATATTTGGGTTTTTCTGACACAAGGTGTAAAAAATCTATTTAAAAAGTTACTTATTTTGCGTACGCTGCGTAAAACGTAGTAGATACTGAACCGATTATGAAAATTCTTTCACAATCAAAATTAAACACTATTCAGGAGTGCCATACTCTATAATAGTAATGTAGGTAACATTGCATCCGTGCGAAGCCGAGGCGGGCCGCTAGTTGTAGATATATAATAAATTAGTAAATGGCAGAAGTTAAAATATTATCATGTACATATTTTGGAGTTATTTCCCTGTTCGCCTAAAAAAACACCTTGCTTTATAACAGATACTCTTCAATTTGTTCTACACTAAACTAGGAATAAGACGAAATTATAACTTTAGTAAAGTTATTTTGTGTTGAGAGAAGGTTGAGAGTACCTTAAGTATGGCATGTAATTGGTTTTGTTGTGTTGTTTACGTGTGCCGATTGAACTGAATCGGCTTGCTGTGATCATAGTGCGTAGGTATATTAATAATATAAATTAAAGTTATGCATTTTTGTTACTAAATAAAATGTTGATGACCTAATGTCGTGTTTTTTTTTCACCCCATAAACAAATGTGGCGCTGTGTACGCATAACGTAAAAAGTGAAATAAGATCACTCGTGTGATAAGTGTGTCTGTCTGTCACAGCCGATTAGCTGCAAAACTACTGAGTCAATTGGGTTGAAATTGGTACATGGATGTAAATAAGAAACCCAAACATATACAAGTTACTATAATTCATTCATCATCATTTCATTTCGGGGGATTAATTACTAAAAGTTTTACAAATTATATCGTGTTACGTACCTATCAGATAAAAGTTCTTATTGTGACAATCTCAAACATACCATTTTTTTTACAACAAATCATTTTGAAGCTGTTATCGAAAATAGGTTAAAAAAATGACAATTCCTAGAAAGACCTTAGATTACAGGAAACCCTATAAAAAGTAAAGCATATTTTATGGTAACACGGACATTTAGAATTGTATGAAACGTGCGAGTACGCCTCGCACTTGGCCGCTTTTTTATCGTATTGATAAAAATCATAATATTTGTTTAATGCTGTAAGCTAATATATGGACCCTAAAATAAAATAAGCACCACACGCCTCTTTCAAGGTTCCCGCCAAAAACTCATACTCTGACTTATAATTCGATTCCGATTTTGACATTAGCTACTGTCACTTCGTAAAATAATAGTGATGGGCCCAACAATCGATAAAGAATCGCGATTTTATGTTTATGTAATTATAATAATTCAACATTATAATTACTCAACATCAATTCCTGAGTTGCGTGATAGACAGTTTTTTCGTCAAAACACCCAGGAAAAAATTATAAATTGGTTTAAAGTTTAATAGGTTTTGTTACTGATATTAAGTTGTGAAGCAAAATCGAAATCTTTCGGAAAAATTGGCTGCTTTGTTACAATTATACACAAGAAGAGCAATATCTATTAGTCCACAAGCAGTCCTAAAATTAAAAAAAAATCCTATTCTATTCTATTTTTCCCGTGTGGCAACTATCACACTTAGCAATAATTCTGCCAAAATCTGGTGATCACAGAGGCACAGTGTTAATTTTAAAATGACCGGTGATCCGTGTAATATCCGATGAAGCAGGAAATAGTAAGAAATTCTAACAGTTATTCTGCGTCTTACCTAAAACAAAAGACAAAAACGATCACAATGGTTAAGGGTTAGTTTAAACGAATCACATTTTTAAAGTTAGAGCCACAAGTAATATTATAATTTAATGTTATTTACACGTATACATTTACATAGAGTATATACAAAGGGAGTGTTTACTAACATAAGTAGTAACTTGATGTTAGTAGGACGGGGGAGAAGAGAGTATAAGGAAATTGAATTCAAGGAGCAATTGAAAAATATGTGGTCAACAGAGCCTTCATCTAATCCGCACTCACAAAGCGAGCTATCCCTAATCCTCAGTTTGTGTAAAAAAACTGGGGAACACACATGTCCCAAACGGAGCCGACATATAATTGAACAGATCTTTTTGTCCAACTTACGAAATTTGAAGAACCATGGTTTGCGGGGAATGAAAGGTTGGATGTCAGCGTAATGCTTACCTTTTAATAATTTTACTTTATCCCATTCGTTTTGCCAGTCTTTATTCAGTTGAGATCACAGAGTACATTTTATGATTTTGCCACTGATAGGATATCATGCGTAAATATCTTGTTGTGAGTATTGCAACCAAGATCGATTGCCTGCTTTGCACATTGGTCAACGGTCTCGTTACCGATGATACCACAGTGGCTAGGAATCCATGCCATAACTATGTTAACATTCCTTCTATGACATTTGTACAAAATTTCTCTAATGGCAAAGATAATACGAAATCTTAATTTATCTTTAAAAGGGTTACCCATGAGTGATTGTAGCACACTAAGCGAATCAGTAAATATAATTGTATTTGTGAGATTATGAGATTCTGCATAGGTAACCGCTTCGTAAATAGCTATAGCTTCACCACTAAATACTGACGACATAACCGGTAATTTAAAACTTAAAATAATTTTATAGCGAGGTATCTATACTGCTGCTCCAACCGCCTTATAATAATAATAATAATCTGAAGACATTTTGGATGCATCAGTATACATACACTGCCAATTTGGAAATCGTGTATACACAGTATTCTTAAACAATTCATTAGCTCCGCAGGCTACGGCCAAGATGTAGAATAACGTTAGGTTTAAAAGTAAGAATTTCATAATTAGTTAAAAATAAAGGTAATTTAGAGTAAGTACACAGAAAAGAATCTAATTTTTGAAGTTGAAGTAAACTGAAAACCACTCTGGGGGGAGATTTATGGTTCCAATAATTATTATTCTGGACTAACTGGGCCAGTAGGGCGAGTCTAGCAGTGAGGAGATGAGAATCACGCTGAAGGGCCTTGTAAACAAAGCGATCCGACAGATATTGGCGTCTCAGGTGATAGGGAGGATCGACACATTCAACCCGAAGAGCGTTCGCTGGTGACGACTTCATACCACCAGATGTGATCCTAAGATATTTTAGTTGTAATTTGTCCAGACGGTCTAAACTGCTTTTATTACATGGTTCCACAAGAAAGGAACCATAGTCTATAATACTACGAATTAAAGTGTTGTACAGAAGTTTCTGAGAAAAGGGGTGGGCGCCCCACCACACTCCAGATAAACAACGCAATATGTTGATGTTTCTTTCACATTTTTTAATGGCGTTGTCAAAGTGATCACAGCCTTTAAGTCAGGAGTCTAACGTTAAACCAAGAAATTTGACTTTATTCGAAACTGGGATTAAATTATTCTCAATATAAACATCTATTGTAGGTATTACTCTTTTTCTAGTGAAAATGACCATGTTACTCTTGGAGACGGATAACGAGAGACCATGAGCAATAAGCCATCGCTTTACTCGAATAACTTGACTGTAACTCACTTGACTGACATACTTAGTAAATAATTGACTGACAGTTTTATACCAACTTTTACGCTGCTTAAATAAATACGAAATATCGTTTTACTTGACACTGGCAATATGCGTAATAGCGATGCCATAATTTAATTAAAAAAAACACTGAAATTGGCAAATCTGGATTTTTTTTAGTATTATGGCATCGCTATTACGCATATTGCCAGTGTCAAGTAAAATGATATTTCGTATTCACAAGCAGCGTAAAAGTAAGCGTCAGTCGGTCAATTATAAGTCAGTCAGTCAGAGTCACAGTCAGTAATTCGAGTAAAGAGTAAAGCGATGGCTATTTTTAACCGACTTCGAAAAAAGGAGGAGGTTCTCAATTCGTCCGGATCTTTTTTTTTATGTATGTTCCCCGATAATTTATTTTATTTTTATTTTATTTATTTATCAAAAACATCATTATAATTACAGGAGCACCCAATGCGATAATGTGCAAAAACATAATTAAAAATTGATAAAATATTAAATTAACAAATTGATTGACTTTTTTGAGTTATATTAAATAAAGTTGGTGGCATTTTGTTTCATATATTTTTAAAAACGCCTGCACCGATTTGCATGTTTTTTTTTTTAAAGGGAATTTTGCCCAGTTGGTCCTATTGTAACCATGTAAATATGTGATGAAGGGATCCTGGAGAAATCGAGGGAACTCTTCAAATTTCATAGCACACTTGAAAGGTTTTTCGATATTTTTTATAATAATAACCTTCCGTGTCTTATGGCCGTATACCTCACATGTAGTCCCATTGTCACCATATCAAAATGTGATGATGGGATTCAGGAGAAATCGAGGGAACTCTTCAAATTTCACGCCACACTTAAAAGGTTTTACATATTTCTTATAATAGAAGATAACGTTTCGTGTGTTTGCTTTCGGAAAGCACAATTTGATGAAGTGGAAGTGAAACTGATGATGAAGACCATATATGGTATCTTCGTAATTGAAATACTTACTTTTACTGTAATAATAGTTGCACGTTTGTTCAAATATTTTAATTATGAACTGTACCTGTACTAATTTGGACATTTTTTGTTTGTTTGAAGGGGTATACCTCACAGGTGGTCCCATTGTCACCATGTCAAGATGTGATGATAGGATCCTGGAGAAATCGAGGGAACTACTCAACGTCATAGCACACTTGAAAGTATTTCGACATTTTTTATAGGAGGTGATGATCGTGATGATGATGGTAGTGATCACTATGGAGGTGATGATGATGATGACGGAGGTGATGATGATGTATGTGATGATGATGGAAGTGATGATGATGGAGGTGATAATAATGGTGATGATGATGGAAGTGTTGATGATGGAGGGGATGATGATGGATGTGATGATGATGATAAAGATGATGACAGTGATGATCTCCTTTATCATCATCACCTCCATCAACGTCACCTGTTGATGGAGGTGATGATGATAAAGGAGATGTTCATATTATTATGCGTGTCATGATCATCATCATCATCATCTTTCATTATCACCTCCATCAACATCACCATAATCACCATGTCTATCATCAACCCCATCATCATCTCCATCTTCATCACCACCTCTATCAACATCATCACCACCACCATCACCATCATCAACATCACTCCAGCCGAAAGATGTCCACAGCTGGACAAAGCCTTCCCAGAAGATATCCACAACAGTGTTGTGCGTCATAAAGGAAGAGCCATAGTTCCTATTGAAACAATCTATCACTACGTAGCGGTTAGCGAGTTTTTTAAACATTACAAAACTATCTATCTTAATAGCGGGTTTTATCACTATACTTTGAATTAGCCTTTTGCTTGACTGCCTAAAAACCAGCTACTGGAATACCTAGATAGTTTTCGAAACCGCTATTAACCTCTAGAACTGATGATAAAGTCTATAGATAGTACCTTCGTAGTTGAAATACCTACCTACTATTACTGTAATACTTAATACTAATAATAGTTACACCACTAAATAGCAAAAAATAAATTATTTTAAAATTAAAAAAAAAAACTTTCAAACAAAATCAAAACAGAATAGACATAAAACACTAAAAAGCGAAAAATAAACTCAATTAGATAATTTCATTTTAAGGGAATAAACCCGTAACCTATTAATTATAATAAGACAAATACATATGGGCTACGTACCTACCTACTCATAGGTTTGAAGACTTTGAAGTCGGTGCCAAGCCAATAGTGCGGCCCGCGCGTTAGGACTAATGTTGTGGTGTTGCAGTACCTACTACTACCTGAAACCTAAAAAATTTAAGAGCCTATTTCAATGCGTTTCAAATAGCCGCATTTGATAACTTAACGTAGTAGGTACTGCAACAACACAACATTAGTCCTAACCCTAACGCGCGGGCCGCAGTATTGGCTTGGCACCGACTTCAAACCTATGAGTAAGTAGGTACGTAGCCCATATTAAAGTAATTGTCTTAGTATAATTAATAGGTTACGAGTTTATTCCCTGTTCCGAGTTATTCCTGACCATGGTGGTACCGGTCATGGTAACGGCGGGGCAGGAGGTGCTAAGAATCACCGGGAGATGCCAGGGTACCACACCCGACGACAACTGGCCCTGGCAACATACAACGTACGGACGCTGCGGACTGACGAGAACGTCATGGAACTGGAGGAAGAATTGAGCGGGTTACGGTGGCACATTGTAGTAAATAAAACTATTTTTACGGATTTATCTCGCGTATATTAAACTAAAATGATTTTTAAAATCAACCCGACGTTTCGGTCGCTTTTCAGCTTCCGTGGTCCCGGACAGACTGAGGTGACATTTGTCTGACAGATGTTTGAAAAAAATATATATATGTAGCTACCTCCATCGATTTCGTAAACGCGTTCAGGATTAACACAATAATTACTTATGGTATCTTGAGATCTTGCAGACTGCTGCGGCTGGGATTTAATATTGCTAAGTATGGGATCCCATGATGTTGATAATCGCCATCTATCTTCTCTATTGAAATTTGAGTGTTTTTTAATTTCAATAGCCTCACGTACCATTCGTGGAATGGGTTTGTGTTCTCTAGCGAGTATTTGAATTTTATCAAACCAGATGTAATGGTTCGGCTTATCTGCTATGTGTTCACAGACTGCAGACCTCCCTGTTCTTCGGTTTTTGACATCAGCAATGTACTCTTTAACGCGGGTGGATACAGCTCTCTTCGTTTGACCAATATGAGTCCACAATCACAATCTAATTTATAAATGCCAGAATTTTGTAAAGGCATATTACTTTTAATGGGTCTTAAATACTGATGAATCTTTTTATATGGTTTGAAAACAGTTTTAATGGAATTCTTTTTTAAAATGTTGCTGATTTTATCTGTGACACCCTTAACGTAAGGATACTACCTTACGTTAAGGGTGTCACAGATAAAATCAGCTGGTTGTCGTTCTACTGTAGGTGGTTTCACGTGGCCTCTGTGACAGACGGGTGGTACATGGAGCTTGTTGTTATGTAGCACCTGGCGTAGGTGCTTCAGCTCCCCCTGAAGATGGTGGTCGTCACAAATGCCTCATGCTCTCTGAAATAGAGATGAGCCAACGGCAGATAAATATGCCGGGTGATGGTGTGATTCACCATTAAGGTACCTATCAGTATGGGTAGACTTCCTAAACACAGTGTGACTGAGTGCGTTATTGGTGTTTCTAATTAATAAAGTATCTAAGAAGGCTAATTTATTGTCCTGTTCCAATTCCATAGTGAATTTGATTTTATGGTGTATGGATATGAGATGTGAATGAAAAACAGAAACATTATTGCTATCCAATATGGTGAATGTGTCATCTACATATCGTTTATAAATGCGAGGTGTTATGGTTGTAGTGCTCAGGGCTCTCTCCTCAAAGTCCTCCATGAATATATCGGCAACTATGGGAGAAACTGGGGAGCCCATGGCAACTCCGTCTATTTGTAGGTAGAATTCCCCATTCCACATTAGATAGCCAGATGTCAGGCACCATTCAAGTAGTTCTGCATATTGACGGGGATTGTGAGCAATTAGCTTACTTTTAACAATCTCGACACAATCCTTAACCGGTGAACATGTAAATAAGGATTTAACATCGAAGCTGACCATTGTTTCATTTGCTGATAGTTGTAGATGTTTGACTTCAGCAATAAAACTGTACGAGTCTTTGACATACGCTCTAGTGTGTCCCCGCAGTGGTGAAAGTATCAGTGCCACATGTTTTGCCAATTTGTAAGTTGGAGTGTCAATTTGACTAACTATGGGACGAAGGGGAGCACCAGTCTTATGTATTTAATGTTTGGACAAGCAGGTAAAAGTTTTGGTACGTCAAGATCCAATGAATATGAATATTTATGCAGTAAATCGGTAGTCTTTTTTAATATACTAGAGATGGGGTCTTTGTTTACCTTTTTATATGTGCTTTCATCCGATAACAGCGATAAGATTTTATCATTGCAGTCTGACGTGTCCATCACAACCGTAGCGTTTCCTTTATCAGCAAGGAGGACGATGATGTCTTCTGATCGTCTCAACGTTGTCAGTGAGCGGAGTTCTTCACGAGACAGATTAGGTTTTGGTGGCCGGCAGTGTCGTAAAGCAGACGATACGTCCTGTCGGATTTCCTCGGCTGTCTCCTTTGGAATTTGATTCCTAATGACGCAGTCCTCGACGTAACTGATAATCTCTTCGTACGGTATCCTCAATGGAGCTGGTGCAAAGTTTAATCTATGACCCCAATAGTCGAATCATCCAAAGTTTGTTTTGATTTGATAGATTGACAACTGCTTTGAAGTTGACATTGACGGATGACTTGTCGTTGTCTATGGGTGTGTTCAGATTTGAATGTTTTTGACCCGTAACCGACTGTTTTTCAAATTTTTCGTATTTACTTATTTGTTTAATTTTGCAGTTATTTAATGTAAATTTTGCGCGTAAGTCGGTTTGTTCGTTACAATTTTGCCAATCTCCTATTTTTAATGTATTTTCGAGGGTTTTAGAGACTTCACTGATGTCGTGTTCTGTATGTGCGATTTCCGAATGGTTTTGTTGAATAATTAGCTGACATAATAACATCGACTATGGATCCAATAGACACCCTATGTAGGGCGAACGGTTTCTGTCAACGCATACGCTACAAAATCTAGTAAATCTGTTTGTAAATCTAGCTGATATTATACGCCATCTTAAAATGAAAATCTTAAAATTAAATAATATAGAATAATATTCATGGTAGCTCAAATTACGCTGGTCATGATGTGTTCTTTGACGTATTAAAAAAAATGATATATCTTTTCTTCGTATGCACGTAATTCGCTATTTCGTTTTTTCATAGACGTCATGAGCATTGTCAATAATTACATTACAGACGGATGGAAGTCTAGGGAGGCTCTTAAAGTCTTATCGATATAGTCGGTATAATTAGGGAAAGTGGGGTAAATTGATGGAGCAAGGATTATGGGATATTTCCATATATAAAATTCTCGTGTCACAATGTTAGTGAACATACTTCTCTGAAACGGCTTTACCGATTCTCATGAAATTTTGTGTGCCTATTGGTAGGTCTGAGAATGGGCCAACATCAATTTCTCATACCTGCACGAGCCAATATTGCTCACACAGCATTTTTAATGTTAGTTATCTAATTAAGCCAGTCGTAGCTTGATAACATAACATAACGTACGCGAGTCATTGTATTTCACAACAAAAAGTGCGCCTCAATAAATATTCTACTATAACCTTTTAACGTTGGTTTACTTGGTGTGAACTCCTAACAATTTTAACTCACAACCGAGGGTACTGTCTACGGCAGAAACCCCAACAATATCCCTAAGTAAGAAGGATGATTCAAGGCAAATATTTTTTTATTCTTGGACATACATATTTTTTTATACCTATAAGGCGATAGAAGGTCGTCGGGACAGCTAGAATTTAATAGGTTTTTTTTTCAGTTTTAATAAGGGTACTTAGGGTTCCGTAGTAAACAAGAAACCCTTACAGTTTCGCCATGTCCGTCTGTCTGTCTGTCCGTCCGCGGTTGAGCGCAAAAACTATTGGCACTAGAGATTACAAGTATAGGTATACCTTAATCGCGAAGAAAATGTGAAATTTTATAAATATGATTTAAATTTACTATGACCTATCTGTTTTTATTTTATCTTATTCGCTGTCTGTATTTTTAAATTTTTAATGACTTTACTTATGTAGGTATCTAAAAAAATGTAAATATTTATCCAAAATAAAAACATTTTCTTTATTTTTTTCTCGTATTATATTATAACGAAAATCTGTTAACAATATAGTCCCATTTCCTCAGCAGTTCATAAAACTTTGCCATTTTTCGATATAAACGAAGTTTGTTAGTCATCCCTATGATTTTGAAATATTATGATTTTTAGAATTAGAACGAAACGTCCCACTTCGTCTGCCTTCAAGCAGTTGACAGAACGAATTGTATGCAATAAATTGAACATTCTCAGTCTATAGGAAGGCTGATTGGTCTGTGCATAATAATTTAGTACTTGCTTGGCGGAGGATGATATTGCTCTTTTTTATGTCTTTTGTTGGAGCAATGCGCACACATACTGGTATAGGTCGCGCCACGTAAAAAGAACGCTGGCGGTCAAAGCTGCGCGTCATGTGTTTTTATTTCATTTTATGTTATTCTATGTAATATAGTTTTCAATCTGCCTACCAATACACGAAACCGCAAGCGAAAGCTAGATCAAAAATAAACCAATAGGGCTAGTACTTTCGTGCGCGAGTTTACCGATGCGCGAACACATCCCTTCTACTTTCTTCCAGCGTTCTTTTTACGTGGCGCGACCTATATCAGGTTGTTGTCTCTGCATCTCATAAAAATAGTTTTATTTCAATGAGTGTAGCTCGCGAAAACCTAAGAACATATCATAACTAATTGAGTTTATTTTTCGCTTTTTAGTGTTTTATGTCTATTCAGTTTTGAATATTTTTGAAGGCAGTTTTTTTTTAATTTAAAAATAATTTTACCTGAACATTTTAAATGAAGTTTTGGAGGCAAACTGAAAAACCGTGTTTTCGCACTGTTTCACTCGCAGAGAAAGCCCGTATTTCACATAAACGGGTACTGTAATAAGCCTATATCAAACAAAATGCCACCGACTTTATTTAATATAACTCAAAAATACACTAAGAAAATGAAATAAAATAAGAGCACCACTCATACGCCTCTTTCAAGGTTCCCGCTATATTCCCAAATCAGGATTCTGGATCTGGAATCGAATTAATTTATCGTCTGTCAGTCTGTCTGTTCTGTGAAATCAACCAACGAACGAAATCATTATTCAATTGGAGTTTTGGCAGGAACCTTGAAAGAGGCTTATGGTGCTCTTATTTTATTTCTTGGTGTATTTTTAAGTTATATTGAATAAATTTGGTGGCATTTTGTTTGATAGTTTATTACAGACATTACAGTGCCCGTGTATAGTGAAATAGAATAACAGTGCGAAAACACGACCTTTCCGGTTGCCTCCAAAACTTCATTGTAAGTGTTCTGGTAAAGTAGCCATCGCTTTACTCGAAGAACTTGACTGTAACTCACTTGGATGACATATTGTACTTGATAACTTATATACTTGATACTTACATATTATACTTGATATTATACTAACTTTGACGCTGCTTAAATAAATACGAAATATCGTTTTACTTGACAAAGGCAATATGCGTAATAGCGATGCCATAATAACAAAAAAAAAATATTTTCAATTGGTCTGTGAACTAGGGATGGCGATTCTTTCTGAAAAAGATCGATCTTTGAATCGATTCGAATCGAAGAGTAAAAAATCGATCCACTATTGTATCGACGTCTAAATAATCGATTTCCGATTAATCGACATTTTTTCAATTTGGTTCATGTCAACTTCAAATTCAATCAAATATAAGTGACTAGCAAAAAAAAAAAGGAAGTCGAGAGTTGCTTCATATTACACGTTAAATGTTATGATTTATGTGTCGTCTCTTTTTACTGTATTTACTGCATGTTTCCTTTAAGTAATGAAGCAACAAGGTCGATCTTCGATTTTCCAAGGTAGAGTATCGATTCACTAGATCGATTCAGTGCAGTGAATCGATGCAAATAATCGATCTTTTCGGTCTAAAAGATCGATCTTCCGATAATCGATCTCAGATCGCCATCCCTACTGTGAACTGTGTGAACGAAATCGCCAATCGCTTTATTGGTCTGTGAATCGCGTGCTAAGTGCGCTACAATCACTTAGTGATGCGATTCGAATGGAATTTTGTGACTCGAGTCACTCGAGTATAGTATTTTACATACTCGAGTTTTCGAGTCACTCGAGTAAAAAATCTCACTCGAGTAAAAATCTCAATCGAGTAGAAAATCACACTCGAGTTGCAAGTTTGCAATTCGAGTGCAATTTTTATTTTCTTATTCACTCATATTTTTTAACAATAAAATTAAGTAGGTTACTTACAATCAAATACCTAAGGTATAATCACTTTTACACTTTAATTTATATTCACCAATACTAAGAATATCAACTCTTTTACGTATTTTTCACTTTTAAACACTAATATTCAATCAATTTTGGTAAAAAAAACTTAAAGTACGGTTAACTACGAGATGCAAGTTTAAACCTGTCAGTTTTGATTTGTTTGTACCGGCCTGACACAGATAAGTAAAATAGAGTAGTGAAGTGACATCTAGTGGCAACAGAATTAACTCGATGCGCCGAGTTGACTCGGTAACTCGAGTGCATAGAGACTCGAGTAATATTTTTTTTTCAATCGAGTACGAGTTTGACAAATTCACTCGAGTGACTCGAGTAAAAACAGGGCTCGAGTCGCATCACTACAATCACTACAAATCTACAAATCAAATCTACGGACTACGGAGTTTTCGCGGGAACCTTGAAAGGGGCGTATGGTGCTCTTATTTTATTTCATTTTCATGGTGTATTTTTAAGTTATATTGAATAAAATTGGTGGCATTTTGTTTGATATAGGTTTATTACAGTGCCCGTGTATAGTAAAATAGAATAACAGTGCGAAAACACGACCTTTCAGGTTGCCTCCAAAACTTCATTGTAAATGTTCTGGTAAAGTAGCCCATCGCTTTACTCGAATAACTTGATTGTAACTCACTTGACTGACATATTTTACTTGATAACTTATATCCTTGATACTTACATATTATACTTGATGACTTAAACTAACTTTTACGCTGCTTTAATAAATATGAAATATCGTTTTACTTGACACTGGCAATATGCGTAATAGCGATGCCATAATAACAAAAAAAAAAAAAAAAAAAAATCAAATCTACAATTAATTTTAGCGGCACACTAAGTGTGAAATGTGGAGTATTGTGAAGAAATGTAATTGAATTCCCTTACAAATTTTTGTAAATACAATACAAATACATTACAATAAGTGTACATAAAATTGCTATCTGTAAATACAGTGCGAACTTTTCATGTGAGAATTTGAGACCATACTAAAATGTAAGTATATGCAGTGGAAGCTACAGGTTTAGATATTATGCATTACGATACATGATAGCTTTATTTATCATAAAAAATATGTTTATTGTGTACGATAGGTGTAGCTATCCCAACCAGCTGTTAGTGCGGCGCACCATGGACCTGAATTATATAAAAAAGAAGCGCGCTACGGCGATGAAATGGATCATTGTTAACCTCCTAGTTCTCATAGTATTCCTTTACGATTTGTAAGTACTTTTTCATATATTGATCTTAGTTACATTTATTCCCAAGTTCAACAATTTTTTTTGCATGTTGATAACATATTATTCCTTTACCATGTACAGGTCTGTACACTATACTGTGGGGTACGTGTCATTTCTGGTTTATGTGGAGGTTTTCATAAGTGCGGTGCTGACAGCCAACACTATTCACTATGCTGTGTGCCTGCTGCCATCTCGACAGCAGCCCGTGCCCCTCTCCCGCTACCAGCAGAAACTTCTTGGACTTGCTGATGTAGATTTAGGTATGCTATGCCAGGTTTAGTAAAACAAAGTGTTTTGTTGCAATATGGTACGTCATCTCTGATTTGGTCAGAGACCCAAGAGCCAAATTAACCCGACACTATACCGAAGATTAGGATGGCCTTCACAGCTTAAGAACAACAAGGCGCCTGGAGAGGACAGAATCACAACAAAGCTGTAAGCAGATGGATTACCTTTACTGAAAGTCCTCCAGAACCTCTTTAATACACGAAGGCAATTTCTTTGCAGAGGGGAGTGAGACAGGGAGATGTAATTTCACCTCTGCTCTTCACCAATGTAATGGAAGACGCCTTCAAGCTCCTGGAATGGCAAGGACTAGGCATCGAATGTCTACGGCGAATACATCACTCACCTTTGGTTTGCCGACAATATTATAGTCATGGCAGAGTCGCTGGAAGATCTCAGCACAATGCTCCAAGACCTCAATCGAGTGTCCCAAGTGCAGTGCAGTTAAGGAGCTCGTCAAACATCCTGCAGTCCTTGAAGACGAGTCTTTAACCTGGCATTTTACCGGTGATGACCTATGGTGCCGAGACATGGTCACGTACGAAAGCTCCAAGTCACTCAACGAGAGGGCTATGCTCGGCGTTTCCCTACTGGATCGAATCAGAAATGAAGAAATCCGTAGGCGAACGAAAGTCGCTGACATAACCAAGCAGATCTCCAAGGTGAAGTGGCAATGGGCAGGGCGCATAGCTCGAAGAACCGATAGCCGCTGGGGCAGAAAGGTTCTCGAGTGAAGACCGCGTACCGGCAAGCACAGCGTAGGGCGTCCACCTGCAAGATGGACCGACGACCTAGTCAAGGCTGCAGGTACCCGCTGGATGCACGTCGCCCGCATGGAGGTCATTGGGGGAGGCCTATGTTCAGCAGTGGACGTCCTATGGCTGATATGATGATGGTATGTTATTCATATGTGGGATTTAGCAATTCTACTCGTATTTTATCATTTTAACATAATTACTCTTCAAATATTATTTTGAATTCTTATTAAGTTTCATCAATACATAACGAAAAATATATTGAAATTGAGAACTTAAATAGGTCTTGATGGAAATATATAGATTATACACGCATTATATTTGGCACTTCACACTCTGCCTGACCGATCTCCAATATAAAGTTATATATATATAAATATACATAAATCACAATTAGTGATTATATTATTGGGGACTGAATAACTGGGGACCAGAAGTCCTGTGATGCATCCCTGAGAAGAGCCTGCATGTATGTATGCTTGAATGCATGCATGGTAAATGCATGCATTCAAGCATACATACATCTTCTCTTTAGGGGTAGCCTTTGGGGATTACAGGCATGAAGTTACAAAGTTACAAATCACTACAACTAAACTGTGGTGTAACTAATATTAGCAAGTAATGAAACATGAATGTTATGTTTATTTATCAGACATCAGGAATGTCTAAGTCAAAATGTATATTTATCATTCAGGATTATAAGAATTTCTCATATGTTCGAAATTAATATATTAAAATAAGGTGAATGACAAAGGATACACATGTCTGTTTACAAACTGAGAAATTGATAATCAAGAATGTCACTGAGAATAAACATATAAATATATACTATATACACTTCTGTATATCAGTAGTGCAGAAGAAGCATGGGAGGTGTGCCAGGACTGGGATATCCGGCGCTCCGAATTCTGCCTACCCCCTAAGGGATAAGGCGTGAAAATACATACATACATAAGGCCCAGTATCCACCAAAGTGGAGAGGAGACGACAGGAGATATGCTGCAAAGCTGGCAGGTTATTTCCACCAAAGCGGAGTGGAGAAGTGTAGCAGAAAGGGGATGTGAGCTTTGTGTAGCAGAGATGTGATGTTGCGTAAAATAAATAGAACATTTATTAAGGGAACAGGGACATCTTAACGATATTGTATAAACTGCAAAGTCTATTAATTATATCATATTGGTTGTATAGCTCTTAATTAGTTAACAATGGATGTCGTTCACCGACTCTAAATCAGTTAAAAATCAAAAAGGGAAAGCAAAAGACGCATCGGTGTGGGACTTCATTAGCTTAGTGGTGCTTTAGTTGGACTGGTTATCTTGCGGTCGCAGGTTCGATTCCTGCCTGAAGTCAAATTTTTCTTTCCGTCTTTTAAAGTTCACTCTTATACATATATTATTGCTATAAAGATGTTTAATTTCATAAAATTTTCATTGCTCTTTTAGGGAAAAATAGGTTAAATGGGTTTATCACTTTTTAGAAATTGTTTACTTTATCTACATAATAAATACAGATAAATTAAGAAAAAAATTAACATCCATGTATCCATATTCATCATTAGTATTGCCAGTTTTTTTTCGGAAGCGTTCTCTTGACACCTTGTGTATTCTTATAAAAATTAATGAAATATGAACAGTTTAAATCTTTATTTTATGTGTTTGTTATTGTGAGGACAAGGTTTGTATGAAAATAGAAAATATTTAAAATCTCCCATAGTTGAAGTTCGCTGGGTCAGCTAGTTAAATACAATTCACTCATATAATATGAAGTGATGAGAAACGGCTAGAATGTAGTAAGTTTTTATTGGTGGTAGAGTTCCAGTGTAGGAGCTCGAGGACGTAGGCACCACCGCATTACCTAATCAATCTGCCGCTAAATGGTAGTGTTCAGCACTATCGTGTTCCGGTTCGGTGGTAATGTACGACCCCGTAATAACTTATCACGGAAACATATCAACTAAGGTCTCAGGGGTGGCAGCACATCTGCATTTTGCACACTGCTGGTCTTTGTGTGGGTGTCTATAGGCTGGAGTCATCACTTTACATCAATGTGAACTGCATGCTTGTTTGCCACTTTCGTTACATAAAAAAAAGTTAAACTACTTATTTCCAGATTCATCGTTTGTGTTATCTGAGAGCTCGAGCAAGGCAGATGTGTCGGTGGGTGCGGACGAGGCCGAGCGCGCTTCCGACGCCGAACTGTCGCTGTCGCCGCGCGCTTGGCGCTCCCCCCCCTCGCCTCCCTCACCCTCCTCACCCTCCCCACCCTCCCCACTCGCCACTTCCCCACAATCCTCTTCTTCTCCCCCTTCCCCCCACTCCACGCACTCGCCCCCCTCGCCGACCGCCGCCACCTCCTCGCCGCGCTTCTCGCGCAGTTACGACGGCCTCGGTTCCGACTACTTCATCGCTGACCGACACTCCCTCTCCGATTACTTGAGGTAGGTGTCTTTTTTCGTACGGTTATTTTATTATTCAGAATAGTTGTTGGGATATTGTATCGTATAATGTTAATCTAAATCTAGGTCATAACATTTTGAGAATATTATATTCAAATTAGGAGAACACGGTCAGATAATCGGAATCGACAGCAGTAAGTGTCGGTCGGACCTCCGGTATTGGGATATGAAAAAAGTCGAATGAAAAATATGAATATTCCCTGTGGCAGGCAGTACGAAGAACGTAGGCGTGCGGAGAGCGGCGCAGCGGCCAGTTGGCTGCCCGCGCCCGCCCCGCCTCCGCCCCCCTACCAACTCGCCGCCACCGGCCCCGGTAAGTACACCGCCCCTCAAAGTTTTCCCTCCCACTCCTCTCGCCCCCTACCAGCTCGCCGCCTCCGGCCCCGGTAAGAACACCTCCCCTCACAGTCTTCCCTCCCACTCCCCTCGCCCCCTACCAGCTCGCCGCCACCGGCCCCGGTAAGTACACCGCCCCTCAAAGTCTTCCCTCCCACTCCCCTCGCCCCCTACCAGCTCGCCGCCTCCGGCCCCGGTAAGAACACCTCCCCTCACAGTCTTCCCTCCCACTCCCCTCGCCCCCTACCAGCTCGCCGCCACCGGCCCCGGTAAGTACACCGCCCCTCAAAGTCTTCCCTCCCACTCCCCTCGCCCCCTACCAGCTCGCCGCCTCCGGCCCCGGTAAGAACACCTCCCCTCACAGTCTTCCCTCCCACTCCCCTCGCCCCCTACCAGCTCGCCGCCACCGGCCCCGGTAAGTACACCGCCCCTCAAAGTCTTCCCTCCCACTCCCCTCGCCCCCTACCAGCTCGCCGCCTCCGGCCCCGGTAAGAACACCTCCCCTCACAGTCTTCCCTCCCACTCCCCCCCCGCCCCCTACCAGCTCGCCGCCACTGGCCCCGGTAAGAACACCTCTCCTCACTCCTCTCCCCCTCCGCCGCTACTGGCCCCGGTAAGTACACCTCCCCTCACAGTCTTCCCACCCCCGGCCCCCACCAGCCCGCCGCCCCTGGCCTCGGTACCGGTAAGAACACCTCCCCTCACTCTTCCCTCCCCCTCCGCCGCTACTGGCCCCGGTAAGTACACCTCCCCTCACAGTCATCTCACAATGTAATTTTTGGCCTCAACATTGTCGTCCAGATAACAGCAAGTCGGAGGAGGGTTCCCCGCAGGGCTCTCCGCAGGTGTGGTGGCGCCTCGACCTCGACCCGCAGCGCCTCACGCAGTGGAACCTCAACCTACGACTGGTGAGAACTCACACCGCACACTCCGAACACCCCTAACAAACATCTATGCGCACTACTCGTAAAATTTTTTTTAAGGTAAAACGACATCGCTTTTACTCATATTGCCAGTGTCAAGTAAAACGATATTTCGTGTCCGTATACAGGGTGACCGAGGAGTTGACGTTCAAAGCTTAAATATAAATGCAGTGAGGGGTATCCGAATCACCCCATGTATGTTCCGCGAAATTTTGTAGTTTTGGAAATACCGATTTTTTATGTTTTTTTTCGTAATTTTCACCTATAATTGGTTTTTGACCTAACTTAGTCTCTTTGTGCTGAACATTTGGGGGTTGGGATTTTTAGTGATAATACATGAGAATGGTCGCAGCTATCACCCAGAAAATTACGGTTTGTCAAATCATTGCGGATCTTACTTAAAATTTAGTTAACAATTCAAAATAAGTCTTCTATTCTTGTTGCTACGCCCGAACGGGATGTCACTATTAATTTTTAAGACCTAGATTATACTTAAAAATAAAATAAGCCTTTATTGCTGTTTTACATAGTTTGACAATAATAATGTTTACCATCGATTAATTTGTTTGTTTTAAATGACAGTTTGTCCTTCGACAAAGCCTCCTCTAATGATTTCCATTTCTCTCTGTCACTTGCTATTCTCATCCACTTTGGTCCAGATACTTTTTTGAGGTCATCTTCCCAGCGTGACTTGCCGTCCTTGCTTCGTTCCTGGGATACCATTCTGTTATTACTTTTGTCCATTTTTCCTTTGTCTCTCTTAGCAAATGACCTGTCCACTTCCATTTTAACGTCCTACATGGCTTTTTTGCGTTTTTAAATTTAGTTGTATTTTTTATTTCCTTTAATCTTATCCTGTCTTTTCTCTTAACGCCTAGTACACTTCTCTCTATTCCGTTTTGACATATATTTACTTGATTCATTAGTTTCTCGGTTAACGCCCATGTTTAGCAACCATATGTTAAACTCGGTAATATGCACATATTAAACACTTATCGTAGGGCCTCCCAACGAGTGGGCCTTAAAATGAACATGGACAAGACGAAGATCATGTCAAATGTCCATGTTATACCCACTCCTGTTATGGTCGAGGGTACTACACTCGAAGTTGTTGACGATTATGTATACCTGGGACAAACGGTCCAGTTAGGTCGGTCCAACTTCGAGAAAGAGGTCAATCGCCGAATCCAACTCGGTTGGGCAGCGTTCGGGAAGCTACGGTTCATCTTCTCGTCCGACTTACCGCAGTGTCTCAAGAAAAAGGTCTTTGATCAGTGTGTGTTGCCAGTGATGACTTATGGGACAGAAACATGGTCGCTCACTATGGGCCTCATAAGAAGGCTCAAGGTCACTCAGAGAGCAATGGAGAGAGCTATGCTTGGAGTTTCTCTGCGAGACCGAATCAGAAATGAGGAGATCCGCATGAGAACCAAAGTTACCGACATAGCTCACCGAATAGCGAGACTCAAGTGGCAGTGGGCAGGGCACATAGCTCGACGAACTGACGGCCGTTGGGGCAGAGCAGTTCTCGAGTGGCGACCACGTACCGGAAAGCGAAGCGTAGGCAGGCCTCCCACAAGATGGACCGACGACCTGGTGAAGGTCGCGGGCAATCGTTGGATGAGGGCGGCCCAGGACCGTTCGTTGTGGCATTCTTTGGGGGAGGCCTTTGTTCAGCAGTGGACGTATTTTGGCTGAAATGATGATGATGAAACACTTATCTTTTGTCTTTGATTGGCATTTCTTGGTTTTTCATAATTTCACTGAGAGACCAGTATCTTTTGTTGTCAATCCTTCTTTCAATTTCCCTTTTCATAGTGTCTTTTGCGGCTACAAGCTGCCCTAAATATACATATTCGTCCACATATTCTATTTTCTCTATATTAACCATGATGTTATATGTTTGTGAGGTATTTGTCATCATTTTTGTCTTGGAAGTGTTCATTGTGAGCCCTGCCTTCGCACTTTCATCTGACAATTGTTGTAACATTAGCTCTAGTTTTTTGGGACACTCCGAAAATATAATCAGGTCATCTGCAAAACGCAATTGGTTTAAAAGTTTACCGTTTATGTTAGTCCTTCGTGATCCCATTGAAGATTTCTGAATATAATCTAGAGCCGCTGTAAACAACTTGGGCGAAATATTTTTTTATTAATTTATTATAATTGCAATTGCAATAAATAAATAAAATTACGGTTCGAGCGTGATAAACTACAAACTGTCGAGGTCAAAACAACTTTAAAAGTCAGACTGTGGGTTTCAAAGTCGCTTAGAAAACTTTCAGGGCATTTAAGCAATAAAATGAGACCAAATAAACCAAGGGTTAATGAGGATTTAAATTCTGTAACTGATTTTAAAGTTGATGAAAGCATTTTGTAGGAAAATTATTGCAATTTTATTTTATTGCACCATTGTCCTTGCTGTCATTATTCTTGTAATTATGATGAATTTGAATAAAACACAGATGAATAAGATTAAAAAAATCATTATACTTAACATAACATTGTTTTCAAGACGAAACCAATGCATTTATTTTGTCATTGAAAAAGTCAGATAAAAAATTAAAGGTATTGATCTTTCCATTAAACCAAGACCAAATAAACCAAGAGTTAATAATAGGATTTAAGTTCTGTAACTGATTTTCAAAGTTGATCAAATCATTTTCAAGGAAAATTATTGTAATTTTGTCATTTTTTGTTTAGTGATTATGAATTGAAATAAAAAATAGTTATTTCTTATTGATAGATACCTTTATTTCAGGAGGTTTTCAAAATGTCTTCCCCTCTCAGCAGGGTTGCTAACCGTCCGGTTTTCGACCGGACTGTTGGGTTTTAGAAGGAATTGTCTGGGTCAGGTCGCTTACTTCCGACCGGATTCAATTTGTCCGGTCAGCAAGTATTATGAACGTGACGCGCGACGTGAAGTCCCCCGGCGCTACAATATGCGGTTCTTCCAAATAGGCGTCACAAGAGTCCTTCAGGGCTGGCAGCGCGTTGGCAACTCCTCAGGGGTCCAAATCGACATGAAAATTTGACAGCATCATTGCTGTCAAATTTTCATGTCAACGACAATAGTAATGTCGATAGGCGATCGCACCCCTGGTGTTGCAAATGTTCATAGGCGACGGTAACCACTTTTCATCAGATGGCCCCCTTCTGCTTGTCTGTCAATCCTTTGACATAAAAAAAGCCACGCTTCTTCTTTCTTTTAAGGGAGTCTTGTGCCTCATTGTCCCATCACGCATCCCCCTTAAGGATTTGCATAACCCCATACTTCTTTCGCAACTTCCACCATACTATCTATGCATATAATATACATATGAAACCGATTCCAATTCCACACGTTGCGTCACGCGGCGGGGCCTCAATATAATTGCGGCTTAGGGTTACTTCAAATGAAGCAGTTTCAATTTGAAAAAAAAATACGGAGAAGCGTCGAGCAGTTTCTCGAGTTAATTTTCTACGGCCGTTCCACACGGCGGTTTACGAAATATTTTGAAATGATCGAGACTAGACATTTACCATCCTAATTATCGGAAAATCGGATGATTAACTGGGCCGACACGCAACATCATCGGCTCCGTCTCCGTACTTCGCCGCGTCCCGGACTGCCTTTTCCCTGTTTGCGATCGCACAGCCGTATAGAGCGTGCCATGATTCATAACGAGTGTCGTGTGGCGTGTGGCAGTGGATCCACGTGACGATCCTGGAGCGGCTGCGCGCGGCGCTGGACGCGGCGCGCGAGGAGCTGGCGCGCGCGGGGCAGCCGGCGCCCGGCCACGTGCCCCCCGCGCGCCTGCGGGCCGCCCCCGCGCCCCCCGGGCCCCCCGGCCCGGGGCCCGGGCCCGCCGTCGCCGCGCTGCTGCCCTTCCTCGACCTGCCCGCCGCCGCCGACCAGCGCTACTACGTGCGCCGCATCGCCGGTGCGTACTCCGTGTGTGTTTCAATATTACACGACCTTCACCGAGATCGTACTCGTTATGAGATAACCTTTACCGTTCGAGTCGGAAAGTTGGGACCGATACGGATCCGCGGATATGCGATACGCGCCTTCTCGCCGACCTCCTCGCGAGGTACGCGGGCGCTGTGGTCGGATAAAATCCGAAAATGACCGTTCGCGATAACTCATCAACTCGCGATCATTCGATTTGACTTTTTTTTTCAATTATTGTTATTATTGAATTTACCTCTCTCTGTGGACGCGTCCGTTTCGCCGATGTTCATAAGTCTTACGATTCGTTCGGTCGCAGTAAGTATCTCTTTTATCAGAGTGCGATGTTGGGCCCGATGAGCTTTGATTGACTTAAATTAGAGACCGACGGACGTTCTATGAGAGAGAGGGCGTTTTGAGACAGGGACGAAACGAGACATAACATTTCGAGACGAAAAGATATGAGCCGAGACGGGTAAATCGGCCGACACAGCTGTAACGTTATTGACGTGTCGACGTTGCGCGCGCAGAGTTGTCCCGCGGCGGCTGCCTGAGCGACTTCCGGTGGAGCGGCGGCGGCGCCGACTGGGAGCCCTCCAAGCCCACCGACGCCGAGATCGTGCTGCATCTCTTCGCCACGTACCTCGACGTACAGGTACTCGGGAACCACTCTTCAGAAACGCTCGTTTAATTTCTCACCTAGAATTATGAAAATCGGCACGGTGAGATGATGAGTTTCGAGATTCGAGCGTTAGAGCTAATTGGTTTGTTAACGAGTGTGGTGTTGTACGCAGATGCCGCAGACGGGTAACCCGCGGCCCTTCAGCTCCGAGCACGTGAGCAGTGCGCCCGCCGCCCCCCCGCGCGGGCCCCACGCCCTCGCCATACACCGCGTCACCGCGCGCCCCCCACACTACGTGTTGGCCCTGCGCGAGGACACCATCGAGGTGAGCCCCCCGCCCCACGCCCTCGCCATACACCGCGTCACCGCGCGCCCCCCACACTACGTGTTGGCCCTGCGCGAGGACACCATCGAGGTGAGCCCCCCGCCCCACGCCCTCGCCATACACCGCGTCACCGCGCGCCCCCCACACTACGTGCTGGCCCTGCGCGAGGACACCATCGGGGTGAGCCCCCCGCCCCCCGCCCCACGCCCTCGCCATACACCGCGTCACCGCGCGCCCCCCACACTACGTGTTGGCCCTGCGCGAGGACACCATCGAGGTGAGCCCCCCGCCCCCCGCCCCACGCCCTCGCCATACACCGCGTCACCGCGCGCCCCCCACACTACGTGCTGGCCCTGCGCGAGGACACCATCGGGGTGAGCCCCCCGCCCCCCGCCCCACGCCCTCGCCATACACCGCGTCACCGCGCGCCCCCCACACTACGTGCTGGCCCTGCGCGAGGACACCATCGAGGTGAGCCCCCCGCCCTCGCCATACACCGCGTCACCGCGCGCCCCCCACACTACGTGCTGGCCCTGCGCGAGGACACCATCGAGGTGAGCCCCCCGCCCTCGCCATACACCGCGTCACCGCGCGCCCCCCACACTACGTGCTGGCCCTGCGCGAGGACACCATCGGGGTGAGCCCCCCGCCCCCCGCCCCACGCCCTCGCCATACACCGCGTCACCGCGCGCCCCCCACACTACGTGTTGGCCCTGCGCGAGGACACCATCGAGGTGAGCCCCCCGCCCCCCGCCCCACGCCCTCGCCATACACCGCGTCACCGCGCGCCCCCCACACTACGTGCTGGCCCTGCGCGAGGACACCATCGGGGTGAGCCCCCCGCCCCCCGCCCCACGCCCTCGCCATACACCGCGTCACCGCGCGCCCCCCACACTACGTGTTGGCCCTGCGCGAGGACACCATCGAGGTGAGCCCCCCGCCCCCCGCCCCACGCCCTCGCCATACACCGCGTCACCGCGCGCCCCCCACACTACGTGCTGGCCCTGCGCGAGGACACCATCGGGGTGAGCCCCCCGCCCCCCGCCCCACGCCCTCGCCATACACCGCGTCACCGCGCGCCCCCCACACTACGTGCTGGCCCTGCGCGAGGACACCATCGGGGTGAGCCCCCCGCCCCCCGCCCCACGCCCTCGCCATACACCGCGTCACCGCGCGCCCCCCACACTACGTGCTGGCCCTGCGCGAGGACACCATCGAGGTGAGCCCCCCGCCCTCGCCATACACCGCGTCACCGCGCGCCCCCCACACTACGTGCTGGCCCTGCGCGAGGACACCATCGGGGTGAGCCCCTCGCCCGCCAGCGAGGGGCGGCTTAGGTCGGCTTAGGGCTACAGTTAGCGCGCTTTGTCTGTTCATTCTTATTGCCATAACCACTAAGCCAGGGTTGCACCACATCATTTGTTAAAAATAAAGTAATTGTTACATTGCAGATCCTTCACTAACATAGCAGGATGTGAAATGTTACAATAACTTTCACAAAAGTCGTGGTGCAACCCAGGCTAAGAGTTCTTACAGGTGTGTGTTAGTTAAGTAACGAGAAGTGTACTTGTGTGGTGCAGGTGTGCAGGGGACGCAACAACCTGATGCACACGTTGTTGCTGCTGCTGGCCAGCGCCGCCGCGCGCCGCCCCCCCGCCCTCGGCCGCCTCCACCTGGGGCCCGCCGGCCTCAACATGCTGTGGATCCTGGGCCGGTGACCGCCCCCCGCCCTCGGCCGCCTCCACCTGGGGCCCGCCGGCCTCAACATGCTGTGGATCCTGGGCCGGTGATCGCCCCCCGCCCTCGGCCGCCTCCACCTGGGGCCCGCCGGCCTCAACATGCTGTGGATCCTGGGCCGGTGACCGCCCCCCGCCCTCGGCCGCCTCCACCTGGGGCCCGCCGGCCTCAACATGCTGTGGATCCTGGGCCGGTGACCGCCCCCCGCCCTCGGCCGCCTCCACCTGGGGCCCGCCGGCCTCAACATGCTGTGGATCCTGGGCCGGTGACCGCCCCCCGCCCTCGGCCGCCTCCACCTGGGGCCCGCCGGCCTCAACATGCTGTGGATCCTGGGCCGGTGACCGCCCCCCGCCCTCGGCCGCCTCCACCTGGGGCCCGCCGGCCTCAACATGCTGTGGATCCTGGGCCGGTGACCGCCCCCCGCCCTCGGCCGCCTCCACCTGGGGCCCGCCGGCCTCAACATGCTGTGGATCCTGGGCCGGTGACCGCCCCCGCCCTCGGCCGCCTCCACCTGGGGCCCGCCGGCCTCAATATGCTGTGGATCCTGGGCCGGTGACCGCCCCCGCCCTCGGCCGCCTCCACCTGGGGCCCGCCGGCCTCAACATGCTGTGGATCCTGGGCCGGTGACCGCCCCCGCCCTCGGCCGCCTCCACCTGGGGCCCGCCGGCCTCAACATGCTGTGGATGCTGGGCGGCAGTTGACTTTCAGAAATATAGTTTATGTTTTTGTTTTGTAGAGTTCCATATTTCAAAAGGAAAACTGGAACCCTTATAATATGACTTGTGTCGGCCAGTTCATCTGTCACAGCTGATTTTCTATGAAAGTATACGACCAATTCAGATTTTTATAAATCAGTGACCCAAACAAAATGTAACAATAATTTAAAAAATAACATTTAAGCTTTCTATTTGATCTTATAAGTGTTACGAATTTTAATTGTAATCAATTGTATCAAAGATTTCAATATCATCAGTTTGTATGATTTTATTGTTTTATTTTTATATTTGCTCGCTACCCAACGCTCGTCCATCACTCCTTTCATTGCAGTGTACTTTAACATGTAGGTAAAGATTTTTTGTAATACATAAAAAATAAAGGATATGACAATAATGATATAGTTTTATTTGAAAAATACATTTAATTCAAAGCATTCAATAAATCACATCGCTCGTTCATTTCGCATCACTCGCGGCACTTACTATTCATTTACACAAGTTCTTAACCGTATCGAACGCGGCGTCACGTGCGAGCCAGCGGCGCGGGGGGCGAGGACGGGGCGGGCGGCGCGGGCTCGGTGTCGTCCCGCAGCTCGCGCGCGTCCCGCTCGTGCGCGTCCAGCGCTGCCTGCAGCGCGCGCAGGAAGGCGGCCAGCGGGGGCGCGGGGAGCGGGGGGCAGTGCAGCGCGCGCGCCAGGAAGGGCAGGCGGCGCAGGGCGCGCGCCGACAGCGAGGCCGCGGCCGCCGCGCGCGCCACGCCCCACAGCCGCAGGCTGGCGCTGGAGCCCTCCGTGTCGGCGAAGCGCGCCGCCTCCAGCACGCGCAGCGCGAACAGGCTCTCGCGGGGCGCCACCACGCCGCGCGCCATCAGCTCGCCGCAGCAGCCGCGCAGGATCTCGTAGGCGGCGCGCGCCGACGGCGGGCCCACGCGCCGCTTGATGTCCGCGCGGTCCACGAACGCCACGTCGATGGCGCCCGTCACGTTGGACGTGGTGAGCACGAGCGCGTTGGGGTGCCGCCGCAGCCGGTCGAGCTGCGTGAGGATCGCGTTGACGGCGCGGATCGAGTCGGACGGCTCGAGGCCGGCGAGCGCGGCGCGGCGCGCGTGCGCGAGGGACTCCACCTCGTCCACGAGCACGCAGGCGAGCAGCCGCCGGTCCTCGACCACCTCGCGCACGCGCTCGAACAGCTTGGCGACGAGCTTGCCGCTCTCCGAGAACCACTTGGAGAAGAGGCCGTGCGCGTTGACCTCGAGCAGGCGCGCGCGCGGGAAGCGGTCGGCGAGGCGCACGGCGAGCTTCTGGGCCAGCGCGCGGCACAGGCTCGTCTTGCCGGTGCCGGGCGGCCCGTGCAGCAGCACCACGCGGTTCCAGCCGACCACGTTCGGGTCCACGCCGCGGTCGCCGAACTCGAACGCGGTCTCCACGAAGCGCAGCGTGTCCTCCTTGAGGCGGCAGTCGTACACGAGGCTCTCCCACAGCCCGTGGAACTCCTCGGCGGGCAGCGCCCACACGTCGGCGACGGCGACCTCCTCGCCGGACGCGCCGTCCGTCATCGTGTCGGTCTCGGCGCCGAACGCGTCCAGCTTGTACACGTGAAACACCAGCTCGGTGTCCGTCACCGCTACGTCCGCGTCGTGCTCCGCGTCGCAGAACGTGATCGCTTGCACGTGCTCCCTCAGCGACGGGTTCTCCTCTAGGTCTTGATTGGATACGGTGGCACCCGGCGTTAACGATTCGAAGTTTGCCAAGTACGAATGTACTATTTCCTTGATGATATCTTTCGTCGCTCGGCTTTGTTTTTTTTGCACCACTTCTACATGCAAAGGGAAACTCATAGTGAAAATATCCCAACCCACAAGAACACTTACATTAAAATATGTAATTATAGGTTAGTGAAAAATATAAATAACATCTTTTGTTTATTTCAAACAGGTAACTGACAAAATTTCAAATATTCTGACTTTAACATTTTTTTTTTATTTTAATGGCATCGCTCTTACGCATATTGTCAGTGTCAAGTAAATATATTAGCAACGTAAAAGTTATATTCAGACTAGTCAGTCAGGTGAGTCATAGTCAGTAATTCGAGTAAAGCGATGGCTACTAGGCAACTGTAAGACGTTCAAAGTTATTCTAATCCCTATGAGAAATGTAGCCAAAAATAATACAAATTGCAAGCAGTCGTAAAATATTAATAGATTTATACCACATTTAACCTTATAGTGATGACCCTTATAGACCCAATAAACGATTTAAAAAAAATCGCGGGTTTAGGTTTTGTTTTTTTATAATTGTTTCACGGCCACGGATTCAAGTCCTTAACAGTCAATCTTCAGTAATTTTTATCTTCATTTCTTATGATAATGAAAATCCCTGGAAGATGGCGTTCTGGAAGGTGTACGGGGATTTCATCGGCTCTGCACCCTATCCCCAGCCGCTTAACGCTGGTCCCGCCCTCAGATGGGGACGTGGTGGGAAGGCGGCTGCGGAAGAAGTGTATGGGTATATCGTTGGCACTGCACCCTATCCCCAGCCGCCTAGCGGGGTGGTCCCGCAGCTCGATAGGGACGTGGTGGGGCCACGGGAGGGCGAGGGTCAGTTCATCCCTGTCACTCCCGCTCCTCCAGGAAACATGAGGGTTTCCCCACGTAAAAAAAAAGCCAAAACTGTTTTTGTCAATTTTACCCATTATTGTGTAACTCCTGTTTCTGTTTCTATCATAAAATTATCTACTTCTAAAATCTATGGTTTCTATAGTAGAATGTGCCCTCTCTATGTATACATCTCAATGGTTTTACTTGACACTGGCAATATGCGTAATAGCAATGCCATTTTAAATTAAAAAAAGGATGCCAAATATCAATCTTTTGTCTTTTGACATTTGTTTGACTGATGTGATATCGATTCTAGTGCAAAGTTACTTCATAGGGAATTAAAGAAATTAGATTTTGTGTACGTTGAAGAATATGGTTTTGAAAGTTGGAGAGCAGTGAAAGAGGGCGGGGTTCGGTGTGTGGTGAGGCGTGTGAAAGACAGCGGGCGGCAGGATGCGGCGGTAAGGCGCCGGCGGCTGGCAGCGCGATGGCGGCAGACACGGCGGTGGCGCCCAGCCCCGAGGAAACCTTGGAGTCACTACTGCGCGAGGCGGAGGCGCTCAAACAGAAGCTGGAAGAGGAGCGCCAGAAGCTCAACGACGTCACACGTAACCAACACCTTCCAATCTCTCAATTTCGTTCGTTTTCTCTATTAAAACAGAAACAAGTTTTTAATATTAAGTTGGATATCGACTTGGATTTGCACCTTGTTAGGATCTACTCATTAAGATTTTATCTCATTTCTTTCTTTCCATATTTAATTTTGCCATTACTTTATGCCAATTCTAACTAACTTATTATTTATAATTTTATAACCATAAATACATAAGATATATGGGCAATTCTCTGTAAGCTCGTAATCGGCTGGGCTAAACGTTCCGACGCTTGACAGCGATTAGGAAGTTCATTTTTTTTGAAGATAGTACTCGTAAATATAAAGCGTTTTGTGAAGTTTTACTTTTCGAAAATGCACAGTTCTTAAGATATATTTTTTCAAAATTTCCATACAAATCAACTAGATCGCCATTTTAAGTTTGTTTATATGTCATGTCTGGTGGCAGCATTGACATAAAACGTTTCATTACTCATCAACGGCATTTAGTTCTATTTCATACCATGTTACTTATTTACGTATTTTTCGATTTCGATAATTAATATTGTTCTATTATAAGTATTCATTATGTTTTGTGTAAATAATAACTTCTGTAGAACATATTATCGGTATATTTTTACGTTTTTTACACATAAAATATACAAATTCGTTTTTACTTTGTTTGGAACGGAACGCAACAGCCGCCATTTTGTTTGTTTTACATGCAGTGACAGCTGTGTCAAGCAGTCAGCGTTTGTTACCCTAGCAGTTGAGATCGTTTTCACATACTCCTGTAAGATTTCCAAGGAGTGACTACCATGGCGTCTCCTACCCATATTTCCCATGAAGAGTTGGTTAGGTTAGGTTGTATATGTAAAAACAGCGCGCGAGCCGAGCGAGCGAAGCGAGCGTGCCGCGGCAGCGGCCGGCGAAGCGCCAGAACCAAACTGTTGTTTAGGAAATACAAGCGACAATTTTTTTTTTCTTTTAAAACTACGCGTTTTTTGTAGATTGAGGAGTGTAGTATTGGGGAGGGAAGGGTACACCCTCCTTCACACCATTTATCATGCCCTAAAGCCCCCCTCTTACTTCAAAATGGAGTATTTATAATGGAATCAGTGCTATAGCATATCTCCTAAAATCTGGGGTTTCGACCTGAGGGGGGAGGTATAAGGGGGTTGGTTGCCTCCCCCCCCTCCCCCCCTCCCCCCTTACCCCCCCCACAAACCAACGGTAATTGTTGGAAAGTTTTACCATCGGCTGTCCTGACAATCTTAACAACATTGATTTTAGAACCAAAATTAGTTTAACTTTTTTTCTAGTCGTGCTAGTGATCCCTAAAAACAGTCCTCTGGCTGTCCCCACCGCTGTATTCCCACGTTGAATTTAGATTTACGACAAAGTTATTGAAACTGCATACATTTGGCAGTTGATATCATTAAATCAAATAACTCTTTTATATTATTTTCGCAAAACAAAGTCAATTCGTATTTTATTTATTTTGTAAAGTCCTGTAAACTTTGTCCCCAGAATTTCCATACAGTCCTCTGCCAACATGTTTAAGTCATAATAAAAAATAACTTATAATGTTCATAAACATTTTTTTGAGTGAAACAAAACTCAATTGCTGTAATGTTGGCATCCTTGCCTAATGTAGTGGCGAAATGGCATTTTGTTTAGTGTCAGAGCATTATATGTGAGGTGAATACGCGTGTGGACCGGTACCACACACAGTCCCCTGGTAAGTAATAATATTGACAATAAGTAATTTAATTCTCTCCATATATAATTTATTGTTTTATTATTTATGCCTAAATTGATTGGTAAACTCTTCAAAAATTATATTACATCAGTTTCCTAAACATTGTAAAATTTAACTGAAATAAACAGTCCCCTGGCTACAGTCCCCTGTCTGAAAATGAAGCAATAGACTGGATATTTTGCCTATTGGTTATAGTTTTTGTGCACTGTTTCTGTTAATATATCCGATAGTCTGTTTTTATTATACAAGAATCATGGAAATATAATTGCGTTGAATTGTTTTTCTAAATAAACTTAAATTATTTTACACAAGCTGATCAAACACATAATATGGCTCTTAAGAAGAAAAAGTTATCGGGAGAAAAATTGCTACAGAAAAAGAGAAGACGTGTCTATAATACAAAGAAATAAAAAGACCCTCAAAAGAGAGAGGAAATGAGTGAAAAAGAAAAGTTAAAATAATAAAAGAAAATAGAAAAAGGTTTACGGAAGTTAATAAAGGATGTGACACCTTGTGAGCATAAAGAAGCTGCCTTAAAGAAGGGGAAATAACATTGTATACAGACTGAAAAGCGTCACTAATACTTTTGTACGAGATAATACGTCATTATCAAATTCAAAACTAAATACTCCGCCTTCAAGATACTCCACCCCCGTTCCAGTTCAAATACATAATGCTCTAAGTCCAACAGATTCCTGTGCTAGTCTATAGCAAAGAAAAAAGAAGCAACAAAGCGACGAAAGAAGTTTAACAGGGAATGAAATGAAGAGATCGCACACTCAAACAGTCCCAATTATACACAATATTTTAGAAAATCCCCAATAACTCGGAAAATACGTATAAATTCAGTGGGCGATAACTTCTTACCTAAATATAATAATTGTTAATTTTCCTTGAAAAAGAATAACTAGGGTTTTTTGGCAAATGTAAAAAAAAATACCAGGACAGCATTTGAGACTTGTACAAGCTTACAGAGAAATGCCTATATCCTCAATACCCTTCTAAAAAACTATAGGCCCATTACACTTCAAAGACTCGGTTGCACCAAGATATTTGTTAAAAGTTATTGTAACATTTCATATCCTTCTCTAACTCTTACAGAGTTCCTTAAGTTAGAGAAGGATGTGGAATGTTACAATAACTTTGACAAATATTGTGGTACAACCCAGGCTTAGTCTTGTCGGACTAGCAAAACATGCCTGTTGTTTTGTATGACATTATTGTATTTGGACAAAGAACATGCTTGCTTACCTATCACATGATACTTATCACAAACAGTTACTTAAAAAAAAAGTGGTCTTGACAATTTTGGTTGTGCATTTGACCAGGATGTCCCACCGCACAATTTGTAGTGTGGCTGTTAAATTATATAAATACTGACTAACCAGTAGAAAAAAATCAGCTGGTAATTATTTTTCATGACCTTGTTAATACTACATGTTGAAGAACCTAACCTTGCTGGCACGGCCCTTGTAGTGAGACGGATTCAGGCCTTAGGACCAGGTTGCCCTGGAGAATCCGAGGCCCTCTATTTGCCATGAGCCTGGAAAAGCTCCGCCAGCAGGGAGCAACATCGTGGTGGGGGCGTCTCCATCGGTGTCGAGTCGACGATACGGTACCTAGGCGTCATTTTCGACAGCCGGTGGAATTTTTGCGAGCACTTCCGTCGCCTAAGCCCCACACAAGTATCCGGCGCCGCCGCACTCGGGAGACTGCTCCCGAACCTGGGCGGGCCGAATGTTGGTTGTCGCCGCCTGTACGCTGGTGTGGTGCGGTCAATGGCCCTTTATGGGGCCCCTTTATGGCGTCCACCCATTTGGGTGGACGCTCTGACTGCTCAAAACAAGACTCTTTTGCGTAGGTCGCAAAGAGTCGTGGCAGTCAGAGTAATACGAGGGTACCGCACCATATCGTGTGATGCGGCTTGCGTTTTGGCCGGGAGTCCGCCTTGGGATCTCGAGGCCGATGGCGGCGGTAAACGAGCGCGGCTCAGAGCTTCGCGAGAGAGAGAATTTCGCGTTGAACTCCCTCCCCCATGACAACGTTATAGTGGGTCTTAGAACTATGTATGGCTCTGGAAATGTCCTCATACATAGTTTCTACCTCATCATCGGAGTGTGCGGAGGTCGGGGCGTAGACCTGTATGGCCTTCAGCGAATACCGTTTGGTTATTCTGAGTATAAGGTACGCCACTCTCGACGACACACTATCGATCTTGACAACGTTGTTCACGAGGGACTTGTGGACGATGAACCCGACACCACCCTGGGACAGTTGTTTACCCTCCCGGAAATAGAGCAGGTTACCAGACTTGAGGGTTATCGAGTCCTCCCCCTGTCTTCGGACTTCCGAACCCTACAATGTGCCATCGTAACCCGCTCAATTCTTCCTCCAGTTCCATGACTTTCTCGTTAGTCCGCAGCGTCCGTACGTTGTATGTTATCAGGGCCAGTTGTCGTCGGGTGTGGTACCCTGGCATCTCCCGGTGATTCTTAGCACCCCCTGCCCCGCCGTTACCATGACCGGTACCACCATAGTCAGAAATAGCGGAGCTACCGGGGACTAGGGGCCGTTGTGTTTTTTGTGAAGCATTTGGGGTGATTTGCCATAATCGCCACGCTTGGCATGCGGGTTGGCGATCGCAGTGGCGGCAATTTCATCACGGGACGCTGCTGCCCATCCCGGATACTCCTACCGCCATGGTTTGACCGCCATTGTTCGGTTGACTGACTGCACTAGAGGAAGAATTCCCCTCCACTAGAAGAGAATTCTTCCGCTAGCGGGCGATGGGGTCGTCACATCCCGACGCCCACCAATGCCTAAAAAATTATATTCGTTACATCACTAATCTATGCATTACTTCTTTTAGAATACGAGGGTGGATCCAAAAGTTCGAAGCCCGACCAAGAAAACGAAAGAAAGTGGGTCTAATTTTATTTTTATTTTTCGACATAGTCTCCATCTAGCTCAACACACTTCTTCCACCTGAACTGCAACTTGTTTATCCCCTCGAAAAAAAAAGATTCCGGAAGGTCGGCGAAATACTCGTTTACTGCGACTATCACCTCATCTTTGGTCGAAAATTTCGAGCCACCCAAATGTTTTTTTAAATTTGGAAATAAATGATAATCTGAGGGGGCTAAATCCGGCGAATAAGGTGGGTGAGGCAGCAATTCGTAGCCACAATCATGGATTACAGACATTGTTTCAACCGAAGTGTGACACGTGCATTGTCTTGATGGAACAAAACTTTCTTACGCAACATTCCCGCCCTTTTTTTTTTTATTTCTTCTCGTAGTCTTCGTAAAAGGTTACAATAATAACTAGAATTAATAGTTTGACCTTTCGGTAAATAATCTACAAAAATAATGCCCTTCGCATCCCAAAAAACAGAAGGCATGACTTTGTTAGTCGACAAGACGACTTTAGCCTTTTTCGGTGTAGGTGAGTCAGATCTTTTCCACTGTTTGGATTGTTGCTTTGATTCAGAAATATGGTGGTGAACCCAGCTTTCATCCATGGTAACAAATCTAGACAAAAAGTCCTCGGGATCAGTCTCAAAAAGTTCCAAACAGTCTCGCGCAATTGTGAATCGAACTCGTTTTTGTTCAGCTGAAAGCAACCTCGGGACCCAGCGAGCAGAAACCTTATGGAATTCCAATTCTTTCGTTATTATGTGTTGCACCCGGCCATAACTAATGTCTGTTGTCTCAGCTATCTTACCGATGGTCAAACGTCAATCACCCAGTACGAGATCACAAATTTTATCGATGTTTTCTTTCGTGGTAGAGGTTGTAGGCCGTCCAGTCCTAGGATCATCTTCAATGCTCTCACGACCGCGCTTAAACTCAGCTACCCACTTCTTGACACTGGAATACGATGGAGCAGACTCCCGCAAAGTGCCCACCATATCTTGATGGATGTCTTTTGGTGACAGGCCTTTTTTATTGAGGTACTTAATGACTGCACGATGTTCAATTTTCTCCATTATTGAAAATCGCGTCAGAATGCTTCAAACAAATAATCACAGAAAATTTATATTGTGCAGTATCGGAATGAAACTGCGCACAATAAATCAATAGAAGACATACTAACAAATGATGGTAAATTTAAAAAGATGTCATGTCTCCTTGTAGTTTGGCTACGAACTTTTGGATCCACCCTCTTACATGCATGCCTTGTAAACTTTGAATAGTTTTGATATTTAGAAACCGGACATCTCATTTAGTTTGTATAGATGTAATTATTACAAAAAGTTTGTAAGAAGGTATGATGTAAAGTAAGTAAAGTGTAATACAGCATTACAGAGGGGTGTGTTGTTGCAGTTTCATGTGTGGCGGAGCGGCTGGAGCCCATCAACTTCCCCAACCTGAAGCTGCGCCGTGTCCTCAAGGGTCACCAGGCCAAAGTCCTTTGCTCTGACTGGTCACCGGACAAACGACACATTGTCTCATCTTCACAGGTACTGCATACTGCTCATATAATTCATTGCACAAGAACTTACAATACTGATTCTTTCCATCTCCAAATAATGCTTTCCATATTTTACAAAATTGTTTAGTTTCTATTTAATTGATTATGTGTTTTTGATTATTATTAGTGGTTATTCACTCTAGGTTAGTTTAAAAAAAATGACGATGTAAAAGTGCTCTCCAGGAGCCTAATTATCTAAATCTAAACTTAATATTATATAGAGATATATTTTTTTGTTTGTTTGTTTTGAATAGGATCAATAACTACTGGACCGATTTTAAAAATTCTTTCACTATTCGAAAGCTACATTATCCAATATAGGGTAACATAGGCTATATTTTATTTTGGAAAAAATAGGGTTCCGTAAGATATTTGGGTTTTACAGACACAAGGTGTAAAAAATCAACCAGAAAGGCTTTATACAGGGTTAATTTAAATTAGCGCATCACCTCCTGCAGGCAGCCTCTCAAGATCCCTTTCATTAGTGCGGTGATTTGAATGGATGGGTTGGGACCAGGCGGCCAGGAAACCAGGCCGTTCTAGGTCCATATGGTAATAGAAGAATAAATGATGCTGGTAAGCTGATACTTGACTTATGCTTGGAACGAAGTCTCCTTGTGTCTAACACAGGACGTCATAAGAACATTCACACGTATACATGGGGGAGGAATGAACAAAAAAGTATGATTGATTTGATCATGGTTGATAGTCGTCTTCGGAAGAGCCTGATGGACACTAGAGCCTACAGAGGTCCCATTCTTGATACAGATTACAACTTGGTAATAAGCCGATTTAGGGGTCTGTTCAAGAAGTGGCGACATTGGCGTGTTCGTGTGCCTTTCGGACGACTTGAAAGAATAAATAGTGAAAAGTTACAAGGCATTAGTGCAAGGAGAGTGTATGAACGTCAAGTCCGTGAAAAGTTAGACAAGGTTTGTCTTACGGACTTGGACGTGGTTGAATGTTGGCAAGTTATGAAAGAAAGTATGGTGGAAGTTGCGAAAGAAGTATGTGGTTATGCAAAGATACGCAAATCCTTGAAAGGGGATGCGTGGTGGGACAAGGAGGTGCAAGACTCCGTTGAAAGAAAGAAGAAAGCATGGCTGTATTATGTGGCATCTTTGCAAATGAATAATGGTACGAGAGATGGGAAGAGAGAAATTTACCGTCGGCTCAAGAATGACACCAAGATTTTAGTGAATGAAAAGCGTGAGAGAGATATAGTGGAAGCTGATGAGAGTCTGGCGAAGAGCTTTGAGACTAACATCAAACTCTATTGAAGGGAGGTGAAAAGCTCTAGAAGTGGTCTAGAAGCCCTTCTCCAGTTTCTGGAATTAATAGAATAAAATCTAAGTTGGGTGACATTCTTGAGAACACGCAAGATGTGTTAAAACGATGGAGCGAGTATTATGGGGAATTGTATGATTAAGCTCACAACACTGACGCCGGAGTTGCTGACTTGACGGTGCCGGCTTGTGAGGATTAGCAATAGACGAGATTGTATGGGTGATACGAAGTTTGAAATGTGGTAAGGCTGCGGGTATTGATCAGGTTTCTGCCGAAATGATCAAATATGGTGGTGCTGCCCTTTGGGATTCTTTCTGGGTGTTGTGCAACATTTGCTGGAGATCCGGAAGAATCCCAAAGGATCGGCGGTGTGAGGTCAGCGTGCCTTTGTATAAAGGTAAGGGTTCACGTATGGACTGCACCAGCTATCGAGCGATCAGTTTGGCAGCTAAAGTGTATGGGAAAGTCTCAGAAAGAAGAATGAAAGAGAAGTCCGAGGGGTTGTTTTGGGATGCACAGGGTGGTTTCAGAACTGGAAGAACAAGCAAGTAAACAAGCGTGCAGTTCACATTGATGTTAATCGATGACTGCAGCCTATAGACACCCACACAAAGACAAAGGTCCAAATGCGGATGCGTTACCACTCCTGAGGCCTAAGGTGTTATGCCTCTGTGCCGGAAATTACCGGGCCGTACATTACCACCTGACCGGAACACGATAGTGCTGAACACTACCATTTAGCGGCAAGTATATTAGGTAATGCGGTGGTGCCTACGCCCTCGAGCTCAGTCACTGAAGCTCTACCACCAGTAAAAACTTAGTGGTGAACTGTCTGCTTTACGCAGATGATGCGGTAATTTTTAGCTCTACACCATCTGGGCTACAAGCACTAGTCACAGTCATGAAAGAGGATTGTATGGAGAAAGGCTTACAATTGAATGTGAACAAAACTAAAGTATTAGTATTTGAAAGAGATGAACAGAGAACAAATGCAAGGGTAGTGGTAGATGATGAAGTGTTAGAACAGATGGATGAAATTGTATATATTGGATGTGCTTTTAGCAAGGATGGTAGGTACACCACTGGCGGAGAGAGAAGAGTGCTTGCAGGGAATTGCGTGAATGGAGCGTTGGGTAAGCTGCTAGAATCGAAACACCTCAGCCAGCGGGCTCGACTAGCCGTACATAATGCTGTACTTACTCCAACGCTTTTATATGGAAGCAAGAGCTGGGTATGCAGGAAAGAACATGAAAGTAAGTTAAACGCAGTCGAGATGAGGTCTTTGCGCAAGATCTGCGGTGTATCACTCACCGATCGCGTTCGTAACGAAGGTGTAAGAAAGAGGCTTTCGTTGAATGATAGTATCGGTGTAAAAATGAAAAAAGGCATGCTCCGATGGTTCGGGCATATAGAAAGAATGTCGAATGAGCGAATGACTAAACAGATATACAATGCAAATGTGGATGGTTGCAGAGGCCCTGGAAGACCAAGACTGACCTACCATGACCAAATAGGTCGAGTTCTGTCTGTTGGTGGGGTCAAATGTCTTGGGAATCGGCGTGCATGTATGAAGAGAATGATGAAGGTAGACGAGGCACGAGAGGTATGTCAGGACCGGTATATCTGGCGCTCTACACTCTCTGCCTACCCCGTTAGGGACCTGGCGTGAAGATACATACATTCTTCTCTCATAATTGTTCTGTAATTGATATGATTGTGGACTACGATATCAAAATTAAAGGGCGGCAAAAATTGGATAGCCTACAGGCGGCAAATTTGTAAATCCGGCATTGTATGAACGCATGCATAAATGTCAATCATTACTTACAGATTTTGACAAAAAAAATGGACAACTCCGAAACTAAAGATCTTTTAGGTTTTTCAAATATTCTTCAATTTTTCTTATTTTTAAGATGTATTCTGTTATTCGGGGCGGAGACAAATCCAACAAATCAAAAACCATGAAAATTGGTCCAGCAGATCTCGAGTTATAAGTGTTGTAACAAACCCGACTTTGTTTTATACATGTAGATACCTTCCAAAATGCCGTTTGGAGCTATACAAGAGAAATGTGTATGTATACATTTTACGCTTTATCAATATACAATAAATTAGCTGACACATTTAAAAGTTTGCCGTTAGATGTATTTAAAAGGAAGATTAAAAATTGGTTCTTGAACACTGTTTTTATGTCATAAATGAATACAAAAATATGACATTTGACAAACTTATTTGACAAAAATGTATGAATTGTAATTTAATTATTTAATTTTACTGGACTTTATCATTATATTTATAATTATTGTTTTAACACTAATTCAATTATCTGTATGGTGATGACTGTTTTTAATATTGTAAAATACAATTTGCAGGCTAGGCAACTGCCACTGTACACCTCGACGGTAGAATGTAATCGCACTGTACTTATGTAACATGGTAGTTACTTTGTTTTACCTCGGTAACAGGATAGACAGGCAGGGCCATACATTACCAACTAACTGGAACAGTGCTAAACACTTGGTGACAGCTAGACTACCAGACAGCGACCAGCTCTATCATCAGTAAAAATTACTAATAATATTTATTTGTATAT
The DNA here is from genome assembly GCA_036365455.1 of Macrosoma leucophasiata. Classification (NCBI taxonomy): domain Eukaryota; kingdom Metazoa; phylum Arthropoda; class Insecta; order Lepidoptera; family Hedylidae; genus Macrosoma; species Macrosoma leucophasiata. The sequence goes on along the minus strand of JAWQUS010000023.1, from coordinate 136,049 downwards.
GCAGGATGGAAAAGTGATAGTGTGGGATGCGTTCACGGCCACCAAGGAGCTGACTATAGCCATGCCCAGCACTTGGGTCATGGCTTGCGCCTATGCACCCTCTGGAAACATGGTTGCTGCTGGGTATGCTTCTTTATACTGTGCGCTTTTATTTTTGAAGATATGGTCGTCCAAGTATTGTGGAAATTATATTTGCAAATGTCTCCTGTGTAGACAGTAGACAGAGTACTTCTTCCTCACTTGCCCGACTATTCGGTCGCTTTCAAATTTTCCATTTACAGTGATCACGGGTAGACCAACACTGTAGCTGTATACGCGAGAGAAATCCGCAAATATAATTTCCACAACATGTGAACCTCGCGAACACCTACTTGACGTTGACTATTTGACGAGTACAGTACTCGCAATACTTAATACTACAAAATACTTAAGTGAAGTTGCCTGCGTAAACTTTACGCTAATCTGTTAGCTCACAACCACGACGTCAACGACACAGACTGGATAAAGTGCGATTTTAAAATTTTGACCTGACGAAAGCAAACTAACTACTTTTGTCCCTTTTGCGTATCATTTCAACCATAAATTGCCTTCGTCCCAGCGATTTCTTACTAACTTCACGGACACATTTAAGTATGGCAGGGGGCTGGACAAGAAGGTGGCGGTGTCCCCTTGTTGCCCGCGGAGTGATGACGCGCGAGTTGTGTGGTAGAGGGCTGGACAAGAAGGTGGCGTTGTCCCCTTGTTGCCCGCGGAGTGATGACGCGCGAGTTGTGTGGTAGAGGGCTGGACAAGAAGGTGGCGTTGTCCCCTTGTTGCCCGCGGAGTGATGACGCGCGAGTTGTGTGGTAGAGGGCTGGACAAGAAGGTGGCGTTGTCCCCTTGTTGCCCGCGGAGTGATGACGCGCAAGTTGTGTGGCAGGGGGCTGGACAACAAGGTGACAGTGTTCCCGCTGGGCGGCGGCGGCGGGGAGGAGGAGGGCGCGGGCGGTGCGGGCGGCGCGGGGGGCGCGGGGGGCGCAGGGGGCGCGGGGGGCGCGAGCCGCAAGCGCACGGTGGCCACGCACACGTCGTACATGTCGTGCTGCCTGTTCCCCAACACGGACCGGCAGATCCTGACGGGCAGCGGCGACGGCACGTGCGCGCTTTGGGACGTCGAGTCCGGCCAGCTGCTGCAGAGCTTCCAGGTAATCCGTTGATCTACTTTATTAGGGTTCCGTACCTTAAAAGGAAAAAAGGAACCCTTATAGGATCACTCATGCGTCTGTCTGTCTGTCCGTCTGTCACAGCCAATTTTCTCCGAAACTACTCGACCGATTGAGTTGAAATTTGATTAATATATGTAAATTGGTGACCCTAAGATGAACACGTCAAGTAAAATAATAAATTTTAAACATGGGGGCCACTTTCGGGGGGTAAATCAGAAAATTTAAAAAATCGTTAACGATGTCGTGTGACATATCAAATGAAAGAGGTTGTTGTCAGCATCTCAGATATTTTTTTTTAATATTTTTTGCATAAACAAAGGAGATGGTTCAAAGTTCTATGGGACTTGGGCCACTACTTGTGCATATAAGGGTAACAGGGAAATGAACCCATTAAACTAATACGAACATTCTTTTTTGAAAATTATTTGTATATTTTTAGCACAAGATTTATTTAAAAAATGCTTGACGTTTCTTAAACACTGAATTGTCAATGTCAGGTGACATGACAATTAGGGATATCAATCTGAGGTTTATTAATCGGAATATCGATTTTTCGCGGCAAGAATCGATTATTTTAATCGATCCGTAGTACAAGATCACGTCAGTAAATCGATAATTCACCCTAGAGAATCGAGGTTTGATCTTTTTGTTTCAATAACAACCATACAAACCACCGGCCGCGGCGTACTGGAGGGGAGTAGCCATAGCGTTTATTACCGATGCAAAACAGTCTGTCATTTTTTGCGGGGAGAAATGCGTGCGACACACACGCACACTACAAAAATCGTCTATTACTACGAAACTCACACCTTGACTTTATCAATATACAGAAACAATTTCATGCAAACATTTAAACATATAGGCGAAAGGTATAGGCCCATTTGGGCTTGTACTTTGACAGGTGGGAAAGCCTGCATATGGCTACTCCCCTCTGGTGTTGCTCTATGATACAAACACTACAATGTAGATACAAATTAACACAAATACAGTGAAAAATCACATACCTACTACAACTTCGTGTTACACAATACATATAGATATTATGATATATTATATTATATGCAACGAAGGTGAAAGACCAGCATGCAGTTCACATGGATGTAAGTGATGAATGCAGCCTACACCCATCTACAAAAATACCAAGAGGTCAAAATATAAAAAACAGATCCATTAATCGGACATCGATTTTTCCCTCGTTGATCTGACTGTGGATCGATTTATGACACTTCGATTCGTATCGATTCAAAAATTGATCAGAAAGCATCGCGACATCTCTAATGACAAGATCGATGCCGTTTTTCGTTCTGAAATAATCACATTTTACAGTATTTTAGTTTTATTTTTGTTTTAGTTGTTTTTGTTGAGCATTTAGCTCAGTTAAAATATTTTTTACTTAAAAGCTGTAGGTACATTTACTGTAGTACTCTGCTCTGTAAACGTCAACGTATCCCTTTATTATTTAACCATTTATATGTTCACGAGTACCGTGCCGTTTGATTCGGTTTTGAAGGAAGGTATACATTGTCATCCGAGTCGATCCGAGTCGATCCGAGTCGATCCAAGACGCCGCCATGTTGTTGTGGTGTATCAATTATATGACAATATTTAAAAACTATTTTATTTTCGTACTAAGCTATCTAGACAAAAAATTACAAATTATTATTTTTCCTGAAATCAAGATATTTTTCTCCTTTTTTTGGTACGTGCACAAGCTATATCCCAAATTGAAACATCTCCTTTGAAGTTATTTAAGAAAAACGACGAAAATTGACCATTCCCCCCTATCTCCGAAACGACTGAACTTAACATTTTGAAAAAAATGTGGATAATAGCTCTTTGCCTATAGATTACTGGAAAACCTATAAGAAGTATGTACGGAACCCTCACCACGCGAGTCGAACTCGCACTTGTCCGGTTTTTTATTTTTAGGACTCCGTGCCTCGAAAGGAAGCGAGACCCTTATACTCGTAGAAACACTCGTGTGTTGTTCTCTCTTTTCGTCGATTACTGTCTTTTTGTATAAAAACTATTGAATGATCGAATCAAAATTTGGTACTCTGATCGATCGAATCAAAATTTGGTTTCGGCCGAAAGACACACTGCCGGACAGAAGCCTCCCCGTGGGCTGGTGTATGCCATAATCGCCCCGCTTAGCATGCCGGTTAACGATCGCGATGTCGGTAGTAAACTGTTATGCCTATATGATGAAAATCACTGAGCCGTACATTATCGTCTCACCGGAATATGATAGCGCTGAACACTACCATCAACACTACCATTTTGAGCCCCATCTCTGGAGTTTCACCACCAGTAAATAAGTACTGTGTTTTTATAATGCGGCTTTAAAAAATAATAAGTATGTTTAATAACAACATTATAAAAACAAAAATTAATGAAAGAAAGGTTAGGGACAACCCTTATCACTTGGGGTATGAAAAATAGATATTGGCCGATTCTCACACATACCCAAGAGACACACAACATTTTATGAGAATCTGTCTAAGCGTTTTGGTTGAGTATGTTAACTAACATTGTGACACGTGAATTTTATACAACATGTAACGGGAATAATTCACACTCTTAAACTCCCCGATTATAAAATCGAGTTATAATCATGATACGTGAACTGAAATAACATTTTATTTAAGAAATAATTTGTCCAATTTATGCGAACAGCATGCACACAGCACGCGAGAGAGAGGAGGGTAAATAAGTAACCCTACCTCTACCTACGGCCGCACATAAAACACAAACCTACTCACATACGCTCACTGTCGCAATGTGACGTAGCATAACCTGCGCATAAAATTCATTTTCACTATTTTATCGCCCAAATTATTAGTATTTAATTTAAAAAAACGGACATCTCGAAGAACCCTTATGAACTTGTTGAAACTATGATTTTATATTGGGTAGACTTTAGTCTTATTTTCGTTTGTATTGAATGTGCATCAAATGGGTGACCATAATTTACTGAATTCTAATCAATTTTGGGATTAAAAATTTAAAATGCCTAAAATCGATTCAGTTATCGATTCTAAACAAACTAGTTTTGGGTTGTACATTTAAACCTGGTACACGTTGTATATCATTTCAGAGAAGATTTATCAGTAGAAAAAAAGAATTTGAATGTTAGTGTGAAAAGATTTTTTAATATATTGCTTTAAGTGCATTTTTACATTTGAGGACAACTGTCGGTATGTATAATTTATTTACATTGTAAATTATAAATTGTAACGTACATAAGTACAGACAATTTTTTTTTTCTGGATCTTGAATAACCTCTGTATCCGAAACAATACGACCTTAATAAACTATTTCTTTCTTTAAAAATTCACACTTTTGAGGATTTACCTTATAACTTACTTTTCTTTATCTTTCCATTATAATAATGAAAAAAATGACATGAAAAAAATAATTCACCTCCTCTATGATTCCGTGGGCACTTTGCTGCCAACACTCAATGGTACCGACAATAGCTATACGGTGAGTTGTTGTTATAGTTTGCTCTACTGACATTATTATTTTTTACATAATAATATGTTTCCGAGTTGGTCTTTGAGTACCATATGTACGAGGATGGATCCAAAAGTTCGTGGCCCAAACTACAAGGAGACATGACATCTTTTTAAATTTACCGTCATTTGTTAGTATGTCTTCTATTGATTTATTGTGCGCAGTTTCATTCCGATACTGCACAATATAAATTTTCTGTGATTATTTGTTTGAAGCATTCTGACGCGATTTTCAATAATGGAGAAAATTGAACATCGTGCAGTCATTAAGTACCTCAATAAAAAAGGCCTGTCACCAAAAGACATCCATCAAGATATGGTGGGCACTTTGGGGGAGTCTGCTCCATCGTATTCCAGTGTCAAGAAGTGGGTAGCTGAGTTTAAGCGCGGTCGTGAGAGCATTGAAGATGATCCTAGGAGTGGACGGCCTACAACCGCTACCACGAAAGAAAACATCGATAAAATTTGTGATCTCGTACTGGGTGATCGACGTTTGACCATCGGTAAGATAGCTGAGACAACAGACATTAGTTATGGCCGGGTGCAACACATAATAACGAAAGAATTGGGATTCCATAAGGTTTCTGCTCGCTGGGTCCCGAGGTTGCTTTCAGCTGAACAAAAACGAGTTCGATTCACAATTTTGCGAGACTGTTTGGAACTTTTTGAGACTGATCCCGAGGACTTTTTGTCTAGATTTGTTACCATGGATGAAAGCTGGGTTCACCGCCATATTCCTGAATCAAAGCAACAATCCAAACAGTGGAAAAGATCTGACTCACCTACACCGAAAAAGGATAAAGTCGTTTTGTCGACTAACTAAGTCATGGCTTCTGTTTTTTGGGATGCGAAGGGCATTATTTTTGTAGATTATTTACCGAAAGGTCAAACTATTAATTCTAGTTATTATTGTAACCTTTTACGAAGACTACGAGAAGAAATAAAAGAAAAAAGGCCGTGAATGTTGCGTAAAAAAGTTTTGTTCCATCAAGACAATGCACGTGTTCACACTTCGGTTGAAACAATGTCTGTAATCCATCCATCCATGTTTACTGGTGGTAGAGCTCCAGTGACGGAGCTCGCGGGCGTAGGCACCACCGCATTACCTAATTTACTTGCCGCTAAATGGTAGTGTTCAGCACTATCGTGTTCCGGTCAGGTGGTAATGTACGGCCCTGTAATTTCCGGCACAGAGGCATAACACCTTAGGCCTCAGGGGTGGTAACGCATCTGCATTTTGGCCTTGGTCTTCATGTGGGTGTCTATAGGCTGCAGTCATCACTTAACATCAATGTGAACTGCATGCTTGTTTGCCACTTCAGTTACATAAAAAAAAAAAAAATGATTGTGGCTACGAATTGCTGCCCCACCCACCTTATTCGCCGGATTTAGCCCCCTCAGATTATCATTTATTTCCAAATTTAAAAAAACATTTGGGTGGCTCGAAATTTTCGACCAAAGATGAGGTGATAGTCGCAGTAAACGAGTATTTCGCCGACCTTCCGGAATCTTTTTTTTTCGAGGGGATAAACAAGTTGCAGTTCAGGTGGAAGAAGTGTGTTGAGCTAGATGGAGACTATGTCGAAAAATAAAAATAAAATTAGACTCACTTTTCTTTCATTTTCTTCTTCGGGCTTCAAACTTTTGGATCCACCCTCGTATAAAATTTATTTTGATAATTATTTAAATTTTGGAGGATCGCACTTAATCTGGCACTGCGTAGACTATCTGAAAACCGTTTAATAGCGACTTTCTCATTTATCGGTTTCAACATTAAAAGCCTGGGTTGCACCACGACTTTTGTTGAAGTTAAAGTTATTGTAACATTTCACATCCTGCTTTAACTTTAACAGATTTCTTTAAGTTAGAAAAGAATGTGAAATGTTACAATAACTTTTAAAAAATTGGTGCAAGCCAGGCTAAATGTTGCAGAATTACTATCTACTTCAGCAATTGTCATTTCCGCAAATAAAAAATTGTCTATTTCGGTACTAAGTATAATTATTGTCAATAGAGTTAGAGCCTTTTGGGAGGTTTCGTCTAGACTGATTCGCGAAATACTCGTATGTTGTAGTCGTGACTGGACTCGACTTTCCTAAGCTCGATGTGCAGGATGTGTTATACTCGTATTTCTTGCTGGGTATTGCACGCTGCATTTTCATCGCGAGGTATCGTGTTCGGCGAGTCCTCGTGCACGATGTTAATTATGACCTTATAAAACAATATTTTAATGTGATTTGCAATTTGTACAAATATTGCCACTAGTTAGAACTCTGGCTTGCTCGATTATCTTCCACGTATCGAGGCTCTTATACGCCGTATGCTGTATTGCACTGAGCCCGATTATCTCCTGTATCCAGCGACGGTGCCAGTTCTTATATATCTCGAGTACAAAATAGGCTGTCGATATACATAGAATGATCACAATAGGGACTCGGACAACTTTTGAGAATGTGTCTAAAATTATTCTTTATACGTTTATTTAACCATAAAAAATATTAATCTTATTATTTAAACATGTTAAACTACCAGAAACTACACATACATTTTATAATTTCAAAAATGCCGCGTTAACGGTGCCAAATTACTCTGAACAATGTGACGTCAACTGTTTGCAATCAAAGTGAATCTTTTAATTCCATTTGACTAACCAAGTGCAAATTAATTTTGTTGAATTTCGTATTACTTATTTTTCGTGTAAATAACTCAGTTTATTCAGTTTATTCATTTATTTCATATAATTAGGCTCCTGGAGAGCACTTTTACATCGTCATTTTTTTTAAACTAACCTAGAGTGAATAACCACTAATAATAATCAAAAACACATAATAAATTAAATAGACACTGAACAATTTTGTATAATATGGAAAGCATCAATTATTTACAAATTCCTCCATTTCCCCGTTTCAAAAGAAACTGAGAAAGAATGAATTCCAAGGGCAGTCAATACTGAGAAGAACTCCGCCACTGAAGAAACTCAGTACAGCTCTTTTGAATATAAACTTAAATCTAATACAGTCTGTAAATCCAAAGTACAGGTTTTCGAAATAGCCTGGGACCGATCGCTTCAATCCCATGGTGTAGTGTCATTAAGATAATCACATGTTTTATAATAGTTGCACATGTATAAACGTTTTTTGATAACTTTCTTAAATTTATTAATCGAAAGACTTTGAACATCTTCATGTATTTTGTTAAAGAAGCGTATACATTGACCTCTAAAAGAATTACTCACCCTATGCAGTCGTGTTGTGTGCACAGACAACTTGTGTTTGTTCCTAGTATTCATATAATCATTAGCTCTACTAGGAAATTCGCTAATATTTTTACGTACATGCAGTACATTTTCGTAAATGTATTGCGAAGCTACAGTCAATATATTTATTTCCTTAAATTTATCTCTGAGAGACACTCGCGGACTTAGCCCGTAGATAGTACGCACAGCTCTTTTCTGTAAAACAAAAATGGTGTTGACACCGGCGGCATGCCCCCATAGCAAAATTCCATAGGACATAATACTGTGAAAATAGCTAAAATAAACCAATCGAGCTGTCTCAACGTCAGTTAAGGATCGTATCTTTTTTACCGCAAACGCTGCGGAGCTTAGTCTACACGCTAGATTGGAAATATGAGGACCCCACTGCAATTTTGTATCCACGGTTAAGCCAAGAATTACCGTGGAGTCTACTAATTCCAATGCTTCCTCGTTTAGTTTCACATTGGTTGCAACCTGTTTAACGTTAGGTGTACAAAATTTAATACATTTTGTCTTTCTACTATTTAACAGTAGGTTGTTAGCACTAAACCAATGTACTATTTTAGAGAGGGTATTGTTTACATCGTCACAAGCTACTTGTTGCCTTTTCATTTTGAATATGAGAGAGGTATCATCTGCAAATAATATAATTTCTTGATTATCGTTAACAATGTATGGCAAGTCATTAATATAAACTAAAAACAGAAATGGAACCAGAATTGAGCCTTGCGGGACCCCCATATCCATCGAAGTGCCAGGAGATCTCGTTCCATTTATATCAACATACATGGTTCTCGAGCTTAAATATGAAGTCATAAGTTCGAGAGCGGTATCTCGAATTCCGTAGTGGTATAATTTTCTGACCAATGTTTCATGCTGGACGCAATCAATTGCTTTGGATAAGTCACAGAATACCCCTAGAGCATCCTGTGATTCTTCCCAAGCTTCAAATATGGGTTTGAAAAGTTCAACACCTGCATCAGTAGTTGAACGACCCTTGGTAAATCCAAATTGTTTTACATGTATAAGTTTATGACGAAGTGTGAAAGTAATTGATTTAAAATGAGCCTTTCAAAAATTTTACTTAAAGTGGGTAGCACAGAAATGGGTCTGAAATTTGTGGGGTCACTTGTACTACCGGATTTGAATAATGGAATAACTTTACTATTTTTCATTAAATCAGGAAACACACCACTTACAATACTGTTGTTAAACATAGTCGCTATATATGGTGCGATTATGTCTATTACTGAGTGTACAATTTTCACAGATATGCCCCATAAATCACTATTAATTTTAATACATTTAAAAGCATGCATAATATCTGCAGTGCTTACTAACTTAAAATTAAACTTAAATTTACTTTCTTTTCCACTATGTAGTAATAACGATTCAGCGACGGTAGGTAATAAGGTCTTCGGTGGTAGAAACTGCAATATTGGCAAAGAAAGTTTCGAATGCTGAGGCAACTTCTTTGTCAGTTGAAATAAGTGCGTTGTCAATAATTAAATTAAAATCAGAGTTGCGCTCCGTACATTTTCCAGTTTCGCTGTTAATGACATTCCATGTCGCTTTAATATTATTTGCTGAATTTTTAATTCTATTTTTAATATGTAGTGACTTAGCTATGGCACACACTTTTTTAAATATCTTTGAATACATTTTAACATAATGTTTAAAAGAATTACTATGATTATATGATCTTTCACCATAAAGATCATACAATCTCTGCCTACTCTTATGTATTCCAACAGTCGTCCATTCATTAAATGACTTATGACTTCTTACATTTTTGGTCTTTTTAGTAAAGATTAGATTGTACTCTTTTGCAATAATGTCAAAAAAGTTATAATATATTTGGATCATCATGGTACTGTACATATGAAAGTTTTGGCTTAATATTTTCTCTAAATTTCTTAATCCGCTTCGCATTGATAGGAACAAACACTATGTCATGTTTTGAATCTCTATTTTTGATTTCATCATGAAAGGATATTAGTTGACCACAGTGATCAGAACTTAATTCAGTAAAAACATGTTTTTAACGTAGAAAATATCAAAAAAACAGCCAATAAATTAAAGTATCACTTGTGTTAAATATTTGTTGTACAAACGTATGACGTCACGTCCTGTGATTGATGTTTCGTTCAACATGGAGCACAGATAAAAAATATTCAAATTATTACATTTTATTTTGCAATTTTAAAATATAAATAATTAATATTTCACGAAAATATTTAATGAGTCATCGTATTATTTCACAAACATTCATTCTAATCATAGTTTACATTTATTTTCGATAGCTGTCCGATTGCCTATTATAAGGGTTGAAATGTTGAGCCGCTCCATGTGACCTCCCATGCCCTCGAGCATCGCATCATTATTTCCACAAGCTGCATTTCGGTCTACGAGCACCTCTTCTTTTTCAACAGCGTTTACACACATTCGAAGTGTGTAAGCGTGCGTGTGTGCGTGTGTGTGCAGGCGCACACGGCGGACGTGATGGCGCTGGACCTGGCGGCGTCCGACATGGGCGACACGTTCGTGTCCGGCGCCTGCGACCGCGCCGCGCTCGTGTGGGACATGCGCTCGGGCCACGCCGTGCAGGCCTTCGACACGCACCTCTCCGACGTCAACAGCGTGCGCTTTCACCCCTCCGGCGACTCGCTCGCCACCGGCTCCGACGACTCCTGCTGCCGCCTCTTCGACCTGCGCGCCGACCGCGAGGTGGCGCGCTACGCCAAGGACAGCATCATCTTCGGCGTCAACTCGGTCGAGTGGTCCGTCTCGGGCCGCCTGCTGTTCGCCGGCTACAGCGACTACACGGCCTGCGCCTGGGACGCGCTCCGCGCCGCGCGCGTCTGCGTCTTGTGCGGCCACGAGCACCGCGTCACCCGCACCCAGCTCGCGCCCGACGGCACCGCGCTCTGCACCGCCTCCTGGGACGCCACGCTGCGGGTGCGTACCGCCCACTGTGTAGCACTGTGTGCCGTCTGCGTACCGCGGCCGCGAGCACCGCGTCACCCGCACCCAGCTCGCGCCCGACGGCACCGCGCTCTGCACCGCCTCCTGGGACGCCACGCTGCGGGTGCGTACCGCCCACTGTGTAGCACTGTGTGCCGTCTGCGTACCGCGGCCGCGAGCACCGCGTCACCCGCACCCAGCTCGCGCCCGACGGCACCGCGCTCTGCACCGCCTCCTGGGACGCCACGCTGCGGGTGCGTACCGCCCACTGTGTAGCACTGTGTGCCGTCTGCGTACCGCGGCCGCGAGCACCGCGTCACCCGCACCCAGCTCGCGCCCGACGGCACCGCGCTCTGCACCGCCTCCTGGGACGCCACGCTGCGGGTGCGTACCGCCCACTGTGTAGCACTGTGTGCCGTCTGCGTACCGCGGCCGCGAGCACCGCGTCACCCGCACCCAGCTCGCGCCCGACGGCACCGCGCTCTGCACCGCCTCCTGGGACGCCACGCTGCGGGTGCGTACCGCCCACTGTGTAGCACTGTGTGCCGTCTGCGTACCGCGGCCGCGAGCACCGCGTCACCCGCACCCAGCTCGCGCCCGACGGCACCGCGCTCTGCACCGCCTCCTGGGACGCCACGCTGCGGGTGCGTACCGCCCACTGTGTAGCACTGTGTGCCGTCTGCGTACCGCGGCCGCGAGCACCGCGTCACCCGCACCCAGCTCGTGCCCGACGGCACCGCGCTCTGCACCGCCTCCTGGGACGCCACGCTGCGGGTGCGTACCGCCCACTGTGTAGCACTGTGTGCCGTCTGCGTACCGCGGCCGCGAGCAGCGCGTCACCCGCACCCAGCTCGCGCCCGACGGCACCGCGCTCTGCACCGCATCCTGGGACGCCACGCTGCGGATGCGTACCGCCCACTGTGTAGCACTGTGTGCCGTCTGCGTACCGCGGCCGCGAGCACCGCGTCACCCGCACCCAGCTCGCGCCCGACGGCACCGCGCTCTGCACCGCCTCCTGGGACGCCACGCTGCGGGTGCGTACCGCCCACTGTGTAGCACTGTGTGCCGTCTGCGTACCGCGGCCGCGAGCACCGCGTCACCCGCACCCAGCTCGCGCCCGACGGCACCGCGCTCTGCACCGCCTCCTGGGACGCCACGCTGCGGGTGCGTACCGCCCACTGTGTAGCACTGTGTGCCGTCTGCGTACCGCGGCCGCGAGCACCGCGTCACCCGCACCCAACTCGCGCCCGACGGCACCGCGCTCTGCACCGCCTCCTGGGACGCCACGCTGCGGGTGCGTACCGCCCACTGTGTAGCACTGTGTGCCGTCTGCGTACCGCGGCCGCGAGCACCGCGTCACCCGCACCCAGCTCGTGCCCGACGGCACCGCGCTCTGCACCGCCTCCTGGGACGCCACGCTGCGGGTGCGTACCGCCCACTGTGTAGCACTGTGTGCCGTCTGCGTACCGCGGCCGCGAGCACCGCGTCACCCGCACCCAGCTCGTGCCCGACGGCACCGCGCTCTGCACCGCCTCCTGGGACGCCACGCTGCGGGTGCGTACCGCCCACTGTGTAGCACTGTGTGCCGTCTGCGTACCGCGGCCGCGAGCAGCGCGTCACCCGCACCCAGCTCGCGCCCGACGGCACCGCGCTCTGCACCGCCTCCTGGGACGCCACGCTGCGGGTGCGTACCGCCCACTGTGTAGCACTGTGTGCCGTCTGCGTACCGCGGCCGCGAGCACCGCGTCACCCGCACCCAGCTCGTGCCCGACGGCACCGCGCTCTGCACCGCCTCCTGGGACGCCACGCTGCGGGTGCGTACCGCCCACTGTGTAGCACTGTGTGCCGTCTGCGTACCGCGGCCGCGAGCAGCGCGTCACCCGCACCCAGCTCGCGCCCGACGGCACCGCGCTCTGCACCGCATCCTGGGACGCCACGCTGCGGGTGCGTACCGCTCTCTAGGTAGCTTATAACCTGACAATGCAAAAGTGTCCTTGTAGACCAATTTGAAATAAATGATTTGAATTTTGAATTTTGTTCCGCGTACTGTGTAGTACTTACTGTGTGGCATCTGCGTACCTCGGCCGCGAGCACATTGCTTAGACAACAATGAGTGCTTGTAATTTAATATGAACGTTATACAATAGCAATAAAGCTCAAATTGAGTCTACGTTTTAGTTAGAAAATGTTTGTATGGAAAAAAAGAAAAGGGCTGTTTTTAGAGTTTTCCTGGTAATATTTCGAATTTCTCTCAACTTTATACCTTCCCTAGACCTCAACGAACATTTTAAGACCAAGATATGATAAATGCGTTCTCGAGTATTAGCGAGACTAACGAACAGCAATTGATTCTATATATATAGATTAAGCTTCATAAATATCAGATCAGATCAGCTTTCAGAAATAAGTCGTATTGTTCCGTACTTGTTGGTAATACCTAAGCCAATTTAATAGGAATAGACCTAGAATTTTGACCGCTCGTATTTAATTACAGACTGGTTTTTCTGCCATATTTCACTTTACTGTTTTTTTTTATTTATTTTGAAACACAACGACGATGAAACAAACTAGCAACTTTTACCAAAATCGCAATATTGCGAAAACGAGAGACGCGCGAGAGATAAATCCGTTTTGAACCAAACTTTAATTGAAAAAAATTAGGAACATGGTAATAGAACTGAAAGAAGAAGTAGAACTAGAACTTTTAAATGAGAAATAAGTCCTTTTGAAAAGTCCACTCCTCATTCTATAGTTCAATATTTTTAGCAAATTAAATTGTGTACAACTTTGTTCCTATACAATAAATAATAAATAACAACAATAACTGAAAATGTGTAAATTCCAAGTAAATAAAATTATGAATACTGTGTCTTTTTTAAGATAATCTATTATAATATAGATAATTCGTTCCCTTTTTAGATTTGGGCGTAAGGCGACGCGGCAGCGGCGGAGGTCACCCCGACATTCCTTCAGGCGGACCCGCGGCCGTGTGGCCTCCCGATACCATCCCCGACCTCCGCGACCTCCGCGACCTCCGCGACCTCCCCACCGTCGTCCCTCCTTTAGAATCGGTTCACATGCGCCTAGTTCCTCGTTCGCGCGTACGGCCGATCCTGATGACTAGCGTCGCGGGAGAGACCTGTGAAGTACTCTAATCGTTTCGTTCATTCCGTCGTCGTAGAGTGTGTGTTAGCCGGAGCGGCCCGCCGGCGGCCCGCCGGCCCGCTCCGTCGGTCGTCGATTGTTATAGCTGAAATAGTTTTAGTTGTATAAATGCCGTATACCAAAATGAAGTCGAGTGCGTCTCCCCCCCCCCCCTCCCCCCAGAGTGGCGAGACCGGCCGCGCGGCGATGTTCCTCCCGCGCCTCGTGCGACCCCATTCCCCCTAGTCCGGCAGACCACCGCGGGTGAACGCTTCCGTACATGCGTGCGATCTTTTAGAAACTATTAGGAATCGACCGAGCGTCTTCGACGTCGGGCGCGGCGAAATATTATTTAAATCGAAAGCAATAACGGTCCGCCGTACGTTCGAAGCGGCGGCCGCCCGCCGCCCCCCGACGAGCCCGAGATGCTCCGCGAGGAGCGCCCTCGAGAACCCGCGTTGTTTATCGTTAGTACCGAGTAGACTCATACTGTCCGTCGACCGATTATGTAAATAATAGCGATCGCGCGTCGAAATTATCTAACGTAATATTAGTTTTAGAGATGTTCGTTTTTTATTTCGTACGTCGTTCGCGTAGATCGTTCGCCGTCGGCCGCGGTCGATGGCGTCCGGCCGAACGCTCGATGAGTTGTGTATTTTTCGTGAATAAATCTGTATGTAGTTCAGGCGACAAGTGAGAGTTGCGCATCGGGCGAGCGCGTGGCGTGGCCGCGCCGGTCGCCGCGACGTCCGCGAAGCGCCATAGGTCGCCACGACATCGCCTCAGGTCGCCACGACATCGCCTCAGGTCGCCACGACATCGCCTCAGGTCGCAACGACATCGCCTCGCGCTCGCCGCGCTGACACTGTTGTGGCTGCGTTCTATTACCAATAAATTAAATGTTGACTAATTTTGTTTCTTGTTTTATTACGCTCAATTCCCACCCATATACCCAGTTCGTTTCTAGAGATATATACAGAATAGAAGAATGAGGTTGGCAAGACCTTTGCTTCAATTTAGTATTAGCATCATTGTCACTCACCGCTTTACTCTCACCGTTTCATAAATAATACATGCAATGCAACACGTTCGCAATCACACATAGATCTCATCGCAGCTTTCCGTTTGCAAATTAGGCAGGGGCGGCTTAACCTATAGTGTAGGGTGTGCAATGCACACGGGCGCCGCCCTGAGACAGCTAAGAGCATCGTCTTGGACCATCATGATACAACTATGACAGAAGCGGCCAGCCAGCGCGGTGACGTCAGTTATCAAACGTAAAACGTAACTAATACCATACTGTAAGCTACCACTTATAAAATAGCTTCTTGGAATATGAAAATACTTTCTTGTTACGACGGCAAAGTAGTACATACCTAGTAGCCGCGGGGAAGGGGGGGGGGGGGTCAGGCCTAGGGGGCGTCAGGGTTTCGTTGCACACGAACCACAACAGAAAAAACTAGAATTCGCAAGTGGGCGGGGAACGCGCGCATCTAATATGCGGAGTTACTAGCACCGTCAATCGCCCGCTCGTTTACACACGCCAGTTTACACATGCTAGTGTAGCCAGGCCGCCAAACTTAATAGCCGGACACATCAGGCAGTTTAGCCGGGCATTTCGGTAAAAAGTCCGGACATCCGCAATAGCAGCGCTGGGCCTCGCGGCACTAGCTTGTTTGCAAAATGCAAAAAGCCTAACAAAAGATGGACAACCTTTATTTTCACCGGAGACGCAATCAAAAAACCTACCCATGTCCGGCTTTATCCGGACGCCTGGCAACCCTAAGTGCAACTTAGGCAGTCGCCGTGTTCAAAAGTTGAATTATCTTAAAATAATGCCCTTTTGTGCCGTTTTGGAGTGCAAAAACGATAGTCATCGCTAATAGGCAAACTGAGACTTCAATGTTCTCCAGGTCGTCGGGGGAGGGGAGAGGCGTGCAATGCAGCGTCCTCTTGTAATATATAAGGGTGCCCCCGAGGGCACCGTCTGTACGATCGTTTCGTACTAACCTATAGTTGGCCAAGCTTGGGTTACGGCGGGCGGGTTTTAAAAAAGTCTTCTGGATGAGGAAGACATCAATATTTTTGTCGCGGAGAAATTCTCCCAGTTCATCGCGGAGGCCTGACATGCCATTGGCGTTAAAAAACCCTATTCTAAGTGAATAGGGTTTTATCCTGCTTGATAGCGGTCCTGGTTGAGTAGAGGAGTGTTCTTGTAAGACGGCCGTTCCTGACACAAGTTCGTCCTCGAACGTCTCACACTCTCCGTCCTGTCCGTCTCGTTCATCCTGATAATCGTCTTGCACGCTCTCTGTAATACACATAAGACACATTGAGTTACACCGATGCATAAGGTACATCAATATGATGTAAAGAACGTTTTTTGACGTGACAACGTCTTAAATTAGGTTGCGGCTCAGAGTTACTCATGAAAAAGTGTAACGCCCGGTAACGTAACGACGAGTCACCGAACGAGAGAGAGGCCTGCCGGACCGGCGAATGCCATTCTACCGAGAAAAAGACTTTGTCACGTAAAATCTTCGCCCGTAAAACCGACTTTACGTATGAGAGACCTGACAACAGGAGTGGCGGCGTCCACGCCGATAAGTAACTGCAACGGCGAAGTCTTCGTGGTAGTTTGTATAGTGATGTTAAGAGTAAGTTGAACCTTCCACAGCAAATTGGACCATTCTGTACCCTTGGTCGCAACCTCGACGCGTAGCATGTTCAAGACAGTGCGACAGTATCTTTCTACTTGTCCGTTTTCGCGGTGCATGCCAGGCGTGACATAGTGTATAGTGGGACCTAACTCTCTTATAAAGTTTTGAAAGGCTGAGCTTTCAAACATTCTGCCACGATCGCAGACAATAGAGGTTGGGCTACCAAATAAATGGCGTTAGAGAAAATCCTTTTAACTTCATCACTATCTTGTCGGTAAATCGGATATAATAAACAAAACTTAGAGAAATCATCAATTATAATTAAAACATATTTGTAACCATTTGATTCCGTTAAGGGCCCCAAAACGTTTGTATGTAATACAGAGAAAGGTATATCAGGCTTAGTCCAGGACTCAATGGGGAGTAAAGCCGCCCTGGGTACTTTCTTATGAGCTAAACATACAAGACAATGTGTTATGTACTTTTTAACAAATCCACGTAAATTAGGGAACCAAAAATGTCGTAATATAAGGTCTGTCGTTCGATCAGTACCAATGTGATAATGTATGTCGTGAAAAATCCTTAGCAAACTAAGTCTATGACCTTTTGAGCTCTTACTGAGTTTGTTGGGTAGCGGAGTTCTTCTCAGTAGTGACTGCACTTGGAACTCTGCTAAGTGAATAACATTGATCTTGACGAATAAGTTTTTCTTTTTCTTCATTTATTATAATTGAAGGAATTGAAAAATTTTACGATTATTATGTTTTAACCAAGTAGTTTAAATTCTAATTTTTAATTTACTATTAATATATGATTTTGCTTTTACTATATGTAATGGTTATTCGCTCTAGGTAGTTTATGATTTATTGACGTTTTGAAAGTATCTGTAAAGATCTATTCGAAATAAAAATATGTTCTATTTCTTCTATTTCTATTTCTAAACGGTGGTTTTGCACTGCTGGACTAACCGGGTCGTTTAGGCCGTTTTGAGTCATTTCACTATTCGCAACATTTTGAATAGTTATATCTTAACAACTTTTAAGTTCTTATTGACTATATGTTTCAAAGACAAATAGTATTTATTACTCCAATACTATTACAGGGTAACCAATAAAAAAAATAGTCAACATCCCAATACGATTGACTAAACGTCAGTAAATGCTAAAATAATAACACCATTATTTAAAAAATTAAGTACATCCCTGTTGCTTCAATGGAGTGTAGGTAAATATTTTATAAAATGGGCTTAGTTTCCATACTGTTATTATCTATACTGTGGTTATTGTTTATTACTTTTGGCGACTGTATGAAAGGGACAGACTCCACCAATGTCGTTGTCCTACTCTGAACCTTTTTCCCTTTTGTTTTTTATTCCCATTTTTCCTGACCGAATAAAGTATATTTTACCTATGTAATATTATTTCGTGACCATTCCACTACGTAAAGTTCCTTACTGTTGTTCCTTGGATCGCTTAATCAATAAGAGCAACTGAACGAGCATAGAGATAGAAAAGAATCTATATTCATTCATTCTAATTTTCCTCAGCTGATATCAGCTGATATCATTCAATCAAATTTCGTTCATTGTTTCATTTCATTTTCGTGCGCCATTTTGCTCAATACTCTCTAACAATTTGATAGTGATTGGTTATTGTATTCACCATTATTGCATCGGAGTGTCGCGTTTTGCTCAGGTGTAATTCTGACTAATCGAAATCGAGGGGCTGCAACCATGGGTCGAGCTGTGTTGTGTTTTCCACTAGCACTGCTATTTTTAGCAAGTGTAATTCCGACAGAAGCACAAAGTAAGTAATTTTATTTGGATAATTATTATCTGGGTTTCTTAATGGCTGTCCTTTGTTTTGGACAAATTGATATATCGTATAATGTGCAATATGTGCATGCATGGGCCTCTCCCTTATCTCTCTCGTAGTAGGTCAATAGTCATCTGTCACACTTGGTGGCTGGTTGCTGGTCATGGAGGTGATGTCATGTAGTCTGTCCTTCTAAATTGGGTATAGTTTAGGTACATACTTTATTTGTTTCTTTTTACTTGCTGTAAACTAGTGTACAGCAGTTATCAACTGAGAAATTGATAACCATCATACAATAAAAAACTGAAAATACCTCTGAATTTTTGTAACGAGATACAGTCATTATGATATGATTTCTTTGTGTATGTTTTCTTACATTACTACATAGGTACCTAATAATCAACTATATGTAGAGCATATCATTGGAATACTTAAATATTATGTTTGGTGCTAATGTGATTATTTATGTCTCATTAACCATTGTTTTTAGTTTTGCAACAAAGTATTGTAATTATTCTTGAAATGGTTATAACTTACGCCTACATACCTACTTGTTACTGTACTGCTACACTGCCTCCTTGTGATTTGGGATCATTACATACCTGCTTATATTTTGTTCTGCGAGGTTACCTTGATGTTCATCAACATCTTGATTCGAAAAATACTGGTTGCAAATTCAATGAACCACTCTGTAATAACTCCTACATCTTAAAGTTTACAGGGCTCCAGGGTCACCTGAGGAATTTTCAAATCTGACTTAATTCTGCCATCCTAATTTTAAATGACCATTGTGTGGAATTTAAATTTAATATACCTATTTCATTTACATCACATAAGTGTCTGTTTAATAGATAAGTTTTATCTATTATTTATAATGATGGAGATATGAAGAATCCACAACTACACCTTAACAGGTTCCCTGACCCATTAATCACATGTGCACAAGTGCAATTGAATTAAACAATGCAATTGTTTAATCAAACTATTGTGTTTGAAATGGGACTGGGAATGGGTTAATAAGACCATTTCAGTTCTTAAATAATCTAATAGGTTGGGGAAAAAGTCTTTTCGCATTATAGTATGTATGAACTTGTAATAAAATCTCTTTGGCTGTAGTATTTGTATCTGGCTGATTTTGGTATCATTGAAAGTTAAAATTTTAAGGAACATAATTCCAAATTCAAATTAGGCAAATGTGTGATTTTTATTTGTTTTTCGTACTGTCAAGATGAGTGAATGTAATGAAGAAATTCGATACATTTTAAAATTTTACTACAAAAAAGGTAAAAATGCAACGCAAGCAGCGAAAAAAAATTGCGATGTTTATGGACCTAGTGCAGTGTCTGTGAGAGTAGCACAAATTTGGTTTAAGCATTTTCAATCCGGAAATTTTGATGTCAAAGATGCACCTCGCTCTGGTCGCCCTATTACGGATAAAATGGATGCCATTTTTGAAAAAGTGGAGCAAGATCGACATATCAGTAGTTACGACGTAGCTGAAGAACTGAGAATTGATCACAAAACAGTTTTGGCGCATTTGAAAAAAGCTGGGTACAAAAAAAAGCTCGATATTTGGGTACCTCACGAGCTCACTGAAAGAAACCTAATGAACCGTGTACTCATTTGTGATTCCTTATTACGACGTAATGAAAACGAATCATTTTTGAAGAAGCTGATAACTGGTGATGAAAAGTGGATCACGTACGACAAGAACGTGCGAAAAAGGTCGTGGTCAAAGGCCGGTCAGGCTTCACAGACTGTGGCGAAACCCGGGTTAACTCGCAATAAGGTGATGTTGTGTGTGTGGTGGGATTGGAAGGGCATTATTCATTATGAGCTATTACCACTAGGCAGGACTATCGATTCTGAACTCTACTGCAAACAACTGATGAGATTAAAGCAAGAAGTTGAGAGAAAGCGGCCGGAATTGATCAACAGAAGGGGTGTGGTGTTTCATCATGATAACGCTAGACCTTACACATCTATAGCCTAGCCACTCAGCAAAAATTAAGAGAGTTTGGCTGGGAGGTGTTAATGCATCCGCCGTATAGTCCTGACTTGCACCTTCAGATTTCCACCTGTTTCGGTCTCTTCAGAATGCTTTATGCAATGTTAGGTTAACATCACGAGAGGACTGCCAAATCCACTTGTCGCGGTATTTTGATGAGAAGTCCCAAATTTTTTATAGCAATGGGATCATGTCCCTACCTACAAGATGACAAAAGGTTATCGAACAAAATGGTACATACATACTTTAGTTAAATTTAAATAAACTTTATTAAAAAATGTTTTGAATTATCTTAAAAAATGCGAAGAAACTTTCCCCAACCTAATATAATAATGAAATGTAATTTAAAAGTCTTTTAGAGATTGAACAAAATTAATGCCATTTTTATTTCCAACTATTATACCTATTTTGCATAAAAATCGTTGTATTTGTTCATGAAATAAATCATGTGGTTGACATGGCTTAAGGATACATTATTTCATTCATCATTTTAGACCCATACATTAGTTGTTATAAACAAAACAAGTAAGCTGGATGTTATAGACACTGGCGTATACCTACCTACTTTCTGCAACATTTTATAACAATCTCATTTGATGATGTTTGTATTCATCCAAAAGAGTTGATCAACTTTTGAGATTTTTTTCTTTATTTGAGGCATGAAAATGTATGTAATGCCATAGTAGACTATGGGAAGTGCGCCGAGATACCTAGTAGGTATTTTATAAATACATTTTATAATTTATATCTTAATTTGTCCGAGTTACTTTTAATTATTACAAATTGTAGCCTATATGTTATTCCAATGTTACTACATTACAACTTATATTACTCATAAACATCCGTCCATCCATCCACCCATCCATACTTACAAACTTTCGCATTTATAATATTAGTAGGATCTATTCCAAAATATTATTCTTTCATAATTCTCTTTCTGATTTTACTTTTATCTATATATAGGTATATGTGTATATTCAAACTACTGTCCTATGTTTAATTCTGCCTGATTTGAAACATTATTTTACTATGTTTCTTTAGAGATGATTATAATGTTATTATCTAATATATTTGTTCTATAACAATTAAAAACATTTGAGTAAAATCATAATAAAATACATGTTATATAATTAATAAATTTTTTATGATGAAATTTTGTTTGCAATACCATAAGTAGGTCGTAGGTAGGTATAAACCTATTTATGATGTTATTTTGCTCTTATGTAATGTTCTTGGGAACATTTTTGTCTGAGTATTTCCACAAATACTTTAATTTTCTTTATCAGTAGAACTGTTGCTCAGATTAGGTATAATGTCCTAACTGTATCTGCATTCTGCATTGTGTGTCAGTTTTATTTTCACAAGCTTTATATTTGAAAAGTATATATTTATATATTGCGTTTGAATATTTCGTCTGATTAATTGAGGAACTGACCTCAATTAAGTCGATTGTGGAATAAACAAAGAAAGATGTACATACAGTCAATCATCGGCTTTATTGTCGGGGCACATAATGAGAGGATCGAGTGAAGGGGTCGAAGGGTCAAAAAAACAGGCGGGCCGGACGACCACAGTTTGATACGATGTGAGCGTGTGGCGGTGTGCAGAGACGAGCGACGGCGGCGGCGAGGAGCAGCGCGTGACGGTGGCGGCCGGCGCGCCGCTCGCCGTCGAGTGTCGTCTGCGTCCCGAGCAGCGCGCCGAGTGGCGACGCGACGGAGGGCCGCTGCCACCCGACGTGAGGCTGGCGGCCGAGGCGCCCGCGCCCGACGGTCGTCTGGCTGCGCGCCTTCGGGCCGCCGCCGCGCGCCCGCACCACGCCGGCCTCTACACGTGCTCGCGCGACCGCGACCACCGCGTGCGCGTGCTCGTGCTGCCCGCGCCGCTCGCCGCGCCCGCCTCCGCCTCCGCGGCCGCCTCCGTCGCGCCCGGTACCGCGCATGCCGCTCTCTCCGCCGTCGGCGTCGGCCGCCCCGCTTGCTCGCGCGGCGGGCACGTCTCGATGGAGGCGCGCCCCCGCCCGTAGTTAGTTCTCGTCTCGTGCGTTCGTCTCGTAGCTAGACGCTTGGTAGTTCGGCCGCTCGTCGTCGGCGGTCTTTCACGTTTCGTGGCCGATTTCGTTATCTTCCGTAGTTAGAGCTTCTTCAGTAGGTCGGACGTAGACGATAGTAGATAGCGTGGTATCGTGATTGCGAGTCGAATCCGTTTTATCTATCGCCGAGCGGCGGAGGCGGCGCGGCGCGTCGCCGTGTGGGTGCTGCGCCTCTAACCGAACGCTGCTCGCTGCACATTTTTAATTTGCGACTTTGCAGGCAGTCTTGTAACTTTCCTTGATTGGCAGCGACGAACAGCCGACTTTCCCGGTTCGGGTAGTCGTCGTCTCGTCGGAACTAACGTACCTATATCCGCTGCGAAGAAACGGGTCGCGGCCGTCGGCGTCGGGCGGTCGCGGCCCGCGTAACTATGAGGTCGATCGATGCGAAGTGTAACCGAATGCTGAAGTCGTACCGTGGTCGCAAGTGCGAGCCGCCGCCCGCCGCCGCTCGGCCTTCTCTACCCTACGGCCTCGTTTCGACGATAATCCATGCCGTTTCGAATTGAATTTATCAGATAGATAGATGTTGAGTTATCGCTGCGAGGTGGGGAGGGCGACCATACTGGATATTGACTTGCTTGCATTGAGTAATTAAGATGATTGGTACTTAATAATGCTGATGAGCAATATAGCGACCGTCCAATACCACAAGCACAAGCTAAAGTAATGCCGTGAAGACTTATTATCTACATAATTAATAAATTAATCTGTTACCTAGATAAGGGATGAAAAAATTGTAGATTGTTGTTTTGTTAAGTAATAATTATTTTAAAGGGGCAGCAGGGAGAAGACGAGAGTCTGCGTAGAACATAATAAGCGTTCGGCTCCCCGATTAAACACAATCACGAATATTTAGTGATTCAGAATGGTGATATTAATTACATTAATTAACTTATTTATTTATTATTGTAGGTTTGTAACTTTTCACGGTCTAATACCTACATATATTAAAATACTTTGCATTTTTACAAATACTTCTTTTATTCAGCAGTAGCGTATTTCAGCTGAAATGATGACGATGATTCATTTACTTACACATTGTAATGTATTGTAATGCATACCACATGCATAGTCCGCTCGCGGCCGCGAGCGGACTGGCTGGCTGGCTGGCGGACTGGCAGACTGGCAGACTGGACGATACATTCACATCAAGTATCCAAAGTTATGGGTTAAAAAGAAAGATTTCAAAGTACATATTTTAATTTTGTAAATGTTTTTATTTGAAATTCAATTTGTCTATGGTCTATATAGTAGTAGGTATGGTTTTAAAAAATCTTATAAATATATCGTTCAATATTGTTCATTCAATTAAGAACAATTAAATTAATAAATTGACGTAGGTTTTAAAAAAACTAAATAATGATGAGTTTATTCACAAACTTAACGGCTGGTAGGTAGATCAAATGGTACACTTACATCTATTATTATTGTTTGGGTTAGACCCCAAAGAGTTACTGATAAATAAAAATCTGATAAACTGATAAAAACTTGTATATTAAAAACTGTCCAAAAATAACTAACTGATAATGATATGAATGAAATGTGAGAACCCGCGGCGAACTTGATTACCTAATGCGAACTGAATATAATAATAAAATAAGTATGTTGAAATGAGGCGTATGGTGTAAAATGCTGATATAACTAATGTGCGGTGCATTAGCCCGTACATGCTCCCGGGCGGCAAAGGAAAGTTAGTAGGGAGATGATCTTACTATAACAAGATGATAACAATAATAAACTAATCCTAAGTTAGTAGGATTTACGTCTAGGATGAATCGGGTACACAATAAACTGATCTAAGGACAGGTGATGTACTATTGTTACGTTTAGACGCGTGTGCCCTAGATGTCCCACTATTTTCGACATCACTACACAACACATCACTGCACATATCATCACCACACATCACACTGCACTGTACACTGATGTCTCTGGACTGGAGGGCGGGTCGCGGCCGCCCGGCCCCGACCTCCCCTGCTGCCGCTGCTGCGTCGGACTCATCAGTTGACGGGCTCCTTCTGCATCTCATTACACGTCTCGAAATGTAAACGAGACCAACCATGATAAAGATCGCAAAGAGTACGTATATTGCAGTATAGTGATGGTAATCGTGGTATGTCAATTCATCTGATAATGGATTACTGTTTTTGATGACGTCCAACTTGTTTTGGATGTCTATTATTTGGTTGCGGCTGTCAATAAATTCGGCACTCTCATTTTGTATGGAAGATTTTGGTATGGTTAAGTTTACGATATTATTGATAGGCGAAATTCCGGGCAATATGAAAAATGGATTTGAATTTATCTGATTAGTTCCCTGTTTATGAGTATAGACCATGAAGTCAGCTGATTTGATGACGCAACCTTCTGTCACGGACAATAGCCCGGCGCTAGACAGTGGGATGGCAGTTATTTCATTATCGCATAGCAGTTTCACGTTACACACTCCGCAACAGAAATAAAAATAATTATTTATGATATTTAATTCAGACCATACATCGTTACATAACTCTCTTCTCGTATCACATATTCTTGATTCTGCCCTTGTCGTGCAAAAGCTATGGTCATCCTTTATGTCTAGAATCGGTTTCTTAAGATGACATAATATGAGATCTGATCTTTGACGAGTGCACGACTTGATCTCGTTCTCCGTCAGCAAAATTATGTTATTTCTATGTAAATTAACTGCAACAAATTCTGATACAGGAACGATGCTGATGCTCTTATTTCCGACACGATGAGGAACCGGAATGAGTCTTGATATCTCGTAGCAGTCTCGGCTTATCAGTGGAATTTTTACTTCGGTAATAAGGTACCTTTGCGACATTCGAGCTCGCACTTGCAGCAGGCTATATATATTTGACAGATCGAGCGTATCTATTGGAGAATATAAGTCTCGAGGAAGTTGACCAGATATTATGTTCAACTCGCGCTTCAGCTGTTCAGGAGTCAACAAATGTAAATTAAGTTTTCCATTGTATATATTAGTAAGAGTATGGAGTAGTAAATCTTGATAACTTTTTAATGTGTAGAAAATATTGTTTGCAATCATTGCAGATGAAAGAAAATCGGTTGTTAGCATAACTTCTGACTTAATTAGAGTAACTTCGCCTTCTAAGTCGGTTAATTTTTTGTTAACAGTCTTGTGGTGTTTCGACATGATATTTTCCATATTCTTGATAAAATTGAACTCCGCTTCTATTACGGAAGTTTGATTTTTCCACAGAGCGGCAATATGTTTTTCGTTGTTCCTGATGGTATCGATATCGTGTTCGTATTTATCCGCGAACCGTGCGTCCAATACACCAAAAAGAGAGTTCGCGATATAGCCAACACCGTTGATTAAGCCGCGGCGTCGTCGAACAGGTGATCCAGGTTGATGACTCATTATCATGTTATCGTAAAGTTGTAACTCATCCGCGTCGTGTTGGAGTTGTAATATGATCCCGTTGCAATACGATTGTTCTTTTATACTTTCACATATTAGTTTCAGGTACTTGATATATTTGATAAGAGCGGAATTCCCGTCGCGGTAGGGCTGTGTGTCATAGTAGACTACGAGGCGCCAGTCATCTCTTATTACATTCATGTGGGTAATGTGATCAAAATAAATCCCATTGACTGGCTGTAGTGATGTTTTGTTATAATTTATAGCTTGCGACACAGGTATGAACGCCATGAAAAATAATAGAAGTGATAGGGAAGTCAAACAAAATACTTTTTTCTTAACTGGTTTCTTGTCTCTGATTGCATTCTGATTATGACTTTGTGGGTCGCTATTATTCTCCGTCTTGTTTACGGGTAAAACTGATAATTTTATGACCGGCCGCTTGATAATGCCGTTTTTGGTCTTGAGGCTGACAACTCTGACGAAACCGTCGTTACCAGGATGCAGCTCGACTACTCGACCTAACGCCCACTTCCCAGGCGGTAGGTTATCATCCTTGATGATGACTACGTCGTTGATTTGCATGTTATTTTGTGGCCGTTTCCATTTACTCCTCGAGGATAGCTGTGTCAAGTATTCGCTTCGCCAACGCCTCCATATATCTGAAAACAGCTTTTGTGTAAGCTGCCACCTTGTCCGTAAATCTGTTTCTGTTTCATATAACGTTAATGATGGACCACTTGCCAAAAAATGGGAAGGGGTCAAAAAATTTAAATCATCTGGATCTTCTGTAAGCGGACAAAGAGGTCTGGAGTTTAGACATGCTTCTAACTGCGCCAGCATCGTACTATATTCTTCATATGTAAGACGTTGCTCTCCGATGACGCGTTTTAAGTGATGTTTTAAGCTCTTGACAGCAGCCTCCCAAAGTCCACCAGCTGAAGGCCATGACGGAGCGTTGAAGTGCCATTCAACCCCCATCTCTGATACTTCTGCCAAGAAACCTTCATTAAATACTAACTGTAAATCTGCAAATTCTTGTTGTAGTATTTTGTTTGCACCGACGAAATTCGTTCCTTGGTCGCTGTATATGTGCGCTGGTAGACCTCTTCTAGCAGACATTCTGCGCAGTGCTGCCAAAAATCCTGACGATGTAAGATCGGAAACTAATTCTAAATGTACGGCTTTTGTGGCCATACAAACGAAAACAGCAATATACCCTTTGACAGTTTTAATGCCACGTCCTTTGTTGGCCTTGATAAAGACGTGTCCAGTGTAATCTACCCCAGTGTGGTAGAACGGGCGAGAAGGGTTTGTCCTAGCTGCCGGCAAATCTCCCATAATTTGGTGCTCTGTTAAAGGGTTTTGTTTCCTACATTTGACACACTGACGTAAACGCTTCTTAGTGATGTTGACACCGCCAATAATCCAATATTTTTGACGTACAAACGCTAATGTGAGTCTTGCTCCTCCATGGTATGTCAACTCGTGTGCCTGATCGATGATAAGCTCTGTTAATCTGCTTTTGCTTGGAAGGATGATGGGATGCTTCATATCTTGATCAATGTTCGCATGACTCAATCTTCCTCCTACGCGTAAAATACCAGCTTGATCCAGTATGGGCGTTAAGTTTAAAATCTTGCTTTTACTGCTTATCGCTAAACTTTTCTGCAAATTGTTAACATCTTCTTGATATTCTGAATATTGAACTGCTTTTATAAATATCTCTCTTGATTCTTTTAACTCTTGTACGGATAAAAATCTTGATCCTGATTTCTTCTTGATATATCTGCGAATCCAAGCTAATATCCGTACTATTTTACTGAATGAGCTAAATTTATTTAATAGGTATTCGACAATTTCATTCTTGTTTGAAAATTGCGCAACATTAACTAGCATCTGTTTTTTCTTCTGTTCTTGATTAGTCGTATATTTATTCTGATTTTCAACCTCTGTTGAATCGTAGTTTTTCAACCATTCTGGCCCCTGCCACCATAAGGTGTTCTCACTTAGTTCACAAGCCACCAATCCACGACTTGCACAATCTGCAGGGTTGTCCCTTGATTTAATATACCGCCAACTTGAAGTGGGTATACACGTTTTAATTTTTATGACACGGTGGGCAACGAAGGGTTTCCATCTGTCACTATCTCCGTGGATCCAAGCCAATACAACCATTGAATCCACCCAACCAAAAATAATAATTTTATATCCATTCAAACACTCTACTATTTTAGCCATCAATTTTGATAATAAAAGTGCCCCACATAACTCTAATCTCGGTACGGATTTTTCTTTGACCAATGGGACCAACTTTGATTTACCTGCTACTAAAATAACGGAAGAAGATCCATCAGGGCGTTTTGTTTTACAATACACGACGCGGGCATAGGCTTTTGTGCTTGCATCACAAAAACCATGCAATACAATTGTGTCGTTTTCTTGGATCTGCAACCATCTCGGAACCTTATACTGATCTATATGTTTTAAGTTGGCTTTGATGTTACACCATTTTTTCCAAATTTCAATGGATACCTGTTCATCCCATTGAGTGCTCTGTTGCCAAACATCTTGAAACAACAATTTAATTTCTGTTGTGATTGGTGTCAACCAACCTAAAGGATCGTATAACTTAGACATATCAGACAAAAGAGCTCGTTTAGTGCGTTTTGATGATGACGACTGTAATATTGTTTCTGATTGAAATGTAAATGTATCATCTCTGGGGTACCACCGAAGACCAAGTGTTTTTGTGGACTCTAATTGCTTAAAATCAAAACTTTCGTTATTACTGTTAACATCATCTGATAATTCAGGTATATTGGATTTCCACTTTCGCAGATTGAATCCACCTGCTCGTAAAAGAGTGATTAAATCATTTTTCAGTTGCTTAGCTGTTTCGGTTGTATGTGAACCCTGAATTAAATCATCCATATAGAATGAATTCTCCAGGACCTCCGGTGCCAGGCTGCCCTTAAAACGATGCTTTTCATCTTGCGCTAAACGCTTAAGGGTCATCATGGCTAGAAAAGGAGCGGCCTTGGTGCCAAATGTTACTGTTTTTAACTGATACTCCTTTAATTTGTGTTTTTGTTCGTCACGCCAAACGAGTTTTTGTAATAATTGATCTTCCGAATTTAACCAAATATTCAAGAACATCTTTTCAATATCTGCCGTAAACGCATATTTATACAGTCGCCACTTAATAAGTAAGCTCTGAAGGTCCTTCTGCGAATTTGGACCCCTACACATAACATCATTTAAACTATATCCACTAGATGTTTTAGCAGAAGCATTTAAAACTACTCTTAATTGCGTAGTACTAGAGTCTTTACGTATTACGGCAAAATGCGGTAAATAACAATGGGGAATCTCGTTACAGTCAACTGATGGCGTCATGTATCCCTTTGTTAAAAACTCGTTCATAAATGTTTTATATTTTATTGCTAATCCATGATCTTTATTAAATTTCTTTTCCAACTGATAAAATTGGCCGATAGCTTTACTTTTAGATTGTCCTAATTTTTCTCTAAAGTCTGGTTTTAAAGGTAGTCTTACTTCATATTTGCCATCTTCGCGTCTTATTGTGGTTGATTCATACAATTTAATACATTCTTGATCTTCAGACGTTATCGGCGAATTTTCTGCAATATCCTCTATTTCCCAGAATTTCTGGATGTCCTCATAGTTGTTTAGAACCACGTTGCACTGAAAACTTCTAGTCTGACCGCTCAATATCCATCCCAACTGTGTTTGTTGGGCGATTGGTAACGACGAATTTGATCTACACATTCCATCCATTAAGATTAGCGAATAAATATCTGCCCCTAATACAATATCAATGTGCCTACTGATATAAAACTCTGGATCTGCTAACGTGATATTATTCAAATACGACCAACATGGTTGCGAAAATGAACGGCTCGGTAAGTTTTTGGTTAGACTCTTCATAATAAAAACATCAGTTTGGAAAGTGAAATTGCTAACTATAGAACAACAATTGATTGTGATAAGACCTCTGCAAATGTTTTCTTTATCTCCTATTCCTGTGATACCTCCCTTGAACGGTTGACGTGGAACCTTCAGTATCTGAGCTGCATTTTCCGTTATTAGGGAGGTTTGCGAACCCTGATCTATGAGAGCACGCATTTTATGATAAGTACCATCCGGGGCCTGTACCTTGATTACCGCCGTAGCGAGTAATATTTCGGATGGTTCACGTGGTAGAGCCACATGCGAGCTACTACAGCTTGGTTGTGCATCGGTATCTGATGACAATGCACTCGAAATGGGGCCAGCTGTTTTCGTATTGCGCAAAACAAATGCGTCATGTAATAATGTATTGTGATCATTTTTGCATTCGCGGCATCTTTGGTCGGAAACACACAGTTTGCCATAATGTTTATAGAGACAATTTACGCAAAGATTTAATTTGGTAGCTGTCTTTCTCCGCATGTATCCAGGCATCTCTAAGAATTTCGAACAGTAATAAATGCCATGATCGTTACCATAACAGACA
This sequence comes from Macrosoma leucophasiata, assembly GCA_036365455.1. Classification (NCBI taxonomy): domain Eukaryota; kingdom Metazoa; phylum Arthropoda; class Insecta; order Lepidoptera; family Hedylidae; genus Macrosoma; species Macrosoma leucophasiata. The sequence continues at coordinate 105,481 of JAWQUS010000023.1, read as the reverse complement.
GGACAGTTATATTTAGAATTTTGCTGAACCCTATTATTTACGTTCCTATCTGGTAACGTGTTTTTCGGACTGGAATAAAATACATTCTTGTATAATGGAAATTTTTGATTCTGCTGTTTTGGATATGATTTACCCAGGTGCGTATTAAAAGTGTGATTGTAAATTTTTGGCGCGTTAGTTTCCTGTTTACGACGCGTTGTTTCCAGGGTAGTAAATTTGACCTCTAAAAAGTGTAGAAACTCTGATAATTTTGGTAGTTCACGTGGGTTCGGTACAGATTCCATATAGTCATTATATGTCTCGCTATCAAGTTTTTGCGCTAACATATGGACAATTAATGGATCCCACGATTCTGTATCGACACCTAAGTTCTTGATACCGTTAAGGCATTCCATCGAAGTATCATGTATACGCTTTAAATGATTTACTGATTGTTGTTGCGTAGTCGGGACATTCATCAGTATGTTTACATGTGACGTAAATATGAGTCTTTTATTATTATATCTGTGGTTCAGTATGTCCCAACACACGGAATAATTGTCGGCACTAATTTGAAGATGCTGAATCAGACGTTCAGCTTCGCCCTTTACTTTTCCTTTTAAAAACTGCATTTTCTGCGCGTTGGAAAGAGATCGATTCCTATGAATTGCCTCTTCGAATAAATCCTTGAATGAAGTCCACTGATGGTAACTTCCACTGAAGACTGGGATTTCCAATTTTGGTGTTGAATATTCTCTATGCGCGGTAGACCACAACTTAGAGTTTATCTCTTTTTTCAACCTGATGTACGTCTGTTCATGGTTTGTAAAGGCAGTTTCATAGTCCTGATTTCCTTCATTTAATTCACTGTCAATATCCCAATGCAGTGAATCTATTGCCGACCACCTTGACTGTAAAATCTTGAGTATGTCTTCAAACTCCCATTTTTCTTGAGTGGTATCTAAATCGATGTTTTTAACTGATCTCATAAAAGCCTTGAAGTTAGCCGTTTGTTTTCTTAGCATCTCGTCTAATTTACTGCTGTTGCCGCGATCTATTTTAATCTTGCTGATATCACCACCCGCTTGCTCTATGTTGCGCGAAGGAAAGGGCCCAGCCGACCCTGATGCCTCCCTATCTTCTTGTACTTCTGGCTGCTTACGCTTTGTCAATAAAGCCTGAGTTTGCTGATCTATATAATTTTTCATTGACACATAATATTTCTTGGTAGTGTCGTAACAATTTTCTGTAAAATAAGGATGACTCCTACTTTGATCTGAACAGATACGGTCATGATTATACTCAAATTCTGCCCAGCTTTGCTCCAAAACCTGCAGACGCCTATTATAGTAATCGATAGTTTTCCTATCCGCCCCATCTTTCTTGATATTCGTAAACATTTTAACCATACTTTCGTAAATAGCCGATTGCGATTCAATTAAATCTGCCATAATGACTACCACTTTTAAAAGTCAATATAAAATGGAAAGACCTTACTTTTATACGTATACTCTGTCTTGCTGATGCGATCCCGTGCACCTTGTTGGCACGTGACTGATGCTGGCTCCTTGTTGCGCCCGGCACCTCTCCTGTTGCTGCTGATTACGTTATGCACCCTGATGCGCACACCGCATATGATTTGTGTGTGAACTTGTTATCACACACAAGACCCTGAATTCCTTGATATGCACTGCAATCCACGCGGTTGTACAGCGGAAATCACTAACACGTGTCACTATTCCACAACCCGACAACCTGTGTCCTGATCCAGTACGAAGGCTCGAAGGACCAATGTTTGGGTTAGACCCCAAAGAGTTACTGATAAATAAAAATCTGATAAACTGATAAAAACTTGTATATTAAAAACTGTCCAAAAATAACTAACTGATAATGATATGAATGAAATGTGAGAACCCGCGGCGAACTTGATTACCTAATGCGAACTGAATATAATAATAAAATAAGTATGTTGAAATGAGGCGTATGGTGTAAAATGCTGATATAACTAATGTGCGGTGCATTAGCCCGTACAATTATTAATGGGAAATAGTTACGGACAATATCTTCTGCGCCCCTCGCCTCGCTGCGGCTGCGACAAAGTAGAGCCCATAGTACAATAGATATATTATATACCTATTTATGTAGTCTACACGTGCTTGCGACCACACACTTAATTGTTGTTTAATTTACTAGCTATTAAATTCTGGGAATCGGGCATCGTGGAGCCTCTCTGGAGATTTTTGTTTTATCTTGAGGGATGTTACAGCAGGGAGAGGGACAACACGAGAGTTTCCATACTTGCCATAATACCTGATAAGCGTTCGGCTCCCTCGTCGATGTAATACTTACGTAATTTACATAATATGACTTAAAAGGCTATTACACGACACGGTATTCAGGGTCCGGCAGAAACGGTGGGCGTGGCCTCGCGCCGGGTTGCTGCTTATTACACTATCCGGTCGACAGGGCCCTAACTCAGTCACAGTACAAATATGAACAGTATGCGAACTACGCACAAAACGTTCAAACTGCGCAATCATACAAACATGCGCATCAACGAGGCCCCTAAGCGGTTATCGCGGTGCTGCAGCTCCGAGTCACTCGCTACTTTCCCACCACTCCCGGAATTCCGGCGTGAGAGAATGCGTCGCCTTTGTCTCAGAGTCTCACTCGTTTTCGTTTCTCATATGTTTTAAGTTTCATTCGTTCGCTCATTCATTAGTCTGTATTTAACAGCGATCCATGTACTCGTGTTGTATTTTGATTAAATACAATTATTTCTATGTTAAAATAAAAAGTTATGATAATTAATGTTTTTTTTTCACTCGGATTTAGACAGCTAACGGCCGAATACTAGAATAGAATAGAAAATATTTTATTTCGAATAGATCTTTACAGATACTTTCAAAACGTCAATAAATCATAAACTACCTAGAGCGAATAACCATTACATATAGACCATTACATATAGACTCAAACGTCCCTCAAATATTTAATGGCTTCTTAAACGTTTGAGCAGCTCTTAAACTTGATTTTCGTATACACAAACGTTAATTAAAAACATCTCCTATTAATTGAGACCCACTCAAATAAGTGTTACTCAAAACTCTACCCAATGAAAAAATCGTATGCTTAAACGCAACTAAACGCTATCCTAGTGCCAAATCATCTGTCAAACCTATTTGAGTTTTGAGTAGCTCCAAAATTTAAGAGTGGTCATGAGGACTCAATTTTCTATTCGAGTTTTAAACAATTGTATATCGTCGTCATTTTTCCTTTCGTATCACGAGAGACCTGTGAAGTTGAGAAATGTTGGAAAGTTGAACAAATAAATTGATATCCAATGATATTATAGGTAGTAAAGAGGTAGATATATTATGTTATTGGCATGTCAAAATTATGCATACCAAACCTTGCATGCACTTCTTTTTCTTCCTTATTTCACAAAAATACGACTACAGTCATACATACATCTACTACTAGTTAACTGCTTTTGATTTAACTTCCAACTTCCAATGTACCTGTGTTTGACACACACACATAGCTATATATATATATATATACATAGCTATTATATTTATAGCTATTACGCATTTTATATATATAGCTATTACGCATATTGCCAGTGTCAAGTAAAACGATATTTCGTATTCGTCATAAGCAGCGTTAAAGTCAGAGTCAGTCGGTCAGAGTCACAGTCTAATTCGAGTAAAGCGATGGCTACTTTACCAGAACAATTACAATTAAGTTTTGGAAGCAACCTGAAAAGCCGCGTTTTCGCACTGTTATTCTATTTCACAATACACGGGCATTGTTATAAACCTATATCAATCAAAATGCCATCACCTTAATTTAATATAACTCAAAAATACACCAAGAAAACGAAATAAAATAAGAGCACCACACGGCCCATTCAAGGTGCCCGCCAAAACTTGACACGTTTAAAAAACCCGCGCTTGTGAGCTTGTGACGTCTTCGAAGTCGTCAAATGCCAATTCATTACACAAAAACGGAACTTACTTTCACTAACAAACATTTCAAAGTCTTATGTCTATGAAGTTATCTAGGAAATAATTAAACAAATTGATTTTAAAAATATTTGAGTCATCTGCTGAATTTAAAGTGAAATATTTATTATAAAGCATAGTAATCATTCAAAAGACGCTGCGTCTAACGAACCGAATATAATAATAATAATTGCAACCCATTATACGTCCCACTGCTGGGCACGAGTCTCTCCCCTTTTTTGGGGCGAGGCCCAACAAACCGAATGTTTAAGTTGAACTGATTTGTAATTGAGAACAATTGATATACAAAAAACCCAAGATGCACAGTCTCGACCAAACTTCGCACTCGAAACTGTCCTCAGTTGTACTTACGTAGTTATAGATAACAAATGACCTTATTTTTTTACACAGTGAACCTTAATCTTATGCATTTAAGTTCTCTTTTTAAAACAATATGCAAAAAGTAAACAAATTTTACGACCGAAATTTATGACACAAAGAATTGAATAGAGTCAAATACATAAAATAATAATATAAATATTTTGTTTGATTTATTTTTATATCATAATACAGGTACATATTTTATGGAGTTTGTAAAATTTACGTTCACTTTTTAAACTGTTTTATGCCCATATTACAATTTATATAGCTATGCAATATGAAATAATATTATTATGTTTTTGTTTAATTATATATGTCAAAAATATTCGGTATGTATTAAAATGAAATAAATAAGCAATAATAATAATTTTATTCATTTGTTAAATAATAAAAATCCATGACTTGTTAGTAATATTACTAAAAAAATTGGTCACTTAGTCTATGTCAATTATCAAATTATTAAATTCTATAAATGTGTGTAATACATAATTATATTAGGTTGGGGAAAGTTTCTTCGCATTTTTTAAGATAATTCAAAACATTTTTTAATAAAGTTTATTTAAATTTAACTAAAGTATGTATGTACTATTTTGTTCGATAACCTTTTGTCATCTTGTAGGTAGGGACATGATCCCATTGCTATAAAAAATTTGGGACTTCTCATCAAAATACCGCGACAAGTGGATTTGGCAGTCCTCTCGTGATGTTAACCTAACATTGCATAAAGCATTCTGAAGAGACCGAAACAGGTGGAAATCTGAAGGTGCAAGGTCAGGACTATACGGCGGATGCATTAACACCTCCCAGCCAAACTCTCTTAATTTTTGCTGAGTGGCTAGGCTATAGATGTGTGAGGTCTAGCGTTATCATGATGAAACACCACACCCCTTCTGTTGATCAATTCCGGCCGCTTTCTCTCAACTTCTTGCTTTAATCTCATCAGTTGTTCGCAGTAGAGTTCAGAATCGATAGTCCTGCCTGGTGGTAATAGCTCATAATGAATAATGCCCTTCCAATCCCACCACACACACAACATCACCTTATTGCGAGTTATCCCGGGTTTCGTTACAGTCTGTGAAGCCTGATCGGCCTTTGACCACGACCTTTTTCGCACGTTCTTGTCGTACGTGATCCACTTTTCATCACCAGTTATCAGCTTTTTCAAAAATGATTCGGTTTCATTACGTCGTAATAAAGAATCACAAATGAGTACACGGTTCATTAGGTTTCTTTCAGTGAGCTCGTGAGGTATCCAAATATCGAGCTTTTTTTGTACCCAGCTTTTTTCAAATGAGCCAAAACTGTTTTGAGATCAATTCTCAGTTCTTCAGCTACGTCGTAACTACTGATATGTCGATCTTGCTCCACTTTTTCAAAAATGGCATCCATTTTATCCGTAATAGGGCGACCAGAGCGAGGTGCATCTTTGACATCAAAATTTCCGGATTGAAAACGCTTAAACCAAATTTGTGCTACTCTCACAGACACTGCACTAGGTCCATAAACATCGCAATTTTTTTTCGCTGCTTGCGTTGCATTTTTACCTTTTTTGTAGTAAAATTTTAAAATGTATCGAATTTCTTCATTACATTCACTCATCTTGACAGTACGAAAAACAAATGAAAATTACACATTTGCCTAATTTGAATTTGGAATTAAGTTCTTTAAAATTTTAACTTTCAATGATACCAAAACCAGCCAGATACAAATACTACAGCCAAAGAGATTTTATTACAAGTTCATACATACTATAATGCGAAAAGACTTTTTCCCCAACCTATTATATTAAATTAATTTAAAAGTTAATTATTAAATAAATACTTTAAAAGTTCATTATTAAATTAGTAATAAAAAAATGTGTATGATTTAAAAAAACAGCTGAATTCGACTCCATTGAAAAGTCAAGAACAGCAGGCTTACTCCCGACAACGATTCGATTTCGATCTCGTTTCTCGATTCGAACTCGATCTTGATTTAAAAGTCATACTCCTGAGCAGATTCGAATCGTAAATCGAGATCGTCGTTCGTTCGAGTGTTATCAGCGTCGTAACGCGTTTATAATTGTTTATTTTAAGAACCGCCAGGTGGATTAAATAAACATGCCGTGTGTTATGTCCGTTGTAGTTGATTAGGGAGCCACTATAAATTAATTTTAATGTTTTGGGGAGGAGGGGAGGGGAGGATTGGAAGTGGCAAACAAGCGTGCAGTTCACATTGATGTTAAGTGATGACTGCAGCCTATAGACAGCAACACTAAGACCAAGGTCAAAATGAAGTTGCGTTACCACTCCTGAGGCCTAAGGTGTTATGCCTTTGTGCCGGAAATTACAGGGCCGTACATTACCACCTAACCGGAACACGATAGTGCTGAACACTACCATTTAGCGGAAAGCATATTAGGTAATGCGGTGGTGCCTACGCCTGCGAGCTATGTCACTGGAGCTCTACCACCAGTAGAAAGCTTGACGTGTACCTGTCTTCCCCCCATCCCTTACATTCAATCTTCCCCAACATATTGTAAAAACCACCTTTGCCTATTACCGACAATAAAACAAACCTTTTGAAATTTCACTATATTACGAAAGTTTTTGTAACTTAGGTAAATATCATATTACAAGGTATAATATGTTTTCATAAAATGTTGCTCATTGATTACTCAAATTGTCTTTTAATACAAAATAACTTATAATTTTAAGATATGAAGTGTTAAAAATAACTTTACAATCCAACTCGATCTCAAAAAAGTACCTATATTGTTATCGAATAATTTGACGCTTAAATTCGATCGAAGAACTCGATTCATAACTGTCAATCGGAGTGCAGAGTACGCACATCTCGATCCTAACGAATTCTTCGATTTCATCTAGTACCAATTCGAACCACCGCACGATTCTGCGCTAGTGTTGAATTCAAGAGTACGAAACTGCGTTCAGCCGAATCAAACTCGATTGATTCAGAACTCGATGCTGTCGGGAGTAAGCCACCAGAGCCGTTTGTATTATACGACTAAAACAAAAAGTGCGTCTAATACGTTCGCCGTATAACTATTGAAGTTTGCCGTATTATACTTAGATCGATGAGTGAAGTTTTAAACAAAATTAAATCAAAATCTATTCAAAATCGCTAAATATTTACTAATTTATATGACAAATGTAAATCAATAAAGTCTTTTACTTACCGAAAGTACGATTTTCCATCAGTTTTCATCGGTATAGTCGTATTAATTTTACAATTTTTAACGGAACACTTCGGCATTTTTGACGTACGAGCTGCTCTAAGATTGACGTGATACTATTTGAAATGAGCGCTAAACTTTCATTTTAGCGCTATTTGCGAGCGGACGGTTTTTGAGACGCTGAGTGTGCATCTTGGGTTTTTTGTTTATCAATGTTGAGAACATACTTTTTCGAGAGGATTTTGCCATAATGTAAACATTTGACGTCTGCTTAGATAATCAGACTCTGAAATAGTTTGAGTGACGTTTGAGCATATCATTAAAATTTTGATGCTAAAATATAGGGGACCTTCAACTGATTGAGGGATTTGAGAGACGTTTGAGTATTCGGCCGTAAGAGGTGGTAACCCTACTCGCTACTCGAGCGTCGATGCGCATGTTTGTGTGAGTGTGCCGTTTTGAATGTTTTGTACGTAGTTTCCACTTGTACTGTGTGTAGTTAGGGCGTTACGTTGACGGGGCCACTCCGGTCGCCCTAATTAGGACCCTAACTCCCTAAATGTTCCTTCCTCCCTATTACACTACCCTGACTCTTGCTATCGTACCCTGAATACCGTGCCGTGTAATAAGTCCATTGTCCACAACAAACTACTTTCACCTGTCTGCATTTTTTAAGGCAAAGCTTTTTCATGTAATAGCAAGTTCTTTCTCTTAAGAAACTCTTCAGCAGCAGGCGTATTCTGTATGTCGATGGCCATCGATTTGAAAGTAACATTTTAGAACATTGTTGTTTTTTTCAAATGATCGTAATTATCGCGTTACGTCAAAACAATTACTGAAGTGTGTCTCGGAAGACACACTACGCCTTCCAGAGATCGCGTACGAGAGGTGCCATGATGCTTACATTCCAAAGGAGGTGCTAGGTGCTATTCACATACTTACCTATTACTTACACGGCTACATTTAAATTAAATAAAACGAAAAATGAAATATTATACAATTTCGGTGGTTTAAAATAAATCTTGATCATCATCAGGGATTATTTTCAGTTTGGTTAAAAAAATATTTCATTTTTCTTCAATCTTCTACAATTCGAGCAGATACCTATATTTTATTAGGCCGTTACTGTGTTTTAGAAATATTTTGACATGGATTGTAAATTTTATGCTTAACGTGGATTATTTTAAGCAAAGATATTAGAGGAGTTAGATTGCTAATCCGCACCGGCCGCTGAGCATTCGTTTAGACTCGCGGACGGTTAGAAATGCAAATTGTTCAGTGCTTTGGGTGTAAAAACCGAACAGTAAAGCAAACTAAATCATTCAGTAGCATTACTTATCACCGGTAATGACGTTTTGTGGCGCGACCAAACACTAATCAGGTGAAGTTAGGTGTGTTTGCCTCGCGCCTAATTGGTGTATGTTTTCGCGCCAAGATAAGCTCCACCTACTTACAATGGTTGAATGAAGTTTTCATAGAAAATCGTGTGTATTGGCGATCTAACTCCTCTAATATCTTTGATTTTAAGATTCATAATAATGAACAGAGTTCGAGCTTGGTCCCAACTGTCTTAAGGCTGAACTTATATTTATCTCAATCTCGAGTTCTGTTTATTGTAGGATTGCTGTAGAGGTCGGGGACATGATGTCTAGTGACATGACATCGGTGAGTAGATGTGCGCATTGTGCGGTGGTGCCGGTGGTGCCGCATGCCGTGTGTCGTGCGGGGCGGGCGGATATTGAGAGGTGCGCGTGTTACAGGCGAGGCGACGACGGAGGCGGCGGCGGGGGCGGCGGCGGCGGACGGTGACGTCATCGACGTGGTGTACGACGTGCGCCTCAACATCACCCTGCCCTGCACGCTGCCGAACAACAACAACCTCAACTACATCTGGTCAGTGCTACCCACTCCCAACACTCATCTAATGTTCTATGGTGCTAGGCGAGAGGGATGTGGATCGCGCCTTCTCCAAAGTCAGATTCGACAAGTTAAATTTCATACAAAAAGTATCCAAATCACTGGTCTGCTTGACCCTTCGCACAAAATGAATACCTACTTGCGGCCGATTATCTCCTCTCCGAATCTCTGTAGGAGCGTGCCTGCTGTTGCAGCGGCGTCTCACCTCCTAAATAGCTCCTAATATACAGCGTTAAAATATCAATTATGCGCATTGCTCAAGGGACCAAAGATATTCATATTATCTTTTTCGCTCATAGAAAGGACTAAAAAATCTGTCCCGTAAACGATTCAGTTAGACCTCTAATGCTATCTATCTTTTGGTGTAAATCAACTCTGACGGTCGATAGCACATGTTCATGACTGACACGCTAAAAAGCGGATTATATTAATAATTAAAATAATTTTATTTTAATGACGACAGTAATATCCGTCGTGCGTTTAAGCGGGGTCACAATTATTTTATTACTAGCTGTCCCCGCGACTTCGTCCGCGTGAGAATTTATGATTGTTCAGTATATATATACCCGGACGAAGTCGTGGGCGAAGCTAGTATAAAAGTAACCTAAGTTACTCCTCATTACATAAGCTATCTGCCAGTGAAAGTCCCGTCGACCATCGGTTCCCGAGATTAGTCGGAACAGACAGACAACAAAAACAGACAGACAGACGGACAAAAATTGTAAAAAATGTTGTTTTGGTTTATGTACCGTGTGTAGACACTTATGCATTTAGTAAAAAGCGGTTTTATTAATATAACAAACAGACGCTCCAATTTTATTTATTTGTATGTATAGTATATGTAGTCCATGATACTGTTTGATACTAATTTTATTTTAAGTTTAGGTATTTATCTTGATGTAAGATATGGTATTTATGAAAAATGCTAATAATATTGTGTGAATTGTGTGATAATGTTGAATGTCGCCATTATGTTTGAAAAAAAAGGGTTGACTCAATTTATGCCTCATTAAAATATTTACAATTTACAAGTCGATTATCGATGTCACCTTGATCCATTTTCCATGAATTGAATCTCATTTACCGCGTCAGAATAGTACTAGTATCACAATCTAAAGAAAACGAACACGTGAATCTAGTTTGCTGAGCCTTGTCTCTAACGTCAATAATACTCGTCAGAGACAAGGCTCAGCAAACTCGTTGGCTCTTTTGAAAAATGGAGGTCTGGAGCTTACTCCACCACGCTGCTCCAATGCGGGTTGATGAAGTTACTTGCAAGGGTTAGTGGCCAACCCGCTGTCGGATGTTTTCAAACCGCCCATAAAGCCTCCGACAAGGCTTAACGACTGCTATCTGTCGATAGGAACCGGGACCGTCGGCGTCCTGCTCTCCGAAGCACGAAAATGCGCATTTTAAGTTGCCGCTAGTGGTCTAAGGTTTTCTGCGGTTTTGTGGATTTGGAGAAGGCGTTTGATAGGGTATTACGAAAGGAGCTGTGGGACATTTTGACAGAGTATGGTATTGATGGCAGTCTGCTCCGTGCAATACAGTCCACGTATGTGGGCTGTCAAGCATGTGTGCGGGTAGATGGTAACATGTCACCCTGGTTTGATGTTAACATCGGTGTCAAACAGGGTTGCGTGCTTTCGTCTAGGCTGTTTATTATATATCTGGACAAATGCCTCCAGAGGGTTAAGTTGATGGATGTGGGAGTGCGTATGGGTGACTTAGTGGTGAACTGTCTGCTTTACGCAGATGATGCGGTAATTGTTAGCTCTACACCATCTGGGCTACAAGCACTAGTCACAGTCATGAAAGAGGATTGTATGGAGAAAGGCTTACAATTGAATGTGGATAAAACTAAAGTATTAGTATTTGAAAGAGATGAACAGAGAACAAATGCAAGGGTAGTAGTAGATGATGCAGTGTTAGAACAGGTTGATGAAATTGTATATCTTGGATGTGCTTTTAGCAAGGATGGTAGGTACACCACTGACATAGAAAGAAGAGTGCTTGCTGGGAATAGCGTGAATGGAGCGTTGGGTAAGCTGCTAGAATCTAAACATCTCAGCCAGCGGGCTCGACTAGCCGTACATAATGCTGTACTTACTCCAACGCTATTATATGGAAGCGAGAGCTGGGTATGCAGGAAAGAGCATGAAAGTAAGTTGAACGCAGTCGAGATGAGATCTTTGCGCAAGATCTGCGGTGTATCACTCACCGATCGCGTTCGTAATGAAGATGTAAGAAAGAGACTTTGTGTGAATGATAGTATCGGTGTAAAAATGAAAAAAGGCATGCTCCGATGGTTCGGGCATATAGAAAGAATGTCGAATGAGCGAATGACTAAACAGATATACAATGCGAATGTGGATGGTTGCAGAGGCCCAGGAAGACCAAGGCTGACCTACCATGACCAAATAGGTCGAGTTCTGTCTGATGGTGGGGTCAAAAGTCTTAGGAATCGGCGTGCATGTATGAAGAGAATGATGAAGGTAGACGAGGCACGAGAGGTTTGTCAGAACCGGGATGTCTGGAGCTCTACACTCTCTGCCTACCCCGTTAGGGACCTGGCGTGAAGATACATACATACATACACTAGTGGTCACCCGTCACACACCCGACCGCACCCGTATCGCTTAATCGAGTAGATCGCTTGCGTTCTACACCAGCCGGGAGGCCTTGCACGCTACAGAAAGATGAGAAGAGGATGATACGAAGATATAAATACTAGCGGACCCAACCTAAAATCCGCTGTCCTGTCTCTATCTACTTAACTAAGTATATATATATATATATATATATATATATATATATATATATATATATATTTATATATACAAAAAAATAATAAAAAGAGCATTTTGTAGTGATTGGTCCACTACAAAATGCTCTTTTAATTATTTTTACTATGAATCTAAAATCTAAACCATTCTCAAAACACATACGATAAAGAATCATCAAAATTGGTCCAGCATTAAGGACGAGTTCAGTGACATATCTACACAACGACATTGCTAAGGCCTTTGACCGGGTCTGGCACCGGGCACTTCTCGCGAAACTTCCATCCTACGGTCTTCCCGAGAGGCTATGCAACTGGACAGCCAGCTTTCTGTCTGAGTGTTATATACAAGTCTTAGTTGACTGTCAGCGCTCAGACAGACTACCTATGTCGTCCGCGTCGGTGTCGGGTGGTGTCTGTCTCTGTCATCGACACGAGTGACGCGACTGTTGACTCGAACTAAATGTTTGCCCTCTCTCATTATTATAATACGCTGCGGCCGTGGATAGTAACTGTAGTAAATTATCACAATTACGAATTCAGAATTATGGCATTATATTAGGTACCTATCTACATTATTATGTTGTTTATTACTAGCGGCCCGCCCAGGCTTCGCGCGGGTGCGGGTTTTTGCACCTTGTATCCGAAAAACCCAAATTTCTAACGGAACCCTATTTATTCCTAAATAAAATATAGCCTATGTTACCCGTGGATAATGTAGCTTTCGAATAGTGAAAGAATGTTTAAAATCGGTCCAGTAGTTTTTGAGCCTATTCAATACAACCAAACAAACCAAAAAAAAAACAAAGTTTTCCTCTTTATAATATTATATAGTGTAGATAGTGTAGATCAGTGATTCCCAAAGTGGTCTATATCGACCCCTGGGGGTCTATGACAAGCTAAAAGGGGTCTGCGTCAGCAAAACAAAAATTTGGGGGTCCATGATAATGGATCTCAACACATACACTGATAGTACCAATTTACTTACATCATACGTGCGGGAACCTCTGGTGTAGATAGTCAGTTAGTAACTTTTCTTGGTCTAAATACGTTGCTAAATACTTTGCATTCTCCTGGAGAAATATAGAGCTACATCAGTATTAGCTCGATGACAGTAGTCAGCTAGGCCTACTCCTATTTCGGTGAAATCAGCACCACTCGATTTCCCAGTTTATGGTCCTGTCCAGAAGTCTCGGCGCACGACATCGTGCATCGTGTAGTGTGATAGGGCGTGGATGACGTGAGGCGCGTGGCTCGCTGCCAGCTCCCGCCGCTTGCACCCCGCCCGGGCTCCGGGCGGCCGGGCGCCGGGCTCCGGGCGGCCGGGCGCCGGGCTCCGGGCGGCCTGCTTCGCGCTTTTCGCCCCGCAGCAGCCGCGGACCGCGGCGCTATTTGCCGACACGACACTATCGCGTTATATTTGTTTTCTGCCTACTGCCTACTTAACGATCATCCGCACTTTACGTATTGTACTGTTTGTGCTCATTCTCAAAGCGTCACCGTCCTATACGACTTATGTTAACAAGGATTATGTTTCTCGAACATTCTGGTACTTATCTAGTTGTTATATTGTCGTTAGTGAAACTGATGTTTCATCAAGCTTGAGTTTACTTAAATAATGTTTAGATAGATCCGTCGAGACACGTTTCGCCATTTCGTCCGCATGGACTTAGTCTCTGTCTCTAGAGTCTGTAGACCATGGTCTATGTATAAAATACTAGCTGACCCGGCAAACTTCGCTTTGCCTCACAATGAAATAATTTGTCAAAGGTTTGATAGATACGAACTATTTGTATGGAAAATGAAATTGTGGTTTTTACTATTTACCTTCAACTTCTTCACATTTTCTTACCTTTTAAACCTTCCCTGGACTTCCAAAAATCATTCAAAACCAAAATTAGCCAAATCGGTCCAGGCGTTCTTGAGTTTTAGCGAGGCTCACGAACAGCAATTGATTTATATATATATATATATATATATAGATATAAGCACAATATTCAGTGCTACATAATATGTGTAAAAGTGCAATGTGTACTTACCCCTTGGTAAGTACACATTGCACACATGTGGACATTGCACGCACATGCGCACTTCAGCACTACGCTCCATCAAAATCGCGACGCGACGCGGAGAAGCGCTTAGTTATTTTTAAGATACCCAAATTTTTAAACTCGCTATATCTTTTGAATGGAGTGTCCGATTAAAATAATTTAAACAGCAATGTAAAGGTATTGAACTACTGATAAATAAAAAGTAATATAATAATTATTTAGATAAGTATAAATACCATGGTATGAATATCGACATCTTATTTTCGTTGCCGATTTAAATAGTTTGTTAAACTATAAAAGTTTTTATAGTGGCGCAACTATAATACTTAGATACCACGGACTTTTCTACAAAATCGTAGTACATTATTTTGCTCCATCATCAATAGTTATTGCAGCGCACGCGATTTAAGGTATTTCAATAGTGATTTTTATCGACGGTGGTTTATGTTATTGAAGTTTTCGCAAGGAATCCCTATTTTTTTTTCAAAATAAAATATAGCCTATGTTACTTTGGAAAGATGAACATTCATAATGGTGAAAGAATTTTTAAAATCGGTCCAGTAGTTATTGAGCCTATTCATTACAAACAAACAAACAAAAAAATATTACCTCTTTATAATATTAGTTCAGATTAACCTATTTGTGTATGATACTCGTTATGTCTTATTAAAAATATACGAATAGCCTTTTTAATCTGGACTACCTACCAACTAAAATATTTTATATTTTATATTCACATACTACATTATGTAACCCTAAACAATAATGTGTAGTTCTATGTTCTAGGACAGGTTCTAGAACATAGAATTATGTAAAACCAAAAATGTTAAATCAACCACCAGAAGATCTACAAGCCATGTTCACAAATCTACATTCGGTTTTGTTACTCGTTCTCATTCTACTAGTCGCTAGTCGCTCGCGAGAAAATCTTGACCCTTAAAAACAACATTGGTGACAACATTTGACAACATTTCATATTTTTAACCTTCATGTTTTTAGCGGGAAGAAGGTGTATGTTATGTAGATGGTGTAAAGGTATATAACATAAACACTTACAGTTTTTGGTATGAATATAATGTTCTGACCGTTACACATAACACACTCACTAAGTTAGAAGGTGCAAGAAGTTAGATGAAGTAGAAGTACAAGCACAGAGATATAATAGTTCGGTAGAAAGAATAGTTGAGAAATGGAAGAGAAAGCGGGTTACATAAACTAAACTTATATGTAAACTAAAGTAAGTTAGGCATAAACGCGGGCGAGAGGCAAGCGTTCCGCGTCAAATCAGAGTCGAGACTGGTTTTGCCGCCATGCGCCAACGCGGTCCGTGCCGTATGCGCGCGCAGCGTGCGCGCGCAACACATCGCGCGTTATGTAGTATTTATGTACCGATACGTCTAGTGTTGTAGCGTGGTCGGTACCAGTTGTCGTTGATACCCGGTACCAGAAATCAGGTATCGGGTGTAAACCAGTTTAGTTAATGATTGTGTTATAGATAAATATTCAAGTAATAGATAAACAACATAAATTTGTATAAATTATAAATATGTTTTAGTAGGTATGTATAATACTTTCTGTATTTATGTTTGTATAATTAATATTTGTGTCAAATGTAGGAAAGGAGCCTACACCACCCCCCTCCAGAGACCGTCAAGGGCGATAAAAATCTGTAAATTGTATTTTACGACCAGAACGAGTGACGTACCCCTGTGGAACCTCAGGAACGGGTTCTTCATCCTTCACACAAAGTATAAAAGCTGATTTCAGCCGATCAATAGATACATTCGATTCCTTATTATTTAACAAAATTTTAAATACTTTGTCACATCTGGCAAGAACCTTATGTGGCCCAGTGTAGGCAGGCTGTAAAGAACCTCGCAATGCGTCTTCGCGGAGGAAAACGTGATCGCAAGTTTCAAGTTCCTTGTAAACGAATACTTTTGGCTTACAATGCCGTGAAGCTGGGACTGGCTGCAGCTTAGAGGTTAAAATTTTGAGCCTCGCAGAAAATTCAGATATATCAGTAGTACCGCTGGTAGTGGACTCAAAAAACTCACCAGGTAATCTTAACGGCTCGCCATAGACTAATTCAGCCGAAGACGACTGCAAATCTTCTTTAAAGGCAGTTCTTATGCCTAACAGAACTAACGGCAATGACTCTGTCCACCTGTCGTTCGAGTGGCAAACTATCGCGGCCTTGAGCTGGCGATGAAAGCGTTCAACGAGGCCGTTGCAAGCCGGATGGTAAGCTGTTGTCCGCTTATGCTCAAACCCTGCAATCTTTGACAAAGATTGGAATAAGGCAGACTCAAACTGTCGACCACGATCAGTTATGATGTCTGTGGGACAGCCAAATCGAGCAATCCAGGTTGACAACAAAGCTTTTGCAACGGTTTCCGCTGTTATATCTTCTATCGGTACTGCTTCCGGCCATCGCGTAAATCGATCTACGGCCGTAAGACAGTATCGATAGCCTTGAGATAGAGGAAGGGGTCCAATCAGATCAATATGGATCTGCTTGAATCGCATGCGCGGCGTCTTGTAGGTGCCAACGGGGGCAGTCACGTGACGAGTGACCTTAGCTCGTTGACATGGTAGACAGGCACGCGCCCAATCCCGACAGTTTGCTCTCATGCCGGGCCAAACAAAGCGCTCGGCTACTAATTTGACCGAAGCGTTGGCACCGGGGTGACTTAGCGAATGCAAACTATCAAATATTTGTTTGCGAAAAGGTTTAGGTACATAAGGCCTGGAATTCATTGTACTGACATCGCAGTACAGAGGAATTTGACATCCAGGGACATGTAGCTTCCGCAATTGCAATGAAGAGCCTTCTGCAATGAGTTTCTCCAATTCTGGGTCTGTATTTTGGCTATTGGCTAAATTTTCGAGGCTGACGGGTGCTACTAATTCTTCGACTCGTGACAATGTATCGGCAACAACGTTGTCCTTGCCGGATATATGCCGAATGTCCGTCGTAAATTGTGATATATAATCTAAATATCTATACTGCCTAGGCGAACAGTTGTTCTTCCGTTCATGGAATGCGAAACTGATTGGCTTGTGGTCAGTATAAATTACAAAATGCCTTGCTTCAAGCATATGTTTAAAGTATTTAATAGCTTCATAAATAGCCAGTAACTCCCTGTCATATGGCGAATATTTGACTTGAGAAGGACTCAACTTTCTAGAAAAGAAAGATAAAGGCTGCCATGCATCGTCTTTATATTGCTGTAAAACCGCGCCGATAGCCTTATCAGACGCATCTGTCACTACGGCGAGTTTGGCAGTACAGTCTGGGTGAGCTAGAAGGGTGGCATTGGAAAGACTTTCCTTACAGGCCTGAAAAGCTTCTAATGTGACACCTGACAATTTGATTGGCTGAGAACCTTTAACGGATCCCGTCAATAAAGCGTGTAATGGTGCTTGAATTGGGGCAGCTAGAGGAATAAATCTCCTGTAAAAATTGAGCATACCTAAGAAACCTCTCAACTGACGAACATTCGTAGGAGTGGGAAAATCAATTATGGCTTGAACTTTCGAATTTAAAGGTTTGCATCCTGCCTCAGAAATTGTGTAACCTAAATAGTTTACCTCGATGGCACCCCACTGTAGAGGAACGGGTGGAAGTGTTCCTCCGACGAAAAGGGAGGATCCTCCGACCAGGCGAGGTGATAGCGCCTGGCGGGCCGCGGCCCAACGGTTGACGTTAGGAAGTTGTATATATGCCAACTCTTGAGAAATCTTCGTATGTGCGATGTAATTTGACTGCACGCCATCTATCGTACTAGACAAGTACTGTAAGGTTTCATTGTATTCCACTAGTTGGCGCCTTAATGTAGTGGACGCTACATCACTCCCCTCCAAGACCGGAGGTTGATATGATCGAGACAGCTGTCAGAGCTTCTCGCGGAGCTGTGCCAATGCCATATAGTCCCATGCCGCAAGTCCCAGTGAGTCGGGTGCGAAGGTCCTCAGTGAGTCGAGGTAGTCGCTGCTGCGGTGATGCGAAAGTCCCCTTTGAGTCGGGGTAGTCGCTGCGTAGTAGCTACTGCGTCCGTCCACGCAGTACTGACGCTGATGTGGCTGCAGAGTAGTCCAGGCATGCGCGGTCGCTGCAGGCGTGTGGAGTATCCCTGATGAAGCCGAGGGTGCTGGCTGGCGTGACTTGGTTACCGCTCGATTAGGTGCTGGTGATGTGAGGGATGACGTCGTCGAAGGTGCTGCAGAGAGTGGCTGGTGAGAAGGTTGCTTCCAATCACGTCGGGGTCACCACTGTAGAGGAACGGGTGGAAGTGTTCCTCCGACGAAAAGGGAGGATCCTCCGACCAGGCGAGGTGATAGCGCCTGGCGGGCCGCGGCCCAACGGTTGACGTTAGGAAGTTGTATATATGCCAACTCTTGAGAAATCTTCGTATGTGCGATGTAATTTGACTGCACGCCATCTATCGTACTAGACAAGTACTGTAAGGTTTCATTGTATTCCACTAGTTGGCGCCTTAATGTAGTGGACGCTACAATGTTTTATTACATTATTCAAAAGTTAATCCAAAACTAGGGCACCCGTGTTAAACCATTTTTCGAAATTTTGTACTTTTCATTCATTATTTCAACTTTGAAAGTTAGTGCATTCTAAAAAGACGTATGCGCCATATGACGTCACACATACGGTGGAATGGCGATAGAACAATTGCCTAGTGCAGTGACCCTTTAAAAAAATTGTATATGTCACTGTCTTGTCGTTGTAAGCTTGTCAAACTCGATGTAGGGCTGTTGATCTTTTTATTTTAAAAATATCAGTACCAGTGTTCGATATATCGAAAAAATTATCGATATATCAATATAATTTAAAAAAAATCTTTGACCCTGCGTGTCGTCGATTAATCTCTTCCTTGATCCAACTACAAATAAAAAATATCAATATTATATCAGCAGCCTGAGGGCTAACTCGTTGTTTAAAACTTGTTTTTTTTTTTAATAAATTAGTTCGTAGCAGCTTTTTATAGACTTCGTAGTAGGGATGGCGATTCTCTCTGAAATAAATCAATGTTCGAATCGAAGTGTCCAAAATCCATCCACGATCAAATCGACTTTGAAAATATTGATCTTCGATTATCGATCTATTTTTTATTTGGGATATGTAATACTAAATTTCAAAGAAAACTAGACGACCAAAAAAAAGCAACTCAACAGTGTTCAATGCTGGTATAATGCTTCCTATACTCACGTTTAAACGTTAAATCTTATGATCTGTATGTTTCCTATGTCCCTATGTAAATTAACCAAAAATATCGATCTTCGATTTTCCAGGGTATAGTACCGATTCACTAGATCAATCCGGTACTGTGGATCGATTAAAATAAATTATTATAATTATTTAAATAAGAATCGAATTTTTGGTTCCTAAAGATCACTTTTCCGATTAATCGATCTCAGGTCTCAGATCACCATCCCTACTTCCTAGTTTTATACTTTGACATTGACGTATCCGTATTAATTTGACACATCTGTTTTTTTTTTTTTTAATTGTGGCATCGCTATTACGCATATTGCCAGTGTCAAGTAAAACGATATTTCGTATTCGTATTAAGCAACGTAAAAGTCAGAGTCGTCAGTCAATTTATCAGTCCGTCAGTCAGTCACAGTCAGCAATTCTAGTAAAGCGATGGCTACTTTACCAGAACATTTACAATAGAGTTTTGGAGGCAACCTGAAAGGTCGTGTTTTCGCACTCTTATTCTATTTCACTATACACGAGCACTATAATAAGCTTATATCATACAAAATGCCACCAACTTTATTCAATATAACATAAAAATACACCAAGAAAGTGAAATAAAATAAGAGCACCATACGCCTCTTTCAAGGTTCCCGCCAAAATCTTGATACATCTTGTCACAGAGTATGTAACAAAAATGTTTTCATCTAAATATAGGCAATGGTAACTACCTCATTCCACCATATAAGTGACGTCATCACATGTTTTTCTGTTTTATTTTTTTTTCACAGAAATTAAGAAATTAAAAAAATACAAAAAATATGTATATGAACTCGGAAAAGAAAAATAAAGAAACGGTATTTTTCTTTTAGGGTCGTGTCTAATTTGAAATGTTGTTGTTGTCAATTCAACAAAATTAATTTGCACTTGGTTAGTCGTATGGACTTGTGAGTTTCACATTGATTGCGAACAGTTGATGTCACATTGTTCATTGTCATAAGGCACCGTGTACGCGGCATTTTTGAAATTATAAAATTTATGTGTAGTTTGGGGTACTCAAACATGTTTAAATAATAAAATTAATATTTTTTATGGTTAAATAAACGTATAAAGAATAATTTTAGTCACATTCTGAAAAGTTGTCCGATTCCCTATTCAATTATTTATTGTGCAATGAAGATGGTTTTGCATACGCAGCATAGAGCACACAGCCTTTGTTCAGCACTTGTCTTAGTTTGATGTCTATCGTTTGCCACTTTCATATTAAACAAGATGAGTTTATTTTAAGGAAAGTTGGATACATTAATATTCGAGTATTTATCTACTCTACGTGAAAAAGAAATATAAAAAATAGATTAATTATACGCAAATAATAATATTTCACTTGTAATGGCCCAAAAGGTAGTTTTTAGGGTTCCGGAGGTCTTTAAAAATTGTTAGGGATTTGCAAATATCATTTTTCGATTTAGTTAACTGTTCGAGACTTTTAAGCTTTAAAGTGCCAATTGTCGTTAGAGTGTAGTATAGAGCAACACCGGAGGGGAGTAGCCATATGCAGGCTTTCCCCTCTGTCTAAGTACAAGACCAAATGATCTTACGCCTGTCGCCTAGATGTTTAAATGTGTGCGTGAAATTGTTTCTGTATTTTGTTAAAGTCAAGGTGTGAGTTTCGTAGTAATAGACGATTTTTGTAGTGTGCGTGTGTGTCGCACGCATTTCCCCCCGCAAAAAATGACAGACTATTTTGCATCGGTAATCACGCTATGGCTACTCCCCTCCAGTCCGCCGCGACCGGTGGACCGCGTTGCTCTATGGAGTCTAGTGACTAGAGGGGAGCCTCTACCAACTAAACGTTTGTTGATAGAAATTCAAGCGTTTCGGCAATAGTACCTATATATAATGCAATTAAAAGGAAAACTATCACACTTATGTTAGCTTTACTTTGCGTGTAATAGACGATCGAATGTATTTTTCTCGAAAATTTTGAACAGCTCTAAAGAATATATTTATTTTTTTCATGAAATCTGTTACTCTGTAACTACGAAACACTACACTGCGCGTGGCCCGACGCCCACTTGACCGGATTTTATACATTTTACCATTTATACTCTGACCATTTTGGATTTTGATTCTTAAGAACTACTTGACACTATATTTGGTAGCGCCGACTAACGAGGAGTATTCGCGGCGTGTAGATCAGTACTATTCAGTAGTGATGCAAGTTGACTCATGTTATGGACCCGCAGGAAAGTGAACGGCACGGAGGTGAAGGGCGAGGGGGCGTCGCGGTTCCGCATCGAGAAGGGCGGCACGGAACTGTCGGTGGGCAAGGCGGTGGAGGACGACTGGGGCAACTACTCGTGCGGCGTGTCGGGCGACGCTCGCGAGCAGCACTGGCGTCTGCGCGCGCGTCCCCATCTCAAGCTGCCCGCCAACACCAACGTCGTCGAGGGCCAGGCGCTCAAGCTCGTCTGCAAGGTACGCCACACGCCACACACGCCACACGTTACACGCCACACACCCGCACCTCCTACCCGCCAACACCAACGTCGTCGAGGGCCAGGCGCTCAAGCTCGTCTGCAAGGTACGCCACACGCCCAACACGCCCAACACGCCCAACACGCCCAACACGCCACACATGCCACACCCCACACGCCACACACGCCACACGTTACACGCCACATACCCGCACCTCCTGCCCGCCAACACCAACGTCGTCGAGGGCCAGGCACTCAAGTTCGTCTGCAAGGTACGCCACACGCCACACACGCCACATGCCATTTGCCACTCGATACGCATAAATATGGAGTTTCGTTCATCTTTTGCCGGATATCGTCCGTAGGTACATACGTACTTTAGTAAGAGCAAAAGGTTTTCAGGTAGGTACGAAACCACCTAGGTACTAAAATGACTAAATGTCATAGTCGAAAGCATTAGTTTTTTTTTAATTTATAATGGCATCGGTATTACGCATATTGCCAGTTTCAAGTAAAACGATATTTCGTATTCGTATAAACGCAGCTTTAAAGTTAGAATCAGTCAGTCAGTTAATTAATTATTATGTCAGTCAAGTAAGTCACAGTCAGTAATTTGAGTAAAGTGATGGCTACTTTACCAGTTTACCAGAACATTTACAATGAAGTTTTGGAGGCAACCTGAAAGGCTGTGTTTTCGCACTGTTATTCTATTTCACTATACACGGGCGCGCACTGTATTAAACTTATATCAAACAAAATGCCACCAATTTTATTTAATATAACTCAAAAATACACCAAGAAAACGATATAAAATAAGAGCACCACACGCCTCTTTCAAGGTTCCCGCCAAAACTGAAGCATTAGAGTTATGCGACCGGGCCGTTGGCTTAAGGTGCAACTCCGTGGATCGCGATCAATCGCGGCCGATAAACGCGCGCGGCCATCGACTGTCGCGAGCCGCGCGCGGCCGTGTTAGGTTAGGATTTCACTGCAGAATCGTTTCGTTCATCCAGATAATAATATGCTGCAAACCTATTTTTTTTTTGGTTTTTCAATAAAATATTGTCCACCTCACGACAATATGTATAAAGACTGTAAAATTATGTTCGCCGTTGCGCACTTGGCCGCCCCTACGTATTTTCGTTCCGCCCCGATTACTTTTTACGTCCATGACGTACATGTATTATTTATATATCAAGTTAAAGCTATTTTTTTTCTCATTATTACGGTATACGGGAGCCAAATGAAATCGGCCGCAAATAAGAGTTGCTGGTTGTTAAAGATAAAATAATTTAATTAAAAATACTTGCGGCCAAATTTTGATAGGCAACCTAGTGGATATACCTAATAATATATTCTAGATTATAAAGTTGCGTAAAAATTAGGTTTGCAGCATATCTAGGTGAACGAAATGATTTTGCAGTGGCAAATGACAAACATATTATATGTGCTGTGTAACTAGCCAGTGGTAAAATGGTTTCATCGTAGAGGTTCGTTATGTTTGCGCCGTGAAAGCCATGACGTTTCTGATGTCAATATGTATTTGTATACTCTTCGGTCAATATACGTTAAATATTTAAAGGCCGCGCGCGGCTCGCGACAGTCGTTGGCCGCGCGCGTCTGTCGCGAGCCACGGAAGCGGTTCCATACATTTTCATACTGCATCTAAAGTAGCGCGCGGCCGGCGCGGCCACGATCGATCGCGATCCACGGAATTGCACCTTAACCGCTATACGACGACATCAGCGGGGCACATTTAACTGCCTTAAGCTTGGATTACACCCAGATAATTGTTAAAGTTAAAGTTATTGTAACATTTTACATCCTTCTCTAACTCAAAGAAATCTGTTTCAGTTCGAGAGGGATGTGAAATGCTACAATAACTTTAACAAATATCGTGGTGCCACCCAGGCTAACTCTAGCATTACCGACAAACTGACGAGGCTGGCGGCACAAATGCACTTCAGCTAGGTGCTCGAGCCTCATATCGCCGTAACGTGTACTCTCCTATCTACCGGCATCATTCCTCGGATATGATTCGAAGATGAAAGTAATGGAATTTCAATTTCAGTTCAACTCGTTGACAGTTTGACGTTTGATGCGGGCAAGTTGGTTGTTGGTGTGTACAAGAAGGTTCCTTAATTCTATTTTAATAAGGCTATCAAGTGCTTGCTATTGTAAACACAATATGCGCATTGAAGATAACGCAGACGCGGTATGTCGGTGACGGGAGCTCATTGATCCTCCGCTAGGTCGCCCCCCCCCCAGAGCCCCCTCGTCCCCCCCGCCCCCCCGCCGCCCTATCTCACTTGTGTCATTACGTCTTATTTATATCTTATCAACTATTTAATTACACATCTCACATAATTTGTGAAGGTTTTAACATTAGTTTTAGTACTTAGTAGTTATTTTTTTATTTGGATAAAATAGTTAGTATATGAATATGTATGTATTTTATTTAAAGAAAAATGGAACGAAAAAGGAGATGTTGCAAAAATGTATGGACCTCCGGCCATGTATTGTACACAATATCATTAACAGACAAAATCAATATAAAAACGTTTTTTTACTGCATATTTTAACTTATTTAGCTTTGTTTGTAGTTACAAAACATTATTTGCAGTTAGAATTGCAACTCAAAACCAACATGGCGAATATGGCTAGCGATGTCATTTTGACATTTTCATTTTTTTAACAGTTTTTTTGATTATGTAGTACTTGGAGAAAAAAGGAATATTTTTTTAAATACTATCAAAATCGATTATATGTGTTAATACTGTAATAATCGATTTCCAATTTAAAAAAAATCATCGAAACTTCTTTAAATTTATCGATTTGATACATCGTTTTTTTTATAATAGGTATGTGATGCATTAGTAAGATACAGATAGTATTAGTTTTGTTTTATCTACATAGGTAGGTACAATCCCAAGCGTCGGCTGTATTGCCGCCATGTTGAACAAGGTTGAAAATGATAAAATCGTTTGAATTAAATGTGGTTGTAACTATAAAATATATTCTTGAATAAATTGTTTTTTTTTTCGGATTCTTCTTTAATTTACCCATTTTTTGAGGACATGTACGAACCAGAGCCGAGCCCGCAACATCTCCTTTGACTTCAGGCGAGACTCGAACTCGCGGCCACTGGGAAAAAAAATGTGTTAATGCGAAATAATATAAAACAATTATTAAGAGTAAAAGCGACTTCTTTACGATATTTTATAAACTGCAAAAGAGAAGTTCCACGTTGGGCCCGCACCTTGTACACTATATCAAAACTTAGAGAAAAATACGCAGAATCATGGAAAAATACTCAAATAATAATTTGAATCGTTGTTTTTTTGTCGGAATTATTTATTTTAAGTAATTTTTGTATGACAGGCATATGTTGCTATATCGCTACTATGACATTCTTGTTGTCGAAATATACTTACGACAATTAATTGAAGATTTAATAAACGATTTGTGTTTTACGACAGTATTTTATGCTTCATCTCTCAATATAGTGTACATGGTGCGGGCCCAAGCTCCATACATTTTGGAACGTCTCCTTCATTATATCGGTTGCCTAACTAGCATTGTATGGCAATAGATGGCGCTACTGCCACCATAAGGCAATGCAATAAATGTGAAGGAAAGATTGAAAAATCGGGCAGGACTTCAGTAGCTCAGTTGGAAGAGCGGCTGGACTAGATTCCCAGTGGCCGCGAGTTTGAGTCTCGCCTGAAGTCATTTTTTTTTTATTTATCTTTTTTTCCTTAAATGAAATATATTTCACAAGCATGTGTTAATGCGAAATAATATAAAACAATATGTATGTAGTTACAATTGTATGTATGTATCTTCACGCCAGGTCCCTAACGGGGTAGGCAGAGAGTGTAGAGCGCCAGATATCCCGGTTCTGACAAACCTCTCGTGCCTCGTCTACCTTCATCATTCTCTTCATACATGCACGCCGATTCCTAAGACTTGACTCCACCATCAGACAGAACTCGTTAATACAGAACCTATTTGGTCATGATACGTCAGTCTTGGTCTTCCTGGGCCTCTGCAACCATCCACATTCGCATTGTATATCTGTTTAGTCATTCGCTCATTCGACATTCTTTCTATATGTCCGAACCATCGGAGCATGCCTTTTTTCATTTTTACACCGACACTATCATTCGTTACATAAGTTACAATTTAACAAACAAAATAACATATAATATAAGAATACCAAGAGACAACTTCTCAGGAGGAACGAGTGAAGTTGTTTTTCTGCTTGTTTTGGTGTCTGGGGTTATATTAATATTTAATTTTTGTAGGCATATTTCTTGCTATTAAATACATTTTCTTAAAAAAAAGTCACAGTTAATGTTTAACGAACCTTTAGTTAGCTAGGGACGCCCTTAATATTTTATTCAAAGTAGGTAAATAATAATTGATGTGCATAACAAAATCTAAAAAGTGTAGATAGCATCGATATCTGTCAAGTATGATATTATTATGACATGTTGAAGTGGGTGTCTGGGTGTCTAGACTTCAGAGTACAGCTGTCTCGATATCTAAGATAATGTGGCACGCCAGATGCCTGCCGACATCCCGCCGACATATCCGCAATATTCGACAACACCAAGATGGATTGACATTGAAAAATAACTACGTTAAGAAAACCGACTTCAAAACTAAAAAGTAAAAAATAATAAAGATTTTATATAAATTATATACTACCTATTATTTGTATGTGCTATTTACTAATAGTATTGAAGTCGGTGCCAAGCCTTAAACAAATAATTATATTTTAATCACTTAAATATGAATATGAGAAAGTTAATACAATTAACAAAACGTAACCGGCGAATCGTGGGTGTTTGCATGTATGCTTGAATGCATGCATTTACCTCAGCCTTCCCCTTCGGGGATTCCAGGCGTGAAGTTACGTTTTAATGCAATGAAATGTCTACTTCAATGATTAGGCTTGGCACCGACTTTGTATGACAACACGCCGTCTATTCTTATTCCTTTAGTCTGAGGTGAAAGTAAATAAAATAAAAACGAATGGGCCTAACTGAATCAAATTTTTATGGGACCAATTCGAAACTATTCCTCATCAAACAAAAAAGGAATTACGTAAATCGGTTCAGAAACCGCGGCGAAATCGGCGTACATACATAAATAATATATATACCGGCAAAATTGATAACCTCCTCGTTTTTGAACGCGGTTAAAAAAAAAAACATACCTTCATTACCGTAGGATGACGTCTGACAAGTTCCATTTTTATAGGACTTTAAAAGGCAATAAATGGAAATTGTCATTAATGACAGGGATCATGTCTTTTATTCGCTGTGTATTATCAAACTTCAAATGACATTTCTTTAATTTTTATGCATGAGTGAAGTAAGTGTTTTTTTTATGTAAGGAAGGTGGCAAACAAGCATGCAGTTTACATTGGTGTTTAGTGATGATTGCAGCCTATAGACACCTACACAATAAAAAGACTAGTTTTTATGTCTCTGTGATAGTTATTACGGGGCCATACATTACCATCTAACCGGAACACGATAGCGGTGAACACTACCATTTAGCGGAAGATACATTAGGTAATGCGCTGGTGCCTACGGCCACGGGCTCCTACACCGGAATTATACCACAAGTAAAAGTCCATTAATTTACGCACCGTGCAAAAAAAGGCAACTTACGGCACGGCCAGGCATGCGTAAATTTAGGGTTTAAAAGTTATGAAATAATTGTTGCATTAATAAGTGCAAGTGGTGATCATGGTCATCGCTCAAGGTGCTCACGTACTCAAGGGGCCACTTTCCTGATGGTTCGTCAGATCGATGGCGGATCGTCCTCCCCGCGTACGGTCATCATCATGCACTCGGGTGTTCCGAAGGACTCCGATCCTTATCCTCAAACCACCGACCGTCGTCTAGATGGCTCTGAGTCTGTGTCCTCTATGTTGTCATGTTTTTCTGAACCGTGTTCCACTATTGCGGCAGATAAATGTACGAGGTGCGTTGTGTATGTGCAGGTGACGGGCAAGCCGTACCCGCGCGTGCAGTGGTCCTACACCAACTCCACGGAGGACGCCGCCAACTTCACCGCCGTGCTCGACGTGCTCGGCGACCGCGTCCAGCTCAACGTCAGCGACCAGGGCGTGCAGGTACACCCTACACCCTACACCCCACACCCCACACCCCACAGCCCGCTCCCCACACCCCACACCCCACACCGCACCGTACCGTTCTTCCTCCATTCCCTGCACGAATTACGAAGAAAACGAAACGCCAGTGACGGAACCGACGAGTCGGTTACGTCGTCGATATTATCACTCGTAGTTTCTCGTTCGGAAACGCGACGTGTCAACTCATCGAAACGACGCGGCAATCGTACCGATGACGAGCCACGAGAAATTAATAACGCGCGAGCGACGCGTTTACGCAACTATCGCATCGTAAAAATTATGTCGGCGACACTCTCGCTCTTATAACACCGCCGACCCTTCCTCGTTCGCCGGACGTTCCGGACGCTCCACAGGGCGATGTCGCGATGCGTCCACGTGATGGCGAGCGATGAAGTTTGCGTGTCTCTGTCCAGGACGGGCTGCTGACGATCGCGGCGGCGCAGCGCAGCGACGCGGGCCGCTACCGCTGCAGCGCGCCCGGAGCCGCCGGGCCCGCAGACACCACGCTGCGGGTCAAGGACATGTACGCCGCGCTCTGGCCCTTCCTCGGCATCTGCGCGGAGGTGTGTATGTGCCCCCCACACCACACACACTCCCCCACACCCACACACACACCACACCTGCGCGCCCGGAGCCGCCGGGCCCGCGGACACCACGCTGCGGGTCAAGGACATGTACGCCGCGCTCTGGCCCTTCCTCGGCATCTGCGCGGAGGTGTGTATGTGCCCCCCACACCACACACACTCCCCCACACCCACACACACACCACACCTGCGCGCCCGCAGACACCACGCTGCGGGTCAAGGACATGTACGCCGCGCTCTGGCCCTTCCTCGGCATCTGCGCGGAGGTGTGTATGTGCCCCCCACACCACACACACTCCCCCACACCCACACACACACCACACCTGCGCGCCCGCAGACACCACGCTGCGGGTCAAGGACATGTACGCCGCGCTCTGGCCCTTCCTCGGCATCTGCGCGGAGGTGTGTATGTGCCCCCCACACCACACACACTCCCCCACACCCACACACACACCACACCTGCGCGCCCGCAGACACCACGCTGCGGGTCAAGGACATGTACGCCGCGCTCTGGCCCTTCCTCGGCATCTGCGCAGAGGTGTGTATGTGCCCCCCACACCACACACACTCCCCCACACCCACACACACACCACACCTGCGCGCCCGCAGACACCACGCTGCGGGTCAAGGACATGTACGCCGCGCTCTGGCCCTTCCTCGGCATCTGCGCGGAGGTGTGTATGTGCCACCACACCACACACACTCCCCCACACCAACACACACACACACACACACACACACACACACACACACACACCACACACACCCACACACACACACACACACACACACACACACACACACACACACACACACACACACACACACACACACACACACACACACACACACACACACACACACACACACACACACACACACACACACACACACACAAACCACACAAACCACGCAAAGAACGTGCGTCGAAAGCTACTCGTGAACGGGTAACTGAATAGGCAGTAATGTTTTGTTGAATTGCAGGTGTTCGTGCTGTGCGCCATCATCCTGGTGTACGAGAAGCGCCGCACCAAGCCCGACCTCGACGACTCCGACACCGACAACCACGACCAGTACGTATCGCCCTCCCCCCGCCACTACCCGCCCCGTCCCACCCCCTTGCCTCCCTACACACCCCACACGCCCCACACGCTCCACACGCCTCTCGTCACACTCGTCATACTCCACTCCACTTAGGCCTCAAGGGAGGCAAAGCATCTGCATATTGATTTTATACCATCGAATAACTTGCCAATCATACCAAAATATTGAAATTAGACTTTATCAACATACAAATAAGACACCGACGGACATTTATTATCATACATTATAATATACATACCATCATACTTCAAAGTATTTGAACTTGTTTAGTCTGTTTTTTGTTTAGTCTTATCTTGCCGTTTGTAAAAGAGAGTATGGAACATTCTGTTGATACCTATTTTTATTATTATGTATTTTTGACCATTTTTTATTTTATTTTTGTTTTCTTTGACATATTAATCAACGTATCAGTTGTAATTTGCTCTAATTTTATATTTGTCATTTGACCTATCAACAAGCAAACTCTATTATTTGCAAGTGATTAAATAATTTGTTGTAATTGGATGTATTTGTGATTAAATATTTTTTGTGACATCTTGTGTGCGACACAACAAGTACTTTTATCTAATCTCGCGACTACTTTATTTTCTTCACTTTTATTATACGCTTATACTTAAACCTTATCAAAAATGTGACTATTTGTGTTTGTTTTGCATTACAGGAAGAAGTCGTAAGCGGTGGGCGAGGTCGCCGACTCGCCGCACTCGACGCGCCTTCATCCTCTTTCACACTCCTTCACAACATTACCAAAAATATTTCTCATCTAATCAAACAGTCATCCCCCATGTCCCCCGGGTCCCCCGCAACCCTCGTCCCCGTCCCCGTATCTTCTACATCCCCCTCATCCCTAACGCTACCCCTCACCCCCCACGTCCCCCTCCTCCCCCGCGCCCTCCTTCGCATCGCATCGTCCATTCATTGTCTCGACGAACACCGCCGCTGCCATATTCCGTACTGTCGCGTTCGTCACCTATTCTTAGTTTTAAGTAAATTAATAATCTAACACGAGTACCCGCGACGGGTACTGTCTGCAATTTTTATTAACCTAACTCATTACACAAAAAAGGTAAATAGGTAAATGTAAGTTGTACATTATCCGTATACAAGGGTGGTCGCCCGCCGTTAGCTCTTTCATTAGATATCGATTCATCGTGAGGCGTGTGATTTTATTATATTTTTGTTACTTTTGTTATTTTATCATATGAATTTTATTTGTTTGAAACGTATCGTAGGTCCGCATAGGTAGTCCGCGCAGTCGTATGTACGACACCTACGACACGCACGACACGCACGACACGCACGACACGCACGACACGCACGACACGTACGACACGTACAACATGCACGACATGTACGTAGCGACGACGGGTGTGTGAGGCCCGTCGGTCCCGACTCGTGCCTCGTGCGTCCCTCGCGTGTCCTTCGCGTGTGGTGCCTGCCATTTGGCTACCATAATATAGTATTGTAATTAGGGAAAATTAATACCTATATTCACTTTGATTGATCGAGAACATGATCGGCCGTCGTCAATAGTCCGTCTGTACCGGACTCGCGCTTGTACTCGGCGAGTGCCGCCGACTGCCCTCATCGCCCTCGACCAGTACACGGCGTACACTACACTACGACACTAGCTCGTCACTAGCTATTCATTATGTTCACACGCACATTCCTTTATAAAGATCGTCTTTGCGTGATTCTATCGCGATATGTACTCATGGACTGTTGCAGCTCCTAGCGCTCGATACGTTACGGTTGTTTCGGCGCGAGAATTCGACGAACGACGTTATCGCGGCGAATGTTTATAGATGGAATGTGCTGCTCGTCTGTTCTTGCGGCGGCTCGTTCCCGTCCGAGGTTCCGCAGAGCTCGTGTACTCGTGTACTCGTGTTGTACTCGTGTTGTACTCGACCGGCTCCGTGTGACGTTTGGACGCGTGAGCATTGATTGTGAATTCGAAAGTTGTATGCTGATTATTAAATAAATTATGATTATGTTGATGCATTGTTTTTATTTGACCTCCTACAACCTGTGTGGACGTGCAAATGACATGAAAAATGAAAAGTGTTCGAAACTCGTGTTAAAAAGGCCATACATACCTCACATCAAATAACTTTGATATCGAGATTGGGCTAATAATAATTGAAAATTCTGTCCAAAATGAATTTTGTAATCTAATCTAAATCAAAATTTAGATTAGATACTAAAACATTAAAATGCGGCGTTTTCTGATATATAGCAATCACCTAAACGTTCGCCCAGCATAAAACTAAATAACTCTGAAATCTTAAGAGGCACAAATTTGGGTTTCACGGCACATTTGTACTCTTATTTAAAAGCTATATTTTGCATATTAATTAAACAGCTACACCCATCAATGAAAAAAAGTTTTGCTGGGCAAACGTTCGTGCAGCAGAATCCGTTTTTCTTACAATAACTGAAGCTGCAGGAGGTACAAATTTAAAATTTCGGGCACATTTGCACGATATAAGGTACTGCATCATTCAATTCCAATTATTCAATTCAATTTAATTTTAAACAAAAACAAAATCACAAACTACATTTCCACTTTTAATGCGAGATCCCTAGCTAATGAATCGAGAATACTGGAATTGGAGCACGTTATTTCTTCACTAAAATGGGATATCATAGGCATTAGCGAAACAAGACAAGGTTATACGATAGAAGACAGAGGCGATTACTACCTCTACAACTATGGGCAAATTAAAGGCAAATATGGTATAGGATTCCTAGTTAAAAACCGTCGGTGGAGGTCCTTGACTTCATTAGAATAACAGACAGAGTCTCCTTGATTCACGTCACACTGCATGATAAATTATATAGCATCGGCCAAAGCTATGCCCCTACACAAAAAGCAAGCGAAATAGAAATAGAAGACTTTTACAACAGCCTAGATATATTATTAGAAAAAAGCCACTCAAACCTCATATTTCTTGGAGACATGAATGCTAAAATTGGGCAACCAGCTGAAGGAGAGAACAGGTCGCTGGGTAGGTACGGGTACGGTTATAGAAATACGAGAGGCGACAGATTTGTGCAGTTCTGTCTCGAGAATAATTTGAAAATAGCTAACACTCTCTTCCACAAACCCGAAAAACTAAGATGGACTTGGCTGTCACCAGACGATTTTACTCGCAATGAAATAGACTTTATCGCCACAAATACACCGCGCATTATAGAAAACTAGCGTGATAAATAGTATGCAACACCCAAGTGACCACCGCCTGGTCAGAATGACCATTAACATTGAGCGCAGGCACCTACCACGAAAGAACTTCCCTACAACCGCACAAAAACAAATTGACTATACAATATATACAACAGAAATCAACAAATACAAAGAGCCACATGCACCAACATCGGTGCAGCACTATTACGACATCATAGAAAACTCAATTTTACAGAGCTCGAAAACTGCTACTATTAAGAATGCATCTACAAATTATATGAACAGGAAAAAAGCAATTATAACACCAGAAATTATTGAACTTAGTCTACATAGACACTGGTTAAAGAACAAAAAAAAAAGAAAACAAAACGAGAAAAAAGTGAGCTTAGCAAGTTATACAGACAAATAAACAAAAATTTAAAGAAGAATATAAAGCAATATAGACTGAATATTATTAAATAATATATCAAAAAATCTGGTGCAGTAAAAAAAGCGAATAAAATTCTAACCAACTCAAAATATATAATGAACCAGCTTCAAAATGAGAAAGGATCTACGGTTACAAACAGGCAAGACATCATACAAATAGCCACAAACTATTACCAGAAATTGTATACATCACAGGATAGCACAAACCAAGAAAAAATAGTTCAAGTTCAACAAAAATGAAATTGAATGTTCTATAAAGTCATTAAAGCCAGATAAAAGCCCAGCATCAGATTGCATTACAAATGAAATGATTATTGCCGGCACAAACGCTCTGATTACACCAATAACAAACTTATTTAATTTAATATTATCAACAAAAGAAATACCTGAACAGTGGCATTGTTCAGATATAATTTTACTCCTTAAAAAAGGAGACCTGAAATCATTGTCTAACTACAGGCCAATCAGTCTCACGTCGTGCCTCTACAAGGTGTTTGCATCGACTCTACTACGACGTATTAGTAATATCTTAGACGAACAACAGTCAGCAGAACAGGCAGGTTTTGTAAAGGGATTTTCGACTATAGATCACATCCACACTTTAAAACTTATCATGGAAAATTACAACGAATATAACTACCGCTCTACATATATTATGATTTATTGATTATAATTAAATTTAATGAGACATTCTACTGAAATACTTTTACATTAGTTTTTTACATTTAGTTTTATCTTAGTGATGATATTCTTATACGTATATGATATTTTTTACTTTACATATATTTTTTATCTTGTTTGACATGTATATCAATTGTTATTCGCTTTAATTTATTTTGTTTGTTTTTGACGTGTCATAAAAGGTGCCTGTCACCCTAAATGAATAAATGAGTTTCTGATTCTGATTCTGATTATAGTAGAGCATTTGACTCTATATTCCATAGCGCTATATGGCGAGCTCTATCAAGACATAAATAGAATTAAAATCAATAAATATGGCTCGAGTTTTTAGTAATTAAAAACACTTACGGTCCCTGGTAGAGGGGTTAAACAGGGTATCTCCAAAACTCTTCATTGCAGTACTCGAAGAAGTCTTCAGATCACTTGATTGGGAAAATAAAGGGATTAACATATATGGCAATCGCCTTTCGCACTTGCGGTTTGCAGATGACATAGTACTGCTTTCTGAGGAGCCAAAAGAAATGGAATACATGATAGAGTCACTGAGCAAGGAGAGCGGTGAAATAGGTCTAGAAATTAACCGAGAGAAAACTAAAGTTATGACAAATAGCCAATCTATACCCTTAAAATTAGATTCAATAGAAATTGAATATGTCGAAGACTACATACTTGGGACATGTAATATCATTCAAGTCATGTAACGATAAAGAGGTAGAGCGAAGAATAAAATAACGTGGAACAAATATTGGGCAATGAAAGAGGTATTCAAGAGCAATCTCCCAGTCGCGTTGAAAAGTAAAGCGTTGCAGACGTGTTTAATACCTTGTCTTAGTTACGCTTCACAAACATGGCCACTGTCAACAAAACAGATTGACAAGATTAAAGTGTGCCAAAATAGCATGGAAGGGAGTCTCTTGGGCCTAAGGCTAACCGATAAAATAAAGAATGTAGACATCAGGAAAATCACTAAGGTAAAAGACTTAATAAAAACCATAATGTCTCAAAAATGGAAATGGGCTGGTCATGTACAAAGATCACCAAACTTCAAATAGTCAAAAATTGTCACAAATTGGTACCCCATATATAAGAAAAGACGCAAGGGAAGGCCATTAAAAAGATGGAGCGATGACATTGTTGCCACGGCTGGTAGAACCTGGAACAGACTGGCAAGAGATAGGGCGAAATGGAAAGAAATGGAGGAGACTTGTACCGCCAGAGCGGTCCTTACAACAATATAATTAAAATATAACATGTTAGTTATTTAGGTACTAATAAATTAGGTTAAGCTAATACTAACTATACCAATGTAAAATTGTAAGGAATAAATAAAGCTTTATTATTATTATTGTCATTCAATTCCTGGAAGGATGATACTTAAAGCTGGGCACGCTCCTAAAATGGTGGAAGCAATGGCGATTTCTCTAAAAAGACGCGTATGGCGCCGCCCATAGATTTATTATCTACTTCTACTAGCTAACAGCTAACAGTTTACTTTTTGTTATAGTTTCTGTGTATTTATTGCAATACACTATTGTGTATACATCTACACTCTCTGCCTACCCCGTTTGGGAGCTGGCGGGAAGATACATATATACAATTGTGATGTATATTCATTGCAGTGGTTAATAGATACAAAATGATAGGTACTCATAGAGCAACGCGGGCCACCGGTCGCGGCGGACCGGAGGGGAGTAGCCATAGCGTGTTTTACCGAAGCAAAATAGTCTTGCCATTTTTTGCGGGGGGAATGCACACTTTCTTAAATTCACACACAACAAAAATCGTCTATTACAACGAAACTCACACCTTGACTTTAACAAAACACATCAACAATTTCACACACACATGTAATAATTCCGTGTCATAATAGTGTAAAGAATGATGCAACTACATCGACAAGTCCTAAAAACCATAGTTGCGACAAGTGTCGATAAATTTTATCGATAAATTACTTAACTCTGGGAAATAAGGTTTAAATGATTTTTCATCACTTTGTATTATTATAAAGATGGACTTTATTTATTATGTACTACCAATTTAACAAATAATCTTGTCGCGTTATGTGCACGTATAGTCCGGTCAATTTAGACCAAAAAAATAGAGTGAAGTTACATAAAGTCCCAACAAGCTGAATTTTTAGTGAAATTGTTCAAATCATAATTATAAACAATGTCTATAAGTTCCCCATCATTCCCGTATATG
Source organism: Macrosoma leucophasiata (assembly GCA_036365455.1). NCBI lineage: Eukaryota > Metazoa > Arthropoda > Insecta > Lepidoptera > Hedylidae > Macrosoma > Macrosoma leucophasiata. The sequence continues at coordinate 69,135 of JAWQUS010000023.1, read as the reverse complement.
GAAAAAAAATATTCAAGGTCAAAGGTAAAAAAAAAAGAGATTTTCGCGATTTTCAGCAAAACGGTAAGTTTTATCAAAAAAGTATCCAAAAATTGTAGATCATAAAATTATCTATAAAAAATGTATCAATATTTTTTTTCTTACGAGCCACCGTTTCTGAGATATAACGATTCAAAAAGTTATAAAAGTTGTTATCGTCATAATATGCACACATTTCTACGCCAACTATGAGGTAGTGTACTTAGCGCGTTTTTTTAATGTGGTTTCCCCAGTAGTGCCTACTCCACGGGTCAGTTGTGATCCTGTTTAACGTAAAACTATTGCAAAATAACGGAAATTTTCAAAGATTAGGAAAGATCAAAGCGATGTAAATTAAAAAAAAGTGTTGAAGTTCATTCGTCTGATTCGTAAGTTTCAAATTCTTATTCTTCTTCCCCTGCTTGGTGGATTTTTTCAAATTTACCAGTAGTTTCTGAGATTAGCGCGTTCAAACAAACAAACAAACTCTTCAGCTTTATAATATTAGTTTAGATTTTCGCTCGGTGAGTTACATGTGACTCTGTCACGTGTTCGCAATACTAGCAGCCTATGTGCTTTCATATCCGATGGACATCAATGCGTCTATACAATATCATGTAGCGAGAAGCATTAACGTAAACCAGATTTTTTTAACTAACCAAAAGCGTTTATGATCCAAAATTTACCTAAAGTTATATCCAAAAAAGCTGCCCAGTCACTTTTCCACGCGAACGAAGTCGCGGGCACAGCTAGTATTAAAATAAAACCCACAATATAATAAAAGTAATAATTTCATTTTTTTTAATGTATTTTTTTTATAACTAATATGTATGTTAAAAATACTTAATAAGAACAAGAATAAATGAGCGAATAGTAATAACTAATAACGGTGGCCCAGAGCAGTTTGTGGCGAATACAACTACAACATAATATATTAATAAGAAAATTTAATCTCAAAAATGTCAAATTCAAATTCAAATGTTTATTGCAAGTCACATAAAATAATTACAAAGTTGCCATAAATAACATTTCATGTGACACCCCGTAGGGGCATCGCAAAACAGGATTTATAGACAAAACTTTCAAAATTTAATATTAATAATAACAGATGCACTCTCAAAATTTTAAATTAACAGTAATAACATAGGTGGTATATTCACAATAATATTATAATTTATTACAATAATGTCAAAATAATATTTATGTCAAATAATACAATGTCAAAAATGCCTACAATCAGTCAATAATAATTAGTCCATATCTTTTAAAAATTCATTAATATTATAGAAGCATTTTTTAATTAGGTATGATTTTAATTCTTTTGTAAATAACATATTTTCCTCAATATTTTTAAGTTTGTTTGGTATATTATTATAGATTTTAATGACCATGGAATGTGGGCCTGTTGAAATCATATGTAATTTTGTAAATTGGGGTTTTAATTTGTTTTGATTTCTATTATTTCTTTTAAAATCCTTTTTTGGGGAGTACAGTTCACAGTGTTTCTTAACAAATTTACAACATTCCAAAATACACAAGCCGGTTAGTGTTAAAATTCGATATTTCACGAAGTACGGCTTACAAGTGTCTATTCCACCTATATTTGACAGAATTCTAATGCATTTTTTTTGAAGAACGAAGATCTTGTTAACATCTGTACTATTTCCCCAAAGAATTATTCCATAAATTAATCTGGAATGAGCATAGGCGTAATATGCGGATAGAGCAACACTAAAACTGCTAACCTTTTTTAAATTTCTTAACGCGTATATGAAAGAAGATAATTTCACAGATAGTTTCTGGATGTGTAATTTCCAATTCTAATTTGAATCAATATCAATTCCCAAAAGTGTGGCAGAGTTTACTGTCTCTATTGTAGAGCTTTTATAAGTTAAACATATTGCCTGCGGGGTTTTTTGATATGGTCTAAATTCAACTAATTTTGTTTTATATAAGTTTATTTCTAAGTTATGTTCCTCTAGCCAGGCGTGAATATTATCTAGTGTTGATATTAATTTAGCATTTAAATCATCAGCGTTTCCAACAGATACTACAATGGATATGTCATCTGCGAAGTCACAAGAACAAGAACACAGTCCTCATCGATTTGTTTCGGCAGATCGTTGATATATATTAAAAATAATATACATCCAAGAACGCTACCTTGTGGTATAGATCCTTTAGTTTGTATTATATTAGAATGAATTTTCCCGATTTCTCCGGTTTTATGATTGACGTTTTGGATTTCTACAATTTGTGATCTATTTTTTAGGTAAGACTGAAACCATAGGTGAGGTAGGCCGCGAATTCCTGTTTCATTCAATATTTTCAAGAGTATTGTGTAATCAACGCGATCGTATGCTTTACTCATATCAAGTAGCAATCCTACCGTTGTTTTGGTACTATTTATGCCATTGAGAATAGACTGGATATAATTATATACAGCTAGTATTGTGGATTTATTTTTCCGGAAACCGTATTGACTTTTGTCAAATATTTGAAATTTTTCGTAAAATTTGTATATTCTTCCAACCATAGCTGATTCGAAGATTTTTGCAGAGGTTGGTAATAAAGCAATGGGTCGATAGTTCCCAGGTTCAGTTTTTTCACCTTTTTTATGAATAGGCTTTACTATCGATATTTTCAAAGCATCTGGAAAAGTACCTGAAGAGAACGATTGGTTTATTAATAAAGTGAAAGGTGCTGCGAGTTCGGAGGCACATTGTCTGGATAGTGAAGGAGGAAATTCATCGATTCCAAAACTATGTTTATTTTTAACATTAAAATTAACTTTTGTATTTCATAGAATTCTACAGGTTTTAAGAAAAATGTGTTGTTTACGGTTTTGCTCAAATTTTTATTTGTTTTGTGTGCCCTAGTCGAAGACGAGTTCCCCATTTGAGCAAAGAAATCATTAAGAAAGTCTGCTGTTTTCTTCGGCTCATGTATAATACAATCGTCTGTCTTTATTTTAATGTTTGTTCTAGTCATGGTGTTGTTTTTATTCGTCTCGCCGTTAATTATTGCCCACATCGTCTTTGTTTTGTTGTCGGATTTATTGAACCTCTTAATATTCTGTTTTTTTCTCGAAATAAAAGTTAACTTCCTTAGTGTTTTAGTATACAATAATAAATAATATATAGTATATAATATATATACATACATATATACATATATATATATATATATATATATATATATATTATATAATGTATAGTCTCTGTATATCGATAACTATCCACAAACCGACAACAACACTATCGATAAGCGGCCCCGGCGACAGCGGCTTCTCGGAAACGAACTCGGATCAGTCGCTCGACCGATCCCCGTATCGTACAAGGCATACCAAACATTGCGCCCGACTATGTTGTTTATATCAGTCCGAAACAACACGACCGATATTATGGCATTTTATACCTTAAGCTTGATGTGTTAGATCTCTTTTTACAGTAAACAACACAGCAAATCAGCATTTTTTGGACGTCCGTTCAGTCGCACAACTAGATTTAGTCTAATGAGCAGTCTAGCTGCAACTAGTTTTATTATACGCACAGGATTTTTTAAAGCATTTAATCTTGTACTTTGACAGAGGGGAAAGCCTGCGTATGGCTACTCCTCTCCGGTCCGCCGCGACCGGTGGCCCGCGTTGCTCTATGTAGGTACTAAAGGAGATCAGCCAAAATGGTACATAGATTGTACATGAACAAACACTTTATTTTATTTATTTATTCTTTTATGCACGAAGATGGTGTACATAAAGGCGGACTTAACGCCACTAGGCATTATCTCCCATTCAACCTTTGGGTTATGAAGAGAGCGACGATGTAGGTGCAAAACAAGTCTAAAATTAAAAATTATGAGTGAAATAGATTTGATTAAATAATTATAATAGGTTCGGAAAAAAGTCGAGGATGTGACTAGTTTACTTACATTACTAATTTGTTTGTTCCAAGTCAAGGTAGAGTCGAGATATAGTCCTAAATTTTTCAGTATAATATTATATTGAAACCCACCGGAAAAGTATTTAAAACAGTTTTTGAAAAAAACTGTACTTTACATATTTATGATGGCGTAAAAAGGAACGTAACGAAATTCAAATGTAATGGCGTAGGATAAAATTATTGTATCAGAGAGTATCGATTAATCATATTTAAAAAAAATGGTTACATTATACGAGTAAATAGATAAGTAAGTGAAAGTACACGTTAGATTTCATATCAAGGTGCCAAAAATCAAATAAAGACTTATTGAAATACATTCATTTAGGTTTTAAAATCAACACAAAAGACTAAGTGACCCATTCGATCAATGGATCGATATTCTTAACATCGATATTTTGTGACAGCCGCCTAAGTTGACACATCCCTTTTTGACGCTTTGATAATAATATGTCACCTCATGTCTGTCACCAGTCACGTCATTGACGATTGACGTCATTCACTTGCTTCTGCGCGTTTATTGTTGTTGGTGTTCTGTGACGTTTTTGGCTACTGGCTTGAATGGCTTGTTTTTGTGCTTGTTGAAACGGATTTCGAGTGCTCTTGCGATTTGTATTACGTAGGTATTGCTAGAGGTTTCTGTTCAAGTCAGTTGATCTTGTTTGTTAGTTTTTCTGTAAACAATTTATTATAATCTGCAAAAGAAGACTAAATATTGCCAAAAAAGTGATCGGTGTACAGTGAAATGCTATTTAATTTATATTTAAATTATTTAAAAGCATTCATAAGTATTTGTGGATACAAGCGTGATTATTTATTGTAAAAGTCACTTTCTTCTAGCAATCTAGAATCCGTCAATTTTAAATTAGCGCCTATTAGTAGGAAAACAAAAAAATATAAAAAAAAACGGAAAAACGACTTCATTAATACATTTTTTAAATTGCTATATCTCACGAACCCAATTCGTCAACGAAGTCAAATACGTTTTAAATAGTAGTATATGACCTAATGTCTGAAGACGTAAAAGTTTTATTGTTGTACAATTATGTACAGATGCCCCATACAAAGTGGCGGATCTCCAAATGTTGGCAGGTAACATTTAAACCAAAACGCAAAGTATCGTCTTAAGTCTACAGAGATATATCGCCAGTGCCCAACACCTCCAAATATAATGTGTCTGATCTAGACAACACACCATTTCTACCAAGTCTACGGCATTTTTATAGTAAATTAATAATTACATAAATTAATTATGGTTGGAGGAAAATAAAAATAATTTTGTTTGTAGTTTTATTTACATAAAAATATTCCCTGGTTGATGTGTTTCAAATCAGAAGATAGATTGCATCGATCATCGATATCGATATTAAAATCGGAAGTCTTTGCAGCACTATTTTTCTCGCAAACAAACACGTCTCACAAACACAGGCAATCCGAATTTGGTCTCGTCCTCATTACTCAATTGCCTGTCTTTAGTATTATAAATCTATGGCGCCGCCATACATGAAACGTGAATGAACGAAATAATAATTTTCCAACCTTATTACTGATATCAAATACAATAAATTATTGCATTTTACGAGCGCTGCGCTCGCTTATCACGAACGCAAATCGCGAGTGTCGGCGCCGAACGACTCGGCCGAGGCGAGCGATGCGCTTCTGCCGGCGCATGCGCAGTTCATACAAGCACACGGACACTCCGCCAGAGAATATGTAATTATACTAAGCATAGAATGGGCACTTCAACGTCCCGCCCGATTTTCCCGCCTCACAAAACCTCCTCCCCTCTTATGGGCGACGTTTGATATTCTCTAAGTGCTACGAACACAGTTGCACGTGTAAATACACGTCGCTGATTGATGTCTGTGTAATAGAGACCAAATTAAGCGTTTGTGCGTAGCGAAGCGAGTTGTTGTTGTGCGTAGCGAATACAAACGCTTGATTTGAGGTGGGGATATCGGGCGAGACGTCAGAGGGAGGGAGGGAGGGAGGGAAGGAAGGAACGAATAAGTAAATAAATAAATAAATAAATAATAATAATTAATTTCCATTACACAATTACTTATTTTGACTTAATAGCTTAGGGAAAAAGTCTTTTCGCATTATAGTATATATGAACTTGTAATAAAATCTCTTTGGCTGTAGTATTTGTATATGGCTGGTTTTGGTATCATTGAAAGTTAAAATTTTAAAGAACATAATTCCAAATTCAAATTAGGCAAATGTGTGATTTTCATTTGTTTTTCGTACTGTCAAGATGAGTGAATCTAATGAAGAAATTCGATACAGTTTAAAATTTTACTACAAAAAAGGTTAAAATGCATCGCAAATTTGCGATGTTTATGGACCTAATGCAGTGTCTGTGAGAGTAGCACAAATTTGGTTTAAGCGTTTTCAATCCGGAAATTTTGATGTCAAAGATGCACCTCGCTCTGGTCGCCCTATTACGGATAAAATGGATGCCATTTTTGAAAAAGTGGAGCAAGATCGACATATCAGTAGTTACGACGTAGCTGAAGAACTGAGAATTGATCACAAAACAGTTTTGGCTCATTTGAAAAAAGCTGGGTACAAAAAAAAGCTCGATATTTGGGTACCTCACGAGCTCACTGAAAGAAACCTAATGAACCGTGTACTCATTTGTGATTCTTTATTACGACGTAATGAAACCGAATCATTTTTGAAGCTGATAGCTGGTGATGAAAAGTGGATCACGTACGACAAGAACGTGCGAAAAAGGTCGTAGTCAAAGGCCGGTCACGCTTCACAGACTGTGGCGAAACCCGGGTTAACTCGCAAGGTGATGTCGTGTGTGTGGTGGGATTGGAAGGGTATTATTCATTATGAGCACCCAGGACAGGACTATCGATTCTGAACTCTACTGCGAACAACTGATAAGATTTAAGCAAGAAGTTGAGAGAAAGCGGCCGGAATTGATCAACAGAAGGGGTGTGTTGTTTCATCATGATAACGCTAGACCTCACACATCTATAGCCTAGCCACTCAGCAAAAATTAAGAGAGTTTGGCTGGGAGGTGTTAATGCATCCGCCGTATAGTCCTGACCCTGCACCTTCAGATTTCCACCTGTTTCGGTCTCTTCAGAATGCTTTATGCAATGTTAGGTTAACATCACGAGAGGACTGCCAAATCCACTTGTCGCGGTATTTTGATGAGAAGTCCCAAAATTTTTATAGCAATGGGATCATGTCCCTACCTACAAGATGGCTAAAGGTTATCGAACTAAATAGTACATACATACTTTAGTTAAATTAAAATAAACTATATATTATTAAAGAATGTTTTTTAATTATCTTAAGAAATGCTAAGAAACTTTTTTCCCAACCTTATATTTCAGTATTGAGTCTCCTTTAAAGCAAAATTTGCTTGTGTCAGGAGAACTCGTTCTTTTCTAATAAAGGAAGAAAGGTTAGCTCGAGTTCGAGAGTATGACGGGTTCTCCTTACACTTGAATCGGTGTAGGTATTCTGAGAACCCGCCATGTCCAGTGAGTACCTGCGTTAGCACTCCCGTCGGTTGGAGTTGTTTTACCAACTTGAATGCGCGCTTTGCGTCAGGGAAGAACATTTTGGTGACTGCAGCTGTTTCACCGGACCGGTACCTTCGGTTCCACTCATCAATCGACTCCTGTCGGATTATCCATTTGGCGAATGACACCGGGCACTGGTCATAATCAGGTTTCTTCTTATTATTTTGAGCCGTCCTTCGCAAATTGATCCGCGCGCTCATTCCCCGCCTGGCCCGCATGTGCCATGACCCAGAACAAGAAGACATATTTGTCCTGAGTCAAGGCTGTCTTCAAGTTGTTGCTTATATGTACTGCAAGAGGGTGAAGCGAGCCTTGGTTAGTGATCGTCTCCAGCGCGGCCCTTGAATCACTGTAGATGCCAAAGCTCGCTTGTTTACTCTTTAAGACTTCGCTCGTTTTCCTGCATACGGCCATTAACTCTGCCTGGTAGACGGTGAAGTACGGAGAGAGACCAAGCTTGATGGCTTTGGTCTCGAACGTACTGTTCCATAGTGACAGCGCAGCTCCGACCTTGCTATCAATCTTGTTCCCATCAGTAAAGATTCGTACTGCTTGCGCATTATGAGTATCTACAAGTTGTTGGTCTACCAGAGATGTGAATTTCAGGTCCATATGCAGCGCAGGTGAGGAGCTTCTACAAATCTCACCGCACGTTCAGGCTCTCGGTCTCCCAGCACTGACTGGGGTGCCCCCTTCCTTACCTCATACAGGATGGCTGCCTCCTATATTCGAAGGTCGTGAGGTAGGATCCCAGCCAGCATCAATTCTGAATTCAGGGAGACCGTGCGGTACGATTTGCAGAGCTTTTGAGCGAAGCCTCTGTCAACTGAGTTAAGCAGCTTTCCGATACAGATCTTCTTGGCCGCTGGTGCCCAGGCGCTGGCTGCGTACAAAATGATGGGCTCCACCGTGGCTGTGAAGATGATGCGTATTACATCAGGGTGGAATCCCCAATTCACTTTGGCTGCCCTGGAAAGCCATGCATTATCGAAGGCTCCCTCTATATCCAGTGATACCAAAGTTATCAACTTTTTTGCCTCAAGTTGTTTGCGGATATAATTGATCATGGTATAGAGGGGAGTCCTCGGTACTTTTTTGGGGCATAAAGCCAAACTGGCGAGTACTCATCTGCGGTATTAGGTGCCACTTCAACTTTGCTACTACAATCTTTTCCAGGACTTTCCGCAGGATCGGCAGTAGGTCAATTGGTCTGTATGCCTCGGGGTTTGTGTAATCGTCCTTGCTCGGCTTCCTAAGAGCAACGACTGTTGCCTTTTTCCATATAATAAGAAAATATCCCAGCTGAAGGCACTTGTTAGCCAGGGCAAGGAACGATTCCAGGTCCTGGAAGATGGCTTGACTGCAGATATCCGGCGAGAGACCATCTGCTCCGGGGGCCTTTTTAGGATTGAAGCTGCCCACTGCGGACTTGAGTTCTTGCAGGGTGAATGGTGGGTAATGATATTCGTCATGCGTCATGTCATTCACTCGCAACGTAGCCTCTCTTGTCCGCTGGTGGGCTGCATTGTCCTTGAGAACGGTATCCTCGGGGTAAAAGGTTTCTGTCAGGAGAGCAGCTGACTCACTTGGGTTTAGGGCTATCCCAACTTTAACCAAGGTCAGATCCTCCTCTCTTTTGGTTGTTCGCCCAATAACCCTAAAGATCCCCTCCCAGACCCCCTCCCTATCCTGCTTTTCACAGAACCCTTTCCAACTTTGTGTCTGGGCTCTTTTAGCACTCAATTCATAATTTTCTTCTGCTTCCAGGTACTCGGCGACGACTTTAGCACTTCGGACCGGTGCTGCACAGCGGATGCGGCGTTTTCTGGCAGAGACCTCCTTCTTCAGAGTAGCAAGTTCTTCGGACCACCATTGCAAGGTAAGCGTATCTCTATTTTTCTTCCTAGGAATACTTTCTTTTGCAGATTCCAAAATAGTGTTTGTGTAACTTATTATTATGTTTTCGAAATTTTCTTTAGTTTGTATTAAATTTATTTCTTCATGTGACCAGTTTCTCTAATTGTAATTGAGTCATTTTCTCATGAAAATGACAAAACTCCAATTAGCTTTTTTGTGTTAAAGATTCTAGTGGTTCAATTTATGTATTGTCCCTTGCCTTGTTTTAAAGTGATGTTGAAAGTAATACAATTATGGTCCGAACTTACAACTCCTTCTACTTTCCAGTTCTCCACAAGACCCAACAGATCCAATGAGCAGGCCGTGACGTCGACAAAGCTGGAGTACACCTTACCACCGCGGATAGTAAAAAAGGTGGGTGTATCTTCAGTGTTAAGCACATGTAAGCTTTGTTCTTCGAAGAGCCCAGAAACCTCTTCTCCCCCGTGATCTATTCTTCCGCTGCCCCACCAAGGACTTTTTGCATTCAGATCTCCTCCTATTAATAGTTGTGTCGGCCCTAACGCCTAAAAAATATTTCGCAAGTGCTCAAGGTATGGTTCTCTAGCCAGATGTGGCTTGAAGTAGAGAGAAGCCACCGCAATTTTCCAGGCACTGGTTTGGATCTTCACCACGACGATGTTATTCGTGGTGAATTGAGGAAGCTAGATAACGTCCAAGTCGTTGTGGAAGACTGCTATTGCAGCCTTCATTGTCCCGCCAGTGCTCTGGTAAATCCGAGAACCTCGGTAATTCCTAAAAACTTTTCCCGGCCTACGAACGGCTCTGGAGCAGCGCGAAGGCTAACCCTCTAAGGCTAAGGCTCTTGTTTGCCTCCACGCTCGGGTTAGGTTAGCTCGGGTTAGGTTAGCTCGGGTTAGGTTAGCTCGGGTTAGGTTAGCTCGGGTTAGGTTAGCTCGGGTTAGGTTAGCTCGGGTTAGGTTAGCTCGGGTTAGGTTAGCTCGGGTTAGGTTAGCTCGGGTTAGGTTAGCTCGGGTTAGGTTAGCTCGGGTTAGGTTAGCTCGGGTTAGGTTAGCTCGGGTTAGGTTTTTTTTTTTTTTTTGGGTTCCACCAAGAATATCTCTTGGTGGGAAGCTTAAGAAGCCGTCGAGGCCCTCGCTTATGGATACGGGCGACCTCGGGACTATAAAGAGCGCTGGTAAGGCGTTGGAACATTTGAGTAGGGAAGAAGAATCGGGGACAGACAAAAAAGGAAAGGAATCAGCTCAACATTATGAAAATATGCAACTTTTATATTTACACAATAAATTGGTTATCCAAACTATACTTGTTATTCTTACAGAACAAACTTAACTTTATTATTGAAATAAAATTTATATAAATCAATGGAATATATCAAGTATAGTTAATTTTATAGGAGAAAAAACAAACTTTGTGGTAAAGAGGACTTGCATATATATTTCTGAATTGTTTCTGTGATTTTTTTTTTTTTTTTTTTTTTTATTTTTATTTTTATTTTTTTATTTTTTTTTTATTTTTATTTTATTATTTTTTTTTTTTTTTTTATTTATTTTTTATATATATATTTTTTTTATTTTTTTCTTTTTATTTTTTTTTTTTTTTTATGGAGTCCTTTAACTCTTAGAACTAAGTTTATTACAAAATAAAACAAAACTTCTAACTTCAGTAAAATTAACATAAGAATATAATATTACAAATAGTATAGGTATAAGTCTTAAAGGACTTTGAAAATTGACCGCATATTAAGGGCTACCAATAAAAGTTGCATATATAGGCTAAATAACAATTTATCAACTTTAGTTAATCTTCAAAGTATAGTTAACTGAGTTAGGCTTGCTCAGAGTTAGGTCAGACACAGTCGAACCCAACTCTAAGAAAACCCAAGTCAAGATCGAATTATGAAAATTTTACAAGTCCCGTCATATGGTAGGAGCGCCATCTTTTGAAAGCCGTGAGAACAAGGTGGTATCATGTAAAGCGACTTACAGATTAGTTCCGGGTAAATTGTATTGATGTTATAGGTGGCGCTGACCCCACAATGGTTACACCGCCACCTATCACCGAACAGCTGTATCATTTGTCCGCACGGGTTTACGTGGGCGACTGTTGTGACAAAACTATTACTGCGCCACCTGGCGGCGGACGCGGAGACTACCATGGCCCATTATGTGAATAGGGCAAAGGTGTTAGAAAAAGAATACGCCGGCCATTGCAGTGTCCACGCCGGCCTCCAGGTGGCGCATGGACAACTAAAATAGAAATACGAAAAACATGAATGTATAGAAACGAGTCGTTTAAATATTGGGCGAAATAAAATGTTCAGTTTTACGTTGATGGCTGACGGCACACAAATGTATGAAATCTGGCTTATTAATGTACGTTTTAGAATATGTTCTGTTAATATTAAGAAAAGTTTATTATTTATTTTATGTTCCGTCAGACAATACAATTCAGTGATATAACGAATTAATTACACGGTCAAATAAAATGTAATGTTGTAATATTTACAAAGAATAGATAATATTTGGATTACAAGAATAAAGAACCAAAATTAAATTCTAAATTCTGCCCATCAGCAGCGCCATCTGGTGGCGGAGAGAGTTGATATACATTGAGTTTACCAACATTAAATTAATGTTTCTTAAACGTGAGAGTAGAGGGAAAGTTATAACCAATATGAATAAGACCTTAGCCAAAACAGACCCTTACAAGTTATAACGGTATATTAAAAATAGACTTGATTAATATTATACAACAGCGCCCCCGCAAGGACGCCGTGGAGCTTAAGACGAATGGGCTCGCGCTATGCAGGAAATGTTCTTTAAAGTCGTTTTTATTTAAACAAGCTGAATAAGATAACATTGTTTAGTCCTCATAATCGATTAAATAGTCTGAGATTCGTGTTAATTTCCAAACGGAGCGCAAATCCATATCGCCGGCAGCGCCCCAGGTGGGACGCTGTATCAACAATGTCGGGTGAAATTAATTCAATTTTAGCGGATATAAATTAAACATTTAGTAAATTACATTAGGTGAAAATATAGATTAAATCAATTATTTAAATCGTATCTACTTGGGCATATTGATAAGGTAAAAACAGTGCAGCTAGTATTTCGTTTAGCTGCGGTGGTGCCATCTGGGGACGGGAATAATTAAGGAAAAATATTTTATACTTGTATTGTATTCAATAGTATAGATGTAATTAATTAGGTGATTTAGACCATATTCCAGATATCATGTTAAGCATAATGAGTTACAGACATTATGAAGGTTTAAGACTAAATATGACTTATGTTTTTTTTTTTTTTTTTTTTTGTTTTAAATAATTTCGCGACTAATATTTTAAGATAGCAGCATCTAGTGGCGAGTGGAATTGACTGGTTGTATGCAGTGTAGGTTATTAATATTCTGTATTATTTTCTAGAATGTTCCACGAGAAGCGCCATCCTGTGGCAAGAGGTAATAATTAGATGTGACGTTGAATGTTCTAGAAAATAACTTTGATAGGTATGAGAACTATGAAGATTATGGTGATAGACATAAGTGCCCCAGACAATAAATAGTATGTACTGTGTATGGTGAATTGATGAATTGGTAAAATAGTTAATAATATAGCTTGATATTAGAAGGAGCTATATGAAAATTTAGGTGATGGACATGAGTGCCAAGGACAATAAATAGTATGTACAATGTGAATGGTGAGTTGGTGGATTGGTAGTATAGTTTTAATAGTATGGCTTGATATTAGATTGTATTATATGAAAATCTAGGTGATGGACGTAAGTGCCCAGGACGAGAAATGGTATGTACTGTATGAGTAGTGATTAATTGTATGGGTAATATAGCTTTGGTATGGATGAGCAATATGAAAATCTAGGTGATGGACTTAAGTGCCCAGGACGAGGAATGATATGTACTGTATGCATAATATTTTATCGTATTGGTGATATAGCTTTGGTGGGGATTAGCAATATGAAGATCTAGGAGATGGACGTTAGTGCCCAGGACAAGGAATGGTATGTACTTTATACATAAATGGTATGTACTGTCAGAATAGTAATTTAATGTGTTAGTAATATAGCTTTAATAAGAGTAAGCAATATGAAAAACTAGGTGATGAACATAAGTGCCCAGGGCGAGGAATAGTATGTACTGTGTGAGTAGTAGTTGATGTGTTGGTAATATATCTTAAATAATGGTGAGCAATATAAGAATCTAGGTGATGGACATAAGTGCCCATGACGAGAAATAGTATGTGCTATGTGAATAGTAGTTTATGTGTTGGTAATATAGCTTTGGTAAGTATAAGCAATGTTGAAATCTAGGTGATGGACATAAGTGCCCAGGACGAGAAATGGTATGTACTGTGTGAATAGTAATTCAATGTGTTAGTAATATAGTTTTAATAAGAATGAGCGATAAGAAAATGTAGGTGATGGACATAAGTGCCCAGGACGAGAAATGGTACGTGTTGTGTGAATAGTAATTTAATGTGTTGTTAATATAGCTTTAATAAGAGTGAGCAAATTGAGTATCTAGTCGAAGGACATAGGTGCCCAGGACGAGAAATGGTATGTACTGTGTGAGTAGTAGATAATGTGTTAGTAATTTATTTTAACTAAGGATGAGCAGTATAAACATCTAGGTGATGGACATAAGTGCCCATGACGACAGATGGTATGTACTATGTGAATAGTAGTTTAATGTGTTGGTAATATAGCTTTAGTAAGTATAAGCAATGTTGAAATCTAGGTGAAGGACATAGGTGCCCAGGACGAGAAATTGTATGTACTGTACTGTGTGAGTAATAGTTTATGTGTTGGTAATAGCTTTAATAAGAGTGAGCGATATGAGAATCTAGGTGTTGGACATAAGTGCCCAGGACGAGAAATTGTATGTACTATGTGAATAGTAGTTTAATGTGTTGGTAATATAGCTTTAGTAAGTATAAGCACTGTTGAAATCTAGGTGAAGGACATAAGTGCCCAGGGCGAGAAATTGTATGTACTATGTGAATAGTAGTTTATTTAATGTATTGATAATATAGCTATAGTAAGAATAAGCAATGTTGATATCTAAGTGGTGGACATAAGTGCCCAGGACGAGAAATTGTATGTACTGTGTAAATGGTAATTTATTGTGTTGATAATATGGCTTTAGTAAATGTAAGCAATGTTGAAATCTAGGTAATGGGCATAAGTGCCCAGGACGTGAAATGGTATGTACTGAAAGAATAGTAGTTAATGTGTTGGTAATATGGCTTTAGTAAGAATAAGCAATGTTGATATCTAAGTGATGGACATGAGTGCCCAGGACGGGGAATGGTATGTACTGTGTGAGCAATAGTTAGTGTGTATAGCTTTAATAAGTGAGCAGTATGAAAATCTAGGTGATGGACATAAGTGCCCAGGACGAGAAATTGTATGTACTATGTAAATAGTAGTTTATTTAATGTGTTGGTAATATAGTTTTAATAAGAATAAGCGATGTTGAAATCTAGGTGATGGACATAAGTGCCCAGGACGAGAAATTGTATGTACTGTGTAAATGGTAATTTATTGTGTTGATGATATGGCTTTAGTAAGTATAAGCAATGTTGAAATCTAGGTAATGGACATAAGTGCCCAGGACGTGAAATGGTATGTACTGAAAGAATAGTAGTTAATGTGTTGGTAATATGGCTTTAATAAGAACGAGCCGTATGAAAATCTAGTGATGGACATAAGTACCCAGGACGAGAAATGGTATGTACTATATGAATAGTAGTTTAATGTATTGGTAATATAACTAAAGTAAGAATAAGCAATGTTGAAGTCGGGTGATGGACATAAGTGCCCAGGACGAAAAATGGTATGTACTGTGTGAATGGTAATTTATTGTGTTAGTAACATAGCTTTAATGAGGATGAGCAATATTAGAATCTAGGTGATGGACATAAGTGCCCAGGACGCGAGTTAGTATGTACTTTATGAATGGTGAGTGGTTGCTTTGGTAATATATCTTGAGAACTAGGTGATGGACGTAAGTTCCCAGGACGCGAAAATGTATGTACCGTTTGTCGGGAAATATCGGTGTAAAGAGAGATTAGGTAGGGTTGAAGTATATTCATGTGATAAACGCATAGCATTTTACAGTAGGTATGGGCTAGTGTAGGTAGTATTTTAAATGAACTGTAGGTAAGGCTTGACACATTGGTGGTGTGGTACGAAGCAAGTAGGTAAGTGCACCACCGCTGGTGGAAGGAATGTGCAACTATCGAAAGTGGGTCAAATTAGATAAAAGTAAAATAATGCTGGAAGTACATTGTGGGTTTCTTGACAAATCGTGTGAATCTGCGAAGAAAACGGTGCGTAAAATTTTGAATCTTGCAGAATTTGGTCCGCAATGTGCGTCCGTCTTAGATAAAGGAATGTTATCATGTCCAAGCCGGGGAATTAATGTAGGTTTCTATTTTTAGATTCGTGCGGCGTTGCCGTATACCTACGGATGTTCGCCCATATAACTCCGAGCTAGCAACAGTGAACTTGGTAAACAACTTTTTGTGATGCTTTTAGGTGAAGCGTACAGTTAATATAGGTGTGCGTTTTGTTGTATTGTATTTAGTTAGTTTTATAATAATAGATGTGCAGTGTTGTAGCACAGTAGTATGTAGGTAGATTAGTTTAGTTTTATTATTAGCATGATGATATTTAGTATGTGTGTATATGTTGTTATAAATGAATGTTGTGTTGGATTTAGTAGGTATGGTATGTGTGTGTAATGTGTTATAGGTAAGTGATTATATGATAATGTGATTATGTATGTAGGGTAGGTAACGGTGTATGGGTAATATGTATTTAGTGCGGGTATAGATTACGTTAAGTATGTGTATATATGATGATAGTTAAGTGGCTGGTTTTTGCATGGGGTGTTCATAGTTACTTGTATATATATGTTATTAGAATATCTGATATACGTGAGTATTTGATAAATCATGTTGATATGTTGTACATGTATGGAGTGTTATAAATGTGTGGTTATATAATAGTGAAGTTTTAATTATAAGATAGATGTCAATGAGTGGGTTGTTGTGGAGTCATTAACTAGGTATATAAAAAGGAATTAGCTTTTTAATAACGTATATAATAATACAAAACTATAAAATAGTTTATGTATTGTGTGTGATAGATAGTAATGTTTAATTGGAGTGAGCGTTGACCCTTACTCAGGTAGACATTCTTTGTTTACTCGGTGGGGATCGGACGAGGTTAGGTATGCATCATGTTTGAAATTCGAATGAACTTTAAATAAAATAGTGTAGCTATATTGTATTATTATAGGTATACTATATCGGTTTTAACGATGTTATTCCAATGTCGCATTGATGCGAGGTTGCCGCTTAGACAATGGACAGGCCTTGAGAGTCGTGTTCGGGTAAACAAGTGGTATACCTATAATTTGAATAGATCCAGTCGAATGATTGATGCATATTTTAGTTTTGGGTTCGAGACAAGGCTAAGGGTGCCTGCGCACGGAACTTTGGTCAACGTGATTATTCAGCTATAGTGGGGTGTACTTGGAGGTAAATACGGGTGATCATATTAGATTATATGAGTGGGTTGTATAAATATATTAGTATAAGTATAAATAATTATATATGTTGTTTTGTTGTTAGCGTGTTAATGTTATAATTGGATGTTATATTAACTTGATATTTTAGGTGTGTTTGTGTTGAGTAGGTAATTATTTATAGTGTTATATTATATTAGTAATTATATATATATGTACATAGTATAATTATTTAAATAAATGATATTATTAATGTTGGGGTAGGTAAGATCAGATTTGATAGTGATGCATGTATACAAAAGGTAGCGGGGTTTCTTCATTTTTTTATATTAGAATATGTTTACAGCGTTAATTTAATTCGCATATAAGGTTGGTGTACAGGTCCAGTAGTCTGACGTCGCCCTTAGTTCCAAGTCAGTAAATTATATACTTATAATATCTATAGGTTAGTTGCACTGTAGGAATGGGAGTCTTATCTAGGGGCTGCGACAGACCATGACTGGTATCGTACTAGCTTTGTAAATACATTGAGGGAGATATATTTCATGTTATATATGTAAAAGTATATGTAGGATGTGTTGGGATTATAATATTTAGAGAATATGATTGAACATATCGGTTAAGTTAATTTATTGTATTCAGTTCGGTAACAGTAGGTATCTAATATAGGAATGTAATAGATTATCTGAGGACGTAGTTAGAATTATTCAATATGATGATACTGTTTCAGGTTAATTATCGTTTTTAGGATTGTTGTATAAGTAATTAGTATATTTTGTTTCTTATATTATTAAAGGCTTGTATAAATATGAAGATTTGTGTACTAAGTCTTTTTCTTAGATGTTCGTCAAGGTATGTATGCACCTTCTGCAATCAAAGTAGTGTCGGTGGCAGCATAGCAACAACGTGAACAAGGCGCGATGGGTGTATTGTGAGGTTTGGTGGATATAGGTAGAGTGGTGTATATGTATTGTACTTTTATTCGATTAATGTGCCGCGTGGTATCTTGAAATATGGAACGAACGAGTGGTCGAGCGGGCCACAGGCACGCGGCATGATGACGTATGCCTGTCGCCCGCCTAGCAACTGGTGGGTCATGTGATTATAGTGTGCCTAGTATGCAAATAATGTATTACGGTTTCAATGTATATTTTTTAAAGTCTTCTATTGCTACTCATATTGCATACCAGTTGGTCCGGATCTGTTATAGTCCGGATTACTTAGTATGCAGTATTGTGGATATCTATTGTTTTAATAAAGACACAGAGACTCAGTGTGTGCAGCGAGCGGTAGGTCCCGATCCCTCCCGAATGCATCAGTCCATTGATAAAAAAAAAAGTATCAATAGGGTTAATAAGTTCGGGCGGGCGCGGAACCCAAGCAGTGCACGTTTAGGTGACGTCAGCCAGTAGCATCGTGTTATCATTGATGTGATCAAAGGTAAGACGTGCGCAGGCTGACACCACCCAGTCATGGGGGTCTGTGTAGTCTGTTGTTAAAATTTGTATAACAGCGATAATGCAGACCAACGCGCGACTAGTTGGATTCTGTTATGTTATGAACATCTGTCTTATTTTGTGTATGAGATGGAGAGTGGTAATTGTGTGCATCTGACTGATAGTTGATGGATTGATGTATTGATATTCAACCGGGAAGTAATTATATAGGTCTTGTCATGGTATGTATACTTCAAGGTAAGCCAATATAGATAGGCGGAGCGAGAACGCTTTGATAGCAAAGCGTTCTGATGCGCCTCTAGCGTTTCCACCTCAATAGAAGATTACGACTTGTATGGCGCCGTACGTGTCAGTGGGTACGGCTCTGGTAGGAGACCGAAGCACATGGCACGGCAGCGCACTTTCGGTAGATCATGAATAAGTTGTCCCCGCAGTGCATAGGTAGAGGCGTCCAGACGACTTCCGGGCCCATCCGTTTATTGATATCAACTATCAATCAGTGGGATGGGGTCGGTCGAGATCGGGGTGCTCGCATTGCACGGATGGCTCTCCCACACGGTCAGCCGGCGGTCGAGGCGCGAGATCTCGGCAGCCGATGGACCGGTGGAGGAGGCATGTAGGGGGTTGAGGGGAATCTCATTGCTTTAATAATAGTTGTAGACCATGATAGTGTTCGCAATGCTGTCATTGAAGCGGATGGGCAGTGTAAGCAATGTATATCAATTAATGGAGAGTATCAATTATTATTTTGGTTTCGAGGTTACAGATGTGATAACATATTAATGTATATAAAGTAGAGGTTGTCGAGCAACAATAGGCTTACTTAAAGATAGCACTGTATTTATATGGTTGATTATATGTAAAGACAGACTGTTCGATGTTGAGACTTTGTAAGACAGGGTTAGTGTTATTCATTATTATAGGTATGTATATAGGTATATGTTTTAATAATTAGGTTGAGATTTACGTGTGTTTAGTATTAGAATTAGTATAAGTAGACGCATTTAAAGCTTATGGAGTACATCAATATATAATGAATTAGGTATGATTTTCCTGATATTATATGTGTGTATGCATGTTGAAGGGTTAGTGTATAAGTGAGGGTTACATATATTATGTTGGAATGGATTGTATATTGTAGTAGGATCATAGTTAGTTAAAAATTTTTTTATCACATTTGCTTGGTAGGATAGCGTGGCTAGGTATTTGTTTTTATGTATATTATCTATGTAAATTTGTATGTATATATATATTTTGATTTTATAGTATATGCTTTATGAGTGGTAGTGGGAGGTATATATATTTATGTATATGTAAGGTATGTTAACGTATGGATTTAATATATTAAGTATGGATGTATGTAAAAGTATTGAGAGGTTTATAGATAATAAATGATTGTGTAAGTAATTATATACAGAGACAGGTACAGTGCATTCATAGTGTGTAAATATATGTATTATGTAAAATATGATACAAATAAGTAATAATGTGTGTATTATAGGGAGTGTTTAAATTTATGTATGTAGGTAAGTGTGTATATATATTTCGATTATATATTATATACTTTTGTAGATGGTAGTGGGGGGTAGGGTATATATTGAGGTATATGTAAGGTGTGTTTAAAATATTTATTTATTTATTTAATAATGTATGTGTGTATAATGATGTTGAGAGTTTTATAGATAATAAATAAATGTATGAGAAATATTGTACATAGACATGTGAAGTATGAAATATTTATAGTGTGTGAATGTAGGAATTTATGTAATATGTGATATATATATTAGTAATGTACTGTGTATATTATATGTATTGTTTATATTTATGCGTGTATAAAGGTGCTTATATGTATGTAAACTGTATTTTATGAGTAGTAGCTACATATTTCTTGGTAAATATGTGTGTGAGGGTTGTTGTATGGATATTGTAAATGTATTATATGAGTAAGTATAGTATGTAGATACTAGTTATTAGGTTATTTGTAAATAATATATGATGATATGATAATATATAGGATATGTATGTAATAAAATATAAGGATGGTAGTTAATGGAGTATAGATGGATAATAATGGAGTTTGTGAATGCTTATGTGACACTCCATGTCCGTCCATATAAATATCTATATCAAGATATCCATATACACGGACATGGAGTGACACAGGTAAGTATACCTGTTCTAATCAGTATATGAAATGGCGGCTCGGGACATTTGGTCCCATTTGTTATACTCGGGACATCCGTAACTATATGCCGGGTGACAAGCGGCGGCGCCAGCGCGGCCAGCCGAGGTGCAGTTCTTGCACTGAGGGTCACGACCCCGGTTGGGGCATGCCCTTGTGTCGTGACCCTCAGCACAATGACCGCACACGGCGTCGCGTCGGCAGTCGCGGGCTAGGTGGCCGTACCCATAACAGGTGAAGCACTGCGTGACCGGCGACTGATCTGACGCGAAGACCATCTGGTACCCGACCCGCACTCGCTGGTCCACCAGCAGGCGCCAGACAGAGGGCGGGACCTCGAGGATCGCGCTCTGTGTGGCGCTGCTGGGGCGTTTAATGCGGCGGAGCACCCTGACCGTTTCCGGTTCGACTGTTGTTGTGCCGAGTAAGGCTTTGTTTTGGTAGCACACGGCCTTGACCAGCTCCGAGTCGGTCAAGCCGGGCAGTATGCCGGAGAGACGGATCAGGGGTCTGCGGGTGCGGGCCGGGGAAACACGAAGATGTGTGCATGCATTTTTAATTTTGTCACTGAGTATGGTTCGGTCGTCATCCGAGTCGCAACTAATAACGACCCGCTGATCACGCAACTTTGCGACCCGGTTGACGCCGATACCTAAGTTAATGACGTTTATATCGGTCTTAACTTGGTTAAGAATGTAGTCGCTGGAGTGCGATGCATCCTCAGATGACACCACTACTGCATAACGTGGTATAGCAGCTGCCTGCGCATAGGATTTCGGCCCGGCCGGGTAGTGAGGGGGGGGCATTTGCGAGGGACCAGACGATATAGCATCACTTATGACCTCGAGCTGGCGTCTTAGCGGGGCGAGAGCCCTCTCGAATGACACCTCCATTTTGGTGAGCTCGGTAATTAGTTGTTGGGGCGAAATACCCCCCTCGGCCGGCTCGGACCTCGTCTCCTTGAGGTTCTGAACCTCCCGCCTCAGATCGCCAATTAAGGGGCCGAGGTCCGAGCCGCCCGATGGGTCACTTTCCCGCTCGAGCCGAAGGTGCAAGGTCTGTTCGGAGTGATACAGGTCGGTAATTATGTTCTGCAGCTGCCGAAGGTTCTCCGTAACACCTAACTTTATAGCTGACTTAATATTACCCGATTGGGCCATCAAGGCGAGCGCCTCACGTACTAGGCGCTTGCCCACAATGGCCTTGTTGTCACGCGGAGGCTTGTAAGTCTCCAGCGTCTCAGGCACAGCAGAGTGACGCGAAGGTGGTGTGACCTGGGCGGTCCTGGCCGGCTTCCTTATGGTCTGAGGGACCGGCGTGGGCGGGGCCTGAAACTCTGGCTCCGAGTCAGACTCGAGCATACTGGGGTGCAGGCCGGTCAGCTCTGCCAGGTCAGCCATATCAGGAGACAGGTGGCGGTAAGACATGTCGATGATCAGCAGGCGCAAGAATATGTAATTCAATCGCAATAGCAAGTAAAATGTCCACAAGCACAAATGACGTCACGCTTTGATGAAATTGCGAATGAAATATGGTTTGTAGGTACGGAAATGTTTTTGCAAATTGCTCACGAACGGAAAGTCAGAATTACACAAAATTTGGTGGGTGTTAATTTTTAGACGAGGGGAAATCCAAAAAGTATAATAAAGCGGAATTTAAAGCTCAGGGGAAAAAGTGAATTTCACTTTGGAAAGATCGCGTACGCGTACAAAATGGCTGACCAAGTCCGTATGACACTTCACTCAGTATTTAAAAATTTTGTATCTAGAGTTCCGCAGCTACGATTTCGATGAAACTTTTTGTAGGGATGGATAACAACACTACGGACCTACTTGTAACGTCAAATTGGGGGGTCACAGCGACTGGGAGAGCAGCGTTCACGGAGAAAAGTGAGCGTCTTCACGCTCTCGAGGTTCTTGTCGCTGGTTAGTGTCCAAAATTTATTCCAAATGATACGAAAAGTAGTTCATTTGAAAGGTCACAGATTCACACACACAGTGGTATACGTCAATTATCAGAAACAGTTCACAATTCACGAGTACAAACACATTAAGGGCGGCAAGTGCCGCGCGGGTGGCCACAATTAGTTCACAAAACACTTTTTTTATTATATTTACAGTATTTAAAGTCCGAAATTCACAATATATACATCAAATGATAGGGTTTTGCAGCGCGCATCTAATAGTACACAATTTTTTACACAATTCACTTTTTAGACGTTTTTTACGATTTTTAGCGTACGGAGCGGCCGAAAAACGATGCGCGCGCGTCAGCGGTTAGATGAGGACTCGCTCGGGTTAGGTTAGCTCGGGTTAGGTTAGCTCGGGTTAGGTTAGCTCGGGTTAGGTTAGCTCGGGTTAGGTTAGCTCGGGTTAGGTTAGCTCGGGTTAGGTTAGCTCGGGTTAGGTTAGCTCGGGTTAGGTTTTTTTTTTTTTTTTTATACCCGAGTAGTTTATTTTACACGGGGTTTGAGAATTTTTAAGTCATTGACTTAAGTCCTCGCTATGAAATACGGGCGACTTTAATCAATTTATAAAGACAAAGAGTTTTAGACTTAAGTTTATTGTGCTTTCATTACTAAGTAACGAAACAATTGTAATTTTATAATTATTCTTACTATAGTATATGCTATTATTATTGTTATTTTATTTTTATATATATTATTGTTATATTTATGCATACGTATATATATAGTTTTAAATGTTTTATTATTATTATTTTGACTATTATTATTGTTATATTTTTATTGTTATTATTATTTGTATATATATTATTATTATTTTTTCATATATTTATTATTTATATATATATATATATATTTTTTTTTATTAAATGTATATTTTTTTTATTTATTTTATTTTTATATTATTTGTATATATTTATTATTTTCTTTCAGGTTTAGTTCTATCCGCACAGGAAGTTTGGGTATGAGTAAATCAGGGTAAGTGGCTTTATGGTATATTTTTATTAAATTCCTTAAGTGAGCTTATGATTTTTTTGACATGATTGAGGTAGGTTAGTTTACAGATTTCTCTATTTGCGATTTCTGATAATAAATAAGGGTTATTCATATCGTACATGTTGCAGGTTTGTTCATGTAAGTACCTAGTTTGCGCGTATCGTGGGCACTCTTGGAGGAGGTGCTGGATTGACTGTACGGAATTGTTGTCACAAGGACATGAGGGGCTCCTTTTTATTTTAAAACGGTGTAAGTATTCTAGATGGTATCCATGGCCAGTCAGAATTTGCGTTAGTTCAAAGGAAAGTGGGAAGTTCTTGAATAAGTTAGTGATGGAGTCCAGATTTGGACAGAATTGCTTAGTATGATGTCCTGTCGTGGTATTTAAGTAATTTTGTTCGCTGGCTATGTAAGATTCTTGTTTTAATAATTGTCTGGGGTAGCTCATCGGGAAGTGAGCGAAGTCTGGTGGTTTATGAAGGTCAGCTGCAGATTTTGCTGCTAGATCAGCTAGTTCGTTACCGCCCAAGCCGACGTGGGATTTAATCCATACTATTTTCACTGTTCCGGTGAGCCTGATTTTATGGATGATTTGGTGGATAGAGGCAACATTGGAGTTGACGCTATTTCTATTGTCTATTTCCTGTATGGCAGACATTGAGTCAGAGAATATCACTGCGTCCATTGTTTTGGTTTTCAGGCACCATTCGCAGGCTTTTAGGATGGCAAAGGTCTCCGCCTGAAAGACTGAGCAACAGGAATGCAGTTTAAATTTTTTGGTGATATTTGGTTTATTGGGGGCGATGGCCACAAAAGCAGCACCTACTAGGTTGTCGTGTTTACTACCGTCCGTGAATATTCTTGTAGCAGATGATGAGCAAAAGCTGTCGACTTCTTCTTCTGTCGTAGCGGTATTTTGATCGATTTGTATGCGTTGTGATGGATGAAGTAATAGTGAAGGATGAACTGATTTATCTAGTGTTATGTCGTTTGGAAGGAAAGTTGTTGTTCCGTTAATTTTAATTTTTTGTAACTTGGCTATTTCGTTGACTTTTACGTCTAGGGGAGTGAGCTGAGCTAGGGCAATGGCTGAGTTTGTAGGTATGGTTCTGAATCCCTTGATAATTTTGATGGCAAAGCCCCTCTGCATCGATAGCAGTCGGTGTCTGACAATTTCGTATTTAGTGGCGCTGTGCCATATCATAGCAGCGTATGTGATGATTGGTTCGATGACCTGTCTATATATTATGTTGACGTTTTCTGATTGTACTCCCCATGTCGGCCTAATGAAGGTGCATAATTTTTTGTATATTTTTTGAGCTTTATTTATTATATATTTTACATGACTGATGAATTTTAGGTTTTTATCTATGACCACTCCTAGTATTTTGATTTCGTCTATAAATTTTATTTGCGATGAATTCATAAATAGTTTTATGTGCTTAGATTTTGGTGTGAAGCTTATTGCCTGTGTTTTGTCGGGTGCAAAGGTAAGTTTAATGTTATGTCCCCAAGTGTATATTGATTGTAGTACTATGTTTGCTTTATTTTCTAATTCGTGTGTTTTGTTCGCAGATACAATGAGGAGTACGTCGTCCGCGTATGCCTGGAGGTGGCACCCATCAGGGAGACTAGAAGACAGGAGCTCATCCATAATGAGGTTCCAGAAAAGCGGCCCTAGGACTGAGCCCTGGATACATCCCCTGGTGAGTGTTTTCGTGGCTTGAGCTTCGCCATAAAACAAGGTTGCAGTCCTATCGTCCATGTAATTTTTAATTAGTTTATAGTAATTTAGAGGACATTTGATCTCGCGGAGCCTATACAGAAGCTTCGGCCACCACGCGTGATCAAATGCTCCTCTGATGTCGAGTGAAATAGCTATAACTTGTTTTTTATTTTGTTTTTCAGAGCGGACTGTGTCAATAGCTGTGATGAGAGCATCTACTGTGGAGGTTTGGGCTTTGAAACCAAATTGTAGTCGGTTGGAATAGTTTCCTTTTTCTATGTGGTAAACGAGTCTTTGGAAAAGCAGTTTTTCGAGAAGTTTGCCTATGATGTTAAGTAGTCCTATTGGCCGGTAAGAAGAGATGTCATTATAGTTTTCTTTATTGGGTTTAGGCACGGTTTTTATGACAGCTTCCTTCCAGGTACGTGGCATGTAACCGAGTTGTACGCATCTATTTAGTATATGGACTATAATTTCAGGGTAACAGTCTGTGAAATGGGTCCAGATATCCGCGGTGAGGTGATCTGGACCTGGAGCCTTCTTTGAACTGAAGCTGTTCAAGCAGTGTATAACTTCGCTAATTGTAAATTCCGTATCGTCCGTGGTATTTGGGGTCAGTTCAGAGTTGTCGCGAATCTGTCGCTGTTCAAGAGAGTCGAGGCTTGGGTCGTCGTCGGGGTAAAATTTTGTGAGCAGAGTATTAGCTGTATCAGTACTGGAGGTAGTGTAGTCTCCGTTGCCAATGTGGAGAGTGCTAGGGGATTTAATTTGAGGTACGTTTTTGAGGAGCCGATTTGTCTGCGACCACACGTTTTCTTTACCTTGTAAGGAGCAAAAGTCTTTGAAGCTTTCGGTAGCTGCTTTCCTAATTGCATTTGCGTATTCTTGTTTAGCTTCGTTTCTTTCGGTTAATATGTTTTCTAATGGTTTTTTACTTTTTTTCAGATCCTGGAGCCGGTGATGGAGAAATATTACTCTTCTCTTCAGTGCCTCGAGTTCGTCGGACCACCAAGGTAAGTGATATTTTTTATTTTTTTGTTTAGTTTTAAGATATTTATTACATACTTCTTGTATTGTAGTTGTTATATTTTTTATATAAGTATCTATTTCTTTTGTGTTGAGATTTAAAATATTGACATTATGTAGTTGTTTATTAGTTATTTTTTGTTTAAATTCTGCTTTTATCTTTGACCAATCGGCTTTTTCTGTATTATATTTGAATGTAGATCCATTTTTTTTGCGTAATATTTGTTTTTTGTTATAATTTAGAGTGTAGGTGAGAGCGTGATGTTCGGATGAAGGTGAGCAGCTGTGATCTATTTTCCAGTTTTCGATTTTCGCGTATAGGTTATCTGAAACTATAGTGAGATCGATGATAGAATTTCTACTGATTCCGTGTGTGATTGTCTCAAACGTGGGATCACTGCCTCTATTACAAAGCACTAAGTTATTAGTGTTAATGAGATGGAGTAGTTCTTGGCCTCTTTTATTGTTTTGTTTTGACCCCCAAGACTGATGCCATCCGTTAAAGTCTCCACTTATAATATGATTACTTGTGCTGGTATCTTTCAAGAATAGCTCCAATTTACTGAAAGTGTTATGCTCATCTATTCGCGGCTCTACATAGACACTTGTTAAGTAGAATTTAGATTTATTTATTGTTAGCTGGACGATACAGATATTAGATGTTGAGTACTGGGTCATACCAAGTGTAGCGCCTAGGTTATTTTTTATTAGAAGACATGCTTTGACTCTTGTATTTGTGTAGAATTGATGAGTTTCGTAACCCGGGACACTTCTCATTATGTCATTTTTCCCTACGTAGGGTTCAGTGATGTAAGCTACATCGAAATTGTTAACAATAAAGTATTGCAAGAACTCCTGTTCACAATCATAACTTCTGCCTAGATTTATTTGAAGAATGTTGATTTGGTTATTGTTAGATGATTGGCTATTGCTGAATTTATTAGCTTTAAGATCCATAATCGATCCGTAAATATAGGCGTTGAGTCATTTTTTTCAGAATTGGGCAGAAGCTTGAGGTGGCGGTGTGCTGTGTACTGTACGTTGTCTTGAAGTTAGTATTACTAGTTGAGCAGTTGTGGCATTTAGTTGCGGATAGATCAGATTTAACAGGGCAGTCTTTGAATAAATGGGTGTCAGAGGAACAGTGAGAGCAGTGTGTTTTATTTGTGGTGCAGTGTGAACGAGTGTGTCCGAATTGGAGGCAGTTATAACACTGGAGAAGAGGGCTGTGATTGCATACAAAAACTCTTTGGTGGTCGATATTGACGCGTTCGGAATGCGTGAGAATTTTCCATATTTTAGGGGTCACAATTAAAGCAGCATTGTAAAGGTTCTTGTTCCTTTTATTTTCGTGTATGAATTTAATGGATATGTCGTTGGTGGAGCTAATGTTGTTTTCTATATCAGGATTCTGCTTGGTCATTATATCTATTAGCTCTTCCTTTTCAATGTCTATAGAGATCCCTTTCAACATTACCATGGGCTTCAATTTTTTATCCTGCTGCCCTTGGAGATCATTTGATTCCTCGAGTCTCTTAAGGGTTTCGTTACACTGCTCTACAGTGTCAAATTCTATCCTGAGCTTGTTATTGGAGATGGGATTGACTTTGGCTGGAGCGTATTTGGTGGATTTGAATGAGATGGCTTTGCGCCATGACTCGGTAATTTCTTTTGAGTTTTTTGCGGGTTCACCCTTTTTTTCAACAATGATAGCGGGTTTGCTGGTGATATTCGGTGGAGGAGTTGATTGTCTCTGGGAAGCGACTATTTGTGCAAAGGAAGGTCTTGGTACTTCGGAGATTATTTGAGTTTTTATGTTCTGCAATTCGTTCTGTATACACTTTTTAACAGTTTGTTCTAAATTGGCTATTATAGTAGTGTCAGTGTCACGATTGCCATCATTGGTGACTGAGGCTATTGCAATTATTTTATTGGCTAGTTCAACAATTTTATGTTTACTCTCCGATGTAACACTTTTTCCTGAGTGTATGGTTTTAACGATAGTGTTAGCATATTCGATAATTATATTTATGTTTTTGTTTGTTTCAGGTGTTGGGGAAGGCGGCGGGGGTGAAGAAGACATGGTTGGCGTGAGAGTTGGAAGGGCGGAAGCAGCTGGAGGAACAGCTGTTGGAGGCTTCTGTTTGCTATAGTCGGGCGGCTTCGGAAGTCTAGATGGCGGAGTGTGGTGCATCGTTGGAGTACGAACAGGTAATGTATGATAAGGTAAGTGTTTTGTAGTTTATAATTGTAACCGGAAATGTATGATAACACTGGAGTTCAAAATATATTAATTAAATTAATTTAGTGATAGCTCTTTGTATCTCGATGATGTAATCGATCCGATGAAGCTTAAGTATTGTCAACTGGGAGGGAGGGCGGGTCCGTTTCGCGCGTTTTTGAAGTTAGGGGGGCAAATTAGGTATTGGGGGATAGGGAATAACAAGGGCTATTTTATGAGAACAAGAAATTAGGGGGGGTCAGTACAAAAAATTGAAGTTTAGGACAAATAACGGGTTTTGATAACGAAACTTAGGTTACGAGTTAGGTTAAGAATTTTTTTAGTGCCAAAGTGGCCGAAAGTGACTAAAAGACGATGGAAAAAAATAATAGAAGCTTGTGGCAGAACACAAACGCAAGTTGGGTGAAAATCTGAAGATTTCGAATATGTTGAAATTTTCGATTTCGATTCACCAAGTAACCTCGGTTTAGGTATAAAAACAGAAAATAACTACTATTTCGCGCGTTTTTGAAGTTAGGGGGGCAAATTAGGTATTGGGGGATAGGGAATAACAAGGGCTATTTTATGAGAACAAGAAATTAGGGGGGGTCAGTACAAAAAATTGAAGTTTAGGACAAATAACGGGTTTTGATAACGAAACTTAGGTTACGAGTTAGGTTAAGAATTTTTTTAGTGCCAAAGTGGCCGAAAGTGACTAAAAGACGATGGAAAAAAATAATAGAAGCTTGTGGCAGAACACAAACGCAAGTTGGGTGAAAATCTGAAGATTTCGAATATGTTGAAATTTTCGATTTCGATTCACCAAGTAACCTCGGTTTAGGTATAAAAACAGAAAATAACTACTATTTCGCGCGTTTTTGAAGTTAGGGGGGCAAATTAGGTATTGGGGGATAGGGAATAACAAGGGCTATTTTATGAGAACAAGAAATTAGGGGGGGTCAGTACAAAAAATTGAAGTTTAGGACAAATAACGGGTTTTGATAACGAAACTTAGGTTACGAGTTAGGTTAAGAATTTTTTTAGTGCCAAAGTGGCCGAAAGTGACTAAAAGACGATGGAAAAAAATAATAGAAGCTTGTGGCAGAACACAAACGCAAGTTGGGTGAAAATCTGAAGATTTCGAATATGTTGAAATTTTCGATTTCGATTCACCAAGTAACCTCGGTTTAGGTATAAAAACAGAAAATAACTACTATTTCGCGCGTTTTTGAAGTTAGGGGGGCAAATTAGGTATTGGGGGATAGGGAATAACAAGGGCTATTTTATGAGAACAAGAAATTAGGGGGGGTCAGTACAAAAAATTGAAGTTTAGGACAAATAACGGGTTTTGATAACGAAACTTAGGTTACGAGTTAGGTTAAGAATTTTTTTAGTGCCAAAGTGGCCGAAAGTGACTAAAAGACGATGGAAAAAAATAATAGAAGCTTGTGGCAGAACACAAACGCAAGTTGGGTGAAAATCTGAAGATTTCGAATATGTTGAAATTTTCGATTTCGATTCACCAAGTAACCTCGGTTTAGGTATAAAAACAGAAAATAACTACTATTTCGCGCGTTTTTGAAGTTAGGGGGGCAAATTAGGTATTGGGGGATAGGGAATAACAAGGGCTATTTTATGAGAACAAGAAATTAGGGGGGGTCAGTACAAAAAATTGAAGTTTAGGACAAATAACGGGTTTTGATAACGAAACTTAGGTTACGAGTTAGGTTAAGAATTTTTTTAGTGCCAAAGTGGCCGAAAGTGACTAAAAGACGATGGAAAAAAATAATAGAAGCTTGTGGCAGAACACAAACGCAAGTTGGGTGAAAATCTGAAGATTTCGAATATGTTGAAATTTTCGATTTCGATTCACCAAGTAACCTCGGTTTAGGTATAAAAACAGAAAATAACTACTATTTCGCGCGTTTTTGAAGTTAGGGGGGCAAATTAGGTATTGGGGGATAGGGAATAACAAGGGCTATTTTATGAGAACAAGAAATTAGGGGGGGTCAGTACAAAAAATTGAAGTTTAGGACAAATAACGGGTTTTGATAACGAAACTTAGGTTACGAGTTAGGTTAAGAATTTTTTTAGTGCCAAAGTGGCCGAAAGTGACTAAAAGACGATGGAAAAAAATAATAGAAGCTTGTGGCAGAACACAAACGCAAGTTGGGTGAAAATCTGAAGATTTCGAATATGTTGAAATTTTCGATTTCGATTCACCAAGTAACCTCGGTTTAGGTATAAAAACAGAAAATAACTACTATTTCGCGCGTTTTTGAAGTTAGGGGGGCAAATTAGGTATTGGGGGATAGGGAATAACAAGGGCTATTTTATGAGAACAAGAAATTAGGGGGGGTCAGTACAAAAAATTGAAGTTTAGGACAAATAACGGGTTTTGATAACGAAACTTAGGTTACGAGTTAGGTTAAGAATTTTTTTAGTGCCAAAGTGGCCGAAAGTGACTAAAAGACGATGGAAAAAAATAATAGAAGCTTGTGGCAGAACACAAACGCAAGTTGGGTGAAAATCTGAAGATTTCGAATATGTTGAAATTTTCGATTTCGATTCACCAAGTAACCTCGGTTTAGGTATAAAAACAGAAAATAACTACTATTTCGCGCGTTTTTGAAGTTAGGGGGGCAAATTAGGTATTGGGGGATAGGGAATAACAAGGGCTATTTTATGAGAACAAGAAATTAGGGGGGGTCAGTACAAAAAATTGAAGTTTAGGACAAATAACGGGTTTTGATAACGAAACTTAGGTTACGAGTTAGGTTAAGAATTTTTTTAGTGCCAAAGTGGCCGAAAGTGACTAAAAGACGATGGAAAAAAATAATAGAAGCTTGTGGCAGAACACAAACGCAAGTTGGGTGAAAATCTGAAGATTTCGAATATGTTGAAATTTTCGATTTCGATTCACCAAGTAACCTCGGTTTAGGTATAAAAACAGAAAATAACTACTATTTCGCGCGTTTTTGAAGTTAGGGGGGCAAATTAGGTATTGGGGGATAGGGAATAACAAGGGCTATTTTATGAGAACAAGAAATTAGGGGGGGTCAGTACAAAAAATTGAAGTTTAGGACAAATAACGGGTTTTGATAACGAAACTTAGGTTACGAGTTAGGTTAAGAATTTTTTTAGTGCCAAAGTGGCCGAAAGTGACTAAAAGACGATGGAAAAAAATAATAGAAGCTTGTGGCAGAACACAAACGCAAGTTGGGTGAAAATCTGAAGATTTCGAATATGTTGAAATTTTCGATTTCGATTCACCAAGTAACCTCGGTTTAGGTATAAAAACAGAAAATAACTACTATTTCGCGCGTTTTTGAAGTTAGGGGGGCAAATTAGGTATTGGGGGATAGGGAATAACAAGGGCTATTTTATGAGAACAAGAAATTAGGGGGGGTCAGTACAAAAAATTGAAGTTTAGGACAAATAACGGGTTTTGATAACGAAACTTAGGTTACGAGTTAGGTTAAGAATTTTTTTAGTGCCAAAGTGGCCGAAAGTGACTAAAAGACGATGGAAAAAAATAATAGAAGCTTGTGGCAGAACACAAACGCAAGTTGGGTGAAAATCTGAAGATTTCGAATATGTTGAAATTTTCGATTTCGATTCACCAAGTAACCTCGGTTTAGGTATAAAAACAGAAAATAACTACTATTTCGCGCGTTTTTGAAGTTAGGGGGGCAAATTAGGTATTGGGGGATAGGGAATAACAAGGGCTATTTTATGAGAACAAGAAATTAGGGGGGGTCAGTACAAAAAATTGAAGTTTAGGACAAATAACGGGTTTTGATAACGAAACTTAGGTTACGAGTTAGGTTAAGAATTTTTTTAGTGCCAAAGTGGCCGAAAGTGACTAAAAGACGATGGAAAAAAATAATAGAAGCTTGTGGCAGAACACAAACGCAAGTTGGGTGAAAATCTGAAGATTTCGAATATGTTGAAATTTTCGATTTCGATTCACCAAGTAACCTCGGTTTAGGTATAAAAACAGAAAATAACTACTATTTCGCGCGTTTTTGAAGTTAGGGGGGCAAATTAGGTATTGGGGGATAGGGAATAACAAGGGCTATTTTATGAGAACAAGAAATTAGGGGGGGTCAGTACAAAAAATTGAAGTTTAGGACAAATAACGGGTTTTGATAACGAAACTTAGGTTACGAGTTAGGTTAAGAATTTTTTTAGTGCCAAAGTGGCCGAAAGTGACTAAAAGACGATGGAAAAAAATAATAGAAGCTTGTGGCAGAACACAAACGCAAGTTGGGTGAAAATCTGAAGATTTCGAATATGTTGAAATTTTCGATTTCGATTCACCAAGTAACCTCGGTTTAGGTATAAAAACAGAAAATAACTACTATTTCGCGCGTTTTTGAAGTTAGGGGGGCAAATTAGGTATTGGGGGATAGGGAATAACAAGGGCTATTTTATGAGAACAAGAAATTAGGGGGGGTCAGTACAAAAAATTGAAGTTTAGGACAAATAACGGGTTTTGATAACGAAACTTAGGTTACGAGTTAGGTTAAGAATTTTTTTAGTGCCAAAGTGGCCGAAAGTGACTAAAAGACGATGGAAAAAAATAATAGAAGCTTGTGGCAGAACACAAACGCAAGTTGGGTGAAAATCTGAAGATTTCGAATATGTTGAAATTTTCGATTTCGATTCACCAAGTAACCTCGGTTTAGGTATAAAAACAGAAAATAACTACTATTTCGCGCGTTTTTGAAGTTAGGGGGGCAAATTAGGTATTGGGGGATAGGGAATAACAAGGGCTATTTTATGAGAACAAGAAATTAGGGGGGGTCAGTACAAAAAATTGAAGTTTAGGACAAATAACGGGTTTTGATAACGAAACTTAGGTTACGAGTTAGGTTAAGAATTTTTTTAGTGCCAAAGTGGCCGAAAGTGACTAAAAGACGATGGAAAAAAATAATAGAAGCTTGTGGCAGAACACAAACGCAAGTTGGGTGAAAATCTGAAGATTTCGAATATGTTGAAATTTTCGATTTCGATTCACCAAGTAACCTCGGTTTAGGTATAAAAACAGAAAATAACTACTATTTCGCGCGTTTTTGAAGTTAGGGGGGCAAATTAGGTATTGGGGGATAGGGAATAACAAGGGCTATTTTATGAGAACAAGAAATTAGGGGGGGTCAGTACAAAAAATTGAAGTTTAGGACAAATAACGGGTTTTGATAACGAAACTTAGGTTACGAGTTAGGTTAAGAATTTTTTTAGTGCCAAAGTGGCCGAAAGTGACTAAAAGACGATGGAAAAAAATAATAGAAGCTTGTGGCAGAACACAAACGCAAGTTGGGTGAAAATCTGAAGATTTCGAATATGTTGAAATTTTCGATTTCGATTCACCAAGTAACCTCGGTTTAGGTATAAAAACAGAAAATAACTACTATTTCGCGCGTTTTTGAAGTTAGGGGGGCAAATTAGGTATTGGGGGATAGGGAATAACAAGGGCTATTTTATGAGAACAAGAAATTAGGGGGGGTCAGTACAAAAAATTGAAGTTTAGGACAAATAACGGGTTTTGATAACGAAACTTAGGTTACGAGTTAGGTTAAGAATTTTTTTAGTGCCAAAGTGGCCGAAAGTGACTAAAAGACGATGGAAAAAAATAATAGAAGCTTGTGGCAGAACACAAACGCAAGTTGGGTGAAAATCTGAAGATTTCGAATATGTTGAAATTTTCGATTTCGATTCACCAAGTAACCTCGGTTTAGGTATAAAAACAGAAAATAACTACTATTTCGCGCGTTTTTGAAGTTAGGGGGGCAAATTAGGTATTGGGGGATAGGGAATAACAAGGGCTATTTTATGAGAACAAGAAATTAGGGGGGGTCAGTACAAAAAATTGAAGTTTAGGACAAATAACGGGTTTTGATAACGAAACTTAGGTTACGAGTTAGGTTAAGAATTTTTTTAGTGCCAAAGTGGCCGAAAGTGACTAAAAGACGATGGAAAAAAATAATAGAAGCTTGTGGCAGAACACAAACGCAAGTTGGGTGAAAATCTGAAGATTTCGAATATGTTGAAATTTTCGATTTCGATTCACCAAGTAACCTCGGTTTAGGTATAAAAACAGAAAATAACTACTATTTCGCGCGTTTTTGAAGTTAGGGGGGCAAATTAGGTATTGGGGGATAGGGAATAACAAGGGCTATTTTATGAGAACAAGAAATTAGGGGGGGTCAGTACAAAAAATTGAAGTTTAGGACAAATAACGGGTTTTGATAACGAAACTTAGGTTACGAGTTAGGTTAAGAATTTTTTTAGTGCCAAAGTGGCCGAAAGTGACTAAAAGACGATGGAAAAAAATAATAGAAGCTTGTGGCAGAACACAAACGCAAGTTGGGTGAAAATCTGAAGATTTCGAATATGTTGAAATTTTCGATTTCGATTCACCAAGTAACCTCGGTTTAGGTATAAAAACAGAAAATAACTACTATTTCGCGCGTTTTTGAAGTTAGGGGGGCAAATTAGGTATTGGGGGATAGGGAATAACAAGGGCTATTTTATGAGAACAAGAAATTAGGGGGGGTCAGTACAAAAAATTGAAGTTTAGGACAAATAACGGGTTTTGATAACGAAACTTAGGTTACGAGTTAGGTTAAGAATTTTTTTAGTGCCAAAGTGGCCGAAAGTGACTAAAAGACGATGGAAAAAAATAATAGAAGCTTGTGGCAGAACACAAACGCAAGTTGGGTGAAAATCTGAAGATTTCGAATATGTTGAAATTTTCGATTTCGATTCACCAAGTAACCTCGGTTTAGGTATAAAAACAGAAAATAACTACTATTTCGCGCGTTTTTGAAGTTAGGGGGGCAAATTAGGTATTGGGGGATAGGGAATAACAAGGGCTATTTTATGAGAACAAGAAATTAGGGGGGGTCAGTACAAAAAATTGAAGTTTAGGACAAATAACGGGTTTTGATAACGAAACTTAGGTTACGAGTTAGGTTAAGAATTTTTTTAGTGCCAAAGTGGCCGAAAGTGACTAAAAGACGATGGAAAAAAATAATAGAAGCTTGTGGCAGAACACAAACGCAAGTTGGGTGAAAATCTGAAGATTTCGAATATGTTGAAATTTTCGATTTCGATTCACCAAGTAACCTCGGTTTAGGTATAAAAACAGAAAATAACTACTATTTCGCGCGTTTTTGAAGTTAGGGGGGCAAATTAGGTATTGGGGGATAGGGAATAACAAGGGCTATTTTATGAGAACAAGAAATTAGGGGGGGTCAGTACAAAAAATTGAAGTTTAGGACAAATAACGGGTTTTGATAACGAAACTTAGGTTACGAGTTAGGTTAAGAATTTTTTTAGTGCCAAAGTGGCCGAAAGTGACTAAAAGACGATGGAAAAAAATAATAGAAGCTTGTGGCAGAACACAAACGCAAGTTGGGTGAAAATCTGAAGATTTCGAATATGTTGAAATTTTCGATTTCGATTCACCAAGTAACCTCGGTTTAGGTATAAAAACAGAAAATAACTACTATTTCGCGCGTTTTTGAAGTTAGGGGGGCAAATTAGGTATTGGGGGATAGGGAATAACAAGGGCTATTTTATGAGAACAAGAAATTAGGGGGGGTCAGTACAAAAAATTGAAGTTTAGGACAAATAACGGGTTTTGATAACGAAACTTAGGTTACGAGTTAGGTTAAGAATTTTTTTAGTGCCAAAGTGGCCGAAAGTGACTAAAAGACGATGGAAAAAAATAATAGAAGCTTGTGGCAGAACACAAACGCAAGTTGGGTGAAAATCTGAAGATTTCGAATATGTTGAAATTTTCGATTTCGATTCACCAAGTAACCTCGGTTTAGGTATAAAAACAGAAAATAACTACTATTTCGCGCGTTTTTGAAGTTAGGGGGGCAAATTAGGTATTGGGGGATAGGGAATAACAAGGGCTATTTTATGAGAACAAGAAATTAGGGGGGGTCAGTACAAAAAATTGAAGTTTAGGACAAATAACGGGTTTTGATAACGAAACTTAGGTTACGAGTTAGGTTAAGAATTTTTTTAGTGCCAAAGTGGCCGAAAGTGACTAAAAGACGATGGAAAAAAATAATAGAAGCTTGTGGCAGAACACAAACGCAAGTTGGGTGAAAATCTGAAGATTTCGAATATGTTGAAATTTTCGATTTCGATTCACCAAGTAACCTCGGTTTAGGTATAAAAACAGAAAATAACTACTATTTCGCGCGTTTTTGAAGTTAGGGGGGCAAATTAGGTATTGGGGGATAGGGAATAACAAGGGCTATTTTATGAGAACAAGAAATTAGGGGGGGTCAGTACAAAAAATTGAAGTTTAGGACAAATAACGGGTTTTGATAACGAAACTTAGGTTACGAGTTAGGTTAAGAATTTTTTTAGTGCCAAAGTGGCCGAAAGTGACTAAAAGACGATGGAAAAAAATAATAGAAGCTTGTGGCAGAACACAAACGCAAGTTGGGTGAAAATCTGAAGATTTCGAATATGTTGAAATTTTCGATTTCGATTCACCAAGTAACCTCGGTTTAGGTATAAAAACAGAAAATAACTACTATTTCGCGCGTTTTTGAAGTTAGGGGGGCAAATTAGGTATTGGGGGATAGGGAATAACAAGGGCTATTTTATGAGAACAAGAAATTAGGGGGGGTCAGTACAAAAAATTGAAGTTTAGGACAAATAACGGGTTTTGATAACGAAACTTAGGTTACGAGTTAGGTTAAGAATTTTTTTAGTGCC
Organism: Macrosoma leucophasiata; assembly: GCA_036365455.1. Taxonomy (NCBI): domain Eukaryota; kingdom Metazoa; phylum Arthropoda; class Insecta; order Lepidoptera; family Hedylidae; genus Macrosoma; species Macrosoma leucophasiata. The sequence goes on along the minus strand of JAWQUS010000023.1, from coordinate 31,886 downwards.
AAAGTGGCCGAAAGTGACTAAAAGACGATGGAAAAAAATAATAGAAGCTTGTGGCAGAACACAAACGCAAGTTGGGTGAAAATCTGAAGATTTCGAATATGTTGAAATTTTCGATTTCGATTCACCAAGTAACCTCGGTTTAGGTATAAAAACAGAAAATAACTACTATTTCGCGCGTTTTTGAAGTTAGGGGGGCAAATTAGGTATTGGGGGATAGGGAATAACAAGGGCTATTTTATGAGAACAAGAAATTAGGGGGGGTCAGTACAAAAAATTGAAGTTTAGGACAAATAACGGGTTTTGATAACGAAACTTAGGTTACGAGTTAGGTTAAGAATTTTTTTAGTGCCAAAGTGGCCGAAAGTGACTAAAAGACGATGGAAAAAAATAATAGAAGCTTGTGGCAGAACACAAACGCAAGTTGGGTGAAAATCTGAAGATTTCGAATATGTTGAAATTTTCGATTTCGATTCACCAAGTAACCTCGGTTTAGGTATAAAAACAGAAAATAACTACTATTTCGCGCGTTTTTGAAGTTAGGGGGGCAAATTAGGTATTGGGGGATAGGGAATAACAAGGGCTATTTTATGAGAACAAGAAATTAGGGGGGGTCAGTACAAAAAATTGAAGTTTAGGACAAATAACGGGTTTTGATAACGAAACTTAGGTTACGAGTTAGGTTAAGAATTTTTTTAGTGCCAAAGTGGCCGAAAGTGACTAAAAGACGATGGAAAAAAATAATAGAAGCTTGTGGCAGAACACAAACGCAAGTTGGGTGAAAATCTGAAGATTTCGAATATGTTGAAATTTTCGATTTCGATTCACCAAGTAACCTCGGTTTAGGTATAAAAACAGAAAATAACTACTATTTCGCGCGTTTTTGAAGTTAGGGGGGCAAATTAGGTATTGGGGGATAGGGAATAACAAGGGCTATTTTATGAGAACAAGAAATTAGGGGGGGTCAGTACAAAAAATTGAAGTTTAGGACAAATAACGGGTTTTGATAACGAAACTTAGGTTACGAGTTAGGTTAAGAATTTTTTTAGTGCCAAAGTGGCCGAAAGTGACTAAAAGACGATGGAAAAAAATAATAGAAGCTTGTGGCAGAACACAAACGCAAGTTGGGTGAAAATCTGAAGATTTCGAATATGTTGAAATTTTCGATTTCGATTCACCAAGTAACCTCGGTTTAGGTATAAAAACAGAAAATAACTACTATTTCGCGCGTTTTTGAAGTTAGGGGGGCAAATTAGGTATTGGGGGATAGGGAATAACAAGGGCTATTTTATGAGAACAAGAAATTAGGGGGGGTCAGTACAAAAAATTGAAGTTTAGGACAAATAACGGGTTTTGATAACGAAACTTAGGTTACGAGTTAGGTTAAGAATTTTTTTAGTGCCAAAGTGGCCGAAAGTGACTAAAAGACGATGGAAAAAAATAATAGAAGCTTGTGGCAGAACACAAACGCAAGTTGGGTGAAAATCTGAAGATTTCGAATATGTTGAAATTTTCGATTTCGATTCACCAAGTAACCTCGGTTTAGGTATAAAAACAGAAAATAACTACTATTTCGCGCGTTTTTGAAGTTAGGGGGGCAAATTAGGTATTGGGGGATAGGGAATAACAAGGGCTATTTTATGAGAACAAGAAATTAGGGGGGGTCAGTACAAAAAATTGAAGTTTAGGACAAATAACGGGTTTTGATAACGAAACTTAGGTTACGAGTTAGGTTAAGAATTTTTTTAGTGCCAAAGTGGCCGAAAGTGACTAAAAGACGATGGAAAAAAATAATAGAAGCTTGTGGCAGAACACAAACGCAAGTTGGGTGAAAATCTGAAGATTTCGAATATGTTGAAATTTTCGATTTCGATTCACCAAGTAACCTCGGTTTAGGTATAAAAACAGAAAATAACTACTATTTCGCGCGTTTTTGAAGTTAGGGGGGCAAATTAGGTATTGGGGGATAGGGAATAACAAGGGCTATTTTATGAGAACAAGAAATTAGGGGGGGTCAGTACAAAAAATTGAAGTTTAGGACAAATAACGGGTTTTGATAACGAAACTTAGGTTACGAGTTAGGTTAAGAATTTTTTTAGTGCCAAAGTGGCCGAAAGTGACTAAAAGACGATGGAAAAAAATAATAGAAGCTTGTGGCAGAACACAAACGCAAGTTGGGTGAAAATCTGAAGATTTCGAATATGTTGAAATTTTCGATTTCGATTCACCAAGTAACCTCGGTTTAGGTATAAAAACAGAAAATAACTACTATTTCGCGCGTTTTTGAAGTTAGGGGGGCAAATTAGGTATTGGGGGATAGGGAATAACAAGGGCTATTTTATGAGAACAAGAAATTAGGGGGGGTCAGTACAAAAAATTGAAGTTTAGGACAAATAACGGGTTTTGATAACGAAACTTAGGTTACGAGTTAGGTTAAGAATTTTTTTAGTGCCAAAGTGGCCGAAAGTGACTAAAAGACGATGGAAAAAAATAATAGAAGCTTGTGGCAGAACACAAACGCAAGTTGGGTGAAAATCTGAAGATTTCGAATATGTTGAAATTTTCGATTTCGATTCACCAAGTAACCTCGGTTTAGGTATAAAAACAGAAAATAACTACTATTTCGCGCGTTTTTGAAGTTAGGGGGGCAAATTAGGTATTGGGGGATAGGGAATAACAAGGGCTATTTTATGAGAACAAGAAATTAGGGGGGGTCAGTACAAAAAATTGAAGTTTAGGACAAATAACGGGTTTTGATAACGAAACTTAGGTTACGAGTTAGGTTAAGAATTTTTTTAGTGCCAAAGTGGCCGAAAGTGACTAAAAGACGATGGAAAAAAATAATAGAAGCTTGTGGCAGAACACAAACGCAAGTTGGGTGAAAATCTGAAGATTTCGAATATGTTGAAATTTTCGATTTCGATTCACCAAGTAACCTCGGTTTAGGTATAAAAACAGAAAATAACTACTATTTCGCGCGTTTTTGAAGTTAGGGGGGCAAATTAGGTATTGGGGGATAGGGAATAACAAGGGCTATTTTATGAGAACAAGAAATTAGGGGGGGTCAGTACAAAAAATTGAAGTTTAGGACAAATAACGGGTTTTGATAACGAAACTTAGGTTACGAGTTAGGTTAAGAATTTTTTTAGTGCCAAAGTGGCCGAAAGTGACTAAAAGACGATGGAAAAAAATAATAGAAGCTTGTGGCAGAACACAAACGCAAGTTGGGTGAAAATCTGAAGATTTCGAATATGTTGAAATTTTCGATTTCGATTCACCAAGTAACCTCGGTTTAGGTATAAAAACAGAAAATAACTACTATTTCGCGCGTTTTTGAAGTTAGGGGGGCAAATTAGGTATTGGGGGATAGGGAATAACAAGGGCTATTTTATGAGAACAAGAAATTAGGGGGGGTCAGTACAAAAAATTGAAGTTTAGGACAAATAACGGGTTTTGATAACGAAACTTAGGTTACGAGTTAGGTTAAGAATTTTTTTAGTGCCAAAGTGGCCGAAAGTGACTAAAAGACGATGGAAAAAAATAATAGAAGCTTGTGGCAGAACACAAACGCAAGTTGGGTGAAAATCTGAAGATTTCGAATATGTTGAAATTTTCGATTTCGATTCACCAAGTAACCTCGGTTTAGGTATAAAAACAGAAAATAACTACTATTTCGCGCGTTTTTGAAGTTAGGGGGGCAAATTAGGTATTGGGGGATAGGGAATAACAAGGGCTATTTTATGAGAACAAGAAATTAGGGGGGGTCAGTACAAAAAATTGAAGTTTAGGACAAATAACGGGTTTTGATAACGAAACTTAGGTTACGAGTTAGGTTAAGAATTTTTTTAGTGCCAAAGTGGCCGAAAGTGACTAAAAGACGATGGAAAAAAATAATAGAAGCTTGTGGCAGAACACAAACGCAAGTTGGGTGAAAATCTGAAGATTTCGAATATAGGTTAGGTTAGGTTAGGTTAGGTTAGGTTAGGTTAGGTTAGGTTAGGTTAGGTTAGGTTAGGTTAGGTTAGGTTAGGTTAGGTTAGGTTAGGTTAGGTTAGGTTAGGTTAGGTTAGGTTAGGTTAGGTTAGGTTTTTTTTTTTTTTTTTTTTTTCCTCCTACTTTATGTCTTTCCACAGTAGGAGGACTAAGAACATGAAGATACCAGCTATGGTCCTCGCTTACGAATACGGGCGACCGTAGTCAGTTGTTGAGATCTTGGAGTTTTATTAATATACGCCAGATGTTTGTATTGGTAATCAAATTAGTATATATTTACATTTATTTATTTTTATACATATGATATGTTTATTAATTTATTTAATTATTATATTTTTTTTTATTATCATTATTTATATTATTTTTTTTAATTTTTTTTAAGTATTATTGCTATTGTTATTATAATTATTTATTTTTAATTATGATATATATATACATATATATTTTAATTAACTCTATTTATTTATTTATTATATTTTTATTTTTTTATTTTTTTGTTTTTCAGATGTAATTGTTTGCGGATCCCGGGATCATCCATGTAAGAAAAAAGGGTTCATCCATGTAAGAAGAAAGGAATCATCCAAGTAAGAAGAAAGGGGTCATCCATGTAAGAAGAAAGGGATCATCCATGTAAGAAGAAAGGGTAAGTAAATTTAGTATTACTATTTATTTTTATTATTATTATAATATATATTTTTTTATATAATTTTTTAATGTATTTTTTTTTATTATTTTTTTTATTATTTATTATTATTTAGACAACATTTTTATTAAATTCTTTAAGTGTCTTTATAATTGTTTTAATATGTTTAATATACGAAATTTTACAGTTCTCTTTTGAGACAATTTCTATTAAAGAATAAGGATTAATAATATCACACATGTTACAGGTTTGTTCGTGGACATACCTAGTTTGTGTGTATCTGGGACAATGCTGGAGAAGATGCTGAAGTGATTGTATTGTGGTACTATCGCAGGGGCAAGAAGGGGTGCTTTTTATTTTGAACCTATTGAGGTATTGCAAGTGGTAACCGTGTCCGGTCAGTATTTGGGTAAGTTCAAAGGATCGTGGTAATTTTGTAAATATATTTCTTATTGTGTCGAGATTTGGACAAAGTTGCTTCGTATGATAACCAGTAGGGGAGTTTATGTATCTCTGCTCAGATGCTACTTCAGATTTTTCATGTATGAGTCGCTTAGAATAGCTCAAAGGGAATTTAGAGAAAGCGGGTGCCTTATGAAGCATTGTGGCGGATTTTGCAGCTTCGTCAGCCAGCTCATTGCCATTAAGCCCAATGTGTGCTTTAATCCATACTACTACAACAGTCCCAGATCGTTTAATTTTATGTATCAAGTGGTGGATAGATGCGACGATTGAATTAGTGCTATTTCGGTTAGCTATTTCTTGGATAACAGACATTGAGTCCGAAAATATAGCTATATCACATACGTTTAATTTGAGAGACCATTCACAGGCCATAAGAATAGCGAATGCTTCTGCCTGGAAGACCGAACATGAAGCGTGGAGTTTAAATTTCCTAGTAGTGGTAGTGCCATCAGGTGCAATCGCTACAAAAGCGGCTCCAACGCCATCGTCGTTCTTGCTGCCGTCAGTATATATCTTTGTGGTAAGCGATGTACAGTAGCTGTTGATATCGTCTTGGGTGGTAGCAGTGTTTTTATCGATGGATATTCTGTCAGAGGGATGGAGAAGAGAAGAGGGATGCGCTGGTTTATCGAGTTGTATGTCATCTGGTAGGTAGGTGGTGATTCCGTTGAGTTTGACCATTTGGATGTCGGCAATTTCATTTATTTTGACATCAAGTGGCATTAGGCCGGCTAGTGCGATAGCAGTGTCAGCAGATATTGTCCTAAATCCTCTAATAATCTTAATCGCAAAACCTCTTTGTAGCGATCTCAGCTGATTGCGCACTAATTCATACTTGGTGGCACTGTTCCATATTACCGCAGCATAGCTGATGATGGGTTCTATGACCTGTCTGTATATAATCTCCACATTTTCGGAGTGTATACCCCAAGTGGGTCGTATAAATGTACATAGTTTTTTGTATATTTTTTCTGCCTTTATTATTGTATTTTTTACGTGTTTAATGTATTTCAAATTTTTATCGATTATTACCCCTAAAATTTTTATCTCGTTAATGAACTCTATTGTCTTGTTATTTAGTGTTAATTTGGCATGTTTTGCCTTCGGTGTAAAGCTTATAGCTTGGGTTTTTTCAGGTGCGAATGTTAACTTGACTTTTTGTCCCCACTCGTGAATTCGTTGCAGTGCTGTATTAGCGCGTTGTTGTATTTCTTGGGTATTAGTAGCAGATACGACGAGGAGAATATCATCTGCGTATGCTTGCAGATGACATCCATCGGGAAGCGATGAGGAAAGTAATTCGTCCATCATGACGTTCCAGAAAAGTGGTCCGAGAACGGAACCTTGAATACAGCCTCTAGTCAATTTTTTAGAGGCTTCAGCCTCTCCATAGTAAAGTGTGGCGGTTCTATCTGTAAGGTAATTTTCTATTAAATGGTATAGGTTTTGAGGGCATTCGGCCACGCGTAGTCGCAACAGAATTGCGGGCCACCACGCGTGGTCGAATGCTCCTTTGATGTCCAATGAGATTGCTATGACTTGTTGCTTATGTTGTTTAGCTGTTTTAATGGTGCTTATTGCGGTATGGAGGGCATCGATGGTTGATGTTTGCTCTTTGAATCCAAATTGCATATTGTTTGTAAGGTTATGTTTTCCTAAATGGTAAGTGATTCGTTTAGCTGTTAATTTCTCTAGTAGTTTGCCTATAATATTTATTAGTCCTATTGGGCGGTATGTAGCGATGTCACTGTAAGATTCTTTATTTGGTTTTGGAACGGTTTTAACTACAGCGGTTTTCCAAGGTTTCGGGAAGTGTGAAAGTTGCAAACATCGGTTCATTATATCTGTCAATATACTTGGGAAGCATTCTGAGAACTTTAGCCAAATGTCAGAGGTGAGGTGGTCAGAGCCAGGTGCTTTTTTGGGGTTAAAACTTCTAAGGCAATCTATCACTTCGCTTTCTGTATAATTCAAGTCGTTGGGTGTACATATAGGAGTAACGGTTTGTTTTCGGATGTCACATTGCGGAGGAGTGTCGAGGTGAGGGTCGTCATCTGGATAAAATTTTTCTAGAAGGACCAAGGCGGTATTGGTGCTAGAGGTTGTATATGCGCCGTTGCCTATATGTAGGGTGCTAGGAGGCTTAATTTGCGGTGCTTGTTTGAGCAAACGGTTTGTGAGCGACCATACATTTTCTTTGTCCTGTTTTGTGCAGAATTCTTTAAAGTTGTCCACTGAAGCTTTTTTTATTTCAGTTGCATATTCTTCCTTTGCCTTTTTTCTTTCAGATAATACATTTACTAATGATTTTTTACTCTTTTTCAGGTCCTGGATCCTATGATGGAGGAAGATGACCTTCTTCTTCAAGCGTTCCAGTTCTTCGGTCCACCATGGTAAGTTATGTTTGTTATATTTTATTTTACTTTTAATATTTTTATCGCATACCTTTTGTATAGTTTTAGTTATTTTATTTATGTATTGATCTAGATTAGTTTTATTCATATTAGTTATATTTGCTTCATGAAGTTGTTCCTTTGTCATTTCCTCTTTTAGATCTGTCATTATCTTGTCCCAGTTAGCATTTTCGGTATTGTATTTATATGTAGATCCATTTTTTTTACGTAGGATATGCTTTTTATTGTAGTTTAGGTAGAAATGTATTGCATGGTGTTCTGAGGATGGACACGCATCGTGATTAATGTTCCAGTTATCTATTTTATCATAAAGGTTATCAGAAACTATTGTAAGGTCTAATATGGATTGCCTGGGTATGTTATGGGTAACTGTCTCGAAGGTCGGATTGTTCCCAATATTGCAAGTTATTAAATTATTTGACTTGATAAGATTTAGAACTTCACGTCCTCTTTTATTGTTTTTGGTGGAGCCCCAGGATTCGTGCCAACCATTGAGGTCACCGCAGATTATGTGGCTGCTGGTTTCCGTGTTTTTAAGGAAAAGTTCGAGTTTGTTTAAGGAATAATTTTCGTCTGATACAGGCTCAACGTATACGCTAATGAGGTAAATTTTCCTATTGGATATGGTTAGTTGTGCGATGCAAAGATTGGACGTGGAAAATTGAGTGATGCCAAGGGTTATACCTAGATTTGATTTAACAAGTAAACAGGCTTTGACGCGACTGTTAGTTGGGAACTGATGGTTATCATAGCCGGGGACATTGCGCATGGTGTCTTTTTTACCCACATATGGTTCCGAAACAAAAGCAACGTCGTATTGTTGTGATGTTAAGTACTGTAAGAACTCTTGCTCACAGTCGTAGCTTCTACTAAGATTGATTTGTATTAATTTTAATTTGTGTGTTGTATGCATTAATTGGTTTGTATTATTTACTGTTTGTTTAAAATCCATAATCTATTTTTGTAAATGTGCGATCTTTCATTTTTTTAAGTATGGGACAAAAGTCAGACGTGGCGGAGTGCTGTGTTTCATAGCTAGTTTTAAAATTATTGTTGCTAGAATGGCAGTTGTGACACTTCGTGGCAGACTTATCATTCTTAAGGGTACATTCTTTGAATAGGTGTGTGTTAGACGAACAGTGAGAGCAGATTGGGTCCTTCGCAGTGCAGTTTACGCGAGTATGTCCGAATTGCAAGCATGAGTAGCATTGGATCAGAGGGCAGAAGTCACAGACGTACACCCTCTGATGATCGATGTTAACGCGTCCCATTTGTGTGAGTGTTTTCCAGAGAATAGGTGATACCATGAGAGCAGCGTTGTACAAGCGTTTGTTTCTCTTATTGTCTTTAACAAATCTTAGTATGATGTCTGATTGAGTAGTAAATAGGTTTTCAATTTCTGGGTTTTGATTAACCAGGACGTTGATAAGTTCATCTTTTGTTATGTCAGTTGAGATACCCTTCAATATCACCATTGGCTTCAATTTTTTAACGGGTTCTCCTTGTAGACAGGTGGAAGCCTCGATTCTCTTCAGTGTTTCGCTGCATTGATCCATGGTGTCAAATTCTATACGGAGCTTGTTGTTCGCTACTGGGTTGATTTTAGCTGGTGCATATTTGGTGCTTTTAAAGGAGATTGATTTACGCCAGGTTTCACTGAGTTCGTGAACATTTTTGACCGGTTCTCCTTTCTTCTCTATTATTATGGCCGGCTTACTAGGTACCTTCGGTGGCAGTAGAGGCGGTGGTCGGGCTGCGGTAATTTGTGCAAAGGTAAGTTGTGGTTTTTCAGTAGTTATTTGGGTTTTTAAATTTTGAATTTCATTTTTAATACACCTCTTCACTGTGTCTTCGATGGTTTTGGTAAGAGAATTAGGGTCCAATTTATTGTTTTCTGTAGCAATTGCTATGGCTATTATTTTGTTAGAAGATTCAATTATTTTTTGCTTGCTCTCTGATGTTACGCTTTTTCCGCTATGTATTGTTGCTATGATCTTTTTAGCTAAATTGATGATGAGTTCTAAGTTTTTATCGTTTGTTTCAGGTTGCGGGGTAGAGACAGCGAGTTCTTCGACGAGGGTTGGGGTCTTGGACGTCGAAGGCCTACGATCTGCTTCATCGGGTGGCTTCGGGATTCGAGACGGCGGCGTACGGTTCATCGTGGGAACAGCAAAAGGTAAGTATCTACAGGTAAGTTTGGTATTTACGTATTCTTATTCTAATGAAGAAGGGGCAGTCAGTACTTAAAATTAGTGTAGGTCAATCACCTAGTGGATAAATGATTTAAATTTTGTAAGTGGCGTAATTTGGTAAAACACTGTTTATTTAGATGACCTAATTGAATTCAGTTGATCTGAATAGTATCCACCGGGAGGGAGGGTGGGTCCGTTTCGCGCGTTTTCGAAGTTAGGGGGGCAAATTAGGTATTGGGGGATAGGGAAAAACGAGAGCTATTTAATGAGAACAAAAAATTAGGGGGGGTCAGTACAAAAAAAATTAAGTTTAGGACGAATAACGGTATTTGATAACGAAAGTTAGGTTAAGAGTTAGGTTAGGAATATTTTAGTGCCAAAGTGGCCGAAAGTGACTAAAAAGACGATAGAAAAAATTAAATGTAGGTTGTGGCAGAACACAAACGCAACTTAGGTGAAAATCTTAAGATTTCGAATATGTTGAAAATTTCGATTTCGATTCACCAAGTAACCTCGGTTTAGGTATAAAACAGAAAATAAGTACTATTTCGCGCGTTTTCGAAGTTAGGGGGGCAAATTAGGTATTGGGGGATAGGGAAAAACGAGAGCTATTTAATGAGAACAAAAAATTAGGGGGGGTCAGTACAAAAAAATTAAGTTTAGAACGAATAACGGTATTTGATAACGAAAGTTAGGTTAAGAGTTAGGTTAGGAATATTTTAGTGCCAAAGTGGCCGAAAGTGACTAAAAAGACGATAGAAAAAATTAAATGTAGGTTGTGGCAGAACACAAACGCAACTTAGGTGAAAATCTTAAGATTTCGAATATGGTTAGGTTAGGTTAGGTTAGGTTAGGTTAGGTTAGGTTAGGTTAGGTTAGGTTAGGTTAGGTTAGGTTAGGTTAGGTTAGGTTAGGTTAGGTTAGGTTAGGTTAGGTTAGGTTAGGTTAGGTTAGGTTAGGTTAGGTTAGGTTAGGTTAGGTTAGGTTAGGTTAGGTTAGGTTAGGTTAGGTTAGGTTTTTTTTTTTTTTTTTTTTTTTTTTTCCCTCCTTCTTTATGTCTTTCCACAGTAGGAGGACTAAGAGCATGAAGATACCAGCTATGGTCCTCGCTTACGAATACGGGCGACCGTAGTCAGTTGTTGAGATCTTGGAATTTTATTAATATACGCCAGATGTTTGTATTGGTAATCAAATTAGTATATATATGTCATGTTTATTTATAATCATATTATGTTTTATTTGTTTGCTTATGTTCATATTTCATAAATATGTTTACATTTATTTATTTTTATATTTATGATATGTATATTAATTTATTTAATTATTATGTTTTTTTTTTTATTATCATCATTTATATTATTTTTTTTAATTATGTTTAAGTATTATTACTATTGTTATTATAATTATTTATTTTTAATTATGATATATATATATATATAAATATTTTAATTACTTCTATTTATTTTTTTATTATATTTTTATTTTTTGTTTTTCAGATGCAATTGTTTGCGGATCCCGGGATCATCCATGTAAGAAAAAAGGGTTCATCCATGTAAGAAGAAAGGAATCATCCAAGTAAGAAGAAAGGGGTCATCCATGTAAGAAGAAAGGGATCATCCATGTAAGAAGGAAGGGTAAGTAAATTTTAGTATTACTATTTATTTTTATTATTATTATTATTATATATATATTTTTTATATTAATTTTTTTTATGTATTTTTTTTTTTTTTATTTTTTTTTATTTATTTATTTATTTATTTTTTTTTATTATTTATTATTACTATTATTATTTAGACAACATTTTTATTAAATTCTTTAAGTGTCTTTATAATTGTTTTAATATGTTTAATATACGAAATTTTACAGTTCTCTTTTGAGACAATTTCTATTAAAGAATATGGATTAATAATATCACACATGTTACAGGTTTGTTCGTGGACATACCTAGTTTGTGTGTATCTGGGACAATGCTGAAGAAGATGCTGAAGTGATTGTATTGTGGTACTATCGCAGGGGCAAGAAGGGGTGCTTTTTATTTTGAACCTATTGAGGTATTGCAAGTGGTAACCGTGTCCGGTCAGTATTTGGGTAAGTTCAAAGGATCGTGGTAATTTTGTAAATATATTTCTTATTGTGTCGAGATTTGGACATAGTTGCTTCGTATGATAACCAGTAGGGGAGTTTATGTATCTCTGCTCAGATGCTACTTCAGATTTTTCGTGTATGAGTCGCTTAGAATAGCTCAAAGGGAATTTAGAGAAAGCGGGTGCCTTATGAAGCATTGTGGCGGATTTTGCAGCTTCGTCAGCCAGCTCATTGCCATTAAGCCCAATGTGTGCTTTAATCCATACTACTACAACAGTCCCAGATCGTTTAATTTTATGTATCAAGTGGTGGATAGATGCGACGATTGAATTAGTGCTATTTCGGTTAGCTATTTCTTGGATAACAGACATTGAGTCCGAAAATATAGCTATGTCACATACGTTTAATTTGAGAGACCATTCACAGGCCATAAGAATAGCGAATGCTTCTGCCTGGAAGACCGAACATGAAGCGTGGAGTTTAAATTTCCTAGTAGTGGTGGTGCCATCAGGTGCAATCGCTACAAAAGCGGCTCCAACGCCATCGTCGTTCTTGCTGCCGTCAGTATATATCTTTGTGGTAAGCGATGTACAGTAGCTGTTGATATCGTCTTGGGTGGTAGCAGTGTTTTTATCGATGGATATTCTGTCAGAGGGATGGAGAAGAGAAGAGGGATGCGCTGGTTTATCGAGTTGTATGTCATCTGGTGGTTAGGTTAGGTTAGGTTAGGTTAGGTTAGGTTAGGTTAGGTTAGGTTAGGTTAGGTTAGGTTAGGTTAGGTTAGGTTAGGTTAGGTTAGGTTAGGTTAGGTTAGGTTAGGTTAGGTTAGGTTAGGTTAGGTTAGGTTAGGTTAGGTTAGGTTAGGTTAGGTTAGGTTAGGTTAGGTTAGGTTTTTTTTTTTTTTGTCCACCAGGAATATCTCCTGGTGGGAAGCTAAAGAAGCCGTCGAGGCCCTCGCTTAGGAGTACGGGCGACCTCGGGGCTATAAAGGACGCTAGTGAGGAGTTGTGACTGTTAGGTTTGTAATAAGGGATCTAGGTCAGTTAGGTAAGAAAAGGAATCGGTTTAACATTGGGACAATATGCAACTTTTATATGGTTATGTACAGCAATTAGGTTATCTTGTACAATACTTAGTTTTTTTTTTTTTTTTTTTTCTTCTTGTTATAATACTATGTATAAATAAGTTAAATGAAGTTATATAAACCAATATTGTCTTAAGTAGAGTAAAATTTTATTGGAGAGGTACAATTTTTCAGACGAAAAGGACTTGCACATATTTATAGTTTGTTGCTGTGTTTTTTTTTTTTTTAATTTTTTTTTTTTTTTTTTTTTTTTTAATTTTTTTTTTTATTATTAGATTTTTTTTTTTTTTTTTTTTTTTTTGAGTCCTTTTTATTCTTATATCTAAGTTAAATACAAAATAAAACAAAACTTCTAACTGGAAAGAATCAAAAACAAAACTTCCGATTTCTAAAATAAAAGAAAATAGTGTTTAAAGTAACAGGAAATAGTCTTAATGGCTGCCAATAAAAGCTGCATATTTAAAGTTGCCCATCCTTGGCAAAACACCAAAAATCTTGTAATGTAAATAAACATAAGTGCTCATCACAATTGAGTTATTAAAAATGGGAAAATGTTAAAGTCCAGTCATATGTTAGAAGCGCCATCTGTCGGAACCCGTGAGAACGCGATGGTTTTAAATAATTACGGCTTACGGATTAGTACTGGGTAAATAGTGTGAATATTATAGGTGGCGCTAACCCCGTAAAGAGTTATACCGCACCCTATTAGCGAACAGTTATATTATTAGTCCGCACGGGTTCACGTGAGTGTCTGCTATGACGTACCTATTGCTGCGCCACCCAGCGGCGGGCACGAGGACTACCGTGGCCAGTTATGTGAATGTGGCAGAGATGTTAGTTAAAAAGAGTACGCCAGCCACAGCCAGTTCTCGCACCGGCCGCTAGGCAGCGCAGCCGAGGGAAGAATTACAATTGAGTTTTAAATTAAAACTATGAGAGCGCCCCCTACTGGACCATTTTAGTAGCTTTATATAATAAAAAATTTAGAAAAGGGTGTTCAGCGTTGTTACAACTTATGCTGGCGTACAAAAACCGATGGCAAATAATTTTGTCTGTATTAGTTACTTGTTTTACACGGATTTATTAATATTATTTATACTATATATATAATTTATATTATGCCACCGGGTGATTGCATGCGTACAATTGATGATAGTAACGTATAGTATTTGTTATAGAGTGATGAGCATAGTATCAGTAATATACAGTAAATTAAATGTTAGTATAAAAATAAAAATAACATTCTAACTTCTCCATAGGTATCGCCACCTAGTGGAGAGGGGAGTAAACGGACATGAGGTAAAAAGCAATGAAAACCATAAAGAGCTTGGCCGATGGCCAGCAAAATTATGTAAAGAATGATATCGATCAATAATAAGTACCTTGTCATTAACATTTAAGGTAATTTCAGCTACAATTTTATCTTTTATGTTAATATTTAGGGCTAAACAATGATGCCATCTGTTGCTTGGTGGAGCCAGTATAGATGGTCAGTAAATGTTAAGTAATGTATTTATTTGGTGGTGTAAATGATTTAAAACAAAAATAGAGCAAGTTTGTGCCTTATTACATTTATCTCCAAATAGTACTAATGCTAAGTGCCGAATAATACAATAATACAATAATAATTCCTATATAAATGTGTGCATCAGCGCCTCCGTCGGGACGCTGTGGGTACTTTAACCGGAAAGTATTTGTCTTAGTAATAACATAGATCAGTTAATAGGTAATTCACAAATGTGTATATAGTTACTAGGTATTTTGGGAAGATAATTGTTGACAATTAGCTATTATTTAAAACAGTATTTATTACATAACAGCTTATTGTTACTGCCAAGGTGGTGCCATCTGGTGACGTATTAACTTAAAATTTGTGTGCTTGTTCAGGGTACTATCATTTTATTGAAAATGTGGCAAAACTTGGTATGAGATGACAAAGTTATTGTCGCATTCTACGGTCGACAGTGACTAGTAATTGTTTGAAGGGGGACTAATTGTTTGCCTTTGAATTAGTTTGACTTCTGATAACATTCCGTCAAAGTTATTTATAACTAGGAACCGCCATCTATCAGCTGGTAGAGTAAACTTATTTAGGCAGAGTCAAGTTGAAGTTGAATGTTTCCAGAATGTTCGATATCACTGCCGTCTAAGGACGGATAGAGATGATTAAATAGCGATAATGAATGTGTATATTTGGTAATGTGATGTCAGGGAATGTATGTATTAATAATCTGGTAATATATAACCCTAAAGAGATCATTTAACCTATTTTATGCAGATTAGTAACGGCGCCAGCCAGTGTCGAAAAGTCTGAAGCATAGATAAAGACAGGCATGCATATAGGTGCCAATTAATGGGGAATAAGTTTAATTATTTATGACTGATTTAGCGATATGAGTATTAGTATTAACTTATTAAAGTGGAAATGAGAAGTAAGACCATTTTATGGGTGTTATGGGTCGTATTGCAGGAGGATGCATGTTGAGAGGATATATATATCTGGGTATGTATAAATATGTATAAGATGTAAAGGTTTGTATTGTGTATATAGGGGCAGACTAATAGTGATGGTTGGCTGCTCAAGTAAGTTGAGTTAGATCAGTACAGCACTGACATATGTTCACACATTTGTATCAAATTATGAAGATTTGTTTAAATATTAGATTATATGGTAGCGTCGCCATCTATCAGCGAGCAAAAGATATAATCGTACGATATGACGTAAACAAAGGGTGGTATTACATTAATCAGACTGGTCGCATGTATGTTATCTAATTGGTGTTATTGTAGCAACCATAGGTGTGATATATTTAGTCAAAGTAGTTGAATTGTATGTATCAGTAAATGGGTAGTAAGTTTAAACAATAATAGTATTGTTATGTGTATGAATTCAAATATGTTAAGTGAGGTATGCAAAATCGGTTAGTTCAGTAGTACTTATTAGAGTTATTGCAGTGATATATCATAGTTTAGAAGTATTCATGTTCTCAATTATGTATTTATGTGTGTGTGTATTATTTTGTTAATATGGTATTAGGTTGTATGTTAGAAAAGGAGTCTAGTCGTTAAGTATCGAGATTGGTATATGAAGTGTGAGTATGTGTTATTTACATATGGTGTGTATATATAACTGTACGATTGATGTAATATTGTATAGTGTTGATTAGAATGTTATGTGAGTGTTATGTTTTCCAAGGGAATACATAATATGATTATATTGGAGGCTTGTATTTATATAATAAGTATATATGTATGTTATAGATGGGACGGAAGTTTAAGTAGATAAATGAGTATGTATATACTCTGTAAAAGTAGTTAAAGTTATATTCTTTGAAATTGTATGTAAGTGTTATTTACATGAGATGTGTATATACAAGTGTATGATTGATGGAAGATTTTATAAAATGTTGATTAAAAAGTTGAGTATGATTTGTGTTGTAATTAGTATATGTTATATTTTGGGAGATTATATAAATATAGTATATATGTATCATAATGCAATGTTAGTGTAAATATGCAGAATTACATTTTTTTTTTTTTTTTTTTTGAAACATGAGTTACTCGGCCGTACCCATCATGCTACAAATGTATGTCAAGCTTAATGCGAAGTGGGATTGTTTTTGCATCTGCCGTTCCGCGCCACCTGGTTGCAAGTGGTGCCACCAGGCCGCGCCACTGTGGCAGCTGTCACACGAGGTATTTGATTATCTTAATGATTACAGCCTCTGGTGGAAAGAATGTGCAACAAAAGTTCAAGTAACTAGTTGCTAAGGCGTGAGGCGGGTAAGGCCGGTATACAATGGGTGAATTTTATTATGGGACAGATTAATGGTGGATTTAGTTATGGATTTGGTAAGAATATAAGTATGGATATATTATAATTAGAAATGCTTGTTATTACGAGTATATGATTATATATGGTATACGTATGTATTATTATATTTGATTCACGGTAGTGAGATATATTGTGGGAGTATGTGTTTATGTTTTGATAGTTTAGTGTTTTGATAAGAATGTCAAGGTATTTTATATATGTGGTGAAAATAATATTTGAGTGTGGAAGAGATATTTATAATATAGTATATGTAGTGATGTGTTTTGTTAATATATGTTATGCACATGTGTAATAGCAATCATGCTTAAGAAAGGTATTGTTTGATTATATATATTATAAGACATCACTATGGGGGATGCCGTGTAAATATGCGTATTTGGTGGATATATACGTGTATTGTTGCTGGGAGTAATAATACTAATTTTAGTCATTATGTATATGTAATGGAACGTGAGTTCCTGTTTATAGGGATGCGCTAGGCAATCTATTCAACTAGGAAAGTGTGGAGATAAGATATGTAGTACAAAAAGTGTCAGTGTATCACAACTTTATACGACCTGTTATCTCTCCCAGCCAGCACCGGCGCGCTCCGGCGGCGGCTGGTAGGTAGGTGAAATCTATTTTTAGATTGCGACGTTGCCGTGTATTACTGGTGATTCGCGCGAAGTATTTCAATGTACAAGCTTGTTACTAGTTGAAGACTATGCGCGTAATCTAAGGGTAATCGAACAGTATATACGTGTAGAGGTTTGGGGATAATATTGTTAGTATGGTGGCAGATCATATAAGCTTATCATGTTATTAGGAAGGTATATTTAAGTGAGTATATATTGGAGATAAATAAGTAAGTAGAAATATATTTCAGTAGTAATAGTGTGTGAACTACATATTTATGTGAGGATATAGATTCAAATAACATAAATATTTAGGTATGTGGAAGTTATGTGTTAAGTTAGGTATTAGGTATAGAATGTATGTTGAACCATTAATGTGTATGATTTTTAGGCATATATGTTATAAAAGACAAGCATATGTATATTGTATTATAGGTATTTATTGTAAGCATTTGTTATATATATTTTGTAGGTCAACTGTGTATTATTTAAGTAGGTATGCTAGCGTAGTCATAAGGTCGGCATATTGCTCTTAGAACAGGCTAGAGGTAGTAAGGATTATGTCCGTATTCACATTACCTAACACCAGTGCAATGTTAGTGAGCAGTCAGCCTTATTCATATGAGCATTGTGACCTCTTGGCGGTCGAGCCCGGACTCGTGGCAGGTGTTATGCATTTGACTGAAATGATGTATCTGTATATGGCTATAGTAAGTATGTAATGTAGGTTTTAAATAAAATAGTGTAGCTATGGCAAGCAATTATAGGTATATGAATGAATATGATGTAACTATCGAAAATGGGTCAAATTAAATAAAAGTAATATAATGCTGGATGTACATTGTGGGTTTCATGACAAATCGAGTGAATCTGCGAAGAAAACGGTGCGTAAAATTTTGAATCTTGCAGAATATGGTCCGCAATGCGCGCCCGTCTTAGACAAAGGAATGTTTCCATGACCGAGCCGGGGGTTTAATGTAGGTTTCTATTTTTAAATTCGCGCGGCTTTGCCGTATACCTACGGAGGTCCGCTCATATAAAAACTCCGAGCTAGCAACAGTGAACTTGGTAAACAACTTTTTATGATGTTTTAGGGGAAGCGTACACTTGATTTGAGCGTGCGTTAAATTATATTGTATTTAATTAGTTTTATAATAATTACTGTACAGTATTGTTGCCAAGTAGTGTGTAAATAGATTTCTTTATATTATTATTAATTTGATGAAATTTACTATTTATTATATGTGTATATGTTATTAGGGTGCCTGGTATAAGTGGGTGTTGTGTTAAATTGTGTATGTTTGGTATGTATGTGTAGTGTATTGCAGGTATGTGGTTGTGTGAGAATAAGATAATGCATGTAGTTGTAGGTAACAATGGATGGATTGTTTGCTTTCGATAGGGATATAGAATTAGATTATATGAGTGGGTTGTATAAATTAATTATATACGAGTAGGTTGAAAGTATAAAATGTTGCATGTGCCGTTTTAGATATGTATAATAACTATAAGGTATATATGATTTAATTATATACTTGTTGGAGATGACAGTAGTTAGTTAAATGTGCACATGAAGAAGCGGGTGAAGACAAGGCATTTACTCATCGAGCAATGCCGGTTGTGGTGTGCGGAGATCTTTATGCAGGTGTGCATTGTTTGCGCCTTCGAGCGACGGCCGGGCTCAGGAATGTAGTCAAACAGGTTCGATAGGTTGAACGTTTTCAATAAAATAGTGTAAGTATATGCATCTAGTTTGCTTATGCAGTACATTGTTGAAATGGAATGTGTATCTATACGTAGTTGTTGTTTATACGTATACGATACTAGTTTGTATCGGTGTGTTGAGGCCAGGCTCAGGTATAAAATTAACTAGTGCATATGTATAGGTATATAAGTTAGGATGTTGGGCAGTTGTATTTTAAAGGTAAGTGTCACTGATGCGTAGCGATAACTAGGTATATACATATATACGTGTTAGGATATTTCATGCTAGTTGGTCCAGAGCTAATAGAATAACTTATAGTCTGGGTTGCTTAACATGCAAATATGTAAGGTTTCTGGTTAAAAATACTTTGCGCGGGGCCTCACAAGATGCAGCCGATGGTGCGTCCCGTACCTTTCCGAATCCATGTGTTAATTAATATTAATATATCAATTAGGTACATAGGTTCGGGAAGTGTCAGGGCCCGAGCATTGCACCTTACGATAGCGACGGCCCGTAGCATCAGATCATCGGTGATAGTATCAGTGATGACCGATGCGCAGGCTGACGTCACGCAGTCGTGGGCGGCCACGCGCAGTTACTACTAAATAGGTAGGTATATGAAGTCGTCATGCATTAACAAGTTAGTCATCCTGCGTGAGTATATAAAGTGTAGGCAGAGATTATAATTGCGACTATCCTACGAAGACTGTTAATAATTAGACATATTACTTAAATAAATAACCTGTATTTCAAATGGGTTAAGGTTAGAGGGTTAGGTATATGTGTATATATTTGCGTATATATAGATTAATAAATAAGTAAGTATGTATAGGTGAAACATGTGGATAAATAAATGTAATATAGATACATGACCAGCTATGGTGAGTGTATACTTATTATGAGAGACTTCTAGTAGGTATAAGTGTTGGGGGTGTCTGTTTAATGTGAGAATAGTTGTATGAATATAAATTAAACCGCACAAAGTATAGGTAGGCAGAGCGAGATCGCTTTGGTGACAAAGCTCCTTGGTCTGCCTCTAGCACTTCCACCGCAGTGGAGTCATTGTGAACCGTATTTGACATTGATGCGCCAGCGAGCTAGTTAGATGAAACCGGAACACATGGCGCAGCAATGTGGACAGATATATATACAAATTATCTATAGGTCAAATCCCCTACATGCAGTGAGATTAGTAGCGCTGGCGCTGTCCGGGCCCATCCGTCAATTGATATGTTATATATCAATTGAGTGGATGGAATCGGCTAGGGTCAGGTCATACACTTAGCATGATTGGTGACATCAGTCAGTCAGCCAGCTGCCATCGGCGAGCCCCATGGCAGCCGGCGCACTGGTGGTGACGTCATGTAATAAATAGGGTATAGTGTGGCTATTATATTTATATATTGACAGCTGTTCACATGAGATCACCGCAGCGGATATGAGTATGTGTACAAGTGAGTGAGTATGTTGGAGTTGGATAGTAGTTTATGTTCTACATTTACTTGGTAGCTGGGAGAAGACGAAATATGTATGAGGGGATAATATATGTATAGGGCCGATAAAGTATCTTAGTTGATATACCTATGTAAAAAATCTAAAAGGTATAGGCTT
The DNA here is from genome assembly GCA_036365455.1 of Macrosoma leucophasiata. Classification (NCBI taxonomy): domain Eukaryota; kingdom Metazoa; phylum Arthropoda; class Insecta; order Lepidoptera; family Hedylidae; genus Macrosoma; species Macrosoma leucophasiata. Next base: position 11,248 of record JAWQUS010000023.1, on the reverse strand, counting down.
GTTACCTAGTTAGTTTTTTCGGTCACAATTATATGACATAATATATATGTAGTAGGTAGTTATGCAGTCTATTAAATTCATGCAGTAATTTCGTACCTTATTAATTTATATTATATTATTGATAAGTATCCTAGTGAGGGAAGGTATGCTTTTATAAGGTGATGGGAGTAGTGGGAGAATAGGTATATATAGTGAGGATGTGAAAATATGTATTGAAATAGGTATATAAATATCAGTAAATGGAAGTGTGTGTGAGTATTAGATACTTTGTGTAAATAAAACGTAACGTGACGGTGTTCTAAACTTCTTTAAAGGTTAAATGATTTATTATCATGTATATTACATAGGTAATTAGGTATAGTGTCTTGTATAAGTATATATATATATATATTATATGCAAGGAGTAGAGTCTATACCAGGAGGTTAGTTTAGTATGCGTAGCATGTATCGTAGCGAATTAGGTGCTAAGATACACTGGTAGGTGTATTATGAGTATTTATGTAGGTATGTATATTATGTTTTAGTGTAGTGAATGCGGTGTGTAATATAGGAATGAGTAATTCGAATTCAGATGGGGTAGGTACCTACTATCATTACGGTTTTATAGTAATGATTAAGTAATTGATAGGATCGTTATTATAAGGGAGATGAGCAGATATATACAGGGCGTAGGTACCCATCTAAGTATTGGGTATAAGATGAGGTGTGTCACTTAATATATTTGTTACATATTAGGTATGTTTTGTGTTGTGTGTAGTTATGTGAATATATGTGTTATGAGTTTATATAATTCAGTTTATGTTAATGCCATGAAAGTGTCCGAAATGTATATTTATATAATATGTACAGGGCCGTTAGAGCAGCTTGGTTGAACTACTCATATATACAATCTATTGAATGTATGCTGTGTACCTAGTTAGTGTTTTAGGTCACGGGTGATAAGTGTATGCATGCGTGTGTGAGTAAGGTAGTCGCTGTATGGTCTATATCTATATCTTAGAAGATGTATCTATTATTTGAGATAAAGTATATGGTATAGGTAGTTATATAGTCGATTTAAATTCATTTGGTAATTTCGTGTTTTGTTAATTATAGTATATTATAAGTAAGTACCTTAGTGATGAGGGTTCATTTAGAGGGTGATAGTAGTAGTGGGAGAATAAGTATATATATGGTGAGAATATAGTAAGTGTATATTGGGATATATAAATAATATCTGTAAAGGGGGATACGTGTAAGCATAGATGCTTTGTGTAATATGAATGTTTTGTTAAATATGATATCCAGCGCACGCTATATCCAGTGTATTAGAGGTGAGTATTAGGGGTGTGTTGTTATTTATATAGGTTAATACATATAACGTAAACATTCTAAAGTTTCCGTGTAGGTACTTAGGCAATTGGGTGTGTTGTATTGTGTGGGTATGTAAATGTTGTATGTTGAGAGTAAGGATCATTACTAGGGGTATAATTTAGAACGCATTATGTGTATCATAGCGTGTAAGATGCTAGGGTGCGCTGGTAGGTGTATTATGGGTAGGTATGTAAGTATGTGTGTTACGTATTAATGTAGTAGGTAAATGTAAGGTAAGTCCGATGTATTATATGAGAATGTATGGTTTGGGTTCAGATGGGGTGGGTATCTGTAAACGTTACAGTTATATATTCATGAGTAGGTAATTAATAGATTCGTAATTAGGTAAATGAACAGATAGATACATGGCATAGGTACCCAGCTAGGTGTTGGGTATGGGATGAGATGTGTCACATAGTACATTTGTTACGTATTAGGTATATTGTACGTTGTTGTTTTGTGTGTAGTTGTATGGAAGTTTATGTTTGTAGGTAAATATGTATCGAGCATAGGTATTTAAATGTGTTCATAATGACATAAATATATTATATTATGTAGTATGTATTGTAAGTAAGTATATGTATTTATATATAATACGTAGTGTATATTAGATGTGTATTGTGTATGTTATAGGTAAAGTTTATGTTTGTATAAAAGTACGTCTATACAATATATGCATACTGAGTGCACAGGTGGTAGCTGCAGATTTCTTAGTAAATGGATGCATGGAAGGGTTATTATATGTATATTGTGTATAAGTTATATGTACTGATTATTAAGTTATTTTAATGAGTAGTATAATATAATAATGAATACATTATGTTTGTTAGTGAGATAAAGAAGACAGATATAATGGAACGAATTGTGTACTATAGTAAGGACAGATTTAATGAACTGTAATTGTCCATTTGTATAGTAGGGGAACGTGACTTAGTGTTTTTATTTAAGCATACTATGTAAGTGTTAGTATATGTATATATATATAGTGCAGTGTAGTGTATTTATATGTATTTATGGATGTATAAGGTAAGTGTCAGATGTATAATTAATGGATTAAGTTAGTGTAATGGGAATATTGTGTGGTTTATAGATAGTGAATTAGTGTGTTCGTTATGGTGTAGGCATATTATGTTATGTGGTATGTATTGTAAGTAAGTGTATGTATATAAATATATATGATACGTAGTATATATTAATTATATCATGTGTATATTATAGATCATATTTGTGTGTATAAAGGTAGGTTTTTTTTTTTTTAAATAGTTAATAAATATAGTTGAAAAATATATAGTTAAATATACTAGTGTGTGAATAAATGTAGATAGATATTTATATGGGTAAATAAGGAATGGTATGGATAAGATGTTTATTCTATTCAGTATAAGAGATGGCGGCCCGGGACAATTGATCCCATTTATTGTACTCAGGACATCCGTTACTGTATGCCGGGTGACAAGCGGCGGCGCCAGCGCGGCCAGCCGTGGTGCAGTTCCTGCACTGAGGGTCACGACCACGGTTGGGACATGCCCTTGTGTCGTGGCCCTCAGCGCAATGACCGCACACGGCGTCACGTCGGCAGTCGCGGGCCAGGTGGCCATACCCGTAGCAGGTGAAGCACTGCGTGACCGGCGACTGATCCGACGCGAAGACCATCTGGTACCCGACCCGCACCCGCTGGTCCACCAGCTGGCGCCAGACAGAGGGCGGTACCTCGAGGATCGCGCTCTGTGTGGCGCTGCTGGGGCGTTTGATGCGACGCAGCACCCTGACCGTTTCTGGTTCGACCGTTGTTGTACCGAGTAACGCTTTATTCTGTAAACACACGGCCTTGACCAACTCCGAGTCGGTCAAGCCGGGCAGTATGCCGGAGAGACGGATCAGGGGTCTGCGGGTGCGGGCCGGGGAAACGCGAAGATGTGTACATGCATCTTTAATTTTATCGGTAAGTATGGTTCGGTCGTCATCCGAGTCGCAACTAATCACGACACGTTGGTCGCGTAATTTTGCGACTCGGTTGACGCCGATACCTAAGTTAATGACGTTGATATCTGTCTTGACCTGGTTTAGTATGTGATCGCTAGAATGCGCCGCGTCCGTCGATGAAACCACCACAGCATATCTCGGTATGGCAGCTGCCTGAGCATAGGTTTTCGGCCCGGCCGGGTAGTGAGGTGGGGGCATTTGCGAGGGGCCAGATGATATGGCGTTAGAAATAGCCTCAAGCTGGTGTCTTAAGGGGGCGAGGGCCCTCTCAAATGAAGCCTCCATTTTGGTAAGCTCGCTAATAAGCTGTTGGGGTGAAATGGCCCCAGCGGCCGGCTCAGACCTCGTCTCCCTAAGGTTCTCAACCTCCCGCCTCAGATCACCGATTAAGGGGGCAAGGTCCGAGCCGCCCGATGGGTCACTTTCCCGCTCGAGCCGAAGTTTTAAATTCTGTTCGGAGTGGAAGAGGTCAGTTATAATATTCTGGAGCTGCCGGAGATTCTCAGTCACTCCCATCTTGATTGTTGACTTTATGTTGCCCGATTGGGCCATCAAGGCGAGCGCCTCACGTACTAGGCGCTTGCCCACGATGGCCTTGTTGTCACGCGGTGGCTTATAGGTCTCCAGGGTCTCAGGCACAGCAGAGTGACGCGAAGGTGGTGTGACCTGGGCGGCCCTGCCCGTTTTCCTGATGGTTTGAGGGACCGGCGTGGACGGGGCCTGATACTCTGGCTCCGAGTCAGACTCGAGCATACTAGGGTGCAGGCCGGTCAGCTCCGCCAGGTCAGCCATATCAGGAGAAAGGCGGTGGTAAGACATGTCGATGATCAGCAGACGCAAGAATACAAAGTTCAATCGCAATAGCAAGTAGAATGTTCACGAACACCAATGACGTCACGCTTTGATGAATATTGCAAATGAAATATGGTTTGTAGGTACGGAAATGTTTTTGTAAATTGCTCACGAACGGAAAGTCAGAATTACACAAAAATTGGTGGGTGTTGATTTTTAGTCTAGGGGAAATCCAAAAAGTATAATAAAACGGAATTTAAAGTTCAGGGGAAAAAGTGAAATTCACTTTGGAGAGATCGCGTTCGCGTACAAAATGGCAGACCACGTCAGTATGACACTTCACTCAGTATTTAATAACTTTGTATCTAAAGTTCCGCAGCTACGATTTCGATGAAACTTTTTGTAGGGGTGTATAACAGCACTACGGACCTACTTGTAATGTCAAATTATGGGGTCACAGCGACTGGGAGAGCAGCGTTCACGGAGAAAGGTGAGCGTCTCCACGCTCTCGAGGTTCTTGTCGCTGGTTAGTGTCCAAAAATTATTCCAAATGAAACGAAAAGTAGTTCATTTGAAAGGTCACAGATTCACACACACAGTGATATACGTCAATTATCAGAAACAGTTCACAATTTACGAGTACAAACACATTAAGGGCGGCAAGTGCCGCGCGGGTGGCCACAATTAGTTCACAAAACACTTTTTTAATTATATTTACAGTATTTAAAGTCCGAAATTCACAATATATACATCAAATGATAGGGTTTTGCAGCGCGCATCTAATGGTGCACAATTTTTCACACAATTCACTTTTTAGACGTTTTTTACGATTTTGAGCGTACGGAGCGGCCGGATAACGATGCGCGCGCGTCAGCGGTTAGATGAGGACTCCGGTTAGGTTAGGTTAGGTTAGGTTAGGTTAGGTTAGGTTAGGTTAGGTTAGGTTAGGTTAGGTTAGGTTAGGTTAGGTTAGGTTAGGTTAGGTTAGGTTAGGTTAGGTTAGGTTAGGTTAGGTTAGGTTAGGTTAGGTTAGGTTAGGTTAGGTTAGGTTAGGTTAGGTTAGGTTAGGTTAGGTTAGGTTAGGTTAGGTTAGGTTAGGTTAGGTTAGGTTAGGTTAGGTTAGGTTAGGTTAGGTTAGGTTAGGTTAGGTTAGGTTAGGTTAGGTTAGGTTAGGTTAGGTTAGGTTAGGTTAGGTTAGGTTAGGTTAGGTTAGGTTAGGTTAGGTTAGGTTAGGTTAGGTTAGGTTAGGTTAGGTTAGGTTAGGTTAGGTTAGGTTAGGTTAGGTTAGGTTAGGTTAGGTTAGGTTAGGTTAGGTTAGGTTAGGTTAGGTTAGGTTAGGTTAGGTTAGGTTAGGTTAGGTTAGGTTAGGTTAGGTTAGGTTAGGTTAGGTTAGGTTAGGTTAGGTTAGGTTAGGTTAGGTTAGGTTAGGTTAGGTTAGGTTAGGTTAGGTTAGGTTAGGTTAGGTTAGGTTAGGTTAGGTTAGGTTAGGTTAGGTTAGGTTAGGTTAGGTTAGGTTAGGTTAGGTTAGGTTAGGTTAGGTTAGGTTAGGTTAGGTTAGGTTAGGTTAGGTTAGGTTAGGTTAGGTTAGGTTAGGTTAGGTTAGGTTAGGTTAGGTTAGGTTAGGTTAGGTTAGGTTAGGTTAGGTTAGGTTAGGTTAGGTTAGGTTAGGTTAGGTTAGGTTAGGTTAGGTTAGGTTAGGTTAGGTTAGGTTAGGTTAGGTTAGGTTAGGTTAGGTTAGGTTAGGTTAGGTTAGGTTAGGTTAGGTTAGGTTAGGTTAGGTTAGGTTAGGTTAGGTTAGGTTAGGTTAGGTTAGGTTAGGTTAGGTTAGGTTAGGTTAGGTTAGGTTAGGTTAGGTTAGGTTAGGTTAGGTTAGGTTAGGTTAGGTTAGGTTAGGTTAGGTTAGGTTAGGTTAGGTTAGGTTAGGTTAGGTTAGGTTAGGTTAGGTTAGGTTAGGTTAGGTTAGGTTAGGTTAGGTTAGGTTAGGTTAGGTTAGGTTAGGTTAGGTTAGGTTAGGTTAGGTTAGGTTAGGTTAGGTTAGGTTAGGTTAGGTTAGGTTAGGTTAGGTTAGGTTAGGTTAGGTTAGGTTAGGTTAGGTTAGGTTAGGTTAGGTTAGGTTAGGTTAGGTTAGGTTAGGTTAGGTTAGGTTAGGTTAGGTTAGGTTAGGTTAGGTTAGGTTAGGTTAGGTTAGGTTAGGTTAGGTTAGGTTAGGTTAGGTTAGGTTAGGTTAGGTTAGGTTAGGTTAGGTTAGGTTAGGTTAGGTTAGGTTAGGTTAGGTTAGGTTAGGTTAGGTTAGGTTAGGTTAGGTTAGGTTAGGTTAGGTTAGGTTAGGTTAGGTTAGGTTAGGTTAGGTTAGGTTAGGTTAGGTTAGGTTAGGTTAGGTTAGGTTAGGTTAGGTTAGGTTAGGTTAGGTTAGGTTAGGTTAGGTTAGGTTAGGTTAGGTTAGGTTAGGTTAGGTTAGGTTAGGTTAGGTTAGGTTAGGTTAGGTTAGGTTAGGTTAGGTTAGGTTAGGTTAGGTTAGGTTAGGTTAGGTTAGGTTAGGTTAGGTTAGGTTAGGTTAGGTTAGGTTAGGTTAGGTTAGGTTAGGTTAGGTTAGGTTAGGTTAGGTTAGGTTAGGTTAGGTTAGGTTAGGTTAGGTTAGGTTAGGTTAGGTTAGGTTAGGTTAGGTTAGGTTAGGTTAGGTTAGGTTAGGTTAGGTTAGGTTAGGTTAGGTTAGGTTAGGTTAGGTTAGGTTAGGTTAGGTTAGGTTAGGTTAGGTTAGGTTAGGTTAGGTTAGGTTAGGTTAGGTTAGGTTAGGTTAGGTTAGGTTAGGTTAGGTTAGGTTAGGTTAGGTTAGGTTAGGTTAGGTTAGGTTAGGTTAGGTTAGGTTAGGTTAGGTTAGGTTAGGTTAGGTTAGGTTAGGTTAGGTTAGGTTAGGTTAGGTTAGGTTAGGTTAGGTTAGGTTAGGTTAGGTTAGGTTAGGTTAGGTTAGGTTAGGTTAGGTTAGGTTAGGTTAGGTTAGGTTAGGTTAGGTTAGGTTAGGTTAGGTTAGGTTAGGTTAGGTTAGGTTAGGTTAGGTTAGGTTAGGTTAGGTTAGGTTAGGTTAGGTTAGGTTAGGTTAGGTTAGGTTAGGTTAGGTTAGGTTAGGTTAGGTTAGGTTAGGTTAGGTTAGGTTAGGTTAGGTTAGGTTAGGTTAGGTTAGGTTAGGTTAGGTTAGGTTAGGTTAGGTTAGGTTAGGTTAGGTTAGGTTAGGTTAGGTTAGGTTAGGTTAGGTTAGGTTAGGTTAGGTTAGGTTAGGTTAGGTTAGGTTAGGTTAGGTTAGGTTAGGTTAGGTTAGGTTAGGTTAGGTTAGGTTAGGTTAGGTTAGGTTAGGTTAGGTTAGGTTAGGTTAGGTTAGGTTAGGTTAGGTTAGGTTAGGTTAGGTTAGGTTAGGTTAGGTTAGGTTAGGTTAGGTTAGGTTAGGTTAGGTTAGGTTAGGTTAGGTTAGGTTAGGTTAGGTTAGGTTAGGTTAGGTTAGGTTAGGTTAGGTTAGGTTAGGTTAGGTTAGGTTAGGTTAGGTTAGGTTAGGTTAGGTTAGGTTAGGTTAGGTTAGGTTAGGTTAGGTTAGGTTAGGTTAGGTTAGGTTAGGTTAGGTTAGGTTAGGTTAGGTTAGGTTAGGTTAGGTTAGGTTAGGTTAGGTTAGGTTAGGTTAGGTTAGGTTAGGTTAGGTTAGGTTAGGTTAGGTTAGGTTAGGTTAGGTTAGGTTAGGTTAGGTTAGGTTAGGTTAGGTTAGGTTAGGTTAGGTTAGGTTAGGTTAGGTTAGGTTAGGTTAGGTTAGGTTAGGTTAGGTTAGGTTAGGTTAGGTTAGGTTAGGTTAGGTTAGGTTAGGTTAGGTTAGGTTAGGTTAGGTTAGGTTAGGTTAGGTTAGGTTAGGTTAGGTTAGGTTAGGTTAGGTTAGGTTAGGTTAGGTTAGGTTAGGTTAGGTTAGGTTAGGTTAGGTTAGGTTAGGTTAGGTTAGGTTAGGTTAGGTTAGGTTAGGTTAGGTTAGGTTAGGTTAGGTTAGGTTAGGTTAGGTTAGGTTAGGTTAGGTTAGGTTAGGTTAGGTTAGGTTAGGTTAGGTTAGGTTAGGTTAGGTTAGGTTAGGTTAGGTTAGGTTAGGTTAGGTTAGGTTAGGTTAGGTTAGGTTAGGTTAGGTTAGGTTAGGTTAGGTTAGGTTAGGTTAGGTTAGGTTAGGTTAGGTTAGGTTAGGTTAGGTTAGGTTAGGTTAGGTTAGGTTAGGTTAGGTTAGGTTAGGTTAGGTTAGGTTAGGTTAGGTTAGGTTAGGTTAGGTTAGGTTAGGTTAGGTTAGGTTAGGTTAGGTTAGGTTAGGTTAGGTTAGGTTAGGTTAGGTTAGGTTAGGTTAGGTTAGGTTAGGTTAGGTTAGGTTAGGTTAGGTTAGGTTAGGTTAGGTTAGGTTAGGTTAGGTTAGGTTAGGTTAGGTTAGGTTAGGTTAGGTTAGGTTAGGTTAGGTTAGGTTAGGTTAGGTTAGGTTAGGTTAGGTTAGGTTAGGTTAGGTTAGGTTAGGTTAGGTTAGGTTAGGTTAGGTTAGGTTAGGTTAGGTTAGGTTAGGTTAGGTTAGGTTAGGTTAGGTTAGGTTAGGTTAGGTTAGGTTAGGTTAGGTTAGGTTAGGTTAGGTTAGGTTAGGTTAGGTTAGGTTAGGTTAGGTTAGGTTAGGTTAGGTTAGGTTAGGTTAGGTTAGGTTAGGTTAGGTTAGGTTAGGTTAGGTTAGGTTAGGTTAGGTTAGGTTAGGTTAGGTTAGGTTAGGTTAGGTTAGGTTAGGTTAGGTTAGGTTAGGTTAGGTTAGGTTAGGTTAGGTTAGGTTAGGTTAGGTTAGGTTAGGTTAGGTTAGGTTAGGTTAGGTTAGGTTAGGTTAGGTTAGGTTAGGTTAGGTTAGGTTAGGTTAGGTTAGGTTAGGTTAGGTTAGGTTAGGTTAGGTTAGGTTAGGTTAGGTTAGGTTAGGTTAGGTTAGGTTAGGTTAGGTTAGGTTAGGTTAGGTTAGGTTAGGTTAGGTTAGGTTAGGTTAGGTTAGGTTAGGTTAGGTTAGGTTAGGTTAGGTTAGGTTAGGTTAGGTTAGGTTAGGTTAGGTTAGGTTAGGTTAGGTTAGGTTAGGTTAGGTTAGGTTAGGTTAGGTTAGGTTAGGTTAGGTTAGGTTAGGTTAGGTTAGGTTAGGTTAGGTTAGGTTAGGTTAGGTTAGGTTAGGTTAGGTTAGGTTAGGTTAGGTTAGGTTAGGTTAGGTTAGGTTAGGTTAGGTTAGGTTAGGTTAGGTTAGGTTAGGTTAGGTTAGGTTAGGTTAGGTTAGGTTAGGTTAGGTTAGGTTAGGTTAGGTTAGGTTAGGTTAGGTTAGGTTAGGTTAGGTTAGGTTAGGTTAGGTTAGGTTAGGTTAGGTTAGGTTAGGTTAGGTTAGGTTAGGTTAGGTTAGGTTAGGTTAGGTTAGGTTAGGTTAGGTTAGGTTAGGTTAGGTTAGGTTAGGTTAGGTTAGGTTAGGTTAGGTTAGGTTAGGTTAGGTTAGGTTAGGTTAGGTTAGGTTAGGTTAGGTTAGGTTAGGTTAGGTTAGGTTAGGTTAGGTTAGGTTAGGTTAGGTTAGGTTAGGTTAGGTTAGGTTAGGTTAGGTTAGGTTAGGTTAGGTTAGGTTAGGTTAGGTTAGGTTAGGTTAGGTTAGGTTAGGTTAGGTTAGGTTAGGTTAGGTTAGGTTAGGTTAGGTTAGGTTAGGTTAGGTTAGGTTAGGTTAGGTTAGGTTAGGTTAGGTTAGGTTAGGTTAGGTTAGGTTAGGTTAGGTTAGGTTAGGTTAGGTTAGGTTAGGTTAGGTTAGGTTAGGTTAGGTTAGGTTAGGTTAGGTTAGGTTAGGTTAGGTTAGGTTAGGTTAGGTTAGGTTAGGTTAGGTTAGGTTAGGTTAGGTTAGGTTAGGTTAGGTTAGGTTAGGTTAGGTTAGGTTAGGTTAGGTTAGGTTAGGTTAGGTTAGGTTAGGTTAGGTTAGGTTAGGTTAGGTTAGGTTAGGTTAGGTTAGGTTAGGTTAGGTTAGGTTAGGTTAGGTTAGGTTAGGTTAGGTTAGGTTAGGTTAGGTTAGGTTAGGTTAGGTTAGGTTAGGTTAGGTTAGGTTAGGTTAGGTTAGGTTAGGTTAGGTTAGGTTAGGTTAGGTTAGGTTAGGTTAGGTTAGGTTAGGTTAGGTTAGGTTAGGTTAGGTTAGGTTAGGTTAGGTTAGGTTAGGTTAGGTTAGGTTAGGTTAGGTTAGGTTAGGTTAGGTTAGGTTAGGTTAGGTTAGGTTAGGTTAGGTTAGGTTAGGTTAGGTTAGGTTAGGTTAGGTTAGGTTAGGTTAGGTTAGGTTAGGTTAGGTTAGGTTAGGTTAGGTTAGGTTAGGTTAGGTTAGGTTAGGTTAGGTTAGGTTAGGTTAGGTTAGGTTAGGTTAGGTTAGGTTAGGTTAGGTTAGGTTAGGTTAGGTTAGGTTAGGTTAGGTTAGGTTAGGTTAGGTTAGGTTAGGTTAGGTTAGGTTAGGTTAGGTTAGGTTAGGTTAGGTTAGGTTAGGTTAGGTTAGGTTAGGTTAGGTTAGGTTAGGTTAGGTTAGGTTAGGTTAGGTTAGGTTAGGTTAGGTTAGGTTAGGTTAGGTTAGGTTAGGTTAGGTTAGGTTAGGTTAGGTTAGGTTAGGTTAGGTTAGGTTAGGTTAGGTTAGGTTAGGTTAGGTTAGGTTAGGTTAGGTTAGGTTAGGTTAGGTTAGGTTAGGTTAGGTTAGGTTAGGTTAGGTTAGGTTAGGTTAGGTTAGGTTAGGTTAGGTTAGGTTAGGTTAGGTTAGGTTAGGTTAGGTTAGGTTAGGTTAGGTTAGGTTAGGTTAGGTTAGGTTAGGTTAGGTTAGGTTAGGTTAGGTTAGGTTAGGTTAGGTTAGGTTAGGTTAGGTTAGGTTAGGTTAGGTTAGGTTAGGTTAGGTTAGGTTAGGTTAGGTTAGGTTAGGTTAGGTTAGGTTAGGTTAGGTTAGGTTAGGTTAGGTTAGGTTAGGTTAGGTTAGGTTAGGTTAGGTTAGGTTAGGTTAGGTTAGGTTAGGTTAGGTTAGGTTAGGTTAGAGGTTAGGTTAGGTTAGGTTAGGTTAGGTTAGGTTAGGTTAGGTTAGGTTAGGTTAGGTTAGGTTAGGTTAGGTTAG